>OX454415.1:122284101-132284101 GCA_949715475.1 Microchrysa polita | reverse complement strand
CGGTATGTCACTTTTCTTATTTACATTGCAGAATTTTAGGTAAACACGCATTGAATGGTAAAAATCATGGCTTCAGTGGAATCGTTAACAATTTTCCCTTGACTCGAAAAAAGACATACAAAGGCAATTATAATTCGGGATGGAATCATTATTTTGACCAGAACTGTAAGATATTTGAAATTTGGTACATTGTTTGGCAAATGCAACGGTACTTATAACGGTTAAAATTTAATATTTGCTATTTATGTATGGCAGATAGACGGGTGCCCGCTCATAATGCGAGACCTATCAAAGAATATTTGGAAAACGAATTTCCCGGAAAGTGGATTGGCAGATTTGGGAGACTTGCGTGGCCTGCGAGAAGTCCCGACCTTACTCCCCTAGATTTTTATTTATGGGGTAACTTAAAAAGCAATGTCTATTCCGAACCGATTACCTTCCGGGAACAGCTGCTGCAGCGAATTAATGATGCTTGTGACAACATCAAGGAAACCCCTCCTGAAATCCTTCGGGACGTTTCTCCCATGCGCCGAAGGTGTCGAGTCTGCATACAAAATAAAGGAGGCCAATTCCAGCAGCATTATTCCAATTCATCAAACAGACCCATTTAATCATTAGTATTTTTAGTTTATTGGTTCTTTCTCATATTCAAAACTTTATTTTAATTTTCATTTAACAAATTTTCAAAATTGCGATAGCAAAATATAAAAAATAAATGAATAAAATTTCAGTTTAAATAATCCGATAAGAAAATAATTACCTTGTTTTTTTTTTATATCCTATATGTGTAATTCTAAAATCCCGCAATGTAAATATGAAAAGTGATATACCGTTGGAAAGCCAACATGTTGAAGCAACTTTTATCAACTTTGCAGAGTTGTACGTATAATAACGTAATGTAATAATAAAGTAAAACGTAAATGTAATAATAAAGTTATGCAATTACTGTTTGAATTTTCGATGAAAAATCTATTTTAAAATTTCTGTTAAGTTTGATTAACTGTATCTTGAAAGTGCCGATAATGTTGGCAACAGAAAAACTTCAGGGTTTGTGAAATTTTATGTAGTTTCTGAAACTGAAATCAAATCTTGGATTAAGTCATCAGGAGTGCTGCAAATTACGATTTAGCGTGACAAGTCACGATTTTTGATGACTTTCACAAAAAGAGCGATAACAAGGTAACGGTAAAAAAAAATCCGATTGTATTGGTAATTTTCTTGCTGAAACAAGTTGCGCTATCAACCCTTACAGTATTGACCACCCAATGCGGGACACCCTGTATACATTTGTTGTAATTTCACTGCTCCCCCGTTGAAAAACTCACTGTTATTTCGGAGATATAGTAATTCAAACTTCGAAAATTTAAAAAAATTTTGCGATATAGAAAATGCACACGCTAATATCGTAACGGTTCTTTCAATCGATAAATGTGAATAATTCATGTAAGCTTTTCAGGAGTTTATAGCAAATTACCAAAAATATGCAAATATCGAAACAAACGACTTTTCCCTTCACGAATTACGAGCAGCTAAGACCATATTTCGGGTATCGTAAGATCTTTTATAGGGGAGAGGGTGGAACCTTTGATTTAATCGAACATGTATTTGGTCCTGTCGAAGGGTACTCCTTTAAAAACTTATTAGAATAACTTAAGCGAATTAGCTTAATTTAGCCAAGAGTTATTATTAATTGAACCCTTCTGTCGGCGCAAAGGTCTGGCCAGACCTTTGGCACTATATTGCGGTCAAAAAAGTATAGAAGATGAAAGAGCAGCGACTTAATGATATCCTAAATTAATATGTTTAGAAGCATTTTGAAAAATTTGAAAAAATTGTTTTTTTTTGACGAAATTTAATTTATAGTGTTTTTTGATACCCAATAGGTCTGGCAAGACCTATAGTTTTTCACCCCATTTTTCTCTAGGGGTAAAAATTGAAAATATCAAATTAAAAAAATTATTCTAATTATGATGTAATAATATCATTAATTATAATTAATTTAATTTGAACTATAAACAATAAAACATTCTGAGAATTTTCTTTAAGAAGCCGTGAAGTTTGGAAAATGGGTATGCCTAATTTTATCCTGTTTTATAACATCACCTAATCAAATGACATTTGATTCTAGGAAATTCAAACCAATTTTATTTCCTTTGTAATAGTAAAGACTAAGTATGAGTGACTTGCAAACGACTTTCCAAATATATTTTACCAAGAAATTTACGAAAAATTTAGAATGATATAATTTTTGCGCTTGAAAATGCCCTATTTCTTTCCCTAAATCTGCAGACTAACACCGGGGTAAAATCTACCAACAAAGCGCTAAATATTTCCCCAAAGATATTGGAATTGAAAAATGCGATCAAACTTTCCACTAGATATACGCCATGTACATAAATACAAAAGAAAAAAGGAGAAAATAAGGGAAAAACATGTTTGTACTAATACCACCTCAAAATATGTCTATTTAAAAACGTTCCCAGTATATCTTCGAAAATGATAAAAAAGCTTAGAATTGGGAAAATCACTCTACGTCTCTACGTATAAACATTTCACTTTTTCTAAAAAATAAAAAAATTTCTCTGTAGGTCCAGCCAGACCTATTGGGTATAGAATATGCATATTGTTGTAGGTGCCGACAGAAGGGTAAATATGTTTTCTACATACAATTTGTATGGGAGGTGCAGGACCTGTTGCTCCGATTTACCCCATTTTCAGAATCAGATAAGCTTATAACATTGCTAGCATGTAAACACAATTTAAAGTCGAAATTGAAGTTATTATCCAAAAAGTCTAACATGAAAAACAGAGGCTAGTCGATAAAAATACCTACTGTAGCCGGGATCGCAGGTGGTCGCAGCAACACTCTGTGTTTTTATTGACTTTATTAATTGCAGAATAATATGGTTTAATTTATTTCCCGGCCAACTAATAAATATCAGGGTTTTTGGCTAGTATCTTTAAAATTTACCGTTATGTTCCTTGTAAGATACGCAAATACCATAGCAAAGCCTTCCTATCTAAAAGCCTAACGTAAAAAGTATATTTATGTGCCATTTTATTAAGTAAGGTGGTTGGTACCATTTGCGCAGAGCGCGAACGGAGGGGGGGAGGGGTTGGTGAGCGTAGCGAGTAGGGGGCGAAGCCTCCTAGTCTTTTTAATAATGTCAAATCTCTTTGAACATTATTATTCGACTTTACCAGAAAATTCAATTAATATAGAACATATACGCGCCATAAACGTTGTAAGATGATCTTTTCATTCATCCCAATTAGTAGGTACCCACATATATTTCATCACACATCCTGCTAATTGCTTGACGAAAATACTAAACGCTAATAACCGTCATTAATTTATTATTTCGGTATTTTTTTAACAACCCGCCCTGCTCATTTTGCTTGACATTAAAACAAACTCTCCTTGCGGAATAGTCAGCGTCATTCCATCTAATTTCAATCCAAAACCGGGTTAATTTCATCTGGCCGCAGATTCAGTTCTACCTACACTCGAAATTCGGAATTTGATATTATACAGGGTGTCCGGAAACTGCCGCATAAACCCACCGGATTGTGATTCCTCATGTAATTTCCAGCAAAAAAGTTGTACGAACATACCCCCTCAGCTTAACCCTTTAGCTGCCACAGGCATTTAAAGACTTTTGAAAAAATCATTTTCTTGCACGACTTAAAGCATAGAATAGTGAAATAAAATGATTATTACAGCAAACAAATTTACCTATAAAATAAAACTAACCACACTAAAATCGAATTAGAGGTTTGGTTTTTACAGAGCTTCAAAGACAAATTTGCGTGATTTGGCCCAAAAACAATCTTTTTTTCCACCTCAATTTTCTCCAACTTCTGCCAAGGAGAGGTGCTTGTACGATTCTTTTAAAAATTGGCGAATAGTCTTAAAATCATATCTTTCTTACATCATTTTGATCTAGCTCTATTACTTCTAACAGTTTTTATACGTTAAGTGTAGAAAACTAGGGTTAATTTTAGCTCGAATTCAATACAATTCAATTCAATGCCCCTAAAGATCTGCAATTGGTAAAATCTATTCAAAGTATATCGAAATAGAGCCAAAATTAACCCTAGTTTTCTGCACTTAAGGTACTAAAACTAATGGTGCTAGAATAAAATGACGTAAGAAAGATATGATCGTTAGACTATGTGCCAATTTTTAAAAGAATCGTACAAGCACCTCACCTTGGGAGAAGTTTGAGAAAATTGAGATGGAAAAAAAATTGTTTTTGGGTCAAATCACGCAGATTTGACTTTGAAGCTCTGTAAAAACCCCCCTTATCCGATTGTGGATATCCTTATCCGATTTGTGGATATAATAATAATTGTTGTTGGCTGTAATAATAATTTTACTTCACTATTCTAGCTGGTCTAGCTTTGGAGATATTCGGCTTTAAGTCGTGCAAGAAAATTATTTTTTCAAAAATCTTTAAATGCCTGTGGCAGCTAAAGGGTTAAGCTGTTCAGTACAACTTTTTTTGCTGGAAAACAGCTGAGGAATCATAATCCGGTGCGTTTATGCGGCAGTTTCCGGACACCCTGTATATGAATGTAAAATGTGTACATAGTATTATGCATAATGAGCATCACCACACTGATTATGCGATGCTTTGCTGTGTGTGTATACCTTTTGAATTTATGTACATATACAGGACTCTGCGAACGGCGCGCTCATTTCCACGTGTTTGTAGGTTCTCGTAAATCGCTTAAAGCGGACCTTTTTAAATGGCGTGGCCCTAAATTAAACCCCAACTAATCCCATCGTTTCTTGCAAAATTCACGTTTCTCACATTATGGTTGAAATACATTTCCCGCGTCAGCATTAGCATCGGCAGAGGCATCGGCATCAGCAGAAAGATTTCAATTTAGAACACACGCATTTGCCTTTGATAACCCACATTGACAGCAGAAGCAGAAAAAATGCTTCTGCCGCTGCTGCTGTTGTCAATGTGGGTCATCAAAGGCAAATGCGTGTGTTCTAAGTTGAAATTTTTCTGCTGATGCCGATGCCGATGCTGACGCATCCAATCTATTTCAACTATTAAATACAATTTCTGCTGACACGTAAGTTTAGATCGTGTGCGTTGTTTGGAGTACATATTTATAATGACGAAAGAGGCTTTTCAACGCCAGGACTTAACGTAACTACGATAAGCAATTTTAGCTAAATTAGACGTACGTCATCGAAATGAAGACAGGTGAATGCAGTGCCGGATTAAGGCCCTTGGGGGCCCCTAGGCATAAAAAAATTGAGGGCCCCTTCTTTGTGAACTGTCTTCAAATAAAACGCTTAAATTACTCGTATGTGTATGAAATACTTTCGTAAATCAAATAGCTTACGAAATAAGAAAAATATATTTTATTTCGCAAAAATTTTAAAGTATATTTTGTGGTACAAAAACTTTAATATTGCCTTTTCTTGGTTTTTTTTTTAATTGCAAACTTGTGAATTATATCTCTGGAATTTAATGTTTTGGCAATGTCACTTTCAATATTACTTATGGCGTTTAGTCATTTCATTTTTAATTATTGTTTACTTTGAAAAACTTCGTTCTTCTTCACTGACAGAACAAAGCATCGTTAAAAATATTCTTAAGGATATCGCTACATTAGAAAAGCAGTTTCCTAATAATATTTCCTTTAAACAGTTGAACGTTTCACTCGATTTTTTGTCCTGTAATTCCAATTTTAGATGCTCATGGAGAAGAATTATTTCGTTTTCAAATTCGTCCTGAAGATCATTATAATATTTCATTTTTTTTTTTTTTAGTAAAGAGTTTGAATTCAAAAGTTGTAGATAATTTTATAGCTAATTTATTAGAGTTATAATTTTTTATTATGCCGCGAACGAGAGCCGAGGGGAAGCCGAAAACTAAAGTAAGACAAAATATCCCATAAGTAACATTAAAAAGTCTTCAGGGGATGGAAATTTAAGCTTCTGACAAAGCCTCTATCGATTTCTTATCAGCGCCCGCTCTAGCGCTAACGCCCGCGCCGCACCGGGCAAGAGGACAATTTACCGCCCTTTCTGTACTATAACAGGGAGATAGTTTTTATGTCGTTGTTCTTGTAGAAACGGATTTTGTTTTCCATTCAGCAAGACTGAAATTTGGAATTAAGAAATGAAAGCTTACTATTGAATTCCCCGAGCTCCATTTTTCCGCCTTCAGCAAAAAAAAAATATACAGATGGCACACGGGAACCTGGCGGCTTTAAAACGTAAGACATAAAAAATTATTGCGAAAATATTTTTTTTCACTAAAACCGCAACACATTTTCGAAAGCTCTGCTCTGGAAAAATTTCTGCCAAAAAATGGTGCTCGTTCTCACACACACTGCGCAGCAAATAAACTTCAACTAGCCGGATCTCTTTGCGGGCGAATTTCCAAATGGTTTCAACGTTTGTGGCTTATTTTCATAAATACGAAGAATTCTTAGACAATAAAATCAGAGCTAGTAAAATTCGAAAAACCTAGCTTAATCGCGGAATTAGCATAAGAACAGAATAAAATTAGGGAGTACTCTGCGGCGCACTGCCAAGTGCACCGTGGTCGCATATCTCCTCTTGCTAAAACCCCAAAATACCTTGTGCAAAATTTGCCTTCTCAATGCTAAGAGAGTCAATACAATTTGAACCACCTGTAGGAAGAGAAGTTGAATTGATGCGAAAAAGTGGTTGGAAGTTATCGAAAAGGATTACACAAAATTAGTGATGAAAATTGGGCATGAAATTTATCACAGGATTTTTTTTACGCTTTTATGTGCTAAGTGTTTATGCAATTCCTTATTTATCATTTCAAATGAATTATTTCTTCAGGTCAATATTTACTCGTGAATGTGCTTTCCTGTGATTCAACAGACTAAACAATATTTTGATCTTCCGAAAATCAAATTGGGATACATCGCACACGTTTCCTTCACTATAGAAAGAATTAGGGATCATGCCAGCAGACCCAATTAAAATCCGTGATTCTAGCAGGGCATACTCTCTCTTTTCATGACCATTTGCCTAGCGTAAGTGGGAACATTGTTTTGTAAGAAAAGTTTTGGCGTCTGAATGTAAATCTTCAAATTTCACATTTTTCAGTCGTACCTTTTCAAAATCGGACACTCTGTTTGTATTAATGCTAGGTCATTCGATCACTTTACATTTTCTCACAAAAAAAATAAACATAAGTTGTAAAAATGTCACTATGTATTATGTTGCTAAACAATTGGAACGAAAATTTTTACTATTCTCAAGGTGGCAATGCAGAAAGGATAAAATTATGCCACTAGTTCGCTCAAGTGAAGGGTATCATACCTTCGGTTTAGCTTGTTTTACTTTCCTTTTTCGTTGCGAGAGCTTATCAAGGAACAAAAGACTTTTATTTATTATATGAAAAAAGAACAAAAAAAAGAAGAATAAAAAATCTCGCGGAGTCACTGTCAGTGCGAGTGCGGGGCCTTTTGAGTGCGGGGCCTCTAGGCACGTGCCTTATGTGCCTTAAGGATAATCCGGCACTGGGTGAATGTAGGTGTAGTATGCATGTGGCAGATTTAGCAAATTATATTTCGATTTTATTAGATTTTGAATGTTTAAAATGAGACTAAGGATGGTTGGTTTCATCTAATCCATTGAAATACGAGATTGCATGGGCATAGCCAGGATTTGATTTTGGGAGGGTCAAATCCAATATTCAATAGAAAATCTACAACAATGGGCGTGTTTTTTTTTTGTACTCCGATTTCTTCAATTCGATAAATTCTTTTATCGCTCATATATTAAAAAAAAATAGAAAATTTCACGATCTAACACAGCGACATAAATTGAACTAACTCATGAATTTCTAAGAAAATGTGCATCGAGAGAAAGTGGCGCAACCAGGATCATGTCCTGGAGGGGGTAAAGGCCATATTACCGTACAACGTAGGCTGCTGTCCCAAGTGAGGATCTAGTAAATGCTAAGACAAAAGAGTACGGCTGAGGGTACGCAGAACTCCTGTCACCTATTTCGTAATCGTCGCTCTATAGGGTGTCCGGAAACTACCATAAACGCACCGGATTATAATTCCTCAGTTGATTTCCAGCAAAAAAAATGTACAGAACATACCCCCTCAGCTTAACACTTTAGCTGCCACAGGCATTTAAAGATTTTTGAAAAAATCATTTTCTTGCACGATTTAAAGCCTAACATCTCCTAAGCTAGATCAGCTAGAATAGGGAAATAAAATGATTATTACAGCTAGCAAATTTACCTATAAAATAAAACTAACCAGACTAAAATCGGATAAAAGATTTGGTATTTACAGAGCTTCAAAGTCAAATTTGCGTGATCTGACCCAAAAACAATCTTTTTTTCCATCTCAATTTTCTCCAACTTCTGCCATGGTGAGGTGCTTGTACGATTCTTTTAAAAATTGGCGCATAATCTTACGATCATATCTTTCTTACATCATTTTATTCTAGCTCCATTATTTCTAACAGTTTTAGAACGATAAGTGCAGAAAACTAGGGTTAATTTTAGCTCGATTTCGACATATACTTTGAATAGATTTTATCAATTGCAGATCTATAGGGGCAGTGTGAATTGAATTGTATTGAATTCGAGCTAAAATTAACCCTAGTTTTCTTCATTTAACGTACTAAAACTGCTAAAACTAATGGAGCTAGAATAAAATGATGTAAGAAAGATATGATCGTAAGATTATGCGCCAATTTTGAAAAGAATCGTACAAGCACCTCACCATGGCAGAAGTTGGAGAAAATTGAGATGGAAAAAAAGATTGTTTTTGGATCAAATCACGCAAATTTGACTTTGAAGCTCTGTAAATACCAAATCTTTTATCCGATGTTAGTCTGGTTAGTTTTATTTTATAGGTAAATTTGTTGGCTGTAATAATCATTTTATTTCCCTATTCTAGCTGATCTAGCTTTGGAGATGTTAGGCTTTAAGTCGTGCAAGAAAATTATTTTTTCAAAAATCTTTAAATGCCTGTAGCAGCTAAAGGGTTAAGCTGAGGGGGTATGTTCCATACAACTTTTATGCTGGAAATCAACTGAGGAATCATAATCCGGACACCATGTATAGAATACCGTTAAGGCTGTGCGTTTCATTAATTCCGGCTTAGATTTCGGTTGGAGTTTTCTATCTTCTTCCTCTATATTGCCGGTACACAAAGAATCACACCGTGGTCGATCTATTAAGTCGAAGTATAAAGTTCGGAAAGCATGGTTCTAATGGCTTCGGGGAACCTCATCCTCTCAGGGGAGTGGGTGCATTTTTCGGCACACATTTTTCAGAGACCTAACTGTCTCAGTTTCGAAGACACAGCCCTTCAGGCCATGTGTGGGCGGCATTAGACTGCATTGCACTCAGGTGGTGTTCGACGTTTTTTTATTCCCTCTATTCATTTTCGAATATTTTTGGGAATAGGATGGTTCCGAACGTTTTAAAATAGTTTTAGTTTCTTTATTTCGGAATATATTTCAGTTCCCTTTTGCTAGATGTTTTACCGTTCTTTATGCCATACGCAATTAAATATCTCACAAGGTCGGTCTGTTCATCTCATTTCTGGTGGAACACCGTAGGTTTTGACGTTAACTACCTGCAGATGTAGTTTAATACCGACTTTCAGGCCATTAGGACACATTTATTACGCCGTCAGTTTAAAATGTTTCCAACATTCACCCTGCCCGTTAGGTGGTGCTACCTAACCTAATGGTTCAAGGTGATAAGGGTGTTGGTTTAAACGGAGTTGCCACATCTGCGGAACTCGTTGCTTCTTCTTTTCTAAACAGTTTTAGGACTTTGAACTAATTCTAACTAAAGTAGCAGGAAAAAAAATTAGCAGTTTCCGCGATCTTCAAAACTCATTATCGGATTGGGTCTAGGTACTTGCCAGGACCAAAATCCTGATATTTAGTCTTGAAGATTTGAAAAAACTGTAATTGGTAAGCGATGTTTTGTATTTTCCCAAATTTTTAAACTAAAATCACAAATTTGGAACATTGAGTCACGACCCCTTGGTTGGCAAACAATGCTTTAGGTTTAACTTAAACGGATTCACCACTTTCAGTAATACATACTACCCAACACATTCCCAGAGTCAGTTGAATTGAAATTGGAATTGGAATATGGTAATGTGATGTGACCAAACTCTGAGATCTTGACTGTGTTTGTACGAATGAAATGTGTGAAACCGCCTTATTAATCTCATCGATTACTATCACTTTATTTATGTAGAACTGATTTGATTTTTTGAATCGTTTCATAGACGAATTCCTGCGAAAGGAAAATAATTAGGGAAAACGCAGCACCCAACACAGGCCGTTGTGTAAGTGTAACGCATGAGATTTCAAAGGGTAAAACTAACAATGGTGTACATTTTGTTGTACGCTTCGTAATGATGTACGAAAGGTCGAAATGCGGTACTGTACAGCAAACCTACGCCAGATTTTTTCACAAAATTTTGCTCATAGGGGACTTAAACATTAGCAAACATTTGTACGAATTTGCGCTCGAAAGGAAAATTTGTTAACGTGAGGCTTGCTTGCGATATACTTACGTAATCCCGAAAAATAAAATCCCTCCCGCTCATAATCCCACTCTTTAAAAAAAACCCGCTTTACATTATCCCGAACTCGCTAAATCCCGCCATTTAAAAATCCCGCCCACTAAAAACCCCGCCATTAAAATCCCGATAGTGGATAGTGAAATAATGTCTACGATATCCCGCCCTACGCCCGCCAGCTAAGAATCCCTCTCAATTAATATCCCGTCTAATCAAAATCCCGCCAACCTAATACTCCCCCTTTTCAATAACCCGCTTTTCCAATATACCGCTTTTCAATATACCGTCATATAAGGTAAGTATTCTTTTAGAAATCGCGCGCGCGATTACCACAGTTACCGTTCAAATAATAGGTCTCCTCGCCAGGGCCGGCTTTAGGTGTAACGGCGCCCGGGGCGAACTTGAAAGAAGCGCCCCTTATAGTTTCTATACACGAAAAAAAAATGCAATAGAAGTTGAACTTCAACGTTCTATGGAAATACTTTTTCCATTGCCCCGCCGGCCGGCCGCCATTGAAACTATCCACTTTAACTGTTTTTAACTTCTCCTTAATTTTCTCCTGTTTCCCAATCAATTGATTGCTTAAAGCGAACAGAAAAGTATGCCTCTATCTCTATCCATTCACATTTGTTCATAATTCGTCCTAAAAAATCATTATTTCGTTAATATTATAAAAAAACGAGTTTTGTGTAAGCAAGAGTAGATCTATTGCAGGATCTGCGGTAGTGCTCATTTTTAAATTTTTAAATCAAACCACAAAATACTTTGCCAGTTTAATAATAGTTCAAAAATAAAAACAGGCAATCTCACGTCGCAGAAAGTTTTATAATATGTGGTTCAAAAATAAAAACAGACAATCTCACGTCGCAGAAACATAAGGAACCATACATCTTAGCTCACAAACATTCATTATGTTGAATGGGAAGACGATAGCAAATCCCAAATCCCATCAATTTGATGGTACCGAATTCAGTCAGTATCGATTTTACGTATAGTAGTCCATATTTTTCAAAACATGAATTTATTTCATTTTGTAATTTCGACCGTGGTTAGAAATGGTTTGTTCGGGAAACCTGGCTTTTTTGCATTAATGCAGGTTACACTATGTAGGTACCACCGGTTCATTTTCGAGTCACCAACATTTAAACGTTCATTAAGTTAATAATTTTGCAAATACGTTTATAAACTTTTCTATTTTTTAAGCAGTTTTTGTAAATTTAATTGAGCGAGAAAAGACAACAATGTTTTGCTCTAAAATGCAATACCTACATACATATTAACAAAACTCCAAAAACTTTTCTACATACATAAATATCAATAAACGTAAGTGGCGCCACAGACCCTCCGATCGATCAGCCGGATTTTTTGATTGGGAGATAAATCGGAAGGTGGATTCAATTTTTTTGATTTAACGTGTGGAACGTATTGCCAGTGCAATTTTCCGTACAAGCTGTCATGACAATCATGTGTTGCTCAGTTGCTGATTTTTGACATAACCCTGTGGTCGTTCTTCATGCTATCGTTGTGGCGGTCATTCTCCATCGAAAGTAGCAATGGATGTCCATCTTCCATAAGGCGACCAACTTTTAGAAATGCCAATCCGGGACATGGCCCTGAGATGTTTGTTTTGATAAATTCTTGGACGATATAGAAAATGTGCCAAATCGTACCAAGGTTTACCCTACCTCCCATACAAATTACCCCACCTTGATATTTCAACTCGTCCATAACTTTCGAAAGAAATTTAAATCAATGCCTATTTGTGGCATATGCTTGTAGTTGATGGAAAGTGGAGTAGGTCTGACTACCCCTACTCCTACGTCCCTTACAAAGCTATAGTCAGCCATATCTTTTGATAAAATGCCGCGAAAATTTTAAAATTTGTGTTAAAGGATAGCTGTTGGATGTCCTTATAAAATACTGAACGTGTGTTAGGTCCATCCCATCTACCCCTACATCCCCTATAAAATAGAAAGGTCTGTACTATTAATACTCATCGTGCTATTCGCACGATTAGAACTCGGTCTCGTTAAAGTTGTTTTTGAAGTTGTCCAGGACGAATTTCTAATTGAAAATAGACGTTCTGTTGGC
Source organism: Microchrysa polita (assembly GCA_949715475.1). NCBI lineage: Eukaryota > Metazoa > Arthropoda > Insecta > Diptera > Stratiomyidae > Microchrysa > Microchrysa polita. The sequence goes on along the minus strand of OX454415.1, from coordinate 132,271,429 downwards.
GACTTAGTAGCTGGAAGGCAAAGAATGTACTGGACAATGGATCGTATTGAAAACTGTATTTTTCGAGATTTTAAATGCAGTTTTTGTAGAAATTGCAGGCATAAAATATTGCCTTTCAATTTGACCAGCTGTGGCCAGTTGGTTTAAGTCGCTTTTTATTATAATTTTCCTCCAGCTGCCTTGAATATTTGTGTTTCAATTCTGAAGGTGAATGGGCCATTTCCGTGAAAGTCATTTGATCGCTTTCTATTGCTTTTAGATAGTGATAGAAAATAGGATTTTAATTACACATACTCGTACATTTGTAGAACTCTTTCTACGGCCGGTAAAAGTGCGAGCCACCTTGTTTTGTTGTATCCGAGCATTTCTTATATTGGACCTCTGCTTCTTCACAAAAAGCTAATAAATTGTTCAACATCAACTGGCAAAAAAACTACTGCCGTTTGAATAGCATCATACGCAATATGCGCTGCGCTTCCCACACCAATGGTCCCGTTTGCAGTTTTGCAAAAACATGGCTCTGGCCCTTATGAGAAATACCTCCAAAACTGGAATTTGCGTTATCTGTGCAAACTACCAAGACTTTTTCCTTAAAGCGGCTTTGTCGAGCGTCTCCATCAAATATGAATATATGTCGGCTGGTTCTTCTGGCAAAGTTGGTTTTTCAAGCATCTTGCTATTAATCCCTCGTAGGCTCAAAATACCTAACTAAAATTGGAAATAATTTCAAATCTTAATGATTTGAGGCATCGGTACAGCTGCTTTTAAAAGGGACGCCAGTCTCCTCCACATATGGATATATGTACATGTTGTATTTGGAAATATTAAATAAGCATCTTTGCAGTGCCGGATTAACCACGTGGCAGAAGGTGGCAAATGCCACAGGCCCCGCGCCTTGAGGGGGCCCCGCGCTGGTCTTCAAAAACTTAATATGTAATAACCAAATTTTAAAAACGAGTATTAGTATTTTCAATATAAATATAGTCATACAGATACCCAAAAACGGTCTCTTGCAGTGGCAGAACAACTTCACTAGGGGCCCTCCCGCCAACTTTTTGAGTGGGCCCCCCTACACTGAGAAAAAAGCAGAGTAAAATCAATCGAAAGCCAAAGCACTCTTGAAGGTCTATCTACACTTTAAAGTCACCAGGCACAGTTATTTTCCATTCAAGTTCACAGATTGTCAGTTAATGGACGGACTTACTATCTGGTCAATTTGTATGGGAAATGACTGAGACTTTCTTCTTCTTCCTTGCCTCGGTCTTTATACAGCTCCATGGCTTCGCGTTGCTCGGCCTGCGGTGTAGGCACTTCGCCCGTTTTGGCGGTAATATCTCAGTATGATATGACTGTAAAGATGACTAAAAATTGTGAATCGACCTTAAACTAACTCTTTTGAAACATGATTTTGACGGTACAGTGTTACTAAAATTAAGAACGTAGTACTTAAAATAGTTTTGTTAAGAACTACTTTCACTCTATGCATTCATATATTGAGAATAGCGTTCTTGTTTTAATGCTTATCAAATTAATGATTTCGTCAATCGTTTTTTTTTTTTATTATTTTAAAATAAAAACCTCACGCGGCGCAGTATTGACCTCTATAGATGTTGGTAAGCGTAGTAAATTATCTGCGCCTACAATGGGATTCGATCCCGCGAACCTATGATTTGAAGACGAACGTCCTATCTACCCTAATGCTGCAAACACACGGTCAATCCGAATCCATTTTTTTGGTTCTGTCAAAATCGAAGAAAATGTATGAATTTGACAAAATGAAGAATCCAAAAAATGGATTTACTCTATTTCTTGTTTGAGCTTTAAATTTAAGTGTGCTCTAATTTTAATCTTTCAATTTTAACCTTCGGGCGGGCGCAATGCATTTGACAGATTACGTGACCAGATTTGTTGCACCAATCAGCGATATGAAAAGGGAGAGTTCTGAAACTCAAACTAAACTCAACTACCCAAAGCAGTTTTCAGTTTCTATCTACCATATGTCTGAGAGGTAGGAGGGGATGAATTAATCTCTCAGATGTATTGCGCTCGATTGTGTTATTTTCTCCTTTTCTATGAAAATTTCCACTTGTTATACTTACTTAAGGCTCACCAAATCGTTCAAAAGTGTGTTTTTAGTAAAATAAGCTCACATTTTTTATTTTTTAAGCGGTCGAGTTATTGGAGGTTTTTTAAGTATTGAAGCGGTTGAAAGCGGAATATTCTTAAAACACTGAAAATGTGAAGGGTATCACACTTTGCAACAATAAATAAGAGTCTAAAATATACAGAAACTTAGTTTCATCCTTTTTTCTGCGCTTAATCTGTCCGATGCATTGCGCCCGATCGTGTTAGGATTAGTATTGCGCCCGCGGGAAAGTTAAGAACGTTTGTATAGTTACATAATATTAAATTCAATACAGAATCTTGGCAGGACTCCTTTCAAATCAAATGTGGCCTCCGCACCACAGCCCTAAGGACCGTGTATATACCGCAAGCAAGGTAAAATATTTTGGTCTTCAACGACATATACAGGCCGTACTAACTATTTTGAACTAAGTTTAGTACCACTCTCAAACTATTTTGCTGGTGTTTAACAGTTCATGACAAAGTGGATTGGAATTTTGTCCGAAAGTTTAGAAAAGGTACTATCACCAGAAATCTTTTAAGATAGTTTATTTGCAGAGCTACCTAAAGAATCTTTTTGCGCATATCGTGCTTCGCAAGGTGGGTCGGATTACATACCGCGGCTACTATACAGCAAATAGCGCAGCCATGCAAAGCAAATTTGAGGATCCGGAGTGTCTCATGAACTTTCAAAGATTTTAGGACAATATTAAATTTGTTTATCTAAGCACCCTGATGAGAGAGGAGCAATAAATTTAGCATTTGTTTTGATTTCGAAAAGTGTATATATCTACGTCGAATTATTGTTTTTTTCGCAGATGTTTTAAGGTTCGACAAACTCTTCGTGTGTCTTTGGGCAAATGAATATTTTGCATGAATTTTGTTGCCGACATCGCAAATGAACGTCTTTCTCCCGTACTTAGATGATATTTTTCCGTAGGGTTGCAGTAGTGTTTATAGTTTGACTAATCGAGGTTCCAATGTACTTCAGACATGGACAGCTAATGCAAATCTAGGGGGCCCCGCTCTTGACTCTTGCCACGGGCCTCGCGCTTGCTTAATCCCGCACTGCATCTTTGCATGCCTGCACTCCAATGTACATAGTAGATAAATTAATTCTAGGAAGTACGAACTATGCGAATTATAATATCAATATGGAAAGAAGCATGTTGAAAATACGAGCACATAGAAGACTGGTGAATGCGGGACTTGCGGGACACTTGGATGTTTTGCGGGACAAATCCAGGATGATTTTCAGTGAGGGGCAGAATTGTAAAATGCGGGACTGTCCCGCAGGATCCGGGACGGTTGGTCACCTTAATTTTCCATCGCCAAAAATGGTATAACTTTCGCTATTTGGTGTTGTGTCTTGTGGAACGTGAGACTGTCAATTTCAGATTGCCCGATAAATTGCCTAATGTATGTGCTGTATGGGCGGCAGATCGATTGTGGGCCCAATCGATCGGCCGAGAAATCGTCAGGTTTGTGGCGCCCTTAAGTTTAATAAAGACCAAAGCATAAACATAATCCAGAAATTGCATTTCCACATAGAAAATATTGATGATGATGGTTCGAAAACTAATGCGCTTATTAGAATTGTGTACTGCTTTATCTTAATTAAAGGTTGCATGTATCTTTGGAGCGCAGTCAATTCCTGAAGTGGGAATCTGATATTATGAGATGAGCTCCCAACTAAATTCTTATCTGATTTCTATAAAGATACAGGTGACATTTTGTGTCGTGCAGCCTTGAGTGAAAGTTGTGGAATTGCACATAGAATTCTGCGTTTGTAAAAAAGTATTCCGTAAACTTGTGATTAGAACGCGCGTTAAATTGATGGCATTATATACATTCATACTTGGATGTGGTCGGGTACTATAGCCTGCCTTGGTATTCTTACATCATACTAATTCAGCAGTTAAAAAAAATAATTTCTTAAGCAACAAAAAAATTTGTAAAAATAAATTAAATTAAAAATACGGGTTTCGGCGCCCCTAAACCTGGCGCCCGGGGCGACCGCCCCGCTCGCCCCACCCTAAAGCCGGCCCTGCTCCTCGCATGGGGATACTTAAGTCTCCGAGACCCACGGATCAGCTGAATTAATTTGAAAAATAGGTGGTCTAGGCTTTTGGTAGTCGAGACATTAGTTTCCCCTGAATGACAGCCTTGTTCTGTATGGGCTAAGAATAATCATCTTGATCGAGGAAATAAACAAATATTACGTCGGATTTGTTCTAAGGGAAAGTATCGCATTAACTGCTGGGAATCACATGAAATAACTATTGATTTGATTGTTATCAATTGAAATAATTTTTGGCGATATTATTCCACTATACACTAGCAGGATTTTAAAACGGCGAGATTTTATAATAGCTGGATTTTTAAGTGGCGGGATTTTGTAATGTCGGGATAATGTAAAGAGGGATTTTTTGTCTAAAGCGGGACTATGAACGGTGATTTTGTTTATCGGGATTATGTCCGTATCCCGAAATAATCCTGTCAAAATACCGCCAAAAATTATTTTCACTATTAGAGTAGGTAGTAACATCGTCATTTCCGGTGAAATGCAGGCAAATACTGTAAAAATGTTGATGGTTGTGATATTGCATTCGCTTGACTGTACTCACTACACGCGAAAGTCTCCACACCGGTTTTTGACATTTCGCAGTGCAAATAATGCAGTTGCAATTTATTTCACAGGGAAATAGTGTCATTCAAAATCAATCACAGCGCGAGTGAACATTTATCACAAATTGAGTGAATAAAAGGGAAATCTCCACGGCAGGAGACATAAATGCAAATTTTTCGTTCGGTTAACATAGTACTTACCTTTAAAAAACGGGATACCTACATACTCCCGAAAAAACAAAATCCCGCCTGGGAGTCGTTGATATCATTTTGAAAGTTTCCGGAAGCTGGGTTTTGATTTATACGGTTAACGGTAATCGCAAAACGCTTTCTCTGAAATACAATTCTTTAATATGTAGGCACAAGAATTTGGTTTTTTTTTTTTTTGTGGCACTGTTTGTTTATTAGAAACTCGCTTATTGAGAAAGGGCATAAAAGAACTGCCCATTTTATGACAGTTTCCGCCTATTGGCATACTGGTTGTCCTAGTGAAATATGTGGAAAAACGTTGGGAAAAAATAAAAGTGTCCGTTTATTATCTAACGCTAATGCTTGAAATAGATTACGCGCATCAGCAGCATCATCGGCTCGCAAAACGTCAAGCGCAATGCATTTTACATTGCTGTCAAAAATGTTGAGCAGAAGACTCGCACATTCAGCATATGTGTCAGCTATGAAATTCTGCCGGTGCTGCTGCTGAATGCTGATACGCGTAATCTATTTCAAGCATAACAGTCAGCTATAATTAAAGCTCAACAAAGTTTGAAATTACTTATGAAAAAAATATAATTAGGATCTGTTTGTGCGTTTGGGTTAAATAAATTGTATACTCATATTTTTTTTTTTCAAATGTTGGCATTCAAGGCTCCGTATCCGTACCTCTATGGCAAATCAGTCTCTATGAAGACATGTAAAAAACACAACACTTTATAGTGTTTATTAAACTTTGTTTTTGAAATGATTTTTCGAAAACCCTGATATATTTTATATTTACGTTCTTAAAAAAACTTAATAGTGAACCTACTCGTATTTTCAAATTGAACAAGACGAAAATATCTTTGCTCACATATCATGATTAGATGAACTTCCTTGAAGAAAATGTCCTGACTTTGTGCGATTGTGCCCGTAATGGTTACCAACATTACAAGTCCATATGTATGCGGATCACGTCCATATGCATTAAGGAAAAGTAGAACACAGAACAAGTGTATGTCCTTTATTATTATTGTGAAGCTATCACGATAGAAAAATGTTTCCTGTGACATTTTATGTGAAATTAAGGAGTGTGACCCAAGTCGGTTGTGATTGTTGTACGAAATGTTTTTTTTTTTGTACGGTCGTTTTATAAGTATGTTCAGCCATCTAGCTCAGAGGGAGCATTGCAGAAAATCAGAGCCGAGTAAGAAGGGAAGGAAGCAATTTACTCTAAGTTTTTTTTAGTTTTAATGTAGTTATGAATGATAGTATGTAATTAGTTATCAATGCAAACACTTTTAATTTTAAATTAAACAAAATCACAAATTTCATATTTACAAAAAAGCATTTATTCAATTTCGTGGCTGCAATGCAATCTTAATGTTTGATGGAACAAAACCAGTAAAAGATCGTTTCATTTGCAATGGAATTTGAGTTTCATCGCAGACAGCAAACGAAAACTTCGAGAGTAAATGATAGATCAAGACTTTTACTTGCATTAGTGCAAATCTCGAACCTGCGAAAAAGATTTCAAATTTGCATACATTATTATTATTATACGAGCACATTCTTTAAGAACTTACCTATACAATTTCTTGGGCCAACACCAAACGGCATATATGCATCGAAATTGAACGAAACTTTATTTTCGTCGCTAAATCTTTCTGGATCGAATTTCTCCGGATCCGGAAAATATTTTTCATCTCGATGCAAGGGATAGATCGGAATCCACAGTACTGAATCCTTATCAATCGTGAACTCGGTTCCATTGTCATCGGTGTAAAGATAATCTTTGACACAGAGGCGATCCGTCATCACCCCAGGAGGCCATTTACGCAGTGCTTCGGCAATTACCATATCAAGATATTTCATATTCTGTAAATGATCGTATGTAAACGGTGCACCATCCAGATCATTGACAATGTTATCGATTTCGTCCAGAAGTTTTGATTGGATATATGGATTCACCGCAAGTTCGTACGATAACGTAGCCAGAAGTGTCGAGGTGGTATCAAATCCGGCCAAAAAGAAAATAAAACATTGCGCAATCAGTTCATCGTCACTCCACTCGCGCTTTGTTTCACCGGTTTTTAAATTGAAGTCTTCAGCTGTAGCGATGCTCTCATGTCCTTTGGCCTCTTCAGTGGGCTTGGCCAGTTGACCCTTTTTCAAGTCCATCAACAGTTGAATCATGTCCGGTCGCACAATATTCTCCTTTTCGCGAATTCTCATGTTATTGATGATCATCTCCGTGAAAATCTTTTTGCATTCGCTATTGAAGAAGGTCACATTGAAATATTTCGCCACAAACGGCAGATAGTATATCAGCAAGAATCGTAACAATGCCTTAAAACTTTGGAAATCCAGAAATTTTTTTCCCATGACATAAAACATATTTTCCGGATCACGTAACGAATCAAATTGGACACCAAAAGCGCATGACGCAATTACGTCATTGGTGAATCGTGAATAGATGTCTTTCATGTCGTACGATTTCACACCGTCATGTTTGTTGCAATCGTCCTGGAAGAATCGCGTGAACTGCTGTGAACACTCCGACACTAGTTGAAACAATAGACGCATCTTATTTCCAGTGAAAGCTGGCGACAGTGAGGATCTCATATTTCGCCAATCTTTGCCGTTAAGCAGTAGGAGCATACTTCCAAAGAGTGTGTCATGTTTTGGATCAAGTCCGGGCCGATGGTCGATAAAATAGTCGAAATCTTTGATTGCAAGCTTTTTTATGACTTGCGGATCACGAAGGAAGTAGGCAACCTTGGTGCGATCGTAGAAACCGAAGAGTCTATGTAAATGGGCAGAAATACATATGTTTAGGTGTATGAGAAAAATTGATTATTCTAGTCTACGCAGATATGAATGAATTTTAATATCAGTAATAACAACACAAAAAATAATGTTATCATCGAGATAAGATAAAGTTGCATGTAGAATTGTGTAAAATTTGGGAAAACGTAAGCATAGTGTAGCTATGACGATTGAATCAGTTATAACGTAAAAGCTTAGTCTAGCTACTTTGACCAGCTAATGACACAAAATAATGTAGGTACCTCGAAAAAATCCAGTGCGAGAAACTTTGAACAATTGAAACCTCCTGAGGCAAAGGAACTATCGAGCCTAAACTAAGCTAATCCTAGTCACTCGTTTTAATTTTAATTTTGATTCATGCAATATTTCTACAGAATTCTATAACAATATAAATATGTAATAGCTAAAACTTCACCAACTCTGCTTCCTTACTTCTCGTTCGGTCTACCACTATACAACGTTTCCAGAAGAGTGATTATGCTTCCTGTGAGCAAACTTTTAATAAAATTTAAAGGCGACGTGGGATTATTGAAGGGAATACGTTTTCGTTTGAAATATTCAATTTGTTGTTCCCTTTTCTTCCGATTAAAATAAACTATGCACAGCAGCACAGCCGCAACGACTAGAAAAAACCACATCTCAGCTCCAGCCACGACTATCCGCTCAAACAAACGCGAAAAAACTGTGCTTCAATGAATTTTTTATGCAACATTACACCTCAAAGAGATTGTTTTGATCAGTGCTTCGCAGATTTGAACGAAGAAGACTGCATTTAGTTTCCAGATATTTATGAGATGCAATAAGATTAGTTTGTGCCATGGGAGAGGTATTTTATGAAAGCAATAAGTAATGCCAACTTAATTACTAAATAAACTATTAAAACGTATTGAAACATAAATATAACTATCTCCAGTAATTTTCAGTCAGGTTGCGATCTACTGCTTCTATGAGATTGCACTTTTTATGGACACATGAACGTTGTTAGCCGATGAAGAATATTCTGGTGTTCGCGGTTGCCGATAGCGTCAGTGGAGTTTAAAAATGAATGGACGTATCTATATACAAATCTGATGGAAATTTCAGCTATCGATTGAAATAAACCTTAGAAAAAGCATAGTAACCCATGCCATGCGTTAGTCCAGAATGGCCATCAGAAAATAAAAATATGGCACCGTTTTCACACTATTGCAGTTCATAGTATGCGTGAACATTTTATTCAAACATCAGTTTTTTGTTTACAATTGGGAATATAAAATCCGCGTAAAATGCATTTATTACTCTCTTAAAATGCCAACGTGATATTTAACCCTTCTGTTGGCGTATAGATCCAGACAGACCATTGGTACTATATCTTGATGAAAAATATCGTTCAACAATATTTTCCACCCCTTTCTATATATATTTCAAAGGAACCGACGGCCACAAATGCGATCAAACGTTCGGCGAAATGTAAACTATGTCTAAAGAAACTAAAAAACGGCGCATCATCGTAAGACATAGTATGTAAACTGTTTCAAGATCCAAAATTAAACCTCTTCAAAAATTAAGATTGATTTCACAGAAAATTCAGCTACACCTTAGGCATAATAGCTCGTAGGCGACGACAGAAGGGTTAATAATTGCATCGACAATATTTTGACGTTTGAGTTATTTCGTGGAGTGTAGTGTTATAAATTTGGAGTCAAACACATATGGGTTGTATGATCACATAGCCATTCTGGACTAACGCATGGCATGGGTTACTATGCTTTTTCTAAGAAATAAACAAATAAAATTTAAAAATAGTAGATACGATGATTGAGTGGGCAACAGAACTGGAAATGCCACAAAAAAGAAAGATTTTCCAGATGTAGTATAAATAAAAATAAAGTGGTAATTATAATGAATGACAAATGCTCTATAGCCGCTTGTTTGCTCAATTCGTATTTTGTTGTAAGTATATGTTTCACATTAGCTGAGCAATTCTTTTAGGATCAATAGGACAATTTAATTTGATTTTTATACCCTTCACTTTATGAGTGAAAGGGTATATTATGCCATGTATCATCCCCGGCTATTTAAAATGTACATACAGCCTTGACTCGATAATCCGAATCAATTATTGCATAGGGTAGTCCGGAATAATGAAACATCCGGATTACCGCAATAATTTGTATCTGGGAATTTAAAGTTCAGATAAATAAATAAGTGGCACAACACTGTGTAAATATGTTTTTTCTTGAAATTAGTCAGCATGATACCATTCCGTATGAAAATACATGACCAAATCTGTCATTCCAGAAAAATAGCAATAATCCGAAATATGGAGTCAAAATTCCTGTCGAAAACCGGACTATAGAATACACAGTGGAAGCATTTAGTCCGTTTTGGAGTCACAAACAATACATAAGTGGAAATGGATAAAACTGGACTATGGGGTCTTCGAGCTCCATGGCCCTGTCATCATATGCATAATTTTCAAAGAAACCTTTATTGATATTTTTTCGAACCTCTTTTGAGCAGAATTAAGATAGCTTAGATACCCTAAAATTTTGGCTGGATAAGCTCTAAAACATTCGAAAGTAATTTGTTTATAAAAAAGAAACACTCACTTTCATTAATATAAAAATATTTAAAACTTGATAGTATGGGGTCATTCAGTCACCTCAAAAATACATCCGAAACTTGTGTTCAGATCGACTCAGTCGCACTAGAATTTACCGTTATCGATTTGTCAACTACTAAAAGTGCTTCACACTAGATATTGGCAATATATTGAGACAAACTTTATACTCGACGGTTACTCGGCTACCTACCTGTTTAATAGGGGCTTTATGGATAATTTTACTATTTTCGATGGGCAGTTTCCACTATCGGTGTTGAGAAGTCGACTTGGGTTCTCGCGCAGGATCTCCATACTCCCAAGGATCCAGGGTACTGAATCGGTTTGTATGGCGTAAGATTTCTAAATGTTCTAGCTTGATGGTGTGGCCTTCCTCAATGATGTGCGATGCTACTGATGAACAGTTCCTTCTGAACTGTTAACTCAATTCTGCAGTGCATTCCATTTATTGAGGTAAGGATATGGTCGATGTCATCCTTCTTCAGAACGGCAAAAATGTATCTAAAACAAACCCTCAGCCTCAAACCTCTCTCCTTAATTTCGTCTTCGATTTATGACATGAGCCTCTCAGTGAGCAGCGATAAGAGAGGATTCCCCATCGATACTCCCATGGTGGTTTCATCGAACTTACCCCGAAATGTGAAGTAATTCTTGTTCAAACAGAAGCTAGCAAGCTTCGTATAAATTCGAACTTTTTTCCTCCATTCCGGGACAGTATCGAACCGGTTCAGCTAGTTCTGGAATTCGAACATTGATTGCTTCACCGGCGCGGCGTGTCTGGGAACAACAATTTCACATCAAAAGACAACATAATCTCGTCGTCTTTGATGTTATCGATGTCACACCCAACGCCTGACATTCCCTTATTATCCACTTCGCTATGTTGTAAGTCGGCGAATTCCAATCTGCGACAATCTCTCGCATCTCGTCGCCTTCTTTGTGGATTTTCGGATGGCAACGTATTCGCGGTAGTGATGGGTTCGGCATCTGTAATCGCGTAGCATTTTCGAAAACTGGGCTTGCTTTCTTCAGAGCCCGATCAACTCTCTTAATAGAGTCCACAAGGGGTTCTTTTCGTAAAGCCTTGTACTGACATTAAAATAAAAATAAATAACAGGCGCGACAATACAACATTGGACTAAGGCCGCAGGATGTGTTGGTAACATCCTATTTCCAAGATCTTATCTGCTTTTTGTAGAGGTAATGAGATCAGCATCACGCTCAGCAGTGTTATTTATCCCCATAAATGGGTACTCGTTTAACATCTGAGTGAGATCATAGTCCATCACAAGCTGGTGAGTTCGAAAAACACCATGGCTCACGGTGAGATTCGAACTCATGACAGCCAGACTTGTACTGACATTGAGAGTGAAATTTTCTTACGCTGCGATTTTTTCAATGAAAATGTATTCTTACTGGGAATTCCGTAAGCTACAATCGGAAAATAGTTCAATAATTTTTTTCGGCCATTTTATATATTTTTTCCCGATTCCCCGGTTATTTCATCGTGAAATGTCAAATGAGCGGGGAGTCGTATTGACGTATTGACAGCACAGTCAAATTCTATGTACCAGTTTTATGAAGCATTAAATTATCTATCCAACGGAACATCGCCCTAGATCAATCGCGTCAATCACAATGACCAGTCAAAGTTTGAAAAGTATGGATGGGTTTTGAATTATCCGCAAAATTGTCCAAGTATTAGATTGATTTTCGCTTATTGTTCACCATAATCATAATAATAATTTCGAACATGTTTCTCAAAAAACTTAGTTTTCGGCAGTCGAAAGACAATGTCCGACTTTTGACTGACGTAAATAATACAGAGTTCATCTATTTTACGAAACTTCTTCTTCTTTGTGCCGTAACCCTTATGGGACATGGTGCGTTCACTCAGCCGTTTATAGGCTCCTTCGAGTCATATAGAGCTTCGGAGTGTATATAATGTTGCAAGCACTATAAATTTCCTGAGCCACGCCGAGATTCGATCTCCGGACCGCTAAATTACTAGCATCGTAGAGTGCCACTCAACCAAGTGAGCCACAGAGCGTGATTCAACTTAACTGGTTAAATCAAATTTCTATGTAAAAAAATTAAAATAATTTAATACATTAAATATAATAAATGTTAATGAGAAGATAATAAATAGGAGGGTTATTCATCCTTCGTGTTTCTGTCTTTTAATTTTTCGATGTTTACATTAACGCTCAAAACACATATCATAATTAGAGATTTCGCAAATAAAAATCAGGAATTTCGCATAAACTTCTTCTTCCTTGCCTCGTTCTTTATACTGCTCCATGGTTCCGCGTTGCTCGACCTGCGGTGTAGGCACATCGCCCGTTTTGGCGAGAATTTCTCAGCATATTTCTACAGGCAGCTCTATCTTGGATCGTGTCATCGCCGAGACCAATGCGTTGCTGTCGCATAAACTAATTTTGGATATTGGAAATTTCGCTGAAATTTGCATAAAAACCTAGTTTTGAAAATTTTCTTGTTGTTATTTTAATTTTCTCGGTCTTCGGCAAGCATCAATGCGCACTTTTCTGCGAAATTCGCATCTATTCCGTAAAACAGAAAATCTCCATACCTCCAATTATAATTGGAGAATTTTCAAATGTAGTCGGCAAATTTTACGGGGGCGCCAAATTTTGAGGGTGTCTTTTTCGCTAGCACTCAAATAAAGAAAATATGTAAAAAGCCGGAAGGAAAAATTTAATATTAATTCCAATTTCATGTAAAGTAAACCGTATACAGATGAAATTATAAGAGACGACATAAAATGCCGCAAGGCTGGTAACTAATTAACTTCCACAAAAGTCATTTTAAAAACCGCTGATGGCTATTTTTTTAGAGATTGCGCATTAAGTTTTCTTAAGTAAAGAAAACGCGTTAAGGCTTATTTAATTTGTGAACTGTATCATTTGTTCTTTTTTGCAAATTCCGTTTTTAAGAGGCAAAGTCCTTGCGAGGCTTTGAAGAACCCACGATTGATACAAGGCGCTGCGTTTAGAATCCTAAAATTCTTAAAAGTTGACTAAATTTTGCAAGCTTCTCCACTTCCGAAAAGAAAAGTCGCACAATTCGCACACTAATGAAGTTCTAAAATTTTTGTTCATTCTGTTTAATACAGAAATAATGAATTGAAATAACACTCAGTACATTAAAGCATCTAAAAAAACTGTTCTTGCCAACATTTTAATTACTATTCTTTTGGAGTTGATTTCGATGACTTTCATCTATACCATGCGCAGCAGTTAAACTCCAATTCGCCCGATACCTTTTTGGATGGATTTCTTCAGTTGGTTGCAATTGCATTAAATTTATCTAGAACTCAGAGGACCAATTTTAACACGTTGGCTGCGGCAGTCATTTTCGGTATCTTCTTTTCTGTGCGGCACATGCCCCCGGGGGCATGTGGCTACTGCAACAGTAAATGAGCTCTCATATCCCGGAATTTAATTTTAATCGAGCAAAAACTAGATATACTACTTCTTTAGGTACAAACCTGTGTTCAGTTCAGCCAGGAGCCGATTCCGAATAATTATAATAATAAATTGTAATTTTTCGTTATTTTTCACCTTTGCTTTGGCAAATTGACCATGCGACGCGAGCGTTCCTACATGTTAACAATAAAAAAAATGTGTTTTTGCACTTCAATTCAGCAATAGACTACTAAGTGAACACGATGGAACCAAAAATTAATTCTAACGGTGGTTTTTCTGGCACCCCATTAACAAGAAATACATGCCTCCGGGGGCATGTGCCGCATATGAGTAATAATTTATTACTCCTGTGCGGCACATGCCCCCGGGGGCATGTATTATGTTTCTATTATAATATTATAATATAGGACGAGCTAAGTAAAATGCTCTTTGTCTCGCTAAAATCGGATGAAAATTAGAGATTTTATAGCTTTCGCACCTGGAGAATGAAAAGCGAATTTTTCAGCCGCACACAAATAATAACTATCACATGTCCCCGGGGGCATGTGCCGCAGCCAACGTGTTAAGCAAGGTGGCTTAGGTTTTTAGCAAGATTAAGGATGGAACCCTACACTGAGAAAAAAAATCCCATTAAACCAATAGGAATTGGCCATTTTATCCCATTAGATTTAGTCAATGGGAAAATCCCATTATCGGGTTAATAGGATACCATTAATTCAATGGGATGGAACATCATTAAAATAATTAGATCGAACTATTAAATCAATGTGATATTATACTATTAATGTTATACGATATCCTATTAATGCAATAATGTTATCCTATTGCCTCAATAAAAGGACATCCCATTAAATTAATATGATTTTCCCATTGAAATTATAGTTTATCCTATATTATGGATAATGGGGCATCCTATTAAAACAATATTTTTTTCTTATTGGGAGAGTAGTTATTTCCTATAAATTTTATAGGATGTCCCTTTGAAAATACCGTTACCTCAATAACAGGACATCCCATTAAATTAATACGCGGTCTTTTGAAATAAAATTTAGGTGACCAATATTTTTTTCCATCACTGTACATATAAAATTGTATATAAATACACGGGGGTATGAATATGAAAATCATAATTAAGTCCCGAATTCGCATCTATTTCAAATTTACGAAATAGATGCGAATTTCAGCGAAAATTGCTGTTTTAAAAAATAAATGCGAAATCCACCCATTTGTACTTTTTCCACGAAAAAGTTAATTTTCTTTCAAAAAATCAGTTAAGACTGATAAGAGAAAATATTTTTCCATCTCAGATTGATTTTTGCATTTGAATTAAATTTTTGCAAAATTTCCAATATTCAGAAATTTTTTATGCGAAATGTCATTTTTTGCGAAATATCCGTACCTCTAATCATAATGCATAAGCATACGTTTTAAAATATTGGCAACTAACAATGTAATTCTGAATCAATCTTATTAGATAATCCCATTAGTCTAAAATGTACGTCCTATTAGAAATTCAATGGTTTATAATCTCATTAAACTTATAGGATAAAACTATTAACTTGTTTAAAATAGCCGAGGCGAAAAGTTAATAGGAGTCCCATTAACAGGTTATGGGATGTTTTTCTCTGGGTGTAGTACACAATAACAGTTCTCCTTGCGCGTTCCTGCAGTATTGTCTTAGATTAGTTTCGCAATTGAAGATTGACAATTTAAGGATTTTCAGGAATACCGAGAGGCGAGCGCAAATGTTCAAATACGTTCACGAGCCAGTTTGTGAATGCTGGAAGAATATGCCATAGTGACTGTGTTTGTCTGCCTGCAGTATCCACAATTTTCTGTAAAGAGAAGCAAACCGTCAGAATACTGTCTAAATCCTAGGCCACCCCAATGAGAGGCTTATTAAGATATTCCTCCGTTTGTCCTTATTTTATTTCGGAAAATCCCACATACTCGTAACTGCATCGGTGTATTCTTTGATAATAAATGAAAATCGGCTCTTGCATTCCGTAACAGTAATTCCGTTATCTACGCGAAAAAAGGTACATTTAGCTACGATCAATGGCAGCCTGTATCTTATTGTTTTGTAAGATGTTTTGTCACCTAAATTTCCCTAGAAATTATATGAGGGACTCTCGGTTCATGGGAGTTAGTCAAGCGTATGTCACGAAGGTATTCTGGCCAGACGTACAGCATTTTGACCGGTCGTACAGCATTGGAATATGTACAGCCAAATATACAGCATTCGCCATACCACACAATGAAACCTAATTCCTGCGATCAGTCTTGTCGGCTTTTCAGGTGTTGAGTTTGACTCCTGTACCCTGTATGATCGATTTTTAGCGAGATCATTGCAATTTTAAGTTTGGCGATTCTCGATATTTCGGAAACTCTTTTCGATCTTTCTGAAATTCGGCACACTTGTAGAGCTACTTGGCGCTCACATTTGCTCCAAATTACTCGGTCCTACCTATCCACGTTCGGAAGTTACGGGTGTCCAAATCACAATTTTGAGTTTTATAATCAAAAATTGTCCATAACTTGAAAATGCCCGAGCGGAATTAGAATTTTGCCAGACTTGAAAAGCACACTGAGAAAAAAAATCCCATTAGATCAATAGGAATTGGGCATTTTATCCCATTAGATTTAGTCAATGGGAAAATCCCATTATTGGGTTAATAGGATACCATTAATTCAATGGGATGGAAGATGGAACATCATTAAAATAATTAGATCGAACTATTAAATCAATGTGATATTATACTATTAATGTTATACGATATCCTATTAATGCAATCATGTTATCCTATTGCCTCAATAAAAGGATATCCCATTAAATTAATATGATTTTCCCATTGAAATTATAGTTTATTCTATATTATGGATAATGGGGCATCCTATTAAAACAAAATTTTTTTCTTATTGGGACAATAATTATTTCCTATAAATTTTATAGGATGTCCCTTTGAAAATACCGTTACCTCAATAAGAGGACATCCCATTAAATTAATACGCGGTCTTTTGAAATAAAATTTAGGTGAGCAATATTTTTTTCTATCACTGTACATATAAAATGGTAAATAAATACACGGGAGTATGAATATGAAAATCATAATTAAGTCCCGTATTCGCATCTATTTCAAATTTACGAAATAGATGCGAATTTCAGCGAAAATTGCTGTTCTATAAAATAAATGCGAAATCCACCCATTTGTACTTTTTCCACGAAAAAGTTAATTTTCTTTCAAAAAATCAGTTAAGACTGATATGAGAAAATATTTTTCCATCTCAGATTGATTTTTGCATTTGAATTGAATTTTTGCAAAATTTCCAATATTCAGAAATTTTTTATGCGAAATTTCCCATAATAATCCCATTAGTCTAAAATGTACGTCCTATTAGAAATTCAATGGTTTATAATCTCATTAAACTAATAGGATAAAACTATTAACTTGTTTAAAATAGCCGAGGCGAAAAGTTAATAGGAGTCCCATTAACAGGTTATGGGATGTTTTTCTCTGGGTGTAGCTTCCGGGGCTCCAAAATTGCAAAAGTGAAAGATTCGATTTTAATTCATTTTTCCTATCACAAAACAATGGAAAATCAGCCACTGTACTCCATCCAGTTCGCCTATCAATCTCTATTAAAATCATACTAAAGAAAAGACTCTGACAGGGTTTTTTCCGATAAAGTTTTTTCCCACAACCATGACGAATTGCATACTCGTCTCCAGAAATATCGCACGCAGGATAGTCACCCTTCCACCTCTCTGGAGGCTCTCCTCAGACTCCACTCCATAGCTACATAGAAACTGTGCCTGGAAAGCCACCATTTTATGTATTTAATTTTATTTCGGGTACTCTTCCCTGTTATAGCTTTTTTTTTGTGCTTCAAATGCTGATGATTTTCTGTCAAGGAGACCTAGTGGTGGAAATGAAAATTTTCTTTAATCTTTTGAGGTCTGCTGACGAGATCGGAAAATGGGCTGTCGCTTCAAAGATTTGAAATTGTTTCAATTCTGCTGGTTTAGCTGAGATTCTCAATATTATACGTCGAACATTGTGGCACTTGGGATCAGATGTTTCATAATCCATAATGTTGGTATACCTTTACACGAAGTTGGACTAGAGACTCCTGAATGATACGCGGAAGCTTAATCCCGTCATACGACAGAGCAACTCAAGAAGAACTACGAAGCTTTTATCATCGTCTAAAATTATCAGTGCGCAGAATAAGCTCTAAACTTTGAAAGTTCGATCCTGGAAGGATGTGGGAGATCTTAAAATTGAAGGTTAGTTTGCGATACCGAGCGTAAATGCTAAAAATCGTTACCACACTGGAGACAGATGCGGTAAAAATAGGCCTAAGTGAGAGGTTTCTCTGCAGCATACATTAATGTTCTGCAGGACGTAAAGACTTTACAGCATGTTCCGTAATGCCCCTAAATTAGAACCCTATTGTATCACTTGATTATCTCACAATACTGATTTCTCTATAATTTTAAAATGTCTTAGTAAATTCCTGATGAATTGTTCTTGTGGCAGTGGCAGTCGCATTTTCTGAAGAAATTAAAATATCGCGTACGCCAAATTGTCAAAATGCTAGCCAAGGCAATAACAATTATGCAATTCAAGGGATGTGGATGGCATTTTGTAGATATTGTTACGAAATGTACCCAATTAATAGCAAAGAATTAAATTTATTCATTATTATTCATTATAAAAAAATATCTGTGATTAAATCCCCTTGACCCCCCCCCCCCTATCTACGCCACTGAGGAGAACATTGATAGGGCTGTTTATTATCAACAGAACCTCGCCTTCCCAAGGTTTCCTCGTGAGATACTATTCTTTCTCAAAATCGGCATGAAGGGGAAGGCGGATAGTATAACTGAGGATTTGCCTGAAAATCTAATGCCGCATATATGTGTACAGCATTGGGTCTACTGGAGTCTGGTCACCTTACACTAAGGTATGTTCAACTCTTTGCGATGGCTTAATTTCCCATAACTTTGGTTTTAGCACCGCCATCTTGATAGACAGGCAAGATTATCAGCTGATAAAATGAGCTGCCATGTGGCTATGGAACCGCATTTACAACAATAGCAATAGCAAAAACCACAGGCGCTAAGGTACCAAATTTTCGAAATCGAATTTCGACCGTCCGCTCTGTCTATCAAGATGGCGGTGGTTTTAGCTATAATGTAAAATTAACTAATTTTTCAACTGACCAACATTTGTGTCAAGAAATTTGTTCAAAGTTTTAAGGCCAGTATACGCTAGCAGCTATCCAAATTCTAATCAAGGTAGTAGCATAGTCCAAGACAAATACTGTAAAAAGGATCATTTTCATAGTTTTCTATGGGGAGACCGGCGCGCGTTTTGGATTTTTTTTTACGAAATGTGTTTAATCCAATAGCAAAGAACTAATTTATATAGGTTATTATAAAAATACAAAATATAAAAAAAATATGTCTGACCATAGGGGAGGGAGGTAATTCCCTTGATGCACCCTAATCTATGCCACTGCGACCAAGAACTGCCAAAATAACTGCTCAAAAATAGTATAGTACCGAGGGAGCGGCAAATTGTCGTCTTGCCCGGGATGGCGTAAACACTAGAGCGGGCGCTGGGTATGTCTTTCAACATCCCCACCAAATTTCAGCCTTCATATTTTTTTTAAATAAAAAATACTCGTCTATTGTACCATAGAGAGCACTCTTGAAAATCGTTGTGATTTACGATAGTTCAAGTTGCTATGTTATGAACTCTTATCTCTCCTAGGACCTACGCTATGCTGAAAAATAAAATTCGTTATAAGTCATAAGAGAAAGGAAATTACGAAAACTCCCTAAGAAATACCTTAATTTAAATTTAACGAAAAAGTCTTCTATTAGTTAAAAAAAACAGTGATCTTTCTGTTTTTACATAAATAAATAAAGAAGTATTTTGTATTGCTTATAAATTAAAGCTGACATCCTAGAAAAACACCATATGTGTACATATGTTGTCATCCTCTTTAAATTGGATTATTTGCAAATATATACTCTTCATTTCCCCCAACATGTCATCCCGCTACGTCCGTCGGGTCGGTTAGAATCTCTCGAAAGAAATTAACTTCATGATTCAGTCTTCCGCATCAAAAACTAGGTTAATGGCATCTAGCAGTCGTCTTCGTCGTCGTCGTCACTGTCGTTCTTCGTCTGGAAATTTACAGAACCGAAAGAAAGTCCTTATAACAGATCTTCTCATCTTACCAACCATATGAAAATATACATATGTACAACAAATATGTACAACATACATGTGTTAAGTACCAACATATGTACATATGATTACTCATATATCAGAGTCTAGTCATAAAGTTAAGGATGTCCTTTTTCGAATGCTAAAATGAGCATATGATGATGCCAAAGTGTTCTTCTACAAAACTTCTAAGCGGAATTTGAAATTAACTTTAATTTTGTTAATGTCGCCTAATTGCCTGATTGTGAAGCGGAATAATTTTGATAAGACATCTGACTCCGTCAAATTTAGTTAGATCCCAGTCGATATAGTTAATCATAGGTAGTTTATAAAGAGAAGTCATGCGTACATTTGAATATTGACAAAACTATTAAATTAAAAATTAAAATTTACGTAGCTTTGCTTTGTACTAAAAGTCTAAAAGTGTTTATACGCCAGTAAAACTTTACAAAAAAAGGCCTAACCTCGGAATAAATGGAATACTACCGTTCTTTCGCTTATCTGTTTTAGAGTATTACTGGCTATATAAATCCAGATTTGCAACCCTGGGGACCCTGTGCAAATTTTTTGGCGAGTGAAAAAAAGTCTACATTGACAGCAGAAGCA
The DNA here is from genome assembly GCA_949715475.1 of Microchrysa polita. Lineage (NCBI taxonomy): Eukaryota > Metazoa > Arthropoda > Insecta > Diptera > Stratiomyidae > Microchrysa > Microchrysa polita. Next base: position 132,250,760 of record OX454415.1, on the reverse strand, counting down.
GAAAAAATGCTTCTGCCGCTGCTGCTGCTGTCAATGTGGGTAATCAAAGGCAAATGCGTGTGTTCTAAATTGAAATTTTTCTGCTGATGCCGATGCTTCTGCCGATGCTGATGCTGACGCGGAAAATGTATTTCAACCATAATAGTCTAAAACAGATAAGCGCAAGAACGGTAGTATTCCATTTATTCCGATGTTAATGTCGATTTTGACTGGCCTATTAGGTACATAGTAACAAATATTTTTCGATACATACGTGGAAACGCAAAATTGCAAAAGAATATATACGAGTATCTTCTAAAATGCCACAGAAGTTCATCTCTAGTTGCGTTTAAGTACCATCATCACTGCATAATGGACTCGTTAAAGTACGAAGCCACTGTCATGCGTATAACTTATTTCATGCCACAGCATGGACTGAGGGTCATTTAATATCCTGCAACAAAAACAGACCATATACTATCTCCTCTTCTAATTAACAAATTACGACTACGCAGTTGACCTTCGCATGCGTCGTTATAGACACATCCTAGTAATATTAGGCATATTATCCTCATGGCTATTTAAGATTTAGTATAACAGCATTCCCATTATAATGCCCCGCATAAATATCGCAGAAATTGAGAATGGTGGTGCAATACGAAAGATATTGAGCACTATATCGGAGTATATTATCACCGTGCCCATCATCAATATTCTTTTCCGCAGAGTATTATTCGAAAATATTCTTTATACGACATCAGCACATTCTTTAGTAATTATCAAGATCCTTACAAGGACCAAAACTTAAATAAGGAGATTTAAGAAGAGAAAAAAACTTACCACAATACCCACTTAAAATTCCCTGCCAGCAACTGACTTTCGCAAATGCGAGCAGATTTTTAATCGGAAAATATAATATTAAATCCAATTTAAATGTCGTGCGTACACCAAAACGTAATCTCACAGTGAAGATATCTGCTAAACCATTGTGGGATTGTCTCTAAGTCCCCTCAATTGGATTTTTTTGCGGAAGGAGAAGCCGGTACACAATAGTAGTCGTCGACCCAAAGTCGCCGCAAGGCTTCCAATCCAAAGTAGTAAGCCAACTCAATTTCCAGTAAGCAACAATTTATTGTACATTTTATATAAAATTCAAATAAAACAACAACAACAACACTACTTCCCGACATGGAGGGCTTGCGAATAAAAGTTTTCCCGAAGTATAATACATATACCCAGCAAAGACGCCCTTTATCCTTTTTGCTCTGATCCTATCCTGGCATGCCGCCAAGGGGAGAAAACGATACCGTCTTCCGGTATCGTTGCGTGCGTGTCTAAAGAAAACCATCGCAAGAGGGTGCGGACCGAGAAAATGTCGTAGCCATAGTCACCCGCGATCGCATGCCGCATATTTATGGAAATTTAGTTTGATTTCAAGGTAAACAAAGTGAGCTTAAATCTAATTTATTAAGTTGCCGTAATTCAACTGAAAGTTGTATTGTTTCCGAAAGATATCTTCTAAATGTGCGGTTTAGCGCCGAGCGCCCTGCCAAAGTTGTGTGTGCCTGGCAAGTAATGAGTTTTCTCGTTTACAGGACACCAAAATGATTGCGCTATAAAGTGATTTACTTGTGCAAAGTATACCTTATATCCAGAAAAAGCCACGGATACGGATATTATTATACACCAAGGAGGTGAAGAATATCCCAATCTTATTGTTTTTTTGGGAGAAAGTTGAGACGAGTTAGCCGCCTTGATTGCGAAGGAGCCGACAAACGAAAAATTCAAACTCAACGAAAAAGTTAGGTTCACCACACAAGTGTGGATGGAGATCGGGCGAGAACTTTAACTTTTCTTTGCGCGTTCGTTGCGTAACAGGTGGGTAAGTACAAAAGTGTTAAATTTAGGTTTCATGCTTTGTCTGGGCTGTAAGTCGATTTGCATCAAGTGATTAGCAAAGAAAAAGATAGAGTCAGCAGCGCTGTAGTATAGAAACGTTGTGTTGATGAAAGTTGTTTGAACCAGATGTGAAGATTGGTTGCGGGAGTGGTGCCGGTTGGGGCGCGCTTTAGCTAAATGACCGTCGAGAACCTTTAACCGATTAATTGAAAATTAAGGGAAGATAACTCATTACGGTGGCGGACTCTAATTACAGTTTGAATAAAGGTGTTATTTACATAAGGACCAAGAATAGCAAATATTTTGGGAAGAAAAAAAAAAACAATAGAAGGCAAGTAATTAATGAAACTGAAACAAATAAAGGTTTGTGTTGCTAGAGACGGCTCATGCGATGATCGCTCAACGGTCGAAGTTAGATACCCGTTTCTGACCGAGCATATGCGTACATTTTCCATACAGATAATGGTATAGTGATGGACCCAAGGCCAGAGGCAGACCGAAGAACACCTGGATGTGTCAAATAAAAAAGCAACAAGAACGCATTGGTCTCGGCGATGACACGATCCAAGATATTGCTGCCTGTAGAAATATGCTGAGATATTACCGCCAAAACGGGCGATGTGCCTACACCGCAGCCGCAGGTCGAGGAACGCGAAACCATGGAGCGGTATGAAGAACGAGGCAAGGAAGAATGAATGTGGCCACATTCAGAAAATATTCAAATGAGACTGAGCATAGGTCGATAAAATATCGCTGAGCGATCATCGCATGAGTCGTCTCTAGCAGCCGTCGTGTAGAGGTTCTCTAAGAAAGTTGAATCACATTTTACTTCACCGGTAAAGGTACGTGTTCGTAAAGACGACTCATGTGATGATCGCTCAGTGATCGAAGTTTTGCATCCGATTCTGAGCCATATTTGCATATTTTTTGAATGAAATGAAACATGTCTGTATAGAAAATGTACGCACATAGTGCTCAGAATCGGTGGTTTAACTGCGATCGGTGAGCGATCATCACATGAGTCGTCTCTACGAACACAAGCCTAACTAACTAAAACTAAAAAAAACTGGCCGAGTTTGTACTCCACCACCGCCTCCGCAAATCCTTTAATAGTTTCTAAGCTCCTCCCAAGACTCATGGACTAAATTGCTGATGTTGCTGAGCATGGGCGTTAGTTTTTCCTCAAGAGCGTCGGAGTACAAGGCCGCCGTGGCTGGGTTTATAAGATTGTCAATCTTGAAGATTTTGGGCAAACTGAAAAAAATCTGCATTTGTACTTGCAAATAATCTGTAGGAGTTCGTTTAAGCTTCTTTTGTTGTTGTGTCAACGAGCTTGTATATCTCGTCGACACTGTAACGAACCGATTTTGACACGTACATATATGCCTAATTTTTAAATTTTCAGAAATATTAATTTTATTTATATTAATTAATTAATTTGACTTATTACAAATCATTAATATTTTTAAAGTCGCGCCAGATTCAGGAATGGACGTCTATGTGTCGGAATCACGGAACTGTCCGAACAGATGATCGATTCAGTGGACACAAAGCGGGGATATGGCGAGTTTCAGGTAGTCTGGTGACAGTTGTCACCTCGCCATTTTTCCGTCGTTCTGAGGTAGAGCAAACGCATGCCTCTTCTTAGATAACAGAGAAGCTCCCTTTCTTCTTATAAGTATGTACGGCAAAATGAGCTTCGTTCTTCAACAGCACTTCGGTGCAGTCCTGCGTTACAAATGATCAGAATCGCAGTTCGTTCCTTGATAAGATCGGACAACTAAAACGTTCGCAGCCTTTGTTTTGCTGATAGGGACGTATATTCGTCTAGAGCTTACCTGTGCTAGTTGCTGGTCCTTCATCGTGGAGATTGCGACCTCCAGTTCCAGTGTTTCTTCTCCAGCTTTCGTTCCCGATTTTGGCGTTAAAATTTCCAGCAGTTTGACAGAAGTGAATTGAGGAGTGTTTCGAGGTAACCGAAGAGGGACTTGATGCAGGTATGATTTTGAAGCCGACAACGTCCTCCATTAGCAAAATACTCAAAATAAAGGAAACTTTAAACTCCTTGTTACCCTCTTCTTTGCAACTTTAAAAAAATTAATGTTTTGAGCCATTTTGTTTCCTTAGACTCCAACTATACTGCACAGTAAAATCCGTCTAAGTTGTCGCTCTGATAATTTAATGCGCGACTGAAACGCTTATTTATATTACTTTGTTGCAACAAGATGTAGAATCTAACTTATAAAAATCAATGACAATCATTTATGTTCGTCAGAAAGTAAAATAAAATCACACTAACGTGTACAAAACCGTGGACAGAGCGCAATATGGATTAGACAGCGTCTACTGTAGTCTTAACATTTATTGTCAAATACGGAGTTGACCACACTTAACCACGATTTTGTAGAGATTTTGTTTAAGATCTCGTTACAAAATCTATGAAAATGTAATGGCTAATCTTGAAGATTTTAGCTTTGATTTTGTAAAATCTTAAGATTTGGCAAAATCTTCTGAAGTCTTCAGAGAGCTTCATTCACATCTCCACTAGTAACTGTCACGAGTAAAATTAAGCGAGAGTTGTTGGATATTTAATTATTTCCGTAGGCTTGGTATTTTGGTATAGGTTTCATGTGTATAATTCGACTTATTAGCACCTCTCCTCTTCAGCGAACAACAACGAAAGTTTATGATCCGAATTACTTATCTTAATTTACCAGTTCAGTTGCCAATTTTTTACTACCGATGCTGAAAATGCAAACCCCTAAGGTACATTTTCGGCGTAGTGACATTCTGTACACAGTTGAAAAAGAAAATGTTATGGTCGAGACAATTTTTTCTCATGTAGGTACTCAGAAAGATATTGAAAGCTGCAGTGGATGAAAGAAGATTGAAGAGAGTAACCTTATTTTAATAAATGCTTCCCCTGGCTTTCTACGCAGTCGAATCCTAGTAAAATTATATTGTTGACTTTTGGTCTGATTTTTCCAAACAAGGCAACAATTATATTTTGCAAAGAGCAAAACTCCTTATCTGCACGTCCGATAAAGATATTAATACAGCACTCAGGCGTAGCGATACTTCTTTCAAATAGACGTATTACCCACTACCGTTACCAGTGGGAGGGGCTAATGGGGCTGAAGCTGACCCCAGATCCAGGAAACGAGAATGAAAAAAATGCAAATTGAAATACGAAGCAATCCATATCGTTGCAGATTGGATTAAAATAGTAAAGCCATTTCAGAAATAGCTTTGTACCAAAAAAAAAAGAAAGCAAACGCGAAAGTGTGGTGGCTTTTGCAAAAAAATTCTCTTCAAAATAAATGCATTGCAAAGAAATCTTGCTGCTTCGATAATCATTTTTTACCGAGCTCTGAAGGTTCTGTTAGTCGTAGGGTATCTAGTATTTAGTCTTATCGTATAGACCAGACGCACACCATTTTCAGATGGCTTTTACATTATCTTCATATATTGAATTTAATTTTTGTTTAGTTTGTAATACAACGCCATTTTTTCCTTCCCTTATCCTTCGATATTATGCCGTAACTGTCTTTTTCATTTTAAAAGATAAGTTTTCCTGGACCAATTATAGAACGACATCAACAGAAATTACTTTTTATTATCTATCTATAAAAAAAGTCAAAGTTGATCAAATGTTATGTTCACGTGTTTCGGTTCACGATCTATTTCTGTTTTATAAACTCACAGAATGCACTGCTGGAGAGACTGATTCAAAATTGGGTTTTATCATAACAAGAGAAAGAACTTGCTGATTACTAGACCGACATTACATTTGCCCTTTCCCGACGCTCTAAGAAAAAATACATCAAGAATAAGCGTTGCTGTAATCGAAGCTAAAATACTCCCGTACAGTGTCATTATTGGAAACTAGCACCATCCCCCAACTTGCAGAGGCTCAAATGTTTTTTTTGCACGAGGTAAGGAAATCTTCATAAATTCTGCTAATGCAGTTATGCCGGACATCTACCGGCTAAAACTCCTTTGCCACGTTCCCCGCGGGACTACCTCTCGGTATAACCTCGCAGGAGCGGCTTCGGCCAATTAGCCCTCATGCTGATTTGCTGACTTCCGTCTAGCTTCTTCTCTCTGTAGTTGTTTGTAAATGCTGCAGACAAACTCACTCACTACCTCCCAATTGTGTTCGCACTTCAGAATATGGATGACCACATTCTCTGGGTTTAACGTTTCTCCCAATTTCATATTCAGTTGCATGCGGCGCACGGCAAATCTAGGGCTGTCAATAATTACGTGGCCTGCATGTTCTACGACTTATCCAGCTTGAAACGGTGCAAGTATTGCCGGTTATCCACCATGACCCATTAGGAATTAATTTAAAAAGTGGTTTACCTCACCGTCTTTGCGTTTAACTCATTTTGCCATATCAGGGTATTAGAGAATGAGTCCGAATGAGTCTACCGGTTACAACTTCATCCGATCGCTCTTGCCACTGTCTCATGCTTTCCTGTCTTTCTAAGTTTTTTAGAGTTTTCAAGTTTACAGGCGTTTCGTTACGTCAACTACAGTACAATCTGCGTGTCTCTTCTACCAGAATTCCTAATTGAATCATTATAGCTGTAAAATAGTCTGGAACATCCATTCTTTGCAAAGCGTCGTGAATGGAGGCCCAGTTTGCGGAATTAAAAGCGTTCTTGACATGGAGCGTCACCACAGAACAACATTTGCCGTTTCGAAGTGATTCCTTTGCCAAATTGGTAACCAACTGAATTGCATTCGCCGTGGACTGCTCTAGTCTAAAACCGAGCTGTTGGTCTGACAAGCTCCCTTTTTCTTCCACTACCGATAACAGTCTGTTAATAATTATTATTCTCTCAAACAGTTTTCCCAAGGTGTCGAGCAGGCAGATGGGCCGATATGAGCTTGGCTCTCCAGCTGTTTGTCTCAAATGTCCGGTAATATGGATGGCCTTAGCCCTCTCCAGGACAATATCTTGTTTGCGCCACTGGTGGGCGCTCGCGTGAAAGACCATGAGAGAAGGCGACATCAATATTAATAAAATAAATAACAGGCGCGACAATCCAACATTGGACTAAGGCCGCAGGATGTGTTAGTGACATCCTATTTCCAAGACATAAATATTAAATAGGACAGATTTGAATTGAAATTTCATTTGTAATTAGATGAAGAAAAATTTTACTCAAACCAAGACTTAGCTCCACCACTTAGTGTACCTTCGTGTATAGTATATAAGCCGCTACAACGGCAAACCTATTGTTTGCCAAAGAAGTCCATCATTGAAATCCTCAAACATTTTCTTACGCTGTTTAAGCATGTGCTTTACAAAAGGAGCATAGCACAAGCTAAGCTATTGTCAAAGTCTTTGTTTTGTCTACCATGAAAATGAAATTACAATGCGGAAGGATGTGTTGTGTACAAATCTGCATAAGAAGGAAAATACAACGGGAAAATGCATGCACACTCACTTAACAACTAATGGTAAACCGAATCAGGACGAGAGAAAAATATGATAAATGAATGATTAAAGTAGTTAGTGTTAATTTGAATCATTCATTCAATGTTTGCACAAAAGGAATATTTTTTTATCTAAGGGCTCTAGTACACAATCATATTTGGTAATATTTATATTATAATATGCTTAAGCCTACTTGATTTCGCTTATTGCACGTCTAAAGATTTATACTGAATGAATCGAGTAGGCTTAGGCATATGACATACATATTATAATAGAAATATGACTGTGTAATGGAGCCCTAAAACAGGTGGGAGTAATTAAAAATTCGATTTAAAAAAAAAATAATAATTCATTGAATTCATTTCATAAATTGCATTTGACAGTCCGCGACTGACTATGAGCAGTTGATCACACAATTAGACGCAATCCCTCACAACACAACTTAGAAATGCTGTTCCTAACACGAGTACATCGATTTTTCAACACAGGTTTTTTTTAAGATTTTAGCACCTGTGCTGTTTTTTATTCAGGTTTTCCAGCAACTGTTGTGTACCTGTTTTCTTCATTTTTTATCACTTGTTCATTATCGATTTTTTTTCAGCTTTTCTAGCATATTTCAGCACCTGCTCAGTATCTTTCTTTCACGTTTTTGAGTACCCGTTCAACATCGAACTGTATGTCATGTACTTCCTCCTTTATGCCAATATTTATCAAAACCATTCAATTCAATTTGCATTAGTTTAAAAGACTTTATTCATTCATTCAAAATGATACCCCAAAATTTTCGGGCCTCGAAGAAATATTCGTCCAATCGGACTAGTAACACTAACGGAATTTAAGATCGCTGATTCAAAAATTTGAGGCCAACACCAAAAAATGTTTATTTTCGGAGCCTTTGCCAGAATGATACTACCGTTTTCTAATGAAATACTCGTCCGTCAGAAACACTGAGGTAATTTTGGGTAAAAGATTTCTAATTTGGAATCTGAACACATGCTCAACGGCGTCGCGACGCTCAGTTTAGGAACTCTTGATATAGGCGATTAGTCAGTAGATTTGAAACGTAAGGAACAACAAGTATCCAGCCTGGGAACACTCCAGTAAACCTAGTTTTGAAAATTGGTGAACTGGTGCTAAAAACGCCTTCGCGCGTGTATGTTAAAGAACTTGGAGATCCGGCAATGAACCCGTCCTAAGACGATCGATGGTTAAAAATACCAGAACTGAAAAAACCGGGGTGTTGGAAAAACCATGTCGGTGCACCGGATTTTGTACCAGGTGTTAAAGAAAACCGGACACCGGTACTGAATTCTGAGTACCGAAACTGCATTTTTTTTTAATTGGATAATCGTTTTAATAGTTTATAAATTCATATGTTTAATTTAAACAGACTTTCCGCTGTTTTATAGAATTAAAGCTGATCAATCAATACATTTTCGAATCAAATTAATTTCCGTTCGTTTCTATCTCTACACGTACATATTGTAAACAAATTGATCTTCCATTGGAAACCACCACAGAGAACGAGATCCTTTTTCCTTTATCAATCATCAATACTCTTGGTTCACTTGGCATTCCCACTTCTATACTCCATCATTATACTTTTCCGGTCCCGGTCACAAACTGACCGCACACACTCCGACCTGAAACAAACCTTTTACATACATTTTACCTCGGCATCAGCACAGACTGCTATGTGGCCGAGTAGCATTTATTTGGCAAATATGTATACAAAATCTATGAGCATAGAATGGCAAACAAAACAAAAGGATTGTATGCAAGCTTTTGTATAGGCCTCGTGTTCATTTTAGCTCCAGACAGGATATCTAGTGTATTCAATACGAAAAATGGGTGGTTTGATAGGGGAGTCATGGGAATTTGTAAATGGTTCTGCAAGGCCGTGAAATTAAAAACAGTCTGGGTCGTCGAGACTTTAATATGAGTTAATCATATTCTATACAACGCAATGATTCGAGAAAAAAATATTGGCTCTCCGCGTGCTACTTTTCGATAATATCCTGAAACAAGGGAGTCCCCTAGTATAGTTTTTGTTAAGTCTTTGTCATCATTTCCATATATAGCCAATATTAAGGCTGATTTAACTCATTATCCTTCACAAGACTGGAGATTAGTAAGACGATTACATATTGAACGAATGTCTACAACTATACCACCATCGTGGTGGCATACTGTGCCGACTTCCGCTACGCTCTCCTGTATTATAAATAAAATCATTCACACAACATTTCGCCGTCCTAACAACAACACTGCGATTCCCATACACACAGTTCGAATCCCTTTTGCATTCACCTACATACTATCCTTTCTCACATTCGTGTGTCATCAACAATGTTTATTTCAGTCTCGATTTCCGATTTAGTCAAACGTCTTTTTGAATCCTTTGTGAACAGGATGTCCCCAACTTGTGCGATAACTATACATATACACCGGGTATGGGTAAACTGCCATAGTATTCCCAACAAACAATATACGTACAGTTATCTTCTGCAAGACTGGATTCAGATGACAATTATAGGAAATTGATGACTATGGCCAGCAAATAATAGTAGTCGAGTACATCTTAACTCTTGAAGATGCCAAAAAAAATATTTAAGGAGTGTGAATGTTCATACCATACAAACCAGCAAACCACCTTCGTCCAAGAAAAAAAAGATGGACACAACAATAAAAAAAAACTCAAACACTTGAGTTTTATTCTCCTCTTCACGCCCTTATCTGGCAAGGATATGAAATGCGGATAAAAGAATTGAATTTCAGAAGAAGAAAAAAAATAGAAGTTGAGTAAAGTATAAGCTTTTTTTATGATGAACAGAAACCCGATGACGAAGTCCGCAAAGATTCGTTCGAGTATTTTTTTTGCGCTCTAGTTGGGTTAAGACGGAATTTGAAAAGGGTTTTGATTAAGGAAATCAATTGTTGATATGACCTACATTACATCAACGAAAAGGATTTATGTGTCGCATATAAAGTGTAAAAATGAGTATTATCGTTTGCGAGGATTTGGGTCAAATGAAAAGTTTTTTTTCCTGTTTTCGATAGGTTTTAATAGGGTGTCGATTTTTGTATTTTTTTTTGTGAAAAACGTAGTTTATGGAAAAGTACATGTATAGGTCGGTCTAATTAATTTGCTTAAGCAACTTTCATTACAACAGAAACTAAACCTTTATGCGTCCCTTTGCTATTTTACTCAAATTTCTAATTCTAACGAATTTAGCATTTGTTATAATGCAGTCACTCGACTACACCAAAGCTTTGATAAATCGGATTCTACGTTCAGTTATACGAATACAAAACTTGCCTATATATTCGAAAAATACTGCGAACCGTCTGATTTTTGGTATAAGGTTAAAAATGTGTCTATTTCAATAATCCAATGAGGTGTTCTATCTAATTTTAGGTAAAGGAAGTGGGTTATTTCAGTTTTTGTCAATTATTTTCAAAATCGTTACTTTGTGATTTTGTACGAGAGACACTCTTAGTGCTTAGCCGATTGAACTTTTGGTAAATTTTTGGTGTTAAGGGAAGCTTGGAAAGAGTTATGAAATTGTCCTTTTGAAAAAAAAACTATAATAGGCGCGAAAAGTGTATCCTATTTCCAAATGCCTAAATTTATATTTTATTTTATTTGTTTTAATAAATATGAATAGAATATGAAATTTGTGAAAGTATTCCTAAAAAATGCAAAATTACGGATATAGTAAAGAGGACATAACCGCATACTCAAGAATAGAGTTTGTACCAACATTTACATTTACAATTAAAGCTATTAAAATTCTGAAATTAATGCTAGATAGGGAAGCTTAAAAAATAAACCAGATTGCCATAGAAGTGGTGTTGCATAAACATATCTGAAACTGAACTCTTTGATATCACTTTAACATTTCGTTCAGAATTTTTACTCTAAAGGACAAACGAATAAAATTCAAAATATTCAAATTAGAAAAAAAAAACTTAACAGAAATGAACGTATAAATTGCGTTAACCTTTAGTAGCGCACCCTCAAATATCATTATCGAAAAGTTAAAGCAACCATCTTTGTAATAGCCTGTTACGAGTTACTTGTGCAGAGGGTTCAACTCGTTATCGTTGCGTCGAGAATATCCGAGGGTAGCCGACTAAACGGAGACGGGCGTGGGCACCAAACGTTTCTAATCTGGTATACCACGGCCAGAAACGCGAAGATGCCGCCACGGATATACTCTACGCGACACAACGAATAAATTGGCGGACGATCACACCACGATTAACCGCACTGCACACTTCAAAAAAGAATGGCGTGAAAACACCGAGATCTCCACTTCATTCATAAATAAAAGATTTCGGATTAAGTTCAAAATGTATGTGTTATATTTTCAATTTTAAACAAGATACCTGTTGCCATACCCGGCCGCAGTTTTGCAGGACTTATGATTCGCACGACGCATGCATGCCTCGCAGGACTTGCCTCGCAGGACACTTAACTCGCAGGACACTTAACTCGCAGGACGATTTCGCTTACTCAACGATTTCGCTTACTCCCAGGACTCGCAAAACGATTTCGCAGGACTTGTGACTCGCACGCATGCCCCGCAGGGCTTGTGGCTTGCACGACGCAGCCGATTCACTTACCTCATAGGACGATTTCGCTTACTCACAATACGATTTCGCTTACTCCCAGGACTTGTGACTCGCACGACGACTTCGCAGGACTTGTGGCTTGCAATACGCAGGACGAATTCGCTTCCAGATTCCACCGTCACGTCCCCTTGAAGATCAATACAACCTTGGAGCTTGCCGTTGCTCAGAAGGAACTTCTCTCGATCCTGCCAAAGAGAAAAAAGGGCGAAATTCAAAAGGGGAGATATTCAAAATGTAGCCATCTGCCAAAGCTAGAAGCTTAGTCCATATTTCGCCTTTTTCCCTTTTATATATTGTTTAAAATGCAGTCTTCCTGGAAAAAAGGAACAACGATTTATCAAAGGAAAAATTTCGACCTAGGGAAAATATCTTCTGAAAACCCGCGTATGCGCAAAAACAGGATGGAAATAGATCGGATCAGAATAACCAAACATTTTTCGCAAACAGGGAGATGAAAATGTATCCGCCTAGGAGGCAAAGGCCTAGGAATTTCAAAATTTGTTCTCGGTTAGTTTTTCAAAATATTTGGTGCCTGCTGTGTCTGGTTGCTGACCGATTGGTGTTAACTAATGCTCTGCTTCATACTCATTTGTGTATGACATAATTGAATCAATCATGTCGAACGCAAATTTTGAAATATTTGCAATGGGATAGAGTGAACACCTATAGGTATTTTCAATCCTTCAGATTTTTCGTCGAATGGAAATTATGTGATATCTGATGTAATCTCCTCCCATTCATCATCGTCTCCAGTAATCTCATCTCTAACACTTTCTACGGGTAGAAGGTTATCACCATCTGGTTCTTCTAAATTTGATTTGTTCATATATAGTCGTCGGAATCTTCTTTATTATTTGTTGGGTCTTAATCCTGTTCAGATCCATAAAGATCCTTGTTGTCACTGAAAAGATCATTCATGCAAGTCGTCCGACGTATCTTCAAATAGCTGCAATATTTATTGGTGTTCCCTTTCATATGGATCTCCCATCTAAAAGTAGCTACTAACATCGCCATTTCACGTGAAATACATACAAACTATCAAAATTTTGATGATCGTGAAATCGAATTGGCTTGTTGGTACTCATTTCACACGAAGGTGTCGGCAGCGGTTTTTGACTTTTCGCCGGCGAAAACAATGCAGTTGCACTTTATTTTACGGGGAAAAAGTGTCATCGGCAATCAGTCCGCGAGTGCACATTTCTCCTTAATTGTTTGAATAAAAGAAAAGTCTCCACGGCACATTTTTCACGGGAGACATAAATGCAAGTTTTTCGCTCGGTGAACATAGTATGTACTTACCTTAAAAGCGAAACTAAGGGCTCCATTACATAGTCATATTTATATTATAATATGTATGTCATATGCCTAAGCCTACTCGATTCATTCAGTATAAATTTTTAGACGTGCAGGAAGCGAAATCAAGTAGGCTTAGGGATATGATAATATCTATTATAATATATATTACCAATATATGACTGTGTAATAGCGGCCTAAAATACGAATACTACCAACGCCGTCTAGATATTAAGGCCGCAATGTAGAATCTTAGACGTCAAAATCAGCTTATAATTTTAGGTTATGTTCGCCAATGTTGCACTGTTTTGTTTTTGCTTTTTATTACGTCACTACTTGTTTTTGTTGTTTGTTCGTGTAAATAAAAAATTTAAGAGCTAAGCAATAACGTCATTGTACAGCTGAGTTGCGGCTATGATATTTCTAGATGGCGTTGATACTACCCCATAAGGAAATATTCTACAATTTCCCCATAAATAAGATAAATAAGATACTTATATCTATAATGGGAAAAATACTTGCCTTTAACTCTATGGATATCAGCAAAAAAATATTTCAAAACAATGCACAACAATTTCACATTGATCACCGGTACTACTAAATATTTGCAATGGACGTCTACAGGCGTTGTGTCGCTGCTAGACTGCAGTACCGTTACTTCAGTCACTCCTTTCCTAGGATGAATTAAGCATAGGATAACGTCATGTAGAAAATTGTGGTAACCTTTTCCTAACTTGGGGTCGTCTTCTAAACACATTGATATCAACCAGTGGATTAGAGGCATTATTTGAATGTGGGGCCTGCCACCTGAACTTGCGCTACTCCCTTGTACTCGTGTCAATCGAAGTCAATCAGCTAACATGCAAGTCAACAAGTGCGTTCAGATGCAAACTGTTTACAACTTTGCGATGTGTTTCATCTCCTGTACGATAATGTTTTTCAACTGTTAAATATCAAAGGATTACTTCAGTTTCTTTTCCCCTGTAAAATATAATTGAAACATGTTTCAAAACTATTCGTTCAGGCGTTGAAGCCGTTAATTTACTAGATCATTTTAAATTGTTTGCAACGTTTCGAATTTGCTGAATGTTAGAAATGATGAAAATGCCAAACGAACGAAGTCAAACAGCTGATTGAAAAACCTGAAAAAGAAAACCCTCACCGACGCACACAGACAGCTATGACTCTGTCCTTTTCTAATTCGTCAATGATCCTTTCTGAAAAATGCTATAATTCAAAATGTGTGGTGACAGTGGATCATTTTCGTGAGCATCTGTGACACTATAGTATTAATTGTATTCTATTTGGTCCAAAATGACGACGTCGATGAACATTGAGTCACAATGCGCTGATTTTTAAACGACGTCGTAAGATGTTGTGTCGTATCATACCGTTACAAATTGGACGTCTATAGATGTTCTGTCCATGAACGTATTCATATACTTTGTATAATGTAATTCAAGTTCAAGGTTATATATTTATGTGTCTAACTTATATACTTGTATTGCAACAATGCATCTGAGTGCATATTGCAGTGCAACATGTTGCATGTTGTATTACTTATCTAGAGGCTTGTCATCAGTTGATCGTGTTGTCACTTATTGTGCTGTGTTGTTCCGTGTTTGTTTTGTCTGTTTACAATTTGCACTTGCAGATTGATTTTGCATCACTTCTTAATATAATTATGTTTAATATTGCAGGCGATTTGCGAGACGCAACGGGACGAGCCGAAGAGCGATTCGCACTGGGCGCAATGAGGTCCGTTAATCGTGGACATGATGCTGACGGTGCGGGGTCACTAGCAAAGTGAGGGAAGAGTGATGTCAATTTGTTGTGTAGTGAACTTCATTAATTCTTTCTATTGTAGATCTTGTCGTCGTCAGTGTGTCCAACACCACTATACTTTGAACATTTGAAAGAACGAAAACGCAATAAAAATGCTCCGGAAATTTAACATTTTTTCGGACAAGAACTGTAAATGATGCTTCACGCAACAAAACTTCATCGTTGTGTGAATTTTTATCAAGTTACAAACTGAAGAAAATAATAACGGTAACAGAAAATTGTAAATGCATAAATTTTCTGAAAACATGTTTGTATGTTTCCGTTAGAATGAAAAAAATGTTAATGTCAAGATTTGCAGTTCCATTGAATTAAAAATGAGCGGAAGGTTTGCGAGTTCTCGACTTACTTACAATTGCATATTTGTCACTATAAAGGAGACCATACGCGCTATCACCCGTTTCGGACTGGACACTCAGTAACGATATAGTTTTCACTTAAAGAAATAACCTTTGAGGTATGCGACACTAACCACGGAGCTTATGCCATCAAACCTTTTTAAGTTAAACCCTCCTTAAATATAATTTTTCCTTATCTCGAATAATAAAGGGTGTAACGCTTGTTCCCGTCAATTTCGTATATAAAATGTAACCTCTAACTCGTATTTCTCTAAGTCGTAAACGTCTCTAACTCAAACGTTATTTTGTTCTTTTTTTCGGTGTATTTACTTCCCTTAGGTCGAAACGGCTTGCATTTCACGTTATTTATTGAAAGAATCTATTCTTAGTAGGTTTTCAGACCTGGAAGTGATATCGGAATATTTTCCGCTGCAATATTCTCAATGAAAATGCATTTTAACTGTCGTAGAATATGTCAGAAACCCTATAGGGAATTCCATAAACGAAAATACCAAAATGGTTCCAACATTTTCTTTTGCCATTTTGTGTATTAATTTTCCCAGCGATGATTTGTAGTTACTTTTAAAATCATAAATCTGACAGAAGTAGGAGAAAATGTTGCAAATGGGTAGATACAACACAACAACAATTTGCAGATGTTTTTTTAATGAACAGATTCGATATTCTGATTTGTTGACAAGTAAATTCCATTAGTCGAACTCTCCATTACTCGAACATTTTTTCTTGGCCGGGCATAACTCGAGTTAGAGAGGTTCGACACAGCCAATCAAAAAAACCTCATGGTTAAGGTCAGGGTTGATTGCTTATCGGTATGTACCTTCTGGAAATAAATAACTCCTCAGCTAATGTTTGACGTTCGCTCGCTTTTAGAAATCTCTTATTGGGGCCATATTAATTTGCTCCAATACACATCGAAGATACATTACATGAGTGACCTGCCCACTCGTTGATCCCCACTTATTTTAAATATGTACATCATATTGCTCATTTTGTACTTATGATTAAAAACCACTTATTCATTTCTCTTTTGCATATTTCTGAAATGACATGCATTACATTTATAATTACCTACATCCACAATAAATGATATATAGGATGACGTTTTGCAATTTAGAGGAAAACTTTCCATTCTAGGCTATACTTGCATCCGATTGCTACTAGTAACAGGAACAAGATACATACTTCTAAAGTACTTGAAATCTCTGTGTACCATACAGATCCTATGTGTCTAGTATGGAAAACTTAGTACGTATTAATGTGCAGAATACATCCACTTCTTACTGCTGATACACACTCACACCGATATCTTTGGAGAATATACACATCTTTTAAAATGTCTAGGCATTCATTCAAAATCCCATCCATGACTGCTTTACATACTGAAGATACTAGCAATATTTACTCCAAGGACTCGTCGTCCTGAATTCTCGGTTTTTTTGGCAAAACAAGGCTCTTCTACGGCAGATGCGAAAATTACTTAAGTTTGTTAGCACCAACGAATAAATTTTCGTATCGTACGAATGTAAGCAACGTATCAGCCAGCATCAGTTTAAATTTTGGTTTTCGCAGTTGACTTTTCTGTAATGGACAAACTTTTTTATCGTGATGAACGCATATAAATGGAGTGTGCAAATAATCAATTCCGGCCGCAATGTTGAAGGTCGTCGCTTGTCGTCTCGAAGAAATTCGAATACAATGAACATTTCACTTTATCTCTTTCGATCGTTTTTACAAGAGTAAAGTCGTGTTGAAAGTGTTAAAAGTTTAGAGCACCCGTTTCAACTTTGAAGTCGTTTTGATGATGACAGGGCAATGAGCTGGAATGGAAGTGGTTAGAGAATGTTATCCGACAAGGAAATCTAAGACGACGTTTATCTTGAGAAGATGATGTTGGACGTTTCCGAAAATCGTCGGTTGGCATTCATTAAGGAATAGTGAGATAGGCAAATTATAAAAGTTTAACAATGGGAAAATTTAGCTTCATGTGATTGTAATTTTCACTTGTCCGACTTGACTTCTGAATTTGTTTTGTTTTGCCGAGTTGATTGAAAAAATTACTATCTGGTTATCGGGATTTGAGTACGGCAATGAGGTTGTACTGGTTGAAGCCCCTTTATCGACAAGTAGTCTAGTATCTCAGCGACTTCAGTACCGGCTTATTACAGTACCTATCCAGAAATCGGGACATCTTACATAAGCAATATTATGCCCTTATTTTTAATATTGGTTTCAATACTAAGTGCAATCCTCTTAATTTCCCATACATCTTTTCTACATTTTGCTTCTCGGCTAGAGCATTTAAATCCGCTCATGGCAAAATCTTCTTCGTAAGTCACTGAACCATTTATTGCCCATTTAAAGTAAATTTAACTTTTATCGAAATTAAATATACTTTCCTTTCCATAGATAAACATTTGAAAGTGGCAATTTACATTGAAATTAGACGTTGTCGCGACAACGACGACAACATAACGACACAACTCTGGCGAAACGAAAAATTACGCAAAATCCAATTAGCTCAATGCTAGAACAAAGACACACTTTCCACGAGCAGTCCAATGTGTTTAGCATGCGGTCGTGCGTACTGGTCTGAGAAAGTAAATCTTGTGTCCTATACAGAAAATGCCCTTTGACAGTTCACCAAATACTGCCGAATCGCGACGATAAACACTTCAGTACTTCAATATACTTTACGACGGAATGAATTTAAGAGCTTATAATTGGAAAAGTTCGACCTTGTGATCGAACCATTATTAACATCATTGCGGAAAATCGTTCTAAGGACATGCCGATGCGGCCCAGCAAGTCGCAAGTTGTGTCTCTAATGTCCTTTGATTGTGAATCTAATTTAAGTTCAGTTAGCAAGCTAATAATGCTGTGGGGTAATGGATGGGTAAGGGCTGAGAATGCCGGTTGGTACACAGCGGTAGCCTCCAAGTTAATCGGCAATTTCATGGAGTCGTTTGGCGTTTTTGATTACTTTAAGGATTTCCGATGTTTTTGAAGTTTTCAAATTGCCAAACGAACTGGCTGTTCAACAGGTAAAAAGCAATTTCGGCTAATTACTAGTATAACTTGAATATGAGTTGTGTAAACGGTTTTCGAATTGTTTAAACGTTCAATTGACTTCAAGGTTGACAAGGATTAACAAAAAAAAAAACAGATCTCCATAACAAGTTAAGATAGAAGGAATGTTTAGAATCCTCAACTATTCTCAAAATTTTTATCAAGATTGCCACAAGGACTTCAGACTAATTTTTTTTCATGCATAACTTTTCGTTAAACTCGAATATACGAAAATGAATACATCTGCATCTTTTTCAAGACGAAATAGGTTGATTTTTTTCGAAATCTAAATTCAGACATAGTTGTTCATGTCCTCGCTTCCTGTCTCTTTATAAATGTCGTTGGTTATCTGTGTAGAACATAAATCAGAAATCGCCAGACTAAGCACATTCGCGCAGAGACACAAACAAGATTCATATGTTACACCATTGCCAAAATCTAGGACGTGATAGGAGTGCGTTAGGCTGCATATGTTAAGCGGATGTCATCACCCGCCCGAGTCGAGGACATAATAGGAGGCTAGAAGTAATATATCATTCTGGATATAAGGATATGATATACACAGTAGGCTTGAACTTGATGCTACTGTTACACAAAATCTTATACATATGGATTGTTGATAAGAAGTCAAGATGGGTTTCTCACATTTGGAGAAAAGCAATCTTTCAGGGAAAATGAAAATGTTATTTAGTGTATGGTAAGAGATTACCTTGGAATATACCTACTGTTGTAGACTAGGTATAAACATGATTGTATCAATAGTTTCAATTTTCACTTTGATTAGGTTTGAATGGGGAAAAAGTAAATCTCACGCACTGAATTCATACATAATACCTATTTGAAGTTTATTAATAGTTATGCCCAATATAGGTTTGAGGTTGGCTTAAAGTAGAAAATATTATAGATTTTCTGTTTCACTCAATCATACAAAATTGACGTACTGGGCTGCATAGACCCTTGACTATAAAATACGTATGTACCTACATATACATTAATGCAAAATAATTGAATAAATATAATTTCAAAATAATTTACAAAACCATCAGCACTGCCCATGCCATTGGATAGAATATATCCCAAGTAACAATTTCATCCCTATAATACTTCGTAAAATACTCTCTTCTAACAATAATAGAGGCACTTTACAGGGTATAACCACTGAACAATAGTCCAATAATGGCATTTGGCGCCGTTTTTTAATCTAATAGAACCTTATTGTAGCACTAAATTATTCTTCAAAAAAGGTGTACGTCATTTGCTTTATATCATCATTTTCTGTCATTGAACGAATTTGCAAAAAAAAAAATAGAAAAACAAACTCGAGCAGCAGCTGTCATCGCATATGGAAGTAAACACTAAGCCAAAAAGTATTTATTAAAATTCTAAAATGTCGAGTGGGTGCAACAAATGTAAAAAATCTTTTGATGACTTAAAAGATTGCATTATGTGCAGTGTATGCAATAATTTTTATCACTCCGCGTGTGCAAATTTACAATCACTCGAGAATTTAAAAAAACAAAGGCGCGATCAGTGGAAGTGTGGTCTGTGTATGGCTGTCAGGAGCCCCAGTACTAGTGAAATGGACGAATCATTCTTCGATATGCTAAAAAAGATTGAAACTCGCTTAGAAGACTTTATTAAAAACAATAATCATGAACTTAGTGAAGTGACTCGGTCTGTTCAGTTCTTGTCAGACAAATTTGATAAGTTCGCATCTGATATTAAAAAACTAACTAATGAAGTGTCTGCAGTGAATGAACAAAACACCGACCTAAAAGCCAAAATTATCCTTTTATCAAAAGAAAACGAGCAACTACAAAAAGAAATTAGAAAAAATAACATTAAAATCAATGGACTCAAAATCAATAAAGGCGAATCTCCCGAAAGTGTCGCCCTGAAAATATGTAAGAAGCTAAATCCTAATATTGATGCCAATGATGTACGTGATGTGTATGTGCTTAATATAAAAGCCGATGCTCCGTCTATCATCGTATCGTTCGTTCGTATGTCAACCAAAACGTCCATACTAGATGCATACAAACTATCTAAACGAAGTAATTCGCTAAAACCGGAATATGCCGATGTGTTCATAGGAGAGCATTTGACAGCTAACATAGCTAGACTCTACAGAGAAGCAAAAGCGAAGCTAACATCACATGGATACAAATACGTATGGATCAGCCACGGTTCCATACTATGCCGAAAATCGGACAACGAAAAATCGTATCGCATTTGGAACGACGACGACATTGTTAAATTGTGTGTACCAGCATAACGTAACTCTAATTAATTATCTACTGTATTTTATATTATTTTTTTTCTTTTTCTTCATGCTTGATATTTTGAACATTGATGATGAGATAGAGAATGTAACGACATCCAATCTGAATTTAGATAATGCTAATTCCTTTTTAACTAAAATAAGTGGTTTCAGTTTGAAGATATTTCACATGAATATCAGAAGTCTACCAAGACATTTCGATGAGCTTGTAATTCTATTAGATAGTATAACAATACAATTCGATTTAATAGTTCTCGCAGAAACTTGGCTTGATTCGACGGACTGCTTTAATATAGATGGCTATGATACATTGCAGAAACCAGCATCAAATAATAAGTGTGACGGTATCATTATTTATTGTAAAAAGAAATATTCTGCTCAAATTTTGGAGTCTAATATAACTGAGGCTAATGCACTCACATTAAAAATTGAAACGGGTACTCGATGCTATTATGTCACAAGTATATACAGATCACCTAGCTTAAACCCTCACCTTTTTATTCAGTCGTTGTACAATTTCTTATCTGAAAATACTATCTTTGATAACCACATCATAGTTGGAGACATAAACATTAATTTATATAATGAACAGTCATCGATAGTTAATGAATACTTAGATGTAATGACTGTATTTGGATTTTTAAAGTCATTAAAAGGGATAACTAGACCCGCTTCCAAAACTTGTTCGGACCATATATTTGCAAAGTTAGACTCTACTTCAGTGGCGGCTCGTGCCTCCTTGCACAGGATGGGCACATTCACGGAATAAAAATCTTTTGGAAACACCTAAAATTAACGACTTTCCACGTAAAGTTCGCATTGTATTAAATGGAACCATGAATTTACGCTTCAATTTCAAAGTTTTGCAACCATTTTTTAGATCAAGATATTATTTTTTAATTTAGGATCATTTTGTTTTTAAATGCAGTGTCCTAGTATATAATTATTAGACTATCAAATAGATTTTCGGGGGACATGCGAATTAATGTTGTGCGCCTTTAGCATTTTCAATGTAAATGTACATAGTCTAAAACAAATCAAAAGTGCTAAAAGTGCACAACAATAATGTTCATGTTCCCGAAAGTTTATTTTACATTCTAATACATAATACAATGAACACTTCAAAATTATTAATCTAATAATCATCATTACACAAGAAATCCTCCCGTGAAACATGTTTTCCTACATAGCATTGAGCCATCGTTGGTTTTTTATTCATTTTGACCAGCTCATGGTAACCCCGAAAATTGTACTTAATTGTCTACGTCATCATCATTCTCATTTTTATTACACTGATTCCATTCGAGCTGCTATAGGCCGGCCGACCTTGTCGGTGTTGAATTCGATGCCACCGCTTCCAAAAGTTTCATAAACTTCGAATGATTTGTTGTTGTAATTTGGTCACCGGCGCAAGTGGCCCACTGTGAACTGGATGCCTCGTCTTTATGTCGATGGTAAGTAGATTTTCAACAATACCTAAAGGTTTGAATATGCGAGTTGATTATTGCATACACATAGGCAGTTTCGATTTTGATCAAACAAAAAAAGCCTAAAAGCAGCCTAATTTGTTGATTAAGACAAACACCGGAAATGTTTTTGTGCAGTGGCTCCCAAACAGTAATTGATAGATTCGCGAGAGACTTGGTAGTGATGGGAAAAAACTATTAATATGAATGATGTTCACCTAATAGTCAAAGGTAAAATTTTGTTGTACATTTCTACTGATGTTAAAAGATGTGAATATACAATAAGTGTATTTATTTATAGGGCGGGCCGTGCCCACCTTGCCCACTATGACGAGCCGCCACTGCTCTACTTCTGTACTTAGTCCAGCAATCTTCCAAACGGAAATAACTGATCATTATGCAATAATTGCAAACATTATCGATAATACAGTTGAAGTACGAGACACTAATTTTGTGAATATTGATCTGTTGGGAAAAAAGGTAGTTAATTATCAGAAACTTAAATTACTAATAGAACGAATTTCTTGGGAAGGAATCTACACACAAACTAACATCGATTCAAAGTATCAATATTTCTTGAATAATATTGATACTGCTATTGTAAAGGCAACAAAAACAGTTAAATTTAGATCTAAAGAAAATCATCTTAAGCCATGGATCACACCTGGATTAGTGGTATCTATTAGAAATAGAGACAAAATGGCAAAATTCGTGCGAAAGCATCCTGAGAATGTACAACTAGCCTCCGAATATAAAAAGATCAGAAATTATGTAACACACCTTGTTAGGTTAGCTAAAAAGTCATATTATTCCAGTATAGTGCAGTCGTGTGGCAGTGACCCTAAAAAGTTATGGAACCTAACTAAAGAAATAGTTTATGGTAAGAAAAGTATTGATAGTATTCAATCGATTGTTAATAGTGACGGAATGATAATAAATAATGCAAAACTTATCGCAAATGAGATGAACGATTATTTTATAGAAATTGGTGAGCAACTATCGAATTCTGTCAATACTTCTTCTACATTTCAGCATAATTATCAACTGAATATCCCAAAATTATCCTTTGATGCTATTTCAGAAGATGAAATCGAACTTCAAATTAAGAATTTAAAGCCAAAAGCAAGTGGCCCGGATGGGATGTCCAGCAAAATTATGCGTTGTTTTAATATGACAACAATTACTGTACTCTGTCACATTTTCAATACTTGTATCAGTTGTGGGACATATCCCAAAAAATTAAAAACATCCCTTGTATGTCCAATCCATAAAAAGGGAAGCAAACAAAATATTGAAAATTATAGACCGATATCATTAGTGTCAAATATTTCTAAAATATTTGAAAAATGTCTGAAAAAGCGCATTGACAAGCACCTAAGTACCTTTGATTTAATTGCCAAGAATCAGTACGGATTTCAAAGTAATATTAGCACAACCGATGCAATTGCAGATGTTACAAAATTTATCTATGAAAATCTCGATAAAAATGAAGTAGTCCTTGCGGTTTTTCTTGATTTAAAGAAAGCATTTGATACGGTTGAACACTCCACTTTACTGAGAAAATTAGTTGAAATTGGAGTGAGAGACAAAGAATATGACCTACTAAAGTCATATCTTTCTGAGAGGGACCAATGTGTCGTCATTAACGACGCTAAAAGTAGCATGAAAATCATTAAACATGGGATTCCTCAAGGAACGGTTTTGAGTCCACTCCTTTTTAAAATTTACCTTAACGATTTATGTAAATTATACAATCATGAAAATAGCTGTAAAGTTATATCCTTTGCTGACGATACGGTTTTATTATTTAGAGGGAAAAACTGGAATGATGTGTATTCCTTAGCACATAATAGTATGAGCACAATACATGAATGGTTGTGTCAACATAAATTGGTTTTAAGCCTGGAGAAAACCCGTTGTGTTAAATTCGGAAATGCACAGAAAAATGATCACCCAAGCTTTCAATTAATTTTAAATAATTGCGTTATACACGAAGTCAATCAAATTAAATATCTTGGGGTAACAATTGATAATAAACTGAAATGGACGGCACACGTAAATATCCTAGTAAATCGACTGCGGAAAATGATACATCGGGTGTTAATCCTTCGGAAATATTTTGCAGTCGAGTTTCTTAGGAAAGTTTATTTTGGACTATTTCAGTCAATTTTTGAATATGCAATTATTATTTGGGGAAGCACTTTCAGCAATGCCATCATGCCTTTAGCTAATTTACAAGCATTAATTGTCAAATTATGCCTAAAAAAATCGAAGTATTCTTCTACAACGCAAGCCTTTTCCAACTTTGATGTCATGTCTATAAGACAATTGTATAATTTCAATTTAATTAAGTATATGTTTAAGAACATAAATGAGTTTCCAAAAACATCATCTAATTACAGCACTCGCGCTAATACTGAAGGTGAACTATTTATAAATAGATACAAAAAGGAATTAACATGCCGTCATTTATATATAGCTGGACCTAGAGCCTATAACAAACTCCCCTATCACATTAGAAATGCATTAAATAATTTAAATTATAAGCTAAAGATTAAACTCTATATTAAAGAAAACAGACAATTCTTTAACCAATTATCCACCCACTAATACATTATTTGTTTTGAATTTTAATACTACTAAGCTCTTTATGTATACATGTTTTTTAAGTACTTGAATTCTACTATTAATTGAATTTTACGAAATAACAAGAATCTTGCACAATTAACAGCTGCAGCTCTCACGCACAAGCACTACGCTTATGTGAGTTGCTATAATATTGCATTTATCAAATAATTCTTAAACACATTATTATTATTTATATTTTCATTTTTAACATATAGTATGTATTTTATAACCAAATTATAACTAATAAAGCAACTAATCAATCAAAAAAAAAAAAAAAAAATGTCCGCAGCTAGCATGAAGCCCGTGTCTGTTGATTGCCCGTCCTACACGCTACCACTCAGCCAACCTCACATATAGTCAGCATTGCTCGTAAACACTACAAATGATTAGTTGATTCTATAGAAATGCTTGACAATTCTTCATCGAATCTTCTGCAATGCACCCTAAATATATACATTTCACCTTAATTGGTTCCGAAGGTAATAATGAGTAAATAAGTGTGGGTTTCATGCAAGATTTCAAGGATTTCTATTGAAATTACAATTTTTTACAGCTCTGAAATTATGTATTTCAGAGCACTTCATAAGTGTCAATTCATTAAAAAATCACAAAATCCATCCTTCTATAAAACTACGGTGAACAATTTATTGCATGACCATACGAATGTCACACTATAAAAATAAAACCGACTGTGCTATAGAAGAATATATGCATGTGTGTGAGTTAACAAAGAGAGACTATTGCTTGTGTGTGCTGTATCATCCAATAAACGCAAGAGTGGAGTATTTAAAGGAGTATCTTTTTAGGCTAACGTTTAGAGACAGTTTTATCGAAGTCTTTTACCATAAGGTGACCAGACTTCCGAAGGTCCAATGCTGTACACCTTGCGGAATTCGGTTTTCAGACAAACCCTCAATGATACTATTTCTGACGGTGAAACTTGAGAAAGCAAGGTTCTGTTGATATTAAGCCCTGAAGTTATCAATGTTCTCATTTACAAAACATCATCGCAAAGCTGTAACAAGTAAGGGCGGCGTAGCCAGGATCTCGTTCAGAAGGAGCAAGCCCAACATTTTTGTATTTTTAAGATCATTGGCCCGATATTTTGTTGGGATGTTTGGGTAGGTATGTAAGTCAAAACTACGAAAAAATTGGCGGTCCGATTTGATTAGAAAGGATGTTACACATTTTAAAACAATATTTCAAGAAAGGACAATTGAAAATGACATTTGTTACTTTTTAACGATAAATAACATCTTGGACGTGTTTAGCCTTTACCTCTTGATTATATGCAATTCGCTTACGATTTTTAGACTTTCAAGTTTTGAATTTCAGTGTTCGAGACTGCAGTCTCAGCAGCCTTGAGCGGATGATGATAAATTCTTTCCCTGTCTCTGACTATCCGAGACACCGAGACAAAAATCATGTAATTGTTTATTTGAAGTACGGAAATTTTTTTTGCCATGCTAGTAGTTGAACCGGCATTTTCACACTCTCTAATATCGTAGTACAGGGATTTTTTTTATAGATGATACAGAAGTAAAAAAATCCCGCGATAAACGGCCAGGGGAGGAGGCGTGTAGGTGTTCAAGCACCCCTTCCTTTGTACCTACGTACTTAAAAACTTCGTTTCGTTTATTGCAGTAGATAAACTGATACCTTATTGGGCAGAGAATCCTTAAGCGATTAGCGGCTTTCCTGGCACATCTACGGAGTGGAGTTCGTGGAGAACCTCCAGAGCGGTGGAAGGATGACTTAGCCCGGTTACGATGTTTCAACGGGAGAGTATGCATTCCCCCATGGGTACATTAGCGATGCCATGCCGGTTGTAGAAAAAAACTTTATCTGGAAGCCTTAACAGAGTCCTGCAGTATGCATTTTCCTATAATGGTTGATAGGGTAGTCGGATGGAGTACAGTGATTTCTCCATTGTTTTGTGAAAAATTGAAATCGCATCTTTCCACCGCTGTAACATCTAGATCTTAGCAGCTCTACATGCTTGAACTTTCTACCTTAGGCACCTACCTTGTCGGACTTGTATAGAGCACCATAAAAGTTTGGCAAATTTTAAAATTTTCCACTCAAAAATTTGCGGATAGAAAATGTCAGCGCCAAGTAGCTCTAAGAACTATAAGTGTTCCAATTCAGAACGGTCGGTCAAAGTGTCTCCGAATTATCGAAAATAAACCATTGCCAAATATAAAAGTACGATTATCTCGCTAAATATCAATCGTACAGGAGTCAAACTTTACATACACCTTAAATCGCATCTTTTGACGGTTATAACTTCAGAACCTTGACAGCTAAATTTTCACCAAATAAGGACATGCGGCGCTTCACAAATCTGCCAAATTTCAAATTTATTGGAGAAATTTTATGGACAATTTTTGATTAGAATAGACAAAAGTGTGATTTAGACATAGATGTTACTGTCGAACGCGGATAAGTGTAGAATCTTAAAATATGAAGGAATTATGAGCTCTAAACAACTATAAGTGTGAAGTTTCAGAATGATCGATCAAAGAGTTCCAGAGTTGTCGAAAATGAAAGTGCGATTATCTTGTTAAAACCACTTTTAAAAGAGACCAGAATGACCAGAGGCCTCACCGAGCAGCTTATTATGCAGTCATTTAGGTTTCTTTTGTGTGGCATTTGGAATGCTGTACATTTTGCTGTACATTTACTAATGCTGTACGACAGGTCAAAATGCTGTACTGTACAGCAAAATGCTGTACGTCTGGTCAGCTTGTTATACCACCATCTTTAAATTTATTCCATAATGATGATAGAAGCTTTCCGGAAAATGCTTTAAGGATATTTTATCGGATCAAAATATTTCTTTAAGCGATTTCACACGATAAATTGATTTCGTGGTACTATATGATTGCTACAGTGTGAAGTGCTAACCACTCCACCCCGAGTTTGAGAAATGAAAAGTTTTAAAGCTTCTTTTTGGAGAGTCCTGAAAGGCATGTAGGTAAAAGAATGCAAGAGAAACATAAGGTTATAGTACATAATAATTCAATGTTACTTATTCCCATCCAAGCTTTCTACTTTAGCTATAGGGGACTACATTTTGCACTAAGTGAAAAACTCAATCAATTTATATTAAGAATACAACATGAAAATAACTAAATGCTAACACGGCTAAAAAAGGTTATGGAGCTTTTAAAAAAGGTATAAATGAAAATATTTATTCTAGCGCCGAAATATTCAATTTAACTCTAATGTGTTATATATCATGCAAAGCTAGTTTTATGTAGTTTTTTTTCGTTCTCATACCATTTTTCCGTATCTTTTGGCGTTTTTTAAATAATTGAAAAAAAAAAAGACCCCCCTTTCCCCTTTTTTAACCCTGCCTAACCATTGTTAGTCGTTTCGACTACCATTGATGTTTCCTTTGGCTACTGCTTTTTGCTCTTCCACTCAATAGTTGTGTCCTTTCATATCCTAGGAGGTGAATCAGTTAAGTATCGATATCATCAACAATAGACCTATTTGCAGCTTGAGTGACGAGGTGTGTATCGTTAAACCAAAGTACTGCAGGTCGAAACGACCAAATTTTGTACTGTGCAACTTATTTTGCTACAGTGATAAGGTCAAATGCCTTTAATAAGTAGGCAGTTAGTTTTCTTTAAAATAAAATAAAAAATCAAACACTGATACTTTTTGGTCTAACATTTAGTAAAAATAATGATGGTATTTCTAGTTTGAACCGCTTTTAATATATTTGATGCATTCCTAGGTTCAAAAAACGAGTCTTAATATGGTGTTAGTCGAATTGACTAACATTGGTTACAATGTTAAAAAATAAAGTTGGTTATATAGGGTTAAGGTTCAGAACCACCAATCGGTTGGGACTTTTTTCCCATAATCTAGGGGCCGTCACCAACCATTCTGCAAAAAAAAATCACCGATGTAGGATTTTTGCCGTTCGATGGCCATATTTTTTACTATTAATAATGCGCCTATTAAAAGGGTGGATTCATTTCATTTGATGACTTAAGGTAAGTACTATGTTCACCGAGCGAAAAACCTGCATTTATGTCTTCCGTGAAAAATGTGCCGTGAAGACTAGCCTTTAATTCAATCAATTTAAGAGAATTTTGCACTCGTGGACTGATCTGATTGCCGATGACACTTTTTTCTTGGGAAATAAAGTGCAACGGCATTGTTTTCGCTGGCGAAATGTCAAAAACCGTAAATTGCTCAAAATGCAAAATTCGTAACGCTTCAGCTCCCCAATAAATGATTCAATATGGCAATAGTGAATTTATTGTGAATTGGGTCTAACGCCAAAACCTGCGCTGCTCGGTGCGGCAAGCTTTTCCCTTATGTAATAGGCTTTGCCTAGTTCCATGAATTTGTAACCAATTTAAATTGCAAAATATACAAGACCCGATTTCGAAGCAATGATTTTTTTATCCGGTCGAAAAAAACTTATAATTTAACTAAAAGAAAGTAGCCGTTAAACCTGGTGTTTTCTGGGTGTATTTTTTAAAAACAAGCAGGAAAAGCATTAGACATTTAAACTGCGTAGGCATACAATATGTATAGTTGTTTAGTTTAATTTATTGCCTCATTGCCTGCTTCTTGAGATCTCGAAATACGTATTTCACAGAATCAATGGAAGTATGAAAGTTTCAAAAAAATGCCGCCCTTTCGCTAGTTGTCAAGTGAGATCTAAATTAAGCAATTGTCAAAGGTATGTCGAGATCAAGCTGCAGGTGAAGTTTTGCTCAACTAGGGGTGAAAATAAACCATAATAATAACAATAATGAAGAATAATTATTACTTGTTAACGGCCATCACTTTGAAACTCAAGCTCAAGAACCGTTAATTAAGAGATAGATAGATTTTTTTTAAATTTTGTCTACATTTTCTCATTTTTCAACTCATATTCTTAAATTTGCCACTCTTTCAAAATCGTGGTCCATGTTTTACAGATATCAAACGGTCCTCGAAACAAACGGATTGATTTTGTTACGTCAATCAGCGCTATCAAGCAATGTCGTCTGTGCCCGCGTCTCCTATGGTCAAAAACAGGGCCTATTCTGCGATTGAGCAGAATTCCAAAATCGAGCTAAAATTACTTCAAGCTGTTTGCATCGAAGGCATTACAACTGTTAGAAATAATGAAGATAGAATAAAATAATGTAAGAAAGATATGATCGCAAGGCTATGCGCCAGCTTCTAATCGTACAAACACCTTGGTGAAAAAATAAAAAATAAAAATTATTTGTTTTATGGTGAAATAACAAAACTTTTACTTTGGAAATCTGTAAAAATCAAATAAATGATAAAATTTTATTGGTTAGTTTTTTTTTTTGTAAATTTGTTGGTTCCGAATGTTGGTATAGTCTCGGAGATAGTAATATTTTAGTTGTGTGAGAAAATAATTTTTTTTGAGACTTTTTAAATGCCTGTGGCAGTTAAAGAGTTAAGAATTTTGGTTATATCACGTACATCGTTGTTGCTAAATGAGAAATAATTATCCGGTGCGTTTATACGGTATAGTCTCCGATACTGTATAGAGATATCACTGCGACATTTTGACCCAAATTTGATGTTTTTCCCGACATTTTATCGAAAAATATGGCTAATTAAACTTTGAAGGGGTCTGATCCTTTGATCAGACATGCCCATCTTCCATCAATTTCGAGGATATGTCACAACTGTACATAGACATTGACTACAGTTTCGGATCGTTAGCTATATACCAGCCGTGTTCGCTGCTCTTATATTCCCCAGTACCGGGTGGCGCAAAATTAATCACCCTATCGGAAGTTAGCAATTCATATTTGATATTTGTCAACAGAATACAGACAGACAATCAAAGGAGCGCTATACTTAACAAGAGCATGGAAGCCATAAAGGATATCGCGAAGGAAGCGTTTCTTGGTCACGTAATATCTGGCTTGGATGATTTTTCATCGCCGATTTAACTATAGCAGATGTCTTTCTTTGGATTACTTGAAGTCGCGCGTTTTTACCAACAAGTCTCAGACAATCGCGGACTTTGAAAAGTATATTCGACAGAAATTTGAACAGTTATCACTAAAAATCTTGGTGAAAGTCATGGAAAAAAAACAACAAAGCGGGCACAAATGTGTATCAATAAAGCCACTCAATGGATATCATTTTTTCCAGCACTAAATAAATAAAGCTCTAAAGATTTCCTTCACTGAAGATATTTTTTTTATTGATTAGCTATTTAAAACCAAAATTATTTTTTGGCCACCCTGTATCTTAGCTCGAAAATTGCGACAACTGTTTAACATTGTCCGTAAGGGGGAAGATAAAGGTTGAAAGGCTTCGGCTAATTCCTATATCTTCTTCAGTTGTGGCATAACTGCGGACCCTTAGCTATGCAGGAGGAGTTTTATAGGAAAAGAACTTCGGCCAATTCCTATGTCTCTCTACGGGGCGTTACTTTCCCGCATTATCCGAGTAACCGCTGCGCCAGAGTGCTGCATTAACATCTGCAGCGTCTCAGGTTACTTAACGTGATAGGTGACAGAAAACATTTAAATCAACCACTAAAGCAGCATCTTCGAGGCATGCCCATGATGGCCTTTACTCAACGATTAAACCCTATCATGGTTTAGCGATGTGCCGACAACTCATCCTAAGAAAAACTTCAAGTCAAGAAACCTGAAACAAAAGCCTCGGATTGGACGGATACAAAACAACGACGACCCCGCAAACGAACAACTGATTACTCTTTCGGATCCTGGAATGTACGCTCCCTGAATAGACCGGGGGCCTTAAGGGCCCTCCTGGATCAGGTAGAACAATACAAGCTGAGCATAGTTGCAATCCAGGAAACTAAATGGCTCAAAAACGAGATTAACGACCTCAATTCGCACACTATTTTTACGAGTGGTAAAGAGGAGGGCAACAAGGAGTTTGGAGTAGCTTTCATCGTGAATAAGCAGCTCAAGGACCACGTTATCGGCTTCAAACCCATCAACGAGCGGCTATGTGCGATCCGCATTAAGACCCGTTTCGCTAATCTCTGGCTCATTAATGCGCATGCCCCTACAGAAGTAAAAGAAGACGCGATTAAGGACGAGTTCTACAACGACCTAGAAACACTCTTCGACTCACTTCCATCAAACGACGTCAAGCTGCTGCTAGGAGACTTTAACGCCAAAGTCGGAAATGAAAGCTGGCATAGGGGAACTACTGGAGGTCATAGCCTCCACGACGAAAACAACAACAACGGTCAGCGACTTATCGACTTCGCGAGCGGCAGAAACCTGGTAATAAGCTCTACATGCTTCCCTCATCGACGAATCCACAAGCAGACCTGGAAGTCTCCAGATGAATACACCGTGAACCAGATCGACCACGTACTGACCAGCAAGAGATGGGCTTCTAATGTCCTAGATGTTCGATCCTATCGAGGAGCCAACTGCGACACCGATCACTATTTGGTGAAGACGACCTACAGGTGCAGAATCTCTTCGGTGCACCTAACGAGAATCAACCCTGCCAAGATCTTCGAGGTTGACAATTTGATTGATGATGCCACGGCGGCTGCGTATACAACAGCACTAGAGGAAAAACTGTCGCCCATGCTTGATGACATCAACAATTTAGGCATCCATGAGTTCTGGGAGGAGCTCAAAGACAGCATCAAGGGGGTCGCAGAAGAGGTCGTGGGCTATAAAGGCCGGCGCAGACGAGCAGACTGGTTCGACGAAGAATGCAGGGCCTCGATTGAGGCGAAAAATGAAGCCTATCGCCAATACACACAACGCGCATCCCGAGCCAAGAAAGAAAGATATAACGAGCTTCGGCGAGTATCTAATAAGTTAATTAGACGTAAGAAACGCAAACATTTTGACGAGCAGTTACAGCAAATAAACCAAAGATTAGCCAGTAAGAACATTAGACAGGCGTACAAACTTATAAATAATGTTAAGAACGGATATCAACCCAGGACAAGCCTATGTAAGGACAAGGATGGTAACATCATCAGCGACATCGAAAGCGTCAACAAACGATGGGCCTCGCATTTTGAAGAGCTCCTCAATGCACCATCAACATCCCCCGCGGAGCCAGCTCTTGAGCAGTTAGCCGAACCAGGCCCTCCCGTTCTACCCCCAACAGTAGAGGAGGTGAGTCTTGCCATACAGTCGCTTCAAAATAATAAAGCGCCCGGCGCTGACGAGATCCCAGCAGAACTGCTGAAGCATGGTGGAACGTGCCTGACCAACGCAATACATGTGCTACTGCTGAAAATATGGAACGACGAGGAAATCCCCGAAGATTGGCGCAAAAGCATAATCTGCCCAATCCACAAAAAGGGTGACAAGCTGAAGTGTGAGAATTACAGGGGCATATCATTAGTTTGTACGGCCTATAAGCTATTATCTAAAATTCTTGAAAAGAGAATTAATCCGTACGCAGAACGAATCATTGGCGAGTATCAATGCGGCTTCAGACCTGGTCGATCAACGACCGATCAGCTTTTCACAGTGAAGCTACTACTCCAAAAGTGCTGGGAATATAACATCGACGTATACCAAATCTTTGTCGACTTCAAGCAGGCATACGACAGTATCGATCGAAGTGTACTGTACAACATTATGCTGAATTTTGGTATACCGGCAAAGTTAGTGCGACTCACAAGGATGACGATGACTAATACCGTCTCGCAGGTCAGAGTGCAGAATCGACTCACTGACCTATTTGAAACTCGTACTGGACTCAAGCAGGGCGACGGGCTGGCGCCGACGCTCTTCAACCTTGCTTTGGAGTATGTAATTCGAGCCATGAATATGGACAGCAGCGGAACGCTACTCATCAAGTCGACTCAATTAGTAGCGTACGCCGACGATATCAACATCATGTCTTGAAGGTTGGGTGATGCAGAAAGCCTCCTGCATAACCTCAATAATGCCGCAAAGGAAGTTGGACTACATATCAACGAAAGCAAAACAAAGGCCATGATGCAATCGAAAACAAGGACGCCAGCAAATTCAAGCATCACAGTGGGGGACCTTAATATCGAGTATGTAGACAACTTCAACTATCTGGGTTGTAACTTATAAAAGGATGCCAACGAAACCGACGAAATTAAGCGACGGATACAACTAGCCAATAAGACATATTTCTCGGTCCTCCCTATAATTAATTCGAAACTTGCGCACAGGAACACGAAGCTCCGCGTGTACAAAACGATCATCCGACCCGTGCTATGTTATGGCTGCGAAACATGGACCCTCACCCAAGCCTCCGAAATTTTGCTAGACCGATTCGAACGAAAGGTCCTTCGGCGAATTTTCGGGGCCGTTCGCGAGCGAGACCAATGGCGTATCCGGTACAACCATGAGTTGTATCAATTGTACGATGAGCTGGAAGTATCGAAAATCGTGAAGCTTCAAGGTTTGCAATGGGCGGGGCATGTACAACGGATGGACGATAATCGCATGCCAAAGAAAGTGATGAACGCACAACGAATTGACGGAGCGAGGTTGCGTGGACGACCGAGAGCTCGCTGGGAGAACTCCGTAGGTGAAGACGCCCAACAGCTGCTGGGCTTCCGAAACTGGAGGACGAGGTCACGTAACCGTGACAATTGGAGGTCAACGATTCAGGCGGCCAAGGCCCGACGTCGGGCTATCGTGCCACATTGATGATGATGATGTTTAACATTACCACTTAGGCTTGCAAACACATTAAACCATAATTACTTCCAACCATATTCATATTAAAATCTACCACAAAATTAGATTAGCCATAAAATAAATGCCACGAGCTCATTAAGTCAACCATGCAAATGCACATAGGATAAAATTGCCGGAATTAGGATAACGAGTTAAACTAATGAGCTTATTAGGATAGGTATAATAACGGCATAGTTCATGAAGACTTATGATCTGTTTATTATTATGTGAAAAATTGCAACAATGGAAATAGGATTCTCCCGACGCACCGTCCCGAGCATATTCTAACTGAAAATATCTGCCTGCATTTAAAAGATGTACATATTCATTCATCGTTGATATTTAGATCAAGAAACACAGATTTGCTTAATAACATTCGTCCCAATTTACAAAAAAAAATTCTTCCGCTATCAAGTATGCCCTTTCACCTATTCTTCAATAAAACGGCGCAACGTACTGCTTAAACAGACTACAGTGTTCACTTGTCCTTTAATACTAAGCTTCTCAAACTGTTGAGAAATACGAAACCGTTTCAGGTGTCCTTTCTATGTATGATAGGGTTTGCTGAATTGGTTGGAGTATGTGATAACAGTAGAGGGTGTATACGAATTTTCGTCCAGAAGCTTTAAGATTTAAGTGATGCCCAGATCAACGCGTCACGAATTTTCCGTCGCGAATCCGCGCCGGAAAATTCGCGGCACATTTTTGGGTGGCCACACCGGCGCGCGCGGCGCGAATAATTCGCTGGGTACTGTCACTCACAGCTGATATCATGTAGTTGCCTTAGAAAAGGTATTAGATTTATGTAAGGAAGGAACTTAGACATGATAGAGAATAACTGCAAGAACTGACCAAATACAATTAATATAACATTTATAATCATTCTGCAATTTTCGTGCACTACATCAAAATGTCGCAGCATCTTTACTTATTATGTAAAAGCGTAAGCGGAAGCAATCAACGTGAAATTCGACATTTTCCCTCTCCATGTCTATACTTATTCTAAGGTTAAAATCATTGACATGCGCAAATTGATGGAAATATGCAGTGCAGTACAACCTTGTTAAACCGTACCCTAAAAAAAAGTTGCGGGAGTGTTCGATTTGATTGTTTGAATTGGCTATCGCGTAACCGAAAGCTCTTACATCTTATCTTGTGCCCGTGGAATGGTAAGTCTTATCGTATAGAAAAGACACAAAGCTTGAACATTGTTTTGTGTCTGTTTTGAATTGAATAGATGTATCTGTTTACTTAGCATGGGTTACGCAAAATGCGTAGTTACATACAAGCTTGAATACTCTATTGAACTGAATGTTTACTTTGCACAGTTACGCCATATTTTGCTTGGTTACGCCATCGTATGAAATTGCATAATAATTTTTAGTAGAATCCTTACGTGATTCCTTACGATGGCGTAACCAAGCAAAATATGGCGTAACTATGCAAAGTAAATATTCAATTCAATAGAATATTCAAGCGTGTATGTAACTACTTAGGGACAAACGCAAGTACCGAACCACCAGGATTCTTATTTCCTATCGTATACTATTCATGAATGAAACGATTGACCTTGTATTCTTTCGGCAATCCTTTGGTGTGGCGGATCGACCGAGGTGGCGCTAGACTCACCATAAAATTTCCGAAAGGGTCATCGGATCCTCTTTATTTTTCCGGTCAGTGCACAGGGTGGTTAGAGATAACGGTCAACGCGGATGTTGGCCGCAGCAATTTCACAATCAACTTCGTACTACTTCGATAATCCGTCGATATCTTTGGAATCCTTGAGTCCAACGAAACGATCAAGGTTTCGCTGGACTCGCAACAAAATTCTCTAAGGTGGCGTCGGAGCATCTTTCCTGCGAAGCTTACAAGGAGATAACCCAGATAAGTACAATAATTCACAAAATGTAAGCTTTTGTTAGTTGCCAACCTAGATGCACTTGGAAAATAGTCGATATCTCTGCAATTCTTCGGCCGAGCGATACGATCGGGGTGTCGCCGGACTTGCCACAATAGGGCAATTTATTTGTGTAAGTCCAAACAATGGGTAAAAACCTTCCTTCCTTGGAATTCATGTTTCCAAAAAGGTTACTTCTTTTACTCATCCACTTATACCATAAAACATTCAAAACTTAAATGCTCGGTCAATTCCTAAACAACTCATTCCAAATCTACTTTTTTTTCGGGTACACCAACATCAAGTTGTACTACACTGCACCTGTCAAATAAATTATTTTAATAAAATGACATTAGGTAGCAAATATTCGAACCCGAAAAAATACTGCAAAACTGGCGAATATTCGCGTTGGTGTGGGCATCTCCATACAACGCAGTGTGTTACAATTTTGACGCCGCGAATATTCGCTGACGCGCCGGTGTGGGCATCACTTTAACAATTTTAAACGCCACAAGCAAATTATTTACGGTAATATCACTTTATACGCAAAGGCCGACGAAATCGAAGGAGATTAAACATTATTTACCATGAAAAAAAAATCAAACAACATATTAAATAATTTCATTACATCTTTCATTTTATTACGTTTTCAATTCATTGAAAGGCTCAATCAAAACTTATAAATAATTCATCATCAAATCCCTACTACAACTCCTACTATATATAAACATGACACACACTATTTTTTGTTAAATTGAATCACTAAATTGTTTCAATGTGTATAATAAATCACTTCACATAACTATGTTTATAAACACACAGAAAAAAAATCTCTAGGATTCGATTAAATACGTTATGTATACATTTTTCTTTACAAGTTTTACTTTTTTGTTTTCTGACTAAACGTAACAGTTTAAAAAAATGTTCACATCATTATGATAATAATTTGTTTGTTCTACTGGTTATACATACATCATATAGAAGGATATAAAGGCACAGTCTAAGTTTCTTTTACAAGTGTTTGTTTTGTAAGTACTCACTTGAATATTTCTATGAAAATTCAAAACAATTCGATAACACGAAATTTTCTCTACTTGTTGTCGGATTTTCAATCCAAACATTTATAATAATAATTTTGGTTAGCAAAAATTTCAATCTTTCTACAGTTTTTGTTTTAGTTTCGACAAAACAATTTTGTTAATAAATTTCCATTCTACTCTTCTTAGGCGTACATATACGATTAGTGAGATGATGATGTGATACTATTAAAATGATATTATACTAACATCAACGTTTAGACAAGTTGCGAAATGTCTGAAAATATGTTTCGTGTTGTTAATAATGTCTGTTTTTGTTTTTCTTATAATATGTCACTGATATGGAATGTTTCGTGCATTTCGATTAAATGTTAGTACAGTTTTGCTATTTCGTAAATGCATCTTTCGTATCTGTTTAATGTGGTTGTTGAGATATGTTCATTGCATTTTGATTCTGATTTCCGTGGAATGGAGCTTGCAGTTCTTTTTCCAAGAAAATCATGATATCAACGCCCAGTGCTCAACTTTTTAGGAAAGACAAAAATCGTTTTCGCCCTTCTTTTTCAAAATGTTCAAAATTACTCTTGCGGCCATCTAGTACAATTCAGTGCAAAGTTGTTTAACAACTCGACCCCGACTGTGCCGAAAGCTCACGTTCTTATTTGACCGGATTCAAAATCAATCAAATGAGTGCCCGCTGAACGAAACGTGTTCGAATTCTGGACAAACAGCTGACTGTTCTCATGATCCTGAAAATTTGAGCACTGGGCTCCCTTTTGGTTTTTGCATGTTGGGTGTATGTGTTTGTGTATAGATGGCTGAAACCG
Organism: Microchrysa polita; assembly: GCA_949715475.1. NCBI lineage: Eukaryota > Metazoa > Arthropoda > Insecta > Diptera > Stratiomyidae > Microchrysa > Microchrysa polita. The sequence continues at coordinate 132,212,422 of OX454415.1, read as the reverse complement.
TTTATTCCGTTTTTTTTTATGATATTGTTCCCTATTTCGGTTGATTTGGTGGACTTTGTTGTTGTTGATTTTGAGACTTTGGTACACGTGGTATGGCGGCTGGCGAACGGGGAGGTTCCGCCCGACTGGGCATCTTACTGCGTAACATTTGCTCGTGAACATATAAAAGTAGGCCACAATCACGATGCTGAGCTTGCCACGCAATTTTAAAGGCCGTACTGCCATCCTGCAATAAATAGATAAAATAAAGTTAAACGCATTCAATTGTCAAGGTTTGGAGATGCGACTACTTACCACATCCTGTATCAAGGAATCACAATCGGACTGCGATAGTAAAAACTTGACAATATCCATACGTCCGTGTTCGGCGGCACACATTAGTGCCGTACTTCCATCCTCATCCTGAATATTGATATCTGCGCCGGCAGCCAAAAGCATTTCTACCATCTCCAAATTACCATGCGATACGGCAAGCATAAGGGCAGTTTGGCAATGCTGAAGGGAAATAAAGTGGAAGGATTAAACAGAATTCTGTCACTGCGGATTTTATGACTTACTTTTTTCGCTCGAATGTTAACATCGGCCATTTGGAATAGTCGTTGTACCACAGTTCGATGTGCCGAGTTCTTTAGTGTCGCTAAAGAAACGAGCATGACGGAGGTGTAGCCTGCGTTATTCGTTTGGTTTACGTCGCAAACCTTCGAATCCAATAGTATGGATACAACGTCGAAATTTCCATGTGAGACTGCATAGTGCATTGCCGTATTGCCCTGAAAGAATAAAACAAAATGAAAAAATTGAAAAAATAGTCCGCAGTACGTAAAATGTAAAAAATATTGGACTTTTCCATTCTCGAATTTCTCGTATCTGGGGGTTTTGGCAGCTCATGGCCGTTGTAACGACGGAGAGGTTTCGAAAGATCTACATCGTAGGACCAGATGCCGTAGGAGCTTTATTAAAAAGATTTTTTTATAAACATCCGGTGGGATTCAAACTCAAGCTCCGGTAATTCAGAGACAGAGTGTCGTCTCTCGCAACTCGTTTCGTCGCCGGACTCCCAAAAAAGACAACTCGCGTTGGTTGTAATGCGAATAAGTTTTTGCCAATAGTGACCTCCAAATACTTTAGCTGAGAGTTGTACAAATAAGAACCCTTGGGTGTTCTAAGTGTCCTCTGCCTACTGAATAGTATAGCTATATGGGTTAAGGTGGGATGGTGTGATTTTTGGGCCTGGGTCTTACCTACACTCGTGAAAATTATTCCAGACGAGAGATGATTTCTTTGAATTAGGTTTTGCAGTGCTCTTTCCGTGGATTTGCCTGTTGATAAACGAATTGTTTGGGTTCGACTGCTGCGTTGTTAGAAGTGAACCCATACTTTAAGAGTCGTTTTCAATATGAGGCAAACTAGGTTCTTTTTTCGCAACGGAAAACACTTAGTGTCCATTATTTTCTTTAAATGAGAATATTCTTCATTAGAGGAGACGGTTATAGCTTTATACCGTAGCCAGGCCGGTTTGTTTGTTGAGGGACACTGCATTCACTACATTCATAGCTGTTTATGTACAAAGGTTAACCCGAATCGTATATGCACGTAATCTGATAGAGACAATTGATCCTATACATCATGCCAATTATAAAATCCGTTTCGCTACCAAACTGTTTTAGGAAGTTATATGGAGAAACTCCTGTATGTGCCTTGCGATACTTTTAAGGAAAGGAACGACTCTTGAAACAAGCAACGACTGTGTGAGAAGTAAGTGGCTAAAATCGCAACTCATAGAGTTTTAGGGAAATACATAAATGAGTGTGAGCTGTGAGGTAAACGAAAACACCAGTGCGGCTAAAAATAGTCTCAATCCTTTTTCTTTGAAAAGATTTGAAGCCTTACGGAACTAGAGCTGTTCCAGGCTCAATTAAAACTACAAGATGCCAAAGCCTCAGATCCTGATAAAATCCCCAGCAAAACTAGAGCTGTTCCAGGCTCAATCAAAACTACAAGTTGACAAAGCTTCAGATCCTGATAAAATCCCCAGCAAAGCATTTTTCCTTAAGTACTTCCGTAAGCGTATAGGGTATGCTCCCTAAAATACAAGCTGGCGCAAAATTGATCATCCTATTGGAAGATGTTATAATTTTTGGAAAAGCGTCGTGCGTCAACAAGATACTGTTTTGATAGTAGAAAATTGTGAACGCGCAGTTCCACTAGTCTGGTTGACTGCTCACTGCAGCAGTGCTTTCCTCAGTTAGTTGTTCTATGTCCAAGTGAGTGGCAGTATCATGTTTGTGGTCTATGGCGGTAAGGTTGACAATTCTAGATGCTACTACGCCTATTTGACGTGGAGCTTCAACCACAATAATAAAAATACCCGAATAGTTCCCTCTTAAAACGCACTTGTATTCTAAAATTAACGGCATATTTTGGTGTAATAATTTTTGTCTGTGGCACTGAGAAATGATAAGCTGGGTAAAATATGTAAACTGGAAAAAGACTGTAGGAAAATATGAACACGTCAAAATCACGTGTTGTTGGTAATAACGCCCTAACCGGTCATGTTAGTATTCCAGGATTAAAAGCTTTTTCTACATTTTTTCTTTTTTCGGATATATTTGCGAAGCCCCTGGGAGCTTCACGGAACGCTAGGGTACCGCGCAACTCCGTTTATTTGTTCGTTAATTTGTTTTCGAATTACTACGTAAGACTATTTCGGAAATTATGAAACTAGGTCTCCTGATGTTACTGGTTCTGGGCAGACATTAGTAAACATCCTGTAGCGATGTGTAGATCAGCATTCTGCATATTTATTTCAATTTTGTTTTAGTTGGTTTCGCAAACAGTAGCCCAAACAGAAGCAGCATAGTTAGGCGTGGCCAGCATGGTTTCTTTTCTTTTTGCCCCAAGAGCAGCCAGCTAGAGCCGTTGTGTGGAGTCACATGTCATATTTATCTTTCCCGTCGCGTGGCGTGGTGCAGTCGTCAGTATAGGTCACCAACTCGATTCCATTTGCAGGTTCTGGAATTCTGGCTAAGTAGATGAACAAAATGGGAGAGAGCACCCCGCCCTGTGAAACACCTATTTTTATCTTCCCAAGCTTATAACAATTTAGTTTATCTCTCGATGAATTCTCGCAAGTGCTTGTTGTCCTTATGAACTCAGACGGTAACAACGTCTTCCGAACGCGTCGTACAAGGTCTATCTTATTACCGTTGATTGCTTCTAGGGTCTAGAAAACCAAAGAAACGCCCTTCGATCATTTGATAATAATTGAACTGAAGAGATTGAGTATACCGCTATACTGTCAGCAATGGGCAAATAGAGTAGCCCACAATGACTTCCTCCAGACATATGAAGCGTCTCCTGGAACACATGCCTTTGGAGAGTAAAGGAATCTTCTTTAAACCGCTCTAGTAAAATACCTATATGCAAGGAAAACGGACTCTGGGTTTTATGAGGAAAGAACGACATAATTCCTTTTCGCAAGAAATCAGACAGTAACCATACCTGCTCATCCGAATCTTGAGCCCAGATCCTAGTAGAATACCCTCCCAGGTTTTAAGGGTGGCTGTTCAAAGCCAATCGGCTACTTTGACAAGTAGACGAGGGCCGTTTTCGAGGCGAATCGGGATGCATGAGCCGATAGCCGTTATGGGGCAGCATTTTATCCACGATCTAAACCAGACCGTGTCCCCTTAAATGCGGAATCGAATTGAGCCAACAAAAGACTGTAACCGTTCTTCCATTCCCAAACAAAATGTTTGTGGAACATCCTCACCGAATTCTCAAAAATACACCAATAAACTTTCCGGCCTACGCGATCGATTTTTCCTCCTTCGGGGCCAGGAGCATTCACTGTTTCGACAGCTGTTTAGTGACTTGATGCAAAGTGGTGGATACTGCTTCTTTTACGGTCACCAGCCGGCGGACAAGTTTCACTTAAACATAGCCCAGCACTTGCTCGAAGCGGTCACACAATTTCAGAGTTAGTTAGTGCTATCACGCAAAGAGCTTCTTTAGGTTGTGCCTGATGTTTTGCACATATGAACATGTGCGAAAGATCGGACACAACCGTTAGGATTTGCCCATGATCTCTCCTATTTGGCCAAACTCCATTTGTTGATCGGCGTTCACGAAATCATGACCTGTGACGATCATTTCCTCATTTGGTTGGACTCGTCCTGGACTGCCATTGTAGGATTAGTTTTTCGGTCTTGTTCGCCACGTTTGAACCCACTCATCCTGAAACTGATAATATGGAAAACAAAGCTCTGAAGCTTTCATGGACTTTCTACAAACTATCATTGATCCTCATCGAGGTTTACTTATCCATCCCCAAGTATTTAATTACACCTCCCTCAAAGCTGTCTGCTGTTGTTTCTCGAACTGAAATGGAGACTCTTGGCAGGGATTTGGAGCGACACATTTTTTCGCTCCGCTCCGCTCCCGCTCCGACCAATTTGAAACCGCTCCGCTCCAGCGCTCCGCTCCGACTAAAATTTTTTCGCTCCGCTCCGCTCCACGCTCCGCTCCGCTCCATTACAAAAATACAACAAAACTTCATTGTTCTTAGTAAATATTTATTATTTTCCGCGAATTATTCAATTTAACGTATATCTACTCACGTATTATAGAATATGACTTAACAGGTGCGTTTTATTTGATCAAGTACAGAACAGGATAGCACCAATTTCGTAATCCGGATCAATTATTGCAAGGGATAATCCGGATCATTGGAACATCCGGATTAGCGCAATCACTTTTTTCTAGGAAAAACAATCCAAACAAATAAAAAGGCGGAACAAAAGTCGATAAATGTTTTATTTGTTAGAAATTAGCCAGCATCATGTCAATTGCTAAACAGTCCCGTAAAAAAGTACGAGACCAAATCTACCATTTCACACTGAAAATCTCAAATATCCGGATTTTAGAGTCAACATTGCTGCCGAAATCCGGACTATAGAAGACATAGTGGAAATATTTAGTCGTCCGGATTAGCGTGATATCCGGATTAAAGGAGATCCGGACTACCGAGTCAAGACTGATTATTAATGTCATTTCCAGCAAAATAGGTGCTGAATTCTTAACTCCTTAGCATTTAAAGATTTTCCAAAAATGCTACCACTAACACCTCCGTGGGAAAAAAATGTACATATATGCAGTAAGATCACAAAATTTTGTCTTTGAAGCTGTGTAAAACTGTAAAAATTGTTGGGCCCAACGGAAAGAAAATATGTATATGTAAAATGTTAAATTTTTGAAAAATCTTTAAATGTCTGTGAAAGCTGAAGAGTTAATAATTTTTTTATACTCCTTTTTGCTGGAAATATCACGAGGAATCATATTTGGGTGCTTTTATGCGATAGTTTCCGGACATCCCGTATAGAACGAGATCTCTCAAATGGTTATGGAAGCTGCGCTGTACTCCATCCAATAAAACGCACCTAATAACTAATTTAAATTAAAAAGGGCGTTTCATTTATCGAGTACAGGACAGGACTTTTCTGTCCTGGATGATCTTGAATTTCGTAATAATGAAGAGTGATGATTATGACTGAACGCAAAACCTCTTTTATCACAATGAATTTCACAATAATACGAAATTTTGCAAGTCTCTCAGCGAATTCTTCGCCTTTAAATAGCCCAAAATCATCAATTCGTTCCATAAAATGAAAAATTTCGTCGAAAAAAAGCCTTTTTTTTTCTCGGAATTTTTTGATTTTTTACATCGGAGCGGAGCGGAGCGGAGCGATCTTCAAAGCAAAATTCGCTCCGCTCCAGCCTGCAAAAACTCGCTCCACGCTCCGCTCTTTCGCTCCGAAATTTAAGGTCGCTCCGCTCCGCTCCATCGCTCCGCTCCGCTCCGCTCCAAATCCCTGACTCTTGGCAGCAGTGACAACAAGACCAGCTCTTTGTATGAAAAAAAAATAATGAACTAGCTCATGATTGCAGAATAACTGCAAGGTAGCAAGACAAGAGGCTACAACCATGAACCATTTTCTGATGGTGGCTATGGACATATGGCTACGCAAATTTAAGCTTGGGGACTATCCGGAGTGTCGGACGTACAAGCATGTTGCGTAAGATTCCAAATGAGAAAGCGAAAGAAGGAAGTCAACAAACAGCGCTGATGATTGACTTTAGCCAAGAGACGTCTTTGAGATGCAATCCTGAAAGGCCTGGCGCAGGGTCCTATGGATAAAATGGCCAGGAGGGCCTATTTTAATCGGAACCCTATTGTGAGCCGAATCTCTGGGAGGACGCGAATACAGCAGGTTCCCACCTGTTCCCTGTTCCCGCTGTCATGACGAAGATTTGATGAAAGGCGCCAAATTCTAATGTCCGATGTTGTTAAAAAAATATTTTCTCTACTTTGTTTGCTCAACACGAACTAGTAGAACCTTAGGTCCCTGACACCGATTGGAGGTAACATACCACCGATGCCTCAATTACGGACTCCGAACTTTTAAAGGCTGCTTCTAGGCAAGAGTAGATTGGGCTTCCGCCATGATCACGCCTTACTTACTATCTATCTCGTATAGACCCGAGCGTACAAATCATCTTCCCAAATTGTGCTGGCGCGTTTCATCATGTGGGTCATTAGTTTCAATGTCCAGCTGCGCCCACTGATTTTACCCCTTTATCACTGTGGGAAACCCCTATCGCAGCTGCCATGTTCCTGTCCTTCGAGACCACGGACGAAAGCGACGACAAACCATAAATCGAAAGCTAGAGGATGGTAAAGTACTCTGCCTATATGGGTCCCTTAATAGAACATTGATGGTGGCAGGTCTGGCGACGTTCGGAAGGTTAATTGACGTCTTTGAAACCTGTTCAGAGAGCGCGGTCAACTATAGACGCAGCCACGATACCCGCGCTGATGGCTGATTAGCTAGAACGCAGGGTGTGCCGGTGACGAAACATTGATCTAGATTTCTATGATAGCTCTAATTGGGTACTAAACTAATCGCCCTACAATGACCTACTAGCTTACGGAATGTAAAGATCTTCTTCAATGTTGCATTTAAAATATTTTACGGGCGGCACCAAATATTCACTAAGGTTCGCAATTACTTAAGCTTCCCTCTCGCGAGGTCACACAAGTACCTATCACAAATTCAAAGGCTTACGAGTTGGGTCACCTGGCGGAAATATGACGAAATAGTTGCAACCCTTTTTCCCAAATCAACAACATACAATAAAACCATAAATTTTACACCACTTACATTGCCATCCTTCAAGTTGACAACGAATTTTATCAGCCCGGTAGAGAACTCTTCGAAACAATCCAAATAATCCTCAACGTCAAGTGGATTTGCACTGTCCGTACTGGATACTTGAAACCATTCACGTTGAACGATGCCGGTGGCATTTTTCAAGTTACTATGATTCGAAGACGACTTCTGCAATGAATCATTGATAACCTTCAGTGCAGCTCGCATCTCCTTGGACGGTATTGCCCTGCAAGGATAATAAATTAGCATTAGCCGACACGTCTACAACCGAACATACACACAAGGTGATACTCACTTGTTACGTGGTGCCGATGTCGAGGTCGCAATCTGGGTGAGAAGCATATTGTTGTGACTAGTCGACGGTGGCACAATGCACCGAAGTTTCGCCTCTGCATTCTCATCCTTTACGTCGTCCGTTTCAGCACTATCCACCCCGCCATCGCCATTCATAACGATGGCGGCGCCAATGCTTGTCGACTCGGGCAGCGGTGGTTTCCATGACAAATCCGATGATGGCGTAGCAGGTTCCACAGTTTCAATGTCCGATGTCGGCGGTAATTTGGCATCAACGGACATTCGACTGCCCGACAATAATTGTTGATCATCACTGGCGTCCGATCCGTTTCGATTGCTACGTTCAGGAAGTTGCTTAGTGGCGGCGGGTGATGATGATAAACCTGTTGGTCCCCGAAGAGCACTTATCGAATCCAGACTGCTCGAAAGAGATCTCGTTGGAGTCACGCTGAAACCAATTGACGTAGGCATTAAGTCTTGCACAAACACTTTAGGGAAAGATTTTGTGTAGGTCGGTTATATAGGATTATTCGCGAAATATAAATCAGCGCAGAGGTAGATGACCCAATCAGCGGTCTAGAACGTAGTTCACTACTAAATCTTCACTGGGGCGGCGACATTGAATTAAGGTCATACTAGCTCACAGGTGGACGACAAATTGATTGTTATGGCGACAGTGGTTGCGTTATAAGTATATTAAAAAAAGTGAAATCAACCACGAGAGGGTATTACAATAAAAAACTGACCGATGACTGTACACTTGTGAATGTACGCCAACATCTGATTGGGATTTCCCCTACGTCAGTCGTTGGGGGTGGCAAAGATACGCTTCAGTAGTACAACGCCAACATCAAACACAAGGAATCATCATGACGACTATAACCCGATGATATTTCCCGCCATGTAATTATTTATTAAGGATGAAGGGCGCATGCGGCGACATATGCCACCCCCTTCAAAAATTTCAACCCCAATATAAATTGTCTGAATAGTACTGGAATCATTGTGACGTTGAGAAGCTACATACGAACAACAGGAACAGGGTGGTCTGAAAAGTCCCAGTCAGAAATGAATAAAGCAAAGTCGCCGGTTCAGGTGACGAGGGGGGAAATCAAAAAGGATGTGATTGATGGAATGGGAGGAAAATTTGAATGATGACGGCGTGTGTAAAGAAGAGTTCGCGAATTGTAAATGGTGGCGGAAAATACGAGCGTACATTATTTATAAGGAGATGATGAAAAAGAAGCGGAAAGATGATTGAAATGGGTTTTATTGGGAGAAAAGAATAAAAGGATGAGTGGTAAGGACTGCGTTAAGAAATTGAATGAATGGGTAAAGAATGCGTTAAAAAATGTAATAAAGATTCTACTAAACGAAATTAATAATGATATGGAAAGGAAAATATTTTGTATCTGATTTGATTGATACCACATAAAGAGGAAGTTCACGGATTTGATTACCCGGTTGTACGTCCTGTGATAATGCGACGTGCAATCGAGAAGAGATGCACATAACTCACAGAACCAGGTGAAACAGTTGGAGGTCCTGCACCTCAAGATTGTATTTTTCAACTGTAATTAATTAAATCCCAGAATCCTTACCTAGTTGATCGAATAATTCCTCGTCGTTCAGCCACTGGGCTCGGACTGGGCGACTGCTGAATCGTATACGTATTTTGTCGCATAAATTTCTTTCGATCGGGACGTGGGCTAGTCAGTGTCGTAGGTCTTGGAATTCGCGACAAATCACCACCAGCATTACCCAACAAGGGCGAACCAAGTACTTTGGAAAACTCCTTGGCCAAATTCTTGATGGCATCCTTACACGAATCACAGTAATTATCGGCACAAGCAATCGAGATGTGTGGCTTGATTATTTCACCACATCCGACATCCTTGCGCACTATTCGATCGGTATTCGAGGACATATGCTGCGTTTTCACCATTGGCTGTGTACTTGTACTGTGATCCATTGTACGAATTTGATCAGTGTTCGATGCTTGACTGTGCGTTTTGACTTTAACGGGTTCTATGTGATCCGTATTTGTGAGACAATTGACTAGTTGAATCAGACCATCCGTATCGGTATGTTTTTGAGCACAGTCTGTAGTGTATTGGCAAGATTTTGTGACAAAGGACGGAACGTTTTGAATGCCAACCGATTCAGTGGAGGCGGAATTTTGAACTGAAGCATGCTTCATTGATATTTGATACTGGGTGCCGATCGTTTTCCGCTTAATGTTCAATTTTTCGTTTTCTCCCAGATGGAAGGAGAGCGATCGTGGCGGCATGTCCATTTGCTTGAGTGATAAGTATTGTTTTGTCTCCTCCGGTTCGGGGCCACAGGCGACAGTTCGCTTCGGTACTCCACATCGTTCACACAGGACGTCCGCTATCGTATGATCCGACGACGCAATAGTTCTCGTCTCTGGTTTAAACGACACATAAACATCCTTTTGCATGGGCGTAATCATCAATCCTTGATCTTTCATCACGGGCTTCTCAACGCTCGCCTGTGTCGAGCAGGATTTCTTTTCCGGTTGCGTCTTAGGAACCATCTGAGTACCGATTGAAACCAAATTTCGTCTCTTCTCCTGTCGCTTTCTCACCTCATATTCGACAATTGATTTTTTAAGAATTTCGTCGAGTTGCTCACGTGTGAAAAGATCCTCATGCACGTTATTGGTCATTGATGGATTGACTCCAATTGATCGCACCATTGTTGGGCTGGCCAAAGTTCCAACATCCTTCGTGTGTTGTGTACACATTACGCCAACATCGCGTTTCAATGGACCCGCGCTGCCACTTTTAGCGGCCACGGCTTCCGATTGTGAATGCGATCGAATGCGGGAACCGAGACTTTCCAAGGCTACAGGACTTATTCTTTGTGGCGTGAATGAGATGACTTGAATAAGTTTTTGACTAGATTGACTGTTGGATGGAGACGGTGCATTTGGCGGTGAGACGGAATCATCTTTGCGAATTTGTTGTTGTAATTGGCGTTTTTCTTCTTTGAGTGTCGTGAGTTGTTTCTGGAAGGATAAAAAGAAAGGGAAGACATTTTAAAAAGGCTTAGAAAACTTAAATTAATGACAGAAACTTTAGACTCAAATTTAAACTCCACTCCACTCAATCTAAAATGTAGTTTTGGGGTTATTTTCCAGCGTTTAACCGAGGTAAATCATGCATGATGTGTATCCACTGCCGCTTGTGCGAGAGGAGCAATACCAAATGCCAAAATAACGGAATAGCGGAAAATAAAAAATCCCTCAATATTCACATAGTCAACATTCTCAGATTTAAAAATCCACAAATATGCATTTGTCAAATATAAGATCCCCAACACGTGTTGGTGATCTTATAAGGCGCCTCTGTGAGCATATGCTAAGGTATTTTGCATTTGGGATGTTGAGGAAATTTATGATCGGGCAAAAGTGCTGGGAATTAACTTTTTAGAGGATTTTAGATGCGTGGACATCTTTACAGAAATTCGTTACTCATTAACCGGAATTATCAATACCAAGTCTAGTATTTCGCGGCTGCGCCAGACAACTGAAATTCTTTGCTAAAATTCGTATTGAATCCTATCGTGATTCCAATTTCTTCCTGTACTCCATCAAAGTGAAAGAAAAACTGTTCGGGGTTTCCTGTCGCAAACACTGGGTATGCATGAGTATATTTGTCACAGCAACAGCATTGAATTGCTCGTTTTCAAATCTCGATGGCGTGATGAACCGCATGAAGTAACGTACTTGCTCGTATCTTAAAAAGGGAGGAGGAGCTTCACCTCATCTATTGGGAATTACGCTAAAGACCAACTTGTCTTTAAAGTTTACTGAAAAGTGTCTAACGAAGCAGACTTTTCCGAAACAATCCTTCTGTGGAATATAGCACACGATACACAAAGAAGTGGAGGTGGTTGGTTTTGCGCACGACATTGGGGTCGTCATCGCCGAAAACGAGAAGTACGGTGAACTGTACGCCAGTTGATATGCAGTGACTCGGAATCAACTAAAGTTGGTTTCCAAAGCTTGGTAGGTTTAATCCTGCTATCCAATAAGGATTCGGAGGCACTGGGGCATCTAGGAAGTAATACCGAAAGGTGGTTCGGCAAATGTTCAGGGTGGTCCAATACGGCCCCAATGTATAATAATATCCTTAACAATTTTATTGTGGCTGCTCTTGCAATTTAGCCCCCCCAAAGGCACATATTTACGGACGGATTTTTGAGAGACATTGAACCGGGATTTTAGCCTTGATGCTAATATAGTCGCCATGGCAATTTGTAAACGTATCCAGACTTATTCCTTTCTGGTGTCATTTTTCTTTGCCAAAATAAAGTGGTGTTAACTTGGATTTTTTTTGCGAGTTAATTGAAAATTAAATCGAAACGCTCGGGCGGTTGAGTTGCACTCTACGATACTACGATTGGTTTGTTGCTGGGGAAGACGAGTCAAGAGCTCAATAAGCGCATAAAGCGCCATTTTAAAATCACAAACTCCATGAAGGTTTACTTATGATGAACGTTAGATGGTCAATTTAGGAATAGAAAGGAGGTCTGAACTAGCCAGTATTGTCTAGGAAGTAAACCAGCTTCCGTATTTTCCTCTCCGCCGCATCCTCTAAGCTGGCCAGAAAAGTTCTACACAACGTGCGATAACGGTTTCTGGCGAGAACTGGGCATTCACCGAGAAATTGAATTAGAGTTTCTCTTTCATTTACGTTTGCGCAGCTGCAGCAATATGGATTGTAAAGAATGCCTTACATGGAAACGTGTTGCCCTATTGGCCGGAACCCACGCCACAATTTATTTTAAACCCATCGGTGAAAAATGTGATGTCAAAGTCCTTAACCACCTCACTCTCCTTCCACTCACATATACAGTAAAACTTCGTTATAACGCTCCCGGATATAACGTTTTCCCGGCTATAACGCTCTTTTTTCTCGGTCCCGGTCCCATTAGCATTTATTACAGGGAATTTCGATTCGTTATAACGTTTCTATTTCCCGGTTATAACGCTCTTTTCACAGTCTCACTTTCTTAAAAAAAATTATATTGACAAATTCATTGAGCACGTATAGTATATCTTTACATTGTAATAATCACAAACGAGACCATGATGCACAAGTTGTTCCGTTAATTCACATCAAGGTCAAATTTCCTGGAAAAGGGAAAGACATAACAACAATTGAAAGTATAATTGAAGATCTCGTAATTGCATCAGCATCCGTCCACACCGAAGAAAACAAGAAAGAGGCGTCAAGCATGCCAAAAACATTTGCAGTCTTAGTTGCAATAAAGAAGATTCGAGCAATTTTTGCCTATAGCATGGACATAGAGGAAGGATTTTTCAGTAAATTGAAAACCTTAGTATTACTGCAGTCTGTTACTAGTCTCAGACAAAAACAATTAATTGTTTTTTTTTTAACCTGTATCTGTTTTTTTTTTAAACCAGTAATCAATTGATTGCCATTTCCTTACTATTTCATTCCATGTATGTATCAATCGAATAATAAATTTTGCCACCTATAAAAGGTGTATGCGTCTATGAAGTATATTTCTTGGACTTCCCGGCTATAGCGTTTTCCCGGTTATAGCGCTTTTTTGGCTTAGACCCCAGAAGAGCGTTATAACGAAGTTTTACTGTAGTTGGGAATCTAGCATCTTCAACGTTTTACTTCCAGTTGAGCGTTGAGTCCAAAATAACGAGCTAGGTGACAATTGGAATTGATGTCTGTTTAATTTTGGGGGCGTGAAACACTTTATTTTGTTTTTTTTTTTTAGTATAAGCAGCATGTTTTGCCTTATCTGGACTAACGCACAGGCCAAAAACTGACCAAACCAAACCATGATCTGAGTGATCACGGAGAGACACATTCCTGATACAAAGATCGCTACATCATCCGCATATGCGGCATTGATCCTTGTTAAGCCTAGCTAAGATCTTTTAAATAATGTAGGTACTACATACAAAAGTAGTGGAGAGATGACACCACCCTGAGGTGTTCCTCTGCATATGAATTTAGTGATACACCTGTTAACTAGCTTAGCACGGATTTCTCTATGGTCGTTGGTGGTGTCAATATTCGCTTCCCAAGCCATGGCTCAACTCTTAGGTCATCCGAAAGGGCGTTATGAATAGTTTCAATGCGGACTTTGTTGAATGCCCCCTGTATGTCGAGGAAAGCACCTTCTCATCGAGAGCCATTTCTGTGGACTTTCCCTTGACATAATTTTGTCTCTAGGCAATAAATAGTCCTCTGCACCTGACTTTCAAACACCTTTTTAAAGAAGGTTAAGTATGCGATTTCAATTTCGCTCTCAATAAATTTTAATAAGAGTATTAGTGAGTGTAACCACGTCAATGGAAGAATTCATTCATAGTTCCAATTCCCAAAACTGGGGAACTAAATATTGCGTCAAACTATCGACCGGTAGCTTTATTATCACCTTTCTCAAAACTGCTGGAACCTATTGTGTACAATTACATTGATCAATATTTTGGTCACTTAATATGTTTTTGTCAGCATGGTTTCCGTAAAAAAAATCAGCTGCCACAAATTGAGTGTATTTGACGATTTCGTCGCAAACACTTTTTACAAGTGCTTGGACGTCCACGCAATATATAAAGTTTTTTCAAGCCTTTAATACGGTAAACCATGTTGTGTTACTGAATAAGCTTCGTGGATTTAGCTTTCCTCTCCTTTGGCTAATTTCCTGGGCGTCATCATACCTCGTTAACAGGAATTCTAACGTAATTTTTAATAACACTACTTCTTATGTATTTTCACCATCGTCGGGCTACCTCAAGGGTCTATATTGGGGCCTCTCCTTTTTTCATTTTTTTGTAAAGTACCTTTAACATGTTCTTAGCAACCTATGTCTTTTGAACGCAAATTTACTAAATCATTATTTTTCAAATTCAAACTTCCTTGTCTTCCTTACCCAGAAATACCAGAAATTTCCTTAAGCTTCTTTCCCTAGAGAAGCGAAGAACTTTTCAAGAGCAATGTTTTCAATGATTTTCGGTGGATATCTGCACTCTAGTTTATCGGATAAAATTAACTATAAAACTCCGTCATATCACAGGCTGTGTGAAGTTAGCCAGTCATGTTTTTGAAATTAGGTCCTTTTGCTCGGTGAACCGTTTGTTCTACAGCGGCTACGTTTGTTCTTGATTGTTAACCAATTAATATCGTTTGTGCTTCTCTAATTATTTAATTATAGCAACTTTAAAATTGTGAGTGTGAACTTAGCCAGTCATTTTTAAATATGGGTCGGAAAGGTATAGGTTTGGTATCAATCGAAAGCCAGACGTTTGTTCATTTTGTAGGGCGTTTGTTCATCCTGGAAACGGAAGGATACAGGAATTATTAAGGAAAAAGAGATTAGTTGTGACGTCATCTTCACTCATCCAACGCCATCTACTCAGCTCAGCTGTACGATGATGGTGTGGATCTTGCATAAGTTGTTCGCGGGACACGGGTTGCCCGTACAGCTGAGCTGAGTAGATGGCGTTGGTTGAGTGAAGATGACGTCACAACTAATCTCTTTTTCCTTAATAATTCCTGTATCCTTCCGTTTCCAGGATGAACAAACGCTCTACAAAATGAACAAACGTCTGGCTTTCGATTGATACCAAACCTATACCTTTCCGACCCATATTTAAAAATGACTGGCTAAGTTCACACTCACAATTTTAAAGTTGCTATAATTAAATAATTAGAGAAGTACAAACGATATTAATTGGTTAACAATCAAGAACAAACGTAGCCGCTGTAGAACAAACGGTTCACCGAGCAAAAGGACCTAATTTCAAAAACATGACTGGCTAACTTCACATAGCCCATATCACATACGATCATAGTATGCCATCTGGTTCTGGAGATGTATAGGTATAGAGAAGCTGTTCATATCCCAGGTAATCTTCACCTCAGTAACAATGGAGAATACACAGTCACTCTGCCGGTCAGCTTCACTATGCGATCGCGGGCTTTGCATGCCAGTATTCATGCATCCAGAGAAATGCGTATTCATGAAAAGCTCAATAGATTCGCCAGTAGATTTCGCCCAAGTGCCATCCGCGTTTTTTTTAATAAGGACGGACACGACATTGCTTTGGACAAAAACCTACAAGTTCATTCCGAACCCTTGACACGGTCTAAGAATTGGCAGAGATCGTCTCGTGGAGATGAGAGCTCGAGCATCGTACTGCCTGATGAAGCAGATTTTTAGAGTTAATAGAACTAGTACAGTTTTATATTGTTTTATAAGGAGTTCTGGTTATTACATCACGTAATTTACACAACACTGGCATGAGCGGGGAGTAATTTTCGGAAAACAAAACCTTTGGAAAAGTCCTTGTTTCTCTCGACGATTTAGTCCATTAAAACTGGGAACCAGTCATTCTGAAATTCCTGATCAGAAGTTCTATATTTTGAACCACAGGTATCATGGGTTGGACGTGATCCTTACAAATTCCTTTACATTCCCAATTATGCTAACAAGATTTCAATACATTCAATTGACACGAAAGTATTTCAAGTATGGCCGTTCATAGCACACTTATGGTTAGTATGCTTAAAGAAAGCATAACAACCCATGCCATGCGTTAGTCCAGAGTAGGAATAAAAAATAACTAGGGGGCTTCGCCCCCTGCTCGCTACGCTCGCCAACCCCCGGGGGCCGAGGCTAATTTCGGGCGTGGCCGAAATTTGGATACCCTTCGCTCTCCTTGGGCTAAAAGTTTTTTCGGGCGTACCTATTACTTGTATTTAATCCCCCTCCTCATTCTTTTTCTTCCGTCTTGACAAAAAATTTGGGCTTGGTTGAAATAAGTAAGTAAATAAAAATATTTACTCGGAAAATTTTACTGGGGTTGCGGGAGCATGACTTCATAGTACGATTCCATTCGTTTTTAATTTTTTTTTTGCTTTGGTAAAGACACATTAATTCAAGGTTTTGTGAAATTGTCTTTCTTAGAAGAACCTAATTTGGGGGGTTAGGTTTGTATGGCAGCCCCATGACCGGTCCGATGACATGGTCCGATTTTACCGATTCAAACATACAAACTGCCTGCAGAAAAAAGAAGCCTTTGTGCAAAATTTCAGCTTCATAGCTTTTAAATTGGCCGAGTAAAACGAGTAGCAACAGACGGACAGACAGACAGACGGACATCGCCCAATCGACTCCCCATGTTATGCTGGTCATATATGTATACTTATTATATGGTCGGAGATGCTTCCTTCAATGCGTTACAAACTTCATGACAAAGTTAATATACCCTTCGTTGACTCTACGAGCGAAGGGTATAAAAATGGCACCGTTTTGTTTCCACTCTATCGCAGTTCACACATCTAAACAAAAATTTTATTCAAATGTCAAATTTTTGTTTCCAATTGAGAATATAATATCCGCGTAATATTTACGTCACGCTCTGTGGCTCACTTGGTCTACGATGCTAGATATCTAGAGGCCCGGAGATCGAATCTCGGCGTGGTCCAGGAAATATATAGTGCTTGCAACATTATATACACTCCTCTATATGCAATGTAACGTTGACTCGAACTAGCCTATAGACGGCTGAGTGAATGCACCATGCCCCACAAGGGGTTACGGTACAGAGAAAAAGAATATTTATTACTCTCTTAAAATGCCAACGTCATAATTAACCCTTCGGTTGGCACATGTTCTAGACAGACCATTGGTACTATATCTTGATGAAAAATATCGTTCAACAATATTTTCCACCCCTTTCCATATACATACATATATTTCAAAGGAACCGACGGCCACAAATGCGATCAAACGTTCGGCTTAATGTAAAGTATGTATAAGGAAACGAAAAAACGGCGCATCATCGTAAGACATAGTATGTAAACTGTTTCAGCTACACCTTAGACATAATAGCTCGTAGGCGGAGACAGAAGGGTTAATAATTGCATCGACAATATTTTGACGTTTGAATTATTTCGTGGAGTGTAATAAATTTGGAGTCAAACACATATGGATTGTGTGATCACAGTCACTCTGGACTAACGCATGGCATGGGTTGCTATGCTTTCTCTAAGTTAGTATGTTATCGAGAAGCTCTTTATCATATATTTTGGATAATCTTGGCATTATCGCAAATTTAATCAGCACAAACTTCGCGTCAAGAAAAATTTACGCACTACATTCCACCAAATATCTGACACTAATGATCCATTTTTTATTAGTAATCGACACACGTCCTATGCGAGTTCATTATTAACTTACCTTAAGTACGGGTATTAGTTTCACTTGCTCCTCTAAATCTTTCATCCGTCTTAAACTTATGGCCATTTGATCCCTAATACTATAGAGCGTATTAGGACTCAAATCGACCGCATTGCTTCGTATAAATTCGATTTCGTCCTTGGCATCTAACGTGGGCGGCGATTGATCGGCATTTGATCGTTGACTGCCATCCGCCGCGACGCAGGACTCTGTAAACAAAAAAGAATAAAATAAGCATTAATATTAAGCAGTTATTCAAAGATATCAAAGGATACACAGACGAGATACTAACTTATTTGTAACTTCGATTTGAGTCGTTTCATTATTCTACTCATAGTGAGTGTCGTTTGAAAATTAAAACTATACAAAACTTAACTTAAACCAAAAAATTATGATTGTGTTTATAAATTGTAAGGAACCATTTTTCCGCAAAAATGGCCGGAAATATTGCCAAATTAGGCAAATTTCTTATATCCCAAAACGTCACTAAAACGACATGTTTGCACGATTTCAATAAACAGTCTGGAACAAGCGCGGCACACCAATCGCACAACTTGAGTATTTTTTATCGGCGTTTTCTGATGATAACGCAACGCGTTTCGGCGTATTTTCTCTTTATTTTTTAATTGAAATTTTCCTTATAGCCAGCTTCCAGATATGTAATCAGCAATCAATATAAGATACATGTGTCGTTTACGAGTATGTTTGTGTGTTGAGAACTTTTCTTCTTATTGTTTGATTTTTATTTTTTTATTTTCAATTAGAAATTAAATGCAGATAACACAATCTCAGCACGTAAACACTGTTGATAATGAGAGTAACCGCATATAACCATCAGCGCGTCTTTTATGACGGCGCCTCAGAAGCAGTCAAGCCTACAGTTAGCGTGATTGTGTTCGTCAGTTTCGCGAAAGTTAGTAAATAATAATAAACAAGAATAAAAAGATTTCGCTCGAGCTATATGATAATGATGTACTTGACAGTTATTACTTTTTTGTATTTTTAATTTTTTATATTTTTTTTTATTTTATTTATTTAATTTTATTAATTTGTCTAATCACAATCTTATCATTATGAATCTAGTTATGTATTAATATAGTCGTTTATCGTTCAAATCTCTTGCGTATTCGCGAAGTCGATTATACTAAGTCTAACGCGAAACTGTTCGCATATGATGAGATTTTGCAAAAGTTTTCCAACGTCCGAGAAAATCGCGAAAAACGATCTTTTTCTTCTTTCTTTTTTCTTTTCTTTCATCATAACATTTTCCTCGCGTCTATGCGAAAGCTTCGGCAATAGGGGGTATGCCTATGTAGTGTCTAGTCTACATAGATGGATGGCCACAACTAAAATAAAGCATACCTACAACATACATACATGTACATATTTGCAAATAAGAAAAAATATTCGAAAAATTTGACAACATACATAATTGTATTAAACAATATTTATTTTTAAGGTACATATACTTTATGCCTAATTGCTTCGTAAATAAAAGTCTCTAAAAGCCATCAAATTGCTTTTAATTTTCTTGTTATGTTTCAAAAATATATATTGCAGCATTCGTTGCTTTTAGCATTTCCATACATAAGCAGTTCAATTGCTTGCAACTAGAAATGGCACAAATTGGCAAATTTAGATACCCACATACTGCCTAATCCGCGACATGGTCTTTTGGGGAGCTCCGAAAATAGATTGGCATATATTTCGGGCGCAAGTGGTTGAAAATAGGCACAAATGTTATGATCATGAGCTGAGAAATCGATCCATAAGAATATACGAGGAGTCTTGAAGTTGATTTTTGTGCCTTTTTTTTATTTCAATAAAATTTTATATTTTTCTTGTGTTTTACTTTTTATTTAAATATTAATTTAAGTACATATATTGTACGCATTCAAAACCCTCACTAATTAAAGGTATATCTTTAACTCTTCTTTCTTTCAAATATACAGGGTGTCCCACGCATTAGGTGGTCAATACTTTAAGGGTTGGTAGCACAACTTGTTTCAGCAAGAAAATTACCAATACAATCGGATTTTTTTTTACCGTTACCTTGTTATCACATTTTTTTTTTGTGAAAGTCATCGAAAATCGTGACTTGTCATGCAAAATCATAATTTGCAGCCCTCCTGATGACCAAATCTAAGATTTGATTTCAGTTTCAGAAACTACACGCCACTTTCAAGATATAGTTACTCAAACTTAATAGAAATTTTAAAATAGATTTTTCATCGAAAATTCAAACAGTAATTTCATAACGGTGCTTTATACGTACAACTCGTCAAATTCGACACCTTCGGCGCATGGAAGAAACGGTCCGAAGGATTTCAGGAGGGTTTTCATTTATGTTGTCACAAGCATCATTAATTCGCTGCAGCAGCTGTTCCCGGGAGGTAAAATATGCAAAGTGTTATCATCCTCTGAATTTGCCTGAACTTGCGTAAGGTGGTACGGATACCGATTGTCCGACTGAAGAGTTCTTTGGATCGTCATCGGAGGAATATCCAGCTGAAGTGCTGCTCTACGCGTGCTCAATTTTGGGTTAGTATCGAAGAGATTAAGAATCTCTTCTTCTCTTCCGACACTAGTACGGCGAGCTCCTTCTCTGCCGGTGTGGTTTGGTGTTCGACCTGTCTCTCCAAGAAGCCGATACGTTCTTTCGAAGGTACGTCTGCCTGGAATTCGTCGCTGTGGGAAGCGCCGACTATACTCTCGAACTGCTTCAAGTCCATTTCCTCTTTCAACCCCGTACACAAACACCATACTCTCTATCGGAGAATCGGTTTTCCACCATCGCAATTTTATTTAATTGGTCTAAAAATGAGGGCTATATTCGAAAAATAAACTGTATTATCAACAAAATTATACCTGAATCTCCCAACCACCAAAAAGTAACAAAATAATCACGCTTGCGAAGTGAAAACATAAGAAAGAATAACAACTTTTCGAATATAAATAGCAAATATTAAATTTTAACTCTTATAAGTACCGTTGTATTTGCCAAACATGTCTGTTGTACAAAATTTCAAATATCTTACAGTTCTCGTCAAAATAATGTAGCGAGACTCTATCCCGAATTATAATTGCCTTTGCTTGTCTTTTTTCGAGTAAAGGGAAAATTGTTAGCGATTCCACTGACGCCATGATTTTTACCATTCAATGTGTTTTTTCCTAAAATTTTGCAATGTAAATATGAAAAGTGATATACCGTTGGAAAGCCAACATGTTGAAGCAACTTTCGTCAACTTTGCAGAGTTGTACGTATAAAGCACCGTTATGAAGTTACTGTTTGAATTTTCGATGAAAAATCAATTTTAAAATTTCTAAGTTTGAGTTACTGTATCTTGAAAGTGGCGATAATGTTGGCAACAGGAAAAACTTCAGTTTTTGTTAAATTTTATATACTCTCTGAAACTGAAATCAAATCTTCGATTTGGTCATCAGGAGGGCTGCAAATTATGATTTTGCATGACAAGTTACGATTTTCGATGACCTTCACAAAGAGACCGATAACAAAGTAACGGTAAAAAAATTCCGATTGTATTGGTAATTTTCTTGCTGAAACAAGTTGTGCTATCAACCCTTACAGTATTGACCACCTAATGCGGGACACCCTGTATATACAGTAGAGTCTCGATAATCCGAATTGGATGGGACCGGCCGGTACCCCACGGATGATTGAAACCGAATCATGAAAATATTTCTTTAAATTAATTTTAATCCATTCAATAGAAACGGAAAAATTAGGGTTAGCGTGCAAAAGGTGCGGTAGTCGCAAATTTTTTATATGTTATAAAGGCAGGTGGGGTTAGTTAAAATCCAAGTTTGCGTCACTCTACCCCCTGTTCTCCTGCCACCATCTTGAAAAAAAAGATGTAAAATCGGCTCTTTTATCAGTTTTTGGTCTATAACTCCTTTTCAGTCCATTTGAGCACGAAATGTGCCGAGACAATCTTCTAGAGCACAAAATTTCCTGTAAATTTGACCCGTTAAGTTTTACTCTATAATCAAAATTGGCAGAGTTATAACAAAAAATTGGAGAAAATATCAAAAATCATGCCAATTTCAAATTCACAAAAACGCATATTCTTTAGTAGCAGCGAATTAGTCGACGAAAATGCAATTTTTGCAACGCTTTGCAACAACCGTGGTGTATTTTGAAAGAAGTTCGCAAGAAAACCATAATTCATTATTGGCATCAATATTAGAGTAGTCCCTTCGCCGCCCTTCCCTGATAGTTACACCTCACTAGGGGGACGCACTCCCAGTTTAGCACTGCTCTAATGCTTCGGAATTTACGAGAACCAGGAAAGGCTGCGATATCAGTTTTACAATTGTCTGAAAACTCCAGGCCGTGTGCATTTCGAAACATCGAAAGGCAATTTCGTACTAAAAAAAAATCTGGACTACAGTGTGCTAAAAAATACAAATAAAAATAAATAACTCTTCCTCAGAAAACAAATCAATTTTTCTAAAAATATATACCACAAATACTGTTAGCGTGTGAACTGCACCGGGCCAGAGGCATTTTTCCTAAAAACATTTTTAAGGGTTGGGGTGGAACAAAGAATGCTCTCCGGATATGAATGCCACCCTTCTTGAGGGGGCTCAGGTTCTATCGTACACGCGGAATACTGACGTTACACCACTGTCGAAGGACCTTATAGGAATACTCCCCAGTAAAATTTGTTTCAGTAAATTCAGTAAAGAACGCCACTACATAGGGATTTTTTCACACAAGGTCGTATTATGCTTTATACAAAAGTAAGTTAGGTACTTACTATAACTTTCTGGCTCTGCAATCTCGCTTGGTAAAAATATGCAATAAATCTTTGATAGGAATGCCAGCATAGTTCAGCAATGGGTTTTATCTTCGATTTTCTAATGTTACACTTAAATAAACTTTAATGTTGAAAGACACTACAATACAAAATTAAAATTGAAAAGAGGTGAAGTTTGGAAATTCGTCGCCTACTCATACTGCTGATTTTATTTATGAATTAGAATCTAGAATTGATTCAGTAACTACTTTGGTGATGAAAGTGGTAGATCCTCTACGCATTTGGGAGGTGCTGATATTACGCAGGCTTATGCATTGTAACATGTTCCGAATTTAGAAGAAATGTCATGGACGAACTACAAAATTTTTTTTTAATTGAATTTGTTTTAATTCGCAGAAAAATTCGAAACTGTAGGAAACGCCAGCAATACCGCATAATTGTACCAAATTACATAAGTACTTAAAGTGACTTCGAATTAAAGAGGTTTTTGTTGGTAATGGGCTATGAAAAATATATCTTTTAAGGCTTGGCTATAACGCAAAGGCCTTCTCTAATTTGAGACCCGAACTATGATGGCAATCAATAAGCAGAATGATACCCTGCAAAATGAAGAATGGTCCGGGAAATTCATTCAACCAAATTCTATAAATGTTACAAAAATACACGTTGGACACAATCTCAAAAGCGAATGATTGGCCCTGCATAAAATTGCCATGCGATTAATGGTCTGATTGATCGATTTCACTGAAACCTCTTGTTCAACCTGATGACATTTCTGACAGAGCGACGAAATCGTTGTCTCCATAACTTTGGTGAAGCTAACGTGGTATGTTTGGTATTCTGCTCGGCTATCAAAACAATTCGCTTAGCCGAGAACCACCAACTGAGCTCTAGCTTCTTTAACCTTTTCGTGAAATGCGTTTTTGAGGACACTTCAAAATAGTCTTCTGTGTAGCAAATAACCTTTTTGTTTGCCCACATCTTTTTCCTGCTTTCTGTTTCTAAATTGGGAAATGCAAATAGGTCGCTGGGAGTCAGGTCTGCGTAATACGCTCGTACCTATGGTGGTTGCAGAAACAGCTCATAGTGTAATTCATGTTTTTTTAGCTACACGCAAATTAGTTGGTGTATTACTATAATGAAATATATTTTTTTCTTTCTAAATGGGATAGATTCTCTTTCCATACCAAAGTCGATTTAAAAAAAAAACCTAATAATACAGTCATGTCCAGTACAAGAAAATATTGCCGAGATGGTAAATTTTGCCCTATTCGGCTATTCGGAACACTTTAATTAGCAGAAATCCGCTGTCTTGACTTCTTCTTAGTTTCCGACGTATTGTGATGGATTGAGGTTACATCGGCGTTCAGGAATTCCCCCACTACGAATTGGGTTATTTATTTTCCAGACACTCCTTGAAGTAACGACACAATTACACTTTTGGTCTGGTGTCAAAAAAAGACATGGCAACCATTTCGTCGATAGGTTCGACATGTCAGCAGCTAAGATCAAAAGAGTTTTTTTTACCAAGTGATAAGATTGGCATACTGCGTTACCCACCCACATAGAATCTGTCACTCAACTCTTCGTAATATACTGGAATCGACGCAATGTCTTTGAGCTGGCGAGGGTCGTCCCTGCTTATAACCGCATGAAGCCGAGGCTAAAGCCGGACGCTGTACGTTCACAACGGCAATGCCAAACAGATCCGAGCTGAACCTTTATACATCTTTACATGTCACTGCGGCAACTACTAAAGCCATCTTTGTGAGCCAAAAAATATTCGCATCTAAAGAGACTGCTAGCGACATTCAGAGAACCCACCTCGAAAGTGACGCCCAAAGCGTAATGGTCTCATATATTCGAGTCCGCTCAGTGACAAAGTACACGCGTCCAGTCTTCGCTGAGATACCCGCACATGGGACACAAGGGATCATCAGCAAGACCTCTCGTCTTTAGAGCGACCCGTGACTTGTTATGAATACAGCCAGGCCTAGACAGATCACTATGTCCTGTCACATCACGAACATGCCATCTAGACAGGGGGCACTCCTCCAGAAGACTGGAAATTGATCGCGGGGATCTCCCAGAGACACTCTTGGGGTCAACAGAGAACCAGGGGACATCTGCGTGTGTAGTAAGCGGTCCCACGTTATAAAAATCTCCAAGTTACATACACGTTTAAATTCGTTTATCGAGATGTTCATAATTGTTGATGAAGCGGTAGATGTGCCATGAACCTCTTGCAACTTCTGGTGCTTGCGTTCCAGAAAAATTGAAAACTTTTATCATTATTATGTTACACCAAACACGTTGTATTCAGTAGATGACCAAAACAAAACTAAACATCTAAAATGGCTGCAATTTTGGCAATAAACATACAAACGACTAATGAACTGTTTGCTATATGCGTTTGTTCTCAGTGTGACTTAACCTGACGTGAGAGTGCCATAAGGAACTACTCCTTAGTTAACTTCTTTTTTGTCCTAAGTTAATTTAGGGTGATCACATGTTTTCTACGTTACCTAAAATTATTGAATGCTCTTAGACAATTAGTTATGTTTAAATTTTTCATTTTCGTTTGCGAAGTCGTGTGATGACAGTCAAAACAAAGTCATAATACGCACCCTACCGACAAAAACAAAACTAAAATGCCTTTCAAAATTTTTTTTTGTGGTTCTTTGGACCATAACTGTCAAGACAAAAAATATTCAATTGACTTTTTTCTTATTTTTAAACAAAATGGTCCCTGGGGTTAAGCTACTTTCCGAACGCCCTTCGTGTAACGAAAGATCTATATTGACAAATTGACCGTTTCCAATAGATACCATGGGACTAAGCGAAATTACAGTTTCAGTTCCGTAAGGGGTACGGTGAAATTGATATCAAGCGATAGATCTCCCAATAAACAGATCTGAAGTTCTTTTAACCCGAGTCACCCCGTTGCAGTTTTTACAAATCAGTTATAAGAGTTTCTCATACTTTTAATTTGTTTTGGAGAATATTTTTCCGATATACTTATTATGTATGTGCAATAATTTAAACTCTGAAATCACGAACGGAAATTTACAAGTAAAGCTAAGTCTAATAATATGTTCAGAGTGGACGAAAACGCAATGATTTCGCCGTACGTTTACAGAAATTCCGAAAAGTGTTCACAGTGCACTATTCGTGATTTTATATGATAACCGGCAATTATATTTTTCCTAGAAATCGTTCTGAGTAAAAAATGTGCTAGTGGAGTAACTGATAGTCATTTGCTACTTATTTGGTTACTTTAAATTGTTATTTTTTCCTTTAAAAACAAAATCAAAGTTTCATAGAAAACATGCAAAATAGGGGTTTTCATTGGCTGGGCTCAGAAGTGCTAGAGCAGACTCTGATCAACTGCGCAACGCACTCTAATCGATTGATTAAACCATTGTGCCAATTTGTAGGAAAATTGAAATGATTTAGGGCTGTTTTCATACGAAACATGAAAGTAGGCTTAAATCATGAGTTTTCGACCACTCCGAACATATTATAAGGGTTTAGTTTATATGAAAATAAATCGATAGTTTTAATGTTTAACAAATGTCCAAAATCCACATCCACTTTATCTTGTTAAATTTATTGACGAACGCGTTATAATTTATATTTAAAGGAAGCGCTAATTTATTAATAGGACATTTCAATTAATTTTATGTTATACTCAAAACATTTATTGCGTCCTCACTTAAATCTATTAAAAAACTATATTATTGTCATACACATCCACCACTTTCATTACGATCAAAATAGACATTTCCGTTAATTTCTCTAGACTATTATACGACTAAGATATAAATCACGAAAATTTTATTACAACACACCAAAACGATCTAAGAACCATTTACAGACAATTTCGCAATAAAAAGATTTTCCGACTGCTGACTGGAGGAGGATCTTTATTGCAGCGCACTCAACATCTTAACAATAATTACGTCAAAATGTTGTAAACAGGTGCAACAATCCATCCATACTCTTACAAGATCATGCATTGCATTGCCCACTTCATAAGAAGATTCTTGTGGAAGAAAGGGGAAAATGACGAGTATGAAGTTAACATACAAAACACAACGTTGAGGGCATTCTAATTTTAAATTTCTCCTCGACGATGACGGTGGTCACTGAAGCGTAATGGTTGTTCCAGTCACTGGTAAAATGCTCGTATAATGTAAGAAAACATCTCTAGTATCACGTGAGATCATTGGAAGCGAAAATAACATTTTAATTGCCCTTCCTTGGGACATTATAGTGTGTCTATGGTATCATTAACATAAGTGCGTATTACATTATGAACATAAATTTAAGAAAAATGGGTGAAGATATACATATCTGAGGACTGAATGATGATGTTAATTTTTTTATTCGCCTATACTCTTATTGCATAACTATTAAAATAATTTAAATTCAAATAATTTACTTAAATAAATAAATAACAGGCGCGACAATCCAGCATTGGACTAAGGCCGCAGGATGTGTTAGTGACATCCCATTTCCAAGATCTTATCTGCTTTTTGTTGAGGTAATGAGATCAGCATCACGCTCAGCAGTGTTATTTATCCCCATAAATGGGTACTCGTTTAACATCTGAGTGAGATCATAGTCCGTCACAAGCTTGTGAGTTCGAAAAACACCATGATCCACGGTGAGATTCGAACTCATGATCCTGTGCACCAAAGGTGCGCGCACTTACCGCTAGACCAGCCAGACCACAAATAATTTTCTTGCAATATGCAATAAATCCATTAATTAAATCAAGGTTATTAATATACGCTAAAAATTGCGAGTATGTACTCGTAAAAGCACGAAATCTCACATAAAACCGTAGACTCAAACCGCAAAAGCTACCAGGTTGAGCTCGTCAATTACCTTTATGCCGTTGTATACTAAGAGTCGCTATATACACCTTCCATCGATTTCACGATGGATTGTTGTAGGTTACAACAATAACATGAAGGATGACAACCAGCAATTCGACAACTGACAACACAAGGTTGTCAATCAATCATTATGACAGATTGTACGAAAATTGCATGGAAATATCGTCAGATCTTCCAATCATAAAAATTGGATTAGATCAAGAGATGCGAGAGCGTATCGCCCACCAAAGGAAAAAAACGAAAGCGAACAAGTCCATGATCACCAGACAGAAAGAATTTTTTTTACCAAAATCGTGGCATACACAATCCAATCCATCTGACGATCAAAAATATCGTACGACCGATCGCAATGTGTATGGCTATCTTAAGTGGTTTTACAAGCACTCGGAATCTTTACTGTGAAAATCATGACAACCAAAAAAGGAGGGATTAGGAACAAAAGCTCCTCGTCGAAAGATTCTAAGCCGTTCAATTGTTCTTCTATATTTGATGGCGACTTTTTTCAATATTGCTTTTGTGAATGCATATTCATAATGTTGTTGAAAAATCTAATAAATTCACACTTCTAACAAAATTAACAACAACAAAATTATATCATAAATATAAGAGAAACATAAACAAACACTTGAACCAAATAAATCATTGTTCTTGACATCAGTCGCTTTAATCTTCTAAAAATAGGCTCAATCAACCTAAATCAGAGAAACACTCGTTCATTTTTTCTCCAAACAATCCATTTTACCCAATTTTTCGCAGACTCTCGGACGAAAAATGTACCACAAATCGAGCTAAAATCTCCTGAATCATTCATTCCTTATGTACTTTCTCCCATAGTAAATACATTTTCTATCGCATCTAATTATAAACTCCAAAGATACAACAAAACATTATCTAAAAGCTCACCTGTACTCGTTGTCGTCACATCAAAGTTCTGCTGAAGATAATTCTTCCAATCGTATTCGGACTGTTTCGCACGAGATTTTCGCTTGGACGTGCGTTCGAGGGTCCTTTCAAAGTCGCTGACCACTTCGTCAAGTGCGTCATGCAGAAAGGCCGTTGCCTCGATCGAGCTGTGCGTGCTGTGCGTCGAGACAGGTGACGCAGCAGCTGATTTCAGTGCAAAACTTACGGCAGCACATGTCGGTGATTCATCGTATGTGAAGCGGGTGGTGGTATAATCGGAAGGGGTGAAAGCACTTGTTGGTGTGGTTTCGCGTGTGCTACGATGTGGTACGGTGGCTACAATTCTGGGTGAATCGGGTTCGTATTCGTTGGGGACCTGGGGATGGATGGGATAAACATTAGAAACATGATATAAGAAAACAATAATAAAAAAAAACAAATATTTTTCAAAAATATAGTATAGAACCATGCGATTAAGGAAGTTGACAAAACAGACTACTTGTCATGTAAAAGAGCGGTCCGATCCTGCAAAAGCGAGTTTTCTTTCTCTACAAAACAAAAGGAGAACAATCAACTGGAAAACATCCATTCACCAGAATGTAGCTATTTTTATAACATTTTTTTATAGTTCTAGTGCGTAAGGCAATTTATTTTTAATGCCATATTCTGGTTGAAGTTTCTGCATAGGGGCTCATTCCATGGTAAATTATGTCGATAACAATCGGGGACATTTTGGCGGATGTTTTGCATTTGAACAGGAACGAAAAAGAAACTGATCATCGTAAGGCTCTTCTTCTTATTTTTTAATATTTTTATATATCATACAACTCCGTGGTTTCGAGGTTCCAAATACATAATCCTCTTCTCTACACAAAACACCATAATTTAAAATCGCCAAATAAAATTCCTGGAAAATATTTTACTTGTCCCAATCCTACTAACCTCTTTTACAGGATGAACTTTATCTGTCGGTTGCCATTGATAAAATCCATCCAGACCCAGCATCACTTCCAATGATTTACGAGATCTTCGTTTGTCCCTTCGCAGCAGTTGTTCTTGTGACGGTTTCCAATTGGCCAAAGATTCGCAATATTGTATAAAACCCAAATCGATATGATATCCATACGGACAACATTCGCATCTTTGGAGATTCGGAAAAAGATATGCTGAAATAAAAAGTAAAAATTGAAAAATGTGAAATGTTCTGTATAAATAATGATGTCTGGATTTTGTGTTATAAGATCGTTTATTAAATTGGTTTCAAATAGACCAGTGATTTCCAAACTTTTTCAGTTCGTCGTTCCCCTTTTGCAAGGTATGCTGAGTTTGACAGCCTCCGAAAAAAATTTTATAAAAAAAAAACGAAAAAGGGTGTTGAAAAATGTTTTTTTTTTTATTATATATAGTATTTTTCGCTAATTATAGTATACATCTGCAATGTTTGAGTTTAATTTTGGACATAATATCAGAATATTTTTTTTCGTAAAATGTTTATTATGACCGCCAATGCTCTGATTTAGCTGATTAAAAAATATAAAAATATGCCCAAACTCAATCCACAATCTCCTTTAGAAGATATGTTGCACTCCTCTTTAAAAAAAACGATTGTTTGTTTTGGAACTACAGTAAAAGCTTGCTTAACCGAACCGTGCTTAAACCGAAATAACCAGATGTTGATTTTTGAGATGCTGCAAATAAATCATTATCGAAACTGCAACTACTGCAAGTGATAGACGAACAATTCCCCTTTTCAATCGATTCTAATTGCACGATTTTTCTTGAATTTAAATTTATTATTGAAAAACAAAGTTTACACAAACTCTTAACATACTCCAGTCTGACACCTGACTTGTACTTGTGAAAATCGTCCATGTGATCAGATAGTGTAATTTGTTGTTTATGGTTGACATAATAATTAACTATTGGTTATGATGACGTTTCAATTGGACAGATTTTTAAAGAATGCATAATAAGACTGATTAACAGTAAGTTTTTCAAAAAAAAATTATTGGAGCCTTGTGTTTTTGTTGTAGTAAAGTGTCGCCAAACACCATATTTTTGTGCTTTTTACGTCAGTGGGTATACAATATGTAATATTTTAAAGTTTGTCATGCACTGATTTAAAAAAAAACCGGATTTCCACTCAAACCTATTTCATTGAGCCGGTTGACCTCGTTTAACGCCACAGATCTTCATTACCTAACTACAGAAGATATACTACATTATAGCTTTACACCACATTTTCAATGAAATATACCGTTAGGTTTTTCCAAAATTACCGTTCCGTTTAATCACTCGCAACATCTTTAATGGCAGTGGTCTAGATAAAACTTTAGTTCAGTTAAAGTAGACTAGTATGACGCAACCTAGGATTCTGCTTCCAAGAACCCCGTGTTAATTGTCTTCGATGTTTCGACAGACAAACTTTGAAAATCTTAAGATAAAATTTAAAACACCTTAGTTGCAAGGGTACAATTACTTAGGAGCTTTTTCCCTTTAGTGAAAATTTCAATTTAATAATATTTCCGATTGCTTGAAATAAGTATCATAACCAAAGGCGGGCATCCTTACCAATAGAAAAGAGCGCAAACCAAATAGACGCTACAGGCTAGGTTTAAGTTTCTGTGCATCTGGCTTAAAAAGCTGAACTGTTCGGGAAGGCACACACATTCTTCTTCTAAACCGAGATTTTTTCCTGTTTACTGTTTCATTTTATCTAGGTTTTCAGTCCCTTAGCCTCTCTCCCTTAGTTGTGACATTTCCATGAAAATGCATTTCTGCTGAGCGAAATTCGCGGAATTGGATAGTAAAGCGCGGTTTACATGAGTAACTGGTCAAGTAGAGTACTCTTCATGTTCATTCTACCAACTACTTCACCACCTAGCTAGCTAGTAGCTCCAACTTGACTGTTTTCTAGTCGGTAGAGTCAAACTCTATACTCGGCTGCAATCATTAACATGAGTAGAGTGGGAAGATTCATCTTTTCACACTAAACAAATTGCACTCTATTTTACCATTTAAGGATTATTTTCCTCGGCACGACCCGAGTGGCTCTAGCGACAGCGACTCTCTCATTCCATATGAAAACTCGTTTTAATAATAATGCTAACCGCTTCTAAAGGTACGTTGTCCTCGACGCGGCCGCACGACAGCGACTCGCTCATTCTATATAAAAACTCGTTTCTCTCTCATTTTAAAAACGAGTTTTTATATGGAATGAGCGAGTCGCTGTCGTGCAGTCGTGTCGAGGAAAATGTAAAAAGAGTCTTTTTATATGAAATGAGCGAGTATCTGTCGCTAGAGCCGCTGGGGTCGTGCCGAGCAAAACAAACCTTTACTCGACTCATGCAAACCGCGCTTCAGACCTTCAGTTTCCACAAAGCCTTACACACAAAATAGACAATTCAAGACGGGATGGTGCAGAAAAATAAGCCTTTTGCGTGTTATTGTTGGACTTGAACTATCAACCACGACTAGTGTTGACATTATTTGATTGAACCTGTAACGGAAGATTGCTGCCCAAAAACGGATATTCGTATTAAAAATATTAATGATTTCATTTTTGAAAGTCCTTCCATACGTTGCAATATCCACGCTTTTAGTAATATGTACTTTGAAATCCTTCGTATAAAGAGCCCAAGTTCAATTAATCAATCTTTAAGAAAATTATCGTAATATATCGGATATTTCAAGTTTAAAAATAGCATTTTGGAAATCATGTCAAAATTTAGGCGTCTACACTACCTTTATATCCCTATAGAAACACATATATGTTATATGTGTTTCTATTCCTTAAAATCCAGGGAAATGATGATAATGCTGTGATATTATTATGAAACTGACATGTAATGAAGGATGGACAGGGCCGGATTTCCCATAGGGGCAACTGCCTAGGGAGGCCGATTTCTAGGGGCGGCAAATAGCATATATGCTTTTTCCCTGCACATATCGTTCAGTGTATTTTATACGATAGGAATAGGAATCAACGAATTGTGAACCTACATTAAATATTGGACATGATTTACTTGGCCGCGAGCTCCGATTTTCCGGCTACATATTCCCAAATTGGAAAAGAACTTTTGGAAATTGAAAAATTAAATTTAAAATAAAGTTACAACTTACTAGTTGTTCTGACATATTTTATAGGATCCAGTCAGTCATCCTAGTTTAAAGATTTCATTCAAAGGATGTGCCACTACCTTAGTTTACACACATTTTAAATTTGTTGTGACATTGCCAAGATTTAGGGAGGAGTCTATGAAATTTTTCAGTAACATGTTTGCATCAAATAAGTGTGATGTGGTGAATTAGACCAAGAAAAATCATTAAAATAATGAAAATCAAACGTAGCACTTTTTCAGAGCCTAATGATATTTGCTGAATAACATCTGAGAGTACGTGTTATTCCATTTTTTTAGGTTTTCTTTTTCAAAACAAAAAATCTCTCCAAATTGCACTAGACAACGGAAACGGTGGAAATGCTATTCGAAAGCCCTAGATGAGATAAAAGCAGGTCAAAGTATCCCCTTTGAAAATTCGAGGTAAGATTATGTAAAATTGGAGTTTCAGACGAATAGCATTTTCCGTCAAATATAATTTTTTGAGGTTATACGTTCATGATTTCCAGAACGATGAAAAAAAAAAACAAAAATTAAAAAATACCGGCGTACAGAGGGCTGCGCCCGCAATACGAGGGTTTTTTAGATTTTGGATACATACATAGTGAATAATTTTGCACATATATTTTATAGGTAATAAATAAGAATTATGCACAATATTAATGGTTACATATATTAACTGCATTTATTAGCTGTAACTCCGTTACCATTACTCCAAACTGCAAAAAAGCGACTTATATGAAATGTACCCATCAAGTTCTTTGATTTGAGTACCCATACGTCCATGTCCGATAAAAACTAAAAAAGTCGACTTTTTAAAATCTCCGGGACACCCTGTGAGCTTTGTCCTACCAACGTCTAAGTATTTCGTGCTAAAGGCTCTTACGATTCTACACATTCCTACCAAATTTCATAACGATCAGTTAGTGAACAAATTTTTAAATCTCCGTGACACCCTGTTATCTTTGCCCTACTAGATTCTAAGTATTTCGTGCCAAAGACTGTTACTATTCTACACATTCCTACTAAAATACATGACGATTGGTTAAGCCGTTCGCGAGGTATTTAGTGAACAAATTTGTAAATGTCCGGGACACCCTGTTATATTTGCCATACCAATTTTTAAGTATTTCATGCCAAAGACTGTTACCATTCTACATATTCCTACCAAATTTCATGACGATCTGTTAAGCCGTTCGCGAGTTATTTAGTGAAAAATTTTTCAAATGTCCGGGACACCCTGTTATTTTTGTCCTACCAACTTATAAGTATTTCGAGCCAAAGACTGTTACCATTCTACACATTCCTACCAAATTTCATTTCGATCGGTTAAGCCGTTCGCGAGTTATTTAGTGAACAGACGGACGGACAGACGGGCAGACGGACGGACAAAATCGATTTCATAAGGGTTTTTTGAAAAATCTAAAAAACCCTAAAAAGGTATTTAGAAAATGCACTGGTGAATGGAATGAGTGTGAAACATTTCAGTTTTAATGTTATCGTAATTTTTTTTGAAAAAAAAAATCCCCTCGTTACGTCCCTGGAGCCAACACATTTTATAAAATATTTACTCAAAAATAAAAGTTTCATAGTCATCTACGCCCCCTTACGTTTGCATATCATATGTATGCGACTTCTACAATTTTCAAGCCCAGCCAGTGATGGAGGGCGGTGATTCGACTTCTGCCCAGGGGCGCCATAGGGGTTAAATCCGGCCCTGAGGATGGAGCCTCACTCTGATCAGTAATCCCTATTCCTTGTAAAAAAAAAATTTTAATAGTAGGAGGGGGAACGTAGGTGCATATATCTGTAAAATGTAAATACGGCCAGCGACATAGATATCGACGTGGTTTCAGCTACAATTCATCACTCATCGTCATTCTGTTGTCCAATGCATGTGATCTCTGGCAAATTCCATTTGTTTGGCTTTATGGGTGTTTTGAGCAGCTCAACATTTGTCGAATACGCCGTATTGTTACTGGCACATTGGATTAGCTTTTACTTGCTTTAATTCATACCGTTGCAGCTCGCTTTTCGTAAAATGGCTCGAACAATCTAATCATTCACTTCGCGATTCAGTCAATATTTACCTCTGTTTCCACCATTAATTCCTAAATTTACAAAATGCTGTTACTCAATTGCATTTATTTAAATGAGTGGATTTTTGCAATTTCTTCCGCAGATATGAGCTTTCTTCTTTCCATCTCCTAAAAAAGACATTAATTGTAATGCAAGCTGCGCTTAATTTTTCCAATTAGTACCATTTTCTCCCAAATTTATCAAAACTTTTATTTTTTTTGGCAAAAACAATAAGATATTAGAATTTAGATGAACCTATTATAATTGCCGGCTGTTGGTTGACCTCAAACGCTATAGTTCAAACTAATTGATCGAACTGACGAGTAAATTCAATGAAACTGACAAATAGCAAATACCGTTATGGCAGGGTTGTGGAATGCTTACTTTAACTTCGTTTTCAGTTGTCTATATTTCGCATTTGCTAAGTAATGGAAATGAAATGCATTTATTGGGAGCCCTTCAAGGTGAACCTATTCCAATTTCCACTATTGTATTTTTTTACCGTTACACAGTTATATGTATACAATGGACCCACGGTTAAGGAACCTCTCGGATAAGGAACATTTCTGGTTGAAGATGTTTCCCTTAACGAACGAAATTTCGCATAACGAACAACAAATTTGTGAAATTTCAAATTTAGCGATTTGTATAAATATTTAGGAAAAACTGCGTTTTAAAGGGATTGTTGAATCACTTCAACACATTTTGCGTAATACCTAACAAAGTGTATGTTTTTAACTTAATTACTCATCAACATCATAATGGTCACTCAATGTTATGTATTGAGTGACTAAGTAGAGCGATGATTGACTAATTGTTATAAAATGTATGTCAATCGTCGAATTACTTTTATTCTTTAGTCTTAAGTTACAAATTTGTTAGATAGAAATATCGTAGTTTTAAGAATAAAGACTTAGTTTGAATTAAACATTCAAACCATTGTGTTTTCACTCTAATTCCAATCCCTATCCCTATAACGAAGCAGGTTTTCTACTACCATTGCATACCCTGTTCCTCCTTGCATATAGAATATACTGCCACTGGAACGGCGGCGCTATATTCTATCCTTATCGTTGTGGCGTCCAAGGTGGGGCACGAAGCCACGACCCTGAGATTAAGAGTTTCATTCTCTACCCACTTTAATCAAAATACAATCGTTTTAAAGATTTGCTTGACAAACAGGGAAGTTATCATTATCTTAAGCTGACCAGACGAACAGCATTTTTCTGGACAGTACAGCATTTTGACCTGCCGTAAAGCATCCAGAAGCGTACAGCAAAATGTACAGCATTCTCAATTTCACGTAGATAGATACGCTATCTGTCAAAATAAGGGGAGCGGAAAATGGTTCCGGGGATGGTTAAAATTGAAACCAAAATTGTAAAATTGAACCCTAATCAGTGGACTTAAGTTCCAGAGATTGACAAAACCCTATCTAGTTTTTGATCAGTTTTCTCACCGAAACAGAATTTAATGATGATGTTTTGTAACCAAATGTTACAAAATAGTTCTCCAATACAAATCTGATTAACATTTAGACATCTGCCTTCATTTCGAGAAGTTTTTTTTTCAGAACGAAGACATAACTACGGCTCCATCAAACAACTGAGTTGATTATTCTCAAAGCTACTCAATTAATTTCGTTTCGTTCCATGACAATTTTAGTAATTTTGCCGTGCTCAGCAGCTACTAGCGCTGAGCCACTAACGTCAATTTCTTTTCAAAAACCCTTCCCAAAATACATTTCTGCGCACGCCCCTGTAAAATTTATTAGCGCGAAAATATTACCAAATCAATTAAAATAAAAGAGTATTTTTTTTTTTGTAATTGAGTTGTAAACAGCGAAAGGCACCTCACATACTGGGAGCTTTCCCAAGGCCAGCAAATGAAGCTATGCAGAAACAGGGTTTCTATGCGGGTTTCTATGGTGTGGATAATTTACGGCATTTTTTTGTCATGAAAACGTAATCCTTCGATATATACATAAATATGTTAACTTCGGAAAATTGCATTTTTTATTCGTGTTCCTGATTGGCTACGATGATTCCCGAATGTAAGTACAAGCTGTTGATAAGTATACCATACGACAACGAAAAACAGTCAGTCAGTGCTGCCGCTGCGAGCGCGCACAGCCCCCGCGAAGCCCCCTAGTAATAATAACAAATGTCATCCCTTTCTTTGTAGGCGACATGGTGAAATAAATTCCATTGCGATTTATCTTTTCTTATCGCCGTAATCCCGAAATATGAGATTAGCATGTATGTATCTTAAATGATCAATTTGTCCCGATATACATCCAGTCTATAGATCCAGACGTATTAAAGCCAAACACCTCATAATAATACAATTAATATCACACTTCCATATACGATCAATATGACACTCTTCTATACATTTGACGGACTTTTTAAGCAATTTATCGATACCTCTAGAAGTATCCAAAAATGAAACCGTGTCAACGCCTCCTCGCGTTTGTTCTGTTGCAAATATGTAACTCCAGTGACTCCAGTAACCTATGAGTGAAAAGTTGGAAAACCTACACTTCCCATAAATGGGTGTAATGAAATGTGTGATGTAGAGTGCTTGGCTGCTGGTGCAAATGCACTTGCCAAGTCTGCTATTATTGTTGATTCCATTAATTTTTTCCACGATACTTTAAAGAGCATTGACTTATCATCGTATACCAGCTATGAATAGAGACCAAGTGCAACCCACGTTTCATCTTTCAACTCTGTACATTTCAGCTGTATGGAATTTGTAGCAATACAAAATATAGTGACGGATTTGTGGTCATAATAATGAAAATACTACGCGTGCTGTTGGATTTAAGCTAGCTTTAAGCTAGAGTCTAGTTGTTTATAGTCTACTACGGCATCAAATAGTAATAGTAGTCTGTACTCGTATAATTAGGATACAAACCACTGCCAACACCATGTGGTCGTGAAAAACATTTAATTCGCCGCGGTTTTGACGATAGATAGTGAATGTTATAAACAATAATGTGGGTGCTATGATTAAATCTACTGAAAACGTTAATCATGTGAAAATCTTAAGTAAAACATAATTTTTCGGTGAAAAAAAAAAATATTGGAAGTCGCTGTACACTAGCAAAGAAGAAGATACATGGGGTGCGGTCAAATAACTCGGTTGAAAGTGATGTTGATCACACACTTCGGAACATTGGCGGAACAACTCGATCAAGGCCCCCCGCCAACTACTGATTGCGCCCCTGGTAAAACTCGTATAGTTTTTGGCGATTTTTGAAAATCTGTTTATCACTCTTTATTCACAAGAATGCTTACCATATGATATGCTTTTTAGTATTCGAAATTAAGTTTAACTATTAATATTAAAATTATTAGTCTGAGCGTACTGTTGATCTCAATACCTCAACAAAAAAGCAGTTAAGTCAATTGGATGTCCAATGTTGGAATATCGCGCCTGTTATTTATTTATTTTTATTATTATTAGAACCGGAATATCGTTTAATTCGTTAGGGACAGCTCCGCAAGGTATTAGGTACTAACTCAGTCTCTACAATATTATATTCAGAAATTTGGAACCCTGTTTATAAATAAATCCTCGGCGTGGTAGTTTTCATATTTTTCTTCGCGCCACAATATCCGCTATCATCGCAAATGCACTAGGAGAGTCGTTCAACTAACCATGGTTTTATGGAGCTGTTCTGGTCAGTTTTCGCCGATTTTTCTAGGCTTCTTCGTATAGTATCACCCTTCACAAATTTCGGGGAAAAGGCGCTTTTGTAAAATCCTCCAACTTTCTGGAAAAGGTTTAGGTCTTTTTCCATTAGTCTTTTAAGTAATTGGGATAAAATTAATTTAGAGAGAAGAGAAAGCGAAATAGCTCTCGTTGTCTTCAAAAAATCACCTATGCTGGATTTTTTTTTTAATTTTTGTACACATATTTTTTTCACGGCTCGAAAAAAACATTCGTGTGCTTTTGGCTTTTAGTCCCCTAATTCTCGTGGGCCCGACTGCCACGCGGCCCCTGCGGGCCCTCATGCGCCGCCCTGCTTCGGAAGAAGTGATCTCAATCTTGACTTCTACAGTTCAAATAATTATAAACTCATATGGATAATAATGGAGTCGGTTATACACGTCATATCTTATATGCAGCCTGAAGACATGAATAGACTAGACCTCCGGCGAAAATTAAAGGCAACTTTTTCCGCTGCAATTATTTTATGTAAAATACATACTTACTTATGCATTAACCCAGGAAGGTCATGCTTATTTTTAGTACGGAAAGGTCATGCTTCGTCGAATCGACGACGCTCAACTTTGAGGCCTCATACAAATTACCCTTTCGCAAAATATTCATAAAATTTGACAGATTTTGAATCCTTAGTTTATTTAGAATGGAAAAAACATCGATTTTGAGTAATTTTGTAAGGAAATTGATTTACAAATCAAATTTTCTCAATTTAATATTATTTGGCCGGAAATATAAAACATTAAATTTAAAAATGAAATAAATAAAAACTAAACGTTGATATAATTTAAAAAATGTGCTCGAATCAGAAAATATATATTCTAAACTTAATATAAAGTTGGGTTTAATGAATTAGAACCTCTTTTATATACAAGAGGCACAGTGATCCATTTTCAGGTCCCAAGACGGGTTTTCTTTCACTTCGCCTACTCCAGTTTTTGGAGTATATTTTAGAATTATTAAATTTTTGAATTTCTTCTTCCCGAGTTCCCTTGAATAATTCTAATTCTATGTATAATGTCAGGTTTTGAAATTGAGTGCCTTGGAGGCGATTTTTATGAGTTCGAAAGGCAATCTTTCTAAAATAAAGAAAATTTTTCCTGATTTCCTGATTGTCCTAGTAAATATTTTTTCCATAATTTTTTAAAAAATTGGTCCCACATTTGAAAAAGAAACATATTTGCTATGACCTAGTTGTATGGACACTGGACATTTATCGTTGAATCGACAACCAGCCATAATAAATAATTGAGTTCTAAAATTTACACAAACTTCATGCTTCGTCGTTTCGACGACGCCGATTTTCAAAAATCCAACTTGTCCTGCTTATTTCGACTAGCTGCAAGGTACCAGGCAAGTACATCGGCACCGTAAGTGATGTACGAAAAATCAGCTCAAAATAATGAAAATTGTCAAGAAAAACGGGATAAATGTGATGATGCGTAGTCTTCCAGGGTTAAATATGTAGCAGACGCTGAGAAAACCAAAAATCTGAATCTGGTTTCAGAATTTTATACCGACATTTGGTTTAATTTTGATTGCCATTTTTGTATTAATTCCGATTCCCCGGTCGTTGGATAATTTCATCGAGGAAATCGCTGAATAAATACATAAAATGACAGAGACAAATTTTGGAACGACTTTCTGATTATGGTTTATGAAATACCCAGTGTAACGTTTTCCGAATTTCAAGTGTTCGAAATTGGAATGGGGGCCCCTGAGGCTCCGTTTTTTAACCAGGAAATAATGACATAAGCTGCATTTAAAGCAGTACACAAATGAGCAAAAGCAGCAAAAATCTTCTGTTTTCTCAACATGTTCCAAAAGTTTTTATTTTTGAGATACAATTTGAGATTTTAATAATCTTACTGGATAAGTTCCACATATCCTATATTATACTATTCATCAGTAAATTCAAGTGAAGTGGCGACAAAATATCGGCCCGAGAAGAGCACCTACATGTCTGTCTCGTAACAGTTATTGATCCTAGACCCTAGATCTGAGGATCACAGCAAACTCATATAAAGAGCTTTGATGACCCTGGCCAAAACTATCACCACTCGTTGGCGTATCCATACCCCAGGCCAGGGGTGTCAAACACAAAATCTTACCCGGGCCTAATAACATTCTCTTCAGGTTTGGGTGGGCCGCAGGAGGAAAATTTCAAAAAATTTTATCTAATCTTATTACGAAAGTTGTTTAAAGAATATTACTTTTAAAATACATATGCCATATGTAAGTCTGGATCACTATATCGGCTTGAGGATTATCCGTGAGAACTTCAACCTTTCGAAAATGTACTTCAAGAACATTAAAAAATTGAGACAAGAAACGAGAACGCGAAAATTTACTTGATCTTCAGGCTCTCCCACAACAACATTGGGAGCCAAAATTGCTAGATTAAATTAACTTCGGTAGGAAGGTGGTTAAAAGAGACAAAAGCTGTTTGTGATGCGGTTTTAAGCAAACTCATGCACCAATACAGTATAAGTAATATGGCTCGAAATCAGGCACTTGGACTGTAATTGTTATGTTGAAATTTCACATCCAGGTGATTTAGTCACCAATAGCAGGATTACCGGAATTTTTTGTAAATAAATCTCGATACATGTTCGGTTAAGACTACCAATTTTTTGTTGATAAGGCGCCTTATAAAACCAAATAAAAAAAATATTTGGAGTATGTAGAGGAAAATTCATGAAATACATAGTTTAAGCTATAGCCCAAGGCACTGACTTTTTGACGAGTTTTAGTAATTTTTTTAAACTTGAGTTCAACGGCTGAATTTTTGTCACCTTACCAATTTTACGATTTTTGTGTTGATACACATTGTGCTCCTTGGAATTGGCCGCGGGCCGCACAGAACCGCGAGTTAGACCGCATGCGGCCTGCAGCTGCAGGCCGCAAGTTTGATATGTCTGCCCCAGGCATCTGACTGAATTAAAATTCATGGTAGAGCTTCTATCTCCCACAAATAAAAATGAGTCATGCAGTGAAAACTGCATGGAAGGCTTTATATGCAAGCATTTGTTTGTTAAAACCATAAAACTTTCTGACTTCTTTATTGAATGATCCTTTCATCAATAAATTCCACAGTTATTTTTTGTCAACATTTTGAACATATTGTACTTAAATGCAGCAGTCACTTTACTTACAAGATTTAAACGCTCAACGAACTGGGTCGCAATGGCTCAATTTTACGCAAGAACCTTCATCAGGGGCAAATTAAAATGGTTCAACTTCTCTTTGATATTCTTGTGACCAAAACTCACAAAAAACTTATATTCCCACAAATCTGCACTCAACAAGCTTGTGAAACGATTTGCTTGTAATTTATTTTAAGTTTAAGCCAATTGTAAGGTTGCGGTATTCAGCTTCAACTTCTCTGTACACACAAATAGTAGTTTCGGAATGTTTTGTCTCGTAAATTCTGCAGCTGACTTCAGTTTTTTTTTTTTATAAAAAAGTGAATGTCTTTAAAACAGTTATTCTAGGATATATCAAAGAAAAAATATTTATATTTTCGGATTCGGGGGTCCCTGTGGCTTGGGGCCTATGTTCCACTGAACACATGGAACACATGGAACACCGTACGTTACGTCACTCGGAATACCCCAGCGTTTCCAGCATATTCCAGGACAGGATATGCATTTGCATTAGAAAAATTGCAGCGGAAAATATTCCGATTTCACATTCACATCCAGGTCTAAAAACCTCTTAACTATGTAGGTACTGCAAAGAGAAATCTCATTCCAAAAATAACACATCATCAACAGTAAAATACTAGCATGCACCAATTAAGTTTGAAGAAACTTACCATTGTCTTCAGGAAATTTCTGATGATTCCTCATTATGACAGACCTGTAATTAAATATGAAAAAATAAATGTTAATTATTAATTCCATGCTCGGATTGCAATCAATCACAATTTAATAGATCATTATTGCTTTCAGGTAACTTGCCGTTGAGAGCAACGATTTAAAAATAGAAAAACAGAATCATACAAAAACTACTAGCTATGATATGTATGTCATACACTGGCCAGTAAAGAAAATCTTATAGAACCACTAGAGATGATTGATAGTGTATTATGGTTTCTAGTGTACTGACGGTGTCAGTTAATTTCATTTGAAATTGTTTTGAAACTATTAATAACTGTGTGATCTCAGAAGTGAAACTGGTAAATGTATTGGAACTGGTAATGTAGTGAGTAGTTAATTCAAAATTAAATGATAATGTATTCATTAGAGCTCGGATTCTCGTGCAATTGCACGTAAGTGCACTAAATTCTACATGTTATGGTAAATGCATATAGCACGATTTGGAGTTGCTTAAAAATACAAGTTTGCCTTTTTGAATCACACCTTTGCCAGAAATAATGCAACTGTACAGAATTTTCTAAAGTTCGATAAACGTATAAGTTTTAGATGTCCCCAAGGAATCATTCTCCATCATTTTTCTAGTTTTCCTATATTCTGAGTTTTAAAGTGTAATAGTATAGTGACTTTAGCTCTAGACCCAAACATCCAAAAAAAGAGCTGACTTTTGATGCCAAATTGTTCTATGGCCTGACCGCATTACGCAGTAAAAAGGTAGACTTTTTTGCGCGTCACATTTGGGGGGGAGGGGGTGGCAAAGGGGTGAAATTATGATTTTTCGCCAATATCTTGTTAACTGTTATATATACAGCAAAATGTTCTGAGGACGATTTAAACTACACAAAATTTCCTTTCTAGTGATATATTATATCATATACCTTCTCTTGGCAGATTATATACTAGACCTTAAAACATTTGGTGTAATTTAGATTTTTTGATAGTTGCATTTGGCGCTCTAGCTCCTGAAGTAATTTAATTGGAGCCATGGTAATTGGGATAACTATTCCTAACAATATACATATAGCTGTCCCATACGGACACTCAGGCTGCCCCGACAAAGCATTCTCCTATACCCCCTATTAACATTTAAGAAAAAGACATGCCTGTAACTTTTCGCCGAATCACAGCAGGCGGGAAAAATTTTGGTTAACGTTAAGGCTAAGTCCCATTAGACCCTCCAATAAATATTACTTCGATCGGATTAAAACAAAGGGTATCTCCCATACAAATTATTCAAATTCAATGCCACTAGTTTATTAAGAAATAAGGGAACAAGTCAACCAAAATTAAAGTTTTGCTCGTAGGCAATTTTCCGTTCATTTTGTATGGAAGGTATCCTTTGTTTTAATCAGATCGAAGTAATATTTGGTGGAGGGTCTAATGGGACTTAGCCTTAACGTTTACCAAAATTTTTCCCGCCTGCTGTGATTCGGCGAAAAGTTACAGGCATGT
The DNA here is from genome assembly GCA_949715475.1 of Microchrysa polita. Taxonomy (NCBI): domain Eukaryota; kingdom Metazoa; phylum Arthropoda; class Insecta; order Diptera; family Stratiomyidae; genus Microchrysa; species Microchrysa polita. Next base: position 132,168,795 of record OX454415.1, on the reverse strand, counting down.
CTTTTTCTTAAATGTTAATAGGGGGTATAGGGGAATGCTTTGCCAAGGCAGCCTGAGTCTCCGTGTGGGACAGCTATATATTGTTAGGAATCGTTATCCCAATTACCATGGCTCCAATTAAATTACTTCAGGAGCTAGAGCGCCAAATGCAACTATCAAAAAATCTAAATTACACCAAATGTTTTAAGGTCTAGTATATAATCTGCCAAGAGAAGGTATATGATATAATATATCACTAGAAAGGAAATTTTGTGTAGTTTAAATCGTCCTCAGAACATTTTGCTGTATATATAACAGTTAACAAGATATTGGCGAAAAATCATAATTTCATTTCATTTTTTGATTGCGATAATATTTAGATTTTTCACGATTTTGCACATTTAGGAACTTACATTGCTGAGGTTTGTACGTGTTGGTGTTTTAACTGTATGTTTTCCTATTTTTTAATGCAAAAAAAAACCGAGCTCTAGTAACCACATTAATATTTTGCGTAGAACTGTAACCAGCAGTTGCAGTTGCAAATGTATAAGCGTTTTCACGGTCAAATTCTGATCGTAAATGGTTGACGTTATTCGAATTTTAAAACAAATTTGCCTCTTTTTTTGAATTTTGACGATATTTCCTGTAATTATAAGCAACTCGAAACCCACCAATAACAAATATTGATCGTGGATAGATTTCAAATCAATCCACGATACTCATAAACTTAAGAGACACTGTCTGTTGTTCATAAGTGGTTAGTCTTCTAAGGTCTAAGCCATACAAAAAAGATTATTCCTGTATTATAAAATGTTCCCATGATCATACAACTTAAAAAAAAAATAGAACATAAAACAGGAACGAAAAAAACCCGTCAGTAAAAAACTACATTCACAAATCATCCCCATACAATTTCTAATGAATAACAACTGGCGATCCACACTATTCGTACACTAATTTATTTCCTTCTTCAGAAATCCCGCCGCACCAGGAAAAAAAGAAACTCCCTTACGATGTCAACAATATTGTCGCCAAGAATCAAACAGACTTATGGATGGATATTTTTGAGAGTGTCATTTATCAACGCTTGGATGTTACGAAACATTTGGGGGATTTCAGGAAGTACTTCCAACAGCTCATTAAATGCATAAAAGAAAGTATCAATCACGCACGCTTTCTTCATCATATTCGTCGTCATCGTGATGCAGACGAGAAATCCCGCATATGCAAGTCTAGGATGGATCTATCTCATCTTTCGAAGGATTATATTTTTAGAAAGATAAATGTATATGATGAAGAAAAATCTCAAAATGGTTCTTTTCTAGTATGGAAATCTCCGGCGTAGGATATATGTTGGCAATATGCAAGTTTAAATCAAGGGACTGATTAGTTAGAAAATACTGTCGTAAATCATGTTTTTGTCAAAGTTTATGGTGACAATTCTTCGTCGGGAAGTGCAGTGCTCTTACTATACAGATACAGACAAACTTACTCAAAAAATAAAAAGCAAAACATATTGGGACCAGAATAGTGCATTAGATAGATGGCTGAATATTCAAAGTCTCCATCGATGACTATATGAGTGGAAGGGTGTGTTATCAATCGATTCGTTTGGGGGAGAACTAGCATTTGAAAGGGTGTACAGAAGCTAGAATTTCTATATTCTACACTCTATGAAATTTTTACTCTTATAATAGAAGGAAACTTATAGAATAGTGAAATGAGTACGGAAATTTTGCACCACGCCGAGATTCGATCTCTAGATTACTAGCATCGTAGAGTACGACTCAACCAAGTGAGCCACAGAGCGTGTACACATGAGTTCTACACGCAGAAAATTCTTGGAAAAATGTGTTACACTGTGCTAAGTACAGCCGATTGACAACTGGAGAGCACGCTACAAAAAATGAGTAAAACTTCAACTGCACGTTGTAAAAATACACCACAAATCCGAATTAAACACATAAACGTTGTAAAAATGCACCAGAAAATCTGAATTATACAGAAGTGTAGCGTAAAAATACATTTCACACCGATTTTGGTGTAATTTTCTTATTTTACACAGAAATTGTTGAAAAATGCACTCTGTATGTGATTTTAAGCGGGAAAAAGTGTAAAATTACCGCATTTTCAGCGGAAATTTAAATTCACTTTTTAGAGTGTATATTATGTATTTCATTTCGTTATATTTCAGAAGCGCTATTTCCCACCATCAGGAGTTAAGGCAAATTAGTAGTATATTCCAAAAATATATATATGAGAAGCATGAAAAATATATCAAATATTGTTTAAATAATATAATAGCAGAAAAAAAGTGAATTCGAACTTTTATTACAAAAAAAAAAAACAATTTTTTATCAAGGCATTTAGTTTAAAATGCCAAAAACGCAGCGGACAAAGCTGTATTAATATACCATGGAACTTAAATCATTCCAACTTAAATAATTCGAAATCCTGGATAATTAGAACTTTACTCTCGGTGCCTAAAATTTTCCATAACAGTGATGCCCAAAAATCAAGGATAATTCGAAGTACATATTTACAAATTTCAAAAAGTGAAATAGCCTACACCTTTTCAACAAGATTTTCACACATATTTTCATTTTCAAAATTCTATATTGTGCATGTCTTATGTTGTACAAGTGTCCTTTTCCCCAAAAGAAGTAAAATTTAATTTTAAGGAAAAGTTAGCTACAATGTCACTATCTCTGGGTAGCATCTTTGAACGACTAAATTAAGAACATATTTATAAAAAAAAATCGAAAAACTTCCACCGTTTCCCGTCCGTCCTTCCTTTGTGATTTATTTGGTCATGGCTGCCTTGGAAAATGGACCCCGTCAGCCATTGGTCTTTACTTTATATTTTTTGTTTTTTTTTGGGTCGATCTTTGGATGGCTCAATCTTCTAAATACAGATAGATAGAAATTACAGACAGCTGAACATTTCAGTAAAATGTGCGCCGCACCATGCTCTACATCAGCCTGTTGATCCACCCTTTTGTTCTAGGTGACCGGTACATTTTTTTTTCTGTCAGCGGCCGCAGAGTCCCATTCTTTGCTGCCTAGTTGCCTAATTTGCCTTATAGAAAAACCGGGCTTGCCCATGAGCGGATATTGTACCTTTTTGCAAATGTTTTGTGGATGTGTTGGATAAAAAAACATGTAGAGATTGGTCCATAACTAATCGGGTTTAAAGGTACATTTTTCTCGACCCGTCATTACATTTTCCTCACGCAGGGTCGAATTTCCCATATAGGCAACCTGGATAACTGCCCGGGGCGGCAGATTTCCAATTTTTAAAACTTTTCATTAGTTTTCAATTCTGGGAAAGATGCAACTTAAAGATGAACTTGAAAATTCAAAGAGCTGTTGACATAATTATTTCCCCTTTATCGTGTATTTACCGCAATCGCACCGTTGCACCCTCAAAAGTTGAGACTTATCCTTCACGGAAAATTCTGTTATAAGCATTTACTCCGAATGGCCTGCAGGTGCAACGTTCGACTTGACTTGTAGAAGTGTAGAAGGAGACATCTTGTCGCGTCGGCTTCACTTTAAGTAAATATGAGCACGGGTCTAGCATATGCTTCAGTATCCATTTTTATCGGAAGTTTAGAGGAGCTGCTTTCTTTTCGGTTACCGTTGTTTGTAGTTAAATATCAATCTTAGTGAGAGACAAATTCCACTGAAGAAGGGAGCAAGTCGCCCCGAAATACGTATACGGAAAATAAAATTAAAGTTGTAGTATGAAACCTTTGTCTCTCACTAAGATTGGTTTAGAGGAGCTTTTGGTTGAAACAATTAAAGAACCAACATTAAGTGTTGGACACGTTTTACATACAGTACTTTACCGGGAGCTGCTGATTTCCCGACTGCAAGCCTCCTAAAATAATCCCAGATTAGAAAAAATGTCTTTTGTTATCATAACGATCCTGCAGACAGTGTAAATCGCCTTGAAATACCCAATTATACCATTGCCAAGGTAATGTGTACTTAAGTAGCGTAACGTACGATGTCCCATGTGTTCAAACACGGACCCCAAGCCACAGGGGCCCCCGAAAATGCAATATACATTTTTTCTTTGATACATACTTGGGTAACTGTTCTTTAAAAGACATAAACATTCCGAACTGACCAAATTTCTGTACGGAAAAGCTTGTTGAGTGAGAATTTGTCCGAATATCAGTTTTGCTATGTTTTGGGTCACATAAATATTGAAGAGATATAAAGGAGGAGTGCCTCTCTAGAAGGTTCTTTTGTAAAATTGAGCCATTGCAATCCAGTTCCTTCAGTGTTCAGTGAATCTCGGCTGCTGTATCGAGAACGAGGCTAATTTCGGGCGCGGCCGAAATTTGAATACCCGTCACATTCTTTTGCGTTAAAAATTTCTGCAGCAGCCCTATGACGTGTTCCGATTCCATCTGTTTCTAGATCCGTTGAGGCTAATCCAGGAACACACTTGGATAAATTTTGGTTAAGATTCAAAAAGAAAAGAAGTTTTTCTTGCAAGAAGCTAATATTTGCGGTTGGTTTGTGTGACAGGCCTATGACGTAATGTTCCGATTCCATCCATTCCTAGATATGTTTTGAGGCTTTACTATGAACACATTTGGGTGAAGTTTGGTTAAGATTGGTTCATAAAGAAAAGTTTTTCTTAGGAGAACCTAATTTGCAAGGGTTGGTTTGTATGAAAGCCCCATGACGCACTATTCCGATTTCATCCGTTCCTAGATATTTTTTGAGGCTTTACATTTAGGTGAAGTTTGGTTAAGATTGGTTCATAAAGACAAAAGTTTTTCTTCGATGAACCTAATTGCAGAATCATGCAGAAGATCTAAGAAGCTTTTCAGACTTACGGCCAGATTACGTAATCTGTGCAAATTACCTAATTTGAGCTGTCAAGTTCCATGCAATTATAAACTCACCACACCGCAAATTGAGCAATCTGGCCGGATTAACCCATTTTGACCTAAGGTTGCGTTTCCGCAACTCTTTACATTTTCATGTTTCACGCTTTTCCGGTAAAAATATCAACTTGATCCCCGAGGAAGAAAGGTTCATTTAGGAATTATTTAATCGACCTGTTTTTGCTTGAAGATGTATTTTGACATTTTCTATGATTTTTTAGGGTTTGAAATTTGTGAAAATTACAAATTTTGAGGTACGGAAGCAAATTTGCGTATAAAAATACTCAGATCAACTATTTTTCTGAAATCTACGGCAATAACGTAAGAAAGACTACAGCAAATGCGACAATATACAGAGTTCATCAAAAAGTTATGTTATCAGCGCAGAACATACGCTCAAAATTTAAGGTTGCGAAAACGCAACGCTAAACTTATGTACAGGGTGGCCCAATTGAACTGCAACTTTTGGCTAACTGATTTTTTTTTTATGTAATACATAATTTTATTGAACATAAGCAAAAAATGTTGAAATATAATTATATTTTTAAAATTTAATTCAAATTTTCGATGTGACCACCTTAGCGCGAACTATGGCTTTGAGTCGGTTGACAAAGGAATCGCACGCCGCACGAATATGAGCCTCTGGTATTTTTGCCCATTCACGGCGAAGAGCTGCCTTGAGCGCATCAATACTCTGGTTTCTTTTAGTATTGACATGGGCCTGCAAAATTCCCCATATGGAGTAGTCCAGCGGATTCGCATCCGGTGAATGAGGAGGCCACTGTTCGGTCGAAATGAATTTTGGAACATTGTTTCTTAACCAGTCTTGGTTTGCGTGTGCTTTGTGTGACGGTGCAGAGTCTTGCTGAAATGTCCATTCTCTTTCAGTAAAATGTCTGCGTGCCTACGGCTTCAAAGCACCTTCCAAAACAATTTCTCGGTAAACATTCGCATTCATCTTGATGCCACGATCCAAAAACACTAGCGGAAATCGGCCATTCGCCGTCACGGCTGCTCAAACCATCACAAACGGTGGGAATTGAGTTTTGGTGGCCAGCCGGATATCTAAATTCTCCGACGACCTTTCTGATAGGTAGACAGGATCGTTTTGTATATTTATAAATTGCTCAATAGGGAAATTTTTCTCATCGAAGAAAGCGATATTTGGTAATTGACCACGTTCGTGCAATCGTAATAGCTCTATCGCCCTATCGAATCTAACTTTTTTTTTGGGTTCGGTTAGATGTTGTCTTTTTTTTATTTTGTAAGGCTTAACTTTGAGCTCCTTTTTTAATATTCACTGAATTATTGATTTCGAAATATGCAGCTCAGCAGCTATTTTTCTGCCATTCCGTCGAGGATTTCGGCGAATTCGAGCCTTGATGTTCCGTACCATTTCCGGCGTTGATACAGTTTTTTCTGGCCACCACCATATCGTTTAGCAATACTACCAGTTTCATTGTAACGAGCTATGGTTCGATACACGAAAGATTTGTTGATATTTAGGTGTTGAAGAGCACGAACAATTTCCACTTGCGGCTTTCCAGCCAAATATAGCCCAACCACACTGTTACGTTTTACTTCCATCACGGATAAAATGTTTTTCACAACATTCAGGCGCAAACGCGGATGCTTAAACACAATAACGTGAACTGTTGTGGAACAAAATATGAGGGCGCTATCATTAGCGGTGACAGATTAACAAACCTACATCGCCTGTTTTAGCGGTAATATCTCAGCATATTTCTACAGGCAGCTCTATCTTGGATCGTGTCATCGCCGAAACCAATGCGTTGTTGTTGCTTTTTCATTTGACACATCCAGGTGTTCTTCAGTCTGCCTCTGGCCTTGGGTCCTTCAAGTGGCACTTTCATAGATATCGCTTTCTTTGCGGGGTTCTCAGGCGGACGTCTTTGGACATGGCAATACCTATCCATTTGTCGGTCTTTGAGCTTTTCGGTGATTGGTTGGTCTATGGACAAGCTGCCTCGGATGTAGCTACTCTTGATGTAGTCCTTTTTGGTTACACCAACTGACATGCGTAACATTTTCACTTCAGTCGCTGTCATTTCTTTCGCGTAACCTTCATACATGGTCCAGCATTCTGATCCATACATGAGTGCGGGACGTACAACCGTTTTGTACAACTTGCCCTTTAGCTTCAGTGGCATTTGCTTATCGCAGAAAACTCCAGAATTTTCTCGCCGCGTCATCCACCCAACCTTTGTGCGATGTTTGATGTCATCATCGCATGTAGCTCCGTTGTTCACCATCGAGCCAAGGTACTTGAACTTGGTACAAGAGTTAAGCTGCTCTCCTTTGACGTACATATCTGGTATCGGTGCATCTGAGTCTGAGAATGGACAGCATAAGAACTCAGTCTTTGTTATACTTACCCCTCAGTCCATGCTCCTCCAGAATGTCACACCATTTTGTAAGCGCAGCTTGCAAGGCAACGATGTTTGGGATACTGAGGACTATATCATCAGCAAAAAGAAGAGATATTTCTAGGCCGTCGGAGACACGTGTTAATAAGTAGCACATGATGATGTTGAAGAGCAACGGACTCAATACACTGCCCTGGTGGACTCCGACATTCACCGGAAATTCTTCTGATTCACCGGCTGTGCATCTAACCTTAGTCGTAGCTCCATCATACATGTCTCGTATCATCCTGACGTATGCCTCAGGGACATTAAGTGCTCTCAAGGCCAACCATATCAGATCACGAGGTACTCTATCGAATGCCTTTTCCAAATCGATGAATACAAAGTACAAGTCCTTTCGTGCTGCTCTATACTTTTCCATCGCAATACGAGTGCACTGAATCGCATCGACTGTAGATCGACCTTCAACCCCGGACAATATGGGTTAAGTACAAGTGAAGTTTTCCGTTATTATTCAAAATTCAATTCACTTAACAATTAAAAATCAAATAATTGAACATAATGCTAAAATTAAAAATTTTCATTTGTTCTTGCAAATTTGTGGGCTGCTTTAAATGGGCGTCTGTCAATCTTCCCTGATTAAGCTTCCTATACCCGCGCCTTGGTCTGTCAGACCGCATATATAGTTTTTTTTTTAAATTTATCTATTTTACCGGAAACGCTAGCGAGTCAAATTGTTGGCTAGCTGCCGGATTTGTTGCTGATTCCATTTTAGCGCCCGTCGTAAGTTTGTGCAAATCACACGTGTTGGTGTATTTGGCGTCAATCGACCCACTGATTCGGGTATCTGCATAAAAAAAATTGTTTTTGCAGTAGCTTAGAGTAAAACACGCCGAATCACGAAGTTGTTTTATCAGCGGAAAATCTATAGTTCAATAACAGATACTAAAGTTATTGCATCGATTTCCTTTTCATTATATATATGTATATCATTTAGTTTGCTTAGGTAATATTTGTCTATATGTCTTGTCAGGGGAACCATATGATAATGGGTGCCAAACTTTCGGTCTGTGAGACCGATGCGATTCAATTTCTCGAAAATTACATTGTCAAAAACGGCCATTCGTATTAAAGGAATCTCCGGATTAGATTGACGGAAGAATCGGTAACCCTAGCTAATAAAAGCGAGCACATATTTTCCACTTTTTTATATTTTTTATTTCCGCCACTTTAAATTAGCTGGGAAGTAACAGGGACGTAGTAAGGATTTAGTTACGGGAGGAGTCCAACTCTCAATATTAGAAATGCTACATTTTGAAATCTGAAATCTTTCAATGTGAAGAAAGGAAAGCCTTAAATTCATTTCTGTTCATGTCTCTACTTGACTACGCCCATGCATTATATTTACACAAAGAAGTTACCAACGCCATCTAGATATACAAGCCAGATTATCAGCTGATAAAACTGTCGCTAAGAACCCCAAGTAACACGTATTACAACAATAGCAATAGAAACAACCACAGGCGCTAAGAATCCAAAATTTCGAAATCGAATTTCGACAGTCCGGCGCCGTCTATCAAGATGTCAGTGAAATTACTGTAACCGGGTAAAGTTCGAATAGCGACTAGACAAAAAATGAACCTACAGATATGTACATGTAACGCCATGTATGCGCTAATGGCGACGAAACGTGGCTTATAAATTATGAATGATCTATAGTAGAATTCCCTCTAATTTGAAGAATTTTAAATGCATTAAGGGCACATATCTAAAGTTTATTTCAATTAAAAGTTCCATAACCTTAAAAAACACCCTGTATAAACATACATATTGCTTTGCTACCCTTCACAGAATGTCCTATCGAACTAAAGGCAAGATTTGTGTAAAAATCTTAACTTAATCACTGTAAATCGTGTAAAGAAATAAATTCAACTGTTTAATCCATTCACAAATCCAATTAAAATCGAGAAAAGTCCATTTATATGTACCGACATTGGGCGTAACCTATTTTTCGACAAATATTTATAGACGAAAATTTTTAATTGAAAATATAAACTCACTTTATCTCGACCAAAGTTTACTATCCAAACAGCGAAAAGAAAAACAAATTCAGGCTAAACAAACAGCTGCTGTCGTACACACACGTATTCGAAGTCGTCCACCGCACTTTTCACCAACATTGTACATATTTTGCACCAAAACCACACATCACAAACAAACATCATGGCTTATATGTACCCATGCATAATGTACATCTGTTGATTCTCTTATCCAAAAGAACAGGTTGTTGCAGTGCAGTCAACATCACAAAAAACTGAATAAATTATTAAAAACTCACAGAATGAAAGAAAAAACTTACAATATAAACGCGTAAATTATGGATAATTAAATTGCAAATGAAGAGAATATCGTGGCCGTTTAATTTGCGCGATCTTTAGACAGTAAGAAAAAAAACTTATTTACGTTGTGTATTCAATATTCATCAGAAACCTGAACTCAGCAGAAAATCATTTTGGCTTTTCGATGATTTCGTATTGATTCATACTGAGCAACGCGCCATCGCGGTCACTGTGTTGACTGTGTTGTAGAGCAGAGCCTATACTCAAACCTGGCTGAAGACAAATTAATCGACTTTGTGTGATAATGATAGCCATAATAATAATTATGATTCACTCTTATCGCGGTATCACATTCTGCCGCGATCAATAAACTTCATCGCAAACGACTGAAACTGAAGCGTTCGGCACAATGGAAATGCTTTTCGATTTTTAGGGGGTGTCTTATCGTTATCAATATCATATCAAAATATGTATACATATATGATAACCATTTTACTTACATTTTTGCATTTTAAGGGGAAAAGAAAAGTTTGCTGAATAAAGAATTAAAAGAGAGAGCGCATAAATATTTCTTATCACAAAAATGCCGGACATATTCAGGTGCAAATTTCATACAACTCATGTGCTCGCTGTTAACACGGTCTTCGTGCAATTTTTGTGTCACTGATAAGGAAATACCGCGATTCTTTGATAAGGTTATACATATATGACAAATCACATACGTGAAACAAACAGGTGACGACTTTTCTAAAGTGTATATACATACTCGCATGAATAGGGCGCGTTTATTACTGCAATGTTTACCTCGAAAAAAATTGGTTCATTCAGTGGCGTGCACATGAAGGGATCACGAATGGATTTGGCTCAACTAGTAGCATTTGATTGAAGTAACATCTTAGAAGTGAAAATAATGTTTATCGAAAACCTACACTAACTCCCAGTCAATAAATAATTATATTCTTACAAGTTATCCCAGCGAGCTTCGTATCGACCCACCTTTTAGATGTTATCAATTGACGCCACTTAGCTCAGGAGGTATAGAAAAAGTCATTATAATTTTACTCCTGACCTTAATTCTCTAGACGTGTCAAGAGCTATAATTCTACTATGTATTTTGGTGGAAGCCATTCAGATGGGTGTTTCATTGTGAATTGTGCACATGTTAGTTTGCTATTTAGGGCAGATTCTAATGATGACGCAAAATTTTATTAAAAATTCGATATTCCTTTCAAGAGAGGTTGTCAAAAATTGGAAAAGCAAATTTTGCTAATTTATATTTTCCGTTTTGCTATTCTTTAATCCGGTCCTAATTTTAACAGGCGGCTGGAGGTTTTTAAATTTTTATCAGGTTTCAATTGTAGTTCTGCCTGACACTGGTAGGACAAATTTATTGAATTCCGCTTATCCAGTCAGGAGGTATAGACAAAGAAATGTGGAAAATAATTATCTACAAAGTTTTGCCAAAAGAGTAAAAAAGAGTTATGCCAAAATTTTGCTCATTTGGTTATCCGTAAAGGTCCCTAAAGGATTTCAAAATTTTGTTTATTGTGAATTTTTCGGATGTCTCAATATTTATTCTCGTATTAGTGGTCGCGACCAATCCAGTGGTGCAAAATTCATTCGAATTCACTTATCCGTTCCAGGAGATATAGACAAAAGTATGGAAAAAGTATGTCTTCACTATTATTCATTCATTATGATTTTTTCGCATGCTTCAATACTTACTCTGCATTTTCGGAGTGGGAATTAATGTGGTCGTGCCAATTTAGATAACTCTGCGCCAGGCACGCCCCGCGATTAACCTGGGGTTAAGACGTGGGGTCTTTTGGGACCCCAATCTTTTTTACTGATAAAAATCTTCAAACAAAAAAAATAAAAATAAAAACACGTATCAATATGTTCAATGCAATCGATACAAAAAATTTGTTCAGCTGAATGTACGTCGCATACATTTTTGCCCCCGAAAGCCGAAAGCCTGCAGTCCTGTCTTCACTCCTTTTTGAACACTTCTCGGATTAGATAATCGTTTGTTTATTTGACCTCCAATAAGCTGTCTAGCCAGTTGGAATAAGAATGTTTTTCGTTTGCCCTTTCCTGATTCTAAGGAATCCGAGTGCTTTATCCTTCATGAAACATACGTAGCTATTCCACCAACGTCAATCAGGTTGTAAAATAGCGTTAGCGGCCATCTACGAAAATTTTGCAAGCAAGAAAAATTACTTTTTATTTGGTCCATGGTATCGACACTACCTTTTCCAGCAATGTAGTCAAGGATGATCTGAGGTTTACCCTGATCATTACTGACCTCTGCTGATTGATGTTTTGATGAAATTAAGTACACTGCAAAAGATTTTTTATTGACATATGATATAACATCACATCATGTGTCATCGTCTCAGTGTGTCCGAAGACGCAACTGTTTTCTGGTCGTTGTCTATTAGGCAGAAACTATCGGCGTATCTCGGCCTTATTTTTTGGCAATGTCCCAACGTATGTTTTTAAAACAAGTAACTCCGTCACCAGACCAGAGGAATACTTTAAAAAAAAATTATCGGCCACTATATTTTTTCCTTTGTTTAGCCATTTTTTGTCAATTCTTTGTCAACCCGTGCTCCCTGATTGACATCTTTTGCCAAGCCAGGCTGTTTTCCAAGATAAATTTGGCCATTCAGAGGATGTCTCTTAGTTACATGCCCACCAAATTTTTATTCCGTATTTAGCGTGCATACTTTTCATAAAGTCTTTGAATGGGCAGTTCCCGCGAAACCGCACGAGCTGTTCGTCAACAGTAATATTTGCGCCAGGTGTGTAGCTTTGGGATAAACGATCAACAAACAACTCCCATATATCCCTGAAAGCTGCCATTTTATCCTTCCGAGAACTCTCTTCCCTGGTAGCTCCTATGTCGAATCTGATGCATTGGTTTATGTGCTTGAAGCGTTGTAAAGGCATAGTTGCCCTGAATATTGGCCTCCCATGCTCTTCACTTCAAAGGAAATGAAGATATTCGCGCCCTGACTTATAGGCCCCTGCAGCAATCAACAATCCAATATACGCCAACAGCTCGTCTTCATCTATATCCCTCCAGTCTTGTGTGCATCGGATGCATATCGTGAAATACTCTGCATATTCTGCTCCCCTCTCTATTCGTTCCTCGAATGAATGAAGGTCTGTCGAGAAAAAATGAACAAACTACTCCTTGATTGTTCGAGGACAATATTCCAAGTTGGGCCTTTCTTGATGATGTTACACGCTGGTGTCTGCGTTGTTCCATATTCAACCTTACGTAATTGGGAAGCCATTTTTACCTGGATAATATTCGGGGTGTTGCACCGCTGTAACTTCAGACAAGTGACATTCAAACTGTCATAATAAATTGTCAATTTAGGGTTTCGGCTATGTTAACAGAAATCTATGTAGATTTGTGGTGCCTATGTGAATAGGCTAATTAAGTACTCCAAAATTATCCCAAGGAACCTTTTACATTCAGATCGATTACAAGTTGTTTTTTTCTTCAGTAACGTAAGAAATTTGTGCAAACAATTCCGGACACTTTCATTGTGCTAATAAATTGGTACACTTTAATACCACCCTTTTGTTTAGTTCCTAATAAATATTTTATTTTGTTCTTTTGTCAGTTTGTTGCGAACTTCTCAAAAAATCCATGGTCCAAATTCCATTTGGATGCACAAATACTAACAAAAATATTTCCATTTGATTGCATCTTTGCAGCTTCTCCTGATTTTTATAGATGCAAGCAATTAGGTATTGTGAGCAGCATTATATTATTTATAATATCACCTAAATTTACTTTAAGCTCAAATCTCTTTAATCTGTATCGAATTTCATTGAAAAAGTCAACAAATGAGGCGGAGAACATCGACTCCAAAACCAACATCAAAATGTGAAAATAATGCGCCCATAGCACCAAACGCAGTTCAAGGCTAAGCAAACTAAACTATCCATCATATACTAACCATCAAAAACTACACTCATAATAAATGCAAAACACAGTAAGACGACGTCTAAACTGAAATTCACGCCTTTTGTATTCGTGTAAATTATACTAAAACTTTGTATACATACTAATCGCACACAACAAACAAGTATCAGATGATGTCAAAAAAGATAAAAAAAAACAACTTTAAATGTACACTAAAGCATAATAATGAAGAAAATTGATGTCGTACATTAGAAAATAATGTTTGATGTAAACAAACATGTCTAAAATGTTAAAAAACACTCCGCAAAGTGGGGCCCGCGAGTAATATTCAATGAACCGAAGGTGAGGTCAGTAATATTTGATTTTGTATTTTACCTTAAAAATAATGACGCAAGCGATATATTTTTAGAAAAAAAAAAATATTAATAAACGACATTCTGCCAAGCAATGTGTATTAGGGTATATGTATGTGTGTACGTTTTACGATCACCTCTAACCGATATTCAACATCGACTTACATACGTATTCATGATTTGATTGTTCACCTCAACATTGCCAACTTTTATCAATGGAACATCAATACAATGGGCGTTTAATGAAGATTTAAGTAAGAAGCCATAACTACTTCTTCTTAACCACGGTGGCCATCAAAAACCACGCAAACACAATTCATCATCTGATCATTCCTATGGGTAACATCATCTTTGTCAAATCAGCAGAGTAAATTGATTAATCATCATCAACATCACGGTTTCAAGAAAATAATGCTGTCGAAGACTATTAGCATTATTTTACTTACACCGATCGTGAAATGGTAAAGGATAGTTTATCTTTTCCACCTCTGAATACGTGACGATGGGGATAAAACTATTTACAGACCATATAGAAGATTTGAATGAATCGTATGAGATTTAAATAAATCTAGGAGTAAAATTATACAATTGAAACGACCTACTAAAACCACTAAATTAATCCAACATAATACTAGATTAGATCCTATGATACTGAATTGAAAATGTATTGTAATAGCATTATTCAATTTGGTACAACTGTTAATGAAATCCAGAATTTAGTAAATGTTGTCAATATTCTTAACCCTCGGATGGTTCAGTGGGGTCTGACAGACCCCAGAGAAATTTAAATCTTAAAATTTTCATAGAAAAACTTGTTGAATGGTAATTTGATGCATATGTAATTTAAGTATGTGTCACATACGTTCATTTAAGCATGAATTTGTTTGAATTCGTGATTTTGTTAATAAGTTATAGCACTTTAAAAGTGCTCTGGGGTCTGTCAGACCCCACGAACCATTTACGTATGTCTTTTTTACAAAAGTACATTTTTCGTTTTGTGGGAAATTTTCAAAGTATGTTATTTGGAAAACGATAAAATATAATAATAATAGTCGGGAAGGGTTGAAACTTTGTAATAAGATTACATTTGGGAAATTAGATATGTTGATTTTGAAAGAAATGGAAAATTTAGGGTGTTTTGAATTAAGGGTTTTTAAATTGTTTACTCAATTCATTCAAAATTATGCCGTTTTTTACCTGGTTTTCATTTATGAGGATCTCCTTTCACTATTGTGTCATTACCTTATGTGTTTTAAGTCAAGACATAAATTAATGACTTTTATTAGCGTAATAATTAGGTGGGTATTTTACATAATACATAAAGCTTCCTCAGCGAACTTGGCTATACACTTGTCGAACCTCTTCTAAGAAGGAGGAAATCAATGGGCAATATTTGCCGAAGCACAGTGCAAAATATTGAAGACATTTTGTGAATTTTTCAGCTTGACCCCCCCCCCCCCCTTTGGGGGCTGATGCCCCAGGTCCCCCAATGTGGTCAGATGGTCCCCCAAAGAGACAAAAATGTTATATACGCCCACGAGAAAATGATCGGAAGACAAAATACAATTGCAACGAGTGCAAAAAGCCAATCTGCGAAGACTATCGAGGAGAAGCTGTGAAGAAGAATGCTCTAAATATTGACTAACTTTAGATCCCGATTTAAGAAAAAATATTAACCTTAGCTAAAAAATGTTGATGTACTTATCTTTGTTAATTAGTATTAAATACGTTTTGACTAATAAAAATAAAATTTTGTTATAATTTTAGTTTTTATATTGATTTATTTGTGATAAGTTCAAATTACCCTCAAATTTGACACCACCTAATTTTTTCTTCCACATACTAAAAGCTACTGTCCGAATTCCACTTTTTTTATATACCACTTAATCAAAAGGCTTCACAGTTACTTCTAGTTCAAACAAATGACCCAAGAAAGCAAAAATTTAAGTTTTAGAGCGATTTTTGCCTTGGGGTCTGTCAGACCCCACTGAACCATTTACGTATGTAAAATTTACCTGAACCATCCGAGGGTTAATCCCCTAAAACTAAATCCTCTGTTAAATCGTCGTAATGTTTGATGAATTCGTCTATTACAGCGTGACGAAAAATAAAGTTTTGTTTTTGGAAATATAGTTGAAAGATTGCCTATTCACAGAAACTTACAGTACTGCGAATTTTATTTAAAAAGAAGAAGATGTAAGACTTTAAAGTGTGAACATAGGTTTGGGGATTTACATTTACTAAACTATGTATCAAAATCCACAAGCCTAGTGCGAAGCGCGTTTAAGAAGAACGTTGTATCTCTCGGAATGACTCCAGGGTATTGTATCTCTAATTGCGACTGTTGTTGAAGATGATTGCTACTTTAGAAATATTTTTTTTAACCACTAAGTACTAAGACGTGATATTGTGCAAAATGTCACGAGTTTATGGAAAACAGATTGTAAATCGACTTGTTCAAATATCGTTTGTTGACGGGACTGGACTGACTGGGGCAATAGATGTTAATTTTCATGACAATCATTTGCGCTATGATGAAATCAGCAGAAAATGCAACTAAAATCGTAAAGAAGTTTACTATAATTGCCTTTTGGTTTGAAGATACGAGTATGTACTTACATTTGCATAGATTATAGTGTATATGCGAGTACATATGTGCAATGTAACTACGAGTACGTACTTTTGATGTTAATGGATCTAACTGTCATCCGCTGAATATAAATGCCGATATTATCGGTTTGGGTTAGATCACTGCAGTTTAGTGGGCGAAATAATAAATCTTTGTAGTGTCTTGATAACAACTTGCATTGTTGGGCAATGATGTAGCATGTTTTGTGCTTTTATATGGCTGGCTATATACATAAATATCTACATTCTGGTATACAAGTATTTTTTTTGAGGTATGTACAAAAGTATTTTGATGACTGATTGCAATACTCATGATCCCTACAATAGCAGCAAACTTCGCTGCAATTTTAAAAATATAACAACAAATAGAAAAAAATAGAGTAAGGCTAATTTTTGTTGTTTTTGAATCAATGGGCTCCCAGGAATCTACAACTGATTTTGCTAAAAAAAATTTTGATCGGAAAGATCCCAAAAAGGGCAAAAAAGGATACTCTTTAATCCTTGACCGGAGGTCAGCATGCGGGGTATCGTAGTTATGGCTTTGGCAAGATACACGGGAAACGCAAAAATTTTCCATTTAAGCCCGACTTATTCCATTTAGTGTCCTTGAGACAGGAAAGAAGCACCGGATATGCAATGCACTCGACGTGCTCTTTGATATGACACCCCACATGCCCACGTTCGATCAAGGTGTGAAATTAGTGTCCTTTTATGTCCTTTTTTAGAGCTTTCCGATCAATTTTTTTTCTCAGCAAATTTAATGGTAGAATCTCCAGCTATGAAAAGTGATAAAAGTAGGGACAACTTGAATTATTCTCGTAGTTATGGCTTTGAAAAGATACACGGGAAACTCGAAAATTTTCCATTTAAGCTCGATTTATTCCTTTGAGAGTCCTTGAAAAAGGAAACAAACACCGGATATGTAATGTACTCGACGTTCCCTTTGATATGATACCCCGCATGCCGACCTCCAGTCAAGGATTAAAGCGAATTCTTTTTTGTCCTTTTTGGGAGCTTTCCGATCAAATTTTTTTTTAGCAAAACCAGTTGTAGATTCCTGGGAGCCCCCACTGATTTAAAAACAAAAAAATAGCCTTACTCTATTTTTTTCTATTTGGAGGCCAGAATTGGGATATTTTGACTGCACTATGTAGCGAGAGCTTCTAAATTTGACGGCAATGGCGAAGCATAGACACCGTTGCCTAGTTCTGAATCACAACGTCGAAACGAAGCTCCGAATCACAGACAGATTGGGGGCACTCTGGGCGGACAATTTTTATCATTTCCATACCTCCATCATTATTGTTAAAGAACGAATTGCGCATTAGTGTCTCTGGGAATATGGCAAAAATGAGGCAGTACTTTTCCTGATACCTGTATATCAGTTTAAACCAGCGTTTACGCACTACTGATAGGATTTACTAGAACCACCAAATTAGTCGAGTCGAAACCCGTCTACTAGATCAAATCGTATGTCATTAAACTCAAAATGCATCGCAGAATGTACTTGCATTACTCAAAATGCAGTACAATATGGAACAACTGTTGACTAAATCTAGAATTAAGATAGTCTGAAATCCCCTTTTAAATTAGCCTGTTATTCTGTACCGGTTTTTTTTAAACACGGTTTTTGATACCGGGGACCCTATCATGTAATTCGATTAGAAAGGAATCACTTTCGAACGTTTGAGAATATGAACGATTGCATCGACAATTTATTCGAGAGATAAGCTACTCTCGAGCAGCTATCGTTATGTGTTTCTTGGTTGCGCAGTAACTTTTTCAGATGTTAAAAAGCGGTTGATCTCAAAAATTAGGTAAAACAGCTAACACATAAAGCAATGCGCATTTAACGTTATAGACACTTTTCTGGGGACACTGCATATTTGTTACAACTGGCTCGGCGGAATAAAATAAACATTTAATTTATTGGAAAATTTATCGGAAACTGCAGTAATTTGAAGGAAAACACGAGAAACACGAAAGAAATACTAATAGCGATTCTTCTAATTAAATTTTCATAATAAATTCACCGTTAGTTTGACTTTATTCTTTAATTTATTGACCGTCTTTGGAGGAGGGTTTCCCTGCATTTTTGAGTAGGAATGAATCCTACTCAAAACTCGCAATTTTATTGTTCCACTTTTCACTATTTCCACAATTATATATACAACGCAACTATAAAATTGCGGGACTTCTAGTTCAAATTGAATTGCGTCCTTTAGTTTTAAGCACTAACAATTGATTCCGAAAAATATTTTTCATTTGACATTCGACGGTCGATCTAATCTAGCACTCTAAGGAAAATTTTCTACATTCATGAGGCCAGTACCAATTGCTCGAAACGAACGAGTTCAGTGGCGTAGATAGCTTTTCGGAAGGGGGAGGGGCACTTTGAAAGATTACTTATACGTTTGCGGTTATCAAATGTTTAATTTCAGACTAAAAATGTTCTGTATTTATTACACTTTAAATTAGCAGTTTTTTTTAGCCCAAAATTGAGTCCTGTAAATATTGCATCGATAATTTTGGCTTTTTACAACGGTGTGTCAATCCACAGCATTCCAATTTTCGTATAAATTTTCGCTCTTGTGATTGGAGTATCAGAGCTTTATATTGGGTTATACCAGTGGTTCCTAAACTTTTCGGAGTTACAGAACACGTACGTACGTTGGAAAATTCTAGCAAAAAGATTACTTTTGCTTTGTTTTACGTATCTAAAGTAATAAAAAAAAAGTGTAACCGAAGAGTGGAGGATTGATCCCCTTAATCCCCCCTTATCTACGCCACTGAACGAGAATATGATACCAAATTGGTTTCGAATGAAATACGAGAGTGTTAACATTTTTATTTTCGTTTCGAAATATTTGATAGGGCCCCAGTTTTTTTTATCAGATACTAAAATACTCTGTTAAAACCGTTTTTACTCAATATGTACTTAAAAACGGTAGTTTCCTGATACTAGAAAAACTGAAAAAAAATCATACACAACCCCAACGCTATTCAGATATATCATATTATTAAATTCTTCCACTTAACCTGAAGGTTGTATCGACTACATTTAGATAATCGGTCTACTTTTTTTCTCAGTGTACTAAAAGACATTAGCCTTCTGTAAGTTGTCAAGTGTACTTTCATTATTTTTTCCCTCAATTTTTATCTCTGGTGAGAATTTCTGTTATAAACCGTAGTATCAACTAGATTTGGTATTATCAAGTTCAACATTATATGTATGTATATTCAATGTCAAAATAATATTTTCGTTTTCAATCTGTTTTGTGTACATTATTATCAACACTATAAAAAAATTTAGCAGACATTTTTGGTCGGAGAAAGGTTATCGAGAAATATTTCATTTTTTGTTTCATCGACTTACATACATATTTCAAAAATGATTTTCCATTAACGTATGTGAAAAAATACCGCATAGCTTGAGGTTTAAAATTTACAAATCTCTTAATAAAGATTTCGAAATCAGCATATTAAATTCTGGATTGTTCTTCTCTATAGCTATGTATATGCAATTTGATCTATGTATTTCCAAATTTCTAGAATTCACTCCCAATCAATAGGATAGTTCCACTTGTAAAATGGCTGTATTTCGGTAAGTGATAACGGTATTTTCTTCAAACTTGGTGACAATATTTACAGTAGCCTGCCTGTTCTTTGAATAACAGGATGTCTCAAATCCGGAGTCCTGTTAGGATTTTCTTACGAGAATTCTTAAAAACAGTACAAATGATGAAGTCAATAGGATAGTTCCAGTGGAAATAAAACATCAAATAACGGTAAGAAAGGATAATTTTACTTTGGAAAATGAAGCTGGTAATAAGAAGAACTTTATTTAAGTAATTAGAGCTCAAAAAATTAATCTGGGATAGAATTGTATATGTTTTAACGGTAAATTAAATTATTTTCGCCCAAAACGCTTCTAAACGTTCGCAGAAGAGCTTCAGTGTTCTTAAACTATTGTCTAACGGTATAGATCTTCGTTGTCATTCATTCCCACACATTTTTGATGGTATTTAGATCTAGGAAGTATGGAGGTCTTTCCCAAATCTTGATTAGTTGGTCTTGAAACAAATCTTTTATCACTCTTGCTCCTTGACTGACGCCATTAGCTTGTTAAAATATCAAAGAAGTTGAATGGAAAATGTCGGTAATTTTAAGAACTATATTACCCAGAATTTTTTTGTAAGCCTGGACGTTGTGAATACCGCTAATTTCCACAATCTCAATAATTCCACACAGAGACATTCTACCCCATACTTCGACATTTCTTACTCTGAGTAATGCGTCTACAAAATTAATTCCTTCTTGCTCAAATCGTGGAAATAATACCTAAGTCCATCTGAACCGACGAGATTTAATCTTTTCCATCAGTAAAAATAACGCGTTTGTCCAATCCATACAGTTTCTCCATTGGGGTTGAATATCTTGGTATGGAACTACTGAGCTTTCTTAAATTAGGGGTACTCAGAGTACCCAGGCTTTTAAAGATATTCTTCCTAATGTATTGCCTAAGACTTCCGACATTTTCGATGTCATTCCTATAAGATTTTAGCAAGATAATGACTCCAATTATGAAGCAAGGCTGATGAAAATTGATTTGAGGACCAACTAATCAAGGTTATGGAAAGACCTTCATACTTCCTAGATCTAAATATCATCAATAAAAGTGTGGAAATGAAAGACGAGGAATATCTTTACCGTTAGACGATAGTTTAAGAACACTGAAGCTCTTTGGCGTACGTTTAGAGGAGCTCGGGACGAAATCAACTTAGTTTACCGTTAAAACCTATACAATATCCCAGAATAAGTTTTTGGGCTCAAATTATTAAAATAAAGTTCTTCTTATTACCAGCTTCATTTTCCAAAGTAAAATTATCCTTTCTTACCTTTATTTGATGTTTTATTTCCACTGGAACTATCCTCTTAACTTCACCATTTGTACTGTTTTTAAGAATTCTCGTAAGAAAATCCTAACGGGACTCCGAATTTGAGACATCCTGTTATTCAAAGAACAGGCAGGCTACGGTAAATATTGTCACCAAGTTTGAAGAAAATACCGTTATCACTTACCGAGATACAGCCATTTTTCAAGTGGAACTATCCTATTGATTGGGAGTGTATATTGTTCGTATATTTTCAGTGGTAAAGGTACATTTTCCTCGGCACGACCATGTGTAGTATGCAGGTCTTCAGTTTGTAAGCTTACACTGAAAATTTTTCCGATGGAAAATCATCTCGATTTTTCATCGGAAAGATTTTCAGTGTAAGCTTACAAACTGAAGACCTGCATACTACACATACACAGCGCATACATAGTAAAGTACGAGTAGTAACCTTAAATCCAAAAGACATGTTGTACTCAATCTCGCGGCAATGTCAATTATTAAAATATTTATGATAATTAAAAATACAATTCAAAATCATTAAAGCTTAAAATTATTGTGGAACAGTCTCCTTATAAGATAACAATTGAAGATAATTCTTCAAATTATGTATACCTACTTATGATGAAAAAGTGCCGCAAGAGGATTACCTAGCATTCCCAATTAATGCACAGCATGAGTTTAGTTAACACTATATCAAATCAGCATAATTTCTAATTCATATGATTCAACAAGTTAGTTTACTATACGTGCATGTCGAATAACTACTTTAACGATGAACCTGAAATGTGTTTACTAAAGACTTCTCAATTTATTGATAGATTAAACATAATCTTGATCTCTTGTTTATTATTAT
The DNA here is from genome assembly GCA_949715475.1 of Microchrysa polita. NCBI lineage: Eukaryota > Metazoa > Arthropoda > Insecta > Diptera > Stratiomyidae > Microchrysa > Microchrysa polita. The sequence continues at coordinate 132,146,508 of OX454415.1, read as the reverse complement.
GTTTTTCTACCGACATAATAAGAAGGTGTAGAGAAGACAGTGTAGGTAGAATGTCGGTTGTCTATTATAGTTGGTATGACATGAAATTATTCAGATAATAAGTGTTTAATCGGAACGAAATGCGGTCGCTATCCAGTTAAATAAATAAGAATTCATAGTAAGTACGCATTTTTGTTTAATAAATTACAAAAAAAAAACGAGACCGAGTTCTAATCGTGCGAATAGCACGATGAGTGTACACCCTATACCCATGTACAGACCTAGAAGGCACGCAAAACCCAAAATATTAAATTTCATATTTTTTGTGGGGGAGGGAGGGGTAGATGGGTCGGATCTGACACATCATATAACCTTTTCAAGGGCTACCATTTGATACTAATTTGAAGTTTTTCGTAACATTCTATCAAAAGATATGGCTGAATATAACTTTGTAGGGGAAGTAGGAGTAGGGGTGATCGGACATACTCCACTTTCCATCAACTCAAAGTATATGTCAGAATGACACATTGATCAAAATTATAAGTCGATAGCGATATTCTACTGAAAGTTATGGCCGAATTAAAATATCAAGGAGGGGTAGTTTATCATTATTTCGGCAGTTATCGTGCTAACAGACAGACACACGGACAGACAGACATGGCTTATTCGATTCAGGGACCGACCCTGATCATTTATATATATACTTTGCCATAACTCCGGTGGCTCCTTTGAGGTGTTACATAATATCGGCGTAACAAAAACAATATACCTTATACCATCTTATGGGTATAGGGTATAAACATATACATACATACATTTTCATGTAAATAATTATTTTATTTTATTTTTAGAAAAACCTACTTTAACTCCATAGTCTGGAACCATTTATCTGAAGTCTAGTCAAAATTCATCCATAGATAGAAAAGTTTTTGTTAAAAGAACAACCTTTAACGGCTTGGTTTCTTTGGTAGCCCCCTGACCTACAACACATACTATACCTATCTACAGCCTAAAATCCAGTGGCGGAAGAACTTCACTCGGGTCTCTCCCGCCTACTTCTCGCGTGGGACTCTTTACACTGAGAAAAAAGCTGAGTGCAATCAATCGAAACTACGCTTAAATCAACTCTTTTTAAACATGATTGATAAATTAAGAACGTCGTATTTAAAATAAGTTTGCTAAGAGTTATTTTTACTTTTTGTATTCTTAATAAATTAATGATTTCATCAATCGTTTTTTTTTTATTATTATTTAGTCAGGTCTCATTCCAGATATAAGACGCCGTAGCACAGCCTGAAACCCCTAGCTAGGCGTTGACTTGGCAAGACTCTATTCAAACCAAATACGGCCTTCGCCACAGCCCTAATGACCGTGTATATACTGCAAGCAAGATCAAATATTTTAGTCCTTAACGACATGTACAGGGTGTACTAACCCCGGCACGCGGGCACTGCGGACCCTTATGCGCCGCCCCTGCTAAAATCATACCCCATTATCAAGAATCATACACACCAAATTTCAGCTAAATCGGCTCAATTACTTTGGTGAAGATGCTGCTGATGAGAGGTTCATGCATTTTTATTCACTGTAAGTTCAAATCTTAATACACATTTCTCAAATTGTCCTTTTACACTGCAACGGCATCGTTGCAATTATTAAGCTAAAAAGAGAGTACTCTGGTATCTGGTCTTCGAAAAACATTCTCATTAAATTAAAAATATTTATAAAACGACTAATTATATCCGTTGTGAAATTTAGACAAAATTCACAAACTTTTAAAATTACTAGACGCAACACCCTGGTGTAGTTTTTTAAATACAGTTTTTTCAACTCAGGCGAAACAATGAGTTTGATCTATCAGTTTTACAAAGGAAGTTCCATTTCTCTCTAAATCCAAACATTCTTTTTTCGGTTGCAGTTAATAGGGCATTTTAATGAGAATTTAATAAATAATAAAATATCCAGTTGCCTAGGGAGAAAATCACAGCAAGGCTTCACCATGTTGTTTAGTAACGCGGGGCACTCTGTATAAAGATAAAACGACAATTGAAAGTATTTCTGAACTTATTCTTATCTCTTAAGGTCCCTCTAGATTAGGCGTCAAATGGCTGCGCGTCCAAAAAGTTGCATCGCGTGCAGCCATTTGGCTGCTACTTAGCATCCACATTAGCAGCCAAATGGAGACAGAAAATGGCATAACCAGAATTTCATTTTGGTGATTTTTTTAAATTCAATTATCAAAATCGAACTCTGCGCGTTTGTATTATTACACGGCCATTCAAGAATTATTCATTTTCACACAAAAGAACGAACAAAATTTGGAAAATTGTCACTTTGAATTTGACAAGCGGTTGTCAAAGCGGTTGGTTGAGTTGCCAAATGGCGACATGTTGGGATGGAATGACAACAGCCATTTGGCTGTACGTGTCGCCATTTAGCGACTAATCTAGATGGACCTTTACATACCATGTATGAATGTACATATTTTCAAGGAAACGGTCTCAGTCTCCTGGAAAAATGAAATCCTCTATCTGTTTGATTAATAGTATCTTCTTGTGAGGCATATCTCGTCGTTCGTTTCTAGTTTATAGTTGTAGACCGGGGGTGTCCAACTTATTTTTGTTCGCGAGCTGCATTGTTAGATTGGCGGGTAAAACATTTTGATGAAGGAGAAATTTTTTTTTTAATTTCTTAATTTGCTCAGCTAAAAAAATGTCTTTGTAAAATTCCAAAATGTTGATATAATTGTAAGCGCCCCGCCATATATAAAAAATTGATATTTACGTGTGTGAGCTGCGTTAGAAACAACAACTGCTTTAGCAAATGCCACCATGATGGGAGGAAGCTGATTAGCATTTTTGCCGAAAGTTGGGTGACAGTTGTCAACGGGAAAGAGAAAAACCATGCTGAGTCAGTTTTTTGTTCGATAAATGTCTTGCGGAATGTGTATCAGATTTGTCACTATGGCTGGAAAAAAATATGGAGGACTTCCTTTTGAAAATCATAAAATTGGCGTTAGTACGAGAGGTTTTTCGCCTAGCGAGCGCAGAATAAAGTGTTAAAGCTGAAAAAAAAACTTTAAGGGAATATTAAGGGAATACTAATTTGCGATAATTTGCAACTTTATAATTGGCACGTTTCAATAAGGGTCATGGCTCCCCCCTAACCCTATTCCCGAGGAATAGACTTTCTCGTAGATAAAACATATAACAGGAAGAGAAGAAGTTTGTGGAACCACATGCATAATCAGTGAAATTTTCGTTCTTTTAGTCGAAGTCGGCGCGCGGATCTGCTGAAGACTTTGCCATTCTGTTCTTGCCATACCACCAATCTTTATACACTTTCGCAAATTTCACGAATTTTAATCCTCTCGTCCCTCCGTTGAAAGTTGCAGATGTACCAGTAGGGTAATTAGCTCCCAGTTACCACAGGTAGTAGGTATTATTACTTTTAAATTTTCAGCATAAACCCTGTCACCGAATGGAAACCAGTGAATCTGTACTGAAGAAGGGCACAACTGGTGCCCGAAATTATCAAATACCCGTCTTTGGAAACACCACTTTTTTCTTTTGAATTGTCTTTAGGTTTGAATGAACCGCAGAATGAACCTTTTTAGAATATGTATTGCTATTAAAGTATGAATTATCTAAATATCTCTGAAAAATCCATCTTTTGGAAATAAATAAAAAAAAAATTGAATCTTAAGGCAAGAAGTAAAACACGAAAGTAAGGTTAATCGATCAGTCACAAGTACCAACGATCATTAAAATAACAAGATCAGGCACTCCTTATAAGCCAGCTCCGTAGCCCAACTTGATGATTGTGTTAATTTATTCTATCCATGTACATTCATGTCGTGAGAAAATTGCGTAACACAGACTCACAGATAACTCTATTCATATGATGATGTAAATATGAAAGAGAAGAAAAACGAAACTGGATTAAAGAATTTAGTTCAGTGTTCATTTTACTGTCAACATTGCGCTAAAGCATCTTTAATTTTCTCTCTCTCGAAAATTCTGCTATTTCCGGATGTTGGCAACCCTTAATTTACGAAAAACCACACCAATACATCTATAAAATCGAGCTAAAGCTACCAATTCATACCAAAAGTTGGGCCAATCAGTTGAATTTGGATTAGTTCCGTCCTACGCTCTCCAATGGAATGCGTTTAAAAAAGATTAAATATGTGTGCATAGTCATGCACACATATTACACAAAATTGTACTGAGTGCCACCCCCTTGCAACTACTCTTCAATTTCCACCAAATTTTTCCAGATGATATTGCATCGGTCATCCAGAAACACCCACGTCGCCAAAAACGTCAAAACACCACATCAATTTTTTAGACTGAAAATATAAATCAACTCTTAGTAGAAAATTTTGCAAAAAAAAAACAAACATTTGTTCGTGTTTCGGTGTAAAACAAACCATGCATGCACCAAAAAATCTAGATAAGCTAAACTGCGAAATTGGGTAATTGTGCTACTTTAAATTCATTTACGAAATTGTACATCCAAGTGATTTCTTCGCCAAATTCAAGATTTTCGGAATGTGTAAAGCTTGGTCTTCTTTTCGAATGAATCCAAAATGTTTTCGATCCATAAGTTGAAATGGTGCCCACGCGAGTTATAATGCAACTTTTTTATGGTCGGCAAAGTCCACACTTTTTTTCCGAACCGCATTTCGGGACAAAATAGTTATACAAAGGGGTTTGATATTTTCCTGCACAAACAAGATGAGCCAGCTTAAGCAAATGTACCTTAAATAACCGTCAGCTGATTGCTTGGCACGCTCTGTGGCTCACATGGTTGAGTCGCACTCTACGATGCTACATAGTAATCTAGAGATTCGGAGATCGAATCTCGACGTGGTCCAAAATTTCCGTAAATGTGCGGACAGGAAATATATAGTGCTTGCAACATTATATACACTCCGAAATGTTATGCAATGTAACGTTGACTCGAAATTGCCTATAAACGGCTGAGTTAACGCACCATGGCCCAACATGGGGCTATACGGTACTGAGAAGAAGAAGAAATTGCTTGTAGTATTTACAAAAAGACTTCTAAAATAGGTACATACATGGTTTAATTAAGTTTGCATAAGCCACAACAATATGAGGTAAATGGTATGCGGCCTGCGAATTTGACATCCCGGACGTACACGAAGCAACCGAATTTACAGGTTGAAAAAACTCTCCCACACGGTAAAGGTAGGGTAGGGCGGGGCTAGTTGAGCAATTTTTCACTACAGCGTTTATAGCTCCTCAACGGTAAATCTTAATGGCTTCTTATGCATACTGATAGATTGGTAGTATATCCCTTTGCAAATGTGCCCAACAAAATTATTTCTAAAAAGTCAAATTATGGAGCTGTATCTGTTTAAATGAAGAAAATCAAATGTGCTCAACCTACCCCATAGGTGGGGTAAGTTGAGCTAGGGTATGGGGCAAATTGAGCACATAGAAAATTTAGCCGAACCATGTGTTAAATGTTAGTTAGGCATGAAATAAAATTTCCGCTTCATAATCAACTTTTTATTTAGACTTTAAATGACAAAACAACAAAACTTAAATCAATTTTGTTTCAAAATTTAGGGTTACGGGTTAGCGTTTGTATGAAAATTGTCCCATATAGTGCAGGTTAGCTATTGAAAAAACACGGCCAATATTTATGTCTCTTTGAACGTGCAATTATGTGCTCTCTAACATATTAATGAAGAGTTTTTCGTAGAAATAAATAGTTTCATAGTTAGGTTGAGCAACTATAGCTTCAAAATGTAGGGTTGGCTTTAGTTGAGCAACTATCTCAACTAGCTCAACTAACCCCAACCCGAAATTTTTAAACAAAATTGAGGTTATAAAAAAACGGTTAGTATTATACCCAGAAACTATATACATATCAAAAGTACAATAAATTTATGAACTTTTAACACTTATCTGATTAAAGAAGGATAATATTTGACTATTACAGACGAAATATTGAGGTTTATGATTATTTTACTTTTTGGTTACAAAATAAACAATCCGCGCGTGTACTTCAGTTTATCGACGAGTCGCTGCTGATGTTTGTGCGATAAGTTCTACTCCCGCGACTCGTTATTTCCGCTATATGATGATTTTGCGTGCGGTGAATAGTTTCGGAGATATTTCGATTGCCCAACTTGCCCCTATGCTCAACTAGCCCCGCCCTACCCTACCTAACTTTTTGGCGCTGCTGTCGCCCACGATTATGTTTTTTTTTTAGTTTTGAAAAACTTCCCTGTAAAATCAACTATTCTTCGTTACTTTTTAAGCTTGTTGAAAACGGTTAAGATGAAAATGTGTGCAAATGCAGTTTAAATTTTTATTGTCGGAGAAATGGTAAATTTTCGAAAACTACTCTGTTCCTACCGATTTCTATGTCGTACTCCAGCGATACCAAATTTCGGAATTACTTCACAGAGGTGGGTTCTGTTCATTACTTCCGAAACGCAAGTTATCACCGACTTCCAGAAGCAATCTGATTTATCAAATCAGCTAGCAAATTTACATGTTTCTAAAATGCCCATTGGTCGGTTAAGTATGTATAACCTCCATGATTCTTATGGTGGTGATATCATAAGAACGATTTCACTTGGTTTGGGATACCGTTGCCGCGTCATTGCAAGTTCAAGGATCCGTGTTTTCCAGAGCTCGATATGCGTTAAACAGTTTTGGATCAAAACTTTTCACTAGGCCCGTAGTTACGAGTCACAAAAAGGAAGAATGTAAAATCAAGCAGTTTTCGCGATCTCCATATTTTAATGATAACGCGGGTGTAGTAAGTCAACATGTACTTCAGTACAAATTTTAATCAAATAGAGAAAGAGATTTCATAATGTAGAATTTCAACGATTTTATGAATTTCATAGCCTAGCCACTAATTTTAGGGCATGTAGTAGCGACCTCTTAGAATCACGTCACGACCCCCGGGGGTCACGACCTATCCTTTGGGAACCAATGATCTAAGAAGTTGGACAATTTTTGGGAAGCGTTAAAGATTTTCTATACATTTTTTTTTGCAAAAAAATACAATGTACAAATTTGTGTTCAAAAATGGATAAGATCGAGGACAAAGAGAACGTAATAATTAGATTGGATCTCAAAATTCATGAAACTCATAAAGTTCATCTGGTTTCTTATTGCTACTCAACCTACTTGTCACCAAAAACACACGTGTCACCACAATAGGGATAAATGGGTATCTAGGTATGTCATTGTTCCTTGAATAGTTTTCTTTTTAAAATAACCACAATCGCCGGTATGCGATATGGGCATATTGTAAGAAAATTAGCAGCAGATGCTCCTGTTTGACATTACGTACATTTGTAGTACATACCAGCCGTACAATAGAACAATATTGTTGAATAGCCCTCATTTGTCATGCTTTTTGTCAAGGATATTTCCAGGTGTTCAAATCGAATGCTAATGTCGTAGGGAGGAGTAGGTTTTTTATAATGACAAAGTATTTTGATCAAAAAAAAACTATATCCGCATTTTCGCCATTCTGTTATATATTATGCTGTAAGAAGTGAAGGAAGTGTAATTACACCAACCATCTATGAATGAAGTCAACATACTGTAAGTACATAGCTAAGTCGATTCACCTATTAACTCGATCTCGAACCAAACCGAGTCTTTAACACCAACGTGTACCTACGTAAACATTTTACCGATCATACTCATACTCAAGTTGTAGTCAGTTCAGTGGTGTTGTTGACCAGAGCTCATACATATCGCGGTAATGCGCGCATCTCAATATAAGGCGATGGCAATGTTAATTCATTGTAATTAGCATTAGTAGTGTAGCCGGCAGGTGTATAATTTAAATCAAATTTATGCCGATATAGCATCATATTTTCTTCATTTAGCATCACCTGGAAATTGCTAATGCTGGTGGTATGCTATTCAAACGTATGGTTACGCAATATAGCAGTAGCAGCGACCGATCAATTCCAAAAATGATCTGGAAACCAACTTCTTTATGATGGTAAGATATACTTCTTATACATACTGAAAAGAAACGGTCAGGCATCTTATACCGAACCAACCGGTTTTTTGCAAAACAGCAGAATATAGATACAACCGACGTATGGTGTTCATGTATGATGATGAACTCCTTTCCTTACTGGACCATAAGATGCAAGACAACATCTCAGGTGTGTGTTTCCACACATTTTCATATATCGTCATCGCATAAAGTGTATTTTATGATCGCGGAATGTTCAAACTTCAAAAGATTCGTTATAACTTCATTCAGACTTAAAGAGTTTACAAATATGGTAAATTTTAATAGTTTCACGTTAATACTTACATTTTTGCACTTTTTGTGAAGAGGTGATGATAATCCAATGCAGGTGTCAATCGGCTGAATTATTCCTTGGCTGATTTATTCTGGATTTTTATGGAATTTAAAATCACTCAACCAACAGTTGCTGTGAATTTGCACTAGTAGCACTTATAGGAATTTTAAGAGAACCCTTTTCAGAATTACACTCACTTTAGCACCAAAATTCTTCATAAACACTCATCAACTTGAACTGCTTGTAACACGCACCAAATTCATCGACCGTTTTGCATTGAATTTTCACCAGCATATATTACCTGCTGTTCGCCGCGACCTGTCTTTCCTGAAGGGACAAATTTATTTGAATACCTGTCCTAACACATTAACCAGAAATACCGAGTCCACCACAGTTCGCTTGCGCATATTACCGAGAGATCATTTTTTGAAGAAGCCCTTCCAGATACTGTGTAACAGCGACAGCAGCTGCTGTTTCAGTGCTTCTTTTACTTCTTTCGCAGCGCGTCGAACAGCATCTGAACTGCTGAACTGAACCATCCATCGTCAATTTTCCGAATCAGAAATGCACTACACACTGAACGTACGTACAACACACATATGACACGATTTGCTGCTGCACCACAAGCAACAAGTCAACAGATGAAAGATCACCTCCTCAACTCATAGTACACAGATTCGAGAGTATCTATTTCGGGAAAAAGTGCAAGATACTAGAGAAATGCATACTAAAGTACATATACGCATTTTAGTATGCTAGATCTTTTGGAAAATCGCGTTCACTATACATTTTTTTTTTAATTTTCAGAATCCTATCTAATACCCGACAAATAAGAACTTAACATCCCAAATGGTCCACGGTCGACCGTTGAATTCCACCTCATATACTTGAAATGCTAACTTGCGCGAGACACCCATTCGAAAATCGTTAGACTACTAACATACCACTAGTTTATAGTTAGTTTCGAAAATCGAACGTAACATACCTGGGTGTATGACGTAACCCGCCCGTCGTCCGATAAAAGAAGAACATTTAAAGTCGGCCCGCGCACTGTTAATGTTAAGAGTTAAGATACTGACTGAGATACAAACGGGCAAATCAAAGAGCCAGAGACCAGCGACTAACTATGATTCGAATTTTGCTAGCAATCCGAGTCAACCTCAACTCTTCAGCACTGCTTTTTTGTCGCAAACTTGTTAATCTGCAGATCAGCCAAATCCATCATCATACTCGGCGTTTGGTTGGTTTTGCTTTAGCTGGGCTGGAATCATCGGTTGTCGTTCGTGTCGTGCTGCTGTTAATTTTTGCGTTGACTACATTGTTGTAGGGGAATGTGGTCTTTTTTAACGTCTTTTGTAATCGGATCTTCTTTCTTTCTTTATGTTGAAATTTTATTTATTTTCTTGAGTGGTTGAATTTACTGTGAAAAGACTCATTGATTGAAGGTTTATCTGAGTGCAGTGCAGCGGTCACATATGTAGTTAGAAATCTGAAGATTTATTTATGTTTATAGAACCAACAAATCAACAAATAACAAACAATTTAAAATTAAGTTGGATTTCCAGGAAAAAAAGAGTCATCAGATTATAAAAAAATGCATAATACATGCCATGAGCGGTGTTTTATAAAATAATGTTAAAGAGTTAAAAGTATTTGTAGATACTATTGGTAATTTAGAAGAAATATAATTATTTTGTCCTATACGTACGACGACGTTTGGTGATTCTGGTAAACAGGAGCTGTACCAATTTTTTTAAGGAAATTAATCTTTTTTTTCGAATAAACTATTGTCTTACATAACCCTTTCGAACCCAAAAAAAATCTAGCAGATTTAGAAAGACTTTATTAATGGAATCATCTTTGGGATATGTCTTAGATATAGGGAGGTACAAAATTGTAGCCCCAACTCCTCTAGGGGGGGGGGGGGGGGGCCTGGTGGGGTCGGGACACCTATGTCCCGTCCGGTTTTTTAGAAGGAACATATATGTTTCGATGTTACAACGTCCAAATTACCGTGAAAATAATCCCAGGACGCATAAATCTCTATCACATGCTCTAATATTTCGTATTCTATTAGTTTCCGCTAGATGCTCCGAAGGACACCTTAGGAAAAGGTTTTTTATTATAATTTGATTTGAAAATGAAAAGTATTCCCAAACACTGAGTGGGACATATTAGTACCACCAAAGAAACCGGATGGGACACATAGGTCCCGAAAACGAAAATACACAAAAAGCATATATGTAAAGAAAAAATAATAAACTTACATAATTACTACAACATTGTCATGCAAATATACTTTTTCTCCTATAAAAATTGTGCCTATACTGATTTTTGACCGAATTAACACCGTATTTCTGAATATGATGAACGTCAGGTGCGAGAGCTTGCACTTTGAAACGAGAACTGTGGAAATTGGGTATCAAACTGCGGGACAAACGTATTTTTGTAAATTATCTAAACGTTAAAATACCAGAATGGACGCCTTTAAACCACATTTAATGGATAATTTTTCTTTCAAATAAAACCAAACTTTCGCCGGGACATATGTGTCCCAATAGGTCCGAAAGGGTTAAAGACGGACCCGTTGATGGATATATGTATACTTCTCTGGAAGATGTGATTTCCGGCAAACGTTTTTAATTATAAAGGTAAAATATACCTTCCAAACAGCAACAAATTTCTAACACTGCAATCCGTCAGCCATATCCATTTTAGCATATTGATTGGATACAGTGGAGATAACGTAGGCTACTTTTCAAATCAACAAATCGATACCAACAAATACGAAGACGATATTATGACATTATTACGATACAGGGATACTAGGCTGAATACAATGAAAGCTCCCACAAAACAGAATTGAAAGATAGTCCGCGTAGAGGCTTATCCACTGTATCCAGTGCCGGATTAAGGCCCTTGGGGGCCCCTAGGCATGAAAAAATTGAGGGCCCCTTCTTTGTGAACTGTCTTCAAATAAAACTCTTAAATTACTCGCATGTGTATGAAATACTTTCGTAAATCAAATAGCTTACGAAATAAGAAAAATATATTTTATTTCGCAAAAATTGTAAAGTATATTTTGTGGTACAAAAACTTATTACATTTAATATTGACTTTTCTTGTTTTTTTTTTTAATTGCAAACTTGTGAATTATATCTCTGGAATTTAATGTTTTGGCAATGTCACTTTCAATATTACTTATGGCGTTTAGTCATTTCATTTTTAATTATTGTTAACTTTGAAAAACTTCGTTCTTCTTCACTGACAGAACAAAGCATCGTTAAAAATATCCTTAAGGATATCGCTACATTAGAAAAGCAGTTTCCTAATAATATTTCCTTTAAACAGTTGAACGTTTCACTCGATTTTTTGTCCTGTAATTCCAATTTTAGATGCTCATGGAGAAGAATTATTTCGTTTTCAAATTCGTCCTGAAGATCATTATAATATTTCATTTTTTTTTTTAGTAAAGAGTTTGAATTCAAAAGTTGTAGATAATTTTATAGCTAATTTATTAGAGTTATAATTTTGTATTATGCCGCGAACGAGAGCCGAGGGGAAGCCGAAAACTAAAGTAAGACAAAGATCCCATAAGTAACATTAAAAAGTCTTCAGGGGGTGGAAATTTAAGCTTCTGACAAAGCCTCTATCGATTTCTTATCAGCGCCCGCTCTAGCGCTAACGCCCGCGCCGCCCCGGGCAAGAGGACAATTTACCGCCCTTTCTGTACTATAACAGGGAGATAGTTTTTATGTCGTTATTCTTGTAGAAACGGATTTTGTTTTCCATTCAGCAAGACTGAAATTTGGAATTATGAAATGAAAGCTTACTATTGAATTCCCCGAGCTCCATTTTTTCCGCCTTCAGCAAAAAAAAAATATACAGATGGCACACGGGAACCTGGCGGCTTTAAAACGTAAGACATAAAAAATTATTGCGAAAATATTTTGTTCACTAAAACCGCAACACATTTTCGAAAGCTCTGCTCTGGAAAAATTTCTGCCAAAGAATGGTGCTCGTTCTCACACACACTGCGCAGCAAATAAACTTCAACTAGCCGGATCTCTTTGCGGGCGAATTTCCAAATGGTTTCAACGTTTGTGGCTTATTTTCATAAATACGAAGAATTCTTAGACAATAAAATCAGAGCTAGTAAAATTCGAAAAACCTAGCTTAATCGCAGAATTAGCATAAGAACAGAATAAAATTAGGGAGTACTCTGCGGCACACTGCCAAGTGTACCGTGCTCGCATATCTCCTCTTGCTAAAACCCAAAATACCTTGTGCAAAATTTCCTACAATTTGAACCACCTGTAGGAAGAGAAGTTGAATTGATGCGAAAAAGTGGTTGGAAGTTATCGAAAAGGATTACACAAAATTAGTGATGAAAATTGGGCATGAAATTTATCACAGGATTTTTTTTTAACGCTTTTATGTGCTAAGTGTTTATGTAATTCCTTATTTATCATTTCAAATTAATTATTTCTTCAGGTCAATATTTACTCGTGAATGTGCTTTCCTGTGATTCAACAGACTAAACAAAATTTTGATCTTCCGAAAATCAAATTGGGATACATCGCACACGTTTCCTTCACTATAGAAAGAATTAGGGATTATGCCAGCAGACCCAATTAAAATCCGTGATTCTAGCAGGGCATACTATCTCTTTTCATGACCATTTGCCTAGCGTAAGTGGGAACATTGTTTTGTAAGAAAAGTTTTGGCGTCTGAATGTAAATCTTCAAATTTCACATTTTTCAGTCGTACCTTTTCAAAATCGGACACTCTGTATTAATGCTAGGTCATTCGATCACTTTACATTTTCTCACAAAAAAAAAAATAAACATAAGTTGTAAAAATGTCACTATGTATTATGTTGCTAAACAATTGGAACGAAAATTTTTACTATCCTCAAGGTGGCAATGCAGAAAGGATAAAATTATGCCACTAGATCGCTCAAGTGAAGGGTATCATACCTTCGGTTTAGCTTGTTTTACTTTCCTTTTTCGTTGCGAGAGCTTATCAAAGAACAAAAGACTTTTATTTATTATATGAAAAAAGAACAAAAAAAAAGAAGAATAAAAAATATCGCGGAGTCACTGTCAGTGCGAGTGCGGGGCCTGTAGGCACGTGCCTTATGTGCCTTAAGGATAATCCGGCACTGACTGTATCCGACCAATATGCGAAACTGGATATGGCTGGCGCATAGAAGTGATATCAGGCACGTTTTATTGTGTTTATCCCGTGCAGATTTGGGGAGAACTTCATATAAAAAAATGACACTTACCCAGGTAAAGTTCACGGTTGCAACTACCCTACACGGGATAGAGCTTGGATTAATCAAATGTAGATGGCGGACGCATAGGGGAAATATGATGGAATTTGTTTTTTTTTTTCAAACCAAATGTGAGAGTTTTTCTCATCACGAGAATAGATTTTGCAAAGAAATAATCATCTTTTGTGATAAAATCGATTAAATTAATTAAATTTTAAATTTTGAGTTTTGAGTTTTGAGTTTTGAGTTTTGAGTTTTGAATTTTGAATTTTGAATTTTGAATTTTGAATTTTGAATTTTGAATTTTGAATTTTGAATTTTGAATTTTGAATTTTGAATTTTGAATTTTGAATTTTGAATTTTGAATTTTGAATTTTGAATTTTGAATTTTGAATTTTGAATTTTGAATTTTGAATTTTGAATTTTGAATTTTGAATTTTGAATTTTGAATTTTGAATTTTGAATTTTGAATTTTGAATTTTGAATTTTGAATTTTGAATTTTGAATTTTGAATTTTGAATTTTGAATTTTGAATTTTGAATTTTGAATTTTGAATTTTGAATTTTGAATTTTGAATTTTGAATTTTGAATTTTGAATTTTGAATTTTGAATTTTGAATTTTGAATTTTGAATTTTGAATTTTGAATTTTGAATTTTGAATTTTGAATTTTGAATTTTGAATTTTGAATTTTGAATTTTGAATTTTGAATTTTGAATTTTGAATTTTGAATTTTGAATTTTGAATTTTGAATTTTGAATTTTGAATTTTGAATTTTGAATTTTGAATTTTGAATTTTGAATTTTGAATTTTGAATTTTGAATTTTGAATTTTGAATTTTGAATTTTGAATTTTGAATTTTGAATTTTGAATTTTGAATTTTGAATTTTGAATTTTGAATTTTGAATTTTGAATTTTGAATTTTGAATTTTGAATTTTGAATTTTGAATTTTGAATTTTGAATTTTGAATTTTGAATTTTGAATTTTGAATTTTGAATTTTGAATTTTGAATTTTGAATTTTGAATTTTGAATTTTGAATTTTGAATTTTGAATTTTGAATTTTGAATTTTGAATTTTGAATTTTGAATTTTGAATTTTGAATTTTGAATTTTGAATTTTGAATTTTGAATTTTGAATTTTGAATTTTGAATTTTGAATTTTGAATTTTGAATTTTGAATTTTGAATTTTGAATTTTGAATTTTGAATTTTGAATTTTGAATTTTGAATTTTGAATTTTGAATTTTGAATTTTGAATTTTGAAATTTGAAATTTGAAATTTGAATTTTGAATTTTGATGAGAGCAACATTTTTATACACTTGTCTACATTCATTTTTTGCAGGGTGCAGTCATCATACACTGTAAACATCATACGCGCTACCAGGATCTCGTCCTGAAGGGGGCTAGAAAGCCATCCATATTACTGAACATTTTAATTGACCTCCGCAAATTGGGTGATGACAACATTTTTGCAGAAATGTCGCTATACGATGGTGTCATATTTATACGTATAATTACAGCTGCTATATGTATTTCCTTTTTTCCTTTGAGTCTCCGGTTATTTGAGCCCAATACGAGGATTTTCAGGTAGAGGACCACAAAAGAAGAGATTCACACTTTGAAGCTAATTTCGATTAAGTTTATGCAAATATAGGGCATATGATGGTGAACAGAAAAATATACTCCTCTGCACTTAAACCTGTAACGGAAAGAGAGAGAAAGACTGTTGTCTAAAGCCGGCCCCACACCGATCGGAGTGTGGCACACACCGCGCAAAAGACCGGTTCCCAGAATGATACCTTGGAGTCGCCCAACAACACTGCTGCACTGCTGCTGCACGATTTTTCGTATCAATCTTTTGTGCGGTGTTTGCCACACTCCGGTCGGTCTGGGCCGCCTTAAGACTCCACTCCAAATGTTCCGCGAAAAAACTTGTGATTTATTCTTCACAGAAAATTGTGCTAGAAGCATTCACTCCGAAAAAATGGACACTGAGGCATAACATGCTAGAATTTTGCCCTCGTTCAAGTACTAAGAGACTGTCTACTCCTAGTCTAACAAAACTACCCACCACCATTGTGCGGCAGTTACGAGCGCAACAGTCTAGCATATTATGCTTCAATGTCCATTTTTATAGGAAGCCTAGAGGAGCTTTCAGGTGTCACAATAAATCAACTCCTGAATCTACATGTCGAACAATTAGGACATTTTTTTAATAAACGAAAACTTCGCCGCGAGATACGTGGTTCTATACAAACCACCTAAAACACCCACTGATTTGGTCACAACGATCTTTTGGAGAGTGTAAATCGCTAGAAAGAAGTAAATAATCTAAACACACACTCTCTTCTCTTACATCCCTATTAAAATAGAAAATGGTTCAGACTAACTGACATATTTGATAGAATTCGGTCATGCTTCTCTGCTTGTCTAAAGTTTCAATTTCAACCGTTGCCGAGTTAGGTACTTGTATAAACAATTTAATTTCGTAGGCCTAATGGCGCGGGCGCCATTGAATTTGTAATATTTTCAAAAACACCCAATTTCGGTATCCCATACCCTCTGTATACAGGTACAGACTTCTTGCAAATTGCATCGAATTTGGTGGTGCAATCTTTGGTTCATCGCAACGACAAAAAGGTTGACTGCGCGGCTGAGACAATGGCTAATGTATATGCATGTGCACTGGTGCTCTTATTTCCATAGAAAGTTAACGCTTCATCGGTGACAAATGAACCAAGATTGCGCAAAAAAAGAGCTAACAGGTCAAAAAACGTGTGAATGCATAATTTGTAAGTATTGTCACGGTGGATAAACAAAAACATACAAGTACACAAATAAAAGAGCTGCTTTAGTTGCATTCCATATAGAATTACCATATAATCCACTCTGCCTGCAGGTCCCTTCACACCAAGAGAAACAAAGAACAGTGCTAACAGATCGATCGTTTTGGGATTTAGTGTGTCGCTAGCCCGAGTCACTGCATTTGATGTTTCAGGGAATTGAATATATCTTCGGTCATGTTCATATAGGATCTGTCCACAGGCTTCCTATATGCATAAACACGTACCTACAAATTTTTGTTTTTAGATGCATTGTTGTTGGGCTCATTTTAAAGATTTACGGATTAGTTTTCGCTGCTGGATAAAATACGCGCATAGAAAAACAATGATGACATACTGTGCACGGACAGGTATATTTTTAGATTTAAGATCCCGACTCTGTCTTCGACTTGGACGGAACAAAAAACATGGGAAAAGATTCAAACGACCACAACAACAGGCACAGCATAGTAGATTCCAGAATAGTGTCGACCAAAATTTATTGTCGCTCCATTGCGGACGAGTTTCAGTGAAAGATTTAAAAACAGACCCAACCCGAAGAAGATTATCCCGAAGATATCGGTCGATTGGCGCGGTGTGCTTTTTAATGTATATGTACTATGCCCGCTTGCATGGCTTGCCTATGCGTGCCTACCTTACTCAAGCGCCAGTCTCATATTTATTTGACGCAAAGGACAATACCTTGGCATGTGACACGATAAGACTATGCGCTCATAATGCACCAATTAGTTGAGAATGATAATGTAGTGTGCGGATGGTGTTTTCAAGAAGTTTAAAGTTATTTATGGACTGTGGGTGTTTTTCTTTGATATTTTGTAATGATTACAATCACGTTTCTATTTTCGGAGAGATTTACGGGTCTCGAAGGAATTATTATGGGAAAAAAAGACAATTTAACTATATATTTAACATGCATTTTAAAATGTAACCTCCTTCTAAAATGTTTATACCCTTCACTCGTAGGATATATGATCAGCATGACGAGCTGAGTCGACTGGGCGATGTCCGTCTGTCTGTCCGCCTGTTGTTACGCGTTTTACTCAGCCAGTTTAAAAACTATCGAGTTGAAATTTTGCACACATGCTTCTTTTTATTGCAGGCAGTTTTGTATGTTTGAATCGTTAAAATCGGACCGTGACGTCATGGGGCTGCCATACAAACCCAATCCCCCCAATTTGGTTTTTCTAAGAAAAACTCTTTTATTCGTGCACCAATTTCAACCAAACCTCATAAAAGTGCATTTTAATTGATGCCACAAAGCATATGTGAAAATGAATGGAATCGGACAATGGGGTCATGGGGCTGCCATACAAAGCCAACCCCCAAAATGAGTTCTTCTACGAAAAACTTTTTTATTTGAGCACCACTTGTAACCAAAACTCGTAAAAGTGAATTTCTATTGCCATAAGACATATCCACAAATGAATGGAATCGGACCATGGTAAACCCCCCCCCCCCCATTTTGGATTTTCTAAGAAACATTTTTTTCTACACCAATTTCAAAAAACCTTAAGGCCTCTTTATCAAAACAAAAATGTAAAACAAATGGAATCGTACGTAATAAAGTTTTCGGCCGCACCCGAAATTAGCTTCGGTCTCGTTTTCTTTAATTTTTTCAATTTCTTCAAGTTAATAAATTAGATAAGAAATGCAATTTTTTTTTGCATCAATTTCGATTCGCTTAAAATTAAATTTCCAAAAACAAAGAGTAATAAAATACAGTAGAGCGTCGATTATCTGAACGCCTATTATCCGGAACGAGTTAACCGAACCGGTGACTCGGCTTTTTTCTTGAATTTTGAATCTTCAGATATAATAATCTTCCCCTCGAGTGTGCAAATCTTCTTATATCTATAATGAAATGCCTCGAATCAAATGCAAAATAGAGTGTAGTGCATTCGGTGGCTCAGTGGTAGAGATGAAGAGATGGCGCTCTGACTCTGAGTTACCGGAGCGTGGGTTCGAGATTCGAGTCCCACGGTGACCATGACTTTTTGTATTACATACCTATAAAAATGCTCATACGACAGCCGGTTCTTCGATGTAAATCGTCCTGGAGCTACTCGTTGTTTCGTCCCGATTGGGACGAAACTTTTTTCCCGAATTCGAACATCCGACCTTCAGTCACAAGGATTATGAGGTTGGTTGTGGTCGATTATGAGGTTGGTTGTGGTCGATCTTCCTTTGCGGAATCCATGTTGTTGTTCATTCAAAAGCGGGTCAATGACAGTGGTGAGTTTGTCACAAACGATTTTCTCAAATAACTTAGGGATTGCCGATAGAATTGCAATACCTCGATAGTTATCGACTAACCGTTTATCACCGTTCTTATGAATTGGAGTGATGCGGGAATATTTCCAATAAAAAGGAAAGACGCCTGATTGAAGGGAGTTATTTAAAATAAGACAAAGGGGAACGAGCAATTGATCCAAACACTGCTTCAAAAAATAGGGAGGGATTAAGTCAGGGCCAGGGCCTTTATCTATACTTAGTCCAGCAATTGCTTTTGATATTTCCTCTAGTGTGATGTTAATCTCGTCAATAATACATATTGGGTTAGAATGGGTGAAGGGCAATGAGGAACTTGAGTTATTAACTAAGCTGAAAGTGTTTTGGAAATGATCAGCGAAAAAGTTGCAAATTTCTTGAGGACAGGAGGAAGAAGCCGTACTATAGGACATGGAAACAGGAAAACCGGTGGTAGTCTTACGTTTCATATTGACGAAGCTAAAGAATTTCTTAGGGTCATTGATAATTTTTCCACCCATTGAATTGACATACTGTTGATATGCTTCACGGGATTTCATGGCAAATTCATTTGCTAGTTCAGTGTACTTTGCTTTTACGTCATTGCTAACATTGGGGTCGTTTTTTATTAACTTATACAGTTTGTTTCTTCGGTTTCTAAGGGTCCTTAGATTTCTGTCGAGCCAGGGTTCGGAATACATACGTATTAATCACATCGAGGATTATGCTGTTGAAGCAAGATACTGTGTCTTCTAGATTAGACTTCGATAAATTAGTTTCCCAGTCTATGGAATCAAGGTGATTTCTGATGCCCTCGAAGTTTGCTTTTGAGAAGTCGTAAAAAATTTCATTTTGATAGGATTGTTTAAAAGGTATATTGGTTGCTGAAAGTTCAACTGTAATCGCAAAGTGGTGATGGGTGCTTTTTAAAAATGTTTTCTGATTCTACAGTTGGACTAACAACCACCTCGTCGTAAAAATTTACCATCCCGGTAAACATTAGTTCGGATAATCGACGCTCTACTGTACATACAAGGTCAAAAAATGAATTAAATTAAATTTATTAGAATGATTTGCATCCAAATCATGCAAATATTCATCGAACTGCATTCATTAGCATTCTTCACATACAAAAAAAAAACATAAATCACTAAATTTTTTATCGAAAAATTATTTCACAATCTATCGATTCGATAAATTAAAATAAAAAAAGTCCAATAAATAATATATTTTTTGGAAATGACACAAAAATCTTGCATTCCATTATGTCGTCTAACAAAAAACCGATTTTTACATATTTCTTCGTGTGTATAATATACTGAGTCCCACATCAAAGCCTTGAAAATAAACGAAAATGAATTAGCACTCTCCTACTCGAAGAATGTCAATCGTGACTTGGATACCGCAGAAGCGTACAAACAAGCTAATCCATACTCCCACAATGGATAGATAGTTCGATCTGTCTGCAGTTGCTGACTTTTGGATTAGATTAACTCTAATCAGGCTATACACTCGCGGTATCCGGTGCATAAAGAAAGTAGCAATCTAGTAGCGAAATGCCATTCATAATAAATCGATACTAAATAAAACATAACGACACAAGAGGCACTTAACAGGCGACTAACAACATGTGAATTTGATATGGTGAAAGATGTAAAGTGCGGTAGACTCGTAGACGCACGCTGCTGCACAAAATTCAAAGAGAAATGCTCTAATAAATACTTAAAGAAGCATTTAAACTTTAAAGTGATGATGGGATAATCCATTGGTCGCCTACACGCATAAAATCTTTGAAATAGCATGTCGAGCATCATTTGAATGCGTTTAGTGTCGAATTCAAATCAGTTCCGCGTCGAAACGATCAATGTTCACGCAATTATGAGGATGAAAGATGAGTAATGCTTTTTAATATATTTACTTAATCCTATTACAGTTTTCTGGAACTGGTGAATTAGCATTTGAGTCGCAGATATAACAAATTGCTGAAATCTGGAGTTGTCGCTTCTTTGATGTTCAGATCAAAACACTCTTATCATTAAATAAGCACTAACCCTCTAGAGATCTATAGACTAGACTCTACAACAAACTCTTGAAACTCGCTTATCATTTTGATGGTTCGCGTCATGCATCCATTGCCAACTTTTTCCTTGCATGATCAATCCGTCTCTAATATCTTTTTTTTTACATATCCATATGCAAAATATTCGACTATAGTACTATACGAAAAGATGATTTCAATTTTATGGCATGCAACACCAACGCATTTTAATGTTGTGGCTGTCCATTAGCGTCGCGTACACTCTGATCCGAGATGGTAATCGTGAGGCTTTTAAATAAATCGCATTCCACAGTGAAATGGATCTCTGACTGCGGAGGAATGGAATGAGTGACCATCATTTATGCTCCATTCTGCGGATATGGATACAATCCTTTAGGTGGTATATTATACCCATACCACACATTCTGCATTCATTGCGTCTGATTTGATTTTGCAGCCTCAAGCACTGTATACGTTTGTGGTTTTCTTACTAGGCATATAGCAAATAGCAAGTTAATAGCACCTAGCTGTTGTAGCTGTACACAATTACGCCCACCGCATTGAATTGTGATAATTAGTGGAGTATGTATTTCGATTTGGCGCTTGGTTAACCCACACTTCAGTCAGACTCAGAATCACCATCATAGATCTAGACTATAGCATGGAGCATAGACCATACCATAGTCGTGAATTCCATACTGGTAAAATGTAGGTATGTATATATGTGGGTCCATGGGGCCTACTCCCAATAGCATGGTACTGCACAGCATAATTTTGTTGCAACAATCAGTTGATTAAATAAAAGTATAAAGGAACGAAAAATACATGTATTACCGGCGTCTTTTTTAATAAATAATATTTGCAAAAAAAAAACAATTCGAATGAATGATATTTGAATGGCCTTCACAATTAATTGCCAATTTGACTTCTTTTCACCCAATTTCGATAGTCATAGGTCAGAAGATTGGCATAAGGCAATTTAGCTGTCATACATACAAGCAAATACTGCACAACGAATCCCAGCCAGGAGCCAGCACTGGCGTCATTAATCGTTACTTCATACATTACGAGTTGACGTACGATCTTTTTAACACATGGTTTTCAGTGTTTTCATTGAACAGATAAAGGTGTTTCGATCGACTTACAGCGAATAACAGGATCCGGTTGACAGGGCCGACCTCTTGTTGTAGGAAATGTGCATCGAGTCTACTGAGAACGATGAAGATACAGAGTGACATTAGCTCAACTTCGGTCGGGCTTTTGTTCACGCCTCAATTCGTACCTTTCTCGCATTAACCCGGACATTCAAAACATCTGTCCAAACTGCGCTGGCGCTCCACACGATATGGGTCAGTTGTTTCAATGCCCAGCTGCGCCCACTGACTTAACCCCTATCTCACTGTGGGAAAACCCTATCGCAGCAGCTATGTTTTTGTCCCTCGACATCACGGACGAAAGTATCGACGAACCATAACTAGAATCCACATAGATGCACAGCGGTTTCACACCTTTCTGCACCGCTAAAAGAAGAAGAAGATACAGATTTACCTCCAGCATTCTAGGCTTGCCTGTTGCCTCGGATAATCTGCTTGGTTCCCTAAGGGAGGAAGACATCGACATCAGACTTGTTCAGCATCCCTGGATTCACGATGAATTTATCAAATGGGTCGTGGATAAGCAATACGATTTATCTTACAATATGTACATATTAGCAACCTAGACCAAAGTAATTCAGGAACCAGCATTTTAGCCAAGAAATGTATTTATGCCTTCCTCTGGCCTTCTTCAATTCATCCGATCTAACAGTTATTAGAATGGAGGTTCCAGATATGGGAGAAATATATGTAAATCCAGCGAGTCCCACCGGATCCTAAATATACTAACCTTGCAGTGTGCAATACGGGAGACTATCCAACCTTCGTTTTTCCGAGTTCGGAAGTGGTCCTGGACCTTACTCTCATGTCCGATAACGAAATCTACTGGCGAATTCCTCGAGCTTCTGATGAATAAGTAATTCCCTGGGTGCAGGAATACTTACGCGCAGAGCCGGCAGTAGTATTATGCATTAGAACTGAAGGTAGAATAAGCCTCAGAATGATAGGGCTTCGGGAACATAGCGGAATCTGTACATGGCTTGGAGAGCCGGTCCCGGTACTTTAAGATTAAGAAAATAAGTTTTCGGTGGTATTTTTATGGGATTATTCCACTGTCCATTAGCGCGATTCTTAAATGGAGGGTTTGAGTAATGTCCGGCTGTTTTATAAAATGGGGAATTATGAATGGGAGGGTAGGGGGCTTTGTTTTCCGTGACTATTTATTTATTTATTTGCTTTTATTTTTGCTTGTCTTCCTATAAATCTCCAGGACCAGGATGGTGTCAACCCTCGACTACTATATGGCCTATATGTGGTAGTAATCACTAAAATCTTAGGTAGATTTGGCAGCCCCAACCAACATTTTTCTGTTTATAACACACTCGAGGAGTCGTATAAGAAGATAATGCTCTTCTTATTATATTCTTCAAGGATCTGATAATCGTGAAAGTGGCGTATGAATTGGCGATTATAAGCCTCTCCAAGAATCTTACGAGATAACTTTTAAGACGGCTATAAGCATGACAGCTTTTAAGACGGCTATGAGCATGACAGCTTTCTAGAAGTCTACTATAAGAATGAGTTCCTATAATAGCTTCTTGTAGAGTCACTATCAGAAGGTCATTTAAAAATACTCTTCAGCAAATCTACGAGTACAAACAGGATCACTACTTTTTTATAGTCTTTTTCAAAACAAAACGAAGGTCTTTAACAAGATTTTTTTTTAAGAATATTGTTTTACTGGTAGGTTGATTTATTTCTATAAAAGTGTTGAGTGTAATGGAGTCTAAACTATCAGAGCTAAATTGCATTTTAAACTTGTTATTTGGAAATTAGCTTCTGATTCGCAACGGACGCATAGGCAAAAATATTACATAATCCATGTCCGAATAAGTACTTAGTTAATTCTCTTATGCATCCATTATCAATCATAACCCAAATTTGATCTATCAAAAAACCAGTATGAGCCTGCTATAAGGGTTTGTAATTTGTCTGGGTCTAAGACACAGTTTCCAAACCCGGACCACCTTCGGGCTCGGCTCGGAAGTGGTCTTACAAAAGTTTAATACATATTTCTTGTGAATAAACGATTATTTCAGAACAATTATTTTCTGTAATACGTATTTGCTTCTAGACAAGCAAGTTTTAGAAACAGTCCTATTACAGGAATTGCAAATTTCTGTAGCTGCTCCGAATTGCAACAACGACTTTCGGTTTTCAACTTATATTTAACCGAACATTTTTGGTTAAAAGTTGTTCGAATTGTTCAATTAATGAACCCTAAAATTACAAAATTTCGGTGAACAAAAAAATGTCGGGTCAGGATTTCTAAAGGTTCTTCTTCTTCAAAACGAATTTTCTCGTTATTTCCCCAGAATACGAAGTTAATGAAACACAATCTTTGAGAACTCAATTACAATCCTTTTATCGCGAAGCTTATCACGATAAATTTGAAAATCACAGCAGGTTAGAATTGAAAACTCGATCCATCAGAGAGAATGAAGGTAGCCTTGTTTCGGGTTTAGGTAATATATTGAGGTTTACCACGAAAGATTTTTAAATTTACTAGGGGGCTTCGCCCCCTGCTCGCTACGCTTGCTGCGCGCTGGCGAAATTTTTTTTCCGCGGACATTTACGAGTTGGGAACCACTGGTCTAACACGATTTTCATATAAGTAAATTGAATTCACAGATCCAGCATTAGGATTGTGATTTCAAGTGAATTCCCTCGTCAAAATGAGATGCACTTAACGTTATGTGAAATCTGATAAGACCTGTGGCTGTGGAAAATGTTGGATGATTTTTCTTTACTTTTTCCACTCCCAGATTCGGTTTGGTCAGCAAATAGGCCACAGGCTGTGGCCTGGTCGACAAAAACTACTATTTACTACAAAAACCACGCTTCCAAAAAATTGAACATCAACTCCAACCCAGCTCGAAGAATTTGGACATTATTTAGGACTCAAAGCTCAACTGGAAGAACGCGTTAAAGAGCCTGCATATATTTTTGCGCCTGTTAGAGTCTCAGACATGGTAATTACACAGCCCATGCTAACATGCGGATCACTAGTCTGAGGGTAGCGCTCCTTAAGGCTACAATCTAACAAAAGTTGGTAGAGTGTAGAGATTGGCTTGCCTTAGCATCACAGAGATGGCATCCGAATATGCCGGAGGAATGTGCTGAATGTATCCTGTATCTTCCACCCATCAATCTTTTTATCAACTGGCAGCATACAGACAGTGAGGCTGGAGAGCTAGGTCATACGGCCACTGTTACATATACACGTCGTTAAGCGTTAAATAGCCTTGGCACACGACAAAGACCCACCATACTTTGGGTACCCGGACACAGGAACATAGAAGGTAACGAGATGGCTGATGAACTGTCCAAAAGGGAACCGAATTTTGGCAGCTCTCATACGGAGCGTGTGTGCATCCCGTTGGCAGCTGTTGAAGGAAGACAATTTTTTGAGTTATTTTTTTACAATTTCAAGTTCTGTTGCACCTAAGAAAAACACTCATTACAAAACACGGTCATTTTCTTTGGTTGCATTACCGTTTATCGTACTACAATCGATTGGACAGTGTATGGCGATTCTAATGCTTGAAATAGATATGCTGCGACAACAGCAGTAGCAAACGATAATGCAGTCCAATACATTTTAAATAGTTGACGTCATGTTGGCAACAGAAGCCATTTGCTGCTGACGCCACCCATTTAAAATGCATTGGGCCGCTGCTGCTGTTGCTGCATTCAATCTATTTCCAGCATAAGAGTCTAATGCAACTAAAGAAAATGACCGTTTGAATAGCTAAACTGAAATGACCGTTTTAATAGCTAAACTGCAAGTTGCTACGGTAGCCACTGAAAATCAGTACAAGATTTAGGCCTTCATGTTGGGTAGATTTAGACCGGATTGATTTGAAAAGGACTACATATCAGTCCTTTTCAAATCAATCCGGTCTATATCTACCCAAAATGAAGGAGGGATTTTTTCTTTAAGTAGATTTTCAACGGATGAATTTTGATTTGATGGATTTTTGAATTTCAGACGCAAGTAGGTACAGTAGAAGCTTACAAATTCTACCAAATCTACCAGTAACCGAAAATAAAAAAAAAAAACAGAAAAAGGTTTTTTTAGGCCTACCTCTTTTTTGGTTTCTCTTTGTACTCCAATCAAGGGGGAGATTTTACCTTGCAAAAATTGGGGACTTCTCAAATTTTTGATATGTTATAAAGACAGGTGGGGTAAGTTAAAATCCAAGTTTGCGTCACTTTCCCCCTGTGCTCCCGCCGCTATCTTGAAAAAAAAAACATCTAAAATCGGCTCTTTTATCAGTTTGCGGTCTATAACTCCTTCCCAGTCCATTTGAGCACGAAATGTGCCGAGACAATCTTGTAGAGCACAGAATTTCCTATAAATTTCATCTGACAAGTCTTACTCTACAATCAAAATTGGCAGAGCTATAGCGCAAAGAATATGCTAAAAATATGAGTTATTGGTAGGTATATAATGCGTTTTTGTGAGTTTGAAATTGACATGATTTTTGATATTTTCTCCGTTTTCGTGGCGCTATAACTCTGTTAATTTGAATTGTAGAGTACAACATCTTAGATTAAATTTGTAGGAAATTTTGTCTTCTACAAAATTGTCTTGGCAGATTTTGTGCTCAAATGGACTGTAAAGAAGTTACAGGCCAAAAACTGATGAAAGGGGTTTTTTGAAGATAGCGGCGGGAGCACAGGGGGAAAGTGACGCAAACTTGGATTTTAATTTACCCCGCCTGTCTTTATACCATATCAAAAATTTGAGGAGTCCCCAATTTTTGCACGCTAACCCCTATTATTTCGTCTCTATTGATTGGAGTATTGATTTTATTATTCGATTCTGTCTGTTCATATATCTATTTTTTTGGTAAATTTTACAGGGTCACTCCCAAATTCATGGCAGAGGTTCGATTACGATTGGTTTATAAATCAAGAAGATTTTCTTAAAGGCGCCATACACTCTCCAATCGAATGTACAATCGATCTGACGATGGATTGCAAGAAAAATATCTCACGCCCGTACAGCACATGTATTATTCATTTCATCATCAGATTGTACGAAAATTGCAAATACATATCATTAACACGTCAAAAAAAATTGGATTTGATCACATACAACATCCAGTCGATTTGACGATCAAAAGGATTGTACAATATTTGATTGGACAGTCTGTTTCGACTCCTAGGGTGGGGCTTATATGGCAGCACACCCCATTCGATTTTCGGTCATCCCGAGATATGTCTTGTGACTTCCATTTGGAAGCATTTGTGTTAGGTGTAGTTAAGATTGGTTCATAAAAAAGATTTCTTGGGATAGCTAGCTCCAAAATTGTGTGAAAGTTTAGCTTTAACTGTCATAAGCCTTTCGGTTCGAAAATTCAATAGTATTGCTAACCGTTAGGAACAACCATGCTTGTCTTACAACATTCGTTTTGCCAATGGCCAAATATTGACGCTCTCCATTTTATAAATTTGGTTGATGCTCGAGGGGTTTCTTTTGTTAGTTTAGCATATTTCCTTTATTATGTTTAATGCTAGGGTTGCTAAAACTGACTACTCTTCCCAGTAAACGTCACAGGCAAAAGAGCAATTTCATGGAATTCCCTCTAAAATCACTCTCAATAAAACGACAATCGATGTACATGTTACCAATCGAATCTTAAATAAAAAATGCATTCGCACAGTGGGATCCCATATACCATTACAGTACCACTTAATCGCTAAAATAGTCGTTGCCGTTTATTTTCACAGCATCTGATATTAATGATCGGACTGAGATTGTAGCACTACACGATACCATATCCAAGCGCATCCCATCTCACTATAAACGGAAGAAAGATTCAGATAAAAATCTGCAAACTTGGAGTGCCCAGAAGAGAACATACGCAACAGGTGGTCGAATTTCGTTTTGACTCAACGAAAAGAAAAACTTTTTTAGTTAAATTTTTTGCACTTGCACACATTTAGGACATTAAATCCGGTTTATCCACATGTCATTGCGATGGAACCAGTTTAAATTACAAATCAAATTCATAAAAGCTGACCTGATGAAGATCAGCACAGCACAGCGTCAGGAATGTGGCGATTTTTTAGACATTGATTGGACAACTCCACTCCACACACATACAAGATGTGACGATTTGGCTGAAATTTGAACTGACCCAACCATCAGCTTTTTTTCGAATGTTTATTCTAATTAATGTCTGAGATGAGTTGTAAATTGACGGTTGATTGATGCTAAAAGTGGGAAATTTGATATGCGTATTGGAATGCAAATTGAGTAGAGAGGATAGAAGGTTTGTTTACTGTATTTATTATACTTAGGTGGTCATGGGTTTGTCATGTCATGCGAAATTTGGACAACAGATTAGCATCAGTAATTTGAGGGATTAGACTGATGTAGTGATTTATCAAGTGGCTTTATTATTTTTTATCTTAACAGTTCGATAAATAGCGCCAGTTGATTTATTTTTCAAGAGAGTTAAATATGAGAGTTTAACCTGTTTGTTTTGTAATTTAATAAATCAATCTATGCTTTTTGTAATATGTTAATTTAACTCTGCATACAGGAAAACATCAACTTGTGTAAACATTCGAAGAACCTACAAATTTCAGCAGACTTTTGACATGTTGTATGTAATGGTGTGATTCAACGAACAACGAAGACAAGATATATCGGGTTCCACGACAGTCTGCCTCTACGCGGCGGAGCCTACCCGTTAGACAACAACCACCAAGAGCTCTCCCCACCTACCTAGCGAGAGTCCAAAGCAAAAACCCTGAAGGTTCGATGCAACACCGCTGAAAGATCAAGGAGATGATAGAACATAAAGGAAATCAGAATTTACTTATTTTTTTTAGATATAAGCTGATTAACAAAGACACATTTTAAACTATTAATAAAAAAATGTTTATTCAAAACGTCCTCATAGGACGTCGTGTCTCATTAACAAATTCTTCTTCAACCCGACTTCCAGCCGGTACAATATAAAACAATAAACATCCGCCTGTTACAAAGAACCCCTTCTCCGCCACAATATCCTTGATGGTTTTTGTCAAATTAATTTTGTGGACAGTGCCTACCTTGCGATTTTCATAGTATACATTCAGCTTGTCGGGACGATATTTTCCCTCCTTGTCGCATTCCAATGGTTCGGCAAACATTGAGTGAAGGCAATCTTCCATTCTGCGAAACAGAAATAATACAAAATAAAATATTTCTGTTTATTCCCAAAGGGTTCGCCATCAGTACTTACGTTACATCTTCACTTAATTTTTGCTCAAAGTCGCTGAATAGAAACTCGGGATAGGAAAATGCAGCAGGCCAAATCACCGTTCCGTTTTCATTTAAATGCACAGGACTATCTTCCAAAGGGAGCAATGATGGTTTCAAACGTTCCTCTGTTATGGGCTCGTCCGCAGGAATATCATCGAATTTTACTTGACGACTCTTGAGCGTGTCGAGAAGCTTTTGGAATTGGGTTTCTAGACGTTTTTTCTGGATTTCACGTTTACGACTATCACGTTCGGTTGTCAGCTGTAAAAAAAATACGTTTATTACACTCTTAATTGCAGCGAAACGCAAATTACGCATAATTTGAATATAGGAGTACAGTAAAGTCAGAGAAAGAGTGACCACTTGAGATGAGTCAATAGGATATCTAGGTGCCTCGACAAGACAATTCCCAAACTCAAAATGGAAATGGCTGGCGGATTGCAGTGATATCAATTCCTTTTGTAGCTAGTAAATTTTTCTTTGGCAATCAAACTTGTCTTTTTTTTAGATTTTATAGTTTTTGTAGTAGATGGTGCCACAAACTTCACAACATTGAACAACACTGAACACTCTGTTCAATAATAAATCAATGTCCAATTTTCAATATCCCACTTTTTTCCATCTTACATCTTCTATTTTCAATTCCATCTTCCATTTTGCATTTTCTATTTTCTATTTTTCTTCTTTCATTTATTTTTTTTTCATTTTCTGTCTTCCATTTCCATTTTTTCATTTTCCATTTTCAATTTCCATCTTCAATTTTCCTTTTTCCATTTTTGTCATTTGAATTTTTAATTTTTACATTTTTGAATTTTGACTTGTCTATTTCTTGAGGTACCACATTCTCCGAAGTGTTGCAACCGTCGTGTAGCTCGTGGTACTGTCTTGTTGGAACCACATATCACTGATGTTTAATTCATGCATTTGCTTAAAGAAAATCGTTCTAACATGTCTCTGAAGCGACTACCTTTTACCGCAACGTGACGGTTATTTTCATCCACAAAAAAAACGGCACATTCACGCCGCCGGCGGGCATGAAAACCGCATCAAACAGTGATTTTTTGCAGATAAAGTGCTGTTTCAGAAGCCCATGAGGATTCTAACCTGGCCAGTCACAAATATTTTGCTTGTTGACGAAGCCGTTTAACCAAAAATACACTTGATCGCTGAAGATGATTTTGCAGTAAAACTCTTCATTTTCTTCCATCATGTCTAGAGCCCAATTCGAGAGCGTACGCTTAATATGATCAAGTGGCTTTAGTTCTTGAGTCGGCTTGACCTTGTAAAGGGTGTAGGCCAATATATGTACATACTTACGAAAAATTCACCATGTCGTCTCACATCTCACTGCTACGGCAACATTAAGCAAATATTTTGAATATTTTGACTCAAATTTTATTACTAAACTGGCTTGCCTAGGGACAAGAATTACGGCCAAAAATTACTGTTGACGCTCTTAAAGTTTCGCCCATCAACTCGGAATTTCGGTATGTATATTTAATTTAACTTTAAACAAATAAAAAAGTTCGGCAATCGGCAAAGTTAGAAAGTTGTCAAGTCGCTAATGAAAGACCCTATATTATTCGGATTCTATGCGTTTACTAACTTTATGAGGAACTCCTTTATAGATTTTTTTGACCCGCTGGCGCGAACTCGAAGGGGGTTGGTAGCACTGAAGCCGATGGGCCTATTATACTATCGTACTGGTCATATGTGGGCAGGACTGACGATCGAAGTTGATCGTGCTAAGAAATAAGCTGAGTTTGGTGATTGACGTCGAAGCTATGTCGTCCGTGTCTGGATAGGCCACTCCAAATTATATCCAGCGGCGTTGGGCCAGAGCACCAGGACGTGGGTTGAGGTCTTCTTCTTCTTCTTCTTTTAGCGGTACAGAATGGTGTGAACCGCTGTGTATCTATATGGACTCGTTTTATAGTTCGTCGTCGTTTTCGTCCGTAATCTCCAGGGACAAAAACGTGGCAGCTGCAATGGGGTTTTCCCATAGTGAAAGGGGGTGAGATTAGTGGGTGCAGCTGGGCATTGAAACAAATGGGCTACATCGTGTGGCGTGCCAGCGCAATTTGGGCATACGTTTTGTATATTTGGGTTTATGCGAGATAGATACGAATTGAGGCGTGAGCAGAAGCCTGACCGAAGTTGGGCTAAAGTCACTCTGGTGGCTCTCGGGAGCCTAATCTCCTCAGGCGAAATAGGTGGTGGGAGCGCTGAGAGGACTCTGTTCGTACCTAAACTCGCAATAGACCTACTCACTTCCTCAGTGTGATTTATTGCAATGGCGGCCCGGTATGAATGTTCATCGAAAGGACCTCTCTCTCAAGGTCACGAAGGCCACGTTTGATGTTGCGTGGAGGGGGAATTTTGTCCATAAGGTTACGATTAGGATGATCCTCTCGATAACAACCTACTAAATATTGTTTTGTAAGTAGTCGATTGTGGTCACGTATTGGCATCAAATGTGTCTCCTGATGTAGGTGGTCCTGGGCAGACATCAGAAGGCATCCTGTAGCTGTGCGTAGAGCAGCATTTTGGCAGACTTGGATTTTGTTCCAGCTTGTGTTACAGAGACCTTGCGACCAAACTGGCGCCGCAAAATCAGCCGCTGCTCGACCCACCGCTTTGTAAGTGGCTAGCATAGTCTCTTTATCTTTGCCCCAGGTGATACCAGCCAGTGCTTTAAGAATTTTGTTCCTTCTGCGCATCTTTTCACATACCGCTTCCGCGTGATGAGCTGAAGTCATCATTTTCTCAAAGTGAAGCCCGAGAATTTTTGGATTTGCAACAGCAAGAACTGGTTTGTTGCCAATGCGTACCCCAACCGGCCACCGACAATCACCTGACCAGGTGGTAAGGAAGGTCGCAGACGATTTGGACGCTGAGATGGTTAGGTTTCTGCTATGGAAAAAGGCTTCTAGTCGCGCTAAATATCTATTGATATCTTCGCGCATGACATCCCTATCCGCTCCCGTGGCGAGTACAGTGCAGTCATCGGCATAGGAAATAACTTCAATGCCTTCCGGAGGTGTTGGGAGACCGGCCATGTAGACGTTAAACAAGGTGGGAGAGAGAACCCCACCTTGAGGAACACCTAATTTGATCTTTCTAAGTTTGGAACGACTGCCTCGAAACTCGGTGAAGGATTGCCTACCAACTAGATAGTTGGCAATCCATCTTATCTCTTGAGTCGGAACATGCATATTGAGGAGGTTTGCCAGAAGCATGGAATGATTAACCTTATCAAACGCATTTGATAGGTCAATCGCCACCATGATGGTTCTATGGCAAGGTGTACTGTGGTTTAGTCCGTCTCTTACACGTGTAGTGATCGCGTCCAGAGCGGTGGTTGTACTATGCATGCGTCTGAATCCGTGCTGATGGGGATCTAGCTTTGCATGTGAAACGAGTGTGGGTGAGGGCTTCCAGCGTCTTTGCTACAGGTGACAAGATCGTAATGTAATCGGTCTGTAGGAAGTTCCTAGTTTGGCACTTTTCCCTGGTTTAAGGCATGGGACTATGCGACCTTGTTTCCGGATGTCGGGGATGGCGAGCGTAGACATTGACAAGTTAAAGACTGCCGTGAGATACTCAATGGCAGGAAGATCAAGATGTTTGAGCATGGCCATTGAAATGCCATCTGGTCCAAGGACCTTAGAATTTTTTGCATTCTCAATAACTGTTTTAACCTGGTCCGGAGTATAAATTGGTACGGAGTCAACAATTCGGCTGCGAATCCGTCTACTGATTTTGCGCTTGAGGCCATCGGACTTGGGATGTTCAATAAATTGTTTATTAAACTGGCTCGCACACTGAAGAGGATTGCTTGTTTCTTTTTTGCCGAAGGTTATGGCTATATTGCCCTTATCTTTTGTGGGGTTCGAAAGGGCACGGACAGTGGACCATAACTTACTGGCACCTTCATTAAGGTTACAGTCATTGAGGTGCTCGTTCCATTTAGCCTTCTTGTAGTCTTTAACTTGTCGCTGTATTTGAATATTGAGCTCCCGAATTCTGGGGTCACCAGGGTTAGCGCGCCTAATGTTGTCACGTTCATTAGCTAACCTTGCGGCACTTGTTGGAAAGTTTGGACGAACCTTTGGAATGCGCCCTGCAGGGATGAACCGTGCCGCAGCTTTGGCAATGACGCTCCTAATGTTCCGTTCGGCCTTATGTATATTGGTGGGAGGGGGAAGCGCGAAGAACTTCGATGACGTGAATGTTTTGAAACCTTCCCAATCAGCTTTTTTGTGATTGACAAAAGTTCGCTTCTCTGACTTGGTCAGGTCAGCTGGTTTGTCAATTCTGACTATGATTGGGAGGTGATCAGAGGGAAGACCAGTAAGTGTTTCCCAGGAGGTCTCACTGATTAGGCTAGCGCTGACAATTGTAATGTCTGGTGAGCTGATACAATTGTTTGCATCACAGGTTGGCGAGTTTTCATTGAGGGTACATAAATCTGATGCGTCCAGAGATTCGGCAATAGCTTGACCCCTGGCATCGTTGTGAAGCGCGGAATGCCAGAGTTCATGATGGGCATTGAAGTCACCAAGAATGATCCTGTGCTCTCCATTAAGAAGAGGACCAATATTGAAATGGTAGTTTGTACAGCTAGAATGTGGTGGTATGTAGATATTAAAAATGCCATTACAGTTGAACTGCAATATGGACACCGGTGTAAAAATTGCTGGCGGAGGGGCGGGAGTTAAGCTGTGTCTTACGTTCAAGGCAACATTATTGGGGGGAGTAAGGGGCATTGGTGGTGGGGAGAGGCCTGGTATTACCCGAGGCTGTCCAGTATTCCTACAGCCTGGTGCAACAAATGTACCTTCTATGTAATGACCCATCCTTCTCAAACCGGAGCATCTGAAACAGCAACTACACTGAAGTGACCTGGCATTAGAACCGATACGTCGGTTGCAGACACTACACATTAATACCAAGACAGGGCCTGGATTTGCTCCAATGCTTCGAGGCTCTTGCCAGGGAGGCGTTTTGGCAACTCTTGGCCGTTTGTTGTAGCAAACGGGTGTGGTCCGCCCCGGAGAGGCTGAATTGCAATTGCAAAATGCAATATGCAATGGTTGCCAGTAGGACCACGACCACCAAGGTTGAGGTCAGTAGTGTGGTGCCCCATAGGTATAGATATCCTGTGTGCTGGGCCAACCACACCTGCTCCTGAACCTTCGGTTGTTTTAGAACCGTCAGTAAACCGTTTTATGGTCTGTGGATGCAGCTTAGCGAAATTAGACTGCCACTCCTCTATGCTCCATGTTTCAGCCTGAAAACGGCGGCCGCATGAGATCTCTTTTGAAAAGTGATCGGGATTTGGTATTTGGTCAAATGATGAATTGGCATTAACTGCGATTCCCATTAAAATGGTTCTGGGAATAAACGTCTACGCTTCCTGTAGCATCGGATTGGTTGGTATCAGTGTATGCCCACTCAGGAGTTGTCTAATGAGCAGATACTTCTCAACAGTCAGGACAATCAGCACAGTTGTTTTTTTCTGATATTATATTCGAATAACTGCTGCGATGCTGTCATAATCCTGAGATAAAAACCAGGAATTGGGCCAGTCAAAGAAGAAGTACTAAAACACCTGTAAATTAAGCGTCCAGACACCGTCCATCGTCCAAGTGTTTCTGCTGTTGGAATAAGGTGCTCGTCAACACACGTTGCACAACAGCTTCTAAAGAGTGGGCCAATTACAAGTTCGTTTTTAAAAATGCAATAAAATTAACAAAATTAATTTTTTTTCCATGTCATATGACTTTATTAGAAAGTCAGTAAGCTCCCATTAATGATGGAAAAGAACATCATTTAAGTGGCTTCCCCGGCTGGCGTCGCAATAACGCATTCTATCACACGAATTTTCCAAGACCCTGTTGATGGTTTCGGGCTGTAGCTCGCGGATTGCTTGGATGATATTGGTCTTAAATGCTTGAATCGTTTCTGGATTGTTGGCATAACATCGGTCGTTCACGGTTCCCCACAATAAAAAGTCCAAAGGGGTCAAATCGCAGCTCCGAGGCGGCCAATTGACATAGCCAAGACGGCTGATAACACGATTTAGGAATTTGGTGCGTAAAAGATCGATTGTGGCATGGGCTGTGTGGCATGGCGCGCCATCCTGCATGAACCAGCAGAGGTCGTCCAAATCCATGTTTTCAATTTCAGTTAAAAAAAAAGTCGGATAACATGACTTTGGGCTAGCCAGCACTCACTTTGAAAATAGGTTTTCAATATTTCCCAACGATGTTCAAGCATAAAGCGACTCATTTCGTTCCGCGGAGGTATGATAATGAGTGCATTCAGCGAACGGAAAATGTAGCAGAGAAGTGCTACTCCAATTATATTCTCATTGCGCATTAAGACCATTCAGCGGAGAAAGAGGTTGGTGGCGGTTAATTCTTGTAGCATTTCCAGTGAATTTCGTTCGCTGAATGCACTCAATGAGTGTATTCACGCACAAGTGAGCGGACTAAAATTTTGACTAATTTTGCGCTAAGTAGAGGACACTGCGCTACGTTTCACATACACTGAGTGCCTGGAGAGTAATATAAGTAGAATTCGTGTCAAAACTTTGGTCCGCTCAGTTGTGCGTGAATACACTCAATGACTTTCTATCAAGATTTCGAGCGAAAAATAGCTGTCAGTGTCAAACTAACCTATGATTTAAAAACGAACTTGTAAATGGCCCACCCTGTATGAGGCTAATGCTGAATTTAAAATCGGCATGCGTCTTGCATGCGGTTAATAAGCGACGGGTCTTATGCCGCACACTCAATCCAAATCCATTTTTTGTTCGGTCAAAATCATACTTTTTCATATATTTTGACAGAACGAAAATCAAAAAAATAGATCTAGTGTAGTTCCGAGGTGGTTTCAGATTGCAAAGTGTGGTGGAGAAATTTTTTTTTTTTGTTTCTTATGTTTTTTGGGGTGCTGAGCTCGAATCCGGAGCTTACCACCAAAATTTCGTTGCGGAACAGGATCAAAACCTCGAAAAAACCCAAAATTTTCGGAGTTTTCCCGTTTTTTTGTTTATAACTCCGAAAGTGTACATTTCTCCGAAAACCTGTCCATGAAAATATTAGAGAAAACATAACTGCGGGTCCAACGCGCCATTAATCATTAAAATGTGTTAAGCGGTATTGCTACAATTGATAGTCATTTTTTTTGCGTTTTTTGCAATTTTGACCCTGTTTTGCAACGAAATTTCAGTGGGAACTTACAGATTCAGGCTCTGCAATCCAAAATACACAATGTACAACATAAATGCAACTTTTAGGACCAAAAATTAAAAACCGTTCAATCTCAAAATTTTTTTTCATAAAATGGAACTATGTTAAAAATGGCAAATTTAAATTATCCACTGTAGTAATACCGCTCAACAGATTTTTAATATTTATGTCTCTTTGGACGCGCAATTATGTGTTCTCTAAAATATTCATGGAGAGTTTTTCGCAGAAATAAATAGTTGCAGAATTAGGGAGCGAATAACGGAAAAACAGCAAAAAAATTAGGGTTTTTCACGATTTTGACCCTGTTCCGCAACGAAATTTTGGTGGGAAGCTCCGGATTCGTGCTCAGCACCCCATAAAACATAAGAAACAAAAAAAAATTGTCTCCACCACATTTTGCAATCTGATGTACTAGGTTTATCACGTAGTAACTACACTAATCCGGATATTGCCCTTAATTATCCCAGTGGCAAGTACGTAGAAATGGGAAATTAAATTCGGTTCTGAGGTGCGGGCACGAGTGCAGATTTTAAGCAGGTTCCCTGCTAGCCACAACCGGTGAACGATAAATCCAAAGAGAGAGGGGAATGCAAAAATTGTTATTGTGTTTGTGAACACTCTCGCATCCACGAGCGTCGGCTTATGTACTTCGACTGAATCTTGGAAGGAGTGAGGATCTTACAAGCTCTAATCCCTTACCTTTTTCGTTCGACACTTTTCCATGAGCTCAAGCGCCAGCTCATTCGCCGGATCATTGTCCAAAAGCTCATCACAATACCTCAAGCATTGATCAAATTTGTCAGTGTGATAGGCACACTGGGCGGCCCTCCATCTTGCCTTGGTGTAGTCAGGCTTCAGTTCTAGCGCCTTTTGTGCATCGAACAAAGAAGAGCTGTTGGAAATTAGAATCACGTCGATATTGTGTGCTTACTTTCAATTTAAACGCGAACTTACCGATAATTCTTCAAAAAGAAATGCGCAGCACTTCGATTATTGTACAAAATGGCATTGACCTCGGCTTTCGTACACTTCTTATTGAGTCCTTCGGTGAAGCACATTATTGCCAGACGGAATTTCTTCGTTTTCATATAGAAATTGCCATCCTCTTTGTATTTGATAGCCAGTTCTTCGGTTGTGTTCTCGTCAGGATCGTATTTGAGTTGTTGCAAACCCTCGAGGAGTGGATGAAGGTCGTCACCCGGTTCGGGGGCTTTTTTCATGAAAAATGGATGTTTGTCCATTTCCTGTAGAAGATGTTACTTGTTGTTAAATGTATACGGGCTATGACTAAATCGTTTAATAATGAATGAAGAGGTTACACACATACCTCTTGCCAACGATCCTCCGGCCATCCTTCCGTGTATCGTCTCTTCTCCAAACCATCAATGAATTCATCTAATTCTCGGTCCAATTTAGCGGCCAGCGCTGATCGTTCTTCGTCCGTCATAGGCTTCTTGATAGTGTTTTCCGCCATTTCCAAGTACAAATTCAACAAAGCAAAGCAAGGAAGCAGATTCCGGACAAAATTTCTGTTTTTGTTTTGACACAACTCGCACGTGCACGGCTATTTTCAGTGCTGCTCAAAATGTCTCTTGTTTTGATGGAAATCATATGATTTGTATTTTGGCATGAAAAACTATGTTGGCAACGCCTACTGATTTTATGATAGAAAGTTCCATGGATTTTCATATGACAAGTGGTGTTTGGCGGGAAAGTAGTAAATAAATAAATTTGTTGAGTTTTGTGGTCTTGTTTTTAATTTTATTTTAAGAATATAACGAAATGGAGGTTGATCCACCATGCAGTCAAGACGAGATGTGAGTAAATAAGTAAATTATGATGTTAATAGTTTTTCTAAATACTTCTAGGATTGTCGTCAAATCGAAAATATTTGTCTTTTTGTTCTTGTAATGCACAATATTTCTAAATTTAGTTTAGTTGATCTGATCTGAAGTCGATGCGATTCAGTGCATTCGTATTGCGATGGATGTATATAGAGCAGTACGAAAGGACTTGAACTTTGTGATCATCGATTTGGAAATGGCATTCGACAGAGTACCTCGTGATATGATATGGTTGGCCTTGAGAGCACTTAAAGTCCCTGAGGCATATGCCAGGATCATAAGGATAGATGCACAGTCGGTAAATCTGAAGGAAATGTCGGTGTACACCTGGGCAGTGTAATCCGTTGCTCTTCAACACTTACAAAATTGTGAAACATTCTGGAGGAGCAGACTGAATTCTTATGCTGCCTAATCTCATACCCAGAAGCACCGATACCAGATATGTACATTAAAAGAGAGCTTAAGTCTTGTCCTAATTTGAAGTAGAGATGTAACGGATGTCCGCATCCGCATCCGCAATCGCGGATTATCCGCATAAAAATTAAACTCCGCATCCGCATTCTCATCCTCATCTTATAAATATTTACATCCGCATCCTCATCCGCAATCCTCATTTTTGTATGCAGACAATTAGCGGATATATGCGACCCACGTGCTACTTTGTAACTATAAAGAAATGCATTGAGACAAATTGTATTCTGTATCTGTATTCTGTATTCTCAGTTGTGTATACACTGAGCTTCAGTTTTTCGGTCAACACAGCAGGAGCGCGTTCCATTTATATGATCTGAGTAGTCAGCGATGACTACAGCTACGACTACGAGGGAATTAAGGAACGCACTTCGGTTCGCATTTTTGTGACTAGTGTTTGAGTGGTTTTGTTTTAAATGAATTGAACTGAGGCGGGTGAAGTGCGTTTTTTTAAGGTGAAGCGAAGTAAGGAAGTATGCAACTTTTTAATTTTTAACCACACTAATCAGAGGAATTTCAACTTTTTTTCATCTTCATGAAAAGTGTGAAACCTAAATATTTTTGTCTACATATTCGATCATATCCTCATCCGCACCCTCATCCGCATCCTCAAAAATTTCTCCATTAATATCAGCATCCGCAACCGCATCCTCACTGTTATACTATTTTGCATCCGCATCCGCATCCTCATCCGCTAAACAAGATCCGTTACATCTCTAATTTGAAGTATCTTGGCTCAATGGTGAACAGCGGAGCTACATGCGATGATGACATCAAACACCGCACAAAGGTTGGGTGGATGACGTGGCGAGAAAACTCAGGAGTTTTCTGCGATAAGAAAATGCCACTGAAGCTAAAGGGCAAGTTGTAAAAAACGGTTGTACGTCCCGCACTCATGTATGGATCAGAATGCTGGACCATGTATGAAGGTTACGCGAAAGAAATGACAGCGACTGAAATGAAAATGTTACGCATGTCAGTTGGTGTAACCAAAAGGGACCACATCAAGAGTAGCTACATCCGAGGCAGCTTGTCCATAGACCAACCAATCACCGAAAAGCTCGAAGACCGACAAATGGATTGGTATTGCCATGTTCAAAGGCGTCCGCCTGAGAACCCTGCAAAGAAAGCGATATCAATGGAAGTTCCACTTGATGGACCCAAGGCCAGAGGCAGACCGAAGAACACCTGGATGTGTCAAATGAAAAAGCAACAACAACGCATTGGTCTCGGCGATGACACGATCTAAGATATCTTGTTTTTGTCCCTGGAGATTGCATACGAAAACGACGACGAACTATAAAACGAGTCCATATAGATACACAGCGGTTCACACCTTTCTGTACCGCTAAAAGAAGAAGATATCTTTTTCAATTACATTTTTCTTTATTTCTTCAAGCAAATAAAAAAAATACAAAGTCGCCAATTAAAAAAATGGGTCAATTGTGAAACATCGGTTCAAGCCTATTCAAAGGATGGATAGCGAATGCCGTGCTCTGTGGCCGTGATCGTTCGGTCGCCACTCTGTGAAATAGACACTCATAGAGAAACGAGTTTCCAAACTCGGCACGACTCGTCGCAAGTTTATTATTCAGAAAAAGATGATAAGAAATATTCATATCGTAGAATAATAAACTTACAATGCGACTAGGAAGTGGTATGGCTGACAACCGTACCGTACAACACTCCGAATTCAGTTGTCTTTGTAACGTTGATGACTACACACGGTAGTCATCAACGCACCATGCTCCACTAGGAGTTACGGTAATGAAGAGAGAATTCAGACCAGCATTAATTAAATGACATCATCAAAATTTAACGCCACGGATATTTAAATCTCCCCGGACCAAGCCTGCAGAAAACATGCACTAAACAGTGAGGCTACTACTCGGAAAGAGCCCTTGGTTTGGTCAGAAAAAGGGCCACAAGCTGTGGCCTGGGCGTAAATCCAGGGAAGACACTGATGCTGTTTAATACAAAAACCAAAATACCGCCTTTCTCGCTCCCGAAATTAAATGGACATTAACTGCAATTATCGCCCAGCTCGAAGTATTTGGGCGTTATTCTGGACTCAAAGCTCAAGTGGAAGTTGAACATTGAAGAGCGCGTTAAAAAGCTTGTATTGCTTTTTACGCCTTCGAAGCATTATTTAGCAAGCAATGGGGTCTCAAACCAAACATGGTACTTTGGGTATACACGGCGGTGGTACGACCATCCTAACATACGGGTCACTCCTCTGGTGGGCAGCGCTCGGTAAAGGCTACGCTACAATGTAACAAAACTTAGTACAGTGCAGAGATCGGCTTGCCTTAGCATCACAGGGAGTATGCGAACATGTCCGAGGGATGCGCTGAATGTAATCCTGCATCTTCCACCCATGGATCTTTTTATCAACCAACTGGCAGCATGTAGTGCAGTCAGGCGTTAAACTGCTGGAGTGCTAGGCCATACGGCCACAGCAATATTCTAAACCAGCTCCCACAAGACGCACGCAACGTTGTAACGGATTTCAAAGTGCCCAAACTAAGCTTTGGGAAGAACTTTGATGCCAAATTCCCAACTAGAGGAGAGTGGAAAGACAGTGAGGTGGTCAAGGGTTTTGACATCACATTTTTCACGGATGGGTCTGAAATGGATTGTGGCGTGGGTGCCGGAATCTTCTGCGGATCACTAAGTATCTCTGAACATTACCATCTTCCTGACCATGCCAGCATTTTTCAGGCCGAAGTGCTTGCAGTCATGAATGTCTGTCATGCTCTCAGGAGCATACC
This sequence comes from Microchrysa polita, assembly GCA_949715475.1. Classification (NCBI taxonomy): domain Eukaryota; kingdom Metazoa; phylum Arthropoda; class Insecta; order Diptera; family Stratiomyidae; genus Microchrysa; species Microchrysa polita. The sequence goes on along the minus strand of OX454415.1, from coordinate 132,105,035 downwards.
ACATAACCAGAGTATCGCCATCTGCTCAGATAATCAGGCTGCTATCATGGCTTTACAATCGGTGAAGACGACCTCCGAGATTGTTGAAGTATGTGAAGGAAGCATTGGCACACGAGAAAGAATCACCCTACTCTTGGCACCCGGACACAGGAACATAGAGGGTAATGAGTTGGCTGACGAACTTGCCAAAAGGGGTGCCACTCTTTAACAGCTCTCATGCGGAGTATGTTTGCGCCCCGATGGCGGCTGTTAGGAGTAAGATCTCGAGACACTATATAAGAGCTGCTAATTCCAAATGGCAAAATCTGAGGGCTTGCGTTATATCAAGGAAGATGTGGCCCTCCTACGACAGGAAAAAGAACGACTGAGATTTTGACTAAACCGCGTAAAGATATCGCGAAGCTTACTGCTGTTATCACGGGGCACTGGCCAATAGGGCTCCACGCTGCCAGGTTGGGCATTGCCCACAACGCACATTAGGTGTGTTTTTTGGCTATCCCGTGCAGGTTTGGGTAACGAAACTCCATATAAAAAAAATGACAGCTGACGCACCTGTCATTTTTTTTATATGAAGTTTCGTTACCCAAACCTGCACGGGATAACCAAAAAAACACACCTATTGTCGCAGCTGCGGAATGTAGATGAGACAGAAACCCTGACTCACTTTCTATGTGAATGCCCGGGTCTTGCCAGAACCTTGTTTCTAGGAAGCTTGGAGGATGCAGCTAATGTGAAATTATGGGAGCTGCTATACTTCCCAAACAACACTGGTTGGTTCAAGGCATCTCTCCACTCCTAAATTACTCGCCTAACCTTTATTATTACACTAGTTCAACTTCACGGAGCTTCTGGTTTCAAAACGGCGCTTTAAGCTCTAATTGGGCTTTTGTCTAAGTCGCCACTTTAACCAACCAACCAACTACTCGGCTAGATGTACACCGTGAGTCCATCGTCAAGGACGCAAGAGGACTCACTGAACCATAATCACACGATACAACACTGCAAAAATCGGTTTCGTATGATTTGATTGAGAGAAATTATGATCAAATTCAACATTTTATTATACCCTTCGCTCGTAGAGTCAATGAAGGGTTTATTAACTTTGTCATGAAGTTTGTAACGCATTGAAGGAAGCATCTCCGACCATATAATAAGTATACGTATATGATCAGCATGACATGGGGAGTCGATTGGGCGATGTCCGTCTGTCTGTCTGTCCGTCTGTTGCTACGCGTTTTACTCGTCCAATTTAAAAGCTATGAAGCTGAAATTTTGCACAAATGCTTCTTTTTGCTGCAAAAAAATCGGACCATGGGGTCATGGGGCCGCCATACAAACCTAACCCCCAAATTAGGTTCTTCTAAGAAAAACTTTTTTATTTGTGCACCGATTTCAACCAAATTTCACACACATGTATTTCTATTGATAACACAAAACATATCTGAGAAAGGATCAAATCGGACTATGGGGTCATGGGGCTGCCATACAAACCCAACCCTCCAAATTAGGTTCTTCTGAGAAAAACTTTCTTGTTTGTGCACCGATTTCAACCAAATTCCACACAAATATATTTCTATTGTTAACACATAACATATGTGAAAATCGATCAAATCGGACCATGAGATCATGGGGCTGCCATACAAACCATTTTGGTTCTTCTAAGGAATGTTTTTTCCACCAATTTCACAAAACCTTGAATTAATGTGTCTTAATCAAAGCAACAAAAAAGGTCAAAACAAATGTGATCGAACTATGGGGCTCCCGCATCCCCCAATAACATTTTCACAGTAAATATTTTTATTTTGCCCACTTATTCGAACCAAACCCCACAGAAATGTTGTTTTATCGACGCAACGGAACTTTTGTGAAGACGGAAAGAAAAGAATTGTGAGAGGGGGGGGGGGGGGGGTTAAATACAAGTCGTAGGTACGCCCTAAAAAACTTTTAACCCGGAAGAGAGCGAAGGGTATCCAAATTTCGGCCGCGCCCGAAATTAACCTCGGTCTCATCGTTTTATTTTCATTTTGAATTAAAAATGTTGTCCCCACGGTTCTACGTTCATGCCTGTCACGGGCAAGATCTCGTGAAAGCGACAATTGGAAGTTCGTCGGGCTACGGTGCCACTTACAAAATTAAAAAGGACGTTCCACTTCTCGCAATCCACCATTTCTCATATATGTTTCGTTTTTTCCGGCGCACCATACACTATTGGGAGGAAGAGAGGGACTCAGCCTGTAGTATATTCAATCTTATGTCGAAATACCACGCACTGTTGCTCACAATCTGCTCAGTAAGTGCACACTGTGTGCCGCATTATCTCTGAAGCATGCACGCGGTATAGTCCCATTATCGGAAAGCAGGACGGTGAATACCTCAAATAACTACTGTTAGTCCACAGCCCAACAACAACATATTTTGTTGTGATTTCGTAACTGGCACTGGAAACCACGGTCTTATCCAATCGGAGACTAGCAACTGGTCAGTCCCGCTTACATTGTGTACGTATACATATAAGAGAAAGACTTATCGGCAGAGAGAGAGACTAATTAATGATCCCCGAGGTTGTGTATCGGAGAACCACTGACCTCCTTGAATATGAACCCTTCTGATATGTTAAATCGAAGGAAGGTTGGTTTATAATTGACGTCGATGCGACCAAGTGCGGCAGGATCTGTGCAGACTCCGGAGTTTTCCGAAATACTACTAAAGTTACAGTGGCTAATTTATGTATGCCTGATTTAAAACCTCTCTACGGTCGGTCGTTAATCGACGTTGGAAATTCTAGTTTAACATGGCCCAAAAATCGATTGAAGTAGTCAGACTTTTATTGTTTTCCCTGACTGGGATTTGTTTATCTGATACGACCTGTGCCCTATTTCGCGAAATTTCATTTATTAATGGGTCACTACGAGGCAATCGAATTTGCCATTTATTCACTCATTTGTAGTCGTTTTGGACTCCAGAATTTCACGTTTCTGCGCTTAGTCAGAAATTCCGTTTCGAAGTGTTCACACACTGGACGATATTCGTTCTTAGGGTTTTTTGGATTTTTTTTTTTTCAATATTCCATCTTGCTGTTCAAACCTCTCTAGATGTAATTTCCTGTTCCTGTAAATTAGGACTTGGTTGTACCCAGAAAATAATTTCGGGAGGGCTATCAAAAATGGTATCGGATAGCATCTTAAGTGTTTTTATCGATTTATTTTTGCAGTTACGTCCGGAACATCGACGACATTAAATCAATCATAAAACATGCTAAATTGGATGCACGCAACCTTACACAAATTACGCAGGTATGTACTGAAATGGAAATGGAGTCATTGTGTCTCATTCCAACAAACTTATCTCCACCTCTCCTCAAAGGCCGTCTACTATCCCGATGGAAAAATCAACGCATCTGACCTCAAACTCCTCGAACTCGACAAACATCTTTTGCAACAAATCAAAGAAGGACAAACACTTCAATTCAAGGGTGGCCTCAACGACAAAGTTGTACTCTGCACCGAATCGAAAACATACGAAGTGAAAGAAGCGGAAATTTCCAATAGCCTTATGCTTGTGCCGGACTTCAAATTCGCGCAGGCAACAAGTACATCGCCACTGAAAAGTCCCAAAGGGGGAAACAACTCCATTGATCGAAGCCTGAATGATAGCAACGAGGAAGAATCGTCGGTGGAGAGAGTTTTGGAGCGAGTGAGTGTTACAAAAATTTTCCACGAATATTTGGAATGTCGCGAGATTAATCCACGATCGAGGAAGTTGGGCGATTTGTTGCAAATGACGAGGTGTGTACTTGTTTTGTGTTGGATTTTTTATTTAAATTAGGTTTTGATACATGGTGGTGCTTTAGGTTAATTTAAGAAAATCGTTGATGATGAAGAATGAGATTTCAGCGAATCTGGTTTGAAATCCTTAAATTTCATGTGGTCATCCAGTTCCTAAATAACTAAGCGCGCGTCTCTTTTCTGAGTTTTCCCAAGGAGTTTTGGGTTTTAGTTATTATTTCCAAAGATGATCGAGCCTTTACCAGAACGCTTTCTGTGTGTCCAAAGAGGATCTGATAAAAACCCACCACTGGAAATGCATCTCCATCCACCGACTCAAAAACGATTCCCCTAGATTCCTTTCAAATTTGAACTCTTCGTGATAACTTTGACTTTGAACTTTTTTTATTGGACTGTGGATATGATTTCAGGTACTCCGGCCCCGAAAATGAATTTTGCATTGATCGCAAACTGCTCTTTACATACGAACAGCTTCTGGACACAATTCAATGCAGCCGAAAAGAGTATGCTGATTTGCTGAAACAATATCGCGCCATTGAACTGGATGGTTATATGCGAGTACTTGAATACGAGTAAGAAACCTTGTTCCTTTTGACTAACCAAATGAAAAAAAAATTTAATTGCTTCCATTCCAAATTCAGTTACGAATACCGAATCCTCAACCTAATGCTTGGCTTGATATCGGAAAATTCGTGGAAACTAAACGAAATCGATCGTAACGTAACCATCGAAAGTTTGGACGGTATTGCACCAAAAGAAGTTGTTGAAGGCATGTTCGATAACTATACAACTCCGTCGCCCGAGAATCCAGACAAATTTCAATATAAAGAAGAAATGGTTGCACGAATTGTTGCTCAAAATATTTTACAGCCAGGCTTGAAGTTTCGTATTGATGAATTCCTTACCACGTGGCAAGATGCATTGCCCGAAGGAATGTCAGTGGATGTAAATATTTCAAATTTGATTTTATGATGTTGTTTGAAAGTAATCTGAATTATTTCTAGGAGAAAAATTTAAGTGGATTGGGAATTGTTGACCGGGAGTCAAATTTGCCGTGTGTGCGATCGCTGGCTGAGGAGAATTTGTCGACAAATCTGCACGATCGATTGCGCATATTGTTTAAAACAAAGCCCAAGTGGACTTTGGATCAAATGCAGCCGTATTTGGAGTAAGTAGTGTTTTGATGTTGCATGCAATTTACATCAAATTTCAAGCGTGTGGAAATGATTAATTGAAAAACCGAAATTAAATCCATTAACAAAATATAGATGAAGGTAGATCTCAAAATTAATTTCTATCGGATTCCATATTAGAAGGTAAGCGTGCCTATCGTGTCGATGGGTGCGCGAGCAATTCACTACTTTTTACTAATTTTACGAGTTCTACGCATCTCTTTAAGTGTCCTCAATCCCCAATCCATTGTGGCGTATGATATGAATTAATGGTTTAGCAAATGAATCTCATTGCAATTGATTATATAATAGGCGATTCTTTTTCAGATATTTCACCACACCCGGATGTCCTGTTACAACAATCCTCGCAAAGCATGCACGTTCTGTGACCACCAATGGACAACGATTTTACGTATCGAAACATGGTGGATGAAAATTAGTTTAAAAATGTATTTATTATCAACATATCTATAAATAACAAAATTAAAAAAATAATTTTCTTATAAAATTGGATCTGTTGAACTTTTCTTTTTATTTCGACGCTTGCGAGCCTCTTTGCGCTCTTTGATCGCCTCCTTCACGGCCTGAATTGCACTGCCGCTATTGGTTTCGTTTTGAATGAACGGTAGCTCCAATTTTCCGGCACTTGTTGGATATCTAAGACACAAATGCATTTATAATATTTACAGGAGATAAAAGATAATGAATAGTTACTTGTAGCTATATCCTTTAGGGAAAAGTGGTTTGGCTAAAAGCGTTTTGAGTTGTTGTCGCCTAGTTGTTAGAAGACGTTTGTTGCGATTCTTTTTCATAACATTCTCGTCATCGTCATCGATCCTGGAAAAGTAAAACAGAATAGGCATTCACGAGTAGATTATGGCACTATAAATATAAGACATGGAGTCCATTGATATGAACTTTTGGCCTTTTTTGGTGCTATAGAGGCTTACAGTTTTTTATAGATTAAAATCGCAAAAGGCACTGGTTATTGGCAAAATGGAATCGACTTTAATGTGACTGAAATAAATATTTTTTCTTCTATCCACTGCTTCAACATTTGTTCCAGTTCTAAGATATATTGATGGGCCATGTATCATAAAAATTATCATGCTCTCATAGGTCCCACATAAGTTACGTATTTTTGAACGCGATTTGAGATGTAACTCTTAATACTACTTTGCCTTGTTTTTGAATTTAGAAACGGCATTTTACTAAATTAGGAACAATAGTTTAACAAAATATTGTTAAAGAAGTGAGGGCAAAAAAGGAAATAGTCCCTAAATAAAATTGGGTTAGCAAAAGATTAATATTATTGAAAAAATTTGAAAGATGCAAATATTAAAGAGTCAAGTATCTGCGCTATTTATCTTTCTTGTAGTTGTTGTAGTAACAATTCACGGTATTTTTTTTTCTATTGAATCAAGGAAGTCGTGCAGGCTCTTGGCTGTTGTAAATGTAACAGTAGAAAGCTCTGAGACAACTTACACCGTAGAACCGACTATCGTAGATGCATTTTTTATAAATACAACACAAACATCCATGGTTATAGTGGGATATGAGCCCACGCTCTGGCAATTCAAAAATAGAGTGTCATCCTTATCCACTAAGCTCTCGAATGCCCCCATCTTTCGGGTTGTTCTTATTCGGCCCTGTCTTTTTATTAGGGTTGTTTTGCCAAACAAGTTTGTCCTGAATTTTCTAAAATAAATATATGAGCGTTAATCTTGGCAGAACAATAACACAACAACAGCCGGAAAGGTTCCACAAGCAGATTCCACACACCGGTCGCTACTTCACGCATCACTATACCCTCATTCCTCATGAGTGAATATCGACTTTGTTACATGTGGTCCTATCGGCGACCATTCCCGATGGCAGCTTGCTGCCACACGGGTTTTTCAAGCCTTTCGGGGCGGACCACACCCGTTTCATCACCAACGAAACGGCCAAGAGTTGCCAAAAGACCCCTACATGGCAAGAACCATGAAGGTTCGATGCAGGAGGGATGTGTATGTCTGTGTATGTGTTCTATGTGTTTTTTCGTCAAATTGGGAGCATTTCATATCAGCGCGGTTGCTCTCAATTCTTCTAATCCGCGCCGGCATCGAGACCAATCCAGGTCCCGAAATCTACATCTGCTGTGTATGCAACCGACGTATCTTCGGTCCGCAGGTCCGCCAGGTCCGTAAGGTGTACCTGCTGCAGAGAATGGTGTCATTTCTACTGCTCAGGCCTAAGGAAAATGAGAAATTATGACAAGTTGTCCTTTGTTGCTCCAGGGTGTCTGCACGCGGGTCGGCCCCCAGCCACCCCAGGCCCTAGCTCACAAGCTAATGGCCCAAAACCGTCACCGGCCATTCCTGGCCCAAGCTCTCCACCACCGCCACCCGCAGTAAACGATACAACAAGACATAATCGCTCTAGTTTAACACCTGCACCCCCTGGAGCAGTGTACACCCCACTCACCATATTGCAGTTTAACTGCAATGGTATCCGTCAGAAGATCGGTGAGATAGTCCGTATCATGAGTATGCGCAGAATTCTGATAGCGGCATTCCAGGAGACAAAGCTCAAACCGTCACCTCCCGAATTTAACATCCGCGGCGATTACATACTTTTGAGGCGCGATAGAGTCGGCAGGCAGGGTCCTAATCCAGGAGGAGGGCTCGCATTCCTAATACACAGAACCGTGCAATACAGTGTATTAGATCTTCGTTTCAACGACGGCACGGCGGAAATGCAAGCTATTGCCGTTAAATCCGGCAATACCAATATCGAATTTATAAACATCTATGTTCCACCTGCATCCAGCTGTGGCTCTGGCTATAAGTTCGATATTGGTCCACTCCTCACAGGACAGCATAGGATCCTACTTGGCGACTTTAACGCCCATCACGAACTCTGGCACTCTCTTCTCGCAAATGATGCCAGAGGTATAGATATCGCGTCCAAATTAGACCCATCAGACTTCTGCGCACTCAATGGAATTTCGTCAACACGCGTCGCTGGTGCCTGCCATAGTTCTCCTGACATAACTATGGTGAGCGCCAGTCTGATGAGTGAAACCCGTTGGGAGACAACCAGATCTCTTCAATCCGATCACCTCCCCATATTAATAATAATAACTATTGATAAACCAGCTGAACTGACGACATCAGAATGGCGTACGTTTATCAACCACAAAAAGGCAAATTGGGAGGGTTTCACTGCGTTCACTTCGACGAAGTTCGCCGCGCTACCTACTCCAACGAATGCTAGGGAAGCCGAAAAGAATATTAGGAACGTCATTGTCAAAGCGGCAGCTCACTACATTCCGGCAGAGCGTATCCCAAAAGTTCGGCCATATTTTCCAACTACTGCCGCAAGGTTAGCCGACGAACGGGACGATTTAAGACGCGCAAATCCGGCAGACCCCAGAATTCAGGAGCTAAACTCCGAAATAAATCGACACCTACAAAAAAGAGAAATGGAACGAGCATCTAGATAGCTGCAACCTCTCACAAGGTGTCAGCAAACTATGGGCTACAGTCCGCGCCCTGTCTCACCCAACGAAAGACAAAGGCAGTGTAGCCATCAGATTCGGCAAGAAAACCACCGCAAATCCAAAACTCTGCCCGAGCTTGTTCAATAAGCAATTTATTGAACACCCCAAGACCAAGATGCTCAACTGCAAGATAAAAAGAAGGATTCGCAACCGAACGGTTGACATCATCCCTACCTATACAGCGGACTAAGTTTCAGCAGCAATCAAGAATGCGAAAAAATCTAAGGCCATTGGACCAGATGGCATTTCAATGACCATGATGAAACACTTAGATCTTCCGGTCATCGAATATCTAACGATGGCTTTCAACTTCTCGATATCCACGCTTGTCATCCCTGAATTCTGGAAAAAGGGACGAATCATCCCCCTTCTCAAACCCGGTAAAAGCGCGAAACTTGCCGAATCCTACCGTCCAATCACAATTTTATCACCCGTTGCAAAGACGCTCGAAGCACTCGTCCACCCCACCCTTGTATCGCATGCTGAGCTAGCTTCTCACCAGCATGGCTTCAGGAAGATGCATAGCACCACAACGGCTCTGGATATGATCACTCATCACATCCAAAATGGCCTCAACCAGAAACCGCCCTGTGACAGAACCGTCCTAGTAGCCCTTGACCTGTCGAAAGCCTTCGACACGGTCATTCACTCTGCGTTATTGGCCGATCTCCTAAATATGCATATTCCTGCACAAGTGGTTAGGAGGATTGCCAACTATCTAGCTGGGAGGCAATCCTTCACAGAGTTTCGAGGCAGTTGTTCAAAGCATAGACAAATTAAGCAGGGAGTTCCACAGGGTAGCGTACTCTCTCCTACATTGTTTAACATCTACCTGTCGAGCCTTCCAACACCACCGGAAGGTATCGAATTTCCTATGCGGACGATTGCACCGTACTCACCTCGGGGAATGATTTAAACGGCATGTGTGCTCGACTAAATGACTATATTGAAAAACTGGTGGAGTTTTTCAGTATCCGCAAACTAGTCATTTCGCCGTCTAAATGTACTGCAACTCTTCTTACCACCTGGACGCAGGAATTTTCGGAGGTGCTTGCGATCCGCACTGGTAAGCATGCTGAAGACGTGGTTCCTACTGTTACCAACCCCAAAATCCTAGGTGTCTATCTAGATACCATGATGAAGTCGAAAGATCACGTCGAGAACGTAGTCGACAGAATGCACAGTAGAAACAACGTCCTAAAGGCACTAGCCGTGAGTTCCTGGGGCAAGGACAAAGAAACTATGTTGGTCACCTACAAAGCGATAGGTAGGGCAGTACGCAAACCGTGTGTGACACAAATTGGAATAAGATCCAGGCATGCCAGAACGCTGCTCTACGTATCGCTACAGGTTGCCATCTCATGTCGTCCCAGGATCATCTTCATCAAGAAACCAACATGTTATCAGTGCGCGATCATAATCACCTCTTGTCTTTACAATATCTGGTCGGTTGCTATGGAGAGGATCACCCAAACCATCATCTCATGGACAACACTCCCCCTCCACGACATGTCAGGAGTGGACTCAGAAATCTCGAGAGAGACGTCCAGTGATACAAACGGGTACCTCCCGATATATTCGATAATACAGCATACCATGCGGCCATCGCAAGTATTCACACAACCGTTGTGAATCGGTCAATAGGGAGTTTAGGTCCGAATAGAGTCCTTTCAGTGCCCCCACCACCCATATCGCCTGAGGAGACTAGGCTCCCGAGAGCCACAAGAGTGACACTAGCCCAGCTTAGGTCGGGCTTTTGTTCACGCCTCAATTCGTACCTATCTCGAATAGACCCGGACATACAGAACATTTGTCCGAGCTGCGGTGGTGCGCTACACGATGTGGACCACCTGTTTCGATGCCCCGCTGCACCCACTAACCTCACTCCGAGGGCATTATGGGACAACCCTATTGCAGCTGCTACGTTCTTGTCGTTTGAGACAATAGGCGAGAACGACGACGAAACTTAGAACACATCCACAGACATGCACAGCGACCCACACCCTTCTGCACCGCTACAACAACAATAACAACAACAACTTTGTTACATAACTGTTTAAAGGAGCAGTCTTTGCTTATTTTAGTGGCCAGTTTAATAATCACCGTGCGATCTTCTCAGTTTGCAGGTTACTACTCCAAAATCCACGTATTTTCTTCGATTCATCAGTAATTCTCTCGCCGTATACATATTAACAAATCATATATGTAGATGCATTACAAGGTGTCAGTTGTTCTACGATTTGTTTCAAACTTTCTGAAGTAAGACTGCTAAAAAATTGTTTCATTGAACCGCAGTGTTCCGTGGAGACTCTAAAGAACACTTATAAAAATGTTGTATATTTGTGCATAATTAATTGTAATTACATCTTATTAATTGAACTTTCAACAGCATTTAACGAATCAGCCAATTCAGTGGTTTGTTATGAGAACTTTGGTTGCGTGAATATCCCATTGACGAAACCACCTACCGACAAGACAATTCAATGTTGCCAGATGTAGGTCGCGTATAGCTGCAGCCTACCATTTTTCTGACAGACAACTCCGGAACAATAGGATTCAGACCAGATCCAAGCTGTCGATTCTGTAAGAAGAACAACGAGAAATCAAGTCCATTCGTTATGACCAGGGAGCTACAATAGCACAATAGACTCACAACCTCAGTGGTGAACTCCAAGAATTGCAGTTCATGCCTCTCAAGAATCTTATCTAACCTCAGGCAGGCTTCCAACCTAATGATGTAAAGTAAAAGGCCTTAAATTGTTTAAGGCAAAACTTCTCTTGTTTTGACCTAAGTTCCTTGAGGAGCATACTGATGTAGTTAGTCGTAAACGTTTCGACAACTGAATTCGTATGATACGGTTGTCGGCCAAACCACTTACTAATTGCATTAATTTAATTTAATTTACTATTCTATTATAAGAACGTTTCTTATCTTCTTTTGAATAATAAACGTACGACGGGTAATGCCGAGTATCGAAACGTGTCTCTATTAAAAGAGGTCGTAATCGTCCGGTCGCCACTCTGGAATATTGAGATTCATTAGAATCTCAATATTCCAGAGTGGCGACCGGACGATTACGACCTCAGCGCAATTATAATAAACTTAAGAAAAACAAGTTAAGAAGCGAGAAGAAAGCCAGTCGATGAGTTTTCTGTTAGCTTTCGTCCAGAAAGGATGTGACGAGCCAAGGTCCTCGAAATTGCTGGGCTGATCGTAATAGAAGACTCAATAATAAGTGATATAACCTGAAAATACCAAAGCCACATGGCTGACTAAAATTGTTCGTTCTTTTCAACAAAAACTAAAAGGAATGTCTCGTGATTAGTATTGGTCATAGAGCATTATAAAGTTGATGTCACTCTCTTCGATTGTCGAAGGCATATTCTATACCGGAAGCACTGATTTAATAGCTCTGTATTTCTCATCATCGAAGGGGTTCCTCTTGTATCAATAAATCTCTCTATAAAAGCCTCGAAGTCTGGAGAGCTCTCGGGTTTCCTTATGAACTTCTTCGGTATGTATATTAGTACGAGTAATAGCCGCCTTGTAGTCTGAGAATCGAAATCAACTTTCTTGAATTTTCTTCCGTTTCTTTGTCCCTTATAGAACGTCTAATGCGACATGGAGGAGGTATCCTGTTCATGAGATCGTTGTTTGGGTGGTTAACTTCTTCTTGTAGCGGTGCAGAAAGGTGTGAAACCTCTGTGCATCTATGTGGGTACGATTTATGGTTCGTGAATGTTGGTGTCCGTGAGGTCTAAGGACAAAAACCTAGCTGCTGCGACAGGGTTTCCCCACAGTGATATAGGGGTAAGATCAGTGGGCGCAGCGGGGCATTGAAACAAGTGACCCACATCATGAGGAGTACCATTGCAGTTTGGACAGATGTTTTGGATGTCCAGGTTATGCGAGAAAGGTACGAATTAAGGCGTGAACAAAAGCCCGACCGAAGTCGAGCTAGTGTTACTCTAGTGGCTCTCGGGAGCCTAATCTCCTCAGGCGAAATTGGTGATGGGCGCTCTGAGAGGACTCTATTCGGACCTAAACTCGCGATAGACCGATTCACTTCTTCAGTGTGGATCGCTGCAATGGCGGCTCGGTATGTAACTTCATCGTAAGGGTCCCGTTTGTATCCCTGAACCTCTCTCTCAAGGTCTCGTAAACCACGCCTGACATGTCGTGGTGGAGGAATTCGGTCCATGAGATGATTATTCGGATGATCCTCACGGTAGCAACCAACAAGATACTGATTTGAGAGTAGGAGATTGTGATCACGATAACATCCAGCTAAATGTTGCTTGGTAAGTAGTTCGTTACAGGTCATTATTCTCGTTCAGCGTAGTGCTGTATTTTAACATGTTTGTATATGTCTCACTTTTGTATTGCATAACCATTTCTTCGGCTTATTGCAGGAATTCATTAACTCCTCTTTTTCTTAAATGATGGACCACTTAATCAGTTACAATTTGATATATTGCCGGCGTTTAAAAAATGCGCAAAACATGTTTTTGAAAAATTTCAAAGTACACATTTGCAGAAAGTGAAGACGATGGCTTATTGCATGAATTCATTGTTCATGCAATAAGCCATCGATTTGTTAATGGGGTACTGCATAATGCACCAAAGGGCGATCAGCGGCTTTATAGGTTGCCAGCAGAATTCTTTGTCCGTACCCCAAGTATTACTGACTAGAGCTTTAACGATCTTATTTGTGCTACTGAGCTTATCGGAGTTATTACCTGCACGGATGTTGAATTTTTCGAATTCGTCGACGGTAACGCCACGAATTTTGGGGTCGCATTAGGTTTCTCGATGTTACCTATTCCAATGTTGAGACACGTGTTATACTGCCGATTGAAGATAGGTGTACTAAGAATGCCGGAGGACTTAGCCGCTGAGAGTTTTACTATTCAAAAAAGTGGTGACCTTCACCATCCTAGATGACAGTGTGTGTGAGGATAGACCCTTAATAACTGCCTGGCTATCGATACTGATAGCAAGGTCAAGAGCCACTAGTTCAGTTTGATGGGGTCGGAAAGTGCTTTCACAGTTTTCACAAGTCTGCTGACATCGATCTCGATGTATCAGTGTTGTAAGTGGGAATTACATTTTTGCCTTGTGTGGTCGTTTACTTGTTTAGTGATTTTAATATTCAGTTCACCGATTTGGTCACCTCTTCGTAGTTCGCCCTTCGACTTTGACAATTTAGCTGTAGACGCGGGAAAATGTGTTTTCACTCTCGGGATGCAACCAACTGAAATAAATCGTTTCACTGCGTTCTGTAAGATTCGTCTTAGGTGCTTTTTGACTAGGCGATTGGTGTTCAGATACATGCCAGGTGGTTTAATGAGAAGCGTAGGAAAGATTCGCAGGTGATGCTGTGTGATATGTGCCCAGGGTATATGGATACCGCTTGTGTCATTATTGAGGTTTGAATGCCATAGATTGTGGAGTGCAAGAGACGATATTGTCCGGTAAGTAGGGAAATGATTTGCATCCTGCGAAACAGATTGAGATTAATGGTATGTATATGAGGATCCTAATCTCAATAATTGCTGTCTTGACGGATACCGCTTGTAATTCGGTGATAGTGTTAGCAGCGGTAATGTCAATAACACTGTATGGAACCTACTTGTGTATCAGTAAAGAAGACCTCTTTCTGTATCTGTAACTTGATCGCGTCGGATGATTGTAGTACTTTCCATAGGAATTGAGCTTCTTCTTCTCCCTTGCCGTGTTCTTTATAATACCGCTCCATGGCGTCGCGTCGCTCGACTTGCGGGCATTCGGTAGCTCAGTGGCAGAGATGTCACTCTATCTCTGAGTTGCCGGTGCGTGGGTTCGAATCCCACTGTGACCCATGGATGTTTGTGATGTCCATAAAATGCTCCTACGGCAGCCGGTTCTTCGATGTAAATCGTCCCGGAGCTACCCGTTGTTAAAACGGCCAAGAGCTGCCATGACCCCCTTCGATTCAAGAGAAAAAAAAAAATCTTGAATCGCTACAACAACAACAACAACTTGCGGTGTAGGCACATCGCCCGTTCTATCGGTAATGTCACAGCATATTTCTACGGGCAGCTCTATCTTGGAGCGTATCATCGCCATGACCAAAGCGTTGTTGTTGCTCATTTATTTGACACATCCAGGTGTTCTTCAGTCTGCCTCTGGCTTTGGGTCCATCAAGTCAATAGGAATTGAGCGATGAGTTGAAAATGAGTTTGGTTTCCTAAACTGCTGTCGACAACCCCTCGAGCATGTACATCAATAACCTCTATACTTACTCAGCCGCGTCACCGTATCCAAGAGAAAGTGTTACCTCCCTCCTATCGATACTCATTCGCATACAAATTAACAAAACAAAAGAGAAAAATACTCACGAAACATCGCTATCCGTTACATTTTCATGTTCCAGCACAATATCCATTTCCATTGCAGTCTTTTTTAGCCAACCCTTTTCACTAGTCTCACGTTTCGTCCTCAGCTCCAATTGATCAACATCACGCGACAAGTTCACACGCTCTTTGACGGAATTCAAATGACGTTCCGAGACAGGGAATATTGGAAGATCTTCATCTGTAGAATGCAAAGAAATTTACTCATTAACTGCACTGTACTGCAAAGGATAAAACGAAAAATAAGTTTGACTTACTTCTACCAAGTGTTCTGCAAAGTTTCAGATAGTTTTTAATTTCGCCTGGCTCCATAATCATAATTGTGATTCCGTCCTTGTTGGCACGAGCTGTACGTCCCGATCGATGAACATAGTTTTCACTGGTGCGAGGTACCTAGAAATGTAATTACATAGTTGAAATTTAAAAGACATTCTGGTAACTTCGAAATTGGGGACGCGTTGTGAGTGGGTCAGCAATGGAGACAGGTTTCGGGCAACATTTCCTGGCGATCGACCTCGATTAATAGGTTTAAACAATTATTTATGAGTAAGAGTCCCATACATTGTCCAATAGATTTTTCAATAAACGGTTGTTTTCTTTGGCTGCGTTACCGTACGTTGGCAATGCAACCAAAGAAAATGATCGTTTATTGTACAATCGATTGAACGGTGTATGTCGACTCTAAATCAACCCTCTAAAATCCCCTTCAACTTTTTTTCTTCTTTGCCCCTACTATACGCGTTTATCAGCCGCTGATGTTAACACCTTGCATATGTTGGCTAAAATTTCTCAGGCCATTTCTATAGGCAACGAAATCATGTCAACGTCCCTACCAATGTATTCTTATTGCTTGATTTTGTAATATTTTGAATTTTAAATTTGAATTGATCAGAGGGCGCCACATGTGCCACGCACTATCATTATGTACGCATTAACTGTTACGTTAGTAGCCGAGCCAGACTCGTCAAAATGGATATGGATATGGACAGTCCAAGCGAACGGAATTTTTTTTTACAAAATAAAGAGTTGTTCCGAGAATTATTGTCGTTATAAACAACTTGTACACTTTCCTCCTTTCCAAGCTACTACTTCTTCTCTGTACCGTACAGCCCCATGTGGGGTCATGGTGCGTTAACTCAGCCGTTTATATTTCGAGTCAATGTTACATTGCATATCATTTCGGAGTGAACATAATGTTAGCCCTATTCGACTGACTGGATCATTGATCCTGTCCAAGTCGAATGAAATCGGATCAAAATTTCCCAAATCGGTAACAGCTGACTATCATGTCATCTGGCCCCAACGCAATATTCTAAATTATAAATTGCATTTGTAATTATGCACCGTGCGAGATACAATTAAAAGGATAAGTAGCAAGAAATATTAAAATGATTAACTCTGAATAAAGTTTACAAACCAAAAATACTGAATAACAAAATGACATACGGGAAATTTTAGGGAAATTGTTCGCGGAGACATCTAGGGGATTAGTTTGGCAGATGATCCAAGTCATACCCTGGATCATCATTTTGTATGAGATTTCCAATAAATCTGGAAATGATCTAGTGAGTCGAATAGGGCTGTTGCAAGCACTATATATTTCCTATCCGCACATGTACGGACATTTTGGACTACGCCGAGATTCGATCTCCGGACCTCTACATTACTAGCATCGTAAAGTGCGACTCAACCAAGTGAGACACAGAGCTCTTACACTAACCTGATAATGTATCACATGCTGCACATCGGGAATATCCAAACCACGAGCCGCCACATCAGTGGCAATGAGCAAACCCTGAGGATTGCTTCGGAATCTACAACAAAACAAAAAATCGTTTAAACCTCGCTCACATTTGCGCCACATCCTTGCATACTTTTCCAAATTCTTCAGTCGCTGCTTCTGTATCATACTGGCATGAAGTGGTAGTGGTTGACATTCCAACAAATTGAAAAGCTGCGCCAATCGTTTGACACATCCTATGGAATTGCAAAACACAATTGTTCGACCCGGATGCCTCTGCAGGAAATAGTACAAATAATAATCCTTCTGGTCGATTGAACAAATCAGACGACACTCGGTCAAACTACCAGCAGTTTCTGAAAGCATAATCAAAAATCAGTGGATTGACTAAAAATTCCAAAAAGCATCAAACTTACGACTCTTTTTCGTAATATCGACAATTTTCGGTTGTGAAATTCCCAATGACTCAATCAGGTTCTGAATTTTCATTTCGGATGTTTGTTTGGTCAGCCTTTTCTTTCGTCCAAGATTTTTCTCTGAAATAAATTTTATTTAAGTGCGTTCCAAGAAATATGATAGAAAATTCCCCTCACTTGTTAAATGTTCCGGCAAATCGTGCACCAACGTCAACGTGGCGGAGAAAATGAAATTTTGTCGTTTCTTCATTTTCGTCTCGTCTGTGTTGAGTCGTTTCAAAATCATGTGCAGTTCCTCAAAATGTCCCTTCTCCACCATTCGATCGGTTTCATCAATTACCAGGAAGCTGATGTCATCGATCTTTTTCAGATGAGCATTATCGTACTCTAAGAGCTCCCATAGACGTCCTGGGGTTGCAACAACAATTTCCGGACATTGTTTCAAGACACGTTCCTGTTTCGCGGCGGACATGCCACCGAATATTGCTGCAACTTTAATGCCTGTGTACTTGGCAGCCGCCACGATGTGATCACGAACTTGAACGGCCAATTCCCGAGTAGGAGTGAGAACTAATGCGTAAAGAGGTTGGCTTTTGGATTTTGCTTCGGCGTCATCCTCGGAGTCGTCGTCACTCTTCGGGATTTCTGGATAGTTCTCCAGTTCCTCGGCACTGGGTGGGAGGTTTTCATCGTCATTTTTCACGGCCTTTTTGACGGCATTTATTTTGCGAATGCCGCTCGTAACGTTGCGACGTTTCAGCTCGAGAATCCCGGTGAGTATCGGGATGCCAAACGCCAAGGTTTTACCACTGCCCGTCTCAGCTGCTCCCAAAATGTCCTTCTTGCCCATGATCGCGGCCGGTAAAGTGAGTGATTGGATTTCAGTGGGTGATTTGTAGCCTAATTCGGCGATGGCTTTTAGAATGGGCTCCGGGACGCCAAGACCGTTCCAGTGCTGTGAATAAATTCTCATGATTAGATTTTGTAGGAAAACGATAACGAAGAGTTCTTACCACAAGCTCTTGCGTTGTAAGTTGTGAATGTGCTGCATCGACCAGCTCCGGAACTTCATCGTGCTCCTCTTCTTCGGCCTCAGGCTCGGTATCGTCAGTCGGTGGCTTGAGAAGAACGAACCGACCAGGAGTGTTTTTAGGCTTCTCGGGTTCTTCCTTGTTTTCATCCTTAGACTTCTTCTGCTTCTGTTTTTGCTTTTTCTTCTTCTTTTCGGGAACTCCAACGTCATCGGAATTAAATCCTGAATCGCTTCGTTCATCGTCTTCGTCACAATCCTTGACAAGCGGTCTCTTTCCCAAATAGATCTGCTTCTTCTTCTACAGAATATCAAACAAGATTTTCCTTTATTGTAAATCAAAATTCAGGGTAAACTCTTGGGAACTTTACCTTCTTGATGGTTTGTACGATATTTGTATTGTAGTCCTCGAGCACTTCCAAACCGATTAGACCCTCCAGCGTGTTGCCATCTTCAGCAATCACATTACCTTCGATCTTCACCTTTTTCCAATTCTTTTTGACTTTCTTTTTTGGTAGTTTTGGACTCATTTTCTGTGAGAAAACGCAAAATTTGGCAAGGAAAGTAGCAGCGTGTGACAGAAAACGATTTGTTTTTAATTTTTGACAGTTGTCAAGTAGCACGTGGTATACCGTAGCGCTGCGGTTGACGAGAATTTGAATTAATATTTGGTACATTTGTACATACATACTGCAACTTGTTGAACGTTAAACCGTTTGTTAATTCAATTTGGATATGTTGAGCAGCATTTTTGGAAATAATGAAAATTGTTCAAAATAAATTAAAAAAATCAAAGGAGCTAGTCTACTTTAAGATGACAAGGAAATAATTATACCGTTTCAGTAAAATATCCATAGGAGTCATATATAAAGTGAAAACTGTGTTTTTTGTCACAAAAGTGTCGGACAACTTGCCAGCAACTATAATGAAAGAAGTCAACAAGATGCTGATTGTGTGCCATGCGAAATGGTGAAAGGAGTCGGGAATCTCCCTCATTTTTATTGAATTCAGAAGACAGTGGAGACACTATTCGTCGAAAACAAGTTTCTACTGAAGAATTTAAGATAAATCAGAAAATAAGTGAGGCGCTAGTATCCGAACATCATTAGGGCACAAATTGTAGAGGATGTTGGGGGTAAGTAGTTTACTTGATTTACTTTTGAAATAACGCTCCCGCCCTGTTTGCTGCACACTGCTCTTTATGATGAAAAATATTTAACGATCATTTAGAATAGCCATTCACATAGGTTACGACTGCTTCTTGTACATATCTTTAGGGACCTTTGCACCTCCACCTCGCTTTACCAGAAGTAGGGAGTCGTACCTTTTCTTTCTGTGGCAACCCATTTGAATTTCTTGGGAATCGGTCTGTCGCCGGCGCCAGGACATGGTACATACGTGAGATGTATGCACTCGGCGGATGTCGTCTTCTTCACGGAATCCCCGGCTTGGGATGGTCGTTAGGGTCGAAGATTTAACTGTTGACCCATTCGTGTTTTTAATGGGTTTTGACCAACAAAAGTGAAGTACAACGGGGCGCGGATATGCGGAACTCTCTCAATACCATGCAGTGAAAATGAGTACCGTTTCGAGCCAACATTTCTTCATTTACTTCCAATTGATTTTCAATTTTCCCGTATGGAAAATGACTGTGACTGATGACTGAAAAAAGTCGATCGACTACCTTTACTTAAATACATGTGAGCTTGGAGCTTTCCGCTTCTAGTTTTCTAAGTGTTCCTGAATCATTCTCAAAGACAGATTGGGAGAATCTCTGGGTAGTTCGTTGCATATTTCCTTATTGGTCGAAATGTGTATCGGTATAAATATATAGTGAAATGAAAAATATGATTTTTGTTCGGCAAAATAGTCTAAGAAAAATGGCATATTTGGTCGGCAAAAATCCTACATCGGAAATTTTTTTGGATTATGGTTGGGAATGGTCCCTAGATTATGGCATTAAAAGTCCCAACCGATTGGGGGTCCGCAACCTTAAAAAATGGGGAAAGGGGGACATTTTTTCGTTTTTTTTGCGATTATTTCAAATCTCATTGGAAAGGTAATTTTATGTAGTTTTTTTTCGTCCTCAGACAATTTTTTTATATCTCTTGCCGTTTTTGAAATAATCGCAAAAAAAAAAACGAAAAAATGCCACCCTTTTCCCCTTTTTTTTAAGGTTGCGGACCCCCGATCGGTTGGGACTTTCTATGACCATCCACAACCATAATCAAAAAAAATTTTCGATGTAGGATTTTTGCCGTTCGATGGCCATATTTTGGTCCAATTTTCTTAGACTAAAAATCATGTATCAATGCATTTTTGTAGGATTGTTGGCGACGCGACTGCCGGCCGGATTATTGGGAAAAAAATCTCAATCCATATGCCCATAGGGTGGAAAACATGGAAAAAGGGGGAAATACGCTACGTTCATCCTGCAGCATCGTCCGCACCTCTCATAGGGTTGAGTCCGGGGGTTAAATCTGCCTACTACATCGGCTTCGTTGGGTCATTAAAGCGGGGTGTGGTGGTGTCTCCCCACAGGAGCTATTTGTACTAAATGCTATTAAGTGGGTTTAATGTTCGTGCCTAGGTTTTACCAGACGGTGGTCCTCGACTAGAACGTTCGAATTGATTTTGTGACGTCAAGCATCGCCCCTCGAGCAGTGTGAGGTAACGGTTTTTCTTACCAAGTGTTAAGGCTTGGCGTTCACATACTGCTAGATGCTAGGCCTTTCTACTCTGTCGTTCTATGGGTCCCGTCACTCGGTTTTAGCGCAACTCCACGCCGTTGTGAAACCACAGCCCAACCTTCGCCGAGATGGTCACACATGGGACATAAGGTATCATCTGCTAAATTGCACGAATTAAGCCATTCTTCAAGTGATCCGTGATCTGTGATGAGGAATCCTAGGCTTAGATTGAAATCTTAGTCAGCCTGCCTAACGTACTCGTGGGCACTTCTCCTATGAGACGCTGTTTCCCACCTAGATTGCCATCTAGACAGGACACACTCCTCTAGGAGGCCAGCGATTTCTCGCCGGGATCTCCTAGAGACTCGCTCGGAGGATAACAATGAACTAGAGGGTAACGCAAGTCCCCTTCGTATATAAAACGCCGTTCCATGATGTAGGATTTCCAAGTCAAGAGGCAAGGAGTGCAACCCATGAGGACCTGCAGAAGCACGGTAGATACCGTCTTACACACTCGGAGACATTTAGTTAACGGGACATGTTAACACGTTTCATAAAGCTCCATACCACCAGTGGTAAGGGCGTAGTCCATAAAACCTACGGATCCATATGCTGCACATGCAACAAACGAAGATTCGTATATCCTCTGGACCGGGCCCATACCTAAACCCCAATACTTTCTAACTATATGTGTCAACTATTTACCTATATCTACAAATTTTTCGATGACAGCTGTGAAGTGGAGCCTTAAGTTCATCCTGTCCCCCATAGTTTTGCCCAAGTACTTGACCTGGACCGCCTCGTACTTGAGCCTAACTTCTCCCATCTTTACCACTGGAGGGTGATTGTAAGTGAAGCTGCCATTGAGCAACATCGTCTCAGTCACAGGACGAGACTTCAACTCCCATCTGGGATCCCCATTGATGGACAACGTCCATCTAGCGTAGCACGCGAGTTACCCTCCCCAAGGATGAGTAAATCATCGGCATAAGCGCAATAGTGTGAGTGTGACTTAAGCAGATCATCCAAACAAATGGGCCCAGGATGGAGCAGGAGCTATTGGGCGAATTGCTGTTCTCATTAACCACTTCCGAAAACTTGACTGTCTGCGCCGTCTCATTTTTATGGCCGCCCTTCCAGTTATTCGGGTAGACCTTGATGTTGCCAAAACGGTAAGATACCTGGATGTTGCGCTTCCATAGACGGCCACGATTCGGCTTTCTGTCGAAGAGTTAATCGCTAATACAGTGATACTCAGCATCTCATTTTGTCTGCCCAGAAGTGTGATTACACTGGTGGCATCTGTGCTTCACGGCATGAAAACCGTTACAATCGTGGACCGAGTTATTTTGTCACCAGTGGGGGCGCGCGTGTGATAGAAGGGGTCACGTTGCTGATCTGATGAATCTGCAGTCGCCTCGTTATCGCAGACCACGAGTAGAAATCCAGGGCAGAAGTTAATTTTTTCGAGCTCCGGGAATACGAAATGCTCACTAAACGGTCTATGATGTCATCTTGTACAATAGACAATTGATCAGGAGTTAGGAAGCTTCGTAGGTAATTTCAAGCCAAAATTGCAAACCTCACAGCTCAGGCTCGGAGAGTTGGGCGGGTCCAGTACATACTAATAGAAAATCACGTGCCTAGGTACACTATCCCAAACAAAAGGAATTTAAGAAAAATGTCAGAAAAGGGTAAGCTGGCATCGGCCCGCACAAATGCCATTAATTTAATGCTTCAGGGCCCCGATGGCGATGGACCCTGGCCTTCTGTACCCACAAATCTATTTTAACACTTCCCGACCGTGAAGCCATTTGGCCATGAAAACAATTTATAAAAAGGGGGGCCTCCTTTAATAATTTTAATACGTCCCTGGAACGGGCCGGGGAGCTTAATTTTAATTTAAATTGAGAGACATCACAGAACACGACGGCACAAAGTCGGGGTACTTATCCGTTATTCCTATTTCTCGGCATCTCATGGCGGGCGCACATGTGGCGGCCCATAACCTCTCTGGTTTCGGTTTTTTTTAGAGGCCACTATATTATTTTTTTTACGTATGACACTTGCACACACTATCACAAGGTACACATTTCACAAATTAAACAAAAAAGAACAAAACATAACCAGAAAAAACGACGCACGGAACGTGTCTCTCGGCCTGCGATTCGTACCCGACTGCCGCATTTTTGAGTCGTTTCCCATCCACTCAAGGTACGACAACAGATCTTTCAGGCCACTCGAAAGAGTCTTGGATGATGACGACATCGATTGAAACCAATCTTGCATACAATTAGCATGCACTTATCTTGGCCGATTCGTCTTATCAAAACTTTTGTCGACACAACAACAAAAGACACATTTTGCACCGGAGACATACATGCAAGGTTTTCGCTCGATGAACACAGTACTTACCAAAGAAACGAATGTCAATGAAATGAATAGCATCAAAGTCTCCAACCCGGACACATCCGACTCTACTATGTTGTAGTGAATGCCATTGTAGTTACCGTTAGGTTCAATATACCCTGTAACAGCCCAGGGTTTCGAAATACCCCTGCCACTTACATGTATTACTAATCATACTGTCTCATTCTGATAAAACTCGAGTAACCATAAAGTACCCACTATTGACATCAGGCACTTGACAACTGTCAATGCACTTATTTCGCTGTTAATTAGTATTGATAGCACTGGCGTTATAACGCTCGCAATAAAGGCCTGGATAGAACTCGGTCGAAAATTAAAAGGACATTTTTTCAATGACGAATTTCATAATTAAAATCCGAAAATATTTCCATAATTTGTCTGTTCCACTTTACGGGAATCGAGAATTAATACATAAAATTGCAGAGACCAGTTTTGGAACTCTTTTCGGATTTTAGTTCCCCCTTAAAAATGGTTAGAAATCGGTTCAAAGCATTCTTCACAGAACCATAGGAACCTACTAGAATTACTAACAAAAATGTCGAAATTTCATAATAAATCCAATACTGTATTCCAATCAACAATAAAAACTGTTAACAAATTTTAAAGCAATAATTCTATATCAATACTTAAGCAATCATTGTCCTAATATACAATTGATCCCCAATTGCGAATTATTTACTTTCGTCGAAAGACTCTCACAAGAACGCCTTGTTCATTGTATGCATAAATTGGATCCCGAATCGGGTCCACTGGTTCATACTTCAATTGAGCTGTAAATCCGCGATTGCGAGCCTCTTCCTCCGATTGCGATGTCTGATAGTTGACCCGTTGCAGAATGTTATCGGGCGACAGAACATAGTAGCGACCACTTTGAATAGCATTCGACACAGACACCTGTGGCTGGTCCTCTTCTACGGAATCCTGTTGCTCATCACTCTCCGGCAATGGATCATTTCTCGCGGGTCCATATTGACGGGATGGAACTACTGGAGCTTGTTCTTGACGAGCAAATTGGAATTGTTTACGAGGTGGTTGGAATCCGGAGAAAGTCTCCAATCTACCCAATTGTTGTTGACGATTGAAGTTGTTGAAGTTCCGTTGAACAGGCTGTTGACGAAGTCGTCCAAATTGACGATTGTCTTGGAATCGATATTGACCGCTGATCTGATTATCACTGGCCGGATCTGAGAATTGTTGAGAGTCTTGTTCGGCTGGCAAACCTTGTTCAACACCTTGAACCTTAAGGGCATCGGTATTCTCTTCAATTGTTTCTTCCGGGAAATCAAAGTCTGATGGTGGCAAGTAGGCATTGTTGGGTTCAGCTCGGGCTTCTTCAGTTTCCGTTGTTTGTCCAGCGAAATTGACACGTTCTTGTGTAACTTCCACCTAGATGGAATTCAACATACTTAGTAATTCGGACACTTTCATTTTGTTTTACACTTACATTGCGTTCCTCATTCTGATCTTGATTCAATTCTGGCTGGAATTGTCCTGGCAAGAAGAATTGTTTACCTTGCGGTCTCCATCCGGAAGCAGGGTACGGTCCGCTTAGTGGTGCTTCGGCTGCACTTAGCCCGATAACTGCACAGAGTACCAAAATCTGTGGAAGGATAAAAATATTTTATATCAAGAACTTCTAAGATTGTGTTTTAGGGCTTTTATACCAATTTCATTTTTCTTGACCAACAAAAATCCGTTTCTATTGTTCAGCGAATCTACAACGAGAACTAACTACCATACTTGAGTAATTGTTCGCAGACTTTTATATCAAATTGAAAAACGCCAAGCCTAAACGTGGTAAATTAATATTCTGAAAATGTAACTTCTTTATTGTCGTAAATTCAGAATAGTCCATGTAAACTTTATTTTGCCACTGGGCTGCAGTGACACCAATATAGTATTTTTAATTTTTCTTCGATATCCGATATATGTACATACAACGGAGTCTACTAAGACGTGCGATTTTCATTTTTGGCGGTCTTTCAACTATATCACGTAATCGTTTGGTTTCAAGTACACATATACACAATACACAGCGACACATCCAATTTGTGTGCCAAACTTTGACCAAGTGTCGTCATGGAAGAGTACAAGGAGTACACTAAAATACAACAACTACAAGTAGTACTACATGGTCTTAAAAGCATGTTTCATTGGCGATCTAGTTGAATCATAATTCGAAATTGATTGGAGACTTCAAAAATATTGTATGGAGTGCGGTTGTTTTGTGAAGTCAATGAACAACTCTTATGTCTTTGAAGACGAAAATAAAAAACATTTTGAGCACGCGGCTTTTGTGAATAAATTGTTTTAATGGAAATGCAAATACATTAAAATGTGAAGTTCAATGTCGCGGGATTTTGCAAAGAGGCTATAGAGACGAAATTGACTATTTGTATAGTTGCTATTTGGCAAAAGAAAATTGATTACTTCCTTGTTTAGAAAGGGGTTGACTGGGAAATCTTTTTGACGGAAGTTAACGGTAGTCTTTCTTATAAATAAAATTAAATTTGCTTAAAAAAATTAACTACAAGTTATTTTCTAGCTAGCCAAATGTTGGAAATTTTAATAATATGAGGTACTTACTACGCCAAAGACTGTCTAGGCACTGTTTGTCCTCCAGCTCAGAACATTGAAGGGGATGGAAGTACCGCTACTTCCCGATGCAAAACGAAGGAATGACCAATGTTACATACTAAGTTTTGTCTAAAATTCTATTTGAATAAAATTAAATACATAGTTGTAAACACAGAAGTTATTCCAGCAGGGCTGGATTTAGTCTCCATGGCGCCCCTGAGCACTAGCCATAGCTCCGCCCTCTGCCACTGGTTAAGCTTAAAAGCAGTAGAATGGTAGGCAGAACGTAAATGGGTGTATATGATTACGAAAATTTTATATTTTTTTACAACACATTTTTAACATTTTTATAAAATTTTTATAAAATGTGTTGTCTTTAGCGAGGTAGCCAGCGGAGGGGTCCAAGAAGTCCGGACTGCATCTGATATATTTTTAACATGAAAACTGAAATGATGCACACTCATGCCATTCGGTTGTACAATTTCTTCAGGATGTTTTCTAAATACCTCTTCAATTTTGAAGAAATTACTTTTGTGGATCGTTTTGAAATTCACGAACGTATAACCCCAAAAAATAATATTAGCTAATAGTCAGGGCCGGCCTTAGCATTCTGGTGGCCCTGGGCCAAATCGATGTTGGTGGCCCCTACCAACAATGAAGCCAAAATTTGTTACAGAGACAACATTGTTTAAATTGTTTATTTTCAGTCACAATTTTTTCGTTTATTTATTTATTTTAAGGAAATCTACAGACATCCCTGCTTGCTTGGAGGGAGTTGTTTTGTACAAATTTCATTAATACTGACCCATTTCTGAACTGTTTACTCGGGATAATTTTCCTCTTTTTTTAAGAGGAAATTTTTATATCTCCCATGACATCTGCGAAAGAATTCTGGTTGAGAATTCTTTTGATGCTTTTAGCTCAGCCATTTTTTTCATACTCAATCCCAAAATTCCAAGTTCAACAATTTATAAAAAGGGACATTCCGTTTTAGGTCGTCTTCAAGTTTTTTTAGGTCCGACTAATACTCCTATAGCGTCATCTCCGTCGAGTTGCGGGGCTATACGTTCGAGAATAATTTTAAAAAGACAATACTCTCGTCAACTCGTCGTCAACGTTCGCCTTCTCTTTTAAATTCATTGGTATTACTGACCTCGGCGATATATAGGTACTTAAAGCGTAAGTTGGATGGTAAAGTTATTATCAATTTAGAGATTCATTACTCCTCACAGAAATTGTCCTTTCGTTGTATGTATTTTGGAATGGAAGTATTTGGCATGCTGCAGTCAGCTAAGAAATCAAAACTGGGCTTAACATTATAATTAGGCTGTAAAAAGTCAGTATTTTTCGCTGCTTTTCCGCTTCCTTTTTACTTTAATGAGCGTGTTTTAATTTTATGTTTTCCTTGTCATTGTAAGAACTACAAATCAATAGACCACAGATTCTATGGAGCGACCTTTGCAAAATTTGTCAAGGCAAAACCAAAAACCGTACTCTGTGGCCTTGATCGTTCGGTCGGCACTCTGTGACATAGAGAAACGAGTTTTCGATACTCGGTAAGGCCTGTCGCACGTTGGCAATTACACACGGTAGTCGTCAGCCTACCATCGTCCTCAGGAGTTAGAGCAAAACAAGAAAACAATCCGTCCGAGCATGATGCTCGCATTTTTTTGAATTGCTTGATTATATATCCGATTATGTACGCTGACAAAATTGTCATTGTTCTCAGGAAAAACCTATGCCTCAATCTTATTCGTTATTCTGGTGTGATAAACCTATAAAGAGCCAATTTAAAACTATAAATTTGGACACCGGACAAACTTTTCGATTAATTCCGAAGAATATTGAGCAAAAATGATAAACGACTTATTATGGCATAAAATCAGATCATCGTTATTACTCTTTGTATTAGCTGCAATTTAGTCCTATATTTTAAAAGGAGGCCCCTTGAGAAAAATGCCCCTTCCGAGTGGTGGCCCCGGGAATGTTAACGTTCTTGGAAAGTGGTGGCTCCTTCAAAGTGGTGGCCCTGGGCGACCGCCCAGTTCGCCCACCCCTAGGGCCGGCCCTGCTAATAGTGTCACATTTGATGGGATACATCATACCGGAAAAATGTGTTTTCCTGTTCTCTTTTCCGTTAGAAACTTTACTTAAGATCACAATGAATTTTGATGGAGACACAGGACACTTAGACTTCATCTATGGCCTTCGAATAATGTACACTTACGGTCAAAAGTATCGACTCAACCTAATAGCGCGTGTATTTGTACGTGTTTTTTGGAAAGTATGATAGTTATTCATAAAAGTCGTATGTCGTTTAAAAGTTCGAAACCTTAGCTACCTGTTGGTACCCTTTTTATCAACATTTGCTTTGCACTTTTTAAATTATTGCCACTTGTAACAGTAAGTTTCAGGTAAAGGTCAGGTCAGGTAAACTACCCCTATAAAAGCGCCCGTAATCGGTTTCTCATTATCAGTTGCATCAGGAAAGTTAGGTAACTTACATCTGAAGTAATTTCAGTCACTGTTTGGTCATCAATGGATACGACGCCAGAACAGGCGGCACAAGTTGTAGCCCTATTGTCGGAAAATCATAGTCAGCGAACCGTCGCTCGCCGTCTTGGAATGAGTCAGTCTGCTGTCTCGAGAATTAGCAGGAGATTTCGAGAGACTGGTAGCTTTAATTCGAGACCAAGAACGGGCCGCCCTCGATCCACTTCAGAGAGAGACGACCGTTTCATTGTAACAAGTACGTTACGAAATCGTTTCCTCACGGGTGTTGCTGCGCAGCGGAACCTGAGGCGTGTTCGCGGAGTAGCTGTCAGTGACCGCACGGTAAGGAGACGATTAAGGGAAGCGAATATCACTCCAAGACGGCCTGCCAGGGGCCCCAAATTGACTGCACGACACCGACAAGCGCGCCTCTTATTTGCTCGTAATCATCTTACTTGGAGCGATACGGAATGGAGCTCAGTATTGTTCACTGACGAGTCGAGAATGTGTCTGCATGGCAGTGACAGAAGATGTCGAGTCTACAGGCGTCCAACTGAGCGATTTGCGCAGTGCTGTTTCACTGAAACGGTTGCATACGGCGGCGGTTCCTGTATGATGTGGGCTGGCATTTCATTGGAGGGAAAAACGGATCTCGTATTCGTGCCCGCAGGAGGCCGAGGAGGAGGGCTGACAGCTGAGCGATACGTTACCGATGTTCTCCGTGTCCACGTTGTGCCCTATGCAGCATTTATTGGCGAGAACTTTACTTTGATGCACGACAATGCCCGGTGTCATGCATCGCGCCTCACTCGACAGTTCTTGAATGAAGCCAATATGTCGTCACTTAACTGGCCTGCACGCAGTCCCGACATCAGTCCCATTGAACACTTATGGGACGAACTCAAGAGAAGAGTCCGAGCCAGAAATCCAGTCCCTTCGTCCACTGAAGAATTGAAGGCAGCCCTATTAGAGGAGTGGAACGGTAATCCTCAAGATACCATCAGCAACTTGATCAGATCAATGTAGAATCGATTGGAAGCTGTCATTAGAGCAAGAGGAGGTAATACCAAATACTAAAATAATGGATGCTTAACTTATTTTCCAACAGTTTTTGTTTTATTTGCAAAAAACCTAACCAAAATCCATTTTCATATTTGCTCATTTTCGCTACGTTTTCGTTCAAAGAGCATCAATTTTAAAAGTGCTCACCAAATATTGGTTAAAATGGTACCAACGTAAAGCTGAGGCCTTAAGCTTTTCAATGACATACGATTTTTATGGATAACTGCTATACTTTTCGAAAAACACGTACAAATACACGCGCTTTTAGGTTGAGTCGATACTTTTGACCGTAAGTGTAGTAGCATTTCTACGGTTCTCGTTTGCCTGTAGATTTGCCTTGGAGTTCTTTTATACAAACTGGGTAAATAGTAAATCTAAATAAACGCGTTCCAGAATGAAAGGCGAAATCGAAAAATAATACATGAAATGACCGAAAAAAATTAATTTCATTCTCATTCCGCCCGATGTACATATATCCAGGCCTTACAGGTCTGGATAGACATCGGGCGGAATGAAAATGAAATTTTTGTCCGCTACGATTTTCTCAATGAAAATGCATGCTTGCTTTGTCGTGGAACATGTCGGAAATGATTTCACCGTGGAAAATATCTAATGACCGGGGAATCGAAAAATAATACATAAAATGGCCGAGAAAAATTTTGGAACCATATTCGAATTGTAGCTTATGGAATTCCCCATCATTTCCGACATGTTCCACGACAGTAAGCATGCATTTTCATTGAGAAAATCGCAGCGGACAAAAATTTCATTTTCATTCCGCCCGAGGTCTATTCAGGCCTTTTAGTAGATAAATCTAAGTTTTATCAATTGTCTTGGTGAAAACAATCTTTTAGCAAAAGTGACTGTAACTTTGTGATTGTATAGCGTTCATGAACAAGTCGTCGCTATAACATGTTTCTGAAACGGAGTCTCCTTTCGGCGATAAAACGAAGGAAGAACTACCAAGATAGTCTGCTTAGCAGAAGAAGAATTTTGGCTTTTCGTTTCTTTATCGAAAAGCATTTTTTGGTGTTTTTTTTCTAAAAAAACGAAACATTTCGCGTTGGGTATCGAATTGTGTTTTCCTTTGCAGTAGCAGCCGTAGGATGGACATTCTTAGCTATTTTGAGAAGAATTGTTTTTTTTTTAATAAATTGAGTAGAACCAATTGATGACATGCAACTAAAGAATTCAGGGGGAGTCAAATCTGGAGATCTGGGTGGCTAGTGAATGTCACCTCTTTTTGACATCAGATATCCAGGGAATTTTCGTTGCAGAAACTCGTTAGTTTGAGCTGCAGTGTTACATGTGGCGCCGTCTTCTACCCAGCCAGCATCGGCCTCATGTACCGTGAACATAGCGACAAATAAGCTTTACTTCATGAATCACGAATCGGCATTATGTATCGATAGGACGCATTGAAAATTAGATACATGATGGTCAGCTGAAGGAATGTCGACGGATCATGCATATGGGAAATATAATGGTTATCTCCTCAAGTGTGATTTTTGTTGCTGGGGTGAATAGAATCGCGAATAAAAGATGATCATTCGTATAGTCTGGCTGGAGTAGTGGTTAGGGCGCGCAACTTCGGTGCATAGGATTATGGGTTCGAGGTTCACCGTCGCACGTTTTTTTTTTAATTATTTATTGATGTATTGAATATATATGATACTTAACTATTACATAATGTTTACGAATAACGATTTTATAATGATTATCCGTAATAAGGCGCAAATGCGTATATACATGAAATAGGGGGACATCGTGATATACTGCTTGTATGAAAACGTGATGAATGAATAAGCAATATGTGCTCACGCGTGTTGCATGAAATAATGATTACAAATGTGTTAAATGCTGGCTGGGTACCCAGCCAGCATCGGCCTCATGTACCGTGAACATAGCGACAAATAAGCTTTACTTCATGAATCACGAATCGGCATTATGTATCGATAGGACGCATTGAAAGTTAGATACATGATGGTCAGCTGAAGGAATGTCGACGGATCATGCATATAGGAAATATAATGGTTTTCTCCTCAAGTGTGATTTTTGTTGCTGGGGTGATTAGATTCACGAATAAAACATAATCATTCATCTAGTCTGGCTAGCGCAGTGGTTAGGGCGCGCACCTTCGGTGCATAGGGTTATGAGTTCGAGACTCACCATCGCCCGTGCTCTTTTTTTTTTAATTATTCTTTGATGCATTGAATATATATGATACTTAACTATTACCTAATGCTTACGAATAACGATTTTATAATGATTATCCGTAATAAGGCGCAAATGCGTATATACATGAAATAGGGGGACATCGTCATATACTGCTTGTATGAAAACGTGATGAATGAATAAGCAATATGTGCTTACGCGTGTTGCATGAAATAATGATTACAAATGTGTTAAATGCTGGCTGGGTAGATACCAATAACCGTCAAGACCTTTTTCACGCATTTGCGGGTAGACATACGGAGCCAACATCCATTGATATCGATTTCCATTCACTGTTTCCTTTTCTTTTTAAAAATATGGCCCAATGGTTTTGGTGCAAACGCCGCCGGCCGGCCCAAACAGTCATTTTTTGGTAATGCGGTGGTGTTTCATGGATCTTGACCGAATTTCTATTCCCCAACTGCGGCAATTGGGTTATTAACGCCGCCATAGACAGTGTGAAATAAGCCACGCCGGTCATCAACATTTTCTTCCAAAAATCAGGTTCAGTGTCAGCCATTCATTTTTGAGCAATTGTTTGACCGTATTCCAAGCGACGAAAATAGGTTTCTATAGAGATTTTCGAAAATGTTGAGTTTGAAACCCCTCTATTATGTGATTTCCGCAACTTATAAGATGCTTATCATTTTGATACTGTCGTTCTTAAAAATAACCACAACCTCTTATTTGCATTCGATATTATGATTTATGAATGAAAACCTAACCTCAGTGGTTTAGATAAGGGGGGGGGGGGATCAATCAGATCCCTCCCTGACCCGATAATGGATGTCACTGAAATCATTGTCGGGGAATACGAGTCCGAATATTCAGTGTTAACATACATGGTGCAAGATACAAGGTAATACAAACGATCATCAAACTACCAAGATCAGGCAATCCGTAGCCCATCTTTATGAATGTGTTAAATTTGTATCAGTGCATATTCATGTCGTGAGAAAATTGCGAAATAGAGACTCTCATTTACTTCGTCATATGAAGGGTTACATTTCGCGTTGAATTTCGCGATTTAAAATTTTTTTAATTGAGTGTGCGACTGAGAATATACAATATCAGATTTTCAACAACGGAAACTAAGGGCGGAATTCATAGTCCTCACTTATGCTTAAGGGAAACCTTCAGGGACTGACGCTATTCATAGTCAGTCAATAAGCAAACGCCTAAGGGTTTCTTAAAGACTTCCCTTATTCGTTAAGGTACATATCTTTGAATTTTTAACTACTTGATATTTTGTTATATTAATTTGTCACTTTCGATAGATATGCCAAATAAGTAAATCGTTTTATTAAATGGGGCAATGCCCTAACAAGTGCGATGTCTATGAATACGAAGATCCCTTAAGGGCTCACTTATATAGAGAAGGAATAAGCGGGGACCGCCCTAAATCGCTCAGAAATGAAACGAAATTATAAGGTTTACCAGCATATGTAATTTAGCAGCTTAACTTGAAAAACAAACTAGGGGGCTTCGCCCTCTGCTAGCCCCGGGGCCGAGGCTAATTTCGGGCGCGGCCGACATTTAGATACCCTTCGTTTGGGCTAAAAGTTTTTTCGGGCGTACCTATGACTTTTATTTAATCTCCCTCCTCATTCTTTTTCTTCCGTCTTGGCAAAAGTTTTGGGCTTGGTTGAAATAAGTGGGCAAATAAAAACATTTACTCGGAAAATTTTATTGGGGTTGCCGGAGCATGACCCCACAGTACGATTCCATTCGTTTTGAACTTTTTAGTTGCTTTGATAAAGACACATTAATTCAAGGTTTTGTGAAATTGGTGTAAAAAAATGTTTCTTAGAAGAACCAATATGGGGGGTTTGGTTTGTATGGCAGCCCCATGACCCCATGGTCCGATTTGATTCAATCTTACATATGTTTTGTGTCATCAATAGAAACACATTTGTGTAAAATTTGGTTGAAATTGGTACACAAATAAAAAAGGTTTTCTTTGAAGAACTCAAATTGGGGAGCTAGGTTTGTATGGCAGCCCCATGACCCAGTGATCCAATTCGGGTGAATCAAACATACAAACAGCCTGCAACAATAACAAGCACGTGTGCAAAATTTCAGCTTGCTAGCTTCAATACCCGCCGAGTAAAACGCGTCGCAACAGACAGACAGACAGACAGACGGACATGCTCCAATCGACTCCCCAAGTCATGCTGATCATATATGTATACTTTTTATATGGTCGGAGATGCTTCCTTTAATGCGTTACAAACTTCATGACAAAGTTAATATACTCACTCTATGAGCGAAGGGTATAATTAGTTACCCTATTTGAAAGTGAATGACTTGAATAACTCGAAAGCCGTGAAACCGCACCCATTTCAAAGCTACTTTGTGGCTGATAAATTAGCCAGCTGGTTAAAACTTGTCTTTCCGCCCTATGAACGTGGGAAAAACAACCTTTATCGTAGAGGCGGCTTACCATTAAATTCAATGCAATTACCATGTGTGGGAAACATATTTATGGGCACATATCCCAAAAAAATGATGGTCAAGTACTAAGCATGAAAATTTTAACGTTGTTACAGCACATGGTCATTTCATTATTGGTCTAATTTATACATTTCTCTTGAAAAGTATTCGAAATCTTTCGAATCAAATACATATATCTTTTATTATTTGAAAATATAAACAATTTTTTTTTAACTATATAGAGTTTTTACTAATTATATGTTATTAGTTACAAATAAATACAAAAAATACGCCTTCCACATCATTCTTATTCAAATATAATATTTAACCAAAAAGTATCATAATTCTGTCAACACTATAACGGAGCATGTATACTATCAATCCATTGACGATGGGCTCCAATATTTGCATAAACTCCCGGTGAATCGGCCCGTCCACAATCATCACCCCACGATACTAAACCGTACAATTTATTCTCCACCACAAGTGGACCACCCGAATCTCCGGAGCACGCATCCTTGCCACCGAGTACTTCATCACCAGCACAAATCATATCCAACTCCACACGATTTCTATCCTGGTACAGGGCAGCACACGTTGAACGTTTCACAATTGTCACTTGCACATATTCCAAACTATCCGGCAAATGTCCTTCTTCATTCAACGAACCCCATCCGGCAATAGTAGCCACCGTACCACCTCTCAAATCTTCTCCAACACTGGCCAATGCAATGGGTTGTGTAGTTGGCGTATAGTCCACCCGACCATCCAGGATCACAATAGCAATATCGTTCTTGAACGTTTCCGGATCAAATTCATTGTGCTTTATGTAGAGTCGAAGCCAACGTTCTTGGCCACCGCGATTTCGATACAGCGTTCCTACAACCACTTCCATTCGATCTGCTCCTAAATCATGGACACAGTGGGCAGCCGTTAGAACGGCATCGGGCCGATATAAAACTACACCGCATCTAAGTAAACCGTCCAGGCGTAAAGAGCCCGTGTAGGGAAATTGTCCTACTTTGGCTGAGGCTCCACCGAAGATACGATCGTTACTTAAGGGAACGAGTCCATGCGGGACTGCGCTGGTGGAGACGATACTGCCGATCGCGAAAAATACGATTGCAACGAGGTGCATCATTATTTGGCTAATAAAGGTGGCCCGCCCTCATCATAGGCTATTTATACGGAAAAGAATTAATATACATTATATCGCATCTGACACACGTAGACTATCAAAATTGTAATAATAAACCATTAAATTGGTTAATTGCCGCTTAATTGAACAAATTGTGTCTTTTATAATAGTCATAAAGACAATTTCGGCCATAACTTTTGGACGACACGAGTTTCTAATATTTATCAGTTGCGATCTTGAACAAAAAAAAATAGTATGTACTTTTCCGCAAACTCTAATGCTAGGAGTTAGATAATACTCGCCAATATTGATTACAAAAACAAGTTAATAAAAGAGAACATAAAAAAATATTCCATTCCAATATACATTTTGATGACTACTGCATGCTCAGATTGAATTTTTATTATATGAGACATGATGCAACAAATATTTCGACAGGGTATGAAAATATTAAATTGAAGGAACTCCAAAACGGTTGGATTATATCGATGCCTAAGCGCACAAATGTGTTAAGTGCAATTTTCATGAAAATGAGTTTATTTCATATTTTAATTCATCGACCTTATAGTTATATTTCTGCACAAACGTTTTAAGCGATTATCTATTAGGAACCCAACTAAGCTGAATGCCCTTCCATGTTAAGTGCATATCGATACCTTAAAGCACAATAGTGCTAAGTCCATTTTTCAACATTTGGAGAAAACGCGAAAATAACATTTCAAACCTTGTTCCCACCTCCGATAACTTTATTTTTGCAAATTGTTTTAGCTTTTCAAGCAGGTTACACTGTCAAAAGGATAATTGTATTAAAATCTGGCAAGCAATCGTCACAATTTCAAAGAAAAATCGAGAAAAAAAGAGGAAAGTACGGACTTGGCACTATTGAGCAATTAATTTTATACCATCCATGGACTTGACAGAGAAATGTTCGTATTGTCGTTACAATATTGTAAAATGTGGATGTAGTGATAATATTTTTAACCCTTAAATGCATAGCGTACCATATATGGTACATGGCTATTTTCCTGTAAAAGTCAAGAGATTATTCGATTTTTGATTTTTTTTTTACTTTTTCCTAAAATAGACAAAACAAGCTTTCACATAAATTCAATTTTGGCTTCCCGAAGCTTTCCTTGAATTGCCAGTGCGCCGTCAAAGTGGACGAATGTTATTTTTTGTGGAATTTTAAAAGCTATTCTTTAGAGCTAAAAAAATTGGCGAAATTCACCGTTATTTGGAAAAGGAAAAATACTGGTGAGTAAATTGGAGTGTGTTCTTGAGGTTCTTTTGAGATTTTGGGCAAAAAAAATCACCAAAGGTATTGTTTGCACCAAATTTGCAACGTACCATATATGGTACACCATGCATTGGGGCATATTCGGATATATCTATACATACATTCCGATCGTTCTTTGCTGATGAAATTATTCTCCTTTAGTGTTGGGAAGGGTAGGATATGTTCATAAAATTTTAATTATCAGCTCTTTCAACATTATGGTGCGTTTTATTGGGCCCAGAACAGGTCCAAATAATTTAAATTTTCATACAAATTATGTCACCGATTCATTTTTCCAGGACATTCACTGCCATTTTTTTATGAAAGCTTGGTTAATTAGTCCTGTTCAGGATCAAAGAAAACGGGGCTGTCGTAGTTGATTTATAACGATCGTTTTTGTAATTTTATTTTCTATGGCACACCGGTCAGGGCTTAGAATTTCTGTAGCTGCTTCTTATAATACCAGTCTTTTTAGCTGCCAAGTATACTGAAAAAATTCGAGCTTCCGTACTTAACATCTTAGTAAGATGCTTGGACTTTCACCAGGAATCAAGCAGCTGCGCCTTGATATCCAAAATTTTAAACCATTTGATTATGAGAAGTATTGTATAGGAAGTTCACGGTCACGATCCTCAGAAAATGTGCTGCTAGGGTCAATCATTCCATATGGAAGCCTATGTGGAGTACCACATTCAATAAACAAAAAATTACATGGATGTAATTCTTGTGGACAGGTCCAGGGACCTATAAAGCAGGCAGCAGTTCATTTCCATATTAATATCCTAGCAAAGTCAATCCAATCCATATACTTTGCAAGAGAGGAGTCCCATGAGCTATGATAAGTCAAAAGAAGTCTCGAAATATACGTTTAACAGTGGAACATGTTTGTACGAACTATTATATAAATGATTTATTTTATAACGAGACCGAGTTCTAATCGCTCTAATAGCATATTGAGTGCATACCCTATACCCTATATAGAGCTAGACGGCACGCAAAACCCAAAATAATCAATTCCATGTTTTTTTGAAGGGGAGGAAGGGGTATATGAGTTGGATCTGGCGCACTTTTAATACTTAACAAGGACATCCACTTGACACACATTTGAAGTTTTTCGCGACATTCTATCAAAAGGTATGGCTAAATTTAGGTTTGTAGAGGATGTAGGGACCTACTCCACTTTCCATCAACTTCCAGGATATGTCACAAATTGGCGTCGATACAAGTTTCAATAAGGAATAGGAAACTAATCACGGACCTACCCGAGCCCCTTTTTAAAAAACTGAATATTCGCGATTTTCGATCGAAATGACAATCTTTCCTTTAATGAAGAGGAGTTCATTATATCGAGTTTCCACTATAGTTTCGATCAAAACTCTCAATAATCATTATCCTTTCTTTTTTGCACTGTTTATATTAAAGTAAGAGGCAAATTAAATCAAATTTGAAAAATGTCTTTCATTTACAACATATGGCCTGAATGCATGGCGTACCATATTTGGTACACAATGAAAATTCTACTATTTTCGCTTTTCTGGGAAAACGGGCTATTTCCTGGGAAAATAAAGGCTGATTCCATGTTCAGTGACCGATTTTACATAAGGGGAGGTCAATTACAATACTGGGTTCAGACCCCATGCATTTAAGGGTTAATATGTACATACCATGAGATGCAAGCAATTCATTGAGTTTCCACCAGTTCGTATCCATGAAGCAAATGTGTCTCATCAGTTTATGCTTTTCGAAAGTGGTAATGATCGCGAGATGACCAAAAGATGATCTGGTCAAGACTCGACGTCGTCCTTTCTATCCCACTACTGTCATTGACCAGGAAGCTAATTTGTAGTGTTATGAGGGTCATAACAGGACATGGTGGTCCTATTATGAAGCTCGCCAGGAGACTTATGGTAGAAATAGAGTAGAAGCAACAACAGCAACAGCAGCAGCGCGAAATGTCAAGCACAATGTATTTTAAATTGCAGACAAAAATGCTGAACAGCATTTTTGCTGTTCAGCATATTTGTCAGCAATGCAATGCTGCTGCTGTTGCTGCGTCTATTCTATTTCTAGCATTAGACTCAACTTCATCACAAAATTACTACTGCAGAAGTTGTGAGGATAAAGAGAGGGTGATGTACCTGCTCTGTCGTTGCTCGGCACCAGCCATACTTTTATGACACGGATGATCTTAAGTCGTCATTCCATTGGGCGAAGCCAATGCCACAAGATACGTTGCCTCTTTGTCAACGGCGACAAAACTTTAAACTCCTTCAATATAAGATATAGTTTTTCCTTTAGTTAAACGCAAGTCGCCCAGTGCAACATATAAACGAACGAGGCATAGGACGACCTCCTAATTGTCGAATCGCGTTTTCCCAGTGCGATGGCTATGTGACCATCATGTTATGGTCAAAGATGTTGCCCCAAAATTCCTGCAGTGGAACTGCGAATTTAGAGATGTAAGTTAAATAAGATTGCCAGAATGACATCTTTTCAAACAACTGATTAATAAATGTATTATTCGGACCTATATCTGGTCTATTTGGGCTAGGGGAAACCTCGCCGGACTTGAAATGCGTACATACATCCCATAACTCGGTCCCAAACGACATCCCCTTTCTTTTGAATGAAGTTTTGGGTGTAGCTTCGACTGGAATATTATCTAGCCTCTGTCTAGTCTCTGCATGCATTAGTTGGTGAAATACAAACGCCAGACACTCATTAGGATCAAGGACGTATTAGTTAGTTATACATTTACTTTTTCTAATTTGGCAGATCTTTTTCAAAGTAGTCTTTTATTTGAGTCAGCTTCAATTTACTCTTGAAATATGTCGATCAAGTCATAAATAAATAAATAGCTGCCCTTCGCATCTAATCCCTAAGATTTAAACTGCTTAGATCAACAGCTCGCTCTGCTGTTTAGCATCTGAATGAGGCCATATTCCGCCACTTGGATCATGAATTGGAAACTATCATAAACTACGACCCTGCGCTTCGAAGGCGAGTGCACTATTCACTGCGCCAAACATATGCGAACGCCAGGTGTCAAGCTGAACTGTAGAATTTGGAGAGGGATGGCCTTACACAAAATTTAATGTAAGCTGGCATTTACACAAGCCCCAATGTATGTTTTGAAGGTTTCATTTTGAAGAGAAAATAGAGAATTCAAATTAAGCCATTAAATGTGAGGGCTTAATTGAACACCAGTGCTCATTTGAACCTTTGCATCGGAAGTAGACGATCAATCGGCTTTTACCCATTTCAATACAATTCAAAGAAAGAATATGCCCATGTAAACATTTTACAGACAATTCATTCCATCTAGAGTTATCCTGCAATCCCGCAGACAAACCCGCCTTATATTAATCGGGAAGCAACCCTGGCTAATCCTATTTATGTCTCATAATGATATACATTCGTTTTATGGCAGTTATTACCACAAATTTAACTTCCTAATTGTTGCAAGTATGGACTTAGCACAAAATAGCACTATAACTGGACTTAGCACTTTTGTGCAATTTTTTTTGGATCAACCTAGGACATAGCGCTTCTTGTAAAAGTTAATTTCCTTGAATTTAGCTGAGTAAATTTTGTTTCAAGATTAAGTACTCGATGGAGAACTTGACAAGGAATAATACGATGCAAAAATCTCAAAATCGAAAAAAATGGACTTAGCACTTTTGTGCTTTAAGGTATCGATATAAATAAATTTTGTGAGCGCCACATGTGATAAGTGCACTTCGGAAAATAGTAAATGTTTGTGCACACATGTGACAAGTGCACATACCGTTGGAAGGAAGCTACGTTTTCGTTTGATGGTTCGCTAATATCCAGCCGATTATTCGTGGTGGCTATTCAGTATACTACGCATGGGCTTCTTCAAAGAAAAATAGCACTGTATATCTAGTAAAATAGAATTGAGCCCCACAATTTACTTATTTATTTAAAAAAAATTATTGCAATTTCGTAGTATTATATAGCACGATAACTTAACTTAACTTGCTGTCTTGGGATAATATATTTTTTTCGCAAAATAACGGTTTTAATCTTTTTTAAAACACTTTTAAACTTTTAAAACGTAATTTTCCAATTTACTTATTTTTGGGAATATCACTTATAAAAAATTAATATTAACCGGTTAAAAACGATTGATCATCACCAAAAAATCTGTGTTGCCATGCCCATATTCCGCTTACAACCAAATATTTTACCGGCGTAAACTTATTGTTTACAATTTTACAATAATCGAGGGTCATGTCATGACAGTAACGGGGAGTGCTACATCTGGCATGAATGCGCAGGAGGCAAGAGAAGCTCAGAAATCGCAACATCTCTTCTATAGTACACTCAGGCTCTTCCTTCTACCGTCAAACATCTGATAACATTTTCGGACACATGTGAAGGACAGAACCGGAATAAGTACCTTGCAGCTGCTATGCTTTACGATACGTGGTTAACGTATATGGAGTCTGGGCACTCCTATTTAGATGCCGATTCAATTCACGCAACAATTGAACGCGCAAAAAAAAAACTAAAAAAATATTTACCAACACGTGATGGGCTTTCTTGATCGCTTCTTCAAGAATAAATCCAAAACCATATGATCTTAAACGCCAAAAAAATGTATAAGTTCGTGCAATTTCAATCGCCAAAATGATCAAAAAAACGAAAAGTAGAGTCTTCGACTACGGCTTCGGAGATTCGTGATATATCACGCCGTTTATTTGTTACTGATAACCTAACAGGCACACAATTTTCAATAGACACAGGAGCCGACGTCTCCATTCTTTCAAATCGAGGATTCTCAAATGCATTGCCGGACAAATCCTTTAAACTCGTTTCAGCGAACGGATCACCGATAAACTCGTATGGAATTAAGTGTCTATCACTAGACTTGGGACTTGGAAAAGTTTATAACCACAACTTTATAATAGCTGCTATCGATCATCATATTTTGGCGCTGATTTTTTGTATGCCAACAGTCTACTGATTGATTTCGAGATTCGAGATCGTAAACTTGTACATAAGCCTACGCTACTTTCAATTAATTGCGTGGTTCGTGAAGTAGAAGTTTGCTCGCCTAAGCTTTTTCCTATTCAAGAGGAATACGGTTCAGTGCTTAACGATTTTCCTTTCTTGAAAACGCCCCCAGATTTTAATATGGACATAAAACATAGTGTTTTGCACTACATCAATACTAATGGTCCACTGCCTTCAGCTAAACCTAGGAGACTGCATCCACAGAAGTTTAAGGCTGCAAAAGCAGAATTTGAAGAAATGGTTCGATTAGTGATATGCCGACCATCTTCATCGCACGTAGCTTCTCCTCTACACATGGTTCCGAAAAAGGAAGCAAACCAGTGGCGTCTCTGTGGAGACTATCGTCTGCTCAACTCGGTAACAATCTTTGATAAGTACCATTACCAAACATACAAGATTGTAATTCTCAAATACATGGTTGTAACATTTTTTCAAAAGTCGACCTAGTGAGAGCATACAATCAAATTCCAGTGGCACCTGAAGACATTCATAAAACAGCTGTTACAACTCCATTCGGTCTTTTTGAATTTACCCGAATGCCCTTTGGAGTAAAAAATGGAGCGTAAACTTTTCAACGTTTTATTAACCAAATTCTCACTGTATTAGAATTTATTTTTGTTTACGTTGACGACATACTCATTTTTAGTGAAACTCCAAAGGAACATAAGGATCATTTGCGAGCACTTTTCACGCGTTTACAGGAATTCAACATAAAAATAAATCCGGAAAAATGCATATTTGGTCAATCAGAAATTGATTTTCTAGGCCACTATATTTCCGGAAAAGGCATATTGCCTTGTAAAGATCGAATTGATTTTCTAGGCCACTTTATTTCCGGAAAAGGCATATTGCCTTGTAAAGATCGCGTTAAAGCGATTCCTGATTTCGCAACTCCTTCGTCAGTTAAACAACTTCAACGTTTTTTAGGTACATTAAAAAGTTTATTGAATTTCCCACACAAAGTGTAGTAAAAATTACTACAAAAAAAAGCTAAAAAAAAATTTGAAATTTAATCTTACACATTTCTTTAGCAATAGGTTAAAATAAATGAAAACTATTAAATTTTAAATAAAATATTGTGAAATCACATTGCTACTGTAATTTTACAAACAAAAAATGTAAAATTAAATCAAGTGAATGTAATTTTTCATCATTTCTTTTTTACATTTCGTAAATCTTGTCGATAGTATTCTGCTACGCTGTGTGGCGCACTTGGTTGAGTCGCCACTCTACGATGCTAGTAATCTAGAGGTCCGTAGATCGAATCTCGGCGTGGTCCAACATTTTCGAACATGTGAGGATAGGAAATATATAGTGCTTGCAACATTATATACACTCCAAAATTATATGCATTGTAACGTTGACTCGAAACGAAATTGCCTATAAACGGCTGAGTTAACGTTAAGTTAATTTTAAATACAAAATTTAATTTTACACATGGGTATGGGACTTGTTTCCCTCTATGAATTTAAAATTAAATCTTTGTTGGAAATGGGTTAAATATATTGATGTAATTTTAAATGCTTTATTTAACGTAAATTTCGTGTTGTAAATTTACAACTCTGAAAGTTGGCAACCAATTGCCTACTCTGAAAGCTGTAAAAATTTAAAAGCGTGATGGTTAATTTCTATCATAGATTCCTACCCAACCTTGCTAAATTAGCTGCACCATTATATGAGCTTTTAAAGGAGATTAAACCCAAAAAGAAAGAAAAGGTCAAGTTTATTTGGTTGAAAGTTCATGAAGAAGCTTTCGATCATATTAAAAAACTACTTCAAACTCAAACACTTCTTGTTCATCCCAATTTTAATGCAAAGATTGGTTTATGGGTTGATGCCTCAAGTGATGCTGTTGGAGCAGTTCTCCAACAGTGCAGTGCTGGTAAATGGGAGCCACTTTCATTCTTTTCGAAAAGATTACAGCTTACTGAACGTAAATACTCTACTTTCGATAGAGAGCTCCTAGCAATATAACTCGCTATAAAAAGATACAGGTATTACGTCGAAGGAAGAAATTTTACTGTTTATACGGATCATAAGCCGTTGACAAAGGCACTTTGTTCAAAAACAGAGAAGAATCCTCAACAGACCAATCATTTAGATTACATATCTCAATTCACAAATGATATCAGATATATTAAAGGTTGCCAAAACATTGTTTCTGATACCCTTTCGAGATCTCATATCAACACAGTTGACCAATTAGATCACTTGAATCTAGAAATTTTACAACAGGAGCAAAACAAAGATTCAGA
The DNA here is from genome assembly GCA_949715475.1 of Microchrysa polita. Taxonomy (NCBI): domain Eukaryota; kingdom Metazoa; phylum Arthropoda; class Insecta; order Diptera; family Stratiomyidae; genus Microchrysa; species Microchrysa polita. The sequence continues at coordinate 132,061,343 of OX454415.1, read as the reverse complement.
ACTCGAAGATATAATTAAAAAATCAGTAGACACAAAACATTCTTACACACTTGAGAAGATCATCATTCCATTGGAAAATCGTGAGATTTTCTGTGAAACTTCTACAGAAATAAAGAGACCATACATTCCTTTGTCTCTTCGTCGTGTAGTTTTTGATTCTATTCATAATCTATCTCATCCTGGAATTCGATCCTCAAGAAAATTAATTAAAAATAAATAACAGGCGCGACAATCCAGCATTGGACTAAGGCCGCAGGATGTGTTAGTGACATCCTATTTCCAAGATCTTTTCTGCTTTTTTTTGTTGAGGTAATGAGATCAGCATCACGCTCAACAGTGTTATTTCTCCCCATAAATGGGTACTCGTTTAACATCTGAGTGAGATCATAGTCCGTCACAAGCTCGTGAGTTCGAAAAACACCATGGAACACGGTGAGATTCGAACTCATGAGCCTGTGCACCGAAGGTGCGCGCACTAACCGCTAGACCAGCCAGACAGACAGACTAGAAAATTAATTACTTCAAAATATTTCTAGCCAAAAATGAACTCGGACATCAATACATGGGCTAAGACATGTATGTATACCTTGCCAGAAATCAAAAGTTTCTAGGCATAAATCGTCACCCTTCGGCGAATTTGAGGTACCTCGTGGTAGATTCTCACACATCCATATGGATTTAGTAGGACCACTCTCGCCATCTAAGGGATTTACTTATCTGCAAACCATTCGCGATAGATTTTCGCGATGGCCAGAGGCTATACCCATTAGGAATATATGTTCCGAAACAATTGCAAAAGTTTTTGTATACGAATGGATTTCACGATATGGTGTGCCAGAAACCATAACGACAGACCAGGGTACGCAATTCGAATCAAGCTTATTTAAAGATTTGACTAAAATTCTGGGATGTCATCGCGTTCGAACTACTGCTTACCATCCTCAGGCGAATGGATTTATAGAACGATTCCATAGACAATTGAAGGCTGTTATTAAAGCCAATGATGACCCTAAGAACTGGCATGCAAATTTGCCCTGGATTCTTCTTGGGATCAGATCAGCTATTGTGGAAGATATCGGATTAGCTCCAGCACAACTATCATACGGTCAATCGCTTAGACTCCCTGGGGAAATCATAGTTTCTTCTACTGACCCTGATAACAAAACCACATCAAACATAGCAAAAGATATTCAGAATTCAATTTCCAAAGTTAGACCCAAAAGTTCGCGAACATGTCGTCAGAACAATATTTTTGTGCCAAAAGATTTTAACACTTGCTCACATGTTTTCGTTCGCGAAGAAATTAATAAGGGCAGTTTTTGTCACCCATACAGTGGGCCACATAAAGTATTATCTAAAAATGAAAAAAAAATTTCTGATTTTGATGAATGAAAAGGAAAAGTTGATTTCAATAGATAGATTGAAACCCGCATATATATTAAACTCAAATATATTTAATGAAGATAGACACACAAGATCAAAAACAGTAATGTTCAAATGTAATTAAAATATAATTTCCACATAGTAGCGAACAAAGCTGGAAAAATTTTATATGAATTATTAACCGACCATGCATTTTTAGTCCATTCCACAATCGATCCCACATGCTATCCTCCTAGAGGAAATCCTTCCATTCTGGACCTAATAATTTCTGATGGACTAAACCCCATATCTCAACCTATCGTGTGTAATGATTTATCTTCCCTTCACTTACCAGTTTCATTCACAATAGAAAAATCTGTTCCCAAAGTCCAACAATCATACCTCAATTACACGAAAACATCATGGTACAGATACCGATCGCTTATCACGAATGAAATTAACCTTCGCACACTTGATTTTTCTCAAATTACAAACACGGAGCACGTAGATAGTATTATCGATAATTTCTTAAGAACAGTCCGCATCGCAGGCTTAGGATCAACACCCACAGCCCCTGTAAAATCACACTTTTCACGTTTAGACAAGACAGGCACTACCCTAATCAGACAACGTAACAATATTCGTCGTGTGTGGCAACGCACCCGAAATCCCGTTCTTCGTAAATTTATTAGTACCCTAAACCAAAGGATCTGTGCGATTCTTCACGAAAGCAAAAATCGTAAATGGAATGAACTACTGTCAAAGCAGGAGAAATCTTCTCGAAAACTGTGGAAGCTTCTCAAAACTGTTAAAAATAAATCGCGATATATACCACCCTTAATATCACCAGATGGAACTAAAATCAGCAATGAGAAAGATAAAGCCGAACTACTGGCGAATAGCTTTGCAGAATCGTACACATTAACAAATCAGCTTAGTGATTCGCACACAATACGTGAGGTTAATATGTTGGTTGGTTCCCTAAATGAAACCCCTAATGACTTCTCACCTAATAATTTCTGTAATCCCTCTGAAGTCAGAGCAATTATTAAAAGGCTAAAGTTAAAAAAAGCAACCGGCGATGACCAAATCGGAAATATTTTAATAAAAAATCTGCCAAGAAAAGCAGTCGTCTTGCTTACATTTATTTTTAACTGTTGCATGAAGTTAGGGTACTTTCCTAATACCTGGAAAAATGCAAATGTAGTTCCCATTCCAAAGCCCGAAAAAGACAAAAGTATTCCTATTCCTATAACTATCGTCCAATCAGTCTTTTACCATCAATCAGTAAAATCCTGGAAAAGGTAATACTTAAACGAGTTCAGCAGAAAGCCGACCAAAATCATATAATCCCTGATTGGCAGTTTGGTTTTAGACCAGGACTTTCTACAACCCACCAGCAATGGAGGGTAGTAAATCATATCAGATCTGGTTTCAATAATAAACAATCGACCGGTCTAGTTGCCCTAGACATTCAGAAGGCATTTGATTCCGTCTGGCATCAGGGACTAATTTACAAGATGATGAAGTACTCCTTTCCTATCTAATAAATATAATTCGTTCTTTTTTGAGTTCAAGATCCTTTCGTGTCAAAACAAAATCAGTATCTTCTGAACGCGCTGGAGTCCCTCAAGGGTCCGTATTAAGCCCGACTCTTTACAATTTATATTCATCCGATTTAGAAAAGCTCCCAACCTGCGAGGTCGCTATGTATGCAGATGATATAGCTATTTATTGTACCTCTGAATCTCCACACGAAATTGTTAACAACTTACAACAACAACTCAATATCCTTAAAACATTTTACAACAAATGGAAAATTAAAATAAATACTGAAAAAACACAAATAATATTCTTCACGAACAGACGCGCCAGCAGATACCTACCAGACCCCCAAATAAATGTTCTAGGAACACCAGTGTCCTGGAAAAATAATATCACATATCTCGGACTTCATTTAGATAAGAAGCTAACATTTAAATGTCACGTAGATGAAACTGAGGTTAAAATGAACAAACGCATTCGAACGTTATACCCCTTTATAAATAGAAACTCAAAATTATCCACAGAGAATAAAATATTATTGTACAAAACAGTGATGCAACCCATCATCCTTTATAGCTCTCCTGTATGGAAACATTGTGCTAAAACACATAAAAAGACACTACAAAAAATTCAAAATAAGTGCCTTAAGCTAATAATGGACAAGCCATTCTTTTTCTCCACTAGGCAACTGCACGCTCTAACAAAAATAAAACTTATTATCCAAAAAACTGACGACATATACAATAAATTTGTGAACAAATGTTCATTCCTGAACAACCCACTAATCTCTCTTTAGTACCTTCTCTGCGCTTAAGATAGTATTATAGGTTAAGTTAACATAGATAGATAGATAGATAGATAGATAGATAAGTTGTTTTATTCAAAAATTCAGATTTGTACATTTAGTTCACTCAATTCAAAACAAAGTTGCGGCGTGGCTTTTGCCGTCTGCCTAATTAGTTTGATGTATTTAGATATATTATATTGAGTATATTATTATTTAGTAATATATATGTATATTATTCGCGTTATTTTAATGTTATATGTTTAATTTTTTTATTTTTATTTTAATCCAGTATTATTTCTATTTTGTTTATTGATGGATGACTAGTTCTATATGTTAGCATGTGAAAGGAACCGGATGATGAAGTTCACCCAACTCCATATTCTGGGTGTTCATCTACCCGAAATTCCCTCCTTATGCGGTTTTTATTGTAATGGTTTTTATATGCTTTCGTTCATTATCCTGTATCTGTAACTTAGCGCTATTTCACAGAAGTCGTATAAACTCTCCCAATTCGGTTGTCCATTTAGAGTTGCATATATTTCGGTATCACTCAGTACATCTTTTCCAAAGAACCAACGTCTGGTCTCCTTTAGTATAGGGCATATTCCAAGAAAGTGCCGTGTATCTTCTCTCGCTCTCATGTTGCATAAGCTGCATAGCTGTGGCAGATCATCGCGATGCGGTTGATAGTTGAGTGGCAGCAATTCTCCCCTGGCTCGGAAAATGATAGAGATTTTCTTTGACGTAAATTCATTAAGGAGATACGTGTTTTCGTTGAGATTGTGATTTAGGCGGGAATATATATCGCGATGCTGTGACGATAGCGCCCTTTCAGCTGTTACTATTCTTGCCTTTTTATTAGCCTCTTCCATTAGAGTAAAAAGATCCTTGGCCGTCTCCGTTGAGCCATTCCAATTAAACTGCATACCCGTGGTTTCTGCTAGCGCCTGCAAGTCAGCATAAAATACAATTTTCGAAGATACCTCATATGCCAGTAATATCTTAGGTAGGCGTTCGTTATTCATCGCTGCTATTTTTTGAAGATACCTCATATGCAATTTTAAGGTTTCGGAGAAAAGCTTAGGCAGACCAGTTTCTTGTAGCAGCATATAATTTGGGGTGTTCATTGGTAAGTGGAATACTCTTTTTAAGAAATATCTTTGCAGTTTTTCAACTTCGTCATATTCTACTCCTCCCCACACTTGGGCACCATAAAGTAACACTGACTTCGACACAGCTTGAAATATGCTGTGCTTTGCGCTATGTGATAAAACTGGGTTGCTGAAGCAATTCTTCCAGATGCTATTCATTGACCATTTTGCTTCCTTGAGTCTTTGCTTCAGATGTGGCTCCATTGACAGGTTACTTGCGATTAAGATGCCGAGATACTTGTATTCTTTCACTACTCCAATTTCCTGTCCACCATACGTCCACCTCTCGTCCTGTGCTAACACAAATCGCTTCTTAAAAATCATAATTTTCGACTTCTGCAGGTTTATCGTAAGACTCCATTGTATGCAGTAAGCTTGTATATGGTCGATCATGCGCTGTAGTTCTTTCGGTGATTGGGCAAGGAACACCATATCATCTGCATACATTAGCCCTTTCAATCGAATGCCGAATGCCTCCGCACCACCGGGGATATCATCCAAAATGTCATTCACGAAGATTGCAAACGCATCCGGGCTCAGCATACAGCCTTGGCGAACACCAACATTTGTATCGAATGACGAAGACAGCTCTTTTCCAGTCCAGATCCTTGCAGATGTATTTTTATATAGTTGTTCGAAGACATTTCCAAACTTGAGGCTCATCCCGTTGTTGTACAGTTTGTAGAATAAAGCATGCCGGTCAACTGTGTCGAATGCAGCCTTGAAGTCCACGAAAAAGACGTACAGTTTTTTACTCTCATTTAAATAATGCCGTGCAAAGCTTTGCAATACGAAGATGTTATCATTCGTAGAATATCCCGTCCGGAATCCAGCCTGGTTTTCTTTAATGATGTCATCTGCTTTCAACCACTCGGCAAATCTTCTCTGTAGCAAGGTTGTAAATATTTTGCTCGATGCGTTTAGGAAAGAAATAGCCCGATAACATGCCGGATCGTTAACTTCTCCTTTCTTAAATATGGGGAAAATGATTGAGTCGCAGAATTCACTAGGGATATCCCCCGTATCCATAATTCGATTGAACTCTTTGGTCAGTGTGGAAATTGTATCACATTAGTCCTGTCTGCGATTTGTAACATTTCAGTGAAGTGAGACTTCATCCTTTCCACATCAATTCCATGTCCAATTGTGTAGGCATCTACTCCATTTAGACGCCTAGCGGCTTTCCAAAAGTCCTTCCTATTTACGCAGTTACTTAGTATCACTGCTTGCTCCTGATAGAAATCCCTTTTCCTTTGTGCGCATATTTCCTTAAATCTTTTATTGGCTTGGTGATACATGTTTCTCGTGGCTGCGTTGTTATGCTTTCTAAAAAGCTGAAGGCATGCGAATGAGCGCTTTCTACCTTTTTCGCACTGCTGATCGAACCAAGGCTTTTTGTAGGTTTTGTCACGGCGAATAGGAGCCATAGTAGGGTTAATTGTTTTTATTATTTCTGCCAGGCCCGCTAAATTTAAACTTTCCTTTTGTCTGATGCACTGCGCTAGACGTTCTTCATATTCCGCTGCCATATCGTTTCGCCACATGATCTTTGGCAAAAGGTTCATTTTTTCCACATTCTGTCCGATACAATCTAACCCAATCGTTGTTATAATTGGGAGATGATCGGAGAAGTGTTTTTCGTCAACCGTGAAATCCGTAATGAGAGGCAGCCAGTCCCCTCCGGCCAGGCATAAGTCAATCACTGAATGTCCTTGTTGACCAACGAATGTACATTCCCCATAAGAATCGCTCGTTGTGCACCCATTAAATATCCTCAGTCCAAAAGAGTCCATCAACTCTAATACCTTTCTCCCACATGTATTTATTATACAGTCCTTGGTGTTCCTGCTAATTTTCTCCATTCTATTGGCTACTGGCTGTTTGTCACCAATTCTCGCATTTAAATCGCCCATTATCAGTAAGTCGTTGCTTTCCAGTTTAATTAACATATCCATGAACTTGTCGTAATCAGCGTTCCAGTTGTTACAATTAATATACAGTAGAGCGCCGATAATCCGGATCGATTGGGACCGGACCCTATCCGGATTTTCGAATTTTCCGGATTTTCGAATTTTACCTATGGGGCTGCAGTTCACTCCTCAAATGGATAATATCTTCTTTCTAATGTAGATAAATGAAACCCCTATGATATTCCTTAGTATTTTAGTTGTTTAATTCAAAAAAATTCAAGAACATAAAAATATTCACAGCATCGAATAACACAGTATGGCTTATGATATTATGAGAAATCAATCGTTACTTCATTTATTATTATCTTAAAAAAAATTCTTAATAGCTAAGTACGTATGTAATGCAATTCAGAAGTACATATTGTAAGAAATAAAAACAACAAAAATAAATTTCACATTTGGAAAAGCTGAGTACGGCTGATGAGTATAAAGTCATCACTACATATTTATCGGCTTAAAAAAGTCATTAACAGATTTTTGGATTTTCGTGCCAGCTCGTTTATTTGCGGCTAGATCTTTGACTCGTTTAAGAACCAGGAGCTGTGCTGGCGTCACTTCGTTTTGATTTTCAAGCCAAGAAATAAGCGTTTCCGCTGCCATAAAAGCCTCAGCATGTGTCGGGCCTATTTCAATCAAATCATGTTCATCATCACTGTCAGATTCCAAATTTTCTGCGTCCCCTTAAGTTCAAAAAGTAGAAATAATCATATTTTTATGTTTAAAAATATAATACTTACCAGGGGCGCTTTCAGCAACCATTTGAACTATTTCATGGTCAGCAAGAATTTGGTATCCGGCATCTTGATTATCAATGGACAACCATTCTCTCGCGTCAGTTTCATCGCATTCATTGAGTCCCGGAATTGCATGGCATATGTTCAATATTTCACTAACACCACAATCTTCTGTTACCTCCACAGAAAGTTCCTCTTCAGGCCAAAGCTTCCTCCATGCTCTTTGAATGTTTGTTTCGGTGACATTTTCCTAGGCATCAGCAAGCATGTAGATAGAGTCTTTTAAATTTAACTTTTTAATGAAAGCGACGACACCCTCTTCATCATTTTCAGCCAATAAAAGTTGGCGAAGAAGCTGCTTCCGATAAACTCTTTTGAAGTTTTCGATAACTCCTTGGTCCATCGGTTGAAGAATCGATGTAACGTTTGGTGGAAGAAACTGTACTTCAAAATCTGGATGGATTTCGTTCAAAATTTCTACCGGTGGATGTGTAGGCGCGTTGTCGACAAGCAAGAGTACTTTTCCGGTTTTTTTTCTTCCCTCGCGGAATTCTTTTACACTTGGAATGAATTCGTTCTTGTACCACTCAAGGAAAATTGTCGAGTTCATCCATGCACTCCTTTGGGAAGTGTTGCTTGTTGCTTTTTCCAATAATCAGGAGGTTTATTTTGTGCTCACCACTGGCATTAGCACATATCATGGCAGTAATCCGCTCCTTGTTTACTTTAAATCCGGAAATTGATTGTTCGCGCTTAGAGGCCAATGTTTTGCGTTGTAGAGCTCGCCAGTATATCCCTGTCTCATCGGCATTGTAAATATCTTCTCGAGAATATCCTCTTTCCAAAGCTTGCTTTATAAAACGATTTTTGAAGCGTGTTCCGGCCGCTACATCTGAAGAAAGCTTTTCGCCTTCTATAGTCAACTCTCGGATTCCGTGTCTATTTTTAAACCTTTTTAGCCAGCCAGAACTGGCTTTGAAATCACTAGGACCATGCAGCTCTTGGTTAAACTGCAGATCTTTTTCGCAAATTAAGGGTCCCGAAATTAGTTCCCCAAGGCTCCGCTTTTGACTAATCCAAAGATACATGGCGTCCTCCAAAGCAGTATTATTTGCCAATCTGGAAGTTTTTCTTTTTAGAGTTCCCTCTTCACAATCGACTTTTGAAGCATATTGTGCCAATGGTTTTTTTTTTGGCTTTAATATCGCCAATTGTGGAAGTCCCTACTCCGTAGATTCTTGCAAGCGAGCTACCACTCTCACCTTTCTCAAGCCGTTTTATTATTTCGAGTTTAGTTTCAATGCTTAAAAACGTATGTTTTCTTTTCGAACTTGATGCCATGACGGGACGAAATCAAAGATACAAGGTTAAATATGTATAATAATAATAACAACCCAGCAAAAAATCTGATCAGGTTTGTCAGGTTTAAGGAATAGGTAAGGGAAACGATTTCAGCTTTGGCCTTATAATAATTCTTATGAAAGCTTTATTGCTTCTTTCTGTCATGGATAATTCGTGTTAGCTTTGTTTAATATTAAACTAAGGCACAATTCAGACTTACTTTAGTTTATTGCCAGCTTTACTTCCAGACAGGTATAAATAGTAATTATAATAATGGTTACGTAAGGCTCTTTATAATTTAGTTCAAACTTTAATTCATACCAGAAATAAGACAAAATTACATTTCAGTAATTTAAAGTTTTTGTAAGCCTTTGTATAAGGTATCTAAAATGTTTTTTTCTGAAAACCTTTCCATTCCCTTATTAAAAATATATTTAGTTCTTAAGTAAGTCTTATTTTAAGTTTCTTTCCAAATTGAAATTAAGTATCATTTTGCGAGGAGATTGCTATGACAGGCTCTGTGGCTCAGTTGGTTGAGTCACGATGCTAGTAATCTAGAGGTGCGGAGATCGAATCTCGGCGTGGTCAAACATTTCCGGGCATGTGCGGATATGCGCTATGTCCCACAAGGGGGGGGGGGTACACAGAAGAAGAATAATGCCATAACAGTTCAGAAAAATCACATTTTTTTATAATTCTCTAAACATTATCAAACCATTTACATAAGGATATGAAAAGGTATTATAATTTTTTTTCCAGGCATCCGTATAACTTATTAAAAGCTACAGGTAAATCTTTTTTAAAGGCTTAAATAGTTTTATTATAAGGTAAAAGTTACGTATCTGAGCTTAAACCTTATGGCCAATGACATGGCCTGTGCTTCGGTAAGGTATCTGACAGGTTAATGCCTTTGCAACGCGTAATTCCTTACCGAAGGTTTCCCTTACTTCAAAGGTATACAGCGTATGGATATAAACCTTAAATAAGCCTTCAATTTTTTGCTGGGAATCAACGAGTACAACACGCACAACCACAGCAAAGTTTAGTTTCGCACTTGTTGCATAGAACACCATTCACTGACTGAGGGTAGCGGACACCCGATACATATCTCTAAATTCTTGTAACGGTAAAAATTTCTTCTCATTGAAAGCGAGCGACACTTGCTTGAATTTTGTTTATTCAGGTGCAACATCTTATCACATTTAGCTACATAGGATACACTATTTATTGCGTTTTATGAGCACAAGCAACAAATTTGAACGTATCCAATGATCAATAGGTCCCCTTTTTTGGTCCGGATAAATTTATGCTATGCGGTTCATATAATAAATTACAATTGTAATTTTTTTATATAATAGGGTACTCACACTATAGACAAGATTTACTAATCCTTGGATCTAGTTTGTCAAATTTGCGTAAAGTCTCATATTGTACTCATCCGATTTGAATAATGCATATATTTTTAATTTAATGACATATGATTCAATATGTTCTTCTTCTTCCTTGCACCTTATACAGCTCCGTGGCTTCGCGTTGCTCGGCCTGCGGTGTATGCACGTCGCCCATTTTGGCGGTAATGTCTCAGTCTACTTTTACAGGCAGCTCTGTCTTGGATTACTTCATCGCTGAGACCAATGCGCTGTTGTTGCTTTGCCATTTGACGCATCCATGTATTTTCCGGTCTGCCTTTGGCCTTGGGTCCAATAGGTGGAACATTCATTGATATTGCCTTCTTCGCGGGGTTCTCAGGCGGACGCCTTTGAACATGGCAATACCAATCCATTTGTCTGTCTTCGAGCTTTTCGGAAATTGGTTGGGGAACAGACAAGCTGCCTCGAATGTAGTTGCTTCGTATGTGGTCCTCTTTTGTAACCCCAGCTGTCATTCGCAACATTTTCATCTCAGTCGCGTCCATTTTTTTCGTGTATTCATCATACATGGTCCAGCATTCGGAGCCATACATGAGTGTAGGACGCACGACCGTTTTGTACAACTTGCCTTTTAGCTTCAGTGGCATGTTCTGGTCGCAGAGAACTCCAGAGTTATCTCGCCACTTCATCCACCCAACACTAATGCGATTTTTGATGTCGTCATTGCATTTACCTTCCCTGTTTATCATCGAGCCAAGATACTTGAATTTTGTACTAGACTTAAGCTGCTCTTCTTTGATGTAGACATATGGTATCGGTGCCTCTGGATCTGAGAACGGACAGTATAGATACTCCGTCTTTGTTATGCTTACCCTCAGTCCATGCTCCTCCAGAATGTGATACCAATTTGTCAGCGCAACTTGCAAGGCTACGATGTTTGAGCTACTAAGGACAATATCATCGGCAAAAAGAAGAGATATTTCTAGGCCGTCAGGGATACGTGTTAGTAAGTAGCACATGATGATATTGAAGAGCAACGGACTCAATACACTGCCCTGGTGTACTCCGACATTAACCGGAAATTCTTCTGATTCACCGGCTGCGCATCTAACCTTAGTCGTTGCTCCATCATACGTGTCTCGTATCATCATGACATAGGCCTCGGGGACATTAAGTACTCTCAGGGCCAACCATATCAGATCTCGAGGTACTCTATCGAATGCCTTTTCCAAGTCGATGAATACAAAATGCAAGTCCTTACGCGCTGCTTTATATTTTTCCGTGGCAATACGTATGCACTGAATAGCATCGAATACAGCTAAGATTTTAGTGCAAACTATACCATATATTGGGTTTATTCTTAATATTTCCGCAAACGAAAAATAAAAAAAAATTTTTTTTGCCGATCCGGATTATCGGTCGTCCGGAATTTCGAGTTCCGGATTATCGGCGCTCTACTGTACATAGGAAAAAGTATAAGTTTGGTGTTACGATATGTCAGCAGCAAGTAGCTCCAATCATCGATATTTTCAAATATGCATTTAACTTGTAGCTCCTTTTTAAAACCGAATAAGAATCCTCCACTCGGCCTGCCTCTTTCACTTCTTCTTTTCGCAGAAATCCATTTCAATTCATAGTTCTTAAATTTTCTTTCATATAACTCATAATCATTTTCCATTACAAAAGTTTCTAGCAGCATAAAAATATCAAAGCAATTTATATATTCGAAGAAATCGTAGAAAATTTGCTTATTTTTCAATCCGGCAATATTATATGCTAAAATTTTTAATTCTTTTGTTTTCATATCACAGACGGCAACACTTTCCTATAGCACAATCAAAGCCATCTTTATACAAAGCCCGGAAGCAGAACACGTTCATATACTTAAGTGCCAAATCATAGGCCTGTTCAGATCGAAAATTTACATTGCGGTAAAGGCAAATCGGGTTGGGTCGCGACAAACTTTACACGAAAAGTATTGGTTCCCGGTCGATTTTCGTCGCGAAAAGTGGAATGTGTCGTGAATTAAAGTGTCTAGAATGCAGTGAAAGAACAAAATCCAGACAAAAAGTGAATTTTCCACATGTTTTCGCGATTTTTATCAGAGCAGACACGGTTTTTTTACATGCGCTGTGCTTGTGTTAGTGCATCGTGCAACGTATATACGACATGTTCATAGGCTCGTTTTGTGTGCATGTATTGCTGCTTCCCGGCTTCTAGTGAAGGTGGCTTTGAGCACAATTGATGATGTTCCGCATGCATCAGTTGTCTCTGCGACGATGCCCGTTCGTTCGGCTTGTGGTTGTTTACTTTCGTCATCAACTCAGCTGACATAGTGGTATCAATGCCCAGAAGAGCGCTCAGTTGCGCCGTGCCGTCCAGTCCGTCGTATTCCAATACGTTTCGGTGAAGATTCCAGGTGAACTTTTGGTTGTTGACAATCATGAAGTCATCTTTTACAAAGATTTTGCCATTTGGATATTTAGCTGTAATTTCCCTTCGCAGCCCTAACAGGCGATTTCGCTTTTGCCGTGCCTCGTATGGCAGGTCTTTCATAATTCGGATGTTCGTTTTCCGCAGCATTTTCGCGTTTCGCAGTGCTTTGATCACTTGATGCCGATTGTGAAGGACCACTTTGAAGTTGCGTAACTGTCCCGTGGAGCCCGACAGTTCCTGAACTTGATCGTCGTTTAAAGCGGTAGTGCAGCATTTTAGTGTTTGAATGCATAGTGTGTTAATTGTATCTTTAGCATTGTTTATATCGGCCGGAATTTTTACTATTAAATTGTTTGATATGGCATTTTTCTGCAGTTTTTCAATTTCGATTGCTTGTTTTTCGCATATTTTGGCTATTTGTTTGATGTCGTTTGACAGTTGCTCGTTTTGCTTTTCAAGGTGCAAGATTCGTCCTATGAACTCCTCAATATCGGTTTTGTTTGCAAAGTTTTTTAATTTTTCATCCATGATTTCAGCGACTATCTGCCCAATCTCCAATTTATCCGATGGGGTCATTTTACTGGTTTTTTTGTTGGCAGAGAAGTTGTCTGGGGATGTAAGGGCAAGTGTTCGTTTAGACATTTACCTTCGATTTTGCTGGATGTCGTTATTGAGGAATTTGATGGAATTTTGAGTGGATTTTGAATTTTTAGCACATCTAATCACTATTTGCTCACAACTAGTAGTTTTTATCACACGTTTCGGTATTTTAACTGGAGAAATAAGCGATTTAATTTCTGCGAATATTTTTCACTGCTGACTTTTTCGATCTGTCAAACTAACTACCAACAACATAGTTCTTAAGCTTAACCCTTTCCCGGACAGAACGTCTATAGACGTCCAATTTTGAGCATTTGACATACAAATCGTGTCAAATTTTGGCGTTGTGTCCGGCAATGAGTTAAATTAAGATAGAATTAAGTCCAAGTAGGTTTTTTTAGTACACTTTTTCCTCGAACTATTATCTGTATTGTATATACAATCAAACTCCTGTATCATTTTCGAAGTATACCACTAAAATATAGCTGTAGAGATTTTGTCTGAACTCTAAACAATGTATAAAACTTGTAATACGCAAACTGAAATCTGACCAATAAATGTTATTTTATTATTATAAGCGCATTTTCCTTTAGTTTTAGTTTCTTTAGATGTGAAGCATTTCTTATCACTGTTTGAACAATAGGCTCCCGCCTTAATGTGAAATTTTACCCTAATCCTTACGACCAAGTCATGAGGGCTCGATGCTTCTCTCTTAATTACTCTCTCATAAGGATTGAAAAATACTCATTTTTATCGCCTCTATTATTTTTTGTACCTTAACCTTCAAGCGGGCGCGCGAGCGGTAATTTACCACCCTGATCATATAAACACGCATAGCTTTTCCCCGTTGGCGGGATCGAGGTGGGAGAAGTATGTACCTATTCTTAAGTCATACTGTTATGGATACGATACAATAAAATTTTGGGTAAATTTTACCTTCCATACCTTTCCAGCGGTCACACAGACAAAGAAAATAGAGGACATATAGTCATAGACCAAAAATGTAGGACCATTTGCTATCTCATTCATTCTTTCAACCAATATACTGGGATGACAGCTGTACTAAACGAGACTAACAATACATATGGTATGATAGAAAGAGAAGGAGAACACCAAAATGTGTCCCCTTTTCGATAGTGCATCTAATTGCTTGGAATACTTCCTTATCTTCTTCTTCATTGAGCGGTCATCAAACGTTCGGGTTGTATATTTTGGTATATAGTTATGCTCAAAATGTGTGTGTTTTGTGTAATATCACTGAAGTGACATTCTTCGCTAAAACTGCTGAGCTTGTTTTATTGTTCACCAGATAATACTTTTTATGATGATAACTTATTTGGAACATGCTCTTCTTTCAATTTATCATAATTCTGGGAATGGAAGTTGTATGGTTGAGCGCAAATGGAGGGGAAAAGACGCGCCCGGTAATGTCACAAAAAACGAGCGCCCGCTTGAAGGTTAAGGCTACTTATAACACACGAATTCGAATTCAATTGAATCGATTTTTATTATTTTCTTCTTGAAATTTCACTTTTTGAGCTCCATGCAAGCCTTAAATTTTGATCCCTCTTCCGCAGGTAATGATTTTCCCTTATCCATATTATAGTTTAATATATATATTACTCAAACAACAACAAAAAATTGGGGGCCCTACGTCCTCAATTGAGGAAGGCCGACAAAAAAGAAATTGCATCTGCTATCCTGATGACAAATTTTAAATGGCTATTTTGTGTGTTCTTTTTCGAAAAACAATTATAAAGCAAAATTGAAAAATGACAACACAATGCTTTTTCTTTTAATTAACTTAGAATTAAATAGACTATTAACCGTTATAATTTTGAAATTTTAGCTCTTTTAGTTTGGTTGGAAATCAGTCGAAACTATTCATGCGAAGGGGTGTGCTAATCTGATGACAACCAGTGTATATTTGTGATACTCGCTTTTAAACTTCTATGGCAGTCTTTGTAAGCAACAAGATACTATCTTTATGGGCATCACATCGATAACATTCCATTTGATGGCGTAACTTTTCAATGACTGTCGTTTTTTTTATTTTCTTCGCCAGAATGTGTATGAATATCCGAAGCAAATTGGTTACTAAACCATAATTCCTTTTAAATCTTAATTCAAATAAAAGATCATAGCCTCAAACGTCAAACGTATTGAGTGCATAATAAACATTTCCATCAATCGCACTTATACCAATGGTCTTATTTTTTTTTTAATTTTTCAATTTTTCACATATTAGTCACGATCAAAATCGAATCTAATATCTTAATTTATGCTCAATATAAATCTTCCAAACAAGCAATATCGGCGCACCGAAAATTTCCATCATTTACCATACTTCCGAAATTAAATTGGAAAATTTGCACATCATTCATTGCTACAATGATATCTTTTTTAAAAAATCTTGCGGCCCGTAAAATATGCAAGTAGTTATGTGGCGCAGCGCATCCTCCGCTTCAAATTCATAAATTACCTTCTATTTACCACCGGGCGATTGTTACAGTGAAGGAGTGAAGTGATACGAACATTTTTTATTGCAATATGCGCCAATGCGTTTTTCTCATCGAAAATATTTTTGTCTTTTTGTTCGTTTTCGGTCGAAATGTGAAAGTCAATCAAGAAAAATCGAATTTACTCGATCGGAAAAAAATTCGCTGTGCATCTTCAAGTTTTTTACCTTTTTTTGTGAATTGCATTCGTACTAATGTACTCATCTTTTAACTAGGTTCAGCTGATTTTACTAAACTCTTTTTAATCTTCCCAGGCCAGACAGTTTGTACCAGATATCAAGATACATACTACTCATACGATAGTTAAGTACGCGAGTTGAAGTACACGTACTCATTCATACCTTTATACTACTCTTGACGGTTAATCTTCATTAAGTTTTGTTGCAATCAATTGTTTCGACTGTTTCAATTACCTTTTTCTTCTTCTGTTCGTACATACACATATGTGTTTGCATCTAGTTTTGGTTCAATTGCATAATGGATCAATGTGTCGGGAAGATGCGCGCACCGCGATCTCTCACCAAAAAACAAGTCATATCATTAGAGCGGTTTTCAAGGCTGTAAAATTATTGTTGTAATTGATCAATCATCGGATATAATCGATTAAGCGTCTTTGGCTGCTTGGTCCTCTGGACGAGCATGCTTGTGGGCAAAATTTGAGTGAATGAAATGTTGAAGAGGTTAAAGAAGCGCATCGAATGAGGCATACAAGCTTATTAATTAGATTTGATTAAAAATGTAAATATTTTAACTAAAAAGTTATTAATGATAGTTGGGGTGTTGTAATTTATTATAAAATAAATGGCGAATTTGGCACCTTCTTTTTGTATTCAGCCGGGATAAGTGCATAATCGTAATTTTGAAAAATATTGGACACATGAGAATTTCTCAAGATTTGATGAATTATTTCTGCGAAAGCCCTTCATTGTCTTAACTGTGGAAAATTAATTAAAATAACATACATTTTTACAAGATCGAGACACAAATTTGTATCCAATTCATCACTGTTGCAGATGCAGTGTCACCACAGATCAGATATACATAGATCAGGAACTTAGAACAAAATAATTTTGCCAGAGGGAAACCACTACAAATAAATAATGTGAGACGAATAGAATTTCCATTAAACTGCCCATTGTGCTGAGAAAGACAGCTATAGCTAATTTTTGTTTTCCAGAGAGTCATAAAGTTTTACTTTTAAGTGTATCCGTGGTCGAAAGCATTAATTGCAGTCGTGTGCGTTAACTTTTTCAATGAATTGCATTAGTGTGTAAATTTTCGTCGACATTTAGAGTTGCCGTGTAATATCAATTCCCTGACCGCAAATGGATTATCGTCAACACATAACATCAAATCGTACTTCTTTACGTACAATAAATCGATTCACAATTTAAGAATGTTTTTCTATATAACTACCACTCTAAATAACATTTTTCAATTAACATTTTTAACAATTTGCGCACTACGCTATTGTACATACCGAAATGGTAACACCGAAAACGAAACGAAAATGACACAAACCCCGCCCCGGTGCCATTTTCGTTTAAAAACAATGGATGCTCGGTGTTACCATTTCGTTATGTACAATAGCGTAGTGTGCATAATCTTAAAAATTTCAATTGAGATTATTATTTTATTATTTAGAGTGGTTGTTATTTAGATAAGCGTTCTTAAATTGTCGATAATCGTTTTATTGTACGTAAAATTGTATGATTTGATGTTATGTGTTGAAGACAATCCATTTGTGGTCAAGAAAATAATATTACACGGCAACTCTAATGTAGACGAAAATTTACACGACCATTTCGTGAACAATACGACATTTTGCATGCATTTTTTTTTATGTTCACTTGCGTGAAGATCCACTTGGGGACGAAAAATGTTGATAGTTTGTGTTTTTTACATAATTTTCTATAATACGTTAATATAACGAATATGATCTTCATCCTCAATAAACAAATATGAAGTGCTTGTTCACGGGGCATTTCCAGTTTTAGATGGAGACTCCACCCATCTCGACCCAGTACTGAAAACGGTCAATTTGTGTGCCTGTAGCGGGAGAGTGGAGGTGGACTATTTAGGAGGAGATTTTTTTTTACATTTAAGAAAGAGATCGAATCGTTAAGCTAGTTAGTCTATTCATTCTTATGGATTTAAATGATGCTAAGGGGAAGGCTTCGATTATTCAGTATCTTCCTGTATGTACACGTTACTTACAGTACACACTCAAAGGTAAAATGTTTTTCAGCCGATTTTAATTTTGTATGGAGTTCCAACTCTGTCTAGGCGCCTATAGAGAAGATGTGTTTCCATTAATTTTCTGCCATCAGGGATGAGTAAAGAGAAGAATAGTTAAACCCGATACATAATACATAATGTACGCATGCGTTTTGCATTTCAATTGGCATTCAATCAAAAGCAATTGTGGTTCACTTTCAATTTCTTTTGTTTCAAATGTTTATTTTATGACACGATTGGGACGGTGTGGAGGGCGAATTTGAGGCCTATCATCAGTCATCGAGTCAAACGAAGTGCTTAGTGTACCTACTTTGCTTACACAATTGAATGTATTAAACATTAAAACAAAAACAAATTGGGATTCGATCGTTAGCTCTACCTTTTGGGTCAATGTTAGGTGGCCGACCGTATCACGGCGTTTAGTTGTAATTGATATCACCATATGAATACTAAAAGAATGTCTTGTATTCACGTACATCATAGTACCCCCACAGTTCTTTTTTGGTATTAAAAAATATGCATTAACATTATTTAAATAGAAACGTTTTTTCACCATTTAACATTCGCTTTTTCCCTATCAATGTGAAATAGAAACTTAGATGTACCTAAAAAGAACAATTTTATTTCCTGCTCTTTATTATTTTATTAATTCTTTGTGCCGATAGTGAAAAGAGACTAGAAACAGAAAATTCCCTTATCTATTCGAAGTATTTTCTAAATTTGTTCAAACGCAGACACATTTTTGATTGAAGCTTTGAACTTTTCGTTACACGTATCCTTACCGTTGCTATAGATAATTATTGGGTGAATTCCCATTGTAAGACGAAAACGGACAGGTAAACTTGCAAGACAAGAACCATCGTTCTTACAATGTGAAATGCACAATGCTTGTCTGCTGGCCACTACAAAAGCTCTCGCCGTCCGTTTGTTTGTGCTAATAAATAATAAACTAGTTAGGCCAGTCAATAAACCGAAAAATAAGGCGTTAGGTCGCAAAAAATTGCTCGGCTCTGGTTTTTTGGGATATTGTTAGGATAGATACCAGAAGTGTACCACCAAGTTTGCAACTTCGAAAAACCTGTGCTAACCCCATGACCCTCAAAAAACCTCAAAATTTTCGGACTTTTTTCATATTTTTGTTTGTAATTTCTAAAAGGTGCTTCCTACAAGTAAGTTGTCCACTGCACTGTTAAAGCTAAGAAAATCTTCTTTAATTTGAGTGTAACCCCAGCTTTGTAGGCGCAAAGGATCCCGAGATACAGCACTTTAAACATTGTTTTTTGGAAAAAAGTTCGAAATTGTAATTTCAATCATGTTCCGAGCTGAATATCGGCTTAAATGCGCATTTTACAGAGAAAGTCATGTGACATGAAGTTATAAACCAGTTCCTTAGCTGTATATATGTCGGAACGAATGGAATCAGACCATGGGGTCATAGGGCTGCCCCTGAAAATTAGGTTCTTTAAGAAAAACTTTTTTCTTTATGTACCAATATTAACCAAACTTCACCCAAGTATGTTGCTGGTTAAGCCTAAAAAAATATCTAGGAACGGATGAAATCGGAACACTACGTTATAGGGCTGTCATACAAACCAACCTCTGGAAATTAGGTTCTTCTAAGAAAAACTTTATTCTTTATGAACCAATCTTAACCACCCTTCCCCCAAATGTGTTTTTTAGTAAAGCTTCAAAACATATCTAGAAACGGATGAAATCGGAACACTAGGTCATAGGGCTGTCATACAAACCAACCCCTGATAATCAGGTTCTTCTAAGAAAAACTTTTTTCTTTATGAACCAATCTTAACCAAACCTCACCCAAATGTGTTGCTAGTAAAGCCTCAAAACATATCTAGGAATGGATGGAATCGGAACATTACGTCATAGGGCTGTCGTACAAACCTCCTAAAATACAATTTCGGACTTTTTTTTACAAAAAAATCACATTTTTTAAAGTGCTGTATCTTGGGATCCTTTGCACCTACAAAGCTGGAGTTACACTCAAATTAAAGAAGTTTTTCTTAGCTTTAAAAGTGCAGTAGACGACTTACTTGTAGGAAGCACCTTTTAGAAATTACAAACAAAAATATGAAAAAAGTCCGAAAATGTTGAGGTTTTTTGAGGGTCACGGAGTTAGCACAGTTTTTTCGAAGTTGCAAACTTAGTGGTACACTTCTGGTATCTATCCTAACAATATCCCAAAAAACCAGATCCGAGCAATTTTTTGCGACCTAAAATCGGTAATTGACTGGCCGGTAAGTGGAGCATGGTGCGTTAACAAGACATCTGAATTCGGAGTGTGATACGATTGTCAGCCATACCACTTCCTAGTCGGATCGATAGTTTATTATTCTACGATAATCATCTTCTTTTGAATAATAAACTTGCGACGAGTCGTGCCGAGTTTGGAAACTCGTTTCTCTATGAGTGTCTATTTCACAGAGTGGCGACCGAACGATCACGGCCACAGAGCAATTTTATACAATTCGATATTTTCTTGGACGTTTTTTTTTTTGTTGTGGTTTGGCGAAACTGAAATTAACTATGTACATGGAAAGAGAAAAGTGTAACAATATTGGCGAGCCAATTCCTTTTTACCGTAACTCCTTGACGAGCGTTGTCAACAGTCATAAATGTTTCTCCAAAAACTGAATTCGGAGTTATTTATTACAACTCCGAATTCAGCGTTTTTGTTAAAATAATAAACACACAATGGCCGTGTTTTTTCATATCGGGTGCAGGTTTGCTGACCCAGACGCGCAAAAAAAACTATCGAGGGTAGCATCCAGGTTAAATTTAAAATTGTCACATAGGCATTGCCATTAATTTCAAAACATTGCTCATAAATATTAAAGCCCCGTTTTCACTTTACAAACGCAAAAGTTCAAATGAAATTTTTGTTAATGAAAACATATTTTATGTACGAATCATAATTTTGTTAGAATAAGAATTCGACAAACAACATTTTTAGCATGAATTTACAAACAGAAACTATTTTTTTGCATACACTTGTGTGTTGCATGTAAATTATACCTTAGAGCTTTTCATTTCAAAATTTAATTTTTCCTAGTCATTGGAAAACGTACTAGAAAACAATTAGGCGAGTTTTGGAAAGCTGATTAAATCTGGATAGCAATATAATTTCTAACCTGAATAAAGTCACAGGTTAGCGTTTGTATGAAAATTACCCCGGATAGTGTCACTCAGAAAAATGGACCCCGTAAACTTAAAAGTTGTTGTACCATTATTTTAATTAGACGGCAATTTACCAGATTTCTTCACAAAAGCAAACAGATGCAATAATTAATATAACTGGAAAAATCCTATTGAGATATTTTGTATGGAATGAAATGTGTCCCGTAAATCCAATGGGACATCAGATTACATTTTAATCAGTTTATCCCATTAAATTAACAAGATCTGATATGATTAACTAATAATAGGATGGATCCCATTTGTTTTATATAACGTCTCATTTCATTAATGGGATATGCCTTTCAATTGAATTTCAAGTATATAGACGTATTTTCCAAGAGGACCAACATCATACTCCGTAACCGAGATCGTTCGGTTACCTCCCTGTGACTTGGTAAGTTTTAAAGAGTACTAGCCGATCGGATGTTCAATACTCGGCCTGGCCAAATAACGTGATTCTGAACAAAATCCACAATGACGTAGCGTGGATGGTATAATAATATGGGACTTGTAAAAAATACTTCGATTGGATTACGAGTGAAACGATTTTTTTTTTACTACATAGGATTGAACCTATTAATTCAATAAGATATATCCTATGGGAAAATAACTAGAACATGTGTTTGTTTTTAAAGGAGTCAACTATTAAAACAAACGGATATTTATCGAGTGAAAGTAATGGTTCCTATATTTTTAAAGTAATCAGATTTTTCCTATTGACTAAAAATAATGGGACAAAATGATTGGTTTAATGGGATTTCCCATTGAAATTTTTCTGAGTGAGGTTAGCTATTTAAAAAACACGGCCAATGTTATATGGAGACTTAGTTTTAAACATGAATCTACATATAGACCAAGCAATGAAAGCCTAAAAAGGGGGTGTAGAGAACATCGAAGGGGGTGACGATTTTTTTCTTCGGTATTTTATCAGGAGTAGTTAGGAGGTAAAGGTACTAATTTTACTCGGTGCTGAAGGGTGCGCTAACGCGGGGAGAGGGGGTTAAAGGTGCCATTCTGTGCAATTTTTGGTGTTTTGGGCTATATCTCGAAAACCGTGAGTCGCACAGAAAAAAGTTGTGAGTAAGCATTAAAGCTTTCTAAATATCCTATTTATTTGCCCATACTTACATATGCAAAACTCCTAACGGTTCTTCCGATATTGTTCAATAAAAGTAAAAAAAAAAATTTTTTGCAATCTATTGACTCTGGTGTCTATCCGATTTGTTTTCAAAAAACTTTTGTAGGGTAAAGTTAGTAAGTGGTAAATTTTCCTTAATTTGATATACTTCTTCTTGGCTTGTCTCCTATCATTCGAGAGTTAAGAGAGTCTCAACGAAGTAATATTCTATACTCATCAGAATGAAGACAACCATTGTGAAAAAACGGCAGTGGGGGGACGGTTTTTTATTTCATGGATCCATAATGGGCGGTTCGGAGTAAGACATACTACAAGCTCGCGGTCATGAGGTGTGCGCTAACGTGGGGAGGGGGGGCTAAAGGATTCAATTTTGCAGGTTGTCGACTTAATCTTAAAAATATCTCGGAAGCGGTGAGTCGTCCTGAGAGTATTTGTATGGCAGTACTAAAGCCCATTAAATTTCAAAAAACTTATTTGAACACTCAAATGCCGAATTCCTAACGGTTCCCCCGATACAGGTGATTGAAACCCGAAAATTGTTAAAAAATCGTTATTTTGTTTATTTTTTTGGCTCTGGTGTCTCTCGCGATTGTTTTTCAGAAAACTGTTTCACGACCGATTTGTACAATGTTTAATTGGCTTTCATTTGATGTGCTCCCCGTTGTCCTGTCTTCAATCAGTCAAAAGCTTAGGAGTTAAAACCGAGCTTCCGAATTCAATTTTCTCTATTTTCAAGGATAAAGACAAACATTGTGAAAAAACGGCAAGGGGGGACGGTTTTTTATTTCATGGATCCATAATGGGCGGTTCGGAGGAAAACATACTAAAAGCGCGCGGTCATGGGGAGTGCGCTAACGTTGGGAGAGCGGGTTCAAATATCTCATTCTTGTGCTTATTAGCTCTATTCCCGCTATATCTCCGAAACCGCGAACTCTACGAAAAAAATGTCTGAACAAGAATGAAAGCTTACACAATTTCCTATAAAGTTCATCTTACATGCATAGGTCGAATTCCTAACATATATCCAGATATAGCTAATTTAAAAAACAGAAATTTCACATAGAAAACATCAACACAGCCTACATGCATATAGCCAATCTATAGATACATGTATACCAATTATGTTGTGTGGATGTTTTCTATGTGAAATTTCTGATTTTTAAATTAGCTGTATCTGGATAAATGTTAGGAATTCGACCTATGCATGTAAGATGAACTTTATAGGAAATTGTGTAAGCTTTCATTCTTGTTCAGACATTTTTTTCGTAGAGTTCGCGGTTTCGGAGATATAGCGAGAATAGAGCTAATAAGCACAAGAATGAGATATTTGAACCCGCTCTCCCAACGTTAGCGCACTCCCCATGACCGCGCGCTTTTAGTATGTTTTCCTCCGAACCGCCCATTATGGATCCATGAAATAAAAAACCGTCCCCCCCTTGCCGTTTTTTCACAATGTTTGTTTTTATCCTTGAAAATAGAGAAAATTGAATTCGGAAGCTCGGTTTTAACTCCTAAGCTTTTGACTGATTGAAGACAGGACAACGGCGAGCACATCAAATGAAAGCCAATTAAACATCGTACAAATCGGTCGTGAAACAGTTTTCCGAAAAACAATCGCGAGAGACACCAGAGCCAAAAAAATAAACAAAATAACGATTTTTTAACAATTTTCGGGTTTCAATCACCTGTATCGGGGGAACCGTTAGGAATTCGGCATTTGAGTGTTCAAATAAGTTTTTGGAAATTTAATGGGCTTTAGTACTGCCATACAAATACTCTCAGGACGACTCACCGCTTCCGAGATATTTTTAAGATTAAGTCGACAACCTGCAAAATTGAATCCTTTAGCCCCCCCTCCCCACGTTAGCGCACACCTCATGACCGCGAGCTTGTAGTATGTCTTACTCCGAACCGCCCATTATGGATCCATGAAATAAAAAGCCTTCCCCCCACTGCCGTTTTTTCACAATGGTTGTCTTCATTCTGATGAGTATAGAATATTACTTCGTTGAGACTCGCTTAACTCTCGAATGATAGGAGACAAGCCAAGAAGAAGTATATCAAATTAAGGAAAATTTACCACTTACTAACTTTACCCTACAAGAGTTTTTTGAAAAACAAATCGGATAGACACCAGAGTCAATAGAATGCAAAAAAAAATTTTTTTTACTTTTATTGAACAATATCGGAAGAACCGTTAGGAATTTTGCATATGGAAGTATGGGCAAATGAATAGGATATTTAGAAAGCTTTAATGCTTACTCACAACTTTTTTCTGTGCGACTCACGGTTTTCGAGATATAGCCCAAAACACCAAAAATTGCACAAAATTGCACCTTTAACCCCCTCTCCCCGCGTTAGCGCACCTCTCAGCTCCGAGTAAAATTAGTACCTTTACCTCCTAACTACTCCTGACAAAATACCGAAGAAAAAAATCGTCACCCCCTTCGATGTTCTCTATAATGTCTTGTTTGATTGGCCTAATATATAATATTCCGAGTAATAATATCCAATTTATTTATCCAACTCCAGAGACCGTATTTTTATACCCTTCGCTCATAGAGTGAAAGGGTATATTAACTTTGTCATGAAGATTGTAACGCTTTGAAGGAAGCATCTCCGACCATATAAAAAGTATACATATTAGAGATGCCACGGATATCCGGTTACTATCCGGTATCCGGCCATTTTTTAGTATCCGGTATAGGCCAGATAGAAGCTACTATCCGGCAGGATACCGAAAATTTAAAGTTTTACGCATTTTAATTAAAATTCTGTAGTCCATTTTATTTATATTTTATTAAGACTCCTGAGTCCTGTCATTTAATAATTAAAGTCCACTAGTCGCAAATTATGATGAATGAAGACAAGTTTCTCGGCATTTGTGGGTAGTATTTGATTCCGTTTATCCTCGTAGACAAGACCAGCATCAGAAAATAACCGCTAACTGAATACGCTGCTAAGGAGATGATAGATAAATTCGAACAAACTTTATGAGAATCGGATACAGTGTTGTGTTCGCTGACCACCACTTGAAAGGGTCACCCCTCCGGTCTAGGCAAGCAGTTTTTATATTATTTGCAAGCTCAATTACAGCATCGTTTTTTGCATATCCTCACTCGGCATGCTTTCTGCACCGATTTCATCAAAGCAGGACCAGTAACTGTAGTGTATATTATCAGTGGACTCATCATTTCCATTTTTTTGTCCGTTTATTAGGTGGTGAGGAAGAGGAAGATGCAACGTCAGCCTCGGGTTCATCACAGACAGCTCATTTTTAAAGCTTCTAAGAGGATTTTTTGTTTCGCTCTCACCATTTAAATCGTTCCTAAGAACCTTGTTTTAAACCTCGGATCGAGAAAAGTTGCAATCGAGTATCATTTTCATCTAACTGAAAACGCTTTTCTATCTCCGCTTTTAATGAAGATCTCATTTGTAGTAAGTCAGGTGTTCTAATGGCCGTCTCTCCGTCAAAGTTACAACATGTGGAATTACCTCAAAAATGCACGAAAGACCAGAACTTGCTATCCTCGTTATTTCTTCGAAGGGCTTGAGCAGTTTTATGGATTGTTCCATGAGATCCCACTGAGAAGGTGTCAAATTATTTACAGATGCATTATCTGTTGTATAAAAGGATACAGCTCGTTTTTGCTCCAATAACCGCTCCATTAAATAAAAGGTGGAGTTCCAGCGAGTGCTAACATCTTGCACCAGCTTGTGATCTGGTAAATTAAGTTCCTGACAAATGGCTTTCAGTTTTTCTTGTGCTACACCCGAGTGATTAAAATGGGTGAGAATCCGTCTCGCAGCTGCTATCATCTCCAATACCTCCTGTTGGGACTTCAACGACTCATGGACAACTCGTTGTAAGGAATGGATAAATGGCAGTGTTTAGTGCTTTGTCGTCTGAATAGGGGCTAGAAATTAAGAAGCAATGTTTCGCCGGATATCCGGTAGCCGGATATTCGGCGCTCCGGCCGAGAATGCGGCAGGATTTTCGGTATCCGGCCAAATAACTATCCGCGGCATCTCTAATATGTACATATATGATCAGCATGGCTTGGGGAGTCGATTGCTCGATGTCCGTCTGTCTGTCTGTCAAGTCTGTCCGTCTATTGCGACGCGTTTTACTCGGCCAATTTAGAAGCTATAAAGCTGAAATTTTGTAAAAATGCTTCTTTTTGCTGCATGCAGTTTGTATGTTTGAATCGGTAAAATAGGTCAATGGGGGTCATGGGGCTGCCATATAAATCCCACCCCCCAAATTAGGTTCTTCTAAGAAAAACTTTTTTATTTGCGCACCAATTTGAACAAAATTTCACACAAATGTATTTCTATTGATGACACACAACATATGTTAAAATGGATCAAATCGGACCATGGGGTCATGGGGCTGCCATACAAACCTAACCCCCCATTTTGCTTCTTCTAAGAAACATTTTTACACCAATTTCACAAAACCTTGAATTAATGTGTCTTAATCGAAGCAACAAAAAAGGTCAAAACAAATGGGATCGTACTATGGGGCCATGCTCCCGCACCCCCCAATAAAATGTTCTGAGTAAATATTTTTATTTGCCCACTTATTCCAAGCAAACCCCACACCAATATGTCGACGAAACGGAACTTTTGTAAAGACGGAAGGAAAAGAATGGGGAGGGGGATTCAATACAAGTCGTAGGTACGCCCGAAAATTTTTTTAGCCCGCAGGAGAGCGAAGGGTAACCAAATTTCGGCCGCGCCCGAAATTAGCCTCGGTCCCGTTCAACCTAAACTATACCGGGTAATTTTCATACAAATATAAACCCGAAGCCACATTCGGGTTTGCAATTGAAACCAAATCCAATCAAATCCATATTAAAAATGTCGTTTGCCAAATTCTTAATTTGAATAAATTATAATACCAGCTAAGTTGAAAACGCCCTGTGGCTCACTTGGTTGAGTTGCACTCTACGATGCTAGTAATCTAGGGGCCCGGAGATCGAATCTCGCGTGGTTCAAAATTTCTGTACATGTGCGGATAGGAAATATAGAGAGAGAGATAATTTGAAAAAAAAAATCAGGAATCCACAGGCATTAATGTGTCACCTTAAAACATGTGCCGTTAAAACTCTACAGTTAT
The DNA here is from genome assembly GCA_949715475.1 of Microchrysa polita. NCBI lineage: Eukaryota > Metazoa > Arthropoda > Insecta > Diptera > Stratiomyidae > Microchrysa > Microchrysa polita. The sequence continues at coordinate 132,033,835 of OX454415.1, read as the reverse complement.
TTCGAGCGAGAATCTGAAAACCTGGCCGTGAGAAATAAATAGGCAGTCTTCAACCATGTTAACGATATTAACACTAACGTTAAGCTTCTGTGAGGGATTCCTTAAAAACTATCGACTTACTGATAGTTAAGATCACATTCTAGACCCAACTAGGTCATCATTTCGCGAACCCCAGGGGTGGTCGCCATGAGTTTTCGAGGGGGTCGAGAAATAGCTCTCTCTAACCGAGATTAGATGAATAGATGGATGCCAATAGGGGCAACACAACAAATCCAACGAACTACTCGAACCATGTTAACAGTGAATTCTGTAGATCGCGACTTCCGCCCGGTTTTGTAAACCCCGGATCTCTCTCTCTCTCGGTTACCGTAACTCCTAGTGGAGCATGGTGCGTTGATGACTACCGTGTGTAGTCATCAACGTTACAAAGACAACTGAATTCGGAGTGTGATACGGTTGTCAGCCATACCACTTCCTAGTCGCATTGTTAGTTTATTATTCTACGATAAGAATATTTCTTATCATCTTCTACTGAATAATAAACTTGCGACGAGTCGTGCCGAGTTTGGAAACTCGTTTCTCTATGAGTGTCTATTTCACAGAGTGGCGACCGAACGAGCACGGCCACAGAGCACGGATAGTGGGGGCATAATGAGGATGGAGCCTCTGATGTTGAGGAAGAATTCATCGTCGGCAGGGCGGGATTTCCCATATGAGCAACCTAGGCAACTGCCCAGGGCGGTAAATTCTGAAGGGCGGCTTATTTCCGAGGGTCTCATATTTAAAATAATTTAAAATTCAGAGATTCGTATTTACAGGTTTCATGTAGCAGCATAATTAGCAAAAATATAAACTCTGCGAAAGCAGTCTTTCCGGTCAGTGGTAGATGTAAATCTTTCGGAAAAGACTGGAAATAAAATGTTTTTTCCGCCAGCAGGCTTTTCAAAATGTAACGCCCAATCGACGTCTACAATAGTTTCAGCTTCCCTGATTTTTCCAGCGTTGTTTGGGACTTGTAAAAAAGTAATTTGTTGCTGCATTAGACTATCGAATCATAGGTACTGTTTGTGCAAGATTTGCTCAATTGCTATACTAAATTCAATGATTGGGCAGAGTATCAATTTGATTAATATTGTCAATTTAATTTTAATTGTATATCAAATTAAATGAGTTTTATATTTCGGTTGAATCGCCTTCTCAATAAGTAAAGAAAGATTTGGGGCATCCGAAGAAGTCCTAGAGACGGACCCAATGCCTCTAAAACCGTGCAGTTTAAATGAGAGAGAAGCTCTATGCACCGGTGGGTGGTGCCTGTGCCTCTCTTTGCCACTAACCTTGTACAATTAATTAGGAATATGGCATGCCTTAGAGATGGCGTCGGGTGTGGGCCTAACTAAACCAATAAAACTTAAGCAATCCAGGCCTTTACGAACTAATCATCAACTTTACCTCGGGTCATCAACTTTACCTCTACCCTGGATAAATTTTACCATTACCAGACAGACTATAGTAAATTATTTTTAAACTTTAAATTACAAATTCAGTAGGAAAGTGTGTAGCCTCGTAAAGGTGTTCGGCTCGCAAAGTTGGATTTTGAAAGCAGCCGCAAACAGATAAAAAAAAATCTTAATTTTGTTTTATATAACACAATGGAAACACTGGTGGTATCTTCAGAAAGACCGAGAAATATGACACTTGTGATCTCTACAAAGGAAGTGCCTCTCCCTGCCCTCCTTGGCTACGCACTACGCCAAAGCTCGTTAAATCTCCAGGGCAATGCGACTACTTTCGACTTTCAGTGATGGGGTCGACAATTTATCAACTGCACAGGACCGCTATAGGGAGTAAATCCGGCCCTGATTGTCGAACCCAACGAAGTCATGGATAGAGAGAGATGACAATTTTTTCGAAACACGGCAATCTGTAGCATCAAGTGGCAGCGCTACAGTTTCTGAATAGTTTATTGTGGAAAGAGCGAAGTAAAAATGGAGTAAAAACCAACCAACTGGAGGACTACGACAACACAATTAATGCATGTCTGTTTTATATTTGAAATTTATACATATAAACTTAACGCAACAGAAGAAAAAAAATACATATGTAAAACATAGGTAAATACAGTGGTTATTTACCACTACACTTAAAGAAAATGCTCCTCACGTTCGGCCACGTCCCGAAATTTTTGAAACCGTATCATTGGGCGGTATTCATAAAAATCAAGGATATCCTCCCAAGCATAAGGTAGAAGTATGCTCTGAAGTAAAAGGTAAGAGTATAAGCATTTCCTTTTTTTCGTACCCATAATCATATTACCTTATACTCGCGAGGATTTCCTTCAAGTACGAGTAAAAGGTTAACTCGACTGAAATTGTGAATGACATATCAAAACGTACTATAACATGATATGTCGTGATGCCTTTGGTCGTCATTCCATTTGTCATTTCGCTATAGCATATGCATTCAGTTTTATGTGGAGTTCAGAGCGGTAAAAATGCGTCCTTCAACTAGTGCAAGTGAGAGTTCAGAGTCCAGTCCAGAAGATAACAGTACCAGCCAACTACAGTTTGTAACGGAAGGAATTGCTGCTGATCCAGTTATTTTAGAGAAATGGCAAGTTACAAAAATAAGACAAAGACGAGGCAATTGCATTACTCACCACTAAGTATTCAGCAACATTTGGTAGACCACTGGTGTTAAAGGCTTATTGAAAAAAGTTAACAACATGAAGACCAGGCTGAAGAAAAAAACAGACCCTAAAAACGGGTAACAAAGTGATAAAATTGTTGGATTGGGAGAAATACCTTCATAAGGCTATGAAGGGTTATTTACTGGGCAAACAGGTAAAACCTCAGGGCAATCAGCTAACAACCATTTGTTAAGCCACCAAAAAAGAAAAAACTAACGACCGATTTGAACGAAACGGATGAGACACGAGGACTGACTACAAAAGAACTCTAACGTTTAGTTCTGTTGCAGCAGTACCAGACGACTAAAGTTTAAAACGAGTATTATGAAAAGAAGTTGGAAAGGATACAAAGAGGTAGAGTGTACACAAAAAATTAATGTTTTCGATGAAAATAATAATTTCTTCAAAACGAAATAATGCTTTAAAATCACTTTCAAGGGTTGGTAAGCGGGGATTATATTGTTTAACACGTTTTAGATCCACATTACCGTATTACCTTCGCTTTTGTTACTTTCAATTTCGTCCTGCAAAGGTATTCACCACTGCACTTTAAGAAAATTTTCGTGCCGTTCCGTGCCGCACTGTTCCGCCCCGTCCCGAAAGTTTTCAAACCGTATCATTGGAAGTCCACTATGTTTTCTGAAAGTGTTTTAAATTTAAAAATACTTTATTACCTTGGCTTTCGTTACGTTCCATTTCATTCTGCAAATGAATTCACCACTACACTGAAAGAAAATTTTCGTGCCGTGCCGTGCCGCACCGTTCCGCCCGTCCCGAAAGTTTTCAAACCATATCATTAGAAGTCCACTATGTTTTCTGAATTTGTTTTAAATTTCAAAATACCTTCGCTTTTGTTACGTTTCATTTCGTCCTGGAAAGATATTCACCACTACACTGAAAGAAATTTTCGTGCCGTTTCGTGCCGCCCATCCCGAAATGATTTAAACCGTACCATTGGAAGTCCACTATGTTTTTTGAATTTGCTTTAAATTTAAAAATATCTTATTACCTTGTAGATTGTAGCGGGGCATGAACCCGAAGGGTTTCGCAGCACTGAAGCCAGTGGGCCTATTGTGCTATCGCCCTAGTCGCAGATGGGCAGGACTACGCCTGACGATCAATGTTGATCGTGCTGAGAAACGAGTTGAGGTCGTTAATTGATGTCGAAGCTATGTCGTCCTATACTTGCATAGTATAGGACGACATAGCTCATCCCATCTAGTCTTTTATATTGGACTGTTCACCCAATTAGGGATGGGACTCTTGCTATTTAAATAAATTCCGGTTTTAAAAAGATTAAGCGATTAAATTGTTTGTGATTATAGCTTTCCTTTTTAATTTAAATTAAAAGTAATCTCCTATGAATTACCGCTTTATCCGCAAAAGCAGTGAATTACAATCAATTGATCAGATTAAAATTTATCAAGTCAATTTAAACAGCTGGTTGACCCAAAAATCTGCAATAAATTTTGGGAAGATCTTTTGCTTTTAGAAGCGTGGCAAAAAGCTAATTCTCATTTTTTCTGCATTATAATTAAAAAAAAAGAAACCACTTAAATTTTCATGTTTGTTTTATTACAAAATTGCATTTTTATAAAAAAATATAATACAAAAAAGACTTAAAATTACATGCACATTTTTTGTAACAGAAAAGAGACTTTTTGTTTTTTAAACTTATGGCCATTTCATGGAAATTCGTTTTCTTATCCATATATAGTGAAAAATGTTAGGTGAAAATATTGGTAAAAGGTTATTCCCTGATATTTGTTACTTTTATGTCGCTTAACTTTTTTGTTCAGTTTGAAAGTAATTTTTTGGTAAAATGTTTTGTTTTTAATGGGTGAAGATATTATGAAGATTTTTTTTCTAACTTGTATACAACATACATTAATGAGTATTTTTTCAATGAATTTACATTTTAAAGGTATGAAACATTTATAACTATACTCTTGGAGTATTATAGGTGTTTTAATGAACCACGTGTGATAAATCAACTCATTGGAAAACTGTTTCTTTGCCTCTTCTCACTTCACACGCAAATTTTTAACAGCTATTAACTTAAATAGAACAAATCTTACAACTTACTGTGTTTTACTAAAGTTAATAACCATTGAATTTGCCTTGTTGTTGCTGTTGGGCATTGCTGTCATATCCACCACCGAATCCGTTTTGGCCAGCACCAGTATCTTCATAGGAGATAGTTGGACGGTATCCATTTTCATCGGCTTCGTATTGAACGATTTGTTTACGGCCGTCGGGAAGAAGAACATAGTAACGTCCTACAGTTTTGTCACCATTTCGGGATTCCATGTGTCCGAAATCTTGACCAGTGCTGTAGTCTTGAACATCGTATTGGAATTCGTATTTGGCTGGTCCGTAGTTCTCTTCTTGTTGATTGCCTCCGTACGAATAGCCTCCATTGCCAGCACCAGTTGATCCATGCGCTGAGGGGGGTCCGTATTGTGATTGAGGGCTGGTGAAAATGGCAGTCGTAACAGCTGGTGCACCATATGATGAGGATGGTCCTTGTTGGGATCCCGAGCCATGTCCTGATCCTCCAAATCCACCGCCAAAACCACTTGATCCATGCTGACCAGTAGGTGGGAGATAGTTGTTTGATGGAGATTGTCCGGGAGGCAGGTATTGGTTTTGTGGTGCCGGAGGTTCGCAGGATACGAGTGCCACAAGGGCGAAGAGAGAAGTTGCAACAAAGGCCTGAATAGGAATGGGCGGAAAAATATGAAATTAGTATTTAGGTCACTAACTTAATTATGTATCACTGAAATCAAGGAATTCTTTTTTAGTTTTTAGTAATTTGAAAAAACACTTTTAACTTCATTCTAGAATGCACAGAAAAATTACACGTTTCACTTTTGTTTTTGTTTTTTTTTTTTTATAGGTAGGTACATATTTCCAAGAAAATAATCCTTTTTCTTTTTGGGGGTCTCCGGAACGTATTTTTTATATTTAAATTTTTATATTATTAGTATGTTTAATTAGTACCTTCATTTTAACAGTTTTCAAACGCAACTTTTTTATCACACGGGATAAGTTTACTGAATCACTATCAAGCTGTTCTTGCTTGGTAGATGGCTCACAATGATTTGATGCTGATCCACATTTAGTCTACACTTTATATATGCTTCGAAAGATTCAAAAAATTTGGTGCATTGCAAAAATCCCTAGAGTGTACAAAATGCGGAGCATCTAATCTAATCTTTAGTCACCATCATCCTCATCATCACCGTCAGCCGCAACCGCACACACATAGCATCACCAATATCATCCCCAACTACGGTGCGCTGAACCAGAAGCCCCGAAGTGGCAGATGTTGTCAAGAGATGGTACCCTCTGTGTCTATATGCCGCCACCAGCTATAAGGCAGCAACAACAACAACTCTAGTAAAATCATTAAATTTAACGAACGATAACAGCAATAACGAGCGTAATAGTACTACACGTAGGTTCCATATGTACGTTACTATCAAAAAAATATCCCACTATTGCAAAAAAAAGTCTAAACGGTAACGTTTGTCTTACACTCTTGTGTGGGTAAAAAAAAGGAAAACGCACCGCGTACTCTATCCATTCATGGCTGTGCAGATCTCTGCTAAACCACGATGCCTACCAATACCAAAGAATGTATCAAAAAAACACGAACAATCAAGAGATACATCCAAGATGATCTATAAGAACATTATTTTTTATAATGGAAGCTGCCTGCTAGCTGTGCTGTGTGTAAGGTGTACACCAGCTTGTTGTAACATTGACGCCGAACATGCAGTGAGCGCCACAGTGTTGTAGAGAGAAATTAGTCCACCAATACCTAAGACCACGACACAGATCATGGATGATGGTGATCTTCATCTTCAGCTCTTCAGCCAAAAGTACCTACCACCAAAAAGCAGTCTTCCTCCGTATGTCGCGCTATATGAAGCTACCTTGAAAGGTGATGCGCTCACCTCACGCTGCGAATAGTGGAAAGTGAAAAAAATTTGTGTGTCTTGTCTATAGATCCGCCAACCTGACTTAGTACACTTTAGTCTCTAAAATAGATTGCGCGCTAGTGCCACACGCTGGCTTTTGCTACATATTGCACACCGTAGTAATTTTTACGATCACCATTCGATCCTCAGCATCATCCTCGTTGTTGTCGTTCGTCGTCATATGTTGATGATGATCACCTCATCATCATCATCATCGTTTCAGTGTTGCAGTTGGCGGAAAGAAGAAGAAGTGGCTGCTGCCTTGGTGATTGTAAAACACCGTGCAGAATTGCATAATAGAACGCGATCCCATATGTCCGTTGCATTTGTTAATGCACCATTTGAAGAACATACCAAACGATCGCATCTTACGAGTACAATCTGCTTAAAACCGTCTAACATGCATTAGACCGTGAATAATTTAAATAGACGTGCTTCGTATCAATGGGAGTTATAAGTATGGACTTCTTTTTTGCGGAATCGCGTTGGTGTTGATGTGTTGCGTCCGAAGATGATTTTGTACTGTGTTTGATAGATTTGTTAAGGTTTTTATTAGGTCCGGGTTGGATTATTCATCGAATCATGTATAAAAGTGATCTATTAGGTACACTAGTGTACTAGCTCCTACAATCGGAAGTTTCCTTTACAACTCTCAGATTAGTTATTTTGAACGTAGAGTGTGATATTTTTTCGACTATTTATAGCAAGGTTTTAAGGATAAAATTCTCAGACAAGTTCTTGGCTCGTTTTTTTTATGATTTTAGGTTCCTAAAATTGTTGGAAGCTCCCGCAGTGTTTTATTCGAGGCTGGATTTATTCGATCTCGACCTCAGGAAAAATCTTTTTTGAAAAATATTGTGGGATATATCAGTAATTTAAAGAATAAACATTAAGTAAAGTTTCCCTTCAAGTAACTTTTCTTTTTTATATACATCATTTATTTACTACGAATTTATAGTAACTGACAAATAAAATAATATTGAAAGTTATCCAGTACATTTAATTTTAATATAAGTTTCCGTAAAACCTGGCCTTAATTACTATTAGAGAGTTTTAGCATATCGTTTGGAATAAAACGACATAATTTGACATTCCATATAAAAATTCGCTTGCTTACCGTATACGAAACAAAATATGTATCTTAATTTTGCATGTCCTAAGTAGACATAGGTGTAAAAAACGACAAATTATTTCGCCAATTTCGACTGTTTCCAGAGCATCAAATATACGGAAATACACCCATTAGTACTTGGGACATGCAAAATTAAAGATATTTTGTTTCGTATACGGTAAGCAGCGAATTTTTATATGGAATGTTAAATTATGTCGTTTTATTTCAGACGATAAGCTAAAACTCTCTATTAATTGCCATAGTACCCGTAAGGGTTTCATTGAGAACATAAAGTATAAGTAATGTAATGACTATGTGAACCTCACACTATTTCACAAATACAGTCAAACTTCCCATAAAGGGAAAGAGAATTTGTCCGCTTACTGGAAGTGTCCGCTTATGACAATATTTCACAAAAGGAAAAAATTTTACTCCAAGAGATATAAAAAATTTGCAGTCGCGTTGATATCATTTTGCAATTCCCGGCTATTGAGTCTTGCTTTATTACGCATATCACACATTTTCCGGTAATCGCAAAACGCATAAAAGTACTGTCTGTGTCCGGTGTCGGGGACAATCAAAGTGTTTATGATTGTTTTGAAGTGTCCGTTTAGAGAAGTTCGACTGTAGTGCTTTCAACTAGCTCTGCAGATTTGTGCTTTTTCTGAATCTAAAATTAAATTAAATAAACTTTTGATAATTAAAAAAAAATTGCATAAGTCTGGATTAATCCGCTGGAAAGTACGAAAGGGTCCAAAAGCCTAAATATGTGCGAGTTTTGATCTGAAATCCAAATATGTAAATTTTAAATAGAGCTGCTGAGTGGTGTCATACAAGGGCCTACTTGAGTGGGATGTCCATAGGGTTACCAAACCAATGTGCCAGGTTTATCAGATAGATATCAAAAACCAACAATTTTGAATTATGTTTAAAATTGGCTTTATTGGACTTACTAATAAGGTGAAAGTACCATGTAAATAAATTAAAACTTAAACGTTATGGGATTAACAAAAGTATGGGATCGTTAAGGAGATGTTTACCCTCTAGCCATATTCCTGTTAAAGCTCATTTGCTCTATGGCGGAGCAGGAATGGTGAATGGGCAGGAAGCAACTATTCATTTGACCTTTTTGATCCCACAAAACAAAAAAACAAACGGGGCTAATTTGCGATCGAAATTGGGATACTCTCTCCTCGGGGTAATTGTTTCTCCCCATTTTTTTCTCTGCGTTTTCACATAAGTTCCGTGACGTCCACAGAACGAGTTTGTACGGCAGCTCCCAGACCCGCGATTCAATCCATATTTACATATGTTTTGTTGCAACAATATAACACATTTGTATGAGATTTGGTTGAAATTGGTGAACAAATAAAAAAGATTTCCTACCTAACCAACATGCTTATCTGACAGGGAAATCGTGTAAATCAGTACTACTATACTTCAGACTTGCTGAGGAGCTTAGACACAGCAAGCGTATGCTGGGAGCCAACTGGCAAACCAGCAGTGGCGAAGTCCTAAGCCTCAGCAAAAAGAACCTCAGGGACAGTGACAATCCTCATAACGGGAAACTGCATCCTGATATTTTTTAGGCTTTGCTAGGAACACATTTGGATGAAGTTTGGTTAAGGTCGGATTAAAAAGGAAAAAGTTTTTATTAGAAGAACTTAATTTTCAGTGGTTCGTTTGTATGGCAGCTTTATGACGTAATTTTCCGATTCCAGCCGTTCCTAGATATGTTTTGAGGCTTTACTAGGAACACACTTGGGTGAAGTTTAGTTAAGATTGGTACATAAAGAAAAAAGTTTTTCTTAGAAGAACCTAATTTTTAGGGGCAGCCCCATGACCCTACGGTCCGATTCCATTCGTTCCGACATACGATATATACAGCGTACACTAAAAAGAAACGTGTTCACCACCCGATAGCTTCAAAACTGAGGGACAAGTTTGCGTTGCAACAGACGGACAGACAGACAGACAGACGGACATTGCTCAATCGAATTCTTTCGTCACACCGATCAATATATATACTTTAAATAGTCGGAGGTGCTTCCTTCTGTGCGTTGCAATCTTCATGACAAAGTTAATATATACCTTTTCACATAGTGACGGGTATAATAAAAACAAAATTTTTGAAGTTTTTCCGTTTTTTTCTTTCTACTCTTGACTCAGAGTTGAAAGAAAAATAATCGCACAAAACGTAAAAAAACCGCTACCAATTGTAGTCATGCCGCTTAACGCATTTTGAGTTAGGTATAAGGAGTGGAAATTTTGACCCTGTTCTGTTGTTGAGAATTCCACCGGACTCGTACACTCCGAAAAAAAAAATAAGAAATATAAAAAAATCTCTCTTACACATTTTGCAATCTTGACTCGTTTTAATGGTTTTTATGACTATTGTGTCTTGAATTCCACTGAATTTTGTGCACAATATTGGGATATCTTAATTAGTTGATGAATATGAGGATGACATTTTTATCTCAAAAAAAGAGGCCACATACCATAAAGCACATGAATAAATCAAATTCCCGCATGAGACATTTTCTTCCGAAGACAGGAACTTAGGCTTGATATAGCAATTTGATTTAACACTAAGAAGCGAGAACGAAAGTCAACCAGGTTTCTTTAAAGGTGTTGTTCCTAAAAAAACCCCAACCAAACAGTTACACTAATATTGTATTGATAAATGGCCGTACATAGGTACGGCATGAGGGTTGTTGGAACTCCATATGTGACCGTTCCCTTAAGGGTTCCCTTAAGTATAAGTGGTGACTATGAACTCCGCCCAAACTTGTTTAATCCGGTAGAGGACATAATCCCGTTACAATTAGTAAATGATAAATATTGCAAATATGTACAGCGGAAGCATAATATATTATTCCATAAAAATAATCGTATCCGTATACATGTTTCTTACTGGAGTTTTAGTTATTTTTGCAGATTTAAGTTGGTTTGCTACATTTTCTGACCATACTTTTTTCCCTTTTATACGCATTATTGCAAAACTGGATAAGTATGCCTTTTGTTTTCATATGTCATTCGAAGGCAGAGATAATGCGCCAACTTATGTATACTTTGCAGAGTTGTCACTTCAATGTACCGTTAGGATCTATGGGTTTTATGTTAAGCATAAAAATTTAAATAGGAAATTTTCGCAAAAAATTTAAACAGTGATTTCTCGGAAGGTACGAAGAACTTCGAAACGTACGAAATGTCATTTTATAGGAAATTTTGTGTACTTTCAGAAGTTTTCCGCAGAAAGTCGTGTTTTTTGACAAGATTCATTAAAAATGCAATTACTATGTAACGGTAAAAGCTAGGGGCATAATTTTGGCGGCAATTTTCATAAAACAAAATGTAGAGTCTAACATGGGTCTGTGGCGAACCGGTTGCGGGACACACTGTATAATACTTCTGATTCTAAAACAACTAAAATAAGCCTTAATCTATTTTTTCTATTGGGAGCCTTGACTTGAGATACATATTTTGATTGTTCTAACTACACCTCTGTCTACAGTTGTCCAATGTTGTGATGATGATGAGTAATGTAACTTCACTTACGAACTCCGAAGACTAGGTTTTTACACTTCAAAATACATACATACTTCTGTCAAATCATTCCAATATAGGCCTATGCCTGACTAACCTTTATGAAAAAGTAAAAGTTTTTTTTTACGGTTGGGACAAGTCGGTTGAGGAATTAATTATATTCCAACAGTACCTAATGAGCCATGTCATCAGCCGATTTCTGATGAGTGTATCGAACGTTAAGGATCAAAGGCAGGGCACTACCTTACGGAATGCCAGCTTTAATTCAATGTTGTGATAAATTAAACACGTGCGAGTTACTTGGCGCGAATGAGAAAAATTCTCATGAATTTAAAACCACATATTCTATACTTGGGCATTCAGTACATCAGATGGGTTATTGTTTGTCACTATGTTTTTATTGTGTTTATAGCAGTGCCGATTTTACGTTCTATTATGCTCCCCGTGTTGCAATCGCTACAAAAACAACAACAGTTAGAGGAGAGCATACACACAAGGAGTGTATGCCAGCCAATCTACTGTAATGGTGGTCTAAACGGAACAGAACAAGGCGCATACTTTCTTAAGACCAAGGGATGATGTTAAATGGATCAAAAGGAATCTAGCCATTATATTCTATTACACATTCATGAAAGTTTAAGAACAACCAAATTATATAGGTTCTTATAAAAAAAAATGTTTCCTTATGTACCAATCATAGCCAAACATCCCGTAAGTGCGAATGGATGGAATAGATACACATGTCACGGAGCTGTTAAATATTATTATTAGATTAGGAAAACTAGATTCTTTTTTGGAAAATATTTTAGAAAATAAAACGAATTCTGAATCATTTAACAAAAGTAATATTGCAAAGCTCAATACTGAACTTTTTTGTTGTTACTCTAACATATCCAATTGCCAAACATTCTCCCTTGAAAATAATAAAAGAAAAAAATTAATATCTTAAATTTTCAAAAGATTTTATTACAAAATGGTAAAATACAAACATTCATTTCTTTTACTCGAATACATTCACTCATATGGAAAAGGTGATTGATGAAAGTATAGCATGACTAACAACACAACGTGTGAGTTGATGAAACTGCCAACCTTTAGCCTCCTCTCTTTTGTCTTAATTAATAATTAATGAACAACTACGGGATCTCAATTAATAACCATTGAATTTTCCTTGTTGATTTTGTTGTTGGGCATTGCTGTCATATCCACCACCGAATCCCGATTGACCAGCACCAGTATCTTCATAGGTGATAACTGGACGATATCCTTCTTCATCGGCTTCGTAGTTGACAACCTGTTTGCGACCATCAGGAAGAAGAACGTAGTAGCGTCCAACGGTCTTATCGCCATCACGTGATTCCTTATGTCCGAAATCTTGACCCGATTGGATATCCTGAACGTCGTATTGGAATTCATATTGAGCTGGTCCGTAGTTTTCTTCTTGATGTCCGCCGAAGCCATATCCTCCATTGCCACTGGCTCCATGTGCCGAAGGTGGTCCATATTGTGATTGTGGGTTGGTGAATACGGCCGAAGTTACAGCTGGAGCGCCATAGGCAGATGAAGGGTTTTGTTGATGTCCGGATTGTTGATGATCATGTCCAGCGGCGCCATTTTGAGCGTTCGGGGGAAGATATTGATTTTGTGGTGCTGGCGGTTCACAGGAGACGAGTGCGACCAAGGCGAAGAGCGATGTTGCAACGAAGACCTGTGGGAAAATGACAAATGAAGAATTAGAATGGTTATTCCAAAAAAAGTTTAATTTAGATTTTAATCGAGTATTCCAATACCTTCATGTTAACAGTTCCAAAACTTAATTCTTTATCACACGAGAGTAAAATGTAAAGATGTGTTGTTAGAAGGCTAACGAGATGATCTGATGCCGTTTAACATTCAACCAACAGTTTATATACTCGATATGATTTAAAGATTCAACCAAATTGCGATGCATTGCAAAAACAAACATTTTATGTATATGAACGTATGGTGAATGTATCGGTATAAATCACTAGTCTATCCTATAGCCGCATCCTCTCTATATCAATCATAATCGAAAGTATCTTCATCTTGTTCAGTACACGATTAGTGTTTAGTGTATTGAGATGAGCACGTGTACACAGCCGAATTGTCCCAGTTTTCATTAAATTCTTCACGCATCCATTGAAAATTGATTTAAGCTACCGGTCACTTTGTGTACATACCTACTAGGCATAAATAGTACTAATATCCAATGGTTACTATAAATGGCTAGACAGAGTTCAGACGCTTTTGTTTTTATTCTGTATGGTAAAAAAAAATGTTTAATGAATATTTGAAGATGCTCAGTGACACGAACGACCTTATGAGGTATTTTAATTGATATTATTTGGTAATAAGTGCGAAATATTTTTGGAATTGGTATTGAATTTCATGTGGAATTTCAATTCGACTATGAACATAATTACGAAGTTATAAATAGACTTGCAATATTATTTTTTAAGCTCATTAGAGGTGGTATAATTAAGAAGGTTAGGAACATTGTTAACTTTAGTTCAGAGTTGTTGTGGCGGCAGTGAATTAAGGAGTTTTAGCAACGATGGTTTCTTTGACCAAGGAAAACTGACGTTATAAAATTGGAACGTTTAAAGTTGATACCCAAATGCAATAAATTCACATCTGTGCTATATTTCAGTTTTAACACCTGTGTTGTGTTTATTTTCTTGAATTTGTATCATTCAGTATAGCACCACGCATTGTTCATCCTTTTTTGTCATGGCATGTTACTACATACTTACTTTTGGCAGCTTTTTCTGAGATCATTTCCTCACGATTGATTGATCTCAGCGTAATGCTGTAATCCAGAACTGAAACAGAAATCAACTATAAATATACCTACAAATCCATTGCACAAAATCACATCATTTATTATAATTATTATGCTGGAAGTGTCTAATTTTTCAGGACTTGAATTGCTCGTACACATCGTGCTTTTATTAGAAATGGGACTATTTTGTTTACATCCCTTTTTGACAAGTTTTCATGATCTTCGTATAAATTAAATTTCTGTATTGCCGAAAAATGTTTAATGTTTGGAGTTTGGACATAGCAGAAGAGAACAAAATTTTTTTTATTAATACCCTGCGCAACAGTTTTACTATAGGTACCTACTATCATTTTCAGATCCGCCTTCAGGTGTGGCTTTTTTCTCATGCCTAATTGAATAACTGTGTACCTTGTTATTTTGTATTCGTAATGTATAATATGTACTTTCAATTATGAAAGAAATATTGCTGTTGGTGCTGATTATGTTTGGACATCATTGAATTAAATAGCATATTGAAATAAATGTATTTTGGAGGCTGCCCCTGCGGATTATTTTTTTTATAATAATTATACATTTTATATTTTGAAAAGAGGTGATTTACGAGAAAGATCTAATAAAATATTGACAAATACAGACACAGTCACCAAAATGAAGTAAGCTTTAGGTTAATTAAAAAAAAAAAATGTTGTTAAAGTAATGTGGTTTCTTATATTTATTTTTTAAATATTATGTTAAAACTTTAAACATTTCATTTTTATTTTTTGACTTAAATTTATTGATTTTGTTTTTTACAATTTATTTAACCTACATTAAGTTGCTTGACACACTGATTTTCGAATGACGGAAATTTGTTATTATTACACAAATTTGCCATCATTAGCACGAATTCCTAATTACGCATTTAGACCACCGTTTTCTCAATAATGACTGGAGACGCAATCTGTTCTCAAATTGAAGAACAAGAATTTTTGCAAAAATATTCAATTTGTTAATAATATTTACACATATTTATTCAAATTCTTTAAGAAAATCATTGAACAGAAAATTCATCAAAATATCGTAAATGTGAGAGACATTTTTACAACTTACACAAACGTCAAAAGTAAATGACGAAAACATATGTGTCACCCCAATTTCGAACTTGCATCATCATGATTGATTATCGTCATAATGATTTTGCTATCAGTATAAGTATAATCCCTAAAATTGGACCTTTTTCATAATTGAAATTTGGACAATTCCTAGCAATTATAGCCTTACTGTATTGGCTTTACATAATTTCACGCAATATTTAAATTTTGTTATTATAAATTTGACAGTTTTTTTGCTCACTAGGCGATTTGAAGTTGCTAAATTTGGTGAATTCTCCTCGCTTACAGTTTTTCAAACAGGCCGAGTTGATTTTCATAAATGCATGATTCCAACAAATCCCAGAGAATAAGTTGTAGCTATGGTCAAATCATGGGAACGATTTGGTCATGAAATATTGCCCAATCTCGATATGAGCCTGCTCGGAAACGAGAAGACCGACTGCTATTCAGACTCTGGCCGTATACGTATTAGGTGTCCCAATCGTGGTCAAACCCCATTGTTCGGTATTTGTTCAATGCAATATTGTGTTAGGCGAGAGAGAGTGCCATTCGAAACTCTCGCTGAACGGTGTTCAATCATGTACTGCGCAAAACGGCGTTGATTTTCAGAAATCGTATCTAAGTGCGGAATTCAAAGTCCTCGTACTTATACTTAAGGGAACTCCTAAGGGAATGACGTTATTCATATCACTCAATAAGGAAACGCTTAAGGATTTTCTAAAGGGTTCCGTTAATCGTCAAAGTATATGTATCTACCAATCTTATATTACTTTATCTATTTATTGACATACAAACACTTTGATTTTTTATTTAATTTAGTAGTAAAGATGATGAGAAGTGCACGATGTTGCCGTGCAATACATAATCTGAAATGGTATAGCTCCCTTTTCCAGGGCGGCCTTAGATTTTGCGAGGCTCCGGGCGAACGATTTGCGCGAGGTTTTTGAGAGATGGAAATTCTGGATGGAAGAATATAAGCAATCTTGTAGAGAATAATGCGAGTATTTTGGATAAAATTTATACCAATGTGTTCTATGATCTATAAGGTCAAGGTCAGTGGCGGAGTGAGTTCAGGCCGAACTCGCATCGCTAACCATTGATATTTCTGTAGGCTCTATTGGCAGCTGGTTCTACAATGTATGGAATTATGCTTGTTCCCATTAATACAACGGCCAAGAACCGCCGAACCTGTTTCGATTAAATGACTAAAACAATCTTGAATCGCTACTACAACGAAATCTAGCCATACGTTTAGATATTCAGAACATTTCATCAAATTTGTGCCACTAAAAATCATGTTACTGTTAGAAGAATAGTTGTAACACATTCAAAGTTTCAACGTCCTTCAGAGTGCTAGCTCTCCTCTTTTGCAATGGGTGGTCAAACGCACACAGGGTCATATTTTCGAAAATGAGAAAGTGCGAATCCAAGTGCCTATGTAGAGCATTTTCTGAAAGTTTAAGAGTACTAGCTGTCACAAATGCTCAGTGTTCTTCTAGTTCTCGGCTTTCGCACAAGAGCCCTACCCTATACCAGGAAAAGTAAGGTTAATTGATTGACTGTTTTTTTTAAGTAGTGTTTTCTAATTTGATTTAAAGGTTTCGGTATGCGCAAACAAAATCATTCACAACAAATTGTAGTTGCAGAACATTTCGAAAGACCTAAAATATTTTTGGATTAGAATGACTTTAAACTTATCTTCTAACTCGGCATCCCCTAGAGCCGCCACTGCCCTTTTTAAATTCATCGAGGATTCATGCATGGATCACAAGTCTCGTTGGGCTATAATGGCCATGCAACTACACCAATATAAATATTTTTTAATTAATTGGGGAAATCTTGACTTATCGTTCCATTCTATACACCAACTGCGGTGCATGTGTGTAGTATTTTGGCATGGCAACTTTGCAGCTCTATTGGAACTACGCGGAACTCTGTCTGTTGGAAGAGAAAAGCCCCCTGCGGGAGAAATATCGAGTTATACGATTTCGGAAATGTCACATTAGACATATGTATTCGCATTGCTCAAATAACAATTCGTTTGCTTTACAGAAGACCTTCACCCTATAGCAACCATATAGTAACACCAAATCAGTTTATCGTGTGGCATCGCTTAAGGAGGTATTTTGATCCGATGAAAAATCCTCGGAAAGCTTCTAACATCCTTATATGATTCATAGAGGTACGGAAATTTTGTTTTTACGAAATAGATGCGAATTTCAGCGAAATTCGCTAATTTTTGCTAATTGATGCGAAGTGTTCAAATTTGTGCTTTTTCCACGAAAGTTAATTTTTTCTCAAAAAAATAATCAGTTATGGAAGATAGCTTTTCATCCTAGATTGGCTTTTTGTCAAAAGATTCCCATTAATAAGAATATATAAATTTCCAAAAATGCAAGAGTTAACAGACGAGTACGATGGCTTGCCAAACAGCGAGCAAGGTTGGATGATTAAACTTTGTTTTCTGCATCGGGATTTTTGATAAAGAGGTAAAGCTTTTCTCGTGGTGCGACAGGCCCCAAAACTGAAATGAACTGTAGATAAAAAAAGCGAAACAGTACTAGCGAGTTCTACCTCAGAAGTTTCCCTTTTTACTGGGACTTCTTGAGGGGTATGTATTGTCAAAAACATTTTTCAGCAACTGAACATGTATGATTCAGTTGTCAGCCACACTATTTCATAGGCGATTATTTTGCTAATTATTATTTAAAATTTCTGAATGAAATGTGATCGTGACTTTTGAATATTCGTTTCATTGTAATTGTCTAGAATTTCCAGTTTCTTAAACTTTAACAGCAACAAAATGCTCAAAAATACGTTTTTGTGCGAATTTCAGCAAAATTTCTATTAGTTTCAAAATTAGTATATGCGAAATTCCCGTTTTTTATTTGCGAAATTTCCGTACTTCTATGATCCATTCACGATTATATCCAATTAGACTTCGAGAAAATTTTCTGTAAACCTAAACCTAAAATGATTCTCCATTAAATACTAATGTATACGTATGTATAGTGTTTATTGGATGACATAAAGAGGTTTTCACACTTACGCCAGATTACGTAATCTGTGGAACTTAATCAAGGAAATGAAGCTGTGGTGAATTTAGTGTTCACACTATATGCTAAATCTGTTCGTTTTGACGTTGACAAATTTTAATTATTTTAGTAATATGTCAATTGCATAATATTGCATTTTCACGGCAGCGTATAAATTAATTTATTTTTCGTTAAAATATTACTATTATTGGTTTATTTTTATGTAAATAATTGTGCACACTTTTGGAAAACAACTGATGGACATATAAAGTAGGTTCATTGCAGAAGATTCGGTAAGGAATTGTTAAGCATTTCTATAGAAGCAACTAACCATTTCTTACAAAACAAGCAATGCTGGCTATTTCTGATGTTGGCTGAGTGGTTAGTGCGTGGAATGGATACGATAGTCAAGGGTTCCATGTTCCATGCTAGCTACATAATTTTTTTTTGCAAACGCGGAAAAATGACAGAAAATGATGATATAAGACACATGATGTATGCCTTTTTCGAAGCATAATTGAGTGCTACTATTTATGTACTTCTATTGGATTAAAAAACGGCGCCAAATGCTATTATTGGACAATTATTCATTCAAGTGTCCCTGTTATTGTTAGAAGAGAATATTGTATGAATTATTATAGCGATCAAATTGTTACTTGCATGAGACCTCTAAGCGTCTAAAGCCCCCTAGCTTCAGCGCTGACATTGTGGCATAAAAGTTGAAAGTTCGAGTCCCGATAGGGACGAATCTTTTTCCCTCAATTTCCTAAATTTTTAGGAATTTTTTCCTAAAGCTTTGTGGTTTCGTGCAGGTAGACACACTCATCAGGTCTTGTGTCTGTTGTCTATCTGTGCACATTACGACCACTTGAATTTTTTTAGCGGGAGAATTCTATAAATTGACCGAATATCTTGGTGAGAAAAAGGGGGTGATTTTTCTGGCTTAAACGCTAGACTAAAACACAAATTAAATCTATCTCTCCACAATAATCTATTCAAACTTTAAAATGTTTACTCGAAATTGCATAAAACAATTTTAGAAATTGTTGTAATAGGCGTGACACAACATTTTACAAAATATGTCATAAAATTTGTTGCAAAAAATTGAGTGGTTTACTTTATAAAAAAAACTCCTTCTAAGTCCTATCCTTAAAGCGTTTTATTAAATTGTCCTTTGCATAAAAAGATGTACGAAGTTTGGCTAATGTGACACGCAGTGGCGTATTTACAGGGGGGGCACAGGGGGCACGTGCCCCCCTGTGAGCTCATCAAACTTTTTTCACACCATACTAAAAATTGCAGTACCAAATGTTCCCTTTTTATTTTGAGCGTTTCTATTACTAAACTTTGTAAATCTTTTTCGAA
The DNA here is from genome assembly GCA_949715475.1 of Microchrysa polita. NCBI lineage: Eukaryota > Metazoa > Arthropoda > Insecta > Diptera > Stratiomyidae > Microchrysa > Microchrysa polita. The sequence goes on along the minus strand of OX454415.1, from coordinate 132,014,212 downwards.
ACATTATCATCACATCATCTTCTCAATGCGCCAGATCTCCTCCTTGATGAACCCTTTCCGTTTTTCGAACGGGTTGAGTTTATTTTCATAGACGCGTGGTTTCAAGAACAAGGACTTTCAGAGAATAAGTACAAGCTATGATTATGTCGAGGCAACGAGGTGGTCATGAAACGTTGCCCAATCTTGACATGAATCTGTTCGGAAACAAGGACTGCAATTAAAAGTCTCGTCATGTGTGAAGTGACCCCCCATCTTATGTTGATATAAGTTCAGGAGATGTTGTTGCGGTATCGATGTCTTGAAAGCCGCTGTATTGATAAATATTTGAAACAATCGGTCTGATTTTTCGATCGGGCTTGTGTATTTTAATTTGGCCGTAAGTTCGTGTTGGGCTGCTGTAAAGGTCTTTTAACCAGATGCTTCTATTTCTGTTAAAATGTTAAAAATTGAAGTGTTTTGGTGGGAAAGCATGTTTAGCATACATTTTCGAATTCCTTCGGTTCGGTGTCTGTGGTGCCCTGCCTGGGGTACTTTCTTCAATGCTTCAAATTTCACGAAGTAAACATCATCGTAGCCATTCCTTCTCATTCCTATTTCGCAATTGATTTGTTAAAGCATGTTGCTTGAGCTTACCATCTAGGACTCGTTTTAAAAGGTATTGCAGATACTATAGATTTGAAGCTAGTGTAGTACATATGGAAATAACAAACAATCATACCTTCCTGCTTACTTTTGTTGCTTCATTTTAATTAATCGATTGTTCACTTCCCGGCTCTATGCCACGGATAGTTCCTACACGGCTGAAAATTTTGGTGTCATTTTTATAAAAAAATATATTCATACATTTCCATATAAAAACTTTACCAAAAGTATAATAGTTGAACTATGCATATTAAAAGTATAAGTATTCTTGATAAAAATTTTACTCTTCAGTAGTATAAAATTGATAAGCAAATTTATACAAACCGATCGAAAATATAAAAATTGTAATACGAGGGCAGTCGGCTTCGAATCCACAATTCTGTGATTTGTAGGCAAGGGCGCTGCTCACTGAACCAGACAGACTACAAATCAATAGATTTCTAGGTTGAATGGGTTTCTTGCGTTGATAGTGTAGATTTGATAACATAGTAGGATTGATTCTACCCTTTTATGTTATAACAACATTCAATGCAATTTATTCTATCCCGAACGGTGTAAAATGTATAATATTAAAAGGGTATTTGGATAGTTTTATTCTGTAGCGGTTATAATTAATAAAATTTTTGAATAAACTAAAATTATAAGTTGAAAACTAAAATTATAAGTTGAAAAGGGTCAAATTTGATTCATGTTTTGGAAAAGATAGGAGTTATACTATTTTATTTATAAAATTTACTCCTGGTTTACACCAAAATTTACAACCGTGTAGTATTCTGGATTGTACTTGTAAAATATTATTCGGCACTTGTTACAATTTTACGGAATCTGTTACTAGATTTTTGACAAAACACACAAAGGCCTCTTTTTCAGTAAATCCTAATTTTGCATTCAAATTCGCTTAAACTTGCGATGGAATTCAAGACCACAATGTCAGCCAAAATTTGTTTTATCAGCTGTGTTTCTTTCAAAAGTAAGCAGAACCACTTTTTGGCGGAATTTGGCCGAAATTTGGCAGAATTTCGGACGATGTATGAAATTTCTCTTCCAAAGAAAAGTGTTCCGTCTGAAATCCGTTTTGTCATATACCAAAGAGACTGTGGTCATTGCATTAATTCCATAGCCAATTAAGTACATATTCCTTTTCGGCTTCAGGCTCCTTCGAACTACACTACGCAAACTTTTTTTAGGCCCTCCGTATTTTGGTTCAGGAAAAGCCAAAAGCAGTTAATGAGTGTTATTCTCAGATCTGTCAGGAAAACTAAACTTTTGGTGTAATAAACCTTAAATGCAAAGGACTCTCAGGCCCGTATTTATGAACATTCCTTAACTTAAGGAGACTTTTTTGTCTGCTTTGACCAGGGTTGTGCTTTGTTCCTGAGTCACCGCCGCTATGCGAAAGTCCACAGGTCAAGGAGACCTTGGGTCAAGGATGCCGAAATTCAATAAATTAAATGTCATTCCCATACTTTTTCATAGAAAAAAAAGTCTCCTTAAGTTAAGGAATGTTCATAAATACGGGCCTCAGACCCGTATTTATAAAGGATGCCGAAATTAAAATAAATGTCATTTTCCATACTTTTTCATAGAAATCACTTATATTCACGAGTCAATGCATCCTTGATTGAAGGAGAAACTCAAGGAGACTTTGAAATTTTCTATAGTCAACCTCACTTGAAGTCAAGGTACCCACCTACCTTGAAATATTATATTTCAAGCCTATTGAAAACTTAAGGTCTCCTTGAGTTTCGCCTTAAATCAAGGATCAACGATTCCTTAGTCTTGCCAATGTTTTTCCTATGTAGCTGCTCTCGGGTATCCCCACATCAAAATTTTATGTAACAAATTAGCTCCGTACTCGGTGCCCCCCCTTTGACAATTTTCTAAATACGCCACTGGTGACACGTACAGTATATTTTCTTTACAAGAAAATTTGGTACAATTAAAACCTCAAAGAGAAACGGAAATGCAACGGACGCTTCCCACAATCGGCAAAATTTGAGTTTTTTAAGCACTGAAAGTGATTTCGTGGGCAACGATATTAAGGTCGATCGAGATTAGTCGCCAAATGGCGACACGTGCAGCAAAATGGCTGTTGTCATTCCATCCAAACTAGTCGCCATTTGGCTGTGCGTCCATATTTTATAGTCAATATGGCAACTCTACCAAACGCTTTGACAACCGCTTGTCAAATTCGATGTGACAATTTTGCAACTTTTGTTCGTTCTTTTGTGTGAAATTGAACAATTCCTGAATGGCCGTGTAATAATTCAAACGCGCAGAGTCCGATTTTGATAAATAAATTTAAAAAAATCACCAAAATGAAATTTTGGGAATGTCATTTTCTGTCTCCATTTGGCTGCTGTAGTGTGGATGCTAAGTAGTAGCCAAATGGCTGTACGCGATGCTACACTCAGAAAAATTTCAATGGGAAATCCCGTTAAACCAATCATTTTGTAACATTATTTTTAGTCAATAGGAAAAATCTGATTATTTTAAAAATATAGGAGCCATTACTTTCACTCGATAAATATCCGTTTGTTTTGATAGTTGACTCATTTAAAAACAAACACATGGTCTAGTTATTTTCCAATAGGATATATCTTATTGAATTAATAGGATCAATCCTATGTAATAAAAAAAATCGTTTCACTCGTAATCTGATCAAAGTATATTTTTTTATAAGTCCCATATTATTATACCATCCACGCTACGTCATTGTGGACTTTGTTAAGAATTACGATATTTGACCAGGCCGAGTATTGAACATCCGATCGGCTAGTACTCTTTAAAACTTACCAAGTCACGGGGAGGCAACCGAACCGCGAACCATCTCGGCTACGGAGCATGATGTTGGTTCTCTTTGAGAAAACGTCTATATGCTCGAAATTCTATTAAAAGGCATATCCCATTAATGAAATAGGACGCTATACAGGGTGTCGGGAAACTGCCGCAGAAACGCACCGGATTATGATTCCTCAGTTGATTTACACCAAAAATGTTGTACGTAACATACCCCCTTAGCTTAACCCTTTAGCTGCCACAGGCATTTAAAGATTTTTGAAAAAATCATTTTCCTGCTAGACTTAAAGCCTAATATCTCCAAAGCTAGACTAGCTAGAATAGTGAAATAAAATGATTATTACAGGCAACAAATTTACCTATAAAATAAAACTAACTACACTATCGGATAAATCGGATAAGAGGTTTGGTTTTAGAGAGCTTCAAAGTCAAATTCGCGTGATTTGACCCAAAAACAATCTTTTTTTCCATCTCAATTTTCTAAAACTTCTGCCAAGGTGAGGTGCTTGTACGATTCTTTTAAAAATTGGCGCATAGTCTTACGATCATTTCTTTCTTACATCATTTTATGCTAGCTCAATTATTTCAAAAATCTTTAAATGCCTGTGGTAGCTAAAGGGTTAAACTGAGGGGGTATGTTCGTACAACTTTTTTGCTGGAAATCAACTGAGGAATCATAATCCAGTGCGTTTATGCGGCAGTTTCCGGACACCCTGTTTAAAAAAATGGGACCCATCCTATTATTAGTTAATCATACCAGAACTTGTTAATTTAATGGGACAAACTGATTAAAATGTAATCTGATGTCCCATTGGATTTACGGGTCACATTTCATTCCATACAAAATGTCTCAATAGGATTCTTCCAGTTATATTAATTATTGCATCTGTTTACTTTTGTGAAGAAATCTGGTAAATTGCAGTCAAAATAATGGTAGAAAAACTTTTAAGTTTACGGGGTCCAATTTTTTGAGTGTAGTTTTTGGACGCGCAGCCATTTGGCGACTAATCTAGATGGACCTTTAGGGTCTCTAGATCTATGCTCGTTAGAACCTTTTGTTTATAGGTCCTTAAAAAATATTTGAATGCTGCAATGCACCTCACCTCAGATAGCAAATTTTTGGAAAAGAATTCGGCTTCCAAATTTTGTTTGTTTCTTTTTTTAATTTAATATTTTTAATTAAATCAAAATTCATTTCTAACACGTCCGGTAAAAGATAACGAAGCAGTTAGAAAAACTGTTTCTTTTGTGAAAAAGTTTCTTAGTCAGTACAAATTTGTTTAAAATGTGTGTGAGGAGTTCATGAAAAATAAAATGTGATTGTGTATTTAGCGTTTATTTTTAAATTATTTAAAATAAAAAAAAATCAAGCAAATCTAATTTTAATTTAAGTTTAAAAATGAAAACTGTGAGTACTTTTTAACTTTTTAAGTAACCAGCTAAGTCGAAAGCAAAATGCAATGCAAGTAAATTCTACAAGAAACGCAGGGAATGATACTCTAGATAGAGAGGGTTATTGGTTAAGTCGACCTTTTCCCTGCAACCCGTTTTAATAGGGTCAAAATGCATCAAAATGAGACCATCAATGTTGGGCCGATTTTCAATGGTCACTGAGACATTTGATTTTTTAGGTTTTTTTTGAAATAACCTTGAATTTCACCATTTAAAGTAAAAATTAAAAAAAAACTACTAAGGTAATGGGTTAAAACTTATTTTTAGGTTTTAGTCAACACTATAGGAGACATTTCTTAATAATTTAAAATTTCAAAAACCCATCACAATTCGAAATTTCTAATTTTTAATAAAAAAAATGGGTTTTTTAAATTTTTTAAAGTTGATTTTTAATGTGGTATTATTAGCCCTATTCGACTGACTGGATCATCGACCCTGTCCAAGTCGAATGAAATCGGATCAAAATTTCCCAAATCGGTAACAGCTGACTATCGTGTCATCTGGTCCCAACGCGATATTCTAAATTATAAATTGCATTTGTAATAATGTACCTTGCGAGATACAATTAAAAGGAAAAGTAGCAAGAAATATTAAAATGATTAACTCTGAATAAAATTTACAAACCAAAAATACTAAATAACAAATTGACATACGGGAAATTTCAGGGAAATTTGATGTTGAATAATTGAAATGAATCAATCAATATCCAAACGTTTTTTGTGTTGCCGGGATCGAAGTTGAATTAAACTTGATGTGTTGTGTTGCCTCCTTTTTTGATCCACGAAAAAAAAAAGAGGCAACACAACACATCAAGTTTAGTTCAGGGAAATTGTTCGCGGAGACATCTAGGGGATTAGTTTATCAGATGATCCAAGTCATACCCAGGATCAACTTCCAGGATTATAAGTTTGTATGGGATTTCCAATAAATCTGGAAATGATCCAGTGAGTCGAATAGGGCTACTAAAAAAATTATATGACACTGAGTCTGCAGACCACTGGAAAAACATACTCGTGTTGTCAGCTTTCCAAAAATGTGTCAATGTCAATATAAATATTTGAAATTATTGAAACAGCTAGCTGCAACTTGTTCGGGGACCATAATTTCGTTTGATAAAAAAAAATGAATTAAAAGCTATGGTGTAGGGATAAGTTTTTAATGTGTTATGGATTTGTCGTTTTTAGGGTTTTTTATCAAACGAAATTATGGGGGTGGGGTTGGCGAGCGTAGCGAGTAGGGGGCGAAGCCCCCAAGTAATATCAAAAATAATTGTCGAATTTTGTGTCCAAGCCAACAATTTCTGAACTGATTAAATACGGCCAAAACTTTTTATATTTTTAGCTTATTTTATTACAACACTGTTTCAGGGTAAAACAAAACATCATAACATTGTATTTTTACTAGTACGCGCAATTACCTAAACTATGCCAATTATGCGGCAACTTAGCAACTAATAGCGAACTGCTCATCACTTAAGTATTTTTTCTACTCTTCACAAATTGATCAGGTGTGAATAATCAACTAATTGGAAAACTGCCTTTCGCCTACTTTGCCGCCGTCACTTACACACAAAATGTTACATTACTACTAATGAACTAATGTATTATTTTATTAAAAAATTAGTAACCACTTTGTTGAGCGTTGCCATCATAGCCGCCGTCGCCTCCCAAATTGCCAGATTTTCCAGCCACGCTGACGCCTGCGCCAGTGTCTTCGTACGAAACGATTGGATGGAAACCCTCCTCATCGGCTTCATATTCAACAATTTGCTTACGACCATCGGGCAAAAGAACAAAATAACGTCCAACAGTTTTGTCACCATCGCGCGATTCTTTATGTCCGAAATCTTGTCCGGATGGGAAATCTTGCACTTCGTATTGGAAATCGTATTTAGCTGGTCCATAGTTTTCTTCTTCGCCGTTGTACGATGAGTATCCATTGTTGCTGCCAGCAGCTGGAGCACCGTATTTAGCTTGTGGATAGGCAGCAGAGTTTTCAGCTGGTGCACCATAGGCAGCTGATGGAGCTGGTTGATGTTGACGATGATTACCAGCAAATCGTTGTCGTGAAGGGGCACCGTATTGGGTTGATGGATTTTGGGATGCAGACAAGGTTTCAGCGGGAGCACCGTATGTTGAGGAAGGATTTTGTTGGTCGCTTGGGGTGCCGTATTGAGTTGAAGGATTCGGGTAAGCAACTGTTTCAGCTGGAGCTCCGTAGTTAGTGGATGGAGCTTGTTGGTGGTTGCCTGGAGCAGTTGGAGCGCCGTATTGGGTTGATGGGTTCGAGAAAGCCGATGGGGTTTCAGCAGGAGCACCATAGGCAGATGATGGAGATTGTTGTTGATGAACAGCTTCCTTATGATCAGCTTTAACAAATCCGCTTCCTTGTTGGCCGTTCGGAGGAAGGTAGGCATTCGATGGTGATTGACCCGGGGGCAGATATTGATTTCTTGGTGCGGGTGGTTCACATGAAACCAATGCCAACAGCGCGAAAAGTGACGTTGCAGCAAGGACCTGTTAAAATCAATTGCATAATGTTAATTATTTGTATTCACTTTTTTAGAACATTTTTAAATTCCGAATTCATTTAATTTCCATATCCGATTTAAGGTTCGGCTTTTAGAATTAGAATATACTCGCGAATGAGTTTCTACCTTCATATTGACAGTTTCCGATCAAACTTGTTGTCTCACAAATTGCAAATGAGTGTTGTTAGATGACTAACGATGAATTGATGCCTATCTAAATTCACTCATCAGCTTATATATCTTTGAGACAAACATCGCGCCAAAAATTATCAGTGTCTATGTGCCCGCATTGCAAAAATGCTTTGCGTGAAATTTGAATTTTATATCTAATCACCGATCGATCGTTTTTATCATTTCACATCTTCAAATTCATCAATAGCATTATTATTATGTTGTTTGTTTGAAGATGAGCATGTGCATAAATAGAGACATCCAAATGTCTAATCATTAAGATGATAGCAATTTTTTTTTTCGAAAGGTAATTGAAAGCATATCTAAGTGAATTGAACTATTGAACAAATAAGCCAGACATGTGTATAGAGACAAAATAGAATGTATTGGCAATTACACGGCGAATATTTAGTTCCACTTGATTAATATTGTAGCGCAATTAATGACCTTCTCATAGGAGTTATTTTGCATTGGCGCAACAAGTGTCGGACAATTAGTGTGGAATGCATTTTTGTGTAATTAAAAAAAAATTGATTGCATACATGAATTTTTGGAGGATGAAATTATAGTAGTTCAATATTAAGTAAGCTAAGAGCAGCACAAAATCGTATAACTCATCTCTCCAGTATAATACCATCAAAAACCCGCCTAGATAAAGAGATCCTTCTCTTTCAGCTATTCAAAGGCCAGTCCACTTTCTCCTAGGAACACTTTTTTAAAATGAAAAACAGAAAATTGCGGAAAATTTGTGGCCTTTCCGGGCGTTTTGCGGGGGTAAACTGGGCATTTGGTGCCCCATCTTTAGATAGCTGTATCTTTGAAACGGTGATAGCCAGGACCCTGGTGGTTTCACCAAAATGTAGGTCTGGATGCCCTCGTCATCGACTTTATTCACCCCCGATTTCGAAAATTTACCCAAATTTCATTAAAATCCATTTAAAACGGCGTTACAAGCCGTGCTCTGTGGCCATGATTGTTCGGTCACTACTCTGTGATATAGAGATTCACAGAGAGAGAGAGAGAGTTTCTAAACTCGTCATGACCTGCCGCAAATTTATTATTCAGAAGAAGATGATAAGAAACATTCTTATTGTAGAATAATAAACTAACAATGCGACTAATAAGTGGTATGGCTGACAACCGTATCACACTCGGAATTTTGTTGTCTTTGTAACGTTGACAATTACACATGCCACACGGTAGTCGTCAACGCACCATCCTCCACTAGGAGTTAGGGTAAATAAAGGTAGGTAAAAGCCTAGGGGAACGACAAGGCATCCCTATCGTAACTATGAAGAAATCCTTATTCTCCTCGTGAAATATTGCCACCAGGTTTAGAGAAGATTTATACCTCAGGCTCGTCCTTTGGTATTTGGATTACTATAATTCGGTGACTCACCCCTCGCTCCGCTCAGATCTCACACTGTCAGTCTCGCATTAAGGTACGTGTTCGTAGAGACGACTCTTGGGATGATCGCTCAGCGATCGTAGTTTTGCATCCAATTCCGAGCCACATTTGCATATTTTTGTAGTGGTGTTACTTTCCATGTGTCGACCATAACATGTCTGTATAGAAAATATGCGCGTATAGTGGTCAGAACCGATGGTTTAACTGCGATCGCTGAGCGATCATCACATGAGTCGTCTCTACGAACTCTGCGCGCTCACACTTTGTCTGTCGTGCATTAGAAAAACAGCCAACATGTTTGCGACATAGACCTCGGACCTGGAACCTGGATATATGACTCTGGATTTGCTTGACAACCGAATTCCGCTAGTTTGTGTACAGCATTGGGCTTTTGGGAGTCTGGTCACCTTATTATAGCCTGTATATTTTAAACTTTAAATATACCTTTCAATGAAAAATTTAAATATATAAGTTAAACCCCCCCCCTTGGATGATTCCTGCGCACGGGCCTGTTTAGAAGGCTATATCTCTGAAACGGTAATAGCTAGGACCCTGGAGTTTTCACCAAAATGTAGGTCTGGATACCCTCGTCATCGACTTTTTCAACACCCGATTTCGAAAATGTTCATATGAGAACAGAAAATTGCGATTTTGAGGCCTTTCCGAGCGTTTTTCGAGGGGCAAGCTGGGCATTTGATGCCCCATCTTTAGATGGCTTTATCTTTGAAACGGCAATAGCTAGGACCCTGGAGGTTTCACCAACATGTAGGTCTGGATGCCCTCTTCATCGACTTTTTCAACCCCCGATTTCGAAAATTTTCATATGAAAACAGAAAACTGCGATTTTGAGAACTTTCCGGGCGTTTTTTGAGGGGCAAGCTGGGCATTTGATGCCCCATCTTTAGATGGCTGTATCTTTGAAACGGTAATAGCTAGGACCCTGGAGGTTTCACCAAAATGTAGGTCTGGATACCCTCGTCATCGACTTTTTCAACCCGCGATTTCGAAAATGTTCATATGAAAACAGAATATTGCGATTTTGAGGCCTTTCCGCGCGTTTTTCGAGGGGCAAACTGGGCATATGGGTCCCCATCTTTAGGTGCCTGTATCTTTGAAACTGTGATAGCTGGGACCCTGGAGGTTTCACCAAAATGTAGGTCTAGATGCCCTCTTCATCGACTTTTTCAACCCCCTATTTCGAAAATTTTCATAGAAAACAAAAAATTGCGATTTTGAGGCCTTTCCGGGCGTTTTTGCAGGGACAAACTGGGCATTTGATGCACCATCTTTAGATGGCTGTATCTTTGAAACGGTGATAGCTAGGACCCTGGAGGTTTCACCAAAATGTAGATCTGAATGCCAACCGCCAATTTTGAAAATTTTCATATGAAAACAGAAAATTACGATGTTGAGGCCTTTCCGGGCGTTTTTCGAGGGGCAAACTGACCAGCAAACGGACAGGCAGACTGAGACACCAACGATTCTTTCAGCGGTGGTTTGGCAAATTGCACATTTAGATTAAGTTGGGAGTGGGGATATAAAACGGAACAGTTGTAATTTTATACAGAACAGGGGCCGCCGGTGGGTCCTATGAAACGATAAATGGTGTATGCTGTGTAAAATTACAACGGTCCTGATTTTAAAACCATTTCATTGGGCGATAGCCATTTTTTTTGGTTGGTAATGAGAAAATCGGATTATGATGTGATTGGGTTTTTTTCGATGCTGTTGCCGCCATTCTCATTCACCCAATTTTCTCGTTTCACTCGATCTTCGTATTAATTAAAAAAGAGAAAAACTTAAATTGTCATTTGTCATTATTAAGTTAAAAAAGCAAAAATAATAATGGGTGAAAAATTTCATTTTTTTAGGTTAGGTGGTTATCATAAAACGAGGCTCAGAGGGTTTCTGACTTACCCCCAGAACTACAGGGAACTAAAAATCTAGGGACCTGAATCTGATTATAGGCGTGTTAATTTTTCGTACAAGCTTGAAAATACTGTGTGTGTCTTCTCTATGCGATAAGACTAACCGGCCGATAAGATGTACGAAAAATTGGCCCTTTGATTTACAACTTGATCAGAGATAAAACAAAATTTCTAATAAAATCGTTTTAAAGCTCTTTTGCATCTTCTGAGATACAATATGTGACAGTTTAATAATTGCGACAATGTCACAATCAAATTTTGAGGCGGAAAATAAGTCCATAGTCTGTAACCGTAAATTGAACCGACAAACCTACAAATCTGACAAAATTTGAGGCATTACCTTAGCTTTCAAACAACATATTCAAAGTATGGACATCTTAAATGACTGCAAGAAAAGAATGCATCATGAATATCGACCCGATGGGGTCGATGGCGTTTCGGTGATTGGTAGGTCTCCGTAACGGTAGAACCTAGGGAAATAATTTGAGTGACATTTCCAATAACAAACTGTAAGATGTACCATATAGGTCTAGGCCGAACTGGTTGCGTAAGATACTGAATGGCTCGAAATGACCATTTTTTTTAGAAATATTTCCCTCAACATTAGTATTTAGTATTTTTACCGTTATCGTGCTGTCACAAAAATCCCGAGTTATCGTGTAAAACTAAAATTTACCGCATCCCTAATCTATTTATAAAGAACTACACTTCTCGTCCTATAATTGCATCAAATATCACACACATCCTTTAAAAATTTAGCGTTGCTGCCAGATATTCTAATCCAAATTAAGGATAAATTTCAAAATTGATTTTTCATTGAAATTTCAAACAATAATAAACTATCAAATTGAAGAACTGCTACAACCTGTTGAAATCTTTGTACAAAATTTAGAGTAAAAATTTGAATTTAGAAACTTTGTACGAAAATATCTTAGTGACAAAAGTCTGGAGGCGTTCAACTATTTTTAAACCTTTTCGACAAATTTTGAAGACTTACTTTATTCAATTAGATTTTCAACAAAAATTAGATTTTCAAAGTCAAAAAAACGGCAGAGGAAAATAAATTCCGGCCAGATCCAGCCATCGGGAATTATTTTGTTTGTTCCGGCTAAAAATATAATTTTTGAAATCTTTGGCGTTTTAAACCTGACCAGGCAGACGGATTTTGAATTGACTTATAAACTCTTCTTCTCAGTACCGTATAGCCCCATGTGGAGCCATGGTGCGTTAACTCAGCCGTTTATATAGACAATTTTGAGTCAACGTTACCAGGGGCGAACCCAGGATTTTTTTTCTTACTCAATGTAAGATAAATGTTTCACTCGCGTTCTGATTGATTGTCGATGACATCTTTTCATTGTGCAACTGCATTATTTTCGCTGGCGAAATGTCAAAAACCGGTGTGGAGACTTTCATGTGAAGTGAGTACCACCAAGCGAATCCGATTTCACCATCATAAAAATTTTGACAGTATTTGCATGGATTTCACGTCAACTGACGATGTTAGTACCTACTTTAACCCTCATCCAGCGGGATAGGTACAGGTGTACCTTTTTCGTTTTTAAAACACCGTAACTTTTTTGCTATGGGTCCCATCGGGTTGAAATTTTCTGACATCTCTACGATTTTAGTTTAAAATATGTATTCCAAATTTCAGAAATGTGTGACCACCCATTCCCAAGTTAGGGAGCAAAATTAATCTTACACCCTTTAACGGCGGCAAAGGTACATTTGTACCTTCATATATTTTGTATGAAAGAAAATTTACAAAAAACGAAAATAATATATTTTTGGTGAATGCTCATGCTTAGAGAGATTTATTATAGCATCAATAAGTTGAGAATCGAGTGATGTACAGAAGTATTTGATTTGCGAATTTTATTTGTTATGATCAAGGTCCTTGGAGATATCGATCTATAAGGACTAGGCTAACTCATACAGCGGTTTTTGGTTATTTGACATCAATCTGAAGACTTTTACTGGCATACCAAACTTTTTGAAGTAATGGCTTAGGGCAACCAATACAATGTATTACGCCTTCTTTCCCCCATAACATCAAGTGAAAATTAGGTTTGTAACAAATGCTAAAATTTTGGATTTTAGCGGTTCATTTTCTTTACCACAAATTCCCATAATTTGTATTCCATCACCCAATATTTATTATTTGTGTAACTCGGGACCTCCACCCGAGTTCCTTTGGAAGTTTCAGCTGCAAACCAGCAGAAGCATCCAACCAAATTTCTAAATGGATGTTTGGGTGGTACATAAACTTGGTTGAATTGTACGTCGGTACCATATATATAGATACCGATAACTGCTATAGAATATGCCACATGTCTTCGGTTTCTTGTTTTAATTTTTCAATCGATCCTTGGATTTAATTACATATACGAGCAAATATATTACAATTAACCAACAACAATCACAATTAAAATTTTAGATATTTTTCTACTATAGGAATTGACCTGAGTTCAAATTTACAAAGATTAGAGACTGAAAATTATACTAGCCGATTCTACTTGCTTGTTGCTTGACAGGACCTTTCTTTCGTATAATAACACATTTACTCATTTCTCCAATATATTTATTGCTTCAAATATTGTTGTTTTATGGAAAATAACGAGAATGTGACAATTATTGACGTTTTTTTCGTTAGCCATAACGGATTCTAGTAACATAATAATATATTGGGGACAGGGGGGTAAATTTTAACCTAGGACTCCACAATTTGCAAATCAAACATACCAAATTCTTCTAAAATCATTAATGACTTAATTTGAACCGTTTTCTATTTTTCATGTGAATCAATTTTAGATTTCGTCAAATTAAAATTCGAAGCAACCCATTTTTTAAATTTTCTTTTTAAAATTTTGCCTATTTCCTAAATTTACCCACTCCAAAAATTAAGTCCACATAAACCCAACTTCTTAAAACATTCACTTCGGCAAAAACAGTTACTAATTTGTGACTAGTCAACATAATATAACGGTTTTACGGTCAAAATTCATACAAATAGTTAAGATTTTCATACAAAATGTACTAAGGTACAGGTGTACCTTTGCCGCCGGCAAGCGTTGTAAAAATCTGCCGCTGGATGAGGGTTAAGGTCGGAATCCATTGTCGCAATTTAAATTGTTTGAACATTTGTTTGTTAGTGTAGCCCAACTACTGGAACTACAGGAATTTTTAGGACGTGCTATTTAAATTTCATGATTTCCGTAATTTTTGGTTTTCAAAAACCATTCAAGGACTATAGCTGGCTTATGCGCTTCATATCAGCGATATCCAAAAATTTTTTATTTTTAAAATATTCTCAGCGGTGTTCATCAAATGGATTTAGTAGCAGCGAATTAATCGACGAAAATGCAATTTCTGCCATTTTGCAACGCCTTGCAACAACCGATTACCCCTGATGTATTTCGAAAGATGTTCGCAAGAAAACCATAATTCATTAATGGCAAGCAAATCATAATTTATTAATGGCATCAATATTAGATTTGTGCTCGCGCCCCCCTTCCCTGTTCGTCACGCCTCCCTAGGGGGGGCGCCCCCTAGTTTGGGAATCACTGGATAATGGGAATCTTGTGTATTTACTTGTCCATTCTGAGAAAATTCATAAAGGATTTAAAATTAAAAGGTTATGTTCGCTGCTGTAAATATATGTTTGTCACATTCATTTAAGCAAGTAATGAAATATTTGGGTTGTCCACCCGTGTATTCTATCCATTTTCTCCTCCACATAAATTTCCTCCGCTGTAGTCGTCATCAATATTAGCAAGCCAGAACTCAGTTAATGTTGCAGATATTTCTCTTAGTTCATCTTCACTCAGTGAGCAGCAGTGCTGAGAAAGAAGTAATTGAAGAGATTGAAGCAACTTACGATGATTGAAGAACCGTATGTCAAGCTGTTGCAAAAAGTAATCCAAAAATGGAATAAATGTTTAATGACGATAGTACGTTTTTGGGTCTTCTGATGAGTAGTTATCCCTATGCATTTGCCTAGGCACTCTTCGCGGGATATCAATACTGATATCTGCCTCTTCGCAAAGTTTAATCACTTCTGTAAAAATATGTTGAAATCGACTCAATCAGACTCGGTTCTCATATCTGAGACTTCTTTCTTTAGATCGTCGGCGTGACTAAGAAAATATAGAAGATCGATTGTTTCTGATTGTAAAGATGTTGATAAGTTATGCGATAGGCTAAACACTCTACTCACAGTTGACATAGCCACAACAAAACTACATTTTTCGATAGAAGCGGACAAAAAATAAGCTTTAGTTGAACTATCTAAATCTGAATCCGAACTTTCGTGGATATCCCGCAATGCCTTACAGATTTTGACAAACATATTATATATATATAACTTTGAAAAAGATTATAGCATCAAGGTGCTCAACCCATCTAGTTTCGCAAAATTTCGTCATTCTATATTTCTTTGCCCCAGTAGAATTTGATTCTACAAGTTTTTTGAAAATGTCGGATCGTTTTGGTGAAACTCTAAAAAAAATTATCACTTCTCTCATGGTGCCAAGGCAATTTCTTATAAAGGGTATGTTACATGAATGACACAGAGCTAAATTTAATGAATGGCTTATGGCTTGCACAGTGCACATAAACAGCTTGGGGAAACTTTCCCGCACGATTGCTGCACACCCTTGAAATTGACCGCTCATTGAAGCAGCTCCATCATAGCCTTGGCCACTTAAATATTTTAAATTTATTCCCATTTCTCTGATAGTTTCTATTAGAGTGTTTGCCCACTTACCCACTTCGGTGCTTTGAGTTGCAAATATAGAGCAATATTTGCAGTAGGCACCTTGCTTATACTCAGAATAACACAGCCACGGAAATTCAAATAGCCATGGCCTTTTAAATTTTAGGTTACGTATTCCAAGGGGAAACTTAAAAATTTCCCCCCTGGGTTCGCCCCTGAACGTTACATTGCATATAATTTCGGAGTGTATATAATTTTGCAAGCACTATATATTTCCTATCCGCACATGTACGGACATTTTGGACCATGCCGAGATTCGATCTCGGACCTCTAGCATCGTATAGAGTGCGACGCAACCAAGTGCTTGTTTAATTTCAGTTTAGTGAACATTTGGAACATAAAAAGTAACACGTTAACATTATTGCATTATCTTGTATTCACTAATTTCTTAACTATTTCTACTCATAATGCTCTTAGAGCCTATTGCATGATTTCATCATAATTCTATTCCTAAACTAATAGCCATTAACTTTCCCATTATCTTGGGCATTACTATCGTAACCACTGGCCAAATTAACTCTTCCCGCTCCAGCACCGGCAGCACCAGTGTCCGCATCTTCATACGAAACAACTGGATGATATCCTTCCACGTCAGCTTCATATTCAACAATTTGCTTACGGCCATCAGGAAGAAGTACGTAGTATCGACCTACAGTCTTGTCACCATTCCGAGACTCCTTGTGTCCAAAATCTTGACCAGACGGGAAATCTTGAACGTCGTAGTGGAATTCATATTGAGCTGGTCCATAGTTTTCTTCTTCACCGGCACCATCACGATGAGAAGAGTATCCATTTCCGCTATTGCCTCCAGCGGCTGGTGCACCATATTGTGTTTCAGGTGCACGGAAATCATCCTTAGACTCAGCTGGAGCTCCGTAGGCTGAAGATGGGGGTTGTTGGTGACTGTGCGCCTTTTGTTGGTTGGGAGCACCATATTGAGTTTGTGGTTGATTGCTGAAACCAGTCGGAGCACCATAAGTTGATGAAGGTGTTTCGTTATGATGATGCTTTCCACTAGCCGCTTGATGATGATTATTGGGTGGTAAATAGTTGTTCGACGGCGATTGCCCTGGTGGAAGATATTGATTCTGTGGTGCGGGAGGTTCACAGACCACCAGAACCGATAATGCTAATAAAATTGATGCCGAGAAAGTCTGCAACAAAATAAAATAAAGTTATCATGAAATTCACTAAATTTTTGAGCGTCTGTACCTTCATGGCTACAATAGTTTTGTATGATAAAATTGTCAAGCGTAATTCGCTCTAATGGATTTATCAGATAGATAGTCGACGATGGATTGATAATCTTCTCCAGACATACCGACAATTTATATTTATTGAAGATCGCGAAAAAATATTAAGCGCACACTTATATTGCATAAATGAATTGGTGTATCTGTGAAATTGCAATTTCTCATTAAATTTTAGGTCGTTATATTAACGTCTTAAACATTTTCATTGATTTAAGATTCTATCATTTTAAAGAGCGCGTGCATTGTAGATACGGTTGTTAAGCACGTGCTTATATAAATATTTTAATTAATATTGAAACTCAACTTAATCAATATCCGTGGGTGAAAATTTATTGTCAAGATACTCAAAATAGTTTAATTGACAATTACCATACACTTATTGGTCGGAAGTATATGTATTGTTTGTAATTGATAACCTTGTCTGAGATTAAAATTGTAAGTAAGTACTTTATGTACTTTTTGTGGTAGATAGTTTGAATTAAACTTTCTGAATGCCTGAGTATTAACACCCAAAAAACATAAAAAAATAACTACATACATATGCGCTAGTTCTGGAACATTAAAAGAACAATTCCAGTTCAGTTCTTCACTAGGTACGTGATCCTCTTTTAACTATGATAGGATAGATTTGTTTTACAAAGTGTCCCTTTTTTCGGAACACTACGTCATAGACAGCCCTATACAAACCAACATCCAAATATTAGGTTCTTGTAAAAAAAAACTTTTTCTTTCTGAATCTTAACCACAATTCATCCAAGTATGTTCGTGGATTAGCCTCAACACATCCAGGAACAGATGGAGTCGAAACACGTTATAGGGATGCGGTAGAAATTATTAACGCAAGAAGCTTAAGTTCCATTCAAATGTGACGGGTATTTAAATTTCGGCTAATTAGCCTCGGTCTTGTTGAAGCTATAGAGCTGAAATTTTGCATAAATGCTTGTTTCTGTTGCAGACTGTTTGTATATTTGAATCGCTAATATTGGACCATGTGGTCATGGGGCTGACATATAAATTGGATTTTTTTTAAACTGTCAAATGACTACAACTGTAAACTCCAATTTTAAAGCAACGAAGAAAACTGATAATAATTATCAGACAGACACTTCTTCGATTCTGGGTAAATTGTATCTTCTTGAATGATAACCCATTAGTATAGTGACTTTAGCTCTAGACCCAAACATCCAAAAAAAGAGCTGACTTTTGATGCCAAATTGTTCTATGGCCTGGCCGCATTACGCAGTAAAAAGTTAGACTTTTTTGCGCGTCACATTTGGAGGGGAGGGGGTGGCAAAGGGGTGAAATTATGATTTTTCGCCAATATCTTGTTAACTGTAATATTTATAGCAAAATGTTCTGAGGACGATTTAAACTACACAAAATTTCCTTTCTAATGATATATTATATTATATACCTTCTCTTGGCAAATTATATACTAGACCTTAAAACATTTGGTGTAATTTAGATTTTTTGATAGTTACATTTGGCGCTCTAGCTCCTGAAGTAATTTAATTGGAGCCATGGTAATTGGGATAACTACTCCTAACAATATATAGCTGTCCCACACGGAGACTCAGGCTGCCCCGACAAAGCATTCCCCTATACTCCCTATTAACATTTAAAAAAAAGACATGCCTGTAACTTTTCGCCGAATCACAGCAGGCGGGAAAGATTTTGGTAAACGTTAAGGCTAAGTCCCATTAGGCCCTCCACCAAATATTACTTCGATCGGATTAAAACAAAGGGTACCTTCCATACAAAATGACCGAAAAATTGCCTACGAGCAAAACTTTAATTTTGGTTGACTTGTTCCCTTATTTCTTAATAAACTAGTGGCATTGAATTTGAATAATTTGTATGGGAGGTACCCTTTGTTTTAATCCGATCGAAGTAATATTTGATGGAGGGTCTAATGGGACTTAGCCTTAACGTTTACCAAAATTTTACCCGCCTGATGTGATTCGGCGAAAAGTTACAGGCATGTCTTTTCTTTAAATGTTAATAGGGAGTATAGGGGAATGCTTTGTCGGGGCAGCCTGAGTCTCCGTGTGGGACAGCTATATATTGTTAGGAGTAGTTATCCCAATTACCATGGCTCCAATTAAATTACTCCAGGAGCTAGAGCGCCAAATGTAACTATCAAAAAATCTAAATTACACCAAATGTTTTAAGTTCTAGTATATAATCTGCCAAGAGAAGGTATATGATATAATATATCATTAGAAAGGAAATTTTGTGTAGTTTAAATCGTCCTCAGAACATTTTGCTATAAATATTACAGTTAACAAGATATTGGCGAAAAATCATAATTTCACCCCTTTGCCACCCCCTCCCCTCCAAATGTGGCGCGCAAAAAAGTCTAACTTTTTACTGCGTAATGCGGCCAGGCCATAGAACAATTTGGCATCAAAAGTCAGCTCTTTTTTTGGATGTTTGGGTTTCATCATTTTTTCAGCTAAAATCACTATACTACATTACCCACTGGAGTTTTGTCAACCCTTATTATAATTTTGTGATTTTCAGTTGGCATTCGTTCCAATGCAGTTTTGAACATATTGACTAATACATTTTTCTGGCGAAGAAAAGTTTGCAATTGTTGAACAATGCCTCGCTTCGTGGCCGTATTTTGAGCACATCGCTGATTAACATCAGCATCCGTATTGCCCATGAAATAAATTTGTAAAAATATGTGTTCCAAGTCCGATTGTGGCAATAAGGAATATTTGCACCTGGATCGAAAAGTGTGATTTGATATGTCTTAACTACATAGGTATGTATCCTTTCATTGAAAACGAATGATTTGCAAATACATAAATACCTTGAAAGTAGAAAGGAATTTTTTTTTTTTTTTTTTTATTCGGGTTTAAGAAGGAATTGAAAGCCAAATGCACAATTAGCAATATTGACGATTGGAACTATTTTATATTCAAATATAGGGACAATAAGCTCATATTGTTCCCGATATATATAAATTGTAACAACTGGAATGTTGAGTTCAATAAGTTCATGGATATGTTGAACAATATAGCAAGCAACGATTTGTTGATTATGGGGGATCTAAACGCCCGAATTGGAAACGAGCAGCCAATAGCTAACCAAATCGAGGGAATAAATAGGCGCACCAAAGACTGCACCGTAAATGCAAACGGAAAGAAAATACTGGAACTGATGGACTCCTTTGGTCTAAAATTATTTAACGGGTGCACTAAGAATGATTTTGAAGGCGAATGCACATTTGTAGGACGTCAGGGCCATTCAGTCATTGACCTATGCCTGGCCGGAGGGGACTGGTTGCCTCTCATTACGGACTTCACGGTAGCAGAAAAACACTTCTCCGATCATCTCCCAATTATAACAACGATTGGGTTAGATTGCATCGGTCAGAATGTGGAAAAAAATGAATTTACTGCCAAAGATTGTGTGGCGGAAAGAATTTGCAGTAGCGTATAACGTAAATCTAGCGCAGAATATTGAGCGAAACCCCGAGCTCAACATGTCAGACATAGCAGAAATAATAAAAAAGAGCTACCCCGACTCTCACCGCATAAACCATAAAAGCCGCTTTAAAAAACCATGGTACGACTATCAGTGCGAGAAGAGTCGAAATCGTTCGTTCGCATGTCTCCGACTTTTCAGAAAGCACAATAATGCAACAACAAGGAACGTGTATCTAGAAGCCAATCGACAATACAAATTGTTATGTGCACAAAAGAAATGTAGATTCTACGAAGAGCAGGCTGAAAAACTAAGTAGTTGCGTAAACAAGGCAGATTTTTGGAAAATGGCAAAAGTTGTAAATGGGAAAAATACAAACACAATTGGACACGGAATCGATATTGAACGGCTGCAATCACACTTCATGGACATTTTACAAACCGGTGACGCACAGCAATCGATACAGTTCGCACGACCAAATAGGGTCAATGCAATATTGGATGCCGCAATAACAGTTGAGGAAGTCAAACTAGCGTTAACAAATTGTAAAGACGGCAAAGCACCTGGAAGTGATAGGTTGCCAGTGGAATTCTATAAATATGGTCCCGAAAGCCTTAAGACCACCCTAACTAAAGAATTCAATCGCATCCTTGATACAGGTGACGTTCCTGATGCATTCTGCGACTCAATTATATTCCCAGTGTTCAAAAAAGGAGATGCAAATGACCCGGCATGCTATCGCGCTATATCGTTTATGAACGCCTCAGGTAAAATATTCACTACAGTGCTGCAGAGAAGATTTGGCAGGTGGTTGAAATGTGCTAACATTATAAAAGAAAACCAGGCCGGATTCAGACCAGAGTACTCAACGAATGACAACATATTTATATTACACAACTTCGCGCGTACCTATCTAACCGCCGGCAGGAAACTATACGCCTTCTTTGTAGATTTCAAAGCGGCATTCGACACTGTTGATCGTCATGCACTATTCTACAAGCTGTATAACAACGGTATGACTCTGAAGTTTGGAAATGTCTTTGAACAACTGTACAACAATACAACAGCACAGATATGGAATGGAAGTGAGCTATCCCCGTCATTCGGTACAAATATTGGTGTTCGACAAGGATGTAAGATGAGTCCGGATGCGTTTGCAGTATTCGTAAACGACATCTTGGACGATATTCCCGGTGGCGCAGAAGCCTTCGGAATTAGGTTGAAAGGGTTGTTGTACGCTGATGACGTGGTGTTCCTGGCAGAATCTACGGAGGAATTACAGCATATGATCGACCACATACAATCATATTGCGACCAATGGAGACTTAAGATTAACTTACAGAAATCTCAAGTAATGATATTCAAGAAGCGATTTGTTTTAGCATCGGATGAGAAGTGGACCTATCAGGGACAGGATATCGCTGTAGTACAGGAGTACAAATATCTGGGCGTTCTATTCAGAAGTAATCTGTCAATGGTGCCACACCTCGAACAACGACTTAAAGAAGCAAAGATGGCAATTAACAGTATATGGAAAAACTGCTTCAACAATCCAATGCTATCACATCAAGCGAAATATCAAATATTTAAAGCAGTATCGAGGTCAGTGTTACTCTATAGTGCCCAAGTGTGGGGAGGAAAACAATACGAAGAAGTTGAAAAGCTCCAGAGATATTATTTGAAAAGGGTATTTCGCCTGCCCATGACAACACCCAACTATATGCTCTTACAAGAAACCGGACTTGATCCGCTATTCACGGAAACTTTAAGGCTACATGTCAAATATCTCAACAAGATCACGACCATGAATGACAACCGCTTGCCTAAGATGTTACTCAGCCACGAGGTAGCAACGAGGAATGTGTTCTACAAGGATTTGCAGACGCTGGCAGAGCACAACGACATGGAGCTTCATTGGAACGGCTCGTGGGAAGCAGTGAAGGACCTCTTCAGACTAATAGAGTACATCAAGCAACGACTAAAAACAAAAACGGCTGAGAGTGCAGCATCAACACAACATCGTGAACTATATGTCCGCCTAAACCACAACCTTGGGGATAAGACCTATTTCCTTAATCAATTCACATCGCAGAAAATTTCAGTCATCTTTCGAGCCAGGGGAGAACTATTACCGCTCAATTATGTACCGCACCGCGCGGATCTGCCACTAATATGTAGCTTATGCAATATGCGAACCCGAGAAGATACGCGACACTTCCTCGGAATATGCCCAATACTGAAGGAGACTAGACGTTCTTATTTTGGAAAAGTTACACTGAGCGAAAGGGATGTCGAAGCAGCTTTAAACGGGCAACCTGATTGGGAACGCTTATATGGATTTTGTGAAGTTGCTCTAAGCTACAGATACAGGATTGTCGCCGAAAGTATATGACACATAAAAAACTGGATAATAATCACACGTGTAGAGGGAATGCCGGGTAGATGAACACGCAGAATCTGGAGTTGTGTGAGCTTCATCACTCGGCTCCCTTGAAGCGCTAATAATAAATCTTCAATTAACAGCTAATTTGCTTAGTAATATCTTTTTATTATAATTAAATCATAACACTTGAACATAACAACACGATCTAAGAAGAAGCACATAAGGAAGTAACCTCGAAAATAACATAATTATTTAATATTATTATATTTTAAACATATTTAATAACAATAATAATTAATTTCAAATTTAATAAACAAACATAATATACAAAAATATAGTTAATAAGTCAAACTATTCAGGCAGACGGCTAACGCCACGCCACTTTCTTGTTTTCTTTTACTAAACTATACGTATATTGTAACATTTTGAATTCCTTAATAAAACAATTTATCTATCTATCTATCTATCTATCTAGAAAGGAAATTGTCACGTACAAATGTGTGTTGCACCAAAAGAAATCATTTGGAAGCAATTATTGTACTTTTGTATATTTGTGAGTAAGTGAGTCGAATCTCTTGATGTTCCAGAAACCAATGAGCATAGAGGTTCTGGTGGAGGCACTAATGGTGGTAATTAAATTGTCCCACCAGCACAGCATAATCCTTGAGGCTCGCCTTACAATACCGGCAAATAGCAGACATATTACTCCAATCATAACTCCTATCTTCTTCTTCCTTGCCTCGTTCTTTATACCGCTCCATGGTTTCGCGTTGCTCGACCCGCGGTGTAGGCACATCGCCCGTTTTGGCGATAATATCTCAGCATATTTCTACAGGCAGCTCTATCTTGGATCGTGTCATCGCCGAGACCAATGCGTTGTTGTTGCTTTTTCATTTGACACATCCAGGTGTTCTTCGGTCTGCCTCTGGCCTTGGGTCCATCAAGTGGAACTTCCATTGATATCGCTTTCTTTGCTGGGTTCTCAGGCGGACGCCGTTGAACATGGCAATACCAATCCATTTGTCGGTCTTGGAGCTTTTCGGTGATTGGTTGGTCTATGGACAAGCTGCTTCGGATGTAGCTACTCTTGATGTGGTCCCTTTTCGTTACACTAGCTGACATGCGTAACATTTTCATTTCAGTCGCTGCCAAGGTACTTGAGCTTGGTACAAGACTTAAGCTGCTCTCCTTTGACGTACATATCTGGTATCGGTGCTCATGGGTCTGAGAATGGGCAGCATAAGAACTCAGTCTTTGCTATACTTACCCTCAGTCCATGCTCCTCCAGAATGTCACACCATTTTGTAAGTGCATCTTGCAAGATAACGATGTTTGGGCTACTGAGGACTGTATCATTGGCAAAAAGAAGAGATATTTCTATGCCGTCGGATATACGTGTTTATAAGTAGCACATGATGATGTTGAAGAGCAACGGACTCGATACACTGCCCTGGTGTAATCCGACATTCACCGGAAATTCTTCTGATTCACCGGCTGTGCATCTAATCTTAGTCGTAGCTCCATCATACATGTCTCGTATCATCCTGACATATGCCTCAGGGACATTAAGTGCTCTCAACCATATCAGATCTTGAGGTACTCTATCGAATGCCTTTTCCAAATCGATGAACACAAAGTACAAGTCCTTTCGTGCTGCTCTATACTTTTCCATTGCAATACGAATGCACTGAATCGCATCGACTGTAGATCGACCTTCAACAAAGCCGCATTGATTGTCATTCAACCGCACAATCTTTCTCAATCGGTTGCAGACAACTCGCTCGTATATCTTCAGTGTATGAGGTGTTAACTTTATAGCCCTATAGTTGTTGAGTTTGCGTGAGTCTCCCTTATTCTTATAGAAAGGAAGAAGAAAACTTTCCCTGAAAGCATCAGGCATCGGTTGCCCACCTTTTGTTGAAGAGAATTGTGAGCCAACTAAGCCCGACATTTTCCATTTTCAACCAAAATTCCGCGGGGATTTTGTCCGGTCCGACTGCCTTTCCGCGTTTCATCTGATGCATTGCCTGTGCCTCCATCACCTCTTCCTCTGAGATATCTTCAATATTTGTGGTATTCGGCTCAACATCTCGAAAAGCTGCTCGAGGAAATTCTTCATTTAGAAGTTCGTCAAAATACTCTCGCATCCTGCTACAAATTGCCATATCGTCAATCAGCAACAATCATAACTGCTATATCGGAACTATAATCGATTTCAGGTTTGTAGTTAAAGGCAGCTCATTCTAGGACTACGGAAGTTGCAGTTGTACGAAATACATCATGTTGGCATTGTCGTATAAATTTTTATGACGCCTTGTTGACTGACTGCAACGACCTAAATCTGGTCGATTTTTCAATGGCATTATACATAGTCTAAAATTCGTATATAGGTATAACGTATAAGAGCTTGTTGACAGTGTACCATAAAATTTACCTTGCACTTCTTCAGCACTCGTTTCAAAAAGGCAATTTGTCGATTTTCGAAGCTACGAAATTTTAATTCCTTTTGTACAGCGTACCGTGTATTTTTTTTATAAACATGGTTTCAGTGACAATTTTTTTATAGCTTTATTAAGGACTCAATGTTTTTATTCAATTCAAATGTGATCGATGAAAACATGATTGCAACAGGTGACTCTCATACAAAACATGTTGATTTCAGTCTGGTGCGTTAAATCCCTTTATGGATCGCAGAAAATCACAATTTTTTAGTTAATTAAACACAATTTTATTATAAAACAAAACGGAGATTTAATCAATTAAGAATTTTTTTATAATAAATGCATTTCGGGTCAATTTATGACTCATCATCAGCATACGCGTTTTAATGACTAAAGAAATTTATTTTTTTGGAAACATTAAGTATAAAATTTTTCAAGGTTAATGTAACTGTAAATGAATCAAAGTTAAAATGATATTAATACGAAATATATGTATTATAATAAAATGTAAAAAAAAGATAAATGTAATGAAATCGAGCGCAAGTAACGTTATATATTGGAAAAATGTGTAATAAGAGCGATTAAATTTATTTTATGTATTTAAAAAGATTCGAGGTGATGTTTCCGTTATCCGTGTTCATGCGGTTGGTGCATTTATGTATTAGCATTGATTCGTACGCATCCATGGTCCTGTTGTCAGTAATGTGCTTTAATAGCGTGATGTTTCCGATTTGGTGGGGTGGTCCATCGTTATTGGCATACTTGTGTAGGGCTACCGCTGATTTGTCCGTGGCGAAATTTTTTACAGCGTTAAGATGTTCTTTGTATCTGGTTTTAATTTTGCGTTTTGTCTGACCGATGTATTTAGCACAACTATTGCAATTTATTTCATAAATACCACTAAATTGACCCGAAATGCATTTATAATAAAAATTTTTTTAATTGATTAAATCTCCGTTTTGTTTTATAATAAAATTGTGTTTAATTAACTAAAAAATTGTGATTTTCTGCGATCCATAAAGGGATTTAACGCACCAGACTGAAATCAATTAACATGATCGCAGACGTGGTTAAAAAGTGTGAGATAAATACACATAATCCTCGATGAAAACATGATTGCAACAGGTGACTCTCATACAAAAAGGAATTTCGATTTACCGCCACATCCTTTGAGATTATCAAAATCTTCTCGACGTTTAAACCTTCTCCAGCATAAGACGGATTTAACAAAAAAAGAATCATGTATGTAAATCGGTCCAGCGGTTTTCGAGTTTTTGTGTTAGGTACAAAGAAATCACGTTCCATCAATTTTTTTTTCAAAAAACCCTTATGAAATCGATTTTGTCCGTCCGTCTGTTCACTAAATAACTTACGAACGGCTGAACCGATTTTCATGAAATTTGGTAGGAATGTGTAGAATGGTTACAACCCTTGGCACAAATACCTTAGCAGTTGGTAGGAAGAAGATAACAGGGTTTCCCGAACGTTTGACTTTTTTAGTTTTTATCGGATACGTATGGGTATTTAAATCAAAGATCTAAACGAATACATCTCATATAAGTTAAAATTTTCCAGTTTCGAGTAACGGTAAAAAAGTTATTGGCGTTTAAAGTTAAACTTCCTTTTCGACCTCCGTTTTTCTAAAGCATTGTAGGGATCGATATGAAACTTTGCACAAAGATTGGTCAGTATGGCCTTATAAACGTTAAATATTAAGACTGTTGACTTTTGCTAAGGAAACACATAGCACATATCAATAAAAACCAAGCCACAAAATCAGCCGTTGCGCTGCATGCGCTAGAATGCGAACATCTAAACTGGAACCATGAGAATGTCGTCATCAAAAAATCAATCACCAACCCAGCCAAATTAGATGCATATGAAAGCATTTACATGCATTTAAACAAGGACACATCGATGAATACATTCGAAGCACCCATTGAGGGCCGCTTGTACAATCATGGTTTAAACCACGGTTATTAGTTAAACTGTAGTTTAACTGACAACCATGGTTTAAGAATGTATACAAAAAGTTAAACGGCCGTTTAGCGTTAAACTCAGTTTAAAAATAAACGGCTGGCTAACTAATGTCATAAGAGCTCTCTCAATCGTAAACAACTTAAGTTTCTATGGAGACTTTAAAACGTATTGTGACAGAACATAATAAATAAATCTGTAATTGCCGGTCGTTGTACGTAATCGTGTTGTAATTATTATTGTAATTAATTAATTAATTATTTCCTTACGTAAAAATGAGTTGGAAGCGGTTCGAAGCGATTACGGACGACGAAGATTTCGTACAGCTCGTTTCAGTTGTATGTGCATCCCGGCAAACAAAATTTTTTAGAGAAAGACCCGATTTTGGTCTAAATGGAGGGACGAGCTTCTGCAAAGATTCCGTTTGTAAAAGCAAACCGTGGAACATCTTTTGGAGCGAATACGCCCTCATATCGAGTCGCAGACGAGAGAATAAATACATATACATATGTATGTAGCTAAACTGCGGCCGCATTATATTTACATGCCACAAAGAAGAGTTGATTGCACACAGATAAAAATCCTTTCACCAGCTTCTTCGCGCTCCATTTGTCCATATTTGGTAAGGAAATCGGAACTCACTAGTTCGGCTTCTCTTCCTTGTATATGCTATACAAGCAAAAAATTGTTATACACAGAATTAATTACAAGTATGAATGCACTAATCGATTAGCTAACGACGTTGAACTAAATGTCAAGAGCGCTCTCAATTCTAAACAGACAAGGTTTCCATGGAAGTTAACTGCAGTTTAACAAGTTCCACCAATCAAAAATCAGCTCACTCAATCCGCTCAATCGTAAACAACGAAGTTTCCATGGAAACGTGTATACCTAATAATGTGAATTTGTGATAAGTTAAGGGAACCAGACGGGCACAAATTTGTTGTAATGTGCAAAATTCTGATATGTCACAGAGCAATGAAAATTGAAAATTATACAGTGAAATAAGCAGCATTTGTGCATTTGACAAAGTACAGAAGGAGTTCTCTTCAGGAATATTAAATTCATTATGAGTGCGTTGAATTGATGTAAGTGATAACTGAAAAAATCAATCAGAAATGAGAGTATCTTGTGATGTATAAGTATACCTCCACTAGGAGCTCGGGCACTAAATGCTACATTTGGTTGAGTTATACCCATAGAAAACTAGGGTTAATTTTAGCTCCAATTCAATTCGATTCAAACTGCAATTTGGTAAAATTTATTACAATTATGTCAAAATCGAGCCAAATTTAATCCTAGTTGCGGTGCGTTTATGCGGCAGTTTCCGGACACTGTATGACGCGAGAAATCGATTGAGCAATGTCCATCTGTCTGTCCATATGTTTCTATGCTCTCTGTTCCTCAGTTTTGCAGCTATCTTAATCAAACTTCATACACGTGTAAAGCGTCAAAACGTATCCAAGATCGGATGGAATCGGTCATAGGGCATACACGTGTAAAGCGTCAAAACGTATCCAAGAACGGATGGAAGCTTAAGTTTCATTCAAGTGTGACGGGTAGTCAAATTTCGATCGGGCCCGTTTATCCTCGTTATTAGATTGCAACGTTCCGGTTTCGTAAAATTTACCATGCATTTTTTTTAATCATTTTTAACGATTTTCTATCGATAGATCATGGAACATGTTAACGCTACGTTTTTATTAAAAGGGCGCATTGTTATATCGTTATTAGAAAACCCTATATACTCGTATACATATACATATATGCATAAGCCGAGCACTGAAAAACGAGACTCACGAGCAAGAGATATACGACGCATATGGATTTGACCATTAGAGAAATGTCGAACTCGAGTAAAATATAGGTAAACGAATCAATAGAGTTAATGCAAAAATAGCTAGTCTTTGGAAGGCGCCCCACATACGCAGCAATAACTACACTCTAAATGTATAAAATTTTCATTGGATTTGTGTAGGAATGCATATCAGGAACGAACGACAGTAATGGGGAAAGCAATTTGAATGCCATAAGCAAAAACTTCAAAACACTTTCACATTTGATTCAGGCATTTAGTCAGTCCGTGTCTCTCGCAAGTGAGCGGTCAAAATTTATTTGAATTATGTAAGAAACAAACCCGCAAAAATAAAAAAATAGATATATTCGCACCAGACCCTCCCCTCCTTTAAAAAACACAATCAACATTTTATGCAGCTGCACTGTTTAGAGTATTGGTAACTGAATGATCTGGTCACCTTATGACAGATAAGGCCCGATTAAAATGTTTTCTGCTTGGAAATTTAATTAAAAGGACATTGGCGATTTTCAATTTAGGAATATTACACCCTAGACAGACGATTGAAGTTAAACATACTTGAGTTAATTATATTTAAGTTCAAGTATATTTAACTTCGTCTAGTGACACACGGGTAAAAAATGCAATTACGTTCGAACTGTCATCATAAAATAATTTAATAGATGAAGCCCGGATTTTCCTGCAACTGAATTAGCCAAAGATATTTTCATGTTTATGAATGCTGAAAAAGAGTATTAGACTATAATCCATAAAATAAAAAAAACAATTGAGCAAGAAACAAACTAAGAATTTTAATGAAAAATAACTTTTATTTCTGCTTTTTATTAAACTAATTTTTTTTTAAAACAAAAAATTGCGAACATGCAACTACTGATTTGTCTTCGCTCCATAACAGGATATAAGTTTGGCAGGAAGCTTTTTGTAGTAATTGAAGAACAAAAATGGTATGCATTACTCTCTTCTGTTCTGAAGCACCATCAAGTGCATAAATTCAACTTATTGAGTCCGTTCTTATCCAAAATAGCGCGTACTGAATGCACTCAGTCAATTGTATTTTTTACTTCAACTTTTCACTTTTACACTTTCTTCGCAGTTGGTCCTGCACGGAAATTCTGCTCCTTAGGGAGACAATCGAAAACGTCATTGTCCTGATAAAAGTTTGCGCTTTTTATTGAGCTGAAACAAAAAGTGTTCAATTCAAAATCTTTAAAATAAATAAATTAATATTTTGTTACCTTTTTAAAAATTAATTCCGCAATCATTATTTGTATATTTTACTGGACTGTCAGAACAAAACAGCTGTTCCTTCCAGTTTTCCAATATTTTCAATGTAACCTAGACCGGGCTACATGTCGAGTAAATATCATTAAATTTCAATGACGTTGTGTTAATGATGTTTAAATTAAGTTTTTCAAGTATCATCAACTGGATTAGCACATGACAGACGAATTAGTTAAACATAATCGGGAGTTAATTATGTTTATCTTTTGTCGTCTGTCTAAGGTGTTATATTGTTTTACTGCAAATTATTAACGTTGAAACAAAAAGAGAAATAGCAGTATAAAATAGTTTTTTTATTGCTAGTTACGCGTTTGCGGTCTTAACGATAAAAGATAAAGACTTCAAATAATAAGGAAGTTTCCGCTTATTTGTTTCAATTCAATTATTAGTTTTTACACAATGTTTAGTATACTCGTATACATATTAAACTCTTGATGTGTTTTTAGTGGGGATTTTGTCCCAATTGCATCATATTCTTTTTCTTTATGGCACGTTAGCCAGATTTCGGGCTTTGGCCACCTGTATCGTTGATCCTCAAGTGTTTTGGCCACGCGGCCTTGTCCTCCAGTTTCAAAGGCCCTGTGTTTGGTAAGTGTCCTTTCCTAGTAATTGCTCGACCTTTCATGCAATCTGTTTTCATAGGCTCGTTGCGCGCTTATGACTTGCTTGGGCATGCAATTATCCTACCTTGGCACATATCCCACCCATTGCAATTTTAATTTCGTGGCTGTAGCAAAAAAAGGTTAGTCCAAAGCGATATACGATAAGAACGATGGAGTTTGCTTAATCGATAGTGGTTGAACCGCACGGCCTCAAAAATAACTACAAAAAACAGCCTTTCTTTTCTGTGGCTTACAAAACAAACATTATTTAGGCTGAAGCCAACCTAGAGAATGTTCACTCTAGGCGTAGAGAAGACGCTATTAATGCATCCAATAGCATTATATCAAAGAAGAAGCTTTACTGGCTGAGTAGCATGCTTTCTCTTTGCGGGTGACTCGATATTATGTGCATTATATCTTCTACAGCAGATAATACCGTTTCCTTCAATAAAAATCCGAACCTTTGAAGAAACTCATCGTCCTTGCATATCCATTTTCATCAATGATCTGGTCGTTCTCGAGCGATTCTTTTCCACCGCGCACGCACAATTGATGCAAATTATTCAAAAAATCGTCCGTCATATTTATATATTTAAAGATATTTTTCACTTTCACCATTTTCAATAAAATTCAACGAAATATCTCGGCAAATAGAATCCGAAAACGAGTTTATATTCACAAACCATTAGTTAAACGGTGAACGACGACCGTTTAACTTTAAACGGAGTTTAACGTTAAACTGCAGTTTAAACCGACGTTTATTTTTTGTTGAGTTTCCTTAAACGGAGTTTAGTTTAACTTACAACGCTCAGTTAAACCATGATTTTTCTTCCGGCCTATTGCATTTTTAAATTTAAAAAACTTAACGTTACTATTCGAAAAAAAAACCGTCGCTAATGGCAACTATTGATTTTTTAAATTTTCAATTGCTAAATTTTAATTATCGCGTTGTACAATTCTCCACTTAGTTAAACGGAGTTTAAAATTAAACTCCAGTTAACTAAACGGTGAGTTAAACCATGATTGTACATCCGGCCCCAAGTCACCACTTTTTAAATTACTTACAAACTAATAATTTTCAATTTTCATTTCAAACATGTTAACTAATTACGTATGATTAACGTAATATTTTTACAGTATATTTCCATTTTTTTTATATTTTTCATTTTTTTTTCCACAAAGGATACATCTGAACCTTTTCGTACTGTAAATTTTAATTTGCAACTTGCTACTTTCATGATTTTCGATTTTCATTTTATTTTTAGTTTAGTATAAATTTTGTACTCGCTGAGGATGACATAAAGGTCGAAATGCATCCAAATAAAAATTTATAAGCAAAGTCACTTAAGGTGTTTTAAATTAATTTTAAAATATATAAATAAAGGAATAGTAAATAACAGTAAATTTGTGAAATTTCAATTTGTTCCTGTGTAGCCCCTGTTAGGTTTCCAAATATGAAAATTCTGCTAAGGGTTTTTAGAAAATTTCATAGGAATATGTCTACGAATTTTCATCGAATAACTGTATCTAAACCGGAAATAAAGCCAAGTAAGTATTTAGTAAGGGTCTTTCACAATGCAAGGGAAGCCTCTTAAGCATTTCTTCAATGCATATCTTTTAACTTGATGAAACAATGAACATGAAATTTGGTCGAAATGCATAGAATGGTAATACGAGTAGTGTTTGCCACAAATATTTTTAAAGTTTGTAGGACCAAGTTAACAGGGTGTCCCTGAATAGCTGCAAAAGTATAATTGTTCAATAGTCATAGGAAAGCTTCCGTGGGCTCTTATGTCAGGGGACACAATGGAATCATTTCATATAAGTTGCTTTTCCTTGATTAAAAAAACAGTAACAGTAGATTTACAGCTAATAATTCAGTTCATATATTAAGCCAATCCATCCTTAGGTTTGCCTGAGTTTCTCTTTGCTCAAAGGCCATCAGAAATCTTAAATCGAAAAATGCCTGTAGATTTGCCTTGGAGTACTTTTATACAAATTGGGTAAATAGTAAATCTACTTTTGGATTGGTCTAATTATAGGTGAAAGGCGTGTTATATAATAATCCCCACTGCGGTGTACAAAATATATTTCTCTTTAATTTTCCATAATACTCAACGTCTTGACCTCCATAATAAACAGATTTCACAGAACAAACATACCCTCGACCATGTGAAGAAATTCCTGGCAAAGAATATGATTAGAGGTTTTTACGAATTTCAGCAAAAATTGTTAATTTATGCGAAAAAGTTTATTTTTCTTTAAAACTCCAATTATGGAAGATAATTTTTCATTTAAAATTGATTTTTTTTTTCAATTACCCGTTAATTACAATGTCTTTTAAAAAATGTAGGGAGGTCGCAGAATCGCGAACAAGTGGCTCGATTAACAAGTTCTTCAGTCAGGTTCGGATATTCGATTAATTATTTTATTTTTGCTATCATGGAAGTTAAAAAAAAACTTTTCTAGTACGAGCTCCGTAGTTTAAATTAATTTATACCGTAAGAGGGGATTCACACTATGGACAGGATTTACTAAAACCACTAGATTAATCGAGTCGAAACCCGCCTACTAGATCAAATCGTATGTCATTAAATTCAAAATGTCCAGAGTTCTAAAGATTTGTTAAAATCTGATCTTTAGAGTTGTCCGAGTGATTAGAGAGTTTAGCAGGCAGAAAATGTACAAAATTGTGTTTTTATGCGAATTTGAGCTAAATTTCTAATATTTTTATTGGCGAAATTTCCGTGTCTCTATTTATAATATTGATGAAATGTTGGGCTTGGCTCTGCTAAACGAAATGGTTGAATCTCATTGTTATTAAAAAGTTTTTTTGTGTCTATGGTCTGCTATGGATTTTAAAATAAAAGACATTTAAGAAAAATTTGTTGTTATTGATAATGATAAATTAAAAGCAAAGCAGTGTCTTAATACCAATATCCTGTAAACTTGGAATTTCCGTTATAACCATCTCCGACATTTTCATAAGATACAACTGGACTAAATCCATTTGCATTGGCCTCGTATTTCACGATTTGTTTGCGTCCATCCGGAAGAATGACGTAGTAGCTGCCTATCGTCCTATCCGCGTCACGAGTTTCCATATGGCCAAATACTTGTTCTCTGTCAATATCTTGAACATCGTATTGAAACTCGTACTTGTTGGTGTCTGCGTAGTTTTCAGCAATTGGTCCACTTTCATACGGTTTTCGGGTGATACCTAAACTGTTTGACACATGTGTAGACTGGGCACCATATTGAGATCTTGGAACTGCATAGGTTACATCTGGAGCTCTAGAGCTAGCTGTGGTTTGCTTGTAACGAGTATTAATGGATACTGGACGTCTGGGTTCTCCGATTCTGTCTTTACTTAACAGAGCTTCATAGCGATTCGGTAGTGGTCTATCTGGCGGTAGATATTGATGTCGTGCTGTCTGAGGTTTGCAGCATACGAACGTCGTTAATATACAAAATAAAGTTGCAAGCAAGACCTGCAAATATATTTTAGTAAACCCATTGGTTTCACTTTATTATCTTCACCTATAACCTATGTAATTATTATACTCTAATTAAATCTAATATGTACCTTCATTTCATTCGTTTCAATTTCCAGTGGCACACTCACTAGAGGATCATCGACTGAAAATTTTGAAATCTTTGCTTGCTAATAATGATTTGATACCTCCTCATCTGCAACCGTCAATTTTATAGATCTTTTATAAATTACAAAGAAAAAATCGTTGATTTGCCAAAATCGCCAGTCTATACATATTATTTTCAAGTTCAGATGATATTCCCATATTTTAGCCTTCATTCATCGTCTATCAATACGGCTCTGC
The DNA here is from genome assembly GCA_949715475.1 of Microchrysa polita. Classification (NCBI taxonomy): domain Eukaryota; kingdom Metazoa; phylum Arthropoda; class Insecta; order Diptera; family Stratiomyidae; genus Microchrysa; species Microchrysa polita. Next base: position 131,979,478 of record OX454415.1, on the reverse strand, counting down.
ATAAATCGATTGAGTACTTGTATAACATCAATATCACGGATGTGGTTGAATAGTGTGGTTACAAATCGTCTTAATTGTTTCAATAGTCAATATAGTGTTGAGATTGGTCGATAATGATTAATTAAACTCAATATAATGTTTTCAATCAACCCTGCCAAAGCCGCAAAACAAATGAGCTCTTAAGAGTTTGGATACTCTATTAATTTCGCATGAACTTTTCCCACGAAATGGACATGCGAAAAATACACTGTATGTGCGGCACGTGATAACGTCTATGTGTACATACATTTAATTTTTGCGCGCCGGTAACTAACCAAGTGCAAGGTTAGTTTTATTTGAATTGAATTTCATCTTGTGTCAAGGTATTTTATTGGAATAATAATAATCATTAATCGATGCATTAAAGAGTATTAAGTAAAATTAAATCGATTTTCAAGAATGTTTAAGAATTTAAAAATATACCGCAAATGAAAATAATGTCGATTGCGTAAAAAGTTAATTTGAAATAAAATATTTGTTCAGAGACTAAGTGGGATGTAGAGTAGAGATTTGACGGAGAAAAAACTCTTCAAAGGAAAAAAGGATCAAATTATGTTTTTGCATAAATATTGAAAAAAAATCCTGCAGATTTTTTAGCCTTATCACTTTCTGATGATCCTTTCTTTTTTATGTAAGGAGTCTGAGTTTATACTAACTGCATAAAAAAACACTTGTGCATATTTTTAATATTTTATTAGAAAAATGTTTTTACAAAAATGTTGTTTAAAAAATGTTTTTTTCATTTATGTAATAAATGATTTTTTTTTCACTTAAATATTGTTTCTTTGCCTATAAAGTAAATTTAATAAAAACAAATAACTTGAAATCATCTTATCCACTTAGTATCCATTAAATCCACCATGAGATTGAGCATTTCTATCGTATCCACCACTGTGTCCCGTCGCCACCTTTTCATAAGTAATAGTTGGACGATATCCATGCTCGTCGGCAACATAATCGACGATTTGTTTGCGACCATCAGGCAAAAGGACATAGTAACGTCCAGTGGTTTTATCTCCATCACGTGATTCCATATGTCCGAAATCTTGCCCAGTTGTGTAGTCTTGAACGTCATATTTGAAATCATATTTCGCGGGTCCATAGTTTTCTTCGTGCTTATGCTGGCGACCATATGAGTATCCACCACTGGTCGAGCTGTGTTCTGACGGTGCTCCGTATAAGGTTTGAGGGCTGGGAACTGTATAAGTTACATCGGGAGTACCATAAGCTGTTGACGGTGCCTTTTGGTAACTTGCGTCATGATTGGCTTGTTCATATCCTCCAAATGTGTCCATAGCTCTGTGATTTGGGGGAAGGTAGCGATGACGTGGTGATGGTGGTTCACAGGAGACAATTGCCACTAGAGCGAAAAGTGATGTTGCAACGAAGGCCTGGAAGAGTTAACATAAATGTATTTAGTGAAAAGTTTCTTATTGGTCATAATTTTTTCAAATCCTTTTAGTCTTGTTCATATTTTTACTGAAATAATTTTAAAATATTTCTTACCTTCATTTTATTAGTTTTTCCTCCAAAAGAGTATCTATAACACCAAATTGTCTACTTGATGTGTAACTATGATTTGATGATATTGATCGCAGTGCCATCAGTTTATATATTTTATTTTAAATGCATCAATTGCCAATAAATCCAAAATATAGTGCCTTGCCGAAATATTTTAATCCGTAGTGCTCTGTATCATTTTAACCTCGAATGCGTCTAATCTTTATCTCGTATTATCGTCTCCATCATCATCATCATCATAAGCATCACCAATATATGGCTTTAAGTTGATTGTAACATTGATTTTGAAGTGCAATTGCTAATAATATTGTTAGTGACTGATTGAAATCGATTTTGATGGAGATCAACGATTTATGTAGGTATTGCATGTGATCGCATCGATTCAGACCATAAGGAAAAAATAATTTTTCAGTTTGAATTTAAATATAAAAGAGGAAATTCTAAATTTTGGGAACTTTTAGGTACACTGCTAATTCTTCGGCTTAGTACAAATATTTGAGGTAAAGAAGGAGGGTCAAAACGGTCGTTTGGTGAACAGCAATGAATCGTATGTCAAATGAAAGCTAGTGACGAGTACAATATTGTTTGTTATAGCAATATGTAGCTAAATAATGGTGAATCGGAGATGTAAGTGATTTTAATTTTAACAGTTAGTTAAATAGTTTTAGTTATTAACCGGGGAAAACAAATTTAAAATAAGGTTATAATATGTTCTGAGTGACCGAAAACATATGACTTGGGGATATTTTCATATTTTCGTATGAAAACAGTCCAAAAACATTTAAATTCCAATACAAATTGACACATTGAAAATACCCTATTTTGCGTGTTTTCTATGAAACCTTGATTTTTTTCAAATGAAAACATGTAAAAAAAAGTTCCAAGCCTAAATTCGCCTATTCAGCACATTTTTGATCACTCCGATATTTTAACTGACACCCGAACAAATTGTTCAGTTTCGTGTGTTTGCCAATGTTCTTAATTTCTCCATAATAAGAGAATGGACGGCCAGTTTGAGGTGATAAATTGTAATAATGACGAAAAGTGATATAAAATACAATATAATTTTTTTCCAGAAAATTATTTTCTGTCGTGATAGATATACAGTCAAATCTCTCTAAATCGAATTACGAGTAGCCAAGACAAAATGTCCGAGTAAGGGAGAATTAAGAATGGAATTAAACTTGTAATGAATTGGACCGGCACCAAGTACCACTGGGGACAGAAGCTCTATAGACCATACAGGCAACTCAAAACAAAAGATAGCGAGAGATTCTCTGCAAGCTAAGCAGCGGCATGTGCTTGCTGTAACTCAGTCTAGGGAAATTGGGCGGGGTCTTTGCCGCCCGCAGCACCTGGTTCTTTACATATTAAAATGGAATCACGTGCCTAGGTACACTATCACAAACAAAAGGAATTTTAAAAAATGTCAGAAAAGGGGAATCTGGCGTCGGCCAGCGCAAATGCCATTAATTTCGTTCTCCAAGGTGGCGATGGATCCTGGCCGTCTATACCCACACAGTGTAAATATATCCCGACTGTGAGGCCCCCCCATGGCCAAGAATTTTTTTTTTAAATGGTTGCTTCCCTTAATAACGTTAATACGTCCCTGTAACGGACCGGGGATACTAGTTTATACTAGTCTACACGGAGGACATCACCAACACGACGGCACAAAGTCGGGGTACTTAGCCTGTAATCCTTTTTCTTTGTCTTCCCGCACTGGTGCGCAAGTGTCGGCACATAACCTCACTTTTTATTTTCAGAGATACAGGCACTATTTCTTTCGTTTTTTCTTTTTTATATGCTTTAATAATTTAATAAATTTAAAAAATTAACAAAACCAAAAAAAAATAATGCGGACTAAACACACGCTACGTGTTCGCTCAACGTTTAAGACCCGACTCCCGATTATATCATGGTACGATACGAAAACCGCAAATAAGATGTTTTCATTGGTTGTGAATTAAGCCTCAATCGCAATACTCCATTCCGTTCCATTTCGTCAACCATCCAATCCGTTTCGTTTTGTCAAAATATTAGTGCAAAGCACAATGCTCCGTTCCGTTCTGGCAGTTGTCATACGCAGGCTTGCCAGATTTTGATAAACTTAAATCGCAAGTTTGAGCTAAAAAAGTAGCCCAAAATCGCGCAACATACACATGGGGTAAATGCGGAGCAAAAAAAGCTCACATGGATGCATAAATTGGACGTCACTAAGATAATACACAAGAGAAAATACGCGTGGTGGTCCCGGCAAATTAGATGCAAAAACAGCAAACAAGTACTTATCTGGCTGGATCAATTGCTCAGTAGTTAGAGATTAAAAATAGATTTAAATAGAATACGTCTATTTTTCATTTAATAAAATCTATAGGGTTCCCTGACTCCGAAAATAAATTTTTGGCAAACAATTTTCACCAGACGGAATTGAAAAAACGAGAACCAGGCTAATTTCGAGCGCAGCCGAAATTCGAATACCCTTCACCCTTTCACTCTGCGAGCAAAGGGTATAAAAACAAAAAAAAAACAATGAAATTTTCTGCCCTATCAAAGCAGATTTTATGTACTGAGCAAATCTGATAATTAAAAAATTCTAGAACAGAGTAAGGGTCCCAAAAAACAAATCTAAGAAAGAAACCACAAAATATTAATTATTTTCTTTCTTAGGCCGAGTGCACACGAAGCAACTTTTATCAGAATCACGTTTCAAACCCGCATGCAACTTTTTGATTTGTGTCTTTCCCCATATGCAGAAATGGGAAAACAAATTAAGTACACATTGGAAGGTAGTTTCACAAAGGTTTCACACCCGTTTGCAATTAGTTCATCCTCTGGGAAAGGTTACAAATCAAGAAGTTTCATGTGGGTTTGAAACGTGATTATCAGAAAAATTGCGTCATGTGCAGTCGGCCTAAGAATCAAAATAATAGATGCCGGTAACATCCAGCTAGATAGGTACTCGTTTTAGAGCATGAAAATTAATTTAAAAAATGTTGAAACAGTTCCCTTATTTTGTCTGATTTGCCCTGACAACAAATTACAAATACATAAAACGATTTGTATTCATTATTGGAGTTATTTACCTGTGCTTACGCTATGACGATTCCAGTAAAACCATGAAGATATAAATTTTAAAAATTATTAAAATGATGTGATTATCACAAGGTTGAACAGTTCAAAAATTTACTTACGGCGACGGAAGCATGCACGCTCTGTGGCTCACTTGGTTGAGTCGCACTCTACGATGCTGAGTTAACGCACCATGGCCCCACATGGGGCTTTACGGTACTGAGAAGAAGACGGAAGCATGAAACCTGGTGAAAATTTCGCTATGGCAATTCAAGCAGGATCATATCACTCAGCTGTTAATCCTACTGTGAAGTTATGGCAACGCCATCTAGATATATCACAGCCGCAACTCAGCTGTACAATGACGTCATGGATCCGTATTGAATTGTTCGTCGAACACGGGCAAACAACAACAATGTCATAAGAGGCAACAACAATGCAATGCAATTTCAACTGCGGATTTGACGTTTACGAGTCTACATTGCGGCCTTAATATATAGACGGCGGTGGTTATGGTCGTGAATGCCATGTAATTCGTTCAATTCCGATAGGGAGAGTTCACAATACGTATTTAATATCTTAAACTTTGCAAAAAGTGATTTTCAAAAAATCGCAATATTTGCGTATTTGAAAATCGCAATAGTCGCAATTTCAGCTTCAGAAGTAGCCCACGGAAGGCGCCCATCGCAAAATCAAATTTCCTGTCGCAAAATTGAAAAAAAGTAGCCCAATTCGCGAAAAATCGCGGCATCTGGCAAGCCTGGTCATACGTGACGAAAACGTATAACAGTTTTTTTGTCGGAGTTTCTTGAAATGTTAGAATTGTTTTTTTTTTTCATTTATACTTACTGTACCTAATGTACCCCACAGGGGGTCGGTGTCCTTGTGACATCAGCCAGTGTATGTAGTGGGAAAAATATCTTTGGTGAGTTACGACACCACGGACCTAGTAGCGCAAGGGGGCCCCTGGTACAGTTGATACGCCATGGCGAGGATCTGTCAAAGACCATTCGGGCGGTAACGTTCCCGAGCTCCTGAGTTATGTACGGGTGGCTCTTGGCGTGACCTACCTCCTCCCATGACTTACGGGAGGGAAGTCACTAAAGGCCAAGCACGATTATGGTGTCCTCTGGTGGGGGAGTGCATCGTATGGTAAATCGTGTGAGCTTCGGAGTTGACGGCTTCGCATGACCCGAGTCCTGAAGGGGCTAGTTAGGGAGAACGGCCTTGGTGGTAAATGCCTACACGCCTATATCTAACTAGTTTGTGGATTGATGACCACACTGCTCGAGTCGCATTGCTGACTAGTAAACTGAAGGGGCCACCTGGATGTGAAAAGCAGCGCTACGAGTCTACACAGGCTCGTAGTCACAGGTCCAACGAGCCTGGGTTGTGCACATCTGAATTCTCACGTGAGGCTTAACCAATAGGGGGCCGAAGGAGGATCACACCTGCTTTAGAGAAGTCTATAGCGAATCGTGAACGACGGGGATGGGTGTGCCCAGGGGACCATGGTCCTTTCGCATCAAGGATTTGGCTTCGTAGTGGCTGGAGGTTGTTACCCAAGTCATCCAGCTAGTGATGCAACCCCGGGGTTGGGTTCCTAAAGGTGAGTGCATTCGCCGGATGGAGAAATCCCCATCTGACAATAAGACCTTGTCAGTAAAAAGCCGAAGGTCCAAACATTTAGCGGGACCCGGAGATAAGGCCGAAAGGCTAGGTGCTCCCCTGACGGTATACCTCGTAGATGGTTTGCTTGTACCTAATGTACGGCTTCGATGTACTACTCGTCATCCATATCCATATCCGTTTGTTATGCTCCTGAACTGTCATTTTCCATAAAGTGAGGTTATGTGATCCGTAAAAGTTGAATTTTGGTCAACTCTTCCGATCCGTTCCGTTCCGTTACAACCATTGTGTGCGTTTACATGCCCAATCCGTAAGGTCTACTTTTGACAGCTGAACGGAACGGAACGGAGTATTGCGATTGAGGCTTTAGTCATAATTTTCCGTTTTTCATTTCACTTGTTCTTGTCCTGCATGTTTCTTGCGGAACATAAAAAACGGAAACAAAAAACGGTGAAATAACATCCGTTGCGTTTTATTACCCTGTGTCGGTTTGTATGGAAATTTACATTCTTTAGGGCTGTTTTAACTCGAAATCAAGTAGGCCCAACTCACATCTTTTCGTCCACTCTACATCACCTCTGTTTGTGATCATGTTGTCCATTCCAGGTTCCATTCATCATAAAGGCGTTCTGGATTGCCCTTTTTTAACGGGTTCACTGTCTGACCATTTTTCGTCGACATTGGGTGAGGTTATAAAACACACCGTTCGCGCAACGTTACCTTTAATTTCAAATCAACCGGCCGTTACGGATCAGAAACTTCTCCCTACAAACAGATTCCCTAAGCGCTTAGGGGATCTGTTTGTAGGGAGAAGTTTCTGAACCTTAACGGCCGGTTAATTTGAAATTAAAGGTAACGTTGCGCGAACGTTGTGTTTTATAGCCTCACCCATTACCACCACGTCCACGTCCAAAAATCCATACATGTAAAAGTCACATATGACTTGTAGACGTGAACAGCGAGGAACGCTGTGTGCACATGTGAATCAAATACAGTGAACGTGTTAAAGTTAACACCGTAACACCTTGCCTTGGATAATACCTATAGTTCACTTATGCCGATAGTAAAATAGAAGTGTCTTTCTGTTACATATTATAGTGAGGATCAAATATCCTTTTTGATTCAGGCCACATATAGGCCATATACAGGGTGTCCCAAACCCCAACGATAACCCGGTAACCGGTGATAGCGCATTTAGTGTCTGTTACGGGAAAATATTTTTAAAAAATCAGTCGCGTTTTTTTACTGTTATTTGTAAACAGGTACAAAATGCTCTATTACCTACACCTCAACCCGAAAGAAAACTCTTTTGTTTTGAGAAAAATGTGACCTTCTTTGTGGAACCAAGAGATCAAATTCATCGTTTCGTTTAAGGTGAAATAAATGTACTGCAAAAAATTGCATCGGGACCTTTCTGGCAAGTAAATTTAAAAGTTGGCGCATAGTCTCTAGTTTTCATAACGGTGTGAAGTTTGCTTTATTCTTCCCGATTGGAGTCAGAATATTTAAAATAAAATATCGAAATACCTCTGTAAAGTTCAATTTTGAATGGGAATCGACGGTATTTGACTCATTTTGCACACAATTTGTATTTTTAGGGTTTTTTAGATTTTTTAAAAAACCCTTTTGAAATCGATTTTGTCCGTCCGTCTGTCTGTCCGTCTGTTCACTCTCGCACTCGCGAACGGCTTAACCGATCGTCATAAAATTTGGTAGGAATATGTAGAATGGTAACAGTCTTTGGCACGAAATACTTAAAAGTTGGTAGGGGGGCAAAAATAACGGGGTGTCCCGGACATTAAATAACTCGCGAACGGTTTAACCGATCGTCCTGAAATTTGGTAGAAATGTGTAGAATGGTAACAGTCTTTGGCACGAAATACTTAAAAGTTGGTGTGGCAAAAACAACAGGGTGTCCCTGTGTCGGTGAACCGATCGTCCTGTATTTGGGTAGGAATGTGTAGAATAGTAACAGTCTTTGGCACGAAATACTTAGAAGTTGGTAGGGCAAAGATAACAGGGTGTCCCGGAGATTTAAAAATGTGTTCACTAAATAACTCGCGAACGGCTTAACCGATCGTAATGAAATTTGGTAGGAATGTGTAGTATCGTAACAGTATTCAGCACGAAATACTTAGACGTTGGTAAGACAAAGCCAACAGAGTGTCCCGGAGATTTGAAAAAGTCAGCTTCTTTAGTTTTTATCGGACATGGACGTATGCATACTTAAATCAAAGAACTCGAAGGGTACATTTCACATAAGTTGCATTTTCCAGTTTGGAGTAATGGTAACGGAGTTACAGCTAATAAATTCAGTTAATATGTGGAGCCATGATACATAGTTAATCTATTTTTTGATTCGTCCTTTCATTCTGGAGCGCGTTTATTTAGACCAATCCAAAAAATAGTTTTACAAGCAGCATTTCTTAATATTGTGCATAATTCTTATTTATTACCTATAAAATATACATGCACAATTATTCACTATATGTATGTATCCAAAATCTAAAAAACCCTCGTATTGCGGGCGCAGCCCTCTGTACGCCGGTATTTTTTAGGGATGCAATTTGAATGGTAGCTCCTAATTATATTAACAAGGCGCACGCATGTCTTGCAAACGCAGCATAAATGTACCCTCTTAAGTGAATGAGCATCAGAAATGTCAGCTTCGCTGGATTAATTTAAAAAATCTCAAAAAAAAATCCAGGATTTGTTTGGACATACACACATACCTTCATTTCCAAATTCACTCTTATTTGGAACTTTTTTTAATTAGTCATTAAGAATGTTTTGTTCAATGTTTTATTACAAAATTGCTTATTAAATTACAATATAAAAATCTTAAAACATACAGTTCCTGAGATTATGGCAATTGTTTGGTTACTATCGTTTCAATGTGGATTTAGAATGATTTTTCATTCTCCTCCTACTCCTCCTTATTCGAAATTTATACGAAGGTATTAACCTCATGTGATAACTGATTTGAAACTTGTTTGCCTCATCTCTCTTTGATTCATAAATACAACTACCAACTATGGACTAAAACAAAATTAAACGAATCCGTCTAATAAAGTTAATAACCATTGAATCCTCCCTGCGATTGAGCATTACGATCATATCCACCACCGAATCCCGATTGACCGGCACCGGTATCCTCATAGGTGATAACTGGACGATATCCGTGTTCATCGGCTTCATATTTCACAACTTGTTTACGGCCATCGGGAAGAAGAACATAGTAGCGTCCAACAGTCTTGTCGCCATCACGCGATTCCATATGTCCGAAATCTTGACCGGTGCTGTAGTCCTGCACGTCATATTGGAAATCGTATTTAGCTGGTCCGTAGTTTTCTTCTTGATATCCACCGCCGAATCCGTATCCACCTGAGCCGGAACCATGCCCCGAAGGAGCGCCATATTGAGTTTGTGGCTGGCTGGGGAATACAGCTGATGTTACAGCTGGAGCCCCATACGAAGTTGAAGGTGCATGATGGTGTCCCGATCCAGATCCGCCGAAACCACCGAATCCACTAGCTCCGTGTTGACCAGGTGGCAGATATTGATTTCGTGGTGCTGGTGGTTCGCAGGATACAATCGCCACCAGGGCCAAGAGAGATGTCGCGACAAAGGCCTGCAGGAGACGAAAACAATAATATTAGAACTTTATGTAGAATATTTGCGGAGATTTCTTAAGAAGTCCTTTTCTGGCACCATTTTACTAAACAATATTTATTTTTCACTGAATAATCACTCCACTAGTCATCACTGGCTATATATCCTTTTCGAGTGTTTATTCACGTATTCAAATCGTAATTGATAGGACACATATTCATAAAATGATTTTAGTCCTTAGAAATAACATATTACACAAAACAACCATAATACCTTCATGTTAACAGTTTCAATTGCACTCTATTATCACACGGGAGTGAAAATTCCAAAAGTTACTTTTGTTAGATGTCTGACGACGTTTTGATGCCATACCACACACCATCGCTGGTTTATATATCTTTTTGTGATTGACGCCACGAAAATTTGGTGCATAGCAAATGTAACTAGCCATAACCGTACAGTGTGTATTGTGTCTAAAAGAAGGCAAGCTTCAACCTCCAATTTTGATCTTTAAGAGCAATCATCATCCTCTCCAACAACCATCATTATTATTATGTATAGGTACTCGCATATGTACAAATCTGAATGATCATCATCAGCAGTGCTGGGTGTCAGTATCATGGCTAAATATGCATCAAAATTACCTACAGAAGCACCCTAATTTTAGTTACACTTTCGATATGTTTCGATTATTGTATGTGCTATGGTCTTATTGACATTTTGGGTTAATCTCAGTAATGTACGAACAAATTGATATTAGTGTAATTGAAAATGGTCTTTTGTGTCCATATCTTGTGAAGTAAACGAGATCTACGATTCATATTTTAATGAACCGTAGAATTAGTGAAAAAATTGTTTACATACTTGAATTTGAATTGTTTTAATGATGATGTGTGAAGGTAACTCAAGTACGCTTTGTCTGGGAAAAAGAAAACTACTTGTATGATGCAATATTTGAATAATTTAAGTATGTAGCTTATTTGATTCTAGAAAAGTGGCAAAATGTATTAGGTTTGTTTTAATAGTTTGTTTTGAAGTTTATTTTAATAATGATAATATCTGAAGAAAATGATTTTACAGATTTTTTAAGAGAAATTCATTGGCTTTGTATTGGGTGCGCAATTAATAATTTAAATATCAAAGCTGACACGAAGATCTAAATTTTCAAACTTCAAAAACTAGGGGGCTTCGCCTCCTGCTCGCTACGCTCGCCAACCCCCGGGCGAGGCTAATTTCGGTCGCGGCCGAAATTTGGATACTTTTCGCTCTCCTTGGGCTAAAAGGTTTTTCGGGCGTATCTATGACTTGTATTTAATCGCCCTCCTCATTCTTTTTCATCCGTCTTGACAAAAGTTTTGGGCTTGGTTGAAATAAGTGGGCAAATAAAAATATCCACTCAGATAATTTTATTGGGGTTGCGGGAGCATGACCCCACAGTACGATTCCATTCGTTTTGAACTTTTTTCTTGCTTTGGTAGACAAATTAATTCAAGGTTTTGTGAAATTGGTGCAAAAAGTTTTTCTTAGAAGAACCAAAATGGGGGTTGGGTTTTTATGGCCACCCCATGAACCCATGGTCAGATTTGCTCAATTCTTAGATATGTTTTGTGTTATCAAGAGAAACACATTTGTGTGAAATTTGGTTGAAATTGGTGACAAATGAAAAAGTTTTTCTTAAGAACCTGATTTGGGGGGTTAGGTTTGTATGGCAGCTCCATGACCCCATTATCCGATTTGATCCATTCTTAGATATGTTTTGTGTCATGAGGAGAGACACATTTGTGTGAAATTTGGTTGGAATTGGTGCACAAATGAAGAAGTTTTTCTTAGCAGAACCTAATTTGAGGGGTTAGGTTTGTATGGCAGCTCCATGACCCCATTATCCGATTTGATCCATTCTTAGATATGTTTTGTGTCATGAGGAGAAACACATTTGTGTGAAATTTGGTTGAAATTGGTGCACAAATAAAAAAGTTTTCCTTAGAAGAACCTAATTTGGGGGGGTAGGTTTGTACGGCAGCCCCATGACCCCATTATCCGATTTGATCCATTTTTAGATATATTTTGTGTCATCAAGAGAAACACATTTGTGTGAAATTTGGTTGATATTAGTGCACAAATAAAACAGTTTTTCTTAGAAGAACCTAATTTGGGGGTTAGGTTTGTATGGCAGCCCCATGACCCAGTGATTCAATTTCGGTGATTCAAACATACAAACAGCCTGCAACAATAATAAGCACGTGTGTAAAATTTCAGGTCCGAAGCGTTTATAGTGGCCTAGAAAAACGCGCTGCAACAGACGGATAGACAGACAGACAGACAGACGGACATCGTCCAATCGACTCATCTCGTCATGCTGATCATATATGTATACGTTATGCGTTTACAAACTTCATGACAAAGTTAATATACCCTTTCACTCTATGAGCGAAGAGTATAAATATAATCTGATCGTAAATTAAATAAATTCAATCCAATTTTCAACTTCAGGTTTATTATACCATCGTAATATTCGAATTTATTGTAATGAAATATTTTTTTAGCTTTGCATAAATTATTCAAAATAAATAAGAATTTAAAATCTTGAAAACAACCAATGCCGATCGAAAGATCAAAAAGTTTGAAAATCTGAGTTGATGAGTTATTTTGACATATATTATCCTCTTCCCGTGTCCTTCATATGTGACATCCAATGTCATCAAGCGATGTGAGGGCGGGGCCAAATTTTTCTCAGAGACGTAGCCAGGATTTTGTGTCAGAGTGGGTCCAAATTTCTCGATAATACAAAATGCTAAGCCCAAAATTTTGCAACTTCATGATCGCATCCAGGAACTTTTAAGGAGGTTAAACATTTAAAATCCACAGCAATTAAAGTTTCCCGTCAGTTTTGTTTATTGTCGGCCCTTAAAGTATTGATAGAAAAGGTGTTAAATATTTTAAAGTAAAATTTTAAGAAAGAACAATTTGGAATGACTGTAATCGCTTTTTAACTTCTTATTCCTTTTACTCCTGACTCCGTAGCTCCTCTATACTGTCGAGATAATCGCGAAAGTCCCAAATATAGAAGGCCTAAATAGTGAGAGCATAAATTCCGTCTTTGTAGTCTCAGTAGCAATTTACGGATGACAGTTTGTTAGTTTTCCCGCCTCGGAATCTCAAAATCGCCGAGACTGAAATTGTTCGATTTGAAGAAAACCTGAAGAGAGACTAGGCACCAACTTATAACCTCCTACTCCTACACGTATTTGTTTATTTCTAGTACCAACATTTTTGTACCGTTCCCTTGGCTACGCCCATAAGCATAAGGTGACCAGATACCTAAATGGCCAATGCTGTACGCATACCACCTATTGCTGGACTTAAGTTAAGAGACTAATCCAAATCTACTAAGGGACAATTACGGAAAATCGAGGCAGTCACTATAGCACTTTCCAGGCGATGTTTAAAAAAAAATCAAGTCACTCCGATGCTCTAGGATTTCATGAATTGTGACGATCTAATCGAAAACAATCGAAATATCAAGTGCTCTATCCCTTTCATGGCAAAGTCGAAACTAGTTTATATTATCCATTATCAAACCTATTTAACCTATTTAAGCTATTTCCGACTCAATTACTACAATTACTACAGATTCCTGAACATTCTAAAATTTGCCACATTTACTTGACCCAGTCTTACTACAATTAATTTGTTTTTATTTCAATAAGATTGTGTACCGAAAAATTTGGCTTCCATTTGAATGATGGGATTCTGTACAAAAACAAAATCAAAAAATCTTACAAATGCCTCGTATATTTCAAGCTGTCAAGATTTCCCCTGAAATTGTACAGGAGCATAAAACTACTTCGGGAGGGTTTTTAGGAAAGCTTTAGGAATGCAGCGCTAGTAGATATCCAACAGTTGTTATGCGCGAAAAAATAACTGAAATTCCCAGGAAATTTCTCTTAAAGCGACATTTGACATTGATTTCCTTGAAACGAAGGCAGATGTCTAAATGTTTGCAATATTTTTTAATAAAATTTCAATTGGATAATGATTTAGTAATATTCGGTAAGAAAGCATCATTATTTACTCCTGTTACAATGAATCAAAACCGATTACAAACTAGATAGTGCTTCGTGAATTTCTTTAACTTAAAGCCACTGCTTAGGCTCCTTGTTTCCTCTAATTATGTAAAAGGACCGAAGAAGGTTATTAAAAATTAAATATGAGGTTCTTAGTCCCAATCTGAAACAAGTGGAAACATTTTCCATTTTGTCGCATTTACCATTAATGTTTTGGGGATAAGCTTTATACCTATACAATAATCAACATTTTTGTGGAGACCTTCGAAATAACAGGATAGATATTGGCGCATGTCACGTTTTCTCCTTGCCGATTAGTTTGCCAATTTTTCCTGTGCAGTGGTATGGACTTGCTGCAACCCAGTGTAAAGTGTAAATATTAAATTTTGTTAAAATTCTCCTATTTATGATGTAATAATGTCATTAAAATTCAATTTGTAACTATAAACGATACAAGTTTGTGAGAGTTTTCTTTAAAAAGCCGTGAAGTTCCGAAAATGGGAATGCCTTATTTCATCACGTTTTATAACATGACCCAATCACTGAGATTTAATTCTAGGAAATTCAAACCAATTTTATTTTCTTTGTAATAGTAAGGACTAAGTATGAGTCACTTACGAACGTCTTTCTAAATAGATTTGATCAAGAAATTGTTGAAAAATTTGCAACTAAATGATTTTCGCACTTGAAAATTCCCTATTTCTTTCCACCTATTCCACCTAAATCTGCCGAGTAATATCGAATTAAAATCTACCAACAAAGTGCCAAATTTTTCCCCAAAGATATTGGAATTGGAATATTTTATTGAAGTATAGGTACTCAATGCGAATAGATAAGCAAAGTAAGAAGAAAATAAGGGAGGAACATGGTTGTTCTAATACCACCCCAAAATATGTGTACTTAAAAACGTTTCCGGTATATTTATTTACAAAAATGATTTTAATGTTTTTATTGCTTAAAAATGGCATTAAAAATTGGTAGAATGATTCTACGGACGAAAATCCCACTTTTTTTAAAAAATAAAAAAGTAGGTCCAGCCAGACCTATTGTGTATAGAATATGCATATTGTAGTAGGTGCCGACAGAAGGGTTAAAAAAACATACTAAAGAAAGATTTATTTTTTTGACATTTGGTGCTCATCGGTTATTGAGTTTGACTTGATGTTAACACGTGCTCAAAAACTTAAAAAGACAGAACTGAACAGGTGCTAAATAACTAAAAAGAACCTCACGGAACAGACGCCTAAAAAGCCTGGGAAAACAACCTCATAAAACGATACTATTTGAAAATATGTATTAAAAAAAGGACGATGGTTGAAAAAATCGGTACATACAAGAAAGCCACCGTTGGATATCGTTTCCACAAAAAATGCACTGACTGTGTTCCCGTGCCCATAAATTCAACCCTAAAAACACCTACAGACACAACGCGTTCTGCATCCGCGTCTCAGGTATCGCACGTGTTCGCAGCGATCTGTCACATTCGTTTTGACGCGATCTTTCTATACTATTTAATAGCCCAGCCCGTATCCAGTATTTTATTTGACGAGTGTAATAATGTGCGCGCGACGATTACATAATTGAGATTGCGGACGCCGAATTTTGTTTTTTAGAAGAGACTGCGTCCAAATAATCTCAAAGAAAAACTGTCTTTGTTTCCCCATAGTAGCCCAAGCAGGACCTCACAGAGATAAGAAATAATAATTTCTTTCGACATTGGGTTACCTTTCACTCCCCTCGAGGTAATACTTTTTCGGACGTCCCTATGACTTAGTAGTGTCATTGACACATTTTTTTTTTTCGCGGTATTTTTGTAGCTTTCTTCCATTGGACTACAACTGCAGATTTTTGTTAGTTACCTTAACTTTTGAAAATTGCTCAATAGAATAAACCACCGGTAGCATTCTGTTATCTATCCTATTGTTAATCTAATCTGAAATAGGGCTGACCCATCTTTTCAGGTTCCGGCCCTATGTAAACCATTTTGCTCATCAGTTCCGAAACCGAGCAGAACAGTTTGCACTAATGGTTTGTAAAAATTTATTTTACCAATTTTCCGTTTTCCGTTAATTTTTTGTCAATTAGTCGGCGATAAGGCTAAAAATTAGGTTCAGTAGAGAGTAAGATACATCAATCATCAATGTGGCGAGATAGCCCGTAATCGGGCTTTGGCCGTCTGATACATCACTAACTTGTAATGATGGGTGATGATTTCCCTAATGATGCAATATGTCAATGTGGTCTGGACTGGAGCTTGTGGTTAGCTGATGGGATGCACTGGTATGCCCACACTGATAAACGACCGTGTTATCGTGAACACAACCCACATTTTTTAACAAACTTGTTCCTAAAAGGCTATCAAAACTTTAGATATTTTCAAATCGTCTTAAAAATTAACATTACGAACTTATTGACTTATGCATTTTACAATTAAAAAGTCTATCAAATAAAGCAAATACGCAACTTAATTTTCCAACGTTTTATTACAAAAATGCGTTAAAATTAAACTCTAATTTAAATTGACTACGTGTGATATAAATGACTAAATGGAAAATGTTTCTTCCCAAGTCCACACATCCCTTATGTAGGTTTATAACTAGACTATCTAAAATGATATCACTCTTTAGCTAATTAATAACCTCTGAATCCACCCTGTGGTTGAGCATTACGATCGTATCCACCACCGAATCCGGATTGACCAGCACCGGTATTTTCATACGAAACAACTGGACGATATCCTTCTTGATCAGCTTCGTAGTTAACAACTTGTTTGCGACCGTCAGGAAGGAGAACATAGTAACGTCCGGTGGCCTTGTCTCCATCACGAGATTCCATATGTCCAAAGTCTTGTCCTACACTGAAGTCTTGAACGTCGTATTGGAAATCGTATTTAGCTGGTCCGTAATTTTCTTCGTATCCACCGTTACCACCGGCACCGAATCCGGATCCTTGTCGTGATGGAACACCGTATTGGGTTTGTGGACGACCGCCTGCGCCGTGACTGGATCCTCCAAAACCGCCAGCAGCTGGAGCACCATAGGACGATGAGGGAGTTTGTTGATGTCCTGATCCGTGGCCTGAAGCACCAAATCCTCCGAAACCACCAGCCGATGATGATGGTGCACCGTAGGATGATGATGGAGCCGATGCTCCGTGACCTGATCCGCCGAATCCACCAGCACCGCTACCGGCAGCTGGTGCACCGTATGCTGTTGATGGTGCACGTTGATTTCCTGATCCACGTCCGGGTGGAAGATATTGATTGCGTGGCGGTTCACAGGATGCAATCGCAAGCAAAGCGAAAAGGGATGTTGCAACGAAGGCCTGAAATTAGATATTTATTTTAATTCATATTTTTAATTTCAATTAAAGTGCAATATTTACCTTCATGATAACACTTTCCCGACTTATCACACGAGATAAAAATTTAAATTTGTTTTCTGAGATGGTTAAAGATGTTTTGATACCGTATTGCGATCATCCATCGATTTATATATCTTTGAAAAACTCTAAAGATAGCAGTTAATTACATGGTGCATTGAGCGCTAAGCTAAACGCGTACATTTATGTACGTGTGGGCAGCGACGTACAATTGCAACCTCGAATTCAATTTCTAGCCATGATTATATTCTCCATAATGATCAATAACTATGTTACTATGTTTTCTGCATACATCTTTTTGTTTTTTTTTTTATTTATTTTTTGCTGATTTTGTTTTGTTATGAAGATGGATTTGTTTTCAATGAATTCAGATCTAAATGTTATAGAGCCAATAATAACTTGACCGTGTTAACAGCAGAGGTGTTTTGTCTTGAACATCATGAATCAAATCGGTTCGACATGAAAAGCCTCCTAAGGTCTATTTAATGCAAGTGTTTGGAAGTGTTTGAGATTTAGTGTAATTTTTTACGATATCGGAAAACAATACCGTTGATATTAATTTGGAGATGATTAGGAATATTATTGAAATCCTTGACGTCCTAGCAGATTCCAAATAGTTTCACCGTGAGCAGCATAAATGACTAGTAAATAGTTCCTGGACTCATTATGATACACAGCAAATGAGAAGAAACTGAACCCTGTGGAACTCTCATACTGTATTCGTATTCTCTTTAGGTTCTTTGTATCGATTCAATATCATGATTGGGTGTTTTAAAAATGATCGATTGGCACATATTTCCAATTGTGTCGCTGTCGAGCAAGCAGATTTGACGATACGATATACCATTTTTAATTTTTTTAGGAAGGACCCCTCAGTCGATGAGGGTATTCAACACACGTCTGAGGAATAATCATACCTTCCACAAGTTGATCAATCCATTCCTATAGGATCCACATGCAGGTGTTGGGTTGGCTACGATATCCTGCCCATCATATTCCCGTTTTTCAAAATTCCGACATTCATAATCCCGCCATTTCAATATCCCGCCAGCTTAAAATCCCGCTCAATTGAAATCTCGTCTAATCAAAATCTCGCCAATTTAATATCCCGCCATTTCAATAACCCGCTAATTCAAAATACCGCTTTTTAATATCCCGTCATAGAAGGTAAGTATTCTTTCAAAAATCGCGCGCGCGATTTATGAAAGAATACTTATCTTCTATGACGGGATATTAAAAAGCGGCATATTTACCGTAAATAATGGGTCGCCTCGCGTGGGGATAGGTTAGGTTAGGTTAGGTGCAGGAGCCACTAGAATTGACATCTAGTGCACTTAGACCGAAAGATTGGTCCATTGTGATACCCCATGGAAGAAGAAAAGTACGTACTAAGTCATGCTGTAAAACCAGCCCGTTCTGGCAATATACTTATTGAGCAATATTGGGCTCACATCCCGAAGATCGTCCATATCATAGAAAAACCTAGAACCAAGAATACGTCTTCGTATTCCAGGGCCGGACACTGACAGAGGAAGTGATGCACGCTTTCTTCCTCTTCTTCGTCACCACAACTTCTACAGTAGTCATTATGGGGAATGCGGAGTCTCCTTGCGTGCTCCCCAATAGGACAGTGCCCCGTTATAGCACCGAGCACCCCACCAATGTGTTTCCTGTCCAGTGACAATAATATGGTTGATCGGGCCGAGTCAAGCCGTGGCCAAATCAACCTAGTTGTCGCGCAAGTGCTGCCGTGAATCCATCTGGCACTAGCCCTGAGCAAAACAGCCGCTTCTACTGCCACTCTGCAGGAGGAAATCGGCGTTTTTAGGTTACTATGATGGTCCTCTAAATTCATATTTGTCGCATTACGGGCGAGACGATCCGCATTACAGTTCCCCGCGAATCCACTATGACTAGGTATCCAACAGAGGGTAATATCGCGTGGGGATACTTAATTCACGGAGACCCACGGACCACGTGACTTAATTTGAAAAATAGCCGGTCTGGTCTTTTATTATTATTATTTATTATCGAATAAAAAATAACAGGCGCAACAATCCAGCATTTGACTAAGGCCGCTGGATGTGTTAGTGACATCCTAGTTCCAAGATCTTATCTGCTTTTTGTTGAGGTAATGAGATCAGCATCACGCTCAGCAGTGTTATTTATCGTTTAACATCTGAGTGAGATCATAGTCCGTGACAAGACAAGCTCGTGAGTTCGAAAAACACCATGATCCACGGTGAGATTCGAACGCTAGACCAGCCTTTATCTCTTTATCGAAGCAATAAACAAATATTCCGCCGGATTTATGCTTAGCGAAAGTATCTCATTAACTGCTGGGAATCACATTACATAACTATTGATTTTTTTGTTAGCAATGAAAATAATTTTCGGTGGTATTTTGGCGGGATTATTTCACTATCCACTAGCGGGATTCTAAAAGGGCGGAATTTTGATGTTGCGGGATTTCGTAATGGCGGGATTTCAAAGTGTCGGGATTTAGTAATGTCGGGATAATGTTAAACGGGATTTTTTGCAAAAAGCGGGATTATAAACGGGCGGGATTTTGTTTTTCGGGATTATGTAGGTATCCTAGTGAAGTTATTCTTCAATTAAGTCGGCGAAAATGTGCTATAATCAATATCTCTCGTACTGAGATGACCGCATCGGAATGATATTTTTTATCAGAGTCCGACATCTTAGTTGTGAGGATAAGTAGCTTTCCAGAGTGTGCTTTTGATCTCCACACCTCTACAAGAATGCAGTTGAAGATCTTGAAAACTATGGATGTCACATCTGCGGCCTAGGTCAAATGTTGGTAGGGGTGGAAACCTTACCTCGTGTCCTGGCAGTGTCGTAATGTACGGAATTACATGTTCATTGGAACACGGGTCCCCAAGCCTCAAATCGAATCGGCCAAATGTTATATCAAATTCATGAATTTCCATGTCGAAATAACGAATTTCCAGATATGCTCTCGTATTTTCATTTTGAATTGACGAAATAATATGTCTTTTATACGAATTGCAAAGTAATTTGGAAAAATTTCCGACGAATTTCCATATTAAATTGAACAATTTTCAAATCATGTTGATGGATTTCCATTCCTAATTGATGAATTCCATTTAAAAATGATGAAATTCGATGTCAAAATATTTTTATTCAATGTGAGGAATTTTAAAATCATTTGAATGAATTTACAGATCGAATTGGTGAGCTTCCAAATTATTTTAGTGAATTTACATATCAAATTGATAAATTTCCCATTCGTGTTTACGAATTTCCACTACAAATTGTTTAATTTCCATTTCGAATTGCGTTTCTATGTCAAATTGTTGAAGTTCCAAATTATTTCCACAAATTTTCAAATCAAATTGACGGATGTCCATTTCAAATTGGTCATGAGTACTCAGTTTCCCAGACAATTACTCTAGAAATTAATGCTTCTTGTCGGTATATCCACAATACCATAAAAAAAAATTAAAATTTAGGTAAATGTGTAATAAACTAAAAATCAATCATCCACGACTTGAAAGTTTGCACCCAACATGAGGCGAATGGAAAGTTCCTTGTTGTTGTTGTAGTGATTCATATTATTATCAATTTTTAATTGAAAGGGGCTTTTGCCGACTCTTGGGTGTTGCAGCAAAGGCTGTCGTAGGAGCATTTTCTTTAAAACGGTGGATTCGAACCCGTACTTACTGAGCTACGGAAGAAACAACATTGCCTAGGCATGGTATTTAGAAACAAATTTTTAACATTCCTCTATAATGCAGATCCGCCTTCCTAGTGTTGGTTTGGTTTTTGGGGTCCAGGGCTAATATTTTAAGGGGCCACACTAATTCCAAAATTTTGAACTGAAGTTAGGCGTCGTCATACACAATACGCAAAGTAACGGGTATTATGATGTCGCATTGTCCCTTTTAAAACTTCTTTTTTTTTTAAGAAAAAAAAAATGTTTTGTTCTCTTTGGTAATCAGACGTTATCAAGAATGGTCACACACGGGATTCAAAAGAAGTTACAAAAACTGTCTAAATTCGGTCACTGACTGGTAAAAAAAATATCAATTTTATCCCCGAGGCAAAAAGCTTCATTTAAGAATTATCTAATCGACCTGTTTGTGCTAAGAGATATTGTTTCACAAATTCTAGGTTTTTTTAGGGTTTGAAAATTGCAAAAATTCTTTTTTTCTGCTGCCGATGCTAATTTTTGTATAAAAGGTACATACACCCAGAAAAAAAAATACGTTTATTAAATAAAAATTATATAGGACGTATGAAGTTCTAAATATGATTTGGAGCCGATGAAATAGCCTTTTTGGAACAATGATAGAAATATCATTGAAAATATGAAGTGAATATTCGATTGTAACTATGAAATTGTTCATGGATTTTATGTGAAAATTTTACTGACTTTTATTAAAAAAAATTTTTATTAAATTTTTTTTTTTAATTTATTTTTTTGTAATTTAATTTTATTTCAAATTTTTATGTTGCTTTTTTTCATAACTTGGATTCGAACCCGGTCCTGCGTGCCTGTCCGTGCACATTGCCATGTCACCAGATTGGCAATGTTGTCAACGTTTAAGATCTCAACTACTTGACACGCAGTGCAATACAAAATAAATTCTGTAATTTAAAAAAAAAATATTTCATAGATTCAATGATGCGGCTTACATTTTACTTAATAAATGTTTATACATAGAGCCTATGCACAATAATCATAGTTCCCATTTTCCCAATTTTGTATTAGATTAAAACAATTTGGTTTACTTCATTCAAAGTAAGTTTTTTGCGTTAGTTTATGTAGTCATGTTTTTAATTCTATTACTACTGACATCATAATTTCTATGAAAGTATATTTGACCCAATGGCATTTTTAATAAATTATATTCACACTTCATACGTTTAAAGAAATTTTCTGCTTAGAAATAAAGTAGAAACTTCATTGGTTTGATTACACGTTTTTTTCTGAGTGTAGGTTAATTATTTTCCTGAAACCCATCGAAATAACGTTAGAAAGACTATAGAACAGATGCGACAATATGTATACAGATTTCATCAAAAAGTTTTACTATGAGCGCAGAACATAACTTCGAAATTCATTTACTTTCTTCCTTATCCTATGGACAGATCATTTCCATTATTTTCTCCACAAATCCAGTTGGTTTTATGACGTGTTGGCACTACTTATTCTCAACTATAAATAAACCGCGTATATGCCTTGGGGAAGGTAAATTCGTCATAGATCCCCCTCGTACAAATGGAAAGAGGTCCACTCTAGAGGGTCACCAGTATCTTATGCAGAATAAATTCTAGTAAATAGTTGCTTCTATCTCACATGTGCGATCCGATTTGGGCATAGCAACCATCAAACAAATTTGGAAAAAATAAATAAGAGGGGGGGGCTTACGCAACCCCATACAGGCTCCCCTACAATGCTTGGCGATTATTTCCAACTATTGGAGGGCTGTTCCTTAAAAATACTAAAATAGGTTTTCTAGGTTAGGTTTTTTTTTTATCAAATTTAACGACCTAGAAACACTCTTCGACTCACTTCCATCAAACGACGTCAAGCTGCTGCTAGGAGACTTTAACGCCAAAGTCGGAAATGAAAGCTGGCATAGGGGAACTACTGGAGGTCATAGCCTCCACGACGAAAACAACAACAACGGTCAGCGACTTATCGACTTCGCGAGCGGCAGAAACCTGGTAATAAGCTCTACATGCTTCCCTCATCGACGAATCCACAAGCAGACCTGGAAGTCTCCAGATGAATACACCGTGAACCAGATCGACCACGTACTGACCAGCAAGAGATGGGCTTCTAATGTCCTAGATGTTCGATCCTATCGAGGAGCCAACTGCGACACCGATCACTATTTGGTGAAGACGACCTACAGGTGTAGAATCTCTTCGGTGCACCTAACGAGAATCAACCCTGCCAAGATCTTCGAGGTTGACAATTTGATTGATGATGCCACGGCGGCTGCGTATACAACAGCACTAGAGGAAAAACTGTCGCCCATGCTTGATGACATCAACAATTTAGGCATCCATGAGTTCTGGGAGGAGCTCAAAGACAGCATCAAGGGGGTCGCAGAAGAGGTCGTGGGCTATAAAGGCCGGCGCAGACGAGCAGACTGGTTCGACGAAGAATGCAGGGCCTCGATTGAGGCAAAAAATGAAGCCTATCGCCAATACACACAACGCGCATCCCGAGCCAAGAAAGAAAGATATAACGAGCTTCGGCGAGTATCTAATAAGTTAATTAGACGTAAGAAACGCAAACATTTTGACGAGCAGTTACAGCAAATAAACCAAAGATTAGCCAGTAAGAACATTAGACAGGCGTACAAACTTATAAATAATGTTAAGAACGGATATCAACCCAGGACAAGCCTATGTAAGGACAAGGATGGTAACATCATCAGCGACATCGAAAGCGTCAACAAACGATGGGCCTCGCATTTTGAAGAGCTCCTCAATGCACCATCAACATCCCCCGCGGAGCCAGCTCTTGAGCAGTTAGCCGAACCAGGCCCTCCCGTTCTACCCCCAACAGTAGAGGAGGTGAGTCTTGCCATACAGTCGCTTCAAAATAATAAAGCGCCCGGCGCTGACGAGATCCCAGCAGAACTGCTGAAGCATGGTGGAACGTGCCTGACCAACGCAATACATGTGCTACTGCTGAAAATATGGAGCGACGAGGAAATCCCCGAGGATTGGCGCAAAAGCATAATCTGCCCAATCCACAAAAAGGGTGACAAGCTGAAGTGTGAGAATTACAGGGGCATATCATTAGTTTGTACAGCCTATAAGATATTATCTAAAATTCTTGAAAAGAGAATTAATCCGTACGCAGAACGAATCATTGGCGAGTATCAAGGCGGCTTCAGACCTGGTCGATCAACGACCGATCAGCTTTTCACAGTGAAGCTACTACTCCAAAAGTGCTGGGAATATAACATCGACGTATACCAAATCTTTGTCGACTTCAAGCAGGCATACGACAGTATCGATCGAAGTGTACTGTACAACATTATGCTGAATTTTGGTATACCGGCAAAGTTAGTGCGACTCACAAGGATGACGATGACTAATACCGTCTCGCAGGTCAGAGTGCAGAATCGACTCACTGACCTATTTGAAACTCGTACTGGACTCAAGCAGGGCGACGGGCTGGCGCCGACGCTCTTCAACCTTGCTTTGGAGTATGTAATTCGAGCCATGAATATGGACAGCAGCGGAACGCTACTCATCAAGTCGACTCAATTAGTAGCGTACGCCGACGATATCAACATCATGTCTCGAAGGTTGAGTGATGCAGAAAGCCTTCTGCATAACCTCAATAACGCCGCAAAGGAAGTTGGACTACATATCAACGAAAGCAAAACAAAGGCCATGATGCAATCGAAAACAAGGACGCCAGCAAATTCAAGCATCACAGTGGGGGACCTTAATATCGAGTATGTAGACAACTTCAACTATCTGGGTTGTAACTTATCAAAGGACGCCAACGAAACCGACGAAATTAAGCGACGGATACAACTAGCCAATAAGACATATTTCTCGGTCCTCCCTATAATTAATTCGAAACTTGCGCACAAGAACACGAAGCTCCGCGTGTACAAAACGATCATCCGACCCGTGCTATGTTATGGCTGCGAAACATGGACCCTCACCCAAGCCTCCGAAATTTTGCTAGACCGATTCGAACGAAAGGTCCTTCGGCGAATTTTCGGGGCCGTTCGCGAGCGAGACCAATGGCGTATCCGGTACAACCATGAGTTGTATCAATTGTACGATGAGCTGGAAGTATCGAAAATCGTGAAGCTTCAACGTTTGCAATGGGCGGGGCATGTACAACGGATGGACGATAATCGCATGCCAAAGAAAGTGATGAACGCACAACGAATTGACGGAGCGAGGTTGCGTGGACGACCGAGAGCTCGCTGGGAGAACTCCGTAGGTGAAGACGCCCAACAGCTGCTGGGCTTCCGAAACTGGAGGACGAGGTCACGTAACCGCGACAATTGGAGGTCAACGATTCAGGCGGCCAAGGCCCGACGTCGGGCTATCGTGCCACATTGATGATGATGATAAATTTAACGCTTGCAACCCCGGGGTTGGGTTTCTGAAGGTGAGTGCATTCGCTGGATGAAGTAATATTCATTTGGCAATAAGACCTTGTCAATGAAATGTCGAAGGGCCAAAACTCTCGAGTCACCGGGAGATAAGGGCGTAAAGCCTAGGTGCTCACCTGACGGTATACCCGTAGATGGTAAACTTGTCTGTATCTTTTGCCGTTTTTTAAATAATCGCTAAAAACACTAAACAACTTCAAGTGCGGACCTACAATCAGTGAGGACTTTTTTTTCCCATAATCAGAAAGTCATCCCCAACTATCCTGCAAAAATCCAAAGATGTTTGCTATTATCGTTCTTTCTCCCTCAGTGTTCAGAACCTGCCATCCCGTCGTGTACTTTTCCTTGTCATCGTCACACGGATTCACAGATTTCCGCGCGGTACCACTGGTTGCTCTATGCTGTCGGTACGATACGAATGCATATTATACAAAAAAACGCAAGGAGAAGGATTACATTCTGGTATGTGGCCAATGAATGAGAACCATAACTAAACCATATTTCTATTCAATCAGGTTAATTTTGGCTATTAAAGTGATTATTTTTTTTGAGTACTCAAAAAACCCAAAACATTGATGTTTTTTATTCGATGTTTTCTTACCATCGATGGATTCGTCTCGATGTTTTTTCGATGGTAACCATCGATGTTTTTCTTTCGATGCTCATCTCTAGTTAAGGATAATTTTTTTGGTGGGAAAACGTGAGTTTCCGTAACAAGAATAACATTTATTCCCATACTTAGTCGGGACTACAGCCCTTCCAGCCCCCTTTAAACCCAGGTCTGACTAGGATAACCATCGAGGCATCGTCAGTCATGTCTATGAGACTCTTCAGCATCACCAACTTGAGTAAAGACGGCGAGGTTGATTGTGGGTTACATAATGTGAAAAAATTTAAGTTGATGCAATTAGTCTTTTTTTTGGACTAATTGTACTATACAACTCCTAGAGTAAATAATCCTCCTAGGTGACGTCGATGATATTTATATTGTTCTAAGATAATTGGGATGTAAATGCAGCTATACGGCTCAGGAAAAAATCTGAAGATATTTACATATATTGAAGAGTATTACTCAATTCTATGGTCTAAGACCGCAATAGCAAAACTCTTTCTAAACTTTGTCAAAATTTTTGTAAAATATCAGCTCTCATCTTTTTTATTATCATGAACTCTTTGCTGATATCAGAATCTTGAGTATACATAAATTAGACTAAAAGACTAACAGAGACTCTAATTCACAAGAGAATCTGTATCGTGCATTTGACCCGATATGTACTTTAAAAGACGAAACCAAAAACAGATCCCAAATACTACAAATTATGGATTGTTAAAAAAACATAAACGTAAATGTTTTTCAATGCTTTTATTATAAAAATTTCTCTATAAAACTAATTTTTATAAATAGTAAAATACTTCGTGTGATACCAAATTGATTCACTCAAAAACTGTTTTGTACTTTGTACAACATCTAATACAGCTAACAACTACCAAAATAGGCAATCTAAAAAGATGCATTACAGATCTTAATAGCCATTGAATCCACCAGTTGGTTGAGCATTTCGGTCGTATCCACCACCGAATTGACCAGATTGACCAGCACCAGTATTTTCATACGAAATCACTGGACGGTATCCTTCTTGATCGGCTTCATAGTTAACAACTTGTTTACGACCGTCAGGAAGAAGAACATAATAACGTCCGGTGGCCTTGTCACCATCACGCGATTCCTTATGACCGAAATCTTGACCTACGCTGAAATCTTGAACGTCGTATTGGAAATCGTATTTAGCTGGTCCGTAATTTTCTTCTTGGCCACCTCCACGTCCACCAGCGTACGAGTATCCGGCATTACCGCCACCGAATCCAGATCCTTGTCTTGCGGGAGCACCATATTGGGTTTGTGGACGAGCTGCTGAACCGTGACCGGATCCTCCGAAACCGCCAGCGGCTGGAGCACCATAAGATGATGAAGGAGCTGAACCTTGACCGGATCCACCGAAACCGCCTGCGGCTGGAGCGCCATAGGATGATGACGGAGCTTGACCATGTCCTGATCCACCGAATCCCCCGGCGGCACCGCCAGCTGCTGGAGCACCATAGGCGGATGACGGTGCTTGACCATGTCCTGATCCACCGAATCCACCGGCGGCACCGCCAGCTGCTGGGGCACCATAGGATGATGATGGGGTCTGTCCACGTCCACCACGTCCTGGTGGCAGGTATTGGTTTCGCGGCGGTTCGCAGGATGCAATTGCTACTAGAGCAAACAGGGATGTTGCAACGAAGGCCTGCAAAAGGAGGAAATTATTTAGCGATCAACATTTCACAGAACACTTAAATATTTGAGTAATTAATTTAATTAAAATTGAAAGTGAATCGTTGTATCCAAAGTTGTTACGAGTAATCCATATTTGCACACTTTGTTATCCACTTGAAAAATAAATTGTTCACTTCACTTTATTTTATATTTTTTTACCACACAGTTTAATTACCTTCATTTTGATAGTTTACTAACTAATTTGTTATCACACGAGATTAAATCTAAAATTGATTTGTTTGGTGGTTGAAGATCGTTTGATGGTTTATTGCAATCCACTATCGGTTTATATACTCATGTAATTTAGAAAGATGAGCTTCGCGCGCACACAGATAATTCTGGTGCATTGCAATAAGATCGTCTTCTTGATCGGTATGTTGTATGATGGTACAATATTGCAACCTCGAATTTAACCTTTATCTACTTTTCAGTTTTTTTTTTAGAAGTATTTTCGATGATACTCGTAGTGAATTTGTTCGATACTAGATATGGTGTATATGCGTGTATTGATTTAATTTTAATTAAACATTTTTTTTAAGTCTATTTTTTTTCCTTAAAATCTTCGTTTGTAAAGGGTATTGTTTCTAAAAATCTTTTGAACTGCAATTTTTTTTTTTAAAAATGCATTGAATGAATAATATTGTAAATGCTTAGGGGTTATAGGAAGTAACTGCAAAAACCTAAGAGATTAGTTAAAGTCCTTTATTTCATGGGTCACTACGTTCTTTCGCAACTGTTTATATAAATTTCATTGTGATCAATCGATGTCTATTTCTTTATGGTGTTAAATTTTTAAGTTTTCTCTGTGTTTAGTGTATTGTAAATAGTTTTTCATAAAAACTCCAGAATGAATCATTTTACGGGAAGGCTTTAAACGTATCGTTTACTTAACTAAAGTCGAAAATTCCAATTTGAAAATATGTATGGTAATATCGTAATTTATTGTACTTAAATTTATCGGAATGTATGAATGTGTACAGTATTTGAATTGATTTTTTTTTGCAGTCAGTATTGTAAATGGTATTATTCTCGCATATTCTACAGAAAGATTGTTTGATAGTGAATACATCTTTTTGATACGAACCAATAATGTAATTCATCGTTTTGAATATGTACCTATGTATATACACAAATTTAATGTAAAATGCAATTTGGAAAATTGAGATCATTAATCACATTTTCATATTTCTTTTTACCCAGCTGGTGATTGCCACCAATTGGATTTTATCGTAAATCTTTGATGATAAATTATGAACCAGCATGATTACATACTAAAATGAAGATTAAAATCGTATCAAGATTTAGCCCTGTAAGGCATGCGAGTGTCATCAGTCCTCATAGGATTACAAAAAAAAACTAACAAAAAAAAACATCGGACACTGTTTCACCAGTTCATGAATTCCGCTTATTACGAGTATTTAGATGAAAAATCGACAATCAATCAATATTCATGGTAGGTGTATTACTGTTAGTAAGCTAGTCTTTTGTTTGTCTGTCTTTGTGGAGAATGTAAACGAAATGGCAGTTAGAGGATCAGCACGGCAAAGATGTTTGGGACAATACGAAACTGTTTTCTTTCGTAACCTCACCCAATGATGTGCTATCCCGATAATCTTTCTATAAAGTGTAATTTTGCGACATTTGCTTTATATTTTTTCTTGGATTGTTTCTGTTTCCGAAAACTAAAAGTGTTGATCTTCATTATATCTCTAAAACAGTCCGAACCGGATTACAATGAATGCGATCCATGATTGGTATTAATTCCTCATTTCTCGGCCCCAGAACATATTTAGGACATATTTTAAGTGTTTTTCATATTTCCCATTTTTATGTTGCGAAGGCCACAACGACGCAAGGATAGGTACTATAAAGCCGGCCCCAGACCGACCGGAGTGTGGCAAACACCGCACAAAAGATTGATACGAAAAATCGTTCAGCAGCAGTGTGGTTGGGCGACTCCAAGGTATCATTCTTGGAACCGGTCTTTTGTGCGGTGTGTGCCACACTCCGGCCGGTGTGGGACCGGCTTAATGCACATATTTGATAAGGAAAAGTTTGCGCCCATTTGATTTTTTCCTAGAAAATCGAGTTTTCAATGTACATACATATATAGATTCTAGAAAATCATTTTGTTCTTTTCACCCAATTTAGGCAATTTTAGATACTTGCAATAATTAATAAAAAATGAGCATAGATTGCACTCGATGCACCCCTTTGATATGATACCCATCATGCCTATATTTTGTAGGGAGAAGTTTGTATTCTTTTTTTCCTTTTTAGGGCCCTCGTGCATAATATTTTTCCTGGCAAAATGAGTGGTATTATAACTAATATTTTTGATATGATACCCATTATTAATACCTCCCATCAAGGTTAAATTTGTGTTTTTTTACCTTTTTGAAACCTCTTGCCCCAGAAAAATAGGGTTGTAGACTCTTCTGAGTCTATAGATTCCAAAACAATAAAATTTTTTATTAGGATAATTTTTTATACCCTTCGCTTCCCAAGCTAAAAGGATATATGTACTAACTTTGTCATGAAGTTTGTAACGCATTGAAGTGAGATGCTTCCTTATAAAAACTATATAAAAAGTATATATATATATACATATATGTATATATCAGTATATATGATCAGTATGACGAGAGGAGTCGATTGGCCCATGTCTCTCTGTCTGTCTCTCCGTCTGTTGCGCCGTCAATTACGGAGCCAGTTTTAAAGGTATCGAGCAGAAATATCGCACACATGATTCTTTTTGTTACAGGCTGTTTGTGTGTTTGAATCAACCAAATCGGATGATAGGGCCATGAGGCTACAATACAAACCTAACCTCAAAAATTGGGGTTTTCTAAGAAAAACTTTTTTTTTAAATTTCAACCAAAACACAAATGTATTTCTATTGAAGCCTCAAAAGATATGTCAAAATGGTTCGAATTGGACCATGGGGTCATGGGGCTGCCATACCAAGCCATCTCATCAAATTAGTTTCTTCAAAGAAAACTTTTCCATTTGCGCACCAATTTCGACCGAATCACACAAAAATATATTTCTATTGATTACAGGGAACATTTGTAAAAATGGATGAGATCGGACCATTAGATCATGAGACTGCCATACAAACCCAATTCGGTTTTTCGGAGAAATAAAATTGGGTTTGCATCAATTTCAACCATATATTATGCAAATGAGCCTTTATCGAAAGCGCACATAGCTAGCATACACAGCTTTCTCCCGAAT
Organism: Microchrysa polita; assembly: GCA_949715475.1. Taxonomy (NCBI): domain Eukaryota; kingdom Metazoa; phylum Arthropoda; class Insecta; order Diptera; family Stratiomyidae; genus Microchrysa; species Microchrysa polita. Next base: position 131,948,456 of record OX454415.1, on the reverse strand, counting down.
AAGGATTTCTAAGAATAACTTTCTTAATTGTACACGGATCCCAACCAAAACTAATTGTTTTATAGCCGTCGTGGAATTTATGTAAAAACGGGAGAAAAAGAATGGGGTTAATGGAGCTACCATTGAAACCGCACTCAAAAAGCAAGTTCAAATATACTTACGGACAAAAGTCTCGACTCAACCTATAATCGCGTATATCTGTGCGTATTTTTTGAAAAGTACGATAAATTATCCATAAAAATCGTATGTGATTTAAAAGTTTGAAACATTAGCTACCTGTTGGTACCCTTTTTACCAATATTTGTTGCGCACTTGTAACAAAAAACTCAGAAAAATTGAAATTTATATTTGTATGAATTTGCCATAAAAAACACCCCGGGATTTCAATCCCTAAATCTGGAGACCATCGATCTCTAGCTTAAAATCGGCTTGGAACATTTGCTAGACCAGATGTCTATCAACGATAACTTCATCGTTTTCTATAACCCAGTAGCCGGAGAAAGCCACACGTATACGCACTCAAACAAAATGGACCGAAATTAACTTAGGATGCAAAAAAAAACTGGCCAACTGTTTTTTTTTTTTGTTAAAAATACGCGATATCCTCCAGGAATGATTAAGCATTCAGACACTTACCGAATTTTAGTATCCGCTGAGGGATGAGATGGTGCATTATGTCGCGGCGAAATTTTAGCAAAAAAATAAATCCTTCCTTCGCAATTTTGCGTTCAACTTTACAAAATTTCGGTCATATTCAAAGGTTTGTTCTTATTTAAGATTACACTATAGCATAACTTTAGTCGTCATTATGGACAAAAAAACAATAGGGGGACTCCCTAGTTGAAAGTTGGGCACGAGAAAAGAGGGCATTTTATTTTATTTATTTTATTTTTTTTTAAATAAAAAAAGTAGAAGATACAGAAAAAGGTTCTGATTTCCTTTGTATTGATAAATAACAATACTCAAGACTGTGGTAGCCTTTCTGTCGGTTAGGAGTTTTTTCTCATAATCAGTGGACCATCCCCAACAACCCAGAAAATATTTAAGATATGCACTTAAATAGCTTTTGTCTTTTCTCAGAAAAGTTATTTTTTGTTCTGTACTTTACCCACCTAAATGCGGCTTAGATGAGTCCCCTCTGTTAGTCAGTCCTATATATATTAGTGCAGTCTTATTAGCATTTCAAATAGAAAAAATAGAGTCAGGCTAATTCTTGTGGTTCTTAAATCAGTGGGCTCCCAGGAATCTAAAACTAGTTTTGCTTAAAAAAAATGTTGATCGGAAAGGTCCCAAAAAGGACAAAAAAGGATACTCTTTAATCCTTGACCGGAGGTCGGCATCTGGGATATCAAATCAAAGGGGACGTCAAGTACATTACATATCCGGTGTTTGTTCTATGTTTCAAGGACCCTCAACGGAATAAATCGAGATTAAATGGAGAATTACTGTGTTTCCCGTGTATCTTCCCAAAGCCATAATTACGAGAGTTATTTAACCTTCCGGCGGGCGCAATACTAATCCTAACACGATCGGGCGCGATGCATCTGACAGATTAAGTGCAGAAAATAGGATGAAACTAAAATAAAAAAATAATAAATAACAGGCGCGACAATCCAACATTGGACTAAGGCCGCAGGATGTGTTAGTGACATCCTATTTCGAAGATCTTATCTGCTTTTTTTTTTTTTTTTTTTGATGAGGTAATGAGATCAGCATCACGCTCAGCAGTGTTATTTATCCCCATAAATGGGTACTCGTTTAACATCTGAGTGAGATCATAGTCTGTCACAAGCTCGTGAGTTCGAAAAACACAATGGAACACGGTGAGATTCGAACTCATGAGCCTGTGCACCGAAGGTGCGCGCACTAACCGCTCGACCAGCCAGACTAAGTTCGTGTATATTTTACATGCATTGTCTTTTTGAAACAGTTCTACGAAATTTTAGAAACAAATGCTGGCTCACAAAGTTTGATACCCTTCACATTTTCAATTTTCAAAGAAAATTCCGCTTTCAATCGCTTCAATATTTAAAAAACCTCCAACAACTCGAACGCTTAAAAAATGTGATCTTATTTTGCTAAAAACACACTATTGAACGATTTGGTGAGCCTAAAAGTAAACACAACATTATTACGCAATGTGAAGAGTATAACGAGTGGAAATTCTCATAGAAAAGAAAAAATAACACAATCGGGTGCAATACATCTGAGAGATTATTTCATTCCCTCCCACCCCTCAGGCACATGGTAGATAGGAACTGAAAACTGCTTTGGGTAGTTGATCAATAAAGATTAAGCTACTGTGAGCTTCAGATCTCTCCCTTTTCATATCGCTGATTGGCGCAACAAAAACTGGTCACTTAATCTGTCAGATGCATTGCGCCCGCCCGAAGGTTAAATTGTCACTACATTTCTCACTTTTCCGAATCTATAATAGCTAAATTTGCTAAGAAAAAAAAAATGATCGGAAAGCTCTCAGAAAGGACATACGAGGGTGGTTCAATAAGTACCCGTGTTGAAAATGAAAACACAATTTTTTTTCTAATTTTTATTTTTATTTTTCAACATGGTCCTCTTTTAGTAAGATACACTTTTCCCAACGTTCCTGCCATTTTTATAACCCCTCCAAAAAATAGGATTTGTCGAATTCGCCAAAATACGGCGATGACTTCCTCGTTTGAGCTAAATTTTTTTCCCGCGAGCCATTTCTTCATGATAGGGAACATGAAGAAGTCGCAGGGAGCCAGACCGGGTGAATACGGAGGATGCGGCAGCAATTCATTACGCAATTCATGCAGTTTGGCGGCGACGACTTCGGATGAATGCGCTGGTGCGTTATCGTGGTGAAACATCACTTTCTTCTTCGCCAAATGCGATCGTGTCTCCTTAAATTTTTTGTCGAAGCGGTCCAATAACTCACTGTCCAGTGATCGTTCTTCCTTTTTCTAAAAAATCCATAAGGATGACGCCCTTCGCATCCCAAAAAATCGTCGCCATGACCGACATGACATGATTTCCGGCCGATAAAACCGTTTTAGCCTTATTTGGAGCAGATTCACCGTTGAACCAATATCTAACGGTGATCATAGACGGCGAAGTGTCCCCATAAATAGCATCCAACTTTGCTTTTATCTCGTTGCATTTTTTCTGATCCAAAAACAGAAATCGAATTACCGAACCATACTGCTCTCTTTCCATCTTATCGAAACACGCGTTACTCGAATGACTGTCAAATCAAAACTAACCAATAAATTAGTCTGGAATTTGTTTTGGCGTCGTTTAATAGATTGCAGCACACGATGATGACACCAACTTCCCTCAGTACCATCCTATGTCTTCAAACACGGGTACTTATTGAACTGCCCTCGTAAGAGAACACTAATTACAAACCTTGATCGAACGTGGGAATGCGCGGGTGTCATATCAACGAGGACGTCGAGTACATTCCATATCCGGCGTTTTTTACTTGTTTCAAGGACCCTCCCAGGAGAGAATTGGGATCCAATGGAAAATTTTCGTGTTTCTCGTACAGTGCGTACTCGATAATCCGGACTATTGAAAGCCAGGGTCGATCCGGACTACAGAGGAATTCGGACTAGTGGAAACCTTTAATTTGCCCTAAATTTCGAGGAAATGGGCGAATTTAATCAAATTGTTCGAAGAATCTGTTTTCTATTTTCGAAGAATTTCACTCTGCTATTCTAGATTTTGTTTTTTCCAAGAACAAAGAAAACTGTTGTTTTTATTTCTGACGATAATATCACTGTTATTATGAGAAAAAATTCAGATTCGGATTAGAGAAGCTCTTGAAATTCGGACTACAGAGTGTACAATGTAATCTTCGAAGTGATCCGGATTACTGGAAATTCGAGGTTTCGAGGCTTCGGATTATCGAGTACGCACTGTATATGTATTTTTTTAAAGCTTTAATTTTTCGTTGAAGCCCGAATTATTCCATTTAGTGTCCTTGAAACAGGAAACAAACACCGGATATGCAATGCACTCGACGTCCTCTTTGATATGACGCCCCGCATGCTCACGTTCAATCAAGGTTGGTAATTGGTGTCCTTTAATGTCCTTTTTCAGAGCATTCCGATAATTTTTTTTCTTAGCAAATTTAATGGTAGAATCTTAACCTCTATTATAGATTCGGAAAAGTGAGAAACGTAGTGACATCTTCAATTATTCTCGTCGTTATGGCTTTGGAAAGATACACGGAAAACACAATAATTTTTCATTTAATCTCGATTTATTCCGTTGAGGGTGCTTGAAACAGGAAACAAACACCGGATATGTAATGACGTCCGCTTTGATTTGATACCCCACATGCTGACCTACGGTAAAGAATTAAATAGTATCCTTTTTTGTCCTTTTTGGGACCTTTCCGATCAAAATTTTTTTTAGCAAAATGAGTCCTAGATTCCTGGGAGCCCGCTGATTCAAAAACCACAAAAAATAGCCTTACTCTATTTTTTTCTATTTGGAGGCCTGAAATGGGATATTTGACTGCACTATATAGAAGTAGAGCCCATAAAAAAAAATCAAAAAAATCAAAACATGCAAAGGATGTCCCATAACTCAAGTTGAAGGTGGATAATAGCACAATAAAAAGAACCCAAGCCCAACCTCTGTTGAACCTTGAATGGCACCCAACACTCACGGTACCACCTAGCCCAACTTCCGTTGAACCTTGAATGGCACCCAAAACTCACAGAACTACACCTGTAATGCCAAAAACGTAACGCTTTTTCGTTATGATTTTCGTGACGCTTTTCGAATTTATGTGCCAGAGTCAAGACATAAAACAGCTTGCGTACAAGTCCGCAACTCAGTGGGACATTTTCATGTTTTTCGTGACGATTTGCTTTTCGAATTTGACTCTTTTTGGGTCGTTCAACAAAAGTTGAACGAAAGTTGAACGTGAGTTGAACCTAAGTTGAAAGTAACACTTTTGGGTAGTTCAACAAAAGTTGAAAATGAGTTGAACCTAAGTTAAAAGTTACACTTTTTGGGTCGTTCAACAAAAGTTGAGCGAAATTTGAACGTGAGTTGAACCTAACTTGAAAGTTGAATTCAAGTTGAATCCGAGTTGAATTCGAGTTAAATTCAAGTTGAACCCAACTTGAACCCAAGGTGAACCCAAGTTGAACTCAAGTTGAACGTAAATTGAACCCAAGCCCAACCTTTGTTGAACCTTGAATGGCACCCAACACTCACAGGATACCACCTAGCCCAACTTCCGTTGAACCTTGAATGGCACCCAAAACTCACAGAACTAGACCTGTAATGCCAAAAACGTAACGCTTTTTCGTTATGATTTTCGTGACGCTTTTCGAATTTATGTGCCAGAGTCAAGACATAAAACAGCTTGCGTACAAGTCCGCAACTCAGTGGGACATTTTCATGTTTTTCGTGACGATTTGCTTTTCGAATTTGACTCTTTTTGGGTCGTTCAAGAAAAGTTGAACCTAAGTTGAAAGTAAAACTTTTTGGGTCGTTCATCAAAAGTTGGACGAAAGTTGAACGTGAGTTGAACCTAAGTTGAAAGTAACACTATTTGGGTCGTTCAACAAAAGTTGAACGAAAGTTGAACGTGAGTTGAACCTAAGTTGAAAGTAACACTTTTGGGTAGTTCAACAAAAGTTGAAAATGAGTTGAACCTAAGTTAAAAGTTACACTTTTTGGGTCGTTCAACAAAAGTTGAGCGAAATTTGAACGTGAGTTGAACCTAACTTGAAAGTTGAATTCAAGTTGAATCCGAGTTGAATTCGAGTTGAATTCGAGTTGAACCCAACTTGAACCCAAGGTGAACCCAAGTTGAACTCAAGTTGAACGTAAATTGAACCCAAGCCCAACCTTTGTTGAACCTTGAATGGCACCCAACACTCACAGGATACCACCTAGCCCAACTTCCGTTGAACCTTGAATGGCACCCAAAACTCACAGAACTACACCTGTAATGCCAAAAACGTAACGCTTTTTCGTTATGATTTTCGTGACGCTTTTCGAATTTATGTGCCAGAGTCAAGACATAAAAATGTCAAAAGAAGTCCTAAAAATACACTCCATTCTTGTTAAAATTGCGTGGACTCATAGTATTATAATGGACATTAAAATAACTAATGAAGTTTACCTCAGGAAAATATCGTAATATTATGGAATGCGGATAAAACAGCCCAATTTTTTAAAATAAACAATCACACTGCCGGCTGATTTAATAGGGACAAGGATATTGTTGGTTTCTCAGTGGTCCGTCAGTTTTTTGCTTTTCAGTATGTGGTGCTCGTGGTCTTTGCTTTATTACTCTGGGAATCAATAACAATTGAAAGTGGGCTCAGGAAAGAGTCATGTTATCGTGTTACCTAATCATAGGATTCAAGTGACCACTTCCTCCTGCCATGGCATATAATAACGATATAACGAAGCGCTGGAATATTTTATTAAGGGAATACATATACGGAATGCTCATTCTCTTATAATAAGCTAGACTTATTAAAGTACATATCCGAAATTATTATTTGAGTCCAACAACCGATTAAGAGCCATAACTTGTTACTACATACATTCATGCTGCGATTGAAAATGCTACTACCTTTTAGTTCATACTGCGTTAACATACAAAATTTAAACACAACACTTGTTTCTAATATACTTTACATACTATTCAGAGTATTATGCGAAATCCAAACAAATCACTGTTTTATAGTGGTAACAAAGATCCTCTATGCATAATCTTAATGGCTAGGCTCACTCATAAATCTGTGGTCATTATGTAAAACAGCTTAAGTCGACTTAAGACAAAATCGAGTTAATGTGCTCACTGGATTCACCGTATTCGACTCCACCTCTACACAAAATTTGGTTAATTTCGGATTATTTTTGAGCGAGCTACAGCGATTGGTTTTTCCGCCTATCTCAAGTAGACCCTCACCGACATAAGGAAAAGCGACTTAACTTAACATATTTCTTACTAAAATATATATATATTTTTGAAAATTGGCTTAAATTAACTTAAGTTACTTTTCCAAATATGAAATTAACTCAAATGACTTTTTTACCACTGAATTTCGAAACAGCCTAAATCGACATAAGCGTTTTTTCCTTAAGTCCAAAACAAATTCAGTCTTCCTCATCTTGAGTTAAGTTCTTATTCCAAAGGATTTTCTTTCCGTAGAGAGCTCTTATATGGCTTTAGCGTTTATTCCTTATCAGATTTACGGAAAGTCCTGTTACAATGTCTATGTAAGCGGTTGTTTCGCATGCATTCATGGTGAAATTGAGTAGATAAGTCACTGTTAAATGAGTTGTTGTTCAATCAAATTGCAATTTCGTGAACGTGAAGTTAACTATTGAGGGTATGTAGGCTTGTATCCCGCGTACCTGAAATTTACTTTACACTCGAAACATTAAACGAGCCTCGGATACCTCCGAATGATTCAACGGCAACGACTTTTGGCTATAAACAACGGACTAAGATAGGTTTTTGGAACGTTGGGACTATGTGGGGGAGTGTAATAAAACAAGGCTCACAGAAGTCGAACAGGAAATTACCGCATACAACATCGCTGTACTAGGACTGAGCGAAACACGATGGCTCGGATCGGGGGCGACTTTATCACCAAGCTACCAAGCTCTCCTACTGTATTGCTCTACTCTGGAAATGAAGACGATAATACACCTCGGCAACCAGGCGTCGGAATATTGTTGAGTAGGAATGCACACCGATCCCTAATCGACTGGAAACGGATCGTATCATCACAGTCAGATTCAAATTCAGGGTACGAAATATTACAATTATTCAGTGCTACGCACCGACTGAACCTGCAGATCAATCAGCAAAGGACGTTTTTTATCAGCGACTAGGCGACACCTTTGATAGGGCTCCCAGGGGTGACATCAAAATTATTATGGAGGATCTCAATGCCAAAGTCGGTACTGATAACTTAGGCTTGGAACACCTTATGGGCAATCACGGGCTTGGCGACAGGAACAACAATGGCGAAATGTTCGTGGAGTTCTGTAACTCTCGACAACTATTCACTGGCGGAACCTTGTTCCAGCATAAACCCTGCCACCTAACAACTTGGGTTTCTCCTGATGGCAGAACAGAAAACCAAACAAATTGACCATATTGCTGTTTCAAAGCCATGGAGAAACTGCTTCTTGGACATCAGGTCGAAGCGTGGGGCTGATATTGGCAGCGACCATCATCTTGTTATCGCGAAATTTCGTTTACGAACGGCAGCGATCGAACGATCTACTAACGCACAAATCGTGCCACGTTTTAATGTGCAAAGACTAAAAAATCCATCAATGAAACGCGCATATTCTACCGCTTTGCACGAAAAAGCTAGTGCAGCACTCTTGAGAATCCTACAATTGAAGATAACTGGAATTTTGCGAAGGATTCTTTCATTTCGTGTGGCGAAGCGACTGTGGGACGATTGGATCGAGGTAGATACCTTTTATCAGTGATGCTACTTGGTCTCTTATCTCAGAATGCAAAAGAGGTAAGGAACAGATTAACTCCGGTGCTGATAATTCAGCCAAAAGTCAACTCCGAGCTGAATACCGTTCACTACAAAAAGGCGTGCAGAGAAGTGTCAGGCGTGATAAGCGTAACTACATCAGCGCTTTAGCGAAGGAGGCAAATGATTCGGCTTACCGTGGTGAAAGGAGTACCCTTTTCAAGCTTATTAAGCCACTAATTGGCAAATCCTTCACTACTGACCATCCTGTGAAAGATAAAGAAGGGTTACTGCTTGTTACCGAAGAACAGCAGCTTCAGAGATGGAAAGATTACATTTTTGAGGTCCTTAACAATAAGTAAGACAGTGTCTATTTATCGAACATAAATTTCTAACTGTAGGTCATTCCCACATGGAGTGTGATGCGGATCGCGCCTTAATCGAGAGAAAGAAAAAAGTAATGAACACAAAAATTCATCCTCGTGATTGGTTCGATTTTGTACGAACTGTTGGTGTCAAAAACCAATTTCATGTAATCGAAATGGACTCCACGGATTTCCTGGATTTCTTTTCTTATTCAAAAACAAAATTTATGTGGAGAAGCCGGGACGCAAATTCTGCAAACTTTCATTGGAAAAATGTTAAATGGTTAAGATACACAAAAAATGATTTTGGAAAAGTTCATTTCAAAACAACCCTAAATGTAGAACATCCATTTAAAGTATTAAACATCCAAAAAAGAGGTATAAATTCAGGAAGTATATCTGAAATTTCTAAGTTACCAGAGGAAGTACGTATATCTGTAAAAAAGAAAAAGGATCTATTGGATCTTCTTCCTATGATTGATCCATTCTTTCACGACTTTTACAAGTCTTCCCTCTGATGAAATTTCGGATATACACCTCGACCTATAGTTGAAGAAGACAGCAATCAAAATCACGTCTGTGAAGTCGTTTTTTCTGCATTATTTCTTTCCAAGAGGCTTTATATTATTTGTTTATTATAATAATAACTTTTCCTTTCATTTTTTTATGAATAATTCCGTAAAATAAAAAGAAATTAATAATTTATTAAAAAAGAGTTTAGATTTAAGATTCATCTACTGTATAATGGTAATATGGAAAAAGAACCAATGTCCTCGTAAGATAATAGTTTAAGCACAATATAATTGAGAATAAAGACTTAAGTGGAATTAAGTTTTGTCAACACCTATTGCTTCATACGGAAAAAACTCTTATTTTGTTTTTTATCATATTACAATCAAACTGCTTTATTTTTGGAATAAAATTATAGTAGGATACATTGCTCACATGATAATCTACAAAAATGTATTAGTCTTTGGATTTGAAAACTATATAAATTTTTCACAAGTCGTTTTAAAGTTTAAAATCGCTCTACTGAAAAACTATGAAAACCGACTTAAGCGATTATTCATAATCACCACAGAAATTATGAACATCTCAACAAGTGTTGAGCCATATAGACCAATGTTGAATATTCTCAATACACCATACGAGTATTACCATTTGCGAGTACCATTATCAGCACTGAAAACGATATTCCGACACCAGTATTGTTTGAAGCGTTACAACGTGCATTTTTGAGACAGTGATTACTACGATTTGCTACTCTTTTGTAGCATTCAGGAATATTCTTCGCTAGGCAAGTGTCTACCTACGGAACCTATACTGGAGTAGGTACAACTGTCTTAAAAGCCGCATAATTTAACCATCTTCTTTTCAGTACGATACTTTTAAGTTACGATACAGATACTCGCATCTCATAGTAATGTGTCGCTATGTTTTTTATTGTGTGAAGATGCGAATAAATGCATGGCATGCCAGTTGGTAAATATTTTCATTATTTTCTGCGTGATCTCTTGTATGCTATATGTTTCGGCATCGTATGGAAAGAACAACACACAAGTTTATTACACTCTATACATTACTAGACGAGAGGTATTGCAAACCTTGTGGGCTAACTTTGTGTCGTTTCGTTCTGTATCTAAATCTATCTATGTATCTCTATGACACTGTCGGCGGGTCGAAGGTGATTGTTAGTCGCACATAGCAACAAGATTCAATTATCCGTGCGTTAAAATGTGCGAGGGAACGACATGACATGGTTGAAAAATGAAAATCATCCAAATTGGATTAAGAGTTGATCCCGGAATCTTAAAGAATCGTCCATCAACATTATAGAGGCCTTCGTGGCCTATGTGTACGTATGCAATGACTGTGTGTGTTCATGACTTCAACTTGAATGTCTCAAGAGTAATACTACGCTTTACCAACAGTTTTACCATTCTTCTTTCTTTCTTTTTTCCTTGCCGTCGCATAGCGGTCGTATGAATGTTCTGCCTCGACATGCGGCAAATCGTGTTGTAATAGACATCAATGCGAAAACATTAAGTAATATGATCGTACATTTACTATACGCGAATTTGTGTAATAGAACAATTTTTTTTTTTAATATAAAAGTTCCGTATTTGGAACGAATTTTCATGTTGATCCTTGCGAATATGAAAAGATAAAATTATGTGAATTTGTTGAAAAACATTTTTGGACGGTTAAGCAGGTATTCAAATCTTGAAATCGTGCTTTATGAAACATTGACCATTCTTTGAATTTGAACATACACACTGCGTTTGTGCACTATTTTATGTTTTGGCTATTCTGAGGATTGAAAAAACGTTTGGCTGTTGGGGAAAATAGGTAGGTACACCACGGCCTCGTTTTGCGTCGTAGATGCGTTCCTAAAAAAGACGACGCAAAGCGAAACAACGCAAATCGAAACAAGAAGAGTATGAAATTTGGGGAATAGGTTCACAAAGCTAAAAATTGCTTTTTTCGTCAACAAAAAATTACAAACAAATCACAAATTAAGTCTTTTTGAAAAATGAATCCAACGTCTTATGAACTATGACACCCTTCTTTTTTATGTAGAGATCATTATAACATCATTAACAGCCTCTTGCAGAGCTTTGGCTACGAATGAACTTCGCTCGGCGTTTTCGTCGTCATTTACGAAAACGTCAGTAGCTTGCTCAATATACTTTAGACTTTAGAGCCTCCGATATTCGACGTCAGAAGTTCCATCGACGATGTCTAGTCGGTGGAGCTTGTGACGTCTGTTGACATTCGGGATGTGATCCTGAAGCTTCAGATTTCATGAGCAAAAGTTCTTCATTTGTTATTTCTGGATCATGATCCAGATTTACTAAATTTACCACGTCTTTCTCTTCGATTCTATCCAAATTTATTGTAGAAGCCATGTTAACAATTTCAAGGGTCACAAGCCGTACGTCATTTGTAATCTCCTGACACTTCAGGCCAAACACAACGCCTGATATCTGAAACTCCGAGGGCGCCAAGAGGTGTTTGCAAAGCATCGCTTCCTGTTCCTGTAACCGAAAAGCCTGGATGACTGCAGCTATATTCAGGGAATGGTTTGAGACCTATTGCGCCGAGGAGAACATATCATGGCGCCCAGCCACCACATTCATTGGAATTGGATATTTCAGATGTGGCCGAAAGCTGTCTGTCGAAATAAATATTCAACCAGGCAATCTTTTCCAAAACAAACCCGTCTCATCGACGTTGAATATTTGTTTCGAATTATAACCTCTAGACTCAATTAGACCCTTAAGAGTTTTTTTTAACTCATCGGCTGCTACTGCATGCGGTAATTCTCGCTTTAGTGCAATATAACGCTCGTTTCCCACTTCAAATGTGTCTACCGCATCCTCTAAAAACCGGGTTCTGCTTTGATGTTTTCGAATAAACTCTTAGCCTTGGAATTAATAAAGAGTTTAGTCTAGTGGCACTTTCCTCCAAACTCTTGTATCCATAGATTTAAAAGGGACTCCATATTTACCATGACTCGGCTTCTATATTCTTTGTGCTCCAAGCTACATTCCTGACATTTTTGCAGCATCTATACTAACAATGGTGCGAAGGCGGCAGTCCTAATTTTAGTACAAAATACAACAATAAATATCAATTTATTCGTTAGTGCCTAAATTTGAAACCAATCTAAGGCTTTTCCTACTTCGATAGCTTTTCCACCAGAATCGATTCGTCTCAAAATTTCATTTTTGGATCAATGGAAATTGTTTTCTTAGATCGTTTTACGATTTTTTCACTCATTTCAAAATTTTCAAGCTAAGAATTGACGACGCAATACGGGGTTTTAGCGACGCAATACGGGGTTTTAGCGACGCAATAGAATTTTAAGGGAGAGATTGATGGACGACGCAAATCGAAAAAAAAAACGCAAAGCGGGACGACGCATAGCGAGGCCGTTGTGAATTATATTTGGCCGATTGGACTTAGTACGAAAGCCATGCTCATGGATTTGGAGAGAAATTCACCGGTTTAAAATCCATTCCAAATCCATCGGTCGAAATCTATACCTGCACGAAAAGAGTTTTAATATTGAATGAGTGCATCTTGAAGAGATACTTCATTTTTTTGGGCAAATTTTGAACTTATAGTTTTTGTATAATTATTGTTATATCGAGAAAATTCGTAACTCTGTTGCTGCATCATGCAGATTTGGGTTCAAATCTTACAGAAAAGGGAGTTTTTTTTAATTTATTTCGATCTGTAGAAGAAATTTGGTACAGACTACCCTTCAGTACAAGATATTCTCGTAAATACCGTTATTGTATGAATTGAAAATATATTTTCCGTGTTGTACAGCCTACCAATTCACCTACTAGTTTTTGGTGAACATTTGCATTATAGAGATATTTCCTAAAGACGGTTCATTTTAATGTTAAACCCCTTAAACGACGCACCCATCGGTGTGACATTTTAGCATTTTATTCGAAGCCTTAGAAACTAAAAATTTGCCATAGTAGACGACCTTTCAATATAGGCCATCGTTTCAGCGAACATACTAAAAAGATCACAACATGGAAAATGTGCTAACATGGGGTTCCCTTTTAGGTGTCTTTTAGAAACAGTGAACGCAACAAAAAAAAAATGATAAGCAAGAAAGAAATCGTACAAAATTTCCTATAAAGTTCAGCTTACAGTCTGTTTTGCGGCACACATATATGGGGTCCCGTTTAAAACTGCAAAAGAGAGACTTATCAAAAAATTCAGCTTTCCTTTTACTTTGACGACGAAGTAAAATGTTTAATTTCTTAAGGTGCACATATGCGTAACTTAAATCCTGGGACGGTTAGATATTATTATCTAAAATAGGTGTACCCCAGGAAATTTGAACAAAAATTTGGGCAAACTTCGGAAAAATTAGGGGAAAGCTGAATTTTTACATGAGCCTTCCTTTCGAGTTCATACACAAGTCCCCGTCTGTACGGGGTGGCGCTAGCGGTTGTACAGAGACGAAGACCCTCAAAAACAGGTTCAAAAACAGTTTTTTTGAATATCCTGATAACGGTAATATGTACTAAAAAGTGGTGTATGGAAAATGTATAGCTCTTATAGCTTATATCAACGATAGATTTCGATTCGACTACTCCTAACGGTGCCAGGGGATCTAACGGTATTTTTTACAATGTTTCACGAAAATATTTTTGACGGTACCTCCGGCTAAAAAATTTTGTATGGCGAATTTGTAGACCATACGGTTTTGAAGAAAGTGTTCAAATTTCCTATCAATGCGTACACCCTCAGCCGTGCTGCGGGGGCTCATAACTTCGAAAAACAGGATTTTTTGGGAATTATTTTTTTTTTGTGTTAAGACGTTGTACAGGCTACAAATTCGTCATATAACACTTTTTTAGTGAACATTACCGTTATAGAGATATAGAGTCGGGAGAGGGAGATTCATCACTTTGTCTGTTGTTCGGACATGAAGATTTCCGCCACTCCCATTTACTCCCATTTATCTACTCTATATTGGGTACCTCTAACTTTCTAAGTTAAGTTCGATATTTTCCATAATACAGATTCTAAAATTGTAATGAATCACAAGAACACATTAAGGCCAAATACCGATTTATTGCTTTATTGAACTTGAAAAAGATGGCCAACGAAAGTGGCCTGTGAAATGCCGAAGCTACTTCAGCGTGGGGTACATTCACAAAAAAAAAACAATGGCAATGAACCGAAATTTAGCTCTCTGCTGTCATTTTGGGGGGAGTTATGGACATGCCGTATTGCCAAATTCAAATGGGGGTCCTTGATTGAAGCGACTGAACATTTCACCCAGAATGATCTTGAACTTGTTGTCGATACTAGTACAAAATTTCATGGCTGAACTTGTCTTTTTTCAAGAGCTTAAGCTCCATGCATAAAAAAGATCTAAAATGAAGAATATTCTAATTTATATTTTAGTCTATCGCCGAATTTTCCAATAAACTTCTAATGTGTTCTATATCATTGCAAAGGAAATGTTATATAGCTTTTTTCGCCCTCAGACCATATTTCTCTATCTATTGCCGTTGTTGAAATAACGGAAAAATTAGCAAAAAAAGAAACCAAAAAAAACGGAAAAATTAACCACCTTTCCCACTTCTTTTGCTAACCTCCAATCGGTGGGGACTTTTTTTCCCAAATTCTGGGGCCATCCCCAACCATTCTGGAAAAATCCAGCGATGTAGGATTTCTGCCGACCAAATATCCTATTCTTTTTTGACTATAAAGTAATGTACATCTGTTGGGAAATACTAGTAAGTTTGATAGTGAAATTCGTTCGTCCAATCAATAAATTTGGTGTAACTATTACCGCTATTCTTCTATAATTTGAAAATGTTTCAATATTATCCTAACGGTACTTTGAACTTGTAAACTTGCTTTAGTATGTTTAAATTTTCCTTTGGCATTATGGCTATTTTTTTTTATATTTAAGGGGCTCCGAACACAAGGAACACAATTTGGAAGAATTAATTTTTTTTTGTAAAACATTTCTATGAGATTGAATTTTACCCAAAATTGCCGCCCCTAAAGATATTCCGCCCAGCCTACTGGGAATGTTGGCCACTGGAAATTATTATTTACGTGTTTATACTGCCATGGATACAACATTTGCTTTCACAATGCTTTTGCTATGATGAGAGGATGCTGACTGGCGTTTTTCGGAAGAGAGGGATGGCAGTGGTTGTTCCTAGCAGTGATAGGGTTGTGTTGCCTCCAGATTTGACATTTTTCCATGTGAAAAATATGCGCACCCTTTGTGAATTATGAATTTTGACGTTAACATAATAGGTCGATTTTTGTCTAGTGAGCCAAAAGATGTCCCGATTAATGATAACTTTGTTCTGTGCACCCTTCACAATGTCGCTGAATATTTTCCCTACTAGGAGCGTCCCGGGTGAAGTTATTGTTATTTTAATAGAAGGATTTATGAGGCCAGCTTACATAATCTGGTCTTTCGGAGCTATCTGTATGTATATGTACATATATGTATACATATGTATCTGTATAATTACACCTGTTTAATTGAATAAGCGAAGTAAAATTAATATATCGCTTATTCAGCGATACAGGTGGGACTTCAGCCACAATAGTGAGGTTGACGATGAAGTCTATGATGAATTTCTGAATTTGTTCCCAAACGTTATTTGCTGCCAAAAATTGCGGGAGCCTCAACTGAAGGATTTTGTAGAAAATATTTCGATTGAGCCAACTAAGTAAAGCTCTTCTGCTTTGAAATATTCTGTTCTCTCGCATTAGGGAAATTTTATAAAGAAAATTTATCTTTAATATTTTACACTAAAAATCTGTTGCTGATGTCAATGTTCAATGTTCAAAATCAATTACACCAATCCCGATTCGGCGGAAAAATATTGAGATCCCGGTAATAATTACTATACAAATATATATGTACATTGTTCAAATTTGTTTGTCAAGTACATAATAAAATGCTTTAAAGACATTTCCTTTTCTTTTCTCGTATAGTTACGTGCCGGGCGTAAACCCTTCGCGGACCAACTTTCAATAAACCATTCAACCTCCACAGTTCATGTGTCAGATTCACATTTATCTAGAGTCGTCATATTCGGGTTGAATCCAAAAATACTGCTACTACCAGGAAGTTTTATCAAACTACATAATTGCATAGGAAATAAACAATAATGTATGAACTAAGAATGGTTTAACTAGACTAATCTTGAAACGTCATACAACCACATGATTAATTACTTCAACTGTGCATTCTTCTCGAACATCTAATACAGGTCCTTCTTCGCCATATTACAATATTAATTGGCTAAGTATTTCACTCAATTACAATTTGATTATTTCAACACCTATCGCCAATTTAAATTGTTCACTATTTGAGTTGATTTTAATTATTCGTGATAAAAGATATATGTACTCGTAACTTTATTAGAAGCCTTGATACAAGAAGACCATGGTTAAAACAATTTCTCACCATTGATATCTCAAAAATGATCCGTTCCGCGCAACATGATACTAAACATTGAAGCTATCTATGTGCACTTACACTTAACGCGCTTCACATCATCATTAAGTGTGTGCATACATGAAATATGAAATTCAAACTAAATTTGATTATTATCACGTGAAATTTCAGAAGTACATAATCAATTTTTCACCGATTTAAAATAAAATTTAAAAATATACACCTCTGCACGCATTGTATCCTCACACAAAGACGAATTATGTCAAAATCAAATAGAAAATTTTAACATTCCATTGTATAGATATAAGAAATCCATTGTCTCCTCTCAAGTGAATATAATCCAATTCAAAAAGTCTTAACGCCTTTGATGGACAAAACGAAGATTCACAATATTCGTAGATACATGCATAACTCAAAATATAAAAATATGTAGGTATACGAGTACAATCAAAATAATAAGTTGATTACGAAAATAATCGAGCTTTTAAAAAATAAGGTCAATTATTATTTTCATTCAAAAAAAACGCATAAATTGTTTCTAATAAATCGTTTTGTAAAATGAGATCAGGTGCTTACACTTTACAGAAAAGATTCAAAGAATATCTTTATTATACTTTTTGTCTTATCTATATTTCTATTGGATACCACCGGTTCACAAGTATGGGTCTCCATATTTGTCGAGTCACGCTTCTTTAGTTCAATCTGAACGGACTGTCCGCATCCGTGCAACGTCCATCTATGGTAAATTGGTAAATTTAAGAAGTATCGGACGATACACGATGCAGATACATTACATATTTTTTCTTACAATCTATCACTACGCTTAGATGGTGAATTACCTTTGGACGATACATATATGGCATTGAAATTGGTTAAACTCAAAACTATAGACGTGATTACACATCAAAGCATTATGATGAAGACAAAACAATTTCGCAGCATCATCATAAGCATAACATAGAAATGCTGCAGAAAGTGAGCACGATTTTTTTTTCTATATGGGCAACAAGAACGGTGCAGCCTATTCAAAAGGGATACACAAATTCTTCTTGAGCAGAGGAACGTGCAACGTGCTGTAAAAGCGAACACAAAAAAAAAAAAAAATGTTTTCTCAATTTTCGTTTTCCAATTCGGAAGACGTTACACTTGACCTTGAGATTGTTACAAAACAGCGGATCGAGCAATGTCGTAATATAGATCAGTGCACGAATATTATTGAATCATTTGTAACGCCACATGACGTGTCGAACTTCTTCAAATTTTCTTAGAAAATAATATTAATATTTCATTGAAAATGTACTTTAATATTGTTTGAGATTTTTTTCCAACCTCTATTCGTGGGCAAACAAAACGATGGTATTGAAATTGTCTGAATTCTTGGCAAATGAATTTATTATTATTTATTAGTTAACCACAGCAAAAAAAAAACGGTTTCAGTGAACCGGGCAATAATATCGAGACAATTGATCTGTATGTAGTCCTGTCCGAATGTATTTTTTGGTCGCGAAATAATTATAATGTCAGACGTCGTATTTTTTGTTTTATATTGCTTGAACACACTTTCGTATACTATTCAGTAGTGTTTTTTTATTGGGAAATAGAAATTCTGTAAATTTAAATATTAAAACAAATGATTGACCTCAACATTTTAGTGGGCACAATTAAGCTACAGTCACATTTGGCGAGCTACTAGTACTAGTAAAGTTGCATTCGAGAAATCACCATAGGCGACGGCACGTAATAAACAACGAAAACAGTGTCGTGTAAATGGGTGACTATGCGTTGTTACGACGTCGTCACCGAAAGTGTGACGCCACTAGACGCGCAACTAGTCACCCTATATACAGGAGTTAGTTGCAAATGAGAAATTACTACGGTGACGACGTCGTAAACAATCAACAAACTGTTGTGCAATTTTACTAGTAGCTCGTCAATAGACACATTTCCTAGATACTAGTGGAATAGGACATGTTCAATTCGACTAGCACACTCCCAGCGAATGATTATACGCTACAATTATTTTTCGGTGGATTTCGAATTAACTGCTAAACCGATCGACACGAAATTCAGTGTGAATGTGTAAAATGGGTGGGTATTTGCTACGAATGCCTTTGAGATTACGAAATGGTAACAGGGTGTCCGAGACGAGGTGCGAAAGTCGATTATTCTATTTGTCATTGGAAAAGGGTGTATCGGCACGTATACCGACATGAAATTCAGTGTAAATATGTAGAATGGTAGGCTATTTGCTAAAATACCTTTGAGATTACGAAATATCAACAGGGTGTCCTAAAAAAGGTGCAAAAGCTGATTACAATCGGGAATAAATTTTTTTTGAATGTGTAGAATGCTACGAATGCCTTTGAGATTGGAAAATGTTAACAGGGTGTCCCAAATGAGGTCCAAAAGTGATTGTCATAATCGGCCTATTGTTTGCTGGCCAACCCAGAAAACAATACCTAACACAATATAAAAATTCAAAAAAACTTCGGTTACAGACGTCGCGTCGTAAGACCTGTGCATATAGTTTTGCACTTTTTGTGAACGTTTTCGGACGAACAGGCAAAACTATATGCACAGGTCTTACGACGTCTGTAACTACAGTTTTTTTTTTAATGTTTGTATTGTGTAAGGGATAGTGGGCATTGTAGCCGACATATTTTCGATATTCTGCCATTGCAGTAGATAAAAAAAGAGAAGATTGAAAAAAAGAAAACTAATGGTCAGTACGACTCCTAGGTGCCTTTTCGACCGGGGATTAAAGCCCTTTGTATAGGCTCTTAATCCAAGTCCGTTGCCGTGGTGGATGAGTAATCGAAAGCAACACGAAGTCTGAATCGAATCTGTTTCTTTCGATATGTTCTTTTATACTAAATCTATGTAACCTTTTCTATTGTACATTATTATGAAAATGCATCTATGTAGACCTTAGACCCATTTCTTCTCACGCGCTAATAAAATGTAAAATTGATTACCGTGGGTCAAGTGCAGTTAGGTATTTTGAGAAAAATATGCAATACAAATTTCGGTCCTAAAACCACTTATGATATGTGACATATACTCGCGACTAGGCACACTCAGGGCATCAGGGTGTACGAGCATATTGCCTTATCATTTATCAATAGCGTACACGCAGATGTAGAGTTATTTTAAAAAGGAAAGAATGAAACTTGATTTGTATTTCTTTCAAATTTAAAGTGCACTTTAGTCAAAGCGCTTGTTATCAGAAATGGGTTTTAGTGTATTACAATGTTACATACACCACAATTGTGTTAGCTGGCCCACCCAGCAAACAATAGGCCGAATATGGCAACCACTTTTGCACCTCGTTTGGGACACCCTCTTAACATTTCCCAATATCAAAGGTATTCGTAGTAAATACCCTACCATTCAACACATTCATACTAAATTTATTGCCGATTATAACCTACTTTTGCACTTCCGTTTAGAACACCATGTTAACATTTTGCAATCTCATAGGTATATATTTGTATTAAATACCCTACCATTCTACATATTCACAAATATTATGTCGATATACGTGCCGATACACCCTTTTCCGATGACAAATAAAATAATCGACTTTCGTACCTCGTCCTGGACACCCTGTTAACATTTCGCAATCTCAAAGGTATTCGTAGCAAATACCCTACCATTCTACACATTCAAACAAAATTTATTCCCGATTATAATCAGCTTTTGTACCTTTTTTAGGACACCCTGTTGATATTTCGTAATCTCAGCAAATAGCCTACCATTCTACATATTTACACTGAATTTCATGTCGGTATACGTGCCGATACACCCTTCTCCGATGACAAATAGAATAATCGACTTTCAATCCAACATTGGTCTAAGGCCGCAGGATGTGTTAGTGACATCCTATTTCCAAGACCTTATCTGCTTTTTGTTGAGGTAATGAGATCAGCATCACGCTCGGCAGTGTTATTTATCCCCATAAATGGGTACTCGTTTAACATCTGAGTGAGATCATAGTCCGTCACAAGCTCGTGAGTTCGAAAAACACCATGATTCACGGTGAGATTCGAACTCATGACCCTGTGCACCGAAGGTGCGCCCGCTAACCGCTAGGCCAGCCAGACCAGAATTTCTATTTAAAGAAATTAAAAGAACATTAAATACTTTTTCTTGAACAAATCCTGTGCTATAGTTACGACCAATAATTGCGCTTAGAGACGGCATTAGAAGCATTTGCATCCTATGAAATTTAACACTGTCAACTAAAAATAAAATTCATTACAATCAAATGTCCTCATTGAAGTGACATCCCAGCACCCAAATCAAAATACATATTCATAATATCTACGAGTATTAGTATAGTGATTTTAGCTGAAAAAATGATGAAACCCAAACATCCAAAAAAAGAGCTGACTTTTGATGCCAAATTATTCTATGGCCTGACCGCATTACGCAGTAAAAAGTTGGACTTTTTTGCGCGTCACATTTGGGGGGAGGAGGTGGCAAAGGGGTGAAATTATGATTTTTCGCCAATATCTTGTTAACTGTAATATTTACAGCAAAATGTTCTGAGGACGATTTAAACTACACAAAATTTCCTTTCTAATGATATATTATATCATATACCTTCTCTTGGCAGATTATATACTAGACCTTAAAACATTTGGTGTAATTTAGATTTTTTGATAGTTACATTTGGCGCTCTAGCTCCTGAAGTAATTTAAGTGGAGCCATGGTAATTGGGATAACTATTCCTAACAATATATAGCTGTCCCACACGGAGACTCAGGCTGCCCCGACAAAGAGTTCCCCTATACCCCCTATTAACATTTAAGAAAAAGACATGCCTGTAACTTTTCGCCGAATCACAGCAGGCGGGAAAAATTTTGGTAAACGTTAAGGCTAAGTCCCATTAGACCCTCCACCAAATATTACTTCGATCTGATTAAAACAAAGGGTACCTTCCATACAAAATGAACGGAAAATTGCCTACGAGCAAAACTTTAATTTTGGTTGACTTGTTCCCTTATTTCTTAACAAACTAGTGGCATTGAATTTGCGGGTTCACTGGGGGTGTAGCGAGGGGGGGGGTTGGGGGGGAGGGCGTTCGAAGGGGGTGGAGGCTCTAATGGGGCTTAGCCTTAACGTTTACCAAAAGTTTTCCCGCCTGCTGTGATTCGGCGAAAAGTTACAGGCATGTCTTTTTCTTAAATGTTAATAGGGGGTATAGGGGAATGCTTTGTCGGGGCAGCCTGAGTCTCCGTGTGGGACAGCTATATATTGTTAGGAATAGTTATCCCAATTACCATGGCTCCAATTAAATTACTTCAGGAGCTAGAGCGCCAAATGTAACTATCAAAAAATCTAAATTACACCAAATGTTTTAAGGTCTAGTATATAATCTGCCAAGAGAAGGTATATGATATAATATATCATTAGAAAGGAAATTTTGTGTAGTTTAAATCGTCCCCAGAACATTTTGCTGTAAATATTACAGTTAACAAGATATTGGCGAAAAATCATAATTTCACCCCTTTGCCACCCCCTCCCCCCCAAATGTGACGCGCAAAAAAGTCCAACTTTTTACTGCGTAATGCGGTCAGGCCATAGAACAATTTGGCATCAAAAGTTAGCTCTTTTTTTGAATGTTTGGGTCTAGAGCTAAAGTCACTATACTATATGTATCTAATTTATATTAGCAAATATTGTGCATCGTACAATTGTCTTGCATATTTAATCTGACACATCGAATTATATTTTTGATGTAATCACTATTAATCATTCATGCTCATCATCATCGCATAATCATCGCATAGGTAATCATCCACCGCGCACACACCATTAAAATCAAAAGCGCCTCTATTAGTTTTAAAAGCCGCCTTGAACTGCAATGAATTGCAAGGTCAAGATCTTTAGCTCATTTCAAAGATTTCAAACTTACTGAATTCTTTTTCACATTTTTTTACGGCTCCTACCGCATACTGTTTTAAAACCGCGCTACCGTACTTAGTAGGTATGCGCATATCAAAAATCTAATATAACACTTTTACCATTTTTCTTTCATTTTTGCATGCATAATATAATTCGTTGTATGTATTATGTACTCTACACCGGGTAAAATTTGGGTACATATTTGTATAATAAACACTCAAATATCTTAACGAAAAGATACACTTGTAGCAGGATGGTTAATATACAAACAACTTAATGGTAATTATTATTTTGCATATGGTAGACATGGTGAATTGTGCAAGGTTTGAATTTGTCATTCTTCCTACTGTGCATATAGCGTGCTCAGTATCAGTCAAAGTCAAAAGCCAAACGAGTAGAGAACAAATAAATTAATTGAGAAAACATAATATACTTAAAAAAATAAAAATTTCATTCAATAAAATGAGTTGTTTTCATAAGAGCGTGGGAGATCGAGGAGGCTTACACTATTGTACGAAATAAACTTTAAAGTTAGAGAAATTTTTTGTATTTGTTTAAATCTATAAACAAACATGCACACAAGTGCCGTGACGGTCGGTTTTCCATGGATGTATTCGGTGGAACCGCTCTAAGGAAAGTATTACATAGGAAATTCGATCACTTACATTTTGATTTTATGATAAACGAGACTTGAAGAAAAATACATAATGTAATGACTCTTTAATTGGGTTTTAATTCGTGGATTGGGGGAAGTTATAGTTAATTTGTAGCCGAAGTGGTTTTGTAACGAGATCCTTGAAATCCTAGAAATATGCTAGACTCCTGTGAAAAATTATTTTCTTCACTAAACGTTTGAATACGTCACACCAGTCATTCCATAACTGCCCCCACCCCTCCCTAGGGAGGCATTGCGATTAGGGAAGTGGGAGGAGGAGGGGGCGACGACCGACGGGCACTTTTTTTTGATATCGATGCTGTTTATGAATTATGGTTTGCTTCAACACCATCATTCACACTCGAACTTCTTTCGAAATCCACCAGAGTAATCCGTTGTTGCAAAGCGTTGCAATGTGGTCAGAACAGAAATTGCATTTTCTTCGATTAAACAGAATCGCTGCTACTAAATCCGTTTGATGAACCCCGCTTAGAAGAAAATCAAATATCACTTGATATGGCTAATTGAAATTGACGAAGCTCGCGCCGTGCTTCTGATATGAACCATACCACCATATACAAATAATACATATATGTCCAAATTGGTACAAAATGTTGTTCCTATGAAAATGTATCTGAAATTTCCTAGAGCTTTCAAGTGAATCGCATGAGCCTGTGTGCGTGTGAATTTGAGATAACGTTTTCCAGTTCAAGAGAGTCAAGAGACTCTTTTTATAGTATCTTTTAAGAATCACTCATCGCTCGCCATTGCCTGCGACTTCCGTGGTGTGTGATGGATAGTTACGTCACCGCTACGACAACCCCATCAGCCATCCCAACTTGACTCACCAGCTGCATAAGTATGGTTGCGTCAAACCCATCTTCACATAAACACATTCGCTCAACATAAACAGGATGCATCAAACCCATCCTCACATAAACACATTCGCTCAACACAATCAGGATGCATCAACCTCATCGTAACATAAACACATCTGATTCGCATCACAACATAAACATCACATCGAAGTCGAACATATAAGCACATGTGCATCATCATTGCAGATGCAGGATCAACATTAATTTAGTATAAGAAGACGAACATGTTTTAGTTTAAGGCAGTCCTCATTTGTATTCGAATTACTTCGTATCAGTCCTCAATAAAGAAAAGTTCCTCTTTCAACAAATCGGTTATTTTATTAACAACCCGCTAGGACACACACGTAATTGGCGCAGTCGGTTCTTCGAACAAAATCTATGTTCCAGAAAGTGGAAATAGAGTTTCGATTAGTGTAACTAGTGGAAAATTTGTGCTAGTAAAATTAAAAAAAACATTAAAAAAATAAAATCTTTCAAGGACCCCACCAGTGGTAATCCTTTTAGATACATTAATACAAATCAACTCTGTTGGACCCCACCAGTGGTAATCCAATAAGAGAGTAATAATACAAACTCCAAAGGACCCCACCAGCGGTAATCCTAAAAGAGTTAATAAAATCATAACATCATAAATTAAGTGATTGTGATTTAAACAAATAAAAAGCCAAAATGTTGGAAGGAGACTTACCAGAACTACCAAGAGAGGACGAAAATCTCGCATTAAACGTGGATCCCCTGAAATATGTCGCAAGCATCCCCGAATTTGATGGAAGAGAAGACATCAACAGTTTCATAACCAAAGTGGATCGCATTATACCACATGTAAGGAGGTACAATAACGATAGCCAACTAATAATCATGGAGGCCATTTATTCAAGGCTAAAAGGTAAAGCAAGACAACTAATAGAAATTCACAATAATGTAACTAATTGGTCCCAGACTAAACTCCTATTAATGAATAATTTTTGTTCACATAAAAATAGTATGAAATTATATGATGATTTAAGAGCACTTAAATGTACAGGCACAATTGCGGAATTTTATGAAAAAATACAATACAATTTAAAAACATTAAATACAAAAACCAAAGTCGAATTAGAAACTAGAAATTTACCGTTTACCGATCATATCGAACATAATTTGAGTGCCGCGTTGGAAATTTTTAAGGGCAAAACCCCCGAACCGGTCAGATCTATGTTATACTCTCGAAATCCTGGATCTCTTGAAGAAGCTTTCAGATTGGTTCAGGAAGGCAATTATACAAATTATACCAGTAATCCTCATAAGAGAAACTATTTAGGAAAAAATAACAATTTCAGACAAGACAGACATGACGGACATGAACATCAAAAACAATATTATAACGTTCAACCCCCTCGTCCAGTTCAGCATAACTTCGTACCCAGAAATAATTATTACCGAAAACCCGAATCCATGCATAACCATGTTAGAAGTACTCAACAACGTTTTAACCAAGACAACAGGTTTAATCAATACAACAATTTTGGAACTTCACAACAAACTAGAAGAACCTTCCAAATGCCCCATTATTCCCACACAAATCAGGAACCTATGGAGGTCGATAATTCTGATCAGTATCGGAATAATAACTTACAAGAGGACTTAGCCGAAAATTTTCAGCTAGAAGCCTCGGAAACTCATTACAATTGCCATATGTAAAAATTCGTACAAGACTTGGTTTCATCCGCTTACTCGTGGATACTGGAGCCACTCATTCTATATTAAATCCTGGAATTTGTAGTCCTGACAAAATTTTTGACTTAAATCAACCAATTTTATTAAAATCAATTAGTGGCATAGTCCCTATTGCTCAACAAGCAATTATTCCCCCTCTAAGTGAATTTAATTCACCAAATAAAATGAAGTTTCTAGTTACAAAGTTTCATGATAATTTTGATGGACTTATCGGGAATGACAATTTGATCCCTAACGAAGCCATCATAAATTATAATAAATCTACTATTACACTTAATAAAAAAGTGAATAAATTATATAAAAATAAAACTGACGAAGAATCAGAAAACTATAATACAGTAATGGAACAATCTCTAGAAAAACTAGAAATGGAAAAATCTCAGGGAAAAATGATTACTAGAAGAGATAATCATTTAAATATGGAAGAAAAGGAGATGCTAGATAAACTCATTAAGGAACATAATGATGTCTTTTATCAACCTGATTCCAATTTAAGTTTTACAAGTGAAGTGAAACATAAAATTAAAATGACAACTGATAAACCTATTTATACTCGCACATACCGTTATCCTCAATGTCATGAAAAAGAAGTTGAAAAACAAATTAAAGAATTACTATTACAGGGTATAATACGAAATTCAAGTTCACCATACTCAAGTCCCATTTGGATAGTACCAAAGAAAGCAGATGCTTCTGGTAATAAAAAATGGCGCATTGTTATTGATTATAGGAAAGTCAATGAAAATACAATTGACGACAAATACCCAATTCCATGTATTGATGATATTTTAGGGAAACTTGGTCAGAGTCAATATTTCACAACTATTGATCTTGCTAGAGGTTTCCATCAAATTGAAATGGACCCTGCTGATATTGAAAAAACAGCATTCTCAACAAACAATGGACATTACGAATTTCTTCGAATGCCATTTGGTCTTAAAAATGCACCTTCCACATTCCAGAGAATGATTAATGGAGTATTGAAGGATCACATTGGTAAAATTTGTCTCGTGTATTTAGATGACATAGTAATTTTTTCTACATCCCTAGTTGAACACATAAAATCAATTAAAACTATTTTCGAATGTCTCAGAAAAGCAAATTTGAAAATACAACAAGATAAATGTGAATTTTTGCGTAAAGAAACTGAATTTTTAGGTCATATTGTGACAACAAAAGGTATTAAACCAAACCCAGAGAAAATTTCAGCAATAACTAAATTTCCATTACCCCGAACAAGTAAAGAAATAAAATCATTTTTAGGCCTTGCCGGATATTATAGGAAATTCATTAAGGATTTCGCTGCAATCGCAAAACCACTTACATTAAGACTCAAAAAGGGCTCAAAAATAAACCCAAATGATGCAGACTTTGTAGAATCTTTTGAAAAATTAAAATTACTTATTTCAACTGAACCAGTATTAAAATATCCCGATTATAATAAACATTTTACGTTGACAACCGATGCATCCAATTTCGCTATTGGAGCCGTCCTTTCACAAGAAGGACACCCAATTAGTTTCGCATCCAGAACTCTCAACGAACATGAAATCCAATATTCAACGATCGAGAAAGAACTTCTTGCAATCGTTTGGTCAACTAAGTATTTTAGACCATACCTTTACGGTAGACGTTTTACGATTAAAACAGACCACAGACCATTACAATGGTTAAGTTCAGTCAAAGAACCCAATTCTAAGCTTCAAAGATGGAAAGTTAAACTTGAAGAATTCAATTTCGATGTACAGTACATTAAAGGTAAAGAAAACGTAGTCGCAGATGCATTATCACGTGTTGAAATATACGTAAACAACTCAGTTAATCAATCCAATTTAGCTACAATTCATAGTGCACAAGAAGATGATACTCATTACATGCAAATTTCCGAAGGACCACTCAATTTGTTCAGACACCAAATTATAGTTAAAAAAGGTAAAATTGATAAAGTCACAACAGAAACATATAAAAAAGCTAAAACAATTATCTGTCAATTAAAGAACCCTTGTGAAGAAGAATACAGGAAAATACTTATGAAACATTCACCTAAATTTGGTAAAGTAGGAATAATGTTTACAGATGATACAATTTTCAGAAATTTCCAACAGGAATACATTAAATGGAAAAGAGATAACAAAAATATAATTTATATAAAAACAAACTACAGGCTTATGAATGCTTCAGATGAAGAAATAAAAGAAATAATTTTGAAAGTACATGTTAAAATGAATCATGCAGGAATTAATAAAATATACTCTGAAATAAAAACAAAATACTTCTATCCTCATATCAAAGACGAAATAGCTAAACTTATTAATAATTGTCATTTATGTCTATGCTCCAAATACGATAGGAAACCTATAAAAGAACCATTCAAACTTACTGAAACACCTCGAAAACAACAGGAAATATATCATATGGATGTTTGGTATAAAACAAAAACTGATCTTTATTTAACTTGTATCGATAAATTCTCCAAATATGCAGCATTAGATAAAATTAAATCGAGAAATTGGGTAGATATACTAAATGGAATCAAAAACATATTGAACATAATGGGAAAACCAAAGAAAATAATACTCGATAACGAAACAGCATTTAAAACAGAAATAATTAAAAACTATTTTCTACAAGAAGAAATCCAAATACACTTTACTACTGCTAACTACCACACTGGAAACGCAGATGTGGAACGTTTTCATAATACTTTAGCCGAAAATCTTAGAATATTTAACGCAAGACAAAAGCAGAAAGAAACCTTATTTCATGAAAACCCTTTGACAGAAATTTTACATTTATACAATAGAACTATCCATTCAAGCACGAATGAAAGACCAATTGACGTACATCATGGTTTAGGTAACAATCCAAAAATATATGAAACACTTATTAAAAACAAAGAAAACA
Source organism: Microchrysa polita (assembly GCA_949715475.1). Lineage (NCBI taxonomy): Eukaryota > Metazoa > Arthropoda > Insecta > Diptera > Stratiomyidae > Microchrysa > Microchrysa polita. The sequence continues at coordinate 131,919,588 of OX454415.1, read as the reverse complement.
GTATTAAAAATTTAAATAAAAATAGACTAGAAAGAGATATAAATAAAAATTTCGTTAATGCTAACCCTAAAACCAAATTAGATCCAAGGAATAAATTCATTAGAAGTAATGATACAAGAAAATTTCACAAAAATCAACATTTAGCCAAAAGAAAATTTCAAAATTCAGAGTTAATAACTCCCTTTCGTTCCAGCAATCATAATTCTTCTACTGATACTGATACCAGTCTCGTCAACTCAGGTAATAGAGATGACCAACATTGCGGACGGAAACGGTTACATATTGGTACAAAAAGAAAAGGTACAATTAATAGATCACTACACCCACATAATTCACACAATAAACTTGACGCTTTACGAAGAAAGTTTCAAAAAGATAGAAGGAAACGTTGAAATTTTGCATTCTCTTAATTATGACTTAACTGATATTGCCCATGAACTAACTCATTTAGAACATGAAATTCATTCATTATGGTTACCTGGAATAAGCAAAACTAAACCAAACTTGTATGGCAAATTAGCAAAACTGAGCAGAACCCAAAATAACCCATATACACCTGTAAACTCTCCAGAACTATGTGAAACACTAGGACTAAAGACTGACTGTAAGAAAACGAAAAACATTAGACAAAAACGTGGTTTAATTAATGGTTATGGACGATTGTTGAGTTGGATAGGTGGAGTTATGGACGATCAGGATGCCTCACGTATTGAAGCACATTTTGCCAACCTTGATAAAAATCAGAAAGTTTTGAGAGAAAACCAGGATAAACTTTTGAAATTCAACACTAATTTTGACAATCAAATGAAAATTTTAACACAAAAATTTAATAAAAACCAAAATGAATTGAAAATAAAAGTAAATGAAATACGTAAAGACAACAATGAAATTAAACGTAATTATTCTGCATTTGAACAAAAAGTAAAAATTCTTTCAGATATAAATCACTTTAACGAGCAAATTGAAAAAATCAAAGAAATAATATTAAATTCAAAAATTGGAACATTAAATCGTTATTTAATCGAAGATGAAGAAAGCGATATATTTAAAATAACTATAGATAAGTACCCAAAAATAACAACCGCAGTTGCATTTAAAGAAAACTATATACTAATTGTAATTGGAATACCTCAATATGTTAAAAATAAATACCAAAAATATACTATGGAACCAATTCCAAATAAAGACAAAAATTTACAAATTGTAACAAATGTAAATGAAATATTAGAATATAATAAAACATTGTATTATCCATCAGATACTTTAAATGATTTAATTGAAATAAAAGAAGAATGTATAAAAAATTTACTTCAAACAGAAATACAAAATTGTAAATATGAAATGAACTCAAATTTTACTGTTAAAAAAATAACTGAAGCCATAATTGTAATAAAAAACGCTAAAAATACTAGAATTCAACATAATTGTAATGAAGAAAAAAATAATGTAACAAATATTGTAAGTCATAATGTACTTATTAAATTTGATAATTGTCAAATAACTATCCAAGAAAAAACATACAGAAATTTGAAAATTCCATATTTTGCCCATATAGTATTACCAAATATTAATAAAATAAAAAACTATACCGTAATAAAAAAGTTAACTTTGGAAGATATAGAATGGAAACAACAAAATTTTACAACACTTCAGGATTTAGAAACATTTGAAGATAAATATGAAAAACAATCATGGATAAATTACTCATTTCTCACCATTGTAATACTAATTGTAATAATTTTAATTTTCAAGCATATGTATTATAGAATAAGAAATAATAAGATTAACATTAACATAACGAAACGAGAAGCCGAATTATATGCAATTGAATCACCTGAAATTATACCACCTCAAGAGGACGTGTTACCCATAAACCTACCATTAGCAGAGTTTCGCCAGGAGTCGAAACCTAAGGAGGGGCGAGTTACGTCACCGCTACGACAACCCCATCAGCCATCCCAACTTGACTCACCAGCTGCATAAGTATGGTTGCGTCAAACCCATCTTCACATAAACACATTCGCTCAACATAAACAGGATGCATCAAACCCATCCTCACATAAACACATTCGCTCAACACAATCAGGATGCATCAACCTCATCGTAACATAAACACATCTGATTCGCATCACAACATAAACATCACATCGAAGTCGAACATATAAGCACATGTGCATCATCATTGCAGATGCAGGATCAACATTAATTTAGTATAAGAAGACGAACATGTTTTAGTTTAAGGCAGTCCTCATTTGTATTCGAATTACTTCGTATCAGTCCTCAATAAAGAAAAGTTCCTCTTTCAACAAATCGGTTATTTTATTAACAACCCGCTAGGACACACACGTAATTGGATATCTCCGTACTCCGTGAGGCATGACAAGTGGACCGAGTGGGTCCGAGGAAGAGAGCAACTTGCCGTTGCGGACAATATGTTATGTTATGAACACAGAAATGATTATGAAATTCATTCACTGCCACGTCCCGCCCGCGTCTTGTGTGGTGTGCGATGTATGGCACCGCGGCGCGGCGCGCGCAAGATAAGTGGACCATTTAAAATTCGTCTGTGGCACGTGCATCTATATTTTGAGGTTCAGATTATCTGAGCCGATGTCAAAATGAAAAGTCTCTATTGGAGACGATAATTAATATAAATGTAGGTGAGTTTTAGGATCAAAGACATGGAGTTTCTGAAAAAATACCTTCTTTGTTAGTCCCTTCGGGCATTTTACTCACTCCATAACTTGTGACAGAATAAAGGAAGTTCAAATTTTGCACATATTATTTTTGGAAGAAGCTGTTCCTACATGTTGCGACCACTTTATTCAATACCTTTTCTAAATTTGCATTTATGCGATCCCGTCTAGACAGCTCTAGATTTTTCAATTTATAGTATACATAGTATTGTTTCTTGATATGCCGGCCGCAACAAGCATGGCAAGAATTAGCCAAAACGAAAGCCCGTATTTATAAACATACCTTACCTTAAAATAAATGCCATTTCCATTAGTTTTCATTGAAATAATTTATTTTCTCGAGACAATGCATCCTTGACTTAAGGCGATTTCAAGGACACTTTGAAATTTTGCAATAGTCAACCTCACTTGAAGTCAATGTAGCTAGTTACCTACCTTGAGTTATTATTATATTACACTTGTATTAAAAGCTTAAGGTCTCCTTGAGTTTCGCCTTAAATCAAGGATGCATTGACTTCTAAATATAAATTATTTCAATGAAAAACTACTGGAAATGACATCTAATTTTTGAATTTTGGCATACTTGACTAAAGGTCGCCTTGAGTTAAGGGACATACATATGTCTATAAATACGGGCCTAAAAGTATAAATTTCGGTATCAAAACCAATTTTCCGATAGCTTTTTTTTTATTAGTTGTAAGTTAAGAAAATATACAGGGTGCCCGGAAACTGCCGCATAAACGAACCGGATTGTGCTTCCTCTTGTGATTTCCAGCAAAAAAGTTGTACGGAACATACCCTCTTAGCTTAACCCTTTAGCTGCCACAGGCATTTGAATATTTTTGAAAAAATCATTTTCTTCTACGACGAAAACGTCATTATCTCAAAAGCTAGACTAGGTAGCATAGCAAAATAAGATGATTATTAGGTACAGATGATTATTACCCAAAAAATGAAACTAACCGCACTAAAATCGGATAAGAGGTTTGGTTTTTACGGAACTTCAAAGTCAAATTTTTGTGATTTGACCCAATAACAAAATATATTTACATCTCAATTTTCTCCAACTTCTGCCAAGGTGAGGTGCTTGTACGATTCTTTTAAAAATTGGGGCATAGTCTAAAGATAATTTCTTTCTTACATCATTTTATTTTAACTTTGTTATTTCTAACAGTTTTAATGCCTTGCGGTCCATCTATACTAGCAGCCAAATGGCTGCGCGTCCAAAAACTGGCATCGCGTGCAGCCATTTGGCTGCTCCTTAGCAGCCACACTGTAGCAGCCAAATGGAGACAGGAAATGACATAACCAAAATTTCATTTTGGTGATTTTTTCAAATTTAATTATCAAAATCGGACTCTGCGCGTTTGAATTATTACATGGCCATTCAATAATTATTCAATTTCACACAAAAGATCGAACAAAAGTTGTAAAATTGTCACTTTGAAATTGACAAGCGGTTGGTTGAGTTGCCATATTGAATATCAAAACTGGACGCATAGCCAAATGGCGACTAGCTTGGATGGAATTACAACAGCCATTTGGCTGTACGTGTCGCCATTTGGCGACTAATCTAGATGGACCTTTAAGTGCAGAAAACTAGGGTTAATTTTAGCTCTATTTCAATTCAATTGAAACTGCCCCTAAAGATCTGCATTTTGGTAAAATTTATTCAAATTATATCAAAATCAATCCAAAATTGAAACTCATATATTCCTTACTCTCCAATAGAGACTTTTGCGTTTTCAGACTTCTGATACAAATTTCGTTAACAAACTTTCATACTAAAGTGGGCATTCTGATTTGTTTCAGACAATTTAATCAATATGATCTTATTATAGCCGAAGAAAAAAAAATACGGACGTCGAACGACAAAAATCTTACATTGATGGATTTTTGGGGATGGCCTCCTGATTATGGGGAGTCCCAACAGATTATAGGTTTGCAGCCTTGAAAAGGAGGGAGGCGTACTTGCGTTTTCAGAGGTTGGAGGTTTTTAAAAGAGTCTAAAATGAAAATATTCTAATTTATTTTTTAGTCTAGCGACAAATTTTTCACTAAAATCCTAATGTATTATATACAATTGCAAGGGTAATTTTATGTGTTTTTTTTCGTTCTCAGACCATTTTTCTGTATATGTATTTTGTCGGTTTTGAAATGTTTGCTAAAAAGTAAAAAAATACTCCCCTATCCCCTTTTTCCAAGGTTGGAGCCCTCCAATCGTTGGGGAGTTTTTTTTCCATAATCAGGACGCCATCAGCATCACCAACCATCCTGCAAAAATCCAGCGATATACGATTTCTGCCGATCAAATATCGTATTTTTATTTGATCAATACTCAACTCATTCTCGTTCTCATATCCCTCTAATTGAATCGAGTACAGAACCAGACAGAACAACCTGCATACAAATTTTCAGTTGATGTTCTGTATAGAAATATAACTCTTTTCAAATGTGTATGGAAGTTGTGTTACCTTCTCCTGCACTAAATCCACTCACTCTACCGCATGCTACCACCACATTGCATTAACAGCGCGGCATGCAACTTACGAAATGCACTAATGAGGTCAATGAACGCATGGCTACCTGTTCCGCAACCTCAAGAAATGCATTGTGATCAAATCATCTTTCATCTTTTTTCAATACGCAGTTTTCGCAGGCGCAGATACTTTTGCGTAAGCCACCCCGACCCATGGCATGGGACAGTGGAAGAAGATACACTCATGAAGTCGACAAATGCACGAAAACCTGCTCTGGCAGAGTATCTAAACTCTCTTCAACTTGAACTGTGTAGCAAAAGAGCAAATAGCTTTAATAGCCTGTATACGTGTATCTGTATTGTCGTATTTGTGACATTGGGTGCCGATCGGACTACATGGCCAAAAAAATGTGTACCCGATTTTGAGTGAGCTTTGGACATATATGTATTATTTGTATATGATACCACCAAGCTTGTCTTTATTGGATAGAATGATCTTTGATAAAAAAAAAACTTGCAGGTTGTGGTCTTATAATATAATTTTCAACAGTTCCAAAATATGGGCTGCACTAATGTTTGAAATGCATATCACGCAGCAGCAGCATCAACAGCATCAGCATCGCGAAATGTCAAGTGCAGTGCATTTTACATTGCTGACAAAAATGCTGGGCAGAAAGCTCGGCATTCAGCATATTAGTCAGCGATGAAATTCTGCCGATGCTGCTGCTTCTGCGCGATATGTATTTGAAGCATCTCAAACAAATGTTTAAACAATTTAATTGGCGGAAATAAATTAAAAAAAAAATTGAACTATTTGAGAGGTTCTGTGAATGATTTTTCGCATAATAAACATTTTGAAGTTTCTTCCTGCAACGAAAAAAACTTTCGATCGATATCTGTCACAGTAGGAAATCAGCGTCTCTTAAAGTGCATATAGTGGATTATGCAGCATATGCACTTTTTTTCTAATCAAGTTTCCATGAAAAACCTGACTATAAACTCGTTTGAAAGTTCGTTTTATAATTTGTGATATTATTATAATATTTTATATGTTAGCTCAAAAATATTAAAAAAAATGGAAAAAATTAAATGAAATTGAATTTTAATGATTGACGGTCAAATTTACCAAGGGGCCTCCACTTGTGCATGGATTTATGCTACATTATTCCAGAAATTCGTAAGATTATGTAACTAGTTTTTGGTGGAGAGTATAATGGGACTCTGTCTTGATGTTCAACGAAAATTTACAACCTCCCTTCTCCCCGGTCTGAAGCTATGACCGTATCGTCTTGAAAAGTTCTAAGAGGCGAATCAGGCGTGTGCGTGTCCTGTCCTGTTGGGGCAACTCAATTTTTGGCAAAAATCAAGTTCGTTTTATTAAAAATATTTCTCTATATTATCCAAGTGGTGATTGGTATTTGTTTGTTGTTTTTTTTTAACTTACCATTTTACACATTCAAACGTTCAAAACTTTCTTGTGCTCAAAATATGGGGCAACAAAACAAGTCATAGGGAGTGGGTCAAATTAATCCAAACTTGAAGCCATCATAAATGATTTTTTTCATTAATATTTTTTTTTTTCTGAGTACCAAATGATTAAACTACATCCGAATTTGTCAAATAAATTAGTTTTCACTTTGTGAAAGAAATGTTTCATTCTAATATGAAGATTTATAAAAAGATGTCAAAATTATTGCTACTTTATAAACGTCTTTTTTTCCGTTTTCTTACTTTTTTTTTTAAATTAAATGTTTATACCCTTGGCTCATAGATTGAAACGGTATATTAACTTTGGCATGAAGTGTGTAACGCATTGAAGGAAGCATCTCCGACCATATAAAATGTATAACATTGTACATATGATCAGCATGACTTGGGGAGTCGATTGGGCGATGTCCGTCTGTTGCGACGCGTTTTACTCGGCCAATTTAAAAGCTATGAAGCTAAAATTTTTCACAAATGCTTCTTTTTACTGCAGGCAGTTTCTGTGTTTGAATCGGTAAAATCGGACAATGGGGTCACGGGGCTGCCATACAAACCCAACTCCTCAAATTAAGTTCTTTTAAGAAAAACTTTTTATTGGTGTACCAATTTCAACCTAATTTCACACAAATGTGTTTCTATTGATAACATCAAATCGGACCATGGGGTCATGGGGCTGTCATACAAACCTCACAACCCAAATTAGCTTTTCTAGGAAATCTTTTTTTTTTGTACACCAATTTCAACCAAATTTCACACAAATGTATTTCTATTGATGACACTAAACATATGTAAGAATAGATCAAATCGGACAATGGGGCTGGCATACAAAACCAACCCCCATTTTGGTTTTTCTAAGAAACATTTTTTTGCACCAATTAAATAGTCGTAGTTACGCCCAAAAAAAAATGTTAGCCCGAGGTAAGCGAAGGGTATCCAAATTTCGGCCGCGCCCTAAATTAGCCTCATTTTAAATTTAAAAAAAGTTTTTTAATGGTCGCAACATTATTTTTAAAGCAAAAAGGTACAGTTGATTGGTTAGAAGAGGTATAGTAAAAATTGTATGAAAAAACAACAACAATAAGCACTGCACGAAATAGTTGGACTAGGGCGATGGATTAAATTGACCCGTTGCAATTTTTTGGATTTTTTTCTAGATTGATTTGTAGCAAAAAATCTTTATAAACCGTTTATATCTCCAACTACTAAGGTTGTTGCAACTAGCAACCATGCATTTACCCAAGGAGAAATATTTAGAAATTAAATGTAGTTCGGGTCAAATTGACGCATCCCCATGTCGCCGGGTTAAATAAAATTAACCAGTGGCGGATTTACAGATTTATCGCCCATAGGCTATTCATATTTTGCCGCTCCTACTTGCCTCTACAAGTACCTTCAATTCAAGTTTTAGACGAAATTCGCGCAACACCACTAATACTTTGTGTCTAACAGACGGATTTCCTTTATATATTTCGAACAATTTTGACCTTCGAGATTTTCCCGACCGTTTTTCAAACTTCATGACAGAGCTACTCGGAAATGCGATGCTACAGGGTGGAGCAGAGGAAACGCATTTTTTTAACTGCTACTACGGTGTGACGAGAGGAGGTATTGGCTTTGAATGAATGTTGGCAGACTGCCCATACAACGCAGTTTCAGTCGCTATGGAGCGTTGGAGCGTAGAGCATCATGTGTTCGTTGTCAAGCAGTACTTTAGAAACAATGATTCCGAAATTTTTACGGAAGATGCAGATGCTACAGTCTTCATACATTCATTCATTCCCCCTTCGACGTGCAACTCTAAAATTTCGACGGAAAAGACGTTGCACCTCGACGTCCAACTCTAAAATTAAAAGACGTTGCACTGTGACTACGGAATCATTGTTTTTAAGGTACTGCTCGACAACGAACACACGATGTTCTACGCTCCATAGCGACTGAAACTGCGTTTTATAGGCAGTGCCAACATTCATTCAAGGTCAATACCCCCTCTAGTCGCCGCGTACTAGCAGTTCAAAAAACATGTGTTTCCTCTGCTCCACCCTGTATAATGCCTTGGTCAGGCATAGGTTTGTAGCGGTGTCTTCTAAGCGGTATGTTGTTGAGCAAAAAGGCCATAACTAGCAAATTACAAATTTTAAAAAAAATACCGATATCGTGCTATTGCGTTTTTTTTTAATCATTGAGCAACAATTATGACCTGTTGGGATAAAAAATTGAATATTTGGCGCCCTATTTACCTAATCCAAATTTTGACTTTTGACTATGTGAGATTTCACGCAACTGATTCTTTTTTTCCGCTCAAGAAATTGGAGAATTATCTTAGAGAAATTTAAAAGGAAAGAAAAGTTTTTTTTTCAACCTTCGACGTTAGTAAACTCATTTTTTTTAACAATCAAAATTTATTTTAAAAGATGACACCTCAATCTTCTAACATTTTTTAAATTATGATCAAATGACACATTGAAATCCATTACTTAAAAACAAATGTTTCTTCCCTCGGCCATCCAGTTGAACGGTTGTCATTTTCAACTGTCTTCAATATTTATTTCCAGTGTATGGAGCTCTGAAATAATGACGATAAATACTTCTTCAGGTTCAAACTTCACCTGTTCCCAAAACGTATCTAAGAAGTAACTTGGCCCACATGTGCTCTCTGGAAAACTTAATTCCGGCCTCACACTGTCCGGTCGTATGCTGTCTACAAGGTTGGTCTTTTGTACCGCGCGGTTTGGCAAACTTCGGACAGTATGGTTGCGGCTTAAAAAATGTCTGTCCCAAATTTGCCGCCTCCTAAAAATCTGCCGCTCTAGGCTCCAGCCTACTCAGCCTACTGGTAAAGCCGCCACTGAAATTAACTCAGATGTGCCTATGGAGCCGTGTGAAGAGTTCCAAAAGTATTTTTATGGTTTTATTGCTTATTTAGGGACACTTATTCCAAAACGTGCAAAAATATTTTTTTATTTAAAATTAGGTTTTCGGAGCCGTCCTATATACAGGGTGTCCCGCAACCGGTGGTACATAGGATAATGGGAGATAGTACAGCTCATTTGAGGACAATAAATGTTCTACACGACCCCTCTATCTTTAACCGTTAGAAAGTTATAGCATTTTTTGATAAAAGTGTCAGAAACCCCGACTTGCCGAGCAAAATCACTATTTGCCACGCTCCCAAATATTGGATCCGAAATTTGACTTCACTTTCTGAAACGAAGCAGTTCGCGAGTATGGTCGTCGCTTCCCCCAAAGACAGGTTCCGGACAGCCGAACGTTTGTTAGGGCGTTTAACACACTGCGACAAACTGGTAGAACACCGAACCATTACACGTTAGAGCGAAGTCAACGTACTACGGCACGGCTGCAAGAAGAAATTCTTCGTCACTTCAGGACGAACTCGGATTCAAGCACGAGAAGGGCGGCTATTCAAATGGGTGTGCCTCGTATGACAATTCACCGAAAACTACAAGAGGATAGTCAATATCCATATCATTTAACGGAAGTGCAAGATCTACTGCCTTCCGACTTTGAAAGAAGAAGGACTTTCTGTAGTTGGTTCATACAAAGATTGGCAGCGGATCGGCACTTCCAAAGAAAAATAATATGGACAGATGAGGCTACTTTTACTCGGAGTGGTGTATTCAATACCCGCAACACCCATTTCTGGTCTCATCAGAACCCCCGCGAAACTCGTACTTCGAGATACCAGCACGAGTTTAGTGCAAATATCTGGATCGGTGTTCTTGGAGATGAACTACTACCTGAAATTATTCTTCCTCAAAGACTCAATTCATCCGCGTTCCACCAGATTCTCGAAACAGAAGTCGTGCCGAAGGTCGTAGATGAAATTCCATTAGCTAGATTATCAGAAATATGGTGGCAAATGGACGGATGTCCGGCTCACAGCGGAAGAATTGTTACGGAATTTTTGAATTGTGAGTTCCATGAAAAATGGATTGGACGATACGGGCCTGTCGCTTGGCCTCCTAGAAGTCCCGACTTAACGCCGCTTGATTTCCATGTATGGGGTAGACTCAAAAATGAAGTTTACGATGAGCCAATAGTGTCCCGGGAACATCTTTTGCAAAAAATTAAAATGGCTTGCAATAATTTGCGCGAAAAAAGGGAAGAGATGCTTAAGGCGGTCTCTTCTGTTGGTAGAAGGTGCCGAATTTGTGTCCGATATGGAGGAGGACACTTTGAACAGCATTTATAATATAAAAGTTCCTATTCTCAATAATCTTTCTTTTTAGTTTTTATAAAAAAAATATTGTTTACTTAATAAAATGTATACTTTGAATTTCTCTTGAGACCATGTTTTTTTCTGTTAAACACGTAATATTTTCAATTTTTCAGTCCTTAAGACCCTATTTTTTATATGTCGTTCGAAAGCTGACATAATGATGCAACTTTTGTAAACTTTGCACATTTGTCAGTTCAAAGTACCGTTACGATTTTGCAATTTGAATTTACAAGAAAATATCAATTTCCAAATTTCTTTAAAGTTTGAGTGGTTGTATCTGGGTAGGTTTTTAAATAATTTAATTGGCAAAACCGTTATTTTATGTAGAATTTTGTGCAGTTTCAGAAAGTGAAGTCAAATTTCGGATCCAATATTTGGGAGCGTGGCAAATAGTGATTTTGCTCGGCAAGTCGGGGTTTCTGACACTTTTATCAAAAAATGCTATAACTTTCTAACGGTTAAAGATAGAGGGGTCGTGTAGAACATTTATTGTCCTCAAATGAGCTGTACTATCTCCCATTATCCTATGTACCACCGGTTGCGGGACACCCTGTATATGACACCAGGCACATAGGTAGCTATGCGGATACACTGTTTTGGTATGATTTTCGATAAATTACTTAACGAAAATAGCAGTTTTCAGCATCCCATGTTTTACATGTTAAATTTGTTTAGAGAGTGGTTTATCAATGTGACTCATGGCGTTAGTAAGTCTGTCATCTATGAGTCATATGTGCCTCATAACATATAAAAATAATCAGTTATTACATGTTGAAATAATCGTAGATTATTTATTTATAAGTATAACAACACTAAAAATTCAATCGACGTCAAAAACAATTAAAAAGTAGAGTGAAGTAGTGAGTGAGTAGGTCATCAATAGGTACCCAAGCCTCGATTTCAGAATCTTTATCTGAATTTTTCGTTCCGAAAAGTCGATATAGAGATTTTTATTACATTTTGTGATATCCTAGCTATTTTCTAATATCAAAATTGATTAAAAAAAATTAACAAATCGAAAATACTTGTTGAGGTAACCTCATAGTAGCCTATCTGCCTACTTTCCTATATATAGGACACCCTAAAAACAAATGCCACATTAGATTTGAAAACGCAACAAAAACCTACATGCGCATTTTTTTGCGATTCATTGAACTGTTAGCTTCCAAACGCACTTTCTATCAGTAATTTAGATAGTATATTTATGTAAATATAAGCATGTCCTTCAAGAAGAACCCTAACATTTCCAATTTTCCAAAATTCCCGGTTTTCGGAATATGGTTTCTTTAATTAAACGACGAAAAATTACTTCACGAATAGTTTAGATTAATAAGAAAATTCCTCCTGTAACATTTCGTAACGTCCAAATCATGCCTAATGTCCAATTCGCCACAGAGTGTCAAATTTTTTAGGTGTCCTATATATAGGACAGTAGGCATATCTGGGTTAATAGAAGATTGTCTCACACGACCTACCACATTGAACTAGAATAGGAACGAAACTGTTAAATATTATTACTGGGGAGTCGCCCTCATTTCAATTTCGACATCAAGATATTTTGGAAACGTTACGACACTAATGCAGGTTGCAGACAATTTATATTGATTTCTACCTATGTATATACCTTAAATTAAAAAAAGAAATAATCGCAAGACATACGCATCTTTTATCCCTGTAATTATTTTAATCCTAAAAAAATCGTCAGTGCATATTAATTTCGAAAATACTTCACCTAACACTGCAAACTAACATGTTTTGAGTTGCATGAAAGTTTTGCCTTCATACTACCGTAATCTATACATTTATCTTCTATTATATATTTATGTATGAATTATGCTAACGCTAAAATAGATCTGCTTAAAAAATATGGAAAAACACTTTCCCAGTTTAATCAATATGCTTGCTCTATGACTACATAAATCATAACTCAAAATGTTGTTATCTCTCATATCATAAATCGCCTAATTATTCACTGTTTAGTATATGATTGTGAGATTGTGTTTTATCACCAGCAATACACAAGCATCGAGCAACAAACAAGTTTGTGCATATAGTATTTTACTATTGGCATGAGTAAAACTTTCTTGTGCGCATGGGTGTTTTTCCATCGATTTGTAGACTGTTGCAGAGTAGATGCAGAACCAAATTCAATCTATCTATTTGTAGGCAAATTGTACTCGAACTTTCAATCGACTCCGTGGCGCAACGGTAGCGCGTCTGACTCCAGATCAGAAGGTTGCGTGTTCAAATCACGTCGGGGTCAATACAGGTTTTTTTTTGTATTTTTTTGCTGTGATTCTTTTTTTTTTATGTACATACATGTTTTTATATTGTATTTCAGTAGGGAAGAATTGGGGGGAGAATCAATAAATCAAATCCCATATAGAAAATATTTTGGTATAAAACTTCATATAAAATATTTTCATGCTTTGAGTATCAGCCGCACTTCTATAATTAGATTAATATATCCAACCAGAAGTCTCACAATAAATAAATTAGTTCAACTTGAACCTATTATTATTATTTGTTGCTTTAGCCTTCGCCGAGTTCGTCTTTTCTCACAGCAAATTGGCCATGTAGGGTGCCGTGCGAATAAAAAGTAACATATTTTGTGCAAATTTGAGTTCACTCGAAACCGTTTATACTCCACTCGATGCAGCTTCATAATAATATGTGAGTGCACCCGAGCTGTTGTTCCATGACCATGGAAAAAATGTATCTATTCAAACAAATTAAACAGTGCAATTTACCGGCGAATTTTTGGCAAAAAAAAAAACGGGTTGAAGAAAACTTAACTTCTATCAATCAGGCTTTTACTATCTACCATCTAATACATACTTGAATACCACCTCTGCTCTCTGCTGCTGCATCCATGATGATAATCATCATCTATCAATCTCTCAGTCTCATTCATTGAATGGTTTCGTCCCAAAGTCAGCACCATAATTTCTTTTCATTGTGGTGCCATTTATTGTATTGAAGCGACCTTGCTGCATCTCTCGTCCGTTCAATGATCATTATTTATATGTAATATGGTTTGGGTTAATATCCATTTCAGGTCGCGCGATGTTTATTTTATATTTATGTATATTTAATTCGTATTTGTGGGTAGTCTAATAATAAAAATGATTTTTATCTTTTAAAACACTATTCTTCATTTAGAAGTTTAAATTCATTAATAATAATTTATCGATGTGAAACATTAGGTGGTAGTAATAGTAGATGCGTCTTTTAAGTGATGTTTATACTGCAATTAACGTCTAATCGAGAGGCGAATAAAATAAAACGAATATTGTTATATGGTCGTTTTAGATGATAATTATCATTTAAATTATTTGATTATAAGTTACAAAATGATTTAGTATTTTCAATTGTTTCGTTTTATACCAATACAATATGACTGCCGAAATTAATTGATGAGGTCTCAAAGTTATATAGGTACATAATGAAAATATGACAAATATTTGACCTTATTAGAGTGAATGCATAGGAAGTAAATAAATCGAAATATACATAAGAATTATAATTATGTAGACACTTTAGCAAAACACATTCTAAATTTTGAATGTCATTTCCGGCACTATCAATTTGTCGCAACACTAGAATTTGGTGTGTCCTTTTATTGTGAGCAATCTGTTTTAATACAATTCGGTAGACATTATACTCCTTGTGAGGTATCCATTTATTTAGAATTGATATTAAAAAAAGTAAAATAGTAATTGTGGTGAAAAAAGAAGACTAATTGAATTTGAAACTAATTTGTAATATTTCGGAGCTTATCAGGATTTCAGCAAGCTTGTTTTGTTGCTGGGAAATAAGATTGCCATAGTTTTTAGCAAGATTTTTTATTACTGCGTTGACTTTTGAGACATTTAGGTCACGATTTTTGTTAGCGACATACCATGCCATGACGCTTTAGTTGGAGTTGGAGTTTTTTGTTTTAGTTACGCTGCAGCGGGAACAGAATCGATGCCGAGCAACACTGTGCTATCTGTAAAAGTTCCAAGGAGAATTTCTTCGTAGGCTGTTAGATCCGATGTTAAAATTAGATACGGTAGAGGTCCCATAAAGCTTCCTAGTGGAACTCCTGCTAAGCTGCGTGATAGAGTCTCCGTATTTCATCAAAAAGTGGCGGTCATTGAGATAGTCTTCTATACACTCTAAAAAATTTGAATGTAAATTTACCCTGCTTATAAATGGCACATGAAAACCATCTATCTACAGGGTAAAATTACAACGAAGTGTATTTTACAAGTTTACATAGCTAATGTTGTAACATACTACTACTAAATTGCTGTAATTTTGCGTATTTATAGAAGTATGTATTTATATTTCAAATCTGACTCAAAATCGTGCTGTTTTGTGTAATTATTACAAACAAGAAGTATAAAATCACACTTTTTGGTGGGCTTTTTTTACATCATTATGTTGTAATTTTCCACACTTAAAGAAGAATTTTACTCTCAATTCTAATCAGAAATAGTGTTTTCTCTTGTGTTTTTTTTTTGCACAGAAGAAAGAGAAATTACAGAATTTTCGGCAACTTCGCTTTTATCTCCTCGCATTTTTTCTGATCCAAAAACAGAAATCGAATTACCGAACCATACTACTCTCTTTCCATCTTATCGAAAATTACGAAACACGCGTTACTCGAATGGCTGTCAAATCAAAACTAACCAATAAATTAGTCTAGAATTTGTGTTGGCGTCGTTTGATAGATGGCAGCACACGATGATGACACCAACTTTCCTCAGTACCATCCTGTGTCTTCAAACACGGGTACTTATTGAACTGCCCTCGTACATTGGTACTTTCGATGTTAGATAGACCGCCACAACCACAGCATGAAGAATGACCACCGGATTATGTAAAAAAAACTGCATCTGAAAACACTCATGATTGTCATGACAGATTGCACGGCAATACGTTCCACACGTCCGATCAAAAAATTTAATTGGATGGTCACATGCACCTTCCAGTGGCGCCCATAAAATATGTCTGCACCACTAGACAGCGAAACACTAAATGTGATATGAACACTATATATATTCATGTTTTCCAATTATTTCGGTGTAAACTTCAAAAGAACATCATCATCATCATCATCAATGTGGCACGATAGCCCGACGTCGGGCCTTGGCCGCCTGAATCGTTGACCTCCAATTGTCGCGGTTACGTGACCTTGTCCTCCAGTTTCGGAAGCCCAGTAGCTGGTGGGCGTCTTCACCTACGGAGTTCTCCCAGCGAGCTCTCGGTCGTCCACGCAACCTCGCTCCGTCAATTCGTTGTGCGTTCATCACTTTCTTTGGCATGCGATTATCGTCCATCCGTTGTACATGCCCCGCCCATTGCAAACGTTGAAGCTTCACGATTTTCGATACTTCCAGCTCATCGTACAATTGATACAACTCATGGTTGTACCGGATACGCCATTGGTCTCGCTCGCGAACGGCCCCGAAAATTCGCCGAAGGACCTTTCGTTCGAATCGGTCTAGCAAAATTTCGGAGGCTTGGGTGAGGGTCCATGTTTCGCAGCCATAACATAGAACGGGTCGGATGATCGTTTTGTACACGCGGAGCTTCGTGTTCCTGTGCGCAAGTTTCGAATTAATTATAGGGAGGACCGAGAAATATGTCTTATTGGCTAGTTGTATCCGTCGCTTAATTTCGTCGGTTTCGTTGGCGTCCTTTTATAAGTTACAACCCAGATAGTTGAAGTTGTCTACATACTCGAACAAAGAACATCATAATTGGTGCGATTTTAAACAAAATACGTCGTTACACAGGATTTTTCGTAATTTTAGTGTTAAATTCGAAAATCATCACAATCTGTGTATTTTCCAACAAAATGTTTTGTAAACGAGACCGAGGCTAATTTCGGGCGCGGCCGAAATTTGAATACCCTTCACTCTCCTCGGGCTAAAAGTTTTTTTTGGGCGAACATATGACTTGTGTTCAATCCTTCCCCATTCTTTTCCTTCTGTGCCGTCGATAAAACAATATTTGTGTGTTTTTGGTTAAGTGGGAAAATAAAAATATTTACTCAGATTATTGGGGGGATGCGGGAGCATGGTCCTATAGTAGATTCCATTCGTTTTAATTTTTTTTGTTTTGACAAGGACGCATTAAGTTTTTTTGAAATTGGTGTGGAAAAAATGTTTCTTAGAAGATCTAAAATAGGGGGTTGAGTTTGTATGGTAGCCCCATGACCCCATAGACCGATTCCATTCATTTTTACACATGTCTTATGGCATCAATAGAGATGCACTTTTACGAGTTTTGGTTGAAAGTGATGCACAAATAAAAAAGTTTTTCGTAGAAGAACTCAATTTGGGGGTTGGGTTTGTATGACAGCCCCATGACCCCATTGTCCGATTCCATTCATTTTTACATATGTTTTGTGGCATCAATTGAAATGCACTTTTATGAGGTTTGATTGAAATTGGTGCACAAATCAAAAACTTTTTCTTAGAAAAACTCAATTTGGGAGGTTGGGTTTGTATGACAGCCCCATGACCCCACAGTCCGATTCCAACCATTCTCACATATGTTTTGTGGCATGAATAGAAACACATTTGTATGAAATTTGGTTGAAATTGGTGCACAAATGAAAAAGTTTTTCTTAGAAAAACCAAAATGGGGGGGGGGGGGGGGGGGGTAGGCTTGTATGGCAGCCCCATGACCCCACAGTCCGATTTTAGCGATTCGAACATACAAACTGCCTGCAATAAAAAGAAGCATGTGTCCAAAATTTCCACTCGATAGCTTTTAAACTGGCCGAGTAAAACGCGTAGCAACAGACGGACAGACAGACAGACGGACATCGCCCAATCGACTCAGCTCGTCATGCTGATCATATATATACATATTTTATATGGTCGGAGATGCTTCCTTCAATGCGTTACAAACTTCATGACAAAGTTAATATACCCTTTACTCTACGAGTGAAGGGTATAAAAATACGATCTTCATATTGTAAAATTACATATATGTATTTAATTTTTACACAAAAGATATGTAATTTTAGTCCAGCGGTTGAATTTACATATTTCGTTGTAAATTTTACATAGAATCTGAAGGAAAAGTGCTGCAATTTTATATATACACTCATATTGTTGTAAAACATGTAATAATGATCAAAAATATTGCGATACACAAAGAATGTATAATTTTTGCACTGTTGTTTAATTTTACAATGCTTTTACACACATTTTACACAGAATCTGCTAGAAATTTACAATCTTATTTTAGGGTGTACGTGTGAACAGGAAATAGTTGAGTGGAGCTTCGAGTTAATTTTGTACGGTACACGGGCCTCAAAGAAAAGTAATAAAACTGTTGAAACTTTTGCACCCTTTAAGCTTTCGACAGTTCGCCATTCTTAAATAAAACCTCTCCTCGGTAGTCACCATAGACAATCAACTTTATCTGTGGGAATAACCAGCTTTTATTTGGCTATTATAGACGTCAACATCATCTACAAAAGTCCACTCACTACTTTTCAACTTTGTACATAAAAGACTTTGACTACTCACTCTTTAATATTTACGCTGATGTGATGACCCTATTGCGTTTGTCTTTGCGAATAAAAACACCATAAATTGAAATTCACATATTCCGATCTTCAGCTAGGGAATATGGAAAGAACCCATATTCCAGCCAATAAATAAAGCAATCCGCTGAAGCGTTAGAGCATCTACTGCTATAGCAACCGTTTGGACAGCGGCTCTGGTCAAGTTGAACTACCAATGGCGAGTGTTAAATTTGACTTGTTTTAGAGAATTAGGTTCGTTGATAACCTTAGCCTTCAGAAACCTTCAGAAGTGATTTTTTTTAAATAATAGGGTGCCTAGCCTAGTCAAAACCACCATTTTTGACAATAGTAAATTTAATAGCAAGAAAACCTTGAAAATTTTAACCGTATGGTATGTAGCGCGAATTCGCTTAAATTAAGGGGGTTTGATATCCGCATCCATTGATCCTCATTAAAGGTGGGTCAATTTGGGCATTTGAAATTTGCTTAGCTAATTCAACGAATTAAAACCGAAATATCCTATATTTAAGTTGAATGATGATAGTAATGTTTTGCTCTGTATGCAATTTTGGTGGTCTAATTTTGGAATTTCAAAGCATTGGCACTTAGTGATAGACTTAGTGATAGAATTTATTTTAAAAATTTCGTCGTTTGACATGCGTTTCCTTGGCAAGAAGAAGCTGCAAAATAAAACGAGACCGAGGCTAATTTCGGGCGAGGCCGAAAATTGGATACACTTCGCTCTCCTCCGGGCTAAAAGTTTTTTCGGGCGTACCTACGACTTGTTTTTAATCCCCCCCCCCCATTATTTTCCTTCCGTTTTCACAAAAGTTCCGCTGTGTCAACAAAACAATATATGTGTGGGGTTTGGTTGGAATAATTGGGCAAATAAAAATATTTACTCCGAAAACTTTTTTGGGGGATGCGGGAGCATGGCCCAATAGTACGATTCCATTTATTTTGACCTTTTTTTTGTTGCTTTGATTAACACACATTAATTCAAGGTTTTGTGAAATTGGTGTAAATTTTTTTCTTAGAAGAACCAAAATGGGGGGGGGGGGGTGTTCTATGGCAGCCCCATGACCCCATGGTCCGATTTGATCCATTCTTACATATGTTTTGTATCATCAATAGAAACACCTTTGTGTGAAATTGGTGCACAAACAAAACAAGTTTTTCTTAGAAGAACCTAATTTGGGGGGTTGGGTTTGTATATGGCAGCCCCATGACCCCATTTTCCGATTTTACCGATTCAAACATACAAACTGCCTGCAGCAAAAAAAACAAGCATTTGTGCAAAATTTCAGCTTCATAGCTTTTAAATTGGCCGAGTAAAACGGACTCAAAATTAATTTTAGTTGCTTTAGACACTCTTGACCCTAGAGAGATAACCTTAGGTCGAATCGACGTACAGACATTTTTCTTTTTATTCTATCTCATAAGTGAAGCTATATACTCGTATGTATATAATTTATTGGTTCCAAGATTTAGCTCAATTTATATCTATAGGCGTAATTACGTGCCAAAATTATTGGCATGGGTGCCACACCGCCTAAGATATTGGGGGGTCATACGTCAAATCGACGTATGATTATCTTCAATTTCAGTAAAGAATTACCAAACTTGCACTAAAAAATATTTTAATTGTTCCCAATCGACATTTTTATAAATCTTCATAAGGTGGATGTGTATTTACTTGGATGTAACTACTAAAAACCTGTTTCGATAAAGAATCTACTATCTATCTATCTACCAATTACTCTATGAGCGAAGGGTATAAAAATAGTTCGCCTTATTCCAAAATGATGGGCATTATGCGTTTTAGGCATATACAAAATTATATAGAACAATTACTACAGGCAGGCTTTCTTGAGAAATGTTAACATAGGAGCGTGGGAGGTGTTCTTGGCCGGTTGCCGGTTTAAATTAACCTTCGGGCGGGCGCAATGCATCTGACAGATTAAGTGGCCAGCTTTTGTTGCGCCAATCAGCGATACGAAAAGGGAGAGATCTGAAACTCACAGTAGCTTAATCTTTATCGATCAACTATCCAAAGCAGTTTTCAGTTTCTATCTACCATATGTCTGAGGGGCGGGAGGGGATGAAATAATCTCTCAGATGTATTGCGCCCGATTGTGTTATTTTCTCCTTTTCTATGAAAATTTCCACATGTTATACTCTTCGCATTGCGTAATAACGTTGTGTTGACTTTTAGGTTCACCAAATCGTTCAATAGTGTGTTTTTAGTCAAATAAGCTCACATTTTTTAAGCGGTCGAGTTGTTGGAGATTTTTAAATATTGAAGCTATTGAAAGCGGAATATTCTTAGAAAATTTAAAATGTGAAGGGTATCAAACTTCGTGAGCCAGTTTTTGTTTCTAAAATTACGTAGAACTGTTTCAAAAAGACAATGCAACAATAAATAAGAGTCTAAAATATACAGAAACTTAGTTTCATCCCTTTTTCTGCACTTAATCTGTCAGATGTATTGCGCCCGATCGTGTTAGGATTAGTATTGCGCCCGCCGGAAGGTTAAATATGTACAATTAAATGGCAGCATCAGCGCAAATTCTTTCCACTCTACCTTTACTCTATTAAAAGATACAGTATGCGAAATGTAAATTTCAAAAAAATGTAAATTCCACATAATACTTTTTGGTCTAGGGTTTAATTTTCCAAGAAAAGTTTTGGAGTATCATGTATCATTGCAAAGAAAATGAAATGTAATTTAATTCGTTCGCAGGACATTTTGCGATCGGACTAATAGTTTTCCAGATATTTTCGAAAAACACAAATTTCGCCTGTTCGTTACCCTCTCCCCTCTTAATGTGACGCTCAAATTAGTGTAATTTTTTAGTGCGTAGGGGAGGATGTGCAGCAATTGGCATCGAAACTTCCTCTTTTTTTGGATGTTTGGGTGTAGAGCTGATTGTTTTATATTTTAATAATATTCTTTATTGAATGACAATTTGATAATGATCGTATTTTATATAATTCACAAACTACTACTAATATAAATTCATAGTATACTTCAATATAAATTTCATATACATATAACACTGATTGCACTATACTAATAGCCTCCCACTATTTTCGTTATGATCGGTAGAAGACTGATAGGACGAAATTACTGTACATTTGCCTTGCTTCAGGATCATATTTATTTGAGACGTTTCCCATTGGCGCGGAAGAAAGCACCTGAGCATGATAGAGATTGCGGAGATTTGGTATATCCTTTCAGGAACTCGTGCACCGGTCGACCAGTGTTACCAGGTTAAAGGAAAATCCCCTAAATTTAGGATTTTTTTCAACTTCTTAGGGGGAATTTTAGAGTGATAAAATTTTTAGGTGAAATTTTAGGAGGAACCTGAAGAACCTAAGGAAGAATTTGGGGCTTACTTTCCTAACACAAATCAGCAAATTCCATCAAAATCGGTGTCAGCGACAGTCGCTTTAACTTTTAAAATTTGCTGGTTGGACCAACAAATAAAATTGTTTACTTGTCCTGTACCTCCAGAATATCCTCGATTCGATATCTGTGGGAGATATTGTGGACATATTTACATATTGGGGAGTTCAACATCTTCTCTTATGAAACTGGTACGCGTTTTTTAGATTGCTAATAAATATGTAAATAGAAAATTTGTAATAATGTGTTCGTTTAAAAATTCGAGTGACTCCTTTTTCTCTCGAACTATGTATTTTAGGAGGATTCTTTGTTCTGTTAAATTCATACATTTTCTTTCATTTTGACAGAACGAAAATCGAAAAATAAATTGATTCGGTTTGATCGTGTGTGCTGAATTACGCTTTCATTTCACAATTTGCGCTCAGCATGAATCCTTTTTGGTCATTTTTGTGTTATGTGCGTAAGGCGCACCCTCGACAATAACAAGTTTTTTGAACATCCGGATGAGGTGGGAGTGTCGATAAAAGTTAAGCTTCACAAACACAAAAAAAAAATTAGTTTAAATTCGAAAATTTAGCGGGAACTGATGGAAATCGATTTATTAGGATAGTTCAGGTATTATCTTCAAAAAATGAGAAACATTTTAGTTTATGTGGAAAATCAATTTTTTTATTTTAAATCTAAAATGATGGGAGAAGCCAATTACTTTGTCTGCACTTGAAATTGGCGTGTCAGCATTTCTTCAAATTTCTTTTTTTATTTGAAAGATTTTTTTTAAATGATAAATATCCCATATTCCTTCAACTTGGGCCGTATAAAGTGATAAGATGGGCCCAATCCCTGCGGGCTGCGAGTTTGATACGTTTGACCTAAGCTAAAATTTCAAATTTCTTTACATGTATGATGTGTGGGTGTGTTTCGTGTTATAGTCTTCATTCGCGATAAACCTATTTCCTAGTGTTTTCATTTTGGAATATTTAGCTTGGAACTTGGATTTTGGAATTCTGAATTTCGAATTTTTATCAGGGTGGCCTAATGGCTAGACGACTAATCTTGACGAAACAATTGCCGAGCGACCCAAACGAGTAAACTTAATTATGCAGTGGCGCAGGATCTAGTTCTGGAGGGGGCTAATGCTATCACAGATACTGGACATATGAGTGGGCGACGACGTTTCTTGAGTAAGGATGTGGGGTGCAGCTGTCGCTGTGTATTGTAAGACGAATGCAATTAGAGAATAATTTGTTAATGCTCCGCACTTCACGAGAAAAATAGGAATTTCGAGTCCGGACCGAAGTTGAACTTATTTCGCTCTAATGATTTAATTGCTCCTGAGAACATTTTGGGTTTTTTTTTCTGCTAACAATTTTTTTTTTGCAAATCTTTGCGTTCGTCTTCTTTTTTTTAGATGGATGGCGGGTCTCGTGCTTAGCACCTCCCGTGGTTGTGCCACTGTCCCCTGTGAGTTTTTTCTTACGGTCTTCTGAAATATTTCCAATGCACTTTCAAGTGTCACTAGCAACATGTACGTACAAATAAAGATAGAAAAGTGAACAACATTGAAGTGCAGTCCAAAGAATACTTACATGACACTTTGCACTTAGTTAGCATTCGTAATACCATTGAAAAATAACTAATAGAACTCTCACTCCATATAAAAAAGGCCCTATCCAGAAAGTACCTATGTGTGAAATTTGTTCACACGTATACTATAGGCATACTATAGGGTACACGAAATTATCAGATTTGTTCTCAAATTTCATTCATCTTAGTCCAGTCAAAGCATGTATCCCAATTCAGGTATCCAAATAGAAAAAATAGATAAGGCAAATTTTTGTTGTTTTTGATTCAGTGGGCTGCCATGAGTCTAAAAACACATTTGGCAAAAAAAAAAAAAATGGACGGAATCGTCCCAAAAAGGACGAAAAAGGATACTCCTTAATCCTTGACCGGAGGTCAGCATGCGGGGTATCATATCAAAGGAGACGTCGAGTACATTACATATCTGGTGTCCGTTTCCTGTTTCAAGGACCCTTAACGGAATAAAACGAGCTTAAAAAATTATCGAATTATCGTGTTTCCCGTATATCTTTCCAAAGCCACAACCGCGAGAATAGTTCAAGTTGTCACTACTTTTCAAAATCTTAAGATTCTACCATTAAATTTGCTAAGAAAACAATTTATCGGAAAGTTCTAAAACAGGACATAAAAGGACACTAATTACACACCTTGATCGAACTTGGGTATGCGGGGTGTCATATCAAAGAGGACGTGGAGCACATTCCATATCCGGCGTTTGTTACTTATTTCAGGGACTCCCAAAGGCGAAAATTGGGTTCAAATTATTCATTTTCGAGTTTCCCGTATCTGTATCTTTCCAAAGCCGTAGTTTTCCATTTAAGCCTGAATTATTCCATTTAGTGTCCTTGAAACAGGAAACAAACACTGGATATGGCATGGCACCCCGCATGCCCATGTTGGTCAAGGTGTATAATTAGTGTCCTTTTATGTACTTTTTTAAAGCTTTACGATAATTTTTTTCTTAGAATTAAATGGTACAATCTTACGGTATTATCGATTTTGAAAAGTGAGAAAAGTAGTGAAAACTTGAATTATTCTCCTATAGTTATGGCCTTGGAAAGATACACGGGAAACACGATAATTCGCTGATTTCCCATTTGAGCTCGATTTATTCCGTTAAAGGTCCTTGAAACAGGAAACAGACACCGGATATGTAATGTACTTGACGTCCCCTTTGATTTGATACCCTGCATGCTGACCTCCGGTCAAGGATTAGGGAGTATCCTTTTTTGTCCTTTTTGGGACCTTTCCGATAATTTTTTTTAGCAATATGCGTTTTAGCTTCCTGGGAGGCCGCTGATTCAAAAATAACAAAAATTTACCTTACTCTATATTTTCTATTTGAATGCCTGAATTGGGATACATATTTTGACTGGACTAAGATGAATGAAATCTGAGAACGTGTTTTTCTCTTTAGAATGTTGATTACACGATGATAGCCGAATCATTTCTTGTCAATTTTTTTAAGTAAAAACTACTGGATGTAAAGTGGTAAATACTGTTCACTTCGAATCTATTTTTCTCAGATGTAGGCAAATGCATTTGAATTGGTGTGCAAGTGCGTTTTTTTGTCATTTTATGTCATAAAGTGCATGTTTTAGTTTAGAGTACACGTCGTGAACGGTCGGCTGTAATTTTTGCTCAATTTTCATTCAACCGACACGAGCGGAGCCGACAAATTGTTTACAAATTTCGCGAATGTGAATTGCACAAAATTTAGTGAAACGCGCAGTTTTTTTTACAGTTGTTTATTCGCGAGTGTCACGCAGTGTATTTGTAAGATCCGGCAAGTGTATATTTATACATTTTATGTTATAAATTAGTATGTGAAATCCAGTGTCCACTTCGTGACCAGTCGGCTGTCATTCAAAACACATTGGGTTTGTCTAAACGTGGCATAAAAACAAAAAACTGGTTTTTATAGCTTGCTCCTCGCGAATCTCTTCTTGTTGTTCTTGTTCGCGTGTAGACAGACCCATTGCGTTGCAATGCTCTCAACCTGCTACGAGAGAATAAAATTCTCGCACACATATTCAACGGAGAGATAATATCTATACTCATACAAACATTTTTTCGGAAAGAGGTACAAATACAAACACATTCTTTGGAAATCAGAGATTTTCTTTTGCACTTTTCTATACGCGATTGCCTACTTGTAATATTGTCGTCACGCTCTTGGAATTTTTTTGTTAGAAAAATAGCTAGTATGGAGTGAGCCCTCTATGTATTTATCCTCATTGGTAATACTTTCACAGACCCTTTTCAAATGCTATAATCGGATTTTGTCCATCGTCAAAAGCATCAGGTATGAAATCATTCAAAACTGATTGTGGCCAATTCAGAAAATATTACTACAGCGATGCGCCTGGCACACTGGCTTAACGTCCAACCCACTTGTACTGAAGTAGTAAATTTCCTATCTTTACTATGTGATGACGAATGACTCTAATTGAAGTAATAGACAACAGCATAATCATTAATTATTCAATCACTGTAGCTTAAAATCCCTTGAGAAAAATGGACAAGTTTCAAGTTGAATTTTCAAGTATATAGTGTGTGTATACCGTCAGTCCGTCGTTTTTGCATATTTTCTCTCACACATCGTCAAAGTATCCATTTCAAACTATCTATTAGTAACTTAATCAAGTGAATCTTCTTTCTTAAGCCTTTGTTTCAACACAACATCACTGAGTACTTTGAAAAACTATTCAAGCGACGAGAAGACTTTGAATAAAAAAAGAGTAATCTGTAGTGTGTGCTGCTGACCTTCTCCCAATCGACATGCGCAAAATATTTTTACTAAACGACACTTGAGTGCAAGTCTATAATCCTTAAGATAATAATGAGTTCAGAAATTGAATATTACACAGAAATTGCACGATGCTCGTCATTCCTAAAATATAAGCTCCATTTAAAAAAGGTTGACGCGTTCAATTGTTTCACAATGCTACATTTTTCCCTGTCATGATATGATATTGAAATGCATACCCTCGCAGTGATTTGGGAAAATATATAAGCACGGAATAGACTTATTTAAGGTCAGCCAAGTGTTCTTGATGTGGCACGTTTAAGATCTGTTTCTCTTTTTTTTTGTCATGGTCTACGAAGAAGTCTATTATTGAATGCAATGGACGTTTTTGTTGAAACAATATTTCAATTTTTCAAGTAGATGTTGCTGTACATGTTCAAGAATGATACATTCGGGTCGGATAGTATTATCGACAAATTTATCATAAATACATACCCAAATAGAGTTTCAAGTTCATTTTAAAGAGATGAACTTGTCTCAAAACACTGATAAAGATGTCCAATTTAGACTGGCACACTTAGACCGATTTAATTTAGTGGATGAATGCAAGGTGAATAGGATGCAACCGTCCGTCATCGATGGTGTAGCCTTCACCTTTGCCACTGGTTCCTGTGTTGACAGTGTGTGAACTTGATCTGCATTTTGGTTGTTATAACAAATTTTATACATACATATATGACTGTTAACACGCTGTTACAGCTTCGTCAAATATCCTTGAAAGTTCAATATTCGATTGAATGTATTATCGTATTAAATGGATGCTGGAAACTTGAATACTCAAAATGCTCGATAGAAATTAGTTCTAAAAGTGAGTACATAATCGCTTTTTGCTAAGACGAATTGTTTTTTCGGTTTTTTTTTTTTTATTCAACCAGTCTTTCATTTTAAGTCTTCCTTATCCACGGATGTGTTTTTGAAATCGGAAGTCAAACTTAAGATACGAAGACGTTGCATTCAATCAACCTTTAACCTAAACAAAGCCGTTCAAATTGCCGGAAATGAATTTATCTAGAAAAATAAAACCTTAAATTATATGTACCCTGTTTAAAATCTACTTAGTCACACTTAAAATAAATTCCTTTCATGGAATTGCGTTCATTGAATAACGTACCTGCTCGTATTGCATCCAAAGTCACGAAATCAGCGTCATCCCAAAACCATTAGAAAATCTAATTATCTATTTTGAGCTTCCTCAAAAGGAGATTATGTACCTCTTACGGAAAAAATATTTTCAATATCAATGTCAGTGCATGGAATGGAGATGACCTAATGGAAACACCGCGCATACCATAAGAGTCCAAATTAGATGGCTCCTCAAATACAACAAAAGCCTAAGCGATGCTAACTATTAATTAATTACTATATTGACTCTCATCGTCGCGGTAAATACAGTTCAAGGCTCGTTAACGTACGAATCCAACATTATAATGGCGGATAAATAAAAAAAAAAGAATAATGTGTTGAAAATCATCCGTTTTCGCCAGCAAATCACTCACCGGCAATATCGCATTGTATCTCTTTAAAATCCGGACCGTGGAAAAATTGCTTGAAAACCTATAGAAAAAAATAACATCAAAGCACTTTACACATTTTTGTTGCAAACTGCAAAGTACAGGTATCGATAACAGCGACCGATTGCCACCGCGCACATTTACAAATATTTTTACATTATTTTGGTTGAACACTGACCGTGTGCTCGTCAATTGTTGCCACAATTGTGTACTACTTTTATTAGTTAATATTACGAATTTCGATAATAACAATAATTATTTTGGTCTATGGCTGTATGTGATTAATCCGTTTACGAAAATACGAGAGTATAGCGCTTCGTTGGTAAGTAGTCTTCACGCCATTGATCGATTGCTGATTGATGGATGATCTACTTGATCTATTTAATATCACTTTGGCGTAGAATAGTCTTGACCTTGCATGCCATAGCGTTATTATTACTCCTCTCTTGTGAATTCGATACAATGGATGAAGCACGCTTCGAAACTGACGAAAAGATGAATGAGAGTTTTAATTATATGCGACTATTGGCTGTCTAAACATTTCATAATCCGACATTGGTGAGTTTGAACTTTCGGTTGTCTTATAGTTTTTTAGTAAATTTTGTTAACGCCTATAAATAAGTTTTGTAGAAACTATTTCAAGAAAAGATAGATTTGGGACGTTCGCCAAAAGGAAAAAAAAACCTTCACCTAAGCCGGAAATATAATAAATCTGGTTTTGGATGGGTCCAATTTATACACTAACTTTTAAAAATTACAAATTTGACAAGTTATATCGGAAACCTCCCGCCAACTTCTTGGGTTTATACGGATTGTGCAGAAGTGCACATGTCCTAAGAATAATATTTTAACATTGTATCATATTCTTTAACATCCGCACAACTGCTTAATTTGCATATCACATTACTTTCTTATGACTTCGCAACAGTGCTTTTACATCGTTCTCAAAAACCTTAATAAATAAATTATAATTATTTTATGACCTATAAATTTGCATCATAGGAAAAAACCCCAAGATAAATTAATTGTAATAAACATAAGCATTGCGCTGTACGAAAAGACACGCTTTTAATTAAGCCATTAAGACCCGGATCCTCTTCCCGTTGAGCTAGGACAATGAAACTTTAGAATCTTATTATTGTTGAGCCAATTAAGAAAAAAAGCCAATAACGTATTTTCAGTTCGTCCTGGGAAGCGCTGGAGGACACGTTGCGAAAACGCAACGCTGGGTCAAAACGGTATATACTTTTCGGCCAATATGAAAAACTTGATCTATAGATGCTACATGAACTTTATCTTAGTACAAAGAATATTGTGTTTATTATTTACATGTTAACATAAAGAGTCTTAAATCTATTGACTTATATTATGAAAGGCATTGAAACATTTTGAGTGTAATGGAATTGAGCATTGTTGCACTAAAATACCATCTGGCTTTTGCAGTATCGACAACGAACTCGATGTCCGCTCCGTTTGATGTTATGATCCACTCGATCGATTACACCAGTACGCGGTGTTTGAACTCGGGAGTTGGACAGCGCCAATAATGTCAATTTCAATAATGGCCAATGCCATTTCTTATCCGAATCCGATAATTGTTCATAGCATTATCGAATAAATCGACACCACCCATCGGCGTAAATGATCATCACTAACGGAGCTCCTTGGATACCGGGTCTATATCCAAGGGTAGCTAAGACCTTACCGGAGTAAAGCGGGGCCCTGCTTCGGTGGACCACTTTTCCTTAGCTACTCTTGGGAACAGCATGAATAATGAGAAAAACAAAAACAACACAACTAAAACACACAGCACACCCGAAGCCAAGGTGGCACTCACTTCTTCGAGTGATTCCGATATGGAAAAAGGGAAGGCCAGCACTTCCGAATAGCCACGCGATGGCACCAATAAGCCACCCAACGCAGTGTCCCTGAGGAGCTCTACCTCTCGGACATTGACGAGCCCAGACCAGGGCCATCGAATTATATAAAGAAAAATCCGAGACTCCACGAGCCAGGAGGGGTTGAGGATCCCCTTAGAAAAGGGCTCAGCGGCGCGGGATGCAAGCGCTATCTGAAGTTCCTGGCACAGGGACATGTGCCGACAGAAGCTAGGACGCTAGCTGCGAAACCCTCACTAAACTCCATCAATCAGCCTGCTCCTCAAGCCAAGCGACAGCGCTCCACGAACGAGGTCTCACCTGCTCTTACGCTAGACAGTAAACGGCAAAGGGTGGGCCAAGACCAAGGTAGCGCTGTCGCGATTGAGGGCGGCATCGAAGGAGGCGAGCGGACTGACGCGAAAACCTCTATGAGCAAGGAGACCACAACAACCGCCGATAGAAGCCGCTTGTCTGCCCCCTCTGGAGGCAAAGAAAAGCGAAAGCTTAATACGCGAAGGTGGCCTCAAATACCAGTGTGGCCATAATACCCACCGAGCCAGCGGAAATGTAAACGTCAGAGCTAAAGACGTCCATCCAAAACGTGTTACTGGCGGAAATTCTTTCCGAGCGCGCCAAACAGGTAAAGCCGAAGTTCGCCGGAATAAGATTCAGGCCACATCCTGATCGAGTGTGAAAACAGAGCCACAGTGGAGTGGCTCACCAAGCAAGCTGGCAGTATGATGATTTGGCTTTGCCCACTTAGCTTCAGGCTCAGGGTTTTTCCTCTTGGATGTCGAACGTCTTTTTGGTGGCAAAGGACCTTCAATTATTTCATCGGCGTGTACGCCATCTTCGAATTCGCACAAAATTTCCACTTCACCCGCAGTTTCATTTGGAAGTCCGTTGTTGAAATCATTGGGCATCTTCATCGTTGTCTTCGCAATCACTAACTGCATCGACACGTTCCGGTGGAAGAGCAATTACTTCAATGGCTTTCGCATTTTTGATTTTCTCAACTATTTCATCACCTTCAGAACTATCATTCAATAATTCTTCAATTTCGCGGAGAGTCAACACTTTTTACGGAACATTTTAACTTTTTCACCTCACAATTTCTTACCACAGCTCACGCCCAGGTAACGAACACTCATGGATTAATTACTGACTAATGAGATGCAATCTCACAAATCCCAAAATTCTCAAAAAACTTGTTTTATGGCCTAGGAATTTGCAAAAACAACGCTTTTATCCCACATACGAACTCGTCAGAGTTTTTGTATTGCATTACACGTTAAGACCCAGCGTTGCGTTTTCGCAACGTAGGTACAAAATTGCATGAGGCGTTTGGAAAGACCTATTTTTTTTTTAGCAGGTAAAGGGTGAAATGGTAAATTGTAATGTCTGTAGATTCTGATTATATACAAATTTTGGATTTGAATTAATACCCGAAAAAATGAGAGCAAATTGAAAATTGAGGGAAAAAAGGCGATTTTCGCCACTTTCGATGTCCTTGAAATCCACTATAATGACGTAACTGAGCATCCTGCAAAAACAGGTCGATTAGATAATTATGTTAAGTTTCGATATTATTAAATTTTTTTGGATTATTGTTTACATGGAACCCTACAGGTACAGAAAAGTAACACGTTGCGTTTTCGCAACGCTGTGTCTTAATGGGTAATATGTGAAGTGGTCTCCTTCACATTTTGATCCGTCAGCATTTTTTTAAAGAACCAGCCGTATAGACCGTAGTGGAAACCAAAACATAAAACAATTAACCCTTCTTGAAAAGAATTATTAAAAATATTAAGACTCCATACTTCCCGACTTTAAATTTTGGACATCCATAATTAAGTGGTGATGCCTCCATATTTTCCAGTGGCTTTCTCCAATTTTAAATCTTAATTAAGTTGCTGTGACTCCTTATTTATCAGTGGCTTTCAAGAATTTAATTGTTTGAATGGGTGAATTTAAGAAAAATAGGCAAAGTTTTAGAGGGAAAATGAAAAAAGAGGCACCCTAGAATTTTAAATAGAAAACGAATTAAATTAAGTGTTTTATGATATTAAAAGAGCTTGATATATATTAATTGCGAATCGTGGATCCTTTAATTGCAATGAAGCACCCTTTCCCCGCAAAACAAATATCCATCACTCGAACCCGTTATTTCCAACGAAAAGGACATCAATAATTACCAGATACTCGTTATTGTCCGTAAAACAACAATGCTTAAAGCAATAAGTATGCTGCAGAAATGTGTAAATTATTATCTCACAGAAACAACTTTGTTGTAATAGATTTCCGCCAAAGAAAAAGTAGTCAGCCGTAAAAGGGATTGATATAAATAGTATCCCGCCAAAATACTCGCATCTTGAATCAAAGATATGCACCACCAGTCCAACGCGGTGTGGTACGCACCAAATGAAGTAGCGTCGGTAGCCTTGATACCTTTATACATCACATTAAACTTAATATTAACCCCAAATTTAACCTTATAGTGCAGTCATATTAGCATTTCAAATAGAAAAAAAAATAGAGTAAGGCTAATTTTTGTTGTTTTTGAATCAGTGGGCTCCC
This sequence comes from Microchrysa polita, assembly GCA_949715475.1. NCBI lineage: Eukaryota > Metazoa > Arthropoda > Insecta > Diptera > Stratiomyidae > Microchrysa > Microchrysa polita. Next base: position 131,887,390 of record OX454415.1, on the reverse strand, counting down.
AGGAATCTACAACTAATTTTACTAAAAAAAATTTTGATTGGAAAGGTCCCAAAAAGGAAAAAAAGGATACTCTTTAATCCTTTACCGGAGGTGGGCATGCGGGGTATCATATCAAAGGGGATGTCAAGTACATTACATATCCGGTGTTTTTTTCCTGTTACAAGGACCCTCAACGGAATAAATCAAGCTTAAATGGAAAATTTTCGCGTTTCCCGTGTATCTTTTAAAAGCCATAACGACGAGAATAATTCAAGTTGTCACTACTTTTATCACTTTCCAGAATCTATAATTGCTGAAGATTTTACCATTAAATTTGCTAAGAAAACAGTTGATCGGAAAGCTCTGAAAAAGGACATAAAAGGACACTAATTGCACATATTATTCGAACGTGGGCATGTGGGGTGTCATATCAAAGAGGATGTCAAGAACATTCCATATCCGACATTTGTTACTTGTTCCAAGGACCCTCAAAGGAGACAATTGGGCTCAACTTAACAATTTGTGTGTTTCCCGTATCTCTATCTTTCTAAAGCCGTAATTTTCCATTTAAGCCCGACTTATTCTATTTAGTGTCCTTGAGACAGGAAACAAGTACCGGATATGCAATGCACTCGACGTCCTCTTTGATATGACACCCCACATGCCCACGTTCGATCAAGGTGTGAAATTAGTGTTCTTTTATGTCCTTTTTCAGAGTTTTCCGATCAACTTTTTTCTTAGCAAATTTAATGGTAGAATCTCCAGTTATTATAGATTCTGAAAAGTGATAAAAGTAGGGACAACTTGAATTATTCTCGTAGTTATTTGGAAAAAAATAAATAACAGGCGCGACAATCCAACATTGGACTAAGGCCGCAGGATGTGTTAGTGACATCCCATTTCCAAGATCTTATCTGCTTTTTGTTGAGGTAATGAGATCAGCATCACGCTCAGCAGTGTTATTTGTCCCCATAAATGGGTACTCGTTTAACATCTGAGTGAGATCATAGTCCGTCACAAGCTCGTGAGTTCGAAAAACACCATGATCCACGGTAAGATTCGAACTCATGACCCTGTGCACCGAAGGTGCGCGCACTAACCGCTAGACCAGCCAGACTACTAGTTATTTGGAAAGATACACGGGAAACTCGAAAATTTTCCTTTTAAGCTAGATTTATTCCTTTGAGGGTCCTTGAAACAGGAAACAAACACCGGATATGTAATGTACTCGACGTCCCCTTTGATATAATACTCCGCATGCCGACCTCCGGTCAAGGATTAAATTTGTCCTTTTTGGGACCTTTCCGATCAAAATTTTTTTTTAGCAAAATCAGTTGTAGATTCCTGGGAACCAACTGATTCACAACAAAAATTAGCCTTACTCTATTTTTTTCTATTTAGAGGCCTGAATTGGGATATTTTGACTGCACTAGAACCTTCGCCTAAACTCAACCTCAACGCAAATCTTATCCTTAAGTTTTTGTAAATTGGAAATAATTCTAGCAGACAGCTACATCTTAGGGCGGCGACACATGGAATACATGGATCACGCGTGTGGCCGTCTTAAGGATCACTTGAATAAAAAAAATTTAAAAAAGTGGCGCGAAACTAAAGACATGTGGCATATTCTATAGCATCATACAGATACCGAGGTCATACAATTAATTCCTATCCAGTTTAACACCAAAACTTGCAATTTCAGGAAGAAGATATTACTGTAAACTTTTTATTGGTTGATACTTCTATTCTCTTCGAGCGAAAACTGCAAAAGCAACTCTGGTGGACCTTCCATACTTTACAAATACCTATTAATTATACGTAATGGAATACAATTATAGTAACTTTTGATGAAGAATATCATGCGCTAACATCCAGAATTTCAGCATTTGCTACAAACCTAATTGCATCTTTGCAACTATGGAAAAGGATCAGCGACAACAACGCATTGGTCTCGGCGATGACACGATCAAAAGTGCCTGTAGTAAAAGGCTGCAGGCCGAGCGACGCGACGCCATATGGAGCGGTATAAAGATCGAGGCAAGGAAGAAGGAAATTTCTATGGAAAAGGTACTGTGATACATTGTATTGGTTGTCCCAAACCTTCAATACTTTCAAAAGGCGGGAGTTATGTATATACCTATTGGTCAAGCTCAAATGAAGGAATAATGGAGGTTCTAAATCGGAGCGATAAACAAAGTTTCTTCGCGCAAGCACACTTTTTATAAAAATTGAGCTAATGATTTCATTATCATGTGTTTGGCAGTTTCTTTCTATGCCAAAAAAATCAAACAAATATTTCAAAAATGTACGGTTGTTTTCATAATCACAAATTTTACTACTTAACAACAAATTCAAAGTGTTTATTTTGAAACTAGCGTAAGTCAAACCCTGTGACTTACTCCATTTTCAAAATTAAAATGCCTAGGGCAACAACAAATTATCTTCTGATCAGAGAATATTGTAGAAATGTATTTTTAAATGTGATTGTCGAAATTTTATTATATTTTTCAGAAGTAAATGGGATTTTTCTAACAAATTTCATGTCAGAAGAAAACCAAATGGAAATATGAAAGAATATCTTGAAATCTAGTTAAGTGATTAGCTGTTCAAACTTTCTATTAAATTAGAAGCATTATACGAGAAATATGTGCCGAAAGAAAAAATAATTTCTACATGCTTCGATATCGGCCACTTTTTTGCTATTGAAAATCGCAATTTGTCTAGGTGGGTGATATTCCGCAAGAATGCGTGGAAAAAATTCTCTAAAAACACAAATTTTAACACTTTTTTGCCTGGACCTTTTAAAATCGTTATAACCGTGTTTTATTTCAAGTCATTCATGAGCTATTTTTCGCACTTTTAGTTTCAGCTTCTCAATAGCCCAGGCATGCCATTTTGTTCCACAATGTTTTTTTTTCAAAACCCCCAACAATCTTGACAAATACATATAATAGTCTGGATTATGCAATAGTTAGTCTGGATTATCGAGTCAAGACTGTGTTGTATTTTTCACCGCTATACTAATCGACACTTAAAACTACACTGTATCTTTTTATTCCCATTCTTCTTATCAATGGACAACATTCGTAAACCTAATTTGTCTTCTACCACTCGTACGAATACGAGTATCCGTATCACTGATATTGCCAGTTTTGCTGATTCATTTCAGATTTTATACTCGTATCTACAGCACCAAAGAGAAAAGATACAACATGTGTAGACTGTTCATAATATGCACAACAGTACACATAGGGAGACTGAATTCCAACTCCCGTATGGTCTAGTGGCTAGGATACCCGGCTCTCACCCGGGAGGCCCGGGTTCGATTCCCGGTACGGGAAGATGTTTTTTATTTTTTTTTGTGTATATTCTTATATTTATGTTTATCAATTGGTTTTTCTTTAATCTGTACTTTATTGAAATTTTACTCGTATCTTGATTGATTGATTGACGGATAAATCGGTACACATATGGTTTTGATGTGAACGATGCTGAATATAAAACTGATAATAATTTGAATATAAAGCTTATATTCAAAGGTTAAATGTGGGAAAGTGTTTGTTTTAAGTGTTTGCAGAAATATTTGCATAATTGTAGAGAAGCATTACATCTTATCAAACCCCTTGCTCCATTTCTACTATGAAGTTTTTTTTTGTATTTCTAGCTAACTGACTTGATAGTGGAGAATTTTGCATAGGAGTTTCCTAAATAAATCTGTGAGCTGGTGACTCGATTAGTCGACAAGAATAATGTTGTACAAAATGCTGTTATTGTTATTGGGTGGATTTTCCTCCATCCCATTATATTATTGTTTGTAAAACAATCGAAACATATCCGACAAGTCGCAAAATTGATAGTAAAAGTAGTAACACTTTTCGGAACAATTATGTTCAATTGAAACTTTCTCTATTACGACAGAATCGCTTAAATAAAGCTTCCTGCTAAAGTGAACGTTTACTTTGCCGAATTTATTATGTGAACGTCAAGAAGTATCTAAACGTATTTGAAGAGTAGCACAATATCCACTCACGATTTTTTCCCAACCGTCATATCACTATTAACTAGTGTATTCCAAGTTTTCAAGAAGTCGAAAACTCTATTAGAGGGTACTGACTGCGACTATGCATCTGTCTGAATTTCTGAATACGATTGTGAGTATGCTGCAGTCATTTTTCCCATTCGGATGGAATGTACTTTGCAGACAGAGGACGTGTATCTGTTTAATATCCAGTAGTACCTAAACCTATCTTTATTGTTGGGAAGACGAATTTAATGTATGGCATATATCATAAATATTTTATCTGATTCATTCTACTTCTACCGTATAGACCACACACGTTAATTGCTACCGATCGCGCGAATTAACTTTGGCACACGTACAATTATCACACATAATTTTAAGCTAACATCTAACTTTTATTTCCTTGATCATGATTTATTGCAAAATGTGTTCACAGTGAGAATTAGTATGTATGTACGAGTTCGAGTACTTCATATTTTGGTAGACGGTAGGAAAAGAAGACGAAAGATACCATAGATCACAATTATTTAATCATACAGGAGGCGCAGAAGTCGTGGTTTTGTGATGGTATGTACTCGAATAAAGGCAATCAATTTTAATGTTTTCCCATGAGAGTCTAGACGTGATACAATTTTGGGCTCGATTGTAGTAAAAAGAAGAACTTATTTCTTGATTAAGGTAATAAGTAGAATTTGGTGGATGTGAAATCATAATTTTTACGAGGTTTACGTGGATGGAATGCATTTTCCACTTGATGGACCCAAGGCCGGAGGTAAATAAAAGTGTAAAAATCGATCAAAGCATCCATAAGCAGGTTTTACTTGGAGAAATTGGCTAAACTAAGAAATTGATGCCAAACCAGGTTAAATGCCAGTACTAAAACAGATCGACGTCATCGAATGTAATTTAATTGCCCTTGTATCAAACTATAATTGATGCTGAAAATTAGTATCTCATGGGAAATCCCTAAGTTCAACCGCTGACTATTTTTCCCCTATCCACTGCGTTTTATTTATTTTATTTTATTTTATTATTTTATGTTATAATCAATTTAATTCTCGAAAATGGAGTTTAAATTAAATATGTCCCAATGTTTCAATATTTATATACATGTAGGCATAGCTTCCATATTTTCCATTGATCTCAAATTACTGCAAATGAATCTTAATTTCCAAATTAGGCATTAGACAATAAATCAATTTTACAGTACATAAATAATAAATACTGCTAAATATAGCAAAAAAGATGTTGATCACTTGTTTTGTCGTCCGAATTGCATTTTTACATTCGCTAACTCCCCGAGCCACATACTTAGCAAAGATTAATAGATCACATAATGAACGTATAATTACCCCTCGTTTTTTGATACATTTAAGGAATGAGCAACACGTCTTGTGTCAGCTCTGAAGAGGCTTTTGCTGTATACAGCATATTATGGTTGCTTGAAAGCAATCAACTTTTAAGACAAATTCATGTTTAAAAGTAATAGTTCAAGACGTTTGAGTTCCAAACACATGTCATTCTTCTATAATATGATGTAGCCATGAATTCCATCATATTTTATCATTTCATTTTTTGTTTGTCGTCAAGAAGTTTGCGCACAAGTTCGCAAGATGCTTGTAGGTACTAATAATATTTTACCAAGGCCGAACGTGTAAATATTCACCTGGAAAACGTTTAATTACATAGAGATGATGCGATTATCGCGTCTTCTTAACGTAGGTATACGTTAGCTGGTGCATAGCAATGTGAATGCGGATTCTTGCAAGATTCAAGATGTACTTGCCTTGGTTAGTTCATCCATCATATAGGAGCCTAGTTTGGTTCAGGTTTTGCCGGATATAAATCTAGATTAAAAGATTTAACGATTATTGTTTGATCTAGTTTCCTTTTTACTTTCAAATTATAAAATTTTAGTGATGCTGTAGTATAATAAAATGAAATTATAAAACAGAGACCCTGTCGAAAATAACGCTCCTTAAGACAGTTTTGAATGAAATAAGTGACGAGTGAAAAGGACCAAGATGAAGAATGTTGTGATTCCGTGGTAAACGAAGTAGCGACGAATGGTAGTATAGCTGAGTGCGGGCGAAAGGTATAACGAACAATGACGATAGCCGCGTAACTCTGTTGGGAACGCGAACGGTGATTTCGTTGTGTGAAGAAGGCGATAGGGATCTGTTGTATATCAAGAGACGCGAGAGCGTCTCGCCCGCCAAAGGAAAAAGAAAAACGAAAGCGAACAAGTCTATGATTACCGGAGACAACTTGCTTTTTTGTTTGACCAGGCTACAGCCTTCCAGGCAACAGCCCCCAAAAAATTTTTTTTACCAAAATATTCCACATATCCTGTTCTAGTGCCTTTCCAAATAAAATCTTCGATCGGCACAATAACGGGTAAGATATATGCAATAAACGGTGAAATTTTCACCCTCAGAGACTTAAGCGAGTAACCCAATTTCAGAATGAAGTCTACAGTTGCAGAAAGACTTGCTTCTACTGTCTCTCTTCGTGATGGGATTTTTATGAAATTTGGAACGAATGATCCTCTGGTGGTCCTTCTAAAGAATCAGTGTCTTCCATTTAGATAAGTGGATGGAATAACGGTAAATTAATAGGTAAAGTTAACAAAAGATTTCCAACAATTGCGTCTATCGGCTTATCGCATTGACCATTTTTTAAAACATACTGCGGCATTGGGACATTTGGATATTGGGGAGACTGGGAGACTAGGATCTTGGGGTAGTGGGATATTAGGAAATTGGGACATTAGGGTCTTGGGACATTAGGACATTGGGTCATTAGGCACAATGGGGAAACAGGGACGTGGGGACATCGGCATATTGGGGCATTGGGACATCGGCATATTGGGGCATTGGGACATCGGCATATTGGGGCATTGGGACATCAGGATATTGGGACAATGGGATATTGGGACATTAGGACACTGGGACATTAGGACACTGGAATATTAGGACATTGGGACATTATGACCTTGGGACAATCGGACATTGGGACACTGGTACATAGGGGCATTGGACCACTGAGACATCGGAATGTTGTGACATTGGGACATCGGGATATTCGCACATAGGGGCACTGGGATATAAGAACATGTGAACATTAGGGTCCTGGGTCATTAGGACATTGGGATATTAGGACATTGGGACATTAGGTACACTGGGGAAACTGGGACGTGGGAACATTGGGGCACTGGGAGATCGGGACTTTAGAACATTGGGACATTGTAACATTTGGATATTGGCACATTGGGATATTGGAACATTGGGATACTAGGACATTCGGGCACTGAGATACAGGGACATTGGGGCACTGGGATATTAGGACATTAGGCTATTGGGACCTTGGGACACTTGGTATACTGCGACATTGGGACACTGACCACTGGTACATTAGGACATTGGGCCATTGGGATATTATCACATTAGGATACTGGGACATTGGGGTACTGGGATATTAGGAAATTGGGGCATTAGGACCTTGGGACATTAGGACAGTTCGACATTGGGATATTAGGACATTAGGTGGGAGACTGGGACATTGGGATATTCCGATACTGGGACAATGGAACACTAGGGTAGTGGGACATTCGGACATTAAACCATTGGGGCACTGTGATATTTGCACATTGGGACAATAGGACCTAAATTGGGACACTGGGACATCAGGATATTGGGACATTGGCACATTAGGATATTAGGACATTGGGCCACTGGGATATTAGAACATTGGGACATGAGGACACTGTGACAATGGACCTTAGGGCATTAGGGCATTGGAACATTGGGACACTGTGACATTGGGACAATGTGACATGGGGACAATGTGACATTAGGACACTGGGTCAGGGGGGCATTAAGACAGATCAGTAACAGAACGTTAGCAAATCGTTGGCAAGGCAACAACAGAGCGTTAGCAGATCGTTAACAGAGTGTTAACAGAAAATTAACAGAGCCTTAACAGAACGTTAACAGAACGTAAATCGAGTAATAAAAGAAAGGTAACAGACCGTTTACAGAGCGTTAGCCGAATGATTAAAGAATGATTAAGAGAACATTAACAGAACGTTAACAGAGCATTAACGAAAATATAATAGAGTGTTAAGAGAACGTTAATAGAGCATTAACAGAGTTAACAAAAAATTAACAGATTACTAACAGAATGTTAGCAGAGGCATAACACAAACATAACAAATCTATTTTGCACAAAATACATATTAATAAACTATACCCATTTCATTCCAAAATTATTTTTAAAAAAGCTCAGCAACAGCCATTTGTGGCGTATTTGCAATTGCGTTTGCAGTATCTATTTATTTTAAAGAAGACACTGTGAATATAACTTATGATATTAAATTTATGGAATATGCTGAACAAAAACCTATTGAAACTTTTCCCAAAACAAAAATATTAGTTGGCTATTTAAATATGCAAAAATATATGATATCTGACCAAAAACAACAAAGTTGTAAAAGTTACCCCGCCAAAGAAAAATTCATCTGCCGCAAAAAGAATACATATCACTCCAATCCGCTGCTCATATCTAATTTTGTTTGCTGGATGTACTTTTGTTTTAGGTGTAAATGCTGGAGAAGTTTAAATGTACAGGACTACTTCTTAAAGTAATTTGGAGGGAGCCGTCAAAGTGGCACTGCATGAAATGTTAAAGCTCCCACCAAATTACTTTAAGAAGTAGTCCTGTACATTTAAACTTCTCCAGCATTTACACCTAAAACAAAAGTACATCCAGTAAACAAAATTAGATATGAGCAGCGGATTGGAGTGATATGTATTCTTTTTGCGGCAGATGAATTTTTCTTTGGCGGGGTAACATTTACAACTTTGTTGTTTTTGGTCAGATATTGTATACGAAGCACTCATCCTGAAACAATCTACGTCTGTCAAGGTGTGGGACATGGAGGAATTCAAGACGATCATCATAAGAGCAATAGGGAATTTGGAATTTAAAATAGAGGATGTACTGACTCGATAAGAGCTGTTAAGTAGTCGAAGTGCGGAGACCAAAGGGGAGAGCAGTATTCAAGGATACTTCGAACAAGAGAATTGAAGAGAGTAATACAAGTAGAAATATTGTTAAATGCATGAGAGGAGCGAAGGACGAATCCTGCCATTCTCGAGGCTCTGTTACATATATCAATAATATGAAGGTTAAATTTCAACTTACTATCAAATATGACCCTCAAATCCTTATAGTGACCGACTTGAACTAGAAGAGTACCGTTTATGCAATAGTCATACGTGAATGATGTTAGTTTAAGTGAGAAGGTCATCGAATTACATTTTTGAACATTTAGATATATATATATAACTTGACTAGGTAAGTCATTAACAAAAATGTTAAATAGAAGTGGACCTAAGATTGAATCCTGGGGAACCCCGGACGAAGGACAAAACGGGTGATGAATAAGAGCCGTTGTATACGACACGGCATTCGCGGTAATACAGGTATGACGAGAACCACGATAGAAGGGATCCGCTAACACCAAAACCATTAAGTTTGGCAAGTAAAAGGCCATGGTCAACCTTGTCAAAAGACTTCGAAAAGTCGGTGTATACGACAACAACTTGACACTGATTGTCCAAGGCACGAGCCATGGTGTTGGTAAAACTCATAAGGTTGGTACAAGTCGATCGTTAACGAAACCATGTTGCTGCTCAGCGAAAAGCGCAGAAACTGCAGGATACGGATTATTATGGACGATACGCTCGAGAATTTTAGGAAAACGGGACAATAGAGATATGGGACGATAGTTTGACACAGAGGACGTGTTAGGGGATTTGGGAATAGGAAGGATTTTTGACGCTCTCCATGAATTTGGGAAAATACCACTATTCAGGCTTAGATTGAAAAAAAAAGCCAAGTGAATACTTAACGAGGAGGACAATGATTTAATAAAGAACTTTGATAATTCGTCAGGACCAGAGCCCCCATCTGCCTTTAAAGTATCCAAAATAGTAGCTACTTCATCTGAACATATAGCGAACTCAGGAATATGGGGAGGAAATGAGTGATTAGCAGGCAAGTTGGAAAGCGAAAAATTAGCGGCAGTAAAAGTGGATTGAAAAAAAAATTAGCAAACAATTCACAGGGGTTCAGCTGGAGTATTGGCTGTATAATCATCAAACTCTAAATTAAGTGGCGAGCCAGAAGAAGACTTTAAAGATCGTATATACGACCAAAAAGGCTTCACTTGATTTGCCGCAAGAGACATTTCTATATTTGAGAAATAACTTTTCATTTCGGTATGTATAATGCGTTTAGCTTCAGCATGAGAGCGTTTGAAGTTAGAGAGAGTTAGGGGAGATGGAGATCGCTTCCACTTGGTGCGGGCTTTATCCTTTTTACGTAATGCGTTAGCAACCGCTTGAGTGAACCAAGGAAAACTCTTACTTTTTTTTCGCTGAAAATAGTGGAGTGTGGTGCAATATAATAATGCTTAGCTAGTTAGAAACAATCTACGTCTGTCAAGGTGTGGGACATGGAGGAATTCAAGACGATCATCATAAGAGCAATAGGGAATTTGGAATTTAAAATAGAGGATGTACTGACTCGATAAGAGCTGTTAAGTAGTCGAAGTGCGGAGACCAAAGGGGAGAGCAGTATTCAAGGATACTTCGAACAAGAGAATTGAAGAGAGTAATACAAGTAGAAATATTGTTAAATGCATGAGAGGACCGAAGGACGAATCCTGCCATTCTCGAGGCTCTGTTACATATATCAATAATATGAAGGTTAAATTTCAACTTACTATCAAATATGACCCTCAAATCCTTATAGTGACCGACTTGAACTAGAAGAGTACCGTTTATGCAATAGTCATACGTGAATGATGTTAGTTTAAGTGAGAAGGTCATCGAATTACATTTTTGAACATTTAGATATATATATATAACTTGACTAGGTAAGTCATTAACAAAAATGTTAAATAGAAGTGGACCTAAGATTGAATCCTGGGGAACCCCGGAAGAAGGACAAAACGGGTGATGAATAAGAGCCGTTGTATACGACACGGCATTCGCGGTAATACAGGTATGACGAGAACCACGATAGAAGGGATCCGCTAACACCAAAACCATTAAGTTTGGCAAGTAAAAGGCCATGGTCAACCTTGTCAAAAGACTTCGAAAAGTCGGTGTATACGACAACAACTTGACACTGATTGTCCAAGGCACGAGCCATGGTGTTGGTAAAACTCATAAGGTTGGTACAAGTCGATCGTTAACGAAACCATGTTGCTGCTCAGCGAAAAGCGCAGAAACTGCAGGATACGGATTATTATGGACGATACGCTCGAGAATTTTAGGAAAACGGGACAATAGAGATATGGGACGATAGTTTGACACAGAGGACGTGTTAGGGGATTTGGGAATAGGAAGGATTTTTGACGCTCTCCATGAATTTGGGAAAATACCACTATTCAGGCTTAGATTGAAAAAAAAAGCCAAGTGAATACTTAACGAGGAGGACAATGATTTAATAAAGAACTTTGATAATTCGTCAGGACCAGAGCCCCCATCTGCCTTTAAAGTATCCAAAATAGTAGCTACTTCATCTGAACATATAGCGAACTCAGGAATATGGGGAGGAAATGAGTGATTAGCAGGCAAGTTGGAAAGCGAAAAATTAGCGGCAGTAAAAGTGGATTGAAAAAAAAATTAGCAAACAATTCACAGGGGTTCAGCTGGAGTATTGGCTGTATAATCATCAAACTCTAAATTAAGTGGCGAGCCAGAAGAAGACTTTAAAGATCGTATATACGACCAAAAAGGCTTCACTTGATTTGCCGCAAGAGACATTTCTATATTTGAGAAATAACTTTTCATTTCGGTATGTATAATGCGTTTAGCTTCAGCATGAGAGCGTTTGAAGTTAGAGAGAGTTAGGGGAGATGGAGATCGCTTCCACTTGGTGCGGGCTTTATCCTTTTTACGTAATGCGTTAGCAACCGCTTGAGTGAACCAAGGAAAACTCTTACTTTTTTTTCGCTGAAAATAGTGGAGTGTGGCAGTGGCGGCTCGTGAAGTACAGAGCCGGGTGGGCAGATTTACCATCAGGAAAGAATACTATACATGCATATCCACACTGTTTTTTAATTCGTTAAAATTGTGCTCTTTGTTAGTCAGTCCATTTTAATGTTTTTAAGCTTGTTGTATCTACGTATGTATTAGGTGAATCGTTTAGAGTTTTTTTTACAAATCAGTTATGCTCAATCGCACCATCAAAATGCATACAGATAGCTACAGTTCGGAATCCTATATTACATCAATTTTTTTGGCAGAGAACGGTGGCAATGTGGCCCAATTGAACTGCAACTAAATGTAGGTAACTGTAAATCTGTGACCGCTAATGATAGCGCCCTCATATTTTGTTCCACGACAGTTCACCTTGTTGTGTTTAAGCATCCGCAAGCGTTTGCGCCTGAGTGTTGTGAAAAACACTTTATCCGTGATGGAAGTAAAACGTAACAGTGTGATTGGGCTATATTTGGCTGGAAAGCCGCAAGTGGAAATTGTTCGTGCTCTTCAACACCTAAATATCAACAAATCTTTCGTGTCTCGAACCATAGATCGTTACAATGAAACTGGTAGTGCTGCTAAACGATATGGTGGTGTCCGGAAAAACTGTATCAACCCCGGAAATGGTACGGAACATCAAGGCTCGAATTCGCCGAAATTCTCGACGGAGTGGCAGAAAAATGGCTGCTGAGCTGCACATTTCGAAATCAACAATTCAGCGAATATTGAAAAATGAGCTCAAAGTTAAGCCTTACAAAATACAAAAAGGGCAACATCTAACCGAAGCCCAAAAAAAAGTTAGATTCGATAGGGCGAAAGAGCTATTGCGATTGCACGAACGCCAATTACCGAGAAATTGTTTTGGAAGGTGCTTTGGGCACGCAGACATTTTACTGAAAGAGAATGGACATTTCACCAAGACTCTGCACCGTCACACAAAGCACGCGCAAACCAAAACTGGTTAAGAAACAATGTTCCAAAATTCATTTCGACCGAACAGTGGACTCCTCATTCACCGGATGCGAATCCGCTGGACTACTCCATATGGGGGATTTTGCAGGCCCATGTCAACACTAAAAGATACCAGAGTATTGATGCGCTCAAGGCAGCTCTTCGCCGTGATTGGGCAAAAATGCCAGAGGCTCACATTCGTGCAGCGTGCGATTCGTTTGTCAACCGACTTAAAGCCATAGTTCGCGCTAATGGTGGTCACATCGAAAATTTGAAATAAATTTTAAAAATATGATTGTATTTCAACATTTGATGCTTATGTTCAATAAAATTATGTATTAAATAAATAAAAAAAATCAGTTAGCCAAAAGTTGCAGTTCAATTGGGCCACCCTGTATTTACCTTTCAAAGGGACCAGCAATAGTCGCGACAATATTTCAACAAAATTATATTCAATAAGTAAATATTAAGCACTGCTCCTTTTAATGGTAATTCAAATTTGGATACCTCTTTCTTTTTTTTTCATTTGAGGCTAGTAAAGGCAACCCAAACGGATCACCTAATATATGATTAATTGTAATGATATATTAAATTATGATGAGACATTATGTCCGAAAGTTTGTTTACTTAAAATTATTTTTTTAAAAGCAATGCCAACATTCTTTCGCACAATAATAGGACATACCTACAAATCTTCCTGAATAAATAATTTATCAAAGACAATTCCTGTAAATTTATATGGAAGTTAGGTTATACTTTCAAGCTGCTAAGTATTTCTACAATTATGTAAATAAAATTCACTGCCCAGCAAGAGCTAGCGGGGAGGGTTTAGATCCCTCTTGCCATGGCGAGGAAAAAGGTGTGAGGAATGGAAGTGGGAATTTTTTTCGATATCATGCACATGCAATAACATAACAGCAACAAAAAATCATTTTTTAAGTACATACAAACTAAATTTAAAACTTCCATATCATATAGAGGAGAAAATATAAATAGGTATCTATATCAAGCAAAATACATATTAGATCAAATAAATAAGATGTTAATATTAATCCCATCACCAAAATAAATATTTTATAATAGTAATTAATAACACTAAAATGTAGGGAATGAGAGAAAATCGATTAGTGTTTTCTAAAAACATACGTAACAAATAAAAAATAAAAAACGGCCGTTGATAACGTAATCATGCACTACTGCTACAAGTACGAGTATAACGCCTCCAAACCACTTCAAAAAAGGAAGAAAATCCGACAAAAACACACGCACAAATTAAATAATTTACAATACACCATGCACAATTTAAATGCGAAACGGCCTCATTATTGTATCCATGCACTACGCCCTATGCTACGAGTATCTATCTACTAGAACAGCGCCACGGGCCACACGCTCCCGAACGTTGCACAAGTTCATGGATACCTACCTACTAGTGTAGTATTGGGCATGCCCTTTAAGTGAAGTTCAGATACTTTCAATGCGCATGCGTTGAGCGTATAAGAAGATACATCGTGACTCTATGTGCTATGGAATAGCTATAAAATAGATTGATGGTACATGTGGGCAGAAAGGTATTCTGCCCATAGGTTGAGTTGAGAGGATGATGTTGATATGATGAGCAGATACATGAAGGAAGTATGAATGGGCGCAATGCAATGTACATAATGGTTGGTGACTCACGCGTGCGCTTCTTATAATTATTCAGCTTTCGCTTATGTAGAGGAGAGGAGTTTTTTATATTGGCAATTTAATCGTGATTAAGTACTAATGAATGGCGATTGTAATTTTAAGGAAAGTTACGTTACGTTAAGTTAGATATGCATGTAGGTACCGAAGTGAATCAATTGTATTCTAAGAAATAATTTTTTATTTTATTTTTATTTTTAGCCAGCATTTTGTAGGGTGGGCAGTGCCCTACCTGCCCACTTAGACCGGCCGCCCCTGGAGTGTGGTGCAATATAATAATGCTTAGCTAGTTGTAGACCTTTTCCACAGCTTGATAACAACAAATACCTGCAAAAAAGGGCGACCAGTCAACTGATTGCAACTCCGCAGATATAGAACTATAATCCGCTTTGCGATAGTTGAAACGGCTTGCAGTTATGTTATGCTTAAATGACGCTAAAGGAAAAGTAAGTTCAATAAACAAGGGAGGGTGATGAGGGTCAGGGTCAATGTAATAGTATTGAGAGGACGAAAGAGATACGCAGGGTGGTAAAAAATTGTTAAGATCAAGTCAACAAGCCGATCATTTGAATTCCTGACAGACTCTACTTGGGATAAATATTTAAAGATATGAAAGATGAAAGTGGTAGCGAGAAGGAATCTGTAGATAAGTGTTACCGTTATAGTGTCCAAAGAAAATCTGAGAAATAATATTAAGATTTGCAGTTTCGGTGTATGAACAATCCGAACAAGGTGTATGAATTTTTCGGTTTCTTTTGATTGCGTATAACAGTCAAAATAGGTGACATATTTTTTGTAATATTTTTTTTGTAGCGGGCACCATATGCACTCTGCTTACGACCTGTTCGACGGTTTTAAATGTTAACTTTGCAGCCGTATCGTGGCTGAAAGTTGGGTGATGTGCTATTTTCAGTTTCGATACTCGTAAAAAATACCGTTATGGCGGTTAGTAAAAAATACTAGTTACTGTAACTTCGACTTTGATTTTCCTTTTCAATTTTTATCTTCTTCCAAGATTTTTGCGATTTTGACCCTGTTCCGCAACGAAATTTTGGTTAGCTGCTCAGCACCCCAAAAAAACATAAGATAAAAAATTCTCCACCACATTTTGCAATCTGATGTACTAGGTTTATCACGTACTAACTACACTACAAGGGATACTGTAAATTACCATTTTAGTTAAGCATCTCGACTGTAAGAGTTACAATTTAGACAGGCTTGGAAGATTTTCATCATGAGTTCTGAGTGGGTGAACTCAAGCTAGATTAATAAGACGGGCATGATAATGGCACAACGTCAATGATTTTCTGTGTGTAGAAAAGAGAAAGACTGATATTGCTTCCTCTCTGTAATCACATTTTTTATACCCTTTTTTTTATACCCTTCGCTAATAGAGTGAAAGAGTATATTAACTTTGTCATGAAGTTTGTAACGCATTGAAGGAAGCATCTGCGACCATTTAACAAGTATACATATATGATCCGCATATCCGCATGACCAGATGAGTCGATTGGACGGTGTCCGTCTGTCTGTCCGTCTGTTGCAGCGCGTTTTTCTCGGCCGCTATAAAAGCTACGGAGCTGAAATTTTGCACAAGTGCTTATTATGTATGTATGTTTGAATCACCGAAATTAGATCAATGGGTAATGAGGTTGCCATAAAAAACCTAGCCCCCGCCCCCCCCCCCAAATTTATGTTCTTCTGGGAAAAACTTTTTTATTTGTCCACCAATTTCAACCACATTTCAGACAAATGTATTTCAATTGATGAAACAAAACATGTGTTAGAATGGATCAAAGCGGACTATGGGGTCATGGGGCTGCCAAACAAACCCATCCCCCCATTTTGGTTCTTCTAACAAACATTTTACACCAATTTCAAAAAAACTTTAATTAATGTGTCTTTATCAAAGCAACAAAAAGTTCAAAACAAATGGAATCGTGGGGCCATGCTCCCGCATCCCCCAATGAAATTTTCTGAGTTAATACTTTGATTTGCCCACTTATTTCAACCCCACTCAAATATTGTTTTGTCGACGCAAAGTAGCTTTTGTGAAGACGGAAGGAAAAGAATGGGGAGGGGGAGGGGGGCGAAATTAGACTCGGTCTCGTGGTTTGTGCATTCCGTCGCTCTTTTTTACTGGCACATGTTTTGGGTTTTTGATAACTATTTTTTATCATTTTATATCTTAGGAGCAAAGTGCTAAATTAAGTGTATCCGAAAAAATCCGTTTGTGTGAAATTTTATATACGGTGAACCCCGATATTCGCTAGGGTTTTGTTGCATGAAATCATTGCGAATATCGGTAAGTTGTTCCAATTGAATTGAAAGGACCAACTATAAATAAAGTGGTTTAAGCAGGACGGGGTCACAGTACGCACTGTAGGCTCATATCAAGATTCGGCGACTTGTATACACGGGAAACCTTGGACGTTGAAACAACTAAAGGAGTCCATAATCATCATCAACTTTCGGAAAAGGATTTTCTTATTTGCCTTCCCATTTTCCACGACTAACTCTTCCACGAACAGGTCGGCACCATGGAATCCATTAACTCCGCTAGGACACTCAAACAAACAATAACTGATTAACGAATGTTGTCGATCCAGTTGAAGCGCATATCATATAAGCTTGTCCTGGAGATCGGTCATGAGGAGGTTTTTCGGCCAAGGCTGCTAGCATATGAAATCGTTGAGTAAAAATTCGGTCATTTTGAAGTGAATTTTTCTCCCCTGTTGGTGACTCCACAAAAAGCATAACTTTGCACCAGACTGAAGCTGTTTTTGGCTCCCAAACGTAACTTCTTGGACAGGGGAAAGTGGTTGACATTAAATATTGAGGTCGACGTTTCTTATTTTGCAGTGCTTCTATAATTCCGAATGCATGAAAAAAATAGAATACCTCAGCGAAATTTTATCGAATTGAAATGATCTGATGTTACTACCAACCACCAGAATCATTTTGCGATGGATAGAGCGCTATCATGGTCAGAACGGAGATTTATTGACTCTCGGTATAGTTTTTCTTCAAGTAAAGGGCAGTTTCAATCATTTCATGAAATATGGGTAAAAAGTTCAAGGCAGTGTCCATATTCGCACTTTATTGCTCCTCCAAAAGAAAAGATTATGGTACTTACTTTAATCTAAATTAGAATATAAAAAAATGCGTGCCACAGTGTTTATGTTTTTTGCATTCAAAGAAAATGGAAAACTTAAAACGATCACACAAATTTTTCATGTACTTATTCGCTTTCGAACTATACCGAAGTCGCGAATGTTGAAGAAGTGTCGCAAAATATGAATCGCGAATAGGCGAATTCAAATTTCAAAAATTTAGCTATGTATGCATATTCTTTCTAAATCAATTGGGAGAAAACCTTTGCCCACTGGCTTCAACTTTTAAAAAGAATTTGCAATCTTCCCATTGATCATGTAATTAATAATAACAGGCGCGACAATCCAGCATTGGACTAAGGCCGCAGGATGTGTTAGTGACATCCTATTTCCAAGATCTTTTCTGCTTTTTGTTGAGGTAATGAGATCAGCATCACGCTCAGCAGTTTTATTTATCCCCATAAATGGGTACTCGTTTAACATCTGAGTGAGATCATAGTCCGTCACAAGCTCGTGAGTTCGAAAAACACCATGGAACACGGTGAGATTCGAACTCATGAGCCTGTGCACCGAAGGTGCGCGCACTAACCGCTAGACCAGCCAGACTACATGATCATGTAATTGGTTAATGGATAAGTTGCTTTTATTTGAAATACCAACATTTTCCCAACTTTCGATTGGATATTTTTTCTAATTGTATTTCTGTCAATGAATTTACATATTTTTCAGAAAAGTCGATTGAAAGAAAAGAAAGAACGCAAAAAATTTTTTTTATAAATTAGGTAAACTTAAAATTTCCGAAAAATACAAATATGTATTAGAAATTTTCTTTATCTTAATAAAAACAGAAACCTGAAAAAGGAGAGTTAAATAAGATGACCTAAATAAAAAAACTGGAATTTTGTGTTAATTGAAAATCAAAAGAAATTAATTAAAATTTCTTCTTTAACCCGCCATTTAAAATGTTTCATCCCTAACGGAGAGAATAGGTTGTATAAATGAAAACATGTTGTACTTATTTGTTGGGTAAACAAGCTAAAATATTACCAATTTCCACTAAAATCATCGATCAGTTTTCAAAGCATTACAATTATATTCATACGACATAATGTTCATTGTTCCGATTACCATTTTAATTTTTACAATTTGAATTTCTCAAAAAATATTATTGCCTTAGGGAAAATTTGACCCAGACACAGAAAACCGAAACCTCTGTGAAAGCTTCCTAGTTCTTATTGTGTTTAATCGAATTAAGCAAATTGTCTATAGCCACAAAAATACTTATTAATTAACATCTGATTCAATTGGCTAAATTAACTTAGCAAGTGCGCAAAATTCGTAATGATACGAGTAATTACAATCAGAATCACCGTTCAGAGGTCACCATCAGCGATCAGTAGTTGGCCCATAGATTCACACGCTTTCGCATACATTTTCGTGCCGTTTGTTAAATGTAAAGCCTCAATCGCAATACTCCGTTCCGTTCCATTCCGTCAACCATCCAATCCGTTCCGTTTTGTCAAAATATTAGTGCAAAGCACAATGCTCCGTTCCGTTCTGGCAGTTGTCATACGTTTTGTCGGAGTTTCTTGAAATGTTAGAATTGTTTTATCATTTATACTTACTGTACCTAATGTACGGCTTCGATATACTACTCGTCATCCATATCCGTTTGTTATGCTCCTGAACTGTCATTTTCCATAAAGGTGAGGTTATGTGATCCGTAAAAGTTGAATTTTGGTCAACTCTTCCGATCCGTTCCGTTCCGTTACAACCATTGTGTGCATTTACATGCCCAGTCCGTAAGGTCTACTTTTGACAGCTGAACGGAACCGAACGGAGTATTGCGATTGAGGCTTAAGGTACACATTATACCATTTCATATGATTTAATTTTATACACGGTTCTATAAATTATTCATTGGAAGTGGAAATTCAAATTAGGTAGTATGTGTGTGTTTGTTACTGGGATGATTTTGATCTTACTGTAGTTGCGTTTCTTTTTTTTTATCATCCCGTGTAGTTTTTGGGTAACGAATTTTCATCATAAAATGGTAGAATGGCATGATTTGTTGATATGAAAGAGTGCCTTTTTGCGAGCAGCTAAATATGTTGTAAATTTGTACATTTTATAAAAGGTACGATTTCTTACTAGGCGTACAGAACCATATACTGTGTATCCTCTAACTAAACTAAACTAAAGATAATTTTCTAGATTATCCGCTCCAACGCGTATTTTTGCACAATCCATACATTCTGTGTGCGCTTACCGATAATAAATTTTGCCAAAAGCCAAAAATTTCAATGGTGATGGCTGTACAGACCAGGTCCGATTCATTCTTTTCTTTCCAACTTTCGTTTAAAGACGCGACTGGCGTCTTATATTATTCTCGGATCGCAATATGATAATATGTAGTAATCGATCAAAGTCAGTCTCGTTTGGCTGCCGTTAAAGCAGGTGTCGGGCGATCAAAATCATGATGACGCAAAAGATTAATGGTGCTAAAACTAATTAAGGCATATACAGCATCTAGTCAGCAGGTATCCGTCGCGGCATTCACGGCAAATAAATATCAGAGCATCGAAGAAATACGAGCAGTAATACCTGGTAGAGAAGAATAGATATTTAAGTATCTTTATAGTTCGTTGCAAATTTAAGCCTGCATTTTGCAACAAATTTCAGTTTACTGTGTTAGTTAATTTAGTGATCAGATTTGTAAATGAAGTGGGCGGCATCTTTTTGCAAAGAGATGAGCTTAGGACCATCTACGCATAATAATAATAATCTTAAAGGTAACACTTACGCATACATCCGCAGTAAAACTGCACAATAGGCTGCTATGCTTTATTGTGCAGATACATATTAGGCCTCGATTGGTAGCTCCTGCAATGTAATATGATGTGCTGATGCTCAGATGCTGTAGAAGCGCATCATATCTATCGCACAATGTTATATTAATCCGTTTGCCAAGACTTCTGCGTCGATAATTACTGGGGCAATCGTTGCGAATTGTGCGCATACAATTTGCCTTTCATATATATAAAGTTTTTGTTCATTATGCAATTGAATGCTGCTGAATGGTTTATTATAAAATAATAATCAGACAGCATGAACAATCCGGCCTTTCTGTTTCATGGGATGAGTTTTCTTATTAGCGAATTTGGTTAGATATTATTATTGGTCATAGAGAAAAAAGCAGGTCGTGTCGTGGCCCATGTGCAAACAAAATGTGTGGTTTCTAGCGGCAAAATCAGTAGGTCATGTGGCATTTACACTCCTGGATGTCTTGCGGAATAATTTTGCCACAGGTCTGTATACGAACCAACAAGCACTATGTATTTGCAATACGTGATAGAAGATAATGTGCTACCTACTTCAAGCGCGTTTTTAATCTGATTAATACCATAATAATCCTTTCCATTGACAAAAATGTACTCACATTTAACCCTTAACTAATCGCATGGGGTCAGCTCTACTTTAAAGCTGAAATTTGTGGGCTTAAACGGATCAAAACGTGCCCGAACCTCTGCTAGCATTCCAGTGGCGTGCAGTGACATATATCAATGGGGATGCGGCGGAAAGAGAACACAAATGTACACAACATTTCAAAATGTCGCCATGGAGCTGTGTAAGGAACGAGGCAAGGAAGAAGAAGTTTATTTGATCATGCAACAAAGGTTAGAAATTAATTTAAGAAAGTTTTTTAAGAAAGGGTTCCTTATTAAATCGAAATAAAAATAATGTCCACTTCAACGTTAGTAAAATAAATTAAAAAACATCGCGTTTTGATCGCGCTTGATGTGCAGATCAAGCTTTGCTGATGATGGTTGTCCTATTGTAACAACCGAAATGCATTCATAATAAATTATATAAAAATAAGTGAGACGCGATGTTTTTTAATTTATTTTATTTAACGTTGGAGTGGACCTTATTTTTATTTCGATTTTTGTGGTCAATAAGGAGCTCTTTCGTTTTTATTTAGTGATTAAAAACTAAATAACTTCCTATCTTGAAATTAATTGCTTGTTCAATGATCGAATAATTTATGCTATCTGACTTCCTCGTTTCTTCGATGTAATCCGATTTAATTATTTTTTTCGGATACAAATGATCCATAATAAAATGCTTACACGAATAAAATAGCATTTTGTAGCTATGAAGCAATAATGATCATTTGTTTTCTATGATAATGGATAACATTTAACTCGGTCATAAAAGTTAGCAGTTTCAGAACTTTTTAAGTAACAAGTTTAGGGGCGATTCAGACTGTCAACAAGATTTACTAAATCCTAGATTAAGTTGACAATTGTACCATTTTGTACTGCAATTTGAATAATGCAAGTACATTCTACGATGCATTTTGAATTTAATGACACACGATTTAATCTAGTTGGCGGGTGTTGACTCGATTATTTTGGGGGTTTTAGTAAATCCTGTCCATAATGTGAATCGCCTCTTATTTCAATGTATAATACATAAAAAAAAAGTTTAAACAGAACTCTCTGGAAGCATTATTTCCTAAATACAGTCTTTTTCTGAGATGCTATATCTTTTTTTAATTATAAAAGTTAATTTTTTAATGCAATAAATATTGAAATTATTAAATATGCAAAATAAAACTTTAAATGAAAACAAGCTTAAAATTTAATAATATATTGCTACAGTTCTTCACTGTAAAGCAACTAATTCAAACATTTATCACTGAACCTAAACCTTGAACGTACATTATGAACTGAACTTTCATCTTACTTACAGATTTCACCACGAGCGGTGAAAGCATTTCAGCATTTTTCTCCTTTTTTAATGCTGGTATTTGTTGATTACAACATTATTACAACTCCAAACGCCTTTTTGTCTTGCTGGAATGCTTACATTCGTTCTCCATGCCAACATATTAGATGATCTTCACACATCTGCTCTTCTTTTCGTTCTTCTCTCATTCATGCTTGCACAGCTCGGAGTAGTTGACTTGGATGCGTTTAATGCAGGCAACAGGTCTACGCATCCCCAATGGTACGAAGAGCGCACAATGAGAATGTCTCGTATGAACGGAAATTGTGCTCGAATGGATGCGCTACTGAGGGAAGATTCTTTTCCGCATCCAGTGGAAAATTGAGTTGCTTACACGTACGAGAACAACTGGTACTATCGAGCAAGGACATAAATATGAAGTCGTATATTACTGCCTGTAGAAATTAATCGACGATTAATGGGTATGTCATTTGGGTTAAACCGGGCTTAGTTCCGTTTATTGTATTATGATATACATATCACAATGGACCAAATTCTGGTCTAAGTGCGCTGAACCTAACCTAACCATGATGTACATTTACGAAATAAGGATAGATATTATTTAACTTTCAATAAAGCAAATTGTATAACAGTGTATTCGAAAATTTTAGGGGATGCGGCGCATCCACCGCATCTATGGACTGCACGCCACTGTAGCATTCCAACTTATCTAAACGTATTATAAATCAGTCACCGCCACATTTTTCACCAGTGCAGGCGTAACGCTGTATTACTTTCTTTAGTGGTTAGACCCCATGCGAACACTTACGTGACTGGCATGTTCTGCTATCCGCTTTAATAGGGGGAACTTTTGTGTTTCCGCTATTTTCCGCTATTTTCCGCTATATGTCCGCTATATGGCGGACGGTAAGATAAGTGTCGATAACAAGAACAAGAAAATTCTTCTTGCGAAGCTGATAGCGTAATGTTCCCCAAATCTGGTGGGACTGACGCCACTCGAGAAAATGTGGCCGAAAACCGAAAACAGCTGTGGACAATTTGGACAGAATTCAAGATTAATTTTGTTGTAATATAAATTATGACCAACTCCAATGCTCAGATTTGCCTCATTAATAAATCCAGATATGTACCTACTCCAAGCTATCCACAAAATTGTCCAGCCATATCTTAATCCTGCATAGAAAAGCACAATTGTTGGTTAGTGGAGCCCAAGTTTGGAACTTTTGGACCTTTTTGAAAAATACGCAACGTGAGTTTCGTTGGAAGTTAGGCTATCTACACGATAGTAACTAGACTTATTTTTGGTGTGGATTTGGACAGCGAAACGCAAGACGCAAATGTTAACTGAAAATTGACTTTTGCCGAAATAATTTATCCTAACACAAGAGATATATTTTTGGCTTAGGGATAAGTAAAGAACTGTTATTACTAGAGCTACCACAATCGGAAGGTGTTCTAGTAAATAAATAAAAAGAAATCAAAAGAAAATTATTTCCACACGAGTCTAGACGTCAATATCATCAAGTGATTTCGGCCTAAAATATTTCCAGCGTTCTTTTGGGTAGAGGCTCTTAGCTAGAATAAAAATAAATTTATTGTTACAGCGATATATAAGTTGTACTCACGCCCCCCTTCCCAAACCGTCCCGTCTCCCTAGGGGGGCGCGCCCCCCACTTTGGGAATCCCTGGTCTAGACATACAAAAAAAAATCCCTAAGAAATCTAAATTTTGTTGGGGTCTCCAGAGACCCCGTGCGACCACTTACGTGACTTTCTCTATGCGCCTAATTAAGCGTTAATTTAAAATACGAAAAACCCCCAAAAAATATTCTTATTCATACTTTATAACGGTTCAAAATTGGCTGTTCTCGTAACTAGAATACCATACCAAAATACATAGCACCAAAGGCAATGAGTTAGAATGCCACTGATGTAATGTTAGTCTGAATTTCGCATAAAATTGTATGTGTATGACAAATTACAAGGGAAATGAGTATATTTCCTCTAACTACCGATTTTATTCGCAATGTTGTATAATTGTCAATTTGCGCTGTCGACATTATCGACAGTACATACTGTCGTTTCACGGAAGATCATATACTTATACGATTAATTTTAATACTCACTAAATAATACAATCCCAAGGCTATGATCCACCTACCTAAATTTTGGTCCGAACCGCACAATTATTGTTATTGCGTTTAATGACCCAGCGGGTGCTAGCTTCGGGTGGCCGTCAACTCAGACCATGATAATCTTAAATTGATTGTTGTCGATGGACTGGACTCTATAGTAGTAGCCTATAGTCAGTCTTGCATAGTCCATAAGATGGGCTTCCTTTTGTTGGAATAATCATACTGGTGCTCTTTTTGGTGTACCACTACCAAAGTGATCTCTTGTGGCAAATTAGTCAAGTAATTAGTTTAAATTATCTGAAAATCTATTTTGGGCAAATTATATTATTGTGAATTCCAGATTGTGGCAATAATTTCTCCTTGACAATGGATCTATTGAGTGTTTTTCGTGGGAAATGATGCAACAGACAAAGAAAATTTGAACTTTCATGAGCATATTAGGGTGATCTTGAACGCTAGGCTATAAATATCGAAAGATTATTATATTATTATTTGTTTCGGTTTTGTATGATGAGAGAACAATTTAAATACATATTGCGAACTTTAGTGTAATTTGCGGTTTAATTAGGGTGCATATGTAAAAACGAATGTTTAGAATTAAAATGATATAAATGAAGTCCGGGCCCATGGAATGAAAAGAAATTTGATTTATATTTACATTAATTTGTTCAAAATTTTGTAGGATTAAAATAAATACCAGACACTGTAATTTTTTCAATGACTTCGATAATATTAACCCATATTGTCCGGGGGTAAGAAGGAGTTGTGCTAGTATTATTATTAGTAGTTTGGCATAGGAAGAAAATGCAAATTTCGAAGAAATGTATTTTTAATTTTTTGTATTTTGGGCTATGGAGCACGTTGCGAAAACGCAACGCTAGACTTAACGTGTACTTTTTTGGTCCAAGAAAAGTGTCTTCCATACACAAAAATGGTTTAATTTTTTAAATAATAGCCTAAAATTTAGTAGCAAAAGTTATTATTAGCATTATTATGGATAGCCCCACCAATTTAGTCGTCGAAAATAGTCGCCAAGTATTCTGGTGGAGTCCGCATGGGGATGGGTAGCCCCCTCATTCTCTGTGTAGCTTCTATTTTTACCAGGTTTGTTGGAATCAACAACCGGTGCAAGATGCAATGCCCAAACCGGATCGCTCATATCAGATAGGTGGAACTCCTCCTTAGAATGTTGTCTGGGCTGGCGATCTACGTCCAGGAGTAGTGCCTCTTCCCTTTCCATTTGTAGAAGTTGGTTCTATGATAAAGCTAACTTCCCAAGGACATATCTGGATTATATTTTATACAAAGTTTAAACTTCACACGGTATTTGAGGAATATTGGGCCGTTGAATCGGGTCAAACTTGGAAATAATTATTTCGCTGATAAAAGGTAGTGGCCGCGTCATAAAACCAAATAAATTAAATGTTTTAAATAAACTTTTTAATTTGCAAAGCCACTTTTTACAAATATTTCTTAAATTTATCGAAAACTTAAGTACAAACAATTTTCGCCTCGCTTTATCTGAAGAAGTTAAACAGAGTCAAACAATGAAAGCAAAAGTTAAATAGCATCAAAACTGAATTAGTAGTAAAAATAATGGAAATCATTTGTCCATAGGATAGGAAAAAGAGGACATCGTTATAGTCCAGCGTTGCGTTTTCGCAACCTTAAATTTTGAGCGTACATATGTTCTGCGCTCATAATACAACTTTCTGATGAACTATGTATATTTTCGCCTATGTTGTAGTCTTTCTTATGTTACTTCCGTAGATTTCAGGAAAATATTTGATCTAAGTATTTTTATACACAAATTAGCATCCATACCTAAAAGCATGGAATTTTCACAATTTTCAAACCCTTAAAAATCATAGAAAACGTCAAAATACATCTTTGAGCAAAAACAGGTCGATTAGATAATTCTAAAATGAAACTTTCTTCCTTGGGGATCAAATTTATATTTTATAGCGTGAAACATGAAAATGTAAAGCGTTGCGAAAACGTAACCGTAGGACAAAATGGGTTAAGGCCCTTTTTTTTTTAGAAGTCAATGCTTAACATAGGGGGAGATGGGGAGGATTTGTACATTTTATACTTATTGTCGAAAATCTTTTTAACGGACATTTGTCGATTATCCGTTTTTAGCTTATTTGATAGATGAAAATGTTTTCTATGTTAATGCGGCAAACATCGAACGCGGCAAGTTATGACACCTGCTCAAAACACTGTCTATCAAAGGTTGTTTGTTTGTCATTGTAATTAGTCGAACACAAAGACAGACCATTGCTCCAATATAATTTTGCCTGTTTGTACTTTCGCGTACCCATCATTAATTGTACTCGAGCACACCGAATCATCTCCTTGAAATCAGTATTAACAGATTTCAGATCTCGCCTTTGCGCAGAGTGCAAATTAGTCTGTTTCGCCGCCAGCTATTATCTATACCAAAGAATAAACATTATTTGGCGAAAAAATTATTATCCGCGAACAACTGAGTTCTGAGATATTTAGGAGAGAAATCTATGAATTTTACCCATTTTTACGGGCTTTATCAAATGCTTAATGCATTTATGTTTCACGAACCCAAATTCAAACTTATGCTCTTTCTTAATTTTTGGAGTCCGCAGGAACGCTAGGAAAGTGTAAAATGCGTTTGTGTGATTTTTCACACAAGGGTAAGATTACGGTTAAATATCTCATTGTATGTATGTATTGTAGTGTATGCCACTTTAGTACTACAGTGTGTGTCGAAAAAAGTGTAACTCACTTTTTATATAAAATAAATTATCACTGGTCGCGAAGATAAAAAATATGGTCCAAAACCGTGAAATGCAGTGCCTTTCTTGTGAAACGGCTTTGGAAGATACGGAGGATATAATCATGTGCACAACTTGTAACAATTTCTTCCATTCGCGTTGCATTCACTTAAAAACCCCTGAAAATATACGAAAATTCGGGCAAAGGCGCAAAACATGGAAATGCGATAAATGCTACACATGACAAGATAGACAGTTTTAAGCTAAGCTATGTGAAAGGGTATATTAACTTTGTCATGAAGTTTGCAACGCACAGAAGGAAGCAAAAAAACGACGTTTGACGTTTATCATAGCAAACACGCAAAATTTTTCGCTAATATTAAATTTCTAATTTTTTTATCAAATTCATAAGATTTAATATTAAATTCATAATTTTATGATTCATTTGCTCGTTCACTTCATCTGTAAAAGTGGTTTCGCGGATTGGTGTAGTGATAAATCATAAATTTGTTCGAAAAGTGTTTAGTGGTTTGCATTTTTTTACCTGCCGCTCGGACGGTCTTTGTTCTTTGTTTTCATTTGGTCCAGTAGTCATTTCAACTCGGCTTAACTGAGTTATCTGGGCATACATTTTCGTACTAGCATATAGCGCAGTGGTAGCGTGTACGACTCACGCCCGTGAGGTCCTGTGTTCGAATCCCACTTTTTGCAAATTTTTTTCTTTTTGCTTTTTTTCTCTTTTTATTAATTTATTAGTTTAGTTCTTGTATTAAAATGAATTGTGTTTGCGAGCAATTTTACAAAGTCCAAATTGACGGTCTATCTCAGCTCGTTTCGTCGTTGCAGAGCCAACTTAGCAAGCTGAGATCCCTTATGAAATCTGTAAATTGTTGTGAAAACAATTCCGAAGCATTGCGAGATAAAAATGTAAATTTAAAAAATAAGAAGAGTAATATAGGGAAAGACACTAAGAAAAAAACTAAAAATATTATTTCAATATCTTCTGAGCAATCTTTCGTTAGCCATGAAGCGGGGACTTCCACTGTTATTTCAGATTCATCTTCTACAATTCCTTCCAACGTTGACAAAAATCAATCTCCGATTGATAAATTTGTCACAGTTCGTAAGAAAGGGAAACATATTAAAAAACCTTCTCCTGTTGGTGATGTTATTCCCAAAAAGAGTGATAATAATAATAGGCGACACAAAAGAATCTTCGGTATCGATCAAGCTAATGATTCTCTTCGAAGTGTCCCCAGTTTCAAGGTATTCCATGTTTCTAAGCTGCATGCTTCGGTAAAAGCAGACGATTTAAAGGAATATGTAATGAAAAAGCTTAATTTAACAGATGACGGCTTTCTTTCGGTTTATCCTATGATAAAAAAAGATTGTGATATTTCCAAATTAGTTTCAATCAGTTTTGGTTTGAAACTTCCTCATGAATATTCTAAGCAAGTGTTTTGTGCCAACTTCTGGCCCAAGGGCGTCAACATATCACCATTCAAATTTTCAAAAAACGACAAACGCCAAAACAGTGTCCAGCAGAAAACATAATTTCCAATTCATTTTTCTCGGTCTATTATCAAAATGTTGGCGGTCATCGTTCAAGAACAAATGACTTTTACCTTGCAGCTTCACAAGAAGATTATGCTGCCATTTGCTTAACCGAGACTTGGCTTCACACAGACATTACAAATGAAGAACTTTTCATAAGAGACTATGATGTCTATCGTCGCGACCGTTATGAGGCTTCGACTAAGAGAGGAGGTGGTGTTTTGGTAGCTATCAAAACAACATTCCCATCTCATGAAGTTGAGCTTTTTCATAAGGACGTGGAACAGATATGTGTTTCTATCAATGTTTCTCGCAGCGAAAAGTATATATTTTTAATAGCTATTTACCACCTTTGAGTTCAGTTGATGTTTATAACAAACATGTAGATAATATCTCCAAGCTATTTGCATCTTTTGAGGAAAAAGACAAATTTATTGTTGTTGGGGATTTCAATCTTGGTAATATAAGTTGGTACTGGAACAACGACGAGAAAAAAAATCTGCCGCGTGATTTACATCTTGAGTGTGAATCTGTTCTAACAGATTGTTTGTTTGCAATGAATTTGATGCAAATGAATCTTGTTAAAAATTCGATTGGTAGAATTTTAGATCTAATTTTTGTTAGTACTTGCTTGAATGCTTCTGTAATTAAAGTAGATAAACCAATTTTGCCCAATTCAATCCATCACAGTGCTCTTCTTCTTGAGTTTGTTTTTTATGATTACATTGAAGAAGAGCCCGAAGTTATTCCTACTAGAAATTTTCAAAAAGCCCAATTTGAAAAACTAAATTCAACATTTTTTAATATGGATTGGGCTCCAGTTATATCGAATAGTAATCTTATTGAAAGTTATACAATTTTTAATTCAATTTTAAATAAATCTATTCGCAAGTACGTTCCATTAAAAAAGAACAAAATAAAAGCAAAAAATCCTTGGGCTACCAAAGAATTGTTCAAACTTAAGAGAGCAAAAAATAAGGCCCATAAATTATACAAGAAGTCATCCTCTCTTGCCAATAAAGAAAATTTCTTTAGATTGAGAAGAGAGTATGAATTAATGAATAAAAATCTTTACAAACAGTATATTGCGAGAGCTGAAAATAATATAAAGAATGACAGTAAGACATTTTGGAATTTTATAAACAGCAAGCGTAAGAATACGGGAATCCCAAAAAATTTAGAATTCAATGGCAATTTTTACAAAGATGTTCAATCGGTTTGTGACGGATTTGCTAGATTTTTCAGTTCAGTTTACAAAGTGCCAGACTCCGTTTCATCAGAAATGAATGCTAACATCAATGGAAGTCAGAGTGCATTGGTCCCTCGGATAGCTCAGGAGGACCTTACGAGTGCTCTTGAGATTTCTGAGGATGACCTATTGAATGCTATGCGTGATCTTGATGTTAGTATTCAGGCCGGACCTGATGGCATTCCTAATATATTTTTGAAGAATTGCATGCAATCGTTATGTCGTCCTTTAGCCTTTATTTTTAATTTGTCCTTGACTTCAGGTGTTTTTCTTGATGAATGGAAAGTTTCATACATAACGCCTGTTCACAAAAAGGGTCCGAAGCATCTTATTGATAACTATAGACCCATAGCTAAAATATCTGCAATACCGAAGTTGTTTGAAATGCTTATTAAAAATAAAATAGATGTTTTAATTAGCCGTTTGATGTCGCCATGTCAACATGGATTCCTAAAAGGAAAATCAACTTCAACAAATTTGGTATCATTTACTAAATTTGTTGCTGATGGTATTGAGCAGGGAATGCAGGTTGATGTGGTATATACCGATTTTTCGAAGGCTTTTGATAGAGTAGATCATAATATTTTACTTAAAAAACTAGAACATTTAGGAATACAGTCAATTTTTCTAAGCTGGGTGAGATCCTATTTAACGGATAGGACTCAGTTGGTGAAGTTAAATGGCTGTACATCTCGCTCTGTTATAAAGTGTTCATCAGGGGTTCCGCAAGGAAGCCATTTAGGACCACTTTTCTTTTTAGTTTTCATAAACGATATCATCCAAAATTTTAAATTCGTGCGTGTATGGCAGTATGCCGATGATATGAAAATCGCTATGAAAATACGCAACATTGATGATTGCCTTAAGTTGCAATCCGATTTAGAAAAGCTGCAATTTTGGTGCCGCGATAATAATTTAAATTTAAATGTTAGTAAATGTAAAGTACTTAGCATATATAAATTGAAAACTCCGGTCTTCTTTGAGTACTCCTTAACAGGTAGTGTTCTTGAAAGGGTTGCCGAAATATCAGATCTTGGTGTAATTTTCGACCATGAGCTTTCATTTCGACAACACATTGATTACATTATTTCAAAAGCGAATAGTATGTTAGGATTTGTTTAACGTAATGCGCGCGAATTTAATGATGCTTTTACTTTAAAAATATTGTATGCAGCTTTCGTTCGTTCGCACCTGGAGTATTGTTCTATTGTGTGGAATCCGTTCTATAAGGTGCATATCGAGCGTATAGAAAGAATTCAACACAATTTTACACGGTTTGCCATTTATCAAATTGGCTGGCGTTTCAAGCCAGATTATAAAACTCGCTGTTCCTTATTGGGTTTACAAGCCTTAGATTATAGAAGAACATTTTTAAACGCTATGTTTATAAGAGACCTGTTTTGCTCTCATATTGTTTGTGAAGATATATTAAATAACTTTCAAGTCAGAAATATTCCTCACAATTTACGGCGGAACAACCTTCTTGTTCAGCCTTATCATAGAGTAAACTATGGGCTTAATGAACCAATTACAAGGTCAATTATTCTTTATAATAGTTTGAAGGACTTAGTTAATTTTAATTGTACTAATAAACTAATGTTTAAAAGAAGTTGTTTTGATAAATTTCCTTATTAATATATTTTGTTTTCAGTTTTTTTTTACGATCTGCTAGAGTTTACACTCGATTGATTGATTAGTCACTTACGTACGGATAGTAAGTAAAGTGATGCCGAGAAGCCTAGTCCCGGGACAAAAGTTTCTATGAGGCAAAAAAAAAAAAAACTCCGCCCATATAAAGTATATTGATCATGATCAGTGTGACGTAGACTTTCGATGCTTATATGTATAAGGAAAAGTTGAAATATTGAAAATTGCTGGTAACAGCCATCCATACCACTACCAGCAGGCAAAAAGGGTCGAGCTACCTCCCCAATGGAGTATGGTAGCTACTGACGAGTAGGTCGATTGGATGACGAAACCCGGATTACAGCCTTAAATGGTCATCATTTTAAAGGGGACAATTTGGTACATAGAATAATACTATGCCAATGGTTTCCCAAATTCATTCTAAAAAAAATAAAAAAATAAATGTGAGTTGCGCTGAGTCGAGAATAGTAGTAAATTTCATATATCAACGAGACCGAGGCTAATTTCCGGCGCGGCCGAAATTTGAATACCCTTCGCTCTCCCCGGGCTAAAAGTTTTTTCAGGCGTACCTACGACTTGTAGGTATGTATGTAATCCCCCCCCACCACATTCTTTTCCTTCCGTCATCACAAAAGTTCCGTTGCGTCGACAAAACAATATTCGTGTGGTGTTTGGTTAGTATAAAAGGCCAAATAAAAATATTTACTCAGAAAATTTTATTGTGGGATGCGGGAGCATGGCCCCATAGTACGATTCCATTTGTTTTGACCTTTTTTGTTGCTTTGATAAAGACACATTAATTCAAGGTTTTGTGAAATTGGTGTACAAAATGTTTCTGTAGAAGAACCAAAATGGGGGGTTGGGTTTGTATGGCAGACCCATGACCCCATTGTCCGATTTGATCCATTCTTACATATATTTTGTTTCATCAATGGAAATACATTTGTGTAAAATTTGGTTGGAATTGGTGCACAAAAGAAAAGGTTTTTTTTAGAAGAACCTAATTGTGGGGGGTTAGGTTTATATGGCAGCCCCATGACCCCATGGTGCGAATTGATCCATTCTTACATATGTTTTGTGTTATCAATAGGGACACATTTGTGTGAAATTTTGTTGAAATTGGTGCACAAATAAAAAAGTTTTTCTTAGAAGAATCTAAATTGGGGGGTTGGATTCGTACGGCAGCCCCATGACCCCATTTTCCGATTTGATTCATTCTAACGTATGTTTTGTGTCATCAATAGAAATATATTTATGTGAAATTTGTTTGAAATTAGTGTACAAATAAAAAAGTTTTTCTTAGAAGAACCTAATTTAGGAGGTTAAGTTTGTATGGCAGCCCCATGACACCATGGCCCGATGTGATCTATTCTTGCATATGTTTTGTGTTATCAATAGAAACACATTTGTGAGAAATTTCGTTGAAATTGGTACACAAGTAAAAAAGTGTTTCTTAGAAGAACCTAATTTGGGGTGTTGGGTTTATATGGTAGCCCCATATAAACCCACTAAGAGACTGCGAACAAATTTAATGCTTTTTTCGCAAGCATTCGTGAAAACATCTCAGATGCAACTGCTTCTAGAGAAAATCCCAGTCCCAGTGACTTATTAACGGACTTTAATTTCATCTCAAGTGAGGAAGTCCTTAATTTTATCCACAGTTTACAGCTAAAGCTCCTGGAGATGATGTAATTTCTGCAAAGCTGTTAAGGAATACAGCAATCTGCATTGTTTCTGCGGCATTTTCCCAGAAAGTTTTAAAACAGTAACCGTAATACCAATTTTTAAGGCACTTGACAAAAAAGATCCTAATAACAATAGACCTACCTCACTACGTTCAACAAGTCAAGACGTTCTTTGTCTGCTGTTGCCTATGCTGTGGTATTCACTTGAGAGACTCAAACTGTAGGAAATGTGGGACTTACGTGACTTTCAAAATAAGCCCTCCACATTCTATTCCATTCCATTCACATGTTGCTATTGTAGATCATCTAGAGATGAGACTCACCCACAGTGCACTGTGAATTTTCAAAATAACAAAATCCAAATTACCTTTATCTTTATCAACCAGAATGTTCATAAAATCGAAATTTATCAATACACAATAAATGTTTGAAGCCCGCAATTATGTGCATCCATAAAAGACAAAAAATGTCACGAATTTTTCCTTATATAAAATGAAGTACATCATTTTATCCGTAACATTCGCAATGTTCAAGTGTTTAATTCTACTAGTTTTTATCGCGGCCAATTCCAACGGTGCCAGCATAGCACCGAAAGGACTAGTCCCAAGGCTAGATGGACGAATTGTTGGCGGTTGGCCCACAACCGTGGAATCACACCCACATCAGATCAGTTTGAAATACTACGGCAGTCATCGATGCGGAGGATCTATTGTTAAAGCTGACGTTGTCCTTACGGCTGCACATTGCACCGATGGCATATCCGCTAATTATTTCCAAATCGTTGCTGGAATTACGCTACTCACTAAGGATCAGGGCATCACGAAGAATGTCAAACAGATTGTCCAGCATGGCGAATTCGATCCGATCGAATATCTCAATGACGTATCATTGCTGTTCCTCGAAAATGAATTGGAACTTTCGAAAACAGTTCAAACTATTGGAATGGCTAGTCCGGGCGAAACACTCAGGGCTGGTACTATGGTACGTGTTACGGGCTGGGGAACGCTGCAACCCAATGGACCGGCTCCGGATCAATTGCAAGAAGTTTATGTGACGGTAGTTAGTAACGAGGATTGTGCGAAAGCCTATGACGGAGTTAATCCAGTGACAGAATCAATGATGTGTGCCGGTGAACCGTTTGGAGGAAAGGATGCATGCCAAGGTGATTCAGGCGGTCCGCTTGTATCCAACGGAAAAGTATACGGAATTGTTTCGTGGGGTGTTGGTTGTGCGTATGCAGACTATCCGGGAGTGTATGCTAATGTTGGTAATCTTCGTGAATGGATTAATTTTAGAATAGCATTAGCATAATCTTTAAATAAATGAAATACATTTAAAGCTTTTTTCTTGTAACGAAATAAATGCTTCCCTAAAGAATCGTGAAAACCAGAGAGAGTTTTGATTAATTTTCTCGTAATTCAGATCACATTTCTGTTCTCGCATTAGGAAGACTGTCGACCACATAGAGAACAAGCTGTAAACATTCACTTGGCTTTATCAGAGAGTGCATTCCCTTATGTGACGAGGTACAACTGTGGAGCCCGCGGAAGAGATGCAGGTTGCTCACGGTGTCAGGTTTGACCTGTACAGGAGACCCAAAATCATAAGTTTTACCATTTAAAAGCCCGTAAAATTTTAAGCAGTTTCTAGATCAGTAGAACCTTTCATCTGATCTCTCAGCATTTTATCGTTCATAAACTTTTGAGTGTCGCAATATCGTAATTTATTAAAACTTTATCATCACCATAAAGCACAGCGCTAATACCAAACAAAAGTACTATTAACTTTTTTTATCAGCGGCGAAATCAAATTACTATTATACTATATAAAACCTATTGCCACGTAGTAAAAGCGGCTTCAGTTAGCAGTCAGAATGTTGTCTTTATTGTTGTTTTTCGGTTTATTTAACGCATCATGGGGTGCTGCGGTCAGTTATAAGAATCTTGGCTTACATCCGCTTCTCCCAGACGGTCGTATAGTTGGCGGCGAGGAAACCACTATTGAATCATTTCCTCATCAAGTATCCTTGAGATACTTCTCGTGGCACCGATGTGGCGGATCAATCATCAAGGCTGATGCTATCATCACAGCAGCTCACTGTGTTGTTGGCATACCGCTTATCAATATGGCATTTGTAGCCGGAACCTCAGATGTCACGGTGGGCGGTGAAACTAGAAAACTTAAGAAATCCATTGTACATCCAGATTACAATGATTGGACTATCGATTCGGATGTTGCTGTTGTCCAATTGCAAAATTGCTATGTTTTCACGGAGCGAATACAACCGATTGAGCTGCCCTTTATGCATGAAGAGATACGTGCCGAAACGAAGGTGGTAGTGAGTGGATGGGGTACGGTCGAGGAGAAAGGACCCGAAGCGGACATTTTACGTTATGTAGCCGTGGATGTTATAGATAGAGAAAAGTGCGCTGCTGCGTATAGTGAGATACGAGAAATAACGCCAAATATGCTTTGTGCCGGATCGATTGGAGGTGGTAAGGATGCCTGCCAAGGAGATTCAGGTGGTCCACTAATAGACGGAAGGAAACTGTATGGAATTGTTTCATGGGGCAAGGGATGCGCTCAAAGTGAATATCCAGGAGTTTATGCAAAGGTTTCATCATTCCGAGATTGGATTGACGTGCAAATGGGTAGCTTCGACTGATGTATAGTGATTTACTAGAATAAATTCAGATTTAATTGTCGTTGACTTGGGCTTGGCATTTTTTATGAACATGGTTTTTCTTCTCGTTGACAACGGCAAGCAATGTTCAAAGAGTTGCCAGCTTCATAACCGTCGCATATGTTTCCTCGTAATCAAAATGGTGTTCCTGCGTAAAATCACATAACACTCAGCATTCAAAGCAAAAGTCATATTTGACTTACCAAATTGAAATGGTTTGACGGCCTTTCGTTCGTGCTGCCTCCTAAGAGGTGTTGTCTCATCGACAGTTGAGAGAGACCTCATGTGTGCTTCATTTGCATCCATAAACTCATCGTTGTTGTTGTTTTTGAACTCGCTGTTCATATCTGGCACATTCTCTCGTTGAATGTTACATCTAGGCTAAGCTGACCAGACGTACAGCATTTTGCTGTACAGTAGAGCAGTACAGTACAGTACAGCATTCCTCAAGCCCCACAATGAAACCTGATCACTTGATAAGCTCCTCGGTGAAGCCTGCGATCAATCTTGACTGCGTTTATAAGGTGTAAAATTTGACCCCTGTACCCTATATGATATTTAGCGAGATAAACGAACTTTTATGTTTCTGGAATTTGGCACACTTGTAGAGCTACTTGACGCGAACATTTCGCATCCAAATTGCACGGTCCTACCTAATTGCGTTCGGAAGTTACGGCTGCTCAAATTGCAATTTTGAGTTTTCTAATTGAAAATTGTCCATATAGGCCAGTAATTTTATGATTTTAGGTCGCAAAAAATTGCTCGGCTCTGGTTTTTTGGGATATTGTTAGGGTAGATACCAGAAGTGTACCACCAAGTTTGCAACTTCAAAACACCTGTGCTAACCCCGTGACCCTCAAAAAACCTAAAAATTTTCGGATTTTTTTCATATTTTGGTTTGTAATTTCCAAAAGGTGCTTCCTAAGAGAAATTCGTCTACTGGATTTTTAAAGCTAACAAACCCTTCTTTAATTTGAGTCCCCCTCCAGCTTTGTAGGTGCAAACGATCCCAAGATACAGCACTTTAAACATTGTTGTTTGTAAAAAAAAGTTCGAAATTGTAATTTTAGTCATTTTCCGAACTAAATATCGGGTTACGGAGAAAGTCATGTGACACAAAGTTATAAACCAAGTTACTTATGTGTATATGTCGGAATGAATGGAATTGGACCATGGGGTCATAGGGCTGCCCCTGAAAATTAGGTTCTTCTAAGAATTTTTTTTCCTTTATGTACCAATATTAACCAAACTTCACCCAAGTGTATTGCTGGTTAAGCATCAAAAAATATCCAGGAACGGATGAAATCGGAACAATACGTCATAGGGCTGTCATACAAACCAACCTCTGGAAATTAGGTTCTTCTAAGAAAACATTTTTCTTTATGAACCAATCTTAACTAAACCTCATCCATATGTGTTCCTAGTCATGCCTCAAAACATATCTAGGAATGGATGGAATCGGAACATTACGTCATAGGGCTGTCATACAAACCAACCCCTAAATATTAGGTTCTTGTAATAAAAACTTTTTTTCTTTTTGAATCTTAACCAAAATTCATCCAACCATGTTCCTGGATTAGCCTCAACGCATCCAGGAACAGATGGAATCGGAACACGTCGTATTACAAATTCGAACTTTTTTACAAAAAAAAAAACATCTTTTAAAATGCTGTATCTTGGGATCCTTTGTACTTACAAAGCTGGGGTTGCACTCAAATTAAAAAAGATCTTGTTAGCTTTAAAAGTGCACTGGACGACTTTCTTGTAGGAAGCACCTTTTTCAAAATTACAAACCAAAATATGAAAAAAGTCCGAAAATTTTGAGGTTTTTCGAGGGTCACGGGGTTAGCACAGGTTTTTCGAAGTTGCAAACTTGGTGGTATACTTCTGGTATCTATCCTAGCAATGTCCCAAAAAACCAAATCCGAGCTATTTTTTGCGACCTAACGCCTTATATTTCGGTTTATTGACTGGCCTAATAACCCTGAAATTCGTGAGCGAAAAATTTTAAAATTTAGAAAACTTGCAAAGCACCGTACTGTTCAAATTTGGTGATAATTGGCACCCTTGTAGAGCTACTTGACTTGACTCCAAGTTTCAAGGTCCTACCTATCCGCGTTCGGAAGTTACAACTGCCCAAACCACACTTTTGTGTTTTCTAATGGATTTTTTTAAATTTGGCAGACTTGTAGAGCTTCGCACTGTCCATATTTTTGAATATTTCAAGGCTCTAGCTTCCAAGATTTAAAAGTTGCAGCCATCGATATATTACAGAAATCTATTTTCAATTTTATGTGTATAATGAATCTTATTTCGACTATTCTTCCTTGGTATACCTTTTGTGGTTAAACATACGTTTGTATGAGCACCAGTAGCGTTAATAACTTTTCAGAAGAGGGAGGGAGTCAGTGGTCTGGATTTTTTTTCCAGGACAGAGGTAGTGCAATAAATGAACTTTAGAACCCCTAAGATCTAAAAACAGGCCGTTTCTTCAAGGTTTTTAAGTTATTTATATTCTGCTTGTTTAGCTGAGATTCTGGAGGAATAAGTTTGGTACAGCGAGGAGAACCGTGAATCGCCTAAAGATTACGCAGTATTATTCTGCAGTATTGTATTCTGCTTACCTACTTACCTTGAAGGTAGGCCTGTTCGATGCTCAGATTTCAATATCGGATACCGGTTTTCTTCAGTACCCGGTACCATACCCGGTGCACCGGCCCCTGTCGGTTTTTCAACCATGAGCTGTTTTTTCAGTAGCGGGTTTTTTTTTTCAACCATGAGCGGGTTTTATTCAAGTACTGTTTTTTTAACATTACCCGGTTTTTTTTTCATGAGCCGTTTTTTTCAACCATGAGCCTTTTTTTAGCATGACCCGGTTTTTTTCGACCATGAGCCGGTTAAATCTGGACAAAAAATCGTCATATTTATATTTATAAGTACCGGTACTGATTGAACACCGGTCTTAACCTTCCGGCGGGCGCAATACTAATCCTAACACGATCGGACGCAATGCATCTGACAGATTAAGTGCAGAAAAAGGATAACACTAAGTTTCTGGTTATTTGAAACTCTTTTGTATTGTTGCATTGTCTTTTTGAAACAGTTCTACGAAATTTTAGTAACAAAAACAAAGTTTGATACCATTCACATTTTCAATTTTCTAAGAATATTCCGCTTTCAATCGCTTCAATATTTAAAAAAAACAACAACTCGACCGCTTAAAAAATGTTAGCTTTTTTTACTAACAACACACTATTAAAGAATTTGGTGCGCCTAAAAGTAAACACAACGTTATTAAGCAAAGTGAAGAGTATTACAAGTGGAAGTTTTCATAGAAAAGGAGAAAATAACACAATCGGGCGCAATACATCTGAGAGATTATTTCTTCCCCTCTCGCCCCTCAGACATATGGTAGATAGAAACTGAAAACTGCTTTGGGTAGTTGATCGATAAAGATTAAGCTACTGTGAGTTTCATATCTCTCCCTTTTCATATCGCTGATTGGCGCAACAAAAACTATTCACTTAATCTGTCAGATGCATTGCACCCGCCCGAAGGTTAAACTAATGTACCGGTGTTAGGAACTTGAAAGTTCAATCCTGGAAAGTTGTGGGGTGAACTTAAAATTGAACGTTTGTCTGCAAGACAGAGCGCAGATGTAAGGAATTTTTCCGGCACTGGAGATAAGTGTAGTAAAATAGGCCTCAGTGAGCGACCTATTACATATGCAAAATGATGCCAATTTGCCTTTTGGAACACAAATCTTTTAGAAGGTTCAATTTCCAGAGGTTGATCCAAAATTTGAAATAAGACCAGTACTTACCGGTCTGAGCACAGATTCGATTGCATGATAGGGGGTGTGAGATACTGGACACAGTTGCTGAAAATTAAATCTAGAGTGGACGGGTGTCCTTGTACCTATAGAGTGCAGATAGTATGTTGGAGTCGGGGTGAAGAGAATGTTTAGGTAGATAGTTGAAAGTTTGTTATACGAAAGCTTACCCTAATGGATCGTTTTGACGCAGTTCCAATGACTATGCCTGGAGTTGAGGTCGCCGGTGATGATTATTATTACCCTGCAACCCGTTGAAAAGAATTAAATCGTTTTTATAAAGAGACTCCTTGTTAGAGTTTGAATATCCTCCCAGAAAATAACCTCCCAACACTGTAAAAGTTTTGTGGCAAAGGGCAACATCTATGCTCAATGTTTCAAAGATTCGAGTGCTTAAAGCAGGATTCAGATGATGAGAGATAAATTTCGATACAACAATAGTTACTCCTGCACCTCTGTTATTAGCTCGATCAACTCTGTAGATTGTATAATTTGGGTCATAAAATAAACTGTCTTTCTTCAGCCATGTCCTCTGTTACAATTGCGACGTCCGTTTTATTGGTTTTTAAGTAACATAAAAATTCTAAATGTTTATAGACCTAAGCTCTGTGAGTTCCATCGAACAACATTTATATCTGCTTGATGATTTGCAATAACTCTGAATTGATTCTCCTTACTTTTGCAGTTCCTTAGATTAATTAGTGTCTCATTGGTTAAGCTAATTAATTCAGATGTATTGAATAATTTCTGAGGAGAGGTGGAAGTATCTCTCGTGACGTCAGCAAAACTTCGGCTTGGAAATGTAGTGTTGGTAGGAATCGGAATTGGATTCGTGAGTAAACTCCGAAAACGATTTGAATGAAGTAAATTCTTCGGATTACGTTGATCGATAAGTTTGTTTGTGCGTTTTTCACTTAAACGTTGTGAAGAAGAAGGGACATATAACTCAGTCTGACTGGACACCTAGTATAACTGGTGCACATTTGCGTTTAGCGTTTGCGTCATTTTTAGTGGCGAATTCTGTGTTTTTGTGCGAGGACCGGCAAAGAGAATACACACTGTTTTCAAATATGTAACATCCATTAATGCCATGGCCCATCGGTTGGTAGTTGAAGCTCTGAATCGGACCTGCTTTACGTGGTTTTTCAAAAGTGATCAATAGCCGTATGAAATAATTAAGTCAGATAGTTTAATCACTCCTATTGGAAATGTTGTATATGTGACGCCTGCTGATTTTAATGTTTATTTGTGTACATTGTGCACTTGATTGGATGGGAATGAAGACCAGTCAGCACTAATTTACTTTTTCTTAGCAAAAATCAAGATGCTTAGTATTGAACGTATATGCGGAGTTCCTACACCGCAGACCTAG
Organism: Microchrysa polita; assembly: GCA_949715475.1. Classification (NCBI taxonomy): domain Eukaryota; kingdom Metazoa; phylum Arthropoda; class Insecta; order Diptera; family Stratiomyidae; genus Microchrysa; species Microchrysa polita. The sequence continues at coordinate 131,845,922 of OX454415.1, read as the reverse complement.
CGACGCCATGAAGCGGTAAAAAGAAAGAGGCATATAGCGGTTTAGAAAAACGGAAAAATGTTACCGTTACTCGAAATCGTAAAAAAAAACTGATATGAAATGCACTCGCCCAACTAACAATTTCGCTCTGATAACACTCTACAAGAGTCTTACAAGAACAAGCATCAAGACATCAACTCTTGAAATTTAACTCTTAAAGAGTACTATAAGATCCTTATAAAAATCTTATAAGTATTAAATGACACACTTTCCAAGAGTTATTTTGATCTTGTAGCAAGAGTTAAAATCTCATTATAGGAGATACACATGTCTTATTAGAAGGCTTCTAGGCTTCTTATTAGAGTGGAAATTTATTCTTGTAAGAGTCTCAAAAAAATACTATACACTTGTTATGAGACGCAAGCTCTTCTAATAGGTGTAGCGAAAAGAGTGCGCATGATATTGCCACATTCGCTATCCTTTTTTGTCAAACATAAGTAGATATTACGAGAACGACTATTAATGTCATAAGTTATTATTTCGACCTCAGCTAAAATGAAAATTTTTCACGCTGATAATTGCTTCGCAAAACTTAGTTTTTTCTAGAAATATGGGTCGACATTTTAATGCGATTAAAATTTTATCGTTGAATATGGCTATTTTGCTTCGAAAAATAGCAAAGCCCCCTAAAAATAGTCTACTTTTTTTAATTTTGGAGGAAACATAATATTTTTCTACTGTTGATAACTAGTAAAAAACTTCATTGAATAATTTTGTTTCAATTTCAACATTGACTATAATTTAAATTTTGTCATAGACACACACATAATAACTCTTTAATTCAAATTGTTATTTTCCTCAAAACCACAGCCTAGTATGAAAAATATGGCAGCCATTGATGAAATCTTCATACAAAGCTAAAATTCTAATAACAAGAGGGCGGCTCTTTTTACTATACTTAAATTATAATTGCAAGAGGGCGGCTCTTTTTACTAGAATGAAATTCTTATTGCAAGAGGGCGGCTCTTTTTATTAGACCGAAATTCTTATTGCAAGAGAGTGACTCTTTTTATAATAGCTAAAGTCCCTCTATCAGAGTTTATTTCTCTTTACTAAGGCTTAACTCTTCTGATGGGACTTAAAGACATACAACAAGCGCCTAAGTCTCAGTATAAGCTATCCCTATAATTTGACGTTTGATTATTTCTGCCGTGGTATGATAAAAAGTGTATCGCATTTTTATAAATCCAACGGAGAAAGGGTTCGGTGGGTGATTCTTATAGTATTTTTGTGTTTTGTTTGCTAAATGCGCTCATTGTTTGAACCATTTATCTCGATGGTGTTATCTCATTTTCACTAAGGTCAGGGTGAAAACAATTCGAGGTGTCCTGATTTGATTTTTTGTGGTTTATTGGATCAGCTTAGTAATCCTTTTGTGAAGACATCAAGGAATGAGTTTGAAGTGAGAATTCACGTTGCCCATAACAATCCTTAGCCCGGGAGGATCATCACTCTTAAATTCTAGTATAATTTTGTTTAACCTTTCGCCGAAATGCGGACGATCAAAAGACAGACTTGACAGATTATATGGTTAGCTCCTTTGAAATCAATCGTGTACTCACAACACTGTTCTTATATGTGTTTAGTATACCTTTCTTATATAAATATTATAAGAAGTCGTTAAAGACTTAAGTATTTATAAAGCTCTCATCATAAGAGTCGTAATAATAAACTTCTTGAAAGAATATTTTTATAAGAGTTTAAGCCTTAAAGAGTTAAACTCCCACTAAAAAGTCTTTATTAGAGTTCATGACAACAAAATATGCACTTGTAACAGGAATACAACTCTACAAGAGTAATAATCTTATAATAAATGTACTTAAAGAGTTTATTTGAATCTTGCTACTAGAGCTATATTACAAGAGTGGCGAGAGCCTTACTAGAGTCTTATGAGAGCTTTTTCCAGTTCACAAGAGCTAAATTCTCAAGAGTTTGTTAGTTGGGCGTCGTGCCCTGTAATAAAAAATAACACTCGACTTTTTTCACTCCTTCGGGGACACCCTGTTACCATTGTCCTACCAAGCTCTAAGGTGTTCATTCCAAAGACTGTACGTGTCAAAAACTACGCATTCCTACCAAGTTTGATTTCGATCGGTTGAACCGTTCGCGAGTTTTTTAGTGAACAGACGGACGGACAAAATCAACAAAACGGATGGAATGAGATTAACCCCTATGAAGCTGCCATAGAAACCTCACAACCAAAAAGTAAGAAGAACTATTCGGCTGAATGAAATTGAAGGGCCGCGTCCGAAATTAGCCAGGGCCTCGTTTGTTTTACTCTTCAAAGGTGACTCTATTCAAATGTAGTTTGAATTGTTGTCGTTGTTGGGTAGGAATGTGTAGAACGGTAACAGTCATTGGTCCGAACAAAAAAAGAACCTCGTATTACAGGCTATAGGCTCGGCTTGTTTTGCGATATTTCCGTATATCTCAATACTAAATTCAAAAATATTAAGCGAGTAACCTCTACAGTCTACAAACCTCTTATTGTAAGATACTGACACCTTCGTTTTACTCATTCGGGAAAAAACTAATGATGGTCAGAAAGTGCAATAGTATTGAAACGCTCATTCTTGCGCAAATGCTTAGTAAGCACATGAAATAGAAAACCAAATTTAACCTCTTTCTGATAGACACAAAATTGTAATCGTCCTTTCTGCTTTACTAACTGTAAATTGGTAATGTACACGCAATGTTTCACATCGTATCGATGAAGTAATGACAGATTTAATTTGATGTCATTTCATTAAATTGACAGAAACGAACAAGCATAATATGCCGCAAAGTCTCAATCATCTTGAGGCCAATCACTCGGATTCCTGCACATTCTGACAAACAAGAGCACAATAAATTTGTACATCCCAGCATGGCTCTTGCTTCTTGTAGGTACATACATACGTTGTAGATAGCCGGGCCGGCCAAGATTTATTGCGTTCGATTTACTTCCAAGTGTACACATGGCTGCTCAAGCTAGGCTAGACGCTAGCGCTAGACTGAAGCACCTGCCATTGCGCGTGAAGATTAGTACGTTTATCTGCAAAGATACGAATGACCTGCACTATCTTTAAACTGTTGTGTGAATGATGATCGGAATGGTGGTAAAGCGATTGCCGGCAATCGTCATACCGATCGTGTACTGAAAATCCAATCACATTATTTTCAAGTGCCTCGTTAATTACGCTATGTGGCCGCTATTGAGCAACGCTGTCGAAGCGATCTTCATTCAGAGCAGCGGTCATTTGAGCCGAGATTTCGTCTAAACGACCCCTGAATCAATGGACAATTCATTAGGCGGAAAATGTGTGTGTGCCTCTCCCTTAGGTTTCTTGCCAGCTGGCCGTAATGAATAATAATAGTTAATATATTGCTTTATATACAAAAATATGTTGATTTCATTAACATTAACATTAACATTAAGCATGGAACACATTAAAAGATATTTTTCTTGCACGTAAATAATTATTCTCCAATGAACGATGATTTTGTGATGTGCGGAATTTCGAAAGGTATTCGGTGGTACTTATCATGAGGAAATGAAGATACGTTTTGCACGTTGAGTATTTCGTAAGTGTTAACATGGTTTTCGAGTGGAATGCAAAATGCACTGGTTGCACACCAAATAGAATTTGCCGATTATAATTGTTCAGTCGTGTCTATAAATTCCGCTGGTAAAATGATAGCGTTACATAGTTGAAGAGGTGCAGTTCAATCTTTCGAACGATTGTGTCACTTAATCGAACATGCTTTTTCATCGCGGCTTCGCGTATTTAAAGGTTCATTGGATATCATTGATATCCACACAGACCGATTCGGAATCTTCTATGGTTATCCCTTATTAAAAGTGAGTTTACCTATAGGTACGCTTCAAATACAGTCCAATCAAATAAATCTATTAGTGACGGCGGAAACTTGACACAGATATTTGTTTAACATTATTTAGTTAATCCATCAAATACGCACACAAATTAAGGTAACATTGTGGAAATATTAAATATAATATTTAACAAAAACGTATAGCAAAGTCATTTTGAAAGTACACGCATGAATGATTTTGCATACTAAACGATTTCATCATATCAGCCTTATTGTTATTAGGGAAAATTAAGCTAATGGTATAAATGGTAAGGAGTTATATTATAGGCCCACTTCGAAAATGGAATATGATGATTACTACAATGATATATTTGGTGTTTACATCTGTTAATGAACAATTGATAGTTAATTTGTACGGTAAGATCAATGATAGTGATGAGATTGATGAGACGCAATCATAAGCTCTGCATGCTTAGATTAATCAGTTTCAATAACGCGATTCGTAACAATTCTGTCGGTATTTCGGTATGTATTTGAATGTTATGTGCATTTTAACCTTCACATATGATAGTTAAATACATATCGGATGAAAACTTAAATAAAGACTCAATTGTTACTTATTATGCAATGCTAGAATTGGTATTAAAATTATGGTCATAGTGAAAACAGAAGACAAAAAACTTAAATAACTTAGGTAGAGTGACCGAAATAAGTAAAAGCTCTATTAGGAATTTTTGATGACAATTTACTAAGTCAATTATTGTATTTTATCCGTATAACAAGATTCATATGTATCTTTAAAAAAATAACAGGCGCGACAATCCAGCATTGGACTAAGGCCGCAGGATGTGTTAGTGGCATCATATTTCCAAGATCTTTTCTGCTTTTTTTTGTTGAGGTAATGAGATCAGCATCACGCTCATTAGTGTTATTTCTCCCCATAAATGGGTACTCGTTTAACATCTGAGTGAGATCATAGTGCGTAACAAGCTCGTGAGTTCGAAAAACACCATTATCCACGGTGCGATTCGAACTCATGACCCTGTGCACCGAAAGTGCGCGCACTAACCGCTAGACCAGCCAGACTACTGTTTGTATCTTTACTGGAAATAAAGCCGACATGTTTTCAACATCAAGATTTTCTTAGAAGTTGAAATCGTTGGTCACGAAAATATTGTTAGGCAAAATTTAGAGTAGTCTGGCTGGTGGAATGGTTAGTGCGCGCACCTTCGGTGCACAGGGTTATGGTTTCGAGACTCACCGTGAACGAATTCAGTTTATGGTGTTTTTTGAACTTACTCCCCTTGTGACGAACTATGATCTCACTCAGATGTTAAACGAGTATCAATAAATAAATAATATTGCTGAGCGTTCTGTTGATCCCAACACCTCAATAAGAAAGCAGTCAGGACAGGATCTTGGGAATTGGATGTCACTAACACACCTGCGACCTTAGTCCAATGTTGGACTGTCGCGCCTGTTTTTTTTTTAATTTTAGAGCTAAATTTTGGGAAGGGACAGTCGAGAATGATATTCTGAACCATTTAACGAAAAATGGCACCAGAACGTGTTTAAACTTTTACTGGTGATTCTGATTACAATCAACTGGTCTCCGATTCTGCTTTTCAGACCGAAGCTCGTCTATATTCAATGCTATTTTTGGCCTTTGGACTGCATATTCCACTTGCGAGATCAATGTCCGTTTCAAATTCTGTCTGTTTGCTTGGTTCTACAGGATCGCATCTCCTGCCGAAACATACCGAGAAGCCTCTTATCTCACATCCACAGCATGAAACATTATCCGACAGTCGGCTGGAGACATTTAGGGATACATGCTTTTCCTTAAAATAGGAGGCCAAGCTCTTAAGCTGTTTTTCTCTTCCAAATAGGAGTCCAAGCGCTTCAGATGCTCCTCTGCCCTCTTTATTCAACTGAGAGTCCGATCTCTTTAGCTGTTCAACCCAGCTGCTCCTCTACGCTTCTGCAATAACATCGGGAGTCCTAGCTAACCCTCCCCAGAACGAAATCTCACAGTACAGTTTATAACGAAGTTGGGCAGGATTGCATCCTACATATTTCCGATGGTAGTATTCGACTTTATTTGCCGGGACGCCGTGGAACTTGTATGATGAAGTTTCGACATTTCATTACTCACGCACTAAATCAACGATCTGAGCGTTATAGCTCTGGATCTCGAGAAGGAGTTAAATCCAGTCGGTTTAAAGAATAAAATAAACAAAACTAGTCTGAGTGGAAATTCAACTCCCCCATAAATATTAATTTATCTATTTAGGCAATATTGGTGACGTTGATAGCGGTATCAAGAGCATTCCACAGCCAAGTGCTTTCGGTGGGTTGTCCAAAATTGTGCAAACCAGATTGTAACAACCCAAGCCTGTTGTAAGGGAGCAGTACTTGGAAAGCTGTAAAGCTGTAAAAGCAGCAAACAATCATCAAGACTTAAGATCTTAGCTAAGCTAGCGAATTAAATCGCAATATAAAGTGACAGTGGATCATTCATTACGTACCTACATAACTGGTCGATATAAACAGGCCAAATGTGAATCCGGTGAATGTCGGAGTACACCAGGGCAGTGTATATTCATTTTCATATTTTTTGTGGGAGAGGGAGGGGTAGATGGGCCGGACCTGACCCATCTTTAATACCTTGTCAAGGCATCCAACGGCTATCATTTGATACTAATTTGAAGTTTTTCCTGGCATTCTATGAAAAGATATGGCTGAATATAACCTTGTAGGGGAAGTAGGGGTAGGGGTAGTCGGACCTACTCCACTTTCCATCAACTCAAAGTATATGTCAGAATGAGACATTGATCAAGTCGATAGCGATATTCTACCGAAAGTTATGGCCGAATTACAATATCAAGAATGGGTAGTTTGTATGGGAGGTAGAGGAACCCGTGGTCCGATTTGGCCCATTTTCATTACCGTTCAAGATTTTAGCAAAACAAACATTTGACCACAATTTCAAACCGCTAGCTTCATTATTTCGGGAGTTATCGTGCTAACAGACAGACACACGGACAGACAGACAGACATGGCTTATTCGATTCAGGGACCGACCCTGATCATTTATATATAGACTTTGCCATACCTCCTCCGGTGGCTCCTTTGAGGTGTTACATAATATCGGCGTAACACAAACAATATACCCTATACCATCGTATGGGTAATGGGATTGCCCGTCTCAAAATCGTACCCCTGTTTTCTCGGGGAAATACTCGTCCAGTCGGCGTGGAAAGAAACACTAAAAGAATTATGGGCTGCTGATTCCGAATTTGAGAAAAAAACAAGAAAACAGAAATAGTATTGCCCGCCTCAAAGTGGTACCACTGTTTTCTCGGGGAAAAACAACGAACCCGATCCAAAAACAAATCGTATTGAACATTGAACAAGTCTTGACGTAACAGTGTACTTAGTGAGAAGCTTAATAGCCGCTTGGCTGTGAGAAGATCGCTATTCGTTAATTTAGCACGTAAACAGAAATCGGCGCAGGTTGCTATTGCGTGCACTTCTGCCTGAAATACAGTGGTATGCTGGGTCAACCACACGTGCTCCTGAACCTTCGGTTGTTTTAGAACCGTCAGTAAACCATTATATGGTCTGTGGGTGCAGCCTAGCGAAATTAGAGTGCAACTCCTCTCTGCTCCATGTTTCAGATTAATAACGGCGGCCGTATGAGATCTCCTTTGGAAGTGATGTTGTTGATGCATTAAGCTGCCCCTTTGTAAGCTCCAGATTTGCCTCGGTTTCGAGGTGTACGTCAACTGGGTGTAAAGGTGAAGTAACACCTCTAGATCGTTGCTAGGGCAGGATCGGAGTGTCCCGGGGGTAATGAGACATGCTAGTCTCTGTACCTTGCCTAACACCGACTTACCCACCACAGTCAGGGCTCTCTTCCACCAAACCACAGCACCGTAATCTAGAGGAGGTCTTACTATTGCTCTCTAAATCCATAGCATAATAGAGGGTTTCATATTCCAGGTTTTCCCTACGTTCTTTTTGCATATGCAAAGGGCTCTGGTGGCTTTTTCAGCCGTCTCTTCGACATGCTTTTGCACAGAAAAGGTTACTGTCGATGATTACCCCGAGATATTTGACTTGATTCGCAATTGGTCTGAGTTCAGCCCGGTTTCTATTCCTGGAGGAGGATATGATGATCGCTTTGGATGGGTTTACTCGGAGCTCGTTCCCATAACACCATTCTTGAATTATTTTTAGTGCTGGTTTGAGTAAATCAGGTAGTGTTTCCTCAAACAAACCCTTTACCACTATAACCACATCATCGGTATATCCCTGTACGGAGAATCCGTTAGATGCGAGCTTCCACAAAAGTTCGTCAGCAACCAGGTACCACAGGAGGGGCGAAAGTACACCCCCTTGTGGGTAGCCACCAGTAATCTCAGCAAGGAGCATTAGATCGTTGATGTGGCAGACAACTTTTATGGAGGAAAGCATGCTGCTTATCCATCCTATATAGTCGTATTTCCTCTCAGTGCTCATTCAACTACATCGAAGGGACTCTTGTCGATGGCCCTTCAATATCCAAGAAAGCAGCAAGTGCGGGATTTTTTCCTCTAATGTCCTTTCGATCTCTCCTGCAAGGCTGTGGAGCGCGGATTTTGTGGATTTACCTGGTTGATAAGTAAACTGCCTTTTGTGTAGCGGGTTACTAATCAGCGTGGTTTTTCTGATGGGATCATCAATGATGAGAAGTATGAATGAAGTAAGACTGATTGGTATGTAAGATTTGGGATCCTCCTTGGGTCGGATTCCGATTTTAGGAATGAGTCTCCATGAGCGCGGGATGTAGCCCTGTGCAAAGCGGCTTCTAAAGATACTCAGGAGGTAGGGAGTTAGAAGCTCCAGACTCTTTTGAAGGAGAGCTGGAAAAATCCCGTCGGTGTTGGAGGATTTGAATGACTCAAAGCCTATAGCCATCCTTAATCTCGATAGCTCTGGAGTCCACCAAGGTACTCTTTTGTTGTTTCCGAGGGGGGCAGTTTTGCTCAAAAAAAGTCACTATGACCCTGGTGACGTTAGAGACCAGGCTGTCCAGATTTAGCCAGCTGGAGGCATTCCTGTCGATGGTGGATAACCTCTCTCTTGGAGAGATTTTGTAGTTGTCCCACTCAGTTAGCTGTGGTATGCCCCTTTCCCGCAATCTAGGTGTGGGCACTGTAAGCTGAAACCTGATATTCATGTGATCTGACATTGATGTTTCGTCAGATACATGCCAGTTTCTAACGCAGTTTTCGGCCCGTTGGTTGCCAAATCCTCTAATCGATCCTCTATTACCTCTAATAAGTACTCACCTCTTGTGTTAATGTCTGTGCTCCCCCAGTGGTATGGTGTGTATTAGCATCACATCCGACCAGTCGAATCGCCTTGCTTTTGCCGCAAAAGACCATGAGACTTCTGAGTTGTGTTGCTGGGGAAGTAGACTGACTCCTCCGTTCCAATTACTTGATGCGAACGCGCTATTCTCAGTATCACGTTCAAAAGTATACATATAAGGTCATTCTCAATTCTGCTTTCTTATTTCTTATTTTTGGGACCAACAAATTAAACTGACGGGAAATCTTAGTTATTATTGTATACTTTCAAACCATACAAAACAAAATCCTAGCTCATTGTGTTGAAAAATATTGGGCTTGCCTAATGCAACCTCTAAGTCAATTTTTGTTGAGTCGAAAACCTCTAACTCAAGCATTATTTTATACTACTTCTACGCAGTTTCTTATAATAACTTTACTTCCCGTAAGTCAAACTAAGTTCCATTTCATTTAAGGAGAAAATAAATTAGAAGCTGTTTGCGAGAGTTTCTCAAGTAAGGATAATTGTTGGCTAGATACACCTCGACTTTCGGTTGCGAATGTAACGACGCATTGGGGAAGCAGGATAAAGGAATGCATGAACATTCAGGAAGGCTTCGACTAACTACTCTTAGACACCAGGGGCTTCGGTATGAGGTATTTGAAGAGCCCATTCCTAGAAATGTTTTCTTCAGAATGAGCGAAATTTTTTTTATATGAAAGGTCAGTAAGTTATTCAAGCGTATTTTTGAGCACAAAGTGGCATAGCTTAGGTGGCCTACTAATTCTACTAGAAACTAGATAGACTAGATTTTTCGGCGAAAGGTTAAACATAAACATTCTGTTTTGATAAAATTGTGATACGTTTGTGGAAAAACTTTCATATGAGTCCAATATTGTTATTTACATAATTTCTTTACGAAATGAATAGATTCAAAACTCTTATGTGATGGCTTCACGCTTAAACTCCATTAGTCGAACTTTCCCTTACTCGAACATTTTGAGTTGGCAAGTCGTAATTCGAGTTAGAAAGGTTCGACGGAAGTGGCATTATTTTCTTAACCTTCGGGCGGGCGTAATGCATCTGACAGATTAAGTGACCAGGTTTTGCTGCGCCAATCAGCGATATGAAAAGGGAGAGATCTGAAACTCACAGTAGCTTAATCTTTATCGATCAACTACCGAAAGCAGTTTTCAGTTTCTATCTACTATGTATATGTCTGAGGGGCGGGAGGGGATGAAATAATCTCTCAGATGTATTGCACCCGATTGTGTTATTTTCTCCTTTTCTATGAAAATGTCCAATTGTTATACTCTTCACATTGCGTAATAACGTCGTGTTGACTCTTAGGCTCACGAAATCGTTAAATAATGTGTTTTTTAGTAAAATAAGCTCACAATATGTAACCAGTCGAGTTGTTGGAGGGGTTTTAAATATTGAAGCGATTGAAATTGGAATATTCTCAGAAAATTGAAAATGTGAAGGGTATGAAACTTTGTGAGCCAGAATTTGTTTCTGAAATTTCGTAGAACTGTTTCAAAAAGACAATGCAACAATAAAAAAGAGTGTAAAATACACAGAAACTTAGTTTCATCCTATTTTGTGTACTTAATCTGTCAGATGCATTGCGCCCGATCGTGTTAGGCTTAGTATTGCGCCGGCGGAAGGTTAAATATGAACGACTATTATTTAAAAAATGTGGGTGTTTTTTTTCCTCTTTTCTTCCTTTTTGGTCTCCGATTGCAAAATTCATAAGCATCTTTTAAGGGTACCGGTAAAACGACTATGACTTCCACCGTTAAGTTTGTATTTTATTTTTCATCCCAATATTTTGTCTAAAATTTATCCTCCCCCTGACGTAGTGAGGATCTTTTCAGCCAAAGTGTTGTGTTAATACACCATAAAAATAAATTTGAAATTAATTTTTTGTACAATTTTTTCCCATTCAAAAGTCGCGGATATCTCATATCTTTACAATTCCATAAACAATTAACTTTACAACTAATTTGATATTATATGATTAGATAAAATCATCTGAAACCATTTCTTTGTACTCTTTATTAAACAATTAATTTGTAATTAGTCATGTTTCGGCTAATAGTTATTCTGGTTGTACAACTAGCGTGTACGCGAGCGATTCCTCTCCTGTCGCAAGAGCCTCATCGTGATAGTCCTGGGGATGTACGTATTATCAAGGGAGAAGAAACAACCATCGAAAAATTCCCGTACCAAGTGGGAATTCGATTTCTAGGAGGATTTCACTGTGGCGGATCAATTTACAAGTCAAATGTCGTCATTACCTCGGCTCATTGTGTTATGAATTTCCCGCCAAGTTTGATGTCAATTCAGGCGGGAACTAGCTATCGAACACATGGCGGAGTCATAGTTGATATAAAAGAATTTATTGTTCACGAACAATTTGACCTGAACACTTATGCAAATGATATTGCTCTCGTGATTTTGGATGGACACTTGGAATTCTCTGAATCGATTCAGCCTATTGGATTAGCGAGTGTGGGGGAAATTATTCCGGCAGGTACGCGAGCCTATATCGCTGGATGGGGAAGCCTTGAAGACGATGGATTCCTTCCGAGCTCACTACATTATGCTTCCGTGTCAATCGTTGATAGAACAGAATGTGCACGAATTTTCTCAGGATCTTTTTCGTTCACTGAGTCAATGATATGCGCTTCTGGAGAACCATACGGAGGAACAGATCCTTGTGTCGGTGACTACGGTGGACCTCTGGTTGCGGCTGGAAAGGTTTATGGGTTCGTTACGTTCAGTGAAGATTGCAGTATACCGGGACTACCAAGAATTTACTCAAATGTTGCTAATTTAAGAAAGTGGATAGATATTAAGGTATAACGGTATAAGTGATCGATAATAAAAATACGGCATTTTAACCCTATAGTGTACATTTATTTTATTCATTTTATTAACCTAACTTAGCCTTTAATTGAACATCCATCCATTCTCTGAATGCAGCCACTTTCACATAGACTCCCGGAAAGTCGGGACGTGCACAACCCATTCCCCATGATACGATACCGTACAATTTATTATTAAGCGACAACGGTCCTCCTGAATCGCCAGAACATGCATCACGACCTCCGGCCGGATGTCCTGCACATAACATGCTCTCTGTAATTTCATCAGTCCCTTCGTAGTCCTTTGCACATTGCTCGTTACTCACAATGAACACTTCAACTGCCTGCAGTATGTCTGGTTCATCCCAGCCTCCTTCCGATGTAGTTCCCCAGCCGCTTACTACAACCTTAGTTCCAGGCCGAATTACCTCATTGACACTAGCCAAATCAATCGGTTGGATTGACGAGCTAAAGTCGTACGGTGACTCTAGTATCAAGAAGGCAATATCATAATCGAAAAACCACGGATCGTACTGCTCGTGTATTACAATCTCTTTTGTCTGTCTGGACTCACCACCCGATTGTAGATGAGTCGCTCCGGCAACAATAACCAAGTTTCTTGGTGCCAACTCGTACACGCAATGAGCTGCAGTTATGATCACATTCGGCTTGTAAATTGATCCTCCGCAACGGTGATAGTCCCAAAATCGCATTGAAATCTGATGTGGATATTCTTCAATTGTTGTGTCCTTTCCGCCAACAATTCGGCCATCGGGAATGCGTTCCAAATGTGGCACGGATGCACCTGATGCCAGAACTAACGACGTGAAAAACACAAAGAAATGCAACATTTTGGTAAACCCTTACATCTAGCCTAAGCGGTACTTATATAGCCCTATCATGGATTATGGATGCGTTTTTATACCCAATTGTTGGATTTTTTGACATTTTTACTACTGAATGATTTATTGAAACACTGACGAAAGATACACAGAAAATTGATAATGTTCTCATAAATTAAAATTATTTTCAAGTAGCAAATAAAATTTGAAGAACTCGAAGATGTATTTCCATGCATATGGTATAAATTTTAAACAATAATAAATCTGTCAATTTCGGTACCCAGATTGAGGATGAAAGGTATTTAAATTGTCTTCATTTAACGTTTACGTTTAACATGATTTATAATATTCAAACAGAGCGATAGAAAATTGGAAAACAATTAAAAATATGTACATATGTATTTCATATTCTTGAAATTGACAACTTTATGTGAGTTTAGTCGAAGAAAATCATTTAGGGGCAACTTCAGAAGAAGTTGATACGACTGTGCTCTGGTTGATTGGACATAGTTTTTGCGCTAAACTGACTCATGAAATGAAAGCCAGCCAACAATAAATTTATTTATTGCTCACATTATTGACGGTAATTATTAAATAATTGATTGTGGATTAAAATCGATTATTTTGAACGTATGGCAATAAATATTATCAAAATCTGATAATTTCGGAAATGTTGAATAAAAAAATAATAATTTATAATACAAACATGTGCGAAGGTATTTATAGGGGCAGATGATTATTTGAATGATTTTTGTTGCTTTAATTTATTAAAGCAAAATTAACCTGAATCATGAGACATCATTTTTAAAGGGCAAGGTTTTTGTTTAACATCGTTAACGTTTCAGTTGTCATCCAGCAACACAATTTTGGAGTAGGCAATAGGCACACCCCTTAAGTAGATTGAGTCAAGAGGAGGAGCAAGTTTCCTTGTGGATGGTACTGGGACTGTTTTTTGTGGCTTAATACTGAGCTCTGTTGCTGTGCACCAACTGTTGACTATCATTACGGCCGTAGTCATAAAATCCGTGATAACGGACTCGAATTTACCCCTGACCACAATAGTGATATTGTCAATTGCCAATTGCGAAGAACCCTGCACTTCAGAGTAATTCATCTAGTACCAGATACCACAGTCGGGGTGAGAGTAACCACCTTGAGGGCAACCCTTGATGGTCTTGTTGTTGAGAGTATGATCACCAAGGAGGTTAGACTGATGGGCCTGTACGATTTTGGTAGGTCGTCAGGTTTGTTAACTTGCATAGGGATGAAAGTTACATATACATTAACTTTTCTTCAAGCACGTAGGATATGACAAAAGTAATAGCTAGCTTTGGCGGTAGTGCTCCATTACCTCAATCCTGGTTGCTTTTTCATTTAACGCAGCCACCTTTTCATCGGTTTGTCTCTATCCTGGGATCCATTAATAAAACCTTGTAGGGCTAAATCACAAAAATTTTGACTTTAACGGTCTGTAAAAATTAAACCACTTATCCGATTTTAGTGTAGTCACTTCTGTTTTGTCGGAAAATTTGTAGGCTGTTATTACAATTAAATTTCGGCATTCTAATTTACGTAGTTTTTAAAAGATAGATTTTAGTAGGTATAAGTTGTGTGAGAAAATATTTTTTTTTTTAAATCTTTACATGCTTGTGGCAGCTGAAGGGTATGCCCTGCTTTTTGCTGGAAACTACATGATAAACCCATTCCCCGCCAACACATTTTTTTCGAATTTCAACCTGAAAATTGGTATTTAGGGTAAAGAAGCCACCCTGAATCCAAAACCGTTTACCATTTTTTCCTACGTGTCCTAATTTTTTTCCTACTATTATAGTAGTAAATTTACACCACGATATGAACGAGAGTAATTTTATGCTTTACGGTGTAAATATTTACTACAAAATTGGTGTAAATCTACAAACGGTAATAAGTAAATTTGCACACATAATAAGTAAACTTACTCTTGGAAATAAGCAAATTTGCACTGGAAAAAATGTAAATTTACATCCGGGTTTAATTAATTATTAATATTTACGGCAGCCGGTTCTTCGATGTAAATCGTCCTGGAGCTCCCCGTTATTCCAATGGCCAAGAGCTGCCACTCCCCCTTCGGTTCAAGAGCAAAAAAGCGCTACAACAACAACAATAATATGATGCTCACATGAAGGCACTTCGGACGGAACAGACTAACTGCACACAGAACAAGCCACTTGACAGATACAGGAAAATGCAATAATGCACAAAATTATTGTAACACACTCAGTTTTACACAAATGCAGGTGTAATTTTTTACACCAAAATCGTAATATTACATGAAAATTTCCTTAAAATTATTGGTAAACATACACCGAAAATGTAAAGTTACACAAAAATAAAGTAATGACACATCTTCACACCAAATGTGGTATAACATTACACAAAAATTGAGTAATATTACAAAATATGTGTAATATTACACTATTTTGTGGGTTTTCTCTACCACTAAGCCACCGAATGCCCTAACATGAAATGTACTAGAAATATGGTTGAAAAATAAACGATTACTGTAATTTTGCTAGAAAAAAGGTGCAAAATTCAACGAGTTTTCGATGTAAAATTCAACCTTGTTTTACAGTGCATGTACTTGTTATATTGTTCCACCACCATTGGGTGATGAACCTGGATGTGTTGCCTTTCAACTCTGCTGAATCGTTTGGATTTTGACACCGGATCTTTTCCGTGTATGGTGGATGCGACAGAAACGCAATTGTTGTCGTTCTATTTGATAGTTCCTATATGCAGCTGCTTCATTTCTGCGTACTCTATATGCCCTCTTGGGCTTTTTTTAACCACCTTCCTTTTGGGTAGTGGGCAGTTTCGGGGAATCCTATTTTCTCTTATCGTCCCAGTCGCATTGTAGCCAAAGGATTTCAAATAATTTAGTACGGGAATTCCCGTGAAAAGGTTGTCGAAATGGAAACTGTAAGGAAGAGAGCGAATGTGGTCCGGAATTGAGTGAATCATTTGGAGCAAGGGAGCCACACATTTCCCATACTTTTTTTCCAAATCAGGGTGTATGTATGGGTTCTTTCTCTGATAAATATCAGAAACAAATACGTAGATACCCATTTGAAGTATTCAGGCATCGGATTGGATTGGCTTCCACGAATGAATTGTTTACACCCGTGTCGACCGAAATAGGCAATCACAGATTCATCGAAAGATAGATTTTGTTCTGGATGGAATGATCGCATGAAATTTTCATTTAGCCTGGTCATGAGCGGTCGCAACTTCCACATTTTGTCACGAGGATCTTTATTCTCATGATCAACAAAATGAATAAAACGGCTTATTTGGTTGAATCTGGCTGCCGAAGTCATGCTATTGTGCATATCCGATTTGGTTGACCAATAATCGTCACGATCCGCAACGACTTTATAACCCGAAAAAATTATGATGCCTATGAAAACCCGCAGTTCCTCAATCGTGATATTGGGGTTACTTTGCTCTTGCATTATCCCGTATCGATTACTGGCATCTGCTATCATATTCAAAATTCCTTCGTCAAAAAAACTCACGAATAATTTATATGCTGATTGTGCACAGTCCACGTAGTTCGCTTCGGGAAAAAAACTATTTGATTGTTGTAGCTGTTGTCTTGTAGTTACGAGGTGTCATCATTATCACCAATAAGGGGTACTTATTCTTGAAGATCAATTTGTGGACCCAAATATTTCCAAGGCGTGGGTATCTGTATTTTACTGGTCGATGCCGCGAGCAAAGCCGATGATATATTAATAGATTCTTTCGTAGCCTTCAAATCCGCAAAATTCCGCAATTTCGGATTTCAATTCATCCAACGAAATTTTGGCATTTGATGAAATTGTTTTTCTCAGTGAAGAGAGAACAGGCAAAAAGTGGAGGTTTTTTAACAATTTCAGATCAGTTACTTGGGCTCTAGAAAGTTTCGCGCAGAGGGAATGTTCAAAACATGACAAACACTGTCATCGTTAGGTTTGAACTGTTTTAGGCAACTATAACACTCCGTTTGGTAAATAAACGACATGATTATTTATTTGGACGCACAGCGTAAAATTAAGAATCACTCAATGGTCTGAATTTCTGTTATTTGTTAAAAAGTTTCACTCAAATATGAACACAAGTTAAAAATGGTTTGTGTCCAAGATATATTCCACATTTTTTCTTTGTTCGAAGAGAAGGCACAAAATTGTCTTAAGACACGGCAATTAGGGAAATTTTTACACTCTTCTAATGACTTGGGATACCATTATAATGTCTTGAACCACTTTTTTTTATAAAATGTGGGGCTAACACTAGTTAAACATAGGGAAAATTGTCTGATGTTAATCACACTAGTAGTAGTCACTTTGACAGCAGTTTTGGCAAAGTGATGAGAAATGAAGTGATTCGTTGCAATTTTTTCTTGTGTTTTTAGTTGATTCAGAATTTTATTTGCGGATAATTTGAGAATTGATAAATTGTTTTGGATGTACAAATTTGTTCGGTTGAGTTATGCAAGTCAATCAAAGGGCAAAGATAACATTTTGCCTTTGTAAAACAAAAGGTTTGGAACTGGATCAGAATATCATTTGCATAATGCGATCCTTGTTTATAATGTTCAAGTCTTCACTTACTTTTGGAGCCACGAACCGCCACTGGTCGTAAGTTAAAAATGTTGTAAGAAGTCGAACAACCATATCGCACATAGGCATGAAGACGGGCACACCCCAAATTCTTGACTTTTCAGTTAATGATGCAGCTTTATAAGGACAATAGGCATTCAAAGTATAAATTACAACAACTAACAACAGAAACTAATTTGCTTATTATTTTTTCAAATCTCTCTTCTGAACTGGGGAAGAGTTCGGTGCCTATTTTCTTAAACTTATTTAAGCACTGGTGATGGGTAGTTCTGCATATTATCTGTTGAGATGATCGTTTAATATTTCAAAAAGAAATTCTCATCGGTGGCTCGCGACAAGGAAACAAAATTTGGCAATTCAGTAGTTCGAGCCTATGCTTCTACACATTGATTTCACCAGTTGGGCCTAATCTCTCACAAGAGCGTGGATTTTTTTTTTATACATTCCCTGATATCAATTCCACCGAATCGCGGAAAATAAAGGACGATTCCAAATTGTCGACTAAACTCTTTTGCTGAAGTTAAGCACAAACGCTCAGTTAAAATCAAAGGTGATACGGATAAGTAAAATACATCCTCGTACTAACCGATGGATGGAAAGAGTGATTCAAAACCATAGCCAGTGTAAGATCTATGAATTCCGGAATAGCGACAGTTGTCTTTTTCAACGCATTTCGATTGGCAAGCAGAGGAACATTGAACATTGTATAGCAATTGTACGTACAGTGAAAGCTTCGACATCTTTTCAATATTCATTGTAATGCATTTCCTTCGCGTAACAGTATACTGAATTTTAGCAATGTGGTTTCAGCAGGGAGGTTCATATCAACATCGGTCGACGTTCCAATCTTTCCCCTGACTTGACCAGGTCTGACCTTTTTTCTTCGGGTTCTTGAAATGTATTTATAAAAACTAACTACCCACAACTGAAAAAGTTCACGTTCGAATAGTGAAAGTCCAAAATCTCTCTAAAAGTCTAGTGATTAAAACGAACACCATTTTGTCGCATACATTTTTAGTACAAAGGTGTCTTCTAAAATCCTTTATTGTTTGTTTTAGTGGAAAAAAATGTAGCAATAGCAAGTATTTTCGATTTTTTTACAGTGTTTTAAAAATGTATGTCAGCCTGTTCAAGGAACTCTAATCAGCAAGAAAAAAGTGCTGTCCTGTACTATGGATAATTAAGAACGCGTTCCTTGATACAATTTTGCTCATTTCTTTGATGGGTATCAAGAGACGCGAGAGCGTCTCGCCCGCCAAAGGAGAAAAAAAACGAAAGCGAACAAGTCTATGATTACCGGAGACAACTTGCTTTTTTGTTTGACAGGGCTACAGCCTTCCAGGCAACATCCCCCAAAAAAAATTTTTGCCAAAATATTCCACATATCCTGTTCTGGTGCCTTTTCAAAAAAAAATCTTCGATCGGCACAATAACGGGTAAGATATATGCAATAAACGGTGAAATTTTCACCCTCACAGACTTAAGCGAGTAACCCAATTTTAGACTAGAGTCTACAGTTGCGGAAAGACTTGCTTCTACTGTCTCTCCCCGTGATGGGATTTTTATGAAATTTGAAATGAATGATCCTCTGGTGGTCCTTCTAAAGGACTCCCATTTAGATAAGTGGATGGAATAACGGTAGAATAATAGGTCAAGTTAACAAAAGATTTCCAACAATTGCGTCTTTCGGCTCATCGCATTGACAATTTTTTAAAACACACTGCGACATTGGGACACGGGGACATTAGGATTTTGGGAGATTCAGATCTTAGGGCAGTTGGATATTAGGAAATTGGGACATTAGGGTCTTGGGACATTAGGAAATTAAGACATTGGGGCATTAGGCACACTGGGGAAACTGGGACGTGGGGACATCGGGATATTGGGACAATAGGACAATCGGACATTGGAAAACTGGTACATAGGAACATTGGGCCACTGAGACATCGGGATATTGTGACATTGGGACATCATGATATTGGGACATTGGGGCACTGGGATATTAGGACATTGGGACATTAGCACATTAGGACTTTCGGATATTGGGACATTAGGTACACTGGGGAAACTGCGACATGGGGACATTGGGCCACTGGAACATCGCGATATTGGGACATCGGGATATTAGGACATTGGGGCATTGGAACATTGGGATATTGGAACATTGTGACTTTGCAACATTGGGATATTGGGACATTAGGACACTGGGAGACTGGGACATGGGGACACTGGGATATTAGGACATTGGGACATTATAACTTTGGGACAATAGGACAATCGGACATTGGGACACTGTTACAAAGGGGCAATGGGCCACTGAGACATTGGGATGTTGTGACATTGGGACATTGGGGCACTGGCATATAAGGACATGTGGGTCTTGGGTCATTAGGACATTGGGATATTAGGACATTAATACATTAGAACATTGGGACATTAGGTGCACTGGGGAAACTGGGACGTGGGAACATTGGGCCACTGGGACATCGGGATATTGGGACATCGGGATATTACAACATTGGGACATTGGGATGTTGGCACATTGGGATATTGAAACATTGGGATACTGGGACATTAGGGCACTGAGATACAGGGACATGGGGGCAATGGGATATTAGGACATTGGGACATTATCACCTTGGGATAATAGGACAATCGGACATTGGGACACAGGCACACAGGGACATTGGGCTACAGAGACATCGGGATATTGGGACACCGGGATATTGAAACAAATTGCGATATTAGGACATTGGAACATTGGGATATTGGGACATTAGGACATTGGAACATTGAGAAATTGGACAATGAGACATTTTTGCATTTGGACATTAGAATATTAAGCACACTGAGGAAACTGGGACGTGGGGACATTGGGCCACTGGGACATCGGCATATTGGGACATTGGGATATCCAGATATTAGGACATTGGAACATGGGGATATTGAGACATGGGAACATTTGGATATTGGGACATTAGGAAACTGGGAGACTGCGACGTTGTGGCATTGGGATACTAGGACATTGGACCTTGGGACAATGGGACAATCGGACATTGGGACACTGGTACATAGGGACATTGGGCCACTGAGATATCGGGTTATTGGGACATCAGGATATTGGGTCATTTAGACATTGGGGCACTGCGAAATTAGGACATTGGAACATTGGGATATTGGAATATTGGGACGTTGGGAAATTGGGACATTAGGATATGGAGACATTGGGACATTGAGACATTAGGACATTGAGCCGCTGGGATATTTGGATACTGGGAAATTAGGTACACTGGGGAAATTGGGACATGGGGGCATTGGAACAGTGGTACATTCGGATATTTGGCTATTGGAACCTTGGGACACCTGGTATACTGCGACATTGGGCCACTGACCACTGGGACACTGGGACATCGGGATATTGGGATATTGGGACATTGGGAACTGGGATCTTAGGAAATTGGGACATTCGGACATTAGGCCATTGGGACACTGTGATATTTGCACATGCGGACATTGGGACATAAGGACATTAGGAAAATGGGACACTGGGACAGCAGGATCTCAAAACAAAAATATTAGGCTATTTAAGTATGCAAAAATATATGATATCTGACCAAAAACAACAAAGTTGTAAAAGTGATCCCGCCAAAGAAAAATTCATCTGCCGCAAAATGAATACATATCACTCCAATCCGCCGCTCATATGTAATTTTGTTTTAGGTGTAAAGGCTGGAGAAGTTTAAATGTACAGGACTACTTCTTAGAGTAATTTAAAAATAACAGGCGCGACAATCCAACAATGGACTAAGGCCGCAGGATGTGTTAGTGACATCCTATTTCCAAGATCTTATCTGCTTTTTGTTGAGGTAATGAGATCAGCATCACGCTCGGCAGTTTTATTTATCCCCATAAATGGGTACTCGTTTAACATCTGAGTGAGATCATAGTCCGTCACAAGCTCGTGAGTTCGAAAAACACCATGAACCACGGTGAGATTCGAACTCATGACCCTGTGCACCGAAGGTGTGCGCTAGACCAGCCAGACTTCTTAGAGTAATTTGGTGGGAGCATTAACATTTTACTCAGGGCCACTTTGACGGCTCCCACCAAATTACTGTAGGAAGTAGTCCTGTACATTTAAACTTCTCCAGCATTTACACCTAAAACAAAATTACATATGAGCGGCGGATTGGAGTGATATGTATTCTTTTTGCGGCAGATGAATTTTTCTTTGGCGGGGTAACTTTTACAACTTTGTTGTTTTTGGTCAGATCAAACTTACAATGTATCCTTGAAATTTGCTTTTTCAAATCATTTCTATTTGTAATTTGCTCCATTTTATAAGTTTTCATGATTTATCAGAAACTATTTGACGGCAGATTTGTTTTTAAACAAAATGCCTAAAGTCTTCACACAATTGTCCAACTCTACCTCTTCAGAGGTCCTAAACAAAACTATAGGCTAATTGTCATTGCAAAAAAAAAATCTTGAAAAATAGGCCCAATAAGTAGTAAGAAATTTTCTAGATCAGGAAAGAAAAAGTGTAATAACAGAATAGTTAATTATGTCTAAAGTTAACAAGTGTGTTTTGAATCGAATCTTTTTTTTTAAATTGCGTTGTAAGTCGAGAGGTATAGAGGTTTCATTTCAAGTAGGCCACTAAGAACGGGTTTTGCATTTTTTAATACCAGAAAAGTACGAGATTTTTTTTTTGCAAACTAACTGCGTACTTAGGCCCACAAAAGTATCTTTCAAATGTTGACCCAACTACCTCGCTATGGTAAGAACTTTCTAATTAATCCCACCCAAAAGTTCCTCGAGCAATAAAATGCATGTCACCATTTTCTGACCATTTTCGCCTCTTTGCCACTGGTTTGAAATTTCATTAAAACATTTTTTTATTGGAAATTATTATAGTTTATATAGTTACGATATTCTAATATGTATGTGTTTTGAGTTGCAACTAACTACAAAACCCTATGAACTGTTCGTATAGTAAATACTGTTACAGCGAAGTTTTTAGCAGTCACTAAATACGCATTGAAATAGGCCATTTACCCCAACTTCCTCCATCCCCACAAATACGAAAACTCAGTTTTAGACAAAAGATTCGTCTCTTAACATCCACATCAAATTGCCATTGCCAATGCGTTTTTTTAGGAAAATATCAATTTATTGAACTGTTTTTACCCTTGACCGGTAACTACAACGGGTCTACTTGACCTATAATACTGTTTAAGGTAAATACGAAAACTTAGACTTAGGGCACGTTGCTTAACATCTCCACCAAAATTCAGCCATTACGTTTTTTGAAGTAAAATATACCCGTTTACTGTACTATTAATTTACTTATTATTTCCTTCACATTGAATATGAACGTTGTGTTCAGAACCGTGCGAAGGAAATGTGGCGCCCGGGACTGAAGCTCGCGAAAGCGCCCCCTCAATCTCTCACATTTTAACGAAGTGAATTAAGTAAAATGTTGCCGCCTGTCACATTAAATAAGAAAGACAAACAATTTGTTTTTATATCGCTATATTCGCATTTATCTCCTTTTAATATTAAAACGTAACACTACCAGCATTTATCTTAAGTTCAATCCATTCACGAAGATTACCTACATCTGCATACACTCCCGGGTAGTCAGCATAGGCACAGCCAACACCCCACGAAACAATACCATACAATCGTCCATTTGTTGCTAGAGGTCCTCCCGAATCACCCTGACATGCATCCTTTCCACCATATGGCTCGCCGGCACACATCATAGACTCCGTGACAGGATTAGTATTAACGTATGCTTGTGCACAGTCCTCGTTGCTCACCACCGAAACATACACTTCCTGCAATTGTTCCGGTGACGGACCACTTACTTCGAGCGTTCCCCAGCCAGTAACCCGTACCATAGTGCCAGCCTTAAGTTTTTCACCCCGCTGAGCCAATCCTATCGGTTGAACTTTCTCCGTGAACTCCAAAGATTTCTCCAGAAACAGCAGCGCCACATCGTTGGAAAAGTCTGCCGGATTATATTGTTCATGTTGAACTATTTGTTTAACGTTTCGGACGATTCCCTCGTCTTTTGTAAGTTGTGTAATTCCGGCGATAATTTGTAGATACTGAGCTGTTATTCCAGCGGTACAATGTGCAGCGGTTACGACAATGTTGGATTTGACGATTGATCCTCCGCAACGATGATTGCCGAGATACCGTAAACTGATCTGATGCGGATGAGAGTCGACTGTAGTTGGCCAGCCACCGACAATACGTCCGTCCAGTTGTGGGACAAGTCCTTTCGGAGGTAGGCTGGCCCCACGAGAACTGACCACGACGGTAACTACTAACAATAGTAAACACTTCAACATGACGAATGTCATCGGTAGAGTGAAATCAATGATTTTAAATAAAAATCTAAGTATCGGGAGAAATGTCTTGCCTAATCTTATCAATAGTTTCGAAAATTTTATTCGGTTGTAAATTTTAAAGATTTATGAACTGAAGGTTGGTATGTATATATTTCAGAAATGATTTATGAAGATCCGGTTAAAATTTTCCGACAGATGGCGAATCTAGATTATATTGGTAGGTTAACTCGTATTTAGCGTATAATATTAGTTTTACTCCTGAAACGTGAAAGTATTATAGAATGGTAAAAAAATTAAAGCATACATAACTATTATAATTATTCATATTAAAAAGTAAGTTTCCTAGAACGAAATCTTAACCCAACTATATCCAGATGAATTGATGCTTGAATTTCACGATTTTTTGTGTTTTCTTAATGACTATCCCACACTCCAACAGTTAACTTCGTTTTCCTTCCTCATCATCATCAATGTGGCTCGATATCCCGACGTCGGGCTTTGGCCACCCGAATTTTCCTAAATTTTGCTCAATGGCTGGAAAGACTTTGGGTATACCTGGGCGATTGAGATCTGCATTTATCTCTTCTAAAGACTCCAGCTCCAGTCGCATTATCAGTTTTGGATCCGTGGTGTAGCAAATTAAGTTTCCAGGTTCTGGGCGAAGGATATGCCCTTTTTTGATTCCGTATGATACGATGTGGAGAAGAACCACAAAGTGTGCAGCTGAAATAAATTTAAATCACCTTCAGGCAGTAAAAGATATGCTTTCATTGACGGTTAAAGAAACTGATATCTCGGTTTGGGTCGCAAATAAAGACAACGAATTAGCATTTGGGAATTGGGTGGACTTTATGCGGTCCAGCAAAGCATATAGAGTTGAATGGAGTGGTTTCAGCGAAATTACTGGCATGGTTAATCGACGCAGAATTTACGGCTGAGTGAAAGCACCATGCCCCACAAGGGGTTTACGGGACAGAGAAGAAGAAGATCGAGAATACAAATAATTGAGTGAAATTTTTATGTGGAACATTTTTTGCCAATAACTTTTTTTTCGAAGGATGGGCTATCTAACATTTTTCCTGCGCGAACGAAGGCTGAAGGTGGGCACAAAATAAAAATTTTGAAAAAACAAAAATTTCATTGAGTTAAATTCTGCTTGGTACAAGTTTTCTGTGAATAACTTTTCCGGCCAAATGAGGGTTCGTCATGGGTTATAAATAGGGTAACCACCTGCCAGCCTTTCGATTTACGGGTCACTAGCTTATAAAATACGGGTTTTCGATTTTTTTACGGGGCAAAAATAAAAAAAAAATATTTTTATACCGATATATCCTTTATTTTTAGTAATATTTCCTATTTGAAGGTACAGTCCCCAATAACTCTCCATTTTGCACGATAAAGTGCATTTTATTTGAGGCGCAGCAGTGTGAATATTTAGTCGGTTCCGGTTATCTGTCCATGCATTTCCGCAAAGCGAGAATATTCTCTCTCCGGTGAATTGATTGCCGGGATGAGTATTTAGGAAACCCTGTTCAGCTCATCACCTGCTTGAGGAACAAAATCGATTAGCTTTTCTAGTGCCAAAACTACCAAAAACCCTTATCGATTTCGTCCCCTGATAGTGGACGAGATCGCATAGGGTTTTAAGTACATTTTACGTCGAATGCAGCGAAAAACTGGTTTGAGCTGAACAAGCGGGTTTTGCGCATTTTTTTATGTCCACTTTCAGGGGACGATATCGATAAGGGTTTTTTGGTACTTAGCCACTAGAAAAGCTGATCGATTTGGTCACCTGCGTGGGGACAAACTGAACAAGTGTTCCTAAATACGCTGAAGTATAGAAAACACCAGTTTCAAAAGTCGAATCGTATTTAGCTGCTATTATTGACCGCTTTAACCCTAGAAAGATAACCTACGTCTCAGAGGCGCCTAAGAAAAATTTAAATCGTTGTCACTTCTCATGGGGCAACTTTACTAAGTTGTGCTTCACAGCCAACTCTGACGTCAAATAACCCTTTACTTGGGCAATTGCGTTAAGTAGGTATGTATCATAGTCTCGCTGTTATAGAGGGGTCATGCGCTCCGGAGACGTATGGTTATCTTTTGTGTCACTTTTAGTGTTGGGCAGTTATTTTTGTTTTTAGATTGAATGACTGTATTTGATGCTATTTTTTTCCGCGATGAAGAACGTGTAGTAATTCCATCAAATGGCAATGCCTGAAACTATAATATTTTATAATCAGACCATAGGAGGGGTTGATACTTTTGACAAAATATGTTCGTCTATGTCATATTCTCCGAAAACCAATAGATGATTATGATCACAGCATGTTGAACATGGCATATGTTAACTGTTATATAATTTATTGCCACAATATTTTGTCGAAGCAAGGATAATTCTTACATCGCAGGGAATTTATGAAAAACATCAGCAATCAGTTTTCAGATCCTTGAATGAGATTGGAGATTGTAGGTAACAATTTTACCCACAAACACCTGGGATAAAATTCCGAAAATTCTTCCTAAGCCTAGCAATGAGGCTTATGTAGATAAAGAATTGGCTGATAACGCCCGCTGCCAAAAACGGAAAAAAATCTGCGTAATAATAAGAAAGAACGTCTAACATGTAATAAGTGCCAAAAACCCGTCTGTGGAGAGTATATAATATTGAAACTTGTTGGCATACATACATTGTACATTGTACGTATACATACTTTTTAACATTTATTCGCTTTTTATTATTATAAAAAATAGTAAACATATTAACAACAATATTAAACAATAAGTTAATAAAAATTGATGCTTTGAACTAAGTTATAGATGAAATATGAAGACAGGTTTTTTTTGTTGTTGATTTTTCTGTTTTTTGTTACCATGAAAATGAGGATTGATTCTAATGTATCTAGATCGTAGTATTTTCATGAGTAATATTTTTTTCCTAGTTACTATACAGTACTTTAATAGTATATAAGACAAAAACCCTATTTTGTTAATTTTTTGATAAAAAAAATCTTAAAACCTGAATTATGTTTCTTTTTGTCTGTTTTTAAAGGTTATTTTTGCTTTTATTTTCTTAAATTACAAAAACTAACGAAATGAGCATACAATTGTGTTTTATTTCTTAAAAAGACATCAATCTTCCAAAATTTAATGATATATGTAAATAAAATATAGTACGAATGGAGGAAACCGGTTATAAAGAGGATGCGCCTCGGAGACGTATGGTTATCTTTAACGTCACTCGCAATATGGTTATCTTTCTAGGGTTAAATAATTTTGTGCGTGTGTAAGGGCTTTATCACTTCATCGACATCTCTTCATCGACATCTCTTCATCTCCTGATATTAATAAGGGGCGAAGATACACAAAATTCCTCATAAAGATCATCCAAGTTCACTGTAATTATGTTTAAGCATCCGACTATTCTCTCCAGTTGCTCAAATTTCCGTTCGTACTGCAAATTTAAGGGTTGCAGATAGTACAGGTAAGTGTGTCCGGTAAAATCCAATCCTGATTCCAAATACTGCAACGCACTCATGTACCATGTCAACAGTGTTAGCTTGATTACGTCACTTTCGCGTCCCGGAAAATTTAGAACTATTTGGTTGACTTTAATATGATATAAAATTCTCTCTAACCCTTTGGGGGAGTTTTTTTCCCTTAAACCCCGTATTTAATTTTTTGGATTACGGGTTTTTGGACTTTCGGTGCCCGAAAAACGGGGCAACCCGTAAAATACGTTGCATCTGGCCACCCTAGTAATAAAAGTGGCCAAGTCCCGGAGCGCTAGCATATTTATGGTGGCCAGATCAGGCGCACTACTGTTAGAGTGAAATTTTTTTTGAGAGACTATCGATGTGTAATGTGTAAAAAAAAAACATTAAAAATACTAAAGCAAAAAAGTTAAATTTTTCGAAAGGTAAGTACTATTTTAACCGAGCGAAAAATGTGCATTTATGTCTCCCGTGAAAAATGTGCCGTGGAGATTTGCCTTTTATTCACTCAATTTATGATAAATGCGCACTCGCACTCTGATTGGTTTGCGATGACACAATTTCCCTGCGAAATAAAGTGCAACTGCATCATTTTCACTGCCGCAATATGAAAAACCGGTGTGGAGACTTTTGTGTGAACTGAGGACCATCAAGCGAATTTGATTTCACGACGGTCAAAATTTTGACAGTATTTGAATGGATTTCACGTGAACTGACGATGTTAGTACCTACTCTAGATTTTTGGTTGATTGCAATTCCTAACCAGTAACGGTTCGTAGTGAATATCTCCTTTTGTAGGGGTGGACAAACGATCATTTTCCATTGGTAATTTAGGGCACACAATTTGAAAATTGTCGAAGCATGCTTAGGGAAGCCAGATCAGGCACCCCAAATATTGAATGAAAATGAAAGTGCTTCTGCCCATAACTTTTTTTTGTGGGTGGGTAAACGAAATTTTTTCCTGGAGAAACGATTGCAAACGAACTGCGAAAAACGAATGAAAAATTCGAAAGTGACGGTAGCTTCACTTTTAAAAAAAGTTTTTATAGAATAACTTTTTTAAGAAATCGAAATTGACGTCGCCAGTTTCGCACACCCGACTGGAGCTGGCCATTTGACGATTCTTTCGATAGATCTTTATGTTGGTGAGCTGTTTCCGTTCGACAGTGACTTTTCCAGAAGTCATAAACGTATTGAAACGTATTATGTTGTAATTTTTCGCCTATCAGTTAAGACGCTAGTTTCAGTTCACTAGGAATATGAACGGAGCTAACCAGTTGATCAGTTCTGAGGCCGGTTCACGTCAATTTTCTTGGGGAGGTAAGAACATGCAGTCCCAGGATATTGAAACGATTGCGCCTTGGATTTCACTGGAAGACTTTCTTCAAATACCATTATATTTTTCATTCATTCTTCAAACATAATATACATAACAAAAAACAAACATTTTATCAAATTCTGATTTTTTTTTTCTCTTTTAGCCACAACGCCTACTTTCCTAACATCGATCCCATATCCTTAATTTTAAAATCAATCCAATCATGAACAGCCGACGCCTTAACATAAACCGGAGGATATAATGGATTTCCACACTCCTTTGCCCACGAAATAATTCCAAACAGTCGATTTCCTATTACCAGCGGTCCGCCGTAATCTCCATTGCAAACTCCTCCTGTTCCTGACCACGGACCAGCACACAACATATCATCCGTTATTTCCCGGTAAGATTTATACCTTTCAGCACACTCTTCCTTACTGTAAACGTAAACATCTCGATATTCCAACTTAGTACTCACAGCTCCAGCGCTCGTCAAAGCACCCCAACCGGCAATCACTCCTTTTGATCCGGCCGCAACTTCTTCACCCGATCTCGCCAAACTAATTGGCTGAATCGTGTTTGTAAAGTAAAAAGCCTTGAAAGGAATCAACAGTGCCACCAGATCATTGGAATTATCCTCGGGATCAAAATCGTCGTGATAAATGATATACTGCACTGATTGCGTAATGCCTTCGTCGTCGTTCAAATTGGTTATGCCGGCCGTTATTGTGAAATCGTACATGTCAAGTCCTACAACGCAATTGGCTGAAATTAGGACTACTCGAAAGTGATACAGGATGCCGCCACATCGATGGAGATTTAGATATTTCACTGAAACCAGATATGGGAATTGTTCAATCGAGGCTTCTGAGCCGCCAATGATGCGTTCATCTTTTACAGAAGTCACAGGAGTTGGCGAAACGTAAGTGCACAGTACTAAAATCCCGAACAATAGAAAACGCAACATTTCAGCTTTGAATCAATAACTTAGGGCTATTAAATGTAGACTGAGGCTATGGTAAAGATACGAATGTTTCGTTTTGAAGAAGTTTGAACATTTTTAGATTAGCTTTAAGTGTACTTTGGTTTTGAGATAGTATAAAAGATATAGATGCACATTTTTGTTTTTATTTTGGCGATTTCCATTAGCACCTTATTAAAACAGTATTCATTTGCAAAAAAAAAATCCCAACTACAGCATACACTTTAAACATTAAAACAATTTAATTTTCAAAGAAATTTGCGGTGAAGATTGAAAACTTGAGCCTTTAGTTGCGTGAAATCAATTCATATTTAGAGATCTGAGAGCCACATAGAAATTCAGGAAGATTTTTGTCTTATAATCAATTAAACTTATCGGTGATAAGAAACTACATAATCGATTTATAAGGTCTTTTTAATATATTGCCATCCAATAGCGCCTTATCGATCTAATTTATTGTCCGCATTTGTCTATTAGTTAATCTGATTGCTAAATAACTAGACAAGAAAACTAGATAGTGGTATGAATGATTGACGATTTGACGATTTCGTTAAAAATCAACAAACGTGTTTCTGATGTAGTCCATCGTCGATCGGTCATATCCAACAGAGATTCATAAAGGGCTGGATAATTCATAAATGTTTTGACTTCGAATATTGAAAAAGAACGTGCCTACATCCGAATTTATATAAAATCGGGTACAATTGTATTTTATTTTTTTATTTTACCATTTTAACATAATTCATCCTATTTAAATCACATTTGTTAGGCAAACCCCAAAATAAACATCGTTTTAGCAATCCACTCGTTCACGACCGATATCTTAACATACACCGGCGGATAAATTGCACTTCCACAATCAATAGACCACGACAAAATTCCAAACAATCGATTGCCTATAACCAACGGTCCACCAAAATCGCCATAACAAACACCTCCATTTCCAAACCACGGTCCAGCACACATCTGATCATCGGTTATCTGCTTATAAGGACTATACCTTTCAGCACACTCCTTCTTACTATAAACATAAACATCGCGATATTCCAACTTTGAACTTACAGCACCTTCCGTTGTCAAGGCACCCCAACCAGCAATCAAACCTCGTGAACCGGCCGCGATTTCATCACCCGGACTTGCCAGGACAATTGCGTGGATCGTGTCGGTAAATGAAAATGCCTTGACAACAGTCAGCAACGCGATATCATAAATATTGTCCCAAGAACTGTACTCCTCGTGATAAATAATGTATTCGATTGGTCGTACAATGCCTTCATCGTTCAAATTTGTAATTCCGGCTTTAATTCTAAGCTCATCCTTGAAAAGTCCAATCACACAATTGGCTGAAATCAGGACGACGTTGAAGTGAAATATGACGCCACCGCATCGATGTCTATTCAAATATGAGACGGAAACTAAATATGGAAATTGATCGATTCGCGCTTCTGATCCTCCAATAATGCGCTCCTTTTCGTTTGAAAACACAGGTTTCGAGCCAATGCTTGCGCACATTAGCACAATACCGAACAATATCAACCGGAACATCTCGAAATTAAATGGCAATTAGTCTAATCGCGGTTATGCTTGAGACAGCAAATGGAACCGGCTATTTTTCAAATTGTGTATAATTTAGATTAGGATTAATTTGAGTTTTTTAAATTTGTTTTTTTCGGCAGAAGCTTTATAATTTTGAGGGCAATCATATCACATCTTATTGCACTATTATTGCATCTTATCATTTTGCTCTTTATGACTTAAATTTTGCAGCCTATGGCAAAAGCCAAGCCAATCAGATTAGCTAATAATGACGAACAAATCACCAAATAATGAGGCTTACTTCAATTGATTACCTACTGATGAATTGTTCACAAAAGCCGTGGGTAATAATTCATGCTAAGGATTAGGGATGTCAAAAACAGGTCCATAACCCGGTTTTCGTTTTTTTCGGTTTCTTGCATGGCCAGTTAGACCGTCCGGTTTTAACCGGGCTCAAAGTACCGATTTCCCGGTTAACCGAGTCTTTTCATTGCACTCGTAGTGCTGGTGTTCGTATCGTATGCAAAATCAAATCTAAATGCACGCAAGAGGAACTTAGTTATTTGAAAAACTTGCGAGCGGTGAGTTGGGTGGGAGGGGCGAATCTGGAAGGGGAAATGCCCAAGTTTGTTTCCCATTCTAGTCAGTTGCCATCATGCTCTGGTCGAGAGAGCAGCGTGCCTTCCCCGTTGGGAGCTTCTTTTCTAACGGGCGCTCACTAGGAATATGATCGAGGATTTTTTTTAAATGAACGTTAGGGTGGTTTCAGCAAGATGGAGCCACAGCACACATAGCACGAGGCAGAATGAATTTGTTGCGACAACATTTCCCTCACCGCCTTATCTCTCTCAGAGGCGATCTCCCATGGCCGGCACGCTCTCCAGATTTGGCTTCATGCGATTTTTTATGGGGTTATTTGAAATCCCAGGTTTATGTCGATCGACCACGGACCATAGTTCACCACAAGAACAACATTCGCGACACCATTGCTAACATACCGATTGATATGCTGCAAAGATTGTAGACTTACTTCAAAATCGACTTAATCAGTGTATGTACCTACATGGGGTCGCCATTTAACCGAGACTGTATAGAAAAAAACCTTAGGATATTGTTTTCTCAAATATAAAAAGAATAAAGAATGACTGAAGTACTTTTGTTTTTAATGACTTTTCAAATAAGTAAGCTTCTCTGGGGCACCCGGTAGCCATAAGGAGAGTGTTTGAAAAATTTAAAATAGTGTTTAAGGGCTCAAATTTAAAAATTCCATTTTTCATAGGGGACAACTAATAGAATTGTTGACTGAAAAATCAAGAAAATGTAAGAAATTGTATGAATTTTGAAAGAATTTTTTTCCGGTTTTAACCGGATGTACAGACAACCGTCCGGGTTAAAACCGGGAGGAAGAAAAAACTGAAAATAACCCGGTTAACCGTTCTGAAAGTAACGGTTTTCGGACTAACTGTCCAGTTTTTGACATCCCTACTAAAGATAGCGATTGCATGTAGAAGCTCGAAAATGTTCTGATTACCACAACACAGACGCGCTTAAAATTATGATTTATTAATTTGTCTCTTTCATTAAAAAAAAACACTACAGAATCTCCACTTTTATTGCACTTTTACAATCACTAGATAGGTATTCTGTTCTATTTGTTGCATCACAGTCTTTTTTAACCCTAGTTTAGGCCCCTCCCTGGCCGATGTTCCAAGAAAAACTGCTTACTTTCTCCTGTACAATACTCTATTCAAAAAGTGCTCTAACTTGTTTGGAAGCGTAAAACTGCGACTTTGACTTCTGGGATGGCATATAGATTTTCGCGCCTACGAGTGGCATGTCTATACAGGGTGTCCCGCATTGGGTGGTCAATACTGTAAGGGTTGATAGCGCAACTTGTTTCAGCAAGAAAATTCCCAATACAATCGGAATTTTCTTTACCGTTACCTTGTTATCGCTCTTTTTGTGAAAGTCATCGAAAATCGTGACTTGTCACACAAAATCGTAATTTGCAGCACTCCTGATGACTTAATCCAAGATTTGATTTCAGTTTCAGAAACTACATAAAATTTCACAAAAACTGAAGTTTTTCATGTTGCCAACATTATCGGCACCAGTGGCGCAACCAGGATCTTGTCCTGGAGGGGGCTATGGCCATTAGTGTAGTTTCCCTCCGCAAGTTGGATTATTATGCTATATTTTCCCGGGATGACGCTATACAGTGGTGTTTTGCTCCCATCACAGCCATGCCTATTTTTGATGTATTTTTTTTTTTAATTTGAACAAAGTTAATTTTTGTCGTACGGCGTATGCGGTTATGTCTTAGGACTGTTGTCGTTATCTCACTACGTTTTGCGAGTAACGTTATGGGACTTTGAAACAAGGCCCAGCGCAATTAGAGCAGAATTTGTGAATGCCCGGTGCTACAAGAAAAGAAAAGCAGGAATTTAGGAACACACAAAAAATCTGGACCGACAATAGGTTAATGTCGTTCCAATATGGCTCCAGGGAAGCTCATCTTCTCATCTTAAATAAACTCTGGTAGCACGGACTCTATTTCGCAAAAAAACTAATTGATTGAGGATGTAAATTGCTGCGATGGCGGCTCGTTATGTTATGATATAACATCTAAGGATACAACTCTTGTAGACATTTCATTTAATTTTTTACTAGATTATATTTGTACAACAATAATTAGGCTTCAAATATTTTACGGAATGATGGACAAAAATATGTTTTATCGATAACTTATTCTTATTTTGTTAATCACGTAGACCAAGCCACCAACTTAAGACAGAAGAAAATCTTTCGTAACTTCAATCGCAATTGAAATTGAAAATTCTATTCGCGAGAAACAAGTGTCTCAATTCTTGAATATTTAAAGCTCGATGTACAAATTATTAACGAGGAAGACAGGTTTTTCCGGAACATATTCATATTTTGAAAAGATTTCGTTTTTGCAAAAAATGAATAAGCTGTACTCCAAGAACAAAAGTTCACACTTTTCTCAAAATATTCAAGGAACGCATTGCTTCATATTTCATATTGCAATTTTTCCGTTCCCAATTTCTGGGTCTGGGAGGGCCTTTAGCCCCCTTAGCCCCTCCCGTGGTTGCGCCACTGATCGGCACTTTCAAGATACAGTTACTCAAACTTAACAGAAATTTTAAAATAGATTTTTCATCGAAAATTCAAACAGTAATTTCATAACGGTGCTTTATACGTACAACTCTGCAACTCTTTACCGTTACCTTGTTATCGCTCTTTTTGTGAAAGTCATCGAAAATCGTGACTTGTCACACAAAATCGTAATTTGCAGCACTCCTGATGACTTAATCCAAGATTTGATTTCAGTTTCAGAAACTACATAAAATTTCACAAAAACTGAAGTTTTTCATGTTGCCAACATTATCGGCACTTTCAAGATACAGTTACTCAAACTTAACAGAAATTTTAAAATAGATTTTTCATCGAAAATTCAAACAGTAATTTCATAACGGTGCTTTATACGTACATTTCTGCAAAGTTGATAAAAGTTGCTTCAACATGTTGGCTTTCCAACGGTATATAACTTTTCTTATTTACATTGCAGAATTTTAGGTAAACACGCATTGAATGGTAAAAATCATGGCTTCAGTGGAATCGTTAACAATTTTCCCTTGACTCGAAAAAAGACATACAAAGGCAATTATAATTCGGTATAGAATCTCGCTACATTATTTTGACCAGAACTGTAAGATATTTGAAATTTGGTACATTGTTTGGCAAATGCAACGGTACTTATAACGGTTAAAATTTAATATTTGCTATTTATGGCAGATAGACGGGTGCCCGCTCATAATGCGAGACCTATCAAAGAATATTTGGAAAACGAATTTCCCGGAAAGTGGATTGGCAGATTTGGGTCAGTTGCGTGGCTTGCGAGAAGTCCCGATCTTACTCCCCTAGATTTCTATTTATGGGGTAACTTAAAAAGCAATGTCTATTCCGAGCCGATTACCTCCCGGGAACAGCTGCTGCAGCGAATTAATGATGCTTGTGACAACATTAAGGAAACCCCTCCTGAAATCCTTCGGGACGTTTCTTCCATGCGCCGAAGGTGTCGAGTCTGCATACAAAATGGAGGAGGCCAATTCCAGCAGCATTATTCCAATTCATAAAACAGACCCATTTAATCATTAGTTAATATTTTTAGTTTATTGGTTCTTTCTCATATTCAAAACTTTATTTTCATTTTTATTAAACAAATTTTCAAAATTGCGATAGTAAAATATAAAAACTAAATGAATAAAATTTCAGTTTAAATAATCCGATAAGAAAATAATTACCTTGTTTTTTTTATATCCAATATGTGTAATTCTAAAATCCCGCAATGTAAATATGAAAAGTGATATACCGTTGGAAAGCCAACATGTTGAAGCAACTTTTATCAACTTTGCAGAGTTGTACGTATAAAGCACCGTTATGAAATTACTGTTTGAATTTTCGATGAAAAATCTATTTTAAAATTTCTATTAACAAGGTAACGGTAAAAAAAATTCCGATTGTATTGGTGATTTTCTTGCTGAAACAAGTTGCGCTATCAACCCTTACAGTATTGACCACCCAATGCGGGACACCCTGTATGTAGCGTCCTTATCTGTTGACGCTAATGAATCACATATGACTCGTAAAACAAAGGATTTTCGGAAGGCAGACATGGTGGTAATGTAGATGAAAAAATGATCAGTCAGTGAACGTGAATCGCCTTTCCATATGGATGTCATACGAGTGTAATTTTTCTCGATTACCTTTCCTTAAAATTGTTAAAACCTCTTCTGCCAATATTTTTGAGGCCGACAATTTAAACTAAGGTAAGTCCGAATTGATATTGATTTAGATAGTCGAATTGCTTTTGGACAGATTCGAATCTATCACAGTGTAGGCCGAAGACAGAGTTCCAGATTATGCAGGCGTATTCTAAAAGGGGGCGGACAAGAGTGGTGTATATGGATTTAGTAACCCAATATTTTTAAATTTCTTAGGACGTCTTTTCATAAAGCCACACTGCTAGTATAATACCCTACCATATTGAAGATAAAGCGCATTTTGTTGTCCAAAATGACGCCGATGTCAGTGATATGATCAACCCTACGGACTGGTTACAACTCAATTTTTCCGGAATGGAATTTTCCGGAAGGAATGCTGAGTCATACTAGCAGTGGCGGAACAACTTCACTCGGGGACCTCCCGCCAACTTCTTTAGTGAGCCCCCCTACACTCAGAAAAAAGTAGAGTCAAATCAATCGAAAACACTCTTGAAGGTAGATCCACACTTTTATTCATCAGCCACACTCATTTTCCATACCATATGACAGCTTTTCAGTTAATTGATTGACTGGCAATCTGTCTATTTGTATGGGAAATGACTGTGACTCTGACTGTTGACTAAAAAGTGTAGATCGACCTTCAACTAACTAAATATTTTGAAACATGATTTTGTCGTTACTGTGTGTCTACTAAAACTAAGAAAGACGTACTTAAAATAAATTTTCTAAGAGCTACTTTGACTCTTTGTATTCTTATATTGCGAGAATAGCCTTCTTGGCCAAGCAATGAATGCATAAAAAGGGGGTGTAGAGAATATCGGGTGACGATTTTTTTCTTCGGTGCTTTATAGGAGTAGTTAGGAGGTAAGGCTACTAATTTTACTCGGAGCTGTGGGGTGCGCTAACGCGGGGTCAATGGTGCAATGTTGTACAATTTTCGGTGTTTTGGGCTCTCGAAAACGGTGAGTGACAGATTAAAGTTGTGTTATTTGTTCATACTTGCATATGCAAAACTCCTAACGGTTCTTCCGATATTGTTTAATAAAAGTCGAAAAATGTTTTTTTTTGCATTCTATTGACTCTGTGTCTCTCCGAATAGTTTTTCAAAAGTTAGTAAGTGTTTAATTTTCTTTCACTTGATATACTTCCTCTTGGCTTTTTTCCTATCATTCGAGAGTTAAAAGAGTCTAAACGAAGTAATATTCTATATTCACCAGAATGAAGACAACCATTGTGGAAATTCGGGAGGGGGTGACGGTTTTTTATTTCACGGATCTATAAGGGATGGTTCGGAGTAAAACATATTAACAGCTCGCGGTCATGAGGTGCGCGCTAACGTGGGGCGGGGGGCTAAAGGATTCATTTTTGCAGGTTTTCGACTTAATCTCGGAAACATCTCGGAAGCGGGGAGCCCTCCTGAGAGTATTTGTATGAGCTTTAATACGCTCATTGCTCATTCAATTTCCAAAAACTTATTTAAATATAAATGCCGAATTCTAACGGTTCCCCCTATACAGGTTATTAAAATCCGAAAATTTTAAAAAAGTTCGAATCCGATATTTTTTAATTTTCTGTCTGTCAAAATTGAAGATTTGCCAGAACGAAGAATCCAAAAAAATTAACGGGGACGCTTCATGTGTGTACGGCCTAAGTTTTTAACTTGCTAGGCAATTGAAAAAAGCGACACGTTATTAATTCAACTCAATTCCTTGTTTCAGCTTTAAACTTAAGTGTAATTAAGTGTCTCCAACGTCGCTCTCTCAACTTTGGCGACTTCCTCGCGAATTACCTCCTTCAATTCGTCCAGAGCTCGGGGCTTCTTCTCGTATACTCTAGCCTTGACGTGTCCCCATAAGAAAAAATCGCATATGGATAAATCTGGGGACCGAGGAGGCCAATGACTTTCGCCAAACCAAGAAATAAGGCGACCAGGGAAGAGAGGGCGAATGACGTCCATTGATGCTCTGGCTGTGTGTGCGGTCGCCCCATCCTGTTGGAACCACACACGTCGGATTGGAACACGTCGGTCGCCGTCGTAATTCAGGCAATTCTGCGAAGAAAGGCTTTTCGAACGCTTTCAACATTTTCAGGAGTTCTAACTGTTCGCGGAGCTCTTCTTAGTCTTCTGTTGATCAGTTCACCACGACTGCGAAGTGATTCAACCCAAGGAAGGGTGGTGTTTCGAGAGGGAACAGCTCTATTCCGAGGAATGTTGAAGTGGCGAC
This sequence comes from Microchrysa polita, assembly GCA_949715475.1. Taxonomy (NCBI): domain Eukaryota; kingdom Metazoa; phylum Arthropoda; class Insecta; order Diptera; family Stratiomyidae; genus Microchrysa; species Microchrysa polita. The sequence continues at coordinate 131,807,659 of OX454415.1, read as the reverse complement.
GAAACTCACGCTGTACAACCGTCACTGACTCACTATTTCGCAAAAAACTATCATACGCGAAAACGCGGTGCTCCACCGTCCACGGCTCCATGACGCCAACTGGTAAAAAATGGTAGGAACTCACGAGTCAAACGGCACCCTCCCCACCTCTCTCGTCCTAAGAGGGGGAGAGTACTACCCATCTCAAAAACGTCCGTCCTCTCTGCTGCACCCTGTATTATAGAAGGAGGTCACAATGTCGTCAAGAACCGATGAAGAGAGATAGATTGCCCAGTCCACAAAATGCATTGCCTTCATTGTCAGCATTTAGAAATCATAGATAATTTCATAATTTGTTTCCCGGCTAAAAGATATGGATGAAAATTATACTGTAATGGCCGCGTGATGGTAAGAATTTATTATTAAAAAGTTTCTCAGCTTTCGAAGTTGGAGTAATGCGTAAATCTTTAGGAAAATTAGATAAAATTTTGTAAAATCACATTGGTTGGTTTCAAAATATCCAAAACAAAAAAATGTTAAATCAAGAATTTTTCCGCAAGGGTTTGTATTCAGTTGCAGTTCGCATCTTAAACTTTGAGACTATCTGTAGTTTTTACTCCGCCTTGTCGGAGCTCATTTTTTAAACTGAGCTGACAGCGATGAACTATGTACTTTTGTTTCCCTGAATGGAGGAGGACGCCGCTATCCGTGACAATTGGAGGCCCGACGTATGTCAAGGCTCAATGTCAGTCGATTGCGCCATTAAGTTAAGTATTTTCGTTATACTGACCTATACATATGTGCTAATAAAACTATTCACTTTTTAAGGATTTGTGGATTCGCAATCGCTCAAAGTTCATCATTAGTCGTATCTGCGATTTTCGTTAACTCGTATAAACTGCAATTACATCAGAGCTAATTTTTACAGCTCGTAGAATTGGCAATTTGTTGCCAAATTTCAAAGTTGTAAAATTACATCAGGATATTTACGCTTAAATATTGGATTTATAACTTCAACAAAATATTTTCATAAAACATTTAGGGCCGTATGTACAATCATGGTTTAACTCCCCGTTTAGTTAACTGTAGTTTAATTTTAAACTCCGTTTAACTAACTGGGGAAAAATACACTACGCAATAATTAAAATTCCTGGCTAAGCAGCAACTCATATTTTTTTAAAATTAGTAGTTTCCATTAGCCCCTGTATATTTCCGGATAATAGCTATTAAAATGTTTGATTTTAAAATGAAATGAGCCAGATGAAAATTCATGGTTTAACTAATGATTGTCAGTTTAACTAAACTCCGTTTAAGGAAATTGACAAACAGTTAAACTGTCGTTTAAACTGCAGTTCAACGTGAAAAATTAAACGGTCGTCGTTGGCCGTTTAACTAATGATTTTTAGCCCAAGAAAAATAAACCGAAATAAGGCCATCGGGCAATAAAGATAATGCATTTCTGAATTTTCACTGGGGATGGCCCTCTGATTTTAGAAACAAATTCTGACCGGCAGGGGGCCCGCAATAGGAGGGAAAAAGGTAGAAAGGTGGAATTTTGTCAGTTTTGGATTGTTTCAAAATCGGTAGCTACCGCAAAGTAGTCTGAAAACAAAATAATCTACATAAAACTTTCTTTGCATTGAGATGTATTATATGCTCCAAACCTTTTCTTTGAAAGTTAGGTTCCCAGGGGTGTCAAACTTATTTTTACGAGGTTTACACTATTGACAAAACATTCTTCATGCAGGAGAAAACATTAATTGTTTCATGTTTTCATTATTTTTACCGCAAATGAGAAGCATTTTTGACGATGCAAACATTCACTGTTACTTGGACATCATGTAATGGCCCGATCTAGGTACATATCAGTCAATTTTCAATGTCCCTCTCCTTCGTAAATATTCATTATCGCAAATTTTAAATTATTGATATTTGTAAAAGTCGGCAAATTCCAAACTTGACAGGATGTAGTAACATTTTTATAAGGCTTTCTAATATAACAATTTGCGGCGATATAGTGCGGCGATATAGTAATAAATTAACATTGATATGTTTTTTATACTTAACCGCATTACGGGAGTTTATAACTCTATAAGGGGCTGATTCAACCCAAGTTGAATTAGTTTTTTGAATAGAGAAATAGAAAGCAAGAACCCGACCTAATCCATCGCACTTTCTTTAGGTTTATCTGTACAGTTGGTAGTAGCATATCAAAAATCGGCAGAACAACTGGAATCCAGCTTCGATCTATGAGCTTTATAGAACGTTTAACTTTATTCGTACAAAACATTTCATTAAAGTTTGTAAAAATTGTTGGTACAGTAAGGCACGGGCAAGCCTGTGCTTGAAAGGGCGCCAATATACTTGCCACCAATATCACCTCAATCAAACTAAGGTACCTTTCATAAAAAATGACGCTCACGACATTATATTCTACAGTACGGGTAGATTAATAAAACGCACTGAAAGAACCTTTGATGGGTCATTTTGTAGAGGGGGCATCCTTATCCATTTTGGTCGAGCCGTCAAATCAAACTCTTTGTCCTAGTTCAAAGAAAAGAAAATGCAGCAGAAAAGTGTGCATAATTCACCAATTTCAATATTATTGGGACCTTGCATGACCAGAAGCGAGTTAATAATTGCTGTCGAAACAAGTCATAATTTAAAAACAAAATCAACCTAAAAACGACTATTTCATACTGAGATTGCTTCTAATTAAAATCCCAAGCAGAAAATATTTGTATTTTGCTCTGCCTATTAATTTGTATTGTTTCGTATACAAGTTTCCATAGGAATATCGGTTGTTTACGATTGAGCGAGCTGATTGTTCAACCAATCAGGAATTACCTCGCTCACCGAAATCGTTAAACTGCGTTTAACTTGTGTGTGCTGACTGCTGATTGGTTAAACAATTTTAAACTGCTGTTAACTTCCATGGTAACCTTTATTGTTTACGATTGAGCGAGTTCTATTTTGAAAATTTCAACGCTTACTGCTATTTAGCTCATGAAATAATAAAAAAGAAGGTAGCGCGGACATTTTTCGATTCGTTTTGTGTACGTAAACTTGTGAAATTGTGACCAAATAATTTCACAAGTGTCTATTTCCATTAATATTTTTAATTTACGTGACGCAGATTTAAAATTTTCATAAGTGATTTTGATGCTGAAGACGTTTCAAATGTCCCCACCTATACACCGCGTTATCATGTTTACGTGATTCGTGGTGTAGCTGACAACCAATTTACGTTACAGTCGAACTTCTCATAGACGAACACCACATTAGGTGATGGAATGGTAAATTAACTTTGACATGAAGTTTATAACGCATTGAAGGAAGCATCTCACACTATCTAAAATATGTAAAAAAATAAAATATGATCAAGAAAGTGAAGTGTATCCAAGTGTGTATGATTATTACATGCTATGATTATTACATTTTCTTCAATTGACCTTAAAATGTTTTTTTAAGTACAATTCTTCAACACCAAATTCTAAAAGTAAGCTTGTTGCAAGCTCGTTTAGTGAGAAATGTTGCATTCGTTTCTGGCCATGGGAGTGTCAGGCCCTTAAACTTCGTTTTCCTTGCATGATATGTAAGAAAACGTTGGGGAAAATAAAAATTAGGAGAAATGTTCGGGTGGTAGATGTGTCCGTTTAGGCAAGTTCGACTGTATTCGTACACATGTTTCCATAGAAACCTTAGTTGTTTACAATTGAGAGAAATTTAGTTAAACGACTGTTTTTTTTTAATAAATAGAGACTCACACTGTTTACAAGTTTGATTAAAATCTAAATTTGATTAACAGTTGTCCCATATTGTAATGCAACTTTAATAATTCAAGTGTATTCTACAATACATTTTGAATTTAGTGACATATGATTCAAACCCATTTACTACGGTTTTTACTGATCTAATTTAGACCAAATATGATATTAATATAGTGTGAACCAGCTATAAGGATAATTCGTAGTTTAAACGGCAGTTTAACATTTTGTACACATTTTTTAGCCATCGACGGTTTAACTGACAAGCATTAGTTAAACCATGATTGTACATCCGGCCCTTAATTTTACATATCGAACGGATCCTCATTCCATTTCAACAATGTAAAATTAAATGTATGTCGGAAATGATTTAAATACTTTGTTGTAATTTTAAATGCGATATGTAATGTAAATTTTAAGTTGTAATTTTACAACTTTGAGAGTTGGCAACCAATTGCCAACTCTGAAAGCTATAAAAATTTTAAACCGTGTATGGTTGTGCGCAGTTGGAACAAGTTCATTAGGAATAGAGCTAAGTACAGCAATAAGAACATAAACCTCTGAGTTGATACTTGCGGTCAGTTCTATGAATGGTGCAGTTGCAATCAAGAATTTCCTCGTTTTTAACACTGTAAGTTTTTTTCAACTAGAATCCAGTAATACACAACTAGATTTGAGCTCCTAGATTTTCTAGTTGTAAATCTAGTGAAAAAAATATTACTGGAAATCTAGTTAAATTAGTCAATAGAAATCTAGTGCGGATAAATAGATATCTAGGACAAATAACTAGAACTCTATTCAAAAGCCAAACTGGACTTCTAGCAAAAAAAGGGATTCCAGTCAGATTTACTAGGACTTCTAGTGAATAGTACTTAAGTTAATCTAGTAAATCGTACTAGATTCATTTAAATTTTACTAGATAATCTAGATAATCTGAAAGTATGTTTTTTTTCTTTTTTTTTTCTTCATTTTATCGCTTTTAAAACGATATTTCAGGTATAACAACATAATTCATCTGAAAATATAATGACGAATAAACAAAACTTTTTCGGTAAAAACTAAATTTTATTGTCCTTTTTATTGGTTATTGTACAAAACTAGTTAGGGTCAATAAATATAATTAATTTTTTTATAGAGTTAACCTTGCGCTTACCCGATTTTCTGGAACCCAACTCGAAGTGTGACTCAAAGCGACTTCAGTCTTTCACATTCTCTTGCCTTAAATAAATAAGAAAATACTGACAATGCATCTATTAAATTAAGTATAGTTTTAAAAATGAAAACATGACGAAAACGATAAATTTAAAATGAAGAAAAATGTATTACATACATATATTACAAAAATAAAACAATAGTACTTACCACTATATTTCTCCAATTTATGATCACTACGCGAGACCCACAGTAAATGTAGCCGACTGCAACACCGACAGCAAAAATTACGCTATTGGGCTCCTTTCGTCACTTGTATGCTGCTTCCATTCTGTCTGCTGTTTCACTTTTTCACTGCGTTGTTTTGTTTGTTTTTCAAAATATGCGATGAGGAAAGAAAGTAACAAAGAAAGAGAGAAAGGAACAAAATAAATACAAACATATTACTTGGTGTCCTAATTCAGGCAATAATTTTTGTTTTTGACTACTTACCTTAAAAACCCAGTTCCGCAAACACTATGATACACTTGTCACAACGCAAAGCAGCCTGTTTGTTCAACAATTAAAGACAAACTGTTGAAACAAGAAACATTAGCTACTAAGACGAGAACGAACTATGCACGTTATGTACTTAGAATTACTCATTACTTTCTAGTAGAATTTAATAAATTTCCAGTAATAATTACTGATATTCTAGGAAAATGTTATGTTTTACCAGAAAACTAGTGAAATTTAACTAGATATCTAGGTTTTATATGTGATTCAGGTGATTTCACAGCCAATCTAATAAAAATACTTAGATACTAGTTATACTTTTTTAGATTACCTAGATTTCTGTTAATTTTTTTCACTAGAAGTAGCCTAGTAAAAAATTACTGGAAAAAAGACTTACTGTGTAAAGTGTCATTCAGCCAGGTTTCGGTGAGAGCAAGTAATGGCAGGATTTGGCGTCAAGGAACAGTTTATTGGTTTTTATCTCTCATACCACTGCAATTGTGGTAGAGAAATCTGGGCGTGCACGGATGTGATTAATCGTTAGGAATAATATTTGTTCATGTCCTCACGAAATCTTTGCAGCCGGGAAATATGTTTAGCGCTGACGAATGAGCGATACGTTTCAAGTAAGCCTAACCACAGGAGGAACAAGTGGATCCAGAAAGTTACTAGCTGTTGGTAAATCAACAGATATGTTCGGCAAATATGGATTCAACCAGAGGTTGATGGAATTTGGGGAGAACCTCGAGTGAAACGTTATTTGTTTGTTGAATTCTCCCATCGTCTCTGTCTCCTCCAAGCGTGTGTTGCCCACAACTTTTATATTTTGTACCAGACGGTTTGGCAAACCCCAGACAGTGTGTGGCCGAAATTAATCTAACTACCAGACATGAGCAGCGGAATTGTCAGTTATGGGCTGGTAATTTGGTGGTGTCTCCGACGAAGCTATTTTCAAATAGGAACCAATTTAGATAGCTTGGGGGTAATAAAAGTTGGAGTAGTCGCGCCAAATAAGGCATGCGACAAAATTTGAGGGTTAAACCAAAAATTAGCTCAATCGGATCAAAGCTTAGAGTACCTCCCGTACAAAGTGACTCGTCACGAATTATATCTTCATTTACAATATTAATTTAGTTAGATCCTTATAGACCACAACACTCGCAATGAAATAAGCGAAAAAGTTCGAATTAAAAACACTAATTTTTCACTTATTTCAAAATTTTATTTGTATGCATTTCGGCTCCAACTATGGGGTAGCCATCATCAGCACATACTTGATGACAATTGTTGTATTACATGTTATGAATGCTGTTCATGTAAAATACATACATAATGATGTTAATTTATATCACAGGGTGGTTAAAAAAATTAAGAAGTAAAAGTTTAAATAACGAAACGAAATAAAAGGAATGTAAACAAAATAAATGAAAACGATATTTTAAAACCAGAAAACAGATAAATTAAATAAATACTACGTTACGAAACGGAATAAAGTAAACAAATTAAAATAAAATAAAATAAATTATATTGCAAAGTCGGGCAGGTACAGGGTAAAATGATGATTTTAGTTCCTCGTTTTATTTGATCAGGTTGAACAGTGGAGAATCGATGTCGCCGTTACACAAGTTCATTAAATTGTCAGAATTTTTTATATATAGGGATTCGTAAGCGTCTAGTTTTCTTGGATCGGAAACTTTCTTCAAAATTTTTACATTTTCCTCAAAAGATCTTATTTTATGTACCTCAGTATGATCCAGATTATATACATGTGATGCATTGGCTGAGCGTACGTCCTTATTACGTATACTCCTCATGTGTTCAGAAAAACGAACATGAACAGCTCGTTTAGTTTGCCCAATGTATCGTTCATTGCTTGACGAGCATTGCATTGGGCATGATGTTCCAGTTTTTATGGCAGGAACCCTTAGTTTTGATCCAATTGAGTTGATTTTTGGCGCGGAGTATAAGGGAGATCTATCTTGGGGAAATACTGCAATTAACTCGCCTACTGACACTCAAATAGGGCATGTTTCTTTCCAAAAAATAGATCGTGGTTAGCCCGTGGTTTTCGATATTTTCACGGCAAAAATATTCCAACAAATAATGATTGCCAAGTGGCATGTTTTGCAGACGATGTTTTAATTTTCTGCGGTGGTGACCCCAATTATACAGGGTGTCCGGAAACTGCCGCATAAACGCACCGGATTGTGATTTCTCATGTGATTTCCAGCAAAAAAGTTGTACCGAACATACCCCCTCAGCTTAACCCTTTAGCTGCCACAGGCATTTAAAGATTTTTGTTAGAAACAATTGAGCTAGAATAAAATGATGTAAAAAAGATATGATCGTAAGACTATGCGCCAATTTTAAAAAGAATCGTACACGCACCTCACCTTGGCAGAAGTTTTAGAAAATTGAGATGGAAAAAAAGATTGTTTTTGGGTCAAATCACGCAAATTTGACTTTGAAGCTCTGTAAAAACCAAACCTCTTATCCGATTTTAGTGTGGTTAGTTTTATTTTATAGGTAAATTTGTTGGCTGTAATAATCATTTTTTTCACTATTCTAGCTGGTCTAGCTTTGGAGATATTAGGCTTTAAGTCGTGCAAGAAAATGATTTTTTCAAAAATCTTTAAATGCCTGTGGCAGCTAAAGGGTTAAGCTGAGGGGGTATGTTCCGTACAACTTTTTTGCTGGAAATCACATGAGAAATCACAATCCGGTGCGTTTATGCGGCAGTTTCTGGACACCCTGTATATCATCCAGACTCAAATTAAATACTTTAAAAACCCAAGCTGCATTTTTTGCCCGTCTTTCTTGGTGATTATAACAGGTGGCAGAAACAATTAAACTGGCCATTCATTCACATATGTAGGTATGTACCTACATAAATGGTATCCGATAAAATGAGAAAAATCTTGTATTGTATCAAGATTAAGTGAAACTGAATATGAATTGCGCCAGATCGTGGTACGATGGGATTTCTGCCTAGCAATGGGATCACACGTTGCTAGACAGAAATATTTAACTGCCGATTTATTAACTAGTCCATAAAATCCAAACATTATCATATCAATAAAAATTAATTTATTCACTACACTTATGTAAAAGTCAGCCATCGTACTCCGCAATTTTAGTGTCAATCCACTTTCTCAACACCGCAACACTGGCATACACTCCAGGATACTCCGCTTGAGCACAGCCGATTCCCCACGACACAATTCCGAAAAGTTTCTTTCCAACAATCAGCGGACCACCCGAATCACCCTGACACGCATCTCGTCCTCCAAACGGTTCACCAGCACACAACATATCCACGGTAATTTCATATCGTCCTTCGTAGGCCCGTTGACAATCTTCATTGCTCACTAGCGATACGTCAACCATTTGCAAAGTTTCCGGCAACTGTCCGTTAACCCATAGTGTTCCCCATCCTGTAACATACGCCCTAGTTCCAGCTCTTAGCATTTCTCCCTCTGATGCGAGCGCAATCGGTTGAATGAGACGCCCGAAATCGAATCCTTTCTCCAGCAAAATTAGCCCAACATCATTATGATATAGTTGTGGATCGAAACGCTCATGCGTCACCAAGTTTTTCACAACATCCAGCACGCCTCCTGCTTCGCTATAGTGCGAGCCAGCCTGAACGGCTAAGTACTCGATCATCAAACCGCTTATACAATGTGCAGCTGTGACGATAATTCGTGTTTGAACTACGGAACCGCCGCAACGGTGCGATTCGAAATAATGCAAGGATATTTGATGCGGATGAAGATCAATGGTTGTATTAGCTCCACCAACAATTCGTCCGTCCAGAATTGGAACTAGGCCACGCGGAAAGGGATTGAATGGCTTTCCGGCAGCAAGGCTTAAAAATAGGGATAAAACTATAAACTTAAACATCTTACTGTGCAAGCGTACTAGTTAAATATGAAGAGTTAATTGCTCCAGTGATTTTGGCCAACCTGTAAAAAGTTGCAATTATTATCAAAATTACCACTAATACGTTTTATTGAGCCATAAGAAGTATGCTGTAATTACGAAGCGATAAATTGATATTTTATCAGATATCGGGAGCTGATGAAAGAAAAGTGCGGTAATAGCAATTACATTTCCATTATGGTGCTCAACAAGATAAAGGGAAGGTACAAAATTCAATTTCAAATATAGGAATGCCCCATAAGGTAATGCAAAAACAAAATTAAAAAATATTCACGATCAGACAAAACATTTTATTCACTTTTGACATCCAAAAATCATCCAACATACGCCGCGATTTTCTGATCAATCCATTTCCTTAACACTCCAACATTAGCATACACTCCAGGATGTTCCGCTTGAGCACACCCAATTCCCCACGATACAAGTCCGTACAGCTTACTTCCAACTATCAACGGACCCCCCGAATCACCCTGGCATGCATCGTATCCTCCAAACGGTTCTCCAGCACAAAGCATATCGACCGTTATATTATATTTACCGTCATACGCCACTCCACAATCCGCATTACTTATAATCGATACAGCGACCTTTTGCAACATGTCGGGCAAATATCCACCTTGCGACAACGTTCCCCATCCTGTCACATAGGCTCGGGTACCAGCTCTTAGGATTTCCCCATCACTAGCCAACGCAATCGGCTGAATGAGACGCGTAAAGTCGAAACCATTGTCCATCAAGATGATGCCAACGTCATTGTAATAAAAAAACGGATCGAAATGTTCGTGTATGACATAACTCTTGACTGTATCTGTCACGCCACCTCCTTCCCTGTCATGTGATCCGGCCTTAACGGCTAAGTACGATGTTGTAACGCCGCTCAAACAATGGGCAGCCGTTATGATGATTCGTGTTCCTACCACTGAACCTCCGCAACGATGTGAGTCGAAATATTTTAAGGATATTTGATGTGGATTCAAATCAATAGTAGTATCAGAACCTCCTACTATTCTGCCATCCAGGAGGGGAACCAGTCCGTGCGGAAAAGGCGCGAACGGTTTTCCCGATGCAACGAGGCAAAACGTGAGCAATAGCAACACTCTGTACATCTTAAGCTTAACACTGACTATTTGAGTTTAAGGAATGGGTTTACTGAAGAATTGTCTAGAAAAGCTTATGAATGAGCCAATCAGCAAATTAAGGGGTAATTTATTTTATTGAATCATTTGCGAAAAAATGGAATAGGTAGGTATCTGTTGCTTTATCTAAACATCTTTCAATTAAAAAGCAATTAGACACTTGGAGCTGATACTTAAGAAGCGGCAAATGTTATTGCATTCAGTTATGGTCACTGATAAGAAACCAATTAGGTCCCTTGAACACACACTAAGAAATACGTCTTTAATTACTGCAATAATGTCATTTATTTATCTTGTTTCAATTATATAATACTTCAAACTTTTTTTTTAATTTGGTCTCTAGCCACGGTCGCAAAGCTGCAATTTTCACATATACAGTCGGCTTGCCAGCTCTTGCGCATCCCACACCCCATGAAACAGTTCCAAACAATTTATTGCCAACCATAAGCGGACCTCCCGAATCGCCAGCACAAGGATCTCGTCCTCCAAACAATTCACCGGCACAGAGCATCGTTGCGGTTACATTACTTATTCCATCATATGCATCTTTGCATTCTTCATAATTCCAAATACTAACGGTAATAAAACGAAGTTTGTCTGACAGCTCCTGTCCATCCTCTACGATTGTTCCCCAGCCGCTTACATATGCTTTTGTTGTAACAACTAACTCTTCGCCTGTCCGTGCCAGGGCAATTGGCTGAAGAGTTTCACTGAATTCAAATTCCATTTCCAAAAATAGCAACGCCAAGTCACTTTCTAGAGTTAGCATAGTGTAGTCTTCGTGTACTATGAAATGATCGACGTACGATTCCAAACCGCCATCCTCTTCCAGATCGGTGATTCCTGCTTTCACTGACATAGACCATGCGCTATGGCCGTCTACGCAATGTGCAGCGCTCAAGGCAACGTCGCTTCTTATGATGACCGCTCCACATCTGTGGTATCCGTACATCCGGAAAGAGGCTTGGAATGGGAACTTATCGATTGTCGTTTCATCGCCTCCAACTATTCGACCTTCAGGAATAGTATGTGGAGTGGCTTCAGCTGTCGCCTCCAATAATACCGATATCGCGAAAAGATAATAATTCAAAGGAAACATTTTTCGAACACTAAATTCACACAATGTTCAGTGAACGTATAAATTGTGGTAATTTTGTTGATAACATTAATTGCCCAGCAATCTGAAGTGGATGATTTATAGCATCGGTCTACGAATGATTTAGGAGGTATCTATGCATGTGAATAGTATGCATGACTAATATACCTACATAATTGTATCGAACTTCAGCCTTTTTTACGCTCTAGAACTTATATCTTCGTTTTCTACGGGATTGTCACTAGATTTATCAAATCACTTTAGTTGTAGAAATTTTGCGAAACCAGTGACTTCACGGCATAATAATATTTATTGTCCCTATTTGACTTGTGAGACATTTTACTCTTTTATCTATACTTATGTTACCAGTAAGAACCTATTTCAACTTTGCATCCATGTTGTTTCTAAAAAGTGTAATTGATCCCAGAATAAAATTCTTATTTGAATATTGGGACATTCTTACCCTTGTACAGGAGCATAATAGTTTCGCTGATCTTACATGCTTGTTTTGAATGCATATCTGTATTGTGCAATCGAAACTAATAAAAACGATATCAACTATGCTTTTCAAAATACTCATTTATTCTTATCGCTCTGAACCTTGATTAACTTATTACATATTTATTTAAAATTTAACAAGCGATTGCACTCAAGCTTTAGGAAATTATCTTCATATTGTTTTCGATTTTCAAACATTTTAAGCGTTAAAGCTTTCATAAAATTCCCAAGAAACAGAACAGAAAAAATAGAAAATGTCGATCATTTTGGAAAACAACATTAACTTATCAGTTAATGAAAGAAATAGTAATAGTGAGCGTAAAACAAAAGTAGAGCTTATACATCAACCATATCCTTCTCCATAAAGGTATGTAACAAAATGAGCTAAGTAATTAGATGCTAATTAGCTATCAATTTAATAATCCAACAACAACAAGAATATGCGTTTCTTCCGTTTTTGGACGGTATTTAATTAAGTAGACGTTCCGTAGTGAGGTTTTTAAGAAATATGTTGGAAATTTCTTCAGTACAACTAATGGAAGTACCTTCAGTTTTGTTAAAGTTTGTTGTATGTGTTTACGAGTATCAGTAGGGCGGGCATGGGCGTAGCCAGGATTTCGGTTGGGGGGGGGGGGGGGGGGGGCAAGCCTAAAATTTTTTCAACATAATGATTTTCTTAGAAGTTGAATATTGTTAGGCAAATTTTAAAATAGTGTGGATAGTGTAGGGGTTACTGCGCACATTCGGTGCACAGAGTCATGGTTTCGAGACTCACCGTGAATGAATTTAGTTTAAGGTGTTTTTCGAACTCACGACCCATGTGACGGAATATAATCTCTATGATAGAGATAAATAACATTGCTGAGCGTGCTGTTGATCTCAGTAACTCAACAAGAAAGTAGGTAAGGTTTTGGAAATTGGATGTAACTTACATATCTTTTACCTTGGTGCAAATATAGACTGTCGGGCCTGTTAGTTTGTTTTTTAATTTTAGAGCCAAATTTTAACGAAGGACAGTCAAGATTAACAAGTTTAGACATTCACTGCCCATTCTGATTACATTCAACTAGCCTCCAATTTCTGTGTTTTAGACGGTAGTTCGTCTATATTCGGTGCTATTTTTGTCTCTAGGACTGCGTATTCCTCTTGTGAGATCTAAATTTCATTGCTGGTGTGATTAAGCTACAAAATGAAACTTGATTAATTATCTTGAAATTGAAAGACACTGAAATGTGAGATTCGTTCTTTACAAGGTCCCTAACTGGGTAAAGCTGAATACTATTTCCCACTAAAATCTCTTTCAGATGCAATGTTGATAAATTCCACTACCTTCCCGGAGCGACTTCATGTGACATACACTCCCAATCAATAGGATAGTTCCACTTGAAAAATGGGTGTTTCTCGGTAAGTGATAACGGTATTTCCTTTAAACTTGGTGACAATATTTTCAGTAGCCTGATTGTTCTTTTTTTAAAAAAAAAGAAGGTTTCAAATCCGGAGTCCTGTTAGGATTTTCTTACGAGAATTAATAAAAATAGTACAAATGTGAAAGTCATTTGGATAGTTCCACAGCAAATAAAACACAAAATATAGATAATTTTACTTTGGAAAATGAGGCTGGTAGTGATTTGAACTTCGGTAATATGATATGAGGTCAAAAAGTCTATCCGGGATAGAATTTTTTAGGTTTTTAATGCATTTAAGGTAATTTCTTCCCATGTTCCCCTAAAAGCTTACAGAAGCTCCTCAGTGCTATTAAATGTTCGTGTACCGGTATAGATCTCCTTTATCCTTTTCCTTTTTGATGATATTTAAATCTTGGGAGTATGGTAGTCATTCCATAATGTTGATGGATTGCTCTTGAAACCAATCTTTTATCAGCTTTGTTTCATAATTGGGGTCATTATCTTGTTAAAATCTTATAGGAGTGGCATGGAAAATGTCAGTAATAATTACATTAGGAAGAATATTTTTAAAAGCTTGGGTGCTCTGAATACCTCTGATTGATAACTAATCAAGGTTATGGAAATACCTTCCTAGATCTAAATATCATCTAAAATGTTTAGGGATGAATGATATGAAAGGTGACAGAAAACGTCTAACTCAACCACTAAAGCAGCATCTTCGAGGCATGCCCATGATGGCCTTTACTAAATGATTAAACCCTATCATGGTTTAGCGATGTGCCGACAACTCATCCTAAGAAAAACATCAAGTCAAGAAACCTGAAACAAAAGCCTCGGATTGGACGGATACAAAACAACGACGACCCCGCAAACGAACAACTGATTACTCTTTCGGATCCTGGAATGTACGCTCCCTGAATAGACCGGGGGCCTTAAGGGCCCTCCTGGATCAGGTAGAAAAATACAAGCTGAGCATAGTTGCAATCCAGGAAACTAAATGGCTCAAAAGCGAGATTAACGACCTCAATTCGCACACTATTTTTCCGAGTGGTAAAGAGGAGGGCAACAAGGAGTTTGGAGTAGCTTTCATCGTGAATAAGCAGCTCAAGGACCACGTTATCGGCTTCAAACCCATCAACGAGCGGCTATGTGCGATCCGCATTAAGACCCGTTTCGCTAATCTCTGGCTCATTAATGCGCATGCCCCTACAGAAGTAAAAGAAGACGCGATTAAGGACGAATTCTACAACGACCTAGAAACACTCTTCGACTCACTTCCATCAAACGACGTCAAGCTGCTGCTAGGAGACTTTAACGCTAAAGTCGGAAACGAAAGCTGGCATAGGGGAACTACTGGTGGCCATAGCCTCCACGACGAAAACAACAACAACGGTCAGCGACTTATCGACTTCGCGAGCGGCAGAAACTTGGTCATAAGCTCTACATGCTTCCCTCATCGACGAATTCATAAGCAGACCTGGAAGTCTCCAGATGAATACACCGTGAACCAAATCGACCACGTACTGATCAGCAAGAGATGGGCTTCTAATGTCCTAGATGTTCGATCCTATCGAGGAGCCAACTGCGACACCGATCACTATTTGGTGAAGACGACCTACAGGTGCAGAATCTCTTCGGTGCACCTAACGAGAATCAACCCTGCCAAGATCTTCGAGGTTGACAATTTGATTGATGATGCCACGGCGGCTGCGTATACTACAGCCCTTGAGGAAAAACTGTCGCCCATGCTTGATAACATCAATAATCTAGGCATCCATGAGTTCTGGGAGGAGCTCAAAGACAGCATCAAGGAGGTCGCAGAAGAGGTCGTGGGCTATAAAGGCCGGCGCAGACGAGCAGACTGGTTCGACGACGAATGCAGGGCCTCGATTGAGGCGAAAAATGAAGCATATCGCCAATACACACAACGCGCATCCCGAGCCAAGAAAGAAAGATATAACGAGCTTCGGCGAGCATCTAATAAGTTAATTAGACGTAAGAAACGCAAACATTTTGACGAGCAGTTACAGCAAATAAACCAAAGATTAGCCAGTAAGAACACTAGACAGGCGTACAAACTTATAAATAATATCAAGAACGGATATCAACCCAGGACAAGCCTATGTAAGGACAAGGATGGTAACATCATCAGCGACATCGAAAGCGTCAACAAACGATGGGCCTCGCATTTTGAAGAGCTCCTCAATGCACCATCAACATCCCCCGCGGAGCTAGCTCTTGAGCAGTTAGCCGAACCAGGCCCTCCCGTTCTACCCCCAACAGTAGAGGAGGTGAGTCTTGCCATACATTCGCTCCAAAATAATAAAGCGCCCGGCGCTGACGAGATCCCAGCAGAACTGCTGAAGCATGGTGGAACGTGCCTGACCAACGCTGTACATGTGCTACTGCTGAAAATATGGAACGACGAGGTAATCCCCGAAGATTGGCGCAAAAGCATAATCTGCCCAATCCACAAAAAGGGTGACAAGCTGAAGTGTGAGAATTACAGGGGCATATCATTAGTTTGTACGGCCTATAAGATTTTATCAAAAATTCTTGAAAAGAGAATCATTCCGTACGCAGAACAAATCATTGGCGAGTATCAAGGCGGCTTCAGACCTGGTCGTTCAACGACCGATCAGCTTTACACAGTGAAGCTACTACTCCAAAAGTGCTGGGAATACAACATCGACGTATACCAAATCTTTGTCGACTTCAAGCAGGCATACGACAGTATCGACCGAAGTGTACTGTACAACATTATGCTGAACTTTGGTATACCGGCAAAGTTAGTGCGACTCACAAGGATGACGATGACTAATACCGTCTCGCAGGTCAAAGTGCAGAACCGACTCACTGACCTATTTGAAACTCGTACTGGACTCAAGCAGGGCGACGGGCTGGCGCCGACGCTCTTCAACCTGGCTTTGGAGTATGTAATTCGAGCCATGAATATGGACAGCAGCGGAACGCTACTCATCAAGTCGACTCAATTAGTAGCGTACGCCGACGATATCAACATCATGTCTCGAAGGTTGGGTGATGCAGAAAGCCTCCTGCATAACCTCAATAACGCCGCAAAGGAAGTTGGACTACATATCAACGAAAGCAAAACAAAGGCCATGATGCAATCGAAAACAAGGACGCCAGCAAATTCAAGCATCACAGTGGGGGACCTTAATATCGAGTATGTAGACAACTTCAACTATCTGGGTTGTAACTTATCAAAGGACGCCAACGAAACCGACGAAATTAAGCGACGGATACAACTAGCCAATAAGACATATTTCTCGGTCCTCCCTATAATTAATTCGAAACTTGCGCACAGGAACACGAAGCTCCGCGTGTACAAAACGATCATCCGACCCGTGCTATGTTATGGCTGCGAAACATGGACCCTTACCCAAGCTTCCGAAATTTTGCTAGACCGATTCGAACGAAAGGTCCTTCGGCGAATTTTCGGGGCCGTTCGCGAGCGAGACCAATGGCGTATCCGATACAACCATGAGTTGTATCAATTGTACGATGAGCTGGAAGTATCGAAAATCGTGAAACTTCAACGTCTGCAATGGGCGGGGCATGTACAACGGATGGACGACAATCGCATGCCAAAGAAAGTTATGAACGCACAACGAATTGACGGAGCGAGGTTGCGTGGACGACCGAGAGCTCGCTGGGAGAACTCCGTAGGTGAAGACGCCCACCAGCTGCTGGGCTTCCGAAACTGGAGGACAAGGTCACGTAACCGTGACAATTGGAGGTCAACGATTCAGGCGGCCAAGGCCCGACGTCGGGCTATCGTGCCACATTGATGATGATGATATGAAAGAGCTATACCATTAGTCGACAGTTTACCAGCACTGAAGAGCTTCTGTAAGCGATTAGAGGAACTGGGGACGAAATTCATTTAAATTACGTTCAAAACGTTCATTTCAATACCGGATAAAATCTTCGGGCTGATATCACTTAACGGAAGTTGAATTCATAAAATAAAATAAAATTATCTATTTATACCGTTATTTAGGGTTGTACCTCCTCTGTAACTATCCTAATGACTCCTATCGGGACTCCGGCTTTGAGACCTTCTCTTATTTAAGGAACAAGCAGACTACTGAAAATATTGTCAGCAACTTTGAAACAAATATCGTTATCACTTACCGAGATAAAGCGATTTTCCAAGTGGAACTACCTATTGATTGGGAGTGTATCAAGCTGGATATAGCGAAAAATCACCCAAAACTATAACAAATATTTTAGTTTTCCACGAGCGAAACGTATGTATTGGGACGCAGCCTCCGCACCCCCGTCAGTTACGAGTGGCCGCTTGCTGTTGTCCATTTGTCCTTGCTGGAAACTATCACGGTCATGCATTCCGCGGCAGTAAATGGAGCGGCAAAGCATCTGGTTAGTTTTCCAGACTACACGCTCAGCAGCAGAACATTTTACGTAGTGCTTGGAATCAAACTCGCATTTTTACGCCTTCAAGCATTTTATAGTGCAGTGTTTTTTTTTACTACACTGGTAAGGGTTTTTTTCATCATAATCATCGGCCAGGGGGGCTACCGACTGTTTGTAATGACAACACGTGGATAGTAGAAGCAGCTCTCCACAACTCTTCCCACATTTTAGAATGGAGTTTTCCCTTTTGCCTCAAATTTTAACTGATTTGTTCCTTAGTGCAACTATCCTCACAATAAAATAGGCATTAGGGCAACTAACCCATAGCGTGGGCAACTATCCCCGAAATTAAATGTGTAAAATACACAAGGCTATAACTACAAAACCTTGACTGCTCCCAAAAATATTTGTTTTGAAAATAGTTACTGACAGATGTGGGGAAAACGTATATGCATACACGAAAACCAGGAAATAATGCTTTATCTTGCTGAATATTTACCCAAAAGGACGTTTGACGTTTATCATAGCAAACACGCAAAATTTTTCGCTAATATTAAATTTCTAATTTTTTTATCAAATTCATAAGATTTAATATTAAATTCATAATTTTATGATTCATTTGCTCGTTCACTTTATCTGTAAAAGTGGTTTCGCGGATTGGTGTAGTGATAAATCATAAATTTGTTCGAAAAGTGTTTAGTGGTTTGCATTTTTTACCTGCCGCTCGGACGGTCTTTGTTCTTTGTTTTCATTTGGTCCAGTAGTCATTTCAACTCGGCTTAACTGAGTTATCTGGGCATACATTTTCGTACTAGCATATAGCGCAGTGGTAGCGTGTACGACTCACGCCCGTGAGGTCCTGTGTTCGAATCCCACTTTTTGCAAATTTTTTTTTTTTTGCTTTTTTTCTCTTTTTATTAATTTATTAGTTTAGTTCTTGTATTAAAATGAATTGTGTTTGCGAGCAATTTTACAAAGTCCAAATTGACGGTCTATCTCAGCTCGTTTCGTCGTTGCAGAGCCAACTTAGCAAGCTGAGATCCCTCATGAAATCTGTAAATTGTTGTGAAAACAATTCCGAAGCATTGCGAGATAAAAATGTAAATTTAAAAAATAAGAAGAGTAATATAGGGAAAGACACTAAGAAAAAAACTAAAAATATTATTTCAATATCTTCTGAGCAATCTTTCGTTAGCCATGAAGCGGGGACTTCCACTGTTATTTCAGATTCATCTTCTACAATTCCTTCCAACGTTGACAAAAATCAATCTCCGATTGATAAATTTGTCACAGTTCGTAAGAAAGGGAAACATATTAAAAAACCTTCTCCTGTTGGTGATGTTATTCCCAAAAAGAGTGATAATAATAATAGGCGACACAAAAGAATCTTCGGTATCGATCAAGCTAATGATTCTCTTCGAAGTGTCCCCAGTTTCAAGGTATTCCATGTTTCTAAGCTGCATGCTTCGGTAAAAGCAGACGATTTAAAGGAATATGTAATGAAAAAGCTTAATTTAACAGATGACAGCTTTCTTTCGGTTTATCCTCTGATAAAAAAAGATTGTGATATTTCCAAATTAGTTTCAATCAGTTTTGGTTTGAAACTTCCTCATGAATATTCTAAGCAAGTGTTTTGTGCCAACTTCTGGCCTAAGGGCGTCAACATATCACCCTTCAAATTTTCAAAAAACGACAAACGCCAAAACAGTGTCCAGCAGAACACATAATTTCCAATTCATTTTTCTCGGTCTATTATCAAAATGTTGGCGGTCTTCGTTCAAGAACAAATGACTTTTACCTTGCAGCTTCACAAGAAGATTATGCTGCCATTTGCTTAACCGAGACTTGGCTTCACACAGACATTACAAATGAAGAACTTTTCATAAGAGACTATGATGTCTATCGTCGCGACCGTTATGAGGCTTCGACTAAGAGAGGAGGTGGTGTTTTGGTAGCTATCAAAACAACATTCCCATCTCATGAAGTTGAGCTTTTTCATAAGGACGTGGAACAGATATGTGTTTCTATCAATGTTTCTCGCAGCGAAAAAGTATATATTTTTAATAGCTATTTACCACCTTTGAGTTCAGTTGATGTTTATAACAAACATGTAGATAATATCTCCAAGCTATTTGCATCTTTTGAGGAAAAAGACAAATTGATTGTTGTTGGGGATTTCAATCTTGGTAATATAAGTTGGTACTGGAACGACGACGAGAAAAAAATCTGCCGCGTGATTTACATCTTGAGTGTGAATCTGTTCTAACAGATTGTTTGTTTGCAATGGA
This sequence comes from Microchrysa polita, assembly GCA_949715475.1. Classification (NCBI taxonomy): domain Eukaryota; kingdom Metazoa; phylum Arthropoda; class Insecta; order Diptera; family Stratiomyidae; genus Microchrysa; species Microchrysa polita. The sequence goes on along the minus strand of OX454415.1, from coordinate 131,787,502 downwards.
TTTGATGCAAATGAATCTTGTTAAAAATTCGATTGGTAGAATTTTAGATCTAATTTTTGTTAGTACTTGCTTGAATGCTTCTGTAATTAAAGTAGATAAACCAATTTTGCCCAATTCAATCCATCACAGTGCTCTTCTTCTTGAGTGTGTTTTTTATGATTACATTGAAGAAGAGCCCGAAGTTATTCCTACTAGAAATTTTCAAAAAGCCCAATTTGAAAAACTAAATTCAACATTTTTTAATATGGATTGGGCTCCAGTTATATCGAATAGTAATCTTATTGAAAGTTATACAATTTTTAATTCAATTTTAAATAAATCTATTCGCAAGTACGTTCCATTAAAAAAGAACAAAATAAAAGCAAAAAATCCTTGGGCTACCAAAGAATTGTTCAAACTTAAGAGAGCAAAAAATAAGGCCCATAAATTATACAAGAAGTCATCCTCTCTTGCCAATAAAGAAAATTTCTTTAGATTGAGAAGAGAGTATGAATTAATGAATAAAAATCTTTACAAACAGTATATTGCGAGAGCTGAAAATAATATAAAGAATGACAGTAAGACATTTTGGAATTTTATAAACAGCAAGCGTAAGAATACGGGAATCCCAAAAAATTTAGAATTCAATGGCAATTTTTACAAAGATGTTCAATCGGTTTGTGACAGATTTGCTAGATTTTTCAGTTCAATTTACAAAGTGCCAGACTCCGTTTCATCAGAAATGAATGCTAACATCAATGGAAGTCAGAGTGCATTGGTCCCTCGGATAGCTCAGGAGGACCTTACGAGTGCTCTTGAGATTTCTGAGGATGATCTATTGAATGCTATGCGTGATCTTGATGTTAGTATTCAGGCCGGACCTGATGGCATTCCTAATATATTTTTGAAGAATTGCATGCAATCGTTATGTCGTCCTTTAGCCTTTATTTTTAATTTGTCCTTGACTTCAGGTGTTTTTCTTGATGAATGGAAAGTTTCATACATAACGCCTGTTCACAAAAAGGCTTTTGATAGAGTAGATCATAATATTTTACTTAAAAAACTAGAACATTTAGGAATACAGTCAATTTTTCTAAGCTGGGTGAGATCCTATTTAACGGATAGGACTCAGTTGGTGAAGTTAAATGGCTGTACATCTCGCTCTGTTATAAAGTGTTCATCAGGGGTTCCGCAAGGAAGCCATTTAGGACCACTTTTCTTTTTAGTTTTCATAAACGATATCATCCAAAATTTTAAATTCGTGCGTGTATGGCAGTATGCCGATGATATGAAAATCGCTATGAAAATACGCAACATTGATGATTGCCTTAAGTTGCAATCCGATTTAGAAAAGCTGCAATTTTGGTGCGGCGATAATAATTTAAATTTAAATGTTAGTAAATGTAAAGTGCTTAATATATATAAATTGAAAACTCCGATCTTCTTTGAGTACTCCTTAACAGGTAGTGTTCTTGAAAGGGTTGCCGAAATATCAGATCTTGGTGTAATTTTCGACCATGAGCTTTCATTTCGACAACACATTGATTACATTATTTCAAAAGCGAATAGTATGTTAGGATTTGTTAAACGTAATGCGCGCGAATTTAATGATGCTTTTACTTTAAAAATATTGTATGCAGCTTTCGTTCGTTCGCACCTGGAGTATTGTTCTATTGTGTGGAATCCGTTCTATAAGGTGCATATCGAGCGTATAGAAAGAATTCAACACAATTTTACACGGTTTGCCATTTATCAAATTGGCTGGCGTTTCAAGCCAGATTATAAAACTCGCTGTTCCTTATTGGGTTTACAAGCCTTAGATTATAGAAGAACATTTTTAAACGCTATGTTTATAAGAGACCTGTTTTGCTCTCATATTGTTTGTGAAGATATATTAAATAACTTTCAAGTCAGAAATATTCCTCACAATTTGCGGCGGAACAACCTTCTTGTTCAGCCTTATCATAGAGTAAACTATGGGCTTAATGAACCAATTACACGGTCAATTATTCTTTATAATAGTTTGAAGGACTTAGTTAATTTTAATTGTACTAATAAACTAATGTTTAAAAGAAGTTATTTTGATAAATTTCCTTATTAATATTTTTTGTTTTCAGTTTTTTTTTTACGATCTGCTAGAGTTTACACTCGATTGATTGATTAGTCACTTACGTACGGATAGTAAGTAAAGTGATGCCGAGAAGCCTAGTCCCGGGACAAAAGTTTCTGTGAGGCAAAAAAAAAAAAAAAAAAAAAAAAAAAAAAAAAAAAAAAAAAAAAAAAGGGCCATTTTTTCGTACATCTTATAGGCTGGTTAGTCTTATTGCCTAGAGAAGACACATACAATATTTAGAAAGCTTTTCCATTTTATTGAATGAAATTTTTGTTTATTTTGCATAGTTCTGCCATATTTTGATGGTTACACCATCATCTTATATTAAAAAAATCATTGCACGGTTTCATGCAACAGCGTAAATAAGCAAAGATAACATAACTATGCAAAATAAACAAAAATGTCATTCAGTACAATGGAAAAGCTTTCTAAATATTGTTTGTGTCTTCTCTAGGCAATAAGACTAACCAGCCTATAAAATGTACGCAAAAATGGCCCAAAGTGGGGCAACTATCCCATACTTTTACCCTATAGAAATAGCTTTTCTGTTTTCTAATCGGAAATTATCAATAGCGTTTGAGATTCGGCAAATTTTTAGAGCACCGCGCTGTCCATATTTGGTGAACATTTCAATGCTCTAGCTTCTAAGGTTCAAAAATTACAGTCGTCAAAAGATGCGAAGTTAATTTATCGCAAAACTGTACTCTATCCCCTATCAACCTCGATAGGAAAAAGCATAATAAAGAAAGGACTCTGCAAGGGTTTTTTCATAAAGATTTTTGCCCACAATATGTCCTTTGAATCCGTTAAAATGGCGTTGAGAGCCTAGGGAACATGGAATCTCAGTATATTACGCTTTCAGGTCCCCAAGTGAAATTTTTCTTGTTCTTCTTATCGACACTAGCGACACTTATCTTACCGTCCGCCATATAGCGGATACATAGCGGAAAATATCGGAAACATCAAAAATGTCCCTTGGGGACCTGAAAGCGTATTATATACCATCTTTTGTTTTATGTGTATAATCTTATTTCAACTACATACTGTTCTCTGTTTAAGGTGTTTGTCAAGGAATAAGAACGAGACCGAGGCTAATTTCGGGCGCGGCCGAAATTTGGATACCCTTCGCTCTCCTCGGGCTTAAAGGTTTTTCGGGCGTACCTATGACTAGTGCTCAGTCCTCCCCGCTTCCATGCTTTTGAATTTTCTCATAAGTGCCGAGGCGAAGATTTAGTGGGCGAAGCGGGGACGTGGGTTTCTTATAAGAACCAAAAAGAGGGGGAAGGGGGTTGTGGGGCAGCCCTATGGCCTTCCCATCAATTTTTACGCATGTTTGTGGCATCAATTAAAACACATTTGGTTCAGATTGGTGGACAAATCAAAAAGGTTTTCTTCGAAGAACCTAATTTTGGGGTTGGGTGTATATGGCAGCCCCATGACCCCATGGTCCGATATAATTCATTTTTGCATATGTTTTAAACCATCACTAAAAATACATTTCCATGAAGTTTAGTTGAAATTTGTGTCCAAATAAAAAAATATTTTTTAGAAGAACCTCATTTTGGGGGTCAAGTTTGTATGGCAGCCCCACGACCCCATAGTCCGATTTCATTTATTTTCACGTTTGTTATGTGGCATCAATAGAAATATAATTTTCTGCGGTTTGATTGAAATTGGTGTGCAAATAAAAACGTTTTTCTTAGTAAAATTTTATTTGGGGGGCTAGGTTTGTATGGTAGCCCCATGACCACATGGTCCGACTCCATCTATTTATACATATGTTTCGTGTCATCAATAGAAACACATTTGTGTGAAGTTTGGTTGAAATTGGTGTATAAATAAAAAAAATCTTAGAAGAACTTAATTTGGGGAGCTAGGTTTCTATGACAGCCCCATGACCCCATGGTCCGATTTGGTCCATTTTTACATATGTTTTGTGGTATTACTAGAAACACATTTGTGCGAAATTTGATTCAAATCGATGAGAAAATAAAAAAGTTTTTCTTAGAAGAACATAATTTGGGGGACTAGGTGTGTATGGCAGCCCCACGACCCCATTGTCCGATTTGGTCGATTTTTACATATATTGTGTGCTACCAATTAAAACACATTTGTGTGAAATTTGATTGAAATTGGTGCATAAATAAAAAAGTTTTTCTAAGAAGAACCTAAATTTGGGAAGTAGGTTTGTATGGCAGCCCCACGACCCCCTTTTCGGATTTTAGCGATTCAAACATACAAACTGCCTGCAACAAAAAGAAGCATGTGTGCAAAATTTCAGCTCCATAGCTTTTAAACTGGCCGAGCAAAACGCGTCGCAACAGACAGACAGACAGACAGACGGACAGACGGACAGACGGACATACGGACATCGTCCAATCGACTCAGCTCGTCACGCTGATCATATATATACATATTTTATATGGTCGGAGATGCTTCCTTCAATGCGTTACAAACTTCATGACAAAGTTAATATACCCTTTACGCAATAAGCGAAGGGTATAAAAACCAAAAATGAAATGCAAGTAACCGCAAGATACACTAGGGCCCATTCTCTCGTAGATCTTATAGAATGGTTAGTCTTATCGCCCAGAGAAGACACTCACAATATTCAAAAAGCTTCTCCATTATATTGAATTGACTTTTTGTTAATTTTGCATGGTTATGTTATCTTTTGCTTATTTATAATATGGCGTAGCTACGCAAAATAAACAAAAATTCCATTCAACACAATGGAAAAGCTTTCTAAATATGGTGTGTGTCTTCTCTACGCGATAAGACTAATCAGCCAACAGGTACTGAATAAGAGCTATCAGAAACCCGGCCTAGATATGTGACTTTTTTTCGGGACCAAAATATGTATTTTCTATGGTAAATTGATATTGTAGCTTCGATGACATTTCTCATACGAATTTTATATGGAAAAATTATTGTAAACAAAATCGCGCACATGCGCAGCTTAATGCTGTAACTTCGTAGTAGGGCGTCGGAAAAATGGGGGCAATGAATACGAAATTTCTAAATTAATAGATGCGTATTAATTATTTAATCGGCAATGCTCCTGTTGCATAACTGTATACCAAAAGCATCAAAATTTACACTATTGCCAAAAGTACATTTAAATGGGATTGCAAAACGTTGCGTGGTATAAATTTGTTTAAATACAAAATTTTAAATAGTGTGTATTCTAGTGCATTGCGGTTGAATACTCCAACGAATGAAAAGGCCAAAAAGTATTAAATCATATCAGCCCCAAACACTAAATTTCCCATGCCACTGCTAGTTATAAAAAAAATCAAATTGTCCCCTTTATTTTCAACAACAAACGTCTGTCCTTCACATACTGATGATTTTTTGTCATGGAAAACCAGTGACGTAGATAGCTTTTCGAAAAGGGAGGGGATCAATGGCCAGGATTATTTTTTTCAGCATAGGAGAAATGCATTAAACTCAAGGAATTTAAGGAATAGTCAACACCATCCCGTTTCTACGTTTTTCTACCGAACAAAAATTTTCTTTAGTCGTTTAAGGTCTGCTAACGAGATCGAAAAATGGGCTGGTTTTGAAATTGTTTCAATTTTGCTTGGTTAGGTGATATTCCTGAGGAGTAGGTTTGACACCTCGAAGCAAATATTGTTGTGGGGTGAACTTAAAATTGAAGGTTCGTCTACAATGTAGAGTTCCCGCAATAGAGATGGATACGATAAACATAGGTCTCAATAAGTGGTTTGTCTGCCGTATACAATAATGTTCTGCAGAGCGAGGAAGTAGGACGTACGTTGAGGCAGCCTGTGTGAAATAATACCGAAAGATGATCCGGCGGATGAGTGAACGAGATGGTTCTAAGAAAAATCCTACATAACTGCATACCGGGTAGCATAATGCAGTATTGTTCAAGGCTCTCATGTGCCGCCGCGCCGCCGCCGCCGTATCAAAAAGTTTTCTTAGTAAATCTGTGATCTGTTCTTGTGACAGGCGCACTATCTGAAAAACAAAGCTTGAAGAAATCCTAATATGGCTGAGGACTTCCCTGAAAACCGAATTACGCAGGCATGTGTACAGCATTTAGTTTTCGGGACTCTGGTCACCTCAGCCATACTTGGAGTCAAACCTTCATGTTTAGGCTTTTAAACGTTCATCGTAGTTCATCAATTTTTTGGATTGAGTACAGTACAGTACCTAGAAAATAAATTTACCATGTTGACAGCCTAGGGAGGGGTGCTTGCCCTATGCTTTACTATATTATGGCTATAATTATATTAAAGTTTCTTTAAAACAGAACTTGCTCGAACTAACAGCCAATTCTTTCTGGAATCGATCTCAAAGATAACTTCTACCGTTAGTGAAAGTTCTAGTGACAAGACGAAGACAACCTGGTTTCCAAAAAAAACTGCACAAGCCAAATTGTTCACTACATGTCACAGAAACTCATGAACGTAAGCGGAAACATTTTAACCAAAAAATAATTTTAATTTTAATTAAGTTACCCATTTGCCGTTTAGAAATTTGTTCGTGGCTGTATGCCGATCGTTATAGTAAAAATTGATTCTGGAGAAAGGATGTCAAAAACCGTCCAAGGAACCGGTTTTCGGGGTATTTTTACAGATCGTCCAGTTAAAACGGTTATAACTTGCCAACACTGTGAGTAGAAACTTGAGAAAGGTCAAAATTTTCGCTTAAAATCGGCAGCACTACAAAAAGGCCGTTTTCAGTACTAGATGGCGCTGGTCACATTTCGGAGTGGCCTATCCAGACACAGACGACATAGCTTCGAGGTCTCAACTCCTCATCTGAAATTTTTGATATTAATCAGCTCCTCCTTTCTCAGCACGATCAACCTTTATCGTCAGGCATTGTCCTGCCCATCCGCGACTAGGGCGATAACACAATAGGCTCACTGGCTTCAGTGCTGCGAATCCCTTCGGGTTCACGCCCCTCTACAATCTAATTTAATCTAGATGGAGACCCGACCGATATGATTGTATCCGGAGGAGGGTTTGACGTGATTGCCCTCCCCGGAAAGCGGAAAGGTATTATGAGAAAGTATGGAAGAAAAACAGAGTCCTTTTTTGTCTCAGTGTGTATGTAGTTTGGGAACTACTTTTCAATAAACTCGCTTTCCGGTATTTAAAACCAACATTATCTTATTAGTTCTAAAGCACCAGCATGATAAAACCATTTTAAAAAACCCTTAACTTCTCGTAAACTCGAATCTTTGATCGAATCCTGTCAGGCAGTGCTCTGTTTTAAATTTGATAATCGTATCCATCGATTTTTTTGCTAGCAAAATCGGAAGGAATAACTTATAACCCGCAGGAAAATTCGCATTTTACTTCGAAAAAATTAGGGAAAAGCTGAAAAGCCTTGCGGAGGTCAACGACCCCCAAAAATCTGAATATCTCGATAACGGTAATATGTATGTACTAAAAAGTGGTGTATGGAATTTTTTTAGCTCTTTCGGTTTGTTAATAAATTGTCAAAGGAAGGTTTTGATTCGAGCACTCCTAACGGTGCCAGGGGGTCAAACGGTATTTTTACCAAGGTTTAAGGGATATCTTTATAATTGTATGGCAGATTCGTAGCCCATCCGGTTTTGGAGAAAGTGGTCTAATTTTTTATCAATACGTACACCCTTAAAGGAGCGACAACGACTCAAAACATGGAAAAACGGGATTTTTTGGTTTTTTTTCGTGAATATCTCTGTAACTAGGGAGTATGCTGTAAAGTCGTCTATGACAAATTTGTAGCTGCTGAGGCTGCGAGCAAAATGGCAAAAGTCCCCATCGATGGGGACTTAAGGTTATGAGGGACCAAACATGTAAATTTACCGTTTTGGTGGAATATGACTATTACGGTCACGTTCTCCAAAAAGGGTTATATAAGGGATTTGTAGGCTTTATAACATCTAAATTAATATCAAAAATTTCAGATCGATACGTACAGTCCTAGGAGGCTATGAGGGTTCAAATCATACAATAATGGCATTTTTTGAAAATTTCGTAAATACATATATTTATAACGGTAACGTGTGCGGAAAAACGGTATGCAATAAATGTGTTTGTTCTTGAGATGCAAATAGAATTTCGAAACACCCGATCTGTACCTTCTTCCCAATGGGAGCTATATGGGGTCAAATTAAAAAAACAAACAACGTTTTCCCGGGAATCGACCTATGCATAAAAAGTAGCATTAACTCGTAGTGTCCGAAAGCTACGGCATAAGCGCACCGGAAAATTATTTCTCATGTGATTTCCAGCAAAAAAGGTGTACGGGACATACTCCCAATTCTTAACCATTTAGCTGCCACACGTAGTTGAAGATTTTTGAAAAATTTACTTTCTTACACGACTTAAACCTTAATATTTCCAAAACTAGAGTAGCAAGAATAGCAAAAAGATGATTATCATAGCCAACTAATTTATCTAAACAAAAAAAAACTACCCGCACTAAAATCGGATATGTGATTTGGTTTTAACTGAGCTTCAAAGTCAAATTTTTGTGATTTCACCCAAAAACAAATGGTTTTATCATCTCAATTTTCTAAAACTTCTACCAAGGTAAGGTGCATGTACGCATTAACTTGGCAACCCACCAAATTTGATCTGCCTGGCCCAATTTGAAAAGAAGCTACAGACAAGATCTTATGTCTCTAGGTCTATCCTTTCAAAAATTACAGTGCGAAATGTAAAACTTAAAAAAATGTAAATTCACTATGATACTTTTGGGTCTAGGGTATAATTTTCTAGAGTGTTTATTATCATAACGCAGTTAAATTTGGGAAGTTTATTTCGTTCTCAGGACATTTTGCGGTCAGACTTATAGTTTTCCAGATATTTGCAAAAAAAAAAGAGAATTTTCACCACTTTGCCACCCCCTCCCCCGTATCCCATGGCGCAAATTAGTGTAACTTTTTCCTGCATATTGGGTATATAGTGTATTTAACAATTTGGCATCAACACATTATTTTTTTTTAATGTTTCGGTTTGGGGCTTTTTTGAACTAATTTTACTATACAAATCATATTCAATAAATTTTATTCTGTGAATTTTATCTATTTTAGCACTTGCTTAAACTTTACTATCAATCCAATTGCGCAAGTGTGCAACATTAGAATAAACTCCCGGATAATCAGCTCGAGCGCATCCAGCTCCCCACGAAACAACACCAACAAGAATTCCACCAATAATCAGCGGACCACCCGAATCACCTTGACATGCATCCTTTCCGCCGTCTGGAACGCCAGCACAGAGCATACTAGGAGTAACAGCCGCTTCACCCTCGTACGCCTTGGCACAATCCTCCAAACTTACAATGTTCACTTCAACAAACTGCAACTTTGACGGCGAACTGCCACCTTCACTCAACGTACCCCATCCACTGACAATAGCCTTGCTTCCGGCGCGAGCTTCCTCGTTGGCTGCAGGCAATCGAATTGGCTGAATTTTTTCGCTGAATGTGAACGTTCCTTTGATCTTGATAATGGCAATATCATTTTCAATAGTTTTGCTATTATAGCCTTCGTGCATGTAGATCTTGTCCACGGAGAATGTCGAGCCTCCGGACGATTTCGAAGTTGTACCGGCCACAACACGCAGGATACTCTTGATAGCTCCATCGACACAATGAGCGGCTGTGATTACGGTATTCTCGTTGTAGATGGATCCACCGCAAGTGTGCCCGAGAAGGAGGTATTGTAGCGATATTTGATGTGGGAAGTGTTCAATGGTAGTCTCCTGTCCACCGACAATACGGCCATCCGGCATTGGCACACCGGCCAATGTACAGGTGGCCAGAGCAGCTAGTAAAAGGAAGCGAAACATTTTTTTAACTAATGCGATTTTAAATGCAGAATGGCTTTTTATATTTGATTTGCTGTCTGTTATCGTCGTTCTAAATGGCAACCGATAAGTCAATAATCAGGTAATATTGTGTCCAAGTGTCAGCTGATGAAATATTTATTAGTCTATGGCTGTTAACGTTTATATTTTTTAGGAATCAAATCTCGACAGTAGGCTAAGCCCACAGTAAATTTTTCATAAAAATTGACAGCTGTTTTTTTTATTGTGGAAAATGAAAAATAATTACGTCACAATAAAATCATAGGATTGCTGCATTGCTTATGATACAAACCGATAACAAAACTGTCTCCGATTTTGCTAGATGGAATATGTATGTATATTAAACCTCCCAATGCCTACAATATCTGCTAGTAGGGTTTATGTTTCTGCCAACTAAAATCTCAACTGAAAACATGTGAAAAATAAAAAAATCTTCAGTATTTCACAATACTTCAAGCTTATATAGGCAGGCTGGAAATCCCTTCCGAACCCACTGCCAATGGCTGAATTCAGATTGTAAGACGAAACCGGACGGGTAAACTTGCAAGACAAGAGAGCTTTTGTAGTGGCCAGTAGACAAGCATTGTGCATTTCACATTGTAAGAACGCGTCTTACGAAAGAAAAAAATCGTGACACGATTGTTTTTCTTTCGTAAGATCTTTCGTACGATCGATAAGACGATTGCATCTACCAATAGTTCAGGCGTTCTGCAAAGACAATTAGCGCGTGTTTTACTTGCATTTTAATCTTGTCGACTCGTCACTTCATTGTACACTAACTTTGGAGCGTGCATGGCAACATTTATACATACTTGCTGTGTGATTATTGTTCGCCGGTCCGTGTTTTGATCGGATAGTGTGAAATGATCATACGATGATTCTTGTCGTCCAAGTTTACCCGTCCGGTCGTTTTCTTACAATTTGAATTCAGCCAATGGCTGAATTCAAATTGTAAGACGAAACCGGACGGGTAAGCTTGCAAGACAAGAAACATCGTTCTTGCAATCTGAAATGCATAATGGTTGTCTGCTGGCCACTACAAAAGCTCTCGCCGTCCGTTTGTTTGTGCTAATGGCTGAATTCAGATTGGCTGATTTCAGATTGTAAGACGAAACCGGACGGGTAAACTTGCAAGACAAGAGAGCTTTTGTAGTGGCCAGCAGACAAGCATGGTCCATTTCACATTGTAAGAACGCGTCTTACGAAAGAAAAAAATCGTGACACGATTGTTTTTCTTTCGTAAGAAACGTACGATCGATAAGACGATTGCATCTACCGATAGTTCAGGCGTTCTGCGACGACAATTAGCGCGTGTTTCACTTGCATTTTAATCTTGTCGACTCGTCATTTCATTGTACACTAACTTTGGAGCGTGCATGGCAACATTTATACATACTTGCTGTGTGATTATTGTTCGCCGGTCCGTGTTTTGATCGGATAGTGTGAAATGATCATACGATGGTTCTTGTCTTGCAAGTTTACCCGTCCGGTTACTTCTTACAATGTGAATTCACCCATTGTAAGACGAAACCGGACGGGTAAACTTGCAAGACAAGAGAGCTTTTGTAGTGGCCAGCAGACAAGCATTGTCCATTTCACATTGTAAGAACGCGTCTTACGAAAGAAAAAATCGTGACACGATTGTTTTTCTTTCGTAAGATCTTTCGTACGATCGATAAGACGATTGCATCTACCAATAGTTCAGGCGTTTTGCAAAGACAATTAGCGCGTGTTTTACTTGCATTTTATTCTTGTCGACTCGTCATTTCATTGTACACTAACTTTGGAGCGTGCATGGCAACATTTATACATAATTGCTGTGTGATTATTGTTCGCCGGTCCGTGTTTTGATCGGATAGTGTGAAATGATCATACGATGGTTCTTATCGTCCAAGTTTACCCGTCCGGTCGTTTTCTTACAATTTGAATGAAGCCAATAAAGACGAAACCGGACGGGTAAACTTGCAAGACAAGAGAGCTTTTGTAGTGGCCAGTAGACAAGCATTGTGCATTTCACATTGTAAGAACGCGTCTTACGAAAGAAAAAAATCGTGACACGATTGTTTTTCTTTCGTAAGATCTTTCGTACGATCGATAAGACGATTGCATCTACCAATAGTTCAGGCGTTCTGCAAAGACAATTAGCGCGTGTTTTACTTGCCATTGGCTGAATTCAAATTGTAAGAAAACGACCGGACGGGTAAACTTGGACGACAAGAACCATCGTATGATCATTTCACACTATCCGATCAAAACACGGACCGGCGAACAATAATCACACAGCAAGTATGTATAAATGTTGCCATGTACGCTCCAAAGTTAGTGTACAATGAAGTGACGAGTCGACAAGATTAAAATGCAAGTAAAACACGCGCTAATTGTCTTTGCAGAACGCCTGAACTATTGGTAGATGCAATTGTCTTACGATTCTTACGAAAGAAAAACAATGGCTGAATTCAAATTGTAAGACAAAACCGGACGAGTAAACTTGCAACACAAGAACCATCGTTCTTACAATCTGAATTGCACAATGCTTGTCTGCTGGCCACTACAAAAGCTCTCGCCGGGTGTTTGTTTGTGCTAATAAACGGACGGCGAGAGCTTTTGTAGTGGCCAGCAGACAAGCATTGTGCAATTCAGATTGTAAGAACGATGGTTCTTGTCTTGCAAGTTTACCCGTCCGGTTTTGTCTTACATCCATCCTGCGTCTACTACGCTTCGCCATTAGGAGTACCTGAGCTATGCAGCCATAACCTCCCTCCCTTGCGGGACGACGAGATTTATCCGGCTTAAAGCCGGAATGGTGTTCTCCGCCGGGATGCCTCCCTTTGGATCCCCACCTTGGGATGCGACTCTAGCTGGTCAACTTGTCTATCACCACGAACCCCCTCGAGTCCAACGCCTAGATGGGTAGGGACCATGGTCCCCTGGGCACGCCCATCCCCGAGGTACACTATTCGCTAAAGATTTCTCTATAGCAGGTGTGATCCTCCTTTGGCCCCCTTTCGGAAGACCTAACGAATTCGAATGCCTCCGCAGGATCGTTATGCCTGTTTACTACTCGTCGGCTTAAAGCAGACTCGTAGCGCTACCGTTCACATAGGTTTGGCCTCCGTCCGTTTACTAAGCAGCAATTTGATTCGGGCCGTGTGGTCATCACTCCACAAGCCAGCTAGGTATAGGCGCAAAGGCCATTCTCCCTAACTGGCCCCTTCGAGGCTTGGGTTCTGCGAAGCCGCCAACTCCGAGACTGGACACGTACGCTTATATGTGGTTTCTCCCCTACGAGGAAGCACTGCGTCGTGTAAGCTTGTATAGCTGACTTTTTGAAGGAATAGGGAAAAAGTCAAGCTATGCTGTGTCACCCATACATGACGAGCTCGGGAGCTCGGGACCGTCAACTCCCGAAGGTCTTTTGTACAGATCCACGCCATGGCGTATCAACCATACCAGGGGCCTCCCTGCGCTGCTCGGGTCCGTGGTGTCGCAACTCACCAAATATGTGTGTCACATGAACACACTTCCCCTGCGGGAGGTTTTGTCTTACAATGTGAATTCTCCCAATCGTGTCAGGATTTTTATTCTTTCGTAAGACACGTTCTTACAATGTGAAATGCACAATGCTTGTCTACTGGCCACTACAAAAGCTCTCTTGTCTTGCAAGTTTACCCGTCCGGTTCCGTCTTACAATCTGAATTCAGCCAATGGCAAAGTGATTTTATAAATTCTATGTTCTACCGGACCAGTCTTGACTTAAAACTGTTCATGTTTCTCCCCAACCAACAAAAAACACATGCAACACAGGTCAGCCGAGATACTTTTGTAATTTATCACGTTTTCATACAAATAGTATATGACGATGTCCCCATATTTCATCTGTACACGCCTTTGCGCCTTATAGGCCAGTCAAAATCGACATTAACCTCGAAATAAATGGAATACTACCGTTCTTTCGCTTATCTGTTTTAGAGTATTACTGGCTATATAAATCCAGATTTGCAATCCTGGGGACCCAGGATGTTGACTTATACATGTCTGCAAGCAAACAATAACAAATTTCAAGCTGCGCTTGCTAAATTTTTGTTGTTTGCAAAAGTGTGGTGTGATGGCCAACTTGACACAGCGCGTAACGCTCTTGCGTTGGCACACTCACGCCAACAACATAAACACGTAAAGAATCAAACTTGATGCATTTGTCTGATATAGTTAGAAGAATGCGACAAGTGTACGAATCATTTTTGAGGAGAAAATTGTATTTCCCATATGCAAGCACACATACAGATTAATGGGATTTCCCTCAGCTGACCATCATGTGTTTCACTTTCAATGCATCCTATAGATACAGCACATCGACTCGTGATGCATGAAGTGAAGTTTATTATTGTATATTTTGACAATATATTGGTCTGTTCTAGGAAGACCACCTGCCTGCCTTCGATTCACTAGCGTACAAAATACGGGTTTTAGATTTTTTTACGGGGCAAAAATTAAAAAAAAAAACTATTATTATGCCGATATGCCTTTTTTTGTAACAATATTTCCTATTTGATGGCATAGCCTCCAATAACTCTTAATTTAGCAAAAAATATAGAAATCTTTCAATGTCATTTTAAAATTGCATTTTATTTGAGGGTCAGCCTTTACAGTGTTGATAAATATTTAGTCGGTTCCGGCAATCTGTTCATGCCTTACCGCAAAGCGAGAATATTCTGCCGGGACGGAGAATTATTTCCGGGACGAGTATTTATGAAACCTTGTTCAGTTCGTCACCTGCTTGGGGACGAAATCGATTAGCTTCTAAGTGCCAAAATTACCCAAAACCCTTCTCGATTTCGTCCACTGATAGTGGCCGAGCTCGTATAGGGCTTCGAGTATATTTTACGTTGAAAACAGCCAAAATCTCGTTCGTGCTGAACAAGGAATTTGGCCGTTTTTGACGTAAAATGTACTGAAATCCTATGGGAGCTCGTCCACTTTCAGGGGACGAAATCGGTAAGGTGTTTTGGTACTTAGCCACTAGAAAAGCTGAACGATTTCGTCACCTGCGTTAGGACGAACTGATCAAGGGTTCCTAAATACGCTGCCAGGATAGAAAAGACCAGTTTCAAAATTCGAATCATATTTTGCTTTTATTGACAGCTGTAAATAATTTTGTCCGTGAGTCAGGGCTTATCACTTCATCGGCATCACTTCATCTCCTAAACATATTTATTAGTTAGGGGCGAAATTACACAAAATTCCTCATAAAGTTCATCCAAATTGACCGTAGTTATCCGACTATTCTCTCCAGTTGCGCAAATTTCAGTTCGTGCTGCAAATTTAAGGGTTGACACTACAGGTAAGTGTGTTCGGCAAAATCAACTCCTGATTCCAAATACTGCAACGCATTCATATATGTACTATGTTAACAGTGTTAACTTGATTACGTCACTTTCGCATCCCGGCAAATTTCGAAGTATTTGGTTGACTTTAATGCAATAAAAAGTTGTCTCTAACCCTTTGATGGAGTTTTTTCCTTGAATCATCCATTGTTTGCCCCTTATTTTATTTTTTGGATTACGGCTTTTTCGCCTTTCCGTGCCCAAAAAACGGGGTAACCCGTAAAATACGGGGCATCTGGCCACCCTAGTCTGTTCATAAATCCGTCTAATACTGCTCAAAAAACCCCAAGCCTAGACCATTAAAAGCTCTTCAATATGAATGTTGCTGTTTTTACTGATAAGCTTACCTAACGGTCATAGGCCCATTCTCTCGTAGATCTTATAGAATGGTTAGTCTTATCGCCCAGAGAAGACACACACAATATTCAAAAAGCTTCTCCATTATATTGAATTGATTTTTTGTTAATTTTGCATAGTTATGTTATCTTTTGCTTATTTACGCTGATGGATGAAAGTGCGCAATGATTTTCTCAATCTAAGATGATGGCTTAAACAAGCAAAATATGGCGTAGCTATGCAAAATAAACAAAAATTCCATTCAACACAATGGAAAAGCTTTCTAAATATGGTGTGTGTCTTCTCCACGCGATAAGACTAATCAGCCGACAGGTACTGAATAAGAGCTATCAGAAAACCGGCCATATTCTTTTGTACCTTAACATAATGAATTAACCTTATATAGTCCAATCATTTTAGAATTTGAAATAGAAAAAATAGTATTGCTACTTTTTGTTGTTGTGAAATAAGTAGGGTTTCAGGAGTGTAAAACTAATTTTTACCAGGAAAAACACCGATCGGTAAGGTCCCCAAAAGGATGAAAAGGAAACTAATTTATCTAATTGATTGAAGATAGGCTTGCGGAGTATTAGTCACTTCCAGTACATTGGGCCATTTTTTCGTACATCTTATAGGCTGGTTAGTCTTATTGCCTAGAGAAGACACACACAATATTTAGAAAGCTTTTCCATTTTATTGAATGAAATTTTTGTTTATTTTGCATAGTTCTGCCATATTTTGATGGTTACACCATCATCATAGATTAAAAAAATCATTGCACGGTTTCATGCAACAGCGTAAATAAGCAGAAGATAACATAACTATGCAAAATAAACAAAAATGTCATTCAGTACAATGGAAAAGCTTTCCAAATATTGTGTGTGTCTTCGCTAGGCAATAAGACTAACCAGCCTATAAAATGTACGAAAAAATGGCCCATTATATATCCGAAATATTGCCAAATAAAAGCTATGTAAGCTTTGAGGTTTGAGTCTCGATTTAGTTTCTCTGTCATAGCACAAGTTACGATCACATATACTTTAACATGAACGTTAGCACCTTTAAATTATCCAAAGAATTCAAATGCTGGAAATAGAATGGCGGCAGCAACAACAGCAGCAGCAACCATAGTGCAGTCCAGTGGCGCCGGAACGAATTTTTTATTGGGGGGGGGCAAGATTTTTTTTTTCTAAAATTCATATTAAATTAAGCGGTCACCGTAAACCGGACCTCTTGCTCTAGGACCTTAATATCTTGTGAAACGATACCAAAAAGTTATTATGAAAAATATTAGAGAACAACAGCGATCAGAAACCACCTAGAATAGTCTTCAATATGAGACTAACCTTTAAGTTTTCTTTTTGTTACCCATTTTGATCCCATTGTAATTCCGAAGTGTTGAAGATTATAATCATATTCTTTATTTTATATAGTTTTATAAAATTAAAGTTCAAACAACTTTCCCAAAGGCTGTGTTCCAGTTTCCTCGGGAAACGAATGCTTTCATGATTTTTGAGGGATCTAAGTTCGCTGTTCGATCTCTGTGAACATGGAGAAGGATTAGATATGTCAGACGTTTTTGTGTTATCGTTGAATGTAGCCATGTTTAAAGACGTCTTAAAGCACTAAGCCTGACCTTTCTGATGATGCTGGAACTGTCAGGAGTAATGTTACTGGCCGTATTAACTTGCTGTGCTCGATATACTTCGAAAGTGATCAGCAATTTCGGCGCGACATGCAGGTGAAGCTCCCGGCATATACAACATTATCGAAATCGAGCATAGCAGCCCAATCTTACTGTGAGATTCTCAACCATCGGCACGGTTTTCTAACAAGGAGAATGAAACTCTTCCTGGTTTTCGTTGATCAACGGTCAATAGTTTCACTATCGTTGGCCTTGTCGTTAATTTGAGGTACTCTTGTCAACGAAGAAGAAATGAAAATGAAATGATAATGTACATACTCGTAGTATAACCCTTTACGGCTCAAAATCACGAAAATTAATTTTATGGTTG
The DNA here is from genome assembly GCA_949715475.1 of Microchrysa polita. NCBI lineage: Eukaryota > Metazoa > Arthropoda > Insecta > Diptera > Stratiomyidae > Microchrysa > Microchrysa polita. The sequence goes on along the minus strand of OX454415.1, from coordinate 131,769,840 downwards.
AAAATCGACGAATCATGTCAGATAGAGTGATGGAAAAATAGTAAAAAAAATCTTGCTTAAGGATTTGTTGTGTAAGGGCCAAAATTTGCTATGTTGCATATCTGCAACATTATGCTAATCGGCAAGATTTCTTTCCGTTCCAAGTGAATAATGTATTAAATAAAATAATATGTTTATTCAACAAATTTAAAGAAATAATTCATCGTTTAACTAAAATATGGAACAATTAAAAATCAAATAATATATTTACTTATAATATAGTTTAATATCTTTCGAAAATTGAGGAAACTGCCGGATTTAATGTGTTTTAAAATATAGATAGTATTTAATCCAGCAAAAAGCTGGATTTTATTCCAAGTGGTCTTTAGGCGGAGAATTTCATATGATATTCATACAAAGTAACAAACAGGTAATAGGTTTGGGCATGTTCTTTCCTTTTTATTATTATTTTATTAACATGCGCAGCAAATATGGGAGACATGCTTGCTTTATTCTTATTCTTCCAAAAGTAGCTAAATATCAATCATGTTTAGAGTGAGAACGTTGTTTTTCGGATCAGCTACGCATTTCTTTGCCCATCGATGCCATCATGATGTTAACATTTGCGCCTTTTGCAAAAATAGGCAAAAATACCCTATTTTGCTGATTTCTTCAAAGTAAACCAAGATATGGTGTGGCATGATTGGAGCTCCAAACGGATAGTTTTGATCGCCAAAATTGTATTGTTTGTAAACTTGGAACAGCTGCTTTAACTCTTGGAATATATATTTTTTTGTGCCACTAGTAAAAGCTGCTAGCAAAAACCTAATGATCCGACGTAGCTGGCTGAAAGAGGTACTACCAGGCGTTCCTATTCTGATTATAAATTTTGTAATTGTGGAAAGACGTGGGAATTACTCAAAACTCTCAAAATAGGTTTAAATCAAAGAAAAGAGTAAATTCAATCGACCCTTCTCTGTATTTAGAAATTCTGGCAAAAGGACGACGGCATACTAAGCCTAGGTACCTGAATGCTAATGGTTGCCGTAAATCGTGGAATTTCATCTAAAGATTTCGTGTTAAATATCCAAATGCAATCTCCTGGATATTGATATGTGCAATTTGCCAAATCTACATATATATATTCACGGTATGATTAAATAATGATACAAATCGTAAGGACATCTTGTTTTTTTTTAAGGAATCGGTGTTCGAATCCATATTTTTTTTATTAGTTTTTGTGCCTTTTTTCTACTAAATTGTCAATTACGCACCCACATCACTAAAAAGCATAACATTATTCTTCCTAATGCCCAAAAATACAAAAATCCTTGAATTTGCTTGACCAATAATATAATAAAATAATAGCAAATGTCTTCAAAATTTAATCGATTTTAGTACGTCATTTACATAATGTTGCAGATATGCAACAATGACAATTAGATCGAGAACTCATCCGACATCTATCAAATTTTTGAAATCACTTCGGAAAAATAAAATAGACCATTTTATCTAACGTTTCATGTATCTTCCACAGGATATTTCCGAAAATAATTAGGAAAACTATTCAAATGAAAATAGCATAACAATGCAGAATATTGTTGTAACGATCCGTAATTATAAATTATTAAAAATTAATGTTCAAATGCAAATAATCTTTTCAAATATAAATCAAAACTGCTCCTCACTTGTTGCCGAAGGAGAATTACGCATTTAAAAGCATATAATTCTAATAATATACTTTCTAAGAAGGATTTAACGGTATGTTGCAGATATGCAACACTAAGCCGTAAAGGGATAAGTATATGCACTAGATGCACGTATGCAACTTTCTGCGAACCAGATATGGAAAAAAATATCCACTAGAACCCAAACTCAAAACCTGACCGGGCCAAATATCACTATCTTCCGGAGCATCACAGAATATTACTTTTCAAAAATGAATACAAATCTCAGTCACTAACAACCTCGGAACATGGGAAAATTGGGCTGCCTAAAATAGAGAAACTATGAAAATCTTTTGAAAACGATCTTCAAACAATTTTACACTCTTTCCAATTAATCAGTAACCACTCGCTGAGAATTTATTTCGGACAGCTGATCAAAACACTATAGCACAATAAATATCGGTAGATAGTCCAAAACACCCTTCAGAGCCTAAATTGAAACAAACAAATTTCGGATATCAAGGTGGCTAAAAACAGATAAACATTTATTGTTATGTGGTGGAACAAATGTTTCCTATGGTGAAGCTGAATATGCCTGTCTAGACAGTTTCAATTTTCGTTCGTCTTCATCATTTTGACAATTGAATCTTGAGATGTATGCGCTATTGAAGAAACGCATTCATTCTTGAACGCAATTGCCAATGTTAAATATTAACTACACATCATCTATTCATACAATTCATGAAAGAATTTATCATTTACCCGTCCTGACTAAAGCCGTGACACATATTTAACGATAAATAATGAACAGATCTGGATAGAATGAGACATTGATCTCTTCTGTTCACTTGACGCAATCAATGCCATGTTCAATGTTGAAAGTGGATACGGATCTTGAAGACGATAGGGAAGACGAAAGCGCACATGTTTGGACATAGCCAATAAGCTGCACCAATTCTCCTCAAATAACCGTCAGCAAATTGCTTGTAGAATATAGAAGAAGATTTCTTAGACTTTAGTTCAACACTAATATTTAATTTTATCGCTTTTGTGCCGATACATTGTGTCTCTTCGACCTGGTTGCAGGCTGCACAAAACTGCGTGAAGCGCCGCATGCGACCCGCAGGTTCGACATATGCCTGCACTAGAATAATTAATTAAATATGTACACTGTATATGTGTAAAAATATAAAATAACTTATTCTTAATTTTTAATAGAGTGCAACATATGTAGTACTAATTGCCACTTTAGCAAAAATATTGAAGGGGCAGTTGCCCCCGCTGCCCCCCCCCCTGTTCCGGCGCCATTGGTGCAGTCCAATGCAATTTAAATAGGTGACGTCAGCTATAAATAGCTTTTGCTGTCACCCATTTAAATTGCATTGGGCTGCTGTTGCTGTATCCATTCTATTTCAAGCAAAAATCAAAGAATTTAAATAACTGTACACAGTTTTTGAAAGATACTACAAAAATAATAATAATAATATTTCTTCATCATCGTTCGTTACATTTTAATTAATGATCAAATCAATCGAGCTAAGAATTCCAACATTGCCAAAAACACCATGAAATCTCGGACGCGGTTGATCACATCTAATTGCCCACGCAGCAACACCAACCAATTGATCATTCTGGATCACTAGAGATTCACTTTGGCAAGTATCCTTTCCGCCCTCGTTGGCTGCAGGCAGTCGAATCGGTTGAATTTTTTCGCTGAATGTGAACGTTCCTTTGATCTTGATAATGGCAATATCATTTTCAATAGTTTTGCTATTATAGCCTTCGTGCATGTAGATCTTGTCCACGGAGAATGTCGAGCCTCCGGACGATTTCGAAGTTGTACCGGCCACAACACGCAGGATACTCTTGATAGCTACATCGACACAATGAGCGGCTGTGATTACGGTGTTCTCGTTGTAGATGAATCCACCGCAAGTATACGTATGTCCGAGAAGGGGGTATTGTAGCGATATTTGATATGGGAAGTGTTCAATGGTAGTCTCCTGTCCATCGACAATACTACCATACGGCATTGGCACACCGGCCAATGTGCAGGTGGCAAGAGCAGCTACTAAAAGGAAGCGAAACATTTTTCTGAATAATGTGTTTTTAGATGCAGAATGGCTTTTTATATTCGATTTGATGTTTGTTATAAATAAATAAAATAATAAGTCAATAATCAGGTAATATTGTGTCTCAAGTGTCAGCTGATGAAATATTTATTAAGTCTATTGCTGTGAACGTCTTTACTTTTTAGGAATTAAATATTGACAGTGGGCTAAGCCCAGAGTAAATTTTTCATGAAAAAAGACAGCTGTTTTTTATTGTGAAAAAGAAAAGATTTTTTTCATAATGAATTCATCTAAAATTGCTGCATTGTTTATAAATGATACAACAAAAATGAGTCCGATTTTGTGAGATGGAGTATGTAGCAGCCCCTAATGGCTAAAATATATAGTATAATACAGATAGCTCAAAACCCACACATAAAAAAAAAAATTTTAGATGCCAAATTATTGAATACACTGCCCAATATACGCAGAAGAAACCTATACTAATTTGCACCATGGATTAAGGGGGGAGGGGGTGGCAAAGGGGTTAAAGTTCAGTTTATTTGAAAATATCTGGAAAACTCTCCATCTGACCTTAAAATGTCCTGAGAGCGAAATAAACTACACGAAATTACCTTTGTAATGATATATGTATAACACTTTAGACATTTTCTCGGAAAATTATACCCTTAGACCCAAAAGTAGTATAGAGAATTTACATTTTTTGAGTTTTACATTTCGCACTGTAACTCTTGATAGAATATACTTAGGGTGACAAGATCTTGATCATTATATTACCACCAAAATTTATTTGATTTGTGTCAAAAATTGAAGTGCTCCGACCATTGACGCCCCCTCACTCCTCCCAACATTTTTCAAAAAGACATGCCGATAGCTTCTTTTCAAATTGAGCCAGGCAGATCAAATTTGGTGGGGTGCCTAGTCAAATCCCCATCATGCTCCTCACCAACAATTATTTCCATCCGATCAAAACTAAGGGTACTCCCCATACAAAGTAAACCAAAATTCTAAAAAAATTCAAATTTTTTCACTTCTAAATTCTATCTAAAATAAAAAAAATAAAACTTATCTCTTAGATAGTCATTATAACAGTTAACCCTTTCATTCCCATTGTAAACTGCAGTTTACATCAACTTTAAAACACTTTTTCCATGTTTTGGTTTACTTTAAATAAAAATGAGTGACATACACTGAAACTTACATATAACAGCATTCGAATAGTAAACATTTAGTTAATGCATATGGATTGAAATTTTTACGAACGCATTTAGAATTAAGGCCGTCAGGGTGTTTTCGTCGATTGTGACAAGTGGTGAATTGCTCCCCTAATTCATAATTCCAGGTGCAAAATCCATTCGTGAAAAAAATATACCGTTATTCGCCAACATCAAAAGATTCATTTGCCAGAATTTTCTGTGACAAAAATTTAATAGGGCGGCATTGGGGGACGTTGAAAGCTATGTAAACTATGGTTTACATTGGGCATTTATGGAATGATATTGTTGCCGGTATTGGAATGAATCCGATATGAAAAAGATGAACTTTGCGGAAAAAGTAGCATAAATCCTTTCAGATGGTAAAAATTGAGCGATTTCGACATATCGGGGTATATTCCGGATTAATTGGGACCAATGCCCGAATTATCGAATTGTCCGGATTTCCAAAATGCACCGATATAGACTCCAGCCTCGTCAATAATATATCATGTATGCTAAAATTCTAACTAATTTTAATAAATTTAGCACCAGTAGATTCGATCAGAAAAACGTATAGTTTCGCCAGTTTTTATAAATTTATTTTAATTTAAAAACTCTAATTGAATTTTGAACTTTACTGATAAATGGACCTAAATCCGGATTATCAAACAAATAATCCGGATGTTTAGGTCCGGATTGGCCGGATTTTACACTATTGTTTTGTAAACATAGCTCCAGTAAATGGGTGGGACCTTAGTATTACTCATCGAGAAAATTTCTTTCATAGTTTCCGTAATAAAAAAATAAATAACTCATATTGCCGTCAACTATTTGTATTTGAAAAAGTTTCCACTCAATCCCAATGTAAACTGCAGTTTACATACTATTGTTTCCCAAACCCATAGTTTTTTTTTCCTTGTTTTCAGTGAAAATGTATTATTAGACACAAATAAAGACGAAATAACAAAAATATTATTTTTTGCTCGAAGGAATTTAATTTGGGAATGAAAGGGTTAATTGTAGTCTTCTTAATGTATAATCAAAAGTTGGTACCAGAACGTGCCTTACAAGTACGAAAAATCGGGTTTGAAGTTTGTTTGTACACGTTACTCGATATATTCGGAAATAGCCTTAGAACTGGCACCAATGACCTTCAAACCCAGTTTGTTGATACTTGTAGTGTACCTACGCTTTGGTGCAAACTTTTGAACATACAGTGCTGGAAAAAAAAGTTGCTCAAGCCCTTTTTTAGCCATAAAAGACAGTTAATGATAAAAGTAGGTAGGTATTTTTTGTTGTTTGACTTATTGTGTCAGTTGAAACAATATTCAGACAGATTTTTGCTAAAAAATAATTATATTTGTGATTCCGAGATAGAAATTAGATAAAGTGGAAATAGGGATTTTTTTACCTATAAAAAGATTGTTTCGTAATAATAAATTAAATTTTTTTTGTGTGTTTTTATATTTTTATTGGTTCTTAAGACATAATAGTTTAACATTAATATTTGGTTGCCAAGTGACTATTATTAACCTTTTCAAGGTCTGAATGGAGTCCGGGGGCTTCGTGGCCACTTCAAGTTTTACACTGGACCCGTATTTTCCATGAGATTCAAGTCGGGGCTACACGGGGGCCAATCTAAAACGTCAACATTCCTTTCTTCGAAGTACCTCTTGACCTTTAAATATAAAAAATAAAATAAAAAATTAAATTTTGTAATATTTTATGATATGGTTATTAAAGTTTTGACTTTTTTGTATTTAATACTTACTTCTTTAGCAGTGTGACATGGCGCATTATCCAGCTGGAACACAAATCTTCCGGTATCACCAAATAACTTTTACACGCAAGGCTCCAGCTCGCCTTATAGGACGTTTAGGTAAACCGAAGCTGTTACTTTTGAATGAATAAAGCATATTCGGTCCCTCTTGTCTCCCGAAAAACAGCCCCACATTATAACTCCTTCTAACTTAACAATTAGCGCCTCCATGTATTCATCACTAAGCCTTTCCCGAAGATCCCGCTGAACTAGAATTCTCCCGTCGCCTAAATAAAGCTTAAATTTGGACTCGTCTAAAAAAATTGCCATCCCATATCTCCTGAGTCCATTGAATGTGCTTCTCAGCCCACCGTAAATGTTTTCGCAGGAGTTTTAATTGAAATTCAGGCTTATGCACATGTTTAAGCGCAATTAATCTAGCTTTTACGAGCCTATTACTTACCATCCTCGACGAAATTCGACTCCTAGTTGCTCAAACTAGATTATTCCTAATGTCCGACGATGTCTTAAATCGATTTCGACAGCTTAGTAAAATGATGAAGCGATTTTCCGAAGGTACAGTTTTCTTAGGTCGTCCGGAGCCTTTTTTCGGTTTAGAGGCGCCCCCCTCCCCCCGAAATTTGTCAATGCCATGCCACAATGCGTTGAGAAATATCCATCCTTTGACCTATTTAACGAGTGATTAGATTTCTCTTTAGTTTTGGACTAACGTGTCTCAGTTTTCCATTAAATTCAGCCTCTTTGTGAAAACCCCCTAATTTCACCAAGTGAATCAACCTCATTCATAAAATTCAAACTATTAATAGACCGTTTATATGTCCTTTGTTTTTATCTGGCCCACTGAAAAGTTGTAGTTCCAATAACTTTTAAGAATATTAGGTAAAATGGCCATTAACCCTCAGCTACACTCGCTATTTCCAGCCTACACATTTACACTCGTGGGGGACCTAGGTCCCCCATTACCAAATGTGATTTTTAATACATTTAATTTTGGAAATGCTGCCAACTCCTAATCTAAACCAAACCATAGACGTGTAATAAATGCAAAAATATATTTTTTTTAAAGATTTGAAAGCTGCATGTAAAGTTTGCAGCTTTAATTGTAGAAAGTGGCCATTTCGCATGGTACACTTTCAGTACTTACTTCAAACGTCGAGTCTAAAATTCAAATGTTACTCCACAAAAAGCTAAACTGTTTTTTACGTTGTTTACACAATAAAGAATGAAAAATATAACTATAATTTTAAATATAGTTAACAATCTTGAAAATCACAAGCGGAAAAAAAGGGGATTTTTTTCATAAATTTTTTCCTTAGAAATTGGTAGTCGTTCTGCGAGAACAGCTGCCATCTGTTATTCTTACAAGTTATCTGCAATTCTTTAAATAATTAAGAAACTGTTCTAAACTCAAAATATCGAAAAATAGGGATTGCATTTGAGTCTGATGATCCGAAGCCATACATGGTTCGACCTCCGGCCCCTGTCCATCAAATTGAATAATTTTGTAAAAGTTGTCATGATTTAACTTCCATTGCAATAATAAAATATATTCTCTATTTACTATAATCTCAAATTCTATTCAAAACTGCAAAATACAAGAAGAAAAATTCAAAAATATATCGGAAGTTCAAAAAAAAATTTACCTACGTAAGTACATTCGTGGGGGACCTAGGTCCCCCAAGGGCTTACAGCTTCTAACCTATAAGCTGCAGTCCAGCGCTTTTTCTCTGTTTGCAAGCTCTTAGGCAGTGCTACGAATACGCGAAAGTTCAACCGCATCAAATTTAAAACATTTGAGATAAGTCTAAAAATGTTCATCTTGGGGGACCCTAGTCCCCCACGAATGTAGTTAAGGGTTAAAAGGCTTGAGCAACTTTTTTTTCCAGCACTGTACATTCAGAAGACTACAGTTAACTGTTATAATGACGTTCTAAGAGATACATTTTTATACCCTTCGCTTATTAGGCGAAAAGGGTATATTAACTTTGTCATGAAGTTTGTAACGCATTGAAGGAAGCATCTCCGACCATATAAAATATGTTATATATGATCAGCGTGACGAGCTGAGTCGATTGGACGATGTCCGTCTGTCCGTCTGTCTGTCTGTTGCGACGCGTTTTACTCGGCCAGTTTAAAAGCTATGGAGCTGAAATTTTGCACACATGCTTCTTTTTGCTGCAGGCAGTTTGTATGTTTGAATCGCTAAAATCTGACAAGGGGGTCTTGGGGCTGCCATACAAACCTACTCCCCAAAATTAGGTTCTTCTTAGAAAAACTTTTTTATTTATCCATCAATTTCAATCTAATTTCACACAAATGTGTTTTAATTGGTGACACACAACATATGTAAAAATCGACTAAATCGAACAATGGGGTCGTGGGGCTGCCATACAAACATAGTCCCCCAAATTAGGTTCTTCTAAGAAAAACTTTTTTATTTTCTCATCGATTTCAATAAAATTTCGCACAAATATGTTTCTAATGATACCACAAAACATATATAAAAATGGACTAAATCGGACCATGGGGTCATGGGGCTGTCATACAAACCTAGCTCCCCAAATCAAATTTTTCGAAGAAAAACTTTTTTATTTGCACACCAATTTCAATCAAACCTCAGAAAATTATATTTCTATTGATGCCACATAACAAACGTGAAAATAAATGAAATTGGACTATGGGGTCGTGGGGCTACCATACAAACTTAACCCCCAAAATTGGGTTCTTCAAAAAATACTTTTTTATTTGTACATATACACAAATTTCAACCAAACCTCATGGAAATGTATTTTGATTGATGTTACAAAACATATGCAAAAATGAATTAAATCGGAACATGGGATCATGGGGCTGGCATATAAACCCAACCCCCAAATTAGGTTCTTCGAAGAAAAACTTTTTTATTTGTCCACCAATTTCAACCAAATCATAGAAATGTGTTTTAATTGATGCCACAAACATTCCTAAAAATTGATGGAAAGGCCATGCGTTCATAGGGCTGCCACTAACCCCCCCCCCCCTTCCTCTTTCTGGTTCTTATAAGAAACCCACGTCCCCCGCTTCTCCCAATAAATCTTCGACACAGCACTTATGTGAAAATTCAAAAGCATGGAAGCGGGGAGGACTGAACACAAGTCATAGGTACGCCCGAAAAAACTTTTAGCCCGAGGGGAGCGAAGGGTATCCAAATTTCGGCCGCGCCCGAAATTAGCCTCGGTCTCGTATTTTTCCATTTTAGATAGTCTGGGGCGCAGTATGTGTGGTTTTGATGCTCACACCACTCCCGTTCCAGGAGAAAATAAATGTACGCAAAAGCACTTTTTTATTTGATGGTTATTATTAAAAGGCAATCACAAATTTACATGCTAATTCAATTACAAAAAGGTCAAAATCGGTAAATCAAAAAACGTATTCAAAGGGCAAAGCAAGGTTAATCCAAATATTCCAAATTATCCAAAACTAATCCAAATCGACTTGTCACACCGGCTTCTAGAGATCAAGTGCCTGTGTACCCTATGGTACAGCATTATGTACATAGCCGAATTTAAGTTCAAGGTGAACTTATATATTTTTCGCTTATGTGCTGAGCATTGAAACTGCAACAATGCATCCGAGTGCATTCATTGCAACATGTTGCGTGTTAGTGTATTAATGTATATAGACGCCATCAGCTGATGGAGATGTCACTTGTGCTGTGTTGTTTCGTGTTTGTTTATGTTTGGTGATGGTAAGTGTTGCATTATGTTGATTAATGTAACATTATAGCGTTAGAATTATAGCCTTATTCTTATCTTGTTTTCAGGCGACCTTCAGGATTATAGCGGGTGGAAGGACGACGGACGCGAGAAGCAGGAGGACAGCGGATGGTTGATGGTAATCAGGATGCTGAAGGCGAGCGGTGACAGGGTGAGTGAAGTGTTATTGTCGTTGCGAAATGATAACCGATTCGTTTTCTTCTTTCAGCTGCATATCTTTGTCGTTGGCTCCAACAGATAGAATTTAGAAATGAATAAATGTGAAATTTGTTACAATATTGGTTCACTTTGTATGGGGGGTACCCTTAGTTTTGATCGGATGGTAAACATTTTTGGTCGGGGGTATAATGGGGCTTAGGCTAGTCACCACACTAAATTTTATCTGCCTGGCTTAATTTAAAAAGAAGCTACAGGTATGCCTTTTTGAAAAATGTTAGGAGGAGTCGGGGAGGTGTCAACGGTCGGACCCATTCAATTTTTGGTTTGAATCATATACATACATTTTGCTAGCAATATATGAATGAAATTTTATGACTCTAGGTTTATTCTATCAAGAGTTACAGTGCGAAATGCAAAGCTCAAAAAACGTAAATTCACTATTATACTTTTAGGTTTAGGGTATAGTTTTCTAAGAAAATGTCTAGAGTATTGTATATCATTACAAAGGTAATTTTATGTAGTTCATTTCGTACTCGAAACTTTTTGCAGTCAGACTCATAGTTTTCCAGATATTTACAAAAAACTGAATTTTCGCCCATTTGCCACCCCCTTAACCCATGACGCAATTTAGTGTAAATTTTTACTGCGTATACTTGGCAGAGTATTGAACAATTTGGTATCAAACATTTCTTTTTTTTTCTGTTTGGGTTCGGGCCTTTTTTGAGCCAATTGTACTTTACTATAGTAGTTATTAGGTTTCTACCGGGAACAATACGAAATCCCCAATCACAAAATCCCCAAACGCAGAAAAATCCCCAAAATCAAAATCTCAAAAATCAGAATCCCAATACTCACAATCCCCATAATCATAATATCCATATACAAAATCCTCAATCATAAAATCCCCAAACACCCGAAATATGCTGGTAAATGGTAGATAGTAGATGGTAAAAAATGGTAGATGGTTGATGGATGAGAGATGGTTGATGGTGAATGGCAGATGGTGAATAGTTGATGGGTAATGGCATTAAGGGGGTCGTAGGTCGACACAAACTTATTTATCTTTTTGACTGACGCAAACATAATGTTTGAGTACATTATATTGAATAAACGGCTTGCATATATCGTCCTAAACATATTGAGTTTACCATCAACCATTTACGATCAACCATTGACTATGTATACCATTTATCATCTACATACAATAGTTTAAAGAAAATAAACGCGCGCGTTCGTAGATCACACCTCAAATGGGGAATGGGGATTTTGATTTTGAGTATTTCGATTTCGGGGATTTTGATTTTGTGGATTTTGATTTTTGGGATTTTGTGACTGGGGATATCGTATCCAACCCATTTCTGCTCACCAAAATCTCCCCTGAAAACATGCTCGTGATCCAAATTCGTACGATCTTCAGTATTTCACAATACTTCATGCTCATATAGGCAGGCTGGATGTCCCTTCCAAACCGACTTGCAAAATGATTTTATAAATTCTATCCGTAGTTAACCGGACTAATATGGAGTTATAATTTTTCATCTTTTTCTATTCATTAATCCGCCTAAAGCCGTCCACACACGAAGCGTCCGAATCTTTTTTTTATTCTTCGTTCTGTCAAATTCATACAGTTTCTTCGATTTTGACAGAACGAAAATCGGAAAAAATTGATTTGGATTGACCATGTGTGTGGGCGGCCTAATCCTACTCAAGAAGCGCCAAGCTCCAACCATAAGTGGAAGCTCTCCCATATGAATGCTGCTGTTTTACTGATAAGCTTACCTAACGGTCATATTCTCTTGTATTCTCACCTAATGAATTAACCTTTAAGTCCAAACACGAGTTCCAGGAGGATGAAACTAATTTTTATTGAAAAAAAATCGATCAGAAAGTCCCCTAAAAAGATGAAAAAGGAAACTAATGTATACTTGATCGAAAATACACATGCAGATTATCATATCAAAAAGGACATCCAGTATAGTGTATAGTATATATCCGAAATGTTGCCACTTAGAGTCGCATAGACTATCCAATCGATTGTACAATTGCTAGAGAAAATAAACTTTCTCCATAAAAAACTTATTGTACAATCGATTGGGCAGTCTATGCTGACTCTTAAGAGCTATGTCTACGAGGTTTGAGTCTCGAATTATCGTATTATCTCTGTCATCCTAAAAGAGACGATCAGATATTCTTTACCAAGGATGCTCCCGAATTCGTAAATACGGCAGGTGCTGCAGACAAAGCCGGTTTTTTGTTTTATAAAACAAATAATGAAAGATGTTAATCCTGAAAGCGTATTTAAGTCATCCAAAGAATTGAAGAAAAGCTTCGCGTCTTATTACAAAACAACCAACCATACAAAATTTTTAAGACATACCAACAATAAAGTATTTCTTCATAAACATCGTTCGATACATTAAAATATTATTTGTGGCTGTTAACTATAAAAAATTTACACTTTCGAATCAATCCAGCTACGAAGATGGGCAACATTCGCATAAACACCAAGATATTCGGATTGAGCACATCCAATTCCCCATGAAACAACACCAACCAATTTATTTCCAATAATCAACGGACCACCGGAATCACCTTGGCAAGCATCTTTACCGCCATCTGGTACTCCAGCGCACAACATGTTATCAGCAATCCTTCGTACGCCGGGCCGCTCTGCATGCATTATTATCAACAATTTGAAGTTCCACAAACTGCAAATTAGTTGGTGAACTACCGCCTTCAGTTAAACTGCCCCAACCGCTAACCACAGCTTTGGTTCCTGCACAAATAGCTTCCTGTGCCGCTGGCAAACCAATTGGTTGTATCTTCTCGCTAAACGTTTAGCCGGTCTTCACTCTGATCAGGGCGATATAATTTTCAAAAGTTCGGCTGTTATATCCTTCGTTCATGGTGATCTTATGGACGGACAGTGATGTTCTGCTGGACGACTTTGATGTTGTTCCGGCTGGGATTTTGGTCAAACTTTTGATGACTCCATCGACACAATGGGAAGCTGTGATGAACATTGTTTCGGTATAGATCGAGCCGCCACAACGATGCGCCGATAAATAGCGCATGCTGATTTGATGTGGGAAATTTTCAATTGTGGTTTCTTGGCCGGACTATTCGACCGTCCGGGAGGTACCCTTTGTTTTAATCCAATTGAAGTAATATTTGGTGGAGGGTCTAATGGGACTTAGCCTTAACGTTTACCAAAATTTTTCCGGCCTGCTATGATCCGGCGATAAGTTACAGGCATGTCTTTTTTTTTATATTAATAGGGGATATAGGGGAATGCTTTGACGGGGCAGCCTGAGTCTCCGTGTGGGACAGCTATATATTGTTAGGAATAGTTATCCCAATTACCATGGCTCCAATTAAATTACTTCAGGAGCTAGAGCGCCAAATGTAACTATCAAAAATTCAAGAAATTACACCGAATGTTTTTAGGTCTAGTATATAATCTGCCAAGAGAAGGTAAATGATGTAATATATCATTAGAAAGGAAATTTTGTGTAGTTTAAATCGTCCTCAGAACATTTTGCTGTAAATATTACAGTTAACAAGATATTGGCGAAAAATCATAATTTCACCCCTTTGCCACCCCCTCCCCACAAAATGTGACGCGCAAAAAAGTATAACTTTTTACTGCGTAATGCGGTCAGGCCACAGAACAATTTGGCATCAAAAGTCAGCTCTTTTTTTGGATGTTTGGGTCTAGAGCTAAAGTCACTATACTATAAGTGGTTGTGAGTCACTATCACACATATGCACCAAATTAGTTTTCCTGCAAAATACAAATTTTGATTTGATTTTCATGGCTTAGTTAAACTTTTTATTAAAGCAGAAAATTAGTAGTATCAACCTGCTGCGTTAGCGATTTGGTAGCATACTTCAAATAAACTTAGCAAAGAAGCATTATTAAAAGAAACACAATTTAGCGTCAAAAGTTTGTTGTTCTGCTTAACTGACCATTAATTAATTTTCGTGGATTGTTTTTGGTTTCTGTGCAAGTTACCTCATTTTTGGCTGTATATTTCAAAATAAATTAAAGTTGATCGTGCATAATTATGGGCGTTGTTGAATATCAAAAAAATTATGCGTATTCTATTAGCTATTGAGATAAGGATTGTGCTGGTATCGGTTTGTTTATGGAAAAGTGTACAGGGTTGTTCAGTAAGCAGGCACGAATTAAGGGGGAACAAAATTCATTATCAGTTTAAATCCTTCCAAAACTAACAGTTCACTGGTTGCCAGATCCGATAAAAAACGGGCCTTACCGCAGGCAGGAAATAATTGGAGGTCGGTAGCATACCTACTCTCCAACTCCAGCGGATAATGGGTAGTGCTAATGGGCAAAGCGCCCCCTCCGAATCATAATAAAAATAACGATGCTAATTTCAAGGGGCTGCCCCAGAACCCCATAATCCAATTTTATATATTTCCAAACATACCTATGTGTTGTGACTTCCAAAAAAGCACATATTCATATTTAATGTTTGCTGAAGCTTAACCCATTTTCTTTAACTAATTTTGAAGGCAACTGATTTTGAAGGCGGCTTCTTTAGCAGCCTCAAGGCTCCATAGTCCGACTTCATCCGTTCTTTTATATGCTTTGAATCTTAGATACAAATTTATGTGGGATTTAGCGAAGATTGATCCATTAATAAAAATGAATTTCTCAGAAAAAATATGGGGTGGGGTTTCAATGGTAGCCGCAATGTGCAATTCCGCCCGATTTTAAGTATGTTGTGTAATGTTAATAGAGAGATTATAAGAGATTTGGTGAAATTTGTCTCATATATAAAAAAAGTTTTTCGTCTAAAAACGTTGAGCTTCTATATGACAGCACACTGACCCCATAGACGGATTTAGTCCGTCCTTATGTTTTGTATCTTTTATATAACCAAAACCAAACCAAACCCAAAACTATAAAAAGTTTATATTGGATAAACCTAATTTTGGAGGTAGGTTTTGAGTGGCAAGTTTTTTGACCCCATGCTCAAACTTCTGTGATTCAAACATAGAAACAGTCTGCAACAGAAATACAAATGTGTGCAAAATTTCAGCTTAATTGCTCTTAATGCGGCTGAGGAAAACGCATCGCAATGAATAGACAGAGAGACAGCCAGACGGGCAACGTTCAATCGGCTTCCCTTATCATACTGATCAATTATATACAAGGTATCCCACATTGCATGGCCAATACTGAAAGGGTTCATAGGGTGATTTGATTGTGATAAAACGCCATCAGTAGAGTTAGTAAAAAAATCCCGTTAGCGTGCTACAGTGTGTGTCAACGAAAATCACGACTTTCAAATTAAAATTTATCAATTTTTGAAATTTCTAAATAAATTACATAAAATTTCACATAATCTGTTTTTTTTTGTGTATTTTCAAAATACAGATATCTGAACTTAAGTTCAATTTCAAAAATTATAATTTTTCATTGAATTTTCAAACAATTATTTCATGAAGGTAGGTAGGTTCATTAAATTTACAAAATTTGCAAAATTTACGAAAGCTACTTTTTTGTGTCGACTATCTAACGGTGTATTTATTTTGACATACATTTTTCATTTATTGATAAGGCGAGTGGTAAATTTTAATTTAACAGTACAAGTCGTGATTTTTGTTGTCTTTCGCATAAAACACGATAGTTCTAAATTCCTATTTTATTGGTGGTGTTTTTGCCAACAAATTGCCATAATAAAATTTTCAGTTTTGACTACCCAATACGGGAAACCTTATATACAGGGCATCCAGAAACTACAGCATGAACGCACCATAAATTGTATCCTTATATGATTTCCAGCAAAAAAAAAGTGTACCACCAATTTTCGGACTTAGTCTAGGCACCAAATTCGATCTGCTTGGCGTATTTTGGAGAGACGTTGCCTTTTTGAAAAATGTTGAGAGGAGTGAGGGGGTATCCTTGGTCGGACGACTCCACATTTTGTTATAAATCAAGTAAAGTCATATAAAAATAAATAACAGGCGCGACAGTCCAAGATTGGACTAAGGCCGCAGATGTGCTAGTGGCATTCAATTTCCAGGATCTTAACTGCTTTTTTGTTGAGGTGTTGAGATCAACAGTTTAACATCTGAGTGAGATCATAGTCCGTCACAAGGGTCGTGAGTTCGAAAAACACCATAAACTGAATTCACGGTGTCCTGAGAACATTTTCGATCAGACAGTTTTCCAGATATTTACAAAAAAAAAAACAGAATTTTCATCCTCTTGCCACCTCTTCCTTTCTGAACCGGACACGCAAACAGTGCCCGCTCTAGCACTTACACCGCCCCGGGCAATAGGACAAATTGCCGCCCCTTAGGTACTGTATAGTAGATTGATAGTAGATATCTATACTATCTAGATCAGTGGTTCCTAATCTTTTTTAGTTCGTGCCCCCTTTGCGTAAATAAGTTGTAAGTCTCTTTTCACATTTTAAATTGTTTTAAAATTTTTTTGTTAGTGCAGCCCATATTTTGGAACTACTGGAAATTTTTAGAAGTATTTAATTTCGTCGTGAGTTCGGCCGTCACCATGGCTTCGTCGAGCACGAAAAATTATATCACCGGAGCGACCGTTCAGCTATCATATCAGCTACTCCTAAGTGCAATTCACCACAGCTCAGCAAGGCATTATCTTATAGAGTTTGTTTGAAATTTTCAAATTTCAAAGCTTGATGTAAAAAATCGAAAATGAATGCGAAATTTTGTTTTCCACTAAAACACTCAATACATTTTTAGAAAACTCTGCCCTCAAAAATGTTAGGCTAAAAAATTGTGCTCGCTTTCATTACTAACCTCCTGCAGTTGCTTTCCATAAATTCCTTAAAAACTTCAATTAGCCGGATTGCTTCAGGCTTTTCAATGTGCATGGCTTATTTTCATGAATGTATCATCTCGAGAATTTTTTAAGAGAATAAGATCAGAGCTATTTATATCGCCAAATAGCCAAATTCCGATATTAGCATGTCTGAACACAAATTAGGGAGCTCTGCAATGTTTTCTGTGGTTCGATCCCTCATCTTGCTAAAATCCAAACCACCTTCTTCGTAGTTTGCCCTCCAATGCAAGATGAATCAATGCAATCGGGACCAACGTAATCCATTGACGCGAAGGTTTGGCGAATTGAATTTAAATTATGCTGCGAAATGTCATAGAAAGGAAACCGCAGACCTTTCTACTAAATCGAAGTTGATATTGATTTTTTTTATCTTGTTTTTTATTCGAGTGCTAGCCAAAAAGCCTCCCCTAAGATTTGATGCCCGGGCGATCGCCCGGCTCACCCCCCCCCCCTTAGAGCGGGCGCTGCACGCAAATTAGTGTCATTTTGTATGCGTGCAGTCTTAGAGAAAGCATAGTAACACAATCCATGCGTTAGTCCAGAGTGGCCATCAGAAAATAAAAATGGCACCGTTTTCACACTATTGCAGTTCATAGTTCATAGTATGCGTGAAAATTTTATTCAAACGTCAATTTTTTGTATACAATTGAGAATATAAAATCCGCGTAATATTTATTACTCTCTTAAAATGCCAACGTGATATTGAACCCTTCTGTTGGCGTATAGATCCAGACAGACCATTGGTACTATATCTTGATGAAAAATATCGTTCAGCAATATTTTCCACCCCTCTCCATATATATTTCAAAGGAACCGACGACGGCCACAAATGCGATCAAACGTTCGGCGAAATGTAAACTATGTCTAAAGAAACGAAAAAACGGCGCATCATCGTAAGACATAGTATGTAAACTGTTTCAAGATCCAAAATTAGACCTCTTCAAAAATTAAGATTGATTTCACAGAAAAGTCAGCTACACCTTAGGCATAATAGCTCGTAGGCGACGACAGAAGGGTTAATAATTGCATCGACAATATTTTGACGTTTGAATTATTTTGTGGAGTGTAGTGTAATAAATTTGGAGTCAAACACATATGGGTTGCCATTCTGGACTAACGCATGGCATGGGTTACTATGCTTTTTCTAAGCGTGCAGTGTAACCAGCAATTTGGCATCAAAACTTCACTCTCATTTTTTTTATGTTTGATTTTGTCGGGTTTTTCGGATTGATTCTACTATAGTAATCAGCACAAATATGTTTCGTGTCCTAAAACTTTATGGAGCAGTTCTTAATGGCTCCAGCACCACCACGTCCCTTTCAATTCATTAATCGGGGCTTTCATACTTTCATTTCTCGGAAATTTCTTGGAGAATGTCCTTCCTTTTAATAAAAGTGTCAAATTGATAAGAACCGCAATTCAATTAGCACACAATAAGCATTTGGAAAGCGCCCCTGGGCTGTGGATCTCCGCTAGCTGGAAAGAAACCTGCGACTGATTCATTGTTCCCTCTCCGATTTTTGACGAATCTTATACGAACAGAGTACGCATTTCATGATGGGATTCATGTTTAAAGTGTGTCAAATCCTGCCAGATGAAATGAGGCCCATACATTCCATAAAACCTTTCAAAACAAAAAGAAAATCTTAGAAGCGGCGAATTCTGAAATCATGTCCGGGGCATAGTGTCATGACTTTTTTTGTAAATTGAAATTTCCCTGACACTTTTTTTCTAAATTGAGCTCGTGTTACGAACCAGCGACACAATATTTTTCGATACGTACGCCTTCTCATGTTTGTTTCAGAAACTTTTTTTGAATCCACGCTCGTACTTGGTAGATTTATAAGTTCCATCTGTGGACTCTTGTTGAGTCATCCCCATTCAAAAATATTGATTTATTATGCCATGACGAGAAGTTAACCCTTCAACTCAAGCGTTAAGGGATCAAGCCTTAACGTTCCGATAGGTCCCAGGACATTGATTGCCATAGTAATACTATAGAAACGTTTAATTGAATATTTGGGTACGTTTAAATCTGAAAATGTTCTTTAAGAAGTTTTGATAAGTTCCATCATCCACAGTGAATTCAGTAGAGGAATGACTGTCCTTTTTGCGTTTTTTATTCTTTTATTAGGTAACATAAAACCATACTAAGTAGCTTATTGTTAATATCAATATGATACTATTGATAAATATAAATAAATATTGAAATTAATCCGCTGAGCTGTATATCACTACAACATATTGATTTATTGAGTATATTCAACTTTTCAATCGAAACACAGTAATTTCACAAATTATCTGTATACTGTCTTCTAATTTACTACAATTTGTGTAAACCAGAACAAATGATTAAATCACAAAAAATAAATTTTTTACAGCATATTAATGGATAACGCAATTTGATTTCACCCAAAATTTGACATTTTGAAACATTAAGGTGTATAGGTAACTATATGTACAACCGAAAACTAACATGCGCATAATATTTTATTCGACTGACTGTCGTTGGCTGCGTAAGCCAATTTAGTGCATCAAAACAGGCCACAAATCAAATTTTCACGACACATTTATTTATACACAAATATTTGCCAATAAAACATTCTCTCATACCATTGAATAATAAAAGCCGATTGCATATAGTACACAAATATTTTGGGACTTTTGAAGAACTTCGATCGATCGGCTGGAACCATAAAAAATACGGTAGTCGACAAAATGTTTATAAGGCCAATAATAGACTAATCACAGATTAAAGAATAAGCAGCAATCAATAAAATTTGATAAGGTTCAGTAAAAAAAAGTGCCACTAGAATTTTATAGATTTTTGGTTTCACAATAATGAATCAGGTCAGATTTAGATCACATTTAGATGAGCAGAGATTAATAAAAAAAAGTCACCAGGATACTTTTAAATGGATCGCTTTCACAATTTCCACTCAAGTTGACAATAGAGTTTTATTTATTTAACTTTGTAATTTCATTGAGTTGACTTATTCACTTAAACGGACAAGGTGTTTATCGTCTTACAAAACTTATTTACGACTATCTTTCGGAAATCGGCAGCTGAAATTAATCTGCTTTTCTGCTCTAAACCGAGCAATCCGCCAATGCTTGGTCCTTCAAAATTATTTAGGCCGCATAGAGAAACATATTATAGCATCACTATTTCACATGACAGTCTGACGGACAAAGTGTAGGCAGCACTTCAGCAAATTTCTAAATAATAAGGACATACGACGCGACTATCCTTCTTTTTGGTACTACGTATTTTGCAAGTACGCGAGAGTTATGACTAAGACAATATCCCTGGTAAAAGCTCGTTCCTGCTATATCCAATAATCCAAGGATAATCCTGTTGATGTGCCTGCGGCTCCGGTCAGGATAGTAAATCGAAACATTTTGACTAAATTCGAGGCAACTGACGGATTCGAATTTTATACTTTTCAGCTTTTTGCTTATCGGATCCCTTTATCAATGATAATCTGAAATCAACTTATTAACTGTCTCAAATGTCAGGTCGTGATATATTTATGGCAGTATAATCAATCAGTACATTTTGTATAATTTTTATGAATGTCTATGTACTTATTTATTTTATATTTGCTCAAATACTCATACATTTGTATCGTAAATGTGTAGGTCCATGGTAAATCTGTGTGTATTGGTTTGTTAGATTTAAGTGGTAAGTGCTTATGTACTACTCGATAATTATGTAAATATAAAATAGGTAGCACTCTAAGTTATGCCGTTTTTATCAATTTATGTGAATGAATTTTTAATATTTTTAACCAAAAATTGCGTAACGTTTAGGATTAAATTAAGTCAGCATTTAGACATTTCAGGTGAGTCCATCTCTGGGATTTTTGGGATAATTTTAAATCAGAGTTATTTTTAGTTTATTTTTATATTCACATCATTAAAGTCCTGCAAAATCAATATACTTCTGGAAGGAGTACAGGAGACTAGAACAATATCAAATTTAAGTTCAAAAAATAATTTATATTCAGCATAGAAAATCGATTGATATGAAAAATTAATTAATTAATTGTTAGTAGATTTAGTGTGGTACGGCACATATCGTTTTTAGGCTAAATTTATCAGGAAACTCGACTATTAAGCCGGAATAAATTACTAAATCTGGGATTTTTGCGAGAGTTGGCTTTTTCGGCCGTTATATGTTACGAAATTTCAAAATTTGATTTAAATTGAAAATAGATTAAAAGGCCAACCAAAATTTTGAATATTTACATGCAAAATAATTAAGCTTTATGAAATTACCTGCATTTACTCATTGTCGTGTATGTATTAGCGTACTAAAAAATATAAGCTAGACGGTCAAATCTATGCTAAAAAAATGTACGTTTGATCATTTACTTCAAGAAGAGAGTAAAACTCTCTCTATCACTCTCCTAAATACATTCTACCTAATTTCTATCAATCGAAATGCGAAATGAAGGATAAGTTCTTAAATAAAATTTCTTTACTGTTTTCGTAGAAAAACTTTGCATTCCAAAACTCGCCAATTTGAATTTGCCATTTCTAAATCATATTCTGCTTTATCATTTCTGTTTATATTAAGTTGACCATACGTACAGCATTGGGGAAATGTACAACAAAGTGTACAGCATTCGCCATCCCACACAATAACTCACTCAGTGTCGGTTACTCGTACATATTTATTCATAATTTAAACTTTAAGCATACTTATAGCATGGTCGTTCACACTGGCTATAGAATGCTTTGAGCTTATTTATTGGATAAAATGTGTGAGTAACCGGTATTCAGTCTTGTCTGCTTTTAAGGTGTAAAGTTTGACTCCTGTAGGTACCATGTACGATCGATGTTAGTGAAATAATCGCAATTTTATGTTTGGCAATCGTTCATTCTCCATATCTCGGGGACCCTTCTCTGTCTTTCTAAGATCCGGCAAACTTGTAGAGCTACTTGGCGCTCACATTTGCTACAAACGACACGGTCTATCTGCGTTCGGAAGTCACGGCTGCCCAAACCGCATTTTGAGTTTTCAAAAATTTTCGAAAATTTTCCATAACTTTGAAATTCCCTATCAACCTCTATAGATAAAAGCATACTAAAGAAAGGACTCTGCCAGGGTTTTTAGATAAAAGTTTTTTTCTCACAATATGTCCTTACAATCAGTTAAATTGGCGAGCCTAGGGAACCGGCGCGCGTAGCATCACTAATGTAACAATGAAGAATTGCATACTTTCCTCAGAAATATTGCAACCGGGATAAGCAACCCTTCCACCGCCCTGGAGGTTCTCCTTAGACTCCTTATTTCGAGTACTCTTCCCTGTTATGTTTTTCGTCTTAAAACATACGCTTGTGCTTCAAATTTAGATAATTTTTTGTCAAGGAGTGGGGTAGATAGCTTTTCAGAAGGGATCAGTGATCAGTATATTTTTTGTCGGCACAGGAGAAAAACATTAAATTGAGGAAATCTAAATAAGGAATTTAAGGTATAGTCACCACCATATTGTTTCAATTTTTTTTACCGAATAAAAATTTCCTTTGGTCGTTTGAGGTCTACTGACGGGATCGAAAATGGGGCTTGTAGGTTTTGAAATTGTTTCAATTTTGCTTGTTAAGCTGAAATTCGGAAAGAATAGGTTTGGCACAGTGAAGCAAATATTGTACGTCGAACAACGTAGCATAAATACACCTTGGTATACCTACTTAATTGAAGTTGGACTTGAGACTCCTGAATGAAAGCTTAATCCCGTCAGACGACAAAGCATCTTAGGAAGAACTGAGAAGTGTATAGCATCGCCTGAAATTATCAGTATGCTGAATACGTTCTAAACCTTGAAAGTTCGATCCTGGCAGGTTGAGGGTGAATTTAAAATTAAAGGTTCGTCTGCAATACCGAGTGCAAATGTTAAGAATCGTTACCACACTGGAGATGGATGCGGTCAAAATAGGCCTCAGTGAGTGGTTTGTCTGTAGCATACAATAATGTTCTGCAGAACGTGGAAGCAGGACGTAGAGACTATGAGACCGCACCTGTGAAGTAGGTAATACCGAAAGATGGTCTGGCGGATAAGTGAACGAGATGGTTGTCATTTTATTCGTTAAAAATCTTACATAACTGCATGCCTAATAGCATGATGCAAGTTAGTACAACATGAACATGTGCCGTAATGCCGCTAGAACCCTAGTGTATCACTAAATTATCTCACCATCAATGGCGCCGGAACAGAGGGGGCAGCGGGGGCAACTGCCCCCTCAATATTTTGGCAAAAGGGGCAATAAGTACTACATATATTGCACTATATTAAAAATGAAGAATAATTTATTTTATATTTTTATACAAATACAATGTAGGTACATATTCAATTTATTATTCTAGTAGTAGATATTTTTTTTCCATGATCGAATATCTGGTTCGCAGAAAGTTTCATACGTGCATCTAGTGTATGTATACTACGAGTACGTACATGATCATTCCATTTTCATTTCTTCTTCGTTAACAAGAGTACCCCGACGACAAGGCCAACCATAGCGAAACTATTAAACGTTGATCAACGAAAACGAGGAAGTTTTTCATTCTCCTTGTCAGAAAACCGTGCCCATGGTAGAGAATCTCACAGTAAGATTGGGCTGCTATGCTCGATTTCGATATTTTTGATCTTCGCTCACAGTTTAACTCTTTTGAAGAGTATGACGGGAGCTTCACCTATGTTGCGCCGAAATTGCTGATCACTTTCGAAGTATATCGAGCACAGCAAGTTAATATGGTTAGTAACATTATTTCTGAGCATCAGCGGCATCATCAGAAGGGTCGTTCAGTGATTTACGACGTCTTTAACATGGCTACATTCAACAATGACACAAAAACGTCTGACACATCTAATCCTTCTCCATGTTCACAGGGATCGAACAGGGAACTTAGATTCCTCAAAAATCATGAAAGAATTCGTTTCCCGAGGAAACCAGAAAACAACCTTTGGGAAAATCGTTTGACCTTTAATTTTATAAAGCTATATAAAATAAAGAATATGTTTATAATCCATACAACACTTCGGAATTACAATGGGATCAAAATGGATAACAAAAAGACACTTAAAGGCTAGTCTCATAGTGAAGACTATTCTATAGGTGGTTTCCGATCGCTATTGTTCTCTACTTTTTTTCTCCTTTTTTTTATATGTGCGTCAAACTCTATTTCTCTTCAATTTTAGATATATCCGTAGTTACAGTCAAAGTGAGCCACCACCTCAGTATGAGCTATTCTTTGAACATACATAATTCCTCTAATGAGTTCGATAGATATTCATTTTTAGATTGTCGTCATTTACGAAAAAGCGGACTTTCCACTTTCCTGAGCGGTTCTAGTCTAGAAATGAGTATTTCACAAAATTATTAATAGACTATATACTATTTGGTGATTTCAGATTGCAAAGTGTGGTGGAGAATTTTTTTGGTTATTTCTTATGTTTTATTAGAGTGCTGAGCTTGAATCCTGAGCTTGCCACCAACATTTCGTTTCAAATCAGGATCGAAACCGCGAAAAAAAACCCCCAAAAAATTTTGTTTTGTTTTTTTGGGGGGCTTAAAACTCCGAAATTATACATTTCACCGATAACCTGTCGTTGAACATGTTAGAAAAAATATAATTGCGGGTCCGACGCACAATTAATCTTTAAAATGCGTTTATATTTTCAAATCCAATTTTTCAATAATCTCAAATTTTTATGTTTTTAAACCGAAACTTTCGAAAATTTGGCTTTGAGACCTAATGTAGAGGTTATCACAACTTAAAAATTAAAATCGCCCAAAAATTCCACAGAAAGTGCAAATTTTTACCTCAGTTTTTTCAAATCGAGATTTTAAACATTTTTGAAAATGTTAATTTAAAATATGAAAGGGCAAAGTTTTCAAAACTTCCGATTGAAAAACATAAAAAATTACAAAATTTTTATTTAAAAAATGAGACAATTAAGAATAATCAAAAATTGAAATTGTGTGTTTGCCTCACTTAATGAAGCGCCCTGTTGCACATCCCAAATGCATATTCTGCACATATAGTAGAGCCGGTCCTATAGCTAGAGGTCCGGTATATAACCGCTTAATTTAATATGAATTTGAGAAAAAATATCTTGCCCCCCCAATAAAAAATTCGTTCCGGCGCCACTGCACCATGCTGATTTTTAATATAATATTAAGTTATCTTAGTAAATTCCAGCTGATCTGCTCTTGTGGTTATTATTCTTTCTCCAAATCGGCGTGAAGGGGAGGGGCTGAGGCTTTGCATGAAAACCGAATACTGCAAGTATGTGTACAGCATTGGTTCTTCTGAAGTCTGGTCAGCTTAGTTTATGGTGATGTTAAAATCAAAACTAAAACTACCGGAATAGATTCATAAAAAAATTCAAACCAAAGATCGGAAAAGCAAAAACTTTTCGGAGTGCCATTTCCAGCCTAG
Organism: Microchrysa polita; assembly: GCA_949715475.1. Classification (NCBI taxonomy): domain Eukaryota; kingdom Metazoa; phylum Arthropoda; class Insecta; order Diptera; family Stratiomyidae; genus Microchrysa; species Microchrysa polita. The sequence continues at coordinate 131,743,936 of OX454415.1, read as the reverse complement.
GAATAAAATCGTGCATTAAGACAGCTCAAATAAAACAAGGCATTTGATGACAAAAATCTCTCAATTATGCAATCCTTCCCGAAGGATATGCAAATTTACTATCGTCCAATAAAAAGTATGTAGTACATATTTCTGTTCACCTGCATGGAAAACATAGGAATTCTTTTCAATACCAGGGAATAAAAGTAGGCCTGTTCGATTATTGAAAATAATTGAAAATACGATTAATAAAAATACGATTAATTGAAACTTCAAATAATCGAAAATACGATTAATCGAAAATACGACACGATTTTCTCTGCTTGGCGGAAGATGTCTGTCTGGCAGCAGACTCAAATTAAATCTTACGTCTTGCCAAACGAAATGAAAAGGCAATCGAAAGGTTCAACTCCGTAGTAATGTTTCCGTAATTTTTCCCCTAGTCGCCTCGGGTTTCCCGCTGTAACTCAACAAAGTGGCTGCTCCGCTGCTTGGCGGGAGACGTCTGGCACTTGTCGAAAATGACAACTTTCGTGTCACCGAACGAATTTGGTGGCAATCGAATGGTCTCGACTCCCTATTGATTCCGAAATGATTTTTCCCTAGTCACCCCCGTTATTCCGCTGCAGCTCCACAAAGTGGTTGTTTCGCTGCTTGGCGGGTGACACGTCTGGCAGTAGACGTAAATTACAATTTTCATGTCGCCGAACGAATTTAGTGGCAAATGAAAGGCCTCGACTCCCTATTAACGATTCCGAAGTAATTTCTCCCTAGTCTCCTGCCAGACGTCTACCGTCAAGCAGTGAAACAGCTACTTTGTGGAGCTGCAGCGGGAGAACGGGGCTCACTAGGTAGAAATGACTTCGGAATCGTCAATAGGGAGTCGCGACATTTGATTGCCACGAATCTCGATAGGCGAGATGAAGATTGCCATTTTCGTCTACTGCCAGACATTTCCCGCCAAGCAGCAGAGCAGCCAATTTGTGGAGTTTCAGCAGGAAAACCGAGGCGACTAAGGGGAAAATGACGGAATCGTTAGTAGGGAGTTGACACCTTTCGATTGCCTTTTAATTTCGTTTGGCAAGACGTGAGTTTTAATTTCTGCTTCCAGACAGACATTTTCCGCCAAGCATGAGCAATCGTGTTTTTCTTATAATTGTATTTTCGATTAATCGTATTTTCGATTATTTTTCTCACTATTTTAATAATCAATTAAAATCGTATAATCCAAACGAAAATAATCGATTAATCGATTATCGAAAATAATGGATTACAGTACGATTGATCGATTAATCGAACAGGCCTAACTAAAAGCGCTTCGTCTCTGGATAAAAAAGCGTTTCTATGGTTTTAGGCTTGTTCTGCTAACCGTTCTCATAAGGAGAATTTTTGTTTTTCCGATATTTTCCGCTATATTGCGGATGGTAAGGAAAGTATCGCTAGTGTCGATAACTAGGCCTGTTCAGTACCGAGATTTCAGTACCCGGTACCACAAGCGGTTTCCCTGACTCAGGTTTTTTTTTCAGTACCGACGGTTTTTTTTAACCATAAGCCGGTTTTTTGAGTACCGGGTTAAAAACGGACTCAGGTCTTTTTTCAATACCCACGGTTTTTTTTAACCATAAGCCGGTTTTTTCGAGTACCGGGCTAAAAACCGGTACCAAAAAACCTGAAAAAAACCGGCTCATGGTTGAAATGAATCGTTCTTTTTAACACGGTACCAAAAAAAACCGGGATATCGGTACTTTAGAATATCAGCTCCGGTACCAAGTGAACACCGGTTTTGTACCGGGATCCCGGTTTTTGGATCAGGCCTATCGATAACAATACAAAGAAGGAGAATCAATCAGTGCACTACGAGCGAATTTTTAAAGCGCTTGTTTCGGGACAGTGTCGGTTCTGTCACTTCTGAAGCCAGCCATTGGGACGACAAATATGTACTACATTTTTCAACGATGTTCATTCTTCACTTTGAGGAAGATTTTTTTCTTCGCAGATTCATAGTAGTTATATAAAAACATTTAAAATAAGTAAAAACAATTTACACAATTTAAATAGCAAGCAGCAGCAACAAGCAACAACGACGCATTGGTCTCGGCGATGACACCATCCAAGATAGAGCTGTAGAAATATGCAAAAACGGGCGATGTGCCAACTACACCGCAGGTCGAGCAACGCGAAACCATGGAGCGGTATAAAGAACGAGGCATGAAAGAAGAAGACACAATTTAAATAGCATAGCTTCCAAACCATTCTCTTGAAGTATTAGAAAAAATAACTTTAATGTATCGATGCAGGCGTATTATCGATAGCATCAATTAATTTTTATAGCAAGTATAATTAGTGTAGGGATGTCCACGATTTTTTTTAGAAATGTTTGAATTCATATTTTGTGAGTAGTTTTTTTTTTAATTTAATCGTTAGCAATGGTACGAGTTCTTAATTTAAATTTCTTATTTTTCATATTTACCCATTTTATTTTAAATTTAAGGCTTTATATGGCATTTGATTGCCACAGCCAAATAAAGTTTAGTTTTATGGGTCAAGTTCCACCAACTACGAGTATATGATATTTTTCTATTTCGTATGCCATTTAGCCAATGAAACAATACCCAAAGATTTGAAAAATCCTTCAAAAAAATTTTGACGAGCTTTTTCTTTAACGCCAAAAAACAGACACTGTTTTTTCTATTCATAATTCCTATATATTAGGAAAGGGTTTGGTCACTAATTAAGAAATCTAAAGTGATACCCCGCTTTCCTTGTGTTCTCTCACTGATACCCGAAAATTCACTGTTTTCAGTAATGGTTGGGAATATACCGAGAAAGGTTTTGGCTCTGAATGAAGAACACTTAGAATTTAATTCTACCCTTTCGATTGACATCAATTTCACTTGAGAACACGGATACTGTAATTTCAGACAAACGTTCGCTTTTTGTCGAAGTTGTGCCAAAAAATCATAAACATACAAAGTATAAAAATTGAATTACCCATCCCTACAGCTCCAATTACAGCACTTGAGTATTTTTTGGTGTAAAAATATTTGCAGATTTAATTTAAAAACTGGTGAAAACTGATTTTGCGAAGTTATTTAAAAAATGTGTCACAAAAAGTCAGGAATTGGGGTAGAAATTCTCAAATGTCCAGTCTACGTTTGAAAATCGACAAAACTCAAACTAAAATATGAAAACATCATTAAATATTAACCTTTTTCTTACTATCCCAATAAACCATAAAAATTAATAACTAAGTCGAAGGCATTTTCATTTCCGTGAAAACTCGCTGAGTTATTATAACAAATGAAAAATGAAATATCTACTCGGGTAGATACTATGAAAGCGAAGGTTATAGCTGTAAATTGAACCAAATGACAATTCATACTACAAAACAGGGGAGCCTTATCCAAACGTTGTAAAAATGAGTATCTCCAAAACGATTGAAATACTGAGGAGTGGCTCATTTTAATTATTGTGACTGTTAAGAATCAGAGCCTGGATTTTACTTCGGGACGGTTTCAACGTTGCGGAAATATTATCGGGCTATTGAATTTTTGGTTTAGACTTTAATTTTATTTGCTGGATTCTTCCTGCAGGGCCCCAAAGTAAGAGGAGATTATGGAGAAAGTCGAGCTACTTGTTTCAAGAAATCTGCTAAACCTATCTGGAATCTGAAGAATTGGCATGGTATGATGGGTGGATACCATGACAATTCTTCAGCATCCTGCTTGCAAAGTACCTGATGATAACCCAAGATATTCAAGGCCCTCGGCTGATTCTAGTTAAAGACAACACTCTTATATTCCCATAAGGCTACACCTAATTCGGCGCTTTTCGATATATAATATTAGGTCCGTTTTATTGGGTCAAGTACAGGACAAAAACTTTTGTATGCAACAACTCCCGTCAAATTTATGTGAAAGTTGTGCTGTGCTGTCATATACTCGATCCAATAATACGAATTGAATTCTATAAAAAAATGTTCAAAACACAAAGATGTAAATACATAACCAATATTTGCACGGCCCATCAAAACAGGCGAACATTTCGCATTTTCCAGTAAGAGGTAAGGGAAGCAAACTTTCTCTTCATTCTTAATCTGAGGGTTTTGTGGGCGGATTCTGCCGATTTACTTCCATGCCTTAGGAGAAAACTAAAATTCCGTCTAATTCAGCTATTGCCCTGCGCAAATATTAGGAAGATATCCGTTCTTGGTCCCAAGGGACCAAATATACTCACGACATTATTAATTAACAGCTAATTTTTGAATAAAAACCAAACAAATTCTTTGGTTCAAATAAAACTTCTGTTTGAAGAATAATTTACATATTAGGGCCTTTTTATTGCGTCAAGTACAGGACAAAATAGTACAAGTTTTGCAGGCAACAACTCCCGTCAAATTTATATGGAGTAAATAATAATTTTATCCACAAAAATTCCGTAGGTTTTCGCATAGATTCCGCGCAATTTATTTTGTAGGGTTAAGTTCAGAGAAGTGTGTAGCTACGTCTTTAAAGACGGTGAGTGGAAAGGTAAGTACTCCATTTGGATAGATTTTTTTTTATCCAAACATGACATCATTCGGCCGTTTTTAGAATTAAAATCACGATTTCTAAAGCAACCTTTTTGGCGCATAGGGCACATCCGTGGAACTTCGCACTGCTCTCTACTAACATGTTATTTTTCAAAAGGAGTTGAATGTTGTCCTATGATGCGAATTTATGAATCTCACATTATGCAGCTTTCGAATGATTTTTTTTTGGTACGGACAACGTCAAACACTCGAGAGTATCTACTCCAAGTATCACTCTCATCCAGAGTTCATGAGGTGTGTCAGAATTCTCTTGCAGAAAAGGCCATCTCAATACTGATATGACCATGATCTGAAATGATTCCCATTTCTCAAGATAAAGCTAGGAGAATCTCTGTTGAAAACTGAAAGTAGTGTAGAACTCGTTTTTTGTGTTTTGATATAACTAACTGTCAAAACGGAAAACCAGATTTTTAAACCTTTCTTAGTCATTGAGTACCAGCTTTTTTTTTAAGTAGAACATAGACACAGAGATTATTTATTTTTAAAATGCATTCCTTTATTTAATTAATTATTGTTCTATTGCGTATTTACAATCGATTAGAACAGAAGATGTTATGTCCTCACATTTTCGAATCAATCCATCCGCGAAGCTTAGAAATGCTAGCGTAAACACCCGGGAACTCGGCACGAGCACATCCGATGCCCCATGAAACAACACCCACCAATTGTTTATCAACAACCAGCGGACCACCTGAATCACCCTGGCAAGCATCCTTTCCGCCATTCTGAACTCCGGCACACATCATGCTGTCGCCAATATTGTAGAATCCTTTGTAGGCAGCCGAACACTTGGCATTCGAAACGACTTCCAATTCGACAAATTGTAAATTGTACGGGGATTCGCCATCTTCAGCCAACGTTCCCCATCCACTGACAATAGCCTTCTTTCCATCGGCAAGCACCTGGTTAGCACCAATCAAACTGATAGGTTGAATCACCTCACTATATTCGAATCCATTGGCCACAATGATAATGGCAATATCATTGTCCAAAGTGTTGGGATTGTATCCTTCGTGCATGATGAATTTGTCCACTGTCAGTAGAGTTCCGCCGTTATGTGTTGTGCTAGTTCCGGCCAGGACAGTTGTCAATTCCATGATCACTCCATCGGTACAATGCGAAGCTGTGATAATGTGGGTCGGTGTGACGATCGAGCCACCGCAACGATGATACCAGAAATATCGGATACTAGCCTGATAGGGGAACTTGTCAATGGTGGTTTCTTCGCCTCCGACGATACGACCATCGGGTATGGGGACCATACCACGGGGAAAGGCCGCACCAGCGACCAAGGCCAAGAGTGTTGATAGGATTACAAAACGGAACATTTTGACTGATGCTTCTGCAACGCGTTGAAGCGAAATATATACTATTCGGAAAGTCACTTACCGCTTATCGAATCCCTTATAGATTCGTGATAATTTCGCACTATGCGAATTATAATGATAATATTAATGATCCAATAAACTGAATCACAAATCTGATAGGGAATATTTCTTTATTATTTTATGAATATTATAAAATATGACCACAGAGTGGTTCTTTTGTTGAATATTTTTGAGTTTAATACAACAATTGGGTTTTCACTCAGGAAGAAATCAGTCTATAAGTGAATGATGTGCAACCTTAAAAAATACTACATATTTCTATATTATGTTGCTGCCAACTAAAATTGCAGCCTATCTGCATCGAAGAAAAATAAAAGTTAACGTTTTCTTTTGAATTTACCCTTTTTTATTTGCGAAGTGTCATAAAAAAATAATGGATATTCTGATTTTGCCAAATCGCTGTTGAAAAACTTAAAAAAAACGTTGACTTTCTTCAATATTCACAAGAGGGCTATTACAATTACATGTTGATTAACATTTTATTTTACCAATGATTTGTCAGCATAGTTATGGAAATCTTCAGCTTCCTTGATTAACTTTAAAGCATCTTTCATTCTTACGAACGTTCTACAAGAATCTTCGGTATATTACGCTTTCAGGTCCCCAAGGGAAATTTTTCTTGTTCTTCTTATCCACACTAGCGACACTTATCTTATTGTCCGCTATATAGCGGACACATAGCGGAAAATATCGGAAACATCAAAAATTGCCCTTGGGGACCTGAAAGCGTAATGTACCCTACATCATTTCCGGTGAACGAAAATTACAAGATTCGTTAAATCGAAGACGCAAACCCAAACATTTTCATGGCTGCCAACGCTCCAATGATTTAAAGCTTTTATTCTGTATTCTCTTACAATCGTCATTCATTACGATAAGGATAAGATATGACTGTAACGTCAACTAAATGTCTATTCATTATTGATTTTGTTTTATCTTTTAATTCCCTATAGGAGTTCAACTTCGAGAGCACCGTACTGGCCATACCTGCTGAAAATTTGAGGACTTTACCTGTCGAGGTTCGGTAGTTACAGCTGTGAAGAGATGCGATTTAATGCGAAAAGTTTGTCCACTGGTACAATAAGTATTTAGCGAGATAATCGTACTTTTGTATGTTACAATTGAATGTTTTCCCTAACTCGGGGACTAATTGACCGATATTTCTGAACTTTGGCACACTTGCAGCTTTGCGCTGATATTTCTTTTAAATCTCTAGTGCTCTCCTGCCTACAGGACAGCTGCAACAAAAAATAATAGCACTGGTCGCAATTGTTTTTTATTTGTCTTAAAAAACAGTTATCGAGCCATTTCACAATCCTTGCCGTATTTTGTAAATTTTTTGTTTGTGCTTTCAAAGTTAAATAGAGATTTTACGCAAGTAACGATTTAAATTGCGAGAGGCAATATCGATGATTACACCTTAAAATCCGTTTAAATTGCAAAAATATTGCAGTAAGTCAATTTTTTCAATATGAGACTGGAATTAATACAAGATCAAATTAAAAAGGACCGACGCTAATTTCGGGCGCGGCAGAAATTTTGATACCTTTCACTCTCCGTTTTCACATAAGTTTCGTCACCTCGATAAAACATAATTGTGTGAGATTTGGTTAGAATAACTGCACAAACAAGAAAAAATTCTTAGAAAACTTTGTTGGTGTCATAGTTGTGGTCATAGCCCCATAGTACGAATATATTATTGTTTTTACATATTTTTTTTAAGTTTCGATAAAGACACATTGATATATGGTTTGATAGAAATACATTTTCACTGCTTGCAATCAATTTCAGCCATTTTTATTTGTCCACCAATTTCAACCAAACCTCATACAAATGACGACCGTTTGTGCAAAAACCGACAAAAGTGAAACTCATTTATTCAGGTTTTGTCAAACTAAAACAGAAACTGACTAATTTAGCCAATGTTTTTTTCAAACCGCAACGAAAGCCAGGCTTTTGCGCCCATGTGGAAGACCTCATAACCTCACTCTACAGTTGAACCCAACAGTTTCCAACACCGCTATTAGAGTAGTGCCCCCAAGATTTGATTACACGTGAATTTTAAAGTTTGCCATTTTCTTTCTCCTTATTAGTACAAACAGTTTTTGCAAAACGAAACAACTGCAATCTAAAGCACCTCTTTCTGAAAAATTTAGAAAAAGGCGAATGTTGGTGTTTGGAAAAACGGTTCTCGAATTTTTTTCTATTGATGCGAAAACAACATACGTAAAAATGGATGGGAAGGTGCCTTGTGGTCATGAGGCTGTTGTACAAACCTTCCTCCCCACATTTTGGTTCTTCTAAGCAAATTTTCTTTATTTTTGACGTTTGTGTAATTGATGAAAATGTCCCTGACAACAGCGATATTTTGATGAATATTCTGTTTAATAATTTAAAGACACACTTTTCTTGAAGAACTTGAATAGAAATGTGTAAAGATTGATAACAAATACAATATGTTTGCAAAAATTCTTGTTCTTGAATTTCGTTATTATTGAGCAAATGATGGTTCAAATGTGTAATTTGGAATTCGTGCTAATGATGGTAAATTTTCGTGATAATGACGTATTTATGTGTGTCACTGTTATTATATTGATGGAAGTATCAATTCAGCTACAAAAACCTTGCCGTCTAATTGACGACTGTGACTATTTATTTATTAGGGTAAGACCAGGGGCGGCCTTGGCTTTTGCGCGGGCCCGGCTAACCGTTTTTTTGGTTTAAATAGTAACAAGTAACGACATTGACATTACTTTCAAAGTCCAATGAATTCCCGTAAAACCTTCCTATTCCAAAGGCTTTAAGCGGAACATTTGGCTCGACTTTCATGGCACTTAAAAAAATTATATTTTACACACATCCTGTTGAAGAAATATATTTGAAATATTTCACTTTTGATTATTATTTTTTGTCCAGCTGTGGTGCGAGGCACTGGCCAGCGCTAGGCCTTGGGCTATCGTCCGACACCACTGGCTAAGACCCAGTTACCGTCTAATTTCCGCAAAAACAATAATTTTTTTCAACTTTTCGGAATTTAGGAAAGCCATGACTTTTTCCGTGCACACTGCACAGACGAACGCAGAAAATTATTCCAGGAGGGATTTAAAGAATTATTCCAAAGCTGCTAAACACGACCCAATGAAGAAGAACACAAGGAAGTATTCCAAGCAATAAGATGCACTATCGAAAAGGTGACCAATTTCGGTGTTCTCCTTCTCTTTCTATCCTACCATAAGTATTGTTAGTTTCGATTGGTACGGCTGTCATCCCAGTATATTGGTTGAATGAATGAATGAGATAGCAAATGGTCCCACATTTTTGGTCTATGACTCTGTCCTCTATTTTCTTTGTCTGTGACACGACCAAAGCATTGCTGGAATGGGATACACAAAGCGAAAAATGTTGACATTTTTAGCTAAAGAGCGATGTGTGGTAACCCTGTCCAAAGCAGACGTTTATATGATTAAAAATCTGCATTCAACCAGTCCAGCTAAAGTATTGTTGATTGCGTTCCGCAAATATTTCTCAGCAACACTCCGAACCTCTGCAGCGGAAAGCTCCTTAGAGCTTCGGAAGTATCGGACATAATTTTCAACAAACTATGAAGAAAAGTATATTCTGAGTACGAATTTATTTTCCACAAAAAAAATACTACTAGAGTTTCGACGATTTGGCCCCTCCTAGCGACTCAACTAACAACAAAATTTATCAGTTGAAAATATAACATCTGTGAGTGAAAAAGATAGAAAAGAGGCTGTAGCAGAAAAGTGTTTTTCAATTGGCTTCTTATTCATTTTGCATTAGGATAGGAGAAATGGTTGGGTGGTAGTACATTCCAGTGTTTTTCCAGTTAATTGTATGTGTATCCGTTGAATGGGCTCTTTGATTACTGCTTACTGCACGTGCGACAAAAAAACAAATCAATTATATTGCCAAATATATTGTCATTTGGTTAATATACAATGATATGCAGTCTGATGAAAACTGCTAAATTAATAAAGTTAAATTTTTGATGATAAAAAAAATTCTGATGATTTTTGAAAACATTTTGGGAGGGGTCCGGACCCCATGGACCCCTCCCCTAGCTACGTCCCTGAGCAGTGTATATGAAATCTGGTTGGAATTGGTACGCATTGAAGGAAGCATCTCCGACCATATAAAAAGTTTACATATATGTTCAGCATGACTTGGGGAGTCGTTTGGGCGATGTCCGTCTGTCTGTCTGTTGCGACGCGTTTTACTCAGCCAATTTAAAAGTTATGAAGCTGACATTTTGCACAAATACTTTTTTTTTGCTGCAGGCAGTTTGTATGTTTGAATCGGTAAAATCGGACAATGGGGTCATGGGGCTGCCATACAAACCCGACCCCCCAAGTTAGGTTCTTCTAAGAAAACTTTTTATTTGTGAACCAATTTCAACCAAATTTCACACAAATGGGTTTCTATTGAAAACACAAAACATAAGAATGGATCAAATCAGACCATGGAGTCATGGGGCTGCCGTACAAACCCAACCCTCCAAATAAGGTTCGTCTAAGAAAAACTTTTTTATTTGTGAACCAATTTCAACCAAATTTCACACAAATGTATTTCTATTGATGACACAAATACATATGTACGATTGGATCAAATCGGACAATGGGTCATGGGGCTGCCATACAAAGCCAACACCCCAAATTAGGATCTTCAAAGAAACATATTTTACACCAATTTCACAAAACCTTGAATTAACGTGTCTTTATCAAAGCAACTAAAAAGGGCAAAACAAATGGAATCGTACTATGGGGCTATGCTCCCGCATCCCCCACTAACATTTTCTGAGTAAATATTTTTATTTTATTCCAAACAAACCGCACAGAAATTTTGTCGACGCAACGGAACTTTTGTGAAGACAGAAGGAAAAGAATGGGGGGGGGAATGAATACACGTTGTAGGTACGCCCGAAAAAACTTTTAGCCCGAGGGGAGCGAAGGGTATCCAATTTTCGGCCGCGCTCGAAATTAGCCTCGGTCTCGTTACATATGTTTTGTGTCATCAATAGAAACACATTTGTGTGAAATTTAGTTGAAATTGGTGCACAAATAAAAAAGAACCAAATTTGGGGGATTGGGTTTATATGGCAGCCCCATAAGCCCATGGTCCGATTCCATTCATTTTTGCATAGGTATTCTTGTAGAATCAATACAAATACATTTTAATGCGGCTTGGTTGAAACTGGTGTACAAATAAAAAAAAATCTTACTAGAACCTAATTGGGGGATTGGGTATTTATGGCAGCCCCACAACCCCAGTGTCTGACTCCATATATTTTTACATTGTTTTGTGGCATGAAAAGAAACAGATTTTTGTGGAGTTTGTTTGGTATTACAAATAAAAAAGTTTTTCTTAGAAGAACTTAATTTGGGGTCTTGTGTATGTGTAGCAGCCCCATGACCCCATTGTCCAGTTTTAGCCATTAAACATGTCACAGAAAGAAGTATAAGTGTGTAAAATTTCAACTTCAGCTTCATTTTAAACAGGCCGAGTAAAACGCGTCGCAACAGACGGACAGATGGACAGACGGACATCGCCCAATCGACTCACCAAGTCATGTTGATCATATGTATCCTTTTTATATGGTCGGAGATGCTTCATTCAATGCGTTACAAACTTCATGACAAAGTCAATATACACCGCCTGTCATAACTATAGCCGCATCATAAAACAGACTGATCCTTGGAAGTGTAAAGAGAGCACAGCTATTTCACATACGAGACCGAGGCTAATTTCGGGCGCGGCCGAAATTTGGATATCCTTCGCTCCCCCCGGGCTAAAAGTTTTTTCGGGCGTTCCTATGACTTGTGTTCAATTCTCCCCGCTTCCATGCTTTTCCTTTAATTTTCACATAAGTGCCGTGGAAGATTTATTGTGGGAAGCGGTGGACGTGGGTTTCTTAGAATGACCAAAGACGAAGTGTGTGTGTGTGGGGGGGGGGTGTACGGCAGCCCTATGAACGCATGGCCTTTCGTTCAATTTTTACGTATGTTTGTGGCATCAATTAAAACATATTTTTATGAGATTTGGTTGAAATTGGTGGACAAATAAAAAAGTTTTTCTTCAAAGAACCTAATTTGGGGGTTGGGTTTATATGCCAGCCCCATGACCCCAATGGTCCGATTTCATTCATTTTTGCATATGTTTTGTAACATCAATTAAAGTACATTTCCGTAAGGTTGGTTGAAATTTGTGAGCAAATAAAAACGTTTTTCTTAGAAAAATTTGATTTGGGAAGATAGGTTTGTATGGTAGCCCTATGACCACATGGTCCGACTCCATCTATTCATACATATGTTTTGTGTCATCAATAGAAACACATTTGTGTGAAGTTTAGTTGAAATTGGTGTATAAGTAAAAAAAAAAATTCTTAGAAGAACTTAATTTGGGGAGTTAGGTTTGTATGTAGCCCCATGACCCCATGGTCCGATTTGGTCCATTTTCACATATGTTTTGTGGTATCACTAGAAACACATTTGCACGAAATTTGATTGCAATCAATGAGAAAAGAAAAAGTTTTTCTTAGAAGAGCCTAATTTGGGAAACTAGGTTTGTATGGCAGCCCCACGACCCCATTGTCCGATTTGATCGATTTTTACATATGTTATGTGTCCGCAATAAAAACACATTTGTGCGAAATTTGATTGAAATTGGTGCATAAATAAAAAAGTTTTTCTAAGAAGAACCTAATTTTGGGGAGTAGGTTTGTATGGCAGCCCCACGACCCCCTTGTCGGATTTTACGGATTTAAACATACAAACTGCCTGCAATAAAAAGAAGCATTTCTGCAAAATTTCAGCTCCATAGCTTTTAAACTGGCCGAGCAAAACGCGTCGCAACAGACAGACAGACAGACAGACAGACAGACAGACAGACGGACAGACGGACATCGTCCAATCAACTCAGCTCGTCACGCTGATCATATATATACATATTTTGTATGGTCGGAGATGCTTCCTTCAATGCGTTACAAACTTCATGACAAAGTTAATATACCCTTTTCGCTTAGTAAGCAAAGGGTATAAAGACATACAATTTCACAAAAAGTTTCCTTTTATTTCAAACCGTTATTTATCTCTAAGGGGAAAACGAAATCTCCGGTCATAACTAGAGCCCGGATTCTCGTGCAATTGCACGTTAATGCGCGAAATTGCACTTTTCAGGATAATTGCAGGAAATTACACGTTTTAAGGTTTTTGCATGAAAACGCACATTTGCATTTGTACCCCTGTTTCATAAAAAATGTTCCCACACATTATGTAACGTGCAGAATTTTTCGATAGACAGAGAAGAGAAAATTATGTATTGAGAAAGAAAATACATGTGAAAAAACAATAAAACAAAAAAAAGTGCATCACCATTTATGGAAATGTCATCAAATGCCGGTTGATTTCATACAATTTTGCAGTTGTTGTGTGTAGAGTGCATGTAAATCTGGTGGTAAACTAAATTAAAAAACTATGATTTCTCGAATTAGATAATCCCAAAGGTTGAGCGATGGATCTTAACTAAAAAAAACGGTAATGTATTTGGAATGCGCTAGTCTAGACAGCATTTTATGGGAAAAGTTTATGATAGGGTAAAATATTGAAAGTGTCCCGCTTTTTAAATAAAAAAATATTTTACTTTTTGGAGCTAGTTTCTCCAATTTTTTTATTCATATTTTACCTACGTCCTTTTATGCAAAACGTAAGCGTCTAAAAGCCTAAAAATGACAATGAAAATGGCAATTTTTTCATATTGCGCGCAAATACACATTCGGGCATTTATATTGCACGATTCGGGATTTTTCCTGCACGTTTTTCAATTTTTTACTGCACGAAAATCCGGGCTCTAGTCATAACTATAGCCGCACTTAGAGTTATTATGGCAACAGCTGATTAAAAACCGAAAATTGATGAAATTAATAACGGAAAAGATTCTTTTCGAATAAAATAGACTCTGATGGATTATTTTGTATATTTTTTACGAAATTTTTTTTAACAGTTTTTCGAGTTTTTTGCTTATTGACTTCTTAGTATCGATAACCGCTGCTTTTACATAGACAACTCTTCGAAATCGTATTTTTTTTTATAAATTCTACGTAATAAATTATTTTGACTAATATTAGCGACGTTTTTTTCGCATCGAGGGTAAATCTGACTCGAAAAAAACGATCGCGGGTAACATCCCGGTTAAGACCAAACAGCTGACATTTGACAGTTTTTGTGCATCTTTTACTCGCTTTCGTCGGCTTATTTTCTAGATGTGGTGGATTTTGTCACAAAAGATGATTATTTCTTTGCAAAATCTTTTCTCGTGATTAGAAAAACTCTCACATTTGGTTTGAAAAAACAAATTCCCTCATATTTCCCCTATGCGTCTGCCATCTACATTTGAGCTCTATCCCGTGTAGGGTAGTTGCACGGGTTAACTTTACCTGGGTAAGTGTCATTTTTTTTATATGAAGTTCTACCCAAACCTGCACGGGATAAACTCAATAAAACGTACCTAATGTTTCTAATGGTTTCCTGTCTAGTTCGCATCAATGGGAGCCCCATTCTCTAACATATGTATGTAACATTGAAACTAACTTTAAGTACTACGACAGGTGAGGGTTAATGCAATCTCTTGCTACCAAATCCGTTATGTGTCGTGTCTTATGTATAAAATGGGAGCAGTTTATCGTCAGGACAATCTAAAGAAATTTGTCTTGTGCTGGTAGTGACGAAATCAACTGTTCCATTTCCATAGGTAGACTATCCTGGCCAATGCTTTTAATGAGCACTGTCCGGATTTTCGCAGATCTCAATACAAATTTTGGACAGAGTTCCTTAATAGTATATAGCATAGGGAGGTTTTTGTATGTAAAAGTTGTTGTATCCACCTCTAATAAAGCAAAAACTTCTCCGGAATATCCTGATCATAAATTGCTTCCGTCTTAATACAGGAAACATGACACATAAAGGATTTTGTAGCAAAAGATGGCATCATCTCTCATCAATCATAGCACTTTAAGAAGGTTCCAATGTTAGAAAATTCACGGAGTTGCCTCCTCATTGATCCAAATTAGACAGGAAATCTTTCAGAAACATTATTAGGTAAAATTCATAAAAAAGATTGCAATTTCAAAGAGTTTCTGAATAAGAGAAGCGGTTATCAGAGGTCAATAAGCAAAAAACTCGAAGAATTGCTAAAATTATTTTATGAAAAATAAAGAAAACCATCCCACGGATTCCTTTCTTTGAAAAGGTCTCTTCCCGTTAAAAGTTTCCTCAATTTCTGCTTTTTAAGCAGTTTTTTGCATACTCACTTCAAGAATCAGTCAGCCAGTCAGTCACCAAGGATCAGTCAGTTTTATGGTGCGGCTATAGTTATGACAGGCAGTGCATATTTCACTCTACGTCCCGGAATCGCTTGTCAGCCAGTGTGGTGCCGGGAAACCAAAAGGTTGGAAACCTATGCTTTAAGCAAAATAATTGAAACAAACGCCTAGAGCTCGGCAAAATTGTCTAACAAATTAAGCCCAATTCTAGAGGATTTAAATTCATTAAGCGATAAGTCAGAACTTAGCGTGTTGTACGTTTGTGATGTGAGTAACTTGATTTTTTTTATCAGAATCATCTTATCCAAACTTCTAAGCCAACCGCTCGACTGATTATATTATCAAATAATTGTTTTTTAATGTGTTTATTTTTATGATCCACCCAATTTGAAATTGATTGGGAAATGCGTATAAAACTTTTATAGTTTCCATTGATAGTTTTGGAAATATATGGGCGGGATTCATAGTACCCACTTAATTAATTAGGAATACCTTAAGGAATAAGGGTTTTCTCTACATAAGTGAGTCCTTAAGGGAGCTTCGAATTCATAGACTTCGATTATTAGGGCATTGCCTCATTTAATAGACGGTTCTCTTATTGGGCATATATATGGAAAGTGACAAATAAAATATACAAAAAAAAAAACGAGTAGTTAAAAATCCAAATTTTAAAAAAATTTCAAAGTGTTTGAATAGGGATATGTCAACAAATATATGAGTTCATATAAGGTTACTAGATATGAACCTTAACGAATAAGGGAGCCCTTTACGCCTGCCGTCCATTACCTGTTTCGAGCGGCGCGGCGCTCCCGCGTTTAAAGCTTTTCCGAATTTTAATGGCGTAACCAAGCAAAATATGGCGTAACTATGCAAAATAAACAAAAATTCCATTCAATACAATGGAAAAGCTTTCTGAATATTGTGTGTCCTTATACCTTTTATTAGTAAAAGCTTTTTTTCCCACAAGCTTTGCCGCTGGAGCGCCGCGCCGCTCAAGTTTACGCTTGCAGTGGACGAGAGCCCTTAGGAAACCCTTAAGAGTTTGCTTATTGAGTGACTATGAATGGCGTCAGTTCCTTAAGGGTTCCCTTAAGTATAAGTGGGGACTATGAATTCCGCCCTATGATTCGCATTTCTTCCTTTTTATAAATTTTAATTTCAACTAAAGAGTTTTTTTTTGTAAAAAATCATATAGAGTTTAAAAAAGAAAAGAGTAAAAGGATTACAAGGATTTCTCGGCTGCTACTGCTGCGCTGAACATTACATAGTAATTGGCACATGCGTTCTGATTTTATTCCTTCTTCGTTAAAATTAATGCACTCATAAAATAACGCACCCCTTGCCGGTTTGAACTCTTCTTCATCACCTTGGTATATCTATTGTTTTATCTACGTAAAGTGTATAAATCTGGTAGACAGACCTGTTTGACTCAAATGTTAAGCACACATCCTTCCCGAGGCTTATAAACTTGAAGCCTAGTTCCATTATTCCAATCTGTAAGGACACTCTTTAGTCTTTACCCGTGGTCTCATTAGGAGGTTGAAGTTACTCTATTTTGCTAAAGCTAATTAATGCTAAGAAAAATCGTTGCAACTCCGACTCTATGACTATCACAATGCGGTAAGATGGCCCAACTACCATGGAATGCATTGTGACTAATTTTAAACCAGTAAACGACCGCCAGTCATAAATTAATCCAATTTGACAGATTGTGATCATTTTTACTACGAGAAAATTACTGCAATTAGTCGTATATTGATAAATTGATTATTCCGAGGGTATATAACATCCTACGTTTGCCAAGAGTTCTGTTTAGTTCGCCAATATTCCGCCGAAAAAAATGGCTAGTCTTACTGTATTGTTTTCGATAATCCTAGCCACTGTATGGTGTTCTGCAAATACCATAGGACTAACTTCAATTGATCCAGATCCGCGAGGAATTTTTCATATGCAAGAACGCATCATTGGCGGTGACGAAACAACTATCGAACGATTCCCCTACATAATCTCAATACGCTACTTGGGCTCGCATCGTTGCGGCGGCTCCTTGGTCAAGCCGAATTTTATGATAACGGCAGGACATTGTGTGTCTGGTGCCATTACATTCTTTCTACGTTTCGTGGCCGGCTCGAGTTATCGCAATAGTGGTGGTGAAGATTTGTATGTGGATAAGATTATACTGCACGAAGGATACAATGCAGTGACGGCTGAAAATGATATAGCACTGGTGCGAATGGATGGTTTCTTCGAGTATAAGGAAACGATTCAGCCAATCCTGTTGGCAAATACATTCGATCGTTTTCGCGATGGTACAAAAGCTGTAGTGTCCGGATGGGGAACCGAGTCGGAAGGAGCACCATCTATTCCGGTGCAACTTCGGTACACGTATGTGTATGGATTTAATCGAGCCGAATGTGATGAGGCGTATACTGAAATTGGAGGAATCACGTCTGGAATGATTTGTGCTTGGTATCCGGGCGGTGGTAAGGATGCGTGTCAAGGTGATTCGGGTGGTCCGCTGGTAGTGGCCGATAGGCTGATTGGTATTGTTTCGTGGGGATTAGGATGTGCCCGGGCTGACTATCCAGGTGTTTATACAGATGTTGCCTACTATCGCGATTGGATTGAGCAGAAATTGGTGTCGTAAGAAAAATTTTGTATTTTGAGGATGAAATAAAAAGACTGAATTTATGATTTTTGTATATTTATTTTGAATTCGTTATAAGTGATACCAAGGGCGAGTCACTTTTATTTTGTTGGTATGTACCTTCTAAGGGTAAGTAGCATTTATATCTCCCGTGAAAAATATGCCGTAGAAATTGACCTTTTGTTCACTAAATTTAAATTGATTAAATTTTTATAAAATAAAGTGGAAATGCATTGTTTTCGCTGGCGAAATGTCAAACACCAGTGTGGAGACTTTCGTGTGAAGTGATTACCATCGATAAAATAAGATTTCACGATCATCAAAATTTTGACAGTTTTGCATGAAGTTCACGTCAGATAGCATCAGTTCCTACTCCAACTTGCCACAGATCAACAACACCCTTGGCGCTCATTCCAGGATCATTATTATACCGCCAGTTTTAGCGTTTGACTGTATTAAGAAATTCAAATTGACTGTCGCCTTACAGAATGCCAGCTCTGAGTGCAGTCTGGTTGGTACTTAGAAAGCGAGCGCACTAACTGACATGACATTGATATTTTATCGGTTGAGATTATCTAGGTCATACTGAAATTCGAAAGAACCAAACATTTTAAAGCTATTTAGCTCTGCGCTTACCTATACTCCAGCCTTCAGTCATTTACTATTTTTAACTTAGTGGTTTATGCCGAAAACCTTAAACGATAACAATGTTTTTAGAAATTTTCCAGCATTTTTTAGATTTCAAAATCCTTAGGTATATAACAAATTCCTAGGTATATAACCTCGCTTCATTCGCGCCTAAGGCTTCTTTCTAATAAAACATATTTCATAATTTACAGTATTTATTTTACCAACTTAACAACTATTACAACAATTTACTATCCACCCACATTCTATACTGAGACACTTCAACGTGCACTCTAGGATATTCCTCCCGGGCGCAACCCTGGCCCCACGAAACAATACCAACTTGAATGCCGCCAAACACCAACGGACTACCGGCATCACCTTCGCACGAATCCTTTCCACGTATCGGTGAATTTGAACAAATCATACCTTTCACTACGGCACGATTGCCCGCGACGGCGGCGTATGCATTGACACAATCCTCAAAACTGGCAATATACACTTCAACCGAGCTCATTTGAATCGGCAAGAAATGCTCACTTTCACTAGTCGTTCCCCAGCCGGTAATCGTTGCTTTCGTTCCGGCACGACACACTTGCGTGACACTGGCCAGCTGCACTGGTTGCACAATATCACTGAATTCATAATGATCCTCCAATTTGATCAGCGCAATATCATTCAAGTACGTATCCAAATTAAATTGTTCGTGGATGATGATTTCGGCAGCTCGAATCGAAATTCCGCCACTTGTCCTGGAACTCGTACCGGCGATCACTCGTACGAACTCCAAATGAACGCCCTGGATGCAATGCGCTGCGGTAAGGACGAAATTGGATTTCAGCAATGAACCTCCGCATCTATGAGCTCCAAGGACTCGCACAGAAACTAAATAGGGAGCCTGGTCAATTGTTGCCTCCTCTCCGCCAACGACTCTTCCAAGTGGTGTTGCATATCCCAGGGAAAACAGCAACAGACTTGCAAACACTGTAAATAGTGGAGCGGTCATTTTGCGATACGGTCACTTGACTGACAACGATCGCATTCTTTTATACTTTTTCCGACAGCGGGTTATCACTTAATAGATGTCATTTTGTGATAAAAAATTAACTAATCCATATTATGGCTATTACATCTTTATATCCCAATTTAGGTGTTTTTGAAGAAAGGTTAATCCGTCGTTATAATTAACGAATGGAATGTTTTAGAGTGGGTATAGTGTGGTCATAAAATGTTGACTTATTGCTACTTGTTTATGAACAAGTCGAAGATTTTCCTGTTTGAGTGTAATTTTTTTTTGGGCATTTAATCTGCAATTATCAATTTTATTGAATTATTTGCAATATCTTTCGGGATTATGCAGTTAATTGTGTATCGTAATCCAACTGACTTCCTTACGAAACTGATTTCCTTCGGAAGCATTGTGAACCGGTGGCATCGAGATTTAAATTTAAAAAATACCAAAAATAGAGTTCCCATTAATATTTTTGGCACCAGTCTCTACAAGAGACGTCCGCGTAATACGGCGCTAAATTAAAAAGGGTGGGCAATAATTCCTGTTCCTATTTATATGTTAAATAACTTTTTAATAAATTGAGTGAAACTAAAAAAAAACTTACTGCAAAATGAACCCTAATTTGAAAAGTGGGTGGTATAATTTTCCACAGGTTTGTGGATAACTGATGTGATTCAAGTAGACAGATCCAAAGAAAAAAAAATTAGAGCATTTAGATCAGACAATCGCAATGACCGAATGTCACCATTTTCCGGGAGGCCACAATTCGAGAATATCCCCTAGGAATGAAATGATGGACATACTGACCTCTGCAAAGTTAAAGGTACAAAGTACTTTTTTTTTTAATTTGGCATATGGAGCTACGCATTATATGCAACATGTTGAACGTCGTTGTGCTTATGTTTTCCACTCCTATCCGTTCCCTAATAACCATGTTTTCGGCCTGTCGTATAAATCCAGGTCTTCCCGCATATTTCAGATCTCGCTCAAATTTGTGCAACGTAAAAGGAGCATTACGAACTCCATAAACACCACGTTGAGTGATAATAATTTCTGATCACCTATTGTCAAAGAAAAACGAGACCGAGTTCTAATCGTGCGAATAGCACGATGAGTGTATACCCTATACCAGGGGTGTCAAACTCAATACCTTTCCCGCGCAAAAAAAGACTAAGGTTTGGGTGGGCAGCAGGAGACCACCTGTCGAAGATATACTTCAAGAACATTAAAAAATTAAGACAAGAAGCGAAAACGTGAAGATATGATTAATTTTCTGTTAATTACATGTTTCTGTTAATTACATGATTTGCGCCAAATTTTGGACAGATGGTAAAAAGAAATTGTAGCAACGGTCATCCAAAAATAACCCAAAATAATATTAGGAGGGAAAATAGTCAGACCAAATTAATTTCAGCAGAAAGGTGGCTAAAAGAGACAAAAACTTGTTTGTGATATGGTTTTTAACAAAATCATGCACCAATGCAGGTTAATAAGTATACGTCTAAAAATCAGGCACTTGGGCTGATTTAGATTCCAGTTCCAAGATTTCAGTAGTTTTTAAAGCTTTGCCATTTTTCCAAAGAAATCTCAATTCATGTTCGGTAAAGCCAACCAATTTTTATTAACTGCATTTCGGGACAGAAGAGTTTCATGAAGACGTTTAGTATTTTCCTGTACAAAAAAGATGAGCTGTCTTATAAAACCAAATAACCAACAGCAAGTCGCGTATAGTATTTGGAGAAAAATTCCTAAAATAATCTTGCATAAGCTACTGACGAGTTTTACTCATTTTTGTAGACTTGAGTTCAACCGCTGAATTGGGTTACCTTAGCAATTTCGCAATTTTTGTGTTGATACACATTGTGCTGCTTCGACATGGTTGCGGACCGCACACAACTGCGGGCTGTGAGTTTGAAACGTCTGCCCTATACCCATGTACAGACCTAGAAGGCACGCAAAACCCAAAATATTTAATTTTATATTTCTTACAGGGGAGGGAGAGGGGTAGATGGGTCGGACCTGGCAGATCTTTATTATCTTATCAAGGCATCCAACGGCTAGCATTTGACACTAATTTGAAGTTTTTCGCGACATTCTATCAAAAGATTATGGCTGAATATAACTTTGTAAGGAAGGTAGGGGTAGGGGTAGTCGGACCTACTCCACTTTCCATCAACTCAAAGTATGTATATACATATCAGAATGAGACATTGATTAAAATTTCAAGTCGATAGCGACATTCTACTGAAAGTTATGGCCGAATTAAAATACCAAGGAGGGGTATTTTCAATACCGTCTAAGATTTTAGCAAAACAAACATTTGACCAAAACTACCACTAGCTTCATTATTTCGGGAGTCATCGTGCTAACAGACAGACACACGGACAGACAGACATGGCTTATTCGATTCAGGGGCCGACTCTGATCATTTATATATGTATATACTTTGCCATACCTCCGGTGGCTCCTGAAGTGTTACATAATATCGGCGTAACAAAAACAATATACCCTATACCATCTTATGGGTATATAGGGTATAAATATACTATTGGGGTGGTTTGCTGTACAGTTCCATATTAAAGTCTCCCAAGTTTAAGGTTGGATGAAAAGAAAAAAATAAATTGAAAAAAAATTCCACGGACAAAAAAATTAGAGCCTTTTGGCACGACCCTGTTTTAGAAATATCTAATGTAATTCATTTAAAATTGGAACAATTTGTGCGATCCTTCGCGGTTCGATGCTTGATTTTCACGAAAGTCTACACACCGGTTGTTGACATTTCGCCAGCGAACGCTGTTGTACTTTATTTCACATGAAAAAAGTGTCATCAGAACAGGACAAGAGTGCACATTTATCTTAAATTTTAGTGAATATAAGGCAAGTCTCCACGACACATTTTTCACGGGAGACGTAAATGCAAGTTTTTTTCGCGCGGTGATCACGTAGTACCTACCCCGAATATTGTTTTTGTTTTCGTTTCCCATTATTTACCACTAGGCCACTGACTGGGAATAATAAGGTTGCCTACAATTCGATACAAAAATAGGAGAGGAATTGGCGACTTTGTATTTTTTTATTTGCTTGAAGAAATAAAGAAAAATGTAATTGAAAAAGATAACTTCATTTAAAATCAGTCCAAAGTAGAGAAAATTTAGCGATTGTTTTTCACTTTGTCGCCGAAAACAAAATTTTCTCGTTATCGTGCCCCAGAATAGTTGCATCAGTCCAGTGGCGCAACCAGGATTTGGTCCTGGAGGGGGCTAAATTCATCAATATTACTAAATATTTGATGTTGCTGCCGCAAGTTGAAGAATGGTGCTATTTTTCAGAGTGCTATACAGTAGTGTTTTAAAGCGCAGTCGTATTCGCGTTTTTTTGTCGATCTAAAACTTTTCGCAGCGTCATTACTTATAGTCCAGTCAAAATATCAAAATTCAGGCCTCCAAAGAGATAAAAATAGAGTAATAATACGTTCACAGTGAACGAAATCATGTAATTTGGGACTATTTTCATGTTTTCGCATGAAAACAGCCCGAAAACATTTCAATTCCCATACAAATTGACACATTGAAAATACGCTAATTTGCGTGTTTTCTATCAAACCTTGATTTTTTTCAAATGAAAACGTGTAAGCACCCAGGTCTCAAACCTAAATTCCCCTATTCAGCACATTTCGGCTCACTCCAATATTTTAACTGACACCCGAAAAAATTTTTCAGTTTCGTGTGTTTGCCAATGTTCTTAATTTCTCCATGATAAGAGAATGGACGGTCAGTTTGAAGTGACGAAATATGTTGTAAATGACTATCGATGACTGCACCAGCACATTTTTAAACTTAGAACGATTTATAGGCACAATATTATTGTCGGTTGTCATATGAAATTACAAACAGTGCACTGTGAACACTTTTCGGTGATTTCTGAAAACGTACGGCGAAATCAATCCGTTTTCGTCCACTCTGATTAGAATATAAGGCTAATTTTGGTTGTTTTCGATTTAGAAGGGTGCCAGGAGTCTAAAACTAATTTTGCTAAGAAAATGTTGATCGGAAAGGTCCTAAAAAGGACAAAAAAGGGACACTAATTGATCAGAGCTGGGCATGTGGGATGTCATACCAAAGGGGACGCCGAGTACATTACATACATATCCGGTGTTTGTTTCCTGTTTCAAGGACCTTTAACGTAATTAATCGCGTTTGAATGGAGAATTCTCTTTCAGAGCTTTCCAAACATTTTTGTCTTAGCAAATTCAATGGTAGGATCTTCAGCTATTACAGATTCTTAAAAATAAGAAAAAAAGTAGTTACAACTTGAATTATTGGCGTAGTTATGGCTTTTGGAAAGATACAGATGATAAGTTATGGGAAAGACGAGAATTTTTCATTTCAGCCCAATTTATTCCGTTGAGGGTCATTGAAACTGGAAACAAACACCGGAATGCACTTGACTTCCCCTTTGATATGACACTCCGCCTGCCCACGTTCGATTAAGGAATAATTAGAGTCCTTTTATGTCCTTTTTCAGAGTTGTTAAAAAGAAAAATGCTTAGCAAATTCAATGGTAGAGTCTTGAGCTATTGTAGATTCTAAAAAATTAAAAAGGTAGTGACAAATTGAATTATTCGCGTAGTTATGGCTTTGGGCAGATACAGATGATAATTTTCCAGAAACACGAAAATAAGGGTCCTTGAAACAGAAAAAAACACCGGATTTGTAATGCACTCGACTCCCCCTTTGATAAGACACCCCGCATGCCGACCTCTGGTCAAGGATTAAATAGTGTCATTTTTTGTCCTTTTTACGAGCTTTCCAATCAAAACTTTCTTTTTTCAAAATGAGTTTTAGCCTCCTGGGACCCCACTGATTTAAAAACAATAAAAATTAGCCTTACTCTATTTTTTCTGTTTGAAATGCTAATATTACTGGACTATAAGGCATTAACACTTTGCCATGTTACTGATTAATTTTACCGGGCGATGCGAGGCGATGCGATGCGATGTGTGCACACTCATTGCGATGTCGGGCCGCGCGATGCGATGCGATTTGTTGCGAGTCGACGCGATTTCTTTCTATGGCAAGAAAACCGGATTTTTTCAAGGGGATTTCATACGGCGCTGGTTCGTACGATTTGCTGCTGATATGGCTATGATTTCCGATCGACTTCGTGACATAGGGCTTCGAGTGTTCTACCATTGATATTTTCAATATACATACAATCGTGTCGGTATATTTATGTAGTGTTGTAGATAATTGTGGGTATTAATGAATGGATTGTCGTAGGTAATAATAATGTAATGTAGTACCATTGGTATTTTCTATATACATACGTACTTGTCGGTATGGCTATGTAGTGTTGTACATAAATTGTAGGTAGGTCATGTAATGATGAAAGACTGAAAGAGGTAGATAACCTTCCTGGAAATTTGCAGTGTTAGCTTACGCGTTTCAAAACAATTTTCGGCCCGCATTTGGATTTGGTGTTAATTGTTGTTCAAATATGTATGAATGGTTTAAATAGGTAAACCCAGTTTCTAGCACTTTTAACCCTGACAACCGACCCAGTCGAAATTGACTTGTTGACCGATCCATACGCCCCCGAGGCGTATATGTGCCAAAATCAACAAAAAAATAACTAAAAACAAACATTCAGATTAAATTATGACTTTTATTTTAAATTAGGAATATTCACATATCGAAAGTACAAAATTTGATAAACTAAATTATCCCTTAATTACAGAAAAATATGTTATATAAAACACATTTGGGTTTGCCTCCAGAAGGTTGAGTGATGGTGCTATTTTCTAGTAATGCCGCTTTACGGTGGTGTTCTAAGCTCTCATTGCATTCACGCTTATTTTCTATACAACTGAAAAGCAACGTTTCACGAGTAAGTTCCAGGGAGCAGCTGCGTATTGTGAAACAAATGTCGCGCCGTAATTAGAAAATAAATTGTGAATACCCGGCACTACATGAGAAAAATAGGAATTCAGCCACAAACAAAATCCCGGTATAAGTTTAACTAATATCTTTCTAATGATCAAATGGCTAAGAAATCCATATTTTCCCAGGTGAAGTAGACGGTGGAAGCATTGACAGGACTCTATCTCCAACCAGAACCAATTGGGTTTGAATGTTAATTTTTTTTTAATTTTTTCCTTATTTTGCTCAACACCTCAAAATATTCTTACGAAATGCAGAAATATGTTTTATCGGCTCCTTTTTAATTTAACATTCATCGACAATTTCAATTGCAATGAAAAATTCATATTTTTAGTTGTCATAGTCATATTTTTAGTCGAAATGTGAGCTGTAAAATATTTGTATTGTCTTCTTTTTTGCACAAAAATGTTTGAAAATTCTGGTAAGGATGTTTCACCTTGTACAGACCAATGAAGCTGATGAATAACCTATGCTCCAAGAACAATTCATATTTTTATCAAATTTGCACCGAAATGCATTGCTTCATACTTCGATTTGCAGTTTTTTCCTTCCCTATATCTGGGTCTGAGAGGGGCTTTAGCCCCCTTAGCCCCTCCCGTGGTTGCGCCACTGATTATATCATTTGCATATATAATGCACCTACAAATTTCATACATTGAACCGATCCATACGTCTGTGCAGCGTACAAAGAGCAACAAATAATTTACATCAGAACCGACTGACACGTTTCAGAGGCGTGGTGGCTTTTAAAAAACAAGTTATAGCTCACTGCATACAGGGGCGTAGATCTTGCCTGGAAGAATACAGCAAGCAGACTAAGTGGCCATAGCATACCTGGGGGTGCGAGCATGTCAGTCAAACCAGAGCTGCGGAATGGGGGAAAGATGACGGATATACGCCTCGAAGGCGTTTAGGTCGGTTGTCAGGGTTAAGAGCCTGCCGGCCAAAAAATGGCATCCCCGTTTCTCGGGGAAATACACGTCCAATCGGCGTGGCAGAAACACTAAGGTAAATTTGGGTCGCTTATTCAGAATTTAAGGTCCACAACAAAAAAACAAAATTTTGGAGTTGCCCGCCCCCAAAATTGTACCCCTGTTTTCTCGGGGAAATACACGTCCAATCGGCGTGGCAGAAACACTAAGGTAAATTTGGGTCGCTTATTCAGAATTTGAGGTCAAAAAACAACAATATTTTTTGTTGTTGCCCGACCCCTGTTTTCTCGGGGAAATGCTCGTCCAATCGGCGTGGCAGAAACACTAAGGTGAATTTGGGTCGCTGATTCCGAACTCGATGTGAAAAACAAGAAAAAAAATTTCGAGGTTGCCCGCCCCAAAATGGTACCCTGGTTTTCTCATCACCGTAGGTTCCCACAACTGACCTATCTACCGCTACCTTCAATAATTCATTGCAAATACATGCGCTGTACGAAATTTTCTTATACGTAAGCGTACGCCACAAACCGGGTTGTGCTGCACTGCATATTACCACAAAATCTTACTTCTTTGACCCATTCATAGATTCAACCACAACTGTCAAATCCGAATACCGCCCTTTTTTGGGGGTACGGGTACGCTACGATCTGGGTTGGACAGCACTATAAATTTCCACAAAGGCTATTTAGTAGACCAATCTATTATTACATCACCTCACACGGCTATCCCTTCATTTAATATCTACAAATCTATAACACTATACAACACGACACGTTCATTATGTAGGTATGTACATATATACAAATAACCCGATCTGCACAAAGCATGCCTCTCATGTAGATATCTCCCTATGAGCATCAAACAGCACGAAACCAGCCTCTCTATGTCCGATTACATACATACAATACACCATGCGACTACGAAACCGATCCACCAAACACAAATCGTATGCTCCATGTCACTATCCCATCGGCGAATGAAAGCACGATGATTCGACATGGAAAAGTTCTCCATCTTTCAACCACATGCCACTACGAACCCGATCCAAACACAAATCGCATCGTCCATGTCGCTTACAACGGCGACAAGGCACCTTGCAGCAGCTGTTGAAAGCACGATGATTCGACATGGAAAAGTTCTCCATCGTACAACCCGACGTCGCATGGCAAGCAGTCTGAATGGTACAAGCAGGTTCGTGCTGGTTCCTATTTAAATGCTAAGAAATTTTTTTTCTTGCGATAGGAAGCTTATCGCATCGCATCGCGTCGCCCGGAGTGTGAATGGGCTGTAATTGTTGGCGATCGTTGGCGTTATCAATCGTAGTATTTAAAATAAATAAATAACAGGCGCGACAGTCCACGACTGAAGATCAAAGGATGCAACAATTCAATCCAGTTCAATTTTTATTACTAAAAAATATCTGTAGGTTCAACAATTTAAATTCAAATATTTCTACGAAGTGCCATACGGAAATATCTTTTATCGATGCCTTCTTCTTTTTCTTCTTCAATTGCAATGGACAATTTTAATTTTTAATCGCTATGACTCACATTGAAATTTTCTGACATCTCTACGATTTTAGTTTAAAATATGTATTCCAAATTTCAGAAATGTATGACCACCCATCCTCAAGTTAGGGAGCAAAATTAATCTTACACCCTTTAACGGCGGCAAAGGTACATTTGTACCTTCATATATTTTGTATGAAAGAAAAATTACAAAAAACGAAAATAAAATATTTTTGGTGAATGCTCATGCTTAGAGAGATTTATTATAGCATCAATAAGTTGAGAATCGAGTGATGTACAGAAGTATTTGATTTACGAATTTTATTTGTAATGATCAAGGTCCTTGGAGATATCGATCTATAAGGACTAGGCTAACTCATACAACGGTTTTTGGTTATTTGACATCAATCTGAAGACTTTTACTGGCATACCAAACTTTTTGAAGTAATGGCTTGGGGCAACCAATACAATGTATTACGCCTTCTTTCCCGCATAACATCTAGTGAAAATTAGGTTTGTAACAAATGCTAAAATTTTGGATTTTAGCGGTTGATTTTCCTTACCACAAATTCCAATAATTCCATCACCTAATATTTATTATTTGTGTAATTCGGGACCTCCACCCGAGTTCCTTTTGAAGTTTCAGCTGAAAACCAGCAGAAGCAGCCAACCAAATTTCTAAATGAATGTTTGGGTGGTACATAAACTTGGTTGAATTGTACGTCGGTACCATATATAGATACCGCTAACTGCTATAGAATATACCACATGTCTTCGGTTTCTTGTTTTAATTTTTCAATCAATCCTTGGATTTCATTACATATACGAGCAAATATATTACAATTAACCAACAACAATCACAATTAAAATTTTAGATATTTTTTTTAATATAGAAATTGGCCTGAGTTTAGATTTACAAAGATTAGAGACTGAAAATTATACTAGCCGATTCTACTTGCTTGTTGCTTGACAGGACCTTTCTTTCGTAAAATAACACATTAACTCATTTCTCCAATATATTTATTGCTTCAAATATTGTTGTTTTATGGAAAATAACGAGAATGTGATAATTATTGACGTTTTTTTCGTTAGCGATAACGGGTTCTAGTAACAGAATAATATATTGGGGCAGGGGGTAAATTTTAACCTAAGACTCCACAATTCGCAAATCAAACATACCAAATTCTTCTAAAATCATTAATGACTTAATTTGAACCGTTTTCTACTTTTCATTTGTAAATCAATTTTAGATTTCGTCAAATTAAATTCCAAGCAACCCATTTTTTCAATTTTCTTTTTAAAATTTTGCCTATTTCCTAAATTTACCCACTCCAAAAATTAAATCCACATAAACTCAACTTCTTAAAACATTCACTTCGGCAAAAACAGTTACTAATTTGTGACTAGTCAACATAATATAACGGTTTTACGGTCAAAATTCATACAAATAGTGAAGATTTTCATACAAAATGTACTAAGGTACAGGTGTACCTCTGCCGCCGGCAAGCGTTGTAAAAATCTGCCGCTGGATGAGGGTTAATATTTCATAGACTAATCATCAGTCTATGGAAACATACATACATACATGCTGAAGTCTAAGGAGTGCCGACTTCAAAAACATCCGTAACCTTCCGTAAAATTTTAATTTCTGAGGAAAAAGGAACAGAAATTGCTCCTACTTTGAACTATTCTCAAATCGTTCTACAATACTAATTATGGGTCCCTTCGCGTCTTAACATTTGGATGGGAATAGGAATAATGGAAAAGTTGTGTTTTTAAAGATTCGCCAATTGTTTCGCAATTTTCGAAACCAACGTTTAAAATAGAACTAATTAGGCAACAGTCAATATTGAATCAACTATAATGAACACGTCTTTTAAATTAATTCAACTAGCTATAGTCCCAAAGCCCTCTCTATTACAAGCCGGGAACCACCGAGAGAAACTGGTGAATTCAGCCTATGTTTGCCTTGGTAAACACGTCAAAATTGTGAACAAATGTACGGGAAATTTGTGCCGACCGGGTTTTAAACACGCGAAAATCCGCTAAAACTATATATTTCTCGCGTTTTTTCGATTTCACTGTATACTCATATCCTTTTATTGCCTAACATATTAACTTATGGCGACGCAAATCGACCGGGAACCAATATTTATCGTGTAAAGTTTGTCGCGGCACCGCACCGTCCGATTTCCCTTTAACGTAGCTGACCAGACGTACAGCATTTAGACCTGTCGTACAGAATTGGGAAATGTATACAGGATTCCCCATGATACACAATGAAACCTAATTCACTAAATAATAAACTCCTCGGTGAGGCTTTTGATCAATCTTTTCTGCTTTTAAGGTGTAAAGTTTGACTCCTGTACCCTGTACGATCTAATATTAGCGAGATAACCGGACAATTGTTCATTTTTGATAACTCGGGAACCGTTCTCAATCTTTTTGAAATTTGACACACTTGTAGCGCTACTTGGCGCTGACATTTTCTCGGAAATTACGGCTGCCCAAACCGCAATTTTGAGTTTCTAATTAAATGCCCATAATTCGACAATTCGGGAGCGAAAAAATTGAAATTTAAATGACTTATAGAGCACCGTACTGTTCATATTTGGTGAAAATTTCAAGGGTCTAGCAGTCAACGTTCAGGAGCTACAGCCTTTGAAAGATGCGATTTAATTTGTCAAGTTTGACCCCGGTTCCCGGTACGATATTCAGCGAGATAATTGCACTTTCATGTTTGCCAATTTGAAATTTAGATCACTTGTAGAGCTGCTTGACGCAGATATCATCCAAGTTTCAAGGTCCTACAGCTGCCTAAATCGCACTTTTTTGTTTTCTAATCGAAAATTGTTCCAAACTTGTAAATTCTTGAGCTAAATTTTGAAATTGATTTGTAGAGCACCGCTCCATATTTGTTGAAAATTTCACGGTTCTAGCTTCCAAGAATCAAAAAAAGAGCCGTCAAAAGATGAGATTCTAATTTATCGCAAACTGTACTCCATCGGGTTCCCCTATCAGCCCCTATAGGAAAAAGTATAATAAAGAAAGGACTCTGCAAGGGTTTTTACATAAAAAATTTTCCAGCCAGATGCCAGATCGTACGTCTGTCCTTACAGAAATCTGAAATGTCTAAAATCATT
The DNA here is from genome assembly GCA_949715475.1 of Microchrysa polita. Taxonomy (NCBI): domain Eukaryota; kingdom Metazoa; phylum Arthropoda; class Insecta; order Diptera; family Stratiomyidae; genus Microchrysa; species Microchrysa polita. The sequence continues at coordinate 131,712,833 of OX454415.1, read as the reverse complement.
CTTTTGTTTTATGTATACCTATAATCCAATTTCAAGTACTGTTCCCTGTTATAGGTTTTTGTGTTAAAATATACATTTGTCCTTCACATGCTGATGATTTTTTGTCAAGGAGAACCAGTGGCGTATATAGCTTTTCGAAAGGGAAGGGGATCAGTGGTCAGGATTTTTATTTTTTTCAGTATAGGAGAAATGCATTAACCTCAGAGGTTCTAAATAAGGAATTTAAGGAATAGTCAACGCCATCTTGTTTGTTCTATGCGTTTCTACCGAATAAAAATGTGTAGGTTTGCTAACGAGATGGGAAAATGGGCTAGTTTTAAAATTGTTTCAATTTTGCTGGTTTTGCTAGGATTCCGGAGGAGTAGGATTGACACAGAGAAGAATATTGTTGTGGGGTGAACTTAAATTGAAGGTTCGTCTGCAATATCGAGCGCAAATGTTAATGTTAAGAATCGTTCCCGCACTGGAGATGGATAGGTAGACATAGCTCTCAATGAGTGGTTTGTCTGCAGCCTACAATAATGCTCTACAGAGCGAGACAGCAGGATACAAATACGTTGAAGCAGCCTCTGTGAAGAAATACCGAAAGATTATCCGGCGGATGAGTGAACGAGATGGTTGTGAGAAACATCCTACATAATGCATACCGGTTAGTATAATGTAGTATTGTTCAAGTTCAAGCCTCTCGTGTGCCGCTGTATCACAAAATTCTCTTAGTAAATCGGTGATCTGTTCTGGTGGTTGTGGCAGTCGCAATATCTGGAAAACAACGTTTGAAGAAATCCAAATATGGCTGAGAATTTGCCCGAAACCCAAATTCCACAAGCATCTGTACAGCATTGAGTCTTCTGCTACTATATCTTTCCATACGGTAAGAATAAAGGTTGAAGGGAATTGAAATTTCACTTAAATGTCTGAATTGGTGTATATAATATCATAAATCGGTCCTAGTCTTCGAAGCCGATAGAAACGTAAATATACATCAGTTTCGTGTCATGCTTATATTTTGAAATTAAAAATGGCCATGGCCGCTACTGAACATATTCAATGAATTCCACAGCAAGGTTGCAGAACGTCGCGTCGCAGGCCCCGGAAGAATAATCAGCTGTTCGTTGGCGTGGCCGTCGCATCCAAACCGAGGCTTACTGCAGAATTGTTGACCTGAATTAGATGCTGAAATAGTTTATAAAGTGCTTAGGCGCAGCGATATTTGAAATAAATATAGGTACGCGTTCACTATCGAACTAAACACATTTAATGCAGAAAATATTTATTTATCTAAAAAACCACACCTCCTAAGAATTGGCTACAATCCATGGAATATATGTTGCAACATCAGTGTAGACACCAGGATATTCAGCACGGGCGCATCCAACTCCCCACGACACAATACCAAATTGAGTTCGGCCATCGTTCAACGGTCCGCCCGAGTCACCTTGGCAAGCGTCCTTTCCGCCTCCTGATACAGCAGCACACAACATACCTTCCAGGATACTATAGCCAGTCTCAGCATAGGCAGAATTACAATATGCATTGTCCACAATTTGCACTTCGACAGCACGAAGATTTACTGGAATGGTGCTGGCTCCTTCCGATTCAGTTCCCCAACCGCTCACGACAACATTGGTTCCAACAGCTGGCGAAATGCTGGGCAAAACGATCGGTTGAATATTCTCCGTGTAAGTCCAATGTCCATCCATAATGATGATGGCAATATCATTTTGAGCCGTACTGGTCGAATATCGGTTGTGAATGACGATCTTCTCGGGATAGAGTGATTCTCCGCCCGAATTGCGTTGACTTGAACCGGCAACAAAACGAAGCAACATCTTGCTGGCTCCGTCCACACAATGGGCTGCTGTTAGAGCGACATTGCTCTTGAGGATGGAGGCTCCACAACGATGCGATCCCAAGTAACGGATGGACAAGGTGTAAGGATACTTGTCAATGGTTGTCTCTTCGCCACCAATGATCCGGCCATCAGGAATAGGAACGGTTCCACGAGGAATCGAGGCTCCCAGAGCCAAAGTAGCGAAAGTTGCGAATATCAGAAAGCGGAACATGTCGGCTGATGCAATTTGTTGAATTCTTTTGGTTTTTATACTAAAAAAACGTTCAGTGTTAGTCAGGGTAATTTATTGTTGCACTAAAAGAGATTAGATTTAACGATACGTCATATTAACATGATTTACTGATGCAATATAAATTGAATATCGAAATTGCACTAATTGAGAAAATCTCAAAATTGGCATTTAATTGGCAGGTAAATTTATGGTATTATACTTCAATATTCAAGTGATAAAATTTGACGTTGCATATTATGTTCACGCATGATGCATGTTGTATTTTTGGCATATAGTTTCTTTCTCTTTGCCCAGGTGCTGGCTGCTGGCAGCCAGTGCTTTAAGAAATTTGTTCCTACTGGGCATCTTTTCACATATTCAGCATGATGAGCTGATGTCATCATATTCTCAAGGTGAAGTCCGAGAATTTTAGGAAGTAGGAACAAGTTTGTTACCAATGCATAGGTACACCAACCGTTCACCGACAGTCTCCTGACTAGGTGGTGAGAAATGTCGTAGAAGATGTTGACGCTGAAATGGTGAGGTTTCTGATTTCGAGAAAAAGCTTGTAATCGCGCTAGATATCGTTTATTAAGGAGGCGCATGTTATCCTTATTCAACCCCGTGGCGACTACGGTGCATTCGTCTGCGTAGGAAATCACTTCATCGCCTTCCAGTCTTGTGGGAAGGCCGGCCATGTATGTAGATGAATTGAACAGAGTGGGAGAGAGTACTCCGCCCTGTGGAAATCCTAATTTGATTTCCCTAAACTTATAGAAAGTCTGTGTTGTTCCCTATCTTAAGGCAAAGAGCAATACGTCCTATTATCCAGATTTCAGGGATGGCAAGTGGGAAGATCGACAAGTTCAAATTGTCGAGATTTTTTGGCATGGTTATCGAAATGCCATCTGGAATCTGGTCCCAGGGCATTGCAATTTTTAGCATTTTCAAGGACTTCCTTAACTTGCTCCGTAGTTTACAATGTTACGGCATCAACAGGGCTTTGAATGCGACTCCTAATTTTGAACTTGAGCCCATCCTACTTATTCATGTTATATATTCAATAGACTGCTCATTGAACTGTTTCGCACATTGAAGCGGATTGATGGTTTGTTTCTTGACGAAGGTTGGGGTTGGATAGGGCGTGGACCATATTTTTTTCCAGTTCCGGGGCTGTGAAATCTTCGAAAGAAAGAAGCAGGCCCTTTACATGCGGTTGCTTCCCAGCACTTGGACACGCCTACGTACTAGAACACAGCCCATGGCCGCGCCCGAACTGGTGGGCGGACCATGCGGTACGGGTACTCACGCCACTAACTCGACCCATTGTACCCTTCCGTTGCGCAGACAAAACAACGTCTGCGATTGATGCAGGATTTCGCGAAGCGTAGCACATTCGCAAGAGATAGTGAGAACGCTTCGGTCTCGTCGATGAAGTAATTGCCCAGATACATCATCCTTGATATTGAAAAGGCAGGACAGCTGCACATGAAATGCAATGCTGTCTCTTCCTCTTCTTCACACTGGCCACACATAGCCGATAGTATCATCTTAATTTTGTGTAGGTGCTAGGTGGTAGTTTAGAGAGCAATGACCTGTCACTATATCTGAGAGGGTCTTTATGTCCCCTTTCCTGAGATTGAGCAAGAGGAACGCGACGTGTCGCATGTGTGTGGCGATGAAGGCTTTAGTCTGTCGGCAGGAATCTATGTTCTCCCAGATTCCGGCATGGATCGCAGCCGACTCCCTTTTTAGGGTAAGTTTGATCACGGATGATGATATGCCAAAAGCTGGCTCCGGACCTAGCATGTGTGAGCTAGAGCCTTGTCGGGCGAGTTCATCTGCCATCTCGCTCCCAGTGATGTTTGAGTGTCCGGGCACCCACACCAACTGTAGCCCGTTTAGTCTCCCCAGCCTTAGAAGCGCTTGATGACAATTCCATACCAGCTGGGTTGATATTTCTGAAGACTCCAGCGCCTTCAAGGCAGCTTGGCTGTCAGAGCAGATTCAAATGTTGCGACCGCGCCAGTTATACCGCATTCATTCATGAGTTGCCCGCACTATAAATGTCATAAAGTTCTGCTTGAAAGATCGATTTGATGGTCCCAAGAGACTGGTACAGCTCAATTCTTGGTTGGGCTGAGAAGATCCCTGAACCAGCCCTGCCATCCATCAGTGTACATAATTATGTGACCTCTTGCGAGGTCAGAGTGGCCTTCAACGGACTATTCTTCTCTGTCCGTAGAGATTAATTGGTATGTCTTTTCGAAGACGTATTTTAAAATTATCCTGTCCGAAGGCATCAACGCCTGAGGTGATTGAAGTGATTTCATTATTGACGCATGACCGTGGAATGATGTTGTCTTCCAGGTGTCCATGCTATTAAGATGATAAGCGTCGACCATTGCCCTTACTTCACTACATCAAGTGGTAGTAAGTTTAGGAGGGCCTCCAGTGCGGCGGACGGTGCAGTTTCCATTGCCCCCGTGACGCTTAGGCAGCCCAGCCTCTGCACATGCGTAAGTAGCTTCTTGCTGACGCCAACGCTGACTCAAGTCCATCAAATGCAATGCAAGCGTATAGCAGGATGGGTAATATATGGAAGTATACATCCAGTGTACCCGTTGTGGTGACAGCCCCCAAGATTTGCCTATTGCACTTCTGCAGCACCAGAGCAGCCTGCATGCTTTATGGCATTGTTCTTGAATATGGAGTTTTCACGTAAGTTAGTCCAGGTGTAGCCCTAGATATTTGACTGTAGGAGATAGATGAAGTTCGACAGTAAGTAAGGTGAAGTTTCCCCAATTCCGGTTTCTGGTAAACATAACCAAGACAGTCTTCTCGGCATTTACTGACAGCCCATTTTACTTACTCCATCTGTCGATTAGCCGTAGTGTCGATTGTATTTGGTCACAGCATTGAGGTGCTCATTCCATTTCACCCTCCAATAGTCCTTGTCTAATTTCACTATTTAGCTCCTGAATTCTGGGAACACCAGGGTGAGTGTCTGATGTTTTTCCGTTTATCGGCTACCCTGGCAGCACCCGTCGAAATTTTGCACTACGCCCTGATGAAATAAAACCAGCCGCTAATTTAGCAATGATGTTCCTACTAAAGGTAGCTCGATGAGCTTCACCAAAGTGTATGTTTTGAAACCTTCCCAATATATTTTTTCTGCGATTGACAAACGTTCACTTCTCTGGATTTGTCTGGTAAACTTCTTTGTCAATTCTAACAATGATTGTGAGGTATTCAGATGAGAGAGCGGTGCGCATCTCACTAATTAGATTAGGACTTACAATAGCTATGTCAGGAGATCTACTGAAATTATTGGTACACGGTTTTAAATTTGTACAGCTTTCAGAGTAGGCAATTGGTTGCCAACTTTCAGAGTTGTAAATTTACAACACGAAATTTACGTTAAATAAAGCATTTAAAATTACATCAATATATTTAACCCATTTCCAACAAAGATTTAATTTTAAATTCATAGAGGGAAACAAGTCCCATACCCATGTGTAAAATTAAATTTTTTATTTAAAATTAACTTAACGTTAATTCAGCCGTTTATAGGCAATTTCGAGTCAACGTTACAATGCATATAATTTCGAAGTGTACACTCTAAAAAGTGAATTTAAATTTCCGCTGAAAATGCGGTAATTTTACACTTTTTTCCGCTTATAATCACATACAGAGTGCATTTTTCAACAATTTCTGTGTAAAATAAAAAAAATACACCAAAATCGGTGTGAAATGTATTTTTACGCTACACTTCTGTATAATTCAGATTTTCTGGTGCATTTTTACAACGTTTATGTGTATAATTCGGATTTGTGGTGTATTTTTACAACGTGCAGTTGAAGTTTTACTCATTTTTTGTAGCGTGCTCTCCAGTTGTCATACTTCAATCGGCTGGACTTAGCACAGTGTACCATATTTTTCCAAAAATTCTCTGCATTTAGAACTCATGTGTACACGCTCTGTGGCTCACTTGCTTGAGTCGCACTCTACGATGCTAGTAATCTAGAGGTCCCGAGATCAAATCTCGGCGTGGTCCAAAATTTCCGTACATGTGCGGATAGGAAATATTTAGTGCTTGCAACATTGCACTCCGAAATGATATGCAATGTAACGTTGACTCGAAATTGCCTATAAACGGCTGAGTTAAGGTACTGAGAAGAAGAACAAGTGTACAGATCGCAAAAAAAAAGAACAATTTGCAACCTCCCATGTATACGAAAAATTGATCAGCAAGACTCGACCGATACTTGTTTATATTTTATATATCCTTAAATAGTTTTATTGATAACTATATTATTTGTAAAGGTTCGCCACTTAAATCTTTACAACGAAAAAAGAGTGAAACCGCATTATATTCCTATTATTACGGAGTGTTTTTACACATAGCACGGTGTAAATTTGCTAATATATTAGAGTACTTTTTTACACATTTTTTATGTAAAATTACACTTGATTTGCAAATTTAGATTGCAGAGTAATTTCACTATTATAATAGAAGGAAACAAAGTTTCCTTCTATTATAAGAGTAAAAATTTAATAGAGTGTATATAATGTTGCAAGCACTATATATTTCCTATCCTCACATGTTCGAAAATTTTGGACCACGCCGAGATTCGATCTACGGACCTCTAGCTTACTAGCATCGTAGAGTGGCGACTCAACCAAGTGCGCCACACAGCGTAGCAGAATACTATCGACAAGATTTACGAAATGTAAAAATGAAATGATGAAAAATTACATTCATTTGATTTAATTTTACATTTTTTGTTTGTAAAATTACAGTAGCAATGTGATTTCACAATATTTTATTTAAAATTTAATCGTTTTCATTTATTTTAACCTTTTGCTAAAGAAATGTGTAAGATTAAATTTCAAATTTTTTTTTTAGCTTTTTTTTGTAGTAATTTTTACTACACTTTGTGTGGGAAATTCAATAAACATTTTACTGTGTAGCGTCACGTGTTGGCGAGATTACAGAGCTCCAAAGCATCGAAAGACTCGAGCGGCGTGGTATCGTTGTGATGAGCGGAATGCCAGAGTTTGTGGTTGGCATATAAGTTCTTAACCATTGAAGGGAATTGAAGTGTTTGGGCATTAATTTACAACCTCGAAAAGCCAGCTTCTCCTCATATTTTCTGGAGCGATAAATGCTAAACTTGGGATAAGAGTACCCCTTCGTTTTTTAGTCAGTAAAACCACTCTAGAATGCTAGAAAAAATAGGGATGGGTTCAATGTTCGTGGCATAATTGTGAGTACAAGTAAACAGGTGAGAAGCTATATGCAAAATATAACCCTTAATATACTTATAGTACCCAAAAGGCATTATTTGCTAAGTTCCTACGTTTCATTTGCCAAAAACCTAAGAACTTTCTTAAATGAAGTTCAATACCAATATCGACTGCAGTATCGTACACATAAACATTACTATCAAGATTTTTCTCCATATTTAAATAATTATTACGCGCGTGGACATCGTAAATAATGCTCGCTGCCGCGAATTAAAAATGCATTAATACAATAATTAATTATTTTACAGCCCAATTGTAAATCAAATAAATATGACAGATCAACATAATCTAATCGAAATCCGGAAGATAATCCATACGCTAACTGCTAGTATAAAACCACATGCAATTTTCGAAACAGTATGAGCAAACATGTTTCGCTTTCTGATATTCGCTACACTTACAACATTGGCTTTTGGAGCCTCGATTCCTCGTGGAACCGTTCCTATTCCCGATGGTCGGATCATTGGTGGCGAAGAGACAACCATTGACAAGTATCCTTACACCTTGTCCATCCGTTACTTGGGATCGCATCGTTGTGGAGCCTCCATCCTCAAGAGCAATGTCGCTCTAACAGCAGCCCATTGTGTGGACGGAGCCAGCAAGATGTTGCTTCGTTTTGTTGCCGGTTCGAGCCAACGTAACTCGGGCGGAGAATCACTCTATCCTGAGAAGATCGTCATTCACAACCGATATTCGACCAGTACGGCTCAAAATGACATTGCGATCATCATTATGGATGGACACTGGACATACACGGAGAATATTCAACCGATAGTTTTGCCCAGTTCGTCACCGGCTGTTGGAACCAATGTGGTCGTAAGTGGTTGGGGAACTGAATCGGAAGGAGCCAGCACCATTCCAGTGAATCTTCGTGCTGTCGAAGTGCAAATTGTGGACAATGCAAATTGTAATGGTGCCTATGCTGAGACTGGCTACAGTATCCTGGAAGGTATGTTGTGCGCTGCGGTGCCAGGAGGTGGAAAGGATGCTTGCCAGGGTGATTCCGGCGGTCCATTGAACTTTGGAATGACTCAATACGGTATTGTGTCGTGGGGTGTTGGATGTGCTCGTCCTGAATATCCAGGTGTTTATACCGATGTTGCAGCGTATATTCCTTGGATTCAGTCAAACGCTTAAAATTTGTTAGATCTTCGCGAGGGGTATAATATGATCAATAAAAATTAAATGCAAAGAACAAAATTTGTTTTTATAAAGCTTTTAGAATGTTATTTTAAATCAAATTCGCACTGATAAGACTGAGAAACAAATCGAAAAGCTTTTTATAAATTGTACAGGCTAGCCCATGTAAAACATACAATTTAGACATAGCTAAACTTTTCTGTTTATCTATATTTTTTTTTATATCTGTGGTAATATACTAGTGAAATTGTTTAAACTTTGCCACGAATGTGAAATTTTTTCCCGATATTCTTCATTTGGAGGTTTTAAGAAAATATTTATTTTTTTTGCATGAATTATTTCAGTTAGTGCTGTGGATAGTGCTCACATCTTAGGTGCACAGGGTCATAAGTTCGAGACTCACCGTGAACGAATTTAATTTATGGTGTTTTCCGAATCTCACTCAGATGTTAATCCCCATTTATGGGGATAGATAACACTGCTGAGCGTGCTGTCGATCTCAACACTTTAACAAAAAAGCAATTAGGATCTTGGAAATTGGATGTCACTAACACATCTGCGGCCTTAGTCCCATGGTGGACTGTCGCGTCTGTTATTTATTTTATTTTTAAAAGGAATGCAAACAATACTCGAAAATTCTTAAAGAAAACTATTTTTTTCTTATTTTACTTAAGCACAAGCTGGCCCGGCGAACTTCGTATCGCTCCAACTTCTAAATGTACCAATTCGTTGGTGACGCAATACTACCGCGATCCAAAAATATGTCCCCGTAGTTTTTCTCCGAGTTCCTGCAATATTGCTATTGTGCTATTCCTGGCAGTGTCTTAAACGGCGTGGAAATGGAAATTAGAAATTGGCAAATTGTGTTTAATACATTCAAATAGGGTAATCCCTTCAAGAAATAATAGAGAAAAAAGTGAAGATTGAACTGCATTTATAATTTCTTTATTAAGCTGGCCCGGCGAACTTTGCATCGCCCACCTTTAGATGTTATCGATTGGCGGGTACAAAACTACTGAGGTCCTCAAGTTTGTGTGGCTCTTAAGCATAAGAAAGTGAGGACTCTCTTAGTTTTTTTCCTCCTGCCTATTTTTTCTGATTCGGCAATGGCAATTCTTTTATCGTGGAAATAAGTCATTTAGTGGCAATATATATGGCAGAAGCAATTCAGTTACTGCAGGTTGAAGTTTTTCTGTTGCATGTGGAAGTTTACTGAAATAGCCTATTCTATACCTTCAAGCGATTCCTTCAATAGTACGCACCTGGCTGTTTTTTTCAGGTTTGTGAAGATTTGTTCTACTATTGCGCGCCGAGAAGGAGAAATCTGCCGTTCCGGTAAAGGAAAAACAGAACAAAATTATCATTCTTTATGATCCTGAAATCTAATCCGATAAAGAAGGAGAAAATGAAATGCCCGGCGAACTTCGTACCGCCCCACATTTGAAATGTGATCAATTTGTGGGTGCAACAAAATTACTGAACTCCGCGAATGTGTTGAGGAGATACAGACAAAATCATGAGAAAATGAGCGGCAGCAAGGCATTGCTAATTTTTCTTGGTCGATTTTCCACATGTGTCTCCTATACTGAGGATGGAACTTATTCAGATGTTTGTTTAGGGCAGACGTGTCAAACTCGCGGCCCGCGGGCCACATGCAGCCCGCCTTGCAGTTCTGTGCGGCCCGCGGCCATGTCGAAGCAGCACAATGTGTATCAATACAAAAATGTTGAAATTGGTAAGGTGAACAAATTAAGCCGTTGAATTCAAGTCTACAAAAATTACTAAAACTCGTCAATGGTTTATGCAAGATTATTTTAGGATTTTTTTCTCCAAATACTACCAATAATTTGAGGTCGGTTATTTGATTTTATAAGATAGCAGTTAATAAAAAATTGGTTGGCTTTACCGAACATAAATGGAGATTTATTTAGAAAAATGGCAAAGCTTTAAGAACTACAGAAATCTTGGAATTGTTAACTAAATCACCTGGATGTGAAATTACAACATAATAATCACAGCCCAAATGCCTGATTTTTAGACCTATACTTATCAAGCTGTATTGGTCCATGAGTTTGTACCATATCACAAACAAATTATTGTCTCTTTATGCCACCATTCTGCTTAATTTAATTTAATCTGACTATTTGGTTATTGTGGCTGACCTGGATGACTGGTGCTAATTTTTTTTTATCATCTGTCCCAAATCATGTTATTCACAAAAAGTGGTTACTTGAATTTTTTCAATATTTTCACGTTTTCGCTTCTTGTCTTAATTGTCTAATGTTCTTGAAGTACATTTTCCAAAGGAGGAAGTTCTCACGGATAATCCCGAAGCAGTGATTCCCAAACAGGGGGCCCGCCCCCCTAGGAGGCGTGGCGGCTAAGGAAGGGGGCGCGGGCACAACTCTAATATTGATACCATTAATAAATTAGGGCTTGCTTGCCATAATTAATTATGGTTTTCTTTCGAAATATGTAGGTACACCAGGAGGTAATCAGTTGTTGCAAAGCTTTGCAAAATGGCAAACATTTTATTTTCGTCGATTAATTCGCTGCTACAAAATCCATTTGATGAACACCGCTGAGAATATTTTAGGTCGAGAAAAAATAAAAAACTCTTGATACGGCTGATATAGTCTTTAAATGTTTTTTTTAAATAAAATTTACGGATTTTGGTCGCTCCAGTAATATCAATATCAATTTTGCTCATGACGAAATTCAGGATGCAGAAATCATGAAATTTAAATAATACTTCCTAAAATTCAGTATGTAGTTCCAAAATATGGGCTGCACACAAACAAATGTTCAAACAATTTAAATTGCGGCAATGGATTCCTGGATGAAACTTATGTCCAAAATTAAAGCATTCCTTGCCCATGGCATAGGGGGGCAGGATCAGCAGATCTCGCAAGGGGGGCATGAACTGGATCACCACTGCGCTAAAGTGATCCAGACTTTCTGTCACATTTTAAAAGTAATATTCTGTAATCAACTTTCGTAATACGATTATAGAAAAGTTTTTGAAATTTCCCTCCTGCGGCCCACCTAAAGCTGACGAGAGTCTTATTTGGCCCGGGCCAGGTTTTGAGTTTGACACCCCTGGTTTAGGGAATACTGGAAAATCTGCTAATCCGCGAAAAGGAGGAGGAAAATCATTTTGACTGACACTTTTCTTTTCTTGGGCAATTCTGCAGATATTTTAGTAGGAATAGGGGGCTCTCGCGCTGAAGGGGAGAGATCCGCTAATTCATTCAGGGAAACAATTTCCCAGATATCAAGTGCTATTGGGTTATTGGGGTTGTAAGCCATTGAGAGGGGTTTCTGAAATCCGTTTCAGAAATATTAGCGATGGACAATGAAATAAGTATAATTTTCCGAAGTACGGTTATCCGATCAAGAAGTATAGGCAAACTTATGGACAAATTACTGCCTTCATAATAATTGTCCAGATGTCTCATAAGCGATGCTGCTATTTGAGTTGGCTTTGGCTATCAATTGAAGAAAAGGAATCACAGATATTTGAAAATTCATTCAAGAGATACGTATAGAATAAAGCTAGAAAAATAATTTTGTATTGGCAAATTTGTAAATTTGTTGGCAAAAGTTCTGCTTATAAATTAGCTGGGAGATATATAGGGTGGAATTTTTCGAAATCGGCTAATCCGTTCAGTAGAAGTAGGCAAAAGAACGTAAAGGTACGTTGTGCTAGACGCGGCCGCACGACTGCGACTCGCTCATTCCATATAAAAACTCGTTTTTAAAATGAGAGAGAAAGGAGTTTTTATATGGAATGAGCGAGTCGCAGTCGTGCGGCCGCGTCTAGCACAACGTACCTTAAGACAGATTTTTCTTCATAATTTTGTTCATTATGAATTTTCTACATGTTGAAATTCGATAGTTCGTTCAGCTCAATTGGAGATCAATCTGGTGGGGCAAATTCACGATACTACACTCATTGTGAATGTTTGTTTTGCTATTCAGGGTGTATTTCGGTCATGTGGCCATAGTTCAGTAATATCGTGTCGATTTAGTACCATTCCGTGAAAAAAAATACAGAAGTTTTTTTCTCACTGTTTCTTTATGTATTATGGGACGCTGATTCCGAATATGAACTTTGCACCCTAAAAAAAGTGCCGCAACCTTTAAAAAAGGGGTGAAAGGGGGGCATTTTTTCGGTTTTTTGCGATTATTTCAGAAACGGTAAGAGATACAGAAAAATGGTCTGAGGACGAAAAAAACTACATAAAATTATCTTTGCAATGATATATAACACATTAGAGTTTAATTGAATATTTCGGTGTTAGAATAGAACATAAATTAGAATATTTTCATTTTAGACCTTTTTTAAAAGCTCCATAACTTTTGAAAGAATGTTAGTTCAGCCGTTAAATTTTGTATAAGTACTCATAATAAGATCAAGATCAAGATCATTTTAAGGTAAACATTGAGTCGCTCCGGTCAAGGACCCCCATTATCCCCCCATTTAAATTTTTCAAAACGGCATGTCCATAACTCCCCCCAAAATTGGAGCAGAGTGGTAAATTTTGGTCTGCTCCGATTGGAGGTCATAGTCACCCCACCCACCAAAAATCAGCTCATTCGAATGAAAACTAACGGTACCTCCCATACAATGTGACCCAAGACAACTTTGTACTACAGTTTATAAAATGAGTAGTACCTACTCGTACGTAAAACAAATTCCTGATGGGTCACTTTGTATGGGAGGTACCCTTAGTTTTTATCCGAATGAGCTGATTTTTGGTGGGTGGGGTCACTATGAGCTCCAATTTCAACAAACCAAAATTTAGCACTCTGCTCCAATTTTGGGGGGAGTTATGGATATGCCGTTTTGAAATATTTAAATGGGGGGCTACTGGGGGTCCTTGACCGGAGCGACTCAATGTTTACGTTAAAATTATCTTAAACTTGTTGTGAAGACTTATACAAAACTTTACGGCTGAACTAACATTCTTTGAAAAGTTATGGAGCTTTTAAAAAAGGTCTAAAATGAAAATATTCTAATTTTTGTGCTATTCTAACGCCGAAATATCCAATTAAACTCTAATGTGTTATATATCATTGCAAAGATAATTTTATGTAGTTTTATCCGTTCTCAGACCATTTTCTGTATCTTTTACCGTTTTGGAAATAATCGCAAAAAACCGAAAAAATGCCCCCTTTCCCCCCTTTTTTAAAGGTTGCGGCACGTTTTTTAGGGTGCAAAGTTGATATTCGGAATCAGCGCCCCAAAATACATATAACAACATTGAGAAATAAACTTCTGTATTTTTTTCCTGACGAAAATACGATATTATTGGACTACCAGGCGAATCTGTTATTACAGGTGGGAGTTTTTCAGTTGCATTTGTGAAAATTCACTGAAAAGATTAATCTATTCTACACAAACCTGAAAAATTGACCAGACTATTGAAGCAGAGAGAGATACTTCAATAGTAGGCTCCTGGACAATTTTTCAGGTTTGTGCAGATTTGTTCTACTATTGTGCCCCAAGAAGAAATTTGTCGTCGCGTTAAGGGAAAACAGAACAAAATTATCATTCATTCATCATCCTGAAATCTAATCCGACGAAGAAGGAGGGAATGAAATGCATTAATATATGTATAGGTAACTGTACTGTGAATTCCAAATTTTCCAGATATTTCATAAGCTATCATGCTGGTGGAATTGGAATCACTGAAATCAGAAAATCCGTTCATGAGATACAGAAATAACAAAAAATAATTTATGTACTGGCAAATTTTGCAGACTTTTCGACAGGTATTCGACGTGGTAGTTTAATTAGTTAGGAGGGGTGTAGTGCGGAATTTACCGATTTTCGCTTATCAATTCAAGTGAAATATGCAAAATAATGTCGGTCTTTCTGCATATTCTGCATTCAGAAAGAGCAATAAGCCAATTCACTGGAATCCTCAATTCACTAAACTGCACTTCTAGTAAATTTTCCACATGTTTGAATGGTTATTTCTTTTACCGTAATATGCCAATAATGAGTCGAAAATCAATTAACAATTCGCTATTGGGCTCAAGCGATGTCACCGAAATGCTGCAGGTACTTTCAAATACCTGATCGGGGAGTTTACTAGTATGAAAACAACCAACAGGTAGGTGTTCAGCTATTCTAAGCGAAAACCATTAAGGGGTTCAATTTACCGAGCCACGTAAATCCGCGTTCAAGAGATATTGACAAAAGTAGGCGCAAATGAATTTTGCCATTTAGGGTCAAGGTCATTAAGCTCAGAAAAAGGCGGAGTGGAATGTATGAAAGAAAATAGTCTGCCCTTTACTTTTCGACAATTTAGGATGAGGAAGCTGTTCGGGGTTTATCCGATGAGACTTTTCTTACTAAAATCCACATATCTGTTTAGAAGCGGACTAAGGTATGAGAAGGAATTATTTTTACAATTTTGGTTAGTAATCGTAATTTCTACCACGTTTCAATGGATAGGTATTAGGTAGTATGGGTAGCAACATACCCTTTTTCCAGTACCAGTCTTTCCATTTTTTTCGAAGCAGCTAAATCTCCAAATACGGTGAATCAAATTTCCTGAAATCCCCTAATCCGTTCTAAGTGGATAAACTGCTTTAAGCATTTTTCTCGTCCGTTTAGGTTTAGGAGATTCAGCAGTGGTTTCAGTGGTTTTAGGTTTTCGGAGGTAGAAAAACCATGGGGAAAGCTTAAAAAAAATGGTACAGATTAGCAATGTGAATTTTAGGCATATTTCAATAGCTGGTGTTTTGGATCCTATCTAGTGGAGGAGATACATAAAGTTAAAGGTGCAAAAGAGATATCTTCAAAATTGACTCTTTTAACATTTTTGTTGCAAATTTACGTAGCTATTCAACTATTTGGTGTAGGCTCCAATATGGCGGTGTAACTTGAAAAGCAGCTGTCTTGAACATTTTTTCCATTGTGATTTTTTTATTCTATTGTTTGACGTTACAAATTTACCGAAATACGCTTATCTGTTCAGAGAATAAAGGCTAAATTATGTGAAAACGGGCTGTTTTAAGAATTTTGTTTATTGTGAATTTGCTTTAATCTTACAGTTTGTTATAATTTGGTCATTGTGAATATTTTTCGTGTTTCAATAATTACTCCGCTATTCGGTTGGAACTCTGTTCGCTAAACGATCGAAAAATAAAGAAAAAAAAATAATTGTGAATTGTTGCCCATTGTAAATTTTCTGAACATGCTGCATTTGGAATGGAACCTCGCGTAGACCACGTTCACGTAGTACTTACTAAAAATCCGAAATTCTCTCAAGAAATATAGGAGGTATGTTTGTCTTCAAACTTCCGCTCATTCTGAATTTCTCATATGCATCGACAGTTGTTCCTTCAATTGGGGTAAAAACCAATCCTGTGGAGAAATTTTTCTGAAATCCACTGTTTCAATAATTATTATGTTATTGCGAACCGAGCCAAATCTAACGAACCTAAAATCATGGAAATCGGTTCAGCCGTTCTGGAGTTATAAATGGTGTAACATGACTTTCTTTTATATAATAGATAGATATACAGGTAAATTAAAAGGTATAAGCTATGTTCGGAATATGATTTCTTTGAGATCACGTTCGTTACTTGCTTTGCTAAACCGACCCATTTCTACCGCATGCTTTGTTTCTTCCCACAAAGTCTCTGGCTGTAGAGTGTAGAGCCGTGAATTCCGATCGGATACCTATTTCCTTTTAGTGGCCCAAAGGCTCTAGACTTATTAGCATAAATACTTTTTGAAATAACCCAACAAAAAATCTAGTTTTTAAATCTGGAGATCGAGCAGGACAGTTGATTGATGCGTCAGATAAAGATTCAGATAAAATGTCAATTGTGGCAAGGTGCTCCATCTTGCTGAGACTACATGTTCTGAACAGGCCCAAATGTCCCACATTTCTCGAACTCCGGCAATACCGGATTAAGCACGCATGGGGCTCGTGGCGAATAAAAAGCACGGGACTCTTGATTAGCGCTAGGTTCATGTTCGGAATGTACATGAACTAGAACAGGCATGTCAAACTAGCGGCCCGCGGGCCGAATGTGGCCTACCTCGCAGCCTTATACATCCAATTCGGTACGCTGATTTACGACAGGTCAGTGGACCACCAACCCATTTAATTTCCAGATATCTAGCAACCGCTTCGGTAAAAATCTCTATTGCGCGCCGTAGTCAGTAAGTTATTATCGCGTATGCTTACTTCCCAGCGGATGAAGACTCCATTCCACCGGAAAGAATCTCGAGCTTGATATAGACTACTGCAGGTAAACCAACCGTCAATTCGTAATCGGTTGTGACACTAACGCTCATCACACTGTGCGGTGAGTACGCACGTATCTTGACTATTTTGTGTCTTACAGCGTGTTCGTCCTAAACAAGGAGCGAAAACTGACCTTCGTAACCGCAACAAGAGGGGAAGTCCAATACCACAGTCTTGCCAGCAGACTTATCCCGGAGTTTATCTCCGACTGGTATGCCAGATCGTAGGCACATTCGATACAACCTTGCAGCTCTGTGCTCCATAACTCAACCATATGCCCCAGGAAACTCAACCATATTCGGAAATTGAGGGAAAAAAGTTTCGTCCCAATCGGGATTCGAACCTCCGACATTCGGTTCAGAGTGGAATCTGTTTCACTTTCTTTCGATACCCTTGCGATATTGAACTTGCGGCGGATCGTCTAACACTAGGTCTACTTGCAACGTACCAGGGTAGAATGAAGATCTCGCTCCAAAACAGGCACATAGCTCAGCCAAGCGCCTTGATCAATGGGATACGTACAAAGGATCGCTACATCAGAGCACTCGCTGGACGATTAAGTAGCGATTCAAGCTACTGAAATATGCGCCAGGAAGATCCAGAAGCGGGGTCTCTGTGGTACCCATTCATGTAGCATTTTTCACTGATAGCCAAGCTGCAATCAAAGCACTTTCTTCGTAGAGTTCTCATCGAAATTGATCTGCGAGTGCTTTGACTCCCTTCATAACCCTTCCACTCACAACTCTGCGTCCATCTTTTGTGGACTTGGTCGATGTTCGGATGTCACGGGAAATGAAAATTAAGATGGGCTAGCTAGGGTGGGCTCTTCCTTTCTACTCATTGGCACTGAGTCTTTCTGTGGGTTAAACTGGAGGGCTGCTAAGACAATATTTTTATATTGTCTTCTTCGCGTCTTAAGCATAGCTACTAGAGACACCCAGCTGTACTACTTGTGAAAGAACAGTTACTCCAACAATAAAATTCTGCGCAGGACAGAATTACGACCACTTGCTGGCTTTTTACGCAACATATTAGCTTTCGCTATAATCTTCATATAATTGGATTAACAAGGGAAACTATGTGTCGCCTTTGCCTGGAGGAAGACGAAACCCTTGTTCACTTGCTGTGTGAATGACTAGGACCAAGGTCCGATTACTCATTGGACGTGATCTACTAAGCTCCACGATCATCAGGAGCTCCCCTTGAAGGACCTCCTGACGTTTATCAAGTTAGTTGTAGACCTTCTAAATTAAAGGACAATAGGAAGCCGATCCTCCATCTATATCTTGCCGACCAAAATTATCAACAACTTGGAGAAAAGAAAAAAAAAACATTTTCTTCTACAATTTATATTGCTCGAAAAATATGCTAGTTTTTTTCTACATAATAATCAAACTCCTTCAAGCTTAATTTATGAGTTATTTTCGATCCAGCTCCTCAAAGCAGCAACGTTGGCATAAACGCCTGGGTATCCTCTGCGAGCACATCCATATCCCCACGAGACAACACCGACCAATCTTCCGCTTTGGATCAATGGACCACCAGAGTCACCTTGGCAAGCGTCCTTACCGCCAGCATCGACACCAGCGCAAAGCATGGCCGAAGTGATAGATCCGCTTCCGTAGGCGCTGTTGCAACTAGCATTGCTAACAACATTGACGGTGACTTGTTGGAGGGTGGAAGCAGCCGAGCCTCCTTCCTTGGTGGTTCCCCATCCGGTAACAATGACAGCAGATCCAGCAGCTGGAGCTGAGGTAGCCAGGGCAATTGGTTGGATGGCCGAAGTGAAGGTGAATCCACTGGAGAGGATCAAGACAGCAACATCGTTATTGAAGGTGTTGCCGTTGTAGCTATTGTTGACGACCACACGAGAGACAGAACGAGAGGTTCCAGCACCAGTACGAGAGCTGGTTCCGGCAACAACAGTCAAGACCGAAGCAGAAGTACCCTGGACACAATGAGCAGCGGTCACAACAACGTTAGCCTTGTAGATGGATCCACCGCAAATGTGGCTACCGGATCTCCTCAACGAGATTTGATGAGGATATTGTTCAATGGTAGCAGCGGAGCCTCCAACGATGCGTCCATCGGTCAATGGAACGACTTCGGCGGCAGCGCAAGCAAGCAAAGCGGTCAAAACAACAAAACGGAACATCTTGTCTACTGATTTTGCTAGACAATGCCTACGCATTTATATAGTGCTAAATATCTAATAAAAAAAATAAATTATTGATTTCCCAATTATCTGAAATGGATTTAAAGCCAACCAAATTCCGCAGGATCAGTTTGCAACAGTTTTCAAAAGCGCAACTATGCTATTACTTTATCTTATCGACTTTAAAAAAAAAAACTGTCCACTGTTAATGCTTTTAGACTTGCATAGGTTATTGATGTTATTTTAAATCGAATACATCATTATCACTTGAAGTTGAAGCGCAGTATTGGGAGGGTTCCAAAACGAAACAGTTGCATATGTTCCGCAAACACGTTTGCCATTCTGATCCCCTAACTGTTATTTTTCGGATCAGAAATAATCTCAGGTTCTTTTCCTTTATCTGACTTTGTGAAATATGTTAACGAAAAAACTGGAGATGATTTCTGATCCGCCAAATGGCAGTTAGGGGATCAGAATGGCAAACATGCTTGCGGAACATACGCAACTGTTCCGGTTTGAAACCCCACCCATTGTATTGTACCACAATAAAATTAGAACAAACGGCAAGTTAAAGAACATGAGAAACAACGACAAACTAGGGTTAAAACCTGCTCGGGTCTTGCCCGAAAGTTGCGGACTTAATGGATGTTGTCAGGCTGCCAAGCTTATGTTATTTCTTGCAAGCCGCGTTATAGTCTAAATTGCGGACTTGGTTTTTTAGGCCCGTATTTATGAACATACCTTAACTCAAGGAGACCTTCAGTCAAGGATGCCGAAATTAAAAAACTAAAATGTCATTTTTCATACTTTTTCATAGAAATCACTTATGTATATTCACGAGTCAATGCATCCTTGATTTAAGGAAAAACTCAAGGAGACCTTGCAATTTTCTATTGTCAACTATAATTGAAGTCAAGGAACCTACCCACCTACCTTGAAATATTATATTTCAAGTCTATTGAAAACTTAAGGTCTCCTTGAATCAAGGATGCATTGACTCCTGAATACAATGATTTCTATGAAAAAGTCTGGGAAATGGCATTTAATTTTCCGAATTTCGGCATCCTTGACTCAAGGTCTCCTTGAGTTAAAGTATGTTCATAAATACGGGCCTAAGTATAGTACAGATAGAAGATAGCTTTAGACTCAAACATAAAACGATAGAAATTTTGGATGCCAAATTGTTGAATACACTGCGCTATATACGCAGTAAAAAGTTACTCTAACTTACGCCATTTGTTAAGGGGGAGCGGGTCGCAAAGAGATGAAAAATCTGTAAAGCTGATGTCTTAAGGATGAAATAAACTACACAAAATTAAATTAATATAGTGAATTTACAATTTTTGAGTTTTATATTTCTCTTGACAGAATAGACCTAGAGTCATAAGATATTGTCCGAATATTGCTAACAAAATGTATTTGATATGTACCAAAAATTGGAGTGCTCCGACCATTGACAATTTTCAAAAAAGCATGCCTGTAACTTCTTTTAAAATTAAGCCAGGCATATGAAATTTGGTGGGGTGCCTAGTCTAAGCGCCAATATGTTCACAACTAAGGGTACCCCCATACAAAGTGAACCAAAAATCTAACAAATTCTACATCTTTCACTTCTAAATTCTATCTAAAATAGATAAACAAAATGTATCTCTTAGAACGTCATTATAACAGTCAATTGCAGTCTTCTGATTGCATATCCAAAAGTTTGTACAAGAGCGTACCTTACAATACGGGTTTGAAGGTTGCTAGTACACGTTGCTAGTACACGTTACTCGATATATCGGAACATTCGATTAACCGAACCGAGCACTCAGCTTCTTTTCATGTGAAAGACATCGAAAAAATTGAAAAATCAAGAGTCTGGAGGAAGCAACCTCTCGTCTGTATCGCTCAATTACCTCGGATTTTTTATTTTTGTTCAGTTCTAGTCGTTTTGCTCGTTTTCAGCTTTTCGCTTAGTTCTATATTTGGGCTATTTTCTAATTTTTCTATGGAAGTTCGATTAACCGAACTTTCGTTTATCCGAACCACCCTTGTCGACATTAGTTCGAATAATCGACGCTCTACTGTACTTGTAGCGTACGCTTTGGTACAGACCTTTGAACATACATTCAGAAGACTACAATTAAGTGTTATAATGACGTTCTAAGAGATAAATTTTGTTTTTCGTGGTAATAGTCTGGCTGGTCTAGCGGTTAGTGCGCGCACCTTCGGTGCACAGGGTCATGAGTTCGAATCTCACCGTGAGCCATGGTGTTTTTCGAACTCACGAGCATGTGACGGACTATGAACTCACTCAGATGTTAAACAAGTACCCATTTATGGGGTTAAATAACACTGCTGCGCGTGATGCTGATCTCATTACCTCAACAAAAAGCAGATAAGATCTTGGAAATAGGATGTCACTAACACATCCTGCGGCCTTAGTCCCAATGTTGGATTGTCGCGCCTGTTATTTATTTTTATTTACTGTCGTGGAATATGTCACAAACGGTGGGGAATTCCATAAGCTACAATCCGAGACCGGTTCCGTAATTCTCCTCGGCCATTTTATGTATTATTTTTCGATTTCCCGGTCAACTGACATTTCACGATGAAATAACCGGGGAATCGTAAAAAAAAAATACATAAAATGGCCGAGAAAAATTATGGAACTGTTTTCGGATTGCAGCTTAAGGAATTCCCCAGCATTTCCCAGATATTCCACGACAGTAAGAACACATTTTCATTGAAAAAATCGCAGCGGACAAAGATTTTACTCCCGCTGTCAGTACTAGACTTTAATTTCAGTCTCAATGTTAGTACTATGCTTTAAGCCTAAGCCTAGTACTCGTACTGAGTGTACTAGTGAGAGTGAAATTTTGTCCGATGCGATTTTTTCAATGAAAATGTATTCTTACTGTCGTGGAATATGTGGAGAATGCTGGGGAATTCCACAAGCTACAATCCGAAAACAGTTCCATAATTTTTCTCGGCCATTTTATGATTTTTTTTTTCGATTCCCCGGTGATTTTATCGTGAAATGTCAATTGACCGGGGAATCGAAAAATAATTCATAAAATGGCCGAGGAGAATTACGGAACCGGTCTCGGATTGTAGCTTATGGAATTCCCACCGTTTGTGATATATTCCACGACACTAAGTATGCATTTTTATTCATAAAATCGCAGCGGGAAGAATTTCACTCTCGATCTTAATTCAGCCCATTAGATAGAATTTAGAAGCGAAATTGCTTAGATTTTGGGTTCACTTTGTGGGGGGTACCCTTATTATTGATCGGATGGTAATAATTTTTGGTGAGGAGGCATTCAATCAAATTTTATCTGCCTGGCTTAATTTGAAAAGAGTTACAGGCATGCCTTTTTGAAATTTTTTAGAAGGAGTGAGGGGGATGTCAATGGTCGGAGCACTCCAATTCTTGGTACATATCAAATAAATTTTGTTAGCAATATATGGACCAGATCTTATCACTCTAGGTCTATTCTGTCAAGAGTTACAGTGCGAAATGTAAAACTCAAAAAATGTAGTACTTTTGGGTCTAGAATATAATTTTCTTAGAAAATTTCTAGAGTGTTATATATCTTTAAAAAGGTATTCTTGGTAATTTTTGTAGTTTATTTGGTCCTCAAGACATAATGCGGCCAGACTCATAGTTTTTCAGATAACCCATTGGGCAAATTAGTGTAACCTTTTACTTCGTATATTGCGTATTTTGAATGTTTGGGTTTGGGTTTTTTTAACTAATTGTACTATACTATTTGTAGCACCTATCAACAGAAGCGGGAGCATTTCCCCCGCCAAAATAAAAAAAAAACAGACACGAACAGTTAAGAGTCGCCGGTGCGCAAGTTGAAACTTTTAAACTGTCGTTGCCGGAACCAACTCCCGCACTGGTTCTGGAACCTCTCGATCGGTTTCTTCTGTCACAGCGTTAATGCTTTATAGTGTAGTTCCGAGGTGATTTCAGATTGCAAAGTGTGGTGGAGAAAATTTTTTTTTGTTTCTTATGTTTATTGGGGTGCTGAGCTCGAATCCGGAGCTTCCCACCAAAATTTCGTTGTGGAACAGGATCAAAACCGCGAAAAACCCAAAATTTTCGGAGTTTTCCCGTTTTTTGTTTATAACTCCGAAAGTGTACATTTCTCCGAAAACCTGTCCATGAAAATATTAGAGAAAACATAACTGCGGGTCCAACGCGCCATTAATCATTAAAATGTGTTAAGCGGTATTGCTACAATTGATAGTCATTTTTTTTTCGTTTTATGCAATTTTAACCCTGTTTTGCAACGAAATTTTGGTGGGAACTTACAGATTCAGGTTCTGCACTCCAAAATACACAATGTACAAGATAAATGCAACTTTTACGACCAAAAATGAAAAACCGTTCAATATCAAAAAATTTTTCATAAAATGGAATGGATGTTAAAAATGGCAAATTTAAATTATCCACTGTCGTAATACCGCTCAACAGATTTTTAATATTTATGTCTCTTTGGACGCGCAATTATGTGTTCTCTAAAATATTCATGGAGACTTTTTCGCCGAAATAAATAGTTGCAGAATTAGGGGGCGCATAACGGAAAAACAGCAAAAATTTTAGGGTTTTTCACGATTTTGAGCCTGTTCCGCAACGAAATTTTGGTGGGAAGCTCCGGATTCGTGCTCAGCACCCCAAAAAACATAAGAAACAACAAAAAATTTGTCTCCACCACATTTTGCAATCTGATGTACTAGGTTTATCACGTAGTAACTACACTATTAAAGACGGTTGAATTAATGCGAATATAAGACCGCAACCACTCTGATAAATATTCGCTCAACCGCGCGGTACAAAAGATCAAAGTTTTGGGAGAGACAGAGGCGCTGGGGAATTCAATTTGAGCTTCGCGCCATGTGCGGTTAACATAAAACGATTTTTTTTTGTGATCATAAAGGTCCATCTAGACTAGTCGCCAAATGGCTGCGCGTCCAAAAACTGGCATCACGAACAGCCATTTGGCTGCTACTTAGCATCTACACTAGCAGCCAAATGAAGACAGAAAATGACACAACCAAAATTTCATTTTGGTGATTTTTTCAAATTTAACTATCAAAATCTGACTCTGCGCTTTTGAATTATTACACGGCCATTCAAGAATTATTCAATTTCACACAAAAGAACAAACAAAAGTTGCAAAATTGTCACTATGAATTTGAGAAGCGGTTGGTTGAGTTGCCATATTGAATATCAAAACTGGACGCACACGCAAATGGCGATCAGTTTGGATGGAATGACAACAGCCATTTGGTTGCACGTGACGCCATTTGGCGACTAATCTAGATGGACCTTTACAATATAGCAAGTAGACGTACTGTCAGGTCAATATTCCAATAGGCATGATCATTCAGGATTTACAGTTGATGAGCTTATTCGGATTTTTCTGCAGGAATAAAGCCTCTTCCTCAACTAGAGCTTCCATCAGGTTACCTGGTGGACTGCTTCCTTCCTGCTCGAAGCTAAAGTGCTTCCCTAAGCATCGCGACGCAACTTCCAACTGGAAGATAAACCGGACAAAAAGCTAAGGCAATGAATAGGCAAGTTATATATTACGGCACCTGTTTTCAGATGCAGATTGAAGGATATGTGTGTAGTAAAGTTCTACACGCATATTGCATCGTTTAAGTGCAGTAACAATTATTGAACAATGAACCGCATGTCCGAGTAGACATAGAGCAAAATTGAGGGAATGACCTCGAAACCATTCGGAATGCTCATTGAATGCGAACACTGAGTAGAATGAAGTCATTTGGAGATCAACGATTTAGGCAACCAAATGCCAACCGTCTGGCTACCTCGGGGTTTTTGTTATCGATGATAATAGAATATCAAAACATAAATATCTTACAGATGCATTAAGAATAATGTAAAAGGTCATTTAGATTTTAATCATAATAAACAGAGCCCGGATTTTCATGCAGTAAAAAAATTAAAAACGTTTAGTAAAAATCCCGAAACGTGTAAAATCGTGAAATATAAATGCCTGAATGTGCATTTTCAGTGCAATAAAAAAAAATTATTCTATTAGAAGGTTAGGCTTTGGAGCAGTGGACACAAGAAAGGCATTGAAAAAAAGGCTTGCTCTAAAAAGTAAAATAATTTTTATTTAAAATGCGGGACACTTTTAATATTTTAACCGAACATAAACAGAGTTAAAGATGCAAATGTTCGTTTTCACGTAAAACTCTAAAACGTGCAATTTCATAGAATATACCCTGAAAAGGGCAATTTCGTGCATTAATGTGCAATTGCACGAGAATCCGGGCTCTAATAATAACATTCTTAGTAGAGGCTGATTGGAATTGATTGGTTGCGAAAAATTTATATATTGTTCATAAAGATAAGTACCATAGCGAATTTTGCAGCTTATAAGTTGCTCCATGTTCATTGTATATGATAACAAATTGCATTGGAACCACCTGGAGATAGTCCAGCACAATTTACCATATAAACAACCCAATATTCAGCCAAATAATCAGTTTGACAATATGTCCCGTTTTTTTGTCTTCACCGCCTTGCTTGTCGTCGCTAGCGCCAAAGTCGCCCCTTTATTGGATGGACGCATCGTTGGAGGTTCCACTACTACCATTGAACAATATCCTCATCAAGTATCCTTGAAGTTGCTTGGTAGGCATATTTGCGGTGGATCCATCACCAAGTCCAACGTTGTTGTGACAGCTGCTCATTGTGTGCTCGGCCAATCTACTATAACCTTAACTGTCGTTGCTGGAACCTCAAATCGCGTTCTTTTTGGAACCCGACGTCGTATCTCTAATATAATCGTACACCCGAATTACAACGACAGCCCTCAAAACAACGATATCGCCATCTTGATTCTCTCCAGTGGATTCACCTACACATCGTCCATACAACCCATACCCCTTGCCGCCTCTGCGCCAGCTGTTGGATCTCAGGTCACTGTTACCGGATGGGGAATTACAAGTGAAAGTGATTTGTTTCCTCCCTTAATTCTTCAAAAAGTCACCGTGAATGTTGTTAGCAACTCTGACTGCAATAGTGCCTACGGAAATGGATCTATCACCTCGACTATGCTTTGCGCCGGCGTTGAAGCTGGCGGTAAGGACTCTTGTGAAGGAGACTCGGGTGGTCCATTAATTCAAAATAGAACATTGGTTGGTGTTGTATCATGGGGAAATGGATGTGCTCGCAAAGGTTACCCAGGAGTCTATGCGAATATTGATGCTTTAAGGAGCTGGATTGAAATGAACTCTTAACCTTCAATGCGTGAGAAACTTATTCTTATTTATTGAATTTTTCATTAACCTTATAAAAGAATCCATTGGAAATAAGCTAATAAAGTTTTAGGGTTATCAAATTCGTTTTTTTTACATTTTTTTTTTATTCTCAAATTCCTGTGGAACAGTTGTCTTCAGAAGTAAATGCTAAGGAAGTGTAACTCTGATAACTGACTCACTAAACATCTCTTCCTCTGAGAGACTAAGAAGAAGAGTTTCACAGGACATCATGCGAGACAATTACCATACAAACTGGTCTGAATTACTGTCGAAATCGAACATGAACATTTCCTTTAATCAATGAACTAAATAATTGAACTTTAATTGAATTTTATAATAATCTAATCTAATAATCCTAATAAAATGTAAATATTAACTAAATGGTTACTCTACTGGGGGGGCAAACCATACACGTGAAAATCAATAATTTTACCGGAAAATATAAAAAAAAATTTCTTGGCATCGCAGGGGGTGTCGAACATGCCCGAGGAATGTGTTGAATGTAATCCTACATATTTTGCCAATCAACCTTTTTATCAAAGAACTAGTGGCATGTAGTGCGGTGAGGCTCAAGGAGTCGGTTCGCTGGACTGCCAAACCATATGGCCACTCTGATATTCTCAACAAACTGCCACTAGATACGGTCAAAGCTATAACGGATTACCCTGTGACTATACTAAGTTTTGGGAATAACTTCGAGGCCAGAATGGAATGGAAATGGAAAGGGAGGTAACAGGGGAATACGATATCTCCCTTTTTACAGATCTGTGGTGTGGGTGCAGGAATCTTCTATGGCACACTCAATATCTCTGAATTTTACCGTCTTCCTGATCATGCCAACATTTTCCAGGCTGAAGTGTGCACTCATCATGAAAGCCTGTTACGCACTCGGGAATATACAAAACAACAACAACAACATCGCCATCTGTTCAGATAGTCAGACTGGACATTCATAATGTTTTTAGCAAGAAGCTGAAAAGCTTTCGCCAAATACTCATCGATCCCAGGTTGACTCTCAGAGCCACACTCTACGGAAGCGGAGGAAAATATGAGCTTGGAGAAAAACGGATTTAATAACAAAATGCCCCACTTTTAATGATAATCTTAATATTATTTAGTTTCAAGTTTTGGAAGTTTGTATTATCTGCTCAGATTGACGCAGAACCGAACTTCGCAGATAGTTGGGATTTAGGAAGTTTGTTATCAGATAGTTATGGCTGTCTGATACGTACGACTCTAATTCCTCTAATCTCAGCTTGGTATTGTTTTAGTTAGATTATACAACAAAATCATATTAGTTTTCGGTTCAATTTTCTACTATAAAAGGCAAGAGACCCGAGGAAAAACTATTATTCAAAATGTTCCGTTTTGTTGTTTTGACCGCTTTGCTCGCTTGCGCTTCCGCCGTCCCCGTTCCCTTGTTGGACGGACGCATTGTCGGTGGAAAGGCCACTACCATCGAACAATACCCACATCAAATCTCCTTGAGATACTCCGGTAGCCACATTTGCGGTGGATCAATCTACAACTCAAACACCATCGTCACAGCTGCTCACTGCGTCAAGGGAACATCCGCCTCGGTTCTCACTGTTGTCGCTGGAACCAGCTCCCGTACTGGTGCTGGTACCTCGCGCCAAGTCAAGACTGTCATCGTTCATCCAAGCTACAACAGCAACACCTTCAACAACGATGTCGCCGTCTTGATCTTGTCCAGTGGATTAACCTACACTTCCAACATTCAACCAATTTCCCTCACCAACATTGCCCCAGCTGCCGGATCTGAAGTTATCGTTACCGGATGGGGAACCACCAAGGAAGGAGGCTCAGCTGCTGCTACCCTTCAAGAAGTCGCCGTAGATGTTGTCAGCAATGCTAACTGCAACAAGGCCTACGGCAGCAATCAAATCACCTCACAAATGATCTGCGCTGGTGTAGATGCTGGCGGTAAGGACGCTTGCCAAGGTGACTCTGGTGGTCCATTGATCCAAAATGGTAAATTGGTTGGTGTTGTCTCATGGGGATATGGATGCGCTCGCAAGGAATATCCAGGTGTTTACACCAATGTTGCTGCCTTCAATTCCTGGATTGAGGCCAACTCTGCCTAAGCGGCTGATAATAATGATAAGACGAATTAGTATGAATAAATTTTGAGTAAAAATTAAATCCTGGACTTATTAGTGTATTGAACTTCCTAATACAAGGTAGGGTTTTCACCGGTTACGACAGATTATTTGAGTTTTAGCAACGTTATCTATATATATGAAAGCCCCAATTCAGCTGGTCAATAAGCCAGAACACATAGCGAATCCATGGATTTAAATGGATTTTGGTTCTTCTGTGTCACAACCAACTGATTACTTGCAGAAATCCACCATGACGTCAGATCATAGTAGATTTCGACGTCTAAGCAGCTGTGGCTAAATTATCTAGAAGGCGTTTGATTTGTGCATCTTTACATACAGGTTTTCCCCTCGTTCGGACCACGAATCATCAAGAGAGGCACGACGAGATGCCGAAGTCAGTGTTTGCTGATGTTGCTTCCTCTGTATATGACTAGTGACTGCCCTGAAGCGAGTTTTGGAGCTCAATATCAAACTTACATTATTCCAATGTAATAAATTGGAAATTCAACTTTTTGAGAAACACTAAACAAAGCTATAGATGGCGGGTGTGCTGAACCAAAATTTCAGTAAGGCACAGAACATTGTGAAATACTAGGCAGTTGTTTCTACTCAAAATACATCTTAGTATCGTACAAAGTTTTCTTATCGTTATAAAAAAACAAATCCCATCCGGGTTGTAGTAATAATTTAGGCAAATTAAATTTTGATAATTAACTCTATAGAGTTTAGATATTTTAATATCTGCAAATTTTGTCAATATCAGGGATTTTATCAGGTATGTATTTTTTTCAAAAGGCAAGAAGACAATTCAGCGTAGCAGTCCTAGTTCTCCTCGATTCAGTATGGCGGAAATAATCACGAAAATGGTCCATATTCGCCCCGGGTCTTAAAAGGTCCTATCAAGTTAGGCTAAACGTCTTCGGTTTGCGCACACTGGCAGTGTTTTGTGTTCTATTCTATTGTGCCGTTTCTGAGTAGGAAAAGTAGTATTGCCTACTGTTCGTTGGCGGAGATGGCGGCATATAGTGTAGGTTAGGTTAGGTAAAAGGGCCGCTAGGTTTACGCCCAGCGCACTAAGACAAATACTTGCTCCGTTGTGATACCCCCGATAGAATCCAAATCTATAATAACGTCTTAAACTGAGAACCAGCCCGTGCTAACAATGTATTTGTTGACCATAGTATTGGGCTCACATTACGAAGATCGTACGTATCATAAAAATACCTGGAGCCAAGAAAACGCCTCCATTCCTCAGCCAAAGCAGGACAGTGACAAAGTAAGTGGTGTACGTTCTTTTCCTCTTCTTCGTCATCACAACTTCTGCAGAAGTCGTTGTGGGGAATTCGGAGTCTTCTAACAAGATTTCCAATAGGACAATGTCCCGTTATAACCCCCAGCACATTTCGAATATGCTTTCTGTCCAAAGACAATAATATGGTGGATCGAACAATATCTTGTTTTGGCCATATCATCCTCGTCGTACCGCAAGTACAGCTATATGTCCATCTTGCGTTGGTCCAGCTAACGCATTTCGCGCCAAGTCGTCTGCGCGTCGATTGCCTACGAAGCCATTATGAGCCGGTATCCAGCATAGCGTTGAAGAAACGACCCATCTCTCTAAGTACTGAGCGGCACTTTTCGTTGATCTTTAATATTTTTAGGACTGATTCCAGTGATCTAATTACAGTCTGACTGTCAGTAAAGAGAATAACTTTCATTCCTGTGGAGACGTTACTATCCAACCAATTAAGGGCTTCCAAAATCGCTGAGAACACTGCGGAAGTTAGGGGAACTGGGAGACAAATTAATGTTCAGTTCCTCAGAATAAACTCCGGTTCCCACTCCTGCGTCCGTCTTAGAATCATAAGTATAAATTGAAATGCATCCACTGCTATTATCCCTTCCCTTGATGGGATCAGGCCTTCTCACGGTTGAGAATGGAAGCCGTGTCGCACGACCCTGTACGACTTAAAGGGAGGTCAGGTAGTGCGACGGCAGAGCTTCCAGGGAAGCGTGTGTCGAGTAAACACTCGATAGTTTCGATACATGGAAGACGTGCAAAGCTTGGCATAGATGAGTTAGATGGTAAAACTTTCCTGAATCTGGATGTCTCAGAGGACCCTTCGATGCTTTCGCAGAAACTTCTCTAACCTTCAAGCGGGCGCGCGGGCGGTAATTTACCGACCTCATCATATAAACACGCATAGCTTTTCCCTCGTTGGCCGGATCGAGGTGGGAGAAGTATGTATTCTTAAGTCATACTGTTATAGATACGATACAAGAAAATTTTGGGAAAATTTTACCTTCCATACCTTTCCAGCGGTCATCAAACGTTCGGGGATTGTATATTTTGGTATATAGTTGTGCTCAAAATGTGTGTGCTCTGTGTAATATCACTGAAGTGACATGCTTTGCTAAAGCTGCTGAAATCGTTTTATTGTTCACCAGATAATACTTTTTATG
The DNA here is from genome assembly GCA_949715475.1 of Microchrysa polita. Taxonomy (NCBI): domain Eukaryota; kingdom Metazoa; phylum Arthropoda; class Insecta; order Diptera; family Stratiomyidae; genus Microchrysa; species Microchrysa polita. The sequence goes on along the minus strand of OX454415.1, from coordinate 131,682,013 downwards.
ATGATAACTTATTTGGGACATGCTCTTCTTTCAATTTACCATAATTATGAGAATAGAAGTTGTACGGTTGAGCGCAAATGCGGGGTAAAAGACGAGGGCGGCAAATTGCCGCCGCGCGCCCGGTAATGTCACAAAAAATGCGCGCCCGCTTGAAGGCTAAGCGCTTAGTGCTTCTTAGTTCTTTTTTAAAAGAATTTATTTGTTTCTAGTAGGAGTGCCAGGCCGACTCGAGCCTAGAGGTCTTAGCTTTATTGAAGCTTCTCCTACACGTAACTCTTAACTCAGACATCTTAGAATTCCACCAAGTAGGTTTTTTCTTTCCTACATGTAAACTGACTTTGCACGATACTGCAGTGGCAGTCCTCATCGCTTCGGTGAAGACGTTTACCATATCATCCAATTCTTGCTCATTGCTTGAAATATTTAGAAGCAAAAGAAGCTCTGCTAAAAGGGACTCCCGAAATCTAGTCTAGTTTGTCTTCTTACGATTCACAGTGAATGGAGCCACTTCAGAGTGCACAGCAAAACTAAATTATATAGATACCAGTGATCAGAGGAGTGCTCCGCCGACACTCTCCAGTCTGTGATTAAATGCATCATCCTCCGATGCTAGAGTAATGTCCAGCACCTCTTCCTTGTTTTCGGCAATGAAAGTAGGCTCAGAACCCACATTGCATAAAAGGAGATTTGTTCCCAACATAGAAAAATCAGAGCACTTCAGACACCTGACGAAATCATTCGCAACCCAAGGTTCCTGAATTATCACGATATTGTCTACACCTACATATCGTCTACACACATATCGCTTAATTTGCAAGAACTTCACCGTTAGACCTTCTCAAGCATCGTAACGTTCTCTTCCCCATCCGTGTCGAATGCGAAAGAATAAATTACTGGAGACGCCTGGGATGCTGTGTCCATGGCAGCTAGTTCTGAACATAGGGAGAAGCAGTCGTCATCCACAACTCTTCCATCCACTCTTCAGCAGGCTTAGAATCTGCCACAGGAAGGCAGTTAGTGGCAGCAGCGACATCAAGCATGCCCAAACCGGTCAGTCGGTCGGAAACCGGCCTTTAGTTTTTTTTTTAAATCACTCTTGTAGCTTGAGTTTAATAAAACCAAAACTCATGACCCCGCCTGACTTAATAAATGGAGCCAATTACGGCTAATTGATTAATAAAATCGCATGCGACTATTAATGGCGTCATCCAACTTTACGATACGCCAGTCGTCAGTTGGTATACTCGGATTACACATCCGAATGATGTGTTGAATTTGGTCCATGTCGGACACAAATGGTGGCAGTAGCACACGGGCCCTCGGACACATAGGAATGTCGTCTTTAGCGACTACCTCAAGCTTGGCACCCGGCCAAAGTTCTCCAGCTTTGCTTATGGGAAATTTGAACATGGAGACTGATCTCTGGTCCGCAAACTTCATTTACTTCACGTGACCTTGAGCCCAGCCTCCGTCCTCACAAGCCGGAAGAGGTCCTGGAAAAGCTTCAATTGCAGCTTGAAAATTAATGATGAGAATTCCCTCGACCATTGTCTACCGGAATTTCGCCGTTCGCGTCACTTCGGTGTACAATGGCAAGCTCGGTCCAGACTGGCGATAAGACCAAGCGCCCATGCAAGTGAGTCCTTCTGCTTCGGGGTCCTTTGCGAAACATCAGCAGTGTTATTTATCCCCATAAATGGGTACTCGTTTAAATCTGAGTGAGATCATAGTCCGTCACAAGCTCGTGAGTTCGAAAAACACCATGATCCACGGTGAGACTCGAACTCATGACCCTGTGCACCGAAGGTGCGCGCAATAACCGCTAGACCAGCCAAACAGATCCATAGTTGGTGATCCAATATTTGATATTTCGGCCATGGATATAAAAAAGTGGTAAAAGAAAAATTTAATGAAATCTGAGTGCGCGGGTCGAATGTGATTATACCACCAAACCATATGCGATACGAGTGCGACCGATAAAACACGTCCGTTCACTATCAAGTATTGACTCGAACTCCCATCTAGCATGAGAGGGAATTGTCCTGATAATATTAATTTTCTTTCTATACTTCAACGAAAACTTTCCTGCAATGAACTTCTTAGTCACGGAACCACATTAGCCCAAACCTATCTTCTCCCTCTTATTTTTCACACGTGGTCTTTTTGTATGAGTCAATAATTTGTCTGCAAATATGAGTGGAAATTGATATTCCGTTCAAAACCGAGAAACTGATCATCCAGTTTAAAACCGAAAAGACAAAAAAAAACAAAAACAGAAATATCCCGCTTGTTCGTTCTGAAAGTACCGGTTGATAGAGAAAACAGTCCAGTGCTACAACCAAACCCTATGACACTCTCCGCCTCCTCGCAAAAGGTAATACGCATAGATAGACGGTGAACAGTGTATGTTCCATTGACCCACCCTGTACAAGAGGAGAATGCGATAGGATGAGGTGCATGTCTGAGATTATACTTTTGAAGAGAATAAGAGTTTTTCAAACCCTATAAAAACATACGACAGGATTTAATTACTAATTAAATTTATTAATTTTATAAAATTAATTTATTCAAAAAAATCGTCTTATCATTACTAACCGCTTAGGCAACGTTAGCCTCAATCCATGACCTGAAGGCGGCAACATTGGTGTACACTCCTGGATATTCCTTGCGAGCGCATCCGTATCCCCATGAGACAATACCAACCAATTTACCGTTTTGGATCAATGGACCACCAGAGTCACCTTGGCAAGCGTCCTTACCGCCAGCCTCAACAGCCGCGCAGATCATTTGTGAGCTGATTTGATTACTACCGTAAGCCTTGTTGCAGTTAGCGTTGCTGACAACATCGACGGTGACTTCTTGAAGGGTAGCAGCAGCTGAGCCTCCTTCCTTGGTCGTTCCCCATCCGGTAACGATAACTTCAGATCCAGCAGCTGGGGCAATGTTGGTGAGGGAAATTGGTTGAATGTTGGAAGCGTAGGTGAAACCACTGGACAAGATCAAGACGGCAACATCATTGTTGTAGGTGAGTCTGTTGTAGCTTGGGTGAACGATGATAGTCTCGACTTGGCGCGAGGTTCCGGCACCAGTACGGGAGCTGGTTCCAGCGACAACAGTGAGAACCGAGGCGGAGGTTCCCGTGACGCAGTGAGCAGCTGTGACGATGGTGTTTGAGTTATAGATTGATCCACCGCAAATGTGGCTACCGGAGTATCTCAAGGAGATTTGATGTGGATATTGTTCGATGGTAGTGTCCTTTCCACCAACAATACGTCCGTCCAACAACGGAACGGCGGAGACGCAAGCGAGCAAAGCGGTCAAAACAACAAAACGAAACATTTTGAATGATATTGGAGCTGACGAACTCGTCTTCATTTTATACGCGAAAATTCAAACTGAAGACTAATTAGAATGGTTTTTATTTTTTTTAAAATTAATCCTTACGAAAAAAATTGTTTCATCAAAATGAAATTCATGTAGGAAATTAGATCAACTACAATCTATCATTACTATACTCATTCAAAAAAGAGGGAACTTATCGGCAGCGGAATTAGCGCAGATAAAAAACTTAAACTATCGATAAGTTTATTAATCGCCTGTAGACAAATACCTAATAAAAAAGTATGTAGCCTAATACCATTCTTTCTTATTCAGAGGCATACACCAAAGAAAACAGGTAAATACGAAATTTTTTAATCATCTAAACGAAACGTAAACGAAAACGTAAATTTCACTATCAGATAGTTTTAGCATGTCGTAGAAAACAGTACGACATACCTAGTTTGCCATTCCATGTAAAAATTCGCTTACCGCATACGAAATAGTATATCACAATTATGCGTGTCCTAAGTAGGCATGGGTGTTTAATCACGACAAATAATTTCGCAAATTTCGACTGTTTACAGAACATCAAATTTCAAATACATATACGGAAATACACCTACGCCTACTTAAAACATGCAAAATTATGATATACTATTACTGTATTAATTCTGATTCCCAAATTTCGTGGGTTCGAATTTTAACTAATTGTGACTTATCGTTCCATTCTATACACCAACTGCGGTGCATGTCTGTAGTAATTATGGCATGGCAACTTACCAGCTCTATGGGAACTACGCGGAACTTTGTCTGTTTGGAGGAGAAGAGCCCCAACGGGAGAAATATCGAGTTATTCAATTTCGGAAATGTCACATTGGAATATTTGCACTTGAGACCTCTAAGCGTCTATAGCTCAGTAGGTAGAGTTGCTGACCTTGTGACTGAAGGTCGGAGGTTCGAATCCCGATTGGGACGAAACTTTTTTCCCGCAATTTCCTCAATTTTTGGTATTTTTTCCCAAAGTTTTGTGGTTTCGTACAGATAGACACACTCATCAGGTCTTGTGTCTGTTGTCTATCTGTGCACAAGACGACCACTTGAATTTTTAGCGGGAGAATTCTATGGAGATTTGATTTTGCCGTGAAGGCTACCACCATGACGCTCGACCGCGCAGGTCTGTACCGGTGTTGAATGCTCACATTGCTTTGGGAGTTGTGATGGTAGTTAGATATTTTTCCCTCTCGAATTTACCCAGTTCCCATAGAGCTGGTAAGTTGCCATGCCATAATTACTACAGACATGCACCGCAGTTGGTGTATAGAATGGAACGATAAGTCACAATTAGTTAAAATTCGAACCCACGAAATTTGGGAATCAGAATTAATACAGTAATTGTAAATTCGAGAGGGAAAAATATCTAACTACCATCACAACTCCCAAAGCAATGTGAGCATTCAACACCGGTACAGACCTGCACGGTCGAGCGTCATGGTGGTAGCCTTCACGGCAAAATCAAATCTCCATAGAATTCTCCCGCTAAAAATTCAAGTGGTCGTCTTGTGCACAGATAGACAACAGACACAAGACCTGATGAGTGTGTCTATCTGTACGAAACCACAAAACTTTGGGAAAAAATACCAAAAATTGAGGAAATTGCGGGAAAAAAGTTTCGTCCCAATCGGGATTCGAACCTCCGACCTTCAGTCACAAGGTCAGCAACTCTACCTACTGAGCTATAGACGCTTAGAGGTCTCAAGTGCAAATATTCCAATGTGACATTTCCGAAATTGAATAACTCGATATTTCTCCCGTTGGGGCTCTTCTCCTCCAAACAGACAAAGTTCCGCGTAGTTCCTATAGAGCTGGTAAGTTGCCATGCCATAATTACTACAGACATGCACCGCAGTTGGTGTATAGAATGGAACGATAAGTCCACAATTAGTTATGATATACTGTTTCGCATATGGTAATCAAGTGAATTTTTACATGGAATGTCAAACTATGACGTACTTTTTTCTACGACATGCTAAGACTTTCTTTTATCAGAGTGTAAATCCTAAACAAATCTTCAAATGCAAACCATTAATGCGGGGAGATATCCTCGCTGTTTTTCATATCAGTTCATGTCTGTTAGGCGCGTGTCGCATATCGGACAATTTTTCTAAGGCCCAATCATGGTCGGATTTAGTGTCCCTGGTGGTGGGCATAAGCCAAATTTCCGCCCTCCGCCACTGGTAAAGGTATAATAGTTGCACACACATGGTATAGGCAAAAACATAGCGGACGCATGCAATATAAGAACTTTATATTATTAACGAGGATGCGATAAATTCTATTTGCTTCCCAGGGATGGGTCCAGGGGCTCCGAGCCTCTCCCGAAATTGTTTTAGAACTGAACAACATAGAAAAATGCAAAAAAAACTCATTATATTGGACTGAACCCTGAGGTTTTTCGTCGATCGTTTTGAAAGTCATCAACGAATGACACCAACTATTAAAATTTGATATTAGCATCATGATCCACCCAAAAATGTTGTGTACCAAAAACAGTTAACATGTTTCCGGAACTGTTTTTTCGACAGAAAATCCAATACCAATATTACGAAAGATTACGGTGGATTTCGAAGAAGACACTTTGACCTAATGTGGGGCTTTCGAACAGTGCAATTACCCTGCGATCGATCTGATCGCCGATCCAATGTCAATTTTTTCGATGAAAAAGATAAAAAAAATTGCGAAAGCCCTTATTGGTGTTATTCCGCAAAAATTATTCAGTGCCTAACAATAGCATTTTTTCATATTAGTAACGATTGTATGCAATGGAATTTTCACGCCACCAGTAGAATTTCGCAGTGAATCGATCCTTGTAGCAGAATTTCGCTTGAAGGCACAAATAAAATGTAAAATAAGTTATTAGTATGTGGTTTTTGAAGGAGGAGTTCCATTACAATTTCAACATGCATTATTCACATAATTTAACACCAATGAAAACCTTTAAATACGTGACGCCCCTCAAAATCAGCCGCTCCAGGCAGATGTTCATTTATGGCAAATCCGGCTCTGGACTGTAGGCTCAATCTGATGTATTTTCACTCGCAATTTACGATGGACTAAGCGCATTAGAAATTGATCGCATGCATGACGAAAGCTAAACCGAAATATGATCTATAATGAGCTCGGCGTGCTGTTATTGTAGGTACTTAGGAGCTTAGGGATTCTTCTTCTTCTTTATGGCAGGATAGCCCTACGCACAGTGGGGCAAAAACATTGAATCTTGGAAAAAATTATCAAAACACACAACTAGCCAACCGAATGGGGGAATTCAGATTGTAAGACGGAACCGGACGGGTAAACTTGCAAGACAAGAGAGCCAATAGTGGCCAGTAGACAAGCATTGTGCATTTCCCATTGTAAGAACGCGTCTTACGAAAGAAAAAAATCGTGACACGATTGTTTTTCTTTCGTAAGAATCGTACGATCGATAAGACGATTGCATCTACCAATAGTTCAGGCGTTCTGCGAAGACAATTAGCGCGTGTTTTACTTGCGCCGTCTTTGACTTAATTGGGGGCATGTGCATTTATGAGCCAAAGATTAAAGAACCGGCATTTGATACGAATCGCACACAGCCGCTCGTTTATGGGCGTGAAGTCTTCAGTTGATTGTTCACAATAAACGCCACTCCAATCCAAACTCCCTGTGGCCCAAAAGCTTTCCACTTGTGAAAATTTCGTACGAATTCCGGTCATCAGTCTCGCTATTAAGCCATTTTGTTTTCTGGAGTGCAACTATAAAATAAATAACAGGCGCGACAATCCAGCATTGAACTAAGGCCGCAGGATGTGTTAGTGACATTCTATTTCCAAGATCTTATCTGCTTTTTGTTGAGGTAATGAGATCAGCATCACGCTCAGCACTGTTATTTATCCCCATAAATGGGTACTCGTTTAACATCTGAGTGAGATCATAGTCCGTCACAAGCTCGTGAGTTCGAAAAACACCATGGAACACGGTGAGATTCGAACTCATGAGCCTGTGCACCGAAGGTGCGCGCACTAACCGCTAGACCAGCCAGACTACAGTGCAACTATGCTCAGCTTATATTTTTCCACCTGATCCAAGAGGGCCCTTAAGGCCCCTGGCCTATTCAGGGAGCGTACATTCCAGGTTTCGAAAGAGTTATCAGTTGTTCGTTTGCGAAGCCGTCGTTGGGTAGTATTCGTCCAATCCGAAGCTTTCAGTTCAGGTTTCTTGAAGTGAATTCTTTTCTAAGGATGAATTGTCGGTCCATCGCTAAACCATGATAGTATTCGTAAAACGAAGGAAGTCCTCATGAAGGAGACACGGAGATTCTGCTTCGGTGGTTGACTATTGGCTTTTTGTCATCTTATTACGTTTAGTAGCCTGAGACGCTGAAGTTGTTAATACAGCACCCAGGCGCAACGGCTTCTTCCAAATATCATATCATGAATGAAATGACTCAGCCGTTAGCGATGTTAGCCACTACCGTTTTCAAGGGACGCCCACAGGGAGGACCATGGACCGTTTGCATTTGTTTCTGGTTTAGAACATCCAAAATTAAAGAATTTAATTTGATGTTATACGTATAGCCTATTTTACAATTTAATTTGAATTGGACATTTGCATCTCCTCCAAACTCAAACTCATTATATTATTTATCTGTTATTTTCACAGGGGCTTGAAACTCTAAAATCCCAACCTAGGATGGCCACTGGTAAAGGCTTTTGCGTCTCTCTACGGATTAATATACGTAGCCGATGCCATATAATGAATGTAATTGATTTTTTCCAGTAATTGTTACTTCCTTAGCCATCGATAAATCAGCTCGATATTGCGAGTGAAAATAGCCGACTACGAGCTATGGACCGTGGAGAGTTAACTCAGACAAAGAGGTAACTGTTTGCAACTATCGGAGTTTTGGAACGAAGGAGAGTGATTCTCAGTAACTTTTTTTATTAGAATTAACCTGGCAATGCCATGCATTTCATGTAACAACTATAGAAACTGAATAAATGTCATTCTTCTCTTTTGAACAATCATCCCGAACAGACGTGTTTGATTTTCGGTCTGCTGCCTTTACTCGCTAACAGGTTATGGGCCTTCGCGATTAATTTTTTGGTGAAATTACTTGAAAAATCAAATTCTCGTACAACACGTAAGCGGGCATTAATATTCCAAAACGAAAGTCGGTTTTGTCCGTTTTTTTTTTTTTTTTTCAAAAAAACTTTGGAAATTATATCACCACGTGCCAAGGCGCATGGACGGCGGCCGTGAGTCGGGCGACATTAAATCTGAGGATATACTGGAGGATTTCGAGAACAGTTATCGAATATTGGAAGGCCAAAGTGATTCAATTAAACAATTTTCTGGTCTAAGTTAAAGTGAAAATTTGGTCATTGGAATGAATAGCACAATACCTTTCAATAGATTGAAAATTGGTGCAAAAGCACACTTGATTATAAAGGGCCTATGGAAGTATTGTGAGACTGTTTTAACCGCTACAGCTTCGGAGGATGATAAAGAGAAGGACACGAGAGCGCTAGGTGAAATTACGCTGTTACTGGAGCCCTCGAACTACACCCATATTGAGACGGCGAAGTCCGCAAAGGAAGCATGGGACAACATAAAGTCAGCATTTGATGATACTGGTACCGGCAGAAAAGTGGCAATTTTGCAACAATTAGTGACACTCAAACTGGATGACTGTGAGTCTATGGAGGTGTACGTAAATAAAATGAGCACATTATGGTCGAAAGTACAATCTGCTGGATTTGCAATTGACGAAAAAGTGGCAGGCTCTTTGTTATTAGTGGGATTGCCGTATCAGTATAGACCAATGATACTCGCTGTAGAGAATGCTAATAATTCTATTACTTTTGATTATATCAAAAATATGCTTTTACAAGGCTTAATTCTCGACGATAACGATGACGACAAGAAAGAGACGGCCTTAGCAGTAAAAAACAAACAAAAAGCGAAGTACGGTAGCACTTATGAAAGAAAATGTTACGGTTGCGGCTCATCTTCGCATTTCATTCGATATTGTGACAAAGTCAAGAAAGGGGGGGAAACCGAGGAAAAAGTCAGAGAGCACATTACTAACATCGTTCTTTGTGGATAATAGTGCTAGCTCTTCTGACTGCTATATTGATAGCGGCGCGACAGTAACTATGTCAAAAGACAAATCAATTATCGTTGATCCCAAATCCGTTCCATCCAAAAAGGTTACCGTCGCGAATAATGAAAAGTTGTCAATTGACTCTATTGGTGCAGTGAAACAAAGTATTGTAGTTGAGGGGAAAGTAAGAGACATAACTATTACGAACGTGCATCATGTGCCAAATATATGTGCAAATCTCTTATCAGTCAGTGAAATGGTGAAGAAAAACTGCAAAGTTCTGTTTACTAGTGATGGCTGTAAAATTTTTGACTGTTATTGGGACTTACCCAGCCAGCATTTAACACATTTGTAATCATTATTTCATGCAACACGCGTAAGCACATATTGCTTATTCATTCATCACGTTTTCATACAAGCAGTATATGACGATGTCCCCCTATTTCATGTATATACGCATTTCCGCCTTATTACGGATAATCATTATAAAATCGTTATTCGTAAACATTATGTAATAGTTAAGTATCATATATATTCAATGCATCAATGAATAATTAAAAAAAACACGGGCGACGGAGAGTCTCGAGCTCATAACCCTATGCACCGAAGGTGCGCGCCCTAACCACTGCTCCAGCCAGACTATATGAATGAGCATATTTTATTCGTGATTCTAATCACCCCAGCAACAAAAATCACACTTGAGGAGAAAACCATTATATTTCCTATATGCATGATCCGTCGACATTCCTTCAGCTGGCCATCATGTATCTAACTTTCAATGCGTCCTATCGATACAAAATGCCGATTCGTGATTCATGAAGTAAAGCTTATTTGTGGCTATGTTCTCGGTACATGACGCCGATGCTGGCTGGGTAATTGCGACAGCAAGTCTAACAAACGACTTATTTAAACTAGATGTGCCTAGTGATGTGAAATCGTTAATAGTCGACAATTACACGAAACAACCAAAACAGAACAGTGATTTGATTTTATGGCACCGGCGATTAGGTCACACGAGCTTCGATTATATGAACTATCTCCTGCAAGACCTGAAACTTAAAAACTTAGAAAGTGTTCCGTGAAATACTTCGTGTGTTACTTGCATTAAAGGAAAACACAGTCGCAAACCATTTAATGATATTGGTAATCGGGCTCTTCAATTTTTACAATTAGTACACAGTGATGTTTGCGGTCCCCTGCCTATCAAATCTATCGGTGCTTATCGGTATTTTGTAACATTTATTGATGATTTCTCTCATAAAGTGTTTGTGTACTTAATGAAAAAGAAAAGCGAGGTGTTTCAATGTTTTGTTAACTTTATTAAATTAGTGGAAAAACAATCCGGTCACAAAGTTAAAATTTTAAGAACGGACAATGGCACCGAGTATTGCATCAAGAATTTTAATACATTTTGTGATGTCAATGGCATAGTTCATCAAAAATCAGCACCATACAGTCCTCAGCAAAATGGTTTGGCTGAGCGGATGAACAGAACCATATTGGAGAGAGTGCGTTGTATGTTAATTGACTCAGGTTTATCGAAAGTGTTCTGGGCAGAAGCAGTGATGGCCGCAGAATATGTCATTAATCGGGTTCCGTGTAAAGCCACCGGTAGTAAATCACCTGAAGAAATTTGGACGCAGCAAAAACCAAATTTGTCGTTACTAAAAGTGTTTGGTTGTCGGGCTTTCGCACAAGTTCCGTCTGAAAAGAGGAAGAAATTAGATGCCAAGTCAATCGAGTGCATCTTTGTTGGGTATGCTTGTGATGCAAAGGCGTACCGGCTGTGGAATCAACAAACAAAAACAATTTTAACTAGTCGAGACGTTGTTTTTTTGGAGTCTGAAGTCCAAAATCAGGTAAATGCTCTGGAAACTAATAAAATTAATCAATTTTGCTTGGATTATTCGGAAGGTTTAGAGCAAGAGATTGGCAGTTGCGAATCAGGGGGAGATGTGCAGCAAAATAAGGATGTTAGCTTAGTCTCATCGAAAGATTCGCGAAACGTTTCTTCATCACTTGATCCGCCAGCAATTAGTGATGCGAAGGTATCGACGCCAAACGAGGACAATATCAGCGTAAGCAGTGCCGATGTCACGATCTCACCAAACAGCAATCTGGAAACTGACTTACCGGATGATGATTTAATGGAAAGTGACAACAGTGAATGGCAGCCAAGCGATTCAATCAAAGGGAGGATTTTGGAAACGAGCGATAATTCAATCATATCTGCGATCAGGCCTATTCGTAATCAAGGGAAACCCAAACCTAACTACGCTTCATTTGCTTATGCATTGATGACTTGTGATCCATCTACCTTTGAGGAAGCTATTTCGAGTGGAAGTGTCGATCTGTGGAAAAAATCTATGAAAGAAGAATACGATTCCCTGCAAGATAATCAAACTTGGAAGCTAGTGAATCTTCCTAAAGGGAAAGTGCCCATAAAATGTAAATGGGTTTTCAAAGCCAAGCGGGACGCTGATGGTCATGTTGTTAGACACAAAGCTAGGCTTGTAGCAAAGGGATTTTCTCAAATCGAGGGTATAGATTACCATGAAACCTTTGCTCCTGTTGTTCGGTTTACAACGATCCGCTACCTGATGGCAATTGCTGTTAAATACGATCTTAACATTAGGCAGTTAGATGTTGTTACGGCCTTTCTGCATGGGAAACTTGAGGAAGAAGTATTTATGACCCAGCCTGAAGGATTCAATGATGGCACAGATCGCGTCTGCAAGTTATTGAAATCCATATATGGTCTCAAACAATCAAGCCGCGTATGGAACTCAACATTAAATCAAAACATCCAAAACAAAATAGTCAAGCTAATATATTTGGGTACAAATAATATGCCGGCAGACGTTCTCACAAAACCTGCTACAAGTAATAAATTAAATTTATTTTTTAACCGTTTCGGACTAAACTGAATAAAATAACTTTGAATTTTAAAATAAAATTAAACTCATGAATTGAATATAAAGCCTTAATTATAAAGTAATATAATAGAGATTTGAAATTAACCCATTAGAATTGATTATTGAAACACAAAGCAATTAATGTGAATGAATATTTGAATTAATTTTGAATATATTCGAATTCTGTTTATGTATTTTTCTTTAAATTATCAATTCAGGGAGAGTATTAGAATTAACCTGGAAATGCCATGCATTTCATGTAACAACTATAGAAACTGAATAAATGTCATTCTTCTCTTTTGAACAATCATCCCGAACAGACGTGTTTGATTTTCGGTCTGCTGCCTTTACTCGCTAACAATTTTTCATCATCATCAACAATGTGGCACGATAGCCCGACGTCGGGCCTTGGCCGCCTGAATCGTTGCCCTCGAATTGTCGCGGTTACGTGACCTTGTCCTCCAGTTTCGGAGGCCCAGCAGCTGGTGGGCGTCTTCACCTCTCGGTCGTCCACACAACCTCGCTCCGTCAATTCGTTGTGCGTTCATCACTTTCTTTGGCATGCGATTATCGTCCATCCGTTGTACATGCCCCACCCATTGCAAACGTTGAAGCTTCACGATTTTCGATACTTCCAGCTCATCGTACAATTGATACAACTCATGGTTGCCACGGATACGCCATTGATCTCGCTCGCGAACGGCCCCGAAAATTCGCCGAAGGACCTTTCGTTCGAATCGGACTAGCAAAATTTCGGAGGCTTGCGTGAGGGTCCATGTTTCGCAGCCATAACATAGCACGGGTCGGATGATCGTTTTGTAAACGCGGAGCTTCGTGCTCCTGTGCGCAAGTTTCGAATTAATTATAGGGAGGACCGAGAAATATGTCTTATTGGCTAGTTGTATCCGTCGCTTAATTTTGTCGGTTTCGTTGGCTTCCTTTGGTAAGTTACAACCCAGATAGTTGAAGTTGTCTACATACTCGATATTAAGGTCGCTCTAGATTAGGCGCCAAATGGCTGCGCGTCCAAAAACTGGCATCGCGTGCTTCTACTTAGCATCCACACCAGCAGCCAAATGTAGACAGAAAATGACATAACCAAAATTTTATTTTGATGATTTTTTTAAATTCAATTATCAAATTCGGACTCTGCGCGTCTGTATTATTACACGGCCATTCAAGAATTATTCATTTTCACACAAAAGAACGAACAAAAGTTAGAAAATTGTCACTTCGAATTTGACAAGCGGTTGTCAAAGCGGTTGGTTGAGTTGCCATATTGAATATCAAAACTGGACGCACAGCCAAATGGCGACATGTTTGGATGGAATGACAACAGCCATTTGGCTGCACGTGTCGCCATTTGGCGACTAATATAGATGGACCTTTAAGGTCCGCCACTGTGATGCTTGAATTTGCTGGCGTCCTAGTTTTGGATTGGATCATGGCCTTTGTTTTGCTTTCGTTGATATGTAGTAGGGATGTCAAAAACCGGACGGTTAGTCCGAAAACCGGTACTTTCAAAACGGTTAACCGGTTTTTTTCGGTTTTTTCCTCCTCCCGGTTTTAACCCGGACGGTTGTTGGTCCATCCGGTTAAAACCGAAAAAAAAATCTTTCAAAATTCATACAATTTTTTATGTTTTCTTGATTTTTCAGTCTGCAATTCTTATGGAAAATTTCGTCTGCTAATTTCAGCTAATTGTCGAACACTCTTCTTTCTGCTATTACTCGTAGAAAAATCGCTTCGTCAAATTACCTCTGCTTGTATCTTATCTCTTCCAAGGCAGATATTGTTTATGTTTACACTGCGTTTCACATGTACAGTCGAGAACGCATAACTGCAAAACGCTTAAGTGCAAAAAACGCATTTCTGCATAATATTTAAAAGCCCCATGACTTTTTACATGGTTTTCATATAAAATTGTCTCGATAAGTGCAAAACGCATAAGTGCAAATTTCGCTTAAGTGCAACGAAACTGCATGAAAGGTGATTCATACGCACACGTAAACTGCAACGGATAAGTGCAAGTTGCGAATTTCGATGTCGTGCATTCGTTTTGCACTTAAGAATACGATTCAGTTTTTTTTTTCTCACGAAAATTGATACGATTTTTTTCTGAAGGTTCTGTGCACTTAAGAGTGTAAAATGCGGACCCCTGTAAATTTAACAAGCAATAAATTTAAGACGGAAACGCGCAAATACTAATGGCTTTCGGCTGGATAAGACATGATACATACTAATGAGTGGCAAATTTATTGACACAAAGACACCCCTAAAATAAGTAAATTCTATTCAAGGAAATGGAAGAAAACCTGGTAATAAATAGTTACTTGCATTTGCCTATTTGAAATGAAAATGGAAATATTGTCAAAGTTTAAGCAGTTACTTTTGTTTTTAATTCTTCAGGTTTCAGTATGCGGCGCTAAATTTTCAAATTATCATTGATGATGGCAATTCATTGACTTAATTGGAAAGTGGGGCCTTTTCCGCCTAGATTTTGACAATGAATCAATTTCATTCAGCATTCTAATAAAAATTACATTCTGATTTTTTCAACTTTGTTAATTATTTGTGCCCGTTAATTCACTGTGGCATTTCATATACAAACATCTTGGACAATTTGTAGAATTTAACATTCTTGTGGGGCTAATTAAAATTAAAAGGGAATTTTATTGCATTAAATTTTTTTACTAAATCAACAAAACTGAAATATCTTTGGCTGAAAATAGTCTCTTTTTTTATCCTTATACACCGCAACTCTCGAAACTGAAATAAGCGGACGAAGTTTAAAAACATACAGTCGAGAACGGATAAGTGCAATCGTCTCCGGCAGCAAAAAAAATTGCACTTATCCGTTTTTTTCACTTATCCGTTTTCGGACAGATTCAAAAAAAAACATAAATTAAGGATATTAAGCGTACAAAAAGTGTATTAAAGTGTGAGTTAGACTGAGTAGTTCTTAATCATTTAGTAAATTACTCTCTTCAAGCATTTTCAATATCCAATTTGCTCCCAGCGTCCCAGTTCTACTTAATTACATTAGTTTCCCCATACTATGAGTGGTAAATTTATCGACACAATGGAACATTATCCTTTTGTCGGCTTTTGATTTCAAAGTATAAATCCTGGAGAGGCCACAAAAAAGCGACAACTACATACATATAACAGAGAGAACACATATTGGACAATGTTTTAAAAGTGTCAAAGAAGAAAAGATTAATAAAAAATGATTCCGTTGCACGAAAAACAATGCTACAATTAGGCATCGAAGATACTGGTAGAGCTAAACAACAGGAATATTAAAAGATTCTTACGAAGAAGGTTGACTAACAACAAAAAAGGACAATATTCTTCAGACAACAACAATCAAGCTAAATTACGGGTAACTAGAATGAACATTTCAAAGCCATCTATGATTTTCAGTCATGTTCTTCGCACTGCTGTAACTGCTTGTCCTAGGAAAGAAATGCATTCTGAAATAATGCGAAACATTTAACTGCGTATCCCAATGCAAAGATAGTGAAGATCCACATGTAAGATTCTCCTATAATACAAATTACGTTGCACCGATCACCGCACCGAATCAGAAGTTATCGGGATTTTTGCGTCTAGAAAACAGGATAAAGCGCCGATAAATTCACCCCTTAAGATTAAAACCTTAAAAAATAAATAACAGGCGCGACAATCCAGCATTGGACTAAGGCCGCAGGATGTGTTAGTGACATCCTATTTCCAAGATCTTATCTGCTTTTTGTTGAGGTAATGAGATCAGCATCACGCTCAGCAGTGTTATTTATCCCCATAAATGGGTACTCGTTTAACATCTGAGTGAGATCATAGTCCGTCACAAGCTCGTGAGTTCGAAAAACACCATGGAACACGGTAAGATGCGAACTCATGAGCCTGTGCACCGAAGGTGCGCGCACTAACCGCTAGACCAGCCAGACTACTACTAAGATTAAAACCTTACGACAGCAATAAATCAGAAAGCCTTGAAATATACCTCCGAGAGTCCTCAAATGTTGTTTATGGCATTTTATTAATGTTTGCCTGAAATAATCGAATCTGCATTCCCGTTTAGAGAGGTTATAGTAGTTATCCAGATATTCAGTGTCAAACTTTTACTTTTCAATTAGGATGGTCCACTAATTTGTTTGGAAAAGAAAGATATTTTAGTTTTGATGATCTAGTAAAAAAATTACAGCAATAATATTATGTTTTAACTAGCCCCACGAGAATAGTAAATTTTACAAATTGGCCAAATTGTTTGTAACTACATACATACATAATATGAAATGCCAAAATATATTAACGAACAAAAATAATTTAATTAATTGGCAAGCACAGCTGAATAAATCAGTACGTAATTCTCATTAGAATACAATTGATTTAATGTCAAAATCGAGGCGGAAAAAGTCCCAATTTCCAATTAAAAGTAGGTACTAGCATCGTCAGTTCACGTGAATTCCATGCAAATACTGTCAAAATTTTGATGATCGTGAAATCGAATTGGCTTGGTGGTCTCCACACCGGTTTGTCAATGTCAAAAACCTGAACTGACGATGTTAGTACCTACTTAAGTCAATGAATTGCAATCATCAATGATAATCAGAATTTGGCGCAGCATACTGAAATCTGAAGGATTCAAAACAAATATGTAACTACTTGAAATTTAATAATATGTATTTCCATTTTTCAAATAGGCATACGCAAATAATAATTTGCCACGCTTCCTTCTATTTTTTTTTTGCTACTCGTTCGAATGTAGTTATTTTAGGGGTGTCTTTGTGTCAATAAATCTGCCACTCATAGTATGCATCATGTTTTAATTGGTTTGTTAAGTTTACAGTGGTCCGCATTTTTTAACTCTTAAGTGAGTTACAGAACCTTTAGAAAAAACAATCGCAGCAATATTTGTGAGAAAAAGAAACAATCGTATCCTGAAGTGCAAAACGAATGCACGACATCGAAAATCGTAACTTGCACTTATCCGTTGCAGTTTACGTGTCCGTATGCTTCACCTTTCATACATTTTCGTTGCACTTAAACGAAATTTGCACTTATGCGTTTTGCACTTATCGAGACAATTTTATATGAAAACCATGTGGAAAATCATGGGGCTTTTAAAATTTTTGTAGAAATGCGTTTTTTGCACTTAACCGTTTTGCAGTTATGCGTTCTCGACTGTACATACAATTTCAGTAAATTTTATTCCCATGCATTTCGGCTTCCAACAATGGTGAAGCCGTCATCAGCAAATATGGTGAAGTATTACCATATTTGGAAGCCGAAATGCATATGAATAAAATCGACTGAAATAAGTGGGTGTTTTTAAACTTAGGGCGGAATTCATACTCCCCACTTAAGTAATAAGCATTCCCTTAGGGAATAAGGCCCGTATTTATGAACATTCCCTAACTCAAGGAGACCTTAAGTCAAGGATGCCGAAATTCAATGAATTAAATGTCATAACCATAACCATACCTTTTCATAGAAATCATTTATATTCAGGAGTCAACTGATTTAAGGCGAAACTCAAGGAGACCTTAAGTTTTCAATATACTTGAAATATTATATTTCAAGGAAGGTGACTTCAAGTGAGGTTAACTATAGAAAATGTCAAGGTCTCCTTGAATCAAGGATGCATTGACTCGTGAATATAAGTGATTTCTATGAAAAAGTATGGAAAATGACATTTAATTTATTCAATTTCGGCATCCTTGACTCAAGGTCTCCTTGAGTTAAGGAATGTTCATAAATACGGGCCTAAGGGTTTTTTTTTCTATATAAGTGAGCCCTTAAAGGAGCGTCGTATTCATATACATCACTTATTAGACGTTATCACTTATAGGGCGTTGACTTATACTTTGGAATTAAAAAGCGACAAAAAGAAAAATTTTCATTGTGTCGATAATTTTACCACTCATAGTAACTAATGTAATTAAGCAAAACTGGGACGCTGGAAGCAATTTAGATATTGAAATGTTTGAAGAGAGCAATCACTGATTAAGAACTAGTCAGCCTAACACACACTTTAACACAATTTTTGCACTCTTCATATCCTTTAATCTTAAAAATTTGTTTTTTTTTCTGAATATGTCCGAAAACGGATAAGTGAAAAAAAACGGATAAGTGCAATTTTTCTTGCTGCCGGAGACGATTGCACTTATCCGCTCTCGAATGTATCTTGAATGTGTATTGATATTCGTGTATAGTATATCAGTGCATTTCGAGTATCATCGTGTCGCTTCGTATTACGCAAGAGAAATTAGAATGGCCCCTGTTGTAAATGTTTGGTTTTTTTTTTTTCAAAAACTAATAAAATAATGAAATCACATCTGACAATTTTATTTGATTGTCTTTTTTTGTTCAACATGTTTCTCTTTTGAATTAGCTGTCTTACTACATCATGTACGTGCATTTTAAGTTGATTTTGCATACGATACGAACACCAGCAATACGAGTGTGTAAGCATTTTTTTTAGTAAAATTCTAGACAAATCAATGAAAAAACCGGTTAACCGGAAAACCGGTACTTGGAGCCCGGTTAAAACCGGACGGACTAACCGGCTCTGCAAAAAAACCGAAAAACCGACAACCGGGTTATGGGCCGGTTTTTGACATCCCTAATATGTAGTCCAACTTCCTTTGCGGCGTTATTGAGGTTATACAGAAGGCTTTCTGCATCACCCAATGTTCGAGACATGATGTTGATATCGTCGGCGTACGCTACTTATTGAGTCGACTTGATGAGTAGCGTTCCGCTGCTGTCCGTATTCATGGCTCGAATTACATACTCCAAGGCAAGGTTGAAGAGGGTCGGCGTCAGCCCGTCGCCCTGCTTGAGTCCAGTTGGAGTTTCAAATAGGTCAGTGAGTCGGTTCTGCACTCTGACCTGCGAGATGGTATTAGTCATCGTCATCCTTGTGAGTCGCACTAATTCTGCCGGTATACCAAAGTTCAGCATAATGTTGTGCAGTACACTTCGATCGATACTGTCGTATACCTGCTTGAAATCGACAAACAGAGCCGGCCCTAGCAATGTAGTGGCCCTGGGCCACATCCAGGATGGTGGCCCTTACCAATACCGAAACAAAATTTTAAGCGGTAAACAATTGGAAATTCAGGTTGTTTCGTTCAAATGTGTCTGACTCAGGTAGTCTGCATATTGCGCCACCTTATTGTACTGGAAGGGGTATGGTAGTTACGCTATAGTTCTTATAGTTTTTTTTTAAACAAATTCGATTATATCTTCGATTTTGAGCTTACATATTTTAAATTTTACAAATTTAATTGGGTAATTACCACTTCCTTAAATTTTGAATGTGAAAATAGAGAATAATAAATAAATGTCAAAAGCTTCTCCGAGCAAAAAGTTTGCATTTATCTTTACCCTGAAAAACATGAGTTGGATACTTTGCACCTTGTGTACTTTACAGAGGCGTATGCAGAAATTAATTTTAATAGGGGTTTTTAAGAGTGAACTGGCATGTGGTTATAGCCTGATACAACCATACTAATTGTATATTAAATTGAAATATTTTAGCCACAATTGCAGCCCTATGTGTCCTCAATGTCTCAAAATAACCTTATTTCAGGCAGTACTGATACTATTTTTCAATAAAATAATCATTGTATCATCTATTCATTTTGGAGGTGGTTTAAACTCCCAAAGCACCTACGTATGATAACAACTGGCTTTCAATGCTAACATTGTGGATTTTTTACTGTAGAATCCATTCCACTCAGATTATAGCGAATCGCTAGCATATTATCCGAGTATCTGACTCCTTACTGAACGAACACTCTTTGAAATTCCACAGAACAGTTTTATTTGAAAATTAATACAAACCAAAAAATCGATTTTCCGAGATTTTATTGATCAAACACAATTTTAAGCACGAATCATGCCAATGAAATGTAATCTGTCGAAAACGCATTGGGAAACAGAAAACACTGATAAAGAAATCAGAGAGGGAAGCTGAAAGGCAAAAATGCCACGATTTGCCCATAATCCACCAATTAACTCCATTAATTTGGTATCACTAGCGCTAAGTCGTTAATAACATTATAATAAACAAATTCAGACTTAAAGACGTTCATTTACTAACTAAAAAGGATTCATCTTGACTATTACTTTTACAATTAATATTAGGAATATTCGGAATGCTAAGCTGTATCCACACTCGATATCAATTGGCATCGCAAGCTGCCAACTAGCAGCATCGAAACAGGCTTTCGACTTGCACGCAGGGAACACACATAATCAAATTTCATTTTGAAGGTTTCCTCAAATTTAAATATCAAAATAGGATTATGCGCATTTAAATTATTCGCTAGCTGCGTATAAAATTCTCCGAGAATTTCAAAATTCAACTGGAAATATCGTTAGTTTTAATTTAGGACCGCAAAATAAAAGACTATTCTAGCGGTTAGTGCGCGCACCTTCGGTGCACAGGGTCACGAGTTCGAATCTTACCGTGGATCATGGTGTTTTTCGAACTCACGAGCTTGTGACGGACTATCATCTCACTCAGATGTTAAACGAGTACCCATTGATGGGGATAAATAACACTGCTGAGCGTGATGCTGATCTCATCACCTCAACAAAAAAGCGGATAAAATCTTGGAAATAGGGTGTCACTAACACATCATGCGGCCTTAGTCCAATGCTGGATTGTCGCGCCTGTTATTTTTATTTAAAATAAAAGGACAGTGCCATAAGTCACAACATCAACATCACAAAGTTTTCGGACGGTGAATTGCAGAAATTTCACAGTGAACTATCTGCAGTTTAATATGAATAAAGCGCATTTTCTGGAAAAACTATCCCCTCTTTAATTTTTCTCTGTGCAAAAAAAAAAATCCTGATTACAAATGGAAAGGGAAGGGTTTCTAGAAAGGTTTCTATGTCTCTGATTTCGGGACTTTTTTGAACACGCTCTTGACCTGCCAAATTAGCACCCCGGATCGTTGCGCCCTAGGTGACTCTACTTTCGCCTATTGACGCGTCGGCACTGGTATGACGTAATTTTGTAGCTTTGATTAGGCCCGAGATCAATGCACTATTACCCAATTGCATTCTCATAATTATTATTATTCTGTAGCTAAACAAATTTTTATTTTGTCGAGATCAGACATTGGCAAATGTTTCAATGCGAACCGGCAAATGTGCAACCTCAATTCTAATAGACAGCTAAAGCTAAGCCTAGTCAATCGTTGCCTGATGTTGCACCATGGCGGGTCGTAAGTACATTTCGAATTAGAAAAAAAAACTCCAAATAAAATTAGAAGAGAAAATTATGCTGGAAAGTAGATGTTTGTTTGTTTGTTTTCAGATATGTGAGGCTAATAATAATTATTGTAGAACTGTTGCCAGGAACTAAGCATACATTAACGCTTGATATTAACTTTAATCTAATTTTAATAAATATTTTAAAACGCTGTTGCGTGGAGGCCCCTTGAGAGTGAGACCCATTCTGAGTGGTGGCCCTGGAACTGAATTGTTGATTGAGACTGGTGGCCCCTTGAAAGCGGTGGCCCTGGGCGACCGCCCAGATCGCCCACCTCTAGGGCCGGCCCTGTCGACAAAGATTTGGTATACGTCGATGTTACATAATTCCCAACACTTTCGGAGTAGTAGCTTCACTGTGAAAAGCAGTAACTATTTTTACTCAGATTGTAATGGAGGACGCTGGAAATCCGGAGATGTCCCAGCTGCCGCCGGTCAGCTGGCACCTACTTCGGTCGACCACGCTTTCCATTTTCTCCAAGCAATGAATTAAAAAGCGACATTTAACTTTTTTAATTATTGTCTGTCATGGTACAAGGCCCTGGACGGTCGCTCAGTCAGCTCGTCACCTCCTAAAGCCACCACTAAAGAAGGTTGAAGATTTTAATGATAAATTTATGTACCAGATGCCATTTAAAAAAAACGATTCAAACAACAACCAAAATGGTATTGCTGCCCTCTGGCTGAGAAATATGATATCAACGACCATATTGAAGAAAGTGATGAACGCCCAACGATTGATCGGAGCCAGCTTGCCTGGACGACCGATAGTTTGATGGGAGTACTCAGTCCTTGTCTGACGGCGGCAATTAAATTTCACGATTCTGGCGGCCAAGGCCGTTTTGATGCTCTCTTAGTAAAACAACACAATCTCTTGTAGAATATAACGTATCTAAAATATATTGAGTGCTTAAAACATACAATAAATACTTAAATTAATCATTCACTTAAAAATAATCATTCGAAGATTATTATTCCTTTTGCTAATTCTTCAATCCACGGCTTATACGCCGTTACATTTGCATAAACTCCCGGAAAATCTTTCAAGGCACAACCTTTGCCCCACGAAACAACACCCACCAATTTACCATCCTGCACCATTGGTCCGCCAGAATCACCCTGACACGAATCCTTTCCTCCTGTCGCCATACCAGCACAAATCATGCCTTCTGTAATAACACGCGGTGCATAACTTTTCGTACAATTTGCCGTTGTAACAATCTGAACGGTTACTTCTCTCAATCTTTTGATTGAACCTCCACCAACTTTGGTTGCACCCCATCCCGTCACAGTGACATTTGACCCGGGCGCTGGTGGTACATCGGGAAGCTTAATTGGCTGAATAGCTTCGGTAAAGTTCAATTTATTCGTGAGTATCAGCACGGCAATATCATTGTCACGGGTTGTACTATTGTAATCGGGATGCATGAACACTAGTTCGACTTCGTGAACAGTTCCGTTAAGGTTTTTATGCGTCGAACCGGCTTTAATGGTTAAATCTGCAGCGGTTCTATTGCGAACACAATGTGCAGCTGTTATTATTACGCTTTCACTGTAGATGGCGCCACCGCACGCGTGTCGTTGTGGTCGACGTAAGGACACTTGATACGGATGCTTTTCGATTGTCGTGGATACGCCACCAACGATACGTCCATCTAGATCCAGGAGAGGATTTTCTATAGAACAAACTACCAGCACGGAGAATAAGTAAATGATTAACGTTTTGAAAATAACTGAACGGAACATTTCGTATATTTAAACTGAGTTCATCAATTTTTGGGACTTATATTCGTTTGGAAATCATTATTATTTACTGTTTTTGCCGATTAGCCAGATATCCTTCAATAAAGTTCCATTGTTATGCTATGATGACCGATTGATTCACAAACAAAATAAATTCAATGTCACTTGGACAAAATTCATTTAATACTCTTGGGTAAGATAAGGTGTCCCAGAAGACAGGTCAATATTCGAGAAAAGCTTCAGGATTAATGAGCTGATTATTTCAATGCATTCAAAGTCATTCTTTAATAAAAATCTTCAGTTTTTTTTTATCATTTAGTGGAAAAACTAATATTGATTGCAATACCTTATGGTCATTTAGTTCGATGAAAAAAATGCCAAGAAGAAATTGGCATACCAGTTAACGTCCACATAATACTCCAGAATAAGTGGGTAAATAAAAATTAATTTAATCAGAACAATTTTTGGGGGGATGCGAGAGCATGACCCCATAGTACGATTCCATTTGTTTTGACCTTTTTGTTGCTTTGATAAAGCCACATTAATTGAAGGTTTTGTGAAATTGGTGCAAGAAATGTTTCTTAGAAGAAACAAAATGCGGGGTTGGGTTTGTATGCCAGCCCAATGACCCTCAGATTCGATTTGAGCCATTCTTACATATGTTTTGTGTCATCAATAGGAACACATTTGTGTGAAAATTGGTTGAAATTGGTGAACATATAAAAAAGTATTTCTTAGAAGAACCTTATTTGAGGGGTTAGGTTTGTATGGCAGCCCCATGATCCAAATATCCGATTTTACCGATTCAAACATACAAACTCCCTGCAGCGAAAAGAAGCATTTCTGCAAAATTTCAGCTTCGTAGCCTTTAAATTGGCCGAGTAAAACGCGTCGCAACAGACGGACAGACAGGCACACAGACAGACGGACATCGGTTAATCGACTCCCCAAGTGATGCTGATCATATATGGATACTTTTTATATGGTCGAAGATGCTTCTTTCAATGCGTTACAAACTTCATGACAAAGTTAATATACCCTTTCACTCTATGAGCGAATGGTATAAAAACGAATGTGGAAAAACTTTCTTTCAACAAAATAAGAAAATTATGTGTAGGATTACAGTTATATTAACAGTAGATCCCGAAACAGGCGGTGTATCAGCCAGTTCAACAGTTTTCACAGTTACGGATGGTCAAATTAGTGGACAGTATCAAAACGGCAATATCATTGTTATTATTCGACGAATTGTGATTTGAATATGAAATAACTTTTTTAGCATTATGCACTGTTCCGTTTTTATCCTTGTCGCTGGAACCAGCCCAAATGATGATCGACGATGCTTGTCTATTGTAAACACAATAAGCTGCCGTGACGATTGACGTTAATTTTATAGATGACGCCTCCGCAAACGTGTCTAGACGGTCGTCGTAAGGACACTTGATATGGATACTCTTCTATTTTAGTAACTTGGCCACCAATAATTTGTTCGTCGGAAAGATTTCGCCAACAGATAAGGTAATAAGAGTTGCAAAAAGAATTGAACGAAACATTTTGTGTATTTGAAGAGCGTTTAGCAACGCTTTGAATTTATATTTGGCATGAAATTATAAATTTGGCCATTATCTGAAAATCTATCTCCATTTTAAGGTCGCAATCGAAAATAATAATGCTTGATTGAGAAGAGTTCAAGTTCATTCAGATCTGCTAGTTTCTCGGGAGATAAAGTGTAGCTATCAAGTCATAAATTTGCTGATAAGAAAAGTAAGAACGTGCTTAGGGCAACACCAAAAGGGTAGGCCAGAATCTAGCCCCAAATTGATAATAGCGACGTTTTTTTCGCATCGAGGGTAAATCTGACTCGAAAAAAACGATCGCGGGTAACATCCCGGTTAAGACCAAACAGCTGACATTTGACAGTTTTTGTGCATCTTTTACTCGCTTTCGTCGGCTTATTTTCTAGATGTGGTGGATTTTGTCACAAAAGATGATTATTTCTTTGCAAAATCTTTTCTCGTGATTAGAAAAACTCTCACATTTGGTTTGAAAAAACAAATTCCCTCATATTTCCCCTATGCGTCCGCCATCTACATTTGAGCTCTATCCCGTGTAGGGTAGTTGCACTGGTGAACTTTACCTGGGTAAGTGTCATTTTTTTTATATGAAGTTCTACCCAAACCTGCACGGGATAAACTCAATAAAACGTACCTATTATTTGCAATCGTCACTCTGTCGTTTTACATTCCGAAAACGGATCTAAAAGTTTGGTGATGAATTTTATTGGCACGCAATTTTTGCCATCTAAAAGTCTCAAAATTGTGCTGATTTTCCCACTTATTATACTCTAAATCATGCTGGGTTTCTGCGACAACGTATCGAAATAATGATTTTCAAAAAGGTGGCATAAAGCATACACATCAGTATTTCACGTGTAAGCTCTCTTTATTACCGTAACTCCTTGCGGAGCATGGTGCGTTCATGACTACCGTGTGTAGTCATCAACGTTACAAAGACAACTGAATTCGAAGTGTGATACGGTTGACAGCCATACCACTTCCTAGTCGCATTGTTAGTTTATTATTCTACGATAAGAATATTTCTTATCATCTTCTTCTGAATAATAAACTTGCGACGAGTCGTGCCGAGTTTGGAAACTCGATTCTCTATGAGTGTCTATTTCACAGAGTGGCGACCGAACGATCACGGCCACAGAGCACGTGTAAGCAGCATGCTTTATTTTTAAAAGTGTGCTAGTTACGTCTTCAGTTAACCGCACGCACGTGCTAGATCCCGGCTAGCATTTGCGTCATATATCGCCAAAGAGTCAAAAATAAAATTCACTTCAGGCATCACGAGTCGACGATAGGACGCATTGAAAGTGAAACACATGAGGGAAATGCCATTAATCAGTATCTATGTGTGCTTGCATATAAGAAATACAATGGTTCTTTTCTCTTCAAAAATTATTGGTACACTTTTCGCATTCTTACTATATAAGACAAACGCAAGTTTGATTCTTTCCATATTAATGTTGTTGGCGTAAGTGTGCCAACACAAGAGCCTTACGCGCGGTGTCAAGTTCGCCATCACACCACACTTTTGCAAAAAAACCCCTACATTTTTCATTTCTTACGAATCCATCATTTATTTATTTCGCGTAAGTCATAAATATTTTTTACGAGCCATTCATTAAACATAATATGTTACACAACTATAACGTCATCTTTATGAGTAACGATTTTGTAATCATTATATTAAAATAAAGTGCATTTGGATTCTCAAATATACTTCAGATACACAGAGTGTTGTTCTTCCTAAACAACGTGAGGACCGAATGTATATTGCTGGTTTGCTACACCCATGGAGGATGAACTTTTAATTTGATTCTCGAAATTCGAGCTTTCCCTTAGGTCAGTGCTATCTATGAGCATCGATTTTAATATTGGTTTTATTTTTCCCTGTAGGATCAAGTTGTGAGAAATTTCGAAACAGAGACTGACATATAACCCTGAAAGAGAAGGAAAACTGAACCATTTCGTAAAGTGCTCAGGCGGTCCGCGGACCAAAGGTGGTCCGTGAGAGACCCGTAAGTGGTCGGCGAGATACTATGGGTACTACTTCTGAAAAAGGGATATTTAATTTAATTGGGAAATATTATAGTGATATGTATATACTTTCGTTACGATGTCTGTGGTCGATTTGCAAATGCGATGTGTGCAGATCTTAATTTAAGTTGCATAAAGCTCGGTGGTCTCATTCTACATTGTACCGGTGATTTTCGTGAAGCAATTCATTTTTTGTAACATACCTAATTGTTTTCACTTCTTAAGTTAATTTTCATCAAAGAAGCATTAGAATAAGGTGACCAGACTTCCAAAGACAATGCTGTACACATACTTGCGGAATTAGTTTTTCACGCCGAATTGGAGAAACACGAGGCTACCACCATGGTGCATGCCATAAGATTAACTCATATTATTATTTCTTTCATAAGTGATGTCTTCGTAAATAGAATTGAGAAAGAATAGTAGCCGATATTCTCGAAAACATGTCGTTAACCTTGGGAAGGCAAGGTTCTGTGGATACTAAACAGGAAGCCCTAATGTTCTCAATGTTATCCTCAGTGGCGTAGATAAATGGGATTGATCCCCCTGGGCATATATACTTTTTTATAAATTATAATATATAAATTTAGTTCTTTCTTTGCTATTAATTGGGAAAATTTCGTAACAATACATATCTACCAATAGGCCATCCACAGGAGAATTTCAGAATTAACCCATTTGACAGTATTTTCAATTGCATAATTCTTACTGCCTTAGCTCGAATTTTGACAATTCCTAGCGTATACTGGCGTACATGAGATTTGGACTTCTTTCAAGTGTTGTTTTGCAGATAGTACGACTGCCACAAGAACGGATGAGGTGGAATTTACTAAGATAGTTTTGCATTATAGCGAAAATCAGTATTGTGGGATAGGGATTCAATTGAGCAGCATTACGACATATGATAAGACTAACTTGCTTCACCAATACTGCGTTATGCTACCCGGTATACAGTTATGCAGGATTTTCCCGAATAAAATCACAACCACACAACCACTCATTCGCCGGACCATTTTTTGGTATTACATCACAGGAGCAGCCTCAACGTTTTTACGTCCTGCTGCTTCGCTCTGCATAGAATTATTGTATGCTGCAGAGAAACCACTCACTGGGGCCCATTTTTACCGCATTCATCTGCATTGCGGGAAGGATTCTTAGCATTTGTACTCGATATTGCAGACGAACCTTCAATTTTAAGTTCAACCCACAACCTTTCAGAATCGAACTTTCAATGTGTAGAGCGCATTCTGCCTATTTATAATTTTGAGGTGATTTTACAAACTTCTCAGTTCTGCGTTGTCGCCTGACGGGATTAACCCATATTGTCCGGGAGTAAGAAGGAGTTGTGCTAGTGTTACGAAAATTCGCACAGTAGTTTGGCGTAGGAAGAATATGCAAATTTCTAAGAAATGTATTTTTAATTTTTTGTATTTTGGGCTGTGGAGTACGTTGCGAAAACGGAACGGTAAGACTTAACGTGTATATTTTTTGATAAAATAAAAGTGTCTTCCATACACTGAAAACGTCTTATTTTTATAAAAAATAGCCTAAAATTTAGAAACAAAAGCTATTATTAGCATTATTATGGATAGCCCCATCAATTTAGTCGTCGAAAATAATCGCCAAGTATTCTGATGGAGTCCGCATGAGGATGCATAACCCCCTCATTCTCGGTACACCTTCGATTTTTACCAGGTTTTTTGGAGTCAACAACCGGTACTAGATACAATGCCCAAACCGAATCGCTCATATCAGATATTATGTGGAATTCCACCTTAGAATGTTGTTTGGATATAAGGCTGGCGATCCTCCTTCCAGGAGTACTGCCCCTTGCGTTCCCATTTGTAGCAGGTGGTTCTATGATAAACCTAACTCCCCAAGGACATATCTGGATTATATTTTACACAAAGTTTAAACTTCACACGCTATTTGAGGAATATTGGGCAGTTGAATAGGGTGAAACTTGGAAATAATCATTCCGCTGATAATAGGTAGTGGCCGCGTCACAAAACCAAATAAATTAAATGTTCTAAATAAACATTTTCATTTGGAAAGCCATACTTTTTACTAATATTTCTTAAATTTGACGAATGCTTAAGTACAAACAATGTTCGCCCCGCTTTATCTCAAGAAGTTAAAAACAGTCAAACAATAAAAGCGAAAATTAAATAGTATCAAAACTGAATTAGTATTAAAAATAATGGAAATTATCTGTCCATAGGATAAGAAAAAGAGGATATCGTTATAGTCCAGCGTTGCGTTTTCGCAACCTTCAATTTTACAATATACAATAATACAACTTTTTGATAAAGAATGTATATTTTCGTATCTGTTGTAGTCTTTCTTATGTTATTTCCGTAGATTTCAGGAAAACATTTGATCTAAGTATTTCTATACGCAAATTAGCATCCGTACCTAAAAATATGGAATTTTCACAATTTTCAAACCCTAAAAAATCATAGAAAATGTCAAAATACATCTTTGAGCAAAAACAGGTCGATTAGATAATTCTAAAATGAACCTTTCTTCTTCAGTAATAAAGTTTATATTTTTTACCAGAAAAGCGCGAAACATGAAAATGCGGTTTGGTAGGAACGTGTAACTAAGAGAAAATGTGAGCGTCAAGTAGTTCTACAATTGAGACAAATTTCAGAAAGATCAAAAGGGGTTCCTAAGTTATTAACGATTGCCAAACATATTATCTCGCTAAATATCATCCCATGCAGAGTGCACCCAAAAAGCAGACAAGACCGCTCGCAGGGTTCATCCAGGACCTTATCATGTAGTGAATTAGATTTCATTGAGTGGCATGGGAAATGCTGTACATTTCCCAATGCTAACGGCAGGTCAAAATGCTGTCTGGTCAGCTTACATTAGAACCAATCAATATCATCTGAAGACAAATTATGTTAGTAGTAATCAACCACCTAAATTCTTCGGTGAAAAAAGCTTAAAATTAATCCAGTAAAACCTCATCCAATGAATTATTATCTGGCAAAGTTATGGGCGCCTTCAACTCTCAAGAATGCCGAAAACCAGGGGAATCGCATATGGCGGTTTGTAGTGATTCATGCAATGAATAAGAAAATCTAAAACCGCATAATACACTCATGGGCGTAGCCAGGGGGGGGGCAGGGGGGGCGACCGCCCCTCCCTGGCCGGTGAAACTTTTTTTTATTGAATTGAATTGAATATTAATAATACTGAAAGAAAAAAAAATATTTCAGGGATAATTTTTTTCAGATTCACTTTTTCGCATTTTCGTTTGCAGTTTCCATGTTCCGAAAACCACACAAACATTTCCATATCAATTTATTACAAGCCTTTCTTCTTCCTTCCATAGTCATCTATGTACATAGATACATATGGACATACCTAATTCTATTCTATTTCGTCCAGATTCGTCCAGTAGACTCGGGTAAACGTGTACTTCGCCAAACGTGAAGGTGAACAATTTTATGTGAGCTACTACTCTGAAACGTGAACAAGTCTTGAAAACCCTAAAACATGAACATTAAGGGAGGAATTCATAGTCCTCACTTAAGGAAGACGGATTCCCTTAAGGAATAATTATAAAGGAATGCTTATTGGGACAAAACGTCACTTTTAAATGCATTACCTCATTCAATAAAATAATTTAATTCGGAAGCCTAATTAAAGTAACTGACAAATAAAATATAAATAAGTATCTAGTAGCTGCAAAACTTAAATTTATTTTTCAAATACGAGCGACTGAACTGAACTGTAAAATTTATAAGGATTCCCTTATAGGTCCTTCAATTTATGATTTTAGGTCGCAAAAAATAGCTCGGCTCTGTTTTTTTGGGATACTGTTAGGGTAGATACCAGAAGAGTACCACCAAGTTTGCAACTTCGAGAACCTATCCTAACCCCGTGACCCTCAAAAAACCTCAAAGCTAATAAAACCTTCTTTAATTTGAGTCCAGCTTTGTAGGTGCAAAGGATCTCAAAATACTCGTACAGCACTTTAAAAATTGTTTTTTTTTTGTAAAAAAGTTCGAAATGCTGTATCTTCGGATCCTTTGTACCTACAAAGCTGGCATTGCACTCAAACTAAAGAAAATATTGTTAGCTTTAAAAGTGCAGTGGACGACTTTCTTGTGCCTTACAGGCCTTCTACATCTGCAACTTCGTTGCCAACCTAGGTTGCAGGTACCTAACTACACACTTGCAACATTCCGGCAACCACGCCATTCACGTTCTTGCAACCTGTTACTGCAACCTGCACCATGCCTACAAATCACTTATTTTCCGGTTTTTTTTTGCGTGTTACCAACTTAGGTTGGCAACCAAGTTGCAGGTGTATAAAGGCTGTAAGCCACTTGTGGAAAATAGAGAATCGACTGCACTTACGTCCCATAACGTATACGGTTTCTCGCAATGCCTCCTAATTTGACCACAGTTTTTCAGTCGAACTCTATGCATTCAGAGAACTAGCGTGAAATTTTGTCGGCCTGTTTGCATCGACCAGTAATTTAGGTACGCTCTCCAAGTACTGCTCCCTTTCAACAGCTTTGGTTTTTACAATTTGGTTTGCAAAATTTTGCACAAGAACTTGACTGTGGAATGCTCTTGATACCGCCATCCGCGGCAACGATATTGTCTAAATAGATGAATTAATATTTATGGGGGAGTTAAATTCCCTTTCAGACTAAAGGTACGTTGTCCTCGACGCGGCCGCACGACAGCGACTCGCTCATTCCATATGAAAACTCGTGTTTAAAATGAGAGAGAAACTAGTTTTTATGGAATGAGCGAGTCGCTGTCGTGCGGCCGCGTCGAGGACAACATACGTAAGCTGGACTCAAATTTAGCACTTTGGTCTTGTTTAATTTTTTCTTTAAGTCGACTGCATTTGACTCCTTCTCGAGATCCAGAGCTATAACGATCAGGTCGTTGATTTTGTGCGAGAGTACTTAATTGTCAAAGCTTCATCATGCAAGCTCCACGGCGTCCCGGCAACTTAAGTCGAATGAGCAAAAAACTACCATCAGAATGGAATCCTGCCCAACTTCGGTTTAAACTTTACTGTGGGATTCCGTTCTGGGGAGGGTTAGCTAGGACTCCCGATGTTATTGTAGAAGTGTAGAGGAGCAGCTGAGTTGAGCAGCTAAAGAGGGCTCTCAGTGGAATAACTGAGCGCTTGGGCTCCTATTTGGAAAAGGAAAAACAGCTTAAGAGCTCCATTGGGCTCCTATTTTAAGAAAGTGGAAAAGCATGTACCCCTAAATGTCTCCAGCCGACTGTCGGATAATGTTTTTTTCTATGGATGCTGTGGATGTGAGATAAGAGGCTTCTCGGTATGTTTCAGCAGGAGATGCGATCCTGTAGAACCAAGCAAAGCCAGATTTCAAAACGGACATTGATGTCGCAAGTGGAATATGCTGCCCAAAAGCCAAAAATAGCACTGAATACAAACGAGTTACGTTTTAAAAAGCAGAAACGGAGGCCAGTTGAATGTAATCAGAATAACCAGTAAAAGTCTAAACACTTTCAGGGGCAATTTTTCTTTAAATGGTCTTGAAAATCATTCTCGACTGTCCTTTCCTAAAATTAAAAAAAAAACAATCATGAATGGGTACTCGTTTAACATCTTGAGTGAGTTCATAGTTCGTCACAAGGGGCGTGAGTTCGAAAAACAAATTAACTGAATTCGTTCACGGTGAGTCACGAACCCGTGTGCAAAGAAGGCCACTAACCATTACACCAGCTAAAATACTCTAAATTTTGCCTAACAATATTTTCGCGACCAACGATTTCAAATCCTAAGAAAATCTTGATATTGAAAAAATTTCGGGCTTGCCCCCCCCTGACCGAAATCCTGGCTACGCCCATGAATACACTAGATATGCGACTTTTTTTTTCGTGACTTAAATATTTTCTATTGTGACCTGACTTTGTAGCTTAGAGGACATTTCTCATACTAATTTTATATGGAAAATTAATTGTAAACAAAATCATGCACATGCGCAGCGTAATGCTGCAACTTCGTAGTAGGGGCGTCGGAAAAATGGGGGCAATGAATACGAAATTTCAAAATTAACGATGCTTAAAAGTAATTAATCAGCAACGTTCCTGCTGCATACCTGTATACCAACAGCATCAAAATTTACACTACTGCGAAAAGTACATTTAAATGGCATTGCAAAGCGTTGCGTGATATAAATACACAATTTCAAATAGTGTGTATTCCAGTGCATCGCGGTTGAATACTCCAACCAATGAAAGAGCCAAAAAGCATACCAACCCGAAACACTAAATTTCCTACGCCACTGCTAGCTATAAAAAAAAAATCAAATTTTCAGATATTTCGTTTCCTTCATTTTCTTTTTCATTGTTTGTAGTGATTCATGTTCAATCAAAGTGGTCTGCAGTCATTTGTGAGTTGCTGGCAATCCTACATTTACCCAGCATACCACACAAACCGCAGACGAGTCACCAACCAACCACTTTAGCGAACAAAACATTCACTGGTGAATTCGCTAACGAACTGTTGGTAAATTACCGGTCGCTCATTTTTTACATTCGCGACGAATATTTTCCTCGAATTACCAGTAGATCGAGAATCATTCACCTATAGCGAATATATAAACGCTCTATATGTTCACTAGAGGTGAACATTTCTCGATTCGGTAGTGACCTGAGGTGCAGTATTCGTCGCGAACGTAAAAACTGAGCGACAAATGTATCTCTAGTGAATTATGATCGAATTCGCCAGAGAAGATTAAAGTGAAATGCCACTTACTCTTACATGATTCATTTTAAATAATATTTTGATATAGGTAAATCCTCTTAGTTATTTGAATGGTACGATGCCCTGTCAATGCGTCTTTGCTATACTGTTTCTAAATAGGGGTTGCTTCCTAAATTATATATAATCATAATATGCTATATAATAATACATATTATCCATAAATGTCAAAATAACACTGAAAAGTAAAAGCATCGGCAAACAAAATCAGCGAGAAAATTGAGAAAATGAACAACAATAGTGAAATAGAACTCACAATTTTTAATAGAAAAATAAATTTATTATAAAAATTAAAATTCATTGTAAACTAAAGAAATTCATTATTTTTGAACACATTTTTTCATTTGCGCTTAAACTTAACTTAAAAATAGATTACAAAGAATCGCCTTTTTACATTAACATATATTTTTAAGATTGTAAGTATTTACTTTTTTTTTGTAGGCGATCGTTTGCATATTGGAAAAATCTCATCGAGGTCGAATCGAAAATCTCCTCCCCCACTGAGTATTTTTGATGAAAAGCACCTAAGAAATAAAATGAGTTAACTATAAAATAAATAAATTGATTTATCTTTAAATATGTATACTTACTTTTTAAAGCGGAGGTTATAATAAGTCCTCTTATGCCTGGCTTCTCCTTAGTGCCCCGCCATGAAAACAATGTAGCTACTTCATCGGTGATAATCCTGCGCCACGACGTACGAATGAACGCTTTGGGGTCGACGCAGGATACAGATTTGAACGCTTGTATCTGAAATACGAAATTTTAATTTGCTTTCGAAGTTTTTCTGGTATTTTTATTATTACAAGGGCTCCGATTTTGTCTTCATCGCGCTGCAGCTCTACCTCGAACTGAACAAAGTTCTCTTTTGTTGTGTGCTGTCTTATAACACTGGTTGGTAACTGAAGAGTCTGCTTCCTTCACGGATCTCTTTTCGAAGTGTAATTACCTCCTCTGTTAGCCTGGTCATAGCTTTTGTTATGGATTCTAGCTGATCCTGATTTTTTTGGCAGCAGTCACACGTTTTCCTTTTTTTCTTACATGGCTCCTCATTGTTCTCTTTTGGGTCAATAAAGAAGAACATTGGCAATATGTATTTTTCAATTTACAAGATAAATTAACAAAGGTTACCTTTATTTTTTTCGTTTATTTTGATATCTAGAAAAAAAGACAAAATGAAATGAAATAGGCAAAATATTTGCAAAATCGTAAAATACCAGAATTTTTTAAGACGGTGTACACCTGTGTTTTCTTTGATAAGACAGAGGGCGAGGTTTGAGGTTCATGTTCTAGAACGGTATCCACAAAATAACATATCTAAATTTGTTGAACAAAAATGCAACTTACCAACACGTTTGGGGGTTTCTTGTTCCATGGGTGAGTACATAGTGTTGAAGTCGTACTGAGTCGATGTTATAGGTAATTGAGATCCTGAAACCAATGAACTGACATTACCCCATATTTTGGCATAGCTGTGTCAAATCTAAATACCCTCAACCATCAGGAATCTTGTGTAAGACAGCTCTTCATTTTGAGTATTGGAAGTCATTCTGCTGGTGTACTGCTGCGCGGATATCTGATGTGTTTTCGTACTTCCGTAAGAAACATCATATAAAAATGAAAACAAGGAAAGCATCAATTCAAATCATACTTGCAGTAAAACTTTCTATTAATGTGTTAACGATTCCATTA
The DNA here is from genome assembly GCA_949715475.1 of Microchrysa polita. Classification (NCBI taxonomy): domain Eukaryota; kingdom Metazoa; phylum Arthropoda; class Insecta; order Diptera; family Stratiomyidae; genus Microchrysa; species Microchrysa polita. The sequence continues at coordinate 131,646,532 of OX454415.1, read as the reverse complement.
TTTGAAAAAATCGATCAATTCATGAATAAAAAAAAAAATACAAAAATATTAAAAAAAATAAAATGTATGTGTTTATGATCGTTAATCAGAGATACCATGTATAAGAGGCACGAAAACACAAACGCTGCTTTCATGCGATGGTATCATCATGATTTTCTCATCTATTTCTTCCAAGAAATATTTGGATTCTTCAGATGAAAGTTGTATGTCCTTCGAAGCAAATATATTAAAGCAGCCTGACTTAATTGGATATTCAAAATAATTGGTTAAATGTAACACAGGACATCCATAAACAACAATATTGTTATCACACGATACAATTCTTTTAATTTGAATAACATCTTTTTTGACACATATAAAATTATTTGGTCTTCTTGTGGATAATTTGAAGGAAGATGTTAACACAAAGTTATAAGACCCATCGATGAACTTACCTAGCTTAGGAAAGCAATCTTTGCTTGCTTTAGTGAAAAATATACTTTTTTCAACCGTGCGGTTGTATATTTGTTGGAGAACATGTTTGCCATTTTTAATAAGTTTTTTAATTTCCTGAAGCTTATTTTCATATTTAAAGGCGCTTACATTTTCTAATGAACCATACAATTCAGCGTCAGCCGCTAAGTGCAATAAGGAGTGAAAATTATAAGTTAGGATATTTTCTGAATACAGTTCAGGAATTCTTTCTATAAAGTGTTTCAGCAATTTATTTGCGCATTCGGTTTTAGAGGGTATTAACTTTTTGTCCAAAAGTATCCGAATACCCAGGCTAAATAATAGAAAATGAAAATATCTTTCTTCGTCTAAGATTCCCATTAATATAGCAGGCCCTGTGTACAACAGAAATTGGCGAAATTCGGTAGCTTTCCATCTTTCAAGTTCGTCTAAGCCACGAGGTAATCGACAGAATTCGCTGGCAATGTTGCGTCTTATTGAGAGGAGTTTTGTATTTAGCAGTCGAATTTTTTCGGTCTTTAAGGAAAAGTGCTGATTTCTTTTCTTCACCCAAAGAATTAGCAAAGACTTCATGACACCCAAACAAGCGGTGTGCATGTAGTCCAAGGGGAAGCCTGAAACGCATCCAATCGGAAGTTGTTCTATTGCAAGCAAATTTTCGTCGTGATGATGTTCAAGCTGAGACCGACTGCGGAAAGATTCATTAGTTCTTAACATACATTCCGTTTCCTTGAATATAATTCTATGTTCAACACGTTCCCCTTTTTGTGTGCATTTGGTACATGAATAAAATCCTGAATGCATTTTTACTTTTAAAATCATGCTTCGTGCAGGTGCATCGCAAATGAATGCACGACACATTATTTTATAGCAAACATTGTTGTACACAAAACCTTCCTTAATAAGATGCAAAAGCTCATCAACCAGCGGACGAAGAAATTCATTTGAATCTGAAGGTTTACAGTTTCCTCCATAGACACCAACCAAAAATACCGACGAAAACCCTACAACGCTTGTTAAAATAGGCCACACTTGACTCTTGGAACTTTTTGCTACTGGAACACCATCTGCATTAAAATCTAATTCTAGAACAGTCGCTTTGCCAATATTATTATTTAAGAAAAAATCTGTAAGGGCCTCCTTAAGACCATAATGCAAATACTCGCCATTTGCCATTGTGACTTTTAAATTTTCCCTTGGTGTTTGTTTTAGAGTTCGACCATCCTTGGGAAGGTCTGGAATGACTGACCTGAGGATTGCTAACAAATCGTTCAAAGCAGATAAATGTATATTATGATGTGTGCTCCATTCAGCAATTCTTTTAACAATGCGAATGCTAGAATTAAATGAATTCTGCTGTATATTGGGGTTGCACATATTTACATCATTTTCCGAATTAGTTTCCGTATGAGGAGCAGAATTAATGCTTCTATCAGTGAGCGAAATTTCCGAATTATGTGTATAGGTAGTGTCTAACTTATCCAAAGAAATTAACCGCAACATTTCTTCCGCCTCCCTTTTAATGTTATGCCGGCTCATTTTTTGGCAAATATTTCTCGATTTGCAAAACCACAACAAACATGCAATTAAATACCCTCTTCAAGTTTAAAATAAAATGCAAATTACTTACCGCTTAATTCACTTTTTAGTAATTAACACTTTTACACTTCCAATTCTCCAATTTGCGCTTAACGGCTCTGTAAGAAAATCGCAACTGAACAAACGAATCATGCATAGACTTTTAGAAACCAGATGCCAAATTCACATCATGTGAATGAAATCTCCCCCTTTGGTGAACACTGCTTCGAAAAAATGTCCCGTTATTTGAGCAAACGACTATATCTTCGCGTACCTTCAGTCTTAGCGATTTTTTAGCGAAGTATAGAGAAGTGAAAATAATAAAAAAGAGCGAATGCAGAGTTCTTCGCTTACTATGCTTTTGGGTGATTTACTGGCAAATCATATACGTTCGTCCGAATGAAGATACCACAAGTCCTCGATTCTTCTTCACCAAAAGCGAAAGAAAAAGTTTCACTAACATTCATATTGTGGTGAACCTTCGCTATGTGGTTTGCTGGGTAGCCATGGACGAATTAGAAAAGGACAGAGTCATGTCATAAGCTGTCTGTGTGCGTCGGGGAGGGTAACCAAACCAAAACTGATTGTTTTCTTTTTTTGGAGTTTTATTTAGCTGTTGGACTTCGTTTGGCATTTTCATCATTTCCAACGTTCAGCGAATTCAAAACGTTGCAAACAATTTAAAATGAGCCAACAAATTAAAGGTTTCAACGCCTGAACGAATAGTTTTGAAACGTGTTTGAATTATATCTTAAGCCTAGTACTGACATCGAGAGTGAAATGTTTGTCCGCTGCGATATTTTTCAATGAAAATGTATTCTTACTGTCGTGGAATATGTGGGGAATGCTGGGGAATTCCATAAGCTACAATCAGAAAACAGTTTCATAATTTTGCTCGGCCATTTTATGTATTTTTTCCGATTCCCCGGTTATTTCATCGTGAAATGTCAACTGACCGGGGAATCTAAAAATAATACATAAGATGGCCGAGGAGAATTATGGAACCGGTCTCGGATTGTATCTTATGGAATTGTGACATATTCCACGACAGTAAGTTTGCATTTTTATTGATAGAATCGCAGCGGGAAGAATTTCACTCGCGATCTTAATTCAGCCCTTTACAGGGTAAAAGAAACTGAAGTAATTCTTTGATATTTTACAGTTGAAAAACATTCCATACAGTAGGTGAAACATAAAACTCATTGCAAAATTTTAAACAGTTTGCAACTTTTCGAAAAATCTTAACGCACTTGTTGACTTGCATGTCAGCTGATTGACTTCGGATGACAAGAGTACAAGGGAGTGGTGCAAAAGGTTAATTCGTTCCGGTAGCAGCTTCCACATTCATTCACTAATCCATTGGTCAATGATGTCAATGTGTTGACGACCGTGTGCTAGGAAATGGTTAGCAAAATTATCCACATGACGTTATCCTTATATGCTTTATCCTTGAATTTAGCAAATGCCACACCAATGCATCTATAAAAGCGGGCTAAGCTACCAATACGTACTCAAAGATGGGCAAGTCAGCTAATTTTAAATTTGTTCCGTTCTAATCTGTCCAATGAAATGTTGCGTCAAAAAATGTTAAATATGTGTGTGGCTGAGAATTATGCATCCCTTTCTACGAAACAGAGTAGGGTGGAACAAATGTAAAATCAGCTGATTAGCCCAACCGGAAATATAGCGAATCTAATATATGGTAAAGGCGTTTCACAATACCAGGGCAGCGTCTTAAGCATTTTTATCTTGTTACTGGATTAAACAATGAACATGCAATTTGGTGACAATGCATAGAATGGTAATAGTGTTTGGCACGAATACTTTTGAAGTTTGTATGTATCCAGGGTGTCCCTGAATAGTTGCAAAAGTCTACTTTTTTCAATATGCATAGGAAAGGTCTGTGTGGGTACACATATCAACGGGCTCAACGAAATATTTCATTTAAGTTCCTTTTTCTTTATTCGGAGAAACGGTAACGGATTTACAGCTAATAAATTCAGCTAATTAGTATAACCAACGCCAAAGTCGGTACTGATAATTTAGGCTTGGAACATCTTATGGGCAATCACGGGCTTGGCTACAGGAACAACAATGGCGAAATGTTCGTAGAGTTATGTAACTCTCGGCAACTGGTCATTGGCGGAACATTGTTCAAGCATAAACCCTGCCACCTAACAACTTGGATTTCTCCTAATGGCAGAACAGAGAACCAAATTGACCATATTGCTGTTTCTAAGACATGGAGAAACTGCCTCTTAGACGTCAGGTCGAAGCGTGGGGCTGTGTTAATGTGCAAAAGCTTAAAAATTCCTCAACTAGACGTGCATATTCGACCGCCTTGCACGAAAAAGTTTGTGCAGCAACATCTCTTCAGAATCCTTCTATTGAAGATAGATGGAATTTTGCAAAGGATTCTTTTATTTCATGTGGCGAAGCGACTGTGGGAAGATTGGATCGAGGTAGGAGACCATTTGTCAGTGATGCTACTTCGTCTCTTAGCTCAGCACGCAAAAGAGTTAAGGAACAGATTAACTCTGCTGCTGATGATTCAGCTAAAAATCAACTTCGCGCTGAATACCGTTCACTACAAAAAGGCGTGCAGAGAAGTGTGAGGCGTGATAATCGTACTTACATCAACGCTTTAGCGAAGGAGGCAAATGATGCGGCTTACCGTGGTGAAAACGGTACCCTATTTAAGCTAATTAAACCACTAATTGGTAAATCGTTCACAACGGACCATCCTGTGAAAGATAAAGAAGGGTTACTGCTTGTTACGGAAGAACAGCAACTTCAGAGATGGAAAGATCACTTTTTTGAGGTCCTTAAAAACCGTTTTGGGCCTGCAAGTGTATCTTCATCGGCAGAAGAGGACGTCCCTCCAGTAGCCAGTATTAATTCCAGACCACCATCTAAGACGGAATTAAAGCGGGTTATCGAATCTATGGACGCCGGTAAGGCCCCGGGGATAGATGGAATTCCGGTCGAACTATTTAAAGCGGATTCGAATGCTACAGCGGATATTCTGCTTTCCCTCATCAGAGAGTGTTGGGAAACCGAAACTCTTCTACTTAATAAGAACATGTTTCTCATTGAGTTGACTACAATAAATTATAAAAAGTACATAGAGTACGGTTGATTAGAAATAACTAGGGCGGCAAATAATCGCCTAGCACCTGGTTTTAGGTAAGTGATATTTAAGATGGCATCGACTACAAAAACAAATTATGTAAATCCCAAAAAGAAATAATTTAATGTTTGTTGCTTGGATTATGATTCTACAAATATTGTATTGTGTATTGTATTGTGACTAAATAAAAAGCTGTAAAGCAAAATGGAATGAAAATTGTGTATGTGTGTAAATAATCAAGTTCTCTGAACGTCGAACATTTTAAAGAGAGTCGCTTCACTCCCCGAAATGAAGTAAAATGGCATTCATAAAAAACCGATATTCATCTTGAGTTTCTTTCGAAATTAACTAAATCCGATAGAGGGCCAAGTCAAGAGAAGTAAGTTCCCCGCTGTCAAGTGACTTTCTTAATTTTTTTTTCTTTTCTCATTTAATTTAATGTTGGTGTTAACACCAATAATGCGACCATCTCAAAAATCAAGTTGGCAATAATAGCCGATAGTGGAACGAGACTGTGTGTATGTATGTGTATGTGTATTGTATACCCAGTGACTCAAGGAGTTAATCTAGCAGTGGTATGGTACGAGTATCTCTGCTAAAATTCGTTGATTGAACATGACTCTAAAAGTATAAAAAAGTGAAAGTATGAAAAAAAAAACAAAAAAAAATTTAAGAACTTTTGACTTTAAAATTTGCGGGATCTATGAATATTCCAAAATAATTCTTTAACAGTGCAATTTTTACTTCCTAACGAGTTATGCTTAGCTTCACACGGCGTTTCAGCAGTTAACTGAAAATAATCTTTCTTGACAGTAATTCTAGAAAATCCTAGGTCAAATAACCGCAATCGTATATGCAATGATACGCAATGACTTAATACTATCGTCCACACAGAAGATTGCAAAATTATCGACACCTTCATTATAAATATTTCAGGGGCGTTGCGTATAAATCTTTTTCACACATGAACCACATTTATCTGCAAGAAAAGAATTACATATACTGATAAGCCAACAAGTAGACTCGTTCTGAAATATGTACTTGCGAATATGATACGTAAGATTTTAAGCAAGATGTAAGGTCTGTGTCTGATTAGCCGTGACCTGCTGAATCAAATCCGTTGAAGGATAATTCGATAGCCACAGCCGTAGGTTAAGATTGTACAATTTTTCTCGTATATAAATCCGTGCGAACGACGAGAAATGCATCAAATTAACAAAATGTTTCGTTCAATTATTTTCGTAGCTGTTGTCGCCTGTACAACCGTAGCAAATGTCATCCCGGAGAATGATCTTCAACTTCCCCTATTGGATGGACGTATCGTTGGCGGAGAAAAGACTACAATCCAGCTATATCCGCATCAAATTTCGCTGCGACGAAATGGAAATCATATTTGCGGAGGAACCATTTACACACCCACCACAGTGATCACGGCTGCCCATTGTGTTCAAGGAATGATCGCGTCGTCGCTGTCGGTTCGAGCCGGATCGACTTATATGCACTACGGAGGAACTGTTCTTCAAGTCTCACGTATAGTTTCGCATCCCAGCTACGACCCGAAAACTACAAATAACGATATTGCCATTCTGATCCTGTCCGGTCAATTTACATTCTCAACGACCATCAAACCTATTCAATTGACCACCGCTGCACCAACACCAGGATCTACGGTTACCGTTACAGGTTGGGGAACAACCAAAGAGGGCGGATACGTTTCGTATACGTTGCAAAGGGTTTCGGTTACCGTTGTTACCGCCGCGGCCTGTGCACAATCGTACGCACCACGTCCGATTACGCAGAACATGATTTGTGCCGGAACTGAACTGGGCGGTAAGGATGCATGCCAAGGCGATTCAGGTGGACCGTTGGTTCAAGGTGATCAGTTGGTTGGTGTTGTGTCGTGGGGAATTGGTTGTGCCCGCAAAGGATATCCTGGCGTTTATACCAATGTCGCCCAGTTTAAGTCGTGGATTGATAGCACTGCCAGAAGGGCATAAGAAAGAGGTTCAAAACGAAAAGTAGCTCTAAGGAAAATATTCTTATTTATTGTATTTATTATTGATTTATACATATTTCTATTTTACATATTTTAATAAATTAATTTCGCATAAAACTATTGTTTTTATTTGGTGATTTTTTTTATCCATTTTCAAAGCTGTCGTTATCACGTTTTGCAACATTAAGGAACTTGCAAAATATTTGCTGCGATAAAAAATCTGTTTAGAGGTATATGGCCAATGATTAAGTGTGCGAACTTGACGGAAGACACACAAGTTGGGCAACTTGTCGTTTAATATTGTCGGTCCTTTATCAACTTACTTACTGTCAAATTCACAATGAACAACAATGTCTGTGTTTCTTGAACGTGTTAGCGGATTTTTTAAAATTTCCCTTCCGGATTTTACTTTACCCCGAATAGCTGTATTCAAAACTTCGGGAAATGCACAATAATGAGCAAAATTATGCAGTTCTATTTCACAAACTCCTCCCCGCATTTTTGAAGCGAATTTCAGGATCTCAGTAAGCTTAACCTACATCATTAGTCTCTTCCCAGTAGAGGGTAGCAGGATAACTATACATTGTAACATGCAAGAAAATCGCAATGAGCAGAATTGTGAAAACAGTTATATTTTACATACTTTTGTTTTTATATCTCCTGCACAGACAATCGGATTTCAATAAGCCCCACTGGATCGGTCTCTACCTCGAACAGGGCATTGACTATTGATATGTTTCAATTAATAAAATTAATAAAATTCGCAATGAGCAGAATTATGAAAAAATCGTTTGCACATACTTCTGATTAGTACAATAACTATTACTAATTACCGAATTCCAGTAAGTCTGTCTACCGGATTGGTTTCTATCCCGAATTGTATAGAATAATTCACAATGAGCAAAAATATGAAGACAGGTCTTTTTAACATTCTTTTGCCCACATATCCTGAACGAATTAGTGCAGTTTAGTAAATTGGACCCCTAACTGCAAAACAAATATTGAACCATGCGGCTTACTATAATAACCTAAACACCCCCTTGCCTCCTCCTCGTGAAGGACTTCCACCTTCGATGGAAAAATAAGAATTGCAGGATAATTTACTAAAAAGAAAACATTTGCAAATCAGCTCATTTCCTTCTTTACGTTCTTCTCCGCCCTCTCCACCTGAATGACCATGACCTTCAATGGCAGAATAACAATTGATGGAAAATTGACACTGACCGTTCTAATGACCACCACCAGTGGCGTAGATAAGGGGGGATCAAGGGGATCAATCCCCCCTCTCGGTCACACATTTTTTTTAGGTACGTAAAATAAAGCAATAGTAAACTTTGTGCTGGAATTACTCAACGTGTGTAGTGTTTCATGAAACCGTGAAAACATTTTTAGAACTGCAATAGAAAATTTAGCACTTTCTTAAATTACAATTGTATAATAGAAGTGTATCGATAGAATAGAAACAGTACAGCACAGGGTTTTACGATCATCTACTTTTTCACATTGGATCTGGAGTTTCGCACAGGCAAGCCCTACTGAAGTGATCTAGAGTGCTAGCGCTGCTAGAAAAATTAAATGTAAGCTGATTGATTGAAAATTTGTTGCCGAAAAATCTTAATGTTCGGTCTGAAAATTTAAAAGAAATTGGAACACGTAGTGCTCTTCCACAGAAGCGCAATTTCCAATAGAGAAATTTACAGTACATAAGATTGTAAGGATTTCTTCAGGAGAGTGGAAATGCGAAGGCGAATGAAGAGAAAACGCGCCGCAAACTGCTTCCAATTTTTGAGCAACCTTATTGTTGGAGTTTATCCATTTTTTTTTTTAAGTTAAAATTTGACGAAAGGTTCTATCGTAAATAGCCGGGTAAAGCAAGTCCGGACTTTCTCTAGTTGTTCGCAATTTTATTGTATTTAATACGAAGAACTCTCAAAACAGAATTATTTTTTTTAACGAAGTCTTCTATAAAAAGTCTTATTCGTGCAGTAATTCGAAAACATATTAACAAGCAAACAAACGGTGTTCCGAGGTTACCTAGGGTTTTTGGAAGTTTTAAAATTCCGAACCTTAGTCTGCTACACTGTACCTGAAATCCACTAACTGTAAAATATCTGACCAACATCAGATAATCGACCGATTTTCTTTTACAACTTTCTACTATATGAAATGGAAAAGAAAGTTGTGTGTACCATAAAATAAAGCATGTCCAAGTGTTTGTGAGGAGGTTTTTGGGATTTCAATTAAGGCGCAAATAAATAAGAATATTAAATTTGTGTTAATCAAAACTTTTTTACGATTTGTTTTAGACGAATGTTTAACAGTCCAAATTTCAAGTTCTACTCACATTTTTGGAATCCTTTTCAAACAATTGGCTAATAGCTAGGAGCTCGAAATTTCTAGCAAATATATATAGCTGCGCTACGGTGTCCTACAAGTTTGAAAATTGTAGAAATATCTACTCACGAATTTCTGAGTTATCGGAAAATTTTGACTTAATAACACAAAAGCTGTTCTTTATCCACATATACTGGGCATTCCCAAAGAGCTTTCGTAATTTCGCTTCATAATTTCCCTTTTTGGGATATATGATTTATTTAAATCCCTGTTTTGAGGTGTTCTGGTCAGAAAAGCGGCGATGCTAGGTGTTCTGTAACTCCGAAAAGTTTGGGAACACAACATAAAGCTTTGATCATAGTAGCGAAAATGTTTACGAAAATTTGAATACTGTGGATTTATTCACCGTAGTAAAAGAGACAAAATTGTCGATGCAATATTTTCAGGATTCATTTTTTTTTCGTATGGCAAAATTGCTATATATTTTGCATCAAAATTTGCTCAAAAAAGCTACTAATTTGAAGTGTAATAAATGCAGCAATTGTTATTCTGAAATTAAACATTTGATAACCATAAAAGTATACGTTATCTTGCAAAATGATCCCCCTCCTCTCCGAAAAGCTATCTACGCCACTGACCACCACCTCCAATAGCTTATGGAACTTCTGTGGGCAGGATAAAAATTAAAGGTAGTGTACGCCGAATAGCAGAATAACTATTAAAATAAACATAAAATTGACAGTGAGCGAAATTTTTCAGGGAGCTATTTTTCGCGTACTTTTGCCTCCTGAGCAGATTAGCGGATTTCAGTAAATTTCACCCCTCCTCCAGACTTCCACCAGAAGCAGAATAGCTATTGAAAAATCTGCAAAAATTGGCAATAGAAAAATTACCATTGCATTTCATTTGTGCCAACTATTTTGCACTCCAGTATAGGTCAGTTTAGTGTAACGGCGTACATGGGGTTACAATAACACCATGACCCATATAGGTTATATTGTTATTGTAATCACATGTCAACTGTCGTAATTCGATCAAGAAGATCGATCAAGAAGATCGATCAAGAAGATCGAATTACGACAGTTTACAGGGAACATCTATACCTCTTGAAAGGATCAGCGGATTTTCCCCCGCACCCACTAATTGTAACCATATAAAAGGTGAGGCGATACCACCTCCGTCCAGGGGCAGCGCTTTAGGGGCCGCAGGGTCCGCGTGGCGCGGGGCCTACGAGATTTAGGGCCCAAAAGCCATAAAAAATATTTCTCGAACCAACAATAAATTGCGACCTTAGAGAAAACATACCTAGTAACTCATGCCATGCGTTAGTCCAGAGTGGCTATGTGATCACACAACCCATATATGTTTGACTCCAAATTTATTACACTACACTCCACGAAATAATTAAAATGTCAAAATATTGTCGATGCAATTATTAACCCTTATGACGCCGCCTACGAGCTATTATGCCTAAGGTGTAGCTGAATCTTCTGTGAAATCAATCTTATTTTTTGAAGAGGTCTAATTTTGGTTCTAGAAACAGTTTACATACTGTGTCTTACGATGATGCGCCGTTTTTTCGATTCTTTAGACATAGTTTACATTACGTCGAACGTTTGATCGCATTTGTGGCCGTCGGTTCCTCTGAAATTTATATGGAAAGGGGTGGAAAATATTATTGAAAGATATTTTTCATCAAGATGTAGTACCAATGGTCTGTTTAGGTCTATGTGCCTATATGCCAAGAGAAGGGTTAATTATCAAGTCGGCATTTTAAGAGAGTAATAAATATTACGCGGATTTTATATTCTCAATTGTAAACAAAAAAATTGACGTTTGAATCAAATTTTCACGCATACTATGAACTGCAATAGTGTGAGAACGGTGCCATTTTTATTTTCTGATGCCCACTCTGTACTAACATGTACATGCTTTCTCTAAGATTGCGACTAACGAAAAAACAATTTTCCAGAAAATTCGAAATTTTTTTTGTAGACAAGTAGAGATTTTTCCTAGGTCAAAACAAATGCTTAATTTATTGTGCCTCTCTGGCCATCTGTATGTAACTCATCTTAAAATAAAAAAATAAAAAACAGGCGCGACAGTTCTACATTGGACTAAGGCCGCAGATGTGTTAGTGCCAACTTCCGAGATATGAACTGCTTTTTGTTGAGGTGTTGACAGCCCGTTCAGCAGTGTTATTGATCCTCATAAATGGGTACTCGTTTAACTTCTGAGTGAAATCATAGTCCGTCACATGGGTCGTGAGTTCGAAAAACAATTAAACTTGAGCTCATGACTCTGTGCGCCGAAGGTATGCGCGCACTAACCACTACAACAGCCAGACTACTGTATCTCATTTACATAGGTTAGGTTAGATACACCCAGCGCACTTAAACCAGAATTTTGGTCCATTGTGATACCAACGAGAGAATCATGCTTCTACTAACCGCTTATATGCTAGGAACCCAGCCCGTGCTAACAATATCTATTGAGCTCACATCTCGAAGGTCATCGGTATCGTAAAAATGCCTTGAGCCCAGAAAACGCCTCCGTTTCTCGGTCAGGGCGCGACAGTGACAAAATAAGTGGTGCACACCGTCTTCCTCTTCTTCGTCATCATAACTTCTGCAAAAGTCGTTGTGAGGAATTCGGAGTCTTCTTGCGGGCTGCCCAAGTAAAAAAAAAATGTTGGTTAGGTTTTTTGCAAATAAAACAAAAACTGTTGGAAAATAAGTTAAGTATTTATTATTTTAGTACTTGGTATTGCCTCCTCTTGCTCTAATGACAGCTTCCAGTCGATTCTGCATTGATCTGATCAAGTTGCTGATGGTATCTTGAGGAATACCGTTCCACTCCTCTAATAGGGCTGCCTTCAATTATTTAGTGGACGAAGGGACTGGATTTCTGGCTCGGACTCTTCTCTTGAGTTCGTCCTATAAGTGTTCAATGGGATTGATGTCGGGACTGCGTGCAGGCCAGTTAAGTGACGACATATTGGCTTCATTCAAGAACTGTCGAGTGAGGCGCGATGCATGACACCGGGCATTGTCGTGCATCAAAGTGAAGTTCTCGCCAATAGATGTTGCATAGGGCACAACGTGGACACGGGGAATATCGGTAACGTATCGCTTAGCTGTCAGCCCTCCTCCTCGGCCTCCTGTGGGCACGAATACGAGATCCATTTTTCCCTCCGAGGAAATGCCAGCCCACATCATACAGGAACCGCCACCGTATGCAACCGTTTCAGAGAAACAGCACTGCGCAAATCGCTCAGTTGGACGCCTGTAGACTCGACATCTTCTGTCACTGCCACGTACATAGACACGACGGTTCGCTGACTATGATTTTCCGACAATAGGGCTACAACTTGTGCCGCCTGATCTGGCGTCTTATCCATTGATGACCAAACAGTGATTGAAATTACTTCAGATGTAAGTTACCTAACTTTTCTGATGCAACTGATAATGAGAAACCGATTACGGGCGCGTTTATAGGGGTAGTTTACCTGACCTGACCTTTACCTGAAATTTCAAATTTTCTGGGTTTTTTGTTACAAGTGGCAATAATTTAAAAAGTGCGAAGCAAATATTGATAAAAAGGGTACTAACAGTTAGCTAAAGTTTCAAACTTTTAAACGACTTTTATGGATAACTATCATACTTTCCAAAAAAACACGTACAAATACACGAGCTTTCAGGTTGAGTCGATAGTTTTGCCGCCGAGTGTATATGCCCTGATTGGATTACCGTATTACAGTTATCCTCCCGGAATTTAGGGCCACTCCAAATAGCAAGATAAACAAAATGTAAATAGATATATGTATTAAGAAGGCATTTGATCCTACGTTTGTCTACATCTCTTGATCGGATTACCGTATTTCAGTAACATACACACCTGCCCCTATTGCTGAGCGTGCTGTTGATCTCAGCACGTCAACAAAAAAGCAGATAAGATCTTGCAAATTGAATATAACTAAGACATCTGTGGCCTTAGTCGCGTCAGTTATTTGAATTTTAGTAAATTTGCCCCACCGGGCACCGAATTATATTAATTAAACAGTCGGAAAATTCACCAGAATGACGTATTTTCGGATTTCGGTAGTTTCTCCTGACCTACCAATTCATACATTTAAAAGGTGGGGTGATACGATTCAAAATCAAAGTTGCTCGTCATCTTACCAATCTGGTATTGCATGTGGACTCCAACCCTTTCGAACCTAAAATAGCGCAGGCTGTAGGGGTCGGGATACATAAGTCCCATTGGGTTTTTTAGCGTTTTTTAGATTTTTTTTCAAAAAACCCTTATGGAATCGATTTTGTCCGTCGGTCTGTTCGTTCGTCTCTTCACTAAATAACTCGCGAACGGCTCAACCGATCGTCATGAAATTTGGTAGGAATGTGTAGAATGATAACAGTCATTAGCACAAACACTTTAGAAGTTGATATGGAAAAGATAACTGGGTGTCCCGAAGAGTTGAAAAAAGTCGACTTTTTTTTAGGTTTGATCGGAGACGGACGTATGGCTACTCAAATCAAATGACTCGACGAGTACATTTTAAATCAGTTACTTTTTTCCAATTTCGAGTAACGGTAACGGAGTTATGGGCATTTGAAGCTTAGATTACGTGTTCACCTCGGTTTTTCTAAACCATTACAGGTATGCGACTTTGCATAAAGATTGGTGAATATGAGGTTATATACGCTAAATACTAAGACTGTTGACATTTGCTAAGAAAAAGTAAATATGTAACAGTAAATTTGTAAAATTTCAATTTGTGCGTGTGAAGTGAAGCCCTTCTTAGGTCTGGAAATATAAAAAAAATTATGAGAGTTTTGAGAAAATGACATAAGGAATATGTCTGTATTTTTATTTAAACTGGATACATAGTAAACCTATTTTTTGATTGGTCTAATTAAAAGTGTTACAGGATGAAACGCGTTAGCCTTTCATTGTGGAACGCGTTTATTAAGACAAATCCAAAAAAATGTACAGGAAGCATTTCATTAATATTATGCTCAATTCTTATTTATTGATTATAAAATATTTATACAAAAAAATTTCACTATGCATTAAAATTCAAAAAAACCCTGGTATTGCGAGCCCAGCACTCTCTACGCTCGGTATTTTTTATATGACGCTCACGTGTGTTAATGAATAAGGTTTGCGCTCTACCGCGGTGTGGTGCTTTCTCTCACCGAAAAACTACAAAACCGAATTTTTAAAAACGCCACATAGACAATTGAACACTTCTTTTTATTATTTTAAAATGGCTAAAGATTTGAGCATAATTTCAAAAAATATATTATTGATTACATCGATGAAGTTACGCAACTTAACACACTCCATAAACGCTAATATCCAGCCTTAGCAATTTCGTTATCAATCCATTCTCTCAAATAGGCGACACGAGCATAAACTCCAGGATATTCTGGCCTTGCACAACCGTATCCCCACGACACAATACCAACCAGAATATTGCCAACAATTAATGGGCCACCGGAATCTCCTTGGCACGAGTCCTTGCCACCACCATCAGCACCAGCACAAATCATATTATCCTGAATCAGCTCTTCGCCATACTTCTCAGCACACTGCTCATTTGTAATAACATGCACGCCAACATACTGCAATTGATCCGGCGAAGCGCCTCCTTCAGTCAACGCACCCCATCCACTAACAATAGCCTTGGTTCCCGTTCGTACCGTTTCGCCGCGATTCGCCAACGTAATCGGCTGAATTGTTTTGGAAAAATAAAGTGGCCGCTCCAGGATCAAGATGGCTACATCATATCGTGTTGGTTGACTATCGTACAAAGGATGAACTAAAGCCTGAGCAACGTCACGTTCAAGTCCGACCTCCGATCGATACGATGTTCCAGCGACTACGGTCAGTCCAGTTAGTCCAGCTGCTGGAATGCAGTGAGCGGCAGTGATGACGATTGACAGTTTATAGACTGCTCCTCCGCAACTATGACGTCCGCCACGACGAAGGGATATTTGATGTGGAAAATGATCGATAGTCGTCTCTTCACCACCCACAATTCGTTCATCGTCGAATATGTTCAACGGCGAGCCGTTGATTTGAATAAATGAGCACGCAAATAAAAGCGCGACTACAAAACAAGTAACACTGGAAAACATTTTATTTCGAATGAGGTGTTAGAAATTATTAAATCACATATAGGGCAGCTTTAGTTATCAATCAGTAAACTTTATCGATTTTTGCGGTGATAAGCGACAAACTACCTAATTAAATCTAGATTCATTATCAACCTGAATAATATATTATATAATATAATATCTAATTCGCTGCGTTCAGAAGTGATCGTGATTAGGTCCGCATGATGGTATCGACATTTTTGGAACGCACCCTAATCAAGCGAGCGGTTAGTGATCATGCCTATAGCAGCATTTCTTCTTCTTTATGGCACGATAGCCCGATGTCGGGCCTTGGCCGCCTGGATTGAAAACCTCCAATTGTCCTTGTCCTCCAGTTCCGAAAGCCTAGCATCTGGTGGGCGTCCTCACATACTCCCATCGGGCTCTCGGTCGTCCACGCAATCTGGCTCCGTCCACTCGTTGTGCGTTCATCACCTTTTTGGGCATGCGATCGTCGTTCATCCTTTGTACATGTCCCGCCCATTGCAATCGCTGCAATTTCACGATCTTCGACACCTGTAGCGCATTACACAGCTGATACAACTCAAGGTTGTACCGGATGCGCCATTCACCTCGTTCACGAACGGCCCCGAAGATTCTTCGGAGAACCTCTCGCTCGAATGTGTCCAACAGGTGTTCAGAGTTTTGGGTTAGGGTCCATGCCTCGTAGCCATAGCATAGCACAGGTCGGATTATGATTTTATACACGTGGAGCTTCGTGTTCCTGTGCACCAGCTTTGAATTCATAATTGGGAGGACCGCAAAATAACACTTATTAGCTAGTTGTATAGTCGCTTTATCTCATCTGTTTCGTTGGCGTCCTTTGACAAATTGCAACCCAGGTAAGTGCATTTACATTTATGAAATAATAAGTTGGAATTTTACATTTATTGACTTGCCGGACAAGTAATGCAAAATTATCATGGTTTGCAAAAATTAAACAATCAAGTTCGTCCGACTTATCGTTACATGTAGACGCTCCTTAAAATCCTAGCGTTCATCGACATCTTCGTTGTGTGTAAATATACTATAAGGTGACATGGAAACGCGATAAGTGTAGTGTAGTATTAAATTGCTTTGATAGTGCACTAAAAGCACTAAAATCTTCAATGTAATTGAAAGACTAAATCGTAAATCGTACACTCTAGACTTTAGGTAAAGACGTCGAAAATTTGCACGACTTTCTAAAACTCTCTAATATATTTTCGTTTCATTGATCATTGTTTTAGAAACACGGTCCAGAAGATAGGGGCGCTCACTGATCAGTTTGGTATTCTTTGAAGACTCCTGAACGTACGCATTCGCTCTCCTTCATTTGTTGATCTAATTTTCTTGCTTCTAATTATTTTGATTGTAAATTGACGCATATCGACTGTTAAGACAGGGATTAGCATTATATTACGATTTCAATGAGCAGAGAGCATCTTGATAAGAAATATTACGATGAAGGCAATCTGATATTCAATAATCACTTGTAATGTTGTGTTTAAGTGTTTTTCATACAAACAGACACCATCAATCAAGATTTTTTGCATTACGGCTTTAATGATTTGATTTTTAGGTTTTGAGCATTTTGATAACGAATTTTCTTTAAATTTGCATTTGGATAGAATGAACGGAAAGGTATATAGCAGAGCTAGAGAAGTTATCCGAACTTGTCTTAACAAGAGTGGTTCTGATAAGCGAAAGTTCGGTTAATCAAGTTTCCATAATATACAAATTAAAAAATTATCCCAATAGTTAATTTAAGCGACAAAATTTAAAATGTGCAAATCAACTAGTAGTAGTAGTCTGGCTGGTCTAGCGGTTAGTGCGCGCACCTTCGGTGCACATGGTCATGAGTTCGAACCTCACCATGGATCATGGTGTTTTTCGAACTCACGAGCTTGTGACGGACTATGATCTCACTCAGATGTTAAACGAGTACTCATTTATGGGGATAAATAACACTGCTGAGCGTGATGCTGATCTCATTACCTCAACAAAAGCAGATAAGATCTTGGAAATAGGATGTCACTAACACATCCTGCGGCCTTAGTCCAATGCTGGATTGTCGCGCCGGTTATTTATTTTTATTTATTTAAATCGACTAGAACAGAACACAAATTAAAACATCGAAGCATTTGAGTGATGGCGATGCGAGGCAATGCTTATTTTTCATTTAAAATGCACAGAATCATTAGAATCATAGAAAAAAAGCGGAGTCTCCGGTTCGGTTTATCGAATGTTCGAGTCTTTCCGCGTTCGAAAATTCAACGCTCTACTGTTTTTCTATTTTTTTATCTCTGAACTACAACTTCATTCAGTTCAGTTCAGTTGAAATTTTCTGAAAGGTTCATAGTCACTTGACGTTGTCTACATGGCCCATTGGTTCCCAACCTTTTGCAGTCTGTGCCCCTTTTGCTAGACCCCCCCCCCCCCCTCCCCCTGAAAAATTTGTTTTTTATTTTGTTAGGAATTTTTCATTTTGCCAAACCATGCGCAAGTCAATCATTTTTGCTATCTTGGAAGGGTTGCCACAGCTCTTGGATAAATAAATGGAGACGATGACCTATACCACCGCCATCTTGATAGACAGACCGGACTGTCGAAATTCGATTTCGAAAATTTGGTACCTTAGCGCCTGTGGTTGTTGCTATTGCTATTGTTGTAAATGCGATTCCATAGCCACATGACAGCTTATTTTATACGCTGATAATCTGGCCTGTCTATCAAGATGGCGGTGCCCATACTCAGCTTCTTCGAAAGGTTTACATCACTCTTGTGTACAGTGTAAGCACAAATGCAAGAAGTAGACATATATTCCAGGTTCTTTATATCTGTCGTCATACAGTTCTGAAAAGACAAAAAATATTGGAACCAACGCTAGCCGCCGAGTGATATGTGATATCTAAAATCACGTGGAGAAGGTCTGTCGAGATTGAGAGCAATTTATAGGCGAATTGTAGATCAAACTGCTAAAGCTAAATTTTATTTAAATTTATTCCTGGCCCTTATTCCCTAAAACGATTTTGGCAGCTTCCAGCAAACAGGTTGGTCACTTTTAGAGTCAAATGAAATGGTTGTTGTCATTTGTTCTGGAATCAAAATCACAGGAAGCATTGTAACTGATGTGTAGTGTTCTTCGGATATCTGAGTAAATTTACATGCATCAAATTGGAAACTCTCAGAGAAAGCTAAATTACAAATTGTCCTTTAACTCGTATGTTTTGCTTTTTGAATTTCATTGTCTCATTTTTTAGCATACAAAATCTTAAGTTAGACATTCTCTCTTTAAACCCATGTCTTCTTCTTCTCTGTACCGCGTAACCCCTTGTGGGGCATGGGTGTGTTCACTCAGCCGTTTATAGGCTATTTCGAGTCAACGTTTCATTGCATATAATTTCGGAGTGTACATAATGTTATATTATATATTTCCTAGACCACGCCGAGATTCGATCTCCGGACCTCTAGAGTACTAGCATCGTAGAGTGCGACTCAACCAAATAAGCCACAGAGCGTTTCATGTCTAGTATTCTATATAAAGTGCGTTGTTGGGTAACGAAACTTCACATAAAAAAATGACAGTTGTGTCAGCTGGATTTTTTTTTATATGGCTTTCCAATTTGATCTGTGCCCGCGCCGCCCTTGGCCAATCCCCACCCATCCACCGGTTGTAAATCACTGCCTTAGCCTAATCCGAACAAGGCTTGACTTGGCTGTTTTACTTGCTGTCTATTTACTTAACTGTACGACGACGGCACGGCTCTTCCTTATTTAAATGGATAATACAGTAAAACACGGATAAGTGCAATACACTTAAGTGCAAAACTCGGATAAGTCAATACAATTTTCATGCACCATCCATTCAATGCGATTTTCTTTTCATTTGAAGACGGATAAAACGAAGCATACAATTTGCATTAGCATTATTTTTGAACGTTTCATGACGGAAAAGTGCTCATGTTCATTGCAAAAATTCATTAGAGCAGACGTGTCCGACCGGTAAAATCCAAAATTTATTAGCTCAAATTACGGAAATGTTGAAAAAAGGAAGTAACTTTACTTAAACTGACTAATTTTTGTCTTCAAGTAGGTAAAACCGAGGTTTATAAATTGTTCGTTATGAGAGCCGCTTGAGGTTGAGATAGCTCATTAGGTCTTTTGAATAAAAAAAATGTTTTCTTAGTGCTTGGCTAAACTGCACTCTAAAAAGTGAATTTAAATTTCCGCTGAAAATGCGGTAATTTTACACTTTTTCCCGCTTATAATCACATACAGAGTGTATTTTTCAACAATTTCTGTGTAAAATAAGAAAATTACACCAAAATCGGTGTGAAATGTATTTTTACGCTACACTTCTGTATAATTCAGATTTTCTGATGCATTTTTACAACGTTTATGTGTATAATTCGGATTTGTGGTGTATTTTTACAACGTGCAGTTGAAGTTTTACTCATTTTTTGTAGCGTGCTCTCCAGTTGTCATACTTCAATCGGCTGTACTTAGCACAGTGTACCACATTTTTCCAAAATTTCTCTGCATTTAGAACTCATGTGTACACGCTCTGTGGCTCACTTGGTTGAGCCGCACTCTACGATGCTAGTAATCTAGAGGTCTCGAGATCGAATCTAGGCGTGGTCCAAAATTTCCGTACATGTGTGGATAAGAAATATTTAGTGCTTGCAACATTACACTCCGAAATGATATGCAATGTAAAGTTGACTGGAAATTACCTATAAACGGCTGAGTTACGGTACTGAGAAGAAGAACAAGTGTACAGATCGCACAAAAAATACCATATTGCAACCTCCCATGTAGACGAAAAACTGATCAGCCAAACTCGACCGATACTTGTTTATATTTTATATAGCCTTAAATAGATTTATTGATAACTATATTATTTATAAAGGTTCGCCACTTCAATCTTTACAACGAAAAAAGAGTGAAACCGCATTATATTCCTATTACTACGGAGTGTTTTTACACATAGCGCGGTGTAAATTTGCTAATATATTGGAGTACTTTTTAAACATTTTTTATGTAAAATTACACTTGACTTGCAAATTTAGATTGCAGAGTAATTTCACTATTATAATAGAAGGAAACAAAGTTTCCTTCTATTATAAGAGAAAAAATTTCATAGAGTGTGGTCGATTTAAATGTAAATATTGTTGTTTGTGCTTGTTTAGCCATTATTGGCTCTTTTGATGGAAATTAATTTTGAAATATGATGACCACTTGTGTAGGTACAACGAATCCCGAAAGAATTCAAACTACGTATACTAGGCACAACCGCTACTGAAGTGGACTCAATTAAATTCACTGAGTATAATTACGGCGTGTGTTTGCATAAAGTGAGAAAAAATTGCATGTTCTGCTATCTGTTCTCATAAGAAGAACTAGTGATTTCGATATTGTCCATTATATGGGGGATGCAAAGGTAGGTGTCGCTACTGTCGACATAAAGAAGAAGCAATTTTTCTTTCGAGAGCTGATAGCGTAATGTTCCAAATAGTCATACGAAATCAGTTAAGCCTCGTAAATTAGAAAGTTTGTACGGAACACTGATAAGTGCACGAACAAATCGTGCATTAACGATGTGAACTTATCCGTGTTTTACTGTACCAGAATTGGCTCCTGAGTTATCGGAAAAGTGCCCGACTGCAAAATTACTTTGCAAATTGATTATTATGGTTCGTAGAGGGATCGAACTTCACATCGTAACTTTAAACGGCTGTAACTTTGATCAATAAACGGCCGCGTCCTAAGTTAGCTGGACAATTTCTACAAAGTCCCGCCGAAGACTTTGAATATATTTACTCGTATATTGGCCGCTAAACTAAACTAAATTTTATCCGAACATCGGTTGAAACCATATACTAGGAAGCCAGGAAAAGGAATCTAATAGAAAACCGATATTCGCCGAAGACTTTGAATATATTTACTCGTATATTGGCCGCTAAACTAAACTAAATTTTATCCGAACATCGGTTGAAACCATATACTAGGAAGCCAGGAAAAGGAATCTAATAGAAAACCGATATTCGCCGAAGACTTTGAATATATTTACTCGTATATTGGCCGCTAAACTAAACTAAATTTTATCCGAACATCGGTTGAAACCATATACTAGGAAGCCAGGAAAAGGAATCTAATAGAAAACCGATATTCGCCGATGTAATAGACGCAGGGTCGCAAGCAAGCAGTGGCGTGCAGTCCATACATACAAAAAGGCACTGCCTACCCTAGTCAAATAAAAAAAAAAGAAAAATAAGTTTTCTTAAAACATTTCCCAATGTGACCCATGCAACGCAATTTGTGAATGAACTAAAAATACGTACAGTGGATGGCAAAATTATCTAAACGTTTGTTTTAAATTTTGTTGGTATTTTAACGCTCTTTTCTGTAGTGTTGTGTATTATTAAAATAACACTCGCAAAACAGAATTCGTCAGTTGGTACACGGTACACTATTTTCACAAAAGTCTCCGTACATTTTTTCAGCGTTTTGGGCGGAAATACATATTTCTAAATTTAATTCCGAGTTGAAAAGGTGTCATCTATAATAAATAAATTAGATCGGAAGTGCATATTTAAACGTGGAGTTTTTGTCATCTCTACTTGGTATAGCATTTTCTATAGGTTATCGTACTGCCTACTCTACATGAAAACGCTGTGCACGCCACTGGTCGCAAGTATACATATTTCCTCACATTTGGAATACGAATTACTTGAAATTAATTAATTAGAGATGCATGATAATGATGGTTTTCCACTCGGTCACTGGGGCTAAAAGTATTGCAGACGAGGTTTAAGGAATAAAAAATTGGAGTATGTTGTAACTATTTTCTCACTACTCATGTTTTGAATGATCGATATACGTGATTCACTAATGACGAAACTCAAAGTGGCAGACAATTTCAACCTGGCTTAAGGAAGTTTTTGTAGTCTGGATGGGGCTGTGGTTAGTGCGCACACCTTCAGTGCACAGGGTCCAATTCAGTTTATGGTGTTTTTCGAATTCACGACCCATGTGACGGACTATGATCTCACTCAGATGGGGATAAATAATACTGCTGAGCATGCTGTTGATCTCAACACCTCAGAAAAGCAGATAAGATCTTGGAAATTGGATGTCCTAACACACCTGCGGCCTTAGTCCAACGTTGGACTGTCGCGTCTGTTATTTATTTTATTAAAGGATGCTTTGAAGTTGCCTTTTTTTGTTTCTGTGAACAAGTAGTGAGAGCAGTGTTAGTTTGACGCATTCACTTTAATTCTACATCAGATGTGTTTTGATTTCGGTATATGTATTAGAAAGTCTTACCGGTAAAGTTGCACAGTCGCTGATAAAAATGGACGCAGATTCCGGCGATTCTTATTTCAAAAAGATTTAAATCCATCTCAGCAAACTTTTCCAACAATAAAGATTTCCCTAAACCAGTTGGAATCAACATTTTTTTTTGTTAATGATCGAAAACTGGATCATCCAAAACAATCTACTGGTTCTAAATAACGGAGCCCCCACTCATTTCAGTACCCAAAGCAGATATTCGATTGTGGATCTATCTCTAAGCTCCGCCCAAATCGCCCCCAAATTAAACTAGGACATATTCGATGATCTTAAGGAAGGCGATCACTTCCCAATTATCATCAATCAATCACACGAGCATAATCCAATTCTCAGATACAAAACCGACCAGGCAAATTAGGATAAATTGAAAATTGAAGTTGATACCTTTTTCACAAATTATCCTTCTTACTCAAACATAAATTGGGAAGCCTCCATAATCAAAAAAGATTTAAAGTTTTGGAGCTAATGCATTTTCAGGAAAATTTATTTTAAATTACTTTACTTTTCAAAATTTTAACATTTAAACATTTTACAAAGTCTTTTAAAAAATCATCAACAACCACTAATCTAATTACATACAAAAAACTGAATGCTTTCGTCGTTTGCCTCAATTACAGCTTCTATTGACACTAAGCCATCCCCTAAAACAAGTTGGGCGAGAATCAACGGAATATAGTGGCGTAGATAGCTTTTCGGAGAGGAGGGGGATCATTTTGCAAGATTACTTATACTTTTACGGTTATCAAATGTTGAATTTCAGAACAACAATTACTATATTTATTACACACAGCTTTTTTGCAAATTTGGTGCAAAATAGATAGCAATTTTTCCAAAACGAAAAAAATGAGTCCTGAAAATATAGAATCGATAATTTTGCCTTTTTTACTACGGCGAGTGAATCCACAGCATTCCATTTTTCGCCACGGAACACGAAGCTTTTGTGGTTGGAACACCTTCAATCAGGAATCAAAATAAATCATATAGTTATATGTCTAGAAATGGGAAACTGTGAAAACGAGAGCTCGTTGGGAATGCACAGTATATGTGGATAAGGTACAGCTTTTGTTTTTTAAATTGAAAATTTCCGATAACTCAAGGATGATGTAGCAACCACATGCAATATTCTCCTTTAGTAGTGAATCGGTTGTCTTAATAGAGTGACATTTATATTATTATCCGATAAATTGTTCACCGTAGTTATAGAAGGATAGACTTTGTGCAAGAACTGAGACTTATGAGGTGCTCCGGAATACCAAGTTTCTTCAATAGAATTCTTGGAAATCTTCCATGAAACTAACATTTCCTCACTCATTGTTAATTTATTAATTAATTTTAATTTCTGCGCAGAAAGTGGCTGCATTTTATTAATGTATGTGTGGATTTAATCAACGCCAATTGATTGACATATAAAGTAGAAGGTTCAGCGCAGAAGATTCGATAAAGAATTTTGAAGCATTTCTATAGAAGCAACCAACCATTTGTAGTATTTACGAGCAATGCTGACTATATGTGAAGTGGGCGAACAAGTTAGCGTGTAGGACTGGCAAGACAATAGTCATGGGTCGATACTGCGGGAAAAACACGAGAGAATGACAGAAAAATATGAGACAAAGCACATGATGTATGCCAATTTCGAAGCATGGCTTAGTACTGCAATAAGCTTCGATTGGATTACAGGGTATAGGTAAAGTGCCAGTGTTGTTGTTAGAAGAGAATATTCTACGAAGTATTATAGGGATAAAATTGTTACTTGGGATCGTAGAAAAATTTTGATTCACACAAATTTCATTCTCTAATTCATTTGCGCCTTAGTTTAAATTTCGAAAACCTCGTCAAAAACACAGTGGACATGCTTTATTTTCTGGTACAGACTACTTCCTTTTCCATTTCATATAGTGGAAAGTTGTATAAGAAAATCGGTCGAGTTTCTAATGCTGGTCAAAGATTTTACGGTTCAGTTGATTTCCGGATCAGTGAGCAATTCTGCCTGCATAAGACAATATATCTTTACATTTTTAAAAAATTCTGAAATTTTTTTATAGTTGATTTAGGTAATTTAAAAAAATCCTGGTTATAGGATTGAGAGTTCTTCGTATTAAATTCAATAAAACTGCGAACGAGAAAGTCAAGACTTGATTTGTCCTGTTATATACAATAAAACCTTTCGTCAAATCTTACCTTAAAATAAAAAAAGAAAAAGAATATTGATAAACTCAAACAATAAAGGATGCTAAAAAATTGGAAACAGTTTTGCAGCGTTGCTTACATTTAATTTTTCTAGATTTTTTCAGTAGAGCTTGCCTGTGCGATCTCCAGATGAAATGTGAAAAAAGTAGATGAACATATAGTGCTGTGCTGTAGCGTTTCTATTCTATCGACACGCTTCAATTATACAATTGAAATTTGAGGAAGTGTTAAATCTTGTATTCTTCTCAGTACCATATGTGGGGCCATGGTGCGTTAACTCAGCCGTTTATAGGCAATTTTGAGTCAACGTTACATTGCATATCATTTCGGAGTGTATATAATGTTGCAAGCACTATATAATTCCTATCCGAAAATGTGCGGAAATGTTGGACTACGCCGAAATTCGATCTCCGGACCTCTAGATTAGCAATAATAATAAAACATGTCATGGAAGGAGGCGGAGGATCCCCTTAACCCCCCCCCCATTTCTAATGTCACCAGCCGTCTTAACTTCCAACAGACAAAAAACACCAAATAGAGAACGATATCACAATGATCGAGTTCGACTCCGCCCTTTCAGCTTTGAAACGTAACACTCCAGGAATCGAAAAAATTTCTTAATAAAAAAAAATAAAGAAAATAACGCATTACTCTCTATATAATTCCATTCTCTCCACAAGAATGGAAAATCGCTACTGTCATCCCTCTCAGCAAACCAAACAAACCAATAACAGCAATGAAGGGTATCGTCCTATATCCCTAATACCTTGCCTCTCAAAAGTATTCTCGCCAAGCTACTTTCGTGGTTTCTCGAAAACAGTAAGTGAGAAAGTCAGTCAAAGTCCCAAAAAAGAGCTGTATCAATTGTTACGCTAAAAAACTCAATCAGCTGCCGCCTTTCTAGTAAGAACCAGCAGTCCTCGCATAGGATTATGAACTTTTCAGCAAAATTAATGTTTAGATGCGTTCTACATCGACTTTTGTAAACCCCATTTTCGAAAATTTTCATTTGAAAACACAAACTCGGCATATTTTGAGGCATCTTTAGACGGTTGTATCTTTGAAACGGTAATAGCTAGGACTATGCACTTTTCAGCAAAATTTATCAACACATGGACAGAGTATGACGATTCTAAAGGGAGCCGTTAGCTTCGAAATAATAAAAAAAAATTTGTAAAGAAATAAATTTATTAAAAGCATACACATAACTTTTTACTAATAATGTACAAGAATTAAATATTTTTATACTTAGTTCAAATTCTACTGAAACAACTCCGTGAGCCTAAAAGCATGCAAAAAAATTTTTAATCTAAAAGTTTTAAAAAAAAAGTTGGTTTTTCACATATAGCTGATATCGGCTATCATCTTCACAATAATCCGAGATTTAATTGTATTTCAGTTTCGACAGATAAATTTAAATCAGCAGATATATTGATTTAAAAACTTTATAATTCTCCTAAATTTGTGTGTGTGCTTGAATTTTTTTGCTTTGTTGTCTACGAATTACGTTCAATCAAGATATTTCATACTAATCCTATGTTGTTGTTTTTACCGTATTTTGTTAATTTTAACTATTGCGGACTGAAAAGAGATATTACATACAAATTCAATTTAAATCAAATTTAAGAAGAATATTGCATGGAGTGCAATGCAAATCAATGCAAATCAATATTTTATCAACGCGATGTCTTTTTGTTTTTGGGTAATTGTATTTCATTTTATGCAGACAACGTGCTTATCACAGTATTCAAAATCCTTTGCATTGCAGTGTATGTATTCAAATTGAGTTATTTTCAAGTGCAATTACATACACTGAAGATCGCTTAAACCACATTCTCAATCCAAATCCTTTGTAAAGCCACGATAAAAACGAGTTACTTGCTCGGTATAAAAGGGAATGCTAAAAACAGCTCACTTTAGTAGTCAATATGCTACGTTTCGTTGTTCTCAGTACTCTGCTTGCCTGCGCCTTTGGAGCGGCCATTCCCGATGGTCTTGTACCATTGTGGGAGGCCCGCATTGTTGGCGGTCGGGACACCACCATCGATCAATACCCATACACCGTCTCCATGAAATACGGTGGCAGTCATCGTTGCGGTGGTTCCATCTACAATGCCAACGTCATCATCAGTGCTGCTCACTGTGTTACTGGAATTTCAGCCAGTAGTTTGAGCATTACTGCTGGCACTTCATACCGTACCTCGGGAGGTGTCAACAAAAAGGTCACTAGAGTCGTCTACCACGAAAAGTATAGCAGCAGCACTACGAACAACGATGTTGCCATTTTGTGGGTCGACAGTCCATTTGAATTCAGCGCCAACATTCAACCAATCGGTCTTGCTGAAGCCGGATCTGTCGCCCCGGCCGGAGTGAAGGCTATCTGCAGTGGATGGGGTGCTTTGAAAGAGGGTGGAAGTTCTCCGTCTATTCTCCAAGTTGTCGATGTTTCAGTTGTGACAAATGCTGCTTGTAAGTCGGCCTACGGTTCCAGTGCAATTACCGATGCCATGATGTGCGCCGGAGAGGCTGAGGGAGGAAAGGACGCTTGTCAAGGTGATTCAGGTGGTCCATTGGTTGTTGGTGATCGTTTGGTTGGTATTGTTTCGTGGGGACGTGGATGTGCTCGCAAGGGATATCCCGGCGTTTATGCTTCCGTTGGAAATCTTCGCTCCTGGATCGATAGCAAGTTGTAAAATACTGATGAAATGAAATAAATTTTCAAAAAATAGTTAGAAAATATTCTACATTTTAAACTATTTTAAAATCAAAATACCTCTAGTCTAGGATTATTCCATTCAGATATGCATAGGTAAGTCTATTTCAAAAATAATATATAACTTAGTAGATAAGTACTATATGTCACCAAATTCAAAATGTATCGTAGAATACACTTGAATTATAAAAGTTAACTGAACGGTGGTGTAAACCATGATTGTACACCCGACCCTAAAATGTATTAGACAAGTCTTCACGGTATATTTAAAGAAGCGATAACGACTTTGGCCGGGAAAGTGAATGCTAAGCTTAAGTAAATACACAAAGCAGTGGGAATTAATTCTCAGATGTAGATTCGATACAAATCAAATCAGTATTTTTTAGGTACAATCAGATTTAATGGATATACTTTTAAACTATGTTCTCAATTGTGTGCGATTCTCCTATTTAGAACAAAACGAGACCGGGGCTAATTTCGGGCGCGGTCCCAATTTAGATACCCTTCACTTTTCTTCGGGCTAAAAGTCATTCAGGAATCCTAAAAAGTTGTGTTTCCACTCTGACCGTTCCTACATGAGTCTTGTTACCTATACTTTCGGGGTGGGGCTTCTATGACAGCATCATGGCTCCATGGTTCGATTTTCACTCTCCTACATGTGATTTGTGACTCGGAGACGGATAGGAAAGGTTTAATTGGTCTATGAAGTTTTCCTTTTCCATATTCTCATTCCATTCTCATGTATTACTTGTATCGTTGAAAAACGCATTAAGTAGTAAAATGTAAAACGCGTTCCCAACACAACAGACAGACGGACATCGCCCAATTGACTCCCCACATCCCACTGGTCAATCTATTTAAAATTCTCACAGCTTGTAATATATTTATTTCACTAAGGCCCATTCTCTCGTAGATTTTATAGAATGGTTAGTCTTATCGCCTAGAGAAGACACACACAATATTCAATGATTTGCTCAATGTAAGATGATGGCTTAACCAAGCAAAATATGGCGTAGCTATGCAAAATTAACAAAAATTCCATTCAATACAATGGAAAAGCTTTCTGAATATGGTGTGTGTCTTGTCTACGCGATAAGACTAATCAGCCGACAGGTACTGAATAATAGCTATCAGAAACCCGGCCATAGTCTAAAATGCTTCCTGCAATGTTTTACAAACTTTATAACAAAGTTAAATACCCTTTCACCTATAAAATGATGGATATAAATACAACATTTTTATGTATAAAAGAAATCGCTAAAAAACTGTTTAGCTTAGTAGAAGTAGGCCATATGTTGCGTTTCGTTGTTTTTAGTGCTTTTCTTGCCTGCGCCTTTGCGGCTGAAATTCCCGATGGTCTCGTACCGTTGTGGAAGACCCATATGGTTGGTGGTCAAAAAACCGAGATCTACCACCACCCGTACACCGTCTCCATTCGAACCGAAGACAGCATAGTCGGCGTTGCAGTGGATCAATCTACAGGGCTGACATCATCATCACTGCTGCTCACTGTGTTACTGGTATCACTGCCGATAAATTAACCGTTGTTGCCGGTACTAATTTGAATACAGGAGTACCCCTCTACAGGAGAAACGTCACTAAGATCGTCTCTCACGAACATTACAGCGACTACACTGTCGTCAACGATGTTGCCATTTTGTGGCTCGAAAGGGAATACGAGTTGTCGACCAAAATTCAACCAATTGCTCTTGCCGAAGCTGGATCTGTGGTTCCTGCCGATGTTACAGCTTTCACCACTGGTTGGATTCGTTCTAACCCGGCAGATATAATTAATTCACTTTCTATTCAAGTGATTAGTGTTACAGTTGTTACCGATGCCGCTTGCGAGTCTGGTTCCAGCAAAAATACCGATGATATGATATATGCTGTATGCACCGCTTGGATTGATGGAATAATGGACGTTTGTCATGGAGACTCGGGCGGCCCATTGGTTTATAACGACACTTTAATTGGAATTGTTTCGTGGCCATTTGGATGTGCCCTTAATGGAGGTCCGGGTGTCTATGCCAGCATTAGTTACCTTCGCCCATGGATTGATAGCAAATTGGGAAATACTGTTGGGAAATAAAATGTAAAATATTTTTTTAAGTATTTTTTTTCCTAATGTTGACTTTCAGAAAATTCTTAAACTGATTGAATCGTTCCGTTACTCTATGTATGTTCAGGCATTTTAGTAGTCAATCAATAGAGAAATCAGGTTATGTGTAATGGAAAACACCGAAAATCTGAATGTGTCCTAGAGGCGGAGTTAATCTCTCTACTACTGTACAAGTTAGGCCCAAAGACGAATTTCTAATCACGTTCCAGCTTACCAGTTTTATTTATTGAACCATTAACGGACTTAAGTCCTTGTTACAAGAAAAAACTTAGGAAATAAAATAAAAAACAAAAAATATTTATAAGAATAAAATAATAATATGATAATAAAATAAAGTACCCGAAAAAATAAATACTTTTAAAAACTAAGTTGTTATAACGAAGCTGAGAACAAACTCAAATCCAAATTGATAACCGCAGATTTTAACTCATTATAATTCGTATTAAATATATCAATGTGGTTGCAGACACAGTTTCCAAAAAGTTTGATCCTTTCTATAGGAGAAAATTTGATATAATCTGTTCTGCAATTTGATAGTTGAAAGATATTTTTATTCCTAGTCGGTCTGGAGGCAACTCTAAATGATATGTACCAAGGATTTCAGGAACATCAAGGTCACCATTCAAGACCTTGTGAAGAAACACTACGTCATAAAAAGTTCTACGGTTAACGAGAGCCGTCGTGTTAATAGTGTTTAATAGCTCCAAATAAACAATATTCTCCCGGCTGATACGTAGTTTGTATCCAATAAACCTTAAAAACTTTTATTGTACTTTTTCGATAGTTAACGAATGTGTTATATAATAAGGATTCCACAATGCCGATGCATATACAAGTTTGCTTCTAACTAACGAAAAGTACAAGGTCTTTAGAGCATGGATGTTAGAAAATTGTCTGGTATTCCTCATTATGAAACCTAATGTTCTTCGGGCTTGATCGCATATGTTATTAATATGAAGATTAAAATTAAAAGATGTGTCCAAAGTGACACCTAAATCATCAATCCAGTCAACTTGTCTCAGTGGCACATTATCGATTGAGTAGGAATGAGGATGTTGTATATTAGTTCTATTAAAAATGATATACTGACATTTATCCACGTTCAAATTTAAGCAATTATTAATACAATAAGTGTTTAGGTTATCGAGATTAGATTGTAGAATCGATTGATCATCCGGCGAGGAAATAGCCTTGAAAATTTTCCAATCGTCTGCGAATAAAAGAAACTGCACCCCGTCAAAAGCTTGACATATATCGTTGATAAAAATGAGAAAAAGTAATGGACCGAGGTGGGAACCCTGTGGAACACCAGAGGTAGGGCTGAAAGGATCAGATCGAGCATTATCAATTTTCACAAATAGTTGTCTGTCCCTGAGGTAACTGTTGATCCAGCTTAAAATAGGTCCATGAAAACCTATAACAGAGAGCTTCCTTAAAAGAAGAACGAAATTAACAGCATCAAAGGCCTTAGAAAAATCGCTATATACTGAATGCACTTGTGAAAATTGATCAAATGTTTAGCAAATAAGTTTGAAATTTGGTTGATGTTGGTGCCAATTTGATCATTTAAGTGCATAGAACTAGGTACTCCAGACTCGTTCCTGTAAGAATTAACGTGCCTCCAAAAGTGTTTCATGTTACCGGGGATCTGCGATTCAATTTTGCTTATGTGCTGCTTAAAATCGATTGCAGACTGTTTTTTACATTCAGCTCTCAATTTAGAAAACAAATTATAATCATTGCAATTGGCAGATCGTTTGTATTCAGCGTGAACAGCTTTCTTGGTTCTGATTAAGTTTTTTAAATTTGAGGAAAACCATTTTGGGAACTCGTATTTACGTATAGAAACTCTAGGAACGAAATTATTAACCAAATAATTAAGTAATTCGTAAAAATAGTTAACTGCGTTATCAAGTGGTAAATTAACCAAAAACGACCAATCAGTAGACATAAGAGTATCATTTATACTATTGTAATCATAATCAGCGTTTTTATAACAACGAAAAGATTCAAATTTAGTTTCATTATCTCGGATCGAATCATCAAATTTAACATTGAATTTCAATAAAATATTTAAAGCAGGATGAAAATGATCCACAGGCAAATATGGAAAATCATAGCGACTAACAACAACATTATCGAGGTTTGAAAATACTAAATCGAGCAAGTTATTGCTAATGTATTATAAGCGTTATTGAATTGATAAAAATTAAGATATGAAAAAGATTCAATAATACATCTACTTTACGAATTAATAATGTTACCCATCCACGGCTCATGCGACCAGTCGATTCCGGGCAAGTTTTGCCGATGATAGTTCTTCCTCACTAGAGTGCGGAGTCTACAATCGTTTCGTACAACTTGCCTTTACCTTTAGTTCATTTTCTAATCGCAGAAAACTCCAAAGCTTTCTCGCCACATCATCCATCCAAAGTCTGTGCGATGTTTGATATCAGCATCGCATGCAACTCCTTTGTTTACCATCGAGCCAACATACTTGAGCTTGAGACAAGATTCCCCTTTGATGTACAAATTTGGTATCGAGAACGGGCAACAGCACTCTGTCTTTATCAGCCATGCTTCTCCAAAATGTTACTCGATTTTGAAAGTGCAGCTTGCAAGGCAACGATGTTTGGGCTACTGAGGACTATATCATCGGCAAAAAAGAAGAGATGTTTCTAGGACGTCGGAGATATGTGTTCATAAGAAGCACATGTTGACTCAATACACTGCCCTGGTGTACTCCGACATGCTCCAGAAACTCCTCAGATTCACAGACTATGCATCTAACCTTCGTCGAAGCTCCATCATTCATCCGCCTCGTATCATCCTACCGTATGCCTCAGGGACATTAAGTTCTCTTAAGTCCAACCATTTCAGATCACGAGGTACTATCTATCGAATGCCTTTTCCAAATCCATGAATACAAAGTGCAAGTCCGTTCGTGCTGCTCCGTATTTTTCCATCGCAATAAGAACGCACTGAATGGCATCGATTGTAGATCGACCTTGGACAAAGCCATATTGATTATCCTTCAACCGCATAATCTTTCTCGATCAGTTGCAGACAACTCGCTCGTAGATCTTCAGTGTATGAGATGTTAACTTTATAGCCCTACAGTTGTTGAGTTTGCGTGAGTGTCTTTTGAGGAAGAAACCTTTTCCTGAAAGCGTCAGGCATCGATTGCCCATCTTTGATTTTGTTGAACAGAACTGTGAGCCAACTAATACCAACCGAAATTCCGCGGGTATTTTGTCCAGTCCGACTGCCTTTTTCTGCGTTTTATCTGATGTATTGTCCAATCATTTCTTCCTCTGAAAAATATTTAAAATATGTTATATTCGAGTCAACATGTTGAAAAGCTCTTCTTCTTCTTCATTTAGAAGTTCGTCAAAATACTCTCGCATTCCAAATTGCTGTATCGTCAATCAACAGCGTTGAATGCGAGTCCTCCACGGACCTTGGCGCTTATATTCTCAAGCGTTCCTTCTCCTTTGGGCTGCGACCCTAAATATCCTGCTGCCGTGCTAAGGCCTCTCGCGCAATGACGGTCCTTTGGTCGCTGTCCATGCTTCTAGTTCTTGGTAGAATTTCTCATCTGCCTCTGCTTGAGTTAGTAAGCGCTTTATTTTCTTAAAGCATACCATGCAATTTTCGCATAGTCGAACGTGTTCGGCTTCACTGCTTGACTCACATGTCTACCAAGCCTTGAATGCATTCAATTTCACTTGTACTGCTTCCTTAGTTTCTAACTTCCACCATCATGTTTCTTTTTTTGTGTGGAGTGGACCTTTTGAAAATCCATGTGCCTTTTCCGCCTCAGCTACTGACATTTCTGCGAAATTATTCCACATTTGTGTTGTACTGTGCTAGGTACAGATGGTGTTGCTTTTATCAATGAATGCAGTTAATACAGGTTCAACGTTTTCGTTTGTCAGATTGTGCCACTTGAGTTTTTTGACTGGCCTGGGAGTTCTTCTATGTCCCCTCCTACTTTCAAAATAATTTCAGACAGGAACAATCGGTGTTGACTAACCAAAGATTCACCCAAGATCACCTTGCGGTATTTTAACCACCGTCTTATAAAATCCAAGCACAGGTGGTAAGATTGATTACCGTTTCATGTTTCCTACCTCTGTGTCCACTATTGTAGGTGAGCAAGTCTTTGTGGTTTTTCAAAAACCATGTTTATTTACGATGACCCAACCGCGCGATCTGCACATAGTCAGGATATCCATCATTTCTGACTGTGGATGGGCTAATCTTCCCTCCATTGGCCATTCTCGTAATCATAATTTGATTCAAGAACACTAATCCGGTATCTGGAATAGTTTGAATCAGTCGTTCCAAAATGCCTCTTTTTCTTCTGGACGTAATCCCACTTGGGCAGCGTAGGCACTTATTACGTCCCACACCCTTCCGCAGAAAACTTATTTGATGCTAATCAAGCGGTCACTTCTCTCGTGCTGCCAAACAAAAACGACGCTTGAATAATGCCAACTCCGTTTCTATCGTTTGTGGTTCCTTAGTAGTACGATTTGAACTGTTTGGAATTCATCAGAAATCGGGCTCTGTCGATATGGATATTTCATCACTTCGTTTATTGCAAGCACATCATGTCTGTCCTTCTCCGCCTTATGATATCTTCCATTTCCTCGCTTTGACGTCATAGACATTCCAGTTTGCAAACCTCAACTTGGTGGATCTCTAAGATTTTCAAAATAAGAGTCGTCTGTAGGAGAAGCTTTAATAAAGCTAAGGCCTCAAGGCTCGAGTCAGATTGGCAATCCAATAAGAAACATCTCTCCTTCTCAGTATCGTATATCCCTATGTGGGGTCATGGTGCGTTAACTCAGTCGTTTATAGGCAATTTCGAGTCAACGTTACATTGCATATCATTTCGGAGTGTTATAATATAATGTTGCAAGCACTATATACATATTTCCTATCTGCACATGTACGGAAATGTTGGACCACTCCGAGATTCGATCTCCGGACCTCTAGATTGCTTAAACATCTCAGTTCTTTAAAAAAAAAGATCTAAGCGCTATGGAAAAATAGAGGTGTCTTCCGCGACATCTAGATTCAGAAAAGTCTTGCTCATCTATGCCAAGCTTTCTTTTAAAAGAGGACGGATCATGGACGTCTTGGTGTATCACTCTCATGAATATGTTGTTTACCTCTAGACACATTCACAGTAATTTAAGTACTTCGACTGTTTGAAGATATGTTTCTAGAGCTACCCCACAAGGAGGGGTTTTGAACTTGGAAGGAATCGGATGCAAAGTCACTGCCCCCGGAAACCGGGCGCGAATTAAGTTCGACTCGGAATCACTCAGCTACATCGCAGAATTAGTGCCCAGCGGGCTAGTGCTTATCTCTGCGTAAATTTCCATAAGGCATCCTATTCTTTTACACCTTTTAGAAAAAGGTAGTGTATTTTGGAACTACTGTGTGGAAAATAAATTGATGGGCTTTTCTTTTACAACCGTCGACAGTCTCCAGACCCGGAAACCCATACGCACAAACCCAATAACTAAGACTTGTTGCTGCTAAAATGTGCCTTAGACCTCAGATGTTATGGTTGTCTGCTACTACATTTTCATACTAGCGGCCAAGCACCCTCTTGACTATGCACCCCTCAATGCATGCTGATCCACCTTGGATTTGAGTCTCAAGATTTAACTAAAGTCTTACAACCAAATTCACATTCAGCTGGAGTCATAAACTATACTATACATTTATATGAGTTGTGGGTTACATCTGTCCTCTTCCAGGCATATAGAATATAACAGGATTTGCTAGCAACAAAAATAGCAGGGGGGTCGGGGTAGGATCTCTAAGCAGTTTTGCTGGAGAACATAGTAAACACGCGATCCAATGGGTGGTTTCAAATTGTAAGAAGAAACCGGACGGGTAAACTTGCAAGACAAGAACCATCATTCTTACAATGTGAAATGCACAATGCTTGTAAAATAAGCTAAATGTTAAAATAGCCTATGTTTTTTGTAAATTGCCGGGATCGATATTTTTCATAGATGTTTGTTGTTTTTATTTATTTATCATTTTTATTGTGAAAATCATTGTCCTTTAGATATAAGCGACCCTGAAGATGGGCTTCTCAGCCCGAAATATATTGGTCACCTGAAGAAAAACAATGAGTTTCACTTTCGCGGATCCAGAGAGGCAACACAACAACAAACATCTATGCACAATGCTTGTCTGCTGGCCACTACAAAAGCTCTCGCCGTCCGTTTGTTTGTTTGTGCTAATAAATGAATTTACCCAATCACTTTACTTCCTTACGGAAAATAATACCTCAGAGGTTACCTAATCGTCTAACAAGTTCTCCCGTGTAGCTACGTGAGTAGGCTGACACAGGGAAGAACGTATTCCGCAGAAGTTGGAGAGTCTTCTTCATGGATAATTTCGCGAAAAACATGGTTCGAGTTTCTAAGCATTACAACTGCGTTAGAATTACTTTTGCAGACGGTGTCGCCTTCTTCTAGAAGAGTTTGACACACACGAGTCGCATTGTTAACTAGATCGCGTTGAACAACAATGAAACCCACATCTACCGAGCGCGTGTGTAATATTCTTTCGGTGCAGTCACAAGCTTAACGTACCGTTTCTGTCTGAGCCGAGGAAGTCCGAAGGTTTGATACATCAACATATAACGTTGATAGTTACACCGAATAACCCAAAGCTATGACTTTTACTTAACTCGGTACATTAAACCGAAAACAAAACCGAAACTTGTTTCAAAGTTCAAATTGTTGCACAACAGAAGCACTTTACGATGCAATCGACATGACATTCATACAAAATTCCTGATATAAACTACCTTACATTCCGTCCTCAAGGCAATCTCGTCTCACTCGTCTATTAGCCAAGGTCAAATAGCAATAAAAACAATGAAACCCTTAAATGTGAATGATCTTAGAGCTCTTGCCCTTATCAGCCAGCAATAAACCAGTTGAATGCAGATTGCGCATTCGTCGAGCTATTATCAGGAAAACAGAATGATATCCCCAAAAAAATCAAAGCAAGCTTATCGACATTACACTTTTTTGAGCAATCATATAAACATGCAAGCGATATAGTGGGAATTATCGTATTTTCCATTCATATTTCACCATAGTGTGAAGAGTGTTTCGGTGCAATCAATCGAGCTAGGGATCAATTTTGACACCTTTTAATCTCCAAAAACTTGATGACCCACAAAAAACTGCAAGTTTTACCGTATAAAAGTGATCCGCGCCGTAAGCATTTCATTCAGTAGACGATCATGTTCCGTTTCGTTGTTCTTAGTACTTTGTTGGCCTGCGCCTTCGGGGCTGCCGTTCCCGATGGTCTTGTTCCATTGTGGGAGGCCCGTATTGTTGGCGGTAAGGATACCACCATCGATCAATATCCCTATACCGTTTCCATGAAATACGCCGGTAGCCATCGTTGCGGTGGATCCATCGTCGGCGCCAACGTCATCGTCAGTGCTGCTCATTGCGTTACTGGTATCTCTGCCACTAACTTGGCCATTACTGCCGGTTCATCATTCCGCACGTCCGGAGGTGTCACCAAGAAGGTCTCTAAGGTCGTCTATCACGAAAACTACAACGGCAACACTGTCAACAACGATGTTGCCATTTTGTGGGTCGAAAGTGGATTCGAATTCAGTGCCGACATTCAACCAATCCGTCTTGCTGATGCTGGATCAGTCGCTCCGGCCGGAGTGAAGGCTATCTGCAGTGGTTGGGGTGCCTTGAAGGAAGGTGGCAGTTCACCAAATCAACTCCAATTTGTCGATGTCTCCGTTGTTACCAATGCCGCTTGCAAATCTGCCTATGGTGCCAGCAGTATTACCGATGCTATGATGTGCGCCGGAGAGGCTGAAGGAGGTAAGGACGCTTGCCAAGGAGATTCCGGTGGTCCATTGGCTTATGACAACACTTTGGTTGGTATTGTTTCCTGGGGATACGGATGCGCCCGCAAGGGATATCCAGGTGTCTACTCTAGCGTTGGTTATCTTCGTGGCTGGATTGATAGCAAATTGTAAATTAATTTTATTGACGAGCCGAAAAGAATAAATGATGCATAATGTTTTGACATAAATTGAATGTTTTTCTATTTCTCTATTGTTGGTTTGTTGGTGTCTAAACGTCAGCAAAATCTATATTTGCCACCAGATGGTTATTGATTCCCTAGCTCACCTTTACTAAGAGAACTCCTCCAGCCGATCATAGCTTCATTGAAACTCAGCATTTTTTCTCCTATACGAAATCACATTTCATCACCACATTTCACACTTTCCAGACATGGGCCTAAACACTGAGTGGCTGTTACGACTAAATAGCTTAGCCATTTTGCAGAGAAATATGTGCCGGAATATGCTCTACATCTCCTGAAACCCCAATTTTGAAAATATCGATTTGAAAACATAAAAATGCGAATATCTCGCTCGGGGTCAAAGTTTTACTTTTGTAAGACCTTCGGGCCACTGTATCTTCCAAACGGTGAGAGCAAGGACTCCCAACTTTTCAGAGAAATGTGCACCGGAATAGGCTCTACATCGGATCTCAAAATGCTGATTTTCGAAATTTTCGAATTGAAAACAAAGTTTTCGCTTATAATTGCACATGCACAATGTGGCATCTGCAGAGCGCAGCACCATTGCGCTAGGTGTCCAAGTCCAAGCCTACTGATAGATCTTCGCAATTCACCTAACAAACCGCAAGGCTTTAAAATGGATTGCAAACTACCTAACCGGTCTCCAGAGGCTTACAGATGGAAGATCGACGCTCAGGAAAAGTAAATAAGTTCCACATTCGTATGGCGTTCGGGTGGAGTAAGTCCCTGGAGGATATCACCCTAGGATGATATCCAAGATTTAACGTGCATCACCTGGCGGTACGCCTTTAACACGCGGTTTTCTTAAGACACGAATTGTACGATGCGCAATTGACGCCCCCCAATGTGCAAACACAAAGGGTAACAGTTTTATACCAGTTTGCAGGAACCGGCATTCAATTCGGGTGGAGTAAGGCATTCGATGGCTCAGTGGGTAGAAACAACGTTATCTAGATAAGGGCTCTCGTCCACTGCAAGCGTAAACTTGAGCGGCGCGGCGCTCCAGCGGCAAAGCTTTCACAAAATGTGCGAAAAAAAGCTTTTACATAGTAAAAGGTATAAGCACACATAATATTCAGAAAGCTTTTCCATTGTATTGAATGGGATTTTTGTTTATTTTGCATAGTTACGCCATATTTTGCTTGGTTACGCCATTAAAATTCGGAAAAGCTTAAACGCGGGAGCGCCGCGCCGCTCGAAGCATGTAATGGACGGCAGGCGTAAACAAGCCAGATTATCAGCTGATTCGAATGAATCTGTTAGTCGCCAAAGAACTCAAGGCCACGCGGAGTACAATCCACAAAAAATACGTCAGCGGCTGTCAGGTGCCATCGGCCAACCTCGGCATGTCAAC
This sequence comes from Microchrysa polita, assembly GCA_949715475.1. Lineage (NCBI taxonomy): Eukaryota > Metazoa > Arthropoda > Insecta > Diptera > Stratiomyidae > Microchrysa > Microchrysa polita. The sequence goes on along the minus strand of OX454415.1, from coordinate 131,607,048 downwards.
CGTCAGTGGCCCGTTCTGGATGGACGTGGATTCTGATGGACGCGGGTAGAACCTAGGTTTCTGCAGTTTGGCCTGTATATCACTCGCTTTATGGCAGTGGTAGAGAAGACACTCTACCTTTGAATTCCACAGAGGTAGTGCCGTATCCTCCATTTTGAAGTATCTAAACAAGTCAACGCTTCCTACATCAACCCAGAGACAAGACTCGAAGGCATTTTGTATACGCCAACTATGTAATAGAAAATTGTATTAGACAACGGAAGGACGGAGCTGACCGTGAAGGTTGAAAGTCAAAGAAGAGGCTCCTTAACTGAAGACGAATGCGCAACGAGTTGGCGGCTAGACTAGATTTTGGGAGGACATCGGTTTTGCCGCCTCATCGGCTCTGTCCACACATATTATTTCATGACTCGCGTGCCTACTCAACGAAACAAATGCGAGGAATAAATTTAAACTACTAGGGCCGGATTTTCCATTTAGGCAACCTGTGCAACTGCCCGTGGCGGCAAATGATGAACGGGCGGCATATTTTTGAAATTTTCATACTTTCTATTGATTCTGTGAATTGCATATTTTAAGATCTCAGGGGACAGGCAATGAGGCAATCAATTAAACTATAGAAAAGCGGTCGCTTTGGTGACAGATTTGCAAATGTTACCGCTCTATTGACCTCTACTCTCTACAAGTTACATCCCACTATTTTACAATCCGAGGATTTATCGATTGATCCTTGACTTTCAAATTTTAAAAAATGTGTGCAAAAATTCATCAAACTTTTAACTTTTTCTACTTCTGAAGCCTCACCTCAGCCTGTCAATTCAGCATTGGCTTTGGTAGATAATTGTGACGAAAACGTATAGGATTATCCGTATGTAACGGTGCTGCTGCAGATATCTCATCTGGCAATTCAGAAAATCTAACGGTATTTAAGAACACTATCTTGAACGCTTGCAATGGAATTTCAGTTACCAGTCAAAATTCGTGAGACATAACACCGTTATTATCTACGGCTAAGAAAATACATGGACATAGTCATAAGGCCAGGATGACCAGATAACCATTGTAAAAAAGAGGGGCTCAGTATAATATGCCTGAGGAGGTGAGATGCCTAATGTTTTTCCTGCCTATTTTTAAATACACCTAGAAATCTGCAGGTTAAACGGCTGTGATTCTGCTTTGTTTTAGTTAAATTAAGTTTAAGTTTTTTTCGACCGGATAAAAAATAATTTTTTGCGAAATCGGACCTAATCCCTAAGGGAAAAGCATGCCACACCGAGGAGCGCAGGTTTCGGCATTAGACCAAATTCACAATAAACTCACTATTGCCATATTGGCAGTGTTTTTAAAAAGCTAACCTACACTATACGGGGTAACTTTCATACAAATGCTAACCAGTAGCCTTATTCAGGTTAGCAGTTCAAAACCGAATAGCATGCTATTCAGTTTGAATGAGCTTTTCAAAATTCGCCTAAATGTATGCAATCCCAATCACTTCTAGTACGTTTTCCAATGACTAGCTAAAATTAAATTTTTAAATGGGTGAGGTTATAAAACACAACGTTCGCGTACCGTGCCGCGTTTTCCGAACCGTTCCCTATTTTGTTCTGTAAACGCATAGATCCGGATCAGACTTGGTGTTCCCATCGCCATCTCTCGGAAAGTGACAAATGTGACAATTGACACATCACAGCTGATACATTTGGCTCGAAAATTAAAATTTCCAGTTTCAAACGAGATGCAGATAAATTTTACTTTGAGTACATATAAATTGTTTAATAAATAAATGAGGACGAAAATGCACGGTTCAACGGCACATTGTAGATTTCTTTCAATGAATCAAGGTACTCCGCAAGGTGGCGCTTAGGGGATCTGTTGATAAAGAGAAAATTTCAGATCCGTAACGGCCGGTTGATATGAAATTAAAGGGAACGTTGCGCGAACCGGTAGGGGAACGGTGTGTTTTATAACCTCACCCAATAAAAACCTTTTAAGGTATACTTTACATGTTGCATACAAGTGTGTGCAAAAAAAATAGTTTTGGTTCGATGATTTTTTTTTGCGCGTCTGGGTCAGCAAACCTACCCCCGATGTTGAAATAACACGGCCATTGAATAATTTATTGGGGAGCTGAAGGGGTACGAATTTGGCGTATAGATCAATATACATTATTTGACTTCTCCTAGAAATTGCATGAGTGTATCTATCAATGTTTTTGGGGAAATTAAGTAAGTAATAATATCTCTGGACATGGACAAGCTTGCCGGGCAAACTTCGTAAATTTAAAAAGAAAAAGAAGAGGAGGGGCTCCTTCAGTCCACAAATTTTTAAGGAACAATCTCATAGTAAGGCTTTGCCTTGAACATCGATTGTGAATGGACCGAAAGCTAATAAGCTATCAGCGAAAAATAAAATCCAGCGTGGGCATTTTTTCACATCTTGCAGCGTATAGCTGGTTGGCTGGAAAACCATCAGGGTCAATCAGGGTCTCATACCCAATTAAATTAGAACGGACACAAGTAGTCACAGGAATATCTCCTATCACAGGAATATTTCCTATATTGTAAAGCGGCGCGGTAGCTGAGATGATTCAGCAATCGGCTGCGATTGAATTTTAATTAATTTTGAAAGCGACATGTGTTGCCATTCAATCTAAATGGGGGCATTTTGAACTTAATGGGAGACAGGGAGTCGCAGAGTGAAAAAGCTGGACATGTCCCCCTAAAGAGGACGCCTGACCACCACTACATAAGCCAAAATTTAAGCGTGGTGTGGCGATATTGAGGTTCCATATTGCAGGTGCAGCGAAATAGGACCTTACTCTTCACTGTACATCTTCTAGAAAACTGGTCTTTTTGGAAATAACTTGTTCTCTTTGTAGACAGGCCCAAACAATCCATGTTTTGATGCCGTTTTTTTTTTTCGAAACAACCCCACGTGGACCAAATTTTTTTTTAGAAAACAACAATCCAATTCCTTGCTTTGCCTCGCGTCGAGCCGGCTTTGTCCACCACGGTTTTCACGATCGACTTTCTTCTTTCGCGGCTCCTCGAATCGGTTAGGAAAAACCGCTGAGCAACCGGCCCGGTCTTACATCAGCCGGTTCCTTTCGCGCCAGAATTGGCGTTATCCAATTTAGTTTTCAGGCCAGCTAATGTCGACACTTAAATATTCGGTCTAAGCGGCATTTTTCAAATTGAAATGATTTGAAAAATACATACATTCAAATCATTGAAATTCGAAAAATGTAGCCAAAGCAAATATTGGACATATTTTTCTCCGAACTAGCAATTTTCCTAATTTTTCAGCTGCATCCTCGTAGCTTAAAACCACTCGCCTTATGACAATAGGCAATTGAAACAGCTTTCTTCCTAAACCTGGATTTGAAAGATATTTTGTGTTTATCGTATCAACCGCATACGCCGCGCCGCCGCCTCTGCAACAATTACACTAGTAGCTGAACTGGAGAACAAACCTCAGTTCAAAGCCTAAATGAACCGGGACTAGAACAATGGTATGGAATGGACCCACTTCTCAATCGGAGGTGTCATCATCCGACGACCCGCTATTTGTCAAGCTTGAGCCTCGACGATTTTCCAGATCGCAATTAGTCAGAACCTCGTAAGGCTCGCAGCGTTACTTTACTACCACATCGGCCGACCACAAAAACTCTAAGGTGTAACTTCAGAAATAAATCAAATATAGACACAAAAACAAGTTTATTTACTCATCATATCGAATATAATCAACTGCTCGTCGATCCATTTACGAAACGCTGAAATCCGAGCATAAACTCCCGGATAGTTTCGAACACCACAATCGCTGTTACCCCACGAAACTATTCCCACAAGCTTACCACCAACTACTAACGGTCCACCTGAATCGCCATCACATGCATCCTTGCCAGGTGCCGTGGCACAAATCATATTATTCGTAACCACGCCCCCGTATATCGCATTACACTCTGCCGTATTCGTAATAGACACCTCAATGTATTTCAAATTGTCCAAAAGATATTGATGATTTACCGATTCAGCTCCCCATCCGCTAACAGTTCCAGCACTACCATCCGCCACCGTCTCACCACTGTTGATCAACTCAATCGGCTGTATCGTCGCACTCAGCTCAAAAGGACTGTCCAAAATCAGAATGGCCACATCATAGTCCAAAGTCGACGCAGAGAATCCTTTGTTTGATATAATTTTACGAATTTTCCGTTGTGCTCCTCCCGTTGACCAAATAGCAGTTCCGGCTACAACCAACAGTTGACTGGTTGATACGTTCTCCATACAATGGGCAGCGGTTAAAACTACGTTGGGCTTGTAAAGAGATCCGGCACATCTGTGATAACCGTAGTAATGCAGGGAAACTTGAAACGGAAATTGTTCGATTGTCGCATCCTCGCCGCCCGCTATTCGACCATATATCGCGGCGGTTGGAAGGAGTCCGGCAGATACAAAGGGAGTTTGAATGAAGAATAACAAAACACCGATCGCTGCCAAACGGAGCATATTGTCAAAGAAACTGCAAGATACCGAGTACTTAGCCGGTTTGCGCACATGCCTTCCGTGTTACGCGAGATAAATGTCTGTACAATTAGGTAGCTGACGTTTCACAGTACATACAGTGAATGATAAGATAACTCATGAAAGTGGGTATTCCCTAATCCATTTTAAGTACGGAATTAGTGAAGTCCAAAGTAGTCAGAATTTCGTGAATGAAATTCAGTTAAATGGACATACAAAGGGTGTTTTTTAGAGTTTTACAATATTAAATTGAAATATGATACGCAAGAATATAGTATGGTGAGTGAAACATGTAGTCATAAGTGTTCTCGATTAATCAATCACGGGAGCAGCATCTCTGAGGCCCCTTCATGATGGCTCTCTTTCTACTACCCTATAATGGATTAGCCACATCACGTCATAAAGCCTGAATCGAAAGTCTCGGATTTAAAGGTAATAATACATGAACATCTCAAGCATTTCATTCACTTGCAACCCATAAATAATGCACACGCCTCCACTGAGGTTAATGAAGACGCGGTTGAGAACGAGAAACCGATCCGTAAGGGAAAAGGCTGAAAGGCCCCGGAATTTCCCGTACACATTTTTTTCTGGAAATCACATGGGTAATCACTTTCCGGTGCGTTTATACGGTAGTTTCCGGACACCCTGCATATGATCAAATGCGTATGAAGAAGAAGATGATCAAAAAATCTGCCGGTTCAGCGGGTCTCAACAATGCACAAAATCACTTTGTAATCGACTGCGACTATACCTACAAAACATGTAAGGACTGTAACTAAGTGGGTCACAAGACGGGATTTAGCAGAGCAAGCAAGCGAACGGCAAGACCCACTTATGCGGCGATTACTCGACTGGCCTCAACGACATTCTGGAACCCATCCAACACCACTATAGATTTTCGCCAAACTGGCTGACAAAACAATTTTCAGTAAGATCGACCTTTCGGATCCGTTTCTGCAGATCTAGAGCAATACACATGGTGGCCTCTTCACTGTAAACCGCCTGCAACCGGGAGTAAAGACGGCACCAGGCTGTTTTCAACAGTTGATGGACACCATGCTCTCTGGACTGGACTGGACTTCGCCTCCATCCACGATGTTAGCGAAGCTGAACAGAAGGACCACAATGAGCAACTCAACGAAGGACTTCGACGGTTTCAGAACTACGGCCTCATCAAGACAATTCAGAGTTTGCTCCGACCCACAGACGTCCAGTCAACGCGAATATTTCTTGTTGTAATTAACTACTATCCGTACGGCAAGTTCCTCGCAGACATGAGAACCCTGTGTGGCCAACTTGACGAGCTTCTTAGGAAAGATGCCACATTTGTTTGGGAAGAGAAGCACCAGCAAGCGTTCCAAAAGCTCCGAAAGATGCTAATGTCCAATCTAGTCCTAACGCATTTCGATCCCAATGAAAACATCGGGGTAGCAGCAGACGCTTCCATCTAGGGCGTAGGTGCCCTCTTAATACACGAATTCCAGGATGGTACCCTTCGCCCGATCGTACATGCAGCAACTTCACTCAACCGTCCACACCGAGGTTACCCTCAGGTCCAACGTGAAGTCCTCGTCTTGAATTTCGCCGTAAAGAAGTTCCATAAATACATTTATGGCAGACGTCTATTTGAACCGAAAAAATTGTATACAGACAGAAAAGACGTAAGGCTGATATGGCGGTACGATTATGGGTTATCTGCCGGTATTTGAGGCACAAACCACCCTCACTGAAACCCAGCCTGTTGTGATATATCCCAAAGCAAAGCTTCTTCTATATAAGCATTCGAGTATTTTTGGCATACCTTGTGATGACACGGTCTTCGGGTTTAAAAAATAGACTCAATAGTTTTGACCGTCCCGCAAGTGCCGTCTTCAAATGCGCAAATACTGAACCGAGTCTACATAATTCATTCGAGCACCGGTTGTAATAGTATCGATAGAATAAAGAAAGACAACCAACATTTCTCCAGTATTCGAGACGTTCAATATTAGTCATTTTATTGTGCTATCACCAATGAGCTGAATGGCTGTACGTTGAACTTTATCGAGCATAGATAGTGCAATTTGACCGGCACCTGCTCATTTGAGTTATATTTAAGTTTGGGTCCAAAATGAATTTTCTAAATAGGCGATAAATTCAATGGTGTAAAATATTTCACACATCGACTTAGAAAGCCAAGGTATTTCACGGCATTTTGAGCTATGGAAAAAATATGGTCTGTCCACTTCAGCTTGTTGGAAATGCTGATCCCTATAAAATATCAAGAGAAGGTGAATCTTGTATCGACACTTCATCTCAATGTGTAGATCATGGGAAGGCGGAGGAGGGCCTAGTTTGTTAGCAGTAAGATAGCATTGAGTTTTAGATGCAATAAAAACTACTCGATTGCTTGGACCCCAGTTAACAATTTTGCAAAAATCTTCGTTCAATTTTGTAATCATGCGGTCTCTATTTAAAGCCGTAGCGTTCCTACGAGACGAACGAATATGCGAAATCCAGAGTGCTATCATCAGTAAAACTGTAGATTGGATTGCATGTAATCTTCGTTGGAGAAAGCACTGTCCCTTGCAAAACCCCAGCATAAGTGTTGAGACTATAAAATTACAAGCCAATCAAAAACAACAGTAATGGAACGATTACTAAGAAAACTATTTATCCACTTAACGAGATTGATATTAAAGGGCTGAATTAAGATCGAGAGTGAAATTCTTCCCGCTGCGATTTGATCAATAAAAATGCATACTTACTGACGTGGAATATGTCACAAACGGTGGGGAATTCCATAAGCTACAATCCGAGACCGGTTCCATAATTCTCCTCGGCCATTTTGTGTATTATTTTTCGATTCCCCGGTCATTTGACATTTTACGATGAAACAATCGGGGAATCGGCAAAAAATACATAAAATGGCTGAGAAGAATTATGGAACTATTTTCGTATTGTAGCTTATGGAATTCCCCAGCATTCCCCACATATTCCACGACAGTAAGAATACATGAAAAAATCGCAGCGGACAAAAATTTCACTAGTACTAGGCTTAATGCCAAAAGCTTTAAGCTTATAAGAGCTGGGTGCCACTCTCCATCGAAGGCTTTTGAAATATCAAGGACCACAAAAGTTATGGAGACAGTGATTCTAACGTTCGGTTAAAAACGTCATTAGGTCTCCATTGGAGCTCGAAATCCATACTATTTATCATCAATGAGACTGTGTGAATTAAGGTAATTAATTAATTGGGCATTCACTAATGTTTCAAAAACATTCGATAGTATTGAAGTAAGGGAAAAAGGTATATAATTACAGGTAGTCAAAGAAGTATACGATATTTGGTCGGAAAAAATTCAACATCGCTGGATTTTTGCAGACTATGTATATAGTCCCACAAATTGGAGGTCCGCAACCTTAAAAAAGAGGGAACGGGGGTATTTTTGCTGAAAGTTTAATTGCTCCGATAAAAAACCCCATTATCCCCCATTTGAATTTATCAAAACGGCATGCCATTGGACCTTTTGACCTTATTCTAATTTAGTTTATAGGCTAGCGCCGAATTTTCCAATAAAATTTCAATGTTATATATCATTGCAAAGAAAATTTTGTGTAGTTTTTTTTTTGCCGTTCTTTAAATAATTGCAAAAACAAACGAAAAAAATCCCTTCCTTTTTTAAGGTTGGGGACCTCCAATCGGTGGGGAGTGTTTTCCCATAACCTGGGGGCCATTCCCAACCACCCTGCAAAAATCCAGCGATATGGGATTTTTGCCGTTCGATGGCCATATTTTGGATTACTTTTCTTCGGCTAAGGATTCAGTTTTTTTATAATAGGTTGAATATGCACGAGCTTCCATGTAGAAGCGTAAACTCCCAAAGCATAGGAGAGGTAAAACAATTTGCGCAAAGGTTTAGATACGAGGGTTACTACAAAAGTTTATAGAAAACAAATAAAAACGATTTTTTTTTTTCAAAAATGGTTTTATTGTTTTTCAAAATATTTGCCATGAGCGTTACACTTATGCATGCGCTCAAACCAATTTTTGGAGCATTTTATCCACTCCGATGGAGACACCTTCAAAACATGGCTTCTGAACGCTTCAACGACTGCTTCGGGTGAAGAAAACCGTTCACCACGTAATTTATTTTTAATAAATGGGAACAAAAAAAGTCATTGCCAAGTCAGGACTGTAAGGCGGATGACCCGTCAATTCAATCTCACAAAAACAACTCTGTTGTAAAAAGTTTCCGCCAAAGAAAAAGTTGTCAGCCGCAAAAAGGATTGATATAATACAATACCGCCAAAAAGCTCGCATGAATATGCATTTAAAAGTGATTGAATTAGTTTATAGTTTCCACCAAACCAGCGTGGTGCGGTACGCGTCAGAATTTGTGAAATAATTTCCGCCGCGGTAGACCACGCTGAATTTGCCAATTCGTGTGGAGTCTGTGTTGTGTGTACCGCGTACCGCACCCGCGTGGGTTTGGTGGAAGTTAATTTCCTTCAACGCTTATTGGCGGGGAGCTTGACGAGGGTGCTATTTGCTGCTATGCTCTTTTCTGATCAGATTTAATCTCGATTATTATCCAGCCTTGTAAATAAAATGTCTTACAAACTTTTTTGCTTTCCTTCGTATAGACGACTTTTTTATACAATAAAGTTCTTTCGTAATTTTCTTAAGATTGGTTTTATCCTGCAATTACTCCTATGAAAACTCCCCGCCAAACAGCATTGCAAGAAATTAGCTTCTACCAAACCAGCGCGGGTGCGGTACGCGGTACACACAACACAGACTCCACACGAATTGGCAAATTCAGCGTTGTCTACCGCGGCGGAAATTATTTCACAAATTCTGACGCGTACCGCACCACGCTGGTTTGGTGGAAACTATAAACTAATTCAATAACTTTTGAATGCATATTCATGCGAGCTTTTTGGCGGGATTGTATTATATCAATCCTTTTTGCGGCTGACAACTTTTTCTTTGGCGGAAACTTTTTACAACAGAGTTGTTTTTGTGAGATATCAATTCTTTTTTGCAGTTTTCAATATTCACTGCCCTATTGTCACGACTTTGTTTGAGAACATAATAACAATAACAACCCTCTTGGTAACCTTTGTGCCCTTGATAACCTTAGCCTCCTTCGTAACCTGAGTTGTGTGTGTTTTGTGAACCTCTACCGTTTGCTGGAAGCTTTAGGCTCATCGGGATGTTATTTGTTCATCCAATATTATAGTAATATGTACGAACTCGTATAAAAGACGAATAAAAACTGGAACTGTGACCCCTTGCCCCCGCTCTCGCAGACGCTTTACAACTGAAAACTTTAGAGAACATATACAAGGGAAACAGTCCTGCCAAATCACAAAACTACGATTCTTTTCTTGGCATTTTTCGGGCCTATCCCCGATTTTTGCAAAATGCTTCCTTTAAAACATATGAAAAGATTTAAGCGAGGAACTTTATGCGTTTTTTCACATTTTCCGCTGTATCTTTTTTTCTACTCCACGGATCGGAGCAAACGATAGCCTATGCACACCTTCACGACAGACTCTATCAATGGGAAAAGAAACCAAATCCCGAGATGCTCTCTGTAAGGCTGTAGCCCTGTCAATGAACAACAAGAACAACGAGAAGAAGATTTTCGAAAAAATGCGATTTTCAAACTCTTATATCTCCGGTGTTTTTCATCGTATCTTCTTGAAATTTTCTACACTTCGTAAGACGGCGCGAGTGACAACCTATACCGAATTTGAACACTCAGGACCAACCAGGGTCGGAGTTACAGAGGTCCGAAAACCCGTACTTGTTCCGTCGTGTAAACATAGTCTTAGTCGCTTTTCACTTTTGATTTGTTCAAATTTCTTCTTTTTTCTTTGGCGTGAGGGACGCTCCCGCGTCCCTAGATGCTTTGACCAGTTAAATAGCCGCTAGTTGGAACTGATGTGTGAGAGCTCGCATTGTCATTATGAAGAATGATTCGTCTTCTCTTGTTTATTCTGCGAATTTCCCCGAACACTTCGGGCAAGTAAATGGTCGTGTACCACTCAAAATTGTCCGTACTACGTTCCTCAAGTGGTACAATGGCTACAGGACTCATTCGGCCGAAGAAACAGGACACCAATTGCCTCGCAGGGCTTCGTGCGCGAACAACTTTTGTTGGATTTGGCTCGTCTTGGAACATCCTGCTGTTTAGTTTCCAGCTCATAGGCATAAATCCATGATTCGTCGCCGGTGATGATTTTATTCATGTCATTTAATGCACCGTTATGGTATTTTTTATCATTTTTCTGCACCAATCGACATGAGCCTTTTTTAGCTATTGTCAAATTATGCGGGATCGAACGGGAACAAAACTTGTCTTGCGTATCATTTCACGCACGGCATCCACGTTTTCCGGCACAATCGTGGTTTTTGGAAGACCTTCACGAAACTCGTCCTTGAGTGAATTACGCCCACGTTTGAACTCGTTAAACCAGTTATAAATTGTCGGACAAGATGGTGCTTCCTCCCCGATCGAAACACTGTCGCTGTAATAAGGCAACCTTAAAATCGTAGCAAATCATTGCACGAAAATGTACCATTTTTTGGTAAATGGACTTTTTTAACTGTAACTTACACGAGTATCACTTGTTATGCATTATGTTATGTATGCATTTTTATTGATAAAATCGCAGCGGGAAAAATTTCATTCTCGATCTTAATTCAGCCCTTAAAAGTAGGTACATACTAACATCGTCAGTTCACGTGAAATCCATGCAAATACTGTCAAAATTTTGATGATCGTGAAATCGAATTCGCTTGGTGGTACTCACTTCACATGAAAGTCTCCACACCGGTTTTTGACATTTCGCTAGCGAAAATAATGCAGTTGCACTTTATTTCACAATGAAAAGATGAACTCAGTACATACCTTAAAGGTATGTACCTTAAAGGTATGTACTGAGTTCACCGGGTGAAAAACTTGCATATATGTCTCCCGTGAAAACGGTGCCGTGGAAACTTGCTTTTTATTCACTCAATGTAAGATAAATGTTCACTTGCGTTTTGATTGACTGTCGATGGCATATTTTCACTGTGAAATAAAGTGCAACTGCATTATTTTCGCTGGCGAAATGTCAAAAACCGGTGTGGAGACGTTCATGTGAAGTGAGTACCACCAAGCGAATTCAATTTCACGATCATCAAAATTTTGACAGTATTTGCATGGCATTTATATGGGGTAGTTCGGTTTTTCATGGGAAATCGGAGGTATTGTTTAGGGATGTTGCGGATATCCGTTGTTGACATCCTCATCCGCATCCGCAATCCGCATTTTTGTATGCGGATATCAATAAAAAACAAATTTCCCATCTAATCATCTACATTCTAAATAACTCATAGAATAGAGAATTGATAGCGACTGCAAGAAACCAAATCTAATGCATGTGGATATTAGTCTAAGAAAATTGGGCCAAAATATGGCCATCGAACGGCAAAAATCCTACATCGGAAATTTCTTTTTGATTATGGTTGGGGATGGTCCCCAGATTATGGCATTAAAAGTCCCAACCGTTTGGGGGTCCGTAACCTTAAAAAAAAGGGGTGAACGGGGGACATTTTTTTCGTTTTTTGCGATTATTTAAAAAACGGCAAGAGATACAGAAAAATGGTCTGGAGACGAAAAAAACTACATCAAATTATTAGTGACCCAAGACACCTTTGTCTACAGATTATAAAATGAGTAGTACGTAGAACAAACTACTGATGGGTCACTTTGTATTGGAGATACGAATGAGCTGATTTTTGGTGGGTGGGGTGACTAATGACCACCAATCGCAACAAACCAAAATTTAGCACTCTGCTCCAATTTTGGGGGGAGTTATGGACATGCCGTTTTGACAAATACAAATGGGGGAGCGACTCAATGTTTACCTTAAAATGATCTTGAACTTATTGTGAATGCATACAACATTTTACGGCTGAAATAGCATTCTTTAAAAAGTTATGGAGCTTATTTAAAAAAGGTCCAAAATGAAAAAAATTAATGGAAAAGAAAGACTTTCGACTATGACACTGCATTTTAATGAAGCTAATGACTTTGTCCAGCACTCAAAAGGATTGCACATTTTGCTAAGCTGGCCCCTCCTTTAGCATCCGCTAAACCACATCCGTTACATCCCTACTATTTTTACTACATATTGATGTGAATCAATAGCATTTTCTCTTGCGAATTCGGTAGTGGAACCTAAAAAATGTGCTTTCTCCACAGAAATGAGCTTTGATTGGCCGATAAATCGCTGAGTCTATGGTGCCCTTTAAAATAACATTTTAAATTTCATTTGCCTCCCTGTCTAGTAAATTGTACAATTCTTGCTCGCAAATATTTTTCGACTTTTCATATTATCAACATCTTTGCCAAATTGGTAAAACTTACTATTCTAGTGGTACTGATTAAATTTAAAACGTCAATTTGATGGCATCGAACACTTTCCCCAATGTCTAAAGCGGAAATATCCCCCCTTTTCTTGTGAAATTACTTAACTGGCTTCATGGAAAGACAAACTTTGACATTGAATGTCTGGAGAACCGTTAAGGTTTGTGTTCGTAGAGACGATTCATGTGATGATCGCTCAGCGATCGGAGTTAAACCCCCGTTTCTAAGCACTATACGCATATATTTTTTGTACAGACATGTTCCTTCAGGTCATAGTCGAGACAAGGAATGTAGCCACATTAAAAAAATATGCAAATATGGCTCGTAACTTGATGTTACACTGAGCGATCATCCCATGAGTCGTCTCTACGAACACAAACCTTTACGGTTTCGCAAAAAAAGGATTGCAGATTCGGTCGTTTCAGGCCAATATTAATGAAATTGCATCATCAAAATTTGGCGCCGCAGATACGAAAATCTCCCCCATCCATCGAATCTCCACCGCGGGCCTTTATTTGGAACAGTAGTCCCCCATTTCATTCGGCGAGGGACGTGATTATCCATCACAAAACTCCTCCTCCACATGTCAATAGTGGAATTCAGAGATCTTGAGAGAGAAGTCTGGAGATACAAGTATACCATCTACGGGGTTTACCGTCTAAGGGCCACCTAGCCTTACGGCTTTATACCCCGGTCCTTGCGAAAGCGGTTTGGACCTCCGGTTATTTTACTGGTACGGATCTTGTTGCCAGATGGGGATTTCTCCATCCGGTGAATGCACTCACCATCAGGAACCCAACCCCGGGGCTGCATCACCAGCTCGATGTCTTGCTTAACAACCGACAGCCCCCTCGAGACCAACTCCAAGATGGGAAGGGACCATGGTCCCCTGGGCTCACCCATCCCCGAGGTACACTATTCGCTAAAGACTTCTCTTTAGCAGGTGTGATCAACCTTCGGCCCCCTAATGGTTAGGCCTAACGTTAAATTCAGATGTGCACATCCCAGGTTCGTTGGCCCCCCTGCGCTGCTCGGGTACGTGGTGTCGCAACTCACCAAAGATCTCTGTCCAACTACAAACAGCCTTCCTTGGCTGAGTGTCACATGGACACAAACCCCCCTGCGGGGAAGTCTGGAGATACAAGCGGCAAGCGGGTAACTCCCGATTTGTTTTGGCAATGGGTCAATGGGGAGACAAGGTAGTAATAGAGTCCTCTCAGTCTTCCCGCCACCAATACCGCCTGAGGAGACTAGGCTCCTGAGAGCCACAAGTTCGACACCTGCCCCAGCTTACGTCAGGCTGGTGTTCGCGCCTCAATTCCGACCTATCTCGAATAGAAGTGGTCAATACAACCGCTGCACCCACTAACCTCACTCCGTGGGCGTTACGGGACAACCAGAGAGCAGCTGCTACGAGCTACGTTCTTTTCGCTTGAATAAACCAATCAACAGCTATGCACAGCCGGTCCACGCCTTTCTGCACCGCTTACAACAACAAAATTTTCTTCTTGCCAACTTTTAATACATACATACTAACATAAAAAAATCGAAAATTTTTATTAAACTTGGTAAACTCACGTAATCAAATAAAAATCGAAAAAAAACTTGCATCGGTCGGGAATCGAACCCGGGCCGCCCGCGTGGCAGGCGAGCATTCTACCACTGAACCACCGATGCTTCTTGTGAAAGTTGATTCGCGTTTGCATTTGAACGATATTAGGGCAAAACAATTGTTTCTACTAATAATTATAGAAACTTGAAACCAATTTCGGATCCGTTTGATGTGTATCGATAAATAAAAAGAAAGATTTCTTCCGTTTCTAGATACATTCATATATCATGGCCTATACATACCTTTAAGCTTAACTGTTGAGACGTTGCGAGTGGTTCTGTACTCTTGTGTACATTCATGATCGAAAACAGTTTAACAAGGGAAATCCTTACATTTGAACGGAAGATTTACTTATTTTGAGTTTAAAGTGCTGATGAGTGTTCAATTGAATACGAAGATAGGAACAATCTGCAAAGAAAAATGTAAAAAACCCGGTAAAACATTGGTTCAAGTTCGACCGAATGCAATCGAGACTAGCTGCATATTGTTATGAGATTAATGCTGCTTTTCAATGAACCTTCCAATATGGGACTGAAGAAATGTTAAGTGTTCCATTGGAAATAATGAAGCGAAACGACCGAAGCTGGTGAAACACATGTTTTTCTTCTTATCAGACACCTGAGTTATGGCAATTTGAGTCGGTTGTCAAAATATCGAAAGTAGAAGTTCTGCGGGCAGGGTTTTTTTTTTTTGATTGAAAGCGATAACATTACGGCCTTTGTACCTATCTCATAAAATTCGTCTACAATTTGTGTACGGTAAGGATATAATATTTAGTGCGGATTATAAAGTGTGTCATCCATTCATCCTTTCCAAAGTTTATTGTGGTGACCTTTGACTAAATATATGAGTAAATGCTCAATTATTCTAGTTTATCAGTATAAATATAGAGATACAATTGGATTGTAGTAGATTTAGGTTAATCTTCTAATACCTAATACTGCTAACCTGCAGGAGTAGTCAGGATCGTTCTTTTGTGGTACCATATGCGAAGCCATCACTTGTCAGGACTTTCAATTTTCTAAATAATAAATGATTGCATGCATCCATCCTTTTCAGAGTATTGATGAGCATTAAAACATGAACAGTATCGGCGAGGATTGCAACGAACTCAAGCGACAGTATGATGCATGCTTCAACAATTGGTTTTCGGACAAATTCCTAAAAGGACATACGGACGACTCTATGTGCGCGCCTATATTCAAGGTGTACCAGGAATGTGTTAAGGTATGGAAACCTGTTCAATTCATTAATAGTTTTCAACGGCTCTCGTCTCTTTTTCATACAGAAAGCCATGAAAGAACAAAATATCGAGCTTAAAGAAATCGACGTTGAGTACACCGAGTCGGATTTCAAAAAACCACCGCCACCACAAACCGGCAAGAGCAGCTGACATTCCATGCAACAGGATGAAATAGCTAGTCAACAAGCTCATTCCCAGAATCATTTAAAATCAGTATGAAGACCGATTACAAGCAACCCCGTTGCAAATGAAGATGTCACGCTTTACTTTACACTGTGGCGATTCATGTGCTTAAATTGATAACGTTAAATTTAAGATTACTGTCTGTCTCGCAATATTGCACTAACTATAAAACATCATTAATGCAAAAAGGAGCAAGTCTGTGAGCAATGAAACAGTAAGCACCCTTTAGCTCATTCTCTCTCCTTTACAGATTTTATTAGTTAAGAAAGGACAGTGTGCTCTAAAGGAAAATTAGTTCGCTCTTTTCTGATTCTTCTGCTGTTTCATTACTTTCAGGCGGCTTGTTAAGATACAAAGACAAAACTAAAAGATGTTCAGTAAAGTACGTAGCTCTATGTGTTTTATAAGTGTTGTTTATTAATTTAATAAAAACTATTAAAAACAAGGCACAGTTAACATTTATTTTTAAAAGAAGCTACTAATATGACCCTTCGGGTTTTTTTCGCTATCGTTCAGAGAACACAGTACTTAATTCTCTTTATTTCTGACTGAAAACATTCGATACCTCTCCCAGCACCTCGACTTCATCCAGCAGCTCCCGACGATTCGGACATCGTTTCTCATTGTGACCGACAACGTGACAAATCAAACATCGTCTCTTGCCTTTCTTCACTCCACTTATATTCTGCGGCCGATTCGCTACTTTACAGATATCAAACCACGCCGAACATCTCCTTTCCGAATGCCCACTCCTGCGGCATATCCAACAATTCAACGTTTTCTGATAGTCCTCGCACGAATGATTGGCCACTTGTGTACATCGTGCACACGTTCTGCAATGAACATAATTGGGTTTAACGCACGCGGCACACAAAGGACAATGCTTGTAGCGTTGACCATTCTTCGACGGACATTCCCCACAATCGCGACAATGAAGATTTTCCGCAGCCACCCATCGCTTACACAACCGACAATTTCGATATCCTTCTTCGACGGGCAGCTGAATCAGATTTAATGGAATGTTTGTAAAAATCCTAACTGGACTTCCGTATTTTCGCGAACTGTCCCGATCATTGTTGTACAATTCGTGATTGGTGTAGTTCACTTTGTAATCGCACATTTGCATTTCGGGCATGGAATTTCGTACGTACGTTTCCATGTAGTATGGAAATATCCAGAAAACGGGTAGAAATGTTTGAAGACAATGGTTGACTTGTCGATAGACGTCGATTATTTCGTGAATAGTTTGTGTTAATGGTTCGGTTCGACAGCCGAACGGTGGGTCGATGAAGAGAAGAGTTTGGTAGTCACTTCAAGAAAAGAAAAAACAGTAAAATAATTTAAATGCGAAATAGAAATTTTAACCGCAAGGATACGTACCCGTCGTCATTCAGAAAATTTTCAAATTCATTCCTTTGCAAGTTGCCCATGAAAAAGTGATTGTTGAACATATTGTACCAAGCGAATTCGCTGCCTGGTAAGAAGTCCAGAAAACGTTCGTCAATGTCCAGTAGAAAGCTTCGGGTGAATTTTGAGTGTGTTTTCAGGTAATCATGCAGACGGGGTGCACCCATACAAATAACTTTTCTGAAAGAAAATAAAAAACCTTTATGCAATACATCTCGACCTTAATCCTTTTACTTGAATCTAAGGTAAGCAATGCATCCAGCTTATGATGGATGACCATCACTTGGCGACCTACCGAGCAGCCGGTGAGTTATCCTGATCGTCTGAAATCAGTTTTTGTTGTAGCGGTACAGAAAGGCGTGAAGCGCTGTTCATGTCTGTGGATGCGTTCAAGTTTCGTCGTCGTTCTCGCCTATTGTCTCAAGCGACAAGAACGTAGCAGCTGTAATAGGGTTGCCTTCGGAGTGAGGTTAGTGGGTGCAGCGGGGCATTGAAACAGGTGGTGCACATCATCTCTAGAAGCCGAGGGGTACGTGTTATATGACGACGACCACCCTGCAGGCTACGGAAGCGAACGGACCGAACAGCTTCGGAAGGGCAGCTGTAAGGTCCGCATCCACCCAGGGTGTCAAACTCTGCTTCCAGTCGCTAGGTGTATACCGGTTAAAATTTGCCGACGAACTAACGGCTAACGTAAGGAATGATTGTGCCGACCTAAACTGGGAAGGCGCAAATCTAATCCTTCAAAAGATTAGTGACCTGCCGGTAGTCAAGAAGTGCTTCATCTGGTTTCCAGAAGGAGAGGAAGAGGAGAGAAGTGAAGTACTCCAACAGTTGGGAGTCCAAAATGAACTCCGGAATGGGTCGGGGGTGCTGTATGACAGCAAACCAGGACAACGCGCCATCTTGCCAGGTATGTTCCTGACAATCGGCATCCCTGAATCAGAGGTGACTCTGGTTCAACAACGAGGAGGCCGAGTCTACTTCGGATTGGGATCAGTGACCGTGAAGGTCTCAGGTCCAAATAATCTGAAGGGAGGCGCGAACAAGGAAACGTAATAATGTTGAATTATTCATGTTCCCTCTCTTAATTAAATTTGCAACATTGTGTAACAACCACTGCACTCATCAGTGCTCGGATCAATGCTTGCAAGATATTACTTTGCCTGATCCAAGAACATTGGAATGATGTTACGGGCAAAAATAAATAGAGGCTCAAATTTCCGGCATGCTGAATTATTCTATACTGCAGGGGACGATAAACGTCGCTCTTCCATTGTGGTCAATCGGGACCGAAAGGCATCACTGATGAACGATGTAAGTGATGGTGACACCACTATGATTAAAGTAGTCATACAGGGTCAGGGAACTATGAAAGAAATCCATGTGATGAAGGTTGGGGTAGTACCAACATCAATTAAAGAGGATCCGAACTCGATTTTCAGATTCTCAACAAGGGCAACGAGCTTATATTTGTCACAACTGCAAGGAGAGAAGTGATTGATATCACATTAGCTTCTGAAGGCCTGACAAACCTGGTTCACTCACAAGTGGGAGGTCTCCAGGGACATTATGCTATCGGACCATCGTCCGATCATCATGGAGACGTTTCTGTGATGAAACCAACTCCACACAGACTACGGCCAAACTTAAGCGAATCCTCGTTAAAGATAGTAGCCAAATGCTTGGCAATCTAAGGCTATCGGACGGAACTTCCACGGATAGTGAAGGCTTCATACAAACGACGCGAAAACGGCTCGCAAGCTCGAGACATACAAATGCATTGGCTTATATGGGAAGCTCACGACGAGCGAGAGCAAGCGAGAGCCGTGCCACTGTCAAAACACGGCTCGCGAGCCGTGAATGTGCGGGTTGTGGTGCACGATATGTGAAAACACGTCTCGCTAGTTGTGTTTTGACAGCGGCACAGCTCTCGCTCGTCGTGAGCTTCCCATATAAGCCAATGTATTTGTATGGCTGGAGCTTGCGAGCCGTTTTCGCGCCGTTTGAATCAAGCCTTAGACCATTAAGTGGGCACTAAGCTCCTTCGACAGCTACAAATCGCCAGGGCCTGGCGGGATTTTTCCTGCTCTCATGAAAGCGGGAATGGATTTTCTTGGCCCACATTTACATATATAGGACATGACTTCTTCTTCTTTATGGCACGATAGTCCAACGCCGGGCTTTGGCCGCCTGGATTGAAGACCTCCAATTGTCGCGATCACGGGACCTTGTCCTCCAGTTCCGAAAGCCTAGCATCTGGTGGGCGTCCTCACATACAGAATGCTCCCATCGGGCTCTCGGTCGTCCACGTAATCTGGCTACGTCCACTCGTTGCGCGTTCATCACTTTTTTGGGCATGCGATCGTCGTTTATCCTTTGTACATGTCCAGTAGCTGCAATTTCACAATGTTCGACACATGTAGCTCATCATACAGCTGATACAACTTATGGTTGTACCGGATGCGCCATTCACCTCGTTCACGAACGGCCCCAAAGATTCTTCGAAGAACCTTTCGCTCGAATCTGTCCAACAGGTGTTCAGAGCTTTGGGTTAGGGTCCATGCTTCGCAGCCATAGCATAGAACAGGTCGGATGGTGGTTTTATACACGTGGAGCTTCGTGTTCCTGTGCACCAGCTTCGATTTCATAATTAGGAGGACCGAAAAATAACACTTATTAGCTAGTTGTATCCGTCGCTTTATCTCATCTGTTTCGTTGGCGTCCTTTGACAAATTACAACCCAGGTAAGTGAAGTTGTCTACATACTCGATATTAAGGTCCCCTACTGTGATGCTTGAATTTGCTGGCGTCCTTGTTTTCGATTGCACCATGGCCTTCGTTTTGCTTTCGTTGATATGTAGTCCAACTGCCTTTGCGGCGTTATTGAGATTATGCAGAAGGCTTTCTGCATCACCCAATCTTCGATACAGGATGTTGATGTCGTCGGCGTACGCTATTAATTGAGTGGACTTGATGAGTAGCGTTCCGCTGCTTTCCATATTCATGGCTCGAATTACATACTCCAGAGCAAGGTTGAAGAACGTCGGCGCCAGCCCATCGCCCTTGAGTCCAGTACGAGATTCGAATAGGTCAGTGAGTCGATTCGGCACTCTGACCTGAGAGACGGTATTAGTCATCGTCATCCTTGTGAGTCACACTAACTTTGCCGGTATACCAAAATGCAGCAAAATGTTGTACAGTACACTTCGATTGATACTTTCGTATGCCTGCTTGAAGCCGACAAAGATTTGGTTTAGGTCTACTAATGGATTCGTGGATGGGAGAAACATGTAGAGCTTATGACGAGGTTCCTGTCGCTCGCGAAGTCCATAGGTCGCTGACCGTTATTGTTGTTTTCGTCGTGGAGGCTGTCTCCTCCAGTAGTTCCCTTGTGCCAGCTTTCATATCCAACTTTAGCGTTAAAGTCTTCTAGTAGCAGCTTGACGTCGTTTGATGGAAGTGAGTCGAAGAGTGTTTCTAGGTGGTTGTAGAATTCGTCCTTAATCGCGTCTTCTTTTACTTCTGTAGGGGCATGCGCAGAGATTAGCGAAACTGAACTTGATACGGATCTGATTTGAAGCCTATAACGTGTTCCTTGATCTCGCTTTTGACACGCTCTGTGGCTCACTTGGTTGAGACGCACTCTACGATGCTAGTAATCTAGAGGTCCGGAGATCAAATCTCGGCGTGGTCCAGGAAATATATAGTGCTTGCAACATTATATACACTCCTCTATATGCAATGTAACGTTGACTCGAAGTAGCCTATAAACGGCTGAGTGAACGCACCATGCCCCACAAGGGGTTACGATACAGAGAAGAAGAAGAATCTCGCTTTTGAGCCATTTAGTTTCCTGGATTGCAGCTATGCTCAGCTTGTATAGTTCTACCTACATTCCAGGATACGAAAGAGTGATCAGTTGTTCTTTTGCGGGGTCATCGTTGTTTTGAATCCGTCCAATCCGAGGCTTTCTTGACTGGAAGTTTTTTCTTGGGATGAGTTGTCGGCACATCGCTAAGCCATGATAGGGATTAATGGTTGAGTAAAGGCTATCATGGACATGCCTCAAAAATGCTGCTTTCTGTCACAACACGTTAAGTAACCTGAGACGCTGCAGATCTAAATACAGCACTCAGGTGCAGCGGTTACTCGGATAATGCGGTAAAGTAACGCCCTGTAGAGAGACATAGGAATGGGTCGGAGCCGTTCACCCTATAAAGCTCCTCCTGCATCGGCTGGAGCCTTTAAAACTTTATCTTCCCCCTTAGGGGAAGAGCAATGCACTGATGATGAAATCGTTTTTCCTTCCAAGCTTCTTCTGTCATAACAGGAAAATAATTTCTTTACACTCTTTTGTTCCGACAAACTACTCCTACTCCGAGGGCTAGTGGACGTTTCCTAAGCAATACATAATTTCAAATGCGCAATTTGATGGCATACACAACCAACCTATTTTCAGTGTAACAAAAGCAAAATATTATGAGATTTTACAAAGACAATTTCATTACCTTATATTCAGCGCTTGAAACATACTGGCAAACACCTTGAGCGTCTTATCGGTAAAGAAATACTGCGCTTGAGTTTTATCGTGATCTATTGGTCGCAATAATGTCGTAGGCTCTCGCATTTCGTCATTCGAAACTCCAGCTTGAACATTGTGCCCATTGTGTTCGTCCTCTTCACAATCTTTTCTCCTCTTATACAGCTGATTACAATCGTGACAATATCGTCGAAAGTTTTCTTTATATCTAATTATCTGAAAGAAAAGTTCAAGTGATGTACTTATATTTTATCTAATATCTCATCTGGGTCTTGGATTGTACTTTCGTTGAGATTTTCCAAAACAGGAAAAATTTAGTTCTATAGATGTTAAACGCGGTTTGCTGATTGCTGAAAGATTAAATTAAATTGTTCGTGAATTGTAGGAACACGAACATCACTTTAAGGTTAAAAAAAACTTTTATTAATAAGAACAAAAAGAATAAAAGGATTTTTTCGATCCATAAAGGGACGCCTTTGTTCTTACAATTCAGGAGCCATTTAATTGAGTTTTTTTCGCGTATACACATCAGTCAGCGCTAGCATTTTCAACGAAACTAACAGTCACTGAGGCAAAAACTGGTCCTGAGGCGCAAACGCAAGATTTATCTTTTGTAAAATTTAATCACCTTTTTCCTAATCTCAATTCGCAACATTCCGCGTTCGAAATTTGATTCAGAAATGTCCTTATTGGCTGTTATTTTCGCGGCACGATCTTTAGCTACCCAGAACGGACAATCCTTTCGACTCCGGCATGCTGAACAGCCAAAGAAATATTCCGGTTGATCGGATGTGCCCTTCCGAATGCGACTAAAAAGAAGAGTGGGTCCATGCTTACAATGAGGGTGGTCGGTAGGATCTTCACAGACGATCTGTAGCTTTTCACCTAAAATGAAATTAAATTTATTTCCATTTTAATAAATTAAAGACGTTTAATAATGATACCTTTTTCCGTCATTTTATTTTCCTGGCATTTCTCCAAGCCGATTACGTTTAATTAAAAAAGGATGAAAATCAAAATATTTCATATGTACATAGATTCCTTGGCCAACTTATTAGCCTGTAAAAAATTTCAGCTCAGAGTAGTCAGGTTATGGAATTTGTTTACAAGTTTGCCAGGAACGCATTTCCATTTTCATTGGAAAGTTTCATTTCCACATCCAATTGCTGCTGACCGCTGAAAACGGAACACAAGAATTTCATCATTTTCCCGTTCCATTTCAATTTCGATTCTACTGCCGTGAGTGCTGTCATTTGTGCTCTGCAGGAATTTTATTTAATTCCAATCCCATCAATCGTGCGATAAGGGTGGTGTGTTTGCCGGCTCTGAAGAAAGTTCTAGTGAATAATTAAAAGTAAAAATCTAATCGTAACAAAATGAGTGGATTGGCCAAGAATATTTTCCGTTTGCCATCGTTGATGGGCTTGTCGAGCGGCATGCGAAATACTTTGGTAAAACGCCAATTCACCCGCACTCTGTGGCACATGTCGAAGCGGCCGGAAGAAATGTTGGGAATCGTCTCAATTGCTGGACCAAGCCTTTCTTGTAAATGTGGATGCGGCGGACGACATATGCATACTAAAGGTGAGTGATCTTTGATCGGGTCTTGGAATTTGGGTGGATGAATAAATTTCGATATCTAGACATAACCTCAAATGTGCCGGGACTAGTGACAGGGGGTTGTTATTTAACACGGTGCATGAAGTAGGTATTGGAGCAAGTGTGTCTATTGGGGAAATCACTGAATTTCTCGAAAATCGTCAAATGGATTTTCGTCGTCATGATCAAAAAAGCGTCTGTCTATTTGGTCTTCAGAACTTCTTTCTGTATCTTCCACCGCTCTTGAAATAATCGCCTAAAATTTTGTGTGTGTTTTGTAATGTGCTAGGCCCTTTTACCCAACTTCCGGACCCCCTATCGGTCGGGAGTTTTTATTCATAATCAGAGGACTAACCCACCAACAATCCTGCCAGAGCCATGTGAGCTCAACTAGTGTCAAATCAACTACTACATGCCATAATTGAATCAAATCCAGGCCCATGGATCTACTGCGTTTGCGACTACATGATTGGGACCAAGCGTCGATTTACTGCACGTGCTGTTGCGTATGTGTTCTCTTTAAAAACTGCTCAAGACTAGGCAGCATCGATGATTGAAACGACACATTTACTGCTAGCCGCTGTAGACACAGAGGACAACGCCCACACCATCATCATCGAATCCTGGTTCCCAACAACAATCACCATCCACTGCGATCAACACTATACGTTAATTTCCTCCACGACCAAATCTAAAAACCTCGCCCCCAGCCATTGACGTTAACTGCAATACTAAAATCGTGCAGCCAAATTGTAATGGGCTCCAAAGTAAAGATGCTGATCTCACAAGTTTCATGGACAAACATCACATCCAGATTGCAGCCATCTCTCTCTCTCTCTCTGTACCGTAACCCCTTGTGGGGCATTGTGCGTTCACTCAGCCGTTTATAGGCTACTTCGAGTCAACGTTTCATTGCATATGGAGGAGTGTATATAATGATGCAAGCACTATATATTTCCTGGACCACGTTGAGATTCAATCTCCGGACCTCTAGACTACTAGCGTCGTAGAGTGCGACTCAACCAAGTGAGCCACAGAGCGTGATTGCAGCCATACAGAAAACTAAACTAAGCCGCAACTCGTCGCTAAGCTCCCACGGGAACTACAACATCTTAAGACGCGACCGAGTAACCAATGCCGGTGGCGGTCTTGCTTTCCTCATTCACAACACAGTGCCGTACAGCGTCGTTGATGTCACGGGCGGCGATAACACCACAGAAATTCAAACGATATCCATCAAGTCACGGAATATTAACTTTGAGATCCTCAACATCTATATTCTGCCAGTATCTAGCTGTCCTTATTGCTGTTGTTGTAGCGGCGCAAGAGAGGGGGGGCATCCTTTCCTCAAGGTCAAGACCTAAGAAGATCGCAACTTCGATGGGGTTCTCCCATGCGATGGGTGTTAGATGCGTAGGTGCGGCAGTACATTCAAATATATGGTCCACGTTGTGTGGGCTGGCTCCACATGCTGGACAAATATTTCCAATGGTGTTGTCGATGCGCGACCAGAACGAGTTTAGTCTGGACCACCATCCAGAACGAAGCTGAGCCAAGGTGGTACATGTGGCTCTAGGCATTTGTTGTTCGTCGGATGAGATGTCGGGTGGTCGAGTGCGAAGGACACGGTTTACGGATGTTTCGGATGTCTCGTGTGTTTTTGCGCTTGAGTTTATCCTTAGTTGGGTGTTCGGCGAATTGTTTGTTGAATAGGTTTGCGCATTTCTTGTCGTCGCTCACGGTAGAGTTGCCAAACTTGATAGAAACCCTCCCTTGAGTTTTAGTGGGGTTTGATAGGTTTCTAACAGTGTTCCAGAGTTTGCTCTCACCAGTGTTGGAATTAAGTTTTTTTTAGATGTGAGTGCCATATGCCTCTCCTGTGGTCGTTGACATGTTTGACTATTATGTCATTAAGGTCGTTAATCCGTGGGTCACTTGGGTCTGCACTTCTAAGTTGATCCCTTGTTTTTGCCAATTTAGCCGCATATGTTGGGAAGTTGGGGGCTTTAGGCTGGGAATGCGGCCTGCTGGAATGTATCTCTTAGCTGCAGTGAGAATAATCCGTCTGAGTTGGTTTTCAGCCATACGTACATCACTTGGGGCGGTGAGACTAGCAAAAGCCTCGTTGGTGAACCTTTTAAAGCTGTCCCAGTCAGCTTTGTTGAAGTTGGTTGGTCTTCTTGTCGGGATGGATGAATTTCGACGGCATATCCAGACTGAGTATAATTGTCAGGTGATATTGTGAGGGCTGGCGATGGAAAGGTCAGATGAACTTGTGCAGGATCCAGTGATACGGGTTGGTTTTTTGTCATTTAAAGGGCAGACATCCGAATCGTCCAGTTGGTCGGCGATGATGTCACCTCTGGTGTGGTTTTGGAGGTTGGAATGCCATAAATTGTGGTGAGCGTTGAAATCACCAAGTAGGAGGCGATATTGGCTGATATTGACTTTGTAATAGGTGGGACAGCTGGAGACAAGTGGAATATAGATGTTGTAGATTTCAAAGTCAATATTTCCTGATTTAACGATTATCGCTTGTTGCTCCATGGTGATATCGGCGGAAGTGGTATCAACGACGCTGCATGGAAAATTGTTGTGGATGAGGAAAGCCAAACCTCCTCCTGCGATTCTTTCACGGTCTTGTCTGATGACGTTGTAGTTCCCATATGACCTGAGTTGAGTTTGGTTTCCTGTACTGCCGCAATCTGGATGTGGTGTCTGTCCATGAGGGCTGTTAGTTAAGCGATTTTATGCTGGAGTCCATTGCAGTTTAGTTAGACTATCTTCGTGCTGGTGTAATTTGCATCGAGGATGCGTGGAGCTGGGGTCAAATTTAGACGAGCGGGCTTTACAGCATTTGCCGGGGTAGACGGTGATATTTGTTGGGAACCTTGGTTGGGCAGGATGTCACTGGATGAGCTTTGCCCTCTGTTTCTACACCGGATCGCTGTGTATGATAATGACCATTGATTGGTATTGGTGAGCAGTTCTTGAGCTGAACCCATTCTCCACAGCATGTGCACTCAACTGACGATTGGACATTGGACCAAATTCTATTGGCGCATACCAAGCACATCCAAGGACCTGGATTTGTCTCGATGCCGGCACGTATTAGTAGTATGAGGAGCAGCTGGACCGGCCAGAACTGCTCCCCAAACGAAAAAACCGTGAACCTGACCTAAACATGCCGTCTGAATTTACTTGCTCTGAAAAGAACACATACGTCAACTTCAGCACAGCCAACTGGACGGCTTTAAACGGTTCACTAGTGAAACCTTCGCTAATCTGGCTCCACCCACCGATGTACGAACGAGAAACATATTAGAAGGAAAGAATTATACAGAAAGCTGCCAAAAACTACATACCAGCAGACCGCATACCTAGTTTAACACCTAAAACATCAGCGGCAAAATTGGCAAAGACAAGAGATCAGCTCCGCAGTGCAGACCCCAGTTATCCACAAATTGGCGATCTCAATGCGACGGAACAAGTGTTATTCTCACATTCAAAACGTCGATTCCAGTACAGGTGTGAGGAAGCTCAGGAACACTGTGGGAGGCGTTTCCAACCCTGTGAAAACGAACAGAAATGTCGGCAGGATATGCGCTAACCGATTCAACAAACAATTCGTCGAACACAAACCTAAGGATCCACTCAAGCGCATAATTACAAGGGATATCCGAAATACCACGGTAGGGAAGAATCGTTATGACACCAGCCATGAAGTCACTTGTATTGTACTGAGTGTTAAAAAATACAAAGCGTTGCCGAGGGTATTGCGATGATAATGCTACTCCTGCAATGATGGTAGGAGGAACTAATTCCCTTCATGGTTAGTATTTATAGAAGTAGTTTTGCTTTGGGATTTATCCCAATAGCCTGGAGATCAGTCAGGGTAGTGTTCATCTGCAAAGTGGGTAAAAGACCGGCGGACGACCATAAGTCGTACCGCCCTATCAGCCTTATATTTTTCCTTATGAAAGCCATGGAAAAGTTACTGGACGCTCATATGAGGAGTACACTTTTAAAGACGCAGCCGCTGCACCCGATGCAATACGCCTACCAACACCAACTGGGAAAATCGACGCATTCGGCATTACATAATTTGGTGGAAGAGATCGAGGAGGCCATGTCTAATAAATAAATGGCACTATGTGCATTCCTTTCCTAGACATAAGAGGGCGTCTTTGACAAATAAATAGCTAAAGGGACCGATAATACATACTACCATAATATGGGTTGCACCCAAAACCACCTTCACTAGAAGCCGGGAAGCAGCAATACATGCACACAAAACGAGCCTATGAACATGTCGTATATACGTTGCACGATGCACTAACACAAGCACAGCGCATGTAAAAAAACCGTGTCTGCTCTGATAAAAATCGCGAAAACATGTGGAAAATTCACTTTTTGTCGGGATTTTGTTCTTTCACTGCATTCTAGACACTTTAATTCACGACACATTCCACTTTTCGCGACGAAAATCGACCGGGAACCAATACTTTTCGTGTAAAGTTTGTCGGGACCCAACCCGATTTGCCTTTACCGCAATGTAAATTTTCGATCTGAACAGGCGCTTAAGTATATGAACGTGTTCTGCTTCCGGGCTTTGTATAAAGATGGTTTTGGTTGCACCGCATGCTTTCCTTCAGAATCATCTTCACCAGTATAGGCAAGACTACTCTCTCTGCCCAAGTCACTTGTGGCTGCCCCCACGGAGGGGTACTATCCCCCCTCCTATGGTGTTTGGTAGTTGATAGCTTGATGTGGAGACTTAACTCAGCTACGTTCTCAACTAAGCGTTATGCGGATGACCTGGTAATCAGGGTTAAAGGCATATTTGAGGAAGTCTTATCGGATGTTTTGCGAAATGCTCTGCAAATAGTACAGGAATTGTGCACAGCTAATGAGCTACGTGTTAATCCAACAAAGGCCGCCGTGATACCATTCAGTAGGAAGGGGACTCTTCGAGCATTGAAGTGCCCCTCAATTTATAATTTACAGTTAGATATGCCAGAAACTGTCAAGTATCTGGGGGTGACTCTTGACAAGAAATTACTCGGGAAAAAACTCCTTAGTGTGGTAACAGAGAAAGCAATTAAAGCCTTATGGATCTGCAGAAGCTTTGCGGAGAAGGCATGGGATATTAAGCCTTACATAGTTCTGTGGTTCTACAATCTTTTGTGGAATACGGGGCGGTTGTGTGGTGGAGAAAGGCATCCACTACAGACGGGAGGTTGAATCTAGACAAAGTTCTGAGGCTGGCCTGTTTAGCTGTCATTGGAGCCTTCGTTTCCAGCCCATCGCCGCCCTGGAGGTTCTGCTGAAAATGTCACCACTCCACATACACATTGAGGCAGTGGCAGTCATCATGCTCAAGGCATATGATGCGGCGTGCCCACTGAGCTCAGCACAGCAAGTAGCAGTAGTCTACTGAATATGCCATCAGACCATTTGGTTAAAACTTTACGTTTTGACCCCTCATTTAGCGCAGTGATCTGGGCAAGGGAGGGTTGGACTGACAGGTTCACATCACTCCACCCCAGTATTACTATCACATTTTACACGGACGGTTAAAAGACCGATACGGGTTCTGGCCCAGGTACTAGTCTGTTTATTCCAAGGGGACACGTTTCAGACAGAAGCATACGCAATTGAAGTGTGCGCAAGAATATGCCTTGAAAAAGGCTTCTCAAACAAGAAAATAGCAATATTTACTGACAGCCAAGCGGCAATGAAAGCGCCGGCGAGCTGTACTGTCACATCGAAGCTCGTGTGGGTTTGTCAAAAAATCCTCTTAACAGGTAGACTCCCTTAACAGTCTTACCCTTTTCTGGATATCTGGGCATTCGGGAGTCGAAGGCAATGAGCAGGCCGACGGGCTTGCAAGGAGAGTATCCGCTAACCCCCGGCTTTAGCCCAGAACCCTACGGTGGGATACCACTCTGTACATGCTGAAATGTAGTAAGTGAGTGGGAAAAGGCCAAAGCCACCTTACATTGGGAAACTCTTCCAGGGCTTCGGCAGTCAAAACTTGTTGCCTACTCCTTCCTCACCCAAACGTACCCTTAGTCTAATGAAACTGAGCAAAAACAAGGTGAGGATAATTTTCCCACGGGGCAC
The DNA here is from genome assembly GCA_949715475.1 of Microchrysa polita. Taxonomy (NCBI): domain Eukaryota; kingdom Metazoa; phylum Arthropoda; class Insecta; order Diptera; family Stratiomyidae; genus Microchrysa; species Microchrysa polita. The sequence continues at coordinate 131,577,404 of OX454415.1, read as the reverse complement.
TGCCGTCTAAATGGTCATTTAAAGAACATGCGCATTGTTATGGACGCGAACTGTCGCTTTTGCGAGGCTGAAGATGAAACTGCTTCACACATTCTTTGTGAGAAACTAGATAGCTATGCGCCGCTTGGAATGCTTCGGCATCGCGTTCCCTTTAGAAGAAGATATCGCCTCTCTGAAGGATCATCGCCGAGATCAATGTAACGCTAATTCTTAAGAAACTTAGGAAAGGCCAATTATTGTTGGCTGTACGTAGTTATTGCCGGCGTATTATCGTGCCAGATTTAGCGTTAGATGATATCACAAAATTTAAAGTGACTTCTGACTATAATCTTACAGAATGCCAGCTCAGCATTGGAATTTTTTCTAAACTTCTTCCTTTTCCTATCATTCTTACAGCCGAGCGTGAACTTGTGGAATTCTTAACAGAAGAAATCGTAGCCGAGCGCAAAGCCCAAAAGATTAAAACCGTTCCCACCGAACTCGACGGCTACAAAGTCAAATTGAACGGAGCTGAAGTTGAACTGACCAAACAAGCCGACAAAGAAAAGTAAGTCTAACTATTTCTCCCCTTAGAATTCTTCCTTCATTTAATTTGTATGCCTTGCTACAGGATCGTCATTTCCTTCAACGTCAATCACACCGTCGACGCCGAAGATGAAGCCGAACTGGAACCGGCTGCAGAAAAGGCTGAATTCGCCGAAATGAAGAGCAAACCACAATTTGAAGTGGACATTGTGAAGGGTGATACAACACTTTCGTTCACATGTTCATACCTTCAAGGACAGGCGCAAGAAGGAGAATATGGTAAGATATCTGGAAAAATGATTTAGGCAAAATTGGCACGAATAGATTCTAGTCCGGAAGTTTGTGTTGCTAAAAATTTAATTATCGTTCAGCAATCCGATTCTGAGCACCATATGTGTATATTTTCCATACAGACATGTTTCATAGTCGATACGAGGAGCGTAGCTACATTAAAAATAAAATATGCAAAAAGGACTCAGAATTGGTTTCTGAACTACAATCGCTTAGTGATCATTGCATTAGTCGTCCTAACAACACAAACCTTAAGCGACCGTTTTGTAGAATCAAGTCGACTAGCCTTTCCGTGACGGGGTCTATAAACTCAATGCGAGGAAACCCTAAACCGAGCTGAGTCCTAGTTCTTTCATGACAATTTCAATTTAATTTTGCAGACGATGTTTTTGGTATCGACGAACTCACCATTTTCAAGGGTGAATGGAATGAAAAAATCTATGCCGTTGCTGGCGACGTTTTAGACGGAGTAAGTTTACATTAGTTGTTAAAAAATTTTCATTATTAATTAATTAATTATTTTCCAGTACTTGTACGATCTTCTGATGAACTTGTTAGAAGAGAAAGGAATCAGCAATGAATTTGTCGATAAATTGTCCGATCTGAGTACAGCCTATGAACATTCATCGTACGTTGGTTTGTTGGAGAACCTCTCAAAATTCACGTCGGGAAAGTAGTCGCCTCTAGCCTTTCTAATTTAGAGTACGTTAATTTTAAGCAAAACAAAAACCAAACTTTGAATGTTATTACTTTAGTGTAGACTTGTATGTTGATCGATTTCGCTTTTTAGGAAAGGAATATATTCAGAAATTGTACATGAAATGACTCTCCTTGATTTTGTATTGTTTCAAATGCATTTAATACATGGATGTCGAGTGTTTTCTTATTTACGACATCTTGTATTGTTGTAAGATCATTAGGTTAGTAGTGTTCGAAGAGTCGAATGAGAATGTACTGTTGGATTGTAAACTAAGGATGACGTCTTATAGTACTATTACAATACAATAAAATGTTAGTTCTGATTTACATTTAATGTATGTATTTTGATGAATAAACTTTCTATTCCTGTAAAGCGAAAAAAAATGTTTCAATGATTTCAATAGCTCAACTTCTTTCACCCTTGATGATCGTGAACTCGAACTCAAACGGCTAACTTCGCGCAAAAGTCTACGCCGGTTTTTTACGTTTTGCAGATCATTCATTTTAACTGAAAAATACACTCCGTACGAATGAATTATGGGAACATTGATGCAAAAATTAGCTCCCACTGGAGGTGCTTTTTTTATGCATCCCGTCAATAAAACAGGAGAATCATGTGTGGGACATTGATGTATACAAATGTGTATCATAGAGAAACTGGGAAAGTTAAGAAAGTGGAAGTCAAAGCGGAATTCGATGTGAATTGAATTGTGAACAAGTGCAATCGAGGTGGACTAAATTAACCCTTGTGTTGCCCCAAAAATCTTACAGTATCTGCCACCCGGGTACCTGGGTATCCCCCTAAGAAACTATCTAAAGGTATGTACTGTGTTCACCGAGCGAAAAACTTGCATATATGTCTCCCGTGAAAACGGTGCCGGGGAGACTTGCTTTTTATTCACTAAATGAAAGATAAATGTTCACTCGCGTTCTGATTGTTTGTCGATGACATCTTTTCATTGTGAAATAACGTGCAACTGCATTATTTTCGCTGGCGAAATGTCAAAAACCGGTGTGGAGACTTTCATGTGAAGTGAGTACCACGAAGCGAATTCGATTTCACGATCATCAAAATTTTGACAGTATTTGCGTGGATTTCACGTGAACTGACGATGTTGGTACCTACTTTAACTCTCTAGTCTATTGTAGCTCAAAATAATTGTTTGCATTTTTACCAGGAAGTTAAGAATAGATTGTACTTGTATAGAGAACTTAACGTGTCCTAAACATGCATTGAATTTTTGCCGTTCGCGTGAAGAAGCCAGGCATTCAGTCACTGCTGAGAGAGTTTCGATAGACGACTAAAAGAAGACCATGAAGACAAAAAAAATTGCAATTAAACTCCGCCTCCAAAACCAATAACATACGGCTAGTAAGATTGTTAGGCAGAAATGGTTGACATTATTGTTCGGTGCACAAATAAAAAAGCAGAAACGATAGCAACCATCCACAGAACAAACCGCGAATATGGAAGAAAGTTACGCTAAATAAAATGTATTTTTTTCACGACCTGAGAGTAGGTACTAACATCGTCCATTTCACGTGAAATCCATGCAAATACTGTCTTAATTTTGATGATCGTGAAATCGAGTTCGCTTGGTGGTACTCACTTCACATGAATGTCTCCACACCGGTTTTTGACATTTGAGTTGTACTGAGTTCACCGAGCGAAAAACTTGCATTTATGTCTCCCGTGAAAAATGTGCCTTCGAGACATGCCTTTTATTCACTAAATTGAAGATAAATGGTGCACTCGTGGTCTGATTGATTGTCAATTACACCTTTTCACTGTGAAATAAAGTGCAACTGCATTATTTTTGCTGGCGAAATGTCAAAAACCGGTGTGGAGACTTTCATGTGAAGTGAGTACTACCAAGCGAATTCGATTTCACGATCATCAAAATTTTGACAGTATTTGCATTGATTTCACGTGTACTGACGATGTTAGTACCTACTTTTACCGCCGACAGATGAAATTTTTTGTCATGGAATCTCACAATCGTCGATACTTTGAAAAAAAAAAACATGCACTCCTCAAGAAATGAAACTGTCGAACTGTTGACCGTTAGTGTCAACCCTTTTTGGATTTCACGAAGAGGTACCATCTGTTCGTATGTTCCGAAGAAGAAAATAGGCGGTGATTCTTCTCAGCACGATATTGCCGGCGTTGCCACGTATGTTACCTACTATGAAAATAATGATATGCTTGCCAAAAAAAAACTAACGGGCGCAGATTTTTCTACGCCAGCTCTCGAAATAATTAGCTATGCTAATGATAGAAGAGCGATTTTCTAACCAGCAAGTCATGCGAAATCATGGAACGAAAATCAAAATCGAAAGGTACTACGGAAGGCCAGTATAACTAACTCCAACGATCAAGGAAACGCTAAAGGTAGAAAAGTTTACACTTTTTTATGATATACTCTAAATATACGATATTCTAGACGAAAATCATTCTGTCGGGGTACCCGGGTGGCTCATACGTGTTGTTTTTTTAAGTTAAAATATTTAAAAAATTAATATTAATATTAGAATTCAAATTTCGAAACGAATTCGGTCAAATGATGGGGATTCGAAAAGGTTTGGGATAATATTTTTGGAAAAAAAATTATTTAACAAAACGTATCAAGATGGGTACCCTGGTTCCCGGGCGGCAACACAAAGGTTAAGGGAAATAAAGCCGGTGTAAAACAGCTTTTAAACAATATTCGAGGTGAAATCAATCGCACTTGCTCTTGAAGTTTGGTTTAGGACGCATGAGCGTTGCGCGTTATAGAAGTCCTCATACGCACAGATTACATCTGTACAGTGGCGTGCACAGCCTTTTCATATAGGGTAGGCAGTTCAACTGTCTCGAACAACAAGATACATTTTTTTTACATAACTTCAAATGCGTCTTCAATAACATGAACAGCTAATTTTATTTCTTACTAACAATATAATTTGAAGAGTTTGCCAATTTTCGGCCCCAAAACTTGAATGTTCTTACAAATTCATACGATTATGTATAAATAATTATCACAGGCACAAATGAAGCCAGTAATTAAGGATAATTAACGAATCATGGATGTTGAATAAACTTAGCATTCCTAAAGATATTTGCTTTATATGTACATATGTATGTATGTATCTGTTAATACAAAATCCTTCTTCTTCCTTGCCTCGTTCTTTATACCGCTCCATGGTTCCGCGTTGCTCGACCTGCGGTGTAGGCACATCGCCCGTTTTGGCGATAATTTCTCAGCATATTTCTACAGGCAGCTCTATCTTGGATCGTGTCATCGCCGAGACCAATGCGTTGTTGTTGCTTTTTTATTTGACACATCCAGGTGTTCTTCGGTCTGCCTCTGGCCTTGGGTCCATCAAGTGGAACTTCCATTGATATCGCTCTCTTTGCGGGGTTCTCAGGCGGACGCCTTTGAACATGGCAATACCAATCCATTCGTCGGTCTTCGAGCTTTTCGGTGATTGGTTGGTCTATGGACAAGCTGCCTCGGATGTAGCTACTCTTGATGTGGTCCCTTTTGGTTACACCAACTGACATGCGTAACATTTTCATTTCAGTCGCTGTCATTTCTTTCGCGTAACCTTCATACATGGTCCAGCATTCTGATCCATACATGAGTGCGGGACGTACAACCGTTTTGTACAACTTGCCCTTTAGCTTCAGTGGCATTTTCTTATCGCAGAAAACTCCAGAGTTTTCTCGCCACCTCATCCACCCAACCTTTGTGCGATGTTTGATGTCATCATCGCATGTAGCTCCGCTGTTCACCATCGAGCCAAGGTAGGGGAGACCGGGGCTGGTTCTAACAGGGGCAGGTATTAACAGGCTGATAGACGCCAAACTATCAGACTGAGAGACAAACAAATAATGATTGTCCTGTTTGTACACAATGCTAAACGTGTCGAGACTCGAAAGTTTAGTCTGCGCCGTCGTAGTAACGAGTTGTGTGTGGTGTGCCCATATGAACAGGTAAACGATCTTTTTTGCGTTTTTATTTTCTTGATTTTCAATCTTAATATAAATTTCAAAGATGTGAAACTTTAACTTAAATAAAAAGTGTTTATTCAGCTATAGATGCACTCTAATTTCTTGCTGCTAAATTACGTACTTATTATAGTGCAATGTGATTTCTGAAAAATTGGGCTTTGGGGTTAGTTTTAACAGAACACACGGGGTAAGTTCTAACATGTTAACACTTACCCAAATCGCGAGTTAAGTTCCTGTGTTAGGATATTAAGGCTAGAGTTCCATTTTTTTTTAATTACCTGTGATTGTTTTTCAAAGAAGATGTTTATTAAATTTTTTGAGTTTAAGAAAACTGCTATAAAAGCTAAAGTTTTGTTATTTAATTATCTTTAGCATTAAAATATCACTCAGTACTGAATATGATGATACTGATCGTTGTATTTAATTATTATGAGACTGAAAAAAAATAAAGCTTGATTTTGTAGATTAACTGGTGTTTAATTATTTGCAAAAAGTTCAAATTCGATGATTATCCTTCCTGTTAAAACTTACCCCAGGGCTGTTAGAACCAACCCCAGGCTGGGGTAAGTTTTAACATGTGAGCTTCTTAGGAAAAAAGCCTTATTATTCAGAATGTAATACGTTTACAATAATTTTAATAATTCCTATTTAAAGTCCTATTAATGACGCATTATATGGCAGAAAGTCATGTCTCTAACGCAAAAGGTTGGGTAGCTAAGAAGTTTTGTTTAAAATTTGTTAGAACCAGCCCCAGTCTCCCCTACTTGAACTTGGTACAAGACTTAAGCTGCTCTCCTTTGACGTACATTTCAGGTAACGGTGCATTTCGGTCTGAGAATTGGCAGCATAAGAACTCAGTCTTTGTTATACTTACCCTCAGTCCATGCTCCTCCAGAATGTCACACCATTTTGTAAGCGCAGCTTGCAAGGCAACGATGTTTGGGCTACTGAGGACTATATCATCAGCAAAAAGAAGAGATATTTCTAGGCCGTCTGAGACACGTGTTAATAAGTAGCACATGATGATGTTGAAGAGCAACGGACTCACTACACTGCCCTGGTGTACTCCGACATTCACCGGAAATTCTTCTGATTCACCGGCTGTGCATCTAACGTTAGTCGTAGCTCCATCATACATGTCTCGTATCATCCTGACGTATGCCTCGGGGACATTAAGTGCTCTCAAGGCCAACCATATCAGATCACGAGGTACTCTATCGAATGCCTTCTCCAAATCGATGAACACAAAGTACAAGTCCTTTCGTGCTGCTCTATACTTTTCCATCGCAATACGAATGCACTGAATCGCTTCGACTCTTCGACTGTAGATCGACCTTCAACAAAGCCGCATTGATTGTCATTCAACCGCACAATCTTTCTCAATCGGTTGCAGACAACTCGCTCGTAGATCTTCAGTGTATGAGGTGTTAACTTTATAGCCCTATAGTTGTTGAGTTTGCGTGAGTCTCCCTTGTTCTTATAGAATCTGTATATACAAAATCCTCTTGCTAGTAAAATCTCATCTAGCTCGTAAGCTTCATCGGATTTTGCTCCTAATTATTCAAATTATGGCAAGTCCGCTGTATTTCGAATCATCGCTACAAGATACAGCTATATTTTTTATTTGTTCATCCTTGTTAAATGAAAAGTAAAATATTGTCAATACAAGTGAGGTGAAATGAAACGTGCCAAATTGTCAATACAAGTGAGGTTTTTCTTTTATTTGCATTTAAAGTTTTGTTTTTAGACGCTCAGTTACACAAAAAAAAAAACGTTCAAGTAAATTCAAAAGAAACACTTAAAAATATGTTTAGCTATTTATATCATCTACTGTAGACTTGCGTACTACTTATTGTTTATCATTCATTCAAAAAAATGGTCGATGACAACCATGTTGGTAGCCATGCGCCTGCACATGTATCCTTCACTCTTTCAGCCTTCAAGTATTCATCTTCCTACTGAGCCATCACGGCGGGGGTTGTTGTGTGTTGTCTGAAAGTACACTCTCCTCTCCTTGGCGCTTCTTTCGCCTTTGAATCTTATTTTTCTAGACCAGGTTTCTCCTCTCCTCTAAAATCTAGGCATAGCTGAATGAGAAGAATCCCGCCCCGTGTCGTTGATTGCTGTGAGCGAGCAAGCCGAGCGAAAAGCATGCCCTATAGTTCAGGCTACAGTAAGCTCACCAGACGTACAGCATTTTTGCTGTACAGTACAGCATTTTGACCTGTCGTAAAGCATTGGAAAATGTACTGCATTTTTCATGCAATACAATAAAACCTAATTCACTGCATCATAAGCTCCTCGATGAGACCTGTGATGACATTTATCTATTTTTAAGGTCTAAATTTGGACTACTGTGCCCTGTTTAATTGATATTTAGTGAGATAATCGCACTTTTATGTTTTGTAATCGTTTATTTTTGATAACTAGATCTTTCTGAAATTGTGGCGCTCACATTTTCTCCAAATAAGACGGTCCTACCTATCCTCATTTCGAAGTTACTGCTGCCCAAATCGAATTTTGAGTTTACTAATTGAAAATTGTCCATAGCACGGAAATTTGTAAGAGAAAAACTTTGAACTTGAGGTACGTACTGTTCATATTTGACGAAAATTTCTAGGCTCTAGCTTTCAAGCGAGATAATCGCACTTTCATGTTTGCCAAGCAGGGAATCAGAGATCAGGTTATTTTTTTAGCACAGAGGAAATGAAAGAAACGGGCTTGAAGGTTTTGAAATGATTTTAATTCTGCTTGTTTAGTTAAGATTTCGGAGGAATAGTTTGGCACAGCGAAGCGAATATTTTACGTCCAACAACGTGGCACTAGAGATCAAATGTAGAGTCTTCATAATCCCCACCTTAATGTTAGTTATATCTACTTAAACCTACTTAATTTAAGTTGGACTAGGGACTCCTGAATGCTACGCGGTAGTTTAATCTCCTTAGGCTACAACGCATATCAGAACTGAGAAGATTATAGAATCGCCTACGGTACGCAGACTACGCTCTATAATTTGAAAGTTCGATCCTGTAGTCAAAGAAGAATGCGATATTTGGTCGACAAAAATCATACATCTCCGGATTTTTGCAGGATAGTTGGGTATGGCTCCCTGGGAAAAAAGTCCTGACCGTTTGAGGGTCCGCAACCTTGAAAAAAGTGGGGGAAAGGGGATCTTCTTTGAGTTTTTAGCAATTATTTAAAAAAAATTCAAAATACAGCAAAATTGTCTGAGGACGAAAAAAATTACATAAAATTTGTATGGAAGGTACCTTTAGTTTTGATCCGATTGAGCTGATATTTGGTGGTTGGCATAATGGTTGCTTCCAATGGCAATAAGCCAAAATGTAGCTTTCTGCTCCAATGGGGGGGGGGGGACGTTTTCCAAATTCAAATTAGGGGAGAGGGGGTCGTCGATCGGAGCGACTTAATTTTCAGCAAAAATCATCTTGAACTTATTGTTAATACTCACACAAAATTTCACGGCTAAACTTGCATTTTTTCAAGAGTTATGGAGATTTTTAAAACGGTCTAAAATGAAAAATTTTCTTTTTTCAAGGTTGCCGACCTCCAATCGGTCAGGACTTTTTTTTATCCATAATGAAAGGACCATCCCCAACCATCCTGCAAAAATCCAAAGATGCTTGATTTTTGCCGCCCAATGGCTATATTTTAGGTTATTTTTCTTCGGCTACTGGAAGGTTGTAGATTGAGCTTAAAATTTGAAATTCGTCGTTGGAGGTGGATGCGGTGAAAATAGGCCTCGGTGAGTGCGTTGTTTGCAGCATACAATAATTGTGTGCAGAGCGATGAAAGAGGACGTAAATACGTTGAGGCCGACGTGTGAGCGAACAAACAAGTTAGTCCTGCATGTGCCGTTATGCCACCCAATTTAGGACCCTATTGTATCACTAGATATCCCCCACAATACTGATTTTCGCTAAAATGCCAAATTTTCTTAGTAAATTCCACCTGGTGTGTTCCTGTGGCAATCACCCAATCTAAAAAACACTACCTGAAGAAATCCAAATCTCATATACGTCAGTATACGCTAGGCATTGTCAAAAATATAGCCAAAGTAGTATCAACAGTATGCAATTGAACGGTAAAAGTGATTAATTCCGAAATCTTCGTGTTGATAGCATTCAGGTAGATATTGTTACGACATGTGTGATATTTGTAACGATAATCAATCCACTTTATACCCCCCTCCCCCTTTTCTACGCCACTGAAAACCGAATTCCGCAAGTATGTACAGCATTGGGTCATCGGGAGTCTGGTCACCTTAGGCTACAGTCGATTGCTTTCTACATAGAAAAGAACTGAATACGTACACACCTTTTGCTATGATTGTGTGAAGGCTCTGAAGGCACAAAGTCGTTGTGTGCCTATTGCGGCGATTTTGTGAGACAATGTCTGGTTGGAGAAACTGAATTTGATTTTAGGTGCAAAAGTTAAAAATGTAACTTTACAGTGCACGTAAAAATTAACGTAGCGCTTGAAGTTAAATGGAAAAAGTGAATTTATATGTTAACTTTTTTAATTTCTCCCAGGGTAGGCAGTGCTTTTATTCTCTATTCTCTAGGGAGTGTACGCCACTGCATCTGCATGTATATTTTTTATTTTGTATTTTATTATTTCAAATAATAAATATGGAACGTAAGTGCTGCATTATTGATGACCTGCTGTTGCGATTTTTCGGTTCCCGATTATTTGAAGAAAAAAATAAAATTATTAGCAAGAGACAACCAAGGCCAGTTTGTAATTGTACCCGACATTTCTCAGAGAAACTCTACAGCATTTCAAACTGGCAAACGGGTTGTCCCAAGAAAAATAAGTTTTTTTGCTGGCCATGTTTATTATTTTCTGCTGTGTATATAGGTATTAAATAACTTTCAAGACAGAAATATTCCTCACAATTTACGGCAGAAGAACTTTCACGTTCACAGTAAAGTATGGGCTTAAAACATGTATAACAAGGTCAATAGCTGTATATGATAAGGCACGTTTTATTGTGTTTATCCCGTGCAGGTTTGAGTAGAACTTCATATAAAAAAATGACACTTACCCAGGTAAAGTTCCCGCGTGCAACTAACCTACACGGGATAGAGCTTAGATGAATCAAACGTAGATGGCGGACGCATAGGGGAAATATGAGGGAATTTGTATTTTCAAACCAAATGTGAGAGTTTTTCTCATCACGAGAAAAGATTTTGCAAAGAAATAATGATCTTTTGTGATAAAATCCACCACATCTAAAAAATAAGCCGACAAAGGTGAGTGAAAGATGCGCAAAAACTGTCAAATGTCAGCTGTTTGGTCTTAACCGGGATGTTACTCGCGACCGTTTTTTTAGAGTCAGATTTACACGTGAGTTTAAAGGACAAAGACTTTTTTACTTCTCTACACAAAACAAAACAAAAAATTTACATTATGTCGCCACCTTGGGACACGGCGTGTCTGGGACGAGTGCCACTTCGCTCCCGTCTTCGCACGGCCCTGCCCATAAGATGGTATAGGCTATAGGGTATATTGCTTTTGTTACGCCGATATTATGTAACACCTTAAAGGATCCACCGGGGGTTATGTCAAAATATAACCGATCATGGTCGGTCCCTGATTCGAATAAGCCATGTCTGTCTGTCCGTGTGTCTGTCTGTTCGACGATAACTTCCAAAATCATGAAGCTAGCGGTTTTGAAATTTTGGTCAGATGATTATTTGAACGATATTGAAAATGAGTCAAGTCGGACCAAGGGTTCCCCTACCTCCCATACAAATTACCCCTCCTTTATATTAACTCGGCTATAGCTTTCGACAAAATATCGCTAAGGAGCTGACATTTTGATCAATGCCCAGCTATACAAGGTGTTCTTTTTTTTATACGGAGTTTCGTTGGATTCGGAATCCATGGATTCTCCGACCTAAAAAGGAATAAACAATATTCTTTCAGGACGTCAGTTTCCCAGTGTTGCATCAATCAGGTCCGACAGGGTCAATCAAAGAGTAAAAAACACAAATTAATTTAAATGTTATAAATAAAAAATATCTTATATTTAACAATAATAATTTTCTTCTTCTTGTTTTTACAGTATACATAAATTACTAAAATTCATTTTTCACATCCATCAAGTGATTGCTTATAAATAACAAGTTATTAGGCAGTTTAGACATTTTCATAGATTCAGATATAGAATAGTAAATATACATAAAAACAATTTACACAATTTATTTATGCGTCACACGACATGGGAGCTTTGTATAAATAAAATGTCCATGCCATCCACGGTGACCCATTATTATAATATATGGGCAGCATTTATTTTCTAGTGATATTTACAATTAATTCTAAATTAGTTTGTTTAATTAATAATTATAATAATTGTCGTTAATAGGTATATCGTTTCATCAATTTTCAATGAAAGGCATATTTATTCTTAAATCGAGAGTATTCTTCATTCAACATGCATTATAGAATCAACTCGTGGGTATAAGATGGAATTGACTAACAAATAATGTCACTTGATATCACTATTATTGAGTATTTTCTACGTGGAATGGTTTTGTTTTTTGTGTGTTTGCAACGTCCTCTATGTTACTAATTTAATAATAATTTATTTTTTATTTTTGTTTGTGTGGCTACTACATTAATTAATTTATTGTTACAATCTAAAAGTCCGGATCATAGTCACGATGATGTCGAGGACGATTATTGTACGTGTACATCTGATGTGAATCCTCGAAGTCGTCGTGAGGATAATGATCGGCTTTTTGCGGTGTATAGCCTTCATTGTCGTAGTAAAAGTCACCGTATCGTTGTGATCTCCAGCTATCGTAAATGTTGGATGCGCTACTGCCATGCGTGGAGTTTGTAAATCGCTGAAAGGATAGTAAAATGGGGTTAAAGATAAAACAAGTATAAAGCTATGGAGCTGTAATTTTGTAGACGTCAAAATCGAAGATATAAGAAATGGATGAGAGCGGATGAAGTGGTATAATGTTATAGAAACCCCACCCTCAAATCTTTCTTTAAGATTTTTTTTTATTATGTACTCATACGAATGCGTCCTTATCCGAGTCATAATACAAATAATTATATGTGAAAAGGGATAAAACCGGAATATGGGGTCATTGAAATACAAGCCCCACCCCCATAAACAGTTTACAATACATTCATAGGACGGAATCGGAACACAAGTCATTGGGTTGCCCGAGAAACTATTAGCCGAAAAAAAGTGCGTGGGTCCCAATTCTGGCGGCACACAAAATTAGCCTCGTTCCGATTTTTTTTATTATAAATAGATGTATTAAATCCCATGCGCGCGTTGGATATTCATTCTTAAATTCCATGGAAATTTTGTGTGAAAATATATTCATGATATGGTCCAGGTTTAAAATCTACAAAATATTACTCGTTAATTTACCTTTGGTTTAATTGGTGGCTTATTATCACCCCACGTATCGTCCACATTGTAGAACTCGTCCGCACCATAATTTTCCAATCCGCCCATATGATTTTTATTCAATTCATTCAACATATCATTTGTCAGGGGAGTTGGAGTTTTCTTGGCACGATTTTGTCGATTGATTAGCTAAAATGAAGAAATTTTATTTTTGTCCTAGTTTTTGAAAGGATTTTTTTTTATGTCCCTAATGCTTACCACTAAGATGCCAAACACAACAATGAACAGCAGAGATCCGACTCCGATCACGATGAGAATAATTGCCCATTGTGGAACAAGTGCATCCTCGTCACCCAGCTCTGCGTTAGGTCCATAGGATTTTGGAATAACTGTAAATAAATGCGTGAGTGCAATCAGATAGCAAAAACTCTCTTTCTACAACACTTACCAATAAAATCGGTTGATTCCGGATCCACCATGAAACGACCAAACATGAAAGTTTCTTTGACCAGCTTCTCATCGCGACCCTGTCTCTCAGAGGCTTTGGGTGTAGCGTCTTCCTCATCCTCGTTTGAATTATTGGGTAGCGGCTCGACAGGGAGCGGAGCCACGGTTAAAGCGTCGTGGAAAAGTTGTTTTATCTCTTGTGTATTAACATCTCTCGTAATGTTGGACAATTCAACAAAATAATCGACCAGTACGCTTCCTTTGCTGAAACTATCAATACGGACCTTCTTATACCAGCGGCTTAGATAGGGCGCATGAATGTAGACTTCGTTGAGCTAAAATAAGCAAGCAGAAATGAATTAGCGTAGTTAACATTACAAAGGTCCACATGCGCACCAGTATGCACGCTCCTAGTGTGCCGTAAACCTAAAGGACCCTTACCTGAGTTTCCAGCTCTCTTGCCAAAGACTTCCACTCAATAGTGTTATGATCCAAAAGCTCTGGCTTCCATTGAACTCCGCCGACAATTTTAATAGTTCCAGCAAGATCGCATTCTGATTTACACAATCCCGGCTCTGTAGGTTTAGGCGCCTCCGTTGTTGTCGTAGTTGTGGTTGTCGTTGTAGTCGTTGTGGTCGTAGATGATAGCAGATCGTCGAAATTAATTGAAACGCCCTTTTGTTGTTCCAACAATTTCTCAATTGAAATTGGTGTCGTGGATGGTGTTGGCCAGCCAGTGAATTCGGTTGTTGCTCTAAAATATTAACGGTTTGAGTAAATTCACTTTAATGAAATCAAAATCTTACCTGGTGGGCGGTCCCTTCTTGATATTAATCGCTGGAGGTGGTGGTCCATCATTACCGCTTGGCTTAGCCGTTGTAAGTCGCGCTCCCGGTCGTTTGTTCAAACTCTTTGGGAATACGACCTTGAATCCTCCTTCAGGTTTTGCTGTTGTAGACGAAGCAGGTGTCGCTGAAACGGTTGTGGATTCCTTGTCCTCGGATTTCAAAGCGAAGTCCTTTGGCAAAAGTTGCTTCAAAATGTCGTCGCTATTTCCCTTCGTTGGCTCGGGCTTAAATCCTGGCGGTAAGAATGTGTTGATATCATCATTAACAACAATGGCGGGTGCTTTTGGTTTCTCCTTGGGCAACTTGAACCCTGGTGGAAGCAACTGACTAATATCAGCAATTGCAGGCTTTTCTTCAGACGTCGGTTTAAATCCTGGTGGCAACAAGTGACTGATATCGGCTTTAATTACAATCGATGGAGCGCTAGACTTGTCTTCTGATGGTGGCTTAAATCCTGGCGGAAGCAGATCACTGATATCATCTTTAATTGGAATAGAACCAATCGACGGCTTTTTAGTAGTCGTTGTCCTTAATTTATATCCTGGCGGCAGGAATTTGTTGATATCATCCAGTGTGGTCAACATTTGTTTCTTGGTAGTGCTTGGCGGTTGCGGCGTAGTCGATTTATAGTCTTTCGGTAAAAGTGCTGAAATGTTATCTTCGAATTTGATTTTACCGAAAAGACTCTCTAAAGCATTTGCCGTACTGGGTGCTTCCGTAGTTGTGGTCAGATTAACTCTGTATCCCTTGGGTAATAGACCGGATAAAATTTCCTGGGCCGCCACCGGGCTGTTTTTGAACGAACGTCCCGTTGTGGCATTTCGTTGTGGTTTTATCACAGGCGTTTTCAATGTTGTTGTTGTGGTGGCAGCGGTGGTTATTTTTTTATTCTTATAACCAGCGGATGGGCGAGCCTTAAAGCCAGGCAGTAGGAATCCATTTAAATCGTCCAGTTGAATATCATCGAACGGACTTGATTTTTGACCACTCGGTTTCTTTGTTGTCGTTGATTTCGGTGTAAATTTCTTGATGACCACTGCTGGACCACTTGTCGTAGTTGTAGTCGATGGTCTCATAAGCTCGGACATTTCATTCAAAATTGGGAATTTGCCCGTAAGCAAACCACTTGAAAGTTCCGACTGAACACGATCCAGCTTATCGATGATACTTTCAGTGGATACCGATCCGACAGCACTTCTTTCACTAGTCTCTTCCGTAGAGACTGTTGGAACGGTGCTGGATTCAATAGACTCTTTGGAAACGTCGACTTTCTTTTTCTGTTCATGAATCTTACGCTCAAGCTCCGACAATGGTTGCTTCTTTTCGGCCTGCTCGATTGCAGGGAATGGTAAAAATCTCGCACCGGAAATACTTCGACTTGTTTGAATAGAGGCAACTACAACCCAGCTTTCAGTTGCATTGTTAGTCGCATCAGTTGCGGGAGGTGGTGGAATCTCTTCAATGGTTTCGACATCCTTTGCGCTAACAGGTGCAGGTATTTCAGATTGAATGTTTTCAGTTGAAGAAGGATATTCAGGGCTCAAATTGAAAGGTGAGCTAAGAGTTTCCAACGACAGGCTGCTATGCGTTACAGGCGATGGGAAAGCCGTTGATCCGTTGATTACACTCTTTGTCGTTACGACCGAAACAACTGCCTTGCCCAAAATGTTGCTTTCACTTATCAGCTCACTTTCTGCTTGAGACTTTTCCGTGCTTTCAGCACGATAGTCTGACAACTGTTCCAGCTCAGAATTGTGCCTATCCGTTTGAGCAAACTCTTCGATCAATGCCTGTTCCGTGTCACTAGCTGGCTGTTCTTCCGTAGGAGGAATGGTTTGTTCAGGAAGTTGTTCAGTTTGAACATCAGTCACCACTTCTACCGTAGGCTCAGCTGGAGACGTCTCCGGTTGTTCACTTCGGTCAGCTTCGGTCACCACTTCAGTAACATCCTCCTGACTTCTTACAGTATCTGCAGTTGTTGGATCATTTGGAATTGTAACTTCTACAGGTCTTGCTTCAGTTGTTGACGAAACTACTGCAGGCACACTAGTCGATTCATGGACGACATTTTGTTTCGTTGTCGCATCCGTTGTATCCTCATCATATTCCTCATCGTCATATTCTTCATACTCCTCATATTCATCTTCAGGGCTCTGAGTAGAACTGCTAGGCTTATCAGCCGGTTTTCCGGGCAAAAAGAAATTCGACGTGAGAATTGTAGCTTTTTCGTCATTCTTCAAAATCACGGGCTTTGTAGCTTCTAACGCGGCAAATTGCTGAGCTGCAACCACCGGTTCCTCAAGCGGTAATGCGAGTTGAGCCTTCAATTGATTTGCACTATTTGATTCATCTTCGAGAATTTCTTGTACAACTTCCGCTGGAAATGCACTAGGTGGTATGGCTCCATTTAGTTTTCCAGAAAACGGAATGTTTTTCACACGATTCGAAGGAGCAAGTGCTGGTTTGCGTGGCTGATAGAGCGCTTTATTTGGTTTAGGCTGGGCTATGGGTGCCGGAGCTGGACGTGGCTGCTGAGGTTGCGGGCGTGATGAAAAACGATTTGATTGTGTTTCACTCGAGGGTTTTTGTGATGAATCGGAGTTTGGTTGAAAACGATTTCGGCTACTGCGCACTGGCAACTGTTGATGAGTTGGGAAAATGTCGTTATTGTTGGCATTATTTCCAGGTCGTGCGGCACCTGGTCGATTTTGAGAGAAACTGGTTGCTGGAATTGGTCGGGGTACGCGTGGTGATTGTGGGTGTTGAGCGTGGTTGCGTTCCTATTGAAGAAATAGTAAAAATTGTTTGTTACTGATCATTTTTATTATTATGCGCGATAATTTTATATCTATGTATATTAGTTGACACTAGATGGTATTCCAGAGTATCTCAGGTCGAAGGTGGTCGCAAGAGCATCAAACACGATATTCAGAATGATTAAGGTACGAACCACATGAAACATATTTCCCCAGCAATTGGGGAAAAGTGAGAGAGGTTGCACAAATGACGCAGCACAGCGGAGTGTAGTCGGGAAACCCCACTTTTTTTAATACTTATTGTATTTAATCCTTCAAAAAAACGACTGATTTTAAGATTTCAATTTTTCAGTTATTTGAAATTTAAATCTGTAAACCAACCGTTGTTTAAGATATTACAAAGCATTAAAAATTAGGTAAACCAAGTTTTGTTCGCTTATAGATTTACCAGTTCAAAGTACTGTTACGAAATAATTGCTTAGATTTTCAACATATTTGATATTAAAAACAACAAAAACAGGAAAAAAAACGAGATCGAGGCTAATTTCGGGCGCGGACAAAATTGAATACCCGTCACATTTGAATGAAACCTAAGCTTCTTTTGCGTTAACAATTTCTACTGCAGCCCTATGACGCGACGTGTTCCGATTCCCTCTGTTCCTGGATGCGTTGAGACTAATCCAGGAACACACTTGGATGAATTTTGGTTAAGATTCATTCCAAGATATGTTTTGAGGCTTTACTACGAACACATTTGGGTGAAGTTTGGTTAGGATTGGTGCATAAAGAAAAAAGTTTTTCTTAGATGAGCCTAATTTTCAGGGGCAGCCCCCATTCGTTCCATATATACAGCGTACACTAAAAAGAAACTTATGTACAAAATTTCAGTTGGATAGCTTCAAAACTGAAAGACTAGTTTGGGTTGCAACAGACGGACAGACAGACATTCAGACGGACAGACAGACGGACATCGCTCAATCGATTTCTCTCGTCACTCTGATCAATAATATATATACTTGATATAGTCGGAGGTGCTTCCTTCTGTGCGTTGCAAACTTCATGACAAAGTTAATATGCCCTTTCACATAGTGACGGGTATAAAATTTGCTAACACTTTACAGTGTGTACTAAACGAGTTTTATTGAAATCATTTTTGTCTAAACACACCATTTTTTATAGGCCGCTTCAATAGAAGCCAATGAGTCACATTTTTCGATCTATGATTAATATTGAAGAATGCTCAGGAACTACGAAGAGAAAAGAGTCAAGTTCACGCGTATTAAACAGAAAAAAAAGAAAATTAATTTTAATTGTCCTGAGTATTCATTTCTCAACACAAAGAATTAATAGTGCTGCGAACATTTCTAGATAAACCCATTTCTTAAGCTAGGTGGGGGCGACTTAATAGAAGTAGCCTATGCAAATTTCGATTAAGTGCAACGAAAATGTATGAAAGTTAGAGCATACGCACGCGTTAACAGCAACGGATAAGTAGTAGGGGTGTCAAAAACCGGACGGTTAGTCCGAAAACCGGTACTTTCAAAACGGTTAACCGGTTTTTTTCGGTTTTTTCATCCTCCCGGTTTTAACCCGGACGGTTGTTTGCCCATCCGGTTAAAACCGAAAAAAAACTTTCCAAATTCATAAAATTTTTATATTTTCTTGATTTGTCAGTCCGTAAAACTCATTTTGCTAAAAAAAAATTTGATCGGAAAGGTCCCAAAAAGGACAAAAAAGGATACTCTTTAATCCTTGACCGGAGGTCGGCATGTGGAGTATCAAATCAAAGGGGACGTCAAATACATTACATATCCGGTGTTTGTTTCATATTTTAAGGACCCTCAACGGAATAAATCGAGATTAAATGGAGAATTATTGTGTTTCCCGTGTATCTTTCCGAAGCCCTAATTACGAGAGTAATTCAAATTGTCACTACGTTTCTCACTTTTCCGAATCTATAATAGCTAAAGATTCTACCATTAAATTTGCTAACAGGACAGGAAACAAACACCGAATATGTAATGTACTCGACGTCCCCTTTTATTTGATACCCCACATGCTGACCTCCGGCCAAGGATTAAAGAGTATCCTTTTTTGTCCTTTTTGGGAACTTTCCGATCAAAATTTTTTTTTAGCAAAATGAGTTTTAGATTCCTGGGAGCTCGCTGATTCAAAAACCACAAAAGTTAGCCTTACTCTATTTTTTTCTATTTCGAAGCCTTAAATGGGATATTTTGACTGCACTATATACATTGTCTAGCAATAAAACTCAGTTAACTAATTTTGAAACATTATGAATACTTCTGACAATTTTATTTGATTTTTAGGGCTCCATTACACAGTCATATTTCTATTCGAACATCAGCTTAACGAGTGTGTATGCATTATTTTGCTAAAATTCTAAGCAATTCAACGAAAAACCGGTTAACCGAAAACCGGTACTTTGAGCCCGTTTAAAACCGGACGGTCTAACCGGCTTTGCGAAAAAACCGAAAAAACCGAAAACCGGGTTATGGGCCGGTTTTTGACATCCCTAATAAGTAGTGCAAGTTACGATTTTCGATGTCGTGCATTCGTTTTGCACTTAAAAATACGATTCTGTTTTTTTTCTCACGAATATTGATGTGATTTTTTTCTGAAGATGCTCTGCACTTATGAGTTAAAAAATGCGGACCACTGTTAATTTAACAAACAAATTAAAATCGAAACGCACAAATACTAGTGCCTATCGACTGGATAAAACATGATGGCAAATTTATTGACACAAAGACACAAATATGTAACTAAATTCGAACGACTAACAAAAAAACACAAGAAAGAGTGGTAAATTATATTACACACTTGCATATGCCTATTTGTTGCTTATTTTTCACTTCTTTAAGAGAACAATGGAAATTGTCAAAGTTTTGGCAGTTACTTTTGGTTTGAATTCATCAGATTCCAATATGCGGCGCCAAATTTTGATTATCATTGATTATGGCAATTCATTGACTTATTTGGAAATTTCCGCCTCGATTTTTACATTGAATCAATTGAATCCCCTTAAGGGGGAGTATAAAGGTTGAAAGGCTCCGGCCGATTCCTATATCCTTTTCAGTTGTGGCATAACTGCGGACCCTTAGCTATGCAGGAGGAGTTTCATAGGGTGAACGGCTCCGGCCAATTCCTATGTTTCTATACGGGGCGTTACTTCCCCGCATTATCCGAGTAACCGCTGCGCCTGAGCGCTGTATTAACAACTTCGGCGTCTCAGTTTACTAAACGTAATAGGGTGACAAAAACCGAATAGTCAATCACCGAAGCAGCACCTCCGAGGCCCCTCCATGATGGACCTCTTTCGTTTACGAATACTATCATGGTTAAGCGATGGGCCGACAATTCATCCTTGTAAAAAAATTTCGACGTCAAGAAACCTGGAACGAAAGCCTCGGATTGGACGGATACAACTCAACGACGACCTCGCAAACGAACAACGGATTACTCTTTCGGAACCTGGAATGTACGCTCCCTGAATAGGGCAGGGGCCTTAAGGGCCCTCTTGGATCAGGTTGAAAAATATAAGCTAAGCATAGTTGCACTCCAGGAAACAAAATGGCTTAGTAGCGAGATAGACGACCGAAATTCGTACACAATTTTCACAAGTGGAAAACCTTCGGGCCACAGGGAGTTTGGAGTGGCGTTCATTGTAAACAATCAACTTAAGCCGCATGTTCTCGACTTCAAACCCATAAACGAGCGGCTGTGTGCGATTCGCATTAAAACTCGGTTCTTCAATCTCTGGCTCATAAACGCGCATGCCCCCACCGAAGTCAGTGAAGACGCGGCCAAAGACGAGTTCTACCACCGCCTAGAAAATCTCTTCGACTCACTTCAATCAAACGATGTCAAATTGCTGCTGGGGGACTTCAACGCCAAAGTCGGAAACGAAATTTGGCATAGGGGGATTACTGGTGGTTACAGCCTCCATGAAGAATGTAACGACAACGGCCAACGACTAATAGACTTCGCGACCAGCAGAAACATGGTCATTAGCTCAACGTGTTTTCCGCATCGTCGTATTCACAGACAGACCTGGAGATCTCCAGATCAACATACCGTCAACCAAATTGACCACGTCCTTGTCTGCAAGAGATGGGCATCGAGCATCATGGATGTTCGGTCCTATCGTGGAGCAAATATTGACTCTGACCACTATATGGTGAAGGCGACTTATAGGTGCAGAATTTCTTCGGTGCATCATTCGAGATTCAACCCGGCAAAAATTTTTGCGGTTGACAAATTGTTGGATGATGCCACAGTGGTTACTTATACGACTGCCCTTGAGGGGAAGCTGACGCCCTTGCTAAATAACATCAGCAACAAAGGCGCCCTTGAGATTTGGGATACACTCAAAGACACCATCAAAGGGGTCGCAGAGGAGGTTGTGGGATACAAAGCCCGGCGAGCCCGAAATGAGTGGTTTGACGAGGAATGCCTAAATGCGGTAGATGCGAAAAACGAGGCATATCGTCAATGGACCGAACACGCAACTAGAGCCAAAAAAACAAATTATGACGAGCTTCGACGATTTTCGAATAGGTTAATTAGACGTAAGAAACGTAAGCATCTTGACGAGCAGTTGATGCAAATAAACCAAAGACTAGCTAGTAGGAACAGTAGACAAGCGTACAAGCTAATTAATTCAATTAAAAGTGGATACCAACCCAGGACCAGCCTCTGTAAGGATAAGGAAGGCAATATAATTAGCGACACCGATAGCGTTGATAAACGCTGGGCCTCACAATTTGAAGAGCTCCTTAATGTTCAACCGAACAACCCCACACAAGAAGCGCTGGAGCTGACGGCTGAAACAGGCCCTCCCGTTCAACCCCCAACAATAGAAGAAGTTGATCTCGTCATGCAATCACTGAAACATAATAAAGCCCCGGGCGCTGACGAGATTCCAGCTGAACTGCTGAAGCATGGAGGGGAGAGCTAAAGCTATACAGATTGGCGCAAAAGTATAATTTGCCCAATCCTGAACATCTGGATAACTACTATGATCTAAAAGGGATTGCATATTCGATTGTTTCTGGCTAACATTAATAAAATATGTCAAGGCTTTCTGATTTATTTCTATCGAAAGATGGATTTCCTAAGCGAAATTAATCCAGGTAACTTATGATTCAGTGCGGCGATCGGTGCAACATCATTTGTATTATGGGAGAATCTTACATTTGGATCTGTATGATATATGCAAAAACTTACTGTATACTTACTATGCTTGCTTTGGATACGCAGTCAAATGTTACGCATTTTTCCTACCATCAAAAAATTGAGTTTGCAGAATGCGTTGCTTTCCAAGGACAAAAGAACATGACTGAAAATCATTGATGGCCTTGGAATGATATTTCTAATAGTTAATCGTAATAAGGCTTAGTTGTGGTTGTATGATCGACGAATGAGCGACGTACGCCCATTCGTCGATAAATCTTTCACTCAGAGTATGGGGAACTTATATAATTATGTAAAAATGAGGCTGGAACTACTCAGCCTAAAATACACTTTTCGCACGCTTAATATCCTTCAATATGAAATTATGTTTTTTTCACTGAATCTGTACGAAAACGGATAAATGCAATTTTTCTTGCTGCCGGAGACTCGACTGTATAGAGAAAACCCTTATTTCTTAAGGAATTCCTTATTAATTAAGTGGGGACCAGTGGCGGCTCGCCCATATGTGCACATGTGCACGTACACTTACTGAATCTACATATATGTCTACATACATAATGTATGTATGTACACTGCCGACTGCTCACTGCACACCCCGCAGGGGGGTTTGTGTCCGTGTGACACTCAGCTCGGAAGGCTGTTTGTAGTCGGACAGAGATCTTTGGTGAGTTACGACACCACGGACCTAGTAGCGCAAGGGGGCCCCTGGTACAGTTGATACGCCATGGCGATGATCTGTACAAAGACCATTCGGGCGTTAACGGTCCCGTGCTCCTGAGTTATGCACGGGTGGCTCTTGGCGTGCCTACCTCCCCCCATAGTTTGCGGGAGGGAAGCACTAAAGGCCTAGCACGATTTTGATGTCCTCTGGTGGGGGGGGGGGGGGGGGGTGCATCATATGGAAGTCGTGTGAGCTTCGGGGGTGACGGCTCCGCATGACCCGAGTCCAGAAGGGGCTAGCTAGGGAGAACGGCCTTGGTGGAAAATGCCTACGCGCCTATATCTAGCTAGTTTGTGGATTGATGACCACACTGCCTGAGTCGCATTGCTGAGTAGTAAACTGAAGGGGCCACCTGGATGTGAAAAGCAGCGCTACGTTGTCTGCACAGACGCGTAGTCACAGGTCCAACGAGCCTGGGGTGTGCATGCCCGAATTCGACGTAAGGCTTAACCAATAGGGGGCCGAAGGAGGATCACACCTGCTATGGAGAAGTCCATAGCGAATAGTGTACCTCGGGGATGGGTGAGCCCAGGGGACCATGGTCCCTTCCCATCTTGGCGTTGGTCTCGAGGGGGCTGTCGGTTGTTAAGCAAGACATCGAGCTGGTGATGCAGCCCCGGGGTTGGGTTCCTGAAGGTGAATGCATTCACCGGATGGAGAAATCCCCATCTGACATCAAGATCCGTGTCAGTAAATATGCTGGAGGTCTAAACCGCTTTCGCAAGGACCGGGGTATAAAGCCATAGGCTAGGTGACCCTTAGACAGTAAACCTCGTAGATGGTATTCTTGCTCACTGCACATACGACATGGTCACGAAACTGCGACCAACAACCTGCAATCACGATGGGTGCACAATCTGGGAAGAGGAGCACACGCTCCATTTTGGATACCTTAACGGTTTCCGGGGAAAGAGGGTAGTACAAGATGTACAGTAGAGCTTGTGCACAAAGCCGTTGTGCAACGATCAATTTCTTTAAAGCAAATTTCAAAAATCTTCTAAAAGAAAAGTGTGCAAGTGACGGAAAATAACAATTCCGGCGTGAATTTAAAGCGGCAATTTACACAAAAAAAGTAGATTTATGGGAAAATGTGAAATCTATGGATTTTAATTGATTTTCGTTCGTTCTATTCTGAGCTTATCCAAAGCCCGATTTGGATTTTGGCAGAATGAAAATTTAATAAAAACCATGGATTCGACATGTGTGTGCGGCTTAGATAACTCTTTTGTTTTCCCTGTTTGTTGTGCGGGAGTGAAAACGAACATTCCACCTGACGAAAGTCGGAAATAGTCTGCAGAAGAATAATATGTAATATGAAAACAATAACTGATGGTGAATTTTTTGTAGACTAGTTTTTTTTTTAATACAAATTATGAAATATTTAATTACATAATATTCTTCCCAAAAGTCAATACATTTTTATATTTCTTTGTGAACCCCCGGTATTTTCCACCAGAAGCCGCCGCTGCCAAGTAACAATTCTTTTGATTTAAAGAAGCACATCACACTGTAGCAATCATATAGTACCACGAAATCAGTTTATCGTGTGACATCGCTTTAAGAAATATTTTGATCCGATAAAACATTCTTAAAGCATTTTCCGGAAAGCTTTTATCATCCTTATGGAATAAATTTAAAGATGGTGGTATAAGACTTCGATAAAACTTTCTCTAAACGTTAACCTAAAAAGATACTTCTTTTAATACTCCACTCTTGTGTTTATTGGATGATACAGCACATACATGCAATAGTCTCTCTAAGTTAACTCACACACATGCATATATTCTTCTATAGCACAGTCGGTTTCATTTTTATAGTGTGACATTCGTATGGTCATCCTATAAATCGTTCCTTTAAATCTTGCATGAAACCCACACTTACTCACTCATTGTTATCTTCGGAACCAATTAAGGTGATCTCTGCGCAGAAACTGACTGCATTTTTATTTCAAATGTGTGGATTTAATCAACGTCATCTGATTGATATAGGGAGGGTGCATTGCAGAAGATTCGATAAAGAATTGTCAAGCATAGAATCAACTAACCATTTGTAGTGTTTACGAGCAATGCTGACTATATGTGAGGTTGGCTGAGTGGTAGCGTGTAGGACGGGCAATCAACAGACACGGGTTCAATGCTAGCTGCGGAAATTTTGTTTTTCTATTTTTTTTTTGTTTTGCAAATTCGTTCAATGACAGAAAATGAAGCATAATTTAGTGCTACAATAAGGTTCTATTGGATTAAAAAACGGCGCCAAATGCCATTATTGGACTATTATTCAGTGGTTATACCCTGTAAAGTGCCCCTATTATTGTTAGAAGAGAGTATTTTACGAAGTATTATAGGGATGAAATTATTACTTGGGTGGTGGGGACTATGAATTCCGCCCATAAACGCTTATTTATATTTTAGTCTACTGCATAATATTCCAAGAAGAGCTCGAAACGTAAGGTAAGTGCCTTTCAACTTACTGGATGCCTTTCGACTTACTGCATCATTTACACATTTACTGGAAATCCCATACAAAATGACAATCTGGAAATTGATCCAGGCTATGGCATGGATCATCTGCCAAAATAATCCCCTATATGGTTCCGTGGACAATTTCCCTGAAATTTCCCGTATGTTTTTTATAATTTTTTATTAGCCCTAGAGAGATAATCATATTTTTTACCCCTGAAAAGATAATCATACGTCGATTCGACGTGTTGCTAGTTAACATCCTTATAACTTCTTTGTTAAGAGTAACATGTTGCTTAAAGGTAGATATATAATCATTTGTATTTAATATTAATCTGTTAAACTTGTGGTTTCGCAAAATTATCATTTGTTTGTTTATATAATATTAATTTAAAAAAAGTGGTACTAGGAGAAAGTGAACTGTCCTTTCAATAGATTAAAATAAAGGATATCTTTATCGAAACAGGCTTTTAGTGGTTATATCCAAGTGAATACACATTCACATTATGAAGATTTATAAAAATGTCAATTCGAGGCAATTAAAATATTTTTCAGTACAAATTTGTTAAAGATAATCATACGTCGATTCGACGTATATTTGACTTATGACCCCCAATATCTTAGGCTGTGTGGCACCCAAGCCAATAATTTTGCCACGTAATTACGCCTACAGACATGAATTGAGTTAAATCTTGGAACCAACAAATTATGAAGCTTCACTAATGAGATATAATAAAAAGAAAAATTTCTGTACGTCGATTCGACGTAGATTATCTCTCTAGGGTTAGAGTTAATTATTTTAATAATTCTTGAGACATTTTCCTTTAAATTTTATTTGGCACGGTGCTAAGATCGAGTTTAAGTTTAAAATAAAATACATCACTTAACATTCGCCCTAAATTTCATGCAGCAGATCCATCAACTTAAGTTTCCGAAAATGAGTCCAAAAGTTTAATGAATAAAAGGGGCAAAAATGTTTGGCATTAAATAAAAAAAAAACTTTGAAACTTGATTTTACTAGCTTTTACGCCATTTTAAGAAACCGCCAGATCTGTTTGCCAATTTGTGGAAAATACAGCAAATAAAGGTGGTGTTTCAGGTTTAATCGATGAGAAAACCAAATCCTAATTCAGGACTACAAATAAACACAATTTTGCAACTTGCCAACCTCTTTATTAACGCCCTCATTGGTATTAAATTTTTTTCATTATTTTTTATTTCTGAAAAACAGTTAGGAATTACACAATGCGAAAAAGACATAGAATATCTGTCAGCCTATTTTATTGCCTCTATAAGCTAAGAACATTTTAAAATGCACATATTTGGTATTCCAGTCGAAAAATCGAATATTTTTCACTTACAAAATGTGGAACCTTAACAATTCTTAAATAAAAATTCACTAAGCTCGTAGTATCAAAAAGGGGGCTAATTTTCGTTTATGTCATTTATCTGACATAATTTTTCTAAATGCAATAAAGACCTAAAAAGCTTACAACATTTCGCAGATCCTGAACCTTTCAATGGTTCATCCAGCTTACATGTTTTATTGTTGTACCTCTCTAGCAAATTTATTAGGTTTTACATTTTTCTATGCCTGTTTATAACGACAAAAGGACACTACAAACGGTATGATCATATAACGAAGGCGCTCGTTATAAACGATATGGGCTGAACGATTAAGGGCTGAATTAAGATCGAGAGTGAAATTTTTCGCCCAGGGATTTTATCAATAAAAATTGTTACTTACTGTAGTCGTAGTGGAATATGTCACAAACGGTGGGGAATTCCATAAGCTACAATCCGAGACCGGCTCCATAATTCTCCTTGGCCATTTTATGTATTATTTTTCTATTCCCCGGTCATTTGACATTTCACGATGAAATAACCGGGGAATCGGAAAAATACATAAAATGGCCGAGAAAAATTAAGGAACTGTTTTCTGATTGTAGCTTATGGAATTCCCCAGCATTCCCAACATATTCCACGACAGTAAGAATACATTTTCATTGAAAAAATCGCAGCGGCGAAAAGTTTTACTCTCGAGTCTCGAGGTCAGTACTGGGCTGTTGAAAGTTGAAAGTTTTCGATTCTTTCATTTTATCGAAAAGAAATATCGATTAACGCAACCTAGAGGTTGGGTTACTTCAGTTTTGGCAACCATTATAAACAATTTTTTTGAGATTTCACTTGAAAGTTGAAAGTTCATTGCCATGTGAACAAAATTGAATAAAACTCGTTCCACACTTTTCAGTCACAGTAATTTTCCATACAAGTTGACAGATTGTCCGTTAATTGATTGACCGACAATATGTTTAAGACCCGGATTCTTATAAATCTTATTCAGTACCTATCGGCTGGTTAGTCTTATCGCATAGAGAAGACACACACAATATTCAGAAAGCTTTTCCATTGTATTGAATGGAATTTTTATTTATTTTGCATTGTTACGCCATATTTTGCTTAGTTACGCCATCATCTTAGATTGAAAAAATCATTGCGCAGTTTCATACAACCGTAAAGGGCAAAAGATAACATAACTATGCGAATTAAACAAAAATTCCATTCAATATAACGGAAAAGCTTTCTGAAAATTGTGTGTGTCTTCTCTAAGCGGCAAGACTAACCATTCGATAAGATTTCTTAGAGAATGGGCCAATGTTTCGTTGAAAAATATTTCTAGAGAACAAATATTAAACGAGACAGAGGCTAATTTCGGGCGCGGCCGAAATTTGGATACCCTTCGCTCGCCTCGGGCTAAAAGGTTGTGTGGGGTTTAGTTGGAATAAGTGGGCAAATAAAAATATTTACTCCGAAAATTTTATTGCGAGATGCGGGAGCTTGGCCCTATAGTACAAACAAATGCATATGTTTTGATCTTTTTGGTTGCTTTGATAAAGACACATTAATTCAAGGTTTTGTGAAATTGGTGTAAGCAATGTTTCTTAGAAGAACCAAAATGGGGGTTGGGTTTGTATGGCAGCCCCATGGGCCCATGGTCCGATTTGATCCATTGTTACATATGTTTTGTGTCATCAATAGAAATACATTTGTGTGAAAGTTGATTGAAATTGGTGCACAAATAAAAAAGTTTTTCTTAGAAGAACCTAATTTGGGAAATTCGGTTTGTATGGCAGCCCCATGACCCCATTGTCCGATTTTACCGATTCAAACATACAAACTGCCTGCAGCAAAAAGAAGCATTTGTGCAAAATTTCAGCTACATAGCTTTTAAATTGGCCGAGTAAAACGCGTCGCAACAGACAGACGAACAGACGGACAGTCCGACAGACGGACAGACGGACATCGCCCAATCGACTGCCCAAGTCATGCTGATGTATACTTTTTATATGGTCGGAGATGTTTCCTTCAATGCGTTACAAACTTCTTGACAAAGTTAAATATACCCTTTCACTCTATGAGCGAAGGGTATAAAAACAAGACCACCAAGTTTTACTTCGCAGTGTAAAATTCTAATATTGACTTCTTATAACTTCTGAACACTGTAAACTTCTCCAATAAGTGGATTCTCAAAAATAAAGTTTGACAGCCCCAACTTTTACCACTACCAAAATTGGATTGGGAACTATGGATACGAAATGAGTAGATAGGTACATAGTGTCTAAATTGGGGTTCTAAATTATGTACACAGTATTTAGTCTTTTCATGCAACATATGGGTGATAATTAAGCTACCAACTATTAAAATTAGAAAATTTTTATTGATTCATGAAAGCGTCTAGCCACCTTGCCAACTGGAAAGAGATGAAAATCTTATAATTTTTCCGACCACTCATTGCCATAAAGTAAATTATCTCTAGCCGTATAAAGAATTCGCTTATTTCCATCTACACCCTATGGTCTATGGACCACTGCATAAATAATACAATTACATGGATCTATTTTATACCGCCCACTACACAATTGTCTACACTCTAGAAGCAAGAGCATTTTAAAATATTGTAGGTTCAGTATACCTTTATAAATCCATGAGTCCATCCATAATGCTGTATTGGTCAACTAGTATACAACAAACTTGTGAAAGTTGTTAGGCTCAATATTCATTAACATTTTGTCCACTACTACTATACTATAAGAAACAGATTAACAAAACGAACCAACAAAACTATGCAAACCGTATCCATATATGCGATGCTATGTCATTGCAAATACGGAAATTGAACCCATACGGTGCCATACCAGAAGCTAGCATAGTTACATTTATAATTAGTCAACATAAAGATATGTATTTCATGGACAAAGTAATCAAAGCAATTTATGAATTGCCCGAAAAAGGATTAAAAAATTGAAATAGTGTTGATTATATTGAAATGCAAAAGTATTCATATCATAATTTAAAGATACACTTTTTTGTTAAGTAATTTAAAAAAAAAGTTCGTTTCATCTACATATTTGAATTCCTATTTGATCTTCAAAAGCTAAATTGAATTTTGATTCCTTGTTGACAAGTATGTACTCTAGGATGTCTCTTTCATGTTTTGATTAAAAAAAACACATCTACTATAATCTTCGCAAAAAAAATTAAACCAATATTCTCGTTTACGAGTATTTTCTTGTAAATTGTTGCGCAATTGAACCAGTTTCGCATAACTCCCTTCACTTTGCAAACGCCCGTATAATAAATTTATTTACCTTACTTTAAAGCCTCTAGTCGATCGCCTGACAAAGCATGTACTCCAATTCATTATTTGCCTTACATTTATTCAATTAAGGTAATCAACGAATAATGGCCAAGGAGTATATACTTATAGTCCAGTCATATTAGCATTTCAAATAGAAAAAAATAGAGTAAGGCTAATTTTTGTTGTTTTTGAATCAGTGGGCTTCCAGAAATCTAAAACTAATTTTGCTAAAAAAAAATTTGATCGGAAAGGTCCCAAAAAGGACAAAAAAAGGATAGTATTTATTCATTGACCGGGGGTCGGCATGCGGGGTATCATATCAAAGGGGACACCGAGTACATTACATATCCGGTGTTTGTTTTTTGTTTCAAGGACACTTAACGGAATGAATCGAACTTAAATGGAAAATTATCGTGTTTCCCGTGTATCTTTCCAAAGCCATAACTACGAGAATAATTCAAGTTGTCACTACTTTTATCACTTTTCATAATCTATAATAGCTGACGATTCTACCATTAAATTTTCTCAGAAAAAAATTGATCGGGAAGCTCTGAAAAATGACATAAAAGGACACTAATTGCATACCGTAATCGAACGTGAGCATGCGGGGTGTCATATCAAAGACGATGTCAAGTACATTCCATATCCGGTATTTGTTAATTGTTCCAAGGACAGCCAAAGGAGAAAATTGGGCTCAAATGAAAAATTTTCGTGTTTCCCGTGTGTGTTTCTGTATCGTTCCAAAGCCGTAATTTTCCATTTAAGCCCGAATTATTCCATCTGCTGTCCTTGAAACAGGAATCAAACACCGGATATGCAATGCACTTGACGTATTCTTTGATACGATACCCCGCATGCCCACGTTCGATCAAGGTTTGTAATTAGGGTCCTTTTATGTCCTTTTCAGAGCTTTCCGACAATTTTTTTCTTAGCAAATTTAATGGTAGAATCTTCAGCTATTATAGATTCTGAGAAATGAGAAAAGTAGTGACAGCTTGAATTATTCACGTAGTTATGACTTTGGAAAGATACACGGGAAACACGATAATTTTCCATTTAAGCTCGATTTATTCCCTTGAAAGTCATTGACACAGGAAACAAACATCAGATATGTAATGTACTCGACGTCTCCATTGATATGATACCCGCATGCCGGTCTCCGGCCAAGGATTAAAGAGTGTCCTTTTTTGTCCTTTTTGGGACCTTTCCGATCAACATTTTTTTAGCAAAATGGGTTTTACATTCCTGCGAGTTCACTGATTCAAAAATCACAAAAATTAGCCTTACTCTATTTTTTTCTATCTGGAGGCCTGAATTGGGATATTTTGACTGCACTACGAATCATAGCCAAGGAGTACATACTTATTGTATATAGGAACATGATTTCAAATAGCCGCAACGGTGTACATACTGGTACATTGTCGTCATTTATGTCTTGCACCTTTGCTACATAAATCAAGCGCTTGGGTGGGTCCGACCTTGTCAATAAAAGTGTATAATCACACACAATTGTATAAGAAGTGTATTACAGACGACAACCTTGATTAAAAGCAAGAAACCTATAATTGTAACAATAGCGCTATATCTTAACTGTATAAGATCGCAAGTATTTATTACGGAACGTGAGTGGTCTAAACTGAAGTTATTTTTTCCGTGTACACAACGATTTGCCTGTAATCCAAATGTGAACAGAGATATATCCGTAACATGTACACTGCACACCCCGTATACCCGTACAATAATTGTGTTGTGTATGGCTACAGTGCAAAAACCTTAGTCATTCATATACTTGATATTTTATACGGGCTGCAAAAAAAAAAGAAGTGACGAAGTGGTCAGCATTGTTGAAATGGACCATAAATAGGTTACATAAAAGACTCCCAATAATGCTTTGTGTGGAGGAGGCATATCGCACGAAAAGTTGGGAAACATTCAACGGTTGAATTCGATTCTTAAATTGTTGTTAATGCTTGAAATAGAATGGACGCAGCAACAGCAGTAGCAACCCAATCCAATTTAAATGGATGGCAACATGACATCAGCCATTTAAATTGCATTGGATTGCATTATCATTGCTGCTGCTGTTGCTGCCGCCATTCTATTTCCAGCATAACATTCTTATACCATTCTTATACCACCACAATGATCCGATTATGTTCGAAATTAAAAGAAAAAATATTATTAACTTGTCTTGTGTCTTACCTGTTCACTAAAATGTGCTAAAAATTGTCCTTGCTGATACGGTACATTACTGACACGTCCACTCCCTGTGCCAGCTTTAAGTGGTATGAATTGATGACCTGTGGCACCAGCACTTCCTGTACTTACATTAGGACGGGAGGGTGTAAGTGGCGAGCGTCCGGATAAAGGTGCAAACGGTCGCGGCGATAAATCACCAAAATCTGCTGGACTGCGTGTATTCTGTAATATGAAAATTAAAAACAATCACTAAGAATCACTTAAAAAAGAATGAAACAGTTCACAGACAACTCAAAAAATCACAAAATTCATCCGATCTGCTTATCTTTCGAGCCATCAGAAGCAACACCAAAAGACTCATTGAAAGTGCTCGTTCTGCGTACTTCCTTAGTATTGAGAACAGTGTCAATAATATGGAAAGTAAGCTCTTTTGGTCATACGTTCGTAATGCACGCTCTTCTTGCTCACTCCCTACCCGATTATCTCATGGGGATATCACCGCTACAACTGATGCCGATATTTGTGAACTTTTTGCCAAATTCTTTTCAGGCACCTTTCTCACCACTTCCAATCCGTCCCGCTTCTCAACGGTTCATGACACAAGGTCTCCAACCATTCAGCCCTCCTATGTCGATCTTTTAATAAGATCGCTTAGCGTAAATTCTTCCTCAGGGCCTGACGGGATTCCAAACTTGTTTTTGAAGAAAACACACAGCACGGTTGCTATTCCTCTTGCCATTCTTTTTAATAAGAGTGTCCAAGAAGGACTATTTCCGCATCAATGGAAGACTTCTTTTGTTGTTCCAGTTCCCAAAAAAGATGACCCGTGCCTTCCCAAGCAGCATTTCAAGTAGCAAATACGAATGCTTTTGGTTCCGCCACTTTATTAAGTTTCGGTTACGTTTTTGACACTAAAATTTTAACTTCATTGTAACAAATCCTGCAAAGTAGCTTTTGGGACGTTCCAGGAAGGTGATAGTTGGAACTTTGTAGTGAATGAAATGTTGCTACTACATAATCGACTAGTGCAGGAGTATGGTACGGCTTTGGTACCCCACTTTGCTACTACATAGTGAGAAAATCTGAAGTAATATTTTTAAGTGGCAAGACCGTAGCCGTGTAATTTCTTAGTTGCTTTGAAGGATTTGCTACTTTGTAGGAAAATTTATAACTATATAGTTGCTACAGATACTACAAAGTTCTATTGGGAACTTTAAAGAACCATTTGGAGCTGTCAAATGCTTGTCGCCATATTTTCCAAGGTTTGACAAAATCATAGTTTGCATATTTCAGAGAAGAAACATTTTAATTTCACATGAAATAATTTAGAATTTTTTAGGTTAATATTTTGTTTCGTGAACATGTAAAGTGATAAATTTATAAAAATTACGAAAACTTTAAATAAAATAAATAACAGGCGCGACAATCCAGCATTGGACTAAGGCCGCAGGATGTGTTAGTGACATCCTATTTCCAAGATCTTATCTGCTTTTTGTTGAGGTAATGAGATCAGCATCACGCTCAGCAGTGTTATTTATCCCCATAAATGGGTACTCGTTTAACATCTGAGTGAGATCATAGTCCGTCACAAGCTCGTGAGTTCGAAAAACACCATGATCCACGGTGAGATTCGAACTCATGACCTTGTGCACCGAAGGTGCGCGCACTAACCGCTAGACCAGCCAGACTAAAGGTGACTTTAGTTGGGCTATATTTTGTCAATATTTCCAAGATATCATTAGAAAAATGAGAGGGCATTACTTTTTTTCGAGGTATAATATCCACTTCCACAGTGAAATTCGCTTCGCAAGAACTTTTATGGCCCAAACAATTTTGCAAGTGATGAAATAAGTAATTACTGCATTCAATCATTTCAGATCACATTTTATTGTCGGAACGTGCTACAAACACAACTTTAGTAAATGTGTGTATACTAATGTACACTTAAATCCATTCAATTATGTTTGCATAAATTTAGTTCACTTATACATACACATATTCACAACTTAAATGTGTGCGAAAATGGGATCAATAAAGTAGCAAATACTTGGTTGGGCAAACTATGCCACTAGTTTGGTACGTTCCAAACACGTTTCAGTTTGTTGGTGGCAAAATGACTCTCGGCACTAAACTTTTCATTCCCCATATTAGTGGGTTTTCGGTTACCAAAAGGGTCCCTATTACGGAACCATTGACAGTAGCTGCAACTCTTAAAGAGAACATTGGGGTGGCGACTACGTTTTCGCTACTAAAAATGCTAGTTGGGAATTGTGTCTAATTATAGGCCTATTTCACTTTTATCGTCCTGCTCCAAAGTATTTGAACGCATAGTATTTAATTACATTAGTTCTTACTTTGGACATCTGATTGTGCGCAATCAACATGGCTTTTGCAAGCGGAAATCTACGACTACGAACTTAGTGGAAATAGTTAACTATCTTGCTAAGTCGTTCAATGCTCATCATGATGTGCACGTCATATACACCGACTTCTCTAAGGCCTTCGACAGAGTTAATCACTCTATCTTATTGGAGAAATTGTTACACTATGGTTTCTCTAACCATATAGTGTCTTGGATTTCATCTTACCTAGATGAACGCTCGTCTAGAGTGGTTTATAAAGGCATTTCTTCCGCGCCCTTCTCCCCTACCTCTGGAGTCCCCCAGGGATCTATTCTTGGACCCCTCCTTTTCCTGTTTTTCATAAACGATCTTCCTGCGTTACTCAAGTGTCATGCGCTTTTATATGCTGACGACCTAAAGATATTCACCTCTGTACCTCACACTGCGAATTGCTTGGTCTTGCAAGGCGATCTAGATAGGCTTTACTCTTGGTGCACCTTAAATGAGCTTCACTTGAACATTGAGAAATGCTCAGCCATGATTTTTTCATTAAAAGACTTCCCTGTATCGTTTGCCTATAAAATCAATGATACCGCATTGAAGTGTGTCTCTACGGCAACTGACCTTGGTGTTGTATTCGATGCCAAACTAAGATTTAACGAGCATTATGCTCTCACCATTACAAAAGCTGAAAAGCTTTCTGGTTTTGTATTGCGATGTTCGGCAAACTTTCGTTCATTACGTACGTGTGTCAACTTATTTTTATCGCTGGTCCGCAGTGTACTCGAATATGCTTCTGTGGTCTGGTCGCCCTACACACAAACTTCCTCTGGGGCTCTGGAAGCTGTCCAGCGCAGGTTTACCAAGTTCCTTCTATTCAAATTTAACCTCCCTTACCTATCCTATCCTGAAAGGCTAGTTTATCTTAACATGGAACAACTGCGTAAAAGAAGAATTTTCCTCGATGAATGTTTCCTATTCAAGCTCTGCCATGGATTACTTTCGTCAAGTCTGTACGAGGACATTCAGTTTCGTGTTCCTTCCTATAGCACACGCTCTACTGATATCTTTAATCCTCCCTCTGCTGTTATTGCGGTATATTTTAACTCGCCGCTTTTACGAATTATGCGGAATTATGATAGGCTCGAGCTTGGTTCTATAGCCACTTCGTTCGCTACTTTTAAACGTTTCTTAATTCAACAAAATAGAGTTATTAACATTCCATTACAGTAAATTTTTGCCATTTTTTTTTTCTTTTTCTTTTCTTCTTCGTATACATTATTGTTTAAATAATCTTTATTATTTGTCTAGACTTTATTATACCCTTCACTCGTAGAGTAAAGGGTATATTAACTTTGTCATGAAGTTTGTAACGCATTGAAGGAAGCATCTCCGACCATATAAAATATGTATATATATGATCAGCATGACGAGCTGAGTCGATTGGGCGATGTCCGTCTGTCTGTCTGTCCGTCTGTCCGTCTGTCCGTCTGTTGCTACGCGTTTTACTCGGCCAGTTTAAAAGCTATCGAGCTGAAATTTTGCACACATGTTTCTTTTTATTGCAGGCAGTTTGTATGTTTGAATCGCTAAAATCGGACCGTGGGGTCATGGGGCTGCCATACAAACCTAACCCCCCCAATTTGGTTTTTCTAAGAAAAACTTTTCCATGTGTTTACTAATTTCAACGAAATTTCACACAAATGTGTTTCTATTGATAACACAAAACATATGTAAGAATGGATCAAATCGGACCATGGGGTCATGGGGCTGCCATACAAACCTAACCCCCCAAATTAGGTTCTTCTAACAAAAACTTTTTCATTCGTGCACCAATTTGAACCAAATTTCACACAAATGTGTTTCTATTGATGCCACAAAATATATGTAAGAATAAATGGAATCAGACTGTGGGGTCATGGGGCTGTCATACAAACCCAGCCCCCAAATTGAGTTTTTCTAAGAAAAACTTTTTTATTTGTCCACCAATTTCAATCAAACCTCATAAAAGTGCATTTCATTTGATGCCATAAAACATGTGTAAAAATGAATGGAATCGGACGACGGGGTCATGGGGCTATCATACAAAGCCAACCCCCTAAATTGAGTTCTTCTACGAACAACTTTTTTATTTGTGCACCACTTTCAACCAAAACTCGTAAAAGTGCACTTCAATTGATGCCATAAATAATCGGACTATGGAGTCATGGGGCTACCATACAAGCCCAACCTCCCCATTTTGGATCTTCTAAGAAACATTTTTTCTACACCAATTTAAAAATACCTCAATGCGTCTTTATCAAAACAAAAAAAAGTAAAACAAATGGAATCGTACTATGGGGCCATGCTCCCGCATCCCCCCAATAAAGTTTTCTGAGATATTTTATTTTATTTTACCACTTATTCCAACTAAATCTCACACAAATATTGTTTTATCGACGCCACAGAATTTGTCAATATCAAATATTATGCGAAAACAGAAGGAAAAGAATGGGGAAGGATTAAATACAAGTCATAGGTTTGCCCCAAAAAACTTTTAGCCCGAGGAGAGTGAAGGGTATTCAAATTTCGGCCGCGCCCGAAATTAGCCTCGGTCTCGTTGTCGATTTCTTTTTGCTTTTTATGTTTAGTTATCTTGTAAGTTTAGCTCTTAGTTCTTATTTGAATTTCAAAATTAATTGTGCCTTCAAGTTGTACATATAATTAGGTAGCCAATACCTGTTCAGCTTTCAAATAAAATAAATAAATAAATAAATAAACTCTGTCTTGAATCTTGTTTTCGGGTTACTGGCCTAAGCTTTTCGTTTTTCATTATTTATTGCACACAAACGACATAATGTGTGAAGTACTGAAAAACTTAAGACAGTAACCCGATATCAAAAGACTCAAGACCCGTAAATATTTTATTTACTATTTAGGTAAATTAAAAAGGGTAAGGATATTGTAAAAACCGATTGTACCAAAAGTCAACTTCAAGCCATTTGCAGATGATAGCACATTTCTGCCTGCTATGACAAAAAAAAATATTTATAAATAAATGAGTAAACTTTTTTTCAGGTTTATTTAATCAAAACAAAGTCATCAATAGCAACCCGAAAAATAACTGTTTTGGTTTTAAAAGACATCAGAAATTCTTTGCGGAATGAAAGATCAAACTCATTGTTTCGTCCAAATCGCGTCTCTTGATTTATTTTCTCACGTGCCGAAGAAAAAAAAAACAACGAGACGCGAGACAAAAGAATATTGAGCACATCGTACGCAGAAACAGTCGTAAAAACATTTACTTCTACTGCTTCTCTCCGTGTTGGGATTTTTTTTAATTTTAGTACACATGATCCTCTGATAATCATCATCATCAATGTGGTACGATAGCCCGACGTCGGGCCTTGGCCGCCTGAATCTTTGATCTCCAGTTGTCGTAGTTACGTGACCTTGTCCTCCAGTTTCAGCTGGTGGGCGTCTTCACCTACCCTACAGAGCTCTCCAAGCGAGCTATCGGTCGTCCACGCCACCTCGCTCCGTCAAATCGTTGTGCGTTCATCACTGTCGTAGGCATGCGAATATCGTCCATTCGTTGTACATGCCCCGCCCATTGCAAACGTTGAATATTCACGATTTTCAATGTTTCCAGCTCATCGTACAATTGATACAACTCGTGGTGGTACCGGATGCGCCATTGATCTCGCTCCTCTTATGGTCGCATCAAAAAATCCGAAACCGCCATTTAGAACAGTGACGGAAGTAATGGTAAATTAATTTTCAAGTGTTGTGTTCTTGTGGACGACTTTGTTAGATATTCAAGGTAGTACAAACTTCACTTATATGGCTAAGTAAATAGGTCAATCAACGAATACACAAAGAAGGGGTGTGGAGAACATCGAAGAGGGTGACGATTTTTTTGTTCGGCGTTTTGTTAGGAGTAGTTAGGAGGTAAACATACTAAAATCACCCGAACCTGAGAGGTGAGCTAACGTGGGCAATTTTTGGGGTTTTGGGCTTTATCTCGAAAACGATGAGTCCTAGAGAATAAAGTTGTAAGCATGAATTAAAGCTCGCAAAATATCCTATTATTTGTTCATACATATGCGAAATGCCTAACGGCTCTTCCGATATATGTAGTTTAATAAATGTCGAAAATGTGTTTGTTTTTTTTTTCAAAAATCTTTTGCAGGGCAAAGTTGGAAAGTATTAAATTTCCTCTAAATTTGATACACTTGCTGTTGGCTTGTCTTCAATCATTCGAAAGTTAAAGAGCCTCAACATAGTAATATTCTTTAT
This sequence comes from Microchrysa polita, assembly GCA_949715475.1. Lineage (NCBI taxonomy): Eukaryota > Metazoa > Arthropoda > Insecta > Diptera > Stratiomyidae > Microchrysa > Microchrysa polita. Next base: position 131,538,593 of record OX454415.1, on the reverse strand, counting down.
ACATCAGAATGAAGATAAACATTGTTGGGAATAGGGGGTTTTTTTTATTTCACGGATTTATGAGGAGTACTTAGGAGGAAACATACTTAAAGCTCGAGGTCGTGGGGTTTGAGCTAACATGGGAAGAGGGGGAAAAAGGAGCCGATTTTGGAGGTTTTCGTCTTTATCTCGGAAATATCTCGGTGTCCTACTGAAATTATTTGAATGGCAGATAAAAGCCTCCAAAACAGTCACCCCGTCCCTATTTTACACAATGTTTGTCTTCATTCTGATGTATAAAGAAAATTACTATGTTGATACTCTTTAACTTTCGAATGATTGATTCGAAAGACAAGCCAACCGGGAGTGTATCAAATTAAAGGAAATTCAATAGTTTCTAACTTTACCCTGCAAAACTTTTTTTTAAAAACGATTGAGGGAAATACCAGAGCCAATAGAATGCAAAAAAACATTTTCGACATTTATTAAACTATATCGAAAAAACCGTTAGAAATTTTGCATATGTTTGTATGAACAACAATATGCTCTGTGGCTCACTTGGTTGAGTCGCACTATACGATGCTAGTTATCTAAAGGTCCGGAGATCGAATCTCGGCGTGGTATAAAAATCTACGTACATGTGCGGATAGGAAATATACAGTGCTTGCAACATTATCCCTCTAACCCGTAAGCCCGCCCTGAGGCGGGTATCACAAAATCCTCATCAGTGAGTTATTCTATGCATTTTCTGTAAATATATTTAGTTATATCGTTACATTACTAAATAACAAACTCTTTTTTGTAAGTTTTCATTGTACCCAGCTAATAGTGTGTCCGTTTTTAGCAATCATAGAAGAAGAAGTGTGAAAATCACGACCAAAATTACTTTTTAAAAATCGCGTAAGTCAAAAGTGAAAAAAGGGTATTTAAAATCGATAAATATTACCTGGAATTTTAGAGAGCATGGGTAAAAAGGTTGTTTATGCGATTATTTATTATTTTTTGAAAAATTTAAAATTTGGAGGTGTTAGTTGACAAAAAAACCAATACCCGCCTCCAGGCGGGTATACGGGTTTAAGGAATTTTTCATTGAATATATTTCATATAAAATGCTCAAGTATTTTGATAAACAATAGGGGTACTGCAATAACTTGATGATGGCATTAAGTTGGCTTTTAGGTTAAAAGCAGTTTTAGATTTAGTAATTAATGTATTGTGTACTTGAAACCCCCAAAATATTCAATGGCTGCAATAGAGTCCCCCTTGGAATTATGGGGCTATTTGCTAATTGTTCCAATACGTAAGAAAATTATCTAATCTAAATACTGTACTTAAATTAAAATTAATAAAAATGCATTTAACATATTTGTTTTCCCCAAACCTCTACTTTGCCGATAGGATCTCTTTTGACCCTGGGCGCTTGAGAGGCAACTATCACCTTTGTCCGTAATGACCTTCAACCAGATTCTAATTCATCCGGAGCTATTTTATAGAATGTAAGGCATTAAAGCTTTGTTCTGAAAACAATTAAACATGTGAATAAGTTTCTATGATTTTTTAGTACAATCCAAAGCATAAAATTAGCGCGATCTTCTGAAGACTTTCCGTATTATACAGTCCAAGCTGTCGCGTTGCTCGTGTTGGCGCGTCCCCTATTTTGGCGAAAATTACTTCGCTCCACTGTGCATGTAGCTAGTGGGTTGTGTCATCGCCGAGACATACGAGCTAGTTTTGCCTTTTCATCTCACATATTTAATCCACAGTGCTTCCGACTTGCTTTTGCTTTGGGCCCTGAAATTTAGGTATTGGCTTCACCATTTTTGGAGACTCCAAGGCGGATTTAAAAATGGTATTATCAATTCCTTGAAGGTATTCTAGCCAACGGACTAGGATATGGTAAAATGTTGCGAATATAAAAGTATCCAGTACGTTAACAGGCGTTTATTGATTGCTAATGTATGGGATGTTGGGGTCGAAGGAAAATTTTTTATTTGCATAAAAAAAGAAACAAATCAAAAGACTGTTGTTTGGCGGAAATGAACTATGCATTTGTAATGTTCAAAATCCAGAATTGCTTCAACAATTAAGGTACGTGTTCGTAGAGACGAATCATGAGACGATCCCTCAGCGATCGCAGTTAAACCTCTGGTTCTGAGCATATATGCGTATATTTTCTATACAGACATGTTCCTTTATATCATAGTCGACTCAAAGAAAGTATCATTATTCTAAAAATATGCAAATACGGCTCGGATTTGGATGTAAAAGTACGATCGCTGAGCGATCGTCACATGAGTCGTCTCTACGAACACGTACCTTTACTAGACCGCAATTGAATTACCAGCTGGAATTGAAATACATAAGTAAGTTTATTTTATTCTATTATTTGCTAAGGACCTTCATCTAATATTCACCTCAGGTTGACAGCTGACATTGTCTATGAGTTCTAATACTCTAACAAATATAAAAATCGAATATAACACCAAAAATTTAAATTAAAACACACTAAAATTAAATCTCTTTCTGTTCGAGCAAATGGATTTTTTTTACATGGTAAACCCGTATACCCGCCTCCAGGCGGGTATTCTTATTTTCCATTTCTAAACTAATCATCGACAAAAATCATAAATTTGATTTAAGAATATCATTTACCAGAACATACTTATACTAAATACATAATTATTGTATAAATATTTCTTGCCATTAAGAGTTGCGGGTTTGAGGGTTATACACTCCGAAATTATATGCAATGTAACGTTGACTTGAAGTAGCCTATAAACGGCAAAGTGAACGCACCATATGCCCCACAAGGGGTTACGGTACAGAAAGAGAGAGAGAGAGAGAGATGGAGAGATGTATGAAAAAATATGTAGGATATTTAGCAAGCTTTAATTCAAGCTTACAACTTTTTTCTCTAGGAGTCATCATTTTCGAGAAAAGGCTCAAAACTCAAAAAAATGCACCTTTAACTCCCTCTACCCACGTTAGCTCACCTCTCAGCTCCGAGTGATTTTAGTATGTTTACTTCCTAACTACTCCTAACGAAACGCCGAAGAAAAAATTCGTCACCCCCTGCGATATTCTCTAGAATGTCATCGTTGATTGGACTAAAAATGTAAGTATCCTGTCGTGTATTACAGTGAGGAGCAAATATCCTTTTTGTTCCGGAAAGGCCATATACAGGGTGTCTGGAAACTACCGCATAAACGCACTGGAAAATTATTTCTCATGTGATTTCCAGAAAAAAAAATTTATGGGACATACCCCCAATTCTTAACCCTTTAGCTGTCACAGACATTTGAAGATTTTTGATCAAATCATTTTCTTACATGACTACAACCTTAATATCTCTAAAACTAGACTAGCTAGAATAGCAAAATAAGATGATTATCACAGTTAACAAATTTAGCTAAAAATAAAATTAATCACGCTAAAATCGGATAAGTGGTTTAGTTTTAACAGAGCTTCAAAGTATAAATTTTGTGATTTGGCTCAAAACAAAATTGTTTCAGCTCGATTTTCTCCAACTTTTGCCAAGGTGGTGGAGGTGCTTGAGCTTGTACGATTCTTTAAAAAAAAATGGCGCATAGTCTTACGATCATATCTTTCTTACATCGTTTTATTCTAAATCAATTATTTCTAATAGTTTGATACCATAAGTGCAGAAAACTAGGGTTAATTTTGGCTCGATTTTGGCATAAATTTTACCAAATTACAGAACATTAGGGGACAGTTTAAATGAATTCGAATCTACCCTATAGTTTTCTGTACTTAAAGCATAAGAACTGTTAGAAACAATGGAGCTAGAATAGCCAGAAGGATATCTTCCTCGGCAAACGCAAAGATGCACAGTTTCAGAAATCGAAAAACTGCAGAAAATTTAAGGTTCTTCGCGATTATGACCCTGTTCCGCGACGAAATTTTGGTGGGAAGCTCCGGGTTTGTGCTCAGCTCCAAAAATATAAGAAACAAAAAAAAAACATTTCTTAACCGTATATTGATATCTCAAATCATCTAATGAGCAGACCAGAGGTGTCCAACTTATTTTTTACGCGAGCCACAATGCTGGTTTCGCCATCGCTTGATGTTTGTAGGGTTGAGAAAGATCTTTGATTTTATTAGTTTCAAATCACATATTGATGTTTCTAAAGGAGGTAATTGTGAATTATGAAACAGATTTGTCAGTTTTGGCTGAAGAATAATATGAAGAACCCCTTTTTCAAAATAAAAGCTTTGCTGTTGGCACTAGAGACCGTTTCGTGTCTAGCGAGTAATCGGTGCTAAATTCTTATACAGCTAAATTCTGTAGGGCTAAAAATAGGTAGTTTTACATTTCATTATTATTGCGCGACTGATATACATAAGTCTAGGGAACATATTCGTCCTAAAGGCCAGGGTACACTTCGCTGCAATTTTTGTAAATTGAAATTCATAATTGCGGTGCAATATGTTATTTTAAGGACTATTTAGGACGTAAAATTTCTTTGTAGTAATGTCGGCGCTAAAATTATAAATTCACCATTTTTCGCTCCAGTTTAAAAAACCTCTTAACTAAAAAAAAACATTGAAAAACTTAGTGTTCGCTGAAGCATTAAAAAAAATCATGATATTTAGCGGTAACCCGGCAGGAAATATTTTACTCAACTAGCCATAGGTTAGTTTTTGCTCGGTAGAAGAAATTGAATCGGACGCTAATCTGTGAGCTTTATTGAACGAGTTATTATGGTCGAAGTTAATATTCAGCCAATAACACGGTGAGTCTGTTGACGATGTTCTTTCTTCAAAGTTGCTTCAAACACCACTGCTGTAAAAATACCGGGAACCTCTACTGAACGTTTCTATAGAAATATATTACATTTACAATTCGTATTATTGTTTATTTTTGAAGGATTTTGTCCTTTTTATAGACTTCTCTACACTTTAAGAAATACATATGTCTTTAATTTTATGTACTAAAATGTGTTGCTGTTTCTTCGAAATCACGTTCATCAGGAAACCCAATTATATATAGATAAATGGAACTCATACTCAAGAGTCAGCAGGAAAATATAATAGGTACCACATTTTCCGAAGTCACTCGAGTGCCTGATAAAAACCATTCGCAGGACGGATTTTGGCTCGCGGGCCGTATGTTGGACAACGTTGGACTAGACTAAGTTTCAAATTAATTCAACCGGATCTATTATTATCCATTGGCTTCTAAGTAGAAAAAAGAATTCTCTATGAAATCGTGTCATATTACTTACGAAAATAAATCATTTATCATTCCTTCCATTGTTCAAAACATCGGAGGACATAATTGCCAACATCTACGTAGCACAAAAACAACACTCACAACAAAAATATCCGCTTCAGGCATTTTTTGTCCATACATGTTTTCTGTTTATATTCCGCATAATGCATTCCTATTTATGGACGTGACACGTCCATTAAAAGAAATATCGTGTAATACAGCCCTATTTTAACACTTGTTGATAGTCGATTCGCCAAATAAGTGTGAAATTATAAAACTAAACATTCGTTCGTTTAATTAACACTTTTCTTCTATGTCACACAATACGGAAATTTTCATATAAAATTACACAACCCGTTCGCATGCATGTAGGCCGAAAAATATGTGAAATATGTATGTATTTTCTCTTTCACTTTCAATATTATACATATTTCTGTGGCCACCCCGAAACAATATTGTATATGTTGATAACCTTCCATATTATTAATATGAAAAATTATGTGAACCGAAACGAAATAATTCCGGAATCGGAATTTTTTCTTTTCTTTCTTTTAATTCACTTTTTTTTTAACAAATAACAAAAAACGCATGTCATAATTAAAATTTTTCTTGGCGTAATCATATTGAAAAGTTAATGGTCCTTTCAGAAATTCAGACACTGTCCAAGAGTGATGATTTATAATTATACACAAAAATACATTGTCTAAGATTTGACTGTGCATTTCAACGTGAAAACACACAAAAGATTTGAACAAAAAGTATTTTCAGTGTAATCGTAATTTTTAACGATAATTATTGTCTATGCATGATGCTTGCAGAATTATTATTAGAAAGAAAGAAATAGATGGGTAAATGTGTAAAGTAATTGTTTTTCTTTTGATTTAATTTGTTTAGACTTTAATGGCATTTCCCATACGATGTAAAAAGAAATTGAAAACCGAAAAAAACCCTAAGAAAACAATAAAGCGAGTATAATAAAAAAAATTTCAAATGAAAGATATTTATTTACCCGTGCTAAGTGGCCGACGGTTTTGTTCATTGATTATAAAAATTTATTATTATTTAATCGGTAATCAAATTTTAACTGGAACCAGCTTCACTAATTTTTACACCTGATGCTTACTATAGTGCTAAGATAAGGTGACCAGACTCCCGAAGGTCCAATGCTGTACACATTGCGGAATTCGGCTTTCAGGCAAACCCTCAATCATAATATTTCTCCTCCCCCCTTCACGCCGATTTGGAGAAAGCATAATATGCCATGAGGTGCTCTGTGGCCGTGATCGTGCTGTTCCAGGAGTTAGGGCAAAACAAGAGGCTATCACTATGCTGCATGCCATAAAACGACCACATATTCTCCTTCCTTTCATAAGTGATATCTTCATATCATATCAGAATTGATGAAGAATAGTAGCCGATATTCTGAGAAATACGTGGCGAAGCTTAGAAAAGCAAGCAAGTTCTTTTGATACTTAACAGGATCTATAAAGTTCACAATGTCCTAGTTGACAAAACATCATCAGAATGTGAAGTACAAATGTATTTTTTAACATGCAAAGCTATAAGAAACTAGGGCGTGGCGTAGCCCAGATCTCGGAGACAGGTGGTGGTAAAGCAGCCCTCTTCGTACCTACTTATTTAAGAGCTTCGTTTTGTTTATTGCAATAGATAAACTGATACCTCGTTGGAGTCCGAGGAGAACCTCCAGAGGAAGGATGACTTATCCTGGTTGCGATATTTTTGGAGGAAAATATGCATTCCTTCGTGGTTATACCCGTAATGCCATGCCGGTCCCCTGGGCTCTTGGCTCTATCTTTTTGGATTTTATGGACATATTGTGGGAAAAAACGTTATCTAGAAACCATTGTAGAGTCGTTTAGTATGCATTTCCGTATCGAGGTTCATAGAATAATCGGACAGAGTACAGTGATTTTTCCATTGTTTTATGAAAAATTAACAATTTTTATTACACGGCTGTAACTTCTAAACCTTGGCAGCTAAACAGGCTTGAAATTTTTATGATCAGTGCGGTGTTATATATATTTCTGACAAATTAAAAAAAATTTCGCTTCGAGCTATGGACGATTTCCAATTAGAAAACACAAAGGTACGATTTGGGCAGCTGTAACTCCCGAACGCGGATAAGTATAACCTTGAAGTCTGAAGGAAATGTGGGCGCCAAATAGCTCTCCAAACTATAATTGTGCCAATTTAGAAAGATCGGTCAAAGTTTGCCCGAATTATCGAAAATGAACGACTGCCAAACATAAAAGTGCGATTATCTAGCAAAATATCGATCGTACAGGAGTCAAACTTAACACCTTAAATTGCATCTTTCGGCGGTTGTAACTTCTGAACTTTGACAGCTAGAGCCTTGAAATTTTCACCAAATATGGGCAGTGGGGTGCTCCACAAGTCTACCGAATATAAAATTTATTCCATACATTTTATGGACAATCTTCAATTAGAAAAGACCAAAGTGCGATTTGGGCCGCTGTAACCGTCGAACGCTGGTAGGTAGGGTTTTAAAGTATGGAGGATATGTGAGTGCCAAGAAGCCCTACAAGTGTGTTGAACTTCAGAACGATCGACCAAGGAGTTCCCGTGTTACCGAAAATAAACGCTTGTCAAATGAAAGTGCGACTATCTGGGTTAAAACAGACAATACTGATAAGAGGCCTTACTGAGGAGCTTAGTAGTAATTCAGGTTACTCGTGTGGCATTGTGAATGCTGTACATTTTGCTGTACATTTACTAATGCTTTACGACAGGTGAAAATGCTGTACTGTACAACAAAATGCTGTACGTCTGGTCAGCTTATGTTAAGATACTTTATGGCACGAGAGCTCTGTGTTTACAGTTACGCGAAATGTATGCATAAAATAATGTTTGTCCTTGTACTAAAAGGTCGTTGAGTGTATAGCCAAAATAAAAATTTTCTGATAAATTCTTGTTCAGAAACGTAAACAGACATATTAATAACGGATGCATATCTTCAGTTTTGTGATGAAAATGATGTTTGTGTGGAATTAACGTTGCGTATACCAACCGCACAGTGGTTAAGATTAATTAAATGCTGATAACTGAAGGTTGTTTGACTTTATTTTGAAAACAAATAGTACAGCAATAGTGATTTGCAGGTGCACTTTCTATACTCCTATAGCAAGGGCGTGTAAATTCATTGAAACGCACAGTTGTATTGGTTCTTTTTCGGATAAGTTAATAAATCACAGTTTGATTTGTTTTCACGGACAGGACTCATATTTGCACTATCTTTACTTTTGTCAATTTATTAAATATGCAATAAATACAATTTTCACGGGTTACTGCCTTCAGTCTTTTGTTTTCCAACAAGTTGGAATGCCTCCCGGCAATAAAAAGTACATAAGTTACAAAAAATTTACATCATTTCAATCCGCAACTCAAATCCTGCTTCACATTTTAGGTGGATACAATGGATAATCCTAAATGTAAACGACTTTCTTGCAACTTGAAAATCCAACAACTTAATGGTCCAGCAGCTGACATATCTACTCACGAAGACACTAATTGAAGCGTACGTTGCAAACACAGAAACGGCCGTGTTCAACGCCCTCTCATGTAGATAATGTGGTCAATCATGCAAACGTTCATATACCGTCTAAATCTCCGAAAAGGAATGAAATTGTTTTGGACTAAACGAATATTCCTGTCAAACTTTATAAAGCATAAATTCCAAGATGCTGCACCTATTAGTTAATAAAGCGTGTTCCCCACAGAATGACAGGAGAATTTAGTCAGCAAACTTCTCTGCAAGTGTAGTTTTACAATAATTGGGGTGTTGGCTTGTTGGCTTTCGATCTAAATTTAACACCCTCCGAATTATCATCGAGAAATCCGCTGAGCTTAACTCGGCGCGTCACTTGCTTTCCATTGATTTTGAAAAGGCTATTCCGGCCTCAATATGAGCGGTCTTCCTTCATCCCTGAGAAGCTTATTGGTATAGAGCAAAATGACCCCCTAAAGGTAGCGTGTCTGACGACTTTTTGATACAAAGTGATATTCGAAAAGGATGTAACATGTAGACTATACTGACGATATGTATTTGCCTTCTTTTTCACAAAATCATGGATCTTTCGGCTATGGCGTTGGGTCTAAAGAGTGAGACTAGCATAAGGTCGGGGAAGAGAATCAATTCAAGTAAATCCAAAATCCGCTACAGGACAAGCAACATTCCTATGGATATCCCATGTATACGTAGCAGGTGGATAGATTGGTCTAGCTTGACAGAATTTTGCTGGAAGTGTATTTTTTGTATCTATTTCTTTTTAAACTACACTGAAAAAATCATTTGCTAAAAACAAGAAAAAAAAATACAGCAAAAAACAGCCAAGGAATAATTCTCCCTGATTTAAGATATATTTTCCTGTTCCAAGAAGAGTCTTTGCTTAAAATAATCCTTATTTATTTATTTTAAGCAAAGACTTTTCCTGAAACAAGAAAATACATCTTAAATGCGGAAAAATTATTCCTTGCCTGTTTTTTGTTGTATTATTTTCTTGTTTTTAGCAAATAATTTTTTCAGTGTACTAATATGAAAATCATGCTGAATATTTTCCGCTGCTCTCGATGCTTTTCCTACAGTGCCACCACGTTTTCCCGAAATTTCAAATGAATCAAAATATAGCTTTTTTTAGAGTTATGGTTATGACATACATATGTATTTCTAATTTTTTCAATGATTAACTACTAAATACAATTAACCCTTCTGTCGGCACCTACTACAATATGCATATTCTATACCCAATAGGTCTTAAAAACGCCTCTAGTATATATCCAAAAACGATTTTAATGCTTTTATTGTTTATAAATGGCCGTAAAGAATGGGTAGAATGATTATACCGATAAAAATTTCACTTTTTCTAAAAATTAAAACTTTTTTCTCAGTTGGACCTACTGAGAAAAAAATTTTAATTTTTAGAAAAAGTGAAATTTTTATCGGTATAATCATTCTACCCATTCTTTACGGCCATTTATAAACAATAAAAGCATTAAAATCGTTTTTGGAGATATACTAGAGGCGTTTTTAAGAAGACATATTTTGAGGTGGTTGGCCAGACCTATTGGGTATTAAAAAGCACTAAAAATTCAAAATCATCAAAAACATGCTCAAAACTTTAACCGATTTTTTTAAATTTTTGCAAAATGCTTCTAAACATATTATTCTAGGATATCATGAAATATGAAGTCGCTGCGATTTCATCTTCTACACTTTTTTGACCAAAATATAGTGCCAAAGGTCTGGCCAGACCTATGTGCCGACAGAAGGGTTAACTAAGTTTAATGAGTTCAGGAATCTCTATAGAATCGAATCTGTAAAGAGTAAAGGCGGTTTTCGCAACTTTAACTTCTTATAAAACATACAAAAGTAGTTTCATGGTGTCAGCAAATGTAGGCTAGATCGATGGTATTACCAAGAATTTTTCTACATAAATCACGATAGTTAGAAATGAAAGCCAAAGCACTCTACTGCATTTTGGATGCATCTTTTATTACCGTAACTCCTAGTGGAGCATTGTGCGTTGATGACTACCGTGTGTAGTCACCAACGTTACAAAGACAACTGAATTCGGAGTGTGATACGGTTGTCAGCCATACCACTTCCTAGTCGCATTGTTAGTTTATTATTCTATGATAAGAATATTTCTTATCGTCTTCTTCTGAATAATAAACTTGCGACGAGTCGTGCCGAGTTTGGAAACTCGTTTCTCTATGAGTGTCTATTTCACAGAGTGGCGACCGAACGATCACGGCCACAGAGCACGACATACGGAGCTAAAAACAAGGAACTTTTCGTACACTTCAAACTGAACGGTACTGAAAAAATTAATCTATACTCTAAACACATGTATGAGAGCAGTCAGCACAGTGGCGCAAACACGGAAGGGGACCCAGGTCCAGAAATGAGCAAACATTTGAAAATGAAATATGAAGCAATAAATTTCGTTGCAGATTTTGTAAAAATTATGAATCGTGTTCGTGGGGCGAATAACCAGCAAGTTTAGTTGATCTGTTAAAGTTTTTGACATCCTTACAAGAATATCAGAAATATCTTTGTGAAAAAAAACAGAAGACAAATGCACATGTTTGAGGAGATTTCAGCAAAAAAAAAACTGCCAGCTCCGAATTTTTACCGAGCTCTAAATATTTCAAGTTTAAAAGAGGTGTGAGGCATATCCACTAAAATTTGATACAATTGAAATTGTATAAGACTTTATTCTTCAAAAATGGTGTTACAAATTGTTGCTGAAATCTTTTCTAAAACGAGACGGAGGCTAATTTCGGGCGCGGCCGAAATTTGGAAACCTTTCGTTCCCCTCGGGCTAAAAGTTTTTTCGGGCATACCTACGACTTGTATTTAATACCCCCCCCCCCCCCCCCCGCCCATTGTTTTCCTTCTGCCTTCACAAAAGTTCCGTTGCGTCGGCAAAACAATATTTGTGTGGGGTTTGGTTGGAATAAGTGGGCAAATAAAAATATTTACTCGCAGAAAATTTGATTGGGTGATGCGGGAGCAAGTCCCCATAGTACAATTCCATTTGTTTTGACCTTTTTAGTTGCTTTGATAGACACATTATTTCAAGGTTTTGTGAAATTGGCGTAAAAATGTTTCTTATAATAACCGACATCCCAACTAACAATTTTGCTCTGATAACACTCTACAAGAGTCTTACAAGAGCAAGCATCATGACATCAACTCTTGAAATACATTGGCTATCTAAAAAAAGGAATGACTTTCACTTTCGCGGATCTACAGAGGCAACACAACAAAGAACATCGTATGAGATACTCATGTCTTATAAGAAGGCTTTAACGCTTCTTATTGGCGTAAATGTTTACTCTTGTAAGAGTCTCAAAAAAATACTATACACTTGATATGAGACGCATGCTCTTCTAATAGGTGTATAGAGAAAGAGTGCGCATGATATTGCCACATTCGCTATCTTTTTTCGTCAAATATACTTATATTACGAGAACGTCTATTAATTGTCATGTGTTATTATTTCCACCTCAACTAAAATGCATTTTTTTCACGCAGATTATTGCTTGGCAAAACTCTGTTTTTTCCAGAAATATGGGTCGACATTTTAATGCGATTAAAATTTGTTCGTTGAATATGGCTATTTTGCTTCGAAAAATAACCTACTTTTTAATTTTTTTTTAATTTTGGAGGAAACATAATTTTTATCTACTGTTGATAACTAGTATAAAACTTTATTGAATAATAATTCAACTTCAAGAATGACAATAATTTCAATTTGGCATATCTATGACACATAATAACACTTCAATTCAAATTATTATTTTCCTCGAAACCACAGCTTAGAACGAAAAATATGGCAGCCATTGATGAAATCTTCATACAAAGCTAAAACTCTAGTAACAAGAGGGCGGCTCTTTTTACTATACTTAAATTCTTATTGCAAGAGGGCGGCTCTTTTTACTAGAACGAAATTCTCATTGCAAGAGGGCGGCTCTTTTTATTAGACCGAAATTCTTATTGCAAGAGAGTGAATCTTTTTATAATAACTAAAGTCCTTCTATCAGAGTTTAATTATTTTTACTAAAGAAGAAGAATTTAACTCTTCTGATGGGACTTAAAGACTCACAACAAGCGCCTAAGTCTCAGTATATGCCACATAAGTTGACGTTTGATTATTTCTGTCGCATTATGATACAAACAGAAATTGTTAAGAGCACCACAGACCTAGCGATTTATTGGTCAATCGATTAAGCAATCGATTGCACACAATCGATCTCACGCCCGTACATCACACACACTAGGCAATTTATCGCGCAATCTGAAACGACCAGTCTCACGGTCCACACAACACGACATAGCGAAAATTATTTATTTTGTGGCAATGGAAGATGAACATCAACATTGCTACTTTTGAAAGAAAATTACCGCCACAACAACGGCATGAAGAATGACTACCGGTTTATCAGCAAATGAAAACACATTATTGTCAAGGCAGATTGTCCGAAAAATTGCATGGCAATATTTTCCACACGTCAAATCAAAATAATTCGATGGTCACATACACCTTCCAATTTAACTCGCAATCAAAACATCTCTTCAATCGCTTTGTTATTCTTTTGTGAACATATCACGGAATGAGCGCCGCGCCGCCGCCTCGTTGAAGTGAAAATTCACATTCTCCATAATGGTCCTAAGCCCGGGAGGATCATCCCTTTTCAAATTCTATTATTTTTTTTTTAACTTTTCGTCGAAATCCGGACGTTTGCTTAAACTTCTCCCCGTCGAATGTCATGTTCTCTTCAAACACAGACTTGACAGATTGCACAGCTTTTATCAATCGTGTACTCACAACACTCTCCTTATAAGTGTTTAAGTATACATTTCTTATAAAAGTATTATAATAAGATGTTAAAAACTTAAGCATTTATAAAGTCCTCATTATAAGAGTCATATGAATAAATCTCTTGTAAGAACATTTTTATGAGAGTTTAAGTCTTGAAGAGTTAAACTCTAACTAAAAAGTCCCTATGAGAGCTCATGACAACAAAATATGAACTTGTAACAAGAATATGACTCTTCAAGAGTAATAATCTTATAATAAATGTACTTAAAGAGTTTATTTGAATCTTGCTACTCGAGCTACATATAAGAGTAGCAGAGAGCTTTACTAGAGCCTTATGAGAGCTTTTTTCAGTTCACAAGAGCTAAATTCTCAAGAGTTTGTTAGTTGGGATGGGGGTTGGGTTTTTATGGCATCCCCATGACCCCATGGTCCGACCTGATCCATTCTTACAAATGTTTTGTGTCATCAATAGAAATACATTTGTGTGAAATTTGGTTGATTTTGGTGCACAAATAAAAAAGTTTTTCTTAGAAGAACCTAATTTGGGGGGTTGGGTTTGCATGGCAGTCCCGGACCTCCGATCGGTTGGGACTTTTAATGCCATAATCTGGGGACCATTCCCAACCATAATCCAAAAAAATTTCCGATGTAGGATTCTTGCCGTTCGATGGCCACATTTTGGTCCAATTTTCTTAGACTATTCTGCCTGTGTCATCTTTCGATAATACCACAAAAAAAACTAACAAATAGGAATAAAATTCAGCAGATGTTAATTTTGGATTGGAAAATTTGTCTGTGGCATTCGACACTAACTTACCAGTAGAGTATGGCAGCTCCAGAAGCCGAGTTCAATCCATTTTTTTGTCTTTTGGTTTGTAAAAGAAATGATTTTTTACAGTAAAATGTAAATATGTATAGCTAGTTAAATCGACCAACCTAGCCAAGTCCCGATATTAACATGTCCGAAAAAAAATTAAGGAGAATTGGTATTGCGGCTCTCTTATTGTGTCCTGTGTCTTGTTGAAACCCACCACCTATGTAGCTCAATTTGTCCTCTGAATGCAAGATGAATCAATGCATTTGCGAGGATATCGGGCGAATTGAAGTTTAACTGCTGTGTAAGGTGGATGAAAGTTATCGAAGAAAATAGTATTTACAATGGTACCTTTGCCTATGGAATTTCTCACAGGAGAGTTTTTTAAATGCTTTTATGTGCTGAGTCTTTAGTGCGATTCATTTATTTCTCCGTCATTCAACAGAATAAACAAACATTTTACAACTTCATTAGTGGATAACAGAGCGATTTGTCCCACTTCTATTTTTGGAAGAAGGCCGGGTGCTAGTAAAATTTAGGCAACTTTTACAAATAATTTTAGGATTATAAATACAGTACCTCGTATCAATTGTGGGTTCTCAAAGTTAGGCAAGGACTTTGCCTCTTTCAAAAGCAATTTTCGAAAGCCAACAAATGATACAGTTCATAACTTAAGTGAGCTTTAAATCGTTTTCATTAAGGAAAAGTGTCCTGAAAAATTTGGCCTCAGCGGTTGTAAAATTCTTCTTGTGGGTGTCAATTTGTTTCCTGCCTTGCGGCACTTTTCACCTCTTATCGTTTCATCTGTCTATGGTTTACTTTCCATTAAATAAAAATTGATATTAAAATTTCCCTTCAAGCTTTTTACATATTTTCTTCATTCGAGTGCTAGCCAAAAAGCCGCCTCCAAAATTTGCCGCACCGGGCGACCGCCCGGCATTTTTTAAGCTAACAATGTATTAGAACTAATCCATTCGTAACTAAAAAAAATCTAATTTATATAAAACAACAATATAATAATCAAAGTCATCAGTCAAGAATACTCCGACAAATCCGTTGAATCTTTATACATTTTTTAACCAATGGCGCAGGCGTTTGGTGTATTATTTTTTATTGAATTAAGAGCGACAGGCTATTTGAACAATTGGAGCAATTTAGTAAGCTGTTTTTTTTAGCCATGCTACATAGTTCAAGACTGTCCCGTGTCGCCATCGTAAAGTTGACTAGTCGCCTTCGATAAGTCATCAATCAATCAATCCAGATCAGCCGCACTAATTAGAAACAAAGTAAAATTGACACAGGAAAAATCCCTATACGAACCATAAATACTTGCGTAACTCACGAATGTATGATTCAAGCGTTATAGTACATACTCATACGCACTGACAATTTGCAACTTCCAAGAGTTTGAACATGACAAGGCCAATGGGGGGTTTTGCCATAATAGATTTTCAAATGCGCTTTAATTGTAACGATACTAAACTCGTATGTGACATATTTCGAAATTTTCTTGCGGGAGTAATGTTCACAAGTTGACGCACTATTTCACCTTGTTGTTGGCGACGGCGACCCAGGTGCAATGCGAAAATTGTCTAATTGATCTAACAATCATAGGTGGTTTGCAGTGATGAATGAGTAGAAAAGAATGTCTTGAATTGGCGCGGTTTGACATGGCGGCACGGCGCGGCGCAGAGTCGCATAATGTTGTAACGCATGAGTTGTACTGGAAAGTAACCCACTACCCATACGAGTATGAGCGAAATGTAATGTATCGAAGAAAACAAACGGCATTGTTACATACAACATGCAATACACGAATGTCTAGCTATAGAACGTATTACTGATGCAAAGGTTTTGCAAAAAGAAAAAATAGTTATAAATTTCAAAACAATGGATCAAAAACGTACTATGCATTGAATAGAGGATAGATACCCAGTGCCAGTATGTAATGTCAAGCATCAAGCAAAGTAAAGAAGGAATATTTCGACATTTTGACTGAGATGAATGTAACGGCTGTATATGCAGTTCCCGTGCAAGATTGTAGAGCCACTTTGATTGCTACTTACATATTTATTATTAGTAGGTATGTTCTGTTTTTTTTTTAACAATGTCGTATATTTTGCTTTTATACCACTACAGACACTTAAAGAATATAATCTGATTTTTTTTTTCATTGGATAATTTGAAAAAACAAAACAAAAAAATCATTAATGTTGGTACATGGTAGACCTTGGTAGGTTAAGTATCTACTATTTAATTACTTAAATCGGTTCACTAAAGGTCTACAATTTCCAGAATTAGAATATGAAGTACCACATATACGTAAAGTGCTCTCAATCAACAAGACATATTTTAACGCGTCTAATTAGACAACTTAGCCGATTTTTTTTTCTTCCTGAAGGTAACACGTATAACATAATAATCGAGTTTTGCCAAATCATTTAGTAATTCAAAACGATGACACCTGAATTCCAAATAAATATAATGATCTTCACATTATTTGTACACTCGCATCGCACACACAATGCACTTTCACCTTCGCAGCTCTATTTACAATTATTGGTGATCTGATCATCATCATCATAATACAATCTTAATTATCGCTTTCAGACTGCGATGAAAGCCTCTTTTCATTTTTTGCTCTGTGTTTGCCCGAGTTTTAAACCCCGGGCTAAAATGCAGAATTTAAGATCATTTGCCCATAGAGGCATCGCGTCGTGGTAATATACCATCATCATCGTCACAGCATCGTTTTCAAGGCGCATTTTTGATGGCTATCGACTATGTTGTTGAAAAGTTTTTTGATCTGATTTTTTTTCTCAATGTATTCATAACACCTCTTTAAAAGACACTTATCATCATGCACGATTGCGATCAATG
This sequence comes from Microchrysa polita, assembly GCA_949715475.1. NCBI lineage: Eukaryota > Metazoa > Arthropoda > Insecta > Diptera > Stratiomyidae > Microchrysa > Microchrysa polita. The sequence goes on along the minus strand of OX454415.1, from coordinate 131,521,321 downwards.
TGTTTGATATTTGAAGTTATGTCATTAAAAATGAAAGTATCGTTTTGATATTTGAAGATCTTTAGATCTGATTATTCTTTTTGACATAAATACTTTTGGTGGAGTTTAATTTTTTTTGTTGGATGTTTTTATTGTGTCTTTGAAATGCAATTAAATGGGTGTTTAGAAAAAAAGGAAAAGTAGAGTATAGAGCACAAAATAATAGTATTAATAAAAATTAATAAAATTAGATCGTAAGATATCATTATGGTCTTATTATTTTATGTCTTATAAATTAAATTTAATGGAACTAGTGAAAGGATGTGTGTAACAATCTTGCAACTATGATATAAGGTGTATAGTATGTATACGTATCAAATACACATAATATGCATTACTTTTTTATTTCAATAGGAGTCATTGTTATGGCGAAAAAATATGAATTAAACACGTGAACACAGTTTTTTAATTGTAGTGTATTTAGAGATTGAATGGGTCTCAACGTTTATTCCGTTATTGATTTCAAGAATTCTTCCATACTAATTTCGGGAGAAATGATCATCAATACTAGAAAATAGTACACTTTTTAACTGAAAGATGATACAATTAAAATCGCACTTTGTATTTGTATTCCATTCTTTTATTTCAACTCATTTTCTCAATATCTTTAAAAAAAATGAAGACAACAGATATTTTGTATTTTTTACTTGTCATTTGATTAATTAGCTTTAATTTAAAATAAAAAGAATTCGAATTTTTCCAACATGTAATCTTAGAAAGAAAAAAACTGTAAAACACCAATGAAAAAACACATAAATTCTGTTTCACTTGAATAGCACACTTTTTTAAAACTTATTTTAATTAACTTTTTATGCAGTAAGAATAACTTATTTTTGTTCAGAATACAAGTTGAGATCAATTTGAATTAAAATCAGCAATTTTAGTAATGGGTTGAGCCTCCCCCGTTTGAAATAACCTCCTAGATCCTATTAGGCAAAGAATCGTACAAAATTTTGATGTAAGCAAGGGATATTGTAGCCCATGATTGCTGAATGGCTTCAATTAGTTCAGTCTTTGTTGAAAACTGTTTACCAGACTCATAAACTTTTCTGACCAGCCATCCCCAAACATTTTCTATTATGTTTAGATCCGGCGAGTATGGTGGCGAGTTCAAAAGAGTAACATTTTTGGACTCGATAAACTACTTTACGTGTGTATTGGTGCATTCTCGTGTTGTAAAGTTCACGGCAATGGTCCAAAGAGACTTTCGAATGTCGCGAAAGCCTTTTCTAAAACACCTTGATACGACTTAGCATTCATAGTGGTGTCTAATAATTAGAGTTCACAAGTGCCGTAGTAGGATATGGCTCCCCAAACCATAAGGCCGCCAACTCGACTGTGCAAACGATCCAACTGGTTAGTCTCCTTCCTTAAATCATAAAAATAACAGTTATATCCGTCGGGCCCTTTCAAATTAAATTTCTTCTCATCAGAAAAACAACGCGATACCACTCTTTGGTCCATGACATGTTGGTACGACAAAAAGTCAACCGAGCTTGTTTACGTGCGGGGCTAAGTGGTGTTTTTTTTTATTTTTGACGCTTAAGATGTTTAGCTTTTTAATTAGCACGCCATACAGTTGTTTTACTCGCACTGAGACCAACTTTTAACCGAATTTTGTCCACAGAATCATTTGAATTCGATGCTTCACGCAAAATAGATCGCTTATCTGAATTAGAGAGTACACTGCTTACTCGACCTTTCATATTTTTTCATAATTTTCACCATTTTTAATAAAATTGTAAATCACGTTTCTGCTTTTTCAAACTTTTTTTCGATATTTTAGTCACTGAAAGGTCACAATCCATGTAGGTTTTTATTTTAATTTGTTCTTCGCTTGTTAAGGCTTTACCACGACCAAAATTTTTTTAAATCAACGAATCGTATTTAAAATACTCAAAACGACTATAGATTGTGATATTGTGACCACGTGCACCCCGTATGTGAAGCTTAAACCCAACTGTGCTATTCTAGTGAAACAAAAAATCTGCTCTCTTTTGAAGCAAATTGGTGAAAAAAGGTAACGGTAAATTTCGAGAGCACAATTTTTCTTTCGGGGAGCCCTCACAAACAAGACAAAAAAAACTAGTAGCAAAGTCATAAGAATATTGATATATAAGCAAATTACAATGAAAAAACGGAATGTGCTATTCAAGTGAAACGCAGTGTATACGTTAAATATTAAGACTGTGGACTTTTGCTAAGGAAAAGTAAATAACAGTAAATTTGTCAAATTTAAATTTGTTCGTGTGGCCCCTCTTAGGTTTCCAAATATGAAAATTCTGCTAAGGGTTTTTAGAAAATTACACAGGGAATATGTCTACGAATTTTCATTCGAATAACTGTATCCAAACCGGAAATATAGCCACGTAAGTATTTAGTAAGGGCCTTTTACAATACAAGGGAAGCCTCTTAAGCATTTATTCAATGCATATCTTTTAACTTGTACATGTACATTGGTACATGAAATTTGGTGGAAATACATAGAATGGTAATAGTGTTTGCCACAAATATTTTTGAAGTTTGTAGGACCAAGTTAACAGGGTGTCCCGGAAAAGCTGCAAAAGTATACTTGTTCAATACTAATAGGAAAGCTTGCGTGGGCTCTAATGTCAGGGGACACAATGGAATCATTTCATATAAGTTGGTTTTCCTTGATAAAAACAGTAACAGTAGATTTACAGCTAATAATTCAGTTCATATACAGGGTGTCCGGAAACTGCCGCATAAACGCACCGGATTATGATTCTTCAGTTGATTTCCAGCAAAAAAGTTGTATGGAACATACCCCCTCAGCTTAACCCTTTAGCTGCCACAGGCATTTAAAGATTTAAAAAAAAATCATTTTCTTGCACGACTTAAAGCCTAATATCTCCAAAGCTAGACCAGCTAGAATACTGAAATAAAATGATTATTACAGCAAACAAATTTACCTATAAAATAAAACTAACCACACTCAAATCTAATAAGAGGTTTGGTTTTTACAGAGCTTCAAAATCAAATTTGTGTGATTTGACCCAAAAACAATCTTTTTTTCCATCTCAATTTTCTCCAACTTCTGCCAAGATGAGGTGCTTGTACGATTCTTTTAAAATTTGGCGCATAGTCTTACAATCATATCTTTCTTACATCATTTTAATCTAGCTCCATTACTTCTAACAGCTTTTATACGTTAAGTGTAGGAAACTAGGGCTAATTTTAGATCGAATTCGATACAATTCAATTCACACTGCCCCTATAGATCTGCAATTGGTAAAATCTATTCAAAGTATATGTCGAAATCGAGCCAAAATTAACCCTAGTTTTCTGCACTTAACGTACTAAAACTGTTATAAATAATGGAGCTAGAATAAAATGATGTATGAAAGATATGATCGTATTATTATGCGCCAATTTTTAAAAGAATCGTACAAGCACCTCACCTTGGCCGAAGTTGGAGAAAATTGAGATGAAAGAAAAGATTGTTTTTGGGTCAAATCACGCAAATTTGACTTTGAAGCTCTGTAAATACCAAACCTTTTATCCGATTTTAGTCTGGTTAGTTTTATTTTATAGGTAAATTTGTTGGCTGTAATAATCACAATTCTTATCTATTGCTTATAAAATATATGTACAAAAAATATACACTATGCATCAAAATTCTAAAAAACCCTCGTATTGCGGGCGCAGCCCTCTTTACGTCGGTATTTTTGTTTTATCAAATGATAAAGCTCTCTGTACTCACTGAAAGAAAAACGATTTTATGGATGAACTCTAAAAAATATGGAAACAGAGATTTTTGCTGGTTTACGTTGAACCACCAGAACCATTTCGAAAACATATTAAACGAGACCGAGGCTAATTTCGGGCGCGGCCGAAATTTGGATACCCTTCGCTCTCCTCCGGGCTAAAAGTTTTTTCGGGCGTACCTACGACTTGTATTTAACCCCCCCCCCCCCCAATTATTTTCCTTCCATCTTCGCAAAAGTTCCGTTGCGCCGATAAACCAATATTTGTGTGGGGTTTGGTTGGAATAAGTGGGCAAATAAAAACATTTACTCAGAAAATTTTATTGGGGGATGCGGGAGCATGGCCCCATAGTTCGATCCCATTTGTTTTAAACTTTTTTGTTGCTTTGATTAAGACACATTAATTCAAGGTTTTGTGAAATTGGTGGAAAAAAATGTTTCTTAGAAGAACCAAAATGGGGGGTTGAGTTTGTATGGCAGCCCCATGATCAACTGAAGTCGTCCTAGTTTTCAAGCTCCGCGCAATTATCTTGCGGTCATAACTTCTTCGGACATGCGATCAGCGTTTATTCGTTGTATATTACATTTTGCAATAGAATAAAATAGTTTCGGAAACTGCCGCATAAACGCACCGGATTGCGATTCCTCATGTGATTTCCGGCATGAAAGTTGTACGGAACATACCCCCAATTCTGAATCCTTTAGCTAGCACAGGCATTTGAGAATTTTTGAAAAAATCATTTTCTTGTACGACTTAACCCTCAGCATATCCAAGGCTAGACTAGCTAAATAAGATGATTATTACAGCCAAATTAACCGAAAAAAACCGAACCACGCTTAAATCGGATAAAACGTTTGATTTTTGCAGAGCTTCAAAATTAATTGTGATTTGACCCAAAACCAAATTATTTTTCCATCTCAACTTCTGCAAAGCTAATACGATTCTTTTAAAAATTGTCGCATAATCTTACAATCATATCTTTCTTTCTTACATCATTTTATTCAAGCTCCCTCATTTCTAACAGTTTTAATTTCTTAATTGCAAAAAACTAGGGTTAATTTTGTCTCGATTTGGACATAATTTGAATTGAATTCGACCTAAAAATGAACCCTAGTTTTCTACACTTAACGTATCAAAACTGTTAGAGATAATGGAGCTAGAATAAAATGATGAATGGAATACGAACTTTGCTGGAAATCACATGGAGAATCACAGTACGGTGCGTTTGTGCGGCAGTTTCTGGACACCCTGTATAGGTACTCCCATAGATCGTCGTATAGTTTTGTCATACTTGTGCTTACTGAGTGCATCATCCATTTCGATCAGTCAATAAAAATGTCTAGAAAAGAAATTTTGACGATTTCATGTTCATCATTTCATACAAATGAGCCTCTTCAATCTAAGATTAAAATGCAACAACAACCATGACAACCAGACTAGAAAAACATGTGTTCTAGTCGCCATAGACTGTGCAATCGATTGTACAATAAAGCTCTTTTTTTAGGTTCCACTACCAATTTCGCTAGGGAAAATGAGCATTCTCCACAGAAAATTAACTTTATTGTACAATCGATTGGACAGTGTATGGCGCTCCTTAGGGTAGAAAGAGAAAAATAACCGAGAGAGCATCACTTTTCGGTAGTATTGCCATTTGATCGGGGCATTGAAAACCAGTTCGACATTGTTTTCAGGTACATTGCAAACGGGGGCTATTATGTACATTTGATAAAAATTTATAATTTGACAAAGGGTGTGAATGGAGGCCTCCCATTATCACTCGTTGTCTTTCTAATGATTTTCCAAATTGTATTAACAATAACGCACAATTTTATGTTTATAAATAGAAATTTTCGAAAATTGGGGTTTTGACACCCGATGTTTGAGCATATTCCGGCCAACATTTTTATGCAAAGTTGACAGTCCTACCACATTTTGGAAGTTGGAGTCGCCCAAAGATCCCCCAGAAACTGCAAACATTGACCTCATTATGTTAACGTTCCGTTATTGCTTTGTTAACGTTGGGTTTATGTTCTGTTAATGTTAATGCTGTTACCACTCTGTTAATGCTATTATTGCTCTGTTAATGGTCTGCCATGGCTCAGTTAAGCGTGTGTTAACGTTCTGTTAACGGCCTTCAAACGTTGTGCTTATATTCTATTAGTGGTATGTTAAAGTTATGTTATTATTAATGCTACCTTTATCATGCAATTTTTAATTTGTGCTAACGTTTGTTACGTCAGCAATATTAATCATGCTATCTGTTAACGTTATGTTAATTTAAAGCTCATGTTATTGGAAGATGTTGTGTTAACTAATTACTGTGGTACTAATGTAAATTCAATCATTTAAAGTTTCGTTTTGGTTTTTTTTTGTTACGTTACAACGATACACTTCGGTTTCACTGAACAGTGGCGCCGGAAAGAATTTTTTATTGAGGGGGCAAGATTTTTTTCTCAAATTCATATTAAATTAGGCGGTCATATACCGGACCTCTACCACTTTAATATCCTGTGAAACGATAACAAGAAGTGATTATGAAGCAAATTAGAGAACAACAGCGATCAGAAACCAACTAGAATAGTCTCCAAGATGAGAATAACCTTTAAGTTTCCTTTTCTTACCTATTCTGATCCCATTGTAATTCCGAAGTGTTGAAGATTATGGACATATTTTGTATAGTTTTGTAAAATTAAAGGTCAAATTAAAGGTGGTTTTCCGATTTCCTCGGGAAACGCGTTCTTTCATGATTTTTGGCAGATTTAAATTCCCTGTTCGATCCATGTGAACATGGAGAAGGATTAGATGTGTCAGATGTATTAAGACGCAATGAACGACTTTCCTGATGATGGTGCTGATACTGAAACGGTCAGCAGTAATGTTACTAGCCGTGTTACATCGATGTGCTCGATATATGTATTTCGAAAGTGATCAGCAATTTCGACGCAACATGTAGGTGAAGATCCCGAATATTCTCCAAAAAAGTTAACTGTAAGCGAACATCAACATTAAGTACGTTTTTTCAGGTATTCCGTGTATTTTTGGGTAACGAACTCCATATAAAAAAATGTCAGCTGATCCGCCTGTATTTTTTTATAGGGATGAAGTTTTGTTACCCAAACGTACACGAGATAACCAAAGAAAAACACTTAATATCGAAATCTTCAGCATAGCAACCCAATCTTACTACTAATTCTATATCGTCGGCATAATTTTCTGACAAGAAGAATGAAAACTTCCTCGTTTTCGCTGATCAACGATCAATGGTTTCGCTCTCGTTGGCTTATTCGTTAATTTGAGGTACAAAGTTGTTGACGAATAAGAGATGAAAATGGAATGATAATGTACATACATACTCGTAGTGTACATACACTAGATGCACGTCAAGTATGCAACTTTCTGTGAACCAGGTATTCATCATGGAAAAAAATATCCACTAGAATAATAATAATAGTAATAATAGTTACATAACATTGCATATGTACAAAAAATATAATTAAATAAATTATTAATACATCAAGTGCAGTACCTAGTACTAATTGTCCCCTTAGCCAAAATATTGGAGGGGCAGTTGCCACCGCTGCCCCCCCCCCCCCCCCCTGTTCCGGCGCCATTGTCACTGAATGACCTCCAGTCGGTCAGATACCTTCCGCATACATGTAAAAATGAATTTATTTTACACGAATTGTATATGTTCAAGACAATTGTTCGCAGGGATATATGTATGTAATCAGAAGCTAGTACTGATACGAATCTTTTTTATAAAAAAATGTAATTAAACCTTTCTTTAAACACATTAAGTATATTGACACACTGCGGCTTACTACAATGATTAATTCATCTGCACTTAATAATACGGGGCGTTCTCCCACAGTTTCCATTTTATTTGTTTTATAAACAAAAACAATTCACCAATTTCCCAGACCGTACTGAAATTTTTACTCTTCCCAAAGATTATTATACTATTCGTCAGAATTTTCTCTAAACAAATATAACAGAAAAGATTCACAAACTTTCCTCTTTGACTGAGCACAAATTTTCTTCAACATGCAAATTACTCATAAGACACGTTAGGAAATATGTAACTCTATAGCCTACATCTATTTTTTCAATTTAATTAAGTAGACCGGATACTGGCTTTCTTCCAGGGTGATCACTCGGTAAATAGGACGCTCAATTAAAAAGTATCAGTAAATTTTCATTAAAATTTAATTGGCATTATGATCACGTATTGTAAGCCATAGAGATGGTATAGTACGAGTATGTAATGTTGGCTGAAAAAAAATTTTTATGAAATCCATGTGTCCACGAACAAAATGAAAAGCTTTCATTTACAAAGTATGTATTGGTTTTCTTAACGGCTTGCAGTAATTTCATTGCGTGTGGTAAACGATAGACGTAATCGCACGTATCATCAATAGTTTCACATATCATTTTTTAATTTTGAAAATGCGTGAGTATATCGCTGATAAATATGTAATAAGGTTTTTTTTTAATATCTTTGTAAATACTCGTATAATATTAAAATACATATAGTGGTATGGTAGTCTCATCTCTGACCTTTGAGGAAACATATTGACAAATGACAGCATGGAATTTATCGAACCCGGTATGTATATATTTCGTGGTATATGTCTGTAAGCAATTACTACCATGAAAATTAATCTACAATTGATTTATCGGAGAAAATTGCAAACCGACTGATTTTTCGTATAAATGTTAAAAATTATGTTTATTTCAATAATCCGATGAGTACCCGCCTATAAGAGGTATGCTTTTACATTTAATGGGGTTACTTTTCAGTTTTTTGTTAATTATTTCGAAAATCGTAAAAGTTACAGTAAAATCGTCCAAGCACGATAAAATTATGGTATTTTAATTTTTAAACATTTACTATTTTCAGTAAAACTTTGAAACAAATAAAAGATGGCCAGGATATTTTGGGTTCATATTCCTAACAAAACGGAATTGATTTCGTCTAGAAATTACTTCAATCCGACCGAGACGCTTGCCATGCTTTTTAAACTTTTAAGAACGACAATTTCATAAGTCCTGACAAGAAGCTGAGAACTGTGTGAAATTTGATTGAGCGTTAAGACACAGCCCCATGACACCCTCTACAAAAAATATATCCATGGGATGAAAACTAAAAACTCGGTAAAATAATATTTTTTTTATTGATGCCATGACCAGGTTTTTTTTCACTTACTCGAACACTAAATTTATGCTCGTTCTTTTCAGAGTCAAAACTAATTTCCGGGTATCATTGTTTAATATCCAGGACCTTCACATCAATCAGATCCTGAAATATCACGTTTTACCTAATCTTTCGAATCTGAAATTTTTCCATTAGTCAGACCCCAAGGTTTCCGTTTTGCGAGCATCCCAAAAGTATTATGAGTGTTATGTGTAACCGAGATTCTGATAAGAATTTCAGAAGTCCAGGTGAAACACGCATAGGTACCATATCTCGTTAAATGTGACAAAGGGTCATTCTCGACTGTGCTTTTTGAAAATTTGATCATGTCATGAAGTTAAATTTAGGATTTTTTCACCGAAATTGAGTTTTGTCTCTCAGATTGCTTATAGTTTTATTTCTATGAAGTGTTAGTTAAAATACCGCCACAAATAGATGGCACCCCGGGCGACTGCCTGGCTTGTTCCTCATTAAAGCGGTGCTATGTACGTACTGTGTTTTTTTTTTCTTTCAAACTGTGATTTTCTAAGATCTAAATTTTGAGATCTAAATTTCAAAATTTATTTACCGTCAGAAAGTCAACTCGTTGAAGCATTGCATAATAACTTCGCAAAATTGACAGAAAGTTCAATGTACCGTTATAAAATATTTAGAAATTTCAATAATTCAATTTCCATTTTGAAAGTTTTAATATTTCCGTTTAACGCAAGAAATCCAGTAAATGTGAAACATTTTCCCAACATTATGATTTTCTTGGGAGTTGAAATTGTCGGTCGCGAAAATATTGTTAGGCAAAGGACAGTCGAGAATGATTTTCTACACCATTTAACGAAAAATGGCCCTGCACGTGCTTACACTTTTGACTTTTACTGTGATTCTGATTACTGGCCAACTGGCCTCCAATTTCTGCTTCTTAGACAGTAGCTCGTCAATATTCAACGCTATTTTTGTCTCTCGGACTGCATATTTGACTTGTGATTAAAAAAAAATATACCAAGGGATCAGTTTGTGTCGTCTGTCATTGTTTTTCTGCGGAGAAAAATTTATAAATCTTTTTTTGATAGAAATACGGTTTACGGTTTTGATAAGATTTCCTCCAAATTCAACGAAATATTAACAGTGGCTAAATTTCATTGCTGGTATGCTATGGAGTCATGATCCTCACACGTAGGTATCCCAGTTCCGGATATCAAGGGCCAGAAAACTACAAAAATATTTTAGTTTTCCAGACTACAGTCTCGGCAGCAGAAAATTTTACGCAGTGGCTGAAATCAAACTCTTATTTTAACGACTTCAAGTATTGTTAATATCCGCCCCTGTTCGCCCCTCCCTGCCCCCTCTGGCTACGCCCATGAGCTTATCTATTGGATAAAATGTATGAGTAAACCAGCCTTAGTCGATAATATATTTTATCCATCGGACGGACTAAGTGTCCATCCAGACTGACCGTCAAATTGTAGCACGTGCTACCAACTGTCAGTTGCGCAGATTCCGATTTTGATAAGTAAAATTAAAAAGATCTCCAAAATGAAAGTTTGCTTATCTCATTTTCAACGTCCATTTGATAGCTAGTGTTGATGCTAAGTAGCTGCCAAATGGCGTTCCGCGACGCCAGTTTTTGGACGCGCCTCCATTCATGGGCGTAGCCAGGATTTCGGTCAGGGGGGGCAAGCCCGAAAATTTTTCAAAATCAAGATTTTCTTCGGAGTTGAAATCGATGGTCGCGAAAATATTGTTAGGCAAAATTTAGAGTAGTCTAGCTGGTGTGTGGTGGTGCGCACACCTTCATTGCACAGGGTTGGAGACTCACCATGAACGAATTTAGTTTATGGCATTTTCTAAACTCACGCCTATTGTGACGAGCTATGAGCTCACTCATATGTTAAACGAGTACCAATTTATGGGGATAAATAACATTGCTGAGCGTGCTGTTGATCCCAATACCTCAGCAAAAAAGCAGTTGAGATCTTGGGAATTGGATGTCACTAACACAAATGCGGCCTTAGTCCAATGTTGGACTGTCGCACGTGTTTTTTTTTTAATTTTAGAGCTGATTTCTAGGAAAGGACAGTCGAGAATGATTTTCCACACCATTCAACGAAAAATGTTCCCTGAACATTTTACTGGTTATTCTGATTACATTCAACTGGCCTTCATTTCTGCTTTTTAGACCGTAGCTCGTGCCGAAACATACCGAGAAGCCTCTTATCTCACATCCACATTATCCATAAGAAACATTATCCGACAGTCGGCAGGAAACAATTAGGGATACATGCTTTCCTCTTCCTTAAAATAGGAGCCCAAGCTCTTAAGCTGCTTTTCCTCTTCCAAATAGGAGCCTAAGCGCTTCAGATGCACCTCTATCCTCTTTATTAAAATTCTTTGGCTGCTGACCCCAGTTGCTCCTCTACCCCCTACAATAACAGCGAGAGTCCTAGCTAACCCTCCCCAGAACAAAATCCCACAGTAAAAGTTTATAACGAAGTTGGGCAGGACTGCATCCTATTTCCGATGGTAGTTTTTGGTCATTCGACTTTATTTGCCGGGACGCGTGGTGGAACTTGTATGGTGAAGCTCCGACATTTAAGTACTCTCGCACAAAATCAACGATCTGAGCGTTATAGCTCTGGATCTCTAGAAGGAGTCAAATGCAGTCGGATTAAAGAAAAATTTAGCAAGACCAAAGTGCTTAGTCTGAGTGGAAACTCAACTCCCCCATAAATATATATTTATCTATTTAGACAGTATTGTTGCCCGTTGATTGCGGAATCAAGAGCATTCCACACCCAAGTTTTTGTCGAAAATTGTTCAAACCAGGTTCTAAAAACTAGAGATGTCAAAAACCGGACAGTAGTCCGAAAACCGGTACTAGAAGAACGCTTAACCGGGTTATTTTCGGTTTTTCCTCCTCCCGGTTTTAACCCGGACGATTGTTTGTCCATTCGGTTAAAACCGGATTTTTTTTTTTACAAAATTCATAATTTTTTTTATATTTTCTGGATGTTTTAGTTTGCAATTCTATTACTTGTTCCCTATGAAAAATTTCGTTTTCAAATTTCAGCCCTTAAACATAGTTTGGAACACTCTCCTTTTTGCTATTACTCGTAGAACCATCGCTTTGTCAAATCACCTCTCCTTGTATCTTTGATTTGGCTTTGCAAACGACACGAACATCAGCAATATGAGTGTGTATGCATTTGCCCGGCTTTGCAAGAAACCAAAAAAAAACTAAAACCGGGTTATGGCCCGGTTTTGACATCCCTACTAAAAACTAAAGCTGCTGTAAGGGAGCAGTACTTGGTAAGCTGTAACTACAGAAAAGCAGCAAACAATCATCAAGACTTAAGATCTTAGCTAAGCTAGCGAATTAAATTGCAATCGAAAGTGACAGTGGATGATCATTCATTAGGGACCTACATTACTGGTCGATGTAAACAGGCCGACAAAATTTCACGCAAGATCTCTGAATGAATAGTGTTCGACTGAAAAACTGTGCGAGAAACCGTATACGTTATGGGACTTAAGTGCAGTCGATACTCTATAGTAATGAACATTTTTTCACACTTTGCATTGCAACTTATTTTAAATAGCAAAAAATAAGTATTATTTCCAGACATTTAATGTTTATGTTCTAGGACTTTCAAGACTTGTTCACATTTCAGAGTAGTCTGGGCTCACAAAAAATTATTCACCTTCACGTTGGGCGCAGTTCACGTTTACGCGAGTCAACTGCATAGACATTAAAAAGGGCCATCCATAGCGCTCAGGATTGCTGTAAATCTGGACGAAATATAAGAGAGTTAGGTATGCCCACATGTATCTAATGTAGATTACTAAGGTAGAAGAACGGCTAGTAATAAATTGATATGGAAATGTTACTGTGTGGTTTTTAGAACATGTAATCTGCAAGCGAAAATGCGAGAAAGTGAATCGGAAAAAAATTATCTAGGATAGAATTTTTTTCTTTCAGTATTATTAATATTCAATTCAATAAAAAAAAGTTTCACCGGCCAGGGGGGGCGGTCGCCCCTCCCTGCCCCCCTGGCTACGCCCATGCCTCCATTTAGAAGCCAGTTTAGATGCATCTTAAGGGGTCTCAGCAGGCCAGACCTTTTCCATTTTGAACTTGCTGTAAAATGAAAACCGTTTTAGCTACTACCACAATCTTACGTAACTTTTCCTATAAATGTGTTATCATAACCACAAAATAACCGCAAAACTAATTTAAAAAAATATCGTCTGAGAGTAGTTATAAATACTTTTTGGTCTTCTATACATCTGTCTGGACAGACTTTATGTAACTATTCAAGCAACAGTTTTATCGAGAATTATCCGATTGGAATAGATTAGACTTTGAACGTTGACTGCATATTATGAAAATTATTGAGTCGCAGGCTATAGAAAGGACACAACACCAAACACTATACTAAAACAATAACATGAATCCTAAATAAATCAAACAATCGGAATATCATAATCTAGCGTCTACAAGGTGACATCATTAACAATTATACGAAGTACGAATGAATTTGATTGGATGAAAAAAAATGTATACCTTATTGATTAAAGAAAATATATTATTAATGATCAGTTTGTTCAATATATTAAGATCAATTTTCTGGACAGGCAATCAATAAAATTCAACGACCTTCATGAACATAATGAGTAGAGTTGTAGAGACAAATTTATCAATGAATAATGAAGTGAATGAAAATTCACTATTAATTGGCGAAGTAAATGTACGTTTGATGTTTCCTCAACATTAGGCTTATCAAGTCTATTTATTCAAAAAAATTAAATAAATAGTATATCAAAAATTTTACCAGGAGATAGGGTTGTGAACTCTTTCTAAAGGTTTGTTGACTTGGTTATCCGAAGATGGTGCCCGCTCTAAGGGGCCAATAAAATTTGCAAACAGTTAGAAGCGAAAATTTAATATGTATCAACTTTAGTGAAAATGAAACAATAGAAACTACAGTTGAAACAACCAGAGGCGAAATAGTTGAAATGCAGGAAGCCAATTGACACCCACAAAAAGTATTTTACATTCAATGGAGTGAAAGGGTATATTAACTTTGTCATGAAATTTGTAACGCATTGAAGGAATCATCTCCGACTATATAAAAAGTATACATATATGATCACCAGCATGACTTGGGGAGTCGATTGGGCGATGTCCGTCTGTCCGCCTGTCTGTCTGTCCGTCTGTTGCGACGCGTTTTACTCGTCCAATTTAAAAGCAATGAAGCTGGAATTTTGCACAAATGCTTCTTTTTGCTGTTTGAATCGGTAAAATCGGACAATGGGTCATGAGGCTGCCATTGCCATACAAACCCAACCCCCCAAATTAGGTTCTTCTAATAAAAACTTTTTATTTGGGCACCAATTTCAGCCAAAAATTTATCACACATATATTTCTATTGATGACACAAAGCATATGTAAGAATATATATATATATTTGTACACCGACTTCAACCAAATTTCACACAAATGTGTCTTTATCATAGCAACAAAAAATGTCAAAACAAACGGAATCGGACTATGGGGCCATGCTCCCGCATCCCCCAATAAAATTTTCTGAATAAATATTTTCATTTGCCCACTTATTCCAACCAAATCCAACACAAATATTATTTTGTCCGTCGCAACGGAATTTTTGTGCAGACGGAAGGAAAAGAATGGGGGAAGGGGGGATTAAATACAAGTCGTAGATACGCCCGAAAAAACGTTTAGCCCCAGGAGAGCGAGGGTATCCAAATTTCGGCCGCGCCCGAAATTAGCCTCGGTCTCGTTTTCGTTCAGGTAAAGAGGTACATTAATTCATTTAATAACGGACTTCCGATGCCTTGACTTGACGGGCCCACGATTGATACGAGATGTTTTAATTTGAAACTTAAAATGCTCAGTGAAAGTTGCCCAAATTTTACTTTCAAGAAGCAGCGACAATTCTCAAATTAAATTTTTCCTTAAAAAATGAGTTATTGACGAATTATTCCCTGCTAATTTTGCAATTGAAAATTGAATTCCTTTTTTCCACCAGAATCAAGGGTCCCAATTGGGTCTAGTTGCATTATCCCCACCCAATCCTTTCTAAAGTAAAGGGGTGCTGGGCGATATGTTCCTGTTGGATTTCCGGAGAATGAAGTCTACACAGCAAATTTTATTTCCAGTAAAAATCCAACTAGACGAAATCCAGTGATTTTTTCTACTGATTAATCAGCAAAAAATTAAATTTTCACTTAGATTCTACTAAAAAAAACTAGATTTCTAGTTTACACCTGAAATCTAGAGAAAAAACACTAGAAAATCGACTAAATTTACTTCGCCACTGCTTTTCCAGTGAAAAGCTAAGATAACTAGAAATCCAGTAAAACTGTTTAGAAATGCAGTGCTAAAAGTATAATATAGCGAAATCCGAAAAAAAACTTGACTTTCAGTTATTTTCACTAGACTTTCAATTCAACATCTTAGAGTAATGAAAAAAAACATTAGGAAATATATTTATGGAGGCTATGCTACTCCCTTTCTAGTTCCCAACATCCTCAAAATCTAGTGAAAACAATTCATTTCAGTTTAAAAAACGAAATATAACTTAATTTCTAGTGATTTTCACTAGATTATCAATTCTTAAAATTTATCGTTGGTTTGTTCAACTTCGTGCACGGTCTTGTATCGCATTCGCAGTTTAGCCGTCACCGTGCGTGTAAGTTTCAAACATTAGTGGACGTGTGTGTTTCGCTCGCGTTCAAAACATTCGGTCGGTGCAACAAGCGGTAAAAGATTTGTGTGCAGTGCTTAATAGAATAGAATTTTTGGACGCCATATTGTCGCAGCATTTCTTGCTTATGGCCGTGTGCTCGAGTCCTGTCGCCATCGCCACATAGCCAGTGGACATTGCGATCAACAGCCTGCGAAAAAACTGTGTTCGTGCTTCACCGTCACCGTGGGTGACTTTCTAGATTTTCGCGGTCGTCGACTAAGGTAAGTAACATTACATTTTACGTGTAAGAGCCGCCATACACCTTCAGATCCCTTTCACATATCGCGACTATCGATTGGACGACGGGTTGGAAGATGTATTACCGCTCTATGCTTCGAATTTGCCACTCTTCATCCACTCTTAATGTTTGAATCTAATTTTCCTTCTTCATTTTCTTTCAGTGATCGAGTCAAATTTTTGGACGCCACGTTGTCGGTCAACATATAGCGCAAGCGCAGCATTTCTTGCTTATGGCCGTGTGCTCGAGTCCTGTCGCCATAGCCACATAGCCAGTGGACATTGCGAGCAACAGCCTGCAAGAGAACTGTGTTCGTGCTTCACCGTCACCGTGGGTGACAAACATGTATATATTTCTCTAAAACATGTTCCTAATAGCAGTTATAAATCTGATATGTAATAAAAAAAACTACAATATAAATATACTAATTACTATTACATACATTCCAGTACTTTAACGTTTAGTGACCCTAGGTGTTAATCGCTAGAATATTAGTTTTTATATATTATATTTACTGATTTTGTATAATTAATAGCAGTTATTATGTTTTTTTACTGAAATTTTCCAGTTGTGGTGTTTAAATATTTTTATTTTATCGACGTCAACGACGAAATGTCGCCAAAATAAAAATATTTATACGCAATAATATTTCAGTAAAAAAAACGTTACAACAGCTATTAAATTCCACAAAATCACGATTTTAGATTCTACGGCTTACTCAGTTGATTCTACTGGATTATTATTTTCTACTACTGAAATTCTAGTGACTTTGAGGCTTCTTTCTCTAAAATTCCAGTGTGTTTTCCGTGCTTATTCCATTTATTTTACTAGAATATTGTTTCTAATTAGGGAGATTCTAGCCATTTTTCAGTTTCATTCACTGGAATATTGGTGTTTAGACTCCTTATTTTCTAGTTTATCTCACTGAATTTATGCGGAAGACCTACTGTTTATTCCGTTCACTTTACTAGATTTCGCTTTACAATAAATCTTCTATTCTAGCAAACTCAACTAGAATCTCTATAAAATTTTACTAGAAAACCGTGAAAAAACAACACAGAATTCTAGCAAATTCAACCAGAGTCTCGTGAAAAAACAACACAGAATTCCAGCAAACTCAACTAGAATCTCAATATAATTTCACTAGCAAACCGTGAAAAAAAAACAACACAGAATTCTAGCGAATTTAACTAGAATCTCGTGAAAAACCAACACAGAATTCTAGCAAACTCAACTAGAATCTCAATACAATTTTACTAGAAAATCGTGAAAAAACAACACTGTATTTCTAGTTGAACGTTTTTCACTAGAAATTCTAGCGGTCATTTTCTAGTGACCTTTTACTAGAATTTAGTTGAAAAAAATTTAGTGTGTAAAAACTTTGTTTAGTCTGTTGAATCAGAGGAGCGTACGTGGACGTGCACTCAGAAAATATTGATCCCCTGAAGAAATTCATATGAAATGAGAAAAGGAATCGCAAAAACGATTCACATAAAAGCGTTTAAAAAATACTCCTGCGCATCACCCGATCTCTTCGCGAATTCTTTCAGTTGGTTGCAATTGCATTGATTCTTTTGACATTCAGAGGACATTTTTCGATCAAGGCGGCTTAGGTCTTAACAAGTTGAGGGACGCGGCCACAGTGCACGCACACTGTCATGCTGGAAATAGATTGGATGCATCAACAGCAGCATCGACAGCAACATCAGCACAACATTTCAATGTAGAACTCACGCATTTGCCTTTGATGACCCACATTGTCAGCAGCAATAGAAAAAATGCTGCTGTCAATGTGGGTCATCAAAGGCAAATGCGTGTGTTCTAAATTGAAATGTTGATGCTGCTGTTGATGCGTCCAATCTGTTTCCAGCATCAGAGCTGCACAGTCTTCCCTAGTTTGTTTCTGCTAATATGCTAATACTGGGATTTGGCTAGGTTTTCCCGATTCAACTAGCTCTGATTTTATTCTCCTAGAATTCTCCGCATTTATAAAAATCAACTGCAAATTCATATTTAAAATATTCGAAAATTTATCAAATATTTTCGGATAAATTTCATCAGCTCTCGAAAGAAAAATGTTCTTTTCTTATCGAAACAAAAGCCACTTAATGCATCATCCCCCATGTAGAACCGAATAAGCCCAAAAATCTCTTGAATCGCTCTTCAACAAAAATTAAATCCTGGTTAATCAAAATCCCGCCAATTTAATATCTCCCCATTTCAATAGCCCGCTAATTCAAAATACCGCTTTTCAATATCCCGCCTTTTAATATACCGCCATAGACGGTATTTGAAGGTATTAAAAAGCGCCACCACATTTACTCTTAACATAATGGGTTTCCTCACATGGAGATACTTAAGTTTCGGAGAACCACGGATCAGGTTTATTTCAAAATAGATTGTCTGGTCTTTCGGTAATCGACACCCCTGTGTGACAGTCTTGTTCTGTGGGGGCTCAATTATCATCCTCTTTGAAGAAATAAACAAATTACGACGGATATGAGTTAAGAGATAGCATCGCATTAGATGCTGGGAATCACGTAACATAACTAATGATTTTTTTTGTTAACAGTGAAACTTATTTTTGGCGGTATTTGGACGGGATTATTTAACTATCCAATAGCGGGTTTTTAAAACGGCGGAGCTTTTAGTGGGTGGAGATTTGAGGGGGCGGGATTTTTTAATGGCGGGATAATGTTAAGCGGGATTTTTTGTAAAAAGTGGGATTATGAACGGGTGGGATTTTGTTTTTCGGTATTATGTAGGTATTCCATTTCTCCGACTTCGACATATATACGTGTGAAAATCGGTTTGTAAAAAGTCCCCTAGCGTCAACTTTTAGAAAACATTTTTTTATGCGAAATTTAATCTTGTCCTTTTTACATGTATTGTGACTCCAGTATATATATATCGGTATAAAAGCTGTGAGCCGAAATTTTGCGCCCGTGCATATTTCTATTTTAAATTAAATCGGAAGTAGGAGCACTAAGTCATGGGGTCGCCTAAGAAACTATTAGTGCGTTTATTGAGCGTGTATCAAAATCTCGATGAAGCTCCAAATTAACATTATTCCTGTTTAATTTTTTTATTCATTATTTAGACATAGAAATATTGAAAGGTCAGATTGAAAATGATTTTCATAAACACCCCAAAATCATAGAAAATAGCCATGATAAAATTATAATTTATAGTGTTTCTGTAAAATACAGAAAATAGTTCAGAAATTCTGTTATTTAACTGTAAGCGCATATTTTCATTATACGAACTCAGCCAACAATCAACACAACCTAATTGATAAATTAAAACATTAACCTTAAATCATTTAGACATTTCTTACAATTAATACCAAAACACCGACGGATTTTTCCCATCATTAAATATAAATTATAAACACTACAAATTAAGTTGTACAAGTATATTAGCTTGCCACTTTGTTTTTAGTTTTCAAGTGCGTTTCCTTTACGCAATATTTCTGGAGTAATACTATATAATATCAAGGTCACGCAGAAGGCTTAAGCATTTAATTTGAGTCGATCTTAATTCACTGCTGTTCGAAACGACATTCTTTTGTTTTTTCTTTTTTGCTGCGTTTTTTCCAAAACAAAGATTTAGTCATTTTTTTTTCATTGTGGGACAAATTATTTTGTAATTATATATAATGTTGGAATGAGTCATTGTACAGCGGCACAACTATACTCGTGTCATACCTACATCAAAAACGAATAGGTAATATATTAATTTGAAAATTGCACGAATTTCATGGGAACCTATTTATATACAATGAATCCGCCTATGACTCTATTCTGTACGATAGGTTTATTAGCCCTGACATTGACACATTTGCATTGCATTTTTGCTGCGTGATTTTTGTCAGCTTTCAATAATATACGAACGAGTGCTACCCACTGCGGTATTTGAAAAGGGGGCTCGATTGTCAAATAGGTGTAGAAGTTGGCTCACTTTGGATGACGTTATGCTATGAAATAGCATAGTGATGATTGATCGATTGTTATGAAATCGAAGAAGTCAATTTGATGCGCTAGAAGTAATTTCCTTTCATACACTCAGGATGATAAATAGTCGCGAGAGACCACCTACGCGACATGGATTTGGAACGCGGTTACATAGAATGCATTAAGGCAGCAGAAATTAGATGTTACACCTTAAAACATTTCGTCAAAGAATTGTAATTTGCTAATTTAACATCTTCTTAGATGGTAGTACACTTTGTGATGAGGTAATTTCATTTATAAACCTTGAATCAAAAGATGTAGGTTTCTGTATTGTCAATTGTAAATCCAGTATATATCTATGTTCTTTGTATAGACTCCTGATATGTAACTTTTTATGTATACTCCAATCAACGGGGAGATTTTACCTTGCAAAAATTGGGGACTTCGCAAATTTTTGATATGTTATAAAGACAGGTGGGGTAAGTTAAAATCCAAGTTTGCGTCACTTTCCCCCCTGTGCTCCCGCCGCTATCTTGAAAAAACCATCTAAATCGGCTCTTTTATCAGTTTGCGGTCTATAACTCCTTCCCAGTCCATTTGAGCACGAAATGTGCCGAGACAATCTTGTAGAGCACAGAATTTCCTATAAATTTCATCTGACAAGTCTTACTCTACAATCAAAATTGGCAGAGTTATAGCGCAAAGAATATGCTAAAAATTCCATTGGTAGGTATACAATGCGTTTTTGTGAGTTTGAAATTGGCATGATTTTTGATATTTTCTCCATTTTCGTGGCGCTATAACTCTGTTAATTTGAATGGTAGAGTACAACATCTTAGATTAAATTTGTAGGAAATTTAGTCCTCTACAAAATTGTCTTGGCAGATTTTGTGCTCAAATGGACTGTAAAGAAGGTACAGGCCAAAAACTGATGAAAGGGGTTTTTTGATGATAGCGGCGGGAGCACAGGGGGGAAAGTGACGCAAACTTGGATTTTAACTTTCCCCTTTTTGACAACTGAAATCACTTTTAATTCAATCCTAGGATCAGGGCCGGATTTCCCATATGGGCAACCTGGGCAGCTGCCCAAGGCGGCAGATTTTGAAGGGCGGCAATTTTTTAAACTTTCCGTTGGTTAAAATTCTGAGAAATGATAATTTTGGGAAACTCAAGTAACAGTCACAATTAGACAAAATTTTAACTTCTTCTTTCAATTTTTTTCTAGTTACCTAGGCGTACTGTTGAACGCCCAATCTCATATTCACCGTGTTGTAATAAATAATACTTATCCATAAAAAATGGAACAACATTTACAGCCGGTCGAAATGGCTAAAATATCACAAAGAAAGACCAAGCGTAAACGGGATGGATTTTTGTGGTGTACATTTTGATGAATATTTTGGAGTCCTATAGCTGTCTCCGTTCAAAAGTTACACCCGATCAAAATGCGACCCAAGGGTAGAATAATCGCAAAAAATAATGAATAAGGGGGGGATTATAGTGTCGATTTAGAGTACCTACGTTTTGCTAGAAATTTCAAGTCGTAGGTGTCTCCGTTCAAAAGTTACGACCGTTTAAAAATGCGACCCAAGAACAAAATATTGCAAGCGCAAACAAAGTCAATTTCCCTTAAATGCTGAGCACTTCGAATTTTTACACACAATTTTGCGATTTTAATGCTGGACAGACATGTTCCGCAGGATTCATCTCACCACACACTCTCTGTTTTGATATCCCTATTGATTCCTTAAAAAAAATATAAATTGTTCTGACTTTCATAATATTTTATTGAATTAAATGCTTCAATCTTAATTTGCTAAACAGTCGTTTTTCGTTACCCCAGAACACATAGAATCTGGTGTATAGAGTATAGGTCACTTCATTTCAGTCCCTTGGATCCATCCGGATGCCATCTGCCAATATTCTCTGTCTCGAAAAGCCTTCTGCAAGAACCTCGATACTGAAGGACTCAATCTTAAGCTGAACGTGAGGAGCATCGCTAATAAAACAACTTTCAACTTCTGCAAATTATGTTGAGATTCTTTCCAATGTCGTTACGATTGTCGCCAATATTCAAGCTTTAACCACGGACTCTACGACCAGACGGCTGAATATAGTCGGCGCGTTACGACAAATTCAAAATCGCTCTTTTTCTCGATTGTTTTCAAGTCTACAGTGGAGAACGAAAGCGAGTGCTTCTATACTTTTTATTTACCAGAACATCAGGCGAGATTCACCGAATGGATTTTAGACTGATCAGTTTTGCTCCTTGATTATCGATTCGATGTGTTTGTCCTGCCAAGATGATCTTCTTTTTGAAAAGACATCTCCAAATTTTATGAATCGTGCAGCACGTATCGATCATCACATCAACGACCTTTCTAGTGGAGTTGCTTGCACTGGACATTTGTCCAGAACATCCATCGCTGTCACGGAAATAATAGGCCGACAGCGGACCCTAGCAAGTCGCTTGACTCACAAAAAAATAGACTGATGGTTCCCCAAGCAAGTCGATGAAAATTTTGTTGGTCCTCCTATGCAGAAGAGATGACCTCCAAAACTTCCATGAAGCTGGTCTCACAGAATTGTTTCAATGGTTTTGGGAAACTCGAATCTGTCGAATCTACCAACTGAATCCGTTTCACAAACTAACCATGTATAGGATTTGTTCTACAGCCAATATTCGTAGCACAATTTTCCCAATATCCTTCAAAAATATTTCCAGCGTAGGCTCTTTGAATGCAAGATAGAGCAGCTCTCTGTATTTTCTTTGTGGTAGCTCTCTGGCATACTAATGATCGCTTCGGCTATTCACCACCAACTGCGTCCAGGACGTTTTATGAACTCATACGCTGCCTGAGTCACTTTTGGTTTTAATAAAATTTTCAAAATTTTTACGTTTAAATTGTCAACTTTGTAACTTTTCTGCAGTGAAAAATACAAAATACTAGCACTGCCAAAAATTCAGAATTTCGCTGAACAATACATATAGGCCAGTCAATTACCGATTTTAGGTCGCAAAAAATTGCTCGGCTCTGGTTTTTTGGGATATTGTTAGGATAGATGCCAGAAGTGTACCACTAAGTTTGCAACTTCGAAAAACCTGTGCTAACCCCGTGACCCTCAAAAAACCTCAAAATGTTCGGACTTTTTTCATATTTTTGTTTGTAATTTCTAAAAGGTGCTTCCTACAAGTGAGTCGTCCACTGCAATTTTAAAGCTAAGAAAATCTTCTTTAATTTGAGTGTAACTCCAGCTTTGTAGGTGCAAAGGATCCCAAGATACAGCACTTTAAAAAATGTGCTGTTTTTGTAAAAAAAAGTCCGAAATTGTATTTTAGGAGGTTTGTATGACAGCCCTATGACGTAATGTACCGATTCCATCCATTCCTAGATATGTTTTGAGGCTTTACTAGGAACACATTTGGGTGAGGTTTGGTTAAGATTGGTTCATAAAGAAAAAAGTTTTTCTTAGAAGAACCTGATTATCAGGGGTTGGTTTGTATGACAGCCCTATGACCTAGTGTTCCGATTTCATCCGTTTCTAGATATGTTTTGAAGCTTTACTAAAAAACACATTTGGGAGAAGGGTGGTTAAGATTGGTCCATAAAGAAAAAAGTTTTTCTTAGAAGAATCTTCCAGAGGTTGGTTTGTATGACAGCCCTATAACGTAGTGTTCCGATTTCATCCGTTCCTAGATATTTTTGTATGCTTAACCAGCAACATACTTGGGTGAAGTTTGGTTAATATTGGTACATAAAGAAAAAAGTTTTTCTTAGAAGAACCTAATTTTCAGGGACAGCCCTATGACCCCATGGTCTGATTCCATTCGTTCCGACATATATACAGCTAAGGAACTGCTTTATAACTTCATGTCACATGACTTTCTCTGTAAAATGCGCATTTAAGCCGATATTCAGCTCGGAACATGACTGAAATTACAATTTCGAACTTTTTTTAAAAAAACAATGTTTAAAGTGCTGTATCTTCGGATCCTTTGCGCCTACAAAGCTGGGCTTACACTCAAATTAAAGAATATTTTCTTAGCTTTAACAGTGCAGTGGACAACTTACTTGTAGGAAGCACCTTTTAGAAATTACAAACAAAAATATGAAAAAAGTCCGAAAATTTTGAGGTTTTTTGAGAGTCATGAGGTTAGCACAGGTTTTTCGAAGTTGCAAACTTGGTGGTACACTTCTGGTATCTATCCTAACAATATCCCAAAAAACCAGAGCCGAGCATTTTTTTGCGACCTAACGCCTTATTTTTCGGTTTATTGACTGGCCTAATATGAATCCTTTCATTTCGACAACTTTAATTTTCAATTCTTGTTGAAACAATTAAAAAATTATGAAATGTTCATATCACGGAGGGCGGAGATTTGAGTACTGCCCAGGGGCGCCATAGAGGCCAAATCCGGCCCTGCCTAGGATTGTGAAACTGTTTTTCATAATCAAATTTTCTCTTAGGCCGCGCGCAGACTAAAGGCGTAGCGTAGCGTAAAACATATGTCGCCCAATACATGTGCTTGTATTGGGAGACAGGTTTTACGCTACGCCTTTAGTCTGCGCGCGACCTAATAAAATTCTTAATTTTTAATTTAATCTCTAAATTTGAAGTTTTACTCTTAATACATACCACAATTGAAAATTCGGGATTTTGATCTACCTCCAGTGGATCAATGAATAAGGTCTGTTGATGATACGATGCTGGTCCCGTACCAGGAATATTATTACGGAATCCGAGCGGTGAAAAGGCTGTATTTGGTACAAATCCATTTCTGGATGTAAATGATGGCACAAAGCGACTTTGAGCAGGTTCCGGGAAATAATAGCTTGATGTATCTGCAAAAATAGGAAAAAAAAGATAAAATTAAATTTAAATCAAAATCTATCTATAGGTAGTGTAAACAAAACGATGATCTGTTGTCATTGTTTTTTCTTAACCGGTATCCTCATGCGGAACATTTATCTCTATTGTTATCATTCAAGTGCAAAGGAACATTTCCAATTTATTCATGGACACAATAATATGCTTGCTAGGTATGTATTTCAATGCATCATTTTTGATTTCACATCAACTACAAGAAAAATGATGTTTCTTTCACTTTTTGTTACTTGTCTTGTACACCGGGGTTTTTTTTTAACATTTTTGCATAATCATCCACAACTATCATCATCAGACAGCATGTCTGATTTCATCTTGTCTGATTTATTGCCAAATTATTATTATTATCGTATAAGAAAACTTCATCTTCATTCAATTCATTTCTTGTTGGGTTAACATTGGCCTGTCTCATGAAATAGATAAATAAAATAATGCTTCTTGCATTGTAAGATAAGTATGTGTACGCGAAATAGATGCTGTCAAGAAATCAATATTTCGAGCTACGAGCTTTGGTTTTCTCTTCCGATGCATATGCAAATTATATTCAAGTGACCTTTCGATTGTTGCTAATTTATGATAAAATCGGAAGGGAGAGAATGGATGGAACTAATGAGAAAAAAAGTATTAAATATGTATCTTATGTCTTGTGTCGTAAAATATAATTTAGATACATATCAGTATCAGTCAAATGCAGTGGCATATCGTTATTATACCCTTCACTCGTAGAGTAAAGGGTATATTAACTTTGTCATGAAGTTTGTAACGCATTGAACGAAGCATCTTCGACCATATAAAATATGTATATATATGATCAGCATGACGAGCTGAGTCGATTGGGCGATGTCCGTCTGTCTGTCTGTCCGTCTGTCCGTCTGTCCGTCTGTTGCTACGCGTTTTACTCGGCCAATTTAAAAGCTATCGAGCTGAAATTTTGCACACATGCTTCTTTTTATTGCAGGCAGTTTGTATGTTTGAATCGCTAAAATCGGACCGTGGGGTCATGGGGCTGCCATACAAAGCTAACCCCCCCAATTTGGTTTTTCTAAGAAAAACTTTTTCATGCGTGCCCCAATTTCAACCAAATTTCACACAAATGAGTTTCTGTTGATAACACAAAACATATGTAAGAACAGATCAAATCGGACTATGGGGTCATGGGGCTGCCATACAAACCTAATCCCCCAAATTAGGTTCTTCTAAGAAAAACTTTTTCATTTATGCATCAATTTCAACCAAATTTCACACAAATGTGTTTCTATTGATGCCACAAAACATATGTAAGAATGGATGAAATCGGACTATGGGGTCATGGGGCTGTCATACAAACCCAGCCCCCAAATTGAGTTTTTCAAAGAAAAACATTTTTATTTGTGCACCAATTTCAATCAAACCTCTTAAGAGTGCATTTCAATTGATACCACAAAACATATGTAATAATTAATGGAATCGGACAATGGGTTATGGGGCTGTCATATACACCCAACCCCCCAAATTGAGTTCTTCTACGAAAAACTTTTTTCACTTTCAACCAAAACTCGTAAAAGTGCATTTCTATTGATGCCATAAGACATAATATGAAAATTAATGCAATCGGACTATGGGGTCATGGGGCTACCATACAAACCCAACCCCCCTATTTTGGATCTCAAAGAAACATTTTTTCTACACCAATTTCAAGAAAAAACTTAATGCGTCTTTGTCAAAAAAAAAAAAAAAGTAAAACGAATGGAATCGTAATATAGGGCCATTCTCCCGCATCCCCCCAATAAAGTTTTCTGAGTAAATATTTTTATTTTATCACTTATTCCAACCAAACCTCACACAAATATTGTTTTGTCGACGCGACAGAATTTATCGATATCAAATATTATGCGAAAACAGAAGGACAAGAATGGGGAAGGATTCAACACAAGTCATAGGTCCGCCCCAAGAAACTTTTAGCCCGAGGAGAGTGAAGGGTATTCAAATTTCGGCCGCGCCCGAAATTAGCCTCGGTCTCGTTTTTTTTTTTTTGTGTTTGAACTGAAAAGGAGAAGCCTTTCTTTATACAGTCCAATTTTCGATTTAATTGATATCCATATGAGGTAGTGTCTTCTGAATAGCATTGGAATTCCCTGTCCCTAAATCGTCACTTTGTTTAAAGTAAGTTTTTTCGAAAATAAATTATAGTTCTGGAATCAAATTATAATAGGCAATAATAAATTCTCATGAATCGGGAAATTTTCAAGCCGCCAGTGTTAGCTCCAAATTATCTAGTCGATGGTTTACCCTGCTCGGCCCTCGCCCGGCAGTAGCGGGCCTAGAAGGTGCTGCCGGGGCGCCAGGTTCAGGAAAATTCTGACGGGCCGCGCTTTAAAATGTAGTCCTCCTGAAAAGTCAGTACTATACTTTAAAATTTAATTGAAAGTTAAGTTTTTCCACATTTCTTTTCATCGAGGACATAGCTGCAACTTTTTCTTCAAGGGCCGCGCTTAAATTTTTCAGGAGAGGTATTGGAATATTTAGCCAAGCTTTTCTTAAAAATATTCACCGTTATGACGTTCGCGAGTTTGGTTTAGGTTTTCAATGTCTGCTTTTCACGGGTGGCTTAAATGTTTACTCGAAAAAGAAAATTTACAATTACATACTTCTGTGGATGTATATCCCTAGGTATGGCCGTCTTACCATATTCAATGGAAACTAAAAATCTCGTCTCACGTCTCGTGTCACTCGCATCGCTGCCAACTTAATTTATCGAAGGCCACAGATATTTCATTGGACGTAATTGGGGTTTAAGCAAAAAATGAAAGTTTAAATTTGAAATTAGAGCTTAATTGCCTTGGAATGGCTGAGTTTTACAAGACTGTACAACTCCTGCTTTTGACCGGATCGAAACTTGATTGAAAACACTACCGTTCTAATTTCTCCTCGTATAGACATTTTAAACGTGTTAGGGTCCCGTGGGTTACCACATTTTAACACTTATCTGAGTTCGCCAAACCGTGCTGAAAAAAAAGATGAAAATCCACTCGCCTGTGAGGATAGAGACAGGCATAGGGAAAAACGAAAAAATAACGTCCGTTGAATGAGGACGTTATTATTTCGTTGAATTCTCTCATCGCCACTGTTTCTCCCAGCCGTGTATTGTCCACAACTTTGAAGTCTTTTACCGTGTGGTTCGACGATCCCCGATCCGTATGGGGCCGGCATAAGATCGGATGACGGCGGAGTTAAATTTAGCCAATAAATTCCAGCCAGCTCAGAATGAAAAATAGGCAGTCCCTTTTCAGCCAAATAATATTTATAATTTTGTACACGGATAGGTTTCAAACTGAACAGCGAACATTTTTTGCTGAAGGTATTGGGTTCATTACCAGGATATCAATTGCAATGGTTACTTGTTGACAGCCGGGATACAAAAGAATAGAGGGAAGTGGTGCTATTGAGGTAATCATCAAACTCTCGCTTATTCAAAGGAGTTGTTGATCGCCCTAACCCTTCCTTTGGATGATTATTAGCACTGCTAATAAATCGCTCTATAGAGCCGGCATGGTTGAGACTGGTTTTTGAATCTTTTGTGTGTACGTGTCCTACCAAACTTTCCTCTGCCATTCAATCGAATAGTCCGATCTGATCAATTAAGCTTTTATTTCATAGCAACTGCGCCTCAAAACTAGGATACTCTCAATGAATTTTTTTATATCACGCCCTCCCCTTCCTTCTTGCAGTTGCCGGGCGTCGGGCGAGGGTTGTGGTCGAGGTGGTAACCCTAGGTCCTAAGTACATGCTTGATTTTGAATTAATTTTCTTAAGTTATTTTTTCTAATTTTGTAGCATTGTGCGTGCGAAATTGAACATTTCTAGAGTTTATAGAGTATTTTCGCTGTAATGATTTGGCAATTCGTCAATTTTACATGGAAATTCACAAGTTTTACATGAAAATTCGTCAACACGAATTTGAAACTGACCAATACATGCGAATTCGTCAAAACGTTCTTGATTTTCTTCAATTTTACATGGAAATGCATCAACACATTATTTGGAAATTATTCAAATTTATATGGAAATTCAACATTATTTTGATATTTGACATGGGAATTCGTTAACGAAAATTTGAAAAAGAAATTCATAAATTTGATGTGGAATTTCGTCAGCTTAAGCTGGAACTTCGACAACATGAAATTTTAAATTCATAAATTTGACATGTATATAGGTAGTATATTCGTCAACATGAATTTGAAATTCACCAATGTAATAAGTACATTTTTTGGTTATCCCGTGTAGGTTTGGGTAACGAAACTTCATATAAAAAAATATCAACTGACCCACCTGTCATTTTTTTATATGAAGTTTCGTTGCCCAAACTTACACGGGATAACCAAAAAACACACTTATTATATGTGCTTCAACATGGTTTGAGAATTAGCCAATTTGATATGGAAATCCATCAGTTTACCTGTAATCTCATCTATTTGTAATTTAAATTCGGGAACATATTTTCTAAATTATCCAATTTCATGGAACTTAATTTGATATGGAAATTCGTCAATTTGACATGGAAGGTCGTAAATTTGAAATGGAAGTTAGCAAGTTAGTTAGCATAGTTTTACATTGAACGTCGTAAATTTGAAATGGAACGTGATTTTGAAAATTATGATTTTGAAAATCGTCCATTTGATCTGGAAATTCATGATTTTTGTCATGCAAATTTGTGAACATGATTTATGTCAATTTATCAATTCGGAACGTGTTTGCGTCAGTATTTTTTAACTTAAAGCTTAACTTTTACTTGAGGCGTATTTAGTTCAATAATTTTGATGTATATTCCCAACTAACACTTTTGAATAGCGAAAACGTAGAATTCATTCAATATTGCCTTTGAAAGTAGCACCCAATTTCGATCGTTCCGTGGTAATGCAGTTTTTGTCGCCGAAATGTCACTAATATGGAAAATGAAAAGTTGATGACCGAGGCCCCTTTGTCACCAGTAATTGACAAAGTGATTGGAATGCATCAACCAAGTGGAATTCCTTGCCGAAACACGTAACTGGTACTTTATTGATCCCGTCGTGAATCTGTGTAGGTCAAACTCAATCATGAAAATACTAAACATTTACTGAATGGATTTATAGGACATTTGAAAAAGTTGTGTTTGTAGCACATATGTATATAGAGTGAAGAAATATAATCTGAATGGATTATGTACATATTTCATCATTTGCCAACAAGAAAACTTCTTAGGAAGCCTATTTCACTGTGGAAATTGATATTCTAGCTCGAAAAAAGAGATGCACTTATTACGCACCGGGCATGAAGGAGTTCTCGGGATGCGTTGACTTCAGTATATGGTCTGGCTGTTTATTTGACACATTTCAAATTTTAATCCCATGCAGAAATTAGTGCTTCGTTCCAAAAATTCGATACAAAAACAAGAGAGAGACACAAAAATCATCCAGATCCCAACTCAGGGACCCTATACTTATGCTCATCGTGTGCCGATTGATACAAATTTGCACTATAGTCATTCTGTAAGAGAGAAATAATGAGCAAATTGAGAGATCGTGTTCTGAACTGCGCCAGAAAGATTTAACACAAGAAACATTATTCCACGGGTAACTACTGAAGGAGATAAACTAAGTTTCAGCTTCTAAAAATATGCCTCTAGTGAAATTAAGCCCTTCAGCACCAAGCAGACTCTGAGTAAAACCACCTTATTGGTGAATTCTTGAAAATTGCTCAGTTCATCTAGCTTCTAGCTTAAGGTTACAATACAATAATACAATTGCTTTACCAAAAATTAAATGCCGAATATGTGAAATTTACATATATAAATTCGAATCAACAATTTTTTTATTTTATTTCAACCGCAAACGTTTTTTCGTTTTGTGCTGAATTTGATTTTGATTGCCATATTAAACATATTTTAAAAGAGAACGGTGCGCTTATCAATTTTGTTACGAATTACGGTTTTAGTGGTCTTTCATTAACAAAAACTTTTCTTATGTTTACGTTGATGTCAGTTTTCTTTGTTGGAATTTATAGAGTTGCTGTCCTTTGTCAGTAGCCACTAAACTTTCCTTAAAGTTTGTTACCATGAGTTTTAGCTTTCTTGTAGTTTTCTTTCTTTGAAATTCTAGCCCAATTGTCGCGCCAAAAATTTGGCGGCCCGGGGAACCGCCCAGCTTGACTCTTGCTAGAGCGGGCGCTGAATGCTCTCCCATTTTTTCTTAATGAAATCTTTAAAAAATTGACAAAATGTAACCCAACTAAAGTCAGTTGTTTTTCTTCAGCAAACAAAATAGTTACTTAAAAGAAACAAGTTCTCAAGTGCTTCATCTAAAAAAAAAAGTTGCTTCTTCGAAATACCTAGAAAATTATTTTGTAAAACCTTGGAATATATGGTGTCATGTATTTGACAGCTCCAAATGGTACTTTAAATTCCAAATAGGACTTCGTAGTGACGAGCAACCTTATAGTTCTTAGTTCTCCTATAGTAGCGAATCCTTGGATGTTACAAAGAAATTATACCTACCGTCACGGTTTTTGTTTTATGGTTTCTCACTATGTAGTAGCAAAGTGGTGTCCCAAAACCGTCCCGTTTCCCTGCAACTGTCGAATATGTAGTGGCAACATTTCCAAAAGGTGCTTTGTTGAATTTGTTACGATGGTGTTAAAATTTGGTTTCCATAAACGTAACCGCAGCTCAATGAAGTGACGGAATCAAGAGCTTTAGTTCTCGCGACTTAACATTTTGCATGGGTATGAATTAAATGTGGCTCTCGCCTCTCGGCCTTATATAGCTATTTTGGCATGATCCATCCGTGTTCCAATGAACACGCGGAACACGGTACGTTGCGAAATGAAATAATCCTTATACAAATTGAGATTTATTAAAAAAAATCAAAGTAAGCTTTTGCAATTTTTTGGTGGGCTCTTCGTGTACTGTTTGTTTGCCCTTGGGTCGCATCTTTGGACGGCTGTAATTTATGTTACGGAATATTTGACTTTGGATAACTCGGGAACCCATTGGCTGATCTTTCTCAAGTTTGGTACATTTGTAGAGTAACTTGGCGCGCACATTTGCTGCAAACTTGAAGGTCCTACCTACCAGCGTCTATCCATATAGCTTCTGGAAAAAGTTGGTAGCCCTTAATTTGAATATTTCGCTGAAAACTTCTTGGACTATCTATCAAAATTCTCTGACTAAATTCAATTTATTCATCTTACTAACGTCACTGTTTCTCAACAGGCCAAAGCTGGTCCGCGAAAGACCCATAGGTCTTTGGAGACTACTTATAAAAAAGCTGGATGTTTTATTAAAAGAAATTACATGTTAAAAACTACCATTCTTGTCTTGCCAAGCGCACATATTCTTGCGGAACACTTGATTACATACTTCAAACCATTTCAAACAGGTATCGGTAGGCTTTTGCTCCACAATCTAATTGGAGAGAGATTGAGAGAAGGTCGAGCTACTTGCTCTAGAGCAGGCAGGTAAAACTGACGGCCCGCGGGCTGCATGCGGCCCCCCTTGCAATTTTTTGCGGCCCGCCCGCGGCCAAGTCAAAGAAACACAATAGCATCAAAATGTCAGCATTACAATTTTGACTCCCAATGTTGTTTTTTGGCGCTACAATGTTCTTATCAGATGTCCAAAATTTGGCGTAAATTAATTAATACAAATAGCGGTTACTGATCAATCAGCCAAATTTTGACATTTTAACTTCTTGTCTTAAGTTTCTAAATGTATTTGAAAAACATTTTCAAAAACTACATTTTTAGAGTATAAACTCCCTAGGTCTAGTGACTCAGATTTATACTCATATTTTAAAAGTAATATTTCTGTGATGAAATTTCGAAAGAAATTTTCTATAGGTTTCTTCGAAATTTTTATACTGCGGCCGCTCAATCAAAGAAACATTTGGCCCTGGCCAGGTTTTAAGTTTGACACCCCTGGTCTAGAGTGCCACTGCTGTCCATCTTAGCTTCATATTATCCAGACCTAGGAAGATGAATGGCAGTTATGCTGTACCTATCTATCTAGCTTTTGGGCTCCTACTCCTACTTAAATCCTCATAACCCATTACAACAAAACATCCTTTGGCAGGATCTCCTTTAAATTGTGTCGCATGCCTTCTTCTATTATTTGTAAAAAAAAAAAAAAACTTCATTTAAAAATGCTGGTCCGATATATTTGCAGGCTAACTGGTTCGCAGACACCTGTGAATTACTGATCTAAATAAATTCCATATAATTTAAAATTTCAATAAGTACATAATATGATTGGAATAGTGAAAATTGCTAGCACTTTGCATCAGATATGATAATTTCCAATACAAATAGCTTTTTTTATTGACTCATCCTAAAATCCTGCTGTTCAGAAAATTCGCTACTGAAATTTTGCAGATTTATCAAGAAACATTGTAAATGAGCCCCTTGGGGTAAATGGCATTGGCCTCAAAATAAGCCAATTTTCCTGCGAGTATACATACATAGGTCCGTACTTGAAATATGTATGGAAATTTGATTTTATTTACTATCTTATAATAATATAGTATCGGTCACTTTAATTAAAAGCAATTAAAGATAAAAATTTAACGTGCAAATTTGATATGCTGGAATTTTGATAAATCTAATATGTATGTACAGTACGAGTACTTCATTGTGTGTGTATTTGAAATGTAAGCACATTCATATGTACACAGCACACTATAGTGAAATACATATGTACCAAAATGGAAAACGCCATTACAAATCCTCGAAAAAAAGTACATTTATTGTGTATTACTTCGACGATATACTCAGCAAACACACATGCGTATATGAGTCGGTATACCATATCTTAAGTCTTATCATTTGATTGCTAGAAAATTGGTCAACATTTAAAAAATGCGGTAGCCGTACAAAACATACATAATGTTTTTGGTCAAGCCGGACGTCTTTATGTTTTACCTGTGCAATGAATACAAGATGAAATCCCCTTACTGAAAGTAAAAGTTTCGTGCTAATCATACTTAGATGGATTTTCTTGGATTTATGTTATAGTAGATATGTAGGCTTGTATGGATCTGTCTGTCTACATAGCTACACTATAATCTTATCATATCTATGTTTTAAAAAGTTTTTTTTTGATCGCGCAATGCTTTGGATTTATAGGTTTCCATATGTATACACATAAGCACACAGTATGTACGTCTTTCGCATATACTGCAACAGCAAACTGTCTTACGCCTTACCTGAATATACCGTCCAACAAAAAATGCTGATAGATACACTTCTTTCGCTCGCATCTTTTCACGGTTGGTGGGTTTTTGTGCCACTAGTTATTAGATATTATACCTATGATGAATCAACTGCTCTAACTCTCTAAAATCAAAAGTCTATACTACCTACTACGAGTATGTAACGTGCAAAAAACAGTATAAGGGTAAAAAACTAATTTGCATTGGATATGTTTTCGGTTTCATTTTCATTGAGAAGATTGCGAATGTATAGTTTTTTATGAATGCCAATAATAAATCGTACTCCTATGCAGATATAGTTTTACGTTTATTGCATATTGTTAAAAAAAAAGAATTGTTAAATTATTATATTACAACATATTGTTCGCCTATGAAATGCGAATATGAATTTGTTTCGATGAAATTGCCGGAAAATTATAACCGCTCAACATCCACAAAATATAATGTGTATTTATTGTAAATAATTTATAAAAATATGTATTCTTAATTATTTAAATAAAAATTATTATTATTATTTGATACACAACTATCCATTTGTCACCATTTTATCCATACATGCTGAACATTTACTTAAATTTACATATAACGCAATGTATAAATATGTGTACTATTCGAACACGCATGTCGCAACTGAAGATTTTTAATACATAATGTATTTTTGTCTTCAATATTAGTTTTTTGTTTTTAAATTTAAAAATTCGCCCACATTATGATTTATGGTATGGAGCCTATATATGGGGCTTTAACATTATGTAGGAACATATATGATTTGGGCTTTCCCAGTATTCAATCTTTGAAAAAAAAAATATGCATATAATTCAGATTAAATTTAAATACCTACATAAATCGACCCAAACTATTATTTTATGAAGAAAGTTTGCGAAAACGAAAGTCTTTTTAAAAGTTGCGTAAATTATTCTAATTAATTTTTTTATCTCTAAGGAATTTTATATTCTGCAATAAATGGGAATAGATGAAATCGTTAAATTTGTAGTCTTGACTCGGTAATCCGGATTGGCACTAAATCCGATCAAATTCTTTATTAGTCCCAGTGGCAGATTTACCAGTAAGCTGAGTAGGCTGGAGCCTGGGGCGACAGATTTTACGGTGGCGGCAAATTTGGAGCAAATATTTTTTTTTGTGTTTAACACATTGTAAACATTTAATGGCAAACTGAATTCCAAATACGAATTATAACGCCAGATATAGAATTTATCCTTTTCATGAGATACGTTTTGGGAGCAGTGTGTGAAGTGTGTTTGTCACCGTTATGTCAGAACTTCAAACACTAGGAACGTTTTATTATTGAAGACGAATCTGCGAAAAGCCTCTTTTAGTAAATTATTGCTTAGACTGAAATTCGAAGCCAAGCAATTTTTTCCTTTATTTTTATTTATCTAAAAAAAACATAATCGATTCTATCAGTATTTACAGGCACGAATTTCCCATATGGGCAACCTGGGCAAGTGCCCAGGGCGGCAATTTTTGAAACTTTCCGTTGGCTTAAAACTCTGAGAATGATTAATTTTGGGAAACTCAAGGAGCAGTCATAATTAGACAACATCTTAACGTTCTTTTTCTATTTTTTTTTTCTAGTTACCTAGGCGTATTCCAGGGTGCCCAATCGCACACTTACATTGTAATGTGAATAATACTCATTCATATAAAAATTTCAGTTATCGTATGAACTAGACTTCACTGTACGTTCTTCACGCAAAATTCTGCTAATCTCACTCCTACTGGTGGAGAGTCAGTGCCGGATTAAGCAAGCGCGGGGCCCGTGGCAAATGTTGAGTGCGGGGTCTGTGGAACTTCGATTAATCTTATTAGTTTGTTGGTTCTAAAATTAATATTTCGCTGTTATTAGTAATTTCTCAAAGGGTTTAGGAAAACGGCTAGCTGCTAGCAAATATCGGAATTACAGCCTTGCATTATGCGACGAATGTGCAATAAAATAAATGCTATTATATGATATTTAAAACTACGGTGTTTCGTAAACCATTGTGCTCGTGATTCTGTGGACTCTCAGCACTCTGCATTTACAATTTACAAATTTATTCTGATTAATGGGAAACCCTTTAAAAAATCAATCTAAAATGAAGCAGGTTATTATCTTCCACGCACAGTGGTTCAGATTCACATTCTAGCGGGGCAAAAATCAAAAGAGTGAGTATGCGATTACTGATATCAATAGAATATAGAATAAAAATTATATCCCTCATGCACAGTGGCATACCTCTCAAAGCATTATGAAAAATAGGGGCAACAATAATCTGTTTTGAACATTTTTTTACAAAAATGTTTTTCATTGACTTGTGTAAGTTTGCCAAAAAAATGTTTATTTTAATTAGTAAAACAGTAAGTTTTTTGTAGACAAATTATATTTATTTGACAAAGAAGAATTTATTTTAGAAGTCCCTTTTTGGACGACCTCTGAAAATTTACAAATTCAACATTTTCCGAAAAGTGATAAAATATGGGAAAATATTTCATTTTAAAAGTGTTGCTTATTAATATAGCTTTCGGTTGAATTGTCCCTTTTCAGGGTTACTCAGGTTCATGAAAGGTCACAACCAAACATCTAGCTAAAAAAGGCTCATAATAAATATACTAACGTAGCGCATACCAGAAGGGCAAATTTAGGTTAACACCTACATTTATTCGGTTTCACTAATTTAAATCATTTTTTAAGCAGGTAATTTTGCCCCCACTTGTCATAACGTTTAAAGCGTTACGTCACTGTGGATGAGAGATATAATTGTAATTTCTAAGTTCTATGGATGTGTGCAAATACCCCAACACAAACTTCAAAAATCTTATGTCCCCTCTAGAATGTGAATCTGAAACACTGCCGACGTAAACTTACGGGAATGCCATCATGAATTATACAGAAAGAAATATTTCTGTATTTTCATTTCAACCTTGCTATAATTTTGGAACACCCTGACGTAAATTGTTCTACTATAACGTGTTATATCAATTTATAAGGAACTGGCTTGTTGAATTTCGTTGGCATAATTTTTGTTTGAGAAAAACGCGGGGCCCCTAAAAGCGCGGGGCCCGTGGCATTTGCCACCTTCTGCCACGTGGTTAATCCGGCACTGTGGAGAGTAGTTCGGTTAAAAGTAGAAACACTTTTTGTAACGCATATATTGGCTTCAATTAAACAAGGGTAGGAATCTACCATAAGCGAGGATGTTTTGGGTGAAGCAATCAAGCTCCAGAATCTACATTAAATGCTGAACATGTTTTTAATATACAAGTACTTTACTATTTCCTATTTCTTGACAGCAAGCCTCTTTAAATCCCATCAGATAAAAAAAATAATGTCTTTGTCTTTGGTCAGAAGGATCCGCCGGAGAGCGCAAATCGACTCTAAAGATAAGGTTTCTTCCTATTTCAGAAGGTCTTAGCTGTTCTTTAAAAGATACAGTCGCTTCACAAGGGCAAACAAATCGCAAAAGAGGACCAAGTGCAAACGGGATCGAATCCCACAAAAAAAAAATGGATAGAAAGGATCAGGATGCCAATGTAGAGCATATTATGGCGCACATTTCGCTAGAAATGTCAGAGTCGTATTTCAAAAGTTACCTTCAAAGATGCGACCTTAGGATAACAAATTTTGCAAAGGAGGCCCAAGCACAAACGGTTTAAATTTTTCATGAAACCCAAAGCCAAAGGAGAAATAATTCGTAAAAAGAGGGGAGCAAGGGAATCATAGTTCGATTTTCCAAAAAATTCACTTTTTGCTGAATATTTCATAGCTGTCCGCGTTCAAAAGTTACAGCCGTTCAAAGATGACCTAATGGCAAAAAAAAATTGCAAGCGCAAACCATGTCAATTTTCCGAAAATGAGGGACACTTTGGATGTTTTGCGGTGCAATTTCGGAATTTTTAATGAGGGACAGACTCGTTACATGCGGGATCCGAGACGGCGGCCTAATCTAAGGAAGCAACTTATCTCTCCACACACTCTCTGTTTTGATATCCCTATTGTATTGATCCTTTGAAAAATTAAAAATTGTTCTGACGTATACCTATACATAATGTTTGTTTCCATCCAGATATTATGCTTCAATCCTAATTTAAAGATTTCATACAAAGTCTGAAACAGTTTTAAATTTTTGTATAACGGTAAATGCCTTCATAAACAAAACAATTTTTACAAAGAATACATTGTACTACTTTAGTTTTCCCCACTTGAAATTGGCTGGGATGTAACCAGGAATTGGTTTCCCTCTCGATATTATATGCTATATTGACTATTTTTAGTAGGTAATATGTATGTATCTTGTGAAAAGGTTTAAAAAATTTTTTAAACATTTTGACGTTTAAATTGTTGAATTTGTAAAATTTTCTGCAGAGAAAAATATACAATACCATACGATCATTTAAAATAATTAAAATCAGTAAGCAAAACTTTTGCTAAATAACATCAACGAGTCCTTGCATTTCGTCAAGTTGTCAATTGGCATTTTAATTCTTTTGGAAATAATTTAAAAATCATGAAATTGACTTACCTTACAGTGAGGGCGGAGATATGTCCTCTACCCAGAGGCGCCATAGAGGCTAAGTCTCGCCCTGAGTATTGCTCAATTGTGCATTAAAAGCGGGACACTACGAAGAATAATAACCTACCCTTTAAACCGACGCTCCAACCAAGGGATTATTAGATCGCTTTTTCTTTATATTTATCTATCACATAAAAATAGAAGAATACTCAGGACCCACGTAGTGGAAAGCACTAATCGATTAAAGTGTAAAGCAGACATTTGAGAATAAATGAAGGTTAATCAAAGAAGTTCGTCCTGGAGTATTAATTCTCGACTCAAAAAAAAAACAAAAGTTTTCCGCACATTTTTGCACAACTTAAAACGATAAAAAAGCTAAACGCCTTGACCCTTGATTCTGGTAATGTCCCTTCAGCAATATTCTCGTAGAGCTTGGTAGGGGCGGCAAAATGTAAACAGCCTACTAGCGGTAAATGTGTAAATCCGCCACTGGTTAGTCCAGATGACGCATCAGTTGTTGATATGTTGTTGATATGATTGACAATTGTTTTTGAAATTCTATTACCACCTTTTTTTATTTTAAGAAAAAAATCTATAATTCGAATGGTTCAGTGATCCGGACTACTCCTTGCAATATTTTTTGTATTTGTATGGTTGAATAATATTTATCATAGGTGTACAGCATTCTCGATTTGAATTTGATAAAATGGAATGCACTCCCTGTTATCGGTATTGTCTTCTTCGAATTATCTTCACAAAACGATGCAAACATTAGGAGCTGATGCATCGACTGAAATTCTCCAAAAAATGTCTGAAGGGGTTAACCAAAATATGTACTTGGAAGCGGATTTTAGTGCCTGTACAGAAGTTTTATGGGAGGTACCCTTAGTTTTTATCCGATTGAGCTGATTTTTGGTGGGTGGAGTGATGATGCCCTCTAATGAGAACAAATTAAAATTTAGCTTTCTGCTCCGATTTTGGGGGGAAGTAATCTCTCTCGATTACCGTAACTCCTAGTGGAGCATGGTGCGTTGATGACTACCGTGTGTAGTTATCAACGTTAGAAAGACAATTAATTTCGGAGCGTGATAAGGTTGTCAGCCATACCACTTCCTAGTCGCATTGTTAGTTTATTATTCTACGATAAGAATATTTCTTATCATCTGCTTCTGAATAATAAACTTGCGACGAGTCGTGCCGAGTTTGGGAACTCGTTTCTCTATGAGTGTTTATTTCACTGAGTTGCGACCGAACGATCACGGCCATAGAGCACGACAGGGGGTGGAGTTATGGACACGCGATTATTATAATATTCTTATTTGTTTTTTAGTTTAGCGCCGAATTTTCCAATAAAATTCTACCATATTACATATTGTAAAGGAAATTTCATGTAGGTTTTTTTTTGTCTTCAGACTATTTTTCTGTATCTCTTGCCGTTTTAAAAATAATCGCTAAAAACTCAAACCCCCTATAAACCTTTTTTAAGGTTGCGGACCCCCAATCGGTTGGGACTTTCCCATAATCTGGGGGCCATCACCAATCATCCTGCAAAAATCCAGCGATGGAGGATTTTTGCCGACTAAATATCTGATTTTTCTTAGACTATTTAGAAAGAATTAGGAATCATCAACTAGACCCAATTAAAATCTGTTAATTCTGTTAAAAAGAAAAGGAATTAAATTTTCAATTACAAAATTAGCGGCGCATAGTTCATCAATAACTCATTTTTAGGGTTTTTTAGAATTTTTTTTTTTTTTTTCAAAAAACCCTTATGGATTTGATTTTGTCTGTCCGTCCGTCTGTCAGTCCGTCTGTTCACTAAATAACTCGCGAACGGCTCAACCGATTGTCATGAAATTTGGTAAGAATGTGTAGAATGGTTACAGTCTTTGGCACATATACTTTAGAAGTTGGTAGGAGGAAGATAACAGGGTTTCCCGAACGTTTGAAAAAAGTGGACTTTTTTGGTTTTTATCGGAGATTGACATATGGGTATTTAAATCAAATAACTAAGCGAGTACATCTCACATCAGTTAAAATTTTCCAGTTTCGAGTAACGGTAAAAAAGTTATTGGCGTTCAAAGTTAAACTTCCTTTTCGACCTCCGTTTTTCTAAACCGTTATAGGGATCGATATGAAACTTTGCACAAAGATTGGTCAGTATGGCTTTATGTACGTTAAATATTAAGACTGTTGACTTTTGCTAAGGAAAAATAAATAACTGTAGTGTGTGTGCTCTGGAATACCAAGTTTCTTCAATTGAATTCTTTGAAATCTTGCATGAAACCAACCTCACTCATTGTTAATTGTTCTGAACCAATTAAGATGATCTTTGCGCATTAACTGACTGCAGTTTATTGATGAATGTTGTGGATTTAATCAACGTCAACTGATCGACATATAAAGTAGAAGGTTCATTGCAGAAGATTCGATAAAGAATTGTTAAGGTTAGCCGAGTGGTTAGGGTAGGTGGTAAGGTGGTAGGGTGGTAGGACGGGCAATACAATAGTCATGTTTTTTCGTTTTTTCTTGCAAAAGCGAAAAAATGACAGGAAATGATGATATAAGGCACATGATGCATGCAATTTCGAAAAGTAATTTTAGTGCTACAATAAGGTTCTATTAGATTACAAAACGGCGCCAAATGCCATTATTGGAGTATTATTCAGCGTTTGAAGTATTATAGGTATAAAATTGTTACATGGGAATGGTCCCCGCAACTTGGAA
Source organism: Microchrysa polita (assembly GCA_949715475.1). Classification (NCBI taxonomy): domain Eukaryota; kingdom Metazoa; phylum Arthropoda; class Insecta; order Diptera; family Stratiomyidae; genus Microchrysa; species Microchrysa polita. The sequence goes on along the minus strand of OX454415.1, from coordinate 131,480,061 downwards.
GTCAAATTTAGGCAACTTTCACTAAGCAGTTTCTACTTTCAGCACCTCGTATCAATTGTGGGTTCGTCAAATCATTGCAAGGACTTTGCATCTTTAAAATACAACCTTCAAAAGAAAATTAATGAAACATTTGATAAATAAAAAACATCTTCAATAAGTAATTTAATTAATTGAAGCACCAAATTTAATTGTTTCATGTTTCAACTAAAACATTGAAGCCACATTTGATCATAGTCAATCTTCACATAGTAGTTTCCTCTGGTTGCGATTCAATTTCTTAACGCACTTTTGAAATAAGCAAGGTTGACAGCAACCTTACCGACTATGATGATTTATGATGGAATAAGAAAGGAGCAAAGCCGTATGCTCATTCATTCATCATTTCCCACCCACTCAGTAAAGACAATCCTATCGAACAATGATATCTGAAAACTTGAGTTTGCCTAATAGCTATACAGTAAACAAACTATATGCGGCAATGAGTTTCAGGTTGACCTACAAAATTCCGCTAAATTGGCTACCAAATTAGCTTGATTAACAGTATACTATTGTATTTCTTAGATACACTATTATTATCTCGATGTCCTAGATGGAATGAAAGAAAAATATTTTTTTAGTCAAGTGTTGCTTGTTGCCATTTCAATAAGATTGACCTATTTGACGTTCTCTCCGAGCCGAAACGCGATGCTGTCAAGATTCTAACACAAAGGTTAATAAAGTCTAAAATGAATTTGCATATAAAATGTCTCCGCTGAGTTGAACTGCATGTCAAATCCATCCTACGCAAATGGAAACTGGTAACTTCTTTAAAATGCAACTTTTACGATTAGTCATGTTTTGAATTCGTGAAAGATTGAAAATGAAAATGTCATCTCAACTGGCGAATTTCATTTTTCATTTTGATCTAAAACCCATACTGAAGATTTTAATTTATTGATATACACAATGTGATGAGATAATAATGGTCTAGTACTGAAAATCGGAATGAACTTGGGGGTTGGGAAGCCAACTTCGTCCACATTATATCTATACGAGTACCAGTGACTGGTGATGTTGGAAGAATAAGAAACTATAACAAGTTGTACCTATATGTATATGCTATTCCTCTTACTATTCCTATTGCCTACAGTAGGTTCTAACCTAACATCAGTCAGATGATGGTGGCCATGAGAATATTATGGTCTGGACAGCGACTTTAAAATTCATTCACGTATTTGGTCTTTGCTATTTGGTAGAGCTGAACGGTATATGTGGCAGAACAATCCGGTGATATTGTTTTACGATTACTTTTCAACTGTAAATCAACCTTTATATCGAACGCCATGTCCATTTGCTTCAAAATTGTATCTATTGGTCGTGTTCGGTAATGAAAAATTAAACTAGAATTGTCACATAATGTGCTTGAATGCGCTCTGCGTGACTAGTTTACTTATGGCTCAAAAAATGGTTTAAATACATATTTAATGAAACCTAATGTGGCTTTCAGAACAGGGAACAGTATATCTCCAAGAAATAATAGTACGATTAATTGTGGACTCAGAAGTTATTGTAGCAGCCAGTGGAGCAACCACGGTAAGAGCTAAGGGGGCTAAGGCCTCTCTCAGACCCAGAAAAGTAAAAATGCAAAATTATACGCGTTTCATTGCATATTTTATGAAGAGTTCTTGTTCTTCGTGCGTAGATTATTCACAGGTTTCGATGGTCTTTGCAAGTCTCCTGACCAGAATTTTAGAAACATCTTTGTGCAAAAATTAAAAAGACTAACGTGCTGGTTCCAGTTATTTTGCAATTAAGATTGATTGCAAAAAAGTCTTCGAAATAAATGTTTCACGAAAAAATGCACCTGCCTTCTTACATACAAAATTTTACCGAGCTATTCAGAGCTCCCCAACTGAGACATGTATGGGAAATGTCAATTAACATTTTCAATTTTTCCTTGCGATTGGAGTTGTGGATATTTTAATGGATGAAACATATTTCTTTCCAACATTTCCACCATTAAAATATTTTTAGTCAAATATTCTTGTAAAAGTATTATAATAGTAAACCAGTGACGAATTTTGTGCTGGAGGGAGCTAAGTTCATCCATATTACTGGATATTTGATGTTGTTGCCGTAAGTTGTTGTTCTATTTTTCATAGCGTTACAGTAGTGTTCCAAAGTGCCGTTGTATTTGCGCTTTTTTCGATGTAACATTTTTCGTAGTGTTTAAAGCATGTCATGTTACTGATTCATTTTTACGGTGCAGAAGTACTGACACCACATGGCGCCGCTCCGAGCCGATTTATTATGCAGATTTGTCTAAGGATCGTTGGCATCAGCACCCGGGGTATTTACGAGTGCAAGTATAGGGTAATTTCGCAATCATGTCAGGATGTGCAGTGGGCTATTGAAAGAAATGGTGCACCGCAGTTTGTACCAAAATTTGTAAATCTACAACAAAAAATAGGAATTTAGACACAAATCAAACCCGGGTCGAAGTTGGGCTAGTAGCTGCAGTGAACGTTATCTTCCCAGGTGAAATAGACAGTGGTAGTTCTTAAAGCAGGCATATCAAACTCGCGGCCCACCTCGCAGTTCTATGCAGCCCGCGGCAATGTCGAAGAAGCACAATGGGTATCAACACAAAAATCTTGAAATTGGTAAAGTGACAGAAATTCAGCCTTTGAACTCAAGCTTGAAAAAATTCATAAAACTGTTCAGAAAGTCAGTGGCTTATGCTAGCTTACTAACTAACTAACTATCTTAGGAATTCGCCTCTAAATACTCCAAACCATTTGCTGATGGTTATTTGGTTTTATAGGGCGGCTCATCACCGAATATGGATCGAGATTTATATGGGAAAATGGCAAAGCTTCAAACTTTTAAACCTTTAACTTCGAAAATCCTGGAACTGGTGACTAAATGACCTGGATGTGAAACTTCAACATAACGATTACAGCACAAGTGCCTGATTCTTCGCCCTATACTTATGAAGCTGTATTGGTGCATGAATTTGTTTAAAACCACATCACACAATTTTTGTCGCTTTTAGCCACCTTTCTACCGAGGTTAGTTTAATCTGACAATTTTGGCTCCCAATGTTATTCTGGGTGACCTGAATGACCGGTGTGATAATTTTTCTATCATCTGTCCAAAATTTAGCTCCAATTTGACGAATAGGGGATACTCTGATTTTCAATCACTCAAATTTTCGCATTTTTGCTTGTCTCAATTGTTTAATGTTCTTAAGTACATTTTCGAAAGTTGGAATTTCTCACAGATAATCATCAAGCCGCTAGTGATGCAGACTTCCTGTCATATATATTTTAAAAGTAATATTCGGTAATCAACATTCGTAATAAGATTATATAAAAGTTTTTGAAATTTTGGCCCGGGCCAGGTTTTGAGTTTGACACCCCTGCCTTAAAGAGCTCTATCTTGCAAAATACCAATTCATTTAGGATGTGAACTGATATGTCAACTAAAGATCTGTACACTTTATTTCCAAGAATAAATCCTTTCACTTCAATTGCCTCACCATGTTTCAGCTATAAGTGCTTTTTATTAATAATTTTGAAGTTGTCGGAATTTTTCGCGAAAACATTCATTTTGAAGACATTTCTTTTACAAATATTGTTTCAGGCATGTACGTCTTCTTTTTTGCACTAAGGTGTTTCTAAAATTATATAGATGAATATGGTTGTTGCAACCTGCACAGACCATCGAAACTGGCGAAAGACCTATGCTCCAAAACCACGTTTCATATTTTTAAAATTTGTAACGAAACACATTGCATCATATTTCATTTTGCAATTTTTCCTTCAAAATTTTTGGATCTGTGAGGGGCGTTAGTCCCCTTAGCCCCTCCCGTGGTCGCGCCACAGAGTAATACAATGAACTGGTTTCGATGTTATATCGTGACCAGAGAGACCCGAAAGTGGTCCGCGAGGTACTATGGGGATTACTTCTGAAAAAGGAGTTTTAATCGTGATTAATTGAAATAGCAGGCATGTAACGCTCGTATATTTTTTAACGCAAAAAGCAGGACAAAATTACCAAAAAATTTCTTTGGACAGGACAACGCTAGTAAAAAGCAGGACACAAAGAAGGACAATCAGAAACACAAATGCCTCTGTAATATTTGCGTAGCTTTCGAATTTGTCAGCAATAAGCGTGGAAGAGGAGAATTTCATTTAATGTGCTCACATATTATTCTTAGTGTTCTAGCGACAAAACAGTTTTTGTGGCATGAATTTTCGATCTCTTACGATGTTTTAAAAGTCATCAGATTCCCGCTTGCCACCCTGTTTAAAACCTTGCCATAGGCAAAGCTTTGCAGTAAAATCGGATTGCTATAAAAAAGGTGAATGCAATATGGGACGACAGGAATCCTTGTGACTTTTTTACAGATGAGAGATTTTGTGCATTTTAAATTGTTTTTACACTCCATCTTTGCACGAAAAAGTATCATTACACTTACACACATACGGCCTGTTTCACCGTAAAAACTCCGCCGTTATAACCGATCGGTCAGCATCCATCAAAAATTACACTGCAGGTGCTTCATAAATCTTGAGACCCGGTAACTCAGTCGTTATAGCCGATACATCGTTTTAACCTATGTCGTTATAAGCGATATAAAAAATAAATAACAGGCGCGACAATCCAACATTGGACATCCTATTTCCAAGATCTTATCTGCTCTTTTGTTGAGGTAATGAGATCAGCATCACGCTCAGCAGTGTTATTTATCCCCATTAATGGGTACTCGTTTAACATCTGAGTGAGATCATAGTCCGTCACAAGCTCGTGAGTTCGAAAAACACCATGGAACACGGTGAGATTTGAACTCATGACCCTGTGCACCGAAGGTGCGCGCACTAACCGCTCGACCAGCCAGACTACTATAAGCGATATCCACTGTATTTATTAAAAATGCACCAGGAATTAATAAAGAGCAATCAACTGGCGAACGTGGTCGCGTCTGGGTATATGAATCTACGGTGAGCATGATGCCCAAAATTGTTATATAGCTGTGCTGTTTTAAGCTGCAATATTTGAAAGACAGATTTATTGACAATGTATGCAAATAATGGGATGCTTCAGGAGCAATAATTGCTTGCAGTCCCCTCTCTTGCCGGACTTAGACAATATAAAATGCTGACTGTACTCATTCAAACAAATTATTTGTAAATTTCTATAAAATTTAATTGTAGTTTTCATTAAATTTATTCGTCATTTGGTGAGATGGCAATATGCTTTTCAAAAACAAGAGAAAGCCGGACAAAAGCAAGACTTTCGAGGTTTTGGCAAGACGGCAGGTTGTGGGCGAAAAAGCAGGACTGTCCTGCCAAAAACAGGACGGATACGACCATTGGGCATGAGCTTTAAAAAATGTTATACAGTGCGTACTCGATAGTCCGAAGCCCCGAAACCTTGAATTTCCAATAATCCGGATCACCTCAAAGATTGCATTGTACACTCTGTAGTCCGAATTTCATGAGCCTCTCTAGTCCGAATCTCACTTTTTTCTCATATTATCAGCAATATTATCGTCCGAAGTAAAAACAACTTCGAATTCTTCGAAAATGGAAAATCGATTCTCCGAAAAAATTGCTTAAAATCGTAAAATTCCTCGAAATTCAGAGCAAATAAAAGGCTTCCACTAGTCCGAACTCCTCTGTAGTCCGAATCGACCCTGGTTTTTATTAGTCCGGATTATCGAGTACGCACTGTACTATAAATGAAGAACTGAATACTTTCGCTACTAGGTATGTGGTTGATCTGAAAATGCGATGTGTAGACCTTAAGATAAGTTGCAAAAAGCTCGGTGGTCTCAGTCTACATTGTACCGGTGATTTTCGGAAAGCAGTGGATTTTTCCTCGCCTAATGTGACACTATTGTCTGTACCTAATTGTTTTTACTTCCTGAGTTAATTGGCACAGTGGCAGCACAGTGTCCATATTTTGCCACAGTATCATTTAAAGACAAACCACGTTAGAGTAATCAATCACTTCAATCCTCCTTAATCCGGTAAAACCGCATCCAATGAATTATTATCGGACAAAGTAAGACGCCTTTAACTCTGAAAGTTAGGTGTCTCTGTCCTGTTCTGAAGAACCTAAAGAACCGCCGATGTTACTGCCTGTGCCTATACTTTAATTTTGGTAGTTACACTCTGTCGTGCTCTGTGGCCGTGACGTTCGGTCGCCACTCTGTGAAATATACACTCATAGAGAAACGAGTTTCCAAACTCGGCACGACTCGTCGCAAGTTTATTATTCAGAAGAAGATGATAAGAAATATTCTTATCCTAGAATAATAAACTAACAATGCGACTAGGAAGTGGTATGGCTGACAACCGTATCACACTCCGAATTCAGTTGTCTTTGTAACGTTGATGACTAAACACGGTAGTCATCAACGCAACATGCTCCACTAGGAGTTTCGGTAATGAAAGAAGAAAAGAGAGAGTTACTACGGTAAACTCTTTACCCATATTCATTTTGTCGAAGGTATAAGAGTGCTCATAAAAGATCAACAAAAGTCGGTACTAAGTTACTCGATGAAATGTTACATTGCAGGTTTTCAGTTTTTCTAAAGCCGGCGAACTTAGCGCAAAGTTCGCCGTACCACACAAAAGAAAAACAGAGGAATCGAATTTTATCGTCATTTGGGTGGTCGTGGTTCAGTGAATTCAACCCACTGACGGTTCGTTGATCTTTTGAGTGTGGTTCGACTGAACTGTTGCGCGGGGTTCGGACGAACTTTTTTGTGTATGTTTCGACAAAGCCTAGAATCTGCTTCAAATTATTTCAATACGAGGCGGTTACAGAGGAGGAATGTGGCGTTTTCTTCTGATGTTTCGAACCATTTTTGTCATAAGGTGTCGTAAAAGACCAATAAAAAAGTCTAAAACCTTGTGAACAATTCGCGAAATTCCCTTTAATAAAAAATATGATGGTCCGTAGTGACTCATGTTCAAGCAAAGTGGTCCGCAGTCATTTGCGAGTTGGGACCCACTGATATAGAAAGAAGGGGTTTGGTACTAAACTTCGACTAATTGAATCTTGTTTTTCGACTAAATTCCGACTTAAAACATATCGACTGCATAATAATCTCGATTAGTGAAAATATCGCTTTGATAAAATCGCGATTAAAAATCTCGACATTTTTTAAACAAATTATATTTTCAAAGTCGGCGGCCGACTTTTAAAATAAAATTTGTTTAAAAAATGACGAGGCTTTTAAACTTAGTACAGACGGATTGTTCCACGGTTGTATACGGCATCTGATGACGTGTAACCCTGTTCCCTGCAACATAACTAGTTTGCGGTTTTCTTCAATGCGACAAGCGGTGCATCGACACATATACTTTTTTCAACGCCGTTTTTATTAAAAATCGGTTGTGGCTCGTTTTTTTAGGAACGGTTAAATATTGCACCGACAATTTTACTGGGTGACAAACGGAAACTTGGCGATTTTAAAAACGTTATAAAAAACCGAAAATTCATGCTACACATTTGCTGCTTAAATACTAAGGACAGTTGAGGATTTTAGGCGACACCCTTTTCAAAGAAATCAGGCTCCAAAATTCCGCAACTGTCTTGAGTATTTCAATGGCAGAAAAAATTATGTAGCGCGGATTTCAGACTTTTATGACGTTTTAAACATTGTCATGTTCACCAACAAAATCAATTTCAAGTTTTTTGTTAGTTTCTAATTTATTAGCAACAATTTTGTTGCATTTACTCGTATATTCGATTTTAATGTAATTGTCCATTGACTGGAATTGACCTTAAAAAACTCTATGAAAGGACATTCTTTAAATTTAATAAATACGAAAAACAAATATAGATATAAATTTATTTTCAATATGTCGAAAAGTCCTATTTGAGTTGACTCCATGGTCTGAATGTGTTTTATAAGCTCACTAATTCCGATGCTAGTAAAGGCCCTTAGACGATACAACGTTAAACAGATTTTTTTCAGTGATCAGGGAAAATTATAAATCACAAAGTTACGAAGTGCAAAGTGTTTTGAGGAAAAGTTCCTGGAGTCAGATAGGTGAATAACTACATTATGTGTGATTGGTGTAATCAGTAGTAAGTAGTAATCCTTTGAAGCATAAGATCGTAGGGTCGAATCAAATTTAATTCAGTTGTTTAATTTAATGTTACGGACTACGTTCTCAGTCATGTAAAATCTTTAAAATTATATATTCATATTAAAATCACGTCGCGAAACCTCTTAAAGCCTACAAGCCGTCTTGTCCACTACATTATGTAACAACCTAAAGCTATTTTTTTATTAGCTACCAATTACCTACATCTTATTTCAATGTACCATATCCAGCAACAATGGTTGGTCTTATTTCCAGATTTCTTAGTCTGCTTGCATTTATACTTCTTATAATCACCCAGCAGATACATTGACAAAGCTAGACCGCAAAGCTGATTAGATTAGTGATTATTATCTATTTGCTAGACTAGCATTGAAAACCAAACCCATTGAGCTGTACACTCCAGCTAGCCTCACTCAACTCAACAAGATTGCTCCGCTCGTAATAATAAGAAACTATAACAATCGTTATTTGAAATTGAAAGTGAAAGTCATAAATATTTACGAGTGCATAAAAATTTGAAATTTGTTTCAAATTCAACATTCAAACACAGCGTTTCGTTCAAAATATTTGAATGGTCTGCCGTTGGTGCTGGTGATCATCGAAAAAGACACAGTCCACCATGCCAATGACAAGCATGGGGTATATGGGCACAAAAATCTAATTTGTATAATGCGCACTCGGATTTTGGTTAAGTATATATCGGTTCGAATTACAAATATGTACACACAGTGAACTCATAAAATGTGTGAACCCATACTTGAGTGAGAGGCATACGCCGGACCTCCTATAAGTGCCCGAAATTATAATTTTTGCTGGGTGCTTAAATTTTTGAATGAACACTTTATTATCAGCATGCATATTTTTGTAACCAGTTTCCGTTTACATTTAAATTTCATAATCGTAAACCGGTAACGGCCCATAAATTTATTAAAGAAGTCCATAAACGACAAAAAAGACAGCCAGTATCGGCAAAATTTTGTATTGCTTTGTCTAATAACTTTGGGTTTTGGGATGCTGAAAAGATTTTTTTTTTTACTTTTGAGAATTCACTATATTTACGAGCATTTGATCACTTAAGAATGGAAGGATATTATGTTAGAGGATTTTCGAAAATACTAGTTAAAGAATTTAAGAGGTTTAGCAATAGAAGATATCAAATAAAAAAAAACTAACAAACCAACTAAAATGAAAAGATAAATTCAGCATCATATCAAAATGAATCCGGCGAATTTATGTGATTGTTTCTCAATTTTTGTTCGAACAAATAAATTTATTGCTCACAGCAGGGTTTCGCAAAGAATATACTCGTAAGTACGTATTGCTATATAGACGTTATTTGTGCGGCGTTTTTGCGGTTTACTTTGTATGTATTTTTCAACGCAACCTAAATAATTACGAGTGAACTTATGTTGGAAATGCATTTCATACACAATGCAGGCCACATGAAATTTTTAGTAGAAGTCTGGATAAATTGATTTTTCTTATGAAAATCATATGGCACAAAAAATATTGTACACGTGTTTTGAGGCTATTGAACTTAAATAAATAACAGGCGCGACAATCCAACATTGGACTAAGGCCGCAGGATGTGTTAGTGACATCCTATTTCCAAGATCTTATCTGCTTTTTTTTGTTGAGGTAATGAGATCAGCATCACGCTCAGCAGTGTTATTTATCCCCATAAATGGGTACTCGTTTAACATCTGAGTGAGATCATAGTCCGTCACAAGCTCGTGAGTTCGAAAAACACCATGGAACACGGTGAGATTTGAACTCATGACCCTGTGCACCGAAGGTGCGCGCACTAACCGCTCGACCAGCCAGACTATTGAACTTGCGGAACATTTATTATTGAATTACATAATTGACTTTCTATGCTTTTGGTAGAAAAAGGACACAAGGAGGTTTGATTGATTTTATCACATAACACGCTAATTTAATTGCAAAATTAAAACAAATCATTAAGAAAAACTAAATCTTTCTGAGCTTTTGACTGCTGGGCTTTTTAGCACTTAGGGCTCGAGTACACAGTCATATTTGGTCATATTTCTATTTAGGCATATGACATACATATTATAATAGAAATATGACTGTGTAATGGAGGCCTTACATTCTCAACATTAAATTTCTATGGAATAGAGGGTAGCTGTGTATGATTTCTAATTTTTGTGTGTGTAGAGTTTTGTTAGTCGAAATAACAAGGAATCCCCAAAAAATCACGATTTCATGACTCTACTTTAAAATTTCTGAATCAGCATTATACGAAATAACACATGAGAGGTCTAGTTTAGTTTTCCAAAGTTTCAAATGATTCGATTGAGAAACAAAAAAGGTATGTCTAGCTCAAATCATAAATGTGTATGTCTGGATCACCCTGTATTTCTCAACTATTCTTATTCTTTAGGCCAGTGGTGTAACTTTTCTAAAATATTTATTGTGCTTGAAATCAACACATAGGCCAAACATTTTATGATTTTAGGTCGCAAAAAATAGCTCGACTCTGGTTTTTTTGGGATATTGCTAGGGTAGATACCAGAAGTGTTCCACCAAGTTTGCAACTTCGAAAAACCTGTGCTGACTCCGTGATCCTCAAAAAACCTCAAAATTTTCGGACTTTTTTCATATTTTGGTTTGTAATTTCCAAAAGATGCTTCCTACAAGAAAGTCCACTTCCAGCTTTGTAGGAGCAAACGATCCCAAGATACAGCACTTTAAACATTGTTTTTGTAAAAAAGTTCAACATTGTAATTTTATTCATCTTCCGAACTAAATATCGGCTTAAATGCGCATTCTGCAGGGAAAGTCATGTGATACGAAGTTATAAACCAGTTATATGTCGGAACGAATGGAATCGGACCATGGGGTCATAGGGCTGCCCCTGAAAATTAGGTTCTTCTAAGAAATTTGTTTCCTTTATATACCAATATTAACCAAACTTCACCCAAGTGTGTTCCTGGTTAAGCCTCAAAAAATATCTAGGAACGGATGAAATCGGAACACTCATAGGGCTGTCATACAAACCAACCTCTGGAAGAAAAACCTTCTAAGAAAAACTTTTTTCTTTATGAATCAATCTTAACTAAACATCACCCAAATGTGTTCTTAGTAAAGCCTTACAACATACCTAGGAATGGATCGAATCGGAACATTACGTCATAGGGCTGTCATACAATCTAACCCCTAAATATTAGGTTGTAAGAAAAACTTTTTTTCTTTTTGAATCTTAACCAAAATTAATCCAACTGTGTTCCTGGATTAGCTTCAACGCATCCAGGAACAGATGGAATCGGAACACGTCATAGAGTACGTCGTATTACAATTTCGGACTTTTTGACAAAAAGAAACATCTTTTAAAATGCTGTATCTTGGGATCCTTTATACCATCAAAGCTGGGGTTGCACTCAAATTAAAGAAGATTTTGTTAGCTTTAAAAGTACAGTACAAGTAGTAGTTCTTGTAGGAAGCACTTTTTAAAAATTACAAACCAAAATATGAAAAAGTCCGAAAATTTTGAGGTTTTTTGAGGGTCACGGGGTTAGCACAGGTTTGTCGAAGTTGCAAACTTGGTGGTACACTACTGGTATCTATCCTAGCAATATCCAACAAAAAAACAGAGGCGAGCTATTTTTTGCGACCTTCGCCTTAGATTTCGGTTTATTGACTGGCCTAACAGTATAATCTTGAATTAGCCAATTAGAAATTCGCCCATTTAATGAAATATTCTATCACTTATGCAGGCCTTGTAGTCTGGCTGGTCTAGCGGTTAGTGCGCGCACCTTCGGTGCACAGGGTCATGAGTTCGAATCTCTCCGTGGATCATGGTGTTTTTCGAACTCACAAGCTTGTGACTGACTATGATCTCACTCAGATGTTAAAAGAGTACCCATTTATGGGGATAAATAACACTGCCGAGCGTGATGCTGATCTCATTACCTCAACAAAAAGCAGATAAGATCTTGGAAATAAGATGTCACTAACACATCCTGCGGCCTTAGTCCAATGCTGGATTGTCACGCCTGTTATTTATTTTATGCAGGCCTGGGTTTATGAGGGCTGGGGAGACCGAAGGCATGGGCCATTCAGACGAAAAAAATATTTTTTTATTTTTGTACCAGCTAATTTTATTAATATTTTTTTATAATATGGAATATCTGGAAATATTTCTGCAAAGACACCACATTTTAAAGGTTTTTGGTTCCATTCGTCTAATAATGCAGTTTATTCCTCCTACAGAAACTCATGTTCTCCCACAAGAATTTTTTAAATAATTTTTATCACAAATAAGTACACCGAAATGGAATACAGCGCAAAACATAATTATTATCCACCATCTTTCTTAAAACAAAAAGTTTGTAATTGAAATTTTCGCTCTCACTTATTGAATTAGGTTAAACTTATTTAGCAATATCAGGGATAAAGAGACGTCACAGTATACTGTTTTATAACCTTTACCAGCTATCAATAGAGACCAAATTCAGGAACTATTTATGCTAAAATTATCCAACAGATCCTTGATTGAAACCAATTCGCATTGCTGAATGCTATTTATTTCCTGCTGTCAAGAAATGGTGGTATAGAAAGTGAGTAAGAGTTTCTCTTTTATTAGCATTATCGCAACAGTGCGACAGTGCAAGTGTATTGGAAATACGCAGCCTGGCTGCATGGTCCCCTATTGGCCAATTTTCATAACCGCTGTTAGTCTGGCGATATCTTTACGCAGTCTGATCAGAATCTCAGACGTTCTTTTCCGGTCATAGGATGAACATAGCTTCCTTGATATTACCCAAGTTCTAATGTTACGAATGAATGTTACATTTGGCTTAATTCCCCACCTTCTATTCAAGATTATGTTGCAGGCGTAGAAGACTACGCATGCTTTCTTAACACGCTCTTCTATATATAACTTCCAGGTAAGCTTTGGGTCTAAAGCGAATCCCAGTTACTTTGAGCTGAATGAATGTAGCCAACAGCATCAGTTTTGTCTATTGTCTACGCCACAGTTTCTGGCCCAGCTGCTGGCCTGAGTGCTCTCAGTATCGGAGAGATGGCACCACCCTGAGGTGTACATCTGCAAACGAATTTAGTCAGCTGACTGTTTCCAATAGGTTTAGTTTACTAGTTTACTCTAGTCCTCAGTAGAGTCACGTCTCCAATCCATGTTCCGTGAGGGCATCGTGAATAGATTTTATACGGACATTGTTGAAAACTCCCTCTATGTCTAGGAAAACGGGTAACGTGTATTGTTTGTATTGAATACTGTACTCGATGCTACGCACCACCTCGTTGAGGGCCGTTTCTATGGATCTACCCCTGACGTAAGCGTGCTGCTACCTAGAGAGTACTGAGTATTCGAACCTTCGCCGGATATGGAGGTTAATGATGTACTCCAATGTTTTTAATACGAAGGAAGATAAACTGATAGACCTGAAATCCTTCGCGGTTTCATGCCATCGTTTACCTGCCTTCCTGAAATCAACTTGAAAGCGTTGCCAAGAATGGGGAACGTTACTGAGTCCTTGACGTGATGCAAGGATATGAACGTGACATTTATATTCAAAGATGTGTGTTGCATACACTCAGGCGGAGTCCACCACACTTTACCTGGATTTCGTACAGATTTGCTTTAAGATTTTGATTGAGATAGCGATCGTAAATTGCTTTACTTATTACAAAAATTCGTGCTTTTGAAATTCATTCTTTAGTAGAAATTATAAACTTAAAAATAAAAGACATAAAAAGGTGCAATAATTGGTTTACAGTTTTCTGGTATTATTTTAAAGCTTGATGCAACTTTTACGGAGTGAGCTACAAATAGACAATCAATCAATTGGTTTTTTTTTTGCCGGATACTCGACCAAAAGCTGAGGACATCTCTGGTAACAGGAATGCAGTTCTGCAGTGGCTGGAAATTCTCACTTCAAACTGCTTCGAAAAAAAAACAATGTTTCGGTCAAGGTCAAGAGCATTCCTAACTTGTTGATCCGCGCTCCAAAAAGTTATTTTTAAACCACAGTCAAAATACTCGCCACAATGGTTAGGGGCCCGGGTTCAACCGAGCACATATTCAGCAACCAGAGTAGGAGTACATCGAATTGTTCTATGAAATTATCCAAGCGTTTCATCCGCAGCCTGTTTTTATTGTCGTTAGATTATTTTCGGGCTTAACGTTAGCTCCCTAGCTTCTGAAGAAGTATACTTCTTCTTCTTCTTCTTGAATACAACAGAATAATTACACCCATTAGAACCGGCTACTATCAATGTGTTGTAGCGGATAGGTTTTATGTGACCGACTTAGCGCCTCAAGCTGAAGAGTCTCTGATATGGGGTACACGACCAGAACTAAATCTTATGTTCCCGAGGCAATCCATTTGGTAATTTATAGACTAGCATTTTTCACCTCACCCTGGCCCTGCGACAAAAGGTGTCCTATTTCGTTTAGCGGCACAATCCCATAATCACAGCGGAGACTAGCTGACTTAGTTCCCGTCAGCTTTGAAATCACGCCGAAATACCACAAGCTTAAGCAGACTCTACATACTTCTAACCCTTCATGAATTTATGGCAGGGTTGTCAAACTCAACAGCTTCCATGGGCCAAATGACCCGAGCTACAAAATCAATAGACTTGGTGAATATGCTACCGTATCCGTAATAAATTGTAATTGTTGATTGTGGCGTTAAGTTCGTACGGCGCATCCAGGACCATTACGAGTTCTATCAACTGTACAATGAATTGGGAGCGTCGATAATAGTTAAGCTACACAATCTGCTATCTGCGATGGACGACAATCACAATTAATGATCCAGCGGATTGCGCCGGCCATTCATACCTACATCGCGCCGAGATAACAATAAGTTGGTGAAGGCGCAAAGAATGTGCTAAGGGCTTTCAAAATTGTAAGACCAGATCGTGGAATTGAAGCTATTGATTGTTCCACACTGATTGCTGATGTGCAAAAAGGGCTGAAAGAGCACAGAAATCGGCTTTATCTTTTAAAATTATCAGTTGAAGTTCGAAAATGTATCTTCAAAAACTACATTTTTTTTTAATTCTAAAATTATGGGAGAAGTCAGTAAATGTCTCCGCAATCAAACTTGTGGTATCAAGTTGAAAGATATAACTTCTCTTTTTATTTGTAAGATTTTTTATTTAAGTTAATAAATATCATATTCCTTCGACTTGGGGTATAGTGAAAAGATGAGCCCAATGTCCAATGTCCCAGTGTCTTCTTGATTGATCGGCAAAGTAAAATCAAGCGCGATAACAATTTCTTAAAGTCACTTTAGTATTAATGACAACACAACTTATCCATAGCAGCAGACTTAGACAAACCATTAATTT
This sequence comes from Microchrysa polita, assembly GCA_949715475.1. NCBI lineage: Eukaryota > Metazoa > Arthropoda > Insecta > Diptera > Stratiomyidae > Microchrysa > Microchrysa polita. Next base: position 131,464,612 of record OX454415.1, on the reverse strand, counting down.
AGACGGATACTATAAAGATATCAACGTCTGCCTTCGAATCACCAAAGTCAATTCATCGCTGAGCAACAATGAATAAATGACTCCATGGCTGATGCGCCACTATAAATCCCTGTCTACCTGACTACGCAATCGTACACAATCCCTTTTATTTATTCGTCAAACGTCCGGGCTCAGGTTCAATGATCTTGCTTCCATATCTTCCACTTAACTAACCAAAGCATCCGCACAATTCAGACAAAACAAATCCAAAGAATAAGAGCTCCAATTGATCTTTGCCTACGGTCAGATGAAACTCCACCATTATAGTCCAGCTCATGCTTATACTATACTTATCTTGGCTAAAGAATTATTATTAATTTTTCGCTTTATTACTCACCAGATTGCCTTGACGACAGTATGGAGCCTACCTAACTGGTCGATTACTGAAAAGAACGAAACGTACCTACTCGTATAATAAATATCCACGTCCGTAATGTAAAGACAGTAGCCACAAAGAGGTCCAGTCCTAATATAAATAAAGATACAAGAGCGCTATGGCATTGTGCATTTTCTGGATAAGCTCGGCTCTTGCTCTGATCTGCGCGAAAGCAGAAAGGTTGAGCTAGAAGGTAGAAGAAGGAAAACCCAAAGATCGGTGGGTAATCGTCAGTTAATTTGTTATTCCGGAGAGAACGTTGCTATTTATGGACGTCGTTTCGTTTATGTTGTTGAACACCTACACGTCCTTGTGCAATTACCTCATGGTCGTATTTTGCATTGAATTGACCATCATGTTCTTAACGCAGTGTATTATTCTTAACCCTCTATGATGTTTGTGGAATTGTTTTAAGTTTTTAGAAATGGAAATGTAGTCTCTGTTTGGTGTTGTGGTTAGTGCGCACACCTTCGGTGCACAGGGTCGTGTGTTCGAGTGTCATCATGAACCGATTCAGTTTATGGTGTTTTTTGAACTCACGATCCATGTGACGGACTATGATCTCATTTATGGAGATATATAACACTGCTGAGCGTGCTGTTGATCTCAACACCTCAACAAAAAAGAACATTGGATGTCACTAACACATCTGCGGCCTTAGTTCAATGTTGTACTATCGTGCCAGTTATTTTACATGTCGTTGTCAAGATGTGAGTAAAATCTGTCGTAGGCATTTCCATACCAACTTGCAAAAATAGTAGGCAAATAAAACATGTACAACCCGATAAACCTTTCGTTTTAGATTAATCTCATTTTAAGTATAGGTATTCTTAGATTTCTACTGATGTCTAGTCCTTGAAACAGAAAAACAATATACGCAGCTCTCCAGCGTATTTTTTGCAAACAATAATTTAATTAGGATTTTCACCAATTTCATGCAAAAACCTTCTCGGGTTAATAAAAAAAATTGTATATATTTCTGATTCTCATTTCGCGCGCACATTGGCGACTCATGCAAAACCAACACAACAATGGGGTCATCGCCTTCGCTTCTGGAACCCCAACAACATTATTATAGTTGTCGCAATGCAATTACCGCACAATTAAGAAAAAAAAAGAAAATTTATTTATTTAGCTGAAGATAAAAAGTTTTCTTCGTGTGTATATGCCATCATGGATTGGATATCTCGCGGGCCAGAAGATATTAATGTTGTCGTGGTCACCGAGCGCAGCACCACACATAAACGTAAACTAAACAATCAGAAAAGGTGAGGTGGTACACGTTATAAATTTAAGTGAAGTTTTTAGTATCGCGGAACGCGGATTTTGAGTCAAATGTTGCGCGACCTTGATGTCAATGACTTTGGCCAAGTGGAGACATTATAATTCTCTAGACACCTTTTTGCTAAAAAATAGGCTTTTATTAAAGTTTGGAAGTAGCATCAACTCAGCGGGTTGGATTTTTGGTGGATATCATAAAAAATACGTTATAATAAATTATAAAGTACGCACAATAATCTTGGGGATATAAGATTGTGGTAATTCGGTGCTGAGTGTTTGATGATGAGATGACGAACTGTTATGACAGTAAAAGATACTCGACCATTAACACGTTTGCTAATTTATTATGTGATGCGGATATTTTTTGGGAAGCCCATATGGATCACTTTTTGACGAGGTTAACCGTTTAATGGTATAGTTACCGAATGTGTCATATGCTATTATTAGATAATTATTACATTATTTTAAATTGATTTTTTAATTTTCCTAAATTTTTTCGTTGAACTCTTGCATGTTTTGTCTACCACTTCATTAGGACGTTGCTTTTACTGGCTGTAATTGTCCTATAAACTTGTTTGTGGATCGTATACATTAGTTATGGCTTTAATAGGTTACCGCATTTCGAATTTATCCTTCGGGCGGGCGCAATGCATCTGACAGATTAAGTGATCAGTTTTTGTTGTGCCAATCAGCGATATGAAAGGGAGAGATCTGAAACTCACAGTAGCTTAATCATTATCGATCAACTACCCAAATAAGTTTTCAATTTCTATCTACCATATGTCTGAGGGGTGGGAGGGGATGAAATAATCTCTCAGATGTATTGCGCCCGATTGTGTTATTTTCTCCATTACTAAGAAAATTTCCACATGTTATACTCTTCACATTGCGTAATAACGTTGTGTTGACTTTTAGGTTCACCAAATCGTTTAATAGTGTGTTTTTAGTAAAATAAGCTCACATTTTTTAAGCGGTCGAGTTGTTGGAGTTTTTTAAATATTGAAGCTATTGAAAGCGGAATATTTTTAGAAAATTGAATATGTGAAGGGTATAAAATTTTCAGAGCCAGTTTTTGTTTCTAAAATTTTGTAGAACTGTTTCAAAGAGACCAATGGCGTATCCGGTACAACCATGAATTGTATCAATTGTACGATGAGCTGGAAGTATCGAAAATCGTGAAGCTTCAACGTTTGCAATGGGCCGGGCATGTACAACGGATGGACGATAATCGCATGCCAAAGAAAGTGATTAACGCACAACGAATTGACGGAGCGAGGTTGCGTGGACGACCGAGAGCTCGCTGGGAGAACTCCGTAGGTGAAGACGCCCACCAGCTGCTGGGCTTCCGAAACTGGAGGACAAGGTCACGTAACCGCGACAATTGGAGGTCAACGATTCAGGCGGCCAAGGCCCGACGTCGGGCTATCGTGCCACATTGATGATGATGATGTTTCAAAAAGAGAATGCAACAATTAATAAGAGTCTAAAATATACAGAAACTTAGTTTCGTTCCTTTTTTTGCACTTAATCTCTCAGATGCATTGCACCCGATCGTGTTAGGATTAGTATTGCGCCCGCCGGAAGGTTAAACGAGCTGCGTAGCTATCGGGGATTTACACGTAGTTGCGTATTATTACACATACATATGGAAATTTTTTTCGCCTGCCAATCTTCTAATTCAAATAAAATAACGAACATAATACTTGAAACAAAAAAAAATAGTTATAAATTTTGAAATTATATCTTTTTGCTCTCTTCAGCTACAACCATATATGCGGGCCAATGATATATGTAATGAATTATTACTGAATCCTGTCGAAAAATCCATACAACGACTGAACATACTACCACAACTCGTCTTTTTGATGAAAAAATCAAAACTAACTGGTATACTACGATGGCATTTCAAGCAAATTATCTACATTTATTAACTATCTTTTCTTAATAAATGTTTCACACGCATCATATTATATCTAAAATGTGAGTTCGACCCCGACTGCGGTATGAGATTGAAGATGCGGTTTTTTGTTTTTTCTTTATGTTTGAATGTTTTATTGCAATAATCACATAGCTAGCAGAAAATTTTTATTGATAAGTTTTTTTTTTTATTGATATCGCGATGTTGAAAGAATGCTGAGATGAATGAATACGGAGTATTGTTCGTTTTAATCAGTCAGAAAAAATAGATAATGTGCTTCTTCTTTGGCAATCGTTTTTGATAAATGGCAAACTATAGAAAATAGTATTTCAATTGAGACTTTTGTTAGACTCAGACAACAAAATGTTACCAATCTGCACAAGTCTTTTGTTGAAATTGGATTGAGTAAATGATGGTAACCAAAAGATCAATCAGAAAATTACGTGAATCTGGTTAATTATGTAAGTAGGTGTGTATTAAAACTAACAATTTTTATTTTTTTTTTATTTTTTAACGAAAACTTTTTTGGCGAGCATTTTACGATAAATATGTCTATGATAAAATTTCCAACAATTTTGTTCTTTATACCCTTCGCTTATTAAGCGTAAAGGGTATATTAACTTTGTCATGAAGTTTGTAACGCATTGAAGGAAGCATCTCCGACCATATGAAATATGTATATATATGATCAGCGTAACGAGCTGAGTCGATTGGACGATGTCCGTCTGTCCGTCTGTCTGTCTGTCTGTCTGTTGCGACGCGTTTTGCTCGGCCAGTTTAAGAGCTATGGAGCTGAAATTTTACACACATGCTTCTTTTTGTTGCAGGCAGTTTGTATGTTTGAATCGCTAAAATCCGACAAGGGGGTCGCGGGGCTGCCATACAAACCTACCCCCCAAATTTAGGTTCTTCTCAGAAAAACTTTTTTATTTATGCACCAATTTCAATCAAATTTAACACAAATGTGTTTTAATTGGTAACACACCATATATGTAAAAATCGACCAAATCGGACAATGGGGTCGTGGGGCTGCCACACACACCAAGTCCCCCAAATTATGTTCTTCTAAGAAGAACTTTTTAATTTTCCCATCGATTTCAATCAAATTTCGCACAAATATGTTTCTACTAATACCACAAAACATATGTAAAAATGGACCAAATCGGACCATGGGGTCATGGGGCTGTCATAGAAACCTAGCTCCCCAAATTAAGTTCTTCTAAGAATTTTTTTATTTATACACCAATTTCAACCAAACTTCACACAAATGTGTTTCTATTGATGACACAAAACATATGTATAAATAGATGGAGTCGGACCATGTGGTAATGGGGCTACCATACAAACCTAGCCCCCCAAATCAATTTTTTCTAAGAAAAACGTTATTATTTGCACACCAATTTCAATCAAACCTCAGAAAATTATATTTCTATTGATGCAACATAACAAACGTGAAATCGGACTATGGGGTCGTGGGGCTGCCATACAACCTTGACCCCCAAAATTAGGTTCTTCAAAAAAATACTTTTTTATTTGGACACGAGTTTCAACTAAACCTCATGGAAATGTATTTTTAGTGATGGTACAAAACATATGCAAAAATGAATTATATCGGACCATGGGGTCATGGGGCTGGCATATAAACCCAACCCCCAAATTAGGTTCTTCGGAGAAAACCTTTTTGACTTGTCCACCAATCTGAACCAAATGGGTTTTAATTGATGCCACAAACATACGTAAAAATTGATGGGAAGGCCATAGGGCTGCCCTACAACCTCCTTCCCCCTCTTTTTGGTTCTTATAAGAAACTCACTCCCGCTTCGCCCAATAAATCTTCGCCACGGCACTTATGAGAAAATTCAAAAGCATGGAAGCGGGGAGGACTGAACACTAGTCATAGGTACGCCCGAAAAAACTTTTAACCGAGGGGAGCGAAGGGTATCCAAATTTCGGCCGCGCCCGAAATTAGCCTCGGTCTCGTTTTTAATTAATTTAGACAGGCATGACATTCTGAAAAATATTACCAGCCTTCCCTCCTGTGCTTTTGGTCACTGAGGGCCCACTTTCAGTATAGATCAAAAACATTCAGTTGACCACATAGCTGGTATATGCGATATGTTTCTTAACAAATATTTCTTACATTGAAATTGCCTCACATTAACGCCAACTTATGAAAACAAACCAAAGTTAGACCATGATATTTTAGCTTCCATTGGAAGCAGTCGTTTGATGTAGCGTAGCGTAGATCAAATTATTGTTCTATTAGATAAAGAATACTTTGATAGGAGTTCTTTATATTCGAATTTATTATAATCTCATAACCAAACCAAAATAGTCCACTAATTTCATTGTTTGGTCTGGACCAAGAAGGACTATGCCTCAATATTTGGTTCCACCCTCAATATTTTTTTACGGCCGTGAAGAATACTGTGAAGCTGTATACCAAACTATAAGCGTCGATAATGCCAATGGATTATTTTTCGACGCAGTGATAATATGATTGTAAGTTATCCTTGTGGGCCCCAAATTAAGTTTATCGGACTATGGACGGAGTTTCTTTAGTTCTTAACGAAATATGCACTAAATGGATTGGTCAGCTGATTTATTTCGTGATTGAGCGAGTAGTTTTTCGGCCATTTGGAAGTTTGGAACCCAAACGCCTTTACCTTTTAGTATTTTCATTTAGTTTTTAAATTGACGTTGTTACTTACACAATTCGAACAGTTGTGAAAAAAATGCAAAGACCCGTGTCGAACTTATTATTTTGTCCAAGCTCTTTTACACTTCAAAGTTTATACCGGCCGGCGCGTGGCGCAGAGACTGAGAACATAGGAAGGGTAGGGTTTTGCTCCTTTTCGGGATCTCTTGGCATTGTTGTATACAAATTGTTAAAAATATTATATATTCAATATTACAATATAATAAATGGAATCAAAATCAGGAATAGCATGGTACAAAGGGGTGTACACAGAGAAAAAAATCGTTATAAAATCAAAAAAATAGCTATGATTCAATATACGTTTACGTTTAATTCAAAAATGTTTCATTTTTAATCAATAGTGGAAATATTAAAGTGATTCTTGTACTTTCATAATTGCTGCATGTCAAATCAAAATTGAATGTCACTTTATTTTCAAAGTGAGTTCACTTTATTTTAAAAGTAATTTCACTTTAAATTTAAAATGTTTTGATTTTAAAATTAAAAAAGTAAAAAAGTGAAAAAATAGAGAGTTTTAGCTTATCGTATGGAATAAAACGACAGAATTTGACATTCCATATAAAAATTCGCTTGCTTACCGTATACGAAACAAAATATCTTAATTTTGGATGTCCTAAGTAGGCATAGGTGTAAAAAACGGCAAATTATTTCGACTGTTTCCAGAGCATCAAATATACGGAAATACACCCATGTCTACTTGGGACATGCAAAATTAAGATATTTTCTTTTGTTTACGGTAAGCAAGCGAATTTTTATATGGAATGTCAAATTATGTCGTTTTATTCCATACGATATGCTAAAACTCTCTAATATTTTTTCCCTTTTTTTATTTTTTTATATTTTTTTTCTTTTTTTATTTTTTTTTATCTTTTTTTTTTAAATTTTTTTATTATACCCTATACCCATAAGATGGTATAGGGTATTATATTGTTTTTGTTACGCCGATATTATGTAACACCTCAAAGGAGCCAAAGTATATATGTCTGTCTGTCCGTGTGTCTGTCTGTTAGCACGATAACTCCCGAAATAATGAAGCTAGCGGTTTGAAATTTTGGTCAAATGTTTGTTTTGCTAAAATCTTGGATGGTACGGAAAATGGGCCAAATCGGACCACGGGTTCCCCTACCTCCCATACTAACTACTCCTCCTTTATATTTTAATTCGGCCATAACTTTCGGTAGAATATCGCTATCGACTTGAAATTTTGATCTGTCTCATTCTGACATATACTTTGAGTTGGTGGAATGTGGAGTAGGTCCAACTACCCCTACCCCTACTTCCCCTACAAAGTTATATTCAGCCATATCTTTTGATAGAATGTAACGAAAAACTACAAATTAGTATCAAATGGTAGCCGTTGGATGCCTTGACAAGGTAATAAAGATGTGTCAAGTCCGACTCATCTACCCCTCCCTCCCCCCAAAAGATATGAAATTGAATATTTTGGTTTTTGCGTGCCTTCTAGGTCTGTACATGGGTATAGGGCAGCGGTCGGCAAAGTGCGGCTCGCGAGCCGCATGCGGCTCTTTAGCTCATTCAGTGCGGCTCTTCAACGAGTGGCACCATATTTTGTATTTATTATTTTTTATGAAGAGCAAAGTTTGCGGGTTGAGTCCAGAAAACTCATTTCTCGTTTAGTATAAAAAAACATTTGTTATATTCATACGTATTTATTGAAACAAAAATTTTTTTTTACATTAAGTTAATGGGAAGAATGAGCTTGCATCTTCTGCGAAAGTTCCGAAACATTAGGATTGTATGTCGTTGTTTTTAGTTTTAAGCATGATTCTAGGTTTTCATCGGTGAGACGATTTCTTAAGTTATTTTTGATAAGGTTCATGCTTGAAAATGACTGCTCGCACGAATAAGTGGACCCAAAGAAACACAAAATGGCAAATGCGTATTTTTTGACCTGATCATACGAATTTGGGATACTTTGCCATGTGCTGAAAATAATCATTTCTTCTGTCTGCAGACTATCAAGTAGAGACCACTTATGAGCAGCACTTAACTCACATTTGGTTTTGCTAAGATCTTCCAATTCAACAGAAAGACGCTCAAATTTAGAACTCCACAGTTCCTTATTTTTCAAGTCTAACACTTGTATTTCAAATGCGGCAAGATCGATCTCAATAAATGGACTGAACTTCAAATCGGCGATGTTTAATGTGAGTGGCTTCTTCACGAAGGCTAACGTTTCTTTGTTACTTCTAAATTCAGCAAATCTCTCCGAAAATGCATCTTTCATTTTCAAAACTGTCATTTTGAAGAATTTTTTGTCGATTATCTCCTGAGTTTTTTGCCGATAATTTAACAGGTGTGAAAAGTGAATAAGGGTTTCTCTTTCCAAGTCTTGCGCGAAAAGAGAAAGTTTACATTCAAATGAAATTATTTCTTCCAACATTGAAGAAAGGGTATTGCCTTTTCCCTATAGACTTCGGTTAAGGATGTTGAGATTAGATGTCAGATCCACCATAAAGTAAAATTTCTGGGTCCACAGATCGTCCGACAACTCTTCAAAAACAATTGCTTTTTGCTGAAGAAATTCTTTGACTTGTGGGAAAAGGTTTGCGAAACGTTTTAATACGTTTCCTCGAGAGAGCCAGCGGACTTTGTTATGCATTAACAAATCTGAATATTCACTCCCAACTTCCGATAGGAACTCTTTGAAATTTCTGTGATTAAGAGCCTTAGCCAAAATAGTATTTACAATTTTGATCACAACATCCATGACATTTTTTATTTCGTCGGGAAATGTCTGCGCACAAAGGGCTTCCTGATGGATAATGCAATGATATGTACATACATTGTGGTTAATTTTCTCTTTCAGAAGAGCAACAAAGCCTTTTCGCGGTCCGGTCATGCTTTTTGCCCCATCTGTTGAAATAGAAATGATTTTATCGAGTGGAATTCCGTGTTTCTCTAGGCAAGATACAACGGCTTCTACGATGTCTTCTCCGCGTGTTTGCCCTTTCAATGGCAAGAGCCCTAAGAGCTCCTCTTTAGGACCCGCAGGTGCAACGAATCGAACAAAGAGCGACACTTGTGCTGTGTCAGTTACATCAGTTGACTCGTCCACAGCAATTGATATAAATGAAGCACGTTTAATATCGTTCACTTGTTGATTAGTTATATCTACAGCCATTTTCGAAGCCCTATCACTAACCGTTTTAGCAGAAAGGGGCATGTCCTTTATTTTTTTGAGAATTTCCGATTTGTTGTTAAAATTTTTAAATAACTCTTCTGATGCGCTTAGAAAGCACGTTTTAATGAAATCTCCATCTGTAAAGGGCTTTCCTCTTTTGATAATTTCATGGCATACAACGAAACTAGCAATATTGGTATTATTTGACGATTGGACCCATTGTCCGAATATTGAAGTCGATTGCTGGTTCTTTCTGGATAGTTCCTCGACAGCTTTTTTTCTTGAATCACCAGGCGGATATTTACTAGCGAAAGTTGAATGCTTCGTAGAAAAGTGTCTTTCCAAATTCGACTTCTTGTTATTTGCTAATTTCTCTTGGCATATAAGGCATACCGAAAATCCGACAGAATTTGGTATAAAGGCAAACGATTCCGTCCACTCAGCCCTGAACTCACGGTTTTCATCTTCGACTTTTCTTTGCTTTCGATTTGAGGCCATCTTTTAGAAAAACACCTAAAATATTATGGGAATATTTTAGACTTACAAAAATCACGGCGGTTAGGATTATGTGTCTCATAATAATATGAGATAGGAATACCTACGATAGCTATAGTTTCTAACTCTGCGTGGGGTTTTTCGTTTCTCTCAAATAACGACTGAACTTGTCTAGTTGCTGAAAAATGTACATATTTTAGGTTCATTTTAAAGCCTTGGACATAAATTGTAGTCTCACCTGCACCAAGGAATAACTTTCAGGTGAAGAACAGAAATTTGTCCTTTGCTCGACAAACAGCCAACATTAAATATGAAAGATCCCTTGAATTACAACAACAAACATTTGCAAAACTTGCAGTGAATGGGAAAGTGCAAATTCTACACACGGACAATAATGCACACGTCCAAAGTTTCAAATAGTCAGCCCTGGTATGAACTTTTCCTTTGACAAGAAAAATACGAGCAAAAATAACGGATCTTTACAGTTACGAGCTCACATTCCTGCTTGTAAGATGCGTATCTTGTACACAAAATTTGCGATATGGGTGCAATATTTCGTGTAGTTGGGACTACAAGTAACTTATTTGCAAAAGCTGTGCTTCTTTTGCAAAGATTCCGCAAGATACATAATTTCCTTATTCATATTATTATCAATCTTTTGTGACATCAACAGGAAAGTAATATAACAAATTGATAAAAATACAAATTTCAAAGCGGTAGGTATCTACTGTGTGGGAGAAATGTGCCCTTTCGCAGGGACATTCAAAAATGGCAAAGTAGCTTTAAAAAAAGTATCTTACACACTTTTATTTCCGATCCTTCACTTACTTTGAAACTCAAACTTTTTGAATTTAAATTAAATTAGACATACAAAATAGGAGTTTCAAGTTCAAACGTATACACATGCAAATAGGATGTATAGTAACTCGGAATAGACAGACAGACAGATTCAAATAATTATGCATACATATATGTAATTATTTTTAACAATTTTCTATCGATAGTCGTAAATAAAGAAATTTCAATAAATCAACTTAAGGAATCTTCTTAAAAAAAAATTATTGGCTCTTTGGATCCACCAAAGTGGTATATACGGCTAAATTTGGCTCTTTGGACAAATAAGTTTGCCGACCACTGGTATAGGGTATACACTCATCGTGCTATTCGCACGATTAGAACTCGGTCTCGTTTATTTTTATTTTTAAAAACTTTATTTTCTCACTTTGCTTCTACTGGGAATCGAACCCGGGTACCTCTCGTTTCGTAGTCCTACTTCCTACACCTCACCTAAGCTATCGGAGATTACTAGCACTGAACAAAAAAGCGGCGGGCTTATGTACATGTGACGGACACAGCCTTCAAAAAGAAACAACTCTAAAACAAAATTGAATACATATATGTATTTAAATCTATGTTTCAGTCAATTTTGAACAGATCATTAAAGTGAATCATATTAAATTTAATATAAAACTATTTGTTTTTAAAATGATTTATTGATGTGATCCAATTTTGTTTTTAATATGTTTCACTTCAAATTTAAGTGATGGTTTTTTTCTCTGTGTACTTATTTTTTTTAATATACATAATGTATATCCCTCGTGGCGTACTTATCAAAAATTCCTGAAAAACGGGGGCAAAAATACCTCTTCACAAAGTGATTCGAAATTTTCTCAGAAAATATTGTGCTTTAACCACGTGCTTAAGCTTTTCAAAATTTGTTATTTTATTAATTAACTCATTGCCGGACACAACGCCAAAATTTGACACGATTTGTATGTCAAATGCTCACAATTGGACGTCTATAGACGTTCTTTCCGGGAAAGGTTTAATAAATCTGAATATAATGAAGAAGGTGGTGTCGTAGCTTGGGCTAATAATAATGTCTGGGGTGTCTGGTATGGGCGTAGTCAGGATGTGTTTGGGGGTTTAAGTTTAAATTATCATATCCCAAAAATACTTTTATAAAAGATGTTAAACATTTTAAAACCACATTTTCAAACGTGGTTTTAAACGTGTTAAGCTTTTCAATCCAGACTACATCCAATTCCACTGTTTTAGGCCGCCTACTACTCATTACTTTTTTTCAGTCTGCGGAACTGCAGTCGATTTAATTAAAATTGAAAATTGCAGATTAAGACAAGGTACCTTTACTTATTTTTTATTTATTTGAGGTACGAACGTGCCGTGCTAGGAGTCAAACCCGTATTTCGTAGTCTAGCATTTTTTTTAGAGTATAGCACAACAGTAAGGCAATAATTATCGGCCAGGTGCAGTGGCGTAACGTTTCTAAAATATATTGTGTTCGAGATCAACTTTAGTACCAAGCTGTTAGTTGATGGATGCAGTCATTACTCTGTTAATGGGTGCATGCATTTCTTCTTAAGATTTCAACAATTTCCAAAAGGATCTTCATTTTAATATTATTGCAAATTATAACGGGGCGGGCCCAGGACACAACACTGAGATGACAAAGAAAACTAAAACTTTCAACTCAACACCATACGGGAAAAATATTTTCTAGAACAGCATGGTACCTAGTCATAGATTTCTCAGCATTATAAGCTAATCTTATAATAATAATATATTAAGTCCTTGCAATTTTTTAAGTGTAAAATAACGTAGTTCAATCAACTATTTAACCAGAATATTGATGTGAATAAAAAATAACAGTTAAGAGAGTATAATTAATTCGCACTAAAAACAGGAGTGCTTCTAATAGGTTTCAATGGTTCTTATTGCGCCGGTGAAAACTCAGCTAGTAGGCTGGTTAAATTATTGGCACACAAAAGGTGTATCCATTGGTTTACGTAAGGCCATCATCCCTATGGTAACAGGATCGCAGTTCTTTGGCGCACTGACCTAGAAATCTACAAATAGTTATTTGAAAATCACAGTACAAAGTTTCCCACTCCTAGTCAATACGCATGGGGGCCCCTGGTGGTTGGGGGCCCGTGTTCGACCGAACACATGGAACACCGTAGGTTACGTCACTGGCCAGGTGGTTCAAGCGCCCCCAACGCTACGTGAGTATTTACAATTGTCTTGTTTCAGCTACATTTTTTGTTGCAACCTTTTATGAACCTGAGTGAATCGGGTGAACTCAATGTAAAGACCCATTCACGATAATACATGATTTAACACTTTTCCAAAAGTGACGAATTTTTCGATTTTCAACATCTAAAATAAATGAATTCTAATTTAAATTTAGCTTTGTAGTGCGATCCCCCTTGCTTAACCTTTCGGCGAAAATTTTAGAAACAAATACTGGCTCACAAAGTTTGATACCCTTCACATTTTAATATTCTAAGAATATTCCGATTTAGAGTTTGTTTTGACGGTTGTCTGTTTAGGTTTTCAATGCTTTTATTTGATTAAATCGCTTCAACATTTCAAAAACCTCCAACAACTCGACCGCTTAAAAATGTGCTCATTTTACTAAAAACACACTATTAAACGATTTGCTGAGCCGAAACGTTCAACACAACGTTATTACGCAATGTATAAAATCAGGCGCAATTCACCTGAGAGATTATTTCATCCCTCCCGCCCCTCGGACAAGTGGTAGATAGAAACTGAAAACTTGATCGATGAAGTTCAAGCTACTGTGAAAAGCTTATTACCTGACACTTATTCACGTTAAGATGGAGATTGTTGTCGTTGCACCACTGGTCAAGGGAAAGAAGCTTGGATTGAAGAAACTCAGCACCATCAAGGGTTTTGATGGAGCAGTATAATTTTAAGTCGTCGGCGTAGAAAAGGTGGGGTATATCAGACAATATGGATGAGAGGTCAGAGATGAAGATATTGAATAAGACAGGACCAAGGTGGCTCCCTTGAGGAACTCCGGAGGTGGCATATATGGACTTCGAAATGTGACCCTGAAATTTTACAAATTGAGTTCGGTTTTGGAGGTAGGACCGAATCCAGTTGAGAAGCTGTCCAGTTACACCAAAGTTGCATAGTTTATCTAACAGCACCTTATGATCGACCCTGTCAAAAGCTTTGCTAAAATCAGTGTAAACAACATCGACTTGATAACCCTTTTCCATTCGGCAGAGAAGATCGGACACAAGAATTGTGAGGTTGGTAGTGGTAGATCTGCCTTTTCGAAATCCGTGTTGTTGTTCATTGAGCAAAGGATCAATTAATGGAGAAAGTTTATCGCAGATCATTTTCTCAAATAGCTTGGGGATTACAGACAAAATAGCGATACCCCTATAATTTTCCACTGATTTTTTATCGCCACTCTTGTGGATGGGCGTATTATGAGAGGATTTCCATGAAGACGGAAACTCACCTAATTGGAGGGATTTGTTGAAAATTAAGTGAAGTGGAGTTAGTTAGCAGCTGGTAAGCACACTGCTTAACGAAAATAGGAGATATGAGATCGGGGCCGGGTCCTTTCGTGTCATTTAATTCTTGAGTAGCACTGACAATTTCGTCCTGTGTAAGAATCATACCGTCAATGAGAGAGGTTGGGCTGCTATCGAAAGAACTAGTTTGGGAGGCGGTGTTAAAAGCCGAACAAAAACAGTTCTGGAAATGGTCAGCAAATAAATTGCAGATTTCTTGGGGAGAAGAAGAGGTCGCGGCTCCTTTGGTCATGGCAGAGGGGAATCCTGTGGTCTTCCGTTTTATATTGACAAAATCGAAGAATTTTTTTGGTTCATGTATAATTTTTTCTCCCATTAAATTAACGTAGAGCCTATAGGCTTCATGGGATTTAACGCGAAATTCTTCGGCTAGCTCATTGTAGCTTTTTTTAAGGTTATCACTAATGTTGGGGTTATTTTTAATGGACTTGTAAAGCTTATTTCTACGATTTCTTAAACGTCTCAGATCTCTGTCAAGCCAGGGCTCCGAAAGGCTGTTTCGTTTCTTTATTTTGGGTACGTGACATTCAATAGCATGGAATATTGTCTTGTAAAAGGAGGATACGATATTATCAATAGTAGGGGAGGAGAGGTATGTGACCCAATCAATAGCATCAAGATAGTTTTTAATGCTATCATAGTCGGCGTTCAAGAAATCATATACAATTTCGCTGTCGTATGATTGAGTGAAAGATGAATCTGTAGCGGAAAACTCAACTGTAAGGGCAGAATGATGGAGGGTGTTGGAAAAGAGATTCTCGGCGTCGATAGTATGAGTAACGTTAGCTTCGTCATAACAGTTAGTGAAAATAAGATCCAACCAATTGCCGCTTTGGTTGGGTAATGAGACAATCTGCTGCAAATCATTGCTGTAGAAGGTGCTAACGAGGTTGAAGTCAGAATTATCAAGCAGATTAACTGGAAGAAGCTGGTTATCATTATCGTCAACTATAAATCTGATGTTGGGACGAAAAATCACCAAATACAATAATTTTGTCTTCATCGTTCAGGGAGGCTATTACGGAAGAAATTACATCACAGAGCTTATTATATGTTTCTTCATCCGAGCGAGGGGGTATGTAAACAACACCAATAAAGAGGTAATAGTTGTTAATAGGGATTTTGGCAAAGACAAGTTCAAATGCTTTGTTGAAGCTGGTAGCCACTACTTGACTTGGGAGCGAGTTGTGAATGGCGACGAGAACTCCTCCACCTCTGGAAACACCGGTGAGATCATAGTTACGGTCAGATCTGTATATAGACCAATTGCAGTCGAGAATCTCTTCATTTTTAAAAGAGTTATTTAGCCAGGTCTCTGTGAAGCAGTGGCGGTTACTCCTTAGGAGCACATGAGCACGTGAACCCCCTACGCTCATCATAACCATCACATCGTAAAATTGCTTTCCTACCTTAAATTTTATATCATAGAATTTAAAGCAAAACTTCAAATTTATTTAAAAATCGATGTCATGTATCTTAAACCCGCGAAGAGTAACCGAAATATTGATAACACAAGTCAAAGAACAAGCCACCTATTCTCTAATCGCACGTGCGGTTAGAGTTGCTTGTACCCATCATCCGTTTCCATACGATCCTATGCGCTGTCCCATAGTATCAATCGACGCAGACTCGCTGGCATAGGAGCACACAAAATATGTGCGAATAGTGGAAGAATTGCGTGCGAGCTTCAGAATCGGTGATGTTTTTTCGGTTGATTTGTTGTGAGTTGATGCATTTTGCATTGTTTGTATGAATATTTATGATTACATCATATTAATTGCTCAGTTTTTTCTTCTTTATGTGGAAAGGTATGGGCACATAAATTTAAATAAGGCAAAAGTAATGACGAATGTACTCGTATTAATAGTCTAAGAAAAATGGCATATTTGGTCGGCAAAAATCCTACATCGGAAATTTTTTTGGATTATGGTTGGGAATGGTCCCCAGATTATGGCATTAAAAGTCCCAACCGATCGGGGGTCCGCAACCTTAAAAAAAGGGTGGAAAGGGGGGCCTTTTTCGGTTTTCTGCGATTATTTCAAAAACGGTAAGAGATACAGAAAAATGGTCTCAGGACGAAAAAAACTACATAAAATTATCTTTGCAATGATATATAACACATTAGAGTTTAATTGAATATTTCGGCGTTAGAATAGAACATAAATTAGAATATTTTCATTTTAGACCTTTTTTAAAAGCTCCATAACTTTTGAAAGAACGCTAGTTCAGCCGTAAAATTTTGTATAAGTATTCACAACAAATTTAAGATAATTTTAACGTTAACACTGAGTCGCTCCGTTCAAAGACCTTCATTATCTCCCATTTAAATTTTTTAAAACGGCATATCTATAACTCCCCCCAAAATTGGAGCAGAATGCAAAATGTTGGTTTATTAATAAAATAATAAAACCGAAAAAAGGCCCCCTTTCCCCCCTTTTTTTAAGGTTGCGGACCCCGGATCGGTTGGGACTTTCTATGCCATTATCTCGGGACCATCCCCAACCATTATCAAAAAAAATTTCCGATGTAGGATTTTTGCCGTTCGATGGCCATATTTTGGTCCAATTTTCTTAGACTATAAGTATGGCTATGTAGTAAACAATATTTGCAAATTTATATTTCTAATTTGGAAACATGTATGGATGATGTAGTGTCACCAACAAAATAATCGTGATTAAGTAGTATTATGTAATTAAAAATTGTTTAACCCATGTTGTACAATTTTTGTACACAATTTTAGAGCTATATCCTTAGTATGTGTTGCTGATTATGTATGTGCTCTGATTAAAATCCATTAAAAAAATCTGAGGTTCAAAAATGAATGTTTGGAACTAGAACTTTGTGTATCTATTATTCGAGAAATAATTGAAAAAAAATTGAGTTTTTAATTTATTGAATTAACATGCATAGTGAAAGAAAACCGTTTCTATCTGTAACTATATTAGCAGAAAATAAATAGTAATTTATTTTTTGTTGTAGTTCAAGATATTACGCTTCTTATCTTACTAAATTCGATCATTTTTATTGGCCTAAAATTTAATAACCACAAAAAATCTCTATTTGTATAAAAAAAAGCTAATGAAGCCGAAAAGAAAATTCTTCAATTAAAAAAAAGGTACAAAATGGTGCAAAGTACAAGGTTTACTGAAGTTAGGTATTCACATAATTTTGAAAAATTAGGCCCCCTAGTTTGCTTCAGTTGTGAACCCCCAATTTAGGGGGTCACGAGCCGCCACTGCTGTGAAGGCAAAAATGTTGAAATGGGATGATTTAGCGTCAAGGTATAGGTTATTAATTTTGCCTCTCATACCACTGCAGTTATAGTAGAGGAATCTGGGAATGATGGGGTTCGCCTTTTCATTAGGAATAGTACTTACGATGTTCTTCGCGTGATTTTTGCAGACGTGAAATATATTTAGAACTTACAAATGAGCGGTAAGTTTCTAGATCGGATTTCACTTGCTCCTGAGACATGCCCAGCTCTTCATGATAACGGTTATAAAAGCTACGCAAGGAGTTAATGTCGGTAGGTAGACCCTCTTGTTGTATCAGCACTTTTAAATTGGTCTTTGTTTTACCGTCGACACACGTACTATCGGGGGCATTATGCATGTATGCAAGAAATAGACGTACGCTCTCGTAAATCTTGTGTTCTCTAAATCTGGATAGTAGATATCTAGAGTCGAGATCATCAACCGAGTTCATGGTAAGCTTTACAACGGGTGGTATTAGTGGATCAAGGAATTTCGGCGACGATGGTTGTGTAGGAGATGTGCTCGGGATATGTATCGATCCTGATTTAGATGGCACCAAAGAGGTACCCTTAATGAAATTTGTATATTTAGGGGTTGTTTCACTATTTTGCAAGGGGGCAACCTGAAAATTACTCGGAGGGTTATAGGTAGAAAGTTGAGTTTTTTTTTTCGTTTTGAACTGGAATGTTTACCTGTGGCTTAGGTTTGGCAGAAGAAGGATAATTTAGGGTCTTATGTGGCGCAGTCACTATATTGGGAGGCGGGATATTAAGTGTGGGTCCGCGGGAAGTTGGATTAGGTTTTAATATTGGGTTTGAAAATTTCCTATTAGAGGATGTTTGCTTTTCGGATATAGGGTTTATGGAATTACCTGAAAACATGCGGTTATTTTTTCTTATAAGTAAATTTTTAACTGTTGCTGTTTTAGATGGTGTGTTTCTTTTGTTTCTCCATGGGATGAACGTCATACCCTTCCACGAGAATGCTCTTCCGCCATTCTGTCCATACTTACAGAACAGCCAATTGTATCGCGCTGGTATCGACAATTTCAAACTGCGACGACGAGTTGGTAATGTTTCACATTTACAGTCTTCAATGTAAAAATCATCCCTCATGATCTTGCATAGCCAGGCTCCATCGATAAAGCTAGGAGCACCTTCGACCAGTTTATTATTCTACGATAAGAATATTTTTTATCATCTTCTTCTGAATAATGAACTTGCGACGAGTCGTGCCGAGTTTGGAAACTCGTTTTTCTATGACTTTCTATTTCACAGAGTGGCGACCGAACGGTCACGGCCACAGAGCACGACAAATAAATAAATTTAATTAGTTTGCAAATTTTCTAAACCTAAATAGAACTGTTCTGTCACATAGACTGCTTCGTTTTATCGGGTGCAGTTAATTTCATTAAAAAAACTTGAATTTTTGCGTTTTCCGTTTAGGCGACAGACAAGTGACTTAGTATCAAGAAACTCTAGTTATTGATGCTCTGACTACTAGAAGCTAGAAGGCGTCTGTCTACATTTTATTGCAAATTATTTTTGAGCTTCATTTTAGAAGTGTTTGCTATTAATGGTACTTTCAATTGATTTTTCCCTTTGCAGTTTCACTTAGGTTAAAAAATGCTACAACAAAAAATGTAGGTAAAAACACATCCCACAGTAAATTATTTCACGTAACGCATAACATACATTTTTTAAGGCCAAATTTACGTTACCAACCATTACGGATGTTAAGATGTACATACACGAGGGTTATAATTGTTACTTTTAAGTTCTATTGAGATTTGAGATTCCGCATAATATTTCGAAAACAGATTTTCCAACATTAACATGATTTTTCCCATTAGAACGTGAATGTGGAAATTATTATAAAATGAGACTGGGGCTAATTTCGGGCGCGGTTTCTTTGTCAGCCAAACCCCCTCTTTCCCTAACGTATTAGTTTATAATTAAAATTATGTTTTATTTAATACAAGTTAGTTTAAAAGTTGCGGAGGGGTTTCAATCAGTCACAAAAGAACACATCTTGCATTTTTTTAAATACTATGTCTGAAATTTACAAATAACATCGTTTACAAGTCTTCCATTTCCCCTTCGTACAAATAAATTCTTTCCAAGACATGGTTCATTTTAGGTCTCTACCGTTCTCTAGGGTTCTAGTTTTATTGCAAGGGAGACATTATTTAGACACAAATATTTTTCTCCAGTTGTTCAATTGTCTAAAGTTAATTTATCCCTTCTTCAGATATCCTGATAAACAAAAATCAGGGGTATAAATTTTGTTGAGGATAAATCAAACGATTCATCAAGTTGTAAGAACATTCAAAAGATATTTGATTCCATTGTTAGTGTCAAAGAAACTGCATGTTTCTTTCTCTTATGAAAGTTACGATAAAACTGTTTCGTAACTTTCAGGCCACCCAGTATATTCGGTGCGCAATTAAAGCAATAAACCAAATATTAGAACCACGTTATTTTATGTAGGGTGGCAAGTGAATGATATTATTGTTTTTCTCCAAATGTTTTGAATTTGTTTAATGCTCAAATGAGACTAACAAATTTACAAAATTCATTCCAATTAATTTTCAATATTCCAACTGATTAACTATTTTTTATTAATACCGAAAACTTACAATTAATTTTATTTCCCGCAAACACATAAGAGTGCTATCTACTAGTGAATCCCTCAATTTAAGTTGTTTTAAATATTTTAGTCATCATCCGGTTAAAAAATTTCCAAAAGTACGAAATTCAATAAGAGTAACGTCATCCATGAAATTCCAATGAGTGTATACATCTTGCGGTGAATACAAAATCGGTGAAACTGGATATCTTATACAATTCACACCAATTTAGTTTCAGTTTCGATAATTCGCAATAACTACGTAAATACGTACTGTTTGAACAAATATCTTGGCTGATCATGAATTCAAATTCATAGTCGATCTCCAAAAATAGAAGAATTATTGTGTGCTTTTACGGATAATGATACGAAAAAATTGTTGATAAAGATATAAAAAAAACCTAAAAAACATTTGTCATGAAACCGGAATCTGAATTTATAAATACTAGTATGCACACATGTTTCGAATGAGGACACGCCATTCCTTAAATAGACATCGGCATGTGTACGTAATAGAAAAAAAACAGTTTTAATCGAATTCCTTGGCGTGTCTAATTTGTTGTCGAATATTTTGTGTATGTCCTTGTCTTCAACCAAATACCCGTTTCAAGGGTATTTTTCTGCAATAAATTTTAAAAGCTTAGCAGCTAATTATAATTTTGAATATGTATTTTTAACTTAAAAAAAAAAACAAAGGAAAAATGCTTGGGAAAAGGTACCGACATAAATATATATTTTTAATTTGCGTTAAGTTTTTAAAAATAGTTAAATTTAAATATGCCTAAATAAGGACATACAAGAATATATGACGTGAAAATATATAGAGAAAATCATCATCTTAAAAAAAAACAATTTTTCGCATAAATACAATAGAAGCGATTTCATTTTCATGTAGAAATTGTACATCTTTTCAAATTTAAATTATCTATTTTAAGACAAACTGATCTCAACACAAACAATCCTCCAATCACACACACCATTTTATAGTCTCTTCCAAATCGACAACACTTTTACACGACAAAACATTCGCATAGCACTACGCTAGAAGAAGAGGTTGCTCTTTTCTATAGCGATTATTCAGTTTTTGAATAGACTTTGTTTTCAGACTGGATCATCAAGTTGTGCAGCGCAAGCCGGTTGATATTTGAAATCATTCAAATGTCACGAGGTGAAGATCAGTGCATGCTTTATACGCGCGAGTCCGCATCTTCAATGCGGTGGTATTGATTCGAAGAGCACATGAGTTTTGTTTGAAGATTTGACTGTTTGAAGATGATTTTGGTTAAAAATTAATTTGCCTATGGAAATCTTTAGTATAGAGAAATTTTAGCGAATTTAGAAATGAAGGTTTTTTCCTGTTGCCGTCAGCCTATCATCATCACACATCACATCATGGTCACACGTGGGAACATTTTGATTTTTCAATGCAAATGTGTAAATACATATAATAAGTATGTAAACAACCGAATGTTGTACACAAAAGAGTTCATATATTATTAAAAACATACACGTGTTTAGTAGCCATTTAACTTTGAAGTCAACATTCATACATTACCACAAAACTTCTCGTAATAATATATCAGTTCTCCTTTTTTGTCATAAGTTAAAAAATTACCATCGACTCCTTTTTCTGAATATTGTAATACGTATTTTTATCGTTCAATTCAAATTCTACAATTCCTCTAATTATTATTATTCATAAAATTTTGAATTTGTCGTTAGTAACTAATAAATATTCTAAAACAGGTTACTTGTTTCAATCTTTCGTTTTTATTTCTACGATTCGTATCGTCCAATGACAAAATCGAGGAAATCAGTTGATTAAATTGCTGAATAGCGTTAAATTAAGAAAAATAGCGCCGTTCAACGTATAGAGACTAGGCACAACTGTGACCGGGAATATTAAAAAGAGGAGGGGGATTTCCACAAAAAAAAATGTGCTCTTTCCGATGGTTAAAACCTCAGATGCCAAAATTCTAAAACAGTCCGAAATCGATCTTGAAGTTCGTAATCAAATCATCAAAATCCAATGTGAAATTGAAATGTATGTGTATTTATGAATATCTATTCAACCACTAAAGCAAATTTAACCAAATTTTCAACAGGTCTCACTCACTGAGGTAGAAATAAAAATCAATACCGCAAATATTTTAAGGTTGCATGAGTTGAGGTAGAGAGCGATATGAAATCAGAAAATTTAGTATCGAATGCAAAGTTTTTGTAAATAAAATAAAAGATTTGTAAGTTTTGAAAATGTATGAGATGTAGGCATGATTGCATAATGCATATAATGTAAGTCAGGCATGTCAAACTCGCGGCCCGCCTGAAAGTTTTGTGCGGCCCGCGGCCTTGTCGAAGAAATACAATGTTTTTAAAAAATAGAAAAATTGGAAGCGTCGAATTAAATCAAGTAAAATAAATTTACAAAAACTCGCCAAGAAGTCGGTGCCATGCAAGCTTAAAGTATGCTTTCTTAGAAATTTTCCTCTTTGTTCTGCAAACAGTTATTTGAAGTACATTTTTTTAAGGCAGCCTTTTTGTGCAGGAAAATAAAATCCCCCTCCGTGAAATTGTTTTACGTCGGAATTCGATTTAGAAAGATATTTTTGACTGCCTGATAGTTGCCTCCTACGGTTGCAATACAATGCTTGAAACACATTCGGCAGCATTCAACGCGTCTAATCTGTTATCTAGCATAATTCGCATTTGCATTTTTCAGCTCATGGAACGAGAACATCTTTGGATTGAAATTTATTTGAAAAGAAGCTTAAATTTGAAAAAAGACTTAAAAGATTCAGAAATCCGGTATTTGGCGCTTTACTTAGCATACCAATTTCAGCCCGATTTTTGCGTTTAAGTTTGTTAAGCTTTACTGGTGCATGCGTTTGTTTCAAACCACATCACAAACAAATTTTTGTCTGTTTTTAGCCACTTCTCTGTCTAAACCTAATTTATGTCAGCCTAACAATTTTAATGCCCAAGGTTAATTTAGACAATACCTGATGATCAGTGCTACAATGTTGTGGTCAGATTCCAAAATTTGGCAGAAATTAATTAACTAATAGCGTTTACTAAGTTGCCCTAACCCCTTGTGGGGCATAGCGCGTCTACTACACCTACACCTCGCCAGCGCGTACGGTTTCTGGCCATGTAACGTATTTGGCCCCAGTTCTTTCTCAAAGACGCACATTCCTTATCCACAGATCTGCGCCACGTGATTTTAGGGCGACCCCTGCAGCTATCACCCTTCCGCAACGTATGACCAATCCACTGCCACTTTCGTCTGCGAATCAATTCTTCGATAGGTATTTGAGCCGTACGCCGAAGAAGATCTTCAGTCGAAATTCTGTCGGGCCAAAAATTTTTTTAGATTCGACGAAAACCAGTGTTAACGAAAGTTTGCAACTTCTTGGTAACTGCACCGGAAACTTTCCAAGTGCTGCTCCCGTATAGAAGCTCTAAAAGTATCAGGGAGCGAAACAGCCCCAGTTTGGTTCAAACACTGAGATAACTGCTTTGCCAGAGTTTGGACAACATGCCGAAGGAACACTTGGCACGGTTAATGCACCGAACGATATCTTGATCTGTGCCACCATCAATAGCAACAGTGCTACCTAAATAGACAAATTCGTCTACTTGTTCAACAAGTTGTCCATTGACACTTATGGGGAGAGTGCGGTTCCCAGTCAGGCTAAGGATTTTGTTCTTGCTGGTATTAATCTTTAGCCCGACAAACTTTGCCTCTCTCTCTCTCGAGATTGAGAGCCATTTCACTCAGATCCATGGTCTTATGTGAGAGTAGGCAATGTCATCAGTATAGTCCAAATGTTGAAGGTGCGATTTCAGAGACCACTGAATGCCACGGTTACGTTCTTCTGCAAAGCCAGATGGAGGACATCACCAATCACCAAAAGAAACAGGATGGGTGATACGATACAACCCCGCCTGACACCGCTATGAACTTCCAAACCCTCAGACACCTTACCTTTATGGAGTACGCGACATTTTGCATCGACGTATGTTGCCCTAAGTATAGCCACTATTTTCTCTGGAACACCCCTCTTGCACAAGACCGTCTTTCATTCTCGGTTCACACTGTCGAAAGCCTTCTCAAAATCAACAAAGAGCATGTGCAACGGAGAATTACAATCCGCAAGGTGTTGGTGTGGTCCACGCAAGAAAACCCAGATCGAAACCCATACTGCTCTTCATCAATTTTACTTTCTGAGTGGAGCTTGATTTTCTCCAAGATTATCCTAGCTATTATTTTCGCAACAGCAGGAAGCACAAAAATACCCCTCCAATTATTGCATTTTGTAAGACTGCCCTTTTTTGCAAGTTTGACAATCAAACCATCCTTCCATTCGTTGGGAAAAGATTCTATATCCCACACTCAGCCAATAAGAGGGTGCAACAACTCCGCTGTTAAGCCCGGTGTTGTTTAGTAAAGTTCGGCTGAAATGCCGTCGATCCCAGCAGCCTTGCCACATTTTATTGCAATAATTGCGTCCTCAACTTATTATTTCGTTGGGGGAGTTGATCGTATACCTGCGTTTTGACGGGAATCTAAATTATCAATATGAGGGGGGACCTCTCCAACAGTTACTCGATTTAAAACTGCAGCGAAGTGCTTCTTCCATCGCCTCGGTATGGATAAGTAGCCTTTCATCACTATCTTTCACCGGGTGTTGATAGGAGCTACGGACACCTTTACACTCCTTGATGACATTGTAAATGGTATTTAAATCATTATTCTGTGCAGCTTCCTCTGCCGTAGCAAGAAGAAAGTTGGTATATACTCTTTTGTCACGGCGTACACTACTTCGGACCTTCTGATCTTTCGAACGATACAGAAGCTCAATGTTGTGACGATTCTCGTCTGTTGCTGATGCTAGACCCACCCTAAGCTCTTTCCATTCGACAATCCGCTGGTATGTTGCTTCCGACTTGGATGTCTTGGATGCTTTGGCCGGGAGGCCGGATTTGGCCCAAGATCGGTCTCAGCGCTCTCCCGGTACGCATTTTTTATTGCATCCCAGCGAGCATTTAAGTCATCAACTGGGTGACTAATAATCACAGCTGTTTTCTCCGCAATGTGATCGTTAAACTGTTGAGCTACAGCTGGATGTTTTAGTTTGGCGGTGTCGAACTTACGATGCCGGGACGAAGAATCTTGCCGAGATTGCACGGAAGAAATCCGCAAATGAACATTTGCGTCAGCAAATCTCTTATTACGGACATCCAGAAGGCAACTTCTAAATCTGCTAGAAATGGCAAAATGGTCGATTTGATTCTCGGTTCGGTATCGCTCAACAGACGTCCAGGTGATCTTACGGCAATTCTTATGCTCGAGCATAGTTCTACCAATGACGAGGCGGTGGATGTTACAGAACTTTACAAACCTCTCACCGTTATCGTTCCGGTTACCCAGACCGTGTCTCCCCATCACGTGCCTCAGTCCATCGTTGTCGGCACCAACCTTAGCATTTAAATCTCCCATAATCACTACAATGTTGCCCTTAAGCCGGCCCCACACCGACCGGAGTGTGGCAAACACCGCACAAAAGATTGATACGAAAAATCGTGCAGCAGCAGTGCAGCAGTGTGGTTGGGCGACTCCAAGGTATCATTCTTGGAACCGGTCTTTTGTGCGGTGGTGCCACACCCCGGTCGGTGTGGGGCCGGCTTTAGGTATTTTGCACTGGATGGTGTTGAGTTGTTCGTAAAAAGAGTCCTTAGCCTCGGCGCTATCAGGTTCAGTTGGAGCGTAACATTGAATTATTGTAACGTTTCACATTTTAGTACGGAACCTGGCGGTCATAATTCTATCAGAAACTGGTTCCCAACTAATCAGAGCTGCTCTGGTTGATAGTAGCCCAACGCCTGATTCCCGATAACTGTCAGAAGGTTTTCCGTTTGCGTTTGCTGACCTAATTTTTTGCGTTTAAACTTCTTGTCCAAACTTTCTTAATTTGTTTGAACAACATGTAATTGACCACAAGAACGGAGCTGACCGTGAAGGTGGAAAGCGAAGAAAGGCTCCTGCAATGAGGACGGCGGCGGTACGAGCTGGCTGCTACGCTCAGACTCGGAGGTGGGCGTGGGTTTTTGCCGCCTTAAGTGATGCCCAGACCAACGCGTCTCGAATTTTCCGTCGCGAATCCGCGCCGGAAAATTCGCTGCACATTTTTAGGTGCCCACACCGGCGCGGTGCTGTCACTCACAGCTGATATCATGTTGTTGCCTTAGAAAAGGTATTAGATTTATGTAAGGAAGGAACTTAGACATGATAGAGAATAACTGCAAGAACTGACCAAATACAATTATTATAATATTTATAATCATTCTGCAATTTTCGTGCACTACATCAAAATGTCGCAGCATCTTTACTTATTATGTAAAAGCGTAAGCGTAGCAATCAACGTGAAATTCGAAATTTTCCCTCTCCATGTCTATACTTATTCTAAGGATAAAATCATTGACATGCGCAAATTGATGGAAATATGCAGTGCAGTACAACCTTGTTAAACCGTACCCTAAAAAAAAGTTGCGGGAGTGTTCGATTTGATTGTTTGAATTGACTATCGCGTAACCGAACGCTCTTACACCTTATCTTGTGCCCATGGAATGGTTAGTCTTATCGTATAGAAAAGATACAAAGCTTGGACATTGTTTTGTGGCTGTTTTGAATTGAATAGATGTATCTGTTTACTTAGCATGGGTTACACAAAATGCGTAGTTACATACAAGCTTGAATACTCTATTGAACTGAATGTTTACTTTGCACAGTTACGCCATATTTTGCTTGGTTACGCCATCGTATGAAATTGCATAATAATTTTTAGTAGAATCCTTACGTGATTCCTTACGATGGCGTAACCAAGCAAAATATGGCGTAACTATGCAAAGTAAATATTCAATTCAATAGAATATTCAAGCGTGTATGTAGCTACTTAGGGACAAACGCAAGTACCGAACCACCAGGATCCTTATTTCCTATCGTATACTATTCACGAATGAAACGATTGACCTTGTATTCTTTCGGCAATCCGTCGATATCTCTGCAATCCTTTGGTGTGGCGGATCGACCGAGGTGGCGCTAGACTCACCATAAAATTGCCGAAAGGGTGATCGGATCCTCTTTATTTTTCCGGTCAGTGCACAGGGTGGTCAGAGATAACGGTCAACGCGGATGTTGGCCACAGCAATTTCACAATCAACTTCGTACTACTTCGATAATCCGTCGATATCTTTGGAATCCTTGAGTCCAACGAAACGATCAAGGTTTCGCTGGACTCGCAACAAAATTCTCTAAGGTGGCATCGGATCATCTTTCCTGCGAAGCTTACAAGGGGATAACCCAGATAAGTACAATAATTCACAAAATGTAAGCTTTTGTTAGTTGCCAACCTAGATGCACTTGGAAAATAGTCGATTTGGAAAATAGTCGATATCTCTGCAATTCTTCGGCCGAGCGATACGATCGGGGTGTCGCCGGACTTGCCACAATAGGGCAATTTATTTGTGTAAGTCCAAACAATGGGTAAAAACCTTCCTTCCTTGGAATTCATGTTTCCAAAAAGGTTACTTCTTTTACTCATCCACTTATACCATAAAACATTCAAAACTTAAATGCTCGGTCAATTCCTAAACAACTCATTCCAAATCTACATCTTTTTCGGGTACACCAACATCAAGTTGTACTACACTGCACCTGTCAAATAAATTATTTTAATAAAATGACATTAGGTAGCAAATATTCGAACCGGAAAAAATACTGCAAAACTGGCGAATATTCGCGTTGGTGTGGGCATCTCCATACAACGCAGTGTGTTACAATTTTGACGCCGCGGAAAAATTCGCCGCGAATATTCGCTGACGCGCCGGTGTGGGCATCACTTTATTGTCCCTGTCCACTCATATTATCAAGGGATTCTCGTGCCTAAGAACTTACAACATATCACACACACGCGGAAAGAAAAAAATTTAAGCTATTGAGAAAAAAGGGACCCTGGCATCAGCCACTTCAGTCGCCATTTTTGGCGCTCCGAGGCCAAGATGGCGGTATGCCTCGGCCCCCGAACTTCACATTCCCGACAACGAGGCGCGCGGGCCGACCAAAAATGTATGCGCCTCCCTTAACGAAATTCGGGATGAGGTAGATCACCTCATTCCGCTAACGCACTTGGGACGGGCGACGGGGAAACTCGCGTAATTTAATGGGACATTATATTTCCGCGAATATAAATTCAAAAATAATACTTATTTACGGAGGCACATGAAACTTATCTCTTTTTTGCTAGCAGCCATCCAACCGAGGGGTATCGTTCACGCGAGTTACGTTACGACCTCAACGTTATACAAATTCATCTGTATTCGAGACTACATACTAATACTAAATAGAATAAATAAATAAATAAATTAATATTATACAAATACTAATAAAATAGACTAGAGAAGACTAGATAAGAGTCATATAAAATACCGATCATACTAATACATGCATACATACATTGTCCCTACTTTCTTCTTTCGAATATTGTAAATTACTAAAAATCGTTCACTTCATTCTCGACCTTTGTAGAAAGCAGTCAAAATTTACTTAAATAAATAATTTATAAAGGAGGAATGGCGTCTATTCCTTAACTCGCGCGAAGTATTAATAATATGAATAATAATTGAATAAATTTTGTGCACTTAACCATCACTTTTTCCCAAAAAACATTGTTTTGCGTAAGAGCACGTGGAGGAGCAAAAATCCCGTCTCCCCGTCCCGTCAATCGGTTCGGAGAAAACCGCTCAGGCACCGGCCCGTTCTTACATCAGCCAGTTCCCTTCCGCAAAAATTGGCGTTGCCAATTAAATTTGCGGGCCGGAAAACAGCTGATGTCGGCACATAAATATCCGTTCTCGATCTGAGCGGCATTTTTCAAACTTCAATGATTTGAAAAATAAATTCAAATCACTAAAATTTCAAAAATGTGACAAAAACCGAGAATGGACATTTATGTGTCCGAACTGGCCGTTACAAACATTTTCAAAAGACGTCATTTTTGAAGGATTTAATCCCGAGGTCGTTAGTGCCTCAGATTTATACTCATATTTTAAATTTCGAAAACAATTTTCTATAAGCACAAGACAAATACATAATAATAAAAAATCCGAAAATTGGAAATTTAATTTTAAGATTGTGGTTTTTAGGATAGGCTGATGTTGTACTTCTAGGCTAGAATTTCGAAGCCTGACGCGTTTTTCATCATATTCGTTAAGAATTTTCGGTTTCTTTAAAGAAAGACGTGCCATAGTCATAGTTAACTGCCCAGTTCGATATATGTACATAAATATACCCAATTAGAAACGCTACCATTTAAATCGATCTAGTCAGTTCATTTTGCATACTAATTTTTTTATAAAGTTGCAACTAAAGTATCTGCAACAAAAATATCTAGTCTTTTAGGTGCTCGACGACATAACACAAAGTTCCACATCTAGAAACTGGTTTCTTATGTAAAAGAATGGTAAAAATATTGCATGGTTTTAATGCAATACATTTTGAAAATATATTATAGTGTTTTAAGCTATAGTACGTACGTCCATATCGGTATGTAAAAGAATATAACATACTCGAACACAGACTTGCAATTTAAGTTCGTATGAAATGTAGATCGAGTCATAACCAGTAGGCCTTGAGAAAAAAGGAAAGTACAAGAGTTTTATTACTCGTACTGTAATGTTGTCTTATATTTCCATAATACATACATAGTACAAAATGAAGTGAAGTCATTTTTTTTTTATCATAATAAACTAAAAAGCTTTTTGTGTTCTTCTGTATTATGTATATTAACCGCGCAGCCGAATCATCATCATCGGTCATTATAGAGGACCTATCTACTTTATTTTACCATGGTAATTGGTAATTTGGTATAATTCCTCAAAATATGATAGCTGGAAAAACTAGCATCGCTTAAAGTAGTAAATATCAATTTATTATTATTATACTGGTTTTGGAAGCACTCGTATAGGTATACTGGTACATACAGGTAGCATCAGCATCATTTACATCATTTTTGCAATATAAATTGATATTTTATGAAACCAGTGGATCTGGTTTCACTTCTTGTCAATACCTATGATTTTGAACAAAGCATTATGGAAATAAAAAAAATCAATGAAATCAATTGACATTCCTTGCACTGAATATGACTTATTGGCTCCAGGCCAAATAAGAATGGTGTATACGACAACCGAATCGACACGGTTTACAAACGAGTTGTTTCCAGGTTTTTAACATCATGCCGAACAGAACCACCTTGGAATGTGTCGAATAAGTCGAAAACTCTTGGCACTATATGACTAAAAGTACGCACTAACTACATTACTAATCGTCTCAACTATGAAGTTTATGTATGTGTGATTTTAATACCCGGCAAGCAATTATTTCTCATCAAAATTGCATTACGACAAGAAATCATAAATTAAGATTAGTCCAACCTTGACTTTAATAAAAATTTTGCTTTATGAAAATTGTTATTGTACGCATTATTACCAGTATATATCTACTTAATACTTGAGATATATTTTGGTATGTGCATGACTATGTAAAGATTGAAATGAATCTTTAGTCTTAGTGATATTGGCAGTTTGCAGATATTTAGCGATTCTTTCACGATTTTGGCTCTTAAAACAATTTTGGTAAGTTAAGGTCGTTAGGTGCAATTGTTAAATATTATTGAAAAGTTGTTATATGGAATTGTTGAATGTATATATAGGTGTTTGCAAAAGAGTTGAGAGGCATATGCTGAATAGAGTGAAATTTCAGGTTTCTTGATACCTAAGCAAACAAATTAAACCGCATTTTCTAGACTAGAAGCTACAATAAAAATCACTTTGAACGAAATATACAGAGTGTGTCGCGACTCTTGGTACATACGATAATGGGTGATAGTACAGCTCATTTGGGTACAATTAATGTTCTAGATGACCCCTCTATCTTTAACCGTTATAAAGTTATAGCATCTTTTGTTAATAGTGTCAGAAACCTGCAGAGCAAAATCACTATTTGACACACTCCCAAATATTTGATCCGAGATTTGACTTTACTTTCTGAAACTCCACAAAATTCTACATAAAATAACTGTTTTGCCAATTAAATAATTTAAAACCCTACCCAGATACAACCATTCAAACTTTTAAGAAATTCGAAAATTAATTTTTTATTGAAAATTTAAATTGTAACGGTAGGTATGTACTTTGAACTGACAAATGTGCAAAGTTGATAAAAGTTGCCTCATAATGTTAGCTTTCGAACGACATATAAAAATTAGGGTCTTAGGATTTACGTGTTAAAGAGAAAAAAAAAAGTGGTTCCAAGAGAAAACCAAAGTAAACATTTCCACAATTTTTATACGAGTTTTATTTAGTAAACAAGATTTTTTTTAGTAAAAAACGAAAAACACGTAACCGAGGTTAATTCCGGGCGCAGCCGAAATGTTGATACCCTTCACTCTTCTCGGGCTAATATTTTTTTTCCGGTGTACTTATGACTTATATTTAATCCCCCCCCATTCTTTCACTTCCGTTTTCACATAGTTTCGTTACCTCGATAAAACATATTTGCGTGAGGTTTGGTTAGAATAACTGCACAAACGGAAAAAAAAAACTTTTTTGGTGGGAGGGGGGATGACCCCATAATACGAATATGTATATATGTATTTGTTTTTGCAATGTGTCTTTATAGAAAGTACAAAAATATGTAAAAACCAATATATTCGTACTATGGGGCATCCCCCTCCCACCAAAAAAAGTTTTTTTTTCCGTTTGTGCAGTTATTCTAACCAAACCTCACGCAAATATGTTTTATCGAGGTAACGAAACTATGTGAAAACGGAAGTGAAAGAATGGGGGGGGGATTAAATATAAGTCATAAGTACACCGGAAAAAAAATATTAGCCCGAGAAGAGTGAAGGGTATCAACATTTCGGCTGCGCCCGGAATTAACCTCGGTTACGTGTTTTTCGTTTTTTACTAAAAAAAATCTTGTTTACTAAATAAAACTCGTATAAAAATTGTGGAAATGTTTACTTTGGTTTTCTCTTGGAACCACTTTTTTTTTTCTCTTTAACACGTAAATCCAAAGACCCTAATTTTTATATGTCGTTCGAAAGCTAACATTATGAGGCAACTTTTATCAAGTTTGCACATTTGTCAGTTCAAAGTACCTACCATAAGTCATAAGTACACCGGAAAAAAAATATTAGTTCGAGAAGAGTGAAGGGTATCAAAATTTCGGCCGCGCCCGAAATTAACCTCGGTTACGTTTTTTTTGTTGCTTTTTACTTAAAAAAATAATATACAGAATATACATTTTCGAGTCAACAAAATGCTTTTCCGAATCAAATAAATAAATTTCCTTTCCAACAAAATAAATTTCCGAATCAACAAAAGACATTGCCAACAGAAGTAAATAAACTTCCGACCGATTGAATGGATTTATAAATGAAAAAATAAATACCCAAACGAAAAAAATAAATTTCCAAAACAAATAAACAAATGCCCAAATCAAAAGAAAATATTTACAAATCCAATTGATGATTTTTTAAATCAAAAACATGTTTTACAAATCAAAATCGTATGAAAGAAGCATTTTAAAAATATAGAATTGATTAATAATATTCTTTTCACCGTTGTTTACAGATATATAATCTATCTTCTATTTATATAAAAATGAATGTGTATTTGTGTCTGTTCCCAGTAAACGTCTAAACCACTGGACCGATTGGGATGATTCTTTTTTTGTTTTATCCGTCTTAAGCCGGCCCCACACCGACCGGAGTGTGGCACACACCGCACAAAAGACCGGTTCCAAGAATGATACCTTGGAGTCGCCCAACCACACTGCTGCACTGCTGCTGCACGATTTTTCGTATCAATCTTTTGTGCGGTGTTTGCCACACTCCCGTCGGTATGGGGCCGGCTTTACGTTGGAGAAGGATTTTTGTGAAAATCTCAAAGGAAGTGGTGGTCACCTGTTGTAATCAAATTTTCATCGACAACATTTAAATTCACTTGGAAATATGTATTTAGTTGTCATTGGATCAACTACAGTGTCGCTCCGAAAAAATATATTCAAGGTGGCTACGGTTTTACGTACATACATCCTGGATGTTGGTTACAGGGACTTCAGAATCAACTTCGTACTACTGCGGAAATCCGTCGATATTTCCGCAATACTTTGGCCGAACGACACGATTGAGCTGTCGCCGTACCGTCAACCTGGATGTTGGTCATCTCCGCAATCCCTTGGCGGAGCGGCACGATTGAGGTGTCGCCGGACTCATCACAAAATTGCATAAAGGGTCATCGGACCCTCTTCTCCGATCAGTGGAGAAATCCGTCGATATCAGTGTGGTCAGAAATCCGTCGATATCTCCGATAAATTGTATTCAAGGTGCCTACGTTTTTTGTACATACATCCTATGGATATTTGCCACAGCAATTTCACAATCAACTTCGAACTACTTCGGAAATCCGTCGATATCTCCGCAATCCTTTAGCGGAGCGACACAATTGAGGTGTCGCCCGACTAGCCATAAAATTGCCTAAAGGATTACTGGACCCTCTTCCGCGATCAGTGCACAGGGTGGTCAGAAATCCGTCGATATCTCCGATAAATTGTATCAAGGTGACTACGTTTTTTTTACATACATCCTGAATGTTGCCCACAGCAATTTCACAATCAATCTTACAATTCATCATCATCAATGTGGCACGATAGCCCGACGTCGTCAATTGGTTCCAATAATTTCGCGCAAACATATCGTCAGTTTGAATAATTTCTTCTATACGAAGAAAAACTTTTACAAAGTGCAATTTCTTCAAATTGATAAAAAATTGTAAGCGAATAGTAAGAAAACTGATGAAAATTTAGTTAATTTAATAAAACGAAAAACAAAGATTTCATATTGAATAAAATGCAACTTTCTCTTTGTTTTGATATCCCTATCGATCCATTGAAAAAATTAAAAATCATTTTGACTATTTTTATAGGATCCAATTATTAACGGGATGTGTCCTTAACATAACCAATCAACCATTGCCAAGGTATATGTACTTGTTCTTAAAAATTAATTTTTTTGATAAACTCCATTATCTAAAACTCGCTTTCGTATACTAAACGAGTCTCTGGGATAGATTGATTGAAGAACTGGCAACCAAACTTAGCGGAGGGCGGCAATTTCGCTACTGCCCAGGAGCGACATAGATGCTAAATCGCTGAAATTTGAATATCTAAATCGAATCGAGTAGAGTTTTCTATATTTTCGGGGCATCAATACAATAGCTGAATTTCGGGCGCCAAATGAATCTTATACGAAATCCACCCCGTGCATCCAAAACGAAAACATCAATAAAATGCAAACTTATTCGAAATAATCAAAAGAAAAATAAATTTTGAATCTAGAAAATGGGCAGTGGAAATTGTTGACCAGGAGGATTTTATCAGGAGGACGATTACTAGTCAATTTTTACTAGGTTAATTTCCTTTCTTTTTTATAAGTGTTGGATGTTATTTTCAATTTCTTTCTTAAAAATGACCACTTCAGTTCATATTTTTCCAATTTCTGCGATTCAGACCGCATATTGAAAGACTTTCAAGTTTGGGTTACTTCATACGCAATCTACAGAAAACTAAGATCCCCTTACCTTCGCGTTTTGCACAATGTTTCTATGCCACGTTTTTCCCGGATTTATGTTAAGAAATCGAGAAATAAGCACGCAAGAGCACAGCTACAAAATCTTACTAGAATGCACTAACTTTACCAGAAACCTTACGACCCAAATGGAAATCAATATTTAATTCAACAAAAGATGTTCGATGGGCTATTTTGCTATTTGTTTGTAAAAGCAACGAACCAGAATGACAAAAGCAAAACTAATTGCTATCAAACTTAGCTTGATTGGCCGAGATTTTCGCTTTTCCTAATTTTAAACTAGTAGAGCTTGTTGGGCCGAAGTGAAAGTACTAGAGGGCCGCAGGCGGTTGGACACCCCTGGAATAGAGTAACATTTCTAGCAAATATTATTCATTCACATTGTAATGAGATTCCGCTTAAAAAAATACAACAACAACAAAAGTTTGTGGATTTGATAAAAAAAAAACATTTGTTATTAAGAATAAAAGTTTTGACAAGCATTTTGTGGAAGTAACAAAAACATTTGTTATTAGGAATTAGGAATTGACAAATTTGTGTATTTGACGAAAATATTTTGTCGAATTTGACAAAACAATCGGTTTTGTCATTGTTGATCCTATCTTGACTACGTATTTGTAACCTCGACTAAAATGTTGTCCAATAGACTTAAGTGTATCAGTGTATCCTTCTGATATGCGCCCATTCAATCATCAATACCTCTAGGTATTGCGCCATACACAAACCGTATGTCTAGTCCTAGTGCAGTGGTACATGCGTGTTGTGTCTCATTATCGTTAATCGTTGAGGGAAGAGCATACTTCGTGAACAATTTGTGTGGTTAGCAAACATTTTTTTTTAAGTTTGTCATAGTATCGAATTTTTATACTTTGATTTAAAGTCTGAATTCGTCAATTTTCTTAAAAATTCTGATCACCTTTCACAGTGCATATTAGATCATTAGGATTTGCAACCATCGCCATTTAACTAAGCTATTTTGTCACTTGATACAAGACTCTTCCTTAGAAACAGATGTACTGACAGTAATTTGAGGGTTTCTTCCTGCAACGCCAATTTCGAAATTATTTAGCTTTAACAAACTTTTTGTTGCAGTTTTCTAGGTTTCGAGGGCTGGTTTGCTGACCCAGACAACCAGGGCAACATCTAGGGCTTTAATATTTATGAGCAATGTTTTGAAATTAATGGCAATGCCTACGTGACATTTTTTAAATTAAACCTGGATGCTACCCTCGATAGTTTTTATTGCGCATCTGGGTCAGCAAACCTAACCCCGATGATAAAAAAACACGGCCTAGGTTAAATTACAAATTGTCACATAGTAATTTCAATTTATTTCAAAATATTGTTTCTTTTCAATATTTAAGCCCTGTTTACACTTTACAAACCCAAATTTTTAAATGCTTTTTTTTTCATTAAGACATATTTTTATGATTGAACTATAGTTTTTGTCAAAAATTTTAATTTGGCAAATGACATTTTTAACATGAATATTCAAACAAGAACTATTTTTTTAACAACTTGCATGTGACGTGGCAACTATACTTTAGAAACAAATTTTATGTTAGCTAGTCATTGGAAAGAATACTGAATAAAACTAAAATGTACTGGAACTTCCCTTTGATATGACGCGAGGATTAATTGGTATACTTTATACATTCATTATAGATTCTAAAAAGGTGCGAGAATAGTGTCAGCTTGGTGAATTCGCATTGTTACAGTCGAACTTCCCTAAACGGACACTTCTAATAACTGGACATTTCTTATAAACAGATACTTTTACTTTTCCCAACGTTTTTTCACATATTTATATTTTGCTAGGAAAACACCTTCCGGTAGCCGGACACTCTCATAACCGTACACGGACAGTACTTTCAGACCCATCCTGAACAAGCGAGTCTCTAATAAACGGACAGTTCCAAGAAAAAAAAGCACAAATTCTTACATTGCAGAATTGTATTTAGAGCAATGAGCCTTGCGATTACCAGAAAATGGATCTTACGCGTATTAGCAAGACCCAATGTACGGGAAATGTAAACTGATATATCAACGACTGCAGTTTTTTTTTATCTCTCGGTTGATGCTCGCAACTTTTGTAGAAATTGCATAAATTCAATTTATGCCGCGGCGTTTAATCGTGCAATTCTCTATTCTATTTAAATAAGTGTCAAACAATATTTTGCGAATTGAAGAAAAATTGAAGATCACATAACAATTCAGATGAAAAATAAGTGTGCTCGCTCTCGGAAAAAAATCGTTGGAAAAACATGTGGAAACGACGAAACCTTTATTAAAAATAAAAGTTATTTTGAAAAAGTGGAAAGAGAGTGGGAATGAAATGACTAAAAATTATACCCTAATTTACAAATTTTTATCGCAGTTTTTGAATGGATTTGCAGATTGTGGTGAAAGTCTATTTTATAAAATGTTACACCTCCGTGAAATATTCTCATAAGCGGACACTTCCAATAAGCGGACAAAATCTCATTCCCCAATGGTGTCCGCTTATGGGAAGTTTCACTGTATATGGTTTTATGGTTTATGCAGATTAGGAATTACGGGAAACACCAAAATTTACTCATTCGGTTATGGGTCCTTAAAACGGGAAACGAACACCGGACATGCAATGAATGTACTAAATGTTCCCTTTGATATGACACCCCGCATACCCAGCTATGTACCCAATTGACATATCCTAAATTCAGCCATGCAGATTTTTTTCCGATGTTTTGTTTTTTTTTTTTGCTTATACAGTAGGTACTAATCTAATATATCTAATTTATTTATTGTTATTCTTATCTCTTCAAAATTTTCTTTTACAAAAAGCCGTAAAATCGGTCAAGTACAGGGGTAAATCTAAAAAAATATTCTAAAATGCACATACATACACGTACGAGTACATAGGATTGTGACCAACATGTGTATCGTTATCAAATTTAATGTCAAACAGATGTATGCAACTTTTAACAATGAAAATTGAACCGGACCACCTAATCCTTTAAAAATGACACTCTTCGCGCATTGACTGAGTGCCTTGTGCCATCACACTGACTCATGGACCTTTTCACTCAACTCAAGAGTCTATACTTGTACCTCGTACTTTAAATTGAGCACTTGGCATACACAACGTACTTGTGCGTCGTCTAGGGCTATGGATTTATATGCGTACCATATATACATATTCTTATCGAACTAATACATAAGTTATGCAATTGTAAACCGATTTTTTCGATGTCAAGTACTCTCTGAAATGTATATTAGATTTTAGAACAGTGAGAGTTCACCAACAAGTTACATCTCAGATCACGTTAGTCAAGTAATTTAAGTTTAAGTTAACATTCGTATAGAATTCTGATAATGCCGCGTTACGGTATCGCTATCAGTTTTAAAAAATTTCGTAACGAAATAATTGGTAATTATATTATTTTTTATCATAAATCATTAGACAATAATTGGTGCAAACTGGAACGGACTTAAGTCGTCAGAATTTTGGCTTTCCCAAGCGTTTTTGTCTACTCAGTTTTCCTTCGATTACTTTTTTCTATGCTAAACGTTCACACTGTGACTAGTTTTGCTAAAAATTTTGGTTTCTATGAGGATTAATTTTATTCCGTTAAGAACACATAGCCATTCGTTTTTTTTTCATATGAGGAGATTGAAATCTACGCGATCCAGATGTTCCGAAAAATTAAAAAAAAACTATAGCATGACCATTGTGTCGCAGATATTTCAGTCTTCTCGTTTGAAGAAAGCCAAGCTCATTATTTACAAAAAAAAAAAACAATTTTTAATTTTGCATTGATTTCCTATATTTACAGAAATGGGTGCAATTTGTTTCAAACTACGTTCCGGAGTTATAATTGACTTTTTCTGCAGTCCTGTAAAACCCACTGAGTCGCAGTTTTCAGGCATTCAAAAGATTGGCATTCCACTACAAATGGTTCTGGAAGATTATTTAATATGGTGTGCCAACTATACCGATGATTGTATTGTTTGCACCTGGACAAGTCGTGATTTAAAATATTATCTGAAAAACGAATGCATTCGGAAGGCTATACCGATACCACAACATTTCGAGAAATGGTGTAATATGCAGAAGGTCTGGAAGAAATACTATGGTAGCATGTCGGATTTGCAATTTGCCATGCGTTTGTTTTGTACACCACGTATGGGGCGTGTTAATACTGCCCTGGCAACAGCTCGCGGAGTGGCTAATGTGACGATAGATCTTTCCAACTTTATTTGGTTAAGAGTGAATGATTGGTTGTAGTGTGTGGTAATAGTGAATATGTTAAATTACATTGTATATTTAAAATTTAAGTTTAATTTAATAAAAAAGGTAAAAGCCAATAATATTCTTTTTGTTTCTTTTGTGGATTTACCTAAATTATAGAAAAGGTGATGATTGATGTTTATTGTATGATAATATGACATCTCTGTGGTTATTTTTGTTAAGGATATAAGGAAATATTTTTTGTTTATATGTTGCCCCCAAAGTCAGATATACAAAGCATACGATTGATATGAACAGGATTCGAATCATGAGCTAGTGAAAAAGAAAATGCAATATTATATCTCAACTGCTAAATTAAACTGCTACTGCCGTGCAATTTGATGACTGATAAATCGGTAGAAAACTTTCAATGACAGTAAATTTCTTCTTTGTACCAATAAAAGTTTTATATACAAATTAGCAAAAAATAGTCGAAATTCAACGGCAAAACTATGAGTTCATTTGCATAATATCCATACTCATAAAAAAATTCCCGTCTCAACCATATACTCTTGAAATTCAATACTATACACTTTTAAAGTATTATGCAACATATGTATAATCTGACGACAATCATACACATAATTATGCACACATTATAAAAAAGTTTTGGAGTGGACAAATACAAATTCGACATAATTTTTCACTTTCCGTCGCCGATGATCGCACTTTCACTATCATCCGAAATTAAAATCGACTTTGAAAGCATATTCATTAAAAACTGTATAAACCTACGTATGCGGAGAATCTTGATGTGGAATTTACATCTTCATTCGATTTTGAGCCTATGTATTTGTACATTTAAAAATAATCATGGAAATTGTTGACTTCATTAAGAGGCGTACTTATATGTTGTGTGTGAGCTTTTCACGATTTCGTCAATTTTATGGAAAGTGTATTGTTATCAACTAAGATGGTTGATTTATCGTATGCCACTTAAGAGGCCAATCAATTCCAATACTCGTAGTGTGCTTATGTTTCTGGTTTTATACTGTCTTGTTGAGGGGTCACAACCCATGTCATTTGGATTAGCATTAGCAGTAATAGCGTTGTATTGGATAAAACGTGTCATATGCGTGAGTTGTTATGTAATGCCTTTAGGTATTATAAATTATATTTATCGTATACATTGATAAGATACCATCTGCGGAAATTCGTATTGATGAAAAAAACGAAAGAGTTGTGGCAGTAACTTATTTTACAGACATCATGCAAAGATAGGCCTATTTGTGTGAGAAAATAATTCCTCAGCATCTATGTTTAACTCAATAAATCCAAATTTATTGTTAGGAAGCCGACCAGTACGCTTACAACTTCTATGCATTTTACTGGTTAAATATCACTTCAAATTAGAATCATTAACGCTTTTATTTGCAAAATCGAATAAGCAGTCGCTCAGGCTTGCCCAGAATCACAAATATCATGTGTTAAAAAATACCGGCGTACAGAGGGCTGCGCCCGCAATACGAGGGTTTTTTAGAATTTTGATGCATAGTGAATATTTTTTGTACATATATTTTATAAGCAATAGATAAGAATTGTGCACAGCATTAATGGAATGCTTCCTGTAAATCTATTTTTGGATTGGTCTAATTAATTTATTTTATAGATTTACTATTTACCCAGTTTGTATTAAAGTACTCCAAGGCAAATCTACAGGCATTTAAGATTTCTGATGGCCTTTGAGCAAAAAGAAACTCAGGCAAACGTAAGGATGGCTTGGCTTTATATATGAACTGAATTATTAACTGTAAATCTACTGTTATTGTTTTTTTTAATCAAGGAAAAGCAACTTATATGAAATGATTCCATTGTGTCCCCTGACATAAGAGCCCACGCAAGCTTCCTCCTCTCCTACTCCTATAAGTATTGAACAAGTATACTTTTGAAGCTTCAGGGACACCCTGTTAATTTGGTCCTACAAACTTCAAAAATATTTGTGGCAAACACTATTACCATTCTATGCATTTCCACAAAATTTCATGTTCAATGTTTCATCAAGTTAAAAGATATGCATGGAAGAAATGCTTAAGAGCCTTCCCTTGCATTGTGAAAGGCCCTTACCAAATACTTACTTGGCTATATTTCCGGTTTGGATACAGTTATTCGAGTGAAAATTCGTAGACATATTCCATATGTAATTTTCTAAAAAAAAACCTTAGCAGAATTTTCATATTTGAAAACCTAAGAGGGGCTACACACGAACAAATTGAAATTTTACAAATTTACTGTTATTTACTTTTCCTTAGCAAAAGTCAACAGTCTTAATATTTAACGTATATAAAGCCATACTGACCAATCTTTGTGCAAAGTTTCATATCGATCCCTATAACGGTTTAGTCAAAAACGGAGGTCGAAAAGGAAGTTTAACTTTAAACGCCAATAACTTTTTTACCGTTACTCCAAACTGGAAAATTTTAACTGATGTGAGATGTACTCGTTTAGTTCTTTGATTTAAATACCCATATGTCAATCTCCGATAAAAACTAAAAAAGTCGACTTTTTTCAAACGTTCGAAACACCCTGTTATCTTCTTCCTACCAACTTCTAAGGTATATGTGCCAAAGACTGTAACCATTCTACACATTCCTATCAAATTTCATGACAATCGTTCGCGAGTTATTTAGTGAACAGACGGACGGACAGACGGTCAGACGGACAGACGGACGGACAGACAAAATCGATTTCAAGGGTTTTTTGAAAAAAAAAATTTCTAAAAAACCCTAAAAACGTATTTCAAATGTGGTGGAAGGAAGAATTCGCGATTTGCAGTGGCAATCCCTGATTAACATCTCTCCGAAATTACTTGGAGAATATTTAAATGGAAAATACTCAAAAATCTCTGTAAATTTGTGAAGTTTCGCTTGCTGGGCAACCGGGTAACAAATTTATCACAGAATGGAAATTTGAGGGAAGGATATGCCAATTCTTTTGCTGCAAAAACTTTTTTTTTCGATATGTTTGTATGTTTGTTTGCAATAGCTCGCATCAGCATGTATGTATACTATTAGGAAAAAATGTGATTGTGATTTCATTATGCATTCGCCCTTGGCATCCATCACATTCTAATAAAAGATGTTATTACAGCGGACCACATTTTCAACTGGCACTGACATACGAGATTTCTGGGAAACTTTACGTCACTAGTTGCTGGTGACAAAAATTTAAATTTTGAATTTTAAAGCATATGGCAGCTAAATGAGCTCGCAGTGTGTAGACCGCCTTAAGCGACTTATAATAGTGAAAAAATACATGGTTTACACTAAAAGTTTCATTGAACTTTGTCTATGAAACTCTATCGAATAAAAATCGAGCGAATTCAGTAAATATAGGAAAAGTTGTATTTTCCTGGCCATTCATCTAATGTAAAGTTTATTCCAAATAAAAGTTGTGAAATTACTTTAAAATTCATTGTTCATTGCTTTCATTGAATTCTAAAGTGGGTAGAGATGATAATATCAAAGATTTCTGTATAGCTAATATTTTGCCATAACTTGAAAGAACCGTTGGAAAAAAACCGTGAAGCATGATGATGAATGAATTTCAAGTAACTTTCTTCAATGAAATAACTTAGCTGTCCTAAGCCCTGGTTAAGGGAAATCAAAACGTTCATTACATTGCAAACTCACCAAAGACGACAGGTACAATCAGACAGAATTTGAAGTCAATGAAACACTATCTTTGAGAAGCTCATATATACAATCAATTACAATTATGCTAAAATGCCTTATCAGAACAAAATACGTTATTTTATAATTTAATCCAATTACTATGGTATTTGCTCATACGAGAAATACTGAAAAGTCTATGGAATGGATATGAGGGGCGATTAAAAAAATTGTTTTGAAGAGGTAACTTAAATTCATTTAGGAAACGTTTGCTTGTCAGTTTTGTTAAGCAAGGAAGTCAATTTTTCGAGAATTTGTTCAGAAATTGATTGATCTTAAACGATGCCTGCCAACAAGATATTGATAACCGTTTCGAAAGATTGTTTGGTCACGTTACATTGGAGTTTATTCGCCTACTACTTTTCGCCAGTGAACAACAAGCAGCAAGAAAGGTCTATGTTTCGGGTTTAAGTAAAATATTGAGGTTTACCACGAAACATTTTTATAATTTTACGAAATTCGTGTTATTACAAAAACTAAACAAGCTAAAGAATGAAGGAAAAGAATAGAGTATCGACCTCAAGCTGCCCAGACGAACAGCATTTTGACCTGCCGTACAGCATTCAGAAGCGTATAGCAAAATGTACAGCATTCACGATTTCACAAAATGGTATACCTCAGGAGCAATTCAACGAGCTTCTACTTCTGTAGTCGAAAACACAAGATCAGAGCTCACATTCTGTAGAGCGATGAGCCTCAGGCGACAGTTACTATCATTTTTTGAATATTGTCTGACGCTCAGTGGCGTGGATCAGGGGGATATCAAGGGGATCAATCCCCCTCCTTCGGTCACACATTTTTTATTATTACTTTAGGTATGTAAAACAAAGCAAAACTAAACTTTTAGCTGGAATTATTCAACGTGTGTAGTGTTTCATAAAAACGTGAAACCATTTTCAGAACTGCAATATAAAAATCTCCTTCGGCATTTCACGTGAAATCCATACAAATACTGTCAAAATTTTGATGGTCGTAAAATCGAATTCACTTGGTGGTACTCACTTCACACGAAAGTCTCCACGCCGGTTTTTGACATTTCGCCGGCGAAAACAATGCAGTTGTACTTTATTTCACAGGGAAAAAGTGTCATCGATATAATCAATCATTCCACGAATGCACATTTCTCCTAAATTGATTGAATAAAAGGCAAGTCTCCACGGCACATTTTTCACGGGAGGTTTTTTTCGCTAGGTGAACATAGTACATACCTTAAAATAGAAGCGTATCTAGAAGTTCTTTGCCATAGAAGCGCAATTTCCAATGGGGAAATATACAGTCCGTAAGATTATACAGATTTTTTCAGAAGAGTGGGAAACTAATGCGATGGAAAGAAAACGCTGCAAAACTGCTTCCAATTTTTGAGCATTCTTTATTGTTTATCAACATTCTTTTTTATAAGTTAAAATTTGTCGAAAGGTTTTATAGTATATAGCAGGGCAAAGAAACTCTTGACTTTCTTAAGTTGTTCGTAATCTTATTGAGTTTAATACGAAGAACTCTCAAAGCTATAACAAGGATTTTTTAACTAAATCCTTTATAAAAAAAAATTATATAAATTTCCAAAATTGAAAGATATAGTTGTATGCAGCCAGTAATTCAAATACATAAATAAGCAAACAAACGGAGTTCCGTGAACATCTCTCAGGGATTTCGCGAAGATATACAAAAATAGGAAAAATGTAGAAAGAGATTTTGACAACACAAAGTAAACAATCCATACGAAAAAATTATTGTAAATTTTAAAATTCCGAAGCTTAGTCTGCTACACTGTACCAGAAATTAACACAGTAAAATATTGGACCAGCATCAGAGATTCGACTGATAGTTTCTCAATAGAAAATCGATTAAAAATTATTTGCAAACGCCTTAATCTAAATTTCGAAGACTTGAGTGACTTGAATTATTAATAAACAATTATGGAAAATGCTAGCGACTATCACGATTTTTCGAAATTCTCACATAGTGGATTTGAGTTTGTCTCTAAACCTCTCTATACGAATATGTACAGCGTTG
This sequence comes from Microchrysa polita, assembly GCA_949715475.1. Taxonomy (NCBI): domain Eukaryota; kingdom Metazoa; phylum Arthropoda; class Insecta; order Diptera; family Stratiomyidae; genus Microchrysa; species Microchrysa polita. The sequence goes on along the minus strand of OX454415.1, from coordinate 131,419,725 downwards.
ACCATTCATGCAACTGGTCACCTCACCCTTACGGGAACATGTTGAAAAATTGAACAAAAACGTGTCCTATTATTACATTTTCTCGCATATTCCGAAAACTTTTCAATCCACCCACCCTAATGGTAGTCTGTTGCAATTCACTTTCAGGATAAATGGTCCGCCGACATTTCCGAGTTGGGAACCATTTATAAGAAGATTTATAAAATTCTTGACCAGTTTTAGTAGACTTAAATTCAACTCCTCCAATTTTAAAACCATTCGAAATTCGGGTTTCTAACAGCCAATGTAGAGCGAGTCCTAGCAATCGCCGCGCCGTTTCAAAGATACAGCCGTCAAAAAAAACATAAAGTGCAAAGTTTGATGGCTGCGGAGATGCCAATTTTGTAGTGCTTAAATCAACTAGTTCTATAAAAGCTTTGGAGTGTTCACACCGATATTCTTGGCTCTCCATGCAAGTGTAAGTTCTAAATTTTATTGCACAAAATTAAACTTAATAGGATTTTTTTTTAGATCTATTTCGAAAAAAAGCAAACACTGCGATATTTTCTTTGCATGTACTTTCATAATATTTCCTCAAGTGAGAACCATGCGTAGAACCACTCAGTGATAATAAGTGAGTACTATTGCTTATCGTACAGTTAATTATAATATTGGTTGACATTTACTTGACTTGAGGTCAAAAATTCCCTATGCAAAACAATGCGTTAATTGTATTGTAAGATTCTATTTTACCCTCCAAATCACTATTTAAACGGAACCTCGGCTGATTAAACAGAGAGATTTAGCATGTCGTTCAAATATAACGACATAGTTTGACATTTCCATACAAAAATTCGCTTGCCAACAATACGTAAATCAGTAAACCGCGATTTTGCATGTTCCAAGTAGGCATGGGTTGTATATTGGATATTCTGTAAATAGTCGAAATTGAGGATATTAATCAAAGCCATCTTTATACAAAGCCCGGAAGCAGAACACGTTCATATACTTAAGCGCCAAATCATAGGCCTGTTCAGATCGAAAATTTACATTGCAGTAAAGGCAAATCGGGTTGGGTCGCGACAAACTTTACACGAAAAGTATTGGTTCCCGGTCGATTTTCGTCGCGAAAAGTGGAATGTGTCGTGAATTAAAGTGTCTAGAATGCAGTGAAAGAACAAAATCCCGACAAAAAGTGAATTTTCCACATGTTTTCGCGATTTTTATCAGAGCAGACACGGTTTTTTTACATGCGCTGTGCTTGTGTTAGTGCATCGTGCAACGTATATACGACATGTTCATAGGCTCGTTTTGTGTGCATGTATTGCTGCTTCCCGGCTTCTAGTGAAGGTGGCTTTGATATTAATTGTCGTGATTTTAACCCCATGCCTACTTCGGACATGGAAAATTGTTTTGCGTATTGTCGGCAAGCGATATTTTTGTATGGAAATGTCAAACTATGTCGTTACCCTGTAGGAAAAATGGCAACTGGTCTAGAAAATAAGTAGTTTTAAAACTATTTCCAATGTAACTACTTCCGCGACTAGTTAAAAAGTAATGCAGATCGGAACAGTTTGGTATCTTTTTGGACTAGCCATCAACTTGTTATTAGGAATCGTCGTGAGTCGTTCATATTCGTTTCATTTTGACATATGGTGTCAACTTACAGTGAAAAAATTCTTTTTACAAAATAGTGCAAGTTTTATTTTAAGAAATGTGAAAAAAAGGCATTGCGATGAAAAAGAGCGACAACGGAAGAATGCAAGTAATGTTTGTAATTATGTATGTATGTTAATTGATCTCACGGTCCTAATTTTTTATATTTGTTTTTTTTTTTTTGACTATGGGTTGATTTTTTCCAAAATCCAATAAGTACTATTCCAACTATTTTATGTCTATTATTATGCAAGTTTTAGCATTTAGAGCATCTTAATGTATAATTTTCTTGTTTCTTCTGTCTATACGATTTCTTTGGAATGAAAACAAAAGTGTAATAGAATTTCTAAATAAATAGAAGTAAGAAACGAAACTGAGGCTAATTTCGGGCGAGGCCCTTCACTCTCCTCGGGCTAAAAGTTTTTTTTTTCGGGTGTACCTATGACTTGTGGTTAAAGCCCCCTTCTTTTCCTTCCGTTTCCACGTAAGTTCCATGGCGGCGAAAAAATAAAATTTGTGAGGTTTGGTTGGAATAAGTAGGCAAATAAAAACCCTTGTCTTAGAAAACTTTATTGGGGAAGCAGGAAGGGAGCATTGCATTTATGATTTTGTTGTTTCGATTCAGACATATAAATACCAGGTTTTGCGAAATTGGTGTAAAAAACATTTTCTCAGAAGAACCAAAAAGGGGGGTTGGGTTTGTAGGGCAGCCTCATGACCCCCTGGCCCCTTTGCTTCCATTCTTACATATGTTTTGTGGCATCAATAGAAATACATTTTTATGAGGTTTGGTTGAAATTGGTGCAGAAATAAAAAGTTTTTCTCAGAAGAATCTAATTTGGAGAATTGGGTTTGTATGGAAGCCCCATGACCCCCCGTCCGATTCCATACATTCTTACATATCTTTTGTGGCTTCAATAGAATCACATTTCCACATTTGTGTAGAGTTTGGCTGAAATTGATGCGGAAATAAAAAAGTTTTCCTAGAAAACCCAAATTAGGGGGATTGGGTTTGTATGTCAGCTTAGCAATTCAAACTTACAAACTGCTTGCAATGAAAAGAAGTATGTGTGCAAAATTTCAGCCCGATAGCTTTTAAACTGGCCAAGTAAAACGTGTCACAACAGACGGACATCGTCCAATCGGGTCAGCTCGTCATACTGATGATAATATACCCTTTCACTCTACGAGCGAAGGGTATCAGCTCTCTAAAGAATTTCTTTTTTTTTTTTATCAACACTAGCGACAATTACCTTACTATCTACCATATAACGGACAATGTCTAAAACACAAAAGTTCGAGTTATGAGAACAGATAGCAGAAGAAGCCGCTGGAATATTGATGGATTTTTATAAATTTGTTATTCTTTAAGTTTTTAAAGAAACAAAATAACGCTGACAATTATAAATAAAGTGTAGCTTCGGTAGCTCAGTGGGTAGATATTACACTCTTTCTTTGAATTGCTGGAAGCTGTAGGCTGGGTTTTAAAACCGAACAGTTGCCATTTTAGATAACATGTTTCATCTTTGTTTGTTCTTTCGACTGTTTGTGATGGAATACAAACAGTCGAAAGAACAAATCGGGCAAATATAGAAGTCGATATGTTGCAGGAAGGTTTTCTGGAACTACTCTTTTATAACGACGAATTTCTTTTTATAAAAGGGCGCCGTTTATAACCAGTTAAAACAAAGAGCACACGATGAGCATTAATAAAGGGTCCCTAATCTTTGTATTTGGGGTAGCTGGGAAAGGAAATTAATTGATTTTTCGGTCCCATATCGAACCTTAGGAACAAAATATGTATTTCTGGATAGGATTCAGATTTACAGTGTAGAACAAAACATTCTGTCTGATGAAAATAAGTCGACGTAGATCCAGCGAATTGTCGCCTTGACCGATGCGGTATAAGTGCTAGAGTGGGTGTTGTAAATACAGACACAATCTTTCGAATGTAATATTCAGTCAGTCAATGGAGGCATTGATAGCAATGCTACTAATTCTTTAAAAGTGTTTTTGGAACCATTTCAGTACCAGTTACAATGTAATGCGAAACGAACCAATCCTCTTACTGATAACAGTCTTACTAGTTCTTGAACTAGTATTTTGGAACTACTTCCACTACTAGTTGATTAGTAATGCAGGAGGAGTCAACACTGACTCCATCCTATGACAAAGCTTAATTAATGTAGCTAGTTGTTTGCATATAAATGGAATCGAAGTCGGAACTAGTTGTACATCTTTGAGAAGTGGTTCCGAATTAGTTAAAGAACTAGTCCATTTCCCGACTGGGTATATTTGCAACGCCAATGTAAAACTCTCTAATAACTATTTCAAAACGAAAGAGTTACGCCAGTAACTTGTATTTGTATACAATACAAACCGGAATATATCTTACACTACAGTATTAGTACAGTATTTAAAGACACAAAACGGCCGTTTACTTAAAAAAAATACGTAATGGCTGAAATTTGCTGGAGATGTTAGGGGGCATGTCTTTTATCTAAAACTGAATTTTCGTATTCGTGGGGGTGGGCGAAGTTGGAGTATATTGCCTACTTTATAGGCGAATTTTGCATTTTTCGTTAATATCATTCTTACTGTTGACCCTACAGTAAAGTGATGTATAGAAGTTTTGTTTCTTATCAAATTATCTATCATACGGTACCTACATTAATTTCATCGGTCAAGTAGTTCCGTTATAGATACCAGTTAAAGGTGAAAATATGTAGTACCAATAATGGGAATATTTTGCTTAAATAAAACATGTAATGACTGAAATTCGGTGGAGTCGTTAAGGGATGCGTTATAAATCTATATCTGAAGTTGCGTATATATCAGGAGGTAGTTATATTAAATTGCCTACTTTAAGGCTAAATTTCCGTTTATGCTTAATATCATTCTTATTGTTGACCCTACAGTAAAATGATGTATAGAGTTCTCATTTCTTATCAAAAAATCTATCAAACGGTATTTAATTCAATGTCATACGTCAAGTAGAACAATAAGAACATGTTTTACATTTTTTAATACCATAAAAGTAGGAGATTTTTTTTTGTAAACTAACTGCATACCTAGGCTCACAAAAGTATCTTTCAAATTGATCCAACTACCTCGCTATGGTAAGAACTTTATAATTAATGGCACCCTAAAGTTACTCGAGCAATAAAATGCATGTCATAATTTTCTGACCATTTTCGCCTCTTTGCCACTGGTTTTCAATTTTATTTTAATTGGAAATTATGATAGTTTATATAGTTACGATATTTTAATATGTATGTGTTTTGAGTTGCATAACTAACTACAAAACCATATGCACTATTCGTATAGAAAATACTGTTAATACTGTTAAGGTACCGGTGAATAGATTATTTGATTGTAAAGAAAACCTCTACCATTTTACTGTAGGGTCAACAATAAGAATGATATTAAGCAAAAACTCAAATCTAACCTATAAGTAGGCAATTTACTATAGCAACCCCACCCATAAATACGAAAACTCAGGTAAAGATTTAGGACGTATTTCTAAACATCTCCACCAAATTTCAGTCATCACTTGTTTTACTTAAGCCAAATATTCTCATTATTAGTGCTATTTTGCCCTTTAACCGGTCATTATAACGGAACTATTTGGCCTACGATATTGGCTTAGGTACCGTTGAATAGACGATTTGATTGGAAACAAAACTTTTATACATCACTTTACTGTAGCAATACCAATAAGAATGAAAAACGCAAAATTCGCCCATAAGTAGGCAAATTACTATAACTTCCCCCACTTCCAAAAATACGAAAACTCAGATTTAGACTTAGGGCATGTTGCTTAGCATCTCCAACTAATTTCAGCCATTACGTGTTTTACTTTAGCCAAATATTCTCATTATTAGTGCTATTTTGTCATTTAACCGGTCATTATAACGGAACTATTTGGCCTACGATATTGGCTTAGGTACCGTTGAATAGACAATTCGATTAGAAACAAAACTTTTATACATCACTTTACTGTAGGAATACCAGTAAGAATGATATTAAGGAAAAACGCAAAATTCCCCTATAAGTAGGCAAATTATAACTTCCCCCACTCCCACAAATACGAAAACTCAGATTTAGACTTAGGGCACGTTGCTTAACATCTTCACCACATTTCAGCCATTACGTATTTTTTTAAGTAAAATATACCCGATTACTGTACTATATGTAGAACAGTGAAGTCGAAGAATTTTTTTTTCACATTCTCAATTATTGTTTAAACAAAATTTTATTATTTAAATCAATCAGTGAAACTGCGTTAATATTTAGCAGGCGCAGTTTATTTTTAATTTGACAGCATAAGCTTCTGCATATCTTTGTTATGTAATAGGACTTAAATTTTTACCAAATCAGCATAGTTAATACTAATAAGGTCCCAGAAATTAGAATGAAACTAGAACAAGCAGATTTTGCTCTTGATACACTGTCACCTGCATGCGAAACACGAATCTGCATTTTAATAGTTTTTGCCCATGTATGCGATGTTTATACCCTATACCCATAAGATGGTATAGGATATATTGTGTTTGTTACGACTATTTTTGTAACACCTCAAAGGAGCCACCGGAGGTATGGCAAAGTATATATATAAATGGTCAGGGTCGGTCCCTGATTCGAATAAGCCATGTCCGTCTGTCTGTCTGTCTGTCTGTCCGTCCGTGTGTCTGTCAGTTCGCACGATAACTCCCGAAATAATGAAGCTAGCGTTTTGAAATTCTGGTCAGATGATTGTGTTGATAAAAGCTTGGATGGTATTAAAAATGGGCCAAATCGGACTAAGGGTTCCCCCAGCTCCCATACAAATGACCCCTCCGTGATAGTTTAATTCGGCCATATTTTTCGACAGAATATCGCTAGCGACCTGAAATTTTCATCAATGCCTAATTGCGACATATGCTTGAAGTTTGTGGAAAGTGGAGAAGGTCTGACTAACCCTACCCCTACATCCCCTACAAAGCAATATTCCGCCATATCTTTTGATAGAATGTCGCGAAAAACTACAAATTTATAGCTAATGATAACTGCTGGATGCCGTAATAAGATATTAAAGATGTGCGAGGTCGACTCCTTCCCCCTTAAAAAAATGAAATTGATTGTTTTCGGTGTTACGCGCATTCTAGGTCTGTACATGGGTATAGGGTATACACTCATCGTGCTATTCGCACGGTTAGAACGCGGTCTCGTTTTTTTGTAGATTCGTGACTTGGGCATGCATTTGGCTGTGTGGATAATTTACATTATTTGTAGATTCGTGATTCTATCAGATCCATTTGCGAATTTGACCTGAGTTTTTTTCGCAACTTTATGCACTTTATTGATATATTATTTTTTTTAAATGCAACTTATTGAACCTTTTATTGTATACGACGTTCCAGAATCACATTTTCTCGAAGTCGACATGTTTGGCAGATTCGTTGGGATGACATGCAAATGCAAGCATTTCTTTTAAAAATGTATAGTTGAAATAAAAATTCAGCTTTTTGGTAGTCCTAGAAAAAGTATTTTCAAAATAACTTTAAAATTTTAAAAATCATAAAAACAGCCGCCAGGAAGTTAAATGGAACTTAATGGAAGCTTTAGAAATTCTGGGGTAAAAAAATCAAAATTATTTAAAGCGGTCCTAGATCAATGCAGAGGGAAGATACACATCATCACCTCTAACCCCTAATTAACAATAATATTTTGTACCTGTACTATTTCCTTTAGAACTTCATTCAGTAAATCTTGAAATTATTGGAAGTAAAAATATTTTTATATTTTTTTTCCTGCCAATAAATCATTTAGTCATTCAAACCATGACTCTAAAGCCTATTAAAATGACATATTGCAATAGTATTATTATCGAGTGTAACCTTTTTTTTCGTCTTTGCGAATAAAATGAAATTCTATTCATCTTCCTATACAGTTTGTCGTAATATTGAAATATGTTCCCTAACATATTTTACCACCCGCTGCACCGTGTCTATTACTTGTATGATTTACAAATTGCTAATAAATATTTGACATTTCGCTGTATGTCGACCTAAACCACTCTTGAGACTATGTAGCATCTTCTTATAAGTTCTTTTCTTACCTTGTTGTGAGTTCGCCCATCCAATAAGTGTAATCCAAACAATAGTTACAGTGACAAGATTAAATTGACGTGATATTTCCATTTTCTTGCGCCTAGTCAGCATGTTCCCTGGGGTCATAAAAAGTAACTAACATTCATAATAATCGTTACGAAATCTATACTGGAAAATCGTGCTTTGCTTATTTTCTGATTTTTTTTTGTGTGTTGGTGCTTTTTTTTTCTTCACTTCTTTTTCCAATCGACGTATCCAACTTTGATTTCGCAGTAGAGTTGTATTAAAGCAATACATACACACACAGATTGAATGCACTTTGCGATTCGGTTGAACGATATTATAAGCTAACGACGCGAATACTACACTATTACAATCTCATTGAATATTTCACTCACGATTTTCCATCACTCGCGCGCACAAGAAATACCATCATAGCCGGGCTGCTATTGCACACCGAAAATACCACGAACAACTCAACTACGTCGTCGGCGCGGACGAAGAAAAATTCAAAGAGGAGGGACAAATCTTTTCACTATTGACACTTACAAATTTGCACAAAATATCGATGTAAAATTTTATAAGTTGATTGAAATTTTTGAAATATTTAGTGAATACTACTTATTATGAATATTGTAAATTATGACTGATTATACGAAATTAAAACACAAAAACAAAACTCCACAACTGGAAGACGCAAGTCTTCGTTCGTTAGCTATTCACCAACGTAAAAACAATTCTCATGGTCATCAACAAAATTAACGACTTCATAACGATATTTGCCAAAAATCCGGATTCCAACCTATTCACTTGACAGACGGATATCTTTTCACTTTCAGTAGAACTCAGCTAGAACACTGGTAAATGATGGTCAGTTAACAATATCAATTTAGGCAGATATTATCCAAATTTTCGAAAAACCACAATCGAACTATACGAACAGTACAAGAGTATCTCGAACCGAAATCCGACACCACTCACCGCTAGCAAGAAACTAAAGTTAGTATGACTGGAGCCATGGTTGATGGAGTTTCTTGGATTCGTTTCTCTTAAGTTATACTTTTCTCACCGTTGTGAAGCACGGACAGGTAGACTTGAGGTAATCTCTTGTTGCTGAAGGTTGTTGGTTAAGCTCTTAAACACGTTATTGAATACTACCAGTGTAATGTAAATCTTCAAAGAGATAATTTTGTTATTTTTTCAATTTTAAAAAAGTGTTTATAATTGTTTCGAAAGTATAAGCAAAATTTTACTTATTTTAAATGAAACTAAATAAAAAATATTTTTTTTTTTAATCTGCATTCGCGACATTTATATCTAGTGTGACCTAGTGGTGTCTTTACTTTTTTCTCTTAACTGTTAAACTCTCGGAATTAAGGTGGTGGTTCAGTCAATCGGATTGAAATTTCTTTTCATATATTTACAATGCACTCTTTAATCAACCTCAACTCGCACGATGTTTTGTCTTCTTTTGAGTTTGTTAGATCGCCAGCCAGTTAAAATATGCCAAAACGTAGCTGGAATAAAACGAGAGTTCCTAAAAAAAAATATCCAAAAAACAGGAGATACAGGTCCCAAGGCCTTAACCGATTCTTATAGGCTGGTGTGAACTATTCCGCCAGCACTGACGGGATCTTCCCAGCTCTTTTTGAGAAAGTTCTGGGTTACATCCCCCACCCACACTCAGAGACGGTCGAGAATTTATTGGAGATTGGAGATCGACCTAATGGGCGCCACAAATCTGACGATATCTGGGCCGATCGATCGGGCAATCGATCGGCCGCCCGTACAGCACATACATTAGGCAATTTATCGGGCAATCTGGAATTGACAATCTCACGGTCCACAAGACACAACACAAAATAGCAAAAATTATACCATTTTTGGCGAAGGAAGATGGACACCCATTGCTACTTTTATGGAGAATGACCGCCACAACCACAGCATGAAGTACGACCACAGGTCTATGTCAAAAAATCAGCAACTGAGAACACACATGATTGTCATGACAGCTTGTACGGAAAATTACATTGGCAATGCGTTCCACATGTCAAATAAAAAAATTGAATCCGGTGGTCCCATACACCCTCCGATTTATCTCGCAATGAAAAAATCTGGCCGATCGATCGGAGGGTCTATGGTGCCTCTAAGGAAGATCCGATATCATATAGATCAATTATGTATTACGTCTTACTTCATTCAAACTCAAATCAAATAAAAAAATTTAGTTGAGCACATTCGAAACCCCACACTGATAAGAAACTCGCTCGCACAAGGAGGAGGTATACTTACCCACCAGTTTCATCTACTAAATCTGCACTCTACAACCTAGCATAAGAAATCAAAACGACCTTTCCCAATAGGAAAAATAGAAGCGCTTCCGATAGAAGCGACGTAGAAGCGCTTCCACAGAAGTATAATTACGAATGGTGAGGGAGCACTTCAAGATCGTAATAGAAAATTATAGACTCTTTGTAGCTGCTCCAGAAGCGCTTACCACTCACTTCTCTACAAGCGCATCTTAAGGAACTGCTTGCCGCCGCGGACATGCAATGCTAAAAAGTACATGAAGAGGAATGGAATGGGAAGCGCTTCTCCGCTTCCCGAGAAGCGCTCCTTTTGCCCTTCTGGAGCGCTCTTTTTCCTATTGGGTTGAGACCAAAAATATTGCACTTGATGTTTTCCTGGGCATTAAAGGAGCATTTGATAATACTACTGGATGGATATTAAACGTGCTCTCATCTAGAAGAGTCGTATGCCAGATTAATGCAAAAACGCCTGACTGAGTTTACCATATAGGCTGCCTAAAAAGGCGGGCGAATTCTTTCACCCCTCCTAAGGGTTTTGTTGGAGGTAATACTACCAAAACACAATTTCGAGTCAACCCATTAATGACAATCATCATACCCTTATCCAGGAAACGAAATCCTGCTGAACTCAGACGTCTGTTAATGTGCAACGAGCCTCTACCAACTGGAACTCAAAAATACCTTGGTGTATCCTTAACATACTTGGTGTCACGTCAAGTCTTTTTCAGTGCTAGCTGCAGACTCTGAATCAACTGGGTTCCAATAACAGAACCTCATTGTTCTGGGTTGCAGGTTATATGAGTATCACAAGGAACGACTGGCAGGCATAGCCGCAGAACCCGCTTCTGTCGACAAGAACCCCTTTGCAGCATCTCTACCTGTATAATAATAAAGAGGTAAATCAAAAACCGGGAACGACTAAAAGCATCTGAGCATTGGAATAAATCAGGCAATCTAAACAATTTATTGCAGGTAACTCCCTAAAATGATCGGCAGAGCTCCTTTAATTAAGCAGAAGCAAAATACCTACTATTTGTAGACTTGTTACAGGTGTGAAACCAAGCCCTGTTCGATTTATCGTAAATTAATCGATTATTTTGGATAATCGATCAATCGATTATTTTTGTTTCGATTATACGATTAACCGATTATTCAATTATTTAATAATAATTGAAAATACGTTTAGCTGTAAAAAAAAGTACGCCCAACCGTGCTCATGAGTCCATTCCAACATTTTTATTTTCACAGGAATAAAATGTCTAACTAATTAAAAAACGAGACCGAGGCTAATTTCGGGCGCGGCCGAAATTTGGATACCCTTCGCTCCCCTCGGGCTAAAAGTTTTTTGGGGCGTATCTATGACTTGTGTTTAGTCCTCCCCGCTTCCATGCTTTTCCTTGTCCTTGAATTTTCACATAAGTGCCTTGGCGAAGATTTAATGGGAGAAGCGGGGGATGTGGGTTTCTTAGAAGAACCAAAGAACCAATTAAAACACATTTCTATGAGATTTGGTTGAAAATGGTGGATACATAAAAAAGTTTTTCTTCGAAGAACCTAATTTTGGGGTTGGGTTTTTATGCCAGCCCCACGACCCCATAGTCCGATTTCATTTATTTCCACGTTTGTTATGTGGCATCAATAGAAATATAATTTTCTGAGGTTTGATTGAAATTGGTGTGCAAATAAAAACGTTTTTTCTTTGAAAAATTTGATTTGGGGGCTAGGTTTGTATGGTAGCCCCATGACCACATGGTCCGACTCCATCTATTCATACATATGTTTTGTGTCATCAATAGAAACACATTTGTTTGAAGTTTTATTGAAATTGGTGTATAAATAACAAAAAATTTCTTAGAAGAACTTAATTTGGGTAGCTAGGTTTGTATGACAGCCCCATGACCCCATGGTCTGATTTGGTCAATTTTTACATATGTTTTGTAATATAACTTGAAACACATTTTTGCGAAATTTGATTGAAATCGATGAGAAAATAAAAAAGTTTTTTTTAGAAGAACCTAATTTGGGGGTCTGGGTTTGTATGGCAGCCCCACGACCCCATTGTCCGATTTGGTCGATTTTTACATATATTGTGTGTCAGCAATGAAAACACATTTGTGTGAAATTTAATTGAAATTGATGCATAAATAAAAAAGTTTTTCTAAGAAGAACCTAATTTTGGGGGGTAGGTTTGTATGGCAGCCCCACGACCCCCTTGTCGGATTTCAGCGATTCAAACATACAAACTGCCTGCAACAAAAAGAAGCATGTGTGCAAAGTTTCAGCTCCATAGCTTTTAAACTGGCCGAGCAAAACGCGTCGCAACAGACAGACAGACGGACATCGTCCAATCGACTCAGCTCGTCACGCTGATCATATATATACATATTTTATATGGTCGGAGATGCTTCCTTCAATGCGTTACAAACTTCATGACAAAGTTAATATACCCTTTCACTCTATGAGCGAAGGGTATAAAAATAGACACCCTCCGTAAGGATCTACAGCCGTCTTGGGTCGCGTGTTTGAACGGCTGTAACTTTCGAATTTGCAGTGAAAAGTCCGCTAAGACGTGCTCTACGTCGCCCCATTCAAACATTTTCATTTTCGCCAAAAATAAAAATTTACAAAAAATATACCCCCATCGTCGATACTCGCCCTATAGATCGACAGCCGTCTTGGGTCGCGTTTTTGAATTGATGTAACTTTCAAACGGAGACAGCTAGGACTCAGAAATTGAAGTGAAAAGTTCGCCAAGACGTGCTCTACATTGCCCCACTCAAACATTTTCATTTTCGCCACAAAAAAAAATCGGAAAATCGACCCCCATCGTCAACACTCTCCCCTATGGATCGACAGACGTTTTTGAACGGCTGTAACTTTCGAACGGAGACAGCTAGGACTCTGAAATTTGCAGTGAAAAGTCCGCCCAGCAACACGAAGCAACCATTTTGCGGAGGTGACTAGGAGAAATCGTTAATAGTGCGTCGAGACCTTTCGATTGCCACTAACTTCGTTCGGCTACACGAAAGTTGTCATTTCCGTCTACTGCGACCAAGCAGCGAAACAGCCACTTTGCGAAGCTGCAACGGGAGAACGGAGGTGACTAGGGGGAAGGGAATGCAGAATCGTTAAAAAGTAGTTGGCACCTTTATTGCCACTCATTTCGGCACGCAAGTTGTAATTTCGGTCTGCTGCAGACGTCTTCCGCCAAGCAGCGAAAATAGTATTTTTGATTAATAGTATTTTCGATTTATTTTTTTTTTTCGATTATTTGTAGTTAATTAATCGTACTATCGTGAAACCCTCTTCCCTGATATCCCATCTTCGCACAATACGTCTTAGGCAAGACGCGAGCTGTCGATACTGCGAAGACGACCAGACTCCAACTCACGTCCTGTCTGATGCTATAGCCCAGCGCCGCTGGACATAATTCGAAATAAACTATCCTGGCACGGACGACTTCGCTCGAGCTTCAATTAGCCAACTGAACTTCATTCTAAGAACGATCGACCTTGATTGTCAGGCATAGTCCTGGGAGGGTGATGGCACAATAGGTCAATGGATTTCGAGCTGCGAACCCCCTACCGGTTTTCGCCCCTACACAATCTAATCTATCACTTTTCAGGAAGGATAAGGATAAATTCACTTGTTGAACGGCTCCGGGACGTTATACTTCCCGCGTTATCCGAGTAAAACCCGCTGCAATGTGGGGATGGAATAAACCTCAGTTGTCGTATAAGACAACTAAAGGGATAGGATATGTACGCTAGCAAATTGCACATCTGAAATTCGTTTATGTTAATGAAACGTGAGATTTCTTCAGATCGAGAATGAGTTTATGTAGACGATACAAACTCAACCTCTTCTGGCTGAACGAAATTCGGTGGTGGAATATTTTTCCCAGCACGTAGCTCAGTGTTATGGTATTCCGGAAAAGCTTCAGGCAATGCTCGCGAATAATGATCGCCAGGTACCATACAAAAATGAGAAATACAATAATGCATGAACCGATGGAAAGAAGACTTCGTTGTAAGTTTGAATCGAGTGCTGTCAAAACTTAGGTACACGCTCAAAACTTAAGTAAACTTCCCCTAAGAAACAGGAAATGGAGGACGCAATTATTGCACTGAAACGGCATTCCAGGCGGAGATTTACCAGCAACACCATCAGGCTTAGCAGCTGAGTTGTTGCACGCTCTCATTGGTATAGTGCGATATAAGCACTTTCTCACTGAGTGGAAGGAAGGTTTGATAGCCAAACTTCTGGAGAACAGCCGTTTGACAGAGGCAATAATTGGAAGTTTTTTTTGCGTGTTTCCTGCTGTTGCCAAAATAATAGCTAGGGTAATCTCAACTTATAAAGTAACATCGATGAATCACAAGCGAGGTTTCGATCTGGTATTTCTTGCGCCGACCACATCAACTCGTTACAAATTGTAATCGAGCAATGCGTCGAATTCAAATCTCCTTTGTTGATTTCACGAAGGCTTCCGACATTGTGAACCGAGATTGTACTTAGGCGGCCTAACGCAAGAGGGATGTCTCAGAGAAAATATTGTTATTAGGGCAACATACGTCGGTGCAAAATGTTGCGTACTCCATTAACGTAAGGTGTCGGAGGGCTTTGAACTACATAGCGGAAACAGGGTCTGGCAGGCTTGGATCCTCCCACCGATTCAGTTTTTAATGATTGGTTTGTGCTCTACATCTACATGATCTGATGCGAGAGCAGGCAAATGTGGTCCAAATTTTCTAGGTGAAACTTCAGAATAAAGTGAATGCCATACGGTTGCGTTCTTTAGGCATGTCTCTGATTACCGTAACTCCTAGTGGAGCATGGTGCGTTGATGACTACCGTGTCTAGTCATCAACGTTACAAAGACAACTGAATTCGGAGTGTGATATGGTTGTCAGCCATACCACTTCGCATTGTTAGTTTATTATTCTACGATAAGAATATTTCTTATCATCTTGTTCTATATAATAATAATCTTGCGACGAGTCATGCCGAGTTTGGAAACTCGTTTCTCTATGAGTGTCTATTTCACAGAGTGGCGACCGAACGATCACAGCCACAGAGCACGACTTTAGGCATGTAGCTCTGCCTAAAGCCCATCAATAGGCCTATTGTGCTATCGCCCTAGTCGCGGATGGGCAGGACTATGCCTGACAATCAAGATTGATCGTGCTGAGAAAGGAGTTGAGATCGCTTATAGATGTCGAAGCTATGTCGTCCGTGTCTGGAAAGGCCACTCCGAGGTGTGACCGGCGGCGCTGGGACAGTGCAATGCACTCGCATAGAACGTGGAAAGAGGTTTCGTCGTCTTCTTCACAGAATCCACAGCTCGCGTCTTCCACAAGCCTTATTGTGCGTAAATGTGATATCAGACAGGAGTGACATGTGAGAATGCCACAGATGATGCGTACTTTAGCTCTGCTTAGCTGCAGCAGCTCAGCCGTTCTTCTGGGGGAATACCCTGCTTTATATACATTTTCGATTGTCTAAGCCCAGGTAGTGTATCCCAGTGCTTAGTTGTCTTGAGTAGTTGCTGGTCTTTGAATGTTCTCTTTACTATACATGAACAGATGCTGCAGAAGGGTTCAGGTCCGCAGAAGTCGTCTTCTGCACAGAATCCACAGCTCGCGTCTTCCACAAGCCTTATTGTGCGTAAATGTGATCTCAGACAGGAGTGACATGTGAGAATGCGACAGATATTGCGTACTTTAGCTCTGCTTAGCTGCAGCAGCTCAGCCGTTCTTCTTTCGATTGTCTAAGCCCAGGTAGTGTATCCCAGTACCTAGTTGTCTTGAGTAGTTGCTGGTCTTTGAATGTTCTCTTTACTATACATGAACAGATGCTGCAGAAGGGTTCAGGTCCGCAGCTCATCAGCCTGTTCGTTTCCTGCGATACCCATGTGACCCGGAACCCAGAAAAGTGTTAGGCTGTTATTTTCGCCTAGTTTGCTCAACGCCTTCAGGCAGCATTCAACAAGTCAGATCGTGGATCTGAGTGAACTGGCTCTGGATCTCGAGCTTGTCGGAAAAAAGATACCAGCAAGACCAAAATCCTCTTGCCTGACTACGAACACCACTCTCTTCATAAGTATCAATGCACAACCTGTACAACAGGTAGACGAATTTGTCTACTTAGGTGTTGTTGTTGTAGCGATTCAAGAGATTTTTTTTCTCATGAATCGAAGGGGGTCTTGGCAGCTCTTGGCCGTTTTAACAACGGGTAGCTCCGGGACGATTTACATCGAAGAACCGGCTGCCGTACGAGCATTTTAATGGACAACACAAACATCTATGGGTCACAGTGGGATTCGAACCCACGCACCGGCAACTCAGAGATAGACATCTCTGCCACTGAGCTACCGAATGCCCCCGAATGTCTACTTAGGTGTCATTGTTGCTGGCGGAACCGAGCAAGTGTGCTTTCGCCATGCGGTCCAAACTCTGGCAAAGCATCTATCTTAGTGTTAAAATCAAACAGACGCAGTATGCCTCATAAGGGGTTAGAGGTTAGCTTAGTTTTAAAAAAATCTGCACCATTAAAAAAATCGAAACAAATTTTATACTTTTCTTTCATCGTGATTTCGAATAAGAGCTCATAGTGTGGATTTATTATAATTGTATTTATTTAGTTTGTTTAATTTACAAATACGACATTTTCTTGTCTGTTCCATTATCAATAAAATTTGAATATTACATATAATATGCTTCCTATAATCTCATTTGCGCTCTTACTTCTTACTAAATTTCTTTTTTTTTTATTAATTATTTATTTTCACCTTTTCCAAAACATTATTTCTGTTATGTCATCGTGTTTTCGTTTTTATAATTTCATAATAAGTGTTTTTCTTTTTAATTATTTGTATCACAGATTTAAACCATTTGACTTGACTTTTCACACTCTCTTGTCGCTATGATAATACCATTCGAAATTTCTTCAACAATTCAAAGGGTCGACCCATTTTTATATCAATTTCAAGTTATATCAGCCATATTTAAGATGCTTCTGCTAACATGTGTATGTGTGAGTGTGTATTTATCTTTATAATCTTTTTTTGTGATTTTAGCAATATTTTTATTTTGTGTTTTAATTCATTTCCTTAAAATTAAAAATATTTCATGAAACATTATTATTTTATTTATTGGTGATTTATACATTGTATTGATTCGGATCCGTAAATATCATTAAAATTATGAATAAATATTTATTTTGCTTGAATTGTAGAGTTTTTTGTTTCGGTTACAATTACAGTAATTACAACGAGTTCTTTTAAGATGTAGGATGTATGTGTGGGTCTATAATAGTTCGTATTTCTTCATAAAGGGTCTTTTTTTATCAAGTCTTTTGAGTCCATTTTTAATTTTCGTAAATTTTAAAATTCTTTTTAACTCACTCACACAATTTTTACAATCTTGATCGATAATTACATTACAAGAGGGTATTAATTAAAATAGCATAAACTAATTAAATGTCTCATATATTTCATTTGGTAATAAAATAACGATAAAAGATAGAATAATTCAGAACTTCAAGCATGTGAAAAGGAATAGTGTTTCTTACATCAAATTAATTATAGTGAAAATATAAAAATATATATTTATGATTTTTTTTAATACATATACATAGTTTCAAATTGGATGTTGGAATTAGAAACATAGTTATATCGTATTTGCAGTAAATTTCTGTTTTTTTCTTTGGTTTTTTATTTTTTTTATGTGTATATTACAGACTATAAGTGAATTTAACAGCTTGTGTGTAGTAGTAAAACCAGTCGTAATAAGTTTTCTTAAAATTTGCATTCGTCACGAACATACTGAATATTATAAGATTTGAAGAATTTGTTAAAGTCGAATATCGCCTAGAATACGCTTTAGTTTGTTAATTGTTGAATAATTGATGTCATAAGGCTGACTCTTCTCCGCTATTCGCTCGCGAGAGTGAATGACGCTGTTGTTGTGTTGATGGTTGTTGTTGATCAGCTGAAATAGTGGGTAATATATAAGATATTAAAAATATATGTTTATTATAATTTAAAATAAACAAAAGTAACCGACGCGACAGTCCCACTTTAAATATCGCCTTTCATGATAAAGGGTGGTCCAACGTGAATGCACACAGTTAATTGTTAATAAAACAAAAAGTTTTCAGAGAATTATCTAAATTTTGTTTTTTATTATGATAGAAGGATCTATGGCAATTATTTGTGAAATATAATATCGGCCAAATGCTCGCCTTGGCTACAGAGGCATACTTGTATCCGATGGTCCATATTTTCAATGCTTCTGAGACTTAATTGAGGTTGAAAATCGTTAATGTGCTGAATTATCTCATCCTTTAGCTCTGGAATTGTTTTTGGCTTATTGACGTACACTTTTTCTTTTAAATATCCCCAGAGAAAGAAGTCCAACAGTGTCAAATCACATGATCGTGGCGGCCAATTAACATCGCCAAGACGGCCATTGAATTTCTCGTACAAAAGAGCCATTGTTTCGTTATTTGGTCGATTATGTTGACGGAAAAAAATCACGAAGTGCACGAAAAGCATTTTAATTTGAATGTCCATTTTCGTAAAAGGCTTCAACAACCTTAACGCGCTGCTCTCAGCCTAATAATTTTTACTTTCAAGGTTATTATGGACGGCCTTTTCTTTTTGGTGCAGAAAGGAGTGACACCACTGTGCATCTACTCGTATGTGAATTCAAGTTATGGTTGTTTTCGTCCGAGATGTCAAGTAACAAAAACATAGCTGCTGCGATACGGATTTCCCACAGTGAAATAGGGGTAATATCAGTGGGCACAGCTGGGCATTGAAACAAATGACCCTCATCATGAGGTGCGCCAGCGCAGTTAGGACAGATTTTTGGATGTCTTGGACGAAACAGGTAGGAATTAAGGCGTGAGTAGAAGCCAAACCGATGTGGCTCTCGCGAGCTCAACCTCCTCAGGCGAGATAGGTGGAGGAAGCGCTGAGAGGACTCGATTCGTACCTAAACTCGCAATAGACGACTGCAATGGCGGCCCGGTATGTCTCTTCATCGTAAGGGTCCCGCTTGTATCCCTGGACCTCTCTCTCTAGGTTTCGTAACCCACGCCTGACATGTCGTGACGGAGGACTACGGTCCATAAGATTGTGGTTGGAATGATCCTCACGGTAGCAACCAAAAATATATTGTGTAGGTGTAGCTACAGTAGGAACAGAATTGTTGCCAATATGTACTTACATCAACCGCCCACCGACAATCCACCGACCGCAACCAGGTGGTTTCTGATTGACCTTTGGTTTCATCATTCCAAAAATTGACGGAAGTTAATTAACAAATCAACCAAATTTTGTTGCTTTAATTTCTTGTCTTAAATTTCTACTTTTTTAAGTTCTTTTTCGAAAGATGGCATTTCTCATGGATAGCTATGAAATCCCCTTGCCTCTCAATCAATCAATTTGCGATTATTGCATACATTCGATCTAAATTTATCAATAATACCATTTCCACTCATTAAATGCAGTTGCAATTTTTTTTCGATCGAGAGCGAAACAAGACCAGAAGTTCATATTTATTTTGGCATGTTCTACTATCAGGGCCGGCCCTAGGGGTGGGCGAACTGGGCGGTCACCCAGGGCCACCACATTTAAGGAGCCACCACTCTCAAGGAACCTTTACTTTACAGGAGCCACCACTCGGAAAGGGGATCACTCAAAGGGTATCCGGTTCCTAACGAGAACCGCCCCGACCGGTTCCAAATAGAACCGGATACCGGTTCCAAATAGAAACGAGCGCCGGTTCCAAGAGAACCGGGTCCGGTTCCACAGAATCGTTATTCGGAACCGGACTCGCGGGTCTGTGGAACCAGACATGTGAAGCGGACTGGAATTGGCGCTAGAGATTAAACCGACATCCGATTCTGATACATACTATGAATTGGTAGATTCTGGGGGCATATTGTTGTAAAGTAATATTGAACATTGCATTGCACTTGCTGGTAAGTGCAGACATTGTTAAACGGCAGATTTTTTGTGGGTGCGCAGTTTGTTTGTAAATGCGTTGTGTTGTTAGGATGTTGTTTGTTTGTGTATATTATAAGCGCATGTTTAGAAATTTAATGGGTAAAGAACGGGTGTTTTTTATTAGTTTATATGAATTACCAATGCTCAAGGCTGAATTACGCCTGCCGTCCATTACCTGCTTCGAGCGGCGCGGCGCTCCCGCGTTTAAAGCTTTTCCGACTTTTAATGGCGTAACCAAGCAAAATATGGCGTAACTATGCAAAATAAACAAAAATTCCATTCAATACAATGGAAAAGCTTTCTGAATATTGTGTGTGCTTACACCTTTTACTAGTAAAAGCTTTTATTCGCACATTTTGTGAAAGCTTTGCCGCTGGAGCGCCGCGCCGCTCGAGTTTACGCTTGCAGTGGACGAGAGCCCTTAAAAAGATAATAGTCCAGTCATAATAGCATTTCAAATAGAAAAAAATAGAGTAAGGCTAATTTTTCTTGTTTTTGAATCAGTGGGCTCCCAGGAATCTAAAACACATTTTGCTAAAAAAATTGATCGGAAAGGTCCTAAAAGAACAAAAAAGGATACTCTTTAATCATTGAGCGGAGGTCGGCATGCGGGGTATCATATCAAAGGGGACGCCGAGTACATTACACGTCCGTGTCCGTGTTTGTTTCCTGTTTCAAGGACCCTCAACGGAATAAATCGAGCTTAAATGGAGAATTATCTTGTATTCCGTATACCTTCCAAAGCCATAAATACGAGAATAATTCAAGTTGTCACTACTTTTCTCACTTTTCAGAATCCATAATAACTGAAGATTCTACGATTAAATTTGCTAAAAAAAAGTTGATTGGAAAGCTATGAAAAAGGACATAAAAGGACACTAATTACACACCTTGATCGAACGTGGGCATGCGGGGTGTCATATCAAAGAGGACGTCGAGTACATTCCATATCCGACCTTTAGTTACTTGTTTCAAGGACCCTCAAACGAGAAAATTGGGCTCAAATGAAAATGTGTTTTCCATATCAGTATCTTTTCAAAGCCGTAATTTCCTATTGCCCCGCATGCCGGCCTCCGCTCAAGGATTAAAGAATATCCTTTTTTGTCCTTTTTGGGACCTTTCCGATGGAATTTTTTTTTAGCAAAATGAGTTTTAGTTTTTTGGGAGCCCACTGGTTTTAAATCAACGAAAATTACTTTTCAGGTTTGATTTTGTATTGCCGGAATCGTTGCATTCAATGAAAGGTGCAATGTTGTGTTGCCTCTATAGCGATTCACGATTATTTTAAATGAAAGTTATTATTTTCGTGCTAAACCAATATATTTCGGGCTAAAGTGCCCATCATCAGGGTTTCTAAAATATACACAATAAATAAATAACTTTAATACAATTACGTTTTACATGAAAATAAATATAGACAATTACCTATTTTGTATTTTTGAAAAACTAAGCCACACAAAGACTTTTGAAACAAATAATGACTAATTGGCGGAAAAATATATAAAATTGACAGAATTCGTTGTTACGTTATTTTGGACAATATGTGACATATGTAAGTATACTAGGTTTTATAAATAGTATGGTACAATTACTCAAAATTTATAATTACTGTTTAGTCCAAATTGAATTAAATTGTAATAAGTATTTGAGTAGTCTTTTTTGTCAGTTTTGTCATTACACGCATTTTCCTCGAATTTTATTATTTGATTAACCTCCTTAATTTGTAACTTGGTTTTGTTCTTTTCGCTGGATAAAATTTTTGCCTCTTTGAAGTCGAATCGATGATTGTTTTTAATGGCATGTTTGGCTAGAGCCGACAAATTATTATTAATAGACTTTTTCGTGTCGTTCTCATGTTGAGATATACGAGTCCCTAGTTTCTGGATTGTCTCACCGATCTAAGTTGAAAAGAAAAATACGACTATGTTTTCCAACTTAAAGTCGAAAATTCCCAAAGAAGAGAAATCAGGTGTAGTCTACAAGATTGATTGCCTAGACTGCGAAGCAACTTACATCGGTGAGACAATCCAGAAACTAGGGACTCGTATATCTCAACATGAGAACGACACGAAAAAGTCTATTAATAATAATTTGTCGGCTCTAGCCAAACATGCCATTAAAAACAATCATCGATTCGACTTCAAAGAGGCAAAAATTTTATCCAGCGAAAAGAACAAAACCAAGTTACAAATTAAGGAGGTTAATCAAATAATAAAATTCGAGGAAAATGCGTGTAATGACAAAACTGACAAAAAAGACTACTCAAATACTTATTACAATTTAATTCAATTTGGACTAAACAGTAATTATAAATTTTGAGTAATTGTACCATACTATTTATAAAACCTAGTACTTACATATGTCACATATTGTCCAAAATAACGTAACAACGAATTCTGTCAATTTTATATATTTTTTCCGCCAATTAGTCATTATTTGTTTCAAAAGTCTTTGTGTGGCTTAGTTTTTCAAAAATAGAAAATAGGTAATTGTCTATATTTATTTTCATGTAAAACGTAATTGTATTAAAGTTATTTATTTATTGTGTATATTTTAGAAACCCTGATGATGGGCACTTTAGCCCGAAATATATTGGTTTAGCACGAAAATAATAACATTCATTTAAAATAATCGTGAATCGCTATAGAGGCAACACACACAACATTGCACCTTTCAACGAAAATTACATTTATTACTCTATTTTTTTCTATTTGGAGGCCTAAATTGGGATATTTTGACTTGACTAAAAACAATACGCTGGGGATATTATAATTATGTTAAGATTTTATGATTGCCGAAATTAAATGAAATGAAGACATTGTAATTAAGATTATATTTTTATCATTCCGTGTATTTGGGTATCGAAAAAAGTTTAAGGTAGATGTTAGAAATATTGATGAGACTTTTTTGTTTTTGTCTGATTTTTTGCCCTGCGCTGTAATTTTATAAATTTTTTTTCTTTCATAGTTAAAAAAAAAATCAAAAGAACCCCAGAAGTACATTTACAACATGTACATGAAAATGAACAAAAATTTCACTTTTTCAGTTTGGACATTTTGGAACCGGAACCGGTTCCACTGAGAACCAGACCCGGAGGAACCGGTTCCTAAAATACCCGGATCCGCACATCACTAGTCTCCACGCGAGAGATATGTACTCGAACTAAATTAAAGTTAATATAAAGTGAAATAACGATGATGTGATTTTACTGATAAAAAATCGGTAACATGCAGGGATAAGACATCCAGCCCTCTCTCTCTCTCTCTCTTTTGAAACAAATTGCAATATCTGTTCTCCAACGTCACCATTGATGCCTTTGATAAAGATTATATGTACCATGAAAAGCCGGTAGTGATAACACAAGAGGCCACTACTTCACGGATTGGTATAATAAGGGAAGAAAGAAGAAAAATAAACCTAGATCAACATTTTTGAATTACGGTATTCGCATCCTTGAATTTGTACCAGTGGCAATCCTACGTAAGGGTTTTGGGGGTCCAAACCCCCTCCGAAATTTTGTGATGATGTTTAGGTGAGAAATTGCGTTAATATAAAAAACAGACCGCAGTCTTAACAGACGAAAAGTAATGTCATTTAGACCGCGGCTTTCGAGGAATCTGAAGCAATCGAACTGACAGTAAGGATAAGCA
This sequence comes from Microchrysa polita, assembly GCA_949715475.1. Lineage (NCBI taxonomy): Eukaryota > Metazoa > Arthropoda > Insecta > Diptera > Stratiomyidae > Microchrysa > Microchrysa polita. The sequence goes on along the minus strand of OX454415.1, from coordinate 131,396,024 downwards.
AGGGATTCAGTATTACATGGATGATAGCATTTTCTACTATTCCAAAGGTTTATAATAATATAATATTTGATAATCAAGCTGATCACTTTATTATGACCCATTCTGATTGCTGGAGAAAGATTGAGTGTAGTGTTCGTTCCTCCGAAGTAGAACAACTGAAACTACTCCCTGGTGTCTGACTTTGAATTAATTTTGAATTAAGTCATTCGGTAATTTCATATATTGGTGGAGAGATTAGTGACTTTACGGTCCAGGTATCAGCAAAGTACTCTGGACCGCTTTTAACGTTTTCAATACAACCGTAAAAGCGGTTATGGTGGTTAGTAATCGAAAATGACAGAAAAGTTCAACAATAAAAATTAAATTTAAAGGAAATCAAATTTCAAGTATCTGATTAATTCAAATATTTCGTGATCCCTATATCACGAGTAAAATAATTTCTCAGTGTCGTTTAGTGTAAACTCAGTTATTTAAATGTATTGAGCAGTTATAAAATATGAGCACAATCAACCTCATTCGTGTAACTCCTCCCAAAATATTTTTCTGCGTCTCCCCTGAATTTGTGCTCCCTTAACAGACCACGTCGAAAGCTGAGCGTTGCTGCCTTACAAAACTCATAAAATCGAGATTAGTGACTGGAAATCTCATACTTTTTCTTTACAAGACGTGACACCTTTAGGTCACAAGAAGTTTGAACTGGTGTTAATCATGAATAACTTTACCGCACGCACGTTACCGAACGTCAGGCCCATAAATGAGGATTGGAGTTTCCCGCATAGAAAGCGGCGGAAGTATTATTTATAGAAAGACGATGCACCGCGTGTTCAAAATTATCGTCTATCGCAGTGCTTCCCAAACGGGGTTTCGTAGAACACTAGGGTTCCGCGACGACTTCTCAAAGATAGAATGTAAAAATTACCTTTGATTGAATAATTCAAGGAATGCATGGAATAATTACACAAAATGTTGTAAAATTCTAAGGTTTAGGCTGCCAACTGAGCACTCTGGTGAATGCCAATAATTAACATAGCTTACGCAAAGTTTTGAAACTCACAAAAACCGTCAGATGGATGAGGTTTTGAATGTTTGGCGAGTGAAAAACAGTTATAAAGCTGACAAAAATGTGTAAAATATCAGTTTTTTTTCCAATTGGAAGATATGGTTGGAAACAATTTCATTAAGATATGCGTAAGCCAACAATAAATAAATAAAAATTTTTCTAATGAATGCTAGAAACATGATCATGAGAGAAGATTAGAATTCCGCAGGGTCTGAGGTGATTGAAAACAGCTAACTGCCAGTGGCAGCCGCTCTCAATATTTGCGTAAAACGCTAAAGAGTTTTATGAAGCACTATTCAGTCGCAGAAACCATAGATCTAACGTAAGGGGAAAACATTCAGTCAATCAAGATCAGATGCTTTTTATTTGTGTATTAGTAAGGAGGTAGGGGGCCACCATCATCCATTTGAGAGTGCACCAGAGTGCTAAGGCCAGCCCTGACCACTATCGGTTTTCATGCGAACTTTTGTGCTTCTAATGTTTCCCCGCTTTATGGTGGGTGGTAAAATAACAATCGCTGGTGTCGATAAGAGGAAAAAGCAAATTCTTCTTTCAAGAGCTGATGGCGTAGTGTTCCGCGAGTTTCGTCGCCTCTTCAATATTCATCATCATTAGCGTAACACCCGCTCTGTGGATCACTTGGTTGAGTCTCACTCTACGATGCTAGTAATCTAGAGGTCCGGAGATAGGATCTCGACGTGGTACAAAATGTCCGTACATGTGCGGATACATATACGTATAATATGTATATAGTGCTTGCAACATTGTATACACTTCGAAAGGATATGCAATGTAACGTTGACTCGAAATTGCCTATAAACGGCTGAGTTAACGCACCATGGCCCCACATGGGGCTATACGGTACTGAGAAGAAGAAGAAGCGGCCGTATTGGATTGAGTGAACAAATTTTGAAGATAGTGGTTTTATCAAGATAGGACCAGAGCACACCCTCCCTGTCAGAGCGTTAATTTAAATCCTTTACACATTTCTTCCCGAAAGCGTTATATCGATATTTGGCAACTGTTCATTTGACCCACTGACTTAACTGCCTCTGAGTGGGTGTTTTTGAAGTCACATATTTGAAAATGAACCACGCACTTTGAAACAACGAAGGAATCCATACGTGAGGAGATCCGAAGTTGAACTGCTTCGAGAAATGGAAAGAAGCTAGTTTAGTGATGAAAATGAGCCCCAAATTGTTCATACAGTCATTATCTAGAAGAAAATATTCGGCAGTTTCATCAAACGATAGGAACAAAACCAAACAATACTGCGTGAAATAAATCCACAATGAAAACTGCGATTCATTTCTCTCTCGCATTTTGAACAGCAATGGAAAAAATACGCAAACACCACTACAATAAAAAATAATTTTACTAGAAACATCTTCCCTGCCTCACTATGTCGCTCCATAGTGGTCCTACAGTGTAGGCATATTGCCCATTCTGGCAGTAATGACTCAACTTATTTCTAAAAGCACAGAAGTGTATAAGTAAATACAAGGAACATACACTCCTATTATAACTGTCGATCTCCATTGATCTTTATAAAAAAAAAACTACAGACCACGCAATATGAAAAAGAAGCAACCAAATACATTAAATAAATAAAACAATAGTTTTTAATGTGCAACGAAATTTAATTATAGAAATTAAAATATTATATTTTTTTCATATTTCTCTTCGTTCTATGTTCAATTATTGTTTTTCTTAAATAAATGTATCTATGTATATCTAGGATTCTCTAAAATAAAAAAGAAATTAATGATTTTTTTTATATTCTCAATAATATTATATAGTTTTAATTTGGACCAAAAAATGGGGGAAACATAAAAAAGAAGAACATATTTAACATAAATGTTTATTTTATTTTAATTACAAAATAATAAGTTTTGTTTTGAATTTTCGATGATTTTCTGTATTTAAATTGTTTTGTTTACTACGAACTTTTATATTTCTATTGTCTATAGATTTTCATTTGTTATACTTACACGACTATGTTTTATATTTATATATAATATAGATATTTATATGATTTCTTTACTGAAATAAAAATTGTATATAATTAAATTTTTACATACTTTTTGTTGTATCTTTTCTTCCTAACTAGTAAACTAAATGTAAATTATTGTAGGTAGATACGACTTTAAATTGACAAATTATGTTGTTTTCATTTTTTTGTTTATTTTTTATATATATATTTATTTATGGTTTGTTAAGGAGTTCGGCGGACTATATACATATTATATTCACTTAGAACCACAGTTCTTATATTTCTACATTTTTTCTTGTATGTTATTTATATGATATGGTCATTAGTCTAAGCATGTTAATTTAAAGAGCGTTTTGTTTTCATTCTTTCTTTTTATATAGCTTCCGTTCGGAAGAGTAACGTTTATATGAGACAATAACACAAAGGAGCAAAATAATAATACATATTACACAATTAAATGAAAGGTTATGGAAGAATAAATGAATAGCCGCGATTCGCGTTAGCAAACACAAAAATAAACAACATACATGTATATTTTAAATTAAAATGAAATTACACGTTTATTTATCGAAACTATTTCCTATAAATTGGATACAAGCAAAATAAACAAAAGAAAAACATAAACAAAAATTCATTCTATCGAATTTTAACCAATTTTTCTACATTTTGATTATCTGTTATTCCAGTTGTGAGAGCACACTGAATTAATTATTATTTTAGTAATACTACTAAATTATAAGGGAGGAGAAGAGACGAATGACAATAATTCGTGTTTGTCGTAATGCATTGACATGCATGTCCTTGCAGGGAAATATGGTTCTATAGCACTTTCCATCACTTTGAACGGTTGTTATACATATTTTCAGATAAAACCGTCCCAATTGTTTCGCACGAAAAACAACATAGCCCGATATGATTTTCCGCCAAAAACTGAGCAGACACTCTGCTCTGCATAAAACCCAACTGAACCAGTCAACCAGGTGGTGTAATTGGAAACGGCTCCCGTCAATATCGACTTGCCCTCTATCGATTTTCGTGGAAAGCACAATTGAAATACGTTCAAAACGATCATGTTGCCTAATCGATCAAATCAGCGAGAATTTTTTTTTTGTCTTATTTACAACGCATAATTCTCACAGCTGACGTGGCAGCCGCCATGTAGACGCATATTTACTAACGGTAAACCTAAAACTACTAAACAAAACTTACAATTACGAGAAAATTGTTTTGATTGGTTTCTTTATGTTGCTGGTAGCAAATGCTACAGACAATTGTGTGTGGTCGGCGTTCCTAAACGTCCCGTTTTGAAAATTTGGGAGTTTCAGTTGCAAAAAAAGCGCCCAGCTCTGGACAAATTAATGACATTTAAAATGTGTGTCGAATTGATTGCATTTGAAGCACACAGCCCTGCGTGATAAACGTTTCGTTCACCCTTCATCATCGACTGGCATCGCTTGCGCTAACGTTTGATGCTTCGTCGACTTGTTGCATTTGCGACGACGACGACACCACAACACTTGCGGTTCCGCTGGTAGTCGTCGTTGCAACAGATACCGGAGATTTCGATGCAGTATTAACGATATCATTGGCTGCAATCTTATTGGATGCCGTGGAGGTCGCGACTGCACCGTGAGAGGGTGCTGGCGGGGTTGATGATGACGACGGACTGACTTCAACCTCAGTTTTGCCATTGTTATCACTACTCGTCACGTTATTTGGACTGTTCTTAGAACTACTAGCGTTACTTGCTTGTGGGGTACTAGAACGAATGTTACCTGTGCTCGGACTGGAACCGGTCGCCGGAGTGGCTGACGACGGCGGTGAGACACGATCGGCTGAAGGTTTAGCAGCTGCATCGCTGCTATTCGTATTCTGTACGGGACTGCCCGCATTTACTGCTGCTGGAGATGTCGATTGTTTCAACGATTCTTCTGCTGTCTTATTAGGCGGCTCCTTGCCACTGCTAGGCGGAGTCGGAGTCGCATCCTTGCTCGACTCCGAAATCGGTTCACTGCTCAATGTATTGCTGCCGTTCAGCTCATGTGTTAGGGACGGTGTGGTACGACTAGCACTGGACACTGGCGTCATTGAAGTCGATGCGCTCAAATCCAATGTAGCATTATCTTTATCGCCACTGCGCACGATCGGACTGTTTGAGAGACGTCCACCACTGCCGCTACCATTTTGATTGGGCGGTGGACAATTGTTCGGATTTGATGATACTGATTTGGCGGGAGGAGTTGAACGTTGATGGGCCATCATGGATTGGGCGCCGTTGGGACCAGTAGGCGCAGGTGAGGGCGATCGCGGACGCGGTTTTGAATAGTACAAGGGCATCGAACCGGGGTGTCCTTGTGGAATGTTTGCACCGACCGACGACGGCGGAACATTGCTGCTACCGTTCTGATGAGCCGATGGGCTTGGATTCGATGACAGCGACTTGGCGGGCGGAGTTGATCGTTGTACACCGCCAACCATCATTGGATGGCCACCAGCGGTTGGCACGAAACCTCCACCAGGTGACGGTGACCGCTGACGTTGTTGTTGTTGCTGCTGCTGTTTCGAATAGTACATGTGCATGGAGATGGGTCCGGGAGGAATGTTGGCACCCATCGCAGACGACGTACTAATACTCATGGCAGCCGAATGGCCCGTGGATGATGCCGTTGAGTATGGCGACATTTCCGATGCAGACTTAGCACTCTGTGACAGATTCAAACTACCGCCATGTGGCGATCCGGCACTGGTCAAATTCAATGATTGATGCGGTGACAAGTGCGGATGTGATAAATTCAAACCGGGCGGTGGTAATGGTAGGCTGGCATAATTCATGCTTGAAACAGGTAACGTATGACCGGACATTGACGAGAGACTCGCTTGGCTATGATGCGATAATGCCGACGCGGGATGAGACAGACTCAAACTGGTGGGCGGCATATGATGTGATAAATTAAGCGATGACGAATGAACACTTGGCGGTGGTAAATTCAAATTGCCCGGCACCGGACCCATGCCAAGAGCCAGATTCAGTCCAAGATGCGGACTTTGTCGTTGCGCCGCTGCAGCTGCTGCTGCCGAATGGTACTGTGATATGCTAGACAGTGGATGGGACGAGCGTAGTCCTAGCGGTGGTGCAATGATGGGTGCCATCAAATTTCGGGCGTACATTTGCGATGAATAATGCTGCGATGCTGTTATCATTCGTTCACGCTCCCGAGCCTCACGTTCGCGTTCCTTTTCGCGCATTTCACGTTCACGTTGTTCCTTCTCGCGTTGCTCTTTTTCACGTTGCTCCTTTTCGCGTTGCTCGCGCTCACGCTGTTCCTTCTCGCGTTGCTGTTGTTCGCGTTCACGCTGCTCGCGCAATTCACGCTCTTTTTCGCGTTGCATTTCGCGTTCTCGTTCGCGTTCCTCCTCGCGCGCCAATCGTTGACGATGCTCCTCCTCGAGCTTGAGTCGTTCGTGCAAGCCGGGCACGCCCAATCCCAATGGTGACGTGCCATTCGGCAGCATTGAATACAGATGCGTTGCATACTGACTAGGTATATGCGGATAGAGGACATGATTTGGATGTGGATGATGCACGCCCGCCCGGAACATACTCTGAAAGCGTTGATCGAAATACAGCTGATCGGGATACGGAAGTGCGGCTGGATTGAACAGAGCTGCACCTGAAACAATTCGAATCAAATTACTTGGAAATTGAATTTAAAATATGCGTGACATACTCGGTGGCATTCCCGTTAGACTGGCGAACGTTGAATAAGCATCCAATGAGAACGGTCCGGCCGGATGAAGTAGACGCTCGTCCGACTTGTACGGCTGGAATCCACTTCGAGCCAACAGTTCGGGTTGAAGAGTGGGTGGCGGGGCTGCATTTAGGCGAGCAATTTTCTCTGCTGGTTGCGGTGAAGGCACAGCCCTTTTCTTGTTCGCCTGCGAAGCTGCTGAGCGATCGTCGGCGCTTATGCGGCCGTCGACAAGTCGTGAATCGTTGGCAGAGGGAACGCGTTGTTTGGATGAAGCGTTTTGATTGCTGCTGCCGCTGTTTGGAGCACCACTGTTCACGCCAGCACGATCACGTGACGAGCTATCCTCTTCCTCTTTGCTGTCCGCCTGTTTGGCGAGATGACGTAGGGCCGAGGCGAATGGGCCGCGACCGGCAGCCGATCCAGGAGGACCTGTACCACCGTTGCCACCAGATGGTGGCGGAGCGCCAGAACTGGACTGTGGCGTGTGGGCCGTACCTACCGGTGAAGGAACTCCGATATGATTGCTAACTACATGATTACTAATTGTGGGCGGTACACCGGCCGGATTTGACGGCGATTGTAGATGATGTGGTGAAGGTATTGGTGCCGGACTAGTGGCTGGTCGTTTTTGTCCGGCTTTTGGTTGCACTGTAATTAAGAAGGGAAATGTGATTAGTATTGGACATAAAAGTAGTGTGGATTTTGGCTAAATCTAGAGTTGGTGATTGGATAAATATTGGGAGCCGTGTAACTGTAAATTTTAAATGCTCTATACAGCGGGGCAATTTAATTTGGAATAGACAGACTACTAAATTCCATCGATTTCCTTCCCTCACTCTCTTCCTTGTTCTTGTAGCAGGGTAAGAGTTACACTTTGCGTTGGATTTTAAAGCTTTTGGCTTATTTTATGATGTCTTCTTTTTTATTGATAATTGAGACTCAACAATCCGTCCTGTTCTATGCCAGGGATGCGAAGTATGGACCCTAACCCAAAACTCTGAGAGTTCTGTTCCACACATTTGAGAAGGTGATGAACGCGCAACGAGTGGGTGGGCGGAGCCAGATTGCGTAGACGACCGAGTGCTCGATGGGAGCAATCAGTAGGTGAGAACACCCATCAGAAGCTGGGCTTCCGAAACTGGAGGACAAGATCGAGTGACCGCGACAATTAGAGGCCAACGGCACAGGCGGCCAAGGCCAAGACTCAACGAGCTTCCTTATTCTTGCGACAGCCATAAACGGAGTGATCCTGCTTCAATCTACAGGGCCTCAAAAATTGATACCTATTGTCTGCCTATAAAGGAAGATCATCTCACAAAACATCACCTCAGAGATGATATCGCAATTTATTTTACTTCCTCAACAAAAAGTTAAAATTCCATTTGAGTTTCTGTCATCCATATTCAAAACTTATTTTTCAATTTATTTTGTCATTTTCGTTTTCCTACTGCTGCTCATACATTGACGCCGGTGCCGGTCGCATTCCAATCATTTCGAGAATGCCAACGCCACCGCCACCATCATTACCACCCTAATCAACCTCCCCGCGGCTCACATTCATCAAAACCACCTTACAAATACTATAAGTCGATATGTATTCCACTCGGGCGAGAATAAGGCATTTCAACTATGCATAGATAGGAAAATTGTTATTATAGTTGTCTATTTCCGGAACATTTTTAGTCTCTCACTCATGCCATTGTGAGGCTAGGCTGTTTCTCTGTCGAGCAGGAATCGAGGCAAGCCGGGCAAATGGTCCGATCAAACGGAGACAAATGTCTCACGAGGAGATACACACGATAGCATGAGGATAAATTCTGAGGAAACATTCAGGAATGTTTATGCTTGCCGATGATATACTTCGTATTGTTGGGTGTGGGTGGTGGAGGCAAGACACGTTAAGTTGTCGCAGAAGGTTTTCATTCGTTTGGTACGTTTCGGGGTTTTTGAGGTCAGGCAAACAATGTGAGAAGTTTGAGAAGGTATTCACACCGCTTGTATACCTAAATAGTAGTATTATGTTGTGTGTGACAAACATGACAAAATAAAACGAACGACTGAGAAATGGGCTTTCAATGTACACACAGAGAGGAAAAGTATCTGATTACATGGGCATGAGAATAAGTGAGCGGAAAAGAAGGGTTTTTCTGTGTTTAGTAGTTGGTGGTGGTTGTTACGCTGTCTGTTGTATATTGTTTTCTATTTATTGAAATGTTTGCCTTTGCACAGAGCAGAGTCACATTGCAGCACAATTGCATGACATATTTTTGAAGGTGTTAAGTGTGTGTTTTTGACCAGGAAACGACTTCTGTTCTGTATGATTGTAAAGACAATAATTGTTGTGCGGATTGAAATACCAAGCCCGAAAGGAATTTTGTGATGGGAGACGAAAGATAAAGTTTCAACCATTTCATAATTGGAATTATTTCTACATTTTTGTCGTTGTTGTTGTAAAGAGTTCTAGGAAGAGGGTTAAATGGAAATATTCAAGAGTGAAATAGGATTTAAAATGTATCGTTGGTGTCTATCAGGAATTCCTTCGGAGAAATATTTAAGTAATGACTTACGGAAGTGATTCTTGAGTACAGTCACTTCGTTTAAGTTTTTGGATCATTGAGAAATTAGCACACTCCTCGCCATGATTGTACCCACCTGTAATGATAGCAATAGCTTTTTGTTAAAGAGGCTTTAGATGAAATCTGCTGATTCTCCATGGACAATGTAGACACGGAGTTAGAACAGATTTATACTGACTAAACCAAACCAAGCCTTTGCAAACCGCGTTCAGTACTATTTCACAGGTACAGCTCTGGGCAATTAGCCATCACCGAGGTTATTGATTTGAGTAAAGAGGAAGCTATTACTGAAATGGCGCGAATTGGGTGTTTTTGGGTATTGTATTTGGATCGAATTTGTTACAGCCCACCTTGCCGTATATGTTACCGTTATACTGATATTCACGAAAATAACAAAAAATTCATTATTTTAAGTTTTGAACCCTCATAGCGCCCCTTTAGGACTGCACGTATCGATCGGAAATTTATGATAATTTTTCAGGCTTTGTACAAGCTACACATTCATCATAATAACAATTGTTAGTCAACATTACCGTTATAGAGAAATTCCACAAAAATGGTTTATTTTTATGTTTGGCCCCTCATAACTTCCTTAAGTGCCCACCCATTGATGGGTACTTCTGGCATTTTATTTGCAGACACAAAAGTTTCAAGGTTTGTCATAGACGACCTTACACCATACTCCCCCGTTGCATAGAAATTCACGAAAGATCCCAAGTAGCGATCTGAACGTGTGCATTCCAGCAAGCAATGTCCGGAGAACTAAGAGGAGTTATAAGAGCAAAGGTCAACGGCATACACATTTACAGCTGTTACGCTCCACCACGATATGGAATGACATCGAATTCAAACAATTTCTGGATGGATTGGTGTACGACGCGAATACGAAAGGCATATCGCGGGGGACTTCAACGCCTGGGCCACAGAATGGGGTAGCCGGGAGACAAATAGGCGAGGGAGAGTACTTCTTGACGTGTTTCACAACTAGATATTTTTCTAATGAACTTAGGGGATAGGGATAGTAATACCTTTAGAAGGGGCAATGTGGGATCCATTATTGATATAAAATTTGTTAGCAGTTCGTGAGCCCGTTTACGGAGTGGCACGTCAACGAGCTCTATACTCATAGCGATCACCAAGCAATTTTGCGCACGGTAACAAACAGAGTATATCGGGCAAAGATCTAAGCACGGACCATTTGGATGGCCCGCGAAGATATTTGACGAGGTTCTCTTCAACGAAGTCCTGCTTCAAAGTGAGCCCGGTCGAAATATCTGCGGAAAGCAGGTCCGCAGCAGATCACAAACCAGCTGATGATGGCCTGCGACGCATCTATACCACGGAAGAAGGCATTAAGTTTAAGAAGGCTGGAGAGCCAAGCTTATATCGCCCAATCCACCTGTTCGACACCTTGGGAAAACTGTTTGAGAAAATTATCTTTAACAGTTTGTTATCGGTGGTGAAAGAAAAAGGCCGGTTTTGGACGGGGGAGGTCTACTGTTGTCACGAATTTGGCAAGAGAATCACTTTAAAAAGGCGTGGTGACGCTGGACTTCAAGAACGCTTTTAATTCTGGAAACTGGTCCTTTATTCATGCCGCTTTACAAAGAATGGATGTTCTAGACTATCTTGCAGCTATAATACCTCTGAAATCGTATCCTTCAATACAATACCAGCGACGGACCTACGGAGTATTGGGTCACAACGGGAGTTACACAGGGTTCAGCGCTTCGCCCGCTACTATGAATAATAATGTACAACGGCATTCTGGAACTTCCTATGCCTAGAGGGGTGACTTTGGTAGGCTTTGCCGGCGGCATTGCAGTTGTAGTATGTAGTAGTAAAGAGGCTGAAGTGCATCGAAGTCTAACGAAGCGAATACAACAATAAAACTCTGGCTATTAAGGGTTGGCCTCGAACTTGCCTCTTATCAGTAAGCACAGGAAAAGGTGCTCTCACAAATCAGAGTAGGAAGCAATATCATAACCTCTAAAAAACAGTCATTACATACTTGGAAGTTATGATAGATTCGAGACTGAACTTTGAAGGAGATTAGAAGTTTGTATGTGAAAAAAAACGACGGTAACCACCATTTTAGCAAGGATTATGCCAAATACAGGGGTCCAACAGCAAGCAGGAGATTATTGCTGGCCAAGGTTTTTAATTCCATACTAATGTATGCCTCACCAGTTTGGACTGTTTTACTAAACTCCTCTGGAAACACCCATTGAGAGTGTGCTCTGCGTGCCGAACAACTTCGCACGAAGCTTTGTATGGCGGTCGATTTAATAATACGCCAGCGGACTTGGAAAGGCGATAAAGGTTGGAGCGACAGGAAAGCATGAGAGAGTGGCAACTGCGGTGGAACGAAACTGTAACCGGTAGATGGACTTACTCTTTCATCCCTGATATTGCAAAAGGGGTTGAACGCCAACACGGCGAAGTGAACCACTGATTAACTCAATTCCTAACGGGACATGAGGTATATCGACAATACTTGTACCGATTCAAGCTGGATAACTCGCCAGAGTGTCCAAGCTGCAAGGGAGTTGCAGAAAACGCAAGGCATTGTATTTTTTTAATGTCCGAGATTTAGTGTGACACGCGCAGAATTTGAGGAAACGTTGAGCCCACATAATCTGGTGAACTGTATGCTGGAGTGCCAGCGGAATCGGAAGGCAGTGAGAGAATTTGTGTGCAGTATTCACAAGAAACTTCGAAAAGAAGAAGCTACACGGAAGTCAGCAACACGGCATGATGGCTAATTAGCTGAAGCCCGGTAGAAATCCGGCATAGCTGCATCAGCAGTATCTTACGAGGACTTCTACACCTCGTTAAGAAAAACGGTGCATTTAACTGTGAGATCTGCGAAATAAGAAAGTTGCTTCCTCGAATGTAGTGATGCATCACTTCTTTACATTTGGATCTGAAAATTATGGAAATCATCACATGAGTTTCCTCAATACAAACACAAACCTCTACTCCTGTTTTGAGTTTGAAAGAAGAATACAGAGTGCGCGGATTTTCCAACAAAGCCAACTTCAGCCAGAGATACTGGTTTGAAAGTCCCTTGGCATTGATTCTTGATCTTAAGGTGGACGTATATTTGGTGGTTGTCGGAACGAAGAAATCGACGAATTTAAGGTCATTCGGCTGCAGCGCGATCCTTCTTGTTCATAATTCAGGCCTTCATGGTGGCATTTTGAAGAGTGTACAGTTAAAAGTACCGTTATAAAGTTATTGGTTGAAATTTCAATTCCAAATTAATTTAGAAATTTTCCTAAAGTTTTAATATCTGTAGCTAGACAGTAACGTTAATAATTGACACCACAAATAAAAGATTCATCGTCAATGTGGCACGATAGCCCTACGTCGCACAGTGGGGCAACAAACCCGATTTTCGGAAACAATTATAAAAACAAGTCAATCTTATTGTATTTGACCATTATAAATCAAATGGAATAGGTTTCATGCAGATAGGATCAGCCGTTTTGAAGTTATTTCGATTTTAAGGGGGTAGAGGGGATCATCAAACTACACAAAAATACCTTTACAACGGATATATAATACAATTGACTTATTTTGATAAATTAAACCCTAAACCAAAAAATAAAATGGGATATTATCATTGTTGGACATTAACATTTTTTACTTTAACTCCGAAAGAAATGCTAGTTGAGCTAATACTAATTTAGCGAAATATTCTTAATAAAATGAAGTTGACTTTTGCCAAAAATTGAATTGCTCCGAACAAGGACACGCCTGATTCGCCTATTATAACTTTCCAAGCCGACACGTCCATAGCTCCTCCCCGTGGAAGAGAGGGGGTATACTGTCCACCAAAATCTAGTTTAATAGGATGAAAACTACTGCTATCTCCGTTTCAAAGGGACCCAACATATTTTACAGTAGATATTCTAAAATCGTGTCTAAAACAGGCAACATGACATAACAAAATTGGCTATAAAAGTATCCTGGGGTTCTATGGGGTTATGATTCTTACATATTAGTAGTCTTGAGACTTTCTAAAATAATGTAGCATATTAAAACTCAATGTGAAAAATCCAGTTAGGGTCAATTTGACCTTCAATGATTAAAATTAAATTTATTTTTTACTTTTTTATACTAACATTCTTATTATAACCTAAAAATTGAAAATAAAATCATGCGAATTTATAGTCAGGGTTTTCATTGAAACTTGATTATGGAAAAATGTGCAAAAACTGCAAAATCAATTCTCTACACTTTGAGAGTCGCTGATTTCTTACTGTGACAGATATCGGTCCGAAATTTTTTGTAGAAAGAAATTTCAAAATGTTTACTATGCGATAAATCATTCACAAAAGCTCTCCAATAGTATACATTTTTTTAATTTTTTCTTGTACTGTACATGGCCGCCTTAATCATTGACCTCCAATTGTTGCGGTTACTCGAGCTCTCGGTCGTCCACGCTACCTCGCTCCGACAATTAGATTAATTTTGAAATTTCCTATAGTTTCAGAAACGGAGTCACATTTTTCATTAATTGATTTGGCAAGTGGTAAATTTTAATTTAACAAGACAATTCGTGATAAAAACCATGATAGCACGATAAAACTCAATTCTATTGACGGTGTTGTTACTCAAACAAATTGTCCTATCGACCCTTACAATACTCAATGCGGAACACCCTGTATATTCCAATTTGCTTTATGTTTCAAAGATAAATTCTAATTGATTAGGACATCCAAAGGATCAATTAAATATTTCCACTTCAAAAAATTCAAATATGTACCTACAAAAACTTCCTCCTCGTCAATCCTTTTATTCTCCACGTACGTACATAGCTCCCTAATACATTATTTTTGACAACCCTTTGCCTATTTCCATTAAACTCTTATCCGCTCCATGTGTACTCGTATATGCGCACTCAAATCAAAACCACAATTAAAACCTTCAAAGCCATTCACGAAAATGATAAAAAGAACGACGACAACGACCTTAAAATGAAGAAAAATAAAACAAAAACACAGAATAGTAATTATCATCGTTGCGCCCGCCCTTATTCGGGAGACGTGGACGTTTTTTAAGGGGCTGACATTCGACAACCCTCCCTATAAACATATAACGTCATAACAACACACAACATTACAATTCGATCCGGTATTTCACCCCGTGTTTGACAAATAGACAATCGGTCGGGGTGAATAATGTCGAAAGTATTCGTATACGATGAGGTGCTGTATATGGATGCCGTTCGTGTACGTGTCACCCTTCGATTTGATCCTTAATATCCCCTCGGGTAACATATTGAGCCATATTTGATGTGTATTTGTGTGTACATACACAAGACATTTATATTACCCTCAACATAGATCATATTTCCAAATAAAAGATGTGAACTGTACCAAATAGAGGTTACGATAAATGCCTCGACGAAACGTAATCACGAGTGACAAAGATATACCATTCAGTTGAGCTGACAAAAAAAAACAACAGCCCAACAACACTGTGAAACTTATGAACGGCAATAATCCATAAATAGGGGATTAAAAGAAAATAAGCAAATTAGACAAAACAAATTCTCCGTGAAAGGCACCAAGGATATACAAGCATTTATATGGGAAAGTCGATGAAACAGGGATTTATGGCAACTGTGTGTGTTCGATATGTGAAAACGAGACTACAGGATATATGTAAGTTGGACAAAAAAAAAGTATTTAAGGGACGGACTACATCTTTATCTATTTAAAAACATCCGACTAAGTTCGACAATTCTAGGCAACAATATTTGCCGGTTTTTTTTTTTGCAAATGTGAAAATTCTGAACTCAGCACAAACACACATAGTCACCCCTTAGACCACATCAACTGGCAAACAAGGTCGACCGACCCGAAAAACATATAAGAAAATAATCCTCATCACTAATCTCCTGTATTAATTCGGAAAAGTGTTTTGTAAGATGTTTTCGCTTCTGTTCTTCCTTTTTTTGCCGCTCATGTTCCTTCCAAAATGTATTCCCTTGGTGATTCAGAGACTAAAGCCGGAACTAGACAGACGACGACGACGACGATGAGTCTTTTGCGCGATAGCGCGTTCACAAAATATGCTAGACAAGGACGAACGTGCGGACCAGGATAAGATATGGTACATGACGTCGTCAAGCTTTGTGATGTAGGAATTATTTGCTTCTTCGTGTAGTTTATCGCATCGTTTAAGACTAAGTGGATACTTTGCCCAAGTATGTCGTTCCGTTCGTGTTCTGTTTGTTTTTCTCTCTCTCTCATAGACAATTTACAGAGAAAAGGATCTTCAGAAAAATTGTTCTGCTCTCAATTTTTTTCCAGTCTTATTTGTAGCTAAGCTGTTTTTCGTCTTCATACCGCGCCTTTTGCGAACTTCTTCGCTTAGTGTATGTATTAGTCCTTTTCGGAATCGACTTGGTGTGTACACGACGGACGAGTTTTCTCACCCTCAAAATTGTAGAATACACTTGGGAGAATCAACAAGATGTCGGAAAAGCTAGGGAAGAAGAAACGATATTGCAATCGGAGAACCTTAATAAACTTCTATTACGCCCGCACACTGCTATGGCAACGGGCAAACTACGAGTACGCATTTATATACTTAGCCGTGAAGAAACTTCAAAAGATTTTCACAAATCTTGAGTATTTAGAAGATGGAGCATCAGTCATTACATGCCTGTAGGAGTATTGCGGCAGATTAATTTCACCCTATTATGGGATTATAATTTGAGTCAATATTCCGTAATTGGAAGTTTACCATAGACTGATTTAAGAGGCGGAAAAGGAATATTGTGGGTCAGGGAATGTTGAGGCTGTAATTTGTTCAACACGCTTGACTATATGGCACTTGTGGTGGGAATGAGGACGAATGAGCTTATTTTTGGACGGGGCAATATGGAAGAAAATTTAGTTGTGCTTGACATAAAAAAAAAAAACAATTTTACAGTTATTTTTTTCTTAAACTTAAGTTACGAACCCAGAATTCCTGCGATTTAAACATCCAAAAGATCCACAATCCATTGTCACAAATCGATCTGACGTGGTATGGCAGCTATTGAAGGGAGGTCAAAAGTACCGTTATACCTAACGGTATGCTAAATTTCAGCGTAGCCTAGACCTTCAGATTCAGACACAATTGGTTCTGTATAACATGATTACAACAATAATGCTCTGGCTATTAAGGGTTGGCCTCGAACTTGATGAGCAAAAAGACTGAGAGAGCATTAGAAGTTTGTATGTGAAAAACGGCGGTAGCCACCATTTTAGCAAGGATTATGCCAAATACAGGGCTCCAACAGCAAGCAGGAGATTATTGCTGGCCAAGGTTTTTAATTCCATACTAATGTATGCCTCACCAGTTTGGACTGTTTTACTAAACTTCTCTGGAAACGACCAGAAATTACGCTCAATTTACCGTAGGTACGCATTAAGAGTGTGCTCTGCGTGCCGAACAACTTCGCACGAAGCTTTGTATGGCGGTCGATTTAATAATACGCTGTAACCGGTAGATGGACTTACTCTTTCATCCCTGATATTGCAAAAGGGGTTGAACGCCAACACGGCGAAGTGAACCACTGTTTAACTCAATTCCTAACGGGACATGAGGCATATCGACAATACTTGTACCGATTCAAGCTGGATGACTCGCCAGAGTGTCCTAGCTTCAAGGGAGTTGCAGAAAACGCAAGGCATGCATTTTTTTAATGTCCGAGATTTAGTGTGACACGCGCAGAATTTGAGGAAACGTTGAGCCCACATAGTCTGGTGAACTGTATGCTGGAGTGCCAGCGGAATCGGAAGGCAGTGAGAGAATTTGTGTGCAGTATTCACAAGAAACTTCGAAAAGAAGAAGCTACACGGAAGTCAGCAACACGGCATGATGGCTAATTAGCTGAAGCCCGGTAGAAATCCGGCATAACTGCATCAGCAGTATCTTACGAGGACTTCTACACCTCGTTAAGAAAAACGGTGCATTTAACTGTGAGATCTGCGAAATAAGAAAGTTGCTTCCTCGAATGTAGTGGTACATCACTTCTTTACATTTGGATGTGAAAATTATGGAAATCATCACATGAGTTTCCTCAATACAAACACAAACCTCTACTCCTGTTTTGAGTTTGAAAGAAGAATACAGAGTGCGCGGATTTTCCAACAAAGCCAACTTCAGCCAGAGATACTGGTTTGAAAGTCCCTTGGCATTGATTCTTGATCTTAAGGTGGACGTATATTTGGTGGTTGTCGGAACGAAGAAATCGACGAATTGAAGGTCATTCGGCTGCAGCGCGATCCTTCTTGTTCATAATTCAGGCCTTCATGGTGGCATTTTGAGACTGATTTAAGAGGCGGAAAAGGAATATTGTGGGTCAGGGAATGTTGAGGCTGTAATTTGTTCAACACGCTTGACTATATGGCACTTGTGGTGGGAATGAGGACGAATGAGCTTATTTTTGGACGGGGCAATATGGAAGAAAATTTAGTTGTGCTTGACATAAAAAAAAAAAACAATTTTACAGTTATTTTTTTCTTAAACTTAAGTTACGAACCCAGAATTCCTGCGATTTAAACATCCAAAAGATCCACAATCCATTGTCACAAATCGATCTGACGTGGTATGGCAGCTATTGAAGGGAGGTCAAAAGTACCGTTATACCTAACGGTATGCTAAATTTCAGCGTAGCCTAGACCTTCAGATTCAGACACAATTGGTTCTGTATAACATGATTATGCAAAATGCATAAAATTGGCGAATTGTTGGGTACCAATTTCATTTGCGAGTGATTAATTTTTTTTTCGGAATGTTTTACTATTTTGGTGCTGTTTGGGGGATAATTTGATATGCCACAAGTCAAAAGTCTCAATATTGTGCGACACAAAATTTAAATTTGACTTAGCTAATTTATTTTTGTGGAGAAATTAACAAACACAATGTTTACTTCGGCATCCTTCATCAACTGAACATGGCAAAGCTGGCTTTGCGGTTTCTAAGTGCAATTTCAATCAAGAACTTTAAAGCTTACATCGGTCTCTTTAAACCACTGACAGAAATTAGCTCGCAAAAGTCAGCGCCGTGCGTAAAAATGAGATTTCTGGAGCGGGACTTTCCTAGATCCGCTATCGAGCGAATTTTTTCCTTAACGATACTAGCACCACCTGGCGGTCATATTCGGTACATTGGTTTGTATCTTGGGTGATATTATCACATCCATGGAACTTTGACGTAAAAGACGATTAATCTCCTCTTAAAATGAGTTCATACAAGAGCGTCATCACGGTATTAGTCCATGGTCGAGAATCAGCTGACACGGAAGGTGTGGATTTTCACTTAGCCGCGGCATCATCCACAAATGGCGCTACTATCGCGAGAGCTCAAAGCGTAAATAGCCGAATAAAGGTTTAAGTAGGTATTTGTTGTAAACAATCAAGCCAACTGATTTCATTTAAATGTTTCTTAACAAACAGTACAAATGCGAATATATTAACCAGACTAGAGGTGTCAACATCTTCACTCGAAGACGAGAAAATAAATGCAAAAGATATGATAAAATCATTCCGTTCTGAGGTGGCGCCAAATTAATTATCTTATTTTGTTTTTTAACAAGTTTATTGACAAAAAAAAAATTGAGGTGGAAATCCTTATTTAGACCTTTAGAGTTCTTTTTGTGACCGAAGAGATGATACCCATCAAATAGCTGGCCGCCAGTGTTGATACGCATTCGTGCCCGCCAGATTTCTGACGATTAATGTTCGCATTCCTACCGAATATTCTCCACAAGGTGTGAGATTTTCTGACGTTTTTGGCATAAATCCGCGATTTCAAGTAATCCAACGAAAGAAGTCTGTGATGGTTAAATCAGGCGATACCACATCTTCAAAACGAGAGATTACATAACCAGGAAACGTTGCTTCACAATATCCATTGCGGCCTCTACGCTTTTGCGGAGTATAGCGCTCCATTGCTTGTCTGTTTGTATTCTGCAGCTGTCAAGTATATCAAATATGATTTTCGTGCGACTCTATTTGTAAAAATTACAATGAATAAGAAAATCTAAAAAGGAAATGCAAATAACCGCATAATACACTAGATATGCGACTTTTTTTCGGGACCAAAATATTTTCTATGGTGACTTGATTTTGTAGCTTCGATGACATTTCTCATACGAATTTTATATGGAAAATTAATTGTAAACAAAATCATGCACATGCGCAGCTAAATGTTGTAACTTCGTAGTAGGGGCGTCGGAAAAATGCCCCCATTTTGAATACGAAATTTCAAAATTAATAGATGCTTCAAATTAATTAATCAGCAAAGTTCCTGTTGCATAACTATGTATACCAACAGCATCAAAATTTACACTATTGCGAAAAGTACATTTAAATAAGACTGCAAAGCGTTGCGTGGTATAAATTCGTTAAAATACAAAATTTTAAATAGTGTGCATTCCAGTCCATTTTCTACGCCACTGCTAGCTATAAAAAAAATCAAATTGTCCCCTTTATTTTCAGATATTTCGTTTCCTTCTTTTTCTTCTTCATTGAAAAATTATAACATCTTCTCGATTGGGTATTTAATTTTGCGCCACCCAGTATAAATGATCAGAATCGCTCCCTGATTCACATGTGCCATATCTGTCCGTGTATCTGCCTGATCACATGATAACTTTATCGATGGACGGTATTGAAATGGATAAAATCAGACCTACCTCCTTTTAAAAAAAAATCCCTCCCAATAATTCAGCCATATTTTACCATCAGGAAGCTTGAACATGACTGATGCGCCTATAGTTGCAGTAGTGAACATAAGGGGAAATTAACTTCCTTTTAGAGACCCAAAAAAGAAATGGTTATGTATTGGCATGAATGGAATGGGTCCTTCTCTTCGTTCGCTAAGGACTGGAGCTAAACGTGGAGCGATGGTGAACCCAATTAACGGATCTTTAATTCTTTTCCTTAGGTTCTCTCTCGTTCTCTCGGTAAAGCAAGCCACCATCCCATGCGGGGAAAACTCGCTATAATGTTTTTTTTAGCTAGTTAGTGTAGCTATGGCTTAGGCCCCTCTAGAACAAGATCCCATTCATTAAATCATCATTAAAATGAGTGGTGAAGGGCCCTTCTAAGCAAGGTGTCTTTCGCAATTATCAGGGGAATTAGCATTCTGTGTCACTTCGATCGAAAATCGCTCAAAAATATTTTGTAATGACATCAAGTATGTAGTAGCCACGGCAACGGCAATAAGGCCAAACACTTTCACCTTTATCCTCTATAATTAGATAAATGGTTTTCTCTTTGGAAAAGACACTCTTTCCTCGCTACTAAAAATGTGGTCAAAAATATCAGTAGGCACCCGAAACTTCTCGACGAGTTTTTTAAGGATAGTCAATCAATTATGTACAATTTTTTGGTAGCGCCAATTTAAAAATGCTAACAAATGTACAGACTTAAACATAACCTTTATAGCAAAATGAATTTGTAACTCATAAATTCGTCCGTACATCCGTTCCGTTCTTCCGTTTGTGATCGATTTTTTCAATCTTGGCTATCTAGGGATCCAGTTTACACAGATAAATTGCCCAACAACATTTGAATTTTTGATTTAGTAACAGAGAGTATTTTAATTTTTAGTGACAGACAGATTCTTCAGCAGACCACCTCTAAGGCTCTCACGGACCACCTTCGGTCCGCGAAACACCAGTTGGGAAACAGTGCTTTAGACAGTTAAATTAACATATTATCCAATTTTGGTTGGTAACCATACTTTGTGAATTCATTTCCGCCAAATTTTAAACAGCTGATCAGAACACTGTTGCACTGGTCATACAAGACTAATCCAAGACTACCTTGCCAGAAAAATTGCTAGCCTGACCTAAATGAAGTTCGAATAGAAAGGTGGGAAAAAATAGATAAAAATGTGTTCCTGATTTGGGTTGAAAGGAACGTATGCACCAGTAAAGCTAAAGCTAATAAGGTGAAGGACAACAAAAAACGGTTAATGGACTGAAGTTATTATGTTTACGAAATTCCAAAATCAGGTAATTTTCTCATCAAATATGTTTTCGGAGTCATTAAAGTTTGGCGTCTTTTCAAATAAATCTAAATAAATTACCTAAAAGATGCAAACACGAAATTTAATCCAACCGTGACAGATAAAAGATGTAAGGAAGATATGATTGCATAGTCTTGCGCGAATTTCTGAAAGAATCGTACAAAGACCTCATCTTGGCAGAAGTTGATGAAAATTGAGATGGAAAAATATATTGTTTCACAAAAATTCGACTTTGAAGCTCAGCAAAAATCAAATCTTTTATCCGATTTTAGTATGGTTAGTTTTATTATTTAGGTAAATTTGTTGGCTATAATAATCATCTTATTTCGCTATTCTAGCTTTGGAGATATTGAGGTTTTTGGCCAGATGTTTGTTTTGATAACATCTGGAACGGGATTAAAAATGGCCCAAATCTGACCTTACCTCCTATATACAAATGACCCTTCCATGCTAGTTTAATTTGGCCATAATAATCGACAGAATATCGCTAGCGACTTGACATTTTGATCAATGCCTAATTATGACATATACTTTGAGTTGATGGAAAGTGCAGCAGTTATGACTACCCCCCTACCCCTAACTCCCCTACAAAGTAATATTCAGCCATATCTTTTACCTCTTTAAAATGTGACGAAAAACTTCAAATTTGGGTCAAATGGTAGCCGTTGTCCTTGGCCTTATAAAATACCTAAGGTGTATCAGTGCCAAAGCCGACTCATCTGTGGTTGAGGCCTTTGACATAGACGATCAATTGAGTTATTTGTTTGGTATTCGACCACTACTAGCAGTATGGTTGGGGGATTCCAAGGTACCGATCTTGATACGATCATCTGCGCTGGGTTTAGATAACTCCGCTCAGTGTGGAACAGGCATTAGGCTAATCTTTTCTATTTAAAAAGGCATTTTACATGTAAAACATACAGAGAATTAATAAAGATAGAGCGCAATAAATCGTCACTCTCATATAGGTTGGAAGTCTCGTCGGCAAGAATTGAAACAGTACTACCAACCAACCCACGTCACAGTTATGTTTCTGAAAAAAATGTTTAAGGGTATGAGGTGCAGCTGATTAGTATAGACGCAATCATACGCTATGTCCCACAACTGGATCTTTCTTAATTACTGATTGGGAGTGGTAAATTTGAGTATTTATACAACAAGAAATTACACATTTTCGGGAGAAAGGACCATTCTGGCATATTAACCACAAAACCCATGTAAAGGAGCCCAATACAAGTTTCTTCGTATCAAAACTTACCACAAATAGGTATTGGAGCATGAATATTTGGTAATCCTCTTGGTATCCATTCCATCATTTAGCTCTGTTATAATTTCCTCAAATTCACATGCAAATATTCAAAATTCACTGCGAGCGGAGCTTTCCACTCAAATCAAGAATACCGAACATACGCTCGCACTATATCACCATCAACATCTTGTCCAACAATTTATTCGAAGCAAAATCGAATCGACAAGCTCGACCACACTTCGATGGACACGTAATACTTTATCGAGGAACACATCAAACCATTTAATATGTAATGACTATAGTATTGACCATTATAGTCTTGCATTATATTTTCCAACAACTAACATTACACTATCAACACCATATCAAAAATATTATTCATTTATTACATATTTGCCTCTTATTGATACTTGAACAAGGAATAAAAAAAACTTATGAAACGCACAATCGTTTACAACAACTATACACACGACCACCAATCTCCCGTACCGCAAGAGGCGGCAATTTGTATAGAGCACTGAGAAGGATCCTTTGTATGGTGACCACCGAAAGCAGATGTTTCGCTTCCCCGTGAATTATTCAAAACACTTGACTTCCACTGAAATATTCACAAAGTAGTTATACGTATCGCACCCTCAATTATATTATCCTTTTCCCTTAGACGTATGTACGTACACTCTATTGAATCCGAGTCCTTTTTTAGTGGCTGGGCTATAATGTGCAGGGTATATAATTAGTGTAGAGTTGTAAGGTTCACATGTGTTCTCCTTCTTGTCTAATGGGATCTGCTGAACAATGTACGGGTTTACTTTTCGGTAAAAATGAAATTGTAAGATAATTGTTTCGCAAGGATTAGGGATAAGATAAATTATTCAGTTATAACCATGACGCGAGGCGAATCATTTGTTTCTTCTGCTCTTTTTTTTTTATGAGAAAGGGATGTCACTGAACACACTTTTTCTTCACGTTTTTTTTCTGTTGAGACACTTTTCAGATTTCGAAGCGAAATAGGGAATCGTGGTATTTCTTTAAAATGCACCAGTCGGGGTGGTTGGCGGATCGATAACACCGCGTAAAAGAGGACACGGGACGACGACGAAATCAAGAAGAGAGCTTTATACGGCCGCGAAAACGGTCCGAGAACGGTGCTGATGATGATGATGGTGGTGCGGCGGAAAAGATATCGAGCAGCGACGCATCAGTAACAAACTTCGCGAAGGGTTTGCTTTACAGAAAAAAAACCAAAAGGGGGACGTTTCGATATATGGGTGCACTCTAGAAGCAGGCTTTCCGCACAGATGCTGCTGCCGAACGGATATTTAGTATGGAAGAAGCACCGGCAATTTCATATCATCTATACACACAACAAAACCGGCAGGCAGACTGTGTAGCGTAGCCCCTTCTTCTTCGCACAGACAACAGATCAATTCCCCGATTTTGCCCGACCGCGACAACAACACCCGCGCGCTCACAAAAGAAGTCAAAAGTTCCTGTGTCGCGTCCTCGACAATGCAATTTCTTCTTCCTTTACAATGCTGCTGCTGCTCCTGCTGTCGTCAGGGTGGTTGTTGATGTATAGTTGTTGTTTTGGGCCAAGAGTCGAAAATTTGCGGACGACACTGCAATCATATTCGCGTCTCCGACTCTCGCGCGCTCACATTCGTTGTGCCTTACAACTTTCGACACCCTCCAAAAATCTATATGCTCTTCGAGAAAAGAAAGCTCCCTTTTTGGATGTCCTTTTGGTTGTTGTTGTTGCTGCTATATCCACTGTTGCACTACACGGCTATGTAAATATTGCACCATCGCGAAACATAAAAGGAGACCACTTAGTTCACACCTTCGTCCCTGTGTGTACCTTGCGCTAATGGCGATTCATGTAAAACCACAGGCCCAATTCGTTCTTTCAGTGGTTAATTTTCTTTCTTTCTTCTTTCGGCACGGCACACACAATAAAAATGAACAATCGCACGACGAATTAAACGTATCACCGACCCCGAAAGGACTAAAGTTCACCCAAGTGTGTATATCAAGTAACCGACTCCCAACTAAAGTTCATCTAATGAATCACCGATTCGGATAGAGTGCCGAAAAACAACTAAACACTTCCGAAGCGATAACCGCAAACGAACAGGACCACCGACATACAACGTCGTCGTCGTTCAGACATATCCATTACTCCCATAGGAGAAAGGACGATATGTTAGACAAGTTCGTGATACCGACAGCAATGATGAAAGTATTGTCGCACACTGACAACATCAATCTTTTTTCACCGCACCGAACTCTTGAAAAAGGACTCCCCGACACACTCCTGTTCCGACAACAGAAATCTCACTCACTCACAGAAGATATGTACAGTGCGAGTTGTAGGATAGTCATCCGTCTCGTCCTTTTCGTTTCCGCCTTCGTTGTGTCGTGTCGTCAAAAATATACCCCGAGAGTTTGTTCTATATGGAAGTATGTATAAGGTCTCTCGACAGGACATCCGAACAAAACACCCTATAGCACACACCACCCCCTGAAACACTTTACATTTATCCTCTCAGCAGCAGTGTAGCAGCACAGTCGAGAATGAAACGACGACGTCGAAGTCGATGACGATGTGGACGAGTGTGGAAAAATGAACACAACGATGAGCGGAAGTAAAATGGAAAGAGCAGGCGGATAGCGATAGTATACACACAGTTCCATCATTGCATAAAAGGACGACAGGGCAAAATGGGGAATGGCGACGACGACACGCGGAGAGTACTCGGGAGGAACCTTTGGTTAACTCCTCGATATATATTGGATCTTTATGACGACGAGAGCTCGACGGCATTCGTTTTTGGCCGTATCGTTTACATGCCTCAAGCAAGCTCAGTGTGTGTATTTGGTCAAAATTAAATTGTGCATCGCGAAAATATTTATAGTTGACGAACAACAACGATTGCGGAAATTTTTTGGACATTTTTGGGTATTTGATTTTCACATTTTAAAGCTTTTTGATGGTTTTGTCTGAAAAATACTAATTTCGGTGAAATGAAAATCCACCCAATTTAAAATTCATCCGATTTTTCACCAGATGGATTTTGAGGGAATGGATTTTGCAACAGACACTATTTCGGCCTATACCATATTAGATTTCCTGCCATAAACCGTTTATTGAATTCGTGTGCAATCAAGAAGGCACCTGCAGAGATGCACCAAACTCGCGCCTAGTGCGAAATCCACTGAAAATAAAATCCATCCGATCAAAATCCACCTCAAGAAAAAAACTCGAAAATATTTCGACACGTAGGTCTGGTGCGAAATCAATCTAAATCAAAATCAGTCCGAACAAAATCCCCACCGAGAAAAAATCCAGCTGGTCAAAATCGACCCAATTAATTTTTGCTAAAGCAGAAACTGAACATGTAAAAAGGACAGAGGATTTTGGTGGTAAATGAGAAAAGACCTTCGACCGGATGGATTTTGAGAGACTGGCTTTGTACCAAATACCTGCTAAAAACCGTTTATTGAAATTCTTCAATTCTTGCGAAGTGCAATCGGGAAGCACCACACTCGCGTCTAGTGCGAAATCCACCATGAAAATCAAATCTAGCCGACCGATCAAAATCTACACCAAGAAAAATGAATCCATATTAATAGGGCCCAAACAAATTTCGGCGAGTAGGTTCAGTGCAAAATCCACCCAAATCAAAATCCATCCGGTCAAAATCCACCCTAAGAAAAAAATCCAGTCAGCCGAAATCCACCCTCTATTTTTTTAATAATTAAAGCTGGAACTGAGCTTGAAAGCTTGAAACCGGATTTTCGTTTTAATAATTTAAAGAAAGATATTCGACCGAGTGGATTTTGACGGAGTCGATTTTCTACCAGACACTATTAAATTTCCTGTTATAGAAAAAAAACCATTTTAGTAGGGCTCAAAAAAAATCGCCGGGTAAGTCTAGTGTGTAATCCCCCCTTTGTAAAATCCATCCAATCAAAATCGAGTCCAAGAAAAAAATCGAACTCGTCAATATCAACCCAATAATTTTGTTTTCGTAATAACTATACGAAGCTTGAAAATAGGAAAAAGGATTTTCGCTTGGCTTGGATTGCGAATAATGCCACTGTTTTTCCCCGACATGTCGTAGAAGGCGACTAAAGAGACACGAGTGAATAAAACTCTCCTGAGCTTCTCACATAACTGAACAATCGTGCGTACGTGGTAGTGCGCCCAAAAGTGTTTACGTATATAAGAAGCTTAACGAAAAATAGATCCCTTTAGATTACAAGGCGACTAAAGGGATAGGGTATGTTGGCCAGCAACGAGTAACTGAAATTTTACTATCCTAAGGAAACAGATAAGGACTGACTTAACTGACTAGCTTTTGTTTGGGATTCGATTCTGGAATGTTCGCACCCTCCTCGAAAATAAAAAGAAGGTCCACAGAACGCATGATTTCTTGCAACTTGAAAAAGAATTTCTGTGGTACAAACTGACGATTCTCGAAGCTAATGGTATAAGATGATGGAACAAAGGGGGATTCAATTTTCCTACGCGAAGTACGTAATGCTGTATTCGGATAGAGGCGCCGGAAATGGTCGTGAGGCTGGAGTAGGTAACCTTTTAACCAAAGATGCACGAAAATGTATCAGACATGCAATACGAAGACACGGTCTTGGAGACCGAAACGACAACGGTGAAAGATCTGTTGACGTCTGCAACTTTCGCAGCTCAGTTGGTCTTCTGTTGATCGGCGGAGGACGTAAAATCAAATTGACCATTTTTACATAAGCAAAAGATTTAAAAGTTGCCTTTTGGGACATTCGTAATAAGAAGGCGGCGATCATCACATGGGTTGTCTCTACGAAGACACCCTTTTATAGCTGGCAAAGTTCCTCCTCAAATAAATACCCTAGCCAGTCGTCAAAACTCAAGATACGGTCTACGGCTCCGACTAGAAATGCAATAATTAATGCAATTGTTGCTCTAAATAGAGGAGAAGCCGCTGGGCTTGATGGTATCGCTGTCGAGATTTATCAAACAGCGCCGGACATAGCTACCGGAATGCTGCATCCGCTCATTTGCCTCCTCTCACACAAGATCTAGGATCTGTTAGCAATGACCCCAAATCTTGAGAGGGAAGCAAACAATAATATGCCAGCCCACACTGATCGGGGTCCGCCGGGTCGTGTTGTCCAGAACTTTGATCTTTCGTACCACGCGGTTCGGCAAACCACGATCAGGCATAAGGCTAGCTGGCTGGCATAAGATTTCAAGGCACTGAGAAAAGGAATCCTAGCTCCGATCGCAATCACTATTAACGGAAAGCCCGTAGAGAAGGCAGATGAATTTAGTAGCATTGTTGCCGAAAATCGTGATACCGGCCAATATGTCGAGCGTCGTATCATTCAGGCTAAGAGCACTTACGGAATGCTATCCAAAATCCGCCTGACCATAGCTACCTCAGCATTAACACCAAGCTGGGTTTGTTTCGTTTCCTTGAACTCTCTGAGCTTTTGCATGGCCGAAACAATATCCAATGAAGAACTAAGTTGGATGTCCTACAAAAATTCCACTACAAACTCGTCCCACGAAAAAACAAACTACATTTCATGTCAAAATACTCCAACGCTCAACTGTTCAACCATCCTTCTCTCTGCCAGCATAAAATACCTTTCTCTATATAAGCTCATGTGAAAAGGACTTTCATCCTTTTCATCGCGTGTATACAGAAAATATTCTCATTCGAATGAACGAATATTACACAAGTGCAAGTCACCTAAACACGAAATAATTCTCAACTTATTCATGAGAGAGAAAGTATAAGCCCGAAGCCAAAGAGAAAGAGAGAGCTAGCGACCAAATCAACTTTACCGAGTACATATCATGGAACATTTACCCCGCGCGCACCCGATGACGACAACCAAATCGAACAAGTGGAAAACATGAGTCTATGAAAAGAATATTATATGATAGTCACCCGCAGTGGGTATAGACAACATAGCATCCCTATTGCTTGCCATAAAGTTATCTGAAGAAAAACTTGGGTGTCCAAATACGTTTGGCAATATACGAGAGTACTTCCCCCTACCCTTCCTCTCCGTTCTCAATACATATGCCCATACAGACTGGGGAAGCATTACACCGAAAGCTTTTCTCATCGCACCGCACCGAACTCTCTCGGCCAGCGAATAAGGATGCACTCGTCTCGACTGTTCATGATGCAAAGGTTCGAAGAAAATTCAGTAATATTCCTGTCGGTTTTACTAGTAGTGCAACTGCAAAAGCATAGTTGACGACCAAGTGAGAGAGAGAGAGAGAGTTCCAAGGCCACCAAGTAAGCTTGCCACATTACTTGAGCTTTCTTATTTTACATTTCTCTCAATCTGAATTTCATATTCGCGCTCCTTTACATCTACCAATTGTTGTATTTCCAAAAAGACGTCATCTTTCCATTCTTTTTGACTCCGACTCCGTAATACTGCCGAAAAAAGAAATCTTATCGTTTTTTCGTGCTCTCCTTTACTTAGCATATAATATACATACAATGGATTATTATGTTGGTCGTAATTCGTATGACGACGAAATGAAATCCTTCCATTTTGAAAAGTACACGCCTGAGATAGAGCAGTTATGAAAGGAAGACATGCGGAAAAACCAAGCATAAACGAGCCCCATTCAGTCAGTATACAACACACAACACAATCCGAGAATAATGCGACGAGAGAAAAGTGGAGACAGAACAGAAGAGTGTCAAGAGGAAGGAAAAAAAATCCCGGAGGGTTCGGTATGCGAATAAAAAAAAGAAGAAAAAATGTAATACACCACCTCCCCATTATGATGGCGATGGTAATTCCTTTTTATTTTTATTTCATGCCTCTTTTTAAAGTGACGGCAAAAGTACTTGATTTGAGGAGAGTAGGTGAAAACATGACATGCGGTACACATCTTGGAATTTTGCAGAGCACTTTTCTTCGTATACCGTGTAGAGGAATATAGGGGAGAAGAAGGAACTTTTGAGCTTATGGATAAAATTTCTGCTTTTTCGAACTTTTGGCAAGATTATCATTTAGTGGTTCCGAAAAATGCATAAGACTTCAAATGGAGTTTTCAAAAAAGGTATAAAAAAATCCACAAATGAAGAAATCCATTAAATCAATATCCCCAAAATCATAACTCCCCAAAAATAATTTCCGAAGTGGAAACCCGAAATTCGTTCATAATTCCAAAAAATTAAATCAATTATCACTATTTTGGTAAAGATAATCCCCACAGATTCTTGTTTCCGTGCTATGTAGTGCTGCTCGTCCGAACGTTACTCTATGATTCTAGAAATACTAAAAATATTAAAATTATTTTTTTGAAATCCTGAAGAAATCCCTAAAATCCAAATCCCCAAAATCACTACCTCCAAAATTATAATCCCCAAAATTAAAATCTATTACGTGAAATACTTCGCATTTTGAGTACGGTTTTTTGGCCCTGCTTTAAAGTAAGAAACGTTAAAACGTTACTCTAGAAACTCTAAAAAAATGTACTGAAAATCTAGAAAATAGAAATTTTATTAAGCCCAGAGATTGTATGAGCATATTTGGGGATTTTGAGGTCAGAAATTTATACACACATTTCCGGAATACATAAGACCTCAAATGAAGTTTCAATAGGAAACAAAAATCCCCAAAACCCAAATCCCTATAATGGAAAGCCCTTAAAAATATAATCCCCAAAGTGGAAACCCGAAACCGGTACATAATCCCCAAAATTAAAATCAATTATTGCAATTATGTGAAACACTTCCAATTTTGAGCACAGATATTGGATACAGATATCAAATTCACAGGTTCTTCTAGCCGACTCAGTAGTCAAAATCGTTCGGCACTCTATGATTCAATAGAATACTGAAAATCTATTCGAATTGAACCCAGAGAATGTATGAGCACATTTGGGGATTTCGGGGTCAGTAATTTCTGAAATACATAAAACCACAAATGAAATTTCAAAAGAAAAACCACAAATCCACAAATGGAAAAATCCTCAAAATCTAAATCACATAATCATAACCCCCAAAAACATTATCCCCAAAGAGGAAAATAAATTATCTATCTAAAATTATATTATCTAAAATCTACAGGTTTTTCTAGCCGTGCCTTGTAGTTAAACTCGTTTCGGCTTTACTCTATGTTTCTAGAAATACTGGAGATCTTAAAAATGGAGATTTGAAATACATGAGCCTATTTGGGGAATGTGTCGTCAGAAATTCATACATACCTTTCCTAAAGACTAAAGACCTAATATGATGTTCTCAAAAGAGAAATCATATATGTATCTACAAATAAAGAAATCCCCAAAATCCATAAAGTGAAAACCCCAAAAGACACTAAAAATCTATAAAATCTAATTTTTAAAACCCAGAAATTGTATAACCCTATTTGGAGATTTTGAGGTCAAAAATTCTGTATAGGGTATGTGATTTTTGGAATCTTCTTGAAAATGTTGGGTTAAAAATGTTTTGCCTCTATAAAATTTCATTAGAATCGGTTAAATTCAAAAGAAACCAACTAACCTAACATTCCCAAATTTCATATCCACACACTGCCAAAAAATTACTTCGATCAACTTAGCTTAATCCCCCAGCAGTCCCAACATTCACTTATCGCCTCCAAATGTCTATCATGCCAATATGCACCTTTTAACAAAACACTCCCTTAAAGGATATCAAAAACGTTTTCAAGGAAAATGAATTCAAATAGAAGAAAAGACTTGGCACAAAATTCCCCATCGCGCTTACCCACAACAACACCATTTCATTTAACGGACTTAGAGTCAACCCACTCACTTCATCCGTACCACCAAGAGACAAATAGGCACAGTGACGACGACGAAGAAGAAGCAGCTGAAGCCATCAATGAAAAGAAAAACTTCTTTCCTAAATACTTTTTATATCCTGCTCTTCTTTACACCATCACCCCATATCTATTCATCTAGGATACTTACTGCACTCGTGCCGCCGCTCGCTTCATGTTCATGTTCACACACAGAACACAGCCGGAGCCCATAAAAAGGAAACTGCTCCACCACACTGCTGGCTGCTCTATACGACTTACGACTATATAACCAACATTTTACGAGTACTTATACTTTTGTCGTTTTTCTCGACTCACTTATAATCTCACCCCATCTCCCGCCATCCGCTCCACACACACACTTTACGCGCCATCTCGAGCGAATTTCGCTAAGGGATACTTTGGCTTTTTTTTGCTTACTTCCTTCATCACAGGAATATTGTATATTCATCCGGGCTATATCAAGATGGTGTTATGTGCGGTGCTTCCTCTCCAGCATTTTTATGATACCTCTTCTTCGTTTTCTTCGCCTAGCATTATACAGCAGAAAGGCTAACGATAAAATTAAGCACTTGTAAAATGTATGAACACGTATAGAAAGGGACTTACACCCTCTTCTTTTATATATGTATTACCACGAGTAGAATAAAGGACAAATGGGGAGGTAGAATATAAGGTGAAATGTATAGAAGTGTGTGGGAAAATAAGAAATTTCGGGTTACTCTTCTAAAAACATTTAGAAGAATTTGCGGAACTTGGTGTGAAGGTAATAATCTTATCAGGAGATTTATACGGTTCCGAGATATATGCAAGAGTGTGTGTTTGATTTAACAAGCTCTTAATGAGGATGAGAAAATTATCCGGTGTCGTATCGTGTCAATTGTTGAATTTCGATGTTGTTTAGGTAACGAAAGAGAGTCGAGTCGCATTAGCGCTGTTTATATAGTAGAGCGTCGATTATCCGAACATTCAATTAACCGAATCGGGGACTCAGGTTTTTTCTTGTCAAATACATCGAATCCTATGACAAATTGGAGAATAAAGCAAACCTTCATCTGCATAACTCCATTGCTTTGATTTTTTCGGTTCTAGAAGTTTACCACATTTGCAGTTTGTGGCTTAAATTTACTTGAGACAATCCTCTAGTTTTTCTATGGAAACTCTATTAAGATAACTTTTAGTTATCCGAACCACACCTGTCGGCATTAGTTTGAATAATTGATGCTCTACTGTGCTTAAATTAAAATATCTAAACAAATTACAATCATATGTAGGTAAAGGAGGAACTTCAAATTGCTATTTTGATGACAGAATCAAAATGCATTTTGTACAACCTGTACACTGCACAGAATGACAAAGAGACAACCGGAAAAAAATCCGGCCATCAAAATAACACAATATCAAGGTTTTGTATACATACTCTTGTAAACCAATGACAGTAGAAAAATGCAAGGAGTCAACTACGCTTTTACACCAGACATAAACACATTTTCCCTTCAAAATCTAGAAAGGTAATTCCTTGTGGCACTCGCCACACACAACAAG
The DNA here is from genome assembly GCA_949715475.1 of Microchrysa polita. Lineage (NCBI taxonomy): Eukaryota > Metazoa > Arthropoda > Insecta > Diptera > Stratiomyidae > Microchrysa > Microchrysa polita. Next base: position 131,362,984 of record OX454415.1, on the reverse strand, counting down.
TGGTGCGAACATGATTCAAATGCAAAGACATTGCATGCATGTTTTCACGCATAGGAGAAAGAAAAATAATTGTACTCGTACAACTGAAACTTTCCCCGCAATTGAAAGCCGATTTACACCCATTTACGACAATTTCATATATGTACATATGTATGATACGAGTACCAACCACATACACTATACTTACTACTCGGTTCCAACATAATACGAGCACTCTGCGGCTTTGTGAAAATGTCTGCTAAATGTAACACCTTATTGTACACACTTTAGGGTTTTAGGTAGCAAAATAATTTGAGGAGAGCTTTCGTGTGCAAGCAAGAAAAGGAAATATTGCTACAGAGTCAACCATTGTGTGTGTCCTGTAACAAGTGACAAAGACACATGAGAAGTGAAATGTGTAGCAAATGAATTGCAAGTAAACTGACATGGTCTTAAGATGTGTTTGGTTTGAAATGTGTGTTGCAACTTTGTTAGTTTGTGAAATACAACTCGTATGACGTTTTAATGAAGTAAAATTTGACTCTAGTATGGATTTCTACGGAATTTAGGGGCCCAAAAGCCACATCAAATTAATTTTACTCAAAAACCTGAAACCGAACGTAGATGCTGAACTGAAGCGCTTGATTTTGGAAATCAGTTAATCAATTGTCAAGATGACACGGGCGCGCAAGCAAATGTAATACCATTACAAATACAGAAGAGCCCGTATATCCAAGGTCCAGATAACCGATATCTCGATTAACTGAAAAAAATCTTAAGCCGATGTCCTTCACTTAACCGATTCTTTAGGGTTGCTTAATTTTTATTATCCGATTAATTACCTAACAAAAAAATTAGGTGTCCTCCAATTTTCCTAGTATGTAATTGCAGGCATATACAACTTTCGAGCTGAGTTTTGAGAACATTGCATCGAATTGGAGAAAGAATGTAATTGTTCGAATGTCCTATGGAAATAAGGAACAAAAGTTGTTGAGTGTACACTCCATACCAACGCCATCTAGAAATATCATAGCCGCAACTCAGCTGTAAGTTTCCCTACTAAATTTTGGAAGGACATGGACAAACAACAACAAGCCTATGACGTAATTAAAAGGAACAACAAAACAGTGCAAATTTATTCGGGAATTTGACAATTAAGTGACTACATTACGGCCTTAATATCTAGACGGCGTTGCCTACACTCATGTACAGACCTACAAGAATATTATTTTTTTTTTGTTTTTTGTAAGGAGCAGTGGCGGACTTACACATTTGACGCTAGTAGGCTGCTGACATTTTGCCGCCTCTACCAAGCTCTACGAGAGGGGTGTCAAGCTCAAAACCTGGTCTGGGCCAAAAAATATCACTGCCTTTCAGTTTGAGCGGGGCGCAGGATCAAAATACGGAAAAGTCTACAAAAATTTACGAGTATTTTACAAATTTGATTACACAAATATTTCATTTAAAATATGGCTATAAATCTGAGTCACTAACGACATTGGGATCATTGAAAAATGAAATTTTTCGACAAAGTACTTCAATCAAAATAAACAATTTTAAACATGAAATTAAACGGCCAATATTTTTTTGATCCGTCAGTAACACCTTTTTTTCGTATTAATTTTCGTCAAATTTTAAACAGCTGATCAGAATATTCATCCGGTTATCCAGGTCGCCCCGAACAACCTTAGCAGCGAAAATTGTTAGGCAGAAAACATAAGTAAACTTCGGACAGAAAGGTGGCTTTAAATAAGCAAAAATTAGTTTGTGATGTGTTGTGGAACAAACGCATGCACCAGTAAAACTTGGCAAAAAATCGGGTACTTGGGATGAAATTGCAGCGTATAGGATATTTACTATTTTCTCACCAAATATAGGATCAGGGTATTTTTTATACCAGTCACTATGTGATTAACTTTGTCATGAAGTTTGCAACGCACAGAAGGAAGCACCTCCGACTATATGAAGCAAATATATTATTGATCAGTGTGATGAGAGAAATCGATTGAGCGATGTCCGTCTGTCCCTCTGTCTGTCTGTCTGTCTGTCCGCCTGTTTCAATACAAACTAGTCCCTCAGTTTTGAAGCTATCGGACTGTATACAAGTTTGTTTTAACTGTTCGCTGTATATATGTCGGAACGAATGGAATCGGACCATGGCGTCTTGGGGCTGCCATAGAAACCCAAAATTAGGTTCTTCTAAGAAAAACTTTTTTCTTTATGAACCAATGTTAACCAAACTTTACCCAAATGTGTTTTTAGTAAAGCATCTAAACATATCTAGGAATGGATGAAATCGAAACACTACGTCATACAGGGCTGTCGTACAAACCAAGCCCTGGAAATTAGGTTTTTCTAAGAAAAATTTTTTTCTTTATAAACCAATCTTAACCAAACTTCACCCAAATGTGTTTCTAGTAAAGTCCCCAAACATATCTAACAACATATTAAATCGGAACACTACGTCATAGGGCTGTCATACAAAGCAACCCCCAAATATTAGGTTCTTGTAAGAAAAACTTTTTTTCTTTTTGAATCTTAACTAAAATTTATCCCAGTGTTCCTGGATTAGCCTCAACCCATCCAGGAACAGATGGAATGCGACCACGTCATAGGGCTATGGTAAAAATTGCTAGCACAAAAGGAGCTTAACTTCCATTCAAATGTTGCAGGTATTCAAATTTCGGCCGCGCCGGAAATTAGCCTCGGTCTCGTTTAAATAAATATTTGTCCAAGATACTCTTGTTCCATAATCTGGAAGGTTGGAAACGAATTATGTTGCAAACTTAGCAAATGACTGTCGGTTTCGGCAGACCCAATACCATTTTTCTGAAGCGAATCTCAGGACAAAACCACTTCACCAAGGAGATATTTTGCCTGCACTAAATGGCTGCCCTAAACAAATATACAAATTATATATTTGTAAAATATGTATATATTTAAATCTTGCATAATAATATGTTCACAGTGGTTGAAAACCGATTAATTTCGCCGTTCGTTATCAGAAATCACCGAAAATTGTTCACAGTGCACTATTCGCGATTTGATATGACCACTAACATTATTATTATACCTATAAATCGTTCTAAGTTAAAAAAAATCGCTGGTAACTTCAAACTGACCGTCCAAATAAGATTTTGGAAAATTAAGAAAAGTGGCAACACCACACTGAACATTTTTTCGGGTGTCAGTTAAAATATCGGAGTGAGCCGAAATGTGCTGAATAGGGGAATTAAGACTTGAGTTTTTACACATTTTCATTGGAAAAAAAATCGATTTTTGAATGTTGGCGCAAATCACGTGTTTTCGTGCACTCTGAAAATATTATTAGCCACCTATTTCCCAAGTTTTTGTAAATTTTTAGACTTGAGTTCAACATTCCATTTCTTTCATATTGATGCATTTTTGCTGACAATCTTGAGTTTTTTTTATTGGATCGAGTACAGAACAGAACAGCTCACCTTCCATAAAAATTTTACAAACATATTGACAAGAACAACTCCAAATGTAATGACAAATTTTGAAATCCGTTTTTGAAACTACTTGAAATTCGGCATAAACCGTTTTTTCAATTTCAAATACTTTTCCATGAACGTCACTTCTAAAATACAGTTTTAAATTTCATGTTCATTGTTTCATCCAGTCAAAAGATAATTAAAAATAAAAAAGTCACCTCTTCGGACCACCCTGTTATCTTTGCCCTACCAACTTCTAAGGTATTCGTGCTGAAGACTGTTACCATTCTACACATTCCTACCAAATGTTAAGTGAACTGGTGGACGGACAGATGGACGGACCAAATCGATTTCATAAGGGTTTTTCGAAAAAAAAATCCAAAAAACCCTACAAAAGAGCTTTGTTGCGAATTTTAGCCTGCAAGCAAATTATAAGAGGCCTTTTCGCTTTTCGTCTTTAATAATAAATCGTTGAAGCTCTGAGTTAACGGTGACAAATAGTTCTTCACTTATGTGTCTCACTGAAGTACAAACACACTTCACGAGAAGAATGAGTGGTATATGGCATGGCGTTGAAATTCGTTATTTGCTCCAAATTTGCCGCCCCTGTAAAATCTGCCGCCCTAGGCTCCAGCCTACTCAGCCTACTGGTAAATCCGCCACTGGTAAGGAGGAAGGGGTAGGGATACTAAGAATTACTCCACTTTCCATAAACTAAAAATATATTTACATACTTAGTCACTAGCGATATTCTGGCGAAAGTTATGGCCGAATTAAAATATCAAATAGGGGTGGATTGATGGATGGAAAGGGAAAACTTTGGTCCCATTTAAACAATTTTCAATAGCATGCAAGATTTTATCAAAACCAATCTCACCAAAATTGTAAACGGCTAGCTTCATTATTTTGGAATGTATCGTGTGAAGAGGCAGACACACGGGCAGACAGACCGACAGATAGACATGCCTTATTCAGAGACCGACCCTGGTCATTTATAAATTCATGTATTTTGTCCTGCCTCCGGTGTGTTACATAATATCGCGTAACAAAAACAATATACCCTATACCATCTTATGGGTACTGATATTGTTGTGAATTTGTCAAAAAACCGTTGGTCCGAATTTCTTTCCAATGCATTTTAGCTTGCTTGTAGCTTGCCTCCTGATTTCCACAGTGCCATAAATTTTCAACTTCAAAGCATTATGACTTTTTGGTTTTTTTTTTCAGACAAATTTCAAACAAGTAGGTGTCTGTTTAATTCAATAACCCCTTGTGAGGCATGGTGCGTTCAGTTTATAGACTATTTCGAGTCAACGTTACATCGCATATAATTTCGGAGTGTATATTATATGGCAGGCACTATATATTTCCTATCCGCACATGTACGGAAATTTTGGACCACGCCGAGATTCGATCTCCGGACCTCTAGATTCCTAGCATCGTAGAGTATGCCACAGAGCGTGACATTCGTGAATTCGGTTTCAATACACAGGGTGTCTTAAAAGTCATCGAAACTAATCCAGGTCCTGAAATTTACATCTGTTGTGTATGCAACCGATGTATCTTCGGCAATGCCAGGTCTTTGAGATGTACCTGCTGGAGAGAATAGTGTAATTTTTATTGCTCTGGCTTAAAAAAAATGAGTCAGTGTAACAAGTTGTCTTTTGTTGCTCCTGGATGTCTGAATGCGGGTCGGCGAGGAAGCTATTGCCTTAAATCCGGCAATACCAATATCGAACTTTCAACTTTTATGTTCCACCAGCATCCAGCTGTGGCTCTGGTTACAAGTTCGATATTGGTCCACTCACCACTCCTCACAGGATCCTACTTGGCGACTTTAACGCCCATCACGAACTCTGGCACTCTCTCCTCGGTAATGATGCCAGAGGTATAGATATCGCGACCAAATTAGACCCATCAGACTTCTGCGCACTCAATGGAATTTCGTCTACACGCGTCGCTGGTGCCTGCCATAGTTCTCCTGTCATAACTATTGTAAGCGCCGGTTTGATAAGTGAAACCCGCTGGGAGACAACTATCTCCCTCCAATCCGATCACCTCCCATACTTATTAATATTGATAAACCAGCTGAACTGACGACGTCAGAACGGCGTACGTTTATCAATCACAAAAAGGCAAATTGGGAGTGTTTCACTACGTTCACTACGACGAAGTTCGCCGCGCTACCTATTCCAACAAACACCAGGGAAGCCGAAAAGAATATAAGGAACGTCATTGTCAAAGCGGCAGCTCGTTTCATTCCGGCAGGACGTATCCCCAAAGTTCGGCCATATTTCCCAACTACTGCCGCAAGGTTAGCCGACGAACGGGACAACTTAGGAGCTAAACTCCGAAATAAATCGACAAGTCAACACCTACAAGAAAGAAAAATGGAACGAGCATCTTGAAAGCTGCGACCTCTCGAAAGGTGTCAGCAAACTTTGGGCTACAGTCCGCGCCCTGTCACATCCAACCAAAGACAGGGGTAGTGTAGCCATCAGATTCGGCAAGAAAACCACCGCAGATCCTAAACTTTGTGCGAGCTTGTTCAATAAACAATTTATTGAACACTCCAAGACCAAGTCGCTCAACTGCAAAATGAAAAGAAGGATACGCCGGTTGCGTATCCTGTCAACGGTTGACATTATTCCCACCTATACAGCGGACCAAGTTTCGGCAGCGATCATCAATGTGGCACAATAGCCCGACGTCGGGCCTTGGCCGCCTGAATCGTTGACCTCCAATTGTCACGGTTACGTGACCTTGTCCTCCAGTTTCGGAAGCCCAGCAGCTGGTGGGCGTCTTCACCTACGGAGTTCTCCCAGCGAGCTCTCGGTCGTCCACGCAACCTCGCTCCGTCAATTCGTTTTGCGTTCATAACTTTCTTTGGCATGCTATTGTCGTCCATCCGTTGTACATGCCCCGCCCATTGCAGACGTTGAAGCTTCACGAATTTCGATACTTCCAGCTCATCGTACAATTGATACAACTCATGGTTGTATCGGATACGCCATTGGTCTCGCTCGCGAACGGCCCCGAAAATTCGCCGAAGGACCTTTCGTTCGAATCGGTCTAGCAATATTTCGGAGGCTTGGGTAAGGGTAAGGGCAGCGATCAATAACGCTAAAAACTCTAAGGCCATTGGACCAGATGGCATTTCAATGGCCATGCTGAAACATCTAGATCTTCCGGCCACCGAATACCTCACGATGGCGTCAACGTCCTAAAGGCACTGGCCGGGAGTTCCTGGGGCAAGGACAAGGAAACTATGTTGGTCACCTACAAAGCGATAGGTAGAGGAATTCCCAGCAACGCAGCACCGGTGTGGTCACAAGCCGTTTGTGAAACAAACTGGAACAAGATCCAGACATGCCAAAACGCTGCTCTATGTATCGCTACAGGTTGTCACCTAATGTCGTCCCAGGATCATCTTCATAAAGAAACCAGCATGTTACCAATACGTGATCACAATCTTCTCCTGTCTTTACAATATCTGGTCGGTTGCTATCGAGAGAATCACCCAAACCATCATCTCATGGAAAATACTCCTCCTCCACGACATGTCAGGAGTGGCATCAGAGATCTCGAGAGAGACGTCCAGGGATACAAACGGGTACCTCCCGATATATTTGATAACACAGCATACCATGCGGCAATCGCAGATATTCACACAACCGTTGTGAATCGATCAATAGGAAGATTAAGTATGAATAGAGTCCTCTCAGCGCCCTCACCAGCTATTTCACCTGAAGAGACTAGGCTCCCGAGAGCCACAAGAGCGACACTAGCCCAGCTTAGGTCGGGTTTTTGTTCGCGCCTCAATTCATACTTATCTCGAATAGACCCGGACATTCAGATCATCTGTCCGAGCTGCGGTGGTGCGCCCCATGATGTGGACCACCTGTTCCGATGCCCCGCTGCACCCACTAACCTCACTCCGAGGGCGTTATGGGACAACCCTATTGCAGTTGCTACGTTCTTGTCGCTTGAGACAATAGGCCAGAACGACGACGAAACATAGAACACCTCCACAGACATGCACAGCGGTTCACGACTTTCTGCACCGCTACTACAACAACAATAGAATATGCCCCAACAATCTTGCGCCCACTATTTAGCTACGACGAACGTTTTATGTAAGCAGATCTGATTATCAAGTCACAAAATTAAATAGTACTTAAAAATTTATGACAAAACCAAACAATGTTACGCATGTCAGTTGGTCTAACCAAAAGGGAATACATCAAGAGTAGCTACATCCGAGGCAGCTTGTCCATAGACCCACCAATCACCGAAAAGCTCGAAGACCGACAAATGGATTGGTATTGCCATGTTCAAGGGCGTCCGCCTGAGAACCCCGCAAAGAAAGCGATATCAATGGTTCATCAAGTTCCACTTGAAGGCAAGAAAGAAGAAGAGACAAAACCAAACAATTAAAATTCCAGTCCCATTTTCTCTTGGATACTTTTATCAAAATTTATGATGACGAAGTTTTTGGTATTTGCATGTGATACCCGAATGCATTCATGAAGCCCATGCCCGAAATACAGGACATTATTAAATTTTCAGAATCGATTTTTTTAATAAGTTCCTAGTATCCTCCAAAAAGGAATGTTATCTCTCTCGATTACCGTAACTCCTAGTGGAGCATGGTGCGTTGATGACTACCGTGTGTAGTCCATCAACGTTACAAAGACAATTGAATTCGGAGTGTGATACGGTTGTCAGCCATACTACTTCCTAGTCGCATTGTTAGTTTATTATTCTACGATAAGAATATTTCTTGTCATCTTCTTCTGAATAATAAACTTGCGACGAGTCGTGCCGAGTTTGGAAACTCGTTTCTCTATGAGTGTCTATTTCACAGAGTGGCGACCGAACGATCACGGCCACAGAGCACGACAAAAAAGGAATGTTATATAATACTTAAAATATCCTAATCATAATTGTACACATTTAGTACAAAACGACAAAAATTAGGAAATACCAGATATTTGGTACATCTCGTTCATGTTTATTTCATTCATAAAAGAAACGAGCGTCACATACTTACTACTGATTTTAATATCTCATTTATTACACAGGTCTACAAAATTAAAAAAAAAATTTGGTGCCGCTGCGATTCAAGCATAATTTTAAAGCATCGGTCCTGTCAATACTCTCAGTGCCATTTTTTCATAAATGCTACATGTAGTTTTCAGTTTAGGCAAATTAATGAAATTGCATGGTAATCGACAGCCACGAGCGTTCCCAGATCGACTAAATATATCTAAAATCATTTGAATTGCTAAATTTATACAGTTTGAGTATGGCATGTTCAGACGAAATAATATTTGACGTCTTGATGTAGTCCTGAATTTTTTCTGCTGTGATTTACCGTTACTTTCAGGTAAAAGTTCAAATTAGGACGCATGAAGCAATTTGTTAAGGCTTTGGACAAAAATGGTAGTTGTGGTAGCTGGGTTAAGAACAGAGAAGCTTAAGGTAGGCATTTTTGACGGCCCTCAAATAAGACTTTTAATAAAAGATACCAGTTTTGGGCATTCGATGAATGATTTAGAGTCATTAGCGTGGATTTCTTTCGTCAACCTTGTGAAAAACTTTCTCGGCAATCATAAGGCTGAAAATTATCGGATTTTAGTGCAAAATATGCTGGAAAATTTAAGAAATCTTGGTTGCAATATGAGTACCAAGATGCACTACCTCCATGGTAATTTGGGTAAATTTCCAGTAAATCTAGGGTCTTATAGTGTGGAACAAGGCGAACGATTCCGCCAGGACCTGAAAATTGTGGAAAATCGTTATCAAGGTCGATGGGATGAACATATGATGGCGGATTGCTGTTGGAGTATCATGCGTGAGTCCCCTGGAAAGTCTCATCTCAAGAAATCTCGAAAAAGAAGCTTCCTTCATGTCTGAATAGCTATCAACATACATATTTTGGAACATTTCATCATTTCATCATATCTCGAAAACTACGTGTAGGGTTTAAAAAATTTATTCACCGTTAGAATTAGTATAGCAAGGCTACTCAAAAACAGTTTGAATCTCCCCGGCACCAAAACCCGTGTAGACCTGTGTATCAGCGTTAGTAGTTGGTCGGTCACTTTTTCTTCTAAATAATCTTTAAATCAGGACTGTACAACTAGTTTTTATGAGAGGGCCACATTGTTGGCTTAAAAAAAGTATGACGAGCCAAAAATGTGTATAAAAGAGAAAACCATTTCTCAAAGCATATTAAGTGTTTGCAAGGGAGGAGGTTTGCGAATATATAGGCACTATTATAGGTCCACGATGATTCTTTTGTAGTATGCTTAGGAAACTGGGAACATTTATTCAATATTTTCCAAATCACCAACTTTAGGGTTTTTTTTATTCTAACAAAGAAGCAAAGAAGAATTAAAAAAAAAACATTTCTACTTACCAATATCGCCTCTTGACTTATCACTACTATATTGTTTTGGTGAGCTAACTTTTTTATTTGGTATTGGTCTTAACGTTGTATTCACCTGTAATGCAATAAACGTATAACAAAATAAATCACGAACTGATACTCGCAAACAATAATAGTAAACATACTTTATCTGATCTTTCGCCACATGGTAATCGTGCGACAGATACATCGGGACTATCTTCCGGTGGTGGAGGTTGTGGCACCCAATTGTAACCTCGCTTTTGTATAGGAACTCCAACGCGATCATAATGTGCAGCTTGTTGTCTATGAAATACAGAAAAAATATTTACTTGAACTAGTGCACTTGATATACACATTAGACGAAAATGTATATAAACAGAAGTTGATAGTAAACAATTTACGAATATATACTTGTACACATATTTACTTAAAAATGTATATTTACTATCAATAAAATTATATACGTATATGTATTATATGTGTTTTGTTCAAAATAACATGATTTCACACTTAAAAGATAAACACATTCATTGAATCACTTAGTGAATTGGCAAAAACCAGAAAGGTCAAAATGAAACCAGATTTCTTAAAATGATTCGCTAGCTAGTCAATTCGAGATTATCGAGGACATAAATAAATTTTATTATATATATTTTTACAGATATGGGTCGTAGTTTAAAGAATACTAAGAAACAACTACGATTGTGAGGATGGGCGGCGGAAAGGTGTAACGTGGGCCAATTATTTTTTAACCCGAGTTGAGGTTATTATTTATTTTGGAAAACGTGAAAGCAATATTTTTCCTTTTTCGTATCATATTTCGCCAGAACTAATTGAGGGATGTCAAACTCTAAATGTTGTGCCATACAAGCTGATTCTTTTGGGTTGTCGGTACTAGCAACATTGAAGTGGATGTACATCGGAAGATAGGAAAAACATAATATGTACGTCCAAAGTGTAATTTTATTGGAAATTTTATGAACTTACAAAAGAGGATGTTGCTTGTTGTATTTCAACAAATCAATAGCTTGAAACTTGAAAATGAACTAAAAAATGCAATTACTCCGTAAACGCAAAAGTTAGAGTAATCATTTGTGGCCCAGGTATTACTCTGTTTATTCCAATTGGAATACAACCATTGAGGAAGATGGAGTTGCTCATGATGAAACTTGCTACATATAAAAAATATTGAAGCTTGTCAGAAAATTCACCAACAGGAAGGCTCCCTTAACAGACTTACCCTTTTCTGGGTACCTGGGCATTCGGGTGTCGAAGGCAATGAGCAGGAGGACGAGCTCGCAAGAAGAGCATCCGCCACCCTCTTTTTGGCTCAGTGGGATACCACTCTGTAGATGCAGAAATGAAAAAAGTGAGTCGGAAAAAGCTAAAGCCACCTTACACTGGGAAACTCTTAGAGGGCTTCGGCAGGCAAAACTTTTCGTTGTCTACTACTCACCCAAACGTATACTTAGGCTTCATTCAAACGACGAGCCGTACGGCTCGCAAGCTCTAGCCATTCAAATGCATTGGCTTATATGGGAAGCTCACGACGAGCGAGAGCCGTGCCGCTGTCAAAACACAACTAGCGAGACGTGTTTACACATATCGTGCACAACAACCCGCAAATTCACTGTCATAACACGGCTCTCGCTTGCTCTCGCTCTACATGAGCTTCCCATATAAGCCAATGCACTTGTATGTCTCGAACTTACGAGCAGTTTTCGCGTCGTTTGAATGAAGCCTTAGGCTTCATGGACACGACACGAAAACGGCTCGCAAGCACATCAAAATGCATTGGCTTGAACCTCTCGACGAGAGAGAGCCGTGCTGCTGTAAAAACACGGCTGACGACAGCTTACGAGCCGTGAGTTTTCGGCTGTTGTGCAGCGAAATGTGAAAACTGGTCTCGCGAGTCGTGTTTTGACAGCAGCACGGCTCTCGTTCGACGAGAGGTTCCATAAGAGCCAATGCATTTCGATGTGTCGAGCTTGCGAGCCGTTTTTGCGTCGTGTACATGAAGCCTTAGTATTATGAACATGCGCAGAAACCAGGTTAGGATAAATTGCGGGCTCCTCACGGGGCACTGCCTTCTAAATGGCAATTTAAAGACCATGCACATTGTCACCGACGCGAACTGTCGCCTTTGCGAGGCTGACGACGAAACGGCTTCGAACATTCTTTGTGAATGTGAGAGGCTAGCTATGCGCCGCGTGGAATGCTTCGGCATTGCGTTCCCTTTAGAGGAGGATGTCGCCTCTTTGGATATGGGACAGCTTAATCGATTTATCGAAAGAAGTCGATTAGATGAGTTCATCGAACCTATAGCTTGGGCAATGGCACAATAGACCACCGGTCGCAGTGCCAATTTAATTGTCTCAGCCCTTTACAAGTTGTCAATTTTTAAAAAATGCGACATGGCTCACGGTGAGATTCGAACTCATGACCCTGTGCACCGAAGGTGCGCACACTAACCGCTAGACCAGCCAGACTACACTTTGGATTGCGGGAAAATTTCGGGAGGGTTTTCGTTTCGGGACAGATTTGTAAAATGCGGGACTGTCCCGTAGAATCGGGGACGATTGATCGCCGTAATTTAAACTAGACGATTCGTCATGCGAAACACGTGGTTCACAATTGCCCAAGTTTTGCAGCGACTCGAAACTGGATCGGGCAATAGCATAGGCCCCCACAAGGGTTTTATGCTACAATAATATGAGTGGTATGTCTAATTCACTCTTTATTAATTTTAGCGGATAAAGAAACAGTTTTTTTATGGTTTAACTATATTCAATAGATGTGTTGATAGGATGTAGGATCTACGGGTCGCATTCAAACAAAACAATTGAATATTGTTATTTATACGGTTTACCAGTAGTTTTTCGTCATATGTTCAGCAATTATTAAATACATTTTTCCCGCTTTAACGGTAGCTGTTTTCAAAATATTCATCGGGTTACTGAATATAGTGAGTCAGTTCTCAGATCCTTTTTACTAAAAATGTCCGGTTGCTTCTTACCGAATATTGTGCTTGGCCAACTCGGAACTAATGACTAATGCTGATCACTCCAAATTAACCATGGAGTTACTCGACTCCTTCCCACATCAAACAGCGGCGAGGCCTGGTTCGTTTACTGCACTTGTTCTGATTTTTTATATTTTCTTCAAACGATCCTTAGAGGAAGCCTTGAAAAACCACGATTTAGATAGATTTTTACAAGTTGTTCCAGTGCAGCCCACGCTACGCCATTTCAAATTTCGAGGTCAAAAATAGATCGCCTGAAGCTAATGATAAATCTGAAGAATTAAGTGTTGCTCCTAATATGAACCAGAAGCTCCTGAATGGCTGAGGTGCATAATCAATATTGAACACCAATTTTAAATTTCCTCCCGCTTGACGGATATGTAGCTGCTTTTGTCCTGTAATTTATTTTCCTAACAACCGTCGGGATTTCATGATTTTATAAGAGCTTTATATAGCCTAAACTAAGAAATGAATATACAATGCTTCTCAGTGCAATCGCATTGTCAAATTTGTATTTAACACCAGGCAAGTGGTTCAGTATGCGATTTGTTTTATTAAAGCCTGCACCATCACCCTATCATGAGTGATAATCAGATACGGCTGTATTCACAGCTTGCCTAGTACGCAATACGCAAATTGAACTCCCAGGGGTTTGCTTTTGAGTTTACTCAATGCTTATGGCATTCCAAAACGTTTATTATAGTCTTGTTTCTATTCACATTTTTCCAGATTCTAGTGTCTCCAATATATTAAAAAAATTATCCGATTAACCGTTTGTCCTAAGATCTCATTTCGTAAGTCATTTTCGAAATAATTTCCATCATATAAACTCACCGTAAACTCTCATAACAATCCAAACAAACAACAGCATATTCGCCATTCTCCAATAGTAGCGCATCATCACTCTTTCGATTTGCAACAAACGGAAAGTCTCGTATCGGTAACGCTCGCACCCGTTTTCTATATGTCATAATACCACACAAATGACAACAATAATCGTGCCAATTGTATTTTCGTTCAACCGCACTAAGCGTGTTTTGTGCTTCATACCTAAAAGACAAACAAATCAAAAAAACGTTAGAAGACGAGATTAACAAAATTAGTTTAGTCTGTTTCTTCAAAAGAATCAAAAGAATTTATGCGCAACAATTTATTCTTGTCATAATTCATTGAAGATTGAACTAGTAAATTTAATTCTTGATAAATGCAAATTAGTTCACTGATTAGCAAGGAATTCCGAGTACGAGAAGTGTACTGCGCATAAACTATTTTTCATCCAATCTGTCTTATGTTATGCTGATTGAAAACTTACTTTCTCCATTGATTCAATAGAGAATGATAACAAAATGTGCAAACCAACGCCGAATGATCGGAACGTAGCTGTTCAGCATTGGCCGGCGATTTGTGTTGCAATAAATGAGGAAAATATGGTCTTGAGCCCTGAAAATTAAAAGAAATTTTAGTTTGATGAAATTCATGCCAAAAATGATAAGAGATAATAAGTTCCCGGAAATGAGTGGTGGAAATTTGAAAAACAAAGACGCATCTACATTGAAAAATAATTTGGCCGATCTTTGTCATCCAACTTGTACAAACAACCAACATTGCACAAGCTAACCCATCACTTAATTTGCCGGGAGCCAACTACAGTAGAACTTTCCTAAGTTGACCACCTCTTTTGACAATCTTTTTTCCGCCCTTAGACCTTAAACATTACGTTAAATGAGTCTCCTTAAGTTAACCATTCTATATCATGACCGAAAATTGTCCGTCCTTAGGTGATCAACTTTGGTGATTTTACTGTATACATGCAATTGCCATTCAACTAATTACCTCTTTGCTTGTATATAAAACTCGCGCGAGGGTTAAGTCAGAATGTAGGCCGCATAGAAAACAATATATCGAAGTACTAGCAGGTGTCGATGAAACCGATGGCGTTGACGGTGGCGTACTAATACTAAGGCCACCGTGACGAGATCCATTTGGTGAGGTCGATGTCAATATTGGCGAGGGAATTGTATATCTACAGCGGCGGGGAAAAAATTGAAAACAAATAAAAAGTTAATTAAAATCATCTTCGTCATAGAAACAAAATGCATTCAGGTCGTTGCAATGTTGAATACACATACTTTCGATGCTCCAGTGGTACACGTTCCGCTTCCATTGTTTCCCATTGTCGTGACATATGATTGACACAATCCTTACAGGCTAGAACACGATTTGAATTAACATCGTTTGATTTTAAGCAGGGAAAATGCATTGCATGCGAATTCATATGTTCCGAATTTGTCAGTAACCATTCCATTTTAATTGCTGTCGTAGGTACTTTACAAATATAGCATCTGCAAAGAGAAGAATGATGTAGTTGAGTGTAACGGATTAGTGATTTATTGATTTATGTATTAAAATGAACGTGGATTAGGAATACTTACGGATATTGTCCGTGGCCGTTTTCCATAGGCCCTTGAGAATGGGGTGGGGTATTTGGTCTTGAATCACGCCTTGATCCCTTTAGATCGCGAGATGATGATGAATTTGTTTCATAAGGCTAAAATGAAGAGTTTAAGAAATATTGTTAGTTTTCGTTTGCAATCAAATATTTAAACATTCTCAATTAATATTTCTAATAAAATAAAGGTTTCAGCTAAAATACAAAACTACATACGATAAGGGAGAAGATAAGGGTTGAAAGATTCTGTCCGATTCCAATATAATTTTTAGCTGTGGAAAAACTGCGGGCCCTCAACTACGCAGAAGGAGCTTCATAAATTGAACGGCTCCGTCCGCTATGTTCTCCATGGGACGTTACTTTCCCGCATTTTTGGAGTAAAACCCTTATAGGTTGAGAATGGAATAAACCATCATTTTCCTGCTTGTCGTATAAGGAAAGAAGCAGATATACAGCAACAAAAATATCCTGAAAAAGACAGAAGCCCAGACTTCCCCAAACACACCAAAAAAGCCGGTGCCCGACTGATTAAAGCGTACATGATACGCTCCTCCACGTCCCGCATTCCAAAAGTAAGCAAGCGCAACCTCCAAAGGAGAAGCCAGAGGATATTCAAGATGAGGCCGTGCCAAATCCGCAACTTGAAGAGAACCCGAATGCTTGGACGGGGGTCAAAACAGAGGAAGAATAAAAATGCTAAATATATTAAATTGAAAACAAGGTCACACGTTGACGCCAGAAGGGATGACCTACGCCGATTCTGGAAATAGTTAGTTGAAGTCACAACAAGCGAGAGAAGACATCCAGGAGGCGTTCGAGCAGAGGTCGGAAGTGAACATTCAACACGACACGCCACACCATGAAGTCGCTGGCTCATTGGTAGAGATGTCACTCTATCTCTGAGTTGCCGGACCGAGGGTTCGATTCCCACTGTGACCAAGGATGTTTGTGTTGTCCCCTTCTCGATCCCTTACCCTTAAGTTCCCTTCCGCCAAGGCTATGCTTGCATTAAAGAGTTGTCCCCTAAAGCCTAGAAATCAACATAAAAAAGAAGTATCTTGCGATAAAGAGTCCAGCTGCATATTGTGCAAGGAAGCAGGTAGGGCCAACTATAAATACCAACCTGGAGACGTCAAGTGTCCAATATTTGAATTTGAAACACTGCCAAGCAGCATAAGATCTGCTATCACACACGGTGAACGATCAACGCACCTCGGTTTTGGTTGCGGATAAAGAGGGTGAAGTAACAATTTGGACTTGTGGACGTTATGCGTTCCAGCAAGGAATATTGAGAGGGTTGAATGGAGTGGTTACAGCGAAAACCAACGTCATACATCAGCTACGCTCCGCCACGGTGGAACGCCGCAAAGTGTTAAGAGTTTCCTGGGCATTCGGTGGCTCACTGGTAGAGAACACTCTATCTCTGAGCTGCCGGAGCGTGGGTTTGAATCCCACTGTGACCATGGGCGTGTGTATTGTCTATAAAAAATGCTATTACGGCAGTCAGTTTTTCGATACAAATTGTTCCGGAGCTACCAAGAGCTGCCAAAACAGCCTCAGGAAAAAAATCTCTTGAATCTCTAGTACAAGAACAACAAGAGTTTCCTGGATATACGATACAAATACGCACACCCATATCATAATTGACTTGACTTTAACGCGTGGGCTCGGAAATGGGGCTCGATCGCGAGCATTCGGTGCAAATGCCTTAAAGATTGGCGCCTCTGTCAATATGCGACACGAACAACGGCGAATAGTGATTTGCTCGAGGTCTATAAAACAGTTCGCAGATCGCTAAAACTTACGATCAAAAAAAGCAAATACAAATCCGTGGTGATCATGAAGAAGATCGAACAAAAAGGGTCCCAAGTCAAACGTCCGGTGTTACCAAAAAATATTGTCTCTACTTTGTTCTCCCAACATGATCAAGAACCTGAGTGGCAGATCCTGACGCAGATTAGAGGTAACATACACGCGATTACGGAGACCGAACTTTTGAAGGCTGCTTCTAGGCTGGGGGATGGTAAAGCACCCGACTCGAGATGTGTTCCTAGTAGGGCATTGAAAGCGGCAATTAGAGTTGAATAGTATGTCGTAACCTCTATGCCAGCCGTTAGGTACTTGAGGCTATGATTGACACGAGACTAAGCTTTGGAGAGAACTTTAAGTATGTAGGCCTTAAGGGGACGACCGCCAAGGCAGCTCTGGCGAGAATGATGCCACACATAGCTAGCCCGAGAACAAGTAGGAGGCTGCTATTGTCATGCGAGGTAGGTTCGATGGGATGAGACGACAATTGGTCGACTTGCCGGAATGTCCCAAATGCAAGGAAGTTACGGAGGATGATGGTCCCAGATTTTGAGATATGTACAGCCAATTGGAAGCGCAACTGGGAGATGGCATAAGCTCCGAAAGCCTAGTGATTCTTAAGCAACTAGGTTTCCGTAAGCAGGACAATTTCTGCCGTTCACATGGAGCTACGGAGGGAAGAGCGTAAACGCGAATCTGCTACTTGCCCTGATTAGCTGAAATTGGTCCTGCGAAGAAATAATGAAAGGTGCTACTGCAGAGTAAAACGATGACGAAACAGGGGTTTATGTTGAATGGGTAACTCCATACGGGCGGGTCTTTGTTAATAAGCATGCAGTATTCTTTGTAGCTTCCCCATAAACAAGAAAAGGATCGATGACAATGCTTGTGTCTAAAAGATGAGTCCTATTGTCAAACCGATCAATTATGTTTTTGGTTACCTATGCAGCCTAGCCATAGCCACCATAAAATACCGTTGATCGCAAAACTTGTCGGTTGCCCTTTCCTCTAATACGTCCAAACATTCATGACAGTTTTTAACATTCTGTTTTCGCTGCATATTAAATAAATCTTTCGATTTAAATTCAACATCATTTCCATTTTTCTGAGAAAACATATTCCTAAAAAAAACTGCATCGTGTCATACGTTAGTCGTTACTCGTTAAAAAAAAAAACATTTCTATACTCCTCGCACAATCCTCCAGCAACAAACCAGTTCGAGTGTATCAACTCAATAAGTTATTTCTGCATAGAACTGGTCATCGTAACTTGCGCGCATATGACACACAAATCATACCCAGCCCCGCGTGTGCATATCAGGGACTTGATGACATTTTCGACATTTGTATTTGATTTAAATATAAAACGAGAAATTCAATTGATTTATTGCCGTTGAACGGCCGGCCGCCGCGACGAATAAGATATTGACCGACAAATAAGATAAGATACGCGCTGTATATGCGTGCAATGAGCCGGAGAAAAATAGGCTGTCGTTTTAATGTGAAATTTGATTGGGTTGGGCGAATGTCCATATGGTTTTGGTGATATATCTGCATTCGTGTAAGACAAATTTAGGGAAGGTCTGTGATGAAGCTGTAACTATTCCAAAATAGAGTGCAGTTCGTTCATCGATTTTTACTGATTCTGCGAGTAATGTGCATCTCTTCAGGTGCCTCTTCAAGTACACCTCGCATGATTAATAGATGCACAACCAGGTGACAAAATCAGTTCTGCTTACTTTTTCGATATCATTAATTGAAACCGATGAATGACTTGACGCGAAACAAATCTGATGCTTGAAGTTTTCAATTCTTTAATTTATGAAGTCGTACCTGGACACGAGAACGAAGCCGACTTGATATGCCGAACAAATGGAAAAGATTTTACGAAACCAATTGCCACAACTTGTTGAATATCTTTTGCTGCTTGCTTGAGTTGCTAGCAATTATCCCTACATCGACTGTGGGGTTAGTAGCCGGCTAGCACACTGACATAGTCACCCGGCCATGCTTCTCCTGATGCGATGCGAGGTGCAATCGAGAAGGCACCTGAAGAGATGCACAGTGGTCCTGGAATCAATGAAACCAATGAAATGACAAGAACCCAATAGGAAAACTTCAAACAGGATTGGGTTTTGAGATAAAAAAAATCTCACTCTGGGCAAACGGACGGCCGCATACTAGGCGTCAAAGATGTAGTGTGGATGTCGATGGTTTATGTGTCGCTTAACACTGTTACTGACGTTTTGTAATTCAATTGGATGGAATACGATCGTCGGCGAAAATCACAGATAAAGGTTTAAATATTACCATTAACTCACTTTTGCACCTTACATAATCAGCCTTAGATTTCTGACTACCGGAATTAACAATCACATAAACCAATCAATCCCAAAACTGTCACTAAACGGTGTACCAAACCTATCCAATTCAACTGTCTTGACGTGTTCAATTTAGCCTACTACTCTACACAATACGCATTCCATTTAAGCTAACCTCACCTCCTCATCATCACGCTACCCACCCTATTCACACCACCTATCTTTACTTCATTTTATATTTATTAATTATTTACTCAAATTATTATAATAGTATTCCATTTTGATCTTATCGTGCTCTTTATGGAGAAAAAAAAATAGTCATCCACCTAACAATTAGTAAACTTAAAAACCGTATTAAATCCACCATAGATTTAAAAACTGAATTGAACCGGTTCGTTAAAGTGTTAAGAATGTTCTTCGCGCAATGACGCTTGTTTGTGATTCAATCAAAATCAAACAACACACAAGCATGCTTGCACGACAATACGCACACCATTAGCCATGCGGCAACAACAAAAATACATATCGCTTGGACTAAAAAAAAAAGTAAAGTAAAATAGACTGGCAAACAATGATAGAGTCGAAGAGGAGATATTTACGATAAGCTAACTAAATGGTGGAAAAATAGATTGTAATTTACATACAGTTTGATAAGGCCGATTCGTGGTACACACACTATGGTTATAATTGGAATTAATGTTATTTTCAGGCGGAATTTTACCATTGTGGCTATTATTTGTCTATTAATTTTAGTTAATTTGGGGCGTGATTTTTAACAGATATTATCGCTATTTTACATATTTGTGGTATTTTACAGATTTATTGATTAACATTAATCTATCTATAAAGCTAACAAGGGCCCTGACACCAGCCTAATTCGGAGACTCAAGAATGTTATCTCAAAAACTTTGCCATCCATTAACGAAGATTTGAATATTACGACTTCAGTACCATGCAGAGGAACATAGAATCCTGCAATCCACCTTCTGGCCTGGTTACCCTAAAACCCATATGCGAGGAAATTGTTTGATCCCTATAACTCACCGACCATGTCCTTTTACTAAATACATAATTTATTTGTTCAATATCTTCAGGATTAGTTTTGCTCTGGTATTCGTTCTAAGTCCGTCTGGAATAGAGAACCCTTGGTCCGATACCGTCCAAGGTTTGATCAAAATAAACATCTGACCAAAATTTCAAACCGCTAGTTTCATTATTTCGGGAGTTGTATCGTGCGAAGTAGTCTGGCTGGTCTAGCGGTTAGTGCGCGCACCTTCGGTGCACAGGATCATGGGTTCAAATCTCACCGTGGATCATGGTGTTTTTCGAACTCACGAGCTTGTGACGGACTATGATCTCACTCAGATGTTAAACGAGTACCCATTTATAACAACACTGCTGAGCGTGATGCTGATCTTAGCAAAAAAGCAGATAATATCTTGGAAATAGGATGTCACTAACACATCCTGCGCCCTTAGTCTAATGCTGAATTGTTGCGCCTGTTATTTATTTATTTATTTTATCGTGCGAGCAGACATAAACACGGTAAGACAGACAATCGAATCAGGGATCGACCCTGATAATTTATATTTCTATATACTTTGCCTTACCTCTGGTGTGGTGGCTCCTTAGAGGTGATACATAATACGGCGTAACAAAAACAATATACCGTATACCATCTTATGGGTATAGGATATAAATACCATAAGCCCAATTATCCTCACCGTTTCTCTGCATATTACCAAAGAAAATATCCTGGAAGCTCAAATTAAGATTTCATTGCCATTGAGATTACTGATAAGTTGTATAGGGATTATTTTGATTGTTACAGAAAAATGGCTTTTCATCAGTAGTCCCTGCGATTTTATGACGGACATTCCGTTGCTTCCACGGACAACCTTTGGTCCGCGAACCATCAATTAGGTTAGGTTAGGAGAATGTGACATCGATATTTCTTTCCGCTGCAAGGATTCAATTTAATCGTGTGAACCGGCCGATGTTTCGAAAAATTGGTCTTAAGGCTTCCGATGCAGTTAGTGATCTAGGACATTGGAACCAATTACAAAATCGAATCTAATTAAAAATGCAGAATAGTATAAATTATAATTCTAATCTGTAGAAAATACAGATGGCTGGCCTGCTTAGACTTTCTTGAGGTTACCACACACTCCCCTGCAACGCCTACTCAATCCACTACTCCACATGTTAGGTAGCCTGTTGATTAAGATTTCGATTTGAAAAGGGCTGGCGCAATTAAATTACCTAGGCACTGCGACCGGTGGTTTATTGTGTCATTGCCCCAGCTATAGGTTAGATGAACTCATCTAACCGACTTCTTTCGATACATCGATTAAGCTGGCCTATATTCAAAGAAGCGATATCCTCCTCAAAAGGGAACGCAATGCCAAAGCATTCCAAGCGGCGCATAGCTAGTCTCTCACATTCGCAAAGAATGTGCGAAGCCGTTTCGTCGTCAGTCTCGCAAAAGCGACAGCTCGCGTCGGTATCAATGCGCATGGTTAAATGTCCATTTAGACGGCAGTGCTCCGTGAGGAGCCCGTAAATTATCCTAAGCCTGTTTCTGCTCATGTTCATAAGAGAAAGGGTATGTTTGGGTGAGTAGTTGGCAACGAAAAGTTTTGCCTGTCGAAGCCCTGGGAGTTTCTTTTGGGCTCATGGCCTATTTCATTTCTGCATGTACAGAGTGGTATCCCACAGTAGGGTTCTGGGCCAAAAAGGAGGATGGTGGACGCTCTTCTTGCATGCTCGTCTGCCTGCTCATTGCCTTCGACATCCGAATGCCCAGGTACCCAGAAAAGGGTAAGACTGTTGGAGAATTTCCTGACAAGCCAACACGAGCTTCGATTTGACAGTGCAGCTCCTAAGCGCTTTCATTGCCGCTTGGCTGTCAGTAAATATTGCTACTTTCTTGTTTGTGTAGCCTTTCTCAATGCATTTTCTTGCGCACACTTCAATTGCGTATGCTTCTGCCTGAAGCATTGGAATAAACAGACTAATGCCTGGGCCACTAAATCCTGCACCAGAGCCTGTATCGGTCTTTGAGCCGTCCGTGTAACATAATGATAATAGGGGTGGAGTGCTCTGACTGAACCAATCAGTCTAATCCTCTCTTGCCCAGACCACTGCGTCAAATGAGGTGGTCTGATGGCATACTAAGTGGTCTGGTGGCTACTTTCCCAACCTAGCTGTACTGAGTTCAGTGCACTGAACCAAAAAATTCGTAAATTCGACGAATTTACATTTAATATGAAGAATATTTCATCAAAATACGGTCAATGAAGCTGTTATTTGGATTGAAGAATACCATAGTCATATTGAATAATTACGAAATTATTGTAAATTGATGAATAATTTGTCAATATGAAGAAATTTTCATTTTTTTTTTAAATATAAAAATTAACATTGCGTCTTGTCTTATTCGTATTGAAACTAATTTCATTTATTATTATATGTCTTCAAGACTCTCACAATATTTATTAAACACTTTTTTATATACAAATAACCATATTACCCATTGTGTTAGAATCAGGATTCGAACTCGGTCCGCTTGCGTGCCAGTCCACTCACACTGCCATTGCGCCAGAAAGGAAATATACTTCCAATGTTCTCAAGACAAGCACTACTTGATACACACTGCATGGCGGACGCCTTATTGAGACTCGGCCAGGACACTTTTTATTTTTTTTCTTTCTGACAAATTGTATGAAAAAATTTCTTTTTGGAATTGAGATTTCTATTAAAATTTAAAGGCAAAAATTACTCAGAAAATCGAAAATAAACAGAAAATGCGTTACTATAAATTCATCAGTGTGAAGAATTTTCGTAAAAGAGAAGAATTGAAGAATTGATTTTATCAATATGACTAAATTATTCACTGTGATAAAATATAATATATATAAAATATAAGAATGATGCTATTCTTCCATTTGATTAAGTTTTATCCTTTTGACGAATCTGACAAATTGTGAATTTGTTATTTTGACGAACTTTTATCAATCTTACAATTGCTTTCAATAATTTAGCGCAAACAAATCGTCAGTTTGAATAATTTCTTCTATACGAAGAAAAACTTTTACAAAGTGCGATTTCTTCAAATTGATTAAAAATTGTAATTCATATTGAATAATATGCAAATTTTTTTCCAAAAATCTACCTGGACTTTTTCAATGGAACAAATTATTATTCAAATCAAATAAAAATTTTATTCAAAAGTTTACGAAGAAAAAATTCGTTCATATGAAGAAATATTTGGTTCAGTGTGGGAATGCCGCATCACATTCCTTGACCCTGAAGACGACTAATCTTTCCACTGCCTCAATGTGTATGTGGAGTTGTGAGAGCTTCAGCAGAACCTTCAGGGCGGCGGTGGGGCTGGAGATGAAGGCTCCAAGGACAACTAGACAAGCCAGCCTCTGAACTTTGTCTAGATTCTACTGTCTGTAGTGGGTGCCCTTCTCCAGCATACTACCGCCCCGTATTCCACAATTGGTCTTACAATTGTGTTATAGATCCACAGAATTATATCTGGTTTAATACCCCATCCTTTAGCCGCATAGCGTCTGCAGATCCATAAGGCCTTAGTTGCTTTCTCTGTTACGACACTGAGGTGCTATTTCCAGAGTAATTTCTGACAATTTCAATGGTTAATTGTGAATTATCCATTAAAGGACACTTCAATGCTGGTAGCCAGTGGCGTGCACTCCATATATGCAAATAAGCAGTGCATACCCTCTCATTTAAAAACATTTTCTTCATACAAGTTCATGAAAATAATTACTGATTTCACTGTTAATTCTTTCCTCAATAAATGTACCAGCGCCATCTTTATATAGGTAGTGTAGGTCCACTGACATCGTTTTTTCGCCGACACTAGAGTATGCTCGACAAGCACCATTTCGCCGTGCTTGTAATCTCCATACGAATTGAAAAATTTCAACTGCAACAATGTTGCAGGTTTATATGGTGAAGGGAAGCACGCCTGGCTTGGCGTTGGCGAACAAAGTTGACGGACGAACGATGACTATGGCACGAGCGGCGAAAAATGTCGTGATAAGATTTGAGCAAAGGGAACCAAAGCGGAAATAAACAGTAGGTCACAAAATGTGTCGTTCAGTTTTGACAAAATGTTTCCTTTGTTTGTTTTTTAATATTTAAACAATGTTGAAACAGGAATTTATTATTTTTTGAAAGAGAATGTATTTTACTAATCAGAAACAAATTATAATGCACATTTTTCTACGGGGTTGGTTGCAAAAGAATGTGTGTATGCCTACAGTTTACACATTTGAGAAAATCAATGAACCTTACATTGCGAATGTTTGTATTTGTTTGATTGATTTAAATAATTTTCAAGCACTGTTTTGTTAACGTTACAACGTTTTTTTTTATTATACTTATTTTGTGTTTTCTAAAATAAATTAGGCGGTTTTTCCGCATTTTTAGTTATCCTGAGATTACTCAATCACTTAGGAAAAATTAACCTTCCTTTTTATTTCGACATATCAAAAAGCGTGTATACTTGTATTTATCTTTTCTGCGGTTTTAATTTTGCATACCCTCCACAAAATGGCTGTGCACTACTGCTGGTAGCGTCCCCTTCCTACTAAAAGGCATCACTGCGGGTTTTATTGGATTAACACGTAGCCCATTAGCCGTGCACCATTCCTGTACTATTTGCGTGCAAAATATCCGGTAAAACCAAAACCAAAAACCAGGATTTCTTTCAGAGGGGAGGGGCAAGCCCGAAATTTTTTCAACATCAAGATTTTCTTAGGAGTTGAAATCGCTGGTCGCGAAAATATTGTTAGGCAAAATTTAGAGTAGTCTGGCTGTTGTAATGGTTAGTGCGCCCACCTTCGGTGCACAGAGTCATGGTTTCGAGAGTCACCGTAAACGAATTTAGTTTAAGGTGTTTTTCGAACTCACGCCCCTTCTGACGAACTATGATCTTACTCAGATGTTGAACGAGTACCCATTTATGGGGATAAATAACATTGCTGAGCGTGCTGGTAATTTCAACACCTTAATAAAAAAGCAGTTAAAATCTTAGGAATGGATGTCACTAACACATCTGCGGCCTTAGTCCAATGATGGACTGTCGTGCCTGTTTTTTTTTAATTTTAGAGCTAAATTTTAGGAAAGGACAGTCGTGAATGATTTTCTGCACCATTTAACGAAAAATTGCCCCTGAACGTGTTTAGACTTTTACTGGTGATTCTGATTACATTCAACTGGCCTCCGATTATGCTTTTCAGACCGTAGCTCGTCTATATTCAGTGCTATTTTTGGCTTTTGGACTGCATATTCCACTTGTGAGATCAATGTCCGTTTAAATTCTGGCTTTGCTTGGTTCTACAGGATCGCATCTCCTACCGAAATATACCTAAAAGCCTCTTATCTCACTTCCACAGCATCCATAGAAAGAAACATTATCCGACAATCGGCTGCATACATTTAGGGATACATGCTTTTCCTTAAAATAGGAGCCCAAGCTCTTAAGTTGTTTTTCCCCTTCCAAATAGGAGCCCAAACGCTCCAGATGCTCCTCCATCCTCTTTATTCAACTGAGAGTCCGATCTCTTTAGCTGCTCAACCCAGCTGCTCCTCTACGCTTCTACAATAACATCGGGAGTCCTAGCTAACCCTCCCTCCCCGAATTAAATCGCAATCGAAAGTGACAGTGGATCATTCATTACGCCCATGGTAAAACCTCCCCAGATTTGCCTTTAACCGTGCTTACCAAGTCATCCGCATAACCCCGAATTGATAACCTAACTGAGTAAAGTCTCCGCATCAATCCATTAACTACCAAACACCACAGGAGGAGGGGGGGGGCTTGAGCAGAGAGAGTAGTCTTACCGTAGTCTTGCCTACACTGGTAAATATGATGCTATACGCTACACCCAGATTCTAGTAGTCGGCTCCTTTGGCTGTCGTTCCAATGGATTCGAATGACGTATTGTCAAAGGCGCCCTTTATGTCTAGAAATGCTAGTGCCATTTATTTGTTAAACATGAATTCCTCGTGGAAGAGCCACTAAGCTTTGTCGTGTCGATTCCATCGATTTGCCCGGTTTATAGGCATATTGCGTCTTTAGAAGTGTACTTCTAATATGAGCGTCCAGTAACTTTCCATAGGTTTCATAAGGATGATGGGGCGATACGACTTAGGGTCCGCCGGTCCTTTACCAAATTGGGGATGAAGACTACTCTCACTGAACACCAGGCTGTGGGGATATATTCCAAAGCAAAACTACTTCTATAAATGCTAACCATGAAGGGAATCAGCTCCTCTTGCCCTCCTTGCAGGAGTGGCGGAAATATTCCATCCATGCTGGCCGATTAGAAGGGATCGAAGGTCCCAATCGCCCACCTTATCCTGCCATACGTGAAGATACCTCTTGCTGCTGCCCAGTCAGATCTATTAGCTCTGTTGGGCGGATTCGTGCTGCCGTGGCCAACATTCACGTTATAGTCTAGTCTGCAGCCGGAGAAATAGGTTGCTAGGTGGCGATGTCCCCGTCTTCTCCTTTCAGAGTGTTGATCGATATATAACCGTTCTTGCCAGTAGTTTTTGCAGTCTAGCCGCTTTGGTAGTACTGTTGATGCTGTCGCAAAAGTTTGTCCAGCTGCCTGTAACGCTAAAATCAATGATTTACGATGATTATCGAAACATTTACTCTCCAATTTGGGTAATTAATGCTTCTGAAAAAGAAAAGCGTGGAATGTTTGCCTTTTTTGGATAGTGTTGTGATTTGTGCTGTTCAGTTTTGAGAAAAATAGGGCAGCATGACGAATTGTCTTACTTTGCTGTTAAAGCGAGCCGAACACGAGTCATTCCTGGGCTCAGTACACAAACTATAATCCACCTCCACCACCATCTATAACTAGACATATTTGCTGCAGTTGCAGTCGTATAAAATTCTCTCACTGTTTGACCATTTAACTGCAATAGTATCCGTCAGAAGATAGTCCAGATCACTCACTACCCGCTTCATGGGATAGCTGAGATCCTAGAGACAAAACTTCAACCAATTTATACTTGATCCACTTGAGTCAGCTGCGTTTAAACAGAGTACTCCGTTTGTACTCAGGTGTTTAAACGTTCTTTTT
Organism: Microchrysa polita; assembly: GCA_949715475.1. NCBI lineage: Eukaryota > Metazoa > Arthropoda > Insecta > Diptera > Stratiomyidae > Microchrysa > Microchrysa polita. The sequence goes on along the minus strand of OX454415.1, from coordinate 131,335,403 downwards.
GTAGCACAAGTCATAAAATGGCTAGTTGTCTTTTTTCATTATTTATTTCCATTTCAGCTTAATTTTGACGCAAGTATTAGAGAACAATTTGATTAATATACAACGAACACGATGTCAACTCGGCGATGTGCCCACTGTCCCGGTCAAGACTAGTATGCCCTTTTTTCCAACTCAAACGTCTAGTTCTTCGACGTCTTTTGTGTTTACACAAGTGTTACTAATAAAAATTTAATGATCAACCATATATGCGTATCAAACCATATATGCGTATCAAAATATTGCTTACTATAGCCAATCAGTTCTTTTCTTAAGATACTTCTAAGATCTTCATAATTGTATTATGCTTGCTCTTAATAAATAATAATAATAATAATTTTCTTAAGTATCAATGCGTTTTAATTTGATACAAATCACAACGCACTAATATTCATATGGATACGACAATAAAAACTACTTGTGTAAACATTTAAATCATGCTATCTAGGCATGCCGGACCACATCGCCGAGAAGACTTACGCCTTAGTATAGTATTACAATGCAATACTTAGCAACAATGTTATATTTTTCGACCCGGGCTTTCGGTCATATAACATTCGGCCAACCTACGATTTCACTGTCCTCAGTGATAACATAAATTTCCATGGAAACAAAACTTCGTCCACCTGATATATCAACTACATTCGACCTGAATTCTATTCAAATCTCAAATCAAGCCCAAAGCTTCTTTGTCAAATTGCGAGCCACAGTTGCTCCAGAACTCTTGTCCTCAATTATCAGCATTCTCACATGCTTTCTCCGATCTCGAGCCATACCTGCTCCCGAGAAATCTAACGATCAATTCCAAGCGTCTTAATCGCTTCGTCCAGCTTCGGCACTAACCTGCCCCGGACACAAACTAATAGATCAACCATTTTGATCGTAACGAGCCACACCGGCTCCACGAGCGCTCAATACCACCGCTTCCGAGCTTCGCTAGCTCGCTCACAACCCGATTTATCAACAATTCTGAGTATAGAATTCAACACGTCCAGTTCTGAACCACACCTGTTCCTGGACCAACAAATTTGCACATAGCACTCAACACATCCAGTACAGAGTCTGAACTACTCCTGGACTACAATCCAACCATTCCGAGCGTATCGCTCATCACGTCCAATTCGAAGCCTCTCCTGCTCCTGGATCACAATCCAACAATTCCGAGCATAACGCTCATCACGTCCAATTTCAAGCCTCTCCTGCTCCTGGACCACAATCAAACAATTCCGAGCATAACGCTCATCACGTCCAATTTCAAGCCTCTCCTGCTTCTGGACCACAATCAAACAATTCCAAGCATAACGCTCAACACGTCCTGTTCCGAGCCTCTCATGCTCCTGGACCGACTTATCAAAATTACGAGCATAGCGCTCAACACGTCCAGTTCCGAGTCTCACCTACTCCTGGACCAATATTCAACAATTCGGAGTCTCTCTGCTCCTGGACTATCTAGTCCGCAATTTCGAGCCTAGCGCTCAACACATCCAGTTCCGAGCCTCTCCGCTCCTGGACTATCTCAATAAATTCCAATCACGAGCATGCCGCTCACCTTGTCCGGTTCCGAGCCAATTCTGCTCCCAGACCGTATCATGACACTCCAATCATGAGCCTGCCGCTCACCTCGTCCGGTTCCGAGCCAATTTTGCTCCCAGACCCCGATACGACTCGACTAAAAGGACCGAATATTCTGTTTTATATAAAATTTATTAACAATCCGAAAGTTAAAAAAAACACACAAATGGTAATAACAATCCGAAAAAAAAAACAACAAGGTAAAATGAAAATTATAGAATGTGTTTTTTTTAAAGGTTACTATTAGAAAAAAGTAAAAAAAGAAAAATTACTTAAATGTCTTCTACTCTTTTATTTCGGTCATCTCATATTCATCTTCATCTGCAGAGGCATCATCGGTATCGGTCAAACAGAAATCACTTAGCTGGCACCATGGTTTCATTCTGTCCGCAGCATGGACAGAATCGTATGGTTTTTGAGCGATTTGAATGGAGTCTGGATCGCTAACTCGATAGCGATCATTTCCGATTACTTCCCTTACCTGATAGGGACCCTTAAAACGAGGTTTCGTTTTCCGCGATTCGCCGGTGGCCAACGCCTCACAACGTATTAAGACCAAATCTCCAACTGAATAGGTCCTCGGAGCCTTATGGACAGTGTTAAATCGTTCGGCTTGCTCTCGTTGATTTTCAACTGTTCTAGTAATGGCATCTTCTCGTCTCTCACGCATTTCCATTATTCCAGTAGCACCAGATGCGCGTTCCTTCAATCTTCTCTTAAGATCAGCTAACACGATATTGTCCTCTTCATCTTCGTCTACATCATCTCTTGGTGGAAAAATCTTCCCGTCATGTAAAGCCAGCACTAACTTGTTTCCTATGATGTTTCGAGGAGTGAATGCCATCAGCAACTCACTTGGCGTCTGCTTTGTTGTTGTATTCTTCATATTGTTCAGGGCCCACTGAATGTTACGAATATTCGCATCCCAATCATATCCATCAGGATCACTTGTCAGGGATGCAATAGCAGCCTTTATGGTACGGAAGTATCTCTCGATTTGTCCATTGCCTCGGGGTGTGTGTACTGCATTCAAGATATGATGAATAACATTTTCTTGGCAATAGTTCTTAAAACGGTTAGACGTGAATGCTGCCCCTCGATCGGATACAACTCTCGTTGGCATGCCAAAGAATTGCGTCATATTGTCGAAAGTTTTGATAACTCCTTTCGCATCCGCAGATTTTACAGGTTGTAAGATGATAAACTTTGTGAACGCATCAATTACCCCCACGAGATACATATTACCAGCTTTACTTCGAGGATATGGGCCTAGGTGATCTACGTGCACGGTGAAAAATGGTATCGGCTGTCGTTCCGGTATATGTATTTGGTACTTGGTTTCATCGAGTCCTCTTTTATTATATAAACATTCCACACACGAGTTCAAATATTTGCTGGTTGATTTCTTCATTTTACTGAACCAAAAATGTCTTTGCACATTGTCCATTGTTTTACTAACACCACAATGTCCCATATCGTCATGAAACATCTTCAATACACGCCATCGCAATCCATTGGGTATTACGAGTCGCTCACCAACATCTGTTTTCCTGAAGAGTTTTCCGCCACGTATGATAAAGTTTTGCATTAGCTGTTTGTAGTTCTGGTTTTTCTTATCAGCACTTTGCAAACAATCTCTGATTGCAGCAAGATGTTTGTCTTGAAACTGTAACGTGGCCACCCAATCTAAAGCATCAATACCAATAGATAGAACTTGTTCCGCAACTGTCTGAGGCTCGATGGCCTCCTCACCCGGGCTTCTGCTCAAAGCATCGGCATGTGTCATCTTACATCCTGCCCTATACTCGATATCAAAGTCAAACTCAGCTATTTTAAGCCACCATCTCGCAATACGTGGATTGAGATTCTTTTTCTCTTGTGTCATTCTTAGCGAATTGCAATCGGTAATGACCATAAATTTTTTATTTATAAGGTAATATTTAAATCGTTCAAGTGATTCGACAACGGCTAATGTTTCAAGCTCGAAACTATGATATTTTGACTCGGCAACGGTGGTCGAACGACTAAAGTAGGAAACTGGTCGCACTGACTTATCACTTTCAACTTGCATCAATATTCCGGCTATACCACAGGAGCTAGCATCAGTGTGTACTTGATGCTGTTTGCTGAAATCGAATATAGCTAATACGGGTCTTTCGATCAATTTTGCCTTCAGCGTTTCAAATGCTTCCTGTTCCCTTGGGCCCCAGTGAAACTCGATGTCTTTTTTCAGCAACATGTTTAACGGTCGCGCAATTTTTGAAAAGTCTTTAATGAACCGTCGGAAATAACTACATAACCCTAAGAATTGTCGAACTTCTTTAACGGAACACGGTTTTTTATATTCGTTTATCGCGGTCGTTTTACTTGTTCCGGGTTGAATACCGTTTGCACTAATTTCGTGTCCCAAAAACTTTAGTTCGGTGTTGATAAATGAGCACTTTTCCAATTTCAAAGTCACACCCGCAATCTTCAATTCTTTCAAAAGTAATTCTAATATGTAAAGATTCTCCTCGACCGTCTCTGTTGGAATTAAAATATCATCCATATAGACGATTACCTTCCCGTATGGAATAGAACTCATGATTTTACCCATCAGTCTCAGAAAAACTGCTGGAGAATTTGTTAAGCCAAAGGGAACTCTTTTATACTCATAATGCCCTTCAGGTGTCACAAAGGCGGTAAACTTCCGGCTATTTTCTTCAACAGCAATTTGATGATATCCTGACATCAAATCGAGGCAAGTAAAATATCTCTTGTTCGCGAGCAAATTTAATGTCTCCTCTATATTCGGAAGGGGAAAAAACTCACGTACAGTAATAGAGTTCAATTTTCGATAGTCTACACACATTCGATAATCACCGTCTTGTTTTTTCACGAGCAGAACCGGACTTGCATATTCCGAATTAGATTCTTGTATAATGTCTAATTTAAGTAGTTCGTCTATTTTTTCCCGTAACACTTCACGTAACCCATAAGGCACTTTATAAGGTTTGTATCTAACAACCTCTGGCGTTTTAAGTTTGATATTCATTTCGACGAGATTAGTTTTACCTAACTCTGACATTTTCGTCGCGAAGCAAATTCGATAGTCTTCCACTAATTCACATAACTTTCGTTTATTCTCTGCTGTCAATTCACTTTTTATCACGAGTTTTTCACTTATACCATTTACATGATCGTCATCTATACGGTAAACGTTTTCCGGAACCTTGGAAAATTGAAAACATTTCCATGTCTTTAAGAGACATGTATCGGGTCTATCGAGGAAATTTCTTCCTAGAATTACTGGAACCACCTGTGCGGTGTCCTCCACAATTAAAAGTTCAATTTCGAAATTTAAATTTTGGTAAATTACATTTTGTATCGTCTTCTCTTTTACAATCGTCACTGTACCACCAAACCCAGACAATTTCACAAAACATGGCACTGCTTCATATTTGGTAGTAGGAAAACTGCCAACCAGCTCCTTCTTAAACTCCATCCAAGACACAATGTCAGTTCGCGATTGGTGCCAGTATTTCGCAGCGCCACCAAGTCTCAATGTTGCGTACAAGACCAATGTGCGCTCATCCCACAAGAAAACTTCTGCCAATCTTTCCAAATTTTCGATCCACTTAGCCGCACTATGTGAGCCCGCGGCAGGATCGAATACGGGTACTAATATACATAATTCCGAATTATTTACCTTATGTTGGGTTTCTATATTACCATTGTTGGTCGTAATTTCCGTTGACGTTGCTGATGCTGCAGAGCTTCTCATGGCCAGCTCACGCTTTAATAGTGAATTTTCCCACCTTAGTAGCTCCACCTCTTTAGCTTCGGAGTCTGCCGACGTCAAATTGGCAAGATTTTCATTCGTCGCAGCTGGATCCCTGTCTTCATTCACCATCACCTCACACTGCTCACTCTCAATTTGATCACTCATGTTCCGTTTATTGTTTTTAGTTTTTCACTTCGCGATTTCTTTTAGGTTTAACCTCCTTAGTTTTTCACTTCACTTTATTAATTTGTACACTTGCGTTTTTGGTTTTACCCCACACCTGAATTATTAGAGAACAATTTGATTAATATACAACGAACACGATGTCAACTCGGCGATGTGCCCACTGTCCCGGTCAAGACTAGTATGCCCTTTTTTCCAACTCAAACGTCTAGTTCTTCGACGTCTTTTGTGTTTACACAAGTGTTACTAATAAAAATTTAATGATCAACCATATATGCGTATCAAACCATATATGCGTATCAAAATATTGCTTACTATAGCCAATCAGTTCTTTTCTTAAGATACTTCTAAGATCTTCATAATTGTATTATGCTTGCTCTTAATAAATAATAATAATAATAATTTTCTTAAGTATCAATGCGTTTTAATTTGATACAAATCACAACGCACTAATATTCATATGGATACGACAATAAAAACTACTTGTGTAAACATTTAAATCATGCTATCTAGGCATGCCGGACCACATCGCCGAGAAGACTTACGCCTTAGTATAGTATTACAATGCAATACTTAGCAACAATGTTATATTTTTCGACCCGGGCTTTCGGTCATATAACACAAGTTCCTAAACCGTCACTGAATATTCTACTAGACCAGGAGTTTCCAACCACATATCCCCTCTCTATCCAAAATGCTATCTACGCCACTGCCACTCCTTAAGTCGGAAGAATTCAAAAGGAAAATATCAATAAACCCACTTTTCACCTTTCAGATTTAGAAAAGTCTTAGAGGGGAAAATATCGTGAACAAATAATTTTCGTTTGGTAATGTGTAATCAGCCCCATACACTTTCGGAATAACAACGTGTGAATCAAACTTTAGGTGACGACAATCAATAAATTTGCACATTTCTATCACGACAATTCTTGAGAAAATTTAAAATTGATAATAAAATAATTATACAAACGTATACTTTCAAGCTTACAAAACAATTTGCAATTTTATATTCGCATTTAATCATTAAATTGATTTTGTAAATAAATACATACAAATTTCATGAGAGCAAATGCCATAACCCATAAGGTTTCCAAGCGATACTGATCTTTATTACACATTTTTCCCAGAGATATGTAATTATTGTGTACATACATATACATTTAAGTAACGAATGAACTCTTAATCTCGTTTTAAATAACAAAAACAAGAGTATTTCTGATAAAGTCAACAATACAGTGGTGTAATTTATTATGAACTTGTATACTTTTTGTGTATTTTTTACTACTGGAAAAATATTTATAATTTAATCATTTACGTTGTAAATATACATGGTGGTCCGATTTTTAGGTTCATAAACTGGGTAAATTGGAATAGCTATTTGCAATACAAAATGCAGTACGAAATTGTTGAATGACTCACAACGTCCTCATCTTTGTTTAAAGAATCATTGATAACATTTGCTAGCTAAGGACACTTCTAATGTCCAAATTGGCACAGCTCTCTATAAGCTTCCGATTTTAGACAGTTTTCATTATTTAAAACTATTGTCACAGATTTAACGTAAAATTCTAAATTAACAGTTTTCAATTAAACATTTTTATGTTTTTAAGCATAGTCTCTGCTCTCTGATGCATAAAAAAGGATTACATATTTTACATTTCCAATTCAACATGGTACACTCACCTTAAATCGTACATTACTCGTATCCGAATTGGCTTGTGATTTATCCGATGGCGTATATCGACCGCCTCCAACATTATTGACCACACCACCGCCGCTACTCAAACTATCCAAATTGTTTGTGGTAGCCGGTACACCGCCTTCAGCTAAACTTGAGTGCTTTTCATAGCACGAGGAACATATTTGCACCATACCTGCAAAATGGAAATCGGTTGAACATCAAAATATAGGCAATTTGGCCCTCAACCCAATCATGTGCAAATAAATCGTTTGGCAAATTAAAAGGCAGACGGTAACAACATTCGACATCACATCACACATACACAACTCTTCTGGACTAATGATATGATACCGACTGTAACCAAATTATATTATGGGCGGTTAAGCACCAATTTGCAGAGTTGGTGCCAGAAAAATCAGAGTTAAAGGTACATTTTCCTCTACACGACTGCACGACAGCGACTCGCTCATTCCATATAAAAACTCGTTTTTAAAATGAATGAGCGAGTCGCTGTCGTGCGGCCGCGTCGACGACAACATACCTTTAGAGCGATCGATGTTGTATGTTGGCCCCGGAGACCACAATTTGTCGAATTTACTCGTAGTCGTACATATGTATGTAAATGGAAACTTTTTTGTGATATTGATAACTTACCCTGTGGACTTATTGGACTAACATTTGGAAATGGTTTTATTGATGTTATGAACGGATAGTATGGCTCCCGTTCGGCATTTGCACAGCAATATACTAAGCGTAATTGTGACGATGGCGTATCCGTGCCGCACATATAGCACACGAACGTTGTACGTTCCGTCACCGTTGCCGGACGTTTTCGCAAGGAATAGCGTCGTTCACTAACATGTGTTCCACCCGCCTGCAAAAAACAAAAACAATTCAAAATTAATGATCGTACTTTTATCAAAAATATTAAAAACTAATTTCAAAACTAACCTACAGTGTTTATAAAAATGTTAATAAAAAATTAACTTCTTGGTTCTTATCAAGTGCCAGACCCTATCTGACCGACTCACGAGCCGGAAAAATCCATGTCATAATATAGGCGACCAACTTGTTAATTGAAATAAAAGTTCATAATCCAAAAGCATACAGAAATGAGCGAACACCAAAGTTGGTATTATAATAGGCAAACAAAAAAGCCAGTTAGATCTGATTTCACAAAGAAAACTAAATATAACCAGAATGGATCTATAACGCCGTTGTGCCGATAGCATTATGTACGTACGTAATTATAAGGCGTAGTTTTGGAAGCATATTATCAGGGAGTTTAATTAGTGATTAGAATTTTGTATACGCTAAACAGAGAAATGCTAATTATAATAAGGGGAAAATGGTGTAATAATATCACACTCAAGCCTAGTACTGACATCGAGAGTGAAATTTTTGTCCGCTGCGATTTTTTCAATGAAAATGTATTCTTACTGTCGTGGAGTATGTGGTGAAAGCTGAGGAATTCCATAAGCTACAATCCGAAAACAGTTCATAATTTTTCTCGGCCATTTTATTTCATCGTGAAATGTCAAATATAATACATAAAATGGCCGAGGAGAATTATGGAACCGGTCTCGGATTGTAGCTTATGGAATTCCCACCATTCCCACCGTTTGTGACATATTCCACGACAGTAAGTATGCATTTTTATTGATAATATGGCAGCGGGAAAAATTTCACTCTCGATCTTAATTCAGCCCTTTAGATAAAGAAACAGTGTCGGATTCACTATTACCTAGGGCAGCTATTTTGAGGATAATAATGCCGCGGAAGACTGAATTGAGTATAGCTATTTACAAAATATAAAAAAATCGGACGCAATCCAACGGAAAGGTTCTCTGTTCTTTAGTTCCTTGCTCTATTCACTCTTTAAATAGGCAAGGAAATATGGAATTCAAGAAAAAGCTGCTAACTTTATTCGTTAATGGTTAAACTCCATTAATATTTCTATTTATATAGTTTATATAAGTCTTCATTTTTAGGCATAAATTGTTATGCAAAAAAAATGCAAGTCAGTGATGTTTATATGCAAACAAGATGTCTTCAGAATATTGAATGCTTTACAAAAATTCTCTCTCTCTTATTACCGTAACTCCTAAAGGAGCATGGTGCGTTGATGACTACCGTGTGTGTTCATCAACGTTACAAAGACAACTGAATTCGAACTGTGATACGGTTGTTAGCCATACCACTTCCTAGTCGCATTGTTAGTTTATTATTCTACGATAAGAAATATTTCTTATCATTTTCTTCTGAATAATAAACTTGCGACGAGTGGTGCCGAGTTTGGAAACTCGTTTCTCTATGAGTGTCTATTTCACAGAGTGGCGACCGAACGATCACGGCCACAGAGCACGACTTACAAAAATTCTGCACCTATAATATTTTTTTTCTCAATATTTTCTGACTGAATAATTTTTGTGAATTGTTCTCTTTTTAGGGCTCCATGACACAGTCATATTTATATTCATATTTCTAGTCATATAATTAAGCCTACTCGATTAATTCGGTTAATTTTTTACACGTCCACTAAACGAAATCGAGTAGGCTTAAGGATATGATAATATCTATTATAATCAAGAGACGCGAGAGCGTATCGCCCGCAAAAGGAAAAAAACGAAAGCGAACAAGTCTATGATTACCGGAGACAACTTGCTTTTTTCCTTGAGAGGGCTGGCTACAGCGTTCCAGGTAACATCCCCCAAAAAAAATTGTTGACCAAAATATTCCACATATCCTGTTCTAACGCCTTTTCAAAAAAATCTTCGATCGGCACAATAACGGGTAAGAATACGCAATAAGTTTTCACCCTCACAGACTTAAGCAAGTAACCCAATTTCAGACTGCAGTCTACAGTTGCAGAAAGACTTGCTTCTACTGTCTCTCTCCGTAATGGGATTTTTATGAAATTTGGAATGAATGATCATCTGGTGGTCCTTCTAAAGAATCAATGTCTTCCATTTAGATAAGTGGATGGAATAGCGGTAAATTAATAGCTAAAGTTCACAAAAGAAACTGGGACGTGGGAACATCAGGATATTGGTGCATTGGGACATCGGGATATTGGAACATTGGGATATTGGGACATTAGGACACTGGGGCACTGGGGCACTGGGATATAAGAATATTGTGACATTATTATGACCTTGGGACAATAGGACATTGGGAAACTGGTACATAGGAACATTGGGCCACTTGAACAACGGGACATTATGACCTATAATAATAGGACAATCGGGCATTGGGACACAGCATTTACACCTAAAACAAAATTACATATGAGCGGTGGATTGGAGTGATATGTATTCTTTTTGCGGCAGATAAATTTTTCTTTGGCGGGGTAACGTTTACAACTTTGTTGCTTTTGATCAGATATATATTACCAATATATGACTGTGTAATAGCGCCCTTAACTATACATAATAGTTTGGGTTACTTTGATTTTAAAAGAAATAATACTTTAGTTAGTACCTACTTTATATTGTAGACAAATTTTTATATAAAAGTCCGTCTTTCAATAGACGCCTTTAACTCTTTGTGGTTGCCCAGGGTTGCGCACCAAACGATAGGTAGGATATCCAAATCCAATTCGGACAGGTTGCTTATGCCCAGGAGACACTTTCGATTTTCGCTAATTAAGTGACGCAAAAATAAAAACGCGTCCAGTCACCAGTTTGAAAACCCAGGCTAGAACAGGAGTGGAATTATGCGTATTGAATTGAATTGAGAGTATTGCACAAAACTATGCCGTTGGGAACGTGGTACACTTCTCTGTCAACCCATTACAAAAGTATGTATAGCCATTCGGAACAAGGTTGAGGGAATTTAATAAATTGTTATTTTGCAATGTTTTTTTTTTTTGGAAATGTTTTCTCCTTCCACTACAAGCAAAAAAAACAGGCATGAAAGAATGTCTTCCTCTTCATAAAAATGTTTGGACATCGCTTTTCAAACCAGCAATGTGGCTCGCGAAAAATAAAGAATGTGGATCTCGCGTAGGATCAACATGTGACAGGCGACCTGGATGCTGACTAAGTCCCCGGTTTATTCCATATGTATAATGAAATCTTGGAGACTTTTTTCGGTAATTTGTGTTGATGGTATGACATGCCGAACAAAACCTCAGCATATTTTTTTATCCTTAATCTTCAGTTTTTTACAGATTAAAATAAGCTTTCAGGTTGGTTATCTTAATCAATTTTGTACTGGTGGTTAGTTTTCGAACTACCATTTTCAACATTTTTTTCATTTGATTAAATTTTTAGGATCAAATTATGTTTTCAGGTAAATTTATTTATTGATATAATGTATAAACTTTTTGGGTTTTGATTAATATTATGAAATTTTAGGCCAATCAAAGTGATGTCTTTATTTTTGGCAATCTTATTGATTGTCAAAAAATTTCGTATATCGTATATCTACTATATGTTTGTATAGAAAAGATACATCATTTCCTCCTATTACATACATACATCATATGTACTACTTTTAATTGTTTAATCATGACGATCTTTTCTAATTGCTTTTATATCTACATAATTTCAATGTAATATTCACTGATATTAATTACTGTCTCAAGAAGCATTATATTATGCAGAGATATCTTGTTTTGTATTCAAATGGGTGTTCCGCAATTATACTCCTCTAATAAGAATATTTTTTAAGTAACAACAATAGCATTCTCGCACGAAATACAATGGTATTTTTTTATTATCGTGTTACTGTAGTATTTCATGGCAGTGTTGTTGATAATGTTTTATTGTACATATTTCTGTTGCATGTATGTTGTGGATTCTCTGAGTTGTTCGTCTGGTTGATTACAAGAATAGAAATGGAAACATTTCAGATTCATCTTTAGTCGATTGTGTGTTTGTTTCTTTTCGTCGATGGCTATTGTTTTATTGGATTCGAAATATTATTTCCATAATTTTGTTTGTTTGTTAGAGAAAAGAGCTTGTACATTTTTTTAATCTAATATTCTCGCCCGGCACTAGTTCTTATTACGGGTCATAGTTCATCTAATAAAATTCCACCCTTAAGTTCAAATGTTTCCGTAAACCAATTGACTAATCTTGTCTTGTGTTTGCACACTGTTAGCTGCGTTAATTTGGAAGTGTGGAAAAAAATCCAGTAAAATTCAAAGTCAATTCCTATTATGTATCTATCTGTGCTATTGAATCATAAATTCAAAATAAAGATTCCTACAATACGCAGTTGATTCATTCACTTGACTATGTATAAAAAAATTACGACTGATTTAAATATTATGTGGATCAGTATTGTGTGAAATAGACTTTTTGATAAGATGATGATCCCAGAAATCACAAGTTGAAAATGTTATCAAGGAAGAACTATAGACATGAGATGTCATAAAAGATCATGACTTTAAGGAAATGAGGTGAAGGCTATGTGTGTGTTGTGTATAGTCCAACATGATGCTCGTGGTGATGCGCCTATAGCAACTTGCATGTGAAAAATGCACTGATACTGTTGAACATAAACGAATGCACTGCATCGGTAGACTTAAAATGTAAATGCTTCGCTGTTTTGATTATGGTTGAATATAAATATTACGCAATTTTGGCTTAGATTAGGGCAAATACACAATTATATCTTGGACTGGACAATTTTTTGTAATGATCTTTTCATTTATATTATTAAGCACAACTTCTTCTATTTTCTCCCTTTGCGGACATAGCGCGTCAACCATTTCTTAATGCGCTGTCGTTCTAACGTTCGATGTACTGTTTTGCTAATCTTCATTCTTTTCTGTGTATGGTCAGAATATAGTGCAGAGTGTGCTTGTAGAACTATTATGTACACATGTCATACTTTTGTTATGAATGACACTCTGCATGCTAATACTAACGATGTAATTATCGTAAAACAATAATTTCATTCTACAATGCAATATAGAATTTCATTAGCATCGTACATTAGTGTAGTGTAGAACATACATAAAAACACAATGAAATGTTCGCAGTGTTCGCAACATCAGATTTATATGTCGCACATATAAAACAAAAACTATACAAAATACAACATAAAAAATAAACTGCAAAAGAAATGCGGGCACAAGTCTTTATAAAGATAATATAAAATTTACTACCCTGTAAACAATTATGAGTAAATTTTCCATTCCTTTGGATCAGAAATTATTATGAATACAACGCGCCAGTTCAAAAAGTATGGCCTCATTTGAACTTAACCCGAACGATCATTTTCAATCTTATATACTTGAATACGTAATTTATATTTACTCGTAATCGGTTTATTGGAGATTATGCGATTTATGACATACTACAAGCTACACTATACAGTGTATGACTTATGATGACGATTTACATTATGTTAATTGCTATACAATATGTACCTATAGATAAATTCGCTTATCTGTGTTATACAGGGTGTTTTAGCACTCAGGTGATTTCGTAAATTATCCTGAAATTGTTGATGAAGGACAAAAACAGCTAATCGTTTTAGGTTGGTGCTCCTTATGGGTCGTTGGCGTGATTTAATTAGTACTCGTATTTTGTTAGCAATAAAGTTGGTCACAATATTGCAGAGCGGAATTTGTGTACCCAGCGCATCATATTTCAGGTCTGGTTACTTAAATTGTTCAAACCTTCCATTTTGATACCCCCGCAAACACAAAAATGCATTGTCTAGCATGGGCACAGCCAAGGGAAGAGCGTCACTAACAGGATTGTAGGGACCACGGTCTGATTGAAAGGAGACTGTCTGTTCTTGAGTAATGAGAAAACAAAACGATCATACGAGTAAACGATGAATAAATATATTTCATTGTATAACAATTTATTCGCTCAAAGGATGTTGATCGTTAATTCTATTCTATATTTTCAGGTGTTTGTCGTTAGCCCTTAATAATAATACTATTTTAGTCTAGACAATAGGGTTATATAAAAAAAAAATATTAATTTAGTTATAAAATATGTATATAATGTTTTAATTATAAGCTTTGGCGTTTTAAATCTTTTATATACTGCGATATCATATATACAATAGAACCCAAAGCCCATTGTATCAGATTTACATGAGTTCAAAGCTGCATACATTGCCATAAAGATTGTCCTATAGGAAATATAACGTTTTCTGATGAAAACACTTGTTTAGGAAATTCTATTACAAAATAAATAAATATATTTATATAATATAAATACCATTTAAAACAAATCAGAAAATGGACCTAAAAAATCACGTACGAATTTGATGTTCCATAGTTACGAATTTGATTTTCCATAATTACGAATTAGATTTTCCAAAGTTATGAATTTGATATTCCATAGTTACGAATTTGATGTTTCACAGTTACGAATTTGATGTTCCAAAATTATGAACTTGACTGAGAAATGGGATATATAAAAGAAAGTCGTGTTTGTTACACCATTTATAACTCGAGAAAAGCTGGACAGATTTTCATGATTTTGAGTTTGTTGGATTAGGCTCTGGCCGGATAGCATAATAAATATTGAAATATGCAAAAAATTCACAATGAGCATACATTCCAAATGGTTCTTTTTCACCTATTTCTTCGTATATTTCGGCACAATTATGAAGACAATTCTTTTTCTTATACTTCTTTCTGTCTTTCTTGAACGAATTACAGGATTTCAGTAGGTTGACCCCACCTTATAGGTCTACAAAAGGCTCCGACCGGAACAGCTATACTACTATTGAAGTAAGCAGAAAATTCACAACGAGTAAAAATTCATAATGAGTTTTTTTTCACATATTTTTGTTTATATTGCATCTGCAAAATGGCCAGGCACCAAATTACGAAATCATCTCTTTAACGGATTAGCGTATTTTATTAAACTTCTCCACCTGGAAAATCGGCCAAGTAAAAATCATCAAGGCAGCTCATTTTCTCATGCTTTTGGTTTTGCATTGCGGATTTCAGTAGTTTTGTCCCACCCGCAAACGATAATATCTAAAAGGTGGAGCGATACGAAGTTCGCCGGATCAGCAACTATAATTCCAGCCACATCACAACGTCAACAATTTTTTTTTATTTAACAATCAAAATATTTACTAGAAATAGAGTGTATATTTCAGACCGTTAGGCGCCTCCTACTTTTTTTTAAATCGAATTTAGTATTTCAATTTTATTAATTTTGAAAGCGAATGTTAGTCCGAGCGAAGCGAGCTCTCACAGCTTGTTTAAATCGAATTTAGTATTTCAATTTTATTAATTTTGAAAGCGAATGTTAGTCCGAGCGAAGCGAGCTCTCACAGCTTGTTATTTATAAAAATGAGTCAATTATTTTTTTACAGTTATATACAACGAAAAGAAAGTCAATTTGCTGTGTAATGTGATACTTGCCAACAACAAGTAACAAATACTTTTGTTTTACATTTGCAGCTTAATTTATATTTAGAATGGCTTACATTCTGTTTGCTTCTCGCAAAAGGCAATCTTGAGCGCGAGAGCGGTGAAAATATCTTGTGTTTAATAACTGATTATTGACATAAGTTAAGTGAGAAGAATTGATTTTTTTTTTGTCACGGAAAGATACCGTCAATGAAATAATAATAATTATCATTCAACTCAATTTTCATAAAGGGTGGACTTAGGACACTTTCAAAATAAGCGGCTGGCTCACAAGGCAATGATAAACTGACGAAAAGAGGGAATTCGATGTGTAAAATAAGCTAGGCTTAAGGGCTTAGTCCAATTTCATCATATCTTTGTTGAATTCTGAAAATTGGTGCAAACGCTGCGCGGACCACTTCAAATGGCTACGGGGAATACTATAGTGGTACGCGGACCACCGGTTAATAACTAAATTGAAGACTTTTTCATGATGACTTTAGAATGACGTTCATTGTTTTCCTGAGCTTTTTGAAATATTGCACTGAAAAAATTGGGCTATCAAAAATTAAGAAACTCTTTTCTCATTTGCAAAATTCCCGAATTTAGACAAAATTTCTCAAAATGTGAAAATTTCTTCTTAAAAAATAAATAACAGGCGCGACAATCCAGCATTGGACTAAGGCCGCAGGATGTGTTAGTGACATCCTATTTCCAAGATCTTATCTGCTTTTTGTTGAGGTAATGAGATCAGCATCACGCTCAGCAGTGTTATTTATCCCCATAAATGGGTACTCGTTTAACATCTGAGTGAGATCATACTCCGTCACAAGCTCGTGAGTTCGAAAAACACCATGATCCACGGTGAGATTCGAACTCATGACCCTGTGCACCGAAGGTGCGCGCACTAACCGCTAGACCAGCCAGACTAATTTCTTCTTGAATCGATCCTATTTGCAAGACCTTCTTTTGAGAAATAGGAAGTAGATTCAAGCCTAAACCATTATTCTTAATTCAAGCAAACAAATGCTTGATAATAGATTTTTTTGACATTTTCCATGTAAAGCTCGTGGGAAAGCTTTATTTTAGCTTTAGTTTATATTGGAGCGTTGTAGTAGATTAGTCAGAAGTGTCTCAGGTTCAGTGAGTAGCGCGTTTGACTGGGAAGAATGGGGTTATGGGTTCGATGTTGGTTGGATGCAAGTTTCTTTTTTTATTTTTGTTCAGATTCTCTTGTATTTTTCATAAGAAAAGTTTGCTTGATTCAAGGTTACTTTTCCTTAAAGCGCTGCTATTGGCATTTCACTTGAATCAGTGTGACTAATTCTCAAATGAAGAGAAATATTTCTTGGCTGTTCTTTATTGTCTTTTTTTCTTGATTTGAGTCATACTTATTGTCTTTACTTTAGCAGGCGATTTGGTTCAGTGTGCCTCTACACAGGGGCGTACGCAAAAAATATTTCGGGAGGGGTTGTAGCAAAAAGTCAAATTGATATTTTAAAGCTGATAAGTGCGATCAAATCACTGTGGAAGTATAGAAGTTATTTCAATCCGTTTTCATTTACTTAATATCACTACAGCTTCAAACCAGTTGCAAACCGCCTCCAAGCCTCATAGTAACCACTATTGTTGATCTATGCAGCTTAAATCCACTAGAAAATGCTAATTATGCTAATGCACCGAAGGACATAATTTCGAATTAACTGCAGCTCCTAAGGTCGAAATCAATAAGATAGTGGAAAAATGGTGCAGCATTGATATTCATTGTACCAGTTCAGTTGTCCCACTTCCGCGAGACACTTCATTGGCTTCTCAACTGCAAAAATAATTTTGCCAGCACATCATTTTCATAATGCTGAGTTCCTTGCTCATTGTTAGATGACTTGAGAGATTTATTGTACGATGGATGCATCTGTTGCAGGCACGTAGCCAGAAATTGGTTTCGAAATGGTCCCTGCGTTCAAAAAAATGACCATGCCATAAAATTTTGATTTAGTTTTATTGAATCTAGTCGATGAAAATAGGCGTAATTTCTATTTTACAATCGTCGACGAGTGGATCTGATTTCTCTTTTTAGTTAGTTAATTTCACTTTACCCTGACCAATTTTATCAGATTATACACCAGGAAATACTTCAAAATATAAAGTTGCTGGGGATAAACAAAATCCTAATTATTCGAAGCGCGGTTAAACAATAATTTATCGTATTCCGCCATTTACTATAGTAATGCTCAGGACCATGAAACGGATTGCAACTATAAGGCATTCTTCATCACATTTCACAAAAATTCATCAAGATCGCCCAGGACCGATACAGAGGAAAGTTGAAAGCTCAAAGCTCACATGTATCTATCTTTTCCCGTGTGAGGGGAAAATTTGCTGAATGTTTCTCTCAAATTCGTGTTGGTTGGCTCTGATTGTCTGTTCTGTTTTTTTTTTGAATATGTATTGATATCAGTATAATGATATTTCGATCATAAGCTAAATGGGATACTCTAATGAAGCCAATATACACATGTTCACTATTTATCATTTCTTATTATTATTATTAATGACTTTTTGAATCTCTTGGGGTTCCCGAGTTTATCAACCAAATTATTCAAACAATATTACATACATCAACAAATTTCGGAGAGGGTTTGAACCCCCAAAACCCCTACGCAGGATCACCACTGCCTCTGTAGATGCGCTTCACAGAATTAATTTTACGTGTTAGAGGCTCGCTTAGATAGAATAGAAACTATTAAGTAAACTATTTCAGTTCCATTCATTTTTATCTGAGTCAAGATTGAATCATACACTATTATTTAGAATTAAATTTTGATGAAAGATTTACTTACTTTACCGTAAACTGATAATTTTTATTGAAGATGTACAATCAAACTTTCCAACTCAAAATGTTCGAGTATGGGAAAGTTCGACTAATGGGGTTGGGTTTAAGCGTAAGGCCATTAGATAAGAATTGTGTATCTATTCATTTTGTAAAAAAAAAAAACATCATGCAAACAACAATATTGGACTTAAATGAAAGGTTTTCCACAAACGCGTCTCATAGTTCGCTTTAAAACATTATGTTTAACCTTTCGCCGAACAATCCAGTTTCTAGTAGAATTAGAAGGACACCTAAGCCATAAATTCTATGCTCAAAACTATGCCTGAATAAATTACTAATCTTTTCAGAAAATAACTTTCCATTATTCTAAAGAAACCATTTAAAGGAATGCGAATGTTGGATTTTTAACGACCTCATGGATACCGAAGCCTTGTTGTCTTCAACATCCAGGTAATGAACTCCGGTGCTTCACTTTAGTCGAAGCATTTTTATTCCGAATGTTCATGCATTCCTTTTTCCTCTTCGCCATTATCTCATTACATCGTCACATTCACAACTGAAAGTCGAGATGAGTCTGGCCAACAATTATCCTGACTAGAGAAACTCTCACAACAACTTAGTTGGACTTAGGGGAAGCACAGTTATAAGAAACTGCACATATGTATATAGAAGAAGTATAAAATGTTTGAATTAAAGAGGTCTTCGACTTAGAGGTTTGACTGTACAGTAGATATCGTTTATAACGAAATCAAAGGTATCGACTATTTTACGACGTTATAGCCGATAGTCGCATATCCGCTCATATCGTTTATAACGGCCACTCTCGAAATTTACGATCATATTGTTTATAGCGTCCTGTCGTCGTAATAAACTGTCATAGCAATGTAAAGTCAAAACCCGTTTTAGACGACGAACCTACGGTGGTCCTCTTTTAAAATAAAGCCTGAAGCAGGACCTGTATTTGTTGTAGTCTAAACAGGGCTGCACATGGGAACCAGAGGGTTCTTAAAATGTTGTAAAAATTAAACTTTTCAAAGCAGATAAACTTAAATTTTTCGGTTGAATCCTTAAATTTTTTAACGAGCGTGATTTCATGGGGTTGAAAGAATAAAAGCAGAGCTGGTAAATCAGGAAACCGACTAGGACGTCGTCGAATCTTGTCTCTCGAAATGTCCCTGTCGCAAAACAATTTGCAAAAAACTAATTTTGAGGCGCTAATAGTGTAGAATAATAACTGCTCCCCTATCTTGGACGATCGTTTGTACCGAATTGATGTGGATCCGCTACTTACATATAGTTTAGGCAGATTCCGAAAACGATGCTTAGTGAGAAAAACGGACACGATTTTATGGCGTGCAATTTTTCACAGGGAAGTTGTCTCAACTCCTCTACTGTGTTGATTGTTTTATTGCAAACAAAATTTTGTAACATGAATTTTCGATTTCTTACGACGTTTTAAAAACCTTCAGATTGAGTGCGATTGCGATGCGATGTTGTGTCATTCCAGCCTTACAAAAACAAGAATGTTGAAACTTTTTCTTACATATGAGCGAACTTCCACCCTGAAATTAGTTTTAAACTCGAACTTGATATTCGCATGCCAGAAAAAATCATTTCACTTACAAAAAATGACATTTGATAAGCTTTCGTCGTTATATCCGATCATTTTAGTCGTTATAAACGATCGGACGTTATATCCATAAAAAATTGTACCGCACGAGCCTCTTAGGTCTCGGGGCCTGTACTTTCAGTCGTTATAGCCAATGCGTCGTTATAAAAGATATCCACTGTAGGTATTTGAAAATAACTGATGGTGCCACTTTGCTAAAAAGAGAATCAGACACCAATGCATTTTGATGTCTCGACTCTCGAGGTTGCGATCCGTACAGCTTGTCGTGTGCACACAACCTAAGTGAAAAGGAGAGAACGAAATTTTTTTTTTCTTCCACGCAAGGGGTGAAACTATTTAATACAGCCTTTCCACACTCTTCCTCGAAAATCGTAAGGAACAAAATTATTTAACGAGATAAATTTTTGAGCATTGTACCCAATCCGTTCGGACAAAAATTCTGAAAACGTTAAAACGACTCGCCTATAACACTGCGTGACACCAAAAAACCGTCAAAAAAACTGAATGCTATTTTGGTTAGCTATTGGTTCCCATATGACAAAAGTGCAATTAATTTTTTTCCTGACCCTCAGGTTTTCGAGTTACACGCCGAAATCTTTTTTAATGGTCCTCATATGGTATCTGCTACTCAATTACTGCAAATTGCAATAAAATAAGTAAATTTCTTATCAGTATCCTTAAGAGGACTCTTGGCAATAAAAATCACCAAAATTAAATATAATTTGCTCGGTTATTTTATTTTTTCCCCTTTTATTGTGACTTAAAACCGTGAAAAACCATATTTTTTATCTTTTCGCGGCTACATATCTTTACGTAACTTTTATATTTATTATATTTTTACCTGATATACTCGTTTTTTATTATCCTTATATTATCCCTTTTGTTTTTACCTGTCATATTCTTTTTTTATTATCCTTATAATACCCCTTAAAGCGCGAAAATCAGGTACAAAAATTCAAAAAAAAAAAAAACTTAAAAAAGATATTGTTATGGTATAAATAGCACGTGTTGTAATAGTTTTACTTTAATTGGTTTACAATATGGATTCTGAAAGAAGTATTGGCAACCTGTGCAAAAATTCCCCAAATAAATTTTGCTACGTGTGCGGCAAATATATTTTTAAATCGCTAGAGAGAAAAGTAACACAAAAATTAAGGGATGCTTATTTCGAATGTTTTGGCCGCGTTGTGTGTCAGGATAAGCCTTGGATAACCGATTTTTTTTTGCATACCGTGTTGTATGTCACTGCACTCTCAAAAAACTGGAAAACGAGAAATGTCTTCCGCGGTTCTAGCACTTTGGAGCGAGCCTAGCAATCATCACGACGATTGCTGTTTTTGTGTGTTCGATTTGCGGGCTGCTACGAAAAAGCATAAGTATAAAGTGGAGTACCCTATAGTGAGATCTGTCACGAAACCTGTGCCTCATAGTGTAAACAGCACTATTCGCCCTCCTCACAATGATAAAAGTAACGACCCTCAGGATACACAGTTTTTCCCCTCTCCTACATCAAGCGATCAACGAAAACCACACCTAATTCGCCAAGAGGAATTGAATGATTTGGTACATGGACTTCATTAAAAGCTGTTATAAAAGGATTCTTAGGAAATCACGAAGCCGAAAACGCAGAACTTTTAGTAACAAATATGTTTAGACGCATATAAAGAGATGGGGTGCAGAATGCCTTTGAAAATTCATTTTCTTCACTCCTATTTCTCTTTCTTTCCTGAGAACCTTGGAGCCGTAAGTGATGAACAAGGTGAGCGGTTTCATCAGGACATAAAAAGGTTTGAGGAACGTTTTCAAGGTCATTGGGATGCAGCGATGTTAAGAGATTATCTTTGGCGCTTACAGCGAGAAGACAATTCTAAACATAAGAGAAAAAGTTGATTTTTTTTATTTTTTTCTTAAAATAAATGTGTTTAACAATTAAGTTTATAATTTTAAGTATTTAGATATGTTTATTATATTGTTTTATTTCCGTTTTACAAAAAAAAAATTAATAAATAATAACCGATTTGTTACTGGAACTTTATTTTGTATTATTTTCTGGGAATATCAATATCTTTCCATATCTCTGAAACTGGGGGGTCAAGGGAAAAAGTAAATATGAGGTTTTAGTAAGGATTAGATAAGAATTAAAAAGAAAAAAAAAATGGAGATGACGGTTGTTTTTTTTTTTAAATTTGTCACACAGTGTAATTAGGTAAGTCTTGTTAAAATTATATCAAAATTACACTTTGCACCTATTACCTCATCATTTTGCAAATTGCGAAATATCAAGTAACTCTTCAGCTTGGTAAAATCCTTTAAAAATGAATTCTCCGATGTAGTCGACGATTTTTGTGGTGTTGTAGTCGTACTCGGTAAAATCCCATCAATTTTAGCCATTCCTGCACTAATAGATCCACAACTGGTTCCTAAACTATACACCATTTGGGACTTCTCAAAACACTTTGTCGAATTAACAAAAAACTTTTATTATGCAGACACAAAGGACAACTTCTTTTTGCCTTTACTTTCTTGATATAAAAAAATCAGGGAATTTCACATTCACTTCACAACAACTACAGACACAAAATGCTTCTTTAAATATTATTCATCAAAAAATTAATATGTACAAGGCCAGTAGATGATTACACATTTCTTTTCATGGGATCAATGTGATAATACACAAACTTCACACACTTAACTGATATCTGCTTATTTGGGGTGGTATCAAATACAAAAAAAAAAAAATCACCAATTAATCCCCGTGATCCATATCAGAAAATATTTAGAACTCGCGATAATTCATAATCACGGTCACAGTTCGATGAACAATAAATGCGGACACGTTAAATGGAATCTAAACCACCATTCAACACTAGCACCCACTTAACTTTATATTCTATCTCCAATAATGGCTGATGTGTGTGCTATCCACTTTGCACTTTGTCAGCGGTTTGTACGAGTATCTTCCAAAAAGGTATTACGTGCGCGATTTATAGATATCCAAATTATGTGCGATGTGATGATGATAAATTCAATCCTAAAACTCCAGGCATACAAATGTCGACGCGAGCACAAATTTTTGAAAGCAAAAATTTCGGCGAGCAACACGACAAAGCTCTCCTGACGCGTGATTTGAACTAAGTAAGAAACATGTCGTTCACGTTCGTCGGTTGCCGTTGGTGAAAACGACCAATGGATCACACAGGGGCTCCCCGGGGGCGCATCGTGCTGATATTGTCGGCGTTCAAGATAGTCGACCGCGAATTGACGCGATCGTCGGCGCACACATTAGCGAAACTTTACGCCGATGATTGTGCCCGCGAAATGTTGTTTCAAATATGCAACAATAATCAGCTTCTTATGATGGAAGATAGAGTAATGAATGTGTATAATAATACACCAAATGAATACCCATCAGTCATTGCGGTTACTTCAGCTGTCTACCGCGCTAAACCACTTATATGTGTACTGATAGATAGATGGGAAATCTGCCCACACTTAGAAGTTCAGATTGCTTTCTTATGGAGTGTTTTCCAACACAGATCATTTTTGTTCAAAGAGAGATAACTATGTACAGTACACGAATGGAAGCTAGTCGCTTATGGAAGAGAACTCTAAAAATAACATTTAATTTGTCCATTATCGAATATGACGCGTTATCTGATAATGAAACGAATCAATATGGAAGATAACAGGTATACAAATAGAGAATTAAGTTTAGGGGGTAAGATAAAAAGAAAATTTGAAAACAGTTCAAACTATGTACACATGTACATATGTATTATCCACACAAAAACCAATTCACAATTATTAGTAACACTAAAAAAAAAATAAAGTATTGATGCCAAATTGTTAAATACACATACACAATATACGCAGTAAAAAGTTACAATAATTTGCGCCATGGTTTAAGGGGGAGGGGTGGAAAGGGTTGAAAATTCAGTTTTTGCAAATACATATCTGAAAAACTATGAATCTGACCGCAAAATTTCCTGAGTACAAACTACAAAATTACGTTTTTAATGATATATAAAACACTCTAGACATTTTCTGAGAAAATTATACCCTAGACCCAAAAGTATTATGTATAGTGAATTTACATCTCGCAATGTAACTCTTGACTGAATAGACCTAGAGTCATAAAATCTTGTCCATATATTGCTAACAAAATTTATTTGATTTGTCCCAAAAATTGGAATGCTCCGACCATTGACTACCCCCTCACTCCTTCTAAAAAATTTCAAAAAAGCATGCCTATAACTTCTTTTCAAATTAAGCCAGGCGGATTAAATTTAGTGCGATGCCTAGTCCAAGCCCCATTATACTTCTCATTAAAAAGTATTACATAGTACCATCCGATTCAAACTAAGGGTAGAGATTTTTTTTCTCTTGGCAGCTCTTGACCATTTTTTGACACCGGGTTAGCTCCTGGGCGATTTACATCGAAGAACCGGCACTGCCGTAGGAGCATCTTTATGGACAATACAAACATCCATGGTAACAGTGGAATTCGAACCTACGCTCCGACATCTCAGAGATAGACTACCACTGAGCCACCGAATAATATTGGTACATATATAAGTACCGACACCAAATTTCGAAAATGTGAACGAATTTCGTTTAGACAGAAAAGTATTCTAAAAATTAAATTAAATGAGACCGAGGCTAATTTCGGGCGCGGCCGAAATTTGGATACCCTTCGCTCCCCTCGGGCTAAACGTCTTTTCGGGCGTACCTATGACTTGTGTTGAGTCCTCCCCGCTTCCATGCTTTTCCTTGAATTTTCACATAAGTGCCGTGGCGAAGATTTATTGGGGGAAGCGGGGGACGTGGGTTTCTTATACGAACCAAAAAGAGGGGGGGGGGGGGGTATGTTTGGTGGCATCAATCAAAACACTTTTAATTTGGTGGACAAATAAAAAAGTTTTTCTTCGAAGAAACTAATTTGGAGGTTGGGTTTATATGCCAGCCCCATGGCCCCATGACCCCATGGTCCGATTTAATTCATTTTTGCATAAATGTTTTGTAACATCAATACAAATACATTTCCATGAGGTTTGGTTGAAATTTGTGTCCAAATAAAAAAGTATTTTTTAGAAGAGGGTTAAGTTTGTATGGCAGCCCCACGACGCCATAGTCCGATTTCATTTATATTCACGTTTGTTATGTAGCATCAATAGAAATATAATTTTCTGAGGTTTGATTGAAATTGGTGTGCAAATAAAAACATTTTTCTTAGAAAAATATGATTTGGGGGGCTAGGTTTGTATGGTAGCCCCATGACCACATGGTCCGACTCCATCTATTCATACATATGTTCTGTGTCATCAATAGAAACACATTTGTGTGAAGTTTGGTAGAAATTAAATAAATAAATAATAAATAAATAAAAAAAAAATCTTAGATGAACTTAATTTGGGGAGCTAAGTTTGTATGGCAGCCCCATGACCCCATGGTCCGATTTGGTCCATTTTTACAAATGTTACGTGCTACCAATTAAAACACATTTATGTGAAATTTGATTGAAATTGGTCCATAAATAAAAAAGTTTTTCTAAGAAGAACCTAGTTTTGGGGGTTAGGTTTGTATGGCAGCCCCACGACCCCCTTGTCGGATTTTAGCGATTCAAACATACAAACTGCCTGCAACAAAAAGAAGCATGTGTGCAAAATTTCAGCTTCATAGCTTTTAAACTGGCCGAGCAAAACGCGTCGCAACAGACGGACAGACTGACATGGCCCAATCGACTCCCCAAGTCATGCTGATCATATATGTATACTTTTTATATGGTCGGAGATGCTTCCTTCAATGCGTTACAAATTTCATGACAAAGTTAATATACCCTTTTCGCTTAATAAGCGAAGGGTATAAAAATTTAGCTTTTATTTTTTTTTGTACTAAAGTGCCAGCGTAAGACAAACACCCGCACCGGGTTTCGCAGACCCGAAGCAATCTTTGAACCACCAAAGGTTCTTCAAAACTCAATTCACAATGGCAATACTTACTTTGCATTAGAAACGAAGCTATAGAGGTAAACTTAGAATGATGTGAAATCGGCAACATAGCGGAATCTGTATATCTAAACGGTGTCGCCGGGTATGTGAGACCCGGTGTCAGTATACTTTACACATTCACTGTCTATGAGTGACAAGTGCAAACAACGTTTCTCCACGTTCACGTCTATGAGTCACATATGAGTGGAATTTATCCAAGGATTTTCTCATGAGAAAATGTGCATACAAATTTTTCCTCGGCTTCTCACAAAGTGGAGTGTTGGCTGCAGGCAAAGAGGACCCTACATTTTTTCCAAGGTTATTAATTGTAGTTATATGAATATGAGCTTGAAACAAAAATTGCATAGCCACCCATTGCGTTATTTCGTTGTTCCAAAAAAAAGGGCGAACTGATGTACGTTATGTTGAGACATAACGTTGAATATTGACTCAGGAGACGTGTCCGAAACGAATACCTTCCCACTTCCTCATCACCGCAGCTTCCTTACACAAGCTCCACATTTTCAAGCTTTGAAACGATATTGGATAACCCAGCCAGCAAAAAACTCATGTGTTACCTATCATTCATGCACTACACGTCAGTCCAGATACCTTTGTCATTTTATTGTACGCATAAAGACTACAAAGTCGTTACTCATAAAGATTATGTAGGTAATAGTTATGTAACATATATGTTTAATGCATCGCTCGTGAAAAATATTCATGACTCACGAGAAATGAATGAATGATGTATCATTCGTGATGAATGAAAAATGCACACCGCAAAAGAGGTCCATATGAATCCTACGGCAAAATGATTAATGAAATTTACATAAATTAGGAGCGGTTCAATTTCAACACAAACAACAAAAATTTCAAGCTACGTTTATAAACATATTTGTTGTCGGCAAAACTGTGGTGTGGCAGCCAACTTGTCACAGCGCGTAACGCTAATGTGTTAGTAAACTGACGCCAACAACATGAATACGTAAAGAATTAGGCTTGCGTTGGTTTTAGATAGTCCAAAAAATTCGACTAGTGTACGAATCATGTTTGAGGGGAAAAGAACCATTGTATTTCCCATATGCAAGCACACATACTGATTAATGGCATTTCCCTCAGCTGATCATCATCATCAATTGTCACCTAATGAAAAGTTCGGGCACATTTTATCTGTTAACTTTCGACACTATTGTGTCCGACTCCAGCTCTTCGGCCAAGAAGCCCCGTTGCATTCTAAATATGTTTTGCATTTTGCAACTGGTAAAAAACATAAAAAAGTTTGGGGAAACAGCCGCTTTAAAGCCAACCCTCTTAAAATCCTTCATGTCCCGTTCCACACAGGAGTAAAGCTGATGTTGACTTTATCGATACAGGAGTATAGTCGATATCACACACCCTTCCCTTCCTCTCTCTCCTCAACTGACCCCTAAGATTGGGCGAAAATATTTTTTAATCACATGAAAAATACAGAAGCTCACAATTCTGATGTAACGTGCGTAACGGGCCCTTCTGCTAAAATTGAAACGGTTATGACAAAATGTCTCTAAAAATTTAATAACTCTAGATCCCAATCAATGAATAAGGAAATATTAAAAGGAACCGCAAATAATCGCTTAATACACTGTATATGCGACTTTTCTTTTCCTTCTTTTTCTTCTCTATTCATCCCAATTTATTTTCAAATATTTTTATATGCAACCAAATTGTTATGCAACCGCTTTTATTATTCAGTGAGAAGTAAAACTTCGATTCAAAAAAATGATGTACATATTTAAAAAAAAAACATTGATTCATTTGTTATCAGTTTAAATTACCCACCAATTAGCTAACACCTAATTTCATTAACAAACTGAACAATGGAGTCCAATTTTCACTTATTGACATCGATATAGGTCTATGCGAAGGGTATCTGAAATACTTCATTCCCTGAAAAAGTGTAACGTTTTAACGTAACAAAAAGCGTAACGAAACTTTAAGTACCATAACGTTAGCATAATATTATATGAGTAACGTAACATTAACATACGAGTAGCATCACGAGAGCGGGGACAATTCATGAATTAATTATTTCTGCTGCAGTAATTAAGATTCGAATTTGGGAATTTATGGGTAGAACGACTCGTTTGTCTACATCTAATAGACGGAACTTGAACTTCTCCTCCCACAGACAGACAAAGTTCTCCGTAGTTCCCTTAGAGCTGGTAAGTTGTCATGTCAAAAATACTAGAGACATGCACCGCAGTTGGTGTATAGAATGGAACAAAAGTCAAGATTTCTACAATTAGTTAAACATAATATGTGTTAACCGTGTATATGAGTAGCATTTTATAAGAAAAGTAGCATTACCATTAACAGTTAACAGAATGATAACATTATCATAGTGCTAACATGTCATTAACAGAGCATTGATAGAGTGTCACAGAACGTTAGCAAACCGTTCACAGAGAGTTAATATACCATTATAGACATCATATTAACCTAGCGTTAACAGAGTGTTAACAGAGCGTTCGCAGTACGATAACAGAGTATTAACAGAATATTAAAATTAAATAAAGTATTAAATGTTTATAAATTATAATTCGTTGGCAAATTAACCATCTGAAGCGCTGCTATAGCGCGTCTAAGGAATGAAGAAATGCGAACTGTTTGTTTGTTACTTTAGTATATTCAATTACATATGCATATATATGATCAAAGGATGCAATAACCATGCAAAATGGAAGTTGTACATGATAATGTATACATATATACGATCAAAGATCGATGTGCATATGTGGAGTCTAGGAGACCACACCCAAACATTTTACGTATGTAAAATCTACTTAGGACATCCGAGAGTTAACAATTAAATTTCGTTCCAGGGCCAAACTCACTGAGAGGCATAGTTTAAAGTTTGAGTTGCGTGGAGTGACTGATTCAATAAGCAATTAACGACTATTGCTCATTTATAAGTTCTTTATGTATGGTGTTTTAGTCCTCTAAAATTTAGTCGATAATAGGAACACAGCTCCGTAGATAGTATTCATCGATCATACTCCAGGACTTAGAAAAGAGCAATAGTCACTTAGCAATCATCGCCTGAATATTAATCTGAACTGAACTACTGTATTTTGTTGTTGTCAAAAACCAATTAATTTTCCGAATAATGAAAATTAAAAATCAATAAAATAAATTTATGCAAATAATATTATCAAATTTACAAGTTATTTTTTTCTCAATTTGTTATTTTTGTTTTTGTCGACAGACGAAATGGTGATAAGATCATACGTATTGTATTCCCAAAAAACTCAAATTCTAAAACCACCTCCCAACCCCGTTTATTAATTTATAATGTTGATAATAATCTAGTCAAAAGATATAAAAAACGACCGAAAAACCATTTGATAAGAAAATAAGAAACAATGCAGATTTGGTGAGTTTAGTTTAGAATTTTATATGATTAAGTGCTCGCCGTAGATTTACTGATAATGATAACTGATAGCATTTTTCGTTGCTGCTTGCTACGTGTATATCTGTCGGTGAGGGGGAAGGCTGTACATTAAGATTTAGGTATGTGCACGTTTATGTATTTTGGCTATCGCTTTTAAGTAGAATAATATGATTGATTGTTATTAATAGCGATGATTACGCTAATCACATATAGCAAATATTTAATCTTATTGCGAATTTATATTTACACAAAATCGACAGGGATTTTTGATATAGTATTTTGAACCCCGTTCGTCGTTGTCGTCAGCTAATTTGCTATACCTACACTTTTTCGAACTTGATTATTATTGACATTCACATAAATGATTCGTTGTGATACGAAACAATGGTCAACATTTTCCTTCGCTTTTTTTCTCGTTTTTGGTTTCATTCATTATCATTCAAAACACACTTGATGCATACCTATACTATATCGATTTACCTCATATGCGATACCATCTAATTAAGTCGCACGACCTTTAGACAATAATGGCGAAAAAAAACAAGATACTTTTATCAGATTTGGCGAATATGACTGATATTTTTTGTTCATATTACACATATTGTGATGGTAAAATTAGTAACAAAAACATGGCTATAATCGAACGTATCGCATAATCCGGTTTGGGTGGAGAATGGAGCGATAAATGCGAAAAAACGAAAGAAAGAAAACAAACAAACAATGACCAATAATTTGTTATATGAGCTTATATGATAAGGATAAGAGTAATTTGATGATGATGGAACGAAATAATGTAGGATTTTTGTTTACTATAGTGTAATATACGAGTATGAATGTTCTATTTTTGGATTGATATGAATACGATTTAGTTGGGGACTGATAAGTTGTGTGTGCGTGATCCGGAAAGCCTATTACTATCAGAAAAGAGTTACTCGTAAAAAAAAGCAAATTTTATGATAGAAACAATTGGTGACTACTCGTATAGCAGATTTGTCTGAGTAATCGAACGGATATGTTACTCATTCATACTAGAGTCAAATATGTAAGTCAGAATTTGTAAATGAACTATGTACTTTCTGAATATTTTAATTTTTATAAATACGGCCCCAGCTAAATGGTTCAATTTTTACTTCAAAATCAGAAGAATGTTGAGTGCGAACTCTCACAATCATAAATACGAAAAATAGGCACCTGAGGAAAAAGTTGTTTGACAAGGTCTTTCTATCGAGATTTTTGGGAGAAAAGAATAAAAAAATACTTAACCCTGGAAACTAGGGATAGGTCAAAATTACCCGAGCTTTCTTAATATTTTTATGCTTGTATACATACATCATTGTTAAAATATCTAGTAGCTGGAGATATTTAAGTATTCTAAAATATGATTGAAATATATCAATCCAGTAAAGGTTCCAAAGAATTCCATATGAATTAAATTTCGAAATGGGTCAATCCGCGCAATTCACGTAGCACGTTTGTGCCAAGCAGAGACAACTTCGAAATGTCGCGCCGCTGAATAACGACGTAAAACGAGGTTGTTTATCTGGCTTAATTTTGAAAATTTATCCCTCAGACCAAAAATTGGAACTGTATTTGAACGAACAGATTTCGGTCGGTATTATGTCGGTATCAGCCAATTTACAAAATGAGTGGAAAGCAATTTAATTAAAATAAAAGAATCATAGGGTGGTAGCGAGCTATACCCATTGACCATTTTTAAGGAATCGCGGCTCCAAAATGGTTGGAAATCGTGTTACCGTTATATGTAGGGCGCAACCTGTTCGTCGAAAAAGAAAACATCGGAAATGGTATGTTATCGATTCCCCTTTTGAAATGATAATGAAGCTAAACTCGAGTCGTTTTTTAACCTTTGATCTAATTTAAATTATATTGTATGTTCAACAAAATTATTAGACCTATAGTTCAGTAGGATTGATTCCAAAATCAGGCCGCTGTTAACATTTAGGAAATATGGGTTTTAATCTGATAGCAAGTATTTTTTTTTAATTTTGCAAAATTCAAATGTACCTCGTAATATAATGAAAACTATTTGGACTTCCTCTGCTGTCATTTTATTGGAAATTTACTTTACTTAAAAAAAAGATGTTATAGTGGAACTTTAATAATTCGAAATCGTGGATGGTTTAAACTTTTCTATCGGCTCCTTTGTTTTTGGAAAATCCAAAGTATTTAGTAAGATTATTTAATTTTTTCGCCTAGTTTCTTCAAAAGACTGAAATAATAAATTTGATTGATTGATTGATTGCGTAAGAAAAATATTTGTTATTCAGATAAGTCTTAAAAGCCTTTGCTTGTTACTTATGCTATTTTGTTGGTACTAAGATGATGTTTCAACGTCATTCTAAATGTTAAATGCTGCTAAGTAGTTTCTTGCATTCAATTGCTTTTTTATATGTCAATTCAAAGTCGCCAGATAGTTTTCGACGTTTATTCCACATAGACTGGCCAAAAATTCCACAAGTACACTAAAAACCCTCTAACTAGTACACTGTAATTTCGCATAAAAAAATTAAATATGCTTCATAAGTAAAAAAAAAACACTGTTTAACCTATTTCGATGCTAAAGATGTGGTTTTAAAATATCCCGAAAAGGGAGAAGGAAATTGTCCATAGAAATCTTGCTCCGGGATATTCAATTCATAACAAATATAAATAGAAGTTAGGTTATCCTGTAATGATTTAGGTTAGAGAAACCCAGCTATTAACTGAAATGAATTTACCTGCCTTAGGCGTGAAGTGTTGATCTATGTAGTGGTATTATGTCATGAAAACTTAGCAGCTCTATTGGAACTACACCCAGAGAAAAACATCCCATAACCTGTTAATGGGACTCCTATTAACTTTTCGCCTCGGCTATTTTAAACAAGTTAATAGTTTTATCCTATTAGTTTAATGAGATTATAAACCATTGAACTTCTAATAGGACGTACATTTTAGACTAATGGGATTATTATGGAAAATTTCGCATAACAAATTTTTGAATATTGGAAATTTTGCAAAAATTCAATTCAAATGCAAAAATCAATCTGAGATGGAAAAATATTTTCTCATATCAGTCTTAACTGATTTTTTGAAAGAAAATTAACTTTTTCGTGGAAAAAGTACAAATGGGTGGATTTCGCATTTATTTTATAAAACAGCAATTTTCGCTGAAATTCGCATCTATTTCGTAAATTTGAAATAGATGCGAATTCGGGACTTAATTATGATTTTCATATTCATACTCCCGGCGTGTATTTATTTACCATTTTATATGTACAGTGATGGAAAAAAATATTGCTCACCTAGATTTTATTTCAAAAGACCGCGTATTAATTTAATGGGATGTCCTGTTATTGAGGTAACGGTATTTTCAAAGGGACATCCTATAAAATTTATAGGAAATATTGTCCCAATAAGAAAAAAATATTGTTTTAATAGGATGCCCCATTATCCATAATATAGGATAAACTATAATTTCAATGGGAAAATCATATTAATTTAATGGGATGTCCTTTTATTGAGGCAATAGGATAACATGATTGCATTAATAGGATATCGTATAACATTAATAGTATAATATCACATTGATTTAATAGTTCGATCTAATTATTTTAATGATGTTCCATCCCATTGAATTAATGGTATCCTATTAACCCAATAATGGGATTTTCCCATTGACTAAATCTAATGGGATAAAATGGCCAATTCCTATTGGTCTAATGGGATTTTTTCTCTCAGTGTACATACTCGAAATCTTATCTGTTTGAAAGAGAAGATCCTCATCGAAAAAAATATCGAGTTAGTCAATTTCGGAAGTATGTCATTATTGGAATATTTGCACGGCGATCTCTTTTGAGGTTTGTAGCTCAGTAAATAGTGTACCAATCTCTAGTGACATGAACGTCGAGGGTTTGAGCCCGATTGGAACTTATCTTATAAATGGAAGCTGAATGGTTTATAGACGGTTTACATAAAGCCGGCCCCACACCGACCGGAGTGTGGCACACACCGCACAAAAGACCGGTTCCAAGAATGATGCCTTGGACACCAACCACACTGCTGCTGCACGATTTTTCGTATCAATCTTTTGTGCGGTGTTTGCCACACTCCGGTCGGTGTGGGGCCGGCTTAACATATGGATCAAACATTTTTCTTTCATTTCATGATAGGCAAACGACTAATTTTCCTGAAAACTAAAAGTCCCACAACGTCGGGGAAAATTCCTTTACCCCACATAGTGGCTAAAAATCCACCGTTGTAGGATAAATTTTCTGAGTTCAATGTTGGCTAGCTGCAGGTTTTTTTTTTTAAGTGATATTTTCTTGCCTTTTTGCTTGATTCAATGTTATTTTTCCTTTAAAAGTATTTATCAACCTTTTACTTAGATCAATGAAACATTCAAGAGAAACATTTATTTTTTAATTATCTTTTTCCCTCGATTTTAGTCATATCAGGTTCAGTAATATTTCGAAATTTAAAAAAAAAATAATAATACAGGTTCCAATGTAATCATTGCATTAAAACGAATCAGCGGTTTGAAAATCGAAGTTTTCCGCAGAAAGTCGCTTTTTTTCACAAGAACTACAACACAATTATTTCGTAGCGGTAAAAACTGGAGAAATCTTTCGGCCGACATTTTTCTGATAACAAAGTGTCGAATAAAAATACAAAAAAAAAACTTTCCATTAACTCGTACTTTTAAAATTTTAGTCGCAGCTAGCCTGCAGCTGAAATTTGATTATAGGTGACTTTTGAGTAACGGTAACGTTTACCGTTAAAGAGATACATATTAACGGAAATTTTTTAAAAAGCCTTAAATTTTAATAATCGTGGAGATCTTATAGCTCCCTTAGGACAGCATATATCAGACATATTTACGTGGGTGCCTTTGAAGGGTACAGGTATCGCCTTCTTTTCACGCCAAAGAACCTTGAAACTCGTAACTGCGACGACTTTTTCGTTAATTGTACCGTTATAAATGTATTTCCAAGACTCCTTGCCGTTCAAAAATAGTACCGACCGTAGCTCTATTTTAGGAGCACGCAGAGGTGGGGAATTTTAGGCATTTTATTGGGTGCCACATAAATAACATTACCGGTACGAAGGTATTAACGAGAATTCTAAAAAATGTATATGCTGTGAGCCACTGGCGCAACCAGGAATTTGCCCTGGAGGGGACTCAGGTCATCCATATTACTGCACATTTGATTTTTTCTCGCCAAATTGGGTGATAGCGCTTTTTTGTAATGCTGAATTTTGTTAGGATTTAGATGAAAATAAGTACGCTTTGTCATGCACCTTTATCTAGCGGGCTTTCGGGACTTAAAAATGTTAAAACAAACGGATGCAAGTGATTCCAATATGTGGAATAAAGGTCAGGACGGTTTGATTTCATTTTCTTGCTATTTTGCCGGTACAGAAAGAGTCCCTCCCCGTGGATCTATTATGTGATTTTGTATAAAAATTATTGCACTATCACCGCAGGTTAATTTTACATTACAAAATTTGGCGTTACCTAAAAAATTATAAGTGACTATCGCCTATCTCCATACAGAATGCCAGTGCCCGGTTAAATTGCCGTTAAGGAGACGTTCATAAAAAAAATTGACCCTCTGTCGGCATCGTGAATTAAATTCACAACAACAAAATTTCAGTTTTCCTCAATTTTTTCGAAGTTTATCAACTATTTGGTGCACATTTGAGAATATATAAATATATAACGGGCACCATATGGAGCTATCATCCTTTTCCGGATTGATTTTATTTGCGAGACATCGATATACATAATATATTACTTACAAACGTATCATTACAAGAATAGGAACATCCGCTTACCTGAAAAGAAAAAAAAAACAAACAATGAATTAATATTTTTTTTCAGATGTTACTTCTATCAATTTTAATTTATTTTATTAAATAAATATAACATGACAAAACTTTTCAGGAAATCAACAAGCAATTAAACCCTTTACGTCATTACCCTAATAAAAAACACTTCACATTCCCGCATTAATCGTTTCCTATCAAACCGTCAAATCTACACATATCATCTAATTTAAATTAATCCCTATTTAAAAAAAAATCTCCAACCGAATACATCGCATTATTCATACATAATACATTTCATATATAAAAAAACACACCATACAGTTCAAGATCGTTCATTGCTGACAACATCAATGATCGTCATCAATTAAATCACTGAATAAAATCCGCTCAGTGTGCGGAGATCTAAATTCAAATTATACAGATATCGTGTTTAATTTTCGAGTTAGGTATAGTTTTGTTTCTTTTGTCTGAAAGATTTGTTTTGCAGAGTGTCCGGCAAAAAAAAACACTGCTACACGCAGTCACAAATCATTGACGTGGAAGAAGCTTCTTTATATTCAAACTAAGAAATTAAAAACGTATTTGTCGCCGGATCGCGACAAAAAACGCGAACTATGAACGTGGAGGTTTGAACAAAAGTAGAAAAGAAAAGTTCAACCTTCTTGAGATGTTAGAAAAAGGACAAACTTCAATAAAACCGAATATCATGAATTCGCATTATACAATAGGTGCTATATTAGGAAAAATTGTTGAATCGCCAATTAAATTGTTGGACCAATAGAAATTAGTTCAAATTCAAAATTTTAATTAATTTTGAGTCAATCCGATTGTCAATGATATACGCCAACTGCTAGACGCAATAATCAGCTCAATCAATTTGGGATTATTAAGAACCTTTATAATTTCCCGAGTCATCGAGAGATTTTTTTCGATTTTGCAATACAGTATGGATGAATTCATCATGTTTGAGTATGCGTCAAACAGTGTTACTGATTAATCGTATCGGATCAGATTATTTTTTTAGTTGACATACATTTAATGATTACTTTGAGTTTTAACGACCTAAGCCTAAGCCGTTAATGCACTTCTTTTTAAAGCCAGGGAATTTTGAATTTAAAAAAGATTAGAGACATCTGTCGTATCCTTTTTTTTATTTTATGTGATATATTACATTGTATACTATTTCTGTAGCATCTCCGCGTATATCATACAAAATTAACCACTTTCAAATTTAATTGACAATAACAATACCGCATTAATAACAAGACTACATCACATCTCCAAAAAGAAAGCATACTGGTAGCTATTTCGTCAATAAAACATCAAATTCACTGACCTACTGGAAATCGAACATTTTTAAATTGAATTCCATTAACAACTTATCAAACATCATACGCGATACACATCACATACAAAGCAATTGACCTTATCGTTCAACGGTCATGACCGTATCGTGATCAATCCATAGCATAGTCATTTCATCAAGTCAATCGATTTTATGTATATTGACTTTGCCTATTTTGAAAAGCTAGTTTATAGCACGCCAATTGGTATCTTTTTTGCTTTTGCCTGTTCTCCGCGAGATAGAGAGAAAAAAAACGAATCGAATCTTAAATCTTATCCAAGTATACCAGCACAACACAACAATACCTAATCCGATCTTATAATTGTTGATGGGCAAATAAACATAGGATTAGGAGGATATTTTCAATTGGGGATCCCTCTTCTCTTCCAATTTCCGTGTGATTTGGACAGACAAGCATTAAATTGAACGAAATTCGACTGAATTCATCACTGTTTTATGATTCAAAGAATACACTGCGCATCGCTACCATAGCCGCCTTTTTTTACCAAGTGGGTAAATCTAATGTAGTTATGCCGGATTTCTGCCGGCTTAAGCCAGACCACCAGCGTCACTTGCGTCCTGCGGGACCATCCCTCGGTATTACTTCGCAGAGACGGCTTCGGCTATTTAGCCAACTTGAATCTAGCTTTTTCTATGTGAAGTTCCTTGTGGATGCTGCATACAAGCTCACTCACTGCTTCCCAATTGTGTTGACATTCCATCATACGGTTCACCAAATTCTGTTGGCTTAACGTTTCCCCGATTTTCAAATTTAGCTGCGCGTGGCACCCTAAATCTCGGGCAATTAAAAAAATACGTGTGTTGTGTCTTCTGCAACTCCCTTGCAGCTAGGTCACGCTGGCAAGTCATCCAGCTTGAATCGGTAAATGAATAGCCGGTATCCACCATGACTATTTCGGAATTAAGTTAAAAAGTGGTTAACTTCGCCGTATCAGCGTTTAACCCATTTTGCAATATCAGATGTGGGAGAGCCCATCTACCGGTTACAGCTCCATCCCACAGCAGTTGCCACTGTCTGATGGTATTCTGTCTTTCCCACCTTTTTCGCTTCCAGGTACGCCGCCGTGTTAATTCGTCGACCGTAGTAAATCTACTTATCAACCAGAATTCCTATTAGGATCATTCCAGCAACGACGTAAGCATCTTCGTGCGAATTTGTTCGTTACGCTGAGCACACTCTCAATGCGCACCTATACGGTAAACTGAGCTTAATTTCCAAGAGGAATCTAATGAAATAGCTCAAACCGGTGAGGCATTAGTATGAATGTAACAACCTTGGCCAGCAAAAATCTTCTGCTTGATCTTGTTCCGCCTGAAGTAGCTTGTTGGGCACTTTAATTGTGGTTCCTTTCGTCCTTCTTCTTCTTCGTCACTACCTTATACGCCATTCCCTACCGGTTCATGTGCGCGTCGTCGCAGAGTTTTCTGAAACTCTTTGCAGATCATTCAATGGTCTGTGCTTGGATCTTTGATCGATGTGGTCTGTTTGTTTCAGTGTACAAAATTGCTAGGTGATCGCTATGATTATAGAGCTTGCTGACGTGTCATCCGAAGACGAGATCAACAAACTGCTGACAAATGTAAGATTATCATAGGGCTAGACCTACTCAGGTCGTGCATCAGTTCATCCAAAAAATTTTCGAAGTCAACTTCGTTGCATCGTGGTGGACACCCCTTGCTGGAAGGGGTAGTCTCCACACGTCCAGATTGCTTGGTCATCCTTATCTGCGACCAAAATTTTATACAAAAATTGCCTTCTACATTTTGCACAAAAAATCTTTGGCTACCGTCGATGACTTTTTCTTTCAAACTCACTTACACAAAGCCCAACCCAATTAAAAAAAATAGAAAAAATTTAGATCTTGGTAATGGAGCAGCTGAAAAATGTTTTCCAAGCACTCAATACTTCAAAGACAGTTTTTTGTGCGAAAAAAATATTTTCAAGCAGAAGTTTGTGTACACAAATTTGTTCTTTTTCCTTTTTTTTAAATAAACAATTGAGGAATTTCGCTAAAGTAAGGGGCCTATTACCACTTTTTTGAAGGCGCTCGATAGCCAGATAAGGTATATTCGCGAGCCGTATGTTAGACAGGCCTGGACTAAAGTTTTTATATCTGTATAGCATGGTGACACTTGAAACAAAGAAAACTGAACCTGATGTCAAACTTTGAAATTATACCAACTCTATTGACAGCATTTTTGCTCAGACAAATTGTACTACCGACCCTGCCAGTATTCCATTACTAATGTGGGACACCATGTATGCATAAGCGTAGTTGGTTTTTAAGAATGTTCAGGACCCACGAAGCAGAAAAGCTTGACGCTTCCAAGTATTACAGTACAGAGGATAAAAATTCGTTTAATGGTCCAAGGCCAGTTTTCGTTTTTTTGGGAGTCTAAAACTCTTTTGAAAAATATTGGGTCAAAAGGTATCAAAAAGAACAAAAACAACACAAATATATCTTTGGCCGGAGGTAGGCATGCTGGGTATCCCACAAAAAAAAATAAAGTCGTAAAGGTGTCCGCCAAAAAATATAAACTACAATCCTACATTTTAGTAAAAAAAAAATTACCAAGAAACCATCGTATAGAAAAATTTCACAAAAACAGCAAAAACATGAATATCAAGCTATTATATCTCCAGAGTCTTTGATCACATCAAATGCATAGCCTTTGTGCTTTGTCCTTTAGCCGGGTTCTGTATAAACATTTAAATTTCTAGTTGCAATGAATTCAAAGCTGGAATAACCGCCTCTGGTGTTAAAATCCATAATTATTCCGTCCGGTAATCTTGCTCGCTGTAATTTTTTTCTTTGGCGGGCGAGACACTCGCGTTTCTGGATCAACACATAAGCCCCGTTTTATTGGTTCGAGTAGGGGATACGTTCTGTTTTGCTCTTCGTGGTATTTACGAAGAACAAAACAAATTTTTATGGGCGTTGTGCTGCCTGTACAAACGTGTTAGGTGTAGTATGCGTCCAAAGCAATACTTGAACGATCTGAAGGGGTTAATAGAAGCTTACTGGCAGCAACGTCCTCTTTGATATGATACTCCAATGTACTGATATAGTGATGGAAGCACAGGGTCGGGTTCAAAACCCACGTTAGACGAATTTTGGTATATGGTGTTCGAGCCCGGGAACCATTTGATGGACTACGATTTCACTCACATGTTAAAAAATTAAATGTTCATATAGGAGCAAATAACTCGGCGGAGTGTGCTGTTGATCTCAACACTTCTACAAAAAGCCGTCAAGGTTAAGTGCGTTAATATATCAAACCAAATCGCCTTACAAAAAAAATTGCACGAACAATTTCGATGCCTGTGACTGTAATGAGTGAATGCAACTTATGGGCTGGTTACACAGTACGAGTTGCTGACCTGACAGTGGACAGCTACTCCACCTGGGTACTCGCATGAAAGTAGCTCGACTGTCATCGCCCGGTCACACAAGTGCGAGCTGTCGGCAGAGTAGAGAGCTACTGCACGTATGTAGTTGCATCTCTGTAGCATGTCATGTCTCGTATAATGTTGTCGCGAAGTGAACGAGTGAACACTTCTTCTATCGTGATAAGAGCGGTTACAAAAATACTTTGCGCTTTTAGCGTACTTCGGGCTGAAAGAGTTATACAAAAAAAAAGAAGGATCTGGGTCGGGAATTGGATGCAAAGGAAAGAGGCAACACATAAAATATTTAAAGAACTATACAATGAAGATCCCCGAGAATATAAAGCTATAATGAGAGTGACACCTACATAATTGGAAACGCCATTGAATTTAATCGTAATCGTAGTATGCGATACCAGCTGACGCTGACTGGGAGCGAGTGGCCGAGTCAAAACAAAAAATGTTGTAGTAACTCGGATGCGAGCTACTGACCGAATCGCACATGACAGTAACTCGTATGATGCGGTCACATGGTGCAAGTAGCTGCTCTGCAGTAGCTGTCTAGGCCAACTCGCACGATAGCTCGCACTGTGTAACCAAGGCATTAATTAAAAATGTTTTTCCATTTGCATCCTTTTTAGTAAAATTACCATAAACCATAACTGCATAACTTGCTCATCACAAAAAGTAACGTAAAAAATATTAATGGTTTTTGTGAATCAATTATTCTTGAAGGTATTTCTAAGAAATTGGAAATATTTTTATGATCCTTAGTTAATTTAAAACCCTAAGAATTCGCTATTTTATGGTGCTGCTATAGTTATGAGAAGCAGTGTATGTATATATTGATATCTATACCAATTCGCAGTAAATAATTTAGAGAAGATGGATCTTTGTGTATGTTTTCCGTCCAATAAACCGCCACGAGTTCAATCCCAAGGCACCTTTGGATTTGCGCCGTTTTTTGGTAAATCTGTTCGCAGCAAGGCATCTCATAAAAAAAAATGCACAGCTTAAAGAATGGTACTAACATGACTCCAAATGACATATAAAAAATCGACAAAATATTGTTAAAACGGCGGCCATCGCATGCAAAAACACAGAAGAACTGAATAATAATAGGAAAAAAGGAACAATTTCATTTCTCAAAATGTCCGCAAGAAGGCGTCTCTGGCCCTTATGGAGTCAAAGATGGCAACAAATCGACATTAAATTATTGTCGTCGTAATGA
This sequence comes from Microchrysa polita, assembly GCA_949715475.1. Classification (NCBI taxonomy): domain Eukaryota; kingdom Metazoa; phylum Arthropoda; class Insecta; order Diptera; family Stratiomyidae; genus Microchrysa; species Microchrysa polita. Next base: position 131,294,130 of record OX454415.1, on the reverse strand, counting down.
TGGGAGATTTTCATCATAATGATAATTTTCGTCATTAGACACACATCAAACATTTTGATGCACAAGTTGGCACTCATCAATCAGCTGTGATCAATTTGGGTATTGACAATTAAAAAAATATAAAATAAAAAATTAAGTCTGGTGCGGCGATTAGTACTATGCAATTTAATCTCAAAAAATAGAGAATGTGAATGTATGTACTAAGATCGGCAAATAGACATTCAACAACTTTCCGATAGTAATAATTCAGAAGGCAAATCAAATCGACCATAAAGGCGAAAGCAAAATGAAGACTTGTGTTGAATAAATTGTTTCTATTTATTTTCTTTGCTGCTTTGTGTGTTTTCTTTTGTATTTTTTTTACTACCTCTGCAAATGAAGTGCGAGGAACATTTCAAACAAGATCTAATCAACTTAATTTACATTCCAAGAAACCAGATCAGGCCAGACAACACGTAAAAGTTCTTTTGTGATTTCTGTTTTGGGAGCTCTCTTCCGAGGATTTAAGCTGATTGTTATGCGGTGATCGTGAATGTTGATGATGGTGATGCCTCTTTCATTTCTTTCACGAATTGTATGACCGTTGGCCATGCTTTTTTGAAGTCTTCTTTTATGGATTGAATCGATTCTTTTTGTTTTTGGTCCACTCTGATCTTTGTTCTTCACTTTTGTTGAATATATTGGCAATGTTAAAGCATGAACGTTTCAAATTTGCCGATTAAATAATGGCAAATATAAAAGATAAATAAAAATTACTATACATACAAGCAAGCACCTTTAGAGGAGCCGTTTCGGATGTTAAGTCGAATGACTTTCATATAAGATATACGCGAGTGCTCGTTGTAGAATTATAAGAATGGGAGAAAGGCCAAAGATCAACGTCACGATTATAATCGACGTGATTGAATAAATATGAATAAAATAAGAAAACGACAAACGCAAAAGATGAATGTCAATAACGAGTTTGGTAACAGAACACCATAGGAAGTGAGAGTATTCAGGCAATCTTTTAATTTGCATTCAGTTGAAATGGGAGTTTTTGAGACTTACAGGACAAGTGACAATTTATACAGTAATTTGACATTGCTTTTTATTTTTAATTTCCAACAATCTTTTTCTAGGTTGATACACTTCTATTCTAGCTTCACTAGGTCTACCTGGATCACGAAATTGGAGGAGAACCACTCGAAGTCTTCACGCTTGGATACAAAAATCGCAGGGATCTAGCTGGGATTAAGCACCACCTCGTAAGTTACTGGGTTACGAGTCGTTACCTACTTAACACACGATCCGGGTAACGAGTCGATCAAATATGCCTATTACGCCTAGAAAAAATAGAATTAGCTGCAAGCCCAAAATTGTTAAGCATTTCGAATATGATAGTAGCCAGAAAATTCATTAGAGGCTCCATGGTATGTGTGTAATTAATATCTATGACAACAATTAAGATTTCCCGTCAGTTTACCAAAAATAAGACCAATGTCAACATTTTTTAAGTCAGGGCATTTCAGAACGACCTTGTTCAGCGTTTACCGATAAATGGCATTTGCAAATTCCTGCAATGATCAATAGAGGTTGGTTGGGCAGCATGGTCATAAACACAGTTGGTTGGGATCCTCGAGGAAACAAAACCATAGGAACCTAATGAAGGGAAAAGTTTCAATTTAGAAAAACTAGACGAACCGCGAAATCACAAGATCTTATGACCTTATTATTTAATGACACTCACATGTATGGGTATCCATAAGTTTCGGATATCAAATACCTGAAACTTGAGTCTCATCAGTATTGTGCAGTTTAGTTTGTCTGTCTCGGAATATCTGAGACCCCGGGACTGAAATCTTCTTAAAATGGCGGATTGTCACCAGGCCCCAACTGAACACCTCTAACACGTAAAATTTTTGTGCATAGTGTCAAACCCGAATTTTGGCGCTCTCAAACATCGTAGTGCAGCGATTTTGAAGGAGTACAGCAGTAAATGTATCGTGATCATTGGCCAGGGGATGCAAGCGCCCTACCGCCCTCTCCCTTGACTACGCCCATGTCAACGCTCATATCGATTCCGTTCCAAAAACCTTATTATTTAAATAATTGACTGTGCATAGCTCTCTTTTAGGAACATTTTGGGGTTTTTTTTACAACCTTTGCAGCAACTAGTTCTTACGGGTCACCTTTCAATGAACGTTACTTTTATAGAGATATTTACGAAAATTGTAGCAGACTTGTTCATTGGCTATGTCCACACATGTGCGCTTTCGTCTTCACTATCGTCTTCATGCTCCGTATCCACTTTGAATATTGAACGTGTCGTTGATTGCGTCAAGTGAACAGAAGAGATCAATGCCTCATTCTATCCACATCTGTTCATTATTTAATCGGGAAATATGTGTCGCGGCTTTGGTCAGGACGGGTAAATGATAAATTCTTTCATGAATATTATGATTATATGATGAGTTGTTTATATTTAACATTAGCAATCGCGTTCAAGAATGAATCCGTTTCTTCAATAGCGCAGGCATCTCAAGTTTCAATTGTCAAAATGATGAAGACGAACGAAAATTGAAACTGTCTAGACAGGCACATTTACACGTTTGATTGCCCGTAGCTCATTTTCGATAGCACCTATCCGCGGAGATATGACAATTTGTTTCGACGCAATAGAAGCTGCAAATTCATCACAAACTACTGTGTCGTAAAAGGTTACCGTTATTCGATATTCATGAAAAACGCAAAAAAATCCGCTTCCACGTAGCAAAATTAAAACACGCCTGAAAACGCCGACTGCCGTAGAAAATTTATAACGAGCCACAGAGGATACATAGTTTTAGTCTCCAAATTTTTGTGTGATTCAACTGTCTACCCTACGTTGAAAATTTGCTGCACGCCCCATTGTTAGAAATTAGTTTCTCAGGCAGAATACACTTCAAAACATGCCAGTTTAGCTGAATTTCGTAAAATATCAAATCCATCGGCAAAATGGGTCGAAATAAATCAACCCGGTCGAAATTGACTGTTGAAATTATGTAATATAAATATTTCGAATTCAACCTTTTCAGTACCATTTGAGGAAGTGCTAAATTTTCTATTGCAGTTCTGAAAATGGTTTCACGTTTTTATGAAACACTACACACGTTGAATAATTCCAGCAAAAAGTTTACTGTTACTTTGTTTTACGTACCTAAGGTAATAATAAAAAATGTGTGCGCGACGTGGGGGAATTAATCCTCTTGATCCCCCTCCCCTTATCTACGCCACTGAGTCTCTCCTTGATCCACTATATCTCGCGCTTAGTAATATGTAAGAATTAGCCCCACTTCAGAACGAGATCCTATAGTTCTACCCCACTGGTATTATTATGTATATTACTGCCCAAAAGTAATCAAAAAGTTTTGTTTTTACAGAACAAACGAATTGATGCAGCGGGTGATCGGAACAAGCAGATGACAACCGCATAAGCGAAATTTATGATGAGGTTTCTTAACAGGATTCTATCCCCAGTGTTGTCAATTTAGCCGTTTTCCGGTCAAATATAGCCGGAAACCCTGCTGTTTAACCGGAAGAAAATAATTCCGGCCGGCCAGATTTTCAACCGGAATTGATTTTCTTCGGCCGTTTTTCTGGCTAAATTTTTTCTATGAATTCTTTACTTTGAAACTAAAATAAATAAAATATTCACAACCAAAATAATTAATAGCCGTGAAATTATTTCTACATACACTTATTGTCATGTATTAGAGTAGGTAATTATTTATGTACACCGAGAGGGAAATTGGAATTAATGACTCCTGGGAAAAATTTGCCGCGGAGACTTGCCTTTTTTCAATAAATTTAGGGTAATGGATTTCACGTAAACTGACGATGTCAGTACCTAGTCTAAGCATGTACATAATTTACTAACCACCAATATGCTGAGTAATTTGCAAAATAGAAGACAGTTTCTTAAATAAAATTCTTTGCTGAGCAAGTCTTGAAGCATGGGGGTACCCGAAAATTTTGCCATTTTTCAAAGTGTCAATTCTTTACCACAGATAACGTAATCATGCCACATTAAGTACAAAAGTGAAAACCGTTTAGCACGATTGATAGATATTGATAATATCGCCGGAACTTTGTAGTGTACAACACTAACGTTGTGCAAGTAGCTTGCCCAGTAAACTACAAAAATTAAATTTAAGTAAGTATGTACATATTTCGGGGGCAACTTACCTCCTTCGTCAGGACAAAAGCTAAGTGCTGAAGAAAGGGGTAAATTGCCTCCGAAATATATACTCACTTAATTTTTTTTTGGTTTGCTGGGCAAGCTACTTGCACAACGTCTGACGATTCATAGAACCTACACATTTTCGTAGATGCAATAACATTTTGTTGTTGGGTTTGTAGCAACAAATTTATCAAAAATCTATACCATTTTCGGGCCAAGCCCATAATTTTGGAACATCAATTTCGTATTTTTGGAGCATCGAATTTGTAATTGCGGAACATCAACAATGGAACATCAATTTCGTAACTATGGAAAATAAAATAAAATTTGGAGGGCTCAAATTGGAAAATGAAGAAAATGGTTAAATTTTAATGAAAATATAAAATTATTCAGGTGTGATGATGGCAAGATATCCATACATAAATGCGGTTGCCCTTGACCATAGTAACGCATTGGACGTTCCTTTTACGAATTTTATGTTCCACAATTTCGAACCTAATGTGGTTATTGACTTGATTGAGAAATTGTACCTGTATACAACAATTTTGACTAGTTGAGCTATCTAACTCCGAACAAAGTAAATTTTGACTGTAATGCGATTGGAGCATGTAATAAAACTAAGAAATATGCCTAAAGCATAGTTTAAGGGTAGTGCTTCAGAAAAGAAATAAAATTATTAAAATCAGTTTTTTACTATATTTTTTGGTAATGTTTGTATGACTTAGCCAGGTTTTTGGCCGTTTTTCTGGCTGAAATTTATTTAGCCGGATTTTTAGCCGTTTTTGAACAAAATATAGCCGGTTTTCCGGCTAAATTTAACCGTTTTCTTAATTTCCAGTTGGCAACACTGATTCCCATACTACCTGGTCTAGTCTATTGGCCGATTTATACATATTTAAGGACAACCTGCAAAAGAGCTATTAAAATTTGGTCGATGAGATGGTGATGTATGGGGATTCGACCCGAAAATAAACAACCATTGCATTTTTTGAAATAAAATTAGCTACGCCTTTTTTTAAGGATTTCAATTAAATTACTTTCAACTTAATTATGACGGTTCAAAGTCAATTTGCATACATGCTATTCAATTTTGAATCGCTCATCATATACATAAATAAACATTTATATGCGGCATTCACCTCATTAAATCATTCATTTCTGTTTTATTTCAATTCTACTAATTAAATTTTCCATAAATTTATTGCAATCTACACACAAAATCCACATTTTATCATGTATATGGACACCGAGAAGTTGTCTACCCCATAACTTTTCCAATTGAGTTTACGATCATCAGCCACTCCTCCCATCTACATCCCCTCATCTGTATCTACGAGTATGTATATTATTTTGTATCTACACAGCAGAAACAAGCGGATCCAAGAGGCGCGACCGCATTGAAAAAGTTCAAAAACAACACACTAATCAAAAGACAAACAAAACAGAAGTTGTTCTTTTGCCAAATTGAAAAGCAAAAAAAAAAGGAAAATAGTGGTTTCAGCGAACAAAAAAAAAGAACTACAGGAAAGTTAAAAATATATTCATCACGATGTTGATGGAAATTATATTTTTACAGCTATGTATACAAAAATTTGAAGAAACAAAAAACCGGATTGAACAATTCTTTTTTTTCTGCACCAAAGAGATGAATAATAAAACGAAAAAATATTTCGTTGTTATTTTTTTCGCGTGAATATTTTTAAACGAGTTTTTTTTTATATTTTTTAGTTCCATTTCGCAGCGCTATGCAGTCAATAAAATTTAAATTTACATAATTTCCTCGGCATTGAACACAGAGTGGCCGATTGGATCATTTTGCATTATGTACATACATTTGTATTTATAAATATGTATGTATGTCCATAATAAAAAAAATGTTTTCAAATATCTTGCAGTGTTGTTGATTCTTTTTTTTTTACAAAAAACACCAACGTATGAATGCTTCAATACAATTTTTATTTTGGCATCACAAATCGTTTCTGGTTTCACATCATTATTTGTTTAACTGTCACGAATGAGTCTTTTTTTTTTCTCTTTTAACAGTCAAAAAGAAGACACTTTCCTTGTGCAGAATAAACTAGTGTAGAATTTAAAATGATTTATGTTGTTTTATCTTTAGCTCTTGGGTTTTTTAATCTTTTGTATAGGTATAAAAATAAAATAAGGGGAAAGATTTATGAAGATTAATTTTGAAATTTAAATTTATACAGTTGACTTTTTTTTCTCTTCCTTTATAGGATATGGTGACAATGAGAAGATCTTATTTTTTATAGAAGTGCATAGTTTAGGTCGGATGTGTGTTTCTGTTATTTTAGATTTGAAAGAGATATTTTAGTCGATGCAAGGTTGATTTAAATGCACGAATTGGATTATGTAGTTTCGTTATTGCATATTTGGAGAAACAACGTCGCGACTGATTATTATGCATTTTATTATTTCATGGGAATTAAATGAATATAAATGAATTTACTCTAAATCGAAATGAGGTCTTGTTTGCATATTGTTGCGAATAAAAATCATAATTTAAATTTAAAAATTTATGTTATTGTTGTTATGTGAATAGAGATTTAGAGAAGAAATGCATCAGTTGTTAATTGTTTAACCCTTAAATGCATAGCGCACCATATATGGTACATGACTAAATTTCTGGAAAATTCTAGCGATTGATAGACTTTGGATTAATTTTTTTTATGTTATTCCCAAACTAAACAAAACAAGCTTTCACATAAATTGGTTTCCCGAAACTTTTTTCCAATTGCCTGTGCGTTGTCAAAATGAACGAACGTAATTTTTTGCGGAATTTTAAAAGTTATTCTTTACAGCTTAGAAAAATAGGCGAAATTTACCGTTATTTTACAAAAGAAAAATACCCGTGAATATATTGAAATGTGTTCTTTAGAGTTGTTTGGGATTTTGAACGAAAAAAAAACTCCAAAGGTATATGCACCAATTTTGCAACGTACCATATATGGTACACCATGCATTGGGGCCAATTCAGAGATATCGATACATGCATTTCGATCGTTCTTAGTTGATGCAATTATTCTTCATTAGTTTATGGTATGGTGGGATATGTTAAAAAAATGTCAATTATTAGCTCTTTTAACTTGATGGCGCGACTTCGCGTTTCTGTGTCTGGTTATTATATAATGCTTGAAATATGTAGATTACGAGCTTCGGCATCGCGAAACGTCAAGCGCAATGCATTTTACATTGCTGACAAAAATGTTGAGCAGAAGACTTGGCATTCAACATATTTGCCAGCTATGAAATTCTGCTGATGCGCGTAATCTATTTCAAGCATAATGTCAATCTTTTTAGTTGGTAAGTACAGGGTGGGCCAATTACAAGTTCGTTTTTAAAAATGCAATAAAATGAACAAAATTAACTTTTTTTCCATGTATTATGGCCTTATTAGAAAGTATGTAAGCTCCCATTAATGATGGAACACAACTTCATTCAAGTGGCTGGCGTCGCAGTAGCGCATTCTGTCACACAAATTTTCCAAGACCCTGTTGATGGTTTCAGGCTGTAGCTTACGGCTTGCTTGGATGATATTGGCCTTAAGTGCTTGAATCGTTTCTGGATTGTTGGCATAATATCGGTCACTCACGGTTCCTACAAAGAAAAGTCCAAAGGGGTCAAATCGCAGCTCCCGAGGCGGCCAATGGACATCGCCAAGACGGCTGATAACACGATTTGGGAATTTGGTGCGTAAAAGATCGATTGTGTCATGGCGCGCGCCATCCTGCATGAACCAGAGGTCGTCCCAATCCATGTCTTCAATTTCGGTAAAAAAAAAATCGGATAACATGGCTCTGTAACGCACACCGTTGACCGAAACGTTGTTACCAGCCTCATTTAGGAAAAAAATGGTCCAATGATGCCACCACTCCACAATCCGCACCAAACTGTCACTCTCTGTGGATGACTTGGCTTCTCGACAACAACGTGCGGTTTTTCCGAGCCCCAGATGCGGCAATTTTGTTTATTAACGTAAATACGCCTCATCAGAAAAGAAAATTGTTCGCCCAAATCGTTGTCCAATTCAAGCTGCTCTAAGGCCCAAACTGCGAAGCCATAACGAAGGTGATCGTGCGACTTTAATTGCTGAGTCAATTGGACCTTGTAAGGGAATAATCCGAGATCTTTGTGCAGAATCCTTCTCAGTCTAGTGCGTGAAATGTTTAACTGTTGAGATTGATGGGGTTTTGATGTTCGTGCATAGAGTCTCACACTCTGGACTACAGCACATTTTCATCTGTTCGCACCGTACGACGACGGGGACCGTGATTGTTATCCACTAGCATGCCAGTTGCACAAACTTGCGTACGTGACGCTCGGTGGGTGCTTCATTTCGGCCAAAACATCTTTCAATGTTTGGGCTAGACAGCACTCACTTTGAAAATAAGTTTTCAATATTTCCCAACGTTGTTCAAGCGTAAAGCGACTCATTTCGTTCCGCGGAGATATGATACTGACTTTCTATCCAGATTTCGAGCGAAAAATAGCTGTCAGTGTCAAACTAACCTATGATTTAAAAACCAACTTGTAATTCGCCCACCCGTTCTAGTCTTCACTTGATTTTTTTGATGCAATGGTTTTGGCCACGGTTAATAGCTCTTTAACATCGAATGTGACGGGTATAAGGTCATATTTGTTTGAAAAAAATTTCACCATCGTAAAGACCACAAAATTTCCAATCTTTCCGTCACAAAAAATTGGCTCTTTACGTATTTATAGATTTTGGAAAACTGTGCAAACTCTTAATTTCAATTATCCAAAATGTCATCATTTGCAATTAACCCACTATTCACAAGTGACGCACAGATATAAATAAGCTGACTATGCGAATTGGCAAGTGGTGGTGGTTTCATTTGTTCTAAAAGCACGAAATGAGTTATGATCTGACTAAGGAATCCAAAGAAAAAAAGTCGATTTTAAAATTCGCAATTCAACCAGCTTTTGTTTTTTTTTAATCTGATACTCAATCAAATAACAATAATATGCAATAAATATATTTAAACGCATTTCAGTTTCACATTTCCATAATAAGCATGAACAAAAACGTGTGTCTACAGGGTGTCCCGCATTAGGTGGTCAATACTGTAAGGGTTCATAGCACAACTTGTTTCAGCAAGAAAATTACCAATACAATCGGATTTTTTTTACCGTTACCTTGGTATCGCTCTTTTTGTGAAAGTCATCCAAAATCGTGATTTGTCATGCAAAATCATAATTTGCAGCCTCCCTGATGACCTAATCCAAGATTTGATTTCAGTTTCAGAAACTACGTAAAATTTCACAAAAACTGAAGTTTTTCGTGTTGCCAACATTATCGCCACTTTCGAGATACAGTTACTCAAACTTAATAGAAATTTTAAAATAGATTTTTCATCGAAAATTCAAACAGTAATTTCATAACGGTACTTTATACGTACAACTCTGCAAAGTTGGCAAAAGTTGCTTCAACATGTTGGCTTTCCAACGGTATATCACTTTTCGTATTTACATTGCGGGATTTTGGAATTATGTATACATATTGGATATAAAAAAACAAGGGAATTATTTTCTTATCGGATTATTCAAACTGAAATTTTATTAATTTATTTTTTATATTTTACTATCGCAATTTTGAAAATTTGTTAAATCAAAATGAAAATAAAGTTTTGAATATGAGAGAGAACCAATAAACTAAAAATATTAAAAAAAAGGGTCTGTTTGATGAATTGGAAAATGCGGCTGGAATTGGCCTCCTCCATTTTGTATACAGACTCGACACCTTCGGCGCATTGAAGAAACGGTCCGAAGGATTTCAGGAGGGTTTTCCTTTATGTTGTCACAAGCATCATTAATTCGCTGCAGCAGCTGTTCCCGGGAGGTAAAATTTGCTATATGTTATCCACTTCTGAAAGTCGCTCGGTATAGTAATTCCTGAACTTGCGTAAGGTGGTACGGATACCGGTTGTCCGACTGAACAGTCCTTTAGATCGTCATCCAAGGAAGTGCTGCTCTACGCGTGCTCAATTTTGGGTTAGTATCGAAGAGATTAAGAATCTCTTCTTATCTTCCGACCCTAGTACGACGGGCTCTTTCTCTACCGGTGTGGTTTGGTGTTGGACCTGTCTCTCCAAGAAGCCTATACATTCTTTCGAAGGTACGTCTGCCTGGATTTCGTCGCTGTGGGAATCGCCGACTATACTCTCGAACTACTTCAAGTCCATTTCCTCCTTCAACCCCATACATAAACACCATATCGGCATACTCTCTATCGGAGAATTGGACTTCCACCATCGCGATTTTATTTAATTGGTCTTAAAATGAGGGCTATTCGAAAAATAAATTTTGTTACTAACAAAATTATACCTGAATTTCCTAACCGCCAAAAAGCAGCCAAAACAATCACGCTTGCGAAATGAAAACATAGGAAAAAACTAGGGGGCTTCGCCCCCTGCTCGCTTCGCTCGCCAACCTCCGGGGCGAGGCTAATTTCGGGCGCGGCCGAAATTTGGATACCCTTCACTCTCCTTGGGCTAAAAGTTTTTTTCGGGCGTACCTATGACATGTATTTAATCCCCCCCCCCTCATTCTTTTTCTTCCGTCTTGACAAAAGCTTTGGGCTTGGTTGAAATAAGTGGGCACATAAAAATATTTACTCGGAAAATTTTATTGGAGTTGCGGGAGCATGACTCCACAGTACGATTCCATTCGTTTTTGAAGTAAAATACTACTTGTTAATATACTTTCTATTTATTTTACGGATGATGATTACAAAAGATGACACGCGACTGACAACGCGCGACTGCACCAGTCAAAAGCGTGTCGTACAAGTACGACCCGAGTCAAGTGTAGATATTCGTTGGTGTAGCATTAGTACGACACGAGTCAAGTATGTGTACTCGTTGTTGTAGCATTCCTTTCCCCCTTGAAGAAGTACGCAAATCTTGCGGGTGGCACACCGAGGTTGGATCTTGTTGAACGACGTAATTCAGGTTGATCCGATGCGCGATCAGCTTCGCCTTGATCTTCGTTGTCTTCGCAGTGGGTCGAATCGCCATGATCTTCGTCGTCTTCGCAATGGATAACAGCTGGACCGTCGGCGGTATTACCCTCTTCCGGAACATCAAATGGAACGATTACTGGCTCGGCCTCGCCTTCTGGGGTTTCGAGAAGACCAAAATTGTCGATGAGCTCATTTTTTGTATGACGATACTTGAGTTGGTTGGCGTGAGCCTTCACTTCCCGAGAGGTGTCATCGATCTTCGAAGTAGTTCACTTCGCCGCATCGTCGGATGACCGTTGCAGCTGTCCAAGTCCATTTCTCGGTTGATTGGTGGAGTTGATAGTAAACTTTGTCACCGGCTCCGAATTCGCGCCGCGAAACACCGTGATGTAAATTGTTCCTTGGGGCTGTCGGTCGTCCGGGTGGCATGATGTGGTCGAGGTGAGACATCATTTTCCGATTTGCCATGAGTTCATGCGGAGATTTCATCCCAAGGGCATATGATGGAGTGCTGCGGTAGCATCGGAGAAACTCGCGGAGTTTCTGGTCAATATTTCCTTCGGCCTTTTGTAGTCCTGTCTTCAGCATATCCACGAATCGCTCGGCTTGGCCATTTGATTGAGGACTATATGGGGCAGTCCTGATGTGCTCAATTCCGTGGAGCTTGCAGTATTGTTGGAACTCTGACGATGTGAATTGCGTGCCGTTGTCACTTACGATTGTCGGACAGATCCCGTGACGCGCTCGCAAGTCCTCTAAGAACTCAAGTGTCTTTGCTGTTGTGATGCTTGTCATCTTGCAAACCTCCGGCCATCTGCTGAAAGCGTCAACGACAATCAAGTAATAGAAATTGTTGATGGGCCCAGCGAAATCGAGATGGATACGTTTCCAGGGGCCGCTTGGGTGAGGCCATGCTTGCGGCGTACACTTGGGTGGAGACTTCGCAGTAATTGCACATTTCTCGCAGTGCTTCACGAAATTTTCGATATCACGGGCGATACCATGCCAGTACAGTCGATTACGGGTGAGAAGTTGCATACGTGATGTGCCCGGGTGCCCATCATGAAGCTCTTCGAGGATTTTCTTGCGAAATTGTTGAGGTATAAAAATTCGATCACGCGCAAAAATGCAGTCTTCAATGATTATCAGCTCATCTCGTTGATCGAAAAATGCTGCCACCTCTTGATCGATGATTTGGTTCTTTTTCTTCGGCCAGCCGGCGCGCAAGTACTGGGATACCTGCTGAATTGTGGAACTGTTGCGAGATGCCTGCTGGATATCAGTGAACTTCACAGGGAGCTGTTTTGCTGTGTCTAATGCGAAACATGATGAGCGGTCGTCGTCGAAGATAGCAGAAATGATAGTGTCCTCATTTGGTTTCGGGTGCGATGCAATGAGGCGAGAGATGAAATCGGCATAGCCAAAACTTTCGGTATTCACGTAGCGAATGTTGAAATCGTAAGCGAGCAGAGTGAGGGCGTAACGCTGCAATCGGCTGGCTGTGTGGACTGGTATGCCATTTTTCGATCCGAAGATGGCCACTAGGGGCTTGTGATCAGTCTGGAGCTCGAACCGTCTGCCATAAATGTATTTATGGAACCTCTTTACGGCGAAATCGAGGGCGAGGGCTTCACGTTGGACCTGAGGGTAACCTCGCTGTGCACTGTTTAGTGAAGTTGCTGCATGTAAGATCGGACGAAGGGTACCATCTTTGAATTCGTGCATTAGTACGGCACCTACGCCATAACTGGAAGCGTCTGCTGCAACCACAATTTTTTTATTGGGATCGTAATGTGTTAAGACCAGATCGGACATCAGCATTTTTCGGAGCTTCTGAAACGCTTGCTCATGCTTCTCCTCCCAAACGAACTTGGCGTCCTTTCTAAGAAGCTCGTCAAGTGGGCCACGAAGGTCATTCATGCCTGCGATGAATTTGCCGTAGTAGTTAATTACACCAAGAAATACTCGCGTTGAGTGGACATCTGTTGGTCGAGGCAAATTCTGAAGTGTCCTAATGTTGTCGGGGTCTGGGCGTATTCCTTTTGCATCAACAAGGTATCCACAGAATGGAATCGAAGTCCGTGCGAAAGAACACTTTTCGATACAGAGCCTGAGGCCGTAGTCCTGAAACCGGCGAAGTGCTTCGTTGAGTTGCTCATTGTGGTCTTTCAGATTAACGCCGCTAACGATAACATCGTCGATGTAAGCAAAGGTGCCGTCCAGTCCAGCGAGCATAGTGTCCATCAACTGTTGAAAACAGCCTGGCGCTGTCTTTACTCCCGGTTGCAGGCGATTTACAGTGAAAAGGCCACAATGCGTGTTGATGGTTAGTAACTTCTTCGCATCATCGTCAAGCTCCAGCTGAAGAAACGCATCCGAAAGGTCTATTTTACTGAAAATTGTTTTATCAGCTAGTCTGGCGAAAATCGATTCCGGGGTTGGAAGCGGATATTTGTTGGGCTCCAGGATGTCGTTGAGGCCAGTCGAGTAATCGCCGCATATGCGAGTCTTGCCGTTGTGCTTGCGAACGGCAACGATAGGTGCGGCTGATTGAGAAAATTCAACAGGGCTGATGACGCCCAGATGCTGGAGCCGTTTAAGTTCATCGGCAATCACTGGGGCAGCAGCGAATGGTACCGGTCGAGCCTTGCGGAACACAGGCTTGGCTCCCTGTTTGAGAGTTAGGGTGATTTGCGTTTTGGTACATTTACCGAGTCCGTCAGCGAATAGTTGAGGAAATTTCGCCTTGACTTCTGCCGCAATGCTGTGCTCGGCATCGACGTGAATATTGTTGCATGTCAGTGAAGAAATTGGAACATCCCACAATCCCAGCGGTTGAAAGAAATCGATGCCCAAAAGGTTGAGTCGTGCGGATACATGACATTTTCCGAAAGCTTTGCGGTTATTGAGTTTGACAATGCATTCAAAATATCCCGAGACATCTACTGTGTGGCCAGATGCGCTGGTTGGTGGAATTTCGCAGGGTTTGAGCTGTGGTTTGCCCAGTTTCTTCCAATTATCATGTGAAATGATCGTGATATCTGATGCACAGTCCAGTTGGAGCTTAACCTTCGTGTTATTAATTTGTGTAAGGGCAAACTTGCGTTCAGCTTCCGGGAATGATCGGAGGCCTTTAATTTGATTGACGCGACCAGGATCCAAGTAACGACGCTCGCTGTTCGCCTTCCGTTTCTCCTTGAATTCGGTTGCACTTGAGCAAAATCCCGTCTTGTGACCCATTTGCTTACAGTCCTTACACGTTTTGTAGGTAAAGTCGCAGTCTATTACAAAGTGACTGCCCGCGCAGTATGGGCAAGGCTGACGTGGTGCCCGCAATCGTTGTAAGGAATTTAAGCTGGACGCGCCGCTCAAGTTTGCTGATTCCTGATTTTTCGGCTTGCTCCATGGTTTCTTTGCTTGGACCATCTTAACCTCACAGTTTGGCGATATTTCTCCAACGATACCTTTATCGTTTTTAAGACAGATCATACGTTCAGCTTCATTGACAAGACTCTGCAGGTCAAGCTTAACAATGGCTGCTGCTTCCTCCGCTGTTGACGCTTCCATTTTGACATACTGGTTGTCTACTTTTGCGAGGAGCTTTTCGAGGGTCAAGGAGTCCTGAGCGCTCTTGAGGCCGCCTATGAAGAGCAAAACTTTAAAGTCGTCGGCTGTGCAGCTCCCAATGTCGAACTTCTCAGCATGTTTGTTGATTCTCGCGGCAAAAGTTGCGAAGTCCTCAGAGTCCAGTTTCGATAACCCGAAACATTTGTACCGGAGAGCAAATTTTGTTTCCTTCAGACCGAACATGCGCGTCAGGCGCTTAACTACGTCCGGCAGTTGCAGTTCCGTCGGTTTCCGTGGCAGGATTGAGTCGGCGAAACGCTGGTAATCAGTTTGCGAGAATTTTCCCATTAAAAGCTGAATTTTCTGGGCATCGTTGAGACTCGCTGCGCTGTCGAGCGTGGCAGAGTAGCGATCATACCACGACTCAAAAGTGAGGTTACTATCGGGTTCGTAGACGAAATCCTTCATTGCGTCAGACAGATCCTTGATCGTTGTGGCCGAACCGGTGCGATCTGCCAGAAGCGTCAAGAGCAGCTCGATGCGAGCCTCCGATTTCGCTTGTCGAGCATCTGCGGATGCCCTTTCCTGCATTAACGTATCGATGAGTGCCTGGATGCCTGGATCCATTTCTGGGGTTATACGCGACCAGAAAAAAAACGTTTACAATTCTATGTGGTGGGTTATAGAGATAATCCCATCCTCGTCGCCACTGAAGTAAAATACTACTTGTTAATATACTTTCTATTTATTTTACGGATGATGATTACAAAAGATGACACGCGACTGACAACGCGCGACTGCACCAGTCAAAAGCGTGTCGTACAAGTACGACCCGAGTCAAGTGTAGATATTCGTTGGTGTAGCATTAGTACGACACGAGTCAAGTATGTGTACTCGTTGTTGTAGCAGTTTTTAACTTTTTTCTTGCTTTGGTAAAGACACATTAATTCAAGGTCAGATTTGATCAATTCTTAGATATGTTTTGTGTTATCAAGAGAAACACGTTTGTGTGTAATTTTGTTGAAATTGGTGCACAAATAAAAGTTTTTCTTAGAAGAACCTAATTTGGGGGGTTAGGTTTGTATGGCAGCCCCATGACCCAATGGTCCGATTTTACCGATTCAAACATACAAACTGCCTGCAGCAAAAAGAAGCATTTGTGCAAAATTTCAGCTTCATAGCTTTTAAATTGGCCGAGTAAAACGCGTAGCAACAGACGGACAGACAGACAGACGGACATCGCCCAATCGACTCCCCATGTTATGCTGATCATATATGGATACTTATTATATGGTCGGAGATGCTTCCTTCAATGCGTTACAAACTCCATGACAAAGCTAATATACCCTTCGTTGACTCTACGAGCGAAGGGTATAATAACAGCTTTCCGATTATAAATAGCAAATATTAAATTTTAACTCTTATAAGTACCGTTGTATTTACCAAACAATGTAAAAAATTTCAAATTTCTTACAGTTCTGGTCAAAATAATGTAGCGAGACTCTATCTCGAATTATAATTGCCTCTGTTTGTCTTTTTTCGAATAAAGGGAAAAATCTTAGCGATTCCACTGAAGCCATAATTTTTACCAATCAATGCGTGTTTCCCTAAAATTCTGCAATGTTAATATGAAAAATGATATACCGTTGGATAGCCAACATGTTGAAGCAACTTTTATCAACTTCGGAGAGTTGTACGTATGAAGCACCGTTATGAAATTGCTGTTTGAATTTTCCATGAAAAATCTATTTTAAAATTTTTATTAAGTTTGAGTATACCTGTATCTTGAAAGTGGCGATAATGTTGGCATCACGAAAAACCTGAGTTTTTGTGAAATTTTATGTAGTTTCTGAAACTGAAATCAAATCTTGGATTAGGTCATCAGGAAGGCTGCAAATTGTGATTTTGCATGACAAGTCACGATTTTCGATGACTTTCACAAAAAGAGCGATCACAAAGTAACGGTGAAAAATAATTCCGATTGTATTGGTAATTTTCTTGCTGAAACAAGTTGTGCTATCAACCCTCACAGTATTAACCACCTAATGCGGGACACCCTGTATATAAGAATAGCCAATAAAAGCTGTTTCGTGTCAACACAATAGGAATAATGTGATAATCGAGTGTTTATTATCACAGAGACCTCTCATCATGCTGATGAAATAAACATCAGATAATATGAATTGTTTAAAAACAGAATAAATAATAATATTTACTCGCTTAACACTTATACATATACAGCATGAATATTTATATGTTAAGTACGTAATTTGTAATCGGACCAGTGTGAATGTCCATTATCAGTACAAATTACTGGGTGGACAAATATTTCGAATATGTAGTCGTATATCAAGTTACGAGTATCTCATAAATACACATGCTCATCATTAAAGATCCGTGTCGGACTACATCATTCTAAAGACAAAAATGTCAACTTTGAAAAATGTCTACCAGTCTACATGTATGTATAAACATTTTGTTTTAACATTTATAAATACATACATATGTAAACGAATACGATTTCAAAGCATCCGTATGCATGTTCTGAATTTTATCTTTTTGGGTCAATTCCTCGCGTATATATGACTATTCGTATATATACATATTTATATCAGTCACACATTGCGTCGCATTTTTATTTTCTATTTTTTTAATGTGTTGAGTTTTTCATATACATATGTATATATTTGATTTTTCTATTTTTACAAAATTTATAATTTTGTCATTTATTTTATGGCACTTTCTTTATTTTTTTGTATTTCAGTCGTTAAATTTATCTTTACACACTTTAATTTAAAACAAGTAAAGTCCGCATCAAATTCTCAGTATATGTACACTTAAATGTTTGTATAGCGCAGGAGAAGCCGTCATGGGGGTTATAATTGTTACGTAGAGGAGGTTATCTCGTTGTATATGGAATGAATTGACTTTTTTAATTCTGATAATAATATTTAATTCGACGAAATATAATAATAATTAATGTATGGAGTAATAAAGCATTTTTAAATTGTATACACATATTAGGATGTTTGCAAATACTGAGGAGAATTGTCTAGGGTAAAAAATGGTTTTATATTAGTAGTCTGCTTGGTGTAGTGCAGTGGTTCATAACTCGCAAGTGACTGCGGACCACTTTGCTTGAACATGAGTCACTACGGACCACTATATTTTTTAATAAAGGGAATTTCACGATTTTTCACAAGGTTTTAGACTTTTATTGGTTTTGACACCTTTTGACAAAAATGGCTCGAAACATCGGAGAAAAACACCACATTCCTCCTCTGTAACCGCCTCGTATTGAAATAATTTGAAGCAGACTCTACATAGGCTTTGTCGAAACATACACAAAAAAGTTCGTCCGAACCACGCGCAACAGTTCAGTCGAACAACACTCAAAATATCAACGAACCGTGAGCGGGTTGAATTCACTGAACATTGCGCTAAGTTGGGCCGGCTTTAGAAAAACTGAAAAACTGCAATGTAACATTTCATCGAGTAACTTAGTACCGACTTTTGTCCATCTTTCATGAGCACTTTTATACCTTCGACAAAATGTATATGGGTAAAGAGTTTACCAGTAACTACCAAAATTAAAGTATAGGCACAGGCAGTTACATCGGCAGTTGGTTCTTCAGAACAGGACAGAGACACCTAACTTTCAGAGTTAAAGGCGTCTAACTTTGTCCGATAATAATTCATTGGATGCGGTTTTACCGGATTAAGGAGGATTGAAGTGATTGATTACACTAACATGGTTTGTCTTTAAATGATACTGTGGCAAAATTTGGACACTGTGCTGCCACTGTGCCAATTAACTCAAGAAGTAAAAACAATTAGGTACAGACAATAGTGTCACATTATGCGAGGAAAAATTCACTGCTTCCCGAAAATCGCCGGTACAATGTAGAGTGAGACCACCAAACTTTTTGCAACTTATCTTAAGGTCTGCACATCGCATTTTCAGATCAACCACATACCTAGTAGCGAAAGTATTCAGTTCTTTATTTATACTATAACATTTTCCAAAGCTCATGCCTGTTATTTCAATTAATCACGATTAAAACTCCTTTTTCAGAAGTAGTCCCCATAGTACCTCGCGGACCACTTTCGGGTCTCTCACGGACCACCTTCGGTCCGCGGTCCACCTGTTGGGAAACAGTGGTGTAGTGGCTAGTGCGCTCCCTGAGTACAGGGTTGTCGCTCTGGGCGCCAAATTTTAGGGGCGGCTTTTCGGCTAAGCTACACTAAAAAATTGGAAAATGCCCAAAGGAAAAAATCAATATAAACTTCAATTAAGTGGAATGCAAACCACAAAAGGGCGAAATAAAAAATGGAATAAGGTTTTGTTTAAGTAGAGAAGCACAGGTATTGTAAGTATTTGCAATACCACAATTGATACGAAGAACTGAAATTAGAATCTCAAAATGTTTAGTGAGATTTGCCTAAATTAAACGTCTGTGATGCTAGCAAAGTGGGAAAATTCGCTCATGCCAAAATTTGGCGTGTTCTGCTATTCATTCTCATAAGTAGAACTTTTGCGTTTCTGATATTTTCCGCTATATGGCACATGGTACAGAAGAAAGTATCGCTGGTGGCGATAAAAGAAAAGAAACATTTTTTTTCTTCTTTCGAGAGCTTATAACGTAATGTTTCAAAGATCGGTCCAAGATTATCAATTTGGATTCCCCTAACCACACTGCGAGCAGTTGACCGAATACCGAACATATTTCAAAATTGATTACCCCATCATCTCTGCCCCTTCCAGGCGTGTGTTGTCCACAACTTTGATCTTCTGCGCGCGGTTTTGCAAACTCCGATCAGTGTGGATGCGGCTTAATATTTTTGTGTAGTCTGTTTAATAATAGGAGATCATGTCCACTAAATAAATATTGAACTCCCGCAGAAATCATATGACATGGGAACACACAACACATAAAGGCGTTATAAACTAAAAACCTCGTGTCGGAAATTTCTTTCCCAAAGACACTATCCGCACCACATTTTTTAGTCATTTTAGAAGACTTCCATCCACATTTGGCAGCAATTTAACTTCAATCGATCTGCTTGCGGATGGATTTATTGATTTATCTAGAACTTCGAACAAGTTCGTTTGGATTTCAGCAAGATGAGGAATGATTGATGGCGGAGCAGGCTCTTCTCTCAGTGGGTAGACATTCTATTCTGAATTATTATAGCGTTGGTTCAAATTCCACTGTCACTACGCATTTTTGTGTTGATATGTTATCCTAAGCCAGCCATCATGGAACCGATATGTTACGCAAAGACCAAGAGCTGCCAAAAACCACCCGATTCAAGAATAAAAAGAATTCTTGAAGCGTTTCTACAACAACGACTTACATGCAATCTGCGTGGTACATAGTAACTAACATTTTTCAAAAAAGTATGCCTGTAGCGTCTTTTGAAATTAAGCCAGCCATATCAATAGTCTAAGTCCCATTATGCTCCCCACCAAAAATTATAACCATCCGATCAAAACTAAGGGTACCCCCATACAAAGTGAGCCAAAAAACTAACAAATTTCACATTTTTTCGCTTCTAAATCCTACCTAAAATAGAAAAGAAAAAAAAATCTCTTAGAACATTATAATAACAGTTAATTGTAGGTCTCTGTAAAATGTATATCCGAAAGTCTTACAAGTTCGAAACGAAATACAGTGGTGTGCTGCCCCATATATATAGATATCCTATATGCTGGTTCAAACCACACCCGCTCCCGAACCTTCAGTTGTTTTAGAACCGTCAGTGAACCATTTGATGGTCTGTGGGTCCAGCCTAGCGAAATTAGAGTGCCATTCCTCTCTGTTCCATGTTTCAGTCTGAAAACGTCGGCCGCATGAGATCTCCTTTGCATGGTGGTCGTATGTTCGATAGTGATGTTGTTGCGGCATGGTAGCTGCACCTTCCGGAAGCGGACTTTTATTTTAGATAAATTTAGAGAAAATTAAGCTGAAGAATTTCAAAAGTTTAACTTATCTTTTCACAAAAACCACAACACAAAATGGTGTGTTTTCATTGTATACATTTATTTATGGAATATGCACTCATTTCGAGCTATTTTCATGTGAATTATGAAAGAAGATCAAAGTTTCCTTGTACAATGAATGATTTATAAAAATATAGAGAAACTTTTTCAACCACAGAAGAGTTTTTTTGGCGAAAATTTGATGATCCGGATTGTATGATGAACTTTCAAAAATATTAGGACAATATGTAATTTTTTGAGCGTAGAGACTTATCTAACCTGGTGAAAGAGGAACAATGAAATTAGCATTTCTTTTGACTTTGGAAAGTGTATATCTCTTCTTGCCTACAAACAATATCTACGTTGGAGTATTGTTTTTCGTAGTTGGGTTGTTTTTACGGTTCAGGAATCTTTCATGTGGTTTTTGGGCCCCTAAATCTCGTGCCCACCCCCCCCCCTCCGTTACGCGGGCCCTTATGTGCCACCCCTGGGACTTACCCTCCATAGTCAGGGCTCTCTTCCACCAGACCACAGCACCGTATATCCAGAGCATAATGGAGGATTTCATACCCCAGGTTTTCCCTACGAATTTTTTGCATATACAAATGGCACTGGTGCCTTTTTCAGCCGCCGCTTCGACATGCTTTTGCCAGTAAAGTTTACTGTCGGGGATTACCCCGAGATATTTGACTTGATTCCCAATTGGTAGAGGGGTATTGTACATTATTGGACGTCTGAGTTCAGCTCGATTTCTATTCCTGGAGAAGGGTATGATAATCGCTTTGGGTGGGTTGACTCGGAGCCCCTTTCCCATCACACCGTTTTTGAAATATTTTTAGTGCTGGTTCGAGTAAACCATTAGATGTGAGCTTCCAGAAAAGTTCGTCAGCAACCAGGCACCAAAAGAGGGGCGAAAGATTGGAACAAGTAGAAAATGGAATGGTCACAGCTGTTAAAATGTGTCTCCAATTATACACAACGCTACATATATGAAAAAAAAACATAAGTGTCGGTGGGGATATTATTTCAGGGGGCATAGATTTTGTATATTATTTTATTTAAAAGAGAAACGTATCCAGTACGTAACTCTAGGACCTTCCTACTCACTGGCTGTATTGTTGGATCATTGGATAATTGGAATTTCAATAATAAGCAAAGTTTTTTCGGGATTGAATGCATAATTTCCAACCTATTAACACCTGGACGATCAATATACATACTTTTTTATCAAATTGAATAAAAAACTATCAACAAAAAGATGAAAAGAGAAAGCGACTTTAATTCATACATTTTTAGATACACCCCAGGATTGCTCTTTTTATGATACGCCTATGAGTCTGTACCAAATAAACAAATCGCACGCATGCGCACATGCAATGGCATGTTACCGACGTCGGGCTTCGTGCTATCTTCGTGGGTTTTCGACGCGAGGCCAATTTACAGTCATACATACGCTACAAAATTGGACCCACATATGAACAAGCGTTTATGAAGTTAGCCGTTCCATTATCTCATTATTCCGAGGGCGAAAGTACACCCCCTTGTGGACAGCCTCTAGTAACCTCAGCAAGGAGAGTTTGTTCGTTGATTTGCTTGCATATCCATCCTATAGTCGTGTTTCCTACCATCTTATTTCTCAGTGTTCTTTCAATTGCATCGAAGGCAGTATTGTCGAATGCGCCTTCAATGTCCAAGAAAGCAGCAAGCGCAGTATTTTTGGACTTAAAGGTCTTTTCGATTTCTCTTGCAAGGCTGTGGATCGCGGAATCTGTGGATTTACTTGGTTGGTAAGCCAACGGCCTTTTTTTGTAGCGGTTTACTAATCAGCTTGGTTTATCTGATGTGCTCATCAATGATTTTTTCCATTGATTTGAGCATGAACGAAGTAAGACTGGTTGCTCTGTAAGATTTGGGATCCTCCTTAGGCCGGTTTGGGCTTGCTGTTCTCCAGTCTGAGGAATTAGCTCTGTACAGACTGTCTTCATTTGCAGGCCCCTCATTCCTCAGTATCTAGCATCCCGCAAAGTGGGTGCTAAGGAGTAGCTCGCCCGTCGTCAAGGCGTCAGTCGTGTGGCGCACATCAGGGTGTTTTATGATGCTTAGGTGTTCAGTGTCCTTTTTAGCCATAACTCGATGGAGTGTAGCAGCTGTGTTAGTGCATTCAACACCTTCACAGAATTTTCCCCATGTTATATTAGTTTTTCTGTAGAAACTCCACTATCCTAATCACCCTTGTTCACATTAATTCGACTAATCGACGGTCTACTGTAGTCTTTTTTACGACAAAACTTTCTGATCAATCCTAATACACAATCTTAGCATTATGTATTAATTTAAATGACAGTAGTCTACACAGAGACTCGGAATTGATCAAATGTAATCAACAAAATTGTGTGCTAGGAATTTATTTGACCCGAAACGTAACACGCCATTGAGGTTATCTTAAGTCAAAACAATTAAATTCAGTCTGTTATGGGATTTGGAATTTGATTCTGATGTGTCATTCCTAATTATCTCCCATGTACGGCAGTGGGACAACATCGCCAAGCCAATTAAAGAAATCGCTCTTTGAATAACCTCTGATTACAGATTATTATTTTTTTTATCGCAAATGATAATTCATTCTGAGTTTTATATAAGTATAAAAAACAATGCATGAATCAAGCAAAGCGCATTGTTATTAACCACGCACCACATGAACCGAGTCCATCAATCTTTCATCCTTTAAATGATCTACAAAAATGTTTCTCCGCGCCATTTCAAGATGGCCAGCTAATCATTCATTGATCTCAAATTTTGTTCTTCGTCATTGCCAATTGCCTGGGGGTTCTAGATGTGCGACGCACGATGCAAAACAAACACAGCAAGCAAAACTATAACAACCGGAAAAATCCCAATGTTGAAAATGTTCAACAAATACTTTGACTTGTATATTTTCTGATAAATATAAATTATATCTGTACAACACAAACAAACATTTATTCTCTTTTTTTTTTATTGCATCTCTCGCCCAACAAGCGAAAATATGCATGAAATCACACTATAAATCATCATCCAGCCGTATCGTAGGATTTCATTCAACCTACGCAAATGTTATTATGTCGATTATCATTTAATCGTTCAAATTAAATGTTGCTCTCATGGAATATTGCGGCGTGCCACACATTTCAACCACGACGATCGACGGAGGCTTACATACATACATGCTTGTAGAGATACAGATACAAAACAGTGTGTTTTCAAGATTTTCAAGACAGCTCCACCGTGGGATGGGGAAGGAAGCCGCAGACATGGAGCATCTTAAGCAGTTCAAGGCGTGCGAAAAAAAGAACGACAACGGAAAAACAAATCTGGCAAGATCACTTCATTTTTTCGTTTGTGTTCGGATTATAAATAAATGATGTTGCTGAATTGCAGGCGCACAGCCTACGAGAAGTAGATATACAGTAGAGCGTCGATTATCCAAACTAATGTCGACAGGGACAGTACGGATAAGCGAAAGGTGGATTAATGGATTTTTCATAGAAAAATTAGAATGCGACAAAAAGAAGTCATTCAAGCGAGGAGCTGAAAACTCACTACAGAACAGAACGAAAACGCGAAACAATTGAGTGATGCTGATGAGATATATCAGACCTTCAAAATTACAGTAAAAAATTACGAAATCTGTAAAAACAATCATAATTCAAAATTCTGAAAATTCCAAATTTAAAAAATTCAAAACTCTGAACATTTTCCAAATATCAATTTTCTGAAACTTTTAAAATGTCAAAATACAGAAAATTCTAAAAATTCAAAATTCTGAATTTTCAAAATTGTTAAAAGTATAAAATGTAAAAACTTAAAATACTGCAAATTCAAATTTCTGAAAATTCAAAATACTGAAAATTTAAAATTTGAAAAAGTCAAAATTCTAAAAATTTTGAAATTCTGAAATTTCCAAATTCAAGAAAAAAGCCGATTCCCCGGTTTGATTAATCGAATGCTCGGATAATAATATAAATCCTTCGGATAATCGACGCTCTACTGTATTCATCCTAGTCATTATTACTTGAAGTGGTTCATACTATACTCGATTTGAACAGTGCTGTAATGTTGTAGTGCATCACTTATATGTACTTCGATACGGTGTGTTACTTGCGCCTGACGTATGTGACAATTATGACTACTTCTGAGTCTGACGAGTCTCTTCAGCAAGACATTTTACCGAGCCAAACAATATTAGCCCACATTCAGACAAGATCATTCAATTCCAGATTTCGTTAGGATATTTCACTGAATGGTGTAAATTGCGAACTCCTTTTCAGCTTTTAAGAAAGCCTCATGTGAGAAAAAGTTCACAATATCTTATCAAAGGTCTTCTATGACGGCTCCATAACTCCACGTTCTGATTCCGACGGTCGTACATGTGTTTTGTGATTCGATATGGCATAGGAGAGGTTTGCTTAAGATTGCTCCATAAACATTTTCTTAGAAGAATCTACTTATGAGGGTGGGGTTTCTATGGCAGCCCTTTGATCTCACAGTCCAGTTTTATCCATTTCCACACATGTACTGTGATTTAAAAAGGAACGGATTTATGTAAGGCTTCGTTAGGGTTAGGTAATGAGCAAAAAAAAACCTGTGGACACCACAAACCCTCGATTGAAGAGATTTTTTGATTGCGAGATAAATTGGAAGGTGTATGTGACCATTGAATTCAATTTTTTTATTGGACGTGTGGAACATATTGCCATGCAATTTTTTAGACAATCTGTCATGACAATCATGTGTTTTCAGTTGTTGCTTTTTTATTTTACAAAAACCTGTGGTCATTCTGCATGCTGTGGTTGTGGCGATCATTCTCCATCGAAAGTACCATCGCCACAAAATAGATAATTTCCGCAATGTTGTGTTGTGTCTTGTGGACTGTGAGACTGTCATTTCAGATTGCGCGATAAATTGCATAGTGTATGTGCTGTACGGGCGTGAGATCGATTTTGTGCAATCGATTGCTGAATCGATTGACCAATAAATTTTGTGCAATCGATTGCTGAATCGATTGACCAATAAATCGCTCGGTCTGTGGTGCTTTTTAGAAATACTTGATTTTGATCCAAATTTGTTTGTTCTAAAGTATGTTCTATATTTTCGATGGAAACACATTTATATGTGTTTTGGTGAAAATTTGTTCGTAAATTAAAAAGTATTTCTCTCGTGAACATTTGTTTGGGACGGGGCTTCTATTACCTCAATACCCCAATATTCGATTTCGCCCATTTTTGTATGTTTTTTAATGTCAATAGAGAGGTTTGATTAAAATTGGTTTATAAATATAAACAATTTTCATTGTTTTTAGGAGTAGGGCTTCTATGACAGCCCCATGACTCCATCGTCGGATTTCCCCTGTTCTTTTGTATGTTTTGTAAAGTCGACAGAAACGGGCTTATAAGTACGTGTTATTAGAAGTGGTTGGATTAAGCGGGAGAAGCAATGTAGAACCTATTGCAGCGCACATTTTGTTGACGATTTCAGAGTTCTAGCTGCTTGCGTTCAAAACTTACATCCGTCGAAATATGCGACCCAAGGACAAAAAAATTGCAAACAGGGTAGATTTTTCGAAAATGGATAGAGGGGGATCAGGGGCCGATATAGAGCATATTGCGGCGCATATTTCTAATTTCTGTGGTTTCAATAGTTCATCATCAATGTGGCACGATAGCCCGACGTCGGGCCTTGGCCGCCTGAATCGTTGACCTCCAATTGTCGCGGTTACGTGACCTTGTCCTCCAGTTTCGGAAACCCAGCAGCTGGTGGGCGTCTTCACCTACGGAGTTCTCCCAGCGAGCTCTCGGTCGTCCACGCAACCTCGCTCCGTCAATTCGTTGTGCGTTCATAACTTTCTTTGGCATGCGATTGTCGTCCATCCGTTGTACATGCCCCGCCCATTGCAGACGTTGAAGCTTCACAATTTTCGATACTTCCAGCTCATCGTACAATTGATACAACTCATGGTTGTATCGGATACGCCATTGGTCTCGCTCGCGAACGACCCCGAAAATTCGCCGAAGGACCTTTCGTTCGAATCGGTCTAGCAAAATTTCGGAGGCTTGGGTAAGGGTCCATGTTTCGCAGCCATAACATAGCAATGGTCGGATGATCGTTTTGTACACGCGGAGCTTCGTGTTCCTGTGCGCAAGTTTCGAATTAATTATAGGGAGGACCGAGAAATATGTCTTATTGGCTAGTTGGATCCGTCGCTTAATTTCGTCGGTTTCGTTGGCGTCCTTTGATAAATTACAACCCAGATAGTTGAAGTTGTCTACATACTCGATATTAAGGTCCCCCACTGTGATGCTTGAATTTGCTGGCGTCCTTGTTTTCGATTGCATCATGGCCTCATCATGGTTTCAATAGTTACAGCCGTTCAAATGACAAAAAATGCAAAGGGGAACCGGAATTCATTTTCGAAATAAAAAAGGGAGAGAATAAGTGGGCCAATGTAGAGCATGTTGTGGCGCACATTTTGCTGAGAACTGAAAAATTACAGCCGTCCAAAAATGCTCGACACTTTGGATGTTTTGCCGGACAATTTCGGGAGAATTTTCAATGCTGGACAGACTTGGGACTGTCCAGCAGGATCCGGGACGGTTGGGCGCCTTAGAATCGAATGGTCGCGGTGCGGATGATTAATACAAAATATAATATTTGTGGACTATGTCCGAGGAATTTGTACTTTTACTTTTTAAATGAAAACTGAACCACGTCCATGTGAAGAGGTCAAAAAATAAAACAACACTCCAATAAGTCAACTGCAAACATTTTTACATTTTCGGGACAATAGCATTAGCGTCAATTATGATTCAGTCGGCTTAGCCCCGGAGGTCGCCAAGTCAAAATGCTATTTACCTAAGACGATATCATTTTACGCAGAGCTCCTATGTGAGCCCATGTGATTAGTTCGCTAAAACGATTACGGCATGTTCCCTAGTCAACAAATTTAATCTCCTACTGCAACTAATCAATGGATTATCGTCTGATTATGTCTTGTACTCACCTGATACTTATTCCACTGCATCATCAAGTGGTCGTGACACAAATGACATGCTTGTATCATGCCACGCGGATCAATTGGTCGAGAGCGAGGTGGCCGCGGATGTGTCTCTCCAAATAATGGAAAAAATGGCTTTTCCCAATCCTTAACATCCTTCGGTGCTACCGTACACATTTCAAGTAGACTGCCGCGTGGTTGTTCGTCTCCACAAACATAGCACACTTCTGTCGTTGAATTTTTATCGGGCATCGACAAATCCAGAATGCCCACTTCCACGGAATTAGTTGTAGTCGTCGGATTGCTGGGCGGTCGCGATTGTTGCATCTTCACATGAGACGAATGCAAATGAGGCGAAGGAGAAGCACTGGAGTGATGAGAATTTCTTAAGTCCAGTACACCATCTTCTTCCATAACGGGCACGCTGTGCGATACGCTACCCGTTACTATGCTACCGCCGTGTGACGGAACCAATGGCATACCCCCGCCGGGAGGATATGCATTATGTTTGCTACTGTTGACGGGATACGGTTCTGCGGCCGCCGCAGGATTCGCTGACATCGAGGCCATATACGATCCTGATCCAAGCTTGAGTTTGTGTTGAGCAAAAGGTGAGGGCTTCATACAGATGCCATCGTACGAGTTAATCAAACGTCCTTGCGCTGGCGATTGCTGGGGTGGCGGTGTCGGTCCGACATTGTGAGGATTTTCACGTGATTGAGGTCGGCTTTGTGATTTTTCGTTATTTCGACTTGACGGTCGCGATCCAGGATTTTTATTGTAGTAGTCCAGCGGTTTGCCGTGAGGCGATTCGTTGCGAGACGTAGGCCGATGTGGTGACTCGTTGCGTATTTGTTGTTGCTGATAATCGCGTGAGACCGGACGCGGAATTGGTGCAGCATACGAAAATACCGATGAGGGCAGATGAGAACCGCCTCCGCTATTGGTTAAATGTTCAGCACTCAGCCCCAACATTTGGGCGGCATATTCTCCTTGCGTATTCATATCGGCTCCGATATATCCTTTTCCGTCCATTCGCTTCATATGATACAATCGTTGCGAATGCGGTTTACCCTCACGCTCGTAGGCATCCCACTGTTCGGTAAGTGATCTGTAACACAGCATGCATGCTCTCACATAATGGTCACTGGGAGTGAGCGGACGTACGCCACTGGGTGCCTCGTGACGTTCCAGAAATGAAAAAAAGGGCTCTTTAGGCCTATCCATATTGGGATGAGCGCGGATATGTTCGTAGATGCCGCAGCGTGAGCCGCAGACGTAACATATGATGGAGGGGTCGTGACCAGCACCACCGGGACCTGTCCCGGCGATTTCGTTGTTATTCGTTTTCGATACATTGTGGTAGTGTTGCTGCTGCTGATTATGATGATGGGATGGTGGCTGCTGGTGCTGATACTGTTGTTGCTGGGACTGCGATGTAACTGGCGATGGAGCTGACGGGTGTGGGGGCTCCGATTGTGACTGTGCCGCGAAGGAGCCCCCGCGCAATTCATTTTTCATGTATGCTTTCGCCATAGTATTCTGGAACGAGATGAAAAAAAATTATTTAGTAAAATGGGAATAATGTTCAAGGTTATTTGAATTTTGGTTCAATAAATAATGCACCTGGGGAGATGCTGAATCGAGAAGGTACATGAAGAGATGCACAGAGAGTTTGAGAATCAGACAATTTAAAACGGACAACCAAAAAAGCGACTCGATGTTGTTGTTGGTTAAAAATTCAGTTTTTGAAAAAAAAAATTCACGTAAAAGGCCTATTATTGCCACCACTGGAGCTGCAAATTTTCGCAGATGTTCTTCTGTTACCGGCTACCCTTATAAAACAATCCCCGGGAAAACTTTGTTTTTTTTTTTTAAGTTTGACCGCAAGTGGCTCCCATTGGGAGGCAGGTACATATCGGGTCTGTATCGCATGATATTTGTATTTATAGGTGTTCAAGAATTTGCATTTTTTATTGTATTATTATTATTTTATTATCAACGCCATCTATAAGTGAAATTACTTTAATTATATTTTCTTAATTTTTACCGGAAATCTATTTAATACTTTGAACTGAAATTTTGTATATATGTATGTATTATGCACTTAGTTTTATGTATATGTGAAAGAAATAAAGCACTTTAAGTCAAACCGTCAGCGAGTTAAGTCTATCTGCACTACATCGTGCTCGAAAGGAAAAATCATTCACTCGTCGAGCCGAAGGTGCTAAAATTTCTCAACACGACAGTGGCAACGGCAGCAGGCATCCCGAGCCACAATCAACAACATTATAACACAACCGCAACATTGGTGGATTATTAGCAAAATTTCGTACATAAAATTCTGGTCCGTCGAGCCGGATTCGCTCGTCGCCGACAACGTGGAGTGCAACGGGTGAGATCCAACCTTTTTCATTACCTACATAATCCACCTTTATTCATTTCATCCTATCATTCTGGTGTTATAACAATAGTGCATTTGCTCAGTGAAAGTGTTTTGCTATTGAAAAATTATTAATTATGGATGCGAAAGCGCTGATTCGCAAGCGGGGCTCAGTTAAGGGCCGATTAACATCATTTGCAAATTACGTAGAGTCCGTCAAAAATCGTGTTCTAAGCAAACTTGAATATATTGAATTAGAGGAGCGCTCCAAAAGAATAGAGCTTCTCTTGTCTGAATACAGTGTGATCCATGAACAAATATTAGAAGTGGCAAAGGATGATGAGATTGCTGATCACGAAGATCAAAGAGAATCTTTTGATAACGAGCTTTTCAAAATTAGCGCTTTAGCTCGCTCTTTGATTCTCGCTTCCCAGCAAAATCATAATTCTTTTAATCAATCCGTGGCGGGTTCGAGTTGTAGCGATTCATTTCTCGGTACTCCAATAAGCAATAGTACCATCAAATTGCCAACATTGAAACTTCCACAGTTCGATGGAAGCTTTGACAAATGGTTAGGGTACTATGACACTTTTAAGTCCGTCATCCATATTAATCCGTCCCTCAGCAAAATTCAGAAATTTCACTACCTCAGCTCCTCTTTGGTGAAAGACGCAGAGCAGGTAATAAAGGGTCTCGAAATTTCAGAAAGTAATTACGATACGGCTTGGGAGCTCTTACAGCGACGTTATCAGAACAAGGGACTGATGATACACAATCACATTAAATCTATCGTTGAGTACCCAAGTCTGCAAAAAACAAGTGCAGATTTACTTCGATCGATAACAAATGCAATGCAAACCAATATTCGAGCATTGCAGGCCCTTAAACAGCCTATTGAAAGTTGGGGCAGTCTGCTTATTTACCTGGTAGTAGATAAGCTGGACTCTGCTACTAAGAAAGAATGGGAGAAGCTGGTAGTTAGTTTAGAAGACTTGCCGGCTGTAGACGATTTGTTTGAATTTCTGGAAGGTCAGTGTCAGTTTTTAGAAAAAATTACAAAAACACAAAAAATTATTTCAGATGACTCTAGTCGTAAAAGTGTTTCGCGAAGATCAGTGCTTGCGTCTACCGTAATTCAACCGTGTTCGATTTGCCAAAGGGAACATGCCATATTTGCTTGTGACAGCTTCCTTAAATTATCAACTAATAACCGAATCGCGGAAATAAAGCGTCTAAACCGGTGTCTAAATTGTTTGAAGGCAGGTCATATGGCGAATGCTTGTCAATCCAAAGGATGTCGCAAGTGTGGAAAAATGCACAATACTTTGCTGCATTTGGAAAAGACTACGGACGAGCCAAAAAATGTGTCTTTAGTTTCTTCTAATCAAACTTTGCATACGTTCAACTTACTCCCAACCGCTATAATAGATGTTGTTGATAACGCAGGTAATACGCACGAGTGCACTGCTCTTTTAGATTCGGGTTCTCAATCGAACTTTTTATCAACGAATTTGTTCAAGAAACTAAATCTTCCAGCATCTAAAGTGAATCTTAATATTTTAGGTATCAGTTTACATGATTCAAACATATCTGAAAGTGTAGAAGCCATTATCAAGTCAAAACATTCGGATTTGGAAGCCTCTTTGCAGTTCTTAGTGATACCACAGATTACAGCCCGACTTCCAAGTGAGTATGTCGACATTCGTAAATTAAAACTTCCGCAAGGTATTAGACTGGCAGATCCAGCATTCTATAAGCCCAAGGATATTGATATGTTGGTTGGTGTCGATATATTCTGGGACATACTGAGCTACGAACGCTCAAGTCATCCATATCTGCACAATACCAAATTGGGTGTTGTTGTGTCAGGTCGTATACCAATTCGGCATCCATTCCAACGGAACCGGCACTGCAATATGTCAGTCCTTTCGGAACAGCTCAGAAAATTCTGGGAAATTGAAGAGCTTCCTAGGCAAGAATATTTTTCTGCTGAAGAAAGGGCGTGTGAAAATAGCTTCATTACGACTACTGAAAGGAACGAAGATGGCCGTTTTGTGGTGACGATTCCATTCAAAGATTCAATAGATACATTAGGAGATTCTAAAGAGCAAGCCAAAAGGCGATTCGAAACAATGGAGAGGAAGCTACATCGTAATGAAACACTCAAACAGAAATATACCAATTTCATGAAAGAATATCAACAATTGCAACATATGTCCTTAGTTGATGAAAATCAATTGCAGCAGCACGCATACTATCTACCACATCATGGGGTTCTTAAGGAAACCAGTCTTACAACTAAACTTCGAGTGGTATTTGATGGGTCAGCAGCAACGACAACAGGAGTGTCATTAAATGATTTGCAAATGGTGGGGCCTGTGTTGCAACAAGACCTTTTCTCAATACTACTCCGTTTTCGCCAGTATCCTTATGCAATCGGAGCGGACATCGCCATGATGTATCGTCAAATTCAAATTAATCCAAATCAGCGGTCACTCCAACGCATATTCTGGCGATCTGAACCCAATGAGCCACTACGTACATATGAACTGAACACAGTGACATATGGCTTAGCATCAAGCTCATATCTTGCAATTAGGTGTTTATTTCAACTTGCAGATGAAAATGAACACGAATTTCCCGCCGTAGCGAAAGTAATTCGAAATAACATGTATGTAGATGATTTGTTATATGGTGCAGGTACCATCGAAGAAGCCATTAGCATTCGAAGACAAATATCTACAATTTTCAACTCAGCGGGATTTCAACTACGTAAGTGGACTTCCAATGAGCCATCTGTTCTAGAAGAGTTGGTGGATTCTGATCGTGATCAGAAATCGGAGTGCCAAGTAATACTCTTAGGAGAGAATGAAGTCACTAAGACACTAGGGCTTTCATGGTCATGTGCAAGCGATGAGTTGATTTATGAGTTCAAAACTGAACACAGTACAAAAACTCACACCAAACGTACCATTGCTTCTGTCATCGCACGAATTTATGATCCTTTAGGAATATTGGGACCGTTCGTATTAAAGGCTAAGCTCATACTCCAACAGCTCTGGCTGTGTCGGATTTCCTGGGATGATTCATTACCCTTTGAAATCAATAACGACTGGGAACAATTCTTGGCGAGCTTTGTAACTTTGGAAAAGGTGAAAATTCCAAGACAAGCATGTTGTACATCTGCCGAAACAGTCGACATTATAGCCTTTGCTGATGCAAGCGAAAGCGCATATGGCGCATGCGTTTACATCAGGTCAATTAACGCAGCTGGTGAGGTTTTTGTCAATCTATTAACTGCGAAATCTAAGGTATCCCCATTAAAATGTTTGAAAAAACCCAAGCGGACACCGAAAGAGCCAATTACGATACCAAAATTAGAATTGTGCGCGGCATTGCTAGCAGCTAAATTAGTTGACAAAATTAAAGGCTGCTTTGACATTAAAATCGATAACATTTTTTATTGGTCGGATTCGACCATAGTCCTAGGTTGGCTTAGAAAGGAACCGTACAAACTTAAGACCTTTGTGAGCAATCGCGTATATGAAATTCAATCACTTACAAATGTAAATCAGTGGTACCATGTTTCTTCGGAAGAAAATCCAGCTGATTTGCTATCCAGAGGTGCACTTCCACAATCCTTGGGAGATTTCTGGTGGAAGGGACCTACCTGGCTTTCTCTTCCTGATTATAAGCTGTCACCTCCTATGGTTGAAGAAAATCTTCCAGAGCTGAAAAGCTTAAGCAAGGTCACAGCTGCTTGTAACTCTATTTCAAGACTCATCAAATTTGAAAATTACTCAAATTTAGACAAATTAGAGCGAATCTTAGCATATTGTTTACGCTTCATTCAGAACACGAGGAAATCTAAAGTCTCGCGTCAATACCAAACCCTAACTTTCGGTGAAATTCTAAACAGTCACATACAATTAGTAAGACTCTCCCAATATGAGTCATTTCCTGAAGAAATAAAACGCATCACAGAGGAGAAGGTGATTAAGAAGGGAAGCAAACTGTTTAAGTTAAACCCTTTCTTACACACAGATGGCACGTTGAGAATGCGTGGACGCTTAGAAAATTCGAATTATACATTTTCCAAATGCAACCCACTAATTCTTCCTTCCAAGCACCACCTTACAAAATTGATATTTAGGAGAGAGCATCAAAAACTTCTACATGTCGGCCCACAGACCCTACTGTCACATATTCGGGACAAATATTGGCCAATTCGTGGTAGAGATTTGGCTAAGAGGACTGTCAGCGAATGCACAATTTGTTTTAAAATTCGTCCAAAGAGTTTGAACCCATTGATGGGTAACCTACCTCGTGATCGAGTTACTCCTGCGCCTCCATTTCATATTACAGGTGTAGACTACGCGGGTCCTTTTATTATTAAGGATAGGAAGGGTCGTGGATGCAAGACTTCAAAGTGTTATATTGCCTTATTCATTTGCTTCGTAACCAGAGCTATTCATCTCGAACTCGTCACTGATTTGACGACAGACTGTTTTATAATGTCGCTAAGGCGATTTGCTTCCCGTTGGGGAATGCCAGGCACTATATATTCCGACAACGGAACTACATTCGTTGGAGCAAAAAATGAACTTGAAGAACTGGGAAGATATTTGCAAATGAATGAGTCGGTCCTGAACGAGCAGTTTGTGAAAGAGCGTTTTAATTGGCAGTTCATTCCGGCTTACTCGCCTCATTTCGGAGGTATCTGGGAGGCGGGTGTAAAGTCGACCAAGCATCACCTCCGTCGTGTAGTCAAAAACGTGATTTTAACATTTGAGGAAATGTACAGTTTATTATGCCAAATATCCGCAATCCTAAACTCCCGTCCGTTAACCCCTTTATCCAATAGCCCCATGGATCTTAACCCACTAACGCCTGCGCACTTCTTGATCGGCCGACCAATGACTGCAGTTCCTGATCCCGATGTCAGCCACATAGCACTATCTCACGCATCTCGCTACCAGCTGATTCAGCAGCTTCAACAGCACTTTTGGACACGCTGGTCCAAGGAGTTCATATCAGAACTACAAACCAGGTCCAAGTGGAACGAATCACATGCATCATTGAAGGAGGATATACTAGTTCTCATCAAGGACGACAATTTACCATCTATGAAATGGGCTCTCGGCCGAATAATCAAACTGCATCCCGGTGTAGACTCTATCGTTCGAGTTGCAACAGTACGCACATCAAAGGGGCTTGTACGCAGGCCTGTTCATAAGCTGTGTCCATTACCGATCGAGGATTCTACCGATAAGAGCATCGAGAATGAGCAATCCAACAAACTCGAATCGTTAAACGTGAAATGAAACACTCTTAATAACTATCCTGAATCATCAATGAATTAATTATTCTAATATTGCATCCATTAATATATGCATGTTTTCTACTTTTCTTTTCTTTCGAAAAACATGGTTTTTCAAGGCGGCGTGTATGTTCAAGAATTTGCATTTTTTATTGTATTATTATTATTTTATTATCAACGCCATCTATAAGTGAAATTACTTTAATTATATTTTCTTAATTTTTACCGGAAATCTATTTAATACTTTGAACTGAAATTTTGTATATACACTGAAAAAATGGTTTAGACTTTTTATCTAAAGTGAAGTAGTTGACTTAAATTAAGATAGTTTTACCAAAGAAATAGCTGATTTCTCTAATCTTCGTAGCTTAAAATACTATTAAATTCGTTCATTTAACCACGCAAGATTGGAAGAAAAGTTTAGTCAATTCTTCTGCAAAAGTTGTTGATTGTACTATTCAAATATAAAATTTAACTACAAACAATCGTTCTTTTTTCTTCAACACAATTTAGCTATCCAACATTTAACAATTTATAGATAATGAATAGCTTCTTTACAAATGAATTAACTGAATTTGCAAATATAGTAGATGTTTCAACTAAAGACGAATAGAAAAATTATCCATATCTTCGTAACTGTTTCAACTACATAGAATCATAAGCTGAAAATCAACGCGAACTTTAGATGAATTCGACTATTTCTTTAGATAACCATTCTAATTTTTTTTCTCTGTGTATGTATGTATTATGCACTTAGTTTTATGTATATGTGAAAGAAATAAAGCACTTTAAGTCAAACCGTCAGCGAGTTAAGTCTATCTGCACTACATCGTGCTCGAAAGGAAAAATCATTCACTCGTCGAGCCGAAGGTGCTAAAATTTCTCAACACGACAGTGGCAACGGCAGCAGGCATCCCGAGCCACAATCAACAACATTATAACACAACCGCAACATTGGTGGATTATTAGCAAAATTTCGTACAATAGGAGAAACTAATTTGTTACAATCCACTTTTTTGTATAAATTACCAGGGGACCAAGTGCGATCGGAGTCAATTTTGCACGCGAGCCAAGGATGAAAAATCGCAAACATAGGGCCAAGCGGAAACTATTTTAAAAAAAATTTGGAAAGAGGTATGTAACGCATATTCTGGAGCACAGTTTTTTGAAAATTTCACAGTCCTAGCTCTCTGTATTCAAAAGATGCGAGCCAAGGACAAAAAATCGCAAGAGAAGACCATGCGCAAACGAGAAAGCAAGTGAAAACTATGTCAATTGAAAAAAAATTGGACGAAGAATATTCTGGCGCACATTTTTTCGTAGCTGTCTGCTGGGAAAACTTGCAGCTATTCAACGATGCGACCCCAGAACAAAAAAATGCCATCGCAAACGGGGCAATTTCCAATGCGAGAGAGAATTGTAAAATGTGGGACTGTCCGGCAGGATCCGGGACGGTTGGTCGCCTTAAGAGAAATACCACTAATCAGTATAGGCTACAATGTAGAGATCTCTTTCTGTATTCAATTTTTTAACATAATTGCTTGGATAGGGGAAATACAATGGTTCTTTTTAGCTCGGAAATGATTCGGACACTCGACGCATTTTCTCATTATACAGAGTGTCAAGAAACTACTCCAGAAAATTATATCTCATATGATTTCCAGCAAAATAGGTGTACCAAACATACTTCAAATTCTTAACCCTTTAGTTGCCACAGGCACTTAATGATTTAAAAAAAATGAATTTTCTGACATTACATCACCCATTTAAAATGCATTGGGCTGTTTTCGTCCGCTGTATATTCGACCGCCTTACACGAAAAAGCTCTTATGTAATTTCAGCTTTTGAGAATCCCACAATTGAAGAGAGATTGAATGATACAAGGGATTCTTTCATTTCGTTGGACGAAACAACCATTGGACGACTGGATCAAGGTATGAGACCATTAATCAATCAGTGACGCCACTTGGTGTCTTATCTCAGCACGCAAAAGAGTTAAGGAACAAATTAACTCTGCTGCTGATGACTCAGTCAAAAATCAACTCGGAGCTGAATACCGTTCACTATAAAAGGCGTACAGAGAAGTGTGAGGCGTGACAAGTGTAATTACATCAACGCTTTAGCGAAGGACGAAGATGATGCAGCTTGAACACGTTTTGTTTTAGGTCCTGAACAACAGCTTTGGATCTGCAACAGCACCTTCATCGGCAGAGGAAGAATTTCCTTCAGTAGCCGATATGAATTTCAGACTATGTCAATTAAAAAAAAAATTGGACGAAGAATATTCTGGTGCACATTTTTTCGTAGCTGTCTGCTGGGAAAACTTGCAGCTATTCAAAGATGCGACCCCAGAACAAAAAAAAAATGTGCCATCGCAAACGGGGCAATTTCCAATGCGAGAGAGAATTGTAAAATGTGGGACTGTCCGGCAGGATCCGGGACGGTTGGTCGCCTTAAGAGAAATACCACTAATCAGTATAGGCTACAATGTAGAGATCTCTTTCTATATTCAATTTTTTAACATAATTGATTGGATTCGGGAAATACAATGGTTCTTTTTAGCTCGGAAATGATTCGCATACTCGACGCATTTTCTCATTATACAGAGTGTCAAGAAACACCAGAAAATTATATCTCATATGATT
The DNA here is from genome assembly GCA_949715475.1 of Microchrysa polita. Lineage (NCBI taxonomy): Eukaryota > Metazoa > Arthropoda > Insecta > Diptera > Stratiomyidae > Microchrysa > Microchrysa polita. Next base: position 131,255,998 of record OX454415.1, on the reverse strand, counting down.
TTCAGCAAAATAGGTGTACCAAACATACTTCAAATTCTTAACCCTTTAGTTGCCACAGGCACTTAATGATTTAAAAAAAAAAATGAATTTTCTGACATGACATCACCCATTTAAAATGCATTGGGCTGTTTTCGTCCGCGGTATATTCGACCGCCCTACACGAAAAAGCTCTTATGTAATTTCAGCTTTTGAGAATCCCACAATTGAAGAGAGATGGAATGATACAAAGGATTCTTTCATTTCGTTGGACGAAGCAGCCATTGGACGACTGAATCAAGGTATGAGACCATTAATCAATCAGTGACGCCACTTGGTGTCTTATCTCAGCACGCAAAAGAGTTAAAGAACAAATTAACTCTTCTGCTGATGACTCAGTCAAAACGTGCTTGAACACGTTTTGTTTTAGGTCCTGAACAACAGCTTTGGATCTGCAACTGCACCTTCATCGGCAGAGGAAGAATTTCCTCCAGTAGCCGATATGAATTTCAGACCACCATCTGAGAGTAGGTACTAACATCGTCAGTTCACGTTAAATCCATGCAAATACCGTAAAACTTTTATGATCGTTAAATCGAATTTGCTCAATTTACCCGAAAGTCTCCACAACGGTTTTTAACATTTCGCCAGCGAAAACAATGCTGTTGCACTTTATTTCACAGCGAAAAGGTATCATCGACAATCAATCAGCCCGCGAGTGCACATATATTTTAAGAGGGGATTCACACTACTGACAGGATTACTAAATCTACTAAATCAATCGAGTCGAAACCCGCCTTCTAGAACAAATCGTATGTCATTAAATTCAAAATGCATCGTATGTACTTGCATTATTCAAATAGCAGTACAATATGTACAACTGTCAACTAGATCTAGGATATGGTAAATCATGTCGATAGGGTATTCAGACCCTTTAAATTTAGTGAATAAAAGGCAAGTCTCCACGGCACATTTTCCATGGGAGACATAAATGCAAGTTTTTTTTTAACATTACCGTTATAGAGATACTCCCCATAAAACGTTTCATTTAGATATTTGGCCCCTCTTTCCTTAGGTGTCAACGCAGCGATGGGGCATTTTTTTGCAGCCCCAGGAGCAACAAATTTATCATAGTCGACCTTACAGTATACATATTTTCCCGTTACCGCGATATTTACAAAAAAACCTCAAAAATTCAATTTTTCTAGGGTTTGAACCCCCGTAGCTACCTTAAGTGTGCACGTATTGATGCGAAATATGACCACTCACTTCAGAGCCGTATAGCCTACGAGTTTTTCATACAACATTTTTTTTAGAGAGAATTACCGTTACAGAGATTTTCATGAAACCTTATTAAAAATACAATTTGACCTCCTGGCACTGGTAGGAGTGCGAGAATCAATATCGACTTTTGACAGTTTATTCAGAAACCACCAGAGCTACAAATTTACCATACACCACTTTTCAGCATACATGTTACCGTTATCGAGATATTCAGAAGATCTGCTTTTAAGAGTGCTTGACCCTCTGTAGCTCCACTAGTGGCACTCGTACAAACGGGGAATTTTGGGATCTTGTTGAGGACCTCAAAAGGAAGTTTCAGGAAAAAAATCTAGCTTTCTCCGAAGTTGGCTTATGTAGTAGCTCAAGCAGGGAGCGTGCGTGAGACTTAAACACTGTATGATTTCATTGGCACTTGTGCACCGAACGTGTTGAAACGTTTTTGTTGATGTTGTAGCGGCGCAAGAGTCACTTATGCTCCCAAAGGCGGTCTTTGAAATTTAAAGCAAACTATAGCGAGTACTCATTAATTTCTGACCATAGTGAGAAAATGGATTATTAGTTTGAAGCAGCTTTGAGCTGCACTGAATAGGGCAAGCCGCAAGCCTTGGGTGTCTAGCAGGGATTTCAAACTTAATTGATAACTTCAACTTTAGATATAAAAGGGACTATTAAAAATCCGGAAAAATCGAATGTGAAATAGATTATCTATTTAGCGCAAACAAATATTTACACACCACCTGTTTGAATAACGATGATAATAGAGTGCCCTATTAAGTTAATTCAAGGCCAAGTCGGAAACGGGTGATAGCGCATATGTTGTCTGTGACGAACAAAAAATAACCAGAAGTTTTTCTATACGCAATCATGAATGCAGCTTCCTCATACAAAAGTGCTTCCCTAGAAGCACTGCAAAACTGCTTCAGGTGGAAGGCTCTTCAAATTTTCTGATTGGGTAGTTTCGGAGTGCATTTTGTTTTTATATCCGGCCTCTTTTTTTAAACATGAACGAAAAATTTCTCCTCAAAAGTTGAAAGATTTCTTGGCCAACATGCATGCAAGAATCATACTCAGGTGCACACGAAACACACTAAAAACACTTTACATATTTGTGGGGATTAAATCTCCATAGCTTGCTTTGAACTAGTTTCGCCTCATTCTCATATAGCTTCTGCCGTAGCCTCTTGCATACGGAGGTATAATAGTCAAGTGCAAGTGAAATGCAGTTAACATTCAACATACCAACCCCGCTCGTAAGTTTAATTGTTAAGCAATTTGAACAATTCCTATACTAAGTTAGAAAATGTAGTGAACTTCCACATTGAGCTATATGTATTCGTATGTAGTTCTGATATGTAAAACGAGTAGTAGTATTTGCGGCTTTAAAGGGCTTAAAGTGACAGTCATGTGGCTTCATTTCTATAGCTATTGTTACACAGGTCCGTTCGTCGTAAGCTTGCATAAATATGGCGTTATGGTCGGATATTGGAAAAGGAGGTTATTGAAATTTAAGAGGTTTTTTCACACTACTTCTTCATACATTAATTGTGATTTAATGTAGTTAATCCTACATTTCACTGAATTGGTCATATGCAGGACCAATTAAATCCAGGCACGCAATAATCAATTACGCACCACTGAGGAGGACAGTGTATGTTAATTATTTTACATATCAGTCGGTTAGGGACATAAAATTTGCCATATTATTATTAATGAATTCAGACCAACCTGTTGGTTGACTTTTTTTCACAATTTTTTCTGTGCGCTCTCTGCACAAACTTATGTCATACAATATTTAGCCAGTTGTGCAAAACTATATTTTTTAGAACGAATTTTTTAAATTCAAATTTTTAGACCATTTACTCGACTTTTAATGTATTCTGACAAATTTTATTTCCATGCCAATCTTCTGTTCTTGTTTTTTTTATGGGAGCCCACAACCATAGTATATATACTTATCCATATATTAAAATAAAGGCACCTGTTTTGCTGGTCAATGACTACCTATGGAATACGTATATAAATTCTCGATTGTATAATTTATTGTATTGTTGCGGGCGGTTAAAACACGAAACCACAACTCTATGAAGCAAAAATTCAGTTTAGAACATAATAAAAATGTTATTGTGTTTACGTTATACATAAATGATTTATTGTTTTCTTGGCGGCGTCGTTTTTTTTTTGCAGTAAGAAAATGTCTTAGAAGGAAACCCACCAATTTCCATATTTAATTTATAGTTGATGGTTCATATTTGTGTCGTGACAATTAATTTAGAAAGATAATTGGATTTTTAGTATCTGATATACACAATAGGAAGTTGTTTCTTGATGATTTATTTGTTTTTGTTCAATCATTAACACAGCACAAGTTTTTCAAATGATGAACTTTGACCGAATGAATTTTATTATGCATCTGATTTGATATTAAAAGCATCCGTTTACACGGTCTGGTTTTAAAAAATTGTTTTTTTTTTTTTTGTAATTACCTTTATAAGCGATTTTTCTGCGACTGCTTATGAGGCACACAAAAATCCATCTCCAAATTCAATTCATCAAAATAAGCTAATGTATCGCATTAGATATGTAATTGGCTATTTTGGTTTGGGGATTTTGTGCGTATCTTAAATATCCTCTGAATTAACTAGGTATGTACATATGTGTAATTTGTCTAATGCTTTATCCGTTAATCTGATTAATTGTATGAATTAGAGGTACGGAAATTTCGGAAATAAAAAACGGATTTCGCATAAACTAATTTTGAATATTCAAAATTTCGCTGAAATTCGCATAAAAACCTAATTTTGCACATTTTTTGTTGTTGTTGTTCATATAACTCTAGACATTCGAGTGTTTAAAGCACGTTGCGAAGAAAACGTGCAGAAAAAAGTTCATTTATCGAGCCTCTAAGTAAAGAGCTTGCTTGGTGTTCGGCCAGCTATCGTTCTCGTGATTCAGCGAACTCTCTTCATTTACCAATTTCTCTCTTCTCATTAACGGAAAACTTCTGAAAATCAATCTGAAATAAAAAATGATCTCCAAAAAATGACTTTTTAGTACATACAAAAATAAACATTTTTGACGAAAAAGTTCAAATTAGAACATATCGCATAAATCAGCGATTTTCGCCGAAATTCGCATATACAGTAGAGCGTCGATTATCCGAACGTCGATTATCCGAACATTCGATTAACCGAACCGGGCAATCAGCTTCTTGTTTTGTGAAAGAAATTCAAAAAATTGGAAAATCAAGGATCTGAAGGAAGCAACCTCTCATCTGCATCGCTCAATTACGTCGAATTGTTTATTTTTGATCAGTTCTACTATTTTTACACGTTTTCAGTTTTTCGCTTAATTTCGCATTTGGGCTATTTTCTAATTTTTCTATGGAAGCTCGATTAACCGAACTTTCGTTTATCCGAACCACCCTTGTCGACATTAGTTCGGATAATCGACGCTCTACTGTATTTCGTAAAAACGAAATTTCCGTACATCTATGTATGATAAATAACTAAAATCGCTCAAAGTAATGAGTGCTCGACAATGGTGTAGTGAGTAGATAAGAAGGAGGGATCAAGGTCAAATGTCCTGACAAAAATTATTATCGAAGCAGTCACATAATTTTTGGATAGCACTCAATATTGAAAACTCATATTGTATTTGATTGGGAGAGTCCACCTGAAAAGCAATCAGGCCGCTTGAGTAACACCTGCTGCTGTTGTTGGGATTCCCACCTGAAAAGCAATCAGGCCGCTTGAGTAACACCTGCTGCTGTTGTTGGAATTCCCACCTGGAAAGCAATCAAGTTTTAATCAGGCGGACTTCACAAAATCAATAACACACAATCAGGTTTCAACCAGGCGACCTGATTGCTTTTCAGGTAAACTAACCAACAGCAGAGTAAAACGCAAAAACACACCTATTGTAATCCCATCTAGTTGCACAACCCACACCGGTGTTAAAAAAAACTCTCCGATTGTAATCTCATGTATAGTTACACTCAGTGGTTCCCAACTCGCAACTGACTGCGGACCACTTTACTTGAACATGAACCACTACGGACCACCATATTTTTTAAAGAAGGGAATTTCGCGATTTTTATTTCACAAGGTAGACATTTTTATTATTTTTTGTTAACGACAACAAAGTGGACAACATATGACAAAAATGGCTTGGAAACATTATAAGAAAACACCCCATTCACTGTGACCGCCACGTATTGAAATAATTTTAAGCAAACTCTACATAGAGTTTGGCGAAACACGCACAAAAAGTTCTGCCGAACCACGCGCAACAGTTCATTCGAGCCACACTCAAAAAATCAACGAACCTTCAGCGGGTTTAGTTCACTGAACTATAGGCACAGGCAGTAACTGCTTCACGAAAATCACCGGGGAACCACCGAGCTTTAGGCTACTTAAGGTCTGCAGTCATCGCATTTTCAAAACGACAGATCGTCATACCTAGTAACGAAAGTATTCCGTACTTTATCTATACTGTAATATTTTTCAAATCTCATGCCTTTTATTTTAATTATTCACGATTAAAACTCCTTTTCGGAAGTAGTCCCCATAGTATCTCGCGGACCACTTACGGGGCTCTCACGGACCACCTTCGGTCCGCGGACCACCTGTTGGGAAACAGTGCACTTAACGAACCTTCACCAATTGAACTTTTAGGGTATGGAATACGCATGTAAAAAGTGTTGCAACATCTGGTTAAACTTTTTAAGCCTTAGTTGGAAATGCGGGGAAATAAATTAGATGAAATATGTATGATGAAAAATGTATTTGTATTAAATTTCGAGTTGAAAAGTGTCATCGACAATACCTGGCAAACTCCTTATCGGAAGGTATTATAATTTTTATAAACGGGGTCGTATGTGAATCATATTTGAGATGTGACAACTAGACAACTGTAGAATACCAACAGTCAAGAGCGCGGATGCCACAATGGATTTTGTAGAGGAAGCATGTCCTAGTCATGTAATCTCCCGTTTCGACGATTCGGCATCGGCAGGATTTATCAACCAAAAACTTTTTTTTTTAGGCTGCTTAAAGTTGCGGGCGTACACCAACCAGTGATGTCAACTTTAGTTACATTTCAGTCATCGGTGATATTCGTTACATTTACTCCGAGTAATCGTTACTTTATATTGGTTATTTCGTAATCGTTACTTCCAAAGAAACTCATTAAAAACAGGTTTCCTCCGGAAATACGCATGGACTCGGCGCGAGTCGATTGGACGAATATTTTCCTGAGAAAACAGGGTTATTATTTTCTGGGCGGCTGGCTTTTCTACCACAAATTTGGAATCAGCGACCCAAAATTAGCTTAGTGACTAATTGTGAAAATCTGGACTTATCGTTCCATTCTATACACCAACTGCGGTGCATGTCTGTAGTATTTATGGCATGGCAACTTATCAGATCTATGGGAACTACGCGGAACTTTGTCTGTTTAGAGAAGAAGAGCCCCAGCGGGAGAAATATCGAGTTATTCAATTTCGGAAATGTCACATTGGAATTTTTGCATCGAGACCTCTAAGCGTCTATAGCTCAGTAGGTAGAGTTGCTGACCTTGTGACTGAAGGTCGGTGCTCCACAAGTTTCATCTGTTTCCCCCATTCTTCGAGACCAACAGCAATTTATTCTGAATTCAAATGCGGGCCTTATCTTAAAAATACAGTAGACACTCACTTATATTAACTACACTCGGCCGCAAAACTATCGACTCAACCTGAAAGCGCGTACGTGTTTTTTGGAAAGTATGATAGTTATCCATAAAAGTCGTATGTCGTTTAAAAGTTTGAAACTTTAGCTATCTGTTAGTACCCTTTTTATCAATATTTGCTTCGCACTTTTTAAATTATTGCCACTTGTAACAAAAAACCCAGAAAAATTTAAATTTCAAGTAAAGGTCAGGTCAGGTAAACTACCCCTATAAAAGCGCCCGTAATCGGTTTCTCATTATCAGTTGCATCAGGAAAGTTAGGTAACTTACATCTGAAGTAATTTCAATCACTGTTTCGTCATCAATGGATACGACGCCAAATCAGGCGGCACAAGTTGTAGCCCTATTGTCGTAAAATCATTGTCAGCGAACCGTCGCTCGCCGTCTTGGAATGAGTCAGTCTGCTGTCTCGACAGTTAGCAGGAGATTTCGAGAAACTGGTATAAGCTTTAATTCGAGACCAAGAACGGGCCGCCCTCGAGAGAGACGACTGTTTCATTGTTACAAGTACGTTACGAAATCGGTTCCTCACGGGCGTCCAACTGAGTGATTTGCGCAGTGCTGTTTCACTGAAACGGTTGCATACGGCGGCGGTTCCTGTATGATGTGGGCTGGCATTTCCTTGGTGGGAAAAACGGATCTCGTATTCGTGCCCACAGGAGGCCGAGGAGAAGGGCTGACAGCTGAGCGATACGTTACCGATATTCTCCGTGTCCACGTTGTGCCCTATGCAGCATTTACTGGCGAGAACTTCATTTTGATACACGACAATGCCCGGTGTCATGCATCGCGCCTCACTCAACAGTTCTTGAATAAAGCCAATATGTGGTCACTTAACTGGCCTGCACGCATTCCCGACATAATTCCCATTGAACACTTATGGGACGAACTCAAGAGAAGAGTTCGAGCCAGAAATCCAGTCCCTTCGTCCACTGAAGAATTGAAGGCAGCCCTATTAGAGGAGTGGAACGGTATTCCTCAAGATACCATCAGCAACCAGATCAGATCAATGCAGAATCGACTGGAAGCTGTCATTAAAGCAATACCAAATACTAAAATAATAAATACTTAACTTATTTTCCAACAGTTTTTGTTTTATTTGCAAAAAACCTAACCAAAAACCATTTTCATACTTGCTCATTTTCGCAACGATTTCGCTCAAAGAGCACCAATTTTAAAAGTGCTCACCAAATACATATTGGTTAAAATAGTACCAACGTAAAGCTGAGGCCTAAGCTTTTCAATGACATACGATTTTAATGGATAAATGCTATACTTTTCGAAAAACACGTACAAATACACGCGCTTTTAGGTTGAGTCGATAGTTTTGCGGCCGAGTGTATATCGTGCAGGGTTGTTAATATGAGTAGAACGTTAATATAAGCGTTATTTATTGAAATTTTTCAAGTATAAAGGGAATAATTTAAGTATTTTTTGGTTGAAAAAAATTATCCAAAGATTTTTTTTTGTAATAATCAACAACTGATGATTCTTTCTTAGTTTACAAATAAGCTTGTACATGTTAGCACACAGGAACCTGACAATTTTCAAAACGATGTATAAATACTAATTTCACTACAATACGCAGGACAGTTGAAACGCATTGGTCTCGGCGATGACACAATCTAAGATAGAGCTGCCTGTAGAAATATGCTGGGATATTATCGCCAAAACGGGCGATGTGCCTACACCGCGGGTCGAGCAACGCGAACCCATGGAGCGGTATAAAGAACGAGGCGAAGAAGAAGAAGACTCAGGACCGTTGTGAAATTTAAATAAAAAATACTTTTTAATTCCATGCCAAGGTATGGTGACCATTTTCATTATTAGACTCTTGGAGTCGTTTCCAGTAAATTTACTTCAATTTTCATTCGGTAACGAAGAAGTATATCCAGGAAGGATAGGAACGCAGTTAGCCTTCCCTATACCAAATTGGACGAGTAGACGTTAAAGCGTAATAACCTTGTTTAGAGTGAGAGTTTCGTCGTCCCTTAAATATTCTTCGGAATTCTTCGGAATTCTTCTGTAGCTTCGTAAAACCATATTGCGTTAACCGAAAAAAGTTCGAACAAGGTGGTTTCAGGAAAATGAGACCACATTGCCTCAATATCATACTCCGAAAATTTATTTTCGACTCTTTTTTAAAGCGTGTCATCTAAATTGTGCTGTGTTTTAGTGGCCAAAAAATTGTAGCATACATTTTCTACGACGCTTTTAAAATCGTTAGCTTCCCGTGTGCTATTCTGTAAGATAAACGTAAAAATTGTGGATATTCTCCTTCTTAAATTTTTATTTTTTTTTTCCAGAGAATAATACTATTGCCATTTATTTTCGCTCTTCGTTTATTTTTTTTATTACCGGCTCTGTGACACCATATTTTTTCGATAAGGATGAGTAGCTTATATTCGCATATTTAATTTTATCCAAGATTAATTTTTTTCCAAAAGTTTTAGGCATAAATAGCTATTCAATTATGTGGTAGTTAATATAAGTGAATGGTCAGTTAATATAACAAGGTGCCTAATTTGCAAAAGTCCGGGTGTTAATATAAAAGGATGTAAATATAAGTGAGCGTGAATATAAGTGAGTGTCTACTTTAATTTGGACCTTCGATCAAGATATATTAGACGGAGCGCAGAAGATATGTTGTGAAAATCGTTACTCCAAAGAAATATTATTTATTAACCTTTCATTTTTCGTTAAGATGATTTTCAAATTTTAAACTGCTATGTTTTAATATTTCATATTTCTCAAGATTCTCTCTCGAAAAAGCAATCTACGACTATGGTGCGCGAAATATTCTACGTGAGCAATATTTCACTGTGCATTATTGTACATAATTACAAAATTCCCTAAACAGAAACATATAGGTAAGTTTTTTGAGTGTTATAATCACAATATTGAGTCAATGAACTCATAATTCACATATCAACACAGTAAAATAAATTAGCTGCTTAAAATTAATCATGGAGGTGACATACATACATACATGCATACATATAGTTCACGTTGAATAACGCAAAGAATAAATTAGCGTTCCCGTGTGCATAATACAGATAATGTAAATATTAGCACACTCTACAAATAGTCCTAGTCAAATAGTACTATAGGCCAGTCATTTAACGATTTTAGGTCGCAAAAAATTGCTCGGCTCTGTTGTTTTGGGATATTGTTAGGATAGATACCAGAAGTGTACGACCAAGTGTGCAACTTCGAAAAACTTGTGCTAACCACGTAACCCTCAAAAAACCTCAAAATTTTCGGACTTTTTTCATATTTTTGTTTGTAATTTCTAAAACGTGCTTCCTACAAGTAAGTCGTCCACTGCACTTTTAAAGCTAAGAAAATTCTTTAATTTGAATGTAACTCCAGCTTTGTAGGTGCAAAGGATTCCAAGATACAGCACTTTAAAAAATGTGCTGTTTTTGTAAAAAAGTCCGAAATTGTATTTTAGGAGGTTTGTATGACAGCCCTATGACGTAATGTTCCGATTCCATCCATTCCTAGATATGTATGTTTTGAGGCTTTACTAGGAACACATTTGGGTGAGGTTTGGTTAAGATTGGTTCATAAAGAAACATTTTTTCGTAGACGAACCTGATTATCAGGGGTTGGTTTGTATGACAGCCCTATGACCTAGTGTTCCGATTTCATCCGTTTCTAGATATGTTTTGAAGCTTTACTAAAAAACACATTTGGGGGAAGGGTGGTTAAGATTGGTTCATAAAGAAAAAAGTTTTTCTTAGAAGAACCTAATTTCCAGAGGTTGGTTTGTATGACAGCCCTATAACGTAGTATTCCGATTTCATCCGTTCCTAGATATTTTTTGAGGCTTAACCAGGAACTTGGGTGAAGTTTGGTTAATATTGGTACATAAAGAAAAAAGTTTCAGGGGCAGCCCTATGACCCTATGGTCTGGTTCCATTCGTTCCGACATATATACAGCTAAGTAACTGGTTTATAACTTCATGTCACATGACTTTCTCCGTAGAATGCGCATTTAAGCCGATATTCAGCTCGGAACTTGACTGAAATTACAATTTCGAACTTTTTTTCAAAAAACAATGTTTAAAGTGCTATATCTTGGGATCCTTTGCGCCTACAAAGCTGGGGTTACACTCAAATTAAAGAAGATTTTCTTAGCTTTAACAGTGCAGTGGACAACTTATTTGTAGAAAGCACCTTTTAGAAATTACAAACAAAAATATGGAAAAAGTCCGAAAATTTTGAGGTTTTTTGAGGGTCACGGGGTTAGCGCAGGTTTTTCGAAGTTGCAAACTTGGTGGTACACTTCTGGTATCTATCCTAACAATATCCCAAAAAACGAGAGCCGAGCAATTTTTTGCGACCTAACGCCTTATTTTTCGGTTTATTGACTGGCCTACTAGTATATTTCAGATTTAAACGATTTAATATTAAAGATCAACTCTGTTAACTCGACACTTCATAGATCACAAGTTTTATATTCAAAGTACAAATTTTTCTAGAAAACTTACTTATTCTCGTCTACAGCCAGTTTAAATTGATCACGCTACTGTGCTAATATTAAACAACACCACCCACAAATTGCAAATTTCCATTCTAGATACATACCTAACTATTTCTAGCTAATACGCGTAATAATGACATGACATGATAAATGGCCAATTAGATTGCAAATGCGACTCGATATTTTATCATTTTTATTATACAGAGTATTTTTCTACTGATAGCGCAATGAGAGCACTCATCATCAATTGAAACCACATAATGCTAACTTGATTTCTCATTATTTAAGCATTCAATATTAATTAATAAGCATCGTAACAATTTTCTCTCGTGTGTGCACATGCTTGAACCGCCGACATATGCAATTATCGGCTATAGAAGGGGGCACGAGTGTAAAACATAAGCTAGATACAAGTTACTAGATTTCATTCGTTCATATACTAGTTTTCTATATAGTTGACTAATTCGGATAGTTCCAGATATAATCATGTACTTATGTTTTATATGATATCTTTCGAGTAGAGTGCATACGTCAGTGTGTAATTAAATCCGAATGAGATAATAAATTTATTGTAAATTAAACGAAAAAAAAAACTGTTTATGAGTGGAATTATAAGTCTTGACCTCTAAAACTGATAATAATCTTGTTGTGGTTTCCATAGCTTTTTACGTTTCGTATTTTGTTATTTTATTTGAAAGTGTACATACACTTGCCAGAAAAAGTCTCCGTACATAAATGTAAGGAAAACTGCATATTACGGAATCACTGGGAAATGAAAACCTTAGATTGAAATTTGTTATCTAAAATGTTTATTTAGTATGTCAACTAATATTTCTACACATTATTTTACTGAAACTCAGCTGTAAACAAAATTTTCTAGAATAAAAACTAAAAAACTTCATACAAAAACGAACTAGAAAAAGTATCCGTACACGACCATATTTTTTACAATTATTCAGTTTTTTTCACAGAATTTCGAAGATTTCACTAGTTTGAGGGATAATATTTTCAGAGGAGGACCTTCATGCTTCGATTAAACATGGTCTGGATCAATTTGGCCGAGCCCTGGCCTGTTATTTTACCACTTTTGAAGAGAATGGCGCTTTGAAGCATTCCCTTGTAAGTTATGATGTGCTGATGGTACCTTCAATTTCTGAAAATGTTCGGTGGGATTACGCTCTCGAAATTGGGATAGCGTATGCGACTTACGTTCTGTTTTAAAAAGCGATAGAAGCATCACAATTAAAGCCAAGTGCAAGGGACCATTATTTTCTGTGAACCAATAAGCCGTGCAAAGCCCCCTCTGTTAAGCGCCGTGTCTCCTTTTGGTTTTCAGAATGCGTAAAGAGACGTATTGATCCATTGTTTACTCCGTAAGAATAAGTACACCTACCCCTGCGCCAACATTCACTCCCTGGCGTACTCATTTTTACAGAGTCAACAATGGATTAATACGTCTCTTTACGCATTCTGAAAACCAAAAAGAGACACGGCGTTTAACAGAGGGGGCTTTGCGAGGCTTCTTGGTTCACATAAAATAATGATCTCTTGCACTTGCCTTTCGTTGTGACGCTTCTATCGCTTTTTAAGACAGATCGTAAGTCGCATACGCTATGATATCCCAATTCTGAGAGCGTAATCCCACCGAACATTTTCAGAAATTTAAGGCGCACAGGTACCGTCAGCACATTATAATCTACAAGGTAATGCTTCAAAGCGCCATTCTCTTCAAAAGGGGCAAAATAACAGGCCAGGGGTCGGCCAAATTGATCCAGTCCATGTTTAATCGAAGCATGGAGGTCCTCCTCCAAAAATGTTATCCCTCAAGCTAGTGAACTCTTCGAAATCCTGTGAAAAAAAAACTGAATAATTGTAAAAAATATGGTCGTGTACGGAGACTTTTTCTAATTCGTTTTTGTGAAGTATTTTTAGTTTTTGTTCTAAAAAATTTTGTTTACAACCGAGTTTCAGTAAAATAATGAGTAGAAATATTAGTTAACAAGCTAAATAAACATTTTACATAACAAATTTCAATCTAAGGTTTTCATTTCCTAGAAATTCCGTAATATGCAGTTTTCCTTACATTGTGTACGGAGACTTTTTCTGGCAAGTGTATATTAATCCCTCTTTTTTTACTCAATTGACGAAACTCAATAAGCCTTAAATGTCTGTATTTATAATTTTTCAGTTCAGATTGTTCCAGTTGTGTGAAAGCGACTACTCCCGCTTTTTTTTAAATTTTTATTATTGATTAGCAGAGAGTAAATATTTGTATGTGTATAGTAAAATAAAAGATAAGAACAATTTCATCTACGCAATTTATAATCCATTACGCTAAAATCAACAATGTAGGGGTTTTACTTCTCAGATTTGCGCCGTAACCTCCAGGTTTTTTTATGGGTTCTTTTTAAATATGTAACTTGTCATCGTTAATCATTAAAGTTAAATATGTACACACTAAAAAATTTTGGTATAAATTTTATAAATTTTCTTATCTATATAGGTCCATAGGAAAATTCGTATTAAATTTATAAGTTTCAATCTTATAAATTAAATTTATTCTATAAACTATAAAATTAATAGGAGTTATAGTGTAAATCCAACAATACCAATAGTTTATTTTTTATAGGAAATCATTTAGAAGTGTTTTATAAGAATTTGGTATAAAAATTATAAAGAATCGATAGATCCTGGTTATAGGACAGATTATACAAATTATAAGAGAACAGGTATAAATCGAAGAATACGACTGGTATAACTTTCATAGGCAATCATATAGAAATAGCTTAGAGGAATTTGATATAAAAATTATAAACAGCAGATGGTCCTCACTGAACGAAAACAATAGTACCATTGACTATTTTCCATATTAACCTAACTATTTTACCCCATGATTCTCAGCCTATCATGTCATAGTCAGTACAACTATGAAACCTAGTTGATTTTTCACTTGATAGCAAAATGAAAAATAAAAATAAAAAAATCGCGAGCGCGCAGAGCGCGAACGCTGGGTTGGAGAGCGTAGCGAGCAGGGGGCGAAGCCCTCTAGTAACTCATAAATCATATATATATCATATAACTCATTGACCTCTTCTATATTTTATTAACCTCTTTACGCTCTAAATTGCATAATAAATTACCTTATACCTACAGTGGGATTCGATCCCGAGACCCTATGATTTGGAGACCAACGCCCTACCTACTAGACCAACCAGACTCTATGAGTGATGAAGTTTGTAATTTATACATGTGCATGGCATCTTCAACTCAATTCGCACAAAATTTTATCCTAGAAAAGAATAAAATAAATATTAACTTAGTATAGATGAGCCTTTCTAAACCATTTTGTATAAAATTTATCTGAGTTTTGGTATAAATCGCAACGAAAAGAAAAGTTCATAAGAACTTTGATAAAATTTATACCATTTTTGGTATACACTGACTTTATACTTTCAACGTTATAAAAATGTATACTAAAATTGGCATATATAACTTTATATTAAAAATGGTATAAATAATTTTATCTTTTATCCCAAAATTTGTTACCGTGTATGTACATACATATAGGATTACTTTTGGTAGACATTATAATTGAACAACGTTTACACGTAACTTGATAAATAAGATGTTATACGAATTGATAAAACTATCAATCACAGTGGTCGTAATCGTTGCATACGAGTATATACGTAGTATAGTCAAAAAGAAATTCTCAATAAAAATTGTTGAAAGTATTTAAAACACACTTAGATCATTTTTCTTCAATACATATACAGTTTCCATCTATACCAGGCTTGTCCAACATACGGCCCGCGGGCCACAATCTAGCTCGCGATGGGTTTTTATCCGGCCCGCAAATGAATTCGGGAAAACGGATCATAGGATCATTTCAACAAAACTTTCTTGGAAGAAAGAAAAAATTGAACATTTTTGTACAGAAAGTTGAAGTCAGCATTTTTGCATTTTCCTGCGTTCCTTTTATTGCCTAAGAGCCGTAGTATGAGTTATTCGGCAGCATTTGGGATACGTATTACGGGAAAGTACTTGATTGGAGATACACGAAAAGTATGGTCTGGGTGGGTTTAGGGCTAAAGGGGTGGCAGACGGAGGGGTAAAAAAGGGTGTATGTTGCATCAATTTCGTCACTACTAATGTTTTGCATGATCGTTGTACTTGAAAAACAAAGTTGCAGACAATTCCAGTGCGAAATGTGAAAGGGGTGGCAGACGAGCCATCAATTGAGAAATTTGTACGGAAAATCAGCATCAAAAATGCAGGTAACTCCAAATTAATAAAACATTGGTATGGAATGAGTTTAACTTTTTAAGAGACATTCAAATTAGTTTTTGAGCTAAATTTCGTTTAAAAACTCCGAAAGCAGCGCTCTCAGTGATCAGTTGAAATGCAATTTGGACGAATTTCCAAAGTGGGTCATTAATGTTATTTGATTAATGCATTTTCTTTATGCTACAAAAAAATAAAAAGGCATGAATGAATGTCATCTCCTTCACAAAAACAGTATGACCCGCCATTTCTTTTTAAATAAACAATGTGGCCCACGCAAAAATAAAGCTGGACACCTCTGATCTATACCATGCACCATACATATACAGTGCAATTTCAGCTACTTTGTCACATTTTTATTAAAATAAAAAAAAAATCACCATATCCACCGTAATTCTATTTTAAGGTCAGAATTCATAGTCCCCACTTAAGTAATAAGGAATTCCTTAAGGAATAAGGGTTTTTGTCTATATAAGTGAGCCCTTAAGGGAGCTTCGTATTCATAGGCATCACTTATTACCGGCATTGCCTCATTTAATAAAACGATTTACTTATTGGGCATATCTATTGAAAGTGACAAATAAAATATAAAAAATGTCAAGTAGTTAAAAATTCCAAATTTTTAAATAATTTTAAAGTGTTTGAATAAGGATATGTCCACAAATACATACAGTGAAAGCTCCGTTCGCGGACAGCTCCCGTAAGCGGACACCTCCCGTAGCCGGACAAATTTCTCGGTCCCAAGCTTTTCAATACAATTTTCGAACAAAATACGTTCCCGTAGCCGGACGTTCCCCTGGCCGGACGCGGACACTAATATCTAGTACATTTTTTAGGTCGACTCTCCCGTAAACGGACAAAAAGTAAATTCTAGGACTACTCATCAACGACATTTTGAGAGATTTAATGGTAGAAATGACTACAAAACAACTTGCTGAAGTACTTTTCTGATTTTTGTAGACAAACAAAGGGTTTTAAGTTTGAAGTTTTAGTCTCTCCTGATGTCCGTCCGCTTGTGCAGAGGAAATTTTGAGAATAATTGTAGAAAATCTTGAAAAATATCAATAATTTCCGACACCGATATTCAATTTTTAATTATATTGAATTTAAAGGGGTCTGAAAGGTAAATAAATTTAAATAATTTTGGTGTTCGCTATACTCAGCCTCTCCCGCAAGCGGACATCTCCCGTAGCCGGACAAAATTAATGGAACCGTCAGTGTCCGCCTACGGGAGCTTTCACTGTATATGAATTCATATAAGGTTACTAGACTATGCACCCTAACGAATAAGGGAACCCTTTAGGCAACCCTTAAGCATTTGCTTATTGAGTGACTATGAATAGCGTCAGTCCTTTAAGGGTTCCCTTAAGCATAAGTGGGGACTATGAACTCCACCCTTTGCCGTGTAAATAGATAAAATCAGGTTAGCCAAGCCCGGGAAAATATGCAGAGTGATCGAAAATGGGATAATGTTGTTCTCGGCGTTACTGCACCATACTACTGATATGAATGGAACGAAATCTAAAAATTGGCAGAACATGATGGGAATTGCGTGCTTGATAATAATCGTTGGCCTCTTAGGCCATGCAAAGCCAATTTGACCAATATGAGGCTTTCTCCATATTCTACCGTTCTTCAATAACTTGATTTTTTTTTTGTAAAAAAAAAGATGCCGAAACCTGTTTTGTTTTGTAAAGAAAAACGAGACCGAAATTTTACATTTAAATCAAATTTAAGCATTTTCGAGTTAATAAATTCCAATTCCATCTGTTCCTTACAATGAAGAAGAAAAAGAAGGAAACGAAATATCTGAAAATAAAGGGGACAACTTGATTTTTTTTATAGCTAGCAGTGGCGTAGGAAATTTGGTGTTTGGGGCTGGTGTGGTTTAATACTTTTTGGCTTGTTCATTGGTTTGAGTATTCAACCGCAATGCACTAGAATACACACTATTTAAAATGTTGTATTTAAACGAATTTATACCACGCAACGCTTTGCAATCCCATTTAAATGTACTTTTCACAATAGTGTAAATTTTGATGCTGTTGGGATACAGCAACAGGAACGTTGGTGATTAATTAATTTTAAGCATCTATTAATTTTGAAATTTCGTATTTATTACCCCCATTTTTCCGATGCCCCTACACGAAGTTACAGCCTTAAGCTACGCATGTGCATGTGCATGATTGTCAAGTCACCATAGAAAATATTTTGTCCCAAAAAAAAAGTCGCATATCTAGTGTATTATGCGGTTATTTGCATTTCCTTTTTACATTTTCTTATTCATTGATTCCTTAATACAGTGAATAGGGCAGTAGCGCAACCATAAGATCTTGTCTTGGAGGGGGTTAAGGCCTGGACATTTGAGCTTACCTCCGCAAGCAGGGTGATGGTCGTATTTTCCAGTAATGACGCAATATGGTGATGTTTGAATCTAATTTTCGATGTTTATTTTTGATTTTTATATCATCTTTGCAACGCGAGTGAAATGCCGTACTCGTAATCCACACGTTATTTCTGTCATTTTCATGAAAACCCAATTTGGAGTCAATCTTCCAGCATTGCAGTTGGTGAGTTTGTAAAACAAAAATATTACATTTATCAAATAGAACATTTCTATTAACACCCAAATCTTCGCTTGGAAGACAAATGTTAGGGCACATTGGTTTGTATAATTTCGACTTAAATTTTCGTTTCGTCGTTTTTATTTATTTACTTCCATTGTTGCCAATACAGAAACCAATTAATTTCGGACGCGGCAATGGTGACTACTTATGTTACGATATATCACCGAAGGATCCAACGCTTGTATCTACTTCATTTTTTTATTACTACTACTAAGTTGCTCTAATCCCTTGTGGGGCATAGCGCGTCGACTACACCTACTCGCCCATGCGTACGGTTTTTGACCATGTATCGTATTTGACCCCAGGTCCTTCTTAATGACGCATACTCTCTATCCACCGATCTGCGCCACGTGATTTTCGGACGACCTCTTGGGGAGAAGGGGTTATATCTCATAGCGCGACCAGCAACCTTTCGCAACGTATGACCCATCCCATCCATCCACTGCCAATTTCGCCTGCGAGTTAATCCGTCGAGTAGGTATTTGACGCGTGCGCCGATGTAGATCTTCATTTGAGATTCTTTCGGGCCCAAAAATTCTTAATATTCGACGAAGACAAGTATTTACGAAAGTTTGCAATTTCTTGGTACATATCTGCAGCATTAACTTTCCAAGTGCTGATCCCATATAATAGCACCGAAAGAACCAGGGAGCGGAACAGACCCAGCTTGGTCTTAGCACTGAGATGCCATAGAGTTTGGAAAAGCGGGATTTCCAGTCAGGCTAAGAATTTTGGTCTCGTTTGTGTTAATCTCTAGCCCGACACCATTTGCCTCCTCCCTCTCGAGATCTATCGCCATTTCGCTCAGATCCATGATCTTATGCGAGAGCAGGCAAATGTCATCAGCGTAGTCCAGATGTTGTAGACTACAGACACAGAGTCCATTGAATGCCGCGGTGCTCGTGTTCCTCACGTAAAGCCGCATTGAGTACATCACCAATCACTATAAGAAATAGGATTGGTGAGAGAATGCAACGAATAATTGCATTGTATTTCTCTTTTGGTTGGGCAGCAACGTTATCCGCGTGAGGGGGAACCTCGACATTTGACATACAGTTTAAAACCGCAGCAAAATGTTCTTACCAGTGCATCATCTGGTCTTCTTCATGGATAAGTAACCTTCCGTCAGCATTCTTTACGGGATGTTGATAGGAGCTTCGACCACCTTTTAACTCATTGATGACACTATATATACGGTATTGAAGTCCCTTCATTTTTGTTTTTTTTTTTTGCTATAAAATATTTGTACAACACTTAGGCTTAAAATATTTTTACGAAATATTGTACATGTTATATCGATGCTTCCAATCAACTAAATTAGAGCAAATTTAACACCTAGAAATCCATACTCCTTATTTTTGAAGCGTAAAATCTTCAACACTTTAGGCAATATGTCCTAGCTGTTGGGGAAAACCCTCCCGATTTCCCTATACTTTTCATAAAGTTGCGGACCGCCTATCGGTCAGGACTCCAAAAACCTGCAAAAATTTGGAGATACGTGATTTAAGCCGATCAAATTATGTGTTTTGCTTCGACTGGTTAGGGTGTTGTAACTTGCACAGACCATCCAGGTGAATAAGCTATACTCCAAGAAAAAGACTTCATTATAGAAGAAATTCAAGAATTCAAATAGAATAATAAGAATTCATATTTTTATAAAATCTTCAATCAAATGCATTGCTTCATATTTGGCAAATTTTAATTTTTCAATTTTGGTCCTGGGAGCTCCTTCAGTGGTTGCGCCACTGGAATAGAGTAGGGTTCAGCGGCTAAATCAATATGATAAGACACAACGTAATAGCTGAATGAAAAAAAAATCAGCAGTATGTCAATCGATTTGAAACCAGTCATATTTCCGTTGAATTTCACGAACGCAACAAATGGTTTTTTTACCACTTCCATTCCGTAAATTCATTAAAATCCCACGTGATTCATGTATAATGATAAGCGACTATTCCGGCAAATCACCAATACAATAATTTAGTGTGTAAACCATGCTTAAACCTACAATAACCTATTCGAAAAATTGCTGATAACCTTTTTGGAGTGGATTTGGATCAGAGGAAATGATTATTCTGTGTGTTTTTTTTTTCATTATTTTATTAAATTGACACCGGGAGTCAATTTCGTATTTATATTAACATTTCATTGAAATCGTTGACTAATAATAAAAACAAGATCCGTATGTGAATGTTTTCACATTGATAAGGTTAGTGAAAGAAATATTTCGAAGCACCGACGACAACGACACGATTAATATGTACGTTGAATGTCTAGTGTAGGGTTCATTGAAAGCATTGACCTAGTCATGCGAACATTGTGAGTGCTGATAAGGTTGTGTGTGGGAGTGTAAAATTTCGGGAGAATTTCTACAAATATACTGAGAAGTAATTCTAAAGGTAACTAATTCAGAGTTCAGATGATATGGCGTTGAATTTGGATGTTGAACGAAATTGAAAGATTTTTTTTTGTATTCGGTGCTATCGCGCATTTTAATTAGTACTTAGTAGATTTTTTAAGCAGCCGATAAGTGCGTTTTTTTTCGATAACTTGAAGCGTCACTATCAAATGCCATTATACGGATATGTAGTTTTAAACCAGTTTGTTTCTGGTTGTGGTATAATTCCTTGTAGGGAATAGCGCATCGATCGAAGTGTCAATTTTTGTACACTCTGAATATTATATATTTATTGTTAAATATGAGCATAAACGATGGGCTCATTCAAGATTTTCATGTGATAAGATTTTTTTGAAATTGAGTAAACATGTTCCTATGTTAGAATGTTGATCAGCGATTCAGATAACGGTAAATTTTACACTTTCTCATACATCCAATATACGTTTTCTCCAAAAATATGGTATAGTTGTATAGTTTGAGATCAAATGGGCATTTCCTCAGTAATTAAAATTAAAATTGCGAAAAGAATAACCCTAAAATGAAAATTTCAAACATTTGCCATTTATTGTACATATTTCTACACGTTTCTAATTAAATTAATTATTGGTTTTCTAAATCCTTTCGCCGATTTTTTTTTACCAAACCGCACGATTAAAATCAAAATTCTATTATTTTTACCATGAACTTTAAATAGCCGCAACTATGCGAAAAATATTGGATTATTTTTTTTTTTCTAAAACCTTGAAAGTTACTTAATTTATCAAATTTGAATTAGTATGTGTAAGGACGAATAAATCGTCGTCAGGGAATCTCCACGTTAAAATTTGTTTTGTCTCCTCAAAATGTTTGTCTAAAATTGAACAATATAAAACATCTAATTTCCAAGACCTTCCTGATATCGTGCAACACACCCAAGTGTGTTCTACACCCATACTCAAATACGTAGGAAGCTCGGCTTGTCTTCAAGGCACAGGCGACTATTACTAGTTCACTTATCAGTTATGTATAAAAATATATCTAATAACATCGCGCAAGATACGGTATAGACAAAAAATGTCGAAAAAACGAAGAAACCTTACACGCTTTCCTGTTTATTTAGGCAACCGGAAAATGACTAACAAGATACATTTAGTTAATCGTATACAAACAATTTTCAAGAGTATGTTGCTATTTACATTTCTTTTAACCTTGCCAGCGGATTAAGCGCACGGTTTAGCAGACCACTTTTTTGCAAATATTTGATTGCAAAAAAAAGAATGCAATAAAAAACGTTGTGTAATCTCTTGGTATGTATCTACCTTAGAGAAAGCATGCTTTAGTCCAGAGTGGGCATCAGAAAATAAAAATGGCACCGTTTTCACACTATTGCAGTTCATAGTATGTGTGAAAATTTTATTCAAATGTCAATTTTTTGTTTACAATTGAGAATATAGAATCCGCGTAATATAAATTTGGAGTCAAACACATATGGGTTGTGTGATCACATAGCCACTCTGGACTAACGCATGGCAAGGGTTGCTATGCTTTCTCTAAGGTATCTACAAATATTGTTTAAAAAAAATCTGATATCTGATATCACAAATACATTTAGAATAGTTAAAGTTTATGTTTTATCGTTAAAGAATAAGACACTCTTTGACCAACAAATGTAACGTTCACTATCAACGAGCTTATTTAAGGCCGTAGTCATTGGTTCGTACTGAAGATTGCGAGTGCTTATAAAATTAAAGTTCTTAATAAAGGGTGATTTTTTATAGTAGCTTTCGGATTTAATTTAAGAAAAAAACATAAAATTCAGAAAAATGTATGAAATCTTTATTTTAATCGATAGAACGATCTATATATTTTAATGTTTAAAAATGGTTTCATGTAAATGTTGACCGCGCAGCGCCTCCAATGGTTCATAGGCTGGGTTCAATTTTTGAATACTCTCTCCAACATATCGGCCGGTATCTCATGAATAAATTCTTCAGTATTGGCTTCCAGTGCGTAAACCGGTGCGGGCTTGTCGCTACGCTATAGACATAAGCCTTAACATAGCCCCACAAAAAATAGTCTAAAGGCGTTAAACCGCACGATCTATACGGCCGAATGACCAGCCCCAAACGTGAAATAAACTGTTCACCGAACTCGCCTCTCAATTGGGACCTGGTTTCGGGGGATGTGTGGCATGTGGCACCGTCTTGTTGAAACCACATGTCAGTCAAGTCGACCTCTTCCGTTTTGGGCAAAAAAAAAGTTCGTAATCATGGCACGGTAGTAACGTTCCGATGATGCCACCGGCACATAATCCACACCAAACTAACTTTTTCGGAAAGCATTGGCAGTTCTTGCAATGCTTCTGGCTGATTTTCACTCAAAAAATGGCAATTTTGCTTGTTGACGTATATCCTTTCAACCAGAAATGAGCTTCGTCGCTGAACACTGATGCACTTTCTTAACCGAGCATAAATTTTGATTATAAAATTCAATAATCTGCAAGCAAACGAACAAACGTTTGTAAGTCGATTCATGATTAAATTATAGACCACACTGAACATGTTTGACAGTAACATAAAGCACGAAACCCGCGTGAGCTGTCAAAAACAGTGTTGCCAAAAAGAAAGTCACTAAAAAACACCCTTTAATTTATTTTACGACAACATAAATGCTATATATGAGCTTGAGCCTTGTTGCTTTTGATATATGAATGTATTTCAGCGCTACGGTTTTATATGAAATTATAGGAACTTGCAAGCCCTCGCAATTTTAAACGTGTAATGGCATAAAGAACAATTTTGGAATCATTTTCGGACTGTAGTTTATTACATATTTTACGGCAATAAATTAAAATTCATTGAAAAAATCACAGCGGAAAATATTTCGATTTCAATTTTGCTTCGTCTGAAAAGACGAAATTCGTCTGAAGACCAGTGCATTTACTCGAAAATTGTGGAAATTTAGTTGATTTAGTTCTTCCCTATAGCCTCAACAAAAATATTTAAACAAAATTATTAATTACTATAACATTTTTAGCTGGGCTGTAGTTATCTCATAAATGATTATTTCTTGATTGATTCTTGATTGAAAGATTGACGAGAGTAATCTGACTTTGGGAAGGAAATTTACATACTCTGACGACAACGGGTCAGAAAATTTAGCTTAGTGTAAATGAGTTTCCTATAATTGGATTTGATGGGAGAGATGATCACGGGCGCAGAAAATCAAGTACATACATAAGTGCCTACGAGAATATCCTTATAGATATTCTGTTTCATTTTAAAGCAAAAAGGATTTGATTTGGAAATGAAAGAGATTAGGCCGGTTCCTAACACTGGTACATCGGTTTAAAATCGGTGTTTAATCAACACCGGTACCAATATTTTGAGGGGTAGGTAGGTAAAAGTGGTGGCTTAGGTCAAGCAGACCAGAAGCCCAATTAGCGCAGAAGGCGCCGTTTTGAAACCACATATTCCGTTAAACTAATAAAGAAGGAGGTTACAGAAGGTTAAATGTCATGAGTGGAGAGGCGTCTAGAGCCATGCAGTACAATTGAGGAAGCAGCTCCCCTATTTTCGCCTCCGACGCATCCTCTAGACTTATCGCGTTATCGCAACTACGACAATGCGAATTGTGAGGTATACCCAACCTGGCCGCATGGTCCCCTATTGGCCAATATTTTGAAGTATGTACCGGTTTTATCAACCATGGGCCGGTTCCGAATTTTTTTCCAATGGTTTTATGCAATTTTTTTATGATCTGAAAAATGTTAATGTTAGTTTTTGTACCGCGTTTTAGCACGTTTTATCCCCATTTATGCCGATATTTTTTAAGCCACAGTTGCCTCCGATTTTCTCGGGAAATACTCATTTAAATACTCATGGCGGCGGAAACACAAGAGTGATTTTGGGTCGCTGATTCCGAATTTGAGGTTTAATCAAGAAAAACTGTACTGAACAGCTGCTGCAAAAAATTGAAAAAATGTGTTTTTCTTTCAAAAAAAATATACCAGAAAAGGACAGTATCATAAAGCTATCTGTGTGCGCTAGTAAGGGTAACCAAACTGTTGTTTTATTTTTTGGTTTTTTTAATTAGTTGTTTGATTTCGGCTGACATTACTTGCGTTCTGAAACTGAGGTAACCATTAACAGTTGAAAAACATTTCGTTCAAGAGGTGAAACATAAAACTTATTGCATGGCATGGCAACTACCAGCTCTATTGGAACTACACGGAATTTTGTTTGTTGGAGGAGAAGAGCCCCCAGCGGAAGAAAAATCGAGTTATTCAATTTCGGAAATGTCACATTAGAATATTTGCATTGAGACCTCTAATCGTCTATAGCTCAAGAGGTAAAGTCCTGACCTTGTGATACGAAGGTCGATGGTTCGAGTCCCGATTCGGACGAAATTTATTTCCCTCAATTTTAGGTATTTTTTCTCCAAACTTTGAAGTTTCGTACAGATAGACACACTCATCAGGTCTTGTGTATGTTGTCTATCTGTGCACAAGGTAGTATTACTTGAATATTAACGGGAGTTAATCAAATCAGGTTCTATGGGGATTTGATTCGCCTTGTAGGTATTTACCACCATGAAGGCCGTGCAGGTATGGACGAGTGTTGAATGTTCACATTGCGTTGGGAGATTGTGATGGTAGTTAGATTTTCCTCCTCCAACAGACAAAATTCAGCGTATGTAGTTCCAATAGAGCTGGTAAGTTGCCACGCCATAATACTACAAACATGCATCGCAATTGCTGTTTAGAACGGAAATATAAGTCAAGACTTCCACAATTAATTAAATTCGAACCAACGATTTGGCAAACAGATTTTATAAAAAAATCGTGCACGGTATGGTTGAATTTAAAAAATATAGTCTATTAAAAAAAAAACTTATGCAAGCCAGGGGCGAATGTTCCATTTAAAAAAATTTCCCATAAAATTATGGGATAAGTTTGGATTTGATCAGTCGATCAAGAGGCTTAAACCCGATTAAACTGAAGGAGCATTGTATTTTTAAATGGAACACCAAAAATACGATGTTTATCCGTTTTATTTTCAGTTCAGTACTTGAAATGGTGGAGTGTGATCAGATTCATCATCATAATGCAGAATTTTTTACTCACAAAAATAATCATAATAATCATGCACAATTCACTACCAGATGACACCCATTTGATCTACTCCTTTGCCAAAATTGTGTTTGCATTTTATCAAAACTAAGCGCATTTTCGACATCTTTCAAATAAGAATTTTTCTCGCGCAGATAATTTTTATTTCAATCGAAAACAAGAGGCATTAAAGATGTTTATAATTTAATACTAAATACATATACCAATTATAATGAAACGACTTCCCATATGTATTTTGAACTTAAAACTATTATCTCTACGAGTGCTATTTACTGACGTTTGTTTGTTGATATATAGGTACTCAAGATAGGCGACCAAATGAGTCAATCTTTTATCTTCACACTGCACCTACACGGAATATTTTTTTCTTAGAGAAAACATAGTAACGCATACTATGCGTAAGTCCAGAGTGGACATCATTATTTATCACACTATCGCAATTCACATATACTGAATAAAAACACAAGGGCGTAGAAAGGCAAATTTTTTAGGGGTCTTGCTTACCTAAACTTTGCTCTGTTTGTAATAAAAATATAATAGAAGGCTCAGTAAATGTACGGTATAGAAGACGTTTTTATTATACCTTCCACACTAAATGTGAACAAACATAAAGTTTGTAAAGGAAAAGGAGGCTCCTTTAATTTTATAAAATACTGACTTGTTAATCAACCCTTCTTGCAATACTTTTGCAGAAAAAAAGGGTTGGATCAAAAAGTCCTCTAATGGAAGCCAACTTCTTATGCGCGAGGAGAAACAAATATTACATATAGAGCGAAGGCGATTCTTGATAAAGTAATCGACATATACACATATGGCCAAAGAAATAAGTACACCCATACGAATTTTTCTTATCACCCTGTAGCCAAGTAGTTATTTTAGGAAATAAACTCATATTGAAAGATTTAAATACTTAATTGGTGAGGAATGAAATAATATGTAAATTAGCATATTATAATAAATAACAGCTTTCATTTACCTTGAAAAAGTACGAACTGACTAAAATAGGCTGGACAAAATAATAAGTACATGTCAGTTAATTTGATTAAAACTAGCTTTACTTAAAATATTAAGTTTTGATTCGACAAGAATTTAATTTATTTTATTATTTAAAAGTAAATGGTCCATTATTTTGAAAGAAAAAAATGTTTTTGTTGGCCTTTTGGAGATAATTCTTATGTGTGTGGTATGAAGCGGATCCTTGACCAGTTTGTGAGGTACGGTTAAGGTTAATATCCTGCTGATATCCCCATTTAAAGTGTGTGTGTTCATCAGTGAAATATTCTAGGACTCTAAAATAACATTTCTAATAGGGAAATTGTCTCATTGTAACGGTTATTAGGTATATTTGAACGAAACCAAACTATCTATGAAAATTAAACCATAGACCACGTTTTTTCGACTCCATGGGAAATAGTCAGTAGATGTAGCATATATTATATTATTTTTTTCCTGAATGAAGAATATTACGGTAAGCGTAGTTTCCAATCAAATTTATTACGTTTTCATAAATAAAACAGAATACTCTGTGAGTTTTCATTGTTCGGTCTGGAATAAGAAAAACTATCCCTCCCAAATTTTCTTGAACCGTCAACACTTTTTGACGTTGCCATGGGAACTTCCAAACTTTTTGTCAAAACTGCTTTACTTCTTGTATTCTTCGATTAACTTTTCAAAGGGATTCTATATTTTAAATATTTGCCGCGAAAATCACCAAGAGAACTTTTCTCGCCATAGTGATAATGAGACCGACAGTTGTCCTTAAGGCCCTTACATAGACTTAACTGGATTTGAGACTGCTTATATTTACTTTTTAATGAATTACACAGTAAATACAATGTTTAGCTGGTTTATTTCGTTATTGAGAGAAATTTTTCCGCTATTTCAAAGTTTCGAACTTAAACTTCAATTTTCTTACCTACCATGCGTTTTTCGCCCCCTTATTTTTGTTTGTTTTTAATTTAACGCTTCTTGCATACACCAATTAATAAAAAAAAAATCCTTACGGAAAATAGCAACTTGTTGTCAACAGATTAAAAAAAACGATGGTGTACTTATTATTTTGACCAAGATGAAAAACCACTTCAAAGTTAATATCGGGAGGGACTAAGAAAATAGGGGGATGCCATTTAGTTTTTCGGTTCCGTTGGCATTGTTGTATCCTAATTGTTGTAATGACTATCTATTTGGAGTAATTCAATTTTAAAAAGGGTATGAACATTTGGCATAAAAAGGTACATGAGGGGTGTACTTATTTTTTTGTCCATATGTGTATATCACACTTATTTGATAAATGGACGCAGCACCTTCGCTACTTCTCTCACTATAGTTATTTGTCTTTAAAAACAGATATGCTGTGTTGTGATCACCTCAACACCAACAATATTAAATTTCCCGTCAATTTGTTGGAGTACATTTAGGAAATAGGAAAACCTATCACGAAGATAAAAAAAAAATGCAATCTAACAATCCAAAAAATTCAGATTCGCTCGAATAATTTATATTCACATTTTTTGTAAATTTGATAAAATTAAATTAAAATTTTATAGTACAGTAACAAGAACAATAGACAGAGAAGATCACACGGATTTTTCGTTCTGCGTATGTACGTCACAATAGACCGGTAGTATACGAGAATTGTCAAGTTCACGAACAATTTGTAAAGAAAATGATAAACAGAGTGTTGTATGTTGGGTCTAGTGTGACGTCACAATGCGCAATGCGTGATCTTGTACGTCTATTGTTCTTGGTACAGTAATTCTAATATTGTAAACTTATAAATAAAATGCCCCCAAAACGTATATATGTTTTCTGCCATGCCAATGAACTCGTTTTTTCGTCGACACTAAATTTGCTACAAATGTGAAGCGTTTGAATGAAAATAAATTGCTTCTGGTTAGGTATCCATACATTGACACATTTTCCATGGGAAAATATTCCATAAATCATTCCAATATGATAAATATGTATTTGGGTTTATTAATGCAGCATTTGGAATAATATCAAGGTAATTGAATTGTCTCATCGTTTAAAATGAGAAGGCTTGCCGGATTTGCTTCCACGTTTGCGAACGGCATGATTTTCTGGCTGAAAGTGTCCCAATGTTTGGGGAGCTGATTAAGGCTCGAAGTGGCAGCTAGAGGAACAAGAATTTGAAATAAGTACATATATTGAGATTTAAAATATATTTGCGTAGTTTATGATAAAATATCCAGACCTCAATATTTTCACCCTCTCTTCAAACATCATTCTGCCATTTCCTACACTAATTTTTTATTTTCTAGCCAAGTGCCTGATTCATTCGTTCCACAGAGCATAAATATGCAATGAACGTTCAATTTCACTCGAACGATATGTATCTATTCCATTGTACTTTCATAGAAGAATGTAAGCACATGTACCTACCTACTATACATGCCATCCATGCCTCAACTCAACTTCCATTTCCGTTTGACAGATTGTTGGAACAACGAACCATTCTGATTGAGCACTTAAAAACTCGTTGAAATGCCTACTTATGCCATGTTACTATTGCTATCGATATTGTTGGTGTTTCTATTCGTGCGGTTACATCGGTTACTTTCCAGCTGGTATGCATTTCAGAGTTTGTTTCACACTGCACGTACTCTGGCAACATGTTGTCTATATTACATATACCTGTGTACATACCTTTACCATAAGATATATGCATGCAACATACGTAATATACGGGCAAATTACCCGGTTTGCGGTAATTAATAATGCTGACAACGATCTTACGTACGTTAATATGATAAACAATTAATCAGTAGCAGTGATAGCTATTGCAATAACAATACGCGAGTGTATACTCGTATTTTTATTTCAGAAATAAATTCGAAGCACGACTATTAGACAAAAAAATGTTTTATCAATTCATCGATTTTAAAATTGAATGATTGATTCGAATTGGACAATATGAAACACAATGGAAGAGGGCGAATTTTTGTAAGATGCGGACTAATAGTGCATAAAATGTCGAAGGAAGGTCTTCACTTACGTATGTATAGGTAAAAACCTTTTTCAACTTGTCTTGTCTAGTGATTGGCATTTCAAAATAAAAAACGAAATGCTCCTTTTGATCCATCATCCCTCTTAATTGACAGTGACACCCTTTCAAAGTCACGTGAAAGGTGTTATACAAAGTATGACTGGGAATCACTCGACTAGCTGAAAAGCTGTTTAAAAATGCTTCTGAAATAGATAAGAATCCATTTTCCAAAAATGATAAAGATTCTCTTGAATATTTTTCTAAAATGTTTTTATCTACCTGCGAAACAAAAGGAGAAAGACACCTGTGAAACATGTTTTTCAGATTCTTTCAGGGATGCCATGACTATCTTTCTATCTTTTTAATCTGGGGTATATACAAGTTCTCATTATCAGCAGAGATAAATGTGCTAATATTTAGGTTTACCTAAAACGTTGATCGAAACAACGTTAACTAGATGAAACATTATTTGTACATGTAAAAGATTTCGTATATGCTTAAGTATAATGTATAAACTAAAGCAACTCTCAATTAATAATAGCAATAACTGACGGCCAAAATATGTTAACAAAACGCGCGACGGGAGACATTTTTCCTCGTTTCTGCCTACGCGCCTACATCCATATCGGCATCGTGCTGTTCAGTTCACCATCATAATAAACAAATCGAGCTGTTGTTGTTTGTTTGATTTTGATTGATAACAATATCATGTTTGCTACTTTTTTGCGCATAGTTTGTCCCCCGACCTCCAGAGCTGTCACCTTTATTTTATGTCGAGCACCACACTATAAAGCGATAATGGTGACTGTGACTGATATAAAAAAGTAAAAATTGGAGATACACTACCAGAGGAAATTTATTGGCAATGTTATTAGAATATTTGATTGGCAGCATTTTGTCTTAAACAGAAATTAACCACCATTTCTTCGTCGACCAGTACTTCTAAACCGGTGATCAGAGACTGTGCCGCGGAAATATAAAAAAAAAATAAGCTTTGGTTTCGTAAATTTTTTACATGCAATAAATACGATTTTTTGCCTTTTTGACACTAGAAAAAAGGAACAGGTTTAAATTTGCACTACAGTAGAGCCAAGATAATCTAGATTGATTGGAACCAAGTGGTGATACTACCGTACAAATGGGCTATCGAAAAGTGTTCTTCTTCTCTTTGTATCCGAACATATGTTTTTCTAGTCTGGTTGTCATCCCAGTACATTGGTTGTGTTGCATTTTAGTCTCGCACAAGGGAGTAGAATAAAAGTATGATTGAAGGGGCTCATTTGTATGAAATGATGCACATGAAATCGTAATTCAATACAAAGATTGCGTAGAAGCAATTTGGTTTTGAAAAATACATCTATTGGTTACATGACTTCCACGTGCTATTAAAGCTTTTTAAAACATAAATACTAATTAAGACTAAATTACACTGACCCCGCTATATAAAAATGTCCACGCCACTGCCATTATGAATGAGCTAGTGATTACACATTTTTTGATCGCAGATTGGTATAGAAACCCCTCCCGAATTCTGATTTGTCCATTTACCAGAAATCCAACTCAATCGGCATTCCGAATTTATTTAAATGTTTGACTTCCATATCATTTTTTATTTTCCAATTAACAGTTTTTAATTGGAGCTATCAAATTTCATACAACTTTAAATATGCTCACCACACCGCAAATTACGTAATTTTCTTCTTCTTCTTCTCAGTACCGTATAGACCCATGTGGGGCCATGGTGCGTTAACTCAGCCGTTTATAGGCAATTTCGTTTTCGACTCAACGATTCATTGCATATCATTTCAGAGTGTATATAATGTTGCAAGCACTATATATTTCCTATCCGCACATGTACGGAAATTTTTGACCACGCCGAGATTCGATCTCCGGACCTCTAGATTACTAGCATCGTAGAGTGCGACTCAACCAAATGAGCCACAGAGCGTGTCAAATTACGTAATCTGGTCAAATTAATAATAAGTGTGAAATACATAATATTGACAGAAAAATAAAAAAATTAATGCAGCTCTTAAACTGCTACAATATCCCGCTCATCATTTTCCCGTTTTTCAAAACACTGACGTTCATAATCCCGCCATTACAAAAAGCCAGACTCCTCGAACCTCATAAAGGGGCAACAAACGGAAAAAGGGTAGGGATCCTCTGCTATAGATGTTTTGTGCGACTCACTGCATAGGCATAACATTTTTATGTGAGTCGCCTGCAGCTACTGGCGTCGAATTTTAACAGCTGGCACATGTCCACGCTTAGCCTATAGAGAAGCCATAACGAAAGCTTTGCCGTAGACCTTAACGGTTCCTTCGGCTTCGTCCCCTTTAGCATCCTTGGGTGTTTTACGGAAGGTCCGCCCATCACAGATGCTAAGCAGGTTAATTTGTTTCCCGCCGTAAAATTTTGGGTTACTGCAACATTTCCTTAGATAAAATAGCAGTTTATGGGCGAAGATGAAGGTTTTCCATTTACGAAATCTTTGCAACCATTTAAAAGATCATCGCCTCAATTGACGGAATTGTTAAGAACGGCCATCAAATTAAGGGGAATCACTGTATCCAGTCGCATGCCAAAGAAGCTGATGAACGCACAACAAATTGACGGAGCGAGGTTGCGTGGACGACCGAGAGCTCGCTGGGAGCAATCTGTAGGTAAAGACACCCACCAGCTAGTGGGCTTCCGGAACTGGAGGACAAGGTCATGTAGCCGCGACAATTGAAGGTCAACGATTCCAAAGTTCGACATCGGGCTACCGTGCCACATGGATAATTATAGAAATTTAATTACAAAGGGCAGTTTTTTTATACAAATCATGTTATTAAATAAAAATAAAAATTATAGACCTTCTTACTTATCTGCTGGGTTATGCTAAATGGAGAAAATTTACTTTTTAAAAATATTCTGGGCATCCAAGAAAATGTTGATACGCTACAATTTCTATTTTTCAAATCATGTTCCGGTAGGAAGGTTCTTTTGAGCGAGTATAATTAGTTGAAAATTAACCTCAGATAGAAGAATGATCTGTGGAGCTTGATTTTGAAGAAAAAGATAGTGGCATGCTAAGCATCAAGATGTAAGTCGTGCAAAATGCAATGACTGCTTTCATCCGAACTTTACTCACATCAACTGTCAACATAAACCCGCACTTAAAACACGTTCCCGATTCTTGAAGTGTTTTATATGGTAAAAGATTCTTAAATAACACACCGCGGCATATAAAAACAGAAGCGAAATAAGAAGAAAAACGAAACGTATGTGTAGGAAATTGCGATAAAAAAACGAGAAACATTCGAAAAGTTGTGGTTTCCACGCAATCGCATAATTGTAATACATACAATGTTATCGGCTGGAAATCGACATCATTATGATTCAGTCAGTGAACGACACACGTAGCAAGGCGACACATATGAAGACGACTACATATTTTTATTATGTTCATGTTTGAAACTTGTATTACGTATAAGGTCTCGGGTCCAATGAACGAAGCGAGGAGTGTAGCTGTCTGCCGCCAGCTTATAACTTCGTGCGCCTTCACATTCACATTATAAGAAGAATAATTGTTATATAGGAGCCTAATTTGGTATGGGAAATGTCGTGTTGGTTTGTGTGCTACGAAAATTGATAAGAAAGAAATTACATACTCCCCAATGGATTCGCCTTATATTATAATACATTTATGTTGGGAAGAGTCTTCGCTTTTCGAGACCTCAACTAAAAAAGGAAAAAAGAGAGACGACGTTGGTATGAGAAGGCGGGTTTATAAATCCGAGACGTTTTTCAGGTTTTGTGACAAAAATGTAAGTTAACTATACAAACGACATGACAATGTCTTGGAAATGATCGAATTGGAAATTTCATTCATGAGTATTGATTCTATCATGTATCGGCAAATATGTTATATAGGATGTGGTGATATTTCAAATTCTTGATGTGATAAATTCACGATGGAATTTTGATATGAATCGTACACTCAAGATGGGCCAGGGCTCATTCGGTTATGTTATGTACGGGTGGCTCATGGCGTGACCTACCTCCTCCCATGACTTACGGGAGGGAAGTCACTAAAGGCCAAGCACGATTATGGTGTCCTCTGGTGGGGGAGTGCATCGTATGGTAAATCGTGTGAGCTTCGGAGTTGACGGCTTCGCATGACCCGAGTCCTGAAGGGGCTAGTTAGGGAGAACGGCCTTGGTGGTGAATGCCTACGCGCCTATATCTAACTAGTTTGTGGATTGCCCGAGTCCCATTGCTGACTAGTAAGCTGAAGGGGCCACCTGGATGTGAAAAGCAGCGCTACGAATCTGCACAGGCTCGAAGTCACACGTCCAACGAGCCTGGGATGTGCACATCTGAATTCTCACATGAGGCTTAACCAATAGGGGGCCGAAGGAGGATCACACCTGCTATAGCGAAGTCTATAGCGAGTGGTCTTACGGCAACTGCCTCTACGGGGCGGACCACACCCGTTTTGTATTACAAAACGGCCAAAAGCTGCCAATATGCCTTCCTGGCAAGAGCCCCGGCAGGAGCCCTGAAGGTTCGATGCAGGCACCGCTACAAGAAGAAGAAGAAGAAGTCTATAGCGAATAGTGAACTACGGGGATGGGTGTGCCCAGGGGACCATGGTCCTTTCCCATCAAGGAGTTGGCTTCGTAGTGGCTGGAGGTTGTTACCCAAGTCATCCAGCTAGTGATGCAACCCCGGGGTTGGGTTCCTGAAGGTGAGTGCATTCGCCGGATGGAGAAATCCCCGTCTGGCAAGAAGACCTTGCCAATAAAACACCGAAGGTCCAAACACTTCGAGGGACCGGGAGATAAAGGCCGAAAGGCTAGGTGCTCCCCTGACGGTATACCTGTAGATGGTTAGCTTGTCCACCACTCTCCAGTTCTGAACTCTGTGCAGCACATTGACAGAGCTCAGGGTAATGTCTATCACCTCAGCCCTTCGCGCATCAAAAAAGGTGGGAGCCACCCCTGTATTAGCTACTAACTAGTTGTATCTTTTAACAAATTCCAGCAGTTGCTGTCCTCTGATGTTGTCATCTGTGCTGCCCCACACAGTATTGTGAGCGTTGGCATCACAGCCTAATATCAGACCTATACCTCTTTCTTTACAGTATTTTACCAGGTTCTCTACTTCCATTGAAGGAGGTGGTTCTGGTGAGTCGTAAGGGAGGTACGGTGACGCGATTATAAATGATCCTGCCCCACTTCCGATCATTACTGCCGTAAGATCGGGCGAGCTTAGATGCGTCATTTGTACCGCATGTACACCATGCCGCACCAGGATACAAGTCCTTACCTTTCCACCCATCTGTACATAGTACAAATTGGCGGACTGTTGCGAAAAACCCTTAATTTTATTTTCCTTTGTAATCCAGGCTTCCTGTATCAATGCAATGTCGAGTTTTTCTTCCTCAAAGCATCTCATCATCATCGCTGATGCTGATATACAGTGATGAATATTCAACTGTCACATATTCAGTGTTTGTTTGACATTATTTCGGATAGTCGACGATCTACTGTAGTTTAAACAAGTGCTCGTCTCAATCTTTTTATAGGTTGTCTAAAATTTCATATTTTCGAAAGTTTATCCGAATTTTTATTTATTAATATTCCAAAAAACGCATAAACATATATTAATAAGCCTATCAATAAAAAACCTTGCAAAATTCAAAGCCCCACAACAGCTGCTCAAAATATTCAACATTATCTACCAGGTGAAACCATTTCACATATAAATTACCTGTAAACGGTTAAATTCACCATCTTTTTTTTTGTCTTCACAAGCCAGCTAATTTGTTGATAAATTAATAAGATATAAGCGTTCGAAACAGGCCCACGACTTGTATCGCGCTCTTTTATTTTTAGTACAACCAAACCAGTGTTAAATGAATGTCAATAAGATCCAAGTGGAACTTGTAGAGTATAAGAAATCGATATGACCGTAAGCGATGCGGTAATAACTGGTGTTTTGGATATGGAAATCAGAGCATACACATATACGGGTACGGGTATGTGAGTACGATTAATTGTATGTAAATGGGAGCGAATGAGCTTGCATGCATGCATACAAAGTTTATACAATTTATCGCTTAGTCGTTCATCATGAATTCGGAGAGGAAGTGTGAAAATTAACGATTTTTTAATCAATGCACGCGATATATTGTCTTTGGGATTTAAAAACCTGTCTCGAATGGAAAGACACAAGGGTGGGTTGAGCACCATAGGTATAGTGAAACAAGCAAGTTGGTTTTGTATTCAAAGCTTGGGACACGACACAACTGAATTTCCCTTCCAAGCCATGCCATGTAAGTATGCAGTAATGAATAATGCTTTTGTTGAATTTACATTATTACTAATTAGCATTATTACTAATTAGCCGCATCAAATTATGTATACTCTCGATCTCTATATAGGCCAGTCATTTAACGATTTTAGGTCGCAAAAAATTGCTCGGCTCTGTTGTTTTGAGATATTGTTAGGATAGATACCAGAAGTGTACCACCAAGTTTGCAACTTCGAAAAACCTGTGCTAACCCCGTAACCCTAAAAAAAACCTCAAATTTTCGGACGTTTTTCATATTTTTCTTTGTAATTTCTAAAAGGTGCTTCCTACAAGTAAGTTGTCCACTGCACTTTTAAAGCTAAGAAAATCTTCTTTAACCCTTTCATGCCCAAATTATGGATTTTAAGCGTAGAATTTTTCTAACAACATTATGTCGTTCAGTAGGCATCTTTTATGATATTTTCTTGAAAAAAACATTTTTAAGCGCTATTGTTAACAAATTAGAGCATGAATGGTTGGTGACGACCCCCAGATTATGGGAAAAAAAGTCCCAGCCGATTGGGGATCCGCAACCTTAAAAAAGGGGGAAAGGGGGAAATGGGGGTCATTTTTCGGTTTTTTGCGAGTATTTAAAAAACAACAAAAGATATAGAAAAATAGTCTGAGAACGAAAAAAAACTACATAAAATTATATTTGCAATGATATATAACACATTAGAGATCTATTCAATGATTCGGCGCTAGCTTAAAAATAAATTAGAACTTTTTCATTTTATACCTTTTTTAAAAGCCCCATAACTCTTGAAAGAATGTTAGTTCAGCCGTAAAATATCGTACAAGTATTCCCAATAAGCTCAATATTATTTTGGGAGAAGCATTGAGTGGCTCCGATCAACGACCCCCATTATCTCCCCATTTGAATTTGGCGAAAGGAAATGTCCATAACTCCCCCCAAAATTAGAGCAGAGTGCTAAAATTTGGTTTATTGCGATTGGAGCTCATAATCACCCCACCCACAAAAAATTAGCTCATTCGGATAAAAACTAAGGGTGCCTTCCATACAGCAAGCAAC
Source organism: Microchrysa polita (assembly GCA_949715475.1). NCBI lineage: Eukaryota > Metazoa > Arthropoda > Insecta > Diptera > Stratiomyidae > Microchrysa > Microchrysa polita. The sequence continues at coordinate 131,218,722 of OX454415.1, read as the reverse complement.
TAGCATTTATATGAATAGGGGACTTACTGATATGCCTTTCACGCCCAATGATGCCATATGGCATCATGCTCATGCAAAACCACTTTATAGGGTTTTCCTAAAAAAAAATCGAAAAATCTTTTGATTTTCTCTTACAACAACTTCTTTACAAAATAAAACCATTAATATGATTTGCATAAAATGATTATTATCAGGAAATATGGGGAAATGGATAAATCAGTTTTTCGGCTTTATGACAATCGTCAAACCTTCTCTAAAATTTCATTAAAAATAACATCCCAAAACCAAAAATTTCACGCTGGAAAAAATCAACTAGATATTACACTGTCGTGCTCTGTGGCCGTGATCGTTCGGTCGCCACTCTGTGAAATAGACACTCATAGAGAAACGAGTTTCCAAACTCGGCACGACTCGTCGCAAGTTTATTATTCAGAAGAAGATGATAAGAAATATTCTTATCGTAGAATAATAAACTGACAATGCGACTAGGAAGTGGTATGGCTGACAACCGTATCACACTCCGAATTCAGTCAGTTGTCTTTGTAACGTTGATGACTACACACGGTAGTCATCAACGCACCATGCTCCACTAGGAGTTACGGTAATCGAGAGAGAGATATTACACTATTGGGAGAGTCTAATATCACACAAAAAGTTAAAATTGATTTCTTACATTTTCTATGAAAAATCATTTAATTTCATGATTCCATATGGCATCATTGGGAGCGAAAGGGTTAATTCGAGTTTAACCTCAGGTTTGTAGGTGCAAAGGATCCCAAGATACAGCACTTTAAAAAATGTGTATTTTTTTTGTAAAAAAGTCCGAAATTGTATTTGAGGAGGTTTGTATGACAGCCCTATGACGTAATGTTCCGATTCCATCCATTCCTAGATATGTTTTGAGGCTTTACAAGGAACACATTTGGGTGAGGTTTGGTTAAGATTGGTTCATAAAGAAAAAAGTTTTTCTTAGAAGAACCTAATCATCAGGGGTTGGTTTGTATGACAGCCCTATGACCTAGTGTTCCGATTTCCGACCCTAGATATTTGTTGAGGCTTAACCAGGAACATACTTGGATGAAGTTTGGTTAATATTGGTACATAAAGAAAAAAAGTTTTTCTCAGAAGAACTTAGCTTTCAGGGGCAGCCCTATGACCCAATGGTCTGATTCCATTCGTTCCGACATATATACAGCTAAGTAACTGGTTTATAACTTCATGTCACATGACATTCTCCGTAGAATGCGCATTTAAGCCGATATTCAGCTCGGAACATGACTGAAATTGCAATTTCGAACTTTTTTTCAAAAAACAATGTTTAAAGTGCTGTATCTTGGGATCGTTTGCACCTACAAAGTTGGGGTTACACTAAAATTAAACAAGATTTTCTTAGCTTTAACAGTGCAGTGGACAACTTACTTGTAGGAAGCACCTTTTAGAAATTACAAACAAAAATATGAAAAAAGTCCGAAATTTTTGAGGGTCACGGGGTTAGCACAGGTTTTTCCAAGTTGCAAACTTGGTGGTACACTTCTGGTATCTATCCTAACAATATCCCAAAAAACCAGAGCCGAGCAATTTTTTGCGACCTAACGCCTTATTTTTCCGTTTATTGACTGGCCTAATATATATATATATACACATGTATCATAGTTAGTTTTTCACATGACGAGGCCCTCGAACCTAATGTCGTGATGACTAATTGAGCGTTAAAATTGGAAGTTAATCATAGAATCACGATTTTTATGATTGTTATGAATATGGCGAATAGATATGATTACAATCAAACATGTAAGTAGAATTAGATTTAAAAATGAGAAGACGATAACGATGACTCAATCGAGGACAGACAATCAAACTCAAATATGTACATAAGTTGCAAAATTACCGCGAAACTCGACGGCGAACCCACAGCACAGGCCCGGTAACGCGACAACGGATGCCACGATTTGTATATTAAAGGTAAGACGGCATAAGGAGGTTTTCTTTCATATTTAGCATTGAAGACGATATTTATTGTTTTTTTTGTGCCTATATAGATTAAGAAACAAATTAGCATAGAATAAAGGGTTATTGCAACTGAGAATTGAAAAAGCGGCGAATTCTGAATATAATCCATTTAAGGCGGAAACTGCATCTCCTCCCAGTGTAGTTTGCAAACCCATAAAAACAGTCGTTAAAATATAATTCAACCGAAAAAATTGGATTTTGTGCGAGGAACCTTCATGTAGTACTATACACACAGGTATGTACCCCAGCAACCTCAGCGAATTATACTAAGTGGAGATCTCATACAACTCATGTCCACATATTTAGACAGTGAAGATCGGGGTTAATTCTGGTAAACCTTACGTAGGAGAGGCGTAGTTAAGAATTTTTTCATTATCGAGGAGGCCTAATGTCTAAGAATTTTACCTTTTAAAACAAAACACCAATTCCATGGTCACGTGAAACTATGCTTTTCGGTATTTTGAGTCACCGTGCCTGGCCGTACTGCGTCTGCGATTTCAACTGTGACTAATCAGCCGTGTCCGCGGTTTGCAGACATGCACCAGACTTATTTCTTTTGCAGATAAAACGTAAACGCTACGCACACTGCTTTTCAATTCAAGGAGCCAAGCGGAAAACTGTTTAAATTCCTGTATCCGTATGATTTCAATGGTTATGGAGCTTGGTTTGACAAGAGGAAGAGCAAGGCTAGGCTAGGTTCCAATTTAGGCAAATGTCTAAGCCCTCACGGTTAGTGGCTCTTTGAAGGACAATGTTAGGCTAAAAGGCCAAAATGTCGACTGCTATCAAAATTGTAGTTCGGAACGAATGACGAAGTCAATACACGATTATGACGGCTCAAAAAATTGAAATCTTAGAATGAGTAAACAATAGAACTTCATTGTTTACTCAACATCGCATTGAGTCAACAAAAGACACCGTAAAATCATTGCACCAAAATGGCTTAACTTCTTTTTTGCCATTAGTCTTTCGGGGAAGATTCATGATAACTTCTAAAGAATTCTAGTCTATCGGTGAAACGAAACTAGCGGGAAAAATTGATTTAAGTCTTTTTGGTATAAATTTTACTGGGTACATTGGTGGGATCGGGGTCCAAAAGTTTTTATACCTAGAGTGAAATGAAAATAAAGCGGTAAACTACTATGGGTAAATTTATAATACACAAATAATTAAAAATAACTATCAGCTACTTTTCTCTTTGACCGGTTGCAGTTATGAAAGTGAATCGTTTCTGCAGTAACCAGTCGGTTTCTCTGTTCACGATTGAGTTCATCATCATCGGCCGTGGAATTGAAATACATAAAATCGCAGGGAAAAATTATGGAACCACTTTTCAAATAATGAAAGACTGATCTATCCCAGCAGTGGCGTAACGTATGGTGTTCAGCCGAACACGGGCCTCCAAGCCAGAAGGGGCCCCCAAATTCGAAAATATAAAGACATTTTCTTTAATAGATCCTTCGGTGGCGCTCTTTTAAAAATTTTCATTTTTATAAGTCTACAAAACAAGTGACAAAACATTCAATTTTGTGTACGTAGAAGCTTGGACCTGAACACATTCCATTGCGTCAAATAGAGGGCTGTGTGAAGTTAGCCAGTCATTTTTTTTGAAATTAAGTCCTTTTGCTCGGTGAACCGTTTGTTCTACAGCGGCTACGTTTGTTCTTGATTGTTCGCCAATTAATATCGTTTGTTCTTCTCTAATTATTTAATTATAGCAACTTTAAAATTGTGAGTGTGAACTTAGCCAGTCATTTTTAAATATGGGTCGGAAAGGTATAGGTTTGGTATCAATCGAAAGCCAGACGTTTGTTCATTTTGTAGGGCGTTTGTTCATCCTGGGAACGGAAGGATACAGGAATTATTAAGGAAAAAGGGATTAGTTGTGACGCCATCTACACTCGACTAGCGAAAATGGAGGAAAATTGTTTGGTTTCATCAACGCCATCTAGATACATCAAGGCCGTAACTCAGCCGTTCCATGCCGTCATATTGTAGATGGAGATGTAGATGGCGTCACAACTTATCCCTTTTTCCTTAATAATTCCTGTATCCTTCCTCTATACTCATAGCGACTAAGGATGGTTTTGATTTCAGTGGGTACCGTCGTCTTACAGATTTCCTATTGAACACGATGGATTTGACCATTAATGAAAAGGGACGACAGTACAATAATAATGATTTCGTCGCGAAATATTTTCACTAGTATAGGCAAGACTCATCAAACAACTATGGTGACTGCGCTCAAGTATGCTTTGCTTAGTAGCTGATGAATTTATGTGGAGTCTTTCCTCAGCAAGACAAGCAGTTCCGCACTTTTGTGAAGCAAGCCAGCAGCTTTAACCACAATGAAAAAAAATCGTGTTTTGTCCAGTAACTAACGACTTCTGGATGAATGGGAAAACCACGACGAAGATACCTGATATTTTGTAGAAAGTCCATATGACAGCTCCATAGCATTGTTTTCCATTATCAGTTTCTTAATGAGCGAGTGCAAATGTGATCGAATAGGATCCAACAACTGACCTAGCAGTGGACTGTAATTGAGGCAATGATCGACACATGCCATGATCTCGTGGCGGCCGATTAATGAATGGAGTTTGGCCAATTAGGAGAGGTCACGAGCAGATCAAACGAACATGTGCCAAACATCGGACACGACGATTAAGACATGAAGAAGCTGCTTGCGCGAGGCCTGCCGCGTTTGCTAACTGTGAACTACAAATGAAATTGTGTGACCACTTCGAGCAAGTGTTTGACCATGTTTAAATGAATTTTGTTCGCCGATTGATGATCGTAAAAACACGCATGGATTCACCACTTCGCACCAGTCGAAACAGTGGAGGTTCATGGTAAATCGGCTCAGAAGCAGAGAAAGACGATTCCGTGGGCCGGAAAGTTCTTTAGTGCACTTTTGAGGATTTGGAGGGGATGTTCCACAAATATTTTCTTTGTGAATGGAATAACTGTTACAGGGAAATGCCGCAGTCATTTATTGGCTCAATTCGATTGTGTATTTAGGGAGACTCGATCTCGTTTAGTAGCGACAACGTCTCGGCTCATTAATCCCGATTCATCTCAGGCTAATTGGTAGAAATGAGTGCTCGTACCGCATACTCGTACTTTGATAACCTGGTCCCGCGTGACTGAAATATGAAATCTTGGATCGACGAAAGCGGTTCACATTAAATGTTGAAATGGGTTAGTGTTAGCAAATATCAAAACCATTTTGGTATTGGCATGCCCTATCATGGTCAAAACGGAGACTTATCAAACAACCCTCGTATACTGACAGACAAACTATCATTGAAACGCTCACTAACTGTTCCTTCGCATCAAAGCTCGTATGTAAATGTCAGGAAATCGTTCGATTGGTACTGGGTACGTGGGCATTCGAGAATCAAAGACAGCAACCAGGAAAGCGTTCGTTAACCCCTTCTGTGATCCAGAGCCCTGCTATTCCGTGCACTCATGTTTCTCTATAAAAATGTGAGTCGGAAACGGAACTACAATGAGAAACCCAGGGCAACAAAGCTGAGCTCTTCATTGCCAGCTACTCACCCAAACGCACCCAGGATATAATGAAATTAAACAAAAACAGGAGCAGGGTGATAATCAGTTATGAAATCCTCACGAGGCATTCCCGTTTAAAAAGCACTTACATAGCCGTCTCTGCACATTTTGTCTAGATGTTATAGGGTAGCCATGCGAAGGGGACATCGCCTCCTCAGCTCGGGCCAGCTAAATCGATTCACCGAAAGAAGACGATTAGGCGAATTCATCTAGCCAATAGCAATGTACAATGGCCCAATATTAAACCGGTAGCAGTGCATATGGCAACATTTATTGGCCAAAGTCCTGCTTAAAACAAAATAGAGTGCAGAAAATTAGTATTAGTCAAAATTTGGACTCAGATTTTGGTGGTAGACGCCTCCGTGCAGAAGTAGATTGAAACTGTCCTACTCAGACTAAAAACCATATCACAGACATAAGGAATCGACCTTGCTGCTCATCACTTTTCACTTGTCATCTCTGAATTCATGACGAAATGCCACGTAATTCTCCCTCCTCAAACTAAGAAGAGACATAAATCTCGCAGAATTATATGGCGCGGAAATAGGTGTTAATGTTATTGAATTCATCTTTGATAGGTTACTTCCGCAGGGAGGGCTGTGTCCCATGAGGCACAGGCTTTTACTGAGTAGCAACACCACGAACCAGTGGGGCTTCTGGTATAGTGATACACCACGGCGTGGATCTGTGTAAAAACCTTCGGGTGTTGACACTTCCCTTGCACTCGAGTCGGCATGACTGACTTTATCTCTCTTCCTTCGGATCTTTAGTCATATTTAAGCCGAGCACGTTTCGCAATTTTTCCTTGGTGTTGAGGAAGCGGTTGTAAGGAAAAGTGTAAAGCCTTGGAGTTGGTGCCTCCGCACAACCCTAGCCTTGAAGGGGCTAGAATGAATGTGAATGACCAATGCGCCGATCCCTAGCTAGTTTGGGTTTTGATACCCACACGACCCGAGTCGCATTGATGACTAAAGGAAAGAAGCGTCTGGATGTGAAAAGCAGCGCTACCCCTCGGTTTAGGCCGGGCGAATAGCCACAACTCAAACGAGCCTGCACCTCATTGAACTCGTTACCCCTAACCTTTAAGAGTGTAACAGAGGATCTTTAGCAGAGTAACAGAGGTCTTTAGCAAAATGGGGATGGACACGCATAGGGCACCATTGTTCATCAATGCGTTGGAGTCGAGGTTGTTGTTAGTTCTTTTATAAGCCAACCAGCTATAGTTAAAATCTTAATTCATCTCCTACACTCTTTATCACACTGCCAAAAGGAATGCATCATCCTTTAGACAGCTGCAACGACTTAAAGAGTTTGCTAAGGGTTTTATAGCGAGTCGTGTGTCAACAAGAGCCACATACATTTCGACCGAAAACGTTAATTCATATTTAACGTGTCCAAGAACATTGTCCGGTAATCATATTTGCTGTCTCGCAAGTATGTCAACAGACCAACGCGTCAAATTGAAGTGAGAACTTTGCGTTTGCCGAGCGGGCAAATGCTTCACATCATCACTTTAAATGTTGCAACTTCTCCACCGTCTGGTTGACTCGTAAGCGCAGACCTACAGCATTTCTCACGTTACCGCCACCTCGTCACGATGCTTCGTCATCATTTCTCACGTCATGCACATTTATTTGCCAGCTATCGGTATCGTTTTTATATTCGACAATTTTGGTGCATCGAATTGATTGCTTGTGTGTAGCATGTGTGTACTTTGGCCAGGGGTTAGGGAATGCTGTAAAATAACACCCCAAACGAGGAGGTTTGGAGCTGAATGGATGCACGATGGTGGTGGCAACGAGCGTGCACACGTCAACAGAAATTGAAAAATCGGAAAATGGAAGCTACACGAAGCGGAAGCATCGACAAGAACATGAGCAATATCGCGACAATGATGACGACGGCACACCGGGGCGGCCCAACAGCAACAACACAACATGCGAGCAAGGCAGCAGCACACAATTTTCGCAAAGAAAAGTCAACAGCCGGCAGCGAATTTTCTCGGGGTCGACAGCTGGAGGTGATACGGGCACGAGCCGCCCTCCAACCATGTCGTGTACCTACGCCTCCCCTGGGGGAGAAACGTCGAAAAGTGCTGCACGGCCGAGCAGATGTGCGGATCCAATTGACTAAATTGTGTCGGGGAGCAGAATGTAAACAAAAATCGACACTCGTCATGGACGTGTGCTGTCGTGGTTGACAGACGCGGTGCACGCGGAGTGACGGCATTGCCGAGACGTGCAATCAGTCCACGTACATGACGTCCATCGAAAAAGGATGTCCCCAATCCAATGATGACACAGGGAGGTGGTGATACTAGACTGATATGTTGGGGTCGAGGTGACGGCAAAGGACTACGAGTAGAAAGGCAATTTAGAAATTACGTGCGATGCATTTAACTCAAAGACGCGACTTACCTCGCTGATGATGCGTGGTCGTGCAACAGTTTGCTCCCGGCCCTTGTCAGGCGGCGGCGGCGACCCAACTCAGAAGACTCCAACTGAGTCCCGTTCGTGTGGAGTGATCGGCCAAATCCAAACAGAGAAAGGCTGGAAATGTCCCCCGTGGCAAGCTGTCGGTCTGTCCTCATCCACGCACAACGATGCGACTTTCTACAGCCGTAGAAATGGTAATCCAAGACGGCATTATCGCCTGCGTAAGCATATGAACACTTTTCGCTGTCGGCGCCACGGCACCATTCGACTCGTCGTCTCTGGGGGCCTTTTGGCTTCTGCCACCCGATCGGTCGTTGCTCAATCGACCGGAGGCAATTTTCTAGTCCACGATCACTCACTTTCAGCTTTTTTAGCACTTGAATGGAGCAACCATGACGCGTGTCGTCACGGCTCCTGCCTTGGCACGACGGCGAAATGAAAATCGCCCACCACTTTCATTCGTGACCTGCATCCATATTTTCACAAATCTTTTCGGGTTAAAAACTTTTTCACGCACAGCACACTCGACGGCACCCGAACTTGATTTTCACCACTCAAAGCGAACACGATTTCACGGCGCTAGCCCGGTCGTCGCAACACTCACTTGCGAATTCACTCCTTTGGCACGGCCACGGGACCGGCAAAGAGAACGCCCTCCGAACAGGAATTGCCACTCGGCCACGCGATCAACTATCCACGGCACAAAAACCAGATCCACGGATGCACCCGGCACTGGGAGACTCGCTGAAAATGCCACAAAACACCCGGAAAATTTCCTGGCAAAGTTTGAAGTTTGCACAAGACGGACGAAATGATGACCAGCGCGCACGCAATGACGATCACTTTGAAGGCGATTTTGCGAGTTAAACTGGATGACGGGCACGATAAAATGTGGCGGAAAGTGCACGAACGATCGTTCGCTAAAGGATACACGCAATATTTGGTTTATAAACGACCGTAAATGAAGGATTTTAGGCGAAAATCCTAGGCTAAGACGACACGAATATTACTCTCGGCAGCGTCCATCTTGGATTTTTGTCATGATTTAGAGGCTGTCCTTGTCGCGTTCGTAACCGGCCGTATAGCGCCGTCTCATCTTCGTTTGAAACGTCTCTTTGTGTTCTTTTTCACTTCACGTTCGGTATCGAGAAATTCGAATACGATGAGCTGCCCGATGCGATTTCGCCATGTCATTCTGGTAATTCGAAATTGTTGTACGGTTGAGATGGTAGATGGCTGCGCAAGCATCCGTTTTTGGTAACGCATAAATGGCGCTGTACCGGAAACTAAATTTGAAAAATTTAATATCATTACAGGTTTCGGATGTGAATTTTTGTGTGTACTTTGAAATTTCCGTGGATGATTTAGATTAAAAAAAAAAAACGGTTGAAATGTTGAAAAGTTTAGCTTGATGGTGGCGCGTCGATGGGAAATTTTGCCATTTAACATCTACGAATTTATTATCATACGGTGGGCGCGGGATAAGTGAAAAGACATGTTATGTAAATGACGGTTACATTTTAGTTTCAACTGCAGAATTTAAATTTTGACGAATAATAAATTAGTTCCGTTTGATTCTTTCGATTGATGATGCTATGTACTTGCCCATACACAGAGATGGGTCGGCTGCCGGCCGTACTCCGACATTAGAGACGTAGAAACATAATAGAAGATCGTCCGCTTTGACGCCTATCCACAAAATATAAATTACGAGAAAACTTGTTGATTACGTATGTCTTTTGTATTGTCCTTGGAAATCCCCATCTTTACCAGTCTTGCTAGCAACGTGACATGACCTTTTGTAATATCGGCTAGCTTAAAAGTGAGTTTTAGAACCTTGTTAACCATTGCAAATAAAAACCCCAAAGATATTGATAGCTTCACCCACAAAATTGTTAGAAATGTTCAAACAAAGTCTATTGCAAAGCAAAGACTCAGTGTCTCACTTGAAATCCATAATAAATGGGTGAGGTTATAAAACACAACGTTACCTTTAATTTCAAATTAACCGGCCGTTACGGATCAGAAACTTCTCCCTACAAACAGATCCCCTAATCGCTTAGGGAATCTGTTTGTAGGGAGAAGTTTCTGATCCGTAACGGCCGGTTGATTTGAAATTAAAGGTAACGTTGCGCAAACGTTGCGCGAACGTTGTGTTTTATAACCTCATACCCAATGATTCGACACGGCATTCGTAGCAGACTATACGCGTAAACAGTACGGTTAGACTTTCCGAAAATCTGTTCATTTGTACATTTAACTGAACGTAGATCGTTTTGGTAGGATATAGACAGGGGACCTTTGGAATTTAATAATTCCTTCACCTCTAGTATTTTACCCAACTTTATTGATTTCTCGACTACTACGAAGCTATTTGTGATCATTTCCTCAATTCAAAACGTCCGCTGCTTGTTGCCATTGTTTGAATTCGTTCATCTCGAAGCAGATAATCGAATATAGGTCTGAAGGTGTCATCAGATTTCTGCAAACTATCATACACAGAGAAAAAAAATTAGAATGGTTATCTAAAGAAATAGTCGAATTCATCTAAAGTTCGCGTTGATTTTCAGCTTATGATTCTATGTAGTTGAAACAGTTACGAAGATATGGATAATTTTTCTATTCGTCATTAGTTGAAACATCTACTATATTTGCAAATTCAATTAATTCATTTGTAAAGACAGCTATTCATTATCTATAAATTGTTAAATGTTGGATAGCTAAATTGTGTTGAAGAAAAAAGAACGATTGTTTGTAGTTAAATCTTATATTTGAATAGTACAATCAACAACTTTTGTGGAAGAATTGACTAAACTTTTTCGTCTAATCTTGCGTGGTTAAATGAACGAATTTAATAGTATTTTCAGCTACGAAGATTAGAGAAATCAGCTATTCCTTTGGTAAAACTATCTAAATTTAAGTCAACTACTTCACTTTAGATAAAAAGTCTAAACCATTTTTTTCAGTGTAGATCTGCGTCACTATTTTCTGATACATCTATAGAAGTGTTCATTGCGTGGATGAAATTTTAATCTGGCATTCTGACCTTCACAATGATGCTCGTGATATACCCATCGTTTGACTCGACGAAGGTTGTAGTCATAGGAGACAGGAACAACTCTCCAAACAGATCACCTCCTCCCCCAAATTATTATAAGAATTAACAAACGAGCTGACTGGTCTTAGTTTGATAGACAAACGTTTGTCATCATAAAGAAATCTGATTGGGAGGGTTATTGGTGTTCCTACAATTATGCAGCATGCAGTTATTTTGGATTTCTACCGACTAAAACTAAATACACCTTTCGTCACCCTACTACTTCACCAGGGACAATGCAAGCTACTACGTCTACCTTCCTTTCTATTTAGCTCCATTACGAACTGTACAAATTGCGCTGCTTGGGATACAGCATCCAGCTTGTTTTGTGACCGCAACAGCCTCAAACAAGCTGAGGGTATCTCGAAATCTGTCACGCAGTAAATGCATATTGCGCATCCTCCGGGACTGCCTTGCATCTGGGCCATTCTGGCGAGTCGTCGTTTAAGGCGATGCAATTTTTTTGCCCGGATGCATATCCTGGAAACGACAGCAGTGTAAGAAGCATCATTCCAGCTATCACTAAACGTTTCGACGTGGTTCATGGTTCAAAAACACCTACGTACCGAGGTGGAGCACCCACGGCTCTGAACAACACACAGAGAGGAGAGCCAAAACAACTTCTCAAAATTATAAACACAACACGGAGAGGGGCGACTCAACAATCCTCGAAACAATGGCAAATATTCTTTTCTCGTAGAGACGTACACTCGAAAAAAATTTACTCCAATAATAGGAGGAAACTTTTTTTCCTTCTATTATAGTAGTAAATTTGCACCACGATATGAACGAGAGTAATTTTACGCTTTACGGTGTAAATATTTACTACAAAATTGGTGTAAATCTACAAACGGTTTTATAATAATAATTACGGCAGTCGGTTCTTCAATGTAAATCGTCCTGGAGCTACCCGTTATTCCAGCGGCCAAGAGCTGCCACACCCCCTTCGGTTCAAGAGCAAAAAAGCGCTACAACAACAACAATAATAATGATTCTCACACGAACGCATTTCGGACGGAACACACTACCGACCAAACAAATTGATTTGCCGGCGATCTGTAGACGATTTGCCAAAACGAAAAATTTGTTCGCCGGCGACCTCGTTTTTAGATCGCAAACAGATTGTCTGAGAAGAATATGGTACCTCTATGGCGAATTGTCCTGGCAAACCGAAAGCGATACGCCAATATAATCCGAAAACGATGTGCCGCGGCGAACTGAATACGATACGTATTTTAGACTCCTGAATTTTTTTTTTGTCATTCCGAAGCTTCCCACCAAACAATTTGGCGAACTTTCACCACAATGAACAAAAGTCTGATTCGAGTTTTCTTCGACTAGACGAACTATCGTCAGATTTTACGTAAATAGTACGCCATGATGAAGAATATTGTAAGTCAGTACGAACTTTCTTCATCATGGCGAACAATTTGCGTATCTTTCGAGCATAATTCACGGCGGCGATGAAAATTCGAATCAGACTTTTCTTCATTATGATGAAAAAAAAGCAATTCTCTAACTCGAAGTTAAATTATAACAGACTGGACTCTATATGTCGAATTTCCTTTGATTTGGACTCAATGACTCAACTCGATACCTCAAAATTTCCATAAGTCGAAATAAAAGTTCCCTTCAGCTTCGAGTTATCGAGTTATCTACTGTTCACATGTAATAACATAAACACCAATTCGAATCTGGTCGGGCAAAAGTCATCTTCTACTAATCATCAATGCAAATTGTTAATGGAAAAACTTCTACGAATCCCAAATGCAAAATTTACGTTTCGTAATGACAAAACTTCTACGAGTCGTAAATGCGTATCGTATTTAGTTCGCAGCGACGTATCGCTTTCGAATTATATTGGCGTATTGCTTTCGGTTCACCGGGGCAATTCGCCATAGAAGTACCATATTCTTCTCAGGCAATCTGTTTGCGATCTGAACACGAGTTCGCCGGCGAACAAATTTCTCGTCTTGGCAAATCGTCTTCAGATCGCCGGCGAATCATTTTGTTTGGTGGGTTAAATTATTTACCTTTACGATTTTTCTATTACGAAGCGTAAATGATTTGCATTGCCCATTCGTATAGCAGATGGATATTATATTATTGGCTATTTAATGCCTGTATCCAATTTTCATCACAATGAAGAAAAGTTTGATTTGAATTTTCGTCGCCGCCGTGAATTATGCTCGAAAGAAACGTAGATTATTCGCCATGATGAAGAAAATTCGTACTGACTTAGAATATTCTTCATCATGGCGTACTATTTGCGTCAAAGCCGAGGATAGTTTGTCAAGTCGAAGCAAACTCGAATCAGACTTTTGTTCATTGTCATTGTTCATTGGTGGGTTGTCACTACCCACCAAACAAAATGATTCGCCGGCGATCTGTAGTCGATTTGCCAAAACGAGAAATTTTTCCGCCGGCGAACTCGTTTTCAGATCGCAAACAGATTGCCTGAGAAGAATATGGTACCTCTATGGCGAATTGGCCTGGCAAACCGAAAGCGATACGCTAATATAATCCGAAAACGATGTACCGCGGCGAACTGAATTTAAGACTCGTAGAAGTTTTGTCATTCCGAAGCTTAAATTATTTGCCTTTGCGATTCGTAGATGTTTTTCCATTACAAAGCGTGAATGATTTGCATTGCCCATTCGTAGAAGATGAATATTATTGGCTATTTATTGCATGTAGCCAATTTTCGTCACAATGAGGAAAAGTCTGATTTGAATTTTCGTCGCCGCACAGTGGGGCGAAATCGATGATTTTTCGGACATCGCATATTTGCGAGGATGTCCTGCTGCAAAATGCACCATGTAAAGGACTATAAGTTGAATTTGTTTGTGCTGAATCTAATGGTGGATTCCTTTTTCAAATATGTCCTGTTCGAAAGAACATATAGTGGTTTTAAGGATGCTTTTACCAACCCCATAGTATAGATAATGTACCGTTTCTCCTTTCTGATGTTACAAATGATGCTAATAGATAGTACACCTTATGTAGAGTAAAATATTATATGGCCACATTGCTTTCTCATTTACCGTTACAAAACTGCACCCTTATTTATGAAATCTTTAGGAAAGCTAGAGTTACCATACAAAACCCAAAGTTATTCCGTCTTGCTTTGTGCAATTTAGTATTTGGGTTGGGGTCCTAGAGATATATACATTTGCTGTAATTTCACTGCTCCCCCGTTCAAAAACTCACTGTTATTTCGAAGATACAGTAGCTCAAACTTCGAAAAACTACAAAATTCATGCGACATAGAAAATGCGCACGCTAATATCATAACGGTTCTTTGAACGGATAAATCTGAATAATTCACAAAAGTTACTCTTTTATGTAAGCTTTTCAGGCGTTTATAACAAATTATCAAAAATATGCAAACATCGAAACAAACGACTTTTCCAATTCACGAATTACGAGCAGCTAAGACCATTTTTCTGGTAAAGTAAGATATTTTATAGGGGAGGTTGTGGAATATTGGATTTAATCGAACCTACATTTGGTCCTGTCGAAGGGTATTCGATTTAAAACTTATTAGAGTAACTTGACCGAATTAGCTTAATTTAGCGAAGAGTTTTACTAATTTAATATGTTTTCTACATACAATTTGTAGGGGAGGTGTGGGACTTGTTGCTCCGATTTACCCCATTTTCAGAATCAGATAAGCTTATAACATTGCTAACATGTAAACACAATTTAAAGTCGAAAGCTACATCAGAGTGGAACTTATTATGCAAAAAGTCAAACATGAAAAAACAGAGGTTAGTCGATAAAAATAGCTACTATAGCCGGGGTCGCAGGTGGTCGCAGCCAAACTCTGTGGTTTTATTGACTCCATTAATTGCAGAATAATATGGTTTAATTCATTTCCCGGCCAACTACGGCCATTTTTTGTTTTTGATGAATTAACAAAAATATCATGATTTTTGGCTTGTATCTTTGAATTTTACCGTTATGTTCCTTGTTAGATACGCAACTACCATGAGAAGGCCTTCCTATCCAAAGGCCTAACGTGAAAAGTATATTTATGTACCATTGCATTAAGTAAGGTGGTTTTTACGGGTATTTGAAGTTTTCGTGGAATATGTTAAAAATGCATTTCTTATTGAACAAACATGTCTGTACAATCAATACCGTTACAATTAAAAAAAAATTAACAACGGGTTTCGATAGCTTATACTTTACAGTGTAAAACCATAGTAGTCAAATCTGCAATATTTAAATTTAGTTTATTTGCCTATGTCCCAATTTTTGTTCTAATCGCCCCACTGTGCGCCGCCGTGAATTATGCTCGAAAGATACGCAGATTATTCGCCATGACGAAGAAAGTTCGTAGTGACTTAGAATATACTTCATCATGGCGTACTATTCGCGTAAAATCCGAAGATAGTTCGTCAAGTCGAAGCAAAC
Source organism: Microchrysa polita (assembly GCA_949715475.1). NCBI lineage: Eukaryota > Metazoa > Arthropoda > Insecta > Diptera > Stratiomyidae > Microchrysa > Microchrysa polita. Next base: position 131,203,188 of record OX454415.1, on the reverse strand, counting down.
TCGAATCAGACTTTTGATCATTGTGGTGAAAGTTCGCCAAATTGTTTGGTGGGTACATTCATATACATACTCGAATACCCCAAATATACTAAAAGTTTTGGCAGGATTAATTTATTGGTGGTAAAACTTTATGCCTCTGATATTGAATGGGGTAGTGTAACACACCATAGCACCGAGTACGAGTTAATAAAAAAAATTTTATTGTTGAAAATGTTAAGTACAGTACACTAAGTCTAATAGTTGAAATAGATTGGATGCGTCAGCATCAGCATCGGCAGAGGCATCGGCATCAGCAGAAAAATTTCAATTTAGAACACACGCTTTTGCCTTTGATGACCCACATTGAAAGCAGTCATCAAAGGCAAATGCGTGTGTTCTAAATTGAAATTTTTCTGCTGATGCCGATGCCTCTGCCGATGCTGATGCTGACGCGGAATATCTAATTCAACCATGAGAGTTGTTTAGTTCAAAATAACCCTTCTTTCAGTAGTCCCTAATCATCAATTTCTCATCAATAATTTGATTTCTTGATATCTTGATATAGAAAAAGGATTAGTAATTTTTACCGGATAGACCGGCTGGACAGCCGAATTTTATCCAGTATTTTTTTACTGTTTAATTATTTGACTGGAATAATTGAAAAGTCACCAACTCAATTCAATTTTATTCAATGGCCTGGTACATCCATAACTCTATAGTAGCGTACTGTAACCCATGTGGTGTTTAAGAGATGGAAAATATTTTTTTTTTACGGACAGCTAATTGCAATACATATTTTTAACCCAATATGCCCAACGGCCCATTTTTAAAACGGTGCACTTTTTAAATTTTTAAATTTTTAAATTAAACTGGTAAATTTTTTTTAAAGGGTTTTTACTAATTTCCTTTGAAAAGATGTTGACAAAGCTGCAACTAAAACGTGGTAGCTGTATCTTGGCTAACTTTGTTCCTTTTCCCTGTTTGAAGTAGAGGGATTTCAACAGATGCAAACTATCCGAAAACAATACAGAATAATTCAGTTTATTTTTATAAAAATATTCTAGTATTAGCAATTTTATTGTCAAAAGTGATGTAAGAAACGAAATTTACTCAGAAACATTAAATCTTTAACCAACCGACGAAAATATGGATCGATTTTGTTGATGCCCCAAAAATGGGACGTTGGGTGTCTAGGGCTACATAGACATTCTAAAGGGAATAAAAATGGAAAATCGGTTTACTGTTATTAATTATACCCAAGAATTAAATTAATTGATATCTGTTATAATTTTTTATCGAAATGTAACAGGAAATCGATTTTTATCGGAAAAATTATAAAGTAAGCCCCAAAAATACAAAACAAACACTTATAGTTCTCGACAAATGTCAGAAAAAATGTTAGGTAATAATTTGGTTTTTCGGCTGAAGAAGCTACGATTCCCTACTAAAATTATATTGCTTTTGTATCAGAAATCACATTCAGCAGATTCTGCGAAAAATACGTTATGGATATAAGTCTGCTGACAATCAAGCCTTGAATAAATAATTTCTTTTAAATCTCTGATCTAATCATACGAAAACGACAACCTCTAGAAACAAATATTGGTGCCAAACAAGGATTAACGATTTTTTTCGTATACTTTGTCACCTTTCATCATCATCAATGTGGAACGATAGCCTCACACCGCACGGAGAGAAAAAATGTAGTGAAAGGTATTAAAACTGTAATAAAAACTATTGCATTTGTAGTGATTTTTGACCCTATTGCAACTGATGTAAAGGTTATTACATCTGTAATGAAAAATGTCATTGCGCTGTAATAAAATTAACAATTGGTTGGTGATAAAATATGCCAGGAAGATAATTTGGTGATAATAGAAAAAAATACAAAAAGTTATTTTTTTATTTTTTCCTTTTTTTATTTTTACCTTTTTTTATTTTCTACTTCTATTTTATCCTTAACTTCTTTTTCCCTATTTTAACTTTTCCTTTTTACAATTTGCTTCTACTGGGAATTGAACCCGGGGCCTATCGTTTCGTAGTCCTACGTTCTACACCTAAGCTATCTAACATTACAAGTTATGCGAATAAATTAGTCGTCTTATTTTTTGACAGTTTCATAATTATTACGCGCTCTTGATAATTTCATGTACAAAACAATGAAAACTATTACACAGGCTGTGGTGAAAATTACCTCAAACGCAATAAATGTAACTATCCATACAAATATCATGCAATGATTTTTGTCATTACACTGCAATAATTTTTACAATAGGCCAGCATCAGTAAAAACAACTGAATTGTAATCAATTTCACTACATTTTAATAACTTTCACTACAAATTTAGTGAAATTGTATGTTGTGAATTTCATTGTATGATTTTGTTGAATTCATTGCACATTTTTCTCTCCGTGGCGGGCCTTAGCCATCTTTATCGTTGACCTCCAATTGTCGCCGTTACCTTGACCTTATCCTCCAGTTACGGAAGCCCAACAACTGGTGGACATCCTCACCTACGAAGTACATGCAGCGAGCTCTCGGTCGTCCAAGCAATCTGGCTCCGTCTCGTTGTGCATTCTTCACCTTTACTGTGTACTGAAAGCTTGAAATTAGGGATGTTCTTTCAAGTCCTTTGACATTCGCCCGTCGCAGCTACCCATTGCACTCACTGGAGCTACCTGGCCCCAATAAGGGCGGTTGACTTGGAGAGACTATTCAAGATGAACTTCACCCTGACTACAAAAAATTTAAGCAAAAATATATACCTAATGGAATGTGGTATCTAAATACATTTTCCCATGAAACCTCTCCAAAATGCTTTTTGATTCGACTCCACCTGGCTTGCCTTATGATCCCCAGTTCAAAATAATAAGTTTTTACCAAAAAACAGCATAAAATTGACATTTACTTGTGTCTTCCCTTTATGGCTCAAGCAAATTTGTATGTAACCTATATGGAGCCGAGCAAGCCCAACGCCCCATTTTTGGGCGGCTATTATTATTTACAACAACAACAATTACAAAAAAATATTTTTTTCGCAAATATGCTTTGGAGTATTATCGACTTCATATACTACTCCAATCAACGGGGAGATTTTACCTTGCACAAATTCGGGACTTCTCAAATTTTTGATATGTTATAAAGACAGGTGGGGTAAGTTAAAATCCAAGTTTGCGTCACTTTCTCCCCTGTGCTCCCGCCGCTATCTTCAAAAAACCATCTAAAATCGGCTCTTTTATCAGTTTGCGGTCTATAACTCCTTCCCAGTCCATTTGAGCACGAAATGTGCCGAGACAATCTTGTAGAGCACAGAATTTCCTATAAATTTCATCTGACAAGCTTTACTCTACAATCAAAATTGGCAGAGTTACAGCGCAAAGAATATGCTAAAAATTCCAAAAATCATTACTAACAAATTTCAAAACATACTTTGAGAACTCTATACTAAAATGCAGAGGAGGCCCCGAGTTATTGGTATACAATGCGTTTTTGTGAATTTGAAATTGGCATGATTTTTGATATTTTCTCCATTTTCTTGGCGCTATAACTCTGTTAATTTTGATAGTAGAGTACAATATCTTAGATTAAATTTGTAGGAAATTTTGTCCTCTACAAAATTGTCTTGGCAGATTTTGTGATCAAATGGACTGTAAAGAAGTTACAGGCCAAAAACTGATGAAAGGACCGATTTTAGATGGTTTTTTGAAGATAGCGGCGGGAGCACAGGGGGAAAAGTGACGCAAACTTGGATTTTAACTTACGCCACCTGTCTTTATAACATATCAAAAATTTGAGAAGTCCTCAATTTTTGCACGCTAACCCCTATTATTTCGTCTCTATTGATTGGAGTATACGTACACTTGCTAGAAAAAATCTCCGCACAAAAAGTAAGGAAGTACGGAACCACTGGGAAATGAAAACCTTAGATTGAAATATGTTATCTAAAATGTTTATTTAGTATGTTAATTAATATTTCTACACATTATTTTACTGAAACTCGGCTGTAAACAAAATTTTCTAGAACAAAAACTAAAAAACTTCACAAAAACGAATTAGAAAAAGTCTCCGTACACGACCATATTTTTTACAATTATTCAGTTTTTTTTACAGAATTTCGAAGAGTTCACTAGCTTGAGGAATAACATTTTCCGAGGAGGACCTCCATGCTTCGATGTAACATGGAGTGGATCAATTTGGCCGAGCCCTGGCCTGTTATTTTGCCCCTTTTGAAGAAAATGGCGCTATGAAGCATTTCCTTGTAAGTTATGATGTGCTGACGGTACCTGTGCCCCCAATTTCTGAAAATGTTCGGTTGGATTACGCTCTCGGAATTGGTATAGCGGATGCGGCTTCCGTTCTGTTTTATAAAGCGATAGAAGCGTCACAATTAAAGGCAAGTGCAAGGGATCATTATTTTGTGTGAACCAAGAAGCCTCGCAAAGCCCCCTCTGTTAAATGCCGTGTCTCCTTTTGGTTTTCAGAATGCATAAAGATACGTATTGATCCATTGTTGACTCTGTAAAAATGAGTACGCCTACTCCCTCCCCCAACATACACCCCGTAGTCATCATGACCATCTTTGCCATCTTAGGCAGTTAATGCCTGATTTTTGTTATGAGGGGCAGATCCGATTTTCTGCCACTTTAAATTTTCTTACCTTATTGTAAAAATATACAAGACTCACTCTTTCCCGAAATTAAGTAATTTTACCATTACTATGCAGGGTGGAGAGGTCTATACCATCGATAAAGTAAATCTTGTACTAACTGCCTAAAGTGGCAAAGGTGGTCATGATGATCAGGCAGTGAATGTTGGCGCAGGGAGGCCCAGGTGCAGGCGTACTTATTCTTACAGAGTGCGCACAGGCACCGTCAGCACATCATAACTTACAAGGGAATGCTTCAAAGCACCATTCTCGACCAAGGGGCAAAATAACAGGCCAGGGCTCGGCCAAATAGATCCAGTCCATATTACATCGAAGCATGGAGGTCCTCCTCGGAAAATGTTATTCCTCAAGCTAGTAAACTCTTCGACATTCTGTGAAAAAAAGGAATAATTGTAAAAAAATATGGTCGTGTACGGAGACTTTTTCTAATTCGTTTTTGTGAAGTTGTTTAGTTTTTGTTCTAGAAAATTTTGTTTACAACCGAGTTTCAGTAAAATAATGTGTAGAAATATTAGTTAACAAATTGAATAAACATTTTAAATAACAAATTGCAATCTAAGGTTTTCTCCTCCTAGTGGTTCCGTAATATGCAGTTTTCCTTACATTGTGTACGGAGACTTTTTCTGGCAAGTGTATATATACCAAAAAAAAGTAAAATATTCGAGAAAAAAATAATTTGGGATTATATGGGTTAAACCCCTGTAGCTTAATTTTGAGTAATAAATTGTATTCAACAGCTTTTAGAGCGAAACTTACAAAAAGGATAATGCTATTTCTGAAGTAACTCGAAGAGGAGCACAAGCTCTGCTAATACACAATTTCAAATGTCACAAAATCGTATGGGAACGACAAAACACATGTAGGTAGCTGGTGGATAAATGTTTGTTCACAGTAGGCCATTTACTCTATCAATTGCAGGCCTACCCAAAAAGTTTCTATGTTATGGTTTTCAGAGAAGTCTAACCTTCTTTGTGGAACCGAGAGATCAAAATTGTTGATTCATCAAAGTTCAAATAACTGTGCTGTACAAGTCATTTTAGAAGTTTGCGCATGCTGTCTAGATTCCATAACGGTATCACATTTGCTTCATTATTCCTAATTTTATTCAGAATATTTTTTTCAAAGAGCAGATTCCATGGAATTTTGAGAAAAATAAATAAATGTCGAGAAGGGTCTTAGAAATCCGTCGGTGGAAGAATTTGCTCAAGTGATGAGTCTTCGAGTACATCGCAGTTACGGTATAGGTAAGGCGACCAGAGCCGTGCCGAATCCTGAGAGACAGCCCCACATTTTACAATTCTGCTCTGCATTGAAAATCTTCTTGAAATTGGCCCGAAAAATATATAAAGTGTCCCGCAATTTTGTTAAAATGACCTTCTTTGCACTTGCAATTATTTCGTACTTGGGTTGCATATCTTTGAACGGCAATAACTTTGAAATTTCCAGCAAAATTGTGTATTAAATTACTATTAATTACTGGCTACGATTATGCAAATTTCGACCTTGCACCAGTCGGCATTTGGGATGAATTGTTGTATGCAGCTATTAACGGATATGTGAAAAAGTAACATTCGTAAAACACTGTTGAATCGTACGCAAGCTCACCAGCCGTTTGATTCGGTTTTAGAATAGGCTCCAATTTTCCAATTTTCATGACAGGTTTCAGGAAATTAAGGAAACGCTCCGGCCCGGCGCTTTACCATCCTCAAACCTAGATGCACCTTGTGGAAGTTCGCTCCCTTTAAATGCCGGTATGTCAGCTCTAACCGCTATTAGAGCTTGTCTCGCAATTTCCAATTCTAGCTGAGTTCTGAGTAAAAAAAAGTTGAGACAATATTTTTGAGCCGACATTTAGGTTAGAGCGCTCTCCTCTGTGCAATAATCTTCATCACAACCAAGACGCGTACGCGCTATTGCGCATGAGTGACTTTTGTTGCAAGGTCCTTACGAGCGAATGAGTCGGAAGTTGTACATACAAATGAAGCGCACCCACTACCTATTTCGCCTGAAAAAAATTTCCTCCCGAAAGCTACCAGAACGACACTAGCTCAACTTCGGTCGGGCTTTTGTTCGCACCTAATTTCGAACACGATGACGACACATAATTCGAATCCTGTTAGATGCAGAGTGACGTCACATATTCCTGAACGCTAAAAAAAGAAGACAGCTTCGGGCTTGTGTGATGCACAAAAAAAAAACAATGTTCCTCATTTTAACATTTTTATTGTTTTTATTCGTACGTATTGCTCTGATGTGATATAACAATACATCGAAAAAATGTAGCACAATTTTATAATATGGTTTTATTCGTTCTTTTTTGGCATAATTTTCGTTTTATAGATTGGTGATTACATAAAATTTTCAATTTTTTTCTTGCCTTTTTTCATGTTATGAAATATATTATATTGTTTTTCTTTTCGCGCCAACATATGTATGCATACATGAATGTATATGTGTAACATTGTTTTCAACGTCTCGTCCATCTAATACTAAAATTCTTATCATCATCATGATATCTAGTGGTAAGTTTTGTTTTTGTATATTTCCATTTTGTGAGTACGAGTAATAGAAAAAAAGATAATAATAATAAAATGATGACATTGGTAAAAAATAAGAAATATTCATTTTTATCCTCGCTTATATTTAAAACAATATAATTATGAAGAAACTAATGTAATATTATTTATTCCTTTTTGATTCGCATTATCATGTTTGATTTTTTTTTGGGATCGCTGGTATATCTTTTAAAACGTTGGGATTATTTTTGGATTGAACAAAAAAATAAGAATTTGGAAATTCCATACTCTGTTTATCATAATTTATTGTTTGTATGTTTTTCTTGGGTTTGTATTGTATATATATATGTAGTTGTAAATCCTATTAGCACATTATTTAAGCCACTTATTCATTAAAATAATTTTTTTAAAACTATTTGCATTGTTTCATGATTAGATTAGGTAGTTTTTGTTTTTACACTCGTTATATAATTGGTTATATTCGTTTCTTTTTTGATAATAATCATTTTTTGTTCTGTTTTGACTTCAATAGAAAATGTTTTGAATATTTTCTTCAAAATGCAAAATTATGTTAGCAAAGCTCAAAGTCGTAAGAGCAAACTGTTAGCCGAAAATGCTCTCAATAGTTTTGAAAAGATTTTTCAATCGTTTTTATACGTTTGTTTTCGGTTTCATTCATCAAATTTTGAAATTTCAATAAATTTGTAGTGAAAAAAGATTGATTCGTTTTAGGATTTCATTGAAGAATTATAAATCTCGCTTTCGATCAAAAGAAAAGTTTAACAAAATAACCGATACTGACGCTGTAGGTGTACAGGTATACATATATGTGTGTGTTGTATGTATAATAATATTAACTTAAAATCTAGGAAATGTTAATTAAACTTAAAAAAGAAATAATAGTTATTAAGAAAAAATGTAATCACATTGTAAATTATCACACGGAATATACTTAAGAAGAAAATAGCGTAAAACTAAAATTTACAGGTGTGTAAGTAAAAAATGCAGGTGCTGTTTTTGAAAAACGAAAATGCACTCGTCGCTCTTTCAACAGATCATTTTCCATTCGATTCTTTTTTTTTTGTGATTAATAACACATCTGAATTCTCCTTGCTATGGCATTTCAATATTGTTTGACACACACGATGTCCTTTTTTTTTCTCTGTAATATTCTTGGAGGGGTTTCGATTGGTAAAATTAAACATAAAAAAAATGAATTTGTTTTGTACAACGTAAAACAGAACATTTTTTTTTAAAATATCTGCGTGAAAGGGAATTTGCTTGATTTTCTTGTAGTTTGAGATCGAGCCGAACGGCCTGTGGGATTTTACACTGCGACAGCTGTTTTGGGAATACTGCTAGACGTCGTGTTGCTGGTATTGCTCGTTGACGGCAGTGACTCGGCGGTTGGTGACGACTTTGACGATAGTGCGCTAGCACGCAATTCCGGTGGAAGATAGATTTTGACAATATTCATGATTTTCTGGCGACAATACGGGCATTGTTCACATCTGGAAGGAGTAAGGAAACGAGGAAAAGTTAATAAAAGGTTTTATTTAGCTGCGCAAATATTTTCAAGTTTTTGCAAAGAAGGCGCAATACTTACTTTGCAGCACATGTGCTACACGCTCCAACATGTCGACATGGATTGAACATTGTATTCATCTCACGATCCATGCATATGTTACAACGCATAGCATCCAATAGACGACTATTTACACAACGCTCTATCGTATCCTCGTGCTCATCCGTATTCCGTTTCGTTGTTGTCGCCTCATCAGTCGCCACCACGGCAACATCCAATCCGCGCCCGTGCAACACGCGACGGGCATGATCATGAACCTCCCGCCATGTTCGTTGAATATCGAACACATATCGTTTTCCCAATTCCGTTCGCTCGCGAAACATCGATGCAATCGTTCCTTTAAAGTCACGTGTAAATTGACTTGTAACCACACCACGCACTTTATCGCACACATAGAACGCATGCCTTTCGGTAATTGACCGATACAGATCGGCTGCAACCGTGTGTTTCGGCAGCTTGACCTCAAGCTCCTTGCGGGCATTGTGATCGTCAACGTATTCGAGCTTGAACACTCGTCGATATGATTTCGCTGTTGCGATAGCACTGAATGGTATACTGCAAAAATGAAAAAACAGAGTTTAATTAGCAACAAATCAAGAGAGGATTGTCGTATGCAAAAGTCTCACCTCATTCGGTCCTCGCCCGAGCACACAACCAATCCTTGTGGACCCACCGATATATCACAACGTATCGATGGCTCGGCAGCCGTTACACCGCTGAAGAACTCCTCTCCAAAACCCGGCAGCTTCTGAATTTCCTGTAGTAGACTATATTTCGCCGACTTCGCACTCATTTTCGCCTTCGCCAACAGTTCATGTTGTTCGGCAATTTGCTTCAGAAATTCGCTGGGCATATCATCAACATCGTTCCCCGTCACACGAACAATATAGTCCGTATAAACACTCAACGGCGAAGTTTCATCTTCCGATTCGGAAGCCGATTCGCTACCACTCGTCAACGCAGCACCGCTGCTATTGCTCAAATCAATACTGTCCATGGATTTTTGTTTTGACAAACGTCGCTTTTTCGCTGTCAAACTTTGAATCTCTTTCTCCTTTTTCTCTTTCAACTCCTGTTTGATTTGCACCGGACACTTGGCCGACAAGGCGGCCGCATTGAAACGCCGCCCATCGCCGTGACATAGTAAAGCACCCAAATAGGCGGCATTTTGCCAATCTTTGGCAAACAAACGTCCTCCGATGAGATCAGCTTTGGCTTGTGTATAGAACAGGTTGCGCACGGTTTCTTGAAGGATTTGCTGAACGGGCACCCAGAATTTTACGCGTAACGCAAGCATCATGTTGGCACCACTGCCGGCATTGGCATCGGTACGTAGCTGATTGCGTAGATTGAGCCAATGTCGATTACGTGTCTCGGGCTGAACCGGATCCCAACGTTCCAGACCGAAATATTCACTTTCGCATAGCATGCCGAGTGAGTTGCACACCTGGAATGATAGAGAGAAAGAAGGTGGTTTAGTATTATTTTTTGGCAGTATTTGAGCTAGTAACTCTGACTATTCAGAATTTAAAATGAAAGTATTCTGAAGACCTGAGTTGGCATTGTGTAAGGCGAAAGGGGACAACCATTTTCATATTTTCAGTATTTTCTTTTAACCCTAATGCTGATAATATAATGGGCGTCAAATTGCTATGTATCGTCTAATATCAACTTGACGATACGCAGCCATTCCAGACCCATTGACTGCCAGCTCTGGAATCCTGAGATGAGTAAATAGTTTACGATGCAGTTAAAAGAAGCGATATTCTACCAAAATTATGCTTTGAATCCATATGACCAATATAGATCGTTCGCTAAAAAAAATTAGATAGTGTGTTCACCGAAGTGTACAGTACAATGATTTTGACTTCCCCAACTACCGGCACATCAGTGTGCTGCCTGTTCACCGAAAGCAAACCTGAGCGATTTAAACGCACAAATGATTCATTCGGGCATATACCCTAGAGTGGTTTTTCAACTCCTGCCCCCTTTGCGAGATCTGCTGATCCTGGCGCCCCACAGTGGTTCAAGAGCGGAAAAAACCCCCCTTTTGTGAAGTGTTAATTTCATATGTTCAATTACTTTTATTTAAAGTAAACATACTAACTAACACATATATCAATAAAAAAAAAATTTTGGCAAGCATATATGCCAACAGGAGGCCCCCAATTTGGAATATTTATGAAATTGCAAATATACATCTAAAATTTGAGGCAAGTTCAAACTAACACGGCTGCTGTTCAGTAGATGCGAGAATTGCCAATGCTTAGGATATGTTTTTCCATGATGTCAAGAAATAAAATATAATAAAAAAAAAATTTGGGAAATTTTTTTTTTCATAAATGATAGCCTTTAGTTAAGATGGTGTTTTTTTTCGGGAGATTTCAACTTTTGGAGAGAAAAATTAACCGTGCGCGGTCGATCGCGGTGCTCATATTGGTATTAAAAAACGCGTTAGAGTCTTAGCTAATTAATAAAACAAGAATTGGCTGCGGCAAGCTGCGCCCCTCCAAGTTATTTGCATTTTACCGAACCTCTACCTTCCGAAAAATAGCATATTTGGACATTAAATTTGGCATTAATCCCGACAACACTATTGTTTCCATACTCCAATACATACCTTTTCTTAGAATGCCGGTAAATGTTATTTAAAAGTCAAAACTAAATAGTTTTTAAAATTAATTTTACTATAATTTTACTGTTGTTGTAATAATAATAATACTCATAATATTCGATCATTTTTTCGGACCATGATCCAATTTTGTTATTATTAGCAATTCAATGTAGATCTTACCTTAATTTTATTGAAAGGGGTACCTGGATATGGGAAAGAGTGTATGCTGATGATGATACTGATGCTAATTACTGGGGTTTATTACTTTTAGAGCAGAATTTGTGACAATTGCGCGAATTCATAAAATTCAACTTTTGAAGATGTAATAAAAAAAAAAAAAAATTCATCGTATGAATGGATTTTTTAAATATAACAACTCCACAATGGAATAATTCATTATTTCGTTTTGGAACATACCGTTTGTTATATTTGAATTCTGTTTAGAATGTCGACGTTCGAAGTTACATACCGTGAACTTTCACAATTGTACATTGATAACCAGCGCGATCTAGATAAGTTGCTCGCGTATATTGAAAGTAGCTACGCACATCTGGAACCAAATCATTTAATTGATATCCGCCAGTACCTATTGAAAACATTTGTTCCTCGGTTCAATAATAGATGGCAATTAGCTTGGCGAAAAAAAACTAGATTTTTTTAAAAAAATGAAGAATGGCTCAACAATATATATTCTATTCCCGATTCGGAAATTAGTTGGGAAGAATCGTTTTCATCCGGTGGTCGACCAGAGAAGCCCTACGAAGCGTGTTCCAGTAGAGCGAAGCGGTACAAGGTCCAACATCTACGCGAAAAATGCCCGGATGAATTAATAGCGGATGCTGCTGCGCGGATAGGCAAACCGGATGAAGTTGGTTATACGGCAGTGAAGGCATTAGCACTCATTCTCGATGCCTCACTGTCAAAATACCAATACGAAGTACTCCGGAAATCAACGAAGGAAATCGGTTTCAACATATTTCCGGCCTACCATAACGTTTTGGAGGTAAAAAGAAATTGCTATCCCGCCGTCGGCATTGACATCACAGAAAAGGGCGGAAAAGTAAGACTTCAAGCGTTACTCGACCACACTTGCCAGGGAATCTTGCAGTCAACATTGGAAGCCGAAGCGGACGAAATGGACGACGAAGTTACCCTGATAACGAAGTGGGGGTGTGATGGTTCATCCGGGCATAGCGAATACCAGCAATCATTTTCTGATGAAAATATTTGCGATGCAAATATGTTTTTAACGTCACTTGTGCCGTTAAGCTTGGCAAAAAGAAATGATTTGTCAGCTGAATATTGGAGGAATCCGAGACCGTCATCGACTCGCTTCTGTCGGCCGGTTAGATTCGAATTTGTCAAAGAAACGCCGGACGTTATAAGGGCCGAAGTGGAAAGAATTGAAGCTGAGATTGCTGCCTTGGAACCGTCTCGAGTAACAGTTGGTAATAAGACGATAGTTGTTCACCATCAGTTGATTTTCACAATGATTGACGGTAAAGTCGCTTCAACTGTAACAGATACATCATCAATGGCTGTATGTTGCGTTTGCAAAGCCAAACCTACAGAGATGAACAAATTGGACCTGCTTCAACTCAAAGACATTTCAATGAAGGCCATATCGTTAGGTATGAGCCCATTACATGCCCGAATTAAATTCATGGAGTGTATTCTCCATATAGCATACAATATGCCGTTTAAATCTTGGAGGACCAATAGCGAGACAAAAGCGATTCGAGAAGAAACCAAAAAACAAGTGCAGGCCAAATTTAAGCGAGTATTAGGGCTGAATGTGGACGTAGTCAAGCAAGGCGCAGGAACAGCAAATGATGGAAATACATCGAGGCGATTTTTTCAACACCCTGCCATCACTGCTGAAATCACAGGTGTTGACGAAAGTCTTATTCATCGTTTCGCCATAATTTTAGAATCGATCAACAGCGGCGAAACAATTGATCCAGAAAAGTTTGGTGAATACTGCAGCGAAACTGCGGAGCTTTATGTACGTCTATACAATTGGTATTACATGCCGCACTCAGTTCACCGAGTTCTTATTCATGGACGTGAAATAATACGTGCGGCAGTTTTACCGATAGGCATGCTAACGGAGGAAGCCCAGGAAGCAAGGAATAAGGACTACCGAAAATTCCGCCTTCACAATTCTAGGAAATATTCTAGGGTTGCAACTAACCAGGATGTCATGAACATGCTTCTTATGTCATCAGATCCAATTATTAATAGTTATCGAATTAAGCCCAAGAAAAAAATTCTTGAGCTTCATGATGAAGTTAAAAATTTGCTAGTCTCTTAAGATGGAATTTAATTATTTGAAAGATGTATATATGTATGTATTTAAAATCAAAACAATAAAAAAAAAAACAAAAATTAAACTTGTTTTTCCTTATTTTCGATAATCTATCATGGATTTTCTTATGGTTAGTGCAAAAAATCTCAATTTTAAATTCAATAAATTATGGTTAATATTACCCTATCGTTATGGAGACTGACACACATATTCTTAATGGTGGTAACTTAAATTTGCTGCATAATTTGCAGCCCTTATTGATAATAGGGCTCGCAGTAGTTCTAAAAGTAAAAAAAAATGGGTTCATATTACAAACTTCGTCTTTTTACTACTTTACGTTTATTTGAAATTATGAAAGGACTTCAAAAATGGGATGTGCACAAAATACCCTTTGATATGATACCCCACATGACATATATAAATTAAAAAAAAAAAAAAAATTTCCCCTCTATGGGGACCCCCCCCCCTTAAAATCAGTCTATAATTCTTATTTTTAGTTTCCACTAAGGGCTGGACCCTTAGCACATACCCAGCAAATTTCATTAATGTAGCTGTACGTCTTCACTGTAAAAAGTAGTTTTTTCCGCAAAATGCCGTTTTTGAACCACTGTGCGCCCCCGGAGATAATGTTGCACAAAAACCGAAAACTGATTTAGTAGCATCGAATTAATCAACGAAAATACAATTTTGCCATTTTGCAACGCTCCGCAACAACCGATTGCCCCTGATGTATTTCCAAAGAAGTTCGCAACAAAACCATTAACTATTAAAAAAAACTCGACCTGTAACGCCACTGACAGGAAAATTAATTAGCGCCACCCATATGGCAAGGGCCTTCTCTGGGATTGCTAGGCACTTCCCGAACAAAAAAATAGCAACTTTTCCTCCGTCCTCGTCGACAACTGTAACTCCAGGGCATTCGGTGGGTTAGTTAGTAGAGAAGACACTCTGAATTAATGGAACGTGGGTTCGAATCCCACTATCACCATGGATGTTTTTGTTGTCTTTATATAAAAATGATCCTACGGCAGCCGGTTCTTTTGAAGCGGAGCTACCCGTTGTTACAGCGGCAAAACAATCCTGAATAGCTACTACAACAACAACAGTAACCAAAATCTCGCGAAAAACGCTAGCCAGCATCATGGCGACACCCACGTAAATACCAATTTTTAAATTTGGTGGAACCCTTATAAATATTAATAATCGAAATTAAGCGAATCAAAGATATTGGTAAGCGAATTCTAAAATTTAAACCTGCATATGTCACGGGTCATTATACATATGTTATTTAAGTAGCGATGAATTAGTGCATTTTCAGAAATGCTTCTACCTTACGTTAGAAACAACTAAAAAAAGTATCAACAAATGTTTTCTCCCTTATATAAATATTGGGCCACCATCGCGTGGCAAACCAACAATGTGGCCCGCGTAAAAACTATGTTGGACAAACCTGCCCATAGTGATTGACAAAAGAGTCAAATTTAGGCATGTACCGATGGGTATTCCTTCAAAGAGCCAAATTGTTTTTTTTTTAATTTGTAGAGCTGTTGAGGATGACATTTTTGAGAGAGAAACAGTGCATGTTCCTCTGCAACGCAGGATTAGTTTTGAAAAATTTTAGCATTGTAGAAATAGGATAACGGTAAATTCTAGTAATTGTTCATACTAAAATTTACGGTTATCCAGTTTCTAGTTTGTCACTGTGTACTTAAAAGAAGGAGCCTTCCTTTTTAATTTTTTAGCAAATTATTTTTGCATTACTTTTGCAGACACGCTTTCATAATTCGAGTCATGTATTTTCTGGACGATATAAAGATTTTTGAAAAATTGGTGGTGAAAATTTAAACTGGTCAAAAGAAAGGAGGTTGCATCCTCCATAGTTTTTGAAACCATTTATGGCTCGTCATTACTTGGTGATAATTTTAGAAAAATGCTAAAAAAAATACTAACACGCTCATAGTGTTGCAACCAGAATCTTGTCCAGGAGTAGGATTCAACTATACTACTGAATATTATGACAAGTTATTCCGGATTTCAGTTGATTTTGCTCTTATCTCTATACGAGGCTATTGTGGTGTTTCTGGTTAGTACAATATTCAAATAAAAATCGTCAAATTCAACAAGTTCAAATTTTTTTTTTCAAATTAAAACTGTTTACGCAATGAATAAAAGAGGAAGTGACAAGTATAGGCGAATCCTGATTCATACTGTCCGAAACACATTTCACTACTCAGGTTATTCGATTGGAAATGCAATTCGTTTGTTACAATAGAAAAATACTGTTCGTAGGTACGTTTTTCTCGACACGACCGCAGCGGCCCTAGCGATTCCAGCGGCTCTAGCTGTTGAATATCACCTAGTGGTGTTTTCCTCGATGCAGCTGCCGCGATCGTGGCTTATGTAAATTGCAACTTCCTTACCCCAAGCAGCCCAATCGTAGTACCTATCAGCTTCAAAAAGAACGGAAAATTGTCTAACCTAATCCATAAGCTTCAGCTTTTTTTTATAGATACTGCTATTCCTGGCTCTCCTGCTGATGCGAGGTAGAATCGCGGAGAAACCTGAAGGGATGCACAAAATCAAAATTCACAGAATCAATCCAATCCGGTAAACGAATGAATGACAGTGAATTCGCCATCATATCCGCGCAAATTACGTGACAATGCGCTACTCTTATAATAAAACTGGATTGTCACAGTCAAATGCATGTGACCCAAAGGCGAAGCAACTCAAATGTATGCCTTTGCCTACACTTATACATAATTCGTATATATCAAAGCAGGAAAATTGATTACAGTAGAACCTCGATTATCCGAACTAATTGGTCCCAGGGGTGATTCGGATAATCGAAAAGTTCGGTTAATCGAGGTTGTTGAGTACACGTATAAAAAACATCGAAAAAATGAAGAAAAAAAAGAATAATTATCCATTATGTATGTATTACTTTAATAGTACATAATGTGTATATACATTCAAGAAAATTAAGATTTTTTTTTGCAAATGGAAGACAAAGGCCTTCATTTGAAGGTGAATTCTGAAAATACCGGTCGTCATTCTTTATAGTCGCATAGAATGGTGCATTTGAATACACCAAATGAACTTTCTAGCTTTAATGTAAATATTTAATTATAAAGAATGTCGGCCGACGGAATATCGGCGAATGTATAATCGCTCTCCGAACATGTATTAAGGTACACTTTTCCTCGACACGCAGCGGCCCTAGCGACTCTAGCTGGAGTCACCTAGTGGTGTTTTCCTTAATGCCGCTGCAGTGATCGTGGCTTATGTACACTGCAACTTTCCTACCTCAAGCAGCCGTCACACGAAGCCAACAAACAAGCGAGTGCACCACGTTTACCACTCATGCGGGCATTATTTACAACAAGAGCCGCGCAACTGCTTTCTATATACAGGCTCATTCGTGTAACGACCGAATGAGTGCGACCATTGTGCGAAACAACTTCCCTAGCCCAAGCAGACGTCGCCCGAAGCCCACAAACAAGCGAGTGCACCTTATTACAACATGAGTCGCGCGATTCATTCGACGATAATCTTCATTGTGGACAGCGATTATCATCAAAAAATGAGTTTTTATATGCAATGAGCCTTTAAGGTTTATTTTCCTCGGCATGACAATGAGATGAGTTTTTATATTGAATGAGAGAGTCGCTGTCGCTAGAGCGGCTGGGATCGTGCCGAGGAAAATAAAGCTTTAAGATAGCAGTGCTGCAACCCGCGATCTTATGAGGCGAACGAGTGTTGAGATTGGTAGGGTGGAAAATTGATTGATTACATACTAAGGAAAAAATTGCCAAGTCTAGTAGTTCGGATAATAGAGGGTTCGGATGATGGAGGTTCGGATAATCGAGGTTCTACTGTACACACATTTCAATCGAAAAGCGGAAAATATTTACTTACGCAATCAATTCTGATCCGATTTTCTTCTATGTATGTATTTCCATTCACCGCATTTTCAATACGAACAATGTATGAAATACATATGTATCTTTAAGAATTTCTGACACGGACATGTTGTGCTTCCCTTCTTTTCTCGTATAGTTTGGCTTCCGTTTGGCCCCAAAATGTGGACAGATATCGATTCCTAGTGCTATTTTTCCACAATCGAGCACACGGATATATCTAGACTAGAGCACGAATACTCGTACCTAATATAGTAACCTAGAAAGGAATCTAATGGGAATTTCGACAGGACAAAATCTGATTATACGACTAATGTGTATCTATTTATGCGGGAGAAGAAAAGGAAGTTGTGTGGTGGTGGAATTGAATGCATTAGTAATATGAAGATGATGTATTGATGCAAGCACTATTTTCTAGTGAGCGGACTAATATCACATATTCCATATAGTTAAAAAAAATCATCTCTTCAATAACTTAAGCGGGTTAAAGTTATATATTTTTTTATTTTTTGAGTGGATTTGATCTAGATAAATTTCGCACAGCGGGGTGATTTTAGGTGGATTTTAACCGAGTAGATTTCGCATGAGTCTCTGATTTTATAGCTTGAACAACCAACTGTCTAGTTGGCTTCCTCACCTCCGATATTATGATTAGAAATTTGCCGTTAATTTTATTGTGTAGGATTGTTTCTGAAACACTACAACTAAATAGCACATTGGTACAAATTTCCACCCATACAAATAATAATCTTAATATTTAATTATCCAATTTGAATTTATAATCTAAAAATAGTCGTATACGAACGACGCTCTGTGCCATGGAGTTTCTTCAATATTTTCAAGATTCTTCAAGTGTTTACTGCAAATATTAACATCGTGATTGTCTGGACTTCTTCTAGCTGTATAATAATTGTATTTTTCTTTCAAATTTGCAATACATACTCGTATAATGTTGAAATGAGTCCGACTTTGATTATCACCATCACAACCACCGTATGCGTCAATCGCAAAAAAAAATTGAATGATATCGCGGGATCACTACTTGAAATTCATGCGACAAAACTCGTTTTCTTACAGGCAACTTTTAACAGAGCATCTTATGTTAGATTCTAACCATGTCCAAACAGAAAAAATAGAGATTTATCTAATCTACATATGGAGTTGAATACAATCGTCGAACCACAGCTTGAGACCGTCTCTATTTTTGAAATTCAAATTAGTAACACGACGACGACGTGCAAAAAAAAAACAATTCATACAGCAGCCATAAAGTCACAATAGCATCATCATGGATGCATGTTTCTCTTCTTTTTTCGTTTGTTTGTTTGTTTGAAGAATCTAAATTCATACAAATATAGCCTGAAAAAAATAGATATTTTGGCCGTATATATGTAGTACTTATTCCTGCTATCAGTAAACTGAGGGGAAAGATACGAAAAACTCGAGACAAGAACTCTTAAACATACAAATAAACATGGAGCAAACAGACAAAAAAAGAGAGTAAATAGCGCAAAAGACATGATAAAGCCAAATATAAAATGTATTTTAAAAGTTTTATTTGTTTTGGTTTGGCCACATTAGGGAGTATATATGGAATATTGTATCTCAAACAGAGATACAGAGATATTAAAATTTGAACTCGTATAGTAGAAGTAAGCAACACATTATACTGGAACGTCTATTTTTTCAGTAAGATCCAGATTGAAAATCATGTGAATTATTTGGAAAACATATTTTTGGCCGGATCTATTAGAAATCATATTTAGGAGAGGAAACATTTGTTTTTGAAATTGGAAATTAAGAAAATGATGCTGAAGAGTGAAGACAACCATGACGATTTATTTGTCGATGAAAGATTGCAAATATCCACTGGTATCAGCCAGTAATATGGCCAATTCTCACATATGAGTCACAGAAACGTTTCATGTAAATTGTATGTATGTATGAAAGACAATCTGTCAACTCGGTAGCCGTTTCATGACATTACTTTAATAGCGTAACCAGACTTTAGAATTCAGATGAGCCCACAAAGTCCGTAGAGAAGACGTTTACCATCTCACTTTCAGATGAATTTGCAGAGGAATAGTACGATACTGTTCTCTCTAACATATTCAAAAACAATTTTTTCGTAGAAATATTGGTTTTAAGAGTTATGGGGCGAAAAAGGAAAAACAACCAGAAATGTGGGGTTTTTAGCGATGTAGGCACGGCTCCTCATCGAAATTTTGATGGGAAGCACCTGATTCAGCACCTCAAAAACATAAAAAATACTCCAATACATTTTGAAATCTTAAATTACCTATTGATGAAACTTACATTTTTTCAAGCTTCGGTAGCCGCTCCAAGAATTTTTTTGAAGGGCGAATAGTGCCTTAGCAATCAACCACAAAAATGTTTGCTAAAACTTGCCCTACCCTAAACGATAGACAACCAAGAAATTTTAAAGATCTCTGTAAGTGTAAAACTACGGGCTTGACTCTTGGCACGGCACTAAAATTCACAAACACCTCAAGAAGTGCTAGTTAAAGCTGATCAGTTGGGACGTTTTGTTGCAGGTTCTAACTGGGAAGGGGTGGAATTATCTCCCTAAGAAAACATCTGGCAACTTGATTAATTGATGCTGTCAATACATTGTAGAGCCAATATTTCAATTGACATGTCTTTTTCGCATTCAGTTACTTAAATAATACCGGCCTAGCTAATCGACCATTTGACGTCGACATTTGGAAAATTCTTTGTTCAAGGAGACACATATGACTCATGATGATGAACACGATGAGTCATATATGCCTCATACACACTAAATGATGTTAACTTCATGGTTTCTACAAACTGTATTTTTTGTATATATTTTTCTTTTTTCTGATGAGCGTGTTTGTGTATGTGATAACGTGTGAAAATGAAAAGCTAAAAAAAAATGGTTGAATCAAATGCAAAGAAAGACTAGACAAGGCATCCATAGAAAAACTAATATTAAGGAGGAGCAAGCGCTGACCTTGTAGTAGTCCTCTGGCAGTGAATGTTGGATTTTTTATGTGAGAACCTCTGTTGCTTCAAAAAATGGAATGGGCTCCAAAATAACCATTAAGCTGATCTCTAGGCACATTCAAAGTACATATTTTCGTATACTTACGAGTTGAAGGGCTCATATATTTTCACGAAGAAACAAAACAAACAAAACGTTCAATGCATATTTATGTCGATGTTTGTATAGTTTTAGGTAAAATTTCTGTAATCATAAAAATATAGTCAATAGTCATTTTATTTGCCTATTCAAAAATTTACAGCATTTTTTCTAATATTTCATGTCTGAAGGTCGTAACAGCTTAGCGTATATGTATATGTTACTTATTTGTACAGTTTTTTTTTCTGCGCACAATAATAAAAGCATCCAGACTAAGAACGCATTAAAATTTGCATTTTCTTATATTCTGTGAAGGTGACTTGAATATCAAAACTGGTGTACAGCATTTTTATATAACTTTGGTTTTGGCACTTACGTTTATTTTTAGATATATAGGAGCCTGTTAGTTATTGCTTTTATCTCAACTGGTGTGTCGTACAGTGATTTTGTATACTACCCAGCGAGATTCTAGACTAGAACTTAGAACACAAGAACAACATCAGCAGTGGTGTGATCAGGATCTTGTCATGGAGGCGCTAAAACCACTCACATTATAGTCCAATAATATCGTATTTTCGTCAGGAAAAAAATACAGAAGTTTATTTCTCAATTTTGTTATATGTATTTTGGGGCGCTGATTCCGAATATCAACTTTGCACCCTAAAAAACGTGCCGCAACCTTTAAAAAAGGGGGGAAAGGGGGGCATTTTTTCGGATTTTTGCGATTATTTCCAAAACGGTAAGAGATACAGAAAAATTGTCTAAGAACGGAAAAAAACTACATAAAATTATCTTTGCAATGATATATAACACATTAGAGTTTAATTGCATATTTCGGCGTTAGAATAGCACATAAATTAGAATATTTTCATTTTAGACCTTTTTTAAAAGCTCCATAACTTTTCAAAGAATGTTAGTTCAGCCGTAAAGTTTTGTATAAGTATTCACAACAAGTTTAAGATAATTTTAACGTAAACATTGAGTCGCTCCGGTCAAGGACCCCCAGTATCCCCCCATTTAAATTTTTCAAAACGGTATATCTATAACTCCCCCCAAAATCGGAGCAGAGTGCTAAATTTTGGTTTGTTGAAATTGGAGCTCATAGTGACCCCACCCACCAAAATTCAGCTCATTCGCATAAAAACTAAGGGTACCTCCCATACAAAGGGACCCATCAGGAATTTGTTCTACGTACGAGTAGGTACTACTCATTTTATAAACTGTAGAACAAAGTTGTCTTGGGTCACTTTGTATGGGAGGTACCGTTAGTTTTCATCCGAATGAGCTGATTTTTGGTGGGTGGGGTGACTATGACCTCCAATCGCAGCAAACCAAAATTTAGCACTCTGCTCTAATTTTGGGGGGAGTTATGGACATGCCGTTTTGAAAAATTTAAATGGGGGGATAATGGGGGTCCTTGACCGGAGCGACTCAATGTTTACCTTAAAATGATCTTGAACTTATTATGAGTACTTATACAAAATTTAACGGCTGAACTAACATTCTTTCAAAAGTTATGGAGCTTTTAAAAAAGGTCTAAAATGAAAATATTCTAATTTATGTTCTATTCTAACGCCGAAATATTCAATTAAACTCTAATGTGTTATATATTATTGCAAAGATAATTTTATGTAGTTCTTTTCGTCCTCAGACCATTTTTCTGTATCTCTTACCGTTTTTGAAATAATCGGAAAAAACCGAAAAAATGCCCCCCTTTCCCCGCTTTTTTAAAGGTTGCGGCACGTTTTTTAGGGTGCAAAGTTGATATTCGGAATCAGCGCCCCAAAATACATAAAGAAACAGTGAGAAAAAAACTTCTGTATTTTTTTCACGGAATGGTACTAAATCGACACGATATTACTGAACTATTATACCGAACACTATGCCGAATGGCGGAAGCAACGCATTTGGGTGATCACGATGCTTTGGCGGTACATATTTTGAGATGTCAGCCTCAGCACTTTCATTGCCTTCACAATTTTTCAATTTTGTGCAGCAAATTATTCTGATTTGTGGATTATTGCTTGTCAAATTTGCTCATTAGTCATTACAGGCAATTCCAATCGCAGCGTGTATAGAATGCAATACAAAAGAGAGTATTAAAAGAAAAAAGAAAAGTGACTGCTGAATAAGGAAAAATATGTTCACAATATTGAAAAAAGCATAACTGAGGATCTATTGACCGGAAGATCGTTCAATGAGGTTCAACTCAGAAATTCTTTTTTTACTATAGGACTCGCATGAAATCAAGGAACTGATGCCTCCCGATAAACCCTTCTTCCCACATAATAGGTCCGCCATTTCCCATGCATGACGCATTAAGATTTCTCGGTCCCAAGAAAAGTGATAGATTTTTTTTAGAAAAGAACAGGACAGGATAAATGACACGAGTTTTGCCTTTAACTCCTAATAAAATCAAACTCGCCAACAATTTTTAGACCGTATCAATCATGCAATTATTGGCACTCATACGCTATGCAGTCCCATATATCAAAGGCCTGAAAGCTACGAGAATTTCAGTCTTTGAAACTGTATAGTCTTTGATGCAGCGTTTTCCGGGTGACAGTCTCTTAGTTTCCCTGAATTAGATTGAGAACAGGCGCCACCTGATCACCTCCTACATGCATTTACATATTTATTTAAAGTAAGGAAATTGTGGTGCCCTGCTAGGAATCAAACCCACATTTTTACGATTTCAATCATGGTAGTGCAGGGGTGATCATTGGATAGGGAAGGGGCCGTTTGGTTGTCACGTTTAAATGTTTTTCTGTAGACATACTCAAATTTATTTTTTTTTGTCTCAGAAAAGTAAAAAACAGAAGATTTTCGTTGCTCACTTGTCGACTACTGTTAAAGCGGTTCTGTAATATTTCCTAGTTAAAAAAGCGAAAGTGAAAGGCCCCCGTCTAGATGTCGAACACAAGAAATTTGGGAAACGTTACGCCACTGTTTATAAGGTATTAAATTACCTATCTAACGAAACCAAAATCGTCACCCTGGGTGTATCGGTTTAATCACAGTTTGGCCAATCAAAGGTCGAAAATGATGGGTGTGTTTTGTTCCATAAAATTGCATAAGGATTATATTGTTTTTCGCTAATTGTCTACATATTAATAAAATACACAAAAAAAATCTTTCAAATTGGTACCCAAACACGTTTATAAAATAAGTAGCTTTTCGGAAATCGAAAGCCAAAATATGACCTTTGACCGGCGGCTACTAGGTTAACCTATGACCTTGAACTGGGTACCGTTGCATTAATAATTAAATTCGCAATATGTGTATACAACACTTCTTTCTAGGATCACTAACTAGAAAGATATTGATAGAAATCACGAAAGTTGCCTAACAACCCGGACGAATACGAAAACTCATTTTTAGGACTCCGAATATTCCTAGCAAATTTCAGCCATTATGCATTTTTTTAAAGTAAAATATTTTTCTTTAATGTACTATTGTGGAACCTTATACGTTATTTTGTAATTTGTTATACTTATACGGGATACGGCACAAGTGCGTCGAAATCTGGAGGCAGGAGCGTACGAATAGAAAAAGTGTGGGGGGAGGGGGTTGTGAGAGGCGTTGAGTGAAATTAAAATAGCAAAAAATAGTGAAAACTGTGAGATGAAAATCATTGGCCATTTTTAAATTGGAATTTTTGGCTAAAGCCTAGTATTGACCTCGAGAGTGAAATTTTTGTCATCTGCGATTTTTTCAATGAAAATGTACTCTTACTGTCGTGGAATATGTGGGGAATGCTGGGGAATTCCATGAGCTACAATCCGAAAACAGTTCCATAATTTTTATGGAACTGTTTTCAGATTGTAGCTTATGGAATTCCCCAGCATTTTAAGTTTTTTTTCGATTCTCCGGTCATTTCACCGTAAAAAGTCAAACCACCGGGGAATCGAAAAAAAATCCTTAAAATTGCCGAGAAAAAATATGATACCGTTTTCGGATTGTATCATATGGTATTCCCCATCGTTTGTGACATGTTCCACGATAGTAAGTATTCATTTTTATTGATAAAATCGCAGCGGAATAAATTTCACTCTCGAGCTTATTTCAAAATTAGCTCCACACGTAATATCAAAATCAATTATCAGACCCCGCGAAATTTTTCCATCGCATACCAGTGTTATTTGTACAATTCTGTTTAGTGTGGAATGCATGAAAATAGTTACAATTTGATACCCAAGAAAAATAGTACCTATTACCGCATTCAAAGTATTAGGCAATATAAGGAAGCAGTCTAACTATGTATAGTTTACTTCGATGATATTACCGACTTTTCCCGCTCTGGTAATATCTGAAGTGGCTACAGTACATACAGGTAATAATACATTGGCTGCATTTTAGAAGATTCGAAGTTTGGATCTTGCCCGTTGCCGTCGTTAGAACCTAGTTCATTGTTCATAAAAACGGTAAAAGTCTGCATTCGTGTTACAGTAGCTATACTACTTGCGACAACCAGCTCTGTATTTGACACGACCTGCATTTCATTATCAACACGGCGTAAGCTGCCAAAATCCCTTCTACGCCGGGAATCATTTTTATCGGCAACTGGATGCAAACTTTCAAAACACCATTGTTTTAGATAGTCTTGGAGTTTGCATTTTCAATCAAATTCAAAGCTGTATTCTTTGTCACGGCAACATCAATCAATTTCGGAGGGGATTTGAACCCCAAAACCGCTACGTAGGATCGTCACTGCCTGCAGGAGAAATGGATAGCCTATGGAAAGACGAACATTGTTATTGTCTATTTCTAAGAATAAAGAAGAATATGAATCCTCTTTGACTTCCTATATTTCAATGGTATAGGCGTAGGGGTATTTACATTGGAACTCTCTGTTCTGTTCACTTAACCAAAACATTAATTGAAATTGGGTTGTGATGTTTGTATGAATACGTGGTTTTGTTTTATTGTGATTAAGTCACGTTTTCAATCAGTGTCTCATGTCTTGAAGCGGTAAACCATTCACTTAGTGTTTCACGAAGTCTTTTTCGTTAGTAAAATTATATATTGTATAATTGGATACGAGTAACATAACAAATACTACAGAAAATTAGGAAATAAATAATAAAAATATACTGGCGGACTAGCGCTAGAATGAAACGAGCAAACAAACTCCACCATAATTCGAGTATGAGAATATTTGGCGAGTTTAAAGTAAACTCAAGAAAGCCTCAACTTAGTTTATATTTACGAAAATCGCAAAAAAGTTTATTTTATCACTTACTGTATGCTATGTACGCATATACAGATGATTGGCCACCAATTTTAAATGAACTGATCAAATATTGTAATACAATTTCGAAGCATTTCACATGTTTTGCATTTCGATTATGTCTGCACGGGACGACGACGGTATGAAGAAGTCACCATGATACATACTACAATCGCCTCTCGTTAATTCGAACCTAGGTAATACGAATTTTTCGATAATCCGAAGTAGTTAACCTGTCCCTTCGATAAATCGAAAAACAGAGCCAACTTTGTATGAAGTTGTATACACTCGATAAAGCGAAATGATTTCGTTCAACTGAGTGATCGCTGTCATTTTATAATTCGAAATTCGCATTTAGAAACTCTTTATAATTCGAATTTTTCCTGAAATGTTTCTGTTGCTGTCTTTTTACGGTTAATTGTGAAAAGATTCCATATTTTCGTCAGTTTATTGTTACCTTTCAAAAATGAAAATGTTTTCGAAAAAGTACACGTGCCTATCCGTAGATGTGAAAAGACAAATTTATCGGCGGCAGTGCAAAATGGTGATAAAAAAAGATGTGGCTACGAATTTTAAGACTTCAGCATTTACTATTTTAAAACAAAAAAAAATAAAAAAAGTTTGGAAACCACATTACATTAAAAAAACGCAAAAGAATGCGATAAGGTATCCTATTATCTCATTAAATTTAGTGTATCTCCAGTCGGTCACAAAATAAGGACAAGAATTGTTTCGATATTTTTTCATAAATTAACTTTAGTTCGACTATTTTATCCCATGATAGGTTTAGACCTAGTGGTGAAAAATAGTTTTCGCTTTATGTTGGAACAAAATTTAATTACAGGTGAAAGCACACTATTGAAGGAAAGCCTTTAAAATGGGTGAGGCAGTGTCGCGAACAAATTTTCCGGTTGGAGGAGCTTTGCTGAATTGTGAAATAAATTATTTTATTTACATAGTCCCTTTTTTCGATAATTCGAACACTCAATAATTCTAAATTTTTTCGCTATCCCTTGGGCTTCGAATTATCAAGAGTCGACTGTAACACATATTACCTGTATGTAGCATACTAGCTGTTTTGAGTGTTTACCAACATCGTCGCAATCACGGCCGGCAAGGCACGGCGCGGCGACTTGTTGTCGATTTCTCCCGCACCGTCAAATTATTATTATTCACAAAAATTAACGACAAGATGTTGATAAAAGTGGCAATAACAACAACAAAAAGAAAATATCGTCAACATCGTAAAAAATCCTATAAAGAGAATATAAATTTTGGCGAAAAAAAATGCACATTAACAAAACTGATAAAACGACTGGCTGCTATACATATAACGAATAAGAAGAAGGTGGGTCTCTCAATCCCGATTGACTTCATGTGAACTTTTGAATGGTGTGCTATATTTAGTTTCGTACCACAAAAATCTTTCGGCAAATTGATCCGAAACATAATGGAAGATGTAATTATCTTTTTTTAATATGGATTACAGACAGATTGTTTTGGATTTTGTTTTGAAAACATAAACAGATGATCTGAAAAATCAATGAAAAGTATTTGCATCTGGTTTCAAGTTTGCCAAAGTTTTTTGTTTACTATGTCTGCGGTCGGATAGCATCGAAAAACATATTAATGTGAATATTCAAATAAAAACCGGATAATCGACTTGAAAATAGATTTTAGTATCGCAACTTGGCTAATAGAAAAGAATAAGAAAAAAGAAATTGTTTTGCCACGCGACACAAAAATATAATAAAATTAGAGGAAAACATCGACGGCACAATACAGCTCGAATAAAGGGGTGGTTTAGTGTATAGTGTCGTCTATTTGAGGTGGCCCTTACTCCGGGACGCTATTTTAACAGGACGTAATATGATGCTAACAGGAAAATTAAATAATAAAACTCAATTTTCGAAACCTACTTAACATCATTTGTGTTTGCAATTTTCTATAGGTAAAAAC
Source organism: Microchrysa polita (assembly GCA_949715475.1). NCBI lineage: Eukaryota > Metazoa > Arthropoda > Insecta > Diptera > Stratiomyidae > Microchrysa > Microchrysa polita. Next base: position 131,175,287 of record OX454415.1, on the reverse strand, counting down.
AAACAGTTTATATGCATGCGAAGCTTAAAGTGAGGATCAAATCAATAAACAAACCTGTGTCAGCTGTGCTACTTTCTTGCTAAACTGTGTACTCGTAGGTAGTCTAATTGGAAATGCAAACGACAACATTTCAATAATTCGATTTATGCAAATTTTGCAGATGTCATGTTTTAGTTAAAACACGTCTAGCTATGTGATAATTTACTGAAAAAGTGTCACTTATTGCACAAGACAAGTCTTTCTTGAAAAGGTTATTTTGTCATTATTACAATTAGCATAGGTTTATTACTAATACAGGAGAAAAATTAAAAAAGAAAAAACTTTTGCAGTTCGAGACGAATATTTTGCTTGCACTTGCATCGATTCACCAATTCACGAGGGCGTCTCGACGCGAACAAGTATAAGATTACCGGCCGAAATATGATTTACCGATTGACAGGGATACCTCCTTATTTTACCAAAATATGCAGCACATCATAATTTAGTGTATAGACTACCAAACTTTTCGCTCCATGCAATAACGGGAAAGATACATATATGTAATCAACTTTTATTCTCAGAAAGACTTAAGTGGGTAACCCGATTTTAGAATACAGTGTACTGTCTACGACGCATCGTAAAAAGACTTGCTTCTACTGCATCTCCTCGTTTTGGTATTTTTTTTCAATTTGATACGCATGATTCTCTGATGGTCGATGGTCAACGACCAGGTCGACCAGACCAGTGACTACACTGAGAAAAAAAAATCCTGTAAATTCAAAAAATACGCATATGATTCAAAGAGATTCAAATATGATTTTGCTTCATATTTGTTTCCCTTTGAATCATTGTATAATCCCTTTGAACTAATAAGATAGGTCCATCCTATCTTATTAGTTTTAAAGGGATATAATTTTATTTAAAATTAAAGGATTTTTCTTATTATTTATCCAAATGTATGAACTCAAAAGAATACTTTGAATTACACCAAAAGGAGTAATTTTCACAGGGTGTTCTTTCCCTGTAAATGAGTTTTGTATAACTGACCTCGGTATAGGTGTTGGCGACATTTCATTTACCTCTTTACGCTCTAAAATGCATGATAAATTACCTACCTCATCCTATCTTATTAGTTTTAAAGGGATATAATTTTATTTAAAATTAAAGGATTTTTCTTATTATTTATCCAAATGTATGAACTCAAAAGAATACTTTGAATTACACCAAAAGGAGTAATTTTCACAGGGTGTTCTTTCCCTGTAAATGAGTTTTGTATAACTGACCTCGGTATAGGTGTTGGCGACATTTCATTTACCTCTTTACGCTCTAAAATGCATGATAAATTACCTACCTACGGTGGGATTCGATCCCGCGACCCTCTGATTCGAAGACTAACGCCCCTACCTACTACACCACACAGACTATACGGGACGACGTTTATAATTTACACCATACATTGTGACATCGCTCTACCACACTGCCGACCAACTGCGAGTGTAAACAAAAAAAAAATCCTATTGAAAATTTGGATTTAAAGGATTTCCCATTAATTTAAAAAGATATTCCTATTGAAAATTTGGATTTAAAGGATTTCCCATTAATTTAAAAAGAATGAATTTTAATATAATATAAGCGATATATATTTAAAAGGAAAGGATTATATTTAATAGGAATTTAACTCGATTTCAAAAGGATATCGAGTTAATTTTAAGGGACGTTATTTTTCTCGGTGGAGAATAACGGTAAATTAATGTTCAAAGTGAACGAAATGATACCTTCATAACGCGTCTCCCGACTTTTTCCGTCGAGGGCTTTTGTTAGTTATTCAGGGTGGTATGGCTATGGTATTAAAATAGAAGCATCCTGTCGTATATTATAGTGAAAACTAAATGTTCTTTTCGTTCCCGAATGGCCACATACAAGAGTTTATGACGGAGAAAAATTCCTTTCATGTTTTTTTTTACCCTTCGCTCATAGAGTGAAAGGGTATATTAACTTTGTCGTGAAGTTTGTAACGCATTGAAAGAAGCATCTCCGACCATATAAAAAGTATTACATATATGATCAGCATGACTTGGGGAGTCGATTGGGCGATGTTCGTCTGTCTGTTGCGACGCGTCTTCTCTCTCTCTCTTGATACCATAACTCCTAGTGGAGCATGGTGCGTTGACGACTACCGTGTGTAGTGTAGTCATCAACGTTACAAAGACAACTGAATTCGGAGTGTGATACGGTTGTCAGCCATACCACTTCCTAGTCGCATTGTTAGTTTATTATTCTACGATAAGAATATTTCTTTTCATTTTCTTCTGAATAATAAAACTCGTTTCTCTATGAGTGTCTATTTCACAGAGTGGCGACCGAACGATCACGGCCACAGAGCACTGTTGCGACGCGTCTTACTCGGCCAATTTAAAAGCTATGAAGCTGAAATTTTGCACAAATGCTTCTTTTTGCTGCAGGCAGTTTGTATGTTTGAATCGGTAAAATCGGACAATTGGGTCATGGGGCTGCCATACAAACCCAACTCACCACATTAGGTTCTTCTAAGAAAAACTTTGGGGTCATGGGGCTGCCATACAAATGTAACTCCCCAAATTAGGTTCTTCTAAGAAAAACTTTTTTATTTGTGCATCAATTTCAAACAAATTCCACACGAATGTATTTCTATGGATGACACAAAACATATGTAAGATTGGATCAAATCGGACTATGGGGTCATGGGGCTGCCATACAAACCTAACCCCCAAAATTAGGTTCTTCTAAGAAAAACTTTTTTATTTGTGCATTAATTTCAGCCAAATTTCACACAAATGAATTTCTTTCGATGACACAAAACGTATGTAAGAATGGATCAAATCGGACCATGGGGTCATGGGGCTGCCATACAAACCCAACCCCCCATTTTGGTTCTTCTAAGAAACATTTTCTACATCAATTTCACAAAACCTTGAATTAATGTGTCTTTACTAAAGCAACAAAAAAGTTCAAAACGAATGGAATCGTACAGTCGGGTCATGCTCCCGCAACCCAATAAAATTTTCAATATTTTTATTTGCCCACTTATTTCAACCAAGCCCAAAACTTTTGTCAAGACGGAAGAGAAAGAATGAGGAGGGGGATTAAATGCAAGTCATAGGTACGACCGAAAATAACTTTTAGCCCAAAGAGAGCGAAGGGTATCCAAATTTCAGCCGCGTCCGAAATTATAGTGTAACTTTTCGTTGAGTATAATCGGGTTTTGTTTATGACCGGGTTGACTTTATCCGTGGACAAATGTATAAGGCTTTGTATTGGAAATATTCAGGGTCTTTCAGAGTTGATTAAAAGCGGGTGTTGCTTTTATCCGGGTTGCTTATAACCGGGGAGTACTCTATAACAGTACAACACCATCCAAAAAATACATTTGCATCCAATTGGAGCAAGAAACTATTTCTATAGCGCTGTAAACATAATAATTAAGGTTAGGGCCTCGGCCAAAAGACAGTTGAAAATATTTTAGGAAATCTAGGCTCCTGCTGGAGACGTGAACTTTTTATTTTTTATTTGTTGAGACACTTTCGGATTATGGTCGCTCCAGTAATAGCACTTCTTCACTTCTCGACGTATCGCTTATCCAAAAGTAGGCCTTTTGTGTGAAGATGAGTTCTTTTGTCAAATAGCGGATTTTCGGCAAATATTTGCGTCTTGTCTTTGGTTTGCACCAAAATTTATTTGAACATACGCCTAAGTCCAAACGTAAAATAATTCTATTGGCTGCTTGTCATGGCGAACACAACAAAATTCACGTTGCGCACATCACGGAATTGTGATATTACTTTTTTTTTAAGTTTTATAACTTAACCTCCACTAACAAAAAAATGTAATTTTTTTATGCAGGGAGATATGGACTCTGAAGACAATTTTCTGAGTTGCGCGAGGTAAATCTGAGCATTTGGCTCAGCCATAATTTAAACAGAAAAACAAATTGTCCGTATTTTTAAAGTTAGCCGAAGAAAAATGTGTAAATTTAATTAGTCTATAACCTGACACGACTTAAATTGTGAGAAAAAAAATATCAAAACCTATTTTCCGTTTTTGGTCAACATTTTCTTGAGAGCGCCAGATTCTGGAGACCTCGTAAGGGAGGCACACACTTCAAAAGATTGGAACCCGCTGCATATCCTTGCGGGATATAATGTTCAGAAGAATATTTTCTTCGGTAAAAGATGTTTATGGGTAAGAGGAGTGTGAATCGAAGGAAGATAATTCAGATAATATTCGGAAAAACCATCGACATTTGAAAGGAAAATAAATAGGTGTATGGAAAATGTCCAATAAAAGTTAAACATTCAACATGGAACATTGAAAAGTGAAAATTGAAACTCGGAAATTGAAAACGAAGAATTAAAAATTAAATATCCAAAAAACTCAAGAATCAATACAAATCACAATTTAAAAATACTAAAATATAAAAATTCAAACATTGAACATTAACGTTTTTTGGATTTAAGTGATGTAAAAAAAGTAGCAAAATGTTTTTTCGCCAAGCGAACAATTCAATTCAGCTGCGAAAATTAATTAATATAAAATGAAATCCTGTTCTGCATCTTTGGTGTATATAATGGATAAGCGTGATAAGCATTGAAAGATAGTCCTGGACATTTAGGCCATATTGTATCCACCCGAAATGCGAAACTGGATTTAAGTAGCGGTTTGACTTTTTTTTCTTTGGCGAAAACATTTTCCGACTTGTTTTTTTTTTTTTTTTTTTTTGGGGATATTACTGACGAATCAGCTTAACTTGGTCATACCTTACCTACTGGTATGTACTTGCCATTGCGATCAAAGAATAACATCGCGACAATAGTCCAATCCTTATTTCTGTGTTGGAACAAAGAATATTGTCAAAATTCGACAGCGAACTGGACAGGAAGGGCTTCCATTCCATATATTTTCATGGCATCGAAATTGTATTGCATGAAATAAAATACTCTTCTTTTTTTTTCCGGATTGCCTAAAACGCCATAACAGTGAAAGTGGAAGCATCCTTCGAGCGCTAGATCAATCGAAGTTGATGTGAAATTAGTATTCTCCTGAGCCGAAAAAAGGTATAGCGCCCACATAACAATTGAATATCCTAAAGAGTTTTTTTTTGTCATCAAATGTCCGATTCCTTTCATTAAACGACTACGTATGTAACACATTTAAAAATGGAATTATGCATAGCGTACTCCCAACTTCAACACCGAGAACCTGTTAAGCCTTTCAACAATGGATCATCAATTATTTCGAATGCCATTTGCGTTACATGGAATTTCCGTCTAGAAGGAATTGGAGCAGAAACATACAAAAGACATACATAGTCATGATGACATGACCTAACTCTATAATACATTTTCGTATAACCCCATTTTTCCCATTTTATATACATAACGAACACTATTGTGTATCTGCATCCAAAAGATGGGAAAATGTAAGGACATTGTATTCCCCACTCCCTTCCTCCATGTGTTAGAGCTTTTGGAGAGAATGCAATTGAAAAAAGGAATATATCCATGAACTAAAAGGAAATTTGCCAAGAATTTTATATATAGAATTTCGAGAAAAGTGAGTCAAACATAAAGAAGTATGGAACGGCATGTTGAAAGGGAAACACACAGTTACATAGCATACATGTCTTCATACAATGGGCAATGTCCGGATAAAAGGATTAGGTTCGCTCGGTTGTATGTATAATTCTGCTGGTGGGTAAAGCTTAAGTCATACTTTAAATCGGGATTTGTTGTAACGATTTTCACTTTTTTTTGTAGTGCGAATAATTTTTTTTTATTGATATATTCTGCACAACATTTTAGCTATATTCTCAAATAGGCCAGGAGAAATGCGATTGATTGACAAAAATCATGTGCTAGGAAAATTGCCATAGGGTTGTTATAAAGATGATAGAAGTCCTAATCCTTAGAATTCAATTTCAGGGATCAATAAAAAGCTTTACAGGTGAGTTTGTTTGAATATCACTTCAATTCAATTCAATGTTCTGATTCCTGCCAATCCCATATTGCACACGACTTTTACATTCCATTGCACACATATAAATCATGCACGTGCCGTATGAAATGAACTTGCCTAACCTATTGCACTCCCTTAATTGACTCGTCAGCTCGTGCCTTCAAACTAGCTGTGTTGCTTTGCTGTCGTTGTTGTTGTCGTCAATCAATTAGGTTTAATATGCAAAAGGCAACATTTTCGCGATGAGGAACTAATTGAAACGATGCATCCGATATACGTAAATTGGAAGTAATTTCACTATATGCACATGTGTACATATTAAGTTGAACGACAAGACCCGTCGTCTTCATCAAGATGGGGAATGGGAATTTTCCATACTGGACACGCTCAGCAACAGTGCAAGTTTCAATAAAATTATAGAGACAATAATTGGCTAGCGTGCTAGAATATTGCATAAAAAAGTCGTCCTGCTAAACAGGTATATGTACAGCAGCATCTCTATTGCGACATCTAATATACGAGTAATACGAATACAAAAATTCTTGTCAATAGATAATAAATTGCATCAGATGTAGTTGTTTTTCATTTTTTTTTGTATAGACAACTTAGTGACAATTACGTGCATATAGACTTAATAGATGCACATTACAGCCTTTAGAAATTCTTCGCGGAACACGTTAATTTTATGCATAGTGAGAGAATTAATCGATAACAACCTCTTGACATGTTCCTGAATTTATTCGACGTTTTATGTCTAAATATAGACATCGAGCCGTTGAGCTGTTTTTAATAGGTTTTTAATCATTTTATGGTATATTTTCGAACACACCCCCTGTCCATAAAAATATATTGCCAAGGTAATTGATTGAGTGGAGGTTATGAAATTATTAGTTTACAAATTACCAATATTACGTGGAGTTAACATGAACGTTACACATAATTACACTATTGATTGAGTCTTATTAGGTTGTACTCGTTGTCAACATTGCGTCAGTATGGATGTCTACTTATGGAGGAAGAGTTGTGTACCTTGTCAGAGCTGTTGTGCGTTATGATGACATTGGAATTGTGAAAAATGTCCTCAATTAAGCAAATGTGTATTCTATCTCCTCCAGGTGGAAAACTTAGTCTTATCAAGAGCTACTGATCTAATAACGCGCTTATATGCGGAATGAATAGACTAGGTGTTTCAAACTCAAAACCTGGCCTATGTGCCAAATATCACTGTCTTCAGGATTGAGCGAGCCGCAAGATAAAATGTCAAAAATGCCTCTAGAATATTATTTTCTAAATTTCATCACAGAATATTATGTACTTTTAAGACATGATTATAACTCTCGAGTCACTTACGACCTCGGGGGTATACCCTTTACAAATGCCACCTTTTGAAAATATTTTTCCAACCAATTCCGAAACTTTAGGAAAGAAACTAAAACTCATAAAGCTACACAGAGAAAAAAAATTAGAATGGTTATCTAAAGAAATAGTCGAATTCATCTAAAGTTCGCGTTGATTTTCAGCTTATGATTCTATGTGGTTGAAACAGTTACGAAGATATGGATAATTTTTCTATTCGTCATTAGTTGAAACTTCTACTATATTTGCAAATTCAATTAATTCATTTGTAAAGACAGCTATTCATTATCTATAAATTGTTAAATGTTGGATAGCTAAATTGTGTTGAAGAAAAAAGAACGATTGTTTGTAGTTGAATTTTATATTTGAATAGTACAATCAACAACTTTTGTGGAAGAATTGACTAAACGTTTTTTTCTAATCTTGCGTGGTTAAATGAACGAATTTAATAGTATTTTCAGCTACGAAGATTAGAGAAATCAGCTATTTGTTTGGTAAAACTATCTAAATTCAAGTCAACTACTTCACTTTAGATAAAAAGTCTAAACCATTTTTTTCAGTGTAGATAAATCGATCGGTAACCACTTTTTGTGGATTGATTTCCTCCACGCCAACAACTTCTTTCTTAACCGAATTTCGGGGCAAAGCAATTTCACGAAGGAGCTTTATAAGTGTTTGCCCTAAAAAGACCGTCTTAAATAATTGTGCACACTTTTAGAGATACTTGACGCACATTTCCTCCAAGTTTAAAAGTCCAATCTCTCCGTGTTCGGAAGTTACAGAAATCTGAAATTTCTGAAATCTATCTTTTGTTTTATGTGTTTAATTTATTTCGAGTGCATACTTCCTTGTTATAGCTTTTCGTCTTAAAACATACGTTTGTGCTTAACATGCTGATTTTTGTTGTTTTTTTCGGAGGGAGAGGGGATCAGGTTTTTTTTTTCTAACACAGGAGAAATAAAAAAAAAACGGACTGTCGCTTGAAGGTTTTGAAATTGTTTTAATTCTGCTTGTTTAGCTGAGATATCGGAGGAATTGGTTTGGCACAACGATGCAAATATTGCACGTCGTGGCACTAGACATCAGATGTAGAGTTTTCATAATCCCCACCGTGGCTGTTGGTATACGTACTTAATCGATGTTGGACTAGAAACTCCTGAACGATACACGGGAGTTTAAATTGCCCAAAGATTATGAGTACCCAGAATACGCTCTACACCTTGAAAGTTCGATCCTGGAAGTTTGTGGGGTGAACTTAAAATTGAAAGTTCGTCTGCAATACCAAGCGCAAATGCTAAGAATCGTTCCCGCATCGTTGGAGATGGATGCGGTAAACAAAGGCTTCGGCGAGTGGTTTGTCTGCAGCATACAATAATGGTTTGCAATTCCACCTGATGTGTTCCTGTGGCAGTTACCGAATCTGAAAAACAACACCTGAAGAAATCCAAATCTCATGTACGCCAGTATACGCTAGGAATTGTCAAAATTCTGACCAAGGCAGTAACAATCATGCAATTGAAAATTCTGTGAATAAGGTTAATTCAGAAATCCCCCTGGCCCTGTGGATGGCATTTCGGTAGATATTGTTAATAGCAAAGAACAAAATTTACATAATTTGGTATAAACAAATATGTGTGACCACGGGAATCAATCCACTTGACCCCCGCCTCCCTTATCTACGTCACTGAAGAGAACATTGAAAACTGTACAGCTCACTGTCCACAGAACCTTGCCTTATCAAGGTTCACATACTCCCCAGAATATCGGCTACTGTTCTTTCTTAGTTCTCTTCACGAAGATATCACTTATGAAAGGAAGAAGAATATGAGTGGCATCTGGCATGCATCTTGGTGGCGGAGTGAAGAGGGCGCATTGGGTCTTCGGGAGTCTGCTCACCTTACTTTAAAGCAAGTAGAAGACGCTTATGAAAACAACAAATGTCCGCCATGCGAATTATTGTTAATTTGAATATTATCTTTAAGTTTCTTTTGAAAATTTGTATCGAATGAGCAACGGCCAACTTGAAGGTGATGTTGTTGAACTAAAGTCTAAGATATTTTGTAAAACTCTTATGGCTTATGAAAGTTTAAATTATGTATTCTTAAAATCTTCTTCTCTCTTCTACAAATAATTTGCTAACGGTAATGTGAGGCACATTTATTTAAGATCGATTAATATCGATCGCATTGTTCCCTGTGCGATCGATATTTATCGAGATAATCTCACTTTTATGTTTGGCAATTTTTCATTTTCGATAACTCGAATATCCCAAATTTAGACCTTAAAAGCAGACAAGACTGATCATAAGCCTCATCGAGGAGCCTATTATGTAGTCAATTAGGTTCCATTGTGTGACATAGAAAATGCTGTACATTTCCCAATGCTGAACGACAGGTCAAAATGTTGTACTGTACAGCAAAATGCTGTACGTCTTGATGTCAGCTTACTTTTAAGTCCGTGGTTATAAATTAAGTCGCGCTAAAGGCTGCGCTTCACTTGTTCCTATTTTTTTTATTTTTTTTTATTTTTTTAAGGTGAGTTTAATTATTGATCCCCGGTCTAGATATCAGCGTATTTCTCTCTATTTTTAAGGTATAGTGGTGTTTCTGCATCGTTGAGATGTGACCGAACCTAATTTAATTGTAATTGACTTTTGTACAAAACAGAAAACAAAAAAATCTTGGCACCAAAGAAGACTGATTGAAAATAGGGAACTATAGGGCTTCGCGCACACTAAGAGCATAACGTATAATTTAAACTCACTGTTCGTCTGTTGTGCTTAAAAGCTTCAGCTGTTCAATTGGCTGATTTCAGATTGTAAGACGAAACCGGACGGGTAAACTTGCAAGACAAGAGAGCTTTTGTAGTGGCCAGCAGACAAGCATTGTCCATTTCACATTATAAGAACGCGTCTTACGAAAGAAAAAAATCGTGACACGATTGTTTTTCTTTCGTAAGAATCGTACGATCGATAAGACGATTGCATCTACCGATAGTTCAGGCGTTCTGCGACGACAATTAGCGCGTGTTTTACTTGCATTTTAATCTTGTCGACTCGTCACTTCATTGTACACTAACTTTGAAGCGTGCATGGCAACATTTATACATACTTGCTGTGTGATTATTGTTCGCCGGTCCGTGTTTTGATCGGATAGTGTGAAATGATCATACGATGGTTCTTGTCTTGCAAGTTTACCCGTCCGGTTTCGTCTTACAATGTGAATTCACCCATTGGCTTGCATGCGGATGATTTTGGGTGAATAGGTAAATTAATTTTCCTATACTCCCGGAAGAGTAAGTGAGCGGTGTAGATGAGCAGTCCTTCCAGGCGTAGCTTACACTAAGGTTTATGTATCATATAGAATATATAGGGTTCTGGGAGTCTAAAACTAATTTTATTAGTCTACTCAAAATTACAGCAATATATGAGTCTAATTTATATATATGTATGTATTCCAAACGACATGTTTTTTTTTTAATTTCTGCTCTCTTACTAGCACATTGCCCCCCGTAGCTATAATTTCATCTTATACAACGTAATCGTTCCTATACAAGGAAAAACGCAAAGTTCTTATCAAATGATGAAGTGTCTTCAACCTCATCGTACACCTCTCCACCCACAACGAATACGTGAACGACAAAGAAAAACAAAAAACCACCATCGCGCACCGATAACAGCAAAAAGAGCGAAGCGACGATTTATTTAATCAATTTTGCGAACGCAAAAAATGATAAGACACACTGCCGCCCTCGATGATTGACAGGCTCACTGATTCGGACAAAAAGAAAAATTATTTCCAATAAACAACAACGCTCAGTCTCATTCCCATATCATCATCATCATCATCAACATTATCGTAGGAAGTTCGAGTTCATGACATACACACGAGTCAGTAGAAAATTATTATAACAAAAACAATTTCTTAAGCGGTAGCTGTTTTATAGCGTGTAGCAATGAAGAAAAAAACGTGACTCTCTCGCTCCTCTTTGTTATTGTTGCTCCGGCATCGGAGAGTGGATGAATTGCCGCGAATGAACTGTTATTTTGGTTCGGATGAATTCGTGAGAGATAATAATAATAGTGGGGGAGTGGGGCACTCTCGTTCTCGTGAGAATGGTCTGATGAATTATAGGGTGAATTAGAGAGCAGAGAATGCAGGATTTGAAGGGGAAATGTATTTGGAAAATGAGTTAAAATAGTTTTGCAAATTTGTTGCATCTTCTGTGTGCTATGAGAGGTGCAGTTTGATAAGAGTGCGGTTAAAATAGGGAACAATGGGCGACAATTGGATAAATTATATGTACATACTCGTATAAAACACTATACAATTTTACGTTGATACAGCAAAGTTTATTTTTTACCTTACTCGTTTTAATGGAAATTTTTTAGCATTTTACTACCGTTCAAAAAAGGGTTGAGTGCGTAGTAAACCGGATCATTGAGTTAATACATACAGTGTCCCAGCAATAACAATTCATTTAAAACCACCAGCCTTTCAAACATTTTCCGACTGTTATGAAAGTGTAGCAAGTAGGATATTCCTTGTTTGTATGTATCAACCTCAGAGTTTTCCAGTATTATTCATTTTGTTTTTAGGCATACCCACCACGTAAAATATTTTTTTTTTTGCTTTTGTAGGATATGACGTCCTAAATTATCATTAAAATTAAAAATTAATACATTTTATATAGAACGATCATTTGGAATTCTGCAAATAAATCATGAATACATCTGTTTTCATTCAGCTATACGATTTTCTTCATTTCACATCACTAGTTTAGTTATAATGTTAGATGGTTTTTGTCAAGAGCTTAGCTCAAGAGGTCGGTGAATTATTACAATCTTCTGGATAGATAGATGATGTATAATAAGGGTGAGCTTCTTTGGGAATTGATCAGGAAAATTAGTAAGAAGGCATTTACTATTTGATGACGCAATGGTAAATACCTGACCTTTTGTATTGATATAAAAAAAGCTATAATTGTACATAACAAGAGCAATAAAAAAAACTTGTTTCTTGAAAATGAAGTATGTATATAGTTGGAGAAATCTTAAGCCGCAATTCCACCAAGGCAACATTTGGGCAACATTGTCGAATTCTACACTTTTGCAGGCACCACACAGTGATTCGACTGGGGCAACATCAATTAACAATCATTAATTCGCCGTGTCGGATGCTACCATCCGATAGATGGCTATGCATTGCACCAGATGTACAATATAAGGCAACAAATTCAACTTGTTGCCGTTTCCCTGAGTCGATGGTTCCCATCAGATTGTTGCGTTCGACATTGAGTGGAATAATGAAGATCCGGCAATATGTAGCATGCTACATGTTGCCTCGGTGGAATTACGCCTTTAAGTCTAAAAAAATCGACAAGATGTAATTAAATCCAACATTCAAATAGGTTTTTTAGGAATCGCCTGCAAATAAAATAAACATTTTTTTATGGTTATTTGATGGACATTGTCTGGCGACTCATTTTCTTTTTAATTGTAAAGCTGTTTATCCCGAAATTCTGTTTATAAAAAAAAATTAGTCACCTTGTCCAGCATATATAGTTATTTGCCAGGGTTGCATTAAAATACACATGTTTGCTTATTGGTTTTGATATTTTTGGAAAAAAAATTAAGCATGAAAATTCCCTAATTTCTGTATTTAGATGTGAAATTTCGAAAACAATGATTTCGATCCTTAGTGAGCTTTTTTCCCCTTTACTGGCGCATGAGTTTTACAACATCACCATACATTGTGTAAAAGCATGTAAGCGAACTCATTTTTGCCATATTTAATCACCATTCTGCCCGAAATAAATTTATGTTTTTAGTCTAATACTGTTGTTTTGGCTGGGCGTCCTGGGTGTTTTTGACTAACACCGGTTATGTTGTTATCGTTTGCCGATGGCGGTGGTTAATTCAAAAATAGTGATAATTACTCATCGATTAGTCAGATTTTCACGTTTTCACTAAGCCATTAACATAAAGTTACTGAATAAACCTTGTCTAAGTTTTCTAAATTTAATTTTTGTTAAGTATATTTCCAAAAGATGAAAACTCAATTTTTCGGGTCTATAATTCATTGATATTACATCAGTAAATATATTTAAAATTCATAAAGAAGTTTCTATGGACGTTTTCAGGCCACGCTTTAAGTTTGACAACCCAGATAGAGTTACTAGGTCGGGGAAGAAGAAAGTCCATTAATTTTTGGGATTAATTTATAAGTAGTAGGAGTTGCGGTGTTCCTAACGCTTCATAAGTACATCCGAGTCAATTTTATATGAATACACCATGGATTGAATAATTTATTAAGGATAATTAGAAATCATGTAAGGAATTTTAATATTTCTTGTGAATAAGGAGAGTATAACAGACATAAAAACATAAAATTAGAAAAAAACTTTATCAGCCCGAAAATAATAACATTAATTATTCCGTGCAACCATTTTTCACATTTTATCTTAAATAACAATTTAAAGGTACTTTTGTGCCATACTTCCCCTACATAAGATAAACGAACAAAGAGAAGAGAGTACATAGTCGCGAGTTATAAAAAAAAATTTAATTGCCGTGGGTACAATATAAAATTCATCGTACACATATGCACAAACGGCACAAACTTATACGCGTCATTCAGGTAAAAAGAGCGCAGCGAGAGCGACCGCCGCCGAACAGCTGGTCGCGATGAGCATTCGCGCGCTTCGGTATCTTGCAAACTAGCTCAACTGGCAGGCGCTAAAAGCATGCAAAGACTTTGGACTTTGATCGCGACCCAAACAAAAGTTGGACTTTGGACCCGGCAAAGTAATCCATGTGAGGCAGCAACAAAAAACTATTTTCTCACCGAATAGCGAACATTGTTCGGTAAAGATTTGGAGGGCAATAGCGGGATAGGGCGAGGAGTAAGTCAACAACGTTGTGCGTAACCGCAGCAATGTGCTGCTGTTAGGGCTGGCTTAGTACGCCGTGTTGTTGAGGCCGGTTTGTCCAGCAGAAGCGGACTGTACAGTGATTTGTTGTAGCCAAGAACAATTAAGCTAGGAGACAAAGCAAAGTGTTAGCGTAGCTTAAGAAATTCCATACTAAAAGAGCTGGACAGCAAGGTGAGCTATCTCTGTGTAAGCGTTAATTGAAATATTGAGGTGCGCATTGATTAGGCTGATTGCTGATAATGGAGTGGATATGTGGGTAATTGAAGGGGTTACCAGGAAGGGGTGGAATTTGTCACTTTGTTTACGATGCACGTTCGCGTTACGGTGAGACACAGAGGTACTTCGTTATTTAATTTAATGACTGATGGATGGGTTGTGTATATGATGCGAATTAAGTGTCGGATTACCTTCTTCGTTTTGTTTACTGCTGGTGTTGGTTCTTTGCCCTCATGCACCGTACTTGAGGCTTGAGCGTGACATGTGCCCAATGCATAATAAGGAATATGTAAGATATTGTAAGCGATCGCAGATAGATAAATATATGTACATATGTACGTACATACAGGTGAAAGGTTTAGAGGTAGATGTTTACTGAATTTGTTTATCTACATAATGTAGTTGTGTGTACTTAGGCATGTACATAAAATTTAAATTTTTAGTAGATATGTATGTAAATATGTATAATGCAGCCTTCAGCCATACAATTTGTATCAAAATAACTGAACGTGGATGTTTAACAACCTTACCAGGAGTAGGAATGTAAAAAGTTACTCCACTATAGTTAATGGTTGCAGATCTAAAGGCCCTTCTACGTCATAAAACGGCTGTAACAACCATCGTAGGGGGCCATAAGACTGACTTTAGAATAAAAAAAAAATGTATTTATTTCGTACAGTCTGGACTCGGTAATCCGGATCTCCTTTAATCCGGATATCACGCTAATCCGGACCACTAAATGTTTCCACTATGTATTCTATAGTCCGGATTTCGGCAGCAATTTTGACTCTACTGTACAGGGTGTCCCGCAACCGGTGGTACATAGGATAATGGGAGATAGTACAGCTCATTTGAGGACAATAAATGTTCTACACGACCCCTCTATCTTTAACCGTTAGAAAGTTATAGCATTTTTTGATAAAAGTGTCAGAAACCCCGACTTGCCGAGCAAAATCACTATTTGCCACGCTCCCAAATATTGGATCCGAAATTTGACTTCACTTTCTGAAACTGCACAAAATTCTACATAAAATAACGGTTTTGCCAATTAAATTATTTAAAAACCTACCCAGATACAACCACTCAAACTTTAAAGAAATTTGGAAATTGATATTTTCTTGTAAATTCAAATTGCAAAATCGTAACGGTACTTTGAACTGACAAATGTGCAAAGTTTACAAAAGTTGCATCATTATGTCAGCTTTCGAACGACATATAAAAATAGGGTCTTAAGGACTGAAAAATTGAAAATATTACGTGTTTAACAGAAAAAAACATGGTCTCAAGAGAAATTCAAAGTATACATTTTATTAAGTAAACAATATTTTTTTTATAAAAACTAAAAAGAAAGATTATTGAGAATAGGAACTTTTATATTATAAATGCTGTTCAAAGTGTCCTCCTCCATATCGGACACAAATTCGGCACCTTCTACCAACAGAAGAGACCGCCTTAAGCATCTCTTCCCTTTTTTCGCGCAAATTATTGCAAGCCATTTTAATTTTTTGCAAAAGATGTTCCCGGGACACTATTGGCTCATCGTAAACTTCATTTTTGAGTCTACCCCATACATGGAAATCAAGCGGCGTTAAGTCGGGACTTCTAGGAGGCCAAGCGACAGGCCCGTATCGTCCAATCCATTTTTCATGGAACTCACTATTCAAAAATTCCGTAACAATTCTTCCGCTGTGAGCCGGACATCCGTCCATTTGCCACCATATTTCTGATAATCTAGCTAATGGAATTTCATCTACGACCTTCGGCACGACTTCTGTTTCGAGAATCTGGTGGAACGCGGATGAATTGAGTCTTTGAGGAAGAATAATTTCAGGTAGTAGTTCATCTCCAAGAACACCGATCCAGATATTTGCACTAAACTCGTGCTGGTATCTCGAAGTACGAGTTTCGCGGGGGTTCTGATGAGACCAGAAATGGGTGTTGCGGGTATTGAATACACCACTCCGAGTAAAAGTAGCCTCATCTGTCCATATTATTTTTCTTTGGAAGTGCCGATCCGCTGCCAATCTTTGTATGAACCAACTACAGAAAGTCCTTCTTCTTTCAAAGTCGGAAGGCAGTAGATCTTGCACTTCCGTTAAATGATATGGATATTGACTATCCTCTTGTAGTGTTCGGTGAATTGTCATACGAGGCACACCCATTTGAATAGCCGCCCTTCTCGTGCTTGAATCCGAGTTCGTCCTGAAGTGACGAAGAATTTCTTCTTGCAGCCGTGCCGTAGTACGTTGACTTCGCTCTAACGTGTAATGGTTCGGTGTTCTACCAGTTTGTCGCAGTGTGTTAAACGCCCTAACAAACGTTCGGCTGTCCGGAACCTGTCTTTGGGGGAAGCGACGACCATACTCGCGAACTGCTTCGCGTCCGTTACATCCAGTTATACCATACACCAACACCATATCAGCGTACTCGATATCCGAATATTTTGTCGCCATCTAATAAAACATCACACTAATAACGATTTTAATAAATACTACTAATAATAATACCTGTTTTAATATTAACGTTCTAGCAACAGATCAATTGTGTGATAATCAATGCTAATCAGTTGAATTAAACTGGTGGAATAACGAACTGAAGCAAATGACTTTAAAATAACAAGGATTAACCGTTAATATTACCGTTTTCTCAACAAGTACATTTTCACATTTTTCCAGAATGAAACATCTTCAAGGCAAAGTTCGTTGACACCTTAATTTCACTATTTTTTGAAAACCATTAATAATAATTGAAGTATGTATGTATTTTAATTAGATTTGTTCTGCTTTAGTTTCGCGTTTTTTTTTTCTTTTACACGTAATATTTTCAATTTTTCAGTCCTTAAGACCCTATTTTTTATATGTCGTTCGAAAGCTGACATAATGATGCAACTTTTGTAAACTTTGCACATTTGTCAGTTCAAAGTACCGTTACGATTTTGCAATTTGAATTTACAAGAAAATATCAATTTCCAAATTTCTTTAAAGTTTGAGTGGTTGTATCTGGGTAGGTTTTTAAATAATTTAATTGGCAAAACCGTTATTTTATGTAGAATTTTGTGCAGTTTCAGAAAGTGAAGTCAAATTTCGGATCCAATATTTGGGAGCGTGGCAAATAGTGATTTTGCTCGGCAAGTCGGGGTTTCTGACACTTTTATCAAAAAATGCTATAACTTTCTAACGGTTAAAGATAGAGGGGTCGTGTAGAACATTTATTGTCCTCAAATGAGCTGTACTATCTCCCATTATCCTATGTACCACCGGTTGCGGGACACCCTGTATAATCCAGATATTTGATATTTTCGGGATGAAATGGTAGATTTGGTCTCGTACTTTCTTTCAGGACGGCTTGGCAAATGACATGATGCTGACTAATTTCAAAGAAATAGCACATTTATCGTTTTTTTTCCTCTTTTTTATTTATTTGGACTGTTTTTCCTCAGAAAAAAGAGATTGCGCTAATCCAGATGTTCCGGATTACCCCTTGCAATGATTGATCCGGATTATCGAGTCAAGACTGTATTTAACGCCCAGATTAGCTTAAAGATTTTTTGCGCAAAACCGGTATTGTGTTCCAATAATAAACGAGTACTACACCGCATCGTCACGCAGATGATGCAGTCACTGTGGCGGGATATTAAAACATGTGTAGCCTCTGTATAATGAGATTCACATTAAACATCTGAGAGCTCCTGATTTAAAAGAGATATTATGTAATGCCTGTTGGTAGGCGAATTTATTGAAGCCTTTTTTTTATTTTAAGCTAAAAATTGAATCCTTTGTCTACATGAGATTTTCAACTTATGGTTCGTAGACTGAAAGATTTTCGCAAACAACTATAATTTACTTAAAAAGGTGACTTGCTAAAATTATCTCTTTTAAAATTTGCAAATCACATGGGTACGTATGTCAAAGAAAAAAACTTGAGTACACATCTTTATGATCTATCGTTTCGTTGGAAGAAGCCATTTGACTTGAACCATAACAAAAAAGACTCACATAGAAACAGTAATGACGAATATTTAATAAATCAAATGTTTTGAATAATTTTTTTCTAGAACGTACATACTATGTATGTACATATTTGCAAATTGCTCATTAATAATTCAGAGTTTTTCTAGTAAAAATACCACACGTGGTATTTTTTCCGCTTTTGTTCAGCTCGAATACAACTTTTAATGCAACAAAATGAATGCAATACAATAAGTCAGTAATAATCTTCTATTCAAAACGAAAGATGGAAAACATTATTATTTGGCTACACGTGTTGCATGTTAAGATTATATGACATGCACGATGGATTTTTTTGGGGTAAATAAGTTAGCAGTCCGTCAGCAGGAATGACTGCTAAATTATGGAATGGATTATAATTTATTTATTAACCTGGTCGTGATTCATTATTATTAGAGATCATCTTACCCAGCGATTGGATAGAGCCACACACAATATTAGTACAACAATATTCACCTGAAAAGACAAAAAATACAAGAAATTAAAAATCATTAAGCATTATAATCTACAATTGTTACTAAAGGACATTTGTCCGTTTAAATAAATAAATAAATGTGCGTTTACCAAATAAGTATATTAATTAATTGAATATGTAATGTTTAAAAAAAATTATATACATAGTACTATGGAAAAATCGTAATTGACAATATTAGTACTTTCTAATGTAAACTGGGGCAAAACCGCAAAAAGATCCCAAAATTTTCGGAGTTTTTCCGTTTTTCGGCTTATAACTCCGAAACTGTGCATTTCTTGGAAAACCTGTCCATAAAGAGGTTAGAGAAAACATGATTGCGAAACCGACGCGACATTAATCTTCAAAATGCGTCAACCGGTATCGCTACAATTGATGGCCTGTTTTTGAGGTTTTTTTTTTTTGTGAATTTGACCCTGTTTCGCAACGAAATTTTGGTGAGCAGCTTCGGAACCGTGCTCAGCGCCCCAAAAAACATAAGAAACAAAAAAAAAAATTTTTTTTCTCTACCACATTTTGCAAACTCATGTATGTACATAGGTTTATCACGTGCTTACTACACTATTAATACTACTAAAAAACTTTTAGTGACAATCACCTAAAAAAAAACAGAAACACAAATTTTCTCTCTTTGCTTAACTTTGTCATGAAGTTTGTAACGCATTGAAGGAAGCATCTCCGACCATATAATAAGTATACATACATATATGATCAGCATAACATGGGGAGTCGTTTGGGCGATGTACGTCTGTCTGTCTGTCCGTCTGTTGCTACTCTGCTAATGTTTGTTTTACTCGGCTAATTTAAAAGCTATTAAGCTGAAATTTTGCACAAATGCTTCTTTTTGCTGCAGGCAGTTTGTATGTTTGAATCGGTAAAATTGAGACTGAGACAAACTTTTTTGTTTGTGCATCGATTTCGACCAAATTTCACATAAACGTTTTTCTCTTAATGACACAAAACATATCTAAGAATTGATCAAATTGGATAATGGGGTCATGGGGCTGCCATACAAACCTAACCCCACAAATTAGGTTCTTCTAAGAAAAACTTTTTTATTTATGCACCAAATTCAACCAAATTTCACACAAATGTGTTTCTCTTGATGACACAAAACATATCTAAGAATTGATCAAATCTGACCATGGGGTCATGGGGTGGCCATACAAACCCAACCCCCATTTTGGTTCTTCTAAGAAACATTTTTTGCACCAATTTCACAAAACCTTGAATTAATGTGTCTTTACCAAAGCAATTAAAAAGTAAAAAACGAATGGAATCGTACTGTGGAGTCATGCTCCCGCAACCCCAATATATTTCCGAGTAAATATTTTTATTTGCCCACTTATTTCAACCAAGCCCAAAACTTTTGTCAAGACGGAAGAAAAAGAATGAGGATTAAATTAAATACAAGTAGTTTTTGTACATACGTTGGTTTCCGGTGTTTTCGGAAGTAGCAGAACTTCAGTGAAAATTGCAGTTAATCTGCGTCTGCGAAAGGGGTTTGCACTAAATTTATAATCCAAGTGAATGTTCAGAAGTATACACTGAAAAAAATGGTTTAGACTTTTTATCTAAAGTGAAGTAGTTGACTTAAATTTAGATAGTTTTACCAAAGAAATAGATGATTTCTCTAATCTTCGCAGCTGGAAATACTATTAAATTCGTTCATTTAACCACGCAAGATTAGAAGCAAAAGTTTAGTCAATTCTTCCACAAAAGTTGTTGATTGTACTATTCAAATATAAATTTTAACTACAAACAATCGTTCATTTTTCTTCAACACAATTTAGCTATCCAACATTTGACAATTTATAGATAATGAATAGCTGTCTCTACAAATGAATTAATTGAATTTGCAAATATAGTAGATGTTTCAACTAATGACGAATAGTAAAATTACCCATATCTTCGTAGCTGTTTCAACGACACAGAATCATAAGCTGAAAATCAATGCGAACTTTAGATGAATTCGACTATTCCTTTAGATAACCATTCTAATTTTTTTTCTCAGTGTAGGTATAGATTAGATGCTCATGAAGAAGCGAATACTCCTTCGAGCTCAAAAGAGTATTTGAAAAAAATATGATGAATTTACGCATTGGATGCATAAGCAACCCCTAAGACTGTCACATGATGTGAAATAATTCGATTCCTTAGAGCTACACAGAGAAAAAAAATTAGAATGGTTATCTAAAGAAATAGTCGAATTCATCTAAAGTTCGCGTTGATTTTCAGCTTCTGATTCTATGTAGTTGAAACAGTTACGAAGATATGGATAATTTTTCTATTCGTCATTAGTTGAAACATCTACTATATTTGCAAATTCAATTAATTCATTTGTAAAGACAGCTATTCATTATTTATAAATTGTTAAATGTTGGATAGCTAAATTGTGTTGAAGAAAAAAGAACGATTGTTTGTAGTTAAATTTTATATTTGAATAGTACAATCAACAACTTTTGTGGAAGAATTGACTAAACTTTTTCTTCTAATCTTGCGTGGTTAAATGAACGAATTTAATAGTATTTTCATCTACGAAGATTAGAGAAATCAGCTATTTCTTTGGTAAAACTATCTAAATTTAAGTCAACTACTTCACTTTAGATAAAAAGTCTAAACCATTTTTTTCAGTGTAGCAATATATAAGTAATACTTACAATTATTGTATGAATTCTGGTTCCCAATTTCGTGGGTGCGAGTGCGGTAAACGCCTTCACGGAAATTGAGGGAAAAAAGTTTCGTCTCAATCGGGACTCGACCAATCGACCTTCAGTCATAAGGTCGGCACTCAACCTACTGAGCTATAGACTCTTAGAGGTCTCAATGCAAATATTCCAAAGTGACATTTCCGAAATTGAATAACTCGATATTTCTCTCTTCTTCTCCAACAGACAAAGTTCTGCGTAGTTCCAATAGTGAAAAAAATACTACAGACATGCACTGCAGTTGGTGTATAGAATGAAACGCACTTTTTTATTCGATATTTATTATTTTACTATCGCGAAAGGTCTTGACGCACTAGGAGCGGATCTGAACTCTTGTTCCCCGGGCTGACCCTCGTTCTCCTGCTACAGCCCACTAAATTGATTGTTTTCAGTAGGGGATTAGTTTCCGTAACGTTTAGTGAAATGAAAGACAATCGTAAGGTCTCGACTCCCAAACAATAGATATCAAGTCCTTTTTTTCATAGTCACAACCGTTCTCCAGCTGCAGCCCGACGAAATGGCAGGTCAACGGCGGCAATATTAACGTCCCGTGCACAGATAAAAATATAATAATTCAGTAATCAGACTTTATTCCGATTTTAGAAGTGTTCGTTTAATTCATTTGCCAGCCATAATGAAACAATATGGGAGTCAAGGATCAATTAATCTTTAGATTGTAAAAATAAGGTGCAAGGTCGGTAGGGCGCCTATAGTGACATCAGATATGTAAGTCCGCCCCTGACCAAAGTAACGTTTTTTTTACAGTGATTCCTTTATTTTTTCTAATCTATTTAAATTGCCTCCTGAAATATGGAAATGTGTATATATCACAAAACATGAGTTCAATGGAAGGATGAAATTTTCAGAAATATGCCGCCCTTCAAAGTTAGCCTCCACCGCAGTTGCCCAGGTTGCCCATATGGGAAAGCAGGCACTGCTCAAAGATATATAATCCTTAAACCTTGTCGACGCTTTAGAGCTAGAACAACATGAACAATTTTGAGACGTGTTGTACCCAGGGCTTAGATTCTTAGAATTTATTATATAACAGATAAAATTAATTTTTTTTTCAGATAACTCAGATGAACTTTTTTTTTCAGATTTAGCTTCCTTCGTTTTTTTGTTTCTATTCTATGAAATGTAAAATATGATCATAGTAACAACGCAACACTGGGATGGAAAAGTAAATCCCAAGACATTTCTTTCTTAAAATAAACTGAAATAACTCCCAACCAATAATCCCCAAATCCTTCAATTTCAAAATACATTGACATTAGATCCACTTTCTATATATATTCAATATTCTAATCCCTAATTCTCGTCTCCCCAAAGCACATAAATTTCAACAAAATATATTCACCTATGTATCTGGGTGAGTCACGACGAGCGAGTCAATACCCTCCTCCTTCCGCCTATACATAGAATGAATGATAGCACGCAATTCTCAAACTCCCAACTCAAATTGAATCCCAAAATGAACCTCTTTGAACAGAATATATTCTGTGAGTAAACTTACCCTCCCTGACATACTCTGTTTACAGACATACACACAGAAAAGTCCTTGCATTTTTCAAAAGTGGCACATGGGGACAATGTACTTGGCTATGTGTATTGGGGCTCCTGTTTCGTAGCTCTAGATGGCAAGGATCCATATTACATCAATGAATCATATCGTTTAAATATGAATAGGATAGGATGACAGAAAGTATACACACCACACCACTTACTTCTCCATATACGTATATAAAGGAAAAGTACGACCGTGTCACTTACAATGCAATTTAGGTCATATTTGATTCGTGTGCGGATAATGCGTAATAGGACTAAACGGAAATTAATGACCGAATCGTTTTTATGACACGGAAATGGGGAGAGAAAGACATTGCATGCACTCTTGATGTATGAATGATTCGATTAGGAGTAAAGTTGACTTCTTGCACAACCATATACATACATATAGTCGAAATGGGTTTGGTCGTGAAAAAGAAGCATTTTATGTGCCGCTAGGAAGTAGTGCATGCATGCCATGGTAGTTGTAGTTTTATCGCTCTGACTCACTTAATCTTGACCTCACCCTTCAGGCTTGCTGGCACTGAATCACACTTTCTGTATAAGCCATCAGCATAGATACATATATGGACTGGGATTCTTTTAATCTATTTAGAGTCACAGTTCCATTTTATTCTCAGATAGTCACACTATGATTTCTGCTTTTTTTTCCTGTTCGATACACTTCAATGATCTAACGTACTTAGCACTTTTTAAAAAATAAATACACTAGTCGTACATTATTACATAGAGGGAAAGTCGAATGACTGTGCAATGTGTTTGTGTTATTATAATTCTTATCTCTTCTATTCACGTCGCCATCAAGTCTGTCTATTGATTTATATGTGCATTCAGATTTTCATATTTCTAACGTACATAATGTATATCCCTCCTGTCAAGGCGCATACTATTTGAATACTTTGAAATTCATATGAAGAAGATTTAGTACGTTGAAGGCCATGGAAATTTCTGTTTCTCGCATACATATGTTAGCCATTGGAATGGAAATGAGAAAAAAAATATGTAATCCGATATTTGTTTAAATCTATGTATGTACATCTGTACAACCATGTGTGTATTGAACAAATGTGCAAACTAATCCGATTCAAACTTAAATCTTAGAAATCCTATGCCTGCTAAGCAATAGTCACCATGTTCGACTCTAAGTCTAACATCAAGGAATCTGTGTAAAAGACCTTAAATCCATTCACGGACACCATAGTTTATATCCACTAGGCAAAGGCATACTCCCTTCAAGTTGGCCAGTGTGCATTAGAGATTCAACCCATATAGTAACATCCAAATGGATTGAACTGTAATTTATCACTTTGCACCACACAAATCGAATCAAATTGTAACGTGTGGGAGTTAGCCTGCCCATGTATAGTTTGTTCCTTGGGCTTTCTTCTCTCCGCACGTAATTATCAATTAACAGCCTCATCAATCTTCCAATAGAATGAAGTGTACATTATTTACCCCAACTTTGACGGTAGTCATTTGTATACGTGTTGCAGTAGCTCTTACAAAATTCGATCTCAATGCAATCAAGAAAGAATAATAAGACTTACAATGCACAAAATGCCACCTACACTCTACACAGTCTACACACTAAAAGAAAACTCGTTGTGTACATCCACAGAATAAACATAACTCTGGAGATACTACTGAATTACATTATGATAAGGCCACTATTATGTTGATATGTATACAATGGTAAGGCGAAGAATATTTTCTTGTGTGATGGATACCGCGACGACAACTCGACGATTCATATATCTTTTCATCTTGGGCAATACATACTCATACAATCGCGTATCGTAGATGGATCTAAAGTCCGCCCGGTCCAAAGTTCAATGGAAACACAGAAACTGTCAAGTAATTTACATTTTATGATACATAACGCGCGCAATGCGGCCCACGAATTTCTCGGCGGGTTTTTATACCATTTCCTCTTATTTGGATATTTTATTGTTATAGTACTAATAATAATTTTTTTTCGTTTTTGTAAAAGATTCAACAGTTTGGTGTTGAATCTCCAAAGCGGACGGTCATATTTCAGCTATCTGCTATTTTTCCGTCATTGATATATTTGTCTTTATGCAATTTTCTTGGTTTCCATAACTATACACCCTTAAAGAAAGGAATACCAACTGAACTTCTAGCTCAGGGACCAGTGGCGCAACCATGATTTTGTTCTGGAGGGGGCTAAGACCATCGAAACTACTATATTACTATATTTTCCAGTAATTACGTCAACGCTATACGGTGATGCTTTAAGCTCCCATTGCAGCCAAGCTTATTTTCGTTGTAGTTTAGTTGTAGTTGTCATTAATAGACGAAGGCTTAAATAAATTGAATACTACTTATTGGAGCGATTATAGTACATATATGTGTACTATCAGTCAGGGCTAGCTAAGAGAGAGTGTTTCGGAAGTAAAGACTCAACTTTAAAATGTTAGAAATATGAAGGTTGTCACAAATTAAAAAATAGTTAAGTTGCTTAATGCGTTAAATTCCTCTTACTATTATTATTGAAATATTCCTCACTACTCGTGAAAACGCCATTTACATAATGTCATATTCGTAATTATTTCTCTTGGTTTGATGAATTTTGAATCATTTTTCAACATTCCAATTGGTGTATTTATAAAACATATCGTGAACCGAAAAATAGGGTGTCCGGAAACTGCCGCATAAACGCACCGGATTGTGATTCCTCATGTGATTTCCAGCAAAAAAGTTGTACGGAACATACCCCCTTAGCTTAACCCTTTAGCTGCCACATGCATTTGAAGATTTTTAAAAAAAATAATTTTCTTATACGACTTGAAACAACTCCAAAAACAATATGTTTTTCCATCTCAATTTTCTTCAACTTCTGCCAAGGTGAGGTGCTCGTACGATTCTTTTAAAAATTGGCGCATAGTCTCATGATTATTTCTTTCTTACATCATTTTATTCTAGCTTCGTTATTTCTAACAGTTTTAATGCCTTAAGTGCAAAAAACTAGGGTTAATTTTGGCTCGATTTCTTTGAATAGATTTTACTAATTGCAGATCTTTAGGGGCAGTGTGAATAGAATTGTATTGAATTGGAGCTAAAATTAACCATAGTTTTCTACACTTAACGTATAAACACTGTTAGAAATAATGGAGCTAGAATAAAATGATGTAAAAAAGATATGATCATAAGACTATGCGCCAATTTTTAAAAGAATCCTACAAGCACCTCTCTTTGGCAGAAGTTGGAGAAAATTGAGATGAAAAAATAGATTGTTTTTGGATCAAATCACACAAATTTGACTTTGAAGCTCTGTAAAAACCAAAACTCTTATTGGATTTCAGTGTGGTTAGTTTTATTTTATAGGTAAATTTGTTGGCTGTAATAATCATTTTCTTTCACTATTCTAGCTGGTCTAGCTTTGGAGATATTCATATTGAGCTTTAAGTCGTGCAAGAAAATTATTTTTTCAAAAATCTTCAAATGCCTGTGGCATCTAAAGGGTTAAGCTAAGGGGGTATGTTCAGTACAACTTTTTTGCTGGAAATCATATGAGGAATAACAATCCGGCGCGATTACGCTGCAGTTTCCGGACACCCTGTATAGGCAATAAAGATTTTAACTTGGTCATGTCCCTAATTCTAGCCTAGACTTTCAGGACTTAGAAAATACTGTATGTTCAGTAGTCGTATAAAAGGGAATTTCTCACAATGTTTCAGCTGGAAAATATTTAAAGCTCGGTAAAAATTATTATTATCGAAACAGGTGGATATTTATACGAAGCATTTTTTTCCAAAAAAATCATCTCAGACGATTTTAAAATGCTGATAAGGATGCAGATGCACAGATCATGGAAACTGGTAAATAAGCAATGCTTCAAGAACCATAATTAATATTTTCTTTTTTTAAATCTGCCACGAAATGCATTATTCTTTCATATTCCACTTTGCATTTTTTCATCTTTCAATTTCTGGCTTAAGCCCCCTTAGCCTTAGTCTTATATCCTCTCTGCCCTTAAAAGTCCGGATATTCGAAAGAAATTTTTCTTCCATGAACTAGTTTGCAATTGGTGTCAGTTCAACAACGAAATGGACAGCAATGATACATTTCTGCAGTTGGAAAACACGAACGCACTTTTTATGGCTAGAATCGTTCGGCCTGCGGTGTAAGCACATCGCCCGTTCTGGCGGTAATGTCTCAGCATATTTCCATCAAGTGGAACTTCCATTGATATCGCCTTCATTACGGGGTTCTCCTTAGGCCATTTGCCGATCTTCGAGCTTTTCGATGATTAGTTGGTATATAGACAGGCTGCCTCGGATGTAGCTATACTTTTGATGTGGTAAAATTTCCCTAATTAAAGATTTATGCATACACAAGGACCTAGATACATTTCGTATTGCATATTCCATACGTGCCTATAAAACGCTCTTTTCAAGTTCAGTTTGTCGTTTGTTTTGTTTTTGAGTTGTTTAGTCAAATATCAAAGGTAGATATGCATTATTTATACGAAAGTCTAGAGCCTAGACCTATATTATATTTAGGAACAGATGTTGCATTACCACCGAAAATCGGATATGTTTGATATTGACACGAAAAACTGGTAAAAGTCTGATAGCGCAATATAGGCTAATTGCCTCAACTAAGTATACAAATTGTTGGAAGAAAAAAAAAACATTATGCTTAGAAATTTGAACACAAACCATATCATTAATGACACGTAGTAGTCTATTTTCCATTCCATTCTTAATTATCGCTTCATATAGCATGAATATTTCTCATTTTCTGTATATCTAGTACGCTACGCGCGACCTTGTTCCTTTCATGTTGTTGAGAAAATAGTCTACTACTTGAACTAATTTTTTTCCCATAAATTTCTGAAAGATATGGAAATGGAAATGTGCGTTCTCCATTGATTTATTTGTAACGAGGTCAAGTCATCGATATTCCCATGACTTTATTTTTCGTGGTTTTATTCGTGCATGTTTGATAAGCGATTTATCTACATATTTTTTGTTCGTGATTTGTATATGGAAACAAAATGTGCTTTATAGGAAAATACGATTACACACGAAAACATATGTTGGAAACGAATGAAATTCAAAAGAACGTGCTTACAATTGCAATATGCACTTGTTCACCAACATTTAATTGAATCAGTGCGCATATAAGAGCATCAGAAATATAGTTTAATCCCAAATTAAGTCACGTGCTCTAAATGTTCTGAATATTCATAAGTTACCTCCGAAATGGTACACACACTTGATATAAAAATGTGCATATGTTGTGTGATCGAATTTATAGTCGGTACCCGCGTGTTTCAGGGAAAATGTATGGTATCGTTCACACTTTTCGTCAATTTGTTTATTTCTCAACTATAAACACAAATATTTATAGTGCCTAAAATATGTAGTATTTGTGCGAGAAAAAATTGGCCCAAATTGAAGTCAAATCCGCTATTATCTTCAATATTTTGCGTCGTTTCATTTACGCGGGCCCAAACTTTATCACATTCAACGAATAATAAAAAATGATATTAAGCATGTAGATAAATACGAAAAATGTATAAACACAGATTAGATTTAGCGAGTGGGACTAGGTTAATGATCCCAATATTTTAAAAATAAATATACGACATTTGTGAAAAACAACTACGGACAATTCGTGCGGAAAATGTAAACCTCAATTTTGATAAACGATGACAGTTTGTCCAGGGCAGTGCGATCTATAGATTTTTGTTTTCTGTGGTGAAAAAGGTGATATCCATCAAGTGTATGGTCGTCAGTGTTATTACACATTTGTGCCCATTTTATCGCATTTTCCGCAAATGATCTTGTTCGCACTCCTGACGAATATTCTCCTCAAGCTTAACATTTGTCTGCGGCTTGTCGACAGAAGCCTGCGACTTAAAGTAACCCAAAGAAAGAAGTCTGGCATGGTTAAATCGGACGATACAGGTATCGGGTTCACAAATATCAAATTCACATTTGCAAAAATGATAACATCTTCTAAAAGAGTGATTAATGTTGCGCCACCCGTTATGTATATTCAAACACTATCATTACCGTAACTCCTAGTGGAGCATGGTGCCTTGATGACTACCGTGTGTAATCATCAACGTTACAAAGACACTGAATTCCGAGTGTGATACGGTTGTCAGCCATACCACTTCCTAGTCGCATTGTTAGTTTATTATTCTACGATAAGAATATTTCTTATCATCTTCTTCTGAATAATAAACTTGCGACGAGTCGTGCCAAGTTTGGAAATTCGATTCTCTATGAGTGTCTATTTCAAAGAGTGGCGACCGGACGATCACGGTTAGGACCATTTACATTTAACCTTAAAAAGCTTAAACACAATTTCGGGCAGTTAAAGCAATTCTCAATTTGCAAAAGATCCTAACCGCAGCCTGCTACATTCCCATTGTGGAGGAAGTGACGAAAGTACCCGTTTCTTTCAAATATTTGTTTGGTATTTAAATTATGAGATCCTGGTAAATCAAGGTTTCTGGAAATCAAATATCTAACCACTTTTTACGATTGTTTTTGTGCTTCTTAACTATCATTTACTCCAATGGGAAAGAACCCTCTTCACAGGGCTCTTGACGTTCGTTTGGATAAAAATCGATCGCACATGCCATCTACTTAAGTGCACCGGTAGTACTTAAGGCTGAAGTATGTTTTAACTAACTCACCCCGACCAGGATCTATTGTTAGGACCATCAGAATAGTTGAATGTGAAATATGAAAATGTGCATACCTTTTGACAGACAACAATATCATATTGACGTCGTCTTTTTGTATATGTACATAATTATTACTTAAATTCTTATCATAAATTTATTTTAAAATTCGTGTTGGATACATAAAAGAATTCAAATAAAATATGTATATAAACGACGCAAATACTCATACTACATACTACATACTAATCAGATATAAAAGCAGCAAAAATAGGAATTCAAGTGTTTGGTTTGTTGATAGATAAGATAGAAACTGTTTTTTTTTCTTTTATATACCTGTTTACTTAAGTTTCGTTATTATTCTTTTTAAGTTTATTGCCGGGGAATATGTTGAAACGTAGTTTAATGCAATTCAGAGACAATTTGTTTTCCAAGCACTGTAGAATATTAATGACTGCACATAATAGGTAGTTAGTTGAACGAAGGCGGGGTCTTATGAAAATAGAGCTTTGGAATGCAAGGCACACACGTTGCCTATTTTCCATTGTATTAAAATGGGTTTGTTTAAGATATGTGAATAAATAGTAGAACCAAATGATTGACACCTATATAGTACCAATATATATATATGCTTTTTTTATATCTATGGAAACATCCAGTACGAATATATATTTGTCAGAGTAAAGGTAGTCTGGCTGGTGTAGTGGTTAGTGCATACACCTTCGGTGCTCAGGGTCATGGGTTCGTGACGCACCGTGAACGAGTTCAGTTTATGGTGTTTTTCGAACTCACGACCCATGTGACGGACTATGATCTCTCACTCAGATGTTAAACGAGTACCCATTTATGGGGATAAATAACACTGCTGTTGATCTCGACACCAATTTGTAAGAAATTGATAAACAGAGTGTTGTATGTTGGGTCTAGTGTGACGTCACTCGTATCAGATAGAATAACGGACGTGCGCAATGCGTGATCTGGATGTCTATTGTTCTTGCAATGTTTGACTGTCGCGCCTGTTATGTTTAAAGGTAGCAAACGACTCAACAAAATGAGCGGAAGTTATGGCTCATCAACATAACCAATTGCATGCATAAATTGCTCTTCGAGATTTAAGTACGAAACATCCTTCATTTTTTTAAAATAACAGACTCAATGAAAGAGTCTAAGCCAACGTGCCAATACATTGTGCCGGCACATATAAGGTGCAGTTTTGGCCGTTTTTCATTATAATTCTGCAGGTCATGTAAAATAAAATCGATTTCGCCTAAAATCCCAAACATTATTTTGGCGGAAACACTTGCCCTCAACTGTATCCAAAAATACATAGAAACCACCGCAATCCTATACCCTTTCATCAGATTAAATAATCCTACACCTAACATCTCTTTCGCATGCAAACTTTCTTAAACACACTACAATAATGTGTGTCCCAACCCAACCCAACCGCACGAAATTCAGGCCGCACAACTTCTCGCACACGATGATAATTTTCCAGAACCTTTTATGGGAAAATAAGATAATAGGCATACAGAAGGAAAATGGCAAGAAAACATCATGATATTGTTAAAACTTCAACAATACACGCGAATCTGTTTTTTTCGTACTCTCTGCTTTTGCCGCGCTAATGAATGAGAAACCAGCGACAAATCCTTGAAACAAATTTATTATGAGCCGCACAACATAGTAGAGTATAATGCGTAGCTATACTTATAGAATGAAAGCCAAACATAACTCCGCTCGCAACAAAGGATTTCCTATACTAATACTATCATGACGCGACACACCTGCTGTTCATGCCCATCCTTAACCCATTTTTTTGCCAGGATGTCGTTTGAATTATGACGTAGTCTATATATAGGGATTTGTCGGTTGATGAATGGATAGAAAAAATGCGTCAATAGCATACAAAATGCTTGGGCTATACACGTGTATTTTCGCACCCTGCATTACCAACCAAACAACCTTTGTAGTCTAGTACAGATAGCTCAAAACCCAAACATCCAAAAGAAAAAGAAATTTTTGATGCCAAATTGTTGAATACAGTGCCCAATACACGCAGAAAAAAGTTACACTAATTTGCGCCATGGGTTAAGGGGGGAGGGGGTGGCAAAGGGGTGAAAATTCAGTTTTTTGCAAATATTTGGAAAACTATGAATGCTACCGTAAAATGTCCTGAGGACGAAAAAAACTACACAAAATAACCTTTGTAATGATATATAACACTCTAGACATTTTCTCGGAAAATTATACCCTAGACCTAAAAGTATTATAGTGAATTTGCATTTTTTTAGTTTTACATTTTGCACTGTAACTTTTGATAGAATAGACCTGGGGTCATAGGAACTTTTCCATTATATTACCAACAAAATTTGTTTGATTTTTACCAAAAATTGAAGTGATCCCTCCATTGAAGACCCCCTCACTCCTCCTAACATTTTTCAAAAAGGCATGTCTGTAGCTTCTTTCCAAATTGAGCCAGGCAGATCAAATTTGGTAGGGTGCCTAGTCTAAGCCCCTTTATGCTTCTTACCAAAAATTAAAACCCTTCGATCAAAACTAAGGGTACCCCCCATACAAAGTGAACCAAAATTCTAACAAATTTCAAATTTTTTCACTTCTAAATTCCATCTAAAATGGAAAAATAAAATTTATCTCTTAGAACGTCATTATAACAGTTAATTGCAGTCTTCTGAATGTATGCGCAAAAGTTCGAAACAAAGCGTATGCTACAAGTATCAACAAATTGGGTTTGAAGGTCATTAGTACCAGTTCTAAGGCTATTTCCGAATATATCGAGTAACGTGTACTAGCAACCTTCAAACCCGATTTTTCGTACTTGTAAGGGACGCTCTGGTACAAACTTTTGAATACACATTCAGAAGACTACAAATAACTGTTATAATGACTTTCTAAGAGATACATTTTATTTTTCCATTTTAGATAGAATTTAGAAGTGAAGAAATGTGAAATTTGTTAGAATTTTGGTTCACTTTGTATGGGGGGTACCCTTAGTTTTGATCGGATGGTAATAATTTTTTGGTAAGGAGCATAATGGAGCTTAGACTAGGCAGCTCACCAAATTTCATCTGCCTGGCTCAATTTGAAAACAAGCTGCAGGCATGCATTTTTGAAAAATGTGAGG
Organism: Microchrysa polita; assembly: GCA_949715475.1. Classification (NCBI taxonomy): domain Eukaryota; kingdom Metazoa; phylum Arthropoda; class Insecta; order Diptera; family Stratiomyidae; genus Microchrysa; species Microchrysa polita. The sequence continues at coordinate 131,142,247 of OX454415.1, read as the reverse complement.
AGGAGTGAGGGGGGCGTCAATGGTGGGAGCATTCCAATTTTTGGTAGAAAATAAATAAATGTTGTTAGCAATATATGGACAAGATCTTATGACCGAAGATCTATTCTATCAAGAGTTACAGTGCGAAATGTAAAACTCAAAAAATGCTAATTCACTATAATACTTTTGGGTCTAGGGTATAATTTTCTGGAAAAATGTCTAGAGTGTTAGATATCATTACAAAGGTAATTTTATGTAGTTTGTTTTGTCCTCAGCACATTTTAAGGTCAGACTCATAGTTTTCCAGATATTTGCAAGAAACTGAATTTTCACCCCTTTGCCACCCCCTCCCCCCTTAACCCATGGCGCAAATTAGTGTAACTTTTTACTGCGTATATTAGGCAGTGTATTCAAGAATTTGGCATCAAAAATTTCTTTTCCTTTTGGATGTTTAGGTTTGGGGCTACTTTGAACCAATTGTACTGGACTATTGGCATTAGCGAATAAATGAATGGAAAAGGATATGTACAACATTATTATATTGCGTGCCAATTTTCTGGACTACAAAAACGTACAATGTCGAATATACGCTCCACGCAAATATATGACCAGGACACCGACACACGGGGTTGATTTAAACATCGTATTACGTTGACATATTCGAGAGGATGTTCTCAGATTACTGTGAAAATATTTATACGACAGGATTTTCTACGCATTTTGTATACATACCTACATATACGTATATACGAAGATAAGAAGATAAAGAGCTTACAGCCTAAGGAAGTGAAATAATTAAGGACGGACGATGATGATGATGTAAGAAATATATTTATATTGTGGGTGCAAGTGGGTGGTTTTTGCGCGTTTTGAGAGAGAGATATGAATGTATCCTCGTCATGAGGTAGCGTGTTTGTGCCTCGGTAGATAAGGTTAATGAGATACACTTATGTGAATGGATTTATCATTAGAAAGGAAAGCTCATTTCAAAGTGATGGATAATATCGTGTGGTTGAAAAGCCGCACTTTACGAATGTGAGGTTGGAAACAGATTGTAAATCTGCAAGGATATTTCTATTTTCTATTCAATTTCAATGCTTTTTATTTTTATTGCATTAAAATGATTTTTTTTTATTTTTATGTTCAACTCGGGTCTGGTACAAAATCCATCTAAGTCAGCATTATCTCATTCAGAATCAACCTAACGGAAGAAATTAATTCATTGGATTTTAATCACTCTGGCCAAAATTCACAGTTCAAATAAATGAAAGGAGAATTAATAGGGTGGCCCGAAGGTGACGCCCCAAAAGAGGGACACAATAACTAACACAAAAACAAAATATTTCGATTTTGGGTCTTGTCTTAAATCATATAAAATAAGTTTCTAACATCTTGGGCAGTGTCTATGGTGAGAGATTTTAAATTAAGTTAACTAAATTATCAGAATTGCTAGGCGCTAAATTTACTCATTTTTAACAATTTTTGGCATTGGAATTTTCTGGTTTTTCACAGCGGGAATGACAAATTAAACCTTTATTTCGTCCTCAGTTTACTATAGACCGACCCAATGGTAATGATTTTCAAAAATTAACTGAAAAGTTAGTTTTTCTGGAAATCAATTACAGGAGTGAAAAATTCTATTTTTTTTTTTTTTTTTTTTTTTTTCAATTCAATTTATTTATTCCTTAATTTAAATTACATTTTAGAAATTTTAAAAGATTCTGGATTTTTTTCAAAATATCAGGATAACGCAAATCGGGTATCCGAAGTAAAATATTTAATGAAGCTGAAGAATTCCCCAGAATTTTTAGCCATTCAGCTAAATATGTTGTTCATAAACAGGTTTTCGCAGAAATGTACATTTACGGGGCCATAAGCCAAAAACAAAATTTTAGAGATTTTTGCGGTTTTGGCCCTATTTCGTATCGAGTTCAGCACACAAAAAAAAACATAAGAAACAAAAAAAAAATCCCCACCACATTTTGAAATCTCAAATCTCGTAATGACTACACTAAATCTATAATGATTTTGATCGCTTTTTAACGATAAACTCCTTACTCCTGATTACATTCAATTCGGTTACGATTTCTGATTTTTATTCCGTAGCTCGTTTATACGCTCGGGATCATCGCGAAAGCAAAACCATGAGTGTCACTAATTTCAGATTCGAGATACTAGGCGAAACGAGGAATTGCAGGATCTTATATCAAAGCCCCGAATATAAAAGACCTGAAAAGTACGAGCATAAATCTCGTCTTCGAGACAGCAGTGTCCCAACCAAATTAAACCCCAAAGAAGACTATGCATAGATCGTCGACTCGACTGTAACTAGACAGAGACAGGGGGACACAGAGTGAAAAAACATGACATGTGCCTGTAAAGCCGTGCTTCTTAACCTTTTGTACATGAGGGACCACTTGATAAAATTCATGGCGAATACACTTTTTGCGGTGATCGTATTACACCTGGGTAACATCACTTGTTGAACTGATCCCAACTAATAGAATAAATTTAATTAACCTTTTCGTAGTTTTGGCAGTCAAGTTTTCGATTGGATCGGCGAATAATGTGGTGAAAGGTTGATATAAGGCTAAGAAGTCATCAAAAATTAGTCGACTGATGGAGATCGCCCTCTGGTTATGGGTGTAATTTTCGTAAGTCTGAACAAAAGGCTTTCGTATTCATTTGCGGGGATGACAGAAGTTTCTTAGCTATTCTTCATTCTTTTTATACTTCTGTTTTTTTCAGCTAGAGTAGACTCATAATTTTTTTAACGAATGATAAAGCTCTTCGTTTCAGTCCTCACTGGTATAAAAGGATTTTATGGATAAACTCATGTCGATCAATAATAGCTATATTATTTCAGCAATGTAAATTAATATATGTATACTCTCGGTACAAAAGAACATAAATAATTATGATGCCCGCCAGTCTAGAAAGCCTTGTAGCTACTCCGCATAAGTTGAACATTCCTATCGAGCTCTCGGTCATCCTCGTGTTTGTCCTCAGCGAAATTATTTTGCGTTCATCACCTGCTTGGGCCTATGATCAGCGTTCATTCGATTTATGTACACTATGTTCAATAAAAAAAATAGTTTCGCGATACTTCGATAGCTTGTTTTTAGTTTTTACCACTAATGCTGACTGAGTGCGCGTTATCCATTTTTATCAACCTAAAAAACGCCGATGTTTTTTATGTGCGCCTTGCAACACTTTACCATAACACAGGCTGAAATATTGTTTTATACAATTTAATTATTGCGAGGTCCGTCAAGGATAAAAATGCTTAGAAAACAAATTTCCACTCCATGGTCCAAAACTACTTTTTCCGATCAATAAAGCACACATCCCTTATACCAAATAATCTACAACGGTTAAAAATCTAGAAGAAAACAATCATAAATGTTAGCTCTGTTAAATAAATAACTCGGTTTCGCTTCTAACCTTCAAGTTTATTTTTAGAAAATAAAGATTCGCGTTGCATCAAATTATGTGAGAACGACAGCAAAGGCTTCGCTGACCACGACCACCTAAGGACGACTCCTGAGTCGGTAAGGAACCGTTGCTCTAAAGAGATACGTCGGGTCACCCTAGGAAATAAGTCTTTTCATACGGAAATATATTATTATATATTTAGGGCCTAATTGGTACTGGATTTTGACTAGAGTGATTTGGAATGGATGGATTTTTACGGTATATTCTGATTGGTAGGTTCTCTAATTTTTTTAATTTTTACGGAGAGCAAAAAGAAAATCAGCATACGCCTGTGACTCTAAAAACCTGTAGATTTATCTTGATAATGACGTGAAGCCTTGTACGGCTCAAAAAATTGCATTCAGCAATAAAATTGAAACTTTTAACAGTTTCTTAAATTCTGCGTTACGAGAGTCAAAGTGGTTAAGAATTTATTAGATTTCTTCGAAACGTCCAAATTAAACCTCGACAAATTTGTCCCGCAGTATTCATAATTAAACACTGAATATTATTGAACCCTTCGAGTATCTTGAAACCTAAATATGATGGCAGCTTAAATATCCATAATTGTTTGGATAGTCATCACATCATCGTCCTCCGGCATCGTGTTGTGTTTACATTTGGTCACTTCCGACACGTGCGTATGCCAACGCTATGGATTCGAGACACTGTCTAAACTAAACATTTGTCACAATAAACCAGCAATGAAAAATTCAAACCCGATTGACAAACAGCAGGAGGTCCTATATGCATTGTCTACGTCACATCTACGTCCAACAATAACACTTCGCTTGCACCCTCTGTCTGATTAGTTTTGTGTAGTTGTAGAGATAGTGCAGTCATATTAGCATTTCAAATAGAAAAAAATAGTGTAAGGCTAATTTTTGGCTAATTTTTGTTGTTTTTGAATCAGTGGGCTCCTAGGAATCTAAAACTGATTTTGCTAAAAAAAATTTTGATCGCAAAGGTCCCAAAAAGGACAAAAAAGGATACTCTTTAAGCCTTGACCCGAGGTCGGCATGCGGGGTATCATATCAAAGGGGACGTCGAGTACATTACATATCCGGTGTTTGTTTCATGTTTCAAGGACCCTCAAAGGAACAAATCGAGCTTAAATGGAAAATTTTCGAGGTTCCCGTGTATCTTTCCAAAGCCATAACTACGAGAATAATTCAAGTTGTCCCTACTTTTATCACTTTTCAGAATCTAAAATAGCTGGAGATTCTCCCATTAAATTTGCTAAGAAAAAAGTTGATCGGAAAGCTCTGAAAAAGGACATAAAAGGACACTAATTGCACACCTTAGTCGAACGTGGGCATGTGGGGTGTCATATCAAAGAGGATGTCAAGTAAATTCCATATCCGGCATTTGTTACTTGTTCCAAGGACCTTAAAAGGACAAAATGGGCTCAACTTAAAAATTTTTGTGTTTCCCGTATCTGTATCTTTCTAAAGCCGTAATTTTCCATTTAAGCCCGACTTATTCCATTTAGTGTCCTTGAGACAGGAAACAATCACCGGATATACAATGCACTCGACGTCCTCTTTGATAAGACACCCCACATGCCCACGTTCGATCAAGGTGTGAAATTAGTGTCCTTTTATGTCCTTTTTCAGAGCTTTCCGACCAACTTTTTTCTTAGCAAATTTAATGGTAGAATCTCCAGCTATTATAGATTCTGAAAAGTGATAAAAGTAGGGACAACTTGAATTATTCTCGTAGTTATGGCTTTGGAAAGATACACGGGAAACTCGAAAATTTTCCATGTAAGCTCGATTTATTCCTTTGAGGGTCCATGAAACAAGAAACAAACACCGGATATGTAATGTACTCGACGTCCCCTTTGATATGATACCCCGCATGCCGACCTCCGGTCAAGGATTAAAGAGTATCCTTTTTTGTCCTTTTTGGGACCTTTCCGATCAAAATTTTTTTTAGCAAAATCAGTTGTAGATTCCTGGGAGCCTACTGATTCAAAAACAACAAAAATTAGCCTTACTCTATTTTTTTCTATTTGGAGGCCTGAATTGGGATATTTTGACTGCACTAAGAGACGAAAAAGACGCTATCACAATGATGGAAAATGAACCCTCATGCTCATCATATCATTCGTTGTGCACGTGATCGATAAGTGATCACATGTCAGATGCACCAACGAAACGACTTCTTGTGCATATTACGGGAAATCCTCTCTAATACCCATCACGATCCATGACTAATGGTAGACACAAGTTGGTATCAATGTGCGTGGATGACTTTCAGGTTATCTATGGCTTTTATATGCCGGCCCGTCCGGGCACACATGATAAACGAGCGTTTCTATGATAACAAACCCAGAGTTTGCCCATAAAAAGAGGAAGGTATCAGCCGTTGTTTGTTTGGTGCATTTTGTGTTGCTGCTATCATTTATATGGCATGGAGAAGAAGAAGTGAAGTGACCTGGTATCTTGACTGTGATTGCATGAAACGCATGTGTGTCCATTGGCCATATACGCATGACACGAGCATGAAGCAGAGTAATTAATGTCGGCAATCTTTTCATCATTTAATTGGTTGGGTTGGAATGACATTAAAGGTTTGCTGCCGTGATACGACAAAGGAAACATGGGGATTCAAATTTTTTGAATAAGATTCGACCAGAACGTTGGGAAAATTAAGTTCTATTCAATAAATTGTTTTTACCTGAATTCAATTAATTTTTATTAATATATCATTGTGCGACAAATTTTTAAAAAATCTTTAAAAGCCTGTGATGGCTAAGGGTCCGTACACCTTTTTGCTGGAAATCAAATGATAAATCATTGTTCGATAAACGCATGCCGTAACCTTCTTGTGAGCGCAAAGCATGACGGAGCGAGATTGCGTGAACGATCGAGAGCTCGCTGGGAGTATTCAGTAGGTGAGGACGCCCAAAAACTGCTGGGTTTCCGAAACTGGAGTACAATGTTCATTTATGCGGTAGTTTCCGCTGACACTTTGTATATTTCACAACATTGAGTTTGTACAAGAGACAACGATTAGAACTGAATTGTTGTCGATGCATAGGTGGCATCGACGACGCAGAAGTCACACGATCTAGGTGCAGGTGATGGTGCAGAAAGTGAAAAAATACATGAGTATCATTTGTCGGTTGACAAACGAAACAAATATGTTTTTTTTGCACTAAAAACCAAAAAGTCTACCTAATGCTTTTACAAAAAAAAAAAAAATTAAGAATAAAGAAAATCTCATGATTTTTTTATTGATCAAATTTTGAAGTATTCGCATCAAATAAATCGTGGGAAAATTTCCTACACTTCATAACGACACAGACGTCAAAAACGGCACTTTCCTATAAATTCTTGAAGGCCACAATAAGCATCGAGACAGTTCAAAGTCCATACAAATGATCGTTCTTGGATTTTTATTAGATACATTTCTATTTTATAGTGATTTTCTCACTCTTCTTGGCACACAACTTCTAGGTGACTCTTTTATGCAGTCGCGAATGGCTATAGAAAACTTGAGTACACTTAAGACGATTGCATCATTTCCTCAAATAATATATCAGAAATCATGTAAACTATACAAGACCATCGAGTAGCTGATGATGATGAAGAAGATTGCAGTAACATATCTATATAGAATAAAATGGTTTATGCTGATGGTCGATAAAATTTATATGGGGAATTAACGATTTCACAATGAGTTCCGGCCTGCGTTTTCGCAATGTGAAAGCTTAACGCAATATTGACTCTTGATGGATACATATATGGCTTCGTCAATGTTTTGCTTGTTGCACGTGAATTTCCTACATTGAATTAATATATAACCCATGTAAATTATGTATGTAGGAAGTAGTGAATTCACATAGTAATTTAATTTTATTAAGAGATATATGTACTCTCGGCCCATCTAAAACTTTTTTTTCCTCTATAAGACATTTTATGTAATTTAATGCAAGGATGTTGCGTAAAATAACCGAGGGGAACATATAAGAACGTGGCAAGTCAGATATGTATTTTCCGTTCTAGTGGGCAGTTTGTTCGGTGGCTCCATTAGTTTAATGAAAATTTGTATATGCAAGCCTCCAATGTAGGGTTGAAGAGAATCTGGAACACTGACCCTCTACGTCTACGTTTGGTTGTACATATATCAACATCAACGTCGTAGCCGGAATTCGTTATCATATTTCATTACTCTAATGGGAAGTTTTCCCCGGAAGATATTGGTCAGTTTATATTTAATGCATAGTTAAACGATTCCGAATCTATATAAATGCATAAGAAACTTGTGCTATTATTGTGTAATGCACGTTGACATAAAGGGACAATCAAATTAGATTTGATTTGTGTGACAGTGTGTCACAATTTGAGCACAATTGCCAATAAGAACGGTTTGAGTTTGAGATCTTAGCAGTGCGGTTCAATTGGATCTACCAACAAAAATTGTGCACCATCTGACATGACGGAATTTTTCAATGGTTAATGTAAAAGCAACTAGTGGCATACGGCATGAATCTAATTGATTTAGAAGATCTTATCCGGTTTCGCAATAAAATGAATAACAGTCTCAACTGTCTTATTAAAAACCATCAAATGGAGCCACAAAAATACATCAAATTGGCTTAGACATTTAAACTTTATTCCATATGAGATGCTTTACACTTGCGTCGTATACGTACATATGAGCATGACCGTATGTAAGGTCGACCATACAGTCATTCATTACACTTTTAAGTATCACCTTACAGCTAACAAGAAACCCAAATGAGCACAGCTGGTAATGTGGTAACACTCATATAGAAGCACATTTTGCTCAAAGTATATTTCAACATTGCTGAAACTGAATGGGATTGCTCAGTCCGGTAAACGTTTTCTAAACAAAGCAACGAAGCGGAAGACAAAATATCTGAATACGATACCCATCCATCTGTTATTATGTTTCTCAACATTTAGAAGCAAAAAAGCCCAGGGTCGAGTTTATGCGTATATGAACTGGCTAATGCTAATGGTTGCGAGATAAGAGCACTTTTGGATTTTAAATAATTATATTTACTGACCTTCTAAATTCAATTCAGAACTCCAAACTTGCGGTATACTAAAGGTATCATCGTTCAGTCGTTTTACAAACACATTTGTTTTTAAGATTTGACGTTCAATTTTGATAAAATGTTTTATATTTTCTCCATACGTTCTACAAGAACTTCTTTTTTCATCGTCCTACTACCGCCAGTAATTACAGGTTGTTTGACGTGGATTGTTCGTTAGCACGAATTGGCTAAACGACATTCCGCTCATCATATTCCCGTTTTTAAAACTCCCGACGTTCATTATGCCGCCAGTTAAAAATCCCGCTCAATTGAAATTACGTCTAATCAAAATCCCACCAAATTAATAATCCCGCTATTTCAAAATTAACCCGTTAATTCAAAATACCTATGTACCGCTTTTTAATATCCCGTCGAAAGTATTCTTTCTATGACGGGATATTAAAAAGCGACACCACATTTACCGTTAAAATAATGGATCTCTTCACATACTTACTTAAGTCTCGGAGACCCACGGGCCAGGTGACTTAATTTGAAAAATAGGTGGTCTGGTCTTTTGGTAGTCGAGACCTAAGTATACCCTCTATGACAGTCTCATTCTGTAGGGCCTCAATTAAGATGATAATTGACCAAAGAAATATACAAATCTTCCTACGGATTCCTACGCTAAGAGAAAGTATCGCATTAACTGGGGGAAATCAGATAACAAAACATTGATATTTTGTTAACAATAAAAATATAATTTTTGGCGGTATTTTAACGGGATTATTTCACTATCCATCTATCCGTGAATTTAAAACGGCGGGGTTTTTAGTGGGAGAAATTTTTAGGGGTGGTAGTTTTAAATGGCGAGATTTAATAATGTCGGAATAATGTAAAGTGGGATTTAGTTTTTCGAGATTATTCAGTTATCCTCGCCGTTAGCACTAGACAATATGAGCTCTCTGCTCTTCCCGCGGTTTTATCATATTATTTTTAACATATTTGCAGAATGTGACACTAAAACCTCGCAAGGGTTCCGTCTCAATAACTAGACCAATTTAAAGATTAATTCAGAGGAAAGACCGAGTGCATTTTCGTTATAAACGGTTCAAACGCCATTCCGATCTTTTCCTTTTTTTAAGGAAACATCGTTCTGAGACGAAAAAAACTGCCAATACTACCGAGGAGATTTGTAAACTACAGTGCGTACTCGATAGTTCAAAGCCTTGAAACCACGGAAATCCAGTGATCCGGATCACTTCAAAGATTCCATTGCACACTCTTAAGTCAGAGACAGAGAGAAATTCTCTAACCCGTATTTCACATTTTCGCATAATAACAGCAATATAATAATATAGTCCGAAATAAAATCAATTTGTTCCATTCTTGGAAAGAACAAAATTCTTGAAAAATAGTTAACCGATTTTCCGCAGAAATTACCTAATTCTCGAAATTCAAAACAAGTAAAAGGCTTCCACTTATCCGAAATTCAATGTAGTCCGGATCGAGCCCGGTTTCAAATTGTCAGGATAATCAAGTACGCACTGTATTTTACTTTCCGACAGTCTTCAATCAGTACATTAACGAATTTTACCAATCCTGTAAACCAATTCAAAGCACTTCCTTCCTTGCATCAAATTGATTGATTTTCAAACACCTTTTTAAAAACGGTTAGAAACGCGTTTTCTAGTTCCGCTCTCAATAATTTTTAATAGGAGTTGAGTGTATCTTTTTATGTCAATGGAAGACTTCATTCATAGTTCAAATTCCTAAAACTGCGCCAAACTATCGACCCGTAGCTTTATTATCATCTTGCTCAAAGCTGCTGGAACTTATTGTGTTCAATTTATTATATTGATGAAGAAGACTGTCTGTCGTAGCAGGCTGATCAGAATTTATTTATTATCGCCCTGGCATGGCGTAGCTCCAATGATATATGCATTTCTTAATGTATCAAAGTATTCGGTAATGGTCTACTCACTGAAGCTATTTCCCCCAACATCGATTCCATATTCAGGAAGCACTCCTCTTTTGAAAAATGTTGACAAAATCACAGATTTAGGGAATAACCTTTGATTCTAAAATTCGATTCATGATCACTATGAAATAATAGTAAAAAGGGGCTCCAAGCTTGCATGCTTCTCCGCTCAATTAGTGAGTTTCGTTCTCAAATCAGTGCTGTTAGATTTTGTTCCCATTTTTTATAGCGTTTGGGAATATACTTCAGCTAGTTGGTCCCCGACTGCTGATGTGTCCACTGATGCCTTAGAGCTGGTTCATTGATTTAAAATTACTTATTTTCCTCACCCTGAAAGACTTGATTTCCCTAGAAAAGCGACCAACTTTTCTTGGACAATGTTTCTTATACAAGATTTGCCGTGGAGTTTCGCACTCAAGTTTAGTGAATAAAAATACATAATTATAGAATGCTATCATATAACACACGACTAAATGCAAAAGCATAATGTTGGGTGATTAGAACTAGTGTTTGTAAGGAAAAAAAAATCGACAAGAGCTCTTGATTAAAAAGAAAAACAAAAAAAGAAGATAAATTACTCCCTTCCATTATAAAACCACGAAGGTCTTAACGGTATACAAAGAGGCGTTAATTGCTGGCATTAGAAATATTCAAAACCCATTGAAATCAAAACATAATAGGTATAATTCATTATTAATACCATAAATAACAAAAATTTATTAAACAACGTCAAAAAAGATACAAAAAATCATAATAATAAAATTAATGAACCGAATAGTGTTCGTTAATTGCTAGTCGACCACTTTTTGTGGTTTTTTTAGTCTCTCTTCCATATACAAAAACGTTTCACCTGCAAGCGCTGTACTGTATGCATTAGCCACATTAAAATATATTCCTTTATGTATGTCACATTTGACGTTGCGTTTAACCGCGGGAAACTTATACCACTCGGTGGGTAATGTGGATTTGTTCAAGTTCTGATTTACATATGTGACTACAACGTCAGCGTGACTATGTCCGTCGTTCCGTATTATCATACATTCGATGATAGAGTATGATGATTGCATCTTTCGACGCAAACATGGGCTTTTCTGATATGCGACTCCGCGCTTTCGAGGTTTTGGTTTTAAGTGATGATCTGATGATTTTTCTTTTCTTCAGATTCCAGATTTCGAATAAATGTGTGTAACTGAGATCATGGATCTTTCGTTTCGATGGATATCATATAGGTACCTAGTACCTTCACCTTGAGCCCTTCACGACGGTTTTTGGGTGTTGATTACAATTTTCAACACTTGTGCAGCTCACGTGTGTTTGGTTTTTAGTTTGACTAATTTGTCTTCTTTCTTCTCTCCAATCCCAATATTTGGAAAGTTTTTTTTTTTACGAATATATGAGCTTGAAGTGCATTGTTATAAATGTTGTACGGTGTTCCCTATGCATGACCAGAAATTTTAATGTAAATGGAATTTCAAGTGTGGACGAGAAGAAGATGAATGCTTTTATAATTTCATACCCGTTCCATAAATGAAGATAATGAATTTCGTGTCTTACTGTTGTTTGCATAATGTACGCGTATGTAAAGATACTCGCGATCATAAACTTTACGATACACCATTTTTGGTTTTTGATGTATCACGACTAATGCATTTTGTGGTGGATGGATGGATTATAATCTTCTTTCTATCTATAAAGTTGCATGTCTGGTGCTGTTTGTTTTAATGCATCTTCTTGATTTGTTTGGCGTCGTATAGCTCGTAGGTAAAAAAATACATATTTGAATAAGATGAGTAAATAGAGCCGCTTCAGATGTTTATATTTTCCCTAGAGATAAGACACAAAGATTCTACAATCTACATGATGATTTCCCATTTTTGGTGTGTCGTTTAATGAGGGAGATTTCGTGTAAAGATCTTGAACTTCACAACGAGTTTTGTTTTTAAAGTTCACATGAGCTGTAAAAAAGTTCATTTTTATGGGTTTTCTAAACAATCCGGAAAATTTTATGTAATTTTCTGTACAATAAACGTCACCCATGAGCCCAGTTTTTTTTTCGTGGCATGAGTGAGATTTTTATTTTTATAGTTTAAAGAAAATGACACTTGAAATGCATTTAACAATTTACAATAAATTTGTTAGGATTAAACAATTAGTAATGCTCGGATTGTATTCCACTAACTAATGCGCTTTGCTTGAAGCCCAGTAACTTTAAGGCGAATTTATATCTCTATCGGAACTTTTGAGGTTGTTCCAATTTTTTCAACATGTTTGATGCTAAATCCAAGTTCAATCATTCAAGCAAAAATTGTTGCAAATTTTGTCCTCGTTAATTTTGCCATGGACATGTTTATTGAAAAATGCTCCTGGAAAACGTCGTGGTTATAAAATCGGAAAAACTGGCCAATTCCCAAGGGTTTTTTTTCGATGTAGTTGCGCGCGCACACAGGGTGGTCAAGGTGGACGTCCACTAGATAAATATGGAATATGAAATGAGAAATAAGGAAATGCACTCAGCACATAAAAGCATTTTAAAAAATCGATTTTGTTAGAAAGACACCATTTCCATCACTAATTTTGTTATGTCGTTTTCGGCAACTACCATCCACTTTTCGCAGAAATTCAATTTCAATTCTTTTCCGGGATGGATTTCTTCATTTGGTTCCAATTGCATTGAAACCTTCCAAGGTTAATACACAATTCCTACACGCTGCCAGAGACGCAATAGCAGTCCTCCCTAATTTATTTCCGAGCGTGCTAATATCAGGATTTGGGTTGGTTTCCGATTCACCTAGCTCTGTTTTTATTCTCTAAGAATTCTCGAGATGTCGCATTCATAAAAGAAAAGAAAACAAGCACGAGGTGAACCCACTATGACAGGATTTTGTAATGGCCGGGATTTTATAATGGTGAGAATTTTAAACGGTGGGATTTTTTAATGTCAGGATATTGGTAAGCTGGATTTTTGTAAAAAGCGAGATTATGAACGGGCGGGATTTGGTTTTTTCGGGATTATGTAGGTATCGCCCCTAATATAGTAGAAAAAATGTGAGAACCTCATAGAAATCGAAAAAAAAAGATTGTCTGGAGTCAGGGATAGTTTAAGGAAAGTCTAAAGCAGCAGTTGATCAACTGTATTTGACATGGCGTATGGCTACTTGATCTTATTGCATAAATGTGAAAACTTCAAACCGTTCGATTTTAGAGGATTTTGAACTTATCCAAATGTTGAAGATGTACGAAGAGATTGCTGTAAATTTCGTGATGTAAAATGACAATTTAATTTCTTAGTTTCTTGTACATATAAACAATTAGTTCCGAATAAAAAATCCCCATTGATAAGAGTATACACATAAATATTGTCAAATCTCAAAGATCAAAGTCCATTTTTAATTTAAGACCCCCCAGATTTATAGCATTTCAAAATGAAGTCATGGGAATTTTTAATCGCCAATGTATATTAGATAAAAGACACACTTCAAGTTTATACGAATATTTCGTTTTTATTGTATCCAACTGTCCTGATTTCTATTTTTGACTTGCTGTGATTTACTGATTACATTATGGTCATCAAGAATATGAAAAAAAAATAGATTGATAGTTTAAGAGAGAACTATTAGTGTGTCTTGACAACAAAAGTCGTGTAAAGTCGTCCGTGCTTCAGATAAAAGAAAATCAGAACTGATAGTCGCTGTTAAGCGTTAGGGACTATAAATCATATCAGTGATGATAGTAGGTATGTACATATATTTACATTTTTCAATACACATATTTACTGGCTCTCAGTTTCAGTTTTCAAATTTTTTTTCTAATCTGCCTGATCTGAAAGAATGACAAATATTCGAAAATGACGAGAGGTAACAGTTTTTGAAAAGGTTAAACGATTCAAATGTGCGTGAAATGTTAAATTCTCGTATTCTTCTCGTTGCGCTGGTGCAGAATTTGATTCCCAAGGAGTTGATTTTGCCTTACCCAAAATGTTGAACAACATTAGCGTATTCTTATCTTCCTGGCCGCAATCTCGCTAACTAATGAAGATTAGAATTGAATATGTTGCACTCGTAACGAGTACATCTAATACGAGTAATAGTAACCCGGTGGGAATTCTGCCTGAATTCAATTCGCAGCAAGTAAATTCGAAGGGTGTGACTGATCAGACTTAACCAATTCACCGACCCGTCCGGCCTATCGAGTGCAACGGCACAGGACTGAAAAAATATGATGAGGAAATGAGTAAATTAAAGAAGCAGAAATCGACTAAATTTGATCTGATAAATTTCAGATTTAAAATTTTTTTTTTTTTGTATTTTGAACTGAACCAGAGCATTTGCAGTTTTTTCTCTCATTCTCTCTCGATAACCGTAACTCCTAGTGGAGCATGGTGCCTTGATGACTACCGTGTATAGTCCATCAACGTTACAAAGACAACTGAATTCGGAGTGTGATACGGTTGTCAGCTATACCACTTCCTAGTCGCATTGTTAGTTTATTATTCTACGATAAGAATATTTCTTGTCATCTTCTTCTGAATAATAAACTTGCGACAAGTCGTGCCGAGTTTGGAAACACGTTTCTCTATGAGTGTCTATTTCACAGAGTGGCGACCGAACGATCACGGCCACAGAGCACGACAGAGCAGTTTTTTAACCGATAAAAATAACTCTGAACAGCATAACAGCCGCCTTAGTCCTTCCCATTCTCTAAAATATATTCCTCGTACAGTAAAACCCCGATAATCCAGGCCTCGATAATCTGGAATTACCAGAATCTGGATTTGGCCCCAACTTTGTCTTGATTTTCATACAATTTGGAAATTGTATAGGGTTTCTCCAAGGGAAAGCATTTTCCATCCCAACATTTTTAAATAACGTAAAACTGGTAAACCAGGGTAACAATTAGTGCATTTCGAAAATTCAGATAATCCGGATAGGGTTCGGTCTCAATCAATCCGGAATATCGAATATCGAGGTTCTACTACTATATAGTTGTAAAGCACTTGTTGATCAATATTATGTCTGATCCTCAAATTCAATGCGCTCGAATCTTTCAGTTTCACGAATTTGGCCGTTTCTTTTGGGGCTGTTGTTTTCCCCTTCATGGGTTTTACGAAAATTTTGTAGTTTTAAAATTTAATCAGTGACATAATGACTTACTTAAATATTCGAAGTTTTCAAAAATGTTGAGATGATTAATTGTTTTACCTGAAAAAAAAGAAGAAAGAAGTCATGAATAATTTTAATTATCAAATTTTATGAATTTATTGCATAGAAAAATATTTTAGATAGTGATAGTTTTGAGGTACACACACAGCGTAATTAAAATAAAACAATAAAAATAATTAATTACATCGTCCTATACGATGTTTTATCGCATGCAGGGTTGCCACTTGAGCAGCCTGGCGACTCGTTGTATTCTGAATAATATCTCGTATACGAATTTGCTTTAGATTGGGAAAACGTATTTCTCTTTAATAACAAAAATTTTCACTATGCCTCGACCTAAAAAACACTCATGAATGTACGTGGTATTTAAAGAGGCGCCACCGAAAAATAAAACTTTTAATTTCGGCAATTCGCATTGCGTTTCTCATACTCTTATACAAACTGCAAAAAATAAATACTCGGGATAATTACATCAAAGGTCGACAGACTTTGAACCGCATATCTTTTCACACAGTCGTCTCTAGTGCCAATAAATTGAACAAATACGGTTAAGAGACTAATGTGTCATTCATATATGTGTAACGAAATTAAAGAGCCAAGTAACAACAACGTTTATGACGCATGCCAGCAAGGATCGAACTGCCTGCCGAAATAAGCTGAGATATTCAGCGCGACATGGAGTAATATAAAAATGCCAGGAAAATAATATCTACACAGTGTTAGGCCTCATTCACACGTACTGAAATTTAGTGTTTTAGTTTAACGAAAAAGTAGAAGATAAAAATGATCGCATTGTGAAGCGAAATCTATGGTTAAATGGTTAATTAAGTGTGAACTATACATTCAATTTTCTTGATTTTTGGCTTACATTGTTGTTTATCGCTGAGTGTGTGAAACATGTCTATACTGTTGATGAGTTAACACTTGAGGCGGATCTCACAACTATATGCTATGCAAAAAATTTCAAACTTCTTGCACACCCCCAGATTAATTTGATCTGTGTTTTGTATGAAGCCAAATTTAAATTGTTTTATTTTTAAATTTTTTCGCTTTACAGAAAGAAAAACGGCATATGTACATAGTGCAGTCAAAATATCCCAATTCAGGCCTCCAAATAGAATAAAACTAGAGTAAGGCTGATTTTTGTTGTTTTTGAATCAATGGACTCCCAGGAATCTACAACTGATTTTGCTAAAAAAATTTGATCGGAAAAGTCCCAAAAAGGATACTCTTTAATCCTTGACCGGAGGTCGGCATGCGGGGTATCATTCAAAGGAATCGTCGAGTACATTACATATCCGGTGTTTGTTTCCTGTTTCAAGGACCCCCAACGGAATAAATCGAGCTTAAATGGAAAATTTGCGTGTTTCCCGTGTATCTTTCGAAAGCCATAACTACGAGAATAATTCAAGTTTTCCCTACTTTTATCACTTTTCAGAATCTATAATAGCTGGAGATTCTACCATCAAATTTGCTAAGAAAACAGTAGATCGGAAAGCTATAAAAAGGACATAAAAGGACACTAATTTCACACCATGATCGAACGTGGGCATGCGGGGTGTCATATCAAAGAGGACGTCGAGTGCATTGCATATCCGGTGCTTGTTTCCTGTCTCAAGCACACTAAATGGAATAATTCAGGCTTAAATGGAAAATTACGGCTTCCCAATTTTCTCCGTTGAGGGTCCTTGATAGAAGTAACAAATGCCGGATATGCAATGTACTTGACATCCTCTTTGATATGACATCCCACATGCCCACGTTCGACTAAGATGTGCAATTAGTGTCCTTTTATGTCCTTTTTTAGAGCTTTCCGATCAACTGTTTTCTTAGCAAATTTAATGGTAGAATCTTAAGCTATTATAGATTCTGGAAAGTAATAAAAGTAGTGACAACTTGAATGATTCTCGTAGTTATGGCTTTGGAAAGACACACGGGAAACACGCAAATTTTCCATTTAAACTCGATTTATTCCGTTGAGGGTGCTTGAAACAGGAAACAAAAACCGCATATGTAATGTACTCGACGTCCCCTTTGATATGATACCCCGCATGCCGACCTTCGGTCAAGGATTAAAGAGTATCCTTTTTTGTCCTTTTTGGGACCTTTCCGATCAAATGTTTTTTAGCAAAATCAGTTGTAGATTTTTGGGAGCCCACTGATTTAAAAACAACAAAAATTAGCCTTACTCTATTTTTTTCTATTTGAAATGCTAATATGACTGCACTAACATAGAAGACAAAAAAAAATCGAAATCGAGAGTTTATCAATATCTGAGCAGGATGCAAAGATGCAATATCATGAAGCATGTAAACGGGTATAGATAAGATAGCGTCTATATATTTACACACCATGAGAGTCAGAGACGACAACAATATATTATGCAGAACAAAGTTATATGTATGTACTTATGAAAAAAAGCACAACGAAAGCCAAGTGCGAAAAAGTAAAAGACGTCGTCGCTGAGTTACTTATCTTACATAAGCCAACAATGTTAAAAATGCACATTTAAAAAATGACTAAAGTTAAGTCTATACAAAGTACATACTGTGCAATTTACCTCGGTTTCTTTTTGTTTATGGTCGCGTTGCGTTTAATGTCTATAGACGTAAATAAAATGGCAAAGACCGCTTCTCTTTTATAAGTAAAATTAGTTGCGGGTGGCGGATATGCATTTTAATCTCAAATATAAATCGGGGATATATAGGGGAAGTCATTATCAAAAGGCTCTCTGACCGAGCCGCGGTTACTACAACAAATGGTATACATATGTACCAAATTTGAATGTCATATTCACAGGCAAGTCTAATAGGTCGTATAAATAAAAAGATGCTTTGCTAAGTACTTGGCTAAACAAGCACAAACATACTACCTAATGTCTTGGTTGTGGTTTTTTATTTCGCGTTTACGATTGCGAGAGCTTGTAAAAGCATATACAGTCCCACGTAAAATCATAGACTCAAACCTCAAACGCATAATTACATAGAATGTTATAATTGAAAATCGACAAATTTTAAAAGGAGAACCGGCAAGACTGAGTACAATGACACTATAAAAAATGAAACACAAGCTCCAAAGACGATATACATTCTCCGGCTGCCATTTCGACATGATAAATTCTTTAAAAAGCTGCAGAATCTCAACTTTGAATATTAATAGAAATAACCGACGCAAATAAGTTCGTCCATCCGCCCAATCCCAAATAACGAAATGGATAACTGCCAAGAACAAAAAAAAAATTCGAAACAATCTTAAATTTGAAATTTCAAACTAACTCAGCACCCAGATGTGGCACACGAACGAAAACACATTGCAGACATTCTAATAAATTGATCTATTGAATTTTGAAAAATTGTTGTGTTCTTTTTGTCGCGAATCGTCCATCTTGTTCGGGCCTTTAACCCACCCCAAATCCAAGGACATACAAAATAATGGTCTCCTACATTCAAATACGAAAACAAAAATCTAAACTGAGAGTAAAATTGCAATTGGGCTGCGCTGCGTGCGCAAGCAATAGACAAGAGACGTTGCTAACAATATGGGCACGCGTTGATCGAGTGATCATACAAAACTTTGCTATACGTGAGTATGTATCCATGAACAGGAAACACGTAATGCACTACATATGTTCGAGTATATGTTGAATTGCAGCGATTCAAGTTGAACTGTGCCAATAGTAATCAATTAAGGTATATTCACGAGATGCTGGCCGCATAAGATTGAATTCCGTGAAATAGCTGATCAAGATCAATAAACATGATCTCGACTAGGGTATAAATCGTTGTTGTCAATCTGTCTATGTAGACAAAATTGCGAAAGAAAAACAAAAACATAAAAAAGAGTCTATACACTACAGCTGTATTTTCTTAAATTTTCGTTAAACATGTTAGCAATTCAATATTAAAAGTCGCTCGACCAGTTTTGATAAATTAGGTATAGTACTCGTATATCTTATTTCCCATTTACTTTTAAGATTTTATTTGAAATTTGTCCGAGAAAAAAATTAAAATCACATTGTGTCGCCTCTCTAAACAACACACATTTACTGGAAAAGACTAAAAATAAAATAAAATGCTGTTGCTAACATAAATGAAAAGACGCTATCCGCTATGAGTAACACTTTCACAGTACAAAGGTCGATCGCGAAATCGCAAATTGAACGAATGGACTGAAATTGTTCAAGTTAACTGCCTCTACCAAAACCATCAGATCAGTAGCATATGTTTGTGGGAATGAATCTTTATCTTTGTATCTTCCCTTGCGTGTTTTTTGCTACTTAATTGATCATTATTAGATGCAAAGGAAACTCACAATAAAATTAATAATAATATGTGCATATTATGATTAGCATGTAACGGAATACGATCTGTATCATATCATATGGTTGGAACTTCAATGCCATTGTTAAATATCTTTATTTGCTATTGCTATATTACCCTGAATGCGTAATGTTTTATCGCGTATATGAGCCATGCTAAACGTCGCGTAGCACATGTTGGACTTTGGACTTAGCATAAGCTCTATGTATGTATTTTCTATTATGAGATCAGCGTGTATAGACAAATTGGTTGTGACTGTGACTTGACTAAACAAAATGTGTCCACAGTCGAAGAACTTAATGTTGGGGACTTCAAGAGTTGGTGCTCTTGGTGGTATTAGCGGAGGCTAAGTTTTCTAGATCTCTAAGAGTGCACATACTTTGCTGTACTGTACAAAGTGTATCTTCATTAAGTATGTATGCACATAAGATATAATAGCAATATCGCATATTAAGCCTCTGTCTATGCCGTGCTGCTTGTGCCTTGTGCAGTCGCAGCCGCTTGAACAGCTTTTGGGCACGTGATCATGAAAATGTCTATACGAGATCGCAGTCCAAAGTACGCTGAGAGTGTACACACAATTAATATTGTTTAATAAATTGAGTAATTAGTGAAATTATGTTTTATTTGTTCATATTAGCAGTTTTTCGTTTATATACATATACATATAACGGGTGGGCCAATTACATACATGTTCGTTTTTAAATCATAGGGTAGTTTAACACTGAAAGCTGTTTTTCGCTCGAAATCTGGATAGAAAGTCAGCGGAACGAAATGAGGCGCTTTACGCTTGAACAACGTTGGGAAATATTGAAAACTTATTTTCAAAGTGAGTGCTGTCTAGCCCAAACAGTGCGTTTATTAAAAAGAAGTTTTGGTCGAAATGAAGCACCCGCGAGAGTCACGTACGCAAGTTTGTGCAAAAAGTTCGTGAGACTGACATGCTAGTGGACAACACTCATGGTGCCCGTCGTCGTACGGTGCGCACAGATGAAAATGTGGCTGCTGTAGCCCTGAGTGTTAGACTCTATCCACGAAACACGCCATCGATCTCAACAGTTAAACAATTCACGCACTAGCCTGAGAAGAATTCTGCACAAAGATCTCGGATTATTCCCTTACAAGGTCCAATTGACATAGCAATTAAAGTGGCACGACCATCCACTTCGTTATCGCTTCGCAGTTTGGGCCTTAGAGCAGCTTGAATTGGACAACGATTATCTTTTCTGATGAGGCGCATTTTCATCTCGGCGGCTACGTTAATAAACAAAATTGCCGCATCTGGGGCTTGGAAAACCTGCATGTTGTTGTCGAGAAGCCAATGCATCCACAGAGAGTGACAGTTTGTTGCGGATTGTGGAGTGGTGGAATCATTGGACCATTTTTTTTCCAAAATGAGGCTGGTAACAACGTTTCGGTCAACGGTGCGCGTTACCGAGCCATGTTATCCGCCGCCGCCTCGGAGCTGCGATTTGACCCCTGTGGACTTTTTTTTTTGTGGGGAACCATGAAGGACCGATGTTATGCCAGCAATCCAGAAACGATTCAAGCACATAAGGCCAATATCATACAAGCAGTGAGCTACAGCCTGAAACCATCAACAGGGTTTTGGAAAATTGGTGTGACAGAATGCGCTACTGCGAATCCAGCCGGGTCAGCCACTTGAATGAAGTTGTGTTCCATCATTAATGGGAGCTTACTTACTTTCTAATAAAGCCATAAGAATGGAAAAAAATAATTTTATTTTATTACATTTTGAAAAACGAACGTGTAATTGTCCCACCCTGTAGTTATGTTAGTGAACGATGTGTGATCCAACTTATATGGACCAATTTTTAATCCCTGTGCCTTAGTTTTGTACATATAAGAAATGGAAGAAAAGTTTAAGTTAAGCAGCGAATGAAGCCTAATTCTTCGCAAATATCATACGGAAGCATACATTTGTTTTTTTAATCAACATATTCGGTTTTAAGGGCCAAGACATGCTTTTATTGAGTTCTCTCGTTACGTCACAGCATTATTCGTTTACTAAAAAAAAAAGATTTTCATTGAAACAAATAAATACATAAAATTAAAATAGTCCTGGTGGTTTCCATAATTTTTATTAAATACAACTTCTCCATGATCTTTTTTTTCCAAAACTATAAACGCATTGAAAATATAAATTAATAATTAACTTTCTCATGCATTTGTTGCCTTAAGAGTTATCGCATCTGCATAACTAAAGACAGCTGAATTTTCCACAACATGACCTCTAAAATTGTCAATGTAAAACGAAACATATGCTCCCTATTTTAAGAAACAAATTGGTTCACCCATCTGGATAAATATGAGAATTGAATAATATGAGACCGATACTAATTTCTAGCGCGGCCTAAATTTGAATACCCTTCACATTTGAATGAAACTTGTGACAATAATTTCTACAGCGGTCATATGACGTAGTGTTCCGATTTCATTTGTTTCTGGATATGTGTTGAGGCTGTACTAGGAACACACTTTGGAATATACTGCGTACACCAGAAACAAACTTGTATAAATCAATTTCAGCATGATAGCTTCAAAACTGAGGGATTATATTGCATAGAAACAGACAAATATACCAGTGGCGTATTTCTAGAAGAGGCACAGAGGGCATGTGTCCCTTTTTGATTAGTGGAAAATTTTTGCATAGTTTTTTTTACGAAGATTAATTTGCAGAGGCACATCCAATAATAGCTACATACATAGTCAAAAAAAGGCGACAACATGAAGAATGTTTGTAAGGAGTTCGAAAAACGCTCAAGATGTGTATTTCTCGTGTTTGTATTTTTCAATGAAATCGCGAACAGGTGAGTCAGGTTCACTTCCGTTCATCTTCTATATATATATAAGAAAGTCGTGTTAGTTACACTATTTATAACTCGAGAACGGCTGGACAGATTTTCATGATTTTGGATTCGTTGGATTAGGCTCTGGCCTGAATAGCATAATAACTATTGAAACATGCAAACAATTCACAATGAGCTAAAATTCCCAATGGATTCTTTTTCACCTATTTCTGTGTGTATTTCTTTAACGTATGAGCGGATTTCAGTAAATTTCTTCCACAGGATTTGTCTCTTCCCAAAGTAACAGGACAACTATCGAGACATGAAAAATTCACAATGGGGCACAATTATTAAGACAATTCTTTTTCTTATCAAGAGCGTCGATTAACCGAACGCCGATTATCCGAATACTCGATTAACGGAACCGGTCACTCAGCTTCTTTTCTTGTAAAGAACATAGAAAAGAATGAAAAATGAAGAGAGTCTGAAGGAAGCAACCTGTCATCTGCATCGCTCAATTACCTCGATTTTTTTCGATTTTTCAATTTTAGTTGTTTTACACGTTTTCAGTTTGTAGCTTAATTTCACAATTGGGCTATTCTATCATTTTTCTATGGAAGCTCCATTAACCGAACTTTCGTTTATCCGAACCACCCTTGTCGACATTAGTTCGGATAATCGACGATCTACTGTAGTTCTTTCTTGAGCGAATTACAGGATTTCAGTAAGTTGACCCCACCTTATGGGTCTACACAAGACTCCGACCGGAATGGCAGTATAACCATTGAAATAAGCAGAAAATTCACACTGAGCAACAATTCACAATGAGCAGCAATTCATAATGAGTTCTTTTTTTCTATTACTTGAATGTCTTTGCGGATTTTTGGAAAATTTTTCTCCCGAATTGGTCCTCTTCCTGAATATCAGAATAACATGAAAACACGCGAAAAAATTTATAATGAGCAAAATTATAAAGATTTGTTCGTATATGTATTTCTTTCTGTATTTCTTGAACGAATTGCCAGATTTCAGTCAACTGATTCCAGCGGGTTGATCTACCTACACCTCCTTCATCTTTGAATATCGAATTTAGTATCATACAAATTTACAATTCGTTTTTTAAGCGTCATATTGACTACAAAATTGTCTGCTTCTATCGAATGAAGTAAACTTGCTAAATGTAATCAAGTCTTTAGTTTTTTATTTTCGTTAACATAACTCCAAACAAAATTCATTTTCCATCATCGTTACCATAGGCGAAGCAACGTTTTCTTTTGAAGTTTTTATCTTCAACCACTGAAATCTGTGATCTGATTTTCTGGAATAAGTGTCCTAAATATCTTATTTGTAACGAAATCACTGAAACCAAAATGTTGCAATAGTGAATCGATAATCGGTAGGGCCTATACGTGTTCTTAGTGTATTACGTGATTTTATAAAGGACGCAACTTATTTAGATCGATGCCATGTAAATCTGTTTGTTTTCCTTGATCGATCAACTTTCCATGAACTTTGATTTAAGTTATTCAATGAATTCGGACAATGAAGAATGTAGCGGATAGGTGGTATAAAAAATGTATAGAGATTAGGTCACCTTGAACTAATTCTCAGTATAGGATACAGCACTAGCTGGTTGACCTCGGTAAAAAAAAACTGTGACATCTCGCATCTTGTCTTTCCTATGCAACATCTAGTGTGTCTAGCCTAAATTTCAAGTCACCAGTTATATGTATTGATTTTGTCCCCTTATTGCATGCCCCTCTTTGAGGATTTCCTAAATACGCCGCTGAAACAGACTGACGGACATCGCCCAATTGATTTCTCTTCTCACACTAATCCTTCATTCAACACAAAGTTAATCTACCCTTTCATAATGAAGTGAAGGGTATAAAAATTGTCCTCCGACTTTTTGGTAATATGTACAAACATATAAAGTTTTAAGTACGTAGACATGAATATAACTCTGTCAACACCACCCATAGTTAAAGCAACGATATATTCTTCAGTGTCGATGATTTTTCCAGCATACCTACATATGTAGCTCGTTTAAGTTTAGATGTTTATATTGTCTGTGCCCTATGGGAGTGATAACATTTCTTGCTTTCTTCTTTTGTACACGCATCTGGAGACAAGGTTAAATATCTTCGATTTTATCTATATGGACTATAAAATTGAAATCCCGTTTAGAGTTATTAATTGTCCAAATTTTCCACTCGAATTTTCCAGACGAAAAAAAACAAGCAATAAATTTTATGTATATTAAATGAACACTTTAGAAAAATTGGGTCACAATTCCAATTACCAGTAAAATCCTTATCAGTTCTTAGGTGAACATTTTTATTGGTGATTTTTTTTTTTCTAATTTGACGTTGTGCTGTGATGATATTGCATTTCACAGAAAAAATATTTTCTGTCTGACCTGACCTACAATTTAAAGTCTTCCTTCACACAACACAAGGCGAAAGCCTTCTCACATACCAAATGTATCAACAGATCGTCCATAAGTTTCAAATATTTGATCTAATTTGATTGAAGCGAATATATAAATAGATTTGAAATGATAAAAAGTCTTTCGATTCTCCCACATCTGCAAAAACGTATGTTGACCCAAAATATTCATAATAGTCTTCTATTGCTAGTTTATAATATATAGTTCAAGGATACGAACAATATCTTTTAATTACTATCCGTAATCCGAGAAGGAATAACAATGACCTAATAAATAAAACGAAAATAAATGTGAGAAAAAAGCTGACAAAATACATTTTTTTCGCGTCATAATTATCAACACGACTTCAAGATAAGATTTAAATATACATTTTAACCCACAAAATTAATTTTGAAATTTATATAATACACACACTATATAATTTTCTTTTTTGATTAATAGCACAAGGATGTCCTAAATGTTAATTTTATTTTTAAATATGTACCATGTTAATCCGGAAACACAAGACACACATACATACATTAAATATTTCCAGACATTGTGTTGCGGATACCTTGACCAAAAAGAAACGGATCTAATATATTTTTTTATAGGCAGTGTCCATATTGTTGTTAGCAGTTCTGTTGAGGAGAGCCGTCCAGAGAATTAGAACGACAGAACATCATCTTTAAATTGAAGAAGCATGTTAAGATGATGTTATTTTTTATTCACCCATATACACCCATATTTATTTTTATTACCAAAAAAACATCCAGTGGTTTAATTTATTTTTATATTTTTCTAGGCTAACTAATATTCTACTTGAAAACAAAATGTACATACAGTAGAAACTCGATAACTCGAAACTTCTTTACTCGGAAAGCGCCTTAATCGAAGAGAACCCGAATCTCCAGCTCGTTTGAATTAATAAATTCGATAACTCAAAGAACGACTCAATAACTCGAAATTAAATTCTTTGTTTGGCAGTCGGCGAGACTATTTGTCGAATTGTTCCTCCTGAAACAATTACACCCAACGGGTATACGATTGACATTTAGTTGATTCATAGACACCATAGCTACATACGAAAATATAATGAGAAAACGAAGAATTTAGTCTTGTTGTGAAAATTTTTTCACTATTAGAATACTTAGAAAATTACAAAAATATGGTGCCCTCGATATCTAGAATTTTTACTCAGTTAGACTCTATAACTCTAAAACTCGATACCTTGAAAACTTCATAACTCGAGGTAAAATTCATTCCCCTTTAGCTTATATTTATTAAGTTTCCACTGTAATATTTTTCAGCAACAGGAAAAAATGTATTTGATATTAATATTTTGCAAATATTCATAAGTGGCATAAATTGCTTAAGGTAAATACTCGTATACTCTTTGTCCTCGAAAATGTTGTTGTGCATCTTATAATAGTCGTAGATACCTAGTTATTCTATTGATTATGTCTGGTATCTTATCAAGAAGATAACAAAACAATTGAGCAAGATAGCAGAATAATATGTATTTAAAGTATTTTATCAAATTATAATTTTTTTTGCTTTTATATTTTAAATATAATACTTACAGTGTGAAGATTTTGGTTAATGTAACTACGATACAAATTTCATTGATCTGAAGATCGATCGATAGATGCTGAAAATTGTAATTTTTGTACATATAGCGATCGGAACATTTGCGCTAGTTCCAATTTTTTTATATATGTATATATTTGACAGGAAGATCCTCTTTTGTCAACTTCAAGTTTTCGTCCTTGAGGATGCTGTGGGTGCCCAGCTATATTATAAAAAGCCATGGAAATAGACATAAAATTCAAACTTTCGCAAATATGTGGAAAACAATGAATATGACTTAATGTCCTAAGGATGAAACAAGCTAAAGATCCAGACATCTTCCTAGACAATTATACCCCGAATCCAAGAATATTATGTGCAATTTACAGTGAATCACAGTCAAAGTGAGCCACCCTAATAAGAAACAAATTTCAAAAATATCCCATTAAATACTTTTCGGGCAAACCAATTTTTGGAATTAGGAAAACGTCTGCTTCCAATCCAGTATGAATTATCATTGTTTGATCCCATGCACAGTTGTAGAAACCGTTAAAATCAAACCAGTGCAGAATTTCATGTCACGATGAAAGTGAGCCACCTAATTGAATTTGTTATTTTAACGGTAAACATTTTCCGGAATTGCAATTTGATTTAATAGATTTTCCTTCAGTAGTGTACTTTTATTCAAATACTAAGGATGGGTCGACAGACAGGTATAGAAATCCGCCGATTGATTGTAAAATACCATCAGGAAGAGAAATCTCAGAGGCAGATAGCCCTATTGGTACAGAAAAGCCGCGGAACAGTGCAACACATTATTCACATAAGCAAAAACGAGGTAATAGAAAGGCGTTTACCGCGAGAGAAGAGGCCTTTTTAGTCCATGAGATTAAAAAGAACCCTCATCTGTGTGCCCCACAATTGACCGCAATGGTCGAAAATCAACTAAATATTGACGTACACCCTGAAACCGCAAGGACAAGGAGGAGTCTCAGGAGGCAAGGATTCAACGGACGAGTAGCTCGGAAGAAGCTGAATATTACCGCAGCTAACAAAAAAAAAAAACGGTTAGAGTTTGTTAATAAATACGTTAATAAGGGCATACATTTTTAGCAAAAAGTATTCCAGTAAATATGCTAATTTTTACTTCCTAACATTAGGATTTAGGTAATATTAAAGATAAAAGTAAATTTAATATCTTTGGTTCAGATGGTTAGCAGATTGTGTGGCGAAGAAAGAATGAAGACGAAAAATATCCATTCGCAAACAAAGCACGGCGGTGATTCCGCCATAGTTTGGGGGTGTATGGCGGGTAGTGAATCCGACAAAGTTCACCATATTGAAGGTTATAATGGACAGATTTGTGTATGTGGATATTTTAGAACAACATCTTCAAGAAAGTGTAGATAAACTACGAATTGAAGACAACTTCTACTTCTACCCGAAACACAAATCCCGGATTTAAATATTATCGAACATTTAAGGGCCCGTTTGAAGCAAAAGCAGTTATTAATGGAAAAGTGTTAAGATGTGTTTTACTTGGGGTTTTATTTAGGTGGCTCACTTTCATATGCAACATATTTTTTCGACTCTTTTTAGTTTTGTTGTTGCTTGTTCTTGTGAAATTAAAATAAGACAATTTTCAAACACATTAAATAAAAGACTAACGTTTAGCAAACAGATTAATATAAAATACAATTTAAGTTGATTTCCTTTTCATTGGTTTTTCTAGGATTTTCTTTCTTTTACTCAAGGTGACTCACTTTGACTGTTATTCACTGTATATTTCGCACTATAAATTTTCACTTAGATAGTCAGAGGATTTTATATATGTTTTTCAGATATTTTTCCTCCGACCAAGACCACCTATTCAGACAGATATTTTTAAAAAAGCTGTAGCTTCACTCCAAACTACTCTAGACGGGTACCTTTATTTTTTTAGTTCAGAAATCTTTCTAAAATAGAAAGTAACAGTTTGTGTCTTACAAGGGTGTCCAACTTAATTGTTACGCGGGCGCAGAGCCAAACATGTTCATGAAAGAGAAGACTTATTTTCATTTTCACAATGTTAAGGTTTGTGTTCGTAGAGACGACTCATGTGATGATCGCTCAGCGATCGATGTTAAACCACTAGTTTTGAGCATTATTAGCATATATTATCTATACAGACATGTTCCTTTAGATCATAGTCGAGACAAGTTATGTAACCACATTCACTAAATATGAAAATATGGCTCGGAATGGGATGCTTCACTACGATCGCTGAGCGATCATCAAATGGGTTTTCTCTACGAACACAAACCTTTAGCCCCGTATTTGGAACACAACAACAATTTGAGTTTTTTTTTAAATTTTTGAACAAACGTTAAAATGTCCTTTATTGGCCATGAAAATGCGTGTCCTCCAAAATGCACAAATGTGTATGAGAAGAACTGCCACTTTTCAATGTCAGTATGTATAAAAGGTTATCAACCCTTTTCACTGATGAAGTTTTTGCGAATTTCGTTTTAATCCTTGCAATACTGCGGAGAGACCAATCTATACAGACTGATGACACGACTTTTCGTTACTTTCCTGTTAAAGCACAAAACACGATACATAGTAGCAAACTGCAAAATATAAATCCCAAACTAGACAGGATTTGCACTTTTACGGTGACATTGAATTTCTTTGTGTATAGGGGCCCAATTTACTGAAAAAATATAAAACCTTGACAACATTAGCGCTTTATGATGTACACAGACAAATTTACGATTTTCATGCTAAATTTCCAATTCTAATTTATTCACAGAAAATGTTTGCCAGCAAAGTTAAAAAATAATCTGTGTTCGGGGACTATGTGCCACTTTTGTATGAAATAATATCTGCATTTATTTGCACAAAATTGTGGACAAAAATTTGCAGTCTAGCCGGGATGTAGCCAACATCTTCGAAACCTATACAATCTTCTACAACCTCAATATCGCAAGGCCCCAAAGTTAAAAATTTGGATATACTTTTCTCAGCCTCAAAAAATGTAGAACCCAATGGGAAGCAGTCGGAAAATTGTTTATGGAACATTCGATAGCACTGACTGAGGGTGGTGTAATTAAAGATCTTCTCAAACTTGCAAACTCTTGTTGCCTATAACCACGTTTTTTCGAAATTGCTCGCAGGCTGGATGAAAGACCGTATGCTGGACAAGGCTGTCCTAGAACGTCATTAGAACAATTAGTTTATAGTCATCTGAAAGTATGTTCAAAAATTCGTACCAAAATGTGGCATGCAAGTGTAACTATAAAGACGCTTTTCTCGATTTGCTCGATATTGTATTTTTATCTAAATTATACCCATTTCATTAACTCGTATCCCTTTTTAAGATAGAGAAAAATCATTCAAGCAAAAGTTTTTGGAAATTTTGGGTTCTTCAATTTTGCCATGGACATATTTATCGTAAAGGGCTCCCAAAAAAAGTTAAAAGATCGGAAAAACTACCAATTCCCCTGTGCGTGCAGCTACATCAAAAAACGTATAACTGCGCGCACAGGGTCCTAGGAAACAATTCTATAAAACATATCAAAAAATTTGAACTACTGCAAATTTCCCAATGAAACTGCATTTTCACTTGACTAAACAGTGTTGAACAGATAACGATAGTATTTAATGCCATGAAATCAATGTACTCTTTCGCGAGCCCACGTAAGCAAATCCATAGCATCTGCATAAAATTATTATTAAAACCATCTACTATAAGTGCGATTGCAATTGTGGTAAGACATTTCAATAATACGGAAAATTTAAATCGATTAATCATGCGATTTTGCAATATGAACTCGCTTGAACTTGAGGTTAATTAACTTGATAAGAATTGCATTTCATATATGAATGCACGTGATTATTATTTTGCTTGTGCTCAAAGTGATAGGCTCTAGTTATAGTTAGCCTTATCGATGCAAGTACACAACGACATATTTGAGTGCGTACGAGAAATATTGCTTTGACACACCCCTTTAATCAAATCCCGGCTTACAAGTGTGACTATTTTAATTATTATTATTATTCTCTCCTACCAGCAAATTGGAGAGCCAAATAGACTGGTTGGTGTAGTGGGTGTAGTGTGTAGGGAGCTCGTCTTTGAAGCACATAGTCATGGATTCAAAACCCTAATTTAATGACGGTTTTAGAATTCGTGACCAATTTAATAAATAAAATGAGTTTGCCATGAAACACCGACTTCTGAGCCAGCTGCCTCAATCTCATTTCAGTTTTTCTTTGTCCATAATAGAAACACTTATTCAAAGCAGAAAATATTCACTAAGCATTTAACTTCTTCAAATACGCGACTACACATTCATCGCATTAAAACCAATTACCCATTTTCAAATTTAAAACTAAAAAAAAACACACTATACAGCATTTTCATCTGTCTGCAATCTCTTTTTCTTGACTTAGGTAAAGAAGAGTTTTTGAAGAAGTTCTGAATGAATTTCAGGTTTCAATGTGAAAAAGGCAAATCGCATCGTCGTCTAGTGAAGGATAAACGACAACTAAATCAGCAAAGTTTTATGTTGCCTATTTATTTCTCTTCTATACTAAACTGAAAGGAAGCAAGCAACATCCATTCATTGGCGAATGAATGCATAAAACTTCTTCAAGTGGATGTGTATAATGCAATGAATTGGATTGTTTTTTTTTCAGTTATTCAGATGTATTTCATTTAAGGACAAAGTAATTGGAAGGAGGTATACTTTGAGTACAATAATCCTATTGAAGTATTGTTTAGTTCAGCTGCTTATAATAATAGCCATTTCGTCTCAGGTGATGGTGAATTGAAAAAAATGAATGAAAGGTAAATGAATTTTGTAGTTTTTGTGTCTAGAATGGGATTTTCTTTACGCGAAAAATGAAAAGAAGTTTTGGTTGTTTGAAAGGTTGGATTTGAAAGGGTATCGGGAAATCCATTAAAATACCATATGCTCGTCTATACAAGAATCAAATTTCAAGTTATTTGGCATTCGGTAGCTCAGTGTGTAGAGATTAGAGACTACAATCTATCTTGGTGAAGCGTATATGGGTTAGAGTCCCACTGCCACTATACAACCATGGGCGTTCGTGTTGTTTTTATAAAAACGCTCCTATGGCAGCCGGTCCTACGGGAGCTACTCATTGATACAACGGTCAAGTGCTCCCAAAACCGCTTTAGAAAAAAAATTGGTCGCTCGTTTTTTTACTTGTGCTGATATGGAAAAAATGTATTAACAACAAATTCATATTTTTTTTTAATTCTAATGCCTAATGTCGCAAATATTGTCCTCATCTATTTTGCATGCACTGCTATTTTCGAATGGATATCATGATGACCATAAATAAAATCCATCTACTCGTATCTTAATTCCCAACAATACAAGTTCAATTCTAGTTGAACTTAACGTATTAGCATGCGGGTATCCGTATGGTCTTCTTTGTTCTGATCTCCGTTTATATAGTTAGAACTGGTTAGACGACTTGCATGCAATCTCTTATTATTATTTTTTCCTCGTTGTGCTATATGGACTCTTGTGAGGTGAACATTTGAAGGTTATTCAAACAATATGGTCTAAATTGAGTAAATACGCAGTGAACATTGTGAAAAAAATCGCATAATTCGTTAAATTCTCAAGTATGGTTTGAGTTGAAGGTTTTGTCTATAGACTCGCGATACCGAACCCAGTATGCTCAATGGAAGTAGGTAAGTATTGCTATAAGTTTGTATGTAATTCAATGCATTGCTCTAAAATACAATAGAAAAGTGTCAACAAATGCAATCAAGTTTCTTATCACAGAAAATGTATTATTTTTAAAGAGTTTCTGTTATCATATTGTATGAAATTTTGAAATGAGTTTCTGTTTTCACGACATTTCGGTCATAATACAATAAATAATGTTTGTTTCACATTTTTAGAGCTTTTTGTTATCTAACCATTTTGTTTATATTTTCCAAGGAAATATAGTACAAAAAATAAAACAACACTGTTTAAAAACCACCTGAAATCTAAGGGTAATTCTTTGAAATCGTTATTCAGAGATATCAGGCAATTCCGCTTTTCTAAAACTAAAGTCCATACATATTCCTTGATACCTTTCTACTTGCTTGACTTAAGGTCTCCTTATCCCCGATTTACAAATCTCTCTTCAAACCTTCTTTGACGAAGGTCTTCTTAGCTCTTTCATTGATTTAAGTCAAATCCGATTTTTAAACCCGAATTCTCAAGTCAAAAAACATTTTAACGTGTCGCCCTGACTTAAGTTCTCTTGGAAAAGGCAATTTTGAAAGTTTGTTTTATATGACAGCCCTATGACGTAAATATGGACCTAACTCCCGTTCATATTGACATGTATATGTCTTTGCGGAGGCTACCTGAGAAATACTGGGTGTCGTTCCGTGTAAAAGCGTTACGAAAAACTGTAACGAAAACGTTTAACGCTTAAAATCGACCTTCGCGTAGTTCGATCTTCACCAAATTTGGTATACATTATCCTTTGATTGCTCCGACTCAGAATCGACAATCACGATTTCGATAAGTTGCGGGAATAGCGGTAAATTCGCCATTGAAGCGAACGAAAATTCATCCTTCAATTGGTTCTCCTAGCTCTCCCGGTGGACCGATGTCGACGAAACTCGGATGGAAGTTAAGTGGTGCGATCCTTAATATTTTGGTGCCAGCACTTCTTATGAGGAAGATGTCCTTGGACACAAAATGTCCTTTTTTCTGTGGGAATGCATTATAGACGCTATGTATAAGGATATGGATATCAAAATACAGAATCCGTTGTGACTAGTCTTGTAAAATCACGACAAGTTGATTTTGAGCTTTGTTAAACAATATTACCACCAAAAAGGACATTTTTCTAGCATAGGAAACAGAGTATGGGCATTATGGGTGTCGTTCGAAAGGTGATATGTATTTGGGGTACTGTATGTAATCGGTTTGAAAGGATTTTTGCGCTTCTGGAGTGACAAGATAACGGCTGATGCAATGTGGATTATTTTGTAAGCAATAACGTAGACATATACATGATCTAAGATTTTTCCCCTAAGGGAAAACTTCTCGGAGTTTTTTTAATTTGTGAAACTTCTAATATTATTAATATCGTTAGTCGTTCAATAAAGTCATTGGTTAAATTTCAAGAAAATTATACCATCGTTTATTTTAGTCAAATATTGGAAAACGATAACTGCACATTGAATGCTCCAAATTCCGGTACAAAAGTGAAAACTCAGAACGACTCGATGATAATACTTTACAGAAACCCTTCTAGCGTTAGTCTCGAAAATATGAAATCGCATCAAATGGGATTTTTTGAAGGGGCTTCACATTTGCATCTGGACAACAAAAATAAATCAACTGCATTTACCAACATTTCCCCACTTAGATATTCATCAGAATATTTTCCACAATGTTCTTCGATTGGAATATTGCGTGTTTCCCTTTCAGTTAAGAGTTTGACACGGATGCACTGAAGACTAGACAATTCATAAGTATTGGAACGAGTCGACAATCCAATCGCCAAGTCTCTATTTTTACCTGATGATTTGTATTTGCCCGTGTAAGTTTTGGCTAAAAATATGAAATGAGGCAAGACTACAAAACGCAAGAATTAGCCTAGAAACAAAAAAAACTGTACAAATGGTAAAATAATTACAGCCAGCAAAAATCCATTTACTTTTTGTCTTGTGGAGGCATTAAGTCGTTTTCTAGGAGCTAGATTATAAACTCATATGTACATATACTCGTAACTTATACTTATCGCAAAGATTCTGAAAGGTGCATCACCCCGGAATATGAATTGGGGAAAACCAAAAGATTTTTTATGAACAATTGGTTTGAAGATTGAAACGATTTGAAGATTGTGTCTGAAATCTTATGAACTCAAAACTTATACATACGAGTATTTATCTGAAGCTAAAGATTGTTGCAGCTCTTGGTGAAAGGTGAGCGGATGAGTTGAAGTAATGGATTCTCCAATGGAGTTTTTTTCTTGCTGAGAACACTAAACGGAAAGTATGAAGCATTTACCAATTAATCAGAAAAGTTATTAGCAAGCAGGATTGGTTTTATAAAGATGGGCCACTTTTTGGAAATCTAACACAGAAATTAAATTAATAAACTGAAAAAAATGGGAATAAATTATTCAAATGATTATGCTTTTGTAAAATAAATAAATTATTATAAAGGAGGGTCGTTTGACAAAACTCCGTTCTGACCAAGATGGAGTGCAACTATTGCAAAATGGTTTTGATGGTTGATAACACCAACTTATTTAGGAAAGCTGCCGAATTTTTCAAAAAGATACGTTTCATAGTTCTTGTGTAACAGACACTTTTGGGAAGCAAGTCAGCCACTTTTTCCGGAATGAAAAAAAACTCATATTTCGTCCAGTAATTAAAGGCATCTAGATGAATAGGAACACCACAACTAATTTCATGATATTTTGTATAGTCCACAACAGTTCCATTATCCGTTTTCGGATGAGCGAGTTTAAACGTGGCCGAATAATACCCAAAAACAGAACGACTCGAAATGAGGAAATGATCGGCACGTGGCCGCCGATCAACAAATGGAGTTTGGCCAAATAGGGGAGGTCAAGTACAGATCATATGAACATGTGCGAAATTTCGGGTGCGAACATTAGAACATGAAGATGATGTTTGCGCGATGGCTGCCCTAGTTTGCTAACTGTGACCCATAAATAAATTTGTGTGACCACTTCGAGCAAGTGCGCTCGGCCATGTTGATGTTCAGGATGGATCCACCGATTCGTACCGGCCACCAAACAGAGAAGACGGAACACTGGATGTTCAAGTTGAATCAGTTCAGAAGCAGCAAAAGACGATTCCGTGGGCTGAAATGTTTTTTTGGCGGTGCATTTTTGAGAATTCGCAGGGGATG
Source organism: Microchrysa polita (assembly GCA_949715475.1). Taxonomy (NCBI): domain Eukaryota; kingdom Metazoa; phylum Arthropoda; class Insecta; order Diptera; family Stratiomyidae; genus Microchrysa; species Microchrysa polita. Next base: position 131,106,611 of record OX454415.1, on the reverse strand, counting down.
TTTTACACAGATTTTCTTTGGAAATAGAAAAACTGTTAAAGAGAAATTCTCCAGTCATTTATTGGCTCAAATCAATGCCGAATTTAAGGAGACACGACCTTAAATATTGAGATCAAAGTCTATTGTCTTACATGAAGAAACTGGAGTACCACTGGACAAAGTACATATATTGGACTGAAATGAGTTAGTATTAACCAAATCAGCCGAAATTTCTTTGATAGACCTAATACAATTTAATCGTCACGCTTAAAATCCTGTGTCTCGAAACGAGTAAATCTACAAACCTTTTTCGCGAAAACGTGACGGTTCTCCAGATATTTAATGTCAACAACATTTCTTGCCTCATCGAAAAGACTAATTTTGACATTGAATATCTAGAGAACCGTTACACGCGTTACTTCGCTAAAAAAAAAGGATGGCAGATTTTTTTTAGACCAACATTAATGTCATCATCAGAATTTGGCGCAACAGATATTGAAATCTCCCTCTGTTAGGGACCGGGTTCCACACTCCTAGCACTTTCCAGCTCTCTTTTTTTAACATCTGCCTGCCAATTTGCCTGGCCATATTTTTACAATTTAAATCGGGAAATCTTATTTTTTGTTATATGTAGATTGAAATTACATACCCCTAGGAAACTCATGGTCTTGAAAAAAAATTGGCCTCTCCTCCACATTAAAATCCAAGCTGCGCCCATGAGTTACATTTTATATCTTGTTGCAATTAATATAAATATACGTTTCAGTCGTGCATCAAATTGTCGGAGTACCAATTTAGATGGACTTCCTCCACTGTTCTGCCAAGTGGTGGAACAAAATTTCGACCACAGTGTGAACAGAATTCGCCTTTAAAGTTGAAGTATCAGCAAGGCTCATACGATGGTTTATATATTTAGCTGTCGTTCAAAATACGACCGAATTCTTCTGCGGACTCAAATGCACTTCAAATATATTTTTTTGTTCGGTTGTGGATTTTAGGAAAACACGTACATTCTTTTTTGGATTTCTGTGGTAAAACGGGAAAATACAAAACTTTTCAGACACGCATTTTAGGAGATTTTGACAAATTCTATGAGGTTACATTTTAAAGTTTAACATCCTCACGGTACAATTCGAGATTTCAAGATTAACTCATTGCCGGACACAATGCCAAATTTTGACACGATTTGTATGTCAAATGCTCAAAATTGGACGTCTATAGACGTTCTGTCCGGGAAAGGGTTAAATGTATACAAGATTCCCCCTAAATTTTCAAAGATTTTGTAAAGGAACATTACCCAAATCAAATTCTTTGTGGAGTAAGATTATGAGGAAACATTCGAACTTCTAGACTATGGAATTAACCAACATCTGGGTGAACTTTTTTGGTCTAAATATCCGAACCCTCAAATTTGACAGTTTCAGCTGTCTGTGGTATTCACACGGGTTGCCAATTGGTAGATCGTGAAGTCAATTGGAAGCAGTCATCGCTTCAACACCAGCAACAATTTAGATATCAAATTTATTACATTACGCTATCAACTCTCGCAAGAAGAATTTTCTTGTTATTCTTATCGACACTTATCTTACCGGCCGCCATATAGCGGACACATAGTGGAAAATATCGGAAACACAAAAGCTCTCCTTATGAGAACGGATAGCAGAACAAGCCAAATTGCCGAATGGCCTAACATAAACACAAGCACAGTGTCCAATTTGATAAATAAATGTATGAAAACTTTCAAAATGAAATTTTGATTGTATCATTTTCCGGCTGGCATTTGGCAGCCCGTATGGATGCTGTTTTATTACGAAAAGTGACATTAAACACCACGTCTACTAGTATACATTTGAAAATCTGGTATAAATATTCAAAAAGTTTACCCAGATGTTGGAGCCACTTTTTGATGACATTTTTATATTGTCTGCGCATTTCAGGCCTCCATTACACAGGCATATTTCTATTATAATATGTATGTTATATGCCTAAGTCTACTCGATTCATTCAGTGTCAAATCAAGTAGGCTTAAACATATTATAATAGAAATATGACCAAATATGACTGTGTACTGGAGGCTGAAGCCCTCATGTACTAGAAGTTCAATGGAGGAAACAGGGTTCGGCATTTCACTAACCTACTAAGATTTAGAGCTTTTCTGGGTTCCAGGTCATATGGGCATCGCATGGAACGAACAGGCTGATGAGCTAGCACGCACAGCTGCATCATCCCCTTTCTGCGGACCTGAATCCTTTTGTAACATCTCTTCATGTTTAGTAAAGAGAGCTTTCAGAGACCAGGAACGACTCAAGGCAATTGAGCACTGGGATAAACTACCAGGGCTCAGACAATCGAAAATGTTTATAGCAGGGTATTCCCACAGAAGAACGGCTGAGCTGCTGCAGTTAAGCAGAGCTAAAGTACGCATCATCTGTGGCATTCTCACAGGTCACTCCTGGCTGAGATTACATTTACGCACAATAAGAATTGTGCAAGATGCGAGCTGTCGATTCTGTGAAGAAGATGACGAAACCTCCTTCCACGTCTTATGCGATGCACTGGCCCAGCGTCGCTGGTCACACCTCGGAGTGGCCTTTCCAGATACGGACGACATAGCTTCGACATCTATTAACGACCTCAACTCTCAGCACGATCAACCTTGATCGTCAGGCGCAGTCCTGCCCATCTGTGACTAGGGCGATAGCACAATAGGCCCACTGGCTTCAGTGCTGCGAAACCCTTCGGGTTCACGCCCCTCTACAATCTACAATCTAGAGCTTAATACCGGGAGTATCGTTTATCAACTCCAGCATAACCCGATTATTAGAGTTACTAAATAAAAAAATAACAGGCGCGACAATCCAGCATTGGACTAAGGCCGCAGGATGTGTTAGTGACATCCTATTTCCAAGATCTTATCTGCTTTTTGTTGAGGTAATGAGATCAGCATCACGCTCAGCAGTGTTATTTATCCCCATAAATGGGTACTCGTTTAATATCTGAGTGAGATCATAGTCCGTCACAAGCTCGTGAGTTCGAAAAACACCATGGAACACGGTGAGATTCGAACTCATGAGCCTGTGCACCGAAGGTGCGCGAACTAACCGCTAGACCAGCCAGACTACAGAGAATGCATTAGAGTTACAAAGCGATCACCAAAATTAGAAAATATAAAATATTCAAAAATTACTGGTTTCAGACCATAAATTCTTCTAGCAATAACTCAACGACTCTTCTACCATCCGAAACCAAGAACACAGCATAATTATGCAATTTGAATTTCTTCACCACAGGTGTTCATGTTGGTCCCTTTGTATGAAACATGCACCCCGGGGAGGTCCCTACACAGATCATTTTGTGACGATTTGTTTTGTGTTCAGGCGTGAGGGCCTGCATATTTGATGCGGATTAGGAAAGACACACACAAAAAGAACATTTCGGGCCATTTAATTCGAATGTGAACGGAGAACGGGTACGTGAGTTGAATCAGAGATAACGACACTTTGGTAATAAATGTTTGCTGGTTGGCCCGTTGACTTGAAATGTGAGATCGTCGCCAAAATTGGATGGCGACAATGTGCATAGCAGATGACCCTGTAGATCAGGGTCTGTGTCTGAAGACATTTTCGGCTGACGACACACAGATTGACGATGTGCTGAGCCTATGCGTAGCGAATGGAAGTGATTTCGTGATACGAAAAGTATAACCACACAACTTTCTTCTCAGGGAAAACGGACAATTTTTTTTTAATTATGCAAATTGATCACATGGTCTTGCCATACATAGCGAAACATTTCAATTTGGCCGACCTCACTGGCAGTAAATGGATTAACGCCATAAATGCGATTATTCTGTACGTACAAACCTTTTCAATGCACTCCTGTCCCAAGGCCTTCGAGTCGCAAGTGACAGCAAGCTGGGTGCCATTCGGCAGATTCACGATACACCACATTTTGGCTTCTGCTTCTGCCTGTCTTCTTCGTTCGTTGCTCTCGACTATTTTTCACCTGCAGCAATGTTTCTTCTCCTTTCACGTCTGCTCCCGAAATCCGTCGACGTTTGGATAAAATGCACAAAATTTATTATTTTCACAAACTGAATCACTTCACTAAAATAAGACAAGATTGGTTCTCGATTCCCGTTGTGTTGATAAAAATCTTCACTTCCACCCCCACACGCACGCAGAGGACAACAATATTTTTCCACGAGAGCGCCTCTAGGAGAAATATCCCCAAATTGAATTACGGTAACACAATTTCACGGTCGTTTAGTTCTCGAGGAGTTTCTTTTTCGCTTTTTATGAATTTTTTATATTCCTGAGGGTTTTATTCACTTTTTTCTTTCAGGAAAAAATTTAGCACACTTGACGATTAAATTGGCAAAAAACACTTTTCAAGTTATTCGATCACTGGGAAAGTTCTGTTTATTTTATTTATATTTTTATGAAATCTTATTTCGCGCGTATGTATCTTTTAATCATTTAAAATGCACTCACGTTGGATAGATAAAAAGCGCCCGGTACAAGTTTATTCGGCATTTCTTCACGTAAAACGCTACAATGTTCGCTTTTGTTAAATTTTTCACTACTGGTCGCGGCAATTGGTTTTCGCCCACGTCCATACTACGCGAAATTCATAACACGATTAAACGACCGCAACCCCGACAAACGAGCTAATGTCGTCTTGGGAGAAAGAAAATGAATGAATGAAATGAATGCCGATGGCTGATGTTGATGCACACAAAAAAGGTGCGATAAAATTTGACAGCAAAAGAAATGAGAGCGGATGAATTGTGAGAGGGTTCATCACATCGGAGCTCACTGTTGTTTTGTTCATTTTGTGAGGGGAAGTTTGTTTGGATTTGAGCGAGGAGATTGTCGGGATGAGTTTAAGAGAATGAAAAAGAAGAGAATTCATAAGAGAGAAAATTAATACGGTAAGTGCTACCAGAAGAAGAAATCGGAAAATATATTTAAAAAAAAAAATTTTTTGGTAATTTTTACCACTATCGCTTTTATTTTTAGAATCTTAGCATTATGAATGTTAAACGGTATTAGGAAAGTATCTGTGACGCGAAGTTTTGATAAACGCATTCCATTATGTAGCATACACATAAGTACATACATGCATATTCGTTTGAATACAATAAAGGATAATTACGATTTGTGTTTGCAAGTTTTGGGTACCTGCAGTGGCGGATTTACCAGTAGGCTGAGTTGGCTGGAGCCTAGAGCGGCAGATTTTGCGGGGGCGGCAAATTTGGAGCAAATAACAAATTTCAACGCCATGCCATATACCACATATTCTTCTCGTAAAGTGTGTTTGTATCTCAGTGAGACACATAAGTGAAGAACTATTTGTCACCGTTAACTCAGAGCTTCAAACAACGAAACGATTTATTATTAAAGACTAAAAGCGAAAAGACCTCTTATAATTTGCTTGCAGGCTAAAATTCGCAACAAAGCTCTTTTGTAGGGTTTTTCGAATTTTTTTTCGAAAAACCCTTATGAAATCGATTTGGTCCTTTCGTCTCTCCGTCCGCCAGTTCACTTAGAATTTGATAGGAATGTGTAGTATGGTAACAGTCTTCGGCACGAATACCTTAGAAGTTGGTAGGACAGAGATAACAGGGTGTTCTGAAGAGGTGAAGTTTAAAGTTAAGCTTACGATATCACCTCGGTTTTTCTAAACAGTTATGGGGGTACCGATATGAAACTTTACACAAAGTTAATATGAGCTGATGCACGTTAAATACTAAGTTTGTTTACATTTGGTAAGAAAACGTAAACAACAGTAAATTTTTGAAATTCCAATTTGTGCGTGTGTAGCCCCTTTTAGGTCTGCAAATTTGAAAATTTTGATGAGGGTTCTTAGGAAATGACATGAGGAATATGCCTGCAAATTTTTATTCGAATAACTTTATCCAAACCGGAAAAATAGCGAATCTAATATTTGGTAAGAGGGCGTTTCACAATAGGCCTTAAGCATTTTGTTCCCTGCATTATCTTGTGACTGGATCAAACAATGAACATGAAGTTTAAAACTACTGTATTTTAGAAGTGACGTTGATATGAAAGTATTTGAAATTGTAGTTTCAAATCCGGATTTGAAGTTTTCTCATTGCAGTTGGAGTTGTTCTTGTCAATATGTTTGTAAAATTTGTATGGAAGGTGAGCTGTTTTGTCCTGTACTCGACCCAATAAAAAAATTCAAAATCATCAGCAAAAATGCGTCAAAATGATAGAAATGGAATGTTGAACTCAAGTCTAAAAATTTACAAAAGCTTGTTAAATAGGTGGCTAATAATATGTTCAGAGTGCACGAAAATATGTTATTTGGGCCAACATTCAAAAATAGATTTTTTTTCCAATGAAAATGTGTAAAAACCCAGGTCCCAAACTTGATTCCCCTATTCAGCACATTTCGGCTCACTCCGATATTTTAACTGACAGCCGAAAAAAATTGTTCAGTTTGGTGTGTTGCCACTTTTCTTAATTTTCCCAAAATCTTATTTGGACGGTCAGTTTGAAGTTATACCAGCGCATTTTTTTTTAAACTTAGAACGATTTATAGGCAAAATAATAATGTTGGGTTGTCATATGAAATCACGAATGGTGAGTGCACTGTGAACAATTTTCGGTGATTTTTAAAAACGAACGGCGAAATCAATCGGTTTTTCAACCACTGTAAACATATAAGTATGCAAGATTAAAATATATATTTTACAAATGTATAATTTGTATATTTGTTTAGAGCAGCCATTTTGTGCAGGAAAAATATCTCCGTGGTGACCTGGATAGCCGCTGTTAAAAACCAGCTGTTTAAGATTTGACGCAAATTAATTCGAAAAAATGTAGTTACTGACGGATCAAACAAATTTTAGCCTTTTAATTTCTTGTTTAAAATTTTTTAATGCGATTGAAGTACTTTATCGAAAAATTGAATTTTTCAAGGATCCCGGAGTCGTAACTGCCTCAGATTTACAACCATATTTTAAAGGAAATATTAGTGTAATCAAATTTGTAAAATACTCGTAAATTTTTGTAGACGTTTCCGTATTTTTGATCCTGCGCCCCGCTCAAACTGAAAGACAGTGATGTTTTTTGGCCCAGACTTGGCCCAGACCAGGTTTTGAGCTTGACACCCCTCTCGTAGAGCTTGGTAGGGGCGGCAAAATGTCAATAGCCTACTAGCGGCAAATGTGTAAATCCGCCACTGGGTACCTGTCATATAATAGATGTAGGTAGTTCTGTGTCATACTCATAATTTATCAAGTATGTACATAATTATTATAATTATATTTTTCGTCATATCTGTATATGTATTTTTATTTAGGTTTAATTTCGAGTTTCCTGTTTCATTATAAATTTGCATGCATTTAAAGACTTGTCGTAGTATGTTGTATGTACCTATATTTTAATACATCATGCCTCGTTATACGGCCTCTCTTTTTACGGCATTTCACTATTACGGCTCTTTTCGATTATGACACTGTTTCGATTTACGGCATATGTAATTTTATTCGTTATACGGCCGAAAACAAAGTTGCTTGTTCAAATTATTCATATTAGCGACGTTTTTTCCGTATCTCGGTTAAATCTGACTCGAAAAAAACAATCGCGGGTAACATCCCGAGTAAGACCAAGCAGCTGACATTTGACAGTTTTTGCGCATCTTTGACTCACCTTCGTAGGCTTATTTTTGTTTAGATGCAGTGGATTTAATCACAAAAGATGATAATTTCTTTGCAAAATCTTTTCTCATGATGCGAAAAACATATTCACATTTGGTTTGAAAAAAGAAATTCCCTCATATTTCCCTCATGCGTCCGCTATATCTATATCTGATTTCTCTAAGCTCTATTCCGTGTAGGGTAGTTGCACGCTAGAACTTTAGCTGGGTAAGTGTAATTTTTTTTATATGAAGTTCTACCCAAACCTGCACGAGATAAACACAATAAAACGAACCTATTAATGAGTTATGGTCGAGAACCGGAATCTATACATATTAAGCTTTTGTAAATCGAAATTATTCTAACTTGAAATAAAATTGAATTGAATTGAAAGTTGGTTTTCCTTAGAAATACGGTAAACACATGTTTATTTTGTGTAAGAATCAACTATGCAGGCATGGGCGTAGCCAGGGGGGCAGGGAGGGGCGGTCGCCCCCCCCCCCCTGGTCGATGAAGATGATAAAAAAATTCTTACCGATGTAGTAAAAAAATCGCTGCACTATACAATATTTTCAAAAAATTTCTGCTGCTGGCGCAGCAGTTGCCTTTTACAAGTTTGCAGTCAGGAGGCACATACAAATAGATGACAGCGAGTAGCCTCTAGTAACTGACGGAGGCTGCGTACCAGCACACACTAGGGATGTCAAAAAACGGACGGTTAGTCCTAAAACCGGTACTTTCAGAACGGTTAACCGGGTTATTTTCGGTTTTTTCTCCTGTCGGTTTTAACCCAGACAGTTGTTTGTCCATCCGGCTAATTCTTTCAAAATTCATACAATTTTTTATGTTTTCTTGACTTTTCAGTCTGCAATTCTATCACTTATCCCCTATAATAAATGTCGTTTTCAAATTTCAGCCCTTAAATATATTTTCGAAACTTACTCATTACTAAAGGTCAATAAAACAAAAGTAGGTCCTTCAGTTATTGTTTTAATTCTTCTATTATTTGAGAGTACAATATCCCAAGTTCTTTCATGTAGTCTTGAAAATGACATCGGATAAATGGCGACCCCTATTGTGCACACACTGATTATGTTGGTATATGTTGGCTTGGCATTGCGAATATTCTTCTTGAGGTGAGCTATGGTCCGATCGACATAAACCAGGTGTTCCAAATAACCCCATTAAAAATCGCATGGAACCAAATCTAGAGAGCGTGCCATGCCCGGCTCTGAGAGAGATATGGTGGTCGGGAAAATGTTGTCACAACAAATTCATTGAGCTTCGTGCTGTGGCTCCATCTAGCTCAAGCCACACTTCCCTAACGTTTTTTTCTTCTAGGCTTGGAAGCAGAAATTCCTTGATAATGTCCCAAGTGAGCGACCGTTAGAAAAGAAGCTCTCGACGGGAAAGGCCTGCTGCTCCCTGGACTGCTAAAATTCTAAGTAAATCAATGAAAAGACTCGGTTAACCGGAAAACTGGTACTTTGAACCCGGTTAAACCCGGACGTTATAACTGGCTTTGCATGAAACCGAAAAAAAACCGAAAACCGGGTTATGGGCCGGTTTTTGACATCCCTAGCACACACATTTCACTTGTGAGTGTGCTACTGTGGCTGCGTGGATCTCATATTTCCAGTTTCATTTCATGGCTTCTGAGCTGGAGTACACAATTTCAACCGTTAGGTCCCTTCGGGAAGGTAGTGGAATTCAACTTATTTCATCTGAAATGGGACAAATGGTATGCTTTGTTAGGAACCTTGTAAAAAACGGATCTCATATTAAGTTATTTAATCAAAATTTATTTTCAAGCTGAATCATACCAGCAATAAAATGTAGCCACTGTTACTACGGATACTTTGATAAATTTAGAAGAAATCTTATTAAAACCGTTATCCATATTTCAATCAATAAAGGATTTATAGATTTTCTGACGATGCTACTTTGATAAGATGAAAGTGACAGACGAAACAAACTGATTTCGCTAGTGGAATATGCAGTCCGAGATACAAAAGTTGCACTGAAAATAGACAAAGTACGCTTTAAAAGGCAGATATTGGAGGCCAGTTGAATGTAATCAAAATTCATAAGAAAATCATTCTCAACACCTTTTTTAAAATTACCAAAAAAAGAAATAACATGATTGATAGTCCACCAGTAAACTAGGGCCGCAGATGTATGGGTGACATCCAATTTCCAAGATCTAAACTGCTGTTTTGTTGAGATGTTGAGATCAATATTATTTATCCCCATAAATGGATACTTGTTGACAATCTGAGCGACATCATAGGCCGTCACATAAGTCGTGAGTTCGAAAAACACCATAAAATGAATTCGTTCACGGTGAGTCTGGAATCCATGACCCTGTGCACCAATCCAACTACAAGCCAGGCTATTCTAAAATTTTCCAACAATATTTCTGCGACCGAAACTCCTAAGAAAAACATGACGTTGAAAAAATTTTGGGATTGCCCCCCCCCCCCCCCCCTGGCCGAAATCCTGGCTACGCCCATGCAATCCAACCACAAGCCAGGCTACTCTAAAATTTTCCAACAATATTTCTGCGACCGGAAATTTCAACTACTAAGAAAATTATGATGTTGAAAAAATGTTGGCCTCAAATATGTTGTGTGTCATCAATAGAAATACATTTGTGTGGAATTTGGTAGAAATCGGTTCACAAATAAAAAAGTTTTTCTTAGAAGAACATAATTAGGGGTTAGGTTTGTATGGCAGCCCCATGACCCCATGGTCCGATTTTACCGATTCAAACACACAAACTGCCTGCAGCAAAAAGAAGCATTTGTGCAAAATTTCAGCTTCATAGCTTTTAAATTGGCCGAGTAAAACGCGTAGCAACAGACGGACAGACGGACAGACAGACAGACGGACATCGCCAAATCGACTCCCCATGTTATGCTGATCATATATGTATACTTATTATATGGTCGGAGATGCTTCCTTCAATGCGTTACAAACTTCATGACAAAGTTAATATACCCTTCGTTGACTCTACGAGCGAAGGGTATAACATCATTTAACACATGAAAAAAAGCTCCATCAGTTGAAAATAACGTTCTTTAAACAAGAAATTATCATTCTCCAACACAAGACTCCGATGTATTAAGTGAAATTAACGATCGAGCAACCTAAAATAATGTTATACAAGTCTAATAAACCGTCATTCAGGTAATGTTCAAACTTTGTAAAAATACATAACTAGAAATAAATAACTAAAACTAAAAAAATAACAGGCGCGACAGTCCAAGGCCGCCCAAACACGAAGCGTCCGAATCCATTTTTTTTATTCTTCGTTCTGTCCTCCAAGATCCTAATTGCTAATTTTATTGAGGTATTCAGATCAACAGCACGCTCAGAAGTGTTATCCCCATAACTCGGTAAACATCTGAGTGAGATAAACTGTATTGGTTCACGGTGAGACTAGAACCCACGAGTCTGTGCACCGAAGGTGTGCGCACTTACCCAAATTCCATTCAGACTACAAAATAATAAAATTCTTATATATCAAAATGGAACATTCTTTGTCAAACATAAACACGGAAACCGCTGGACCGAGCTGGACTTTTACCAACTTTGCCTTCTTTTTCTAGTTTGACTTCGATAATTAAATACCGAAAATCCGAATAAAATTACTGGGACCAGAAGATATTCTGAACAATACTATTTTTAGTTTAAGAAAATTGGACCAAAATATGGCCATCGAACGGCAAAAATCCTACATCGGAAATTTTTTTTGATTATGGTTGGGGATGGTCCCGAGATGATGGCATAGAAAGTCCCAACCGATCGGGGGTCCGCAACCTTAAAAAAAGGGGGAAAGGGGGGCCTTTTCTTCGGTTTTGTGCGATTATTTCAAAAACGGTAAGAGATACAGAAATATGAGGAGGACGTCTGAGGACGAAAAAAACTACATAAAATTATCTTTGCAATGATATATAACACATTAGAGTTCAATTGAATATTTCGGCGTTAGAATAGAACATAAATTAGAATATTTTCATTTTAGACCTTTTTTAAAAGCTCCATAACTTTTGAAAGAATGTTAGTTCAGCCGTAATACGGACAATCCAATAACTCGGATGGGGTTCAGCTCCGATCAATTTGGATTATCAGAGTTCAAAAATTATTCCCATCATAAGCATGTTCCACAAGAATAAAAAAAATTATGATGCATGTCAACTTAAAGATATTGAAACCATTATTGTCCACCGTTTGGCTTGAGGCTAAGGGATTTGACAAAGCTAAAGTGTACCTTTGGTATGCCCCCACTTGGGACATCCAACATTGTGGTATAGTGTTTTGCCAACGGAAGCAAGCAAATTTTCATAGAGAATGTAAAAGCCTATTCGTACTAGCGTAATATTGAATGTCAAAACCTATTCGTACTATCGTAATATTTTCTACGAAATGCTAAAACTCTCTAATAATAGAATATTATTATTAACCAAGTGAAAAAGTTTTTTAAAAATTACAGTATATATTTTGTTTTGTTTTATAAAGTACATTAAAGTCAAAAAAAATATTATATTCATATACATACTTATTAATAACATAATAATATTAATTTCTCTCCTACTCATAGATCTGGCTTAACTGATGTAAGCGCTTGATTCTTGGATCTGAACATCACAGCCGCGATATTTAAAAATAACATATGTATGTATTGAGTGAGCGTTAAGAGAAAACTGTTTAATTTAGTGGTTTTGATTTTGGTCTATTTGAATATTTAATACATAAAACTACATGTAAGTTTTAAATTACATAATGATGTTGCATGTTGATGTGAATACAAATAATAAATTAGTTGACTGCTCAACTGTTGATGTAGTGGATTATTAAATTTAAAAATGTCAAGCGTCCTATTTGTATAAAAGTTTAGTTTAAGTAACATAATTTTAAAATATTTAATATTTTTATAATTGAATAACTCTTATCTCGAGCTTCCACTGCTGCGACCATAGTAAATGTATTCTCGACACCAACCCTGAACTCCATCTTCGTCGGCGCAGCACATCGGATAAACATCCCTACTTTTTGTTACTTTAGCGCATCGCATACATAGCTCCATTGTTGTCATATTGTGAATGCATGGTTTTATACGTTGATAGTCATGTTCTGTTAAAAATTCGTATCCTTCTTCACGATCACTATGAGCACTTGTAGCTCCCGGCGAATTTCCGTTGGGGCGACCGAAAATGCATGGAATGAATACCACTGCTATGATAAGGACGCTGAGTATGATACTTAATCGGATGATCTAAAAAAGACAAAAAGAAAATATAAAAATTAGACACTGTGTACAAATAGAGATAACTAGAAATTAAAGAAAAAACTAGGGGGCTTCGGCCCCTGCTCGCTTCGCTCGCCAACCCCCGGGGTCGAGGCTAATTTCGGGCGCGGCCGAAATTCGGACACCCTTCGCTTGGGCTAAAAGTTTTTTCGGGCGTACCTATGACTCGTTGTAGAATTTAATTCAAAAATTTTTGTAGCGATTTGAAATTGTTTTATTTCGCCAGCTATTTTATAATATGGCTCTATGGCCGAGCTGCACTTCACTCAAAATTTGTTTTTGAACGTTATCTAGAATTAATAGATACATATTTTTTTACATTAGTTTTAAGATAAGAGCTTTTAGTATTGTGACTTACTCTAATTAATTATACACGGGTAAATTATGTGATTTTGGTCTCTCGTGGTATTGTACGTCTTGATCCCTCGCTGGTTCGATTGGAAAAGACCGAAGATCTGTCGTGTGTCATATTCGTAAGTCGAGTTTAAAGTGCTCACCACTGTTATGTATGACGGCGCTATTATCTACACCGCGGCCCGTGGTGAACCGTCATCACTTCCTACATCGACGTCCAGCTTAGCCAGCATCACGGCTGGTCGCAGATATATTCCATGTCGCGTCTGCACCGTAGCTGCTCTCACTAATCCGTCCTTCGAGTAGGTAACGTTCACCACTCTTCCCTTTGGGCAACTTCTCGTTTTCTCATTTTCATCGATAATTATAACAATGTCTCCGACCCGCAATTGGCTGCTGGTTTCAAACCATTTCGCGCGACGAATGAGTGTTGGTCTATAGCATAATATCCATTTGTGGTAGAAAAGTTGAAGAGCTTGTTGCGATTGCCTCCATTGTAGCCTTGGTACTTTGACGTCTTCAGGTGGGACTCCAAGTGGTTTTGTCGGATTCCTATATGCAAGTAAGGCGCGATTCGGTGTAATCGTCTCCTGTTCGGGGTGTTCCAATGGCACGTAGGTCAGTAGTCGTGAGTTTATTAAAGACTCAACCTCGATAAGGACACTTTGAAGTACCTCAGGAGTTGGCTTACGCAATGGGTCGATAATCACTCGCATCGCTGACTTGACTGATCGGATAAGTCGCTCCCATGCTCCACCCATGTGTGGGGACAGCGGCGGGTTAAAGTGCCACTTTAAATTTGCGGAAGTAGTAGCCTCCTCTACTTTGTCGAAATTAACCTCCTTGTAGGCCTCCTTCAGCACTTTCTCCGCTCCAATTAGATTGGTGCCTCTGTAGCTATAGCACTCTAAAGGTTGACCTCTTCTAGCAACAAAGTTGCGAAATGCGAGTAGGAAACGTCCTTCACCATTTCTAGGTGAATGGCCCTGACGGTGAGGCACGTGAAAAAAACTACTCAACGTTTTTCAGGCTTTCGATGTACGGTGACGGCTAGTGGTCCAAATAAATATATGCCGGTATGTGAGAATGGAGCAGTGTCAATGGCGAGTCGTCCGTTCGGTAACGGTGACATCTCTGGTGGTGCTGCTTGTGCCAATCGAATTTTGCACATTCGGCATTCTCGGCGGACTTGATTTACTAAGATCCGTAAGCGCGGAATATGGAATCGTTTCCGTAGCTCGTTGACAACGGTCTCAGAAAACTGATGTGCACAATCTTCGTGCATTTTACTTACGATAAGTCTCGTTATATAGTGAGATTTTGGAAGAATGATAGGGTAATCATTATCTATACGCCCTTTTAGTCGAATAACATAACATTACTTTCATCCAAAGTAGGCGATAATTTATACAGTGCACTATGTTTTGGGATCCTCTCACCCCTTTTTAACAGCGCAACATCTGCAGAATATATTTTCTGCGCTTCTCGAAACAAAAGGTTTTCCGCTTCACGAAGCTCGGTGGATGTCAAAACACCCGTATTTTTGGTCGCTGATCGTTTAATACAATTTATAAATCGTATAACATAGGCTGAGGATCGTAATAGTTTATTCCATTTACTAAATCTCGAGAAATCTATGATATCTTGGGCTTCATTATGTAAAGCGATATATTGGAATGTGGAGTCTTCATATTCAAACTTATTAACTTCATCCTCACCTTTGTCTATTTGCTGCGGCCAGAATCTTTCGTCCAGGCTAAGAAATTCAGGACCCTTGAACCAGCGACTGTTTGCATCAAAGTTCAAAACATCTCGCCACTTCGTTGGTATGTCGGCAACATTTTCAGCTGAAGGCACCCATCTCCAATGCTCGATATTCGTTATCTCGCGAATCTCGCCCGCTCGATTGGCTACCCATATAGGCAGCTTCTTATTGGATCGAAGCCATGATAGTACGACGGTCGAGTCGCTCCAAAAATAGCTATGATGAATAGGTATGTCGAGGGCCTCAACCGTTTTCTTGAAGAGACCTGAACCAATTGTAGCAGCTTGCCGTTCCAGTCGTGGAATTGGAGTGTACTTTAGTGGAGCAGCTTTTACTTTCGCGGTAACTAATGATGTTTGAACTCCGGTGGCTGTCACGACTCGCAAATAAATCGCAGCAGCGTATCCTGCCTCACCGGCATCAGCGAATGTATGAATACTTATTTCGGTCGATTCGGTCCAAGCGTCCGTGATATATCGTCGCGGAATTTTGAGTGACTCGATGGACTTGAACTGATTGAGCCACGTCATCCATTGTTTACTTAGCTCGTCAGGTATGGGATCATCCCAATCCAGTTTTAGCCTCCACGACTCCCGCTGAATAAACTTCAGCCCAGCAATGGCGAACGCTATTAGCCCCAACGGATCGTAAATAGACATGAGCATTACGAGGATATCCCGTTTCGTGGGCCTGCGCTTACCAGTCAGAACATCGCGATTCGGTTTGTTGAAGCGCAACAAGAAGGTTATGCAGTCGTCGTCCACAGACCAGAAAATGCCAAGTACCTTTTCGACGATATGGTTTTCGTTGAGGCTGTACACTGCGCCTTTGGCTTTGTCGAGTGCCTTTTTTAACTTTGGCGAGTTGGTTTTAAAGTTTCGAATCTCGAATCCACCTTGTGAGTGAATGAACTGCATTTGTTTGGCCAGTTGTACTAACTCGTCTTCCGAATCGCGGCCATCCAGCACGTCGTCCACGTAAGTATTTTTGATGATGCTTTTGACTGTTTCGGGGTACTGCGAGCTGTGTTTAGAGGCGTTAAGACGCATTACATATTGCGCTTGATAAGGAGAGCATGTCGCTCCAAATGTCATGACAGTCATCACGAAAACGTCAGGCTCCTTGGATTGTTGACAATCGCGCCACAAAATTCGCTGAACCATTTGGTCTTTCTCCACAACGTGAACCATATGGAACATCTCCCGGATGTCCCCGGCTAAGGCATACTTTGGTATTCGAAATCTCATCAATATTTCGATCAACAGGCTCACAAGATCACAACCCCTCAACAGCATTGTGTTAAGTGAGATTCCATCGACTTTCGCAGCATCATCGAATACGAGGCTTTCAACTTAGGTTCAACTCACGTTCAACTTTTGTTGAACGACCCAAAAAGTGTTACTTTCAACTTAGGTTCAACTCATGTTCAACTTTCGTTCAACTTTTGTTGAACGACCCAAAAAGTGTTACTTTCAACTTAGGTTCAACTCACGTTCAACTTTCGTTCAACTTTTGTTGAACGACCTAAAAAGTGTTACCTTCAACTTAGGTTCAACTCACGTTCAACTTTCGTTCAACTTTTGTTGAACGACCCAAAAAGTGTTACTTTCAACTTAGGTTCAACTCATGTTCAACTTTCGTTCAACTTTTGTTGAACGACCCAAAAAGTGTTACTTTCAACTTAGGTTCAACTCACGTTCAACTTTCGTTCAACTTTTGTTGAACGACCCAAAAAGTGTTACTTTCAACTTAGGTTCAAGTCACGTTCAACTTTTGTTGAACGACTCAAAAAGTGTTAATTTCAACTTAGGTTCAACTCACGTTCAACTTTCGATCAACTTTTGTTGAACGACCCAAAAAGTGTAACTTTCAACTTAGGTTCAACTCACGTTCAACTTTTGATGAACGACCCAAAAAGTGTTACTTTCAACTTAGTTTCAACTCACGTTCAAAAAGTTTCAACTCACCCAAAAAGTGTAACTTTCAACTTAGGTTCAACTCACGTTCAACTTTCGTTCAACTTTTGTTGAACGACCCGAAAAGTGCAACTTTCAACTTAGGTTCAACTCACGTTCAACTTTCGTTCAACTTTTGATGAACGACCCAAAAAGTGTTACTTTCAACTTAGGTTCAACTCAAAAAGTGTAACTTTCAACTTAGGTTCAACTCACGTTCAACTTCCGTTCAACTTTTGTTGAACGACCCAAAAAGAGTCAAATTCGAAAAGCAAATCGTCACGAAAAACATGAAAATGTCCCACTGAAATGCGGACTTGTACGCATTTTACATTAGTTTTAAGATAAGAGCTTTTAGTATTGTGACTTGCTCTAATTAATTATACACGGGTAAATTATGTGATTTTGGTCTCTCGTGGTATTGTACGTCTTGATCCCTCGCTGGTTCGATTCGTAAAGACCGAAGATCTGTCGTGTATCATATTCGTAAGTCGAGTTTAAAGTGCTCACCACTGTTATGTATGACGGCGCTATTATCTACACTCGTATTTAATCCCCCTCCTCATTCTTTTTCTTCCGTCTTGACAAAAGTTTTGGGTTTGGTTGAAATAAGTGGGCAAATAAAAATATTTACTCGGAAAATTTTATTGGGGTTGCCGGAGCATGACCCCACGGTACGATTCCATTCGTTTTGAACTTTTTAGTTGCTTTGATAAAGACACATTAATTCAAGGTTTTGTGAAATTGGTGTAAAAAAAATGTTTCTTAGAAGAACCAATATGGGGGGTTTGGTCTGTATGGCAGCCCCATGACCCCATGGTCCCATTTGATTCAATCTTACATATGTTTTGTGTCATCAATAGAAATACATTTGTGTGAAATTTGGTTAAAATTAGTGCACAAATAAAAAAGTTTTTCTTAGAAGAACTCAAATTGGGGAGCTAGGTTTGTATGGCAGCCCCATGACCCAGTGATCCAATTTGGGTGAATCAAACATACAAACAGCCTGCAACAATAAGAAGCACGTGTGCAAAATTTCAGCTTGCTAGCTTCAATACCCGCCGAGTAAAACGCGTTGCAACAGACAGACAGACAGACAGACGGACATGCTCCAATCGACTCCCCAAGTCATGCTGATCATATATGTACACTTTTTATATGGTCGGAGATACTTCCTTGAATGCGTTACAAACTTCATGACAAAGTTAATATACCCATTCACTCTATGAGCGAAGGGTATAACAAGGGTCGGGTAATAATAAACAAAGTAAAATTACGAGTAAGGAGGTTTTCACACTTGTACTTAATCTGGCCAGATTACGTAATCTGAGGTGTGGTGAATTTAAAAATGTATGGAATTTGACAGCTCAAATTAAGTAATTTGCACATATTACGTAATCTGGCCCTAAGTGTGAAAACCTCCTAAAATTACAAATTTCACACAGTAGTAGTAAGAAATTAGTATTATGTATTTGGTCTGGTCCTGGTCCTGGTCTGGTCCTTATTTGAGTTATGGAAATAGTATAATACTGAAAACAGATTGGACGCGTTGAATACTGCCGAAGAAAGTAGCACAATGCATTTTAAATGGCTGACATGTTTTTTTTTGCTGTTGAACAGCAGCAGCAAACTTGTCAGTCATTTAAAATTAAAATGTATTGTGCTGCTTTCTTCGGTAGCATTCAACGTGTCTAATCTGTTTCAAGCATAACGCAAGAAATGCTAATGGCAAATATCAAATATCAATAAAACGATTCGTATCACTTAAACTAAAAGGAAAAAAATACGTGCACGTGTGGAAGCGATTTACAGAAAAAAGAAATATTTTTCTTTTCTTACAAATTTTTTCACCTGATCAGCGATTTGACCAAGCTTAACCAGCATAGCCATACAAATCAAAACTCCAGCCATAGTAAAAAGCTGGATAGACTTCGGGCGGAATGAGAATGAAATTTTTGTCCGCTGCGATTTTCTCAATGAAAATGGAATATGTGGCAAATGGTGGGGAATTCCATAAGCTACAATCCAAAAACGGTTTCATAATTTTTCTCGGCGATTTTATGTACTATTTTTCGATTTCCCGGTAATTTCACCGGGGAAAATATCTAATGACCGGGGAATCGAAAAATAATACATGCCATTTTTGGATTGTAGTTTATGGAATTCCCCAGCATTTGTCACATATTCCACGACAGTAAGTATGCATTTTCATTGAGAAAATCGCAGCGGACAAAAATGTCATTCTCATTCCGCCCGAGGTCTATCCAGACCTTAACATGAGACCATAGGTCGATGAAAAAACACTGTCAGACATTTTTTCAGGCCATTCGACGTCTACAAATTTTGCTAATCATGAGTAATGCCAGCTGTTGCAACAAGTAACTTTTGGCATAATTTACACTTTCAATCATCTATTAAATTATTTAAAACAAAAATGTTTTTGCTTATTTTACAAAAAATTATGATGCATTGTCGTCTCGTGGACGATGTCAAGACAAGAAGTCCATCGAACATTCTGATTTCTGATAATAATGCTTGCTCGCAAGTTGATTACTCGCTAATAAGAGTAATATACTACGACGACGGAGTGTAGTATTCGATATGTGTCGGATGTAGTATTTCTATGCTGTTAGGCAAATGAAACGGCAAGTGATTAGGATGACCCATGAACATAATAATACGTAATCTTCTAGTAAGTAGTAAATAGCAAATAAAATAATAATATTAATTGATATGAAGGAGATTATTGATCTTTCAATGAAATGAATTTGCATGATTGATGCTCTTCTGAAACATTATGAAAATTCTGCGTATTGTTGTCGGATGCTTTGTTTACTGTTTACAATGTTGTTTGCCATTGTAGCATTGCTATTTGGAGCATGAATTTTATGAGATTTGATTGATTTTTACCACCCAATATGTACGAGTATAATTATTATGATTAGGCACGATGTTGCGTAGTTTGGTTGACACAATTTCCTGACCTATAGTAAGCCTTGGAATGGACTTTATTTCTACTTGTTATGTTATTTAATATGAACGAATTTGAGTATCATATATTGTCCCCTCTTCTTTAGTCCTAGTGAAATCCTAGTACATAATTCTGAAGGACTTTTTTCATAAAACTGCTGTTTTCCCATAATATTCTGTGGAAGCAGTACTACTCAAAAGAGGATACAGACGTGTGCTTACTCGGTGCGACTACAGTGCATAGGAGACACACCCAAATCTCGTAGAAAAGGAGCATGATTGGTATGTACGTATAGTATTGAAAATATTTTCTTTCAAACAAGTGAGATCATCTGGCTCAAATGACCGTGCTTTGCATCATGAAAGTTAAAATGTTGCATAGTTTAAGCTGCTAAGACTAAATACATACCTGATTTTGACTCCAGGAGAGCAAAGCACAATTTCTATATCTGGACAACTGATAGAAAAAGTTGGCAATTTTACCTACCTCGTGAAAGGTGACTAGTAACATTAAGACCAAACAGTAAACTTTTCGCGCCTTCGGCGCACAGTGGTTCAAATTCACATTCTAGCGGTACAAAAGCCAAAAAAAAACAGGATGACTTTTTTGAAGTTCATGATGGGAAATACATTTGCACACATACATAGAATTTAGAAATAACTATATTATATCCCTCATATACAGTGGCGTACCTACCAAAACCTAATGAAAGTGGGAGCAAAAATATCCGTTTAGAAAATGATGCCAAACTGTTTTACAAAAATGTTGGCGTGTGTAAGGTTTTCAAAACTTTTTATTGTAATTTTTAAAACCGAATATCCGTAGAAGGTATTAACGTAAATAAGGTCTAAGAATTTTTTCTGGTACGCGCTACGTGAGTATCTTTACTATGGGCCTTTTTTTAGCCACATTTTCAGTTGTAACCTTTGGGTTGGATACGATATACCGGCCATTCTATTCCCGTTTTTAAAAATCCCGACATTTATTATCCTGCCATTTCAATATCCCGCCAGTTTAAAATCCCATTGAAATCCCGGCTCGTCTAATAAAAATCCCGCCAACTTAATAACCCGCTAAATCCCAATACCAGTTTTTAATATCCCGTCATACCTTCTATGACGGGATATTGAAAAGCGGTATTTGGAATTAGCGGGACGGGATATTAAAAAGCGCCACCATATTTACCGGTAAAATAATGGGTCACCTCGCATGAGAATACTTAATTCTAGGAGGCCCACCGACCAGGTGAATTCATTTGAAAAACAGGTGGTCTGGTTTTTCAGTGGTCGAGACTTAAGTATTCCCTGTATGACAGTCTTGTTCTGTACCTTCAGAAATAAAATATTATAATCTCGATCGAAGAAATAAGAAAATATTCCGACGGATTTATGCTAAGAAGGTTTTCACACTTACGGCCAGATTACGTAATCTATGTGCAAATTACTTAATTAGAGCTGTCATATTCCATACAAATTTAAATTCACCACACCGCCAATTAAGTAATCTGGCCAGATTAAGTTCAAGTGGTAATAGCTCCTAAGAGAAAATATCGCATTAACTACCGGGAATCACATAACATAACTATTGATTTTTTTAAACAATGAAAATAATTTTGATGTAGCGGGATTTTATAATGGCGGGGATTTTGGTGGGATTTAGTTATGTCGGGATAATGTAAAATGGGATTTTTATATAAAGCGGGATTATGAACAGGCGGGATTTTGTTTTTCGGGATTATATTGGTATATCGGAACCTTTTGTGAATCTGAGTGAACCTGAAAAGGGGCAATTCAATTGAAAGCACTATTATTAGGCAAATCTTTAAAAAAAAATATTGTCTCACATTTTATAATTTTTCGCAAAATGTCAAATTTCCGATTTTCATAGGTCTCACATGCTCAAAATTTAGCAAAAACAAGTGTGCAATCGTTCGTAGGCAGTCAGAGCACCAATAAATAAAATTTCTTGATAATACGAAGCCTGTCCATTTAATAAAGCGAGTTCCTTTTTGACGACTTATAAAAATCGGAAAACCAACATTTTACGGAAAGTGATAGAATGTGGGACAACAATTTTTTTTTAATGTGTTGCCTATGAACTATGAACTCCATATAAAAAAATTCCAGCTGATCCACCTGTCATTTTTTTATATGAAGTTTCGTTACCCAAAACTACACCAAAAAACACACCTAATGTTTTGATAGGTATGCCACTGTACACGAGAGCTATAATAGCTATTTCTAAATTCTATATGGATGTGTGCAAATATATTTCCCAACATGAGCTTAAAAAATCTCACACCTGCTTTTTTGATTTTTGTCCCGCTTGAATGTGAATCTGAACCATTTTTGTAATTCGCCGTTATTGAATGGAAACCAAATGCCATAATTCTACTCATATGAATCTGACAGATGTATCTCTGATCAAAACTGAATTTGATAGCCCGTGACCATGGGCGTAGCCAGATGCGGGCAGGGAGGGGCGTTTGCTCCCCAGGCCGACGATCCAGGATATCCTGGACTCTATACAAAATCGCTACACTATACTGTAAATAAGCAAATTGTGTTTAAGGAGTGATCAATTGAGGCCTGGTCACAATCAGTAATTTTAGATTTTCCGTCAGTCTCAGTGTTGCCAGATAAATTTCGAGGCTTTCTCCCAAATGAATCTTGATTTCCCCCTGAAATGATATTCTTCCCCCTAAATTTTAATAACGACAGGAAATTTGCAAAAGGGATCCACGCTGATGGGCACTAATTGTGACATGTGGACGAGGGCACCAAGTCTAAGGCTACCGTGAAAACTAATGACAGCGCTATCGCGACTGCGGAGCGACGAGGAGTGCTCGCTGTAACTCTGAATAGAACGAATTACGAAAAAAATCAGTTTGAGGCTAGCTACTTGATTCCAAAATATCTCGAGGGGAAAAACTCTTTATCCAAACTTCTTCTTATCAAAACTTCATCATGTTATATCGGTTCGAAGATATTTTGGAGGTAAAGAGCAAGTAAACAATTTGGCAAATTAAAAAAAGTACAAGCGACTGTCACTGACACCAATTTTGATGGAATTGGCTGATTTGTGTTAGGAAATAAACCCGCAAATTCTGCCTAATTTTCTTTAGGTTTTTCTCCCCCGCAACATGCTCTACATCCGCCAATTCATTTGGCATCACTTCTTTCAACGGTTGTAACTTCTGAACAAAGACAGAGGACTTTCAAATTTTCAGCAAAATATGAACCCCAACATGCTCCTAACATCCGCCAATTCTGTTTAGCCCTAAACAAAATGTTAGAAAAAATTACCCCGTTTGCACTACCTTTTGGTATTGGTATGTATGTATGTACATCTTTGAACGACTGTAAATTCTAAACAGAGACAACTAGGCCTTGACGCAACGAGTTAAAGTTCCACATATGGTTATCTGTGAGCGCTTATATACCGGCTCTTAATTTAAACTATTTTAAAACATTTTTGGAGATAGTACCTTTTCCATAGGGTGTACCTATATACCGTCCTAGTCTAGTTCGCGAATTAACATCTTCTTTTTTTTATTCGAATTGGTTGTTGAATGTGCAGATGTTTACAAATGGTTTATCTGGCATTTTGATTATTTGGACAATTTTATAATTGGAATTTGTTAATCTCGCGTTTTTTTCTAACCAAGAATTTCATATAAACTTTGGAGCGAAACGAAAATCGAAAACGATATCACCCCAATAACAAGACGACTTCGCTCTTCCTGGATACATTTCAGGAGACAGTCGCTTGTCTAGGCATAATGGATTGGCAAGCACCTCTCCATCTGTTGCCAGTGGGACTAAATTTAGTTTCAATTCAGTCCGTATATGCCGTCCAAAAAAAATTTAATTTTGCTTGAAACTTTTTATCTTTGCTTCGGTATATACACGGTCTGTGTCTCTCTAGTCTCCCTCTGGATACTGTAAGCGCCTGGAGCTATATACCTATATTTTCGCATATATGTATAATGTACATTAATTATTTAGGTACATTCGAAGTGATGGTATCTGGAAATTTTTCCATACACCGAAAATTTATCACACCGAGAGTCAATCTCAGGCCTCTAAATAACATGCATCGGAGAGTAGCGATTTAAATTCAATATCTTACAAAAATAAATGTCTTGGTTTCGATAGTACTTTACTTTAGTACTGTGTCATTGAAGAGCCGCACCGAATAAGCTAAAGAGCCGCATGTGGCTGGCGAGCCGCACTTTACCAACCACTGGTCTAGTGTGTTATATAACATCCTAGAGGATTTTTTAAGCAATTTAATTCGTTCTGGAACTTTGCTTTAACAACTTTCAAAATAATCAGGAAGACGGCATGCGGAAAGTGGTGCACAAGAAGTGGGAGGCCGAAAGTTTGGAATTCAATCAACAACACCACACTTGATAGCACCAACAAATTAGAACTATGTACCTACAACTTAACCTTACAATTGCAACTTTTTGATTATTCAAAGCTCTCACAGCTCACACCAATTAGTTAAAATAATCAAGGTTCTACTGTAATTTATTTTAAACAGTCATTATTTTATATATGTTTACATTCTGACAAAATTATCAAAAAAAAAAACAAAAAAGAAAATAATTTCCTACTCGACCTTTACTTTTGCTATCAACGGATGACTTTATTTTCCACTGAAATCATATGATTTGAACAACCAAACATCTGTGTTGTTCACCTCTATATAGGACGGCGAGGGTGGAAAAGTATGACGATGATGAATGTGACTGTATGCAGTAAACCTAGAAGTTCAAAGTCAAGTCCAATTTCTCCTCAGACGACTAACGAGCTAGATCCGCGTATAAGATCTTTATTAGTCTATTCTATTAGTAAATGATTCTATAAAATTGCGACAGACGCTTACCACTGACTGTCCAATTGAGGATTGCGGTACTTAGGTTAATTTGTAAATCTATGAATGGTATACATAATTTCATTATGCAATAATTTAGAACATTTACGAGTACGGCCGAGAAGAGCTAAATTGATTTTTTTTAATCATAATACATAATTGGATGTCATGCTTAAAAAACAAATAACGTACAAAAATAACATGACATTAAAATGAGGCTGTCTCAAATAACTTTGGCTTCTTCTTCCAAGAAAAATAATAGATAATTTAGTTGTTTGTTTTCAGTCGTTTGAATAGAATTTCGGAAATTGGGAAATCAATTGATAACATGTAGCCCGGTGACTATTTCACAAAAAATCCATTTCTTCCTATCTTAATCACCATATTTGCCTACCCTACTCTACTCGTTCGTAAATATGCCAAAAAAAATCATACCACCATGAGTGAGTGAACCGATTAAATTTATTCAATTGTTGTTGGGGATGCTGGGCGTAATAGATGCGCGTGACACTGATTATATTTTTTTATGTGCAGAGTGGCTTAGACGTGGCGTGGGACCACTTGAAATACGATTTAGTTTAGTTGCTAGCTACTAACTTACTATTGTGGTAGGTCACTTACGAAAAGCATGTGATCTCTTGAATTCGTTGACCGTAAAATTGGAAGTCACATGTGCCATGTTTTTTTTTAAGTGCAATTGATATCATTTGTATGATATGAAATTGTTTTTTTGTTTCTTCAATATTTTAGTTGTTTCGTCACGAGAGGGAGGAGAAAAAAATATTTCCTATAGGTACAATCCGAAAAAAAGCCGACAGAGATTTTAGGGTCGTTGAATTTATTTAAATTTTTTTTCCTTCGATCGCATACGCCTTCCGAGAGGCCAATCCGGGTGGCTTTTGGCAAGTGAAAATAAATCGAAAATATAGGGGTGATTTTGCTATTTTGGTAATTTCATCATCCCAAAAAATTACTGTCATGCGGTAAAAAGATGACATCGTGTCCAGATCCAGTCTAGTCATGATATGACTTCCTGCTTTTTTATTTTATCGTCGACAGTAATAGAAATCAAATTAGCAGAAATTTACTTTGCTGAATAAATACTAGCTCGAAATGTACGAACACTTTACTTTCGCACTGAGTTTCAATCAAATCAAAATATAATTTCGCTTTCAAAATGAAACGAAAATAATAACATTTCAAACGCAGTGTTTTCATAATTTAATTTTTTTGGAAATATGTTAATGACATCCGTTCCTAAAAATATTTCTAAAAAAGAATTATTATTATACGCAAACGTGCGGGCACTGCGACCATTAGCTAGGTGTACCAGAGACTTGACTAATCCAAAACATTTTCTTGCAACCAACCTGATAATAACGGTTAAAAAATATTTTGTAGGGGTGCTCGCAGTGAAGCTATAGGTAACACCATCATATGCATCCAGTAAATTATTTTTAAAGTCTTACTAAATTCAGACCTGTAAGCCCACACAATACGAGTGGATTCATCTACAATATTTTCGACATGGGCTATCCAGGTGAACCGCTTGTCCAACATACATAATACCTTCACATTCTACCTCAGTAGAGAAATTGAGCACCAACTTCTCAACGACGAGTGCAAAAAAGTATGGAGATAAAACTTATCCGCATTTAAAAAAAATGTTTTGCGCTCCTTTTACTCCTTAAAAAACCACCCAAGATATGATTCATTTCCATAAAAAGTATTTACCACAAAATCTCAAATTTTACGAAACTTCCTAAAACCAAATGTATCCAATTAATTGTCGAAGGATATTTCCACTTTCAAAAAATTTGTCGCGCCCCGTTTCCCCTTAAAAACTACCCTTAAGTGCATTTGGGCCTCGTGCCACTCCTTCCCCTTAAAACTACCCCTGCCAATTTAGCACTACCACTCCAGTAGCTGTGAATTCAATGATTTCCTTAAAACAAAAAGTATCCATTAGTTTGTTGATATTGAAATGAAAATCGCGAACTCCACAATATTAGGCGTGTTTTAATGTGCTCGGGTGTAGGTTAGTTTAGGGTAACTACATGGGGTTACAATAACAACATAACCCAGATAAACCCAGTAATATATCGGGGGTACGTACTCTGACCAAAGTTAACCCGGAATAATTGTTACAAATGTGACAACCAGAGGCGCTCTAACACGAAAAAGCATGAGCTAATACCAAAACCATTGGTTAAATGATACGGGTGGGAGGTTGAGTGCTGCGATAAACCGACCGCAATGTTCATTGTTGTTTTTGTAAGACATGTTAATTTATTTATCACAACTTTGAAACTTCAGCCTTTTACAAAGTTCATGGTTGGTGCAATAGAGCTAAACACCTTTTAACCCAAATCGTTTTTTTGTGCTTATATACCCCAACCTGCACCTTTTTTACAAAAAAAAAACACGCTTATTATTATTGAGTAAATTATGAAAAACACCTTTAATTTGAGTTTGGCGTTTTATTAAAAATTATTTTTAGTAATTTATAAAACATTTCATTTCGGACGGCTTTCCGTCTATCATCAGCCACACGACTGAAAGTTAGGCGGAGGCTTTCAATAATACGGAGAATTTTAGGGACTTTCCTAGATCCGGTACCGAGCGAATTTTCTCCTTAACGATACTAGCGACACCTGGCGGTCATATTCGATACATTGGTTTGTATGTTAGGTGATATTATCACAACCATGGAACTTCGACGTTAACGACGATTAATCTGCTCTCAAATGAGTTCATACAAGAGCGTCATCACGTTATCAGTCCATGGTCGAGAATCAGATGACACGGAAGGTGTGGATTTTCACTTAGCCGCGGCATCATCCACAAATGGCGCTACTATCGCGAGAGCTCAAAGCGTAAATAGCCAATAGTTTCACTTCACTAGACGAGACTGGCAAGTGTTGCTCTTCTAGAGCACATGATTCGCAAACCCTGATTTTCTGCATTCGTTGTTCTGTACGTGCTTTTTGTGCTCCTCAAATCGCTTCCCTACCGACCTTTTGGTTTGTCCATAATATTTCCGGTTGCAACCACCACATTTATTAGATTTGTTGCTTTTGTTTTGTTATAATTTCTTGACTTTTAACTATAATTGTATTCAATTTTGTTGCTTTTGCTATGTCCCTTTTTTAATCATTTAATTTTACTAATACCTCATAATTTTTGTAGCTTTTGCTACGTAATTTTGTCACCTACTTTAACAATTCAAAATTCTCTGTATTAGTTTGAAAGCTTCCGCCTAACTTTTAGTCGTGTGGCTGAAGATGGACGGAAAGCGGTCCGAAATGCATACATGATTTTTAAATTACTAAAAATATTTTTTTAATAAAACGGCGAACTCAAATTAAAGGTGTTTTTTTTTATAATTTACTCAATATGTAACAAAAAAGTATCCAATTAATTGTTGCAGGGGCTTAAAAGAATATTTTCATTTAAAAAAATTACATTTCGGCCTTATCAGAAAACTTGTGTTCTAAGAATTACCCGAATACTAAATGTGTTCAGTTAGTTTTTACAGGGGGTGTTTAAGACAGGTTAGCACATCCACCCCAGTAGCGGCGAGTTCAAGAATTTTCTCAATGGATTTCCTTTTAAGAGAAGGGGGAGGGGCGACAAGTTTTTTTTAAAGGTGGAAAAGTCCTTTTAAGCCCCTGCGACAATTAATACATTTGGATTGGATACATTTGGAAGTTTCGTAAAATATGAGATTTAAAGGTTAATACTTTTCATGGGGATGAATCATATCTTGGGGTGGTTTTTTAAGGAGTAAAAAGAGCGCGACAATTTTTTCTTGAAAATGCGGAGGTCCTAATCAACCCATGCGGCTATTTACTGGATACATTTGGTGTTTAGATAGTTCTTAGAATTACAGTTTTAACAGATATGGGAAAAGCGCACTTAGGGGTAGCCTTTGAATGGAGTAGGGGCGTGAAATTTTTTTTTGAAGGTGGAAATATTCTTTTCAGCCACTGCGACAATTAATGGCTATGTCTACCCATGTGTGTCTTTCGTCTTCGCTATCGTCTTCAAGTATCGTTTCCTCTTTCAGCGTTGAACTTGTCATTGTGCCTGTCTAGACAGTTTCAATTTTCGTTCGTCTTCATCATTTTGACAATTGAAACTTGAGATGTATGCGCTATTGAAGAAATGCATTCATTCTTGAACGCAATTGTTAATGTTAAATATTAACAACACATCATCTATTCATACAATTCATGAAAGAATTTATCATTTACCCGTCCTGACCAAAGCCGTGACACATATTTAACGATAAATAATGAACAGGTCTGGATAGAATGAGACATTGATCTCCTCTGTTCACTTGACGCAATCAATGACATGTTCAATGTTGAAAGTGGATACGGAGCTTGAAGACGATAGGGAAGACGAAAGCGCTAAGAAATGAAAACACTCTTTTCTCAAGTCACAGACACATAAATGCCGATCAATTTTGGTTCACAATCTTTGCACACAGCACAGCAAATTATAAAAATATTGAAAGAGAAAACGATAGCGAACCCGACTTCAGTGGGTTGCCATTTTCCATCCATTCTTCTTCGATTTTGACATATTCAACATTGTTAATCGCGTTCAAGAATGCATGCGTTTCTTCAATAGCGCAGACGTTCCAAGTTTCAATTGTCAAAATGACGAAGACAAACGAACATTGAAAGTGTCTGGACGTAGGCACAATAAATTGGATACATTTTGCCTTAGGGCAGGGATGTCAAACTTAAAACGTGGCCCGGGCCAAATAAGACTCCTCAGGTTCAGGTGGGCCGCTGCTGAAGGAAAATTTCAAAAACTTTTATGTAATCGTAATCTATGAGTGTCTATTTCACAGAGTGGCGACCGAACGATCACGGCCACAGAGACGAAAGTTTATTACAGAATAATACTTTTAAAATATGGCAAAAATCTGGATCACTATAGCGGCTTCGGGATTATCCGTGAGAACTATCACCTTTCGAAAATGTGCTTCAAGAACATTCAAAAATTGCAACAAGAAGTGAAAACGTCAAAATATGATCTTCAAGTAACTACTTTTTGTTAATTACATGATTTGCAAACCGTTCAGACAGGTCGCCCAAAATACCGTTGGAAGGCAAAATAGTCAGACTAAATTAATTTCAGCAGAAAGGTGGCTAAAAGAGAAACAACAAACAAACTCATGCCCCAATACAGCTTGATAAGTATAGGTCCAAAAATCAGCCCTTGGGCTGTAATGATTATGTTGAAATTCCACATCCAGGTGTTTTAGTCACCAATTCCAAGATTTCCCTAGTTTTTAAAGCTTTGTCATTTTTCCAAATAAATTTCAATACGTGTTCGTTAAAGCCAATTTATTAATTGTATTTCGACAGTTCCATGAAGAGGCATAGTATTTTCTTGTGCAAAAAAAGATGAGCTTTCTTATAAATCCAAATAACCAGCAGCAAATTGTTTGTAGTATTTGGAGAAAAAATCCTAAAATAATCTTGCATAAAGCACTGATTACTGTTAGTAATGATGATGCATTTTTTCACCTTACCAATTTCTCCATTTTTGTGTTGATATATGTACATTGTGTTGCTTCGACATGGCCGCGGGTCGCGAGTTTGGCACGTCTGCTTTAGGGAAGTCTTTGTTTAGATCACTGTTTCCCAACAAGTGGTCCGCGGACCGAAGGTGGTCCGCGAAAGACTTGTAGGTGGTCCGCGGTAGACTCAGAACACGACTTATAAAAAAGTTGTATTTTCTTGTAAATATGTAATTAAAATTACATGTTAAAAATTAGCCTTCAACAACATTAAATCCATTATATTTAGACCTTAAAAAACTTGAAGCTAATTTTCAGTCTGCATTTGGCAACGATAAGTCTTGTAGGGTTAGTGCTTTTTTGTAATAATGTTAAATCCTAACGGATAATAATTGCGTTCGTAGGAAAATATTTTGAAGGAGTTTTCGGAAACAAAATAAGCATCAAATCAAGATTTATTGATTAAGTACATGAATACAGATGTCAAAAGCGGAAACAGCCAATCTTCACTAGCTACAGTGGGAGGGCATTTTCATTCGATTTAGTCCAACCTAGTTTTAATCCCTCTGAACGAACAAAAACGAAAAAACTGTTTGCTACTGACTGAATCCAAGAACCGATGAGATCTTCAGTAGAACCCTCCGTAAATTCAAAACCCAGTTGATTGCTTGCTAGAAGCCAGACCAAACCT
Organism: Microchrysa polita; assembly: GCA_949715475.1. Classification (NCBI taxonomy): domain Eukaryota; kingdom Metazoa; phylum Arthropoda; class Insecta; order Diptera; family Stratiomyidae; genus Microchrysa; species Microchrysa polita. Next base: position 131,075,496 of record OX454415.1, on the reverse strand, counting down.
CTTTACGGTTCAGTGCTCCTTGCTGTCCGAGATTAACCATTTGACTCAGGGGTAGCGAGTAAGCCTGTTCATCCACAGATTGAGAGGCGATTGGCTGAGCCAAACCCGGTTTTACCCTCAATGGTGCCCCTGGGCAGTGATCAAATTGCCGCCCTTTGTCACTTGTTATACGTGGAAGTGAACCACTCGCTTTCGAAGTGGATGTGTGGTTTCCATGGAACTATGAAAAAAATGTGACACGTAAATTTCTTGAAAATTGGTTTGTCCCGAGTGGGTTTAAATGGTGGCGCTATCTTATGATGGTGAACCCAAGGAAGAAAAAAGTAAAATAAAAGATTTAAATAAAACTTAGCACTAAGTATGTATGTATGTATGTTCTTTCTATCATTCGCAATTTTCTTCATATAATAAGTTTCCGCCACAAGTTCCAACCAAAGCCAGTAGGGGGAATTGGCAGGCTGAGTAGGTTGAAGCCTAAGGCAGTCAGTGGGGAATTAGCAGGCTAAGTATAGGTTGAAACCCAAGAAGCGCCACAGACCCTTCGATCGATTGGCGAGATTTTTTGATTGCGACCATCGGATTCAATTTTTTGATTTGACGTGTGGAACGTGTTGCCATGCAATTTTCCGTACAAGCTGTCATGACAATCATATGCTCTCAGTTGCTGATTTTTTGACATAAACCTGTGGTCGTTCTTCATGCTGTGGTTGTGGCGGCCATTCTCCATCAAAAGTAGCAATGGATGTCCATCTTTCATCGCCAAAAATTGTATAATTTCGCTATTTTGTGTTGTGTCTTGTGGACCGTGAGACTGTCAATTTCAGATTGCCCGATAAATTGCTCAGTGTGTGTGCTGTACGAGCGGCAGATCGATTGTGGGCAGCGATTGGGCAATCGCTAGGTCTGTGGCGCCCTTTAGGCAGTCATTTTAGAGGCGGCATTTTAAACTTTATTCGAACACCTTGGGTTCGGAGGAAAAAATTGAAAGTTTAGCGACCAGAGTTTATTCTGATTTTTAGAAATGCCAGCTAATTCTAACCTTTTTTAGCTAGCCTTATTGAACTACTTAGCAATCAAGGATCAATCGATAAATTGTAGGATTGTAAAAATTGCAAACCGACTTCAATTTCTTCAAATAAGAAAATAATTAAAATAAATTTTTTTGATGGTTTCTGACAGAATGCCCTTTGGCATCATTTGTTTCTTTATTTATAGAATTTTTCCCACTGATCAATTATAACCAGCTGAAATTAGTTGAAATTTTGTAGAGCTCGTAAGGCGGCAAAATTTGGAACTTGCGATAAATATGAAAATCTGCCACTGACCGGTTTTTCAAAGTATCATTTGTTTTTTTTTGTCTAGCTTATCAAACTCGCCTCCTGATTCCTCATATTTCACATAACTTTAAATTTAATGAAAGTTTCAAAAATATGCCGCCTCGTGGAGTTGCACAGGTTGCCCAAATGGGAAATTCGGTCCCGGGATGAAGTACTTGTTCCGCGGAGTAACTGCTAACCATTTTGGTTTGATGACACCTACTCTTATGAACATAAAGGGCAGACACGTTGTACCTATTCGTTTTGCCCCTGAAAGCCCGATACATCGACTTATTCAAGGCCTTCGGTGCAGCGGATCCTCTTTAGAATTGTGCCGCGTGTTCTTCTTTATATTTATGTAAATATGGCACTTTTCAGATGTAGTTACTCTTTTTCAAAAAATATAGCGACGGGCTCTAATTTTTACTCTATTTGTATGAGCCATTTTTGGAAAAAAAGGCAGTGACAAAGACTTCACCTTAAATTAACGTCGTTTACAGCTTTCTAAAATACTGCCTTATCGAAATATTTAGTTAACAATTAATTGTGCGTGCTAAAACCCCACTAATTTCCGTTTAATTATTATTAATTTCGCTCTTAAATATATGTCATAGAAAATTGGTGGTCCGTAGCGATATATTGTTAGGCTAAGTGGTCCGCAGACATTTGTGAGTTGGGAACCACTGGTTTAGATGCTACTGGGGTGGTAGCGCTAATCTGACTGTCAAGTTAGCACTACCATAGGTTTTTTTTTTTAAATACGCACGCAACAATTTTTTTTCCTTTGCCATCGAATTACGACAAAATCGCGACATTTAAGCACTATCCCAGCGAACATTCTGAATTCATATTGAAATCAAAGTGAATTCATTTCATGAACGTGAATTCACTTGAGCTTCATTTAGGCTTCAGTTTGATATCACATCGGATTCACCTGCTGAAAATTAAGTGAATGCATTCACCTAGCTTTCATTTACCGAATAAAGAATAACGTGAAATGGAAGTTGTTTCGACTTAGGGGTAGTAAAATTATAAGAAATGGCATTGAAGAATTATAAAATATTGTTTGAGTTAAAGAAGTTTTTTATTTGTAACTAGAGAAATTCGAGTTAGATGTTGCGTTTTATATCCAAAACGGACTTGAACGCCAATGAAACCCTAAATTTGTTTGAGATAAGAAATATTTTTTTTAAAGGAGTTTTCGATTTAAATATATTTATTAATTATCATCATTTTTCAAAAATTTAATATTACAGCGCCACCAAGAAAAAAAATTCTATGAGGATTACAGAAGCTTGTTTTTATTAAAGGATTCAGTTTGTAAAAATGAACCGCCAAAAAGGAACGTAAAAATACTTTTTGAATGAATATTTCTTCCCCCGCGGTGTTAAAAAGACAAAAAAAATTGAAGCATAGCTTTTTTTTTGCTTTTTATAAAAAGTGACTCAAACAAATCATATTATCTAAATTGGCAGACCTCTATAGAAAAAGTCCAATAATAGCGCGAAATTACGTTAAAGATAGCTTGGAAATATCACGAATAAATTGGCTTGAGCCACACAATACCAGTTAGAATTTTCAAGTCATATGATAATAATGAATAAATTTCTAATTATCAAATTAAATTCAATTAAACCACTTGTTGATTATAAATGCAGAAAATCGAGAATTCGTTTTATTTTAGTTATTTATGTAATTAAAATAAATATTCAGAAAAAATCACCTTGTTATTCATTTTGCGATTTGAAAATTTTAAATAATCCTCTATAAAACGCTGGTAGCAATTATAGCACTATATTTTGTATATTTTTTTGTAATGCACTTTAAAATTTTTGGGCAAGTTACCACCACTATTTATTGATTTCAATTTCTTGTATTATGCACGAGCTTGATTCAGCAAACTAACCGTCTCCACAGATTATCTGAACAATTTATACTGGCTGCGTTTAGTAAAATATCAATCGCGATTATTAATCGTTAATATTCGTTACAGTAAACAAAATTGTCGTTACATATTCTAACGCATGAGATAAATGTTCACTAAACTTTCTTTTTATTTTCTAACTATACAATCAAAATCAAATCAAAAGTAACGCCTTTTTGCAAACTCACATACAATTTTAACGATACCGCAAAAAGCTCTGAATCTGCGAAGACAAGATTGAGTTATGATGCAACAACGACTTGAGCACGAACCAGAATGAAGAAGCAACCAAAACCGTACTTAGGCTGTGGTGATATGTATGGTGATGATAAGAAACATCGCAACGAGCGCCTTTCTGATTGAAGAGACCCGACGACAAGTGTGCGGTTATTTCTTCATTTGGTCGGATATTGTCGCGAATTATTTCGCGGTTTGCGCGATCAAATTATGTACATATATACTGTACTGACCAATAGGTGGTGAATTGCTGAAATATGCATCTGACTAATACGATTCGATTATACTGGAAGGTGGAATTTTAGGTTACCTTATTAGATTACGGCCTCAAATAATTTTCTTTATATGGTTTCAGTTATTATTTAATTTTCACCTTTTAGTAATTTGATGAATGTGTTATTTCGCTAGAATTTCCAGCAGTAAGATAAGATCGAGGAACGTGCGGCTCTTTCTAATAGGAGCACTGAAGGTAAAGGGAACTATAATTTTCGAATAATTAAAAATATTAAAAATTTAAATTTCACAAAAAAGGCACTAGAAGGTCGATGTAGGCATAAAAAATTTCAGAGTCCAAAAAATACGGGATATTTTGTATGTTATGCCGGACAATTTCTTGATTATTTTCAATGCGAAACAGACTTGTAAAATGCGGGATTGCCCGTCAGGATCCGAAACGGTCGGTCGCCTTAGTCTTAGATTTTGGCGATTTATCCTACGGTTCGGAGTTGCTAATAGAAAGAGCAACTGATAACGATCTTGTCTTTCTGCTCATGCGCCATTTTTTTTCCTGAAGCAAATAACTTCAATACGCTAATGATGAATACAAAATTTATGGATTCAAATTCTAAATTAATTAAAAAATAAAGTGACATACATATCTATATGCTATATCGCCCATACACTCCCAATCAATTGGATAGTTCCACTTGTAAAATGGCTGTATCTCGGTAAGTGATAACGGTATTTTCTTAAAACTTGGTGACAATTTTTTCAGTATCCTGCTTGTTCTTCGCATAATATAAGGTCTCAAATCCGGAGTCCCGTTAGGATTTTCTTACGATAATTCTTAAAAACAGTACAAATAGTTAAGTCAATAGGATAGTTCCAGTGGAAATAAAACATCAAATAACGGTACGAAAAGATAATTTTACTTTGAAAAATGTAGCTGGTAATAAGCAGAACTTTATTTAAGTAATTTAAGCTCAAAAAGTTAATCTGGGATAGAATTGTATAGGTTTTAACGGTAAATTAAATTAGTTTCGCCCCAAGCTCCTCTAAACGTTATCACAAGATCTTGAGTGTACTTAAACTATCGTCTAACGGTATAGATCTTCCTTGTCGTTCATCCCCATACATTTTTAATGGTATTTAGATCTAGGAAGTATGGGAGGTCTTTCCAAAACCTTGATTAGTTGGTCTTGAAACCAATCTTTTATCAGTCTTGCTCCATGATTGACGCCATTGTCTTGTTAAAATCTCAAAGATGTTGCATGGAAAATGTCGGTAATTTTAAGAATTATATTACCCAGAATATTTTTGTAAGAATGGACGTTGTGAATATCCCTAATTTCTACAAGCTCAATAGTTCCACACCGAGATAGTCAAGCCCATACATCGACGTTTCTTACTCTGAGTGATGTGTCTACAATATTAATTCATTTTTGCTCAAATCCTGGTAATAATACCTGAATCCATCTGAACCGACGAGATTCAATCTTTTCCGTCAGTAAAAATAACGCGTTTGACCAATCCATACAGTTTCTATATTGGGGTTGAATATCTTGGTATGGAACTATTGAGCTTTTTTAAATTAGAGGTGTTCAGAGTACCCAGGCTTTTACAGATATTCTTCCAATGTGTTGCCTAAAACTTCCGACATTTTTCATGCCATTCCTATAAGATTTTAACAAGATAATGACACCAATTATGATGCAAGGCTGATAAAGGATTTATTTCAAGACCAACTAATCAAGGTTATGGAGAGACCTTCATACTTCCTAGATCTAAATATCATCAAAAATGTGTGGAAATGAATGACAAGGAAGATCTATACCGTTAGATGATAGTTTAAGAACACTGAAGCTCTTTGGCGAACGTTGAGAGGAGCTTTGGACGAAGTCAGCTTAATTTGCCGTTAAAACCTATACAATTCTATCCCCGATTAACTTTTTGAGCACAAATTACTTAAATAATGTTCTACTTATTACCAGCCACATGTTTCGAAGTAAAATTATCCTTTCGTACCGTTATTTGATGATTTATTTCCACTGGAACTATCCTATTGACTTCACCGTTTGTACTGTTTTTAAGAATTCTCATAATAAAATCCTAATGGGACTCCGGATTTGAGACCTTCAATTATTGAAAGAACAAGCAGGCTACTGAAAATATTGTCACCAAGTTTGAAGAAAATACCGTTATCACTTACCGAGATACAGCCATTTTTCAAGTGGAACTATCCTATTGATTGGGAGTGTATGTGGTCGCATATTTATCAATTCAATTATGCATTTTTATGATTAGTAAAGAAGTAGTATTCACCTGTTAAGAGCAAATCATACTTGTGCATTTAGCTAAAATCTAGTTCCATCAAGATTAAAAAGGTGGTCAAATCTAAATTACTCTTGAAGTGTCTGCATTGATGGGGTGGGCCAATTACCAACCAGCCGCATGCAGATTTTGTTTTTGTCTAAGTATGTGCATATATCAGAAAAGATAACGGGCGCATGCAATGAATTGAGCCCGACAAGCTTTCCAACTCTAATTTGAAGATAGGAGCTTACATGGGCGTAGCCAGGTTTTCGGTCAGGAGGGGGAGGGGAAGCAAGCCATAGGCGTAGCCAGGGGGGGCAGGGAGGGAAACATGAACATTAAATGTCTGGAAAAATTACTTATTTTTTTGCTATTTAAAATAAGTTGCATTGCAAAGTGTAGAAAAATGTTCATTACCTACTACTATAGTATCGACTGCACTTGCGTCCCATAAGGTATTCGGGTTCTCGCAGTGTCTCCTAATTTGACCACATGTTTCTCAGTCGAATACTATTCATTCAAAAATCTAGCGTGACATTTTTTCGGCCTGTTTGCGTCGACCAGTAATATAGGTATGTAATGAAAGATCCACTGTCACTTTCGATTGCGATTTAATTCGCTTGCTTAGCTAAGATCTTAAGTCTTGACGATTGTTTGCTGCTTTTCTGTAGTTACAGCTTTCGAAGTACTGCTCCCTTACAACAGCTTTGGTTTTTACCTATACAATCTGGTCTGCAAAATTTGGGAAAACTCACCGAAAGCCTGTGGAATGCTCTTGAAACCGCCATCAAGGGTAACAATATTAGGTGTGTTTTTTTGGTTATCCCGTGCAGGTTTGGGTAACGAAACTTCATATAAAAAAATGACAGGTGCGTCAGCTGTAATTTTTTTTATATGGAGTTTCGTTACCCAAACCTGCACGGGATAACCAAAAAAACACACCTATTGTCTAAATGGATAAATTCATATGGGGAAGTTGGATTTCCACTCAGACTAGGCACTTTGGTTTTGTTTAATTTTTTCTTTAACCCGACTGCATTTAACTCCTTCTCGAAATCCAGAGCTATAACGCTCAGATTGTTGGTTTTGTGCGTTGGGTTGAGCAGCTAAAGAGATCGGACTCTCAGTTGAATAAAGAGGATAGATTAGCATCTGAAGCGCTTACGCTCCTATTTGGAAAAGAAAAAACAGCTTAAGAGCTTGGACTCCTATTTTAAGGAAAAGCATGCATCCCTAAATTCCAGCCGACTGTCGAATAATGTTTCTTTCCATAGAAGCTGTGGATGTGAGATAAGAGGCTTATCGGTATGTTTCGACAGGAGATGTGATCCTGTAGAACCAAGCAAAGCCAGAAATTGATCTCGCAAGTGGAATATGCAGTCCAAAACCCAAAAATAGCACTGAATATAGACGAGCTACGGTCTGAAAAGCAGATTCGGAGGCCAGTTGAATGTAATCAGAATCGCCAGTAAAAGGCTCAGGGGCCATTTTTCGTTAAATGGTGCAGAAAATCAATCTCGACTGTCCTTTCCTAAAATTTAGCTCTAAAATAAAAAAAACTGGCGCGACAGTCCAACACTGGACTAAGGCCGCAGATGTATTAGTGCCATCGAACTCCCAAGATCTTAACTGCTTTTTTGTTGAGGTGTTGAGATCAACAGCACCCTCAGTAATATTATTTATCCCCATAAATGGGTACTCGTTTAACATCTGAGTGAGATCATAGTTCGTCACAAGGGTCGTGAGTTCGAAAAACACCATAAACTGAATTCGTTCGCGGTGAGTCTCGAACCCATAACCCTGTGCACAGAAGGTGCGCGCACTAACCGCTACACCAGCTAGACTACTCTAAATTTTACCTACCCATATTTTCGTAACCAACGATTTCAACTCCTAAGAAAATCTTGATGCTGAAAAAATTTCGGGCTTTCTCCCCCCTGACCCAAATCCTGTCTACGCCCATAGGACAAGCCCGAAATTTGTTGAACATCATGATTTTCTTAGGAGTTGAAATTTTCAGTCGCGAAAATGTCGAGATTTATTGTCTACACCATTTAATGAAAAATGACCCGACGTGTACGAGCTTAGACTTTACTGGTTATTCTGAACTGGCCTCCAATTTCAGCTCTTTAGGCCCTAGCTCGTCTATATTCAGCGCTATTTTTGTCTCTCGAACTGCATATTCCACTTGCGATCAGCTTGTGCCGCCTGTCACTGTTTTTCTTTTGAGCAAAATTGATAAATCTTCTTTTGATAGAAGTACGGTTTTGATAAGATTTCCTCCAAATTTAACAAAATATTAACAGTGGCTAAATTTCATTGCTAATATGATTCAGCTTCAAAACGCATCTTGACAAAAAACAAACTTGAGAGACATGGAAATATGAGACTCATTCTTTACAAGGTCCCTAAAACTAGGCAAAACTGTATAAATTGTGTTTTGCAGCTCAGAAGCCATGAAATAAAACGCATGAAAGTAAGGGATTCTCGCTAAAGAAAAAAGAGTCTTACTAAGGGAAAGATTTCTCATTTCTGATCTAATTATGTTATCGATTCATAATGCTCACACATAGGTATCCCAGTTCCGGATATCAAGGGCCAGAAAACTACAAATATATTAGTTTTCTAGACAGTCTCAGCAGCAGAAAATTTTGCGTAGTATGCCTGAAATCAGACTCGCATTTTTACGCCTTCAAGTATTGTAAAGTGCAGCGTTTTTTTTTTACTACATCAGTAAGAATTTTTTTCACCACAATCATCGACCAGGGGAGGGGGGCAAGCGCCCTCCCTGCCCCCCCCCCCTCTGGCTTCGCCCATGGGAGCTTATAAATAAAATTAATTTATATATCTTAATTAATAGGAAATTTTGACAATTTAATGAATTTCAAAATATGTATTTATGTACGAGTATACAAAAAACAAAATCCATTTATAATAAGTTTACAAAACCCTAGATGAGAGATTTAAATAGCAACGATCAACATAGGAAAACAAATATAAAAAAAACCTGACCCAACCTTCACCTCCAATTTTTTTTCTCCTAAGCTACATAATCTAATCCGTCGCAGGATTTACCATGTCTGGTATAGGCACCTTCCTATATATGAATCACCGTTAATATGTTATAATCTATTAATAATACCAATTAAAATAATTCAGAGTCAACAAGACAAAGTTCATTTTTCCATTTTATTGGGGCTGTTGATATAAAAAAATTGTCCGTATCAGAAGTAATTATCTTGTTTAATGTTTATATTTGTTCAACAGCTATTGTAGACATTTATTTAGCAAAAAAAAAAGAAATCTGTAACTATATTTATGAGTTTGTCATATTTTTTTCCAGAGAGTTCACCCTGATAAGTGAAGTTGAACGAAATTTTCACGTGAACAGATTAAAGTAATATAATTCTGCGCCGAAAGGTAGAGTGCTATCAGCATTGATTAGAAAAAAAGCCAATATTGCTTTGATTTTTTATTTATTGAAATTATATAGGTACACTGGATGAACACCTGGTTTTTTAGACATTATATGGAGTTTAGCTTGTAATTATAGTCTATTAATCAATGGTTCAAAGGTGGAAAGAATGCACGGAGATGGCGTAATATATTGATATCGTTGTTTATGACTTTGTGTCAGAGCTACATATGTAATTGTGTAGCATAGTAACAGTAATGTAATAATTAGTAATATAAAATGGATTCGTAATGGATTTCATAATATAAAATGGATTTCATTGCACAAGATAGCACAATGCTATGCACAAACACCAGATCCTGCTTCAATTGATGATAGATGGAACATCGTGAATGACGCGTTTTTCTTGTGTGGCGAAACATTTTTAGACATACTCCAGCGCGATTTGACCATCAGCGACGATACTTGGTTTCTAATAACAGCACGGAAGAGAATAAAGGAGCAATGACAGTGCAGTCAAGCGACAATGGCGCCGGAACAGAGGGGGGCAGCGGCCCTCAATATTTTGACTAATCCTGACTAGTCCTGACACACCAGACGATAAACTCGTTTCGTAAACATATGATTATTGACATTTTTAACAAAAATAATAGGCTAACTATGATAAATAAAGAGCTTTTCGGTGGTTACCATGCAGTTTATGAATCGAAAGCTCCATCCAATTGCGGGTTACAACGTGGTTATGAGAGCTTTCATAAACTCCAAACGGCCCATAACCTCGTTTTAAACCGCATATAAACTCGTTCCCAAGCAGCATTTTAAGTAGCGAATACGAATGCTTTTGGATCCGCCACTTTATTAAGTTTCGGTTACGTTTTTGACACTAAAATTTTAACTTCATTGTAACAAATCCTGCAAAGTAGCTTTTGCGACGTTCCAGGAAGGTGATAGTTGGAACTTAATAGTGAATGAAATGTTGCTACTACATAATCGACTAGTGCAGGGGTATGATACGGCTTCGGTACGCCACTTTGCTACTACATAGTGAGAAACTCTGAAGTACCTAATATTTTTAAGTGACAAAACCGTAGCCGTGTAATTTCTTAGTTACTTTGAATTGAAGGATTTGCTACTTTATAGTAAAATTTATAACTGTATAGTTGCTACCGATACTACAAAGTCCTATTGGGAACTTTAAAAAACCATTTGGGGCTGTCAAATGTTTGTCGCCATATTTTCCAAGGTTTGACAAAACCATAAATTGTATATTTCATGTGAAATTACATGAAATAATTTAGAATTTCATTTTTTAAGTTAATATTTTGTTTCGTGAACATGTAAAGTGATAAATTTATAAATAGCTCGAAACAGGTGACTTTAGTTGGGCTATATTTTGTCAATTTTTTTCAAGATATCATTAGAAAAATTAGAGGGCATTACTTTTTTCGAGCTATAATATCCACTTCCACAGTGAAATTCGCTTCGCAAGAACTTTCATGGCCCAAACGATTTTGCAAGTTGAGATAATAGTCTAAGAAAATTGGACCAAAATATGGCCATCGAACGGCAAAAATCCTACATCGGAAATTTTTTTTTGATTATGGTTGGGGATGGTCCCGAGATCATGGCATTGAAAGTCCCAACCGATCGGGGGTCCGCAACCTTAAAAAAAGGGGGGAAAGGGGGGCCTTTTTTCGTTTTTTTGCGATTATTTAAAAAACGGTAAGAGATACAGAAAAATAGTCTGAGGACGAAAAAAACTACATAAAATTATCTTTGCAATGATATATAACACATTAGAGTTCAATTGAATATTTCGGCGTTAGAATAGAACATAAATTAGAATATTTTAATTTTAGACCTTTTTTAAAAGCTTCATAACTTTTGAAAGAATGTTAGTTCAGCCGTAAAATTTTGCACAAGTATTAACAACAAGTTTAAGATAATTCTAACGTAAACGCTGAGTCGCTCCGGTCAAGGACCTCCATTATCCCCTCATTTAAATTTGTCAAAACGGCATGTCCATAACTCCCCCCAAAATTGGAGCAGAGTGCTAAATTTTGGTTTGTTGCGATTGGAAGTCATAGTCACCACACCCACCAAAAATCAGCTCATTCAGATAAAAACTAAGGGTACCTCCCATACAAAGTGACCCATGACAACTTTGTTCTACAGTTTATAAAATGAGTAGTACGTAGAAAAAACTCCTGATGGGTCACTTTGTATGTATTTGTATACCCTTAGTTTTTATCCGAATGAGCTGATTTTTGGTGGGTGGGGTGACTATGACCTTCAATCGCAACAAACCAAAATTTAGCACTCTGCTCCAATTTTGGGGGGAGTTATGGATATGCCGTTTTGAAAAATTTAAATGGGGGATAATGGAGGTCCTTCACCGGAGCGACTCAATGTTTACGTTAAAATTATCTTAAACTTGTTGTGAATACTTACACAAAATTTTACGGCTGAATTAGCGTTCTTTCAAAAGTTATGGAGCTTTTAAAAAAGGTCTAAAATGAAAATATTCTAATTTATGTTCTATTCTAACGCCGAAATATTCAACGAAACTCTAATGTGTTATATACCATTGCAAAGATAATTTTATTTAGTTTTTTTCGTCCTCAGACCATTTTTCTGTATCTCTTACCGTTTTTGAAATAATCGCAGAAAACCGAGAAAATGCCCCCCCCCCTTTCTCCCCTTTTTTTAAGGTTGCGGACCCCCGATCAGTTGGGACTTTTAATGCCATAATCTGGGGACCATTCCCCACCATAATCCAAAAAAAATTGCGATGTAGGCTTTTTGCCGACCAAATATGCCATTTTTCTTAGACTATAAGGAATTACTGCATTCAAGCCTTTCAGATCATATTCTTTTATGGTCGGAACGTGCTACACAAACACAACTTTAGTAAATGTGTGTATACTAATGTACACTTAAATCCAGTCAATTATGTTTGCTTAAATTTAGTTCGCTTATACATACACATATTCACAACTTAGATGTGTGCGAAAATGGGATCAATAAAGTTCCAATTACTTGGTTGGGCAAACTATGCCACTAGTTTGGTACGTTGCAAACACGTTTCTTTTTATTGGTGGCAAAATGACCCTCGACACGAAACTTTTCATTCCCCATATTAGTGGTGTTTCGGTGATCAAAAGGGTTCCTATTACGGAACGATTGACAGTAGCTGCTACTCTTACAGAGAACATTGGGGTGGCGACTACGTTTTCGCTACTAGACGTGCTAGTTGGGGTTCTGGGCTCATAAACTGCATTCGTTCGTAAACTCGTTTAGGTGTGTCAGGACTATAAAGGTCCAACTAGATTAGTCGCCAAATGGCTGTGCGTCCAAAAATTGGCATCGCGTACAGCCATTTGGCTGGTACTTAGTATGCACACTATAGCAGCCAAATGGAGACAGAAAATGACATAACCAAAATTTCATTTTGGTGATTTTTTAAAATTTATTTTCAAAATCGGTTGGTTGAGTTGCTATATTGAATATCAAAACTGGACGCACACCCAAATGGCGATCAGTTTGGATGCAATGACAACAGCCATTTGGTTGCACGTGACACCATTTGGCGACTAATCTAGATGGACCTTTAGAGAAAGCATAGCAACAACGCCATCTAGATATATCAAGGCCACAACTCAGCTGTACGATGACAGCATGGATCCTGCTTACATTGTTCGTCGGACACGGGCAAACAACAACAATGTCATGAGAAGCACCAACAATGCAATGCAATTTAATCTGCGGATTTGACGTTTACGAGTCTACATTGCGGCCTTAATATATAGACGGCGGTGATAGCAACCAAAGCCGTCTTAATACAAGCCCGGAAGCAGAGCACGGTCATATACTGAAACGACAATTCATAGGCCTGTTCAGATCGAAAATTTACATTGCGGTAAAGGCAAATCGGGTTGGGTCGCGGCAAACTTTACACGAAAAGTATTGGTTCCCGGTCGATTTTCGTCGCGAAAAGTGCAATGTGTCGTGAATTGAAGTGTCTATAATGCAGTGAAAGAAACAAATCCCGATAAAAAGTGGATTTTCCACGTGTTTTCGCGATTTTTATCAGAGCAGACACGTTTTTTTTACATGCGCTGTGCTTGTGTTAGTGCATCGTGCAACTTATATATACGACATATTCATAGGCTCGCTTTGTGTGCATGTATTGCTGCTTCCCGGCTTTCTAAATTAAGGTGGCTTTGATAGCAACCCATGTGCTTGCGTTAGGGCGCTATTACACAGTCATATATTGGTAATGTAATATATACATATAAATAATAGATATTATCATATCCTTAAGCCTACTCGATTTCGTTTAGTGCACGTGTATAAAATTAACCGAGTTAATCGAGTAGGCTTAATTATATGTCTAGAAATATGCATATATGTAAATATGACTGTGTCATGGAGCTCTTAGTCCAGAGTGGGCATCAGAAAATAAAAATGGCACCGTTGTCACACTATTGCAGTTCATAGTGTGTGTGAAAATTTAATTCAAATATCAATTTTTTGTTCACACTTGAGAATATAAAATCCACGTAATATTTATTACCCTCTTAAAATGCCGACGTTATAATTAACCCTTCTGTTGGCGTATAAACGTTCGGAGAAATATAAACTATGTCTAAAGAAACGAAAAAAACCGGCGAATCATCGTAAGACATAGTATGATATAAAACTACAGCGAGTGCCAAGCGAGTGCCAATTTGATAAGTAAAACCCGCTGTGAGACTACTAAGTCTTTCTCCTCTGACCAGCTTCCCATTATTATAAATAAAGACGAAGTCCGGCGTACGTTTATCAATCATAAAAAGCAAATTAGGATGGTTTCACTGCATTTACTACGGCGAAGTACTCCAACAAACGCTAGGTAACCCGGAAAAATATATACAGGGTGTCCCGCAACTGGTTAGCCATAGACCAATTATAGACTCTACAGGATTTTAGGAAAAATGTCGCCAAAATTATTTCTCTAGCCTTTACCGTTAAGGAGTAATTGCCTTTTTTGTGATTCTTGTAAAAAAAACACGACTTTTTTCGAAAAACTCCTATTTTCTAGCTTCCACTTTAGCCAAATCAATGTTTTTCATATTCTTCTGAAATTACACAACATTGTAAAAAAGGACATATAGAACGTTTCGAACGGTTTCGTATCTTCCGAGATACGACGTTTTGAATTTTGCAAAAATGTCAATTTAACCTTTAATGTAAAAATTAAACCCCGAATTTCATAACGGTACATTGTAGTGGAAAATCTACAAAGTTGACAAAAGTTGGCGTATTATCTTAGCTTTCGAACGGCATATAAGAATAAAGCACAGAGTCATCCAGTTTCTGAATAATACGTATAAATAAAAAAAAAACATAGTCTGCAAATGTACCAAACCGACTTCAATCTTGAAAAGGAAGTAAAATTTTTACATCAAGCATAGACTTGGTTGTTATGCATTACGGAAAAATACTTTTCGCTACTGTTGTAGATGCTACTTTACTAATTATAACGGTCAGTATAAACAAATTTGTTAAACTACACTCATATCATCTAATGGAAGAGCAAGATTTACTTCCTGCAGATTATCAGAGAAGAATTAACTTGTCTAGGTGGTTTTTACAGCAAAAAGCAGCCGACCGCAATTTCCCGAATAAAATTCTTTGGACGGACGAGGCCACTTTTACTCGAAGTGGTGTTTTCAACAGCCGAAATAGTCACATTTGGAGTTCTGACAACCCCCATGCTATACGGACATCTCGCTACCAGCATGATTTTAGCGTAAATGTATGGTTGGGGGTTCTTGGTGATGAGTTGATTGGTCCGATTTTTCTCCCGCATCGGTTGAATTCTGCTGCATTTCTCCATATTTTAGAGAACCAAATAGTATTTTCGATTTTGGACAATTTACCTATTAGTATAGTGACTTTAGCTCTAGACCCAAACATCCAAAAAAAGAGCTGACTTTTGATGCCAAATTGTTGTATGGCCTGACCGAATTACGCAGTAAAAAGTTACACTTTTTTGCGCGTCACATTTGGGGGGGGGGGGGGGGGGGAGGGGGTGGCAAAGGGGTGAAATTATGATTTTTCGCCAATATCTTGTTAACTGTAATATTTACAGCAAAATGTTCTGAGGACGATTTAAACTACACAAAATTTCCTTTCTAATGATATATTATATTATATACCTTCTCTTGGCAGATTATATACTAGACCTTAAAACATTAGGTGTAATTTAAATTTTTTGATAGTTACATTTGGCGCTCTAGCTCCTGAAGTAATTTAATTGGAGCCATGGTAATTGGGATAACTATTCCTAACAATATATAGGTGTCCCACACGGAGACTCAGGCTACCCCGACAAAGCATTCGCCTATACCTCCTATTAACATTTAAGAAAAATACATTCCTGTAACTTTTCGCCGAATCACAGCAGGCGGGAAAAATTTTGGTAAACGTTAAGGCTAAGTCCCATTAGACCCTCCACCAAATATTACTTCGATCGGATTAAAACAAAGGGTACCTCCCATACAAATTATTCAAATTCAATGCCACTAGTTTATTAAGAAATAAGGGAACAAATCAACCAAAATTAAAGTTTTGCTCGTAGGCAATTTTCCGTTCATTTTGTATGGAAGGTACCCTTTGTTTTAATCAGATCGAAGTAATATTTGGTGGAGGGTCTAATGGGACTTAGCCTTAACGTTTACCAAAATTTTTCCCGCCTGCTGTGATTCGGGAAAAAGTTACAGGCATGTGTTTCTTTTAATGTTAATAGGGGGTATAGGGGAATGCTTTGTCGGGGCAGCCTGAGTCTCCGTGTGGGACAGCTATATATTGGTAGGAATAGTTATCCCAATTACAATGGCTCCAATTAAATTACTTCAGGAGCTAGAGCGCCAAATGTAATTATCAAAAAATCTAAATTACACCAAATGTTTTAAGGTCTAGTATATAATCTGCCAAGAGAAGGTATATGATATAATATATCATTAGAAAGGAAATTTTGTGTAGTTTAAATCATCCTCAGAACATTTTGCTGTAAATATTACAGTTAACAAGATATTGACGAAAAATCATAATTTCACCCCTTTGCCACCCCCTCCCCTCCAAATGTGACGCGCAAAAAAGTCTAACTTTTTACTACGTAATGCTGTCAGGCCATAGAACAATTTGGCATCAAAAGTCAGCTCTTTTTTTGGATGTTTGGGTTTCATCATTTTTTCAGCTAAAATCACTATACTATATTGCCTAACATATCAATATTTGGTGGCAGATGGATGGTTGCCCAACTCACAATGGGAGGGTAATTACGGACTTTTTAAATACAGAATTTAGAGAAAAATGGATAGCAAGATTCGGACCAGTCGCAAGGCCACCAAGGAGTCCAGACACCTCTAGATTTTTATGTATGGGGAAAATCAAAAGCTAAGTTTACACCCAACCGATTTTGTCTCGAGAGCAACTAATGGAACAAATTCAAACGGCGTGTAATAATTTGAAAATGAACAACCAACAAATCCTTGCAGCAGTTACATGAATGTTTAAAAGATGCCAATTATGCGTCCGGCACGATGGAACTCATTTTGAACAATATCTGTAGGGTAAATTTGATGAATAACCACACGATCCTAATATTTTCAAGCCGAATTGATTAGTTTAAAATTACGCGTAATATTGTATGTAATTGATTTATTACATTTAATTTTTTTTTAATTTATTAAAAGATAATTTTGTTCACTTTTGCTCACTATAATATGAAATGAAATGAAAAAAACTTACTGACTATGTTTTTTTTTTACTTTTTACACATATTATTCAGAAACTGGATGACTCTGTGCTTTATTCTTATATGCCGTTCGAAAGCTAAGATATTAGGCCAACTTTTGTCAACTTTGCAGATTTGCCACTACAATGTACCGTTACGAAATGCGGGTTTAATTTTGACATCAAAAGTTGAAATTGACATTTCTGCAAAATTCAAAACGTCGTATCTCGGAAGATACGAAACCGTTCGAAACGTTCGATATGTCCTTTCATTGGAAATTTTGTGTTCTTTAAGAAGAATATGAAAACCATTTATTTGGCTAAAGTGGAAGCTAGAAAATAGGAGTTTTTCGAAAAGAGTCGTGTTTCTTATAAGAATCACAAAAAAGGCAATTACTCCTTAACGGTAAAAGCTAGAGAAATAATTTTGGCGACATTTTTCCTAAAACATCCTGTAGAGTCTACCGTTGGTCTATGGCTAACCAGGGGCCCTATCATGTAATTCGAAACGAAAACGAAAGTGACGCAACTTTCGTATTCGATTCGAAAGCAATTTGGTATCATGTAACTTGTTCGTTTCGAGTAATTGGTATTGCCTTATGAATGCATCCAATTTCCCTTTCTGTACCAGAATAATCGAAAGATGTAGCAGGCCGAACGTCAAATTCATTTTTTGTTGTGTTTCAAAATTAATTTTTAGTGTTGAAGGATACTGATAAATCAAATACGTTTAAGTTAAATATCACGCAAATGTGTTAACATGATGGGATAAACGATATCAAGTATCAAGTATGTACATACATACATATAAGAAATGAAGCCGGAAATGTGACGAATCTTCGCCCCAAATCGAGGAACTGTGCAAGTGCGGCGCAAGCCATCCCGAAGAAAATAGTGCATACACACGAGCAAACGATGACGAGAATAGTAATGAAATTCATATTAGGTGTGTTTTTTTGGTCATCCCGTGCAGGTTTGGGTAACGAAACTCCATATAAAAAAAATGACAGCTGACGCACCTGTCATTTTTTTTATATGAAGTTTCGTTACCCAAACCTGCACGGGATAACCAAAAAAACACACCTATTATGTATGTATGTCATCGATACTTTTCCCGTATTTCTGTAAATTTTGGGATAAAAAAAAGAAAATTAATAAAATGTTCTCCAGATGAATACACAATGCATACTTTCATTTTTAACAATTTTCGGCATTTTTTGCAAATTTTGTGTTTTATTTCTATATTTCCAGAGGCGATTCCTTTAAATTAAAACTCTGTCTATCCATCTGCAACTCTTCCTTCGCAGTAAGAATAAAAACAATCGCTTTTCGAGAGTAGCGTATCTCTCGAATGAATTTTCGATGCAATCGACCATATTCTCGAACGCTTTCGAATTACATGATACGGGACTTTCGACTTGTTTCTCGAAAGACGAAAGTTCTATTACTTTCGAATAGAAGCTATTCGTTTTCGAGTTACATGATACCACTTAAGCCATTTCGAATGCAATTCCTTTCGAATCGAATTACATGATAGCGCCCCAGTTGCGGGACACCCTGTATAATATATAATTTAATATAAGGAACTTCATTGTCAAAGCGGAAGCTCGCATAATTTCGGCAGGACGCATCCCCAAAGTTCGGCCATATTTTTCGACTGCCGACTAGCGGGACAACTAAGCGCTTATGGGATCTGTTTGTAGGGAGAAGTTTCTGATCCGTAACGGCCGGTTGATTTGAAATTAAAGGTAACGTTGCGCGAACGTTGTGTTTTATAACCTCACCCATTGATGATGATAAAGATTGTATGGCCTATTTTATAAATCAATATCAATTTTTTTTGCAAAACTACATCAAAAACGTCTCGTTGAAACTTCCAACCATTTATTAATCAGTTAAATGCGTTTATACAAGATAAAACATGCAACTATATACAATTTAATCTGATTCGTCTGAACTACCCGAATAACCAGCCAACAGTTGTAATCCACCATTTGTCTGTGGTTTACAAGAATCACTTTTGATAGACGAGTTACTGGCGGTGACCGCACTTGAAGATGAGCTTTCTGCTGGAGCTGAAACATTTGTAATCGTAGCACTCTTATTGTTATCGGATTGCGGCTTCTTTCGAACGATGTTCTTCAGAGAATTTTTACTATTCGTGAAACTACCAACACTAAGCGAAGGTTTGGCCGATGGAGGAGCCGGTGGCCCGAGGAGAACTTTTTTCGTTGCAGGCTCGACCTTTTCAGCTTCATCGTCAACATCCTCGACAATTTCTTCGGCAACCACTCGTTTTGTTCCCTGGTTGTTGCTGTTTTTGAATACGATTGATCTGTTTAAATGAGGAGATACGTGTTATCAAGTCGCAGAGGACACTCACAAATTGCATATACTCACTTCACATATTCATCGTCCATTTTCTCCAATCTTTCCTGGCGTTGTCTTTCCGTTTCCGAATTATCAAACTGTTGCAACATTGTTGCATAATCCACGCTCTGATGCCGCCTGTTCAAATCTCGCAACTCTTCCAGCGATTCTAACAATTCGATTTCATTACGCGATTGCATTGTTCGATTTTCCAACAATTTCATCGGATTATTGGCTTCTTCTTCGCGCAATTCTTCCTCCTCTTTGCGTGCTTGCTCCTCGGCCAGTTTGAGTGCCATGAAATTGCGCGTAGCACCCGCTTCAATTTCATAGTCCGTGTTGCGAGGATCCGTTTTGAAGGAGATCTCTTGCAAACAACGTGTACATTTGATGTAGAAACGATAGATGCGAATGCCTAGATACGTTTCGTTCTCGACGTCCTCTTTTCGCGCATTGAACTTCTTTCCCTTGTAAATATACTCGCCACAGGTTACACATCGCATGTTGAACGGGGCCATCAATCGAACGGTGTATTGACGATTTTTTGCCAATTTCATACGAGGAATTTTCGATGGATCGAAATCCGGTGGATAGTATTTCTGGAATGGTTGTTTTCCGTTTAGTATAGGGTGTAATCTAGTGAATTAAGATAATTACTTACATTTAACACTTTACGTTCAGACATTTTTCCGGAATTTGTTTATCAACGCTGTGGAGAAATGAAAAACAGTGAAAACGTATGGGATAGTGACAGTACTTTGACGTATGAGCAGCCAGAAACGTCACAACATGTGATTGGAAGTAGTTGAAATACTTCCATTGAATTGGAATGAGAGGAAAACTTAGCACAGATACAAACCAAATTTTGGTTTTAAGGGGATTCCCGTGTTTGGTTGTTGGCTATTGACCGTTAGCAAATTCAAATTGGGCAAAATTGTTCAGGCCGCACAACCACGGTGAATTCGAATCCAATAAGATGCATTCGAAGCCATTTAATTGGATTAGGATTCACAGTGTATGTGCGGCCTAATAGTCTAGCGAGGCTAATTAGAATTAAAACGTAATTTTGAAATGGACATTAGAACTGAGGTGGAAACTCCCAAAACCCAATAGAGAGAGGTATGCACATATGAAGCGAGCGCGAGCGAAACACTTGCATTTATGTCTCATTCATGAAATATGATCGTTTGCCGTACAATCGATCGCACTGTGTGTGGCGACTCTTACGCGTAGTTTAACCGGAAAACTGTAAATCACCTACCTAATTGATTTCTGTTCGCTTCTTAGTAATTTCAGGATACAAATCAGCCAGACTGTATCCTTCAGTTTCATTATTTCCTTGCAATGAATTTATCAACTCATTGCGAATACGAAGTAGACGTTGATTTGTTGAAATCAACTCTGCCTGTTGTTTGATTTCCATACGAGCTTTGGCCAGCTCTGACTGTAAAATGTTGATTTCGCGTTGTCTATTGTTTTCAGAATCGCGTAAGATTTTCATCTAAATAAAAACGAATATTAATACATATTATCACACTTCATAACTTAATTGCTCTTCGTTTCTTTGGCTCCATTATAGGACATGACTACACACTCCTTCTTCTCCAGTGTAGGCACATGGCCCGTTTTGGCGGTAATGTCTCAGCCTTTTTCTACAGGCAGCTCTATCTTGGATCGTGTCGTCACCGAGACGAATGCGTTGACTTCACACTCCACTCCATACAACTCTTATCCCGGGCTCTCTAATCATAAGGCCGTTTTATTGGGTCGAGTACAGGACAGAACAGCACTTTCATACAAATTTAAATATGAGATTGACTACAAGGTGTTTTATATAGAACACCAATTCTCAAATTTGTATGGGAGTTGTACTGTTCTGCCCTGAACTTGATTTTAAAAACCCACTTACTGATCATAGTTAGGTAATTCTGTCCTAGTCTGGATGCCAAGGAAATGCAGCTAATAGTATAGTAGTCAAACGATATAATTGACTAACTCAACTATTGACTTACCTCCTTTTTCAATTCTTTTGATTCATTCACCAAATGGAGTCCGTTGACAATTTTTCTCTCAAGTTCACCAATTATTGCTACCTTCTGTTCGGTTACTCTTTCGCTAGAGGAAATTTTATTTTGTACATACATCCAAGGGTACACATAATAGTTATTTAATTATGTACTTACAGCCTAGCCACGTTATCTCGCAAGCAACAATTTGTTTCATTCAAATGATTATTTTCTCTTTTAATTTCGGACAGCTCTAATTTAAAATTGTCATTATCTTTTTCAAGCTTTTGCACGATAGACTCTTTCGTTTCAAGCTCTTTTAATATGGTGGTAGTCTTGATTTTTTCCTTTTGAAGTGATGCCTCTACTTTTTTGAGAGCTTTTTGTGCCTGGCGAATAAAAAATCGTATTCCACCTTATATTCATCATTCACAGATTAGCACAACTACTGAGCGTATCGTCGGATCGATTTACGATTTACCGTTTATTCTATTTTTACAGTTAAAGGGTATCAGCAATTAGAAAAATTGAGCAATAATAGTCATTGCAATCCTCAGAAAGGAGGAGTTTCATAGGGTGAACGGCTCCGGCCAATTCCTATGTTTCTCTACGGGGCGTTACTTCCCCGCATTAACCGAGTAACCGCTGCGCCTGAGTGCTGTATTAACAACTTCAGCGTCTCAGGTTACTAAACGTAATAGGGTGACAAAAACCGAATAGTCAATCACCGAAGCAGCACCTCCGAGGCCCCCCCATGATGGACCTCTTTCGTTTACGAATACTATCATGGTTAAGCGATGGGCCGACAACTCATCCTTGTAAAAAAATTTCGACGTCAAGAAACCTGGAACGAAAGCCTCGGATTGGACGGATACAACTCAACGACGACCTCGCAAACGAACAACGGATTACTCTTTCGGAACCTGGAATGTACGCTCCCTGAATAGGGCAGGGGCCTTAAGGGCCCTCTTGGATCAGGTTGAAAAATATAAGCTGAGCATAGTTGCACTCCAGGAAACAAAATGGCTTAGTAGCGAGATAGATGACCGAAATTCGTACAAAATTTTCACAAGTGGAAAACCTTCGGGCCACAGGGAGTTTGGAGTGGCGTTAATTGTAAACAATCAACTTAAGCCGCATGTTATCGACTTCAAACCCATAAACGAGCGGCTGTGTGCGATTCGCATTAAAACTCGGTTCTTCAATCTCTGGCTCATAAACGCGCATGCCCCCACCGAAGTCAGTGAAGACGTGGCCAAAGACGAGTTCTACCACCGCCTAGAAAATCTCTTCGACTCACTTCAATCAAACGATGTCAAATTGCTGCTGGGGGACTTCAACGCCAAAGTCGGAAACGAAAGTTGGCATAGGGGGATTACTGGAGGTTACAGCCTCCATGAAGAATGTAACGACAACGGCCAACGACTAATAGACTTCGCGACCAGCAGAAACATGGTCATTAGCTCAACGTGTTTTCCGCATCGTCGTATTCACAGACAGACCTGGAGATCTCCAGATCAACATACCGTCAACCAAATTGACCACGTCCTTATCTGCAAGAGATGGGCATCGAGCATGATGGATGTTCGGTCCTATCGTGGAGCAAATATTGACTCTGACCACTATATGGTGAAGGCGACTTATAGGTGCAGAATTTCTTCGGTGCATCATTCGAGATTCAACCCGGCAAAAATTTTTGCGGTTGAAAAATTGTTGGATGATGCCACGGTGGTCACTTATACGACTGCCCTTGAGGGGAAGCTGACGCCCTTGCTAAATAACATCAGCAACAAAGGCGCCCTTGAGATCTGGGATACACTCAAAGACACCATCAAAGGGGTCGCAGAGGAGGTTGTGGGATACAAAGCCCGGCGAGCCAGAAATGATTGGTTTGACGAGGAATGTCAAAATGCGGTAGATGCGAAAAACGAGGCATATCGCCAATGGACCGAACGCGCAACTAGAGCCAAAAAACAAATTATGACGAGCTTCGACGATTTTCGAATAGGTTAATTAGACGTAAGAAACGTAAGCATCTTGACGAGCAGTTGATGCAAATAAACCAAAGACTAGCTAGTAGGAACAGTAGACAAGCGTACAAGCCAATTAATTCAATTAAAAGTGGATACCAACCCAGGACCAGCCTCTGTAAGGATAAGGATGGCAATATAATTAGCGACACCGATAGCGTTGATAAACGCTGGGCCTCACATTTTGAAGAGCTTCTTAATGTTCAACCGAACAACCCCACACAAGAAGCGCTGGAGCTGACGGCTGAAACAGGCCCTCCCATTCAACCCCCAACAATAGAAGAAGTTGATCTCGTCATGCAATCACTGAAACATAATAAAGCCCCGGGCGCTGAAGAGATTCCAGCTGAACTGCTAGAGCATGGTGGGGAGAGCCTTGTTAAGGCTATACACACACTTATCGTTAAAATATGGAACGACGAAATAATCCCGGAAGATTGGCGCAAAAGTATAATTTGCCCAATCCACAAAAAAGGGGATAAGTTAAAATGTGAGAACTACAGAGGCATCTCATTAGTTTGTACGACTTATAAGATTTTATCTAAAATTCTAGAAAATAGAATTAATCCGTACGCAGAAGAAATCATTGGCGAGTACCAAGGCAGCTTTAGACCTGGTCGTTCGACGACAGATCAGCTTTTTACAGCGAAGCTTTTACTCCAGAAGTGCTGGGAATATAACATCGACGTATACCAAACATTTGTCGACTTCAAGCAGGCATACGACAGTATCGATCGAAGTGTACTGTACAACATTCTGCTGCATTTTGGTATACCAGCTAAGCTAGTGCGACTCATAAGGATGACGATGACTAATACCGTCTCGCAGGCAGTGGCGGCTCGTGAAGTACAGAGCCGGGTGGGCAGATTTACCATCAGGAAAGAATACTATACATGAATATCCACACTGTTTTTTAATGCGTTAAAATTGTGCTCTTTGTTAGTCAGTCCATTTTTATGTTTTTAAGCTTGTTGTATCTACGTATGTGGTGAATAGAGTTTTTTTTACAAATCAGTTATGCTCAATCGCACTATGAAAATGCATACAGATAGCTACAGTTCGGAATCCTACATTACATAAATTTTTTTTTGGCAGAGAACGGTCGCAATGTGGAAAAATAATCCAGTATTTACGTTTCAAAGGGACCAGCAATAGTCGCGACAATATTTCAATAACATTATATTCAATAAGTAAATATTAAGCACTGCTCATTTTGATGGTAATTCAAATTTGGATACGTCTTTCTTTTTTTTTCATTTGAGGCTAGAAAAGGCAACCCAAACGGATCACCTAATGATTAATTGTAATGATATATTAAATTATGATGAGACATTATGTCCGAAAGTTTGTTTACTTAAAATTATTTTTTTTTAAAGCAATGCCAACATTCTTTCGCACAATAACAGGACATACCTACAAATCTTCCTGAATAAATAATTTATCAAAGACAATTCCTGTAAATTTATATGGACTTTCAAGCTGCTATGTATTTCTACAATTATGCAAATAAAATGCACTGCCCAGCAAGAGCTAGCGGGGAGGGTTTAGATTCCTCTTGCCATGGGAGGAAAAAGGTGTGAGGAATAGAAGTGGGATTTTTTTCTATATCATGCACATGCAATAACATAACAACAAAAAAATCATTTTTTTAAGTACATACAAACTAAATTTAAAACTTCCAGATCATATAGAGGAGAAAATATAAATAGGTACATATCTATATCAAGCAAAATACATATTAGATCAAATAAATAAGATTTTAATATTAATCCCATCACCAACATAAATATTTTATAATAGTAATTAATAACACTAAAATGTAGGGAATCAGAGAAAAGCGATTAGTGTTTTCTAAAAGCATACGTAACAACTAAAAAAAAACGGCCGTTGATAACGTTATCATGCACTACTGCTACAAGTACGAGTATAACGCCTCCAAACCACTTCAAAAAAGGAAGAAAATCTGACAAACATACACGCACAAATTAAATACTCTACAATGCACCATGCACAATTTAAATGCGAAACGGCCTAATTGTTGTATCCATGCACTACGCGTACGCGCTATGCTACGAGTATCTAACTACTAGAACAGCTCCACGGGCCACGCGCTCGCGAACGTTGCAGAAGTTCATGGATACCTACTAGTGTGTAGTAAAGGGCATGCCCTTAAGTGAAGTTCAGATACTTTCAATGCGCATGCGTTGAACGTATAAGAACATTCATCGTGTCTCTATGTGCTATGGAATAGCTATAGAATAGATTGATGGTACATGTGGGCAGAAAGGCATTCTGCCCCAGGTTGAGATGATGATGTTGATATGATGAGCAGATACATGACGGAAGTATGAATGGGCGCAATGCAATGTACATGCGTTGACCGTATAAGAAGATTCATCGTGTCTCTATGTGCTATGGAATAGCTATAGAATAGATTGATAGTACATGTGGGCAGAAAGACATTCTGCCCCAGGTTGAGATGATGATGTTGATATGATGAGCAGATACACGAAGGAAGTATGAATGGGCGCAATGCAAAGTACATAATGGTTGGTGATTCACGCGTGCGCTTCTTATAATTTTCAACTGATATCAATATGAGCTTTCGCTTATGTAGAGGAGAGGAGTTTTTTATATTGGCAATTTAATAGTGATTAAGTACTAATGAATGGCTATTGTCATTTTAAGGAAAGTTACGTTACGTTAAGTTAGATATGAATGTAGGTACGGAAGTGAATCAATTATGTTTTAAGAAATAATTTTTATTTTATTTTTATTTTTAGCTAGTATTTTGTAGGGTGGGCAGTGCCCTACCTGCCCACTTAGACCGGCCGCCCCTGCTCGCAGGTCAGAGTACAGAGCAGACTCACTGACCTATTTGAAACTCGTACTGGACTCAAGCAAGGCGACGGGCTGGCGCCGACGCTCTTCAACCTGGCTCTGGAGTATGTAATTCGAGCCATGAATTTGGACAGCAGCGGAACGCTACTCATTAAGTCGACTCAACTAGTAGCTTACGCCGACGACATCAACATCATGTCTCGAAGATTGGGTGATGCAGAAATCCTACTGCATAATCTCAATAACGCCGCCAAAGAAGTTGGACTACATATCAACGAATCTAAAACCAAGGTCATGATGCAATCAAAAACTAGAACGCCAGTAAATTCAAGCATCACAGTGGGGGACCTCAATATAGGGTATGTAGACAACTTCACTTACCTGGGTTGCAATTTGTCAAAGGACGCCAACGAAACAGATGAGATAAAGCGACGGATACAACTAGCTACTAAGTGTTATTTTGCGGTCCTCCAAATTATGAATTCGAAGCTGGTGCACAGGAAGACGAAGCTCCACGTGTATAAAACCATAATCCGACCTGTGCTATGCTATGGCTGCGAGGCATGGACCCTAACCCAAAACTCTGAACACCTGTTGGACACATTCGAGCGAAAGGTTCTCCGAAAAATCTTCGGGCCGTTTGTGAACGAGGTGAATGGCGCATCCGGTACAACCTTGAGTTGTATCAGCTGTATGATGAGCTACAAGTGTCGAAGATCATGAAATTGCAGCGACTGCAATGGGCGGGGCATGTACAAAGGATGAACGACGATCGCATGCCCAAAAAGGTGATGAACGCGCAACGAGTGGACGGAGCCAGATTGCGTGGTCGACCGAGAGCCCGATGGGAGCATTCTGTATGTGAGGACGCCCACCAGATGCTAGGCTTTCGGAACTGGAGGACAAGGTCGCGTGACCGCGACAATTGGAGGTCTTCAATCCAGGCGGCCAAGGCCCGACGTCGGGCTATCGTGCCATAAAGAAGAAGAAGAATCCTCAGAAAGCGTGGAAAACTTCAGTATGATTGTGGAAGAGATTTTCGAGTTTTCAGCTGTAACTTACGAGCTACTATAACTAGATATTTGCTTTCAGCAATAAAAATAACTGCCATGCTTCAAAGGCCTGCAAAAATGATTTTAATGACTGCCAGGATTCTCCCAGTATTTCTACGGACCACTATTATAAGGAAAATTTAAGGGTCTATGGCGTAAAATTTGGATGAAGGCATTTTGTGAATACCATAAGCTTAACGTTATACAAATTTTGTCCAAAAACTTGTCTTAAACTTTTTGCAAAAAATTGGATTTCGGTATCAAGGAGGAATCATTTGTGTGGGAGGTATAGGGGAACTGTTGGACCGATTCGACCCAAACAAAATCGTCCAAGGTCTGACCAATATAAGCATCTGACCAAAATTTTAAATCGCTAGCTTCATTATTTCGGTAGTTAACGGGCGAACGGACAGGCACACAGACCAGGGCCGGATTTATCCTGTATGGCGCTCGTGGGCAGTAGTCGATTTGCCGCCCTCTGTCACTGGTTATGTCTGGAAGCAGACCAGTCGCATTCACATGGAAGGCTTAACGGGAGTGCATGTGATGTGCAAATGTTGGAATAGATTTATGCGAAAAATGCAATTCTCTGCTAGTCTTCCGAATTTTTGTCCATATTAATTCATTCCTTTATGCGATTTCAAGTAGCAGGGATTGAGTAAGAATTGCAATTAATTTACTTCTTATTAGTCAAAGAAAAATACGATATTTGGTCGCCTAAATATATATATCTGTGAATTTTTGCAGGATCGTTGGGGATGGACCCTGGCGGAGTTACGCATATGCTTTTCTTTGTAATTTTAATGGGTCTTTGATTGGAGTAACTCAATTTTCCCACAGAGGCATCTAAAACTTGTTAGGAATATTCGCATCGAATTTCAAGATTAAATTGCATTTTTCTAGGAATTATGGTGCAAATTGTAGGTTATAAAAAATGAACTTATCTAATTTGATTTTTCGATCTATCGTATTATAAGGCATGGTGTGTTTTAAATCCTTGTGAAGCTAATTTTATGTAATTGAGTGCATTCAGCGAGCACATATTGGAAAGAGCTACTGGAAAGTGTTCTCTCCCCGCGTCCCACTCACCCGCTAATCGGTCCACATGCGATGTATCGAAAATTTCCCCTATTTAGCGTTAAATTGGAATGCTACATTTAGATGTGTAGCTGCTACTTGGACTGCTCGATGAACTGTCACGCACAGCTGCTCGACCATCAATACTGGAAATTGTTTATTCACAGTTCAGCTGAAAAAAATGTCATTTCTGAGCCAGCTTTTAGTGAACGTTATAATACTGTGCGATGAGAGTACGTATTTTGAAAGGAAAGTTGCAGTTTTAGGTTTTTTGAATTTTCGATTGCCGCAATGTCTGCGGATGTATCAGCTGATTAGAGTGAACTGACATTTCGTGTAGCAAGTCCATTCAGCGAACACAAACTTAGCAGTTTTCCAATTTCTTGTGGTGGGGATATGTAGCAGATCCCAATATGTGCTCGCTGAATGCACTCATTTATTCAATTCTATCAACAGTTTGCTGTTACTGTTACCGTTCTTGAAATAATCGCAAAAAAAAAAAACTAACAAATATCCCAATAAGTGTATATGGTATTGTCATTCCGTTTAGTTGGTAATGCTTTGCTATCTACATATTTATCAGCTGACTGAGTAGGCTTAAACCTATGGCGGCTGATTTTAAGGGCGGCATTTTTTACAAAATTTAAGACGCCTCCTATTCAGAGATTTAATAAACTTTACTGCTCAGATATTATTCCTGTTATCTTAGCTTGATCCTTTCCAGCCAGCCGTATTGCAAAATTTTCGCTTTGTGGTGGGAGAGAATATAAGCGAAAATCGCATCACAGTATTCGGAAACGCTCAGAAAAGCGGCCCTATCCCTAGCGGAAAACAGCGTGACTTAGTGCTCGCGACAGGGAGCGCAAACGTCCTCTACTTAACGCAAGTTTTATACGCTTCTCAACGATGTAGCCATGAAGCACAGTAGATGGCCGCAAAACACATTTGAAAATTATATTTATTTTTGTCGCTCACTTGCGTGCCTCTGGTGTAGGACTGGAGACTCTCCCCAAGCAACAATTCGTTTGCTTTAAAGAAGCATTTCACACTGTAGCAATCATATAGTACCACGAAATTCATTTATCGTGTAACATCGCTTAAAGTAATATTTTGATCCGATAAAACATCCTTAAAGTATTTTCCGGAAAGCTTTCTATCATCATTATGGAATAAATTTGGAACATTACGCTATTACTCTCGCAAGAAGAATTTTCTTGTTCTTCTTATCGACACTAGCGACACTAATCTTACCGTCCGCCATACAGCGGGCATATAGCGGAAAATATCGGAAACACAAAAGTTCTCCCTATGAGAACGGATAGCAGAATAAGCCATAAATTTAAAGATGGTGCTATAAAACTTCGATAAAACTGTCTCTAAACGTTAACCTAAAAAGATACTCCTTTAAATACTCCACTCTTGTGTTTATTGGATGATACAGCACACACATGCAATAGTCTCTCTAAGTTAAATCACACACATGCATTTATTCTTCTATAGCACAGTCGGTGTCATTTTTATAGTGTGACATTGTATGGTCATCCAATAAATTGTTCACCGTAGTTTTACAGAAGGATGGACTTTGTGATTTTTGAATGAATTGACACTTGTGCTCTGAAATACATAATTTCTACGTTAGAATTCTTTGAAATCTTGCATGAAACCCACACGTACGCCACGTAAACCTATTAGGATGATCTCTGCGCAGAAATTGACTTTATTTTATTGATAAATGTACAGATTTAGAGTGCATTGCAAAAGATACGATAAAGAATTGTCAAGCATTTCTATAGAAGCAACTATCCATTTGTAGTGTTTACGAGCAATGCTGACTATATGTGAGGTTGGCTGAGTGGTAGCGTGTATGACGGGCAATCAACAGACACGGGTTCGATTCTAGCTGCGGACATTTTTTTCTATTTTTTTTTTGCAAATTCGTTCAATGACAGAAAATGATGATATAAAGCAAATGACGTACGTGTTTTTCGAAGCATAATTTAGTGATACAATAAGGTTCTATTGGATTAAAAAACGGCGCCAAATGCCATTATTGGACTGTTATTCAGTGGTTATACCCTGTAAAGTGCCCATATTAATGTTACAAGAGAATATTTAACGAAGTATTATAGGGATGAAATTGTTACTTGGGTCAGTAGCTATGGGTGTAGCTTAAACCTGTAGAGGGCAGAAAATTCTAAAAAAAAGCCTACTAGCGGCAAATAATGTAAATCTGGCACTGTCAAAAGCATTCATTCATTTCACCTGTTTCATTTCACATATTCCGAAATGCGTACTTTAAAAGTAAAAATTAATCATGAAAATATGAAATATGCCTTCCCTTAAAATTTGCCGCCCCGGGCAGTTGCCCAGGTTGCCCATATGGGAAATCCGGCCCTGACACAGACGGATAGACAGAACGATAGACGGACATGGCTTATTCGAATCGGAGAGCGATCCTGTCCTGATTATTTCTATACACATATTGTCATATCTCCGGTGGCTCCTTTGAGGTGTTACATATTATCGACGTAACAAAAACAATATGCCATATACCATATTATAGGTATAGGGTATAAAAAGCTTCCTACCTTTGATATTTCCATATCTTTTTCCTCAAGAAGCGACTCTTTTGCATGTAATTGATTTTTCAATGACTGAATTTTTTTCGTTTCCTGATCCGACAATAATTTGAGCTTCAATTCAGACGCTTCCAGTTTGCTTTTATAGTCCTGTGAATTAAAATTATTTTTTTTTAATTGCATATTATCTTATGTAGTGTAGCCTGTTTGGGGTTGTGGTTAGTGTGCACACCTTCGGTGCACAGGGTCGTGGGTTCGAGTCTCACCGTGAACCAATTCAGATTATTGTGATTTTCGAACTCATGACCCATGTGACGGACTATGATCTCACTCAGATGTTAAACGAGTACCCATTTATGGGGATAAAATTACTGCTGAGCGTGCTGTCGATCTCAACACCTCAGCAGAATAGCAGTTAAGATCTCTTGGAAATTGTATGTGACTAACACATCTGCGGCCATAGTCCAATGTTGGACTGTCCCGCCTGTTATTTATTTTTATAATATCGTTTGTAGCACCTGTAATTCTTCCATTAAACTTGAAATTTGTTTCGTTGTCTCATTGCTTTCTGAGAATCGATCAGGACCACTAACATTTGCGGCCTGGTTCAATGGGGCTGTTTGCATTTCAAAGAACACTTCAGTTAAATGTTTTGCCTGTTAAGATCGTTAAAATTGATTGAATAAAAGACAAGTAAAACTTTCAACCTATAATTTTGAACCTGTTCACTTTCTTCATTGAACACCTTTTATAATCGACACTAGTTGATCCTGAATCGTATTTCCGTCTCCGACCTACAAAAGAAGCAATGACGATTGTTAATTTACGTTAGCAGATTAGAAAATAGAGATTACGGTTGATACCTCATTTTCAAATTGAATTTTGTTCAAATTTTCTAAAAATTCATGGCACAATTTAAATCCAGCTTGATTAACTGTTGTGAGTTTTGAACGAATTTGGTCAAGATCTGCAAAATAATGGCTACTATACTAACATTTTTCGCCTAGAAAAGAATAGCAGCATTGTCTGAGAAAATTGCAAAATAATGATGGCGTGTCCAGAGCATGGTAGGATATCTTTTCATACAAAATTTTGTTCCAGATAAGTATTATCCAGGACTTTCAAATTTAGATTTAGTTCTGTTCCTAAACCTAGGAAACCCTACTAAAATTTCTTATTTCTGCGAATAAAAGATTTACCGAATGAAATTAATTCTACAGGTTTCTTGCTTAAATCTTTCGTTTCATAGCAACAGTTCCTCTACTATATTTGAAGGCTATGATAGTATTTACCGCATGACCAATAAAAAATTGTATCGAGTAAGTTTTCAATTCTTCTGTGTGTCCATCCCACTAATTATCCCTTTTTCAAGTGAATTACCGGAAAATGTATGAAAAACAATAAAATACCTAGAGTTGATGAGGTAACATTTTCATCATGACTGATTTTCTTCTCTTCGGTTTGTAATATTTTTTTCAACTCATCTCGAATTAATAAATTTCCATCATCATTTTCGACAATCGCTACTAGTTTAACATCACCAATTGAATCCGTTCTCTCGGCGGTGGGATTATGTTTGATGAGCATTTCTTGGAGATTTTGATGAGTCATGAGGAAATCAGACTGGAATTTTATTTATACAATATACATAATGTAGAAGTAGAATTATGTAACTAAAAATAATAACCACCTGCAAATCATTGAGTTTTTTCTTTTGTACATTAAAAACTTTCTTTTTGGCATTAATTTCAGCTTCAATCAGACCCTTCTTGGGTTTCTTCAAATAAGATGGAATTTCGCCGGGCTTATGAAATGTTGAATTCACCGTTGATGTCGATGGAAATTTTAGTGCTAGACCAAAATTTTATATTTAATGCATCAAACAATATCTCTTTAAGCGTTAGCAATTTTTTGAATTCAGACAACAAATATTTTACTCACATGATGGCGGTGAATGTGTGGCTCTTGTTAGTGCACTCGCAGCTGAGTTCAAATCAATGTCAGTTTTAATTTTCTTTCGTAGTAAGAATCGTTTATCAGCCAGAGGTTTTGGA
Source organism: Microchrysa polita (assembly GCA_949715475.1). Taxonomy (NCBI): domain Eukaryota; kingdom Metazoa; phylum Arthropoda; class Insecta; order Diptera; family Stratiomyidae; genus Microchrysa; species Microchrysa polita. The sequence continues at coordinate 131,042,281 of OX454415.1, read as the reverse complement.
ATAGCACTCCGGCTAGAAATCGAACTTGGCTACAAGTATTGTAAAAGGAAAAGCATTTTATATGCGTTCTATTGGAATCCAAAACAGGGCAGAATAGGCTAACTTTCCATACAAAATTTCGTCCGGGACTCTCCTATAGAGAACACACCCCTGACCAATTTTGTAACGAGATTAATGTATATTGTCCATTTCTGGATACTAAAAAAGCACAGATATTCTCTTGAAAAAAAATATTTTCTCTGAGCACTTACTTCAAGAGCTAAAATTTTGGAAAGTCTTACAGGACTCTGTAAAAATAACGAATGCAAATAATTTTTAATTAATATTTTGAATCTATGTACATAAATTCATCAAAATTACATTTGTAGCTGATTGTATTTTTAGCGATGTAGCCACTGGTTTCCAAACTGGTATTCTTCCTGTGCGTCTTTTTTGAAGTGCAGTTTTAGCTGCCAAATGATGCGATCATACATTATTTACTACAAAAATATTAAAATTAACTCAAACCATACTTTCCGATTTGGAGATTTTAAGATGTGTGTCCATAATGTTACGTTCCATTAGTAATATCCCAAAAAACGGAAAATTTTTCTTGACAAAACAAACAAACACACTTCTTCTTCTTCTTCTTCTTTCTCCTGTGATCCAAGTGGGCTTTGTTCCTGATGTCACCGCAATTAACAGTCCACAGGTGGAGCTCCTAGCTTGAATCGATGGCTAATCTTTGCAGATTGTATTGCCAGGTGTAAAACAAACACACAAATAACAACAATTTATTTGACAGGGATAATAAGAAATAAATAATTTTGACAAAGCAATGCTTACCTAAATTGAAATGTCCCTGAAAACCTAATATCCCTTGAAAAAAGATTTTATTAGCCCTATTCGACTGACTGGATCATTGATCCTGTCCAAGTCGAATGAAATCGGATTAAAATTTCCCAATTGGGTAACAGCTGACTATCGTGTCATCATGCCGCAACGCGATATTCTGAATTATAAATTGCATTTGTTATTAAGCGCAGTGCGAGATACAATTAAAAGGATAAGTAGCAAGAAATATTAAAATGATTAACTCTGAATAAAGTTTACAAACCAAAAATACTGAATAACAAAATGACATACGGGAAATTTTAGGGAAATTGTTCGCGGAGACATCTAGGGGATTAGTTTGGCAGATGATCCAAGTCAAACCCTGGATCAACTTCCAGGATTGTCATTTTGTATGGGATTTCCAATAAATCTGGAAATGATCCAGTGAGTCGAAAAGGGCTAATAATAAAGCTAAAACCAAATCTGCTGTTATGTCGATCTACATACAATCCACCATCTTACAAAATTGTTAGTCGCTGTGGGAGAGACTAATTCCCCCGTGCGTTTTAATTGCAATAGAACGGTGATATGTGATATGTTGAATTTTCCAAATTTTGGAATACCCCTTATGTCGATAGAAAACGAAAGATTTCCATAATTCAACCCTCTGACTTGCTATTGTTTCCCAAACCAACAACATTTTTGAAGACATCGAAACAAACGGCAAGCATTGTATTAATTATGGTGAAAGTTGTGTTGGTTCACACACAGTCGTGATTCATATCATCTCGGAGATGTAATTTTTTCACATAGATGAGTTTTATTAAATAATGCTTGTATCGAGAGTGTTTCTTGAAATAAAAATTTGTTCACCATGACTTCCGAGTTTTTTTTTCCAAAATGGTCCACCTCCCAAGACTTAGTCTGTATAAGCTTAAAATAGTAAATTACAACCTCACCCATTATTTAAAGAAGAAATAACCATCACAATTTTTATCAACGATAATTTTTTTTCAAATTTACTGATAAATAAATGAAACGAAAAAAAAGATTCAGACAAGAAACTTGATTTGAACACATAACAGAATTGAACAGGTCCTTAAAAGCCATAAATTGATATTTTTATTTATAAATGTTCTGTTCGGCGGAGTCAAAATGTAAAAAATTTTGACCGCCTCCCCCCTGCCCGGTGAAACTTTTTTTTTTGTACTATATAGAATATTATTAATACTGAAAGACAAAAAATCTATCAGATAATTATATTTTCCGATTCACTTTTTCACATTTTTGCTTGCATAGTTTACATGTTTTAAAACCCACACAGTAACATTTCGATATCAATTTATTACAAGCCGTTCTTCTACTTTATAAGTCACCAACAAAGATGCATACGAACATTCTATCTCGTCCAAATTTACAGCAATCCTGAGCGCTATGGATGGCCCTTTTTAATGTCTATACAGTAGACTCGCGTAAACGTGTAGGTGAACAATTTTATGTGAGCCCAGACTACTCCTGACACGTGAACAAGTCTAGAAAGCCCCAAAACATGAACACGTCTTGAAATATTACTTAATTTTTTCTATTTCAAATAAGTTGCAATGCAAAGTGCGAAAAAAGTCCATTAGTATAGGATACCGAGGGTGCCTTAACCACTTGGGGAAAATAGAGTATCGACTGCACTTATGTCCCATAACGTATACGGTTTCTCGCAATGTCTCCTAATTTGACCACAGCTCTTCAGTCGACACTATTCATTCAGAGTCTACCGTGAAATTTTGTCAGCCTGTTTGCATCGACCAGTAATGTAAGTACGTAATGATCCGTTGTCACTTTTGATTGCGTTTTAATTCGCTAGCTTAGCTAAGATCTTAAGTCTTGACAATTGTTTGCTGCTTTTCTGTAGTTACAGCCTTCCAAGTACTGCTGCCTTACAACAGCTTTGGTTTTTACAATCTGGTTTGCAAAATTTTGAACAACCCACCCACCGAAAGCACTTGGCTGTGGAAGCCTCTTGATATCGCCATCAACGGCAACAATATTGTCTAAACAGATAAATTAATATTTATAGGGGAGTAGAATTTCCACTCATAATAGGCACTTTGGTTTTGTTTAATTATACCCTTCGCTCATAGAGTGAAAGGGTATATCAACTGTCATGAAGTTTGTAACGCATTGAAGGAAGCATCTCCGACCATATAAAAAGTATACATATGTATATGATAAGCGTGACTTGGGGAGTCGATTGGGCGATGTCAGTCTGTCCGTCTGTCTGTCTGGCTGTCTGTCTGTCTGTTGCGACGCGTTTTACTCGGCCAATTTAAAAACTATGAAGCCAATTTTGCATAAATAGTTCTCATTGCTGCAGGTAGTTTGTATGTTTGAATCAGTAAAATCGGACAATGGGGTCATGGGGCTGCCAACTCCCCAAATTAGGTTCTTCTAAGAATTTTTTTTTTATTTGTGTACCAATTTCAACCAAATTCCACACAAATGTGTTTCTATTGATGACACAAAATATATGTAAGAATGGATCGAATCGGACCATGGGGTCATGGGGCTGCCATACAAACCTAACCCCCAAATTAGGTTGTTATAAGAAAAACTTTTTTATTTGTGCACCAAAATCAACCAAATTTATTTCTATTGATGGCACAAAACATATGTAAAATTGGATCAAATCGGACTATTGGGTCATGGGGTTACCATACAAACCCAACCCCCCTTTTTGGTTCTTCTAATCGTACTATAGGGCCATGCTCCCGCATCATCCAATAACATTTTTTTAGTAAATATTTTTATTTGCCCACCTTTTCCAACCAAACTCCACACAAATATTGTTTTGTCGAAGCACCGGAACTATTGTGAAAACAGAAGGAAAATAATGGGGGGATTAAATACAAGTCATAGGTACGCCCGAAAAAACTTTTAGCCCGAGAGAGCCAAGGGTATCCAAATTTCGGCCACGCCCGAAATTAACCTCGGTCTCGTTTTTTCTTAAACCTGACTGCATTTAACTCCTTCTCGAGATTCAGAGGTATAACGCTCAGATCGAATCGAATGAGCAAAATACATATTACATACTATCGGAATAGGATCCTGCCCAACTTCGTTATAAACTTTACTGTGAGATTTCATTCTGGGGAGGGTTAGTTATGACTCCCGATGTTATTATAGCAGCGTAGAGGAGCAGCTGGTTTGAGCAGCTAAAGAGATCGGACTCTCAGTTGAATAAAAAGAATAGAAGAGCATCTGAAGCGCTTGGGCTTCTATTTGGAAGAGGAAAAACAGCTTAAGAGCTTGGGCTCCTATTTTAAGGAAGAGGAAAAGCATGTATTGTAACCCTAAATGTATCCAGCCCACTATCGGATAATGTTTCTTTCTATGGATGCTGTGGATGTGAGATAAGAGGCTTCTCGGTATGTTTAGGCAGGAGATGCTATCCTGTAGAACCAAGCAAAGCGGACATTGATCTCGCAAGTGGAATATGCAGTCCAAAAGCGAAAAATAGCACTGAATATAGACGAGCTACGGTCTGAAAAGCAGAATCGGAGGCCGGTTGAAGGTCATCAGAATCACCAGTAAAAGTCTAAACAGGTTCGGGGGCCATTTTCGTTAAATGGTGCAGAAAATCGATCTCGACTCTCCCTTCCTCAAATCTAGCTCTAAAACTACAAAAAAAAAAACAAAACAGGCGCGACAGTCCAACATTGGACTAAGGCCGCAGATGTGTTAGTGACATCGAATTCCCAAGATCCTAACTGCTTTTTTGTTGTGGTGTTGAGATGAACAGCACGCTCGGCAATATTATTTATGGGTACTCGTTTAACATCTGAGTGAGATCATAGTTCCCCACAAGGGGCATGAGTTCGAAAAACACAATAAACTGAGTTCGTCCACGTTGAGTCTCGAATCCATAACTCTGTGCACCGAAGGTGCGCGCACTAACCATTACACCAGCGAGACTACTCTAAATTTTGCCTAACAATATTTTCGCAACCAACGATTTCAACTCGTAAGAAAATCTTGATGCCGAAAAATTTCGGGCTTGGCCCCCCTGACCGAAATCCGGGCTACGCCCATGGTCGAATATCTGCGATTGTCTGAGGCTTGTTGGCATAAAACGCGACTTCGAGTAGTCCAAAGAAATTAGTTTGTAAGGGGAATTTATCGAAGCAGAAAATTACCATACCCTGTCACTGTCACTAAGGCCAGTTATCCAACTTAGGCTACTCCTTGTATAATTGAGTACCATTTTGGCATTCCTCCCTAGTGGAGTCGTAATTGTGTTTCGAGCCTGCATACTTGTGGTTAGCTTCCGCAATTTTTTTCGATGTATGAAATCGATCAAGCCACATATCTTGGCCCCAATCATGTTGTTTTTCGAAGGAACTTTTGGGTTCCGATCCTTGGGTATCAGCCCTCTCGTTCCCACACATACTCTCTTAGACGAAGTGAGCATACTGGGCCTAGCACTTTGGAGTATACTCTACCATCGCTAGTAGCGATTTCGCGTAGATGCTCCTCGTGTGTCATGCCATCTTTCTATGAGAGTGCTGTGATGTCTTTCGACTACATTTCGGTGAGGCTCCCCACCTTGGTACACACACTCACCGTCACCAACACTAATGTAAGATCCTCGCTGTTTTTTGTGCTTTTTCGTCAACATGATAGTATAGTGATTTTAGTTGAAAAAATGATGAAACCCAAACATTCAAAAAAAGAGCTGACTTTTGATGCCAAATTGTTCTATGGCCTGACCGCATTACGCAGTAAAAAGTTACACTTGTTTGCGCGTCACATTTGGGGGGAAGGGGATGGCAAAGGGGTGAAATGGCGGAAATCCGGGTTGAAAGGTCGCCAGTACGTATTTGTCGATGATATTTGCAAATAGCTTAAAGCTAAACTAGATTTTTCGAGACTTTAAGGACACAACTTGGTACTTTTGAATATACATTCAGAAGAGTATAATTAATTGTTATAGTGACGATCGAACAGATAAATATTAGGTACGTTTTATTGTGTTTATCCCGTGCAGGTTTGGGTAGAACTTCATATAAAAAAATGACACTTACCCAGGTAGAGTTTACGCGTGTAACTACCCTACACGGGATAGAGCTCAAATGTAGATGGCGGACGCATAGGGGAAATTTGAGGGAATTTGTTTTTTCAAACCAAATGTCAGAGTTTTTCTCATCACGAGAAAAGATTTTGCAAAGAAATAATCATCTTTTGTGATAAAATCCACCACATCTAAGAAATAAGCCGACGAAGGCGATTCGAAGATGCGCAAAAACTGTCAAATGTCAGCTGTTTGGTCCTAACCGGGATGTTACCCGCGATCGTTTTTTTCGAGTCAGACTTACACGCGATACGAAAAAAACGTCGCTATTGTTTTTCTATTTTAGATGGGTTCTAAAGAGAAGAAAATGTACAATTTGGCAGATATCGGGTTCACTTTGTATGGAAGGTACCCTTAGTTTTAATCCGATCCAAGTAATATTAGCGCTTTATATTTGCACTTGATCCTCCCTTTGCAATTTTTTGTCCATGGGTCAATTCTTTGGACAGCTGTGACTTTTTAAATCAGACAGCGAGGGCTCGCAGAATATGCAAGACAATATGCTCTACATATAGGCCCTCTAATCCATCAGCATTTTTTGGAAAATTGTCCTCTTTGATTTTTTTTTGTCTTTGGATCGTGTGAAATTTTTAATAAAATGTGCGCTACAATATTGACCTTCTGCTCCCCTTCTATACATAGTAACGTTTATTTTTAACATACCGTTGGCTTCCGCATTGGCTTCTAAAAAAGTTGGTCGCCTTAGGCTAAATAGAAGGAGATTGTACCCGTCGTACCCAAATACCCAAATAATGAAAAGGGTCAGGTGTTTAAAAGAGCCATCTTCAAACATAAATTAAATTTATTCAATAAATATCAAAATACAACACAAAAAATTAAAAATATTTTTGAATTTTCTTCACTTTAATATCTTTTCGGCGTTTTCGTCGACGTTCGCTATAGAAACTATCACAGGTCGACACACATTCGTCGTCTTTTGCATCATCTATTGATATATCACTGGAATTTCCCTGTGTAAAATGGTCCAAAGGCCTGCAAGAAAAAATAAAGCAAAGTGTTATTTGAGAAATCTCGACATTAACAATATTGGTTCAAGTACCCGTATATAGCGATAAACATTAGTTTCTATAGTATTCAACCAAACATTGACAAAGAATTTGTTAAAATTTTATGAAAGACACTGCTGTAATGTATTTTTCATAAAAAAGAATAATCTTGTTGTCGATTTTTGAGAAATAGATAACGACAAAATTTAAACTACCGGTCTAAAAATAAAAAAATAAAATCTTTAAAATAATGCACTAACCGCATTCACGATTTTCTTTCATTTAAACAACAGCTGACTGAATTCCAAGTTTTCTCATAAATATAATGTTCGCTAAATTTGAATTCCTTGTCAATATTTGTCGGTTTTACATCTGGAAATAGTGATTACATCATATACATATACATACATCTAGATTTCAATAGATACATTTTTAGGATAGATAAAGTTTAGTTTTCTATGAACAGCTACTTCAATGCAAAACAGGGAACACAACAATCAAAATGTGAATGAAGTGCTCAAAATTTCTCAAAGAGCTACATATAATAGCTTTGCAATCATCGCAGGACTTTTCGCGTGGAACGCGTATCTTATACAAAACGATCTTTCTACTCTACTTTCAACAACGATTCTACTTACAACAATCGTTTCAATTCGGAATTTTCCGTTTCCAATCGAGCTATTCGATCCTCTTGTCTAACACGTAAACGTTGATGTCTTTCATTATTTTCCTCAAGCATTTTTATCAGATTTTCTTGTCGCGTAACCTCAAGTTGTTTTGTACCGAGTGTAGAGAATAAATTTTGCAATTCTTCAGCTTTTGCGTCTATTTCGCTATTCATCTGAAAAGAGCACTACTCGAGGAAAATAATGAAATAGCGCGCATAAGAAATGTAAGAATTGTTAAAACGAATATTATTCAGCTGATGCTCAGTTGGAGATAAAGGCAAAGTTACATGTGTGTCAAATCAGTTTTAACACCCCCTTACAGAAGGCTTCATCTTACGCCCCCCCCCCCAGAAGGCTTCATCTTCCGTATAACGATCTCTGCAGAAACTGCGGAGATGTGAACACAGTGGAGAGTATTTTCTATTTTCCTTGTAGTTGCTTGCCAGGACTTATCAGAGAGAATAACACCCTAGACCAGACGTGTCAAACTCGCGGCCCGCGGGCCGCATGCGGCCCTCCTCGCAGTTCTGTGCGGCCCGCGACCATGTCGGAGCAGCCCTATCTGTATCAACACACAACAAATTGTGAAATTAGTAAGGTGCACAAATTCAGAAGTTGAACTCAAGTCTACAAAGTTACTTAAACTCGTCAGTGCCTTATGCAATTTTATTTTAGGATTTTTTCCCCACTGCCAACAATTGGAGGCTGGTTATTTGATTTTATAAGACAGCTCTCTTTTTTTGCACAGGACAATACTAAGTCTCTTCATGAAACTCTTCTACGGAAATATTGGAATTGGTGACTAAATCACCTGGATGTGAAATTCCAAAACAATAATTAGAGCCCAAGTGCCTGATTTTCAGACCTATACTTATCAAGCTGTATTGGTCCATGAGTTTGTTTTTTGGCTTATGTGAAGATAGCCCTCCCACATTCTCAAATTTCGCTCGTAACCATTTGTTCGTGATTGTTCGTCAATTTATTTTCGTTTGTTTGTCTCTCATTATTTACTAATAGAAACTTTAAAATAAGGAGTGTGAACTTAGCCCGCCATCGTTAAATATGGTCGGATAAATATAAATTTGGTATCAATCGAAAGCCAGGCGTTTGTTCGTTGTTTTGGGCGTCTGTTCGTCCTGGAATCGCAAGGATTCAGGAGGAAAAGCGGAGACCATTGCGTGTTAACTGGTTTGAATATTCTAATTCAACTGGTTTGAATATTCTAATTCAACTGGTTTGAATATTCCAATTCAACTGCTTTGAATATAAAAAACATGCAATGGTTTTTGTCCCGTCTTTCTGCTGAAATTAATTTATTCTGACAATGTTATTTTGGGCGACCTCAGATGACTGGTGCTAAACATTTTTTATCATCTGTCTGTCCAAAATTTGGCGCAAATCATGTAATTGTGGTTACTTGAAGCTCAATCATATTTTCACCATTCCTTTCTTGTCTTAATTGTTTAATGTTCTTGAAGTACATTTTCGAAAAGAGGAAGTTCTCACGGATAATCCCGAAGCCGCGATAGTGATCCATTAATATATATTTTAAAAGTAATATTCTGTAATCAACTTTCGTAAAACGATTACATAAAAGTTTTTGAAATTTTCCTCCTGCGGCCCACTTAAACCTGAGGAGAGTCTTATTTGGCCCGCGCCAGGTTTTGAGTTTGACACCCCTGCCCTAGACAGACGATTGGAGTTAAACATACTTGAGTTAATGATATTTGAACTCAAGCATGTTTAAAGTCATCTAGTGACACACGGCTAAAATACATAATTACATTTGAACTGTCAAAATTAAATATTTTACTAATTAGAGGCCGGATTCTCATGCAATTGATTTGTTTTTATATTTTCTTATATTCATAAAATTGTTTTGAATTAATAATTTTATTAGTATAATAAAATACTGTTTGTTGTTTTTTTTCTCTTTTTAAAGTAGTAATAGGCTATAATGGTAGAAATGGAATGGAAACAGCAGCAGCGGTCCAATGCATATTAAATGGGTGATGCGCTCACTCATTAAAAATGCATTGTGCTTTCTTCGGCGGCATTCAATGCGCCTGATGCTTGAAATATGTTAGAAGCGTTGAATGCTGCCGAAGAAAGCAGCACAATGCATTTGAAATAGATGACGTAATTTAAAATGCATTGGAACGCTGCTGTTGTTATTATTCCTGCTTTCCATTCTATTTGTACTATAATCTGTTTCAAGCATGATACTAAAATATGAATTCATATTCATATTCAATAAATAAAGAACACACAAACTTTATTTCCTTAGCTGTTTATTACAGGCACTGATATTAATATTACAATAACTGTCCAGCTTAGAACTATCGAGTTATATAATAGCACTTTCAATCAAAAAAAAGTGGAAGTGATTAGACCCGTTTATTGGGGTTTTGTTTTTTCTCCAGAATAGAACAGGATACCTTAATTTGCATATACATTTGATTATGCACGATTATACACGAACAAAATTTAGCTTTCACCTGCCTGCTCACCACACGAACACCAACGAACCTAATCACTTCTAATTTAAATTTTCACTTCATTTCACTTTATGGACATAATTATATTTTGTTCACAGTTGATGTTGCGCAAAAATTCGGCACCTTAAGTTGCAAACTAGAGATGTCATCCTACCGCCAAACTGCTCGCTTGTTATTGAGCTGAAATAAATTGTGTTCAATTCAAAATGCTTAAAATTAATTATTTATTAATTGTATTACCTTTTTAAGATGAATTATGCCATTTTTCGGTTAAAATTTAACATGAATTGACAGCCCAAATCAGCTGTTCCTTCCAGAATTCCAATATTTTTATAGTAGTCGAGACCGGAATACATGACGAGTAAACATCATTTAATTTTAATGACGTTTTGTTAATGATGTTTAAATTAAGTTATTGGAGTATCATCAAGTGAATGAGCACATTACATACGCATTAGTTAAACATAATCAAGAGTTAATTATGTTTAACTGATGCCGTCTGTCTAGGGTGTAAGATCGATTCTCAGGACATACTCCTTTATCGAATTAGGGGACCTGAAGGACGCGGTTAATTATAGCCGAGATATTTACCCCATGTGATATAACCCAGTCCAAAACTCTTACCTCTATGCTATATGGACCCCTAATCGCTTCGAATCATATTCCTACTACTAATGATGATAGTCGTTAAAAGGTTTTTAATGTTACTACTTACTACATATGAACTATATAATTCGTGCAAATAATATCAAAATCCCTATAAATGAGTACCACGATGGGTGGGGTTTTGAAACGAAACAGTTGCATATATTACGCAAACATTTTTGCCATTCTGATCCCCCAACTGCCATTTTGCGGACCAGAAATATTCTCCAGAAATCTTATATCTAATCTAATCTAATCTAATTGTTGAAATAATATTATCGGAATTTGCGCAAATATAGTTCTGTCTATAAATGTTATACGCAACTGTCCCTTTCGTAATCCCATCCAGTGCAATGTACGCAAAAAAGGAAGTCACCTTGAATACAACTTATCGGAGTTACACTGTATTTGCTTCAGTGCACAACTAAGTATTTCCATTAAATTCAAATTTTAAAAACTTGTTTGCAACAGGAGACTCATAAGCCTCGTCTCCATTGTAAACATTTGTTGATGTACAGTTGCAAAAAAGTTCAAAATATTGTCTGCGAACAGTTGCGCAACATTTTATTGAACTTTTTCTGAACAGTTGCGGAGCGAGTATTTATATTGTTCGCGAACAGTTGCGCAACATGTTCGAATACTGTTTATAAACTGCTCAGCAACAAAGTCAATTAATTAATTATTATTTGACAGTTCTATTTTTCCTTGTGATTTTGTAATTATCCATTAGGAACCAATATTTTTGATTTTAGAAACTACGCGTTTAGTGCCGTTAAACTTTTTTGCCGAAAATTAAGTTAACAGTGTCCGGATCAAAGGTGTCAGAAGAATCTTTTCTGTGTGGAATGGTTAGTACGGCGCGAATCTGCCGAAAAAACCGTGAAGAAATTCTAGCAAAAGCCGAAAGACTTGGAAAAGGTTACAAAGTCAGCTAATCTATCGATATTCGTCCGTCAAGGCTTCGGAAAAGTTTTGGCGGAATGAAAGTTTTTAAAGAAGTCGAAATTAAGAGAAATCGAGTCGTGAGAAGCCCGTTAAAGAAGCTGTAATTGTGCTTCCGGTACACCAATTGTGTCCCAGCAATTCTTTGTTGCCAAAGTCGGTTCTGTCGATCCATAAGGCGGAGGTCAAGGGGTCACTGTTGCAATGAAATTTTATTTATTTGTTTGTCGAAATTATAAAAAATAAATGAACTCAAATAAAGAAAATGAATTTTTATGTTTTTATTTAAAAAGACATAACAAGGGTCCACCGTTTTACGGCAACTGAGTCCACCGTTTTACCACAACTGAAAAACATATAGTCTTTCAACAACCTATACTTTCTCCCTTGAGTAAACAAATTCGATGGAACATCTAATCCACAAGGGATTAGAGAACAATAGTAGTAGTATTCACCTGAGCATTGTGTCGTCCTTCCGAAATTTACCTTACTTTTTTCTGTTATTCAGAACTACACAAGTAGCACGTAAAGTTGCTCGCAAGTACTATATGTGCGGAGTTGTACGCAGGCGAATATTAACAGAACTTTGAACCTAAATACCTTTTAACTTATTTATGTTGGATCAGTCCCCTGGCAAAATTTATATTCGTAAATTCTAATGCACATACCTATCTTTGTCTGGTTTTTTATTAATATAATAAATACAGAGTAATCATTATGAAAAACAAATTAGTTTCACTTACCATTACTGGACTACTATCAGTGCTTCGAGTGTCTGTTGTCAAAACTACTTTTGTAATCTTTTGTAACTTTTTGTAAAGATACGATTTTTTAAATACCTATGATTCTTCAACTGAAAACATGTAGGAACTGGCCAGAATATTTCAACAACTCTGTTGTACAGAATTATACCGATAGGATTTGAACTCCCCTGTTTTCATGTACTTTTTTTTTAATTGAACCCCAAATTTCTAATTAAATTTGTCCCTATTCGTTCCCCGTGTTTTCCATTAATCAAAATCTATCACTGAAACTCCTCCTTTCGAACTAAAATTGACCCAGTTCTTATTAAATAATTGTCCTAATTCGTGCAATGTTCCCCGTGTTTTCCATTTGAATGGAAAACATTGAACATCAATGAATTACTTACAAAAATTAGTGCAACAGCTCAGCAACAAGCTCGAAACGAACTTGAGCTGTTCGCGAACATTGTTCAGGAGCCGTGTTGCGATACAACTGTTTACAATGTGGACGTGAAACAATTGCTCCAAAATATGTGCAACAGCTCAGGAACATTTGTATACAGTGTGGACGTGACACTATTGTTCAGCAACTGTTCGCGAACAATTGGGGAGCACTGAAACATCATGTTCGTATACAGTTGCGCCACAATTGTTTACAATGGAGACGAGGCTATACAAAATGGATTTTCGATTTACCGCCACTTCCTTTGAGAAAAAAAAGTTAAATGAAAAAGCTGTGGCCAACACCTAGGATGACGGTTATCTCTGGACATCCTGTGCACTGATTGAGGAAGATCAATTTTGTGGCGACACCTCGATCGCGTAGCTCCGCCGAAGGATTGCAGAGATATTGACGGATTTCTGAAGTAGTACGAAGTTGATTGTGAAACTGCTGTGACTTAGGAGGTTTTCACACTTACGGCCAGATTACGTAATCTGTGCAAATTTCTTAATTTTAGCTGTCAAATTCCATATATTTTGTAATTCACCACACTGCAGATTACGTAATCTAGGGCCAGATTAAGTACAAGTGTGAAAACCTCCTAACATTCAGGCTATATCAACGCAAAAACGTAGTCACCTTGAATACAATTTAACGGAGTTACACTGGCCGTGTTTTTTTTACATCGGGGGCAGGTTTGCTAACCCAGACGCGCAAAAAAAAAACTATCGAGGGTAGGATCCAGGTTAAATTTCAAATTGTCACGTAGGCATTGCCATTAATTTCAAAACATTGCTCTAAAATATTAAAGCCCCGTTTCCACTTCACAAACGCAAAAGTTAAAATGTAATTTTTTTTAATGAAAACATATTTTTATGTAGGAATCATAATTTTGTTAGAATAAGAATTCGACGAACAACATTTTTAACATGAATTTACAAACAAAAACTATATTTTTTGCACACACTTGTGTGTTGCATGTAAACTATACCTTAGAGCTTTTCATTTCAAAATTTAATTTTTGCTAGTCATTGGAAAACGTACTAGAAAATAATTGGGATTGCATACATTTAGACGAGTTTTGGAAAGCTCATTAAATCTGGATAGCAATATAATTTCTAACCTGAATAAAGTCACAGGTTAGCATTTGTATGAAAATTACCCCGGATAGTGTAGGTTAGCTAATTAAAAAACACGGCCACTGTATTTGATCTAGTGACAACTAAATATTTCCATTAAATTCAAATGATTTCGATGAAAACGTGATTGCAACGGGCGACTTTCATACAAAATGGAGTTTCGATTAAAAGGAGGGAGGGGGCACTTAGGGAAATGAAATATATTATGGTATTAGTTTTCCCGTTGTTTTGTAGTATTCTTACGCTTACGTAAGCACTGAAGAAGGGAGCAAGTTACTGCCGAAATACTTGTATATGCATTATAAAAATTAAAGTTGTAGTAGGAACCAACGTTTCTCCTTTTAATTTGAGCAAAATCATGAAATATAGTTTACGACCGATTCCATTATTTCGCAAGAATACACAAAAAATTTCGTAAAAATCGTTCCAGCCGTTGCGGAGGAGTTTGGAAACAAGCTTTTTGAGGAGAATTTTATATATATATACATAGATTGAAAGAAACTCACTCTTAAGCCATTTTCACACTATAACTAAATTATAAGCAGATCCTGAGACCGAGAAGTTTCATACACAGACGGAAATGTGAGTACAAAGGGAGACTCATGCAAAAATCAAACTTCTATTCTTTCGATTGTTTTCTAACGTAAAATGATCCTGAGCTAAAAGTAATCTAGATCAATTCCTCCAACATAGTATTAACTAGCTAATTCCGAATTGCACGACTCACCTACCTGATTGATCAATGTTCGTTTCTTGGTTATTTCGGCATTCAGCTCATCTATTCGAAATCGTGCAGTTTTCTCCTTTTCCTGCAGCGTATCAATCAATTCACTGCGAATTCGAAGTAGTCGTTGGTTTATGGAAATCGTTTCTTCTTGTTGTTTGATTTCAATTCGAGCTTTTGCTAGTTCTGATCTTAACAAATCTATTTCACGTTTCTTTTTGCTTTCGGATTCGCATAAGTTACTTATCTGAAAGAGTCATTTTGAAATACATTATTTCGTTTTTCGAATGACCCGCTTCAATGAAGATATACACTGCCTGTCATAACTATAGCCGCACCATAAAACAGACTGATCCTTTAAAATTGAAAGAGAGCACAGTTATTCTACATACTATAAAGATAAGGGATATTCAAAAGACAAATAAATTCACAAGAAGTTTCCTTATATTTCAAACCGTTATTTCTCTGTAAAGCAAAATCTAAATTTCTCGTCTGTCATAACTATAGCCGCACTTGGAACTAGTATGGAAAAAGCTGGTAAAAAAAGCGGAAATTGAGGGAATTAATAACTGGAAAAATATTTTATAAATAAAATTGACTCCGGGGGTTTATTTGTTTATTTCTCTGTAAATAATTATAACCGTTTTTGGGTTTTTTGTTTATTGACCTCTCAGTATCGATAACCTTTTCTTTTACATAGAAAACTCGTTAAAATATTTTTTTTTACGTAATAATGTTCCTTAAGATTTCCTGTCTAATTTGGTTGAAGGAGGGGCAACCTTTGTAGCATTTGTTACATTAAAACCTTCTTGAAGTGCAATGATTGGTGGGAGATGATGCAATCTCTTGATACAAAATCCGTTATGTGTCATGTCTTTTGTATTCAAACAAAAACAGTTTATGGTCAGGATATTCTAGAGAAATTTCCTTTGTATTAGAGGTGGTTACAACAACTTTTAAATACATACACAACCGTGATTAATAATATTAAGGAACTCTAACTCAAATTTGTATTGAGATCTATGGAAATCCGGCAAGTGCTCATTAAAAGTATAAGCCAAGATAGTCTACCTACGGAACAGTTGATTTCGTCACTTCCAGCATAGGAAAAATTTCATGGGATTGTCGTTACGATAAACAGCTTCCATTTTTTACAGAAGGTAGGACACATAACTGGTTTTGAAGCAAGAGATTGCATCAATTCTCACCAGTCGTCGTATTTAAAGTTGTCTCCAATGATACAAATGTTAAGAAGGGGGCATCCAATCTATCCAAATTGGACAGAAAACCTTGGAGAAACATTATTACGTACAATTTATTAAAAAAACACGATTTCGAAGAGTTTTTTTTTATGTAAAAGCAGCGGTTATCGATGTTTAGGGGTTAATAAGCAAAAAACGAGGAAAACTGTGAAAATGATTTCATGAAAAATAAACAAAACAATCCCACAGAGTCTATTTTATTCCAAAAGGATCTCTCCCGTTATTAATTTCCTCAATTTCCGCTTTTTAATTAGTTTTTCCCATATCTGTTCCAAGTGCGGCTATAGTTATGACAGACGGGAAATTTAGATTTTCTTTTACAGAGAAATAACGGTTTGAAATATAACGAAACTTCTTGTGAATTTATGTGTCTTTTTAATACCCCTTATGTTTACAGTATGTGGAATAACTGTGATCTCTTCGAATTTTAAAGGATCTGTCTGTTTTATGGTGCGGCTATAGTTATGACAGGCAGTGTAGTAATAATGAATAATGAAGTATAGTAATAAAATGATTAAAACACCATAAATTGAAAAAATAGGGAACTAAGTAAACATATTCAATCAGGAGGTGAGGTGAGCCCACCAGTTGCTGGCCTTTTGAAACTGGACGACAAGGTCCCATTGTCGCATGACAGCCAAAAGCCAGCCCGTC
This sequence comes from Microchrysa polita, assembly GCA_949715475.1. Lineage (NCBI taxonomy): Eukaryota > Metazoa > Arthropoda > Insecta > Diptera > Stratiomyidae > Microchrysa > Microchrysa polita. Next base: position 131,025,622 of record OX454415.1, on the reverse strand, counting down.
AGAAGTGCCATAAGGAAGAAGAAACATATTGACTCACCTCCTTTTGCAATTCCTTGGATGCATTGGCCAAATATAATCCGTTCGCCACCTTTTTTTCAAGTTCGCTAATTATTGCCACCTTCTGAGCAATGATGCTTTCACTAGAAAATGTTTTTTTATTTAAAAATAAATAATTTAATTAATATATGTTTGAATTCGTCCTCGATCCTTAAATACTTACAGCCTAGCTACGTTATCACGCAACGTATGATTTGTTTTATTTAAATGAATGATTTCATCTTTCATTTTTGCCAGCTCTGATTTTAAATCGTTGCAGTTGCTTTTTTGCTGTATCATAATCATTTTGTAGAGTTCATGTTTTAAAAGACAAAGTTTGTTTTATAGTTTTACCAAAATTTTTGACAATTCCTCCTTTTCCATTTCGATCATTTGCTTCTCCTTCATTAGACGATCAATGGCGACTTTTAGAGTATGAACTTCATTGTAGAGTCTCGTTTCATATGTTGATCGATCTGAAAATTATGTAGAATTAGGAATATCACATATACTTCGTCATTTGAAATAAGAGAAACTGAAACATTATCCCATATTATGTGTTACTATAAGCAGGCGCTCGGTAAACAGAGATAATCTTAGACTAATTACTTAAAGTACTTAAAAAATCTCCTACCTTCACATGTTCCATTTTGCTTCACTAAATCTTTAAGATTTGCTATTGTATTGTCTTTTTCAACCAGAGTTGCTTCGAGTTTCTTGCGATTCTCGTACTCCACTTGGTATAATTTATTGGTTTCATTTTCCTTGCAGATTACATCAAGAATAGCCTTTTTCTGCCGATCTATTTCAGCTGAATTATTTTCGTAGCTCGAACATCTGAATGTTTTTTTTTTATTAAAAAATATTGATATTCTCAAAAATTTAAAAATATTTTCAATTCACCTTTCTCTAAGATCTTTACAGTCTTTTTCAAGCTTTTCTATAATATTTTCTTTGGCCTGAAGCTCCTGTGACATGGCTGACAATTTGTTGCTTTCTTTTTGCAAGGACTCTTCAATTTGTCTAAGAGATTCTCTCGTCTAAGTTGATAAAAATCATTTCTAGCAGGTAATGTAAAATTAAATTAAAAATTAAAATGATAAAGTACCGACCCGCAATATTTCCATATCTTTATCTGCCAGAAGCGACTCCTGTGAATATAACTGGCTTTTTAAGGCTTCGATGGTTTTTGTTTCCTGTTCGCTTAACAGTTTAAGTTTTGATTCGGACGCCTCCAATTTATTTTTATACTCCTATCAATCGGAATTATAAATTGATTATGGAACTTTCGTAACTTTTATTTTAAATGTTTGTACCTGTAATTCTTTCATTAAACTGGCATTTTGTTCCGTTTTCTTGTTGTTGTCAAATAATTGATGAGTATCACCACCACATGCAGTCTTGTTCAAAATGGCTTTTTGTATTTCCGATATCGCTTCGGTAAAATGTTTAACCTGTCAAGATTGATTTGATTGCTAAATTGGCAAGAAGAAAAACTACAGTCAAGTTTCTGACCTGTTCATTTTCTTTATCGACCACCTTTTCATTCATTATTTTTATAATTGACATTATTTGATCCTGAATTGTATTTCCATCGCCAACCTACAAAAGATACATTGTATTTTATAAATATTTATGCTTAGAGAAAGCATAGCAACCCATGCCATGCGTTAGTCCAGAGTGGCTATGTGATCACACAACCCATATGTGTTTGACTCCAAATTTATTACACTACACTCCACGAAATAATTCAAACGTCAAAATATTGTCGATGCAATTATTAACCCTTCTGTCGCCACCTACGAGCTATTATGCCTTAGGTGTAACTGAATCTTCTGTGAAATCAATCTTATTTTTTTTTTGGTTCTAGAAACAGTTTACATACTATGTCTTACGATGATACGCCGTTTTTTCGTTTCTTTAGACATAGTTTATATTTCGCCGAAAGTTTGATCGCATTTGTGGCCGTCAGTTCCATTGAAATATATATGGTAAGGGCTGGAAAATATTGTTGAACGATATTTTTCATCAAGATATAGAACCGATGGTCTGTCTAGGTCTATGTGCCAACCGAAGGGTTAATTATCACGTTGGCATTTTAAGAGAGTAATAAATATTACGCGGATTTTATATTCTCAATTGACATTTGAATAAAATTTTCACACATTCCAGTTCATAGGGAATAGTGTGAAAACGGTGCCATTTTTATTTTCTGATGCCCACTCTGGACTAACGCATGCTTTCTCTAAGTATTTATGTTACAATACATGGGACGATTTTCTGGAGCGATATGTACCTCATTTTCAAATTGAATTTTGTTCAAATTTTCCAAAACTTCATGGCATAATTTAAATCCAGTCTCATTAATTGTTGTGAGTTTTGAACGAATTTTGTTAATATCTGGAATTGTTTATAAATTGCTTATAATTCTTGTGATGTAAAAAAGTGCATTGTTTTGTCTAAGCTTAAATTAAAAATAAGCACTTGGATTTGTGTATGAAGTTACCCGCAAACCTGCTAGAGATATTCAAAACCCGAGCTCAAGTATGCATAGAATACAAGTTTTCTTGCTTAAATCTTTCGTTTTCTGAGTACATTCCCGCGATGTTTTAAGAATGTTTGTACGGAAGTGGTGGTGGATTGGTTATACGTTACGAAAGGGCGAAGCTGGTTGCGCTATAATAATAACGATGCAACCACCGATGAAATAAGTGGAGCGTCCGTGATTTGAAAAATTCATGAAAAGGTAAATTACGAAACATTGCCGGAAACCGTATACGCGATGACGCGTAGAAGTAAAGGAGTAAAGCAATAGATCATGCCCATAATTATCAAGAGAAATTCCTGGCATGGGGCTGGAATTTGGTTGGGGCCTCTACCCAGAGCCGTGCGAAGCAATCTCGTTGGGACGCCCCCTTTTTTAAAATAGATAATATATGATAAGTAATATGAAATTTTAGCTTATGTCAGGCGTGTCAAAATTTTTGAATTTCCTCTAAGTAACATTTTGAAAAAATAATCCGATTTCACAATTTATTTTATTTTCCCCCTTCTCAACTCTTTTTGCAGATCAATACAATCAATGTGGCATTATATCAGTGAGTGACAATTGGTCTTTCAGTTTCGAATACCCAGCATCTCTTTGGCGCCCCAACTTAGTAATCTCAGCGAGCAGCAGTGCAAAAGGTACAGGTTACTAAAAATAATTTCCTTAGGAACGTATAAGATTAAGTTTTGCTCAATAGCAGTGGCTTCTAGCGGATTCATATTATTCAGGTGTACTTCTTCAGAAGTTGGGGAACTAGCCTAAATCCCTGAGACCCTGACTGAAGACAGAAAGCTTGAATAATTTCATAGAACAATTCCATGTAGTCCAGATGATAATCCGGATTGGTGAATATTTTATGAAGAACCTTTAGTATTCCAATTGGATCTAATTATAAATGGTAGAGGTCGTTGCGATAAGGTTTCTGTAAAATAAGTAGCACCAATACCCCAGGAAAATTAGCATTTCACTTCGGGAAAATTAGGGGAAAACTGAATTTTTGAATGAGACTTCCTTTCAAGGTCCTAAACAAGACCCCGTCTGTAGGTTGGTTGGTTGGTAAAAGTGGTGGCTAAAGGCGAGACATGCTAAGAGCCCAGTTAGCACGAAAAGTTCCGTTTTGAGACCACAGTACTCCGTTAAACTACTTAAAGGATGGAGGTTACAGGAAATATAATTTTGAGTGTGGAGACGCACCTATAGCCATTTAGATAGATTTAGGAAGTGAAGCAGCTCCGCTATTTCCGCCTCGGACGCATCCTCTAGGCGGCGCACATCCCAAAACGTTTGGTAACGGGATCTGGCGAGATCTGGCGAGATCTGGGCATTCGCATAGGAATTCATTTGCATTATCGCGACTGCGACAGTGCGAGTTGTGGGGAGAGTCAAAGACCCTCAAAAACAGGGTTTTCTGAATATCTCGATAATGGTAATATGTAGCCCATTCGGTTTTCGAGAAAGTGATCAAGTTTCTTATCAATACGTACACCCTTAAAGTTCCATCTAGATTAGTCGCAAAATGGCTGGGCGTCCAAAAACTGGCATCGCGTACAGCCATTTAGCTGCTACTTAGCGTCCACACTATAGCAGCCAAATGGAGACAGAAATGACATTTCATGACAAATTTCATTTTGGTGATTTTTTTAAATTTAATTATCAAAATCGGACTCTTTTTGAATTATTACACGGCCATTCAAGAATTATTCAATTTCACACAAAAGAACGGACAAAAGTTGCAAAATTGTCACTTGGAATTTGACAAGCGGTTTTCAAAGCGATTGGTAGAGTTGCCATATTGAATATGAAAACTGGACGCACAGCCAAATGGCGACTAGTTTGGATCGAATGACAACAGCCATTTGGCTGCACGTGACGCCATTTGGCGACTAATCTAGATGGACCTTAAGGGTGACAAGGGCTCAAAACGTATAAAAACGGTATTTTTTTGTTTGGGGTTTTCGTGCATATCTCTGTAAATGGGAAGTATGCTGTAAAATTGTCTATGACAAGTTTGTAGCTTCTGGTGCTGCAAGCAAAATGCCAAAAGTCCCCATCCGAGCATCTAAGGAAGTTATGAGGGGCCAAATAGGTAAATTTACCGTTTTTCTGGAATACGACTATAATGGTAATGTTCTCTAAAAAGTGTTATGTGACGGATTTGTAGCTTATATAACGCATAATTATTATCAAACATTTTAGATCGATACGTACGGTTCTAAGGGTTCAAACCCTACAATAATGGCTGTTTTTGATAATTTCGTAACGGTAACGTGTGCGGAAAAGTGGTCTGCAATAAATGAGTTTCTTCTAAAGATCGAATCCATTTCTCGTGTGACTTCCAGCAAAAAATTCTTAACCCCTTAGCCGCCACACGCAGTTGAAGATTTTTGAAAAGTTCATTTTCTTAAACGAAAAAGTAGCCTAGCAAGAATGGCGAAATAAGATGATTATCATAGCCAACTAATTTATCTAAACAAAAAACTAACCGCATATAAACCGGATAGGTCTTTTGGTTTTTACTGAGCTTCAAAGACAAACTTTTGTGATTTCAACCAAAAACAAATGATTGTTTCATCTCAGTTTTGAATTTTGATAGTTGCTATTACTGTGGCTTTTTAAATAAAGTTCTAGATCAAGATCCTCTACATTTTCTTCAGAGTAAAGCCAAATTGAAGCCATCAAAACACTTTCAATTTTCATTCAAATTTCCCTTTATTCTTTAAAACGCGCGCCGCAGGTGAAATAACTTTCAGCGCTCAATGTGCCTCCACACGGAGAGAAATTTGCCAGAAGGCAAACAATCATGAGCGGTAAAGGTGGTGTGTGAATGGAATGTGACACTAATGCCAAATGACATTTATTATTAGAAATTTCGCGCCAAGTAGAGGAGACCGCAACGTATCACAAACACGGAGTGCATTCTGGTGGAGAGTAATGTAACCAAAAATCGCTAAATTTTTCTCGGTGAAGTGTACTTAGCGTAGTGTGCGTCAATACACCCATTGAGTGCATCCACTAATAAGTGAGTGGACCCGAATCTTGCAGCGAATTCTACTTATGTTTTCCCCTACCAGAAGGAATATGCAAGTGAACAGCAAAGGTAGTGTGTGAATGCAATGTTACACTAATGTCAAACGCCATTCATTATCCTTCTATATATAAATATATAAAAATGTTAACTTCGGAAAATGACATTTTATTCGTGTTCTGATTGGCTACGATGATTCCCGAATGTACCCGAACATTAAGCCTTTATCCAGCGTACATATACCCACGAACAATCAGCGTACAAGCTGTCGATAAGTATACCATTGAATACGAGAACGAAAAATAGTCAGTCAGTGCCGCGAGCGCGCAGAGCGCGAACGAGGGGCTAACGAGCGTAGTGCCCCCTAGTTATGATAAAAATTATAAAAAAAATATGTAGATGAGCATAATCTGCGTTACATTATTTCAACAATATATTTCTTCATAATTTTAAAATTTGTTTTGCTGCCATCTACGCCGATATATTCAGAATTCGCTATATTTTTCTTGGCGAAATGGACTGAGCGTAGTGTACGTGAATACACTCATTAGTGTCTCGCATCCCAGCAAAGAATTGTGCAAGGTTTTGCCAAAGCTAATTTGCTACCTGATGGATGATTTCGGCAAAGGTTTACCCAAGGCAATTTCTTGATAAATATACCGGAGCAACACTTCACTTTTTCAATGCTTGCATATTGCTTATCATATGTAAGTTTTTTTGCAATTAAAAAAATAGATATGATGCAGCTACCAGAATAAACAAAAATGCTACACCCAGGCAAAGGACTAAAAGTTCAATCGATCGAAAATGAAAACTAAAATTAATGTAAACCTGCCTTAGTTTGTTTTACCGAAAGTCGCCCAGGTATTCATTGCTACGGATCGTGTACGTACGAGTGTTATTATAACCAACAAGTTGGATGTATTTTCTGGATCAAACGTTTACGAAAAAAAAAATCTACAATACCTAGAGATGAGGAGGGTATCTTCCTAGGACTGATTTTCTTTTCTTTAGCTTCGAATAGCTTCTCCAGATCGTCTCGAATTAGTAATTTTCCAGCATCATTTTCAACGATAGCTACTAGCTTAACGTCGCCGATTGAATCAATATTGTCCGCAGGCGCATTTTGTTTCTTTAGCATTTCTTGGAGATTTTTATGTGTCATGAGGAAATCAGACTGAAATTTTCATTATACATTGTACTAAATTTGTAAGAGTAGAAAAAAGCGATAACCACCTGCAAATCATTGAGTTTTTTCTTTTGTACATTAAAAACTCGCTTTTTGGCATTCAATTCAGCTTCGATTGCACCCTTTTTGGGTTTCTTTAGATAAGAAGGAATTTCACCGGGCTTATGACTTGTTGAATTCACGGTTGATGTTGATGGAAATTTACGTGCTGGACAAAAAAAAAAGTGATATAGAAGGAGTTTCCATGCATTAGAACAATTTTTGAAATATAACCATTAATTTGAAAATATAACAAACATTCCACTCACTAGAAATTGGTGAATTGGAGACTCGAGACAGTGAACTTGCTGCTGATTTCAAATCAATAGCAGTTTTTGATTTTTTTCGCAATAGAAAACGTTTTTCTGCTGGAGGTGTCAGAATCGGACTACGGGCGGAAATCGATTTTGTCTGTAATTTTGAAATGGGAATAGTAATAGTGTGTTTAGACAAAAAAAAAGTATTTCTACAGAAGACTTACATCCCTGGATTGAACTTTAGAAACTTTTGCAGGAATCTGAAAATAATAGTCATCATCAAATTGAATATTTATGCCAATTAATCAAATTAAATAATTTCTAATCCGAATCCGTTAAAAAAATAGCTGCAACTATACATACATATATGTGTTCTACAAAGAACTAATTAATTAACATGATGAACTACGAAACACCATCGATTAACGATGATGCAGATTGCAAAAAGCATTTACATATTTTAATTTCCGTACAATCTGACAGATCGTTACGATCCATCGATTGCAGGGTGTGTGGCGACTCTTTGTTTTAATTTATGAACCAATTAGCTACTCACATTTGTTGTTGACTGTAACTTTGGCGTTGTCGTTCCGGTTTTTATCGTTTTCAAAACAGGTATAACACTTTCTTTTCGAGCTTTTGGCAGTGCTGTTTTAGCTACTAAACGGAAGATATTCAATGGAATAGAAGGAATATCTTAAAATTCAAATCATACTTTCCGACTTTGAGGACTCCATTTTCTTATCCATAATTTTGTTGTCTATTTAAAATTTCTGACAAAGAAAGAAGTATTTTTACTATTTTAAACAAACGATGTAGAAAACTATTCTTAAGGACAATCGATTTTTCTTAAGAAAACAAAAACTAATTGTGTAGATGACATAAAACAGTTAGGAAATTCAATAAAGCAATGCATACGTAAATTGACGCAAAATGTTTCGTCAAAGCCTACATAATTCGGAGAATTTTAATTTAATTTCAATTAAATTCTGAGAAATATTCAGCTTTATTACAACATAATCATTTCCGTCGTCGTATAGGGTGTTTTTTTAAAGCCTGATAGAACTGAACATTTTTTAAAATAAGACAAATTGAATTAACAATTTTTTTATTTGTTTCAGTATACTCTGGCAAATTATCATGAGACAAAGATATGCGTCGTTCTTTCGCCGATGGGGCTCTAGAGCAGTTGCAAACTGACACGTTGTTTCATCGCCAAATTGTGTTCAGCGATGAGGCTCATCGTTACCGCACTATGATCAATGATTTTTTGTTTGAAAATACAGGGTGGGCCACGAAAGACCTACCAATTTGAAACGCGTATATCTTTTTTATTTTTATTTTTTTATTTTTCCATATTATAATTTAAATCTTGGAATTTATAAGAAGTTCATACAGTACACAACAAGGGAACACACCAGTATCAGTTACATCCATTAAGATGCAATGTTTGGTGCGGTGTTATGGCCGAAAAAATGATCGGACCATATTTCTTCGAAAATGGAGATGAAACGCTAGAAACTTCTTGCGGCCAATGATGGAAGAGCACCAGGGACGTAGCCAGGAATTTGTTTCGGGAGGGGTCCAAATTTCGATTTCAGAAATTCAATTTTAAATAATTTTTTTTTGTGTTGCTAGTGAAGAACTGTTTACTGTGTTTTTGATGATAAAGAAAAAATAAATCACTAACATAATTTGTTGACATTCATGCCTTATACCGATTGATTTCATCCGCTCCAATTACATAGGGGATTTAAGTAGTTTCTGAATACCTAAAAAAAAATTAAAAAAAAAATGGATCAACATATATGATCCCTGAGGAATGCCTGATGTTGGTGTAAATTGATTTGAATTAGTTAAAGTTATGGTTACAATCACGGAACGGTATTTTTTGGCTATTCTGTTAATGAGGGTCACCGAAGTGAAAGTTTTTTTTAGTTTAACTATAGTAAATGGTTAGCTTTAAATTTATGAATCGGTTTGGTAAAATGGGACCAATTTTTGAGAGACTTTAAGGTAACCAAAATTATTAGTGGTCGAACTATATAGGTGTAAACAGTGGCGCAACCAGGTTCTTGTCCTGGAGGGGGCTAAGGCCATGCATATTACTGGACATTAGAGTCGTTCTCTACAAGTTGTGTTTTATGGTCCCGTTGAATCTACGCTTATTTTCGGTGTGAAACGTTTTACCGGTCAAAATATGCTGTTGGTTATTGAAACAAATGATCCAACGTAATTGAACAAGATTTTGGGAATGTACGGTACTACACGAGAAAAATAGAAAATTAGGCACAAACAAAATCCAAACCGAAGTTGGACTAATGTCATGCTAATGGTTGCAAAGAACCTTATCTTCTCAGGTGAAATAGACAGGAGCACTGAGAAGACTCGATCTTACAAAGAACCAATGATTTTGGATGTAAATGATACATATTACGAAAGACTCGATACTTGTGCTTGTATCAAGTTTATCAAAGCATAAGCAGGTTTTTCTTTTTTTTTTGCGAAGCATTTATTTTGAAGACATTTTTTGTGCCGAAAAAACCCTCATACCTGTGCATTTGCTCTCATCTTTTTCGAAAAAATATGTTTTTAAAATTCCGGTAACGATTGTGGGAATTGTGCAGACCATCGAAACTGGTGAACCTACGCTAAGAACAACAATTCATATTTTTTATAAAATTTGCAACGAAACGCATTGCTTCATACTTAATTTTATAATCTTTCCTTTCTTAACTTCTGGGTCTGGGAGGGGATTTAGCCCCCTTAGCCCCTCCTGTGGTTGCGCCACTGGGTGTAAAGGATGTAACACTGGTCATCCTCCAGGTCAAAATTGAAGGATTGGCGAGGGAATGCTAGTTCGTAGATAATTTTCAGTCACAGCTTTGTCGCCATTTTTAAGTGTTGGCACGAGGCAAGACATAACTTAAATTCCAGTGTTGAGAATAGAGTGCTTGGTTTAAATAAGCAAAGAAAGTGGATATTGATTTTTTTTTGCGCAAATTTCTTTAAACAAATCGGAGAAAAATTATCTGAGCTGGTGTCATTAAAGATGTCAAATTAATTTATATATTTTATTAGAATCTTGGTCTTTTTTAAATTAATCAGAGAGGAAAACTTGGAGACTTGAGAACTAAACAAATTGGAGGAAAATAATATCAGCGAAAAATTAACGCACATAACGTTTGAAAAATTAACGCACATAACGTTTTCATTTCAGTTGTTTAGAAAGAACAGCGGTCGATCAAACACCTTGAGTGATAAAACATGAACCTGAAAAACCAATATTTTCAGCAAAATCGGATTCTCGGTTTTGTACTCCGGGCATTGTATAATTTTACCAAAATTTATCACTGACAAAGGAACAACTTAGCATATCTAAAATAAATTAACTGTGAGAGAACTGAGAGAAGAGGTTACTTTCCAAAACGGGGTAATTTATTGATAGAGCCAATTAGGACAAGCAAATCTAATGTTAACTGCGCCGTGACTCAAATAAACTCATTCCTAATTTCTAACACACGTTGACTTCTTTGCAGTTATCGCTTCTAACGTGATTCAAAGCCAATATCCATTAGAAAACGTATTTCCAGCTGACCGAACGTTTTGACATGTTCATTATAACAGTTTTTATGTTATCATCACTGAAATTTCAAAGCCCATTGAAAACATTTCGGGAGGGGTCCGGACCCCATGGACCCCTCCCCTGGCTACGTCCCTGAAGAGCACCCTAATTTGTGGTTTCAACAAGATGGAGCGACTGAGTTCAGATTTCCCTTGGTCACCTCGTTCACCAGATTTAACTGCGCCCGACTTTTTTTTATGTCGATATTTGAAAGACAAAGTGTCTATTAATAAGCCAGAGACTATTACACAACTGAATCAGAATATTCGAGGCGAAATACGGAGCCTGCAACCAGAAACATTACGTGGTGTAGTGGAAAATGCACTAAAAAGAGCCCATGTCTGTATCGAGCGAAATGGTGCACATTTGTCTGATGTCATCTTTCATACTAAGTTTCTATAAAATGTATTTCATATATATATAAAATTAAATAGAACAATTGGTAATTACAAGAGTTATATGCGTTTAAAAATGGTAGGTCTTTCGTGGCCCACCCTGTATAAATGACATTGATTCAGATGAGATGTGGTTTCCAGGGCTGGATTTCCCATATGAGCAACCTGGGCAACTGCCCGGGGCGCGCAAATTTTTAAAGGGTGGCATATTTTGAAAACTTTTATAGTTTCCATTGGCTCTGTGGAATAGGAATATATTTCCAGAGATCAAGAAGCAAATTATACTTAATTAGAAAAAATAAATTAAACTGCGGAGCAGCGGTCGCTTGCTTGCAAACTTGCAAATTTTATCGGCCTATCGACATCTACTCTCTACAAGTTTCGTCTCACTTATTCTTACAATTCGAGTATTAATCGATTGCTTCTAGATGACAAATTTGTTCAAGATCGGTATTTAACAAATGATCAAATTTATCTTCTATAATCTGAGTAAAATCTGGTTACCGATTTTTAACTTTTCGCCCTAAGCAAGAGGCGTTTAATACAGTTATAATACCGCCACTAAAACTAGCCGCACTAGGCTTACTCAACGTCAGCCTGCCAATCGAGCATGGACTTTGGTAGATAATTTTGGCGAAGATCTGGTAGTTACATAATGTAACGCTGCTGCTGCAAATATCTCATGTTGCATTTCGAAAAACCCCAAAAAATATTAAAATCTTATTAAATTCTCCATTTCGTGAAATTATACGATTATGCCATTTGAGTTGAGACATAATACCGTTATGTTTTAGTGAGGAGAGAAAATTGTACAGAAGCGTAGTTTCACGAATAAATCATACAGGACAATTTGAAACGGCTTCATATGAGTGGCCCGATGTACTCATAATGCAACTGTCCTTATGTGCTATCTAGTTTTGTGTTGCTAGTATTGGTAGATTTATACACATATGGCCAAAAAATAAGTACACCCATACGAATTTTCCTTATCACCCTGTAGCAAAGTAGTTATTTGAGGAAATAAAATCATATGGAAAGATTTAATTACTTAATTGGTGAAGAATCAAATAATATGTAAATTAGCATATTATAATAAATAACAGCTTTCATTTAACTTGAAAAAGTACGAACTGACTAAAATAGGCAGGACAAAATAATAAGTACATGTCAGTTAATTTGATTAAAACTTGTTTTAATTAAAATGTTAACTTTGGATTCGACAAGAATTTAATTTATTTTATTATTTAAAAGTAAATGGTCCATTATTTTGAAAGAAAAAAAGGTTTTTGTTGGCCCTCTGGAGATAATTCTTATGGCATGTTCCCATACATCCATATATCTAGTTACTTCCAGGAAATTCCGTAATTGGTCCGTTTTGTGAAAACTGTGTTTCTGGTTCATTGATTCAACTCTCTCTAAACATTCCGGATTTAATTTAATTCTAGTAACAAGGTGAAAAGCCACCCGACTTGGTTGAAGCGGATCCTTGACCAGTTTCTGAGGTATGGTTAGGGCCTAACCATACCTCACAAACTGGTCAAGGTTAGGGTTAATATCCTGCTGAAATCCCCATTTAAAGTGTATGGGTTCATCAGTGAAATATTCTAGGACTCTCAACTAACATTTCTTATATGGAAATTGCCTCAAAGTAACGGTTATTACGTTTATTTGAACGAAATCAAACTATGAAAATTAAATCATAGACCATGTTTTTTCGCCTCCATGGGAAATAGCCAGTTGATGTAGCGTATATCATAATATATTTTTCTGAATGAAGAATATTACGATAAGATTAGTTCCCGATCAAATTTATTGCGATCTCATAAATAAAACAGAATATTCTGTGAAGTTGCCATTGTTCGGTCTGGAAGAAAAGTACTATCCCTCCCAAATTTTCATGAACCGTCAACAGTTTTTAACGTCGCCATGGAAAGTTCTAAACTTTTTGTCAAAACTGCTTTACTTCTTGTATTCTTCGATTAACTTTTTAAAGGGATTCTATGTTCTCAATATTTGCCGCGAAAATCATCAATCATGTCAAGATAACTTTTCTCCCCATAGTGATAATGAGACCGACAGTTGTCCTTAAGGCCCTTACATGGAATTAAGCGCATTAGAAACTGCTTTTATTCACTTTTTAATGAATTACGCAGTAAATATAATGTTTAGCTGGTTTATTTCGTTATTGAGAGAATATTTTTTCCGCTATTTCAAAGTTTCGAACTTAAACTTCTTTTTTCGTACCTGCCCTGCGTTTTTCGCTCCTTAAGTATTTTTGTTTGTTTTTAATTTAACGCTTCTTGCATACACCAATGAATAAAAAAAAAACAAATCCTTACGTGTATCACGGAAGATACGAGCAACTTTGTAAGGGGTGAGGTGTCGTTTTATTGGAAATTTTATGTAGTTTCAGAAAGTGAAGTCATATCTCGGATGAAATGTTTTGTGGTGTGGCAAATTTTGATTTAGTCGGTCATTTTGACACAATCTACAAAAAATCCTATTACATTCTAACGGTTAAAAATAGAGGGGTCCCGTTGTACATAATAATTTGCCCCAAATGAGCCACACTACCTACCATTAAAATATCCCCCACTATGAATGGGACACCCTTTATAATAAGACCCGTTCTCATTCGCATTCGGTTCATATACCACGTATAATTGGGATATTTTACAACAAAAGTCCGTTAAAGGATCTTCTATGGCACTGCAAACTGCAAACACTGCACACTCATCACTCTATATATAAAAAAACTGAAAAAGTATTCTGATCTAACTCTATGCACGATGAAATGCATGTTAACAAGAAATGTAAAAAATAAAGCAAATGAAATATAACAGAAGAAATGGGCTTGGGAACTTTTTTCTTAAAAAAAATGAACCCTATGGATTCTTTTGGGCAAAAAACAACAACTCCAAACAATATTTACTGCATCACATTTTATTATAAATGTAAATGCAAAATAAATAATATGACAATTTTCATTACAAATTTTATTGCAGGATAAACTTTATACATACATATTTCGATAAATATAAAACATCTGTACAATTTCTCAAAAAAAGAAAACAATATTGTCTCCTTCTCTTCTCCACTGTCGAGACTACATAATACTCTCCGTACGACTAATACTTCTGCCATTACTCAACGAATGTACTACACCATTTCCATTTCCATTCATATGAATCATAGCATTCTCAGTGGTCGTTTCGTCATTCTTCATGTCCTCATCTTTTTGTTTTTGCTTTTTTAGCCGTTTCGTAGACAATGAATGTTTCTTTTTCACCAAATGATGAGCACATTTGTACAAAAATTGGTATTGTTGAATCGTTTGAACCATTTTCATACGTTGAAATCGCAGCTGCTTTACTGTATCGTAAATACTGATACGATTCTCACTTTTAAGGCGTTGCATCAAGATATCTAGCCCAATAAAGGTGCCAGTACGTCCAACGCCGGCACTAAAAATAAGTAAAGAAAATAAAAGTTTTAAAAATTTGACGAAACATTTTATGTAGTATAAATTATGTAATTATGTTAAACGAGTACCCATTTATGGGGATAAAAAACACTGCTGAGCATGATGCTGACTTCATTACCTCAACAAAAAGCAGATAAGATCTAGGAAATAGGATGTCACTAGCACATCCTGCGGCCTTAGTCCAATGTTGGATTGCGCGCCTGTTATTTATTTATAAATTATTTATTAAAAACCCTAAACAAAATACACATCTTATCTCGATATGTACAGGTGTTTGAATCTTAAGCCCTTTTGACTTAAAACATTTTCCAAAACACAAACCGAGCTCAATCATCAATCCAATCCATCTATTCAAAATCACGCAATTCAAGGTTCACTCTAAGAAAATAACCAACAAAATTGAATTTTGCAGTAAATGCATTTTCAACGTGTAGTTCGGGTAAGATTTGATTTTTTTGTATAGATTTGGATTTTAAAGGATTCTGATCTATCTTTATAATACTAACTACAACCCTATCGAGTATATTATACTATCCTCTGATCTGAGCAGAGCTCCGCATACCAAATAATTTAAAACTAGACTCGCAGTAAATAACAATTTTTTTTTAATTTACCTGCAATGAACCACTATCGGTGAATGTCGTGGTATTTTCTCTGTTTTCACCTTACGTACAAATTCAATTAAATGTGTCACATCATCCGGACAATCATGATCCGGCCATTTACGGAATAAATAGTGAACCACGGTTCGACTAATACAATCGCTAAAATGTTCAACTTGTAATTCACGCCTAACATAGTTTTCGAAGTGGGTTTCTTTTTTGCATGTCACGGTAATATTATGACCGACACGCATATCCTTGTTACTAAACGGAAAATATTGATTGCATTTGACCTGGAGAAAAAATGGTTCAGTTAATAACTACAAGTATGAAAATGTTATATGGAAATTATACAATCGTACCGTATCTCCTTCTCGAAACTGCGTTACCATGACAATAAGACGAACATTGTATTGGATAACCATTCGCCAAAAATCAACATAAGTTTCGGGCTTCGGTCCTTGTGTGGCAATGTATTCTTTTCGTCGCTTGTAGCCCTGAAAATGTATGTAATATTATGTGTAAAATATTAGTTAATAGGCTTCATGTCGAATTAACACAATAAAAGGCATTTCGAAATACATTGAACGGTTTTTCAAATTTTCGAATAAACGTTGTTTCACTTAACTACAGCATTTTCTAATAAAATAACATAAATTAGGGTAAAGTAGTATGTACAATGCAAGCATTCTATGTGACTGTGCGTGTACCAGCTAGCAATACTGCGCTTGTCTAGCTGTCTGCCCGCATCAGTCAGATCAGTCAGATAGTCAGTTAGAGTGTGTGCAGACATAAAGACGCAAGAGTGGCAAGATAATAAAAGTTGTTTTTTTTTTTAGCGAAAGCCTTTCCAACTAAGTTCGGTTGTTTTAATCGTTTTACAGGTTCCTTCGCTGAAAACATATTCCAATTCAAATAAAACTGAACTGAATATACTTTATATCTTAGAGCAACGGTTCTTAACCGGTGGTCCGCGGACCACTGGTTGTCCCTCCTGAGGCGATCCTATTTGGTCCGCGAAGCCTTTGATGTGGTTCCCTCATAATCCTATACGACAATTCTCGAATTTCATACAGCTCAATCTTAACTTTCTAATAGAAACTTGAAGGTTGAAAGCGGATGGGAGTCCGTTTGGACTGAACAGGACAGACTGTTTTCATTGAGATTTTGACCGTTACGATGGAATGAAATATCGTCGAAATTTGTTTTAAATGCTTCTTTTTTAGGTGACGAACGCAAAATGATTGCGATATGCAATCATCGAGGACGGCCGAGAGCTTGATATGAATGTTCACTTTATGTGGAGTAGCTACGTGTCTTTATAGACTTGAGGGTTGTCATAATTGTAGGCAAACAGTTTAGGTATTTAAGGTCATTAATATTCTTTTCCGGACAGACCATAATGGTAATTTACATTGCTGAATTAAGATAATTAAGCTATTATTGATCTTCGGTGGTACTTCTAAATAGGGTTCCGACAGATTTCTGTTGGTACAACATGAACCAGCAATGCTATATTTATAGGAGCTTATGTAAAAATTTATTGTTCTTCCAGTAAGAATTGTAAGGAAGGGCTTTATAATCTGATAAACAAAACTGGATTTCAATATTATGAGCCATCTCTGGATGAAACAAACCGAAATATTAGGCAACACCCTTTACGCAAATTAATGAGGGTTTTGAAATTCGTTCAGACTTAGCAAAATCACACCCAGAATCCTTTGCAAGACGATCTCTGTCAGTCAACTTTTTCTGGATGATGGTCTTAAAAGCAGCAATATCCGTTTGGCGTTATTTCCACATTTTTCTGATTGAACACCTCTACTGACAAGACAGCAATAAGTTGTGTTCCAAAGGTAGTTCGGTACAAGATTTCATGATTTGAATCGTTCTTATCACAATTGCAATTTGGTAGTCCGCAACAACTAACGAGTTTGATCAAGTGGTCCCTCATGTGCAAAAGGTTAAGAACCACTGTCTTAGAGAAAGCATAGCAACCCATGCCATGCGTTAGTCCAGAGTGGCTATGTGATCACACAACTCACAACCCATATGTGTTTGACTTCAAATTTATTACACTACACAAATAATTCAAACATCAAAATATTGTCGATGCAATTATTAACCCTTCTGTCACCGCCTACGAGCTATTATGCCTGAGGTTTAGCTGAATCTTGTGTGAAATTAATTTTATTTTTTGAAGAGGTCTAATTTTAATTCTAGACACAGTTTTTTTTTATTTAATTAGTAAAAGTGCATTTATAATAAGTGTTTACCATAAATAAATTCATATGTTTAAAAGATATTAAGATTTTCAATATTGCGATTAACAGCGCATAGAGAAGTTACTCGAGTGATGTTTGAGAAATAGCCAGCCAGAAATAGCGCAGCGCATCAAACTTGATGAAGAAGTCGTACGTACCGCGAAACTACCTAAAACGACGAAATTGCGACGACTAAAAATTGAGAAAACGTTGAAACAGTGACGACACAACGAAAATGAATTGGCATCTGACGAGATGTGCGGCCGCGCATTGCTGCTTGGACAGGACTCCCTAGCTAACCAACGTTTTTTTAATTTTGAGTCGGTCCAATCCCACTTCATGTACATATATGTACTCGTATATACGAGGAACACTTTTTACAAATTAAAAATTAAATGAGCGAATGAGCTGAAACAAATCGCCCAATGCTTCGGCATGTTTTGCCATTCGAAGACCTGGTCTCGAAACACTTCTCTGCGCTTTAGGATATGCTTTAAAATGTATATTTCCGATCCGTTAATCAGCCGTGTAATTAATTGCTTGGACAGGATAAGATTTTTGAAATGAAAAATGAAATCTATGTCATTAAAATAGACATTTCATGCATTACAATTGACATTTATGACAGAAAAACTAATTAAAATTCAACCGCGTGGTGAATTGGATAAAGTCGTTCTGGCTACTTAATTTGCAATAAGCAGATTACGTAATCTGCAGCTTAATTAGGGCCCAGATTACGTAATTTGCCGCAGATTACGTAATCTGGCGCAAGTTGAAAGCCTCCTTAGACATAGTTTATATTTCGCCGAACGTTTGATCGCATTTGTGGCCGTCAGTCTCTTTGAAATATATGGCAAGGGGCGGAAAATATTGTTGAACGATATTTTTCACCAAGATATAGTACCAACAACGCCATCTAGATATATAAAGGCCGCAACTCAGCTGTACGATGACGTCATGGATCATGCTTAAATTGTTCGTCGGACACGGGCAAACAACAACAATGTCATGAGAAGCAACAACAATGAAATGCAATTTAATCTGCGGATTTGATGTTTACGAGTCTACATTGCGGCCTTAATATATAGACGGCGGTGGTACCAATGGTCTGTCTAGGTCTATGTGCTAATCGAAGGGTTAACAATCACGTTGGCCTTTTGAGAGAGTAATAAATATTACGCGGATTTTATATTCTCAATTTTAAACAAAAAATTGACATTTGAATAAAATTTTCACACATACTATGAACTGCAATAGTGTGAAAACGGTGTCATTTTTATTTTCTGATGCCCACTCTGTACTAACGCATGCTTTCTCTAAGAATTTATATTAAGGCCACAATGCAGAATCTTAGACGTCAAAATCAGCTCATAAATTTGGTTATTTTCGCCAAAGTTGCACTGTTTTGTTTTTGCTTTTAATTACGTCATATGCTTGTTTTTTTTTGTTTGTTCGTATCCGCCATAAGTTTAAGAGCTAAACTATGAAGGCATTGTACAGGTGAGTTGCGGCTATGATATTTCTAGATGACGTTGGTATAATCCGTATATTGAATTATCTGTCAACCGACAAACTTTCGACCAGGTGGCAACAAATGTCGCTGGTAGGCACAATCTATATATTAAAGGTTTGTGTTCCAAGACACGACTCATACGACGATCATTGAGTGATCGGCAGTTTAAAGACAAGTTTAAGAAAAAAGCTGTCAGAGTCGGGGCACAAACAATGTGCGGTATTGTATGCTTGAAATAGATGCAGCAAAACAGCGGCGATGGCAGCACCAATGCATTTTAAATGGGTGACGTACGTCATTTCGCTGTTGCTGTTGAGCAATAATACATAAAATGTTGATTTATGGTTCCGAGTTAATTGTGTATCACTTCCCCGCCAGAAGTGTTCGTATTAAAGGGGATTTCTCTAAATACATAGGCAACTTTGGAAGTTTTCTTTTGCATACGGATATGTATTTGATTTCTTACAGCATCCATATTATTTTGAAGGCAATCAGTTGTATGCTTTTGATTAGACAAACATGATATTTAAAAAGCTACAAACAGATCTAACGGTATTAAGATCTCGCTTTGGAGGCTTATTAAAAACTTCATTTTGTAAAATTGCGCTATTGTGAATTTTAGTTATCGAACATTCATGATCAATTAGAGAGTTTTAGCAAGTCGTAAAACGGTTGTGGTGTACGAGTCGGCATTATACGTATTGAAATAGGTGATGATAAAGTTATGAATTGTCATTGCATCGAGTTCTTCTGACTTAAATTAAGCAAAACCCACCTTCCACGGTATCCTAGGATACGCCGGCATCGTAATATTTTAATTTATATTTAACTTTTTTTAGATTTTTACGGTTTGCTAAAACTCTCTATTATCTCTGATATGTTTTTTTTTAATTCCAAATGACCATACAATGAGCTTAAAATCTTTGGTGTGTGTGGCTAGAGTAAGGTGACCAGAATCCTGAAGAGTCAATGCTGTACGTATGCTTGTGAAATTCGGGTTTCGGGCAAATCCTCAGCCATATCTGGCTTTCTTCACGCGTTGTTTACTTACGTTGTGCGACTTGCACAAGAACGGATCACAGTTTTACTAAGAAAATTTTGTGATACAACGGCACATTATTGTATTCTGCAGACAAAACACTCATTGAGACCTATGTTTACCGCATTCATCTCCAGTACGGGAACGAATCTTAACATTTGCGCTCGATATTGCAGACGAACCTTCAATTTTAAGTTCACCCCACCAAAAATATTTATTTCGCTATGTCAAACCTACTCCTTCGGAATCTCAGCTAAAGAAGCAAAATTGAAACAATTTCAAAACCATTTTTCGATCTCGTTAGCAAACCTTAAACGACTAAAGAAAATTTTTATTAGGCAGAAAAACATAGAAACAAGATAGTGTTGACTATTTCTTATTTAGAATAGATTTAAGAAATTTCAGATTTCTCTAAGGACAGATTGGCATCTGGCTTTCCATGATGTCAGCAAAGTAGCTACTTATTTAAAAGCTTTGTTTCGGTTATTACAATAGATAAACTGATTGGGCCGAGAACCTCCAGAACGGTGGAATGGTGCTTTATCCTGTTTGCGATATTTTTGGAGGAGAATATGCATTCCTCCATGGTTACATTAGTGATGCTACGTTCGCTAGGATTTTAACGCCATTTTAACGTATTCAAAGTACATATTATGGGCAAAATCTTTATCTGAAAACCCTTGCAGAGGGTTTCTTTATTATGCTTTTCCTATAGAGGTTGATAGGGCAACCGATGGATTACAGTTTTCCGATAAATTAAAATCGCATCTTTTGACGGCTGTAATTTTCGATCCTTGGAACCTAGAGCCTTGAAATGTTCACCAAATATGCGTACAGCGCGACATATCTGCCAAATTTCAAAATTTTCGATTAGAAAACACAAAAGTACGATTTGAGCAGCTGTAACTTCCGAGCGCGGATAGGTAGGACCTTGAAACTTGGAGGAAATGTGCGTCAAGCAGCTCTACAGCTCAACAGCTCTGTGCCACATTTAATAAATTTCGGTCGGTTCTCGAGTTATGAATAATGAATAATAATTGGCAAACATAAAACTGCGATTATCTCGCTTAATATTGATCGTACCGGAGTCAAACTTGACACTTAAATCGCATCTTTCGACGGCTGTAACTTCTGAACCTTAACAGCTGGAGCCACGAAATTTTCATAAAAGTTATTTAAATTTTACATACTTAATACAGCTATCCTTTTAGCTTCAGGTGTTACAGTAACATGAGCACACCATAGTCTAATAGAAGGAAATCATTCTCAAACTACTCAAGGACTATTTTTTACTATTCTTTTAGGAGTATATTTTACTATTCTACAAGCTTATGAATATATTGAGGCCCCAAGGTATGGACATTTTTCAATTGGAAACTTAAAATTGCGATTTGGGCTGCCAAAACTTCCGAGAAAATGTAATGCCAAGTAGCTCTACAAGTGTGCCAAATTTCAGAAAGATCGAGAAGGGTTCCCTAGTTATTGAAAATGAACGATTGTCATAATAACATAAAATTGCGATTATCTCGCTAATTATCGATCGTACAGGGTACAGGAGTCCTACTTTACACCTTATCAGTAGAAAAGACTGTTGGAAAGCCTCACCGAGGAGCTTATTATTTAGTGAATTAGGTTTCATTATGTTTCATGGGAAATTCTGTACATTTTGCTGTACATTTCCCAATGCTGTACGGCAGGTCCAAATGCTGTACGTCTGGTCAACTTAGGCTAGAGACGACTAATGGAATAATCATTCGGCGGTGGAAGTTACACAAAAGATTCTGAGGAATATATGGCTATATTTTCTATGCAGACATTTTATGTTGAGAGTTGGTATTAGGAATATAGGCTCAAAACTATGAAAATAGTCCTCAGAATTGGTTATTTGACTATACGATCGCTGAGCGACCATCGCATGATTTGTCTATAGCAATACAAATCTTAACTTTAGCAGCAGCTTTACGATATAAGATACATCCAGCAATATGTTGAAATGAGTCTAAACAAGGACTCTGAAATGGATGCTTGCTGTGTCTGTAAGGGATGTAATACTATGTGTTTAGCAAAAACAATTGTATTTGTAAGTGCGTAATTTTAATAACATCTGCTTCTTCCTTGCCTCGATGTATACCGTTCCATGGGGTCGTGTCGCTCGGTCTGCGGTGTAGGCACATCGCCCATTTGGTCAGTATTGTCTCAGCGTAATTTCAATAACACAAAACGGGAGAATTTTACACTACTTTGGCTTAATTAAATCAGGACGCCCCTCCCATGGATGAATTCATACAATTCCAAATTTATGGTTTTAGTATATAGTAGAGACAAGATTAGAAACCTTCTAAAGTGTGTACTCACATTTATAAATGATGCATTAATATAATCCGCACCATCCGAATCACAATCCAACATGACACGATTTTTATCATCTGCCAATAAACATAAAAAAATCATGCACATAAAACAAATTTGTTTAAACATTCTACATACATGGAAATACATTGCTGTATCGATTTTTAGTCTCATTCGACGTGGAAGCAACATTCGACAAATTAAGCTCATTCGATATGGCCGTCAATTCCTTGAATTCTCGATTTAGTTTGTCGTTTTTAACGATTTCCTCATAGTACTCTAGGAAATTCTTCGATGTTACATCACCCGTATGTTCTTCATTGGCAATATAGGGTTCACCATGCCTGTTAGTATGTGACGGGAATAATAAATTAAATTTAGTTTTTTATGAACACAAAGAAAACATTTAAAAAATGCCGGCCCCATACTGATCGGGGTTCGCCGAACCATGCGGTGCAAAAGATAAAATGCTAGGCTACCGCCTAGACGTGTGTTCTCCACAAGTTCAATATTTTGTACTGCACGGTTAGACGAACCTCGATCAGTGTGGGGCCGATATAAGAAAACTCACCAAACGATTTTCTTTGTTATCCATAAATATAGAAAACCAAGCATAAATGCCACTATAAGACAACTTAAGATCATCAGCAGAACAAAATAGATTTCAATTTTGGAATCTAAAAATAAAACAGACAAACACCATAAGTAGGATTGGGAGATTTTTTTATTACTAATGGAATTATTACCTGTTCTGAAATAAATACAATTTGTATCCGTGTATCCGGCACTTGTAAAAAGTCGAACAACTAGGGCATAATCAATACCTAAATTGAGATAATATAGCCAAACAAAAGCAAATAAATTTAATAATTCAATTAAATTGAACAAATTAGTTAATTTAATTAACAAATTAAAATTATTTAAACAGGCAAAATAAAATAAAATAAATTTAGCAAAAAAATAATCACCCGGCTTTAAAGCTCCGTTGCAATATTTTGCATTGCTATTTTGGCAATCCTCACTGCCAACGGTAAACTCAATAATGTTGATAGCCTTTGCATCCATGTTATGCATGACAACTGAAAGTGATTTTTTTTTATTATTTGCGGATTCAAATAATTTTATTGTCGTAAATTTATGACAACAAAAATAATTCACGAACAAAATGTAAACGCAATGCAACTTGAATTTCTGGACTCCCGTTCTGAACAATAGGATGGTGGCCTGACAAGCGGTACGCAATTAGCTTTTTAACCTAATCCGTAGGGTTTTACAAAGTCTGATGCTGCTGATGAAATGTGTGGATTGTTGTTGTAGTGATGCGGAAAGGCGTGAGCGCTGTGCATTTCTGTGGAAATGTTCTGAGTTTCGTCGTCGTTTTCGCCTATTGTATACTGCTCAAAACAAACTAAGGGCCACTAATAATAATTTTCTGATTAATATTCTGTGGAAAAGGAAAATCATAGTTTTGTTGATCTAATTTAATAAAACAATATGTTTATCATTAAATATAATGAATTTTATTGAATTTTGACCAAAAGTTACACTTTTTTTAGCATTTTTTCGGATTGCTTACTTGCGGTCATGTAATCGTAACAATAACAATTAATTTGTATGTCTAATTTGTAAAAAAAATGATTCTTTGTTTTTTAGTATCAAGTATGGCCTCCACTTTTTGATATGCAGTCGCGAAGCCTGGACGGAACGCTTTCAATAAGCCGATCGACGCTTTCTTTTGATATCTCATCCCAACACATTTTTAGCAATTGAATCAGCTGTTGCTGATTGTGTATATCTTCTTCAGCTGTCCGCATCCGCCGTTTAAATTGATCCCAAAGATGTTCTATCGGATTTAGGTCCGGACCGTTGGCAGGCCACACCATAACCTCAATATTGGCCTCCTCGAAAACAGACATTGTCGCCCGGGCAGTATGTGGTCGTGCATTATCCTGCATGAGAATAAAACCATCCAACGCCTGTTGTAAAAAAGGAATGATATGTGGCCTAACAATCCTTTCAATATAACTTTCGGACGTAATTGTCCCATTATTTAGGATAACAAGGTCAGTTTTGCCTTGCAAGCTAATTCCGGTCCAGACCATCACACTGGTACCGCCTTGCTTCTCAATTTGATTAACGCAAGGATCCAAAAATGTTTCTCCGGTTCTCCGCCAGATTCTTATGCGTCGGTCGTCACTAAAAAATGTTACTTTGCACTCATCCGAGAAGAGCACCTTGCGCCATTGTTGCATGTCCCATTGGATATGTCGACGAGCAAATATTAAACGATTCGTACGATGCGTTCTGGTAACAGGTCTCCTTGACCGTTGTTGGTCTTCGTGCAGACGATTTCTGATTGTTTGAGGGCTAACAATGGTCCCAGTCGTCCTTAATAGCCTACTTTCTAGTCCACCAGCACTAATGGTACGATCCCGTCGCGCACAAAGCAGGGACGTAGCCAGGATTTTGTTTCGGGAGGGGTCCAAATATTGCCCCCCGTACAATTTTTTTGTTTTCTATAAATTTGATGAAAACGATTTTAACCTTTAAATTTAAACTATGGTCTGTGTTATTAGGTTCATTTTAACAGGGTAGTATACCAATTACTACAAGGTTCCATGTGTCCCGAAAGAAATTAAGAGGAAGTCTTTTTCGAAATGAACAGTATGATTTTGTAAAATACGTGTTACTGGAGTTCTTTTGCTAGAACAGTACAGTATTTAATAGCAAAGATTCTAAATTAAAAACTCAAACTTGTGTCGTTGTTATTTTCATATTTTCCTTTCACAATTTCTCGGTCTACCCCTCCCGTTGTTGCGCCACTGTCTCCAACTAATAATTGGGCAAATTATTGATTGTGGCTGCATGTTTCACAATGTTGGTCATCAGCATTATTTAAATGCCGAGTTTCCCTGACACCAATGTGGTATAAAGTTGTATTTGGCTCGCATTTAAGGCCTTGATACTTTCCAAGAACATATAGTTCGTCGATTGATCCATAATACACCACCGTCAAACTTATATAATTTAAGCTTACTGAATTCGGAATGTGGCGAGGCTACAATGGATGTTTTTCCATCTGCGGTTGTTTTTTTATTAAGGAATCGTGGGAAGAAATCTGAGATTCGAACTTAAGTTCGTGGCATTTGGGCTGGAATGGGGAGCACAGAGAGTAAAAGCAGGTCATATCCACCTAAAGAGAGATGTCTGGCCACCCTATCCCATGCACATTTTCAAATGACTAATATGTACAGTGCGTACTCGATAATCCGGACTATTGAAAACCAGGCTCGATCCGGACTACAGAGGAATTCGGACTAGTGGAAACCTTTAATTTGCTCTAAATTTCGAGGAAATGGACGAATTTAATCAAATTGTTCGAAGAATCTGTTTTCTATTTTCGAAGAATTTTAATCTTTTTTTTTCTAGATTTTGTTTCTTCCAAGAACAAAGAAAACTGTTGTTTTTATTTCGGACAATAATATCACTGTTATTATGAGAAAAAAGTCAGATTCGGACTAATCCGGACTAAGCTCTTGAAATTCGGACTACAGAGTGTACAATGTAATCTTTGAGGTGATCCGGATTACTGGAAATTCGAGGTTTCGAGGTTTCGGATTATCGAGTACGCAGTGTATATTAATTTAGCCATAGGTGTAAGCTAGAAATCTCGACTATGTTGCATTCTGGATTTTCTATCAATGCTCAGGCTAAACTATTGTTCATCGCGTTCTGAAATTATTTCTTAGCAACATTTAGGACTTCAGCAGCGAAAAGTTCAAAACACCAAACTCTTAGGCAAATTAGGATAAATAATAACGAGAATTCTGTACCGAGTGCGAATAGTAATTTTCTACACATAATTAGTAGTGTTCAGCCGCATCACTGCTAGCGGCACGTCAATCTTTTTCAAAATTATGTTATCAAAACGCTGACTCCGATTATTTCTGCAAACATTTCGGGAGGGGTCCGGACCCCCTGGACCCCTCCCCTGGCTACGTGCCTGGCACAAAGTCTCACATATCGGTCTTCTGAAGGGGTGGTTATTCGAATTCGGCCTGAACTATGACGACGGGAGACACTTCCTGTCTCCTGGTAACGGTTCCAAAGATTTTGAATGGCTCTTCGCGAATACCCTAATTGCAGGGGGACAGAACGTTGCGAACGACCTTCCTCCAACATTTCTAAGGCTCTGGACGAAGCATTTAAATTTAAATGGCGCCGAATTGCTGGCATTTTGTGTTTTACAGATTCTCCTTATCTTTAAAAGTGCAACAACTAATGTTGCAGTTAAAGAACTTGGCGAAAACTAATTCTTAATCAAAATGAGAAATAAACAAAACTACCAAATGACTTGTGACCCCAGAAAAACTGTTTAAGCCAGTTCCGTTAAAGCTACTGTTGACGAATCATACTGTGATAACTCACATCACATTCAGGTACAAAATGGCATTTTTGAAATTAATTAGCACACTAAAAATTCGCCAAAAGACGTTTTTAAAGTCAACGGACATTAGTGGCCCTTATTTTGTTTTTAACAGTATATGTATATTGAGATAGGTAGGAATTAAAGCGCAAACACCAGTATTTTTTCTGGCCATATGGGTGGTGGAGGCTATGAGAGGACTCTATTCCTACCTCGACTCCGTATTGATCGAATAACAACGGTTGTGTGAATATTTGTGATTGCCTCGTGGTATGCTGTGCCATCAAAACTATCGGGAGATAAACTAAACTTCTCTCTCGAGATCTCTGAGTTCACTCCTGACATGTCGTGGAGTGGGAGTATTGTCCATGAGATTATGGTTTGGGAGATCGTCCTGATAACGACCGACTAGATATTGAAGAGACATTATTAAATTATTTCATACCTGGTAACGGTGCCCATCGTTCTGGCGTTGTTTGATATTGTCTAATGCAATCCGCATCTTGAACATCACCCCACGATGGAATATCCGGCCAATTCGTTTCACTATTGATCAATGCCATTTCAGGTGACGGATCAGTCTGACAACCCTGAAATACATACACAAAATCAACCCATGACTATTGCACTTTTACATTAGGCTTCGACTTACCTGTTCCGATACTAATAGCGCTATGTACAAAATATCTCCCATTTTAGAATCTAAAATATCCGTCGAAAATCGCACATACGCCGACTCCGTTGGATTCGGCGCCAGGAAAACATTAACATCACTACTGTACGTTATATTTGGTTTCGGTGGAACTATGAAATGTTTAGACTAATTTATAGCTTCCAAAAGAAGCATGAGACAAAGAAATACCCACTTCCAGCTGGCGATGTAAAATCCAACTTCGCCTCAACACTATCCGGCGCATCTTCTACCAATACCGTTATAGTAACACTGTAATCATATTGCGGCTTCAGCCGATCCTCAAACCATTGAAATGTATCAATGACGGCCGTGTCACTATCATTAATTTGCATGGACCATGGATAGTATTCTTGTTCGTAGCCTTCACGTTCGCCAACAAAATATCCTTCAAAAGCAATCACCGGTCCATGAGTGTAGCATGGTAGCGGCCAGCTAAGGGTAACGTTAGCGTTATACGTTTCAGATAGGGCCGGACCTTTTATTGACTGCACAGCGAATTGTTTGACCGCATCCGATCCTGGAAGAGAATTGTTATAATTTAATTTGGAAAAAAATGTTCTGAAATTTCAAACGTACTTGAAGTATTCGTTACAAGTGACACCGGAGCGGAGAACACGCCCACTCCAACTTCATTGCTCGCGGCTATTTGTATACTGTACTCGAAGCAAGGCAATGCTTCAGTAAAGACCCAATTATTAATGGTCGCCTCCACGGATTGTGTTACGTCTGTGAATTTTGTTGGTTCACATCTCTCGGGAATATGGTATTTTGGTCCGATCGTCTGAATGTGTATTCGATAGAGGGCGAGGTTGCCATTCTTGTATCTCGGTGCCGCCCATTTGATACTTATCGAGCTTGGGGATATCTGACGCAGGCCGATAGCCAGCGGTGGACCGGGATCTGATGGGTAGAAGAAAATCACTCATTTAGTAGCAAATTCCATTTCATAAAAATAGTGGGCATACATACAATCAGGAAGTGTTGTCTCAAAAGCGCTCAATCCTGCCGACCACCCAGCCACATTATAAATCAGTGCCTTGCATAAATACTTCGTTGCTGGTGACAGGGGTTCAACCGTTCCCGTGAATGGAAAGTGATTCGCTTGCGTAAAAGGTATTGTCAACTCTCCATGCTAAAAAAAAAAACAAAAACTGCTCACTGTAAATAAGCCTGCAATACTCCAGCTATCTTAACCATCCAAATACCAACCGTAATCTGCGCATCGGGCGTATCACTATCACATGTCAATCGTATAAACAAAACGCGACAATTGTTCGTTTCGTCCGTATTACGAGAACGTATGAAAATTCCATTCTTATAAGCCATTGAGTCCATTTCTTTATTGGTTTCTTGTTCAACCACCCGAGCAGCCGTTTTTGCTGTAATTTCGACAGCATCTCCCTCCCGATATTCCTCGCTATTTGTTACGGCAATAATTCGAACAGTGTATGTCATGCATGAGTTTAAGTTTTGGGCAACAATGTAGGTATCGACAGTTTTGAAATTTTGTACACGTTCCTCTTCGTCCTCGACGGTGATTTCGTAGTCGACAATGCAAAGTGTAGCAAAAATGGGCGGATCCCATTTGACTGTCATTTCTTTCGGATATGAGGTGACGTGTTGATTACGAATTATGGAAGGACCTACAAAGAAATTTTGATTTCATACAAAAAACGCAATTAGTCATGTACTTTATTATTCCTTACTAGCATAATCCATAGTAATCGAGATACTCTCCCACGGACCAAATGTTCCATCTAACGATACAGCCGCAACTTGGACTATATATTTGGCACACGGACTTAGACTTTTAAAGGTAAATGAAACATCCGTTGAATTGTAGGAATCATCTAGACTTGGAATTGCAACAGAATAGTATTCGATACATAAACGATTTTCACTGGGCGGACTCCAAAGCAGAGAGACACTTGTCGATGAAAGTGAAGTGGTCGTAAGGCCTACAACAGCTCCAGGGTCTGCGAAAATAACCATCAATTAGTCGGATCTTTCATTAGCTTTTTCTTTTCAATTACCCAAAATGCTTGTCGAAAAATTCTGAATCGATGTACTATTTGTTTCTCCATTCACACTTATCGTAAGAACATAATCCTCACATCCTTCCAAATCATTGATCGTTAGCTGTTTCTCGGTACTGGATAAATTATACGGTACTCCACACAAATCTGCAATCAAAGTTTAATTAGAACCAATGTTACATTGGTCAATGCATCCACGATCTCTCACCTGTCTCATCACAATTGTTGGTTCTGAGTAAAAAATAATAAAATTGTGTACATGTTGAATAAACGGGCAAGTCCCACGTTACAACAACCGTATTGTCCGTAACGTTGCATACAACATTCTGAACAGGTCCAGGATCTGCGGTGTTATGCAGTCATTAAGAAACTTATGATAAATTGAAGTGTAATAGCAGAAAAATCTTACCCACGTAATCCGTTTCTCTGACTAAAGATTGGGTTCCAACAATCTCGGAATTGATATCACTTACTGTCATTGTTATATTGTACATTTGACATGGTAGCAGATTGTCAATGGTTATATCCGTTGTCTGGCCGGAATTTCGAATTGTCTGCTTCGAACCGTTACTACCAACCGCTTCAATTTTGATTTCTTTAATACAATTCGGATAGATTGTGTTCCAGTACAGATAAATTGATTCCGCAAGAGGAATCGGCTCGTTCATATGAACACTGGGATCTGTGGAGCATACGAACAATTTAGCGTAAACCTTCTGGTGATAAAATAATTATATTTTTATTCAATTTAACGAAATACATTTAACCAGTAGCTGAGGGCCTTCTAAAGCTACTCACGTCGTTTCAAAAGAAAGATTGATTACGAACAACTTCCCTGGATTATTTGTTTCCCAGAAAACTCAGAGCTGGCATTCTGTAAGGCGATAGGCGACTGGCGGCACTTTCATTTTTTGGCTATCATGTAGCACTAAATAGGAAATTGGAACTGAAATGACTGGGTACCGCCAAAGGTAGTTGATCTTAGTCGATATGTAACACTTAATTATGTTGCTAGAATTAGAGTTAGAAGAGGCGAAAAAGATTAAAGCGACTGTCGCCTATCGCTTTACAGCAGTGGTTTTTAGCCTTTTGTACATGAGGGACCAATTAATAAAACTCGAGTAATATAGTACTTGCAGAGTCCAGTCGAGTCCACAAATAAATTGTATGAAAATTCAAATATGCTCTTGTATGAGAGCTTGAAGTTAATTTCGATCCATATGGATTCGCCGGATTAGGAAGCCTCGTACGTTCTTCGCATAAACTGAGCTCTAGGTCTTCCTCGTTTTCGTGCTTGGATTCGCGATCAGCGTTCATTGATTGTATGTACATTGTACAATAGAATAAAATGGAATCGCTTTTTTAAAAACTTCCATAGCTCTTCGTGTAGTTTTTACTACCTGTGCGTCATTCATTTCGACCAGCCTAGGAAACTTCATTCCGTCGTCCGAAACTACGCTCACATTCCTTTTTTACGATCAATAAAAACATTCGGAACTACTGGCTCTATCAAAAGCGAAAACCGCTCCACCTTCAAGTTCGTTTTGTAAAATAAAGATCGAAGGATCTTTATGTGAGAATTAAAGGATAGGCTTCGAGGGCCACCTAGAGTCGCCTCAGGGACCACTAGTGATCCGCAGACCACCGATTAGGACGCGTTTATGTCAGAATTACAGCATAGGCTTCGAGGGCCACCTAGAGTCGCCTCAGGGACCACTAATGGTACGCAGACCACCGGTTAGGAAGCGTTGCTTTACAGAATGCAATTTCTGCTCTCATGAAAAGAAAATGTTTTCCTACCTGCATAAGCTGTCGTTATAGTTTGAAAGTAACTTCTTGTTGTCCCATCTAGCAAATCAAATTTTCCTGTGACCAGATACGTTGTACATGGCTGCAGATTTTGACTGAAATAATAAAATGATAATACTGAGTATATATGTATATAAATATAATTAATCGAAGATTAATCAAAAGTTCAGATTTTAAGTCTATTTATATAAATTAATTTATAATGTACGTAGATTGTCGATCCATATCAGCCATATGGTAGAAACCAGGGTTCTTTTTTGGAAAAGCTTTCATTTAATAATTCAAAGATTAAAATTCTTCTTTGTACTCGAATGTAATTCGATAACTTAAGGTTGAGTGAAAACGTATCGAATGCGATATACCACCGTAATCTTCTTTATGCCTATTTTCTGAATCGTTCTGGTGGGATCTCAGTTATAATTTATCTCTAGCATTTGAATCAGTGATTCCCAAACTGGGGGCCGCACCCCCCTAAGGAGGCGTGACGTTTAGGGAAGGGGGCGCGAGGACAACTCTAATATTGATGCCGTTTAGGAATTATGGAACCGAAAAAGATTGGGGACCACTGATTTAAATGAATAATTATTATTAATATTCACTTACCAACTATATACCTCCCGCGTTGTTCGGAATAATTGTGGCTTTGACAGATCACATGATATGTCCGTAACATTATAATCATCATATTCAGTCTCAAATTCAATATAAGTCGGATAAGCCGTAAAATTTACATAAAGATTTTCTGAAATAAATTAAATATATAGTAAGCAGTGTAAATTATGAATAATATAAATTAGTTTGCATTAAAGTACCTTCTGTTGTGTCATCACCGACACAATTATGACTAGAATTTATGACTATCACTAAAAGGCAATAAATTGCATAAAGCTTTGGTATCATGTTGAGTTTCCGTTGTTTGGCGGAAAAGTCCATTTTCTTTGGTTAGACATTATACGGCTGCAAATGGAAAGAAAAGAATTTAATAAAAAAAAACCATTTAAGCTGTTACATAATTTGAAACGTAAAGCGCAGTATAGACCTCGGGCGGAATGAAAATGAAATTTTTGTCCGCTGCGATTTTTTCAATGAAAATGCATGCTTACTGTCGTGGAACATGTCGGAAATGATGGGGAATTCCATAAGCTACAATCCGAATATGGTTCCAACATTTTTCTCGGCCATTTTATGTATTATTTTTCGATTCCCCGGTCATTTCACCGTGAAAAATATCTAATGACGGGGGAATCGAAAAATAATACATAAAATGGCCGAGAAAAATTTTGGAACCATATTCGGATTGTAGCTTATGGAATTCCCCATCATTACCGAGATGTTCCACGACAGTAAGCATGCATTTTCATTGAGAAAATCGCAGCGGACAAAAATTTCATTTTCATTCCGCCCGAGGTCTATTCAGGCCTTAAGACTTATTGACTAGTTTTTAATTTTTTGGAACAGTAAAAAATCCCTGAACGCATTGAATTTACAGTAGATGCGCGAGTCGCGTGCGTTTTCGAGCTATACAACATTTTTGAAAGCAACATGTTCTCTGCTATGCTGATTATGATTTTTATTGCCATCGGCCTCTTTTCTTCCTATTTTCTCGAGAACTTCAAACTTGCTATTGCGGAATAGGGTCCTATTAATTCCCTATTTAAATATAACTTCACTGTGGCACTCGTGAGGAGTTCTAAGGGAAAAAAGGAATTGATACGTTAACTACATCGACACCTAGATGCCTGATGTACATACATTTTTTACAGTTTGAGGATACATTATGCATTTTCGCGGTTCCAGCATCTGTTCTATGTTTCATACGATTGGATCTAGTATCCTATTATGGTCGTATCTGACCTCTTTTTGGAAGGACAGTCCTGCTTTTTCAAACTTAATCAGCCATCCTGCCAACAAGACGAATGTCCTGCTTTGTCCTGTTTTTGGATTTCGAATCGGCATTTAACCCAATGAGGAATACATTTTCAGAAAATTAAACTAAACCTCTGACTACCATGATCCATGATAGGTGAGAGTCACGTTGATTACTTTTGTAATACTCAATGCTAAGTCTGGGTTCCCACGTTGATTTTCTTAACTAAGTACGGACTCAGCTTAAGTACAGCAAAAGAGTAGAGCGATCTACAATAGTTTTACAAAACATTGTTAAAGAAATGAGGGCATAAAGAAAATTTCTCTCTCTTAAATTTTTTTTTAGTTAAAATATTAATTTTATTGAAAAATTCGAATCATACGCGAATATGAAAGAGTCAAGTCTCTGCGCAGTTCGTCTTTCGGGTTGTTATTGTAGTAGTAGCATTTCAAGAGATTTTTGTTTCTCTTGAATCGAGAGATTTTTGAAAGCTGTAGGCTGATGTAACACCGGGTAGCTCCGAGACGATTTACATCGTAAAATCGGCTGCTGTGGGAGCCCACGCTTCGGCAATTGGGAAATAGAGTATCGTCTTTACCCACTAAGTTCCCGAATACCCCTGTCTTTGTGGTTGTCCTTCCATCCGCCCTGCTTTTTAAATAGCGTTCTCCTGCCAAACGACGATCCTGCCAAAATATACGAGCATAAGTATCAAAATGTTAAAATGAACATATGTATGTTCATACATGTATCATCAAAATATGTAAATGGCTCCTAAGGAAATATACATTGCAACTTCATAAAACGTCACTTCGATATATTATATGCTAAGTCTGGGTTCTCACGTTCGCACCATTAGAATATACTCCCAAAATTCTATTTTCTGATTTTTATTGATTTTATGATATGATTTAATATTCGAAATCTACGCAATGGAAATTGCAATTTCCCACCTTCGCTATAGTTTTAACTTGAAACAATCTGCAACAGTTTTACATTACAGTACAGTGAATCAAAAAATTATACTCACTGAGAAGAATACGGTTATATGTTACTTATCTTTATGCAAATACAACCATAACGAGACCGAGTTCTAATCGTGCGAATAGCACGATGAGTGTATACCCTATACCCATGTACAGACCTAGAATGCGCGTAAGACCGAAAATAATCCATTTCATTTTTTTTAAGGGGGAAGGGGTTGATGGGTCGAATCTCGCACATGTTTAATATCTTATAACGGCATTCAGCAGCTATCATTTGCGATAAATTTGAAGTTTTTCGCGACATTCTATCGAAAGATATGGCGGAATATTGCTTTGTAGGGGATGTAGGGGTAGGGGTAGTCAGACCTTCTCCACTTTCCACCAACTTCAAGCATATGTAACAATTAGGCAACGATGAAAATTTCAGTTCCCTAGAGATATCCTCCCGAATAATATGGCCGAATTACACTATCATGGAGGGGTCATTTGTATGGGAGGTAGGGGAACCCTTGGTCCGATTTGGCCCATTTTCAATACCATCCAAGCTTTTATCAAAACAATCATCTGACCAAAATTTCAAAACGCTAGCTTCATTATTTCGGGAGTTATCGTGCGAACTGACAGACACACGGACGGACAGACAGACAGACAGACAGACAGACAGACAGACGGACATGGCTTATTCGAATCAGGGACCGGCCCTGATTATTTATATATATACTTTGCCATACCTCCGGTGGTTCCTTTGAGGTGTTACATAAATCGTCGTAACAAAAACAATATACCCTATACCATCCTTTGGGTATAGGGTATAAATATACATACATATATCGGATAATAATGCTAAGAAAAATACGATATTTTGATATTTGATTGCTGGGGACAGCCCATAATTATTGGAAAAAAACCTGATGGATAGGAGATCCGCAACTGAGGTAAATCCCAACATACCTTTGTTTAATAGTATTCGCCGATTTATTATTCGAGTAGTATACGGAAAATAAACTCCTGTTACGTCACTTTGTACGGAACGTATACCAATGGCGATAATATTTAGCCTTTTATTCTAATCTTTGTGGAGTTATGAGCATGCCGTTTTGTCAAATTTGAAGAGGGAATAATGAAGCTGCTTTATTTTTCATCCAGGTATTTTATACTGTCCAATATTTAATTTTAGTAGTCTGGCTGGTCTAGCGGTTAGTGCGCGCACCTTCGGTGCACAGGGTCATGAGTTCGAATCTCACCGTGAACCATGGTGTTTTTCGAACTCATGAGCTTGTGACGGACTATGGTCTCACTCAGATGTTAAACGAGTACCCATTTATGGGGATAAATAACACTGCTGAGCGTGATGTTGATCTCATTACCTCAACAAAAAGCAGATAAGATCTTGGAAATAGGATGTCACTAACACATCCTGCGGCCTTAGTCTAATTGTGGATTGTCGCGCCTGTTATTTATTTATTTAATATTTAATTTTATCCTCAAAATATATTTCTGTATACAAAAGACATTGATTAATTGTTTTAAGCCACAATCGGTGTCGTAACCATGATATAAATTAATCGGTGCCGTGGGGTACGTCAGTATCAACTTTTTCCGGCATTTTATAAAATAAGTTTACTGTTAAATTAGGTTATATTATAATAAAGTGTTAAGATTCAAAAAGCACTGAATGACAATTGTTTCATAGAAGTTAGTGGAAATTCGAAAAAAGTGGGAGAATTCACAATTGTGTTAGTAGTCTAAGAAAATTGGACCAAAATATGGCCATCGAACGGCAAAAATCCTACATCGAAATTTTTTTTTGGATTATGGTTGGGGATGGTCCCCAGATGATGGCATTAAAAGTCCCAACCGATTGGGGGTTCGCAACCTTAAAAAAAGGGGGAGAGGCGGGATTTTTTTTCGGTTTTTTTCCGATTATTTAAAAAACGGTAAGAGATACAGAAAAGTGGTCTGAGAACGATATAAACTACATAAATGAATATTTCGGCGTTAGACTAGAACAAAAATTAGAATATTTTCATTTTAGACCTTTTTAAAATGTCATTTCAACGTGAAAAGTCGTTTCGGATTGTACCTTATGGAATTCCCCAGCATTACCCACATATTCCACGACAGTAACAATACATTTTCATTGAAAACTCGCAGCGGACAAAAATTTCACTTTCGAGGTCAATATACTAGGCTTAACACAAAAAAGCAACTTATGATCAATTTAAGGCTACTAGTCCAGTCATATCAGCATTTTAAATAGTAAAAAACAAATTCCAAACAATTTTTTTTTAGCAAATTTAATGGTAGAATCTTCTTCTTTTATAGACTTTAAAAAATAAAAAAAAATAATAACAACTTGAATTATTCGCGTATTTATGGCTTTAGAAATATACAGATGATAAGTTACGAGAACCACGAAATTTTTCCATTCAAACGCGATTTATTTCGTTGAGGGTCCTTGAAACAGGAAACAAACACCGGATATGTAATGCACTCGACTTCCCCTTTGATATGACGCCCCGCATGTCCACCTCTGATCAAAGATTAATAAGTGTTCATTTTTGGCCTTTTTGGAACTTTTCCGATCAAAATTTTTTCTTAGCAAAATAAGTTTTAGACTCCTGGCATCCTATACTGAATTGAAATAACCAAAATTAGCCTTACTCATTTTTTTTTCTATGTGGAGGCCTGAATTGGGATATTTCGACTGGACTACTTTGCGTCCACTTTGGCATTTCTTCGAATTTGAAATGCTCGCATTTGGTAGATAATGCGTATAGAAGATCGCTCATTAGGTTAGGGTACAAATTTGTCTGATACGTCGCCTGATTTGGGCAAAATATTTGTGTTTTCTTGGCGAAAATGTCGTGACGATTTCCGCTTTATAGTAAGAGAATATGGAATTACTCATAAAAATTTGTGATAATGAATTAAAAATGTATAGTGTCCCCAACAAAGTGGTAGCCTACTGAAGGTTTTACGTGCTGTACTGTCTATAGTCTATTGTCAATAACTTTCTATATGCTACAAGTATTTAATGTTATCATACGCGCCGGGTAAATAATCATATTGCTTGTAATCACAATACACATTTTGTAAACAGAAAGGATCATAAATCATCTTTCCTCTGTTGTATTTTCTTATCAAATTGTTGATTGAGAAATGCATCGCATTAGTATTATACGAAGACAAATATAGACATAAACGTAAATTCTGTTAAACTATTGAACTATAAGTTGTTAACGAACAACTTAATGAGGTAAGAATCAGACCGCGCTATTTGCTCAGGTCGCTCATCAGGAAAATATAGGAAAGTATATAGAATAGAATCTCAAACCAAATTAGCCTCAATTCCACTGCAACACAAGTTACAACTAATGCCGGCCCAACGTATAATGCAAGGGAGTCATTTTTTCTCTTTCCGGCTCTTGAGGAAGAGATATTTACAATTCTTAGTAGCTTAAAATCCTCAGTAGCTCCTGGCTCGGACGGAATTCAAGCTGATATATTACAAAAAAGTGCGGAACTTCTTGTTAAACCACTTACATATGTTTTTAACTTATGTGTTTTTCAGGGATATTTTCCTCATCAGCTGAAACACGCTATAGTGATACCAATTCACAAAGCCAGCGACAAATCCGATCTAAACAACTATCGACCGATCTCTTTGCTCCCAAGTCTCTCAAAAAGTTTTGAAAAACTCATCAAAGCTAGATTGGTAAAATTTTTAGAAGATAAACATATTTTATCTGAGGCACAACATGGTTTTAGAAGTTCTCGAAGTACTGAAGATGCCATCTACTATGTTACTAAAAACATTGTCAACAAGCTAGACAAGGGATTAAAGTGTCTAGGTGTGTTCCTCGATCTGCAAAAGGCATTTGATACGGTCGATCACAATATTTTACTAGACAAAATGTACGATATTGGGATAAGAGGAATTCCACACAAGCTCTTTCACTGCTATCTTGAAAGAAGAACACAAGTAGTACGTATAAATGATGCTACAAGCAGTGCATTAAACATTGGCATTGGAGTCCCTCAAGGCACTGTCCTAGGACCAATCCTATTTCTTATATATATTAATGGCCTACTTGATTTAAATTTAACAAATTGTTCTCTTCATGCCTTTGCAGACGACACGGTTGCACTGTTTTGGGGTGAAAATTGGATGAATGCAGTATCGTTCGCCAATGAAGGCATAAAACAAATTCATGATTGGTTAAGTTTGAATCTTTTAAGTCTGAATGTCAGCAAAACAATAGTGGTTCCATTCTCCATTAATTCAGCGGGGGTTCCGAAGGATCCTACTGATATTAAAATGCATGAACACCGTTGCATAGGAACCAACTGTAACTGTCCTTCACTTCCAATTAGAAACAGCACCAAATATCTGGGTATAGTTATAGATAGGCATTTGCGAACACGGGACGAACACATTTCTTTTTTATGCTCTCGTATGAGGAAAACCATTTATAAATTTGTAGAGCTAAGAAGAATTCTAACGCCAAATAGGATACGTATGGTTTTTCTAGCATTAATCCAGGCGGTAATAGAGTACGGTATTCTCAGCTGGGGAGGGGGGGGGGGGGGGGGGGTTTAGTGGCTACAAAAATTTTGAAACCACTTGTAATTCAACATAAAAAAATAATTAAAATATGCTTGAAAAAACCAATCAGGTATCCGTCTATCCTTTTGTATAAAGAAATTCGTATATTAAACATAAAACAAAGTTACAGATAAAAAATCTTAAAATATATACGCACCCGGCCGTTTGAATTTCCTCCAGAAAGGAGTATACATTTTGAAACGCGTAGACGAGCAAAGAGAATACTTTTTGAGCCAAAATACACAACGAGTATGGCAGCTAATCACATTTTTTATTCAGGGCCCAGATTGCACAATATTCTCCCCAGAAATATCCTCGATATTGTAAATTTCAAAAGATTTTCAAAAGAATTAAGAAATTATCTTTTGGAGAACCAATAATGAATTAACACTTTTTTGTTCTGTTGGCATTAATTTTAGAATTGATTTGATAGCACAACTTATCATTATTTGGGAATCATATAGTTATCTTTTTAGTGTAAGCAAATAACTGTGAGCATGAATATTGATATATCTTTAGTGACATGAATTAATTATTATTTATATTTTGTTAAACTAGATTCTTAGCCCCACAACACGAGCTTAGCTCATCGTGAGACTACCAACATTAAGTAAATAAGAAATTATTATTATTATTATACATATAACGACAAACGATCGAAAACTATATTGTATTATTGATGTATGTATTAGTTGGAAATAAATTGAATTGAATTGAATGTAGATTTTTAAAAATCTTAAGAAGCTGTCTGTTTTTTTTTGCTTTCTGTTCTGCAATTATTGTCGTCCTAAAAACTTCTTTTTTTTTGTTACTTCAACTTAAAATGTGGCCATGGAATTCATTTTTTAATAAAATAAAGGACATATCGAAAAAAATTAAACTATATTAAACATATTTGTTTTTAATTCAAGTGCAAGAAGAATTTTACGACTTATGGTAAAGCGGCAAATCATATGCTGTTAGAATCGTACTTTTTTAAAATATCACATAATTTCATTAGTTTCGCGTTTTACAATGAAAGCCACGTACAAACTTGGTGTGTACTTTTGCATGTGCTTAATGCATGCATTTCCTAGAATTTATTTGTACTTGTATCTATTTTCTCCATTAAAAAAATATCCAGATGATTCTCTGTACTATAAACATCTTCAGAAAATATCGAAGATCCATGCTAGCCTACACCACATATTGGCCTTTTAATGGGTTCACAGCTAATTGATGGCATTTTTATATCCAAGTACGAGTATCTATAGTACTCTGTGGCGAACATGTTTATAAACATTCTTGTTTATTCTAATTTGTAAATGAAGCGAAACATCATGCTTCGATCTAATCGTTATACGAAATTTCAAAATTTCAAATGAGTTACTCAATCGAAGTTGTACTACATATAAGTTGTTACTATGTTCAATGAATATTATAGTTCTTGGATACCATATTGGACGATTATTATTAGGTGTGTTTTTTTGGTTATCCCGTGTATGTTTGGGTAACGAAACTCCATATAAAAAAATTACAGCTGACCCACCTGTCATTTTTTTATATGAAGTTTCGTTACCCAAACATACACGGGATAACCAAAAAAACGTACTTATTGTATGGTCAAAAAAAACTAAAAGGGAAGGTCTGGACTACCAAACTAATGTTGTCCGTAATAGAGAAGATTGAAAAAAAAACATGTTCGCATAAAATACATGCATAAATGAGTGGAATATTATGTATGCATGTGCTTCATCCATAGGCAACTAACTACAGAAGATCATAAATCGGAAGGCTATTTTACTCCATACTATTCGTAGCTCAAAGAATTTTAAAACGGAATTGTACTTGCGCTCCTATCGATGGTGACACAAAAAGTATCTGATCAAAATAAAACAAAGAAAATATGTCATTATCAAATAGTCATAAAAGTTGCCAAAAATTGCTACGAGTATGTAATAAAATGTGCGCCATAATTAAAAATAAATATCACGCGGAAACTAAATGACAGGCAACTCATTTAAAAGATTCGCTTAAAATCGATTAAAGAATAAATTGATTTTAGGTTAGCTGCGGCTGCGATGTTGTCCATCAATTTTATGACGAAAAAATAAGTCTTTTGTTTTCAAATCACACATTATAGTTCAGTAATATCGTGTCGATTTAGTACCATTCCGTGAAAAAAATACAGAAGTTTTTTCTCACTGTTTCTTTATGTATTATGGGGCGCTGATTCCGAATATGAACTTTGCACCCTAAAAAAAGTGCCGCAACCTTTAAAAAAGGGGGGAAAGGGGGGCATTTTTTCGGTTTTTTGCGATTATTTATAAAACGGTAAGAGATACAGAAAAATGGTCTGAGGACGAAAAAAACTACATAAAATTATCTTTGCAATGATATATAACACATTAGAGTTTAATTGAATATTTCGGGGTTAGAATAGAACATAAATTAGAATATTTTCATTTTAGACCTTTTTTAAAAGCTCCATAACTTTTGAAAGAATGTTAGTTCAGCCGTTAAATTTTGTATAAGTACTCATAATAAGTTCAAGATCATTTTAAGGTAAACATTGAGTCGCTCCGGTCAAGGACGCCCATTATCCCCCCATTTAAATTTTTCAAAACGGCATGTCCATAACTCCCCCCAAATTTGGAGCAGAGTGCTAAATTTTGGTTTGCTGCGATTGGAGGTCATAGTCACCCCACCCACCAAAAATCAGCTCATTCGGATGAAAACTAACGGTACCTCCCATACAAAGTGACCCAAGACAACTTTGTTCTACAGTTTATAAAATGAGTAGTACCTACTCGTACGTAGAACAAATTCTTGATGGGTCACTTTGTATGGCAGGTACCCTTAGTTTTTATCCGAATGAGCTGAGTTTTGGTGGGTGGGGTCACTATGAGCTCCAATTTTAACAAACCAAAATTTAGCACTCTGCTCCAATTTTGGGGGGAGTTATGGATACGCCGTTTTGAAAAATTTAAATGGGGGGATACTGGGGGTCCTTGACCGGAGCGACTCAATGTTTACGTGAAAATTATCTTAAACTTGTTGTGAATACTTGTACAAAACTTTACGGCTGAACTAACATTCTTTCAAAAGTTATGGAGCTTTTAAAAAAGGTCTAAAATGAAAATACATATTCTAATTTATGTGCTATTCTAACGCCGAAATATCCAATTAAACTCTAATGTGTTATATATCATTGCAAAGATAATTTTATGTAGTTTTTTCCGTTCTCAGACCATTTTTCTGTATCTTTTACCGTTTTGGAAATAATCGCAAAAAACCGAAAAAATGCCCCCCTTTCCCCCCTTTTTTTAAGGTTGCGGCACGTTTTTTAGGGTGCAAAGTTGATATTCGGAATCAGCGCCCCAAAATACATATAACAAAATTGAGAAATAAACTTCTGTATTTTTTTCCTGACGAAAATACGATATTATTGGACTATTAGACATATTTTTATATACAAGTTGGTTTGGTTATTGTTTGAATAGTATGGAAGGGAGTTATAGTTCGAGAGCTTTATGATTTTATTAGCAATATAAGTCGAATGGTTTTATTTTTGAACCAGACAAATTGCTTTAGCAACAGTCAATTTGGGTTCCGTGAAGGTAAGTCTACTGAAGGAGCACTACTGTCTTTTTGTAGCAATATTTATGATGGGGTGAATGCAGGTGAATTTCTGGGTGCCTTGTTTGTTGATATAAAGAAAGCATTCGATACTGTGGACCATAGGATTTTACTTGATAAATTATACAAAGCTGGTTTCAGAGGTTTCATGATTGATTGGTTTTCGTCATACTTAGGAGGTAGATCTCAAAGAGTCAAAATTAGTGGTGTTTACAGTAAGTCTAGGGTAACAAATATAGGGGTACCACAGGGCTCTGTTCTGGGTCCTTTCCTTTTTCTAATTTTTGTGAATTCCCTCCTCACACAGAAAATTAAAAGCAAACCTATTGCTTTTGCCGATGACTTAGCCTGTGCCTTTAGAAGTGATTCTATTTTGAATCTTATTTCCGATATAAATCACGATCTGGAAATTCTTAGGCTTTGGTTTACGGCTCATAATCTGGTCATAAGTGATAAAACGAAGATCATGTTTTTCAACCTAAACGTCGATTCTTCAACTCCTTATGATTTCTGGTACCACCACCATAATTGTAAACGATTTATTATGGACATTCCTCTCAACAGCCATGCGATTACCTTCTCTTCAAATGATATTTGCTCGGAGAAATGTTTTAAGATTGAAGTTGTCTCAACATTTAAGTACCTTGGTGTTATTTTAGATGACAAACTGAATTGGTCATCTCATATTAGTTCTATCACTAACTATTTATCTATAGCCATACGACAGTTGTATATATTACGCCCTTTATGCTCTCCTAATATTTTGAAAATGGTGTACTTTAGCCTTATTCATTCCAAATTGGAATATGGATTATCTTGCTGGGGTAGCATTTACAAAACAAGGTTAAATCCTTTATTGGTTGGTCAGAAGAATGCCATTCGTATAGTATGCAACAAAAGTAGACATCACAGCAGCTTTCCTCTGTTCAAGAACCTGAATATACTTCTACTGATCCACTTGTATTATTATAAAATTTTAAAAATATTCTTCATTCGTAGTGGTTACTTATGCATTCGTAATTCTAATTTATATAATCTACGTTTGAATGGTTTAAATCTAGTTAATGTTCCGCGGCATCGTAAAACTTGCTTTTTCAAATTTTATACTTGCTCAGCACCAAGGGTATTCAATAAGCTTCCTTCTACTATTAGAAGTATTCGGAATTTATCCAGATTTCTATTGCAAGTTAAGTCGTGGCTCTTGAACTACGATCATGTTAATATCTTTACAATTTGAATTAGGTTTTGAAAATAGGTATTACGTATTTAAATCTT
This sequence comes from Microchrysa polita, assembly GCA_949715475.1. NCBI lineage: Eukaryota > Metazoa > Arthropoda > Insecta > Diptera > Stratiomyidae > Microchrysa > Microchrysa polita. The sequence continues at coordinate 130,981,937 of OX454415.1, read as the reverse complement.
CGCTATTCTTTACTCGCCTAACGCTTGCATCATTTGCTGTCTCTTTCTACGTCTTTCTTGATTCTAGTCGTTTTTTTGTTTTCTTTATAGTTCTTCTTTATTTTTTTATTTTTGTTTTGCCTGCTCTTCAACTCTTTTTTAAATTTTAACTTCTTAACGCACTGCTTATTTATTTTGTTTTCCTTTTTTTTTCCTTTATTCTTTCTTTTTTAATTAATGCATTCGAAACTAATTTTCTAAATTACAGAATGCATTTATATATTATTTCTCATTTTTTTGAAATTATTTTTGTTGTAATAAGTAGCTGTAAGTTCAGTTTTTTTTCTATTAGTATATATTTCCCGGTAAATTGCTTTTCTTCTAACGTATATGCTATGTTATGATTATTGTATTGAGAACTAATTATATTTTAAATAAATAAATAAAATAATAATAAATATTAGGTAGCATTAGATATTAACATTAAGTACGCACTTATTTTTAAATTTGGATGATACCCTGGTTAATGCCAGAGTTTTCTACAGGTAAGCAGACTTTGCGAATAGGTATAGTAGGTGACCCTGTTCTCCACGTCACACAGTGCGTCGAATGTATGGAGAGGGTGGTCAACAATCAATATCTTAAGAACGTGTTTACCGATTTTTATGAAATTTGGTGGATGTGTTTAGCTAATTAGGTTCTCAATTCTGTAAAAAATTCAAGATGAATAAATGATGAATTTTTGATATATTGATAAAAATGTGAGGAATATATATGGTATAAAGATAGGCTATAATATAAAAAATCGTAACATGGTAACCGGATAACCAATTTTCTTGAAACTTGTCTATTATCTAAAGCAAAGAATAAACATTAGTTGGCGAAAAAATTATTATCCGGAAACAACTGAGTTCTGAGATATTTAAGAGAGGAATCTATGAATTTTATTTATTTTTGGGGGCTTGATCAAATGCTTAACATCTTTCAAGAACCCAAATTTAAACTTAAAATTTTTTCACTCTAACATTGCTCAACTGTCACTATTTAAAATAATATCAATTTCAAAGAAATGGAGTTTTGCGAGTTAGAGATATAGTGGTTAAAAAAATTAAATAATTCAGTGATATACATTTTCCGAAGTCGTGTTTCGAAAAAACATTTTTTTTGTTTTTTATTATTTTTTATTTTAAAGAATAACAATAATATTAGCAAAATAGATGCTTATAATTTATTCTGACTCATCGTCGCTTTCCAAATCCAGCAAACTGACATCAAAATTGGCAATGGGAAATGTTTCAGTAGAATCTAATTGGTTTATATATGAATTGACTTCTGCGTCTATATGATGCTGTTTCTTAATTTTTGGAGTGCGCAGGGACGCTAGGAAAGGGTCCGAGTTTAAGAGGAGCATTCGCATTAATTCCTTATTGGAACTGGTTCTGGAAACAAGTGTGAGGCAATGGATTCCTTCTAACCTCCTTATGCTGTGCCTATAAGGCATCCTCAGATAAATTTCCAATTGGCCAAAAGGAAGGAATCAATTACCTCAACTCCGTGCACTAGAACCTTGTGCAAAGTATTGGGCATGTAGTACCACGAGTTTAATTCTAAGTATAACCCTTTGGTGCGATTTAGATGGTCCCCAATTTTTTCTTTATTGATGCTTTGACCACTCGCCAGCACTCATAAAATTATAGAAAAATTTGAATAAATTTGGCTGAATAAAAATACGAAATACATTAAAAAAGCAAAAATTATTGTAGCTACTCTAAATCTTTCGATGCGTGTTTTTTAAATCTCACTTTGAAAGTTTTTTCGTATTTTATAGATTTTTAACGATTTTTTCAATTAATAACAATTTATAATTATATAATTATAAATATTTTTTTAAATTTATGGTTTAAACTGGACTTCAGAAATCAAAATCCATTAAAAACCATATGCATTATGTATTTATATTTTTTATGTATTTTTGAATTAATCGAATTTTTAATAATAAAAATTAATTAAAATTATTTATAATATTTTTTTTGTTGCTGTTTGAAATTTATTATCTCCTCTATGGTAAAAGTTTCTAAAAGCTTAATATTATGTTAAAATTATCACTTTTAATGACTTTAGAAATAGCCCAGTTGCCATTTTCCAAGGAACTAGTTCAGTAAAAATGCCAATTGCGCAAAAAAAGGCAAACCAAATATGTACTAGTTTACATTACACTTGTAACTTTCAGAAAATATCAACCACCCAAAACGTTTTGCGACGTTTTTTTTTATCTCAATTTAAAGTTTTTATTTCATATTTTAATTATTTTTTAACATTTTTTTTTTAATTAAAAGATTTTTAGAAAAAAAAATTATCTGAAGAGCTTTAGTGGAACATACTTATTTAAAAAAATATTATTATGGTTGCCAAAAACTTGCGAAAAGATCGGAAATCGAAGTTAAAGTACAACCTTTTTTTTTTTTTAATTTTTCATATTTTACCACTTTAGTCCATGAAATTACTAAAAAAACTAAACAATAAAAAAAATTTTCTTACATATTCGGATACTCCAACATGTTCTCTTTGATATTGACTTACTTTGATTCCGGGGAAAAATAGTGAATTTTTTATTTTTGCCCATGGAACGACGCACAGTGGTTCAGAATCGGCATTTTGCGGAAAAAAATATTTATTTCCGGAATGGCTTCACCTAGGTACATGAAATTTTGTACAAATGTGTAGGAGCTTAACCCAATACCATACATTTAAAAAAAAATTTAATAAGGACATTTTAACCCTTTCGGACCTATTGGGACACATATGTCCCGGCGAAATTTTGGTTTCATCTGAAAGAAAAATTATCCATTAAATGTGGTTTAAAGGCGTCCCTTCTGGTATTTTAACGTTTAGATAATTATACAAAAATACGTTTGTCCCGCAGTTTGGTACCCAATTTGCACAGTTCTCGTTTCAAAGTGCAAGCTCTCGCACCTGACGTTCATCATATTCAGAAATACGGTGTTATTTCGGTCAAAAATCAGTATAGGCACAATTTTTATAGGAGAAAAAGTATATTTACATGACAATGTTGAAGTAATTATGTAAGTTTATTATTTATTCTTTACATATATGCTTTTTGTGTATTTTCGTTTTCGGGACCTATGTGTCCCATCGGGTTTCTTTGGTGGTACTAATATGTCCCACTCAGTATTTGGGAATACTTTTCATTTTCAAATTAAATTATAATAAAAAACCTTTTCCTCGCGGAAACTAATAGAATACGAAATATTAGAGCATGTGATAGAGATTTATGCGTCCTGGGATTATTTTCACGGTAATTTTGACGTTGGAACATCGGAACATATATGTTCCATCTAAAAAACCGGACGGGACATAGGTGCCCGACCCCCACAGGCCCCCCTAGAGGAGTTGGGGCTACAATTTTGTACCTCCCTATATCTAAGACATATCCCAAAGATGATTCCATTAATAAAGCCTTTCTAAATCTGCTAGATTTTTTTTAGGTTCGAAAGGGTTAAAGATGGGTCCCCATATAGGAGTAATAAGGATACAAAAAAAAATGTTGTGAATATAGGCGTGTGGGGTGTCATATCACAGGGGAGATTGAGTACATTTCAGCTGTGAAGGAATTTTTTCTATCAATGCCTCTTCTGAAGTGTAAAATGTCAAACAAATGCAATTTTTCAGTGTCTTTGTGGAAACGAACCCGCCACACCCCCCTTTATTTATCCACCCAAAAAAAATGTTTTTTTTTATAGCTTTAACTACTAACATTACTTTTGCGAAGTTTCATAATAAACGTAGCATTTTTGTAACAAATACAAACGTTTTAAGTAGCCTATGTCGTCACAGCTAGTCCAACCAACCTATGGACTTTTCATCAAAGCAACCTTTCGTTAGTAGGATACCATTTTTTTTATCAACCATTAATTAATGTCATTTAAAACACAAATTAGTTTTTTTTTTGCAATATAACAACCGAATTTTTTTTCTAGAATAGAACAGGATAGGATAAATTTCCGCGCAAATTTTATAGGAGTTGTCCCAGATAAATTTATCCGGGGCAACTCCTATAAAATTTGTTTGGGTGGTTATCCTATCCTTTCCTGTTTTGAACCAAAAGCCCGTTATATAATTATTTTTATTAAACATTAAATACTATAAACTAAAACTTAGAAATTAAAAATTTAATCAAAAGCCCTACTACATCTTCGTGAAATTCATTTGTCCTTAATTTATGCTGCCTGCGAAATTGTTCAATATATGGATCCGATAATAGAAGTAGCATGCTCATAACATCCATATTTGTGTCCATTCTACAGCACTTTCTAGAGTGAGAATACCTTATTGAACGATAATCTTTTTTCCGTGCCTCTTGTGCTTCTTCGGTTAGCATACCAATGGGTAAATTAGCCGCTTGAATAATCTTACTACCATGTATCAATATTTTGTGAACTGTATTTGGCATAAATCAATAAATGCACAACAATGATCCTTGTCGTTCTCTACCTGTGTACAAATAGAAAGAGAATGTTGCATACTTTGAGAAATGTATGAATTTCGACATCAATTTTCAAGCGAAATTTGTCTGACATGTCACCACAAATATGTTACTAGCAGCAAGATTTGCAGATATTTGCAGCTGGAATTAGTTTTAACTTGTAGCCAGGACCCTAGTTGACATTTAGTAACTAGTCCGAGACGGTCGGTCGCGGTCGCTCAGGAGTTCTGCTCTAACAAAGCGGAAAAAACTTGTATTTTAGAAGGTCCTCCAACATTTTTAACTTTTAGACAACTCTTAAAGTAAAAATATTTTTTTTTCCTTTTAGTGAAATGAGCACACAAGCATAATTCGAGATTTTACCATTTTCTGTGGATTCTGAATGTTTTAAGGTGTATGCGAGGACTCAAAAGAGTAGGTTAATTTGAAGCAGAAACATGATTTAGGCTCTTCATGCATATTCAAACCCCCCTCATTTATTCAGTGTTGTAAAAAAAAACGATTTTTTGTGAAAACATAATCGAAAAATAGTTATGAAAAGTAACCAATCAAAAAAAAAAATTTACGACGTTATGAATTTTTCGATTTTTTGCCGCCCATAAACCACTGTGCGACGCACTGTGCGTCATGCCGCTAACGCGCCTATGATGTCCGTTACGAAAAAAATATTTTTAGGAAATGTCAGTTACTCTTTGCAGTGTTTTTCCATCCACTGTAAATGTAAATCTTAATATTTCTCAAATTTTCTGTTCGCTATGTAACGACAGCAGAATGCTTTGTTAACTGCAGTCCAAAAGGATAAATAACTGCTTTGGTTTTAAGAGGAATATGAACTTCCTATAGTAGAATTGAAACATCAAACTCGTTTTTCATATACATAAGTTAAAGCACTGTAGATACCATAAGAAAGTAAAGCAAGTAGGTGATTTGAAAAGTTAGCGCATTTTTTCTAGATATCATAACGATATACCATTTGCTTTATTATTGGTAATTTTAGTGAGAATGCATTATGTCTTTTAAAAATCCAATTCTACGGTATAATGCTTATATGTAATAATAAATTGCAATTCAAAATGGAAGTTGTGTGTAAGAAGCGCCACAGACCCTCTGATCGATTGGCAAGATTTTTTATTGCGAGATAAATCGGAAGATGTATGTGACCGTCGGATTCAATTTTTTGATTGGACGTGTGGAACGTATTGCCATGCAATTTTCCGTACAAGCTGTCATGACAATCATGTATTCTGAGTTGCTGATTTTTTTACAATAACCTGTGGTTGTGGTGGTCATTCTTCACCAAAAGTAGCAATGGATGTCCATCCTCAATCGCCAAAAATGGTATATGTAATTTTCGCTCTTTTGTGTTGGGGTTTGTGGACCGTGAGACTGTCAATTTCAGATTCCCCGATAAATTGCCTAGTCTGTGTGCTGTACGGGCGGCGCGGCAGATCGATTGACCAATAAATCGCTAGGTATATGGCGCCCTTAAGACTTTCTGTTTATGCACTTTATTCAAACATCTTTCCTGGTGAACTTCATCTATGTACAAAAATATATAATTTTTATTACGCAAAGGCAGAAATTTAAACAGAATCGGATAATACAACATCAATTCTAAAACAACAACTGTTGCAGTGGTCCATACATACTCGTACATATATGCACATTACATGCATATGTAATACGTGTATACATAATGTACTCGTATATATATATATATATATATATATGTACATGTATTTACATTGATAAGACTATGTGTTGAAGTACTCTTAGGACAAAGCCACTTTCGTTTGAATCATTTCAAAATACACAAAATACACTGAACTTACCGGCCGCTTCTTATGATTTTTTTTTACTTTTTGTAAAAAATAGAGCCTGCGTCGTTACTTATTTCTAGATAAAAAAGCGTGTGTAAATACAAGTATGTTATGTACATTATGTTTGTTTTATGAAATTTCGTATTAAGTCGGTTTTATCTGCAAACAACAGATGACAAATAGAATACATACATATATGTCATTAATCTTGGAAGGTTTGTTTCTGGATAACCACTCCAACTAAACTATGTACATATATGTAAGCACGTGTATTGTATAATGTACAGAGTATATAGTGAAAGTTTTGAAGAAAAAATATTAAAAATTAAAACTTTGAACCCAAAACAATGTTATTAGTTATAATTAATGTCAAATCTTGCTACTACTAAGCCTATGAACTATAGAATGCGAAACCTGACCTCCAACCTCACCAAAGCATAGATCCACTTCCATGCTAAACACACATGATCAGCACTGAGTTAGAGAACAAGGAATTGCTCATGAGAACAGGCGATTTCAGCAAGATAGGCTCACATCATACACTCTACTTCCACTATCTCCATTTCTTTCCACTGAGGATTCATGGAATCACGAGTTTATTCAAATAAACCGAGCACGTAGGAACAACAACAGAAGATTAATTAGAGTGTGTTCGTATTCTTTATATGTAGTACAATAAACGAGAATATTTACATAAAAAAAAAATACGCAATGGCTGAAATTTCATAGGAATACTCGGCGACATACCCTAGTTCTTAAATTGAGTTTTCATATTCGTCGAGGTAGAGAAATTGTCTATTTATAGAAAATTGTCTATTTATAGGCGAATTTAGTGATTTTTTATCAGTATCTTTCTAATTTGTGATCCTAGAAAGAAGTATTGCATATACGTTTTATTGTAAATCAAATTATCAATTTTTTGATTTCGCCCATAAGAAATTGTCCACTTCAATATTCTCTTCTTTCCGTCAGGGTGATAAGAAGAGGTAGGTACTCTATTTGATGGTTGAAGATTACTTTATTGCCAATGAAACCGTCAAAGTTGCATAAGTAAAAGGACAAACAAGAAAAAATAAACCATTTTTTTTTTATTCGCAACCTAGAGACAAATCGATTTTTCGAAATACGTAGGTGCGAATTTTGGCGTAGTTGCTAATATTTGCGAATAAATGCAAGATATGTAAAGTGTGGTCCAACGTGAATGCACGAAGTTATTTGTTAATAAACCTAAAAGTTTTTAGAGAATTATCTAATTTTTTATTATTATGATAGAAGGATCTATGGCAGGGATTTGGAGCGACACTTTTTTTTCGCTCCGCTCCGCTCCCGCTCCGACCAATTTGAAACCGCTCCGCTCCAGCACTCCGCTCCGACTAAAATTTTTTCGTTCCGCTCCGCTCCACTCCATTACAAACATACAACAAAACTTCATTGTTTTTAGTAAATATTTATAATTTTCCGCGAATTCGTCAATTCAACTTATATCTTCTTACGTATTATAGAATATGGCTTAAAAGGTGCGTTTTATTCGATCAAGTGCAGAACAGGATAGCACCAATTTCGCACAAATTTGAACATAAAATTGAGTTGTTCTAGATAGGGTGTCCGGAAACTAAACCATCGCTTAAGCGCACCGAAATATGATTTGATTATTAATGTCATTTCTAGCAAAATAGGTGTACCGGGAATATCCCGAATTCTTAACTCCTTAGCTACCAAAAGCATTTAAAGATTTTACAAAAATGCTACCACTAAGACCTTCGTCGGAAAAAAAATTTATATGAAATAAGATCACAAAATTTTGTCATTGAAGCTTTTTTACACAGCTTAAACTGCTTATCCGATTTTATTGGGTTTATTCTTAGGAAAAATTGTTGGCCACGACCGAAAGAAAATATGTAGGTAATATGAGTATTAAATTTTTGAAAAATCTTTAAATGTCTGTGGTAGGTGGAGAACTAATAATTCGGGTTTTTTTATACTCCTTTTTGCTGGAAATATCACCAGGAATCATATTTGGGTGCCTTTATGCGATAGTTTTCGGATATCCCGTATAGAATGAGATCTGTAAAATTGTTATGGAAGCTGTCCTGTGCTCCATTTAATAAAATGCACATAGTAACTAATTTAAATTAAAACGGGCGTTTCATTCAGCGAGTACAGGAGAGGACTTTTCTGTCATGGATGATCTTAAATTTTTTAATAATGAAGAGTGACGATTATGATGACTAAACGCAAAACCTCTTTTATCACAATGAATTCCACAATAATCCGAAATTTTGCAAGTCTCTCAACTAATTCTTCGCCTTTAAATCGTCCAAAATCATCAAATAGTGCCATAAAATGAAAAATTTCGTCGAAAAAATTAAATTTTTTATCTCGGAATTTTCTTGATTTTTTACTTTGGAGCGGAGCGGAGTGGAGCGACTTTCAAAGCAAAAATCGCTCCGCTCCAGCCTGCCGAAAACCGCTCCAGCCTGCCGAAAACCGCTCCACGCTCCGCTCTTTCGCTCCGAAATTTAAAGTCGCTCCGCTCCGCTCCAAATCCCTGATCTATGGCAATTATGTGTGAAACAAAATATCGGGCAAATACTCGCTATGGTTACGGTGGCATACTTCTATCCGATGATCCATATTTTCAATGACTCTGAGGCATAATTGAGGTTGAATATCGTTAATGTGCTGAATTATCTCATCCTCTAGCTCTTGAATTGTTTTTGGCTTATTGACGTACACTTTTTCTTTTAAATATCCCCAGAGAAAGAAGTCCAGCACCAAATCTAATGTAGAAATGTGCATTTTCACACAACTCATGTGGTTACCCGGTTAAGTCTACTTGTACAGTTTTGTAGGGAAACCATTGGCTGGGAATAATTAGATGAGTCGACTTGTATTATTATTGAAATTGCGAATAAATTACATTCGGGTTGCCCCAATTTCGGCCTAAAATCGGAAATCACCCTAAAAGACTGATGTAGATTTCAACGATAAAAAACTGGATATCACAGAACTCATTGCCCGTGTTTTATCAACAGCTAACATACTCTACGGCAGACGTGTCAAACTCGCGGCCCGCGGGCCGCATGCGGCCCTCCTCACAGTTCTATGCGGCTCGCGGCCATCTCGAAGCAGCACAATGTGTATCAACACAAAAATGGTAAAATTGGTGAGGTTATCAAATTCAACCGTTGAACTCAAGTCTACAAAAATTACTAAAACTCGTCAGTGGCTTATGCAAGATTATTTAGGAATTTTTCTCAAATACAAACAATTTGCTGCTGGTTATTTGGTTTTATAAGACAGCTTTTGTACAGGACAATACTAAGCCTCTTCGTACTGTTCTGTCCCGAAATGCAGTTAATAAAAAATTGGTTGGCTTTACCGAACATGAATTAAGATTTATTTGGAAAAATGGCAAAGCATTAAAAACTGCGGAAATCTTGGAATTGGTGACAAAATCACCTGGATGTGAAATTTCAATTAATTAACAAAAAGTGGTTACTTGAAGATCAATCATATTTTCACGTTTTCGCTTCTTGTCTTAAGTTTTTAATGTTCTTGAAGTACATTTTCGAAAAGTGGAAGTTCTCACGGATATTCCCGACGCGCTATAGAGATCCAGACTTTCTGCCATAAAAGTAATATTCTGTAATAAACTTTCGTAATACGATTAAATAAAATAATTAAAATAATTTGAAATTTTACTCTTGCGGCCCACCCAAGCCTGAAGAGAGTCTTATTTGGCCCGGGCAAGGTTTTGAGTTTGACACCCCTGCTCTACGGGGTATTTTTCATACAAATGCCAGCCCGAAATCACATCCACATAGCATTAAGCTTCATAAGCTTTTAAAATTTTTCGAAATTTCGCCTAAATGTATGCAATCTCAATCACTTCCAGTTATTTTTCCAACTTCAGTTCAAGTCAATTTTTTTCTTTAAGCATAGTTTTCCAAGCACAAACAAGTTAATTTCAGTTCGCAAATATACATAATGTTAAAATGTCGTTTGCTTAATTATTAATTTGGAAAATTGTTAATGAAGAAAAAGCGTTTAAAATTTGGGTTTCGTGTGAAAAAGGCTTTAATATATTAGATAATTTGAAAATTAACCTAAACGCACTCTACAATAATTTTACGAGTCTGGGTCAGCAAACCTGCCCTTCAAAAAAAACAGCCATTGTAGCATTTCACGTGAACAGAAGCGCATATTTCTGAGTGTGAAAAAAGTACATATAGTGTTTTGTAACTTGTACATTACATTAGATAAGTCTGATGATAATGTATATAAAGGCTATAAAATAAGGAGAAAGCGGAATCGGTTGTTCGTGAAAACCTTTCTCCAGATGTAATGGTTTACGATTAGTTCACTTAAGGCGATTTTTTACTGACATTTCGAATTACTGTAAAATTTATAGGAGTGTGTCGCTAATTGTGATTGCAACGAATTCGTATTTTGACGAACCATGATTTGCCTATTGTGTGGGTCAAAGGCAATAGCTTTTAAAAATTCATACGAATACGTAATTTTGTTGTTTTAGCGAATAAGTTGCCAAAATGATCTGTCGTCGCCGTGTATAAGTGGCAGAGTCCCATTTTGAAAATATTTAACTTACCCACTTATTCCACGGGGCAAACGGAACTTGGACATTCGTTAAAATTTGTAAAAGCCAAATTACCGTAAACAATTCATTCGCCACCTTAAAACCACAGCTCCAACCGCAATTCACTATACCTATCATATTTACCGATATCAGCTACATATGTCTGCAGTATATTGCTTTCAAATTCTAAATTACATAGAATTGTAGTTATAAAACAGTACCGAAAAATGTTTAACGGTTTAATTTACTAAAACAATGGGGGCGTTCCATATGGATGACCCGATTAAAATAATAAAATTAACAAGATGTTATCTAGACGCATCAGAAAAAACAAATATCGCACCTTCAGATGAATTCGAAGGTGATGAAAAGGGTCCTTGTCCATCCAAAATTTTAAATACGTCTCCCTGGGAGTTTTCAGCTTATGGACTCTAGTAAGTTTCCACAAATCTTCCGTCAATTTGGGAAAAAATATCAATTAAAATAAAACAGAGGGTTATCGATAACTGATTGTGCCAGCGTACATGCCACATTTGTTATAAAGCATTGAATTTGATCTATTTTGAAATCCTTATTACCCCAAAGTTACCTTAACAATAATCTCTCTTGATTTGCCCTAACTCTTAACGGAGCATGGTGCGTCGACGAGTACCGTGCGCAGTCGTAACAATCATAGGCCCACAAATAATAAAAAAAAAATATGTACCTCATCGAGCAAACTATTTAAAAAAAATTATTTAGAAATACTTGTATGGTGGATAACAAAAATATACTCCGCACAACTTTTATTGTTATTGATTCCGATGGAGTATTGAAGGGTTAAATGCCCATACTTCCGGTTTGGATAAGAGTATTCAAATGAAATTCTGCAGATCAAATCCTGACACTGCTGAGGACATCTGACAATAAGAAAAGTTATTTCGAGTTGACGCATTCGGCCAATATAGCACGGTGAACATTAAAAATGCTGTCCTGAAAAATTATACTTTTCGACTTATCCACTTATTCCCCCCGACCCTAGATAATATTCCGAAGCGGCGAATCGTGTTCGCGTATGCAATATGTACATCCAGTGCAAAAGGGCAAAAATCCTTAATATTAAGGTTAAGGACTATACCTTCGTAAGGCCACACAACAATTCGCATGAGTACTCAATAGAAATTTAGAAAAGGACTAACTCCAATATTGCCATCGCAAACAAACGCCGTTTTATTGAAAAACAGAAGTAGTGTTTGATGCCAGAGCGATTAGCAAAATATTTGCTCGAAATGGCGTAATTTTTGGTAACAATAAACAAATCTCGTTTCTCTATCGATCTTTTGGTTAAAAAAAAGTTATCTTACTTACATGTTCATAAAGATAAAAAATTATAATCCAATTCTTCAGTTCCAAATTGGCGCTATCCAAATACTTGTGTCAAACATTCCAATTCTATGTTCTTCTTTTTTCTTCCTTTTTAAATAATATTATTCACTAAAACTCGTGATAATGAAACACATTTAGCATAGCCACTCAAACGTTCTTCAAGTCACACATTTAACACCATTTACATTTTTATTCTGCACTATAACACTTAATGGGAAACGGCTATCTCGGATTTCAACAGATGTGCAACTTGAAATTATTTAGCGTATGCAATTCTCTTCAAAGATAATGAACATCCGGTTATGATGATAATTTTTCACATATATAATCTACATCAACCCCGAACAAATAGAGCACCACACACTATGGGCATAGGCACAATATTGTTGTTATAACTACAAAAGACAATATTTTTTATAGTATCACAATATTCATAAATTTTCACATTTTCACCAATTTAATTTTTTCCACCTGTATACTGAATTTTTATAAATTATCTTCATGTAATATAAAAATTCTTATCAAACACTCCTGCACGATATATAGCACCAATACGGTCTACTAAACTAAAGGGGCTGAAGTACTAATTTCTATCTATCAAGCGTTCTAGCTAGACACACGGATCGGCCCGACGTTCGACTACCAACTGGTGAAACGATTCTCTGGAGTGATTTGTCAGTCCCGGCGCGATTATCACTCTGGGGTATGGTACAAAAAAAAAAGATTTATCGCATTTAGATCACACAGAATAAACCCATTCCATTGCAACCAAATCAACCCTCCGCGCTAACCAACAACAAGTGTGTGCTGAATATTCGAATGGCGACGATAGATATCATATGGAGGCGATCGACTGCGTTAAATAGACGCGTGAGTACTCTCTTTACTTGCAACTTAATACACTTACAACACAATATTTTGCCATAATGTTTTCGATAATAAATTCAATTTGATAAGACTATCTCGCCACTTCACAATTAACCCATTCTCGCCTCGCCATGTGATATTTAGAACAAACATTATGATGATGGCTAGCATATGGTAACAACACATTCGACATTTTATAGGAATGAAACATTCAGATCTTTTTTTAATGGGAATTTCTAAATTAATTTATTATAATATATACCTAGGACAACGTCGACATGATCGAGATAAACTTAGAAATGAATCCACTAAATATAAATTTATAGTTTAGAGTCGACCACTGATTTAAAAAAGAATCTTAAATTTATTAAATACAACATATAAACAAGAAGCGAAATAGTCATTATAAGTCAGTGTAGATTCGCCATTGCAATGAGGAATACACATAAATCTACAAATATAAAAAATATGTCCAGGTATATTTGCAAAAAATAAAAAAGAGACATGTGAATTTATGGTCCACTCCTACACGATAAATAATAATTCTTGTAAATTCGCTTTACAAATAGAAGAATAGAATTCCCCTAGCTAGGGCTTATAGCGATAGCAGCGAACCTACATTAGTACTCGTAGCCAAACATATTTTTTCCTGAATGTGACTAAAAGTTTTGATTCACCTAAAAAAAAAAACTATAATAAACAAACCGATCGATTTACCTACAAATTTATTGTATTTCTGATTTATTGGAGTATGTACCATAATTTTGAATTGAGTGTTTACTTCGGAATTTCGGTGTTTAGATCAACAGCACACTCTCCTGAAATTTTGATCCCCACAAATAAAAATCTGAGTGAGATCATACATAGTCCGTCACATGGGAATTCGAAATCATAATTAATTGAATTCGCTTACAGTGGAACTCGTACCCCAAAATGGTGCTTTAAAGGCGTGTATTATAAAAGGGGATTCAGACTATTGAAAAGATTTACTAAATCCTAGATTTATTTAACAGTTGTACCATACTGTACTGCAGTTTGGAAGTATATACATTCTACGGTGAATTTAATGACATACGATTTAATCTAGTAGGCGGGTTTCGAATCAATTAATTTAGTGGTTTAAGTAAATCCTGCCAGTAGTGTGAATCCCCTCTTTTTTTAGTGCAGTTCAAATTCAAATATGTATAATTAGTATAGGGAAATTAAGCAGAAAAAGGGATAAACCCAAACCTAATAAAAAGAGGAAAGTTGCGACGCCAAATTAAGAAGAAGAGGACTGAAATTTGATTTTTTTCGGAAATATCTGAAAAACTAATAGTCCTTTCCTAAAATTTCCTACGAAATAAACTACATTTAATTTCCTTTGCAATGATATATAATACTCTAACTAGACCTTTTCTTGGAAAATTATGTGAAATTTACATTTTTTGATATGTACATTTGGCAGTGTATCAAAGGCAACCACTTACACTTACTTCAACCAAACCTCACATATATACAATACAATTCTATTGATGCCACAAAATATGTACGAAAATGACTGGAATCGGACTATGGGGTCATGGGGCTGCCATACAAACCAAACCCCCAATTAGGTTTTATAAGAAAAACTTTTTTATTTGTACACCGATTTCAAGCCTCATACAAATGTATTTCTATTGATTCCGCAAAACATATATAAAAACGAGACCGAGGCTAATTTCGGGCGCGGCCGAAATTTGAATACCCTTCACTCTCCTCGGGCTAAAAGTTTTTTGGGGCAAACCTATGACTTGTATTTAATCCTTCCCCATTCTTTTCTTTCTGTTTTCGCATAATATTTGATATTGACAAATTCTGTGGCGTCGATAAAACAATATTTGTGTAAGGTTTGGTTGGAATAAGTGGTAAAATAAAAAAAAATATCTCAGAAAACTTTATTGGGGGGATGCGGGAGCATGGCCCCATAGTACGATTCCATTTGTTTTACTTTTTTTTTGTTTTGATAAAGACGCATTGAGGTTTTTTTTAAATTGGTGTAGAAAAAATGTTTCTTAGAAGATCCAAAATGGGGAGGTTGGGCTTGTATGGTAGCCCGATGACTCCATAGTCCGATTATTTATGACATCAATTGAAGTGCACTTTTACGAGTTTTGGTTGAAAGTGGTGCACAAATAAAAAAGTTGTTCGTAGAAGAACTCAATTTAGAGGGTTGGCTTTGTATGATAGCCCCATGACCCCATCGTCCGATTCCATTCATTTTTACACATGTTTTGTGGCATCAAATGAAATGCACTTTTATGAGGTTTGATTGAAATTGGTGGACAAATAAAAAAGTTTTTCTTAGAAAAACTCAATTTGGGGGCTGGGTTTGTATGACAGCCCCATGACCCCACAGTCTGATTCCATTTATTCTAACATATATTTTGTGGCATCAATAGAAACACATTTGTGTGAAATTTGGTTCAAATTGGTGCACAAATGAAAAAGTTTTTCTTAGATGAATCTAATTTGGGGGGTTAGGTTTGTATGGCAGCCCCATGACTCCATGGTCCGATTTGATCCATTCTTACATATGTTTTGTGTTATCAATAGAAACACATTTGTGTGAAATTTCGTTGAAATTAGTAAACACATGAAAAAGTTTTTCTTAGAAAAACCAAATTGGGGGGGTTAGGTTTGTATGGCAGCCCCATGACCCCACGGTCCGATTTTAGCGATTCAAACATACAAACTGCCTGCAATAAAAAGAAACATGTGTGCAAAATTTCAGCTCGATAGCTTTTAAACTGGCCGAGTAAAACGCGTAGCAACAGACGGACAGACGGACAGACAGACAGACAGACAGACGGACATCGCCCAATCGACTCAGCTCGTCATGCTGATCATATATATACATATTTTATATGGTCGGAGATGCTTCCTTCAATGCGTTACAAACTTCATGACAAAGTTAATATACCCTTTACTCTACGAGTGAAGGGTATAACAATAGAATCGGATCATAGGGCATAGGGGTGCAATACAAACACATCCCCCTAAATTAGGTTCTTCCTTATGTGTGCACCAATTTCAACGAGATTTCATATGAATGTGTTTCTATTGATGGCACCAAACATTCATGTAACAATGATGAAATCTGACCATGAGATCATGCCCCCTCCTCCAAATTAAGTTCCCTTAATCAAACCTTATATCAATGTATCTTTATCGAAATATGTAGATGCCAATATAGTCGTACTAAGGGGACATGACCCCTCCCATCAAAAAAGTTTTCTATCCAAATCTCACGCAAATATGTGTTTTTTTTGTATGTGGCTACGAAACTTACGGAAGGAAAAGAATGGGGGCAAGGGGGATTAAACATAAGTCATAGGAACGCTGGCAAAAACTTTTAGCCCAGCCGCGCCCGAAATTAGCTTCGGTCTCGTTTTATTTATTTGTATGTGCTCAATCATAGAAACATTGTGCACAGGTTCAATAACGGGAAACATATATGCATTAAAGGTACGTTGTCCTCGACGCGGCCGCACGACAGCGACTCGCTTCTTCTTCTACCTTGCCTCGTTCTTTATACCGCTCCACGGTTTCGCGTTGCTCGACATGCGGTGTAGGCACATCGCCCGTTTTGGCGATAATTTCTCAGCATATTTCTACAGGCAGCTCTATCTTGGATCGTGTCATCGCCGAGTCCAATGCGTTGTTGTTGCTTTTTCATTTAACATATCCAGGTGTTCTTCGGTCTGCCTCTGGCCTTGGGTTCATCAAGTGGAACTTCCATTGATATCGACAGCGACTAGCTCATTCCATATAAAAACTCGTTTTTCTCTCATTTTAAAAACGAGTTTGTATATGGAATGAGCGAGTCGCTGTCGTGCAGTCGTGTCGAGGAAAATGTACCTTAAGGTACGTTTTGATAATCGCTTGGTAATTGTTCGGCCGATATACGAATAGCATGTATATAGAAAGCAGTCGCGCGGCTCTTGCTGTATATAATGCATGCACGAATGGTGAACGTGGTGCACTTGCTTGTTTGTGGGCTTCGGGCGACGGCTGCTTCGGGTAGGGAACTTGCTCTAGAGCCGCTGGAGTCGCTAGAGTCGCTGCGGCCGCGTCGAGGGAGGACAACGTACCTTTAAGGTCGCTCCACAGTCAGTCAATCAATTAACTGACAATCTGTCCACTTGTGTGGAAAATGACTGTGACTAATGATTGACAAGTGTGGAGCGACCTTAATGCATATACACTGCCTGTCATAACTATAGCCGCACCATAAAACAAACTGATCCTTTAAAATTAATAAAGATAACAGTTATTCCACATACTATAAACGTAAGTTTCCTTATATTTCAAACCGTCATTTCTCTGTAAAGGAGAATCTAAGTTTCCCGTCTGTCATGACTATAGCCGCACTTGGAACTAGTATGGGGAAATACTCATTAAAAAGAAATTGAGGAAATTAATAACGGGTGAGATCTTTTGGAATAAAATAGACTCTGATGGATTATTTTGTTTATTTCTCAATAAAGAATTATAACAGCTTTTGGGTTTTTTGCTTATTGACCTCTCAGTATCGATATAACCTTTTCTTTTACATGGAAAACCCTTTGAAATATTTTTTGTACGTAATAATGTTTCTTCAAGTTTAAAGGATCAGTCTGTTTAATGGTGCGGCTATAGTTATGACAGGCAGTGTATATTGGCAATTGAAAAGTGGTAAATTGAAAATTAAAAATTGAATAAATAGAAAAAGAAAAAAGGAAAATTGAAAATGAAGATGGTAAATTAAAATTAAAATGGAAAAGTTTAAAATTAATAAATGAAAATTTAAATTTAACATTGAAAATTAAAAATTGAAAGTGGGAAATTGAAAATTGAAATTTGAAAATAAATCAAAAGTTGGACATTGAATATTGAACATAGTGTTCACTGTTGTTCAATGTTGGCAAACAGGGGCGGCGCATAAGGGCCAGCAGGGCCCGCGTGGCGGGGAGGCCCACGAGATTTAGGGGCCCAAAAGCCATCTGAAAGATTTCTCGAACCATACTGCAAAAAACAACACTCCGATGTAGATATTTTTTGTAGACAAGAAGAGATACAAACTTTTCGAAGTCAAAACAAATTCTAAGTTTATTGTTCCTCTTTGAACAGATCTCT
Source organism: Microchrysa polita (assembly GCA_949715475.1). NCBI lineage: Eukaryota > Metazoa > Arthropoda > Insecta > Diptera > Stratiomyidae > Microchrysa > Microchrysa polita. The sequence goes on along the minus strand of OX454415.1, from coordinate 130,963,666 downwards.
TAGATAAACAAATTTAATATTGTCGTAAAATCTCCCGGCATGGCTGCGCTATTTGCTGTAACTGTAGCCGCGATTTGTAATCCGACCCACCCTTTTCCTTGGCAAGTACCATATGGGCAAAAAGATTTTTTAGGTCCCTCTGCAAATAAACTGCCTTCAAAAATTTTTAGTGATAGTACGTTTTCTAAACTTTCAGACTAAATTCCGATTCACGTTGTCATGAATCACACACGAACAAAATAATTTGAAACTAGTAAGTACGGCCTGTATAAGTCATTTAAGACTAAAATATTTTATCTTGCTTGCGGCATGCGATCATTAGGGTTGTGGTGCAGAGGCCACATTTGGTTTGAAAGGAGTCTTGCCAAGATTGATGTATAAAATTTAGTATTAAGTACCTATATAAACGTTCTTAAAATTGAAGGAATTAAATTAGAGCACACTTAAATTAAAAGCTGAAACAAGGACTATAGTTAGTTAATAACGTGTTGTTTTTTTTTAATTATCTAGCAAGTTACAAACTTAGGCTGCCCACACACGAATCCGAATCCATTTTGTGGATTCTTCGTTCTGTCAAATTTTCTTCGATTTTGACAGAACGAAAATTCAGAAAAATGTATTCGGATTGACCGTATGTGTGCGGCATTACCATTAGATAGGGCGCTCGTATTTGAATCATAGGTTCGCGGGATCGAATCCGATTTTAGGCGCAGGTAATTTACTATGCTTAAATATCATCGACACCTATAGAGGTCAATGCTGCGCTGCGTGGGCGTATTTAATTTTTAATAAAAAAAGATTAATGAAATCATTAATTTAATAGACGTTACAAGATGAACACTATTCTCAATATAAGAATGCAAAGAGTCAAAGTAAGCTCTTTGCAAAGTTATTTTAAGTACGACGTTCTTAATTTTAGAAATTTTAGAAAAACTGTCAAAATGTTTGTTTGTTGTTTCCAAAGAGTTGGTTTAAGATCGATCCACACCTTTTAGTCATCAGTCACAGTCATTTCCCATACAAATTGACAGATTGTCAGTCAATCAATTAACTGACAATTCGTCAACTTGTATGGGAAATGACTGTGACTGAAAAGTGTGGATCAACCTTGAAGAGTGTTTTCGATCGATTCCACTCCGTTTTTTTTCTCAGTGTAGGGGGCCCACTCAAGAAGTTGACGGGTGGGCCCCGAGTGAAGTTGTTCCGCCACTGATGGCAACAATAAAGTTTTTTAGGATGTAAGCAATGTTTTTGGCACTATCTACTACAAAAAAATATGAAATCTTCCGAAAAAAAGCAAGTTGGAAAGGTGTTCGCCAAAGAAAAATTCTGTTTGGCGACAGCATTCTTGTAGATGGAATCTAGTATCCCTGTATTGTATAATAATATCATTGTATCGTTGTCGTATTTGCGGGTATGTATTTGTTGAATTTGAAGCCCCAACTAAAGATCATTGGAAGATAGTCCGCTTACGTGCACCCTTATCCACTGTATCCAACCAAAATGCGAAACTGGATATGACCGGCGGATTGGAGTGTTATCAATTCCTTGTTGCAGCTATAGTGAATTTTTCTTCGGCGGATACCTTTCCCACTTGTTGTTTTTGGGAAGATACAATTTTTTCTCCAAACGAAACACCTTTAGTTTTTATACCCTTCGCTCATAGAGTGAAAGGGTATATTGACTTTGTCATGAAGTTTATAACGCATTGAAGGAAGCATCTCCGACCATATAAAAAGTATACATATGAATAGCATGACTTGGGGAGTCGATTGGGCGATGTCCGTCTGTCCGTCTGTTGCGACGCGTTTTACTCGGCCAATTTAAAAGCTATGAAGCTGAAATTTTGCACAAATGCTTCTTTTTGTTGCAGGCAGTTTGTATGTTTGAATCGGTCAAATCGGACAATGGGGTCATGGGGTCATGGGGCTGCCATACAAACTGAACCCCCCAATTTAGGTTCTTCTAAGAAAAACTTTTTTATATGTGCACCAATTTCAACCAAATTTCACACAAATGTGTTTCTATTGATGACACAAAGCATATGTAAGAATGGATCAAATCAGACCATGGGGTCAGGGGGCTGCCATACAAAACCAACCCCCATTTTGTTTTTTTTACACTAATTTCACAAAACCTTGAATTAATGTGTCTTTATCAAAGCAACAGAAAAGGTAAAAACAAATGGAATCATACCACCCGCATCCCCCAATAACATTTTTTAAGTAAATATTTTTATTTGCCCACTTATTCCAACCAAATCCCACTCAAATATTGATTTGTCGACGCAACGGAACTTTTGTGAAGGCGGAAGGAGGGGGGATTAAATACAAGTCGTAGGTACTCCCGAAAAAACTTTTAGCCCGAGGAGAGCGAAGAGTATCAAAATTTTGGCCGCGGCCGAAATTAGCCTCGGTCTCGTTTTTTTTTCATTCTGTGTCCTCCTGGCCCCATTTGGTCCAAAATGTCGCCCTTTCAGTGGCGGCTCGTGAAGTACAGAGCCGGGTGGGCAGATTTACCATCAGGAAAGAATACTATATATGCATATCCACACTGTTTTTTAATGCGTTAAAATTGTGCTCTTTGTTAGTCAGTCCATTTTAATGTTTTTAAGTTTGTTGTATCTACGTATGTATTAGGTGAATCGTTTAGATTTTTTTTTACAAATCAGTTATGCTCAATCGCACCAAGAAAATGCATACAGATAGCTACAGTTTGGAATCCTATATTACATCAATTTTTTGGCAGAGAACGGTCGCAATGTTGAAAAATAGTCCAGTATTTACCTTTCAAAAGGACCAGCAATAGTCGCGACAATATTTCAATAAAATTTATATTCAATAAGTAAATATTAAGCACTGCTTCTTTTAATGGTAATTCAAATTTGGATACCTTTCTTTTTTTTCATTTGAGGCTAGAAAAGACAACCCAAACGGATCACCTAATATGTGATTAATTGTAATGATACGAGTATATGTATTAAATTATGATGAGACATTAGGGACGTTTTATTGTGTTTATCCCGTGCAGGTTTGGGTAGAACTTCATATAAAAAAAATGGCACTTACCCAGGTAAAGTTAACCCGTGCAACTACCCTACACGGGATAGAACTCAAATGTAGATGGCGGACGCATAGGGGAAATTTGTTTTTTTCCGACGAAATGTGAGAGTTTTTCTCATCACGAGAAAAGATTTTGCAAAGAAATAATCATCTTTTGTGATAAAATCCACCAAATCTAAAAAATAAGCCGACGAAGGTGAGTCAAAGATGCGCAAAAACAGTCAAGTATCAGCTGTTTGGTCTTAACCGGGATGTTACTCGCGATCGTTTTTTTCGAGTCAGATTTACCCGCGATGCGAAAAAAACGTCGCTATTATGTCCGAAAGTTTGTTTACTTAAAATTATTTTTTTAAAAGCAATGCCAACATTCTTTCGCACAATAACAGGACATACCTACAAATCTTCCTGAATAAATAATTTATCAAAGACAATTCCTGTAAATTTATATGGAAGTTAGGTTATACTTTCAAGCTGCTATGTATTTCTACAATTATGCAAATAAAATGCACTGCCCAACAAGAGCTAGCGGAGAGGGTTTAGATCCCTCTTGCCATGGGGAGGAAAAAGGTGTGAGGAATAGAAGTGGATTTTTTTTTAAATCATGCACATGCAATAACATAACAACAAAAAAAATCATTTTTTTAAGTACATACAAACTAAATTTAAAACTTCCAGATCATATACAGGAGAAAATATAAATAGGTATCTATATCAAGCAAAATACATATTAGATCAAATAAATAAGATTTTAATATTAATCCCATCACCAAAATAAATATTTTATAATAGTAATTAATAACACTAAAATGTAGAGAATCAGAGAAAAGCGATTAGTGTTTTCTAAAAACATACGTAACAAATAAAAAAAAATACCGGCGTACAGAGGGCTGCGCCCGCAATACGAGGGTTTTTTAGAATTTTAATGCATAGTGAATATTTTATGTACATATATTTTATAAGCAATAAATAAGTATTGTGCACAACATTAATGAAATGCTTCCTGTAAATCTATTTTTGGATTGGTCTAATTAAAGGTGGAACAGAATGAAAGGCGCTATTTACCCAGTTTGTAAAAAAGTACTCCAAGGCAAATCTAAAGGCAACGATTTAAGATTTCTGATGGCCTTTGACCAAAAAGAAACTCAGGCAAGCGTAAGGATCGCTTGGCTTTATATGAACTGAATTATTAGCTGTAAATCTACTGTTACTGTTTTTTAATCAAGGAAAAGCAACCTTATATAAAATGATTCCATTGCGTTCCCTGCCATAAGAGCCAACGCAAGCTTTCCTATGAGTATTCAACAAGTATACCTACTTTTGCAGCTATTCAGGGACACCCTGTAACTTGGTTCTACTAACTTCCAAAATTTTTGTGGCAAACACTATGTTCATTGTTTCATCAAGTTAAAAGATATACATTGAAGAAATGCTTAAGAGGATTGCATTGTGAAAAGCCCTTACTAAATACTTATTTGGCTATATTTCCGGTTTGGATACAGTTATTCGAATGAAAATTCGTAGACATATTCGATATGTAATTTTCTAAAAAACCTTAGCAGCATTTTCATATTTGGAAACCTAAGAGGGGCTACACACGAACAAATTGAAATTTTACAAATTTACTGTTATTTACTTTTCCTTTGCAAAAGTCAACAGTCTTAATATTTAACGTATATGAGGCCCTACCGACCAATCTTTGTGCAAAGTTTCATATCGATCCCTATAACGGTTCAGAAAAACGGAGCTCGAAAAGGAAGTTTAACTTTAAACGCCAATAACTTTTTTACCGTTACTCAAAACTGGAAAATTTTAACTGATATGAGGTGTACTCGTTTAGATCTTTGATTTAAATACCCATACGTCAATCTCCGATAAAAACTAAAAAAGTCGACTTTTTTCAAACGTTCGGGACACCCTGTTGTTCTCTCCCTACCAACTTCTAAGGTATATGTGCCAAAGACTGTAACCATTCTACACATTCCTACCAAATTTCATGACAATCGGTTGAGCCGTTCGCGAGTTATTTAGTGAACAGACGGACAGACGGACAGACGGACGGACGGACAGACGGACAGACGGACAGACGGACAGACGGACGGACGGACAAAATCGATTTCATAAGGGTTTTTTGAAAAAAAATTTCTAAAAAACCCTAATAAAAAAACGGCCGTTGATAACGTAATCATGCACTACTGCTACAAGTACGAGTATAACGCCTCTCCAAACCATTTCAAAAAAGGTAGAAAATCTGACAAAAACACACGCACAAATTAGATACTTGCACCATGCACAATTTAAATGCGAAACGGCCTTATTATTGTATCCATGCACCACGCGCTATGCTACGAGTATCTAACTATGTACTAGAACAGCGCCACGCGCTCGCGAACGTTGCACAAGTTCATGGCTACCTAGTAGTGTAGTATTGGACATGCCCTTTAGTGAAGTTCAGATACTTTCAATGCGCATGCGTTGACCGTATAAGAAGATTCATCGTGACTCTATGTGCTATGGAATAGCTATAGAATAGATTGATGGTACATGTGGGCAGAAAGGCATTCTGCCCATAGGCTGAGTTGAGATGATGAGCAGATACATGAAGGAAGTATGAATGGGCGCAATGCAATGTACATAATGGTTGGTGATTCACGCGTGCGCTTCTTATAATTATTATTCAATTGATAGCAAGATGAGCTTTCGCTTATGTAGAGGGGAGGAGTTTTTTATATTGGCAATTTAATCGTGATTAAGTACTAATGAATGGCTATTGTCATTTTAAGGAAAGTTACGTTACGTTAAGTTAGATATGCATGTAGGTACCGAAGTGAATCAATTATGTTCTAAGAAATGATTTTTATTTTATTTTTAGCATTTTGTAGGGTGGGCAGTGCCCTACCTGCCCACTTAGACCGGCCGCCCCTGCGCCCTTTCAGTATGAAGGACAATACATTTTATAAGAAGACACTAACAATGGTTTCGCCATTTGATTTATTTTCTCTCCTGGCCTCGTCCACCGACCTTAAAAACCTTAAGCAAATTCATTCGGGAGGTTATAAAAGTCGAGCATGTAATGAAAATGTTTGGGAATGGCCGATTTAGAGAATACCTGTCGTATAATTTTGCTGCTTATTTCGTGCTTGAAATTATCCCAATGCAGATTCTGAGACGAAATCATAGCGATTTCTATTTATATTGGAGAAATCGATACCCTATCGACATATGAAAAAAACATAAATAATTAATTTAAACACACGTTTACAATTTATATTCACGAGATACCACAGTGGATATGACTGCCTTTGTTTTGTCTTCTATGTAAATCAAATCAAACAAACCACAAACTTTAATTTAAACTTATGATTTAATGCCAAATAATACGATACGATAATTGATTTTTAGAAAATTGAAAAGTTTAGTATAGGATATGATTTGGCACACTGACTTTGTGGTTACTAGCAGACTTCATCCATCGTAATACCTCCACGAGCGGCGATTATTCTAGTGTGTACAAACAACGCAGTACTAAAATTAAGGAAAATCATATTGGCAACTTTCGCTGGATACAGATTAACTTTCGTAGAAATTAAAGAATAAATAGAAAAAACTGTCGCGCCTTTCATTCTCTATTAGTCACTTCGTTATCTTATCATCAGAACATCAATTTGTTGTCATGTTAACTACCAAACATTGCGTCAATTCAAAAACAAAAAAAAAACAATAGTGCGTTAAGTACGGGCTAAATTCCGATATCCGCGCACTATCCATTGACGTTCTGTAACGACTCAAACTAGCTCAAGTAGTAACTTCCATGGAAGTTTATCTTGATAAAAAAAACAACAAAACAAATTTACTTAACATCCATTTACCCACATTCAATATGCTTCGGCTACGACTGCAAGCTAGAACATTTATAATTCGATGTTCCAAAGCGCTTTTGATAACACGCATTGCACACCGCCTTTAACAACAACTTACGAACAGAACATCAAATTTGGGGTTGGTTTCTTATCGGAATAACTAAATAGAGAATTTTATGCGAAAACGCAATTAGCTGATAGGTCATGGGATTTTCACTAAAAACATTGGCGCTATCTGATGCGATATTAAGCCCTTATCACTGTAACCAGAACAACAACAAAGTGATAAATCCTAAACGTATAATGAAATCCTTTAATGATATCCATGGCAAAATGTTGAGTATAATCGGAAACCGTGTGATTGTATTATAATCGATTGTTGTAATAAATGGAAGTAGGTAGGATGGAATGAATGGATTACAATATGGTCTGATTTTTATTGTGTGTATTTGAGTGATGTCGAAGTAAAATTCTGGGAACATTATTCTGTGTATTTCATATGATTTACCTTTACCTTTTTTGTTGGAAAGGCCACTGTACTTTCAAGCCCTTAGTATTTCTCGCGATAATTTGCCGAAACTTATTCTGCTACCTTGAGTTACTATGTATACTATACACTTTTTTTTTACATAAAATCATTACATTTATCTTTCTGACCCTTAGTAGCTCTTGGTGCGTATAGCGTGCCTTCTTAGTCATTTATAATGCTCTGCGGGAAGAAGTTGCATAGCAGACTAAATTCGAAATTGAGATTTTGTTGGTATAATTCCAAATTAAAAATATCTCCATATTTCGTTTATAAATTCTACAGCTTTCTAGCATTGTGGAGCCGTAAGCGAACCTTTACGCCAGCGAAATTATAGATTGTTTGACTAAAAAAACCCTTGTCATTTAAAATACATAATTTTTTACAAAATGTACAAAACACATTTATTAAACTCACGATCGCAAATGCTGTTTTTCGAAATTCCTGTACCATTCAATCTGCTCCACAGACAACGATGGTTTTATCTCATTCAATGATTTCTCGAAATCCTCGCTAGTAACAGTATCCGCATCTAAACTTCTCGTGAATGCATTCAATGCTGCCTCATTGCATAAATTACACAAATCGGCACCGGAGAAATTCTCTGTTCTTCTCGAAATATTCTCAATGTTTACATCATTGGCAAAAGGCATTTTATTTTTGTATATTTCCAGTATCTTCAATCGAGACGCCATATCCGGCGAGGCAACGTGAATTAATCGATCAAAGCGTCCCGGTCGCATTAGTGCACTGTCCAGAACATCAGGACGATTTGTTGCACCGATAATTAAGATTCGACTATCAGAGGATGTGCTTGCTGATTGTACTTTGACACCAATTCCGTCCATTTCGGTGAGCAAGGTGGAGAGGACTCGCGTTTGTACGTCACTGCTTGTAGTGTTTGTTTGGCGGCTACCGACAAGAGCGTCTGAAAGTGAACGATATAAAATAATATCAAAATTATGTCCATTATGTTAAGGGAAAATTTCTTATAAAAAATTCGATGCAACTTCATTTGTCTGTCGACTGAAGCATTTTATCCGACCATAATCTCCATCAACCCAACTATGCACGTCAGAGCAAAAGACGATGATGGTTCAGAACGTGCTGTTGGCAAAGATTCTAGCTTAGAGCGCAAAGCGAATCAATCAGCGGAATTCGGCGACATACGGCATATTCAGACCAGGGATTTACCGGGTAAAAGATGGTGACCCCATGAAAAGGACTACAGATCCGTTTATTGGGCTAAACCTTGTTCCATCCTCCACCCCTATCTCGGAAGCTGTAATATTGATCGAGTCTGCATGCAGTACTGAAAACGGCTAATTTGGTGGGCTGCAGCGGGGGAACAGAAGTGATATTGAGGGAGAGGACTGCATATCAATTCATTGGGATTCAAAACCTTTCGATTGACCTTAATTTCACAAGGCATTATGGCAACTGTAATTTCGCCCTGATCGTATTCAGTACAGAAAACGGGCAATTCGGGGGGCTGTACGGGAGGGCGGCGGTGGCCCCGAGGAAAAGGACTTCATATTCGTTCATTGTGGATCAAAATCTTTCGATATAATAATATAATATTGTGGAAAATTACGGAAGAAAAAATATGTCAGTTTTTTTTTGTCTCGGTATCTGGAAAACCAGAATTATGGGCTTAACATCCGCGAAGCGCGGGAATATCAAGGTATCTCAGCAACTCTATCAATCGACCGGGTTTCCTTCGCGGAAATTATTAAAACAGAATTCAGTCTGAACTATAAATTCAACAGGGTCACCACTCTCCATCCTAAAACCTGGAAGCGCATCAAAGCAGGAAGCGGCACAACTTATAAGCCTCCAGATTTTTCTGGAGGCTCAGCCACAACGAACGATCTACTAAGCACTGTTGGTGAGCGGTGAGCAGGAAAATATCGCAGCACTAGCAGATGTCCTCAGAAGATGACCTCCAGTCTTTTCCCTCAGAAACAGTGATCCTCATGGAAACCGAGGAAGGGGATTCAACAACACCTCAAAGCAACAGGGAGCCTGAGGATGGCGCAGTCGATGACTAGCGTATTGCAGGCTAGCCTGCATCGCACCATCACAGCCTCGGGTACGTTAGTGGATAGGTTTGCCAGGGAAAGCGTGAGCTTAGCACCCCTGAGAACAAGCAGCAACACAGTTCAAAAGATCGGCAAACTACTTTGGTAAAAACAAGGCGCTCCTTCTGGTCGGATGTGACCCAATGCACATCACACTGCGATAACCGAGGTAACAAATTTGTAACTAGGATGATGCAGGGAAATGCTCGACCTAACCTATGGCAAACAACGGCCTGAAAACTGAATCAGAAACTAGCATGTATCTGACGAAACATATGCGATTGAGAGAAAGGCACATACCCACAGCTAACTGAGTAAGCTAACTACAAAACTTATGTGTAGGATTTGCTATCTTCTATCGATAGGACAGCTTCCAGCTGCCTAAGCTTGAAAAGATGGTTCATGAACGTCACCAGCGATATTGTGGCTTTATACGAGAAAAACGGCACCCTCACAAGTACGAAGGACAGCCAAGGAATAACCTGGGAACCTCCTGAGCTATCGCGGTTAAGCAGGCTAACAAGAAGACTCTTTAACAGAGCGAACAGAATAGAGGAGTGGGACGTGTATCGCACCCAATTTCAAGTCTGTCGAAATGAACGCGTAGGACAAAGGTGTCAAATGAACTAACGCAGCTACACCTGCTTCACAAAAGGAAATTTGCTTACCAGCCAGTTGGATCCACTAAATTTGCGCTCCACAGCCTAGCAGGAGAAATCGAAAGGGCATTTAACCTCAAAAATACTACACTTGCTGCTTTTCTGGACAATGAACGAGCATTTGCCAATACTTCCTGCAATTAAATGACACTAAGAACTAAGATGGTAGAATATACTGGCAGCCTACAAGGGAAGGGGGTTTTCGCCCCTCCTTTGGTTGCCCCCCCCCCCTATTCCAGAGGCGAATAATGGGGTGAAGTGCTGATCCTCGCCCCCGGTTTTTGTGCGAAGGGAAGCGCCCTACATTTCTTTGTTCGGCCGCGGGCGCCTCAGGACGAGTTTTCTTTTTATATTTAATGTTGAATGCTGTGATGAGAACGGACTTCAAGTCAACCCATCCCAGGCAAACATCATCCCCTTCTCCAGGAACAAAAGTTCTGATGAACTCAGTAATGCCCAACTTTCCTCAGATGTCATTCTTGACAGCAAACTTCACTGCAATATTGAAGCGAAGTTCTTGGGATATACAAAAAGTTTATGGATTTGGGGTATGAAATCCTCCGTCTGGATATAAGTAACTCGGCTTATTGCGTGCAATCCCAATCTGGAGCTAACTACGGATCAGTTAACACGCCTTGACAACACCACCCCGCAAAGGAGCTCTAATGCCGCCGCTTCCATGCTGAATATAGAGTAAAGAAGAGTGGCATTCTAATTTCCATTAAATGGTTCATCGACGGTTCAAACACAACCGATGGTTCAGGAGTTTGTGCGGTGAGCCTAGACCCTAGAGCAACGGTTCTTAACCGGTGGTCCGCGGACCACTGGTGGTCCCTGAGGCGACCCTAGGTGGTCCGCGAAGCCTTTGCTGTGGTTCACGCAGCTGAATCTTAACTTTATAATAGAAACTTGAAGGTTGGAAGCGGATGGGTGTCCGTTTTGACTGAGCAGGACAGCCTGTTATCATTGAGATTTTGACTGTTGTACACCGTGTAAGATATTTAGTGTATTGTATTGTATTGGTGGCAAAAAGAAATGTGAGTGTAGCTTATTACGATGAAATGAAATATCGTGAAATTTTGTTTTATATGCTTCTTTTTTAGGTGACGAACGCAAGATGATTGCGATGTGCAAGAAAACGAGGACGGCCGAGAGCTTGATGGGAATGTTCACATTATGTGTAGTACCTACGTGTCTTTATAGACTAGAGGGTTGTCATAATTGTAAATAATCAGTTCAGGTGTTTAAGGTGATGAATATTTTGAAAATCAATTCTCTTCCGGCCAGTCCATGATGGCAATTTACATTGCTGAATTAAGATAATTAAGCTATTGTTGACCTTCAGTGGCACTTCTAAATAGGGTTCCGACAAGTTTCTGTTGGTACAACATGAACCAGCAATGCCATATGCAATTTATGTAAAAATTGTTGTTCTTTCAGTAAGAACTGTAAGAAAGGGCTTTATAATCTGATAAACACAACTGGATTTAAAAATTATGAGCCATCTCTGGATGAAAGAAACCGAAATATTGGGCAACACCCTTTACGGAAATTAATGAGGGTTTTGACATTCGTTCAGACTTAGCAAAATCACACCCAGACTACTTTGCAAGACGATCTCTGTCAGTCGACTTTTTCAGGATGATCGTCTTAAAAGCAGCAATATGGCGGAAAAGGTGAAATTGGTGAAGGTAAATTGAATTAATTCTATTAGTTTTCCTATTGATATTACCAAGGTGCGGTACGGTCACCGCAAGATGTAGTCTACGGTACAACATTTCTTGATTTGAATCGTTCTTATCACAATTGCATTTTGGTGGTCCGCAACAACTCACGAATTTGATCAAGTGGTCCGTCATGTGCAAAAGGTTAAGAACCACTGCCCTAGAGCATAGGGTGGTATCTCTGCCGATGGGTCACCTTACCAATGCGTTTCAGTAATAAATCCAATAGAATTTACACCAAACTCTGTCTGGGCGCCAACTACACAAACAAACGATCTGCCTAAGCAGCCAAGCGGCTATTAAGTTACTGGCTAATTACACCGTCACGTCAAGACTTATTCAGTACTGCCTGAAGATAATCAACTGCGCTCCAGAATGACACTGTTCAGGCTCCCAGATCACGCAGGCACGCATAACCGCAGCATCCCAATTCTGTAAACTAGAACCTTTCTGCACGCAAAATATCTTTTTCAACTAAAGTGATATCAATGCCCGTCTAGTCTTATTTTCGACTTATTTGTCTTTTAGAAGTCACAAAATTCGTGGTTCTGACTTCGATATGCGGCATCGGTTATCGAAGTTAGAACACGTTTATGGGCTGACAAATTGCGTTAAGATATCGAAAAATTCGGCTAACCGGAATTACAATTATGGTAGAAATAGAGTGGAAGCAGCAACATCAGCAGCGCGAAATGTCAAGCACAATGTATTTTAAAGTGTACTAAACAAATATATGCTGAACAGCATTTTTTGTCAGCCATGCAGTGCTGGTGCTGTTGCTGCGTCCAGGAATTTCCAGCATAACGAGGGACCGGAGAAATATTTCGACACATCGAAAATTCGCGTAATAGAGATTCGTGTTATCGAGGTTTGACTGTATCTATATCATATAGTGTTTACAAAATATAACAGGCGCGCACAGAGGATTTACGGGGCCCGGGGCATATAAATAAAAGTGGCCCCTTTGAGAAAAAGAACATTTGTCCTTGGAAACTCTATAAATGTTGTTCCTACTACAGGATGCCAGGATGCTGGTACCTGAGAGAGCGGCATTAGGGTAGATAGATAGGGCACTCGTTTTCGAATCATAGGTTCGCGGGATCGAATCTCATTGTAGGCGCAGGTAATTTTCTATGCTTAAACATCACTAACACCTATAGAGGTCAATGCTGCGCTGCGTGAGCATTTTTATCAAAAAAAAAAACAATTGATGAAATCATTAATTTATTAAACGTTACAACAAGAACGCTATTCTCAATGTAAGAATGCAAAGAGTGAAAGTAGCTCTTAGCAAAGTTATTTTAAGTACGATGTTCTTAATTTTAGTAGAAAAACTGTAACGTCAAAATCATGTTTCGAAATACTTGGTTTAAGATCGATCCACACTTTTTAGTCATCAGTCGCAGTCACAGTAATTTCTCATACAAATTGACAGATTGTCAGTCAATCAATTAACTTGTATGGAAAGTGACTGTGACTGATGACTGAAAAGTGTGGATCGACCTTCAATAGTGTTTTCGAATGATTTCACTCTGAGAAATTTTGCTAGTTTGAGAGCATAGTTACAGATAAGACTACAATGAGTTAACAACAATCAGAGAGAGACTTGAATAAATATAAGTTTATGAAAACTAAATAAGATATAGTCATTTAAAGGGGATCCATCGTTTTCAGTTTCTTGGTTAACACTTTCTCTATAAAACACACATAGTTCGAGGACACTCAGTTTTAAGAGAATACCGATTAATTATATAAATTTCGGCAGAGTGTGCTGTTGATCTCAACACCTAAAATATATCAAGATCAGTGCCAATTTTAGATTTAGCAATTTTAATTGAAAAAAGTAGGTGAAGAGAAATCCTATAAGGTCCTAGAAATGCTTTGAATAACGCAAAACAAGATAAATAGAGATTTACATAAAATTTATCTGACATCAATTCGTGTAATAATTTTTTAGACGTATGCGCACTACGAGACCACTGTCCCTGCGGGGCCATCTCCAACGCGGGGCCCGGGGCAAACTGCCCCCTTTGCCCCACCCTCTGTGCGCGCCTGAAATATAATCTTAAGTTTCAATTAAAAGTAATCTTTTCGATATAAATCTCATGCAAATCCAATCCTGTAATTGTGTGGAAATCCCTTTTCCTTTTCTATATCAAAGTCATTTCTTATTTATCACTACGAACTTGTTTTTAATTTAAATTGAGTAGATTTTGAAAACGTTGATTTCGGCAAGATGAACAAAGTGCAATAAATTTCTATGGATTTGAGCACTTGCTTACCTATTTCATCAAAAAATATCAAACATGGTGCATTTTTTCGTGCCGTATTGAAAATCTTTACAATAAATTTCTCCGCATTGCCTACATACGGCGAATAAATCTCCGCTCCTGACGTGGCAATAAATGTCATATTCGCTTCATTGGCCAGACATTTTGCAATCATTGTTTTAGCACATCCTGGTGGTCCATATAAAAGAATACCTGAAATTTACAAATGAAACCGAGAACTATTAGGATATCAATCTCCATTTAACCAGCCATTCTTACCCTTAGGCGGTTGCAGACCAAAACGTTGAAATGCCTCTGGATTTCGTATAGGCGATAATATCGACACATTCAACGATTTTTTCAACGTGTCCATACCACCGATATGATCAAAATTTAAATCGCTTGATACAACAGTCACTTCAGTGCCGCGCAATGAAGTTGGCTTAATCTGTATTTAAAGCATTGAAATTAATTAAAAAATGATGTTAATCGAAATTTATAAATTTTCATTGACAACGAAGACAAACAAGATTAAGAAAATTAACGTTTCCGAATGACACAGAACACTCCTTTTTGAGGGTCAAGCATGTGTGTGCTTTAAATCATTAAAATAACATTTGCATTGGGATTCTCTACTGATACTGCCTATAATGCCCAATTTATTTATTTTTTTAACTAATAATCCGTGCTGATAAAAGCTATATTCGTATTATATCTTTGCCCATCCCAACAGTTCAATTTATTGAATGTTATTTAAATGATAGGGGGATTAGTTCATTAACACTAATTGGCGTAAATATTAAAGTATCGACGTCAACAATAAGAGAGATAATAGAAAGATATGTTTTTACTTTTGTTGTACATTAAAGGTGTGTCATCGAATAATTGCTAAGGACTGAAGCCAATAGAAATTGGAGCTTAAGTTGATCTGAGATTTTGATTATCTACCAGTTTAGTGTACATCTATAATGTGTTATCTTTAAAAATTATTATGGAAATTATGTTGAATGCAACTTGGCTGATTGCTTGTGGGGAGATGACTCCTGTTTGAGTATAATATAATTAAATCAACCATCAATCAATTATATTAGCATACTTACCGATTTCAAACAACATGTAAACATATCAATATACTGCTCCAATACTTTTTCACCCTGATTTTTGCATGTTTCACGATTCACATTGGTCATCAGAAGAACTAAATCGGCTGCTACAAATCCTTGTGTTCTCCCGGCTACCCATTTGGATAAATGTTCAATACATTCATCTGGCAGTAATTTGCAATCTCTTCGTATAAGTGCAGATAGCATGCTACATCTCTGTTTTTCACTTGGTGAATGAATAAGAATCTATAAAAGTCGGTAGGATGTGATTATTGCGTTGATTTCAATAAAATAGTTTATATACATATGTAAGTAATATGAATTCTCACCTCATTATCAAATCGTCCTGCCCTGCGTATGATTGGATTAACAAATTCTAAATTAGATGTTGTCGCCAGCACAAGAACACCGCTGCCCTGTAGATCGTCAAGCAAGGATACAAACTGAGCCGAGATTCGGGCTATGTGACCTTTATCAGTGGATGCAAGAACGTCAGCCGGACAGAGAAGATCGATGTTTTCAACGAAAATAACTGTCAAACCTGTATTAAAGAAAATTGGTTGCGTTATAAAATTTACATACATTGTGAGGATGTAACATTTTTTTTAAAATTCCCAATCAAATGTTTATGCATTTTTTACATACAAATTCCGACAGATTTGCAATTTGACAAAATGTCCTTTTGAGCAAAGATACAAATTCAACCGCGTTCAAATCCGATAGACAGGCGCAGGCGGTCTAATTTTTAAAAAGCTTTTAGAGTCATTTTTTGTTGTTGATTCTTGCTGCCGATTCTTCGATTTTAACGTTTGATTTTTTAATACAATATAAATACATACTCCAATACTGGATGAAACGAACAACAAAAATACCATCTGCAGAATTTGTTAAATGTTATAATTTGTTTTGTTTTTTTTTTCTTGCAGAACTCAACAAAAATCATGTTAAAATAATAATAGGCGTGTTTTCTTTGTACTACGGTGTAGGTTAGTTTAGTGTAAATACATGGGACTACATCAACAACAGCAAACCCATAGTAATTTATCGGGGGTACCCATTTTGACAACTAGGGGCGCTCTATTACGAAAAAGTTTAATACATACAACATTAGCTAACCAACGAAAGCCCTTGGTGGGCTTCACTAACAAATACATACTCAATTCTTGGATCTTCAAATAAATTGATTGATTGTAATTAATTTTGTGAACAATTAATTCAACGGATTTCATAACTTTATACAGGACCCGCGGTGGGGCATACGAGATTTAGGGGCCTAACAGTCACATGAAAAATTTCTCAAACCATAAAAACAGGGCTGCCAAAAACAATATTCCGACGTATAGATATTTTTTGGAGACAAGAAGAGATATACACTTATATAGCTAGATATAGCCTACAAAGGAAAAACAAAAATTTTGGAAAAGTGGCGATTTATTTTTCAATATAGTCTCCTTTTAGCTCGATACACTTGATCCAGCGATGCTCCAACTTCTTTAACCCATCTGAATAATACGTTTTTTCGAGGCCTGCAAAGTCGGCCTTTGTGGCGGCGATGACCTCCTCATTCGACTGAAATTTCTGCCCCGCGAGTGACTTATTCAAGTTTGGAAACAAAAAGAAGTCGCACGGGGACAAATCTGGAGAATACGGTGGATGGGGCAGCAGTTCGTAGCCCTTTTGCTGGTAGCCGATGTGGATCACAGCTTGTGAATCCCAGAAAACACTGGCCATTACCTTTCCGGCCGATGGGACAGTTTTCGCCTTCTTCGGAGCACGTTCGCCGGGTGAAGTCCACTGTTTCGACTGTTTCTTGGTCTCTGATGTGTACCAGAGTATCTAAGTTTCGTCGACTGTCACGAAACGACGCAGAAACTTCTTCGGATTGCGCTTAAACAGCGTCAAACACTTCTTTGAAGTGGTCTCACGGTTGCGCTTGTTGTCCGGAGTGAGCAAACGCGGCACCAATCGCGCCGACAGCTTTCTCATGCCCAAAATGTCATGCAGGATATGACCCACGCGATCTTTTGAAATGCCTACTGTCTCAGCTATCTCTCGCACCTTCAATCGGCGGTCTGCCAATACGAGATCGTGGATTTTTGTCACGTTATCCTGCGTGCTAACCGGGGCACCTGGACGTGGCTAATCAAAAACCGACGTGCGACCACGTTGACACTCGTTAAACCAATTTTTGACGGTCGCCATCGAAGGAGAAGAGTCACCGTACACAGCATCCAAACGCTCTTTGATTTCGCTGCGCGATTTCCCTTCCAAAAACAAGAATCGAATCACCGACGGATATTGCTCTTTTTCCATTTTTCTAAAATCGCCGGACACTCCAGCTTTCACACGCGACCAAAGCAAAACTACGAGTCTGATCTGGCTGAAATTTGGAAAGTTGCCGTCTAGAAGAATGTACTACACGATAGTAAATTGCTCTTGCAATACTGACACCATCAGGCGGGGAGGCTGGGTGCTTCTTTTTGCTGCAGGCAGTTTGTATGTTTGAATCGAAATCGGACAATGTCATGGGTCAGCCATACAAACCCCACCCCCCAAATTAGGTTCTTCTAAGAAACATTTTTTACACCAATTTCACAAGACCTTGAATTAATGCGTCTCTTAGAGAAAGCATAGTAACACAATCCATGCTTTAGTCCAGAGTGGCCATCAGAAAATAAAAATGGCACCGTTTTCACACACAGCAAAAAATCAGGCGGTGTGAACCAAAATTTATCCAAAAAGGTTTAATTTTTTTATACCTATGGAGTTAAATACATTTATTTCACTCCGTCCCGAGTATAACATTTTCCTTTTATCCATTAGGATAAAACACTCAAAATAAAATTCATTTGGATAAATAATAACTTTTATTCGAAATTATATCAGTTTTTGTTTATATGGTGTTAAAATTTACTTAAAATGGAGTTAATTCCGCACGTAATATATGGTGCAAATTACGAACGTCATCCAGTATAGTCTGTGTGGTGTAGTAGGTAGGGCATTAGTCTTCAAATCATAGGGACGCTGGATCGAATCCCACAGTAGGCAGGTAATTTATTATGCATTTTTAGAGCGTAAAGAGGTAAATGAAATGTCGCCAACACCTATAGAGAGGTAAATGCTAGTTATACAAAACTCATTTATGAGTTAAATGTTCTGTGAAAATTGTGTTTTATTTTTATCCCAAAAATATCGAGTATTACTCCTTTTGGTGTAATTGGAAGTACACTTTTGTGTTCATCCATTTGGATAAAACAATATTTTATCCAAACGGAGGGACCCTATTCGACAATTTTCGGAGCTAAATTCACACCGGATTTTTTGCTGGGCACTATTGCAGTTCATAGTATGCGTGAAAATTATATTCAAACGTCAATTTTTTGTTTACAATTGAGAATATAAAATCCGCGTAATATTTATTACTCTCTTAAAATGCCAACGTGATATTTAACCCTTCTGTTGGCGTATAGATCCAGACAGACCATTGGTACTATATCTTGATGAAAAATATCGTTCAACAATATTTTCCACCCCTTTCCATATATATTTCAAAGGAACTGACGGCCACAAATGCGATCAAACGTTCGGCGAAATATAAACTATGTCTAAAGAAACGAAAAAACAGCGCATCATCGTAAGACATAGTATGTAAACTGTTTCAAGATCCAAAATTAGACCTCTTCAAAAATTAAGATTGATTTCACAGAAAATTCAGCTACACCTTGGGCATAATAGCTCGTAGGTGACGACAGAAGGGTTAATAATTGCATCGACAATATTTTGACGTTTGAATTATTTCGTGGAGTGTACTGTAGTAAACACATATGGGTTGTGTGATCACATAGCCATTCTGGACTAACGCATGGCATGGGTTACTATGCTTTTTCTAAGATGTGTCTTTATCAAAGGAACTAAAAAGTTCAAAACAAATGGAGTCGTAGTATGGGGCTATGCTCCCGCATCCCCCAATAAAATTTTCTGAGTAAATATTTTTATTTGCCCACTTATTCCAAACAAACCCCACACAAGTATTGTTTTGCCGACACAACGGAACTTTTGTGAAGACTGAAGGAAAATAATGGGGGAGGGATTAAGAACAAGTCGTAGGTACGCCCGAAAAAACTTTTAGCCCGAGGGGAGTGAAGGGTATCCAAATTTCGGCCGCCCCCAAAATTTCCCTCAGTCTCATTTAATAAATTATTCATTGTGCAGAGAAGTTTAACCTTCTTTCATAATTCACATGAAAATAACTGGAAATTAGTGCATTTTCCATAAATAAATGTATATAATGAAAAACATCATTTTGTGTTGTTGATTTTGTGAAAAGAAACTTTCAAAATTATTCTGCCTAATTTACTTTAAATGTATCTCAAATAAGAAGTCCGCTTTCGGCTCTATGAACACCTTATAAGCACCAATTACGGGCTAGCTAGTGGTTTCACGGCGTTTAACATCTGGAATGAGACCCACTATAGTACCATGGAGAAATTACCGAACTATGGCTGAGCCCACGAACGTGATGTCGTAGTTGTCAACCAAATAGAAGACATTAGGTGTGTTTTTTGGTTATCCCGTGTAGGTTTGGGTAACGAAACTTCATATAAAAAAAATGACAGATGGATCAGCTGGCATTTTTTTTATATGAAGTTTCGTTACCCAAACCTACACGGGATAACGAAAAAACACACCTATTGTAAATTTTGTTATACTTAATAGCATAACATAGTTAGCAATCTTATGTCAGTGAGATCGCAGAAAAACTACGAATTGTACACTGAGAGAAAAAATACGGTCTGTAATCAAAAATGTTTGTTCTTAATACAAGAACGTTCACATTTAACACTTAAGAATCTTAAAACAACTCTGTTTCGCTTTAAGTACAAAAATTGTTATATTCTTATTAAAAGATATGTTCTTACTTTTAAACAGAGTAGATTGCTAAATTGAATTTTATAATTAAAAACAAACGTTCTAAAAATTGAAAAATTTAAATTAGAGCACACTGTATCGTCAAATTCATGCTTAAAAAAGTTGATTTAAGCGTGTTTTCGATTTATTGCACTCTACATTTGTCTCAGTGTAGGTGGCCCACTCAAGAAGTAGGCGTGAGGGCTCCGAGTGAAGTTGTTCCGCCACTGGACACTTGCCTGAACGTTTAGAAACCAAAAATTTGTTTCTCCCAAAATTAGTTAGGAAAATGTTTTGAAACAGTGGTTCTTAACGGGTGGGGCGCGACCCCCTAGGAGGGCAATGGGGGTGCGGGCACATAGAAACATTTTTTTTAGATATTTAGTACTACAGAGCATTTAAGGCTTAGTTGAAAGTTTAAACAGTACCTACCAATAATGTATTTATGCTATTATTTATGCTATCGCTGAATGAACAGTTCATGAACTTGAGTTTTCAAAATGGCTGTCAACTTTCGTTATATCCCAAGAATACCAGCAACTGTGCTTTCCTTAATTTCGATTAAAAAAAACTGGAATAATGACAACATGACTTGAATAATGGAAAGCATGTGGCCAATCTGTTTTCTGCAGGCTGCTGAAATTTCAGGGAGTAAAGGTCAGTAACAAAAATCTGTAGGAGTTTTTTCGCTAAAATTTAGAAATCTTTGTTTATTTGCTATGTCTAGAATTCAAAACATAGATGTCTTAGTTTATTCTTAGCCAAAGAACATGTAAGCAGCTCGAAAACAGAGAAGATTTTAAACAAATCGTACCTTCTAAAAGCGATCTTTTCATGCGAAATCTGAAATTTAATGGAATCACACAAATCACTTCCTGGTTAAGCCATATCAATTGTTACATACTCCTATTTCTCGTTCTTTTTTTCCTGCGGGGATGAGATTACTTCCGAATATAATTTCCTGAGTAAACATCCCCATGCTGATAACTGCTGATTTATATGTGGGGTGATCTTCGTTATAACTAAATTACGAAAAATAAGGAAGGATAAAGTAAAGGATAACCTTGAATCGAGCGTTAGTCCTCTATCATAAAAAAATTATCATTGCAAATAGGAGTTAGGAGCTTCTCTCAAATGTTGATGAAACAAAGAATTTATATAAACTAGAAATAAAATCGGACCTTAAACAGAGCCTTGCAAAACAACCAAGGGTGGTCGTCGGGTCATCCTAGGTGTGGATAATAGCGGCTTGTAACGGAGAGGATCTCTTTTCAATCCCACTCGCTGAATTGCATGGAGTATCGAGTAGTTGTCCACTTGATTCTTCTTAATCATTCTAACCTAACCATAGGCGTTACGACCTTAAAACTTATTCAATTCCGTGTAGTTTTTGGAAACAAAAATTAAATTCATTAGAAAGAGGTAGTTATTTAACATTTTTAGACCGCAATTTTGGCGGGAAGCTTTCGACACGCGTTGCTGGTGGTTGCTGTCAACATTATGAAACAAAGATACAATGGGTTGGGTACGATATCCCGCCCATCATATTCCCGTTTTTTTAAATCCCGACATTCAATATACCGCCATTTCAATAACCCGCTTATTCAAAATCCCGCTTTTCAATATCCCGCTTTTTAATATCCCGTCACAAAAGGTAAGTATGTATTCTTTTAAAAATCGCGCGCGCGATTTATGAAAGAATACTACTTTTTGTGACGGGATATTGAAAAGCAGGGCAGAAAAGAATACTTACCTTCTTACTACATCACATGTGCCGTTAAAATACTAATACTGCTATATATATTGGAAAGTGAAAGCTAGTTAGTATTCTCTTATCAGTGAGGCGGTGATATTCAATTTCAATTTCAATATATCAATTTTCCGAATTGACACGAAGTTTGGAGGATGCAGATGCCAACAAAATAGCAGATTGGTTTGGAATT
Source organism: Microchrysa polita (assembly GCA_949715475.1). Lineage (NCBI taxonomy): Eukaryota > Metazoa > Arthropoda > Insecta > Diptera > Stratiomyidae > Microchrysa > Microchrysa polita. Next base: position 130,941,533 of record OX454415.1, on the reverse strand, counting down.
AATTATATCCATGGGAAAAATATCAAATAACGTTGAGGCTTGGCACAGACGATTAAACTTTATCACAAGGAAAAGCCATATCGGTCTTTACCGGCTGGTGGAATTACTAGGTAAGGAATTGCTCCTAACTGAAAACCGAGGGGAGCAGTCCCGATCCGAAGGTCGCATCCAAAAGCAAACTAAGGTCTTAAGACGTAGACTGCAATTACTTTCAACCAAAGAGGACTATGAAAAAACGGATCTTTTGAGAAACTTGGCGCATAAACTAATGGAAATAATAATTGATTAGTCGAAAGCATATCTAAATTTTTTTGTTAACAATAAAAAAAAAAGTTGGCGGTATTTTGACGGGATTTTTTTATTATTTAATAGCGGGATATTGAAATGGCGGGATTTTGAGATGGCGGGATTTTGAAATGGCGAGATTTTGGAATGGCGGGATTTTGATATGGCGGGTTTTTGTAATGTCGGGATAACGTAAAGCGGGATTTTTTGGAAAAAGCGGGATTATGAACGGTCAGGATTTTGTTTTTCGGGATTATGTAGGTATCCCGATACAATTTACTCCGCCACATTTTCCAATCTCAAATCATCTTAATGCCTTAACTAAAAAAATTTAATCTTCTTCGTGTTCTTCTTCTTCTTGTAGCGGTGCAGAAAGGTGTGTAGCCTCTGTGCATCTATGTGGGTACGATTTATGGTTCGTCAATGTTTGTGTCCGTGAGGTCTAAGGACAGAAACATAGCTGCTGCGATAGGGTTTTCCCACAGTGATATAGGGGTAAGATCAGTGGGCGCAGCGGGGCATTGAAACAAATGGCCCACATCATGAGGAGTACCATTGCAGTTTGGACAGATGTTTTGGATGTCCGGGTTTATGCGAGAAAGGTACGAATTGAGGCGTGAACAAAAGCCCGACCGAAGTTGAGCTAGTGTTACTCTGGTGGCTCTCGGGAGCCTAATCTCCTCAGGCGAAATTGGTGGTGGGCGCTCTGAGAGGACTCTATTCGCACCTAAACTCGCGATAGACCGATTCACTTCATCAGTGTGGATCGCTGCAATGGCGGCTCGGTATGTAACTTCATCGTAAGGGTCCCGTTTGTATCCCTGAACCTCTCTCTCAAGGTCTCGTAAACCACGCCTGACATGTCGTGGTGGAGGAATTCGGTCCATGAGATGATTATTGGGATGATCCTCACGGTAGCAACCAACAAGATACTGTTTAGAGAGTAGGAGATTGTGATCACGTATTGGCATCAATTTTGTCTCCTGATGTAAGTGATCCTGGGCAGACATCAGAAGGCAACCTGTCGCGATGCGTAGAGCGGCATTTTGGCAGACCTGAACTTTGGTCCAGTTTGTTTCACATAGACTATGTGTCCAAACTGGGGCTGCATAATCAGCGGCCGCTCGACCCACCGCTTTATAGGTAGCTAGCATGGTTTCTTTATCTTTGCCCCAGGTGCTACCAGCTAGAGCTTTTAGGATGTTGTTCCTACTGCGCATTTTTTCACATACTGAAGCTGCATGATTCGCAGACGTCATCATGTTCTCTAGGTGAAGCCCGAGAATTTTAGGATTTTTAACAGTAGGAACAGAATTGTTGCCAATACGTATATCCATCTCCCATCTCATGTCCTCCCACCAAGTGGTTAGAAAAGTCGCAGAGGATTTGGACGCAGAGATGGTGAGGTTTCGGCTTTGGAAAAAAGCCTGTAATCGTCCTAGATAGCGATTAATTCGGAGGCGCATTTCTTCCTTATCATTCCCTGTGGCGAGTACGGTGCAATCGTCAGCATAGGAAATCACCTCGATTCCTTCAGGTGGTGTGGGAAGGCCGGACATGTAGATGTTGAACAGAGTGGGGGAGAGTACCCCTCCCTGTGGAACACCTAATTTGATTTTCCTAAGCTTAGAACGTTTGCCTCGAAACTCGGTGAAGGAGTGCCGACCAGCTAGATAATTGGCAATCCAACGGATCTCTTGTGCAGGAAGATGCATATTCAACAGGTTTGCCAGGAGCATTGAATGATTGACCTTATCGAATGCACTTGATAGGTCTATTGCCACCAGAATAGTTCTGTGACAACGACTGCGTTGATTCAGCCCATCACGAATGCGTGTAGTGATCGCATCGAGGGCAGTGGTGGTACTATGCATCTTCCTGAAGCCATGTTGGTGAGGTTCTAGCTTCGCATGTGCAACAAGAGTGGGGTGAATAAGGGCCTCCAGCGTCTTTGCGACAGGAGAAAGTATCGTAATGGGGCGGTAGGATTCCCCGAGATTTGCGCTCTTCCCTGGCTTGAGACAGGGAACAATTCGACCTGTTTTCCAGATTTCAGGGATGGCAAGCGTGGACATCGACAAGTTAAAGGCGGCCGTGAGATACTCAATGGCTGGAAGGTCGAGATGTTTCAACATGGTCATCGAAATGCCATCTGGTCCGAGGGCCTTGGAGTTTTTAGCATTCTCGATGACTTTTTTAACCTGGTCCGCTGTAAAAGATGGTATGGTGTCAACAATCCGGCTGCGAATCCGTCTTCTAATTTTGCGCTTGAGGCCGTCTGACTTGGGATGTTCAATAAATTGTTTATTGAACAGGCTAGCACACTGAAGAGGATCGCAGGTTTTAGTGTTGCCAAATTCGATGGCGTTGTTGCCCTTTTCTTTCCGAGGATTGGAAAGGGCGCGGACGGTAGACCATAATTTGCTGACACCTTCATTGAGGTTACATTCATCGAGGTGCTGATTCCATTTCGCCCTCCTATAGTCTTTAACTTGTCGGTCAATTTCGGAGTTAAGCTCCTGAATTCTGGGATCATCAGGGTGAGCGCGTCTGATCTGATCACGTTCATCGGCTAATCTGGCGGCACTAGTGGGGAAGTTAGGCCGAACTTTCGGGATACGTCCTGCCGGAATAAAACGTGCCGCGGCTGTGGTAATGACGTTCCTAATATTTTTCTCGGCCTCATGAATAGTGATAGGTGATGTTAGCTCGATGAACTTCGCCGACGAGTAAGCTTTGAAACCATCCCAATCGGCTTTCTTGTGATTGACAAACGTTCGCTTCTCAGACTTAGTCATGTTCGCTGGTTTGTCAATCTTTATAATGATTGGGAGGTGATCTGATTTAAGGGTGGTACGTACTTCCCATCGGGAAGCAGCAATTAGGCTGGCACTGACAATAGCTATGTCAGGAGAACTACTGCAAGTGCCCACGACTCTAGTCGGCGAGTCTTCATTAAGTGAACAGAATTCTGAGGCGTCAAGTGATTCGGCGATAGCTATACCCCTGGCATTGTTGTTGAGGTCCGAATGCCAGAGCTCATGGTGCGCGTTAAAGTCGCCAAGGATGACCCTGTGCTCTCCGGAAAGGAGAGGACCAATATCGAAACGATAGCCAGAAGGGCAACTAGAGTGAGGTGGTACATATATATTAAAAATTTCGATATTAGTACTCCCTGATGGAACTGAGATGGCTTGAATTTCCGCCGTACCGTCAGCAACTACATCTAATACACAGTAATGTACGGACTTGTGTATTAGGAAGGCAAGACCACCTCCAGGGTGAGGATCATCCGTGGCGGCCGGTCGATCTTTCCGCAGTATAACATAATCGCTATGGACGCTTAGAGACGAGTTTGCGTGAAGCAACGTCTCTTGGATGGCGGCGATGAGAATTCTGTTTGAACTTAAGAAGTGTGTGATCTCAGCGATTTTCCGGTGAATGCCATTACAGTTAAACTGTAATATAGATAGTGCAGTGAAAACTGCTGGAGGAGGAGGGCCGGGTGTAAGACTGGGTCTGGCACTCCTTATCATATTGTTTGGCGGTGTAGGGGGCAGTGGTGGAGAAGGTGGGCTAGGAGCAGCCCTGGGTTGCCTGGAATTTATACAACCTGGTGCAACATATGCTAAGGAGTGTTGACCTTGTCTTCGTAACCCTGAACACCTAAAGTGAACCCATTCCCTGCAGCAATTACACTGCACTGATCTGGCATTCGAACCGATACGTTGGTTGCAGACACTACAAATCCATACCTCTGGGCCTGGATTTGTTTCAACACCGGCGCGAATTAGTAAAATTGAGAGCAGCCGCGCCGAGATGTAATGCTCCCAATATGACGAAAAAACACATATATCGTACCCACACATATACACAGACAAACACAACCTTCCTGCATCGAACCTTCAGGGCTCCTGCCGGGGCTCTTGCCAGGAAGGCATATTGGCCGCTTTTGGCCGTTTTGCAGAACAAAACGGGTGTGATCCGCCCCGTAGAGGCAGCTGCCGTAAGACCACATCTTTTTTTTCTTCTTCGTGTTCACATACTATAACTAGAAGATAAAGTTAATTATAATAATCAGTTCAACCAAACCATATCCACTCATTCATAAGATTCTCTAAAATGTTTACTAACAAATAATACATCATCTCAGATGATGTAATTATACTGGCCATGACCATGGCTACACAGAACAGTACAAAACTTTACCATATATCTCATTTATAGATATGCGTGTGTGTACTTGTCTCAATTATTCTCAACTTCAACCCCCTTGTCTGTTGTCTGATACAGATTTTTTTAGTCCATTCACTTTAGCATTTCAAATAGAAAAAAATAGACTATGGCTAATTTCGGTTGTTTTAGAATTAGTAGGACGCCAGCAGCCTGAAACTCATTTTGCTAAATTTTTATAAGAACGCATTGGTCTCGGCGATGAAACGATCCAAGATAGAGCTGCCTGTAGAAATAGACTGAGGCATTAACCCCAGAACGGGCGATGTGCCTACACTGTGAACCGACGCGACGCCATGGAGCCGTATAAATAACGAGCCAAGGAAAAAGAAGCTAAGAAATACATATTTTGATAGGAAAGGTCCCAAAAAGGGTACTAATTAATCCTTGATTGGAGGTAGGTATGCGGGGTATCATATTTTATTTTACTTATATATTTACATACAAGTATAGTAAATCGTGTATGAATGAAAATTTTTAGTGTACATCGTAATTTATCATTTGTATCTTTTCAAAGCCATAACTACACGAATAAACGAAGCGGCCACTACCTTCTTAACTTTTTAGTATTTTATAATTTAGTGCCCTTTTTGTGACCTTTCCGATCAAAATTTTTTTTAGCAAAATTAGTTTTATAATCCTGTCACCCTACTGCTTCCAAAACAACAGAAATTAGCCTTAGTCTATTTTTTCAATTTAAAGCCCTGAATTGGAATATGTATTTTGATTGTACTATTTATGTGTTTTCGCAAACAATTTCAGAACTTATTCATTCACACATGGCTAAATAAATTGCTCTCTTGTTATTTATACGAGGGTTACTAAAAAAGTTTCTAGAAAATAAATGAAAACGATTTTTTTAAATGGTTTTATTATTTTTCAAAATATTACGCTTAATCCAATTTTCGAAGCATTTTTTCCACTCCGATGGAGACACCTCCAAAAAATGGGTTCTGAACGCTTCAACAGTTGCTTCGGGCGAAGAAAATCGTTCACCACGTAATTTAATTTTAATAAATGGGAACAAAAAAAAATCATTGGGTGCCAGGTCAGGGCTGCAAGGCGGAATACCCGTCAATTCAATGTTTTGACCGGTTAAATAGGCGTAAGTTTGGACTGATGTGTGAGAGCTCGCATGGTCATGATGAAAAATGATTCGTCTTCCCTTATTCGTTTTGCGAATTTCCCCGAAGATTTCGGGCAAACAAATAGTCGTGTACCACTCGGTGTTGACCGTACTACGTTCCTTAAGTGGAATAATGGCCATAGGACCGGCCGAAGAGACAGGACACCATTTGTCACGCAGTGGGTTCGTCTTGGAACACCCACACAGTCGACTGCTGTTTAGTTTCCGGCTCAAAGGCATTTTATTTACGTCATTTGATGCACCGTTATGGTATTTTTTTTTATCATTTTTCTGCACCAATCGACACGAGCCTTTTTTTGAGCTATTGTCAAATTATGCGGGATCCAACGGGAACAAACCTTTTTTACGGCCAATATGCAGCATCGAATGTATGGCCGGGGGAGAAATGCCCAAGGATGCCTCTATCTCACGGTATGTCACATGCCGGTCTTGCGTAATGATTTCACGCATGGCATCCACGTTTTCCGCCACAATGGCTGTTTTTGGACGACCTTCACGAAATTCGTCCTTGAGTGAGTTACACCCACGTTTGAACTCGTTAAACCAGTTATAAATTGTCGGACGAGATGGTACTTCATCCCCAAATGCAAAATGAAGCCGATCGAAGCACTGCTGTTGTGATAATCCAACTTTAAAATCGTAGAAAATCAATGCACAAAAAAAAATTTGTTTTTTTGCTAAATTGACTTTTTTAACTAACTGTAACTTACACAAGTATCACTTGACATCTAAGTGTTCTGAGCAGGAATATGCTAGAAAAGGTCAAACTTTCTGATGGAATTAACATATTTGACGAAAACGTAATAGATAATGCCTATTCTAAAAACTTTTGTAGTAGCCTATGTATTCATATCACATTATAAAAAAAAATATCTCAGGTGAAACCGGAACATTCGGGGATTTCTACGAGACTTGGCCAGTTCAATATATGCTAATAAATTGTGTACGCATCTTTAGATGATTATTCCATTTTGAGCGATTTCGTCGAGTATTTAAGCAGTGGTCCGGTGTTCAGTTGCTATAATTTAGGACTCTAGCATCTGTGGTACCACAACACCAAAGTATCAGTTAAACTACTGTTTTCTGCGATATAACGCAAATAAGTACAAAACGATGTTATCCGCCTTACGAGTATTTTTGATTCTGTCTATTGTGGGATTTTGTACCGCCCAAAAGAGTATGTTTTGGTTTCTAGTATTATTTGTGTATGTATATATTATCAAATAAAATTTTGAATTTCTTTAAAGAATGTCCAAGGAATGAAGTTTACATGTCATGTGGTCCAAGTTGTCAAACCGAATGTGACACCTTGAATCAACCGTGTGGTATACGTCATATTCGGTGTCCAGATGGATGTTATTGTATTGAGAACTATGCCCGTGCTACTCCAGGCGGAAGATGTATACCCAGTGAACAGTGCAGAAAAAATTAGTGTAATCAGTTTGTAATTATTCTTATTATGTACGAGTATTTTTTATTATAAAAAAAATATAAATTTGTAGTTTTTCTTAAAAATGTTAAATAGTTTATAATTTTCTGAAATTAACGTCTGGTTTCTAGTGAGGCATAGCATGCCGATAGATTGATGTGAGACTGAACGACGTTTCATAGCAAACTGGTTTTCAGTTGCATAAAATTGCTATCTGTATCTGTATATGCATATCCTATCTGCAATTAACACTCCGCATCAATACAACTCTCCAATTCTAATATGTATGTCTGATTGGTATTTGATACTACAGTCAAACCTGTCTAATCGGACCACTGACGGGACCGATCAAATTTGGTCCGATTAGCAGGTGGTCCGATTACTAAGGGATGCCAGAAAAGTACAAAAAATTAATGAAATCATTTTTAAACGTTATTCATGAACATTGGACTTGTAAAAAGGTCAACTATGTCTTATGCAATTAATGTTTTGAAACCGCTCAACAGCGTAACTCCTTTGTGATTTTTTTTTTATTATAAATTCTTCCTACACTCAGTTCCACCGAAATTTTGAATATTCTTCAATATTTTATCAAGCGTTTCTATAATCAAAGTCATGGTTAATGGTTCAAGCAATCCTCCCTTTAACTTCACTTGCATCTTCTTGTCTCAGAAACTCCAGAATTGTCTCACCACTTCATCTACCCAACTCTGATCCAATGGTTGATGCTGTCTACGAAATTTCCCGTGGTCATAGGAAATAATATAGCTCATCATTGTAATCAGAACTGAAGTGAATGTAGTAACGAAATTTCTAAGATTTTTTTTTAGTCAACAAAATGTCTTGCCACTTTGCCTGTCTGTTGGCCAAAAATTTCCTCGTACTGCTCAAGTAAGAATCAATTCGAAGTTTTGGTCCGATTTTGGAGATTTATCCAGTGATTGGTCCGATTGTGGAGGTACGTCTAGTACTGATCCATCTAATTGGAGTCACCGATCGTGGTCCATGGTCCGATTAAGAGGTGGTCCGTTTATAAAGGTTATTTTGTATGAAAAACCAAATAAAATTGACCAAGGGTGGTCCAATTAGAAGGTGGTCCGATTATAGAGTGGTCCGATTAACAGGTTTGACTGTATTACTTCACTAAAACATAAGGAGCAAACGAATTGCATTTATTTTAAATTATATCCACTTAATTCTGTAAAATTGCAGACAATTTGAAACTAAACAACTATAGTCTCAACGTTTCAACACCCGAATTGTTTTCAAATACATTTCGATTTAAATTTTCAGGGGAAAATAAAACTAAGTCAATCCTCATTTAAATTTCCCCTACAACATTTCATAGACAGGTCATAACACAAGTTAGTAACCGATTGTAAAAAATTGTGATGTTTTGTAGATTCTTTTTAAGAGGAACAGAAAACATGACGTTGACGCACGCAACTAGCTTCATTTAATATTTGACAGTTGAGGAACTTGTCGTTTAGAATGTAAAACGTAAAACTTGTTGTTTCAATAATTATTGTTTGCAACGTTTCAGAATTTTTGTACGCACGGATTATGTATTTTGTTAAAACTAATTTATTACAAAAAAAGTCAAGAGCGACATGCATAAAGCCAAGACTCTTCAACTCGAAACCAGAATTCTCGGGGATTTTCATGGTATTTGTTTTAATTGCTTTTCATTGACTTCCCGCAGTATAAAATCGATGGTGTTGTTTTGAGGAACAAGTAATATCTATTCTACAGCGGAAGAATTCGCTTGCTCTCAGCTTTTTTTTACTAAAACCACAGTAAACAATGTCGTCGTATTTGCATTTAATTTTAGTAGCATGTTTAATTGCTGCTTGCAGTTGCAAAGAAAAAAGTAGGATTCAGTAATTTAATTTAATTTGTTACAAATTTTAATATACATATGTACATATATTATATTTTCAGGGGCTTGTCCAAAAAATGAAGTCTGGAAGGACTGCGGACCATCATGTCAAACTGAATGTCATACACTCAACGAACCTTGTATGATAGCACATTTCGTGTGTCCCAGCGATTGCTATTGTATCGAAAACTATGCTCGTGCAACTCCTGGCGGAAGATGTGTTCCAATTTCACAGTGCAGAAGGAAATATTGATCGGCGGAGTCATTATTATTTTATCTGATTTTTTTTTGTATGTTTCAAAATGAGAAAATAAAGTCTAATGTTTTCCTTCTTCCATATCTCGGGATACCACTGTATCTTCTTGTCCACAGGAAATTTGTAATTTATTTACTGCCTGTGAAATGCAGCTTTTCCTCACCTAAAACACCGAGCTCCTTAATTCCACCGGCTGATTTCAACCCAGTATATCCTTTATTGACGGAATAGTTCTTCCACTTGATGAAATCATTAGAGCTTTACAAGAGTTGAGTTTGAATGTCAACAAAGGACCCCGCTCTGACCTAATTCCTCCCTATTGTCTAAGGCAATGTGCTAATCAATTGTCACATTCTCTGCACATGATCTTCAATAAATCACTCCAATCGGGTGTCTTTCCGTCTTTTTGGAAATACTCGCATCTCACGCCTGTTTATAAGAGCGGTGTTAAGGGTACAGTTGACCACAATCGAGGCATCGCCCATTCTTTCAGCAATCCCTAAACCAACGGTTCTTAACCAGTGGTCCGCGGACCACTGGTGGTCCCTGAGATGTCATTAGGTGGTCCGTGAAGCCTTTACCACATAGTTCGATGTGAATATTCTCAATTAGCACAAACTATATTTTCAAAAAAACTTCAAAGTTGTGCGCTTCTCAAACACAAACCCCAGAAGCGGTAGACAATTGATTAGGACTGTTTTCATTGAGATGTATCGCTGTTAATGGATAACACCCAAAAGGAAATGAATACGAGAAAAGGGCATGAAGGGAGAATGTCAGGACGACCGAGAGCTTGTTGGAAATTCTGCGATTATGCAGAAAAGGTACTATAGGATTCCAACACCGGAGGACGCCATCAAAATCTACTATATTTGGGGCTTCGAAGACCGGGTTTGATCACCATATGGCCCCAAGAGCATTTCTGGGAACGTTGGAACTGATTGCTGCCATGTTGCTATTTAAATTTCCCAATTTTTCGAACCTTTTTGTGCGAACCCTTTTAGCTTATTTTCTTATGTCAGTGGGATACGGGTGGCACCTTCTCCCTTCGATTAGCCCAACTTAGAGGTAAAGTGACTGCTGTCGAGGCTCCGCCTGTCTTTTTTTATATAGATTAGGAATCTTGCATAGATTATATACGCCGCGTGTAGCTGATACCGCTAGCATGGATTTCCAACTAATCAGTAGGGATGGGAATGAATAACCGGTTATTATGAATAACCGGTAGTTTCAATTAAAAAAACCGGTTATATCCGGTACTATTTTTGCCCGGTTATTAACCGGTACTATTTTTAAAATGGAAAAACCGAGAATAACCGGTGATTACTTTTAAAATTGGCGCACATTCCAAATTTCCACACAATATTTCAACAGAGAACAAGCAGCTAGTGCAATGAAAAGGTCTATTTGGTAAAACTAAACTTAGAATTTTTCCAAAAAAAAACTTCATTGCACTGGGTGTTCGATTTAATGGAGTAAGTTAGTCGAACGGCGCACATAAGTAGCGAATCACAAATTAAAATGTATTTAAAGCTGTACCTATATTACCTCCAAATGGTAGCTCGTCAAAAAACAGGCGTCGGCGTCGTGAGCTGCTTACCATCTACACTAGCCACCAAATGGAGCCTGAAAATGATATAACCAAACTACTTTCATTTTGTTTTTTTTTTTTTAATTTTAAAATCGGACAACGCGCGTTTAAATTATTGCCATTAGAAAATTACACTATTTCAAACAAAAAACGAACAAAATTGTCACTTTGAATTCGAGAAGACTAGGAAATTGGACGGCCGCACAAATGACAGTCAGTGTAGATGCAATGACAACTTCCAGTTGGCATCGCGAGCTGCCAATTGGCAGTGAGGATAAAGCTTAACAGGTTGAGTCCCGACATTGTTTCGGATAGCGTCGGACGGTTGGGCAATACAAAAGTATTTCGTCCATATAAACCGAACGCCCATACAAACGGCTCAGCTTCGACACTCGAATATTTAGAAAATACCAATTTATTATTATATTTTTATCATTTGTCGATATCGGGTATTATATTTTCAAAATTTTTTTTACGTATAAGGTAAACGGAACAGAAATACAGGTCCAAATAAGATGCACAACTCTGCAAGCTGCACATGCTCTCTGGTAACAATTCCAAAGGTGAAAGAAGAACGAAACTCTTGCCATACACCGAGGCCTTCATTTCATTCCAAAACTATATCCCAAAGTTATTCCAAAAGCCATAGAAATACATGAATGTAAGTGCCCAGTATACTGAACGCTGGCTATAGTTATTGACTCAGGTGTCCAGCTAACTGGACGCCGGGACTCAACCTGTTAAACTCTGCACTCTGCCAAATCAACGAATGGAATTTTAATCCGTTTGATGCAGGATGCACAGCTTCACCATAAAATTAGTACATCGAATCCAGCTGAGTTTTTCTATTACAATTAGAAATTCCGTATCGCCTAAATTTATTGTTTCCTATTGAAACTTTCATTATTTGTGCAAATTTTCACATTTTTGCGCAAAATGTCCTGTTTTAAGAAATAATGTTAATGCGAGGTGCCTGGTTTCCTAATAAGTTACGCTGCGGTCACAATGCTATCTTAAATATAGAAAAAATATATGGAAAATATGGAAAAATATAGAACAGGAGGGCCTTTTCTTTGTTAGTCGGTTTTTAACCGGTTATTTCAATAACCGGTATTTTTGGCCGGTTAAACCGAGCCGGTATAACCGATGAGGAAAATAACCGGAGTAACCGGACAACCGGTATTTTTGTCCAAAAGTCCCATCCCTACTAATCAGCCTTCAGCGCAGGTAGCAGAATTACGTCTACCCCTGTAGAGAAGCCATGTCGATAGTTGTGCATATTCACCTTACCGGTACTCTTGGGGTTCGCCCTATGTAAGTATACGTATAAGTATACATCCATTTTTCGTCCGCACATTACAGTTAGCGTCCAGCGTAGGGCCCTGGATCATTTGCTGTACTTATACAAATTTTGGGGGAAACACTCATTTTAGGTACAAATCTAATTTAATTTTAGGAAGGGAAGTCACGCCCGCCTACTGGCAGCACTGCTTAAGCATGTTCAACGAGGGAGGTCAACTAGAGAGAGCATGTTCATGATGTATTTTTAAAAAATGCACATATTTTCGTCAAATTAGCCGAACACACACGTTTAATTCGTGAATCCGTGGATTTCAATCCATTTTATTGGCTTTGGATTCGCCGTGTGTGTGCAGTTCTATAGATAGATGGATGAAGGCAGAGGGTCGATCGGTCAGCTGACGAATGAAGGAGTTGAATGGAAGCGTCAGTGTCAATATTTTTTAGGATATCTTAAATATTTGGGTGTTCTACCGCCAGCCGTTAAGATATTTGGAATCACTGGAAATCACTGGAAATCACTGACTTTCACTGCCAATATTTTCATTCGATGAAAATAACGAGGAATAATACTATCACCACAATGCTCGGTAAAAAATTTCATGATTTGTATGGCTCTTCACAGATTTGGAATGTTAGTGGTCCGCGACAAATAACGAGTTTTATCAAGTGGTCCCTCACGTACAAAAGGTTAAGAACCACTGCCCTAAACTATTCCCCGCAGGGGGGTCTGTGTCCGTGTGACACTCAGCTTGGAAGGCTGTTTGTAGTCGGACAGGGATCTTTGGTGACTTACGACACCACGGACCTAGTAGCGCAAGGGGGCCCCTGGTACAGTTGATACGCCATGGCGAGGATCTGTACAAAGACCATTCGGGCGTTAACGGTCCCGTGCTCCTGAGTTATGCACGGGTGGCTCTTGGCGTGCCTACCTCCCCCCATAGTTTGCGGGAGGGAAGCACTAAAGGCCTAGCACGATTTTGATGTCCCCTGGTGGGGGGGTGCATCATACGGAAGTCGTGTGAGCTTCGGAGGTGACGGCTCCGCATGACCCGAGTCAAGAAGGGGCTAGCTAGGGAGAACGGCCTTGGTGGAAAATGCCTACGCGCCTATATCTAGCTAGTTTGTGGATTGATGACCACACTGCCTGAGTCGCATTGCTGACTAGTAAACTGAAGCCTGGATGTGAAAAGCAGCGCTTCGTTGTCTGCACAGACGCGGAGTCACAGGTCCAACGAGCCTGGGGTGTGCATGCCCGAATTCGACGTAAGGCTTAACCAATAGGGGGCCGAAGGAGGATCACACCTGCTATGGAGAAGTCCATAGCGAATAGTGTACTACGGGGATGGGTGTGCCCAGGGGACCATGGTCCTTGCCCATCAAGGTGTTGGACTCGTAGTGGCTGGAGGTTGTTACCCAAGTCATCCAGCTAGTGATGCAATCCCGGGGTTGGATTCCGGATGGTGTGTGCATGCGCCTGATGGAGAAATCTCCATCTGACAACAACACCTTGTCAGTAAAAAGCCGAAGGTCCAAACTTTTTAGCGGGACCGGGAGATAAAGGCCGAAAGGCTAGGTGCTCCCCTGACGGTATACCTGTAGATGGTTAGCTTGCCCTAAACTATTCAATTTTTTTTTTTATGTCAATGACAAGGCTTTTATGCAAGCATAGCCTTGGCGGAGGGGAAATTAGGGTAAGGGATCGAGAGCGTGGCGAAGAAGTGCCAATCCACATTTAGTTTGAACTTTTACAGATTACAATTTACTGGAAAAACTGAAGACGGTAAGTTATTCCACATTGTAATTGATCGAGTAACGAAGGATTCGAACAATTTTACGGTGCGGCTGTTCCTGACTTCTAGTGTATGCTGGTGAGCACGACTTGAAAGTCGAGTGGTTCGTGATGAGGTAAAAATATGTCTGGAATAAGGTTGTATATGTATTTCATTCGAGCAACGGTGATTATATTACCGATAAAATAATGTTAGGCAACTTACGTTACGTATGTGCTCAAGAGATTCAATTCGAGATATAATAGATTGATCGTCAATGAATTTAAAAGCCTTGCGTTGGACATTATCCAGCATCCAATTATGAGAATTATATTCCAGTGTAGGTCTTATGTGGCTTTTATAAATTTGGGCTAGATCAGTGGCAGAAAATTTTTTGTTGCACATATTTAAGAACCCAAAATATTTTAATGTATTTTTCACAATGTCAAATATACACTCCCAGTCACTTGAATAGGGACAAACTTTTCGAGAGTTGTTTATCTCAAAATATCCTTTTCCTTGCAGCAGAGAGCATAACTCAGTATTTGTTTACAAAGGCTATTATGTTCTTCATAGTTTGCGAGAAAAAAAAGAAATATTTAATAACAACAGTTATGTTTCATCAAGATTATGCTGATGCACTAATAAATTCTATGTTCAAAATTGGGTCACTTGAATAGGGACAGTTGCGATTTGGTCGTAATTTCGAAAGTGCTAGTATCGTATCCTAACTGTTTTTGTTTTAATCCACTCAGATTGAGTTTTGACTTTTATTTTTGCTAGTTTGGGTAATCATGGGTAGAGGAAAAAGCATTAAATACCGCGCAAATGGCTCAAATCGATGTTTTGAGAAATGAACAACACAGATTACGCGAAATTTCGAAAATAGTGAAAAAAAGTAAATCGGTTGGATGTGTTTAACTATTTAAAAAATAAAAGTGGATATGGACGAAACATAAAAGGGCGTACGCGAGGTGCCCAAACCGCCAAAGAGAATAGGGCCATTCTGCGAGCCACCTCTAATTTTGACTATCAGAGGCTAGAATTGGAGCTAAAGTCGGTGTTACAGCTAGTTTATCAACAGGACAACGTGTAATTAGGAATTCCTCACACCTAAAACGCAAGAAAATTCAGAAAAAAAACACCGTTAGACACAAAGAGGAAAAGCCATCCTCTGGATTTTACTCGCCAAAATATGTCATGGCGGCAGGGGTGGAACAGGGTAGTTTTTTTTTGGGATGAAAAGAAAAGAAAGAAACCTGGATGGCCGAGATGGGTTCCATTTCTATTTCCACGATCTACGTAAAAACGAACGGTTTCTGTCAAGGCATCATAGCAGAGGAGGTAGTGTCATGGTTTGGGGAGCTGTCTCTGATTTTTTTCTAAGTTTTCTTTCATTTTAAGTCTGAGGAATTACTTATTACACGTTTTACTGTTGATAAACTAGCTGTAACGCCGACTTTAGCTCCAATTCTAAGCGCTGATAGTGCAAAATTAGAGGCGGCTCGCAGAATGGCCCTTTTCTCTTTGGCGGTTTGGGCACCTCGCGTACGCCCTTTTATGTTTCGTCCATATCCACTTTTATTTTTTAAATAGTTAAACACATCCGATTTACTTTTTTTCACTATTTTCGAAATTTTGCGTAATCTGTGTTGTTCATTTCCCAAAACATCGATTTGAGCCATTTGCGCGGTATTTAATGCTTTTTCCTCTACCCATGAATACCGAAACTTACAAAAATTAAAGTCAAAACACAATCTGAGTGGATTAAAACAAAAACAGTTAGGATACGATACTAGCACTTTCGAAATAACGACCGAATAGCAACTGTCCCTATTCAAGTGACCCAATTTTGAACATAGAATTTATGAGTGCATCAGCATAATGTTGATGAAACATAACTGTTGTTATTAAATGTTTCATTTTTTCTCGCAAACTATGAGCTACATAATAGCCTTTGTAAACAAATACTGAGTTATCCGCTGCAAGGAAAAGGATATTTTGAGATAAACAACTCTCGAAAAGTTTGTCCCTATTCAAGTGACTGGGAGTGTATAATCAGTTCATTTAAGTTTGCATGTACCAAGGATGTTAAGAGAAGGAGAAGGAGAATTTGGAATGCTAACGCCATCAACGTTTATAGACAGAGATGTAGAAGAAGATTACAACTTATTGGATATCAAACCCGGTTCGCTTCACCGCAAGTAATTATTGTAGATATGTCTTGGTTCAATGATCCAAACATAGATTGTCTTTGGGTTGATGTAGGGTCACCGCGAGAGTCAACTGCATATCTGAAAGAGAACCCAAAATCAAGAGTACTATCATCAGCATCGGATCGGATTAGATGTTAAGTTTAAAAGGTCGTTGCTGAAAAAGAGTCGGGGACAGGACAGTACCTTGTTGTACACCAGCATTAATTGAATGAACAGATGATTTAACGCCGTCCAGTAGAACAGCGATTTAACGATCGCTTAAAAAGCTTTTAATTCAATTGAATAGTGAGGGATCAATGCCAAAACCACGTAGCTTCGATAGTAAAGATGGATGCCACACACGGTCGAAGGCCTTTGAAATATCCAAAGCAACCACGTTCGCTTCACCAAAGCAATGAAGACAATGATTCCATCATAGATTGTCTTTGGGTTGATGTAGGGTCACCGCGAGAGTCAACTGCATATCTGAAAGAGAACCCAAAATCAAGGTCGTTGCTGAAAAAGAGTCGGGGACAGGACAGTACCTTGTTGTACACCAGCATTAATTGAATGAACAGATGATTTAACGCCGTCCAGTAGAACAGCGATTTAACGATCGCTTAAAAAGCTTTTAATTCAATTGAATAGTGAGGGATCAATGCCAAAACCACGTAGCTTCGATAGTAAACATGGATGCCACACACGGTCGAAGGCCTTTGAAATATCCAAAGCAACCACGTTCGCTTCACCAAAGCAATGAAGACAATGATTCCATCGCTCTGTGAGGAAGGTCATCCAAGTATTCGTTTGAACGAGAAGCATGAAACCCGTACTGACGATCACTGATGAGATCATGTGAATCTAGGTATTGAATTAATTGGTTGTTTATTAGTGTTTCAAAAGCTTTAGACAAGATCGAGGTAAGCGCAATCGGCCTATACAGTTCGAGGGATCACATGCATCACCTTTTTTAAGGATAAGCTGGATATGGGCCAATTTCCATGACGATGAAAACTCCTAGTGAATAGGACAGATGGAATAGTTTACGCAGTGGTTAAGCCAAGGAAGAACCACATTGAATAACGACTGTAGGGGATATACCATCAGGGCCAGCTGACTTCGAAGTGTCAAGCTTGGTAAGAACTTTGAAAACCTCTCAAGTACGAAAAAGCAACGATCTTTGTTTGAAGGAGAATACAGGTATAGGGGGCGGGCTTTGAAGAGTGGGTGGTAAAGTTGAATTAGAAGTGAATAGTTCGGCAAAGATTTTGGCTTTGTCAAGTGGCTCATTATACTGTCCATTATTATGTATAAGAGGCGGAACAGAAGAAGATGAGAAGTTATTTTTCTTCTGCGATAAACTCACTCGAATGATTGACCCACTCCTCAATGATCAACAACATGGATTTCGTAAAGGTAGATCGACTACATCCAACCTCTCTATTTTAGTTTCTGACACCCTCGTTAAAATGTAAAAAGAATATCAAGTTGACGCGGTCTACACAGACTTCAGCAAAGCTTTTGACAATGTCGATCACCAAATTTTAATTGATAATTCACGTCGTTTTGATATTTCTGGTCTTCTTCTCAATTGGCTCCGTTCCTACCTTTGTAATCGGACTCAGTCCGTCAAATTCCAAGGTTGTTCATCCAAATGTATATTCGCATCCTCTGGTGTACCACAGGGCAGTCATTTAGGCCCTCTTCTCTTTAATATCTTCATCGCTGACCTCTCACAATTATTAACGAATATACCTCATATCTTCTATGCTGATGACCTAAAAGTGTACCGCACCATTAAAACGCACTCTGATTCAGGACTTCTTCAATCTAGGCCCCAATCTTTAGAACTGTGGTGCACTCAAAACAATCTTTATCTTAATTTCCCTAAATGCCATGTTTTTAATGTTTTCCAGTAAGAATAACTAACTCTTACAACCTTAATAATTTCGAGCTAAATAGAGTCGACCACATCAAAGATTTCGTTGTTGTTTTGGACAACAAAGTGTGTTTCAACGCGCTTTATGACAAGATTCTATCTAGGGCCTGTAAGCAACTCGGCTTCATTAAAAGACGGGCGAAAGTGTTTAAAAATGTTTGGGTCACTAAATCCTTATACATCGCAATTGTGCGGCCTATAGTTGAGTATCTCTTCTTTTCAGTGCGCTTTAACCCCATGTGGGGCCATGGCGCGTTAACTCAGCCGTTTATAGGCAACTTCGAGTCAACGTTACATTGCATATCATTTCGGAGTGTATATAATGTTGCAAGCACTATATATTTCTTATCCGCACATGTACGGAAAATTTTGGACCCCGCCGAGATTCGATCTCCGGACCTTTAGATTACTTGGTTGAGTCGCACTCTACCATGCGACTCAGCCAAGTGAGCCACAGAGCTTGTGTAATATGGAATCCAGTGTGTGAGCTAGATCATGACAGATTTAAATTCATTCTAAAGCAATTTATCCTTTTTGCTTTATGAGACCTTTATAATCCGCGTGACTTTCATAACCTCCCTTCTTATAATTACAGGTTGAATCTTTTAAATTTAATGACTCTTTCATCTAGAAGAACATTGCTTTATGCCTGTTTTACTTTTGATATTATTAGTGGTACTGTTAATGTTGATCTCCACTCTAACAGAATAACCTTTATGGATCAACACAGACGCACTAGGCACACACCTCTCCTTAAGGAGTACCATACTGTCTATGGTTATTATAACGAACCCCTAAATAGATGCTGCCGAATTTTCAATTCCTTTAGTATTCACTATTTTTCAGGCATGTCTAAATCGGTTTTCAAGAATAATCTATCAAAGGCCCTCTTTACATCCCAGCCTAATACATCCATCCTCAACCCTTTTGCCTCTCGCTGCAATTGAATTCATTAATTATAACTCTTTGTTTACAATCGGTTTATAATTGTTAACGATTAATATTTATATTGTATATTATATTGTGCCTTGTTTGGTAATAAATAAATAAAAATAATGTTTCATAGATGCATAGTAATATTTAATAAGTAAAAAACGTCAAAGCTCAGCAAATGTTTTTAGTTTATACAAATTGATTAATTGATAAAAAAATTAAATAAATAAATGAGAGAATCAATTGGGTTTATTATTGTTTATTCATTTTTCCGTAAAATTCCTAGAAGCTGTATTGTGTATGAATAATAATTATTATTTGTTCTTACACGGAAACAAAAACCAGAAAATATTAAGCTACCGTCAGACCGTGCTAGTACTAGCTACTAGTGCATGCATACAAGAAATCTCCACGGTGACGACGACGTCAACAACGAAACAGTGTCATATAAATGGGTGACTACGCGTTGTTACGACGTTCGTTACCGAGAGTGTGTGCAACTAGACGCGTGAATAGTCACCCTATCTACATAGGAATTAGTTGTATGCGCGAAATTACCACGGTGACGACGCGACGTCGTAAACAATCAAAAAAGTGTTATGCAATTTTACTAGTAAGTAGTAAAATGTATTTAATAGTGGAATAGGACATGTTCAATTATTATTCTACTGGGAAGTGAATATACACTACAATTATTTCTCGGTGGATTTCGAATTAACGGCTCAACGGATCCACACGAAATTCAGTGGGAATGTGTATAATGGTAGGGTATTTGCTACGAATACCTTTGAAGTAGGAAAATGTTAACAGGGTGTCCCAAAGGAGGTGCAAAAATAGATCAATTTATTTGTCATCGGAAAAGGGTGTATATCGACATGAAATTCAGTGTAAATTTGTAGAATGGTAGGCTATTTGCTACAAACACCTTTGAGATTACGAAATATCAACAGGGTGTCCTAAAAAAGGTGCAAAAGCTGATTATAATCGGGAATAAATTTTGTTTGAATGTGTAGAATGGTAGGGTATTTGCTACGAATGCCTTCGAGGTTACGAAATGGTAACAGGGTGTTCGAGACGAGGTGCGAAAGTCGATTATTCTATTTGTCATCGGAAAAGGGTGTATCGGCTCCTATATCGACATGAAATTCAGTGTAAATTTGCAGAATGGTAGGCTATTTGCTACAAACACCTTTGAGATTACGAAATATCAACAGGGTGTCCTAAACGAGGTGCAAAAGTAGATAATAATCAGCAATAAATTTAGTATGAATGTATCGAGTGGTAGGGTATTTTCTACGAATACCTTTGAGAATCAGAAATGTTAACAAGGTGTCCCAAACGAGGTGTAAAAGTAGATCATTTTAGTGTTTTGGAATCAGTAGAGGGCCAGGTGTCTGTCAAACTGTTTTTGGTAAAAAAAAATGTTTATCATATTTATTTATAATTGTGACTGGCATATAAAGAAGAAGAAGACATTTAAAAAGAGATAAAATACATTGCATATTAATTACTCGTTTCTTGTTTAAAACAACCACAGAGGATGTGAGAAAGACTTGTTCTATCTTTACTATTTGAAATGGTAAAATGAGACAAGTGGGGAAAAATTATAGAAAAATCCCAGATTTGATTTATGTAATTTAATCCAATCGAAACATACCGGCTAGATCGAATCCTATATTACTAAATAACTTTTGCACCTCGTTTAGGACACCCTGTTCCAATTCCAAATCTCAAAGGTATATGTAGCAAATATCCTACCATTCTACATATTTACACTGAATTTCATGTCGATATACGAGCCGGTACACCTTTTTCCGATGACAAATAAAATTATCTACTTTTGTACCTCCTTTGGGACACCCTGATAACATTTCCTTACTTCAAAGGTATTCGTAGGAAATACCCTATCATTTTACATATTCACACTAAATTTATTGCCGATTATAATCAGCTTTTGCACCTTTTTTAGGACACCCTGTTGATATTTCGTAATCTCAAAAGTGTTTGTAGCAAATAGCCTACCATTCTACATATTTTACGCTGAATTTCATGTCGATATACGTGCCGATACACCCTTTTCCGATGACAAATAAAATAATCGACTTTCGCACCTCGTCTCGGACACCCTGTTACCATTTCGTAATCTCGAAGGCATTCGTAGCAAATACCCTACCATTCTACACATTCAAACAAAATTTATTCCCGATTATAATCAGCTTTTGCACCTTTTTTAGGACACCCTGTTGATATTTCGTAATCTCAAAAGTGTTTGTAGCAAATAGCCTACCATTCTACATATTTTACACTGAATTTCATGTCGATATACGTACCGATACACCCTTTTCCGATGACAAATAAAATAATCGACTTTCGCACCTCGTCTCGGACACCCTGTTACCATTTCGTAATCTCGAAGGCATTCGTAGCAAATATCCTACCATTTTACACATTCACACTGAATTTCGTGTCGATCGGTTGAGCAGTTAATTCGAAATCCACCGAAAAATAATTTTAGCGTATATTCACTCGCTGGCTGGGTGCTAGTCGAATTGAACATGTCCTATTCCACTAGTATCTAGGAAATGTGTCTGTTGACTAGCTACTAGTCAAATTGCACAACAGTTTGTTGATTGTTTACGACGTCGTCACCGTAGTAATTTCACGTTTGCAACTAACTCCTGTATATAGGGTGACTAGTTGCGCGTCTAGTTGCATCACACTTTCGGTGACGACGTCGTAACAACGCATAGTCACCCATTTACATGACACTGTTTTCGTTGTTTATTACGTGTCGTCGCCTATGGTGATTTCTCGAATGCAACTTTACTAGTACTAGTAGCTCGCCAAATGTGACTGTAGCTTTACTTGACAAAAAAAATCAACGACTGTATAAACAAAGGATGAACTCGTTTAATATGAATTGACTGTTCAGTCGACTTGAAACTATGGTTTTTTTAAAAGCTTTTTTTATCAGTGTTTTCCAAGATGAAATTAAATTTAATTGTTTCAATTCGCTCAAAATCATTTCAATTCTGAGGTCGATTGGTAGTCCATCATCGATAGGTAACCACTTTCTTGGACATAGAAGGGTGAAGACTTACAAATTTATATTAATTTTGTTTTGTATATGGTCCCATCTTTTTCCTTGCCTCTTTATACCGCTCCATGGTTTCGCGATGCTCGACCAGCGGTGTAGGCACATCGCCCGTTTTGGCGGTAATATCTTAGCATATTTCTACAGGCAGCTCTATCTTGGATCGTGTCATCGCCGAGACCCACGCGTTGTTGTTTTATATGGTTCCATATAAAAATAAAATTCTAATCCCTTAAATGTTTTAATTGACAATGCAATGCTGGATTAACTTCATATAAAACTTTCTAAAAAATAGGACTACAACTAAAATTTGATTTAATTAAAACTGTTTCACAAACGTAGCATACGAGTAATGAAAATTCATTTTACACATCGCTATTGGTGCACACCTACCGCCTGGAGCTAAACGTGCATAATTCTCAATACAATAACAACCATCAGGACATCGAACATTCTGTATAGTACACGGTTTGTTGAGGGTAGCGCACTCGGTTTGACATGGCGAACCACATGGCAGATAGACCTCGTTCTTCGGACAAGTTTCTTTAATGTAAAAAGAAATATACTATTACTACTAAAACTAGATTCGAGAATCCAAACTCTTGAGACATAACATACTTTTTTCACATACACAAAATCCCACTAGACAAGTAATTATAACTAATTTTATAAGTGATGTCATCTTAAAATTGTCGGAGTGTTAAAATGTAAAACCAATTAGTTTTGCGATACTTCCGATAACAATAAAGAAAAATACACGATACAATTAGGTTTATATACCTTCAAGTAAACTAATTAAAAAAGTAATGAAAACTACTGTCTGTTTTGTTGTTGATTTACAATTCTGTGCACAGGGGCGGATCTACAAATTTGCCCCATATACCCAGAGAAAAAGTTCACGCGCTTGCAAGATAGCATAAACTCCTTCATCTTTCATTTATATATTTCATGGGCTTCAAAATTCACCTTGACGAATCTTAGTCAACCCCGGAAGAGGAACACTGAGATTCGCAGGGTCTCCAAAAGAAACATGACATTTAGAAGCCTCCGGCAGGTTTTCTAATTACATATATACAAAAATTACTATGATGCTCTCCCTATAGGAAGGATTTAAAATATTTTATTATTTGCGGCCTAAAGGCGTCATAAACTGCAAACAATTGCAATACTAGTTAAATCTACAAGCTCTACAATTTCAAAATACGTTATCTACAATATATTGGTTTCAAAACACGTTAAATCCAACAAAACAGGTGAAAACACGTCAAATTCAATTTTTTTCGATATATTTATTTTAAAGTATTTGAAGCAGCTTTTCAAGATGTTGAGCCGAATACCACAAATATTGAAGATATCTCAGAGGAAGAGGTGATGGAGGCAATGCATCAGATGAAACGCGGAAAGGCAGTCGGCCCGGACAAAATCCCCGCGGAATTTTGGTTGAAAATGGAAAATGTCGGGCTTAGTTGGCTCACAGTTCTCTTCAACAAAATCAAAGGTGGGCAACCGATGCCTGATGCTTTCAGGGAAAGTTTTCTTCTTCCTTTCTATAAGAACAAGGGAGACTCAAGCAAACTCAACAACTATAGGGCTATAAAGTTAACACCTCATACACTAAAGATCTACGAGCGAGTTGTCTGCAACCGATTCAGAAAGATTGTGCGGTTGAATGACAATCAATGCGGCTTTGTTGAAGGTCGATCTACAGTCGATGCGATTCAGTGCATTCGTATTGCGATGGAAAAGTATAGAGCAGCACGAAAGGACTTGTACTTTGTGTTCATTGATTTGGAGAAGGCATTCGATAGAGTACCTACCTCGTGATCTGATATGGTTGGCCTTGAGAGCACTTAATGTCCCCGAGGCATACGTCAGGATGATACGAGACATGTATGATGGAGCTACGACTAAGGTTAGATGCACAGCCGGTGAATCAGAAGAATTTCCGGTGAATGTCGGAGTACACCAGGGCAGTGTATTGAGTCCGTTGCTCTTCAACATCATCATGTGCTACTTATTAACACGTGTCTCCGACGGCCTAGAAATATATCTTCTTTTTGCTGATGATATAGTCCTCAGTAGCCCAAACATCGTTGCCTTGCAAGCTGCGCTTACAAAATGGTGTGACATTCTGGAGGAGCATGGACTGAGGGTAAGTATAACAAAGACTGAGTTCTTATGCTGCCAATTCTCAGACCCAAATGCACCGATACCTGAAATGTACGTCAAAGGAGAGCAGCTTAAGTCTTGTACCAAGTTCAAGTACCTTGGCTCGATGGTGAACAGCGGAGCTACATGCGATGATGACATCAAACATCGCACAAAGGTTGGGTGGATGAGGTGGCGAGAAAACTCTGTAGTTTTCTGCGATAAGAAAATGCCACTGAAGCTAAAGGGCAAGTTGTACAAAACAGTTGTACGTCCCGCACTCATGTATGGATCAGAATGCTGGACCATGTATGAAGGTTACGCGAAAGAAATGAAAATGTTACGCATGTCAGTTGGTGTAACCAAAAGGGACCACATCAAGAGTAGCTACATCCGAGGCAGCTTGTCCATAGACCAACCAATCACCGAAAAGCTCGAAGACCGACGAATGGATTGGTATTGCCATGTTCAAAGGCGTCCGCCTGAGAACCCCGCAAAGAGAGCGATATCAATGGAAGTTCCACTTGATGGACCCAAGGCCAGAGGCAGACCGAAGAACACGCATTGGTCTCGGCGATGACACGATCCAAGATAGAGCTGCCTGTAGAAATATGCTGAAAAATTATCGCCAAAACGGGCGATGTGCCTACACCGCAGGTCGAGCAACGCGGAACCATGGAGCGGTATAAAGAACGAGGCAAGGAAGAAGAAGAAGAAAAAGTATTTGAAATGAGTTGTATGAGGAGCTGAAAATGCTAAATTTAACGATTTATGTAATAAGACGAATTTATTTCGTAAGCTCTATCATGAAGACATTGGCAACAAACATTGAATAAATTAATAAATTCTTCTTTTTCTTCTCTGTACCGTAACCCCTTGTGGGGCATGGTGCGTTCATTCAGCCGTTTATAGGCTATTTCGAGTCAATGTTACATTGCATATAGCCAACGCCATCTAGATACATCAAGGCCGCAACTCAGCTGTACAATGACGGCATGGATCCGTATTCAATTTATCGACGGATGCAAAAAAAAACAGAAACAAATATAAGCACGTCATCAACAGCAAGAACAAGGCAGTGAGACTAAACATTACAAAGTGGCACACAGACGAGTGAGTACTTTTTTCGCGATTTTTGTTTAGAAAATGTGTTTGAACGGCAAACAATTAATTAAAAAGATAGTGGCAGGTTATGTGGGTTATTGACAGTGTACAGAAGTTATTATACTCAAAATGTAGTGCATGGAAAATGAGTGATAAAGTGAAAGATTTCCCCATTTAGGGTTACCAATCAGTTTATTTGTGATCGCGAAAAGATAGTACGGATATTGTAGGAAAAAACGAGTAAGTACGTTAAACGTTTCAACGGCGGTGCTGCCATCGTACAACCGCACAGATAAATAAAAAGTAACAAGCCACTGGCTAAATGCCATATGGTCACCATGACGTCACTACTTGGGATGATGACGACAACGTAATCTGCTAATTTGACGTCTAAAATTCTACATTGCGGCCTTAATATCTAGACGGCGGTGATATAGCTTCTTCTTCTTCATTTTTTAGCGGTGCAGAAAGGTGTGAAACCTCTGTGCATCTATGTGGGTACGATTTTTGGTTCGTCAATGTTTGTGTCCGTGTGGTCTAAGGACAAAAACATAGCTGCTGCGATAGGGTTTCCCCACAGCGATAAAGGAGTAAAATCAGTGGGCGCAGCATTGAAAGAAATGACCCAGATCATGAGGAGTACCATCGCAGTTTGGACAGATGTTTTGTCCGGGTTTATGCGAGAAAGGTACGAATTAAGGCGTGAATAAAAGCCCGACCGAAGTTGAGCTAGTGTTACTCTAGTGGCTCTCGGGAGCCTAATCTCCTCAGGCGAAATTAGTGGTGGGAGCTCTGAGAGGACTCTATTCGCACCTAAGCTCGCAATAGACCGATTCACTTCTTCAGTGTGGATAGCTGCGATGGCGGCTCGGTATGTAACTTCATCGTAAGGGTCCCGTTTGTATCCTTGAACCTCTCTCTCAAGGTCTCGTAAACCACGCCTGACATGTCGTGGTGGAGGAATTCGGTCCATGAGATCATTATTGGGATGATCCTCACGGTAGCATCCAACAAGATACTGTTTTGAGAGTAGGCGATTGTGGTCACGTATTGGCATTAATTTTGTCTCCTGGTGTAAGTGATCCTGGGCAGACATCAGAAGGCAACCTGTCGCGATGCGCAGAGCGGCATTTTGGTAGACCTGAACTTTGGACCAGTTTTTGTCACATAAACTATGTGTCCAAACTGGGGCTGCATAATCAGCGGCCGCTCGACCCACCGCTTTATAAGTAGTTAGCATGGTTTCTTTATCTGTGCCCCAGGTGCTACCAGCTAGAGCTTTTAGGATTTTATTCCTACTGCGCATTTTTTCACAAACTGAAGCTGCATGATTCGCAGACTTTCATCCTTATCGTTCCCTGTGGCGAGTATACGGTACAATCGTCAGCATAGGAAATCACCTCGATTCCTTCAGGTGGTGTGGGAAGGCCGGACATGTAGATGTTAAACAGAGTGGGGGAGAGTACCCCTCCCTGTGGAACATCTAATTTGATTTTCCTAAGCTTAGAACGTTTGCCTCGAAACTCGGTGAAGGAGCGCCGACCAGCTACATAATTGGCAATCCAACGAATCTCTTGTGCAGGAAGATGCATATTCAACAGGTTTGCTTAGAGCATTGAATGATTGACCTTATCAAAAGCATTTGATAGGTCAATTGCCACCAGAATGGTTCTGTGACAAGGACGGCGTTGATTTAGCCCATCACGAATGCGTGTAGTAATCGCATCGAGGGCAGTGGTGGTACTATGCATTTTCCTGAAGCCATGCTGGTGAGGTTCTGGCTTCGAATGTGCTACAAGAGTGGGGTGAATAAGGGCCTCCAGCGTCTTTGCGACAGGAGAAAGTATCGTAATGGGGCGGTAGGATTCCCCGAGATTTGCGCTCTTCCCTGGCTTGAGACAGGGAACAATTCGACCTGTTTTCCAGATTTCAGGGATGGCAAGCGTGGACATCGACAAGTTAAAGGCGGCCGTGAGATACTCAATGGCTGGAAGGTCGAGATGTTTCAACATGGTCATCGAAATGCCATCTGGTCCGAGGGCCTTGGAGTTTTTAGCATTTTCGATGATTTTTTTAACCTGTTCCGCGGTAAATGGTGGTATGGTGTCAACATTCCGGCTGCGAATCCGTCTTCTTATTTTGCGCTGAAGGCCGTTAGACTTGGGATGTTCAATAAATTGTTTATTGAACAGGCTCGCGCACTCAAGAGGATCGCAGGTTTTTGTGTTGCCAAATTCAATGGCGTTGTTGCCCTTTTCTTTCCGAGGATTGGAAAGGGCGCGGACAGTAGACCATAATTTGGTGACACCTTCATTGAGGTTACATTCATCGAGGTGCTGATTCCATTTCGCCCTCCTAAAGTCTTTGACTTGTCGGTCGATTTCGGAGTTAAGCTCCTGAATTCTGGGATCATCAGGGTGAGCGCTTCTGATAAGATCACGTTCATCGGATAATCTAGCGGAACTAGTGGGGAAGTTAGGCCGAACTTTCGGGATACGTCCTGCAGGAATAAAACGTGCCGCGGCTGTAGTAATGACGTTCCTAATATTTTTCTCGGCCTTATGTATGTTGGTAGGTGATGGTAGCTCGGTGAACTTCGCCGACGAGTAAGCTTTGAAACCGTCCCAATCGGCTTTCTTGTGATTGACAAACGTTCGCTTCTCAGACTTAGTCAGGTTCGCTGGTTTGTCAATTTTTATAATGATTGGGAGGTGATCTGATTTGAGGGTGGTACGTACTTCCCATCGAGAAGCAGCGATTAGGCTGGCACTAACAATAGTTATGTCAGGAGAACTACTGCAAGTGCCCACGACTCTAGTCGGCGAGTCTTCATTGAGTGAACAGAATTTTGAGGCGTCAAGTAATTCGGCGATAGTTATACCCCTGGCATTGTTGTTGAGGTCCGAATGCCAGAGCTCATAGTGCGCATTAAAGTCGCCAAGGATGACCCTGTGCTCTCCGGAAAGGAGAGGACCAATATCGAAATGATAGCCAGAACGGCAACTAGATTGCGGTGGAATATACACGTTAAAAATTTCGATATTAGTACTCCCTGATGTCGTTCACCATATCTTTGGTAAATATATAAGGGAATTTAGTCCCGCGGCTAGAAAAAAATGGAATGATTCGGTTCATCCAGAGATTCATGATGCCGGCATCGATGCATTCATTATGCCATGGCTAGTAGGGTAGTTTCTTCCGTGGACCACCTCTAAGGCTCTCACGGACCACCAGTTTGGAGACTGGCTGTGCTCTTCCAATTAGATTCTCATTTCGCATGAGGGCTTTTCAGCGGAGAAAGAGGTCGGTCGCGGGCAATTCGTGTAGCATTTCCAGTGTTTTTCCAGTAAATTTCGTTCGCTGAATGCACTCAATGGCTGCACTCGGGACTGAAAATCTAATTGGAAGAGCACTTTTTGGCTACATTTTTCGTTCGCTGAATGCAGCCACTGAGTGGCTGGCTGGATTCTCATTCCGCATGAGGACTTTTCGGCGGGGAAAGAGGTCGGTGGCGGGAACTTCTTGTAGCATTTCCAGTGTCTTTCCCGTAAATTTTATTCGCTGAATGGATATGGATTTATGTCTCATGTGAAAAATATGCCGTGAAGACTTGCCTTTACGAGTGTCCATAGACCTGCCAATCGATGGAAGCAATTTGTTTATTGCCCGATAAATTGGCAGGTGTATGTGACCATCCATTTTTTTTATTGGACGTGTGGAACATATTGCCATGCAATTTTCATACAATCTGTCATGACTCATGACAATAATCTGTTTTCAATTGCTGATTTTTTTTTACATAAACCAGTGGTCATTCTTCATGTTGTGGTTGTGGCGGTCGTTCTCTATCGAAAGTAGCAATGGATGTCCATCTTCCATCGCCACTGTGGAGACTTTCGTGTGAAGTCAGTACCACAAAGGGAATTCGATTTCACGACCATCAAAATTTTGACAGTTTTTGGATTGATTTCACGTGAAATGACGATGACGAATGACTCCCCAGCGTTCCCCACATATTCCACGACAGTAAGAATACATTTTCATTGAAAAAATCGCTGCGGACAAAAATTTCACTCTCGATGTCAGTACTAGGCTTTAAGGCCTGAATAGACCTCGGGCGGAATGAAAATGAAACTCTATCCGGGGCTTTAAGCCCCGGATAGAGTTATTTTTAAGATGATTTAGGACGTAAAACGCCTTTGTAGCAATTTTCGAAGCTAAAATTTTAAGTTCACCGCGGTTTTTATGCCGGTTCATTACCGTTTCATTTTCATTCCGCTCGAACTCTATCTGGGGCTTTCAGGCCTGAATAGAGATCGGGCGGAATGAAAATGAAATTTTTGTCCGCGGCGATTTTCTCAATGAAAATGCATACTTACTGTCGTGGAATATGTGGTAAATGATGGGGTATTCCATAAACTAAAATCCGAGAATGGTTTCACAATTTGTCTCTGCCATTTTATGTGTTATTTTTCGATTCCCCGGTCATTAGATAATTTCCGCGATGAACTCGTCGTGGACAGTGAATCGGTTTGACGTTTGCAAAACTCACCACGCCCGACGGAGAATATGCTACAGAGTCGACTCATTTTCACGTTGAAAATGCATTCGGACAATGGGGAAATTATTTTTTTTAGTTATTTTTAAGATTATGTAGGACGTAAAACGCCTTTGTATCAATTTTCGAAGCTAAAATTTTAAATTCACCACGGTTTTTATGCCGGTTCATTACCGTTTCATTTTCATTCCGCTCGAACTCTATCCGGGGCTTTCGAGCGGAATGAAAATGAAACGGTAATGAACCGGCATAAAAACCGTGGTGAATTTAAAATTTTAGCTTCGAAAATTGCTACAAAAGCGTTTTACGTTATAAATCATCTTAAAAATAACCAAAAAAAATAATTTCCCCCTTGCCCGAATGCTTTTTCAACGTGAAAATGAGTCGACTCTGTAGCATATTCTCCGTCGGGCGTGGTGAGTTTTGCAAACGTCAAACCGATTCACTGTCCACGACGAGTTCATCGTGGAAATTATCTAATGACCGGGGAATCGAAAAATAACACATAAAATGGCAGAGACAAATTGTGAAACCATTCTCGGATTGTAGCTTATGGAATTCCCCATCATTTCCGACATGTTCCACGACAGTAAGCATGCATTTTCATAGAGAAAATCGGAGCGGACAAAAATTTCATTTTCATTCCGCCCGATGTCTATCCAGACCTTTAGAAGTAAAAAAAACCCAAAGCGAAACATTAGATTCTTTGAATCACTTCGGCGAGGATTTTTGGGTGCCTCAACTATTCAAAATTATGTTTATATTTCTCTAGCATGTGTTCGCTTAATGCAGCCAATATCACAGAGTGAAGGCCGAGATATCACGGCCACAGAGTATGGTACAGTAGTAACTAAGCAATAACGGCTTTCTATAGGTACAATAGACAGCAAAACTTATAAACTCACCTTTAGGCTGAAAGCTATCCACAAACATTTTTACATTTCCAAAAATTGTCCGCAGCTCCTCTTCCGTTTCACCAGGCAAAGATTTCACAATATCACTAGACTGCACCTCGAATACATTGCACTGATTTTCACATAAAAAATTCCGACAAATCGTCGTCTTCCCACATCCAGTTGGTCCAACAACCAGAGCATTGTACGAAAGTCGAAGTCCTGATTTAGCGAATCGTTCGCCCAATGCCAGCTCCACAGCAATTTGATTTAACTGATTTGTAATGTGATCCACTCCTGCAAGATGCTGACGATCTAGTTCGGACGAGTATCCTGCATATCGAACATTGTCTATAAAGATGAGAGTGTCTTCATCGACACATCCTATAGTCGAGCTACACGTTCCATTTACAATTTCAACAGATTCTATTCCCAATTGTCGTGCCTGATCGTGGAGCTCAATCCTGGAATCAACCGGAAGTGAGTACAACGACAAAAACGACTTAATTGCTCTGGTCAGTGCAGATCGGTTGGTAATTCGACGCTGTTCAAATGCCGCACGATTCAGGTTAACCTGAACATAAAGTTCGCGAAAATTGCTGACTTTATCCGTAAACGGTTTTATACTTTCAAGACGATTGGCAAAGTTTGTTTGAACTGAATTTTCTTTCATTTGAGAGACACTTAAATCGGCAGCACAAAAATCCACCGGAAATTTATTATTTATTGGATAGACGAAGCACACGTAGTCGCGTCGACTGATTGTGCAAATACTCAGCTGTCCGGGAATGACATCGTGTGGAAATTTTTCACGCGGTAGAAGACACTTTTGCAATGATGTTCCGATAAAGGGATATGCTTTATTAAGTTTTAAATTTAAGGAAATTGACGTGTTTTCTGAATTGTCCGCGGTGACCATTTTTGTGTTTTGGTTAAAGGAGGTGACATGTGTTTTGACATGTTTTGTGTCAAATTAGAGGGCGAAAATTGAATAGTTGGATTCTAGTGAATGGATGTATGGATTGAGATTGCATGATTTTATTGACGAATTTCGGACTAATGATTTATTGATTCAAAAAATCTTAATTTTCCGACGTTTTACATTAATATATTCATTAAACAAAAATTACATTTTCATGAAACTTCACATTTTCCTGATATATTTCGCTTTCACTATAGATGTCTCTTGCGTTACTAGCCGGAATTTTTCAATTTCGCCGCCGATCCGCACAACATCACCACTTCATTTAAATCCGTTTTTGTGTCTTTCACGGCTGGTTGTCGACATTCGTCGTTGTCGATTTTATTGTGTCGTGTGTGCGTAGAAAAAGTCTTGCTCGTCGACTTTCTTGTGAGTTTTTCGTAGTGAATTTTCCCCCCAAGTGCATAAAGCCGTTTAGCCGCCCGTCTATCAACGTAAGTACATTCCATTTGTCCCCGTCTAATTGGAGTTATCCTCAAAAATTGGCACAAAACACCTTCGCCACGGCTGGAAATTGTGCAACCGTCATCGACCCGTTTCTCTTCTGCTGTGCTGTGCAATATTTTCAAGATGGCCGTACGCCATTGTCGCATATGAGCGAAAAGCGCCCCAACAGGACGAGGATTTTACGCAACATTTGTGTATGAAACGATCGTTTTGACGCTTGCGTTATATCGCGTCTCAATGGACACGGTTGCGAGCTGATCGCTAAAAGGTGGGCGGTCAATGGATCGCGATAAGTTTGCCAGCCAAAATATTCGGCGGCGACTGCGACATTGTGCCACAGTAGTGACGAAGTTGGCCTTGATTGGTGGTGGGTGCTCGTGTGTTCATCACATGCGAAATTCAAAATGTTTGGTCGTTAGCACTGTGCGCTAGTGGCTGAAAGTTAGTGTATGACGCATCGATGGCGATTTGGTGGTCAGTTTTTCGAGAGTTCCACTCGCCAAACCGCATTGCATCGTGTCAACAGCTTTCAGCTTGTCGGAGGTGCTCGTCGCTGCTATTGATTTTTCACTGTTTAAAACAATTTGACTTTTGGCTCGTGCCCGGCAGTGTGGGCGGAAGGAAGCATGCGCCTGAGTGGCACTTCTTGCAAGAAGGATGAGTGAAAAGTGGCGCAAGCGGAGTGGGTGACATGCGCAACCACTGGATGACCTCTGCTTTGAGTCATCACTGCTAGACGGCGACTTTATTCTTCCCGGCTACATATTTCAGGAATTCTGAAGCTTCCTACAATTCCAACAACATTCCTTCCCCCATAATGAATGCAAGAGGATGCCACAAAGCGACCATTCCAATGAACTCATATCATGTCGTGTATTCACTCTATCTCGGTCAGCTGTTCCATCAAACAAGGTCTCCGTACTGCTTGGGCATCCACACAGTCAACCATCATCAGCCTTTGATCATGAAAATTACAGCACGAGTCAGGCACGCGAACAATGTATTTTGGCTGTCATCGTTTCCTGCGACACAAGTTCAATAGTCGGAACGTATCGTGCTTCCAAGTCTAAGGCCACAATATTGAATTTTCGTACATACTTTCGCCACGCGACTTTCATGCAATTTTGTTGCTGTTGATTGGGTCGCGCTCTGGTGCAGAATTCGCCCAACCACCTCGAAACACCGCCATGCCATCCACCAAACATCTTTGCTACCACTTTCAGGTGGAATTACCCATCAAGATATCACGATGGTCCCGTTAGCTCTGTGATTACATGCAGCACGACGTGTCGTCGTCGCCAAGAGTTGTAAGCATGTGTACTTTGCCCGCTGCGCTTGAAAATGTTCCGTCATTCAATTTGCGTGAATCTCTCATTTTTTCCCACCGAATTGCATAACATGATTGCTAGCCGCTGTGTACTTCTTCTTGGGCCCAGCCTGGTACATACTTGGCTTGGTAGTACGTACGCTGGAGGTGCACAACATTCAAATGGAATTTTGCATTTTTCGAATGAACTTCTTCTAGCCCTGCCTGAGACTTAGTCGAACTGTGCCAGAGGCCACCACCATACTCTTCTGGTTGGGTCGTTTTGTTGCGTTGCATCCAAGTCGTTTCGTTTTTTTACGACGATGAGCTGAAAATATGTTGTCAGACAACTTGCGACCGCGCGCTGTGTATAGCGAGGTGAACTCGAAATGGAAGGAAAAGAGGTCAAGCGATAGTGTGCACTCTAAGATTGTTTCGCGAATTTTGTCTTGCAATTTGGATGGATTGTGCTCCGTGCGGTTGCTAGTACAGTGGACGCAATAAGTTTTAATTGATTGTAAAAAATAAGTGGCGCTACGGTCCAACATTGGACTAAGGCTGCAGATGTGTTAGTGACATCCAATTTCCAAGATCTTACTGCTTTTTTGTTGAGGTATTGAGATCAACAGCATGCTCAGCAGTGTTATTAATCCCCATAAATGGATACTCGTTTAACATCTGAGTGAGATAATAGTCCGTCACATGGATCGTGAGTTTGAAAAACACCATAAACTGATTTGGTTCACGGTGAGACTCGAACCCATGACCCTGTGCACCGAAGGTGTGCGTACTAACCACTACACTAACCATACTACTTCTTGATGATATTTCAAGCAAATTCAATCTGTCAGGGGCCGTTACATTATATCATGGGAGCACACAGTGTACAGTTGTTGCGTGTCCTACCAATAGAAAAACAAGCGCTCTAAAAAGTCCTTTGGAGCGCTTCTTTCTTTCTCTCCGCTTAATTTCCATTTCCAAATTGCATGAACGCAGAGTTAAGCGCTTCTTATGTGTCCACACATAATAGCTCGTCAAAAAACTGGCCACGCGAGCTGCCATTTGCTAGCTACTTATCATCTACCACTGGATTAGAGGTGGTCCACGAAGCCTTTGATGTAGTTCTGGTAAATCGAAATGAGGATTGTCCATTTTCACGCAACTTAACCATAGCTTAGGTATAGGGGCTGCCAGGTGTCAATCACCTAAGCGCACTTAGACCAAAAGTTGGTCCATTGTGATACCACTGAGTGAGATACCACTGGCAGAGAAAATGATGTGCACTTTCTTCCTCTTCTTCGTCATCGCAACTACGACAGAAGTCGTTATGGGGAATTCTGAGCCTCCTGGCGTTCTTCCCGATAGGACAGTGCCCCGTTATGGTCCCGACCACCTTACCGATATGTTTCCTGTCTATTGACAGTAAAATGGTTGACCTGGCTGCATCAAATCGTGGTCAAATTAATCTTGCTGTAGCTCATGAGCTACCGTTAGACCATCTTGCACTAGCCCTGTACATTACAGTCGTTTCTATTGCCAATTTACAAGAAGCGATTGGCACTTTTAGATTATTCTGTGTAGAATATCAAAGGCCCTGTAGCCAGGGGTGTATTCAATACACCTGGAGTACGATCACTCAACGATACAACAAAATTTTAGCCTCCCCTTAGAGACTGATTGCACTAGTCCCAAGCCCAAGTATGCTTTTGGCAAAAACCACAATCACCGCGATAACAATACACTGTATTGTTGGGACTAGTGCAATCAGTCTCTAAGGGGAGGCTAAAAATTTGTTGTATCGTTGAGTGATCGTACTCCAGCGTTTCCCACTGACTAGTTTTACGTAAGCTTAGTGCTGTTAGCAAATAGATCCAACGGTAGCGTCAAGTCCAGCCGAAGGGGTAGTACGAAAGGCTCCAGTTATGACAATAGAAGCCATTCTTTGTGCGTTCGCCAGCACAGTGCTTTTGGTTGCCCGCCCTAGCTCTTAACCATAGTTTAAAGCAAAGGGCATCACTTCAAAAGCTTAATGATGGTGTACAGTATCATCTCGCTATTTTTATGCATTATCCTTAAATGGTAAAAAGTTTTCCTTACCTGCATCAATCAGGATTCTATTTTATTTATTCAAAATGTATCGACGAAAGGTCGTGTGAAGTTCTATTTGATTCTGGATTTTCCTTCAAAATTATCAAACAGTTCTCAGTCCCAACTCTAGTTTTGTCTTCACAGAGATTTTCTCAGCAGGATCTATCTTATTCCATTCGGGGAAGTAAGTGGACCAGAGAAAGTAAGTTTGTGTCCAGTTGGCATCGTGATACGAAACACTTCCATATGATTCTGAGTGGAAAGATGACGAATTAGTTATCTCTGTAGAACTGCTTTTCTAGGAGCACAATTGCGAATGACGAGGAAGCATCGTGAGTCGGTCTATTGCGACTTTAGGTGCGAATAGAGTTCTCTTAGTGCGTCCACCACATATCTCGCCTGAGAAGATTAGGCTCCCATCAGAGCGACATTAGCTCAACTTCGGTCAGGCTTTTTTTCGCGCCTTAATTCGTACCTTTCTCGCTTAAACCCGGACATCCAAAACATTTGTCCAAACTGCGCTGGCACTCCTCATGATGTTGGCATTTGTTTCAATTGCCGCTACATGCTCGCCAATGCAAAACATTGGAGCTTGTGAAGCTCAGTAATACATAGAGAATGCACTCTTCGCACTAATGCAAAATTGGCTCACGGGTCTAATTACCACATAAATTCAACACTCCAATTTAATGTGGCGGGAATAGGAATCCTTTTGTAACTAACTACTTATTGTATATATGTTCGTGGCTTTGAGACGGAGAAAATTCATTGGTTACTGGTACCTTTACAATTATGCACAGTGTGACAGCACGCATTGTTTTTTTTTTTTACTTATTTATGGAGAAACAAAAAGGTCCAATTCTCTGCTTTTATCAATTGGACCAGCTTTTTGTCTTAACGTAAGCAGAAGCCAGGTCTTCCAAAGTCACCTTATGATCATTTTCATTTGGTGCATATTCTTGGAGCTTTGTGCTTTTCGCTGCAACTTTCCTAAGCGTTGCCAAGGAATTATTGTCGGAATTGGACACATTCAAAAAATAGGCAAATTGTGGTCAGAATTGGTTACTCAAATACGATCGCTGAACGATCATCACATGAGCCGTTAGCAACACACACCTTAAGGCCTGAATACACCTCGGGTGAAACAGAAAAGGATTTTTTCCGCGGCATTTTTTCAGTGAAAATGTAAACCTATTGTGGAACATGTCGGAAAATCTGGGGAATACCATTAACTCAAATGCGAAAATGGTTCCACAATTGATCTCTGCCATTCTATGTATTAATTTTCGATTCCCCAAAACTATGACCGGGGAGTCGAAAATTAATACTCAAATGGCACAGAAGAAATGTGAAACCATTTTCGGATTTCAGTTTATGGAATTCCCCAGCGTTTTCGACATATTCTACGAAAGTAAGTATTTAATTTCATTGAAAATATTCGGCTTTCATTTTTACTTCTAGGTCTGAATGGAAGACCGCGGCTGTATTGTCTTTTCTGCTTCCTGGCTTGTTGTTTAGATAGTTTTTGGCATTGTCATGAAAGCCCAAATTTGTGTAAGCATACTGTTATCTAATTCATACATGGCAGTGGCCAGTTGGAGCGTAATTTAGTTTAATTTTTTAAATCGCTTTAATTGTTCCGTGCCATGTGACTTAACAATTTCAGTGAATTAACAATTTTATGCTCATCATTTCATACAATTAATCAAATGATTACCCTACTCCCTTGCCTTTCGCTAAGAAGCAACACAGCCATGTACTGGAACGATCGTCAGACTAAAGACCCATGCAGGCACAGCGCGATTTGCGCCTTATATTTCGAACAGCTGATACGGCAGCAAACAGCTGGCGGCTTGAAAATTGTATGAAGTGCTAAATTTTTCTGCCGGATGGAGATATTTAGCGAAATATAGCACTCCAGATAGCAAAAGTTCTGCTCTGTGGCCGTGATCGTTCGGTCGCCACTCTGTGATATAGAGATTCATAGAGAAACGAGTTTCCAAACTCGTCAAGGCCCGTTGCAAGTCTATTATTCAGAAGATGATAAGAAAAAATCTTATCGTGGAATAATAAACTATTAATGCGACTTGGAAGTGGTATAGCTAACGTATCACACTCCGAATACAATTGTCGTTGAAACGTGGGTGACTTCACGCGGTAGTTGTCAACGCACCATGCTCCACCAGAAGTTAGGGCAAATCAAGAAGACAGGAGAAGTAGTCCCTGCGTTCAGAAAATGCGCACGTTAAAAAAGTTTTAATCAAAATGAAGTTTTACATTAACTCCAATCTTAAGCTATTCTTTCACAAGAGATCGGATGATCTACTTCAATTAAGTAGAAGCAAGATACGAACTAAATGTGGCCCATTAACGGGACTCTATAGTCTATGAGATCACCTCAAAGCCATAAAAGATGAGAGACAGTCACTCATATATTATGCTCTATCGCAACGCCGCTGGGTTTATCTCGGAGCTACCTTCCCAGACACTTGTGTTGAAGCAATGTGTACCAATTAGTCGTTACGCGTAATCATCCCCTTCAAGTAGTGTTAGAGAACAATAGACTTTCTTGGCGTAACGTTTAGTGATTCATGCCCTTAACTGCAAATGCAGATGTCATTCACCATTAGCCAGCCCATGGCGAGCTCTATTCTTAACAACTACATATCCGGAAATTTCAGCGGAAAGTTCAACGCTTCAAGCTCCCATGTTATACATTGCAACAAGGGTATAGCAGTTTATGACTGAAAGCCATGCTCTTTGAGTTCCTTCCTTCTGCTATTTCGAACTAGAATTATGCCTCATATCGGAGCGGAACTTGTTTTGAACGAACATTCTTTTTCGGTAATGTTCAAAATGCAATCGCCGATTTTGTTTCGATGAATTCTCTGCTGTCGGTACGAAAAAGGAATATGTCGATGGTGTCCTTTCTAAAATGTCTGGATTGACAAAGCCAGGCAAATCAAAGCAATTATGCAGTTAAGAAAGATTGAGGGACACTCAGGAAACTTAAAACTGAAAGCTCCATCATAGAAGTTCCCATTTTAATTCAAATTAAGAAAGGAAAAATGGAAATTATAAAAAGTTTATAAAGGAATTTCGTTCCGTGTGCATTGAAAATGAAAATAGAAATTTCACTGCATTACATCGGGATTGTGTAGAACAATAGCCAAAGAACACTTATCACTGTAAGCAAAAAAAAAAACAAGCGCCAAAAAGGGAGAGAAGAAAAATGTGTGGTGTGCATTTATACGATGAATTGTCATATAATATGACTGCTCAACGACGCTAAAAAAAAATTAAATCTCAAACTTCGTGAATTAGGAAAGTGATAACAGAATAGGCATACAATGTTGTGCGGCCTGTCGTTTCTTTCGGATGGGTACAATATTATTATTACAAATTTATTCATTTTCATAAGACCAGAGAATCGTATCATTTCTGCCAAGTCACCGGTTCATAACAGAGGGAAAGTAATTCACATTATCTTCCTGATCTGCGTCAAAATAAATTTTACACTAGGCAATTGTGAGAAATCAAGCTAGTGCGGTTCTTACTACATACTACTATTCAGGGGCAGTTTCTTCGCACTCTAAAAGTAGTCTAGAGTCTCGCAGTATCGCTAAGTGCAGTACAAAAGAAGCCATACTTTCTCCTATTGTTGCACGTTATTTATTTATTTTTATCATTAAATATGAGATGGTCAGACGGTTCTTCGATGTAAATATTCCCAGAGCTGAACCCTTTGTTACAACGACCAAGACGTGCCAAATACCCCTCCATTCAAGAGAGAGAAAAAAATCTCTTGAATCCCTACTAATACGACAACAACAACAAGTGAAACTAACCAAATATCGTCAATAGATTTTTTTCACGTCCTATCTCCGTCAATCTCCGCTTTAATTGTTATTAAAAAAACATCAAGGAAGTACCCTTTATCTTTGTTCTTAAGAAAGGACGTTCAAGTTCGCAACTAGTGAAGCATATCATCGAAAGATGTTCCCATGTGTTAATAATGCATGAACACAGATTTCCCATGAGCAAAAGATGTAAACTGATGAACATTACAAGCCAGCAAAATTCTTTTAAACAGGAACAATACGTGAACATTGTGACAATCAAACCCCTTAAGTCACCGTAAATCTACCTGGTCCTAAAATCGCTTTAAAGCTCAATGAAAGGAGACGCTGTTTAAATGTCAAATCTACAATAACGATGTCGATGACCATTGCTTTGTCATTTACCAAACTGGGTTTATGTGAAAATCCTTTCTATATGGGGTAAAATGTGTACATTATGTAGTAGGTATTGCTATTTAACATATTTGTAAGTTTTGAGCATCCAGTTGTTACATAAAGTAGAGAATCAAACATCGTAATGTTATTGCGATTGCAACATTCATGCAAAAAAAAATTATTAGACGAATGGTACGATTTACGGCATCACTATTTATGCTCAGAGCAGAGGCCAACATCTGGGTTTATATGGGAACCCACTCAAATTAAATTGCTTTTACGAAGCCCTGATCCTCCACAACGATCGAACCGCGAGTGAACATAATCAATCAGTGGTCCGGATCTTTAACAAAGAACATTTCTTTGTCGGAAATCGATTGAAAAAGTGAGCTGATAGGATTCAGCAAATTGTAGGGGTTTTAGGGGTCTGACTGAGTTTTGCTGATATGCATCAGTAGAGCTATCAATATTATTGTCAATTCCCTCTAGTGAAATTCACTCCGTCTGTGCAATGAAGTGATGCCAGCAACATGCATTTTCAGCCCTGACAAAAAAAAAAATTCCAAAGTCCGGATGTTGATGAGTTTCAGAGTGAAATCATCAGGTTGTTTCTTTTTTGTAGGGAGAATGAACTGGCCAAAGCTCTTTGTAAATACATAAGTACAGGTTCACGATTAAGTTCTTTCGAGTTTAGTTTATTATGCTAGTTGAGGGCAAATACTCGGTAGATCAACAACCCATTCTTGATCCCAAGACTTGTTCAGCTCAAAAACCTGAATCAACAACAGAACTGTCTCTACGGTTGTTTGCTATCACATTACACATCAATCCATCCAAACGTATTCCTATCTTCCTGTCGTTTTAAAAGTTCATTCTTATACACATAAAAAAACAACAAGGAAAGGTAAACTAAACTGTCGAAAGGGCGTCGTAAACAGAAAAACAATTCATACCACCATGTCTTGACGTACGTATGTATGGATGGTCATAAAGTCGCAAGCAAAGCAAAACCTTCTGTCGCATTTATAAAGCCAACATGTTGTTTAATTCTTAAATATATTTTCGGCGATACCAGTACATACTCCTAAAGCTAGTTAAGAAAAAAAGAAGTCAGTATGGAAAATGATGTCATAATTTGTTCTTACACAACAGGGAGGCCATTGAAGGACTTGTGTATGTACATAGGTGCTGACTGTTTACTTGCTGGCATTATGTTTGGTGTCTTTTTAGCGATTTTCAACAAATCACAACATGAGATTAGGAAAATAATTGAATTTCAATTGAATTCTTGGACATTATATATTCGTATATCGAATTTCTCTTGTCACATACGTACACGACAAAAAACCTAGACAATTTCTTGTGTCTATAGACATAAGAAATAAATTAATTCACTACTCGTACTATGTATGACTCAATTTTGTTTCAATGCCAAGTTGTCTGTTTCGTATGGCTTTTCCAAAATTTAAGGGAGGAATTTATTGGTTGCTGTATGTTTTCGGTGTCTAGTATGAAAAGTTTATCTGCAGAGGAGTAGGGTTATAGCACACACGAAGAGACTGTAGTGTGCACGACCCAAAGCCCCAAAGGGTATTTAGGCGACTGTTCTGTTGTATTGAGATTCCAATTTTCAATCGTGTTGATGAATGCCCTCCACACTTATCAATAAGACATTTAATAGTCCTAATTTTGTATATCAAGCATCTTCTGCTTCCGCGGTCCTTGCCGCCTTCCGCTATCCAAACGAAAACAAATCAACCTTAAATTCAACCTTACACGAACTTCATATTATATTTCGCCATCAATCTGCTGTGCAGTCTGTATACTAAACCCCACCTAGATATTTGAATAGATTTATTTCTTCGTTTTCGCTAGACATAGCCAGCTATCTACCATACTCTCCCAATCTGGTTGACTGTCGGATGGTTCGTGCCGGCATTATTAGTGGCAAGCACTTGGTAGCCGATGTCGATATTGGTGGTCGTCGTCTTCGCCCCCAAAACCATTCCTCAACACTAAAACTTGGCTTCAGTTTCAGTCATCGTACTGCAGTCTCGGCGTTTGTACAATTTTCAATGTTCCGCAGATTTTTTTACGCGACGTATTTCAAACGGGAAACATAATACAACACAGAATAATTGTATCTTGTGCATGTGCTATCTGCGTCTGTACTGTATATAATTGCAGATAATAGTAATGATTCAGTGTTGCAAGTGATTTTTCCCTTTCAAGGCGAATCTCCTCCGTGACTCCGTGTACCATACGTTGACTGCGACTTCCTCTCGAAAAATGTATGGATAGTTGTGTTACAAGCCGGTCCCGGGATTTCTTCTACTCGTATCTTACCGTCGTCGATTCTTCTTGTTCTCTGTGACGGTTGTTGTCGTTTTATTCGTCAATAGTTTTGTTGCGGTCAGTGATTATCATTTCATATTATTGTGCAGTGTCTGTTGTATACTGTTCGTTGATTCGTATTTTTTTGTGTGGTGCAGAATTTGATAGAATCCGTTGGGTTTCAGTTACCTCATTGTGAAACTACAATCGTTTGTGGTGTATGTTGTATTGAATGTATCCAGTTCTTTAATTTTGTTGACGTACTTCTTCGATTCAGCACCGTGACGAAAAAAATCCAAAAGACGTGAAATCGAAACTTGGTGGCGAAAAAAATAAAAGGTGAATGGGTGGGTGATTTTTTCCTTGAAATTTTCGTGGGCAGGTGGGTGGCCGGGGGTGGTTTCTTGGTACGAGGATGGTCGATCGCCATACAAACAATATTCTACCAAGTGTGTACAGCTATGCTATGATAGTTCCGACAACAGTTGTATAGGGATGTTCTTTTACCACGAACATACAGTTTATTTTTAGAATTCGAAGGAATATTGTCGAGACGTAACGCTACGCATGCGTCAATCTTAGACGTCATTATGAAATGCCGACCACACACACGGATTTCAGGATATGAAAATTCGCGAATAATTATTTAATACGTCTCCTGTGCCTCTCTACGCATTGATGTGTGTCTGGAGGACTTTTAGGGCTTCTATGCAAATGCTTCCAAAGATTTTAGTTGTTCTTCTAGTACGTAATTCCATTCCATTGTATGTATTTAGAAGGAGAACTTGATTCATTATTATCGATGTTTGCAATAAATCATGCTGAATCTTAATTTAAGCTGTTCAACTTCAGTCTGACATCTCTGGACAATAATTCGTTTTTCCTCCTCGGTTCGTATGATAACCAAAAATCCGAGCACATAGGTTTTTTTTTTCAATTCAACCGGACCTAGAAATAACTGGACGTCTATGAGCAATTCCTTTCAGCTCCCGTTTGGTCATTTTTTACCCAATCGCTGGCTGATGGGTCCGATACCAATCCCGTTAATCAACGGTTCTTAACCGGTGGAATTTTTACTTCGAATTGTCCTCAAATGTACACGGAAACACGAAAGCTATGCAAGGGCTGTGAGATTTATGGGCTTAAACTCAACCCATACCCCCAAAATGTATGTGCCAATCGAAATTGATGACGGACCAGACGCAAAGATGGGTTGTAACAACTATGCGATGAGGATGAGCATAGACTCTTATCGTACAACCAAGAAAGTGATGAGTTCCATACAAGTGTACTGACCAATAAAGCCAGAACAACTGAGATCTTCTTGAAAATGTTCCATTTAGGCAGAGCCTTCTAAAATCATAGGACAAGGGCGCCATAACTATTGGTAAAAGACATCATACTACATATAACGCCATTTTAATGATAATTATAATCAAGGCAAATTGAAAAGCGACTCAAATGTTTCGATAACATTTTAAAAATATTTTTATGTGTGTCCAGGCAATATTGTAACTCCAGAAGGTGTTGTGCTGGGATTTATACTACGGGGAATCTACAACATTGTTAAAACTAGTCAAACTGTGTAAAGACAAGCCGACTTAGCATCACTCTTCTATGGGGTTCAAGTCATCTAAACGTTTTGGAAAATGAGCATGAAAATTGGCTTTCTGCTCTCGACTGAACA
Organism: Microchrysa polita; assembly: GCA_949715475.1. Taxonomy (NCBI): domain Eukaryota; kingdom Metazoa; phylum Arthropoda; class Insecta; order Diptera; family Stratiomyidae; genus Microchrysa; species Microchrysa polita. The sequence continues at coordinate 130,897,699 of OX454415.1, read as the reverse complement.
AATGCGGGGCCTGTTTATGTTTCGCTTGATGTCGTTAAGAGTTTACTCTTGTTCCACTCTCAAAATGTTGCTTTCAACCTGTGCAGTATCGCGAAGGCTATAAAAACACATAGGATAAAATTGTTGTCCAGATCGCGTAGGTATGTCGCCTCTCCAATAACAGTCTGCACCCGCTACAATTACGGAGCTCTAGCAAGGGGTGTACCCGATGTACAAAAAGTTAAGAACCACTGTTGTAAATCCATTCAGTCATCTGCTCATTTTTATCAAAAATTTTATTACATATAACCCAGAACTCATCTAATACAGTGCTGTTGAGTCCGATATCCAGGTAGGCCGATTTGTCATCGTCGGCAGGATGGCTTAACTTCCACTGTTGAATATATATTGAAATATTTTGCACTGGGTTGGGTGACAGATTTACATAATCAAACCCTGGTGGCTTTTCTCGTGGGATTTCTTCATCCGTTGCTTGTACGCCATGCGTATGTTGTCTAAAACGTTGATCTTTTGTACCGCGTGGTAAGCCCCGGACAGTGTAGTTGCGTCCTTAGAAAAACCTACTTTTGAGGGTAGGTTTTCATTGCGCTCCAATTCGTCCATTAACACCCTACATGCATCTAGAAATTTGTCAATAACTGTGAAGTGCAACTTGAATTTCATCCTCTTCCCCAGGGACAGTTTCATATTTGAGTTTTACATGCCCCACATCATAACCACTGCAGTATCATTACGATCAAAAATACTTTTGAGCAACACAGTCACAGTCGTAGGAGGACGAGAATTCTATCCCATCCAGTAGCTTAGATAAGGGGGGTCAACCCCTGGGGTAACACAATATTAAACAAAATATATTTAAAATATTGAGAATCAACCAGAATCAACTGACATTTTTAAAAATTATTCATAAACAAAACAGATTTACTAAATTACGAAAATTTGTTTCTTTACAATTTTTTTTTTAATATCTGTCATCTAGAACTAACTCGTTTTCAGTACGATTTTAGATTACATTACATGGCCGGGTTAACATTTGGACACCATCTATACGTTTATACGTTTAAGGTTCAAGAGAATTAGATTTATATCTTCCGCCTAAACCAAAGGATTTGCTTTAATGATTGGTTGATTTAAGCGAAACTGCTTTTAACTTTTTTCGTGCCAAAAACAAATCGTTTCGGTAATTTTTTTCGTATTGAAATTCCTTAGTTTTCTCCGTCCGAGAAAATTGAGGTAAAACGAATGTTTCTAGGTAAAAAAAATAAAAAATCGAATTTGAAGCTTAGTTGAAACTAAACCGCTCATCCGATTTACTTCAGTTCTCCTATTAGTGAGTTATTGGGATTATTGTATCAGTAATGAAGGATAATCTTAATCTAAACTATTTCTATCGCAGTATGCACATCTCTGATGCAAGATTTGAAGCGATTTCGAAACGGTGGAAAATACATCTTACAATGCTCTAATTATCGCCTATTCCGGCCAACGTTTTTACCTAGAACCGCAAAATGTGAGTGCCGCCATACAAAACGTGTGTTCCCAGGCAGTTGCTTTTCTGGGAGAAAAGCAAGTGTAAAAAATTAACTTTCTTGCTTGAACAAGGGCTGCTCACGACATAATTTAGTGCATTATGCCTGTGCGGAAAACTTCCGGACCATTGATCCCCTCCCTTCTGAAAAGTTATCTACACCACTGACTCCATCTGGGATCCCCACAGCCGTGATCGAATACCAGAGACACTCTAGCGCAGCACACGAATCACATTCCACGAGGATAAGCAAATTTTCGACATAAGTGCATCCCTTACACAGACAGTGTAGTGCAGGCATGTCAAACTCGCGGGCCGTATGCGGTCCACCTCACAGTTGTGTGCGGCCCGCGGTCAGGTCGAAGAAATACAATATGTATCAGCACAAAAGCATTAAAATGGAAAAATTGGAACTAAAAGCTAAGAAATTGTGAAAAACTTGTCAAGAAGTTGATGACATAAAAATAAATAACAGCCGCGACAATCCAACATTGGACTAAGGCCGCAGGATGTGTTAAAGACATCCTATTTCCAAGATCTTATCTGCTTTTTGTTGAGGTAATGAGATCAGCATCACGCTCGGCAGTGTTATTTATCCCCATAAATGGGTACTCGTTTAACATCCGTCACAAGCTCGTGAGTTCGAAAAACACCATGGATCACGGTGAGATTCGAACTCATGACCCTGTGCACCGAAGGTGCGCGCACTAACCGCTAGACCAGCCTGACTACAGTTGATGACATGCAAGCTTAAATTATGTATTTTTAGAAATCTTTCTAACAGTTCTACAAAAAATTTTGCTGACAGCTTTTTAAGGTACATTTATATTGACAAGAACTTCTTTGATTGATATTTATGAAAAGAAGGTCAAACTATAAAGAGCCAGAACTGCTGTATGTAAACTTTCTTGAACATAACAATTTCAGATATATTGCCTTTTATTAAGCTTTACTGGTGCATACGTTTGGATGGCCGGTGCTAATGTTCTGAGCAGTTATCCAAATTTCGCGGAAATTAATTCACAAATAGTGGTTACTGATGGATTGCCCAAATTTTGGCGTGTTATCATCATCTAGTCTGAAATTTCTAAATTTGTTTGAAGAACCTTTTTAAAATATGTACAATCCCGAGGAAGTGACTCATGGAATAGACACACATTATAATTAATAATATTATGTGCTGAATTTTCGAAACAATTTTTCACAAGCGTTTTCAAAATGTTTATCTTGCGGCCCGCTCAATCGTGAAGAGAATGATATTTGGCCCAGGTCAGATTTTGAGTTTGACACCCCTGGCTCTAGTGACTTAAGCAGTCTATCGATAACTAGGTTCTAAACTGAAGGACCCAGGATGGAACCCTGCAGACAGCCTTTTAACTATTCTGTTTCACAGGTGAGAGGTGCGCTGCGATGTAATGCATGCTTCAATATCGTTATCCCCCTGGTCGAAGACATTGCCGTTATCTGACTACGTACTTTGGCCTCCTGTCACCAATTTTGTTTGGAATCGTATTAATAATCCTGAAACGTTCCATGCAGATTTCCTGTAACTTTGCTTGCCTGATTCCAACTCTGACAACTGCTTTCCATCATCAGAAAAACGTCATATTATTATTAAAATCTAAAAAAAAATCAACAATTTTGGATTTCTTTCAAATTAAATACATACATTCAAATTTTCGCTACCGCTTCCTGTCTTTCTTTATATAAACACACAATCGTTCACCAAACACATATTCTGTATGTTTTTCCAAATAAGAAAAATGTCAACCTACTCTATGCACTTCGTTCAAGAGCATCGCCGGTTGATGAAGACGATGATGCTGGCTTGGCTGAGGTGCTGTTAATTTCGCATATGAAGTCAAGTTTGTTTTATTTATAAACAGCACTCACACGGCACAAGAAACACCGACACCATCGTTTGCTTGTCTTTCATCGAAGAATGGGCTCTCTACATACTCGAATATGTGACAGAGGCTGCAATAGCACATCAATCACACTAGTTTAGTGTTTTATTTTTTGATCATACACACAGTCGGTTTTATTTATTTTTAGAAACGACACTGCTGATCTACTTGCGATGTGTGTGCTATAGCATTGCGAGCCGACCTTTATGTGGGCGATAGTGAAATACAAAGAATAAACAAACTACAAAATGATATTAGTAGTATTGAAGCAATTCCACATTGATATCAGAGTAGTCTTAATTATTTTCAAAAAAGTGTGAGTTGAGTTCGGAAGAAACTCCACCTTTCAAGTGTTTGTAAAAATGATGTGAAGAAAGTTGTGGGAATAGTTTGTTGTGAATTGGTATGAACCAGATGCTGTTGATCCAGGCGGAATAGCTTATCCACTACTACTTCTGGTCTTCCAGTTGTAAATAAGATATTTGTAAATAATGCTGACTTCAGTCACCCGCTGATATGTTATGCAAAAAAAAGATTTTCTTAAATTTTATACTGTACTACCTGCCAATATTTATTCACTTGTTTCTATTCAAAAATACAAAACTCTATTTTGCAACTAAAATGGCAAAAAAAAAAACTAATCTTCAATCAGACGTGATTACATTTTTATATCTCGAATGTTTTTTGTTGTATGTTGTATCAAGATAATCATGAAATTAGACGGCACACGTCATACTATCTAAATGTGATCGCATACGTAAACACTACGTGGATGTAGTGTTGGCTGTTCGCGCTTATGCTTTATCACTCGCAATAGTTGGTTAGTCAAAGCCGACGCGATTTTAATGGCAAATAAATCTACGTTTAATATGAAACAATCATAAAAATTTGTGTGTGTGTAGGGATAACACATCACAAAGACTAATTAGAATTAAGTTGTCAATAATGCTCGGTGCTTCGGTTTTCGAGATACTAAATGCCGAGAAATGAAACGCTTAGTGTCTAAAGACACAAAAAAAGATACATATGTACATCCAACTACAATGAACCGAGAATGATTTATATAATTTCCAGAGTATAACAATTCGGGGGGGGGGGGGGAAACATAACATGATATTATTTCAATCTGACAGATTCCATTTCATCTCCAGTGAAATAGAAAAAGACATGAAAAAAGTGCAAATAACATGTGTATGTATGTACTTTGCTTTCATTTCATGTTTTCATAGTTTTTTTTCCTATTCGGAGAAATTAAACGTGTAAATACATATATGTACATATTTTGCTATGTTGCGCTAATAAGCAACTGCACTTGCGTAAAAATGTTAAAATGTTTTATTATTTTGTTGTGCATATCCATTTGTATGCTATATGTTTTCTCACCATGTTTTCGATAAAAACGGAAAAGTACACAATTTTTCGGTTTTTCTTATACCCAGGGGACTTCAGTCTTCGCGGTCCATAGGATTGAGCTTTTCGGTAATTGGTTAACCTGGGATGTAGGCATTTTTCATTCTGATCATTTTGGGTCAACTGATTTTCTTCGCAGTCGCCGTGATATGACTTTCGTTTGGATTGAACCTTTTCCATGTTTTGGATTTAGGTTATTGCACAGCCGTGCGAATTTGTGGGGAGTTAAAGGGAACTCTCGCCGAGAACGCAAGCCGTGCTGATACGGTACCTCTGCAAGCTCTGATATTGGTATTTGCGGTAGTCTGGCTGGTCTAGCGGTTAGTGCGTGCACCTACGGTGCACAGGTTCATGAGTTCGAATCTCACCGTGGGTCATGGTGTTTTTCGAACTCACGAGCTTGGGACGGACTATGATCTCACTCAGATGTTAAACAAATACCCATTTATGGGGATAAATAACACTGCTGAGCGTGATGCTGATCACATTACCTCAACAAAAAGGAGATAAACGCGGCCCAGACCAACCGGAGTGTGGCACACACCGCACAAAAGACCGGTTCCAAGAATGACACCACACTGCTGCACTGCTGCTGCACGAATTTTCGTATCAATCTTTTGTGCGGTGTTTGCCAGACTCCGGTCGGTCTCCGTCAACCTGGATGTTGGCCACAGCAATTTCACAATCAACTTCGTACTACTCCGGAAATCCGTCGATATCTTTGCAATGCTTCGGCAGAGCGACACGATCGAGGTGTCGCGGGACTCGCCACAAAATTGTCAAAAGCGTCGTCGAAGCTTCTTCCCCTATCAGAGCACAAGGGGGTCTAAGATAACCGTCAACCTAGATGTTGACCACAGCGATTTAAGGATCAACTTCGTACTATGTACTTTGAAAAATCTCTGCAATTCTTCGGCCGAGCGGAGTGTCGCCGGAATCGCCACATAAGGGCAATTTATTTGTGTAAAACAAACCAAACAATGAGTAAAAACCTTCCTATCTTCTATACTATGTCTGCGATCAACCGTGAATACCAGTACTACTACAGTATTCGAGTAGGTGTCAATCGTCGTTGTAGTTTTTTTATGTGTTTCTTTAAAAGTAACAATTACTTACTAACGAATACAAAGTAACGATTACTCGAAATAAATGTAACGAATATCACTGATTACTGAAATGTAACTAAAGTTGACATCACTGCTTCACAGCACAGCTTAGACTAGGTTGCGAAAAGTAGACCTTCTAGCATTCAATTTGAATAGGTCTAGCAGTAGCGCTAGTTAAGGCAGACTCCTTTTAAATTGTTGATTGTGTGCATGGTGATCTGATTTTTATCAAAGTCGAAGAACACCCTACATACTACAAAATATTATGCAGTGTGCGAGTGATTTTAAGGGCTCTAAAATGTCTCCTGATTCAGACTACGGTATCAACCACGACGAAGACCGAAGACAGCCTGCCTCTACGCGGTGGAACCTACCCGTTGGACAACAACGGTCAAGTGCTCTCCTCACCTACCTGGCAATTGTCCACAGCAAAAGCCTTGAAGGTTAGATGCAAGAAGGTTGTGTTTTGTAGCGTGTATTTGTGTGGATCTGCTATATGTGTTTTTTTTTTGTTATATTGGTAGCATTACATCTCGGCGCGGCCCGATTCAGTTTAACACCTGCCCCTGTGCAAGCAGTTTTCACACCATTGCCTATCATGTAATTGAACTGCAATGACTTTTCCTCGAAGATAGTAGTAAAATACTGATCTCTGCTATCCAAGAGACAAAACTACATCAGGGTTCCTCTCTTTAGCGTCAATGGCAATTATGTTATACTTTAAGGGAATAGAGATAATCCCCGGAATTATCCTCATTCCGGATAAGGGCTTGGACCATACGCTACCGTGTATTGGATGTAGATTTTACCGACAGTACGACGGAAAATACAAGCCATCTCAGTGCCATTTATAATATCTATGTGCCACCAACATCCAGCCACCCTTCAGGCTATCATTTCGATATTGGCTCTCTATTGAACGGAGAGAATAGGATTCTCCTGGGAGATTTCAATGCCCACCATGAACTCTGACATTCAACATAATATAGCGACATTCAACATATAGGTATAGTGATTGCAGAAACACTTGACGCCACAGACTTTTGTGTACTCAATCGAGATTCGCTGACACGCGTTACCGGCACTTGCAGCACTTCTCCTGACAATTGTCGTAAGTGCTAGTTTGTTTAGAGAAACCCGCTGGGAGACACATAGGTTTTTGAACTCAGACCCTGTGCCTATTATATTAAGAATTCACAAACCAGCTGAACTGACCAAATCAGAACGGCGAACGTTTGTCAATCATAAAAAAGGCAGATTGGGACGGTTTCATTGGGTACACCTTGGCAAAGTTCATCGAGCTACCTACACCTACAAATGCTCCAAAAGTGATGCCCTCACCAACGAAATATTAGGAACGTCAATACCAAAGAAGCGGCACGTTTTATTCCTGCAGGACCTATCCCGAAAGTTTGACCAAATTTTCCTACTAGTGCCGCAATGTTAGCTGATGAACGGGGCGACATAGAAGCACCAATCCAGGTGATTGTAGAATTCAACAACCAGATTCAAAGACAAGTAAGAGACTGCAACCTAAATGAAGGTGCTTTGCCACAAATCAATCCTGGTGGCTGTTTAGTGCAAAGTCAGTCATTCAATATTGCTGCTTGATATGCAGAATACTATCATTTCTGATCAAGAGCTCCGTTGGATTGCTAACTGTCTAGCTGGTCGGCAATCCTTCACCGAGTTCCAAAGGCAAGCATTCAAAGCTTAAGAAAATTAAAATAGGTATTCTTGTTTAAGACTAACTTAGTCGGAATTCCGGAACCTCAGAAGAGAATTGAACTGGTCTCTGGTTCTCGTCAAAAAAGATAGAGATGAGATGCAACTGCAACTAAACACTTTTTGACTGTAAAAATCTTGTTATTTCTGCGGCTTTTCTCAGCACTAGGTGGAGGGACTATAAGTGGAAGACTGAGGTATTTATTGGCAATACAAAGTTCCTATTGTGCATAATCCGAAAATATTAGGAGTATGTACATCTCAATTCCATGATGTCTTCTGTCCATTATGCCGCGGCGATTTGTGACAAAATGTGCAGTAGGAACGAGATCTTAAAGGCTCTAGTTGGCAGCTCCTGGGGCAAAGATAGTGCCTGATAATGCTGCTCCACTGTCCACTGCAGTTTGTAATACCAACTGGAACCAAATTCAAGTACGTCAGAATATCCCTCTACGCATCGCTACAGGATGTCTCCTGATGTCAGCCCAGGACCATTTACATCAGAAGATCCAGTTTATGCCAATCATAACATTCTACTGTCTAAACAGTATGTTGTCGGTTGCTAGGTTGCTAACGAAGAGACCATCCCAACAATCATCTGATGGACCGAATTCTTCCTAGCAGCTACATTTCTAAGGTTGTCTGTCCGTAGTATAGAGTATACTGTCTTTTTAAATTTAAAATTTATCTCATTCTATTCCCAGTGATAAAGTCACATCAACCATTGGTTTGTTCCTAAATTGCCTTTTCAGAAATGACACACGTCCATTGAATTCTGTTATTATTGTTGTTGTTTTTTCTCGAATCGAATGCTGTTTGGCAGCTCTTGGTCATTGTAACAACGAGTTGGCTCCAGTAAGAGCTCACAAATCGTAGCACCGTGAGTGGGACTTGATCCTACGCTCCGGCAACCCTACTAACCCTGATTTAATGTTCCTTCAGAATGTCACACCTATTAGTGCAATTTGCAACAACTATTGAGGAACTATGTCGCCGACAAAAAGAAGAGATTAGACCGTCAGAAATATATACGTGTTAACCAGTAGCTCATGATGATGTTGAGACGCCACATGTTCACTTTCCTGATGCATTTTGGCATTTGCTGAAAATGACTCTGATTCCCTGGCTGTGCATCTATCCCTAGCGGTTCATCATAATGTGTGTCATTTTACTGTGCTCCTTTCCGTCTATGTAAATTATGTATGGCCACTTGTCATTCAATAAAAGCTACCGGCGAAATGTCGAATCGAATGGTATGAATGCGGCATTTAGTGCATATATGAATACATGAAGAATATGGGATGAACATAAACGGTAAGTTGGCGAAATGCTATGAAGTGAATGTCTATTATGATTATGCCAAATAATAAAATTTTCTGTTGCTCAAATCCGAAAAAGCAAAAAATTTAATAATTGCAATAAAAACACCATATAAAGATTAAAATTACCAAACCATCCGCAATCATATCCAATGTCAAGCCGCTAATATTCAATCTTGTTTGTTATTAATTTCAAGGACTCATCTTTTCATCTTACACACAAAATCGATTCAAGTATCATTTTGCAATTTTGTTAACCTCAAAAAAAGCCGCAAGTTTACGATAGATATATCTGTACTTGTACTCGGTATCTGCTAACTTTACATTCAGAGTGTGCAAAGTGCATTAAAACCTATAAAACCGTTATTACAACGTGAAACACTATTCAACTTTAATGAATCTGATTCACGAATGACTTGGACTCGGTGTAAATCTTGTTTCTGTTTTATTCAAACCTATAGATAGTACATACATACATAATGTGGTGGGCAGTAAAGATGACGGAGTTGTTAAATTGCATATGAACACAACTTGAATGGTCGGTTTCTGGTTAATGAGTCATCAACGCCGAACAGGTAAAATATATTCAGTATCGTTGTCGCCACCGTGCCGCCTCACCATATGATATTGTGATGTGTGTAATGCCATGTGAAATAGCTATTTATAAAAAAAGATCAATCGATGATCGAAGTCACACTATCGCCGATCTATGAATGATGTGTGAAACTGATACTGTCACCACACACATTTGAGGTAAACGTATCAATATCTTTTATTGTCGTATGCCATAAGGCACATGGTAGACGTCGTCTGCAAGAAAATCTGCATGTGCCGTGACCGACTTTCGTTCTAGTCAAAACTACCTAGAAAACAAAGCACCTGGAATCTTATATTTTTCATAACAAGTTCAACTGCTCCACATTAAACTGAACAAATTTTTAATATTTTCTCGATATTTATATAAAAAAAAAATATTAATAAAATAAATTCCGTAAACATTTTTTCCTCGGCATTTATTAATAATCTTAGCATATACATATTTAAAATAAAAATCCCATCCGAAATCGCATTCGAACAAAAATAAATCGTATTTCCATCCATTCATAAAGATGACTGGAAAACAAGAAAATCTTATGATAATACACTTGTTAATAGAGTAATACCGCAAGCTTCTCATACGCTTATGTGCTAAACTTTTGAAAGCATTTTTTTGTGTATAAATTCAAACACAAGAAAATCTCTTGATTATAAAGTCTGAGAAAACGATGAGGTATCTGCTGCTGTCACTGTAGCGGGATGGAATGATTTATGATTAGCATAAAAATATCGTAGAATGGCCAATTTGTAGATCGAATCGGATATGTTTGGGTAATGTAGGCAAAAGATGCCACCAGCAGACCACGAATAGAAATTTATTAATATGTATGTTATGTATTTATAATTTGAATTTAATCTATTGTCTTAAAAAAATGCTAATATGTATAATGCTAGGTGTTTTATCTGCTGGTGATACATATCTGACTACGCTGGTATCAAATATTTCTTACTAGGACCGTTGAATTGAATGTTCTTAACAATATTATGCCGGCCCCTGCGTTTGCCTAACCCAGCGCAGACGATCGGTCCAAGGTCGTTAGCTTGGATTTCCCCAACACACCGCTAGCACTTGTCAAATGCTAACAAACCAATAACTGAACTGACTTCCTCCATCGTCTCTGTCCGTGCCAGGTGTGTGTTGTCCACAACTTTGATCTTTTTTACCAGCAAACCTCAATCAGTATGGTTGCGGCTTTAGGAGCATTTAATTTTCGGCACTGCTAGCTGATGATGGCCAGTGGAGCTCTACCCTGAACTGGATACTTCCGGCCAGGGCTTGTACTATATACGTTTTATCTCTCCTAATTTTCTTATATTTCCACACTTATTCAAAACTACTGATTGACTGTGACTGATGACTGAAAAATGCGGATCGTCCTTTTTTAGAATTGCAATTAAAACATTTTTTTTTATTGCTTAGAACCATCCCGTGCTGGCAATATATTTGTTAAGCAATATTGGGCTCACATCCCGAAGATCATCAATATCGTAGGAAAACGTTTAACCAAGGAAACGTCTCCTGTCTTCCTCTTCTTTGTCATCACATATGTTGCATTATTCGTTATGGGGAATGCCGAGCCTCCCTGCCTGCTTTCTATATGACAGTGCCCCATTATTGCACCGAGCACCCTACGGGCGAGGCGGTCCGCATTCCAGTTCCCTGCGAATTCACTGTAGCTAGGTATTCAGCAGAGTACAATATTGAAAAACGACCCATCTCTCGAAGAGCTGATTCGGGAGATCGAATTGCAGGCTAGCTGTCAGTGTAAATAGAATCCAAGCCAGTGGAAATAGTGACATCCCTCGCAGTGACATCTTGAATACCTAACCAGGTTAGGTCTTCCATTACCGCCCAAATCTCCGCTTGGAAGACGCTACAGTAGCTAGGGAGACAGAATGCTAGGTTAATATCAAGTACATTCGAGTGGATGCCAATACCCACTCCTCTATCTGACTTGGAGCCATCTATATAGATAGTCAAAGGCTCAATGGCCAGGGGCGTGTTGTTTTCCCAGTAATCCCTCGTCGGAATCAAGATATAATGGTTTTCACCAAAACGTATTCAGGAGTAGTGTAATCAGTCTTCAAAGGGAGCTTCCAATTATTTAGTATATGTATGTGAATTCCACTGATTAGTTTCACAAAAAAAGAGCGTACTCAAGCAGTCCACTAAGGACTTGCGGGAATTCGCCTGTAACAGCGAAGTTCACATCATCAGCATACGCAGGGATCTTGCATCCAATCCTCTCGATATCCATAAGCAGTGGATTTATTGCTGTGTTCCATAGTAGGGAAAATATAATACCAACTGGCGGGGTACCTCTTCAAACATACCTATGTGCAGACGTTGAGCCCAGTGTTGTATAGATGCGTATAGATGTCAGTAGTGTATTCACTAGTATGCAAATTGACTCGTCAACGTGGAGACTCCGAAGTGCGTCGGTAATCACCCTAGGTTTAATATTATTGAAAGCACCTTCAGACTCTTGGAACACACAATAGCTGTGTATACAATTTATTATAAATCCTTCAACTTTCTGGAACAAGTTAAGATTGTATAAATGAGTACAAAAAATTATTCGAAGAATATCTGTCTAAAACAGCAGATTAATGTGTGTGTATTTAAAAAAAATTCAGTTTGACAGGGTTGTCGGGCATTGGAGCATAATCTTCGCGAAAAATGTCATCATCGAAATTTGTCATTTTTCCGGAAAAATTTTTAAAATTAATATTTTGGCCAGCTGGTACAATCAGCGAATCATATTTTCGTTAGACACCAGCCATCACATTTCCTTTGTAGAATTCGGTATATTTTTTTGAAGGTGAATAGAGTCTTTTGTCTATGCCTAAAGCGTGGTTTACATGAGTCGAGTAAATGGTAGAGTGGAATGGAATTTTCCAATTTTAGAAGAACAATCTTTCCACTGTACACGTGTAAATGGTTGCATAGAGAGTAGAGTTTTACTCCAACCACTAGAAAACAGTCGAGTTGGCGAGACTAGCACAGTGGTAGAGTGGAAAGTACTCTACTCGATTATTCATTCGACTCATGTAAACCGCGCTTCAGTCAAGCAACTTTGAGTAGAGCAAAGCCTCTTTAGAAAAACAAGATCTTACGACCGCTAATGTGGCCGCTGATAACACCCTTCTTTTGAATTTGACTGACTGTCAATGTTTCAAGAGTTTGAACAGTATGACATCTGTAATGAACCGAATCACAAATGTCATATTGCGTTTCAAGTCTGGAATCGTCTTCGGATCATTCACATAGACTTTATCCTTGGTGCAACCCCACAGAAAAAAGTATAACGGCGTTAAATTGCATGATCTATGGTCGGCAAATTCTAATCACCGCGACGCAAAAGGTTCAAATTGAGGCGAGTTGTATGCTGTGTGGTACCATCTCGTTGAAACCCCGTATTGCTCATACCCTGCGCTTCAACTTATATTGGAAATAGTTCCACAAAATAGTTTGCACAGTGTTGACATTATCCATGTTTCTGTCCCCGACAACTCTTTCATTTACGGAAACAATATTCTCAGCACTGCGTTCATACCGCTTTCGGGTAGGTTTCGGAACATCCAGTACGGTTTGTTAAAATGTATATCCTTTACATGTTGACAGCACACAAAACACCGATCAATGAAGCTGGTTTCCAAAGAATTGGTGGGGTGATGGTTTCAAAAGGCTGCCACAACTCAAAAGTTGTATGAGGTTTAAAAAAAATCATAATTTTTACGAAATCTAAAGAAGGTAATCTGTGCAATACAAAGGTCAAACCCTGTTTTATCTCTTAGATTTAAGAAAAAATTGCAATATCGGCGTTTCAGTTAATATTATACTCGCAAAGAGCCTCTGATCCTGCTGAAATGAAAGATCGCTGCAAATATTCAAGGCCCCACAAAAAAGTCAATCCATTCGGCGTGTGTATCCAAAAATATTACTGACTAGTTGACTTTACTTACGTTTATTATTTTACGTTGTGCTCGAAGAAATGTAGTTTGTTGGGAGGTTTATTTATTTGTGCGAGCCCACTGTAAAGGACACGCATATTTTTCTTGTACGGGTGAGCTGGTGTTGAGTTTTGTCCCTTTTATCTACGCTTCTCTTCTAAAATTTAACATTCTACCTGCGAAGTCTCTATCGGCTGAGGGTTTTGTTATTATTGAAAAATCACGGAACACTCCGTAATAATTAGTAAACATTTTCAAATACCCATTTTACCCGTTCTCCGGGAGTCCCTACAGTAAACTAATGTGGTTAATATTAAAACAAAAATTTTACACACAATTGCAAGGGCAACATATCGTTCATTACTTCCCAACAGCCTAACCCAAATACCAAATTCGATAACCATACAATGCAATCAGCACTGATCATCACCGCATCATCAATAAGTTCGGCTGTTTCATAATAATCTTTTCCAATTATGCAGTCCGACAACTGAATGAATTGTATGTAATATTTTCAACATTAATTACTTTGCTAAATAATACATCGTACAATAATTTTCCAACCAAAATTTTTTTTCATTGTATTTATCAATAACCTTTGGCATTCTCGTGCCGCAATTAGCAACACGAATTCCAAGAGAGCACAATGGCCTCTTGCAGGCCCGTCTACTAAAGTGAATGTTGTGTTGTCGGTAGCCGGTGCTTAATGATGATATATCAACCTGAATGTTTTTTTTATTTCGGGAAAATTTCTTAAAATTATATATGAATCTGTATTTGCCAGATCATTTTTCACATGACATACACAATGATTCGGTACCGAAACGAATAGCTGTGATTAAGGAAGAGAAATGAAACCGTCGGGCGTTGTACGTCACCTCGCAGCAATACCTTCCGCCCGAAGATAACTTCTTTTAAAAAAACTGCTACTTTCATACATTCCATCCAATTTGACACAATAGCACGGTGGAGATCTTTGGTATATATCGTCGCTACTATCCGCGGAAATACTTACTTGCAGCAGTGATGTGCTGATCGAAAACGACGAGCACTACGTTACTTTCGCTTGTATCATTTTGATGTTTTCACTTTTTTTGTTGTTAGTTCTATTGGCTTATTCGGTGGCTGTTTTTGTAAGGTGAAGGTATTGTTTGCATTTGGCATGGTTCTCATTGCACGATTGCAATCAAATCAAATGATCAGGGAAACACCTCGGCAAAACACCATCTTTCACATAATCAGAATTAATACACACAACAGGTGGCCGAATGCCTCGCGGAATGCATGGCGGTACCCGCGATCACATTGTGTTTATGGGAAAATATGGATGATGTTGAAGATATAATAGTAAACATAACTAATTTTATTACGACGATGCTATGATGGTAGAGTAGTTTTTATGATGATGTTTGTGTTTCGATGTAACAATTAAAATATGCAGTTAAATGTCGATAAATTTATTGCAAAATATGTTTTGCAAATGTTTTTCATTTAATACGCTATTGTGTTTGTAAAACATTGCAATAAAAGATTGTTCGACTAACATATAAAATGCAATGTACCATGCAGGTAGATTATCTTCAATCAATGTTTTTGTACAACAGCTGCAAAATAGATTGCCAAAATTTTTAATACATACTCAACTTACCCTTGAACGTTGGATATGCATAAGCTACTAAAAGGACGGGGGATTTTAATGATAATTGCACATTTTGCAACATAAACTACATCGTTGATCGGTAGTTACAATGATCGTCCTATAAACCTAGAAATTAATCTCATCAATATAATCAGCACATTTTCGGTTTATCCAAAACTTTTTTTGGAAATCTTCACCAACTTATGATGAAACTAGACCAGTAAATACCATCTTGAGTCGTGTTAAAGTTTTCAAGTTCAGAGTCCACCTACGACATGTAAACATTTAAAGCTGTTATGTAATGTGATTAGTAGCCGTAGTGATTGTCACCAAAATTGTGTTTGAAGGCAAGCGAACAGATGTTTATTTTGATCGGTGCGATAATACAATTGCACATTTTTTGGGGAATTGTCAGAACGAACAAACAATATTCTAAGCTTGACCATATATGGATAGTAGCTTTACGATATACAGCGAAGCATTGATTGAGCTGCCTGCTATCAATATGATTCAGTGGGATGTGCGAGGTCTTTTTGTTGATGTTCTTTATTCCTTTCCTCGACTAGATTGCAAGATGGTCATGAACCGCACCTGAGCATTGAGTCGGTAGTCATTGTCTATTTTGCAATAATACAGAAAGAATTAGAGGAAATTGCCTAGTCGACTTAATTATTGATTAAACGATGTCGGTGTCATATGTTTCCCAGGTAGTTATAGATCATTTCATACACACAGGACAAAAGACAGGTTGAGTCTCTTAAGCAAGAGACAAAAAGACACCTTATGTCCTGCCTATGTCCTCTTGTCTTATTTTGGAATCTCCCAGGAAAACATTTGCCTCGTCAATAGGCCGAATATAGCTAGAAATTTGTGGAGAAATGTGCCCGGAATATGGTTTATATCGAGTCTAAAACCGTCTATTTTTGAAAATTTTGATTAGAAACATAAAATTGTGGTTTTATGATTGCCGCTAAGGGCGACTCTAACTTCCAAACGGTGATAGCTAGGATTCTCAACATTGTACAGAAATGTGCGCCGGAGTAATTTCGATTTAAAAACATAAAAATGCGATTACGCTTATTGCTGCCGCTGAAAAGGTCGAAGTTTGTACTTTTTGTGAGAAATTTATGTGGCTCTAACTTCCAAATGGTGATAGCTATGACTCAAAACCTCAATTTTCAAAAATTTGAAAACTCTCTTGATTGGCTTCAATTTGGTGAAGATACCACATAACAGTTCTGGTAAACAAAATTTGCACAATTCTGCAGAGCCTGTGTTCTCTTTCTAGGGGAAAGCAGATGGCTGTCTTGAAAGGTTTCATCTTTCATCACACCTGATTCGAAAATGACTAACAGATTTCCTCGAAATTTTCTTTTGTAGTCCTGTGTGGAGAAATCGTTTGGCGTTAGAAGGTTGTCCACAACCAGACATTACAGTAGAGAGGACAGCTTTGTATGATTAGGTCTGAGGAGGGCCTAGGTCAGTGTATGCCATAGGCACAGGGACCGGTAGTCTATTGTTCCCTAAAACGAAGGTTAGATGAACTTATCTAATCGACTTCTTTCGATCAATCGATTTAGTTGGCATCTGCTAAAGGATAAAATATCCTCTTCTAAAGGGAACGAACTTCCGAAACATTCTAGGCGGCGCACAGTCGCCTATCACATTCACAAAGAATGTGCTACGCTGTCTTGTCATCAGCTTCACAGAAACGACGGATCGCATCGGTGACAATACGCATGGTTTGGTGAAATGACAATTTAACCGGCAGTGCTCTGTGAGGAGCTCGGAAATTACCCCGACCCTTGTTCCTGCTAAGGTTTATTAGACTAAGGGTACGTTTGGGTAGTAGTAGGCAACAAAGAGCTTGGCCTGTCGAAACCCTGAAGGAGTTCAATGTAAGATGCCATTGGCTCTGCCTCACTCACTTATCTCATTTCTGCATGTGCAGAGTGGAATCCCACAGTAGGGTTCCGGGCCAAAGAAGGGGCTGGCTGAAGAGAGTAAGACTATCTGTTGGAGGATTTTGGAAAAGACATACCTGGGCCGCTGATTCCATCGGCAGAACCTATATCGGTCTTTGAATCATCCGTGTAAAATATAATTGTGTAGCAGGGTAGAACTCTGAACCTGTCAGACACCACAGATAATCCCTAGTACGGTTAATACATCACATCCATGTGCACTCGATTTATTGAGGGTGACTTCGGCATAATAGGAAAGCGGAACCAACTGGCAACCCAGCTGCACCGAAGTCCTAAGTATCAGCAAAAAGAACCTCAGGCCAGTGACATGTCTCAGAACCGGTCACTGTACCCTGCGAAAACATCTGCATACAATCGGGATCTACACACAAGACCCACTATGCCACTTCCGTAACGAAGACGAGGAATCAGACTCGCACGTTATTTTCGAATGCCCCCCTCTTATTAGCTGGAGACAAACCTTCGTTGGGGCTCAAACCATTAGAATGGGCGCACCCAAAGTAAACCTGGTTAACTTTCTTCTAAGCCTTTTACGAAGCTAATAAGCTAAAACTCTTTCGCTCTAATCGGAAATACAATAAGCCAATAGGCTGCATTATTGGACGAACGTTTAAAGGGGTCAAAGGAAGTATACGCCTGCTATTGAAAAGTCAATGGCAAAAGTCTTATGTCTTTGTTCCTGAGCTCGCTTCATTCCCATTGGGATTAGCGACTACTCTTACACCTCTTGTAGGACCCGATTCAGTTATGTTGGCGCAATGTTGATCATTTTTAATGAACACAGAGACAGTCGAGATTGTCTTTGGAGCGTTGTCGTTTTTTGATTTGGATCAACGATATAATTTGATATAACGCTTGCATCTACCGCATCCGCGAAGCCACGTGTTAGGCGAATTTTTCATCCCTCCTGGCGCGAATATGCCATACACGGTCTAATTTTCTGTTTAGTTTAGCATTTCAGACGAAGAAGTGGCAGATATCGCCTTTGTTACTTGTTCAATTTTGAGGCAAGTGAGGTTTTAATTTTATGTTTTCCCTTTATTTGTTAGGTTTCATATTTATAGGAGCTGGGGGTATGGTCTGTCAAAGTCATGCTGTTTTTGGCCCCTTTACGCCGGTAAGGCTAGCAATCAAAGATATCCCATCTCCGCTATAGACAATGTTTTATGCGTTGATTACTTTACTTTGATTTACACTGAACATTAAGCATTTAACCACTTTAAAGTGTGACCACCTACAGAGCAAGCTTTACATGTCATTGGTAAAGAAGCTTCGGTGAAACTTTTCATATTTGAATGTGAATTTCTTATTCAGAAATGAGCATCGCTGCAATGATGCTCTTATCAATAAATACATTTTCAGTATGGGTCTTTCCTGATAGCGATATATTTCGAAATATAATCTTTTGTGACCTTTGCATTTTTGGCAATCAAAACAATGTTTGTCAGCAGCAATTTTTGTTTAGAAAACTCCTAAAAATAAATTAAATTATTTACAAATTATTCAAATGACCTTAATTAACAAAATCTTTATTTCGTTTTCATTTACAGATAATAACACAGAAGGCATCGATATTTTTAATTGAAAACCTCGGATACTGCAAAACAGCATGAAAATGGTGTTGTCGCAACGGCAGCGCGAGGAGCTGTAAGTACTTTTAACCTTTTCCCTTATCTACAGATTTTCTATAAAATTAATTTCTCTCTCTCTCTCTCTATAGTAACCAAGCGATTGCCGACTATTTGGGCACTAATGGATATTGTGATGCACTAGAGGCTTTTCGTAAAGAGGCAGAAATCTCAGCGGAAATTGATAAAAAGTACAGTGGTCTTTTAGAAAAGAAATGGACGTCTGTAATACGATTACAAAAGAAAGTGATGGAGTTGGAGGCGCGCCTGTCCGAGGCGGAAAAAGAAGTGCTCGAGGGCGGACCGACAAAATCAAAACGAAGTCCAACAGAATGGATACCACGACCGCCCGAAAAATTCGAATTAACCGGTCATCGAGCAAGCATAACAAGAGTACGTGATTGCTGCTACTGCTATTAATGATTGTCGCTAACTTTAAAAAAAATGTTTTCAGGTTCTTTTTCATCCAATTTTTAGTTTACTGGTTTCCGCGTCCGAGGACGCAACCGTAAAAATTTGGGATTTTGAAACAGGCGAATATGAGAGAACGCTTAAGGGTCACACAGATTCAGTACAAGACATTGCATTTGATGCTCAAGGAAAAATGCTGGGTAAGTTCATATTGCTTATACACTAAGAGCTTCTCTATGACTGATAAAAATGTCCTCTTTCTACAAATGCAGCATCATGCAGCGCAGATTTATCAATTAAGTTATGGGATTTCCAGCAATCATATGAATGCATCAAAACAATGCACGGACATGATCATAACGTGTCTTCAGTAGCCTTTGTACCTGCTGGTGATTTTCTTTTGTCCGCGTCACGTGACAAAACCATTAAAATGTGGGAAGTTGCAACTGGGTACGTTCTTTCACTTAACGCATAATATAAAACTGTAGTTAATTATAATTTTTTCATTTCGTCTAGATACTGCGTAAAAACATATTCGGGTCATCGGGAATGGGTCCGCATGGTACGTGTGCATATTGATGGAAGCATCTTTGCATCATGCTCAAACGACCACTCAATACGAGTGTGGCATACGAATTCGAAAGACTGCAAGGTAAAATTCAAGCTTATCACAAATAGACAATATTTACGCATTGTTTTCATAATAATAATATTTTTTACAGCTTGAACTAAGAGAGCACGATCACACAGTAGAATGTATTGCATGGGCACCCGAATCGGCAGCTGCTGCTATTAATGAGGCAGCCGGAGCTGATAATAAGAAAGGCGTGCATCAAGGTCCATTCCTCGCGTCCGGCTCACGGGATAAGACGATCCGGGTATGACAATTTAAATTATTTTATTGCGATAATTGTGCTTATATTTGTTTGTGTTTTCATGCAGATATGGGATGCAGGCGCAGGTATTTGCTTATTCACATTAAGCGGTCATGACAACTGGGTAAGAGGCATCTCTTTCCATCCTGGCGGCAAATATATGGTAACTGCTAGTGATGACAAAACCATTCGAGTTTGGGATTTACGTAATAAGCGATGCATGAAGACGCTATATGCTCATCAACATTTCTGCACATCAGTTGGTAAGTACATCATTCTAGAATTCGTCCATTATGGTAAACCTGCCGGACTACTTTGGTGTAAATTGGAACCCTAAATTGCGGTATTGAATACGTTCTTGAGTCTTCGAATTAAAATGAATGTTGCAAATCAGTAATAATAATAATACTCGTCCAAATTTTTTTCCTCTCCCTTCACAATGAAATGTTAAGGCATCGTTCGAAAAATATTTGCTGATCATCCCGTCGGATAATATAACTTCTTCCAACGTGAACGCTGCAGGCCTAAGTTAATTTTTTGTCTGGATACATATTTTCTAACTGTCCATTGTGAGCCCATCATGCCATGAGCCAAGAGGATAAAACTCCGCGATGAAAGCCCTTAAAATCAAAGAAAAATACGATATTTGGTCGGCAAAAATCCTACATCGTTGGATTTTTGCAGGATGGTTGGTGATGACCCTCAGATTATGAGAAAAAAAGTCCCCACCGATTGGGGGGTCTGCAACCTTAAAAAAGGGGGATGATGTAGAATTTTTTCCGCTCGATGGCCATAAATTGGGTTATTTTTCTTCCGCTATTAATTCCATTGAATTGTGCTATCACATGTATGTGTTCTATCTCTTCGCTAGAGCTTGCATTTTAATTCTGAAGCAGTCTTTGCCACATTTTGGGAGAGGCAAATTACTGCCCGAAACAAAAAAGTCAACATTGTAATTAGGGTGACCAACGTTGACAATTCCACCGTCATATTCAAAAATAAGGAATCGTATCGGGAGTCTGCGTATTATGGCCAAAAGTTGAATATTTCAATGCAAAACGCTCTAGAAGGGTTCTGATGATGCGGTACCTTTTGCCTAGTGCAAGTATGAGTAAATATAATAAAATAAAATACAGGCTGAGAACAGTGACCGCAGGAGCAGGAAAGTATTTTGCCCTTTTTGATGGATCTTCACTTATCCATTGATGTAAAGTAAAAGTAAATTCACAATACGTGTCACAGAGTCGTGGGAGTGAAAAGCAGTATTATGCCTCTAATGAGGCATGGTTTTTATGGCAATAGGCAGTACATACTGCCTTGAATCGCCTACGGAAACGTAAGCTCACATTACGCACCGGCATCACAAACCCGTGTGGAGGTTAACGCAGTATTGCATCCAATGGAACATCGATATGCAACTACACTGCACGCATAACAAACTGGTCTTAAATTCGAGTACGTATGCCTTCAATTCTACACAGGTTTGTAAGAAAATTTATCGCAAGATAACTGTGCAGAGTGCAAGTCAATGTTGTTTCCAGTTGTATACGGAAATGTATACTACACAACAAACCCGTGCCTAATCGAACTGGGAGTGAATTGAGGGCGAGTTTGTAAGCAAAGATATCGCAACAAACCCGTGCGGAGTTGGAAGCAATAATGCCTCCTGTTGTGCACGAGGATGTACATATGTGTGGAGGATATTTTGATGCGGAGTTGGAATTCCTCTTGTTGTTCACGGGAATGTACGTATGTATCAGAAATATTTTGATGTAATGAACAAAATGTACCGTTACACTAAAAATATCAAAATAGTTTTCTTTGATCAGCCTTTTCCGTTATTCTGCTCTACAATTATAATTTTTTCTCTATCATGATTCGCTTTATTCCTTAAGTGTGAGAGCCTTTCCTTATATTTCCTTATTTAAGTAAATTTTATTATGTCAGCTGCGACCTGTCAAGAACAAGCGAATTGTTTCGCGCCGCTCTAGTGTAAATCTCGAAAAATTGTCGCGAATAATCGTCGCGATGAAAAATCCGTTGCTCCCGTGTAAGAAGTGCTTTAAAGCCCAGGAGAAGGAAAAAATAAGCTAAATGCCTAAAATCTGGAGGGGAAAATAACCTACTTATGACCCCTAAAACTCTGAAAATCAATTGTAAACCGTTATGAATATGATTATCACAATCCAGTTTCTTTAAAAAAAATTATTACATAAATAATGTGGTGGGATCTGCATTTTTCGGCTAAAATGTGTATGTTAGTTCTTTCGCTGTATAATTTTTTTGCTTCGTTCACCTGATTTTACAAGAAAAACTCATCGACAACCTTTTTTTGTGCATAATATTGGAGACATATTTTTGTATTTTGTGCAAATTTTCGAAGCGATAGCCTTTTAAGTTTAGGAAGACATTCAAAAATGCACAACCTCGTAAGTAGACTCATCGTTTACCCAACCGTGTTGTTATAATAATAAGGCTTACAGAATTGGGGTCGATTCTACTTTTTCTACCGAGCAACAACTCACTAGTTCAGCTCCTAAAATAAGTAAATTCGTGTTTAATGCATCTACAAGCGCTAAAAGCTTTAACGATTTTTAAGTTAGTCTGCAATGGAGGACGCAGCTCATTCACAGATGTCTCAGAGAACGAACCCAAGGCCTCTATAACCTTGGAGCCTGCAGAAAGCTCTTACTCTAGTTGCCAAATGGAAATTTCTTCGTCCATATCATACACTCTCCTTCTTCGGAAATCCAACGCGGGGGCCGCAACTGGTTGACTTGGGCAACAACCTACAGCTAATGAGTCCAACAACATGATAGGTGGGGACCATGATCCCCTGGGCAAATCCATCCCCGAGGCACACTATTTGCTAAAGACTTCTCAATCTCTCTTGATTACCGTAACTCCTAGTGGAGCATGGTGCGTTGATGACTACTGTGTGTAGTCATCAACGTTACAAAGACAACTGAATTCGGAGTGTGATATGGTTGTCAGTCATACCACTTCCTAGTCGCATTATTAGTTTATTATTCTACGATAAGAATATTTCTTATCATCTTCTTCTGAATAATAAACGACGAGTCGTGCCGAGTTTGGAAACTCGTTTCTCTATGAGTGTCGGCCACAGAGGACGACTTCTCAATAGCAGGTGTAATCCTCCTTCTTCGGCTCGCTTAAAAGTTAAGCCTCACGCTGAATTCAGATGTGCATATTCCAGGTTCATTTGACCTCTGACTACTCATCAGCTTAAAGCGCTGCTTTTCATATCCGGATGGAGATTCTTCAGCAAACTAAACAGCAATGTGACCCGGGCCGTGTGGTTATCAATCCAGAAACTAGGTAGGAGCGAAGGCATTTTGCCAGTACCATTCTTCCTAACTAGCCCCTTCGAGGCACGGGTTATGCAAAGCCGCCAGCTCCGAAGCTTTACATGATCGATTATGAGAGATTTCTCCCCAGCAAGGCAACACTGCATCGTGTTCGTCTTGACTGCCCTTCCGAAAGAAGAGGGAGAAAGTCAGCCATGCCGCAAGCCACTATACATGACTCGAATGCATCAAGATCAATGAATAAGGAAATGCAAATAATCGCATAATACACTATATATATGCATAGGGAACCAAAATATTTTCTATTGTGTCTTGATTTTGTAGTTTCGATGACATTTCTCATGCGAATTTTATATGGAAAATTCATTATAAACAAATTTATGCACATGCGTAGCTCAATGCTGCAACTTCGTAGTGGGGCGTTGGAAAAATGGGGGCAATAAACACGAAATTTTAAAATTAATAGATGCTACAAATTAATTAATAAGCAACATTTCTGTTGCATATATAGTTATGCAGCAGCATCAAAATTTACACTATTGCGAAATATACATTTAAATGGGATTGCAATGCTTTGATTGGTAAAAAATCGACCAAATATAAAAAAAATTATATTGTGTATTCCAGTGCATTGCGGCTGGATACTGAAACCAATGAAAACGCCAAAAAGTATTAAACTATATTAGCCCCAAACACCAAATTCCCTATGCCACTGCCAATGTCCGAAGGTCTCCGTATATAGGTAGTAAAAATGTTTGGCCCGCCACTGTTTTTCAAAACAGCAATGTGGCCCGTTGATTTTGGATCTTTCATAACGTATTTTATTTTTCAAAAATGATTTGAAACGTTATTCAAGTCTGCATCCACCAATTAGTGTTTTTTACCTAGTCACCTAGCCTTCGACGAGTGAGATTCGCAAAATTTGTAGATTATTGCCCTGCAATGCTAACAACCAAATGCCTAGAATCTACCAATATTTGTAGGTCCTAGAAGATCACCTAATGGCACCTTTATAGTATCTGCCTGTCAACGAACCGTTAAGGCTTAAGGTTAATTAGAATCACATTCAATAACAGTCGAACTAAATTTTAAGTGTGACACATTAAATAAATTGTTATTTTCTTGACAATTAAAATCATGAACCGAAAACTAACTTATATTATCTTTTTCCTATTTTTTCAGATTTCCATAAAACACATCCGTATGTGATTTCCGGCAGTGTAGATCTAAAAGTAAAAGTATGGGAATGTCGCTAAATTATTTCTCTCTCTCTCTTCTTTCACACAATTTGGACGCGATCTACACAACATCCTTGCCACCTCAATTTTATTAGAAAACAATATACAACAAAAACAAGTTGAAAATGGAGAAACATACACAAGAAAACATTATTAAAAACAGAACAAGAAACAATTTCCTGTATATTTTTTTGATTTTTTTTTTCTACTTTATTTTCCAATTTTTTATCATTACTACTACTACTACTACCCATAGAAAAGCAAGTGTTTGAACTGCAAGAAAAGAAAACTCTACGTGTTTGACGCAAAAGAAGAACAAAAAATCATATTTCATATATACATACAATAATTATTATACATAAATATTTCATATGAAGACTCTCGACGATAAACAAAAAGTATACATACGAGTACATACATTAAAAAAAAACAAATCTTACTGAAAACAATATTATGTGGTATGTATTCTCAAGCGGAAGTTGTAGTTTTTTTTGGAAGTATGTAGCAGGGTAGAGTACGATTCATTCTTGATTCCAAATACAAGAAACGTAAAAATGGGAAGTTAAAAGAAATTGATTACAGTTTTCAACATTAATCAATAAAATAAAAATCAATAAAAGTATAGGATGAACCAGCTCTGTCACTGTTTCTGATTGTGGTTGGAAATATGTAGTTCAAAATGGTTGTTAACAACAATGACATTTTTTTTCCTATGTTTCGTTCAAATCAAACGGCTATTACATAATACTACCAATGTGATGAAAAAGGATTAGCATAAGACGAGATCAAACAAACAAATTTTATCTGATAGTAGTGTGCATATTTGCAAGCCAGTGAGACACTTTTTTTATATAATGATATCTGTCGGGAAAAACACGCGACATTACGGAGATCAATTTATGATTTTATATACATTATGTAGTTTTATTATATTTAGTATTCTGTTAATTATTGTATTGAAAAAGAAAAACATTCAATAAGAGCACGATAGACATAATAATTTGGTTTGCAGTTTTCTGTTTTCTTCGAGACTTTTGAGGAAAAAATATTATTTTTTTGTAGGAATTATAATACATTTAATTTGAACTTTTATAAATAAAATTAATAGTATTAATTGGTTTATTTTTTTCTCAATACAAGTCCGCTAAATTTTACAACATTTTCCTTTGTGACTATGACTCCAATTGTGACCACAAGAGCTCAAGAAAAAGTTAATGAAATGAGTTTTCAATGATGAAACCGTGCTTGTTACTACATACTTATAACACCAATCATGTTTTTCCTACACTCGAATAAACAATGCATGAGAGACAACACAAAGCTGGTTCACTACGAAATCTGTAATTTTTTCGGGTATTAATTAAAAAAAACATCCAAAAATACACTTGTTTAGAAAAAGAAGCGATTTAAATACATAGATACGAGTTTAAGTGTAGCGTTCAAGAAAAAAATAAGAATAGAAATAAAATACAAAACATAAATTAAATTCCTAAGAGTTATCTCAATCAATCAATCAACAGCAACATAAGCAAATAAAAGAGAAATAATGCATACATACATGTTATTCTTGCACTTAATCAGATTTATATTTTTCATATATTATTCTGATTATATAATTCGCAATCAATTTTCTCTCATGTATTTCTCACATTCGTGTTTGCGTATTTTTGTGTTTTTTCCTGTTCCTCTTCTTGTGAAGAGAACATAATTATGGAAAAGTCGATATAATTAGTTTCATTTTACAATTAGAAAAACAAACAACACTACAAACAATGTCTATTTATTTTAAATAAAACAATTTTTATAAAACCAATATATATATTTTATATGATATAGGTACGATAATTTAGATTGTATTTTACGTCGTTTCCTTTTGCTTCTGTGGCCCGGATATCAGTGGCTGGCGCTGCATCAAAATAAAATCGCAGTATAGTAAAAAGGAGCTTAGATTTTTGGTGATAAACAGCCGTTGAAACTGACATTTGATTTTTCTATATTTGAGCAAAATGAACTAAACTCAACTTGCTGTGCAACTGAAGATTGAAAAGTTTCCGGAATGTGCGAGAGATGGCGTGCGTATCCCGGCAATTGTTACGATCAAGAAAATAAAAGGACATAGCCATAACTTGAGAATAATAAAAAAAATACGTCCTGATACGTTAATGACCATAGTAACAAAACCATTTGCTATCTCATTCATAATTCCAGTGGCGTACACATTTTTATATAGCATTAATTAGTATTTCAATTTTACTCTACTCCCTTGACTGATTAAAAACCCGTAAAATCGGTAAGTAAAATGGAATGAAAACCAGAGTAAGAAAACATATTTCCGCATATAGGGCATTCGGTGACTCAGTGTCACTCTATCTCCGAGTTGCCGGAGCGTGTGTTCGAATCCCACTGTAACCACGGATGTTTGTGTGTATTTGTCATAGGGGCACATATCGATTCCGTACCCTAATTACCCTTCCGTCAAGGCTAGGCTTGCATTAAAGGGTTATCCCCTGAACCCTTGACATCGACATAAAAAAAATAGAAATAGAAAAAAAACTTCTATTTTCGATAGTCGGTAGTATCACCACGTCAACCCATATGCTGTCTAGTTTGCCCATAGGCTTTCCGCATCAGACAATTTTGTCAAGCTTTTCAGGCAATTTTTAACGAGTTCAATATTTCTCGATGGATAAGAAACTAATGATAAGAACAGGGGGTGCATCTTATATTTTTACGCGGGTCACATTGCTGGTTTTGAAAAACAGTGGCGGGCCAAAAGTTTGTATGAAGTAGAAAAGAATCGCCCATATGCCTTTTTTATTGTGCGTAACGCAAAGAAAAAGCATTTGTGATGATGCAAAGATTCACTGCTACTTGAACATGTAATGACCCGATTTATTTATTGTGTCTTCCCCGCGGGGGTCGCTCGCCTTCGCCATCATGTTTGTAAAAGTCCCGCCCTGTTTCAAAAATGAATAGTTACGTTTGTGAACTCTCGTAGAAGCACTTTGTCAATAAATATGTCATGGTTCATGAATATCTCTTTGGGATTTCGATTTATGAGAAAAAGTCCTTGACCGCACATATCTAAACAAAAAGCATAAGAGGCAAATGCTTTTTGGCTAATCCTAATATGGGAGGTCATTGTAAATGGCGGCGGGCATTGCTGGCAAGACTGGCAAGCTTGTGGAAAAACAATTGTATACAATTTGTAAAAAGCGAGGAGTTTATTACCACATCTTTAGAAGTCGCGCGAATGCCGTATTTTGGACAAACCTTGAAGTAGACTTTCATGAAACCTTAATTTTCTGAATGAGTAGGCCCAAAAGCTGCAATTGGAGCATTGATGTTGTATCCCGCAGTACATATCCAAAAACACCACAATTGCTCTTGAGGTTGCTCAGTGCATATCTTAGAAGTTTTTTTCTACATAATTTTATGTAGGTGTTTTGAGGGGTTTCAACCCATCAAACCAAAACCCTCTCTATTGCAAGCCGGGAACCACCCAGAGAAACTGGGGAAATCAGCCCATGTTTGTAAAAACACGTCAAAATGGGGGACAAATGCACTGGAAAATTGTGTCGTCCGGGTTTCAAACACACGAAAATCCGCTAAAACTAAACATTTCTCGCGTTTTTTTCCGATTTCACTGTTCTTACATTATTAACTTTTGGCGATGCAAATCGACAGGGAACCAATATTTTTCATGGAAAGTTTGCCGCGACACTGTCCGATTTCCTGGCTTTGTATGGAGGGGCTTTGGTTCAAACCGCTTCTGCAATTTGTTGATGAAATAATCATAAGGAAGAGTAGAACATTTTTACAGACGGAAAGTGAGGACATTTCGCTGACGGCATACGAAGCAATCTAACCGACATTAAGCAGTTAATGAAATGAAATTAAGTCCTTTGGTACTTTAACATAGTTGGAGGAGAGAAGGAGCCTAATTAGCGACTTTAAAATGTAAACCTAACTAAAGTATTATGAGGCATTCGTCGGGTTAGAATTCAAACCGTATTTAATCAGTGGTGAGGTGATGCTTAGTCATCGAACAATACAAACAATTTATTGGGAAACAATAAAAATTAATTAACCAAAAATAGTTAGGAAATACTAATTTGAGAATACGAATTGGTCACTTTACACTGATATGTGTTGCAAATATGCCAATTGCCTAAAATTTTCGTTTTACGATAAAGAGAAGAAAGTTACGACAAATCATTCATTTATGTACACTGAGCATTAATGAAACCGCGCCAGCTCTAATCAAAACAGGCATTGTGTTTGTTGCGTGAGTTAACGGTACTTAAAATAAAAATCATAGTCATTTGAATTGCCATTAAATGCACTTTCTGTAGATATAACTTTCATAGTTGTAAGTATCAAACTTTTTGAGAAAATTGAATTTGAGTTCGAAAGTGGCGAGTGGTCCGATTTTTGTCAAGCCGAGTGTAGTTTAGTAGGTAGGTTGATTCCTCGAAATGCTCTTTAATAAATTTTTTAGTGATTTGATCACAATTAGCAGCTGTAGCATTCCTACTCCCGAACTGAACTGCATGGCCAACATCAATTTCTTTTCTAAGACCCCTCCCGAAAGAATTTTCTTTTTACGCCCATGGCTAGGTAGCTGTCTGCACGTTACAGATACATTCCATGTTCGTTGTATATTTATAACAAACGTCTGAAAGGTGTGTTTGGCAATGCTGAAGCGTAATCTGCGACTCGTGGCCTGGTCGTGAGGTAAACATATAGTTTTCTTTCACCACTAAAACGATCCGGGAAATTCATTTCGAATTATTACGGTCAAAGCGGTTGAATTGGTAACGCTTCCTCTGTTATATACACACCTGACAAGCTGCGCCTATTTTTTTCTATTTTATCTCAAACATGACGACTTGCCATTTAAAGGAGGTCATCCTCAAAAATGCTTTCATTATACAGATTTACCTAAATTGTCGAGGTGTTAATAAAAGCTGGAGCCGGTGGTGGAAAAGTGTACGGCTCCGAAAGACAGTATTTTTTTTCATATGCTGCGTTCTTTTTCAGTTCTCTCATGCCTATTCCGGAAACTTTTCAATCTATCGTAAAGCTCACGTTTTTACTACACACATCTACTGAAAGTGCATCCAATTAATACAAAATGTTTTATTCAAAGACAAGAACACCAACAACATTAGAAAATATTTTTGAGGATGGTGCCGAAAGCATCGGAAAACCACAAGTCGCTTATATGAAATTGAAAAAAACACAAATTCTACTACACGGAAATGTATGCGTTTAAAACGAATAAACAAAAATATAACTAACAGGTATTATGTACGAAAAATTTAATGAAATTGTATACAAACATTTCGGTGGTAAAAATATTAAAAATTGAACACAAAATAGCCACGCAGAAAGAAGCATCTCTAATCATTATAAAATTAACTGCGCTTGTGCTACATGATAAATTTCTTAAATTATACAAAAAAAAAAAAACAAAAAAAAAACCACTCAGACGAAGAAGAAGAAGAAAGTGTATGATGATATGATAGTTTTATAAAGCAAAAACACAATAAAAAATCAATTCCAGTTACATCTTGTATAATTATAATACAAATAAAAACATTGCAAATATTCTTTATTCACAATATTCTTCACTTATAATAAATATAAAAACCAGGGAAATACAAAAAACATAAATATGCCATTTTTGCTTAATAGAACAAAAAAAAACTGACTTTTGTTCTACTTATACTTTTCGTCTCATGGGCTTTTTGTTAATTATTTCCGTCATACAACTTTAACAAACATACTAACTGCATAGTACGTGAATATTACACACATATATATTTACACTTGACACACACATTTGTTCGTTACACTGCTTATTTCCTCTACCCGTCGTAAGTTATGTAGTTCAATAAAGTTCAAAATGAAAATATGGAAAATAAAAATAATTTTTATTATTGTAATAAATCCTATAGAGAGCACCCTAGAATTTAATTTTAGGCTAGCGTTTATTTATTTTCTTTGATTTATATATATATAAATATACAAGAACAATGGATTTCTCATTATATATATATTGATACATAATAATTATATAGGAATATATTACATACTTCTTGAAACATATAGAAAAAAAAACCTTAAATACGCTGATGGTTTTGTGTTTTATAGTGCAAACATCGTCGTTATTTTGAATAGATTTATTTATTGCCTTATATGCGCATATGTAATTTCATGACAATGTAATGTACACACTGGATAGTTTTAAATCTTGCGATTTGGACGATGTTTATACTTAAAAAAAAAGAATAAATAAATTAAATACACTTTACATTTTACTGATGGACGAAAACATTGCAATTGTGTATAAATTTAAAGTTAGCGAGTTGATGAGAATTTTGTTTCAATATCTAGCTCTTTGTAGAAATTGTTCTTGTAAGATGATGAATCGGTTTACGGTATACATACATTCATATTTGTTTTTAAATTGCATCATGAAAATTTATTGTTCGCCTATAAGTTGCAGACTCTTATATAATAAAAATCAGTATTGCTGTATTCAATGAAAATGTGACTTTTTTTGTGCATCGTCTTTCGACGGCTGTATTCTCCTAGCCCCTGGGACTTTGAAATTTTTCAGGAAATGTGATCGCGGATACACTTGAAGTTATTTTTGCCTCAATGACTGACTCTTTTAATGATTGCATAGAATACGACAATATAAAATTGTATATAACGGGTGGTCCAACTAGAATGCACGATGTTAATTGAGTGACACACCTTAACGGTAAAATTCTCGCCCAACTTTATTAGACATTTCTTTCAGTGTTTGGCAAATTCAACCATGCAAAAGTACACAATTGAGCAGCGCGTAGGTCGTTGAAGCCTTTTACGGAAATGGACGATCAAATCAAAATGCTTTTCGTGCACTTCGTGATTTTTTTGGTCAACATACTCGACCAAATAATGGACTTCTTGTGGCCAGAAATCGGGATATGGACCTGGACTATATGTGGTTCCAACAGGATGGGGTCACACAGCCAACGAAACAATGGCTCTTTTGCACGAGAAATTCAATGGCCGTGTTATCTCTCGTCTTGGCGATGTTAACTGGCCGCCACGATCATGTGATTTGACACCGTTTGACTTCTTTCTCTGGGGATATTTAAAATCAAAAGTGTACGTCAATAAGCCAAAAACAATTCAAGAGCTAAAGGATGAGATAATTCAGCACATTAACGATATTCCAGCTCAATTATGTCTCAGAGTCATTGAAAATATGAACCATCGGATAGATGTATGCCATGGCGAGCATTTGGCCGATATTTTGTTTCACACATAATTGCAATAGATCCTTCTATCATAATAAAGAAAATTTAGATAATTCTCTAAAAACTTTTTGTTTTATTAACAATTAACTTCGTGCATTCACATTGGACCACCCTTTATTAGATTGGAGCCAGTAAAAAAATACATATTTTTGGATTGATTCAATTACAAATACTCCATACACCATAGAAAATCCCGATATTAAAGTGTTGTCTTCTGACCTCGTTGTTCAGCACCTGCGCTTTGAGATCACCCCGGAGAACTAAGTGTCAATTACCATCGCGCTCGACCAAATACCCCAGCCTAGTGTAACCATCGCCAGCCGCAGCCATGTTGTATTGTACCTACCGTTGAATGGAAAGCAACGTAACGATTACGAATGAAACTTGTTGTGTACTCCTCTACAATTTTGCTTAATACAGAATTTTAAGCCTTGAAGACACAGCAAGTATGTAAGTAACGGTGGTAATACCATCTCGAAGGCTCATTACAATCTCCAATTCGTGAAAGTTCATTACGTCAAGTTTAATTGACGGGTAAAATTTCGTATGACCTATCACCGTTAAATTTTTTGTTAAGATTTTCGAAAGACAATTTTTTTGGAAAGCTATATTTTTTCATATTCAGAAACGACACTTGCATGCAACTGCAAGATGGAAGCTATGGTTGGTAAAAGTGATGGCTTAGGCAGAGGCTTGCAAAAAAACCAATTAGCGGATAAAGCGCCGTTTTGAAACCAAAAGCTCCGTGAAGTTGAACTAGTGTTTATAATGAAGGTTAGGTGAGGAATTTAGGATTGGAGAGGTGCCTTCAACCAGCCAGTGTTTTTTTAGGAAGTACAGAAGCTCCCCTAATTTGACATTTGCTGCATCCTCCAGTCCAAGCCTACCAGAAAAGCCCTACCGAGCGTCCTATACCGGGTTGTGTCAAGACCAGGGCATCCAAACAGAAAGTGAGTCCGGGTTTCTCTCTCATCTACATTTTTGCAGCTGCGGCAATGTGCGTTCTAGGGGATGCCCAGCCTGGCAGCGTGGAGCCCCATTGGCCAGTGCCCCCTGATAACAGCAGTAAGCTTGACGATATCTTTACGGTTTAGTCAGAATCGCAGACGTTCTTTTCCAGTCGTAGGAGGGCCACATCTTCCTTGATATAACGCAAGTCCTCCGATTTTGCCATTTGGAATCAGCAGCCATTATATAGTGGGTTGCGATCTTACTCCTAGCAGCTGCCGTCAGGACGCAAACATGCTCTGCATGAGAGCTGTCAAGAGTGGCACCTTTTTGGATAGTTCGTCAGCCATCTCGTTACCCTCTATGATTCTGTGTCCGGGTACCCAGAGTAGGGTGATCCTTTCTCATGTACCAAGGCTAGATAACGCTTACTCACAATGCATTGCAATGCCTTTATAGCAGCCTGACTAGCTGAGTAGATGGCAATGGTTGTTTTGCATGTTCCTCGGTGTATGACCGGCCTTCATGATTGCAAGCATTTCGCATGACTAGGAAGACGGTAATATTCAGAAATACTTAGCGGTCCGCAGAAGATTCCGGCACCCATGCCACAATCTATGTATTTTAGACACATCGTTGAAAAATGTGATGTCAAAATCCTTGACCATCTCACTCTCTTTCCACTCACCTCTAGTTGGGAATTTGGCATCAAAGTTGTTTCCAAAGCTTATTTTGAATAGAACATTACTGTGGCCGTATGGCTTAGCACTCCAGTAGCTTAACTCGTTGAGCCTGACTGCACTACATGCTGTTGATTCATAAAAAGAAAAAAAAAAGCTTTCAGTTCAGAAAAACGCCCAAATACTTCGAGCTGGGCGATAATAGCAGTTGATGTCCATTTAATTTTGGGAGTGAGTATCAGCCTCAGTTTTGTCTTCCCCGGGTTTACGCCCACGCCACGCCTGACTGTGGCTCAAGGGCTCTTTCCATGATCTGACTGATCCCGATTCCTGATACTACAATCGCTACATCCGCATATGCGACCACCTTAATCCTCGCCCTGTCAAGCCTAGCTTGGATTTTGTTAACTGCTGCTAGCCACAGTAGTGGAGAGATATCTGACAACAAATTTTTTTTCGCGTTGACGCATTCAGCCAATATAGTGCGGAGAACATTAAAAATGCTGCCAAAGAAAAGAATCTTTTCTCCGGATCTCTGTTCAGAACTACCCTATCTCTAACGTATCCTTTAATTAATTTTAGACTCGAGCTGCGATGAGGCCGGGCGAATAATTCCGTTGGACCGATTGTGCCCCAACCTCCTCTGCATGTGGCAAGGCGACGCCGACGCACGCAGTGCTTTGAAATAATTGGTGAAAAACTTCTCTTCAGTACTTCGGAATGAATTGCTAAATACTCATTTGCAGCACTTTGAAATAGAAATGCCTTCTCCGGTAGGAAAAGAGTTTAGAATAAGCCCTTGTGAAAACCTATCTTCCTATTATTTTGGATTTCCATGTCCGTGGAGAAGGAGTTTTTGGTAGTACATACTTTGGAATGGTTCGGGAAGGACTTTAGAAATCACTTATTTTCAGTATAATTTGCTCCCAAATACCTACTTCCTGGTGAAATGATATGATATTGGTTTCTAAGCTCATTTAAAATGCCTCCGTTTTTGCTGCAGAATGAAAAAAAAACTTCTAAGACCCTTCCCAGGGAAGGATTTCTGAATTTTCCTAGCAGGTACATAATGGTTGACACGTTTCACATTTCGCGTTAATTTACTGTTATAATACCGATTTTTTTATAACCCGGAGTGACGAAAGCCACCGAATCACTTTTGAAAAAATGTGATAAAGATTAGTCAACAGTCCTGACGCACGATGTTATTACTGATCAAGACTCTTTTTTTTCAAAGCACAAATATCAAACTTTTCCGACCATACTAGCCAGGATGTGACTGTTATGGTGATGGCTCGAAAATAAAAGGACCGTACTACAATCGTAAAAGAAGCGCTCTGGAAGGCCTTCTGGAGCTCTTCGAGCGAGCAGTAGAGGCTTCCATCTCCCATCTCCCATTCAGATTCATTTCCATTTTAACATTGCATGTCCGCAGTATAAAAACGCTTTCTAATGCTGCACACAGATAAATAATCCATGGATTCTTCGTTTTGTCAAACTCCATATAAAAAATGACCGGCTGAGCAAGTTGTAATTTTTTTATATGGAGTTTGACAGAGCGAAGAACCCGGATTCTCCATGTGTGGGCGACCTAAGAAGCAGCTTAGAAGCGCTCCTAGAGAAGCTGATACGAAGCACATCCACATGATTCTGGCTGGGAATTACTGGGAAAATTTTAAAGTTTTGCAATGATAATGGAATGCTTCTCCGAAAGCGCCAAACGAATGGTGACGAAGCACTTGAAAATGTAAAGTTCTTCTCTACGGAACTGCTTCCTAAGAAGCGCAATTAAGAATGAAAAGGAAGCAAATGTATTTCTTCTTCCTAAAGCTTGTGCCGCTACTACAAAAGCAAGCAGAAGCGCTTCCCCAGAAGCGCTTCCCCAGAAGCGCAATTGCAAATGAAGAGGAAGGGGTGAAAAGCTGTTTCTTGTAGAAGCGCTTCCAATTTTTCCTATTGGATCGTAATACCTGGTGTACACTATGGCCCCTAAGGACGCACACAGAACCATGGACTCCGAATCCAAGGAAACTACATAAGTAAAAATTACAACTAGGCAAGATTTAATTTTTTATATGAAGTTTTCGTTGGAGTCGAAGTCCATGAATTCGCCGTGTGTGTGCGACCTAAGAAAGAAAGACTTCCTCTTCTCGGAGTGGCTCAATGGTTATGATTATGAATATGGTACAAATGCCATTGGGCGCACCCCATAAAGGATTCTTAACAACTCTGGACGAAAATAAGGGGGCAGTGTGGCGTAATTTTCGTGAATGTCGATAGCCACTGTCCAATTAAACAATTTTCTTTTTATGAAGCCTCTAGTGCGGGAACCATACGAAATCTCCAATCACAAAATCCCCAAACGTAGAAAAATCCCCAAAATCCCCATATTCAAAATCCCCATAATCATAATACCCATCTACAAAATCCCCAATCATAAAATCCCCAAACACCCGAAATATGATGGTAAATGGTAGATGGATGGTAGTAAAAAATGGTAGATGGCTGGTAGATGGTAAATGGTTGATGGATGAAAGACTGTAAATTGTTTATGGATGATGGTAGATGGAAGGTGTTAAATGGTAGATGGTAAATGGCACTAGGAGGGACGTAAATCGATACTAACTTATTTTTTGATTAGCACAAACAAAATATTCGAGTCCATTGCATATATCGTTCTAAACATAATAGGTTTTCTTTAACATCGTCGAGACAAGTCCTCATCCGAACGAATATTCGCGGAAAACTTGGTTGGCTTATTGTTGGAACCGATTGCATATTTAATCGCCTGCACATTATCTGCTGTTGTTCTGTGTTACTTCAAAGAGTTTGCCGTTGATTAGCATATATATCAGTCCACAACGGTGATTTTTTTATTGCATAGTAGGACTATTCAATTACAATAATCTAAAGCACCTACCATTTATTATCTACCATTTACCATCTACTATTTGCTATTTACCACCCACCATTTGCAATTTACAATCTACCATTTACCATCTGTCATCAACCATTTACAAGCTACCATCCGTCTACCATTAACCACCTACCATTTACCATCTACCATTTATCATCTGCCATTTAACATCTATCATTTACCATCTACAATAGCCTAAAGAAAGTCTCCATTCCCCATTTGAGGTGTGATCTTAGAACGCGCGCGTTCTTAGATCACACAATGGGGAATTTCGTTTGGGGATTTTGGTTTTGGGTATTTTGATTTCGGGGATTTTGATTATGGGGATTTTGATTTGGGGATTTTGTGACTGGGGATATCGTATCCAACCCCTCTAGTGCTACTGCCAGAAATGTCGATTGTTGTGCTAGTAAGTTTCTACCGATTTATATAGATGATGCGAGGTGATCAAGGAAGCTCCTTAAGAGATGAACAGCACTCACGGAAAACGGTAAATCACGGACCCATAGGAAAGACAATATCGATTTACAATAAAAAAAACAGATTCCTCGGAATTCAATAAACGTTATTTGTTTATTTTTCCCCGATCATCTCTCCCAAGCGTGTGTTGTCTACAACTTTGATCTTTTGTATCGCGCGCTTTGGCAAACCCCTATCATTCTGGGGTCGGCATTAGGTTATTTTTTCTATTTGGAGGCCCCCATATGGGTATATTATGACTAGCTAGGATGCGGTTGACCGGTGTATTTTTCTTAATTCTGGAATCTGCAGAGAAGAGGCGTCCAAAACTAGTTTTGCAAACAAAAATATGGAGCTGAAAGGTCCCGAAAATAACATAAATGTTTCCTTGTTCGCCAATAGGAAAGTTGGTTATCACATCAAACGAAAAACAAATCCACTCATATACACAGTCAAACAAAACCTTTCAGTATCGAACGTTTCAAGCCTTTCGCTCTGGATTCTTTCTCGAGGTAAGTAACCGTAGCTCTTGACTATTGTAAAAACGAATAGGTTCCGCCTCGGAAGGGTCGTCTTAAAACTCTAAATACATATATGAGAAATATCGAAAAAAATACATTTTTTTTATTCAAATGATTTTATTTAATTTTTTTCAATTTTTCTTTTATTAATAAAATCTAAATGCTATCTACATTTTGCAACAACTACACAATATTCTATATTGACTACAAATTTCACGTTTTATTTTTATCATGATCAAATAACTATAGTATTACATATGTTTTTATTAATTTTATTATTGTTCACTTCCCGTCGCAAAACATTCTCATCGACAATTTTTACATTATGTATGTAATTGGATAACTTTTCACCCCTATTTTTGGTTTTTTTCTTCTACTTCTTCATCATCATAATTTTTGTTTGAATATCAACAAATA
Organism: Microchrysa polita; assembly: GCA_949715475.1. Taxonomy (NCBI): domain Eukaryota; kingdom Metazoa; phylum Arthropoda; class Insecta; order Diptera; family Stratiomyidae; genus Microchrysa; species Microchrysa polita. The sequence goes on along the minus strand of OX454415.1, from coordinate 130,859,787 downwards.
ATGTGTGTGTGCACGTTGATGAGACAAGAAATATCATCGGCACGATTAGGATTTTTGCAATTAACCATATTACGATATGGATTTACTCTAGCATAGGACACGGGGATAACTCCATGAAAAACAGAAATGTGCGTTTGACTCGCAGTAGTAAGCTGGTTTATATATTTATAACAGGATAAAGCTATTTTATTTGTGATGATTAGACACTGACAAGGTATGTCTGTACTTTAGTAGTACCATATTATGATTATTTGCGTGATTTTGATTAAAATGGGTTTTAACATTGTTATGTTTTGGAAAAAAATGTATTTTTATTATAAAAATAGGAGATCGTGTTATGTACACATTTTTTTTTATTGTAAGCTGCCATTTTACTTTTGCATTGATCCGGATTATACAAGGGGATATTTTGCAGGGTCGAAAGGGTTTATGTTTGCCATATTACCGGCTGCGCGATGGGATATATTAAAGAAGAACAACTCAGATCCCAGCGACAGTATGGTAATAGGACATCATGCACTCTCCCCCTTTAAAGACCATTTTACACTTGATTTCCTTTGTGTACAGCAGTTGAACATAGTGAAAAAATCAAACTACAGTACTGGAAATTTAGTTGTATTGTGGCCCTAAAGAGAACGGATAGGGAGAATCTGTCGCATCTGTCATCCGTACAATCAAAGCATGCAAAATTTACTATGAGAATTGAATGGCACTACTACATTAACAAATGATAAAATAAATACAACAGTTAGTTTATCACACATTGAAAACCGTTATAAGTATTATTTTTTTCCAATAACAATAATATATTGTTCTCTGATTTATTAATAAAAAAATTTCGAATTTTTATGGAAGAAATTGGTAGTTATCACGTACAGCGATTGTATTGCACCGTTCTAGGACAAAAATATGGTTATAGGGATCAAGCATGCGAATTAAGAATTTAACATATCCATCATGCTGAGCTATTTTGCAGTTTTAACCTGCATTAGGCACCTGAATAACAAATGTTTGAATAGAAACATATAGACTCATTGGCCATACGTGAATTTCTTCTTTTAAACTAATGAAATTACCTTAAATGATTTTTTTAAGACAATAACGGAAACAATGATTTCATCTTCCCATTCTAACGCACAATAGATATATAAGTATGGATATATAATGTATAATATTTGATCACTCCACTTTTCTTCCCCGGGCGAACTGTTTTCTCCATAATAAATTTTTATGTTCCATTCTTTCTGTTTTTGTGTTGTGTTCTGCTTAATGAGTTAATAATAAATTGGCAGCACCTATTTATATATTGTGTACTGTGTTGTTTTTTTCTGATAAATTTTATGATTACAAATTGCCTGCATATCGTACTCTAAATTCAACTGTCTACGGTAACAGTTTCGTTGCTGCTCGTGGTGGCGGTTTGTGATTGCTCATTGCTAGTACCATTTGGTGTGGTTGACGATGTTTTTTCGATGTTATTGTTTGCATTTTCTTCTTCAGTCTTTTCATCTTCGCCATTCTCGGTGATGGCACTACCATCCTTTTGGTGTTTTTCAATTTCATTTCTTAGCTTAGCAATATCCTTAGAGCTGTAAAGGATTAAGCGGTTAGCAAAGAAACAACTGCAAACCCTTGTGAATGCTTACCTAATTTGAACAAATAAAATTCCATTAATGGCATTAAGCATATCCAGAACGGATCCCATGGTGGGCGGTTGAATATGAATTGGTGGCAAACTTGATGTCAACTTGCCATTTGAATAAATATCGTTCATTTTCTTCTGCAGGAACACGGCTTGTTGGGTTAATACGCGCAAGCACTCGGACGATTCTTGGGTCTTCTCGTGATTTTCGCCCAACTGTAAATCAATTGAAATGGAAATGATTAGCATTAGTAGATGTCATAAACAAAACTGAGGCACTTTGATGAGAGATTATAGTCGACTTTTAAAGCTCCATATTCACTTCCCACGGTAGAATGTCAAAACAAAAATTGTTATTCATTGGAATGTTTGACGCGTTTCGACAAAGTTCCGAATTCCAGGTTTGTGTTCCTAGAGACAACTCATGTGATGATGGCTGAACGATGGCATTACACCCACTGGTTCTGAGCACTACATGAGTATATTTTCTACACAGATATGTTCCTTTAGGTCATAATTGATACAAGGAATGTAGCCACATTAAAACAGTATGCAAATAGACCCTGGAATTGGATGCTACACTACGATCGCTTAGCAATCATCACATGACTCGTATCTCCTAACACAAACCATTAGTCACGTTCAACTATGTCAATTTGATGACGCTAGTTAATGGCCGATTATGTTGACTGATATAGCGTTAGGGTACATTCAAACGACTCGTAAGCTCGAGACATACAAATGCATTGGCTTATATGGGAAGCTCATGACGAGCGAGAACAAACGAAACCGTCAGAATTATGACTGCTTCCTCTACCATTATATTTACCTGCAACTCCTGCCTCATAGGTATCTGACTGGAGTAGCCTTTAGCAAAGGAGTACAACGGAGTGGTGTAGTGCACCAGCATTGTAATATTTGATTTACGTAATATATTTGACCACATGAAGAACTAGATTTTGCAGCCGAAGCAGATTAAATACAGCCGAGCGGCCGTAAGTGTAGTTCTTAGTAACGGTCTGTTTTGGCTGGATTTTCACCAACACCACTACGTCTGGACCCCAAAAATTCATACATTTATGAGTCACATATGACTCATAAACGTGAACGGGGAGCAACGCTGCGTATACATGTGACTCAAAGACAGTGAATGTCTTAATAGCCAATAGAATGATACCATCTTGCTCCGCAGACTTAAACGGATCAACGGCTTTAAATAGCCCACAGAATTCTCCTTTTAAAAAAGTTAGTTCTAATTCTCTGTGGCCGTGATCGTTCGGTGCCACTCTGTGAAATATACAGTTTCCAAACTCGGCACGACTCGTCGCTAGTTTATTATTCAGAAGAAGATGATAAGAAATATTCTTATCGTAGAATAATAAACTAACAATGCGACTAGGAAGTGGTACGGCTGACAACCGTATCACACTCCGCAATCAGTTGTCTTTGTAACGTTGATGACTACACACGGTAGTCATCAACGCACCATGCTCCACTAGGAGTTACGGTAATGAAGAGAGAATACTTTTGGGGCGGAAATGTGGCATCTATTATGTCACACTTGTCCGCAGTTCGTTGTGGTACAGGTCGCACCATGCCAAAGAAATGAGAACTATTGATGCTCTGAGGAAGTTGTGGGACCTGGGCGAGCTACATCAGCATCCCAACAATACGAGGGTTTTTTAGAATGTTGATGCGTAGTGAATATTTTTTGTACGTATATTTTATAAGTAATAGATAAGAATTGTGCACAGCATTACTAAAATGCTTCCTGTACATCTATTTTTGGATTGGTCTAATTAAAGGTGGAACTATTTACTATTTGCTCATTTTGTATAAAAATACTCCAAGGCAAATCTACAGGCATTTTTCGATTTAAGATTACTGATGGCCTTTGAGCAAAAAGAAACTCAGGCAAACGTAAGGATTGCTTGGCTTTATATATGAACTGAATTATTAGCTATAAATCTACTGTTACTGTTTCTTTAATCAAGGAAAGCAACTTATATGAAATGATTCCATTGTGTCCCCTAACATAAAAGCCCACGCAAGCTTTCCAAGTATACTTTTGCAGCTATTCAGGGACACCCTGTTAACTTGGTCCTACAAACTTAAAAAAATATTTGTCGCAAACCATTCTATGCATTTGCACCAAATTTCATGTCCATTGTTTTATCAAGTCGAAAGATTTGCATTGAAGAAATGCTTACGAGGCTTCCCTTGCATTGTGAAAGGCTCTTACTAAATACTTACTCAGCTATATTTCCGGTTTGGATAGTTATTCGAATGAAAATTCGTAGACATATTCCCTATGTAATTTTCTAAAAACTCTTAGCAGAATTTTCATATTTGGAAACCTAAGAGGGGCTACACACACACAAATTGAAATTTTACAAATTTACTGTTGCAAAAGTCAACAGTTTTAATATTTAACGTATATAAGGCCATACTGACCAATCTTTGTGCAAAGCTTCATATCAACCCCTATAACGGTTTAGAAAAACGGAGGTCGAAAAGGAAGTTTAACTTTAAACGCCAATAACTTTTTTACCGTTACTCGAAACTGGAAAATTTTAACTGATATGAGATGTAATCGTTTAGATCTTTGATTTGAATACCCATACATCAATCTCCGATAAAAACTAAAAAAGTAGACTTTTTTCAAACGTTCGGGACACCCTGTTATCTTCTTCCTACCAACTTCTAAGGTATATGTGCCAAAGACTGTAACCATTCTACACATTCGTACCAAATTTCATGACAATCGGTTGAGTCGTTCGCGAGTTATTTAGTGAACAGACGGACGGACGGACAAAATCGATTTCATAAGGGTTTTTTGAAAAAAAAAATTCTAAAAAACCCTAAAAAAAGATACTTTTATTCTTTCAAGCGATCAAGGAACAAGTCTGGCGGAATTACCTAGAAGCGCAACATCTTGTCAGCGGACAACTCAAAGAAGTGTTCATAATGTCCAAATAGAGTCTTATAAAAACAATCGACAAAAGAGAAAAGATGCAAACAACACTCTTTCAGAAAACTCTACGACGACGGGGGAATTGTGGAAGTCATCAAGAAAATAAGGCAAAACCAACACAGTTGCTCCGACTCTGCTCCAAAATATGGATTCGGTCGTGTTCTGGCAGCATGAGCCGCAGAACGAAGGAGATCGTTCATATTCCTGCTAACAGATTATGAATTTGACCAAAGCTCCAGTTGGGATCTCTTATACGGCGTTGACCATAGCAATCTGCACTATTCCTCAGAAGTTTGTCGAAGTCTTTGAGGCTTATTTGGACGAAGGCTCCTATCCAGTAACATGGAAACGGCAAAATTAGTGCTACTTCTCGAACCAAATATACCCACTAGCTCATATCGGAAAACCTGCTTGGAAAAACTGTTTGAAAGAACCAGATTTAGCAGTTAGCAGCATAAGAAAAAGATAGCTTGTCAGACCGACAGTACGATTCTACTGCTCTGTAGTGACGCTCTATAGTTTAACTTCGCAAGCTTTGCAACAATGATGGTACCACGGAGTATAGATTTACAGCGGGAGTTCCACAGGGATCAGTTCTTGGCCCGCTGCTATGGATTATAATGTACGTCACTCTGGAACCACCCGTGCGTAGAATGTGACTGTGGTAGGCTTTCACGATGAAATTGCAGTTTTGGTGTCCCCGCCGGCCATCTTGTTTTTTTTTTCAAAAGATTATGCCGAATATGGGCGACCCACGATCAAGCAGAAGATTGTTGTTGGCCAAGGTTATTGCATCCATACTACTGTATGCCTCATCAGGTTGGGCTATTTCACTAGATTCTTTTGTGAACGCCCCTAAAATTAAGCTTGGTTTACCGTAGGTGCTCACAGTTGCCTGTGAGATGACATTCTATCTCTGCGTTGCCGGAGCGTGAGTTCGAGTACCAATGTGACCATGGATGTTTGTGTTGTCTTTAAAAATGCTCCTTCGGTTCTTCGATATAAATCGTCCCGGAACTACCCGTTATTATAACGGCCAAGAGCTGTCAAAACCCCCTTCGATTAAAAAAAAATCTCTTGAATCGCTACAAAAACAACAACAAGGCAAGGAAGAAGACGGACGTAATTGTTCATTGAGAGTGTCCACCGCGTACTGAACCACTTCGCACGAAGCTGCATTCGTTGCTGGTTGAGGAGACCAGCAGATTGTGCTTTGGTCAATGTAACGGCAAGACTGCGGATTTAAAAATTTAGAAAAACTTGAAAAGCACGAGACAGTGGCAAGCAACTGCGATAGGATGAAGTAGTAAACGGTAGAAGGACTCACGATATCATCCCTTAAAATTGAAAACCGGTAAACGATTAAAGGCAAACACGGCGTGCTGAACAGCTTTTCAATTCAATTTCTAACGGGTCATGATAGACACCGGCAATACTTGTACCTTTTCAAAATAGATAACTCGCTAGAGTGTCCAAGGGTAGAAGATGCAAGGCACGTTTTTCTCGGCTGCCCTAGATTTACCTGGAGTGACATCACAGCAGGCAAGCAGGGAGGGAGTTTGTCAGCAGCCTCTACAAGGAGGAGCCTAGATGAAAGTCAGCAACTCACCATGAGCACTAATGAGCCAAAGCCGGTCCAGCCAAGTAATACCGTTAGGTATGGTCCCACATACCTAACGGTATACCAAAAGGAGGCGGTCTAGTTTTAGCCAGTGTAGATCCAACATAACTGCATTGGCAATATTTTTCGAAAATTTCCTCACCAAAAAAGCTTTGGAAGTTCTTCACACTCATCACTTGCAATCGATGAAGCTGAGGCCTACGTGTATGTTGTCAAATGTAAATATATAAAAACAGACCAGACCAGTAGCGGCTGAGTGGGAGGGAAACTTTTTCAGCTAAACAGTGAATCCAGCAGCAACTTTTGAGCGCGACGCATTAGGCCAACTGTGCTGATGCGACTCATAACGTCGACCAAATTTTTCAAAGCTCAGCGCCGCCCACCGACCTTTTACCCTTATCACTGTGGGTGACAAATATTTTTATTTATAACTTACCTGTTGCTTATAGATTGCATAAGTTTCCTTCTCGTTGTTCAAAGCCGATCGGAAATCACCCATACAACTTTGAGTCCGTGCAATCAGATGATAGCTGACAGCAACCTTTAGTGATTTCTTACCAAAGTACTTCATGTTGAGAGCGAGGGCGTGTTCAAGGAATCGTAACGACAGTTCATATTCGCCAACTGCATGCAGTATTAAACTTATATTGCTCTGTAATATATAACTAACGGTAATAACGGATCTGATCAAATCAATCTCAAAGGACAACTTACATCCATCAATGCGATATCTGGATGATTCTCTCCGCAAATCAACAATGCGAGATATCTGGCTCGATATAATAACTTCAGCGATCTGCTTATTTGACCGTTCGCAAAACTGTACAATGCCAGGTGTGACTGAAATTAATGTACATGGTTAGTATAGAAGAAAACATTTCGGGTAGTCATCTAGCCAATCTTACATATTCCATAATCGTCGAAGGATGATCAATTCCATTTACGCGTTCACTCATCAACACGGCACGCTGTTGAATGGCCAACGCTTCTTGTGGGTCGCCCATAATATAACTCAAACGTGCCAACATGCGAAGACATTGAGCATTTTCCGGATGCATGGCACCAAAAACATTGTTCAACAAATTCAATGCCTCACTTATCAGCTCGTAGCCCTCTTTGAAGTAGCCCTGTTGAATTTTCGTTTGTCCGGTTGTGTAGAAGTTGTAGGCATCGGAAGCTCGCGGGTTAATGTGTTTAACGATCGGGAAGACATTCACAATATCCTCATCGCCGAACGTGGGCTTGTTGCGCGACTCGAAATTATATTCGCGTAATAAAATCTGAATACCGACCTTCAAGCAAAAGGCACGAAGCATACTGATACGTTGCAATTTAAATGTCTCCACAACTGTCTCGATACTATCACAACCCAAATCGTAGTCCCAGTACGATTTGATTTCTTTCTTAATTTGCTGCCACAATGATTTTTGGGTAACCTGTGTCCATTCGTTATTATCGCTGCCGAATAATGCATTTTTGCCTTTGCCCTTGCCCTTGTTGCGACGCTTATTCGTCTTCTGAAGATCGTCAGAGCCAGCCTGAGGTGTCGGAACCGGTCCGGACGTTAAGAAACAGTTGAGGAAGTGACTAATAGCTGCGGCCAGGCTCATCATTTCTGTATTCTGCATGTAGACATAGTAAATGTGTTTTGTGGCACGCAAAATTAATTCTTGTGCAGCGATCTGGTAGAGATAGTCCAGGGACTTAATTTTGGACAGTAAGTGCACGACTTTTCCTAAATATCTGTAAGGAGATAAGTGTTTTGATATCACCGTGTTAATAAGAGACGTAATCTCTACACTCACCTGATATTAATACCGCGATTGTGCAAAGCTTCGGTCAAAGTTGATCCGTCCATTGGTGCCGACGAATGATCCAAATATTCATGAACAAAGCTTGGAATTTGACGGGTAACCAAAAAGTCGGAGGCATCGATGACTAATTGCTTCTGTTTCTGCAATGAACAAGGTAGCTCAGGCTTGTCTACGTGCTTGATGCCGGGCGAAAAGACGTCGGGATTAAAGCGGAAGTCGAATTCGTAGTCCTTCAACGAACCAACTGAGGAGCAAGCCCGCTTCACAACATCCGCGGCCTGTTTCTCGTCGTGGGCATTTTTCTCATTTACTGTTTCCGTCAGTTTCTTTGCTTCTTCGGTATCCACCTTATCGTCACTGAGAATTGCCTTCTCAGGAATATCAGTCTTTTCCTTTTCATCAGGTTTTGCGTCAGATTCATCCTTTTTCTCTGAATCTCCTTCAATTGCCTTTACTTTTCCCTGTTCACCGGCATTTGCCTCTTCTTTCTTCTTCTTCAAAGCGTTGATCTGTTGCAAGTGATGCGCGGCATATTTGATGAACATTACGTAACGATCTTCAACAAAAGCTTCGAGTAGTTCTTGTCTCAAACAGCACAATTTATGTTTGTGTTCGATTGGGAAGCCGAGACTCCGAACTTCCTTGCTGAGCTCCACGTCGGCAAGTTTAAGGAAGTTGACATCTGGCGGGAAGGTTCGTAACAAATCGAGGATATAGTGACGTCCATCGTTTCCGATTATGCCCTTGCATTCAACAGATGAGCATAGCTCGACTTCCTCATCCTTCTCATTAATGACAGAGTGAGTCATAATCTTCAGTTGTTGACCTGCTTGTGTAAGAAGCTCCAAATATTTCGGATGACTAAGAACCGTCTTGCCAAAGTCAATGGATCCATAAACGACCGATTGTTCCTGTTCTCGCTCCAATATACCGGGAATGATTGATTGGGCCGTAACGCGATAGCCGCGATAATCAATGACTACCGTTCCCAGTGTGTACAAACCCTCGACGTCGACTGCACTATAAACTCGTACTCCATTCAAATCATTGCGTGGCGCAACGAATGCCGCAACATCACCACCCAATTCTTTGTAGTGATCGCGTACGTCGAAACCAAGCGAGAAGAAAATATTGTTCCAGATAAACATTTGCATCTTAGCATCCTCTCCCGGATTGATAGCCAAAACGTTGCCATCAATAACAGCCATTGCTCCTCGTGTTGCGGCTATAACGAAATCACCGTGAACTTTGAAAATGGCCCGCTCTCTCAACAATCGTTCGGTTAACGTTTTTCGTGGCAGCTCCCGCGTCGATTGCAATTCTTCATTCCAGTCGCGCGTCTGGCCGGGAATGTGCTCCTCGTAGCCCAGCTTCGAAGAGAATGCATCCTCGGCACGAATTGCGTCGATTGTGTGCTCCAATTGTGGCGCGGCCCATGTATAGACTTGATAAGGTGTCGCAACACGTTCGAATGCATGTCGCAAGGTGCGTTTCTTCTGCATTTGTGCATAGCATCGCTTAAATGTTGGTGAGATTTGAGACAACAGATCAATAAGCGAATGACACAAATGACTTGGATTATCAGGCTTGGGGTTGAAGACTTCATCAGAGGATTGATTGATAAAGAAACCTTTCGGGCACGCGGAAATATGGAAACGCTTATCTTCCATTGTCACAACGGTCAAGTACATAAGATCGCCGTGCAGTTTACGATGACCAGGCGGTGGATTCCACGGTGACGTGGTCAGAACTTTGAGACATTGCGGTCCTTTAGCACTCTTTGCGCCTGGTTGCAATGGCAACAGAGGCCTATCCTTTGCCGAGGGCATAATATAATCCGGCGGCGTGCAATCAACGCAATCAGGCCGCGTCTTCTTCTTCTCCAACAAATCACCATTAGTGATTGTTTGCAAAAAAGTCAGCGAAGTACAATCGACACCATTGTAAGCATCAGCCGGATCCATGGATTTAAGCAAATCACGAATGTGACGTACATGTATGCGAGCCTCGCGCATCGTATACGGTTCTTCGACAACTTTAATAACAGAACCGTCCTTCAGCCCCTCGACATTTTTCAACTCGGCGAAATTGTCGAGCGTGACTCCGTCCAGTTGCAACGAGAAGCATGTACGGTGACATGTGTCCTCGCGTTCCATCAAAAGTTGATGAATTTCTTGCACCATCTCCATACTTGACACTTGAATTGAGAGCAAATCAGCACCCGGACTCTGAATGTGAATTGTTATGCCGTCTTGCAAGGCTTCCAACGAGTCATCGTCGGTTGCAGCCTTCTCCTTATCTTGGCCATCATTTTCATCGTCTGCTTTTTGTTCATTTTCGACATTTTCTTTGGCTTCCTCTTGTTTGTTTGTGTCTCCGTTACAGGAGGCCGCTGTTGCCGGTTCGGGGGACGTTTCCTTGCCGTTCATTTTCGGCTTTTTGACTGCTCCTAATGAGAAAATAAGAATAAAACAAGATATTGTAGTAAAACGAATAAAATGCGATAATAAAAATCTAGACTGATTCCCAATATAATGTTTACGGACATATGGATTTCTATCAGAGATAGTGTTATTTTAGGGCTTCCCGATACGACATCTTATCATTCGGAAGGATTATCGCATTGTTTCGTTAGATAAAAAAAGTAAACATACATGCAAAATGCCGGTGGTTCTTGTAAAGGTAACGTGGTAATCGACAAAGCGGTTATTATTTGTCTAAATCCGAACATATTTATTGGCGTTATCCGATCACATTAATTAACATCAATTTAGAAGGGATTATGGAAAAGTGATGGGAACGGATAGCATTTCTAAAAAAGGCTCTTTTTCACAATGGAGATTTTTTTTAAAATGTATTGTTTTGTAATTAGAAAAAAAAAGTGTTAGCATGGGTTTGCGATTTTTCGATGTTTTGAATCGGTTTCAGCCTCCCTGGGTAAATGGTAGGTAGTTCTTATTGTTTCTCTCTTTTTATCACCGCCGTACAAAGGCTATACATACATGGATCCAGCATTAAAGCTGAAAAATTAAATTTTTTGAATATGTAGGGCCACTAATTTAAACGAGTGAATCTGTAATTATTTGTCGCCAAAAAGTAAAAAGATATCGTCAAAATTTGAATTTGCTATAGAAGAAATATCGACTAACTGTACTTGAATTGAAAAAAAATGGTATTCTGCCACAGTGTTGGAAAACTGCATTTAAATTTTAATTGACATTGCTGAATAATAGATTCAAAAAAATTTTTGTCGCTAATAAATATTGATACAGAAAACCAAAGTGTTGGGATATTTACTGTTTGAAGTTGATTGAATGTAAATGTAAATTCTGATTTTCACTGAAGCGTCCATCCACGGGCGGATTTGGATTGTAATCCAATTAAATCCTTGGATTCGACTTGATTTGAATCAGTGGAGCGCACCCTACAAGTTGTCGCGTCCCAGGGCTCAATGTTCGAGCCGGCGTCACTACAACAAAATTTTTTGTTATTTGACCTCGGTTGCACATGTCCCGGCTAGACCAACGGCGGTCGTGGATGATTTGAGCCAAAGGAACCTGGTCGTTGTAAAATCCACCATAAAAACGAAATACGATGGGAAGGAGAGAGGGACGAGAAGCAATGATCCCATCCATCGAAGCACGGAAGAATTCTCAATTGATCAATTCGAAAATTGATTAAGGACACCCCTTCCAATTCGGGATCGCTACATATTCCGCGGTCGGTATCGTCCAATTTAAGGAGGTGTCATTTCTTCGGGAAGCATCCTTAAGTGTCAGTTATTTCTCTTTTAATTACATCTAAGATTTTACCAATTCGGCTTGTACTGCTATCCGTTCTCGTAAGGAGAACGTTTGCGTCTCCAATATTTTCCGCTTTATGGCGGATGGTACAGTAAGTAACGTGTCGATAGAAGACAGAGAAAATTATTTTTTCATATGAAAAGCATTTTGTGATTGAAACGGCCTCTCGCGAAAACTTTTAAATCTGCCTTCATATTTACTGTAGGCACGTTTTTTGTGTCCTATGTAGTTTTGGGTAAAATAACAAGAAAAATACCACCAAACCTAGAAAGAAACCAAAACCGGGAATATTCAATTTTAAATTTTTACAGTGGAAGGATGCATCCGATCTGGTTGATTTCGAATATTTTATAAAGACATGTCACCACATCTACATTTTAGCGCAAATATGGCTGATTATAGCTCTGTAGGGGAGGTTAAGGACAAGGAGCCTTTGATCAAACAATATGCACACTCCATCAACATCAAAGATATGTCACAACCAAGCATTGACCACAGTTCCGAAAAGTAAGCAATATTCTGTCAAAATTTACGGTCGAATTACAGCATCAAGAAGGTGTCATTTGCATTACGTGGAGGGGAATCCTTAATCTGATTTGGCCCATTCTGAATAACATCAAAAATCATACCAATGCAAACATAACATAACGACCAAAATTTCAAAGTGCTAGCTTTCTTATTTGAGGGTTTATCGTGCGAACAGACAGAGATGGCACATTTTAGAGATATTTCAGTTTATTCGCGTCACACTCATTTTTTATACCCTGTACCTATAAGATGGTATAGGGTATATGGTTTTTGTTACGCCGGATTAGGTAACACCTCTAAGGAGCAACCGGAGGTAAGGCAAAGTATATATGTAAATGATCAGAGTCAGTCCCTGGTTCGGTTTAGCCATGTCTGTCTGTCTGTCCGTGTGTCTGTCTGTTCGCACGATAACTCACGAAATAATGAAGCTAACGTTTTGAAATTTTTATCAGATATTTGCTATGATAAAACCTCGGACGGTATTGCAAATGAGCCAAATTGGACCAAGGGTCCCCCGACCTCCCATACAAATTACCCCTCCATGATATTTTAATTCTTCCATAACTTTCGACAGAATATCGAAAGCGAACTGAAATTTTGATCAATGCCTACTTGTGACAGATCCTTGAAGTTGATGGAAAGTGGAACAGGTCTACGGTTACCCTCCTACAAAACTATATTCAGCCATATCTTTTTGGGTTTTGCGTGCTTTCTAGGTCTGTATATGGGTATAGGGTATACACTCATCGTGCTATTAGCACGATTAGAATTCGGTCTCGTTATCTTCTTGTTCCGATAAACACCCGAGCAGCCCATTAGCTCAGAATGACGGGCAGATGTATTGGTCATGGCCAGACAAAAGAATACTTAAATTAATGTCTGGAAAAAGAACAAAAACATACATATATGGTAAGGTAACTTTTCTTTGTCTTGCTCCTCACTACTCTTTTTGGGAACAATTTGTGCTCTTCTTTGCAAAGAAGCTTATTGGTAATTCGCGTGAAGCAGCAATTCCAAACTAGACTGTTTAGCCGAAAGAAATGACTGAATCCGGCCACCGCCTGACTTGATTTTTGACCGTTTTTCTAGCTAAAACTTTTTAAGGAAATTTTAAAATCAATCATAGAACCTACACATTTTGTTTTATGTATGATATGGTTGTCGAGTTGGTAGCATCAAATTATCGAAATCTATATGAATCTACTACGAGTAGTTGTGCATCTAGACTATGAAAAGAAAATGTATATGTAATGAGACCGAGAGATCTTGAATAAAGCATGAACCGTATTTGACGGGTAATATTCCAGGTGGTTTTTGGAACGTTCGAACGATGTGGGGCGAGTGCAGTAGTACGAGACTCACAGAAGTCGAACGGCAAATGATCGCATATAGAATTTCGATATTAGGACTGAGCGAAACAAGATGGACCGGTTCGGGAACGACCTTATCACCTAGTTCCCAAACTGTGCTGCTTTACTCTGGTAGTGAACTTGAAGCCTCACCCAGAATGGCTGGAGACGGCAGAAAAAGGAAGCTCGCCAATCTCTTATAGATTGAAGGCCTATTTCCGACCGAATAATAACTGCCAGATTCAAGTCCAGAGTAAGAAACATTACTATAATTCAGTGCAACGCCCCGACTGAGTCAGCCGACCAGCATCAACGTTCGCGTAACGTGTCGCGTTTTCCGAAACGTTTCCTATTGTGTTCTGTAAACGCATAGATCCGGATCAGACTTGGTGTTACCATCGCCATCTCTCGGAAAGTGACAATTGACACATCACAGCTGATACGTTTTGCTCGAAAATTAAAATTTCCAGTTTTAAACGAGATGCAGATACATTTTACATTGATTATAAATAGTTTAATAAATAAATGAGGGCGGAAATGCACGGTTCGACGGCAGATTGTAAATTTCTGTCAATCAATCAAGCTATGCCTCGCAAGGGGGCGCTTAGGGGATCTGTTTGTAGGGAGAAGTTTCTGATCCGTAACGGCTGGTTGATTTGAAACGTTGCGTGAAACGTTGTGTTTTATAACCTCACCCATTGTCAAAGTGTCTGCTGACAGATGATTTTGAATTTATTAATTTTGATTGATGTGCCATAATGTATAGATTTTCGGTTACCAGAGGAGGTGGTAATGTGAGCGAAAACCAGTCATACAGTGAACAGTGTTAACAAGGCAACACTACGAAATATAAAATAATAAAGCACTACGAAATATAAAATAATAAATGTTAATGATGGCAAAGAGATTAAGGCCCCAACGGACCACATTTTGGTCCGCGGACCACCGGTTGGAAAACAATAGCATAAAGTGACGCCCTTACCACAACACTGACTTAGGTTTTGGATTCAGCATTAATTTCAATATACGAAAAATAAATTCTTGGATCAACAAGCTTAGTACGAGGGCTGTTTGATACGTCGCCGTTTTGACCATAATATCGTAAAATGGTTTTGATATTTGGTTATTGTTGCTTTCGGAATTATAAGATTTTAGAAACACTGAAAAAAAATTGACATTGAAATTTAACGTGACGTTGACCTAACATGTCGCCGATCCAAGACTTCATGTTTCGGAACCAAAAACAGTCACGCGGGACCAGGTTATCAAAGGGTGCGACTCCGAAACATAGCAGTTGCGTATGATTCGCAGACTGTGCCGCATTTTGCAAACTCTTTTCTATTTTGTTCTGTAAAAGGCATAGGATCAGATCAGACTTGGGAACATTACGCTATCAGCTCTCGGAAGAAGAATTTTCTTGTTCTTTGATTAAAAGTGTTGTTTTGCCAGAATCGTTGTATAGAATAAGATAAGATTTCCTCCATGGGCGATTCACGATGGGTTTGAAATAAAAGCTGTATTTGTTTGCTTTAAAACCAATATATTTCGGTCAATTTACCATCTTCAGGGTTTTCTATGTATAAACAATAAATACATGACTTTAATATATAATAATTAAATGAATAAAAGGATGATTTTACCTTTTTTCGTTTTTGAAAAAACTAAATAGAAGAATGACACATTGAAGACAAAGACTGAAAATTCTGACAATTCTGGCTAATGAGCGCAATAAAACCAAATTGCAAATAAAAGAAGTAAACCAAATTATTAAATATGAGGATACTTCTTGTAACGAAAAAAGTGATAAAAAAGACTATTCGAACATGTAATTTAATAAAATTTGGATTAAATAATGATTTTACATTGTAATAAACTACTACTAACATACATTGTCAGTCTTTGTCTTCAATGTGTCATTGTTCTATTTAGTTTTTTCAAAAACGAAAAAAAGGTAAAATCATCCTTTCATTCATTTAATTATTATATATTAAAGTCATGTATTTATTGTTTATATATAGAAAACCCTGAAGATGGTCAATTGACCGAAATATATTGGTTTTAAAGCAAACAAATACAGCTTTTATCCCAAACGCATCGTGAATCGCCCATGGAGGAAATACAAAATTGTATCTTATTTTTCTTGTTCTTGTTATCGACACAAGCGACACTTATCTTACCGTCCGCCATATAGCGGACACATAGCGGAAAATATCGGAAACACAAAAGTTCTCCCTATGAGAACGGATAGCAGAACAACGGTAACGGTAGATTGAAAGAGATTTGAAAAAGAATGGAACATGTTTGCGGACCATACGCAACTGTTTTGTCCCGTAACCTCACCCATTGTATGTGGTGAAGTGGCTTGTTCTGCTATTCGTTTTCAAAAGGAGAACTTTTCTTCTTCTTCTTCTTCCTTGCCTCGTTCTTTATACCGCTCCATGTTCGCGTTGCTCGACCTGCAGTGTAGGCACGTCGCCCGTTTTGGCGATAATATCTCAGGAGAACTTTTGTGTTTCCGATATTGTCCGTTATATGGTGGATGGTAAGGTAAGTGTTGATAAAAAGAAGAAGAAATTCTTCTTTCGAGAGCTGATAGCGTAAAACTCGAAGTCTTCTTCTTATCTGTTCCGTAACCCCTTGTGGGGCATGGTGCGTTTACTCAGCCGTTAGGCTACTTGGAGTCAACGTTAGATTGCATATAGTTTCGGAGTGTATATAATGTTGCAAGCACTATACATTTCCTGGACCACGCCGAAATTCGATCTCCGGACCTCTAGATTACTAGCATCGTAGAGTGCGACTCAACTAAGTGAGCCACAGAGCGTGACGAACACTCGAAGTCGTCAAACGATTTCATTTGTGGTTCACAGTTAGCAAACGCCGCTCAGTGGGGCATTAGTGTAAATAATTCAAAAAATGTATACTATTTGAGAGCTTTTGTGAATGATTTATACTTTGAAGTTTCTTTCTACAAAAAAATTCGGACCGATATCTGTCAGAGTAAGAAATCTAAGAGCCGCTGATTTCCTATAAGAGTTTGTTTTTCAGTTTATGCCCATTTTCCATAATCAAGTTTCAATGAAAACCTTGACTAAAAATTCAAATACAACTTCGTTTTATGATTAAATTTTAATTAAATTTAAAAATTACGTTATGGTATATGTTAGATGTTAAATGGCAAAAAAAAAATAAAATTTAATTTTATTCTTTGGGGGTCAAATTGACGCTAACTAACTAACAACTACCTCCACGTGCCTCCAAGGGTCTGTTTATGCTACATTATTTAAGAAAGTCTCAAGATTACTAATATACAAGAATCATAACCCCATAAAACCCAGGATACTTTTATAGTCGATTTTGTTATGTCATGTTGGCTGTTTTAGACACGATTTTGGTATATCTCCTGAAAATATGTTGGGTCCCGTTGAACCGGGGATGGGCGTAGTTTTCATTTGATTGAACTAGTTTTTGGTGGAGAGTATAATGGGTCTCTGTATTGACGTTAAGCCAAAATTTACCCCCTCCCTTCTCCCCGGGGAGGAGCAATGGACGTGTCGACTTGAAAAGTTCTAATAGGCAAATCAGGCGTGTCCTTAGGTTAGGTAGAGGGGTCGCTAAGTAATCAAACACTTAGCACACTTAGACCAAAAATAGGTCCATTGTGATACCACCGATTGAAACGTCCGTACAGTTGACGCCTAAGCCGAGAACCAGCCCGTGCTGGCAATATATTTGTTGAGCAATAGTGGGCTCACATCACGCAGGTCATCTGTATCATAAAAATACATTGAGCCAAGAAAACGTCTACGTTTCTCGGCCAGGGCCGGGCAATGACAGAGAAAATGATGTACACTTTCTTCCTCTTCTTCGTCATCGCAACTGCGACAGAAGTCGTTATGGGGAATTTTGAGCCTCCTGGCGTGCTCCCCGATAGGCCAGTGTCCCGTTATGGTCCCGACAACCTTGCCGATATGTTTCCTATCTATTGACAGAAGAATAATAGTCCTGGCTGCGTCAAGTCGTGGCCAAATCAATCTTGTTGTAGTACATGTAGTACCGCTAAACCATCTTGCATTAGCTCAATGCATCGCGGTTTTTTTGTATTGCCAGTTTACAAGAAGCGATTGGGGCTTTCAGCTTGTTTCGGTCGGCGTCTAAGGCTATAGAAGTCGCATTACGAGCGAGACGGTCCGCATTAAAGTTCCCTTCAAATCCACTGTGACTGGGTAACCAGCAGAGAACGATGTTGAATAATTGACCCATCACTCTTAGAGCTGAGCGGCAACTATCAACAGTTTTGGATGTAGTCAGGACAGATTCGAGTGATCGGATTGCCGCCTGACTGTCAGTGTATATGATAACATCCCTCATCGTGACTATATGATTTTCCAACCAGGTTAGGACTTCCATAATTGCAGAAATTTCCGCTTGAAGGACGCTACAGTGACCAGGTAGACAGTGTGTCAAGTTAATGTCCAGTCCGTCCGAGTGGACTCCAATACCGACTCTTTCATCCGTCTTAGAACCATCAGTGTAAAAAATCAACGACCCCGTAGCCAGGGGTGTATTGTTATTCCAGTGATCCCTCGACGGAATTAGACAAACATAGTTTTTGTCAAAAGCATACTTGGGACTAGTGTAGTCAGTCTCAGATGGGAGGTTAAAATTTTGTAGCAGCCATTTGTTGGCCGAATAGATCTAGCGGTAGCAGATTGAGCACAGCGTCAAGGCCAGCGGAAGGAGTAGTTCGAAGTGCTCCAGTTATGACAATAGAAGCCATTCTTTGTACTTTCGTCAGCAAGTTATAATAAGTTGTTTTACTGAGTGCCGACCACCATACGCATACACCGTACAGTAGAATGGGTCGTACGATAGCAATGTAGATCCAATGCAATGTTTTTGGTTACAGGCCCCAACTTTTTCCTATTGCTTTCCTGCACGAATAGAGTGCTATAGTTGCTTTATTTACCCTCTCTTGAATGTTAGGTTTCCAGCTAAGCTTCCTATCGAGCAACAGTCCAAGGAATTTAGCCTTTTCAGCAAAAGTAAGTTGCCTATCCCGTAGCATGGGAGGGTCAATAGAAGGAATAGTGCGTTTCCTAGTAAAGAGCACTAACTCCGTTTTAGCTGCATTATAATTCCAACCCCACTGAGATTTGCCCAGTTTGTTAAAATAGACAGGGCGTTCTCCAAAAGCCCACTGAGCACTTCCGGGAACTTACCTGTCACAGCAATTACGACATCGTCAGCGTATGCAATGACTTTGCAACCAGTCTTCTCAAGATCCACAAGCAACTGATTAATTGCTATATTCCAGAGTAGGGGAGATAGAATACCTCCTTGTGGAGTACCCCTATACACATACCTACTTGCAGACGACGAGCCCAGTGTAGTATGCACGCGTCTAGACGTTAATAGCGTATTTACGAGTGTGCAAATCGACCCATCGACATGGACACGCCGAAGTGCTTCGGTAATCGCCCTGGGTCTGATATTATTAAAGGCGCCTTCAATGTCTAAGAACACAGCCAATGTGTATTCCTTTCGATAAAGAGATTTTTCAATGTAGCTGACTAATGAGTGCAGAGCTGTATCCACTGATTTTCCCTTCCAGTAAGCATGTTGAGCCATTGAAAGGAGATGTGGTGGGACGATAGTTCGTACATGAATATCAACGAGTCGCTTCAGTAGCTTAAGCATAGTTGAAGTGAGACTAATTGGCCTAAGAGTCAACTTAATTTTTTATTAAGAACATTTCCCTAAATTATCCTGGCTCAACTAGCATTTGTTTCAGAGTTAAAGTAAACGAGACCGAGGCTAATTTCGGGCGCGGCCGAAATTTGAATACCCTTAACTCTCCTCGAGCTAAAAGTTTTTTGGGGCAAACCTATGACTTGTATTTAATCCTTCCCCATTCTTTTCCTTCTGTTTTCGCATAATATTTGATATTGACAAATTCTGTGGCGTCAATAAAACAATATTTGTGTGAGGTTTGGTTGGAATAAGTGGTAAAATAAAAAAAATATCTCAGAAAACTTTATTGGGGGGATGCGGGAGCATGGCCCCATAGTACGATTCCATTTGTTTTACTTTTTTTTTTGATAAAGACGCATTGAGGTTTTTTTTAAATTGGTGTAGAAAAAATGTTTCTTAGAAGATCCAAAATGGGGAGGTTGGGCTTGTATGGTAGCCCCATGACTCCATAGTCCGATTATTTATGGCATCAATTGAAGTGCACTTTTACGAGTTTTGGTTGAAAGTGGTGCACAAATAAAAAAGTTGTTCGTAGAAGAACTCAATTTAGGGGGTTGGCTTTGTATGATAGCCCCATGACCCCATCGTCCGATTCCATTCATTTTTACACATGTTTTGTGGCATCAAATAAAATGCACTTTTATGAGGTTGGATTGATATTGGTGGACAAATAAAAAAGTTTTTCTTAGAAAAACTCAATTTGGGGGCTGGGTTTGTATGACAGTCCCATGACCCCACAGTCTGATTCCATTTATTCTTACATACATTTTGTGGCATCAATAGAAACACATTTGTGTGAAATTTGGTTCAAATTGGTGCACAAATGAAAAAGTTTTTCTTAGAAGAACCTAATTTGGGGGGTTAGGTTTGTATGGCAGCCCCATGACCCCATGGTCCGATTTGATCCATTCTTACATATGTTTTGTGTTATCAATAGAAACACATTTGTGTGAAATTTCGTTGAAATTAGTAAACACATGAAAAAGTTTTTCTTAGAAAAACCAAATTGGCGGGGTTAGGTTTGTATGGCAGCCCCATGACCCCATGGTCCGATTTTAGCGATTCAAACATACAAACTGCCTGCAATAAAAAGAAACATGTGCGCAAAATTTCAGCTCGATAGCTTTTAAACTGGCCGAGTAAAGGAGGTATTACACTATCAAATAAAGTTTGACCAATGACGCAAAAAGTTTGTGCCAGTAGTGTAATAGCAAAATAAATGACTAAAAATGTATTTGACCGAAAATGAATGACTTTCGTTGTCATTCATTTCTGGTCAAACATATGACCTTAGTGTAATAACAAAACACATCTTGGGTCAAATTTATTTTGCCGTTTTTGGTCATTCGGTCATTCAAAAATTACGAGTTTTTGGTGTGACCCATGGTGGTCAAACGAAATGATTCGATTGGGTGCATTTAATGATCAATATAAAAAATAGCGACAATTTATACTTTTGTGCAAACTGTGGGATATTCGAAAATTCAAAACTTAAATTAATCCTTTGAATTATATCGAAGAAAATGTTTTTGGTAAACTCTCGGTAATAGCTTCGACTGGAACAATTTGCGTGTTCAGGACACAACTCTAGTGGCGATCTCATCTCTACCAAAAAAATGTTGGTAGACGCACGCCGTTTCAATCATTTTCTCGAATTTTTTTTTTTTTTTTCTCAACAACGTGGAGTTTCTTGGACATAGTGTCAACAATAAATTAAATTGCAAATAATAATAAGTAATCCACGATTTATAAATGAATTTATCTTTTTTTCTGGTGGAAACACAGTACATATTTCCCATTAAAAAATGTAGAAAAATTTAAAGAAGGGGGAAAAATATTGATTTATTTGTAAATTTGGTTTTACCTTTAGGCAACTGTTAGATATTGTATCTTTACTACCAGATATTGGCAATAAATCGGAGATATGAAACTATCGCTGTCGCTTTTAAAGTCACGATAAAAACGTTCCCGTTCAGGGTGGCAGTTTGATTTTGTACATGGCCGAACGGACTCACAATAAATGACTTGAAACTAGTGGCGATCCTACATAAGGATCACCTCTCAGAAACACGCGCCGCAACTTCAAAAGCACAATGTCCAAGTTTCGAGCTCGGCCTAATAGTAATCTGTAGCAACTTAACTGACAGTTTCTTCTGTTTCTTCTTTCACAAAAATTATCATGTTATTACTTTCAGAATTTTATTCTGAACCAAGGCTGATCATTGGACAAAGATTGATTGTAGGGACTCTCAGGTGAGAAGTAGGACAACTGAAACTACTCTCCGGTGTTTCTCAATTTTTCCAGTAGCTTGAGATCCGCAGTCAATTTTGAATTTGTCTTTCCGCAATTTTAGATGATTAGTGACTAAAAGATTATATTTTTTTTAGAAATAAAACAGGACCATATTATTCAAGCTACAAACGAGAATGCGGAGAAAATTTTTTGGAGTTTCAAAAATCTGATGGTCCCTTTAACTCTCACGATAATTTTCCAGTGTTCTTTAGTATAAACTCAGTGATTTGGATGCACTGAGTAGTTATAAAATATGAGCACCTTCAACCTTATTCCAAAAACCCCTTTCGAAATATTTTCTTGAGTACTCCCCTGCATGAAACACACAGAAAATTTGTAAAAAAAGGTAGCTGCTACTCTAATTTTTCTAAGTTCTCCATACACCCCTTTTTGATTCTAACATTCTTTTCATTCTCCCGGTCTTCTTAAATTTGAAAGAGCATTTTAAATAGCAAGAGGCAAGATTACGCCTTCAAGCAAAATTAAACTATTTTTTTTACAGAACAAACATTTATTCAACTAAACACGTTTGCAAATTCGATAAAGAAATGAAACAATGCACAATAACCACTCTAAATACATATTAGGAGCTAAGTTGGCTTTGGTCATTTTTTTCTGAAACGGTCATACTAGTGTGATAGGTAAATTTGCATCGGTCAAACAACTGACTTGAAACCTGACTGACTGCGTCATTGGCCAAACCAATTGGTCATTTGTTTGTCCCATAGTGTAATAGGTCTCGAAAAACACTTTTGGTCATTGCAAAAGTTGGACAAATTTTGTGTGACCCACTGGACAAACTTTATTTGATAGTGTAATACCACCTTAAAACGCGTAGCAACAGACGGACAGACAGACAGACGGACATTGCCCAATCGACTCAGCTCGTCATGCTGATCATATATATACATATTTTATATGGTCGGAGATGCTTCCTTCAATGCGTTACAAACTTCATGACAAAGTTAATATACCCTTTACTCTACGAGTGAAGGGTATAAAAATGTAAATGTCAAAAAATTACAATACATATCCCATTTTAATTTTTGGTCTAGGGTATAAATTAGAAAAATATGTCAATATTATTTTATGTCATTGCAAAATTGGGGGTTTTGACCACTGTGCGCCGCAGCCATCGTACAAATAGCCTCTTCATGAACAAGAGCAACAAAAACACATTGTTGTTGGACGGTGGATGTATCATGCTCAAAAAAAGATTTGAGATATCCACCGTCCAGCTTGTCCATAGTGGGACAGCACTTGTATGCTGGAGTATGCAGACAAGTGCTGTGCCACTATGGACAAATTGTACGGTGGATAAATGCACTCTGTGTGCCGCATCTCTGCTGCAGTATACAGCCTCTTTATGTCCTAATGGTGGTGGCCGAAATTTTGCACTTGTTCATACGATCTGCCCCTGATCTCTATTTGGCCGACACAATCCCATCCAAACAGAAGTCTTAAATTACTGGGCAAAATGCATTTTTTCCATTCTGGTAAAAGCGGCAAACGAAGACCGTTGCACATGAATTATGAAACGCGTATTAATAAACTTGGGCTGCTTTCCTAAATAAGTGGGTGTTAGCAAGTGTCAAAACCATTTTGCAATGCTTGCACTCTACATTGGCCAGAAACCAGACTTATCAAACGGCCCTCGTGTATGCGCCTTTCTCCCTATAGGTACGCATTTCAAGAACTGTATGTGTATGAGATGGCAAAGCCAACCAACACATCACCAACTTTGTGTCTTTTCACTAGAAAAAAAATGTGTTGAAGTTAAAATTGAAAAGGTCGTGCTTGGAGTCTATATTTAGCACATAAGTGTCAAGATTTGTTGCAGTACAGCTCACCTATTTGCACAATGGGACGCGATTCATGAAACACACACATGTTGGACAGATTGTTTGTATAGGATCATTGCCTGGACTATGAGCACTGAATCGTACTCGTTCAGCAATTCCAGGGACAAGAGGTTGGCATTTAAATTCCCTAAATTGGTTCTAGTCTTAAATTACTAAGAACATGTCGGATCATAATTCAATAACGAGAAATGCGGGTACAAATCCTCTACGAACATTAGCCCTCATGTCATTTGAGAGGTGATTACAAATCACACCATGGCGACAAGAAGGGTCGATCGGATCATCAATCCGCAAGAGTTCTCTGAACCTTTAGCAGCACATTGCCATTTCAACCCTGCTCATAAATAAACATTATGAGAACGATCTGTGAAAACGTGAAAGGCGTCTTATCGCTGCTTCTTCTAAGCTGATAGATGCGTACAAAATCCAAATGGACTGCTTAAATCGGGGCATAGTGAGTGAACGATGTGCGGACATGCTTTCACGGTACTGATAAGAAAGCAAACAATCGAACGAAACGAGAGCACCAGAAGAGCACGACAAAGTGCAGAGGTTCGGTTCGGCTGCGATAATTGGTTGGACTCTTCAGTTATCACAATTCGGATAGCCACCCCGAGCATGCTTGCTTTCTAGACATGGGGCAGTGACTGTGCAAGAAGATGGCTCAGATTTGGGAACAGTCAGTTCCCCTTTTGCCACAGAAAGGTTACGGTCGTCTCGGCGGTTCCGATCACATGCTGAGAATATTTTTTTTAAATCAGAATTTCACCACTTTTATAGCGATTGAGATGATCACATAAGATCGTCCCTGAGAGCCTTTCTGAATTCCTGCGTCCAGACACCAACTACCAAAGCACGTGTTCCCTCCCTATTACGACACACTATCCATTGTCTTACAAGACATGAAGTACACCACCTCCAGCCGAGCTACATACAGCAGCACACTCACTTCACTCGTCTGAATTACATTACGTAACATGTTATATGACTTGGGAAGAGAACTCGCCAAGAACATTTTGCCTGGTCCGTTGTCGCCCTTAAAAAACACCGCCGAGTCGTTGGGCCAACCCAAAGTGTCCCAATACTCTAGCTCAGATGTCACTTAACCTTTTTTCTTGCCTCCTGTATCGCCGGTACCGGCTCCATTGGCTGCAAATTTCGTTGCAGTCTTATCCTTTTGCTCGGATTTCGACTGTGACTGCTTCTGCCGTTCAGTCGAATCACTGCCCGTCGTCGTCTTGGCTTTAAGCACCGGTTCTGGAGCCATTCTAGCACGTTGCGAAAAGCGTCCCAGTTAGTTAGTTAGCACCGAATGTTAGTGGGTCACGCGCTGTATAGTTTACAGAATAAATTCACCTTAATTATGAACAACGAAACGCACAAATTATGGAAATTAAAAAACAACCTCCACCGAACGCATGCACACCGAATGGCAGAACACACAACGGAACGGACCGTCGTCAAACCGATTTCGTATAATAGAAACGACTGAACACGAAGCACGAAGTGATTGCCTGGCGCTGGATCGGTGGATCGTTCGTGCATGCGACATGCGACGATGAAATGCCAAAACGGATGAAAACGGAACTAGGCGTGTGGAATGTGGAAGTTATGTCTAGAGTTTATCGGCGTATTTAGACAAATTAATAGAAAAATTTACGACTTTGAATTAAAAAATGTGGGGACATTACAGTTTCCGTGACGCCAAGATGTTACAATGCCAATATATAGAGTCAGACCCCCAGATTACGGGAAAATTATTCTTTTTTGTCAAAACGGTCTGGTTACCGAGATATTACCCACTGAAAATTGAGCAAATTGTCATAATTTCCACCATTTTTAGTCGTTTGACAAGTTCAGAACTCGGAAACTACCCCGCCATCTGGGAGACTCAACCAAGAACAAGATAAATGAACCGCGGAGTAGTTTCAACTTGCGCTGAATAAATGCTGACAAGCAACAGAACTAGCTAGCCCGGGAATACATTAAAAGCAGCAATTTTCATTTAAAAATGTAATGAATGAAATTGATAAATGCCTAGACTTGATACCATCAAAGGATTAATATAATATTTTCTCATCTCCTGAAACTGGAAAAATGAACAGCAGATCTCTTCTGCTCATTGGAAGTAGTAGGATCGACCTCCCGCTATCAGTTTCGCTGTTTGGCGGAAACACATATACATTACAGTTTCCGTGCCGCCAAGCAAAATTGGTGTCGATCGAAAGGTTTCGATGCCCCAACGACGATTCCGAAGTCCTTTCCCCCAGAATCGCCCCCGTTCTCCCGCTACAGCCCCGCAAAGTGGTAATTTTGCTGCTTGGCGGGAGCACAGCCAAATTACAGTTTCCGTGCCGCCAAGCAAAATTGGTGTCGATCGAAAGGTTTCGATGCCCCAACGACGATTCCGAAGTCCTTTCCCCCAGAATCGCCCCCGTTCTCCCGCTACAGCCCCGCAAAGTGGTAATTTTGCTGCTTGGCGGTAGCACAGCCAAATTACAGTTTCCGTGCCGCCAAGCAAAATTGGTGTCGATCGAAAGGTTTCGATGCCCCAACAACGATTCCGAAGTCCTTTCCCCCAGAATCGCCCCCGTTCTCCCGCTACAGCCCCGCAAAGTGGTAATTTTGCTGCTTGGCGGGAGCACAGCCAAATTACAGTTTCCGTGCCGCCAAGCAAAATTGGTGTCGATCGAAAGGTTTCGATGCCCCAACGACGATTCCGAAGTCCTTTCCCCCAGAATCGCCCCCGTTCTCCCGCTACAGCCCCGCAAAGTGGTAATTTTGCTGCTTGGCGGAAGCACAGCCAAATTACAGTTTCCGTGCCGCCAAGCAAAATTGGTGTCGATCGAAAGGTTTCGATGCCCCAACGACGATTCCGAAGTCCTTTCCCCCAGAATCGCCCCCGTTCTCCCGCTACAGCCCCGCAAAGTGGTAATTTTGCTGCTTGGCGGGAGCACAGCCAAATTACAGTTTCCGTGCCGCCAAGCAAAATTGGTGTCGATCGAAAGGTTTCGATGCCCCAACGACGATTCCGAAGTCCTTACCCCCAGAATCGCCCCCGTTCTCCCGCTACAGCCCCGCAAAGTGGTAATTTTGCTGCTTGGCGGAAGCACAGCCAAATTACAGTTTCCGTGCCGCCAAGCAAAATTGGTGTCGATCGAAAGGTTTCGATGCCCCAACGACGATTCCGAAGTCCTTTCCCCCAGAATCGCCCCCGTTCTCCCGCTACAGCCCCGCAAAGTGCTAATTTTGCTGCTTGGCGGGAGCACAGCCAAATTACAGTTTCCGTGCCGCCAAGCAAAATTGGTGTCGATCGAAAGGTTTCGATGCCCCAACGACGATTCCGAAGTCCTTTCCCCCAGAATCGCCCCCGTTCTCCCGCTACAGCCCCGCAAAGTGGTAATTTTGCTGCTTGGCGGTAGCACAGCCAAATTACAGTTTCCGTGCCGCCAAGCAAAATTGGTGTCGATCGAAAGGTTTCGATGCCCCAACAACGATTCCGAAGTCCTTTCCCCCAGAATCGCCCCCGTTCTCCCGCTACAGCCCCGCAAAGTGCTAATTTTGCTGCTTGGCGGGAGCACAGCCAAATTACAGTTTCCGTGCCGCCAAGCAAAATTGGTGTCGATCGAAAGGTTTCGATGCCCCAACGACGATTCCGAAGTCCTTTCCCCCAGAATCGCCACCGTTCTCCCGCTACAGCCCACAGAAGTGGCAATTTTGCTGCTTGGCGGGAGCACAACCAAATTACAGTTTCCGTGCCGCCAAGCAAAATTGGTGTCGATCGAAAGGTTTCGATGCCCCAACGACGATTCCGGAGTCCTTTCCCCCAGAATCGCCCCCGTTCTCCCGCTACAGCCCCGCAAAGTGGTAATTTTGCTGCTTGGCGGAAGCACAGCCAAATTACAGTTTCCGTGCCGCCAAGCAAAATTGGTGTCGATCGAAAGGTTTCGATGCCCCAACGACGATTCCGAAGTCCTTTCCCCCAGAATCGCCCCCGTTCTCCCGCTACAGCCCCGCAAAGTGGTAATTTTGCTGCTTGGCGGGAGCACAGCCAAATTACAGTTTCCGTGCCGCCAAGCAAAATTGGTGTCGATCGAAAGGTTTCGATGCCCCAACGACGATTCCGAAGTCCTTCCCCCAGAATCGCCCCCGTTCTCCCGCTACAGCCCCGCAAAGTGGTAATTTTGCTGCTTGGCGGTAGCACAGCCAAATTACAGTTTCCGTGCCGCCAAGCAAAATTGGTGTCGATCGAAAGGTTTCGATGCCCCAACAACGATTCCGAAGTCCTTTCCCCCAGAATCGCCCCCGTTCTCCCGCTACAGCCCCGCAAAGTGCTAATTTTGCTGCTTGGCGGGAGCACAGCCAAATTACAGTTTCCGTGCCGCCAAGCAAAATTGGTGTCGATCGAAAGGTTTCGATGCCCCAACGACGATTCCGAAGTCCTTTCCCCCAGAATCGCCACCGTTCTCCCGCTACAGCCCACAGAAGTGGCAATTTTGCTGCTTGGCGGGAGCACAACCAAATTACAGTTTCCGTGCCGCCAAGCAAAATTGGTGTCGATCGAAAGGTTTCGATGCCCCAACGACGATTCCGGAGTCCTTTCCCCCAGAATCGCCCCCGTTCTCCCGCTACAGCCCCGCAAAGTGGTAATTTTGCTGCTTGGCGGAAGCACAGCCAAATTACAGTTTCCGTGCCGCCAAGCAAAATTGGTGTCGATCGAAAGGTTTCGATGCCCCAACGACGATTCCGAAGTCCTTTCCCCCAGAATCGCCCCCGTTCTCCCGCTACAGCCCCGCAAAGTGGTAATTTTGCTGCTTGGCGGGAGCACAGCCAAATTACAGTTTCCGTGCCGCCAAGCAAAATTGGTGTCGATCGAAAGGTTTCGATGCCCCAACGACGATTCCGAAGTCCTTCCCCCAGAATCGCCCCCGTTCTCCCGCTACAGCCCCGCAAAGTGGTAATTTTGCTGCTTGGCGGTAGCACAGCCAAATTACAGTTTCCGTGCCGCCAAGCAAAATTGGTGTCGATCGAAAGGTTTCGATGCCCCAACGACGATTCCGAAGTCCTTTCCCCCAGAATCGCCACCGTTCTCCCGCTACAGCCCACAGAAGTGGCAATTTTGCTGCTTGGCGGGAGCACAGCCAAATTACAGTTTCCGTGCCGCCAAGCAAAATTGGTGTCCATCGAATTACATTTTGAACTGGCACAGTTCATATTTCATGTTTTGCTATATGTAATACAGGCCCCGCCATCTGTACAGAACTACTGCCCTTTTGAGCTCATTTTCGGGAAAAATTCATTGTCATTTGATTTTATCTACTTATTGATAAAAACGACAAAGAATTTACTGTTCATAAAAATAGAATTAAAAAACACCATTTATTTTACTTTCGACTTTTTTTTATTAGGTATGCATAATATTTAGAATAGCAAATTGAACAAATCAGTATTTAAGTACGTTTGTATTATTTTTCGGTAAAATTTATAAAATAATTACATTCCATTATGAATTAAATAAATATGAAATCACAATATATGTTGTATATATCACACACGAATATTAACGCTAAGTATGAACATCATTAGTTTTCAATTTACATTAAAAATATGGTTTCCAACCTTAGATGAATCAAGAAAAGCCTGTAACAAAAGAAAATAATGAAAATTAAGCAAAAGTAAACAAAAATAAGAATAAGAAAGAAAACATGGAACAATATGCAGAGATTGGTATAAACTCAATAATCATCGAAAATTCGTAGACCGTGCGGATTTACTACGGATTTTTTATACCCGTCACTAGGGTGAAAGGGTTTATTAACTTTGTCATGAAGTTTGCAACGCACAGAAGGAAGCACCTCCGACTATGAAAAGTATACACATATATTATTCATCAGTGTGACGCGAGAAATTGATTGTGCGATGTCCGTGTGTCTGTCTGTCCGTCTGTTTCAATACAAACTAGTCCCTCAGTTTTGAAGCTATCGGGCTGAAATTTTGTATACAAGTATCTTATTAGTGTACGCTGTATATATGTCGTACGGAATGGAATGGAATCGGACTTAGGGCGTCATGGGGCTGCTATAGAACTCCAAAATTAGGTTCCTCTAAGAAACATTTTTTCTTTTCAAACCAATCTTAACCAAACTTCACCCAAATGTGTGCCTAGTATAGCCTCAAAACATATCTAGGAACGGACGAAATCGAAACACTACGTCATAGGGCTGTCATACAAACTAATCCTCCGAAAATTAAATCTTGTAAGAAAAACTTCTTTTCTTTCAAACCAATCTTAACCAAACTTCACCCAAGTGTGTTCCTAGTAAAGCCCTCAAATTATATCCAGGAACAGATGGGATCGGAACAATCATTAACACAAAAGAACCTTAAGTTTTATTTAAGTGTGACGGGTATTTAAATTTCGGCCGCGCCCGAAATTAGCCTCGGTCTCGGGTCTCGTTTTTAGATAATTCTTCAAAAAATTGCAAATGAAATGATGAATATATTTGCGCGAAACAAAAAAAAAAGTATTTTTGTAAATGAAGGCCGGCGCCATGATTGAAACATTATATTCTCTCTGTGGTTCCTTTTAACCCCTAGTGGGGCATAGGGCATTGACTACGCCTCTTTTCCACCTCTGCTTATTAGCAGCACGATTTGCCTATAGATTTTCCCTCTGCCTCAACAGATCTTCTCCATGTATTTTTAGGTCTTCCCACACGACGCCTTGCATCGGTTACCTGAGGATTCCAATCTAGAGCCTGTGACTTTATATTACTAAAGCATAAATTCAACCACTTTCCAAAAGCGGGAAGGTCTAGTGCTCTCTCTCTCAAATCAATTTTGACTCGATCACTTTGGCTCCGGTCGCCGACGTGAACGGTTGAATAAAGCAGTCGCTGAAATCCATACTGTGTGTTTAGTCTAAAAATCCTCTACACTACGTCCTTACCCTCCGACCACCTTCTCATATAAAAATTGGTAAACCAACAAACGTTAGAGATTCTGAAAAGAATCGGAGGAACGTCATTGTCAAAGCGGCAGCTCCCTTCGTCCAGCCCTGAGGTTCGGCCATATTTCATAACCGCTGCCACTCCCATTCGGTAAGAAAAACGAATCCTCAACTTTGCGGGGGCTTGTTCAATAAGCAATTCGTTAAACATCCGAAAACGAAAATGCTCAATTGTAAAATTAATTGCCATCTATGCAGCGAACCAAGTTTCTATTAGGAACGCTAAGCTAAACGTTACGCCAAACGTTCTAAGGCCATTGGACAAGATGGCATTCCAATGGTCACGCTGAAACATCTAGATCTTCCAGCCATTGATGGCTTTCAACTTGTCGATATACACGCTTGTCATCCCTGAATTCTGGAAAAAGGGGCCAATCATCAAGGGGGATGATTAATGATAAAACCCGGTAAAAGCGCAAAACTCGACGAATCCTATCGTTCAATCACAATTCTATCACTCGTTGGAAAGACGCTCGAAGCACTCATCCACTCCACCTTTGTATCACATGCTGAGCTTTCCACCAGCATGGCTTCAGGAAGATGCATTGTACCACAAATAAATAAATAAGCAACAGCTCTGGATCTCATCATCCCATCACATCCACAATGACCTCAACCAGAAAAGCCTTGTGACAGAACCATTCTAGTGGTTCTTGACCTAACGAAAACCTTCGACATGGTCGTTCACTCTGCGCTGTTGGCCGATCTCCTCAATATGTCCAAGAGGTCAGATGGATTGCCAACTATCTAGTTGGGAGACAATCCTATACTGGATTTCGAAGCAATTGTTCAAAGCATAGAACAAATTAAGCAGGGAGTTCCACAAGGTAGCGTACTCTGTCCTACATTGTTTGACATCTGGCGAAACGCCCCCGGAAGATATTCAACTAATTTCGTTTGAAAGGCACTGGCAGGCATCTCCTGGAGCATGGAGAACGAACAAGCATGGTGGTCAAATAAATACAAAGTGATAGGCCGAATAATCCGTGGCTATATATACATCACCGGTGTCGTCACAAACCATTTGTGATACTAACTGGAATAAGATCTAGACATGCCAGAATGCTGCTGCATAATTTTCACATTTTCGCCTGTCTCTTCAATATCTGGTTGGTTGTTATCGTAATATCCGGTACCTCCTGATAGATAGATTGTAGAGGGGCGTGAACCCGAAGGGTTTCGCAGCACTGAAGCCAGTGGGCCTATTGTGCTATATACTATACCTCCTGATATATTTGATGACACAGTATACAGGGTGTCCGGAAACTGCTGCATAAACGCACCGGATTGTAATTCCTCATGTGATTTCTAGCAAAAAAGTTGTAGGGAACATACCCCCAATTCTTAACCCTTTACATACCACAGGCATTTGAAGATTTTTGAAAAAATCATTTTCTTGTAAAATTTTCTGCACTAAGGCATTAAAACTGTTAGAAATAATGGAGCTAGAATAAAATAATGTAAGAAAGGTTTCAAGTTCTGTAAAAACCAAACCTCTTATCCGATTTTAGTGTGGTTAGTTTTATTTTTTAGGTAAATTTGTTGGCTGTAATAATCTCTATTCTAGCTAGTCTAGCTTTGGAGATATTGAGGTTTCAACCGTACAAGAAAATGTTTGTTGTAGATAAAAATGCTTCTACAACGGGCGCTTCTTCGATGTAAATCGGAGCTATTCGTTGTTAAAACGGCCAAGAGCTGCCAACACCCCCTTCGATTCAGGAAAAAAAATCTCTTAAGTCAACAAACAGTTGTAAATCGGCAAAGAGATTAGGTTGGCATAGAGTCCTCTCAGAGCTCCCACCACTCGTATCGCCTCAGGAGACTGTGCTCCCGAGACCCAAAGGAGCGACATTAGCCCAGCTTTGGTCATGATGGTCTTCGCGCCTCAATTCATATTTATCTCGAATTGTGTTTGCAGCCAAAGAATTGATTCGAATGGCCGGGTAGTGCAGTGTAATTGCTGTATGGAGTGGGTCTTTCTCAGGTGTTCAGGCTTGAGAAGGACGGGTCAGCATGCCATATCATATGTTGTGCGATGTAGAGATTCAGGGCGACCACGGGCTACACCTGGCCCATCGTCACCACCACAACCTCCTAAATCCCCCTGATTCTGATTTCTGCTATCCAGGAGACGCTGCTTCATTTGAACTCGTCTCTCAGCGTCCATGGTGATTATGTTATACTGCGGAAAGAGAGACCTGGAGGTGATCTTACCTTCCTAATCCGGAAGTCCGTACTTTACTGTGTATAAGGTGTAGTTGTCGACGGTACGGCGGAAATGCAAGCCTAATATTGAAATTTTAATGTGCATGCCTCAATACAATCTAGCCCTTCTCGCTATCGTTTCGATATTGGTCCTCCTTTATCTGGAGAGCACAGGATCATTCTTGGTGACTTTAATGCGCGCCATGAGCATTCTGACCTACACAACTATGTATAAATATGGCCAATTCTTTTGATGCTTCAGATTTTTGTTCTCAGTGAAGACTCGCCGTCTCGAGTCACGGGCACTTATAGTAGTTCTTCTGACATAACTATTGTAGTTATGTTTAGAGGCATATATGCCAGCCTAATTAGTGCAACTTAATGGGAGACGCGTACTGCTCTCTCATCCGATCACCGAACGTTTGTCAATCACATGAAAGCATGGTTTCAAGTCATACTCGTCGGCAAAGTTCATCTGCAACTAATTTTCATAAGGCCGAACGAAATATTAGGAACGTCATTGCCAAATCAGCGGCATGCTATATTCCCGCAGGACCTATTCTGAAAGTTCGACCCAACTTCCATACCAGGGCCTCCAGATTAGCCGATGAACGAGATGGTGATCCCAGAAATCTGGAGCTCAACTCTGAAATCAATCGACAAGTAAAAGTCTATCGGAAGGAAGAAAGGTGTCTGTAAACTATAGTCTGCTGTCTGCGCCCTATCATATCCTAGGAAAGGGCAATAATGCCATAACATTTGGCTGTAAGAAAACCAGACGTCCCATTCACTGCGCGAGCCTGTTCAACAAGAAATTTATTGAACATCCCACAACTGAGGGGTTCAAGTGTAAAATTAAGAGACGGATTTGCAGTAGAAATGTTGACACTATACCATCGTATATTTACTGTGGACCAGGTTAAGAAAGTTGTTGAGAATGCAAAAAACTCCCAAGACCCTCGGAACAGATGGCCATATCTCGAGCTTCCAGCCATTGACTATCTTGCGACAGCCTTTAACTTGTCAATCTATACGCTTGCCATCTCTGAGATCTGGAAAACAGGATGTGCTAAATTAACCACGTCCGTGTCACAGACCCATTCTTGTGGGCAGGTCAACCACTCCATCATGCTCCTAGCAAATCTGTTGAACATGCATATTTCTGCACAAGAGATCCGTTGGATTGCCAACTGGTCGGCATTCCTTCACTGAGTTGCGAGGCAAACGCTCTAAGCTGAGGAAAATCAAATTAGGAGTTCCACAGGGATGTGTCCTCTCCCCCACTCTGCTTAACATCTACATATCCGGGCTTCCTACACTACTCGAAGGAGTTGAGTGATTTCCTATTCAGATTACAGACATTTTCCAACGTCAAGGACCAAATTTTGATGGTGAAGGTTGATGTAAATATTGGCAACAATCCTGTAGGATACAGTAGCCAATTGTAAAATTCTCGGCCACCTGCAGAACATGATGACGTCAGCTCATCACGCGGCATCCGTCTGCGAAAAGATGCAGCAGTAACAAAATCTTAAAGCACTAGCAGGTAGCACCTGTGGCAAAGACCAAGAAACCATGCTAGCAACTTACAAACAAAGTGGTGGGTTGAGCAGCCGCTGACTATGCAGCCCCAGTTTGGACACATAGTTTATGTGATACAAACTGTTAACAAAATTCAGGTCTGCCAAAATGCTGCTCTACGCACAGCCATGGGCTGCCTCCTAATTTCGGCCCAGGATCACTTATATCAGGAGACTTAATTGATGCCAATACGCGACTACAATCTCCTACTCTCGAAACAGTATCTTGCTGGTTGCTGCCGTGAGGATCATCCCAACCATAATCCGCACCACATATCAGGCGTGGTTTATGAGACCCGGAGAGAGAAAAAGGTTCAGGGATTTAAGCGGGACACTAACTATGAAGAAATGTTCACACTGAAGAAGTTTTTATAACAAGTTTAAGTAGGAATAGAGTCCTCTCAGTGCGTCCACCACCATTCTAGCCTGAGGAGATTAGGTTCCCGAGAGACTCCACGGCGACATTAGTTCATCTTTGGTCGGGCTTTTGTTCGTGGCTTAATTCTTACCTTTCTCGCATAAACCCGGACATCCAGAACAGTACGGTACGGTACCACACCTTTCTTCACCGCTAAAAGAAAAATAACCATAAAAGAAAGGGTAGTAGATTAAAATTATTTGATTACCTTCAAGATTTGGACTGTTCCGACATTTGCCTCTCTTTAATTGGCATCTGGCGCAAGTGACGGATGCTTGGCATCGGCAAGACAGGTGGAAATGCTGCCTGAGCTGCAACCTGTAGAAAAAAGAACACACAATTTATCTGAGAATCGCAGAAAAAGTTTAAAATTTAAAATTTCACGTACCTTGTAATTGGAAGAGTAGCGGATACGTCACTTGTCATCTAATGTCACCGAGAGGAATGAACCGCTGAATGAACGTCGAAAAGTCGTCATGTAATGTCAAAATTCATTTAGCCGAGACACATTTTAGCGATATCCTTTTTCGTAAATATCTCCTAAACCGTGAGGATATGCTCAAAATCAATAATTTTCCCGTGATTTTCGGCCAAAAATACATAAAACTGCATTTTCACATCCCGGCGTCACGGAAACTGTAATCTTGCCGCATTTTCACATCCCGGCGTCACGGAAACTGTAATCTTGCCAGAGGGACCTTTAAAAAAAATTTAATCTGCGTTAATGATACTCTACCACTTATAGTTTCACTAATTTAGGAAGCCCAGTTCCACAAAGAAGAAGATGTTTGTAACATTTGAGTGACATTTCGCGTTGTGTTTTGATTTTTACTACTGGTCTGGCTTAATTTTACGGCTGTACAAAATGAAAAATGTTGAAGAATTCAACATCGAAGATGATAAAGACGATGATTCAAGTAAAGAGAAGAAGCCAAGACCAATAATAAAGACCGCACTTGATTTACAGCGTCTTAAGTTGGAGAAATTGATGAAAAATCCTGTAAGTAGACTAGGGATTTACTTGACTGGAAAGATTGGAGTGTTTGAGTCTATATCATCCTGCTAAAAGCAGGATAATTTGGCGATTCGGCTGGCCTGAAGTACTAAGAAAGTCTGTTTCAGTACTCGTTTTAGCCAAATATTGAATTTACTACAGACAGACATACAAGTCGCCCTTTAAGGCAGTACAGAAGAAGAATTCACATCTTGTCGCAATTCCCAAACAAGGGCCCATAGCTGTGGGGCTAGTAAACCTAAAAAAACTAAAAAAATCATAAAATTTTCTTAGCTTATCTTTACTTGTATTTAGCTCTTTTAGCGACTTACTTTAATTTAGCTAAAATTATGTATTTTCAAATAATCCAAATAATTACATATTATTAATCACATCTATTTTCCAGGATAAGCCAGTCGTCATTCCGGAAACGCACAGAGAAAAAGATTTCTTGCACGCTGTCCCATCGTTTGTGCGCAATGTTATGGGTTCAAGTGCTGGCGCTGGATCGGGTGAATTTCACGTCTATCGTCATTTACGTCGCAAAGAGTACGCCCGTCAGAAACACATTCAAGCCAAAACGATTCGTGAACAGCTAGACGAAGACTTCCAGAATAAAATAGAACAAAATCGTCAAGCAGCAGAGGCCAAAACGGCTAAAAAGCGTGCCAAGCGTCAAAAGAGAAAGCTACGCATGAAACAGCGCGGTAAGAAACCAAAGGTGGATAGCGATGGACAAGCGGAAGATCGAAGCGATAGCGACGATGATGATGAGGAAGAGAACAAAAGTGCCGAAGATTCAGAAACGGAGAATAAAGAGGAGAAAAATGAAAGAACCGACACTAGTGAAAACGCGAATAAAGATGACGATAAAGAAGCCGCTTCAGAGAAATCTGATGAGGATTCGGCTAAAATAGTCGACAGTAAAGAAGATACGGCAGACGCTGATGATAGCCAACAACAACGACCTGAAAATTGTCCAAAACAGACAGATAAAGAACAGGAAAAAAATGATAAATTAGATTCGTAATATCGTTTGTAAATAAATCGGTTAAGTCCATTTAAAGTTATTTTCATCATTAATCACAAATACAGAATTTGCAATCGTTCAGTCATTTTTAAATTCTGGGAAGACTAGTTTAGCAGCTTCTCCGAAAAATGATTAAATGTAACAAAGGCTTGTTCAGGCTCATATCTTGAATATCTGAATGTTGGGTACACATTCAGAATGTCCACAACTAAGATGGTTTGGTTCCTTCCCTTGTCTGAATGTATATACTTGTTTCGCGGAAGATAGCGATGGAAGTCCTCCTATCTGGTCAATCCCGCCAAAACAACACTAATAGCCTTCAGTCGCAAATACAACTTGGAAGGGCTCAACGCTCCAACATTCTTCAATCAACAACCGCAGTTTACCACGGAGGTAAAATATCTGGGAAACACCCTTGATGACAAACTCACGTGGAACAAGCAGCTGCAAAACACAATTGCCAAAGGCAAACAGACCCTATATGCAACTAAAAGAGCAATAGGGAAAACGTGGGGCTTAAAACCACGAATGATACACTGGATCTACGAAGCTGTGGTCAAACCCCGTCTGACCTATAGCTCGATAGTCTGGTGGACTAAAATCAAGCAAAAAACAGCAGCAGCGAAGTTGGGATCAGTACAGAGACTGGCCTGCGCAAGCATAACCGGCGCCATGCGCAGTGCACCAAATTTAACTCTAGAGAAACTACTAGACCTGCCACCACTGGACCTCACAATCACAGAAGAGGCAAGACTCCCAGCGTACAGACTCCAATCATCGAACATGTGGACACCACAAAGGGTAGGACACTGTACGATTACAGAAATCATTGCAAACCCAATCCTAGATATGGGCAGCGACTATACCCCGGCCATGTACACCTTCGACTCCAACATCCAAACCTCAACGGTTACGGAAGACTGGAGTAAATAGAACGACAACCATCTATCAAATCACATCGAAGACAGACGAAGGAACAGGGGCAGGAGTTTATACTAAAACCAACAACTATAGTATCTCCAAACCCCTAGGTCAATATACAACTGTCTTCCAGGCAGAACTTATAGCCATAAACCTTGCAGCAGGGGAGAGTACTCGAAAGGGATATACCAATAAGACCATATATATTCTCTCCGACAGTCAAGCTGCTATAAAAGCCATTGCAAGTCCCAAAGCAACCTCTAAATTAGTTTGGGAATGCCTACAAAATCTCAAAAACCTAGCTACCCGAAACAAACTCTGAAATGGGTGAAAGGACATAAGGGGATCGAAGGAAATGAGAAAGCGGATGCCCTTGCAAGAGAGGGTTCCGAACTACCATTAGGTCCTGAACCTGCAATCGGAATCAGTAAATCTACTGCCAGAACCGTTGCTAGACGATGGACCGAGGATAAATACCGAGATCGATTGTATCCGTTTGTGTCTCTGGACACCTCTCTCGAGGTCGTGGAAGTTGAGTATTGTCAATGAGATGATGGTTTGGGTGATCCTCTCGCTAACAACTGACCAGCTATTGTTGAGACAGGAGAAGGTTATGATCACACACTGGTAACATGCTAATTTCCTGATCTAGATGATCCTGGGACGACGTCAGGTGGCAACCTGTAGCGATACGAAGTGCAGAATTCTGGCATGTCTGGATCTTACTCCAGTTTGTGTCACAAACGGTTTGTGACCACACCGGTGATGCATAGCTAGGGATTGCTCTGCCTCTCGCTTTGTAAGTGACCAGCATGGTTTCTTTGTCCTTGCCCCAGGAGCTCCCGGACGTTGTTTCTACTGTACATTTTGTCGACTACGTCTTTTACCTGGTTTTTGAACTTCATCGTGGTGTCTAGATAGACACCAAGGATCTTGGGGTTGGTAATAGTAGGAACAACGTCGTCATCATGCTTACCAGTATGGATTCTAAGCTCCTC
The DNA here is from genome assembly GCA_949715475.1 of Microchrysa polita. NCBI lineage: Eukaryota > Metazoa > Arthropoda > Insecta > Diptera > Stratiomyidae > Microchrysa > Microchrysa polita. Next base: position 130,820,992 of record OX454415.1, on the reverse strand, counting down.
CGAAAACTCCTGCGTGCATATGGTGAGAAGTGTTGCAGTGCGTTTAGTGGGCGATATGACTAGGTTGCGGATACTGAAAAACTCCACCATTTAAATCATTCCCCATGGTGAGTACGGTGCAATCGGCTGCATAGGAAATTAGTTCGATACCTTCCGGGGGTATTGGAACGCTCGCTAGGTAGATGTTAAACAATGTAGGAGAGAGCACTTAATTTTCCTATGCTTTAAACAACTACCTCGAAATTCTGTGTAGGATTGCCTCATAGCTAGATAGTTGGCAATCCATCTTACCCCTTGTGCAGGAATATGCATACAGATCGAGAGCAACTAGGACGGTTCTGTCACAGGTCTTTTCCTGGGTGCGGCCATTGGGGATGTGATGGGTGATCAGATCCAGAGCTGTTGTGGCGGTATGCATCTTCCTGAAACTATGCTGGTGAGAAGCTAGTTCAGCATGTGATACAAGGATGGGGTGGATGAGTGCTTGCGACGGGTGATAAAATTGTAATTGGACGGTAGGATTCGGCGAGTTTTGTGCTTTTACCCCGTTCAAGAAGGATGATTCGGCTTTTTTTCCAAAACTCTGGGATGACTGGATATCGACAAGTTGAAAGCCATCTTGAGATGTTTCAGCATGACCATTGAAATTACATCTGGTTCAATGGCCTTGGAGTGTTTAGCGATCTGGATTGCTGCTGAAACTTGGTCCGTTGTATAGGTGGGGAGGATGTCAACCGTACGGTTTCGAATTCTTCTTTTTATTTTGCAGTTGAGCATCTTGGTTTTTGGGTGTTAAATAAATTGCTTTTTTAACAAGTTCGCGCAAAGTTTCGGATTTGCGGTGACTTTTCTACTGAATCTGATGGCTACACTGCCCTTGTCTTTGGTTGGATGATACAAAGCGCGGACCGTAGCCCAGAGTTTGCTTAGACCTCTTGAGAGGTCGTAGCTGTCGAGATGCTCGTTCTATTTCTCTTTTTTATAGGTTTTACCTTGTCGATTAATTTCGGAGTTAAGCTCCTGAACTCTGGGGTCTGCCGGATTTGCGCCTCTTAAGTTGTCTTATTCGTCGGCTAGCCTTGCGGCAGCGGTTGGTAAATATGGCTAAATTTTGGTGATACACCCTGCCGGAAGCTGCCGCTTTAACAATGGGTATGGTTCCGAAACGCACCGGTCGCATATGTTCCGACAACATGTTGTCCATTCTGAACCTCTAACTGCGATTTTACGAATCAGAAATGATCTCCGGAACTTTTCGTTTACATATTCTACATAGGCAGACATACGGAAAACACCGAAAGTTGCTGATCTGCAAAACCGCAGTTATAGGATCAGAATGGACAACATGTTGTGGGAACATATGCGACCGGTGCGTTTCAGAACCGTACTCAATGACGTTCCTTCTTATATTCTTTTCGGGTTCTCTAGCGTTTGTTGGAGTAGGTACCGCAACAAACTAGTGAAGGCAGTGAAACCCTCCCAATTTGCCTTTTTATCATTGATAAACGTACGCTGTTCTGACGTCGTCAGTTCGGCTGGTTTATCAATATTTATGATAATCGGGAGGTGATCAGAGGGATGGGCCGTAGTGGTCTCCCAGCGGGTTCCACTTGTCAAACTGGCGCTCACTATAGTTATGTCAGGTGAACTATGGCAGATGTTGACGAAATTCCATTAAATGCGCAGAAATCTGATGGGTCTAGTTTGGATGTCTATACCCCTGGCATCATTGCCGAGGAGAGAGCGCCAAATCAATATCGATAATATCGTCGATGCAAAAGTTTCAAATGAAAAAGCAACAACAACAATTGATCTCGTCAATGGCATTATCCAGAACAGAGGTGCTAATAGAAATAGGCCATAGCAACGCTACGCCATGCAGTATATATAGTAAGGGCAGTATTACTTCCTCTAATATCAATAATCCACGCAGAGTGATTTTTTTTAACAACTTTAAGAAAGAACTTCACCTGGCGATCCCAGTCAGTGAAGCGAGTATTGTTAAGCACTGGGAGTGTGATTATCGATTTTGTTTCACTCATCACCTTCCTGCATGCCAGGATCATAATTCTCCCGTCGATTGCAAATATGCTTAAAGTAAGTACGGCTGATAAATTCCCCCCACCCTATTGCCGAAGAAGGTGAAAACCTATCCAATCGCAATTACACTATTATTAGAAAAGACAGAGAAGGTTCTACGGGTGGTGGAGTTGCGATATTTATTAAAAAAGGTATAAAATTTCAAATCTTAAACGGGCTAGGTACAAAAATCATTGAAACAGTCGCAGTCAAATTAGAACACATTGACACTATTTTAATAGCTGCCTATTTTCATGGCACAAGACTGGACAGATCTAAATTACAACTATTCAAACAAGACATAAGACTCCTCACATCAAATAGACGCAAATATATTCTCTGTGGAGATTTCAATGCACGCCATCGATTTTGGAACTGCTCGAAGGCGAACAAAGCTGGAAAAATTTTATATGAATTATTAACCGACCATGCATTTTTAGTCCATTCCACAATCGATCCCACATGCTATCCTCCTAGAGGAAATCCTTCCATTCTGGACCTAATAATTTCTGATGGACTAAACCCCATATCTCAACCTATCGTGTGTAATGATTTATCTTCCCTTCACTTACCAGTTTCATTCACAATAGAAAAATCTGTTCCCAAAGTCCAACAATCATACCTCAATTACACGAAAACATCATGGTACAGATACCGATCGCTTATCACGAATGAAATTAACCTTCGCACACTTGATTTTTCTCAAATTACAAACACGGAGCACGTAGATAGTATTATCGATAATTTCTTAAGAACAGTCCGCATCGCAGGTTTAGGATCAACACCCACAGCCCCTGTAAAATCACACCTTTCACGTTTAGACATGACAGGCACTACCCTAATCAGACAACGTAACAATATTCGTCGTGTGTGGCAACGCACCCGAAATCCCGTTCTTCGTAAATTTATTAGTACCCTAAACCAAAGGATCTGTGCGATTCTTCACGAAAGCAAAAATCGTAAATGGAATGAACTACTGTCAAAGCAGGAGAAATCTTCTCGAAAACTGTGGAAGCTTCTCAAAACGGATAAAAATAAATCGCGATATATACCACCCTTAATATCACCAGATGGAACTAAAATCAGCAATGAGAAAGATAAAGCCGAACTACTGGCGAATAGCTTTGCAGAATCGTACACATTAACAAATCAGCTTAGTGATTCGCACACAATACGTGAGGTTAATATGTTGGTTGGTTCCCTAAATGAAACCCCTAATGACTTCTCACCTAATAATTTCTGTAATCCCTCTGAAGTCAGAGCAATTATTAAAAGGCTAAAGTTAAAAAAAGCAACCGGCGATGACCAAATCGGGAATATTTTAATAAAAAATCTGCCAAGAAAAGCAGTCGTCTTGCTTACATTTATTTTTAACTGTTGCATGAAGTTAGGGTACTTTCCTAATACCTGGAAAAATGCAAATGTAGTTCCCATTCCAAAGCCCGAAAAAGACAAAAGTATTCCTTATAACTATCGTCCAATCAGTCTTTTACCATCAATCAGCAAAATCCTGGAAAAGGTAATACTTAAACGAGTTCAGCAGAAAGCCGACCAAAATCATATAATCCCTGATTGGCAGTTTGGTTTTAGACCAGGACTTTCTACAACCCACCAGCAATGGAGGGTAGTAAATCATATCAGATCTGGTTTCAATAATAAACAATCGACCGGTCTAGTTGCCCTAGACATTCAGAAGGCATTTGATTCCGTCTGGCATCAGGGACTAATTTACAAGATGATGAAGTACTCCTTTCCTATCTACCTAATAAATATAATTCGTTCTTTTTTGAGTTCAAGATCTTTTCGTGTCAAAACAAAATCAGTATCTTCTGAACGTTCTATCCCCGCTGGAGTCCCTCAAGGGTCCGTATTAAGCCCGACTCTTTACAATTTATATACATCCGATTTAGAAAAGCTCCCAACCTGCGAGGTCGCTATGTATGCAGATGATATAGCTATTTATTGTACCTCTGAATCTCCACACGAAATTGTTAACAACTTACAACAACAACTCAATATCCTTAAAACATTTTACAACAAATGGAAAATTAAAATAAATACTGAAAAAACACAAATAATATTCTTCACGAACAGACGCGCCAGCAGATACCTACCAGACCCCCAAATAAATGTTCTAGGAACACCAGTGTCCTGGAAAAATAATATCACATACCTCGGACTTCATTTAGATAAGAAGCTAACATTTAAATGTCACGTAGATGAAACTGAGGTTAAAATGAACAAACGCATTCGAACGTTATACCCCTTTATAAATAGAAACTCAAAATTATCCACAGAGAATAAAATATTATTGTACAAAACAGTGATGCAACCCATCATCCTTTATAGCTCTCCTGTATGGAAACATTGTGCTAAAACACATAAAAAGACACTACAAAAAATTCAAAATAAGTGCCTTAAGCTAATAATGGACAAGCCATTCTTTTTCTCCACTAGGCAACTGCACGCTCTAACAAAAATAAAACTTATTACCCAAAAAACTGACGACATATACAATAAATTTGTGAACAAATGTTCATTCCTGAACAACCCACTAATCTCTCTTTAGTACCTTCTCTGCGCTTAAGATAGTATTATAGGTTAAGTTAACATAGTTCTTAAGCTTAAATTAAGATAGAATTAAGTCCAAGTAGGATTTTTTAGTACACTTTTTCCTCGAACTATTATCTGTATATATACAATCAAACTCCTGTATCATTTTCGAAGTATACCACTAAAATATAGCTGTAGAGATTTTGTCTGAACTCTAAACAATGTATAAAACTTGTAATACGCAAACTGAAATCTGACCAATAAATGTTATTTTATTATTTTATTATTGCCGAAGCAGTTTAAACCACCTAGACCGGCAATTACAAAAAAAAATCGTAACAACTCGACTATACTGCTTTTTAGGTGTATTACTGCAACGAGCAGACTTACAAACTAATTTATTTATTCATATCATACTAATCTTCAGCAAAAAATGCACTCCGCTTAGGCAACTTACATAATCAATCTTAAACCGATAAAAAATACTTTTTCTTACATACGCACATGTTTAGTACTAACGAATATGAAAATATGCATATCCGCAGCCATTTACTGTGTACCTTAACCCTAGTTGTCCATGGCCTCATCTCACTTCCGCTTCTTACACTTATTTCGTCCTTTCCTTCGGCGTCCGGCCGGCTTTGGTGATTTTCCGTTTTTCTTTGTCGGTCGTCCAATACGATTGGCGGCATTCTGTGCAATTTTCCGTGGCGTTAGTAAGTGTTGCGACACCAACTCGCCCAGCACACCTTGATGGGCCAACATTGATAGAAATGTGCAGATAAACTCGTCGTAGTTGTGCGTACGTCGACAGTCGTCAACCTTTTGAAATAAGCGAGCAAGGGTTGATACGAATATTTTTGAAGAAAAGATGAAAGAACTGAACTCACTTTGAACATGTATCGTTTGTCATTCTCATCGTTGAGTCGTTGTTCGTTTACCAAAATTTCCGATTCGAGATTTTTCAAAAGCGATTGAAGATCACGGGCGGTAAATGCATTTGATTCGAATAATGATGTTGGCGATGAATTGTCATCTTCTGTTTCGTCCTTGGCCTGGCTGCTTTCGCCGTCGGCGTTGGCCTGGATTGGAGGAATTTTGTAATAGAGGCTTTTTGCAATATTTCGATAAGCAATAAAAATTAAGTAAAAAATCGTAGTCAATCAGATGTTAAACGAGTGCTCATTTATTGGGACAAATAGATCTGCAGAACTAGCTGTTTATGTCGTCAATAAAGAGTCAAGATCTTGGAAATGGGATGCCAATAACACATCTGCGACCTAGGCCCAACGTTACCGTGCGTATGCTTCGAATTCATAATTGGGAGGACCGAATACGTTTTGTTTTGTTGTTTCCTTCGCTTAATTTTGTCGGTTTTTAGCGTTCTTTGAACAACCCAAATAGGCGAAGATGTTTACATACTCGATATTGAGGTCCCCCACTTTGATGCATTCAGATTCATACTTACTTGATTTTCTGCTGAATCGTCCTGTAAATAAAGCAACATTTTGTCAGATTTTCAAAATGAAATGAGAACTGAATTTTACCTTTTTCAGTAGCTTATCCAAGGTGGCGGACACAATGGCTTTGTTGGTCCTTAGCATTTTTAACTTGTGAGTGATGGCTATTCGACGATCAGGCACAACTGCCATGAGATTAAACCTGAAATTGCACCATACAAAATCCATCTCATCCAAAACCCCGAAAACGATCATTCTTCTACGTACCTAATATCCTGCTCCCCGGTTGAGATTCCCAAACGTTCAGTCATCACTCGCCGAAACTTGTCCGTCCAATCCTCCTTCTCATCCCACGGTCCGTGATCCATCGGGAACGGTTTCAGCCCATCCAACTCAAACAAGTGCCCGTTGATCGGCACAAAACTGACAAAATGAAACGCTTCACCCGTAAAACGTCCCGTACTCACGCCACTACTCTTATCCAGACGTCGTCTAGCCTGTGGCATTGCATGCGAATTATGTGCACATGCCAACTCGGGTGTATTGCCGATCGCCCACCCTTTATTTTCCGGACACATTCCCTTTGTGTGCACCTTGAGACGTCCTAGCGTCTCGCCCAAATGCAGATCTGCACAATTCAGCAGTACCGAGAGCAGGGCATGTGTGGCACAGCTGTTCGGCACGACCTGTTGTGCAAAGAAAATGCTACTCACGGCTTCCTCGTCTTTGACGAAAATCTCGGTGGTATCGACAATTTTGCGACGTGCCCGACGTTCTTCAATCCAACGAAACAGAAATATAAAACCGTAGACGGGTCCTTCCAGGGACTTTTGCAAGTCGTAGATTTCCTCCACCTGAACACCTTTGACACCGAAATCTTCCAGCAAGAGGGTGAACAGACCCGGATCACTTTCCAATTCTAGCCAACCTTCGGTGAGGCGGTTTATGTCTACCGGCATTTTGGTCATTAAATTTGCTGTTTTGGTTTGTATTTTTAGGGTAAAATACGACAAAAACCGGCGGAAATAAAAATTTATTCAGAAATTTATGACAGGACCTTTGTAATTTGTACACAAAAGTGAAGTTGGCTGTAGACGGTTTAGATGAAAAGACATATTCACAATGCACGAATTGCGTATTCAATCGTTTTACAAGCTATCCATTTCCGAATAAAACTCATTCACATGTCAAATAATCCAGGCAAGGAATTCGGTATGGGAGAAATTTTTATTTTGATTGTAAATCAATTAATATCTATAAAAATGCTTACATTCTACAGACAGTTGCCGAAAGATATTCTAAATAGGAAACAAAATGGTTTTCACAACAGCCTTGCGACAGGCATCAAAGCGTGTGCCGCTAATCAAATTTCGTAAGGGAGGTCCAGCAGTTATGTCAGCATCCGATGGAGCTCGTTCTCATGCAGCCGGTTCACCAGCGGTGAGTTCTAGTGCCTCTGCTTCCCACACGAGCTCTGTAAGCATATTGCCTTTACTAATTGTCCGATGTTTGCACCACTAAATAACCTCATTGGTGTGTGTGTCTTATTTATCTGATCTTTTATTTTGTAGTCGGCTGCCGCTTCGAGACCTGTTCTTGAGGATTGGCAGCTTCCAGCCCGTTACCAGAGGAAACCAATCGATCCGGTCGAAATGGAATACATTAATCGTGGCGGACCACCATTGTAATGGAGTCCTGGCCTTGTCGAATGTTGTAGTGTCGCAAAGTACTTGAGATATTTCACGGAAAGAAAAAACTAGCATGTAACACAAATGTCCTCTTCATATCTTTAATAAATTTTACGTTGCCTTGTTATCTAGTCAGTTAATTGTTGCTGATTTATATCTTGTTTATTCGTTGATGATTACGACATCAAGCTGCAACAACAAAGCTAAAGGCTTCAAAAGGCCGAACAGGCCGCATTCCCAGCCTTAAGCTTAATTTCCCGGCTTCCCAACATCAGTGTCAAAATTAATATCACAACCGCTAATAACACCACGGAAATTCAAGCGATATCCATAAAGTCAGGAAAAATTTACTTTGAGATCTTCAACATTTACATTCCGCCAGTATACAGCTGTCCTTCAGGACATAGAGTCAATATTAGCCCCTTACCGGACGCTATCGCTTTCTGAACTGTGGCACTCGAATCCGGACAACAAAGGCAGGTAAAATCATCGATAATCAACTGGACGCATCCGATTTCTTCTGTGCTCTCAATGGCGACAAACCCACACGCATCACTGGGTCATGTACAAGCTCACTTGACATTATCATCGCCTGTCCTGGACTTATCCTGGAATTCGAAGTAGCGTGTATCGTGATAAATCGACTGAAGCCGCAAATCATCGACTTCAAACCCATAAGCAAGCGGCTCTGTGCGATTCGCATCAAATCCCGGTTCTTCAATCTCTGGCTTATCAATGCACATGCCCCAACTAAAGTTAAAGAGACGCGGTTAAGGATGAGTTCCACCTAGAAATACTCCTCCACTCAAATGACGTCGAGCAGCTGTTGATAGATTTTAACGCCAAAGTCGGAAACGAAAGCTAGCATAGGGAAGGGAAGGGAAGTCGGCAACAGCAACGGTTATCGACTTCGCAGGCGGCAAAAATATGGGCATAAGCTCTACGTGTTGGCCTCATCGACGCGACGTATCCATAAGCAGACCTGGAAATCTCCAGATGAGTACACCGTGAACCAGATCGACCACGTACTTATCCTATCGAGGAGCCAACTGCGACTCCGATATCTATTTGGTGAAGACGACCTACAGGTGCTGAATCTCTCAAATGGGCTTCGAATGTCTTAGACGTCCGATCCTATCGAGGAGCCAACTGCGACTCCGATCACTATTTGGTGAAGACGACCTACAGCTGCAGAATCTCTTTGGTGCACCTAACGAGAATAAACCATGCCAAGATCGTCGAGGTATACTACCGCACTTGACAATAACATTAGCAATTTAGGCATTCATGAGTTCTGGGAGCAGCTAAAAAAACAGCATTAAAAGAGTTGTAGGGGTCGTGGGGTATAAAGCCCGGCGTAGACGAACAGACTGGTTGGACGACGAATGCCGACGATCCAGGCGAAAAATGAAGCCTATGTAAGGACAAGGATGGTAACATTATCAGCGACATCGACAGCATAAACAATCGATGGGCCTGGCATTTTGAGGAGCTCCTCAATATACCATCGACTTCCCCCACATAAGGAAACCTCGAGCAGTAGCTGAACCCTTCCGTTCTACCTTCAACAGTGGAGAAAACACGTCTCGCCATACAATGGTGGCGCTTTAACGTAATAAAGTGCCAGGCGATAGATACATCCATCCATCCTGCGGCTACCTCGCATTCGCCATTAGGAGTACCTGAGCCATGTGGCCATAACCTCCCTCCCTTGCGGGACGACGAGAATTTATCCGGCTTAAAGCCGGAATGGTGTTCTCCGCCGGGATGCCTCCCTTTGGAACCCCACCTTGGGATGCGACTCTAGCTGGTCGACTTGTCTATCACCACAAACCCCCTCGAGACCAACGCCTTGATGGGTAGGGACCCCTGGGCACGCCCATCCCCGAGGTACACTATTCGCTAAAGATTTCTCTATAGCAGGTGTGATCCTCCCTTGGCTTCCTTTCGGAAGACCTAACGAATTCGGCATGCCTCCGCAGGATCGTAATGCCTGTTTACTACTCGTCGGCTTAAAGCAGACTCGTAGCGCTACCGTTCACATTCGGGTGGCCCCCATCCGTTTACTAAGCAGCAATTTGATTCGGGCCGTGTGGTCAATCAATCCACAAACCAGCTAGGTATAGGCGCATAGGCCATTCTCCCTAACTAGCCCCTTCGAGGCTTGGGTTATGCGAAGCCGCCAGCTCCGAGACTGGACACGTACGCTTATATGTGGTTTCTCTCCTACGAGGAAGCACTGCGTCGTGTAAGCTTGTATGGCTGACTCTTCGAAGGAATAGGGAAAAAGTCAAGCCATGCTGTGTCACCCATACATGACTAGGGAGCTCGGGAACGTCATCGCCCGACGGTCTTTGTACAGATCCACGCCATGGCGTATCAACCATACCAGGGGCCTCCCTGCGCTGCTCGGGTCCGTGGTGGCGCAACTCACCAAATATGTGTGTCACAAGTACACACTCCCCCTGCGGGAAGGCGATAGATACAGCCAGAGTTACTGAATCACGGTGTTACTGCTCAAAATATGGAACGACTAGGTAATTCCCGAAGATTGGCGTAAAAGCATAATCTGCCGAATTCACCAATAAGGGTGACAAGCTGAAATGTGTTAATTACAGGGGCATATCATTGGTTTGTACGACCTATAAGATTTTATCGAAAATTCTGGAAAAGAGAATCAATCCGTACGCAGAACGAATCATTGGCGAGTATCAAGGCGGCTTCAGACCTGGTAGTTCAACGACCGATCAGCTTTTCACTGTGAAGCTCCAAAAGTGCTGGGAATACAATATATCGACGCGTACTAAATTTTTGTTGACTTCAAGCAGGCATACGACAGTATCGATCGAAGTGTACTGTACAGCATATTGCTGCATTTTGGTATACCGGCAAAGCTAGTGTGTCTCATAAGGATGACGGTGACTAATTCCATATCTCAGGTCAGAGTGCAAAATAGACTTAGCGATCTATTCAAAACACGTACTGGATTCAAGCAGGGCGATGGACTGTCACCGACTCGGTTTAACCATTGGGTCATGCAAAAAGCCTTCTGCATAATCCTATCACCCCCGCAAAAGAAGTTGCACTACGAAACGAAACCAAAACAAATGCCATGATGCAATCAAAAACAAGGATGCTAGTAAATTCGAGCATTACAGCAAAGGGGTGAAATTATGATTTTTCGCCAATATCTTGTTAACTGTAATATTTACAGCAAAATGTTCTGAGGACGATTTAAACTTCACAAAATTTCCTTTCTAATGATATATTATATCATATACCTTCTCTTGGCAGATTATATACTAGACCTTAAAACATTTGGTGTAATTTAGATTTTTTGATAGTTACATTTGGCGCTCTAGCTCCTGAAGTAATTTAATTGGAGCCATAGTAATTGGGATAACTATTCCTAACAATATATAGCTGTCTCACACAGAGACTCAGGGTGCCCCGACAAAGCATTCCCCTATACTCCCTATTAACATTTAAAAAAAAGACATGCCTGTAACTTTTCGCCGAATCACAGCAGGCGGGAAAAATTTTGGTAAACGTTAAGGCTAAGTCCCATTAGACCCTCCACCAAATATTACTTCGATCGGATTAAAACAAAGGGTACCTTCCATACAAAATGACCGGAAAATTGCCTACGAGCAAAACTTTAATTTTGGTTGACTTCTTCCCTTATTTCTTAATGAACTAGTGGCATTGAATTTGAATAATTTGTATGTAACTCCTATTCAGGTTGTTAACTGATCACACGAAACCAACGAAATTAAGCGACGGATACAACTAGGAAATAAGTCGTATTTTTCGGTCCTCCCAATTATGAATTCGAAGCGTGTGCACAGGAGTACGAAGCTTCGGCTGCGAAACATGGACCCTCATTCAAGCCTCTAAAACTTTGCTGGACAGATTCGAACGAAAGGATCTTCGGCTCGCTGGGAGTGCACAGTACGTTAGGACGCCCAACAGCTTCCAAAAGTGTAGAAATAGGTTGCATGACAGGCGGCCAATGCCCGAAGCCGTTTGAGACAAAAATGCTTACTTTGAAGAGCCACAAGGAGCAGTATTTAGTGGGCTATTATCGTTGCGACGATCCCAACAATCAGCTGGAGTTCGGTAAGGAACAAGGAGAGGGAAGTTCCAGGAAATAAAATAGTTCCTTTCGATAACTCTGATTACAAGGCGGCAATCACACACATACCATCGAAGTTTAGAAATCGACCTTACGAGTTACGACTATAGGTCCTGCTTGTGGAGCCAGCCCGCATAGCATGGGCCCCGTGCTCCTACTGGCGACCGTTCTTCATGGCATCCCCGCTGTCATACGGGAGTTTCAAGCCTCTTCGAAGCGTACAACACCCGTTTTTTTTTTTCAGAAAGAAAATGGCAAAGAGTTGCCAAATATCCTTCCTGGCTGGAGCCATGAAGGTTCGGTGACCGCCCAAAACAACAACAACGTAGGCTCCACATTCGATTGTTCTGCTGTCTCAACGCATCTCACACCACTTGCGCAACATACGGACATACTGCAGCTCTGTACCTTTGCGGTGAAACACCCACGATATGCCCTATACGTGGTCTTCGGAATCTTGAGAGAGAGAAAGAGGTTCTAATAGACCGCGAGTCGCCATCGCCGCGATTCACATTGTAGAAGTGAGTCAGCCTATTGGTTTTATCGTGGGCGTCAGGATTCCTTCGCACGACTCTGGTCATCGCACTAAATGTTTACATTCAGTGAGCCACCTTATCACACTTACATTTTCATACAAAATCCTGTTTGGAAACTTTATTCCCACACTTCTCATTGTGCCACAAAATGACTTCTCTCTTCTGAGATTGCGAGTCTTGGTACGAATAGTCCTCACAGCGAAAAAAAAATGCCAACATGGGACAGGTGCTTACATCGCTAGCTCTAGCTAAGCGACATCATGGTATATTCCGGAGTTCAACTCGGAATGTAAGCAAATTAGTCTTGCCTATATTGTCCAGTCGGAAAAATGATCAGGAGCAGAAAACTCTCATGCTTCCGACACCTTTAGTAATAATTGGATTTGGGTTCATTGAATTACAACCGTTTTGGTCGGGTATTTTGAAGCCTAAATGCACAGGTAAACCGAATTTGTCCAGCAGTGCCTATCAACGTCAGCGTCTCTGATCCTTTTAATGTAATCCGTTAGAGCTGAGCGACACAAGTTCCACGCTTAACTCGGTTGCTGCATTACTTATGCAGTCTTATGTTCCTCAATGTTGAGTTTAAGGTACAGTTTCTTTCGCAGTCCTTTAAAATTACTCCTGACGCTGTCTTCGGTGAATATTTGAAAGCGCAGTCGTCCGGTGGTTTTTCTATCATGTATTATCCATCCTAGCTGTACTGAGTTCAGTGGGCATGTGGCATCACACATGCCTTAAACCTGATGACGGCTAATCTTGCCACTGCCTCAATGTGTATGTGGAGTAGTGAGAGGTTCAGCAGAACCTCCAGGGCGGCGCTGGGACTGGAGATGAAGGCTTCAAGGACAACAACTGAATCAACCGGATTCAGCCTGGGTTTTTCGAGTAGCTAGGGAAAGAAGAGTCCACCAGACCAGAGCCTCGCTTGATGTGGTAAGGCTAAATAGCACCGGAGATAACCTGATACCCGGCTGCTCCGTTAGAGATGTCCATTTGCGTCCCTGGACATCTTGCCCCGATGGGCACGGGGCGGGAGATAACCTGATACCCGGCTGTTCCGTTAGAGATGTCCATTTGTGTCCCTGGACATCTTGCCCCGATGGGCACGGGACGCTTAACAACTCGGTGATTTAGTACGAGTCTAACATCCTGGAGCCAAGTCTAAAGACTAGCTGTCGTTAGATATTACCGCCAAAACGGGCGATGTGCCTACACCGCAGGTCGAGCAACGCGAAACCATGGAGCGGTATAAAGAACGAGGCAAGGAAGAAGAAGAGTTGTTGTTGTTGTAGCGGCGCAAGAGAGGGGGGGGGGAACTTGTATCATCATTCATAAATCGTAGGCATCCTCTCCTCAAGGTCAAGACCTAAGAAGATCGCAACTTCGATGGGGTTCTCCTATAGTGCGATAGGTGTTAGATGCCTAGGTGCGGCAGTGCAGTCAAATATATGATCCACGTCGTGTGGGCTGGCTCCACATGCTGGACAAATATTTCCAATGCTGTTGTCAATGCGTGACCAAAACGAATTTAGTCTGGAGCAAAATCCAGAACGAAGCTGAGCCAAGGTGGTACGTGTGGCTCTCGGTAGTTGTTGTTCGTCGGCTGAGATGTCGGGTGGTCGAGCGCGAAGGACGCGGTTTACGGATAGCCTATTTGTGGCTTTGGTTACTTCGCTGGTGTGCAGTTGATTTAGGGCCGCCTTGTATATGTTGGAGTTGTCGAGAGGAACTCGTTTAAACCTTTGGACTTCCCTTTCCATGTCCCTTAACGAACGTCTTACATGACGGGGTGGTGGGGTTTTGTCCATGAGGTCATGATTTGGGTGTAGGCTTCGATGACAACCAACAAGATATTGCTTAGCCAGGAGATCATTGTGTGCCTTTAGGTCTAGCAGCTTGGTTTCTTGGTGCAGGTGGTCTTGAGATGACATGCGAACGCAACCAGTAATGGTACGCATGGCTGAATTTTGGCATGTTTGAATCCGTTTCCAGTTGGTTTTGCATAGGGTATTTGCCCATATCGGTGCTGCATAATTTACCACAGAACGACTGACGGCTTTGTAGGTGGTGAGTAAAGTCTCCTTATCAGTGCCCCATTTGCTGCCAGCAAGGGACTTCAAGATCTTGTTTCTGCCCTTCATTTTGTCACTAATGTTGTCGGCATGGGTGTTGAATAGGCCGTGATTATCAATTGCGACGCCAAGAATTTTGGGGTGACGGATAGTGGGAACTTCAGTGTCATTTACTCTGATGTTAAGCCGTTGGTTGAATTCTTTGTTGTATGTGGTAAAGAGGGTGGCCGAAGATTTGGGCGCTGATAGCATTAGGTTCTTGTTGTTGAAGAAAAGGTTGAGCTCTTCCAAGTAACCGTTGATGAGATCGCACATGTCCGGAATGTCGTTGCCAGATGTCATTATGGTGCAGTCGTCAGCATAGGATACAATGTCGATTCCTTCGGGTGGGGTGGGAAGCCCTGACATGTATAGGTTGAACAAGGTGGGGGAAAGTACCCCGCCTTGTGGTACGCCTTGTTTTATCCTTCTTAGTTTAGATTTCCCATTTCTAAACTCGGTGCTGGATTGACGTCCGGCAAGGTAGTTTGCGATCCATTTGACTATATGCGGCGGTGTGGATGAATTGCGGAGATCCGTCAGTAGGAGCGAGTGGTTCACCGTATCAAACGCTTTCGACGGATCTAAAGCCACAAGAATGGTACGCTTAAACGGCGGGGGTTGGTTGATCCCATTGAAGACCTTAGACATGGTTCGGTCTAGTGCAGTGGTGGTGCTGTGCATTTTTCGGAAGCCGTGTTGGTGATTAGCGAGTTGTATGTGCGTCGCAAGAGTCTTGTGTATCAGCGATTCCAATATTTTCGCCACAGGGGATAAAAGCGTGATTGGTCGGTAGGATTCTCCTAAGGAGTGTTGTTTACCAGGTTTGGGTAACGGTATGATACGGCCTCTCTTCCAAATTTCTGGTATGATGAATGTTCGTGACGAAAGGTTCATCGTGGCAGTGATATACTCTATGGCCGGTGTGTCGAGGTGTTTGAGCATGATCATTGCTATGGCTATACCGTCTGGACCAAGTGCTTTTGAATTTTTGGCATTCTTTATGGCCATTGCAACTTCTGTAGAGGTGATTTGGAGATGTTCATCAACTTTAGTGTTTCGGATGTCTCGTGTGATTTTGCGCTTGAGTTTATCCTTAGTTGGGTGTTCGACGAATTGTTTGTTGAATAGGTTTGCGCATTTATTATCGTCGCTCACGGTTGAGTTACCAAACTTGATAGAAACCCTCCCTTGAGTTTTAGTGGGGTTGGATAGGTATCTCTTAGCTGCAGTGAGAATAATTCGTCTAATTTGTTTTTCAGCCATACGTACATCACTTGGGGCGGTGAGACTAGCAAAAGCCTCATTGGTGAACCTTTTAAAGCTGTCCCAGTCAGCTTTGTTGAAGTTGGTGTACGTCTTCTTATCGGGATGGATGAATTTCGACGGCATATCCAGAGTCAGAATAATTGGCAGGTGATCAGATGATGTTGCGAGGATTGGTTCCCATGAGATGTCATTAATAAGTCCAGGGCTGGTGATGGAAATGTCAGGTGAAGTTGTGCAGGATCCAGTGATACGGGTCGGTTTATCGTCATTTGAAGGGCAGAAATCCGAATCATCCAGTTGGTCGGCGATGATGTTACCTCTGGTGTCGTTTTGGTGGTTGGAATGCCATAAATCGTGGTGGGCGTTGAAATCGCCAAGTAGGAGGCGATATGGTCCGTTTAATAGAGGGCTGATATTGACTTTGTAACCTATGGGACAGCTGGAGACAGGTGGGATATATGTGTTGTAGATTTCAAAGTCAATATTTCCTGATTTTACGATTATCGCTTGCTGCTCCAAGGTGTCATCGGCGGAAGTGACATCAACGACGCTGTATGGCATTGTGGATGAGGAAAGCCAAACCTCCTCCTGCGTTCCTATCACGGTCTTGTCTGATGACGTTGTAGTTCCCATATGACCTGAGTGAGTGACTAGAGTTGAGTTTGGTTTCCTGTACTACCGCTATTTTGGATGTGGTGTCTGTCCATGAGTGCTGTTAGTTCAGCGATTTTGTGCTGGAGTCCATTACCGTTTAGTTGGACTATCCTCGTGCTGGTGTATTTTGCATCGACGATACGTGGAGCTGGGGTCAAATTGGGTGGAGCGGGCCTCACTGCATTTGCAGGGGTGGAAGGTGATGATGGTTGGGAACCTTGGTTAGGCGGCTGGTGATTGGATGAGCTTTGTCTTCTGTTTCCACACCGGATCGCTCAGTAAGATGTTGACCATTGATTGGTGTTTGTGAGTCCCGAGCAGTTCTTGAGGTGGACCCATTGTCCGCAGCATGTGCACTGAACTGACGATTGGACATTGGACCAAATTCTGTTGGCGCAAACCGAGCACATCCATGGACCAGGATTCGTCTCAATGCCGGCACGTAATAGCAGAATGAGGAGCAGCTCTGCCGGCCCGAACTGCTCCACAAAAGAAAAAACTATGAATGGATGATGATACAAAGTATCCGACCCCTTATTGCGTCGAAGTGGGTCTTTGCGACTCTTGGCCATGCCTGGGGCATGGGTCGTTCCGGGACGTAGACCCGGTCGCAGTAGGAACGAAGAAGAAGAAGAGTAGATGTGGTTAGTCCTTGGCACGAGGTTTTAAATTCGCCGGCTCTGGATTGAGACTTGTCTAAATGAAGAACCCCAGAACAACCGGCCCTCACAGAAGTGAAGTTACTAGCGGCCACCGTGGAGAGGTACGGTGAGCACTTCCCGTGATGATGGCACCTTCATGCTACCATCTCACGAAATGACCCAGTTACAGAATTACCTTTGTTTAAAAATGCTACCATAATCAGCTTTCATAGTGTAGCCTTCACCAAAATGAAATTCCAAGCGATGAAGTGCAATTCCATCGCCTAGACTTCAGAATCGAAAAATTAAACAATTTCCATAACCGTGTCACATCTAATTTAGATTTTATTACATACTTGATGAAGGCCTTTCAGGACAATTAAGAATAAATCGTTAACACACACACGTTCGTAATACTTATAGAATCAAAATTTACATTACACATGGTACAATTTCAAATATAACGAAAACGAAAAAAAATGGAACGAGCATCAGGACGAACAGCTCGTCGCTTAACCGCGCAGTCCACCAACAATATCGTCCGGATTGAACATACCCTGTCAAGGATAAATGAAGACAGAACGAGTTAGCCAAAAACCAATTGCATTACTGGAAGTTATCATATCATACCTTTGCTCGTCGCAAGATCGAATCCTTCGACGCATCGTATGGATGATCCTTTGATGGAATTTCCAGCACAGCTGGAACAGGAGCTGTGTGTGCATCGATCACATGTCGAATCAGCTCGGCGTAATTCTGATTGATTAGAATGATATCGATATCGTCGCGTTTCAAGAAACGTTTGAAGCAATCTTCAATTTCGCTGACAGCGGTGTCTGTAACCGAAACGTAACAATGTTCAAATCAAAGTTTGCACTGTATTTCATGTTTTATACATACTCTTATCGACCACCATAAAGTTGGGATGACGATTTTTGTTAATTTCACCAACACCGCCCAAGAGGAATCCAACGCAGGTGTCCTGTAAAATGGAACGGTGTAAAACTCAATTTGAAGGCAAGTTTTCAACTTAAAACGTAATGTAGCTTACCTCGTCGCCGATGACGGACAATAATTTTCCCTTAATAGCCGAATGGAGTGCCATGGTCAATGGTAAATTGAAATTTTTGCAAAAAATTTATCGCACTCCCAACTTGGATCGAGCAATGAAAATGTCAGCTGACCAATTGTCGATAGTACGAGAATACGACTACATGTTTCGTAGAACAAATTTCCAGCGATTGGAAGAAGAGGTGACATGACTTCGCGGTGTGGCCATATGTGCGTCAAGTTACAGCGGAGATATTTATGAATTTTCCGAAAATTCGTTTCATATGTAATTGCTTAAGGGGCAATTCAGACTATCGACAAGATTTACTAAATCCTAGATTTAGTTGACAGTTGTACCATATTGTACTGCAATTTAAATGATGGAAGTACATTCTACGATGCATTTTGAGTTTAATGACATACGATTCGATCTAGTATCCATGGAACTGACTGAATTAATTTTAAACTACACCAGGATTTACTCGTAGTCTGTATCGGCTATTACCAGAAACTAGTTTTAAATAGATTGTATAAGAGGGGATTCACATTATGGACAGGATTTACTAAAACCACTAAATTAATCGAGTCAACACCCGCCTACTAGATTAAATCGTGTGTCATTAAATTCAAAATACATCGTAGAATGTATTTGCATTATTCAAATTGCAGTACAATATGGTACAACTGTCAACTAAATCTAGGATTTAGTAAATCCTGTCGATAGTCTGAATCGCCCCTAATAAAGATAGCATCACTTTGATTTTCATGAAGCATTTCAAAGAGTATTTGTTCAAAACTTACCCGGAGTACCCAAGCCGCTGTAAAAACATTTCAGGACCTACCATACGCGAATCTATTACAAAAATAACCATTATACAACAATGCCCAAAAATTGAAATTATGCCTACGGAAATCGGCGCGGCACTCGGACTCGTTCATTTCGTTCCAAACCTTGTCAGGGATAAGACGTATTTTCCGAGTTTGTCTGCTGTTTAGCATAGAGCCAGGTGTTTCCAATATGTTGTGTGGAATGGCTTTCGGTTGTTTAAAAGTTCAACTGTTACCGGCGTGGAGAATGACTTGAACCTAACTGTGATCATAAATTATTGTGAAAAAGTAAGTAAAAAAATTATTTCTCACCAAAGTGCCACATGTTTGTACTCAAACCTAACCTCTTATTTGGTTGGGAGCTCGTGTGTCCTGTAATGTGCATTTCTCTGTTGGAGAAAGTGGTTTTTACTCCGAAAAGTTCACGGAATGTAAGGCACGTCACAGGACTAGTCGTTTTCTAACATGATGAATGTTCTACACCTCCAGACTGTCTCGTACAAGCATGGTGAAAGTATAAGAACGGCCAACTGAAGTTTCGCCCTAATTTGCCGTCACTTCAATTTGGATAAATACCAAACTAACATTTTTCTCTATATTTCAGCTTTGCGGAACTAAACGATACACGATGTAGTCTCGTTGCCGTGCTGTGATTGGATATTTCCATGATGCTTAAGACACTTCTCATGCAAGGTAAATATTTCCACCATTTTGAAACATGTTCCGAAATCCACGTGGTAGTAGAAGTCCGCTTCTCCACGGAAACTATTTTTTCATGATGTTAAACCATACTCCGAGAAACTCGTGCAGAAACTCTCACAATTAAACCAAAAGGATTCTGAGACAATTGAGAATATTTCAAGCCTTTTTTTTTTTTGAAGATAACTCTTCTAACAGTATCCTCTTTTTCAATCATTTTACAGGATGCCTGAAATGACTGCTGGATGGTAGTGGCGCAGTATATCAAGGCAAAAAGGTAAGCATTGGAATTTATTATATCAAAAAAAAAATTCTTTACTCTGATGATTGAACTTAAAAAGGTATAGTTCATTTGAATAAAATCATGAAAATATCTTAGTTCCAACTGATGTCATCTTCACAAACGAAAGTTTGTTAAATGCATTCTGAGTAATAATACTTCCATTTTTCTTTTGTTTGCAGATGATTTTCAAGCACGCAGAATGTAGGCACCAACATTGAAACGACACTGATAGGAAACCGCTCAAATGAATGGATTTGTTATAGTAGGTATGTTTCAATCTTGGATATCTTAATCTTTTCTAGACATTTCTTTTAATGATGATAATTTGCCTTCGGGCTCCCTCATCTGAGTCGAACCCAAAAATAAAAAACCATGCTGTGAATTACTTCTGAAAAAAAAATCAATCAAATCTAATCACTTTGTTTTCTGCCATTTTGCAATATTTTAATGGGGTTTTCCTTTATTTTACAGGTTGCTGAAAATTCGTTCGAAGAATGAAAGCAAGATGGATGACTTCCTCGAAACATATTGTATGAAAAATGATTTTCAATAAATGTTTTAAAGAAAGATCTATTTATTGTTTTATTTAATTTCATGTTCAAGTAGGATAGGAAAATGGTTAGCTCACGTTTTTCAACAAAATTGGCAACCGGTGCCTGACGCTTTCAAATAGTTTTCTTCTTCCTTTCTTTAAAAACAACTATTGGGCTATAAAGTTAACATGGTGAAAACCGGAGACACTTGATTACCTACAGTAGTCGACACGGAGATAGGAAACACGAAACGCAGATTACCTACCATCTGTGCTTAGATTTGGTAAAGACGGTGGGTAAAAGATGCAAGGTTATTTTGGGTGAATCGATGACTAGCCAACACCGATTGCTCCTCAGAATATTTTGAAAGTAGGAGCAAGAAATAGAAGCAACGCCGTCTAGATATATCTATATATATCTAGATGGCGTTGATAGAAGCAATCCCAAGTCAGTCGAAAAAATCAAGTGGCACTCAAAAACGAAAACTTTGACCTGTAGTAGCTCCATTAATTGATAAAATGACGCGAGTGGTTTCAAAAAAACACCAACTGCACCGTGAACAGTCCAACACGAATGTGGAATAATTTCGCTAAAATGTCAATAGGTGTGGCGGAAAAGGCACACTTGGGAGTTTCAAAAGGTCCACTCCACACAAAGAAAGAAACACAGACTGCGACCGAAGGACCGTCATTACGAGAGACCTAAGCACGACGCCAGGATATTTAAGATCGCAGCTCAAAGGAGAAGAAACGCTCGAGAAATACAGGCGTCAAAGTACGTGGAGGACTCGCAAGGAACTCTGCGATACGGCGGTCTGTAGCAGGATACGAGAGTATTTTGACGAACTTCTAAATAAAGAATTTCCTTGAGCAGCTTTTCAAGATGTTGAGGCGAATACCACCAATATCGAAGATTTCTCAGGGGAAGAGGTGATGGAGGCAATGCATCGGATGAAACGCGGAGAGGTAGTCGGACCGGGCAAAATTTTGGCTGAAAATGGAAAATGTCGGGCTTAGTTGGTTCACAGTTCTCTTCAACAAAATCGAAGGTGGGCATCCGATGCCTGATGCTTTCAGGGAAAGTTTTCTTTCAATAAGAACAAGGGGGACTCACGCAAACTCAACAACTATAGGGCTATAAAGTTAACATCTCATACACGAGCGAGGTGTCGGCAACCGATTGAGAAAGATTGTACGGTTGAATGACAATCAATGCGGCTTTGTCGAAGGTCGATCTGATTAAGTGCATTCGGATTAAATAAATAACAGGCGCGACAATCCAACATTGGACTAAGGCCGCAGGATGTGTTAGTGACATCCTATTTCCAATATCTTATCTGCTTTTTGTTGAGGTAATGAGATCAGCATCACGCTCAGCAGTGTTATTTATCCCCATAAATGGGTACTCGTTTAAAATCTGAGTGAGATCATAGTCACAAGCTCGTGAGTTCGAAAAACACCATGATCCACTAACCGCTAGACCAGCCAGACTATGTACATTCGGATTGCGATGGCAAAGGAAAGGACTTGCACTTGGTATTCATCGATTTGGAAAAGGCATTCGATAGAGTACCTCGTGATCTGATATGGTTGGCCTTGAGAGCACTTAATGTCCCTGAGGAATACGTCAGGATGATACCGAGACATGTATGATGGAGCTACGACTAAGGTTAGATGCACAGCCGGTGAATCAGAAGAATTTCCGGTGAATGTTGGACTACTCCTGGGCAGTGTATTGAGTCCGTTGCTCTTCAACATTATCATGTGCTACTTATTAACACGTATCTCAGACGGCCTAGAAATACCTCTTCTTTTTGTCGATGATATATGATATACATAGTCCTCAGTAGTCCTAACATCGTTGCCTTACAAAGTGGTGTGACATTCTGGAGGAGCATGGACTGCGGGTTTATACTTACAAAGACTGAGTTCTTATGCTGCCCATTCTCAGACCCAGATGCACCGATACCAGATATGTACGTCAAAGGAGAGGTCGGGTGGATGAAGTGGCGAAAAAACTCTGGGAGTTTTCTGCGATAAGAAAATGCACTGAAGCTAAAGGGCAAGTTGAATAAAACGGTTATACGTCCCGCACTCATGTATGGATCAGAATGCTGGACCATGTATGAAGGTTACGCGAAAGAAATTACAGCGACTGAAATGAAAATGTTACGCATGTCAGTTGCTGTAACCAAAAGGGACGGACATCAAGAGTAGCTACATCCGAAGCAGCTTGTCCATAGACCAACCAATCACCGAAAAGCTCGAAGACCGACGAATGGATTGGTATTGCCATGTTCAAAGGCGTCCGCCTGAGAACCCCGTAAAGAGAGCGATATCAATGGAAGTTCCACTTGATGGACCCAAGGCCAGAGGCAGACCGAAGAACACCTGGATGTGTCAAATGAAAAAGCAACAACAACGCATTGGTCCCGGCGATGACACGATCCAAGATAGAGCTGCCTGTAGAAATATGCTGTGATATTATCGCCAAAACGGGCGATGTGCCTACACCGCAGGTCGAGCAACGCGAAACCATGGAGCGGTATAAAGAACGAGGCAAGGAAGAATTGTGGATCAGCGTTACTGTTTTCCTCTTTACTCGGAAAGATGGCTACATAAAAATGCCCCTAGAACAAAAACTATGCAACGGGGTGTGGCTTCTTTTTAAATCTTATGTTTTAGTCTCTTCAAGTGTGGGGCATTTTTTATCAAGAGTAGATAAGCTCGCTTGAATACGAAAATTTGTACTATTCTTTGCATTCGAATAAGACCACCTAACATGAAGTGATGCAACGTCTGGCGCTGTTCGGAGAGTTTGACCTATCCAAATGTCCTCTAATTTTGAAGCGTACTCCCCCTAGCCATTAATAATCTACTAGTGTTATTAGTTAGGGGGAAATAGCCACCAAATCTGCCTTCTTCGCCAAAGCGCCCGCCGTTGACAAGATTGTCACGTTTCACACTTCTACAGCATTTTTTGTCGTATTCTACACTCAGCTCAGAGTTGGAGTTTTGCTAAGTCATTAGCAGCAGAGTTGATTTGCTCCTTAACTCTTTTGCGTTCTGAAACAAAAGATCAATTCGAGTCACTGTTGAATTGCCTCCTACCTTGATCCAAACGGCTCACAAATACTTACACAACACATGAAATTAAGGAATCCATCTTTCATCAACTGTTGGATTTCCAATATAAGGGGTGGCAACAGTTTTTTCATGCAAATGCGGTAGACTATATTTTTTAGCTTGTGTACATTAAATTCAGATAAGATTCGTGCATTGTATGATCACGTTGGATCGCTGCCGTTCGTAAGCGTTTTGTTTTTGCGATAACAAGATGGAAACCTAACATTCCTCAAAGGCAGTTTCTCCATGTTTTTGAAGAAGCAAAATGGTCCGTTTTGGTGATCTGCTCTATCATAAGGAGAAACCGTAAGTTAAGTGCCAGAGTTTATGCTTATGCAAGTGGCTCCCCCGTAAGGGGGAGGATAAAGGTTGAAAAGCTCCGGCCGATTCCTATATCCTTTTCAGTTGTGGCATAACTGCGGACCCTTAGCTATGCAGGAGCAGTTTCATAGGGTGAACGGCTCCGGCCAATTCCTATATTTCTCTACGGGGCGTTACTTTCCCGCATTATCCGAGTAACCGCTGCGCCTGAGTGCAACAACTTCAGCGTTTCAGGTTACTAAACGTAATAGGGTGACAAAAACCGAATAATCAATCACCGAAGCAGCACCTCCGAGGCCCCTCCATGATGGACCTCTTTCGTTACGAATACTATCATGGTTAAGCGATGGGCCGACAACTGATCCTTGTAAAAAATTCGACGTCAAGAAACCTGGAACGAAAGCCCCGGATTGGACGGATACAACTCAACGACGACCTCGCAAACGAACAATGGATTACTCTTTCGGAACCTGGAATGTACGCTCCCTGAATAGGGCAACTTCTTGGATCAGGTTGAAAAATATAAGCTGAGCATAGTTGCGCTCCAGGAAACAAAATGGCTTAGTAGCGAGATTGACGACCGAAATTCGTACACAATTGTGTAAAAGTGGAAAACCTTCGGGCCACAGGGAGTTTGGAGTGGCGTTTATTGTAAACAATCAACTTAAGCCGCATGTTATCGACTTCAAACCCATAAACGAGCGGCTGTGTGCGATTCGCATTAAAACTCGGTTCTTCAATCTCTGGCTCATAAACGCGCAGGCCCCACCGAAGTCAGTGAAGACGCGGCCAAAGACGAGTTCTAGCACCGCCTAGAAAACCTCTTCGAGTCACTTCAATCAAACGATGTCAAATTGCTGCTGGGGGACTTCAACGCCAAAGTCGGAAAGCAAAGTTGGCATAGGGGGATTACTGGAGGTTACAACTTCCATGAAGAATGTAACGTCAACGGCCAACGACTAGACTTCGCGACCAGCAGAAACATGGTCATTAGCTCAACGTGTTTTCCGCATCGTCGTATTCACAGACAGACCTGGAGATCTCCAGATCAACATACCGTCAACCAAATTGACCACGTCCTTGTCTGCAAGAGATGGGCATCGAGCATGATGGATGTTCGGTCCTATCGTGGAGCAAATATTGACTCTGACCACTATATGGTGAAGGCGACTTATAGGTGCAGAATTTCTTCGGTGCATCATTCGAGATTCAACCCGGCAAAAACTTTTGCGGTTGACAAATTGTTGGATGATGCCACGGTGGTTACTTATACGACTGCCCTTGAGGAGAAGCTGACGCCCTTGCTAAATAACATCAGCAACATAGGCGCCCTTGAGATCTGGGATACACTCAAAGACACCATCAAAGGGGTCGCAGAGGAGGTTGTGGGATCCAAATCCCGGCGAGCCCGAAATGATTGGTTTGACGAGGAATGTCAAAATGCGGTAGATGCGAAAAACGAGGCATATCGCCAATGGACCGAACGCGCAACTAGAGCCAAAAAAAAAAAAAAAACAAATTATGACGAGCTTCGACGATTTTCGAATAGGTTAATTAGACGTAAGAAACGTAAGCATCTTGACGAGCAGTTGATGCAAATAAACCAAAGACTAGCTAGTAGGAACAGTAGACAAGCGTACAAGCTGATTAATTCAATTAAAAGTGGATACCAACCCAGGACCAGCCTCTGTAAGGATAAGGATGGCAATATCATTAGCGACACCGATAGCGTTGATAAACGCTGGGCCTCACATTTTGAAGAGCTCCTTAATGTTCAACCGGACAACCCCATACAAGAAGCGCTGGAGCTGACGGCTGAAACAGGCCCTCCCGTTCAACCCCCAACAGTAGAAGAAGTTGATCTCGTCATGCAATCACTAAAACATAATAAAGCCCCGGGCGCTGACGAGATTCCAGCTGAACTGCTGAAGCATGGTGGGGAGAGCATTGTTAAGGCTATACACACACTTATCGTTAAAATATGGAGCGACGAAATAATCCCGGAAGATTGGCGCAAAAGTATAATTTGCCCAATCCACAAAAAAGGGGATAAGTTAAAATGTGAGAACTACAGAGGCATCTCATTAGTTTGTACGACTTATAAGATTTTATCTAAGATTCTAGAAAATAGAATTAATCCGTACGCAGATGAAATCATTGGCGAATACCAAGGCGGCTTTAGACTTGGTCGTTCGACGACAGATCAGCTTTTTACAGTGAAGCTTTTACTCCAGAAGTGCTGGGAATATAACATCGAAGTATACCAAATATTTGTCGACTTCAAGCAGGCATACGACAGTATCGATCGAAGCGTACTGTACAACATTCTGTTGCATTTTGGTATACCGTCTAAGCTAGTGAGACTCCTAAGGATGACGATGACTAATACCTTCTCGCAGGTCAGAGTTCAGAACAGACTCACTGACCTATTTAAAACTCGTACTGGACTCAAGCAAGGCGACGGGCTGGCGCCGACGCTCTTCAACCTGGCTATGGAGCATGTAATTCGAGCCATGAATTTGGATAGCAGTGGAACGCTACTCATTAAGTCGACTCAACTAGTAGCGTACGCCGACGACATTAACATCATGTCTCGAAGATTGGGTGATGCAGAAAGCCTTCTGCATAACTTCAATAACGCCGCCAAAGAAGTTGGGCTACATATCAACGAATCTAAAACCAAGGTCATTATGCAATCAAAAACTAGCACTCCGGTAAATTCAAGCATCACAGTGGGGGACCTCAATATAGAATATGTAGACAACTTCACTTACCTGGGTTGCAATTTGTCAAAGGACGCCAACGAAACAGATGAGATAAAGCGACGGATACAACTAGCTAATAAGTGTTATTTTGCGGTCCTCCAAATAATGATTTCGAAGCTGGTGCACAGGAACACGAAGCTCCACGTGTATAAAACCATCATCCGACCTGTGATATGCTATGGCTGCGAGGCATGGACCCTAAGCCGTAACTCTGAACACCTGTTGGACACATTTGAGCGAAAGGTTCTCCAAAGAATCTTCAGGGCCGTTCGTGAGCGAGGTGAATGGCGCATCCGGTACAATCTTGAGTTGTATCAGCTGTATGATGAGCTACAGGTGTCGAAGATCGTGAAATTGCAGCGACTGCAATGGGCGGGACATGTACAAAGGATGAACGACGATCGCATGCCCAAAAAGGTGATGAACGCGCAACGAGTGGACGGAGCCAGATTGCGTGGACGGCCGAGAGTCCGATGGGAGCATTCTGTATGTGAGGACGTCTACCAGATGCTAGGATTTCGGAACTGGAGGACAAGGTCGCGTGACCGCGACAATTGGAGGTTTTCAATCCAGGCGGCCAAGGCCCGACGTCGGGCTATCGTGCCATAAAGAAAAAGAAGTGGCCGCCAATGACAAGTTGTCGAGAGTTGCAGAGATCTATCTTAATAATTTTAATTTGACTGGGAGCCATAGATATGCAGGTCAGGCAAGATGATAGGGTTCCTCAACGAGCCAGGGCGGCATCCGCTTGCTGTAGCTCAGTGCGGGAGTATCGGGTGAGGGTTTTGCCGCTCGTTGCACCGCCCTTCCCGTTTCTTTACAACTCAAAGGAATATCGCATACCAGGGTACACTTCATTGAACAAAAGATTTAAAATGGGGAAAATGCTGAACTGTGGTAATCAGCGCGCACAGATGCCATATTATTTAAGCTCCGTTGGACCCGGATGGTGACGTGTACCGGCTTAACTCCTCATGTGCCCGTGGCCGAACAAAGAAATGTAGGGCTCCTTTATAAGTTTAGATAATTTTCATGATTGTGTCGAACAAATACACTAAAAGCGTCCAGCTAGTGTCGCTTTGCACCTCTTCCAATTCATGGATCGACAGCATCAGCCTTGGTACCCGAATCAACGACCACAGCATCCATAACCGGCTTTTCACAGCGATTGCGGTCTCCCTCATTTCGATTTACTTGGCCACTTTCATTGCTCCATTTCCCTTCCGAAGACGACCATAAATGCTTCTAGTGAGCTCACGGTGATAATTGGGGTCTTTGGTATTTTTTGATTCAATGTTGGCACATAATTGAAGATGGTAAGCTTTTATCAAATAGGAAATAGGAACTCTGAAAAGAAAATGTATTTTTAAAAGACGATGTAAAAATCAGTTTGTATATCTCTCTATGGCCACAGTGGTTGTTCAAAGCGCCGAAATGTTAGAACTAGGCTCATTCGTAAATTTCTATTAGATATCTAATGTCAAACGATTCATATGTATATATCTTTCCTAAAACGATTCGTTATTCCTTATATTTTTAAAAATTTTATATTATACACTAGTTTCAAACTAACATTTGTCCTAATTATAAATTATTCTTTTTTACGATCAAAAGGATCCGTCCACACCTTCATATCTGCAAAACACAAAACAAATTCCATCATGAGTAACATTCGTCTACAAGGATGCTATTATGAGGTTTAAATAAATTATACTCACTGCCTGGTTGTATATCCTCTTGCCTAATACCTGCTCGGTTAATTGTTTGTATCTTTTCTAAAATTAAATGGAATTTTATAAAAAAATGTTAACTCAATGGACACAGCTCCCAGGAAGGTATGAAACTTGCACTTACTATAGCGTTCTGTATTCAACATAGGATCAATAACAATTGGATATAAAGTAACACCTATGGCACCCACTATTGTTCCAATGAAGGCAACATATCGCCATCCTCTTAACATTACCATGATTGTAATATATTGCACTCAAGTCGTTGTTCAGTATGTTCTCAGATTTAATTTGCACTGCAGCCGGATTCGGATACCACACTGCAAGGTTAGAGTAGTGTGGTCAGCTGATTGTCAAAACAAATTCAATTTTCGGAGTTCTGGATGAAAGAAATAAGTTTTTTAAATATATAAATATGTATGTAAATATATCATGTTTTGTTACAAACAAAACTATTCGATTCTTCCGTATGATTTGTATCCATAAATTCTTTTTTAAAATCAACCGCCAAATGTCTCTCAGCTGATTTCACTAGCACAAAATCTCTAAATCTAGCACAATCCTTCGAAATATTTTCTCTCATGAGAGAACTTATACGTATTATACGACATAACTGTCGTCGACGACAGAGTGTAGTACAGGCTTGCCAGATTTTGAAAAACTCAAATCGCAAGTTTGAGCTAAAAAGGTAGCCCAAAATCGCGCAACATACACATGGTGTAAATGCGGAGCAAAAAAGCTCACGTGGATGCATAAATTGGTTGTCACTAAGATAATCTGCACTCGGCTTCACAAAAATCGGGCCACTCGCCACTTTCGACTCAAATTCAATTTTCTCAAAAACTATGAAACTTACAACTATGAAAGTTTATATCTACAGAAAGTGCATTTAATGGCAATTCAAATGACTATGATTTTTATCTGAAGTACCGTTAACTCACATTACAAACGATTCGCCTGTTTTGATTAGAGTTCGCGCTTACCGTGTGGCCCGGTTTCATTTAAGCTCAGTGTATATTCCAATAAGAAAAACAAAAACACTTCCATACACGAGAGAAAATACGCGTGGTGGTCCCGGCAAATTAGATGCAAAAACGGCAAACAAGTACTTATCTGGATGCTACGGCTGGATCAATTGAGATTTTAAATAGAAATAAATAGCATACGTCTCTTTTTCATTTATTAAAATCTATAGTGTTCCCTGACTCCGAAAATGAATTTGTTTCAAATAATTTTCACCAGACAGAATTGAAAAAACGAGAACCAGGCTAATTTCGAGCGCAGCCGAAATTTTAATACCCTTCACCCTTTCACTCTATGAGCGAAGGGTATAAAAACAAAAAACAATGAAATTTTCTTGGCACGTGGATTGCCTGTATCAAATGGAGTGCCCTATCTAAGCAGATTTTATGTACACATCAAATCTGATAATTAAAAAAATCTAGAACAGAGTAAGGGTCCCAGAAAAATCTTCGCAAAAAAAAAACACAAAATATCATATAGTTTCTTTCTTAGGCCGACTGCACACGATGCAACTTTTATGAGAATCACGTTTCAAACCCGTATGAAACTTTTTGATTTGTGTCTTTCGTCATATGCAGAAATGGGAAAACAAGTTAAGTACGCATTGGAAGGTAGTTTCATACCCGTTTGCAATTAGTTCATCCTCTGGCATGCATGGGAAAGGTTACAAATCAATAAGTTTCATGCGGGTTTGAAACATGATTATCAGAAAAGTTGCGTCATGTTCAATCGGTCTAAGAATCAAAATAATAGATGCCGGTAGCATCCAGCTAGATACTCGTTTTGGAGCATGAAAATTAATTTAAAAAATGCTGGAAACAGTTCCCTTATTTTGTCTGACAACAAATTACAAATAAAACTATTTGTATTCATGATTGGACTTATTTACCTGTGCTTACTCTATGACGATCCCAGTAAAATCACGAAGATATAAATTTTTAAAATTATTAAATTGATGTGATAATCACAAGGTTGAACAGTTTAAAAATTTACTTACGGCGACGGAAGCATTCACGCTCCGTGGCTCACTTGTTTGAGTCGCACTCTACGATACTAGTAATCTAGAGGTCCAGGGATCGAATCTCGGCGTGACAAAAATTTGCGTACATGTGCGGATAGGAAATATATAGTGCTTGCAACATTATATACACTCCGAAATGATATGCAATGTAACGTTGACTCGAAGTTGCCTATAGACGGCTGAATTAACGCACCATGGCCCCACATGGGGCTATACGGTACTGAAAAGAAGACGGAAGCATGAAACCTGGTGAAAATTTCGCTATATGGCAATTCAAGCAGGATCATATCACTCAGCTGTTAATCCTACTGTGAAGTTATGGTCGTGAATGACATGTAATTCGTTCAATTCGGATGGGGAGGGTTCACAATACGTATTTAATATCTTGAACTTTGTAAAAAGTGATTTTGAAAAAATCGCAATATTTGCGTATTTGAAAATCGCAATAGTCGCAATTTCAGCTTCAGAAGTAGCCCACGGAAGGCGCCCATCGCAAAATCAAATTTTCTGTCGCAAAATTGAAAAAAAGTAGCCCAATTCGCGAAAAATCGCGGCATCTGGCAAGCCTGGTGTAGTAGAAAGTTGCAGTTGGGCTGCTGTCACTTTGTGTGAGAAATTTTCCGGTCTTTCGCGAATTGTTGTCGTAAATTGTGTGAAATTTCGCCGCTATCGAAAAGTTTTTTTCACCGATTTCAAGTGTCGACCTCATTGCATTTAATTGTTTTATCCATTTGTGTTGAGTTAGGATATCAATTGTAAAACAATGGCCGGATATATGACAAAATTGGGGTTAGTTTCTCCAGTGATGGCTTCGTGTCTTCGTAACAATGGTGAGTATTCCCCCGAGGGAATTATGAAGAATTTTTGGGAATTTATGGGTCCTCTGAATGTTTTCTGTGGATTGCAGTTAAATGTAAATCAATTTTCGCGGTGACCGGTTAGTGCATTCGTCACAACTAAACAGTTTCCGAGCAAAGATCAAAGTCCAACTATGGTGCCAATGCCAATCGCTTCTTCGTGGAATCTCTTTGCGATGGCACACCATTCCGAGGTGTTTAGTTTGTTGTTATATAAAAATGGGGTAGCACGAGCATGACTATGAATTTTATATGTTTATGTCTGATATGTGTTTGCCAATTAGTATTGAATAAATGGAATTGTTATACTTTTCAATAAAATTCCATTAATCACTAAAACTGCTGTATATGCGGCCGAGCATATGATTCGGATCAATTCAGAAATCAGACTTAGTCCCAACCCAAACTCAATGCAATGCATGGAAACTTATCACATCATCAGGGAATAGTTTGTTGTTGTTATAGCGATTCAAGAGATTTTTTTCTCTTGAATCGAAGGGGGTCTTGACAGCTCTTGGCCGTTTTTAGCAACGGGTAGCTCCGGGACGATTTACATCGTAGGAGCATTTTATGGACAACACAAACACTCATGGGTCACAGTGGGATTAGAACCCACGCACCGGCAACTCAGAGATAGACATCTCTGCCACTGAGCTACCGAATGCCCTACCGAATACAGTGGAAACTCGATAACTCGAAACTCCTTAACTCGAAAAACGCTTTTAGTCGAAGAAAATCTGCTTCCCCAGCACATTTGAACAAAAAATAATGAAAAACAAACTCGATAACTCAAACCAAAAACTCTATTACTCGAAGAGCAATTTTTGATTTCACTGCTTGTGAAACTCTATAAGTCGAAGTGCTGATATTGGAGACTCTATATGTCAAAATTTAAGATACTCTCCAGATCAAATTAAAATTTCTTATCGGTAAACGGGCGAGACTCTATAAGTCAAAGCTTTGCTATGCGAAACTCTATAAGTCGATTTTTTTTTTATTCCTCCAATGGCGATTTTTCTGTTTTGAATTAGAATTTTATTGCTGCATATTCCGGAAACGAGAATAACGGTACTTTTCTGCGATAAAATGTTTCAGTTTGCATTTGAATATAGCGTTCATCGGTTGTTTTGTTACTGTCAAAAGAATAATCGTTTCGTGCAGTTTGAGGAATTCAGCCAATTAAACATATCTGCGTCAAAAAGAACGCTACAAACCCTGACTATTCAGCAGAAGAAAGAACTTATAAAAACGGTTGATGCAAAAGGTCGAAAAAAAGGGTATAGCCGCCGAATTCAAAATTCGGTTAGTACGCTTTCTACGATTTTAAAGAAAAGAAAAAAAAAACATTTTCTCATCTATCGGAAAAGAGAGGAAAAAATGCATGTACTATTTTATAAGGGTGTAATGTCGGAAAAATACCAAAATATAAAAATACACAAAAAGAGAAAACTCTATAAGTCGAATTTTCTTACAAATAAACTCGATATCTCGAAATCTCTTTACGTCGAAATTTCGATAACTCGAAAGAAAGTTTGGTTCCCTTGGGCTTCGACTTATCGAGTTTCCACTGTAGTTTTGATTTTTCCAGTGTCAAGCTGGATTCAAAGTCATTATTAGCTCCCAGCTTACCGGCCGATTTCAATGTACTTAGGCGCTCCAATCTCGACAATTTTGTACAAGGGTTAGCTTTCAGGTCCTTTTGAGGTGCACAGTGGAGTTAGACAAGGCTGCATTTTGTCGCCTATTCTTTTCCTCATTGCCATTAACGATGTACTTCAAACCCAAATGAAAGGTATCAGATGGAAAATATTTGATCACCTGCAACGGCACGATTTCAGTATCAAATTTTGACGATGCCGTTTCATTAACATTAGCCTAAAACGATCGAATCTGCAATTCTTTTTCGCGAAATCGTAACAGATAGATAGATAGATAGATAGATAAATGTTTTATTCAATACTTAAATTAATCCATACATTTATATACATCTACAAACAATTTTAAGGCATGGCGTAGCCGTCTGCCATTCATTTGGTATTTGTAATAATAATATAATTAAGCTTTAACAATTTCTCACTAGTTAATTCAAGTAATTAATTCAAAAATTTTAAGGAACATTACATCTGTTCAATATAAAATAAATCCTTTTATTTCACTTTCTTCAATTAGTTTCCCTTTTGGTTACGTGCTGGCGAATTTCGGTATTGTATTTTGTGATATTTGGAATATATTCGTCATCGATGCTGTCTTTTTCACAATTTGTGGTCTTGCAAGGGCACAGGGCGATGAAGTTCACACAACTCCAGATTCTGCATGTTCATCTACCCTGTGCCCTCTACCACAAATGACGTCTCACAAGGTTCCTTCCAATATATTTCGACGATATCTCAGGGCAATTCGACAGAAGTCATACAAATTTTCCCAATTACTTCCATTTAACAAATTAGTTAATTCTCGTTCATTCAGCACATTTCGATCAAAACAGGATCTTCTGATTTCGCTCAATACGGGACAAATGGCAATAAAATGTCGGGAATCCTCTCTTACTTTCATGTTGCACAGACTGCAGAGAATCGGCAAATCCGGTCTATGCGGTTGGTAATTCAGCGAAAGTAGCTCTCCTCGAGCTCTAAATATTAGTGAAATTTTAATAACGCTGAAATTATTTTGAAAATATGTGCTTTCTCCTAGGGTGTGGTTTAATTGAACATATAGCTCCCGATGTTGCGACGATTTAGCCTGTTCTGCTACTTTCGCTATTTCATGTTCTCTTACGTGCATTAGAAACTGTTGCAATATATTGCTGTTTGCAGAAGTCCCATCCCAGGAAAACTCGGTTTCGCGCTCGTTTGCTAACGAAATCATGTCCATATAAAATGCGCTCTTTTTCTCTACGGCATAAACCAGTATCCTCTTTGGTAACCTATCGCAGTTCATAGTAGATACTTTTGCCAGATATTTGAAATGCGTTTTTAGAGTATCCAGAAAGATTAATGTTAAACCTGTTTCTTGATGTAACATGTAATTTGGTGTTGTTGTCGGAAGTTGGAAAATTCTCTTTAAATAGTACCTCTGCAGCTTTTCTACTTCTTCGTGCTGCTTACCGCCCCAAACTTGGGCACCATATAGAAGCACAGATTTGGCCACTGCCTGGAAGATCTTGTACTTAGCCGCATGACTTATGTCTGGTGAGTTGAAACATTTTTTCCATATCGCATTTATGGCCCATTTTGCCTCCTTCAGTTTTTTCTCCAAATGCGTCTCCATACATAAGTTACATGAGACCCAAAAACCGAGATATTTATATTCTTTGACGACTTCAACATCGTTGCCTTTATATTGCCACTTCTCATGCTGAGCCAATCGAAAACGTTTTTTAAATATAACAATTTTTGACTTATCCAAGTTTATGGTAAGCTTCCATCGATCGCAATAGTTTTCTAAATAATCAATAATCTTCTGCATGTCCTCCGGCGATTCAGCGAAGAACACCATGTCGTCCGCATATAACAGACCTTTTAGCAGCAGATCATAGGCTTTTGCTCCCCCAGGAATTTCGTCTAGAATGTCATTAACAAAAATTGCGAATGCGTCGGGGCTAAGCTTGCAGCCTTGACGCACTCCGATATTCGTGCAGAATGATTTCGAAAGGTGACATCCATTCCAAACAGCTGCGCTTGTATTTTCATAAAGCTTTTCGAATACATATCCAAATTTCGCAGACATGCCAGCATTGTAAAGTTTATAAAACAATGACGAACGATCGACCGAATCAAATGCTGCTCGAAAGTCCACGAAAAAAGTATACAATCTTCGTCCTTCATTTAAAAACTGCCGAGCCCAATTGCACAATATGAATATATTATCATAAGTAGAATATCCCTGACGAAATCCCGCTTGATTTTCGACTATGATTTTCTCCGATGCCATCCATTTCGCAAACCTCGTTTGCAAGAGCGTAGTAAATATCTTTCCCGATGCATTCAGGAAAGAAATGCCGCGATAGCAAGCCGGGTCGTTTACATCTCCTTTTTTAAACAAAGGGAAAATTATAGCATCACGGAACTGTTCTGGTACATCGCCGCTGTCGAAGATTCGGCTAAACTCATTGCGAAGCATGACTAACGATGTATCTGTGCCATACTTGTAAAACTCCACTGGAATTCGGTCGCTACCTGGAGCTTTATTATCGTTGCACTTATTCAATGCTTCGCGTACTTCTTCTATGGTTATTTCTGCATCTAATATCTCGTTCTGCCAATTTGGTCTTGCAAAATTGATCATATAATCGCACCCACTTTCCGAACTTTGTAGCAATTGACTGAAGTGAAACTGCAACATTTCAATATTTATGCCATTCCCTATTGTATGCGTATCAGTGCCGTTTATACGTTTAGCTATTTTCCAAAAATTTTTCGAGCTTGTACATGTAGATAGAAGCTCAGCCTGATTTTGGTAGAAACTTCTTTTTTTTGTTTGGCATTCAGTTTTATATTGCCTATTGGCTTGCAGATACATATTCCTTGCAAATACCGTATTATGCTTCTTGAACAACTTCAACCACGCAAACGACCGTTTTCTATGTTTATTACATTCATTGTCGAACCAGGGCTCCTTGGCAGGCCTTTTTACTTTGTTAGCTGGTGGTGCACTCAATTTGATACAGTCTGCTATTCCGCAGATGTCTGTTTGTGCAGTTTGGGATAAATTTATGTCTAGATTAGCTTTGTACTTCACTTGGAGCTCATCTCGCCATTTTAGTTTAGGTAGGAGATTAATTGGCATGGTTTTTGTTCTACCGATACAATCTAACCCAATCGTTGTTATTATTGGGAGATGATCGGAGAACTGCTTATCATCAACCTTGAAGTCCGAAACGAGGGGCATCCAGTCCCCTCCGGCCAGGCACAAATCAATGACGGTGTGGCTATTATATCCAATGTATGTACACTCTCCTTGTGTATCGCTGTTCGAGCAACCATTCAAGATTTTTAGACCATACGAATCTGCAGTATCTAAAATTTTTCGACCGCAAGAGTTAATTGTTGCATCTTTTGACTGTCTCTTTGCATTGTCCATGACATTTGCAATTGGCTGTTCGGCGCCAACTCGTGCATTCATATCGCCCACAACAAGAAGATTCACATTATTTATACTCGCAAGGGTGTCGTTAAGCTTATCATAATCATTCAGCCAACGGTTACAATTCAAATAGGTTGGTACTAGTGCCATTTCTTGATTATTGATTCGCATTGAGAAATATTTCACATCGTTACAAGATTTATATTTACAAGTGATTAATCCATTATAATTTATATCCTTTTTAAAGCCAAGGAGAATTCCACCACTAGCTCTTCCTTTCACATGGCGTCTAACAGCCGGAATCCAATGTAATTCAAAACTTTTAAATTTGTTCTCGTATACTTCAAATCCGTCGACTAGATAAGTTTCTATTAAGATAATTATATCAAATTTGTTAATATATTGGTAAAAATCGCTAAAAATGCTTTTATTTTTGAGCCCCGCAATGTTATAGGCTAAAATAGTTATTTGTTCTTTTCTCTGGCAAACGGCTACTCTCCCCTATGCTATGTTTATGGCTTGCGATAACATCGCATCTCTTGACGTCGATGGTCTGTCATTGCTAGTGTCACCGCCATTGCTACTGTTTACATTTATCGTGAAATCGCTGCCTATAATTGTATTTAACTCTTTTTGTCCATCTTGCTCCCCATACTGCAATCTGTTTTTAGTTAAATCCCAAGTAAATTGTTTACCTTGGACAATCAGTACATCATCTCTAACATACACTTTGAGATTGGCGTGCTTTTCAATAACTTGCTTGCGGATTTTCATTAGACAATTTTTCTTCTGTCTGGTTTCATAAGGTAAATCTTTTTGGACAAGAATACCAGTGTTTCTTAATAACTTTGCATTTTGCAGTGCACGTATCACCTGTTGCCTATCATGAAGAATAACACGGAAGTTGTTTCTTTGGTTTGAAATCGTAACAGTTCCCCAGATATTCAATACTGAAATGTCCCCCTGCAACACTTGGAATATGCTGACGATATTTGTCCGCTATCAAATAAAAAGGAGCATGTAGCTCAAATGGCCGCTGCCAAGACCAAGTACTTGAGCTCGGATCCAGGGGGACAAAGCCGAATTTGTGTTTCGGGCCAGGCAGTCGAAAAAGTTGATGAATTCTGCTGCCTCGGAAGCATATTCAGATAGCGGCGCGGACGCTGATGTGCAATCGCGTATAAACAAGGCTAGGGCAGCCTTCTTCACTTTGACTCCCTTATGGCAAAATAACAACATTTCCAGGCGCACCAAAATCCGAATCTTCAATGCAACTGTAAAATCTGTGCTTCTTTATGGCTGTTCAACTTGGAAGGTGACCAATGAGATAACAACTAAGCTGCAAACTTTCGTAAGCCAGTGTCTACGGCACATCCTACAAATCCGCTGGTCGGACGTTAATATCACAGGTCAGCTTTGGATAGGTACTTCTGTCGAAAGGCGAAAGTGGCAATGGATAGGTTATACCCTTCGAAGAGGGCCAAAAAATAAAGCAAAACAGGCCCTAGATTGGAATCCACAAGGAGCCAATGCGAGACGCCGTGTTGGACGACCAATAAACACGTGGAGAAGATCGGATAATAGCGAATTAGTGATATAGATGGAAAAACCGAGTTAGTGATATAGATGGAAAAAATTGAGCTTGTAAATTGTAATATCAGCGCAGACGTGAAACAGTGAACAGAAAGGTTGGAATTAACTTAGGCCAATGATAAGTACAAGCGCGTTATTTTAAAAAATATCCGCAACCTCACTGTAAACTCACCACCAATGAAACCACTCTAGCTATCAAATAAGCCAGAAGCTCTAAAGCACTGACAGTGTGGCTTTTTTTTAAGCCCTTCTCTGTGATTTCTACGCTCATCACGAACTATGGCTCTCGAAACCGAACAATAATAATAAATCTGGACGCATCCGATTTCTGTCACCTTAATGACGACAAACCAACACGTTTCGCAGGGTCATGCACGAGTTCAGCTAACATTTCCATAGCCATTTCTAAACTCATCATTGCCACAACAGGTTCCCAGTGAATCCGCCCAATAGAGCAAACAGATCTGCCTGGGCAGCAGCAAAAGATATCTTCACGTATGGCAGGGTTAGGTGGGCAATTGGGACATTCGATCCATTTAAGTCGCCCAGCATGAATGGAATCTTTCCGGCGCTTCTACAAAGAGGCCAAAGCGAGCTGATACCATTCATGGTAGGTATCTATAGAAGTAGTTATGCTTTGGGATATATTCCGACAGCCTGGAGATCAGTTAGGGTAGTCTTCATCCCCAAAGTGGGTAAAAGACCGGCGGACGATCCTAAGTCGTACCGCTCCATCAGCCTTACATCCTTTCTCATGAAAGCTATGGAAAAGATACTGGACTCTCACATCAGAGGCACACTTCTTAAGACATGGCCGCTGCAGCCAAAACAATACGCTTACCAACCGGGTAAATCCACGGAATCGGCACTTCAGAGCTTGGTAGAAGAGATCGAGGTAGCCATGTTCAATAAGGAAACAGCACTATGTGCATTCCTTGACATAGAAGGCGCCTTCGATAACACCTCCTTCAAATCCATAGAAACGGCACTACGAGACAAAGGAGCCGACAATACGATCATTACCTGGGTGCAGCGTATGCTTTCGTCAAGAATTATTTTTACCAGTATAGGCAATACTACCCTTTCTGCTTTAGCCACTCGTGGCTGCCTCCAAGGAGGGGTACTATCCCCCCTCCTGTGGTGTCTGGTAGTTGATGGATTGATGTGGAGACTTAGCTCAGCTAGGTTCTCCACACAGGGGTATGCGGATGACCTGGTTATCACGGTTAAAGGCAAATTCGAGGAGGTTCTACTGGATGTCCTGCAGAGTGCTCTGCATATAGTCCAGGATTGGTGCACAGGAAACGGGCTGCGCGTCAATCCATCAAAGGCCGCCGTGATACCATTCAGTAAGAAACACTGGAGTGTCCCTCCATGTATAATGCACGGCTAACAATGCCGGAAACTGTCAAGTACTTGGGGGTCACACTTGACAAGAAACTGCTATGGAAAAAACATCTTAGTCTGGTGGCAGAGAAAGCAGTTAAGGCCTTGTGGATCAGCAGAAGCTATGCGGGGAAGGCATGGGATATTAAGCCTTACATAGTTCTGTGGATCTACAAGACAATTGTTAGACCTATTGTGGAATATGGGGCGGTCGTGTGGTGGAGAAGAGCAACCACCATAGACGGAAGACGGTGTCTAGAGAAAGTTCAGAGGCTGGCCTGTCTGACTGTCCTTGGGGCCTTCTTTTCGAGCCTCACTGCCGCCCTGGAGGTCCTGCTAAACTTGCCACCTCTCCACATAAACATCGAGGCAGTGGCAAGGTTAGCTGTCATTAGGCTCGTAGCATGTGATGCAGCGTCTCCACTGAACTCAGTTCAACAAGGATGGTTAAGTAACAGCAGATTACTGGATATGCCATCAGACCATCTGGTCAAAACTCTCCGTTTTGACCCTTCTTATAGTGCAGAGATATGGGAAAGGGTGGACTGGACTCACAGATTCAGATCACTCCACCCTAGCACCATCAAATTTTACACGGACGGCTCCAAGACCGATACAGGATCTGGAGCTGGAATTACTGGCCCGAAGACTAATATATTTATTCCTATGGGAATACATCCAACCGTGTTTCAGGCGGAAGTGCACGCAATCGAAGTGTGTGCAAGATTATGCCTTGACAAAGGTTACACCAACAGAAAAATAGCAATATTCACTGACAGCCAAGCAGCAATAAAAGCGCTGACGAGCTGTACTGTCACATCTAAGTTCGTGTGGGTTTGTCAGGAAATCCTCCAACAGGTGGGCAATCTCAACAATCTCACCCTTTTCTGGGTACCTGGGCACTCGGGGTTTTACGGCAATGAGAAGGCCGACGAGCTCGCAAGAAGAGCATCCACCACTCCCTTCTATGGCGCAGAACCTTACTGTGGGTTACCACTCTGTATCTGCAGAAATGTGATTAGTGAGTGGGAAAAAGCCAAAGCCACCACACACTGGGAAGCTCTTCCAGGGCTTAGGCAGTCAAAACTCTTTGTCGCTAACTACTCACCCAATCGTACCCTTGGTCTGATGAAATTGAGCAGAAACAGGGTTAGGATCATATGCGGGCTCCTCACGGGGCATTGCCGTTTAAACGGTCATTTAAAGCGCTTGCGCATTGTTACCGACGCCAGCTGTCGCTTCTGTGAGGCTGACGACGAAACTGCTTCTCACATCCTGTGTGAATGTGAGAGGCTAGCAAGGCGCCGATTGGAGTGTTTCGGTATCGCTTTTCCCTTGGAAGAGGATATCGCCACTATCAATATGGCCCAGCTGAATCGATTTATCGAAGGCAGTCGGTTAGATCTAGTTCATCTAATCCATAGTAGGGGCAATGGTACAATAGACCACCGGTCGCAGTGCCTAGGGCAACTCTTGTTGCCTGTGCCCTCAATAAATCTAATCTAATTCCCAGTGCTCGCAATGTCATCTTATCACATATTCTGAAAAGAAAACGTACGGCAATTTCACTAAGGCCGACTGGAACGGCTTCAAAAGGTTTACTAGCGAATCATTTACTAACAACACTACCCTCCGATGTACGTATAGGTGAAAAACATCTTAGATGGATACTACAGAAAGCTGCAAAAACTTCTTCCAGTCAGGCCGCATCCAAGTCTTAAACTTAACTTCGCAACATCGGCGGCGAAATAGAGGAAAGCCTTCAAGTCACCACCCAAGAAGTCACAGAGAGTTAAAAATGCTAAAGCGTTTGGTCCCGACGGTATTGCTCGCATCATCCCATTATTCAAACCTCGTAAAGTGCACAACCCAACAATACCATCCGATCATGCTACTGCCCCCCCCCAAATTCTTGTATTGCTGAACCACCAGCCCTTTCTCCTGGCGAGGTACAACGTCCTTTAGCCACACGATCTACCTTGGCTCAATTGGCGCACAAGGCTTCACTCGTATCTATCTTGGATAGACAATAACATCTCTAACACATGCCCGCACAAGGTGATTGCCTTGCTGCATCTTACATTACTTGCGCTATGGGAAAAACCCATCCAAGCAGTATTCTTCCTAGGCCTTGACCTGGAAGACAGGATGCCTACAATTTATGAATGAAGACGCTAATTTGTTTGGCAAAGTTGAGTTTCCGTCAATGTTCAGAATACAAGATCGCCATACAAAAATGTTCCGTCAATTACAAAAACGTGAAATTAATATTCAATTAGTCTCATCATATAGAAGAAGCTAATGTATTTCTCTTTCCCCACGCTTGCGCCGCTACTACAAAAACAAATAAAATAATAAAATATACAACCAAACACTTTGCTTAAATTTTTGGGTCTGGGAGGGACTTTAGCCCCCTTAGCCCCTCCCGTGGTTGCGCCACTGGCTGTGTGATTTCTTTACAAAAAAAAAAAAAAAACAAAAATCGAAACACTGAACGATATTGATTTTTTTCCCCATTTTTCTAAAATTGCGCACACGGACACGTCCGCTACAAAACTAAAGTAAGAGGCGGCGAATTCGATTCGGTTGGAGTTTTGACAGTAGCCGTCTATACGAGATTGGGTGATAACACAACAGTTCCGCCTGTTTCGCAAACAGGTTCACCCTTCTGATCCATTAACTGCAATTTTGAGGATAACAAACATCAGAAATGATTTTTAGTTCTATTCAATTTGCAAAGGGGATTTGACAGCTCACAGCTTATGCCGCGTTTACACAAAAGAAGGGACAACGGTTTGCAAAATACATTATAGTTTGCGGAACAGACGGAACACCATCCATTGCTGGCCGCTCTGAGGTGAACTATGCAACAGCTGTCTGGACAAACGGTTGCAGCACTACGCACAGTCGCTGGCTTAGTTCTTATGTCATCACAATATCAGTTCCATCAAAAGGCAAAAATGATGACCTTAAAAAGACAGTATATCAATCACGTGCTTGGCACAAAATCCCCAGGTATCTCTCCTGGAGAAATGCAATTTGTATGATCCACCCGGATTATCTTCGGTCAACTGTCAATTCCGTTCACTAACGAGTTTACTATGAGTACGGTGTAGTATATGCATATCCGCGTAACATTGGATTAACTCTATCATGCAATTCGAGGATGCGCCCCTTGAACTCAAAAAGTATTTGTGACCGCACACGTAACAAATTCGTGCGAAGTTAGAGGCACTGCTGCCTCCAATTGAACACGGGAATGTAAATAGGCGTCCGGATTGATAATGAAATCGCTAACACCTCTCCTGCTTGCGACGGTGCACTTACGAGTCTTACATCACTCGCGTTACGGCAACAGCCAATTAAAGCAGGTTTTTTTCCTGAACCTGAATATGAAAGATAAGACAAGATACTGCTGCATAATGCAAGGACTTCTAAATCAAAATGTGAGTGCCTCTACCGAGACTTTCAATTGTTTGGTGAAAACTATTTACCAAGCATGGCCGTGAACACGATAACTTTAATAACATTCACAACAGCACATATGTGATGCGATCATTTCTTCACTGCTCATACCAATGACATTATTATTTAGGCAACTAAATTTACCAGTTCACTAAAATTAGGGGTAAATCATTACTCTTTTTGTAATTCTAATTTCAGTTTATCGTGGCCTTGCAACAGCTGCATCTCCTTCCACAAACCGCAGTGGCCAAAATGTTGTTCTCGTTGATGGAGTTCGTACACCATTTCTTCTATCGGGCACGACCTACTCAAAATTGATGCCACACGATCTCGCTAGACACGCCCTTCTGTAAGTTCGAATCATTTTAGAATGTCGTTAGGTAGAGTTGACAATTTATGCTGTCCATTTTAGGAGTCTACTTCGTAAAACAAAGCTTGACAAAGAACTTATTGACTATGTCATCTACGGCACGGTTATCCAAGAAGTCAAAACATCGAACATTGCACGCGAAGCAGCCATTGCAGCGGGCTATAGCGAAAAGACACCAGCACATACTGTCACAATGGCCTGCATTAGTTCCAATCAGGTAATTTACATTTTTCATGCTTTTTAATATTGTACTACGAGTGTCCCTTCTTTTTTAGGCAATTACTACCGGCATGGGTCTCATTGCAACTGGAACTTATGATGTGATCGTTGCTGGCGGTGTTGAGTTCATGTCCGATGTTCCGATTCGTCACAATCGCAAAATGCGATCACTTATGCTGAAGGCGAACAAGGCCAAAACACCGATGCAACGTCTTCAACTTCTCATGTCGTTGCGGCCAGGACATTTGATTCCCGATGTAAGTAATTTCCGTGC
This sequence comes from Microchrysa polita, assembly GCA_949715475.1. Classification (NCBI taxonomy): domain Eukaryota; kingdom Metazoa; phylum Arthropoda; class Insecta; order Diptera; family Stratiomyidae; genus Microchrysa; species Microchrysa polita. The sequence continues at coordinate 130,777,239 of OX454415.1, read as the reverse complement.
ATAAAAGATTTAATTATGTAAACATCACCTGTTTGCGTGTTTGCAGCTTCCAGCTGTTGCTGAATTTTCATCCGGCGAAACAATGGGTGCCTCGGCTGATCGTTTGGCTGCTGCTTTCAAGGTGTCTCGCCAAGAGCAGGATGATTATGCATTGCGGTCACATACACTTGCACAAGAAGCGGCCGATAAGGGATATTTCACCGATTTGGTGCCATTCAAAGGTAATTTCTGTAAAACATAATACGCAAAACAATTTTTAAAAACAGTTATTGTATTATAGTATCCGGTGTCAGCCAGGTTGTCGACAAGGACAACGGCATTCGAGTGTCAAACAAAGAAAAGCTCGCTAAATTGAAGCCAGCCTTCTTCAAGCCACACGGAACCGTAACGGCTGCCAATGCGTCATTTTTGGTGAGTTAAATATTTTTTTGTCTTAGTTATCTTCAACATTGATCATTCAATACATAATTTCAGACTGACGGCGCATCCGCTTGCATGATCATGACTGAAGAGAAAGCCAAACAATTGGGTCTAAAGCCAAAAGCATACCTCCGCAATTTCCTCTACGTGTCACAGGATCCTATTGATCAGTTGTTGCTCTCACCTGCCTATGCTATTCCAAAATTGCTAAAGAAGTCTGGACTGCAAATGAAAGACATCGACACATGGGAGATTCACGAGGCTTTTGCTGTATGTCAACAAAGTCCCTTTGAAGAACTCGAGGAAATTTAAATTTTAATATTTTTTTTTGTTTATGTTTAGGGTCAAATCTTGGCCAACTTGAAAGCCTTAGATTCCGACTGGTTCGCCAAAACGTACATGGGCTTGTCTGAAAAGGCCGGAACACCCGATATGAGCAAATGGAATACATGGGGCGGTTCACTTTCGATTGGTCATCCATTCGCCGCAACTGGCGTTCGACTTTGCATGCATTCTGTAAGTAATAAATATTACGAGCTAGCGCCTCTGTCAGTCTCCACGTTCACAGTCTAGACTGCACTCTAGTTGAATTGGGTTGAGTTAAGGCCTCGATTACACAATCATTTCTATGATAATACATACATATTATCAAATCATTTCATTTCGATTTCAATCGTTCCACGTAAACGGAATGAATCGACTAGGCTTAATGATATAATAATAGAAATATGATTATGTAGTCGGGACCTAAACTTCCCGTGCGAAAACTACAGTATTTATCTAAAACAAGTCCCTTAAGAAATGACCTAATTCTAATAGAAAATATTCAATTCACAGGCTCATCGTTTGGTGCGCGAAGATGGCAAATATGGTGTTGTAGCCGCTTGTGCTGCTGGCGGTCAGGGTGTTGCAATGTTGATCGAGAGATATCCAGGAGCATCAACCGATTAAAGACAATTTTTTGTTGTTGTGTTATGCAATTCATTTTTTTTACAATTATTTATTATTAAAAGTGCCTTGCACGATAGTGCATGTGAGGGACGACACAAGCATGAGCGAAATGATTGTATTTGAAGAATTTTAGGCCAGCAAATAAGGTCTGCAATTTTCATACTTATGAATATTTAGGCAAAATGTTATTGTAAAAAAAAGATCATTTTCATTACATCTGTGAGTTTACATAAAATGGAAACAAATAAATTGTAAGATTAAAATATTTTATAAAAATTAAATTTTTTTCTGTTCATGTAAGAAAGGTAAATATTAGAACATCATTGCTTTCAGCGCCGAGGAAAATTTGGTGGATTTCATCACAAAAGACGATTATTTCGCAAAATCTAAGACCATCTCATTTGACTATTTGTTTCAAATTGTTATAGAAAAACAAAATTCCCATATTTTTTTTCCCTATGGATTACTCATGCTTGACAAGGGTACTATTTGCTGCTATGTTCTTTTCTTGATCAGATTTCATTTTGAAGCTTCCAGCCTTGTAAAAAATAAAAATGCGTTGAAGAACCTTATTTTGCTTTCCTTCGTATAGAACACATTTTTCTTTTTTTCTATACAATAAAGTTTTTTCGTAACTTTCATAAGATTGGTTTTATTCTGTTATTAGCCTTATTCAAGCTCCCCGCCAAATAGCGGTGAATGAAATTAGCTTCCACCAAACCAGCGCGGGAACGGTGCGCGGTACATACACGACACACACACATCACACGAATTCGGCGTGATCTACTGCGGCGAAAATTATTTCATCCATTCTGACGCCGCGTACCACTACCGCAATGCGCTGGTTATTAACTAATTCAATCACTTTCGAATATGTATATTCTTGAGAAAAGATGCGAGTATATTGGTGATATTTGTTGTATCAATTCTTTTTGGGGCTGACAACATTTTCTTTGGGGGAAACTTTTTACAATACAGTAGTTTTTGTAAGATATTTTTTTTTGCAGTTTTCGATTTACAAAGTCACCCATTTTCATGAAGTGAAGACGATATTCACTGCCCAAGGTTACCATGGGGATTATTATTATTATTCTCAAATAAATTCATGGCAATAGAATTTATTTGAGAATAATAATCCCCTTGGTAACATTGGGCCTCTAGGTACCCTCGGTAACTTTTTGCCCCTTGGTAATCTTAGTAACCTTGGTCCTCTAGGTATCCTTTGTCTCCTTGGCAACCTTTGTGACCTCTTGGCCCCCTTGGTAACCTCAGTATCCTTGGTTCCCTTGGTAAGTTTGGTCGCCTTGGTAATCTTAGTGACCATAGTACCCTTGATAGCCTTGGTGACCTTGGAAGCCCGTAGTAACCTTGGTTACCTTGATAGCCCTTGTAACCTCGGAAGCCTTGGTATCTTTATGCATCACATTAAACTTAACCCTAACTTTCACCTTATCCTTGGCCTAAACCTGAAACTTAACCTTAATGCAAATCCTATCCGTAAATTTAACCCTAATAATAACGTGAACTGCGACCTAACAATAACTTTGACCCCATCCGTTACCCTAAACTTCATTTCGACTTTAACATTAGCCCTAATTTGAGCCTAAACCTTTACTCCATCTCTATCCCGAACCCTCTAATCTAATCTTAATCCTAATTTTTAATGTAATCATTAAGCCTCACTCTGTACCTACTCAATATGTGATTTAAATTACATACGTCTGTCAAGTTAGCACTACCACTTTGAAATTTCGACAAACGCTATAGCGCATTAAATATCGCAGTTTTGTCGTAATTCAATGGAAAAATAAAAAAATTGTCGCGCCCTTCGTCCCCTTAAAAACTACCCTTAAGTGCATTTGAGCCTCAGTTAACCAAATTCGAGTTCCAAGAATCTCCCCAATGCTAAAAGCGACAAGAACGTAGCAGCTGCAATAGTCCCATGACGCCCTCGGAGTGTGGATAGTGGGTGCTCAGCATATGATAGAAGGACGGGGTAGATGAGTGCTTCGGGGGTTTTTTATTCGGCAAGTTTCACGCTTTTATTGGTGTTTAGAAAGGGAATGATTAGACATTTGTTCAAAAGCATCGTTAAACTTTCTTGAAGTCCAATGTAGTCAAAAGGATAGTTTCCTGATTGACGGTGGTGAAATGGGTGCCGGGAAATCAAGCACAGATTGTATCATAGGAGTTGATTCTCCTCTCTCTCTCTCTTGGAAAGGAATATGAAACTATGTAATCGATTTCTTTAGTTTCTAACCAATTTATATTTACATGTACATTATATTATAAAAACAAACAAATAAAAAAAAAACTATTGATTCGAAAATAAATCTTCTTCTTCTTCTTTCTCCTGTGATTCAAGGGGGCATTGTGCCTGATGTCACCGCGTATCAACAGTCCACAGGTGGAGCTCCTTACTTGAATCGGTTGGCTAATCTTGTTAGATTGTATTGCCAGAAAATAAAACAAGACTTGCTTTACTGGACATTTGAATTGACGGTAGTGACACTAAATATGAATTTTTGACGATGACAATTCGATGAGTGACGTTAAACGACGCGCTAACTAGTAACGTTTGAAAATCTGGTCTAAATATGGTCTAAATATTCAAAAAGTTTACCCAGATGTTGGAGCCACTTTTTGATTGCATTTTCATAGTGTAAGCGCATTCCATGTTCTATAAATTCAATGGTGACTACCTGCCTGCCTTCGATTTACGAGTCACTAGCGTATAAAATAGGGGTTTTCGATTTTTTACGGGGTAAAAGCTAAACAAATATTTTTATGTCGATATGTCATTTATTTTTGGTAATAATAATAATATTTCATAGATAGAAAATACCAGTTAGTTACAACATTCGAATCAAATTTGAGCTGTTATTATTGGCAGCCGAGTGGTACGAGTAATTTTGTCCATGTGGACTTATGACTTCGTCGGCAGGTTTCTCCTGAACATATTTATTAATTAGGGGCGAAATAACACAGCATTTTTCATAATAGTGCAGTCAAAATATCCCAATTCAGGCCCCCAAATAGAAAAAAATAGAGTAAGGCTAATTTTTGTTGTTTTTGAATCAGTGGGCTCCCAGGAATCTACAACTGGTTTTGCTAAAAAAAATTTTGATCGGAAAGGTCCCAAAAAGGACAAAAAAGGATACTCTTTAATCCTTGGCCGGAGGTCGGCATGCGGTGTATCATATCAAAGGGGACGTCGAGTACATTACATATCTGGTGTTTGTTTCCTGTTCCAAGGACCCTCAAAGGAATAAATCGAGCTTAAATGGAAAATTTTCGAGTTTCCCGTCTATCTTTCCAAAGCCATAACTACGAGAGTAATTCAAGTTGTCCCTACTTTTATCACTTTTCAGAATCTATAACAGCTGGAGATTCTACCATTAAATTTGCTAAGAAAAACGTTAATCGGAAAGCTCTGAAAAAGGACATAAAAGGACACTAATGTCACATTTTGATCGAACGTGGGCATGTGGGATGTCATATCAAAGAGGACGTCGAGTGCATTGCATATCCGGTGCTTGTTTCCTGTCTCAAGGACACTAAATGGAATAAGTCGGGCTTAAATGGAAAATTAGGGCTTTAGAAAGATACAGATACGGGAAACACAAAAATTTTCTCCTTTGAGGGTCCTTAAAACAAGTAACAAATACCGAATATGGAATGTACTTGACATCCTCTTTGATATGAAACCCCACATGCCCACGTTCGACTAAGGTGTGCAATTAGTGTCCTTATATGTCCTTTTTCAGAGCTTTCCGATCAACTTTTTTCTTAGCAAATTTAATGATAGAATCTTCAGCTATTATAGATTCTGGAAAGTGATAAAAGTAGTGACAACTTGAATTATTCTCGTATTTATGGCTTTGGGAAGATACACGGGAAACCGAAAATTGTTATTTTTTTTCTATTTGAAATGCTAATATGACTGCACTATAAAGCTCATCCAATTTAACTTTAGTCTTTAGTTATGTTTAGATATTCGGCTATTTTCTTCAGTTGCTCAAATTTCAGTTCGTGTTGCAAATTTAAGGGTTGCAGGCAACGCCATCTATATTTCAAAGCCCGGAATCAGAACCCGCTCATATACTTTTGCGGCAGATCATAGGCTCGATTAGTTGGAGAATTTACATTGCGGTAAAGGCAAATCGGGTTGGGTCGCGAAAGTATTGGTTCCCGGTCGATTTTCGTCGCGAAAAGTGCAATGTGTCGTGAATTGAAGTGTCTATAATGCAGTGAAAGAAAAAAATCCCGATAAAAAGTTAGTTTTCCACGTGTTTTCGCGGTTTTTATCAGAGCAGACAGGGTTTTTTACATGCGCTGTGCTTGTGTTAGTGCATCGTGCAACGTATCCCAATAGGAAAAAGTGCGCTCTAGAAGGGCAAAAAGAGCGCTTCTCGGGAAGCAGAGAAGCGCTTCCCATTCCATTCCTCCTCATGTACTTTTTAGCAGTGCATGTCCGCGGCGGCAAGCAGTTCCTTAAGATGCGCTCCAGAAGCGCTTGTAGAGAAGTGAGTGGTAAGCGCTTCTGGAGCAGCTACAAAGAGTCCATAATTTTCTATTACGATCTTGAAGTGCTCCCTCACCATTCGTAATTATACTTCTGTGGAAGCACTTCCTCCGAAACACATTTGGAAATGATGAGGAAGCGCTTCTACATCGCTTCTATCGGAAGCGCTTCTATTTTTCCTATTGGGATATACGACATATTCATAGGCTCGCTTTGTGTGCATGTATTGCTGCTTCCCGGCTTTCTGATATAGGTGGCTTTGGTTGCAGGCAATATAGGTAACTGTGTTGGGCAAAATCGAATCTTGATTCCAAATACTGCAACGCATTAATGAATCATTTTAACAGTGTCAGCTTGATTACAACGGGACCCCTCTATTTTTAACCGTTACAATGTTATAGCATTTTTTGTCAAAATGCACGACTTGGTGAACTAAATCAAAATTTGCCACACTACCAATCATTTCATCCGAGATATGACTTCACTTTCTGAAACTACATAAAATTTCCAATAAAACGACACCTCGCCCGTTACGAAATTGCTCGTATCTTCCGAGATGTAGTTTCAGAAAGTGAAGTCATATCTCGGATGAAATGATTGGTGGTGTGGCAAATTTTGATTTAGTTCAGCAAGTCGTGCATTTTGACAAAAAATGCTATAACATTGTAACGGTTAAAAATAGAGGGGTCCCGTTGTACATTAATTTTCTCCAAATAAGCCACACTACCTACCATTAAAATATTCTCAACCATGAATGGGACACCCTGTATAGTGGAAGATTTAGGATCATCGGGATGAACGAACGTACTGTATGCATCGCACTCTATGCCCATCCAATATTATATTAATATGTACGTACTCGTATATGAGACGAACCAAAACAGGAACTTTGACCCCTTGCCCCTACGCCCTTCTAGACGCTCTACAATTGAAAACTTTGGAGCAAATACCCAAGCGATTGTTCTAAACCAGTGATTCCCAAACTACCCCCACCCTAGGGATGCGTGATGATAAGGGAGGGAGGGCGCAGGCACAACTCTAATATTGATGCCATTAATAAACTATGGTTTGCTTGCCATTAATTAATTATGGTTTTCTTGCAAACTTCTTTTGAAATATATCAGATGTGATCGGTTGTTGCAAAGCGCTGCAAAATGGCAAAAATCGTATTTTCGTGAATTAATTCGCTGGTACTAAATTCATTTGATGAGAATATTTAAAAAAAATTAAAAATCACTTTATATGGCTTGAACCGCATCATCCAGCTATAGTCTTTGCATGATTTTTGATAAACAAAATTACGGATTTTGGTCTAGGCATATCAATTTTGCTGCTCGACGTATCACTGAATTCAGGATGCGGAAATCATGAAATTTTAATAATACTTCCTAAAAATTCCAGTAGCTCCAAAATATGCGCTGCACTAATAAACAAATGTTCAAACAATTTAAATTGCGACAATGGATTCCGATGTGCAAAATTAAAAGCATTGCTTGCCCATGGCAATTTTTGCCTTTATTTTCGGTTTTTTGTCAGCATTTTCTCGGAGGGCGCAAGCATCAGCAGATCTCGCAAGGGAGGCACGAACTGAAAAAGATTGGGATTGGGAACTACTGTTCTAAACAATCCCGCCAAATCATAACACTATTCGATTCTTTTCTAGGCATTTTTCGAGCCTATTCTCTTTTGCAAAATGCATCCTTTGAAACATATAAACAGACTTAAGCGGGATACTCTATGAAATTTCACATTTTTCGCTGTATCTTTTTTCTACTGCACGGATCGGAGCAAATGCACACCCTCAGGATAAACTCTATCCACGGGAAAAGATGTCTCTACGAGGCTGTAGCCCTGTCAATGAACAACAAGAACAACGAGAACAAGATTTAAAAAAAAAATTGATTTTCAAACATTTATATCTCTGGTGGTTTTCATCGTAAATATTCTTGAAATTTCCTACACACTTGGAAACACGACGCGAGCGACAACCTCTACCAAATTTGAACGCCCAGGACCACCAGGCGAGCTACAGAGTCCGAAAACCCGTACTTGTTTCGTCGTGTAAACATAGTCTTGGTCGCTTATCATTTTGGATTTTTTTAAATTTCTTCGTTTTTCTTCTTGAATTCGAGAACACTTAAAATTTATTCTCCATTCTAACAAAATGTGCCACAGCGCAGAACGTTTTTGGCTATTGTCCCCGACATAGGCTTTACAGTGAACAGTTTGTTGAAAAGTTCGTCTATCAACTATAAAATCAAACAATTTTAAATTAGTAATCGTTTAGCTTTTACGGATAATTCTCGTAGGGAGCACTACCGAAAACGAGGCTTGCCTGGATCTAGACAGGTCCTATGTCCTATGTGTTAATCATGGAGAGAAAGTAAGGTAGTTCATGCTTACCAAGCATTACACGTTTGCTTAAAGTTATTACTATAATGCTTAGTAAAATCCCCCAGAATCTGTGAAAATGTATCTGTTTCCCAAAACTTTTAACTTTATTAATTTTTTTAAGCAATACGCTAACCAAGGAATAGTTTTATTCGCCGTCCAGGAAGTCACTACGTTCAGAAATGATCGAGCGATTCTGGTCAATTGAGCTTACAGTTTCAAAATTATCGGCAAACACCCCAACTAAGAGAGCAGTTGAGCTGAAATAATCGTTTCTAAAATCTTATCCAAGTTGACTATCGTGTTTTTGTTGTTGTAAGTTGTTAGTTGTAAATTATTATTCTGTTGACTTAGAAACGGGGTAGTGTAGTAGCTTAAATAGTCTATTGAGGTTTCGAATTGATAAATCTCTAACTGCAATCTGTTCCTGTTTCATAGTAACAGAGCTGTTTCCGAATCTAGCCTTTAGCTATTGCTAATCTTCACTTGTGAATTTGCCTAAAGGGTTTCGGCTTAAAAATTCTGGTAATCGGCACTCGTATGGAAATTGTACGACAGTGAAACATAAATTAAAAAAAAACACATATGTAACCGTGAAATTTTACTATCGCAAAAATACGCAACGATTCAAAGAAATGTGATACGGAAACACTAGTCCGCGTGGATAAAAAATGCTTTGTTGAATCTTTGTTTGAACCAGTATATTGTTGTTGTTAGCGCTTTTTTATTCAAACAAAAAGCATAGCATGATTTTAATCCTACGACCAAATATTCCATGCAAAAAAAAAATAAATACACAGAGAAAAAAATCGTTATAAAATAAAAAATAATAGCTATGATTCAAAAATTTTCAAATATGATTTGGCTCCATATACGTTTACGTTTAATTCAAAAATGTTTCATTTTGAATCAATAGTGAAATATTAAAGTAATTATTGTACTTTTAAAATTGCTGTATGTCAAATCAAAATTGAATATCACTTTATTTTCAAAGTGATTTCACTTTATTTTAAAAGTGTTTCACTTTAAATTTAAAATGTTTTGATTGTAAGATTAAAAAAGTGAAAAAAATATTTTTTCCCTTTTTTTATATTTTTTTATTTTTTTTGTTATTTTTTATTTTTTTTTATTATACCCTTCGCTTATTAAGCGAAAAGGGTATATTAACTTTGTCATGAAGTTTGTAACGCATTGAAGGAGGCATCTCCGACCATATAATAAGTATACATATATGATCAGCATAACATGGGGAGTCGATTGGGCGATGTCCGTCTGTCTGTCTGTCCGTCTGTCCGTCTGTCCGTCTGTCCGTCTGTTGCTACGCGTTTTACTCGGCCAATTTAAAAGCTATGGAGCTGAAATTTTGTACACATGCTTCTTTTTGTTGCAGGCAGTTTGTATGTTTGAATCGCTAAGATCCGACAAGGGGGTCGTGGGGCTGCCATACAAACCTACCCCCCAAAATTAGGTTCTTCTTAGAAACACTTTTTTATTTATGCACCAATTTCAATAAAATTTCGCACAAATGTGTTTTCATTGCTGACACATAACATATGTAAAAATCGATCAAATCGAACAATGGGGTCGTGGGGCTGCCATACAAACCCCAGAATTAGGTTCTTCTAAGAAAAACTTTTTTATTTTCTCATCGATTTCAATCAAGTTTTGCATAAATGTGTTTCTAGTAATATCACAAAAGATATGTAAAAATGGACCAAATCGGACCATGGGGTCATGGGGCTGTCATACAAACCTAGCTCCCCAAATTATAAGTTCTTCTAAGATTTTTGTTATTTATACCCTAATTTCAACCAAACTTCACACAAATCTGTTTCTATTCATGACTATTCATGACAAAAAACATATGTATGATTAGATGGAGTCGGACCATGTGGTCATGGGGCCACCATACAAACCTAGCTCCCCAAATAAATTTTTTCTAAGAAAAAACATTTTTATTTGCACACCAATTTCAATCAAACCTCATGGAAATGTATTTTTATTGATGTTACAAAACAATGCAAAAATGAATTAAATCGGACCATGGGGTCATGGGGCTGGCATATAAACCCAACCCCCAAATTAGGTTCTTCGAAGAAAAACTTTTTTATTTGTCCACCAATTTCAACCAAATCTTATAATTAATGCCTCAAACATACGTAAAAATTGATGGAAAGGCCATGCGTTCATTGGGTTGCCGTACAACCCCCCTCCCCCCTTTGGTTAATCTAAGAAACCCACGTCCCCCGCTTCCCCAATAAATCATCGCCTCGGCACTTATGTCAAAATTCAAGGAAAAGCATGGAAGCGGGGAGGACTGAACACAAGTCATAGGTACGCCCGAAAAAACTTTTAGCCCGAGGGGAGCGAAGGGTATCCAAATTTCGGCCGCGCCCAAAATTAGCCTCGGTCTCGTTTTTTTTTATTTTTAGAATATTTTAAAAACTTTATTTTCTCACTTTGCTTCTACTGGGAATCGAACCGGGTACTTCCTACACCTAAGCTATCAGAGATTACTAGCACTGAACAAAATAGTGGCGGGCTTATGTACATGTGACGGACACATCATTCAAAATGAAACAACTTTAAAACAAAGTTGAATACATTTAATTCGATGTTTCAGTCAATTTTGAACAGATCATTAAAGTGAATCATATTAAATTTAATATAAAACTAGAGTAGAACCTCGATTATCCGAACTAATTGATCCCAGGGGTGGTTCGGATAATCGAAAAGTTCGGTTAATCGAGGATGTTGAATGCATGTATAAGAAACCTCGGAAAAATTAAAAAAATAAAAATTATCCATTATGTACGTATTACTTTCATAGTATAGGGTTTGCCAATAAGAGCGGGTAGATGTTGAAATGGAATAAAACAAGCTGTGTGTGAGGTATAAACGCTTGTCACGATGGCACGGATCCGAGTGGTCCAATTTTCAATGACTCTGCCGCATAGATCCTGTTGAATTTATGCGAGGGGTTGGTTGATATTGACTTTAAGGGCATCGGTCAATTGCAGACAAATTGGAAAACCCGCTATACGTATTGTGTATATCCAAAGAAATTAAGACAATATATTGCATATGGAAGCCAAAGGCTTTCTGTTTGAAGGCGAATTCTGGAAAATACCGGCCGACATTCTTCATAGCCACTTACAATGGCACCATATGATCTTCCTAGCATTCAAGTAACTAACTATAAAAATGTCGGCCGCCAGGATATCGGCGAATGTATAATCGCTCTCCGAACATGTATGTATTAAGATGGCAGTGCTGCGACGCGCGAACTTATGAGACGAACGAGTGTTGAGATTCGGAGGGTGGAAAATTGATTGATTACATACTTAGGGAAAAAATGCCAACTTTGGAAGTTCGGATAATAGAGGGTTCGGATGATGGAGGTTCGGATAATCGAGGTTCTACTGTATTTGTTTTTAAAATGATTTATTGATGTGATCCAATTTTGTTTTTAATATGATTCACTTCAAATTTAAGTGATGGTTTTTTTCTCTGTGTAACTGCAATCTGTTCCTGTTTCAAAGTAACAGAGCTGTTTCCGAATCTAGCCTTTAGCTATTGCTAATCTGCACTTGTGAATTTGCTTAAAGGGTTTCGGCTTGAAAATCCTGGTAATCAGCACTCGTATGGAAATTGCACGACAGTGAAACGGAAATTAAAAAAAAACACATACATAACCGTGAAATTTTACTATCGCAAAAATACGCAACGAATCAAAGAAATGTGATCCGGAAATACTAGTCCGCGTGGATAAAAAATGCTTTGTTGAATCTTTGTCTGAACCAGTCGATTTAAATGTATATTGTTGTTGTTATTCAAACAAAAAGCATAGCATGATTTTAATCCTACGACCAAATATTCCATGCAAAAAAAATCACAGAAAAAAAAATCGTTATGTTCGATCACTATTCATAAATCGTAGATCGAAACTCATAAAATGATATTTGTCAACATCCTATATTTCTTTTACTACCGTGTCCTCAACACGTATTTAATTTTTAATTGTTTTGTGTACACGTGAAGTATATGTACGTACGCATCCTACCGTCTTTGATTTTATGACTTTTCCTGTGCATATAGATGACGAGATATCTTTTCATACATGTACATTCATGGAAGGATATTCATCTTTTCTCACGCGCGTTACGTGTAAATTGATGTGTGGATCGTAAAAGATCTATTTCCGCTCAGTTTCTTATAATTTATTAACCTTTGTTATTTCAAAATGTTGACATTTCATTTTTATGTCTTTATTTTTTGTGCGTGATCTTTATCACTAATTAAGGTTTTCTATTGTAAGATTTTTGTATAAAAGAACTTGTATTTTAGTTTAGACCTTAGATTGAATAAAAGATTTAACATGAAAAGATATCTTTTTATTGTCTGTTTTTTTAGAAGGCTTTTATTTAAGGATATCTGCCTAAATCTCATCGTCCACTTATTTCAGGATATTTGGTCGATTCCCCGTTCACGTTATAAAATCAAAAATAATAGATATGATTCAAAAATTTTCAAATATGATTTGGCTCCATATACGTTTACGTTTAATTCAAAATTTGTCATTTTGAATCAATAGAGAGTTTTAGCAAGTCGTTGGAAATAATACGACATAATTTGACATTCCATATAAAAATTCGCTTGCTTATCGTATACGAAACAGTATATCATAATTTAGCATATGTCCTAAGAAGGCATGGACATATTTCCGTGTATTTGACGTCTTTAAACAGTCAAAATTGTCGGGTCGCGATTTTTAGCTTTTGTCAAATTAGTTGAAAACTCTCGTATAAGTTTTACGTACAATTCGCGCGGTAATTTTTCTTTGGAAATCGGGAATTACGTATACGTTTTTTATACGTTAGTGTAAAACTCTCTAATAGTGGAAATTTTAAAGCGATTCTTGTACTTTTAAAATTGATGCATGTCAAATCAAAATTGAATATCACTTTATTTTCAAAGTGATTTCACTTTATTTTAAAAGTGTTTCACTTTAAATTTAAAATGTTTTGATTGTAAGATTAAAAAAGTGAAAAAAATATTTTTTTCCCTTTTTTTTTTATTTTTATTTTTTTTATTATGTATTTTAATTTTTTTTATTTATTTTTATTTTTACTATATTTTAAAAACTTTATTTTCTCACTTTGCTTCTACTGGGTACGAACCGGGTACCTATCGTTTCGTAGTCCTACTTCCTACACCTAAGCTATCTGAGATTACTAGCACTGGACAAAATACATAGTGGCGGGCTTATGCACATGTGACGGACACAGCCTTCAAACTATTTGTTTTTAAAATGATTTATTGATGTATTTCCATTTTGTTTTTAATATGTTTCACTTCAAATGTAAGTGGTGATTTTTTTCTCAGTGTACAAATTCTTGAAAAATTGGTCGTTATAACCGAAATCTAAACTGGATTTCTTCAACAAATGAGTCGTTATAACCGAAAGGGACTTTATATCCGAAGTCGTTATAACCGGCGCAATTTGTATGAAAAACAATGCGTAAATCAAGGGAATTAAAGTTTACGTCGTTATATCCGAATTGTCGTTATAAACGAGGTCGTTATAAACGAAATTCATTATACATATATGGTATGCATTCATAGTCCTATTCGCAAGATTATAACTCGGTCTCGTTTAAGTTAATTTCGTCGCAAACTCCCTTAATCGCTTGAAGAAGCTCTTCAGTGTCGTCTACTGCTACACACTAAAAAATGTTGGTATAAATTTTATAAATTTTCTTATCTATATAGGTCCATAGAAAAATTTGTATTAAATTTATAAGTTTCAATCTTATAAAATATATTTATTCTATAAACGATAAAATTAATAGTTATAGTGTAAATCCAACAATACCAATGGTTTATTTTTTATAGGAAATCATTTAGAAGTGTTTTATAAGAATTTGGTATAAAAATTATAAAGAATCGATAGATCCTGGTTATAGGACAGATTATACAAATTATAAGAGAACAGGTATAAATCAAAGAATACGACTGGTATAACTTTCATAGGCTATCATATAGAAATAGCTTAAAGGAATTTGATATAAAAATTATAAACAGTAGATGGTCCTGCACTGAACGAAAACAATAGTACCATTGACTATTTTCCATATTAACCTAACTATTTTACCTCATGATTCTCAGCCTATCATGTCATAGTCAGTACAACTATGATACCTAGTTGATTTTTCACTTGATTACAAATTAAAAAATAAAAAATTAGCGCGCAGAGCGCGAACGCTGGGGTGGTGAGCGTAGCGAGCTGGGGGCGAAGCCCCCTAGTAACTCATAAATCACATAACTCATTGACCTCTTCTATATTTTATTAACCACTTTACGCTCTAAATTGCATAATAAATTACCTATCTACAGTGGGATTCGATCCCGAGACCCTATGATTTGGAGACCAACGCCCTACCTACTAGACCAACCAGACTCTATGAGTGATGAAGTTTGTAATTTATACCATACATTGAACGAAAGCACGCGCTAAAAACAAACGTGGTTTATCAACAGCATAATCAAAAACCGCTATGCGTGCACTTGAATCAACTAGAACAAAGGACAGTATGGGTTTATTATGTGTGCATGGCACCTTCAACGCAATTCGCACATAATTTTATGCTAGAAAAGAATAAAATAAATATGAACTTAGTATAGATGAGCCTTTCTAAACCATTTTGTATAAAATTTATCTGAGTTTTGGTATAAAACGCAACGAAAAGAAAAGTTCATAAGAACTTTGATAAAATTTATACCATTTTTGGTATACACTGACTTTATACTTTCAACGTTCTAAAAATGTATTCTAAAATTGGCATATATAACTTTATATTAAAAATGGTATAAATAATTTTATCCCAAAATTTGTTACCGTGTATAGATCTTCCTTGTCGTCTATCCACAAACATTTTTGATGATGTTTAGATCTAGATCTAGGGAATATTGTTCCCATTCCAGGACGTTGATGGATTGGTCTCGAAACCAATCTTTTATCTACCTTCCTTTATGATTGGGGTCATTATCTTGTTGAATTCTTATAGGATTTGCATGGAAAATGTCGGTCATCTTAGACATATTGGGGAATCGAAAATAAATACAAACTGTGGAATCAATTTCGGATTATAGTTTATGAAATTTTCGATCGTTTAAGAACACATCCAAGAGAGAAAGTGTACATTTTGATCGAAAAAACTGCAGCAGAACAATTTTCTTTTTCACTTTCGGTCATTCACGTCCGGTCATTCACGTCAGTCATTAACGGGATATTGCGTGCCCCTTCTATAGATATTTTTTAAATACGCCATTGGACAAAGCTGTCTTGCTGGCTGAATCACCCAATTTTTTTTTAAATATCAGTAATTCTGGACTAGAGTACGTATTTTTTCCATAAACTTAAACAATGACGTCAAATTTATATACTTCGCTAAACCACTTACTACGAGTGATTGACCATTCAAATAAATTGTGAATAAAGAATCTCTACTCTGACTCTCAATTGGAAATTCCAAAGAAGACTTAATTTCGTATGTATAGTATCTATCAAAAATATGAATATGCAAATTTATGTTCTTACTTTCCATGCAAAAGAGTGAAAAAATGAAATATAAATAGATTGATTGAATTCGGGTGAGAGTCAGTTTTCGACCCGCATTGCACTGCCGTTGACACCTGTGTTGTGTACTCCTTCGTTGATAAAATGCAGTCTAATATTACGGTGAAAATTGCATTCCTCCTGCTCGTTGGTATAATATGGCAAGTAAAAGTGTCCTTAGCAGACGACGATGGTGACGGTTTGGATTTAAGTGAGTCCATCATGACTATCCGTGACAGTACAATGCCGGGGAAGGCGACGACGTCGACAACGTACCAAAAGTATCCCATACGTCAGCATAAGAAGCGAACTAATCGATTTAAGTTACCGATAACTTCACCAATAATTTATCGTCTACGACGTGACCTTTCATTCTTCGGTGGGGCAACAAGTATCAGTATCGGCGGTGATGGCGATAGTTTTGATGAGAGTGCGAAATACGTAAAGACCAGCCAGACTATAGACGAAAGAAGATTACAAGTTGAAAGTGATAGCTAAAAATACGATGAAGAAGCATCATTTTTGGATTGCTGGATATGAAACTGATATGTCTAGTGTATGAGTACTCATTATTTATTTTTTTTGGAGATTAAGTTATTTATTTTTATTTTATTACAAGTGCAATTAATATTTTTATTTATACGAAGAAAATACATTATTACATACCATTTCTGTTAACATCATTACTATTTTTACTTAGATTTTTAACTCAAAAAGGATTTCTTTGTTTTTAGTTATAACAGTTAGATTATGTTGAACTATAAACCTTTTGATGTTTTTTTTTGTAATAATAATCACCCAAAAAAATCTTAAAAAAGCATATATAAACACACCCCTCATGTACTTTTTTATGCCAAATTTTCATATCCTTTTTAAAATTGAATTACTCCAAATAGATAGCCATTACAACAATTAGGATACAACAATGCCAACGGTACCGGAAAACTAAATGGCATCCCCCTATTATCTTAGTCCCCCCCGATATTAGCTTTGAAGTGGGTTTTCAGCTTGGTCAAAATAATAAGTCCACCATCGGTTTTTAAAATTTTTTGACAATAACTTGATATTTTCCGTAAGGATTAGTCTTATTTATTCATTGGTGTATGCAACAAGCGTTAAATTAAAAACAAACAAAAATACTTAAGGGGCGAAAAACGCATGGTAGGTACGAAAAAAGACGTTTAGAGTCCGAAAATTTAAAATAGCGGAAAAATTATTCTCTCATTAACAAAATAAACCAGCCAAACATTGTATTTACTGTGTAATTTATTAAAAGCTAAATAAAAGAGTCTCAAATGCGGTGAGGTCCATGTAAGGGCCTTAAGTATAACTGTCGATCTCATTATCACTATGGCGAGAAAAGTTCCCTTGGCTTGACTGATGATTTTCGCGTTAAGTATTGAAAATAGAGAATCCCTTTAAAAGCTAATCGGAGAATACAAGAATTGAAGCAGTTTTGGTAAAAAGTTTAGAACTTTCCAAGGCGATGTCAAAAAGTGGTGACAGTACAAGAAAATTTTGTAGGGATAGTTCTTCTTGTTCCAGACCGAACAATGAAAACTCCGAATATTTTGTTTTTATTTATGAGGTCGTAATAAATTTGATTGGAAACTACTCTTATCGTAATATTCTTCATTCAGGAAAAAAATAATATGATATACGGTAACGGTACATCAACTGGCTATTTCCCAGGGAGGCGGAAAAAACTTAGTCTATGGCTTAATTTTCATAGTTTGGTTTCGTTCAAATGTACCTAATAATCGTTACTATGAGCAGGGACGTAGCCAGGATTTGGTTTCGGGAGGGGTCTAACGCTCAATATTATAGAAATTTTAGTAAAGCCGTTATGGGAAATCAGTATTTTATTTATTGGTAGCGGAGACTAGTGTTGCAATTTCACAATACATGGTCCTCGAAAAGTATTACTTCACCACTAACGATCGTTGTGTTAATTAATTTGTGTAAAAACCCCAAAGTGAAAGTCAATCCGATTTACTGACTAGAGAATGGCATTACGTTAGTGGCCGAAGGCTATAACAATTTGAAGTGAAGTACGGAAACTCTGACACACGGTGAAAATGGAGAACGTTTTAAAAAAATTCATAGAAAATTAATGAAAAAATTAATTTTTCACATGCAGTGATATTCAGTTTTACTATCAATCATGAATCATGATGCATATCAGCAGCATTTTACTGAAAAAGTAATAGTTGCCTGCATTTAAAAGTTACAGTTGCGACCCAGGGACAACAAAATTGGAAAGGTGCCAAGGACAAAAAAAAATCGAAAAGAGAAGACAAAGCGCAAACGGTCTCGATATTCCTAAAAATTGTGGATAGAGAAGTCAGTTGCTTAGATGGACGAAGCGCCGATAGCTCGATCACTTTGAGTTGAAAAAAGGCAGAGATAACGAATGATTTCAGTCAAAAGGGGTCACAACACAATGCTGCATCAATTTATTGCTCTAGGCAGCTATACTTCTTATACACAAGTTGTGTGTATAAGAAAACAAACTGAAACTGAACTGAACTAAATCTCAATCGGGTGAACTAAGTAATTCACACTGTACTCTAAAGACAAGAGGCTATACTTTCCCAAAAGGTCATCAAATCTGTAATTAAAATGTTCGTTTTATGGCAATCATATTTTTGTAACCTAAATTCTACTTTCCAGCGCACTTTTTTGTGCTATTTTCAAAATCCGCGATGAAACAATAGGAAAAAAATTATATTTAAAAACGATTTACAGAAAAAATCGTGTGGAAATAATTGATTCAGCTGTTCCATCGCTATTCAGGCGATTGTATGTACTGATCTTCCAACATATCCATTCGAATGAAAGGAGTGTGCATTATTACAGCTTGCATGTTATCATTATCATTGAAAACATTTCGGGAGGGGTCCGGACCCCA
This sequence comes from Microchrysa polita, assembly GCA_949715475.1. Lineage (NCBI taxonomy): Eukaryota > Metazoa > Arthropoda > Insecta > Diptera > Stratiomyidae > Microchrysa > Microchrysa polita. The sequence goes on along the minus strand of OX454415.1, from coordinate 130,758,423 downwards.
TGGACCCCTCCCCTGGCTACGTCCCTGCTATGAGGCAATTTCCATATAAGAAATGTTAGTTGAGAGTTCCAGAATATTTTACTGATGAGCCCATACTTTAAATGGGGATTTTAGGAGGATATTAACCCTAACCATACCTCACAAACTGGTCAAGGATCCGCTTCAACCAAATCGAGTGGCTTTTCACGTTGTTACTAGAGTCAAATTGAATCCAGAATATTTAGGGAGAGTTGAGTGAATGAACTATGTAGAAACAAAGTTTTCACAAAACGGGCCAAATATGGAATTTCCTGGAAGTAACTGGATATATGGATGTAAGGAAACATACCTTAAGAATAATTCTTCACCAGAGGGCCAACAAATACCTTTTTTTCGAAATAATGGAGCATTAACTTTTAAATAATAAAATAAATCAAATTCTTGTCGAATCAGAACATAATATTTTAATTAAAACCAGTTTTAATCAAATTAACTGACATGTACTTATTATTTTGTCCAGCCTATTTTAGTCAGTTCGTACTTTTTCCAAGGTAAATGAAAGCTGTTATTTACTATAATATGCTAATTTACACATTATTTGATTCCTCACCAATTAAGTATTTAAATCTTTCCATATGATTTTATTTACTCAAATAACTACTTGGCTACAGGGTGATAAGAAAAATTCGTATGGGTGTACTTATTTTTTTGGCCATATGTGTATGTACATATAAATGATATCACTTCAATCCGCTCACTCAAATCCTGTTTTGCATTTTGGGTAGATACAATGGATAGGCCTGAATTTACAGGATTACCTTTCTTCCTTTGATGGGAGCTTAATTAATTACCGTTATTCCAGTCACTGGTCTTAATGGCGGTTTCGGATTCTTTGATACGACCATCAAAGAGTCATGCATACAAAATTTCAAAATAATCCCAACACTGGGAGAGGCAGTTGCAGTAGAACCAAAACTTTCTACGACTGTAGACTGCATTCTAAAGTCGGGGTACTCGCTTAAGTCTTTCAGAGAGAAAAAATTCCCGTTTATTGCCTCCCTATATCTTTCCCGTTACTTCACCGCACGAGGAGTTTGATAGCATCTGCATTAAATTTTTATGTGCTGAATATTTTTGGAAGATTATGCTCTGGCGTCTCTTGATAATGTTCGTTAAGAATTGATATATGAACCAGTTAAACAGAGTCAGCAATAACTGGGACATTTTCACATTCTTTTGACAAGCAGTTATCCGCGGTTCCGGTTAGTAAGATAAAGACAATGGGTGAATTCAGATTGTAAGACAAAACCGGACGGGTAAACTTGCAAGACAAGAACCATCGTTCTTACAATCTGAAATGCTTAATGCTTGTCTGCTGGCCACTACAAGAGCTCTCGCCGTCCGTTTATTAGCACAAACAAACGGACGGCGAGAGCTTTTGTAGTGGCCAGCAGACAAGCATTATGCATTTCAGATTGTAAGAACGATGGTTCTTGTCTTGCAAGTTTACCCATCCGGTTTCGTCTTACAATTTGAATTCAGCCAATCTTTTAACTTTTTTAATATAAATAAATATTGGCTTATTCAGGGGGTTTCCCATAGACTTAGATTAGATGATTTTAAACAAATTTGCACCGCCAAAGATTCCCCCAGTAACTTTATTGACTCATTTCATTCCTTGAATATTTCAAAAACTTTTTGTTTGGCCCCAAAATTATGTTACAACTTGATACGCTAGAAAAAGTGAATAGCAAAATTTGACTAGTCATTATCGGTGTCGTCCACCTCATAGCCGAAAGATAGATTTTATTAGTTTTTTTATTTCTTTTTTTTTTGTGTTGGTGAGAATTGAAACTAACCTTAGACTTGGTTATGGGATTCAATTTAAGCATCTGGAAAGAATTACATACATGGTCGGTTACTCGTACATATTTATCCATAATTTAAGTTTAAAGCATACTTGTATAGCATGGCCGTTTACACTGGCTATAGAATGCTTTAAGCTTATTTATTGGATAAAATGTATGAATAACCGATCCACAGTATTAAAGCTTCTGATAATGTTCGGCTGTCAGCTTATAGTCTAAGAAAAATGGCATATTTGGTCGGCAAAAATCCTACATCGGAAATTTTTTTGGATTATGGTTGGGAATGGTCCCCAGATTATGGCATTAAAAGTCCCAACCGATCGGGGGTCCGCCACCTTAAAAAAAGGTGAGAAAGGGGGGCATTTTTTCGTTTTTTTGCGATTATTTCAAAAACCGTAAGAGATACAGAAGAATGGTCTGAAGACGAAAAAAACTGCATAAAATTATCTTTCCATTGATATATAACACATTAGAGTTTAATTGAATATTTCGGCGTTAGACTAGAACATAAATTAGAATATTTTAATTTTAGACATTTTTTAAAAGCTCCATAACTTTTGAAAGAATGCTAGTTCTGCCGTAAAATTTTGTATAAGTATTGACAATAGGTTCAAGATCATTTTAAGGAAACATTGAGTCGCTGCGGTCAAGGACCCCCATTATCCCCCCATTTAAATTTTTCAAAACGGCCCATCCATAACTCCCCCCAAAATTGGAGCAGAGTGCTAAATTTTGGTTTGTTGCGATTGGAGGTCATAGTCACCCAATCCACCAAAAATCAGCTCATTCGGATAAAAACTAAGGGTACCTCCCATACAAAGTGACCCAAGACAACTTTGCTCTACAGTTTATAAAATGAGTAGTACGTAGAACAAACTCCTGATGGGTCACTTTGTATGGGAGATACCCTTAGTTTTTATCCGAATGAGCTGATTTTTGGTGGGTGGGGTCACTATGAGCTCCAATCGTAACAAACCAAAATTTAGCACTCTGCTCCAATTTTGAGAGGAGTTATGGATGTGCCGTTTTGAAAAATTTAATGGGGGGATAATGGGGGTCCTTGTCCGCAGCGACTCAATGTTTACCTTAAAATGATCTTGAACTTATTGTCAATACTTATACATATACATTACGGCTGAATAGCATTCTTTCAAAAGTTGTGGAGCTTTTAACAAAGGTCTAAAATGAAAATATTCTAATTTATTTTATTAGGCTAGCGCCGAAATAGTTAATTAAACTCTAATGTGTTATATATCATTGCATAGATAATTTTATGTAGTTTTTTTGTCTTCAGACCATTTTTGTGTATCTCTTTCCGTTTTTGAAATAATTGCAAAAAAACCGAAACACCCCCCCCCCCCCTTTCCCCCTTTTTTTAAGGTTGCGGACCCACGATCGGTTGGGACTTTCTATGCCATCATCTCGGGACCATCCCAAATCATAATCAAAAAAAATTTCCGATGCAGGATTTTTGCCGTTCGATGGCCATATTTTGGTCCAATTTTCTTAGACTATTAATGGTATTCTTAGTTTCATTTAAATATTATGTAGGGAGAGTATAAGACCCCAATGTTGATATAGTTCAAATAGTAATTTCCCTCGGGGAGTTCCAATCATATATTTTATAAACAAAAAGTATTCTCACATCTTTTTGACCGTATAGATTAATTAAAAACCCCATATTTATCAATGCCAATAAAGACGAACACTACAACGGATTTTCCCAATTTAAATCAGTTGTTCAGTAGCTCATGATGGGTATATAAAGGAATCATATTATTCAGCAACTTATACAGAAGTATTTTAGACCAAAGTTAAAGATGATTGCCAAAGTTCTATTAGTTGCCATCATTGCAACTGGCCTTGCCTCAGGCCAAGTTGACATATCAGGAGTGCGAACGCCTAATTCGGATGGCAGTGAAAGTGTTAACGTTCAAATATCAAAAACCGTTGGCGAGCCAGAGCATAATGTTAAAATTGGCGCTACTGTAAGCGGTAACTCAAAATCCAATACTCCAACTGTGGGAGCAATCGGTCAAGTTAATGTGTAAGCTGTTTTGAATTCATTTTTAATGAAATAAATTTTACTAACTTTCATTCATGCATACACAGTGACGAACATTCGCTGAGCATAGTCAAAAGTTTTACCCCAGGCGAAAGTGAAACGTTCAGTCAAAATGCTCGCGTGAACATTCTAAAGGACGATAATGTTCGTCTGGATGCCAATCTCTTTAATAGTCACACGTCACTTAACAATGGCTTCGAGTTCGATAAGCGCGGTGGTAGTTTGGACTTTTTGCATCGTCAAGGACATTCGGTTTCAGTGGGTGCCAATCATATACCACAAATTGGTGGAACTACGGCTGATATATTGGGCAAAGCGAACCTTTGGAAATCAGATAGTGGACGAACAACGTTCGATGTTACTGGTACGGCATCTCGGACTTTTGGCGGACCATTTGATGGACAAAATAATTTTGGAGGTGGTGTACTTTTTAGGCATACTTGGTAAAGCTCGCTTTTTTGTTAAATTAATAAATAAACATAAAAACATGCAATTTAATTTAATGCTTGATTTGTTTCTGTGTAAATGGTTGTGTTCAGAAAATAATATCCTTGAGAAATGCTATCTTTTGAAACTGATGGTCAATTGGAAATGGCCAACAGTGTTTTCCCTCGAGTATCACCAAACGGAGGCAACACAACACATCGAATGAGCATAAATTAACTTTGAACAGAAAGTTTACTAAAAAACGTTAAAGAACTTAGAATAACTATATTAGCATCAGACTTCTTCACGAGTTTTCGCAATTTTTTTTAGATTTTATTTTAATTTTTCTACATACATCCGTGGTCTAGGGTATAATTTTCAATATTCCAGAACCGCGAATCTACATTTTCATAGTTAAAAAAAAAAAAAACGGTTTGAAATTTCAATTTGTTCTGGAACATCGAAATATTCATCTAGCCCAAGGGTATCAAACTTAATTTTTACGCGGGTCACATTGCTGATTTGGAAAACATTTGCTGGTCAAACCTTGTAAGAGAAGATATTCCTTACATGTGCAATTTTTATTGTTTGTAATGCAAAGAATTCGATTTTAGGAGTACTACAGCAGCACTTACCAAATGAGCTATTGTACGATAGAAAAACTAGAATCGACCATCTATAAGCCTTTTTGAAAATTTAACTTCCGACGTAACAGCACGGTTAGGTAAACGATGCGTCTAAGTACAAGGTTGCATTGTTGAATATCTTCCTAAAATAAGCTGACCAGACGACAGGATTTTGCTGTACAGTACAGCATTTTGACCTGTCGTACAGCATTAGCATTAGCAAATGTACCGCAAAAGCAAAAGAAACCTAAATCACTGCATAAGAAGCTCCTCGGTGAGACCTATGGTCAGTCTTGTCTGTTTTAAAGGTGTTTTTTTTTTTAGATGAGATTAAAGGTGAAAAGTTTGACTGCTGTACGATAGATATTTTGCGAGATAATCGTATTTTTATATTTGGCAATCGTTTATTTTCGATAATTCAGGAACGCTTTAACCGACCTTCTACATTGGAACACTTAAGCTACTTGGCACTGACATTTTCTATCCGGGTTCGGGAGTTACAGCTGCCCAACACTTGTGTTTTCTAATGGAAAAATGTCAATGAGTACGGTTCCGAAACGCACCGGTCGCATATGTTCCGACAACATGTTGTCCATTCTGATCCTTTCACTGCGATTTTACGAATAAGAAATGATCTCCGAAACTTTTCGTTTACATATTCCACATAGGGAAATATACGGAAAACACCGAAAGTTATTTCTGATCCGCAAAACCGCAGTTACAGGATCAGAATGGACAAGATGTTGTGGGAACATGCGACCGGTGCGTTTTAGAACCGCACCCATTAACTCGCAAATTTTCGAGCGGAAAATTTTGAAATTTGTCAGACTTGTTTAGAGCACCGCACTAGAGCATGTAAAGCTGCTAAGATCCAGAAGTGGAAAGCGGTGGAAAGATGCAATTTTAATTATTCACAAAACGATGGAGAAATCCCTGTACTACATCCGATTCCCTTATAAACCATTATAGGAAAATGCATACTATGTACAGGACTCTGCCAGGATGTCCAGATAAAGTTTTTTCCCACAATATGCCCATCAAATCCAATAAGAGCCCAGTGGACCAGCATCCCTCTCTCTCGATTACCGTAACTCCTAGTGGAGCATGGTGCGTTGATGACTACCGTGTGTAGTCCATCAACGTCATCAACGTTACAAAGACAATTGAGTTCGGAGTGTGATACGGTTGTCAGCCATTCTTCCACCGCTCTGGGCGGTTCTCCACGGACTCCACTCCGTAGATGTGTAGCCGCCAACCGCTTAAGAATTCTCTGCCCAATGAGGTATCAGTTTATCTACTGCAATAAACGAAACGAAACGAAGTTTTTAAATAAGTATAGGTACAAAGTTAGGGGAAGGGTGCTTGAACACCTACGCCCCCCTGGCCATTTGTCACGGCATTTATTTTACTTCTGTGCCATCTATGAGAAATCCCTACGATATTAGAGAGCTTGGAAAAGCGGACTCGACTCCTAGTCCAGCACAAACATTTCCGTACTTCACATAAACAACGACATGATTTCTGTCTCGGGATCTCGGATAGTTTGAGACAGGGAAAGAGTTATCATCACCCGCACAAGGCTGTTGAATTGAATATAATCAATAGGTAAAGGCTAACATTTGCAAGATGTAATTTATCCTTAAAACGTAACAATTGCCCTTTCTTGAAATATTGTTTTAAAATGTGTAAAATCTTTTCTAAGAAAATTGGACCGCCAATTGAAACTGACAGGAAATCTTAATTTTTGTCTTAGATTTGACTTATATACCTACCCCAATTCCCCAAAGAAATTCCGGGCCTACGGGCTTAAAAATTAAAAAATTTAGGGCTTATGCCTGATCTGATCTGATCCTGGCTACGCAGCCCTTACTTGTTATAGCTTACATTTTCTACTTCACATGCTGATGATGTTTTGTAAATGAGAACATTGAGAACTTGAGGCTCGTTTATGGGTCCTGTTTAGTATCAACAGAACCTTGCTTTCTGAAGTTACATCACCAGAAATAGTATGATTGAGGGTTTGTCTGAAAACCAAATTTCGCATCGTGTACAACATTGGGCCTTCGGGAGTCTGGTCACCTTATCCTAAAAGTTACTTTGAAAACTTTCGTTTCAAAAAAAAAATGCGGTAGCCCCGATTAGGCGGTAATGATTCGAATGTTTTTGAAAGATTCTGTCTTTCTTACACAGTAACAACATTTTATACAAAAAAAATTGTCTTCAATGTTGTGCACAAAAAACTGTTGTCTATTTTTTTTTTCTTTGACAATCACGTGGATGTGGACGAAGCAACAAAACTATACGGCAAAGGGGCTCAAATACACAATTCAGGAAAAAAATTAGATTAACGAGACCGAGTTCTAATCGTGTGAATAGCACGATGAGTGTATACCCTACACTGAAAGAAAAAGGTGCCCTGAAACAATGAAATTGTTCATTAAAGTAATGAATATTTAAACCTATATCCCACCGAAGACGGATTTCATAATTCCAATGAATCTGATTTTATCAAAAAAACGAACAAAAATTCCATTAAAATTATGAACAAATTCATAAAATTAACACACAAGAACAAAAACAAAAAAATTAATTAATCTTTTAAAGAATGAAAACCCAACAAAACGCTTCGAAAATTTTCATTTTTTTTTCGGACGGCAACTGTTAGTAACGATTCATTAAACAAAAATTCATTATTAAGGAATCAGGCCCTCGATCAAAATTTGTCTCTATTTGATGGTTTTTAACGTAGAGTCGGATACAAAAAGAAGAAAATAACAACTGCCGTAGGGAATTTTTATAAATGTCTCTTATCTTTTCTTATGAGAAAAAACACAGTGGTTCGCAGGGCTTATGGGCGACGGCCCGACTCGCCCTCTCTTTGCGAATGCCCGCATGTATACATGCATCAATTACAAAAGCAGCATTCCCAATCTCATCCCATTACACTTAACTTCCGCATATCGACTTCTTGAGAGCATAAATACGTGCAAAGAAACAAAGAAAAAGTATGTCGGAACCAAATTTGGGTCGAATTCCATTTTCGGAGCAATTTGGCACTTCATCTCTTGTATTTCATTATGAGCAAAACTAGAGGTCATACATATATTTTCAAAAGTTTTTTTTATTTATTTACATAAAAATAATTTAATATTATAAAATAGCTGCCTTCTTCTTTCTTTCACTATCAGTAAAAACTCATTGCTCAGCCAAAAATGCTAGTCATTCTAAGTCCCCCACCAAGATTTGACTGTCCATTAAAAGGTCCGCCAAATGTCTTCGAAGCACCGCCAAACAAATCAAGGGTCGTCTTTTGATCTTGTGATCGCCACAAATTAGCTTTTCCGCCCAAATCCAATGTTGTGCCGAAATTCGGTATACGACTAACTCCAATATTGGCACCGTGTCCCTTCACATGATTCCAATCTAAACTGCCACCAGTCTTATCGAATTTGAATCCATTCGCCAGGGTGTTGTGACTTTTGAAGGCATTGGCATCGATTGTATGACGATCATTTTGAAACAGATTCACTTTAGCACCTTGGGTCAACACATCGCTTACTCCGGGTGTATGCACTTTGGTCAAGGAGAGTTGATGACCACCACTGAAATAATTTTAAAATTTCTAAGATGAGAACGTATGCTCCTTTTGGGAATCTCAAAATGAACTTACAGATTATATTCGGCTCGTCCGCCAGTCGTCACTGGACCTCCATGTGAATTTCCGGCTGCAAATACTCCTCCGGCGATATTGTGATCTGGCGTTCCAATGGCATGGCCCAATTGAATTTTACCATCAAGCGAACCATTAGGATTAGTGGACACCTGTCCGCCTAGTTGTCGTCGAACTCGAAGAATGGCTGGTGATGATGAACTTCTTTGCGGATAATAGGGCAACTTTTGAATCATTGGTCGATGTTGAGGATTGTAGGGAAGAGTTTGCGGTCTAATCGGTCCATTCGGCCTGTACAACAAATTATGGACATTCTGTCCAAAGGATAGTGAAGCACACGCTAATACCAGAAACAGAGCACACAACTTGAATGCCATCTTGCTATGCTGTGCTTATTAGTTTTCAAGTTCTAATATTAAAGATACTTCAAGTACTGATGTTCTATCAAATTAATTGACTAGTATTTATACTTAGGCTAGATTTTCTTCCTCGGCTAATATTTTATTAATGACGATTTCACGATGGGTTTTTTGGAATTCCCCCGTGAAAAATCACCAAATCCAATATGGGTGGTGCTGATAAGAAAATGTGTACCAGATCTTCGTCTTGATTTCGTTTCATCTTACTATAATGTGTAACAACGCTATAAAGAATTTCTAGGTACTTTTTAGAATTTGTTCGCCCTGGGATTTCAATCTGTGTATGATCTTTACTCATTTAACTTTTTTTTATTCATTAATCATCTTCATTATCTCTTCACTGTGCTTACACTGAGTGTATGTTGACGGGGAATTCTGTAGCCCGGTGAATGGTCTCTGAAAGTAGATAGCGTGTATATCTCAAGCGAATTGTTATTTTCGCGATTGACCTTGACAACATAATTCATTCAAAAGCATGCAACGTAAGAGTAATTGTTTAACTTTCGATTAGAATTTTTTTCAGCTGGTATTAGGTAAGCTTTCGATTTATTTTCTCCATAGAAAAAAATATCATAAATATTGCTCAAATGGTAGGATAGTCAGTAGCGATGGGAATCTTTAAATTTGTGAAGATGTTTTTTTAATGTATTCCGTTTTTTAATTACCAGTATAGTGTTTTTTTGCCTTCCATATATCACATCCATGCCATGCAATAAAGGAGTGATTTGTGATGCGGTTTGTGACAAGTTGACGAGAAGGAGCAGTTTAACTGAAGGGTTGAGCTGTCACACACTATGTTACCAATCGGTAGAGAAATTTAATTTCACGATATTGGAAAAATCTCTTGACACTGACAATTTTTCGTATTTATATTAGGTCAACCATTGGTCTGGTGGTCCCTGGGCGTTGTCCTCGAAACATTTGATGTGGTCCCCACATTAATCGATATGAACATTCTTGATTTTCATTGGGCTCAAACTTTACCTTATTCTCCAAAATGTATAAATTCCTCGAACGTAAGGGGCCAAACAGAATGCTTACGTTACGTTACGTGCCGAACACCTGTCAAAGATAATTCAATGGAGTTTGTATGCAACTGCACAGAACGCACGTAACGGAACGGAAGCTTTCCAAAAACTATTCGACATGTCAAATTCCACGGAAATCCAAGTCAGTTTGTTTGATATACTTACGATAATGTTATTGCTAACCGATTTTTTCTTTTTTATATTTTCATATATTTAATAAAGTGCATAAAATGCTAAAAAATACTCAATTCCTTCCATTTTGCTTTTGCATTTGAATACCTTTCCGAACTTTTAAATTTGACTTTTGACGTTTCGGAACGGAACGTATGTTACCATATCTAATAATTGTCAAGGCACGGAAAGGAACGGCACGTAACGTAACGTAAACGTTCTGTTTTGCCCTTAGGAAACCGAATACAAGTGAATGACATTATAGCTTGTCAGGATTTGTTCTCCATTGGTCGTGAAAAAAAAACGTTTGGACATTGGTTTTGACATGATTGGAATAGAATTGTTGTATTTTTTTTGTGAGAAAATTCACCTCTATCATTCCAAGTAATGAAATTTGAAACAATTGAAAACACGAATCTCTGCATGTGTCAAAGAATCTTCAGACCTGTGTTATGCAATAGCTGTGAGATTTGGGCTTAAAACTCATATGCCCCTAAATTTGTACAAGAATGGGTTGTAACAACTATACAAGGAGCTAAGGAATGCGGTTTTAATTGTACAAAATACATACAACCAATGAATGCTGATCACAAAAGAAAGTGAAGAATGTAAGACAAGTACATGGATGAAGAAAACGAAGACGACCGAGAGCTTCCTAGGGCATAAGTGAGAATGCCCTAACGGTCATTATCGCAAAAATTATTTTCAAGCTAGTCGAACGGTGTAATGGGCAGCTGGTCTGCCTGCCTCGTTAAGAGGTTTTTCGACGAAATTGACCTCTTAAAATGTGGAATGGTCCGGGAGTTTTCAACCTGTGCTTTATCGAGTGCGCAGGCATGTCCCCAGATACACAACCGAAATTCGGAGCTCAGGCTTGAAAGCTTGCGACCGATTATACGTACATGCAAACAATGGTTAAAGCATGGTTTTGGACACAATTTCGTACTTCAGGCATAGTTAAAGTGTGATAGTAATATAATGTACGAGTAAATAATAATAGTAGGCACGTTTTATTGTGTTTATCCCGTGCAGGTTTGGGTAGAACTTCATATAAAAAAATGACACTTACCCAGGTAAAGTTCACGCATGCAACTACCCTATACGGGATAGAATCAAATGTAGATGGCGGACGCATAGGGGAAATATGAGGGAATTTGTTTCAAACCAAGAGAGAGTTTTTCTCATCACGAGAAAAGATTTGCAAAGAAATAATCATCTTTTGTGATAAAATCCACCACATCTAAATAAGCCGTCGAAGGTGAGTCAAAGATGCGCAAAAACAGTCAAATGTCTGTTTGGTCTTAACCGGGATGTTACCCGCAATCGTTAGGTTGTATTTAAATTTTAATTGAAGTCTATTAGCTGAAACAAATTTCCCTATTGCCCACAAAAGGAGATATTCCGTACGAAATCTACGATTTTCCGAGAATTTTCAATTTGGTGGTCCGCGACAATTAACGAGTTTTATCGAGTCGTCCCCATGTTCAAAAACTTATGAGTCACTGACAGTGGCGTAACGTTTCCCAATTTTCTTGTGTTCGAGATCGAGATGGGGGCCCCTCACGCTCGATTTATTTTCACCAGGAAAAATTGATAGAACATAACCCACATTTAAAGCAGTCTACATTATAAGCAAAAGCAACGAACATCATTTTCTAAAAAAAATTGTTTTTTTTTTTACTTTTTTTTTTTTGACAAAATTGAATTTAGAATAATTAAATAGGATCATATATTTATCACAAAATCCAAGTGTCGCACCGAAAGACAACCTGTAGGATTGCCCTTCTACCTCGTAAAAGTCGTTAATCCTAGACTAAAACTGTTTACTATAGATCTGTGGATCACATCCATACCCAAGGAAAACTAGATCGACTGAAATAAAATTCATGGTAGAGATGCTCCAAAAGGCAAATAATTTACGTATCTTGACTCACTAGTTTGTCAACAGACATCTGTTGCTTGATTTCTTGAGTCCCAGTAGTAGTAACTCTGGTTACCCACTCCGATCAATAGGACATCCATCCTATATCCTTTTTTCAACATTGTGAACATATTTTCCTTAGCTGAGCAATCAATTCGATGTTTAAATACTTTCCAATAACTGGATTATGGGCAGCGCCCGCTCTAGCACATACGCTGCCCCGGGCAAAACGGCAAACTGGCCGCACCTAAGATTTTTTTTGAATATGTTCATGGGATGTGTCGACTTCATTTTACCAGGAAGGATGCTTTTCTGACACATTTTGAGTTATTTGAATCCCACCTAGAAATAAGTTTCCATACGAAAACAGAAGAGAAACCGGAAAAGAAGAGTCGTTCCTATCCAACTCAACATTTATGCTCATCGAGTGCGGAATGTGTGGAAAAGTATTCTGCCGATGAAATACTATATTACTGACAAATCCAAAAGCTAATCTAAGGACATCTTACGTCTCTAAGGTTTCAGTAATGCCAATTTGATCCCCCTATAGTGCCTCAATATCGATAATCTCACGAAATACTACTGAGTGAAATGAACTGAGACGAGAAACCAGGGTATGTCAAGAAGCAGTCAACCAATCTTGTTGATAAATCCTGGACAATTGCTCACTTCAGACTCTAGCTTCTTGAAATTTTATCTGTTTCCTAAGGTTCTTAACGACTAGTTGAGGTTACGATACAATAACACAGTTACTTCCTTCGTGTGCTTTGTTTGCTTAACTCAAAACGTTTGGTGCTGATTTTTCGAAGGTCATTAAACACAACTTAAAAAAAAAACTGTGCACCTAACAATTTCGTTGCGAAAGCAAAAAAACACCGATTAAAGAGCAATTTTATTATCATGCAATCTAAAATTAAGTAACGGTTTTATTCCAGCAATTTATAGAGTTGCAGTCCTTTATCAGTAACGCCCTCGAGCTAATACTATTAATTTACAAGTGTTTTAGTATTTTTTACCGGAAATAAGGTTCAGCTTTCATGTTTCAGTTTTCCGTCTAGGAAGTGCTACCCAAAATACCGGCCCTCCCTAGACCGGGCGCTGATTATTGGCCCAATTTGACGCAAGAACCGCCTGAAGTTAAACCTTTATTAATTTTCAATATTATTATGAGCAAAAACCTTTAAGGATTGTTCTGATGATTGTTGAGTTAAGTTGCGTCTTCCCGGTGCAAACAGAGTATAATACTTACAGATCCAAGGTTGAACATACCCAACATTGAATGTTTGCTACTATCCTAGATTCTATAGCTCACTTACGCATTTTTCTGGCATATTAGTAAAAATGCATATCTTTTGAAAGAACAGTTAACCAAGGATCTATCTATCTGTTATGATTTCGGATTTGGGGGCCCCTTTGGCTTGGGGGCCTGTGTTCCACTGCACACATGGAACACCGTACGTTACGCCACTGGTCACTGAGCTAGGCGAATAAATTTTATCTTATGAAGCCTTGAAATCTTCGTCCTCCATGTAAAAGGGTTACGAGTCTGAGCTAGACGAATTAATTTTATCTTAAGAAGCCTTGAAATCTTCAAATTACACTCCATTTAGTAACGTGCGATACCGACTAATAAAATCTTAAATCTCTTATTATCCCCTGCGCGGAGCAACCATTGATAATGGCGTCCGGGATCCTGTAGGACATTCTCATATTTCACAAGTCTGTCCCGCATTGAAAATAGTCCCGAAATTGTCCCGCGAAATATACAAAGTGTACGGTATTTTTGGAAAAGAAACCACTTGAAAACTATCATTTTTTTGTCCTTGGGTCGCATCTTTAAATATGGCTGTAACTTTTCCACCATTTTCAGCAATGTGCGCTGCAATATGCTCTATTCTATGCATTGTCCTTCTGATCGCCTTTATCCAATTTTTTTTAAATCTCCCTCTTTTAAGCGTGGTACTTTTTGGCCTTGGGTCACATTTTTGAATGGTTGTAACTTTAGAACGCAGACAGCTAGGACTGTGAAAGTTTAAGCAAAAAGTTCGAAAAACTTGATGTCAAAAACGATTTTGAAGTGTTACGTGATGGCAAGTTTTATTGAATTGCAAATTAAAGTTTTAATAATACCTGTAATGGTTTCTGATGGCTTTCGTACAAACTCCGATATTTGTGGCAAGGCAAAATGTTCTGCTACTTTCAGATTCTGGGTAAACTCAACAAACAGCCTTAAATCATTAATTGTAACGACTCTTTTAACGGTTTAGATTTTAGCTCTTAAGGTAAACTATAGTTACAGCATTTTGCTGTACAGTACAGCATTTTGACCTGTCGTACAGCATTTGGAAATGTACAGCAAAATGTAAAGCATTCCCCATGCCACACAATTCTCTACATAATAAGCTCCTCGATGAGGCCTGTGATCAGTCATGTCTGCTTTTTCGAGAAAATCACACTTTTATGTTTGCCAATCTTTCATTTTCGATGAGAGGAATTTTGAAATTTAGCAAACTTGTAGGGCACCGTACTGCCCATATTTGGTGAACATTTGAAAAAGTTACAACCGTCAAAAGATTTAAATTGATTTTTCCTATGACAAAACGATAGAAAAATCAGCCAATGTACTCCATCCGATTCCTTTATCAACTTCTATAGGAAAATGCATATACTAAAGAAAGGACTTGGCTTGGGTTTTAGATCAAATTTTTCCCACATTTAAAATCAACGTAAAAAGGCGTTAAGAGCCCAGGGGACCGGCATCGGCATGCCATCAACCATGGAGAAAATATTGCAACCAGGTTTAGATAAAATATGGGCCTCTGGCTCGTCTTTAGGCTTACTTTAATTCTGTGCCTCGACCTTGGATCCGTTCAGCCCTCACACTGTCTGTTGCGCATTAGAGAATTCGCCAGATTTTAGACGACGATGTTGCGAAATAGGATAAGGCGAAGTGCAATCGAGCGGTGAGCCAATGTAAGGCAATTCGTAAGATTTATAGATCTCTGGCTCGTCCATACATTTACTCAGATCCTGTTGTTCGTCCTTGGCTCCGCTCAGAACTCACTCTCTGTCTTGCTTTTCATAATTCGCCAGCATCCTTGCGACCAGCGCTGGTAGGAAGTGATAAGGCGAGGTGCGATCGATTGATAAGTTTTAGATCATTGTCTCGTCCTTAGGATTACTCAGATCCTATAGCTCGCCTTTCGCTCCGATCAGACCTCGCTTTCTGTCGCGCTTTTCAGAATTCGCCAACATTTTTGACACGTAGCGCTGCTGGGAATTAGGATAAGGCGAGCGGTGGGCCTATGGACGGGAATTCGTAGGACTTAAACGACGTATGGACGAGCTAGTGTTCATACGTACACTCGGATCCTGTACCTAGCCCTCGCTCAAACCTCTCTCTGTCTGTCGCGTATCAAAAGTATTTGCCAATATTTTTGCGACGTAGTCCTCGGACCTGAAACCTGGAAGAATGGCTGAGGATTTGCTTGAAAACCGGATTCCGCAAGTATGTGTATAGCATTGGGCCTTCCGGAGTCTTATCTTAAGGTCTACCAAAACCTTAACTCTTTTCAAAATTTCAGTAAAGGGTTTGAAACTTTAATAGTTTCCCATAAGTGTCGCACACTTTTTTTTCTATATTTTAAGACATCAGACATGTGAACATAACCAACGAAACCGGAGAATGTTAAGGAAATTTCAAACATTTGCCTTACGTTTTATTCAATTAAAAAAAACATCTCAGATTATAGAGCCCTGAAGGAACTATGTTGACAGATTGATTTTCCTTAAAGTTTATTTCAAAAAACCTAACGTAAGGGCGAACCAAATAGATTACGTTACATCTCGTCCATAATGAATGACCAGGAGCGCGTTCCTTTTAAACGATCTGTCAGATATGACTACAGCCAAGCTAAGACTACGATTGAATTAAACAAACGCACTCCAGAATGCTTCCGTACCGTTGCGCGCCGAACCACCGCCGCCTCTATATTAAGGCCGCAATGTAGAAATCTTTCGCCTACTGTTTGCACTGTTTTGTTGTTACTTTTAATGATGTCATATGCTTGTTGTTGCAGTTTGTTCGTGTAAATTCAAAACTTAGTAGGCAAACTATGACGGCATGGAACGGCTGAGTTACGGCCTTGATGTATCTAGATGGCGTTGGCCGAACACCTGGTAAAGTTGGTCGAATGGGGCCTGTTTACACGCATTGTACCGTGCCATCTGTGCAGTTAATGTATCTGAAAGGCGATTTCCATTTTTCCCATCAGGACAAAGCTGGCAGTCGAAATACAAAACTCAATTAACTTTTATTTAGACCCACTTCTTTTCTCCTTGTATGAGGCAATACATATATAAAAATACCGGCGTACAGAGGGCTGCGCCCGCAATATGAGGGTTTTTTAGAATTTTAATGCATAGTGAATATTTTTTGTAGATATACATATTTTATAAGCAATAAAAAAGAATCATTCATTCTGTTCCACCTTTAATTAGACCAATCCAAAAAATAGACTTACTATTTACCCAGTTTGTATAAAAGTACTCCAAGGCAAATTTACAGGCATTTTTGATTTAAGATTTCTGATGGCCTTTGAGCAAAAAGAAACTCAGGCAAACGTAAGGATGGCTTAGCTTTATACATATATTATGAACTACTAGGGGGCTTTGCCCCCTGCTCGCTACGCTCGTCAACCCCTACCCCCTACGGACGGACAAAATCGATTTCATAACGGTTTTTAAAAAAAATATTTTCTAAAAAATACTAAAAACATCAACAAAAGCTGCCAGAAGTTATGTTTAACCTTCCGATAGTCGCAATAAGAAATGTGAAGGTTTGTGTTCGTAGAGACGACTCATGGGATGATCGCTCAGCGATCGTAGTTTAACATCGAATCCCGAGCCTTATTTACATATTTTTTGAATGTGGCGACATTCCTTATATCAACTATGGCCTAAAGGAACATATCGGTATAGAAAATACACGCATAAAATGCTAAGAACCGATAGTTTAAGTGCGATCGCTGAGCGATCATCCCATGAGTCGTCTCTACGAACACAAACCTTAACACGGATAGTCTCAATGTATCTGACTTAACTTTGATCGCTGGGCGATCATCACATGAGTCGTCTCTACGTACCCAAACCTTAATAATGCCTATTGATTAAAACAAGCAGGGCAAAATGCCCTGTGCGGTTCTTTTTCAGGTGAATAAAATAACAATTTTCGAAATGGAAAGTCGAGGGTTTAGCGGTATAATTACGAGTGTAATTGCCAACACTTGAAAGATAAAAAAATCCATTATAAACATAAAGAGGTGGTAAGTGGCGGCATGCTTGGAATAGAAAATTTTTTTCCGAAAAGGGCTGTCGCAAAAGACCTATTAAACAGAAGGACTCCATATCCATCCGTGTGATGATGATTCCATTATCCCATTGTGGGAGTCGTTCAAAAGGCTGTTTTCAATGCGACCGACTTTAAACGAAGAGCGCAGTAACCAAGCCAAGCGCTGTCGAACACGTAAATCATTTTGTGAAAATTACGAACTTTTGAGGTACTGCAGCTATTTTTACACACTGATAGGTGTGGTATCAGTCCCAGAAAATATAAGTTCCTTTAAGTTATTTTAACTGGATGATTTATTTTTGGGGAATGTATAAAAGAAGATTTTTCCTACAACATATTTGAAGTGTCCGAAAGCCATCCCAAATCATCGCCTTGCAATATTATAACTGTAAGAAATCTCACCAACACCCACCATATTCTATGGAAAACAAGAATAAACGAGACCGAGTTCTAATCGTGCGAATAGCACGATGAGTGTATACCCTATACCCATGTACAGACCTAGAAGGCACGCAAAACCCAAAATATTCAATTTCATATTTTTTGTGGGGGAGGGAGGGGTAGAAGGGTCGGACCTTACACATCTTTATTACCTTGTCAAGGCATTCAAAGGCTACCATTTGATACTAGTTTGAAGTTTTTCGCGGCATTCTATCAAAAGATATGGCTGAATATAACTTTGTAGGGGAAGTAGGGGTAGGGGCAGTCGGACCTACTCCACTTTCCACCAACTCAAAGTATATGTCAGAATGAGACATTGATCAAAATTTCAAGTCGATAGCGATATCCTACCGAAAGTTATGGCTGAATTAAAATATCAAGGAGGGGTAGTTTGTATGGGAGGTTGGTCCGATTTGCCCCATTTTCAATACCATCCAAGGTTTTATCAAAACAATCATCCGACCAAAATTTCAAAACGCTAGCTTCATTATTTCGGGAGTTATCGTGCGAACTGACAGACACACGGACGGACAGACAGACAGACAGACAGACGGACATGGCTTATTCCAATCAGGGACCGACCCTGATCATTTATATACAGTGCGTACTCGATAATCCGGACTAATGAAAACCGGGGTCGATCCGGACTACAGAGGAATTCGGACTAGTGGAACCTTTAGTTTGCTCTAAATTTCGAGGAAATCGACGAATTTAATCAAAATGTTCGAAGAATCTGTTTTCTATTTTCGAAGAATTTCACTATGTTATTCTAGATTTTGTTGTTTCCAAGAACAAAGAAAAATGTTGTTTTTATTTCGGACGATAATATCACTGTTATTATGAGAAAAAAGTCAGATTCGGATTAGAGAAGCTCTTGAAATTCGGACTACAGAGTGTGCAATGCAATCTTTAAGGTGATCCGGATTACTGGAAATTCGAGGTTTCGAGGCTTCGGATTATCGAGTACGCACTGTATATACTTTGCCATACCTCCGATGGCTCCTTTGAGGTGTTACATAAATCGTCGTAACAAAAACAATATACCCTATACCATCTTGTGGGTATAGGGTATAAAGAGCACATAGTGTCTGAATGGCAATAAATTTTTACCATCATAATTTCTTGTTAAGGAAATTTCCTGAATAAATTTATGCTTACAGCGGCAAAAGTCCGTTTCACATTTACCAATGAAGCCAAACTGTTCTGATTACGAAAAAATCAGTAAAGGGCAATACAGCATTTCCCTTTAGAGTCTGCATGATATTGAACGAGAAAAAGAATCTGAAATAACCACAGGCAGAATTTAAATTTTTATGACTATTCAGGAATTCTGTTCTGTTCTGACGTCACAAAGGATCGTTTTCTCTTCATTGTTCTCGGAGCAATTTGAAATGATGTATTATGTACATCATTGTAGTTTAAAATGCACGTTATGGAAATGTTATATCATCGATTTTTCAGAATACAATGAATATGTAGTCCCTTTTAGGAGAATATAAAAATCCTTTGCGATAAAAGCCAGTAATTTTATTATCAACCTCAGTTCTAAGCCATACATAGATTAGAATTATTTTACATTTTAGATACGTACCATGACGACCTTATCTAAATATTTATACATTTAAATATTATCTTTAATTACGTCGATACCTTTCGCCATTTCGAGTCCACAACACAAACGCGCACTTGCTCGATTAACCATTGAACGCCATCTTCCAATCCTTGTCCAGTTAACGCATTACTTGAGCTAATATGCCATGGTTTGTCGTCTAGCTTCTCCAGACCTAATGCTAAACATTAAAGAGAAAATAGAGGTGAAATTTAAATACATTTATAAGTATGCTACTTTAACAACCTGCAGCTATCTTTACACAAGACAAAGCATCCTCACAGTCCATTTTGTTTGCAAAGAATAAAATGGGAATTTTACGAAAGGCGATGTCCGGATGTTGCACCAATGTCTCCAATTCGTCCTTTACCACCACTGCAAAGAGAGAAGTTAAATAGCTTTAATGTTGGCTACTAATTGGTCTGGTTGCGCGACAGGCTGAGAGGCGGGGGGAACGCTATAGAAATGCAAATACATAAATAATTGGCTTAGTGTACGAGGAAAATGCATTTTCAAGCATAAATTTTACAAATTAAACCAGAATGAAAATGTAAATATGCTGAATTTAGAATACAGTTTCAGTCAGAACGGAGCAGGAGTATGTTAGCTAGAATATATCAGCTGTTTGAAAGAATTTTATCAGATACAAGTACTTTTACTTTTATGGTGGGGTCTCTATTGCAGTCACATGGTTCAGCTTTGTCGATTCCAATCTATGTTTTGTGAATTCGATATAGAAACATAGCTTCGGCTAAAAGTGACCTATAAGAAAAAATTTCTTTCCATGAAGAAACCTACTTTTGGGGATAGGGTTTCTATGGCAGCCTCATCACTTTATTGCCCAATTTCTCTCGTTATTAAATATGAATTTAAGTGAGGTTTGGTCAAAATTCGTCCATAAATAAAAAAAGTTGTTCTAAGAAGATCACAATCATGAGGAGTGGAGTTTCTATGGCAGCAGACTCCATGGTCCGATTTTGTCTGTTCTTACGTATGTATTGTTGGGGATTTATTGATGTTAGGAGATTGGTAAAAAATTATCCATAAATAAAAAGTATTTTCTAGGAACCTCCCTTCTGGAGAATCTTAGATTTTTTGGTATTTTTTTTGTATAACAACATTACGGCCATTTTTCTCTCATCCACTGTAATGCTACGAGTATAAAATCACCCTTTGCCCAACACACGATACAATTTTAGATTTAGAAACGGAACAAAAACACACTTGCATCTGGGAAACAAATGATGTGCATCCTTCCTGATCCTGTTGTTGCGTCAACAGAAAACCATAGATATTTATATAACTATAATGTAAAACTATATAGTTACATACATATAGTGGCATGGTGGTTTGAAGTGTTGAAGCAAGACGGCCGTTTGGGTATAGAATGTATAGGTATACAGACGTTCTGGGAATACTCTGTATGTAGTCTCATGTTGGGCCATAATAAATTTTGTTACTTGAGTAATCCTCCGGCAATCTTTTTAGGTTCGTTCGGTCGGTGACTATGAATTCATTAGCTTCGCTAATTGGTAAGAAAATATTGTCGGTACGTTGCCGACTTTAAATTAAGACGTGTGCATGGATTGTTGTGTGTTATAAATTTTCATGGAGCTTTCATCTACTAGCAACGCATTCCATACATGTATAGCGGATTGTATTACGTTATGAATACATATAAAAAAAATTGGGATTTTTTCAATTTTGTTAGATAAACTACAGATTTAAAAATAAGCCAAAACAACAAAAACTAAAAAAAAAATTGAAAATTTGATTATGGAAACAATCGTATTATCGTGAAAAAAAAAGCCAGCAGCCTCTGTGGATGCAAAGTACATAGATACAAATTGGCAGCCCGTCTGGATGCAACTTAATAGGTTCCAGACAGTGGCGTATCTTCAGAGGGGCGCACGATTGACAGCCATATGATTCGTATATCATTTTCACTTATAAGTGAAATGGTGCAGCACAGTATCTGAGCTCAGAATACACATATGTATAAAAGTTGCAAACAATTCTTTAAATAAGTGACTATTAATTTGCCATTTGCCCGAAATTCACAACTAATAAATGCCTCCCAGTAATCCGAACTCCTCTGCAGTCCAGATCACCGTCGGTTTTTATTACTAAGTTAAGCTGACCAGACGTACAGCATTTTGCTGTACAGTACAGCAATTTGACCTGTCGTACAGCATTGGGAAATTTACAGCAAAATGTACAGCATTTGCCAGGCCACACAATGAAACCTAATTCACTACATAATATGCTCCTCGGTGAGGCATGTGATCAGTCTTGTCTATACTTTTAAGGTGTAAAGTTTGACTCCTTATACCCTGCACGATCGATATTTAGCGAGATAATCGCCATTTTATGTTTAAAAATCGTTCATTCGCGGTATCTCGGGAACCCTTCTTGATCTTTCTGAAATTCGGCACACTTGTAGAGCTACTTGACGCTCACATTTGCCCCAGCGCCCGCTCTAGCACTTACGCCGCCCCGGGCAAGAGGACAAATTGCCGCCCCTTAGGTGAAGTACCAGGCAGATTGATAGTAGATAGCACATGTTATGTCGTTGTTGTTGTAGAAGCGATTTAAGAGACTTTTTATTCTTGATTCAAGGCAGCTCTTGGTCGTTGTAACACATCGGTTCCACAATGGCTGCCGTAGTATCACATATCAACACAAAAATTCATAGTCACAGTGGGATTCGATCCAACGCTATAGTAATTATTAAAATTAGAATAGAATGTCTACCCACTGAGAAAGCCCAGATAGTATGTAGTGGAAACCTGTTCCGTCATCATTCATACTCTTAAGCGCAATTCAGCTCAGTTCAGCAAGGCCTTCTAGAGAGTTTGTTTGAAATTCCAAATGCTATTCACCACCGGCAAAAAATATAGAAACCTTGCGGAATTTAGAATGACATAAAAAATTGAAAATTAATGGGAACATTTGTTTTCCTCAAAAACACTCAACACGACAACACATTTTAGAAAACTCCGCTCTAGAAAATGGTAAGCCAAAAAAATGGTGGAGCGGATAAACATAAATTAGCCGGGTCTCTTCGTGGACGAGTTTCTTCAGTGGTTTAAACATGGGTGGCTTATTTTCATAAATGGCATCATTTCGCGAGTTGTTATAGAGAATAAGGTTAGAGCTAGCTAAATCGGCGGAACCTAGCCAAATCCCGATATTAGCATGTCCGGAAACATATTAGGGAGGACTGCTATTGCGGCTCTGGCAATGTGTAGATCCCTCATTTTGCTGGAATCCAAACTATCTTCTTCTAATTTTGACCACCCAATTCTTGATGAATCATAAATTAAAGTTGAATTGCTGCCAAATCCGAAAAGAAATTGTGTTGAAAACGGTGCATTTGGTCAAGAAATTTCTCATAGAAGATTTTTTTTAACGCTTTTAGCGTATATGCACTACTTCTAGTTTCTTATGGTTTCTCCGGAGGTTCAATATTTACTTAGTGGACGAGATCTGACGCAAAAAGTGAATAAAAATATTAGGATGCAACCACACTGATCGGGGTTTGCAAAACCGCGAACAAAACATCAAAGTTGTGGACAACACACGCCGGGAGGGTTAGAGACTTTGGGGAGATCAATTTTGTCATTTGTTCGGTTCGGTTTCGGTCAACTGATAGGGAATATTTATGCTATCAGCCCTCGAAAGAAGAATTTTTCTTTCTTTTTACCGCCACTGATGAAATGAAGAGGAACTAATTTTCAATTGGAGGACGAAATCAGCACACCATTCTCCAATAAGTTTTTTTTTAAAGAAGAACTTACTTAGCACATAACTTTGCAAGCATCACAGACGTAAAATTTAGGCAAATCTCACTAAACATTTTTAGATTCTAAATGCAGTACTTCGTATATCAATTGTATGGGCTCTTCAAAGCCTAGCAAGAACTTTGCATTTTTAAAACACAACTTTCAAAAGAGAACTAATGATACAGTTGATAAATTTAAAAAGTAATTCGTTTCCTAAAGAAGCAATTGTTGTTCTTCTTTACTTAAACAAAGCTTGATTTCTTATTTTGTTTCACCCCTTTTTACTTCATCTGTAGTTGTCATGGCTTCCTTTACACTAAATCCAAGTTGATATTGAGTTCTTACTTTTGGTTTTTAGATTTTTTTATTCGTGTTTTGGCCAAAAAGCCGCCCCTAAAATTTGGCGCCCCGGGCGACCGCCCGGATTGCCCCCCCCCCCTTAGAGCGGGCGCTGCATTTGATCCAAATTACATGGTCCTATCTATCTGCACGATCGATATTTAGCGAGATAATCGCCATTTTATGTCTCGGGAACCCTTCTTGATCTTTCTGAAATTCGGCACACTTGTAGAGCTACTTGACGCTCACATTTGCTCCAAATAACACGGTCCTATCTATCTGCGTTCGGAAGTTACGGCTGCCTAAATAGCAATTATGAGTTTTCTAACCGAAAATTGTCCATAACTTGGAAATTACTGACCGGAATTTTGAAATTTGGCAAACTTGTAGAGCACTGTACATATTTTGTGAACATTTCAAGGCTCTTGCTTCCGAGGTTCAAAAGTTGCAGACGTCAAAAGATGAGATTTTTATTCATTTTTCAGAAAATGATAGAAAACTGTATGATTTAAAACTGTACTCCATCCGATACCCCTATCTACCTCTATTGGTAAAAGCATACTAAAGAAAGGACTTTGGCAGGGTTTTTTTTCCCACAATATGTCTTTCAAATCCGTTAAAATAGAGTTACGAGACCAGGAAACCGGCATAAATCACTAATGTAACCATACATGCATACTCTCCTCCAGAAATATCGCAACCAGGATAAGCAACCCTTCCACCGCTCCTCAGATTTCATTCCATAGCTACATTGAAATTGTGCCTGGAAAGCCACCATTGTAGGTCTATAATCTTACTATTCCCTGTTAAAGCTTTTCGTGCTAAAACATACGATTCTGCTTCAAATCCCGATGCTTTTTTATCAAGGAGAACCAGTGGCGTAGATAGCTTTTCGAAGGGGAGGGGGATCAGTGGTCTGGATAATTTTTTTCAGAACAGGGGAAAAGCATTAAATGTATGATTGTTTCCATGCTTTCCTACCGAAGAAAAAAGTCCTATGTTGCTTGAGGTCTGTTGACAAGGACGAAAAATAATCCCGACAGGCAGCAACGCATCTTCGGAAGGAGAACGCAGAGACGTTGAGGCAGCCCCTGTGAAGTAATACCGAAAAATAGTCCAGCCGATGAGTGAACGAGATGGTCGTGATTTTATTCGAGAAAAATCCTACCACTGATGCTAGCCGGTATGTAGTAGCATCAGTGGCGAAGAGCACTGGAAAATATGGGGGGTTCACAAGGAAATATAAAAATGAATTGACTACGGCAATTTGTATTAAAATAACTGGTCTACAAAAAAAACAAAATTTAACAGATATTATTGTTTTTATATTGCATTTTCTTCCGCAGACTGCGCACACACACGGCGAATTTTGTTAGATTTTCATTCTGTAAAAATCCCAATCGGCCTGTGGAAAAGCTCAGAATGAAAATTCATTGAAATTCCCATAAATCTACTTATTTTCCGCGTAAATTGTAGCTTTATATTCACGCTGGTATTGTTTTTTTGTCACTTGCACTAAAAAAAAATCCCGGGGTAGGTCTTCCCGATTTTTTTTATTTCAATCTTATCTTCTATTACAAGATTTTTGAAATTTGCTTCAAAAAAAATTGACGGCTACAATTTCAATCATCGTGACGCATGTGGTACAATCTCTTTAAAACTTGAAGAAATCCAAATCTCATGTAAGTTATCGAAATTCTAGCCAATTGAAAATACAGCAAAAAGGTATGGATGAGGATTTGCTTGAAACCCGAATTCCGCAAGTATCTGTACAGCATTGAGTCTACTGGAGTCTGGTATAAGTATATTTATATTGCACGCTGTTTATATGTTTGAATCGCCGAAATTGGATCCTGAGGTTTGGGGCTGCCATAGAAACCCCACCCCCAAAAATAGGTTCCTCCAAGAAAAACATTTATATGGAACTTTTATATTTGTAGTGCGGTCTTCATCAAACCCAACATTCATGCGTTTCTATGGAATATACAAAACAAACATAGTACAAAACCTCTTTGATATGATACCCCGCATGCTGACATCCGGTCAAGGATTAAATAGTGTCCTTTTTGGGACCATTTCGATCATTTCTTTTTAGCAAAATTAGTTTTAGACTTCTGGGACCCCACTGATTCAAAAACAACAAGAATTAGCCTTACTCTATTTTTTATATTTGAAATGCTACATGAGGTACTCAGTCATGGTGAAAAAAGATTTCTATCGCACGACTCTATGGCTATAACTGAAATGCCTTTGCACTTATATGCCAAGCAATTAAGTAACTCAGTAGCATGCTTCATGCTGCCCTCGTCTATGAGCCACATGTGTCCATGCCGCGGCGGGGCGTTTCTCCCTCCATGGGTGTCGAATTGTTGGCTTTAAATGAAATATGTATTCAATTGTCTGAAACTATTACACCAAAATGGGTATCCAATTAACATTATGTGTTTTCTGGAAATGGATACCACCCATCAATAAATTTAATAAAAACTCGTTTATAAAGCCTAGGGAGGCTGATCTACCACTTTTTTCGCACAATTTTAAAACCTACAACTCTACCATTACCAATTTCAAATATATAAAAAAAACGAGACCGAGGCTACAACCTAAAACTCTACAAATATATAGAAAAACGAGACCGAGTTCTAATCGTGCGAATAGCACGATGAGTGTATACCCTATACCCATGTACAGACCTAGAAGCCACGCAAAACCCAAAAATTCAATTTCATCTTTCTTGTAGGGGAGGGAGGGGTAGATGATTTGGACCTGGCACATATTTAATATTATATCAAGGCATGCAACAGCTACCATTTGATACTAATTTGAATGTTTCGCGACATTCTAGCAAAAGATATTGCTGAATATATTTTTGTAGGGGAGGTAGGGGTAGGGGTAGTCTTACGTTCTATACTTTCCACCAACTTCAAGCATATGTCACAATTAGGCATTGATGAAAATTTCAGGTCGCTAGCGATATTCTGTTGAAAAATATGGCCCAATTAAACTATCACGGTGGGGTCATTTGTATGGGAGGTAGGGGAACCCTTGGTCCGATTTGATCAATTTTCAATACAATCCAAGCTTTTATCAAAACAATCATCTGACCCAAATTTCAAAACGCTAGCTTCATTATTTCGGGAGGTAGCGGACACACGGACGGACAGACGGACATGGCTTATTCGAATCAGGGACCGACCCTGATCATTTATGTATATACTTTGCCATACCTCCGGTGGCAACACCTCCTTTAAGGTGTTACATAAATCGTCGTAACAAAAACAATATACCCTATACCATCTTATGGGTATAGGGTATAAAAACGAGACCGAGGCTAATTTTGGGCGCGACCGAAATTCGAATAAACAATATACCCAATAAACTTGAAATTTGAATACCCTTCATTTTCTTTCGTGCTAATAGTTTCTTCGGCGACCCTATGACTTGTGTTCCGATTTTGCCCGTCAGGGACGTAGCCAGAATTTTGTTTCGGGAGGGGTCCAACGTTGGATTTCAGAAATTTTAGTAGACATTATTTGAAATTTGAATTTTGTTGTTGACTGTGGAGAGGAACAGAGTATCTTCGCCATTAAGGGCTGAACTAAGATCGAGAGTGAAGTTTTTCCCGTTGCGATTTTATCAATAAAAAATCATACTTACTGTCGTGGAATATGTCACAAACGGTGGGGAATTGTATAAGCTACAATCCGAGACCGGTTCCATAATTCTCCTCAGCCATTTTATGTAATATTTTTCGATTCGCCGGTCATTTCACATTTCACGATGAAATAACCGTGAAATCGAAAAAAAACATAAAATAGCCGAGAAAAATTATGGAACTGTTTCCGGATTGTAGCTTATGGAATTCCCCAGCATTTCCCACATATTCAACGACAGTAAGAATACATTTTCATTGAAAAAATCGCAGCGGCCAAAAATTTCACTCTCGATGTCAGTACTAGGCTTTAACTTGCATTCGTGTCTCTCACGAAAAATTGTCCCGTTGAGACTTGCCTTTTATTCACTAAATTGTGCACTTTCCTTTTCCCTGTGAAATAAAGTGCAACTGCATTGTGTGAAGTGAATACCACCAAGCAAATTCAATTTCACGATCATCAAAATTTTTGACAGGATTTGTGTGGATTTCACGTAAAATGGCGATTTTAGTACCCGATGGTACAGGACGTCCGAAGAGTTGGTTTTACAAATATGTAAAATCAAACTCAAAATCAAGTGAAAGACAAAGTGCTAGATTGTTTAAAAATTATAATTCGTGCTGGGCTTCGTGGGCTCAGACAGTTACGAAATATGTTCAACGGATGAAGTTGGCGGAAACCGTTTCCAATCCATGACCTCTCGTGAATATTAACGAAAGTTCAATCCAGATCATCTAGTGAGTATCATGATACAAATACTTCCTTGAAACGTCTATTTTACATCACTTATACCGAAAATTACTAGTCGAGATGAGGTGGTGAAACTAGGAGTCGAATTAACTTTGATAAAAACTTATCTTATCTGAGAGCAGCAGTCAGCTATCTGAGCAAATGCCTAAAAGCCGCCGAATGCCGATATTGAAAAGGTTATAGCTCACGTGAAAATTAATATACATTGGCCCAGGGAGCATAACCTTTCCTTGGCGTATAGAGAGCTGTAGGTTAATATCGGGTATAGGGACATCGTCTTTCCGACGGTAGAGAGGCTTAAAAAACACTTCACTACTTACTAGGATAAAAACTTTTTCCAAAATTTGTATTGTGTACGGCCACTTTCGTCCAGGTGTTAAAATTTAATTGACTGTAAATTAAGATACCCAACACATGAAACACTCTGGACATTGCGAGCACTTTGCGAATAGGTTAATTTATAAATGCGAAGATTTATTTTCTTTTATTATATATTTTTGTGAATTATGCAAAAAATAGTCACCTGAATCCATTTGGAGTTTAATATCATAAATATCTCATATCTCTACGGGAATGGGAACTCTTGCACTGTTTTTCATAAATGCGTAAAGACTCGAAAATTACGTCCAAGCGATACCATTTGCACATCAACGCATTGAAGAAACTGCCCCAATTTCTACCCAGCCGATTTAAATAAGTACACCGCCACCGGACTTCGTTAGTAAATGGAAGATTGATAGATAAAAGATAACCTTTACTTTGTTTTCATTTCAGCTAGTAAGGTCAAACAGTGATTCATAAAATACCCTGAGGACAAACGAAAATATGCTTTTGAGAATCTTTGTAAGAAGGGTATCGATTCACACTGCCTTTTCATAAATGACCTTTACTGTGGAAATTTCTTATTTCCCTGAAGGTATATTACGAAAGGATATTTCTATTTGTTTGTTAAAAATGAAAAAAATACAGGTCACTGAAATTTCAAAGCTCATTGAAATCATTTCGGGAGGGGTCCGGACCCCCTGGACCCCTCCCCTGGCTACGTCCCTGTTGCCCGTTCCTAAATAATTCTTGATTTTTTGTTTTGCGATTTCTGCGGCAGCTCCATATGTTACGCGACGTCGATAGAAAAACATTTGTGTGAGGGTTGGTTAGCATTGGTGCACAATTAAAAAAACAAAATCATAGAAAGAGGGGGGCGTAGCATATCCTCATAGTGGGATTCTATCTGTTTTTACATACATTTTTTGGTTGGTATACGTGAAACGAGAGGTTGGATTGGAATTGGTGCAGAAAGAAAACAGTTATCCTTCAGAATAAAATTGGGGGGCTGGTATCGTATGCAAGCCCCATGACTCCATGGTCCGATTACTTCCTTTTTTAGATATATTATTATGTTTTGTGGCATCAACAGAAACTCATTTGTGTGAGATTTGGTTGAAATCGATGCACATATAAAAAAGTTTTTCATATAAGAATTGGGGGCTGCGTTTGGATGGCAACCCCATGTCCGCATGGTCTTATGCCATCCATTTTTACATATGATTTGTGGCATCAATGCAAATACATTTGTGTGAGGTTCGGTTGGAATTATTGCACAAACAAAAAAATGTTTCTTAGAAGATCTTAACTTTGGGGGTGTCATTTGTATGCCAGCCCCATGACTCTATGGTCCGATTCCATCTATTCTCACGTATGTTATGAACCATCAGTATAAAAACATTCGTGAGAAGTTTGGTTAAAATTAATGCACAAGTGAAAAAGTTTTTCTTAGAAGAATAAATTGGGGTGTTTGGTTTGTATGGCAGCCCCATGACACCATTGCCCGATTTCAGCGATTCAAACATACAAACTGCCTACAATACAAAGAAGCACGTGTGCAAAATTTCAGCTCCAGAGCTCTTAAACTGGCCGATTGAAACGTGTAGCAACAGACAGACATCGCCCAATCGACTTTCCTTGTCATGCTGATCATATATATATATATTTGGTCGACCTTATTCGAAGAATATACGACTCAGCTACCGTTGCAGTTAGAAATGGCCAAGAGTATTCTCAGAATGTTAGGGTATCGAAAGGCGTACTTCAAGGTGACCCACTAAGTGCCTTACTATTTAACTTGTACATCAACGATATCGAAGTATTTTTGAGACAGAACGGACTTAAAGGTGTCAATATCACAAAAGACAACGACATAATGATGCTGGCATACGCTGACGACATTGTCATCTTTGCAAACTCTGCTACAGATCTGCAAGATAAAATAAACAACGTGGAAGCGTACTGCAGACAAAAAAAGCTAACGATAAACGTTGAGAAAACTAAAATTATAATTTTCGAAAAGAGGATCAAGACGAAAAGAAAGAAGCAATTCTATTATCAACAAAAAGTTATCGAAATTACATCCGAATTTAAATACCTTGGCAGTACACTCTACCGTACTGGAAACTGGAATAAGGAAATTGACAACAGGAAGAAATCTTCGGCTGCTGCACTTGCAAATATCAACAATCTATTGTACATGCAAAGCATTGGATGGAGTGCTCAAATGAAACTTTTTGACTCAATGATTGAAGCAGTTGCCCTGTATGGAGCGGAAGTATGGGGAATGGATGGATGCCAAAAAATAGAAAAAGTGCAGCAAGACTTCATAAAGAGGTTGCTTTTTTTACCCCGAAACACAGCAGCACATACAGTACGAAGGGAAAGTGGACGAACACATCTAAAAGTCAAAATCATGCTGAAACTCCTTAAGTGGTTGAGTAGAGTATCAAGCCTGCCCAACCATCGATATCCTAAACTATGTCTGAACGAACTATATAAAGAGGTAGAGAATGGAAATATGGATAACTGGTTAGGGAAGCTACGAATCGACCTTTTTAATAACCTGCAAGACTTCCCACATCTTATGGAGAACCTCCCTGAGCAACAAAATATAGATGAAATAATAAGGATACTTACTGCCAAATCATTAACCAGCGACTTTAACAAATCCGCCACTAGCACATCATCATGTTGGTTCCAGTTCACAAGTGAGGAGATATCGAAACCATCTTGGTACCTTCTACAAAACATTCCTAGCCATCATAAACGTTGCATGGCTCAAATTCGAACTTACAATAAGTACAACCAACGAATTTACATTGCTGGAAACTCCTACAAGTTCAACCACGAAAACACCTGTACATTATGCAACAAGCGTCAACTAGACACAATCGAACACCTTCTGACTAAATGCCCAATCAACAACCCAATTAGAAATCACTACCTAAATAACTTAAGCACATTACAACAAATTATTGAAATCATTAACACTAGAGACACTACTAAAATAAAGAATTTGTATTTATTCACTTTAGAGTCATTGAAATTAAGAAGTTTTTGTTTGGATGAATAATTAATGTAAAATTTAAAAACATTTTGCTATTCATAAATTGGATTTGTACCACTACTTTTTATTTTCTCTTATTAATATACTGAATTACTATTATCAACTATTACTGAATTAAAAAAAAAAACTTACTACTAAACACTTTGTACCCGAACCCCTGTAATAAGGCAATGCCTTCCACAGAATATCAAATAATAATAATAATAAATAATAATATTTGATATGGTCGGAGATGCTTCCTTCAATGCGGTTCAAACTTCACGACAAAGTTAATATACCCTTTTCGCTTAGAAAGCGAAGGATATAAAAAAAACCTTTCCCACCACATCAAAATAAAAATTATTTCCTTTCCCTCGTTCTCAGCTAGGGGGTACACACGGGCCCGGATTTAACCTTTATGGCGCCCCTGGGCAGTAGTCAAACTGCTGGCCGCCGCTTGAAAGTAGTAGAAGTACCATACACATGGAAGGCAAAACGTTTGCAGGCTATTATGAAAAGTTTATATTTTTTTTATCACAATATTTTTACAAAATATATTCCAGGGACGTAGGCAATATGCGTTGTTTGCAGGCCTTGGTACCCGGAACTCCGTGTAAGTGACATGCCATTATTCGATTACGGATCCTGCCATCTCGCGTTTCGTCTATATTTTTTTCGGTAATTCTTTGCCTGAGCTACTCTTTCGCCAAATGACCTCTGTAGATTTTATTTACCAAATAAATTTCGGATGGTCCGCCAACATAAAAAACAAAATTCCTGTATTTTTCCCCTATGCATTAGCCATCTAAATTTGATTCGCCTAAACTCTATCCCGTGTAGGGTAGTGGCACGGGTGAAAATTATAATGTAATGTATAATGTAATGTAATTTTCTTCATATGGAGTTCGTTACCCACTTTACTACACGGGATGAGCAATAAAAGGAAACTACATACATGGATTTGAAAAAAGTAGAATATGCAGTGCATGCCCCCTGACCCAAAAATCACAGACAAGCTACGGTCTAAAAATCGGAAATCGTAGGTTGTTGTATTCGGCAGTAAAAGTCAAAATACATGCAAATGATATTTATCGTTAGAAGGAGACATTTGCGATGGTCCTTTCTCAAAATTTGGCTTTCAAATTTGCCTAAATATTTTGCGACAAAAATATAAACAAACGGGAAATCTTAATAGTTGTTATAGTTTTAAATTAGATACCCAACCTCCTGAGAAAATCATGATGTTGATAAAATTATAGGCCTTGCCGTTCCTCCTGCTGAAATCCTGAATACGCCCATGAACCTAGGGTCCGATTTCGTTAGAGTTTTAGTTTCCTGTGAAAAAGATAACCTACAAAAATTCGAAAATCTATAGGCAGTCCTTAATGTAATTCAGCAAAAGTCATTAGACGCATAAAAAGTGCTAAGGGTGCTCTTTTGATATCCAATTTAAGGATATCAAAAGAGAGTGGGGGTTATTTTAGATGGCTTGTAGTGTAGTTTGATCTGGAGTATTCGTTCGTATTATAAACATGTCCATCATTTAATATAAGTTCACCATAGTTACGCCTAAAAGCTCCTCTAGGTCTCCTATAAAAATATGCAATGAATCATATTTCCTATGGACTTATTTAAAGTGTAGCCAATACGTTACGAAGATGCTTTCTACTCCTAATCTAATCAAATTACCCGTTCGGAGTGAAAGAAATTCTACCATAACTGTGCGTGAAGGATAACTTCTAACTGGGCGCGACAGTCCAATATTGGACTAAGGCCGTAGATGTCTTAGTGACAGCGAATTTCGAAGCTCTCAACTGATTTTTTGTTGAGGTGTTGAGATCAGCAGCACGCTCAGCAGTGTTATTTATCCCCATAAATGGGTACTCGTTTAACATCTGAGTGAGATCATAGTCCGTCACACGTGTCGTGAGTTCGGAAAACACCATAAAATGAATTCGTTCACGGCGAGTCTCCACCCATGACCCTTTGCACCGAAGGTGCGCGCACTAACCACTACACCAGCCAGACTAAAATTATTTTGCATTCATTCATTCATTAGTTACATCAAAAATGGAAATAGAAGGATAAGCTAAGAAGTGTGTTTGAGTTACACCCATACAAACAATGGGGACGGAATAGGTCCCCTCCACTTACCTTTATTATTACAAATGCTCAAACCTAAACCTGAAATGTATTCAATAAGACCCTAAGAACACACGGTAGCAAATAAAAAAGTACAGAAAAATTAATGTAATGTCATCAAAATAAATTTATACCTTACACTGTGTCAATAATCTCTGCATACAATCTCTCACAAAATCTTTTAGCTATTAACAGAACACAATGCTAAAGTACCAAAAAAAAAACCTAAAACAAATCGAATAACATCTTTTGTGCAATGTCCTTACCAAGTCGCATTCTATCGCTCGAGTCAATTACGAAGACAATCCCGTGACAAGATTTGAAATGGTGCTCCCACAAGCTTCGATATCGACCAGCTCCCGACATGTCAAACGCTGTAAAGAAAACTCCTTGATCTGCAAAAGAACAAAAGTAGATTCAAATTACCCATACAGTCTTTGGGAAAGGATAGCAGAAAATAAAGTGATGTGTGTGTAAGCAAGGTAATATTGAAAGCCTTCAATATACGGCTAATGCCAGCTCGTATTAGGACCAAAAGCTACAATTACAATAAACACACTTGGAGGACTACCGCACTAGACACACACTGAAAAGGACACACATGACACGAAAGCATCCCATAGCCAAGTCTCATACGTCTTTTGCTTTTGTGTGTCGATTTTCGAGAATAGCGTTCATTCATCCCTTGATCTATACGCAAATAGACAAAGTCTATATGTAAGTCGATGATAGGATGTAAAAACGGGAACAGGCATCCGCTTTCTCTATGCGGATGCTTTTATATCAAAAGACTCAAAAGTGTGGGCTCAAAACGGGTAAGCTATTAACTTCGATGCAAGTTAGCAGCTGGAGTAGAATAGTGCGAGTCTATTATAGTGTTCCTGCATTAGCTCTTACCAGGCAATCATTTTCTGTCTTCAACGTCATTCGGGGATATGTGTATTCTACAATGGAAATAGGCAAAGGACTCTTTGTCGCTCTCTAATCCATTAAGAACACAATAAAGCCGATGAATTGCGTGCGCTTTCAGTGGAAACGCCATGTATCCACGCTATATTTGACATAATGATTATGCCAGGGAACAATAATGTCTGGTTTAACTCTGGGATGGAAAGCATATTTATACGTAGAAGGATTATTGTCAACTTAATCCGCATGTAAGTCGGATTTTTGTTTCAATTTTGCCCGGTGTTCTTTAAAAATCTTAAGAGTCTATATGTATACAGCACGATATGATTCTTAAAATATAATTTCTCCATTAAAATCTTCTATCCATTGTCTTTTGTCTAAACCCAAACCACAAATCTCGGAAATTACCTTTCATGCTTGCAGGTTATTCTCAAGTAAATTGTTGACCAAACAAACACCTAGCCTTTGTGTTTCACCGTCTTGCCCTTTTGGAAAAGGCTTTCTATTAAAATTAAAATTCATCCCTCTCTCTCTCTCTCTCTCTCTCTCTCCAGGCCAAATTAAAATGCAATTAAACAGCCCGTTGCAATTGTCATTTAATTCATTTAACACTTCCTAAAGTGTTTTCAAGATGTGGACTTATGGTTTAATTAAAAACCAACCCTCGAGGTTTCACGTGTTCCTAATAGAATTATTTTTTTCTTTTTCTCTTGTCTGTGAGTTCTATGGAAACGATGACGACGTGATAAACTTTCGACGAGAGGGCAGATTAAAGAAAAAGAGTCATTCAGGTGGTGGGGATGGTCCAATATTTGTGGTTATGTACGAGATAAAGGTAGAGATAGTTTTTTGTTTGTTCGCTTGGAAATGAAGTTGAAATGGAGTTTTAGCAGAGTTTATAATGACTTTATCCAAAATATTTGAGTGAATATTTTTTTGGATACATGTACCCAGTGGTGTGTGGTGAAATATTTCATAAGGATGCGTCTAAATCTGAAAGAACCATAATAATCACTATCTCTGGGACACTACATATCCTCTGAAGCTTTAATACAGACACAAAGTAGAGGCGGTAGCATGAATTTTACTTAAAGCGAAATTTGTGACCATAATTTTTAACGAAAACCGGAACATTACGCTATCAGCTCTCACAAGAAGAATTTCCTTGTTCTTCTTATCGATTTTAGCGACACTTATATTACCGTCCGCCATATAGCGGACACATAGCGGAAAATATCGGAAACACAAAAGTTCTCCCTATGAGAGCGGATAGCAGAACAAGCCACGAAACAATCCGTTTGATCGCTCGATTCCACAAAGAAGGTTTGATTTCTCTGAAAATCGAAACAGTTACTTTTTGTTTTGCACTGCGATTGATAGAGTATCTTGTTTCCTTTACAGTGCAGAAAGAAAATTTGAGAAATATCACGATTTGCAATTGCAGTGCAAGAATCACATCAAGTTGTGAATTTTTTCGACTTTGTTTCGATTTCGTATGGCTGTTAAAATAAGTGACCGAAATTTTCTTAATCTTTTTTTTTTTTTTTCGTAGTGATCACCAAATGCTGTATCATCTGCTTTCAGGTTAACGATGACTTTTAGGTCACCCTGTATATCTACATAAATGTAGTAACAATATGAGGAAACAAAACTCGGTAGATTCGAGTATTTTATCTTTCTACATTATAACCAAATTTTTTCACACGTCGCAAGTTACTTTCATTTGTTAAATAATTTTCTTACCATTTTAATTCCTGTGCACAACACAACAGTACATAATTTTCATTATTCGTATATTATCGATTTTTTTTTATCAATCCCAAATAAAATAATATGGAAACAATTGCATAGAAAAACACATACAATGCACCCATCACGTGAGGATCCCTCAGCGATCGTAGTTTTCCATCCAATTCCGAGCCGTATTTGAATATTTTTTTAATGGTGGTACTTTCCTTGTGTCAACTATGACCCAAAGGAACATGTCTGTATAGAAAATATCAGCATATAGTGCTCAGAACCGGTGCTTTAACTGCGGTCGGTGAGCGATCGTCACATGAGTCGTCTCTACGAACACAAACCTTTAGATATGTGGAGAATGAAACGCATAAAGATTGTGTGGGGAGTGGGGAAGGGGAACTGTCTGCTATTTGATATGAGTGCTTTCTGATACAATTGTGAATGATTTGGAACCGATTGAGCAGAAACAAGTTGAACGTATCGCATTGTAAATTTGTACTCAACTTTGAGTCTATGCAAGCGTACGAGGCGATCGATAGAAATTGAAACGGAAAATTTGAGACATAAAAACTGAGATCGATGTTTATTTTCTCCTGTGCGGATTAGAAATTAATCTAGAGGCATTTGTTACTGTAGTAGTTAATATTTGAAATTTGTTAACTACAGCTTGGTGTTCTTAATGTTTCAACAGATTAGAGGGGTAATTTCTATATTTATAATTTAGCATGAAATTCTAGGGATACAGCGCATCACATCTATGGGCCACACGCCACTGCATGTACCTGTGTTTTGAGAAGTAATGAGATAAATACATAATACATCAAAGTGGTTCTCGTTGGAGTTGATTGGATCTTTATGAAGCTCTATATCTCGTCATAGAAGGTAAGTATTCTTTCAAAACTCGCGCGCGCGATTTATGAAGGATTTATGAATTCTACAACGGGATATTAAAAAGAGCCGCCATATTTACCGTTAAAGTAATAAGTCTCTTCGGAGACCCACGGAAAAGGTAAATTATTTTAATGAATAGGTGGTCTGGCCTTTCGGTAGTCGATCCTTAAGTATCCTCCCTTGTATGACAGTCTTGTTCTGTAGGGGCTGATAAATTAGCTTGATTAGAAATAAGAAAATACTCCGACTGATTTACGCTAAGAGAAAGTATCGGGATTTTTTGCAAAAAGCGGGACTATGAACAGGCGGAATTTTGTATTTCGGGATTCTGTAGGTTTCCCCTTTTTGGGTTTGCTACGATATCACGATGTTGAAAAGCAGTATTTTGAATTAGCGGGTTATTGAAATGACCGGATATTAAATCGACGGGATTTTGATTAGACTGCATTCCAATTGAGCGGGCTTTTAAACTCGCGGAATATTGAAATGGCGCACTGAACCAAATATTTCTTCATGTAAACGAATTTTTTTTTCGTAAAATTTTGAATAAAATTTGTATTTGATTTGAATAATAAATTTGTTGCATTGAAAAAGTACGGGTAGATTTTAAAAAAAAAGTTGCATATTATTCAATATGAAAATTTTGTTTTTCGTTTTATCAAATTAACTAAATTTTCATCAGTTTTATTACTATTCGCTTACAATTTTTTATCAATTTGAAGAAATCGTACTTTGTAAAAGTTTTTCTTCGTAGACAAGAAATTATTCAACTGACAATTTGTTTGCGCTAAATTATTGGAACCAATTGACGACGTCGGGCTATCGTGCCACATTGATGATGATGAATTGTCAGATTGACAAAAATTAGTCAAAATAACAAATTCACAATTTGTCAGATTCTAAAAAAGGATGAAACTTAATCAAATAGAAGAATAGCATCATTCTTATATTTTATATACATATGTCATATTTTATCACAATGAATAATTTAGTGATATTGATAAAATCAATTCTTCAATTTTTCTTTTTTACGAAATTTCTTCACACTGATTCGATTATTTGAGTAATCTTTGCCTTTAAATTTTAATGGAAATCTCAATTCCAAAAAGAAATTTTTTAATACAATTTGCAAAAAAAAAAAAATTATAAAGTCGTGGCCGAGTCTCAATAAGGCGTCCGCCATGCAGTGTGAATGTGTATCAACTACTGCAGGTCTTGAGAACATTGGGAATATATTTCCCTTCTGGCGCAGTGGCACGCAGGCGGGCCGAGAATATAAAAATAAATTAAATTAGTTTCGATACGAATAAGACAAGACGCAATGTTAATTTTTAATTAAAAATAAAATAATAGAAAATTTCTTCATATTGACAAATTATTCATCAATTTACAATAATTTCGTAATTATTCAATATGACTATGTTATTCTTCAATCCAAATAACAGCTTCATTTACCGTATTTTCATGAAATTTTCTTCATATTAAATGTAATTTCGTCGAATTTACGAAATTTTTGGTTCAGCGCGGGATAATTAATGTCGGGATTTAAAAAAAAAACGGGAATATGATGGGCGGGATATCGTAGCCAACCCATCCACTAGTGGGATTCTAAAACGGCGGAGTTTTTAGTGGACGGGATTTTAAAGTGGCGGGATCTTTTAATTAAAAATTAGGATTATAAACGGGCGGGATTTTGTTTTTCGGGAGTATGTAGATATTCCAAAACTATGGGTTCGTCCTATACAAGGTGACCCAACAGGAGTTTGTTCTACGCACTGCTCATTTGATAAATCGACGAGTACTGTGGAACAAAGGTATGTTGGGTCAGAGCACACAAGGTATGTTGGCTGTCTCACAATTAAAAATGATTCGTATATAAGTGCAAATCAGAGGGCATTCGGTGGCTCAGTGGAAGAGATGACTCTCTAATCCTGAGTTGCTGGAGCTTGGGTTCGAGTCGCACTGTGACCATATGGATGCTTGTGTTGTCTTTAAAAATGCTCCTATGGCAGCCGGTTCTACGATAAAATCGTCCCGGAGCAACCCGTTGTTAATACAACTGCCAAAAGCTGCCAGCCGCCCTCGATTCAAGAGAAAAACACTCTTGAATCACACAGTAATATACATGCATGTTGGGACGCAGCCTCCGCATCACACGAAACAGCCGTCCCTGTTCCCATTTAGTGCGGGTACACAAATTATACAAAAGTACGTTTTTAAGAATGATGCTCTCCGAGCGATTTCCTGATTTATAGGCAGATCGACTCGGAGAGTGCAAAAAATGACATTCGACCGGTTTCGATCAATATCAATGCATTTGACATGGCACTCTCATCATCGAGTCGATCTGCCTGTGAATCAGGAAATCGCTCGGAGAGCATCATTCTTACAAACGTTGTACTTTTGTGTAATTTGAGTACCCGCACTAAATCGGAACAGGGACGGCAGTGGAGGGCTACATGGCTCTTTCGTGTGATGCGGAGGCGGCGTCCCACTATCCATTTATATTACTGTGTGTGATCATTGGCGTTTTATGTTTTGGGTTTCTTGCTTATTGACCTCTCAGTATTGATAACCTTTTCTTTTACATAGAAAACGCTTTGAAATATTATTTTGTTTATGTAATAATGTTTCTTAAAGATTTCCTGTCTAATTTTGATGAAGGAGGCTCCACCTCCGTAACATTTATTGAAGTGCAATTATTAGTGGGAGATGATGCAATCTCTGGTTACAACAGCGGTTATGTGTCATGTCTTCTGTATTAAAACGAAAACAGTTTATGGTCAGGATATTCCATAGAAATTTCCACTGTATTAGAGGTGGTTACAACCCAATAGGAAAAATAGAAGCGACCTAGAAGCGCTTAGTCACCATTTTCAAATATGCTTCAGAGGAAGCGCTTCCAGAGAAGCATATTTACGGATGGTGAGGAAGCACTATAAGATCGTAATAGAAAAGCATCGACTATTTGCGACGATTGCAGCACACATCGAATACCGTTGTTCTAGATAATTTCATAACGTGAAAAGTGTACGTCATTCGTATTGTTAAATTTAAAGTGTTCAAGTCGTGATTTTTGCAGCATACTCTTAATTTGAAAAAATAAACAGATGAACATATTTTTCTAGTAAATTTGAAAATTTCACTTATATCCGTATGAAGTTATTTTTTATACAATGCATGTTCGATTTTCGCATTTAATCCTCTAAAAGCGCACTTCATTCACTTAAATGAATGAAATGTGAAATTCTTTTGGAACGCTTATAACGCTGCTTCAGAAACGCTTACCACTCACTTCTCTGGAAGCGCTTACCACTCACTTCTCTAGAAGCGCTTCTGGAGCGCATCTTAAGGAGCTGCTTGCCTCCGCGGACATGCGGACATGTTAAAAAGTACTTGAAGAGGAATGGGGATGGGAAGCGCTTCTCTGCTTCCCGAGAAGCGCTCTTTTTGCCCTTCTGAAGCGCTCTTTTTCCTATTGGGAACATCTTTTAAATACATATGCAACCGTGATTAACACTATTAAGAAACTCTGACCGAAGTTTGTATTGAGATCTATGGAAATTCGGCAAGTGCTCATTAAAAGTATTAGCCAGAATAGTCTACCTACAGTTGATTTCGTCATTTCCAGCATATGAAAAATTTCATGGGATTGTCTTAACGATAAACAGCTTACATTGTATACAGAAGATACGACACATAACGGGTTTTGAAGCAAGAGATTGCATCATCAGTTTGTTCCAAAGGTACAAATGCAAGGGAGAGGGCCTCCCATCTACCCAAATTAGACATCAAACCTTGGAGAAACATTATGACGTACAATTTATAAAAAAACACGTGATGGTTGTCCCATTGTTGACAACCGAAATGAAAAACTCGCTACGCTCGCCAACCCCCGGGGCCGAGGCTAATTTCGGGCGCAGCCGAAATTTGGATACCCTTCGCTTGGGCTAAAAGTTTTTTTCGGGCGTACCTATGACTTGCATTTAATCCCCTCCCTCATTCTTTTTCTTCCGTCTTGACTAAAGTTTTGGGCTTGGTTGAAATAAGTGGGCAAATAAAAATATTTACTCGGAAAATTTTATTAGGGTTTCCGGAGCATTACCCCACAGTACGATTCCATTCGTTTTGAACTTTTTAGTTGCTTTGATAAAGACACATTAATTCAAGGTTTTGTGAAATTGGTGTAAAAAAATGTTTCTTAGAAGAACCAATATGGGGGTTTAGTTTGTATGGCAGCCCCATGACCCCATGGTCCGATTTGATTCAATCTTACATATGGTTTGTGTCATCAATAGAAATACATTTGTGCGAAATTTGGTTGAAATTGGTGCACAAATAAAAAAGTTTTTCTTATAAGAACCCAATTTGGGGGGTTAAGTTTGTATGGCAGCCCCATGACCCCATGGTCCGATTTGATCCATTCTAGCATATATTTTGTGTTATCTTTAGGAACACATTTGTGTGAAATTTGGTTGAAATTGGTACACAAATAAAAAAGTTTTTCTTAGAAGAACTCAAATTGGGGGGGCTAGGTTTGTATGGCAGCCCCCCCATACGGGAATGGTCCCACAATACGTTTTCTTTTATTTTTGCATTTCCGGTTGTTTTGATAAAGATATATGAATACAAGGTTTTCGGCAATAGGTGCAAAAAGGATGTTTCTTAAAAGAACCCAATTGGTTGATTGGGTTTGTATGGCAGCCCCATGATCCCACAGTGCGATCCCACCCATTTTTACATATCTTTTGTAGTATTAATAGGAGAACATTTTTGTGATGTTTGGTTCAGATTAGTTCATAAACAAAAAAGTTTATCTTAGAAGAACTTAATTTGGGGAGCTAAGTTTGTATGGCAGCCCCATGACCCCATGGTCGGATTTGATCCATTTTTACGTATGTTATGTGCCATCAATAGAAACACATTTGAGCGAAGTTAGGTTGAAATTGGTACACAAATAAAAAAGTTTTTCTCAGAAGAACCTAAATGGGGGGTTAAGTTTGTATGGCAGCCCCATAACCCCCTTGTCCGATTTAAGCGATTCAAACATAAAACATCCTGCAACAATAATAAGCATGTGTACAAAATTTAAGCTCTCTAGCTTTTATAGCGGCCGAGAAAAACGCACTGCAACAGACGGACAGACGGAGAGACGGACAGACGGACAGACGGACAGACGGACAGACGGACAGACGGACAGACGGATAGACGGACAGACAGACAGACAGACAGACAGACGGACATCGCCCAATCGACTCCC
Source organism: Microchrysa polita (assembly GCA_949715475.1). NCBI lineage: Eukaryota > Metazoa > Arthropoda > Insecta > Diptera > Stratiomyidae > Microchrysa > Microchrysa polita. The sequence continues at coordinate 130,716,011 of OX454415.1, read as the reverse complement.
CAAGTCATGCTGATCATATATGTATACTTTTTATATGGTCGGAGATGCCTCCTTCAATGCGTTACAAACTTCATGATGACAAAGTTAATATAGGGTATAATAACGGTTTGAAATACACGGAAACTTCTTGTGAATTAATCTGTCTTTTTAATATTCCTTATGTTTACAGTATGTGGAATAACTGTGATCTCTTTGAATTTTAAAGGATCAGTATGTTGTATGGTGCGGCTATAGTTATGACAGGGAGTGTATGTGCTAATTATATAATAAAATCTAAAACTCTTCCTTAAGGAAATCCATTCCCTTTACAGGATAGAAATGTGGACGCACCCGAACCGCGTCGATTTGTTGTTTCTTTAGGAAGATCTGTAATGTTTCTTTTTTAAATTTTATTCGCGAATGCGAATGTCATGCGGATGCACATGCGAATATAATGCGAATGATGCCAGTACTCGTACATCATACGCATCGCCTTTGTATCGATGTACGTTTCAGCTATGCATGGTGCACCCATCAAACGTTCTATTCGCTTGACCACTGGCCGCTTAGAAATCTCAAGTATCTTGTATACATATTTATGTACGTGTATCGATGCACTATGCGGGTGACGACGAATTGTCGTTGCATTTACATACCCTACACTTTCGAGCTGCAGCTAAGTTGTCAAACGGGTGGAACAGTGTTCGCTGAGTGCATTATGCATAGATGAAATGTACATGAACAAAGTGCATGGGAGAAACGGGTATGAAAAGGATGAGTGGATTGCCAAATGTATGTAAATGGATGAAAAATTCTATATTGTAGATCAACCAATTTTATATGGCTCATGCGAATCTAGATGTAGAGTGGGGACACAGCTCACTCTATGTACATACTTAGAAATTATGTTCTGGCGGGGAAGCCTTCGACTGAGAACTAGATGGCAAGGACGAGGGATGCGGGAACACAACTTCTAAAACGGCAAAATGGTCCGATTTTTTCAAAAAAACGGGAAAGTGGCATGATCTTTAAAAATTGGTTGGAAATTTAAAAATCTGCTCCGTTTTTTGGGGAGTTTAGCACCAGCCTCCGACCTGATCGCCACGATCTGTTTTTTTCTGTTTTTTCATTAGTATTTAAGTTTTGTGAAATATTTGGCCGTTTCTAATCAGCCACGCCGATTTTCGTGCATCACTGTGAAATTTAAACAAAAAAAAAAAGTCACTATTTTTCTGTTGGATTCGCCCGCTTGGTTCTTTTTGTACATCGGCTGCAATCAGTGCCCATCATAATCGTGCTGTTCATTTGCTGTGTCACAAATTTCGATTGGCCATCATATCTTCGCATCGATCGTATTATATTTAAAATCCACGAGCACATTGCGTCATTTGTTCCTTTGCGGTGTCACAAATGTTGGTCCACTATCATATTTCTGCACCGACCGCAAACGTACTATATTTAAAATCCATCGAGTTCATGACGTCATTTGTCCAGTTGCTGTATCACAAATTTCGATTGGCCATCATATCTTCGCATCGATCGTATTATATTTAAAATCCACGAGCACATTGCGTCATTTGTTCCTTTGCGGTGTCACAAATGTTGGTCCACTATCATATTTCTGCACCGACCGCAAACGTACTATATTTAAAATCCATCGAGTTCATGACGTCATTTGTCCAGTTGCTGTGTCACAAATTTCGATTGGCCATCATATCTTCGCATCGATCGTATTATATTTAAAATCCACGAGCACATTGCGTCATTTGTTCCTTTGCGGTGTCACAAATGTTGGTCCACTATCATATTTCTGCACCGACCGCAAACGTACTATATTTAAAATCCATCGAGTTCATGACGTCATTTGTCCAGTTGCTGTGTCACAAATTTCGATTGGCCATCATATCTTCGCATCGATCGTATTATATTTAAAATCCACGAGCACATTGCGTCATTTGTTCCTTTGCGGTGTCACAAATGTTGGTCCACTATCATATTTCTGCACCGACCGCAAACGTACTATATTTAAAATCCATCGAGTTCATGACGTCATTTGTCCAGTTGCTGTGTCCCAAATTTTGATTCGCCATTATTTCTTTGCATCGCTCGCACACTGTACGGCACATAACATCCATCGATCTCACTTCGTCCTTTGTTCATTTGCTCCAGCGTCCACGTGGACTCTTTCAACCGATCGTTCATGCAAAAATCATACAACATCGTTTACCGACTGCTTACCACATTTTTTTTTTTGTGAAAATAATTTAATTTGCTTAGTTTTTATTTGTTAATTAATTAATTTAATCCAGTTTCTCTTTCTTTTTTTTGTGTGTTTGCATGTAATTTTCTTTTCAAATTTTTATAATACATAATTCGTTATCTAATGCGCACGTCATGATCCAGATAATAATAAATAACATATTAAAAAAAAAAGTGAATAATACAGTGAAAAGTGTGATTTCCCTCCGTACGGCCGTAAGGATCTGGTAAGTCCCTCTTTTTCTATTTTTTTTTCGTTTCTTTGGTTGACATCTAGACTTCTAGCTATATTATTTGCATGGTGACGCGCTCATTTTCCCTTGCATATATTTTCTTGAATTGATCATGTACTTTGCCAACATAAAAAAAAATGTCTCCGTATTTTTGGTTGTTAATAAAAGACAGCATGTATTAAACTAAATCAAATGTCTTTTCCTAAAGGAATACGCTCTCGTACTTTTCTCCGCAGCAGCATGGATTGATTAAATAAAAACTTATTTATTTCTTTTGGGGGTCCTTAATATTGGCCTAGGACCGTAGGTTGCTGGAATGGGTAGAGATGGCCAGAGTCCTGTCCACCTGGGCTCAGTAATAAGTGAGTTGGTCGTCGTTATCTGAGATTCGTTTTTTTTTTTCAGATGTTAGCATTTTTGAATTTTGCTTTCTCCGCTTGTTTAATTTATTTTTTTGCTTTGGTACGCGAATGATGGTAGAAATATTATTGATAATGACAACAGCAACTGAAGAGGTAAAAGAACCCCCCCTACACTACCGAACTGAGTGGAGCAAGCGCGTACCGCCGCCTCCCCGTTGCTTAAGATCGTGTTTAAATTTTCTATCGGGTGACATCACACAACTTAATGCCACAGAATCATTACAATAATTGGCGCCCAACGTAAAGGGCCCGTGTTTTGCGGTGTCTCTTTAAAAGTATCATTTTCTTGCTCAAAATTCAGAATTACGTTATAACGTATTCTTACGTCCAGCTGATACTAATTTGCACACTATTCTCGTTAAATTCTCTCTTAATTTCACATTTTACTAAAACATACTTCTATGAATAGTTGTGCTAAACCATCATTAGTAGAAATTAATTACATAACTACAATAGCGACAGAGTATACTTTTCTCATTGTGTTGTTTGGTGAATGTTTGTTTACATTCACGTATCGAGGCTCTTTCAGTTTTCCTGAAATATTGTGGCTTTAAGAGTATTTTTGAAGATCCGGTCTGAGATTTCTCAAAGAGTTGTACGGTACCTTTATGTCGAAGAGAAAAGTTGACTCTACTCCACGGAATTGTTCCACATCAACATTGTCTGTCTCACCTGTGAGAGGTGATGTCGATATCAACAAAACATATCTTGAGAATTATGTATGATAGTGCGTAGTTGTTGTACTTTCAACATCCGAGAGTGTTTCGTTTTTATCAGCATCGCATCTCATTGATGAAATTTGCAATAACTTTTACTAGTACAAATTTCTCCGTTAGAATATATCGAACAGCTGACTACTTACTCACTTATTTTTTTTGTTTTTCTTATCTTTTTTCCACCTTTTGAATGGTACCGCATTTGTTTAAATTTGCGTTTTTTTTATTTCTGTTGTGGAGAGGAGAATGAAGAGGTATTCCGGAAGAAAAAGACATTTTTGATATTTGAAAAAAAAAAAGAAATTTATATTGGATTATTTTTTTTTTCTCTTTTTCTAGAGAAAAAAATTTAATCAACAAGTATTCTTATAACTATATTTATTTTCACATTTCTGTTTATAAGTTATTTTTAATAAGAAAAGTACGCGGTAAATATGGCAGTGCGGCACAGTCGAGAAGATCTTCTCAATTTTGATGAAGACGTAACGTGTTGTATGATATGCAAGACAGATTTCCAGTCATCAGATGAAGCAGTTTTAACGCAGTGTGGGCACTGTTATCACAAATCGTGTGTATTGATATGGTTGGAGACGAAGAACACATGTCCTCTTTGTCATCGTTTTTGTACCTCAGACAAATTAACACCTACGTCTTTTAAAAATGATCGCGATGTTAATAAAGGAGCTATTCCTAAAGATAAACGCCCTGTAACTCGTTCACAGACTCGGTTAATATCAGAGTCACCTTCACGTTTGTCTCAATCTGCTAAGCCTGTTAACACATTTTCGAATCAGGGTAAAGATAATGAAAGTTCCAACACCACACGGAACTTAGCAACAATTAGTCAAAACAAGATTCTAGATAATAGGTCAAACTTAGCCAATAACCTTACTCCGCCTATAACGCAAGAACAACTAAGTCGCTCTATTTTAGACGTTTATGAGAAACAAAATCAAATCATAGATGATGTCCGCGTGATTAATGAAGTTATTTTTTATACAATGCATGTTCGATTTTCGCATTTAATCCTCTAAAAGCGCACTTCATTCACTTAAATGAATGAAATGTGAAATTCTTTTGGAACGCTTATAACGCTGCTTCAGAAACGCTTACCACTCACTTCTCTGGAAGCGCTTACCACTCACTTCTCTAGAAGCGCTTCTGGAGCGCATCTTAAGGAGCTGCTTGCCTCCGCGGACATGCGGACATGTTAAAAAGTACTTGAAGAGGAATGGGGATGGGAAGCGCTTCTCTGCTTCCCGAGAAGCGCTCTTTTTGCCCTTCTGAAGCGCTCTTTTTCCTATTGGGAACATCTTTTAAATACATATGCAACCGTGATTAACACTATTAAGAAACTCTGACCGAAGTTTGTATTGAGATCTATGGAAATTCGGCAAGTGCTCATTAAAAGTATTAGCCAGAATAGTCTACCTACAGTTGATTTCGTCATTTCCAGCATATGAAAAATTTCATGGGATTGTCTTAACGATAAACAGCTTACATTGTATACAGAAGATACGACACATAACGGGTTTTGAAGCAAGAGATTGCATCATCAGTTTGTTCCAAAGGTACAAATGCAAGGGAGAGGGCCTCCCATCTACCCAAATTAGACATCAAACCTTGGAGAAACATTATGACGTACAATTTATAAAAAAACACGTGATGGTTGTCCCATTGTTGACAACCGAAATGAAAAACTCGCTACGCTCGCCAACCCCCGGGGCCGAGGCTAATTTCGGGCGCAGCCGAAATTTGGATACCCTTCGCTTGGGCTAAAAGTTTTTTTCGGGCGTACCTATGACTTGCATTTAATCCCCTCCCTCATTCTTTTTCTTCCGTCTTGACTAAAGTTTTGGGCTTGGTTGAAATAAGTGGGCAAATAAAAATATTTACTCGGAAAATTTTATTAGGGTTTCCGGAGCATTACCCCACAGTACGATTCCATTCGTTTTGAACTTTTTAGTTGCTTTGATAAAGACACATTAATTCAAGGTTTTGTGAAATTGGTGTAAAAAAATGTTTCTTAGAAGAACCAATATGGGGGTTTAGTTTGTATGGCAGCCCCATGACCCCATGGTCCGATTTGATTCAATCTTACATATGGTTTGTGTCATCAATAGAAATACATTTGTGCGAAATTTGGTTGAAATTGGTGCACAAATAAAAAAGTTTTTCTTATAAGAACCCAATTTGGGGGGTTAAGTTTGTATGGCAGCCCCATGACCCCATGGTCCGATTTGATCCATTCTAGCATATATTTTGTGTTATCTTTAGGAACACATTTGTGTGAAATTTGGTTGAAATTGGTACACAAATAAAAAAGTTTTTCTTAGAAGAACTCAAATTGGGGGGGCTAGGTTTGTATGGCAGCCCCCCCATACGGGAATGGTCCCACAATACGTTTTCTTTTATTTTTGCATTTCCGGTTGTTTTGATAAAGATATATGAATACAAGGTTTTCGGCAATAGGTGCAAAAAGGATGTTTCTTAAAAGAACCCAATTGGTTGATTGGGTTTGTATGGCAGCCCCATGATCCCACAGTGCGATCCCACCCATTTTTACATATCTTTTGTAGTATTAATAGGAGAACATTTTTGTGATGTTTGGTTCAGATTAGTTCATAAACAAAAAAGTTTATCTTAGAAGAACTTAATTTGGGGAGCTAAGTTTGTATGGCAGCCCCATGACCCCATGGTCGGATTTGATCCATTTTTACGTATGTTATGTGCCATCAATAGAAACACATTTGAGCGAAGTTAGGTTGAAATTGGTACACAAATAAAAAAGTTTTTCTCAGAAGAACCTAAATGGGGGGTTAAGTTTGTATGGCAGCCCCATAACCCCCTTGTCCGATTTAAGCGATTCAAACATAAAACATCCTGCAACAATAATAAGCATGTGTACAAAATTTAAGCTCTCTAGCTTTTATAGCGGCCGAGAAAAACGCACTGCAACAGACGGACAGACGGAGAGACGGACAGACGGACAGACGGACAGACGGACAGACGGACAGACGGACAGACGGATAGACGGACAGACAGACAGACAGACAGACAGACGGACATCGCCCAATCGACTCCCCAAGTCATGCTGATCATATATGTATACTTTTTATATGGTCGGAGATGCCTCCTTCAATGCGTTACAAACTTCATGATGACAAAGTTAATATAGGGTATAATAACGGTTTGAAATACACGGAAACTTCTTGTGAATTAATCTGTCTTTTTAATATTCCTTATGTTTACAGTATGTGGAATAACTGTGATCTCTTTGAATTTTAAAGGATCAGTATGTTGTATGGTGCGGCTATAGTTATGACAGGGAGTGTATGTGCTAATTATATAATAAAATCTAAAACTCTTCCTTAAGGAAATCCATTCCCTTTACAGGATAGAAATGTGGACGCACCCGAACCGCGTCGATTTGTTGTTTCTTTAGGAAGATCTGTAATGTTTCTTTTTTAAATTTTATTCGCGAATGCGAATGTCATGCGGATGCACATGCGAATATAATGCGAATGATGCCAGTACTCGTACATCATACGCATCGCCTTTGTATCGATGTACGTTTCAGCTATGCATGGTGCACCCATCAAACGTTCTATTCGCTTGACCACTGGCCGCTTAGAAATCTCAAGTATCTTGTATACATATTTATGTACGTGTATCGATGCACTATGCGGGTGACGACGAATTGTCGTTGCATTTACATACCCTACACTTTCGAGCTGCAGCTAAGTTGTCAAACGGGTGGAACAGTGTTCGCTGAGTGCATTATGCATAGATGAAATGTACATGAACAAAGTGCATGGGAGAAACGGGTATGAAAAGGATGAGTGGATTGCCAAATGTATGTAAATGGATGAAAAATTCTATATTGTAGATCAACCAATTTTATATGGCTCATGCGAATCTAGATGTAGAGTGGGGACACAGCTCACTCTATGTACATACTTAGAAATTATGTTCTGGCGGGGAAGCCTTCGACTGAGAACTAGATGGCAAGGACGAGGGATGCGGGAACACAACTTCTAAAACGGCAAAATGGTCCGATTTTTTCAAAAAAACGGGAAAGTGGCATGATCTTTAAAAATTGGTTGGAAATTTAAAAATCTGCTCCGTTTTTTGGGGAGTTTAGCACCAGCCTCCGACCTGATCGCCACGATCTGTTTTTTTCTGTTTTTTCATTAGTATTTAAGTTTTGTGAAATATTTGGCCGTTTCTAATCAGCCACGCCGATTTTCGTGCATCACTGTGAAATTTAAACAAAAAAAAAAAGTCACTATTTTTCTGTTGGATTCGCCCGCTTGGTTCTTTTTGTACATCGGCTGCAATCAGTGCCCATCATAATCGTGCTGTTCATTTGCTGTGTCACAAATTTCGATTGGCCATCATATCTTCGCATCGATCGTATTATATTTAAAATCCACGAGCACATTGCGTCATTTGTTCCTTTGCGGTGTCACAAATGTTGGTCCACTATCATATTTCTGCACCGACCGCAAACGTACTATATTTAAAATCCATCGAGTTCATGACGTCATTTGTCCAGTTGCTGTATCACAAATTTCGATTGGCCATCATATCTTCGCATCGATCGTATTATATTTAAAATCCACGAGCACATTGCGTCATTTGTTCCTTTGCGGTGTCACAAATGTTGGTCCACTATCATATTTCTGCACCGACCGCAAACGTACTATATTTAAAATCCATCGAGTTCATGACGTCATTTGTCCAGTTGCTGTGTCACAAATTTCGATTGGCCATCATATCTTCGCATCGATCGTATTATATTTAAAATCCACGAGCACATTGCGTCATTTGTTCCTTTGCGGTGTCACAAATGTTGGTCCACTATCATATTTCTGCACCGACCGCAAACGTACTATATTTAAAATCCATCGAGTTCATGACGTCATTTGTCCAGTTGCTGTGTCACAAATTTCGATTGGCCATCATATCTTCGCATCGATCGTATTATATTTAAAATCCACGAGCACATTGCGTCATTTGTTCCTTTGCGGTGTCACAAATGTTGGTCCACTATCATATTTCTGCACCGACCGCAAACGTACTATATTTAAAATCCATCGAGTTCATGACGTCATTTGTCCAGTTGCTGTGTCCCAAATTTTGATTCGCCATTATTTCTTTGCATCGCTCGCACACTGTACGGCACATAACATCCATCGATCTCACTTCGTCCTTTGTTCATTTGCTCCAGCGTCCACGTGGACTCTTTCAACCGATCGTTCATGCAAAAATCATACAACATCGTTTACCGACTGCTTACCACATTTTTTTTTTTGTGAAAATAATTTAATTTGCTTAGTTTTTATTTGTTAATTAATTAATTTAATCCAGTTTCTCTTTCTTTTTTTTGTGTGTTTGCATGTAATTTTCTTTTCAAATTTTTATAATACATAATTCGTTATCTAATGCGCACGTCATGATCCAGATAATAATAAATAACATATTAAAAAAAAAAGTGAATAATACAGTGAAAAGTGTGATTTCCCTCCGTACGGCCGTAAGGATCTGGTAAGTCCCTCTTTTTCTATTTTTTTTTCGTTTCTTTGGTTGACATCTAGACTTCTAGCTATATTATTTGCATGGTGACGCGCTCATTTTCCCTTGCATATATTTTCTTGAATTGATCATGTACTTTGCCAACATAAAAAAAAATGTCTCCGTATTTTTGGTTGTTAATAAAAGACAGCATGTATTAAACTAAATCAAATGTCTTTTCCTAAAGGAATACGCTCTCGTACTTTTCTCCGCAGCAGCATGGATTGATTAAATAAAAACTTATTTATTTCTTTTGGGGGTCCTTAATATTGGCCTAGGACCGTAGGTTGCTGGAATGGGTAGAGATGGCCAGAGTCCTGTCCACCTGGGCTCAGTAATAAGTGAGTTGGTCGTCGTTATCTGAGATTCGTTTTTTTTTTTCAGATGTTAGCATTTTTGAATTTTGCTTTCTCCGCTTGTTTAATTTATTTTTTTGCTTTGGTACGCGAATGATGGTAGAAATATTATTGATAATGACAACAGCAACTGAAGAGGTAAAAGAACCCCCCCTACACTACCGAACTGAGTGGAGCAAGCGCGTACCGCCGCCTCCCCGTTGCTTAAGATCGTGTTTAAATTTTCTATCGGGTGACATCACACAACTTAATGCCACAGAATCATTACAATAATTGGCGCCCAACGTAAAGGGCCCGTGTTTTGCGGTGTCTCTTTAAAAGTATCATTTTCTTGCTCAAAATTCAGAATTACGTTATAACGTATTCTTACGTCCAGCTGATACTAATTTGCACACTATTCTCGTTAAATTCTCTCTTAATTTCACATTTTACTAAAACATACTTCTATGAATAGTTGTGCTAAACCATCATTAGTAGAAATTAATTACATAACTACAATAGCGACAGAGTATACTTTTCTCATTGTGTTGTTTGGTGAATGTTTGTTTACATTCACGTATCGAGGCTCTTTCAGTTTTCCTGAAATATTGTGGCTTTAAGAGTATTTTTGAAGATCCGGTCTGAGATTTCTCAAAGAGTTGTACGGTACCTTTATGTCGAAGAGAAAAGTTGACTCTACTCCACGGAATTGTTCCACATCAACATTGTCTGTCTCACCTGTGAGAGGTGATGTCGATATCAACAAAACATATCTTGAGAATTATGTATGATAGTGCGTAGTTGTTGTACTTTCAACATCCGAGAGTGTTTCGTTTTTATCAGCATCGCATCTCATTGATGAAATTTGCAATAACTTTTACTAGTACAAATTTCTCCGTTAGAATATATCGAACAGCTGACTACTTACTCACTTATTTTTTTTGTTTTTCTTATCTTTTTTCCACCTTTTGAATGGTACCGCATTTGTTTAAATTTGCGTTTTTTTTATTTCTGTTGTGGAGAGGAGAATGAAGAGGTATTCCGGAAGAAAAAGACATTTTTGATATTTGAAAAAAAAAAAGAAATTTATATTGGATTATTTTTTTTTTCTCTTTTTCTAGAGAAAAAAATTTAATCAACAAGTATTCTTATAACTATATTTATTTTCACATTTCTGTTTATAAGTTATTTTTAATAAGAAAAGTACGCGGTAAATATGGCAGTGCGGCACAGTCGAGAAGATCTTCTCAATTTTGATGAAGACGTAACGTGTTGTATGATATGCAAGACAGATTTCCAGTCATCAGATGAAGCAGTTTTAACGCAGTGTGGGCACTGTTATCACAAATCGTGTGTATTGATATGGTTGGAGACGAAGAACACATGTCCTCTTTGTCATCGTTTTTGTACCTCAGACAAATTAACACCTACGTCTTTTAAAAATGATCGCGATGTTAATAAAGGAGCTATTCCTAAAGATAAACGCCCTGTAACTCGTTCACAGACTCGGTTAATATCAGAGTCACCTTCACGTTTGTCTCAATCTGCTAAGCCTGTTAACACATTTTCGAATCAGGGTAAAGATAATGAAAGTTCCAACACCACACGGAACTTAGCAACAATTAGTCAAAACAAGATTCTAGATAATAGGTCAAACTTAGCCAATAACCTTACTCCGCCTATAACGCAAGAACAACTAAGTCGCTCTATTTTAGACGTTTATGAGAAACAAAATCAAATCATAGATGATGTCCGCGTGATTGATGTGGATGCTGAAATTAGGGGGCTTAACCGCTCAAAATCAAAATCTATTCCCCAATCGAGATTGTCCACCAATATTCCTTCTTCTCGCACCAATGTGCGTAGATCTATAATCCAGGAACAGCCACGTCAAAAGGAAAATGAAATTGGTCTACGAGCACAAATTCGCGATATTGTGGGTGAAGTAATCCGCGAAGAATTAAGAGGTTTGTCGTTAAATTCAGTTCAACCCCCTGCGCAATGGAACCAATATACATATGTTAGACCCCCATTACATCAAGGAATGAACCTTCCACAGAATGAACAACCCGGGTTAATATCTAACCATCCAACTCAATTCTTTAATCCTTCTCCAAGTGGTCATAATATTACAGGTATGGCATTTCCTTCAAACAATGAAGATCAGCACAGTCGGATGTCCAACTCTTCCAGTTATAATACAGAGCGGACAGGAAAAATTATTTCAGGCTGGCAACTTAGGTTTAACGGGGAAGATCAGCATTTACCTGTTGAAAAATTCCTCTACCAGGTTCGAATATTGACCGAAAGCACTTTAGGAAATAATTATGAAGCACTAATTGGACACCTACATCTACTCTTTTTTGGCAAGGCTGCTGATTGGTATTGGCGTTATCGTCGTGGCGTGCATAAAATACAATGGGTCCCTTTTTCCGAAGCCCTACGAAGTCAATTTCGAGAACGCCTATCTGATTATGACATAATGGAGCAACTCCGTAATAGGAAGCAAGGGTCTAAGGAGTCGTTTGATTCTTTTTGTGAGGCTACAATGAAGCTGGTTGATCGCCTTGAAGGGCCTATTTCAGAGTGGCAATTATTAGAAATTCTCAGGCGAAATCTCCGCTGGGAACTTCGAAGAGAACTGATTCATTTCCCGATTTATACTATCCGCCAGTGGCGTGGCGTGAGTTTGAAGTAAAGGGAAGCAGTTACATTCATGTAAATGAAATTGGACACCCGCGTAACCCTGTCTAGAAATGAGAATGAAATCCTTATAAAATAAAGATAACTGGAAACTAAAGAAATATTCTTTATCTCTAGACTTAAGAAGACGCATGTAAGCATTTGTGCAGTATGCTTTGTATTATTCAGATATCAACATGCATACGAATATATGTACATACTATGAACTCCGTATGTTGAAGACGTTATCGAAAAGTTGTCGTAAATGAATCAGGCTCTGGCTCACTTGTTTGAACGCACCCATGCCCCACACAAGCGTTTTACGCGGTACAGAGAAGAAGAAGAAACTCGTGTCGTAACTCGATGCAATGACAATTCATACTTTTATCATCACACCTATTTCAATACGTATAATGTCGTAACTGTTTTTACGATTTGCCTAAACTCTCTATTCTCTATTACTATGTATACATTTTGATAATTTATTATTCTCCCGAACATAAAAATGACTATGAGTGTATTCACGCACAAGTGAGCGGACTAAAATTTTGACACAAATTCTACTTATATTTTCCTCCTGTTCCAAGTAGGCATAGGTGTCTTTCCATACATTGGATATTCTGTAAACAGTCGAAATTAACGAAATTATTTGTCGTGATTATAACCCCATATGCCTACTTGGGACATGCAAAATTGTGGTACATATATACTGTTTTGCGTATTGTCGGCAGCGAATTTTTCTATTGAAATGTAGAACTATGTCGTTATATTTGCAACGACATGTTAAAAATCTCTAATAACTTTGCACGTACAATAAATTACGAGCACACATACCGCCAAGCATTAAACAGCTTCACAAACTAACGCATTGCTGTGCTATGCATGTGCTATGCCAATTCTTATTCCAATCAGAATCCAATTTCAATCAGAATGAACAAACTTTTGTTACGAACTGTACACGTCGGTTGGTAAATTTTACAAGAAGCAATTCGAAATCCACCTCCAACGGCGAATTCATTCTCGTACTAACTCTACTCCGCCGCCCAATCCCCGGTAAATCTGCTCTACAAGCTTTCATCTTTCATACAGGCATTATTTCGCTCTGCTTTTGTCTCGCCGTGACTGGCGACTGTAAACTCTCTCGCTGTGGATTTTTTTTCGTGAGACAGGTGGGTTGGTGTATTGGTTGGAGAGTGCGCATGCTAAAGTAATTTTATACGTTGCGACAGGGTTGCGTATGATTTTATGTAATATACATAAAAAACCGTGGATAGTGTACAAGAAAAATTATAAACAATGTTGATAATACGTTATGCTTCTAAACGTTTTTATTTTGAAAGAAGAAGGGAAGCAATGCTTCCCTTGCTTTCAAAGACGCCACGCCACTGCTATCCGCGACCTTAAGGCGTATGTGTATCGTTCCGAAACTTTAGATTCCACGAATCCAAATAATGCGCGAGTGGCACATAAAGTACCTCAAACTAATTTTAGGCGTGAAATTGCTGAGTTTGCGGAAGTAGAAGATGATTGTTCTTTAGCTGAGGTAGAAGATATCGCTGCAATTACTTTGGAACTAAAGTGTTGGAATTGCCAAGAGGTAGGGCATCGGTTTGACGAATGTATGGCTGAAAGAAAAATATTTTGCTATGGCTGTGGTGCACCTAATATTTATAAGCCACAATGTCCTAAATGTTTAAAGAAGCCAAAAAACTTGAAAGCTCCACCAGCTCCGCAAAAACCGAAATAAAACCAGTTAATGTCCATTCTCATACATATATGAATACTACCCCATCTATTTCGAAATCACATTACTTAGAAAATGAACATCTCTCCTCACCTGCTCAAACCACAACATCTTTATTATCTGATTCAAGCACCTCACAAGAACCGCACTATCGCGCTGTTACACCATGTACCAATAGTGGTAGTATAGAACATACACGGCCTGTTCACCATAATTTTCTCCCCTTGCATATACGCATTCAGAATTATAGGGCTGCTCGTCATCGTATTCTAGGCGTAGATCAATTGACACCAAGTTACCGAAAGCCAAAGCGATCAACTATTCGAATGAGACAATTTTGGAAAACGGTTATTCAAAATCGTCGATTGTACTGTTCCGCCATTCTTGCTTCTCAGCCTAAAGATGACTTCCGTCCGTACGCTACTGTTCAACTTCTTGATGAAACCGTTTGTGGCCTCGTAGATACAGGAGCCAGCGTCAGCTGCATAGCTGCTGATTTGGCTAAAAAGCTCTTAAGGGAAAAGAAACATAAATGGGAAAAGTTTTTCCTTACCGTTAGAACGGCAGATGGCTCTCCCCATTCAGCTGTCGGTAAGATATTAACAGACGTCACTTTTCGCGGTCGTACACTCCCGCTAACCTTACTTATTATGCCTACTTTAAGCCAAAATTTGTACTTGGGCGTGGATTTTGTGCGTTCTTTCGAACTTGCTTCCGATTTATTTATCTCTTCTTTGTGTCCATTAAATTTGCCTTTAGCCGTTGATTCCGTATCACATTGCATTTCTCCGATGCAGCAGACCAAACTCAAAGCATCTATCGCAATGTTTCCGTCCTGTTCTTCGGAGGGCTTAGGACGTACGAAACTTGTACAACACGTCATCGATGTCGGCGGAAACAAGCCAATTAAGCAGAGACACTATTCAGTCTCTCCCGCCATCGAAAAGCTCCTCTTTGCTGAAATCGATCGGATGCTTGCGTTAGGTGTTATTGAAGAGTCCCAAAGCCCATGGTCGTCTCCAGTCACTCTTGTAGTGAAACCTGGTAAAGTGAGATTGTGCTTGGATGCTCGAAAAGTGAATAGCGTGACGGTCAAGGACGCCTATCCTTTGCCTTTAATCGACGGTATACTAAGTCGAATGCCCAAAGCGAAATTCATTTCAAAACTCGACTTAAAAGACGCCTTTTGGCAAATACCGCTTGATGACGAATCAAAGGAGAAGACGGCCTTTACCGTGCCAGGTCGTCCATTATATCACTTTGTGACCATGCCGTTCGGACTCTGCAACGCACCTCAAACCATGCAGAGGCTCATGGATCGAGTCATCCCTGCACATCTCCGCTACCAGGTCTTCATATACTTGGATGACTTACTTCTCATTACAGAAACATTTGAAGAACATTTGATGGTCCTTCAAGAAGTGGCTCTTTGTTTTCGGAAGGCTAATTTGACTTTGAACGTTGAGAAGAGTGAATTCATTGTGAAGGAGGTTCGATATTTAGGCCACATAATCGGTGATGGTATTATCTGCACTGACCCTGATAAGGTGAAGGTTATAACCGATTTCCCACTGCCAAATTCCGTTAAACAGCTGAGAAGATTTTTAGGAATTTGTGGCTGGTATCGTCGCTTTGTTCCTAATTTTGCGTCGGTGTCTGCACCGCTGACAGACATGCTGCGCAAAAGCCGCGGTTTCACCTGGACTGATGAGGGCAAAAACGCGTTTAATGCACTTAAAGAGTGTTTATCATCAGCTCCTGTGCTACACAGTCCGGACTTTTCTCGACCTTTTGAAATACACTGTGACGCCAGTCAATATGGTCTTGGTGCGGTTCTGGTTCAAAAACAGGACGACGAAACCGAAGCACCGATAGCGTATATGTCACAAAAGTTCAATCAGGCCCAGAGAAACTATTCGGTTTCTGAGCAGGAATGTCTGGCAGCGGTAGCAGCTATTAAAAAGTTTAGGGCCTACGTAGAAGGGCACGAATTCACTGTAGTGACGGATCACGCGTCGCTGAAATGGTTAATGTCTCAGTCCGACTTGAGTGGAAGACTGGCCAGATGGTCATTAAAGTTACAAGGATTTAAGTTTGCTATTCAACACCGTAAGGGAACCCAACACGTTGTTCCTGATGCTCTCTCTCGTATATATTCTCCAGGAGTAGACTCAATCGAGGAAATAGAGACTACTGTGGAAATTGATTTGAAATCACCCCATTTTAATTCAGACTCGTATATTGCCTTGATAAAACGTATTGAGGAGAATCAGCACCTTCTTCCAGATCTCAAGGTCGTAGACGGTTATGTATACAGACGCTCGGAATATGCTACCGGGGATGAGTTCCAGGAAGAGAGCTCATGGAAACTGTGGATTCCGGAGGAGCTGACGTCAGATCTGATTACACGAGCGCACGAAAATCCACTTTGCGCACATGGAGGATTCGGCAAAACATTAAGACGTCTTAAAAATTTCTTCTATTGGCCGAAAATGACCAAACAAGTCAAAGATGCAGTTGCCTCATGTGTGACATGCAAGAAGACGAAAGCTCCGAATCAAATTCAAAGGCCTCCCATGGGTAAACTCGTTCTCCCGGATAGGATATTTCAGCGTTTGTATATTGACTTTTTGGGACCTTATCCGAGATCAAAGTCTGGCAATATAGGGGTTATAGTTGTCCTCGACCATTTGTCGAAGTTTTCCTTTGTCGAGCCTATTAGAAAACTTTCTGCTGAGCTCCTGGTTGAGTTTGTAGAGAAGAGAATCTTCAATGTGTTTGGTGTTCCGGAAACCATTACGACGGACAATGGGGTACAATTTAAGTCGGCCTTGTTCAAACAACTTTTGTTATCCTATGGCGTTAAACATTTTTTCACTGCTCTTTATTCACCCCAGAGTAATGCTGCTGAGCGCGTGAATCGGTCACTTGTAGCAGCTATCAGAGCCTATGTCCACCCTAACCAGCGTGATTGGGACTCCAAGTTGTCTTCCATCAATTGCGCTCTTAGATCCGCCTATCATTCCTCTATTGGATTCTCTCCTTATTTCGTTGTATTCGGTCAATGATCGCAAATGGTGAAACGTATGATCTATTACGTAAATTAAATATAGTTAGTGACCCTACATCTAGGGTTAATCAAGACGAAAAGAGAGAATTGATTCGCGAAACGGTGGAGAGAAATCTTAAGCGGATGTATGAGAGCAATTGCAGGACATACAACTTGCGGTCTCGTTCCATAGAATTTGTGCCCGGAGAAGTAGTCCTTCGTAGAAACTTCAGCCAAAGTAAGGCGTCGGCGCATTATAATGCGAAATTAGACAACAAATTCCTTGAAGCGAAAGTTGTTAAGAAAATAGGATCTTCCTGTTATTTATTATCGGATATGTCAGGTAAAGAGTTAGGTACTTATCACGCTGAAGATATTCGGCGTGCATAAACTTCAGCCTCTTACGCACGACAACTCCCTGCGTAATTGCCTGTGGTGTAATGTTTCTTTTCTAAATTTTATTCGCGAATGCGAATGTCATGCGGATGCACATGCGAATATAATGCGAATGATGCCAGTACTCGTACATCATACGCATCGCCTTTGTATCGATGTACGTTTCAGCTATGCATGGTGCACCCATCAAACGTTCTATTCGCTTGACCACTGGCCGCTTAGAAATCTCAAGTATCTTGTATACATATTTATGTACGTGTATCGATGCACTATGCGGGTGACGACGAATTGTCGTTGCATTTACATACCCTACACTTTCGAGCTGCAGCTAAGTTGTCAAACGGGTGGAACAGTGTTCGCTGAGTGCATTATGCATAGATGAAATGTACATGAACAAAGTGCATGGGAGAAACGGGTATGAAAAGGATGAGTGGATTGCCAAATGTATGTAAATGGATGAAAAATTCTATATTGTAGATCAACCAATTTTATATGGCTCATGCGAATCTAGATGTAGAGTGGGGACACAGCTCACTCTATGTACATACTTAGAAATTATGTTCTGGCGGGGAAGCCTTCGACTGAGAACTAGATGGCAAGGACGAGGGATGCGGGAACACAACTTCTAAAACGGCAAAATGGTCCGATTTTTTCAAAAAAACGGGAAAGTGGCATGATCTTTAAAAATTGGTTGGAAATTTAAAAATCTGCTCCGTTTTTTGGGGAGTTTAGCACCAGCCTCCGACCTGATCGCCACGATCTGTTTTTTTCTGTTTTTTCATTAGTATTTAAGTTTTGTGAAATATTTGGCCGTTTCTAATCAGCCACGCCGATTTTCGTGCATCACTGTGAAATTTAAACAAAAAAAAAAAGTCACTATTTTTCTGTTGGATTCGCCCGCTTGGTTCTTTTTGTACATCGGCTGCAATCAGTGCCCATCATAATCGTGCTGTTCATTTGCTGTGTCACAAATTTCGATTGGCCATCATATCTTCGCATCGATCGTATTATATTTAAAATCCACGAGCACATTGCGTCATTTGTTCCTTTGCGGTGTCACAAATGTTGGTCCACTATCATATTTCTGCACCGACCGCAAACGTACTATATTTAAAATCCATCGAGTTCATGACGTCATTTGTCCAGTTGCTGTATCACAAATTTCGATTGGCCATCATATCTTCGCATCGATCGTATTATATTGGTTGATCTACAATATAGAATTTTTCATCCATTTACATACATTTGGCAATCCACTCATCCTTTTCATACCCGTTTCTCCCATGCACTTTGTTCATGTACATTTCATCTATGCATAATGCACTCAGCGAACACTGTTCCACCCGTTTGACAACTTAGCTGCAGCTCGAAAGTGTAGGGTATGTAAATGCAACGACAATTCGTCGTCACCCGCATAGTGCATCGATACACGTACATAAATATGTATACAAGATACTTGAGATTTCTAAGCGGCCAGTGGTCAAGCGAATAGAACGTTTGATGGGTGCACCATGCATAGCTGAAACGTACATCGATACAAAGGCGATGCGTATGATGTACGAGTACTGGCATCATTCGCATTATATTCGCATGTGCATCCGCATGACATTCGCATTCGCGAATAAAATTTAGAAAAGAAACATTACAGATCTTTATAATTTCCCAATTTTTTTTCCTTGTTTGTACTTTTGGCATCCGAGAATTTATTGTAATGGACCAAAGGCAATGGATCAGCAAGAACCCGCCCCACCGCCGAAGCCGAACAGTCTGCACCCGTGTGCCGCCGCCGATTTCGTTGTCATTATTTTCAGTTTCCTCCATCTTTGTGGCATAAACCACAGCTCTAATTACAAATTTTCTAGAAACATTATCATCGTATACAATTTGTTGCCCAACATACGCCGAGAAAATATTTGTGGATCCTAGTTTCGGTTGGGGCTTCGCCTAGTAATGATTAGTTTAAACCAAGCATTTGCAATTCATTAATGAAAAATTCTGCAATTTCGGAATTTACATGTATATTATGTACGTGGCAAATGGACCTATGGCATCCTGAAAACTATACAGGGTGTCCGGAAACTGCCGCATAAACGCCCCGGATTATGATTCCTCAGTTGATTTCCAGCAAAAAAGTTGTACGGAACATACCCCCTCAGCTTAATCCTTTAGCTGCCACAGGCATTTAAAGATTTTTGAAAAAATCATTTTCTTGCACGACTTAAAGCCTAATATCTCCAAAGCTAGACCAGCTAGAATAGTGAAATGATTATTACAGCCAACAAATTTACCTGTAAAATAAAGCTAACCACACTAAAATCGGATAAGAGCTTTGGTTTTTACAGAGCTTCAAAGTCAAATTTGTGTGATTTGACCTAAAAACATTCTTTTTTTCCATCTCAATTTTCTCCAACTTCTGCCAAGGTGAGGTGATTGTTCGTTTCTTTTAAAAATTGGCGCATAGTCTAACGATCATATCTTTTTTGCATCATTTTATTCTAGCTCCATTATTTCTAACAGTTTTAGTACCTTAAGTGCAGAAAACTAGGGTTAATTTTGGCTCGATTTCGACATACTTTGAATAGATTTTCCCAATTGCAGATCTTCTCTGTGTGAATTGAATTGTATTGAATTCAAGCTAAAATTAACCGTAATTTTCTGCAATTAACGTATAAAAACTGTTAGAAGTAATGGAGCTAGATCAAAATAATGTAAGAAAGATATGATCGTAAGACTATGCGCCAATTTCTAAAAAAATCGTACAAGCACCTCACCTTGGCAGAAGTTGGAGAAAATTGAGATGGAAAAAAGATTGTGTGTGGGTCAAATCACGCAAATTTGACTTTGAAGCTCTGTAAAAACCAAAGCTCTTATCCGATTTTAGTGTGGTTAGTTTTATTTTAAATTTGTTGGCTGTAGTAATCATTTTATTTCACGATTCTAGCTGGTCTAGCTTTGGAGATATTAGGCTTTAAGTCGTGCAAGAAAATGATTTTTTCAAAAATCTTTAAATGCCTGTGGCAGCTAAAGGGTTAAGCTGAGGGGGTATGTTTCGTACAACTCTTTTGCTGGAAATCAACTGAGAAATCATAGTCCGGTGGGTTTATGCGGCAGTTTCCGGACACCCTGTATAGTAATCGCGAAGACAATCCATAAACCCTCGCGGCAATTTATCTTTTAGTTCGGGGCGGTTGATCTATAATAAATATCAAATCTGAATTAATCTGTATTAAAATTTTATGGAATTATTATTTCCAAAATTTGACTAACCTGCTTAAACATTTAACATTCTCCTCTTAAAAGTAAATGTATTATTAGCGACGTTTTTTTCGCATCGCGGGTAAATCTGACTCGAAAAAAACGATAGCGGGCAACATCCCGGTTAAGACCAAACAGCTGACATTTGACAGTTTTTGCGCATCTTTGACTCACCTTCGTCGGCTTATTTTTTTAGATGTGGTGGATTTTATCACAAAAGATGATTATTTCTTTGCAAAATCTTTCCTCGTGATGAGGAAAACTCTCGCATTTGGTTTGAAAAAACTAATTCCCTCAAATTTCCCCTATGCGTCCGCCATCAACATTTGAGCTCTATCCCGTGTAGTTGCACGCGTTAACTTTACCTGGGTAAGTGTCATTCTTTTATATGAAGTTCTACCCAAACCTGCACGGGATAAACACAATAAAACGTGCCTATTGAGTGTATTCACGCATAAGTGAGCGGACTAAAATGTTGGCACTAATTCTACTTATATTTTCCTCCACCAGAAGGCACACGCAAATGAGCGGTGAATGTAGTGTGTGAATACAATGTATACGTAACACTAATGTCAAACGCCATTCATTATTATGACAAAATTATTATAAAAAAATATGTAGATGAGCATAATCTGCGTTACATTATTTCAACAATAGATGTGTTTTTTTTGGTTATCCCGTGCAGGTTTGGGTAACAAAACTCCATATAAAAAAATTCCAGCTGATCCACCTGTCATTTTTTTTATATGAAGTTTCGTTACCCAAATCTGCACGGGATAACCAAAAAACACACCTAATATCGAATTCTATATCATTTTGAAATTTGTTTTCCCGTCATCTACTCCGAAATTGGCTTCGTTGCGAAGCGTAGAAATTTTGCGCTAAGTAGAGGACACTGCGCTACGTACCGTGTAGTACAGGCTAGTACCAACGCCATCTAGATACCTCAAGGCCGTAACTCAGCTGTTCCATGCCGTCATAGTTTGCCTACTAAGTTATG
The DNA here is from genome assembly GCA_949715475.1 of Microchrysa polita. Classification (NCBI taxonomy): domain Eukaryota; kingdom Metazoa; phylum Arthropoda; class Insecta; order Diptera; family Stratiomyidae; genus Microchrysa; species Microchrysa polita. The sequence continues at coordinate 130,694,364 of OX454415.1, read as the reverse complement.
GATTTACACGGATAAACAACAACAACAAGCATATGACGTAATTAAAAGGAACAACAAAACAGTGCAAATTTAGTAGGCGATTTTTCTACATTGCGGCCTTAATATATAGACGGCGGTGCTAGTACCAACATTCACCACCAGTCAACCAATAACAGAAAAGAGAATTTTTCACGTCATTGAATTTCACAGTAATTTGTAATTTTGCTTTTATCATTCACTCGCAATTTGATTGTCATGTAGTACACACATTGTGGTTGAGCAGCTCAGAGATCGAATGCAACAACTTCGACCTACAGCAGTGAATCATCACCGCACGGGCTCATAATTCGTTTATAAAGACTTGTTTTCCTGTTCGCATGTTTTTGTGCGACAAGAGGCAAAAAGATCTTTACAACGTCCTTACTCCGGTCCATATCCTGTCATTGAACGCCTCAATGACTGGGTCTTCAAAGTCAACATAGCTGGTAAAGAATCAACGGTTTCAACAGAGCGTCTCAAACCCGCTCATATACTCAACCCAGATCTGCCAGACGAGGTGGATCCTTCATTATTTCGAGCTCCAACTTCAAGCTCACATTCAACACATCGAGATATCATCAAGACGTACTCCGGTCCCAGAGCGAAGCCAACTTATCCCAAAAGTCAGTAAAAATTCAGGACTATGAATGTCACTTAAAGGGGAGCATTGTCGTACAGGCTAGTACCAACATTCACCACCAGTCAACCAGTAACAGAAAAGAGAATTTTTCACGTCATTGAATTTCACATTATTTTGTAATTTTGCTTTTATCATTCACTCGCAATTTGATTGTCATGTAGTACACACGTTTCCAATAAATCTGAATTGTTGCGTTTGTAATACTAAGCGTTCTTATTGGCATCTGTATTTCTATATGTAGTGTGAGTATAGTTGTGCAGCAGCGGATCAGATCAAAAGGATCTTTCGACATTCGACAACTCCATATTCCTCTACAACCGCAAACACTGATTGCCTTCTGGTGGAGAGTATAATGTAAGTAGAATTTGTGTCAAAATTCTAGTCCGCTCAGTTGTGCGTGAATACACTCATTTACTCTGCAATAACATAACATAGGGAATTTGCTATTCTTACATCTCTCCGTCTATTTCAAAAGCCATTTGCCTATCTCAGACATGTACTTCCTCTATTCTGATACCAAATGTAACAACTTCATTACAAAAAACATATACGCATTCCGTATCATCTTGTAACGACATTTCAATTTGAATATCCGATCCTTAATGAAACACGCACATTCTTTCCGACACACAATTTTCTCCTCGTTAGTTCGTATACTCTCTCGTCTTGACGTCATATTAATTCTGTCGACCTGAAATCCTACTCAAAAACCTTTTCAGAATACAAAATGTTTATATGTTATATTCTGCCCGTATTGCGGTTTTGTCTATAAAGTTCGAGGATAGAACGTACATTCCCCGTTTTTTTTTATATTCTCCGGGTCGCCACACGCCGGGCCACCGGGTACACCCCACCACTGGACGAATTCTAATGGCACTGATATATAGTTGTACATATTTGATGAACATCATAAAGGAAGACATGGGCGGTTGATATAACCCAGCATTTGATGACAACAGCCTTGAAGTATAGTTGTTGTTGTTGCAGTGCTGACGATGAGTGTTTAGGAACTCTCAAGAAACCAAGATTTCTACGTCTTGAATTTTATTCCAGGAATTCAGATGTAATATCCATGAAACTAGATGTTCCGAAGAAAAATACGTCGTCGGATCATAGATTCTAACTTCGTCGCAGTCTTCATATAGGATCCCGTCAAAGTAGCCTATCATGGTTGAGTTGACATGTTTAGATTATGAATTTGCAGACAGATATTCTCTACGTTGGTAGACCGGTATATTAAGGTGATGAAGGATAGCTATATCCACGTGACATGTGGGTTGTATTTATAGGCTATGGGAGAAAGTGATGAAATCATCAATCAAATTTTCCGCCTAGACTAGACCGTGATCTATTCAGTTAAAATATTAACTAGAAAGTTTGAAAAACGGTATAGAGTTAGTTCCACAATCATTTTCTTACATGGCAGGGTGAATTTCGAGAATAAATGAGAAAATAAATTCTTCTGAATTTATTTTATTTGAAATTCGGAAATACCCCGCAAATGCTTTAAAATGTGGGCTGTACCACATGAGTAGAATACGTAAACTAAACACCAATGCAAATCGGAAGCTCATATCATAACATGTTATTCAGTTGTAACGACAAAAGGAATGATGTATTTTGTATTCCTGAATCGCAGTAGGAAATAAAAATAAATTTAATCTTCAAATGAAATTTGAATTAATTCACAAAAACTTACTCTGAAATCGTTCCACCGTAAAACCAACTGTCGGCACAACAACATTACTACGATCCTCGGGACTTTTAAAATGATTGACAATGGTCGATTTTCCGCTATTATTGAGTCCAACCACAAGAATATTGATTTGTTCCTTTTTTAATTTCAAAATTCCCGCAAGCTTATCAAAGATTCCCATAATGCGGGCGTGGGCGTTGTTTAACTAACAATCTTATTGGCACTAATCGATAAATTTATTGATGACTATAAGGGATCATAAAGTGCTATTATGTCGTTATGTTTAGCCCATTGGAAAATAGGAACAAATGTCCGATACACAACACTTCATCAACGAAATACACCGACACGCTTTTGTCAGACAAGTATCTGATTACAACAAAATGACAAGATAAAAGTTTCGCGTTGTCTATACGCTTTCTAAAAACACTTTGGATCAGCTGGAAAGGTCATTCACTCTATTTTCTTTGTCCTGAAAGGATAGGATGTTTTTATTTTTAATATAGATGTGAGGTTACTTTATTTTCAATTTGAATCGGTTAATTGTGTGGAAAATCGAATAATAATAAGGGTTCATCGGCGAACGTTGACCGAAAGGATTGCAAACACATATCAATACATACTGACCTTGCTTCTATCTGTTCGTAGGTGTCAAGCGCCATGGAGTGTTTGTTGTGCGAACAGGGTTGCTAGGGGTAACTTGTTGTTAATAGCATTTTATAACAATATGTACAGTGAAACCTGTCTAAAGAGACCACTGTTGGTTTCCGAAAAAAAGTGGTCGCTATTAGAGGGGAATGAACTAAATTCATAATATTAATTTGGAGGCAAAGTGTAACACCTTTTCTTAACCCTAGAGAGATAATCATATTTTTTACCCCTGAAAAGATAATCATACGTCGATTCGACGTGTTGCTAGTTAACATCCTTATAACATCTTTGTTAAGAGTAACATGTTGCTAAAAGGTAGATATATAATCATTTGTATTTAATATTAATCTGTTAAACTCGTGGTTTTGCAAAATTATCATTTGTTTGTTTATATAATATTAATTTTAAAAAAGTGGTACTAGGAGAAAGTGGACTGTCCTTTCAATAGATTAAAATAAAGGATATCTTTATCGAAACAGGCTTTTAGTGGTTATATCCACGTAATTACGCCTACAGACATGAATTGAGTTAAATTTTGGAACCAACAAATTATGAAGCTTCACTAATGAGATATAATAAAAAGAAAAATTTCTGTACGTCGATTCGACGTAGATTATCTCTCTAGGGTTAATAGAAGCTACATGATAGATTTCGAAGCTTTTATGTTCTCGAGAAATCACGCCCACAATTTCCATCCATAAGGACAACTTAACTTTCTTGACAAGAGGTGTCCCGTGTCCTGGATAAGTTAATACTGGTACATTCAGTTCGTGGAATGTCTACCGTTTAAATTACATCGTTTTGAAAGGCTTGCATACACAGAGAAAAAAAATTAGAATGGTTATCTAAAGAAATAGTCGAATTCATCTAAAGTTCGCGTTGATTTTCAGCTTATGATTCTATGTAGTTGAAACAGTTACGAAGATATGGATAATTTTTCTATTCGTCATTAGTTGAAACATCTACTATATTTGCAAATTCAATTAATTCATTTGTAAAGACAGCTATTCATTATCTATAAATTGTTAAATGTTGGATAGCTAAATTGTGTTGAAGAAAAAAGAACGATTGTTTGTAGTTAAATTTTATATTTGAATAGTACAATCAACAACTTGTGTGGAAGAATTGACTAAACTTTTTCTTCTAATCTTGCGTGGTTAAATGAACGAATTTAATAGTATTTTCAGCTACGAAGATTAGAGAAATCAGCTATTTCTTTGGTAAAACTATCTAAATTTAAGTCAACTACTTCACTTTAGATAAAAAGTCTAAACCATTTTTTTCAGTGTACGTAAGCAAATCAGCATAGCTTGACGAAATTTAAAGAATAACGACGAATTGACCAAAGTTTGGCAAAACAACCGTTTACGCAAAAAGGAGAACATTTGAACATCTGGTGATAGTGCGTCTGTTGCATATTTCTTGTCAGAACTCAATTCTGCTCGCATAGGTACGTTATAAACTCAATTTCGTCCTTTTATAAAAATTTAAAAAATCATATGGTATGGTCAATAGTAATTTTAATGCGTCACGGCGTTTTGAATTCTTAGTTTCTTGGTCATGAAAATGGAACAATATTTATTGAATGAGTTTGAAAACGGAATCTTGCCCTGTTCAATTCAATTCAATTTCATTTTATTGCAATATAATGATTACGAAGACTCGCGCGAAAACCTGAACTAATTAAAACCGCGATTGTTCACCTTAACGGCGGTTCATGTTATGCAGTTGTCCATAAACATTATTTTCTTACGTTTTTTACACGTTTCAAAATACCTATTTAGAACGCGCCAAGGCATCTTGGCGAGATTTCTGGATGTCGGATGAAACATGGCAGCGGATTGTAGAGAGGAAACAGATAAAAGTGAATCAGGCTTTGTTCCTAGATGAAAATTGTCAAAACTTTGAGTTCCAATAGTGTTAGAAAGCTTGAGAAGTTGGAGGAAGCTGAATGAAACGATGATTTAAACCCCTTATACGAGTAGAACCCAGCCATAGAGCAATGGGAATTGGCTGCGGTGGATAGTGGAGCACATTGTTCGACCAGGTATCTGTTAGAGACACATCTCCTGAGCTAATATGCACGTTGTGTTACTATTAGCGCATTCCAACGAATACGCAATGTTTGTTTCATATTTATAGCACCACGATTACTTATTGAACAAGATCTTCTTTGAGTTTATTTTGAAGTTAAAAACATGTCTGCAGTTCACACTTCAAACAATCTTTAGATAAAATCCTCTGAGCTCCAAAATATTCCAGACATCTAACAGAATCATTAATGGTTCAGTTACGCTCTCTATGAACGATAAAATTGATTTTATTGGTAAAGTCACTTCTTAACATTAAGGGGCGTCCTGAACGGAGTCTTATTCTTGACAATTCTACATTATCAAAACGTGAAAACTATTCACATACTCTACTTTTACTTAAGGCAGCATCCCCATAAACAGTCTTAAGCATTACTTTCAAAAGCTTCCCGGCTCGCCTAGCAGAAAAACCAAATTCCACAGACGCACGTTTCTCTCGAAAATTGACACCTTGAAATGGAAAAGTTGTTTCACTAAAAAAAGCAAGGGGCGAACCAGCCTAAGTAACAATTTTATCCCTATAATACTTCGTAAAGTATTCTCTTCTCACAATAATAGTGGCACTTTTCATGGTATAAACACTGAATAATAGTACAATAATAGCATTTGGCGCCGTTTTTTAATCCAATAGAACCTTATTGTAGGACCAACTTAAGCTTCAATACTCTATTCCCTTATATCATCACTTTCTGTCATTAAACGGATTTGCAAAAATTAAAAAATTTAAAATTTCCGCATCCAGCATCGAACCAATGTCTGTTGATTGCCCGTCCTACCCGCTACCACTACGCCAACCTCACATATAGTCAGCATTGCTCGTAAACACTACAAATGGATAGTTGCTTCCATAGAAATGCTTGACAATTCCTTATCGACTCTTCTGTCATGCACCCTAAATCGATACATTTATCAATAAAATAGAGTGAATTTCAGCGCATATATCTTCTTAATTAGTCTCGAAGATAACAATGAGTGCGTATGTGTGGGTTTCATGCAATATTTCAAGGATTTCTATTGCAGAAATAATGTATTTCGGAGCACTTCATAAGTGTCAATTCATTAAAAAATCACAAGGTCCATCCTTCTATAAAACTACGGTGAACAATTTATTGGATGACCACACGAATGTCACACTATAAAAATGAAACCGACTGTACTATAGAAGAATATTTGCATGTGTGTGTGTTAACTTAGAGAGAGACTATTGCATGTGTATGCTACACCATCCAATAAACACAAGAGTGGAGTATTTAAAGGAGGTTAACGTTTAGAGAAAGTTTTATCGAAGTCTTATACCACCATCTTTATTTTTTTTCCATAATGATTATAATAAGCTCTCCGGAAAATGCTTTAAGAATGTTTTATCGGATCAAAATACTTCATTAAGCGACGTCACACAATAAACTGATTTCGTGGTACTATATAATTGCTACAGTGTGAAGTGCTTCTTTAACCCATTAGTGCATAGTGTCCCTTTAATGGGACACTCACTTTTTCCCGTTATATGGTCAGATTTATGACTATGCACTGCAGGTGTGTATGCAATGACAACTATTAACATCTCAGTTATCAAATAAACTCGTGTTCAAATGTTTTTATTACTTGGTTTTTTTTATTGAAAAGAATGAGTGGCGGCATTTTAAAAAATCGCCAAATTCAGGGCTGGTCAGAAAAAATTAAAAAGAAAAAGCGTCGTGGTGTCATAGATTTTGTGTAATCTAGCATGTTTTGCAATGTCCCTTACAAGGGACATTGTGCACGTAGGTCAGTTGGTGAAATATTTTTATAGACTTACAGCTGCGGAAATTTTGGAGAAATTAGAAGCAGTGGACCGTCTTTTTGAAGACATCAACATTTCTGCTATACTGACTGATATATTATCCCTATTGATGGCAATGAAACAGGGGATCCTAAAAGGGGACTTTTACTGCTGATGTGAGTTGCATTTACAGTCTAGACGATCTAGCAATTGCTTTCGACATTACCAAATAAACGTTTGTATTGGTCAAAGACCCCTCAGTGGGGTCTGTGTTCATGTCATGGGATAGAGAAATTTTGTGAGTGGCTTCACCATCAACACGACCTCCACAGAGGAGGGAGACAGAGCCCTTCCGGGGTCTCCCGATGCATGTTGTCTACATCTGACGGACCATCCACACCTCCTCCGGGCCTCAAAAGGTATAGTTGTTGAAACGGTGAAGTGCTAATTCCTAGCTGTTTGAAGTCATGCCTGTGGTAGTAATACCTGATGTGAGCCGCCATAAAGCGGGAAAGCTGCGTTTCCAACCGAGCATGATAGTCCAACTGTCAACCGAGACCGTGGAATGCACTTTGAACTGTGTGGTCCACCAATAAATTTATCCTCGGAGAACTAATTAGATTTTGTTTTGGGCACTAAGTTCAAGCTTAGGACATTATGTATTTATTTCATATTTATGGGGAAATATGCCAATGTCGTTTCCAAAAGTTTTGGAGTTGGGGAGGATAAGGTCATCGATCTGCTCACTAAAGAAAATAAAGGATTCAAAGCAAGTAATGTGATCATATAAAAATATTTTACATCCCACTTATAAGTTTCATTGATTTCTATTCCATATTCGTCAAATTACTTCACTATTTATCCGTTGTGGGTATTTTGACCGGATATAATACAAGTTGGTCGTATAGATTTTTTCATTCGTCAACTGACCGCTGTGCATAGTGTCCCTTGTAGGGGACGGCTTGTAAATCTACTATTAGTTATTTTTTTTCGAAGAAATCTTTCAAAAAGTACTTCCTTGTCGCTACTTCAATTCATAATAATTGACAAAGGTCAAAAAATGTTGTCAGGGAGCTTCATGCACTAATGGGTAGCAAACGACTTGTTACTTGGGAGTGCAGTTACAGCAATACAACTTCGCACACTAACTCAGGAGATCGGTGCCTAACGGATACCTCGTTCCCTAATGCAGCCCAATTTCAGTGTTGGGTAGATTCTCGTACAGCACCATCAACGAATCTAAATTTGGTAATAGCTCCTATTAACACCAAGTGAAAGATAGTGATTGAACGCTACTTATAAAAGGCAAAAACCAGTTGAGGCGTTGTGTTGTGTATGACAGTCGGCATGCGGAAAACTTTTCTCATATACAGCTGCCTAATACAACGATTCCCCGAATTAAAGTCTGCGAGGATTTATGTAGTGTCGGCTGTAAGTTCTGGTTCTGCTTGGTTCTACATGATCGCATCTCCTGTCGAAACATACCAAAAAGCCTTAGATCTTACATCAACAGCATCCAGTCAAGAAAGAGCGTTGGACAAAGAAGTTTGATTTCAACAAGATTTTCGACAATGTGAACCAAAATTGAGGGCGGATTTCGCTCTCACCTACCGGAAACATTATATTATAACACTTATAAAGGGGCAGTCGGCTGGAAACATTTAGAGGCGTTTCATTTATGAGTAAATACTCTTTAGCTGCTCCTCTTCATTAAAATAGGAGTCCAAACTCTTTAGCTGCTGCTCCTCATTCAAATAGGAGTCGAAGCTCTTCAGCTGCTCCTCTTCATTCAACTGGGAGTCCAAGGTCCTTAGCTTCTCCTGTTCTCAACCCAGCTGCTCCTCCAAGCTTTTACAATGACATCGTGATTCCCAGCTAACAAGCTGCTTTCCAGAACTGGAGGAAAATCCGACAGTAAAGTTCATAACCAAGTTAGGCAGGATTGCATCCTGTTTTCGATACTAAGTTTTTTTTGATAACTCGATTTTATCCGTGCGACGCCGTGGAATTCTTATGATTAAGTTTCGACATTTAAGTAGGTACTCTCGCCCAAAATTATCGATCTGAGCTATGTATATAGCTCTGGATCTCGAGAAAGAGTCAAAAATGCAGTCGGGCTTAAGTTAAAACGGGAGCATGACTCCACAGTACGATTCCATTCGTTTTTAACGTTTTTGTTGCTTTGCTAAAGACACATTAATTCAAGGTTTTATGTAATTGGTGCAACAAATGTTTCTTAGAAGAACCAAAATGGGGGTTTGGTTTTATATGGCCACCCCGTGACCCCATGGTCAGATATGATCAATTCTTGGATATGTAATGTGTCATCAAGAGAAACACGATTGTGTGTAATTTTGTTGAAATTGGTGCACAAATAAAAAAGTTTTTCTTAGAAGAACCTAATTTGGGGGGTTAGGTTTGTATGGCAGCCCCATGACCCCATTATCGAATTTGATCAATTCTTAAATATGTTTTGTGTCATCAAAAGAAAAACGTTTGTGTGAAATTTGGTTGAAATCGATGCACAAACAAAAAAGTTTTTCTCAGAAGAACCTAATTTGGGGGTTGGGTTTGTATGGCAGCCCCATGACTCCATGGTCCGATTTGATTGATTCTCACATATGTTGTGTGTCATCAATAGAAATACATTTGTGTAGAATTTGGTTGAAATCGGTGCACAAATAAAAAAGTTTTTCCTATAAGAACCTAATTTGGGGGTTAGGTTTGTATGGCAGCCCCATGACCCCATTGTCCGATTTTACCGATTCAAACATACAAACTGCCTGCAGCAAAAATAAGCATTTGTGCAAAATCTCAGCTTCATAGCTTTTAAATTTGCCGAGTCAAACGCGTAGCAACAGACGGACAGACGGACATCGCCCAATCGACTCGTTGACTCTACGAGCGAAGGGTATAATGAACCAAGACCAAAGTGCTTAGTCTGACTGGAAATTCAACTCCACCCATAAATATAAGTTTCTCTATTTAGACAGCATTGTTGCCGTTTTTGGCGGTATCAAGAGTATTTCATGTTGCATCAAACAAGCCAAGTGCTTTCGGTGGGTTGTCCAAAATTTGGCAAACCATACAGTAAAAACCAAACCTGGCTTATTCCGCTCCCTATTTCTCCCTGCTGTTGCATGGGAGCAGTACTTGGGATGCTGCCACTGCAGCTACCGAAAAACAGTAATCGTCAATTCCTATGTCTTCGTCGAAACCTAAGATCTCAAATGCCAATTAGGGAATTAAATCGCAAGCGAAAGTCATAGTGATAGTGATAGGTCATACATACATAAGTACCTATAATGCTGTTAACCCTGCTGTTGGCGACGCAAACATGCCGAAAAACACGCTATTTTCCACAAGGGGATAAAGCACCCTACAGTAGAAATTAAACATTTTTTTCACACTTTACATTGCAACTTAAATTAAATAGTCAAAAAATAAGTTATTTTGCTAGACACTTAAGTGTTCATGTTTAAAGGCTTTCAAGGCTTGTTCACGTTTCAGAGTAGTCTGGGTTAACATAAAATTGTTCACCTAAGTGGGTGTTCATGTTTGACGCAGTTCACGTTTATGCGAGTCTACTGTATATATATTATATTATTATATACTGCCGCACCTCACGTTTACGTGAAAATAGATCCAACGCGGCGGCGACCCCCATTAACAGCAAAATTACAATTTCGCACTTTGTGTGTTTGATAAACTATGGTGAAAGCAGCAGCAGCTCCATCAGGGCCGAGACACGTCTACAAAAATTAAATGCTTGGTCTAATTGGACATTTTTAAATTTTGTTGCTGCTGTATACTGCGAATAATATATTGTTCGCAAAACTAGAAACGACTTCGATTTTCTGAGGGTCCGTTTTTAGATAAACTAATACCGTTACTTGTTAAATTTATTAAGAAAACTTGCAAAACAGAATTATTAAACATATTAAAGATGAATGTAGTATGTACTCGCCGATGGTCGCTTTATACGATCACATCGCTTTTTTCATGGTCGCAAATAGAGGTGATCGCTTAAGGGCGCGTATACATACAGTGCGACGTCGAGCTTTTCCGGGCCGGGCGATGCGATGCGATGTGTGCACATACAATGCAACGTCGGGTCCGGCAATGTCATTTATTGCGAGACGATGCGAAAGAGAAAGCCTGTTTTTTCAAGGGGATTTTGTACGGCGCTGGTGCGTGCGGTTTGCCGCTGTTTGATGCTGATATGGGCATGATTTCAGACCGGCTTCGTGGCTGTATTTGTGGAAACATGCAGTATCGTACAGCCTAGTTAGTACAGTGCGTGTACCCGAAAAAATGAGTGGAATTAATTATATTATCTATGTATGTATTGTATGTACCTATAGCATTTTCTTTCGGATACGCGTACGCTTCAAATTTGCACTGCACTGAATAATAAGATAGAACAACTAATCATAATAAAAAGAACAACTAATTCGATTACTGCTCGGCTTTTCAGAAACACTAAGGTAATGGTCGCTGATTCCAGATTTGAGGTCAGAAACAGGAAAACGAATTTTGGGTTTGCCCACCCCGGGGTACGCGTACGCTACAAACTGGGTCGGACTGCACTGTAAATGTCTACAAAGGCTGTTTTGTAGACGAATCCATTACTACATTATTTAATATCTACAAATATATAACGCTATACATTAGCATCCGACACTTATGCATGCATATATAAAAATTATCCATGGTAATGGAAGCCGATCTTAACACAAATCATGCCTCTCTATCTCCCTATCAGTATCAAATAGCGCAAAGCAGCACGAAACCAACCTCTCCATTTATATGTGCATGTGCATGCATACAATACACAAATCACATCCCCCATGTCGCCGGTAGACGATTTCATCAGCGGCAATGCGCATTCCAGCTACTGAAAAAGCACGCTTTTTCGTCATGGAAAATTTCTTCATGGCACAACCCGACGTCACATCGCAAGCAGTCTGAATGGTGCAAGCAGGTTCGTGCTAGTTCCCATTTAAATGCTAAACATTTTTTTTGCGATGGGAAGTTTCTCGCTTCTCGGGGTGTAAGAATTGTACTGGTCCGATAAACAGATGGTCGCTTAATACGAAGAACAAATGGATAAAGTTGTATGGAAACCAATTCCTTTCCCGAAAAAATCGGTCGTTATGAAAGGTGGTCGCTTAATAGGGGTGGTGTTTTAGACAGGCTTCACTGTATATCTATTAGAGTACAAGGTGGTACAAAAGTATACATAAAAATATAGTAGAAATGTTTTTTATACATTTATTCAAGTAGTTTTATCAATAGTCTTGAAAATTAGCGAAGGGTGATACTAGCAGAAAATTATAGGGGGATTCATGCTCCCTTCGTATATCAGAAATCCTTGTTATTGCGTATTTGAGTATTATAACACAACAAAATTTGAATGAACGCCCCCAAAAATCCTAGTCTTATCGGCTGTTTAGTCTTATCATAGACGCACACCATTGTCCGATAGCTTCAATGCAATGTGTATTGTATTAAATTGAATGTTTGTTTACTTTCCATAGCTACGCCATATTTTGCTTGGTTACGCCATCGTATGAAATTACGTAATGATTCTACTGTATATGCAACCTAGCAAAAAATCATTACGCATTTTCATATGATGGCGTAACCAAGCAAAATATGGCGTAACTATGGAAAGTAAACAAACCTTCAATTCAATACAACGTAGAATTCCCGTGTATTTGACATTAATTGTTGTGAGTATAAATTAATGAGTGAAAGTACACAACAAAAGGCAAAAATATATTCTCCGGCTCTCGTGACGACTGCACACGAGAGCAAAAAAAGTATAATGTTTGCCTACATTCTGCATAGGCCGTATGAATACTAATGCCGGAAATAGGATGGATGCAGCAATGGTAATGCAGTCATTGCAATTTAAATAAGTGACGTCATGTTGGCAGCAACAGCTATAAAAAAAATTTTGCTGACAACATGACGTCTCCCATTTAAATTGCATTGGACTGCATTATCGTTGCTGCTGCTGTTGCTGCACCCAGTCTGTTTCCAGCATAATACTCATACTCGGACTTCGCAAAAAGGTTAGTACTAGAGAGAAGTAAAACTTGAAAGTAGGCCGCCCTTGAATGGTTCCCCGATTTTTATGAAAGTACTCCAATTGTCCCACTTCATCCAATTGGCGTAGTAGAAGCACTAAAGTAATTTTTGGTCACTGATTCGTGAGACCAATGCTGAAAACATTTTGGGCCTGCCCCATAATTATCCCCTGTTCTCGGGAAATACACGTCGAATCGGTACGGCAAAAATTTTAAGGTAATATTGGGTCACAGATTCCAAATTTGAGGTCAAAAACCAGAAAGAAATTTAAATGGCTAGCCCAAGAGTGATAACCCAGTTTTCACATAAGTTCCGTGGCTTCGATAAGACAGTATTTGAGTGAGGTTTGCTTGGAATATGTAATTTAATCAAAAGTTTGATGAAATTGGTGATGCTAAAAATGTTTCTTAGAAGAACCTAATTTGGGGGTTTAGGTTTCTATGGCAGCCCCATAACCCCGATTTTGCCGATTCAAACATACAAACTGCTTGCAGCAAAAACAAGCATTTGTTCAAAATTTCAGATTCATAGCTTTTAAATTGGCCGAGTAAAACGCGTCGCAACAGACAGACAGACATATCGCCGGACATCGCCCAATCGACTCCTCACATCATGCTGATCATATGTATATGTATACTGTTAATATGGTCGGAGATGCTTCCTTAAATGCGTTACAAACTTCATGACAAAGTTAATATACCCTTATGAGCGAAGGGTATAACAAGAAAGAAATTTGGATTGCTATCCCAAAAGTAACCCAGTTTTCTCCGGAAATAACCGTCAAATTAGAATCGCGGAATCACTAACGCAATTTTGGGCAGCTAATTCCAAATTTTAACCCTCATCCAGCTGCAGATTTTTACAACGCTTGCCGGCGGCAAAGGTACACCTGTACCTTAGTACATTTTGCATGAAAATCTTCACTATTTGTATGAATTTTGACCGTAAAACCGTTACATTATGTGGACTAGTCACAAATTAGTAACTGTTTTTGCCGAAGTGGATGTTTTAAAAAGTTGGGTTTATGTGGATTTAATTTTTGGAGTGGGTAAGTTTAGAAAATAGGCAAAATTTGAAAGAGAAAATTGAAAAAATGGGTCGCTTGGAATTCTAATTTGACGAAATCTTAAATCAATTTACAAATGAAAAGTAGAAAACGGTTCAAATTAAGTCATTAATGATTTTAGAAGAGTTTGGTATGTTTGATTTGCGAATCATGGGGGCTTTGGGTAAAATTTACCCCCTACCCCCAATATATTATTCTGTTACTAGAACCCGTTACCGCTAACGAAAAAAGCATCAATAATTATCACATTCTCGTTATTTTCGATAAAGCAACAATACTTGAAGCAATAAATATATTGGAGAAATGTGTAAGTGTGTTATTATACGAAAGACAGGTCCTGTCAAGCAACAAGCAAGTAGAATCGGTTAGGAAAATTTTCTGTCTCTAATCTTTAGAAATCTAAACTCAGGCTAATTCGTATACGTATATAGTGGAAAAACATCTAAAATAGTAATTGTGATTGTTGTTGGTTAATTGTAACATATTTTCTCATATATGTAATTAAATCCAAGAATCATTTGAAAAATTCAAACAAGAAACCGAAGACATGTCGCATAATCTATAGCAGTTATCGATATCTATATGGTACCAACGTACAATTCAACCAAGTTAATATACCACCCAAACATCCAATTTTATAAATTTGGTTGGATGCTCCTGCTGGCTTTCAACTTAAACTTCAAAAGGAACTCGGGTAGACGTCTCAAATTACACAAATAATAAATATTAGGCGATAGAATACCAATTATGGAAATTTGTGATAAAGAAAATCAACCGCTAAAATCCAAAATTTTAGCATTTGCTACAAACCTAATTACCACTAGATGTTATGGGGAAAATATTGTATTGTATTGGTTGCCCCAAGCAAGCACTTCAAAAAGTTTCGTATGCCAGTAAAAGTCTTCAGATTGATGTCAAATAACCAAAATATGCTGTATGAGTTAGCCTAGTCCTTATAAATCAATATCTTCAAGGACCTCGATCATTACAATTAAAATTCGTAAATCAAACACTTCTGTACATCACTCGATTCTCAAATTATTGATGCTATAATAAATCTCTCTAAGCATGAGCATTCACCAAAAATATCTTATTTTCCTCTTTTGTAAATTTTCTTTCATACAAAGTATATGAAGGTACAAATGTACCTTTGCCGCCGTTTCAGGGTGTAAGATTAATTTTGCTCCCTAACTTGGGGATGGGTGGTCACACATATCTGAAATTCGGAGTACATATTTTAAATCTTAGAGATGTCAGAAAATTTCAGACAGATCCGACCCATAGCAAAAAAGTTACGGTATTTTAAAGTCGAAAAAGGTACACCTGTACCTATCCCGCTGGATGAGGGTTAAGTAAAAAAAGTGTGTGTTTACGCGTCTTCATTCATGCATATTCCACTAGCTTTACCTGTTTCCTCCATCCACCGATACATTCTTTCAAATGCCACTACTCTTTTTTTTCCATGTCTCACAAACGAGTTGAATGGAATGCATGTTGCTTCTTTCACTCCTCCACACATACCATAGGTAGTTCATTTGAAACTTAAATTCCCAATCCGTCAATACTAAACAACTCACCAATTTATAAAAAAACGCCCACACCATAAATAAAACAGGTCGAAAAGGATAAATTTTGTTTCCACAGGAACACAAATAGGCAATTATAGTTTTTATACCCTGCGCTCAGAGAGTGAAAGGGTATTAACTTTGTTATGAAGTTTGTAACGCATTAAAGGAAGCATCTCCGACCATATATAAAGTATACATAAGTGATCTGATCAGCATGACTTGGGGAGTCGATTGGAGCATGTCCGTCTGTCTGTCTGTCTGTCTGTTGCGACGCGTTTTACTCGGCGGGTATTGAAGCTAGCAAGCTGAAATTTTGCACACGTGCTTCTTATTGTTGCAGGCTGTATGTATGTTTGATTCACCCAATTGGTCATGGGGCTGCCATACAAACCTAGCTCCCCAATTTGAGTTCTTCTAGGAAAAACTTTTTTATTTGTGTACCAATTTCAACCAAATTTCACACAAATGTGTATCTATAGATAACACAAAATATGTGCAAGAATGGATCAAATCGAACCATGGGGTCATGGGGCTGCCATACAAACTTAACCCCCCAAATTAGGTTCTTCTAAGAAAAACTTTTTTATTTGTGCACCAATTTCAACCAAATTTCACCCAAATGTATTTCTATTGATGACACAAAACATATGTAAGATTGAATCAAATCGGACCATGGGGTCATGGGGCTGCCATACAAACCAAACCCCCCATATTGGTTCTTCTACTAACTTTTACACCAATTTCACAAAACCTTGAATTAACGTGTCTTTATCAAAGCAACTAAAAAGTTCAAAACGAATGGAATCGTACTGTGGGGTCATGCTCCGGCAACCCCAATAAAATTGTCCGAGTAAATATTTTTATTTGCCCACTTATTTCAACCAAGCCCAAAACTTTTGTCAAGACTGAAGAAAAAGAATGAGAAGGGGGATTAAATACAAGTCATAGGTACGCCCGAAAAAAAACTTTTAACCCAAGCGAAGGGTATCCAAATTTCGGCCGCGCCCGAAATTAGCCTCGGCCCCGAGGGTTGGCGAGCGAAGCGAGCAGGGGGCGAAGCCCCCTTGTTCTCATATCGTACTATGCCAAATACGATATTCAAATAACACCCCAGCACAAAATGTTATTTCAGGTATCGTATTCGGAGAGAAATAACAGACTTTTGAATTTAATGACAACCGAAATACGATATAACATCGTATTTCAATATACGAACGCGAGCATGAATCCCCCTATGGATAAAAATAAAACGAGCATGTTTTATACGGATATGTTGTGTGACATTTTCTATAATCCTGAATTACGGACGATATATAAATGGGGAAAGGGCATGCCATATACAGGGTCCCGCATTGGGGAAAGGATTGATAGGGCAGTTTCTTAGAGCAAATTTTTAAGCTAAAATTAACCCTGGTTTTCTGATCTTAAGGCATTAAAACTGTTAGAAATAATGGAGCAAGCAGAAAATAATGTAAGAAAGGTATGATCGTAAGACCATGCACCAATTTCTAAAATAATCGTACGAGCACCTCACCTTGGCAGAAGTTGGAGAAAATTGAGATGGAAAAATAGATTGTCCTTAGGTCAAATCTCAAAAATTTGAATTTGAATCTCTGTAAAAACCGAATTTCTTATCCAATTAAGGTGCGGCTATTTTTTAGGTAAATTTGTTGGCTGTAATAATCAATTTATTTTTCTATTCTAGCTAGTCTAGCTTTGGAGATATCGAGGTTTAAATCGTACAAGAAAATTATTTTTTCAAGAATCTTCAAATGCCTGTGGAAGCTAAAGGGTTAAGAATCGGGGTATGTTCCGTACAACTTTTATGCTGGAAATCACATGAGGAATCACAATCCAGTGCGTTTACGCGGCAGTTTCCAGACACCCTGTATACTATTGTCACGTAACATCGGTAATATTATTCATGCTATCTGCACAATGTTATATAATGTTGTTATGTAATGTTCTTTTAACGCTATGTTAATCATCTATTAACATTATGATAATTTCAAGGACATGTTTGGTTGAAGGTATGTCAATGTTATTTTACTCACATACGGCCGATTTCTCGTACATCTTATCGATTGGTTAGTCCTATCGTATAGACAAGACGCACACCACTTTCCGAAAGCTTGTACATTATATTGAATTGAATGTTCGGTTACTTTGCATAAATAAATAAATAACAGGCGCGACAATCCAGCATTGGACTAAGGCCGCAGGATGTGTTAGTGACATCCTATTTCCAAGATCTTATCTGCTTTTTGTTGAGGTAATGAGATCAGCATCACGCTCAGCAGTGCTATTTATCCACATAAATGGGTACTCGTTTAACATCTGAGTGAGATCATAGTCCGTGACAAGCTCGTGAGTTCGAAAAACACCATGATCCACGGTGAGATTCGAACTCATGACCCTGTGCACCGAAGATGCGCGCACTAACCGCTAGACCAGCCAGACTACTTTGCATAGTAACGCTATATGTATATTTTGCTAATCAATTTCATACAATGGCGTATCCAAGCAAAAAATGGCGATGTTATGCAAAATAAAGAAAAATTCGATTCAATATAATGTAAAAGCTTCCAGAAAATGGTGTGCATCTTGTCTAAACGATAAGTCTTACCAGCCGATAAGATGTACGAAAAATCGGCCCCTAATGTTTTATTATACTAATGTTATGTTACTCATCCAAAGTTTCGTTGCGCTTTTTTGTTACGTTACGCCTCACATATCGATTTCACAAAAATAATCCCTAGGATACGCTCCGCATAAACATATGTAATGTACCTATATGTCCATCTATTAAAAAAAATAATCACCCTATTCGAGCAGAATCGCAATCACGAGTTCAAAGCCAGAACCTAATAAGACCTCAATGCACTCCAGCTTCCGAGTCACTTAATTAACCCTTCAGTGGGAGCGCGGGCTACAATTGTAGCCCACACTTTTTTAAATGGCAACCATTTTCAGGATATGAACCGAATTCATTCGAACTGCTCAGTAGCTGTTAAAATGCTGCTTCCTAATCAAATAAAAATGTTTTTAATATATTTTGAGCCTAGAAACTAATATTCTTTTGCGATCAAAGTCCACTGGGCTACGAGTGTAGCCCGCGCGCCCATTCATGTAACTTTTTTGGTAATCATAGATATCCATTAAAATAAAAATATTATAGTAAAACATTGTAGAAAATAGCAACAGCAAAATGTTTGACAAGAAAAGAACGGTTTCAAGATAAATGTACAAAAAATAGATTACTATTTTCACGAAAAACCTGGAGTCGAAGTCAACATTTCTTACACCGTGCATCTGTTACATGTTGCTAATATAACTTAGTTTCTGGATGAAATTTTTATCAATTGTAGCGTAAATACTGTGAGAACAGTTAATCTGAATATTGCAAGTAAAAATTCATCAGTTTGACTTACAATATATTTAGCTTTTTAGCAAGAAACTGTACTCCCAGTGTAAAAAAGTGTGAATATTGGGTACCCAAAAATAGGCTAAGTTTGAAATTCCACAAACTGGGCATTTTTAACTGCATTCTCTCGCTCAATGTTCCATTTCGAAATTTTTTTATTGAATTCTGCGAATATAAACTTGTTTTGTACTTTTCATTTTAAAAAGTAACTATTTTGTCCACCTAAGTAAGTTAATATGAAAAAACACTAAAAATAAGACTAAGTGGCACTTTGCCCTTTTTTATTATATATATTTTATTGGAAAATTAAGCATTTTTTATTTTTTATGCTGTACAACAATCACCAGACCGCAGACCGATCAGGAAAAAAAATTAAAATTGAACTATATTTTTTATATTATTTTTTATTTGGGCTACAATTGTAGCCCGCGCGCCTAACCACGTGACAAATAGGTGCGCGCCTAACGAAGGGTTAAAAACTCTTTAGGCCTTATCAAAATAGATGTCAATAGTGCTAGTATATAGCATCAAATGACCTTGTAAACAATATTTTCATCAGCTCAGCTGTTAAACTTATTCAGATTTCATTTTATGCGTTACATATAGGAAGTATAGCCCGTCCAACATAACAAAAGCGCATTACGAGTATCAACAATCAATGAAAAAAATAAAATCTAAAAATTAACCGATAACAAAAAATTGTTTATGTCCCGCAATACTAAATCCGCAGTATTTGCAGTTCTGTTAGTACGCTCCTGATCATCTTTCGAAGCACACCATAGCAGCAGCCATAAAATGAAGACAATTTGTTTCTTCAAATTCACTCAATTTGTGATTGTTATTCTTTCGATTTACTACGTTGACCAAGGATATTCAGCTTCTGTTCGACATCAACCGACCATCACCATCACTTATGTCGCTGTTGAATATCCAACTTATAACACGCTCCCGTATAACTACAATCAACGGATAATTTTTAATTTCTTACCGGACGATTCGTTGAACTCCAAAGCACCGAATTCAGTGGAAACCTCGAAAGGATTACGCGATTCACCGCAACGGATTTATCAACATACAAACACAAAAAATTAAACGAACTTTGTCTGAGCCACAGAATTTAATCATCCGCGAAATGAAGTTGGCTTTTCAATTGTCTAAAGTGGTAAAAGTCTGTCTTCTCGGGAGTTAAGTGGCGAAAATATACAAGAAATCCTTTGAGTTACCGCTTCTTTTTAAAGTGTGAACTCTGGAACGGAGTGAATGTGTAATCTAGGCGTAATTTAAGTCCTATTGTATGTCTTATATAGGTTAGTGAATTTAGCTATAGCTATGTACTAGAAAAATATAATAAAGAAATTATGAAGAGCAGTTGTTGTGTTTGTTTCGTCCGTTTCGCGCAAACTATATCCGCAATTCCGCTTATACTGTTTTTGAAGTGGTCTGTCTGAAGAAGACAGACTATTATTATCAAGCATTCTTGAATGCCGCCGCCTTTGTTTCGATGCTAGTCAGCCATGCTGTATTTCTTCGGGATCTTATAGTTGGTAGTTTGTACATGTTTGGGGGTTTTGTCTCATGGAAAAGTTTTTGATTGTTTTATATGGATTTTCGAGGAAGTGTAGTATGTACCTACTCTTCCATACTGGATTCGAGAATAGCAAGTGAAATGTAATTGGAAGGTTTGACAAATGAATGTCTGGATTAAGTGTTTTCAATATGATTTCCTCGCTGAGTAGGGTATTTATTATTGTCAGAGATTTTAATTAACTTTCTCCATGAGGAAGATATGTATCTAAATGGGAATTCAGATAATTTATTTACTAAGTTATATCAAGTGAAATTTGATTGACTTCTATTTGATTTTGAAATTAGTGGAAATCTAAAAAAAATATATTGTGGCAAGGACTCATTTAAATATATGTATTATTTTTAAATTTAGGTTAAAGGGGTGTCATGATACCCACGACACACTTAAACCACAACTGGGCCCTTTGTGGTACCACACGGGATAAATCATCCCGGCGACCCTAAGCCTAAAACTAACCAGAACGTACAATAACACGTTGAAGTTGGCCATTATTATCAACGTTCTCCAGGTCTCCTAAATCGGCAAAAGAGTATGCTCCCAGAATCGATCTTCTTTTTCGGAGAAGGCTGGGAACTAAAATCAAAATGGTAGACGCTTTCCACCTACTCCTCATCCCCGCAGCTTCTACGGAAATCGTTATACGGAAGGTTAAGCCTCCTGGCGCGCTCCGGGTTAGGTCAATGTCCGTGACAAAGCCCACGACAGTTTTAATAACTTGTCTTTTCAGTGTTAATAAATTCTTCTTCTTTATGGCACGATAGCCCGACGTCGGGCCTTGGCCGCCTGGATTGAAAACCTCCAATTGTCGCGGTCACGCGACCTTGTCTTCCAGTTCCGAAAGCCTAGCATCTGGTGGGCGTCCTCACATACAGAATGCTCCCATCGGGCTCTCGGTCGTCCATGCAATCTGGCTCCGTCCACTCGTTACGCGTTCATCACCTTTTTGGGCATGCGATCGTCGTTCATCCTTTGTGCATGTCCCGCCCATTGCAATCGCTGCAATTTCACGATCTTCGACACCTGTAGCTCATCATACAGCTGATACAACTCAAGGTTGTACCGGATGCGCCATTCACCTCGTTCACGAACGGCCCCGAAGATTCTTCGGAGAACCTTTCGCTCGAATGTGTCCAACAGGTGTTCAGAGTTTTGGGTTAGGGTCCATGCCTCGCAGCCATAGCATAGCACAGGTCGGATGATGGTTTTATACACGTGGAGCTTCGTGTTCCTGTGCACCAGCTTAGAATTCATAATTTGGAGGACCGCAAAGTAACACTTATTAGCTAGTTACATCCGCCGCTTTATCTCATCTGTTTCGTTGGCGTCCTTTGACAAATTGCAACCCAGGTAAGTGAAGTTGTCTACATATTCTATATTGAGGTCCCCCACTGTGATGCTTGAAATTACTGGCGTTCTAGTTTTTGATTGCATCATGACCTTGGTTTTAGATTCGTTGATATGTAGCCCAACTTCTTTGGCAGCGTTATTGAGATTATGCAGAAGGCTTTCTGCATCACCCAATCTTAGAGACATGATGTTGATGTCGTCGGCGTAGGCTACTAGTTGAGTCGATTTAATGAGTAGCGTTCCGCTGCTGTCCAGATTCATGGCTCGAATCACATACTCCAGAGCCAGGTTGAAGAGCGTCGGTGCCAGCCCGTCGCCTTGCTTGAGTCCAGTACGAGTTTCAAATAGGTCAGTGAGTCTGTTCTGAACTCTGACCTGCGAGACGGTATTAGTCATCGTCATCCTTATGAGTCGCACTAGCTTAGCCGGTATACCAAGATGCAGCAGAATATTGTACAGTACGCTTCGATCGATACTGTCGTATGCCTGCTTGAAGTCAACAAATATTTGGTATACGTCGATGTTGTATTCTTAGCACTTCTGGAGTAAAAGCTTCACTGTAAAAAGCTGATCTGTCGTCGAACGAGCAGGTCTAAAGCCGCCTTGGTACTCGCCAATGATTTCTTCTGCGTACGGATTAATTCTATTTTCCAGAATCTTAGATAAAATCTTATAAGTCGTACAAACTTTTACGCCAATCTTCCGGGATTATTTCGTCGTTCCATACTTTAACGATAAGTGTGTGTATAGCCTTAACAAGGCTTTCCCCACCATGCTTCAGCAGTTCAGCTGGAATCTCGTCAGCGCCCGGGGCTTTATTATGTTTTAGTGCTTGCATGGCGAGATCAACTTCTTCTACTGTTGGGGGTTGAACGGGAGGGCCTGTTTCAGCCATCAGCTCCGGAGCTTCTTGTGTGGGGTTGTTCGGTTGAACATTGAGGAGCTCTTCAAAATGTGAGGCCCATCGGTTATCAACGCTATCGATGTCGCTAATGATATTGCCATCCTTATCCTTACAGAGGCTGGTCCTGGGTTGGTATCCACTTTTAATTGAATTAATTAGCTTGTACGCTTGTCTACTGTTCCTACTAGCTAGTCTTTGGTTTATTTGTATCAACTGCTCGTCAAGATGCTTCCGTTTCTTACGCCTAATTAACCTATTCGAAAATCGTCGAAGCTCGTAATATTTTGTTCTTTTGGCTCTAGTTGCGCGTTCAGTCCATTGGCGATATGCCTCGTTCTTAGCATCTACCGCATTTTGACATTCTTCATCAAACCAATCATTTCGGGCTCGCCGGGCTTTGTATCCCACAACCTCCTCTGCGACCCCTTTGATGGTGTCTTTGAGTGTATCCCAGATCTCAAGAGTGCCTTTGTTGCTGATGTTATTTAGCAGGGGCGTCAGCTTCTCCTCAAGGGCAGTCGTATAAGTGACCACCGTGGCATCATCCAACAATTTGTCAACCGCAAAAATGTTTGCCGGGTTGAACCTCGAATGAAGCACCGAAGAAATTCTGCACCTATAAGTCGCCTTCACCATATAGTGGTCAGAGTCAATATTTGCTCCACGATAGGACGGAACATCCATTATGCTCGATGCCCATCTCTTGCAGACAAGGACGTGGTCACGTTGGTTGACGGTATATTGATCTGGAGATCTCCAGGTCTGTCTGTGAATGCGACGATGCGGAAAACAGGAAGAGCTAATGACCATATTTCTGCTGGTCGCGAAGTCTATTAGTCGTTGGCCATTGTCGTTACAGTCTTCATGGAGGCTGTACCCTCCAGTAATCCCCCTATGCCAACTTTCGTTTCCGACTTTGGAGTTAAAATCCCCTAGCAGCAATTTGACATCGTTTGATTGAAGTGAATCGAAGAGATTTTCTAGGCGGTGATAGAACTCGTCTTTAACCGCGTCTTCACTGACTTCGGTGGGGGCATGCGCGTTTATAAGCCAGAGATTGAAGAACCGGGTTTTAATGCGAATCGCACACAGCCGCTCGTTTATGGGTTTGAAGTCGATAACATGCGGCTTAAGTTGATTGTTTACAATGAACGCCACTCCAAACTCCCTGTGACCCGAAGGTTTTCCACTTGTGAAAATTGTGTACGAATCTCGGTCATCAATCTCGCTACTAAGCCATTTAGTTTCCTGGAGTGCAACAATGCTCAGCTTATACTTTTCGACCTGATCCAAGAGGGCCCTTAAGGCCCCTGGCCTATTCAGGGAGCGTACATTCCAGGTTCCGAAAGAGTAATCAGTTGTTCGTTTGCGATGTAGTCGTTGGGTTGTATCCGTCCAATCCGAGGCTTTCATTCCAGGTTTCTTGACGTAGAATTTTTTCCAAGGATGGGTTATGGGCCCATCGCTTAACCATGATAGTATTCGTAAAACGAAAGAGGTCCATCATGGAGAGGCCTCGGAGGTGCTGCTTCGGTAATTGACTATTTTTCAATTAATAAATTGGAAAAACGATAAATATCCATATTGACAGCAGCTTTGTCCTGGAAGCCGTACCTCCATTAATCCATCTTAAATTCGCCTTGCTTATGGTGTTATGCTTAATGGTCTTTTGGCATGAATCCATGGAAATGGGCATACCAATATGTCGTTGATTACCTGTTACCACCCTCCCTGCTTTGCCCCGTCGCGCTAGTTCCTCTGCTTTACCAGGGATCCAAAACAGGCCAATGTGAAAGTAATTTCCCATTTTAAATTTCAATTCATCACCGTTGTTGAAGTCAAAAGTACGGACTCAAGTTTATCGCTGCCTGGATCTGCATAAAACTAAAAGCATTTCTTACTGGCAGTGGCGCAACCAGGATCTTATCCTGAAGGGGGCTAACACCATCCATATTACTGGACCTTAGAGTTTACTTCCGCAATTTGGCAGCCATTTGCGAGTAATGGTGGGCGCACACACAAGGTGAATCCGAATGCAATAAAGTGAATTCGAATCCATTTTATTATAGATTTGGATTCACCGTGCATGTGTGCGGCCCATGGGCGTAGCCTGGATTGGCCAACATTTTTTTAACATCATAATTTTCTTAGGGGATAGAGGCATATGCAATTTAAATCTACACATTGCGTTTAAGAAAATTTAAATGAAATGAAATGATACGAAACTCGATCGAATAATGACACTAACATGTAGGTTCCTAGATCCCAACAGAAATGAACTTCAAACTACGAATATTAGGACCAGAAAATTGTATGTCGTGCCAGGAGTCAAACACGCATTTTTACGCCTTTAAACATTGTATAGTGCACCGGTTTTAATTACGGAGTAGGCATATAGCAGCAAGAGTTTTTTTTACTGTGATCATCGGCCAGGGAAGGACAAACGCTCCTCCCTTTGGCTACGCCAATGGGGCGGCCTAATCCATGGTTTTTTATGTTTTTTTTTTATAAAAAAAAAACCCTTATAAAATCGATTTTTTTTGTTTTCTTCAACAAAGATGTTTATAAAAGTGTAAATGTTGGAACTTGCACAGACCATTGAAAGTGGTGAATAACCAATGCTCCAAGAACATAAATTTATTATTTGTAATAAAATTTGCATCGGGAATGCATATTGCTTCATACTTGATTTAGTAATTTATGGTTTTCCATTTCTAAGTGTGGGAGGGGCTTTAGCCCCCTTTGTCCCTCCCGTGGTTGCGCCACTGCTTACTAGTATAACGTGCGGTTGCAATCATATTAAAGGTTTGCGTTACTAGAGACGAACCATGCGATTATCACCCAGCGGTAGTATTTCATCAACCAATTCTGAATGTGGCCACATTCCTAGCATCCATTATCAGTTAAAGCATTTGTCTGTATGGAAAATATACGAATATAGTAGCGCTCAGAACCGGTTGTCTAATTTCGATCGCTGAGTCGTCTCTAGTAACACAAACCTATAAAACTTCTTGGATTGTAACGAGCTCCGCCTGAAGACCACTACAATGAGTGTATTCACGTACACTACGCTCAGTTCATTTCGCCGGGGAAATTGATCGAATTCTGATTACATTACTCTCCACCAGAAGGCACCCCGATTCCACAACTAATATCCCAATTGGATAGTAGAGAGAGCACGTTTTGTAGTACCTCAGTAAGGTAGGGATCATACTTGAGATTGCAATAGCAATATGAGATTGCAATAGCAATATCATCCGCATAGACCAGGGGTGTATAACTAAATTTTTCCGGGGGGCACATTGCTGGTTTGAAAAGCGATAGCAGGCCAAACATGTTTGTGTCTTTTTTTCTGAATGGAGCTCAAAGAAGAAACATTACTGACGATTCATCCCTACTTGAATAACATATGTGTAAATTTTCGAATTCTTTGGCCTACGTTAATAAAGTTTTGATTTAATTGAATTTAAATTATTGATATTTTTCCCCCTCAATTAAAAAATTTACAGACTGCCGTAGGAACAATAGAGACAATTAAAATGTCCATGATCACAGTGGGACTCGAACCAACTCTTTGGCAATTCAGATTTAGAATGTTTCTATACCCACTTAGCAACTCAATGCCCATTATGGGAGGTTATTATTAATATAGATGACGGCAGGAACAGCTGCTTATAATTTTAAATCGCTGATTTGGCGAAAATCGTAAGCCTCACCTCGTCGTCGACAAATTGCATAGAGAAGGGATTTGCCTGCCAAGGTTGGTGACAAGCTGACGGAATCTGGCCTTCGTATGGGAGGCCTTAATGATGAAAGTTGTATCTTGTATGCCATCGGATGGCACCCTTACCGGTGTGTCCTACTGAAAGAAACAGTAGTGCGCGTATAATAGGAAGATCGATTTCGAAACCGCAATATCGCCTTACCGGGGATGTGATCTCTTCTTTATGTAGAGGACAAACAGGCAAGACAACACAGTACAACACTATCGGTTCGAGTTTCTGCAAGCACATGCTGCTCTTCGCTCCTATAGAAAAGCCCGGTCTTTAGCTTAATCTGTATATGAAGAGGCATATAATCCGCGCATTGAGCAATGAGATTAAACCCCATTGCTTCAAGGTTCATGAACAGCCTATTGACCACAATATTCCAAAGACTATCCAATCGATTGTACAACAAAGCTCCCTTTTAAGGTTCCACCACCGACGTCGAAATTAAGCTTTCACCAAAGAAAATGAGCTTTATTGTTCAATCGATTGGATAGTATATGGCGACTCTTACTGACATATTTTCGCGTCGTCGACGCTCCAATTTCTGAGCATTAAATCCTAGAGGCCAGCATTTAGTCAATAAGCTTACAGGCGAGTACCATACAAGATAAAGCGCCTTTGATATCCAGAAAAGTAACTTTTCGAGACTTATACTGGAAACAGAATAGATGCGTTGAATGCTGTTGAAGAAACCAGCACAAAGTATTTTAAATGGCTCACATAATTTTGATGTATAGCCTACAATGGAGTGAAGGGCTGTACCCACAGATCTTCCCGGCCATGCATGCTGTGAGATTTTTTTTTATCAATCATATATGAGCTGCATAAAGATAATAATTTATTTGGGGGTCTCTAGTATTAGCAAAGTCCATGACAGGCTGATAGGCCTAAGATCCTTAGAGTTCGCGTGCGAACCTCTCTCTACTTTCACAATAAACGCCACTCTCACGATCTTAATGTAGATCTAGACAGGCCTTAAAAAATCTTTCAATATACGGGTATACATAAATTGTTGGAACACGTGCTCTATATTTACGGGAATTATGCCAGCAGGACCAGCCGATAGTCTCGTTGCTTGTAGAAGTCCACGAGCCATCAGGCTTTATCAAATAGCTCGGACCTGATGGATTTGTCGCTAATATTCTACGAAGTCTCGGTGTCCCCTTGCTGCTTTGATTTTCTCGCAAAATTGCTGAACAACATTTTATAGGTATGCATTAATCCAGTTGATTTCCAGAGGTTTTCGCCATATTGTAAGCTTTCCTATTCTCAGCTCTATATTCATAAATGACTGCAGAGTCCACCAATTAGGTTTTTTGTTTCCCCTCGCTCTTCTCTTAGGACATGATTATAGATTGTTACTTTTTTTAAAGCTTTTATCATGATCTTGATATAAACCATGTAATCTAACTCCTTGTGATTGGTTGTCTAGGCATGAGGGGTAGTTCCTTGAGAACAGTCTCACAATAAGTTTTCGAGTTTGTGTGCTTCGTCTATTCAGAATAAATAAAACATTTTTATTGAAAAAAGGTGCAGGTGGATTGGATTGAGTGGATATGAAGGGAGCCGTGGTTAATGCTTTGACATTATTGAAAAAAAAACTCTGAAAATTTCCATCAACAGATATGAAAACATTTGAGATGAGATAATTTCTAACAACTGTTTTCTCAATGCTTACCTACCATTCAATATGTAAAAAATGTACACTTACGGTCAAAAGTATCGACTCAACCTAATAGCGCGTGTATTTGTACGTGTTTTTTGGAAAGTATGATAGTTATTCATAAAAGTCGTATGTCGTTTAAAAGTTCGAAACCTTAGCTACCTGTTGGTACCCTTTTTATCAACATTTGCTTTGCACTTTTTAAATTATTGCCACTTGTAACAAAAAACCCAGAAAAATTGAAGTTTCAGGTAAAGGTCAGGTCAGGTAAACTACCCCTATAAAAGCGCCCGTAATCGGTTTCTCATTATCAGTTGCATCAGGAAAGTTAGGTAACTTACCTCTGAAGTAATTTCAATCACTGTTTTCTCATCAATGGATACGACGCCAGATCAGGCGGCACAAGTTGTAGCCCTATTGTCGGAGAATCATAGTCAGCGAACCGTCGCTCGCCGTCTTGGAATGAGTCAGTCTGCTGTCTCAAGAGTTAGCAGGAGATTTCGAGAGACTGGTAGCTTTAATTCGAGACCAAGAACGGGCCGCCCTCGATCCACTTCAGAGAGAGACGAACGTTTCATTGTAACAAGTACGTTACGAAATCGTTTCCTCACGGGTGTTGCTGCGCAGCGGAACCTGAGGCGTTTTCGCGGAGTAGCTGTCAGTGACCGCACGGTAAGGAGACGATTAAGGGAAGCGAATATCACTCCAAGACGGCCTGCCAGGGGCCCCAAATTGACTGCACGACACCGACAAGCGCGCCTCTTATTTGCTCGTAATCATCTTACTTGGAGCGATACGGAATGGAGCTCAGTATTGTTCACTGACGACTCGAGAATGTGTCTGCATGGCAGTGACAGAAGATGTCGAGTCTACAGGCGTCCAACTGAGCGATTTGCGCAGTGCTGTTTCACTGAAACGGTTGCATACGGCGCGGGTTCCTGTATGATGTGGGCTGGCATTTCATTGGAGGGAAAAACGGATCTCGTATTCGTGCCCGCAGGAGGCCGAGGAGGAGGGCTGACAGCTGAGCTATACGTTACCGATGTTCTCCGTGTCCACGTTGTGCCCTATGCAGCATTTATTGGCGAGAACTTTACTTTGATGCACGACAATGCCCGGTGTCATGCGTCGCGCCTCATACTCGGCAGTTCTTGAATGAAGCCAATATGTCGTCACTTAACTGGCCTGCGCGCAGTCCCGAAATCAATCCCATTGAACACTTATGGGACGAACTCAAGAGAAGAGTCCGAGCCAGAAATCCAGTCCCTTCGTCCACTGAAGAATTGAAGGCAGCCCTATTAGAGGAGTGGAACGGTATTCCTCAAGATACCATCAGCAACTTGATCAAATCAATGCAGAATCGACTGGAAGCTGTCATTAGAGCAAGAGGAGGAAATACCAAATACTAAAATAATAAATACTTAACTTATTTTCCAACAGTTTTTGTTATATTTGCAACAAACCTAACCAAAATCCATTTTCATATTTGCTCATTTTCGCTACGTTTTCGTTCAAAGAGCATCAATTTTAAAAGTGCTCACCAAATATTGGTAAAAATGGTAAAGCTGAGGCCTTAAGCTTTTCAATGACATACGATTTTTATGGATAACTACTATACTTTTCGAAAAACACGTACAAATACACGCGCTTTTAGGTTGAGTCGATACTTTTGACCGTAAGTGTATTATAAAAGAACTTGACACTTTCTTTATAAAAGCAAACTTGTCTTGTCGACAATCACTTCCGAATATATATAGTAGTAAATATAAAAGATTCAATAACACACTTTTCCTTTTCACAAAACAAACAGGATATGTGGATACATACACATATACCAGATCATGGCACACACAAAATAACATCCTTTTGTACAAGTAAAAGCCGGGCCATAATGTGTCAACAGCATGTTTCCCTTGTGCTCATTTAGCACACACATATTCTTGAATATTTTCAATTGTAAAATATTGCGTACGGATAAAAACATGAAAAACCTATGTTCCCTTTGGCAACTACATTACATCTATACTTTCACTCGTTAGAGAAGGCAACAAAAAGGATATGAAGGAAATTGGTTACGAAGTGGAACAACTTTGGAAAGTCTCGGATTCGCCATAAATATCTGTATTATACGACAAAACGGAACAAGTGTGAATGAAGAACGAACTCCTGTTCTACCGTTGGTTGTTGGGTATAAACGAGGATTTTTCCATTGTATACCTTCTAATGCCATATTGTTAACACCTGCTTCAAAGAAAGGATTTTTTTTATAATGAACAGTCGTATATGCATCCTTTTTTTGGTTATTTTCCTACGGACTTAAAGCTAATGGAACCTTGACGCGAAACCCCCATAGGAAGACGTAATGCGACATACTTTATGTACATATTTAGCATTTTAGCTAAAACTACAAAATATCTTCTTATTATATTTTACGCTTGAACAACTCATTCCGATCAAATTCATATGAACATGAACTTATAGTCAGTGAAAAGGACTCGCAGTGATGCGTACTTCCTAACATTTTCTCCTCCACACGTTCACTATATGTTCAACAAAAGGGATATCTATTCCATAGAGATAGAAAATAAAAATCCTTTCCAATTCGTTTTACTTTTATTCACATACAAAATGCGAATCCTTTTAAACGACACTTATGTTTCGTTTCTAATATAGCTGTAGACATTTCCTGTATTTTTCCCGAATTTACTTAGGTTGAAAGGCGGGTATAATCAACACCGAAATGGACAACCCCTTGAATACCGAATTTTCTTTCAAATACATAATGACATCCGCAGAAAAGGTCGTAGAAAGAAATTGTCATCCGTGAATTATTCAAAGGGCTTTTGTGAAGTTGTATATTTACCTAGTGCTCGTATACGTACGTATACAGTCCAGCATTTTTTAAGTTATATGAGTTCAAAAGAAAGTCGAATGATTTTTCATCCATTGAAACTGAAAATCTTAATATTTTTCAAATTAACCTTTTATACTGTAATATCTACAAAAGTAAATAAATTAGTTTATATTAATTACATCTGCAGCTTAACACCAAAAATAACTGTTTTATTTTTGAGAAAGATGTGATCTTCTTCGTGGAACCGAGATGTCAAACTTCTTGTTTCGTCTAAAGGCCCATTTACACTTTACGACGTACTCATTTACATGCATACACCGACAAAAAACGACAGAAAAATCGTGTGAGGACGAAATGAACTACGCCAAATTCAGTCGTATCAAGGGACTACTTCACTCCCCCTCCCCAAATTTAGTTCATTGTAATTTAATTGGATATACATATATCGTAAAATTTTCTATGCTAAACACGGCTCCCGGGGGGATTTCGAAATTACACATTTGTCACACCTTCCCGAAACAAATCCAACGTGAAAACGAACTATGATTGATGTTCATTTATCAAGTTCACCCAAGCTCAAAACTATTCAAAGCCCCTCAAAGAGCCATTGGCGTGCTTCTTATGCGTAGGCCTGTTCGGTAACGAGATTTCAGTACCGGGTTTCGGTTTTTTTTCAATACCCGGTACCACAAGCGGTTTCCCTGACTCATGTTTTTTCTTCAGTACCGACGGTTTTTTTTTAACCATAAGCCGGTTTTTTGAGTACCGGGTTAAAAACCGGTACCAAAAAACCTGAAAAACCGGCTCATGGTTGAAGTGAATCGTTCTTCTTAACTCGGTACCAAAAAACCGACTCGCCGTTCGGTTTTTTTTTAACTCGGAACGAAAAAAACCGGGATATCGGTACTTTAGAATATCGGGTCCGGTACCAAGTGAACACCGGTTTTGTACCGGGATCTCGGTTTTTGGAACAGGCCTACTTATGCGTAAAGCTTGTCTATTTGTAATTCAGTTTCGTAATTTAAGTGAAAATTAGGATTTTTTAATTCTACCCCGGAGATTTCTATTCCGACCTGACGGCCGGGAGACGCTCTACAAAACCGGGGCCTGAGTCGACCCTTTGATTAGTTTCGTAAACAGAAAGATGAAGATTATGAAAAATCTACGTCTTATCTCTATAGCGTCGCATTGTTCGAATTACAGTATTTGCATCACTGTGTGATCTATTTTATAATTTACTTAACATAACGATTATCCGAACGCCGATTATACGAACATTCGTTTAACCAAACCAGCTTTTTTCATTTGAAATTTTTTTCATTTAAAACAATCCGAATCGGTTGAGAATACATCTTACAATTACAACACAGATGGTTGAAATAGATATCCCGCGTCAGCATCAGCATCGGCAGAGGCATCGGCATCAACAGAAAAATTTCAATTTAGAACACACGCAAGGGGTGGGTAAACTGTTCATCCTGTTCCTGCACCGGCGTCTACTATAGAAGAAGCTAATGCCTATGATGACCCACAATGACAGCAGCGGCAGAAGCAGAAAAATGCTTCTGCCGATGCTTCTGCCGCTGCTGTCAATGTGGGTCGTCAAAGGCAAATGCGTGTGTTCTAAATTGAAATTTTTCTGCTGATGCCGATGCCGATGCCTTTGCCGATGCTGATGCTGACGCATCCAATCTATTTCAACTATAACTCGCCACATGCTTTGAAGCGACTGTCTACTTTTCTATCACCTCAGGTTGGCTCATTTTATAGCCGTCCTCAAGCGACGAAAGAGTTTATTTCTTTATTTGGCAGAAAAGCATAGAAACATAATGATGATGCTGGTGACTACAGGCTTAATCATCAACTATTTTACTAATCAAAATCTAAATATCGAAATAGAAATACTTCTCCGTTATTCAAATCATTTCTTGAAAACGGGACCATTTGTAAAGAAAGGATTGGCCATCCGAAGATGCCCAGGAACAAAGCCAATGCCTCTTCAACCGTTCAGGTTAGGAAGGAAGATATGGCTCCTCAATTCGAAGAAGATCTATCCCAAGCAACAATTCGTTTGCTTTAAAGAAGCACTCCATACTGTAGCAATCATATAGTACCACAAAATTCATTTATCGTGTGACATCGCTTAAAGTAATATTTTTATCCGATAAAACATCCTTAAAGTACTTTCCGGCTTCTATCATCATTGTGGAATAAATTTAAAGATGGTGGTATAAAACTTCGATAAAACTGTCTCTAAACGTTAACCTAAAAAAGACACTCCTTTAAATACTCCACTCTTGTGTTTATTGGATAATACAGCTCACACATGCAATAGTCTCTCTAAGTTAACTCACACACATGCATATATTCTTCTATAGCATGGTCGGTGTCATTTTTGTAGTGTGACATTAGTATGGTCATCCAATAAATCGTTCAGCGTAGTTTTATAGAAGGATGGACTGTGATTTTTTAAAGAATTGACACTTATGAAGTGCTCTTGAATTGAATTCATTGAAATATTGCATGAAACCAACATTTCCTCACTCCTTGTTAACTTATGAATCAATTAAGATAATCTCAGCGCAGAAAATGTCTGCATTTTATTGATGAATGTGTGGATTTATTCAACTTCAACTGATTGACATATAAAGAAGAAGATGCATGATGGGTCGATAAAGAAGTGTTGAGCACTTGTAGTGTTTACGAGCAATGTTAACTATATGTGAGGTTGGCCGAGTGGTTAGGGCGTCGGACTGGCGTACGACAGTCGCTGGTTCGACGCTGGCTGCGGGAATTATTTTTCTTCCTCTTTTTTTTTTGCAATCGCGAGAAAATGACAAAAAATGATGACATAACACATGATGTATGCCTTTCTCGAAGCGTAATTCAGTGATACAATAAGGTTCTATTGGATCAAAAAACGGCGCCAGATGCCATTATTGGACTATTATTCAGTGTTTATACCCTGTAAAGTGCCCCTATTGTCGTTAGAAGAGGATATTTTACGAAGTATTATAGGGATGAAATTGTTACTTGGGTAAGGCCGGCCAACCCAGAATTTTCAATAGGCACTGGCTTCATCGGGACGCTTTGGACGCTCTGTGATCTCATATGCCTTGTGGTATTGTCTCAAATGTTACGATTTTATCGGTTGGCGAACATATTCATCCAGAAATGGATCTGTTCGCTGAAGAAGATTTGTTTAATGAAATACTGGTCAATTTCCAACTGATTCAGAGCCTATTCAGCGAATATACGTCATTGGCTATGATCAGGTATAAGCTGATTTTTTTAAGAGGAATAATGTGAAAATGGATAGAGAAATCCTACAAAATAACATCAAATCAAATTATCTGCCAACGCGGGATTTCGCTATTTATTAGTCGGGATTTTAAACAGCTGGATTATTTTTCAGTAATATTTTAAGGTGTCAGGGTATTAAGTTGGTGGTATTCTATACTGTCGGGGTTTTTTTTTTGAAGTTGTAATGTCACTATTTTATGTAATGTATGTTCAGAAAAATAATTCCTTTGTCCACATACTCTAAAAATTAATAGGTATATTTAATAAAGTCAGAAAAGAGACATGGTCAATAATAAATATAAATAAAATTTAAACCGTACTGTAAAGTGTGCTCTATTAATTTATTCAATTCGAGTTGATATTATTCCGAAAGTTAATAGGCAAATAATGTTCGTCCTTTAAGAAATGCATCTAATTATGGTAAAATTATTGTAAATTTTTTTTTCGCTACTGTATATGTACCTACACACATGTCACATGCTTTATTTTATAAACAAATATCCTTCAACTTACTTTAATTCATAAACTTAACTCACAGCTTACTCAACATCAACACGTAACACCATCAACATGAACGAACTTCTTTCAAAGAAACATCAATTTAAGTATTCCGGACTAGGTACGGCTTCGACAATATTACAATAAAGTACCAATTACTTTGCAGTTAGGTGTTATTTTCAGGACTTACTACTATGGGATAAAAGTTACGAAATAGGATTTCCAGTGATTGAAATTACAAACAACCTTTAGTATAGCTAAAGCATTTACGTCCTGGACAGGAATAGTTGCCTAAATAGAATTACAGATTTCTTCGAAGCAAATACTCTTTCCATTAGTCCTTAGGAAAATTATTCTCCGGTCGACTTTTGAAGACTAAACCAATATTTGTGTTTATTGGATGCCAATATAGGTATAATACATTTTAATACCATTTTGATGATGACAATCTTCTTATGGCTTATTCTGCTATCCGTTCTTATAGGGAGTCCGCTGTATGGCGGACGGTAAGATAAGTGTCGCTAGTGTCAATAAGAAGAACAAGAAAATTCTTCTTGCGAGAGTGATAGCGTAATGTTCCCTTCTTATTATTATTTTTCCATAGAAGCTTGTACGTATAATTAAAGCAATTGAAACAAGAAGATTTCATAAATTTATTATAAGAATCTGTTGTTCGTGTTCTTGCAATCCTAATGAAATTCATGTTGAGCCCGCCTCTTTCGATTAGGCAAACACTGCGTTGTTTGTACATTATACATATATCAGGATCAGTGCTATCCTCTCTTCAAATATGTACACACGCATATATACATCTTAATTCACATGCCTAATTTGCATCGTTCCACCTAATAGCAAATGTCCGATGATTCGTTGAAGACGGTGAAGATTAAAGACCGCTTCAACACGCTTGAATACAACGCTAACGGGCCTATACAAACAAGACTACGTACGTCTATAGTGTATGTTATGTGCTGATATACGATCCTTCTAACATTTTCTCTTCGTTCATTCTTGAAACACGATTAATGTCCTTTCAGACATAAGATTTATGCGAATTATGTTCACTTGTAATTTTAACCATGCTTATACTCGCACATTAGCACAACAGCATAAGAATCTCAATTATATCAGCTGAGACGGATGTGATGATGGTAGAAGGATGGTGGTAGGTTTCCTCGATATATTTAATGATTCGAGGTAGGTTTATGGTTTTGAAAATATATTCAACTTTAAGTGGGGAGTATTAATCAAATCAAACTATGGGAATTCAAAAGACTTTGTAAGAAGATATTGGGTCAAAGACTGTGGTCAATTTTAGATGTTAGTCAATAAAATCTAAATTTATTAAGTTGTATTTTTTAAATTAATAAATTAATAACTCTTCTTCGTCCTTGCCTAAGTTTAGTGTAGACCTACTCCTTTAACTTTGGGCCCACAATTGGTATGGGCTTATTTTTTTGTTAAATTAATTAAATTACAAAAAGAAAATAATGATAATACATTCATAGGCAGGGTCGTGCGAAGGGGAGTTCGAAGGGGGCACTCGCTCCGGGCGCCGCGCCGTGGCCAAAGAGCATTTTTATTAGATGTATGTATTTAGTATGGTTTTGTCCCTTAAACTATCATTATACAGTTATTTTTAGAGTGGAGTTTTCAATTTATACAGGCTAATTTCTTTACATTTACTAACATTTCAATCTTAAATGTTAACAATTAACACCAAATTTTCAGCTTTTATAAATTTGGATTGCAATTTAAAATGTCATCTACGTTGCGCATTCGCATAGCGATTTGCATATCATGGGCATACTGCGGCAGCCGACCCCACGGAATGCACTTTCGAACTATGTAAGTACACAAGAATTTAATATTGTAAATCAGTGATTCTCAACCGGTGGGATGCGCCCGCCTAGGAGGCGCAGGATAAGCTCATAGTACGGAAAAGAATTGAGAACCACTGTGTAGATGTTATGATTTATGTAAACTAAAAAAAAGGAGTCCAAAGGCTTCCTTGCGGAACTTTATAACGGAGCGGGATGTACAGCTATTTAACTTCACCAACTGAGTCGTATCCGTTAAATAGGATCTCACCCAGCTTACAAAAATAGACTGTATATCTATGATTAAAAATTAAATATGTACCAAAATGCCATCAGCAACCAATTTAGTAAAAGATACCAAATTGGTTGTAGTTGATTTTTCTGTAAGAAAACCATGTTAACATTGCGATATTAACCGGCTAATCTATCAACATCTATTTTATTTTTAACAAGCATTTCAGCAATTTTCGTAATGCTGAGAATTTAGCTATGTGTCTTATTGAAACTATAAGATGCTTGGGGTGTTTAGAAACAGGTGTTAAGTACGAACCCAGGGCCGGATTTCCCATATGGACAACCTGGGCAACTGGCCGGGGCTGCAACATTTTGAGGGCGGCATTTTTCTAAAACTTTCATCCTTCCATTGAATTAATTTCGATATTTCAGGAGACAGTTTAAATAAATTAAAAAAAATGAAACTAACTCTTGAAAAGTCGTTCCATTGGTCTGGAGGAGGCAGACTCACATATCTGTAGACGTTTCGACTTTTGCCATCCTAACGACCTTGCTCCTTATTTTTACAATCGATTGATCCTTTCAAATTGTTTCAACGTGGCTAGCTAACGAATTAAGCGACCACTTCTAAAATTGGAATAAAGTCTGATCACTGAATTATTCTTTTTTATCTGTGCACGGGGCGTTAAAAATGCCGCCGTTAAGGCTTCAGCCTGCCAGTAAACCACTATAGCTTTGGGAAACGCGCGTGGGAGAAGTAACATATACAACTCCTACTTCTACCCTATTATAAGGAAATGTCTTGACCACCAATGAATGGATCTGTTCCCTGGATTCACTTTCTTTCTCCCGGTATAGCATACCCACCTCCTCCACCCGGACACGGGCTGGTTTCATTAATTATTGAAAGCGACCATTTCGTGGGGACTAAAAAGAACTTAATATCCATTGTTTGGGAATCGGGACCTTTTGATTGACTTCAATTTCATTCAACGTTAAACGTTACGGAAACTCATCCTGTACTGAAAACAAACAATTTAGAGGGCTGTAGCGGCAGAAAGCTCCTGGGGCGTCAAGACCTTTCGCGATAATAAAATAATAAATATCGACTAAAAAAGTGCCGGTTTTTGCCACCGAGTGTATGCATTTAGTTTTATATTTGCAGCTCTTAGGAATCATATTATTTTCCATCATGTGACAGTCTTAGGGGTTGCTTATGCATCCAATATGTAAATTCATCGTATTTTTTTTTTTCAAATATTCTTTTTAGCTCTAAGGAGTATCTGAGCATCTAATATCACCTTCAATGGAGTCTATGCTATATCCGACAACTATACTTCTGATCATTAACTTTGATTAGAAGTTCAGTCTAAAGACCTTTCTAAGAAGTAAATTAGCTGCAATTTTCACTAAAAATCTGCTACTTTCGGAAACGCAGGAAATCAACGTATCTTAAAAAAAAATGGTTCACCTCACATGAATGTGTCTGATCTACTTTCAGCTTAAATTAGTGACGGAGGGCGGCAACTCGACTACTGCCCAGGGGCACTACAGAGGGTAAATCCAGCCCTGTACGGACCGTTCAATATACATTAAACCAAGGAAAAATTAATTTAAAATGTATATGTGCTGTCGCTGCTTGGTCAGTGTGTTTCAATTCAAGCATTAGGACCCAATGCATGAAACAGATTAGACGCGTTGAATGCCGCCGAAAAAAGCAGCACAGTGCATTTTAAATGGCTGACTACTTTGCTGCTGCTGTTCAACAACAAGGGGGGGGGGTAGACTTGATCAAAATTTGCCACGGGCGCCGAATTGCCTTCGCACGGCTCTGTTCATAAGAAAAAAGAAATGATGTAGTATAGCAATAATTGGACGTTGACCCTGTGTGTCAATTTATCACAAAACTACTGTACTAGTATAGTATAGTATAACAATATTATTATTAGTATAGTGATTTTAGCTCTTGACCCAAACATCCAAAAAAAGAGCTGACTTTTGAAGCCAAATGGTTCTATGGACTGATCGCATTACGCAGTAAAAAGTTACACTTTTTTGCGCGTCACATTTGGGGGGAGGGGGTGGCAAAGGAGTGAAAATATGATTTTTCGCAAATATCTTGTTAACTGTAATATTTACAGCAAAATGTTCTGAGAACAAGATAAACTACACAATTCCCTTTCTAACGATATATAATACCGTATAGCTTCTCTTGGCAGATATACTAGACCTAAAAACATCTGATGTAATTGCGATTTTTTGATAGTTACATTTGTCTCTCTAGCTCCTAAAGTAATTTAATTGGAGCCATGGTCATAGGGATATCTATTCTCATCAATATATAGCTGGCCCACACGAAGACTCAGGCTGCTCCGACAAAGCATACCCATATTTCACCTAGTAACATTTTTCAAAAAGACATGCCTGTAACTCAGTGGCGTGCGGTCTATAGATGCGGTGGATGCGCCGCATCCCTACAAATTCTATCTCTGTAACAATTAAAAACATCCTCTTTTTAGAATTTTTCAGCTTTTGCTTTCACAATTTACTGTTTTTTTGTTTTCTTTCAATCACAAAACAGAGAAATATTGAAACATACCCAAAGTAACCAATAGCTTTTAAAAATGTAATTTTGAGAGAGAGTGAGTTTTGCTTAATTCACACTTGCAACAGGGGAACTACTATCTGGATTTGATTAACGATAACGTTTTTACCATATTGTCATATTGTACTGTAATTGGAATAATGTATCGGATTTTTCAATTTTTACGGGTAGATGTTGAAATGGAATAAAACAAGCTGTGTGTGAGGTATAAACGATTTTTTATCTTATTTGAAAGACCCATATATGCCATTATGGAATATAAGATCATTCAAATGTCTACCGCGGTTTGTCACGATGGCACGGATCCGAGTGGTCCAATTTTCAATGACTCTGCCAGATAGATCCTGCTGAATTTGAGCGAGAGGTTGGTTGATATTTAATTTAAGGGCATCGGTCGGTTGCGGCTTATTGGTGTGACCTTGCGACTTCAGAAAACGCCACAGTAAATAGTCTATCGGGGTCAAACCGCACTATCTTGGTGGCCAATTCACTTCAAATAGGCGTAACACAATTGTAAAAATTGTACATATTATGGCATAGTATATTAAGCCGCACACTTAAATGTCACCGCACGCCACTGTGTAACTTATCTCCAGCAGGCTAGGTCCCATTAGACCTTCCACTAAATATTACTTCGATCGGATTAAAACAAAGGGTACCTCCCATACAAATGGACCGGAAAATTGCCTACAAGCAAAACTTTAATTTTGGTTGACTTGTTCCCTTATTTCTATTATATTTTTAATAAACTAGTGGCATTGAATTTGAATAATTTATATGGGAGGTACCCTTTGTTTTAATCCAATCGAAGTAATATTTGGTTTTCCAGCCTGCTGTGTTTTGGAGATAAGTTAGAGGCATGTATTTTTGAAAAATGTTAATAGGTGAAATATGGGTATGTATTGTAATGTTGGGAGTTTATTACAACCCCAAAATGTTTTTGTCTTGCCGGAAACGATGATCTTAGTGTTGAGTTGAATTTTGTTTTGCCTCAAGGGTATTCCGTTTTTTAAAATGAAAAAAGTTGTCTTATTGTATTAAACCCATATATTTCGGCCTATTCGGCCATCTTCAGGCTTCTACAAATACAAAAATAATGACAAACTTATAAAAATTGAATTTTCCTAATAGTGGACTTCATAAAATTACCTATTATTAGTTTTGTGATGACAATTTTCAAGGAAAAAGACTTTAATATTATGTCAAGTGAATGTCAATATAACATATGTAGCTATATAATTACATGCATACATATATGTGTATCACAGTGTGTCGTGTAAAAAAATAAAAAAAAAACTTAACAAACAATATTAACGAAAGATGATGGAGTCGGTACAAGATTCATTAAGAACTTTTGGTCAAAATAAAGTGTAAATCTCACAGGTTATTAGGAGTAAAGTTTGATGAGATTGTAGTAGTTGTTGGTATAATGCTTCTTGTCAGTTTTCTCATTACAGGCTATACTTTCGTGTTTTATAATTTGATTTACCTCCTGAATCTGTAGTTTTGCTTTGTTTCGTTCATGTGTCAAAATCCGTGTATCAGCGAAATTGAATGTATGCTTATTCTGGATTGAATGCTTAGCTAGGGCTGATAAATTGTCGTTGAGTGATTTCTTGGTGTCATTTTGGTGTTGTTTAATGCGCGTCCCTAGTTTTTGTATGGTTTCTCCAATATAAGTTTTGTTACAATCCGCGCAGTAAATTTTATAGACGACCCCCGATTTTTCGTCTTTTGGAACTTTGCTTTTCGGTTGCGTGAATAATTTTCGTGTTTTATCATGTGGACGCATAGTTACATTTAAATCGGGGATAAAGTATTTACAGGAACGGGAAATTACATTGCTCAACTGAGGTACATATACTACCGATGAATAATTTTGTGGAGCTTGTAGAGCTGATGTCACTTCCGATGTGCCATCATTAGATAAGTACGCGTAGCTTGTCCTGTTTGTATTCTTACAAGTATGCCTGACTTGTCCAATCATTTTTGAAATCATAGTATTAGGGTAGTTATTCTTTCGTAGGACTTCTCTAATCCGCTTTAAATTCGTATACCAGAACTGTTTATGGCTTATCCGAAAAACCCTTTCTGATGAATGATTTTGCAACGTTCATTTTCTTCAGGGGATGCGTAGAGTAAAAGTTTAAAAGCCTGTTCGATGCAATATCTTTATGGTAGCAATTTGTTATTACTGTCCGATGATCAGTACGGTGTAAACTAAGATCTAAATAAATAGAAATTTTTTAGAAAAAGTGAAATTTTTATCGGTAGAATCATTCTACCCATAACTCATTTGAATTTCCTAGAATCAAATCTCAGTTGATTGGGTGATGTTATAAGATGTGATAAAATGAGGCATATCCAATTTCCGAACTTCAGGGATTTTTAAAGCAAAATCTCAGAAAAGCTTATCGTTTATCGTACAAATTGAAATTTAATCATCATAAATAAGAGAATTTTAAGAGAATTTAACATTTTCGCTTTTTACCTCAAGACCAAAATGGGGGGAAAAACTATAGGTCTGGCCAGACCTATTGGGTATCAAAAAGCACTATAAATTGAAAATCATCAAAAACATACTCAAAACTTCAACCGATTTTTTCAAATTTTTGCAAATTGCTTCTAAACATATTATTCTAGGATATCATGAAATATGAAGTCGCTGCGATTTCATCTTCTATACTTCTTTGACCAAAATATAGTGCCAAAGGTCTGGCCAGACCTTTGTGCCGACAGAAGGGTTAACAAGATATTTGCGAAAAATAATAATTTCACCCCTTTGCCACCCCCTCCCCACAAATTTTACGCGCAAAAGAGTGTAACTTTTTACTGCGTAATGCGGTCAGACCAACAATTTGGCATCAAAAGTCAGCTCTTTTTTGTGGATGTTTGGGTTTCATCTTTTTTTTCAGCTAAAATCACTATACTATGTACATATATTGTTCATTGAATAAATTCATGGGTACTACAAGTGTATAGTTATTATATTGAACAATTTCAGTAACTTTTGATAAGAACATGTAGAAAAAAGGAATCCCTGATACTACATTTACAAATCAATTATTATGAATATTTTATTTTATTGTAAACGTTATATTTATATATGTATTTAAAACATTCGCAGTTACTCTATATTTGTTATCATTTGTTTATA
Source organism: Microchrysa polita (assembly GCA_949715475.1). Classification (NCBI taxonomy): domain Eukaryota; kingdom Metazoa; phylum Arthropoda; class Insecta; order Diptera; family Stratiomyidae; genus Microchrysa; species Microchrysa polita. The sequence goes on along the minus strand of OX454415.1, from coordinate 130,651,613 downwards.
TACAATGTGCAAAAAAAAAATATATTTTTGGGTAACGAAAAATCCCAACTGCAAGAATTAAATTTTATTTGGGTTTATAGATTGTTGATTTATGGGCGTCACAGATTCTTGCAAAAATAACAGTTAATTGGTGGGATATGTTTATAATCTGGCTGATTATTATTATTATTTGGACCAGATTTGGTTGATGAAATTCGGTCTAAAAACGTAAATTACATAACATATATGCAAGAGCGAATTGCCAATTTTATTTGGAGAGTACAACATAATGTATACAGGGTGTCCGGAAACTGCCGCATAAACGCACCAGATTGTGATTTCCAGCAAAAAAGGTTGTAAGGAATATACCCCCAATTCTTAACCCTTTAGTTGCCACAGGCATTTGAAGATATTTGAAAAAGTCATTTTCTTGCACGACTTAAAGCTCAATATCTCCAAAGCTAGACCAGCTAGAATAGTGAAACAAGATGATTACTACAGCCAACATTTCAAGATGAAATAACCGGGGAATCGGAAAAAAAATACATAAAATGGCCGAGAAAAATTATGGAACTGTTTTCGGATTGTAGCTTATATAATTCCCCAGCATGCCCCACATATTCCACGACAGTAAGAATACATTTTCATTGAAAAAATCGCAGCGGACAAAAATTTCACTCTCGATGTCAGACTGTAGTCCATGCATTGCCTTGAATGACTATTTCCATACAATGCGCTCCAATCTTACTGTTATAAAGCAGTTTTTAATATTGTTGTTTCCTCTTTTTAATACGTTGTGAGTTGTGTTTGTTAACGTTTTTGTTTGATTTTAGTTTTCGTGACCAAATGGTCGGTTATAAATGTTTCAAAAGGTAAACTGTGAAGACGAGAGCTCGTTGGAAATACCCAGTATATGGGGATAATGTACACCTTTTGTGCTTTTATATATACATTTTCAGACAACTCACAAATTCGTGAGTAGATATTTCTTAAATTTTCAAACTTGTAGGACACCGTAGCAGCCCCATGACCCCATTGTCCGATTTTACCGATTCAAACATACAAACTGCCTGCAGCAAAAAGAAGCATTTGTGCAAAATTTCAGCTTTATAGCTTTTAAATTGGCCGAGTAAAACGCGTCGCAACACACGGACAGACAGACGGACATCGCCCAATCGACTCTCCATGTCATGCTGATCATATATGTATCCTTTTTATATGGTCGGAGTTGCTTCGTTCAATGCGTTACAAACTTCATGACAAAGTTAATATACCGTTTCACTCTATGAGCGAAGGGTATAAATATTCATTGTTTCATCAATTCATTTCCGAGGGTGTTTGAACTCCCAAAGCCCCTTCATGTGATCGCAACTAGCTTTCTGCTAAGGTTGTGGCAAGTTTGGCTCTAGAGCCCATACCACTCAGATCGTAGCGAATCACAAACATTTTCTCAGCGTATCTGACTCCTGACTGAACCAACACTCTTTGAAATTCTAAAGAACTTTTTCATCGATTGATATAAAAAAAGAATCAGCGATCTTGCCAGAATTTATCGATCCAAACGCAAAACATGAAACATGCTAAAGAAATGTAATCTTAGGAAGATGCATTGGAAATGATAAACAAATCAGAACTGGAAGCTTAAGTGCACGAATGCCACGAATTGCCCATGTTCCATCACCTAAAGATGTTCATTAATCGATTTAAAACTTTGACGAACTAAAGAGGATTCATTTTGACGATGATTTCAAAAGGGCAATTATAGTTTCCATTCATAAGGGTGGCGATAAAACTGAAGTAAATAACTATCGTCCAATATCACTAGTACCAACACTTTCAAAAGTTTTCGAAAAGTGTCTAAAGAAAAGATTAGTAAAATTCCTAGAAGATAATAAGCTAATATCACCTAATAAATTCGGGTTTCGAAGTGGAATGAGCACAGAAGAAGCGGTAGTAACTGCGACAAGTTTTCTATATAATGAAATTGATGAAAACAACAAGCCCTAAGCAATATTCATGGATATCTCTAAGGCGTTTGATACAGTCCCACATTCATTATTGCTTAAAAAGTTGGAAAATATAGGAATACAAGATCGGTATTTAAAATTAATTGAGTCATATTTAAGTTCAAGGCTGCAAAAAAACGAAAATAAATAATATAATGGGAGACTGGCAACCGAACTTGAATATTGGCTTACCACAAGGTACAGTCCTATCTCAAGCACAAATATTTATGAAACAAATACATAGATGGCTTTGCAACCATAGGCTAAAACTAAATATGAGCAAAACAAAAGTAATGGCTTTCTCCATAACATCTGTTGGTCAACCCACATATGAAAAAATCAAGTTTCATGATATAAACTGCTCAAACGAGGATTCTGACTGTTATGATTATGAGTGTAAGGAATCTCTTCTGGCGCCGAATACAACATTCTTGGGGGTGAAAATAGACAGGAATTTAAAATGGCTTGATCACATTGAGCATATCAACTTAGGAAATGTATCAATATCTTTTACCAATTACGAGGATTATTAACAGTCGCACAAATGAAGGCTATATACTACTTTGCAATGGGGCAGTCGGTAATTCAATATTGTATATCAGTATGGGGAGGTACATATGATGTTCACCTTGAAAACCTAAAAGTAACACAGAAAAGCATATTAAAGCTAATATTTAAACTACCACGTCTGTTCCCTCATTGGAATTGTTCCGTAAATCTGAAGTATTGGGAGTGAGAAGGCTCTATCTAAAATCGATCCTTTGCTATGTTTATAAATATGGGACAATCATCCCAGTAAGTCAATTACGCACCACACGGTACAACCAAAACAGGATGATTGTTCCATTTTGTAACAAAACGCAAAGCCAACGATATCTAAATTATACCGGGCCAAAAGCGTTTAATGAATTGCCTGATAATATCAAAGTAAGCCCTTCCTTGGCGAATTTTAAGTATAAATTGAAATTTTGGCTTCTTAGTTTGACGGATGCAGAGTTTTTGTGTGAATTCAATTTTTTAAACTAATATTATATTAATATTATTGCTATAATACGAGTACGATCTATCGACTTAAATTTTCTCTGGTGCTGCTATTCTGCCTTAATTAGTTCCAACATATGTATATTGCTACTTCGGTTTCTATTTTTTTTTAATCTGAATTTGTATTAAATATGTACATACATATGTATGTAATATTTTGTATTGAATTGCAACTTCATATAAATCAGTTCTCACGATATGTATCTACTATTCTCACACATATAGTACATACATAGTTGTTACGTATATATTCCTTTTTTTTTTTCAAAATAAAAACAAAACATGAAATTTGATAGATAAGAATTAAACTTATATAAAAATAAAACCCCTTCCACAAGCACTGCTTATCATGGGGTCTATCCAAGAAAGTCAATAATGAATGTATAAAATTGTAAAAGAAACTTTTTCTGTTTAAATAAATGAAATGAAAATGAAAATGAAAAATGAAAAAATGATTATATTCGTAATGTTAAGCTGTATCCACACCCGATACCAATTGACGGTTCGCCAAGAAAAACAAAACAGGGAGGCCATTAAGCAGCATCCAAGCAGAATTGCAGGAAACTGACATAATAAAACTTTCATTTTGGAAGTTTCCCTAAATTAATTCTCAAAATAGGATTATCGCATTTAAATTATTATAAGGGCTTTCAACCAACTGCCATAGTTGCCATCGCTAGCTGCGAAAGCGGACGTATAAAATCCTCGAGAATTTCAAAATTCGACTGGAAATAGCGTTAGTTTCAATTTAGGCCACTGCCAAGTTTCTTCAAAAGGACAGTGCCATAAGTAAAAAAATCAACCAATTAATTCAAACGCTGAATTGCAGAATTTAAACTCAAAATCAGCTTGGCTATTTTACGAAATTTCACAGTGAACTATCTGCTCTGCAATATGAACAATGTCCCTTTTCTGCAAGAACAATGGCCTTGTTAATTTTTTGTTAAATAATACTGATTACTGATCCCCTTTCTCTCCAAAAAGACTTCTAGGTCTCTATTCTGGGACGTTTTATACTCTGGGACATTCTTATAATTTATTTTGTAGCTAAACAAAAAATTAAAAAATTATGTTTTCGAGCTCAAGCATATGGCAACTGTTTCAATAAGAACCGACAAATTGTTGTTTCCAACCTCATTTCTAATAGACCTAGCTAAGCCAAGCCAGTCGTTGCTTAATCTTGCATCATGGCGAGTCGTAGGTACATTTTGAATTAAAAAAAACTTGAAATAAAATTCGAAGAACATCTGCAGGAAAGCAGATGTTCTACAGTTAGTTTTCAAAACTGAAAGCGAGGGTAGTAATAATGGAGATGTTGCCAGGAATTAAACTTATGAAAATTTTCAATTCTGCACTCATTTTGGACATCAATGTCTGATAAGTATGCTTTTTTTAATGATTTCATATCGCAATTAAATTGTTATTTCGCTTTATAATTACTTTAACCTAATTTTAGTAAATATTTTTAAAGGCTGTTCTATTGAGGCCCTTGAGAGAGAGACCCATTTTAAGTGGTGGACCTTGGAATTTAATTGTTTCTTGAGGGTGGTGGCCCCTTGGAAGTGGTGGCCCTGGGCGACCGCCCAGATCGCCCACCTCTAGGGCCGGCCCTGATGGCAGCCCCATGACCCCATGGTCCGATTTTACCGATTCAAACATACAAACTGCCTGCAGCAAAAAGAAGCATTTGTACAAAGCTTCAGCTTCATAGCTTTTAAATTATCTGAGTGAAACGCGTCGCAACAGACAGACAGACAGACGGACTTCCCAAGTCATGCTGATCATATATGTATGTATACTTATTATATGGTCGGAGATGCTTCCTTCAATGAAACTTCATGACAAAGTTAATATACCCTTCGTTGACTCTACGAATATGAAAAAGGGAGGAGGGGTGCGACACATTTTTTGAAAGTATAAATATTTTTTTAACCCCTTGCGATAATTAATTAGATACTTTTTGTTGTAAAGGAATTCTTGAATTCGCCGCTACTAGGGTAGTAGTGCTAACTTGACAGGGAAAGTTTTTAAGAGAAGGAGGGGCGCGACAAATTTGATGAAGGTGGAAACGTCTTAAACAGCCCTTATGACAACTAACTAGACACATTTAGTATTCGGGCGATTCTTAAAACTTGTGTTTGCTGGTATGAGGTTCATATTCACTTAAGGGTAGTTTTTAAGAAGAAGCGGGGCGCGACAAATTTTTTGAAAATGGAAATATCCTTTTGAGTTCCTGCGACAATTAATTGGATACATTTGGTTTTAGGAAGTTTCGTAAATTTTGAGATTTTAAGGTAGATATTTTTTTTGGGGATGAATCATATCTGAACGAAATCCTGGCTACGCCCATGGTCAGTTCTAATCTGACTTGCAGTCAACTGGCAACCAAAACTGTACATGTACTGAAATTTTACCCATTAATCTTTAACAAAAATTTGGAATCTTTTGGAACTGAAACTTCTTATTACATACAGGATATTGGAAAGAAATCCATTTCAGCCATGTATCAGTGAGTTCACTCGTTCCCTGTACTTTTAATTTGCAGAAGAAGATAAAGACGAGAGTTCGAGATTTACTAATGTGCCAATTATTAATTGGTTATTGCAAATTTAGTATAAATGTCTGTTACAGTCTTGTAAAACATCCACCTGGACAAAATTCATTTTGGAAAAACCCAACTTTTCAATTATACTCAAATAGATATATCTCATTTTCGCTTCAAAGTTCATTTCCGCCATTTTGATTAAGAGTATTTTGGCGGAATGGATTTTGTTCTTTAAACTTTCTTATCAGAGTCGTTTGTTAATGGGTTCAGATCCATCGGTTATTCAATTTATCAAAATTTCGACAACTTTTGCAGTGCCTTTCAAGATTGCTCCGTAGGCAGACGGATCTTTCGAAAGAATCTTCTTTATAATCAGTGCCAAGTAATAGCACCCTTATATCGTCTGTTTTTCTGATTTTTTTATTGTATTATGCAGAACTGTTATTTGCCCCATTTGCATGGATTCTAATTTTGCAGCGGATAAAGGGTGTGCGTGGCGAGCAATTCCAGTGAAATTGTAGTGAGATATGCGGACTTTTCTGCTTCACTGCTACTACTACATACTTTCAATACTTGGCTGCCGGTTGGGGCCCGTGTTCCACCGAACATATGGAACACCGTAAGTTACGCCACTGGCTTTCACGCTTCAAAGATGGATTTACACCTTTCAGTAATTCGCCATGGAAATTGACAGATTGCCTGTCAAGTCATGCAGTTATAAAATTTGCCTAGTACTTCAGGCGTTTGGTAAAATCAGATTGCATGCCAGGCACTGTCTGAGATTATTTTAGAAATCGGTAGGGGCTTAGTCCTAAAGCTTAAATTTAAGTTTCACCACTTGGCAAATTTTATAACGGTACTTATCAGGGTTTTTGTCTTGTTTGTTTTTTTTTGCATATATGTATCTCCGCTCCTGATGGTTCACTGAAAAAAATCATTTGCTTAAAACAAGAAAAAATACAATAAAAAACAGCCAAGGAATATTTTTTCCTGATTTAAGATGTATTTTCTTGTTCTAAGAAAAGTTTCTGCTTAAAATAATGCTTATTTATTTATTTTAAGCAAAGACTGTTCTTGGAACAAGAAAATACATCTTAAATCAGGAAAAAAATTTCTTGGCTGTTTTTTATTGTATTTTTTTCTTGTTTTTAGCAAATGATTTTTTTAGTGTTGGACTTTCAAAAGAAAGACTTAAAATTGCCTTCATCTTTTGTATACTGACTTTGCATCTCAAAGCAGTAGATAAAATGCTACAGCGTGTCAAAGTGGAAAAACCAGTTTTGTTAATCAGTTTTTTGCAAATAAGTCGATAACGGTGAATTTCACGCAATAATTAACAGAAATTGATTTGTAGCTTATTGAATTGCCTACAATCCAGAAAAAAATTAAATCGATGCGTTCATCCACAACCGAGATATGCCCAAGAGAAAGTCAACGATCTGAGATAGTAATACATTCTACAATTAAAAAGTATGTCTTCGAAACGAACTTGCACCCTTTCCCCCGTCCCTTTTCGACGAAAGTGCGTAAGGGGACGAAGTCCTCATTCTATAAAGAATTTTCGCCTGTGGAGGATCACATCAAATCTGGATCAAATTTGGCAGCAGTCATCGACGGAGGCTTCGAGTTGTTTGGCCAAAGGATGTTTCTTTCGCAGAAATATGTGATATAGTTTTTGCGGCAACATTTCTGTTTTCACGTTTGTATAGTGTTCGACGGCTAGCCCGACAATCCTCTTCACTTAGGGACAAAATTTGTAGAAAGGCGCCGGCGATCAACAATTCAACAGTCAGCTGAATTTATTTTTGACGAGATTACAATCTTCAGAGTTATAAAGCAGGAGGCATTGTTGGCTATGATATACTGCAAAAGTATTTAACGAATAATGGTTTCTTAGTCTCCCAGGCTGTAGAGGATGCGGATACACAAATTATCCAAACGGCTTTAGGCATGTCGTCCAAGTTTGACTTAATTTTCATCGTTGGAGAAGACTGCTGGTTATATTGTCAGGTATTGGATGTCATGTCAAGAACGTCTATTTTAAAAAATGGTGCGAGGATCCGAAAATACAATTTTGTATTCATCAACAGGTTTCAAACACCAAACTCTTTCAGAGCATATACTTTTTCTTCACGCCTTCACAGGGTGTGACACGACTTCGGCCATTTTTATAAATGGAAAAAGTAAGCTTCTCTCCATTTACTGAACAAAATCATTTGCTAAAAACAAGAAAAAATACAATAAAAAACAGCCAAGGAATATTTTTTCCTGATTTAAGAAGTATTTTCTTGCTCCAAGAAAAGTTTTTCTGATTTAAGATGTATTTTCTTGTTCCAAGAAAAGTTTTTGCTGGAAATAATGCTTATTTATTTATTTTAAACAAAGACTTTTCTTGGAACAAGAAAATCCATCTTAAATCAGGAAAAAATCTTCCTTGGCTATTTTTATTGTATTTTTGTTTGTTTTTAGCAAATGATTTTTTTCAGTGTTTTAAAGAAGAAGGAACATACCCGCGTTTTACAATCGTTCGAGGTTTTTAAAGCAGAGAGCTCAGATGCAAACACTGTATGCACTATCGGAAATAATGTTTTCATTGCCTTGTACGGAGGTACACGTAACGACAAGCGATTTAAGCTTCAAACTTTTTGCTCGCGCAGGAACGAAAATTAAAGCGGGGTTCTTGCTGCTTTGCCTCCCACCGAACCAGCCGCTGATCATCATTCCTTACGAACGTACTACCAAATACATCCCTTTATACCTCTTAAATATTATTTCGTGCTCTTGTAATACAAACTGTGCGACAGCAATGGGTGAATTCAAATTGTAAGACGAAACCGGACGGGTAAACTTGCAAAACAAGAACCATCGTTCTTACAATCTGAAATGCACAATGGCCACTACAAAAGCTCTCGCCGTCCGTTTGTTTGTGCTAATAAGCTTTTGTAGTGGCCAGCAGGCAAGCATTGTGCATTTCACATTGTAAGAACGATGGTTCTTGTCGTGCAAGTTTATCCGTCCGGTTTCGTCTTACAATCTGAATCCACCCTATCGATTTTTAAAATAATCTCAGACAGTGCTTGGCATGCACTCTGATGCCGAATTTCACGACCGATCGCCTGAAGTATAGCATTCGATAAAAAAAAAACAATTAAAAAAATATAAAAATAGTTTTTTGTCCTTATTCCGGGTAAATCCGTTTTCGTGCAGTATGTTTGACAACTTGGCAAATCGCCGCAAAATTCTAAATTTCGTTCTTTTTAGTTTGGTGCAAAAGTGCTTAGCTTTGAAGCAGACTCATATCAGATTAAGGCTTACCCTCCACATTTCGCTTGTACGTACACACTTATTATTGCAGATTCATCTCATCTATGTATATTCTATATTATAGTGAAAAGGATATCATGACATTGATAGGACACATATCAAAGAGCAGATCTCTCATTCTCCTTTATACGTAAAACTTCATCCTATAATGCGCTAGGCGTTCATTCGAATAGTAATGCCGAAACCATAGAATTAGTTTTGGATAAAGTACACATGACAATGATTTGATTGCGTTGGGTAGTAGTCCAGTAGTCTCTCTTGACAATAAATAGAGTGAATCCTCTTAGTAGCATTTACTATAAGCTTTTCAGTCTCACCCTATCGTATTCAGCTCAAATACGATTAGGAAAGGAATATAATCGCTAATACTGCTGAAATACTAATATGCCTTTCCAACATTCAGTGGCGTATTTAGAAAATTCTCAAAGGGGGGGCACAGAGTACGGGGCTAATTTGTTACATAAAGTTTTGGTGTGGGGATACCCGAGAACATCTACATAAGAAAAACATTGGCAAGGCTGAGGGATCGTTGAGCCTTGATCCTTGATTTAAGGCGAAACTCAAGGAGACCTTAAGTTTTCAATAGACTTGAAATATAATATTTCAAGGTAGGTGGACTTCAAGTGAGGTTGACTATAGAAAATTTCAAGGTCTCCTTAAATCAAGGATTCATTGAATCGTGAATATAAGTGATTTCTATGAAAAAGTATGGAAAATGACATTCATTTTAATTTCGGCATCCTTTACTCAAGGTCGCCTTGAGTTAAAGTATGTTTATAAATACGGCCCTGAGAGTCCTTTGCATTTCAGGTTTATTACACCAAAAGTTTAATTTTCCTGACAGATCTTAGAATAACACTCATTAACTGCTTTTGGCTTTTCCTGAACCAAAATACGGAGGGCCTAAAAAAAAGTTTGCGTAGTGTAGTTCGAAGGAGCCTGAAGCCGAAAAGGAATTTTACGAAAATGTACTTAATTGGCTATGGAATTGATGCAATGACCAAAGAGACTGTTTCCATATGACATAACGGATTCTAGACGGAGCACTTTCCTTTGAAAGAGAAATTTCATACATCGTCCGAAATTCTGCCAAATTTCGGCCAAATTCCGCCAAAAAGTGGTTCTGCTTACTTTTGAAAGAAATACTGATGAAAAGCTTAAACAACAAATTTTGGCTGACATTGTGGTCTTGAATTCCATGGCAAGTTTAAGCGAATTTGAATGCAAAATTAGGATTTACTGAAAAAGAGGCCTTTGTATGTTTTGTCAAAAATCTAGTAACAGATTCCGTAAAATCGTAACAAGTGCCGAATAATATTTTACAAGTACAATTCAGAATACTACACGGTTGTAAATTTTGGTGTCAACCGGGAGTAAATTTTATATCTACTCCAAAACTTGAATCAAATTTGACCCTTTTCAACTTATAATTTTAGTTTATTCAAAAATTATATTAATTATAACCGCTACAGAATAAAACTATCCAAATACCCTTTTTAATATTATAGATTTTTCACCGTTCGGGATAGAATAAATTGCATTGAATGTTGTTATAACATAAAAGGGTAGAATCAATCCTACTATGTATTATCAAATCTACACTATCAACGCAAGAAACCCATTCAACCTAGAAATCTATTGATTTGTAGTCTGTCTGGTTCAGTGAGCAGCGCGCTTGCCTACAAATCACAGAATTGTGGATTCGAAGCCGACTGCACTCGTATTACAGTTTTAATTTTTTCGAGCGGTTTGTATAAATTTGCTTATCAATTTTATACTATTGAACAGTACAATGTTTATCAAGAATACTTATGCATATGCTTTTAACCCTTGTGTTGCCACCCATAAAAAACTTACACTATCTGCCACCCGGGTACCTGGGTACCCCCCTATGAAACTCTGGCTAAAAGCCCATTGTAGCTGAAAATAATTGTTTGTATTTTTACTAGGAAAGTTAAGAATAGATTGTAGTTTTGTTTAGAGAACTTAGCGTATCCAAAACATGCACTGAATTATTGCCGTTGGCGTGAAGAAGCCAGGCATTCAGTCACTGCTGAGAGAGTTTCGATGGACGAATAAAAGAAAACGATGACGACAAAAGAAACGCTGAGGAGGAGAGTAGCAATGAAAATTTTTGTCACGGAATCTCACTATCGTCAGTATTTTGAAAAAAAAAATGCATTCCTCAAGAAATGAAACTGACGAACTGTTGACCGTTATTGTCGACGCTTTTGGATTTGGCGAGGAGTTACCATCTGTTCATATGTTCCGAAAAAGAAAAAAGTGGTGATTGGGTGAGGTTATAAAACACAACGTTGCGCAACGTTTCGCGCAACGTTTCAAATCAACCGGCCGTTACGGATCAGAAACTTCTCCATACAAACAGATCCTCTAAGCGCCCCCTTGCGAGGCATAGCTTGATTGATTGGCAGAAATTTACAATCTGCCGTCGAACCGTGCATTTCCGCCCTCATTTATTTATTAAACTATTTATAATCAAAATAAAATGTATCTGCATCTCGTTTAAAACTGGAAATTCTAATTTTCGAGCAAAACGTATCAGCTGTGATGTGTCAATTGTCACATTTGTCACTTTCCGAGAGATGGCGATGGTAACACCAAGTCTGATCCGGATCTATGCGTTTACAGAACACAATAGGAAACGTTTCGGAAAACGCGCAACGTTACGCGAACGTTGTGTTTTATAACCTCACCCAGGCGCGCACAGAGGATTTACGGGGACCGGGGCATATAAATAAAAGTGGCTCCTTTGAGAAAAAGAACATTTGTCCTTGAAACTCTATAAATGTTGTTCCTACTACAGGATGCCAGGATGCTGGTACCTGAGAGAGCGGCATTAGGGTAGATAGATAGGGCGCTCGTCTTCGAATCATAGGTTCGCGGGATCGAATTTCATTGTCGACGCAGGTAGTTTTCTATGCTTAAACATCACTAACACCTATAGAGGTAAATGCTGCGCTGCGTGAGCATTTTTATTAAAAAAAAAACAGTTGATGAAATCATTAATTTGATAAACGTTACAACAAGAACGCTATTCTCAATGTAAGAATGCAAAGAGCCAAAGTAGATCTTAGCAAATTTATTTTAAGTACGATGTTCTTAATTTTAGTAGAAAAACTGTAACGTCAAAATCATGTTTCAAAATACTTGGTTTAAGATTAATCCACACTTTTTAATCATCAGTCGCAGTCACAGTAATTTCTCATACAAATTGACAGATTGTCAGTCGATCAATTGTATGGAAAATGACTGTGACTGACGACTGAAAAGTGTGGATCGACCTTTAATAGTGTTTTCGGTTGATTTCACTCTACTTTTTTTCTCAGTGTAGGGGGCCCACTCAAGAAGTTGGCGGGAAGGCCCAGAGTGAAGTTGTTCCGTCACTGCTGATGGCATTGCGAAAATCGAAATTCTTGTCTCTTCATAAACGTTACTAACACCGAGTGTGCACTGATCCAAAAGGGCTTCCATCGTTTTCAGTTTCTTGGTTAACACTTTCTCTATAAAACACATATAGTTCGAGGACATTCAGATTTTAAGAGAATACCGATTAATTAGATAAATTTCGGCAGGGTGTGCTGTTGATCTCAACACCTAAAATATATCAAGATCAGTGCCAATTTTAGATTTAGCAATTTTCATTGAAAAAAGTAGGTGAAGGGAAATCCTATAGGATCATAGAAATGCTTTGAATAATAGTATAGTGACTTTAGCTCTAGACCCAAACATCCAAAAAAAGAGCTGACTTTTGATGCCAAATTGATCTTTGGCCTGACCGCATTACAAAGTAAAAAGTTAGACTTTTTTGCGCGTCACATTTGTCCGGGGGGGGGGGGGGGTGTGGCAAAGGGGTGAAATTATAATTTTTCGCCAATATCTTGTTAACTGTAATATTTGCAGCAAAATGTTCTGAGGACGATTTAAACTACACAAAATTTCCTTTCTAATGATATATTATATCATATACCTTCTCTTGGCAGATTATATACTAGACCGTAAAACATTTGGTGTAATTTAGATTTTTTGATAGTTACATTTGGCGCTCTAGCTCCTGAAGTAATTTAATTGGAGCCATGGTAATTGGGATAACTATTCCTAACAATATATAGCTGTCCCGCACGGAGACTCAGGCTGCCTCGACAAAGCATTCCCCTATACCCCCTATTAACATTTAAGAAAAAGACATGCCTGTAACTTTTCGCCGAATCACGGCAGGCGGGAAAAATTTTGGTAAACGTTAAGGCTAAGTCCCATTAGACCCTCCACCAAATATTACTTCGATCGGATTAAAACAAAGGGTACCTCCCATACAAATTATTCAAATTCAATGCCACTAGTTTATTAAGAAATAAGGGAAGAAGTCAACCAAAATTAAAGTTTTGCTCGTAGGCAATTTTCCGTTCATTTTGTATGGAAGGTACCCTTTGTTTTAATCAGGTGATATAATATATCATTAGAAAGGAAATTTTGTGTAGTTTAAATCGTCCTCAGAACATTTTGCTGTAAATATTACAGTTAACAAGATATTGGCGAAAAATCATAATTTCACCCCTTTGTCACCCCCTCCCCCCCAAATGTTACGCGCAAAAAAGTCTATCTTTTTACTGCGTAATGCGGTCAGGCCATATAACAATTTGGCATCAAAAGTCAGCTCTTTTTTTGGATGTTTGGGTTTCATCATTTTTTCAGCTAAAGTCACTATACTATAACGCAAGAGATTTAAATAAAATTTATCTGACATCAATTCGTGAAATAATTTTGCAGACGTATGCGCACTACGAGACCACTGTCCCTGCGGGGCCCTATCCAACGCGGGGCCCGGGGCAAATTGCCCCTTTTGCCCCACCCTCTGTGCGCGCCTGACCTCACCCATTCTTCCCATTACGATATCGGCGGTACCACGTACGTTACTTACTATGAAAACAATGATATGCTTGCAAAAAAAACTAACGGGCGCAGAATTTTTCTACGCCAGCTCTCGGAAGAATTAACAATGCTAATGATAGGAGAGTGATTTTCGAACCAGCAAGTCATGCGAAATCATGGAATGAAAACCACAATCGAAAGGTACTAAGGAAGGTCAGTTATAGAAGTGGTTACTAACAGCAACGATCAAAGAAACGCTAGAGGTAGAAAAGTGTACGCATTTTTACGATATACTCGAAATATGTATAGGATATTCTATACGAAAATCATTCTTTTTATATCGGGGTACCCGGGTGGCTCATACGTGTTGTTTTTTTCAAATGCAAAATTTGTTAAGTTAAAATATTTCAGTGCACATCAAGTATTGCTGATGATGGTTGTCCCATTGTTGACGACCGAAATGCATTCATAATAAATTATAAAAATAAGTGAAACGCGATGTTTTTTAATTTATTTTAATAACGTTGAAGTGGACCTTATTTTTATTTCGATTTTTGTGGTCAATAAGGAACCCTTTCATAAAAAAATATTCTTAAATCAAGAGCCCAAAACTTTCGTTTTCATTTAGTGATTAAAAACTAAATAACTTCCTATCTAAAATATTTCTATAAATACGTAGAATGCAAATTTCGATAAAAATTTGAATAAGTCATGGAGATTCGAGAAGGTTTTGGACAATCTTTCCTGGGAAAAAAATTATTTAGCAAAACGTATCAAGATGGGTACCCGGGTACCCGGGTGGCAACAAAAGGGTTCAATTATACTTTTGGTAAAGTTTTTATATGGAAATGTATGAATATATTTTTTTATACAAATTACACCAAAATTTTCAGCCGTGTAGGAACTATCCGTGGCATAGAGCCGGGAAGTAATCAATCCCACCAAAACACTTCAATTTTGAGCATTTTAACAGAAAGAGAAGCATCTAGTTCAAAGACCTTTACAGCAGCCCAACACGAACTTACGGCCAAATTAAAATACACAAGCCCGATCGAAATTCAGCGGCTTCCAACACATCGATACCGACACAACATCTCCTCAACTTATATCAACATAAGATGGGGTCACTTCACACATGACGAGACTTTCAATAGCAGTCCTTGTTTCCGAACAGATTCAATTCGAGATTGGGCAACGTTTCATGACCACCTCGTTGCCTCGACATAATTATAGCTTGTACTTATTCTCTGAGAGTTCTTGTTCTTGAAACCACGCGTCTATGAAAATAAACTCAACCCGTTCGAAAAACGGAAAGGGTTCATCAACGAGGATGATGTGATGATAATGTTTCGAAAAAGATTTACAAAGTTTAGTAATATAAACGCTCAAAATAAAAAGGAAAAATTTGGTACTGCAATTTTTAGTATGGTGTGAAAAAAGTTTGATATGCTCGCAGGGGGGGGGCACGTGCCCCCTGTGCCCCCCTGTAAATACGCCACTGCCAACATTGTCTAAATTTATTAATTGTAATTTTTATTGGAATTGAAAAAAAAACCCCTGAATAAATAAAGCCAAAAACGTAACAACATTTTGTCGAAAGTTGTTTATTTCCCAATGCACTAGTATCCCTTCTTATAATTTGTAGGCAATAGAATATTAGTCTAGCCTAGTCGAATTATAAAGTTTCAAATTGCATTAAAAATAAGTTAAGTATTTACCATTAGTCTTAAGACCGCATTTCAGGATAAGACAAGACAACAAATGTAGTGATGTCCTTGAAATTCTTCCTTCATTCAGTCCTGTGTCTGTACGCTGTACCATTATCAAGCCGAAAGAAAAACGAAATGAAAAATATTTATTTTATGGATGGTCGACCCGAAGCTCTATATTGCCTTTTTGATTGAACCTGATTCCATTAGTGGGCACTTGAAGTTGCTCATTTCGTCGACAAAGGGAGAGTGCTAACATAGCAAATTACTTTTCAACGCTTCCACTTTGATTTTTTTGTGTATGGCTATACACGCACCTTCAACACCCCATTGGGGCTGTTCGCCACATTGCCTATATCCACAACAACGGCGACGACGAAGCGATTCAACCATAATACTCGTAATATCTAAAAGCCAGCTCAGAGCCAGGAGCAGGACTATACTTACTTCTTAAATTATATAAATGATACCTAATCCATGTACACATAGTCTCATTTCGAAATTTCACCATCCTTGTTGGTCTTCATTTTCCTTAAATCCGTAGCACTTTTTATTCTTCAAGTGTAAAATCCGCATCTAAGTTAAAATATATGTATCACGAGATTTCATGAAATAAGGATATATGTATTCTTAGATCCTGGCAAAGTTTAATGGAAATAAAAATTGAGAGTGAGAGAGAAGGGTGTTTGTGTAAAAAATGCTGAAAGCTCATTGAGATGTTGATATTGAAGTTGATTGACGAATGAATTTGATCCATGTAATTCGATGGAGTGCCTAGATCAAATTTTAATGAGAATTGTGTTGTATTTTGAAGAAAAAATAAATCTGGCCACATGAGCCAGTTCAACATGAAGGCGATATGAGTTTTGGGTTTTTAGCCAAAATTTGGCACTTTGTGGCGGATTTTTATTTTATCAGTACATATATTGTTGTATACGAAAAAAAAATGGTCTGAAAAGATGAATGAAGTGGATTTATAATTTATTAAAAAAAACTTTATTAAAAAACCTTGTCAACAGCCCATTAGGAAAATTGAAATCGGCAGATTAATATCACGAAAGGATAAATTCATTTTAAATTTTTTAACATAAACACGTAACTCCATTACACGAAATGAAAGCCTCAAGGTAAAACTTTCTTTCTTTCTTTCGGCCTGACGAACCTTGAGATTATCCCAAGAAAATTAAATAAATATTGATAAACGCCACGAAAAATCTGTTTTACTCAGCTCATTTGAGAGCACACTCCACTCGAAAGAGTGAAAAACAATAATTATAATGTCGCCTCATTGACGAGCAAGCAGCATACACAAGATAAAACCCGAGTGCGGAGTACACTCTTGAAATTAACTTAATTTGTGATTTGAACGAATCCACTTCGTGGAAATTTCCTTTTTGATGATGTCCTGTTATCCTAAATTATATTCCGTATAATTCAATTACGATCCTCATTGAGAGACCTAATGTCCTTGTCGTTGCCGACATTGTCATCTACCTTTTCTATGATGTCTTCTGGTTGGTTAAGAAAAATATTACCGTCACTCCGGTGACACATTGAAAATTTGCTGACTTTGGCACCTCATCTACACCAGCTTTCCTCGGGAAAGGATAATGGCTACACGGTCGGAAATTTAGTTTATTTATTAAACCTTTTTTGATTGTATATAGTTCCAATACAAAAAAGTTTAATTTTTAAACTTTTCGATTGTTTACACCTAAATAAAACTGAATAGTTTAAATACAAAACTTTGCATTATATTTGATTTTAATACATTCCGTTTAGGTTTTAATAAAATAAAAGTTTAAATCCAAAACTAAAATAATTAAATCCAAAACCAGAATCGGGTGAAATATTAAAACTGGAGAGGTTTACTTTAAAAAAGAATTTAGTTTAAAATGTTTTTTTTTTAAGTCGATTTTTTTTTATTTCATATTACATTTTTGTTGTGGAACATGGGTGCGTTCACTCAACCGTTTATGGGCTATTTGAAGTATATAATGTTCAGACACTTGTACGGAAATTTGGATCACGCCGAGATTCGATCTCCGGACCCCTAGATTACCAGCATGTGCGACTCAACCGAGTGCGCCAAGGAGGGCTTATACCTCATGATTATTTATTATTCCATGAACAATTGGCCATATGGCAAGTACTTAAAACAGTTTTTGGTTTAAAATTAAAATTTTAGTCCAAAAGATTAAATTTTAAACTCATGGTTTGGATTCTAAACTCTGAGCTTACAACTTTTAAACTTTTAGTCTAAATTTTAAACTTTTAGATTACACTTTAATATAAGTCGGGTTTTATTGAAAAATTTTAATCATTAAGGTCCAATTGGTTTACTTTATAATACTTTTAGTCTTAAAAATTTATAAAACTTTTGGATTTCTTAAGAAATAAACCAAATTTCACTAAAATAATTAAAACAATTGAATTGTTTAGATTTGAAACAAAATTTGCTTAAAATATGGAGTAAACTTTTTCGGTTTACTGTAAAAGTTTTAAAAAGAAACTAAATTTCCGACCGTGTACGTAACACTATTATAGACGGGCACACAGCTTCAGGAAATTTCATCAAAATGAAGAACATTTTGTATAGCTGCGGCGCTTATGTAGAGGAACTGTGACGGTCGGCAACAAGTTGTTGATATTTCGCATAATAATTGGATTGTGATGTTTTAACGTTTTACAGTCTAATAAGGTTTCCGATTCGACCATCGCAGAAGGGTCTTCAAACAAACAATCCTGTTCGAAGTGCCTTATTGTCTATAGAGTCATTTTCGTAGTTGAGGGACATGAGTGAAATTTCAAAAGAGAATTTAAGTTTCTTCCAAACAAACTTTAGGTACTCTCTTTCGCGACATCAGGTTGATAAATGGCACTTCAGCATAGGAAACTCATTAGAGCCATTATTTTCAGGCTTTTGTCTATTCTATTTCATGGTGACATATTGTAAAGTTTGTTTGGAAGAAACTTAAATTCTCTTTTAGAATTTCACTCATGTCCCTTTTCAAGGATACTACGCGGCTTCATCGAAAATTTATGAGTCGCTATTTTCCAAATAAAGATTAAAACTTAAAATCCGTTTAATTTAATTTGAAATTATTACCTAAATTCAATTATTATGTAAATCAATCAATGTGATTTAAAATGAAGGAAAGAATATTTTATAGTTAAAATGGGATGCCGTTCAAATGGCTCTTTTTTGTGTTTCAATCGGGAACTGTAAAAAAACTAGGAAATTTATGAGCGGAAAATTTTCAAAATTTTTGAAACTTAGAGGAGTTTTATTGAAGATATTTGGCCTCCATCTTAATACTCAGAGCACTTTATCACTTTCGACTTTTCCAAATATTACGAATCAAAATTTAATTGATGACAATATTAATGCCATACTAAATGTAATAGAAGTACTGATTATCTATACTAAAGGAGAGGATACTAGTGCCACTACTATTTACCATTACTAAGATATCCAATAAATGCAAGGTTCATGTTTAGAAAATACTTTATGAGAGTTTTGTATCACCATCTATAAATTCCTACTTATTTGAGCTCTTTATAGTTCGAATTTTCAATAATTGAATCGCTAATCAAAGAAACCCTTAGCTGGCCCAAAAAGTCGGTTTTCCAGGAGAGGAAAAAACAAACGTTTCAATTATTCTATAACCGTGCATTGATTCTAGAAGGCTGTATTAGAAGTTTTCCAGAAATTGTTTTAAGGATTATTTATTGGATCAAAATCACAGCAAATTCTTTTTTCCAGTAAAATAAGAACTAGACATATTTTAGTGAAAACTTCCACTGAATCGAACGAAAAAAAAACAAGCATAAGAACTCAGTCTTTGTTATACTTACCCTCAGTCCATGCTTCTCCAGAATGTCACAACATTTTGTAAGTGCAGCTTGCAAGGCAACGATGTTTGGGCTACTGAGGACTATATCATCGGCAAAAAGAAGAGATATTTCTAGGCCGTCGGAGATACGTGTTAATAAGTAGCACATGATGATGTTGAAGAGCAACGGACTCAATACACTGCCCTGGTGTACTCCGACATTCACCGGAAATTCTTCTGATTCACCGGCTGTGCATCTAACCTTAGTCGTAGCTCCATCATACATGTCTCGTATCATCCTGACATATGCCTCAGGGACATTAAGTGCTCACAAGGCCAACCATATCGCCTTTCATTTTTTTCGATTTCAGATTTCTGATGGCCTTTGAGCAAAAAGAAACTCAGGCAAACGTAAGGATGGCTTGGCATTATATATGAACTGAATTATTAGCTGTAAATCCACTGTTACTGTTTTTTAAATCAAGAAAAAATAACTTATATGAAATGATTCCATTGTGTCTCCTGACATTAGAGCCCACGCAAGCTTTGCTATGAGTATTGAACAAGTATACTGTTGCAGCTTTTCGGGACACCCTGTTAACTTGGTCCTACAAACTTCAAAAATATTTGTGGCAAACACTATTACCATTCTATGCATTTCCACCAAATTTCAGTTATTCGAATGAAAATTCGTAGACATTCCCTGTGTAATTTTCTAAAAACCCTTAGCAGAATTTTCATATTTGGAAACCTAAGAGGGGCTACACACGAACAAATTGAAATTTTACAAATTTACTGTTATTTACTTTTCCTTAGCAAAAGTCAACAGTCTTAATATTTAACGTATATAAGGCTATACTGACCAATCTTTGTGCAAAGTTTCATATCGATCCCTATAATGGTTTAGAAAAACGGAGCTCGAAAAGGAAGTTTACCTTTAAACGCCGATAACTTTTTTACCGTTACTCGAAACTGGAAAATTGTAACTGATATCAAATGTACTCGTTTAGATCTTTGATTTAAATACCCATACGTTAATCTCCGATAAAAACTAAAAAAAGTCGACTTTTTTCAAACGTTCGGGACACTCTGTTATCTTCATCCTACCAACTTCTAAGGTATTTGTGCCAAAGACTGTAACCATTCTACACATTCATACCGAATTTCATGACAATCGGTTGAGCCGTTCGCGAGTTATTTAGTGAACAGACAGACGGACGGACGGACAGACGGACGGACAAAATCGATTTCATAAGGGTTTTTTGAAAAAATTCTAAAAAACCCTAAAAACCGCATTACCAGACCACCACGGTGATACATACATATGTACATATGTACATATAATGAAAATCTCAATTTGAAATATTCTCACACTAAAAACAAGTATATGAATGCTAAACCTGTACCGCAACGTAAAAAACTCAAAAATTCATTAAACACCAAACAACTCGAAAGTCACCTGAAATCCAATTTAATATGCCTTTTTCGTGGTATCGCTTATCAAATAATCTGTGACCACGAAAGACAACACCCATTCCGGTCGTGCCGTAATTCATAATAAAGGTCGCCTAAGGTGACCAGACTCCCGAAGGCCCAATGCTGTACATTTCGGAGTTTTGTCAATATTATGAGACCTGAATTCTCTTAGGGGGTACCGGTAGGTATATAATTTAAATCTAGGACAAAAATTGCACATTTTGAAACCATATTTTAAGAAAGGACAATTGAGAATGACCTTTGTTGCAGTTTTACGACAATTGACTTTTTGCAAGTGTTTAAACTTTATCTCTTGATTACATTCAGCATGATTGTGCGGATGATGATGAAATGGCCTAGCTCTGACTCCTGCCTTGCGTCTGACTATCTGAGACAGAAATATTTGAAGTACGGACATTTTTGTGCCGTGCTAGGAGCCCAACCCGCATATTCTACTCGTAATATCGTAGTGCAGAGATTTTTTATAAATGGTACACGCAGTAAAAAAACGCAGTGATAGTCGAAGCTTTTCAATGAGTAGCTATTGGGTGAATTCACATTGTAAGACGAAACCGGACAGGTAAACTTGCAAAACAAGAACCATCGTTCTTACAATGTGAAATGCACAGCAGACAAGCATTGTGCATTTCATATTGTAGGAACGATGGTTCTTGTCTTGCAAGTTTACCCGTCCGGTTTCGTCTTACAATGTGGATTCACCCATTAACTACTCATTGAAAAGCTTCGTTTCGTTTGTTGCAATAGATAAACTAACCCCTCATTGGGCAGAGAATCCTTAAGCTTTTGGCGACTTTTGTGTCACATCTACGGAGTGGATTCCGAAGAGAACCACGTGGTCGAAGGGTAGCTTATCCTGGTTGCGAAATGGCATCTTTCCACGCCTGTAACTTTTGAACCATGACAGATATAGATATATGTAGATGTTTGAAATTTTTATATAATATGGGCAGTGCGACAAGTCCATACCAAATTTCAAAATTTTCGCTCATAAATTTCATAGTTATGGACAATTTAGGATTAGAAAACACAAAAGTGCGATTTGCGCGGCTGTTACTTCCGGCACAGATAGGTAGAACTTTCAAATTTGGAGGAAATGTGGCGACGGTAGGTACTGTATGTCTGACATCCGCAAAAACGTGGATAAAAATTGCCTTTAGTTGTGATATAGGAAAAACGGATTGCGGGAAAACCATATTTGCGAAGCACGGTTATAATTCCATGAAATTTTCCTCCCACAAGCATCTTCACTTGATCAGCACTGGAGTTAAAATTCTCAAAAGATCCACGCAATTGTTTACAGGACAACTGCGCACAGTACGTTCTCCATATCTTTGCAAATTTTATGGGTACCTGGATTTCATCGTTTTTGACATACCACGTTAGTTCAAACACAAGTAGTTCTAGTCTGCGAATTTAAATTTACAAATTTGATGGACAATTTTCGACTAGAGAAGACAAAAGTGCGATTTGGACAGCTGTGACTATCCAACGCGGATAGGTAGGACCTTAAAATATGGAAAAAATGTGAGCGCCAAGTAGCACTACAACTTTGATCAATTTTAGAACGATCGAACAGACAAGGCTGACCACATGTCTCACCGAGGAACTTATTATGTAGTGATTATGGTTTCTTTGTGTGGCATTGGGAATGATGTACATTTTGCTGTACATTTACTAATGCTGTACAATAGGTCAAAATGCTGTACTGTACAGCAAAAAGCTGTACGTCTGGTCAGCTTAGCCCTAAATCAGATAGATCACATCGTCCTGTTCGGGTCGGGGTTGTAATGTAATGTAGCCGTTTTCGTTTTGTATCTAGCGCTTTTGACTTTGATGACAGAAAAGATTAATTAGAAATGGGAATTGAAAATCGCGAACAGAAAAACACAAACACCAATCGAAACGGGGAAATACGCCATGAATTTTCGTGTCAAACAAATTCTCATATTTTGTCCGCTTTCGGATGATGATAAGATTTGAAAAAAAAAATATAGGGTCACTCAGCATCCTTTCGGTTTAGAGGAGAGGAAAGAGTTGATTTGTGCGGTTGAAATCAGTACCAGCATCTGGACAAAGATCTGAGAATGAAACGAATGAAATCTGCCTACGAGTATAACATAGATTGTGGTGAAACTTTTTGTTTGTTCAAATGAACAAAGCCGAGAAATGCTCATGAAATTCTAATTGGATTTTTTGATGCATTCTGTTTTCATGCCGGAAGCATACGGCCCTGATTGCATTTGAAAATTTGATATGATTTCGTTTGAGCCGCACTAACATTCATTCTATCTGGAAGCGAAAAACTTTAAATTCATTTCTGACTTTTTTTTTAATTAAAACCTCCAAATGTTTCTCCAAGGTTATAAATCAAATACAATTAGTCCAGTCAAAATATCCCAATTCAGGGCTCCAAATAGAAAAAAATAGAGTTATGGCTTTGGAAAGATGCACGGGAAAGACGAAAATTTTCCTTTTAATCTCGATTTATTCCGTTGAGTTCCTTGAAATAGGAAACAAATACCGGATATGTAATGTACTCGACGTCCCCTTTGATATGATACCCAGCATGCCGACATCCGGTCAAGGATTAATGAGTGTAATTTTTTGTTCTTTTTGGGACCTTTCCGATCAAAATTTTCTTTAGTAAAATGAGTTTTAGATTCCTGGGAGCGCACTGATTCAAAAATAACAAAAATTCGTCTTACTCTATTTTTTAGGGTTTTTTACAATTTTTTTTTTCAAAAAACCCTTATGAAATCGATTTTGTCCGTCCGTCTGTTCACTAAATAACTCGCGAACGGTTCAACCGATTGGCATGAAATTTGGTAGGAATGTGTAGAATGGTTACAGTCTTTGGCACAAATACCTTAGAAGTTGGTAGGAACAAGATAACAGTGTGTCCCAAACGTTTGAAAAACGTCCACTTTTTAAAGTTTTATTGGAAGTTGACGTATGGGTATTTAAATCAAAGATCTAAACGAGTACATCGCATATCAGTTAAAATTTTCCAGTTTCGAGTAATGGTAAAAAAGTTATTGGCGTTTAAAGTTAAACTTCCTTTTCGACCTCCGTTTTTCTAAGCCGTTATATGGATCGATATGAAACTTTGCACAAAGATTGGTCAGTATGGCCTTATATACGTTAAATATTAAGACTGTTGACTTTTGCTAAGGAAAAGTAAATAACAGTAAATTTGCAAAATTTAAATTTGTTCGTGTGTAGCCCCTCTTAGGTTTCCAAATATGAAGTTTCTGCTAAGGGTTTTTAGAAAATTACATAGGTAATATGTCTACGAATTTTCATTCGAATAACTGTATCTAAACCGGAAATATAGCCAAGAAAGTATTTAGGAAGGGCCTTTCACAATGCAAGGGAAGCATCTTAAGCATTTCTTCAATGCATATCTTTTAACTTGATGAAACAATGAGCATGAAATTTGGTGGAAATGCATAGAATGGTAATAGTGTATCCCACAAATATTTTTGAAGTTTGTATTTGTAGAACCAAGTTAACAGGGTGTCCCTGAATAGCCGCAAAAGTATACTTGTTCAATACTCATAGGAAAGCTTGTGAGGGCTCTTTTGTCAGGGGACACAATGGCTGATTTCAGATTGTAAGACGAAACCGGACGGGTAAACTTGCTAGACAAGAGAGCTTTTGTAGTGGCCAGCAGACAAGCATTGTCCATTTCACATTGTAAGAACGCGTCTTACGAAAGAAAAAAATCGTGATACGATTGTTTTTCTTTCGTAAGATCTTTCGTATGATCGGAAAAACGATTGCACCTACCAATAGTTCAGGCGTTCTGCAAAGACAATTAGCGCGTGTTTTACTTGCATTTTAATCTTGTCGACTCGTCACTTCATTGTACACTAACTTTGGAGCGTGCATGGCAACATTTTTACATACTTGCTGTGTGATTATTGTTCGCCGGTCCGTGTTTTGATCGGATAGTGTGAAATGATCATACGATGGTTCCTGTCGTCCAAGTTTACCCGTCCGGTCGTTTTCTTACAATTTGAATTCAGCCAATGAAATCATTTCATATAAGTTGCTTTTCCTTGATTAAAAAAACAGTAACAGTAGATTTACAGCTAATAATTCAGTTCATATATAAAGCCAAGCCATCCTTACGTTTGCCTGAGTTTCTTTTTGCTCAAAGGCCATCAGAAATTTTAAATCGAAGAATGCCTGTAGATTCGCCTTGGAGTACTTTTATTCAAACTGGGCAAATAGCAAATCTATTTTTGGATTGGTCTAACTAAAGGTGGAACAGAATGAAAGGAGCTAGTGTTTATTTAGACCAATCCCAAAATAGATTTACATGAAGCATTTCATTAATGCTATGTGCACAATTCATATCAATTGCATATAAAATATACATATGTACAAAAAATATTCACTACGCATCAAAATTCTAAAAAAAAAACCCTCGTATTGCGGGCGCAGTCTAGTGCAGTCAAAATATCCCAATTCAGGCCTCCAAATAGAAAAAAATAGAGTAAGGCTAATTTTTGTTGCTTTTGAATCACTGGGCTCCCAGGAATCTACAACTGGTTTTGCTAAAAAAAAAAATTTGATCGGAAAGGTCCCAAAAAGGACAAAAAAGGATACTCTTTAATCCCTGACCCGATGTCGGCATGCGGGGTATCATATCAAAGGGGACGTAGAGTCAATTACATATCCGGTATTTGTTTCCTGTTTCAAGGACCCTCAAAGGAATAAATCGAGCTTAAATGGAAAAGTTTTGAGTTTCCCGTATATCTTTCCAAAGCCATAACTACGAGAATAATTCAAGTTGTCCCTACTTTTATCACTTTTCAGAATCCATAATAGCTGGAGATTCTACCATTAAATTTGCTAAGAAAAAAGTTTATCGGAAAGCTCTGAAAAAGCACACTAATTTCACACCTTGATCGAACGTGGGCATGTGGGGTGTCATCTCAAAGAGGACGTCGTGTGCATTGCATATCCGGTGCTTGTTTCCTGTCTCAAGGACACTAAGGCCCATTCTCTCGTAGATCTTATAGAATGGTTAGTCTTATCGCCCAGAGAAGACACACACAATATTCAAAAAGCTTTTGCATTATATTGAATTGATTTTTTGTTAATTTTGCATAGTTATGTTATCTTTTGCTTATTTACGCTGTTGGATGAAAGTGCGCAATGATTTTATCAATCTAAGATAATGGCTTAAACAAGCAAAATATGGCGTAGCTATGCAAAATAAACAAAAATTCCATTCAATACAATGGAAAAGCTTTCTAAATATGGTGTGTGTCTTCTCTACGCGATAAGACTAATCAGCCGACAGGTACTGAATAAGAGCTATCAGAAACCCGGCCTGTATGAAATAAGTCGGGCTTAAATGGAAAATTACGGCTTTAGAAAGATACAGATACGGGAAACATAACAAATTTTAAGTTGAGCCCAATTTGCTCCTTTGAGGGTCCTTGGAACAAGTTACAAATGCCGGATGTGGAATGTACTTGACACCCTCTTTGATATGACACCTCACATGCCCCCGTTCGACTAAGGTGTGCAATTAGTGTCCTTTCATGTCCTTTTTCAGAGCTGTCCGATCAACCTTTGTTTTAGCAAATTTAATGGTGGAATCTTCAGCTATTATAGATTCTAGAAAGTGATAAAAGTAGTGACAACTTGAATTATTCTCGTAGTTATGGTTTTTGAAAGATACACGAGAAACGCGAAAATTTTTCATTTAAGCTCGATTTATTCCGTGTAGGGTCCTTGAAACAGGAAACAAACACCGGATATGTAATGTACTCGACGTCCCCTTTGATATGATACCCCGCATACCGCCCTCCGGTCAAGGATTAAAGAGTATCCTTTTTTGTCCTTTTTGGGACTGTTTGCCAACTGGTTTGTTAAGCAAGTGAAGATTTATTCTCGGTGCATTTAATTTTATACATAATTTTTGCTTACTTGCTAAATTCGTTACATTAAGTTGCACAATGCAATGTTATGTCTTTATACATTATGTTGTGTCTTATTTCATTCAGATACATATATTTCTATTGTTACATTATGGGTGCATGTGCATTTAGACAAAAGATACAATTTCATTTTGTGGATCAGCAGCGTGATAATAAATTTTTATGTGTGAGAATTCGAATCTGATGACTGATACAAAATATTAAATGTTGGACAAATGACATTGATGTATGATATATGTGATATGTGATAAATGATATATGTATACATAATAGGATGTACAATTCTTGATATACAAATTGTGTAGTATTGAACACTCCCGCGCGTTGAAAACTCATGGGGTTTCAATATTTGAGGAATGACCAAG
This sequence comes from Microchrysa polita, assembly GCA_949715475.1. Classification (NCBI taxonomy): domain Eukaryota; kingdom Metazoa; phylum Arthropoda; class Insecta; order Diptera; family Stratiomyidae; genus Microchrysa; species Microchrysa polita. The sequence continues at coordinate 130,624,467 of OX454415.1, read as the reverse complement.
TTGAAAATTTACACGTCTTGGTGCCGGGTCAGGGGGAAGATCAGCGATGTTGCATTCACTGTGCTTCCGTTTATTAATCATTAATTTTACTATAAATGCTAATATAAAAATTAATATTAAGCTTAATGATAAAGTGCTCATTGCATAGTGGTGAACATGTTTTTCAATCTGATTTGGAAGATACTCATTAAGTTTTAATTTTTGTAAAGATATGTTTAAGGCCGTAATATCGTCAATATAATTATTTGCCAATGGAGTTCGAAAGAGTTCGATTGATTTATTTTTGATAAAGGTTTTCTCAAATTGTGCTATATCTAATGTAACTGAGGCAGGAAAAGATGCATTAGATTGCAAGGATTGGTAGCTGTGCGCAGAGATAGTCATGGAATCATATTTGATAATACAATTGGATATGAATCTTAAAAGACCTATTCCCGAAAGAACTTGTTGTTGAGATTGAGATTCACATACAAGGTTTATCGTGGTTTCAGTGTCGAATTGATAAATCCAGGTATTCGGATCATGGAGTTGGAGCCATGTGTCCGATTGGGTTGTCTCATCGATTGTACATGTTGATGGTATGCTCCCTCGTTTGTTCATAATATCGATTTCGCATTTGGAAGGTCCAGATGTCTTGTGATATATTTTGTGCTTTCGGTCGCATATGTAACTTCCGGTAAATATTTGGAAGCACTGCTCAAGGTCTTCCCCGGAAAGAGGATAGTAGTAGTCGCGATATAAACTTACAGCGATAAGATCACTAGCCGTTCTTATCTTCAAGCTTGCTCCCGAACTCTTCATTGCGATTGGAACTATGTTAAAGATCTGAAAAATGTCTCTGCTTAGCAAGGGAAGCTGCACATTGAATAATATGTGGTCAGGGGTTATTCTCGCCCTTACTGTCATGATCATATATAGTTGTAATAGCTCAACTTGGCTTCTTCCCTTTGGAATAGTGAGTGCAGAGTCTATATGTTCTCTGATTAATGAAAGCTCTCTGCGCAGCTGAGTAGGTGAGAGAACCAATGGACTAATTCTTTTGTTGTGACAGTCTGTGAGAACTTGAAAGATGTCGGATTGAGTTTTCTGATAGTTGGTTGCCATTAACGTAAAATGTAGAGATAGTAAATTGAATAGCTGAATGCTTTCATCATGACTTATTATCCTGTTGGTTGCATTCAAAGCGCTCCTAAGAGTATTCAAGCTGTCATTTATAATAGAGAGTTGCATCTCTCTATACACCTTATCGTGCTTAATAACGTTGATTGTTGAGTCTATGATTGATGTCTGGTTTTTTAGAAGGTGAAGCAAATGGTTCTCGTTTTCCTTCACGCTGCTTATTGTTTCTGTCATGTGATCAGCGTATTCCTGATCAAGAGTACCAAACAGCTTATTAGCTATTGTTCCAATGATATCAAATGGTGATCGTCGTTGTCGAAAACCTTGATAATCATTGCTTCGCAAGATTTGGTTGTTTACCTTGATTGTGTCCATGATTTTTTGGAGCTGATTAACAATAGGACTGCAATAGTCGATTTTATTAAGGGCTATGCTCTTGTCGCATAATTCCCTTAACTGTGTTAGTTCTATTTTTAGTTTAGCTGTTTCATTCCAATAGCTCTGGAGGTCATAGTACACCATGATGTTCCATTTATCGACTGCCATTGTCGCCTGTCCTACTTCCTCAAAGTACATTAATGGGCGCTGGTTCCATTGTGTAATTTGTATGTTGTTCGAAATGTTTAAAGAAGTAACGGGAGGTATCAATGTTATACAAATTATCAAAAGGAAATGTAAGATCGTGGTCCCTGAAGTAGTGCTTCGAGTTACTGAATTCGATTGGGAACGGTGGGAGTCAGTGTGGGTGATATTGGTGTTGCTGTCTTTATCAAAACGTTTGTAGTACTCTTGCAATGAACTACATGGCTTGAAGGGGACAGTTTTCCACACAGGGCTAATAGGGTAGATTTTGGGTTTTTTGTTAATCCTTGTTTTGCTGAGTAGTAATGTACTCCTCTTTTGACTACCAGGTACAGACTCGGTGGATAGACAGTTAAGAGATTTGTAAGTGCCTTCGCTGTCTGGGTTTACAGACGGTCCGTTGGTACTAACATTGTCTGCGGCTTTAGGGTCGCGCTTAGGCTGTTTGAATTTCTCTAATCGTTCTCGTTCGGATTTGGAGAAGGTCATGGGCAGACTGCATAGAAGCGACGTTTTGTTTGCTAGTGTAGCGTTTTTGTCAATCAATGCCTTTCCCTTAAGCAATGAAGCGTTTTCCGTACCAGATTGAGGTTCCTTTGAAACTTCCTGATAGCACTTAGTTGCTCTAGAGCCCACGTCATTTATATCGTCTGTATCTACTGGTAAAGGGACCAAGTTATGAATGGCTCGTTTTATAGTGCCCTTCTCGGTAAGAATATCAACTACTCTGACTCTACCATCGTTATCTTTGTGTGTATTTATAACTCTACCAAGTGGCCATTTGAGAGGAGGTGAATGTTCGTCCTTAATGAGCACAAGAGTTCCCGGCTGTAGGTTCGGAGTTGAATTTTTCCATTTATTTCTCAACTGTAGTTCTTGTAGGACTTCCTTACTCCATCTCCTCCAAAATTCTAATTGTTTCTGAGTAACCAGTTCCCATCTTTGTGTGAGTTTTAAAGTAGGTACAAGAGCAAGTGGATTTGGTAAACTTGTTAATGGTTCTCCAATCAAAAAATGTCCTGGAGTGAGTGCCTGTAGATCATCCGGCTTGCTAGAAAGCGGAGTCAACGGACGTGAATTTAGAATTGCTTCTACCTCCGTTATAAGAGTGTTAAGCTCTTCATAGGTTAGAGAGGCGCTCCCAATAGTCCGACGAAGATGATGTTTCGCGGCCTTGACCGCGGACTCCCAAAGACCACCAAAATGTGGAGTTCTTGGGGGAATGAAACACCATTCTATTAGTTGATCGGCACAATGTTGCACTACCTCTTGTTGGAAACCTCCTTTGAAAAATAGGTCATGTACTTCTTGAAGTTCATTCTGGGCTCCAACGAAGTTGGTACCATTATCCGAATAGATTTTGGCTGGTTTTCCACGCCTTGCTATGAAACGTTTGAGTGCTCCTAAAAAGGCGTCCTTCGTAAGGTCAGAAACCAGTTCTAGATGTATGGCTCTAGTCGAAAAGCACACGAAAACTGATATGTACGTTTTCGTAGGCTTCTTACCTCGGATTTTATAATGAATTTGTACTGGGCCGCAAAAGTCAACTCCAACGTTCATGAAGGGACGCGCTGGTTGAACTCTTGTGGTGGGAAGATTTCCCATTATTTGATTAATTGTCTTTGGTCGAAAACGGGCGCATCGAATACATTTATGTACAACAGATTGTGCTAATTTCTTACCGTTTAATGGCCAAAATCGTTGTCTTGCCGAGGCCAACAAAGCTTGTGGACCTGCGTGTAGATTGGTTTTATGAAGATCTGTCATGAGAAGTAGTACGAATTCATCCTTTTCAGGAAGGACAAATGGATGCTTCGCATCGTAGGGAAGATTCGATTCGTGTATTCTGCCTCCTACACGGATAAGTCCTCTGTCATCCAGGAATGCCGATAAGGAAGCTAATTTACTTTTGGATGGCACGGGTTGAAGTTTACGTAATAGTTTTAATTCTTCCGAGAAATGGAATCCTTGAATGATTTCTATGATGCAAAACAATGCTTCCTGTAATTCTCTTGGTTGTAGTTCATTACTATTACGTTGTTTTTGCTTTAGACTATCCTTAAAACGCAGGATGTAGCCTACTACGTGGGTTAATGTATTGAATGAATTTCTATGATTGATTCTTGAAAGAATCTCGCGGGATGCAGTGGTTGCGAGGAGCGTGATTGGTGGAGTAGGTTGTTCTTCACAAGTTTGTACCGAAATTGAATTCGTAACAGGCCAGCTAGTTTGCTCAGAATGCAAAAATTGTGGTCCGTTTAACCACAGATTTGCTGTGAGTAATTGAGACGCACTCAAACCTCTTGTAATCAGATCTGCGGGATTTTCCTTGGTTGGTACATGAAACCATTGATCGGTCCCTGCAGTCTGTTGTATATAGGAAACACGATTGGCTATGAATTTTCTTTGGGATGATGACTGTGATTTAATCCAAGACAGTGCAATCGTTGAATCGCTCCAAAGAAATATAGCATTTATTGGGTTTATTATGTTTTTAATTCTTCGCAACAGCTTAGCCAGAAGATAAGCTGAGGAAAGTTCAAGTCGTGGCAGAGTGGTTTCCTTAAGAGGTGCTACCTTAGATTTCGCACAGAATAGTTTTACTGTTGGATGACCATTGCTGTCAATACTTCTTAGGTAGATGACAGCTCCATATGCCTTTTCGCTAGCGTCGCAGAAACCATGTAGTTCGATTAGGCGTGGATGTTTTTTAGTTAGAACATGTCTTGGTATGGCTATCTTGCTTATTGTCCCTAAATCATCCCGGAATTGAAGCCACTCACTATGAAGAGCTTGTGGTAGGGCTTCGTCCCAGTCTAATCCGAGTTTCCATAATTTTTGCATGTATATCTTCCCAGCTGTAACCACAGGGTTAATTAAACCCAATGGATCATATATTCTGGCAACATCTGATAATATTGCCCGTTTTGTGAATCTCTTTATTTCCAACAGGTTGGTCTTAATCGAAAATTGGTCTTCGCTCGGGCACCATGCAAGGCCTAGCGTTTTGACCTGGTTTAGTGGTGTTTCACCAATGTTAATCATAATTTCTATGTGTTCCTTTGGAACTTCCTCTAATAGCTTGGAGTGGTTTGCACACCATTTTCTCAGTTCAAAACCTCCCCGGCGCAGAAGGCTTGTTAGCTCCTTCTGAATTTCACAGGCCTTTGCTAAATTATTTGACCCAGTCATTACGTCATCGACGTACAAGTCCCGTTTCAATATTTTAGATCCAAGAGGATAAATTTCGGCTTCATCTTCTGCCAATTGATGTAGACACCTTGTAGCTAGGTATGGAGCAGACGAAGTGCCGTAAGTAACCGTGCGTAGTCGAAAATATTTGAGGTCTTCCTTTGGAGAGTCTCTCCAAACTATTAGGTGAAAATTTCTGTCTTTCTCGTCGATGAGTATCTGCCGGTACATTTTGCTTATGTCGGCTACAAATACGTACTTATGTAGTCTAAAGCGTAGCAGAATGGCGAATAAATCGTCTTGTATGGTTGGGCCTACCATTAGTATCTCGTTGAGTGAAACGTTGTTTGATGTTTTGCAAGATCCATCAAACACTACTCTCAACTTTGTGCTTGTGCTCTCGGGCTTTAATACGCAATGATGAGGCAGAAAATAGTTTGGCTGGGGTACACGGGAAATCTCTTCCATGTGATTTAACTTAAGTAGTTCATGTATGAATGCAGAGTATTGATCTTTCAGCTTCGGATCCCTTTTGAATCGATTTTCCAAACTAAAAAATCTTCTTTCAGCGATTTGTTGTGATTCCCCAAGAAAATTTGGGGATGATTTAAAAGGTAGTCTTACTACGAATCTGCCTTCTTGTGTGCGATAAGTGCTTTCTCTAAAGTTGTTTTCACACGCCCTTTCCATGTCTGTCATTCCTCGATTTACTGAATCACATTCTTCAAGTTCCCAAAATTGTTGTACTTGAGATTCGAGAGAAGGACCAGCTATTCCACTAAACAATCTTGTGTTTGATCGATCATGGGCTGTTCCTAGAACAATCCATCCTAAGTTTTAATTTTTGTAAAGATATGTTTAAGGCCGTAATATCGTCAATATAATTATTTGCCAATGGAGTTCGAAAGAGTTCGATTGATTTATTTTTGATAAAGGTTTTCTCAAATTGTGCGAACGCTCGCGTCGTAGGAAGAGGCAAATCCAGATGATGGAGCCGATGACCGTCTTCCTGGTGCGAGCCCTCGCGTCGTAGGAAGAGGCAAGTCCAGATGATGGAGCCGATGACCGTCTTCCTGGTGCGAGCCCTCGCGTCGTAGGAAGAGGCAAGTCCAGATGGAGATGGTAATTTGGACGAATCAACAGCCCCTTGGCAGCCTCACCAAAGGAATAATAAAAGGCTTGTATTACTGTTGTTCGGGGTCACCAAAAACTGTTTGCCAACTGGTTTGTTAAGCAAGTGAAGATTTATTCTCGGTGCATTTAATTTTATACATAATTTTTGCTTACTTGCTAAATTCGTTACATTAAGTTGCACAATGCAATGTTATGTCTTTATACATTATGTTGTGTCTTATTTCATTCAGATACATATATTCCGATCAAAATTTTTTTTAGCAAAATCAGTTGTAGATTCCTGGGAGCCCATTGACATAAAAACAACAAAAATTAGCCTTACTCTGTTTTTTTCTATTTGAATTGCTAATATGACTGCACTAGTCCTCTGTACGCCGGTATATGACTGGACTAAATACACAAGCACAAGCACTCTTGGGTATACAGATCATCCAGATATTAACGACTTTCCGTTTTTAATCAATTCTATTCCTCTGGAAAAACTTATGCAAGCACATTTAATTCAATAGTTATGATGGAAATTGGTATTGAAGATGAGTTAGATCGGCTATGTCCATATACACCGCTTATAAAGTACACAGAGAAATATCTTCTCCTAATTCATTAAGGAAATGATTTCAATGCAAACAATAATGTTAAATAAATACTGATAATCTAGCTTTGATCCGTAAACTTCACCCACATATCGATTTTTAAGATGGATGGGGCATGTGAAATCCTATAGGTTTATTGAGCTTTAATTACATTACCATCATAAAATAACATTTTGCGGTATATCAACAAACCCCATGTCCTCATGTACGTATGCAGATAAGTTGTACCAATAGACGTAGCCACGCTCATCCTCATCTCATACTGAATTGGATTTTGAAATGTACTTTTTCAATTCATTCCAGGATTAGATACTTTCAGTCGGGTGATTGATGACGGCGTTTGGCGTTGATGCGATGGCGGAAATTTAATTGATTGGAATTATGTGGGTAGAAATATTTTTAAGATAAAATTTTCACTAAATTTAATGTGATCTGAATAGACCTGAATGTGGTATCTGTTTGTGTGCTTTTCCATAGCTGTTTTAATTCGATAATAAATACATAATAATCATTGCTATCGACAGATTGTGTACCAACTGATTGAAAAGCTGCCTATCATTCAGAAATATCTTTTATTTATTCATAAAATGAATAATTCATACATAAATATTTTTCCACTCTGGGTATCCTGCAAAAACCCAGTTTATTTGAGTTGAACACGAACAAGAGATACAAAATCCTCTCTTTACTCTCGTATAGTATTTATTCAGCATGTATGAGTATGAATACGAGAAGTATAGAACTTATTCGTACATGCCATCTTCAACGTTCTCGCCGGCTATTTGTCTTCTGACTTGAAGATATGGTTTATTTTGAATAGCAAATGAAAAATGGAATACATCGTCCCTTTTGTACAATTTTCGGTAAAACACACTCATATGGTATGCATTCGCATTACCTATTTGCATACATTGCGTGCCTGTGTGTAGAGCAAACGAATTTATGTCGTGGCGAGATCTACATGGAAAAATTTGTCATTGTCAGATTAAAGTTGTTGTGAAAGCATTTAAGAACACCACAATGGAATGTTAGCTTTTTCTAAAATTCAAGAGGATGCGGTCGTTTTTGATGTGGTTTAACTCTTTTTTGTTGAAAATTTCTATAATAGTTTTCCCATTACATATATTTGAGGGAGGTTGATAATTAATTATTGTGCACTAATTTCAACCAAATTTCGCACAAACATGTTTCTCTTGATGACACAAAACATACGTAAGAATCGATCAAATCAGACCATGGGGTCATGGGGCTGCCATACGAACCCAAACCCCAAAATGAGGTTCTTCTGCGAAAAACTTTTTTATTTGTGCACCAATTTCAACCAAATTTCACACAAAAGTGTTTCTGCTGATGACACAAACCTTACGCAAAAACGGATCAAATTGAAACATGGGGTCATGGGGCTGCCATACAAACCGAACTCCCCAAATTAGGTTCTACTACGAAAAACTTTTTTATTTGTGCACCAATTTCAACCAAATTTCAAACAAATGTGTTTATCAAAGGACCAAAAAATGTCAAAACAAGTGGAATCCAACTATGGGGCCATGATCCTGCATCCCCCAATAAAAATTTTAGAGTAAATATTTTTAATTGCCCACTTATTCCAACCAAACCCCACACAAATATTGTTTTGTCGACGCAACGGAACTTTTGTGAAAACGGAAGGAAAATAATGGAGGCAATTATCAATTAGAAGTCGTAGGTACGCCCGAATAAACTTTTAGCCCGAGGAAAGCCAAGGGTATTCAAATTTCGGCCGCGTCCGAAATTAGCCTCGGTCCCTATAGGGAAAGGGCCAATTTCTTCATGTAAAAACTTCAGTCATTGGTGGTCACGTCCCCACGTTTTTCTAATTACTTCTACTCACACGATGGGCTAAAATAGGGTAGATGAGTTTGAGTGGACTGCTTAATCAGGACATCGTATCAATAAGATTGTAGTTTTTTTTCGGTAGATTTCTTCTAAAAAATTGAAAGTTGAAAATTGAAAATTGCAGATGTAAGATGGAAAATATTAATGGAAATTGAAAGTTCCAAATTAAAAATTAAAAATTAAATTAAATGAAAAATGTGAAGCGAATATTGAAAATCAAAAGTTGAAAGCAGAATGTGAGAAATTTAAAATTGTAATTTGAAAATTAAAAATTGAAAGTTTAACATAGTAGGACAAAAATATCGAACATAGTGTTCACTGCTGTTCAATATTTCGAACTTTAATGTTTTCTGATTTAAGTGATGTATGAGTGTAAGCAGGTCCGGATTTAACCTACATGTCGCGCCTGGGCAGTATGCAAATGGACGCCCTCCGCCAGTAGTTTAGCTTGGAAGTAGTAGGAGTCGCACACGCATATGGTAACGTTAACGGACGTATTTGATATGAACATGTCATTTTCTCCAGTAAGTAATATCTTTCGATTGCTTGAAAATATCCTGCTTTTCATACGGACGTAACCAGCGGTCCTTTGAGAAATTATTTCAAAAAGCATTGAAGTTAGTTCAAATTGCGTTCAGAATGTTTTCAAATTACCTACTCACTTTCTGAGATTCACTGTTTTCTCATTGTCGCATATCGTAGTATTTTTGAGATGTCCTTTGTCTGATATAATCAACCTAAATTCCGATTTTGTGACTTTTTATTTTTTTTTTGTTTTCTGATAGAAAATAAATTTAACGAAAATTTCGAAAATGCAAGCTCTCAATGTGCATGTCTAGACAGTTTCAATTTTCGTTCGTCTTCATCATTTTGACAATTGAAACTTGGGATGTATGCGCTATTGAAGAAACGCATTCATTCTTGAACGCAATTGCCAATGTTAAATATTAACAACACATCATCTATTCATACAATTCATGAAAGAATTTATCATTTACCCGTCCTGACCAAAGCCGTAACACATATTTAACGATAAATAATGAACAGATCTGGATAGAATGAGACATTGATCTCTTCTGTTCACTTGACGCAATCAATGACATGTTCAATGTTGAAAGTGGATACGGAGCTTGAAGACGATAGGGAAGACGAAAGCGCACATGTGTGGACATAGCCAATGTTATTCAGCAAATTCATTTGGCACCGCTTTTATAAGCTTTGCTAATTTTTTGTCATCTTAAACGATTTGTCGCCAGTGGAATTTTTTTATTTAAAAAAAATGCTAACATTTAAATCTAAAAGTTGTGAAAAGCCGATTCCCACGATGGAAACATGATACTTACAAAATATAGACAATGCAGAGAGACTTGGATCCCCCCGAAACCAAATCGAGCCCTCGTCACTCTTGGTTCTCATCTAATTGAAAGTGGGGAAAACTGAATTGACGTGTTATTTTCTAGATAGCTGACCGGTTTAAAAATGTAAAAAGTGATGCATTTTTCTGCCGGTTTCCTTATAAACCCAACAACTCTATCTGAAATTGTTTAAAATAGAATCATGACTGGCTCCTATCAAATAGTTTAGGCAAAACTATGTTTTTTTCACGGGATCAACAGGAATATAAAAAAATACCGGCATACAGAGGGCTGCGCCCGCAATACGAGGGTTTTTTAGAATTTTGATGCATAGTGAATATTTTTTGTACATATATTTTATAAGCAATAGATAAGAATTGTGCACAGCATTAATGGAATGCTTCCTGTAAATCTATTTTTGGATTCGTCTAAATAAATAAATAATTAGACCAATCCAAAAATAGATTTACTATTTACCCAGTTTGTATAAAAGTAGGTACTCCAAGGCAAATCTACAGGCATTTTTCGATTTAAGATTTCTGATGGCCTTTGAGCAAAAAGAAACTCAGGCAAACGTAAGGCCGGCTTGGCTTTATATATGAAGTGAATTATTGGCTGTAAAACTACTGTTACTCTTTTTTTAATCAAGGAAAAGCAACTTATATGAAATGATTCCATTGTGTCCCCTGACATAAGAGCCCATGCAAGCTTTCCTAAGAGTATTGAACAAGTCTACTTTTGCAGCTATTCAGGGACACCCTGATTGATAACTTGGTCCTACAAACTTCAAAAATATTTGTGGCAAACACTATTACCATTCTATGCATATCCACCAAATTTCATGTTCATTGTTTCATCAAGTTAAAAGATATGCATTGAAGAAATGCTTAAGAGGCTTCCCTTGCATTGTGAAAGGCCCTTACTAAATACAAACTTGGCTATATTTCAGGTTTGGATACAGATATTCGAATGAAAATTCGTAGACATATTCCCTATGTAATTTTCTAAAAATCCCTAGCAGAATTTTTATATGTGGAAACCTAAAAGGGGCTACACACGATCAAATTCAAATTTTACAAATTTACTGTTATTTACTTTTCCTTAGCAAAAGTCAACAGTCTTAATATTTAACGTATATAAAGCCATACTGAACAATCTTTGTGCAAAGTTTCATATCGATCCCTATAACGGTTTAGAAAAACGGAGGTCGAAAAGGAAGTTTAACTTTGAACGCCAATAACTTTTTTACCGTTACTCGAAACTGGAAAATTTTAACTGATGTGAGATGTACTCGTTTAGTTCTTTGATTTAAATACCCATATGTCAATCTCCGATAAAAACTAAAAAAGTCGACTTTTTTCAAACGTTCGGGACACCCTGTTATCTTCTTCCTACCAACTTCTAAGGTACCTATATGTGCCAAAGACTGTAATCATTCTACACATTCCTACCAAATTTCATGACAATCGGTTGAGCCGTTCGCGAGTTATTTAGTGAACAGACGGACGGACAGACGGACAAACGGACAGACGGACAGACGGACGGACGGACGGACAGACAAAATCGATTTCATAAATGTTTTTTGAAAAAAAAATTTTCAAAAAAACCCTAAAAGTGTGTGATTCGATGAGTTACTTCTTTGGAGGCGATTTACACTCTCCAAAGGGATTATTTTGGGAGGCTTGTAGTGAAATCTGGACCTCGCCGCCAATGTAGGTTCAGAAGTTCATTGATTGTTACACCCGAAAGATTCTCTAGGTTTTCAATAAAATTGAACATAGAGAGTCATCTACGGGACCATACCGCCAGGAGAGTACCTAAGCAATTACGCTCTTACCACCCGGTCCATCAGACTGTTTTGACCTTCGGCATTTTATTGACAGGATCTAATTGTCAAATGGTGATTTCTTCCTTCGATGCGTGCGCTCAAACTCGGAAACCCAATCCCGGACCGCAACTCCAGCTGGTTGACTAGGGTAACAACCTCCAGCCACCTCGAGTCCAACACCATGATGGGCAAACCCATCGCCGAGGTACACTATTTGCTAAAGATTTCTCAATAGCAGGTGTGACCGATCTGTTGCTGAGATTGTTTTTTTTCCTTCGGCACCCTTAAAGGTTAACCCTGCGACCACCCATCAGCTTAAAGCGATAGGTAGGGCTGCGTTTCACATCCGGATGAGGATCCTAGCATACTAGGCAGCCATTTTTTTTAAGTATCATAACATTTGGCGCCCTGGATTAAGACGTCACCTAACTAGAATAACTTAGAAAGCAATTTCACCTTTCCTAGAATGTAAAACCAATAGAAAGCTTCAACAATTTGCGCCCTTCAAAATCTACCGCCCCGGGCAGCTACCCAGGTTGCCCATATGGGAAATCCGGCCCTGAGTGTAATATTTGGCACCAGCTCACAATTGAAATCTTCACACGAAAAACTTTCTTACCTACGGATACAATGCCGAATCGAATGTAGTTATATGCACTATGCAGTCGAAAAACCAATGCCATGCATATATACACTAGCCGGCATATGTATTTTGACATCTGGTACTCTCGAGCCAAGATACTGATTTTGTTTAACTAGAGCGAATAACGGTAAATTTCTTATAAGGAAATCAAAGTACATATCAACAGCAATAAATACGCTCAATATTTTTCCTGTCCATTTTCGCACTCTCTTGCTATAAAGAAGAGAACAGATTGGTGCGAAATTTTGATGCGACATAAGTATTTTGACAATATTTAAATCTTTGATTGTACACCAATTTCTCTGGAAAAAAATGGATAAAACATAATTTTATTAATGATTTGTGTTTATATTTTGAATTCCAAGCAGAAAATGTGTCCAGTGGCTTGAAACATTGGAAAAAAAATCAGAAATTCGAAGTTTGGTTTAAGCCTCCGTAGAGGCAAACCCTGGTTTAAAGGTTAGAGACGCTGCAATTGAATTTAATTTCATAAAGTAGACTGTTCATTATTAAACACCAGAATTGAATAAGAGTAAAGAAATAGAAAACTATTCCATGCATCACAGAAATGGGATGTGTATATCGAATAATTACCGAAAAATCTTCCAAATATTTATGGAAAATGTCCTAATTGAACCAAAGGATATTATGAATATGAAGAATCTGTCATCGGAGGCAGAGATAATAATAACCACCTTCGGTCTAGAACAAAAAAAGGCAAATTGCATGCATACGAATATAAAGTAAAACCAAAGAAAGATTTAAAAACCATACCAAAAGCAAACCTCTGTTACTAAGGAAAAAGTTCAAGCTACTGCAACTTTCGGAAAAAGCTTTTTCGGCTAATATTCGTTATTTTATTACATTTTTACAAAAAAAAAACAATATTTCAAGAAAATGCCCAGTTTATGTGGAAAAACGGATACGTTGTTTTCAAAATTAATACCACAGTGGAGGCTCTCTCATGATGCAGGGATATTTTGCTTACAATGGCCTAGGCTGCTTAAGTTCAAATCGCTGTTTCCATGGCCAAAGCTTCTTTTGGTCGTCATTGAATCGGAAGTGATATTCGTTTTTTTTTTGCGGCACAATTTGGTTTAAATTTCACTTCTTTCTCAGAGTTCTTCATCGTGGCCCACTCATCACTCGGGGTTCACATTCGCTTTCTTTCAGAGAGCGCCAAGATTTGTTTTTATTTTGTTTTAAAACATTTTTTTGTTTGGTAATAAACAGTTTACCGTATAAAATAAAATTCAATAGTAGCGTATTCAATGTGTAAACCAGGACTAAGGCTTGCATCAATCGATGCTCAAACCAATCTTCTAAATTCTGATTTTTATTTATGTTTCGGGCCACTGGTGATATTTTTTATCATTAAAAATTAATATGGTGAACTCAAAAATTAATGAAAACATGTTTTGTGCATCAGTTCTTGCGAAAAAATGGGTGCAATCAAAGAGTTAAATGTTGTCAAAATACTTATGGCACACCAGAATTACGCCTCCATCTTTTCTCTTTTCTATAGGATGAGAGTCCGAAAGAGGACAGGAAAAATATTAAGCATATTTATTGCTGTCGATATGTGCTTTAATTTTGATAAAAGAGATTTACCGTTATTGGCTTTAGTTAAACAAAACCAGTGTCGGGGCTGGAAGGTATGAGATGTCAAAATACATATGCCGACCAGTGTAGGTTCTAGTGTATATGGTTAGGTATAGGGCGCTGGGACCTATGACTGCCTTGAGGGCAATTTATTGCAAACTAAAGACAGCAAGAATTATTATACCTACATGCTAACACGTCGAGTTATAGGAGTTTTATTTAGTAAGTCATATGGAGCGTATGACCCAAAAAAATATGGTGACATGCGCAAGAGTCGCCATATAGACCACACGATTAATCCTCAGACTATTTGACGTTATCTTGATCGTCGGATCTCAAATGGATTAGACGCTGTATGCGGTATTTGTATGCAAATTTAATAATCTGAAATGAAATGAAATGAAATGTGACTAATAACATTCCAATTTACTTGCATATTGGGTTTTATTGTCCAAATATGGAACGGGCTAAAAAATCGACTACTTTCACCTCTTTGAGGACACACTGTTATTTTTGCCCTACCAACTTGAAAGGTATTGCTCCTAAAGACTGTTTTTACCAAATTTCAGGTCGATTTGAGCCTTTCACCAAATATTTAGTGAACGGACGGACGGACAAAATCCATTAAAAAACATTCCACAAAACCATAAAAACCCAGGGCGGCTCACGTTCATGGTTTACACGAATAAATAAAAGACCATAGAATGACCCATTCTGATATTAAAAAGGTGGTCAACACCCCTACAGGTTCTAAAAAAACCTGAAAAAGACCGGTACTGACCAGATGCTAAAAATCTGAAAAACCGGTACTGAACAGTGGCTAAAAAAAACCTGAGAAAAAAAGGGTACTGAACCGGCGCTAAAAAAAACTTGATGAAAAACCGGCCCATGGTTGAAAAAACCGGGTGTTAAAAAAAAAACCGGCGAGTGCCGGTGCACCGGGTGTTGAAGAAACGGTATTCAATACTGAAATCTGAGTACCGAAAAGGATTACTCAAAACAGTGGCGTAGATATAGGCGATTATCTCCTCCCCTTCCAGTTATTTCATTTATTTTCTGACTATATTTCGTAAGTATGTAAATTCTGTTTAACTTGTTTGACCGCATCTTGTCAAAAATATCTTCAAAAAGCTTTCAGGTCTGACATTTTCTTTCTTCGCGATTGCGAAAGCAAAGTCTGAACGAGACCGAGGCTAATTTCAGCCGCGGCCGAAATTCAGATACCCTTCGCTCTCTTTGGGCTAAAAGTTTTTTCGGGCGTACCTACGACTTGTATTTAATCCGCCCTCCATTGTTTTCCTTCCGTCTTAACAAAAGTTCCGTTGCGTCGACAAAACAATATTTGAGTGGGGTTTGGTTGCAATAAGTAGGCTAATAAAAATATTAAGAAAAAACCAAATGGGGGGGGGGGGTTGGGTTTGTATGGCAGACCCATGACCCCACCGTCCGATTTTACCGATTCCAACATACAAACTGCCTGCAGCAAAAAGAAGCATTTGTGCAAAACCTCAGCTTCATAGCTTTTAAATTGGCTGAGTAAAACGCGTCGCAACAAACGGACAGACAGACAGACGGACTACCCAAGTCATGCTGATCACATATGTATACTTTTTATATGGTCGATGATGCTTCCTTTGATGCGTTACAAACTTCATGACAAAGTTAATGTGCCCTCTCACTCTATGAGCGGAGGGTATAAAAATCTACAACAAAAATACGGCTTAGCTACCTTTAAACTGTTACCGTCTCGACGATTCTATGGAATAATTGAAGGGCAACCAATATCCACCGTGGAAATCTACTATCTACGCCACTGGTTGAAATGACGGATGCTTTGCCATGTGAAAGTCCAAATACTACATTATGCAAGTTGAATGCTGCCCCTGCCACACTTGCCTCGTTCACATTTAAAACGCCTAGTATATTGTAGAAGATTGAGATGCATCCTGAGATCTATTTTGTTAAATTTAACTTTACATTCTTCTTCCTTGCCTCGTTCTTTATACCGCTCCATGGTTTCGCGTTGCTCGACCTGTGGTGTAGGCGGATCGCCCGTTTTGGCGGTAATATCTCAGCATATTTCTACAGGCAGCTCTTGGATCGTGTCATCTACAAATCTACAACAAAAATACGGCTTAGCTACCTTTAAACTGTTACCGTCTCGACGATTCTATGGAATAATTGAAGGGCAACCAATATCCACCGTGGAAATCTACTATCTACGCCACTGGTTGAAATGACGGATGCTTTGCCATGTGAAAGTCCAAATACTACATTATGCAAGTTGAATGCTGCCCCTGCCACACTTGCCTCGTTCACATTTAAAACGCCTAGTATATTGTAGAAGATTGAGATGCATCCTGAGATCTATTTTGTTAAATTTAACTTTACATTCTTCTTCCTTGCCTCGTTCTTTATACCGCTCCATGGTTTCGCGTTGCTCGACCTGTGGTGTAGGCGGATCGCCCGTTTTGGCGGTAATATCTCAGCATATTTCTACAGGCAGCTCTTGGATCGTGTCATCGCCGAGCCCAATGCGTTGTTGTTGCTTTTTCATTTGACATATCCAGGTGTTCTTTGGTCTGCCTCTGGCCTTGGGTCCATCAAGTGGAATTTAACTTTATATGTTACATTTAAATTAAAAACACAATTAATTGAAACAAATTACATCACTAGGCCCATATTTCAAATATATTTGAGTCCTTCCTAAATTTATAAACATCATACATGTATGTATTAAATTATTTACAAAAATTACGATACAATGCATTTACAGCTTATATAGTTTCTTTGAAGAATTTTGCAATAGGATTCTGTATCTCTCTCCTCAGTATAAGTAGTAGTAACATACCGTAGACTCAAACAGTTAAAAGAATTTAGTAATTCTCAATTTCACATACCTACTATATTGATTTTCTTAAATTTATGATTACGGACATTTGACGCACTTATGCGAGTACATACATCGAGATAGTAAGCAAATTGTGTAAGTATGTGTTTCTGTTTGCTCTTCGTACATACTAAGAAAATTCGCCATTAGATAAAATAGCTTTGTTGTTGTTTGGGCCCAGAGCAGAACAGGATAACCAAACGCTTCAGATTTTGTCCTGTATTATGACAACTTCGGTTTAAATTCAATGCATTTATCCTGAACCCAAAGAACTGGAGCTATTGCAAGATTGATGGACTTATAATAAATGTTTAGGTACAAATCTCATTTTGTATACTTACATTCTTGTATATACATAATTATATACATTTCCAGCCAAAAAAGTTTATTTTTTTTCTCTATAGAAACCTTAGTTTTGCTTTTGAGCATAAAATCTTTTTTTTCGTTTTGGGTTTTTGTTTTTTAAATTTTATTATTATTATTTAAATGTCAATAAAAAAGGAAGAAATTAATTGAAAAAATATTAATTTTTATAATTTGTTCTCCTTTAATTGCTTAGTTAATTTAAATTATTATTTTAGCCCGAATATCACAATAAAGCATATCAAGTGCTGGTGTAGGAAGAATACAGTTATGCCAATGAAAGGACGGTTTTCTTTTTCTAAGGGGTATACATAATATTTTTATTTAAAACTATCTCAATACATTACAACATTTTAACAATATGAAAATTTCATTTAGCCTAGAAGGGGATTCAGACTATCGACAAGATTTACTTAATCCTAGATTTAGTAAACAGTTGTACCATTTTGTATTGCATTTTCAATAATGCAAGTACATTCTACGATGCATTTTGAATTTAATGACATACGATATATGTATAATCTAGTAGGCGGGCCTCGACTCGATTAATTTTGTGGTTTTAGTAAATCCTGTCAGTAGTGTGAATCCCCTTTAAGGTTTTGATTCATCGGACATACAAAATAAAAAGAAATTCTAAATGTGATGTTGGCTCAAGTCCCCAGTTTTAACTGTTTTAGGAACTTAGAAATGTATTAATATTTTTTATTAAAAGAGAACTTTCGCGTTTTTACTTATTTTTTTATAAATACGAATATATACATGCTTATAGTTTATTACTAAAAATAAAAATACTAGATTAATTGATAAGAATACAGATTTTATACAGGTTGTTTTAGTTTAATTTATCTAAAATGAACTATTTTTCATTGCTTATTGCTAAAATGACAATGACTAATTTTTAAATTCACTGCACTGTCCAGTACATGACATTATGATGTTTTTCGTACCGTCTAAGACAGACCAATAAGTTATGCATTTTTGGCCCTAAGACTTATTTTTATTTTTTTTAGTAGATACATACTTCAATTTTCGCAGGTTAATTAACATTTAGATGTTGTATGTTCACAGTCTTTCGATAGGCCACGTGCCCAAGAAACACGAAGCCTTTCCCGTCAAGAGTATCTGTCGCTTTTAGTTGGATTAAGCATCGGAGCTGTGGTTGAATGTCCGTTACCGCAATTTTCGATGAAGTTTGTTTGTACAGTCTGTAAAAAATTATGAAAATTGCAGAATTATTTATTGAAGAAATGTTAAAGTTGTTTTAAAAACTGAATTTTTATCTTGTCCGCGAGAAGTTTAAAACAACATGTTTTTGCAAACTTATTCAATCACATCCAAATCAGAAATAAAGGTCGATCTCTACACAGAGTGCAAATTTTTTTATGTAGTTGAAACCTATGTGAATATAATCGCCTTAATTTTACCTGTCTCGACATATCACGTGTTAAATCTCGAACGCTAGTCAAATGATAATTACTTCGTGTACTCGGGCTGATGTTATTTAATCGCGGCGTACTGTGATTCAACGATCGATCTTCAACTCGAACTCGGGAACATCGACATTTTTCCAGGGCGTTTCGGAACTCACGACGGAATTTGGCTGTAAGTAGAAATGAAAAGATCTTTAATTATGAGTAAACTCCATTGCCCTTATTTCTGAAATATTTACATATTTATAATTTCATTTAATTTGAGAGGTCAAGTTTTATATCCGAAATCTCAGAAACTCGGTTGAGCGAGTGGCATCTAAGGATGTACTTAGCCAGCAAAAAAAACATTATGTGTGATCGCATCAGTTGGTATAACTTTGTCATTTATCACGTTTTCATACAAACAATGTATGACGATGCCCCACTATCTCATCTATACACTTTAAAAAAAAAAGATTATATCATAGTTATTCATATATTTTGAATGCATTGTTCGTAATAAATCGTCATATCTTGCTCGAAATGAATGAAAAATGTAAAATACTCGTGATAAATGCGAAATAAATCCATAATAAATCCCATGTCAACATGTTTATTAAATTTCGCCTATTAAGGCCGCAAAGCGGGCTTATTTCAGATTTAGTGGGCATCTTGTGCACACTCGGGCATTGCGAGGCTTACATATTCACTGATCATAGTCGATACCCCTCGTCCACTCAAAAACTAACAACAACCACTCTTTATAAACCAATGTTAACCAATCTTCATCTTAGCTTGCTCCTAGTTAAGCTTGAACACATCCACGACCATATGGAATCGAAACACGTCATAGGGCTGCGGTAGAAATTTCTAACACAAAAAAAGCGTTTTAAGGGGATAGGGTTTTCTGGGAATCAATCGGGGTCGACTCCTACACCCATCTTTTCCGGACCCATTGCATACATGTGATAATTTTATAATATATGTACATAGTTTACTGCTCATTTTTTTGGCAATATTTTGGTAATAATATTACAACTAGTCACAAGAATATAAATTTGATTAAGTAGGTATCTCCTGAGTGTCCCTCCTTTGAGTCCCTCGCGGACCACCTTCGATCCGCAGACCACTTGTTGCAGTGGCGTAACCACGGGAGGGGCTAAGCAGGCTTAAGCCCTTCTGAGACCCAGAACTGCAGCCGAATTGTGCAAAGTGGCAATAGCGAGAATTTACTTCTATATGCTAGACCGAATTGGTGTGACCCAAAACTAGATCCATATGTATTACTGCAGATGAAGTACATCGATCTCTTCAAATGTGTAAAGATGGCAATACTAGATCCATATGTCTCACCCCTCTAACATTTTCAATTTTCATCTGCATTCGGCAAATTTGCCTCAGTGGGAATATGTAGGATTGCGATTTTCGGCATTAATATATTTACAAAAGAGTACCTGTCAATGTTTGGGTATAAACATTTGAAATTTGCAATATTATAAGTATGTAATTGAATGTACATACTTATTAACAGATCTATTCGGCATAAAAACATAAAAATAATGTTTAAATTGAAAAATTTAACCGAACATTTGGAAGCTGGACCTTAACATTATTGATGCCGTGAAATTCATTCGCAGTACAATAAAGTCTTTTTAAAGACATTAACAAAGACAGCGAAATCAATGCGTTAGTGCAAAGCTCTATCATTTTCGCAAGAAAACAAAAAACAACACCGAACTCGTCGTGTTCCGAAAAAAAGGACAAATCATCTCAAACTACAGCCGAAATAGACTTTGCAACATTTTACCAAAAAGAGTTCAAAATCCATCTTGACGTTTTTATTTCAAACTCCACAGAAAAATTGGAAAAAATTACCAAACTGCTCCAACCATTTCAAGACATATTTCAAATTTCGGCCGCTAGGAATGCCTTCATGCTGAACAGTGGCGTAGATAAGGGGGGGGGGGGGGGTCAAGGGGATCAATCCCCCTCTTTGTTCACAATTTTTTATTATTACTTTAGATACGTAAAACAAAGCAAAAGTAAACTTTTAGCTGGCATTATTCAACGTGTGTAATGTTTCACAAAAACGTGAACTAATTTTCAGAACTGTAATAGAAAATTCAGCACTTCCTCAAATCTCAATTGTTTCAATTGTAAAATAGAAGCGTATCTAGAAGTGCTCGTAGAAAAATTATATGTACTGATTGAAAATTTGTTGCCGGAAAATTTAATGCTCAGTTCAAAATTTTAAAAATAATTTGGAACACGGAGTGCTTTCCACAGAAGCGCAATTTCCATAGTACATAAGATTAGAAAGATTTTTTTCAGGAGAGTGGAGAACTAATGCGAAAAAAGAAAACGCTGCAAAACTGCTTGCAATTTTTCAGCATTCTTTATTTATTATCAACACCGATATTATGTAACACCTTAAAGGAGCCACCGGAGGTATGGCAAAGTATATATATAAATGATCAGGGTCGGTCCCTGAATCGAATAAGCCATGTCTGTCTGCCTGTCTGTCCGTGTGTCTGTCTGTTAGCAAGATAACTCCCGAAATAATGAATAATAATGAAGCGGTTTGAAATTTTGGTCAAATGTTTGTTTTGCTAAAATCTGGGATGGTATTGAAAATGGGCCAAATCGGACCACGGGTTCCCCTACCTCCCATACAAACTACACCTCCTTGATATTTTAATTCCGACATAACTTTCGGTAGAATATCGCTATCGACTTGAAATTTTGATCAATGTCTCATTCTGACATATACTTTGAGTTGATGGAACGTGGAGTAGGTCCGACTACCCCTACCCCTACTTCCCCTACAAAGTTATATTCAGCCATATCTTTTGATAGAATGTCACGAAAAACTTCAAATTAGTATCAAATGGTAGCCGTTGGATGCCTTGATAAGGAGTAAAGATGTGTCAGGTCCAAATCATCCACCCCGCCCTCCCCCACAAAAAAATATGAAATTGAATATTTTGGGTTTTGCGTGCCTTCTAGGTCTGTCCATGGGTATAGGGTATACACTCATCGTGCTATTCGCACGATTAGAACTCGGTCTCGTTTTTTTTTATAAAATTTCAAAAAATTTAAAGATATATGTATATAGTCTTATGCAGGCAGTAATTCGAATACAAATTAGCAAACAAACGGAGTTCCGCGATACCCTTGGCTTCCTTGAAGATCTCTCAGGGGTTTCGAGAAGATATACAAAAATAGGAAAAATGTAGAAAGAGTTTTTGACAACAAAAAGTAAACAATCCATACGAAAAAATGTTTGTAAATTTCAAAAATTCTGTACCAAAAATCAACTCTGTAAAATATTTGAGCAGCATCAGAAACTCGACCGATTTTCTTTTACAAATTTCTACTTTATGAAATAGAAAAGAAAGTAGTACCAGAAAATAAAGTATGTCCGCAGTGTTTTTTGTTTTTAGGTTTTTGGGATTTAAATTAAGGCGCAAATAAATTAGAGGATTAAATTTGAGTTAATCGTAATTTTTCTACGATTTTTTTAACGAATGTTTAACGGTGCAAATTTTAAGTTCTTCTCGTATTTTTCGTATTCTTTTTAAACAATCAGTCAAAGCTAGGGCCTTTATTGAAAATAGCTGCTACGGTGTCCTGCGATGTTTGAAAACTTTAGAAATGTCTACCCACAAATTTCTGAGTTATCGGAGAACTCCGATCTAAAAACACAAAAGCTGTACTTTATCCATATATACTGCAACGAGCTCTCGTCTTCACAATTCCCTTTTCTGGAGATATATATTTATTTTAATCCCTGTTTTGAGATGTTCCGGGAAGAAAAGCGGCCATGCTAAGTGTTCCGTGAATCAAAAAAAAATTTAGTGGTACTGATCTAACACAATATAAAGCTCTGATACTCCAATCGCAATATCAAACATTTGTACGAAAATTGGAATACTCTGGATTCACTCACCGTAATAAGAAAGCCAAATTATCGATTCAGTGTCACAATTTTTGCGGAAAATTCAATATTTTTAGGACGCTTTTTTTTCGTATGCAAAAATTGCTCTCTATTTTGCAAATAAAAAAAAATCGCTGAAAAATACTGCTAATTTGAAGTGTAATAAATGCAGAAATTGTTATTCTGAAATTCAAAATTTGATAACGGTAAAAGTAAAAGCAATCTTGGAAAATGATCCCCCCCCCCTCTCAGAAAAGCTATCTACGCCACAGATGCTGTAATTCAAATTTTCTTGATAATTGCTCCAAGTGTCAAAATTTTGGGGAGATAGCGAGAGAGGCTTTTAAACTAAGGACCGAAAGCTTACAAGATTATTCAGCCTATTTTGACATGTCCATATCATGATATCAGCTTCGAGCGAGCGATTATTTAGTAAATTAAGATTATTAAATCAATCCTTTACGAACATTAATGGTGGATGGATGAACGTTTAGACAATTTGATGCTAATGTTTTCTGCAAAGGATATTGTGGATAAAATGGATTTCCATCGAATTGTGGACCGATGGTCCAAAATTAAGTTACGGCGTATCACAACTTAACTGGTTAAATCAAATTTCTATACATTCATACAATCCTTCGTGTTTCTGGCTTTGTATTTTTCGATGTTTACATGAACGCTAAAAAAATATATTATAATTAGAGGTACGGAAATTTTGCAAATAAAAAACAAGAAATTCACATATAGGCCAGTCAAAATCGACATTAACCTCGGAATAAATGAAATATTACCGTTCTTTCGCTTATCTGTTTTAGAGTATTACTGGCTATATAAATCCAGATTTGCAACCCTGGGGACCCTGTGCTAATTTTTTGGCAAGCGAAAAAGTGCCATTTTTTTGCTCTTTTTTTACATTTTCAACAATATTTAAAAAAAAAAACTTGGAAAAAAAACGGTGATCGGCATTTTTTAAGTAGACAAAATTTCCAATCCAATGATATCCTAACCACTTTGGTAGGTCAAATATTGACGGAGATACAGGTTTTCAAAAAAAGGGTATTTTCCACAAAAAAAGGCGAATTCTAAGCTTATGTTGTTTGCTGAAACGACAATTACTTAAAATTTGCAATTTTTTAGTAAAAAATACCCTATTTTTAAAAACCTGTAAATCCGTCAATATTTGACCTATCAGCTATCAAATTGGTTCCATTGGATTGGAAATTATGTCTACTTTCAAAATGCCAAACACAGTTTTTATCTAAGAAAATTATTTTTAAAATAGGGTCCCCAGGGTTGCAAATCTGGATTTATATAGCCAGTAATACTTTAAAACAGATAAGCGAAAGAACGGAAGTATTCCATTTATTCCGAGGTTAGCCTTTTTTTTGTAAAGTTTTACTGGCGTAATACCCGAATTTTGGAAATTAGCAATTTCGCTGAAATTTGCATAAAAACCTAGTTTCGTAAATTTTCTTGTTGTTGTTGTTTTAATTTTCTAGAACTGTTCAAAACTCGCGTTGTAAAAAAAACGACGCGTGATTATTATTCAGTATGAAGTGTGTCTGCCAACTGCATCATACTACGAATTCAGACAACACACATAGATACTAGTCGACAAGACCACTCCTCAAGGAGTTACGGTAACGATAAAACAAGAAAGTGCTGAGGGATATGCCGCTAATATCGATACGCTTTTATCTTTTTATACCCTTCGCCCATAGAGCGAAAGGGTATATTAACTTTGTCATGAAGTTTGTAACGCATTGAAGGAAGCATCTCCGACCATATAAAAAGTATACATATATGATCATGACGAGATGAGTCGATTGGACGATGTCCGTCTGTCTGTCCGTCTGTCCGTCTGTTGCAGCGCGTTTTTCTCGGCCACTATAAAAGCTACGGAGCTGAAATTTTGCACACGTGCTTATTATTGTCGCAGGCTGTTTGTATGTTTGAATCACCGAAATTGAATCGCTGGGTCATGGGGCTGCCATACAAACCTAACCCCCAAATTAGGTTCTTCTAAGGAAAAACTTTTTTAGTTTTTTTATTGTGCACTAATTTCAACCAAATCTCACACAAATGTGTTTCTCTTGATGACACAAAACATATCTAAGAATGGATCAAATCAAATAATGGGGTCATGGGGCTGCCATACAAACCTAACCCCCAAATTAGATTCTTCTAAGAAAAACTTTTTTATTTGTGTACCAATTTAAACCAAATTTCACACAAATGTGATTCTCCTCATGACACAAAACATATCTAAGAATGAATCAAATCGGATAATGGGGTCATGGAGCTGCCATACAAACCTAACCCCCCAAATTAGGTTCTTCTAAGAAAAACTTTTTCATTTGATCACCAATTTCAACCAAATTTCACACAAATGTGTTTCTCTTGATGACACAAAACATATCTAAGAACTGATAAAATCGGACCATGGGGTCATGGGGCTGCCATACAAAGCCAACAACCCCAAATTAGGTTCTTTTAAGAAAAACTTTTTTATTTTTGCACCAATTTCAACCAAATTTCACACAAATGTGTTTCTCTAGATGACACAAAACATATCTAAGAATTGATCAAATCTGACCATGGGGTCATGGCCATACAAACCCAACCCCAACTTGGTTCTTCTAAGAAACATTTTTTGCACCAATTTCACAAATTTCTTTACCAAAGCAAGAAAAAGGTTCAAAACGAATGGAATCGTACTGTGGGGTCATGCTCCCGCAACCCCAATAAAATTATCTGAGTAAATATTTTTATTTGCCCACTTATTTCGACCAAGCCCAAAACTTTTGTCAAGACGGAAGAAAAAGAAGTTTTTAGCCCAAGGAGAGCGAAGGGTATCCAAATTTTGGCCGCGCCCGAAATTAGCCTCGCCCCCTAGTTTTTATGTAAATTTCATTTCAATTTTGGGTCCCGCCGAAGCACGAGAAAAAAATAATCTCCAATAATTGACATTTTTGGGGAAAATTTTATAAACTCTATAACAGTGGTATGACATCAAAATTCGGACAGATTTTTAAGACACTTTACGAGAGTACTAAGGCAATGAGTTGGAATGGCAAGCAACTGTCAAAGACATTTTGGCAAGGCTGTAAATTAAGCCCTGGCGCTTTCTCGGTGTATATCAAAGACATTCTGGATGATATACCTGGCGGCGCATATCTTGTTGAAGTCCTTCTTTACGCAGATGATATTGTGCTGTTTGCACAATGCACAATCTCCAAAAGTCCCCAGAAAATGACAGATCATCTGGAGATGTATTGCAGAAAGTAGACGCTAACCAAATAAGTCGCGTGCGCGATTTTTGAAAGAATACTTACCTTCTATGACGGGATATCATAAAGCGGGATATTGAAAAGCGGTATTTTGAATTAGCGGGTTATTGAAATGGCGGGATTTTGATTAGACTTAATTTCAATTAAGCGGGATTTTAAAGTGACGGAATATTGAAACGGCGGTATAATGAACGTCGGGATTTTGAAAAACGGGAATATGATGGGCGGGAGGTTGTATCCAACCCTTATTGCTCTCACTGTCTATTTCACCAGAGAAGATCCCTGGCAAACAGAAATAGATTGGCCCAGTTTTAGTTTGTGCCTAAATTCCTATGTTGTTCGTGTAGTATCCGACATTCACAATCTGATCTACACTTACGGTCAAAAGTATCGACTAATAGCGCGTGTATTTGTACGTGTTTTTTGGAAAGTATGATAGTCATTCATAAAAGTCGTATGTCGTTTAAAAGTTCGAAACCTTAGCTACCTGTTGGTACCCTTTTTATCAATATTTGCTTCGCACTTTTTAAATTATTGCCACTTGTAACAAAAAACCCAGAAAAATTAAAGTTTCAGGTAAAGGTCAGGTCAGGTAAACTACCCCTATAAAAGCGCCCGTAATCGGTTTCTCATTATCAGTTGCATCAGGAAAGTTAGGTAACTTACATCTGAAGTAATTTCAGTCACTGTTTGGTCATCAATGGATACGACGCCAGAACAGGCGGCACAAGTTGTAGCCCTATTGTCGGAAAATCATAGTCAGCGAACCGTCGCTCGCCGTCTTGGAATGAGTCAGTCTGCTGTCTCGAGAGTTAGCAGGAGATTTCGAGAGACTGGTAGCTTTAATTCGAGACCAAGAACGGGCCGCTCTCGATCCACTTCAGAGAGAGACGACCGTTTCATTGTAACAAGTACGTTACGAAATCGTTTCCTCACGGGTGTTGCTGCGCAGCGGAACCTGAGGCGTGTTCGCGGAGTAGCTGTCAGTGACCGCACGGTAAGGAGACGATTAAGGGAAGCGAATATCACTCCAAGACGGCCTGCCAGGGGCCCCAAATTGACTGCACGACACCGACAAGCGCGCCTCTTATTTGCTCGTAATCATCTTACTTGGAGCGATACGGAATGGAGCTCAGTATTGTTCACTGACGAGTCGAGAATGTGTCTGCATGGCAGTGACAGTGCAGAAGATGTCGAGTCTACAGGCGTCCAACTGAGCGATTTGCGCAGTGCTGTTTCACTGAAACGGTTGCATACGGCGGCGGTTCCTGTATGATGTGGGCTGGCATTTCATTGGAGGGAAAAACGGATCTCGTATTCGTGCCCGCAGGAGGCCGAGGAGGAGGGCTGACAGCTGAGCGATACGTTACCGATGTTCTCCGTGTCCACGTTGTGCCCTATGCAGCATTTATTGGCGAGAACTTTACTTTGATGCACGACAATGCCCGGTGTCATGCGTCGCGCCTCACTCGGCAGTTCTTGAATGAAGCCAATATGTCGTCACTTAACTGGCCTGCGCGCAGTCCCGACATCAATCCCATTGAATACTTATGGGACGAACTCAAGAGAAGAGTCCGAGCCAGAAATCCAGTCCCTTCGTCCACTGAGGAATTGAAGGCAGCCCTATTAGAGGAGTGGAACGGTATTCCTCAAGATACCATCAGCAACTTGATCAAATCAATGCAGAATCGACTGGAAGCTGTCATTAGAGCAAGAGGAGGAAATACCAAATACTAAAATAATAAATACTTAACTTATTTTCCAACAGTTTTTGTTTTATATGCAAAAAACCTAACCAAAATCCATTTTATATTTGCTCATTTTCGCTACGTTTTCGTTCAAAGAGCATCAATTTTAAAAGTGCTCACCAAATATTGGTTAAAATGGTACCAACGTAAAGCTGAGGCCTTAAGCTTTTCAATGACATACGATTTTTATGGATAACTGCTATACTTTTCGAAAAACACGTACAAATACACGCGCTTTTAGGTTGAGTCGATACTTTTGACCGTAAGTGTAGTTATGTGTTGGGCCATTTGTTTTTATATCCCCAAGCACCCCTTGACTTTTCTTGTAAAACGTTGTGAAATACTCGTACCCTCCATATTTCGACTTTTGAACAACACGAGTATGACAACAACAATCCTTCGATAAATCAATATAATATGTTGATCCGCGGAGGTGTTACTCTTTATGCAGTGGAAAAATAGGAATCAATGAAAGTCTAAGTCTAAGAAAGTCTAGAAGAACCTATCCAACCTAACGATGTTCTGGGAAGTTGCGCTTACGGAATCGAAAACTCACCAATTGCAGCACTGTAATGAGCGATTAAGAATTATTTTTTTTCATGAAAACAAGCGAAAGATTGTGATCTTAACGCGTATGCTATTTATAACATCCGTGGATTACGAATCTAAGCCTAGAAAAGTTCTTCACCGGAATAAACGCGAATTCAACGGAACCTTGAAAAACCACTGTATAGCGTCAACTGAATAGCACCATTACCCAACTGATGTTCAAATGTCCACTAATATGGCTGGACTTAGCTCCCAGCCCACTGCCCCAGTGGTTGCGCCACTGATTTGGTGTGAAACAGTAATCTATCTGTAGTTGCACTACTTTGTTCAAAAGAAGATATAAAATATGCTAAGGATACGTCGCAAAATAAGATGCTACGCACGA
Organism: Microchrysa polita; assembly: GCA_949715475.1. Classification (NCBI taxonomy): domain Eukaryota; kingdom Metazoa; phylum Arthropoda; class Insecta; order Diptera; family Stratiomyidae; genus Microchrysa; species Microchrysa polita. The sequence goes on along the minus strand of OX454415.1, from coordinate 130,595,973 downwards.
TAGAAATTTCCCAATAGGCGTTATACACACAAACGTATGTCCTTTTTGTGTCGCTTAGTTAAAAAAATTGAGTGCAATTTTACGACCTCGTCAAAGGTCGCAAGGGAAACATTGCAATGTCAGTCAGTCTATACCATCATTTTCAGCCATCACTCATCAACACGCAACAAAGCCCACATAGTGCTTCACGGACGGCTACAAGCTTGAGAAAAGCTCATGATGAAACATATCAAATTAATTAGATCTCTAAAGGAACAAGATAGACTCATAACGGGAATTTTATTATCACACAGTCAAGAGTCGCGTCATTCCATCTCATTTTTACAAGTCAATTTTAACTTTATATCGCTTATTGCCGCTATCACTAGAGTTATTATCATGATGATATACGAAGGATACTCATGAGAGAATGAATGTTATATCCTTGCGTTCATATAATCATATAGTAAGGCGACCAACTTTTTCAGAAGCGAATGCGAGCCATACAGCCAAAACAAAAAACCGATGTAGAGCACATTTTGCTGAAAACTTCCGAGGTGTCTGCGTTCAAAAGTTACAGCCGCTCAATGATTCGTCCCAAGGACCAAAATTCCTGGGGACACTTTTCCAAAAATGTTGATTCGGGACGGATGGTCGCCTTATCATACAGTCCGTCCTGTATCCATAACCATATATCCCGAGTGTATAGCCACTCACTGTGTTGACATTTCAGATTTTTTATTGACATCAATCAACGAAAATAAGATTATGCGATACGAGATGTGGTATGTCTGTCCCATGAGAGCGAGTAATTTTTCTTCATTGAACCCCGTGTCGTTTCAAAAAAATCAACAGTTCCATTTCAACACAGAATAATAAAATAATATATATATAAAAAAAAGTAGAATAAAAATAAAACGCAGTCGTATTGATAGGGATTTAAGTCGTCCCATATAAATGTATGCTTATGATAAAATATAGGATAGACGTAAAAAAAATCAGCATCAGTTCAGGATTTATTACGAGTACACCCTGCCTGTTTTAGAGGGTAAGTTCGTTAAGAATTTCCGAATTTCGTAACCGAAATGATCAAATAGTAGTGAGTGCAATAGGATCCAAATCTAAAATGATTTTTTCGATTAAGAAAAATTATATTCAACTGAAACTTGGATATTACTATTCAAAACTATAAATTCAGATGCATGATGATGAACCTAAGTGCATGATCCTTAGACCATAAATAGGAAATGGGAAATTAGATGCGCTCAAATAATAACACCATACAAGTGAATATTGGCTCCGGCCTCGATTTGTCACTATAAAGTAACATGCTCCCATAATGTAAACCACTCCAACCAGCGTCCATGTCCACTTCTATTGGACTTTAGTTACAGGATATTATACCACAATCTACATTGCAGAACGAATCTAGTAGTAGATGGTATTTACGTATATTCAGTTGGCCATCAGTTCATATCCTTCGTACACATCCTATGCTTACATAGGGTTATAACTCTTCTTGAAATAGCTACATAGCAAAAGGATATCAACATGGATATAAATTCGGTGAAATGTCGTTAAGTTCCGAATGTCTATTCCAAACAAGTTCCAGTCGTTCTCATCGTCGTTTCATTTCATTGAAAACAGATGTCGAATAAAAGGATATTCGAAGTAGCAGTGGGCAATTAACCAAGCACCTTATCCTTATTTATGCCGCACTGTGTGTTGTTGTTACTATGCTATACAAGCTTTCAGGCAGGATGAGTAGCCTATGTTTACTTGAACTCTATCCTGACTTTTTGATTCGTCCATAATCTAGTTTTATCTAGCGTAAAGAAAACATTGCCTCCTCAAGAAAATATATTTGCCAAAATATTTACTGATGAAAGTGCGTACAACGGTCGAGTCAGAAGATCCATGACAGGATTAACATTCTTCATCTGGTATCGCTGGATACGTGGCAAACATTAAGAGATTAATATGACAACGGAGACTGGGTGTCATGTGAATCCTGTATGTGAATACTGGCCACTACGCGCCTTCCTCCATCCCCGAAGGGATCAAATAAAACACACTCAACGCTTTAGCTGCCATAGATATATTTTCCCATTAATCTTAGTTGACCGAACTCACTATCGATTACGGATCAGAAAATATCACACTACCATCCCATCTCAGATGGCTTTACCTGCCCAAAAAGAATAACACAAGGCTCCTTTTCGTGTCTGCAAGAATAACTATATAGGAACGCCCTATTCTTAAGTATATAACTGTGAAGTGTTTGCACAATGTACATACATACCTATTGAAACTTATAGAGTGGCCGAGTCAGTTGACTAGGACTACGACCTAGGACTATAGGAAACGGAATTGTCCGGTCACTAGATAAGAAATTCATACTGGCCACAAACAGTTGCTGTATGCTACCAATTCTTGTAGTCAATTTGACCTTTATGGCTAACAATAAAAGTTAAAATTAATTTCACTTGAGGGAAAACTTTTCCCAAGAGGGAGTGCAGATGCGGGAAAGGACGTTTTGTGATACAAATCGGACACCGCACTTGGCCAATTCAAAGGATATATTCGCAGTTGAATGGGGACAAACAGTATGGAAAGGAAAGTTGAAAGGAGACACGTAATGTTAATAATATGTAATTAAAATGTTTGGGCGGTTGATCTAAAAATGCCGAAATATAATTAGAATTTTTGGCTGGGTTTGCGGGTTAACGAGATTTTTCCTCTTATTTCAGATATATTTATCCGTTAACCGAATAAGCACATGATATTGTGCGCGAATTTCAATTCGGTTTTTTTTTTATTTATTTAGCGGATGGTTGAAATTTGTAATAACATAACGATCTCTTTTTATGTGAAGTAATAAAATGTTATTATGGAAAATATTTTTAATTTTTTTGTTGTTAATAAAATGCGAATCTTTAGCTATTTGGATTTCGCCTGATATTCGAGACACCAGACACGATGCACGCGGTTCTACCATACTAGAGCTAGAGTATGGATAGCAGTTATTGGTATCTTGGGAAGATGGTAAGGGTTGACTTTATGTTCATGTTATTCATGTCCCCCTCGAAACATGGTTGTAGCCAGGATTTTATTTATTTTGACGGTCTACCGTTACTAAATCTTAGAAACATGTTTGTGGAAAAACGAAGAAGAGTCTAAGTCCAAGTCCCCCTAACATTTTCAATTTTCATCTGCAGTCGGCAAATTTGACCTGAGTGGGAATATGTAGGATTGCGATTTTCGGCATTTATAAATTTAACCCTTCTGTCGGCCAGACCTTTGGCACTATATTTCGGTTAAAAAAGTATAGAAGATGAAATCACATCACATCACATAGACGATGAAATCACATCGACTTCAAACTTCATGATATCCTAAAATAATATGTTTAGAGGGATTTTGCAAAAATTTTAAAAAATCGTTTGAAGTTTTGGGCATGTTTCTGACGAATTTCAATTTATAGTGCTTTTTGATACCCAATAGATCTGGCCAGACCCATCTTTCTCTGAAGGAAAAAAAAGCAAATATGAAATTCTTTTAAAATATTCCTCTTTATGATGTAATAATGTCATTAAAATTCAATTTAAATTCTGAGATTTTTCTTTAAGAAGCCGAGAAGCTCGGAAAATGAGTATGCTTAATTTTATCAAGTTTTATAACATCACCTAATCAACTGAAATTTTATTCTATGAAAATAGATTTTATCAAGAAATTTACGAAAAATTAAGAATGAAATGATTTTTGCGCTTGAAAATTCCTTCTGCAGACTAATATCGGGGTAAAATCTACCAACAAAGCGCCAAATATTTCCCCAATGATATTGGAATTGGAAAATTCCATCAAATTTCCACTATATATACGCTATGTACCTATAGAAAAGCAAAAAAATAAGAAAATAAGCGAAAAACATGTTTGTACTAATACCTCTTCAAAATATGTCTCATTAAAAATATTTCCAGTATATCTACAAAAATTATAAAAATGTTTTTATTGTTTAAAAATGCTAGTTTAGAATTGGATAAAAATTACACTTTTTCTAAAAAATAAAAAAAGTTTCTCAGTATGTCCAGCCAGACCTATTGGGTATAAAATATGCATATTGTATAGTAGGTACCGACAGAAGGGTTAAAAAAAAAGAAAAGAAGTTGAAACATTTAAATGAAAATGTGGTAGCTCAGGAACTTAACATTATTGACGCCGTGAAACAACGACATTAAAATCCGGGGATTCGGCCAGGAGATATAGATAAACGTATGCATTCGAAAATGATACAGAATTTGTATCATTGTGAATTGTTTGCATATTTCAATGTTTACACTGGGTGTAGACCGATTCGGTGGAATAAATTTGCTGAAATCCGGCGATTCGTTGAGGACATACAGAAAGAAATATGTGAAAGAGAACTGGAAATCAACTGAGGAATCATAATCCGGGGCGTTTATGCGGCAGTTTCCGGACACCCTGTATAGGTCTGAATATAAACACTTAACACACATTAACTAATGTATTCACTATATCCCGGCTTCAAAATTTTCACAAATAATTTTCAATTTTGAAATTGTACTTTCATCAACTGTCAATCACACATAGTGAGATGTTCACATCTTTCTCCTACTCTCAGATAAAATGTGCGCAGGTTTGTATGAAAAAATTACGCTTATGTGTGCAGTTCGTATGGATAATTTTTTTTTATTTGCGTGATGATAATGAGGATAACAGTTGAGAGTAGTGTTGATTTGTAGTTTTTAAAGCTATTTGCGTGTATTGAGCGACGACGAAGAAATGACACACAAAAATATGCTGTCCGAAAAATTTCGAAATTTTCTATAATAATCACCAGACGTACAAATTTAGGTCACTTTTACTTAGCCCAGCCGGAATAAGGAATGAGACTTTATTTTTATCTTTAAAACGAAATTAAAACAAAAAAATACGTTAAAATGAAGCAAATGTTATACAGTTACAGAATCTAGACTTAATACACGAACTTTTAAAATTACTTGGCCGCAGTTTTTTGTGTAATTTTTTACATTTCAGTTATTTGAACTTTTATCATACGTTTTCAACTCGACGATCCAATATCGCTCTCAAAGGATTCTAATGATGTGAATTTACGATTGTGAATGACTGCCAGAGCTAACGCACCCTAGTTCGTACCATACCTGTTCTCAATTTATTTTAAATAAAGCGGACAAGATGTCGATTTCGCCTTTAATATGCAGCGCCCGCTCTAAGGGTGGGCAAGCCGGGCGGTCGCCCGAGGCGCCAAATTTTAGGGGCGGCTTTTTGGCTAGAACTCGAAGAAAAAAATATATAAAAGCCAGAAGGAAAAATTCAATATCCATTTCCATTAAGTGGAAACGAAACCTACAGATGAAATAAATAGTTGAAAGTTGTGAAACAAAGTCTTTGAGAGCCAACAATTGATAGAAGGTGCTGCATTTAGAATCCTTAAATGCTTGCCTAGTAAGAGTTGCGTAATTGTACGTCTGTGATGCTAGCCCCGCCCTACTTCCGAAGCTATGCGCTATTCAAGTTCTACTTTAAAACTGAAATTAGAGATTTATGTGCTAATTTCGTCCTCCAATTGAACATTTAGTACCTCTTCTTTTGACCAGCATTAAGGATTATATTTCATCTTCCTATGCATGATCCCTTAGTGTTAGTCTTACCAAAGGGCAGATCCATCTAATTTTTAAATAAAGAACGAAAGTACCTATAGAACGTAATCTTATTACTGAGTTTATATGCGGAACGTCGCGCTTTAATTTCCGGAAGTAAGGTCTAAAACTTTATTTTAGTCTATTGAATCGGAGGAGAGCACGTCCCCTAAAAAAAAATATTAATCCTCCGGAGAAATTGATATCAAATGAGAAATAATGATTCGTATAAACACTAAACACATAAAAACGATTAAAACAAAGTCTCCTTAGAGAAATTTCATACCCCTGCAAAAGTTTTGGAAACTTCCTTTGGCGGCAATTTGACATCAATTCACCCGATCTCCTCGTGGATGGATCGCTTCAGTTGGTTCCCATTGCATTGATTCATCTAGCATTTAAAGGTCAAATTTCAAACAAAATTGTTTGGGTTTCAGCAAAATGAGGGATGGAATCACAGTACACATTACCAGAGACGGAGTAGCAGTACTTCCTTTTTTTTCGGACATGCTTAATCAGGACCAAGCTTGATTCCCCCGATTTAGCTAGCTCTGACCTTCTTCTTTATAATAATTCTCAGTAAGGGCGTAGGCTGGATTTTCTAAAGACATAAACATTTGTTCAACATCGTGCCCTAGCCCGGATTTTTTTTTAGTGGGTCGGAGGGTATGTCATTACCATTAAACTATATGACAACAAAAACATTTTTAGAAAAAGGGTTTAACATTTGAGAAAGATAAATCCAGAGCGACCTTTTTCCTTTTAACGATAAATGGCGTCTACATGAGTTTCACTCTTTCTTGATTACATCACATGACCTTTGTCACAAAAATATCCCTTTCAGACGGAATGTTTTTAAATCGATTAACTTCCTAAAGGAAACTTCGTGTGAGGAGGCCTTTATTCTAACGTTAAAACATGGCGTACAGCAAAAACTCTATAAAGTATACATTTAAGCCCAGAAGTAATGGAGTGATGAAACACGGACAATATAGGCTTTTTGGCGGCGAAATATTTTCTTTAATGGGGTTGGTTGGGCAACATGATCGGAAACAAAGGGGGTTAGGATCCTCACAAAGAGAACTTAGGATGTCACTTGGGGCATAATTTAAGTTTCGAAAGGCTAGGTCACGCAAACGCGGATAGGATATGGATATGATGATGTTTATGACACCTATATGTGGGTGTTCAAGCTTCGGATATTAAATGCGTAAAACTGCAGTCTCAATAGAATTGCGCGGATGATACTTTTAGAATCCCTGTCTCGGAATAACCGAGACCACCAGACTGAAATCTTTCTTAAAATTGCGATTAAGACCAGGCGCCAACTGACACCACCAACACGCAGTTTTGTACCACTGAAATTTTCATACGTAGAGCATCGATTTTTTATGAGGTAATACAGCAGTAAGACAAAAATGTATCCTTGATCAACCGACAGACAGGGGAAGGGAGAGTCAAGCGCCACTCCCCAACCTCCTGGGCTACAACTATGGTTCTCAAGATGTCGCATTTATGAAAATAAACCACGGACGTTCCACACTGAAGAAATCCGGCTAACTGAAGTTTATCGGCTGCGTAGTCTGCAAGGATGTTATGGGAAACTATTCATCTACTTCAACGACGTACATATTACCTACTATCAATCTGCCTGGTATATCACCCAGGGGCGGCAATTTGTCCTCTTGCCCGGGGCGGCAAAAGTGCTAGAGCGGGCGCTGTTAATATGTTCATTAATAATGATGTCTAATAATTTAGTATATTCAGAAATATTCATAACTATACGTGATGTAATTAAATTCCAAATATTTTGCATGATGTATAATACTAATTGCAAACGGTTGGAAATACTCAGATAATAAACATTTCGGTTTAAATAGAATACATGTATCTCACAAATAGCTTCATTTATTATCTGTAAAAATCAAATTTGAAATGAAGAGGAAATCCTATTTCACGGCATAATTTGCACAATTTGTCGCTCATTATTCAACCTCAAATCAAAGCCAACTTTTACATACATATATGTATGTATTTCATTTTTAAAACTACGCACATGATACTGAAATGTAAAAAAGAGGCCCACTGAAAAAATAATCACGGAATTCAACAAATAAATTCATATCCACACCACCATCCTGAATTCATGCCTACAGGCGGAATCATTCAACCGTTTATTTTTGCTGCCATCATCCATGCTAACCTTGTAACATGTTGTCGAACGATAACAACTTTGAAAATATAATTTCAACGTGTATAACGAAACATCGAAACATCTGAAAAAGGACGTCGTCGATGCTAAGTGATCCATCCATGTAGACTGGCAAGTATGAGTGTATACTTGGTGAATGTAATTTTAATGTTTTACACGTAATGGCTTTCTACCCTTTTTATGCGACAAATACGCCACTGGAAATCCAAAAAAAAGGATGCCAACAACACGGCTCGTAAAGACACAAAAGCGACATTTACGATTCTAAGTGCAGATTTATGAGAAAAGGATTTCAATTCATGCTTGAAATGGCGGCAAAACATTCTGTCAATTTGTATAATATTACGTTTCGGAATATTTTAGCATTGGATCGGAAATCATTTATTTTAAATTATGGAGGATATAGTCGGTACTTACCGCTCATGAAGTTGTAAATAACCGGATTCACAGCACTATTGGCATAGCAAAGCCAGTGGGAAAATAGGGAGACCACGGCCACAACTTCACTTTGTCCTAAGTTGACAGTGTATCTGAGAATAGGGTGATTGATTGAACGATATGGAATAGAAAATTTCTATTGAAAGAATTTCCATCAAAAACCCAACTATCCTACCTTAATATGTTGAGAATATTCACTGGAAAATAACATCCGGCAAACATTAACACGATGGCCACCAACATTTTTGCAGCTTTTCGTCGAGCACGTAATTGACCCATGGTGCTGCTATTTGCAACTGGTAAGCACGTACCACGGAGATCTGCTAATCAGGAGCAGGATTAATTATACATGAACAAAGTGAGGTTTACGGAAGGAATGTGTACTTACGTCCGCAAGTGTATTGCTGATTGCGTGATTCACGATGTCCTGGAATCGTTTCCGATTTCCATAGTACCCGAACGATTTTGAAGTAGGCGACTGTCATCAAAAGCAACGGACATCTGTAGGTGAAATTTAAATGATGTGATTAAGGGTAACGTGAGCGTATATTATTTGTATTTATCAGGCTAATTAAACTCGGTATAAAATCAGGAATTTAAAGAGACTTTAGGGTGAATTCAAATGGAAGTAGAGCTCTAAATCGAGATTGTAGGTAAAACCATATATAATTGAAATTTTTCTGCTGATGCCGATGCCTCTGCCGATGCTGATGCTGACGCGGGATATCTAATTCAACCAATATTGCGGAAGACTCATTAGCCAAAACCTGAAACATTTTCTTCAATAGCAAAAAAGTAAACGAAGTAGAAAATGAAGGAAACCACCTCAGAAATTCATGTTAACAGTATTATACGTATTTTAACGGTGAGTGTATAAAAATCCGCGTGACCAATATTGATTTTATTCCTCTTTGTGTAGACCATACCAAAAGATCCTAATCTCTTAAAACTCTCTCTGCTCGTATCATTTGCATCCCAATATTTCATTTAAACTGTCGTCGCCTTTTCAATGTCGACGCGCAGCCAATTTGCCGTTTCATAAAGACAAAAATAAAGCCGTCCTTATTCATCCCAAAAATGACAGAATTATCGTAATAAGCATCCGCAAGTCAGTCATGCCGAAAGAATATTCTCTCTTTATTCCTTGAAATATAATCGCATTTGATATTGATACAATCTTCTTTTGCTTCTTTTCGAAGAAAGTTCACAATTCGCATTCTTATTTATTTTTTGCCGATTCTGGAATTATTAGTTAAGCCGATCGATTTTTGGCCATTCACTATAAAATGCTTTAATCGTTCAAACGAATAAAAATTCAAGGGCATTTTCTCGGACTGATATCAAAAATAATTACATTAACTTAAGACCATCCACGGGTCATTGGACAGGAAAAAAGGATGTCTCATTGAACGGGTCAAGATGAGAATTATATAATGAAATCGTTTAGTATGTTTGCGAATGGTTGCGAATGGATTTCAATTCAAAATTCAAAATACAAAATCCAAATTTAAAATTCCAAATTCCAAATCCAAAATCCAAAATCCAATGTCCAAAATCCAAAATCCAATGTCCAAAATTCAAAATCCAAAATCCAATGTCCAAAATTCAAAATTCCATCCCAATTCAAAATTCAAAATTCAAAATTCAAAATTCAAAATTCAAAATTCAAAATTCAAAATTCAAAATTCAAAATTCAAAATTCAAAATTCAAAATTCAAAATTCAAAATTCAAAATTCAAAATTCAAAATTCAAAATTCAAAATTCAAAATTCAAAATTCAAAATTCAAAATTCAAAATTCAAAATTCAAAATTCAAAATTCAAAATTCAAAATTCAAAATTCAAAATTCAAAATTCAAAATTCAAAATTCAAAATTCAAAATTCAAAATTCAAAATTCAAAATTCAAAATTCAAAATTCAAAATTCAAAATTCAAAATTCAAAATTCAAAATTCAAAATTCAAAATTCAAAATTCAAAATTCAAAATTCAAAATTCAAAATTCAAAATTCAAAATTCAAAATTCAAAATTCAAAATTCAAAATTCAAAATTCAAAATTCAAAATTCAAAATTCAAAATTCAAAATTCAAAATTCAAAATTCAAAATTCAAAATTCAAAATTCAAAATTCAAAATTCAAAATTCAAAATTCAAAATTCAAAATTCAAAATTCAAAATTCAAAATTCAAAATTCAAAATTCAAAATTCAAAATTCAAAATTCAAAATTCAAAATTCAAAATTCAAAATTCAAAATTCAAAATTCAAAATTCAAAATTCAAAATTCAAAATTCAAAATTCAAAATTCAAAATTCAAAATTCAAAATTCAAAATTCAAAATTCAAAATTCAAAATTCAAAATTCAAAATTCAAAATTCAAAATTCAAAATTCAAAATTCAAAATTCAAAATTCAAAATTCAAAATTCAAAATTCAAAATTCAAAATTCAAAATTCAAAATTCAAAATTCAAAATTCAAAATTCAAAATTCAAAATTCAAAATTCAAAATTCAAAATTCAAAATTCAAAATTCAAAATTCAAAATTCAAAATTCAAAATTCAAAATTCAAAATTCAAAATTCAAAATTCAAAATTCAAAATTCAAAATTCAAAATTCAAAATTCAAAATTCAAAATTCAAAATTCAAAATTCAAAATTCAAAATTCAAAATTCAAAATTCAAAATTCAAAATTCAAAATTCAAAATTCAAAATTCAAAATTCAAAATTCAAAATTCAAAATTCAAAATTCAAAATTCAAAATTCAAAATTCAAAATTCAAAATCAAAATTCAAATTCAAATTCAAAATTCAAAATTCAAAATTCAAAATTCAAAATTCAAAATTCAAAATTCAAAATTCAAAATTCAAAATTCAAAATTCAAAATTCAAAATTCAAAATTCAAAATTCAAAATTCAAAATTCAAAATTCAAAATTCAAAATTCAAAATTCAAAATTCAAAATTCAAAATTCAAAATTCAAAATTCAAAATTCAAAATTCAAAATTCAAAATTCAAAATTCAAAATTCAAAATTCAAAATTCAAAATTCAAAATTCAAAATTCAAAATTCAAAATTCAAAATTCAAAATTCAAAATTCAAAATTCAAAATTCAAAATTCAAAATTCTAAATTCAAAATTCAAAATTCAAAATTCAAAATTCAAAATTCAAAATTCAAAATTCAAAATTCAAAATTCAAAATTCAAAATTCAAAATTCAAAATTCAAAAAAGCAGATCTGGAAATAGGATGTCACAAACACATCCTGCGGCCTTGAACTAGATAAGTTGTACGAAAAACCTGCCAAAAATTTGCAAAAAATGTCATCTATACCGCTGTAGTGAGTGTTTCAGGATTTTATCACTAAATTTATTATTCGACATATAAACCAAAAATTTTTTGCAACACAGAAGCTTAAAATTTAAATTTTCGTTTACATTTTTTTTTTACCTAGAAACTCCCAACGTTGCGTCAACGCAACATCACGTTTGGAGCCACTGGTAATACTTACTGAAATTTTTAAATTTGTTTTTTCTTAATTGTGTTGTAATTGATTGTAATTCACCAAAAAACTTCATAGTTTTAGCTTATTTCTATCTTTGGGAAGAAATGGGTTAATCAATCAATGAATCAACACAATCTCAGTTATCAACGCCTAAATCCTTCAATACGACTGAGTAAAATTTGTCCAAATACCTTACTGATCGATGGTAATAGACTTATAGGTAGATAATAATTATTAGGGGATTCTGCATCGTTTCCTGACTTTGGAATGGGTATAGCATTCGCTTTTTTCCAAGCAGCAGGAAAGTAACCCAACTTCAACGAATTGAAAATAAAATTTATATAAACAACAATCTTCCTTGGTATCTTTTTAAGGACGAAATTGGGAAGCTTGTCTACACCAGGTGATTTCCATTTTTGTCAATTTGTTACAGATACGTGAAACTTCTTTTGGCTTACATATGCAGTTTATGGGAAGAACAAAGTCGGTAGGCAGTTGTCTTAAGGTTGTTTTAACAAGACCTCACGAATAAAATTTGGCCGGTTAGTGTCTCAGCAGCATGGGACGTTTCAGCGAAGAGATTTGCTTTATCGCAGTCTTGATATACTAGTCTGTCATCGTTATTTTTCATGGGTCCTGAATAGAGAGTCAGAGCTTTTTTCAATTCCCACGCATTTCTCGAACCATTAGGGAAGTTTTCTAATGTTCTGTTCTAGTTGTAATTTCTGTGGACAATAATATTTTGTTGAATTACTTGAGTGAGATGTGTGATATGTGATTTTATATTTATATCATTTTATATTTATTCTGGGTGCTGGTCTTAAATCAGATGTGAAGGATTTAGGCGTTGATAACTCAGATTGTGTTGATTGATTGATTGATTAACGAGACTAGTTCGTTTAGGACTTGTCGGAATTGGGGCCAATCCGTGTTTTTTAAATTGTAACTTCTTGTGTGGTCAACTTGATCAGTGGATAATAGACAACTCAGTTCAGCATGTATTGGAAGATGGGTTGAAGATAATGCATGCAAAACTCTTAGATCAAATAGAAGTTGGCATTGGTAAGTATAAGGTCGAGATAGGAACGTCTTCCTTGCGGAGAATAGAAGGACGGCTCATTTGAAGCATGAACTGTTATATTACGTCTCGAAAATAGATTATAAAGTATTTTACCTGCGTTGTTGGCCCGTCCAAAACAAAAACAATGCCTGGCGTTGAGATCGCCATAGATAATGTACTTTTGTGGTAGGCTGGTAAACGTCTTTAAATCATCTTGAAATGATTGTAGCTTATAGTAATTTAATCTTGTGCACGGAAAATATGCAGCTACTATTGTGAGATTTTAATTGGTTAACATAATGGAAATAATTTCAATGATCTTTGACTGAATTACTTTGACGGCTGTGTGTTGAATGTCTTCCCTTATATAGATAGCAGTATATATAATGGATCATTATGACGAGGGAAGTCGATTGGGAGATGTCCGTCTGTTGCCTTTTACCCCAAATTAATTTCTTCTAAGTAAAACTTTTTTATTTGTGCACTAAACTCAACCAAACTTCATAAACATGCATTTCTATTGATGCCACAAAACATATGAAAAATTAATGCAATCGTACCATTGGGTCATGGGGCTGCCATTCAAACCCATCTCCCAAATTAAGTTCTTCTTCTTTGAATAGGACGCAAAACATATTCATCGAAGTGTAGGTCATCATAGGATGCTATATGGGTGATATTTGATTTGTCGTCATGAAGTAATAAAAGTTATTCATGAGTAAATATACAGGGTGTCCGGAAACTGCCGCATAAACGCACCGGATTATGATTCCTCAGTTGATTTCCAGCAAAAAAGTTGTACGAAAACATACCCCCTCAGCTTAATCCTTTAGCTGCCACAGGCATTTGAAGATTTTTGAAAAAATCATTTTCTTGCACGACTTAAAGCCTAATATCTGCATAGCTTGACCAGCTAGAATAGTGAAATAAAATGATTTTTACCGCCAACAAATTTACCTGTAAAATAAAACTAACCACCCTAAAATCGGATAAGAGGTTTGGTTTTTACAGAGCTTCAAAGTCAAATTTGCGTGATTTGACCCAAAAACAATCTTTTTTTCCATCGCAATTTTCTCCAATCTCTGCCAAGGTGAGGTGTTTGTACGATTCTTTTAGAAATTGGCGCATAGTCTTACAATCATATCTTTTTTACATAATTTTATTCTAGCTCCATTATTTCTAACAGTTTTGGTACTTTAAATGCAGAAAACTAGGGTTAATTTTGGCTCGATTTCGACATACTTTGATTTGAATAGATTTTACCAATTGCAGATCTTTAGGGGCAGTGTGAATTGAATTGTATTGAATTCGAGCTAAAATTAACCCTAGTTTTCTACACTTAACGTATAACCTCGAAGAAGAATTTTTTTACTTTCATCTTCAACTTTCACTCGTACGAAACGCGAGTAGGTAAGTACATACATTAAAAAATTGCATGTTTGCATGTGACTGACTGCAAAATAAAAGACAAAGATTTAGGTAATGCATGAGCATGCTGGCAGGCAACTGACATTTCTTTTCGTGCAAAATATTCTGAAATGTCTGAAAAGTTTCCGATGGGTGAGGAAAATAAACATTTTCTTCTGAAAGGTCAACATTCCGTGGATACGATTCCATATTGAGTTGATTTCAGTTGAAAGATTGCATCTCAAAGTTGACATTTTTCGCAATATATTCGTTTAAGATATGTAGTTCGTTTGATGCTTTGAAGTTTTCTTTTGATGTATTTCGTGAAAACGTTTAGTACATATCCGTAATTTAAGCTTAAAGCATACTTGTATCGTGGTCGTTTACATTGGCTATAGAATGCTGCTTATTCATTGGACATTGGATAAAATGTATGAATAACCGGTCCCTAGTCTATCAAACTATTGTATGGCTAGGCTATAGCATACCAGACTTTAAAGGTGAACTTGTCCCCATTGGACGTTACGAAGGAACAATGTCTTTATCTCGTCATTTTTTAAGCATACCAAATTAGTAAATTTTTTGTTTGAGCAGAAATGGGGCTTAGAATTATATTAGCTCAATGTAAGAAAGTTCGCTGGCGCTGAAATATCGTATTGAAAGCGGTCGTAGTTTGAATTCAGCCTTTATATTTCGAATACCACCCAATTGAAAAAAAAAAAACTTTTATAACAACCATTATGTTTCCTGAATGCGACAATATTCGTGTCATCCCAAATTTATCCTTTCACAAAGTTAACCCATAAATTCGCATGTTCGTCCAATCGGATAAAAAAAATTACAAATTACCTAACATTCTTCATGCATATTAATTACATATTTACCTTCAGCACTTTCTGCTCAAAAATTAAAACATAAAAAAAAACAACGAAACAACGCACGTTTTTTCCACCGAACAGTATTCACGGAGGATACCTTTTGGCTATCCTATACGCCATTCGAACTTTGTGCCAACTTGAAGCCATGAATATTTATGAATCATACTTAATACGTGATCGACATAATGTAGCGCGACTATACAATAATTAAATTCATTTGAATAATTTCCTTGCAATTTGGTGGCCAATGTAGGGTTTGGCTTTTTTTATGATAATGTATTTTCAAATTGAGGGCTTGTTTTAAATATGGGGAGGGAGTATAATCAATTAAGAGCTCTCAGGAGTAGAGTTTTATGGAAATACCTAATCTGATAAAGTAATAATCCAATCTATGTGTTGTTAATTAATTGTTCTCTCCTATTTATCCTACATATTTTTTTTTAATGAGTGCATTTTGGTTGTCCCATTGTTGACAACCGAAATGCATTCATAATAAATTACATATATAAAAATAAGTAAAACGCGATGTTTTTTAATTTATTTTACTGACGTTGTAGTGGACCTTATTTTTATTTCGATTTTTGTGGTCAATAAGGAAACCTTTCTTAAAAAACATTCTAAAATCAAGACCCCAAAACTTTCGTTTTTATTTGGTCATTAAAAACTAAACCATATCTCTTCTTGTCTACAAAAAATATCTACGTCGGAGTGTCGTTTTTTTTTGCATTCGTGCTGTTTTTATGGTTCGTGAAATCTTTCATGTGGCTTTTGGGCCCCTAAATCTCGTGGGCCCCCCGCCATGCCGGCCCATATGCGCCGCCCCTGCCAAAACACCAAAAATTGCATAAAATTACAGCTTTAAAAGTTTTGGGAAACTGTTGGACTAAAATCTATTCTTTTTTGGTGTACATATATGACCACACCAGGAATTGACTAAAATTCAATACATAGCTAGGAATAAATTTAGATTTATTCCAATAACCGTATTAAAATTTAAACCTATAAAGAATAAAAAACTTTTTTTTTTGAAAAAAAAACCATTTTTTTTCGTTTTTTTTTATTGTTATTTTATTTTTATCCCTTTCTTCTACTGACATTATTATTTTTTGTTAAGCTTTCCGTTTTGGCTGGGAGTCGAACCTCGGATCGGTGTTGCAAGTGGCCGCATGGTGACTTAGACCGCTCGGCCACGTAGCATAATATTTGCAGCTCTCAACAATGGCTACATTAGTACTTGACCTAATTCTGTAAGGTTTACTTTCTAATCTCACTTGGAATAAAAAATAATCAACGTTGTATTAAACCACATTTTAAACCAAGATAGAGTGCATTTAAATACATATTTTATTAAAATTGAAGTTATTCTTTTGAAGAGAATTAAATTTAATCCGTTCTGTATTAAAAATGAAAAAATGTATTCCATAGCATGGAATTAAAATTAGTCCAAGATTTTTGACCGTGGCACATAGGACCTGTCTAGATCCAGGCAAGCCTCATTTTCGGTATTGCTTCCTACGAGAATTATCCATAAAAGCTAAACGATTACTGATAAAACAAATTGTTTGATTTTAAAGTTCATAGACGAACTATTCAACACACTGTTCACTGTAATTCACTGTAAAGCCTATGTCGGGCACATTTTGTTAGAATGGAGAATACATTTTAAGTGTTCAGGTTTGTATGATAGGTACAATTTTTTTAAAAGTTCATAGACAGAGTAATAATAATGGATTGTTTTAATGTAGATGACTTTTTTCGCGCTTGTTAAATCTTACCGTTGTGCACTAACTGATGTAACATCGAATTAAAGTCAACAAAACTTTACAAAACCTGAACTCTGTTCCTCTAATAGCAGAATTAAAACATGTTTCCTGTTTGCATGTTCGTCAAAGATCACCTACATCAGGGATTCCAAGAGAACCCTTCAACTGTTACTACCCTTCCAAACTAGCAAAAATATTCCAGCCGCTAATTGCAATGTCTGAAAAATTCCTAACAAAATGAGTTTTAACCTAATTAGGTAAGTTCTGAGTTGAAAAAAAAAACATAAAACTAAGTCAAATTTCCAGCAAAGTAAATTTTAACTCTACTCGAATAAATCTTTGTAATAGAGTAAGAGTAGAGTTTGACTCTACCGACTAGAAAACTTTGTGACCATTTACTCAAAACATTTTTTTTTGCTAGTCATTTAAAAACAAAATAATCCTCTTTATTAGTTTCATAACGTAATAAACTTTCCTTTGAAACTTCTGAAGCCTTATGAGTCATGACAAACTGAGCTAAATAAATTTTCTGGAAAACTACTGTACCAGAAAAAAATATCCGGGCAGATAAACTATTTTTCTCAGATACCTTAAAATTTAATCGAGACTCATTGGGGTTATATTTCGCGTCTGGGCACTTTAATTCATATGTTGGGGACAAAGGAATTTAATATGCTTTACAAAAACATAAATCAGTTTAAGTGAATTATTCTTTTGTATAATAATTTTACTAGCTATATATTCCAACTAAAAACTATACTGTCCGGATATAACAACATCCGGATATAACGACTATTATTCCCAGGTCCCTTCGCCGTCGCTATAACCGAATTCTACTGTAATCAGTTGGAACTAAAAACTGAAATATGTTTTGTCTTTTTAAGTCAACGGAATGGAACTTTTCAGATTAAATAGGGCATACATACTGAGTTTGGTAATCCTATATCAAATGCACATTTTTTCTTTACACGCTATTGAAGTAAGCTCGAAGTTCTGACTATGAAATAATTTTTATTCTGTAATTTTGAAGCGACAATGATGTCCAGACACACAGGGATTTGTACAGCGGGCTCCGGCTAAAGTATTCTTCATTGTGTTCTGCAATAATTTCTGAAGAACACTAAGGACAATTGTCAAATTGATTGCCATTTGGGTGATTGTGTAATGATGTCCAGGCACACAGTTTGATAAAATTAGTCCAAAATAATGCAATCTCATAAATTGTTGAAACCATGGACCCCTACCCTGCATACGTCCCTGACAGCAGCCGTAAAACTCGAAATATGTGATGCGAATGAAATATAGAGGTCTTCTAATTTCATGATCGAATGTGAAAAAGTGCCTGTCCGAGAGGTCTGTGCACTTGTTAATTTTTCCCTATGCTGAAAAAATAGTCCTAACCACATATCCCCTCCCTCTCCAAAAAGCTATCTACGACACTGCTTCTAACATGTAAATTGTAATTGGAATTCCAACTCCGTTGAAAAACGGCAAAATTACAAGGATCCTGAATTCAACATTGGGCAACGAAATACAAATTTATAGTTAAAAGAAAATAATAAAGCAAGTAGTGGTTTCACATTACTGCAGTTTCCTCTTTTTCCACCACGAAACTAATTTAAGACAATAGCACCACAAAACATCCATTTGATTTACATAAATTCACCCTGAACTTTTCATGCAATCTGCGTGTAAATATTTTACTTACGTGTAGAGAATAGCAAATCGTGCAATATAGAGATTCTTCTCAGTCTCTTGGTCCCACGAAGCAACACATTGTGTGAATAAGTCCACGCCAAAACGAAGTGGTTTCTTTTCCGTGGTCAGTACTAGGAACTCTGGAATATCTGCAACGAAACAACACAATCAAAAAACCAAAATGAGTGGCAACAAACAATATTCACGTGCCCGGCAGAGCAAGGACATAATCATTTCTGGATTTCTCAGAATGCCGGCGGATGGCTCAATCCTGATATCTTGATGCATGCAGTCGTACGAATGTAGGTGCTAGTATAACGAGGAGGAAAAAATTACCTGAAATTAACGCCACCATCCATATAAAAGCCACAGATGCCATAGCTCGACCAATTGTTGTCCGGTACCGAAGTGGAAAACAAATGGCGTACCATCTATCCACCGAAATGAATGTCAGCGTTAGTACGGATACTGTTACGGATACCGTCTGCAACAGAGTGATATGGAAGTTATTAAGTTCTGATCCTTGGCGTGATTGTAATATAAACAGATCCTTTTGTCTTGTGGTTAGAGAGAAAATATACATCCATAGAGGGACAAGCATCATATAATCTACCAGTTCATCCACATATATTTTCAGACGTGCTCACGGCTTGTAATGTATACCAGCAGTATGAAGTTACTGTTGCAGCGAAAGGACGAATTTCTTGGCTTTCGCGTGAGTAGCTGGCAGATGATATTAACGACTCATGAGAACAAGGAAAGTGGTACGGTTCCGAGTATATGTCACATTTGCTTTATTATATAATAAATTTTTGGGTTGAACGAAACGAAAACGGTTGGAAAATAAAGAAAAATGTCCCTGTGGGAGGACTTTTATTTATGGATTGTTCAGAATTGCCAGTGGGAAGTGGGACACGCTAGATTTTGGAAGTTCTGTAGTTTTTCGGTATAGGTATACTTACTTTTTTCAGGTATTGAAATAAGGAGTTATGAGCAATGGAGAACGAGGGCGTCATTGCAAGGATATTGCCCTATACTTCATATAGAAATGAAGAGAAAATGGGCAATATCAGTAAGGATGCCTTTGTTATCGCTACTTTGCAATTTTAAGTGATTTTTGTTTAAAGTAGTTCACGTGAAATCCATGCAAATACTGTCAAAGTTTTGATGATCGTAAAATCGAATTCGCTTGGTGGTACTCACTTCACATGAAAGTCTCCACACTGGTTTTTGACATTTCGCCAGCGAAAATAATGCAGTTGCACTTTATTTCACAATGAAAAGATGTCATCGACAAACAATCAGAGCGCGAGTGAATATTTTATCTTACATTGAGTGAATAAAAAGCAAGTCTCCACGGCACCGTTTTCACGGTAGACATATATGCAAGTATTTCGCTCGGTGAACTCAGTACATAACATTAAGCTGTACGGTTAAGCTCATAGGCCAGTCATTTAATGATTTTAGGTCGCAAAAAATAGCTCGGCTCTGGTTTTTTGGCATATTGTTAGGGTAGATACCAAAAGTGTACCACCAAGTTTGCAACTTGGAAAAACCTGTGCTAACCCCGTGACCCTCAAAAAACCTCAAAATTTTCGGACTTTTTTCATATTTTGGTTTGTAATTTCCAAAAGGTGCTTCCTACAAAAAAAGTCGCGTCTACAGAATTTTTAAAGCTAACAAAACCTTCTTTAATTTGAGTCCACCTCCAGCTTTGTTGGTAGAAAGGATCCCAAGATACAGCACTGAGTTAAACATTGTTTTTTGGAAAAAAGTTCGAAATTGTAATTTTTGTCATCTTCCGAGCTAAATATCGGCTTAAAAGCGCATTCTACGAAGAAAGTCATGTGACACGAAGTTATAAACCAGTTAATTAGCTGTATATATGTCGGAACGAACGGAATCGGACCATGGGGTCATAGGGCTGCTCCTGAAAATTAGGCTCTTCTAAGAAAAACTTTTTTCTTTATGTACGAATATTAACCAAACTTCAACCAAGTATGATCCTGGTTAAGCCTCAAAAAATATCTAGGAACGGATGAAATCAGAACAAACCAACCCCTGGAAATTAGGTTCTTCTTAGAAAAACTTTTTTTTTATGAACCAATCTTAACCAACCTTCCCCAAGTGTGTTTTTAGTAAAGCTTCAAAACATATCTAGAAACGGATTAAATCGGAACACTAGGTCATAGGGCTGTCATACAAACCAATCCCTGAAAATAAGGTTGTTCTAAGAAAAACTTTTTTCGTAATGAACCAATCTTAACCAAACCTTACCCGAATGTGTTCCTAGTAAAGCCTCAAAACATATCTAGGAATAGATGGAATCGGAACATTACGTCGTAGGGCTGTCATACAAACCAACCCCTAAATATTAGGTCCTTGTAAGAAATTTTTTTTTCTTTTTGAATCTTAACCAAAAGTCATCACAACTGTGTTCCTGGATTAGCCACAACGTATCCAGGAACAGATGGAATCGGAACACGTCATAGAGTACATCGTATTAACACAAGAGAAGCTGGTTTCATTCAAATGTGACGGGTATTCAAAATTTAGCCGCGTACGAAATTTGCCTCGGTTTCGTTACCACTAGATCTGACAACACAGAAGTCTCCGGAGTGGCAAAAAGAGACGTTTTTGGAACCTGAGCATTCTACAAGAGCACGCTTGTTTCGCTAATATCTCACTCACACCTACTACTTCTTTATAGTTAAACATTATTTACATTGTGCAGGAAGTAGCTGAGGTACCGCAATAATTTCATAGTTAACATTTTACGACCAGCGTCAACCCAAACTATTAAAATAATTTTGATATACATAATTTGATAAATTTATACTTCACTACTCAATTCTACTTAATTTCACTTTAAATATTGCATTTCCAATTATGTTTTTCATGATTAAGCTAAGAAGCTGATCTATAACTTTGTGACACATTACTTTCCTCGTAGAGTCCGCATTTAAGCCGATATTTAGCTCGAAAGATGACTAAAATTACAATTTCGGACTTTTTTACAAAAAAAAAACATCTTTTAAAATGCTATATCTTGGGATCCTTTGTGCCTACAAAGCTGGAGTCCGACTCAAATTAAAGAAGATTTTGTTAGCTTTACAAGTGCAGTAGACGACTTTCTTGTAGGAAGCACCATTTCAAAATTACAAACCAAAATATGAAAAAAGTCCAGAAATTTTGAGGTTTTTTGAGGGTCACTGGGTTAGCACAGGTTTTTCGAAGTTGCAAACTTGGTCGTACACTAGTGGTATCTATCCTAGCAATATCCCAAAAAACCAGAGCCGAGTTATTTTTTGCGACCTAACGCCTTATATTTCGGTTTATTGACTGGCCTACTCAGTTGAATTTTGAACAAAAACTTTTCTAACGAAAAATTAAATGTACTCGGTACTCGCACTGAATGATATTCAAATGCTTGCGTGTTGAGGGATGCGCTTACACGGTTAATTATACCTACTTGTAGCGAACGTTTTTAAAAATTATCTTGAAATCAATCAGTTGTTTATTTACTGCGCTCCTCCTCGAAGCACAGAGTCGTGGTTTCAAGAGTTTATGATGGATTTTGAATTCGCGAAGGACTGCGATATCACGCAGACTGGATTTAAGCACCTCTACAAAATGCCGCCAGCATTATGTAAATGGAGTATCGCTAACACATCTGCAGACTAGGTTCAATACAAAAAAAATCTGCTCGATTTTTCTATGTTGCTACTTTCACCGGTATCAGGAAAATAAGTTTATTTGAATCCTTCTATTCCAAAAATAAGTTAATTCTTAAATACAAAAAACCGTGGTTTATTGAAATATTAATAAACTGCTCTTATTGCCTTCTCTCCTACTATAGTAAAACTTAAATGTTTCAATCTTAAGTCCAGAACTTAAAATATTTTGAAATTCTCTCTACTACTCCATAAACTTTTTAATGAAAATTCGGACCATCCTGTATTACATACCACCCATTAAAATATTCCATTTTCCATATAATTTTTCACTTGAAGAACATTTCATTAGTCTGTAACAGGAGAGAATTACACCTATATTCATGAAAATCGTCCGTTTTAAAGGCTTAAATGCTCGCTTTAATATTTAATCCAAAGAACACATTACTCAGTTAATTAGTTGGTTCTTTCACTTCACTTCATGTTGTACAGCAGCAATTAGCCGGGTAAAATTGAATGCTATGGTCTTTCAAGTTGGGAGTTGGTTTGGTACACAAAATTTCGCATGTGTAATTTTAATTTGAATAATTATGTGTACATACCTTCATTAGTCCGTGCGTGAGCCGCACGTATGGATTTATCGTATTTAATTGTTGGGAGAGATAGGAAAACAAATTTCACGTAAAGTGCAATTTGTCTACACAACGTAGGCCGAAAATGAGTCATCCACAGGCTTCAGAACACCGATTTCACTGGCATTAAAATCATCCCCATCCGCCTAATGTGTGATGGATGTGGAGGACAAAATAAAAACTGCACATTGATTGTCTAAAATCGATCGAAATTAGGTATAGGTATACCCCGTAACATGTCATTCATTTTTACCAAGCGACTGAGTTTTCCGCCGTATAGAAAATGACCGAAAAAAGTGGAAATAATTAATAGCCCAGAACACTATAGGCAGATTATCCACAAATACGGAACAGTCGTAAAATTGGGTACTGATTGTGGTGTTTTTTTATTGGAAATTTGAAGCCTATTGCATTTTGAAGAATACAGCAAATTGCCACTTCAGATTTAATGAAAGCAAACGTTTTATTCTGAGTGAAACGAAAAATGCAAAAGTGTGTTAGTAAGAGGGGAGCCATATTACCGGTCCGATGTTTGTACACCAAGAAGTGTTCTACGAATAGGAAAAACTTTCCAAATTATGCAGCCCACATTGATATAAAAGAGTTCTGTTTAAGTAAGCTCCACAAAAATCACAGACGTAACCAAGCTGTTAAAAAAGCATTATGGCGACGACTGGAAAAATCTGGAAAGGTATTTTGGTATTTTACCGACGTGCTGATCCAAGAAAAAAATATTATCGGGGGTGAAACTGAAGTTATAGAGGAGCAGCAGCTTCAAGAGAGCGATAATTTGGTTGTATGAAGCTAATTATATGTTGTAAATGCTGTAATTTTCTTAAATTTCCATTTTGAAAAAAATTGTATTCCTTAAATTCATAATTTTTAGATTACATAAAATTTTTGCTTATAACGTTTGTGTTTAATAAAATATAATTAACTCACTTTAATATTTGTTTTTACTCCCTTCAGATTGACGCATTTGAGTTATTCTCTCTATATGTTGGTATCAAAACCAGCAATCTCCTGATATGTTAATATCAAAACCGGCAATCTACATAGTTTAGAATCAAAACCGGCCATCTCCAATTTTATATATGTATGTCAAAACTTCTTGTATATTCCATTATTAGGTGCATTCTTTCTATAGAGTGTATGATGCAAACATGCACTTCGCAATATAAAAAATTCGTTAACGAAATTTGTCTATTTTGGGCGCAACAGAAAAACCGTCCTACTGAACAATTGGGTCGAGTGGAGATAGCCGTTTTTTTTTTTGATTCTATACCCCTCAAAATAAACTTCACTTCATGCATCACGAATGGAGGTGCTGCATCTATAGGACGCTTTGAAAGTGAAACACGTGATAGCCAGCTGAGCTAAATGCCAATATTCAGTATTTACACCTGAAACGCTTTATGGTCAGCTGAGGGAAATGTCATTAATCAGTATATACTACAATGTAGCCGTCTCTTTCTACTTTCATCATTGGCCATAATTGCTTGGTTTGGGTAAATTCATGGGTTCTTTTGACCTCGAAAATGATTCAGACACTTGTCGCATTCTTTTTACTATACTATAAGACAAACGCAAGTTTAATTTTTGACGTATTTATGTTGTTGGCGTGAGTGTGACATCACAAGAGCATTACGTGCTGTGACAAATTGGAGATCACCCCACACTTTTGCAAAGAAAAAAAAATTTAACAAGCGTAGCTTGAAATTTGTATTGTTTGCAGAAGTGTACAGGTCAAAATTATTCCCGCTAAATCAGAAATTGGCCCGCTTTGAAGCCATTCTTCGTTATTATAAAAAATTTAATCAACATTTGGATGTGGTATTGATATGGATTTATTTCGGGGTGTGCATTTTTCATTTATCACGAATGATACATCATTCATTTATTTCGATTTAGACATGTATATTTTAACGAGCGATACATTAAACATTTATGTTACACAACTATTACATTATCTTTATGATTAACGATTTTGTAATCCTTATCCGTAATAAGGCGCAAACGCCTGTATAGATTATACAGGGAGACATCGTCATATACTGCTTATATGAAAACGTGATAAATGTCAAAGGTATCTCAGCTGACATATACATCAAATATCCCAGCCAGCATCGGCGTCATGTACCGTGAACATGCCACAAATAAGCTTTACTTCATGAATCACGAATCGCCATTATGTATCGATAGGACGCATTGAAAGTTAGATACATGATGGTCAGCTGAAGGAATGTCGACGGATCATTCATATAGGAAATATAATTGTTTTCTCGTCAAGTGTGATTTTTATTGCTGGGGTGATTAGAATCACGAATAAAACATGATCATTCGTATAGTCTGGATGGAGTAGTGGTTAGGACGCGCACCTTCGGTGCATAGGGTTATGAGTTCGTTTGCGTTTGCGAGTTTGCGTTTTCGCAACTCTTTACATTTTCATGTTTCACGCTTTTCTGTTAAAAATATTATCAACTTGATCCCCGAGGAAGAAAGGTTCATTTAGGAATTATTTATCGATCTGTTTTTGCTCTAAGATGTATTTTGACATTTTCTATAATTTGTTAGGGTTTGAAAATTGTGAAAATGTTTTTAGGTACGGATGCTAATTCGTGTATAAAAATACTTATAATAATATTTTCCTGAAATCTACAGAAATAACATATCTGATATGAGTGATGCGGTTTGGGCACTGCATAGTGACTCCAACAAACCTGGTAAAAATCGAAGGTGCACAGAGGATGAGGGGGATTACGCATCCCCATGCGAACTACCCCAGAATACTTGGCGAAGCGTTTTTTTTTCAATTTTAGGCTTTTATTTATAAAAATAAGACATTTTCAGTGTATGGAAGAGACTTTTCTTCGACCAAAAAAGTACACGTTAAGCCCTAGCGTTGCGTTTTCGCAACGTGCGCCACAGCCCAAGACATAAAAAATTTTAAATACATTTCTTGGAAATTTGCATATTCTTCCTATGCCAAACAACCGTGCGAATTTTCGTAATACTAGCATAACTCCTTCTTACCCCCGGACAATATGGATTAATTTTATTTGAATAATGTATTATCTCGGTCTCGAACATGTTTTAAATAGGTATAATTTGACATTCAAATATGTTTCATGTCTTTGCGATCTTTTGTGTTTTTTAATAGTTTTGGCATTATATCATACATTTATTTCTCAATGGAATTTTTCCAAATTCAATATTATTTGATGTTGCTCATTTATCAAAATGAAGTTATTATGTGGTAATTAGGGCACTTTCATGACTATGAATTTGAAGGTTTTCACAGATTCGATTTTTTTACTGTCACCGTTTTATATACTTTCAGTGAGTCTAAACATCAAGCCTATTATTATGGACGACATAAGCTCAGCTCGTTGGAAGCGGATGGCTCACGAAGAACGAGAACAGTATTTCAGGACGATTTTTTAGTCAGATAGAAACTTTCAACAACAAGATAATCCCTATTGAAAGTATTCTAGTAATGCCGATCAGCTGAACTGAAAGTCGAGTATTACCGAGATGGACAAAGTCAGACGGACGACGCAAAAACAAAGGATGCTGTTACAAATACCAGACTGCACCTCAAAAGCGTGGACACGATACTCGTAAAAGTAGCTACCAATGCAACCGCTCTATTTTTGATTAGATTTACTATATACGAATGCAATTACGAAGTGCTACCACTGCCATCTCTAACCTTGGGCCGAGCAACACATAATGCTGAACGTTTCTATTGTTACCATGTACACTTTAAGTATTTTTTTAAATAAATTGATGTCATATTTACGGAACTTGGTTGTGTCTTATAATTTTATATAATTTCATTTGGCCTTTAATAAAAAAAAGTTGGGAATTCTCGATGAAAAATGAGGGTATTATTCTAGAAACGTTTGATGTTGTATTGAAGTGGCAATCATGCGAATGTTAAATCTCTATGGGTTCCCAAACAAAAAAAAAAGAACAGAACCAAATAAACCAACTAATTTAGGACCTTAACCATTACATTTTTCTCGTTTCTCTTTTTCTCTTAAATAAAAAAAAAGTGTTATTTTTCCCATAAATGGGTACTCGTAGTAAACATCTGAGTGAGATCATATAATCCGTGACATGGGTCATGTGATGAGTTGGAAAAACACTATAAACTAAATTCTTTCACGGTGAGTCTCGAACCCATGACCCTGTGCACTAATCGATACACCAGCCAGATTACAGACATATTTTTTCTCTCAAGAGGGTACACGTTCTTACAATTTAATTACATACATATTTTAAATTTTTTTATTGTACCTATTCTATTAAAATGTTAATCAGAATTATTAAAAAAAAATACCGAGCGTACAGAGGGCGACGCCCACAATTACAATACGAAGGTTTCTTAAAATCCAAAAAAAGATTTACCATGTACAGATATTTTTGGATTTATAATTTCTGATGAGTTCTCAACAAAAAGAAATTCAGGCAAACGTAAGGATGGCTACACAAGATGAATTTATTACCTGGAAATCCGCCCATAACTCCATTATCGTTACTCGAATCTGGAAAAAAGTAACTGCGATATAAAATTTACTCGTCGAGTTCTTAGTTATATCCGATCAAAAGTATAAAAGTCGACTTTTTTCAACCCTTCGGGACACCCTGTTATTTTTTCTCTATCAACTTCTAAAGTATTCGTGCCAAAGACTGTTATCAACACATTCCTCTTCTGATGATCGGTTGGGCCGTTCGCGAGTTATTTAGTCAACTTATTTTCAAATCTTCGGGACACCCTGTTATCTTTGCCCTACCAACTTTTAAGTATTTCGTGCCTAATACCATTCTACATATTCCTACCAAATTTCATAGCGATCGGTTGAGCCGTCCGCGAGTTATTTAGTGAACAGACACGAACGGATAGACGGACGGACAAAATCGATTTCATAAAGGTTTTTTTTTTTTATAAAAAAAAAATCATGTCAATTTGAATCAACCTTTTCTTATCTCTTATACCCATGACAAAATTCTCAGATTGCGATAATCATGTCATTTTCAGATCAAGTGTAAACTTCATTTTAAACGAATCGATAATCAGACCTAATTAAGTTTGGCCATCCTACGTCTACCTCTACAAAGAACCAGATATCCTCTTGCATAGTGATGTAATTCTCCATAATTTGCAAAGAGTCTCATCATAAAATCTTTTTAACATACAAGTCAAGTACACGTACAATTTCCTTTGCATAACTCACTGAACTAACAAGATCTCGTTCCATATGTCCTTTAATGCAATCTCCCTGACCGGATAACTATCACAATGTAGATTATTATAGATGATAGGATGATGTCTTTATACTTCTTTTTGCAATTGCTCTTTTTGTTATCCTGTGTCCCTTCGAGCTCTGGTCTAGAGTGACTGTAGATTATTTCCGATGGGTGTAGATAGCGATAGTGATTGCGATAGTGACTGAGTGGGTATTGCTTCAAGGACATGACCATCTGTTCAAGACTGCAACAATGAGTATTGGAACGTGCTCGGCAACAAACGAAGGAAATCAGATAAAGGAATGTTGTGTTTTATAATATTGGAAACAAAAGACGACTAAAAGAAATGTGTATTTATGAAAATCTGATTATTTTAGTTTATTTTAGAATCTTTCCTATTTTAGAAGTTTTCTCTTTTATAGAAAAAATATAAAAGGACTTGAGTTCTTCTCCTGTCTGCAGGAATATTGATTCAAACGATAATTGTGGCATTTCCACACACATTTCTTTTAAATCCTATTTCAGCGGAACAGAGGGGGGAAGAGTGTACCTATTAAGATAAGCACATTAAAACAGCCCTAAAAACTATACTTTAACAAACATTGGAACTTTATTTGACATGACTAAATTCGGTGCAATTCTTATCATTACGATAGTGAAGAACCCCTATTTTGATTGTTTCAGTTGTAACTAAAAGAAAGTCTTTCTCATTTTTCCTTCCTCCTATGTGTGGCTACGAAATTACAACAGATGTTGTATATTTCAGAATAGTGGAAAAAGTATCTTTATTCAAACTGCAATAGTACTAGTAGTTTGCTTTAGTTTTGGCTACCAGAT
This sequence comes from Microchrysa polita, assembly GCA_949715475.1. NCBI lineage: Eukaryota > Metazoa > Arthropoda > Insecta > Diptera > Stratiomyidae > Microchrysa > Microchrysa polita. The sequence continues at coordinate 130,566,964 of OX454415.1, read as the reverse complement.
ATAATATCTATACAGACTCTCCAAGCCTTGGCGTACAGCCAATACCTCTATATGGTATTCCAATCTAGAGTAGGATAGGAAGGAAATATTTAACCGAAGCAGCAGCTGGAAAAAATTGTAGAAAGAAAACCTTGTCCTCCAATAACAAAGCACAGAGACATGGGGCCACAAACAGACAAATTAAGGACGAAAGCTTCGCGCCGCGCCGTGCGACTGTAGGTACTCGTATACAGCGGCAAGAAGATATTAAGGTTTGCTCATCGAGACGTATAGAGAGGCTGCGGAAGTAACAAAAGGCATCCTGCTAGCTACAATTACGACAACAATTTATGGGGAGCTTGTGGGAAGTTATATATGAAACTTCGACAACTATCTATTGTATGGCGTTGTGTGACATTGGGTGTTTTGTGCCCCATAGAAATCGTGTTCAGTACTTTATTAGATGACACCGATACAACATTAGGAAGCTAGGCGAGATATTTGTGTGTGGGAGCTCATTTATGAGCAGGATTTCGCCAACTATTCGATTGACTGCGTTTATAGACTTTCTGGGCAGAAAAGGAATGATATGGTGGTGTATAACATAATTAAATGCGAGTAAATATAGTGCGACCGAAGATTATTAGATATATGTATGTAATTCAAATTTATTAACTGACAGTACGTTATCCCCGGAATATATTTTACATATCTGGCACTGAGTTCCAAAACTCGCATTTCGAAAAAATATCAATGCCCAAATTTCAAGTTTGATTGTAAAGTCAATAAAAAATGTTTGAAATCGTTTTGTCTTTCAATATATTCCACAAACAGTAAAAAGTTTAATATGTAAAATGTTTAGGGAAAAAGCAAAGTTAGACTTTAATTATTTGCAAAAAACCAAAAATATCTTAAAATTTTCCAAAATGAGAAGCGAGTTTTGGAAATAAGTGCCTCATATATAATGTCCTGTTTGATTAAAACCAAATACCCATTTCCCATTCGACACCCATGGCTGATCACGTAAAAGCCTTAATTAAAAATTATCATCCGATACAGTTTATGTGCAGCGACATAATTAGAACAGTTCACTGAACACAGCTCTTGGCGGAAAGTGGCTTTTACCATTTTATTTTTGAGCACCAAAGAGAATAATTTGATAAGGGCGATTTAAGCTGAAATTTAAAATTTGAGTGTTTTTTAATGACTGTTGATACAAGAGTATGGGGGAAAGCGTAGTCTGGAAACTCATTTTCAACGCAACATACAGAAAGGACATGTACATAAACTAAATAACAGGCGCGACAATCCAACATTGGACTATGGCCGCAGATGTGTTAGTGACATCCAATTTCCCAGATCTTAACTGCTTTTTTTTGAGGTGTTGAGATCAGTAGCACGCTCAGCAGTGTTATTTATCCCCATAAATGGGTACTCGTTTAACGTCTGAGTGACATCATAGCCCGTCATATGGGTCGTGAGTTCGAAAAAGATTTTTCTGCAAATTCGTACAAATTTGTATTTTGGATCTGAAGCTGGCACACAAAAATGCAGAATTTTCTCTGCACTACAAATAAATCAAACATTATGAGATGGACGCATTTCGCTCAAAATCTTATTGGCTGAATTCAGATTGTAAGACGAAACCGGACGGGTAAACTTGCAAGACAAGAGAGCTTTTGTAGTGGCCAGCAGACAAGCATTGTCCATTTCACATTGTAGTTCAGTAATATCGTGTCGATTTAGTACCATTCCGTGAAAAAAATACAGAAGTTTTTTTCTCACTGTTTCTTTATGTATTATGGGGCGCTGATTCCGAATATGAACTTTGCACCCTAAAAAAAATGCCGCAACCTTTAAAAAAGGGGGGAAAGGGGGGCATTTTTTCGGTTTTTTGCGATTATTTCAAAAACGGTAAGAGATACAGAAAAATGGTCTGAGGACGAAAAAAACTACATAAAATTATCTTTGCAATGATATATAACACATTAGAGTTTAATTGAATATTTCGGCGTTAGAATAGAACATAAATTAGAATATTTTCATTTTAGACCTTTTTTAAAAGCTCCATAACTTTTGAAAGAATGTTAGTTCAGCCGTTAAATTTTGTATAAGTACTCATAATGAGTTCAGGATCATTTTAAGGTAAACATTGAGTCGCTCCGGTCAAGGACCCCCATTATCCCCCCATTTAAATTTTTCAAAACGGCATGTCCATAACTCCCCCCAAAATTGGAGCAGAGTGGTAAATTTTGGTTTGCTGCGATTGGAGGTCATAGTCACCCCACCCACCAAAAATCAGCTCATTCGGATGAAAACTAACGGTACCTCCCATACAAAGTGACCCAAGACAACTTTGTTCTACAGTTTATAAAATGAGTAGTACCTACTCGTACGTAGAACAAATTCCTGATGGGTCACTTTGTATGGGAGGTACCCTTAGTTTTTATCCGAATGAGCTGATTTTTGGTGGGTGGGGTCACTATGAGTTCCAATTTCAACAAACCAAAATTTAGCACTCTGCTCCAATTTTGGGGGGAGTTATGGATATGCCGTTTTGAAAAATTTAAATGGGGGGATACTGGGGGTCCTTGACCGGAGCGACTCAATGTTTACGTTTAAATTATCTTAAACTTGTTGTGAATACTTATACAAAACTTTACGGCTGAACTAACATTCTTTGAAAAGTTATGGAGCTTTTAAAAAAGGTCTAAAATGAAAATATTCTAATTTATGTGCTATTCTAACGCCGAAATATCCAATTAAACTCTAATGTGTTATATATCATTGCAAAGATAATTTTATGTAGTTTTTTCCTTTCTTAGACCATTTTTCTGTATCTTTTACCGTTTTGGAAATAATCGCAAAAAACCGAAAAAATGCCCCCTTTCCCCCCTTTTTTTAAGGTTGCGGCACGTTTTTTAGGGTGCAAAGTTAATATTCGGAATCAGCGCCCCAAAATACATATAACAAAATTGAGAAATAAACTTCTGTATTTTTTTCCTGACGAAAATACGATATTATTGGACTATTGTAAGAACGCGTCTTACGAAAGAAAAAATCGTGACACGATTGTTTTTCTTTCGTAAGATCTTTCGTACGATTGATAAGACGATCGCATCTACCAATAGTTCAGGCGTTTTGCAAAGACAATTAGCGCGTGTTTTACTTGCATTTTATTCTTGTCGACTCGTCATTTCATTGTACACTAACTTTGGAGCGTGCATGGCAACATTTATACATAATTGCTGTGTGATTATTGTTCGCCGGTCCGTGTTTTGATCGGATAGTGTGAAATGATCATACGATGGTTCTTATCGTCCAAGTTTACCCGTCCGGTCGTTTTCTTACAATTTGAATGAAGCCATTGGCGCGCGAAAGAAAAGATTTAATCAACCGTCAACAAAAGCAAACACAATAATGAAGCAGCTGAGTTCTCGAAAAAAATAAATCCTATCAATAAATTTCAATAGTAAAAAACAACAAAAACCAATTTTACTCCAATCTGCGACGAGAAAGATTTTTTCCGGCTCTCTTCCGTAGTACTACAGAATGTCGATTGATAGATAGGGAAATTGCATTCATTCCAAAGATTTGATTTGTTATACACTCCCAATCAATAGGATAGTTCCACTTGAAAAATGGCTGCATCTCAGTAAGTGATAACGGTATTTTCTTTAAACTTGATGACAATATTTTCAGTAGCCTGCTTGTTCTTTTCATAGCAGAAGGTCTCAAATCCGAAGTCCCGTTAGGATTTTCTTGCGAGTATTCTTAAAAACAGTACAAATGGTGAAGTCAATAGGATAGTTCCAGTGGAAATAAAACATCCAATAACGGTACGAAAGGATAATTTTACTTCGAAAAATGTAGCTGGTAATAAGTAGAACTTTATTTTAGTAATATGAGCTCAAAAAGCTAATCTGGGATAGAATAGTATAGGTTTTAACGGTAAATTAAATTAACTTCGAACCAAGCTCCTCTAAACGTTCACAGAAGAGCTTCAGTGTTCTTAAACTATCGTTTAACGGTATAGATTTTGCTTGTCATTCATCCCCACACGTTTTTGATGGTATTTAGATCTAGGAAGTATGGATGTCTTTCCAAAACCTTGATTAGTTGGTCTTGAAACCAATCTTTTATCAGTCTTGCTCCATGATTGACGTCATTATCTTGTTAAAATCTCAAGGAATTTGCATGGAAAATGTCGCTAATTTTAAGAATTATATTACCCAGAATATTTTTGTAAGCCTGGACGTTGTGAATACCCCTAATTTCCACAAGCTCAATAGTTCCATACCGAGATATTCAACCCCATACTTCGACATTTCTCACTCTGAGTGATGCGTCTACAAAATTATTCCTTCTTGCTCAAATCGTGGAAATGGAAATACTACCTAAATTCATCTGAACCGACGAGATTTAATATTTTTCGTCAGTAAGAATCTGACGTTTGTCCCATCCATAAAGTTTCTACATTGGGTTTGAATATCTTGGTATTGACCTTTTTTAAATTAAAGGTATTCAGAGTATCCAAGCTTTTAAAGATATTCTTCCTAATGTATTGTCTAAAACTTCCGACATTTTCCATGCCATTCCTATAAGATTCGAAAAAGATAATGACACCAAATATGAAGCAAGGCTGACAAAAGATTGATTTCAAGGCCAACTAATCAAGGTTATGGAAATACCTTCATACTTCCTAGATCTACATATCATCAAAAATGTGTGGGAATGAATGACGAGGAAGATCTATACCGTTAGACGATAGTCTAAGAACACTGAAGCTATTTGACGAACATTTCGAGGAGCGCAGGACGAAATCAACTTATTTACCGTTAAAACCTATACAATTCTATCCCAGATTAACGTTTTGAACTCAAATCACTTAAATAAAGTTCTACTTATTACCAGCAACATTTTTTCGAAGTAAAATTATCCTTTCGTACCGTTATTTGATGTTTTATTTCCATTGGAACTATCCTATTGACTTCACCATTTGTACTGTTTTTAAGAATACTCGTAAGAAAATCCTAACGGGACTCTGGATTTGAGACCTTCTGCTATATAAAGAACAAGCAGGCTACAGAAAATATTGTCACCAAGTTTAAAGAAAATACCGTTATCACTTGCGGACATACAGCCTTTTTTCAAGTGGAACTATCCTATTGATTGGGAGTGTATATAACAAAGAAAAAAAAACATTAGAATTCCCTGTGAGACCACATCAACCACTGCCGTATTAATTTAATTGACAATATTTTAGAACGTATCATGAGGAAAATCAATGTGAAGAATTTTTTTTAACTTCGTCATACATTTCGGCAGTTTGTTGAGAAGTCTCTTCAATTTTGGTCGTAACGTAATGTTTGAAATACTTCATTCAGATCCTACAGCGATTAACGAATATACGTCCAACAATTAGTTATTTTAAGATTTTAAGATGAAAACTGTGTACGAAAAAAAAAACAATTAATTGTAAGAAAATCTTTTCGATTATTGTCTCCGTGAAAATCTGGAAAAATTATATTACAGAAATTTTAGTGCTGACTAATGTAAGTTTAATTTAACGAATCGAAAGGTAATTGCGTGGTTCTAAATAGGGATGTTACGGATGTGATTTAGTAAATGTGGGTGCATTAGCAAAAATGCAACTGCGGATTAATTTAAATATTACTACCTATAAAATATGAATTTCCATAGGTACACGCGAGCATTTAACTAAAACCGAGTTCTAATCGTGCTAATAGCACGATTAGTATTTCTTGGATGGTTGTCGATTCGACGATAAGTCTATGTCCATACAACTAACTCGTAGCAAATATGTTTCTTTTTGAAATGTGGGACCTATTTTTTCAAAAATTATGGGAAAAATATTTACTAGGACAAAAATAGGACAATTACTCAAAATAATTCCTCATTTTAGAAAGATTGCATTTCGAACTCATAAAAATCGCTTCCAAGACTCAATGTTAAAATCAGACATCATACATAGAATTAAAATTAGTCCAGGGAACTGGAGGAGAAGAAATTCCTAAATTTAATGTTAATAATTCTAAAATCTACTATAAAAACTGGAATAGGCGAAGGGAAATAAACCCCGTATTGGGTCCCCATTATAGGTCGCTGTCCCTCTTGTATATAAAAGCGCTTCTAATTCATTAAACCCAATTTCCTATATTTAGTTTAGAACATCTATTTTATGATCCGAGTACATTTTTTTAAAATTATACCGACGTTAAGTTTTTATTTATCGCATTAAATTTAATGTTTTATATGCCCGGCCAAATAACATTGAATTGAGAAAATTTGAATTGTAAATCAATTTCCTTACAAAATTACCCAAAGTCGATGTTATTCCATTCTAAATAAACTAAGAATTGAAAACCTGCCAAATTTTATAAATATTTTACGAAAGGGTGATTTATATGAGGCGTCAAAGTTGAGCGTCGTCTATTCGACGAAGCATGACCTTTCCGTACTAAAAATAAGCATGACCTTCCAGGGTTAATTGAAAAAGTTTTCAATTGAGGTCATAATTCATAATGAAACTACACGATTTTTTTGTCAAGCACACTAGCCCTATTCGACTCACTGGATCATTTCCAGATTTATTGGAAATCCCATACAAAATGATAAACCTGGAAGTTGATCCAGGGTATGACTTGGATCATCTGCCAAACTAATCCGCCAGGTGTCTCCGCGAGCAATTTCCCTTAAATTTCCCGTATGTCATTTTGTTATTTAGTATTTTTGGTTTGTAAAATTTATTCAGAGTTAATCATTTTAATATTTCTTGCTACTTATCCTTTTAATTGTATCTCGCACGGTGCATAATTACAAATGCAATTTATAATTTAGAATATCGCGTTGGGGCCAGATGACACGATAGTCAGCTGCTACCCAATTGGGAAATTATGATCCGATTTCATTCGACTTGGACAGGATCAATGATCCAGTCAGTCGAATAGGGCTAATGTAGCTGAATTTCCAATACCGGCAACAATATTATTCCATAAATGCTCAATGTAAACCACACTTTACATATCTTTGCTGTTGGTAGATTAATCTTCTGTTATTGGCGAATACATATTTTTCTTCCCGAATGGATTTTGCACCTGGAAGTATGTACAAGGGGAGCTACTCATTGGTTGATACAATGGGCGAACACACCCTGAGGGCCTTAATTCTAAACGCGTTCACAAAAATTGCACTCCATATCCATTAACTAAAGGTTCCCTATTCCAATTTTTTTAGAATGAATTTAAAGTTCATTGTTAACTCAACAATGTTGTGTCCACAATGAACCTATCAACAAATTTCACCATTCATAGCAACGCTTTTCCATACGGTTAAGCGTGTGAGCTTCGGAGCTGGCGGCTTCGCATAACCCGAGCCTCGAAGGGGTTAGTTAGGGAGAACGGCCTTGATGGAAGATGCCTACGCGCCTATATCTAACTAGTTTGTGGATTGATTACCCCACGGCCCGAATCGCATTGCTGACTAGTACACTGAAGGAGCCGCCTGGATGTGAAAAGCAGCGGCATGAGTCTGCTTTAAGCAGACGAGTAGTCACAGGTCCAACGAACCTGCGATGTGCACATCTGAATTTAACGTTAGGCCTAACCGTTAGAGGGCCGATGGAGGATCACACCTGCTAAAGAGAAGTCTTTAGCGAATAGTGTACCTCGGGGATGGGCGTGCCCAGGGGACCATGGTCCCTACCCATCAAGGCGTTGGTCTCGAGGTGGCTGTCGGTTGTTAAGCAAGACGTCGAGCTGGTGATGCAGCCCCGGGGTTGGGTTTCTAAAGGTGAGTGCATTCACCGGATTAAGAAATCCCCATCTGAAAATAACACCTTGTCAGTAAAACACCGAATGTCCAAAGCGCCCGAAGGACCGGGAGATAAGGCCGTAACGGCTAGGTGCTTACCATACGGCATACCCCGTAGATGGTATCTATGTCCGTCTGTTGCGACGCGTTTTACTCGGTCAATTTAAAAGCTATGAAGCTGAAATTTTGCACACAATGGGGTCATGGGGCTGCCATACAAACCCAACTCCCCAAATTAGGTTCCTCTAAGAAAAACTTTTTTATCTGTGTACAAATTTCAACCAAATTTCACACAAACGTGTTTCTATTGATAACACAAAACATATGTAAGATTGGATCAAATGGGATGATGGGAACATGGGGCTGCCATACCAACCCAACCCCCCAAATTAGGTTCTTCTAAGAAAAACTTTTTTATTTGTGCACCACTTTCAACCAAATTTCACACAAAAGTGTTTTATTGATGACACAAAACATATGTAAGAATGGATCAAGGCGGGCCATGGGGTCATGGGGCTGCCATACAAACCTAACCCCCTAAATTAGGTTCCTCTAAGAAAAACTTTTTTATTTGTGCATTAATGTCAGCCAAATTTCACACAAATGAATTTCTTTCGATGACACAAAACATATGAAAGAATGGATCAAATCGGACCATGGGGTCATGGGGCTGCCCTACAAACCCAACTCCCCATTTTGGTTCTTCTAAGAAACATTTCCTACACCAATTTCACAAAACCTTGAATTAATGTGTCTTAATCAAAGCAACAAAATAGATCAAAACAAATGGGATCGTACTATGAGGCCATGCTCCCGCATCCCCCAATAACATTTTCTGAGAACATATTTTTATTTGCCCACTTATTCCAACCAAACCCCACACAAATATTGTTTTGCCGACGCAACGGAACTTTTGTAAAGACCGAAGGAAAATGAGCGGAGGGGGGGTAAATACAAGTCGTAGGTACGCCCGAAAAATTTTTTAGCCCGGAGGAGAGCGAAGGGTATCCAAATGTCGGCCTCGTTTTCGTTTTCTAAGGTCTAATAGTTGGTGTTCTCTGATTGAAATTGAGACGGACGAGTTTCGTTCGGTCGTCTTGAGCCTATGTGTTGGAATGTAACGGCCTGCGATGGTTTTCTAAAATGGCTAACTTTAACTCTTTTTGACAGTAGTAGTTTGAAATCGTTTCATAATCGAGGAAATATAGTTAGCGGTTAGAGGCATGGAGAAATAGACTAATTGGAGGATATTCTCATGATTAAGGCCTGCATGAAACTCGTCCGATACAATTCCAATGTTCTGTATAATCCTACCGTATCAGTTTATTTCAAAAGTCTAATTTCTAATTTCTTCAAAATTTAGAAAACAGTAAAAATATTTTATTTTTTGAAATCAATTTTGAAAATTATAATTTTTGAAATTGTCCCAGACGTAAATGTGAAAGGTAACATAGCGTTAGAAAGCCAACACGTTGAAACAACTTTTATCAACTTTGCAGATTTGAAAATTCAAAGTACCGTTATAAAATTATTGGTTGATATTTCAAGGAAAAATAAATTTCGAAATTTCTCAAAAGTTTGAATGTTTGTATCTTGGCAGAAACCGCGAACAATTTTTGACACGCTAATTGAAGGGTTTTACGCGATGTCACTTTCACTTAATATCTATCGAGGCCTTAAGCAAATTCAGTGTGCATATCTTTTCCAAAACAGATAGACACATACAGCATCGCTATTTTTCCTAAAAGTTCTTGTTAATATGTCCGAAGAATATGTATGGTAAATAATATCAACGTCCGATTGTTTTTTCTTTTTATGTTGTCCTTCATTTGGAAATAATAAATGAAATGCATAACTTTTCCATTTGTTTTCGAAGAACACAATCAAATCATCACAATTTTCTTCGGATCACTAGTTTGTCAAGTGCCAAAAACAGCTCATGTCATTGAATGTTGTTAGGACATAGTCGTAATGAATGAGGTTCACTACGTCTAAGGTCAATCAGAGTTCCGGGAAAATATTATACATGTTTTCCATATCCGACCAAATTTACCAGTAGGCTGAGTAGGCTTCAGTCAAGGACGACAGATTTCAAGGGGCGGCAAATTTCGTGATAATATTTTTTTAGGTTGTTCACTATAGAAGACTGTAGGATGTAGCACTTATTATCATTATAAGGGAACATGTGTATTTCTACCTTCAGTGAGATATAAACATGAAAAGGTACTTATCGCCATTGTCCAACACGGCGTCTTGCATTGGCTCCTTGCGGGTTCCAATCTAGGGCCTGCTTTGCAATATTTTTCGGCCCTCTTCGAAGAGTATGACCTATCCATTGCCACATTCGCCTTTTGACAGAAGTGGCTATCCAATCCGAGCCTGTGATATTATAGTCTAAGAAAAATGGCATATTTGGTCGGCAAAAATCCTACATCGGAATTTTTTTTTGATTATGGTTGGGGATGGTCCCGAGATGATGGCATAGAAAGTCCCAACCGATCGGGGGTCGGCAACCTTAAAAAAGGGGGGAAAGGGGTGCCTTTTTTCGTTTTTTTTGCGATTATTTCAAAAACAGTAAGAGATACTGAGGACGAAAAAAACTACATAAAATTATCTTTGCAATGATATATAACACATTAGAGTTTAATTGAATATTTCGGCGTTAGAACAGAACATAAATTAGAATATTTTCATTTTAGACCTTTTTTAAAAGCTCCATAACTTTTGAAGGAACGCTAGTTCAGCCGTAAAATTTTGTATAAGTATTCGCAACAAGTTTAAGATAATTTTAACGTAAACATTGAGTCGCTCCGATCAAGGACCTTCATTATCCCCCCATTTAAATTTTTCAAAACGGCATATCCATAACTCCTCCCAAAATTTAAGCAGAGTGCTACATTTTGGTTTGTTACGATTGGAGGTCATAGTCACCCCACCATCAGCTCATTCGGATAAAAACTAAGGGTATCTCCCATACAAAGTGACCCATCAGGAGTTTGTTCTACGTACTACTCATTTTATAAACTGTAGAACAAAGTTGTCATGGGTCACTTTGTATGGGAGGACAGGATTTTTGCCGTTCGATGGCCATATTTTGGTCCAATTTTCTTAGATTATTAAGGAGATCATCATTCGAAATCTTCAGCCAGCAGATTGGCAGGATGCGCCGTAGACATTGGTTTAAAGTTTGCAGCTTAGTTGTTATCTCATTGGTCACCTTCCAATTTGAACAGCCGTAAAGAAGCACAGATTTCACAATTGAATTGAAGATTTGGATTTTGGTGTGCCTGGAAATGTTATTATTTTGCTGCCCTAGCCTTGTTGATACGCGATTGCACATCAGCGTCCGCGCCGCCATCTGCTGGGACTATGCTTGCGAGGAAGCAGAATTCGAAAACTTTTCGACTGCCTGGTCCGAAACACAAATTCAGGTCTTGTCCTCCTGGATCAGAGCTCAAGTACTTGGTCTTGGCAGCGTTTATCTTTAGCCCAGCATTACTTTCGCAATGCAGAGCATCGGCCATTTGAGCTAGATCTTCCATTTTATTTGATACCAGATAAGTGTCGTCAGCATAGTCCAGGTGTTGCAGGTGATCAAACATTTTCCATCTGAGACCTTACATTTGGTTTGGAAGCGCGCCCGCTAGTACATCGTTTGACTACGAGGAAAAGAATAGGTCGCAAAATGCAACCTTGTCTCACTCCAGTGTGCACTTCAAAAGGATCTGAAAGCGTACTCTTGTGCAATACGTGACATTGGGCTCACTGATAAGACTCCTTGATGATGGAAATTATGTTATCTGGTGTGTCCCTCCTACGAAGAGCTCTCCAGATAAACTCCTGATCAACACTATCGAATGCCTTCTCGAAATCAATAAACATGAGGTGTAATGTCGCTCAATAATAATTCGGAGGGTGTTTATATGGTCGCTACATGAAAAAAATCGATTTCATAAGGGTTTTTTTTTTAATTTCTAAAAAACCCTAAAAACCTCATGAAAGACGATCAACTTTCATCCTTGAATTTTAATAATTACGCCCTTTTCCAGTCGACAGGAAGAGTTTCGGTTTCCCAACACTCTCTGATGAGGTGAAGCAGAATATTCGCTGTAGCATTCGAATCCGAATTTGAATATTTCTTCTTCTGCCGATGAAGATACACTCGGAGGCACAAAGCGGTTGTTTAGGATCTCAAAAAAGAGCTCTTTGGATCTCTGATCTTCTTCGGTAACAAGCAGTAACCCTTATTTATCTTTCACAGGATGGTCCGTAGTAAACGATTTGCCAATTAGTGGCTTAATAAGCTTGCAAAGGGTACCACCTTCACCACGGTAAGCCGCATCATTTTTGATGTAATTACGCTTCTTCTACTTCTCTGCACGCCTCTTTGTAGTGAACGGTATTCAGTTCGGAGTTGATTTTTGGCTAAATATCAGCAGCGCAGTTAATCTGTTCGCGTGCAGAGATAAGAGAACAAGTATAGCATCACTGATAAAAGGTCTCCTACCTCGATTCAATCGTCCCACAGCCACTTCGCCACACGAAATGAAAGAATCCTTTTGTAGGATTCTCGAAAGATGTTGCTGCCCTAGCTTTTTCGTGCAAAGCGGTATTTAGTTAAAACGTGGCACGATTCGTGCGTTAGTAGATCGTTTGATCGGTGCCATTCGTAAGCGAAATTTCGCGAAACAAGATGATGGTCGCTGCCAACATCAGCCCCACGCTTCGACCTGACGTCCAAGAGGCAGTTTTCTATGTCTTGGAAACAGCAATATGGTCAATTTGGTTTTCTGTTCTGCCATCAGGAGAAGCCCAAGTTGTTCAATGGCAGGGTTTATGGTGTCGCCTAGTCCCTGATAAAAAACGTCTTTGGTGATTGATCTGCAGGTTCGGTCGGTGCGTAGCACTGACTAATTGTGATGTTTCGTACTCTAGATTTGAATCTGGCTGTGATGATACGATGGGAAATTGGTTTCTAGTCGATTAGGGATCGGTCTGCTTGCCAAGGTGTATTATCGTCTTCACTTCCAGAGTAGAGCAATATACAGGACGAGAGCTTGGTGATAAAGTCGCCCCCGATCCGAGCCATCACGTTTCGCTCAGTCGTAGTATAGCGATGTTGTATGCTGTCATTTCCTGTTCGACTTCTGTGAGCCTTGCCTTCCGTTATTACACTCACTCCACTTCATCCGAACGTTCCAAAACCTATCATAGTCCGTTGTTTATAGCAAAAAATCGTTGCCGTTGAATCAGTCTGAGGTATCCGAGGCTCGTAAAGTAAATTTCAGGTATGCGGGATACAAGCCTACATACCCTATTCCTCAAGTCGCCTTTTACGACAAGCCGGGATCGCTGTGGTATAATTCTAGCCCCAAAACCACAGATGTCAATTTTTTATTAGGTTTCGTATACATATGTCAACCTTTGAGCGCAAAACAGAGTTGCTGTGCGCACAATTGTATAGATAGGTTCGAAAATCAGGAGAGTTTTATTCTACCCTGTCCCTTTAGTCGTCTCTTACGACACGTCGGGAAAGACAAGACGAGAAGAATAATTGCTATTACTGGAGCAACCACAATCCGCAAGTGTTCTACCTAGGATCGGTATCCGAAAATGTATCCACCCAGGTGCGGTTTACACGAGAAGCGCGAGTTTAGGCATCACTTGCAATCATATCAAGTGATTTTTTCCCGGTCTAAAATATTCTTAGCGGTAATCATGAAACAGATTTGGCCACAGTTTTTTTTTTGTCAAAGAAAATAAAATGTTTGGCCGACGTATTGCAACAACGAATCACCTCCTGGTGATTTCGAAAGAATTTCGATTCAAAATGGTGGCATCAATGTTTGAGCCTCCAACAGTTTGGGATCCACCCCTATCAACAGATTTTCAAAGCAGAAAATTATTGTATGAACTTAATACTCTGTGATAAATAGGGCTCGGAATTTTATGTTTTTACATTTTTTTTCTTTAGACTGATAATCAATTTTTGGGGTGTTTTCTTTGCGTTCCAGAACATTTGAAAGCAATTCGCATGTATTTGTTTTTACATATTTGTAAATATTCAAGTGATATTACATATTTTTAAATATTTGACTCTTTTTTACATATTTTCTTCCATATTTAGGAAATTTGTACATAAGTACGAACAAATGATAAAAAAAATATTGAATTGATAGTCCAGTCAAAATATCCCAATTCAGGCCTCCAAATAAAAAAAAAATAGAGTAAGGCTAATAACACTTTTCAGTATCTATAATAGCAGAAGACTCTACAATTGAATTCGCTAAGAAAAAAGTTGATCGGAAAGCTCTGAAAAAGATGATGGAACGTGGGCATGTGGGGTGTCATACCAAAGAGGACTTCAAGTGCATTGCATTGCTTGTTACCTATTTCAAGGACACTAAATGGAATAATTCGGCCTTAAATAAAAATCACGGGTTTAGAAAGATAAAGCTACGGGAAACACGAAATTTTTTCATTTGAGCCCAATTTTCTACTTTGAGGGTCCTTGGAACAAGTAACAAACGCCGGAAATGGAATGTACTTGACTTGACATCCTATTTGATATGACACACCGCATGCCCACTTTCGATTAAGGTGTGCAATTAGTGTCCTTTTACGTCCTTTTTCAGAGCTTTCCGATAAATTTGTTTTTTAGCAAATTTAATGGCAGAATTGCCAGCTATTATAGATTATGAAGTGGTAAAAGTAGTGACAACTTGAATTATTCTCTTAGTTATGGCTTTGGAAAGGTACACGGGAAACACGAAATTTTACAATTGAAGCTAGAATTATTCCGTTGAGGGTCCTTGAAACAGGAAACCAACACCAGATATATAATGTATTCGACGTCCCCTTTGATATGATACCCCACATGCCGACCTCCGGACAAGGATTAAAGAGTATCCTTTTTGGTCCTTTTTGGGATCTTTCCGATCAACATTTTTTTTAGCAAAATTAGTTTTAGATTCCTGGGAGCCCACTGATTTAAAAACAACAAAAATTAGCCTTACTCTATTTTTTCTATTTGAAATGCTAATATGACTGGACTATCAATTTTACAAGGGGAAAAGATAGAAGAGGAAATCGCAAAATTCAAATATGAGCCCATCACATCAGTCGATGTTGAAAGGTCATTCAGCCGGTATAGAAAATCCTTGCAAGAGACAGACGGAGTTTCAAATTTGAAAATTTAAATAAATATCTAATTTAACGAATTTTGAAGAATAACTACGGTTTCGATGTACATAATCATATTTTTATTTTACATATTTCAGTTTTGTTTTGTACATATTTTGACAAAATAAACACATATTATATGTACATATTTCATGTTTTATTTTACATAAAATTCCGAGCCCTAGTGATAAATATTGAAGAATGCTCAGGACCCAAGAAGCGGATATCTCGAAGATCACACATATTTAAGTAATAAGTGTAAGTTGAAAATAATTGCAGGCAAATAAAGCATAATTCTTCCCGAATATTCATTATCGAAAAACAGTAGGGGCGGCAACATGTGAATAGCCCACTGGCGGCCAAAGGGAAAATCCGCCACTGTATCCGACTCATTTTTTTTTTGCGCAAAATATGTATGTATACGTTTCCACTCCACATCTGTATGTATTTCTTTTGCTATTTTATTTAATGATAAATGATTTTCGATAAAATAACTTGTTTACTGTGTTTTCCTTCGAAATATCTATATGCTCTATATTCTTACCTAATCGTATTAGCAGGACGACTCTCGATTGGATATAACCTTTCCCAGATGATATAACTTGCCAGTGGCGACTGTACTACCAATAAACAGTTATGCCATTGTCACAAAAGGATTATTGTTAAGAATAATGTCGAGAATATCATATTACAGCATTCCTACCGCATAGAAAATTCCTTTCAGCTCAATGGAATTCCTTACTGCGAATCTGGTAAGGATTAGGTTCAGAGATAGTTGCGAAGACTCAATAAATCCTTCTCGCGGAATAAAATGGTTATCTTCTTCGAAATGCATAATGCAATTTCAACCTCTATAGACATGACATACAGAAGAGTATAAATACTTCGTTCATGTACAATCTCTGAGTAATGTAGATACATTCCTGATCCAGCATAGCATACTAAATCGTTTGCAGTCTTACGATGGATTAACTTTATAATTGAAAGTTCAACAGTGAATCTTTTGAAGATTTCTGTATAAATCGAATAGAAAGTGAAGGATATCGCTTATGGCTTAACGATTCTATTCGCAATCGATATAAAATTGACATTTCGTAGAACAAATAAGGCACATCATATCAATATG
Organism: Microchrysa polita; assembly: GCA_949715475.1. Taxonomy (NCBI): domain Eukaryota; kingdom Metazoa; phylum Arthropoda; class Insecta; order Diptera; family Stratiomyidae; genus Microchrysa; species Microchrysa polita. Next base: position 130,550,844 of record OX454415.1, on the reverse strand, counting down.
CGTATGCTGCTGAATGGCAGGCAGCATACAAAAATATTGACACAGAAATCCAGCTTATACGCTTGGGCTATTTGGAACTTTTCATGACGAAACTGCCAAAGACAGCAACATCAGAATGACATGCTATAACTAGAGCCATGTAAGGATTTGCGGAAAATGTCACACATCATGTGTATCGAACAGCAGAAGGACTTATCGAGGTGACTAAGTTAGTTGAAATGTAGGTTTGTAGTATAACCATATTCTTGAAAAATTTCGATAGATTGAGCATTTTGATTTTTATTGTTGTGTAGTAGCGATTTTGGTGGATTTTTTTTCTGAATCGAAGACGTTCTCAAGCTAGCTCCGGAACGATTTACATATATCGAATAAGCATTTATATTTTAGTCTACTGAATTTATTAAAAAAAAATTGTTGATGTCTTTTGAGACATATGAAAGATGAAACCATGCATATAACAGCTCTAACTCTCAATTTACCAAGACAAAAGGACAAATATAGTTTTTTTTTTTTATTAACATATCTTTACTCACCTGAAAATATATGACAACCTTACACATAGCCTCCCCCATAAACCATGTTTCTGTTACGTCCCAGACTACAGTTGGCGGTAGACAAAATAGAATGACGAAAAAATCCGCAACAGCTAAATTGACGATAAAAATGTTGGTTACGGTTCGCATTGAATAGTTGGTGTACACGGCGATGCAAACAAGTGCATTTCCCACCTAAAAGAGACGACAGAATAAAAGAAGCTATAAAAAGGATTATGGACTATTTTAAAAGCGACGAAACTCCTTAAACTACATAGATATAGTTTGATGTTTCATGGCTTTCCCTACGTTCAAGTTTTATATAATTTCTCTACTTATGCAACGTGTGCAATAAGCGGTTGGAGTGGAGCACTTGAAAAATTCATTTTAAATTTTATAATTGCATTTTGCGCGATCACATTTAGTTTAAGTAGAAAGCTCCACAGATACGGGATAGAAGTGCAGAATTAATAAAGACTTAATATTTGAAAAGTTTTATTCGTTTTTCTAGTACATTATAAAATAAAAGTCGCAGGAAATTTAACCATTAATTTGGTCCAACTTCGGAGAAATTACTGGGAAAGCTAGGGCGGAATTCATAGTCCTCACTTATATTGAAGGAAACCCTTAAGGGCATCCTTATTAATTTCGCAATTCGCAATTCGCAATCGCTAAGATTTTACAAATAAAATTGAACTCTGCTACTACTAGATAATTTAAAATATTTTATTTGTCAGCTACTTTAACTAGGCTCCTAAATAAAATCATTTTGTTAAATGAGGTAATGCATTTATGCACCAATAAGTATTCCCTTATACTTTTTCCTTCAGGGGATCCTTATTAATTTTTTATGACATATGCGCCCCTAAGGGTCACGAAATGGGATAAATATTAACTACGGTAACGTATCCTTGAATCAGTGACGTAGATAAGTGGGCGATCAAGGGGATAAATCCCCTTGATCCCCTTCGGTCACACAATTTTAAAACAAAGTAAAAGTAAACTTTGCTGGAGAATTGTTCAACGCTTTTTGATCCACAATGACAGCAGCGGCAGAAGCAGAAAAATGCCTCTGCTTCTGCCGCTGCTGTCAATGTGGGTCAAAGGCAAATGCGTGTGTTCTAAATTGAAATTTTTCTGCTGATGCCGATGCCTCTGCCGATGCTGATGCTGACGGGGGAATTGTATTTCAACCATTATCGTTGAAAAAGTGGATACACTAAATATTAGACTGGTATGTTATGAAACGTTGAGAATAGCTGGAACCGCGTAACGTGACTTTTTAATGTAATTATAACCATCATGAGTGAAAAGGATGTACCAGTGGCTCTTGCAGAATGCATCATTATTTGTTTTTTAGTCAAAGCAAATATAAAATCCGCGAAAACTTATCAAAAAGTACTAGAGAAGTTCCAGAATGAGTGCCTCTCTAAAACCCATGTGTTTGAATGTTTTGAAAAGGCCGAAAAGTTGAGGCAAAGTTGCCACATTTGCGCCACCTAGTGTCACCGATGAAAACGTAAGCGCCGCCACCGTTGAAAAACTCATTGTGGAAGATCGACGAAGTAGTGTGCGCTACATGAATGGGGAGTTGGGCATAAACGTAAGTAGTATTGGGAAAATATTCATGAGCGGCTGGTCTACCGAAAATCTCAGGCAGATGAGCGCTAAAACCTCTGAATATTAAGTATAAATTCTTGCGCTCGGAAGTTTGTACACATCTTCTACAGCATTGAACGAATTCAGAAAGTTCTATTAAAAGTTTCAAAAGCTATGAAGAAGTAAAATTGTTTGTGCGAGAATGGATCCGTGAAAAGCCGCGAGATTTTTACGAAAAAGACATCCAAAAGCTTGCCGGGAGGTGGCGAAAATGCATACAGTGGTGTAGGGGAGACTAATTAGAAAAACTAATTTTTACCATTTGTATCTTTAAATTTGTTTTGCTTCGTTAAAACTTGAGCGTTTGGTCATAAAAAAAGGCTTAACTACATAACTATTACTTGCACAGACTATTAAAGCAGGCGTATATATTCCGTTTTTCAATAAAAGTAACAGATGCAAACTCTCACTTCATTCTTTATCTACGCGCTTCATGTACCTTTATCTCCGCGATTAGCTTAGGGGAGCGAGAGCTAAGTTTCCGTTTAGTCCAACAATCGCCATGCGCAAAATATTTGGGAGCTTATCTTTCACTCGACCCAAAGGGTGAATTCAAATTGTAAGAAAACGACCGGACGGGTAAACTTGCAAGACAAGAACCATCGTATGATCATTTCACACTATCCGATCAAAACACGGACCGGCGAACAATAATCACACAGCAAGTATGTATAAATGTTGCCATGCACGCTCCAAAGTTAGTGTACAATGAAGTGACGAGTCGACAAGATTAAAATGCAAGTAAAACACGCGCTAATTGTCGTCGCAGAACGCTTGAACTATCGGTAGATGCAATCGTCTTATCGATCGTACGATTCTTACGAAAGAAAAACAATCGTGTCACGATTTTTTTCCTTCGTAAGACTCCTTCTTACAATTTGAAATGCACAATGCTTGTCTGCTGGCCACTACAAAAGCTCTCTTGCCTTGCAAGTTTACCCGTCCGGTTTCGTCTTATAATCTGAAATCAGCCAAAGGGTCGATTTTCGCACGTAATTATTTTTGTTTTTATAAAAAAAAAACACAAGTCATCACGTACCTTCACGATTGATATTAGTCAAAATTTTCAAAGAAATTGTTTCCTTGACAAAAAAAGCTCTGTTTAAAGACTATTTTATCGCATTCTCTATTTTTGTAGCAATGCTCAGAGCCTGCGCAGCGGAAAGTTTAAAGTTCCAAGCTCGCATGAAAACATGTCCATACGTCCAATAAATAAAATCAGAGTGAATAGTAATTTTCGACAACAGACATTTTTTGCATAGATTCCGCGCAATTTATTTTGAAGGGTTGTGTTCAGAGAAGTGTGTGTTGATATTCGGATTTATCTAGTTTTGAAAAGAAAACCTCACTTAAACCAATTTTCCATGTCGGATATTTTTTATGGTGTTCAGTCCCACAGAATTTAGAGAAAAATATGTTACCACCTGAATATTTTGATATTTTATACTGTAATCACTAAAAATTCCGTTATAATATTGAAAACATTTCGGGAGGGGTCCGGACCCCATGGACCCCTCCCCTGGCTACGTGCCTGGAGGGCATGTTCGCGATAGTGATGTTGTTGAGAGATTTTAGCTGCCGCTTAGTAAGCGCCAGGTTGGCATCACTCGCGATGAGTCGTGCCTGTTTTTTCTCGGTTTCAAGGTGTATGTCAACCGGGTGTAGGTGAAGTAACACCTCTAGAGCGCTGCTAGGGCAATATCGAAGTGCACCGGTGGTAATGAGACATGCTAGTCTCTGTACCTTGCCTAACACGGACTTACCCTCCGTAGTCAGGGCTCTCTTCAAGCAGACCACAGCACCGTAGTCTGGAGTAGGCCTAACTATTGCTCCGTAGATCCAGAGCATAATGGAGGGTCTCATACTACAGGTATTCCCTACGAATATTTTGCATATCCAAAGGGCTCTGGTGGCTTTTTCAGCCGCCGACATCGACATGCTTTTGCCAGTAAAGTTTACTGTCGAGGATTACCACGAGTTATTGTACTTGATTCCCAATTGGCAGATGGGTGTTGTACATTATCGGACGTCTGAGTTCAGCCCGATTTCTGTTCCTGGAGAAGAGTATGATGATCGCTCTGGATGGGTTTACTCAGAGCCCGTTCCCATCACACCATTCTTGAACTATTTTTTTGTGCTGGTATGAGTAAATCAGTAAATACCACTTTGATCGCTCCCAAAATTAAATGGACATCAACTACAACTATCTCCCAGATCGAAGTACTCGTATTTAGGCGTTATTCTGGACTCAAAGCTCAACTGGAAGTTGAACATCGAAGAGCGCGTTAAAAAGCTTTCTGTATTGCTTTTTCCACCTGCAAGGCAGTATTTAGCAATTATAATGGTAGTCGCACCAGGTGCGCCAAGTGGACGGAGCTGATCCCGTGGATTGAAAATGCTCCTCTACGAGCAGGCATCGGCACGTGCTGGCATGCTCAGCCAGGTAGAGATGCGGGCGGGGTGGTCACCGCTCGTAGCCCCTTATTCCACTACACTCACAAAAACCACGTGCCTTCGGGAACTCACATACCACAAACACAAGGAATTAAAAAGGGGAAGAAAAGCAAAAAAGAGACAGGCGTCGGCCAACTCAAACAACATCTTTTTATGCTCCAAGGGCCCGATGTTGGTGGACCCTGGCCATCTTTACCCTCAAACATAACCTGCAAACCCGACTATGCAGTCCCCAAGGCCTAACGAGATGTAATCCAATTTTGGGGAACCGCCCTCTTACGCGCATCGAGATGAGACTCACATCACTTCATCTCGGAATAGAATCGGAACGGGGATTAGGGGAACACATTCACACCTCACACATCACACGTAACGGACTCCCTTCAGGCACTGAGACATGCGATACTTATCCTTATGTGGACGCGGCCACCAGTGAAGCTCCTTCTTCTTCTTCGGGCTTCCTCGAACACTTTCCACATATGTCGAGCCCACTCACTTTTGCCACATGTGGCCCGGGACCCGTTACTTTTCTTCCTCTACGCGGTGGAAAGGTGTGATCCGAAAGACGACTCCAATCCGACTCATTGAATTTCTCCCACGACATCGCTTACCCAAATTCTCAGGTGAGACGACGGCAACCCGTTTTCTTTCTCCCAAGACTTTGTTGCTGGGATCTTGAGATGGCTTATCTTTGCCGCGATAAGTCATCTTCCCGTCGTCATCAAATCAAATTGTTCAAAAATACAGCCCGGCCGGCCGGCGCGGCGGCTCGCAATTGCATGGCAATCATCACAAAATGGGGTGTCAAGCCAAACATGGTACATTGGGTTTACGCGGAGGTGATACGACCCATCCTAGCCACTCGTCTGGTGGCCAGCGCTCAGTGAAGGCAACAATGTAAGAAAACTTGGTAGAGTGCAGAAATCGACTTGCCTTAGCATCACAGGTCATAGGGGGCATGCGAACCTGCCCGAAGGATGCGCTGAATGTAATACTGCATCTTCAATCCATCGATATTTTTTATCAACCAACTGGCAGCATGTAGTGGAGTCAGGTTCAAAGAGTTAAGCTGCTGGAGTGCTAGGCCATACGGCCACAGCAATATTCTAATATATTCTAATATTCTATACCAGCTCCCACAAGACGTACGCAACGTTGTAACATATTTCAATGTGCCCAAACTAAGCTTTGGGAAGATCTTTGATGCCAAATTCCCACCTAGAGGTGAGTGGAAAGAGAGTGAAGTGGTCAAGGAAATAATCACCCTACTCTGGGTACCCGGACACAAGAACATAGAGGATAACGAGATGGCTGACGAACTAGCCAAAATAAGTGCCACTCTTGACAGCTCTCATGCGAAGCGTGTTCGCATCCCGATGGCAGCTGTTGGGAGTAAGATGTCCAATCAATATTTAAGGGCTGCTAATTCCAAAAGGAAAATCTGAGGACTTGCGTTATATCAAGGAAGATGTGGCCCTCCTACGACTGGAAAATAACGTCTGGGATTCTGACTAAACTGCGTAGAGATATCGCAAAGCTTACTGCTGTTATCACGGGGTAATGGCCAATGGGGCTCCACAGTCCCAGGCTGGGAATCCCCTAAAACGCGCATTGCAGCAGTAGCGGAAATATATATGACAGAGAAACCCTTATTGGGGGGGTTTTGCAAGAACCCGGTATATGACGCTCGGTAGGGCTTTTGTGGGAAGTTTGGAGGATGTAGTAAATGTGACCTGATCTTATTTATTAGTAAGAATTTTTCATAAAGACAACAATACATATAACTTTATAACTTGCCGACAACAAATTTCATAATTTCCAAAAAATTGCAAATTAGGGTTCTTTTTCGTGACAAAACGTATACATTAATATTTCCACCCTAAGGACAACGAAAACCCCAAAACAATTGGCCTTGTCGTTCCTCTAACTTGTTCCCTTGACACATCAAAATAAAGCGTGAACGAATCCTTTGGAATGCTCTTTCTACTACACTACAACATTTTTTGTGTTCCCCAATAAATATGGTGGGTTTCGTATAAATTCGTGGCCTTGCCTCTTATAAATTATTTACGGGGAAAAGTATCATTTTTCTTTTGACGCCTGCGACCGGCTTGTTATTTGTCTTTGCGCCCTAGTTTTCTTTATGTTTTCAAAAATAATGTTGACAAGTTGTCATGTCGGGCGTCTGAATTTAAAATTATAATGATTAGACAATGAATTTACAATTTAATAATGCGTATAGTGTTAATGACCCTGGAATGAAATGTGTTTCAGGATTTTGCACACCTTCGAATGTATACATGGATAATCATAGTTCGAAGAAGTCCTCTTTGGAATTGTTCACATATTCCTAAAATAGTGAAATATTGAGTGGCGTTTGACTGGTAATTATGGAAGTACGCGATATAAACGAATCAGTCCTAAGAACGTTAGATTGAAAAGGAACGATTAGTTGGATTGGCAGTTTTTTTATTTAGTGGCCAGTGCACCACCACTGTGTTCAGATGAAGAAGAAACAATGCGAGTGCTTGCTTTTCTCGACGTGATTTCGTGAAAGTGCTTCCAGCGAAAACCATTAGTCTCGTTTGAATGCGTCCTAATTGTTGATTGAACTGTGTCGACGAGAAGCGTTTAGTGGACAATTAACGTTTAATCTTATTTTACCTCGAAGCTTCATCATGGTCATGAATTGATACATTTCGCAGGTAATTTAATAATTATAAGTTAAAGCCAAAAGTCAAGAGGGTAATAAGGTCCTGTTTCTTACAGCATCACACAACACACAATATACCTACCAGTCCCATCACGAAAACTATGGAATGTAGGCAGATAAAAATCCATTCTGTTGTCGTCGGATAGATATAGTCGAACACAAGTTGAATATATTCGTCGTATGTCAAATTACAGTAGAGGGCATCACCCACACACGTCTCGTTATGCTGTGTAATCTCGGAAATGCTCAAGTTCTCAGGATAATCTGTTGCCAGAATATCGGATTGATCAACAGTCAACGCGAACGTTGTTGCGGTGTCCATATCGAAATTCGTTGTCACTTCATTGGGCGATGGCGTTGATAAATTGAATTTACCTGTCGACCGTTTATCAAAGTTCCTGACACCAAGAATCCGACGTATCATTATTACATTTTTGCTTTCGGCCATTGGTCGAACCGCATCATTCACTTCACCACGGTTAATTATATCCTGATGGTGTTCAGCTCCAGCAGCAGATCTCCAGTTCATGCTATTTCCGTCGTACGATGATGTTTCATCCCCATAATAATTGGCTGTGTACCCAGTGTCGTAGCATTCCACTCGATTAAACTCGCATACGAGTATGATGAAAAATATGAGAAAAGCAGCTGAGACTATTGCTCTTTGGCCGTATGATTTCTGTGTATCTTTCACAATGCCCATTGTGCTGAAGTAGATGTGCCGGATTGTATCTGGACTGTCTGAATGCGAGATAATAGCAGCCGTCTTCATCTTATAGCGAAAATGTTTGCAAACACAAAGGAAGCAATTCTTTCATCCAGCTCAGTAATATTTCTCGCGGGCATTATTCTATTTCAAATATTTAAAGAAATCTTTGAATGCTCTTTTATGACAATAGTTAGCGCACAAGATGTTGGATATCTCCTTGGAAGATTATTGTACTCGGAAAGGAATTGCTGTTATTATTTGAACGTTTTTTTGCCATGATCTGAAAGAAAAATAATTGAAATCCTGCGTTAATGGAATAGCTAAATGTGAAAACAAATACAGTTTTTGTTGAGATAACATTTTTTGTATACATTTTTATTATTAAAGTAGTAAACGGTTATCCGAACATTCGATTAAGCGAACCGGGTACTCAGGTTTTTCCAAAATTTAGAATTTTGAAAAAATAAATAGAAAATAGCCCCAGATTTCGTATTCGTATGTGCCCTGTGGCATGGTTTAAGAATTGTGCCACCGATTTCCCCGGCGTGTCGTAGAAGGGGAGAATAAAACTCTCCTGGGTCTCGTACAAATCCTTACAATTGCGCGCGACATTGATTGTGTTCAATTGTATACATATGTACGAAGCTTAATAAAAATTTACCCCTGTGATGTTGGGGTTAGAAGCGTTCCCGGCTTGTCGTAGAAGGCGACTCGAGGGATAAGGTGTGTAGGCTTGTAACTTGCATACCTGAAACTAAACTACACTCGAAACATTGAACGAGCCTCGGATACCACGGACTGATTTACCGGCAACGACCTTTGGCTACAAACAACGGACTACGATTGGTTTTTGGAACGTGCGAACGATGTGGGGCGAGTGCAGTAGTACAAGACTCACGGAAGTCGAACGGGAAATGACCGCATATAGAATTTCGATATTAGGACTGAGCGAAACAAGATGGAACGGATCGGGAACGACCTTATCACCTAGTTCCCAAACTGTGCTGCTTTACTCTGGTAGTCAACTTGAAGCCTCACCCAGAATGGCTGGAGTCGGCATCCTTTTGAACAAGGAAGCTCGCCAATCTCTTTTAGATTGGAGGCCTATTTCCGACCGAATAATAACTGCCACATTCAAGTCCAGAGTAAGGAACATTACTATAATTCAGTGCTACGCCCCAACTGAGTCAGCCGACCAGAATGCTAAGGACGCCTTTTACCACCTGCTTGGCGACACCTTTGACAAGGCTCCCAGAGGTGACATAAAAATTATTATGGGGGATCTCAACGCTAAAATTGGGTCTGACAATGTTGGATTGGAACATCTAATGGGCAATCACGGTCTGGGTGTTAGGAACGACAATCGTGAGTTGTTCGAAGAGTTCTGTAACTCTCGTCAACTTGTCATTGGCGGCACCCTGTTCAAACACAAACCTTGCCATTTAGCAACCTGGATATCTCCAGATGGCCGAACAGAGAACCAGATTGACCATATAGCCATCTCCAAAACATGGAGGAATTGTCTCATGGACGTCAGGGCTAAGCGTGGTGCTGATGCAGGCAGCGATCACCAACTTGTCATCGCGAAAATTCGCTTGCGAACCGCTGCTGTTTGTCGCACACAAAACGAGCGTGTATTGCCGCGATTCAATTTGCAAAAGCTTAAAGAACCATCAACAATACGCGCAGTTTCTAGCGAATTGCGCGAGGTAGCTAATGCACAAACGCCAGATGCTTCTTCTATTGATGATAGATGGAACATTGTGAAGGAAGCTTTTATATCGTGTGGCGAAACATTTGTGGGCAGACTTCATCGAGGTAGGAGACCATTTCTCAGCGACGATACATGGTCTCTGATAACTGCACGGAAGAGAATTAAAGAGGAATTGAACTCGGCTACTAACACTACAGTCAAGTAACAACTGAGGACCGAGTACAATTCTCTTCAAAAAAAGAGTTGAGAGAAGCGAAAGATGTGATAAACGCAACAACATCAACGCTTACCGGCTAACCGTGGTGACAGTGGAACCCCTTACAAGCTCATTAAGCCATTGACTGGCAAATCTTTTACCCATGAGCATCCTGTAAAAGATAAAGACGGGTCTCTGCTAGTCACAGACGAACAACAACTGCGCCGTTGGAGAGAGCATTTCATGGAGGTACTTAACAACAACTTCAACCCTTCAAGCTCACCTCCACCGGAAGCAGCAAGTCTTCCGCAAATGGCGAGAATTAATACCGGTTTACCATCCAAGCTGGAAATAATTAAGGCCCTTAAATAATTGGAAGCGGGGGCAGACGGTATCCCCATGGAACTTTTGAGAGCGGATATCAACGCTACAGCGGATATTCTTCTACCCCATATCCAAGATTGTTGGACAACGGAGACTCTCCCTCAAGAATGGAAGAAGGGCGTCATTGTTAAAATCCCTAAGAAAGGAAATCTCAAGGATTGCAATAATTGGCGTGGAATCTGTCTCCTCCCTTGCAGTCTGTAAACTGATGGCTAAAATAATCTTGGACCGGATCAAGATAACGATGGACCGCACTCTAAACAATGAACAAGCTGGTTTTCGTGAGGGTTTTTCATGTAGCGATCATATCAACACCCTCCGAATTATAATTGAACAATCCGCTGAATGGAGAACCCCGATACATCTTATGTTCATTGACTTCGAGAAGGCGTTTGACAGCGATGACCGGGCTTATATCTGGACAGCCTTACGTAGGAGAGGCATACCAGAGAAACTTATTTCCATCAAAAAAGGAGTCCTATAGTGGAGCCCAATGTCATGTCTTGCACAAGGGTGAATTGTCCAGTCCTTTTTAGGTGAATAATGGAGTCAGACAAGGCTGTATTTTATCACCAATGCGGTTCCTTATTACCATCAACGACGTAATCTGCGATTATCTACGCGACCATAAAAGTAAGGGTAATCAGGTGGAAGTTATTCGATCACCTTCAGCACCTGGACTACGTCGACGACATTTGCCTTCTCTCAAACACACCAGATCATCTGGCTCAAATGACGCATGCTTTGCATCATGAAAGTCGAAGTGCTGCCTTAAAAATTAATGCCGCTAGGACTAAATACATGAGCTTGTCATCAGGAGGGCAAAACACCATTTCTATCTCCGGACAACCGATAGAAAAAGTCGAGGACTTTACTTACCTTGGAAGCGTAGTGACTGCGGATGGTGGGGCTGATGCCGATGTAGAGTCGCAAAGCCCGAGCAGTATTTTTTAGTTTGACTCCTCTTTGGCAAAACCACAACATCTCCAGAAATACCAAACTCCGGATCTTCGAAAGCAATGTAAAATCTGTGCTTTTATATGGGTGTTCCACGTGGAAGGTGACCAGTAATATTACCACCAAAGTGCAAACTTTCGTGAATCCAGTGCCTACGACGCATCCTACGAATTCGCTGGCCTGAGGTAAAATCGAACGAAGACCTCCTTAAAATTACTCGCCAAAAAAGGATAGGCATCGACATCAAACGGCGAAAGTGGCAGTGGATAGGTCACACAAGAGCCAAAAAACATTGCAAAACCGGCTCTAGATTGGAATCCTCAGGGAACCAATGCTAGCCGTCGTGTGGGACGACCCAAAAATATATGGAGAAGATCTGTTGAGGCAGAGGGAAAATCTATAGGCAAATCGTGGGACCAGCTAAAGGCGATGGCTGCTAATAGGCAGAGGTGGAAAAGAGGCGTAGTCAATGCCCTATGCCCCACTAGGGGTTAAAAGGAACCAGAGAGAGAGAGAAATGAAAAATAAAGTGCCAGTAAAAAACTTTTGACTGACCGAGGTTCCCTGTCGACATTAGTTCGGATAATCGACGCTCTACTGTACTTGCAAAAAGTGGAAGCGATATTTTTAGAAATATGTACCTACAAATGAAACATCTTTCATTAAAACAACTGTTCCTAACCGTTGGTCCGCGGTGGTCCGCGAAGAATTCGCTCTGTTATCTCAATATACACGAGAGTCGCGTAAACGTGAACTGCGTCAAACGTTAACACCCGTTTACATGAACAATTTTATGTTGACACAGACTACTCTGAAATGTGAACAAGTCCTGAAAGCCCTAAAACATTAGCACTTAACTTATTTATTAGCTATTTAATGTAAGTTGCAATTTAAAGTCTGAAAAAGATTTACATTACTACTACATGTTGAAAGATACAACTTGTTCGTAGCTAATACAGGGGTGGCTCCCACCTTCGTTGATGCGCGAAGGGCTGAGGTGATAGACATTACCTCTGTCAATATGCTGCACAGAATTCAGAACTGGAGAGTGGTGGACATTCTAACCATGTCTCATCACAGGGCTATTCAGTTTGGAGTTCTGTATGACACGAAACCGAGTAGCGAAAACAAACGTATTAGAGTATAGTGCCAAGGAATACGGACCGTACTAAGTATGAAATGTGTTTATTGGAACAAATCGAGGAAATTTCAGAGGAAATACCTAGTAACACGACTGAGATAGAGCGATCGGTGGAACTAATGAATTCTGCGATAACTCACTCTTTCAAACTGGCTTGTCTCGCTGCAATCATAGATGAAAAGGATCCAACACCCTGGTGGTGCACTGAATTGGAATCTATGATGAAAGAGACAAGGAAAGCGTTTAATAGGTACATGCGAGAGAGGACCCCTCGCTCTTGGGATCTCTATAAGGATAAAAAGAGAGAGCTGAAGTAGACTCTAGGTACCTACACGTAAAAGAAATTCGTGGAGGGAATTTTGCTCCAATATCAGGAATACATCCGATGTATGCAGATTACAGAAGATGATTTCGAAAGACAGCGTTTCCAAAATGGGACTAATCCGAAAGGCGGATGGGACTATGATGGAAACAATGGAGGAGACATTGCAGTCACTTACGGAAGTCCATTTTCCAGGAAGCTTCAAGTCAAATAATCCGTGGACTCAAACCTGTAAATTGGTAGGGGCGACCGGACGACAAGAAGCTGAGAGGAAAATAAGTTTAAATGGTGTCAGGAGTGCTATCAATACTTTTGAGCCATATAAGACGGCTGGAATGGACGGAATAACATCTTTTCTACTGAAGACAAAGGAGCGAGTATTGGTGGACCATCTAGAGCAGTGATTCCCAAACTGGGGGGCGCGCCACCTAGGGAGGCGTGACGATCAGGGAAGGGGAGCGCGGGCACAACTCTAACATTGATGCTATTAATAAATTATGGTTGCCGTTAATGAATTATGGTTTTCATGCGAATTTCTTTCGAAATACAAAAGGGGTAATCGCAAAGCGTTGCAACAACCGTCGCTCCAGTAATATCAAAATCAATTTTGCTGCTCGACGTATCGCTGAAACCATGATGACGGCCGAACTCGCGACGAAATTTAGGATGCCCAAATTAAAAGCATCTTTGCCGCTGGCAATTTTTGCATCTATTTTCGGTTTTTGGCCAACATTTTCTCGGGGGCGCCAGGATCAGCAGATCTCGCAAGGGGGGCTCGAGCTGAAAAAGATTGGGAACCACTGATCTAGAGAATACCTCGCTGATGTATAGACCTCTGAGTAAATGTCAACATGCTTACAGAACAGGTAGATCTACTGAGTCCGCTCTGCATGAAGTTGTGCGGGTAGCAGAAAGAGAGATTAACAACAGCGGTATCGCTATGTCAATCTTTATGGGTTCTGAAAAGGAAAAATGTAGAAACCATGCCCATGCTGCTTTTTGGTTCGGAGATAAAAGAGTCCAAGGAGGTGAAGTACCTAGGGGTAACCTTAGATCCCAAACTTACTTGGAACTCTCATGTTAACGAAAAGACACAAAAAGCAGCGAGGATTTTGCATCAGTGTAAGAGAGTGTGTGCACGCAGGTGGGGTATATCACCAAAAGCGGCACATTGGATCTATACAATGATGGTTAGGCCTGTTCTATCCTATGCAGCAGTGGTCTGGTGGCCCAAGGGTAGCCAGAAAACTACTAGGCAACGGCTGGATGTGATCCAACGCATTGCATGTACAAGCATATGTGGTGCAATGAGAACTACGCCAACACATGCTATGGAGGTTATACTGGGATTACCGCCACTGGATCTTTTTATAAAACAAAGTGGGGCGCTCACAGCAATAAGAATGGTAAGAGATAGCACATGGCATCACTTTGGTAGCAACGAAGGTCATAAGAGGATCCTGGATAGTACTCGCGATAATGTCAGGGAGACTCATATGCCTTTGGATGGTATGAGAAGATGTAGGGTAGTCGAAAGACTTCACATCGCTCTCATAGAGGATGGTAGGATACACGAGGAATATCCACGTGATGTTGCTATTTTTACTGATGGGTCTCTCATGGACTGAAGAGCGGGGGCTGGAATATACTCCGAGGAGCTAATCCTTGCATGCTCACTTCGTCTAGGAGAGCATGTATCAGTATATCAGGCGGAGATGCTTGGATTGCTGCACGCGCTGGATCATATTCTGGAAGGCGAGATACTGGGGAAGAATTCTGATAGCACTCGACAACCAATGAGTGTGCTTCAATCAAAAATTGATTCCATCCATCGGCAACGATGCAGAAGGCTATCCACTTGTAGACAGGCTCGTAACGCAATTACCAGTCCACTAGGGAGGAAAGTCAAACAAGTACTCAGTTACACACAGAGTAGCCTAAGTTGGATAACTGCCTTAGTAACAGGGCATGGTAATTTTAAAGCTCATCTATCTAAGATGAAAATCGTGGAGGATGATGCATGCAGACTATGTCTGGAAGAGGCTGAGACGGCAGCACACATTGTATGTGAATGCCCAGCACTACGTAGTAGGAGGCTAAGGATACTAGGTAAATCCACAATAAGTGTGGACTCCATGAGGGAACTTAGCTTCAAAGATATGCTACGCATCACACGGGACTCAGTGATGAAGGAAGAAGTCGATAATTATCAGTCGACTTCTGGAAATCACTGAGAGCTGTAAGGGGACGAAAATGAGCCCAAATAGTAGTGGTGGCGTGGGTGCTGGAATCTTCTGCAGATCAGTAAGTATCTCTGAATATTACCGTCTTCCTGATCATGCCAGCATCTTTCAAGCAGAAATGCTTGCAATCATGAAGGCCTGTCATGCTCTCAGGGACATACAAAACAACCAGAATATCGCTATCTGCTCAGATAGTCAGGCGGCTATCATGGCTTTACAATCGGTGAAGACGACCTCCAGGGTTGTTGAAGTATGTGAGGAAGCATTAACCAGCCTTGGCACGCGACAAAGAATCACCCTACTCTGGGTACCCGGACACAGGGACATAGAGGGTAACGAGATGGCTGACGAACTAGCCAAATTGGGTGCCACTCTTGATAGCTCTCATGCGGAGCGTGTCTGCGTCCCTATGGCGGCTGTTAAGAGTAAGATATCCACCCACTATATAAGGGCCGCTAAGTCCAACTGGCGAAATCTGAGGACTTGCGTTATATCAAGGAAGATGTGGCCCTCCTACGACTGGAAAAGAACGTCTGAGATTCTGACTAAACCACGTAGAGATATTGCCAAGCTTACTGCCGTTATCACGGGGCACTGGCCAATAGGGCTACACGCTGCCAGGCTGGGCATCCCCTACAACGCGCATTGTCACAGCTGCGGTAATGTGAATGAGAGGGAAACCCTGATTCACTTTCTGTGTGAATGCCCGGGACTTGCCAGAACCCGGTATAGGACGCTCGGTATGGCTTTTCTGGGAGGCTTGGAGGATGCAGCTAATGTGAAATTAGGGGAGCTGCTGTACTTCCTAAACAACACTGGCTGGTTCAAGACACCTCCCCACTCATAAATTCATTACCTAACCTTCATCATATACACTAGTTAAACGTCATGGAGTTGTGGTTTCAAAACGGCGTTTTATGCGCTAATTGGGCTTTGGCTATCCTCTGCCTAGGCCGCCACTTTTACCAACCAACCAACCAAGTGGTCTGCTTCGGGAAATCCCCAAATCACATATACATATACATTACTACTATAGGTTGCATTAACCTGCGGGAGAAACAGGAAGCGGAAGCAGCTAGGTTTGGCTATAAGAGTCTTGTTTGCCAAGTATTGGACAACCCACCGAAAGCACTTGGTTTGCTTCATGCAATCAATCAATGGCAACAATGATGTGAAAATAGAGATATTCGTTCTCACCGCTCAACCGTTTGTAAAATAATATTTATGGGGAAAGTTGCACTTCCAGTCGCATTAAGCAGTTTGCAAGATATACCAAAATATTTATTGGGGTAGAAAGCTACCCCACGAATGCACATACGTTGATAAAAATAACGAATGTAGTTAAGCGTTAAAGACAGGATGCAATTCTGTCCAACTTCGTTATGAACTTTTCAATCTCCCAACACTATGGAGTAAGCAACAAAACGACCCTGATACAATTTTAGTTCACATTTTCGAAACTTTCTCGAAATCAAACTTCTTTGTCCAACGCTCTTTCAATGAGAAGATGCACCAATTCGTCTCTAAGATTTGATGCCTCTTGGTATGTTTGACAAAAGATGCGGTCCTTCAAGGGCGGTCCCAGAGGGGGGGTCAAGGGGGTCATGACCCCCTACAGAGTGGGCAAAAAATAAGGAACCGATGTAAAAAATTCATAACTTTTACATTTTCCTTTTCTTATTTTCTTTTTTTTTAAGACATTAAACTTGGGAGATTTAAATATAGAACTGTACACCATTGCACATCGAACCAAAATAGTTTCATTATTTTTTGAAAACAGTTCGCAGTTCTCAAACAGCTAAAACTATACGTGCTATGGTATGACGTTTCAGATTTGCAACGTTCCCATATCGCTCAAATTTGGTCACCATAGCACGTATAGGTTTAGCTATTGGAGAACTTCATAAAATTGGCAGTATAATGGCACCATCAGAGAAGATTTTATCGTGTTCTGTGATGCTTATGACTCTATTCGGGACGAAGATGTTGAAGGTGAGGAGCGACGCTTAAGTTGCAAGGCCATTGCACATATTGTGGAAGATTTATTGTCGAAGTTTGATGTTGATGTGAAGAATTGTGTGGGGATACAGTGGACTTTTGGGAGTACCAGGTTGGTCTGTTGTTGCATAGTATCAATTGTGGGTAGCTAAGTGGAAGCGACTGTCACAATCTGCCTCAAAACAAGCCGTTCCCATTTGTCTGATGCAAATAATTAAAGAATGTGACCATGATTGTACCCAGCCATCAACTGCCTGCATCGGATTCTCGCGACATTGCCAGTATGTGTTGCCACTGAACGGAGCTTTTTAACTCTGCGTCGAGTTAAAAGTTAGCTCCGAGCATCCATGGGAGAAGAACGCCTTGTCGGTTTCCTTCTCCTGAATATTCACAGGGACATTGATGTTTATGTGGATGCTGTGCTTACAAGGTTTTCGAAGGGTTCAAAGACCAAATTAGAGTTTGTACTGTAATTAATTTTCGTTTTTATTTAACATATTAAAAAATTGATTTACTATTTTTGTTTTTGTTTGTTTCTATTAATTTTAACCTGGAGGATTGAAAACCTGATCAGTAATTAAATATTGATCAATCTGAGTTTTTTGGTTAGGACTTTGTATTGGTCCGATCAAAAAACTTTAAGCCCATAGCGGTGACCCCCCTCAAAATGTAAGGCTAGGACCGCCCTTGGGTCCTGTAGAACCAGGCAGGACCAAAACTTACAACCGACATTGTATCGATCCCAGTAGATATTAATTGGGGGAGTCGTTGGTATACGTGCGTTTTAATGGGCAGCTAAGTTATCTATATGGGCAGAGTTTTCGCCGGCTGTCATACACATCATAACAGCCAAGTGGCCTTTCCAACGCCCCAACTATGGTCTTTATATAAGTAGCCTTCAATCACACTGTATTAAAGCTAGGTAGATGGTACTGTTAATATCCATCACTATTAAAAGTTTATAGTATTAATTTATGTTCATATTATGAAAGTAGTCTGGTATAGTGGTAAGTGTGCGCACCTTCGGTGCACAGGGTCATGGGTTCGAGACTCACCATGTGACGGACTATGATCTCACTCAGATGTTAAACAAGTACCCACATATGGGGATAAATAATGCTGAGTGCTTAGTCCAATGTTGGACTGTCGCGCCTGTTATTTATTTATTTTATTATCAAAGCCATTTCTAGACTCTCAGATAAGAAAAATAGTTTTATGCAAATTACAAGTTTTATCTTCACTCTCTACATCCATAGTTGCGTGAATTCCATTCTGTAGCTCATATTTAATTCAAGGTCATGAACAGCGGCTGTGACCTGTATTCATATTCCCACCCACGTTTTACTCTAACTGGTTCTGTTCACATAAGCACATTACTCATTTTCTGAATACACATTGTGAACTTCCTAAAGCCTCTAAAGCGTACACAAAACGTTTGGAATAATACAAAATTAAGTATTTTTAAAGCAACAAAAGCACCTCCATATACAAATTCTGTCCAATACTCAAGGCAGAAGCACGACGTCTAATTCTCACAACAAAAGAAAAGCAACAAAAAAAAAATACGTGCACTTTTCCCATCGTATTACACATTTTTCTTGGCCCTATGCCAACTGGAACAATAATTGCAAGAAAAGGAACGTTTCTCGTTACATTCTAGTAAGGCGTGTTTAATATGCGGCCTGCGGGCCACAATCCGCACCGCAAAGGGTTTTTATCATGCCCACGAGTAGCTTTGGGAATTTTGAACAAATTTTAATACAAAAAAAGAAAAACATAAAACAAACTGTTGTCCACAAATTCGCAGGTCAAAAAAAGCAAAATGTCCTTAAAATATTAATCGCTTCACAAAAAAAAATTCAACCGCTTCGGTAATATTTTATGTCGATCTAAATATATTCCCGCTGAATCGTGTTACTTCCATCGTAAAAATAAAAACGGGAAGCAGCTTGCCATTATACGGATAGCTTTGGGGAACCAAATATGTAATGTTAATGTTAGCCTTGTTGAGCTGTAAGAGGCCACAGAGCATAGCTATCACTATTCAGGACTTCTCTGGATTCGCTAGGTAATAAACGACCTCTCGTGTTATTACAAAAAGGGGGTACTTGATAATATTCATAAGCCTAAACTGTAAGATCTGTCCTATTCCGCAAGACACTAAAAAAAAACAACGCTAGCATTTTTTCATCCCCGTTGAAAACTCTCACGAAAACCACATCGTCCCATAATGGCGAAATTTGCCAAAGCAGCTGTTGCCTCTATGGAAGTCCAGACTTACACATATGTCAATATGAATTTTTTAAGACTTTTAGAAAAAATACATTAACGAGACCAAAGATATTTGTGAGGCTGAGCCAAATTAAAAAAATTGTGACCTGCATTCATATGTGTCTAAATCGGGCCATTACATATTATTTAACTGTCGCTTTTCAAAGCCCACCCACATAAAAATAAAGTTTGACACCCCTGGAAAAGCGGACTAAAAACAACAACTTCAACAAGAAAATGCATTTTCTTTTCCTTCGGCTCTTCAGAGTTAAGAGTAACCGCACTGTGCGGCGTGGAAAGTGCTTTTAATGGTGCATATAAACGCCACATTATACCTATAATAGCAATTGTGCAGTGCAAAACTATGAACCATTAATTGCATCTAAATCTCTAAGTAGCCGTAAAATTTTATAATCCTCTCATATTGAATTTTAAGATATACGATTACAACGAAAATCCATTTAATGGTTATCGGATTTTAAAACTCTGAACATTTGAAGTGATTAATGCTGTACGACACGGGGTGGATAAAGTATTGCTATACATGTAAGTCCAATTGAAAGTTACATTGCCCTAAATGTGTACGTTCAAGGATAAACCGAAGAAAAGCAGAGAAACCGGCAGATAATAATTTTTGGGTTAAAAATATTCATGTAGATTTAAAAGGATAAATATCTAAAAGGAACCACAAATTTCAACAAATTATTCCGAAAAGGACATTTAGTACCTATAGTGCAATTAACTCTAGACCCTATCATGTTAAAATATAACTAATGTGTCCTTGTTTGTGGCAAATATAAAAAAAACACTTATTTTATATTTTCGGTAACCTGTCCGTTACCACAAAAAACTTTATGTATGAATATACATGTATTTCGGGAGCCACTTACTCCCTTCTTCAGTACAATGGTTACAACCATTGTAAGTGGCTCCCCAAATACATGTATATGGACATACATAAAGTTTTTGTGGTAACGGACAGGTTACCGAAAATATAAAATAAGTGTTTTTTTCTAGACCCTAAACATAAAAAAATGTGAAGTTTTGATGCCAAATTGTTGCATACTCTCCCCGCTATACGTACTAAAAACTAATCACTAATTTGAGCGTCAAGTTAAGGGGGGAGGGAGTGACGGAAGAGAGAAAAGTTTTTTAAATTTAGGACCGTAGTTATAAACATACTTTAACTCAAGGACCTCTTTAGTCAAGGATGCCGCAATTCCAAAAATAAGTGTAATTTCCAGTAGTTTTTCCTTGAAATAATTTATATTTACGAGTCGATGCATCCTTCTTCAACCCTATTTCTCGACATACGTTCTGTTGGTTTCTTTAACGATTTGATCCAGTAATTTGTCAGATAAATACTGTGTTCGAAAATTTTCAGAAGTCCAGCTATTGCAATCAGTTATTTGATAAGTTGGCGCGAATGGTATGTCACTTGGATTAAATTGTCCATTCCACACTCCAATTGCCGTTTTCGTTCGTGCAACCGGCTGAGGTTTTGATCTTCCTTTCGTTGATTGTAATCTGGAACGAGATCCACGGCTACAAGAAGCACCCCTTGCTCTTCCGCGTAGTGATAAGCTTGATGATGATAATGACACTTCATCGTTATCATCGTCTGAAGAACTGGAAAAGCTGGAACTACTCTTTTCTTCGGGAAAAACAGTAAATGGCGGATCCTCCTCATCTTCACACAAGCCAATATCAGGCGCATTTAAAATATCCAGAATGTCGTCTGGCAGAAGACCTAAAAATTAAATATGTTTCCTTAGAACATGTTTACATTTATCAATAGGTACACTGTATTAAGAACCACTGTACTATCTATAACAGGCCTTATACATCTGCAACTTGGTTGCCAACCTAGGTTGCAGGTACGTTACTATACACACTTGCAATATTCCGGCGTATCCGGAACAACCATGAGTTGTATCAATTGTACGATGAGCTGGAAGTATCGAAAATCGTGAAGCTTCAACACGGTCAGAAAAATCGGAGTAAAGTGTACACTATAATAAGTGTCAAAGTTATACAAAAAATTACCAACGTTTTTAAACACTTTTATATTAAATTTATAAAAGTTTTGGGTTAAAATAATTGTTAAACTTTATTTTTATCGTTCTTGTAAAACAAAAGGTGTACAAATCAGTTTTATAAGAAAATCATATAGATTGTTCTCTTAACAGTGTAAAAGTATTTGTCTAAAAGTACTTTTACCCCTGGTAGAGTAGAATGAGTAAGTACAATGTGTAACTTAAATATTCACTACTAAGAAATATCAATTTTAGTAATAAAAAGTGTCAAATGAGATTTTATAAATTATCGGGTTCATTTGATAAATTGTGATTATAAAATGGTTCCGTCTGATGAGTTGTGCGTTTTAGATAAATTATCAGAACCGGTGTGTGGCTTACTTGGTTGAGTCGCACTCAACAATGCTAGTAATCTAGAGGTCCGGAGATCGAATCTCGGCGTAGTCCAAAATTTCTGTACACATGTGCGGATAGGAAATATTAATAGTGCTTGCAAGATTATATACACTCTGAAATGATATGCAATGAAACGTTGACTCGTAATAGCCTATAAAGTCTCATGGTCTCTTACTATTTTATACCACAGATATATAAATTGGATAAAGTAAATATATAATTAATTTTGACTTATTATTTATATAAAATATACCCCAAAACTAAATCAATTTTACCCTTAATTCGGTAAAATTCGACACCAAGATTATATTAAAATTAGTTACTCCGTTATTATATCTTTTCTATACTTGACTTATATCAAATGCAAATGTAAATTGTTTATATCATTCTGATAAGTCTACTTATAAAAATGATAAAGTATGAAGTTATCAAAATGATATAAATTTTAGATGGATTTATATGTATATATTTTTTTGTCAAAATTACCCCGATTTTTGCGACCGTGAACGTTTGCAATGGGCGGGCATGTACAACGGATGGACGATAATCGCATGCCAAAGAAAGTGATGAAGGCACAACGAATTGACGGAGCGAGGTTGCGTGGACGACCGAGAGCTCGCTGGGAGAACTCCGTAGGTGAAGACGCCCACCAGCTGCTGGGCTTCCGAAACTGGAGGACAAGGTCACGTAACCGCGACAATTGGAGGTCAAAGATTCAGGCGGCCAAGGCCCGACGTCGGGCTATCGTGCCACATTGATGATGAATATTCCGGCAACCACGCCATTCACATTCTTGCAACCTGGTACTGCAACCTACAACATGCCTAAAAATCACTTATTTTTCTGCTTTTTTTTCGTGTTGCCAACCTAGGGGAACTACCGGGAACTGCATTGAGAACCAGTGTCCTATACGTATCACATTGAAATGTCCGTCAATGGTACTAGTCACAGAATAAATATTAAAATGAAACAATTGCACTACTGCAAACACTGGACTGTGTTAAATGTTGACTACCAAACGGGATTGCAAATAGTTTCATATTTTGGGAAATATTTGAAAAATACTAACCTCATTCCTTGTGCTGATTCATGATGGTATGCACTTTATGTTGGGACTTAAGCGACAAGTCTCAAGTCTCAATACTTTACTCACTAAAACGATGAACTATCATAAAATACCGTTCGATTTTCAACTTTTTGCACAGCATTACCCACAAAATTATTAAGCAGGTTGCCAAACAAGCCAATATTGCCATTTTGAAATTAAGGCGCTAGAATTTTTTGAATTATATATACTATACATATCACGCGGGACTATAGGAGGATAAATGCAAACCCATGATCCGTCACCTGTAGCATTCAAATGCATTACAGTTTTGACTCGATAATTCGAACCAATAACTGTAAGAGTTAGTTCGGGTGGCCCATTACGATTTTCTTAGGATGTGTAATTTAAATCTACACTAACAATTAATATTTCTCGTCGGTTTACATTATCTGACGCAAAAATATTGTTAGGAAAATTTTAAAACTAAATTTCAAGAAAATATCATTAAAACTGACCTTGTTCGCCTTTTACCGATAAATTGCATTTATCCCTTTCAGACAGAATGATGTTAAATTCCGATAACTACTCAGAGATAGCTTTATGTGATATAACATTTATTCTAACAGTTAAACATTGCGTTTAGCAAAGATTTTATGAATGTTTCAGTCAGTCATGCCATGAAATGGGGATCCCCGCAAAAAGAAAATCTTAAGGACTCACTGGGGAAAAGATTTAAGTATTAAAACTGGACAAGACGCGAGATTGCTGGATGCATGGTATAAACATGTCTAGTCTTCAAGAGTACAGTTTCAGGACCAGAAAATTTTATATCTTTCCAGGACTCGTATTTTTTCGGCTTAAAAAAATGTACAGTACAGCCACTTTTTTATCGAGTAGGTATAGTAGAGTAGTAAGATTTTTTTTACCCTGACTATTTTTTACCATGACCGAGGGGGGGGGCAAGTATCCCTCCCCCTCCCTGATCATCTACTTCCATCTACGCCCACGAACCCTCCTCTTAAAATCCACATACAGAATCTGTAACTCAATTGAGTACGCCTCCAATTAAATTAACCAATAATAATTTTATTAATTCAATGCAATTTTCGAGGTAAATTCGACAAGTGCATTAACATTTTAAATTATTATCAGCGCTTACACAATTATGATAAAAATCCATCGTGTTGCGGAATATGAAATTCATTGATATAATGAGTCACTTCCAATTAGGTTCATACTCCATTATTTTATATTGTCATTCATATTTTAATTTTAAGTTAATTTATAGCCCTATTCGACTGAAGCGGACATTGATCCTGTCCAGGATCAATGATCCAGTCAGTCGAATAGGGCTAATAATAAAGAGTTTTAGTAAGCCGTAAAAGTGCTAAAAACGTCATATTTGAAATATTTCTTTGTCGGCGTATCCTAGGATACCGCGAAAGATGTGGTTTGCTTAATTTAAACCAGAAGAACTCGATGCAATGACAATTCATAACTCTACTATCACCTGCTTCAATACGTATAATGCCGACTCGTACACCACAACCGTTTTACGATTTGCTAAACCTCTCTAATAATTTTAACCGAATATCAGTCAATTGCATATTTAATAATTTGTTATATTAGTGAATTGGTTAAGTTTGGCAAACTTAAAGGTGAAAACGAGACCGACGCTAATTTCGGGCGCGGCCGAAATTTGAATACCCGTCACCCTTGAATGAAACTTAAGGTTCTTTTGTGTTAATAATTTCTACCTCAACGCTATGACGTGTTCCGTTTCAATCTGTTCCTGGAGATATGTTGAGGCTTTACTAGGAACACACTTGGGTCTAGTTTGGTTAAGATTGGTTTGAAAGAAAAAAAGTTTTTCTTACAAGAATTTTAATTTTGGGTGGTTGGTTTGTATGACAGTCCTATGACGTAGTGTTCCAATTTCATCCGTTTCTAGATATGTTTTGAGGCTTTAATAGGAACACAATTGGTGTAAGTTTGGTTAAAAAAAATTTTTTCATGGATTGTTTTGTAACACAGCCCTATGACGTGGTTTTTCGATTCCATCCGTTCCTGGATATGTTTTGGCAATTTACTAGAAACACTTGGATGAAGTTTGGTTAAGATTGGTTCAAAAAGAAAAAAGTTTTTCTTAGAAGAACATAATTTTTGGTGGTTGGTTTGTATGACAGCTCTATGATATAGTGCTCTGATTTCATCCGTTCCTAGATATATGTATACATATTCAGGCTTTACCTGGGACACACTTGGATGAAGTTTGGTTAAGATTGGTTCATAAAGAAAAAAGTTTTTCTTAGAAAAACCTAATTTTGAATTTTGTGTTTCTATGGCAACCCCATGACGCCATGGTCCGATTCCATTCGTTCCGCCATGTATACAGCATACACTAAAAAGAGACTTGCATACAAAATTTCAGCCTTATAGCTTCAAAATTGAGGGACTAGTTTGTATTGAAACAGACAGACAGACAGACGGACATCGCTCAATCGATTTCTCGCGTCAAACTTATCAATAATATATATACGTTTCATAGTTGGAGGTGCTTCCTTCTGTGGGTTGCAAACTTCATGACACAGTTAATATATACCCTTTCACATAGTGACGGGTATAATAAATGTTTGTCCCTTCAAAATAATTTCATTTTATATATTGCGAATGGACAAAAAATATATAATAAAATAATAATAATAAACATTCACCACAAAATGCTTTTTGCAATAATTATCGCAAATGCTCTACGATAATAGCAATTGTGTTAAGTGCACTGTCGCGTACATTAAAGAGACGATGATGAGCCGTTTGTCATCATAATTGTGGCAACTTTATTCGGTACGTTTCAACGCATTTATAGTAAATTGTTTGCACTGAGTTAAGCTCCGTCGTCCTATTTGACACTTACAGATATGTATAATTTCGTCGTTACAAGTACGTGTGACGCGAGATGAGAGAAACTTAAATGAGAATGTCGTGCTATTTGATTTCATCATCTCTAAATTGTCTCATTGTCCTTGTGGAAGCTTTCTCGCGAATTGTAGGAATAAAGGCTATAAACTAAGCTCCTTGGCAACAAGGATTAAAATTAAAGAGATGAAACACAGATGTCGAATTTGTGTTTACCGCTGGATAGAAATCTGGAGCAGCGTGGATTTCTTTGAGGATAATGCTGATGATGCATTTGTGTGATAATTATGCCATATGCCAAAAATGTTTCGTCGGAAACAATAAAAATGTTTCGAAAAATCTGCTCAATTTAATTTGTATAGATACAGATACAAAATAAAAAAAAATCCTTCAATCGCGTTTCTTAAATCAAATCACGTCCATTTCCACCATGTACCGATTAGAGTACCTAGCTAATATTTAATTTGTGCCGTACAAATCACATTACACTGGTCAACGATATTTTCAATGTTTAATCAAATTATTTATTTATAGCGAGTTCTATCCTGAAACTGATATACATATGTACATACATACGTACATACAAGCCAATGTAATTTATTGCTATGGCAACTTGCCTGCTGAATGCAAAAGCCGGATTGCTACATGCTACTTTAATTGAATCATGTATACATGAGCTTTTATCCTTTATTCGAAAACTTTGTGTTTTTTTTTATTTTTCAAAAAATAAAACAATTAGAGCTAATTAAAGAAAGTACTCCGATAGGGGTGTTCATTGTTTTTGTACTAGATGTATAGCCAGTTCTAGATATAAATTAATTCGATTTGAATAAGTATTTAAGTACATTATATAGAATCCTTTAAGTACGAATACGAAGTCCAAAAGTGAATTGTGACATGAAAAACATTGGATCTTGTTGTGCATCTCAAAATCCATTTTGCCAACTTCACATTAAATTCGAATGGATTCTGTGTTTTCTCCGACACGATGACCTTTCATCTGCTCGTTTGGGTATAATTATTTATACATATATGTATATAATTTAATGTCTAACCAAATTAGGGACATTTCAAAAGGATGTATGGAATCTACGCCATAAACGTTTTCTCTTTACTGTATCTTTAGACAGTGCACGAGAATTGTTCCATACTATGCCGAGAAGAGGATAAGGGTATATAACTTGTTTACGAAAATCCTTGCAAACATGTCTGGTGGTTCCTTTGTTTATTATTTTATGTGGATTATACAGGGTGCGGCAGAGAGGACGGACGTTTTTGAGATGGGTAGTACGCTCCCCCTTTTAGGACGAGAGAGGTGGGGAGGGTGCCGTTTGATTCGTGAGTTCCTACCAATTTTTTACCAGTTGGCGTCATGGACGGTGGAGCACCGCGTTTTCGCGTATGATAGTTTCGTACGTAATAGTGAGTCAGTGACGGTTGTCCAGCGTGAATTTCGTCGCCACTTCAACATTCCTCGGAATAGAGCTGTTCCCTCTCGAAACACCATCTTTCGTTGGGTTGAATCACTTCGCAGTCGTAGTGAATTGATCAACAGAAGACCAAGAGGAGCTCCGCGAACAGTTAGAACTCCTGAAAATGTTGAAAGCGTTCGACAAGCTTTTCTTCGCAGTCCGACTCGATCTGCACGGAAACATGCTGTTGCACTTCGCCTCAGTGATCGTTCGGTAAGGCGAATTTTGCGTACGGATCTCCGCGTGCACCCCTACAAATTGGCCATTGTGCAACAGTTGCAGCCCGCAGATTATGGACAACGAATGAACTTCGCACGTGAGATGGAAGCACTGATCGATCAAAATGAGAACTTCATAATATGGATAAATCTGGTGTGCGGTCGCGACCGCACACACAGCCAGAGCATCAATGGACGTTATTCGCCCTCTCTTCCCTGGTCGCCTTATTTCCAGGTTTGGCGAAATTCATTGGCCTCCTCGGTCCCCAGATTTATCCATATGCGATTTTTTCTTATGGGGACACGTCAAGGCTGGCTATAGAGTATACGAGAAGAAGCCCCGAACTCTGGACGAATTGAAGGAGGTAATTCGCGAGGAAGTCGCCAAAGTTGAGAGAGCGACGTTGGAGACAGTCTACGCAAACTTCCAACAACGCCTCCAGCACTGCATCACCAATTTCGGCCACCACATGACTGATGTGATTTTCCACACTTGACTGTCTCAAATGGTATTTCCTTGTGAACCTGATTCCATCAGTAAATTTGTTTGGAGTAAAAATTAACGATTTTATGATTTTTCTAAAACCGTCCTTCCTCTCTGCCGCACCCTGTACCTTAGCCTTGAAGTATTTTCAAGGCTCGCATTTTGTCGCATACGGTTGACGACAATTTATATAAAATGAAATAGCTGTGTTCTATGGAGAACTCATGGGTCGTCCATGATGTCAATCCATATTATGTATGTATATGGAAAATTGAAAATTCGCAGACGGGAAAGTCCTGAATTGTTGCGAATAGTTTCTAAAACGTCAGAAAAAATCCTTACTTGAAAGTTGGTATTTAAAAATAAAAAAAATATAAAAAATAAAATAAAATAAAAAAGCTCCCTTTTTATCGAAAAGACCTTAGAACTAATTTCATCCAATCAGGATTATCTTCGAAATAAATGGCAAAATATGGTATCTCTTAAGGAAATCCTTTTCTTCTTTTCAATACAGTAGAGCGTCGATAATCCGAAATAATGTCGACAAGGGGTGGTTCGGATAACCGAAAGTTCGGTTAATCGAGTTTCCATAGAAACACTGGAGGATTGCCCAAAAGTTAATATAAGCGACAGCCACGAAATATGCGAAACGAATAGCACTGAGCCAAAATATGAAATTCGAAGGAATTAAGTGGTGTTGATGAGAATTTGCTTCCTTCAGGCACTCGATTTTTTCATTTGATTCGAAGCATTTTATATGAAAATAGCTAAATCCCCGGTTCGGTTAATCGAATGTTCGGATAATCGACGTTCGGATAATCGACGCTCTACTGTACTTAATACTGAAAGAACTTGTCGTCTTTTCATTTAATTTTAATTCATAAAATCAAGCTGTGCAATCTGCAAAAACAAACACGACAGCAGGAAGAAATCAAAATTCAGTTGGTTGAAAATCGAGCAAAGATTTTAGAAATTCAATATTTTTGACGAAAAGAAAACAACATAGACACTACACAGTGGCGTGGTTATAATAAAAAAAAATATATTTTTGTGGGATATGTTGCGATGGAGAATATACACTGCTCGTTTACAGAAAGGCAGAGTTTTGATTCGAGAGCATGAGCTGAAATATGTATATATGTAGTTTAAAGTTCTTGTCCATCTAGCAGCGGCGGCGCTAAGCACGAAGCAGATGGGGGAAGGGGTGCCAGCCAGCAGCGCCCACTCTAGCACTTACGCCGCCCCGGGTAAGAGGCAAATTGCCGCCCCTTAGGTGAAGTACCAGGCAGATTGATAGTAGATAGCACATGTTATGTCGTTGTTGTTGTAGAAGCGATTCCAGAGACTTTTTATTCTTGAATCGAGTGATTTTGGCAGCTTTTGGTCGTTGTAACACATCGGTTCCACAATGGCTGCCATAGTATCATATATCAACATAAAAATTCATAGTCACAGTGGGATTCGAACCAACGCTATAGTAATTCAGAGAATAGAATGTCTACCCACTGAGAAAGCCCAGATAGTATGTAGTAGAAACCTGTTCCGCCATCATTCATACTCTTAAGCGCAATTCAGCTCAGTTCAGCAAGGCCTAGAGAGTTTGTTTGAAATTCCAAAATTAAAACTAAGTATTGAATTTCCCGAGCACATGCTATTCACCACCGGCAAAAAATATAGAGATGTCAAACCTTGCGGAATTTAGAATGACGTAAGAGAATAAGGTTAGAGTTATAGCTAAATCGGCGGAACCTAGCTAAATCCCGATATTAGCATGTCCGGAAACATATTAGGGAGGACTGCTATTGCGGCTCTGGCAATGTGTGCATCCCTCATTTTGCTGGAATCCAAACTACCTTGTCCTAATTTTGACCATCCAATTCTTGATGAATCACGAATTAAAGTTGAATTGCTGCCAAATCCGAAAAGAAATTGTGTTGAAAGCGGTGCATTTGGGCAAGAAATTTCTCATAGAAGATTTTTTTTAACGCTTTTATGTGCTGAACGTATATGCACTACTTATTTCTAATTTCTTATGGTTTCTCCGGAGGTTCAATATTTACTTAGTGGACGAGATCTGACGCAACA
Organism: Microchrysa polita; assembly: GCA_949715475.1. Classification (NCBI taxonomy): domain Eukaryota; kingdom Metazoa; phylum Arthropoda; class Insecta; order Diptera; family Stratiomyidae; genus Microchrysa; species Microchrysa polita. The sequence continues at coordinate 130,520,895 of OX454415.1, read as the reverse complement.
GACTGAATAAATATATTAGGACGCAACCACACTGATCGTGGTTTGCCAAACCGCGAACAAAACATCAAAGTTGTAGACAACACACGCCGGGAGGGTTAGAGACTTTGGGGAGATCAATTTTGTATTTTTTCGGTTCGGTCAACTGATAGGGAATATTTATGCTATCAGCTATCGAAAGAAGAATTTTTCTTTCTTTTTATCGCCACTAGCGACACTTTCTGCACCATTTAACGAACATGTTGCGAAAAATATCAGAAACACAAAAGTTATCCTTATGAGAATGGATAGCAGTCCAAGTCATTTCAAAATCAGGAAGCACTTCCCTCTTTGACAAGAATTAGGGATAATGTAAGCAAATCCTTAATTCTGATGAAAAGAAGAGGAACTAATTTTCAATTGGAGGACGAAATCCGCACACCATTCTCCAATAAGTTTCCTATTAAAGAAGAACTTAATTAGCACATAACTTTGCAAGCGTCACAGACGTAAAATTTTAGGCAAATCTCACTAAACATTTTAAGATTCTAAATGCAGCACTTCGTATATCAATTGTATGGGCTCTTCAAAGCCTAGCAAGAACTTTGCATCTTTAAGACACAACTTTCAAAAGATAACTAATGATACAGTTGATAAATTTAAAAAGTAACGCGTTTCCTAAAGAAGCAATTGTTGTGCTTCTTTACTTAAACCTTATTTCTTATTTTGTTTCACCCCTTTTTACTTCATCTGTAGTTGTCATGGCTTCCTTTACACTAAATCCAAGTTGAAATCGAGATCTTACTTTTGGTTTTTCGATTTTTGTAATCGTGTTTTGGCCAAAAAGCCGCCCCTAAAATTTGGCAACCCGGGCGACCGCCCCCCCCCCCCTTAGAGCGCTGCCAGCCAGGCTGTCCAAATGGCAATTTAGACATATAAAGGAAACCACAAGAAAGCTGAAATGTGCAACTCATGATCGGTGAAAAAATGAAAACACTAGTAAAGTAACGAAGAAAACTGATATCTACGTATCAGAACCAGTGCTGTAGCCAAGAATTTTAAAAGGCGTCGAGATGTTTAGATGTGTTTAGTAAAGGAAAAACCAATAAAACCGTTACTTACGACGAAAAATTGATCAAGTGCGATAAATTAAAAATGTTACAGTATAATTTCCAGAAAGTATAATCGAGAATAATTGTTGAATTGCCCTTGTGATTTCACTGTAAAAACAAGGTTGAATTTTACATCGAAAACTCGTTGAATTTTACACTTTTTTTCTAGCAAAATTACAGTAAACGTTTATTTTTCAACCAAATTTCTAGTAAATTCAAAAAATAGTGTAATATTACACGTATTTTTTAATATTACTCAATTTTGGTGTAATTTGACACCACATTTGGTGTGAAGATGTGTCATTTCTTTATTTTTGTGTAACTTTACATTTTCAGTGTATATTTACCAATAATTTTAAGGAAATTTTCATGTAATTATTACGATTTTGGTGTAAAAAATTACACCTGCATTGTTTAAAACTGTTTCAATACTTTCGTGCATTATTGCATTTTTCTGTATCTGTCAAGTGGCTTGTTCTGTGTGCAGTTAGTCTCTTCCGTCCGAACTGCCTTCATGTGAGCATCATATTATTGTTGTTGTTGTAGCACTTTTTTGCTCTTGAACTGAAGTGGGAGTGGCAGCTCTTGGCCGGTGGAATAACAGGGAGCCGTAAATATTATTAATTAATTACAGAAACCCGGATGTAAATTTACATGTTCGCCGGCGTAAATTTAAATTTTTTCCAGTGCAAATTTGCTTTTTTCTGATTTAAATTTAAATAAATCTAAGAGTAAGTTTACTTATTTATGTGTGCAAATTTACTTATTACCGATTGTAGATTTACACCAATTTTGTAGTAAATATTTACACCGTAAAGCGTAAAATTACTCTCGTTCATATCGTCGTGTAAATTTACTACTATAATAGAAGGAAAAAAAGTTTCCTCCTATTATTATAGGAGTAAAAATTTTTCGAGTGTTGCAAATCTGTAGTCTGGCTGGTCTAGCGGTTAGTGCGCGCACCTTCGGTGCACAGGCTCATGAGTTCGAATCTCACCGTGTTCCATGGTGTTTTTCGAACTCACGAGCTTGTGACGGACTATGATCTCACTCAGATGTTAAACGAGTACCCATTTATGGGGATAAATAACACTGCTGAGCGTGATGCTGATCTCATTACCTCAACAAAAAAAGCAGATAAGATCTTGGAAATAGGATGTCACTAACACATCCTGCGGCCTTAGTCCGATGTTGGATTGTCGCGCCTGTTATTTATTTTATTTAAATCCAGATAAAATGCTTGCATTAAAGGGTTAACCCTTAATTGAAAATTGAAATGAATTAACTATAAAAAAAATACCGGCGTACAGAGGGCTGCGCCCGCAATACGAGGGTTTTTTAGAATTTTGATGCATAGTGAATATTTTTTGTACATATATTTTATAAGCAATAGATAAGAATTGTGCACAGCATTAAGAGAATGCTTCCTGTAAATCTATTTTTGGATTGGTCTAAATAAACGCGTTCCAGAATGAAAGGCTAGCGCCCCATGATGTCCATGATATTGGTAATTCGGGGTTTTTACATAAATCCTTATTTTACTTAACAAATTGGTTTCCTATTTTAAATTATTATTTGACAGATGCAGTCGCATAAAAAGAAATCTGCAAGTCCTTACTGAAAGTTGACCAGAAATATTTCAGAAACGATTGGAATGAAATACGTGCATCAAACCCCGACTTTGGATCGCCACTGGCCGCTGTACCTACAATACGCTACGGTAAACAATCCAAGAAAGAAAACAAAACTAAAAACGCTCTTGGGAGACTTCTTGTACTTGTATACACACTGTCAACAACATTTTCTACTTATCGTGTACTAGTTTGTTTGTTTTTTTTTTTTTTTATCTTTACGTCTATGGAGGTGACAGATATTAGAATGCCAATGATGATGGCAGAGACGACAATAACGTGTACGAGGAGCAAAAAGTTTGTCTAAAATTTTATCACCGTCAGATCCTTGGAAATGTGAAGGCCTTCGACAAAATGTGTGCTATAGCGCCCAACATGATAGAATATACAAAAACTTTCGGCGAAGCTCAGGGAATGGATATCCAATACGTGTGCATGAAATGAAAGCACAGGACAACAACAAGGACAACGTGATAGGATTTATAAAATGAAATATCTGTTGTTTTATTGTGCATATTCGTGAATTTGTTAAATATTCAATGATGAAATTTAAAATGTACGGTCTGTGTATGATTGATATTTAAGTGAAAGGAACCCATTTAGGAAAAAAATAATAGAAGGCCATACTAACACTAAAATAAAATATTTAAATTTGAAATGATTTTCATGGAAAAAAAATTAATTCTTGCTAATTTATGGTTGAGAAGTTAAATAAGTTAAGAATCTTATTTACCCTCTTTCCTCAAAATGTAATTTAATCCAATTGGAGTAAAGAAACATCCAATCATTCTATGCAACCGGAAAAATCCATCCGATTCGACAACGTGGAATGAAATATGAAAAGAAAATAACTACAGTAGAGCGTCGATAATTCGAGCGCCCATTAAACGATTCGGGGACTCATGTTTATTTTTGTAAAATGCATTGAATCAAATGAAAAATCAAGTGTCTGTAAGGGCGCGTACACATACAGTGCGACGCTAAGCTTTTCCGGGCCGGGCGATGCGATGCGATTTGTTTCAATGGCAAGAAACCTTGATTTTTCAAGGGAAAATACGGCGCTGGCTCCTGCGGTTTACCGCTGTATGGACATGATTTTAGATCGGCTTCGTGACATGGCGTGAAAGAGGAAGGTGACCTTTGTGGTAATTTGCAGTGTTAGCTTACGCGTTTCAAACCAATATTTGGGGGGCATTTGTGTTTGGTATACATTCTTGTTAACATTTATTTGAATGGGTGAAAAAGGCAATTTACGGAGTCGCATAGCGCAGTGAAACCCAGTTTGTAGCGTACACGCACATATTTGAGGCTGCCGGCCCCAAAATGGCATTCCTGTTTTCTCGGAGAAATACACGTCCAATCGGCGTGGCAGAAACACTAAGGTAAATTTTTGTTGCTGATTCCAAATTTGAGGTCAAAAACAATAATAACGAGACCGAGTTCTAATCGTGCGAATAGCACGATGAGTGTATACCCTATACCCATGTACAGACCTAGAATGCGCGTAAAACCGAAAATATTCAATTTAATTTTTTTTTAAGGGGGGAGGGGTAGATGGGCTGAATCTCGCACATCTTTAATATCTTATAACGGCATCCAGCAGCTATCATTTGCGATAAATTTCAAGTTTTTCGGGACATTCTATCAAAAGATATGGTGTAATATTGCTTTGTAGGGGATGTAGGGGTAGGGGAAGGCAGACCTTCTCCACTTTCCACTAACTTCAAGCATAAGTCACAATTAGGCATTGATTAAAATTTCAGGTCCCTAGCGACATTCTGTCGAAAAATATGGCCGAATTACACTATCACGGAGGGGTCATTTGTATGGGAGGTAGGGGAACCCTTGGTCCGATTTGGCCCATTTTCAATACGATCCAAGCTTTTATCAAAGCAATCATCTGACCGTAATTTCAAAACGCTAGCTCCATTATTTCGGGAGTTATCGTGCGAACTGACAGACACACGGACGGACAGACAGACAGACAGACAGACGGACATGGCTTATTCGAATCAGGGACCGACCCTGATCATTTATATATATACTTTGCCATACCTCAGGTGGCTCCTTTGAGGTGTTACATAAATCGTCGTAACAAAAACAATATACCCTATACCATCTTATGGGTATAGGGTATAAAAATGTTGTGGTTGCCGGCCCAAGAATGGTACTCCTGTTTTCTCGGGGAAATACTCATCCCATCGGCATGGCAAGAAACATTAAAAGAATTTTAAGTCGCTAATTCCAAATTTGACGTCAAAAACAAACAAAAAATGTTTTGGGTTCCCGGTCCCAGAATGGTACCCCGTTATGTAGGGGAATACTTGACCAATAGACGGTTTAGAATCACTAAGGTAGTTTTCGGACGTTGATTCATAGATTTGTAGTACAACAACAAATCTTGTCAAATCCGAATGCCACCTTTTTTTGGGGATACGCGTACGCTGCGAACTGGGTTGGACAGCACTGTAAATTTCCATAAAGGCTATTCAGTAGATCAATCCATTATTACATTAGCTCCGACTATCCATTCATTTAATATCTACAAGACTTTAACACTTTGGATGAACATCCGACACGTATGTATGCATATATAAAAAATGTCCATAGTAATGGAAGCCGATCTGAACGCAAATCATGCCTCTCATGTCGACATCTCCCTATCAGCTTCAAAAAGCTCCAAATAGCAAGCAATCAACCTCTCCACTAATATGTACACACATACAATACACCATGCCACTACGAAGCCCATCCAAACACAAATCATATCCCCATGTCGCTGATAGACGATTTCATCGGCGGCAATGCACATTCCAGCTGTGTATGTAAGAAGCACGCTTTTTTTGCGACCGCAAGGTGTAAGAAGCAACTTTTCATCAGCATACTTCAATTGCTTTGAATTTATTATTTTTTATTCAGTTCTACTCGTTTTGGAAAATTTGTCACAAAATTAACTTTATGCAGTCATCTAATTTTTCTATAGAAATCGAACTTTCGACCCAGTGAACAGTCCCTGTCGCAGGGGCGAACCCAAGGATTTAGGAGATAAATCGCCCTGCGAAATGTCGAAATAACTTCAAAAGTATAAATGTTTTCTATGAGAACAGCCTACTTCTTCGTTCTCTTATTGCTATTACCTTCAATTTTTAATCGTTCTTTGTGAATTTTCTTATAATGTAAATACTTTCGAAAAGAATTCTCTCTCTCTCTTGACTACCGTAATTCCTAGTGGAACATGGTGCGTTGATGACTACCATGTGTAGTCATCAACGTTACAAAGACAACTTGAATTCGGAGTGTGATACGGTTGTCAGCCCTACCACTTCCTAGTCGCATTGTAAGTTTATTATTCTACGATAAGAATATTTCTTATCATCTTCTTCTGACTTATACTTGCGACGAGTCGTGCCGAGTTTGGAAACTCGTTTCTCTATGAGTGTTTATTTCACAGAGTGGCGACCGAACGGTCACGGCCACAGAGCACGACGATGAACAGAATTATTCTATGGTTATCTCTTAGCATGCACAAATCTCCCCCGAAATTAGTTTCTGGGAGTACGACCCTGCTCTGTCTGTCTGTGGTCTGTCAACATTAGTTTGGATAAACGATGCTGTACTGTACCCACTTTCAACTATGTACCTATATGTGCCTCAAATTCCGTATCAATTGACATTCGAGAAAAATTCTTATAAATCTCTCTCTCGCAAATCGAAATCTCGAACTCAAACAATAGAATACCAAACAATATCAAGTAGAGAAAGAAAGCAAAATTGCAATTTTCTGCATTGCAGTCATTTCTATACAGATTTATTCTAGAGAGCACTCTTTGCAATTTGATGAAATTCCGTAAGTACCAATAAAATTTCTCAACTTTGCAAAGATTTACGGATACAACAATATACGCGACCGTGGCAATATTAACGTGAGAAAAGTGAAAATATGAGTACATATTTGTAGGTATGTGCATTATTATTTAACATGCAATATTTCTTACAGTTTTATTGAATCACACACTAATTTATGGTTTAATGAAATGCCAAAAATTCCTTAATGCAGCGAATTATTGTTTTGTTTGCTACGGAAATGTAAGTTTATGGTTAAAAACATGTTTGCGTGTTTTTGTGGGAAACATGAAAATAATAGTGGTGGCGTCATTGTTGAAGTGTGACCTTGAAAGCATATGTGGCTATTTTCCAAATATTAAGCGCGTTTCTTTATGTACATAATTAATATGCAATGTGAGACAATGGGTGAATTCACATTGTAAGACGAAACCGGACGGGTAAACTTGCAAGACAAGAACCATCGTTCTTACAATGTGAAATGCACAATGCTTGTCTGCTGACCACTACAAAAGCTCTCGCCGTCCGTTTATTAGCACAAACGGACGGCGAGAGCTTTTGTAGTGGCCAGCAGACAAGCATTGTGCATTTCACATTGTAAGAACGATGGTTCTTGTCTTGCAAGTTTACCCGTCCGGTTTCGTCTTACAATGTGAATTCACCCAATAGATCCTGCACATTCGATTACTAATTTTTGCATAGAACCACATGCGCAGAGGATGGGGTGAATTTCATACCGTTGCGGTTTCAGCGAGATCGGTTATAGATTTTTTTGGGACCCGGGGATGATATTTTGATGGGGTTCCTATAAATTCCATAATTCAGGACTGAATTGCTGTGACTGCTAATTTTCGGCAAAATAAGACAGGTGCGTCTTCGTTGTTTTTATAGATATTCCCATAGTGACAAACTTTCACATTCTTTGATGGCCAAACATTAATGTAGTAAGCACAGTCACGAATCCGGAGCTTCCCACTAAAATTTCGTTGCGAAACAGAGTCAAAATCTCAAAAAAAAAAAAAACATAAGAAAACTAATATCAATTATTGGGATACCAACGCTTTCTGAACATTAATATCGCGGTTAACCCGCAATCATGTTTTCGCTAACATGTTCATGGACAATTTTTCGCAGAAATGTACAGCTTCAAAGTTATGAGCCACAAAATGGAAGAAACCCAAATAATTTGGGGGTTTTTGAGGTTTTAGCCCTGTTCCGCAACGAAATTTTGGTGGGAAGCTCCGCATTCGAGCTCAGCAACATAAAACGAGACCGAAGCTAATTTCGGGCGCTCTCGTCGGGCTTAAATTTTTTCGGGCGTACCTACGACTTGTATTCATTCCCCCATTCCTTTCGTTCCATCTTCACAAAAGTTCCATTTCGTCGACAAAACAATATTTGTGTGGGGTTTGGTTGGAATAAGTGGGCAAATAAAAATATTTACTCAGAAAATTTATTAAATAAATGGGGTGATGGGTTTGTATGGCAGCCCCATGACCCCATAGTCCGATTTGATCCGTTATTACACATGTTTTGTGTCATCAATAGAAATAAATTTGTGTGAAATTGGTGCACAAATAAAAAAGTTTTTCTTAGAAGAACTTAATTTGGGGGGTTAGGTTTGTATGGCAGCCCCATGACCCCATGGTTCGATTTAACCGATTCAAACAAACTGCCTGCAGCAAAAAGAAGCATTTGACCAAAATTTCAGCTTCAGAGCTTTTAAATTGGTCGAGTCAAATTAATCGCAACAGACAGACAGACGGACATACGAACATCAAATCCCCAAGTCATGCTGATCATATATGTATACTTTTTATATGGTCGGAGGTGTTTCCTTCAATGCGTTACAAACTTCATGACAAAGTTAATATACCCTCTCACTCTATGAGCGAAGGGTATAAAAAAAAGAAGAAACAAAAGAAAAATTTATCCACTACATTTTGCAATCTCCAAATCACGTAATTATTACGCTAAATAGCCTGGAGTGATTTTCATACATTTGCCCACTTTTTGACGCAGACAAAAATAGGCTGATTCATTCGGGCTCTTTAAAAGTTCTAGTATTGCTGCCCAGTTTGTAGTAGAGAAAGTTTTGACCAAAGACTTACTTGCTAAGGCTCTCTCTTAAAGCTTCGGATCTTAGGTTATCAAAACCTTAACTTCTTTAACGCTTTTTTATAATGTGTATGACAGTATTGATGATGTGTGATTCCGTGGTCTTAAAAAGGTAGAAGTCAATCCTTATTGAATGAATAAAATCTACAGCCTCTCATAACGGCCAAAAACAAGAAAAATGCCAACTCTCCCGACCAAAAATTAAAATCCGTACAATCTGATATACTTTCATAATTTTTTAGCATTTCATAATTGTACCGGAAAATGATTCCTTATGAGATTTCCAGAAAATTGGGACGAACTTCGTATTCTTAAACTTTTAGCTGCCACAAGCCTTTAAAGATTTTTTAAAAATTGATTGTCACATAACTTAAACCTCAATATCTTCAAAACTACGTCAAGTGCACTAAAACGTAGTCAAGCTGCAGTATTAAAAGTACCGAACTACTACCGCCGATTTAAGCCTGAATCATGTTGATGATTTTTTATACCCTTCGCTTATTAAGCGAAAAGGGTATATGAACTTTGTCATCAAGTTTGTAACGCATTGAAGGAGGCATCTCCGACCATATAAAATATGTATATATCATCAGCGTGACGAGCTGAGTCGATTGGACGATGCCAGTCTGTCCGTCTGTCCGTCTGTCCGTCTGTCCGTCTGTTGCGACGCGTTTTGCTCGGCCAGCTTAAATGCTATGGAGCTGAAATTTTGTACACATGCTTCTTTTTGTTGCAGGCAGTTTGCATTTTTGAATCGCTAAAATCCGACAAGGGGGTCGTGGGGCTGCCATACAAACCTACCCTCCAAAAGTAGGTTCTTCTTAAAAAAACTTTTTTATTTACCCACCAATTTCAATAAAATTTCGCACAAAGGTGTTTTCATTGCTGACACACAACATATGTAAAAATCGAACAAATCGAACACTGGGGTCGTGGGGCTGCCATACAAACTTAGTCCCCCGAATTAGGTTCTTCTAAGAAAAACTTTTTTATTTTCTCATCGATTTCAATCAAGTTTTGCACAAATGTGTTTTCATTGCTGACACACAACATATGTAAAAATCGACCAAATCGGACCATGGGGTCATGGGGCTGTCATACAAACCTAGCTCCCCAAATTAAGTTCTTCTAAGATTTTTGTTATTTATACCCTAATTTCAACCAAACTTCACACAAATCTGTTTCTATTCATGACAGAAAACATATGTATGAATAGATGGAGTCGGACCATGCGGTCATGGGGCCACCATACAAACCTAGCCCCCCAAATTTTTCTAAGAAAAAACATTTTTATTTGCACACCAATTTCAATCAAACCTCATGGAAATGTATTTTTATTGATATTACAAAACATATGCAAAAATGAATTAAATCGGACCATGGGGTCATGGGGCTGGTATATAAACCCAAACCCCCAATTAAGTTTCATCGAAGAAAAACTTTTTTATTTGTCCACCAATTTCAACCAAATCTTATAATTAATGCCTCAAACATACGTAAAAATTGATGGAAAGGCCATGCGTTAATTGGGTCGCCGTATCATTTTGGCAAGTTTCCAATAAAAATTGGCAAATTTCAACGTCATTATCAATTGATATATTTGTACATCATATTGACGATCAATTCCCGATCAAATTCACAAAATTCCGGAAAAAATAGACGATTTTCAGAATTATGTTTACCAATTTCCACGTTAAATTATTTCATCTATTGAAATTGATAAAATGAATAAATGCAAAAAACGTAGGGTTAATTTTAGCTCAAATTAACTCAAACTCAACTCAAACCTAGTACCTATTCTGAATTTTTTTTGGCATGATATATGCCTATTGTGCCCAAATCGAGCTTTAGCGTTTAAGACATTAAAGCTGCTAGAAAAAAATGGAGCTAATAAAAATAATATAATGTAAAATTGTGCACCAATTTCAAGGGTTACAACACGCCTCCAGTCTCCTCCCAAATATTGTTTTATCGACATCACGGAACTTATTTGAAAATAAAAACAAAACAAAGAGAGCGATTAAACGTGCAAGTAATAGGCCACCCGAGAAATTATTAGCCCGACGAGAGTGAATGGTATCCATCTTTCGGCTGCGCCCGAAATTAGTCTCGGTATCGTCTTTCAGTCTTTCGAGAAAGTTTATTTTTAGCTTTGAAATCACTATCGTCTTATATCATCGGCATGCCAACTGTCAGTTACTTAAAGGCATACATCGTGGATTCGGGTTGATCCTGGTTTTATGCAGTTTGGTCTGTATATCTATAGCAATGGATTTTATTAAACATCATTTATATAAGCGTTTCTTTATAAATCATCTGCCTGTTTAGCGTCAGGGGAGCACCTAACCTTTACGCCATTATCTCCCGGTCCTTCGAACGTTTTGGACCTTCGGCGTTTTATTGCCAAGGTCTTATTGTCAAATGAGGCTGCAACACCAACTCGTTGACTTGGATAACAACTACCTGCCACCTCGAGACCAACACCTTGATGGGCAGGGACCATGGCCTCTTGGGCATACCTATCGCCGAGGTACACTATTCGCTCTATAGCAGGTGTGATCTTCCTTCGGCCCCTTATTGGTTAAGCCTCACGGTGAACATTCAGACGTGTGGTCATCAATCCACAAACTAGATATAGGCACGTAGGCAATTTCCACCAAGGCCATTCTCCCTCTAGCCCCTTCGAGGCTCAAGTTATGCGAATCCGCCAGCTCCGAAGCTCACACGATTTGCTTACATTTCATGACCAGCAAGGAACCACCGCAATCGTGCTCGGCCTGTTTATGACCAACCTTCCGTAAACTGTAGGAGAAAATCAGTCATGCCAAGAGCTATCCGTACATGACTCGGGAGCACGGGAGCGTCATCGCCCGAATGGTCTTTGTACAGATCCTCGTCATGGCGTATCCCTGCGGTGCTCGGGTACGTGGTGTCACAACTCACCAAAAATCTGTGTCCCACTCATTGATTAAAGAACTAAAGGATAGGCCCGAATCAAACTCAAATGGTCCAGTTTTCGAAATGACACTAATGGCCATGTATTTGACATAAAGGGAACATTGAAATGTAGGCGCGAAATTCACTTCACAAACTCACACTCAGTAACTGGATTTCACTTAAAAAACACTGAAATGATATAAGAATTACGTTATCACAAAAAACAAAAGCGCGACGCGACAAATATGTTCTTGAGACTTGAGAATTTGCAGAACGTGTAACAGCTGACAAGTGTTGACAGAAAGGGAACGCATTTAAGTGGAATGTTTTTTTTTTTGTTGTGTTTCAAACCCAGGGAGTAGGGAAGGAAGGAGATGGCATACGTAAAATGAGACGGGACAAGTTTGCTTGTTTAATGGGAGAGGAAAACAACGGTACATTAATTGATGAGTGAATCATAAACAACCCGTCGATAACACACTACGTTTGCATTTTATGACATAAAACAGCTCCTAACAACCACAAATTACCCGAGCAACGTAATGTTGTAGTCAATAACGTAACTATTTCACGCAATCGAATTAAATCAAACGAGATTCGCGGCGAGGATCGTTTTCCGCGTTTACCGAATTTGACAATAGAGAATGCGCGCGTGCTACAGAACTAGCAGAACCGGATGACTTTGTCGGTGTGTGTATTGATGTGAGTGGCTGAACTAGTCGATTTTGTCGCTGTGTGCGGCAAAACTGGTCGCATTTGACGTAAGCAAAGCCACCTTCACTAGAAGCCGGGAAGCAGCAATACATGCACACAAAACGAGCCTATGAACATGTCGTATGTACGTTGCACGATGCACTAACACAAGCACAGCGCATGTAAAAAAACCGTGTCTGCTCTGATAAAAATCCCGAAAACATGTGGAAAATTCACTTTTTGTCGGGATTTTGTTCTTTCACTGCATTCTAGACACTTTAATTCACGACACATTCCACTTTTCGCGACGAAAATCGACCGGGAACCAATACTTTTCGTGTAAAGTTTGTCGCGACCCAACCCGATTTGCCTTTACCGCAATGTAAATTTTCGATCTGAACAGGCCTATGATTTGGCGCTTAAGTATATGAACGTGTTCTGCTTCCGGGCTTTGTATAAAGATGGCTTTGGACGTAAGTGTACCGTGAACCGCTGAACGAGAGAACCCATGGACAAGATTTTTCGTCCCATGTAGTGTTGTTGTTTTTACATGCAGTTTCATCATTATGTCTACTCCATATCTACTCCCTGTTCAAACCGGACCATGCAGTTTGTATGGGATGACAGCAGATTTTCCTTTCCGTTTAGCTGTCTATTCCATGGTCCCACTATACAGCCGTCGCTGTGTCACAAGGACCCAGACCCCTCTGCGGGGAAATAGGGTGACACACAAGAGCTTAAAATTTGTTAAAATTAATTATTAAATTAAATTAAAATTTAATTCCAAAAAATCGCGCCAGTCGTTTTGAGAATATACCCGGAGTACGCAGTACCTAAGCATTCCATTTCTTGGAAATTAGGGCACCATTCTTTGGCATGGCTTTCTTACAAGGGACTAGAGTAGTCTAAAATCTTTAATTGTGGTGAGTGATTAAACATCAAGAATTTTGAAGCAACTTGTTGGTGACTCTATGTTCTATAAAAAATTTGATGACGGTTATTTTGAGGTACATTTGTTATAAACGGCCTTTTTTGCGCAGACAGAAAACAAGTCACTTCGTGAAATTGTTTTGTCCCGAAATTCAGTTTAGAAAGATGTAATTGAATTTGCATGATAATCTCCCACGGTTGCATTATAATTCGCGATTGCATTACCAGGTTATAGGACAAGAACGTCTTGGATTAAGATTTATTTAAAAAGAAGGCCAAGCTTTGCACACCTAGAAATTCTGTGTTTTGTAAACACTAAATTTTCAGCCCATTAACCAGTTTTTTTTTGCATTTTAGCTTATTAAGCTTTACTGGTTTGATTCTCGTCTTGTCTGAACTAAATTTATTTTAGCCAACAATTTTAGCTCCCCTCAAGGGTGTTTTGAGCTACCTGAATATTTTCGGGGCTACGATATTCTGATCAGCTATCCGAAATTTGGTGGAAATTAATTCACATAATTGTAGTTTCTAATCGACCAGCAAAATTTTGGCATTTTACCTTCTTTTCTAAAGATTCTAAATTTGTTTGAAGAACATTCCCAAACGATGGCATTTCTAGATTCGTTACTCAGAAATTTTACTCATATTTCAAAAATAATACTCTGTATTGCAATTTCGAAAATAATTTATAGCCGTTTCCAAACGTTTTATCATGCGGCCCGCTCAATCCTCAATGAGTTTGACACCCTTGCACTACAGGCTTAAATGTATTGTTGTGTCCAATCTACATATTCGTATTTATCTGAAACGATGGGTACCAATTTTATCGGTATCAGGAATAGAGTGAAATGATGCATCAATAGAAAATATTAAAACTCGATACACAGAGAAAAAAAATTAGAATGGTTATCTAAAGAAATAGTCGAATTCGTCTAAAGTTCGCGTTGATTTTCAGCTTATGATTCTATGTAGTTGGAACATCATCATTAGTTGAAACATCTACTATATTTGCAAATTCAATTAATTCATTTGTAAAGACAGCTATTCATTATCTATAAATTGTTAAATGTTGGATAGCTAAATTGTGTTGAAGAAAAAAGAACGATTGTTTGTAGTTAAATTTTATATTTGAATAGTACAATCAACAACTTTTGTGGAAGAATTGACTAAACTTTTTCTTCTAATCTTGCATGGTTAAATGAACGAATTTAATAGTATTTTCAGCTACAAAGATTAGAAAAATCAGCTATTTCTTTGGTAAAACTATCTAAATTTAAGTCAACTACTTCACTTTAGATAAAAAGTCTAAACCATTTTTTTCAGTGTATGTGTACGGCACCTACCTTCCACATTTAAAGGTTTAACAAATACTTAAAATTTTCTGACAACGCGAATGATTTGGGTCGATTTTCCGATTTTGTTGTATTAAAATAAGAAGAAGAAATTCGGAGTTCAAATATTTTTCGATTTAAAGGTATGTACTATGTTCACCCAGCGAAAAACTTGCATATATGTCTCCCGTGAAAAATGTGCAATTGTCACTTGCCTTTTATTCACTAAAATTAAAAAAAAAAGTGCACTCTCCTTATTTGTTTGACTGTCGATGACACCCTTTCACTGTGAAATAAAGTGCAACTACATTGTTTTCGCTTTGCTAAATGTCAAAAGCCGGTGTGGACACTTTCGTGTAAAGAGAGTACCACCAAGCGAATTCGATTTCACGATCATTAAAATTTTGACAGTATTTGCATGAATTTCACGTGAACTGACGATGTTAGTACCTGCTCTAAGCCTGATAGAGTCTGGTCCGAAAATGAAAAGTTTTGCAAAAATCTCTGGGTTCTTACCGGTGTGCAAAAAGATTTTGTAAGTTCAATCACATTATGGAAGAATACATCCGTAGAGTGAGAAATCCGCATCCAATGTTGACAAATTTTGCCGCATACTATCGAAGGGCCGGCCGGCTAAATCGCTAGAGCGGACGATGATGTTAACCTCACATCATTGTCTTCAAGTTCATTAAAATTCAATTCGGTTTCGAGGCAATGCGATTTACTTGCACATTGTAGTCGAAAACTTTTTCCTTTTTACGTACTTTCACATCTTATTCTCCAAACCTAATTCACTTACCGTCAAAGCTGTGCTAATACGAAAATTTGCGAAATTTACAAAATTCCTGCTTATAAAAGTTTGTTTTTCAATTCTTTCGCACTATTTTCTCACCTTTTCAATTCAATTCAATTACCGTACACCACGAGCAGAATATTACGCGTCATGCTCATTTTATCTTTATCGTCCGCTTTTTCTCATGGACATCGATTTGACCAAGGAGCAAGGCTAACGGTAGAAATGCAGGGAACATTGAACCTACATACATAACATGAATTTAGCGAGGTCATACCATTGGACAATTCCAAGTATTCCAACGGTAAATACAATCGTTGCAAAAGGAAAAGTTGCCGCACTTATCTTTTTTGTAACAACGTCCTGGTGAAATTCTTTTCAGCGAAAGAAGAAAACAGTTTTCATGGTGATAATGAGGATTAGTATATTTCAATGAAGAGTAAATTGTAAACAATGGATAAAGAGATAAGCATGGCGGATAATACGCTTAAGGTTATTCGGGTTACAGGAATTTAAAACTGAAAGTCCTGTTGTACTTGATTTGAAATTAAGTGAGCGGAAGATCATTGTACTCGGATAATAATGGGGGATAGTGGCGTATCAATACAGATAATATCAAGATTAGTTGGAGCACCTGGCTATACTCTGGTGTTACGAGAAGAGGCTGCGGGTTGCGCGATGCGACATAAAGAAACGTCTAGACTAGAGTATTCTTGTATCGATTTATTCCGTAGTTTAGAATTTACAAAAAGTGCATCTAGGCAAATTAAATTCTTTCTTTCTGCCGCATAAAGCAGTAAGACTAACGTGTACCTAAAGATAATAGAAAATTCAAATCATAATACATCCATACATTCCTTGTTTTTTTTTTTCACTGAATATGCATAAATGTGTTCAAACTGAAAATTTGGAAATGGCTGAGAAAGTATCGTCTTTTTAATAAAATAAAAAAGTATCGTCCTATTCATAACCCCACAACCTATTCTATATGAATATTCAACGGAAAGGGTAATATTAATCTGTCCAACACATTTCGCCGATGGCGTTGCTTTTTATGGTAGATTTATATTAAAAAAATTTGACGGAATGCAATAAAAAGACAATTTATGACTAGAGCAGACCATTTTTTCTGTTGATACTGTTAAAGTTTTTGTGCGATTCTGACTTGAACGTTTGATGTGAAAAGGTTTTTAGGGTAGTTTTAATTCGGGTAGTAAATACAGTGGATTATCGGTCAACCCCTCGGATAGCAAACGTTTCGTATAACGAACGAAAATTCATGCTAGAAAATGTTTCGCTTAGCGAACGAAATTTAGCGAAAGGAAATGGTGAAAATTCAGAAAAAAACTTGTGTGTAATCCCTATTATACAAGAATTGAACGCTTTTATCAATAAATACAGTAGCGTGAAGTTTTCTAATCGGGAGGGAAACATTGTCTGTTAAAAAGTTAAAGGTCGACAGCTTTAACTATTTTCCTTCCTGATTAGAAAACTTCACGCTACTGTATTTATCGATATAACGCACATGATCCTGGAATGCAAGGTGTTCGTTAATCGAGGATCCATTGTATTTAGAAGTATGGGCGTTCGTTTCAATTCAAAGTTATGGTTTCTTTTTATACCCTTCACTTTCTAAGTGACAGAGTATTATTTATTTATTCGCAAATATACAGAGAATAGGGATATTCCAATTATATCAATAAGATATAGATAAATGTATTAATACAAGATTTCAAAAAAATCAAGATAAAAAATAAAAGATAAACACTACGCTAAAATGACATTGACTGTACAACTATTAGCTCGAAATTTTTGGCAAAAGAATGTTTTAAAATACTGAAAGAGAATCGGATCTTCTCATCATTCGAATTAAATGAGAATTGGCATAGAGATCTAGCTAGACCAGTTAAAGGAGGATTAAGACTTTCATTTGATCGCGTGTGATATGACGAAATTCTATAATTAGTTTTATCGGATAAACTATAGAGTGCAGATATCCACCGCAAATCTTGTAAAAGAAACATTGCTCGAGAAAAGTTCTTCGCTTCCCTAGGGTAAGAAGCTCAAGGAAATCAAGTCCTTCTGGGTAAGGAAGATAAGGAAGTTTAAATTTGAAAAATAATTATTTGGTAAATCTTCGTTGAACGCTCTAAGGCGTCAGTGAACATACCAGCAGTTGGGGACCAAACCAGAGAGGCATATTCCAAAACGCTGCGAACGAGGGAAACAAATAATCTTACAGCACTGATATCAAAACGAAATCACAAGTACAGCGAAAAACAAAGCCCACAAGCTTCGAGCCCCTTTTATTATACTTTTATAGTGATCATTGAATCGAATTTTAGAATCAAAGGTTACTCCCAACTCTGTGATTGCGTCAACATTTTTCAAAGGAAGAGTGTTGACTGAATTGGAAAAGTATTTTGGCAAAAGATTCAGTGAGTAGACTAATACCGAACGTTAAGAAATATATCATTGTGGTATAGCACACAACGATAATAAATTCAGATCGGCCTGCAACGACCTCTTCTAGGCATGAAACAGAGGTAAATATATACATATCTTACAGTCATATGCGTACAAAATACAGTTAAGCGTCGATTATCCGAAATAATGTTGACAAGGGTGGTTCGGATAAACGAAAGTTCGGTTAATCGAGCTTCGATAGAAAATTTTTACAATAGCCCAAATGTGAAATTACGCGGCAAACTGAAAATGTGTAAAACTACTAGAACTGACCAAAAATAAAAGAATCGAGGTAATTGAACGATGCAGATGAGAGGTTGCTCCCGTCATACCCTTGATTTTTCATTTGATTCTGTCTTTCACAAAAATCGAGTGTTCGGATAAACGACGCTCTACTGTACATCGTTCGCTAAGAACCACCGGAAGGCAATTTACAAAAAAATGAAAAAGGAGAGGACCCAAGATAGACTCTTGAGTTGAGATACCCCCGACGTTGGTGAAAATTCAGAAGAAGAAGTGTTATCAAGAGACGCGAGAGCGTCTCGCCCGCCAAAGGAAAAAGAAAAACGAAAGCGAACAAGTCTATGATTACCGGAGACAACTGCTTTTTTGTTTGACCAGGCTACAGCCTTCCAGGCAACAGCCCCCAAAAAATCCAAAATATTCCACATATTCTGTTCTAGTGCCTTTCCAAATAAAATCTTCGATCGGCACAATAACGGGTAAGATATATGCAATAAACGGTGAAATTTTCACCCTCACAGACTTAAGCGAGTAACCCAATTTCAGAATGAAGTCTACAGTTGCAGAAAGACTTGCTTCTACTGTCTCTCTTCGTGATGGGATTTTTATGAAATTCGGAACGAATGAACCTCTGGTGGTCCTTCTAAAGAATCAATGTCTTCCATTTAGATAAGTGGATGGAATAACGGTAAATTAATAGGTAAAGTTAACAAAAGATTTCCAACAATTGCGTCTATCGGCTCATTGCATTGACCATTTTTTAAAACACACTGCGACATTGGGACATTTGGATAGTGGGACACCGGGAGACTGGGGGACTAGGATCTTGGGGTAGTGGGATATTAGGAAATTGGGACATTAGGGTCTTGGGACATTAGGACATTGGGGCATTAGGCACAATGGGGAAACAGGGACGTGGGGACATCGGCATATTGGGGCATTGGGACATCGGGATATTGGGGCATTGGGACATCAGGATATTGGAACATTGGGACATTGGGATATTGGGGCATTAGGACACTGGGAGACTGGGACATTAGGACACTGGGATATTAGGACATTGGGACATTATGACCTTGGGACAATCGGACATTGGGACACTGGTACATAGGGGCATTGGACCACTGAGACATCGGAATGTTGTGACATTGGGACATCGGGATATTCGCACATAGGGGCACTGGGATATAAGAACATGTGAACATTAGGGTCTTGGGTCATTAGGACATTGGGATATTAGGATATCAACACATTAGGACATTGGGACATTAGGTACACTGGGGAAACTGGGACGTGGGAACATTGGGGCACTGGGACATCGGGATATTAGAACATTGGGACATTGTAACATTGGGATATTGGCACATTGGGATATTGGAACATTGGGATACTGGGACATTAGGGCACTGAGATACAGGGACATTGGGGCACTGGGATATTAGGACATTAGGCTATTGGGACCTTGGGACACTTGGTATACTGCGACATTGGGACACTGACCACTGGTACATTAGGACATTGGGCCATTGGGATATTATCACATTAGGATACTGGGACATTTGGGACATTGGGGTACTGGGATATTAGGAAATTGGGGCATTAGGACCTTGGGACATTAGGACAGTTAGACATTGGGATATTAGGACATTAGGTGGGAGACTGGGACATTGGGATATTCCGCTACTGGGACATTGGGACACTAGGGTAGTGGGACATTCGGACATTAAACCATTGGGGCACTGTGATATTTGCACATTGGGACAATAGGACCTAAATTGGGACAGTGGGACAGCAGGATACTGGGACATTGGCACATTAGGATATTAGGACATTGGGACACTGGGATTTTAGAACATTGGGACATGAGGACACTGTGACAATGGACCTTAGGGCATTAGGACATTGGAACATTGGGACACTGTCACATTGGGAAACTGGGTCAGGGGGACACTGGGTCAGGGGGGCATTAAGACAGATCAGTAACAGAACGTTAACAAAGCGTTGGCAAGGCAACAACAGAGCGTTAGCAGATCGTTGACAGAGTGTTAACAGAAAATTAACAGAGCCTTAGCAGAACGTTAACAGAACGTAAATCGAGTAATAAAAGAAAGGTAACAGATCGTTTACAGAGCGTTAGCCGAATGATTAAAGAGAATTAAGAGAACATTAACAGAACGTTAACAGAGCATTAACGAAAAGATAATAGAGTGTTAAGAGAACGTTAATAGAGCATTAACAGAGTTAACAAAAAATTAACAGATTACTAACAGAATGTTAGCAGAGCCATAACACAAAGATATCAAAATCTTTTTTGCACAAAATACATATTAATAAACTATACCCATTTCATCCCAAAATTATTTTTAAAAAAGCTCAGCAACAGCCATTTGTGGCGTATTTGCAATTGCGTTTGCAGTATCTATTTATTTTAAAGAAGACTCTGTGAATATAACTTATGATATTAAATTTATGGAATATGCTGAACAAAAACCTATTGAAACTTTTCCCAAAACAAAAATATTAGTTGGCTATTTAAGTATGCAAAAATATATGATATCTGACCAAAAACAACAAAGTTGTAAAAGTTACCCCGCCAAAGAAAAATTCATCTGCCGCAAAAAGAATACATATCACTCCAATCCGCTGCTCATATCTAATCTTGTTTGCTGGATGTACTTTTGTTTTAGGTGTAAATGCTGGAGAAGTTTAAATGTACAGGACTACTTCTTAAAGTAATTTGGAGGGAGCCGTCAAAGTACATACAGCAAACAAAATTAGATATGAGCAGCGGATTGGAGTGATATGTATTCTTTTTGCGGCAGATGAATTTTTCTTTGGCGGGGTAACTTTTACAACTTTGTTGTTTTTGGTCAGATTAAAAATTACTCTAGAAGTTAGTGAGGTATGATAACACCCAAGAAAGTAGCCAAGGAGGAAAGCTAAATCCACGAAGCTCATTTAGTATTAAAGGCATTGACAAATTCATTCAAATTTGTGACAATGGATTTTTACGGAAACCATGCTAACAAGAACATATTAAGTGACCAAAATGTTCATCAATATAAATTGTAAATATTTAATTGTACACAATACGTTCCAGCAGTTATGAGCAAGATGATAATAAATCTTACATTCGATAGTTTGACGCCATATTTAGATCCCCAGCTTTGGGAATTGGATCTTCCATTGACATGGAAAGTTGCACTCACTAATACTCTTATTAAAAATTATTGAAAGCGGATCTCTCTCTCTCTTGATTACCCTAACTCCTATTAAATTGAATTTTCGTTTATTTGGCATAGTTTTGCTTGGTATCGCCATTATCTGAGATTGAAAAAATCATTGCGCAATTTCATACAACGGCGTAAATAAACAAAAGATAGCATAACTATGCAAAATAAACAAAAATTCAATTCAATATAATGGAAAAGCTTTCTGAAAATTGTGTGTCTTCTCTACACGATAAGAGTAACCATTAACCCTTCGTTAGGCGCGCACCTATTTGTCACGTGGTTAGGCGCGCGGGCTACAATTGTAGCCCAAATAAAAATAATATAAAAAAAATGGTTCAATTTTAATTTTTTTCCTGCTCGGTCTGCGGTCTGGTGATTGTTGTACAGAATAAAAAATATAAAATCCTTGATTTTCCAATAAAATATATATAATAAAAGAGGGCAAAGTGCCAATTAGTCTTATTTTTAATGTTTTTCCATATTAACTTACTTAGGTGGACAAAATAGTTACTTTTTAAAATGAAGAGTACAAAAAAAGTTTATATTCGCAGAATTTAATAAAAAATCTTCGAAATGGAACATTGAGCGAGAGAATGCAGTTAAAAATGCCCAGTTTGTGGAATTTCAAACTTAGCCTATTTTTGGGTTCCCAATATTCACACTTTTTTACACTGGGAGTACAGTTTCTTGCTAGAAAGCTAAATATATTGTAAGTCAAACTGATGGAATTTTTTCTTACAATATTCAGATTAACTGTTCTCACAATATTTACGCTACAATTGATAAAAATTTCATCCAGAAACTAAGTTATGTTAGCAACATGTAACAGATGCACGATGTAAGAAATTTTGACTTCGGCTCCAGGTTTTTCGTGAAAATAGTAATCAATTTTTTGTACATTTATCTTGAAACCGTTTTTTTTGTCAAACATTTTACTGTTGCTATTTTTTTAAATGTTTTATAATAATATTTTTATTTTAATGGATATCTATGAGTACCAAAAAAGTTACATGAATGGGCGCGCGGGCTACACTTGTAGCCCAGTGGATTTTGATCGCAAAAGAATATTAGTTTCTAGCCTCAAAAAATATTAAAAACATTCTTATTCGAGTAAGAAGCAGCATTTTAACAGCTACTGAGCAGTTCGAATTAATTCGGTTCATATCCTGAAAATGGTTGCCATTTAAAAAAGTGTGGGCTACAATTGTAGCCCGCGCGCCCACTGAAGGGTTAAATAAGATGTACGTGAAACCCGCTCCTAAAATCCTCAGGATACGGTTACAATCTTTTGCGAATTACGAGAAAAGCTTTAGGGACTGAGTCTACTATTTCGTGGTTATAATCTATGATTTCCGTTTGAATTTAGAAGAAGTAGTTTTGAAAGCTTCAAGCACGAACAGATAGTTCACATTGCGACTTTGCACAATAAATTTTCAGATTGTAACCACTACCCGCTTTGTGGTTCACTTGGTTGAGTCACACTCTGCGATAGCGGATAGATCCCTAGCACATTTATAATTTTATGGGTTTGACGAGAAGAGAGGGAAGCTTATGCCCCCCTCTGACTGGTGAGCACAGACAAAACAAATATCGGTTATGGGCTGTCCAATCTAGCCATGAAAGAGTGATGCTCAAGGTTGTCCCCGCGACCAAGGCACCTAAAATTTACATTGTGTAATAATATAGTTTTTCGCATGCAACATTTTGAGTAATTTAGAGCTTGATTGTATTACTCTTCTATACAAGTTTTAGTTTTTGAAATGCCACTAGAAACTATTCACCACGAATAACAATAAAATATGAAATTTACCAACTAGGCCTGTTCCTAACACAGGTACCAATATTTTTAAGTACCGATATCCCGGATTTTCCAACCATGGGCGGGTACCGGACTTCATTCATTCAGAAAGTTCTAGTTTTCTAGGGAAATTCACGGCGCGGCAGAAACACTGGGTCGCTGATTCCAAATTCCAGATAAAAAAAAAACATTGGTGTTGGCCGTCCTCTATTTTCTCGGGGAAATACTCGTCCAATCGGGTAGCTTTAAGGTAATTTTTGATCGGCGAATTGGTGTTTGGGGAGCGTGTCCCACGATAATTCTCCCGTTTTCTCGGGAAATGCTCGTTCAATTTGTGCGGCAGAAACACTTGGTTCGCTGATTTAGAATTTGTGGTCAAAAGCAAGGGAAGAAATTGTGGAGCTGCCCGCCCAGAATGAAACCTAGATATTTTCAACGAATAACAATTATCAAAAAAACTAGGAAAAATGCGGAATATCCTGCTTTGAAGTGCTGAAAAACGTTACTGAACAGATTCAGGTGTTAAAAACCTTAAAAACGGTGTTTGGGAAAAAAATGAAAGCCCTCCCCTAAATTAGATCCTGGGCCCATGAAATGATCGAATGATCCCATTCCCAATTTGAGGCCTTCAAGGTTTTTTGTGCGTAAATTTGTATAATTTCGGGAGGGGTCCGGTCTCCATGGACCCCTCCCCTGACTACGTCCCTGGGTTCGACTGTACGTTTATTCTGCATAAAAGTCATATCGACAGGCACTTTTACGAGTAGGTAGTTTGTTTGTAATAGAAAGGCGGCAGAGGCGCCGATCAGTAGAGAGATTTAGAAAGATTCACAATCTATCGCCTTCGTTACTTTAAATTCGGTAGAAAAAAATCGCAGGCGAATTGACACGACACGAAAATCTCGACTGTTCAACGAATACTGTTCCTTCAAATACACCGACGCCTTCTACGCCAAGCGAATTTTTCGACTTAATTTTAAATGACGTAAACGATAGTTTGTACGCTTTCCTAGAACTCTATTTCTAAAGATCTTAATTCAATTTTATTGCAACATTATCCGAGTTATAAATGAATAGTTTCACTCGGTATATTGATCATAATCCCGGAAGATCCTTTGATGTCTGGTTAACTTTTCGGCGTTATGACTTTACTTTGGATACATAATACCATCGTCTTAATTCACTTCCCATTCCTCATGGATTTATTCAATATTGCTCTAAAAAATCCACTGAATGAGAAGAAACATTTACACGTTATATTAATGCCAACAACTTAATCTTCTAATCACCACAATAAAAATAAAATTACTACACCTCTATTAGAATGGCATTTATTTCAAACAAAATAATTACATACATATCTAATTTACGTCAAGTCAAACACGGGTGACATTTATGAACACTTTTCAATTTTCCCCGAAAATTTGGCCGACACCAACCAACCCGCAATTCCGCGAGAGCAACAAGTGTTTCGCATTAATGTCAAATTACTCGCGGCATCTATTTTCCCCGAGCAATTGTGTATTTAATTTTTCGGGATTATGCTATATTTGCCAAGTTCACGACAGAATGCTTGCAAAGCATTTTTCAATTCATTCCAGTCACGTACAAATTGAGTTGCTATGATTAAATATTGTACGCGCAGAGATACAGATACAGAGTCCAGTACGTACGTAGGTTCCAAAAATAATCGAAACAAACAGCGTTTTATGCCAGCAATTTTCATCATTCATTCAACTGTGAACTCAAGAATTAAAGTCGGGAACACGATAATAAATATGATGACCTCTCGATGGTAAAGGCCGCCAGCCCAGGGTAAAGGTACGTTGTCCTCGACACGACTGCATCGGCTCTAGCGACAGCGACTCGCTCATTTCATATAAAAACGTTTTTAGAAGGAGAGAGAAATGAGTTTTTATATGAAATGAGCGAGTCGCTGTCGCTAGAGCCGATGCAGTCGTGTCGAGGACAACGTACCTTAAAGGTACGTTGTCCTCGACGCGGCCGCACGACAGCGACTCGCTCAGTCCATATAAAAACTCGTTTTTAAAATGAGAGAGAAACGAGTTTTTATATGTAATGAGCGAGTCGCTGTCATGGGGCCGTGTCGAGGACAACGTACCTTAAGTATGACCCGCGCTCCCGACTACGTGACGCTATAGTCTTTTCGTTTTTATAATGGCACATTTTTGGGAAAATTGCTGAAGCCAAACAACAGTTTTGATATTTTCATCATGTTGGCAAAAGGATAAAAGTGTCATTCTATACAAGTGCTTTTCGTGTCAGGACATTATAATGGCGTGTATCTTCTCGAATGGACACGAAAATAATATGCAAGACGTATAGATCAGGGAAAATTAATTGAGGGATGAATTTTTGAGATATTATGACGGCTTACAACTTTTTCATTTTGAAATTCTTAGTTTTCTTTTCTTGTTTGGTTGCCATCCGCCTTCTATAATGGTAGTATCCGTCCTGTTTTTTTTTTGGCAGGTCAGTCCTGCTTTTTCGACTCTAACCTGCCGTCCTGCCAATATCCTGCTTTTGTCCTGATTTGTCCGGTTTTTTTTTAATTTTAAGTGGACATTTCCCCAAATGTCGACCAAATCTTGAGAAAACTACCAAATATCTTAAAACAATAACGGTAGAAAACAGCCACTTTAATTTTATTATATTCCCTAATGCTAATTCTGGTGTCCCACGTCCTACACGTTTATTTATTATTTATTTCTGCCAAAATTTATTTAGACGAAGCAATTTTCACTAATCGCATAACAAAATGAGGATTTAAATTAAAAATAAATTAATCCTCCGTCCTATCTCTCTCTCAAAATTAATTTGGAGTAAGCTATAGATTAGGGCGGAGTTCAAAGTCCTCACTTATACTTAAGGGAACCCTTAAGGGAGTGACGCTATTCATAGTCAATGAATAAAAGGTACATATCTAACAACCTTATTTGAATTTATATATTTTTGACATAAATCTATACAATCAAAATTTTTCAAAAAATTTTAACTGTTAACTACTTGTTAATTTTTTGTATTCTTTACTTTCAATAACTTTGCTCAATAAGCAAATCATTTTATTAAATGAGGCAACGCTCTAATAAGTGATATCTATGAATACGAAGCTCCCTCAAGGGATCCCCGATATTAAGAAACCATTATTCCTAAAGGGAATCCTTATTCCTTAAGTGGGGACTATGCATTTCCCCCTTATATCTCTGAGTATAAATATTTTTGAAAAATTCTAAGAACACTCAAATATTACGCAAAGAAGTTTCTGCACTATGCGTCTGTTCATTGACACTGCTCAAATGCGCAATCCGAACAAATATATTGTAGAGCCGGCCCTGACCGGAGGTAGTCTCTTCTCGATGCGTCTTTTCGTTTGTCCTTCTTTCAGTCTTGCTTTTTTAATAGCGCTGTCCTGCCAAACGACGATATTTTCTAGATTTGTTCTGCTTTTTGCCGAAATAAATATACGAGCGTTCAGGGCCGGATTTAGCCTCTATGGCGCCCCTGGGCAGTAGCCAAATAACCGCCCTCTCCCACTGGTTAAATTTCAAATTATAGTATAGTAGTCGTTTAAACATGCTAGGCAAAACGTGTGGTATGTGAGAACAAAATTTTATATTTTTACGCGAGTGACCGATGTTATTTTGTTTGCTTGACAGTATGGTGCTTCCGAGGAATGGGTGAAGGCCATGGGGATCGGACCCTTCCCGGATCCTTGTTTAAAAAAGAATTGAAATTCCAATGACGCCAACATTAAAACTGAAATGCAGCACATATATTACATTGACTGTTCATTTACTTTCCAATGTCAGATTTTTTTCTATCGTTTTAGAAGTCATAAAAGAAAAACCTAACCTCAAAAATTAAATTTTCTTATTAGCGTCATGTGGTATGATTTTTTGACAGTGGAGTTTTGCTTTTTTGGCTCTAAAGGAAAAATACATTTCGTAGTTTACACGTACAAATTGTGAAAATGTTTCTAAGCCTGTTCACACTAGGGATGTCAAAAACCGGACGGTTAGTCCGAAAACCGGTACTTTCATTACGGTTAACCGGTTATTTTCGGTTTTTTTCTCCTCCCGGTTTTAACCCGGACGGTTGTTTGTCCATCCGGTTAAAACCGGGAAAAAAATTCTTTCAAAATTAAAACAATTTTTCATATTTTCTTGATTTTTCCATATGCAGTTCTACTACTTGTCCCCTTTGAAAAAAAATCATTTCCAAATTTCAGCTCTTAAACATATTTTCGAACACCCTCCTTATTGCTATTAGTCGCAGAACCATCGCTTCGTCAAATTACTTCTCCTTGTATCTTTGATTTGATTTTGTATACGACACGGACTATAGCAATACGAGTGTGAATACATGTTCTAAGCAAATCAATGAAAAGCCTCGGTTAACCGGAAAACCGGTACTTTGAGCCCGGTTAAAACCGGACAGTCTAACCGGCTTTGTAAAAAAAAAAAAAAAACAAAAAAAAAACGAAAACCGGGTTATGGGCCGGTTTTTGACATCCCTAGTTCACACGACAGAAACATGTTACTGAAAATTTTATGGCGAATGCATCATTTCTAATTTCCCGAGTTGGGCACCTCCTGAAAAAAAATCTGGCTACATCCGAGTTGCTTCGCGGCCACTAAGTAGGAAGAAAATAAAGTAGTAAGACAAAACTCGAAAATGTGTGCTAACTTTTACAAACTAGGGACACTAGGACACAGTGAGATTCCATGGTAGAATCCATGTTTGGGCGGGTCAGTATATCCCAGAGACTCGTTTAGTACGAAAGCGAGTTTTTGGCAATGTACTATTCCAAAAAAATAAAGTGTTTATACAAGGTTATAATGGTCAAGACGATAACGGCAAATACACTTCCATTTGACGAATCGTATAGTGGGGAATCCCAACTTTTGAAGTTGGAGTTTCATTTTTCAATTGCAGTTGAGTGTGCTATTGGGCGCTCTGGAATAAACCGAATTGAATAAATTAGAAAGATGAAATTCAAATGTTTGTCTAAATATGTCAACTGTTCTGCGAGTTTCCAAAATGCATCTTTCACAGAATTTAAAACCAAGTGATATTTTCAAAAATCGCCGCCTCTCAACATCTGCCGCTCCGGGCAGTTGCCCATATGGGAAATCCGGCCCTCCGAGCGTTACCCTTGTTTTATACTAGGGTTCATAAAAAAGTTTCTAGAAAGCAGATGAAAACAATTTTTTCAATTTTCAAAAATGGCTTTATTGCTTTTCAAAATATTCGCCATGGGCATCTATATACTTTTGCATGCGCTCAAAACAATTTTCGAAGCATTTTTTCCACTTCGATGGAGACAACTGCAAAACATGGCTTCTGAACGCTTCAACAGCGGCTTCGGGCGAAGAAAACCGTTCACCACGTAATTTAATAATAATATTTTTAAAACCCTTAACTACATTCGTGGGGGACTAGGGTCCCCCAAGATGAACATTTTTAGACTTATCTCAAATGTTTTAAATTTCATGCGGTTGAACTTTCGCGTATTCGTAACACTGCCTAAGAGCTTGCAAACAGAGAAAAGCGCTGGACTGCAGCTTATAGGTTAGAAGCTGTAAGCCCTTGGGGGACCTAGGTCCCCCACGAATGTACTTACGCAGGTAAATTTTTTTTTGAACTTCCGATATATTTGCATTTTTCTTCTTGTATTTTGTAGTTTTGAATAGAATTTGAGATTATAGTAAATAGAGAATATATTTTATTATTGCAATGGAAGTTAAATCATGACAACTTTTACAAAATTATTCAATTTGATGGACAGGGGCCGGAGGTCGAACCATGTATGGCTTCGGATCATCAGAATCAAATGCAATCCCTATTTTTCGATATTTTGAGTTTAGAACAGTTTCTTAATTATTTAAAGAATTGCAGATAACTTGTAAGAATAACAGATGGCAGCTGTTCTCGCTGAACGACTACCAATTTCTAAGGAAAAAATTCATGAAAAAAAGCCCCTTTTTTCCGCTTGTGATTTTCGAGATTGTTAACTATATTTAAAATTATAGTTATATTTTTCATTCTTTATTGTGTAAACAACGTAAAAAACAGTTTAGCTTTTTGTGGAATTACATTTGAATTTTAGACTCGACGTTTGAAGTAAGTACTGAAAGTGTACCATGCGAAATGGCCACTTTCTATAATTAAAGCTGCAAACTTTACATGCAGCTTTCAAATCTTTAAAAAATTATATTTTTGCATTTATTACACGTCTATGATTTGTTTTAGATTAGGAGTTGGCAGCATTTCCAAAATTAAATGTATAAAAAATCACATTTGGTAATGGGAGACCTAGGTACCCCACGAGTGTAAATGTGTAGGCTGGAAATAGCGAGTGTAGCTGAGGGTTAATAAAAGGGAACAAAAAAAATCATTCGGTGCCAAGTCAGGGCTGTAAGGCGGATGACATTTCAATTCAATGTTCTGACCGGTTAAATAGGCGCTAGTTTGAACTGATGTGTTAGAGCTCGCATTGTCATGACGAAGAATGATTCGTCTTCTCGTGTTCGTTTTGCGATCTTTTCCGAAGACTTCGGGGAAGCTCATGGTCGTCAACGACTTGGAATTGACCGTACTACGTTCCTCAAGTGGAGCAATGGCCACATGCAACATAATTTTAAAACAAATAGACACTAGAACACCGCACTCACCTACCGGAAATATTATCCGGGCGCGTACAAATTTAAATGAATTTACATATCTTCTTGAGCATGCGACACTTCCCAGACAATGTGCTGACGAAATGTGATCTGCAATTTTATATGTGTATGGGAATTCCATCAAGTAAAGTAAAGTTCACTTTATGGAATTCCCATGCTTAGGTAAGCTGATTTTAAGTAGTAAATTATGCATAAATAGGATAAGCAAAGATAGAATAAACGAATAGTCGTCCGGACAAGCTCACGAGGTTTACTTTAGGAGTTCTAGCTGTTTAGCTGCTCCTCATCAGGAGTTCTAGCTGTTTAGCTGCTCCTCATCTATATAATACAGGAGTCCAAGCTACTTAGCTGCTCCTCATCTTCATAACAATAGGAGTTAAAGCTACTTAGCTGCTCCACGTCTTCATAACATTAGGAGTTCAAGCTATCTAGCTGTTCGTCATCTTCGTAACATTAGGAGTTCAAGCTATTCAGCTGCTCCTCGTCTTTGATAGGAGTCCGAGCTTAGCAGTTGCTCCTCGAGAAACACCACACAGGACACCATTTGCCTCGCAGTGCTTCGTGCGCGAACAACTTTTGTTAGATTGGGCTCGTCTTGGAACAATCACACGTTCGACTGCTGTTTAGTTTCCGGCTCAGAGGGATAAATCCATGATTCGTCACCGGTCACGATTTTATTCACATCATTTGATGCAATGTCAGCTATTGTCAAATTATGCGGGATCCAAAGGGAACAAGCCTTTTTCACGGCCAAGTGTTCATGCAGCATCGAATGTATGGCCGGGGAGAAATGTTCAAGGATGCCACGGTATGTCACATGCCGGTCTTGCGTAATCATTTCACGCACGGCATCTACGTTTTGCGGCACAATGGCTGTTTTTGGACGACCTTCAGGAAACTCGTCCTTGAGGGAATTACACCCACGTTTGAACTCGTTAAACCAGTTATAAATTGTCGGACGAGATGGTGCTTCATCCCCAAAAGCAAAATGAAGCCGATCGAATCACCGCTTCCGAGATATTTCCAAGATTAAGTCGACAACCTGCAAAAATGAATCCTTTAGCCCCCCTCCCCACGTTAGCGCACACCTCATGACCGCGAGCTTGTAGTATGTCTTACTCCGAACCGCCCATTATGGATCCATGAAATAAAAAACCGCCCCCCCTGCCGTTTTTTCACAATGTTTGTCTTTATCCTTGAAAATAGAGAAAATTGAATTCGGAAGCTCGGTTTTAACTCCTAAGCTTTTGACTGATTGAAGACCGGACAACGGGGCGTATATTACATGAGAGCCAATTAAACATCGTACAAATTGGTCGTGAAACAGTTTTCCGAAAAACAATCGCGAGAGACACCAGAGCCAAAAAAATAAACAAAATAACGATTTTTTAACAATTTTCGGATTTCAATCACCTGTATCGGAGGAACCGTTAGGAATTCGGCATTTGAGTGTGCAAATAAGTTTATGGAAATTTAATGGGCTTTAATACTGCCATACAAATACTCTCAGGACGACTCACCGCTTCCGAGATATTTCCAAGATAAGTCGACAACCTGCAAAAATGAATCCTGTGTGTAAGTGTGGACAAATAAATAGGATATTTAGAAAGCTTTAATGCTTATTGCTTACTCACAACTTTTTTCTGTGCGACTCACCGTTTTCGAGATATAGCCCAAAACACCAAAAATTGCACAAAATTGCACCTTTAACCCCCTCTCCCCGCGTTAGCGCACCTTTCAGCTCCGAGTAAAATTAGTACCTTTACCTCCTAACTACTCCTGACAAAATACCGAAGAAAAAAATCGTCACCCCCTTCGATGTTCTCTACACCCCCTTTTTAGGCTTTCATTGCTTGGTCTATACGTATACTGCTTCGACTTGGTTATACTGAAAGACTTATAACGTACATATATCTACATAGGCCGTGTTTTTTTATCATCGGGGGCAGGTTTGCTGACTCAGACGCGCAAAAAAAAAAACTATCGAGGATAGCATCCAGGTTAAATTTTAAAAATGCCATTAATTTCAAAACATTGCTCATAAATATTAAAGCCCCGTTTTCACTTTACAAACGCAAAAGTTCAAATGTAATTTTTTTAATGAAAACATATTTTTATGTATGAATCATAATTTTGTTAGAATAAGAATTCGACGAACAATATTTTTAACATGAATTTAGAAAGGAAAACTATTTTTTTGCACACACTTGTGTGTTGCATGTAAACTATACCTTAGAACTTTTTAATTTAAATTTTAGCTAGTCATTGGAAAACGTACTAGAAAACAATTGGAATTGCATACATTTAGGCGAGTTTTGGAAAGCTCATTAAAACTGGATAGCAATATAATTGGTAAAAAGTGATTTTTTGCCTTTAACACTTGTGCTAACAGTAGTAATCTCACTATCAGGATTCGCGCTCGCGGTTATCCTATTCTAATATTGTGCCTACACATCAAAAAATATCAAGAGAATCCGATATGATGAAAACAAAAAATTATTTCAGAGTAAACATCTTCAAAATGACACCGCCATCAGGGGTTTTATTAGAAAAGAATCCGAAACGGACGAAAACTCTAAATCAAAACCTTTAACGGACATATTGCAAAAATTAACCAATTTGGTATTCTGTATTACACATATCGGATCATTACCGTAACATGTTCAATCAAGTTATTATGCTGGGTTCTCATTGTGCTAATTTCATCCGGAATCGAGACCCACTGTAGGATAATTTATTATGCATTTTAGAGCGTAAAAATGTAAATAAAGTCACCTACAAAACTCATTTATGAGTTACATGTTCTTTCCCTGTGAAAATTTGTTTTTTTTTTATCCCAGAAATATCGAGAATTACTCCTTTTGGTGTAATTGAAAGTATTCTTTTGAGTTCAAATTATTACACCAAAAGGATAAAATCAGATCACTTTTTCTAGTAAAGCGATTACATTCGTTCGGAGTCTTTAGCAATACCTTGCTTCGAGGTTTATGCCAATATTATCCGATTCGGATGGACACTATTCGACACCAACTCGGAGTATAAATCACTCCGATTTTTTTGCTGTGTAGGAGCCAACGTATCAGACAGGGATAAATTCAGTTCTACTGTACATATTAAAATTGTTTGCAGGATTGATTGTTGGAATTAGCATTTACACTCGTGCAACGCAATATAAAATATATTGCAGACGGAAACAAATGTCTCCAAGCAGCTATAGCAAAATCACATCACGGCGGGATCCAATTAGCCTAAAACAAAATTCCTTTGTCGAAAGAATAATAAAATGCATGACTATGGACTGGACCAGACTTGTCCAACACAAGGGCCGCGGGCCACAATCTGTCCCGCGAAGCGTTTTTATCCGGACCGCGAGTAACTTTGGGAAAAAGGGTCATATAAGAAAAATCTGAACAGCTTTTCGTTAAAAAAAAGCGCGACAGTTCAACATTGGACTAAGGCCGCAGATGCATTAGTAGTGACATCCAATTTCCAAGATCATAACTGAATTTTTTTTAGGTGTCGAGATCAGCAGCATTCTCAGCAGTGTTATTTTTATCCCCATATTGGGTAATAGTTTAATATCTGAGTGAAATCATAGTACGTTACATGAGTCATAAGTTCGAAAAACACCATAAACCGAATTCGTTCCCGGTGAGACTCGAACCCACGCCCCTGTGCGCACAACACCAACCAGACTACCAAAGTTTTGAATGAAAAATTGAATTAAATGAAAATTAAATGCTTGAATAATTATTAGTTTTGCCTGAATCTCGATATTTGTACTGAATCCCGTGTGGAGAATTTTCGGGGTCGTTCGCCAATAAGATGAATGGCGCATCCGTTCCAACCATGTGGTTGTAATAAGTACAATGAGCTACATGTGTCGAAAATCGTGAAATTGCAGCGATTGCAATGGGCGGGACAAGTACAAAGGATGAACGACCATCGCATGCCGAATAGGACATGAAAGAGGAACAAGTGGACGGAGGCAGATTGCGTGAACGACCGAGAGGTCGATGGGAGCAATCAGTAAGAGAGGACGCCCACCAGATGCTGGCCTTCCGAAACTGGGGAACAAGATCGCGCGACAAAGAAAAAATTGGAAGTCAACAATACAGGCGGCCAAGGCCCGACGTTTTGGTTCGGAGCGGTAGTATTGGACTGGGTTTCAGCTGTCCCTTGTCCTTTGTCATATCGCATGCCGAATACGAATGAGAATCTGGGAAAGATAGAGTGGTAGAGATGACACTCTATCTCTGAGTTGAGCCAATAGTAGCGGTGAATCTTTGCATCCTCAGAAATGCGTTTTATTTACGTTAAAAAACAAACATTAACGATGTCGTCTCCTTCATAAAAAATTTTTGTCCAGCATCACTTTCCAAACCAACAATGTGGCCCGTCCGAAAATTAAATTCGACGCCACTGGCTGGACCCATTTCTATAGCGCATCAAAACATTCAAAACAACATTTAGAAAGTATTGTATCACATAGCCTTTATCGTTCGACATGTCTGAGTACACACTTGCCTTTAAACGAAATCCACTTGAGTCAAGATGCATTTTATCAAGAATATTAAGCAATATACTGCTTTTAACTTACTCAGACGATTGGGGTGAATTGCGAAGAGAATATTGTTAAGTGGAATGTCTTTAAAAAGCCTAAATCATGTAAACTCCAATGACAAGTACATATACAGATTTCTTAACAAATAAAGTTCGTGTAAAAAAATTGAGTGTATGAAAGGGATAAGACTCGAGTTTTGGCAAATTTAAATTGGTTTACCCTACTCCTTAAGAGACCATCTATATTAGTCTAAAAAAATGGCATATTTGGTCGGCAAAAATCCTACATCGGAATTTTTTTTGCATTATGGTTGGGGATGGTCCCCAGATTATGGCATTAAAAGCCCCAACCGATTGGGGGTCCACGACCTTAAAAAAGGGGGAAAGGGGGACTTTTTCATTTTTTTTTTGCGATTATTACAAAAACGGTAAGAGATACAGAAAAGTGGTCTGAGGACGAAAAAAACTACATAAAATTATCTTTCCAATGATATATAACACATTAGAGTTTAATTGAATATTTCGGCGTTAGACTAGAAAATAAATTACCTTTTTTAAAAGCTCCATAACTTTTGAAAGAATGCTAGTTCAGCCGTAAAATTTTGTATAAGCATTCACAATAAGCTTAAGATCATTTGAAGTTAAACATTGAGTCGCTCCGGTCAAGGACTCCCATTATCCCCCCATTTGAATTTGTCAAAACGGGATATCTATAACTCCCCCCAAAACTGAAGCCGAGTGCTAAATTTTGGTTCTTTGCGATTGGAGGTCATAGTCACCCCACCCACCAAAAATCAGCTCATTCGGATAAAAACTAAGGGTACCTCCCATACAAAGTGACCCAAGACAACTTTGTTCTACAGTTTATAAAATGTAGTACGTAGAACAAACTCCTGATGGGTCACTTGTATGGGACATACCCTTAGTTTGTATCCGAATCAGCTCATTTTTTGTGGGTGAGGTGATTATAACCTCCAATCGCAACGAACCAAAATTTAGCACTCTGCTTGAATTTTGGGGGGAGTTATGGACATGCCATTGTAACAAATTCAAATGGGGGGATAATGGGGGTCCTTGACCGAAGCGACTCAATGTTTAACTTAAAATGATCTTAAACTTATTGTGAATGCTTATACAAAATTTTACGGCTGAACTAGCATTCTTTCAAAAGTTATGGAGCTTTTAAAAAAGGTCTAAAATGAAAATATTCTAATTTATTTTCTAGTCTAACGCCAAAATATTCAATTAAACTGTAATGTGTTATATATCATTGCAAAGATAATTTTATGTAGTTTTTTCGTACTCAGACCATTTTTTTGTATTTCTCACCGTTTTTGAAATAATCGCAAAAATCCGAAAAAGTTGCCCTTTCCCCCCTTTTTTTTAAGGTTGCGGACCCCCAATCGGTTGGGACTTCTAATGCCATAATCTGGGGACCATCCCCAACTATAATCCAAAAAAAATCCGATGTAGGATTTTTGCCGTTCGATGGCCATATTTTGGCCCAAATTTCTTAGACTTGGCGGCTACTGTGTGTAGTCGTTTAAAATGTAATTGGATACCACCCTGGAACAGTCTATCTTTTCAATTACTAATGGGCGAAACCCCTTTTTCTATCTTCAAACTATATTATCCCGACCATTTGGCAGCATTATTTAAAACTTAAATCTATCTTAGCTATCCACTTACTGGCGATTTAAATTTTGAGCGTTAGACGATATCCAGAAAAAATGCCTATCTAATCTAAATAAAGAAAGACCTTTTTGACAGGAGACACACAAATTCATAAGTACTTCGTTGCATTATTGAAACCTACACTACACTACTACACCATGCTTCAATATAGAAAATCCACTTTTTGGATATACATATACATACGTAGGTACATTCGAGTAAATCGATCCTGTTTTCTGCAATTGACATTTTATTTTAATTGATTTCCAATAAAATGCCTTCTTTGAAGCTCGACGCAATTCATGGTGCTGCGTAAAAGTGTTTTTATGAGGTTTATATTCGCGATAATATTTGTAATATCCAACTTCAAACAATTTAATCTTCTTGTCCGCCCGCACGTTTAAATGCTTCGCTGGCTTGGACAGACATGCGTTTTAATTAAAGAGGAAACGCAAAACTATAAAAGTAATTTTTTTTTATTAGAACGCGAATTAAAAGTTTGTGATCAAAGTACGAGTACTGTGTACTTGGAAGAATTTTTCAAAATTGATTTACTTGTCAATTTGCTAGTAAGAGCGAAGCACAAAACTTTTATTTTTAAAATGTACATGTAATTCCGTCATATTACTCGAAAATGGCTGGTAAGTGGTAAGTGGAAGTTCGTGTTGACAGTCAGACAGTTTGAAGGTAATAAGAAATGAAATAAATTTCACTTAATGTCTAGTTTTATATGGGAAGTATAATTACGTGTATTGTAGGTAGGTGTAATTATAGCTTGGAATGATGTATTTGAAGTCGTAAAGAATATTCTGCATTAGCATTCGTAATTTGTCAAAAGAGGCAACTAAGCGATATATAGGTATGTACAGTGGCGTAGATAAGGGGGGGATTAAGGGGATCAATCCCCCCCCCCCTCTTCGGTCACACATTTTTTTCAACGTGTGTAGTGTTTCATAGAAACGTGGAAACATTTTCAATTTCAACTGCAATATAAAATGTAGTACTTCCTCAAATTTGAATTGTACCTATATAATACAAACGTATCGATAGAATAGAAACACTACAGCACAGGTCTTTACGTTCATCTACTTTTTCACATTGGATCTAGAGTTTCGCACATGTAAGCCCTACTGAAGTAATCTAGAAGTTCTGCCAGAAAAATGAAATGTAGGCACTTATTAAAAATTTGTTGCCGGAAATCTTAATGTTGGGTTCAAAAATTTAAAAATTATGTTAAACACGGAGTGCTTTTCCATAGATGCGCAATTTCCAATTGGGGAATATACAGTACATAAGATTATCCAGATTTCGTCAGGAGAGTGGAAAGCTAATGCGAAGAGAAAACGTTTGAGTCTATCAACATTATTTTGTAATTTTCTTGAATTGAAATTTGACGAAAGGTTTATCGTATATAGCAGGGCAAAGCAAGTCTTGACTTTCTCTAGTTGTTCGGAATTTTATTAAATTTAATAAGAAGAACCCCCAAAGCTATAACCAGGCTTCCTTTTTTTTAACTAAATCTTCTATAAAAAAAGATTGTAGATATTTCCAAAATTGAAAGATATATAGCTTTATGCAGGCAGTGTTTCGAAAACAAATTAACAAACAAACGGACTTCTGTGGTACCCTATGTTCACTGAAGATCTCTCAAGGGTTTCACGAAGATAACCAATATAGAAAGAGCTTTTGACAACAAAAAGCAAACAATCCATATGAAAAAATGTGAGTAATAGCGGATACAGACTACTAACAAATCCTGCACTAGATTAAAATGAATCCAGTCAAAGCTGTGGATACTAGATCGAAATGAATGTCACTCAATTCAAAATGCATCGTGGAATGTACTTCCATTATTCAGAATGCAGTACAATATGGTACAATTCCTAATCAAATCTAGGTTTTAGTAAATCCTGTCGGAAGTGTGAATCCCCTCTAACTTTTCAAATTCCGAAGCTTAGTCTTGTACACTGTACCAGCTGTAAAATATTTGATCAGCATCAGAGACTCGACCGATTTTCTTTCTACTAAAGGAAGTACCAGAAAACGAATGTTTAAAGCTAGGTTCTACTCACATTTTTAGTATGCTGTTGGTGATAGCTAGGACTTCGAAATTTATAGCAAATATATAGCTGCTCACGAATTTCTGAGTTATCGGAAAATTTCGATTTAAAAACACAAAAGTTCATAATTTCCATTTCCTGGACATATGACTATATGATTTATTTTAATCCTTGTTTTGAGGTGTTCCGGCGATACTAGGTGCTCCGTGACTCCGAGAAATTTGGGAGCAACTGATCTAACCCAATTTAAAGCTGTGACACTCCAATCACAGTAGTGAAAATTCGTACGGAAATTCGTATACTGCGGATTCACTCACCGTAGTAAAAAAGCCAAAATTATCGATGCAATAATTTCAGGACTCAATTTTTTCGTATGGCAAAATTAATATTTATTTTGTACCAAAACTGGCTAAAAAACTGCGAATTTGAAGTGTAATAAATACTAAAACTCAACATTTGATAATTGTAAAAGTATAAGTCATCTGGCAAAATGATCCCCCTCCTCTCCGAAAAGCTATCTACGCCACTGGGTATGTACGATATAGTATTGGTTGCTATGGTTTCTTTTCTTCATGTAAGTGTTTTTCAGGGAATATTTATACACACTACCAAATTAATGTCTGTTTTGTTTGGTGTTTTCTTTACCGACAACAAAGAATTTAAAATAATTTTTTTTTGTTAAAATATAATATCGTACTCAGTTGTGACTATTGAGTAGTATGCAGGGTTATTTGATTAGTAATTCGACGTATTGCTTCCAGCAAGTCAATAATAGATCAAAATGCAACTAAATAAAAGCACACGTTATACCGATTCTCAGTGGTTACTGAGATATTTACATTTATGGAGTTTTTGAGAATTTTAACATTTTTAATGACATACATTATGTACATATGTATTTATTTTAAGGACCTATCGACCTTATTTTTCCTACGTTTTTGTAAAGGTCATAATAATTTTTTTTATATTTAGAGTGGTGCCATTGGTATTTCAAACAGAATTAAATAATGAAACTAATTAAATTACTTTTGGGAAAAAATTGTTTGTAATTAGTAATTACATATAATATTTCTGGCCCACAATATTCACCAAAATGAGAAAAAAAAGAGAA
The DNA here is from genome assembly GCA_949715475.1 of Microchrysa polita. NCBI lineage: Eukaryota > Metazoa > Arthropoda > Insecta > Diptera > Stratiomyidae > Microchrysa > Microchrysa polita. The sequence continues at coordinate 130,481,679 of OX454415.1, read as the reverse complement.
ATAAAAATAAACAAGATAAGTAAAAATTAAAGACTAAAATTCTAATTTGCACCTTCTTCACAGTGGAGATAAAAGAAAGTGGATGAGTCTCTCTTCTTAATGCCTTTCAGGGGTCGCGACTCGATATACATACGTATACGTACGTATTGTGGCTGGCTGGTTGAATGCAATTGAATAATTGAATGTATTTGAACTTGTTGGATTGAAAATGGTGAATAAAGTTTAAATCTTTAATCAGCAAATACGCCAGGAAATTTGAACAACAATTTGGCCAAACTTCGCAAAAATTAGAGAAAACTGGATTTTTGCTAGCGGTGCTACAGAGGGTCATAGACCCTCGAAAACAGGTTTATTGAATATTTCGATAACGGTAGCATATAGGAAAAAGTGGTGTATGGCAAATTTGAAGCTCTTATGCTTTCTTAAACAACAATAGAAAGACCGAATATGTTCGCACACTCCTAACGGTGCCAGGAAGTCTAACGGTATTTTTTACAAGGTTTCACGAAAATATCTGTAACGGTAACTCGCACTAAAAACTTTTGTATGGAAAATTTGTAGCCTATGAAATACTGAAAAAGGTGGCCAAATTTCATATCAATAAATGCAGCCTTAAGGGCGCTATCGGGGTTCAAACCTTAAAAAAGGTGTTTTCGTGAATGACGCTAAGACGGGAGAGTCTACTCTATGGTCTTATAGCAGAAATTTGTAGCGTCTGTGGCTGTCAGTAAGACGCCAAAAGTCCCCAAAAATGGGAGCCCCCCTAACGAAGTTATGATGGTCCAAACATTCAATTATGCAGCTTTTGGGGAATATCTCTATAACGTAACGTGCACCCAAAACTGTTAAATGGTGAATTTGTAGCTTATACAACGCCTAATTAAATTTCTAAATTTCAAATTTATGCGTGCAATGCTAAGGGTGCTAGGAGGGTCCGAACCGTACCATAACGGCATTTTTCGTTATTTTCGTGAATTTCTTTAAAACGGGAACGATTCAGGAGGAGAGCCGGTAACAATTTGTTGCCTCTGTAACTTCAAATTAAAATGCAAAAGCAAATCATCTATGCGAACACCCCCAAGGGAGCTATGAGGGGTCAAAATTAAACAAAAAACCGTTTCTCCGAAATTTTTTTAATAAAGGGAATCTCTACGGGGAACCGAAATGAGGCAAATTTGTAGCTCATGTGGCTGCTAGTAAGACGTTAAAAGTCCCCAACGATGGGAGCCCCCCTAGGGAAGTTATGAGTGTCCAAACATAATAAAAGCTGTTTTTGGGGAATATCTCTATAACGGTAATGTGCACCTAAAACTGTTATATGGCGAATTTGGCTTAATTAAGTGTTTAAATCTCAGATCGATACGTGCAGTAGAAAGGGCGCTATGAAGTTCCAACCCATATAATCTCGGTATTTTCGTGAAAATCACTGTAACGGTAACGTATACCGGAGGCAATCTGTACAAATTTGCTGTTTCTATGGTTCCAAATAAAAAGCTCCACCGACTTGTATGCTCCTGAGGCAACCATACGGCCATTATAACGTTTAAAATGTTGGTTTTGGTACAAAAATTAAAAACTGACTATAGGTAGGTTAAATCATATAAATCACTATCACTATAAATTGCAAAAACATCTAAAACTAAGAAAACATATTACAGTAAATGCGATAATAATGTTTTCCCCAAATAAAGTACAATTTTTTCGAGCCGCAAGATTCGACTGGATATGCAAAATTTATAATACAATTATCATTTTTAAGCCAATGGAGATACGTAAACACATACACTACACATACCTTGCTTACAAATGAGTTAATTTAAATGTTATAATGCACGTATGGTTGCCTCAGGTGCATACAAATCGGTGGAGCATTTTATTTGGAACCATAGAAACAACAAATGTTTACAGATTGCCTCCGGTATACCTTACCGTTACATATATTTTCACGAAAATAACCAAAAATACCAAAATTGTATGGTTTGGAACCTCATAGCGCCCTTTGTACTGCACGTATCGATCTGAGAATTGAACACTTAATTAAGCGTTGTAAAAACTTCAAATTGGTTTAAAACAGTTTTCGGTGCACATTACCGTTATAGAGATATTCCCCAAAAACTGCTTTTTTGGATGTTTAGACCCTTATAACTTCCCCAGGGGGGCTCCCATCGTTGAGGCCTTTTGACATCTCACTAACAGCCACACGAGCTACAAATTTGCCTCAGATGGGTTCCCCGTAGAGGTTCCCGTTATTAAAAAATTTACGAGGAACAGTTTTTTGTTTAATATTACCCCTCATAGCTTCCTTGGAGGTGCCCGCATAGATGAGTTGTTTTGGCATTTTAAATTGAGGTTACAGAAGCAACAAACTGTTACAAGGTTCCCTCCCGACTGCGTTCCCGTTATGAAGAAATTCATGAAATAATGAAAAATACCATTATGGTACGGTTCGAACCCTCATAGCACCCTTAGCATTGCACGCATCAATCTGAAATTTATAAGTTTAATTAGGCGTTGTATAAGCTACAAATTCACCATATAACAGTTTTGGGTGCACGTTACCGTTATAGAGATATTCCCCAAAAACTGCTTAATTGAATGTTTGGAACCTCATAACTTCGTTAGGGGGCTTCCATCTCTGGGGACGAAAAACCCCAAGAAAACACCTTTTTTTAAGGGTTGAACCCCCATAGCGCCCTTAGGGCTGCATATATTGATATGAAATTTGGCAAATTTTTTCAGTATTTCATAGGCTACAAATTTTCCATGCAAACATTTTTAGTACGAGTTACCGTTACAGATATTTTCGTGAAACCTTGTTAAAAATACCGTTAGACCTCCTGGCACCGTTAGGAGTCCGCGAGCGTATTCGGTCTTTCTATCGTTTTTTGAGAAAGCACAAGAGCTTCAAATTTGCCATACACCACTTTTTCGTATATGCTTCCGTTATCGAAATATTCAGAAAAACCTGTTTGCGAGGGTCTTTGACCCTCTGTAGCACCGCTAACGGCACTCGTAGAGACGGGGACTTTTAGGGTCTTGTTTAGGACCTCGAAAGGAAGGCTCATTCAAAAATCTAGCTTTCCCATAATTTTTCCGAAGTGAAATGCAAATTTTCCTGGGGTAAAATGCAAGTGATTCCAATAATGATTTAATACCAAATTATTTTTAAAAATAATTTAGCTGGTCTGCAGAATGCATGTGCCAGTCCTGACTGTAGGAGGCAAAATATTGATTAAGTAAAATATAGAAATCATAAAGTCAAAGTTACCTCTTTGGTGTCTTTATCTTTCAAAAATACGTACAATACATAAGTTTGTGCTGTAATTAGCAGAATCGAAATGTACGAACAAAAGACAGGGTGATGCTATTGCTAAAGCTATTAACTTCGATAAAAGCCAGCATAGCCGAGTCGATTGAGTGGGAAGTTGAGTAGATTGGGTTGGACGGAGTTTCGAGCCTCCAGAAGAATTCAGATTTTTATTTTCTTTTTAATAGGTTTCCCAAACATTTTTATACCCTTCGCTCATAGTGAAAGGGTATTTTAACTTTGTCATCAAGTTTGTAACGCATTGAAGGAAGCATCTCCGACCATATAAAAAGTATGCATATGTATATGGTCAGCATGACGAGATGAGTCGATTGAACGATGTCCGTCTGTCTGTCTGTCCGTCTGTTGCAGCGCCTTCTCGGCCACTACAAAAGCTACGAAGCTGAAATTTTGCACACGTGTTTATTATTGTTGCAGGCTGTTTGTATGATTGAATCACCGAAATTAGATCACTGGGTCATGGGGCCGCCATACAAACCTAGCCCCCAATTTAAGTTCTTCTAGGAAAAACTTTTTTATTTGTGCACCGATTTCAGCCAAATTTCATACAAATGTTTCTCTTGATGACACAAAACATATCTAAGAATGGATCAAATCGGATAATGGGGTCATGGGGCTGTCATAGTAACCTAACCCCCCAAATTAGGTTCTTCTAAGAAAAACTTTTTTATTTGTGCACCAATTTCAACCAATTTTTGTTCTTCTAAGAAACATTTTTTGCACCAATTTCACAAAACATTGACTTAATGTGTCTTTACCAAATCAACAAAAAAGTTAAAAACAAATGGAATCGTACTGTGTTGTTATGCTCCCGCAACACCAATAAAATTTTCTAAGTAAATGTTTTTATTTTCCCACTTATTTCAACCAAGCCCAAAACTTTTGTGAAGACGGAAGAAAAGGAATTAGGAGTGGGGATTAAATACAAGTCATAGGTACGCCCGAAAAAACTTCTAGCCCGAGGAGAGCGAAGGGTATCCAAATATCGGCCGCGCCCGATATTAGCCTCGGTCTCGTTTTTTTTTTATTTTAGTGGTCATTATTTTGTTCATACTAAGGAGGTTTTCACACTTACGGCCAGATTACGTTACGATTACGATCTGTGCAAATTACTTAATTTTAGCTGTCAAATTCCATATATGTTTAAATTCACCACACCGCAGATTACGTAATCTTACATACATTAAGATTAAGTACAAGTGTGAAAACCTCCTAAAACGCGTGTTGTTTTATTATAAGCGAATTTATTTTCTGATGTTCAGGTAACGTTATGTTGATGCTCAGTGTTACATTATGTTCAAACGAACGTTCATTTAAACGAGGTTCTACCGTTATCATGTCACTCCAGAAATCCAAAAACCGTTTGAAACCGATCACATACATTGCCCCAAACATCGCCTTTCGAACGACACCCATTGTGGTCATACTCTGTTTCCTGGTAGAAAAATGTCCTTTTTGGTATATTACACCACCGCGTTTTTTTCGAAAACTCAAAATGAACTTGTTGTCATTTTGGAGGACTCGTCTCAACGAATCCTGCATTTTGATATCCATCCGTCTATAGTGCACTCCCATCGAAAAAAAGGACCTTTTGTACCCAAGGACATCTTTCACATAATAAATGCCGGTACCAAAAAATAAGTTTAACGGAAATTCGTCCACGAGGAGAGCAAGGATAATTAATTGAAGGATGCCATTTCGTTAACTTCAATTGTGAATTTACCGCTATTCCCGCCATTCATCAAAATTATGAACACCGATTCTTTGTCAGGGCCATCAAAGGATAATGTATACCAAATTTGGTGAAATCGAACCACGGGAAAATCGATTTTAAGTTTCGTTACGATACAATCTCACTTTGTTTCATGTCAATAATGGAGAGTTTTAGCATACCTATCGTACAAAATAGTACGACAGTAGTAGTAGTAGACATCCTAAAGCAAAAATTCGTTTGCCTGCCGTACAGGAAACAGTATACCCAATATCGCAATGTCCCAAGTAGGCAAGGGTGTATTTCCGTATATTTGACACCTTTAAGGATTACCGTTATAGGAAATATTTAAAAAAAATCCGAAAGCCGCTCATTTAATAGTTTTACCGTACGAAGCTCGTTTTTTAATTTAGATTCACTGCAGCTACAATTTCAGAATTATGTGGTCTCCTTAAATATAAAACAAAATATGTACCTTAATTGTAGAATAACGTGTTAGCTCTCATGGAGCTACATCCATTTAAATGGAGATTTTTAGCATATTTAGGCTCAATGAGCCAGATGGTCACGCGTAGGTCCCTTTAGGGAGCAAGCATAGATGCCAACTTTAAGCATTTCTATAACGCCATAGGAGTTTTAAATTTGTCACAATCGATTTATTAAATTTGTAGCAGATATTATTTTAACGTTATTAAGAAATTCACGGTTTTATGTATCTTGAACTTATACGGCTTAGTTTTAATACGAAGGAACTAATTATTGGTGGAAGATTTCATGAAATTCTGTCTTGCCTCTAAGCCCAATTTCACATGCCCCCCGCTCCCTTCGGAGGATTTATGAAATTGTCGTTTCTGAAAGACAAGACATGACTTGGTTGGGTTACAGTGGCGTAACGTACGGTGTTCCATGTGTTCGGTGGAACACGGGCCCCCAACCATCAGGGGCTCCCTAGCGTAATTACGCAAAGTACCAAATTTTTTGGGTAATTGAATTATAGAAGCTGTTGAACAAGCTAGAAGTGCTCTACTTTGCTACGAAGCAGCTTTCAGCTTGAGTTTCAAGGGCCATTTTAGAGCTAGGATGAGGTGGGATTAAATTCGGAATATTATAAGCGGAACTTCTGTTCTGTTGAAATTGTTCGAAAATTAAACACTCAGCGTAAAAAATACAAGCGGTCTAAACCCATAATTTTTAGTAGTTGAAAAGGTGGATTTTGCTAAGGCGGACCACTAAAAATTTTAAAACGCGGTTCACAATAAGGAATTAGCAAAACTTCCAATCCTCAAATAAGTTAAACAAAAACGAGACAGAGGCTAATTTCGGGCGCCGCCGATATTTTAATACCCGTCACATTTGAATGAAAATTAAGCTTCTTTTGTGTTAACAATTTCTACCGCAGCCCTTTGACGTGTTCCGATTCCATCTGTTCCTAGATGCGTTGAGGCTAGTCCAGGATGAATTGGATGAATTTTGGTTAAGATTCAATAAGAAAAAAAAATGTCTCTTACATGGACCATATTACATAATGTTCCGATTGAATCCATTCCTAGATTTGTTTTTAAGCTTTACCAGGAAAACATTTGGGTGAAGTTTGGTTAAGATTAGTTCATCTCTCTATTTATAAAAAAGATAAGGAAAAAATGGTCCCTTTTATTCTTGATCTGATTGGTTGAAATTGGAAATGACGTGATGATTTGCTAAGTAAGTAGTTTAAGGTGGTGTGCGACTTCAGTTGTCAGGTGATAGCTGAAGAATATGGGTCGTGTGCGGAAAAGCTCAGAAGAGAAGCGGGAGGTACGCAACAGTGGACGACGGGGTCGCAGATTAAAGCAGTGCGCGCTTCCGACGTGTGTTTTATTTTCCGACGTGTGTTTTATTTTCCGACGAAACATAGCCGCGAAGCGAGAATGTCGCGAAGTGACAGTGCGGGGGTTGGCGAGCGAAGCGAGCAGGGGGCGCAGCCCCCTAGTAAAGAAAAAAAATTTTCGTAGAAGAACCGAATTTCCAAAGGTTTGTTTGTATGACAGCCCTATGACGTAGTGTTCCGATTTCATCCATTCCTAGATATGTTTTGAGGCTTTGCTAGGAACACATTTGAGTAAAATTTGGTTAAGGTCGGATTCAAAAGGAAAAAGTTTTTCTTAGCAGAACTTAATTTTCAGAGATTGGTTTGCATGTAATGTTCTGATACCATCCGTTCCTAGATATGTTTTGAGGCTTTACTAGGAACACATTTAGGTGAAGTTTGGTTGAGATTGGTACATAAAGAGAAAAGTTTTTTTTAGAAGAACCTAATTCTCAGGGGTTGGTTTGTATGTCAGCCCCATGGCCATGACCCCATGGTCCGCTTCCATTCGTTCCGACATATATACAGCGTACACTAAAGAGTAACTTGTGTAAAAAATTTCAGTGCGTTAGCTTCAAAACTGAGGGACTAGTTTGCGTTGCAACAGACGGACAGACAGACAGACGGACATCGTTCAATCGATTTCTCTCGTCACGCTGATCAATAATATATATACTTTATATAGTCGGAGATGCTTCCTTTTGTGCGTTGCAAACTTCATGACAAAGTTAATATACCATTTCACATGGTGAAGGGTATAATCACACTGGCGCAGCGTGCCGATCGGTAAACTTTAAAACATCAAAACTACTTACAGCTGCTACTTATTTCTCTTCAAAACTGTTATTAGGTAGTTTTACAGCTACTGTTGGTATATAAACGTTTCTCTCCTATCCAGTGGCGTAGATAAGGGGAGGATCAACAGAATCCACGTTAGGTCGAACATCTTGCCCCTGTGATCGCGACACAAAGGGTATGATTATTAAAATTTAATTTTGAAGCAATGAAATATAAGTTTAGGAACCCCACACAAATTTGAATGCACTAGCATTTTGTACAACAATTCAGCTATAAATTTTTGCATGAAATTTTGTACAAAAGTTCAGTACGATCGATTAATTAAACTATGTAGACTCAGGCCGCACAAAATTCTCTCCAGACTTCGTACTTCTTTACAAAATGTTAATTTGCACAATGTGTTGCGGTTTTAAGTTTTGTGAAAAAATGTCTCTCCAATATTTGTACAAAAACTAGTCAGTGTAAGAATACAGATTATTCACGATCACATATACCCTTTTAAATCCCGCAGGGGAAGTGTGTTCATGTGACACACATATTTGGTGAGTTGCGACACCACGGACCCGAGCAGCGCAGGGAGGCCCCTGGTATGGTTGATACGCCATGGCGTGGATCTGTACAAAAGACCTTCGGGAGTTGACGGTCCCGAGCTCCCGAGCTCGTCATGTATGGGTGACACAGCATAGCTTGACTTTTTCCCTATTCCTTCAAAAAGTCAGCTATACAAGCTCACACGACGCAGTGCTTCCTCGTAGGGGAGAAACCACATATAAGCGTACGTGTCTAGTCTCGGAGTTGGCGGCTTCGCAGAACCCAAGCCTCGAAGGGGCCAGTTAGGGAGAATGGCCTTTGCGCCTATACCTAGCTGGCTTGTGGATTGATGACCACACGGCCCGAATCAAATTGCTGCTTAGTAAACGGACGGAGGCCAAACCTATGTGAACGGTAGCGCTACGAGTCTGCTTTAAGCCGACGAGTAGTAAACAGGCATAACGATCCTGCGGAGGCGTCCGAATTCGTTAGGTCTTCCGAAAGGGGGCCAAAGGAGGTGTAACGTATATGATGCTGAATAATAAGACTGTTGGCTTTACTGACTAGTGACTTTATTCAGTGACTATCTTAGACTGACTAACTGCTCTTACAAGTGCTAGTAGGTATGTATTATATACTATGTACTAATATAAATATGTACTAATATTTTAATACAATCATATAACAGGAGGATCACACCTGCTATAGAGAAATCTTTAGCGAATAGTGTACCTCGGGGATGGGCGTGCCCAGGGGACCATGGTCCCTACCCATCTAGGCGTTGGACTCGAGGGGGTTCGTGGTGATAGACAAGTCGACCAGCTAGAGTCGCATCCCAAGGTGGGGATCCAAAGGGAGGCATCCCGGCGGAGAACACCATTCCGGCTTTAAGCCGGATAAATTCTGGTCGTCCCGCAAGGGAGGGAGGTTATGGCTGCATAGCTTAGGTACTCCTAATGGCGAATGCGAGGTAGACGCAGGATGGATACCCTTTTAAATTGCATTTTTCTCGTTAAGAAAAAATCTAGTTACTCTCCGTAAAGCTATCTAGGCCACTGCTCCTATCAAAGAAGAGGATAAGAATCGCTGCAATAACTGAAATAAAACTAATAGCCATAGCGGACAAAAAATAGGGTCGTTTCAAAAATGTTGGCTAATAGTATAGTATTATATTGTGTATTGGGCCCCCATTTCGTTTTCGAACACAAGATATTTTTTAAACGTTACGCCACTGTGGGTTGTCTGCATTGTTGGTCGAAATCAACTAAATTTTGTTACGAAAATATCCCCAAATAGCCTGGCTTAACTCACACTTTTTTTTTGAGGTTTATGGAATACATATGTCCGAAAATGACAATACCCTAATTCTAGCGTGTTAAACTACCAATACAAGCCTCCTGTATTAACCATTTCAAAGGTAATTTTATTTAGTCTAGTCCATTTTATTGTAGCTTTCACGATATTCGAAATATAATTAATAAATACTGCAAATTAACCCATGTTTGCATTTTTAGACACTTGTATGTTTGTATGTTTAAATCGGTAAAATCGGACAATGGGGTCATGGGGCTGCCATACGTACCCAACCCCCCAAATTAGGTTCTTCTAAGAAAAACTTTTTTATTTGTGCACCAATTTCAAACAAATTTCGCACAAATGTGTTTCTATTGATGACACAAAACTATGCCAGAACGGGTCAAATAAGAACGTGGTGTCATGGGGTTGCCATACAGACCCCCATTTTGGTTCTTCTAAGAAATTTTTTTTACACCAATTTCACAAAACCTTGAATTAATGTGTCCTTATCAAAGCAACAAAAAAGCTCAAAACAAATGGTGTCGTACTATGGGGCCATACTCCCGCATCCCCCAATAAAATTTTCTGAGTAAATATTTTTTTTGTCCACTTATTCCAACTAAAACCCATAAAAGTATTGTTTTGTCGACGCAACGGAACTTTTGTGAAGAACGAAAAGTTGCTCTTTTTCGCTCGCCAAAAGATTAGCACAGGGTCCCCAGGGTTTTAAATCTGTATATATAGCCAGTAATACTTTAAAACAGATAAGAGAAAGAATGGTAGTATTCCATTTATTCCGAGGTTAATGTCGATTTTGACTGACCTACAAAGCGTGCAAGCTAAAATTATTTCGATATGAAGATCACAAGCCAGTTTTAACGAACTGTTGTATAATTCTCTTATTTTCAAAATTTTAACTTTCAATTTTGAGATTGAAAACTAAAACTTTAATAATAATGTACATATCTTTGAAGCTATTTTCGCTATTTGAAGTCAAAGAAAAAAAAAAAGAAAGTTTCATTAAGCTGAAAATTAACATGAAGTCAATATTTTCTGACTACAATTTCCGCAAAAAAATTCATTGCTACCTAATTCTTGCAACTTGCAACATGCTTTGTGGGTGGGGTTTCTATTACACCTCTAAGGGCCCCCATTTGATTCCATTCTTTCCATTCTTTCCGTAACGTGTCGGCAGGACAATATTTTTGTGAAGTTTGGTTGAGAGAGGTGCCCAGATAAAAGTATTTTTTTCTCAGAAAACCTTATGTGGGGTTGTGTCTGTATGGCAGCTCCATGACCCCAAATTAAAATTCTATTTGTTTTTGCATGTTTTCGTGGTTTCGATATAAAGGTTTGATTAGAATTTGTTCACCAATTATGTATAAAAAAAGTTTTTCTTAGAAGAACCTAATTCGGGGGGATGGTTTTGCAAGACAGTCCCACGAAAGCATGGGTTGGTTTGTTTTTACATAAGTTTTGAGGATTTGATACCACCATTTTTTGTATAGGGTTTCGTAGAGATTGGTCCCCAAATAAAAAGTTTTTCTTAGAAGAAACGCTTTTTGGAGTTGCAGATTGTATGGCAGCCCCATAACTCCATCATCTTATTTGGGTGATTCAAACATACAGCCGTCTTACAATTTGAATTCAGCCAATGTCTGATACTACACGAGCAAAACAGGAGTTTAGACACAAACAAAAATCGGGCTTAGGTTGAGCTAATATGGTTATAAACGGTAAAAACGTTAAACATAAATTGAAATAATTCTTTGCCTGTGTATCCTAGGCTACCGTGAATGTAACTGTTTGTTTAATTTAACCTTCCGGCGGGCGCAATACTAATCCTAACACGATCGGGCGCAATGTATCTGCGCATTGCGATTAAGTGCAGAAAAAAGGATGAAACTAAGTTTCTGTGTATTTAAGACTCTTATTTATTGTTGCATTGTCTTTTTGAAACATTTCTACGAAATTTTAGAAACAAAAACTGGCTCACAAAGTTTGATACCCTTCGCATTCTCAATTTTCTAAGAATATTCCGCTTTCAATCGCTTGAATATGTAAAAAACCTCCAACAACTCGACCGCTTAAAAAATGTGAGCTTCTTTTACTAAAAACACACTATTGAACGATTTAGTGAGCCTAAAAGTCAACACAACGTTATTACGCAATGTGAAGAGTATAACAAGTGGAAATTTTCATAGAAACGAAGAAAATAACACAATCGGGCGCAATACATCTGAGAGATTATTTCACCCCCTCCCGCCCCTCAGACATATGGTAGATAGAAACTGAAAACTGTTTTCGGTAGTTAATCGATAAAGATTAAGCTACTGTGAGTTTCAGATCTCTCCCTTTTCATATCGCTGATTGGCGCAACAAAAACTGGTCACTTAATCTGTCAGATGCATTGCGCCCGCCCGAAGGTTAAGGCCGAAAAGTTAGATGCTTAAATGCAAACTTAATCACTGCCTATTTCAGGAGGTACAACGCCAAGTCGTATACCACAACGGTTTTTACAACTTGCTAAAAGTCTCTATTATTATTCAAATATTTTGACAGAAACCATAAAATTCTTTACTGGAACGTAATTTGATATTACATATGTATGTACTTTACTTTCTACTGATACATACGGCCGATTCTGTTACATTTTAACGGCAAAACATAATTTTTGTAGATGCAAATATATATTCAACTTCATAATAATACTTATAGATCAAAAGAGTTAGATCTCTCTAAGAGAAATGAATTCAAAAAATAAAAAAAAATATTTAAATAATCCATATAAAAACTGTACTTACTTAATTCTAATCCATAAATGTATTTTACTTCAAATTTATCACCAATTCACCTCATTTATTCTTAATGATTCACCATCGCGGTGATGGTGTAATAAACTTGTCATCAAACTATTACATTATTCTTCCAGACTATAATCACTTGTCAAACAATTTGCCAACTACACACACACGTGATTTTTTTTCATAATAATCAATGCACTAAAAATTACCTAAACTTCCACTAAAATATTTTAATAGCCTTTTTTATAGAGCATCTGAACACAAATAGAACAAAACTTCATTTGAACGTTTCACTGGTAAACACAAGCAAAATTATATGACTTTGAAGCAACATTATTCCGCGCATTTATTACGCCGGGGAAATAAATTTGAAATTTTCAAACTTTGATGCAATCTTGCGAAAATCGTGAATAATAGTTTTTCTATGAATGTATGTACTGCTTTTATCGGGCGATACTTTTGTTGTGTATATTGAATGAAAGCGTAACTAATTTGCAATTTCACTGATAATAAAAACACTTTTTATTATATATTTTTTTCTAAGGGAAAGATTTTTATTGAAAAAACTGTTTTATGGCGAAATATATTTTTAATTCGCGACCTTGCAATCAGGTGCACTTTAATGCACTTAATTCACTTTAAAACAAGTTCAAACGCATAACGGTCAACGCGACTATTTTTCTTAACGGTCAATTTCCGAAGGAATCACAGCGCGAACTAAATCCTCCATTCGGCGAAAGATTCAAAACTAACTCCAGTTCGAATTTTGTTGGCGATTCATCTGATTTCAGCTGAAGGCGCCAAAAATTTATTTCGAAATTCCATCGGACCGACGCAACTTTTTCGGCAGCTTTTACTTTCCGGCAAATCGTGCAAAGAGTTGTGTGCGGAAAATGGCATAACATTCAGTTTGTACGATATCGTACTGAGTTAAGCTTTCTGTTTTCTTCTTAGAACAAGCGCACGTGGTAGAATGTTTGTTTTGATTTGAGTATGCTAACAGGTGGGTTGTGACTGTAGGGTGGATTTACCGATACATTCGGGTCTGTGGAATGAAATACGCGGTCGTAACTTGTTTATGCGGAGAGAGTATTAAAAGTGGCCCACAAGGGGCACAAAAGTCAGCACATTCCCACAGGTGGAAAATTTTCGACTGATTCTACGGATTATAATTTTAAATTTGTGTTTCGAAAATGTTTGTTCAACTTAAGATTGTTATGTGTGGTGAACAGATGGCAGTGAGAAACTATTACACATTATTATGATGAAAATCAGCTGTGGAATATATGTAAGGATTAATTCACAAGTCTCAGGTAAATTATTATTTACATTTGTAAGTACAGTAAAACACGGATAAGTGCACATCGATAATGCGCAATTTTTTCGTGCACTTAAGCGTGTTGTGCACTTATCCGTGCTTCATATAAACTATCTAATTTACGTAGCATATATGGAAACTAGTGGTAACAACTGATATTGTGTAGCTATATTTTGTAACGCTGTAGTCAGGGCCGGCCCTAGGGGTGGACGAACTGGCCAATCTCTCGGAACCACCACTTTCAAGTGGCCAACACACCATGGAAACTTTTATTTTCGGGGGGCCACCACTCAGAAAGTGCTCCACTCTCTAGGGGCCTTCACGCAACAAGATAATCAAAGCATACCTGATGCAAAATCAATTGAATCGCTGGGCGATGTTGTCAAATAAAAATGAGGTTGCAAACACGCTGGATGTTTCACATCTTATCAGAAATTTTTAAATGTCCGAACCTCAAAAACTTCAGGATAAACCTAAGTCTATTCTATAAAAACAAAAATGCAGTGGAATTACCTGGTTCCAAAAATATAGAAATTTGTTTCGATTGAAAAGTCAAGCAATGCTTATGCGCAAATATTTTCAAAAATCGCTGTTTTAAAATTCTAAAGCTTAGGCTGCTTAGACTACAAGCACTTCGATATGTGTACCGATAATGAGCATAACATTTTTAAAGAATGAAAGCCACAGAAATGGAGTTGGAATTTCATAAAAAAAATTCGGATGGTATTTCAGATGTTTGGCGAGGGAAAAGCATTGATACACCTTGACGGATTTTTTACAGCTTTGACATGTATGTGCCAAACACATAAAACAGATCAGGAAAGTGCACGGTAGAAAATCTTGGACTAAGTTTTAACATTTTTTGTGTTACATATATGACAACACCAAAATAATATTAATTTTTAACACTTCATAAGTATTAAAAGTATATCTATTCCCTATTCCGACTTGCAATCTAATACTATTGAGTGTTAAATAATGTAATACTAGTAGTGTTAAAATTAATTACTTTAAGGAATACATTCTAATACGAATTGTTTTAGAAAGTATGCCAAATTAAATACTAAATTTTAACCAAAGTTGATTATAATTTAAACCAAAAAAAATATTACTTTTTAATATTGGCAATGAATGCAGTTTACTACATCCAGTATTACATTAAATGTGCACGTTCTGTAACCTGTAGTGAAACCTATATTAGAAATGAAAACAACACAAGATAATCGAGAAAATCCAAATTTTGTAGTTTATTATTTAAATTCATTCATTTAAAGGCTCCACTAAAACGTATAAATTATAATTTACATTATATAGGCCGGCTCATTAAAGAAGAAAGGAAATGTCGTTTTGGTATCAATTGGTTCCAAGCACATGACTTTTCTAAGATCCAATGTTTTTTTCAGCTTATCTTCAAGCACATTTCGCTGTTCACAAACGACACAATTTTTGAAAAAATCCAAAATCTATTGCTGATTACGTTATGCGATACAATTGGTGAATTTTCGGGAATGACCTTGGAATAGCCTTTTAGTCTTATCCGCTTTGCGTTGAAGTTTTCTAACCTGGCTGCAATGTATCCCGTGTTTTTTTGCAGGGTTGTAGAATATTTCCTATTTTCAAAAAATCGGGTTTAAATTAAAAAATATAAACTAGGAGCACTTGTTAATGTAAAATCCTAACTTACGATTCTTCCGGAATTTTTGATAGTCATCGTGTACGAAGGAAACAGCTTGACGATTGCCTTAGCCAACGTTATTTTTTCGTGCTTGGTGGGGTAATATAGTAATATCGGATATGTGCCCCGTCGCAGTCCTTAATTTTGAAATCGGTATTTTTATCAATTCCGGGAAAGCATCGACTACTAAATTGAAAACAACAACAACATTAACAGTTTGAATTGTTCACAAAAATTTTAACATAAATTCTACGTCTACACGATTTGTTAATTTTTAAATTACTTCACTTACTGCAAAAGGTAATATCATTTCCACATTTCCAGTTACTGATGATGATGATTCGTCAAGCACAATCTTCACAAATTTCACAATTTGGTTCACCTCTATTTTCACATTTTTTTAGAATCAATTACACGCGACACACTTAGCATGACAGCACATGGATGCCTTGATGAGAGTTACGTTTACACCAAAGCAGTTTCATTTTTAATACAATTTTATTAAAATGTAAACCAACAAAAATTGCATTTTAATACATTGGTGGGAATGAATTTTTAATTCTGGCCTTAGGAATACAATCTATTACTGGCGAGAATTATTTTAAACGTTGAAAAGATTGATTTTAACACTTTCCATACTACAATCACTTTTATATTGTAAATGTATTAGAAACAATGCCATGAAATATTAAAAATCAGCCTATTATATTTCAAGTATTACTTTTCAATACCACGTAGTATTAAATATGATTCTATTCCTTGGTTTGGTTTAGAAAATAGTCCAAGATTTTCGACCGTGTGTGTATGACCACATTTTTGGGATTTATTTTGAAACGCATAGTCAGACAATTAAATTTTTCTTTCAACGATAGCTCGACAAAATAATCAACATTTGCTGTAATTTAAGGATGATGACAAAAGATTAAAAAATTTACAGGGTAAGTAAATACGTAGAAAGAAAGAGCTAGCTGACAGTGGCAGCAATTCCAATTTTTTTTCCCTTAAACGTAAAAGGAGTTTTACGAAACATTTACAACTCACCAGTCGCAGAATTTTAAAGCATAGGTATTTTAGCCTATACGTCTTCATTTTTCGGTGATTAACTATCAAAATCCTATTAAAAAAAACATTGGCAAAGCGAAGACTTCCGCGACATCAAAAAGATTGCGAATCACTGATATAACGTGTGCAAAAGACATTCAGGCCAACAAGGTCAGACATTGGAATGTCGCGCTACATCAACACAATAATTTGGCCCAGGGCCACCAAAATGCTAAGGCCGACCCTGGCTATAGGTTTCAACAATTAAATTTGACAGAACCATGTACAAGCGACTTTGTAAAGCTTTCGAACTTTGGTAACAAATGGACACTATCCATCTTTTTGAAATGTGATCAATGCAGACTATTATCAAACTAACAGCTGATTGCAACAATCCCGTCAAAGGCGCCGGCTTTGAGGGATACATCGAGGGAAGAACATCGAACATAGATGTTGCGAATCGAGCTTTTTGTGGCTTTGGGACGTCAATTTGTGTGTAGCCTAAAATAATTTTTTTTTTACATTTTCAATAACAATTTATGGATGTCAGAATTATCACTTGCTTGCAGAAATGGGATAAAAACATCCAAACAAATTTTGTTCGCAAAAAAAAAGAAAAACCAAAATTTTCTAATAACCTAACGACTATCTTAGTGGTGTCCTGTGATCTAAAGGAGGAGACTGACTGAGACTGCTAACATGAACGCTGGAATGAAAGAGACTGCCACTTTTGCTAAATATTTTTTTATCAAGACAATGTTTGATCTTAGCCTTAAGCTGCTCCCAAAACGAGAAATTTTTAACTCTCAGATTTTTCTACTTAAAGACAAAAATTATCCAGTAGACCTAATTTCCATTTTTTCAACATTTTCATAAATTGAATCAATAAATATTAGATATCTCGGGCTATAGGATAGAATAAAATCGTATAAAATAGTCTTTTTGGAAATGTCTGCACTAATAAATTTTTCAAATGTACATATGCACTTATCCGTCATGAATCGTGTCCAAATGTTGTTCACCCTACCAACAAATTGTGTGTACTTAAGCGTGTTGTGCATTTATCCGTGTTGCACTTATCCGTTTTGAAATGTATTGAAAATCGCATTGAATGGATGGTGCATGAAAATTGTGTGCACTTATCCGAGTTTTGCACTTAAGCGTGTTGCACTTAACCGTGTTTTACTGTATATACGAAGAACTCTGAGGTATCTAAACTCGACGTCAAAAGTATCGGGCCACCCGCAACTTTCGAACTCTAACCCAATTTTCTCAAAATGTATAAAAGTTACAACTATGAAAGTTATATCTACAGGAAGTGCATTTTATGACAATTAAAATGAATGGAAACACATTGTGATTTATTAATCTATTAAGCGTTTATTAGAGATTTTACAAATAAGAGTCGTTTCCGCTCTTGTAATCACCAATTAAAAAGCTCAAATTTATGCTAAAACAAAGCAGAAATTTAAAATAAAGTCTTTGGTCAGTATTGAGTGTTCCCTCCCCTTGCTCGAATAACTGCTAGCATCCTTGTATTCATAGACCTCACGAGGCTGATGACGAAGTCTTGGGAAATTGCATTCGTCTCCTCTTCAATTCACAGCTCTGGAAGCGTTGTTGGAGCAGGAACGCGGGTTCGAATCCGACGTTTCAGCTTATCCCATAAGTGTTCTATTGGATTCGAGTCCGAGCTTTGAGCAGACCAGTGCATCGGACGAATGCCGACGTCCTGTAGATACTGGGTTACCACATGAGCAACATGAGGCCGTGCATTATCCTGCATCAACTGGATATAATACCCGATATAATCTGCGAAAGATATAACATTTACTGCAAGGATTTCATTGATGTAGCATTGTGAAGTCAATCGACGTTTACGGCCCGTGTCGTCGGTTCGATGAAAACTAATGCTGTATGTCCGGTTAGAGAGATGCCGCCTCAGACCATTACAAAAACAGATCCTACTCCATAAGCAACAGATTCCGCGATGCAACACTGAGAATAACATTCTCCAGGGCGACGATATACTCTCTGACGTCGATTACTTTGATATAGACTCACCATGGTCTCATCAGTGATGAGTACATTACCCCATTCTTCTAACGTCCAATCCCTATGGTCTCGAGCGAATTCAAGTCGTGCTCGACGGTGGCCTGCTTGTAGTCTCTAAGTATCGTCTGTAAACTCTTTGCACCGATGATCTGCTGATTCGAAGTCTCTGAGCCACCTCACATTGGGCAAAGCCTGCTTGAAGTTGTGCTACAACTTGAGCTCTCCGCCGTCGTATTCATTATTGGTTGACAAAAGTAGCAAAACTACACGCGTCTAAAAAAGCAATGAACAACAACTAAAGAAATTATAAAAAATATCCTATACCCTCACTGTAGAAGAAAAAAAGGTAAGGGCGAACTCTAGTCAAAACACAAACACAAAACGTTAGGATTGCGTTTGTTGTTTGATTGCTATGTGAGTTTACGGTACTTTAAATAAAACTGATAGTCATTTAAATTGCCATTAAACGCACTTTCTGTAGATATAACTTTCATAGTTGTAAGTTTTATACTTTTTGAGAAAATTGGATTAGAGTTCGAAAGTTGCCGGTGGCCCGATACTTTTGACGCCGAGTGTATATTTCTTTTCTTTTTTCGCTCGGTACCTACTGTTTGTTCACTTTCAAGAGCATACATAGGTATGTACATTTCTTGGAAGATTTGAAAAAAAAAATAAGCCTGGAATTATGTCGAATGTTTGTATAGTACCTACATATTTTTGTTATTCTATTCTATTTTTTTTTTTGTTAAATTATTATGTATTACATAAATTACATAATATTTTTATTATGCAGATTACTGCAAGAATTTCAGTGCATAGTAAAAACAAGTACTAACGGATAAGACTACTAGAAGACGAAGAAATAAATTTTCTAGGTCATTGATCCCATGCATAAATCTCAGAAAAATACAATGCAAAACTGCGTAGCGTATGTTTCATGCATAAAATTGATTGGGTAGACTTTATCTTAGTCAATTGGAATAGATAACCATCACAATAACAGTCGATACCTTACCTATACATCCTGCAACCTGCAGGTAAAACGTCATAAATGCCAAATGATTACTCAATCGATTGGAAAGCAACATCAGACTTTTGTCAAGGTGTACAGAGTTAATGAACCATCATCTGCGCTTCTTTTTGTGATTGTTTATATTTGCATAGAAATTCGAAAGGATCTACATTCTACGTATGTATAGCATGTACTTGGTAGAATAAGAGGAAAAGTAATGTTAAGACTATGTCGGCTCCCCCGCACCGCGATGCAATATGCGATGGTCCAATTCTGTTTGATAAAGGTGGCATTTATGTTACGAGTACGGCACACATACCATAGGGGAAAGTTTCCTACACCTGCCTGCCTACCCGACTTCACAGCAAAAATTGGAAGACAAGAAGATTTACTTATTTACTTATCCATCCTCCACATCCCTATGACGCGAGGCACATCATCGGTCAGGAATTATTTTTGCAAGAACAATAATTGCCTGACTGATAACTTATCTCAACACGGGGCAATGGGATCGAATATATGGTTTAACCTGAAATTGTTACTTTGTTTTAACTTTACTGAGGTAGAGGGTAACAATGTAATTCGGTAGATCAGATTTAGTTACCAATATCACATTCACAATAAACCAAACCGAAGTAAGACTATGAATTCTACGATATTTAAAGAACAACAAAGTGAAAGATTTCCCACAAGGGGTTACGGTACAGGGAAGAAGCACAGTACTTGTGGGACTATGTATCCGGGAAGACAGATCCACCCAGCGCCCGCTCTAAGGGGGGGCAAGCCGGGCGGTCGCCCGGGGCGCTAAATTTTAGGGGCGGCTTTTTGGCTAAAACGCCAATAAAAAACTCGAAAAGACAAAGCGAAGTACTGCATTTAGAATCTTAAAATGGTTAGTGATATTTGCCTAAACTTTACATCTGTGATGCTTGCAAAGTTATGTGCTAATTAAGTTTTTCCTTAAAAGGAAGCATTTTGGAAAATGGAGTGCTGATTTCGTTCTCCAATTGAAAATTCCTCTTCTTTTCATCAGAATTAAGGATTTGCTTGCATTTGCCCTAATTCTTGTCAAAGATAAGGGCTACCTGATTTTAAAGTGGATTGATCTGCTATCCATTCTCATAAGGAGGATTTTTGTGTTTCTAATATTTTCCGCTACATGTTCGTTATACGGATGATGATGATGCAGAAAGTGTCGCTAGTGGCGATAAAAAGAAAGAAAAAATCGTCTTTCGCTGCCCATCCCAGGCGTGTGTTAGCCACGGTTTTGCAAGACCCGATTGTGGCCTAATATTTTTATTCAATCTCCTCGCGAATGGATTCATTGATTCATCTAGCATTGAGTGGGCCAATTTCGGACAAGGTAGTTTGGATTTCAGCAAGTTGAGGAAACACAGTACACATTGCCAGAGCCACAATAGTAGTCTCCTAATATGTTTCCGGACATGCTAACATCGGGATTTGCCTAGGTTTCACCGATTTAAGTAGCTCTCACCTTATTCTCTATAACATCTCGAAATGATAGCATTATGAAAATAAGCCACCCAAATTGAAACCACTAAAGAAACTCGTCCTCGAAGAGACCCAGCAGCTACTTTATGTTTATCGGCTCCATCATTTCTGGCATACCATTTTTGAGAGCGGGTCTTTCTAACGTTAGTTGAATGTTTTTGTGGAAAATAAATTTTCGCATTAATTTTCAATTGCTTACCTTATTCCATACATCGGAAACGATGGCGAAGGCTATTCACTTGTAGGCAGGCTCGAAACGCAATTACCAGCCCACCAGGGAGGAAAGCTAAACAGGTACTCAGTTATACACGGAGTAGCCTAAGTTGGAAAACTGCATTAGTGACAGGGCATGGTAATTTTAAAGTGCACCTAACTAAGATGAAAGTGCATCTAACTAAGATGGAGGATGATGTATGCAGACTATGTCTGGCTAAGACGACAGCACACATTGTGTGTGAGTGATCAGCACTAGGTAGTAGGAGGCTGAGGATCCTAGGCAAATACACAATAAGTGTGGAAGCCATTAGTGAGCTTAGCTTCAAAGACATGCTACACATCATACGGGACTCAGTGATGACTTCTGGAAATCTTTGTAAGGGGACGAAAATGGACCCAAAAAGTATTGGTCTGCTTCGATAAATCCCCAAATCACATATATACGAGTTATATGAGTTCGAATCTCACCGTGGATCATGGTGTTTTTCGAACTCACGAGCTTGTGACGGACTATGATCTCACTCAGATGTTAAACGAGTACCCATTTATGGGGATAAATAACACAGCTGAGCGTGATGCTGATCTCATTACCTCAACAAAAAGCAGATAAGATCTTGGAAATAGGATGTCACTAACACATCCTGCGGCCTTAGTCCAATGCTGGATTGTCGCGCCTGTTATTTATTTTACATATATACGTCATTCTAAATTCCGCCAGGTTTCTGTATATTTTTTGCCGGTGGTGGATAATATGTGGCTGGGGAAATTCAATACTTAGCTTTAATTTTGAAATTTCAAACAAACTCACTAGCAGGCTTTGCTGAACTGAGATGAATTGCGCTTAAAAGTATGAATTGTGACGGAACGGACTTCTACATACTATCTGGGCTTTGTCAGTGGGTAGACATCCTATTTTCTGAATTACTATAGCGTTGGTTCGAATCCCACTGTGACTATGCATTTTTGGGTTGATATGTGATCCTGCGGCAGCCATCGTCGAACCGATGAGTTGTAACGACCAAGGGCTACAAAGATCACTCGATTTAAGAATAAAATGTCTCTTACATAGCTTCTACAACAACAACGACTTAACATTTGTGCTATCTACTATCAATCTGCCTGGTACTTTACCTTAAAGGGCGGCTATTTGTCCACTCGCCCGGGGCGGCGTAAGTGCTAGAGCGGGCGCTTGATCCACCAGAAGACCCCGTTCAATTATCCTCGTTCAATTCGAAAGTCGAAAAGGCCTTAGCGACGATTACGCTGTGTGTCCGGTCGTCGCAGCTTATTCAGATCGAGGCATGTAAAAGTGCAGCGGAGGCGTGGAAGCAACTTGAGGAGGTGCACAGCCCACGTGGTCCTGCGAAGAAAGTGACGATATTGAAGCAACTCCTTAAACTTGAAATGCTAAACGTTCCAAAATCTGACCACTAGCCTGCGTGACGTAGCCTTGCATAAGGGGATGTGGGTGCTGCATAGCGGAGCTACCTCACATTTATGTTGTGATGAAAATATGTTCATCAATATGATGAAGCACACACATATTGTCTCATGCAATAGTCTCTCTCTAAAGTTTACACCAACAATATTCTCCTAGAGCATTCATATTGTCATCCCATAAATTGTTCGCCGTAGATTTATAGAAGGAAGGGCTTTGCGATTTTTGAAAGAATAGAAACTTAGGAAGTGAATTCCTCAAAATCTTGTATGAAACCAACATTTCCTCACTCATTGCTAATTTCTGAACCAATTAAGATGATATCTGCGCTGACTACATTTTATTGATGAATGTGTGGTTTTCATCAACGTCAACTGATTAATATAGGGTGCACTGCAGAAGATTCGATAAAGAATTCTCAAGTATTTCTATAGAAGCAACTAACCATGTGTAGTGTTTACGAGCAATGCTGACTACAATGGCGTAGATAGCTTTTCTGAGAGGGAGGGGATCATTTGACAAGATTGTTATCAAATTTTTGAATTTAAGAATAACAATGTCTGCATTTATTACACTTCAAATTAGCAGTGTTTTTCAGCAAATTTTTTATTTGCAAAATAGAGAGCAATTTTGGCATAGAAACAGCGTCCTGAAAATATTGAATTCTCCGGAAAAATTGTGTCACTGCATCGTTAATTTGGCTTTTTTACTACGGTGAGTATTCCAATTTTCGTAAAAATTTTTGCTATTGTGATTGGAGTATCAGAGCTTTAAATTGGGATAGATCAGTGGTTCTCAAACTTTTTGGAGTCGCCGTTTTTCTTCCAGGAACATCTCAAAACAGGGATTAAAATAAATTATATACATAATTAAATCTCCAGAAAAAAAAATTTTGAAGACGAGAGCTCGTTGGGAATGCCCAGAATATGTGGATAAAGTACAGCTTTTGTGTTTTAAATCAAAATTCTCCGATAACTCAGAAATTCGTGGGTAAATTTTTCTAAAGTTTTCAATCTTGTAGGACACCGAAGCAGCTATCTTTTATAAATTTCGAGGCCCTAGCTATCAGCCAATTGTTTGAAAAGGATACCAAAATTGTGAGTAGAACTTAAAATTTGGACCGTTAAACATTTGTTAAAAAAAAATCGTACAAAAGTTCCGATTAACACAAATTTAATCGTTTAATTTATTTGCGCCTTAATTTGAATCCCAAAAACCACAAAGAAACACTGCGGACACACTTTTTTTCTGGTACTACACCCTTTTCCATTCCATACAGTAGAAAGTTGTAGAAGAAAATCGGCCGAGTCTCTGATGCTGGTCAAATATTTTACAGTGTAGCAGACTAAGGCCGTTTTCCTGATAGCTCTTATTCAGTACCTGTCGGCTGGTTAGTCTTATCGCATAGAGAAGACACACGCAATATTCAGAAAGCTTTTCCATTGTATTGAATGACATTTTTGTTTATTTTGCATAGATATGTTATATTTTCCTTATTTACGCTGTTGTATGAAACTGCGCAATGATTTTGTTAATCTAAGATAATGGCGTAACCAAGCAAAATATTGGCCCTATGCTTCGGAATTTTAAAACTTACAATCATTTTTTTCGTATGAATTGTTTGCTTTTTGTTGTCAAAAGCTGTTTCTACATTTTCCTATTTTTCTATATCTTCGCGAAATCCCTGAGATATCTTCACGGAACCCTAGGGTACCGCGGAACTCCGTTTGTTTGTTAATTTGTATTCGAATTACTGCCTGCATAAGACTATATCTCCTTCAATTTTGGAAATTTCTAAAATTTTTGTATAAAAGATTTACCTAAAAAAACCTAGTCATAGCTTTAAAAGTTCTTCGTATTAAATTCAATAAAATTGGAAACAACTAGAGGCAAGATTGGCTTTGCCCTGCTATATACGATAAAACCATTCGTCAATTTTTAACTTAAAAAAAAGAACAAAGAATGTTGATAAACTCAAACAATAAAGGATGCACAAAAATTGGGAGCAGTTTTGAAGCGTTTTCTCTTCATTCGCATTGGCTTTCCATTCTCCTGAATAAATCTTTGTAATCTTATATATATTGTATTGGAAATTGCGCTTCTGTGGAAGAGCACTCCGTGTTTCACATTATTTTGAAAATTTTGAACCGAACAGATTTTCCAGCAACAAATTTTCAATTAGTGCTTACATATAATTTTTCTAGCAGACTTGTAGATTACTTCAGTAGGGCTTGCCTGTGCGAATCTCAAGATCCAATATGAAAAAGTGAATGAACGTAAAGCATTGTTGTGTAGGGTTTCTATTCTATCGATACGCTTCAATTTTACAATTGAAACAATTGAAATTTGAGGAAGTGCTGAATTTTGTATTGCAGCTCTGAAAGTGGTTTCTTGATTTTATGAACACTACACACGTTGAATAATTCCAACTAAAAGTTTACTTTTGCTTTATTTTACGTCTAAAGTAATAATGAAAAATGTGTGACCGAAGGGGGGGGGGGATTGATCCCCTTGATCCCCCCCTTATCTACGCCACTGGCTGACTATGTGTGAGGTTGGCCTAGTGGTTACCCAGCATACCACGCAAACCGCAGACGAGTCCCCAACCAATCACTTTAGTGAACAAAACGTTCGCTGGTGAATTCACTAACGAACTGTCGGTAAATTACCGGTCGCTCATTTTTTACATTCGCGACGAATCGTTTTTCGAATTACCAGCAGGTCGAGAATCATTCACCTTAAGCGAATATATAAACCTTCTATATATTCACTAAAGGTGAACATTTCTCGATTCGTTAGTGACCTGAGGTGCAGTATTCGTCGCGAATATAAAAAATGAGCGACAGATGTATCACTAGTGAGCTGTTAGAGAACTCGCTAGAGAAGATAAAAGTGAATTGCTAGTTACCCTTACACGATTTATTTCAAATAATATATTTGCTATTGGTAAATGCTCCTTGGATTCTGGTTATCTGAAAAATACGATGCCCTGCGAATGCGTCTTTGCTTCTGTTTCAAAAAAGGGGTTGCTGGATAATGGGAGATGCTGACTCACAAGGTTGAGCACTTATGAAATAACACTGAAAAGTAAAAACATCGGCGAAAAAAAATTTAGGTACAGCGGAACGTTGAGGCAATTAACAATTATAGTGAAATACAACTCATAATATTTTAATGGAAAAATACTTTATTATTTTCAACATCTGAAATTGATTTATAAATTTATAATAGAAATTTAAATTCATTGTGAACTTTTAATTATGCACTTTATCACTTTCACGGCTCTATTTGAAAATAGCAACTGACCACACGATTGATGCAGAGACTTTTAGGAGCCAGACACCAAATTCATCTCAAGCGAATGAAATATCCCCCTTTGGCGAACACTGCTGCGAAATAATGTCACGTTATTTGAGCAAACGACTATATCTTCGCGTACCTTCAGCGTTAGCGAATTTTTAGCGAAGTATAGTGAATTGAATGAAAACGAGACCGAGGCTAATTTCGGGCGCGGCCGAAATTTGAATACCCTTCACTCTCTTCGGGCTAAAAGTTTTTTTTGGGCGAACATATGACTTGTGTTCAATCCTTCCCCATTCTTTTCCTTCTGTGGCGTCGATTACCTAAACAATATTTGTGTGGTTTTGGTTGAGTAGGAAAATAAAAATACTTACTCAGAAAACTTTATGGGGGGGGGGGGGATGCGGGAGCATGGTCCCATAGTATGATTCCATTCGTTTTATTTTTTTGTTTTTTGTTTTGACAAGGACGCATTAAGTTTTTTTGAAATTGGTGTGGAAAAAATGTTTCTTAGAAGATCTAAAATGGGGGGTTGGGTTTGTATTGTAGCCCCATGACCCCATAGACGCATTCCATTCATTTTTACACATGTCTTATGGCATCAATAGAGATGCACTTTTACGAGTTTTGGTTGAAAGTGATGCACAAATAAAAAAGTTTTTCGTAGAAGAACTCAATTTGGAGGGTTGGGTTTGTATGACAGCCCCATGACCCCATTGTCCGATTCCATTCATTTTTAGATATGTTTTGTGGCATCAATTGAAATGCACTTTTATGAGGTTTAATTGAAATTGGTGCACAAATCAAAAAGTTTTTCCTAGAAAAACTCAATTTGGGGGGTTGGGTTTGTATGACAGCCCCATGATCCCACAGTCCGATTCCAACCATTCTTACATATGTTTTGTGGCATCAATAGAAACACATTTATATGAAATTTGGTTGAAATTGGTGCACATATGAAAAAGTTTTTCTTAGAAGAACCTAATTTGGGGGGTTAAGTTCGTATGGCAGCCCCATGACCCCATAGTCCGATTTGATCCATTCTTACATATGTTTTGTCTTATCAATAGAAACACATTTGTGTGAAATTTGGTTGAAATTTGTGAACGCATGAAAATTTTTTTCTTAGAAAAACCAAATTGGGGGGGTTAGGTTTGTATGGCAGCCCCATGACCCCACGGTCCGATTTTAGCGATTCGAACATACAAACTTCCTGCAATAAAAAGAAGCATGTGTGCAAAATTTCAGCTCGATAGCTTTTAAACTGGCCGAGTAAAACGCGTAGCAACAGACGGACAGACGGACAGACGGACAGACAGACAGACGGACATCGCCCAATCGACTCAGCTCGTCATGCTGATCATATATATACATATTTTATATGGTCGGAGATGCTTCCTTCAATGCGTTACAAACTTCATGACAAAGTTAATATACCCTTTACTCTACGAGTGAAGGGTATAAAAAGCGCATGTAGAATTCTTCGCTTACTATCCTTTTGGGTGATTTACTAGCGAATCAGATAACTTCGTTAGAACGAAGATAACACAAATCTTCGATTTTCTTCATCAAAAGTGAAAGAACAAGTTTCGCTATCATTCATCTTGTGGTGAACCTTCGCTTTGTGGTATGCTGGGTAGCGTGTAAACGGGCAACCAATAGTCATGGGTTCGATGCTCTGCAGCATTTTTTTTGCAAACACGAGAAAATTACAGAAAATGATGATATAAGTCACATGATGTATGCCTTTTTCGAAGCATAATTTAGTGCTACAATAAGGTTCTATTGGAAATAAAAACAGCGCCAAATGCCATTATTGGACTATTATGTATGGCGAATTGGTAGCCCAAACAATTGGTAGCGGCAAAGGAAATGCCAAAAATCCCCATCGATGGGTGGGCACCTAAGGAAGTTATAACGGGGCAAACATTCACATTTATCGCTTTTGGGGACTATCTCTATAACGGTTATGTTCACTAAAAATTGATATCTCGTACATCCGAATGAAGAATGACGTAAGTGCAAGATTGACCTTTTTTAGTCAATTACACCAGTAGTTAAAATAAAAAAAAAAATTATTTAAAGTTCATGTGAAAATATAGTAATAATTCAAATACAAAATAAAGTACAACACGTACGCCGTACGTAATAAAATTTGTAATTCCGATTTCTGACAAATCAACAAATTAGTACTTGCGTCGTTCTTCTTCCAGATGTACCTAAGTATGACGAATTCAATTCGCAATTTCAGATTCTCTCTCGAATTAGAGATGGATGTGACCTCAGCCTGTAGATTTTGTCAGCCACCCCTGCAATGTATCACAGAAAGATGGTCCGGCAAATGACTGACCAAGGGTGGTACTTTGGATTTGAATCGGAAAAAAATCGTGCATAACTGCATGACGGGTTGCTTAAGAAATAATCAATAGCAGAAAAGTCACTAGGATTTGTTCAACGGATATAGTTATTGCTACCTATCCATCCACCCATCAATGCTTTCAAATTCGCTTTACCGCGAAAACCTGATACAGCTAAATTTTTAGGGTGTTCAGCTGAATATCATGAAAATAGTGTCGCGTGCTCGCGTGTCCCTTATTTAATGATTATCTAAATACTTCAAACAACAATTGAATTTTTACGCATAATGGCATGGCAACCTATATCTGTCAAATTCGTCCTTCCATTAGCATTACAAATTACAGCAGGAATTCTATAACATTTGTAAAATCAAATCGTCCTGTTTTTATCTATAAAGTCCCTTCATACTAGCACCATACTGATTTGCGTGATTGACCATGTGACCATGTGATTTGTGGTATCAAAATATTGGAAAATTATGAAAAGGTCATTTGTTAGTATAGTCTGAGAAAATTAAGCCAAAATATGGCCATCGAACGGCAAAAATCCCGCATGGGATTTTTTTTTTGGATTATGGTTGGGGATGATCCCCAGATTATGGGATAAAAAGTCCCAACCGATTGGGTGTCGGCTACCTTAAAAAGGAGGGAAAGGGGTTTTTTCGTTTTTTTTGCAATTATTTTAAAAACGACAGGAGATACAGAAAAATTGTAATTTTTAAGGTTGCCGACCCCCAATCGGTTGGGACTTTTTATCCCATAATCTGGGGACCATCCCCAACCATAATCCAAAAAAAATCCGATGTAGGATTTTTGTCGACCAAATATCGTAATTTTCTTAGACCAGTGTAGGTTTTCAAACTTCTACCATGTTTCAGACTTGACGACTCTATATATAATTCCCATCCATCCCGGTTCTTTATGTATATAAAATAGCACTACAAATTAATTTTAATAATGCGTGCATAAATGCATATATAGAAAAACTTACTTACAGCACATTGGATCATAAATAAACATTTACCGTTTGCGGAGCGGGAAAGCCCGCATCCCCGCGTGTCGTTTAACAAGTAATTCACCGAATTCCAATACAATTTTTTTAAATATATGACTAATTTTCTAGGTATTGGTGTGGAATAATTTAATAGCATTTTCTATTTTTGTAGCAATGCTCAGGACATGTGCAGTAGAAAGCTTAAAGCTCCACACTCTCATGAAACCATGTCCATACAAGGGGGGAAATTATGATATGAAAATATTTTCAAAATATATAATTTTCTATTCTCTGTCTCTTGATTACCCTAACTCCTAGTGGAGCATGGTGCGTTGATGACTACCGTGTGTAGTCGTCAACGTTACAAAGACAACTGAATTCGGTGTTTGATGCAGTTGTAGGCCATAGCACTTCCTAGTCGCATTTTTTAAGTTTATTCTACGATAAGAATATTTCTTATCATCTTCTTCTGAATAATAAACTTGCGACGAGTCGTGCCGAGTTTCGAAACTCGTTAGGCACTCTATGAATCTCCATATCATAGAGTGGCGACCGAACGATTAAGGCCACAGAACACGACAATCACAAAATTTTTTTGGGATTATTGAAAACATTTCGGGAGGCGTCCGGATTCCATTGACCCCTCCCCTGGCTTCGTCCCTGACGATTCAACATTCTTAAAATTGACAAAATCAATTTTTGGGTAATGGGGCTGCCGTAGCCACGTCACTGTCAAAAATAAGTTCTTCTATGGAAAAATGTTTCATGGGGAACCAATACTTACTAAACTTTACATAAATATGTCCCCACCGAAATCAAAAAGTAAACACCGAAACGGATAGAATCAGAACACTACGTCATAGGGCTACCGTAAACAATTAAAGTGAAGAATATCAAAATTACGGTCGCATCCGAAACTAGCCTTTTTCTCGTTACAATAACATTTTTGCGGAATTTGGTGAATTACCGATCAAAAACAAATTAAATCAAGGAATGTTAAAAAAAAAACTGGCGCGACAGTCTTAGATTTTACCAAAGCCACAGATGTATTAGTGATATCCTATTTCCAAGATCCTAACTACTTTTCTGTTGAAGTGTTGAGATCAACAGCATGCTCAGCAGTGTTGTTTATCCCCATAAATGGGCATGTACTTGTTTAACATCTGAGTGAGATCATAGTCCGTCACGTATTCTTCCTTTCTTCTCCTGGGAATATCTGTTCACAATTTATCCATGAAAATTCGTTCAATCTGGCATGGAAAGACTTTTAAGCATAAACAAATACAGAACAACCTTTGTCACGAAACTCTTTATTTTACTCTAAAGACCAGTCACACTCTCATTTTTGCCAACTCACCGGTCATTAATGATTTCCTTGTATAACGTTCATTTGGAGAAATTCACATAATTTACGTTGACGGTTGACTAAACATTCTCATTTCCTCTGGCTTAAAGAGGGAAAGGTACACTTGTGGTGTTCTTTTGCCATATGGTTTTGTTCTGGGGCCGTGATAAGCAAAACTTTCTAAATTTCAACAGTACGAATGTAAAAAGGAAAACACGAAATTCTCCAAAGTTTGAAATTAGTATGCCAATCAGCTTATCTTCGCTTCACTAACTGCAACCAGCACAAGAATTATTATAGAAGCCCAATTCCATCTTTGGTAGTAATAGCGAGTCAATTTGTATAGTATAGTAGAAATCTAAGCATATTTGAAATCCGAATACAGATTAGATTTAGAATCATGTTTTTGTGGTGTGTCGTCGTGAAAACTATGAATAGAATTTGGATAACTTCTCGTAAAACAATGCCTTGAAGTCAATTCAACTTTCAACCGCTCCCTCCTTTTTTTCAACAGAAACAAAACGTAAAATACATGACGCGACTCGACGACGACGTGAGAATTCCTTAGCCCACGCTGAGGAACTTTATTCAATATATTCTCATTTATGTGCAAATTGATAAGAAACATCATTTTGACGGAAACGGAGATCTTGTCGTCCTGAAGACGACGATGATAAAAATACTTACTCTATTACTCTCTCGAGGGGTAACCGCAATTTGTTTGCATGCGACGAATCTCGACAATGTTCCTTTGAAATATTGCCAGCCACACATTCAACGTGGTCGTTGTTTGAGAAGATGGGCAAATATGTATATTTCTTCTGACATAGCAGTTTTAACATGCACATTTCATTATAAAATATAATATAAAGTCGGTTTTCATAAGCAACGATATCCTCAAGCCACTTGGGATAGAAATGCGATGACAGAACATTTTTGCGGGAATATGATAAAATGTCGGTAAATGTAAAGTGTAATGGAGGAAAGGATGAAATGCGTTGAGCGTTGGCAGAAATAGTTACTATTCGCACGACTAAAACTCGGTTTCGTTTTATGTGAATGACGTGAGGAGTCGATTGGGCCATTTACCTCTGTTATAGAGCTATCGAGGTGAAATTAGGCCTGTTCGGTACCGAGATTTCAGTACCGGGTTTCGGTTTTTTCAATACTCGGTACCACAAGCGGTTTCCCTGACTCACAGGTTTTTTTTTGAGAACCGACGGTTTTTCTAACCATAAGCCGGGTTTTTCGAGTACCGAGTTGAAACCGACTCACGAGCCGGTTTTTCAGTACCGGGTTAAAACCGACCGACGAGTCAGTTTCTTGGTACCGAGTTAAAAAGAACCGACGAGGCGGGTTTTTGTTACCGAGTTAAAAAGAACCGACGAGGCGGGTTTTTGTTACCGAGTTAAAATCGACCGACGAATCGGTTGAAGTTGGGTGAAATAGGTAATATATGGAAACATGCAGTGCAATGGCAATGAAACCTAGTTTGAAACGTACGCGCACTCTTTTGAGGCTGCCAAATGGCATCCCTGTTTTCTCGAGGAAATACGCGTCCGATCGACATGGCAGAAACACTAAGGTAAATTTAGGTCGCTGATTTCAAATTTAAGATAAAAAACAAGAAAAAACATTTTGGGGTTGCCCGCCCCGAATTGGTACCCCTATTTCTCGGGGAAATATTCGTCCAATCGGCGTGTCAAGAAACATCAAAAGAATTTTGGGTTACTGATTCCAAATTTGAGGTCGAAAACAAAAACATTTTTTGTTGGGGTTGCCCGCCCCAGAATTGTACCCCTGTTTTCTCGGGGAAATTCTCGTCCAATCGGCGTGGTAGAAACATTAAGATCAACTTGGGTTGCTGATTCCGAATTTGAAAGAATAAAATGTTGGGGTTGCCCGCCCTGAAATGGTACCCCTGTTTTCTCGGGGAAATACTCGTCCAATCGGCGCGGCGTGGCAGAAACACTGAGGTACATTTGGGTCGCTGATTCCAAATCTTAGGTCAAAAACAAGAAAAAATCTTCGTGGTTGCCCGTCCCAAAATGGTACTCCGGTTTTCTCTTCACCGTATGTTTCTACAACTGACGTGTCTACCTCTACCTTCAATTATTTATTGCAAATACCTGCGCTGTCGAAATCATGCATCTCATATCGATATCTCAATCTTCCTATCAGCATCAAACAACATGAAACCAACCTCTCCATTCTTATGATCATACATAAAATACACCATGCCACTTCGAAGCCGATCCAAAGAAAAATCATATCTGCCCACATAGACGATTTCATCAGCGGCAATACACATTAAAGTTGCTGATAAAGTACGCTTATTCGACATGCAAAAATTCCTCATCGTACAAACCGACGTCGCAGCAGTCTGAACGGGCTGTAAAACACCGACTTCTTGTTCAATTTTAACCCGGTACTGAACAACCGACATGTCCGTCAGCTTTAACTCGGAACCAAAAAATCGACTCGTCGTCGGTCGGCTTTAACTCGGTACGAAGGTTTTAACTCGGTGAAAAACGACTCGTTCGGTCTGTTTTAACCCGGTACCAAAAAAACATGAAAAAACCGGCTCATATAATTGAAGTGAATCGGTACCAAAAAACTGACTCGTCGGTCGGTACTGAAAAACCGACTCGGTATTGAACAGGTACACAGTAAAAAGTTTATTGAATTTCCCACACAAAGTGTAGTACAAATTACTACAAAAAAAAGCTAAAAAAAATTTTAAATTTAATCTTACACATTTCTTTAGCAAAAGGTTAAAATAAATGAAAACTATTAAATTTTAAATAAAATATTGTGAAATCACATTGCTACTGTAATTTTACAAACAAAAAATGTAAAATTAAATCAAGTGAATGTGATTTTTCATCATTTAATGTAAAATTAAATCAAATGAATGTAATTTTTCATCATTTCATTTTTACATTTCGTAAATCTTGTCGATAGTATTCTGCTACGCTGTGTGGCGCACTTGGTTGAGTCGCCACTCTACGATGGTAGTAATCTAGAGGGCCGTAGATCGAATCTCGGCGTGGTCCAAAATTTTCGAACATGTGAGGATAGGAAATATGTAGTGCTTGCAACATTATATACACTCCGAAATTATATGCATTGTAACGTTGACTCGAAATTGCCTATAAACGGCTGAGTTAACGTTAAGTTAATTTTAAATAAAAAATTTAAGTTTACACATGGGTATGGGAGTTGTTTCCCTCTATGAATTTAAAATTAAATCTTTGTTGGAAATGGGTTAAATATATTTGATGTAATTTTAAATGCTTTATTTAACGTAAATTTCGTGTTGTAAATTTACAACTCTGAAAGTTGGCAACCAATTGCCTACTCTGAAAGCTGTAAAAATTTAAAACCGTGTACCAACAAAAACGGGATATCGGTACTTCAGAATATCGGGTCCGGTATACTAATTTAACACCCGTTTTGTACCGGGATCCTGGTTTTTAGAACAGGCCTAGGTGAAATTTTGCAAACGTATTTCTTTCTTTTTGTATGTTTGAATTACTTGATTCAGACGATGGGGTCATGGGGCAGATATACAAGCACAAGCAAGCAAAAAATCTTGACCAAAAAGTCATATCTCCTTAAATAATTTTACTTTAAAACTTATCTATTAATATTTCCATTCAGCTCTGTTCATAGTGCTACTTCATTTATTTCTTTTTCATTTTCAAAATACATTCGAGAAACATGTGCGTGTCCTTCAACTGAAATCTTTCATCAATCTTACAATCTCCTTAGTGGAGGATGTCACTTCAATTCGTACTCAAGCAGAAAACATAACGTTGATTCATTTTAAATCTGAAGTTGAGCCAGCTATATCAAACGAATATCAACCGCATCGCATCGTATATTGATTTCTCGGTGAAAAATGGAAATTCTTGATTTTCTTACTTTTCCTTTGTCGGCCGGGAAAATTTATTATTAATGAAATTTTCCGATTTTCCTGAAGTTATTGGACGATGATATACCTACATAAATGCGTATTTAAATTATTTATTAATTGTTCAGTTTAATTCACATGAAATCCACTATAAATTCTGTCAAATTGTCAATATCACACTTGATTGCGATTTCCATTTATCCCACATCCTTTATTTGTTATTCGAATATGATGTTGAAGTGACAAGTTCAAAAGTCCATATACACCACAAAACCATAGCTCTATTTAATTTCCTCTCAATTTCATCGTTATTAATAAACTTAATCATCCTGCTCCATAAATCAAAGAAATTCCGAAAACCAAATCTTTTGACTAACTTTTCCCCGCCTCACATCTGATTGACAAGTAATGGCATGTTGAAAATAGATAGAAATCAATCTGGCATGCCTATAAAGGACATCTACCCTAACTATGCATGGCTCATGCCACAGCGGTTGGTGTGTCGCTGTCATTTCAACTATGTGATGGCATAATGGAGAATTTATATTTTGTGTACTTGAAAAAGCAATAATTGGAACTTTATCCTTGTAGTCGTACGTTCCCGTTCTGATTCCCAAAGAGCACGTTTCATGAAACAGTTAGGTTTTTTTTCACCCGTTTTTCATGATTGAGTTAGTTATGAACCATAGAGTAGTTACTATGTGATAAACCTGAGAAGTTGTCCAACTTCTGTTTACACAATGGATTTGTTGTTCAACTTGTTTGAATGCTCAAAAGTTTGACGACAAATCCATCGTGAAAACAGCGCTTTACAACAATTAAAAATAAATAACAGGCGCGACAATCCAACATTGGACTAAGGCCGCAGGATGTGTTAGTGACATCCTATTTCCAAGATCTTAT
Organism: Microchrysa polita; assembly: GCA_949715475.1. Lineage (NCBI taxonomy): Eukaryota > Metazoa > Arthropoda > Insecta > Diptera > Stratiomyidae > Microchrysa > Microchrysa polita. Next base: position 130,446,283 of record OX454415.1, on the reverse strand, counting down.
CTGCTTTTTGATGAGGTAATGAGATCAGCATCACGCTCAGCAGTGTTATTTATCCCCATAAATGGGTACTCGTTTAACATCTGAGTGAGATCATAGTCTGTCACAAGCTCGTGAGTTCGAAAAACACAATGGAACACGGTGAGATTCGAACTCATGAGCCTGTGCACCGAAGGTGCGCGCACTAACCGCTCGACCAGCCAGACTACTACAACAATTAATAGTTTAAATTTGCCATTTTTAACATAGTTCCATATTATGAATAAAATTTTGAGATTGAACGGTTTTTCATTTTTGGTCGCAAAAGTTGCATGTTCTTGTACATTATGCATTTTGTGGTTCAGAACCTGAATCGTAACTTCCCACAAAAATTTCGTTGCAAAACAGGGTCAAAATTGCATAAAAACGCCAAAAAAAGACTATTTTAATGATTAATGGCGCGTTGGACCCGCAATTACGTTTTCTCTAATATTTTCATTGACAGGTTTTCGGAGAAATGTATACTTTCGGAATTATAAACAAAAAACGGGAAAACTCCGAAAATGTTAGTTTTTTTGCTGTTTTGACCCGAAATTTCGCAACGAAATTTTGGTGGGAAGTTCTGGATTCGAGCTCAGCACCCCAAAAAACATACCATTTCTTATGGGTGTCCCACACGAAATATTCCCTGAATGCACCAATGCATGTACCATGTATGTACAATCGGGCTGATAAGGCTAAAGAAACGGCTCCTCATAGTCAAAGAATTATCCCAAAAGTTCCTCTAGGATCGGCACTTAAAGCCCGTTCCATAGAAACACTTCACCCGACTCTTTTCTTTTTGTCTTCCATAACTTTTTTATGCTCAGTTTGGTTTGCCATTTCATAATGAATAGACTTACTCCGGAACAACGTTTGCAAATCGTGTATCGTGTAAATTAAAAAAAACGAGACCGAAGCGAAGCTAATTTCGGGTGCGGCCGAAATTTGGACACCCTTCGCTCCCCTCGGGCGTTCCTATGACTTGCTTGCTTTTCGTGGGTTTCTTAGAAGAACCAAAAGGGGGAGGCATATGTATGTTTGTGGCATCAATTAAAACATATGTATTTCTATGAGATTTGGTTGAAATTGGTGGACAAATAAAAGTTTTTCTTCAAAGAACCTAATTTGGGGGTTGGGTTTATATGCCAGCTTCATGACCCCAATGCTCCGATTTAATTCATTTTTGCATATGTTGTGTAACATCAATAAAAATACATTGCCATGAAATTTGTGTGGAAATAAAAACGTTTTTCTTAGAAAAATTTGTTTGGGGGGATAGGTTTGTATGGTAGCACCATGACCACATGGTCCGACTCCATCTATTCATACATACGTTTTGAGTCATCAATAGAAACACATTTGTGTGAAATTTGGCTGAAATTGGTGTATAAATAAGAAATTTTTTTTTTAGAAGAACTTAATTTGGGAAGCTTGGTTTGTATGACAGCCCCATGACCCCATGTTTCGATTTGGTTCATTTTTACATATGTTTTGTGGTATCACTAGAAACACATTTGAACGGAATTTGATTGCAATCGATGAGAAAATAAAACAGTTTTTCTTAGAAGAACCTAATTTGGGGGACTAGGTTTGTATGGCAGCCCCACGACCCCATTGTCCGATGTGGTCGATTTTTACATACGTTGTGTGTAAGCAATGAAAACACAATTGTGTGAAATTTGATTGAAATTGGTGCATAAATCAAAAAGTTTTTCTAAGAGGAACCTAATTTTGGAGGGGAGGGTTGGATGACAGCCCCACAACCGCCTTGTCGAATTTTACCGATTCAAACATACAAACTGCCTGCAACAAAAAGAAGCATGTGTGCAAAATTTCAGCTCCATAGCTTTTAAACTGGCTGAGCAAAACAAGTCGCAACAGACAGACAGACAGACGTCCAATCGACTCAGCTCGTCACGCTGATCATATACATATACTGAATATATGTATATACATATTTTATATGGTCGGAGATGCTTCCTTCAATGCGTTACAAACTTCATGACGAAGTTAATATACCCTTTTCGCTTAATAAGCGAAGGGTATAATAATGGTTCGGTTCGCGCGACGCATCGTGCGCCGCGTCCAATATTCGGTCTACATAATCGCCGAGCGGAGTCGTTAATTCGAGAAACCATGGATCAGTTTCGCACCACGTTTACTCTAGTGAATAATGCGCATCCTCAGAGACACCGTACAGTGTGCACCGAAGACGTTATTGCTGCTGTGGAGCAGAGTATCGAAGAAGACCCGAATGAATGCATCCGCCATCACGCGCAAAAATTGGAGCTGTGCCCATCAACTTTATGGAAGATTTTGCGGAAGGATTTTGGATTGCGGGCTTACAAAATCCAACTCGTGCAAAAAAATAAGCCGAACGACCATCAAGAGCGTTGCATGTTCGGTGAATGGGCCCAAAACGAGATGGCCACCGATCCCGATTTTCACAAGAAATAAAAACACCTTTTACGTTATTATAACGGAAGATCTTGATCCACAATCAAAAGATCTCAACTTCTAATGAATGAATCTGAAATCACCCCTGTTCTCCCGCTGTAGCCATCCAAATTGGCCGTCAGTTTACTGGATGGACTCGACTCGACCGAGATAAAACAGTATCTTGGGAAGGGGTTGAGAGGATTTATCGAGTGAAGGATAGTAAACCCAGGCAAAGGACTACAGATCCGTTCATTGGGGTAAGCCTTGTTCTCTTTTTTGAGGCAAATGCAGATGATGCTGACATGTATCTTTCAGGACATTTCGTCCTTATTGATTAAAGCAACAGTATTGAAGTGTACCACACTATATTTGCTACGGCCAGAGATAAATACTACTTTGACTTTCCTAAAAATGGAATATCCCATAAAGGCTAAAAGTGCAATTTAATAGAGAGTTTTAGTATGTCGTTGAAAATATAACGTTACGCATGTCAGTTGGTGTGACCAAAAGGGACCACATCAAGAGTAGCTACAAGCGAGGCAGCTCGTCCATAGACCAAATAATCACCGAAAAGCTCGAAGACCGACAAATGTATTGGTATTGCCATGTTCAAAGACGTTCGCCTGAGAGCCCCGCAAAGAAAGCGATATCAATGGAAGTTCCACTTGATGGACCCAAGACCAGAGGCAGACCGTAGAACACCTGGATGTGTCAAATGAAAAAGCAACAACAATGCATTGGGCTCGGCGATTGACACGATCCAAGCTGCCTGTAGAAATATGCTGAGATATTACCATACAGGAAGATATCTTCATTTATGTACACGTTACTTACAGCACACACTCAAAGGTAAAATGTTTTTTAGTAGATTTTAATTTTATATTCCAATTACTTACTTTATGATATTACCGCCAAAACGGGCGATGTACCTACACCGCAGGTCGAGCATGCAAAATTGTGGTATACTGTTTTGCGTACGGCAGGCAAGCGAATTTTTCATAGAAAATGTCAAAGCCTATTCGAAATATCGGAATATTTTCAACGATATGCTAAAACTCTCTATTGATGTAATTGAAGACGATTCTCTCGAACACCTTAGAACAGACGTGTCAAACTCGCGGCCCGCGGGCCGCATGCGGCCCACCTCGCAGTTCTGTGCGGCCCGCTGGCATGTCGAAGCAGCACAATGTGTATCAACACAAAAATTGTGAAATTGGTAAGGTGAACAAATTCAGCCATTGAACTCAAGTTTTCAAAAATTACTAAAACTCGTCAGTGGCTTATGTAAGATTATTTTAGGATTTCCAAACACTGAGGATGTTTATTTGATTTTATAAGACAGCTCATCTTTTTGTACAGGACAGTACTAAGTCTCTCCTTGAAACTGTTCTGTCCGATTCTGTTCGGGCTCGAGATTTATTTGGAAAAAGGGCAAAGCTTAAAAAACTACGTAAATCTTGGAATTATGGTGACTAGGTCACCTGGAATGAAATTCCAACATAATAATTACAGCCATTTTTGACCAATTATCAAGCTGTATTGTGCATGAGCTTTAGTGTAGTTACTACGTGATAAACCTAGTACATCAGATTGCAGAATGTGGTGGAGACAATTTTTTTTTGTTTCTCATGTTTTTGGGGTGCTGAGCACGAATCCGGAGCTTCCCACCAAAATTTCGTTGCGGAACAGGGTCAAAATCGTGAAAAACCCTAAAACCCTAAAATTTTTGCTCTTTTTCCGTTATTCGCCCCCTAATTCTGAAACTATTTATTTCTGGGAAAAGCTCTCCATGAATATTTTAGAAAGCACATAATTGCGCGTTCAAAGAGACATAAATATTAAAAATCTGTTAAGCTGTATTACTACAGTGGATAATTTAAATTTGCCATTTTTAACATAGTTCCATTTTATGAAAAAAAAATTGAGATTGAACGGTTTTTCATTTTTGGTCGTAAAAGTTGCATTTATCTTGTACATTGTGTATTTTGGAGTGCAGAAACTGAATCTGTAAGTTCCCACAAAAAGTTCGTTGCAAAACAGGGTCCAAATTGCAAAAAACGCTAAAAAAAATGACTATCAATTGTAGCAATACCGCTTAACACATTTTAATGATTAATGGCGCGTTGGACCTGCGGTTATGTTTTCTCTAATATTTTCATGGACAGGTTTTCGGAGAAATGTACACTTTCGGAGTTATAAACAAAAAAACGGGAAAACTCCGATAATTTTGGGTTTTTTCGCGGTTTTGGTCCTGTTCCGCAACGAAATTTTGGTGGGAAGCTCCGGATTCGAGCTCAGCACCCCAAAAAACATAAGAAACAAAAAAAAATTTTTCTCCACCACACTTTGCAATCTGAAATCACCTCGGAACTACACTATTGTTTAAAACCACCTTTTTGCTAAAATTAATTTATTCTGGCTATTTTGCCTCCCAATGTTATTTTTGGCGTCGTTGCTAGAATTTGGCGCAAATCATGTATCTAATTAACAAAAAGTGGTTACTTGAAGATCAATCATATTTGCACGGTTCCGTTCTTGTCTTTATTTTTTAATGTTCTTGTATTGAATGTATTGAAGTACATTTTCGAATGAAGAAAATTCTCATGGATAATCCTGAAGCCGCTATAGTGATCCAGACTCTCTGCTGCATAAGCCTAAGCCTGAGGAGAGTCTTATTTGGCCCGCGCCAGGTTTTGAGTTTGACACCCCTGCCTTAGAACATCCGAATAATATGACGATATGGGACGGTAGTTTTCAGCTAAGTTGTGTGCGAAATTTTCCACTCTGCCAGAAAGACACCTTCCTTTATACTTACTGTTATATAATAATGGCAAGACGGATGCTTATGGTGTTTTGGGTTTTCTTTAAAATATATTTGGAATTCCATCTGGGCCAGACGACGAGTTGATCGTTGATGTCAAGAGAAGAGATGACCAGTTCAACGTAAGACGTTGGAATACAGGATGGAGGTTGAATTGATTGCTAGTCTCTGTTAAAATTAGGTGGAGCAGAAGGCTAGCAAAAACTATCAAAAAATTAGGCGAATAGGTCGCAGATAACTTCCGGAGTTTCGGCCGTAGTGTTATTATGAGATAACGAAGACAGATGAGAGGAGTAGATCTCATGTTCTTGACGTAGGGCCAGAAAGGTTTATTCTGATTATTGTGAAGGCTATTTTCAACGCTTAAGGATAAGAAGTAAGCTGAACGGGCACTCCTTGCGAGTGTCTTAAGCTTAGAATGGAGATTGTGGAAAACCAGATAGTCGCCCTGGCTATGAAAACGCCTAAAACGAGCATGGGCACGATTTTTCTTGCTCAGCATTTTGTGTGTAAGTGGAGGAAACCAAATAGGACCCTTTTGCTTTCTACAAACCCTGACAGGAACGTATTTATGAATAATATTGTAGACCCTGTTGTAGAATAAAGCCAGAGCAGCAGTCTCGCGGTTGTGATGATGAAGAACTGTCTCCCAATCGATTTCAAATAACTTTTTGTTGATTACATAATAATCCGCTTTTCTAAAGTTGAGCCGAGTTTGGGGATTCTTCGAATGAATTGGGGAGGATGGAATGTTAACGGCATTTAAGAGGGCTGGATGGTGCATGTCAGTCGGTAGATATGTAACAGAGGCCGTAGACGTTGATAAGCAAGTAGTAGCTAGATGACTTAGAACGAGATCCAAAGTACGATCGTTATACATAGTTGCAAAAAGTATTAAAAATTGTTATAATTTGCAAAGCTCAAGGAAGGATGATATTGCAAGTAATATTGAAGGTGAAGTAGAGCTTACTGGAAGGCCTAGATTATTAGACCACCAAATAGAGGGGAGGTTAAAGTCCCCACATAAGAGAATATGGGAATTAGGAACTCCAATATTAATCAGATCCGAGAAGTATGTAGTTAAACATGCCATCGTTATCCCGCTAAAGGAAGGAAAGAGCATAAATGCATGCGACTAATACGCGGAACACTAATTTTTTTTATTAATACTCCATTGTGGGAACAAACACTGAATATGTAAAAAAAAACTGCGTTTTTATGTTTTTTTTACCCGTGCTTCTTTTATAAAATACTGCTTTTCTTTAAATCTTCTTTATAATTAAATTGATTTGAACAAGATCCATATTGAAACAAAACTTTTCCAGTACACTTATTTCGTTGAAAAAAATATAAATGTCCTCTTAAACGATGGACATTTGCAATTCTATTCAAACTCATTCAAAGTCCAGGAAATATCTAATTAGATCTCCCGCAGGTAAATTGATAAGATGAAATTCGAATTTATATCAATTAAAGTTTAATTAATCGGGACAGCTTTTCCATAGATCGATTTCCACTTAGTGCTGCACTTGGCTTGTGAAAGGATCCCTTTCATCATCAACTTCCTTATTGACACCATCCTTCGCAAGAGATTTTTCTCTTCATTGTCTATAATTGAAATTCGAAGAGTGTATTATGCAAAAGATAAAAGCATACCTACGGACATTCATGAAAACGGTTCCAGGTCATTTTTCATTTTCAAGTATTTTTTCGCCACATCATGAAATTAGCACTTCATTTTGTCATTAGCGAAGTTTTTGGTTTCCCCTTACTTACTTTTTTGATGAATTTATTTTTTCCAGTATGTTTCCACAGAAGAATTTTCCGGTATTGAATCCTTACCAATGAATAAAATGGGTATTTTTTAGTTGAAACATTTTCATTGATTTATGTAGGTATAATGAGAAAGCAGTTTTATTGATCGGAATTAATGAAGATCGAATGTGGGTGACTATTATATAAAGGCTATCTGGTATGTTTATACAACCCGATGTTTTGTGTTGCCGGCAAATGTTATGTTGTCCAGTTGCATTTATTAGTAAACATGCAGATACATCTTCCTTCAATTACCTCTAATTAGTATGTAATTGTATTATTGAAGACGATGGCGTAATATTACCATATTAATTAATTATTATTATAATGATTGATAATTTACTGAAATTCTAAATCAAAAACTCAAATTGCAGATAAAAAACAAGTACAAACTTACTCCCGTCAAATATCCCCACAAAAACCTTGGATGACACCTTGCTTAGTAAAATCCATTAGAGTAAGAGACAAGCTCAAACAACGAATACTTAAGCACACGGTTTTAAATTTTTACAGCTTTCAGAGTAGGCAATTGGTTGCCAACTTTCAGAGTTGTAAATTTACAGCACGAAATTTACGTTAAATAAAGCATTTAAAATTACATCAATATATTTAACCCATTTCCAACAAAGATTTAATTTTAAATTCTTAGAGGGATACAAGACCCATATCCAGGTGTAAAATTAAATTTTTTATTTAAAATTAGCTTAACGTTAACTCAGCCGTTTATAGGCAATTCCAAGTCAACGTTATAATGCATATAATTTCGTAGTGTATATAATGTTGCAAGCACTATATATTTCCTATCCTAACATGTACGATAATTTTGGACCACGCCGAGATTCGATCTACGGCCCTCTAGATTACTACCATCGTAGAGTGGCGACTCAACCAAGTGAGCCACAGAGCGTGGCAGAATACTATCGACAAGATTTACGAAATGTAAAAATGAAATGATGAAAAATTACATTCATTTGATTTAATTTTACATTAAATTATGAAAAGTCACATTCACTACTTAATTTTACATTTTTTGTTTGTAAAATTACAGTAGCAATGTGATTTTACAATATTTTATTTAAAATTTAATAGTTGTCATTTATTTTAACCTTTTGCTAAAGAAATGTGTAAGATTACATTTAGCATTTTTTTTTAGAATTTTTTTGTAGTAATTTCTACTACACTTTGTGTGGGAAATTCAATAAACTTTTTACTGTGGCAGCTTTTCAACACCAAATTGATTGAATATTTAAAAAAATATAGAAATAACCTTGTAACTCTTATTCGCGCTGCAAGAACGCAGTACTATAAACGAAAGTTGGACAACGCATGCGATTTATCTAAATTATTATTATACTATTTATATTTACTACAATTCCTTCGCGATAAAAAATAAGTTCACACCGCCACAACTACATTTGCGACGAGTTTGTGGGGAAAACGTTGTCGGATTTGGTGTAGAAACAACTTGAAACAGGAGCCGAGCACGCATGCTCGTCATGTCTTTGCAAGGAAACGAAACACATATTCTTCAACTTTCCGATAAAGTTTCAGCATTTCAAAAGAAGCTGCGTTTTTGGAAAAGAAAACTGGAGGAGGGACAGGCAAATTGTTTCGCAGTTTTGCTAGGCTTGCTGCAGGAAAAATTTTTTAGCGATTTATATCCAAATCTTAAGTCTACATTTATCCAACATTTGGTGACTTTAGAAAGGCATTTTGAACAGTATTTTCGTGATAAGTTTGAAGAATACAATTGGATTGAATTTCAATCGACTCCATCTCCATCTTCACTTCCAACTGCCGAAGAAGAGCAACTGTCAGAGCTATCATGTGATACAAGCTTAAAGTTACGGTTCGACAAACACAAGCTATTTGAATTTTGGACGAACGTATCGCAAGGATACGCTGGGCTCAGCTCTACTGATTTAAAGATTCTTTTGCCATTGGGCCTGTTTACACGTGGAACAAGAAGAAGATGAAAACCGATTTTTTTAGAAGATATACGTGAGGAGCAAGGCAAGGAAAAATTCAATTTTCATATAAAAACCGGTTTTGTTCTCGCGATTTTGTTCTCGTGTAGTTTCACGCATTCGCAACATAATATTTGTGTGAAACAGTTTTTTCTGCTGTTGCTGCAATTAAATCAAATCAATTTCACTCATTGGGGTGTTTAAAATTATATTCTTTACAGTTAAAAAAAAAACTAAGGTAATAATTGACGAAAATTTTAATTAATAGTTTTGATTTTATTATTTTTATTAAGGGAAGCATTGAATTAAATGAAAATTGTGCTAATTTTATTTGAATTATACAAAATATAGATTTGATTTTGTTATTTACATACATACACTGCGTTTCACTTGAATAGCACACTCTATACATTAAATTTATTTTCTTAATATCTTTAAAAAAAATGAAGACAACAGATATTTTGTATTTTTTATTTGTCATTTGATTAATTAGCTTTAATTTGAAATAAAAAGAATTCGAATTTTTCCAACATGTAATCTTAGAAAAAAAAAAATGTAAAGCACCAATGAAAAAACACATAAATTTTGTTTCACTTGAATAGCACACTTTTTTTAAAACTTATTTTAATTAACTTTTTATGCAGTGAGGATAACTTAATATTGTTCAGAATACAAGTTGAGATCAATTTGAATTAAAATCAGCAATTTTAGTAATGGGTTGAGCCTCCCCCGTTTAAAATAACCTCCTAGATCCTATTAGGCAAAGAATCGTACAAAATGTTGATGTAAGCAAGGGTTATTGTAGCCCATGATTGCTGAATGGCTTCAATTAGGCCAGTCTTTGTTAAAAACTGTTTGCCAGACTCATAAACTTTTCTGACCAGCCATCCCTAAACATTTTCTTTTATGTTTAGATCCGGCGAGTATGGTGGCCAGTTCAAAAGAGTAAGATTTTTGGACTCGATAAACTACTTTACGGCACGGGCAGTGTGTATTGGTGCATTCTCGTGTTGGAAAGTTTACGGCAATGGTCCAAAGAGACTTTCGAATGTCGCATAAGCCTTTTCTAAAACACCTTGATCCGACTTAGCATTCATAGTGGTGTCTAAGAATTGGAGTTCACAAGCGCCGAAGTAGGATATGGCTTCCCAAACCATAACGCAGCCAACTGTGCAAACGGTCCAACTGGTGAGTCTCCTTCCTTAAATCATAAAAATAACAGTTATATCCGTCGGGCCCTTCCAAATTAAATTTCTTCTCATCAGAAAAAAACAACGCGATACCACTCTTTGGTCCATGACATGTTGGTACGACAAAAAGTCAACCGAGCTTGTTTACGAGCGGGGTTAAGTGGTGTTTTTTTTTTTAATTTTAGACGCTTAAGGTGTTTAGCTTTTGAATTAGCACGCCATACAGTTGTTTTACTCGCACTGAGACCAACTTTTAACCGAATTTTGTCCACAGAATCATGTGAATTCGATGCTTCACGCCAAATAGATCGCTTATCTGGATTAGAGATTACACTGGTTACTCAACTTTTCATATTTTTTCATAATTTTCACCATTTTTAATAAAATTGTAAATCACGTTTCTGCTTTTTCCATTTTTTTTCGATATTTTAGTCACTGAAAGGTCACAATCCCTGTAGGTTTTTATTTTAACTTGTTCTTCGATTGTTAAGGCTTTACCACGACCCAAAATTTTTTTAAATCAACAAATTGTATTTAAAATACTCAAAACGACTATAGATTGTGATATTGTGACCACGTGCACCCCGTATGTGAAGCTTAAACCCAACTGTGCTATTCTAGTGAAACAAAAAATCTGCTCTCTTTTGAAGCAAATTGGTGTAAAATGGTAACGGTAAATTTCGAGAGCACAATTTTTCTTTCAGGGAGCCCACACAAAGAAGACAAAAAATAACTACTAGCAAAGTTATAAGAATATTGATATTATATGCAAATTACAATGAAAAAACGGAATGTGCTATTCAAGTGAAACGCAGTGTACATACATACATTTATATTGAATTAACGTAAGATTTTAATTAAGTCAAACATATTTTTTTTATCGTTTTTTTCTATGAAATCAAAGTACACTGAGAAGGCTTATGCTTGGAATGACACATGGAGCAGCAAGCACCGTGCCAGTAGCACATTCGATGCAGTAGCCTGCTTATAGGCTTCTTTAAATAAATCTTTGGCTGCAAATTTATATTTATCTATGTCAATTTTCTTTCAAACCTAACAGATGCATGCTAACTTCATCTCTAATTCTTTTGTTTATTATAGATTATGAATTGATTTTATTAGACAAATTTGTTGTGGTTGAAGTTTCTGTAATTTTCATCAAACAACGCACTCCCTCCTTCCTCAGATAGTACAGCTAACCACACAGCAAACAATATGTCTTACTAGAGGTGCGTCGCGGAAAATTTTAAGCTGTAAAGGGAGTCGCAGTATAAACGAGACCGAGGCTAATTTCGGGCGCGGCCGAAATTTGAATACCCTTCACTCTCCTCGGGCTAAAAGTTGTTTGGGGTGAACCTATGACTTGTGTTTAATCCTTCCCCATTCTTTTCCTTCTGTTTTCGCAAAATATTTGATATTGACAAATTCTGTGGCGTCGATAAAAAATATTTGTGTGAGGTTTGGTTGGAATATGTGGGAAAATAAAAAAATTAGCTCAGAAAACTTCATCGGGGGGATGCGGGAGCATGGCCTTTAACTTTTTTTTGTTTTGATAAGATTTGTTGAAATTGGTGTAGAAAAATGTTTCTTAGATGATCCAAAATGGGGGGGTTGGGTTTGTATGGTAGCCCCATGACCCCATGGTCCAATTCCATTCATTTTTACATATGTCTTATGGCATCAATAGAAATGCACTTTTACGAGGTTTGATTCAAATTGATGCACAAATAAAAAAGTTTTTCTTAAAAAAACTCAACTTGGAGGCTGGGTTTGTATGACAGCCCCATGACCCCACAGTCCGATTCCATCCATTCTTACATATGGTTTGTGGCATCAATAGAAACACTTTTGTGTGAAATTTGGTTGAAATTGGTGTACAAATGCAAAAGTTTTTCTTAGAAGAACCTAATTTGGGGGCTAGGTTTGTATGGCAGCCCCATGACCCCATGGGCCGATTTGATCCATTCTTACATATGTTTCGTGTTATCAATAGAAACACATTTGTGTGAAATTTAGTTGAAATACGTGCACACATGAAAAAGTTTTTCTTAGAAAAACCAAATTTGGGGGGTTAGGTTTGTATGGCAGCCCCATGACCCCACGGTCCGATTTTAGCGATTCAAACATACAAACTGCCTGCAATAAAAATAAGCATGTGCAAAATTTCAGCTCGATAGCTTTTAAACTGGCCGAGTAAAACGCGTAGCAACAGACGGACAGACAGACAGACGGACATCGCCCAATCTACTCAACTCGTCATGCTGATCATATATATACATATTTTATATGGTCGGAGATGCATCCTTCAATGCGTTACAAACTTCATGACAATGTTAATATACCCTTTACTCTACGAGTGAAGGGTATAAAAAGGTTGGGAACCTCTGACTAAAGCATTCGATTGAGTACCTCACGCCATCAAAAATTACGTAACTTAGGGATAGTAACGCGTTGAATTGGTTCAAATCTTACCTCGGTGATAGACGACAAATAGAAAAAAGAGTTGACAAATAGCACAGTGATCAACTGAAGAATAATCCTTTTGGAGTACCGCAGGGTACCGTACTGTCACCCTTACTATTCATTATTTTCGTAAACTCTATCTTTTGTATTACACAGCAGTATTAATCGCCAGCAAATCATGGTCGAATGCTTTCACGGAAGGAAACCAAATCTTGCAAGCCGTAAGAATTTGGTTCGAGAACCATGGCTTAAAATTAAAAAAACAAAAGTTGTACATTCAGTTGTACAGTGTCATGACTGCCAGGCCTTCCCAATTCTAAACTAAGTATAATTATGCATACTGCTTCATGTGACGAATGTTTAATTTGCATATACACAGCATTAACAACTTCAACAAGTGTGAAATATTTAGGGGTTACCATAGATTCTCATTTACGTTGGACCGAACACATACAAATGATAAACTCTAAATTAAATAAATTGATTTTTAGTTTTAAGCTACTTAAGCCACTATTGCACATCCAGGATCTTTTAATGGTGTATTATGCAATCTTTCAATCAAGCCTACAATATGGAATCATCGCATGGGGAGGTTACATATGCGACTCATATAAAACTCCTGGGTATAACTCAAGCCTGGGTATTGAGTCAATAAATGAAAAAAAGCTAATTTAGGAAATCCTATAGACAAAATTCTCATTATTAAACCTAATTGACTCAAAGTAGATAAAGCAATAATTTTTTTTTAAATCAAATTCAAAATTAGCCCAGATATAAATATAGTTAAACATGCCAAGAGTAATAATACTAGAGATGTAAGGGATGTCCGCATCCGCAATCGCGGATTATCCGCATAAAAATTAAACTCCGCATCCGCATTCTCATCCTCATCTTATAAATATTTACATCCGCATCCTCATCCGCAATCCTCATTTTTGTATGCAGACAATTAGCGGATATATGCGACCCACGCTACTTTGCTACTTTGTAACTATAAAGAAATGCATCGAGACAAATTGTATTCTGTATCGTATACACAACTGAGCTTCATTTTGTCGGTCAGCACAGCAGGAGCGCGTTCTATTTATATGATCTGAGTAGTCAGCGATGACTACAGCTACGACTACGAGTGAATTAAGGAACGCACTCCGGTTGGCATTTTTGTGACTAGTGTTTGAGTGGTTTTGTTTTAAATGAATTGAACTGAGGCGGGTGAAGTGCGTTTTTTTAAGGTGAAGGGAAGTAAGGAAGCACAACTTTTTAATTTTTAACCACACTAATCAGAGGAATTTCAACTTTTTTTCATCTTCATGAAAAGTGTGAAACCTAAATATTTTTGTCTACATATTCGATCATATCCTCATCCGCACCCTCATCCGCATCCTCAAAAATTTCTCCATTAATATCCGCATCCGCAACCGCATCCTCACTGTTATACTATTTTGCATCCGCATCCTCATCCGCTAAACAAGATCCGTTACATCTCTAAATAATACTAAGGCTGTCGGTGTTCCCGATTCAGTCTTTTATGCGCGTTCTAAGGTACTGGCTGACGAATAATCGGCAGTTTCCTGGCAACTAGACTCTGCCACAAAAAAAAACAAATGAAATACATATAGGCCAGTCATCTAACGATTTTAAGTCGCAAAAAAATGCTCGGCTCTGTTGTTTTGGGATATTGTTAGGATAGATACCAGAAGTGTACCACCAAGTTTGCAACTTCGAAAAACCTGTGCTAACCCCGTAACCCTCAAAAAACCTCAAAATGTTCGGACTTTTTTCATATTTTTGTTTGTAATTTCTAAAAGGTGCTTCCTAGGTTTTTCGAAGTTGCAAACTTGGTGGTACACTTCTGGTATCTATCCTAACAATATCCCAAAAAACCAGAGCCGAACAATTTTTTGCGACCTAACGCCTTAATTTTCGGTTTATTGACTGGCCTAATACTTTTACATACTTTTAAGAATGAAGAACAAATTAGTTTGTCAACCTTTTGTATGACTTTTAATGAGTTTCTGTTTATGACTTCCTGTTTATTCTTACATGCATTTTATTATATACAATGCCTAAAAGAATATTTTTTCTAACTATGCATTTCACTCTTATAAGTAAGGCCCGGATTTCTATGCAGTAAAAAAGGTCGAAATATGCCATATAATATGCAATAATAAATCACAAAATATGCAATGAAATATGCAGTGATAAAACAAAAAATATCGTATATATGTAGCCGAAAAATATTGAAATACGTAATTAAACCTATTACCATCAGTGGACTAGAAAATTTTTATGGCAATTCGATTCAAACAGAGATAATTTTTTTAAGTAAAGTGTCTAAAATAAAGCAGAAGTGCTTTCGATGATATGTTTTAATACTAAATTCAGTTCAATTCTGATTCAACATAAAACACATTTCAGAACAATAACGAATACATAAACTTTAGCAATATGATAAACCCGACCAAAATCTTTTTTCAAAAATTCAGATAGTTTTCGGTACATAAATATATTTTAAACGATTTCATTATTATTCCATTTTTGAATTGCAATGAAGTACTTTTCAAAATTTTCCTCAGTGAAACTGTGTTTTCTGCCGTTGAAAATATATTTATATACGGAAAATGATCTTTCTACATTTACTGATGTAATTGGAGCAAATTTAAATTTTGATAGGTCGGTTATTTCCGAATGCTCCGCGTTGTCATCGTTAATGATTTTGTTAATACTAGGGGGCTTCGCCCCCTGCTCGCTACGCTCGCCAACCCCTACCCCCCTCCCCCCCCCCCGGCCATTCTCCATCTAAAGTAGCAAAAATGTATAATTGTCACTATGTTGTGTGTTGTGTGGATGGTGAGACGATCATTTTAGATTGTACGATAAATTGTATAATAGGTTCGTTTTTTACTACATCCCGTGTAGGTTTGGGTAACGAAACTTCATATAAAAAAATGACAGGTGGATCAGCTGACAGGGGACGCCATCTTTTGCTAAATTTAAGAACAATAATTTTTCCAAAAATATTAAATTTGTTATTAATCTTTACACATTTCTATTCAAATTCTTTAAGAAAAGTGTGTCTTTAAATTATTGATCAGAATATTCATCAAAATATCGTTGTTGTTAGGGACATTTTCATCATTTACCCAAACGTCAAAAGTAAATGACGAATTCTAATGACGAAAACATATGTGTCACCTCAATTTCGAACTTTCATCATCATGACGGATTATCGTTATAATGATTTGGATATGTGTCATAGCTATTAGATATCCATCCTCCACCACAAGCACGCTTTCAGGGGGATGTAGGTTAAGAAAAAAAGAACATTAGAATGTCTGATTGTATTATTGAACCTTGTGTTTTTTTAGAAGTCAGTATACTGACTTATCACTTTAATAAAGTAATAAAGACATCGAATTAAATGAAAAATCAAGTGTGTGGAAGAAGCAATCTCTCATCTGCATCGCTTAATTACTTCGAACTTTTTATTTTTGTTCAATTCTTTTAGTTTTAAATGTTTTCAGTATGCCGCTTAATTTCATATTTGGGCTATTTTCTAATTTTTCTATGGAATTTCGATTAACCGAACATTCGTTTATCCGAACCACCCTTGACGACATTAGATCGGATAATCTACGCTCTACTGTAAGTATATCAATTTAAAGGACAAAATGCAAATTGTTATTCATTTGTTACCGGAATGTGCATAATATCTTTTTGGTGATGGCACTGCAGGATAACATGAAACTCACATACAAATCATGGCTTGAGTGCTTTACCAGATGTCGTTAATTCTCTCTCTTACTCTCTCCTGCGTAGAATAACCAATCTCATTATAAAGTCTTGTGGTGCTATACGGAAAATCCGATAAATTACACCCTTAACGTAATTCAAGATTAACAACTACATATACATACATACTCCCTACTCTTAGTCCTTGGACTATACATGTATGTGAGATTCCGTTTGGGTTTGGGACATAAAAAACTTTCGCGTCATCATCCTGCAAACATTATTATGTTACAAAAGAAAAGTTTCATGCTATTATCTAAAAAGTTAAAGTCAAAGCACGAGTTTGAGAAGACACAAGATGTGATGAATTAATACGCATTCAAAAGTTTTTGTCTATTCTACGGCTGGGTAATGGAACGGATACGAGTAAAAGGTAATTGTGTATGAAAAAAAGGTGTTAGCATATTATATGTTAAATAGAGAGCAGGATTTAAAGAGGATTTAAAACTTTATTATGTGAGGATTTATTTTGAAAGTTTTACAGAAATGTAGAGTCTTTTGTTAGGATGGCAGTAAATAGTCGATGAAGTGGGTAAAAATAAGTACATCGAGAACGCGTAACTGCAAAACGCTTAATTGCAAAAAACGCATTTCTGCAAATTTTCTGAAAGACCCATGATCTAGGAACTGGTTCAGAATGGTGAGCGAGATCTGTTATCTCAACATAAATTCAGCCGATTACATTATGATGAAGGTAGGGGTCATTTTGCGCATCTTTGAGGCGGTGAGCATAGGTGAAGGAACCGCTGAAAAATGGGCTGACCGGCAGTTTCGGTATGAGGGTGTCGTGATCTAACACATGCACATACATATATTCAGCTAGTTACCTTATGACGAAGATTGAACAAAGAACCGCTAAATTTTGGGCTAACCAGCAGTTTAGAACAGACGCGGTGATAAACTACCACCTGTGCACATTTTCAGCTATGGTTACCTTATGACGAAGGTATTTCGGGACTAGGCTCCTAGACTACTAAAATGCAAATTAATCGAAAAACCTTTAAAATTCTTTGGTAAAAATATAAATAAATAAATAACTCATTTATTTTTTTTTAGTTAGTTTTTGTCACACTTGTAATGCATGATTACAAGTGTGACAATACCTAGATATGGCTGACCGGGAACTTATTTTTTGCTTCATAGAAGAATAACGGTCTGAAAAAAAGTAAAGTTTTTGCGAAATAATCTGTCTTTAAGAATCGCGAAACACTGTCCAGTCGATTGTACAATACAAGTTCATTTTATGTGGTTGTATTACCGACGTACGGTATTATACTATCAATTGGACAGTGTATGTTAACTCTATGACATCACTTAAGTTTTTAGTATGGGCAATAACTGTGCTCTCTTTAAATTTCTTTACGATCAGTCTGTTTTAT
Source organism: Microchrysa polita (assembly GCA_949715475.1). Classification (NCBI taxonomy): domain Eukaryota; kingdom Metazoa; phylum Arthropoda; class Insecta; order Diptera; family Stratiomyidae; genus Microchrysa; species Microchrysa polita. The sequence goes on along the minus strand of OX454415.1, from coordinate 130,428,399 downwards.
GGCCTGGCTATAGTTATGACAGGGAGTGTACATAGTGTCTATTCGGCTTTAAAAGCTAGGATGTGGCTTTGGGAAAGCATTTGTATGGAAATTGGAAATTACACCGAGTGTATAGTGTAAGTTAGCTACTGGAAAAACACAGCCTATTGTTTTACACACATTTTGATTATTGTAAATCTGAATTAGTTATTTTTCTTTTCCAATATGTAATTCGAATAGACATCCTTTGCCATAAACGGCCACCCTCACTAACTTCCAAATATACTATACCATCGAAAAGAAATTATCTAAATACATATTCGGTGGTTAGCTGGAATAAAATGAGTACAATTAACGAGCGGATAGAAATATTGTGAAAGTTATATGTAATTATTATATCCCATGGTCTCCCTACAACCAGAATTCAGTCCCAAAAAGTTCGATGATCTTCCAAGCACTAACTACCAAACCCAACAATCTTTTCTCCGGTCCAAATCCTTTTGCAGGTGTTCAATTTCTAGATATTAACTTAGGATATCCTTCACACCGCTCATTTCACTTAGGAATACGTACGAGTTTTTGTTATGTCTTTGTCCATACATAACAAAAGTGAAAGGTAGGAAAATAAATGAAGTGGGTTCGAGAATTGTAGCTTATCCTTCTAGTTACGGACGGTATTGTGTTCAAGTACTCGAGATATAAGACACTTATGTTATAGATACTAGGATACGTTTCACTACCCCAAAAATATTAAGAATAATTTGTTGGAACGAAGGAGATGGGAAATAAATCAATAAATATTGTGCTGCCATTTCCGTGCGTAGTTCTTATTAGTTATGTGATGACCCTAATATAGTTTTTCCAGATTAAAAGTTTAAACCAAATTTCTTTTAAACGAGAGGCAAGCTTTTGCACTTCGACTGGAAAGCAATAAAACCCACTTGCACCTTACAGAGTAATTTCCTGAAAACGTGATGTGGTGAGCTCGAATCCGGAGATTTCCACCAAAATTTCGTTGCGGAACAGGGTCAAAATCGTAGAAAACCACAAAATTTTCGGAGTTTTTCTGTTGTATGGCTTATAGCTCCGAAATCGTACATATTTCTGCGAAAAGCTGTTCATGAATATGTTAAAGAAAACATGAAACTATGAGTGTCTATTTCACAGAGTGGCGACCGAACGATCACGGCCACAGAGCACGACATGCACGATATGCATTGGCGGCGCATAATGGCCCGCACACTGAAAAAATTCGGCTATCTAAAATTAAGAAACTCTTTTCTCATTTGCAAAATTCCCGAATTTAGACAAAATTTCTCAAAATGTGAAAATTTCTTCACGAATCGATGCTATTTTCAAGGCCTTCTTTTGAGAAATAGGAAGTAGATTCAAGCCTAAACCATTATTCTCAATTCAAGCAAACAAATGCTTGATAATAGATTTTTTTGACATTTCCCATGTGAAGCTCCTGGAAAAGCTTTATTTTAGCTTTAGCTTATATTGGAGCGTTGTAGTACATTAGTCAGAAGTGTCTCTGGTTCAGTGGGTAGCGCGTTTGACTGGGAAGACTGAGGTTATGGGTTCGATGTTGGTTGGATGCAAGTTTATTTTTTTTATTTTTGTTCAGATTCTCTTATCTTTTTCGTGAGAAAAGTTTGCTTGATTCAAGGTTATTTTTCCTTAAAGCGCTGCTATTGGTATTTCACTTGGATCAGTGTGACTAATTCTCAAATGAAGAGAAATATTTCTTGGCTGTTTTTTGTTGTCTTTTTTTCTTGATTTGAGCTCTATTTTCTTAACTTTAGCAGGCGATTTGGTTCAGTGCAGTGCCCGCGTTGCGGGGTGTCCCAAAAGCCACATGAAAGATTTATCGAACCATAAAAACAGCATGACCGTGAAAAACAACCCTGCGACGTAGATATTTTGTGTAGACAAGAAGAGACATACATACATACACTTTTTGAAGTCAAAAAATGCTTAATTTATTATTCCTTTTTCACCAGGTCCCTTAGATAAACAAATTTAATATTGTCCTAAAATCTTTGAAAGCTCATGAGACAATCCGAAAAAAAAAAGCTTTGAATGGTGCGCTATTTGTTGTAACTGTAGCCGCGGTTTGTAATCCGCCCCACCCTTTTCCTTGCCAAGTACCATATGGGCAAAAAGATTCTTTAGGTCTCTCTGCAAATAAACTATCTTAAACATTTTTGACGATTTTCTTAACTTTCGGAATAAATTCCAATCCTTTTTGTCATGAACTGATAAACATGAACAAAATAGTTTGAAAGTGAGACTACTAAACTTAGTTCAAACTAGTTAGTACGGCCTGTATCTTGCTTGCGGTATATATGTACTTACAGTTATTAGGGCTGTGTGTGGTGCAGATGTTATATTTGGTTTGAAAGGAGTCTTGCCAAGATTTCTGTATTGAATTTAATATTAAGTACAAACGTTATTAAAATTTAAGGATTTAAATTAGAGCACTCCTTAATTTAAAGCTGTAGTCTGGCTGGTGTAGCGGTTAGTGCGCGCACCTTCGGTGCACGGGGTCATGAGTTCGAATCTCACCGTGGATCATGGTGTTTTTCGAACTCACGAGCTTGTGACGGACTATGATCTCACTCAGATGTTAAAAACGAGTACCCATTTATGAGGATAAATAACACTGCTGAGCGTGATGCTGATCTCATTACCTTGATAAAAAGCAGATAAGATCTTGGAAATAGGATGTCACTAACACATCCTGCGGCCTTAGTCCAATGCTGGATTGTCGCGCCTGTTATTTATTTTTCATTTAAAGCTGAAACAAGGAATAGAGTTGAATTAATAACGTGTCGCTTTTTGCAATCGTCTAGCATAAGTAACAGACTTAGGCCTCTCACACACGAAGCATCCGAATCCATTTTTGGGATTCTTCGTCTTGTGAAATTCATATATTTCCTTCGATTTTGACAGAAAGAAAATTAAAAGAAAGGATTAGGATAGACCGTGTGTGTGCGGCATTAGGGTAAATAGGGCGCTTGTCTTCAAATCATATGTTTGCGGGATCGAGTCCCATTGCAGGCCCAGGTAATTTACTATGCTTTAATTATCTCCAACACGTATAGAGCTCAATGCTGCGCTGCGTGAATGTTTTTATTTTATAATAAAAAAAAACCATTGATGAAATCATTAATTGATTAAACGTTACAACAAGAACTCCGGCCCACACCGACCGGAGTGAGGCAAACCCCGCGCAAAAGATTGATACGTAAGATCGTGCAGCAGTGTATGGGTTGGGCGAATACAAGGTATCAGTCTTGGATCGATCTTTTGCGCGGTGTTTCCACACTCCGGTAGGTGTGGGCCGGCTTACGAATGCAAAGAGTCAATGTTGCTGTTTCAAAACAGTTGGTTTAAAGTCATTCAACTAACAATCTGACTTGTCTGGAAAATTACTGTGACTGATGACTGAAAAATGTGGATCGACATTCAATAATGTTTTCGATTGATTTCACTCTGCTTTTTTCTCAGCGTAGGGGGTCAACTCAAAAAGTTGGTGTGAGGGCCCCGAGTGAAGTTGTTCCGCCACTGACTATTGCATGGTTGTAACTGATTCTTACTATGCTAAATTGAAAACAACCAAATTTTTTTCTCTCTCATGTTTTTTTCTACAAAACACTGGCTTATAGACTAAGTACTAAGAATCTAAGTACAGTAGAATCTCGATAATTCGGCAATCATTTTGGAGTCTCTTGTCGGATTAGCAAGATTGCCGGATTGTAGAGTATTCGAAACAACCAATTATAGTCCGGTATTTCATGGAGCTTACCACTGTATAATCCGGCAATATTTAGGAATGATTTAAACAACTTCAATTGGTGCGTTTAGTTGATCATTGTGCACAGTTTTAAGTACACAGAGCAAAAACAACTTTATCAGGTATTGTTCCAGGTTGAGAATATTATGTACTTAACAGATTTTATGAATATTTCTTTAAAAGATTTTCCGATTGGCTGGCCTATGCCTTTTTTTTTAGCTTTTAAAACACTTCCACATGGACAATTGAATCAGTCGTTAAAAAAAATTCTTAGGGGTAGCAAGAACCGTAATAGGCACGAGTTTTGCATATCCCGTGCAGGGGCAGATCCATCAACAATTAGGAGCAGCAATTTTAAGTAAAGCAACATCAAACAAACATGACAACTTACCCAGCTATAGTTATTTTTTGAAGCTCAAAAGTTAACATTATGCAAAGAAGCAACGTTATTACTGAATGATCCTGGCTTCTGCATTTTACCGTTGAAAAGAGCAGATCTGCGACTCGCAATAATAAGCGTATTTTAAAAGTATTGATAGTTTATAAAAAACTCTTCTTATTATAAAAATGTTGAACTATTTTTCAGCCACATGGACAAGAAATATTTCTCTGTACCTCATCCAGTATAAGTTTTTAATTTACACATCTAACCACTTTTTCAATATCAATGGCTTCATGCATATTAACTCTTAAAAAGATGTATTCGAATGCACAAGAAATCGGCCGATTTAATAATGGCGCCGGACTATGGGGTGTTTCGGATTAAATGGGGGCTCATAAAAGAAGCGCAAAAAGCAATTAGGGTTATGGTTATAATGCAGGTCAATAGGCTTTAGTTAACATTCTCAGCGGTCAAGTCTAGACAATCAACATCTCAACTCGTTCATTTTGATTTTTTTCGCCTTGCATTCCTGAAAAAAACCAAAAATAACACACAGTAGGAGACTGAAAAAAACAAAGAAGCTTAATATTTGTTCTCAAATAAGAGTATAATGGAAAATATACAATGTACTTATGTCATATATGCTATGTCTACACATGTAACATATACAATATTTGCCTTTTGAAAAGCACATTTGAATTTAAAATTAGGCCAATGCCAATGTACGACATTCGTTTGTACGACATGACATGGCATTTCGATATCCAACTTCAAAAGTAACTTTCTTTCTGTTTAGAAACAAAGTTTTAGAATATACAAAAACAAAAATTCATACATATATGTATGTATGTCAACAGATGCCTCAACTTGACAATCTGGACCGTTATTGGTGAAGTCTTCCTTCTTCTTAAAGCATCCCGACAGAAAATGAGAAATGTTTGACATTTTAAAGGAACGACTTAGAATTTGATAAAATATTTAACATGTTTTAAATTAAAACGAAACATACTGCAGGATTAGCATCAGTTCATTTACTCCTGAATTTTACATGTTTTGATTATGTCTTGCACAATATTTATTGTTGATGTTTGCCTTTCAACTTTTTTAAGAGATTGAAGCTCTGGTAGTTGGTAGTAATACCGTAAGTATTCATTCATTCACGTATGTATTTAGGCCCACCCATCCCCACCCCAGGCAGGTAAATAATGCTTAAACAAAATTTTATCAAAGATGCACCTTAAGTAAATATACAGGGTTATTGGTTAAGTCGACCTATTCCCTGCAACACATTATAATAGGGTAAAAATGCAACAAAATGAGGCCATAAATGTTAGGCCGATTTTCAACGGTCACTGAGATATTTTAATTTTTAGGTTTCTTTTAAATAACCTCGAATTTAACCATTTAAAGTAAGAATTAAAAAAAAAACTACTAAGGTAATGGGTTAAAACTTATTTTTGGATTTTAGTCAACACTATAGCAGACATTTCTTAATCATTTAAAATTTCAAAAACCCAAAGTGTCAATGTCAATATAGATATTTGAAATAATTGCAAGAGTTAGCTGCAACTTGTTCGGGGACCATAATTTCGTTTGATAAAAAACGACAAATCCATAAAACAATAAAAACAAGTCTGTCAAGTTAGCACTACCACTTTAAAATTTCGACAAACGCTATAGTGCATTAATTGTCGCGATTTTGTCGTAATTCAGTGGAAAAAAAAAATGTCGCTCCCCTCCTTCCCCTTAAAAACTACCCTTAAGTGCATTTGAGCCTCAGTTAACCAAATTCGAGTTCCAAGAATCTCCCCAATGCTAAAGGTGTCCAGTAAGATATCACAGGGGCTGCTTAAGAGATTTCTACCCTGAAAAAATTGTCGCGCCCCTCCTTCCCTTAAAACCTACCCCCGTCAAGTTAGCACTACCCCCGGTAGCGGCCAATTCAAGCATTTCCGTAAAACAAAAAGTATCCAATTAATTGTCGCAGGAACCGAAAGGCATATTGCACGCTTCAAAAAATTTGTCGCGCCCCTTTTACCCCTTACAAACTACCCCTAATTGCATTTCAGCCTTAGTTCGCCAAACTCGAGTTCCAAGAATCGCCCCAATACTAAAAGTAAAAGTAAAGTCCAGTAAACTCTCACTACGGCTGCTTAAAAGATTTCCACCCTGAAAAAAATTGTCGCGCCCCTCCTTCCCTTAAAAACTACCCCCGTCAAGTTAGCACTACAACCCCTTTCAGTTCCTGCGACAATTAATTGGATATTTTTTGTTTTACGGAAATGCTTGAAGTGGCCGCTACCGGGGTGGTAGTGCTAACTTGACGGGGGTAGTTTTTAAGGGAAGGAGGGGCGCGACAAATTTTTTCAGGGTGGAAATCTCTTAAGCAGCCCCTGTGATATCTTACTGGACACCTTTAGCATTGGGGAGATTCTTGGAACTCGAATTTGGTTAACTGAGGCTCAAATGCACTTAAGGGTAGTTTTTAAGGGGAAGGAGGGGCGCGAATTTTTTTTTCTTTTTCCATTGAATTACGACAAAATCGCGACATTTAATGCACTATAGCGTTTGTCGAAATTTTAAAGTGGCAGTGCTAACTTGACAGACGTGTTTTTATTGTGTTATGGATTTGTCGTTTTTTATCAAACGAAATTATGGTCTCCGAACAAGTTGCAGCTAGCTGTTTCAATTATTTCAAATATTTATATTGACATTAACACCTTTTTGGAAAGCTGACAGCACGAGTATGTTTTTCCAGTGGTCTGCAGAGTCCGTGTCATATAATTTTTTTTAGTAATACTATATTAAAATTCAACTTTAAAAAAATTTAAGATAATTTTTTTTTTTTTTATTAAAAATTAAAAATTTCAAATTGTGATGGGTTTTTTAAATTTTAAATGATTAAGAAATGTCTGCTATAGTGTTGACTTAAATCCAAAAATAAGTTTTAATCCATTTCCTTAGTAGTTTTTTTTTATTCTTACTTTAAATGGTAAAATTCGAGGTTATTTAAAAAAAACCTAAAAATTCAAATATCTCAGTGACCGTTGAAAATCGGCCTAACATTTATGGCCTCATTTTGTTGCATTTTTACCCTATTATAACGTGTTGCAGGGAATAGGTCGACTTAACCAATAACCCTGTATACAGAAGGAAACGAAAGATTACAGGAGTCTATTTTCTTAATTTTCTGTCACTTCTTTAAAATCAACCGACGCGACCGCTCGAATCGATTCGAAACATAAGAACATATTTATAAAAGAAGAATACTCGTATACACATACATATTTGCATAGATAAGCAAAATCTTAAGAAATTCGTCGATTATCACTAGGGATGTCGTAAACCGGACGGTTAGTCCGAAAACCGGTAATCTCAGAACGGTTAACCGGTTTATTTTTGTTTTTTTCCTCCTCCCGGTTTTAACCCGGACGGTTGTTTGTTCATTCGGTTGAAACCAAAAAAAAAATCTTTCAAAATTCATACAATTTTTCATATTTTCTTGATTTTTCAGTCAGCAATTCTATTACTTGTCCCCTATAAAAAATTGTGTTTTCAAATTTTAGCCCTTAAACATATTTTCGAACACTCTCCTTATGGCTATAGGTGCGCCAGAGAAACTTACTTATTTGAAGGGTTAATAACAATACTTCATAGTTATTGTTTTAATTAATTCTTTCTATTTGAGAATACAATATCCCAAGTTTTTTCATACAGTCATGAAAATGACATCGGTTAAATGGCGACTTTGGGCATACCCTGATTAGGTCGATTTTTGAAGTTCGTCTCCACTCCTTGCAGCATATCAATCGGTATGTTAGCAATGGCGTCGCGAATGTTGTTGTTTAGGTGACCTATGGTCCGTGGCGACATAAGCCAGGTATTTCAAATAACCCCATAAAAAAATCGCATGGAACAAATCTGTGCCGGCCATGGGAAATCGCCTCTCTGAGAGATGAGGTGGTCGAGGAAGTGTTGTCGCAACCAATTAATTCAGCCTCGTGCTGTTGTGTGCTATGGCTCTGTGGCCGAAACCACACATCCCTAACGTTCATTTGAAAAAAATCCTAGTCAGCGACCGTTAGAAAATAAGCTCTCGACGGCTAACGCCCGCTGCTCTCTAGACCAAAGCATGATGGCGACTGACTAGAATGGGAAACAAAATTGGGGACTTACCCCTCCAGATGCGCCCACCCAACTCACCGCTCGGAAGTTTTTTTTTTCGAATAAGTAAGTTTCTCTATCGCACCCTGTGCATGTATTTTGATTTAATTACGAGTGTGTTTTTATACTACAATTCTAAGCAAATCAATGAAAAGACTCGGTTAACCGTAAAACCGGTACTTTGAGCCCGGTTAAAGCCGGACAGTCTAACCGGCTTTGCAAAAAAACCGAGAAAAACCGAAACCCGGGTTGTGGCCCGATTTTTGACATCCCTGATTATCACACTTTTTTACACAGTCCTCCTCCCTGCGTTTGTATAGATTTACCCGCACGTAAATGGAGAAAATGATTATGAATCCTTATGTCGCCTTGGGACAGCCAATCAGCATCAATACCGGGAAAAATCGACAAAAGGTGAGGTCTATGTCATCCTTCAACGGACACCGATCTAATTGTAATGAAGTCCGTTTTCGCCGAAGGCTATAGAATTCGAATGGATGATGGCAATGGCAATGGCAAATAGCATCTCTGTCAATACTTTTGATACGTTTCAGAATTTTCGGATTAATACCAACAGTTTTTTGTAAAGACGTATCCATAATGATAACCACATTATGTATTAGTTGTGGTCTCGGAAAGTATGATATCATCGTGTGGAATTCGGAAATATGTATTGTGTATTGAATAATTTTGACCTTTTTTTTTGTATCATGACGAGAGCTGTATGTGACCTTAACGTTTGAGGGTTTGAGTGTTTGCTAAAATTAATACATTTCAGTATGATGCCCGCAGGGGTTACACATATTGAATAGGGAAGCAGATAAGTTCACATTATGTAGGCAGACGAAATATAGCTGCGCCTGCTGTGTAAATTAACTTTCCGATAATAATGTTCTTCATAGTCGATTCGTTCTGAGTATTTGTCTTGTTTTCCTTGTCAGTGGGAGGAAGTAGATTTGTCAAGTTGACTGAAAAAAGTTACTATTTCTCATAATAAGTATAAGTAATACGTGTAATCCAATTAAAGTTTCTTGATACGTTCAATGCTTTTATTCTATCATGACCTTTTTAGGAATTCTCTGCTTCATTTTCAATTTAATCATTAAAAATGTCCTTTTTATACCCTTCGCTCATAGAGTAAAAGGGTATACAGTAAAACACGGTTAAGTGCAACACGCTTAAGTGTAAAACTCGGATAAGTGCACACAATTTTCATGCACCATCCATTCAATGCGATTTTCAATACATTTCAACACGGATAAGTGCACAACACGCTTAAGTGCACGCAATTTGTTGGCAAGGTTAACAACATTTCGACACGATTAATGACGGATAAGTGCATATGAGCCGTTCTATTTGAAAGTGGTACAAGTCCATTTAGTAATGTTTTGAGATATTGAAGGGTTTGCGTTTTGATCAAATATAAAGTCATAGTAGAAATTTATTAATGAAATTGTTTCAAACATTAGAAAACACTTTGAACTTTATCTATATAAATTTGTTTGTGATAATAGTTCGTCAGGGAGTATAGGGGAGAAGGGGAAACAGGCCTATTTTGCATTTCTTGAAATATTTTGCAAACGATAAAAGTTACAACAAAATCATGTAAGGTGGATTAAAGCACAGATAATTTCCTTTATAATGGTGTATAACACTCATGCAAAATTATACCCTAGACCGAAAAAAAAAAACATTTTTAGGTAGTTTTCAATTTTAATCTTTTTGGCTGCAAAAATGGCAATAACGTAACTAATTTACGTAAAAATAGTATTTAGAGAGCTTTAGCAAGCGGTTGTGGTGTAGCAATTGACCTTGTACGTCTCGGAATAGGTAATGATTAGAGGTACGGAAATTTAGATTTAGAAATAGATGCGAATTTAGGCAAAAATTGATCATTTTTGAGAATAGAGCAGAATGTTCTGTCCTTTTTCGCGAAAAGTTATTTTTTCTCCAAAATAATTTAATTCTGGGAGATATTTGTCATCTGAGATTATTGAGAATAGAGATATTCCTAAATGCAGGGAGTTCGCAGAACCACAAGCACGATTTCTTAACAAACATCGAGCAAGGTGTTTAGTCGGAGGTTTGATGAAATAACTTTGTTTTCTGCATTACGATTTTTGTAGCAAAAGATTTTATCGTTTTTCGGTGAGCCCCGAAGTTTAAATGAAAAATACGTAAAAAAAAACTAAAAAAAAACGCAACAATAATTGCGTTTCTCTTTTTATTGCAAATCCTTGAGAAGTGTTGTTGTGTTGTCACTCGTACTACTCCCTAGTTGATTCTTTGCTTATTATAATCGTAATTTTTATTTGTAGTTTTGAACACTCGTTCCACTGTGAATAAGCAGATTTTTTTTAGTAAAATAAAGTAAAACAACACTGTAACATAAAAAAAAATACGTTTATGTGCGAATTTTAGCGAAATTTTTAATGTTTAAAATTAGTTTATGCGAATTTCTTATTTTTTATCTGCGAAATTTCCGTACCTTACGTTATGATTTATTATTCGATCGATTTATTTTGCCTTAAATTGTCCTTGGATACGCCGCCAAACAATAACGTATTTCGATTTGCATTTAGCGCTTGTATGGCTTGCTAAAACTCTGTACTAATTAAGATGTAAGTTCTTCCGAAAAGGGATTGCTGCGACGAAGAATAATAACGTTCCCCAACTACTATTCAGAAAAATATCATGCCTAAACTCGATCCCACTTTACAGTAGGTTTAGTGTTAAGACACTATACTCTGCTTTGATATTTAATTCAAGGTTTTTGGAACCCATTATATATTTATTTATATCCGATTGAAATTATAGGCGTGTTTTTTTGGTTATCCCGTGTAGGTTTGGGTAACGAAACTCCATATAAAAAAAATGACAGCTGATCCACCTGTCATTTTTTTTATATGAAGTTTCGTTACCCAAACCCTCACGGGATAACCAAAAAACACACCTAATTTATATTATCGAGTGTTATGTGGCTGTCAGTTAACGTTAAAGCAACATTTATCTCTTAATGTAAAGTAGGAATAAGTTAATTACAAAAATTCATTCCTCGTTTCCCAACACATTTGGATAAGACTTTAGGTAATTTCAGGTTGATCCACACTTTTCAGTCATCAGCAATTTCATATTGCATAACATATCTCTGAATTCAGAGGATTGATGTTTTATTTTATCATAATTTGGTTTGTTAGGGACACAGACAATTTCTAATTTCGAGGTATATCCCTCATTTCTCGGTATAATTTATGCTGTTGCTGCAAAGAGAAAAGCGCTACGACATTCTTGGCAAATAAAATATAAAAAATATTTTTCCCTATCTAGGAGATGTACCGGACAAATAAAAGAACCCCATAAATAAAATTTGAACCCTAATTAATATCAAATGTTAGCTAAACTTAAAAATATTCCTTACAAAATGACAATACAATACAATGGTAAATTAAAGTTCAAATCATAAAAAAAAACAAATAGCGACCGTTTTCTAGTGTTTTTATCGAAAGTGGACTTGTATCATTTTCAAATAAAACATATAAGCAATTAGATTTTTCAGAAAACTTGCACTCATTATTTCGGCGTGTTATTCCACATAGATTGGTATAATATTTTAGTTATAGTTAGTGCTCATTAAGATATATTTAAAAATGGCATTAACTCATTTTCGTCAAAAATGGACTTGTACCACTTTCAAATAAATCGGCTCAGTGCATTTGAAAAATTTATTAGTACAGACGTTTACGAATTTATGCGATCCTAGCCGGAGATATCTAATATTGATTGCTTCAATTTATGAAAATGGAGAAGAAATGGAAATCAGGTCTACTAGATAATTTTTGTCTTTAAGTAGGTAAATCTGAGAGTTAGAAATTGTTCTTTTTGGAAGCAGCTTAGGGCTAAGATCAAACATTGCTTTGATAAAAGAAATGTTTAGCATCAAAAGTGGCAGTCTTTTTGTCATTCCAGCGTTCATGTTATCAGTCTTAATCAGTCTCCTCCTTTAGATCGCAGGACACCACTAAGTCGTTAAGTTGTTTGCAATTTTGGTTTTTATTTTTTTGCGAACAAATTTTTTTTGGATGTTGTTTTCCCATTTCTGCAAGCAAGTGATAATTGTGAAATCCATAAATTTTAGTTTAAAATGAACAAAAAAATAATTATTTTAGGCTACACACAATTTTTGACGTCCCAAAAGCCTACAAAAAGCCCACAAAAGACCTATACTCCTGCATCGCAGATAGTTGGTTCCGTCTTTTGCAAGGTATTAATGGAATTATTGTTGGTCTAACTAAACTAAGGATGGAATCCATTCCAACCAAATTCGGTATCGGCTTTGTTCAGTGCAAAAATATTATTGTTAATTATTCGTCAAAAGATATTAAATTGTGAGTTATAGAAAAGGGGGATTTAAGTTTTTAATCACTTAAATTTTGAGGAAAAGTTTTGGGGTCTTGATTCACAGAAGATAGTCTTTTTGATCCTTATAGACCGCAACTCTCAAAACTGAAATAAGCCGGAAAAAACGAAATTTTTTAGAAAAAAGCACAATTTCCACTTATTTCAGTCAATTTTATTCAGAATGCATTTCGGCTTCCAACTATGGAGAAGCCATCATCAGCAAACATTTCAGTTTCGAGAGTTGTGGTCTATAAGGATCAAAAAGACTATCTTCTGTGAGTTATAATTTTCAATAATTTTTTGTGACAGTTTTGCAGCGAACCCCATGCCAATATAACCGAATACTGCTTAAAAAGGCCATTTGCTTTGTTTCAAAAACATTGTCCTAAACATGTTGGGGTCCTAAAGTCTTTTTTCTGTTTGAGCTCTTATAATTGAAATTACGTGGTTTGGTCTAGACTGAAATCGAAAAACATTTTGCTTTGTATGTAAAATTGTGATTTCCATTCAAAGAGCACATTCCAAACCATCCTGGCTGTCCTGGGGCTTGTAATTTAGGAATGAGGGAGATCGAGATGTCTTGAAATGTATGTCCGTGCCGTATGTTTTATTCAGGCTCATATAAGTGAGAGTGCTACGAAAAGTACAAATGGACACAATTTTTGGTGGTATCAACTGGAAAATTTTCCTAGCAAGTTTATTTTTGCTATTATGTATTTAGTTAGTTAACTTTTTCCAATTGAGGAAAGTATAGCCACACAATATCAGTTGTTACCACTACACTAGTTTCCATATATGCAACGTAAGTTAGATAGTTTGTATGGAGCACTGATAAGTGCACAACACGCTTAAGTGCACGAAAAAATTGTGCATTATCGATGTGCACTTATCCGTGTTTTACGGTATTAAGTTTGTCATGAAGTTTGTAACGCATTGAAGGAAGCATCTCCGACCACATAAAAAGTATACATATATGTATGATCAGCATCACTTGGGGAGTCGATTGGGCGATGTCCGTCTGTCTGTCTGTCTGTCCGTCTGTTGCAACGCGTTTTACTCGGCCAATTTAAGGCTATGGAGCTGAAATTTTGCACAAATGCTTCTTTTTGGTGCAGGCAGTTTGAATCGGTAAAATCGAACAATGGGGTCATGGGGCTGCCATACAAACCTTACCCCCCAAATTAGGTTTTTCTAAGTAAAACTTTTTTATTTGTGCACCAATTTCAACCAAATTTCACAGAAATGTATTTCTATTGATGACATACAAAATATATGTAACAATGGATTAAATCGGACCATGGGATCATGGGGCTGCCCAATGAAGTCATAAATTGCAATCATATTTTCTCATTTTTCGCAGTTTCTTTAGAAGAAAAATTGAAAGAGAACTCAAAAAAAAGGTTCTTGACAAACCAAGGTGTTGTGTAATGATTGAGTGAAAGTGTGACAATTAGTGAATGACAAGTGGGAACACGTAATTAAAGAAAAAATTAAATGTATAGTGAGGATGTGCAAAAATAGGACGCGTTCGGGCAGATGTGGAGTATCTTTCGATAGGTAAGGTATAAAACAGTGGCGTATTTAGAAAATTCTCAAGTGGGGGGGGGGGCACAGAGTACGTGGCTAATTTGTTACATAAAGTTTTGGTGTGGCGATACCCGAGAGCAGCTACATAGAAAAAACATTGGTAAGTCTGAGGGATCGTTGATCCTTGAATTAAGGCGAAGCTCAAGGAGACCTTAAGTTTTCAATAGACTTGAAATATAATATTTCAAGGTAGGTGGGCAGCTACCTTGACTTTAAGTGAGGTTGACTATAGAAAATTTCAAGGTCTCCTTGAGTTAAGGTATGTTTATAAATACGGGCCTGAGTGTCCTTTGCATTTCGGGTTTATTACACCAAAAGTTTAGTTTTCCTGACAGATCTTAGAATAACACTCATTAACTGCTTTTGGCTTTTCCAGAACCAAAATACGGAGGGCCTTAAAAAAGTTTTCATAGTGTAGTTCAGAGAAGCCGAAAAGGAATTTTACGAATATGTACTTAATTGGCTATGGAATTAATGCAATGACCAAAGAGACTGTTTCCATATGACTTTAACGGATTCCAGACGGAAAATTTTTCTTTGGAAGAGAAATTTCATACATCGTCCGAAATTCTGCCAAATTTCGGCTAAATTCCGCCAAAAAGTGGTTCTGCTTACTTTTGAAAGAAACACAGATGAAAAGCTGATACAACAAATTTTGGCTGACATTGTGGTCTTGAATTCTATGGCAAGTTTAAGCGAATTTGAATGCAAAATTGGGATTTACTGAAAAAGAGGCCTTTGTATGTTTTGTCAAAAATCTAGTAACAGATTCCGTAAAATCGTAACAAGTGCCGAATAATATTTTACAAGTACAATTCAAAATACTACACGGTTGTAAATTTTGGTGTAAACCGGGAGTAAATTTTATAAATAAAATAGTATAACTCCTATCTATTCCCAAACTTGAATCAAATTTGACCCTTTTCAACTTATAATTTTAGTTTATTCAAAAATTATATTAATTATAAGCGCTACAGAATAAAACTTTCCAAATATCCTTTTAATATTATACATTTTACACCGTTCGGGATAGAATAAATTGCACTGAATGTTGTTTTAACATAAAAGGGTAGAATCAATCCTACTTTATATATGTTACATCTACACTATCAACGCAAGAAACCCATTCAACCTAGAAATCTATTGATTTGTAGTCTGTCTGGTTCAGTGAACAGCGCGCTTGCCTACAAATCACGGAATTGTGGATTCGAAGCCGACTGCTCTCGTATTACAATTTTTATTTTTTCGAGCGGTTTTCGATTTGCTTATCAATTTTATACTATTGAAGAGTAAAATTTTTATCAAGAATAGTTATGCTAACTATATTAATAGTTCAATTATACTTTTGATAAAATTTTTATATGGAAATGTATGAATATATTTTTTTATAAAAATTACACCAACATTTTTAGCCGTGTAGGAACTATCCGTGGCATAGAGCCGGGAAGTGATCAATCGATTAATTAAAATGAAGCAACAAAAGTGAGCAGTAAGGAATGATTGTTTGTTATTTCTTATGTACTACACTAGCTTCAAATCTATAGTATCTGCAATACCTTTTAAAACGAGTCCTAGATGGTAAGCTGAAGCAACATGCTTTAACAAATCAATTGCAAAATAGAAATGAGAAGGAATGGCTACGATGATGTTTACTTCGTGAAAATTGAAGCATTGAAGAAAGTACCCCAGGCAGGGCATCACAGACACCGAACCGCAGGAATTCGAAAATGTAAAAGACCTTTCCAGCAGCCCAACACGAATTTACGGCCAAATTAAAATACACAAGCTCGATCGAAAAATCAGACCGATTGTTTCAAATATTTATCAATTCAGCGGCTTCCTAGACATCGATACCGCAACAACATCTCCCCAACTGATACCAACATAAGATGGGGTCACTTCACACATGACGAGACTTTCAATAGCAGTCCTTGTTTCTGAACAGATTCATGTCGAGATTGGGCAACGTTTCATGACCACCTTGTTGCCTCGACATAGTCATAGCTTGTATGTACTTATTCTCTGCGAGATCTATTGTTCTCGAAACCACGCGTCTATGAAAATAAACTGAACCCGTTCGAAAAACGGAAAGGGTTCATCAACGAGGAGATCTGGCGAATTGAGAAGATGATGTGATGATAATGTTTCGGAAAAGATTTACAAAGTTTAGTAATAGAAACGCTCAAAATAAAAAGGGAACATTTGGTGTACTGCAATTTTTAGTATGGTGTGAAAAAAGTTTGATGTGCTCGTGCACGTGCCCCCTGTGCCCCTCCTGTAAATACGCCACTGGTATAAAATATAGTTACTAAATAATTTTGCATTATGTTTTAATACTAAACATTTACATAGTACAATTTCATTCCCAATAAAAACTAATTTTGTACCCAATATGAATGCAAAATTGTAATGTTAACAAATGTATGCGCTTGCGCATACATTTGTTACAATTTGTTTATGTAACAGACAGACGAACATGCTCCAATCGACTCCCCAAGTCATGCTGATCATATTTTATTGTTGTTGGATTGCATCTTTGAACGGCTTTAACTTTCGAACGGAGATGGCTACGACTCTGAAATTTTCAGCAAAATTTACATCAGAACGTGGTCTACATCGGCCCATTAATTTTCTCCCGAAAAATAGACATCCATTGTCCTTGGTGCCCCCTATGGAATTTTATTTGTCTGGGATCGCATCTATGAACGGCTGTAACTTTCGAACGGAAACGGCATGACTCTGAAATTTTTCAGCATAATGTCAACATAGGCCGCTTCATGCCACTCTATAAAAAATTTCGAAAAATTTACTCCCATTGACCTTGGTATTCCCTGTGGAATTTTATTGGTTTTGGGAGGTGGTTTGTTTGGTTTCCTATTTCTGGAAGACCCTTGCGATAATATTTTTATTATAATTTGAATCGGCTATCAATACCCAATATTTTAGCGTTTTAACTAGAACCGCTGACATGCAACCAAATGGATTGTCGAAAATCGACAAAGTTTCTGCAATTTGATTGAAGTACATACACTCCCAAAAATTAAAAAAGGTGAATTTCGGAATAAGCCGAAAATCAATTGTGAATCAGATTCATACGGGTTTGAATTAAATTTATTCATAGTTAAAAAAAGGAACTTATATGAAATGACTTCGTTGAGCCC
Organism: Microchrysa polita; assembly: GCA_949715475.1. Lineage (NCBI taxonomy): Eukaryota > Metazoa > Arthropoda > Insecta > Diptera > Stratiomyidae > Microchrysa > Microchrysa polita. Next base: position 130,410,929 of record OX454415.1, on the reverse strand, counting down.
GTCTTATGAGTACCTACACGGGGAGAAAAAAATAGTGAAATTTAATCAAATCTGTGGTAAATTTTGCAGAAATGTAATGAATTTTGACCCCATCGCAATGGTAGTAAAATTACTACTCGCGTTATGAATAACATTATTACAATGCAGTAAAGTTAACTTTCCTTTACTGTAAAAAATCACTGCAACAGTAGTAATAATAATTTATCGTTTATAATAATTAAAGGTAACCATCTGACAGCTCGAGTTTTATTACAGATTAATAAAATTAACTATTTTTACTGTAAAATTTCGCCAGGTAACATCGCATTTCAAGGGGACGAGCTGAACAAGGTTTTATATTGCTGCTTTAACCCTGGAAGGTCATGCTTCGTCGAATCGACAACGCATCATCACATTTATCCCGTTTTTCTTGACAATTTTCATTATTTTGAGCTGATTTTTGGTACAGCACTTACCGTGTACATTGCGGCTAATCGAAGTAAGTAGGGTAAGCTGGATTTTTAGAAATTGGCGTTGTCGAAACGACGAAGGGTGACCTTTGTGTAACTTTTAGAACTATAATTCCTTATGGCTGGTTGTCGATTCGACGATAAGTCTGTGTCCATACAACTAGCTCGTAATTGTCGTATGTCGTATGTTTCTTTTTGAAATGTAGGACCTATTTTCACAAAAAAAATGTGGAAAGAATATTTACTAGGACAAATCAGGAAAATGGATCAAAATTGTTCCTCATTTTTTTAATTATATCAACGTTAAGTTTTTATTTATTTAATTTGTAAATGTAATGTTTCATATTTTCGGCCAAATAACACTAAATTGAGAAAATTTGATTCGTAAATCAATTTACTTACAAAATTACTCAAAATTTATGTTTTTCCATTCTAAACAAACTAAGGATTGAAAATCTGTCAAATTTTATAAATATTTTGCGAAAGGGCGATTTTTATGAGGAGTCAAAGTTGAGCGTCGTCGATTCGACGAAGCATGACCTTTCCGTACTACAAATAAGCATGACCTTCCAGCGTTAAACGAAAAATATACTAGAAACCCTATGCGAGTTCGTCCCCGGAAAAAGGGAGGAGCTGAGCAAGGGTTTTTGGCTTTTTTCGACATAAAATACACTCGAAACTCTATGCGTGCTCGTCCATTTTCAGGGGACGAAATCAATAAACGTTTTGAATGATTTCGGCACTAGAAAAGCTAATCGATTTCGTCCCCAAGCAGGTGACGAACTGAATAAGGTTTCCTTAATACGTGGCCTTGCATTGTGAGACGCCCTTACCAAATATTAGATTCACTATATTTCCAGTTTGGATAAAGTTATTCGAATGAATTATTGCAGTCATATTCCTTATATCATTTCCTCGTCAACATGTTCATATTTGCAGAGCTAGGAGGGCTACACACGCACAAATTTAAATTTCACAAATTTATTGTTAACCCTTAAATGCATAGCGTACCATATATGGTACATTGCTAGATTCCTGTAAAATTCTAGCGATTATTAAATTTTTGATTTTTTTTTACTTTTGCTAAAGTAGACAAAACAAGCTTTCACATAAATTCAATTTTGGCTTCCCGAAGTTTTCCTTGAATTGTCTGTGCGTCGTCAAAGTGAACCAACGTTATTTTTTGTGGAATTTTAAAAGCTATTCTTTAGAGCTAAAAAAATTGGCGAAATTTACCGTTATTTGGAAAAGGAAAAATACTGGTGAGTAAATTGGAATTTGTTCTTGACATTCTTATGAGATTTTGACCAGAAAAAGTCACCAAAGGTATTGTTTGCACCAATTTTGCAACGTACCATATATGGTACACCATTTGCATTGGGGCATATTCAGAAATATCTATACATACATTCCGATCGTTCTTAGTTGATGAAATTATTCTCCTTTGGTCTTGGGTAGGGTAGGATATGTTAAAATTTTAATAGGCAGCTCTTTCGATATGATGGTGTGTTTTATTGGGCCCAGAACAGGTCCAAATAACCTAAATGTTCATACAAATTATGTCACCGATCAATTTTTCCAGGACATTTACTGCCATTTTTTATGAAAGATAGGTTAATCAGTCCTGTTCAGGATCAAAGGAAACAGAGCTGTCATAGTTGATTGAGATTTTTATGTAGGTTAATCAGTCCTGTTCAGGATCAAAGGAAACAGAGCTGTCATAGTTGATTGAGAAGGATGTTTTTGTCATTTTGTTTTTTATAGCACACCGGTCAGGGCTTAGCGTTTATGTAGCTGCTTCTTATAATCCCAGTCTTTTTAGCTCGCAAGTATACTGAAAAATTGTCTTTTGTTTTGTTCTTAGGACACGCCACTAAAAAACCGAGCTTCCGTACTTAACATCTTAGTAAGATAATTGAACTTTCGTCAGGATTCAAGCAGCTGCGCATTTATATCCAATTTCTTAAACCATTTGATTATGACAAGTATTGTCTTGGAATTCCACGGCCAGGATCCTGAGAAAATGTGCTTCTAGGGTCAACCATTTCATATGGAAGACTATGTGGAGTACCAGATTCGATAAACAAAAAATTACATGGATGTAATTCTTGTGGACATATCCTGGGAGCTGCACAAATTTGGATTATAAAGCAGGCAGCAGTTCATTTCCATATTCATATCCTACCAAAGTCAATCCAATCCATATACTTTTCAATAAAAGAATCCCATGAGCTATGATAAGTCAAAAGAAGTCTCAAGGTATACGTTTGACAGTGGAACATGTTTATAACGAACTATTATATAAAAGATTTATTTTATAACGAAACGGAGTTCTAATCGCGCTAATAGAATGATGAGTGCATACATGGATACAGAGCTAGACGTAGACGGCACGCAAAGTCCAAAATAATCAATTCCATGTTTTTTTGTTGGGGAAGAATATATACCCCATATGAGTCGGATCTGGCGCACTTTTGATATGTTATAAGGACGTCGAACAGCTACCACTTGACACACATTTGAAGATTTTCCGTACATTCTATCAAAAGATATGGCTAAATTTAGGTTTATAGGAGTCGTAAGACCTTCTCGACTTTCCATCAACTTCCAGGATATGTCACAAATAGACATCGATACAAATTTCAATAAGGAATAGGAAACTAATCACGCACCTTAGAAAAAGCATAGTAGCCCATGCCATGCGTTAGTCCAGAATAGCCATCAGAAAATAAAAATGGCACCGTTTTTACACTATTGCAGTTCCTAGTATGCGTGAAAATATTATTCAAACGTCAATTTTTTGTTTACAATTGAGAATATAAAATCCGCGTAATATTTATTACTCTCTTAAAATGCTAACGTGATATTTAACCCTTCTGTTGGCGTATAGATCCAGACAGACCATTGGTACTATATCTTGATGAAAAATATCGATCAACAATATTTTCCACCCTTTCCATATATATTTCAAAGGAACCGACGGCCACAAATGCGATCAAACGTTCGGCGAAATGTAAACTATGTCTAAAGAAACGAAAAAACGGCGCATCATAGTAAGACATAGTATGTAAACTGTTTCAAGATCCAAAATTAAACCTCTTCAAAAATTAAGATTGATTTCACAGAAAATTCAGCTACACCTTAGGCATAATAGCTCGTAGGCGACGACAGAAGGGTTAATAATTGCATCGACAATATTTTGACGTTTTAATTATTTCGTGGAGTGTTGTGTAATAAATTTGGAGTCAAACACATATGGGTTGTGTGATCACATAGCCACTCTGGACTAACGCATGGCATGGGTTACTATGCTTTTTCTAAGTCACGCACCTACCCGAGGTCCCTTTTAAAAAACTGAATATTCGCGATTTTCAATAGAAATGACCACCTTTCCTTTAATGAAGAGGAGTTCATTATATCGAGTTTCCACTATAATTTCGATCAAAACCCTCAATAATAATTATCCTTTCTTTTTTTGACTGTTCCTATAAAAGTAAGAGGCAGATTAAATAAAATTTGAAAAGTGTCTTTCATATGCAGCATATGGCCTGAATGCATGGCGTACCATATTTGGTACACAATGCAAATTCTACTATTTTCGCTTTTCTGGGAAAACGGGCTATTTTCTGGGGAAACAAAGGCTGATTCCGTGTTCAGTGACCGATTTTACATAAGGGGAGGTCAGTTACTATAACGGGTCCAGACCCCATGCATTTAAGGGTTAATGCCTTAGCAAATATCAGCATGCCTAGTATGTATTTAACGCATTTATAAGCTTAACTTAAAAAAAAAATTCCTACAAGAACCTAATATTTGGGGGTTGGTTTCTATGACAGCCCTATGACGAAATGTTCCGATCTCATCTATTCCGAGATATGTTTTAAGGCTTTACTAGGAACACATTTGGGTGAAGTTTGGTTACGATTGGTACATAAAGAAAAAAGTTTTTCTTAGAAGAACCTAATTTCCAGGCGTTGTTGGTTTGTATGACAGCCCTATGACCTAGTGTTCCGATTTCATCCGTTCCTAGATATGTTTTGAGGCTTTACTATAGGAACACATTTTGGTAAAGTTTGGTTAAAAATAAATAAATATCAGGCGCGACAATCCAGCATTAGACTAAGGCCGCAGGATGTATTAGTGACATCCTATTTCCAAGATCTTATCTGCTTTTTGTTGAGGATCTACTCGTTTAACATCTGAGTGAGATCATAGTCCGTCACAAGCTCGTGAGTTCGAAAAACACCATGATCCACGGTGAGATTCGAACTGGTGCGCGCACTAACAGCTAGACTACAAATGTTTCGTTAAGGTCGAATTAAAATGAAAAAGTTTTTCTTAGAAGAACTTAATTTTCAGGGGTTGGTTTGCTGGCAGCCCTATGACGTAATGTTCCGATTCCATCCGTTCCTAGATATGTTTTGAGGCTTTACTAGGAACACATTTTGGTAAAGTTTGGTTAAGGTCGAATTAAAAATGAAAAAAATTTTCTTAGAAGAACTTAATTTTCAGGGGTTGGTTTGTTGGCAGCCCCCTATGACGTAATGTTCCGATTCCATCTGTTGCTAGATATGTTTTGAGGCTTTACTAGGAACACACTTGGGTGATGTTTGGTTAAGATTGGTACATAAAGAACAAAGTTTTTCTTAGAAGAACCTAATTTTCAGGGTCAGCCCCATGAACTCATGGTCCGATTCCATTCGTTCCGACATATTTACAGCGTACACCAAAAAGAAACTTGTATACAAAATTTCAGCCCGATAGCTTCAAAACTGCGGGACTAGTTTGCGTTGCAACAGACGTACAGACAGACAGATAGATGGACATAGCTCAATCGATTTCTCTCGATTGACTTACATGTAAATTGTTGTTGTTTTAGTTTTATTAGCCAAGCCATAAGCAAAGCATTTTTTTATTAATACGACCTAATGCCATTGAAAAAACCAGCAATTTACAAAAAAAGTCACACGTATTAAGGCACATTAGAATGTATAATTTTTAGGGTCTAATTCCAATTTGCGAACGTGCTCGTCGATCCAATCACGATAGGCGGCCACATTCGTATAGACACCAGGAATTTCCTTACGACATCCAACGCCCGATGAAGTAATACCTGACTGAACGTATCGCTTGTCTGCATCCGATTCAGCGTGACAAGCCAGAGCAGCACCACCATCACCCTAGAATTGAAAAAAACCAATTCTCAATAGAAAGGATCTAATTAAATAAATTTAAATAACGGTACTTACAATACAGGTACTGGCTTTTTCGCCACCAGCACAAATTGCATTTTCCGGTATGGTGAAAGTTGGGGCCTTATCTTTCAATTTCTTTTCGCAATCTTCCTTACTGACAATTGGGAGATGGATTTTCTTCAAAACTGAAGCCGACCTGAATATTTCAAAATAAAATAAAAAAAAAGCATTAGGAGCGTAACTTTAAATTTGAAGCCATTGTTCGTTGAGTAGTATGCACGCATAATGTTTTTAGCTTGGCTATAGAAAATTAGCTAGCATTTCATGTGTAGTTTTTGCAAGTTTTTGGTCACTGTACTATGTACTGTATGTAGCACCACAAAACCCATAAATTACCAACGACTAATGAACAAATTAACCCTTCATAAATGTTTACCTATAATGTCAACTTTATGTCGCTAACTATAACGGACTATGGACATTCCCACACATCATATCCTTGTCCAGACAATGTCCACGAAGATATGATGTAAAACTCAAGTGGTTGATGTAAAACGTAAGTGGTTTGTTTTGTGCAACGAGTCGTGAGTAGGTATTCCTAAAGTGGCACGCGCAATAAATCCTTTAGATTATTGCAGTGTGAGATGAAATGGATCATGGAATTGAATATGTATACATTTTCATAGGTTTTAATTGGGTTTCTTGTGTAACCCACGTAGGAATAAGAGAAATTTAGTTGAATAATAATTTAAATTTTAAGATAAATATAGTAAGTAGTTTAAAGAGATATTTTAGTATAAAAGTAAGGACACTAAATAAAGAAAGTCAGTATTGACACCAGCTCACGTGTTATTAGTCTTATCCGCTACGTTATATGCGGATTACACACAAATCACGGCAAGTCCCTAAAAGTTATGTGGCCACTTTAACTACGGCTATGCCCCTTCTTAGGACAACTTTTTTATATCTTCTTTTATTCCCATTAGATGAAAGAATCCAAGAAAGTTCCTACTTTATTATATCACTTTTAATATCAAAACTTGCTATTTTCACAGTAAAACATAAAACAGAAAAAAGAAACAAATCAACTTACTTTCCATCCTTTCCCTCCCTACCCCAGCCAGCCGCATAGCATTCTGTCGATTTATTGGCATGATCCTTGTTCACCAAGCAAGCTAAACTAATATGATCTGCCAACTGAAAAGGTTTCTCAACCACGATTAATGCCTACAAATTATTAATTTTATTCAATAAGTTCAGCAGAAAAAAACAATAAATGATTTTCAGGACATACAATATCATTTTTCAAGTGCTTGCCATTACTTTCGAATTCCGGATGCATAATAATCTGCGAAACGTTCCGTTCTTGTTCTGGATACTGCTCATTTTTAGCACTGACATCCCATAAGCCCGCTTTGATGAAGACTTCCTCTTTTTTAACACTAAAATAGAAAATATTCGATTTCAGTATTTCTTTATTACCAGTGTAGTGAGTATTTGTTTCTTGTTTACTCTTTCAGACAATGTGCAGCCGTCAGGATAACGTTCGGTTGAATTATGGATCCAGCACAGGTGATGATATTGGTTTTGAAAATTGCTACCGTCCAGGGAAATTCTCCAAATGTGGCACTCTTGTTATTTTCCGGGGTACTATTCATTTTGAGAAGGTCGATATTGTGTATTCCGCATTTTCGTTCTTCGGTTTTAACGCTTGCGCCGTTTGCAGAATATAGTGCAAAGACAAATAATATCACAGAGTGAAAATGCATCCTGAAAAAATGGTAAGAATAATACATATGTATTTGGATTTATGGTTTGACTCTGTACTGATGTCAGTGATATCTTTAGTAGTGGGGAAACAGGGTAAACGCCCAGACGTTTCGCTTGCAAGGGCCCCGAGAAATAGATATTAGTTTAAAAAAAAATTAAGAGTTATGGACATTAATAAAACCTCTCAAAACTCAAATTCAATTTTCTCTAAAAGTATGAAACTTACAACTATGAAAGTTATATCTACAGAAAGTGCATTTAATGGCAATTCAAATGACTATGATTTTTATCTGAAGTACCGTTAACTCACGCAACAAGCACAATGCCTGTTTTGATTAGAGTTCGTGTTTACCGTGTGGCCCGGTTTCATTGAAGCTCAGTGTACTTTTCGAAACACTCTGCTCTGCTCTGAAACAGTTTTGGAGGCTTCTAGGCTAATTCGATTGTTTAATTGATTAATTAAACATTCAAGTCCTGAAAAATAGCTGCTAACATAAATTTAGTTAACTGTTGAAATCTTGACTTATCGTTCTATTCTATACACCAACTGCATGTTTGTAGTATTTTTAGAATGGCAACTTACCAGCTCTATGGGAACTACGCGCGTTGGAGGAAAAGAGACCCCTGCGGCAGAAATATCGAGTTATTCAATTTCGGAAATGTCACATTGGAATGTTTGCATTGAGACCTCTAAGCGTCTATAGCTCAGTAGGTAGAGTTGCTGACCTTGTGACTGAAGGTCGGAGGCTCGAATCCCGATTGGGACGAAACTTTTTTCCCTCAATTTACTGAATTTTTGCTATTTTTTCCCAAAGTTTTGTGGTTTTGTACAGATAGACACACTCATCAGGTCTTGTGTCTGTTGTCTATCTGTGCACAAGACGACAACTCGAATTGTAGCGGGAGAATTCTATGAAGATGTTGTTTGCCGTGAAGGCGTTTACCACAATGACGCTCGATCGTGCAGGTCTGCACCGGTGTTGAATGCTCACATTGCTTTGGGAGTTGTGATGGTAGTTAGATATTTGTTCCCTCTCGAATTTACAATTATTGATGATGAGTATGTCTATCTGTACGAAAAAAAAAAACTTTGGGGAAAAATAGCAAAAATTTAGGGAAAAAAGTTTCGTCCCAATCGGGACTCGTACCTCCAACCTTCAGTCACAAGGTCAGCAACTTAACCTACTGAGCTATAGACGAGTTAAAAAGAATCGACGAGTCTGTTTTTTGGTACCGAGTTAACAATAACCGACGAGTCGGTTTTTTGGTACCGATTCACTTCAACCATGAACCGGTTTTTTCAGGTTTTTTCGGTACCGGGTTAAAACCGACCGAACGAGTCGTTTTGTCACCGAATTAAAACCTTTGTTCCGAGTTAAAGCCGACGGACATGTCGGTTTTTCAGTACCGGGTTAAATTCGAACAACAGGTCGGTGTTTTACAGCCCGTTCACAGTGCGGCCGTTCAGACTACTGCGACGTCGGGTTGTACGATGAGGAATTTTTTTCATGTCGAATAAGCGTACTTTTTCAGCAGCTGTAATATGCATTGCCGCCGATGAAATCGTCTACATGGGCAGATATGAATTTTCTTTGGATCGGCTTCGAAGTGGCATGGTGTATTGTATGTATGATCATATAAATGGAGAGGTTGGTTTCGTGTTGTTTGACGCTGTTTGATGCTGATAGGAAGATTGAGATATCGAATGAGAGGCATGATTTCGACAGCTCAAGTATTTGCAATAAATTATTGAAGGTAGAGGTAGACACGTCAGTTGTAGAAACATACGGTGAAGAGAAAACCGGAGTACCATTTTGGGGCAGGCAACGACTAACATTTTTTTTGTTTTTGACCTAAGATTTGTATAAAAAAAACCGACTCGTGTCGGTCGGTTTTAACCAGGTACTGAAAACCGACTCGTGAGTCGGTTTTATCTCGGTACTCGAAAAAACCGGCTTATGGTAACAAACCGTCGTTACTGAAAAAACCTGTGAGTCAGCGAAACAGCTTGTGGTACCGGGTAATGAAAAAAAAATACCGGCGTACAGAGGGCTGCGCCCGCAATACGAGGGTTTTTTAGAATTTTGATGCATAGTGAATATTTTTTGCACATATATTCTATAAGCAATAGATAAGAATTGTGCACAACATTAATGAAATGCTTCCTGTAAATTTTTGGATTGGTCTAATTAAAGGTGGAACAGAATGAAAGGCGCTAGCCTTTCATTCTGGAAGTCTGTATAAAAGTACTCCAAGGCAAATCTACAGGATTTTTTCGATTTCAGATTTCTGATGGCCTTTGAGCAAAAAGAAACTCAGGCAAACGTAAGGATGGCTTGGCATTATATATGAACTGAATTATTAGCTGTAAATCTACTGTTACTGTTTTTTAAATCAAGGAAAACCAACTTATTTGAAATGATTCCATTGTGTCCCCTGACATTAGAGCCCACGCAAGCTTTCCTATGAGTATTGAACAAGTATACTTTTGCAGCTTTTCCGGGACACCCTGTTAACTTGGTCCTACAAACTTCAAAAATATTTCTGGCAAACACTATTACCATTCTATGCATTTGCACCAAATTTCATGTACATTGTTTGACCAAGTTAAAAGATATGCATTTAATAAATGCTTAAGAGGCTTCCCTTGCATGGTGAAAGGCCCTTACTAAATACTTACTTGGCTATATTTCCGGTTTGGATACAATTATTCGAATGAAAATTCGTAGACATATTTCCTATGTAATTTTCTATAAAACCTAAGCAGAATTTTCATATATGGAATCCTAAGAGGGGCTACACACGAACAAATTGAAATTTTACAAATTTACTGTTATTTTCTTTTCCTTTGCAAAAGTCAACAGTCTTAATATTTAACGTATATAAGGCCATACTGACCAATCTTTGTGCAAAGTTTCATATCAATCCCTATAACGGTTTAGAAAAACGAAGCTCGAAAAGGAAGTTTAACTTTAAACACCAATAACTTTTTTACCGTTACTCGAAACTAGAAAATTTTAACTGATATGAGGTGTACTCGTTTAGATCTTTGATTTAAATATCCATCCGCCAATCTCCGATAAAAACTAAAAAAGTCGACTTTTTTCAAACGTTCGGGACACCCTGTTATCTTCTTCCTACCAACTTCTAAGGTATTCGTGCCAAAGGCTGTAACCATTCTACACATTCCTACCAAATTTCATGACAATCGGTTGAGCCGTTCGCGAGTTATTTAGTGAACAGACGGACGGACGGACGGACGGACGGACAAAATCGATTTTATAAGGGTTTTTTGAAAAAATTCTAAAAAACCCTAAAAACGAAATCCGGTACTGAAATCTCGGTACCAAACAGGCCTAATATAGTGGAGCTAATATTTGCCGATTATGACCCCTCTAAAACGCCTTTAAAGGCCTGCAAATCGCATTTTTCTGGTTCATATGAAAATTTTCGAAAATTGAGGTTCGAAAAGTAGATGAAGAGGGCATCCAGACCAACATTTTGCTGAAATTTCCATGGTCCTAGCTATGACCGTTTCAGAGATACAGCCATCTAAAGTGGAGCTAATATTTGCCGATCTTGACCCCTCTAAAACGCCTTTAAAGGCCTGAAAATCGAATTTTTCTGTTTCACATGAAAATTTTCGAAAATGGAGGTTCCAAACGTCGATGAAGAGGGCATCCAGACCTACATTTTGCTGAAACTTCCAGGGTCCTAGCTATCACCGTTTCAAAGATACAGCCATCTAAAGTGGAGCTAATATTTGCCGATTTTGACCCCTCTAAAACGCCTTTAAAGGCCTGAAAATCGCATTTTTTTGTTTCACATGAAAATTTTTGAAACTGGAGGTTCCAAAAGTCGTTAAAGAGGGCATCAAGACCATCTAAAGTGGAGCTAATATTTGTCGATTTTGACCCCTCTGAAACGCCTTTAAAGGCCTGAAAATCGCATTTTCTTGTTTTCGAAAATGAAGGTTCCAGAAGTGGATGAAGAGGGCATCCAGACCTACATTTTGCTGAAACTTCCAGCGTCCTAGCTATCACCGTTTCAGAGATACAGCCATCTAAAGTCGAGCTAATATTTGCCGATTTTGACCCCTCTCAAACGCCTTTAAAGGCCTGAAAATCGCATTTTTCTGTTTCACATGAAAATTTTCGAAAATGGAGGTTCCAAAAGTCGATGAAGAGGGCATCCAGAGCTACATTTTGCTAAAACTTCCAGGGTTCTAGCTATCACCGTTTCAGAGATACATCCACCTAAAGTGGAGCTAATATTTTCCGATTTTGACCCCTCTAAAACGCTTTTAAAGGCCTGAAAATCGCATTTTTCTGTTTCACATAAAAATTATCAAAAATGGAGGTTCCAAAAGTCGATGAAGAGGGCATCCAGACCTATATTTTGCTGAAACTTCCAGGGTCCTAGCTATCACCGTTTCCGAGAAACAGCCATCTAAAGTGGAGCTAATATTTGCCGATTATGACCCCTCTAAAACGCCTTTAAAGGCCTGAAAATCGCATTTTTCCGTTTCACATGAAAATTTTCGAAAATGGAGGTTCCAAACGTCGATGAAGAGGGCATCCAGACCTACATTTTGCTGAAACTTCCAGGGTCCTAGCTATCACCGTTTCAAAGATACAGCCATCTAAAGTGGAGCTAATATTTGCCGATTTTGACCCCTCTAAAACGCCTTTAAAGGCCTGAAAATCGCATTTTTTTGTTTCACATGAAAATTTTTGAAACTGGAGGTTCCAGAAGTCGTTAAAGAGGGCATCAAGATCTACATTTTGCTGAAACTTCCAGGGTCCTAGTTATCACCGTTTCAGAGATACAACCATCTAAAGTGGAGCTAATATTTGCCGATTTTGACCCCTCTAAAACGCCTTTAAAGGCCTGCAAATCGCATTTTTCTGGTTCATATGAAAATTTTCGAAAATTGAGGTTCGAAAAGTAGATGAAGAGGGCATCCAGACCAACATTTTGCTGGAATTTCCAGGGTCCTAGCTATGACCGTTTCAGAGATACAGCCATCTAAAATGGAGCTAATATTTGCCGATTTTGACCCCTCTAAAACGCCTTTAAAGGCCTGCAAATCGCATTTTTCTGGTTCATATGAAAATTTTCGAAAATTGAGGTTCGAAAAGTAGATGAAGAGGGCATCCAGACCAACATTTTGCTGAAATTTCGAGGGTCCTAGCTATGACCGTTTCAGAGATACAGCCATCTAAAGTGGAGCTAATATTTGCCGATTTTGACCCCTCTAAAACGCCTTTAAAGGCCTGAAAATCGCATTTTTCTGGTTCATATGAAAATTTTTGAAACTGGAGGATCCAAACGTCGATGAAGAGGGCATCCAGACCTACATTTTGCTGAAACTTCCAGGGTCCTAGCTATCACCGTTTCAGAGATACAGCCATCTAAAGTGGAGCTAATATTTGCCGATTTTGACCCCTCTAAAACGCCTTTAAAGGCCTGAAAATCGCAGTTTTTTGTTTCACATGAAAATTTTTGAAACTGGAGGTTCCAGAAGTCGTTAAAGAGGGCATTAAGACCTACATTTTGCTGAAACTTCCAGGGTCCTAGTTACCACCGTTTCAGAGATACATCTAAAGTGGAGCTAATATTTGTCGATTTTGACCCCTCTAAAACGCGTTTAAAGGCCTGAAAATCGCATTTTTCTGTTTCACATGAAAATTTTCGAAGATGGAGGTTCCAAAAGTCGTTGAAGAGGGCATCTAGACCTACATTTTGCTGAAACTTCCAGGGTCCTAGCTGTCACCGTTTCAAAGATACAGCCATCTAAAGTCGAGCTAATATTTGCCGATTTTTACCCCTCTAAAACGCTTTTAAAGGCCTGAAAATTGCATTTTTCTGTTTCACATCAAAATTTTCGAAGATGAAGGTTGCAAAAGTCGTTGAAGAGGGCATCCAGACCTACATTTTGCTGAAACTTCCAGGGTCCTAGCTATCACCGTTTCAGAGATACAGCCATCTAAAGTCGAGCTAATATTTGCCGATTTTTACCCCTCTAAAACGCGTTTAAAGGTCTGAAATTCGCAATTTTCTGTTTCACATGAAAATTTTCGAAGATGGAGGTTCCAAAACTCGTTGAAGAGGGCATCCAGACCTACATTTTGCTGAAACTTCCAGGGTCCTAGCTATCACCGTTTCAGAGATACAGCCATCTAAAGTCAAGTTAATATTTGCCGATTTTGACCCCTCTAAAACGCCTTTAAAGGCCTGAAAATCGTAATATTCTGTAGCATATGAAAATTTGCGAAAATTTTAATGATTTGTCGAAATTTTCATGACTTTGAAATTCATTTCGGGAGGGTCCGGACGCTTTGGACCTCTTTCCTTTAGACTGACGGTTAAAATTAAATGTTCTATTTTTCTATTATCCGGATTTGTGAACCCAGCATCATGATACTTGTAATCTTTATACGTAATGATTCAGATACTATTACATACATCAAAAAATTTCAAAGGGATTTTGAACTCCCAAAACCCTTACGAAAGATCACCACTGAGCTCTACTCTTCAGAAACAATGATCAAAACATTACTGCTAAATGAAGCTACATAAAAAACAATCCTTTTCGCAGTAATTCGCTCTAATATGAATTTACAAAATACAAGAAACGAATATTTCAACTAAACGAACATAAGTACAAAGAATAACAGCTCATTTCATTATTTTCATATAGCGATTTTCGGTCCTGTTCCTTTCGTATTTGAATCCAAGTTTTGCACAACTATTAAACTGCTTTTAATCGTTTTTCTATCCATTTGTGCCAAAACAGGATTTTAATGAAGCTGATGATAAAAGCGTCTAACTGTTAGCAAACAGTAGGATAATGTTTACATAACAATAGCTCACTATGAACACAACGTATAAATTCACTTCACAAAGTGGTTGAACTGCACTTTACCTGAGCAAGGACTTTTCAGTTTTCACACACGATTCGAACAAGCTATACAAACTTTTGCTTTTAGCGTTCACTATATTTTTGGTTCACGTTCTATTGTTAACTACAACACAAGCTGGACTGACCATCTGACCTATTGTTTGGGACTCTTATATAGAAAACTCCTACCATACACAGGGGTCAAAACGAACGTACATACTTTATTTTACATTCTCAAATCTTCTACTAATCAGTATGGGAGCAATTTCACAATTAGGTTGTTATAGTCCGATGTACGAGTGCCTATACAGTGCCAATCTGAATTATTCCGCGAGAATTGGCGTCATGTTACTTATTAACTAAATTTGTTAATTGGCAAATATGTGTATGTTATGTTATAGGTGGAAAGTTACCCTCAGCGATGAATGGGTTGATTAAAAAATAAAATTGAATGACCTGTGTTCGGTAATTTTAAACCTTCTACCATGAATGTTTATTCCATATAAGCTCTGACTATAGAATTTAATAAATCTCTAAGAAATTTGGCAGCCTAAGTGCTTGCCAAACTATAATAATGTCCGAAGTTGGCATGCTAAAATGCTTCATATGTACACATAGTTTTGATTTTAACTCCCCATCCAAAAATTAACATTTGTCCAAACAGTATGAAAAATACATTTATCAACCATATCCTTTCCGATATACAATAACATGGTGGAAAATATCTTATGTTGCCAAAAATGTTGATTCAGTTACCACATGTTGACGATGATAATCGCTACCCTCCTAGCTCCTCCCTCACTTAATCAATAAAGCGAATGAACTTTTGCAGAAACTTCCACACAACTTTTGGTCGTAAATAAAAACAACCCTGGGCCAACGCAAACCGGCCGGCATTCATTCATATCTTAATTGGAAAATTGCATAATCAAATAATTCATGTATAATAGATGGTAACGAATTCAAAGTAAACATTTATATGGACTTGGAAAAACACCCAATTAACACTAATCATAATAGAGGGTGGGTTTAATTTGCAACCATAAATATGTCAGATGACTGATTGATAGGAATTTGATTTGGTTTTTATAACGGTTGGGGTTGTTGGTTGGCATAACAATTTAATTAAGAAATATTTAAGAAATTCGGTGGTGTAATTATTTGGACATCAAACTCTAAATTAATGGTATAGTACAATTGGTTCAAAATAGCCCCAAACCCAAATATTCAACACTGAAAAAAAAGGTTTTGATGGCAAATTGTTAAATATACGGCCCAATATACGCACTGAAAAGTTACACTAATTTGCGTCAATGCGTCATATAGGCCTTCCTTAACTGAATATAACACGATGATCTGCCAATCTAAAAGAAAGTGCTGGAGGAGGCAGTATGAAGCAATTCAATCTTTACCTGAGGCCGCTCGGCTTCACAATCCCCTCTCCAGAAGTAACTCAAACGGAGTTGGCTTGCTCAAATTCCCGGACGGTTCGTTCACGGCTGGTCCTAAGGAGACCCTCCAACTTCTCCTCAACACACACTTTCCTGGATCTGTCTCCTCCTACAGTTGCCCAGAACACATACCAGCCTCAAAACTATGGAGCGTTTAGTTGACCAACACATCAGGAGTCTGATGGTGAGGAATAAACCTTTACATCATACTTAATTCGCCTATGTAAAGGGGAAGTCTACGGTTACGGGACTTCACAAGCTCGTCAGCACTATTGAAAAATCTGTAGATGAAAAAGAGATCGCTCTGTGTGCCTTCTTCGATATCGAAGGTGCCTTCGACAATACTGGATACGACGCTATTTCCAGAGCCCTCGTCATAAGAGGGGTGCTACTGCCCACCATCAGGTGGATTGACACCATGCTGAAATGTAGGGAGATTTACTCCTCCCTCGGCGGTCACACTCTCGCCATCAAGGGCTGCCCTCAAGGAGGTGTATTTTCACCCCTACTGTTGTCCCTGGTAGTAGATGAATTACTCTCGCTACTTGAAGTGCAGGGTTTTTTCGACATCGGCTACGCGGATGATATCACTATTGTGGTCAGGGGTAAATTCAAGTGCGTCATCACGGATCTGATGACTACAGCGCTAACGACAGTCAACAGATGGTGCACAGCAACTGGGCTCAAAAAACAATCCTAGTACCATTTACAGGGAAACTTGCTCCTCCTCTTGACCCAATCAATTTAAGGGGTATACTTATTGCCTATTCCAAAGAGGTCAAATACCTTGGCATTACACTCGATAGTATACTATCGCCCCAAGGCTAAACTGGAATAGCCACTTGGAAAATGTTCTAGGGCAAGACTTGGGGTCTTTCGCCCAGAATGACGGAGTGGTTATACAGTACGCTAGTACGACCTGTAATCACTTATGCCTCTCTAGTGTGGTGGCCTAAAACACTTCAGCGCAACATCATCAAGAGCTGTAATAAGCTCCAACGACTTGCCTGTCTTGGCATCACTGGTGCTTTTAGCACTACATCTACTCTACCCATGAAAGCTATATGGAAAATGACGCCACTGCATATCTTCATACAGGAAACTGCAGCATTAAGTGCTTTGAAAATCAACCTATCATCTGATACTCGTATCAGTGATCGGGGACACATGCGTATCCTGCAACAAGTTCCTGGCCTATCAATCTGCCAGGTATCAGATTATATGATCACGGAACTGCGCTTCAGCAGAAAATTCGCCCTTCACATCCCTGATCGGGAGGAATGGGCTAATGGGAACACGTGTATGGACCCTAGAAGCATCACTTGGGTTACTGATGGCTCTAAGACCGATGACGGTGTAGGTGCTGGCGTCTTTGGACCCAATACCAGGATCTCGGTTGCAATGGGCAAATGGCCTAGCGTCTTCCAAACCGAAATTCATGATCGGAATCTGTGCCAAGGAGATCCTGGGAAGGGTTCTCCGTGGTGCTCATATCGCCATTTGCACTGATAGCCAGGCAGGAATTAAGGCGCTAGCTTCACACAAGTTTACCTTGAAGATGGTCAGCGAGTGATTTGACCTCCTTCAGAAGCTCTCCACCCGTAACTCTGTTTCAATCTTTTGGGTACCGGGTCACAGTGGCGTTGAAGGAAATTAATACGCGGACGAATTAGCAAGTAGGGGGGCTCATCTTCTATTCTCATCGGTCCTCAGCCCTTCTGTGGATTCAGATGGAGAGCCGCTAGAGGTGTAATTGGTAACTGGTCTTCGGGCCTGAGGCTTTACTTCTGGACATCGCACCCTGGCCTAAGAATTTCAAAAGAGCTAGTGTGCCCCTTCAGCTACTCCGATATTAAATGTCTGTGCAGAACCGAGCTTCGACTATTGATAGGCTTTCTTACGGTAGATCGCTCAATGCACTCAGAGAAATATTCACTAATATTGAACGAAATATATTTAATTCAAACGATTTCCGCTTTTGATTTGGCTCCACACGCAAATGCGTTTAATTCTAACGAGTGGCGTTTCTTTCAAAAGCATAATGAGTTGTAAAAAAGCGTTTGAATCAAAAGAATTTACGTTTACCTGGAAAGAAGGAGCCAGTCGATTTAAACGTATTTTTCATTGAAATAAACACTTATTCTTTAATTGTAAACGGGTTAAACATTTTAAATAAATGAAAGGCAATTGTATCAAACGTCTTCGTTTTTATATTGAACATTTTTGTTATTTAAACTAAACGAAGCATTGTTTTTAATGAAACGGTATGTATTTCGAAAGTAACGCATCCCGTTTTCATTTCATAGAAATTGCCCCATTCAAAATAATTGAGTTTTACATGGAATTAAAGGCAAACTCTGCTGAAATAAAATAATACATTCCGTTTGATTGTCCATTATCCATTCGATTAGATACTTACTGTTACCTGTGTTGACAAATGAATAAAGAATAAAACTTATGGAAACTTCAGAAAAACACTTTATTTTTTATTTAGGTCTAATATTAATACGATTAATACAATGCACTTTTATTTTAACACCCGCTAAACTTAAATTGCACGTGTGCAAGCGTCCATTCCTCTAGATAAATGCAAAAGTACATTCTCGAAAACACTCTTAACATCGACGAAGATTCTAATACGCGTTTGTTGTTAGACACTATACACATTTGTTTGGAACGAATATGAACACGTGAGACTCATCGGACCGGCCAGAAGTATTATCTACTATTGTGCTACGTTGAAACGAATGATATTTTGGCATCGCGTCCTTTAGATATGCGTATTTGTTACGTAAAGGAATGTATACACATTACTATGTAATGCGGAATCTTTTGATTTAAGCGACCGTCGTTTGCGGTTTAGCTGCTCTTTTGTTTTAAAAGAAATTCTCTTTGCGTAAATGAGAACTCGTTCATATCAAACGATATTTTTCAAACGAATACTGCGTTCAATTTAAATGTGGAGCTTTTAATATGAATGTGCGTTTTTTTCTCTGAGTGTACTTTTGCTAAATATTTGAAATGCGTTTTTAGAGTATCCAGAAAGATTGGTGCTAAACCTGTTTCTTGATGCAACATGTAATTTGGTGTTGTTGTCGAAAGTTGGAAAATTCGCTTTAAATAGTACCTCTGCAGCTTTTCTACTTCTTCGTACTGCTTACCGCCTCAAACTTGGGCATATAGAAGCACAGATTTGGCCACTGCCTGGAAGATTTTGTACTTAGCCGCATGACTTATGTCTGGTGAGTTGAAGGAATTTTTCCATATCGCATTTATGGCCCATTTTGCCTCCTTCATTTTTTTCTCCAAATGCTTCTCCATACATAACTTACATGAGACCCGAAAACCGAGATATTTATATTCTTTGACGACTTCAACATCGTTACCTTTATATTGCCACTTCTCATGCTGAGCCAATCGAAAATGTTTTTTTAAATATAACAATTTTTGACTTATCCAAGTTCATGGTAAGCTTCCAATAGATCGCAATAGATAATCAGTCATCTTCTGCATGTCCTCCGGCGAAGAACACCATGTCGTCCGCATATAACAGACCTTTTGGCCGCGCGCAGACTAAAGGCGTATTGGAGCGTAGCGTAGCGTAAAACCTGTCGCCCTATAGTGCAGTCAAAATATCCCATTTCAGGCCTCCAAATAGAAAAAAATAGAGTAAGGCTATTTTTTGTGGTTTTTGAATCAGCGAGCTCCTAGGTATCTAAAACTCATTTTGCTAAAAAAAATTTTGATCGGAAAGGTCCCAAAAAGGACAAAAAAGGATACTCTTTAATCCTTGGCCGGAGGTCAGCATGTGGGGAATCAAATCAAAGGGGACGTCGAGTACATTACATATGTGTTTGTTTCCTGTTTCAAGGACCCTCAACGTAATAAATCGAGATTAAATCGAAAATTATTGTGTTTTCCGTGTATCTTTCCAAAGCCATAACTACCAGAATAATCCAAGTTGTCACTACGTTTCTCACTTTTCCGAATCTATGATAGGTTATTATCGGAAAGCTCTGAAAAAGGACATTAAAGGACACTAATTACAAACCTTGATTGAAAGTGAGCATGCGGGGTGTCATGTCAAAGAGGATTGCATATCCGGTGTTTGTTTCTAGGACACTAAATGGGAAAATTCGGGCTAAAACGAAAAATTACGCCTTTGGAAAGATAAATATACGAGAAACATGAAAATTTTCCATTGGATACCAATTTTCTCCTGTGAGGGTTCTTGAAACAAGTAATAAACGCTAGATATTGAATGTACTCGACGTCCTCTTTGATAAAACACCCCGCATGCCCACGTTCGATCAAGGTTTGTAATTAGTGTCCTTTTTGAGAACTTTCCGATCATTTTTTTCTTAGCAAATTTAATGGTAGAATCTTTATCTTTAATTAAAGATTCGGAAAATTGAGAAACGTAGTGACAATTTGAATTACTCTCGTAATTAGGGCTTCGGAAAGATACACGGGAAACACAATAATTCTCCATTTAATCTAGATTTATTCCGTTGAGGGTCCTTGAAACATGGAACAAACACCGGATATGTAATGTACTTGACGTCCCCTTTGATTAGATACCCCACATGCCGACCTCCGGTCAAGGATTAAAGAGTATCCTTTTTTGTCCTTTTTGGGACCTTTCCGATCAAAATTTTTTTTAGCAAAATGAGTTTTAGATTCCTGAGAGCCCACTGATTCAAAAATCACAAGAATTAACCTTACTCTATTTTTTTCTATTTGAAATGCTAATATGACTGCACTACTATACAAGTGTTGTATTGGACGACAGGTCTTACGCTACGCTCCAATACGCCTTTAGTCTGCGCGCGGCCTTTAGCATAAGCTGACCAGACGTACAGCATTTTGCTGTACAGTACAGCATTTTTACCTGTCGTACAGCATTAGTAAATGTTCAGCCAAATGTACAGCATTTCCAATGCCACACAAAAGAAACCTAAATGTCTTCATAATAACCTCCTTGGTGAGGCCTGTAGTCAGTCTTGTCTGTTTAAAGGTGTTTTTAGAAAGCAAATCGCACTTTCATGTGGCAAACGTTCTTTTTCGATAATTTGGGAACTCTTTGGTTAATCGTTCTGAAATTTTATGTACTTAAGTGTAAGCGCCAGGTAGCTCTATAACATGGGGATTACATTTACTTACATTTCCCCACATTTACAAGAAGGTGTCATTTTCTTACTTCAAATAAACGCAGCTTCATGATTTTCGTCTCAGGGTCACGGATAGTCAGAGACAGGGAAAGAGCCATCATCATCCGTACAATGCTGCTGAGACTGCAGTTTATTTATTATTTATCGACTGTCTAGAAAGCGGAAATCGAATCCGAATTGAAACATATTGGATTATAAATTGCCCTTTCTAAAATATGGATTTAAAAAAAATGTGTTAATATCTTTTCTATCAAAATGGAACCGACAATTTAAACTGACAGAAAATCCTAATTTTTGTCGTAGATTTTAATTACCTAAAAAAACTGTGTTAATCAAATGTTTTGTTTGCCTGTTTTAAACGAGATTCCGGCTACACTTCTCTCATGCTTATTATAACTTTGCGTGTTAAAACATACATTTACACTTTACATGCTGATGGTGTTTTGCCAATGAGAACATTTAGAGGTTGAGGGATCTTTTCTGGGTCCTGTTTAGTACCAACAGAACCTCGCAAGGACGTTGCCAGGATTTTTCTGGGCTTTAGAGATTATGACATTATTAGAGTTTTGTTTTTATTTGTGGACACTAGTTTCGGCGTTGCCGCACTGCATAATAATATGCCTCCTGTCCCACTGTTCCTCTGTCGAATCCAAGCATGATAGCACGCACGAGTACTTAATTGCCCCGCTATCATCGGAAGCAGACAGTGCCACGTCTACAACGCCATAGACCTCTTTTCTGTACATTTATTATCGACGGGCTCGTGGGCCATGGTATATGCACGAAGCAGCAACTATTGAACTATGGAAAGTACCTTCTCTTGGCACGGCTCAGAGAAATATTACTTCATTCTTAAGGCCTGAATAGACCTCGGGCGGAATGAAAATGAAATTTTTGTCCGCTGCGATTTTCTCAATGAAAATGCATGCTTACTGTCGTGGAACATGTCGGTAATGATGGGGAATTCCATAAGCTACAATCCGAATATGGTTCCAAAAATTTTCACGGCCATTTTATGGATTATTTTTCGATTCCCCCGTCATTAGATATTTTCCACGGTGAAATGACCGGGCAATCGAAAAATAATACATAAAATGGCCGAGAAAAATTTTGGAACCATATTCGGATTGTAGCTTATGGAATTCCCCATCATTTCCGACATGTTCCACGACAGTTAGCATGCATTTTCATTGAAAAAATCGCAGCGGAGAAAAATTTCATTTTCATTCCGCCCGAGGTCTATACTGCGCTTTACAGGGAAATATTTCATTTCAAATTGTGTAGCCTGTATGAATCGTCTTACGAAATTTGTTGAAGTTTCCATTATGAAAGACCATCCCAATTTTGGGTCACCAGATTTTTATGTTTTTCAAATTGTTTATTATGTAGTCCCGATTGATCTACTTTCGTCCAAGTGACACAAATTATCTGACTGCAAGCTTAATTTCGGCATTCTAGGAATTAATGAATTAGAAACACTGTGGGAAGTTAAGGACCACCTGGATCCTTGCTTTCCCAAGTTTCACCACACATTCCCCGAGTAAAGGCTACTATTCTTTCTGTATTCTGTTTACGATGATATCACTTATGAAAGGAAGCAGAATATGTGGTCGATTTATCGCATCCATCATGGTGGTAGCCACGTGACATGCAGTCGACGCCGCTTAATGCGATCACATCGGGACCTTGCTGTTTTGATAACAATAACCGAATGATAATAAATAATAAAATAGTACGACTGAGGGCTTTCCCGAAAACCGAATTCCGCAATGTGTTCAGCATTGGGCCTTCGGTAGTCTGGTCACCTTATTTTAGCAGCACATCATAGCCTCCCCCGGGAACTTCATCTAATCTAGAATGTCATTGACAAAAATTGCGAATGCGTCGGGGGAATGATTCCGAGAGGTGACATCCATTCCAAACAGCTGCGCTTGTATTTTCATAAATCTTTTCGAATACATATCCAAATTTCGCAGACATGCCAGCAAAAGTTCCTAAAACAATGACGAACAATCGACCGTATCAAATGCTGCTTGAAAATCCACGAAAAAAGTATACAATCTTCGTCCTTGATTTAAAAACTGCCGAGCCCAATTGCACAATATGAATATATTATCTTCTAGCCTTTATTAAACTGGTATATAGACATTTTCACATTTCAAATTAGACTCAAAAGCATTAAAGTGAATTTACTTTTTTTAGTTTTACATCTCGCAATGTAACTCTTGATAGAATAGACATATGGTGATAAGATCTTCTCCATATATTGCTAACAAAATTTGTTTGATTTGTTCAAAAAATTGGAGTGCTCCGACAATTGAGGCCCCCTTCACTCCTCCCAACATTTTTCAAATAGGGATGCCTGTAACTTCTTTTCAAATTGAGCCAAGCAGATAAAATTTGGTGGTGTGCCTTTTCTAAGCCCCATTATACTCTCCACCAAAAAATATCCAAAGTGAGGGGGGCGTCAATGGTCGGAGCACTTAAATTTTTGGTACAAATAAAAAAAAACTTTAGCAATATATGGACAAGATCTTATGACCCTAGATCTATTCTATCAAGAGTTACAGTGCGAAATGTAAAACTAAAAAAAACGAAAATGCACAATAATACTTTTAGGTCTATGGTATAATTTACTGAGAAAATGTGAAATTACAAAGGAAATTTTGTGTAGTTTGTTTCGTCCTCAGGACATTTTGCGGTCAGACTAAAAGTTTTCCAGGTATTTGTAAAAAAAAAACTAATTTTTCAACCCTTTGCCACCCCCACCCCCCTTAATCCATGGCGCAAATTAGTGTAACTTTTTACTGCGTATATTGGGCAGTGTATTCATCAATTTGGCATCAACAATTTCTTTTTTTTTATGTTTGGGTCTTAAGCTATCTGTACTTTACTATAAACAGAACACCTGGAAATTTTTGGTTAGACTTTTTCTATTCTAATTAGGTACATAATTTTTAATTATAAACTGAAACTTTTCCTGAAAACAAGCTATTGCTCATTTGTTCGCTGTAGTCGTTAGTTTCCGACAAAAATTATATTGGATAAATATCAAAAAGGAAAACTCACAATCTCTTCCTTTTTCTATAAAAAAAAATATATTTTACAATCACTTATCAATAAGTATACACGCTAGGATCATATCCCAAGTTAAGCATTTGTGCATCAATCCAATTTCGTGCTACCGCAACACTGGCATAAACAGCCGGATGATTCTCATTGCATCCAATACCCCAAGCAACAATGCCACTCTGTGAATATCGATTTTCACCCTCGGGACCAACTGGACAAATCAACGGAGCGCCACCGTCACCTTCACATGTATCGACTCCTGGCTCGCCACCAGCACAAATGAATGTGTCCTTCAACTTAAAATAGGCACCCAACCGCGTTTTCTGCAAGGCACTTTCACACTGACGATTGTCTACAATAGGCAACGGTACACGCTTCATGATTACACTGTATTTGCCAGCCTTTCCAAACACGTCCTTTCCCCAACCGCTTGCAAAACAATTGGCACTTGTTGAGATGTAGTTTTGTGGCGGCAGGCATACAATGTTGATGTGATCGCCCAGTTCGACAGGTTGTTCCAAAACGAGGAGAGCCTGTGGAAAGAAGTTTCAGTTCAGTAAGTATCTTTAGTAATATGTATTTACGGAATCAAATAATAATCTGGTCTGTCAGGCTGGAGAAGCATATTCAGTTTAGTGAGCGGTGAAACGTAAATCGTTCATTAAAAAATACGCTCCACCTTCCCCCATTTGAGGTTTTCGAACAAGATGGTAAACTACTTACAAAATCATAATCCAATGATTTTGGATCATACATAGGATGGCTGATAATCTTAGCTACTCTGCGTTCTTGATACGGTAAGCGTTCTTTAGTTGTTTGTGTGTCCCATTCACCGGCACGTATTTTTATTTCATTAGCACCAATTCTAAAAAAAAAAAAAAAATTTATATTCCTCACTTATTTTCCTGTTAAGTAAACTCTCTCTCTCTTACTTTCTTACACAATGATTTCCAGTTAATACCACATTTGGATGAATAAGCGAACCGCCACAAAGACATTGTTCGGTGGGTATGGTCAACAACGCCACGGTCCAAGGGAATTCACCAAATCCAGCTTCATTATTCTGCGAAAATTAATTATCAATTATCACAAGTTCTTCAAAAACAAGACTTCTAAATACTCACCGTATTTCCTGTAATCTGGAAATCAATGCCACCCACATTTCGTATTCCACAACCTTTTGGTCGACCTGGTTTTTCACTGACTGGTTTCGGGTTGATAGGTTCCGTTTGTGTTTGAC
The DNA here is from genome assembly GCA_949715475.1 of Microchrysa polita. Lineage (NCBI taxonomy): Eukaryota > Metazoa > Arthropoda > Insecta > Diptera > Stratiomyidae > Microchrysa > Microchrysa polita. The sequence continues at coordinate 130,385,677 of OX454415.1, read as the reverse complement.
TTTCTTTACAGCAGACGTCCAAAACATCTTGACACGACATCGGGTCAAAGCGAATATCAATCAAACCGAATCCATCGATTTCGCCATCCGTCCGTATTGTATTATTCGACGGATCGCACAAGTAGTAAGGGACGCAAATGCAACGATTGCCATCGTCTGTTGTTAAGATTTGTGGACTATTTGTTGGCTAAAAATTAAATAAAAAAAGGTCTGGTTACATTTTGGTATTAAAAAAAAAATTATATAATTAAAAATGTTTAAGACTTGTGCTGAGCTTCTTTATTTGTAATTCAATAAATTGCCAACTGAACTTCATCTTTGAAATAAAATTAAAATCCGGATTTAGCATTTATCTGGACAGAAGTTGCACTGAATAATAAATAGACCTACTCGAGTGGTTTAAGTATTCAAGAAGTTTAGTCCATTAAAATTCCACAAAAATTTTATGCGTTAATTGAACCAATATAGATTCATAGCACGGTGCGGTCTCTTCTCCAGAGGAATATCTCCATTATGTCCAGTAAGCATATCAACACTTTTTATTTGCAACAATAATACTTTTCGTAGTGAAAATGCTGAAGAGTTAGTTTGAACATTTTCCGGAAACAAATTTTACCTACACAAGTGTCGTGTCATCAATTAGCTTTAGGTACTCAATTTATTTAAAAATCAATTCACGTGAAAAACCCAAGAATGTCCAATACTCTGTTACCATCGTCGCCCATACGACCATGAATATACCCAGTCTATTTCAAATCATCTCGATCTTCTTCATTCATAAAACCAAACGACGGGGGGGGGGGGGGGGGGGGGAACATTACGCTATCAGCTCAGTAAGGAGAATTTTCTAGTTTTTTATAAATCGTCAACTTTAATTAAAGTTAGACAGTTGTATTGCCGGAATCAAAATTTTTTAGAGGGTGTTTTTGTTGTATTGCCTCCAGTGATGCAAATTGTTAAATTGCATCACTGGAGGCAATACAACAAAAACACCCTCTTTCTAGTTTTTCTTATCGACACTAGCGACACTTATCTTACAGTCCGCCATATAGCGGACACATAGTGGAAAATATCGGAAACACAAAAGTTCTCCCTATGAGAACGGATAGCAGAACAAGCCGTTTTAATCACAATAAAAAATATGGAATAAGTATACATATATGTATGATCAGCATGACTTGGGGAGTCGATTGCGTGATGTCTGTCTGTCCGTCTGTTGCGACGCGTTTTACTCGGCGTTTTTTTTAAGCTATGAAGCTGAAATTTTGCAGGAATGCTTCTTTTTTACTGCAGGCAGTTCGTATGTTTGAATCGGTAAAATCGAACAATGGGGTCATTAGGCTGCCATACAAACCTAACCCCAAATTAGGTTTTTCTAAAAGAAACTTTTTTATTTGGGCACCAATATCAACCAAATTTCACACAAATGAGTTTCTCTTGATGGCACGAAACATATGTAAGAATAGATAAAATCGGACCATGGGGTAATGGGGCTGCCAGCCCCCCTTTTTGGTTCTTCTAAGAAACATTTCTTACACCAATTTAACAAAACCTTAAATTAATGTGTCTTTATCAAAGCAACAAAAAAGCCCAAGACAAATGGTATCGTACTATGGGGCTATGCTCCCGCATCCCCCAATACAATTTTCTGAGTAAAAATTTTTACTTGCCCACTTATTCCAACCAAATCCCAAACAAATATTGTGTTGTCGACGCAACGGAACCTTTTGTGAAGACGAAACGAATACAAGTCGTAGGTACGCCCGAAAAAACTTTTAGCCCGAGGAGAGCGAAGGGTATCCAAACTTCGGCCGCGCCCCAAATTAGCCTCGGTCTCGTTTTTCTGTTAAGATCCTCGTATTTGAGTCATTAGAGAGTTTTACACTAACGTTCAAAATACCGTAAACGTTATTCGAAATCACAACGGAAAAACTCGCGCGCGTACCGTAAACAAAATTTTAAACAGACACGACACGACACATCAAAATCGCGACACGACACTTTTGACTATTTATATACAGAACATCAAATATACGGAAATACACCCATGCCTACTTGGGACATGCAAAATTATGATATACTGTTCCGTATACGGTAAGGAAGCGAATTTTTATATGGAATGTCAAATTATGTCGTCCTATTTGCAACGACTTGCTAAAACTCTCTATTATTTAGATGTATTGAAATATTCTAACGCACCATAACGGGTGGCCCGCTGACTAGCGGTCCCTTAATTTATTCAGCTATTAAGCTTCAAATATAAATTGTCCCAGGAGCCTCTGCTCCGGCTCTCAGTGAAGAAACTTTAACTGAACTTTTTGAAATCAGGCTCGGTAAACAGCGATAGTTCAAAATATTTTGAATAAGTTGTGCTTATTTACCAGTAGCCGACACCATTTCATAAAATAAGCAAAAAATCAATTGAATATAATGTAAAAGCTTTCTAAAAATTGTGTGCGTCTTCTCTATACGATAAGACTAACCATTAGATAAGATGTACGAGAAACTGGCCCTTTGACTTATAGATTCTGCTAACTAGCACTAGGTTAAAAAAAAATAATTCCATTTTTATGTTAAATATACTGTCCACCTAAAGCAGTGGTTACCAACCGGCAGAAGTGTGCGTACCGTGCGGACCACTTAGCCTCGAAGGGAATTGCCCCGGACCACCACCACCACGGGAGGGAATAGCCTCGGACCACCACGCTCCGAGGAAGGATTAAGAAGTTTGAAGGGTTTTCTCATACCCATTGAGTTGTGCAGGGCCGGCCTTAGCACTCTGGTGGCCCTGGGCCAAATGGATGATGGTGGCCCCTACTCCCTTACTAATACACAAACAAAACGCATCTGATCTTGATTGGCTGAATGTTTCCCCATACGTTAGATCTGCGACTGACCAGGGCTTCAAAACTCTTTAACGTTTTACACCAATATTGGGAGCTGTTTTTTAATCACCTCAAATTCTAATCTTCTCTCATGATCATATTTCTAGCATTCATAAAAAAATCGCATATTTCTTATTTAATTACCATTTCTTCCAATTGGAAACAAAGCTGACATTTTGCAAATTTTTGTTAGCTGTGTAACTTTTCATTTGCAAAACATTCCAAATGCCAAGCTTGAAATAGATTCGACGCGTCAGCATCGGCATCAGCAGAAACATTTCAATTTAGAACACACGCATTTGCCATTTTTTCTGCTTCTGCTGTCAATGTGGGTCATCAAAGGCAAATGCGTGTGTTCTAAATTGAAAAGTTTCTGCTGATGCTGACGCGTCAAATCCATCCACCATCCATCTGACGGTTTTTAGGAGATCCATAACTTTGCGTAAGTGTTAATTAATGGCATTCACCGGAATGCTTAGTTGGCAGCCTAAACATTAGAATTTTAATACTGTGTACAACATTTTGTGGAGTTTCTCTATTCATTCCTTGAATTTTTCAATCAAAAGTAATTTCTACATTACTCATTTCCTATATTTGAGAATTTGTAGCGGAACCCTAGTGTTCTATGAAACCCTGTTTGGGAAGCACTGCGTTAGACGATAATTTTGTACACGCAGTGCATCGTGTTCCTATAAATAATACATCCGCCTCTTTTCAATGCAGAAAACTCCAATCCTCATTTATGGGTCTGACGTCGATAACGGGCGTGTGGTTAAGTTATTCATGATAAACACCAATTCAAACTTCTTGTAACCTAAAGGTGTCACGTCTTGTAAAGAAACAGTATGAGATTTCCAGTCACTAATATCGATTTTAAGATTTTTATATGGCAGCAATGCTCAGCTTTCGACGTGGTCTAAGAGAGCAAAAAATGAAGGATCCGAATATCGTAATTCGAAAATTTTGATCTAGGTTTATTTTTCCTCTTTCTTCCCTTATTATACCAATCCGTGAAGTAGTGGCCTCTTGTGTCATCACTACCGGCTTTTCATGGTATAATCTCAGGCTTATCCTGCACCTTATCGAGCTTGGATATTGGTAAATTTTTTCGATAAGTTCTAAAAATCAAACTTCTTTCAAACCATGCTACCGTCACTGGAATTTTTAACAAACATGTCTTATCCCTATGCATGTTATAACAGATTTTTTATCAGTAAAATTACATCATCGCTATTTCACTTTATATTAAATTTAGAACTAACTTTAGAACTACTTTAGCTCGAGTACATATCTTTCGCGTGGAGGCCCCTTTTGAGGGATCCTTTTTCCGAGTGGTGGCCCTTGAAAGTAAAGGTGTCTTGAGAGTGGTGGCCCCTTAAGTGTGGTGGCCCTGGGCGACCGCCCAGTTCGCCCACCCCTAGGGCCGGCCCTGCAGTTGTGGTTAGCTTTTTGTTGTTATTTTCCAGCACTTTCGGGTCGATCTACTTTCCCAGCGATACTTTTTTTAGGCTTTGTAATAATATATGACGCTGAGGACAAAGCAGTCACGCGAAGTCTGCAGAGTACGGCGATTCGGTACCATTCAACCAAGAGAGCGTAGATCTTTGGGATGGGTAGACTGAAGCGTTGTCGGAATGGACGAGCATTTACTTGCCGGTGTAAGCGTGGCTCACCTATCTTTAGGTTCGCGATCGATATTTAAAACTTTTTGTTATCTAGAGATCAATTTAACACCGTCAGAGACATTGCTTAGTGATAAACAAAAATTTGATTAGTTTCAGAACAATATTCCATTTTTACAAAAATAGTTGCTAGCTCCTTCACATGTGTCGTCTCTACGAACACAAACCGTAAGAGGAAATCTGGTGCCCGTTCTGCCATCCGAAGAAACCCAAGTTGTTAAGTGCTTAAAAAAGGTGCCTCCAATGACAGGTTGCCAATAGTTGCAAAACTCCACGAGCATTTTACCATTATTGTTCTTGTCACCAAGTCAATGATTGCTCATATGATGTTACACGCCAGGGGTATGCAACTTAATATTTACGCGCGTTGGAAGTTTAACTCATTGCCGGACACAACGCCAAAATTTGACACGATTTGCATGTCAAATGCTCAAAATTGGACGTCTATAGACGTTCTGTCCGGGAAATGGTTAAACTCTTTCTTTACACGGTAAAGAAATTTGAAATCTTAAAAAAAAATTTCTTTAATATTTTTCGAAAAAAATAACTGAAGTCAATGCTTTTTTCTTTGAAAAGCATGTACACCATAAACAGGCAGAAAAAATTAAATCCCGCAAAAAATATTATCGAAGCATTAGAAAAGTTTTTGTGAAACATTTAGTAGTTTGAAGACATTTTTTGTGCACAATCATATCTCACTTGGAAGTATGTGAACACATTTTTTTTTTTTTTTTGAATAAAAATGTGTTTAAAATTTTACTAAAGTCGCCTATGGAGACTTCTCTCGATGTCGCCCACGGGCCGTATATTGGACAAGTCTCTTATAATCTTAAGTTACTAGCGCCGACTTTGGCATTGACATTCCCCATAATAATTTGATTGCGTCGCTGATAAAAAAAAATCCCTTTAATCTACAAATTCAGGCGATGCGTAGCACTGGATAATTGTGATGTTCCGTATACTATAAATATGAATCTGGATATGATGATACGATTGGAAATAGGTTTCCAGCCGATTGGGAATTAGCATGCACTCCTAATCAACAGAATTCCGACGTCTGCCTGTCGAGGTGTATTATTGCCTTCACTACCAGAGTAGAGCAGTACAGTACTAGAGCTTGGTGATCAAGTCATCCCTGGCCCGAGCCATCTTGTTTCGTTCGGTACTAGTAAAGCGATGTTGTATATGATCATGTCCCATTCAACTTTAGTGAGCCTAGTGCTATTACACTCTCCCCAAATCGTCCGAACGTTCTAAAAACCGATCGTGTTTCGTCGTTTATACACAGAGAGAAATAGATTTGCAATACCAACAAATTACGTTTGTTTGATGCCGGTTTTGTTAATTTAAGGCAATTATTTTTTTAAATTTGCAAATAAACTAGCACTATTAAATAACACGATTGTTTGATATGACAAACAAAACCTTGTTATGATAACTAAAATATATTCTTTTAGAACGAATTAATTTCCTGGCTAAAATAACAAAAACTTTAGCTGCACTGAAATCTACAAATGATGAAGACAATGAACACTATAACATTTGATGAACATAACAAATCTTTTGGGCAGGGGAAAATCAACAAAAAAATGTTGCTATATCATTTTACAATATAACATACTGTTTTGCAATATTAACAAAACCTTTTGTTATCCAACATATGCAATGATGACAAGAATGTTCTGAACTAGATCTTTTGTTGGAAATGAGAAATTTTTACCATGTCTAACGGTACAGTTCATATAGGTTGGATAAAGCAAAAAAATCTTTGGACAATCTAGCTATTCATTTATTTGGAACTATTAAAGATTTTCATTTTTAGTAGCTCTTCTGTACGGACATATTTGTATCCCGAGTGTTGTAAAAAATTGACTGTGTGCTAAAAATGTGGAAAAAGTATTTACAGTCAAACCTGTTAATCGGACCACCTTCTAATTGGACCAACCTTGGTCAATTTTATTTGGTTTTTCATACAGAACAACCTTTATAAACGGACCACCTCTTAATCGGACCATGGACCACGATCGGTGACTCCAATTGGATGGATCAGTACTAGACATACCTCCACAATCGGACCAACCACTGGATAAATGTCCGAAATTTCAAATTGATTACTTACTTGAGCAGTACGAGGAAATTTTACCTAATGGACCAACAGGCAACGTGGCAAAACATTTTGTTGACTAAAAAAAAAATCTTAGAAATTTCGTTACTACATTCACTTCAGTTCAGTTCCGATTACAATGAGCTATATTATTTCCCATGACCACTGGAAATTTTGTAGACAGCATCAACCAATGCATCAGTGTTGGTGGATGAAGTGGTGAGACAATTTCTGAGTTTCTGCGAGAAGAAGATGCAAGTGAAGTTGATTGAACCATTAACCCTGAATTTGATTATAGAAATATTATAGAAATGCTTTGTAAAATATTGAAGAATGTTCAAAATTTCGGTGGAACTGTGTGTGCGGAGAATTTATAATAAGGAAGCTGGTTAAAAAAAATCACAAAGCAGTTACGGTGTCGAGTGTTTTCAAAACATTAATTGCATTGGGCATAGGTGACCTTTGTACAAGTCCAATGTTCATGAATAACGTTTAAAAATTATTTCCTTAATTTTTTGTACTTTTCTGGCATCCCTTAGTAATCGGACCACCTGCTAATCGGACCAAATTTGATCGGTCCCGCCAGTGGTCCGATTAGACAGGTTTGACTGTATTTTCAATAACTACGGTAAAAATTAATAAAGATTTATTTTGTGAGAAAGTGTAAGACTCTGGCAGAATATAGATTATTATAATAAACATTAGCGCTGCAGATAATATTTCGGGCCTAATTATTCGAGTTGCGTTTCCAAAAGGTAAATCTAATTTTTTCTTGTGTTATAAGATAATTCAATATTTTTGTTCATTCGCTTTTACAAGATACATTTGCCGACACAATTTAAACAAAGCAGCCAACTATATTTGACTATTGGACGGGAAAAATGCACAACGCTAGGATTTTGGAAATAGCTAAACGCTGTATTGACACAGGCAGTAATAAATTTCATCTTCAATCTTCATCGATTTCTGATGTTCGAAATGTAAGTCCAGTATTTATATACTATGTATTTTGCAATTATAATATAACTTAAAACATTTCAAACTCAAATCAAACTAACATAGTTTTTTCATATCAAATTCTTATTTGTTTGTCAATTCTTATAGAAAAACTAAACTTGGCAAGGCTTATACATTTTTCGATGGCGGCGATGGAGGCTTGGCTTCACTACCCTCTACATTGGAAAGCTATGTTTTTGTATAAAACTAAACTAGGTGTTACATTAAAGCATCATTTGTGTGATTATTATATTGCCCTAATTTTCTAATTTTAAACAGAAAATTTTAATTTTAATAAACAGGATTATGTGGAAATAGTGGTGGCTTTTATTAGCACATTCAATGCTTGACGTGAAAGGTGACTTATAAGGATTTTTTCCTGGCTGAAATGTGGTACCCGCATGAATTTCAAATTTAATTAAAAAAACTTATATATTCGTGTTAATCAAATTTTCTCCTAACTTTGCTAAAAGCGTTCTTATTAATCCCAAATTTCAATTGAGGATATATTGAAATTAGTGATTAGTAAGAACACTATTAGCAATATTAGGAGAAATTTTGATTAACATGAATTCATAAAATTCATTAATTAAATGTTTGATTGGTACTACGAAAAGGTTTTATATGAAACCACAAAACAGTTTTGTATAATTAATCAAAGAATTATACATTATGGCCAAATGAAATTTGGTAATGACAACCAAAATATTGTTCAAATTAACAAAAACTTCAATTAAAGCCGATTTGGGTTATTGATACAAAGTTTTAGTTAATATCACCAATGGAAACTCCTTACCGTAACCAAATATTTAGTACAATATTTGTTGAAATATCAAATTGAATCAATCAATTTCATTTAAACTTTTTGTTCATGTCAAAACAATTTTTATATAATTTTTCAAAAGATATTTTGCATAAACAAACAAAATCGTTTTGCAGTTTCAAAAAAAATACACCTATCAACGGAAATTAATAAAGACTTTCGATACTATTAACAAAGGTTTTTCTTGTAATCGACTAATAATTTCTCTCTGTGTAGCCAAAATTTGCCGGTAAATCAGTATATGGTATCCGAGGTAATAAGGTAGGAATAGAGTCCTCTTCCGAGAGCCACAAGAGCGCCATTACCCTAGCTTAGGTGAGGCTGGTGTTCGCGCCTCAATTTCTATCTATCTCGAATATACCCGGGTATCCTGAACATTTGTCCGAGCTGTGGTGGTGCGCCTCATGATGTGGACCACCTGTCTCAATGCCCCGTTGCACTCACTAACACTTCACTCCTAGGGCGTTATGGGACAACCCTATTGCTGCTACGTTTTTGTCGCTTGAGAGCCTATTTATACTGAATCAGGCATTTTGCCTGATTGCCAATAGCATGGACATTTAAATGTGCAGAATTATACACAATCAGGCACCTGATTACTCGTCAGGTCGGAAGTACAACAACAACGAACACACAATCAGGTACCTGATGACTTTTTCAGGCAGAATCACCGGAAAAGGCGACAATAGCATGTGCTGGCAAATGGGCAATATTATATGTGTGTTCAGGTTTCAATCACGCTTTAAAAAAATATGTATTAAGCGTTGGTTCATCCGTCGATTTTGCCTGAAAAAAGGTTCAGGTTCCCGATTGTGTGTTCGTTGTTGTTGCATTGTGTATAATTTTGCACAAATTATATGTACGTGCTATTGGCAATCAGGCAAAATGCCTGATTCAAATCGGGTTCAGTATAAATAGACTCTGAGACAATAGGCCAGAGCAAGGACAAAACTTACAAAGCATCCACAGACATGCAAAGTGTTTCACGCTTTCCTGCACCGCTACAACAAGGCACTATTCTTGCCTTTTTATTCCTTATCCAAAGATGCTTAGGGAAATGTATCCAAATACAAATTCTATTTTTCCAGTTTGGCGGTCCGCGATAATTAAATCGTTTTCCAAGTGGTTCCTCATGAGCAAAAGGTTAAGAATCACTGTTCTAACGAATCATTAAAAATTCTTTCAGCAAAATAATTAACGAATAGGGCAAATCAACCTTTTGAAAATGCAAGAACATACATACATGGCCATACACTGCTAATATTAACATTTTCTAAAACAACATGAAAACTACAACACAATTTTGTAAAGCCCGCCAATAAATTCCTATTGACATTTATTATTGTATAGTGCAAATTTTATTCAAGGACCATTAAAATGCATTTTGACAAAAAAAAAAGAATAATAATCAAACAATTAATCATATATGTACATCAAAATGTATTGTTTTGGTGAAAAAAAATTAGCTACTTTGTGCTACCGCGCGGCACCGATAAAATTTCGAATAGATCACACGACGATAAGTGGCTCTCACACAGAATGATTTGCCGAAAAACGACGGCACACGCACTGAAACGTTCACTAAATTAATTACATTTACCTTGTTGGCCCGAAAACCAGTTGAAAAAACCGAAAAATGTGAATTTCATAAGACTATAATAAAATATCTTTTTTTTTTATTTCACATCGATCTTTGAAGCAGCCGAGCTTACTCCTCTGCTGGTAAATGCCATGGCGTAAAGGGGGCCATTTCAATTTCGTACTACATCATCGTATATTAGCGCATGTCGTTAAATTTAAATATACATATTTTTTATGGTTGATTATCATTAACTCTATATTTATACCCTCAGATTTTGGGCCGTTTCATATCATAAACTTAATCGGCCAGTTTAGTTACAGAGAAAACAAAACAAAAAAAAAGTTGACCCGAATCATTAATAATCATGATTTAAAAACCATAAAAAAAGTCAATGGTTTAGGCCAGAAATGACGTACATAAAAATGTACGTTGCGCATAAGGTGAGCTTTGCGGTTTTAACTAACACATGAAAAATGTATTTATAAGTTTGTATGACAAATTCAACTTACCTCCAAATCAATTGGTTCGGGAGTTACTATTTGTGCAAATCCACCCCGATTTGGCGGTCGTGCTGTTGTAAAGATAGAGTCCACAATATCCTTAATATTGTCCGGTTGATCGACTACGCCTCCTGCATCCTGTTGTGGTTTGCCGAAACTAGAACCGATAGCCAGTGCCACTAAACCGAGCAAAACTGTAACTAACCGTCGTCGTTGCATAATCTACAAAGAAAAAAATCGCAAAACACTTTCTTCAGAGAAAAACACTCGATTGTTGTAACGACTATGGAAATTAACGTCTATTTCAACAACACTTTCTTATCACACTGTGTCCCACTATTGCTATCAAATAAGTCAAAAAGTCATCAAAATTTTGAGACAGTAATATCAGTGAGACAGACGTTCGTTCATCAAATCGCTGATAAGTTTCGTCGCGGAGAAAGTCGAGTTCTTAGACGATGACTACCACACATAGAACATACATTCGGAAACAAATTTTTGACAATTACCAAAATAATTACAAAAAGTACTTACGTTCACTATTTATGACAATAGAAGAAGAATCACGATAACTGCCCAACACTACGACTTAACTTTCTGCAGGCATACGCTGAATAAGTTGACTTAAGAAACTGGCTAGGCGACCGCCTGGGTCGTTTTGTTACGATGACTATCAGCATTTAAAACTTGTCTGTGAACATCTCAAAACTCAAAGTATTATTATTTGGTTGTTTGGGACCGATTGGCTGATTTCAGACTATAAGACGAAACCGGACGGGTAAACTTGCAAGACAAGAGAGCTTTTGTAGTGGCCAGCAGACAAGCATTGTTCATTTCAAATTGTAAGAACGAGTCTTACGAAAGAAAAAAATCGTGACACGATTGTTTTTCTTTCGTAGGAATCGTACGATCGATAAGACGATTGCATCTACCAATAGTTCAGGCGTTCTGCAAAGACAATTAGCGCGTGTTTTACTTGCATTTTAATCTTGTCGACTCGTCACTTCATTGTACACCAACTTTGAAGCGTGCATGGCAACATTTATACATATTTGCTGTGTGATTATTGTTCGCCGGTCCGTGTTTTGATCGGATAGTGTGAAATGATCATACGATGGTTCTTGTCGTGCAAGTTTACCCGTCCGGTCGTTTTCTTACAATTTGAATTCAGCCAATGGCTGATTTCAGACTATAAGACGAAACCGGACGGGTAAACTTGCAAGACAAGATAGCTTTTGTAGTGGCCAGCAGACAAGCATTGTTCATTTCAAATTGTAAGAACGAGTCTTACGAAAGAAAAAAATCGTGACACGATTGTTTTTCTTTCGTAGGAATCGTACGATCGATAAGACGATTGCATCTACCAATAGTTCAGGCGTTCTGCAAAGACAATTAGCGCGTGTTTTACTTGCATTTTAATCTTGTCGACTCGTCACTTCATTGTACACTAACTTTGGAGCGTGCATGGCAACATTTATACATACTTGCTGTGTGATTATTGTTCGCCGGTCCGTGTTTTGATCGGATAGTGTGAAATGATCATACGATGGTTCTTGTCGTGCAAGTTTACCCGTCCGGTCGTTTTCTTACAATTTGAATTCAGCCAATGGCTGATTTCAGACTATAAGACGAAACCGGACGGGTAAACTTGCAAGACAAGAGAGCTTTTGTAGTGGCCAGCAGACAAGCATTGTTCATTTCAAATTGTAAGAACGAGTCTTACGAAAGAAAAAAATCGTGACACGATTGTTTTTCTTTCGTAGGAATCGTACGATCGATAAGACGATTGCATCTACCAATAGTTCAGGCGTTCTGCAAAGACAATTAGCGCGTGTTTTACTTGCATTTTAATCTTGTCGACTCGTCACTTCATTGTACACTAACTTTGGAGCGTGCATGGCAACATTTATACATACTTGCTGTGTGATTATTGTTCGCCGGTCCGTGTTTTGATCGGATAGTGTGAAATGATCATACGATGGTTCTTGTCGTGCAAGTTTACCCGTCCGGTCGTTTTCTTACAATTTGAATTCAGCCAATGGCTGATTTCAGACTATAAGACGAAACCGGACGGGTAAACTTGCAAGACAAGATAGCTTTTGTAGTGGCCAGCAGACAAGCATTGTTCATTTCAAATTGTAAGAACGAGTCTTACGAAAGAAAAAAATCGTGACACGATTGTTTTTCTTTCGTAGGAATCGTACGATCGATAAGACGATTGCATCTACCAATAGTTCAGGCGTTCTGCAAAGACAATTAGCGCGTGTTTTACTTGCATTTTAATCTTGTCGACTCGTCACTTCATTGTACACTAACTTTGGAGCGTGCATGGCAACATTTATACATACTTGCTGTGTGATTATTGTTTGCCGGTCCGTGTTTTGATCGGATAGTGTGAAATGATCATACGATGGTTCTTGTCGTGCAAGTTTACCCGTCCGGTCGTTTTCTTACAATTTGAATTCAGCCAATGCCGCACACACACGGTCGATGGTCTGGATTGCAATCCATAGATTTTATTGGATAAACAAAAAAAACATTTTATGGATTCGAATCCATTATTTTGGATGTATGGATTTGACAGAACGAAGAATCTAAAAAATGGATTCATACGCTTCGTGTGTGGGCGGCCTAAGACGGTTCTGAGAGATTATAAAGATGCAACACAATGCTAATTTTTGCCGACAACAATGCCATACTATACATACTCGTAAAAGCACTGATTTAAAAATTAAATGTTAAATATTTTAATAACGAACATAAATTTTGCATTGCATTGACAGTCATTACCGTATCTTTTCGCATGCGTGCATTGCACTGTCTTAACTGTTACAGTGTATTAGTTGAGTGTCGAGTGATATGCGCAGATACAATAAATATCAGTATAGTTTTAGTGGCAGTTAGCGAAGCAAACCGCTTGCAGTTAGATGCGCGATGCGGTCAGTTGTTACGGAAGTTCAGGGGGAAAACCGTTGACTTTGACAATGAAATTGAATACGCTTTACTGTGTTGCAATAAAATTACGTGGATTTTGACATTGTCTGCTTAGCGAACTTTTGACATTATCTATTACATACTCTGTTTCAAGATAAATCAAAATTATTGCACTGAACAAGCGGAGTGTTTTGCTGCATTATATCTATTTCAAACAAACAAATCCTGGGGCCCTATCATGTAACTCGAAACGAAAACGAAAGTGCCGTCACTTTCGTATTCGATTCGGAGGCAATTTGGTATCACGTAACTCCTTCGATTCGAGTCATTGGTATTGCCTCATGAATGTAGTGTGCTAGGTTAAATCGACCGTCGAATGTCAAATGAAAAATATTTTGGTGTTTCGGAATCAATTCTCAGTGCTTAAAACTGAAGGACGCACATCAATTTAAATCAAAAGGCTCGCGATTTTATAGTTGCGTTAAATACAATTGCGAAAAACGCGGAAAGTTTAAGAATAAAGAGTGCGAGTTTTCAATGGGATTCGAACTCACGGTCCTATTCGAAGATGCAGGAAAACCTTCCCCCAACGACGGCCAATAAAATAAAGAACACACCCAAACCAATGGTAAATTTATTATGCAAATCTCATTGGAAGACCCGCTATTAGTATCATTCCCGTGTTGTAAAAATTCCAATTTATGTATCTATTTATGAAAAAAAATGTTGCTCTTTATAAACGAAAACTATTGTTTTAACTCATTTTTTTTTCTAATTTTTGGACTTTCTGATAAATTCTCCAATAAATAAAATGTTTATTTCATTCCCGGGAGCCAATTGCAACAAATACGCAGCGATTCTAGAAAGTGCATATACCATTAAATGTGCGTTGCTTTATGTGTTTTTTGTAAGAAGTTCATCTAGTTTTAGAATTAAAATACTTTTTAACATGTGAAAACGGGGTCTCAAAACTTCGAAAAACGGTTTTTTTTTTTGGGTTTTTCGTGAATATCTCTGTAACGGGGTAGTATACTGTAAAGTCGTCTCTGACGAGCTTAAAGCTCCTAGGGCTGTAGTCCCCATCGACGGGTAGGCACCTAAGGAAGTTATGGGGGGGGGGGGGGGGGGGAACATCTAAAGATAACCCGAATATTTAGGAAAAAATAATTTTCTTACACGAATTAATCCTTAATATCTCCTAAACTAGACTTGGAAGAAATAAGATCAGTCTCACTGCCAACAAATTTACCTAAACAAAAAAACTAACCGCACTAAAATCGGATAAGTGCTTTGATTTTTACTGAGCTTTAAAGTCAAATTTTTCTGATTTAACTCAAAATTAAATAATTTTTTCACCTCAATTTTCTCCAACTTCTGCCAAGGTGAGTTGCTAGTACGCTTGTTCTAAAAATTTGCGCATAGTCTTATGATTGTAATCTGCTCATATCATTTTATTGTAGCTCCATTTTTTCTAATAGTTTTAATGCTTTAAATGCAGAAAAATGGGGCTAATTTTAGCTCAAATAAGCTAGAATAAAACGCTGTATGAAACATATAATTGTTGGACTATGGGCCAATTTCTAAAAGAATTGGTAGAATTTGTAGAAAATTGAGATGAAAAAATTATTTGTTTTTGAGTGAAATCAAATAATAAGTGTTATTTTGCGGTCCTCCAAATTATGAATTCGAAGCTGGTGCACAGGAACACGAAGCTCCACGTGTATAAAACCATAATCCGACCTGTGCTATGCTATGGCTGCGAGGCATGGACCCTAACCCAAAGTTCTGAACACCTGTTGGACACATTCGAGCGAAAGGTTCTCCGAAGAATCTTCGGGGCCATTCGTGAACGAGGTGAATGGCGCATCCGGTACAACCCTGAGTTGAATCAACTGTATGATGAGCTACAGGTGTCGAAGATCGTGAAATTGCAGCGACTGCAATGAGCGGGACATGTACAAAGGATGAACGACGATCGCATGCCCAAAAAGGTGATGAACGCGCAACGAGTGGACAGAACCAGATTGCGTGGATGACCGAGAGCCCGATGGGAGCATTCTGTATGTGAGGACGCCCACCAGATGCTAGGCTTTCGGAACTGGAGGACAAGGTCGCGTGACCGCGACAATTGGAAGTTTTCAATCCAGGCGGCCAAAGCCCGACGACGTCGGGCTATCGTGCCATAAAGAAGAAGAAGAGTGAAATCACCAAAATTTTACTTTGCAGACCAGTCAAAACCGAAATACTCATCCTATTTTAATGCAGTTAGTTTTGTTGTTTAGGTAAATTAGTTGGCTGTGATAATAAGCTTATTTCGCTTTTCTTGTTAGTCCACTTTTGGAGATATGAAGGTTTAAGTCGTGTAAGAAAATGAATTTTGCAAAAATCTTCAAATGCCTGTGGCAGTTAAAGGGTTAAGAATTGGGGTGTGTTCGAACTCACGAGCTTGTGACGGACTATGATCTCACTCAGATGTTAAACGAGTACCCATTTATGGGGATAAATAACACTGCTGAGCGTGATGCTGATCTCATTACCTCAACAAAAAGCAGATAAGATCTTGGAAATAGGATGTCACTAACACATCCTGCGGCCTTAGTCCATTGCTGGATTGTCGCGCCTGTTATTTTTTTTTGTTATGCGATACTTTCCGGACGCTACAAATGCATGCTACCCTCATAGGTAGAACAATTCCCCGGAAAATGTTGTTTTTTTTTAGGTTTGACCCCACGTGGCTCCCATTGGGGTGGAAGGTACAGATCGGGTGTTTTGGCATAGTATTTAGATATATTGAAAAACATATTCATTGCAGACCACTTTCCCGCATAATTTACCGTTACTAAGATAATCATGAAATTAACATTGCGTTTTTGTATGACTTGAACCCTCATAGCGCCCTTACGACTGTACGTATAGGTTTGAAATTTCTGCTATTAATGTAGGCGTTGTACAAACTACAAATTCGTCATATAACACTTTTTAGTGAACATTACCGTTATAGAGATATTCCCCAAAAACGAAAAATGTTGACTTTTGGCCCCTTATGACTTATCGATGGGGACTTTACCATTTTATTTGCAGCCACATAAGCGAGAAATACGTCATAGTTACAGTATACACCACCACCACCGTTACAGAGGCATTCACGAAAAACTCAAAAATTCTCGTTTTTCTAAGAGGATAAGAAATTTGGCCACTTCCTTCAGAACCGTATTTGCTACGAATTACCCATACAACATTTTTTAGCCAGAGGTACCGTTATAGAGATTTTCGTAAAACCTTGTTAAAAATACCGTTGGACCTGCTGGCACCGTTAGGAATGCTCGAATCAAGATTGACTTTTGACATGTTATTCTGAAACCATAAGAGCTACAAATCGGCCATACACAACCTTTCAGCACATATTAACGTTATCGAGATATTCGAAAAAACCCTGTTTTGAGGGTCTTTGACCATCTGTAGCACCTCTAGCAGCAGTCGTACAGACAGGGACTTTTAGGGTCTTGTTTAGGACCTCGAAACGAAAGCTTATGCAAAAATCCAGCTTTCCCCTAATTTTTCCGAAGTGAAATGCCAATTTTCCTGGGGTATATTAGGAGAGTCACATCATAGAAAAAGTTAAAAATTTTTTATTGCATTTCAAATTACTCAAATTAGATGCCATATGGCATCATTGGGCGCGAAAGGAATAATTAAATTAACGTTTTTTTTCGTGAAACTAGTACCCTTCTTATTACAAAATACAAACTTTATGATCCGAGGGGGTGGGGGATGATGTCACCCTTATCTACGCCACTATTGCTCTTCACAATGCACAGAAAAAAATTATTGCTCTGCTTAATAAATAAATATTATTCATTTACGTTTTTATTAAAAAATTTTATTTACACAACATTCTCAAAATGTTTCATATATCACATTCATACCGTATAACTACTTCGCTCAAAACCCTTCTCTGCAAAAGCATTATCAATCCAATCCCGCAAGTGCGATACTTTTACATAAACCCCTGGAATATCACTATTACCACATCCAATACCCCACGCCACAATACCAGCCTGATAATATTGATTGCTACTTCCCGGCACCGGGCAGACCAATGGCGAACCTCCATCACCCCTGCAAGTATCCTGTCCGTGTTCACCGCCGGCACAAATAAAGCTGTCGTGCAGTTCAAAGAACTTACTCAAACGAGTTGATCTGAGAGCGGTTTGACACTCTGACTGAGGTATAATCGGTAAATCCACTTTCTTCAAAATCACTTGATATTTACTATCAGTTCCGAATTGATCCTTACCCCATCCGGTGGCGTGGCATCGTTTATGATCGAAATTCTCATTGGTTGGAGGCAGGCAAACTGTTTTAACATTCTCAGCAATTGTGGCCGGCTCGTCTAAGAACAACAGGGCCATATCGTTAGCCAAGGCATCCTTTTTGAATCCTGGATGAATGTTCACCTCGACAATGTTTCGATCTTGATAGGGCAATGGTTCGGATGTGGTCTGGGTGTCCCACTCGCCAAGTCGAACTCTAAGGACATTATTTGCTTTTTCGGCGACACAATGTGCTGCGGTTAGTACAACGCGTGGATGAATCAGCGATCCTCCACATAAGTATAGATTATTTTCGGCACCTCTGCGTTGTTGTTTTTTCAAAATTGCTGTCATCCATGGAAATTCACCAAACTGAGCTTCGTTGTTTTTTCCACCGCTAATTCGAAAGGCGATGCCGTTATTGTTACGAAAGCCACATCCTGTCGTAGTCAATTGAGGGGTATGAATTAGGGATTGGGACGTCTGAAGGTGTTAAGTAAAATTAGTTAAAAACGGAAATACAAATACAGAAAAGAGATGACTATTACCTTGTTTCCGCCGTAGCAACAAACGTCCAATGATCCCGGACAGGTACCGTCTTCACGAAGAGGAATATCAACCAAACCAAGGTTGTCCAAAGGCACCTGATTACTGCACATGTGATAGGGTACGCATAGAGTGTTAGGACCGGCACAGGTATTTGATTCATCCGCGGACGAATAATCGACCGACGCCCGCTGACCAACGGCCTTGAATGTACTTTCAGTGGGTGCCTCGGATAACCGCATATCCCAGATGAGCGTATCTGGATCTCGGGAATTTTGTGGCAGTGATAGGACACATATTGGAGCAATAAAAAGAAGTATTTTCATTTTTGTATGTTAGGAGATCTGAAATGTGTGAAAAATAAATAGGATCGTCATTATTTTATCGTAAATTATTTGAAAAAATAATTTTGGGTCGGGAAATGAATGTATAGGAATTTTAAGCCGTTTCCAATAGCGTTTTCTTAAGACGCTATTAAAAAAATGAATTAATATTTTAACAGTCAACATCATATCACTATAAATTAGTCCACAAGTAAATATGTACAAAAATTCTGAAAAAAATTTTTTTAGTAACAAACATCATTACTTCACCAGACCGATAACATTTTGTTAATACGAGTACAATACTTTTTCTGATATTTTTTTTTTATAATAAGGAACTCACTTGCACACGTGCTAAGGAACTGAACACTTTGTAAGGAATAAAGTAAACTACCTTGAACTTTTCAGAATAGATGTGGATGCACAAAACTTAATTGTGAATAATAATAATTTTTATATTTAAATAAAGCTATAGCTCAATTCCGCGAATCACGATTTATTTGAATCTAAACGTACACCGAGCTCGACGACGAAAAACAAGTAATTCATGGACATAAGCTTATAAAACTCGCGCATGTTCGAACGAAATCATTTGCCAATTGCTAGCAAAAAATGATATCAAAATCATACACTACCGCGTCGCCGGCCCAACACCCGCCGAAAACCCACCAAAACAAAAAAAAAACAATTTTAAATGTTTTGAATTTTAATGAACATACACAGATATTATGTATGTACATACATACGTACCTGTGCTATTACATATATTGCTCTCATAAGATAGAAGAGCCAAGGCAGCTTAATAAGAGTCTAAAAGTAGATTGCAGATTAGAGTAACTTTCGTGAACCTAAGAAGCTAGTAAAACCACCCTCAATAACCAAATTTGTCTAGAAATCACTAGCACAACCATACAAATATACTAATCCTCGCTCTTGCACTTGTATCTTGTGATATTTGCATCATTCAGTCATGGTAATTCAAGGGGGAAAACTTGTTTCAGGGGATTCTCTTGGGATTTCCAGTGAGGCTATTATTTTAAGTCGAATCGGACAGATACATTTATAATCGTATCTAAATAAAAATTATAAAAAATAAATATGTACGCTCCACACTGGCCGCGGTCAGGGTGTGACGAATGATGATTGGTTGGTGGTTTCAACAACAACATAGTCAAGTTGACAAAGCCAATTAGCATACATATAAATATTGCGACATTGAATCAAAAAGAAAATTACTGGAAGTGCGTGCAAAGTCTAACTTTTGGAGGCTAACGCACAGAATGATTGATGAGTAACATCCTGGGATTTTCAGTTAGCACTATCATAATAAAAATTATACAGGGTGTCCGGAAACTGCCGCATAAACGCACCGGATTATGATTCCTCAATTGATTTCCAGCAAAAGAGTTGTATGGGACATACCCGCTATTCTTAACCCTTTAGCTGCCAGAGGCATTTGAAGATTTTAAATCATTTTTGTTGCACGACTTAAAGCTCAATATCTCCAAAGCTAGACCAGCTAGATTAGTGAAACAAAATGATTATTACAGCCAACAAATTTACCTACAAAATAAAACTAACAAAGTTAAATTTGTGTGATTTCACCCAAAAACAATCTATTTTTTCATCTCGATTTTCTCCAACTTCTGCCAAGAGAGGTGCTTTTAAGATTCTTTTAAAAATTGGCGCATAGTCTTACGATCAGATTTTTCTTACTATTCTAGCTCTATTATTTCTTACAGTTTTAAAACCTTAAGTGCAGAAAAATAGGGTTAATTTTTGGCTCGATTTCGACATAATTTGAATAGATTTTCCCAATTGCAGATCGTTAGGGGCAGTTTGAATTGAATTGTATTGAATTCGCGCTAAAATTAACCCTAGTTCTCTACACTTACCGTATAAAAACTGTTAGAAATAATTGAGCTAGAATAAAATGATGTAAGACCATGCGCCAATT
This sequence comes from Microchrysa polita, assembly GCA_949715475.1. NCBI lineage: Eukaryota > Metazoa > Arthropoda > Insecta > Diptera > Stratiomyidae > Microchrysa > Microchrysa polita. The sequence goes on along the minus strand of OX454415.1, from coordinate 130,365,032 downwards.
TTTCAAAGAATCGTACAAGCACCTCACGTTGGCAGAAGTTGGAGAAAACTGAGATGGAAAAATATATTGTTTTAGGGTAAAATCACACAAATTTGACTTTTAAGGTCTGTAAAAACCAAACCTCTTATCCGGTTTTAGTGTGGTTAGTTTTATTTTTTAGGTAAATTTGTTGGCTGTAATAATCGTCTTGTTTCACTAATCTAGCTGGTCTAGCTTTGGAGACATTGAGCTTTAAGTCGTGCAAAAAAATGATTTTTTTTCAAAAATCTTCAAATGCCTGTGGCTGCTAAAGGGTTAAGAATAGGGGGTATGTCCCGTACTGCTGGAAATCAATTGAGGAGTCATAATCCGGTGCGTTTACGCGGCAGTTTCCGGACACTCTGTATAATGTTGTACACATAGGAAGCTCTCTGACCCTCGAAATTTGTGCATTGCTTACGTATGCATTAGCCACATCTGATTTATCCATAAATGCTAATTTGAGTTAGTTGAGAATTAAATCACCAGTAATCATCAGTTTTTCATGTTCAGCAATCAAGCTCCCTCTTCCTGCATGCTTAAAAAAAATAAATCCGTAAAAAAAATGTCCCAAGCTTGGATAAGGTGGCGGAGGATCAAGGGGTGGGAAAATCTTCGATAGATACTGCAGACCACCTCCTCCGCAACGTTCCCTGTTGGACCGTAATTTTCGGTATTACTTCACAGAGGCGGCTATGACTAATTAGCCCTCATGCTGATTTACTGACTTCCACGACTAGCTTCTTCTTTTTTTGGTCCTTTATGAATCCTGCGGACAATTTCTCTGCCTCCAGGGCCGGCTCCACTAAATGTGCAAAATGTGCATTTGAACAGGCCGCCAATGAAAAGAAGCGCTCAACTCATTAAGATATAAGATAAAGGCAAACAAAAAATTTCAATTCTTTCTTATTCGTCCCATTTTTATACATTTCGCTCATAGAGTGAAAGGGTTATGAACTTTGTCATGAACTTTGTAACGTTTTCAAGGAAGCATCTCCGACCATATAAAAAGTATACATATATCATCATACATTGGGGAGACGATTGGGCGATGTCCGTTCGTCCGAGTGTCTGTCTGTCCGTCTGTTGCGACGCGTTTTACTCGGCCAATTCAAAAGCTATGAAGCTGAAAATTTGCACAAATGCTTATTTTTCCTGCAGGCAGTTTGTATGTTTAAATCGGTAAAATCGGACAATGGGGTCATGGGGTTGCCATATAAACCCAACCCCCCAAATTAGGTTCTTCTAAGAAAATTGTTTTTATTTGTACACCAATTTTCACCAAATTTCACACAAAAATGTATTTTTATTGATGACACAAAACATAATGTAACAATGGATCAAATCGGACCATGGGGTCAAGGGGCATCCATAAATAAATAAGACTCCAATAAATTCGAAGTGTTGGCATGTAGGCATGATAATTCTTGCTTTCTCTAGTTGGCAATAAATTGCTCTGAAGACAGTTAACATTTAGTTAATGCATATGGATTTAAATTTTTATGAATACGCATTTAGAATTAAGGCCGTCAGGGTGTTTTCGTCCATTGTGACAAATGGTGTATTGCTTTCCTCCTACATTGGGGGACGTTGAAAGATATGTAAACTGTGGTTTACATTGGGCATTTATGGAATAATATTGTCGCCGGTATTGGAATGAATCCGATATGAAAAAGATGAACTAGGCGGAAAAAAGTAGCATAACACCTTTCAGATGCTGAAAATCTGGCGATTTCAACCTATTGGGGTATATCCCAGATTGATTGGGATCGATGCACAGATTATCGAATTATCCGGATTTCCCAATGCACCGATGAAGACTCCATACTCGTTTATAATATATCATTTATGCTAAAATGCTAACTAAATTTAATAAATTTAGCACCAGTAGATTCGATCAGTAAAGTTTATAGTTTTTGCAGTTTTTATAAATTTAATATAATTTAAAAATTAAATTTAATTTTAAACTTTACTGATAAATGACCCTTAATCCGGATTATCAAACAAAATAAACCGGATTTCGGGGTCCGGATTGGTCGGATTTTACACTATTGGTTTCGAAACATAGCTCCAGTAAAAGGGTGGGACGTTACTCTTATCATCGAGAAAATTTCTTTCATATTTTCCGTAATAAAAACTAAATAACTCATGTTGCCGTCAACTATTTGTTTTTGAAAAAGTGTCTCAATTCCAATGTAAACCGTAGTTTACATGCTATTATTTTCCAAACCCATATTTTTTTTCGTTTTTTCATTGAAAATGTATTTTTAAACACAAATAATAACAATATTATTTTTTTGCCCGAAGGAATTTAATTTGGGAATGAAAGGGTTAAGTATAAGTTATTATGAGATAACCTGAAATGACCTCCAATTCATTAGAGACTTTTTGTACAATTTTTATTAGGTATCAACCTGTAAAAAGGTATATAGGTACTAGAAACTAGTGTCTAGGCCTTTATAACACACTCCCAAATTCACATATACCATCAACCACACCAAAAGCATCGGCACTTTCTCATGCGAGAGCAGGGCCGGACTTCCCATATGGGCAACGTGGGCAGCTGCTCGTGGCGCAGATTTTGAAGGGCGCCAAATTGTTGAAAGTTTCCATTGGCAATTGTAATGTGACAATGTCTATAAAAGTTCAGATTTATCATTCGCTGTGCAACATTTTTCGTTCGCTGAATGAAGCCTTCACTTTTTTAAACAAGGACAGGGATCCAGAATTATACTGCATTGTCCATTTTTATCGGAGCTTTTTCATGGGCGTAGGCAGGATTTCGGTAAGTTCAAAATTTTTTCAACATCATGATTTTCTTAGGAATTGAAATTTTCGGTCGCAGAAATATTGTTAGAAAATTTTAGAGTAACCTGGCTTGTGGTTGGGTTGGTGCACAGGGTCATGGATTTCAGACTCACCGTGAATGAATTCATTTTATGGTGTTTTTCGAACTCACGACCTAAGAGACGGACTATGATGTCGCTCAGATTGTACACAAGTATCCATATATGGGGATAAATAACATTGCTGGGCGTCCTGTTGATCTCAACACCTCAACAAAACACCAGTTTAGATCTTGGAAATTGGATATCAATCACACATCTGCGGCCCTAGTTTACTGCAACGCATGTTATTTCTTTTTTTTTATACCCTTCACTCGTAGAGTAAAGGGTATATTAACTTTGTCATGAAGTTTGTAACGCATTGAAGGAAGCATCTCCGACCATATAAAATATGTATATATATGATCAGCATGACGAGCTGAGTCGATTGGGCGATGTCCGTCTGTCTGTCTGTCCGTCTGTCCGTCTGTCCGTCTGTCCGTCTGTCCGTCTGTTGCTACGCGTTTTACTCGGCCAGTTTAAAAGCTATCGAGCTGAAATTTTGCACACATGTTTCTTTTTATTGCAGGCAGTTTGTATGTTTGAATCGCTAAAATCGGACCGTGGGGTCATGGGGCTGCCATACAAACCTAACCCCGCCAATTTGGTTTTTCTAAGAAAAACTTTTTCATGTGTTTACTAATTTCAACGAAATTTCACACAAATGTGTTTCTATTGATAACACAAAACATATGTAAGAATGGATCAAATCGGACCATGGGGTCATGGGGTTGCCATACAAACCTAACCCCCCAAATTAGGTTCTTCTAAGAAAAACTTTTTCATTTGTGCACCAATTTGAACCAAATTTGACACAAATGTGTTTCTATTGATGCCACAAAATATATGTAAGAATAAATGGAATCAGACTGTGGGGTCATGGGGCTGTCATACAAACCCAGCCCCCAAATTGAGTTTTTCTAAGAAAAAAATGTTTATTTGTCCACTAATTTCAATCAAACCTCATAAAAGTGCATTTCATTTGATGCCACAAAACATGTGTAAAAATGAATGGAATCGGACGATGGGGTCATGGGGCTATCATACAAAGCCAACCCCCTAAATTGAGTTCTTCTACGAACAACTTTTTTATTTGTGCACCACTTTCAACCAAAACTCGTAAAAGTGCACTTCAATTGATGCCATAAATAATCGGACTATGGAGTCATGGGGCTACCATACAAGCCCAACCTCCCCATTTTGGATCTTCTAAGAAACATTTTTTCTACACCAATTTAAAAAAAACTCAATGCGTCTTTATCAAAAAAAAAAAAAAAGTACAACAAATGGAATCGTACTATGGGGCCAGGCTCCCGCATCCCCCCAATAAAGTTTTCTGAGATATTTTTTATTTATTTTACCACTTATTCCAACCAAACCTCACACAAATATTGTTTTATCGACGCCACAGAATTTGTCAGTATCAAATATTATGCGAAAACAGAAGGAAAAGAATGGGGAAGGATTAAATACAAGTCATAGGTTTGCCCCAAAAAACTTTTAGACCGAGGAGAGTGAAGGGTATTCAAATTTCGGCCGCGCCCGAAATTAGCCTCGGTCTCGTTTTTTGCTAATTTTAGAGTCAAACTTTAAAAATACTGGCGTACAGAGGGTTGCGCCTAGATTTTGAATACATACATAGAGCATAATTTTGCACATAATAATAATAATAATATAATAATAATAAAAAAAAATTATGCACAATATTAATGAAATTCTTCTGGTAAATCTATTTTTGGATTGGTCTAAAAATAGATTTACTATGTACCATGGCTACACATATTAACTGAATTTATTAGCTGTTTTTTCTTTTGTTTAGCAAAAGTCAACAGTCTTAGTATTTAACGTATACTTTGATTATAAAGACAATGACGTATATAAGCTTATGCTAACCAATATTTGTGCAAAGTTCCATATCGGTACTTATAGCGGTTTAGGGAAACGGAGGTGAAAAAGAAAGCTTAGCCTAAAACGCCCATAACTCTGTTACCGCTACTCCAAACTAGAAAAAAGCAACTGATATGAAATGTACCCATCGAGTTCTTTGACCTGAGTACCCATACGTCCATGTCCGATAAAAACGAAAAAGTCAAATCTCCGAGACACCCTGTTATCTTTGACCTACCAACTTCTAATAATTTCGTGCCAAAGGCTGTTGCCATTCTACAGATTCCTACCAAATTGCATGACGATTAAGCCGTTCGCGAGTTATTTAGTGAACAAATTTTCAAATGTCCGGGACACGCTGTTATCTTTGCCATACCAACTTTTAAGTATTTCGTGCCAAAGACTGTTACCATTCAACACATTCCTACCAAATTTCATGACGATCGGTTGAGCCGTTCGCGAGTTATTTAGTGAACAGACGGACGGACAAAATCGATTTCATAAGGGTTTTTTGGAAAATCTAAAAAACCCTAAAAATGGAGATGAGAATGATTTTCTTCTGCATTCTGATTACATTCAAGTGGCCTCCAATATCTGCCTTTTAGAGCGTAGTTTGTCTATTTTTAGTGCAATTTTTTGTATCTAAGACTGCATATTCCACTTGCGAAATTAGTTTGTTTCGTCTGTCACTTTCATCTTAGCAAAATAGCATTGTCAGAATATTTCTAAATCCATTATTGATTGAAATATGGTTAACGGTTTAAATAAGATTTCTTCTAAGTTTATCAAAGTATTAACAGTGGCTAAATTTTATTGCTGGTATATATATATGTGATTTGGGGATTATCCGAAGCAGACCACTACTATTTGGGTCCATTTTCGTCCCCTTACAGTCATCAGTGATTTCCAGAAGTCGACTGATAGTTATCGACTTCTTCCTTCATCACTGATTCCCGTGTGATGAGTAGCATATCTTTGAAGCTAAGTTCCCTCATGGATTCCACACCTATTGTGGATTTACCTAGTATCCTTAGCCTCCTACTACCTAGTGCTGGGCATTCACATACAATGTGTGCTGCCCTCTCAGCCTCTTCGAGACATAGTCTGCATACATCATCTTCCACGATTTTCATCTTAGATAGATGAGCTTTAAAATTACCATGCCCAGTTACTAAGGCAGTTATCCAACTTAAGCTGCTCCGTGTGTAACTGAGTACTTGTTTGGCTTTCCTACCTAGTGGACTGGTAATTGCGTTACGAGCCTGTCTACAAGTGGATAGGCTTCGCCATCGTTGCCGATGGATGGAATCAATCCAGCCATGTATCCTGGCTTCAATCATGCCGTTTCCCAAAGCAATTTTGGGTTCCGGTCCTTGGAACTTTACTGCTGATCCCTCTTTTGCTAAGGTATCGGCAAGTTCATTCCCCAATGTACCTACGTGTCCTTTAACCCACATTAGCGTAACTTCGTTGATTGAAGCACACTCATTAAGCTTCTGGACACATTCCAGTACCAATTTTGAATTGATGTTGGATTGCTGCATGCGCTTGATCACCGATTGGTTGTCGAGTGCTATCAGAATTTTCTTCCCCAGTATCCCGTCTTCCAGAATATGATCCAGCGCGTGCAGCAGTCCAAGCATCTCCGCCTGATATACCGATACATACTCTCCTAGACGAAGTGAGCATGCAAGGTTTAACTCCTCGGAGTATATTCCAGCCCCCGCTCTTCCGTCCATGAGAGACCCATCAGTAAAAATAGCAACATCACGTGGATACCCCTCGTGTATCCTACCATCCTCTATGAGAGTGATGTGATGTCTTTCGACTACCCTACATCTTCTCATACCAACCAAAGGCATATGAGTCTCCCTGACATTATCACGAACAATATCAAGGATCCTCTTATGACCTCCGTTGCTACCAAAGTGATGCCAAGTGCCATCTCTTACCATTCTTATTGCTGCGAGCGCCGCACTTTGTTTTATAAAAAGATCCAGTGGCGGTAATCCCAGTATAACCTCCATAGCATGTGTTGGCGTAGTTCTCATTGCACCACATATGCTTATACATGCTATGCGTTGAATCCCATCCAGCCGTTGCCTAGTAGTTTTCTGGCTACCCTTGGGCCACCAGACCACTGATGCATAGGATAGAACGGGTCTAACCATCATTGTATAGATCCAATGTGCCGCTTTTGGTGATATACCCCACCTACGTGCACACACTCTCTTACACTGATGCAAAATCCTCGCTGCTTTTTGTGTCTTTTCGTTAACATGAGAGTTCCAAGTAAGTTTGGGATCTAAGGTAACCCCTATGAAGTACCTCCTTGGACTCTTTTATCTCCGAACCAAAAAGCAGCATGGGAGTGGTTTCTATATCTTTCCTTTTCAGAGTATTGCTGGTATGATAAAGCTAGAAAATAAATTTTGATTAAATAACTTGAAAGTCCCGCTCTGTGGCTCACTTGGTTGAGTTGCACTCTACGATGCTAGTGATCTAGAGGTCCGGAGATCGAATCTCGGCGTGGTCCAACATTTCTGTACATGTGCGGATTGGAAATATATAGTGCTTGCAACATTATATACACTCCGAAATTATATGCAATGTAACGTTGACTCGAAATTGCCTATAAACGGCTGAGTTAACGCACCATGGCCTCACATGGGGCTATTAGGTACTGACCGCCCTTCCCTGCCCCACCCCCCTGGTGTAAGGATCAAGAAAATCGTGAGCCTACATTATAGTATAAATCGCCTTCAAGGAAGTAGCTCATCTAACGACACACTCTCGGTTTAACTTATCTCTGTTGATATATTGGATTTTTTAAATCCTCCATTTTTGTAGTCTGGTTGGTCTAGCGGTTAGTGCGCGCACCTTCGGTGCACAGGGTCATGAGTTTGAATCTCAACGTGGATCATGGTGTTTTTCGAACACACGAGCTTGTGACGGACTATGATCTCACTCAGATGTTAAACGAGTACCCATTTATGGGGATAAATAACACTGCTGAGCCTGATGCTGATCTCATTACCTCAACAAAAAAGCAGATAAGATCTTGGAAATAGGATGTCACTAACACATCCTGCGGCCTTAGTCCAATGCTGGATTGTCGCGCCTGTTATTTTTATTTTATTTTTAAATCCTCCATTTGATTAACAATTGTACCATATTGTACTGCAATTGATATAATGCAAATACATTATGCGATGCATTTTGAATTTAGTGACATGTGATTCGGTCAGGCATCCAGGGTTTTCACTGGGTTAATTTAAATCTACACCACGATTTGTTGCTAGTGTGTATTGGCTATTAGTTATGTAGGGAGAAACCCTGCACGTCAAGAGAATTTGGTCCTATTGCCATTGCTATAGCCAGGCATAATCAATTAACTATGTATTTATTGTGACTTAAAAAGTGTATTTCACGTTGTCTTCAAAATGTTACCTAGTCGTAAATCATTTAGGCACGAAATCTTATTTCCAAGGATTAGAGGAAGAAGTTCTTTATCTATGAAACTTAAAAAATGCAATTTCGTTCTCTGCAGGGCCGTCGCCAAAGAAAGGAGACTCGTCGGGTCACCCGATCTCCAGGCCTGTGCTTCTTAGGGCCTTGCTGGGTCCTTAACAGTTAACTTTTTTTTTTGGCATAAAAAGGCTTAGAAACATTTTTTGGTTAAATAATAAATCAATCAACAACATACGTACATCTAACTTATCCAATCAATGGGGGCAGATGTGTCTTAAGCGACATATTGTATTGTGTCAATTTGATAAAGAAAAGTTCAAAAGATCATTCATAGGACAGTCCAAATCGGGGTCCAGTGAAAACACCTATAAAATCCCTACAATTGTTTACAACTCCGAAATTGTCACTTTTAGTTGTGAACCTACCGGTATTTCTGGAACTTTTATAGAAATAATTATTCTAGCAACAATAAAAAAAATCAGACGCATTTCCTTTTTTTCTGTTTGCATGAGCTGTTTAAAAACGGAAACGGAAGTGTACTCAACTGAATAATACAGCGAACTTGCATTTTATGTGTATGCACAAACATCGATTGTGATCCTTTTGATTTTCCGTTTTCCATCTTTAATAATATTTTTACACCCTTAGTCATTGTTGTAACTACAAATGCTGATACATATTTCATTTTTCAATTTTTCTTTCTAAAAAAAACTCTCTCTTGCCATACAAAAAAAACTGGCACGGTGCAATTCCTTTTATCTATTGGATTCTTTACTATAGTTTCAAAGGAATCTCGAATGCAGGCTTCCTGTATGCAATTGACATACCTACACGATGGTGCAAAAGTCCTATATCTCCCAAAAGCACACTCACAATCGACACAATATCAAAAAAAAAAAAGAAAAGAAAATGGAAATGAGTTTCCGTATTTATACAGGGTGTCCGGAAACTGCCGCATAAACGCACCGGATTGTGATTCCTCAATTGATTTCCAGCAAAAAAGTTGTACGACCATACCCCCTCAGCTTATCCCTTTAGCTGCCACAGGCATTTAAAGATTTTTGAAAAAATCATTTTCTTGCACGACTTAAAGCCTAATATTTCCAAAGCTAGACCAGCTAGAATAACGAAATAAAATTATTTTTACAGCTAACAAATTTACCTGTAAAATAAAACTAACCACACTAAAATCGGATAAGAGGTTTGGTTTTTACAGAGCTTCAAAGTCACATTTGCGTGATTTGACCCAAAAACAATCTTTTTTTTCATCTCAACTTTCTCCAACTTCTGCAAAGGTGAGGTGCTTGTACGATTCTTTTAAAAATTGGCGCATAGTCTTACGATCATATCTTTCTTACATCATTTTGATCTAGCTCCATTACTTCTAACAGTTTTTATACGTTAAGTGTAACAAATTAGGGTTAATTTTAGCTCGAACTCTATACAATTCAATTCACACTGCCCCTAAAGATCTGCAATTGATAAAATCTATTCAAAAGTATGTCGAAATCGAGCCAAAATTAACCTTAGTTTTCTGCACTTAAGGTACTAAAACTGTTAGAAACAATGGAGCTAGAATAAAATTATGTAAGAAAGATATGATTGTAAGACTATGCGCCAATTTTTAAAAGAATCGTACAAGCACCTCACTTTGGCAGAAGTTGGAGAAAACTGAGATGGAAAAAAATATTGTTTTTGGGTCAAATCACGAAAATTTGACTTTGAAGCGCTGTAAAACCAAACCTCTTATCCGATTTTAGGATGGATAGTTTTATTTTACAGGTAAATTTGTTGGCTGTAAAAATCATTTTATTTCACTATTCTAGCTGGTCTAGCTTTGGAGATATTAGGCTTTAAGTCGTGCAAGAAAATGATTTTTTCAAAAATCTTTAAATTCCTGTGGCAGCTAAAGGGTTAAGCTGAGGGGGTATGTTCCGTACACCTTTTTTGCTGGAAATCAACTGAGGAATCATAATCCGGTGCGTTTATGCGGCAGTTTCCGGACACCCTGTATACATACCAACCTGCTGCAAACGAGACTTCAAAAAGGACCATATGCTCTGCCCGAAATGTAAACGGTAAAACAAAACACCATCTCTAATGTAAAGTTCACGTGATGGAAAATTGAAAATTTGATTGAAGACACTCAATGGAATGAACGTGAGAGAGAAAATGTATATAGGTCGTTCGATATCCTTTGTATATGTAGACTGGTACGTCGTATAGGTACAAGGTAATCGTGTAAGATGATTACATTAATTTTCCGTGACATCTTCAGGTATGATATATGTACGAGTATGTGCAATTCCGAATTGCTTGAAGCGTATGTGAAGATTTAACCAACTTAAAAATACATAATAATGATCAATGAACCAAATGATTAATCGATTGTTAAACGAAATGAAGGACAAAGTTGAGAAATATGTTAAATGGTAATTTTGGAAAGTGAACTCGGAAGGAATGTATAGTCGCTGCCAATTTGTCATTTTCTTTAATAAATATCGTTATCTGATATCAAAATCTCTAATCGGTTTATGATTGTGTATACCTATGAAAAAAAACTCAAACAACTAACATCTATACACTTAAAAAGCAAATAAGTGCAAAATTATTAAAAAAAAATCGTCAAGGTCTTAAAATTGAAATGGACCATTAAACATGAGGAGGCCCAAATCTATAAACAATTTTTTAAAAAATCGTGAACATTTAAAACAAATTAAAAACTGTTATCTGTAAAAAGGAAGCACACATTTTTTGTATAAAAAATCTCATTTATTAAACGTATACTTTTACGATTTCATACACGTCGCTCTAACAACTAAAAACTAATTTCACTCTCGGGACCTATGCCGTATAGAAAGTTTTATCAATTCTCTTATAAGCTAGCTGTTCGTCCAACCATCCTCTCAACTCTGGAATGCTGGCATAAACTCCGGGAATTTCATCGCCACATCCAATACCCCATGCAACAATACCGGCCTGATAGTATTGTCCTTTTGTTCCAGCAATCGGGCATACCAACGGTGAACCTCCGTCTCCCTTGCACGTATCCTTGCCAATTTCACCGCCCGCACACAAAAATGAACGATGCAACTCAAAGTGCTTACCCAAACGAGTGGTTCGCAACGAAGCCTGACACTGATCTCGTGGAACAACGGGCAAATCGATTTTCTTCATAATCACCTGATATTTACCCTCCTGACCGAACACATCCTTACCCCAACCAGTGGCAAGACAACGGGTAAAATCAAAGTTAACTCCGGGTGGCGGCAAGCAAATTGTCTTTACATTTTCAGCGATTTCCACCGGACTCTTGAGGAACAACAGGGCGATATCGTTGAACAGAGCTCCCTTGTTGTAGTGCTCGTGTGTGACGAATTCCGTCACTTCACGATCCTGATGCGGGAACAGTTCGGTTTTGGTTTGGGTATCCCATTCGCCAGCACGAATTTTCAGTGTATTGGCCGGCTTTCCGAAAACACAATGAGCAGCCGTAAGTACGACACTGGGATGAATGAGAGAGCCGCCGCATTGGTAAATATTCAAAGTTTGATCGGCATTACGTTCCTCTTTCAATATTGCCACCATCCATGGGAATTCGCCGTATTGTGTTTCGTTGTCCTTGTCGCCGGTGATCTTGAAGCCGACTCCATCAAAGTTGCGGAAACCACAGCCTTCTGGCGCTGGGGGAGGATGCACAATGGGTTCAGTGGTCTGCAAATAAAAACGAAACTATGAAAAATTTCTTTGAAAAACAAAAACTTATTCTACATTACCGTTTCGCTAGTCTTACAGCATTCTTGCAAATAATCCGAACACTGATGAGGATTATCACCGTCAAAACGAATATCAATCAGACCAGCACCGTCGCGAACAACTTGGCTGTCCTTGCAGAGATAGTGGGCGACACACTCAAATCCTGGCTCGCAACCAGTTACGCGTGGTGTTGGTTCTGGACCGGGAATAGTTGGAGATGGACCACTGTTATCCTTGTTACCAGTGTTGGTCCCACCGCCATTATTTCCAAAAACTGATGTAATTAGATCATCAAGACTGCCACTTTGTGGAGCACAGTGCACGTATGCACATGCAACTAGAAGTAATGCAACTGCTGCACGCATTTTGGGAGCAAACTGAAAATATAGACAGAGAAATTAGAAAAATTTAAATTTTAATACACTGTACGAGTATATATTTTAAACTACCTTAACGTCTAGGCTAGAATGAACAATACGTGTTAGAGTACTGTAGAATATATTGGGAATTATTTATACCAAGTCCAGCATACAAATTAATAATTTTATACACGCAAGCATGACATCGGTCTTGTGTTCATGTTTGGAATAGAAAATTTAGAAACCCCCAGGTTCAGATTAAAGTTAGTCATCAATATAAATGACCATACCAAAATATCAACGTATTATGGATGAAGGGTATTTCTTGCGCGAAACTAGTATAGAAACATATCAGTAGAATGGTTTAGGACTCAAAACCGGCTCCTTATTAGCCAATCTGCTCTGACGCTCATAAAAGGGGAATCAGACTATCGACAAGATTAACTAAATCCTAGATTTAGTTAACAGTTGCACCATATTGTACTACAATTTGAATGATGCAAGTACATTTACGATGCATTTCGAATTTAATGACATACAATTTAATCTAGTAGGCGGGTTTCGACTCGATTAATTTAGTGGTTTTAGTAAATCCTGTCAATAGTGTGAATCCCCTCTAAGAGTTCAACTTCCCTATTGAACTATACACATAGCCCCACCCTCAAAAGTAGGGCTTTTGTACGCAAGTACGCACAAACATTAAATATTTCTGTATTGTATAGGTTAAGATTAAACAGGCCCTACATTGGAAACCGCAAGGAGCGAATGCAAAACGTTGGACGACCAAGAAACATGGGAGAAGATCGGTTGATAGCGAGGCTCCTTAATTCAATAAGAGATGGTCAGACCTAAAAACGATGACACAGAGTAGAACGAAGTGGAAAGTAGGCGTGGTTAATGGCCTATGCGGCACAAGGGGGTAACAGGAAACAGGTAGATAGATTACGATATGCATTTTAAAAACCAGCTGCTATACAGCCAACATCGCGTCATTTTATTCTATCTACCAGTTTTAATGCTTTTAGTACGGTGCGTTTATGCGATAGTTTCCGGACACCCTGTATTTTAATGATCAATGTGACTCGATTGAGCGATGTCCGACTGTCTGTCTCTTTCTACGCAAACTAGTTCCTCAGTTTTGAAGCTATCAGGCTGAAATTGTATATACATACAAGCTTCTTTTTATAATGGAATGGAATCGGACCATGGTGTCATGGTTCTTTTAAAAAAAAAGCCTTTTTTTTTATTCTAAAGCAATCTTAACAACACTTCATCCAAGTGTGTGTTTCAGCAGTGGCGGGTCGCCCAAGTGCACTTGCACCCCCTGAGAAAAAATCGTAAGAGCACGTAATTCGCACCAATTTCTTCAAATCCAAAATGCGCATCTCAAATGGCACATCTTGCCCGCAACGCGCCCTTATTATTTCACGACACTGCGACCAACAACCTGCAAGCACGATGGGTGCACAATCTGGGAAGAGGAGCACACGCTCCAATTTCGGATATCTTAGGGGTTTCCGGGGAAAAGAGGTAGTACAAAATTTACACTAGAGCTTGTGCACAAAGCCGTTGTGCACAGCGCGTTGTAAGTTGTGTGAACTAATTTCTAGAAGGAGAGATATAAGTGCATTCAGCAAGCACATATTGGAAAAACCAACTGGAAAGTGTTCTCTCCCCGCGTCCCACTCACCCGCTAATCGGTCCACATGCGATGTATCGAAAATTTCCCCTATGTAGCGTTGAATTGGAATGCTACATTTAGATGTTAGCTGCTACTTGGACTGCTCGATCAACTGTCACGCACAGCTCGACCATCAATACTGGAAATTGTTTATTCACAGTTCAGCTGAAAACATTGTCATTTCTGAGCCAGGTTTTAGTGAACGTTATGATATTGTGCGATGAGAGTACGTATTTTGAAAGGAAAGTTGCAGTTTTAGGTTTTTTGAATTTTTGATTGCCGCAATGTCTGCGGATGTATCAGCTGGTTAGAGAGAACTGACATTTCGTGTAGCAAGTCCATTCAGCAAACACAAACTTAGCAGTTTTCCAATTTCTTGTGGTGGGGATATGTAGCACATCCCAATATGTGCTCGCTGAATGCACTCGTGTCGCATGCGTCTATTCTGTTGAAATCGCGGTGAATGAAACTGCAACGGTCAATTTCTCTAGCAAAACTCAAAATTCTAATAGAAAAAAAAGATTAAAATAAAAAACTGGGGAAGACCTACACCCGTGATTTATTTAGTGCAAGTGACGGAAAACAGCAAAATCCGGCGTGAATTTAAAGCGGCAATTTACACGAAAAACACGTAGATTTAGAGGAATATCTGGAATTCATCGATTTTAATGGATTTTCGTTCTGTCCAATGAGTTTATCCACAGGCCGAATTGGTGTTCGACAGAATATTTTTTTTATAAATTCCGTGGATTCGCCATGTGTGTGCGGCTTAGATAATTCTTTTGTTTTTCCTGTTTGTTGTGCGGGAGTGAAAACAAACATTCCAGCTGGCGAAAGTCGGAAATAGTCTATTTATTTATTTAGTTACATCACTATTCTTGCCGTAATCAATACATTTTTATATTTCATTGTGAAACCCCTGGTATTTTCACGATCCGCCACTGGTTTTCAGTAAAGCCTCAAAACATGTCTAGGAACGAATGAAATCAGAACACTACGACATAAGGCTGCCGAACAAACCAACCCTCGAAAATTAGGTTCTTGTAAGAAAATTTTTTTTTTCTTTTTGAACCATTAAACCTTATCCAAGCTTGTTCCTAGTTCAGCCTCAACACATCCAGGAACAGATGGAATCGGAACACGTCATAGAGCTGCGCTATTATTAACATAACATTAAGATTAACAAGAGTTTACGCGATCTGTACTTCTTTTTCAGCAGCCAATCATGGAGGCAACGGAAAATCACCGTTAGTTACAGCAATTTCAATAAAAATCGCAGTCGATAAGTTTCATGAATACTTGTACGGCCGTAAGTTCATCCTTTTAATGATAGTTTGCACAAAAAATGAACATTTAAAATTTTTCGCAGTAGACAAAATTCGCTAAAATGCTCAAAATGTCAAACGATTTTCATGAGGTATGAAGTCGGTGGTATTTCATCTTCTATACTTTTTCGGCCAAGCAATTGTCAAAGATCAGACCTATGAGTCGACAGAGAGTTGGCTTATTGCGTGGCTTACCATCACACTTTCTCCCCTCTTTTGAATTGAACCAATAGAGGGTCCATTGGTGACAACTTTTTTCTCCATAAACAGAGGATGTAAGTCCCTAACAATACTGCAAAGATACATGAACAGATACATGATTGTTTCCCATAAGTTTATAGTTGGTGCAAAATAATAAAAGTCAACGACCGCAAAAATGAATAATTAATAAATGCTAGAAACGATAAGCCGAAAAAGAAAAAAAGAAATCTGGTTCCGGCGAAATATGTTGATGCTTGCTAGTTTATAAGAGCATTATGGTAATTATTCAATCACAAACTTGGATCGCACCTGTTTATTTCTATACTTTATTCATAAGTCAATGTCAACTACCGAGTATTACGTCTAAAATACCAAATGTCTTGATTACTTTGAAAATTTACTATTATAGTATGAATGATAAGTTCTTTGGAAAAGCTCAAGGATGCATTTTTTTGAAATGTCTGTGTGATGGAGTATTCCAGAAGTCACCTGATGCTACCAGTTAAAGCGCAGAATCATCAAACTCAAACGTCTATAAACTTATAAAATATGCAGAGAATATGCAAATGGCAATTAAATATGTTACGAGTATAAACATTGTTGTGAAAACTGACCTTCCCCATTATTCAAAGATTACTTCCGAGAGAAATTTAGATAATATACAAATAAGAATTTTTTTAATCGTGCTAAGCAGGTGGAACAATTTATTGTACAGTAATCTAAATAATTAAAATGGTGAGAATGATGTATCTATAGTATTTCCCAATTGAAAAAATCTTTATCCCAAATGAAAAAAACCCTATCCCAAATGAAAAACTCCTTATCCCAAAAGAAAAAAATTCTTTTCCCAAATGAAAAATCCTTGTGTGTGAATTAAAATAAAATGAATTTAGGGGTGTTTTAAGTTGTTTCTTGCATCAAATTATGAGATGCGGTTGATCTTATTGAGGATATGAATAGAATCGGCTTCGTGGGGTTGGCTAATGCAATTGCCGTGCTTAGACATTTATGAAATTTTCTAACGTAAAGTTCCTTGTGGTTGGCTGGCTTTTGATCTTCATCACATACGCATACCGATCGTCATGAAATTTGGTGGGAATGTATCGTAGAATGGTAACAGTCTTTGGCACGAAATACTTAGAAGTTGGTAGGACAAGGTTAACAGGGTGTCCTGGAGATTTGAAAATTTCTTCACTAAATAACTCGCGAACCGCTCAGCCGATCGTCATTAAATTTGGTAGGAATGTGTAGAATGGTAACAGTCTTTGGAACGAAATACTTAGAAGTTGATAGCGCAAAGATAACAGGGTGCCCCGAAGATTTGAAGTCGAAGTCGATTTTTTTTAGTTTTTATCGGACATGGACGCATGGTTAGTAAAATCAAAGAACTCGAGTACATTTCATTTCAGTTTAAAGTAACGGTAACGGAGTTATGGGGATTTGAAGCTAAGCTTTCTTTTTCAGTTCCTTTTTTCTGAACCGTTATAGGTTCCGATATGAAAGTTTGCACAACAATTATGATGAGTGTTTTTAGAAAATTACATAAGGAATATGTCTGAAAATGTCAACTCGAATAACTTTATCTTAACTGGAAATATAGCGAATCAATACCAAACAATGAACATGAGATTTAGTGGGAATACATAGAATGGTAATATAGTGTTTGTCGCAAACACCTATAAAGTTTGTAGTACCAAAGTAACAGTCTCCCCAGTGGCGTATTTAGAAAATTCTCAAAGGGGGGGCACAGAGTACGGGGCTAATTTGTTACATAAAGTTTTGGTGTGGAGATACCCGAAAGCAGCTACATAGAAAAAAACATTGGCAAGACTGAGGGATCGTTGATCCTTGATTTAAGGCGAAACTCAAGGAGACCTTAAGTTTTCAATAGACTTGAAACATAATATTTCAAGGTGACTTCAAGTGAGGTTGACTATAGAAAATTTCAAGGTCTCCTTGTGTTTCTCCTTAAATCAAGGATGCATTGACTCGTGAATATAAGTGAAAAAGTATGGAAAATTATATTTATTTTTATTTCGGCATCCTTGACTCAAGGTCTCCTTGAGTTAAGGTATGTTTATAAATACGGGCCTAAGAGTGCTTAGCATTTCAGGTTTATTACACCAAAAGTTTAGTTTTCCTGACAGATCTTAGAACACTCATTAACTGCTTTTGGCTTTTCCTGAACCAAAATACGGAGGGCCTTAAAAAAGTGTGCCTAGTGTAGTTCCAAGGAGCCTGAAGGCGAAAAGGAATTTTACGAATATGTACTTAATTGGATATGGAATTAATGCAATGACCAAAGAGACAATGAGGCAATGACAAAACGGATTCCAGACGGAACACTTTTCTTTGGAAGAGAAATTTCATACATCGTCCGAAATTCTGCCAAATTTCGCCCAAATTCCGCCAAAAAGTGGTTCTATGCTTACTTTTGAAAGAAACACAGATGAAAAGCTGATACAACAAATTTTGGCTGACATTGTGGTCTTGAATTCCATGGCAAGTTTAAGCGAATTTTAATGCAAAATTAGGATTTACTGAAAAAGAGGCCTTTGTTTGTTTTGTGAAAAATCTAGTAACAGATTCCGTAAAATCGTTACAAGCGCCGAATAATATTTTACAAGTACAATCCAGAATACTACACGGTTGTAAATTTTGGTGTAAACCGGGAGTAAATTTTATAAATAAAATAGTATAACTCCTCTCTATTCCAAAACTTTAATCAAATTTGACCCTTTTCAACTTATAATTTCAGTTTATTCAAAAATTATATTAATTATAACCGCTACAGAATAAAACTATCCAAATACCCTTTTAATATTATACATTTTACACCGTTCGGGATAGAAGAAATTGCATTGAATGTTGTTATAAAATAAAAGGGTACAATCAATCCTACTATGTTATCAAATCTACACGATATTTCGAAGTCGACTGCACTCGTATTACAATTTTTATTTTTTCGAGCGGTTTGTATAAATTTGCTTATCATTTTTATACTATTGAAGAGTAAAATTTTTATCAAGAATACTTATACTTTTAATAAAGTTCAATTATACTTTTGATAAAGTTTTTATATGGAAATATATGAATATATTTTTTTTATAAAAATTACACCAAAATTTTCAGCCGTGTAGGAACTATCCGTGGCATAGAGCCGGGAAGTGATCAATCGATTAAATAAAATGAAGCAGTAAAAGTAAGCAGGAAGGTATGATTGTTTATTTTTTCCATATGTACTACACCAGCTTCAAATCTATAGTATCTGCAATACCTTCTAAAACGAGTCCTAGATGGTAAGCTCAAGCAACATGATTTAACAAATCAATTGCAAAATAGAAATGAGAAGGAATGGCTACGATGATGTTTACTTCGTGAAAATTAAAGCATTGGAGAAAGTACCCCAGGCAGGGCACCACAGACACCGAACCGTAGGAATTCGAAATTGTATGCTAAAAATGCTTTCCCACCAAAACACTTCAATTTTTAGCATTTTAACAGAAATAGAAGCATCTGGTTTAAAGATCTTTACAGCAGCCCAACACGAATTTACGGCCAAATTTAAATACACAAGCCCGATCGAAAAATCAGACCGATTGTTTCAAATATTTATCAATTCAGCGGCTTCCAAGACATCGATACCGCAACAACATCTCCTCAACTTATATCAACATAAGATGGGGTCATGGGGACGAGACTTTCAATAGCAGTCCTTGTTTCCGAACGAATTCATGTCGAGATTGGGCAACGTTTCATGACCACCTCGTTGCCTCGATATAATACTTGTACTTATTCTCTGAGAGTTCTTGTTCTTGAAACCACGCGTCAATGAAAATAAACTCAACCCGTTCGAAAAACGGAAAGGGTTCACCAACGAGGAGATCTGGCGAATTGAGAAGATGATGTGATGATAATGTTTCGAAAAAGATTTACAAAGTTTTGTAATAGAAACGCTCAAAATAAAAAGGGAACATTTGGTACTGCAATTTTTAGTATGGTGTGAAAAAAAGTTCGATGTGCTCACAGGGGGGGCACGTGCCCCCTGTGCCCCCCCTGTAAATACGCCACTGAGTCTCCCTGAATACCTTCAAAAGTCTACTTTTTCAAAACTTATAAAAAGCCTTGTGTGGGCAACGGGCCATTTCATATAAGTTCTTTTTTCTTGATTCGGAGAAACGGTAATTGATTTACATCTAATAAATTTAGTTAATATGTGTAGCCATGATATACATAGTAAATCAATTTTTAGACCAATTTTCAAATCTGCAGACCTGAGCTACACACGCACAAATATAAATTTTGCAAATTTACTGCTATTTACTTTTTCTTAACAAATATCAACAGTCTTAGTCTTTAGCGCATATAAGATCATGCTACCCTTTTTTTGTGCAAACTTTCATTTCGGAACCTATAATGGTTTAGAAAAAAAGGAACTAAAAAAGAAAGCTTAGCTTCAAACCCCCATAACTCCGTTAACGTTATTTTAAACTGAAATGAAATGTACTCGAGTTCTTTGATTTTACTAACCATGCGTTCATGTCCGATAAACACTAAAAAAGTCGACTTCGACTTCAAATCTTCGGGGCACCCTGTTATCTTTGCGCTATCAACTTCTAAGAATTTCGTGCCAAAGACTGTTACCATTCTACATTCCTACCAAATTTAATGACGATCGGTTAAACCGTTCGCGACTTATTTAGTGAACAAATTTTCTAATCTCCGGGACACCCTGTTAACCTTGTCCTACCAACTTCGAAGTATTTTTGCCAAAGACTGTTACCATTCTACACATACCTAACAAATTTCATGACGAACGGTTCAGCCGTTCGCGAGTTATTTAGTGAAGAAATGTTCAAATCTCCAGGACACCCTGTTAACCTTGTCCTACCAACTTCTAAGTATTTCGTGCCAAAGACTGTTACCATTCTACATTCCTACCAAATTTCATGGCGATCGGTATGCGTATGTGATGAAGATCAAAAGCCAGCCAACCACAAGGAACTATTTAGAAAATTTCATAAATGTCAAACCACGGCAATTGCATTAGCCAACCCCACGAAGCCCATTCTATTCATATCCTCAATAACATCAACTACTCCTTATATTTCAATGCAAGAAACAACTTTAAACACCCCTAAATTAATTTTATTTTTATTCACACTCAAGGATTTTTTCATTTGGGATAGAGATTTTTTCATTTGGGATAAGGATTTTTTCATTTGGGATAGAGATTTTTTTCATTTGGGATAAGGATTTTTTCATTTGGGATAAGGATTTATTCAATTGGGAAATACTATAATTATATTGAAACTTGAAACGTATTTATTAATGGAATTAGAAGAGTGATAATAAAACGAGACCGAGGCTAATTTCGGACGTGGCCGAAATTGGGATGCCCTTCGCTCCCCTCTTGCTAAAAGTTTTTTTCGGGCGTACCTACGACTTGTATTTAATACCTTCCCCCCCCCCCCCCCATTCTTTTCCTTCTGTCTTCACAAAAGTTCCGATGCGTCGGCAAAACAATATCTGTGTGGGGTTTGGTTGGAAGTGGGCAAATAAAAATATTTACTCAAAAAATTTTATTGGGGGATGCGGGAGAATTCCATTTGTTTTGACCTTTTTAGTTGCTTTGATAAAGACACATTAATTCAAGGTTTTGCGAAATTGGTGTAAAAAAAAAATTTCTTAGAAGATAGATTAGTTGAAATTGATGCACAAATAAAAAAGTTTTTCTTAGAAGAACTTAATTTGGGGAGTTGGGTTTGTATGGCAGCCCCATGACCCCATGGTCCGATTTGATCCATTCTTACATTTTGTTTTGTGTTATCAACAGAAACACATTTGTGTGAAATTTGGCTGAAATTGGTACATAAATTAAAAAGTTTTTCTTAGAAGAACTCAAATTGGGGGGCTAGGTTTGTATGGCAGCCCCTTGACCCATTGATCCAATTTGTGTGAATCAAACATACAAACAGCCTGCAACAATAAGAAGCACGTGTGCAAAATGTCAGCTTGCTAGCTTCAATATCCGCCGAGTAAAACGCGTCGCAACAGACAGACAGACGGACATGCTCCAATCGACTCCGCAAGTCATGCTGATCATATATGTATACTTTTTATATGGTCGGAGATGCTATAAAAAATCGTTTATATGAGTATAAATATGAACGCTCTCATACAAAAACATGCATCCACATCTTAATAACCGCTACTTTGAATTATTTTCCACCACACAAGATCAGAGCTCACATTCTGTAAGGTGGTAAGCGACAGGCGACAGTAACTTTCAATTTTTGCGTATTGTCTGACACTAAATCTGTCAGGGCAATGGACCTGGAATGGCTAGGTATCCTCAAAGATAGTTGGTTATAAGCAATACGTAGAAATTATAAAATTATAAACAATTTGTCCAAAAATTAATCATTTTACACAAATATCTAAATTAAGCTGACCAGGCGTACAGTATTTTGCTGTACAGTACAGCATTTCGACCTGCCGTACAGCATTGGGAAATGAACAGCAAAGTGTACAGCATTCGTCATGCCATGTATATACTAGTAATAAGCTCTTCGGTGAGCCTGTGATCAGTCTTGTCTGCTTTTAAGGTGTAAAGTTTGACTTTCTGTACCCTGTACGACATTAAGAAAAATAATCGCAATTTTATGTTTGGCAATCGTCGAACAACGTGGCACTCATGGGCGTAGCCAGGATTTCGGTCAGGGGGGGGGGCAAGCTCAAAATTTTTTTAACATCATGATTTTCCTAGGAGTTGAAATTTCCGGTCGCAGAAATATTGTAAGCAAATTTTAGAGTAGCCTGGCTTGTGGTTGGATTGGTGCACAGGGTCATGGATTCCGGACTCACCGTGAACGAATTCATTTGATGGTGTTTTTCGAACTCACGACCTATGTGACGGACTATGATGTCGTTCAGATTGTAAACCAGTATCCATTTATGGGGATAAATAACATTGCTGGGCGTGCTGTTGATCTCAACACCTCAACAAAACAGCAGTTTAGATCTTGGAAATTGGATGTCACTCACACATCTGCGGCCCTAGTTAACTAGTGGACTGCCACGCATGTTATTTCTTTTTTTTTGCTAATTTTAGAGTCAAATTTTTAAAATGGAGATGAGAATGATTTTCTTCTGCATTCTGATTACATTCAACTGGCCTCCAATATCTACCTTTTAGAGTGTAGTTTGTCTATTTTCAGTGCATTTTTTGTATCTCGGACTGCATATTCCAATTGCGAAATCAGTTTGTTTCGTCTGTCACTTTCATCTTAGCAAAGTAGCATCGTCAGAATATTTATAAATCCTTTATTGATTGAAATATGGTTAACGGTTTTAATAAGATTTCCACTAAATTTATCAAAGTATTACCAGTGGCTAAATTTTATTGCTGGTATGATTCAGCTAGAAAATAAATTTGGATTTAATAACTTGAAAGACCCGCTCTGTGACTCACTTGGTTGAGTCGCACTCTACGATGCTAGTAATCTAGAGGTCCGGAGATCGAATCTCAGCGTGGTCCAAAATTTCCGTACATGTGGATGGAAATATATAGTGCTTACAACATTATATACACTCCGAAATGATATGCAATGTAACGTTGACTCGAAATTGCCTATAAACGGCTGAATTACACACAAGGGGCTACACGGTACTGAGAAGAAAAAGAAGAACTTGAAAGACACTGAAATATGAGACCCGTTCTTTACAAGGTCCTTAACTCTGGAACGTCATGCTTATTTTTAGTACGGAAAGGTCATGCTTCGTCGATTCGACGACGCTCAACTTCGACGCCTCATACAAATCAACATTTCTCAAAATATTTATAAAATTTGACAGATTTTCAACCGATAGATTATTTAGAATGGAAAAACATCAATTTTGAGTAATTTTGTAAGGAAAATGATTTAAAAATCAAATTTTCTTAATTCAATATTATTTGGTCCGAAATATATAACATTAAATTTAAAAATGAGATAAATAAAACTAAACGTTGATGTAATTAAAAAAAATGTGCTCGAATCATAAAACACATATTCTAAACGTACTAGGAAATTGGGTTTAAATAATGAGGAGCTCATGTATATACAAGAGGCACAGCGATCCATTTTGGGGTCCCAACACGGGTTTTCTTTCACTTCACCTATTGCGGTTTTTACAGTGGATTGTAGAATTATTTACGGTAAATTTTGGAATATCTTCTCCCCGAGTTCCCTTGATTAATTCTAATTCTATGTACGATGTCTAACTTTGACATTGAGTGCCTTGGACCCGATTTTTATGAGTTCGAAATGCAATCGTCCTAAAATGAGGAAGAATTTGAGCCATTTTCCTGATTTGTCCTATTTTTGTCCTAGTAAATATTTTTTCCATAATTTTTGAAAAAATAGGTCCCACATTTCAAAAATAAACATATTTGTAACGAGCTAGTTGTATGGGACACAGACTTATCGTCGAATCGACAACCAGTCATAAGAAATACTGGAGTTCTAAAAGTTACACAAAGTTCATCGTCGTTTCGACGACGCCAATTTCCAAAAATCCAACTTACCCTGCTTACTTCGTCTAGTCGCAATGTACCCGGCAAGTACATCGGCACGGTAAGTGCTGTACGAAAACTCAGTTCCAAATAATGAGAATTGTCACAAAAAATGGGAAAAATTTGATGATGCGTAGTCGATTCGACGAAGCATGACCTTCCAGGACTAACAAAGCAAAGCTGTGCTGTATACCATTTGTCACCCTTTCAGATGAAAATAAGTTGAATTCCACTAACTTCCCGAAGGGACCTAACGGTTGAAATGGTGTACTCCAGCTCAGAAGCCATGAAATGAAACAGGAAATATACACAGTAGCACACTCACAAGTGAAATGTGTGTGCTGGTACGCAGCCTCCGTCAGTTACGAGAGGTCACTCGCTGTAATCTATTTGTATCCGCCTCCTGACTGCAAACTGTTCCGATCATGGCTTCTCCGGCAGTACTTCTTCTTCTTCTTTATGGCACGATAGCCCGACGTCGGGCCTTGGCCGCCTGGATTGAAGACCTCCAATTGTCGCGGTCACGCGACCTTGTCCTCCAGTTCCGAAAGCCTAGCATTTGGTGGGCGTCCTCACATACAGAATGCTCCCATCGGGCTCTCGGTCGTCCACGCAATCTGGCTCCGTCCACTCGTTGCGCGTTCATCACCTTTTTGGGCATGCGATCGTCGTTCATCCTTTGTACATGTCCGTGGCAGTCGCATTTTCAACCGAAACATGCCTTCCCAAGATTCTTCACATATTTCCCCCGCGAGATATTATTCTTTCTCAAAATCGGCGTGAAGGGGAGGGGCAGAGGCTTAGCGTGAAAACCGAATTCCGTAAGTATGTGTACAGCATTGGGTCTTCTGGAGTCTGGTCAGCTTAATCTAAATACTTTATAGTACAAAAAAGCTCTCAAACGTGTGGATTTTTTCTACAAAGTTCCCTTTAAAAAAAATTTACAAAAATAAGCAAAGGCCAATGAATTTTTGTGCAAAAAATCCTCCACACAAATTTGCCACTGGTACATGCGTGGGAGGTAGTCTTTGAAGCATTGACAAGGATAAGCGTGCGAGAACACAAAAAAAATACTTAAAGGCATACAAATTTGCCAAGATTTTGAATCATCCAAATATAAAAAATTTTCACGACAATTAATTTTTTACTATAATGTGAGGATCATTAGCGGATTTTTGTATGAAATTTCGGCTTTAAAGTTGTGTACGCACAAATTCCGTACTGTCGATGTGGCTTCCTTTTAAACTAAGAATGAATGATTTTTTTTTTATTAAATGTAAATTAAAATATTTTGTTCAATCATCGTTTTTGCGATCTTGTACAATATCAGTACAATCAATATTTTAAACAAGGATATTAAATGTATCATGATATTTAGATGACAAACACCTTCATACTAGCAACAGACGGAAAACGAGCAAACTAATCAACAACAAGCAAGGAACTCAGCATCACAGGGAAGGAGCTGCCAAAAATCTTTTCTACTATTCGAAGGTTGATTAGCGTGGACAATATCTGTTAAAATTGGGGCAACGGAAAATGATGTATTAAAATTGCATTTCTTTCACAATTTTTCCACTAGTTTCAGATTGAAACTGAGGACCTCAGTTAATGTGCAATTAACTCCTTTTGTCCTTTAACATAATTATGGGAGAAGGAACCTAAGCAGTGGCTTTAAGTTCCAGAGCACTATCCACGTATGGGCTGGTTTCGATTCAATGCAACAGACGACGGTAATGTGGTGATGCTTTGTAACTAATTATTACAAAACAATTCTCAGATAGAAAATCAATTAAAAATAATTTGCAAACATCCGGACATCTGCCTTAATTTCGAGGAAATCGGAACATTAAGGGCAAACCAGAACGTTTACGTTACGTACCGTGACAATTCTTAGATGGTATGGTCACATACGTTCCGTTCCGAAACGTCAAATGTAAAATTTAAAAATTTAAAAATGTTTTCAAAATGAAATGCAAAATGGAAGCAATCGAAATATATGAATGATATTAAAAAGAAATCAATTGGTTAGAAATAACATTATCCTAAGTATGACAAACAAACTGACATTGATTTCCGTGCAATTGAATTGACATTTCGAATAGTTTTCCGAAAGCTTCCGTTCCGTTACGTGCATTTTGTGCAGTTGCATACAAACTCCATTGAATCATCTTTGACAGGTGTTCGGCACGTAACGTAACGTAAGGGCCCCAGTACACAGTCATAGTTGGTCATATTTCTATTATAATATGCTTAAGCCTACTTTATTTCGCTTACTGCGAGTCTAAAAATGTATACTGAATGAATCGAGTAGGCTTAGGCATATGGCATACATATTATAATACAAATATGACTGTGTAATGGAGGCCTAAGCGTTTTGTTTGCCCTTTACTGTTATTGCTGTAACTTTTATTGTTTATACCCAATACCCATAAGATCTTATGGAGAATATTGTTTTTGTTACGCTGATATTATGTAACGCGTAAAAGGAGCCACCGAAGGTATGGTAAGTACCTATATATGTAATATAATGAAGCTAGCATTTGGAAATTTTGGTCAGATGTTTGCTTTGATAAAACCTTGGACGGTATTAAAAATGTTCCAAATCGGACCAAGGGTTCCAGAACCTCCCATAAAAATGACCCCTCCATGATAGCTTAATTCGGCCATAATTTTCGACAGACTATGGCTAGCGACTAGAAATTTTTATCAATGCTTAACATATAACATATAATTTGAGTTTATAGAAAGTGGAATTGGTCTGACTACCCCTACCTCCGCTACAAAGCTATATTCAGTCATATCTTTCGATAGAATAGCCGGAATATTTTGAATTTGTGTCAAATTGGAGCTGTTGAATATGCTTTTAAAATATGTTCCCCTTTCCTCCCCTACCAAAAAAAATTAATGAATATTTTTGGGGTTTGCGTGCTTTCTTGTTCTGTACATCGTGCTATTCGCACGATTGGAATTGGTTTTAAAATAGTTCTTTTTGTCTATTTTCCCCCTCTTTCCACTAAAGTATTTTCTATAAAAAAAAAACACAAACCTATCAATGTCTTAAAACAAGACTAAATGGACATGTACCGCGAACGCGCTTTCAAATAAAACGGTTCATATTTGCATAATCATACAAATACATACAAGACCTGTTAAGGTTAACGCCCGATAACCTAAACTTGTCTTAACTGTGACACAATGGTTTTTAAGAGAATACATGGTGTACATACTGTAATGTAGTAATCAGCTTATCAGGGTATTTCCATGGATCCGCGGCCTATTACACCACTGAACCAGCCACTTATCAATATTCACTTAACAACTTATCACAAAAAAAGCAAATGCTCAACTCCTTTTGTTTGATACATTGATTAACTTATCAAAAAATCTGGATATTTTCTGGTCAAAATGTTTGAATTGGGGTTGCATTTTGATTTGGTTCTTAGTATATTTAATAGCCTTATGTCTCAACCAGTTAACTAGATTAAAAGTGCTTACATGTTTTTTTTTATAATTTGTAACAATTTAGTTTTAAGAAAAACTAATTTACCAAACTTCCAGTATTTTTTGCGTTTAAAAAAAATGTACATACACCCAAAATCACAACGACAATGCAAACCAGCCTAAAATATCACTTGACATTTAATTGCAATAATAAACAAAAATACAAGTTATACAATATTCACCTTCAACTTACTCTCTAACAACTGGTATAGCCGTATCTGTCTGTTGTGTTCTGTTTATAAAAATATTCGTACTGGACGTACTGGACTGAGAGACGATCTAAATGACCAAATTCAAGGTTTTCAGACCAACAGTTCCCGGCAGCCGAATGACTACTGTGTTGAGTGGCTGGCTCGCGTCAGCCGGGGGATAAGTTAAGTTTGAGTCAAATGATTATCACATTCACTCGACCATTATTATCTGTCTCTGAGTGGCTATTTTTATTTTATTTTCCATTTTACACATAAACCAGTTCTAAAACTTTTTTTTTGTATTAAATCTTATTCAAAACAAAACTAAATTCTTAACAAGTAGTATGAAAAAAAAGTGTATAATCATCTCTTAGTCACACACAACGCGCACTTGAAGCATACATACAGACTAAGCTGAGTATCTTAATTGCATATTCTTGATACTGAGATCTCAGATTTCTAGAGATTCTTCAGAAGAACACTTCAGGAACAAAATACATATAGACGTTCTTGTTCAATAACTCAATCAGATTATGTTGTTTTATTTGATTTTTTTACATGAACGGCTTTAACCCCGATTAGAAAAAAAATTAAGCTTAATCCATGACTTGATTAGAGTAAAAGAAAAAATAGTTATTAAAATTCAAAAAATCATACCTACGAAAAAAAAAATCACTGCAAATCACTTCTATAATGCTACACGCGCACTTAACTCTATAGAACTAACTGGTGAGAAATTACGTTGGACTTTTATAATTCAACTAGAGTCCGCAGTCGACATTGACTGACCACTAACTTAAGCACGTAGTACCGACGAAAGATACTTTTGACTAGCCCAAAACCGAGCACCGGGCTTATATTTTATTATCAAAGTTGGTGATCTCAAACTGGATGTCGTTTATTCTAGCGTAAACTTGGAACATCATCTATACACATAAATTTCCCCACCGTCTGCGTCTCCGTCTGAGGCTATTATTAATAAGGCTGAGTAAGACTCGTAGATTGAGAGAAAACCATAACCGTCATAACAAGTATCTTTTCATAACGTTGCAAATAAACGTGCGATAATTACTTCCGAACATACTCTCATTTCATTGGTAATTCCGGTAGAAGAGACATTTCTATAATCTTAAGCAATTTGACCGTTGGTGACACCCCTGACCGTGACCTTGGGGGAAAATCAATGGAAACGTACTAGCTGAAAAAATACAATTATTTTGAACGAAAAAATGCAAATTGGCGGCTGTACTTGTATATGCATAAACGCTAATTAATTGATAGAACCCAAGCGTGCCAGTATCTATAAAAAATAATTAAGATTTATTAACTCTCTTTTAACCGCTAACTTTTCCAACGGTTAAAAATTCTCTATTGAGCTGCTGTAACTTGCTAACAGTGACAGAGAGTACATACAATTTTCAGCAAATGTGGCCGCCCAGGTAGCTCTACAAACGTCCCAAATTTTAGCAAAGTTAGCCAATGGGTTCCTGACGGACGTACCTAGCAAACATTTGTTGGGGGGGGGGGGGGGGGGGGTATCTACATAATCCCGAAAAACAAAATCTCGCCCGATCATAGTCCCGCTTTTTTTACATCAACAACGGAAGTTGGGCTAGGTGCTACCCTGTGAGTGTTGGGTGCCATTCAAGGTTCAACAGAGGTTGGGCTTGGGTTCAATTTACGTTCAACTTTCGTTCAACTTTTGTTGAACGACCCAAAAAGTGTAACTTTCAACTTAGGTTCAACTCACGTTCAACTTTTGTTCAACTTTTGTTGAACGACCCAAAAAGTGTAACTTTCAACTTAGGTTCAACTCACGTTCAACTTTCGTTCAACTTTTGTTGAATGACCCAAAAAGTGTAACTTTCAACTTAGGTTCAACTCATTTTCAACTTTCGTTAAACTTTTGTTGAACGACCCAAAAAGAGTCAAATTCGAAAAGCAAATCTTCATGAAATAATGTATAAATGATTTCGCGGTTGCATCAGTACTGTACATTAGCATTTGTTGAAAACATGAAAATGTCCCACTGAGTTGCGGACTTGTACGCAAGCTGATTTTCAAAAAATCCCGCTTTATACTATCCCGCCATTACAAAATGCCGCCACATCAAAATCTCGCCCATTAAAGACCCTGCCGTTTTTGAATCCCGCTAGTATATAATAATCCCGCCAAAAAATGTTTTCATTAAAAAAAATCAATAGTTATATAATGTGATTCCCAGCAGTTAAAGCGATATTTTCTCTTAGTACAAATCCGTCGGAATATTTGTTTATTTTTTCAATAAAGATGACAATTTAACCCCTACAAAAAAAGACTGTCATACAGAGGATACTTAAGTCTCGACTACTGAAAGAGCAGACCAGCTATTTTTCAAATTAAGTAACCTGGTCCGTGGATATCCGAAAATTAAGTATCCCCATGCGAGGAGACTCATTATGTTAACGGTAAATGTGGTGGCGCTGTTTAATATTTTTGAAAGAATACTTATCTTCTACGACGGCATTTTAAAAAGCGGTATTTTGAATTAAAATTGACATCGCGGGATATTAAATCGGCGGGATTTTGATTAGGCGGGATTTCATGTAAGCGGGATTTTAAACTAGCGGGATATTGAAATGGCGGGATAAGGAAGGTCACGATTTTGAAAAACGGGAATATGATGGGCGGGATATCGTAGTCAACCCATGCGAATTTCAGCGATAATGCTCATTCATGTAAATAAATGCGAAATGTTATAATTTAAACTTTTTCCACAAAAAAAGTTAATTTTCGTCCAAAAATGTCAATTATTGGACATAATTTTTAATCTCAGATTTTTTTCAGAGGTTTTCCGTTAATAAGAATAGAGAAATTGTTAAATGCAGAGAGTTCGCTGAATCACGAGGATGGCTTGCCGAACACCAAGAAAGCACTTTAGTTGTAGGTTTGATGAATGAACTTTGTTTTCTGTAATGTGATTTTTTAGGAAGAGTTTCTCGGGGTTCGGTGGGCCCCAAAATTGAAATGTACATAAAGATAAAAGCGTCTATGCCTCAGCAGTTTCTCGTTATGCAGTTACCCTAGTGTTGCAATCTGGCAACTGACAGCTCTATCGTAAAATTTGACATTTTCAGGTTATACCCAGATAGCATTTTGGAACTGATCCTGCGGCGTCAATAAGTCATCAATAAGTTCCCCTCTATGCAATTGATTCCGCAATGAGAATTTGTTGATGCCAGCCATCAATACGAAAATTATCAATGTATAATTAGTATTTAAACGATCCCCGTAATCATTATTCTGTCTCACCCCTTTGTTCGAAAAATTTCGAATGAAATTTTAATCAAGTTTTCCATCAAAAACGGTTATGAAGAAAAGATTCAATACGGAATCAATTCAGGAATGATCCGTTGATAAATTTTTGACAAAATAATAAAATCCTGTCAATTGTGAAATTGTTCGAGTCGTCCGCAGCTGTTCTTGTGAGTTTTGGATATAGATTAAAGTATTAAAGTTATAAACTGTAAGAGGAACTTGATTAGTGGAGAACGCTAAATTGCAGCCTGTTTTGCCATTATGGTAAGTGAACACGTTTTATCGTATATTTATCTTTTTCTTCAACTGTTAAGTTTATTTATTTGGATCTTTCGTTCTTGTTTTCAGAATCAGATTAGGAATGTAATTGGATATGAGAAGCCCTACCATGTAAAGGCCTGAATAGACCTCGGGCGGAATGAGAATGAAATTTTAGTCCGCTGCGATTTTCTCAATGAAAATGCATACATACTGTCGTGGAATATGTGGTAAATGCTGGGGAATTCCATAAACTAAAATCCGAGAATGGTTTCACAATTTGTCTCTGCCATTTTATGTGTTATTTTTCGATTCCCCGGTCATTAGATAATTTCCACGATGAACTCGTCGTGGACAGTGAATCGGTTTGACGTTTGCTAAACTCATCTAATGACCGGGGAATCGAAAAATAACACATAAAATGGCAGAGACAAATTGTGAAACCATTCTCGGATTTTAGTTTATGGAATTCCCCAGCATTTACCACATATTCCACGACAGTAAGTATACATTTTCAGTGATAAAATCGCGGCGGACAAAAATTTCATTTTCATTCCGCCCGAGGTCTATCCAGGCCTTAAGGAACAAGAAACAAGGCAGGAAATGATATAAAATGTAATGCGTGATATGAAAAGAAAAATAATTAAATAAATTTAAATGAAATGAAATAGAAAGATTTGTTTTTATGAATTTTTCAGATATGAGTATCGTATAGACACAAATATTCAATATTATATCAATGGTATATCGATATAGATTCGCTTTTTTTCATTCCGTTGGTTCGATATTATTTCGATACAATATTGATGGCAATCTTCAATAAATTTTCCCCTTTTCGAAAACGTCGACCAATCAAAATGCTTTAAAAGCGGACATCGTCCATATAAAAGAATCAATAATGGTATACTGAGAGGATCAATACATTGAATATAAGGTTCAGTATAGAATCAACAAAACATCAGTATTGTGCTATCTGGGTACGTACTCAGAACGTTTTGACATACGAGCGCTATTTGTGTTTTTTACAGTAACTTAAAAGACTCATCTCGGCCAAATAATTGAATTTAATCGTGAACATTTTCGTGCGATTATTTTTTACAACTTTCGACGTGGATTAATTCAGCATGTGGATTAGTTCAGATGTTTCAAGATGAGCCAAATCCAACAAAAGTTGTTCATGCACGAAGCACTTCCAAACAAATGGTCGCCTGTTTTTTCGGAAAAACTGGACATGTCACAACCGTACCACTAGAACAACGCAGAACAGTCAATTCTGAGTGGTACACAACCATTTGTTTGCCAGTTGTCTTCCAAGAAATCAGGAAAACCAACCACCGAAGACGGATCACTCTTCACCACGACAATGCGAGCTCTCACACATCAGCTCAAACAACGTTCAAAACATCGATTTGATGGGTCATCCGCCGTATAGTCCTGACTTGGCACCGAATGATTGTATAGATCTTCATGGGGAATATTTTGAAAAACAATAAAGCGATTTTCGTTGATTAATATTTTTTTTTGTTCTCTAATCCCGAAATATAAAAGGCAACCCTTATCTATGTGTGTTGACTGTATTCGGAGTATGACGCAGTTGGCAGACACACTTCATACTGAATAAGAAACACGCGTGTTTTTGAACAGTCGTTTAACTGTGAATCTACATAATTTCTAGAAGAGAGTTATAGTAAATTAAAATAACAATACAAGAAAATTTACAAAACTAGGTTTTTATGCAAAATTCAGCGAAATTTCTAATATCCAAAATTCGTTTATGTGAAATCCCTGTTTTTTATTTGCGGAAATTCCCTACCTCTAATTATAATATATTTTTTGAGCGTTCATGTAATCATCGAAAAATGCAAAGACAGAAACACGAAGGATTGTGTATAGAAATTTGATTCAACCATTTAAGTTCTGACCCGCCGTAACTTAATTTTGGACCATCGCTCCACAATTCAATGTTAAACCATTTGATCGATAATATCTTTTGCAGAAAACATTAGCATCAAATTGTCTAATCGTTCATCCCCCCATTAACGTCACTGGACATATCAAAATAAGCTGAATAATCTTGTAAGCTTTCGGTTCTTAGTTTGAAAGTCTCTCTCGCTATCTACCCAAATTTTTGACACTCGTAGCAATTATCAAGAAGAATATGAATTTCAGCATGAAGACATTCCTATCGGCCGAAATTTGAAATATATCCTGAAATGGTTAAAGCAGTTTGGCTATTTTTCCAATTCTTCTGTAGACTTTGAGATAAAAACGTCGATAAGTATTTTGAACTATTTTTGGTCAAATGTTGCAAAGTCTGTTTCGTCTGTAGTTTGAGATGATTCGTCCATTTTTTTCGGAGCACGATAGTGGCGGAACAACTTCACTCGGGGCCCTCTCACCAATTTCATGCGTGGGCCCCCCAACACTGAGAGAAAAGCAGAGTGCAATCAATCGAAAACTGGCTTAAATCAAGCTCTTTTTAAACATGTTTGGCATTACAGTGTTTCTACTAAAATTAAGAACGTCACGCCGCGGCGCGGCGTACTTAACCCTCAAACCCGCAACTCTTAACGGCAAGAAATATTTACACAAGAATTTTGTATTTAGTATAAGTATGTTCTGGTAAATGATATTCTTAAATCAATTTTATGATTTTTGTCGATGATTACTTTAGAAATGAAAAAAAAGAATACCCGCCTGGAGGCGGGTATACGGGTTTACCATGTAAAAAAAATGCATTTGCTCGAACAAAAAGATTTAATTTTAGAGTGTTTTGATTGAGATTTTTAGTGTTATATTCCTTTTTTTATATTTGTTAGTGTTTTAGAGCGCATAGACAATGGCAGCTGTCAACCTGAGGTAAATGTTATATAGGGCACCCTTAAAAAATAATAGAATAAAATAAGCTTATTTATGTATTTCAATCCCAGCTGGTATTTCAATTGTGGCTTAGTAATTGTTGAAGCAATTCTGGATTTTGAACATTACAAATGCATATTTCATTTCCGCCAAACAACTGTTTTTAATTTGTTTCTTTTTTTTTTTCTGCAAATAGCAAACTTTCCTTCGACCCCAACATCCCATACACTTGCATAATATAAGCGCCTGTTAAGGTACTGGATACCTTTCTATTCGAAATATTTTACTATATTCTAGTCCGTTTGCTAGAATACCTTCAAAGAATTGATAATATCATATTTAAATCCGCCCTGGAGTCTTAAAACATGGTGAAGCCAATGGATACCTAATTTTTAGGGCCAAAAGCAAAAGCAAGTCGGAAGCACCGTGGCTTACATATGTGTGATGAAAAGGCAAAACTAGCTCGTATGTCTCTGCGATGACACAACCCACTAGCTACATGGACAGTGGAGTCGAGTAATTTTCGCCAAAATGGGGGACGCGCCAACACGAGCAACGCGACAGCGTGGACTGTATAATACGGGAAGCCTTAAGAAGATCGCGCTAATTTTATGCATTGGATTGTACTAATTTATCAAATCTTAGAAACTGATTCACACGTTTAATTGTTTGCAGACCAAAACTTTAATGCCTAACATTCTAAAAAATATATCCGGATGAATTAGGATCTGAGGATTAGGAATTGAGGGTCACAACGGACAAAGGTGATAGTTGCCTCTCAATCGTCCACAAGGCAGCTGGTCAAAAAGTCCCTGTCGACAAAGTAGAGGTTTCTGGAGCAACAAACGATTTACTATACGTTAAATGCATTTTTATTAATTTTGATTTAAGTACAGTATTTACATTAGATCATTTTCTTACGTATTGGAACAGCCCCATAATTCCAAGGGGGACTCTATTGCAGCCATTGAATATTTTGGGGGTTTCAAGTATACAATACATTAATTACTAAGTCTAAAACTGCTCTTAACTTAAAAACCAACTTAATACACTTATCAAGTTATTGCAGTACCCCTATTGTTTATCAAAATATTTGAGCAGTTTATATGGAATATACTGAATGAAATATACCTTAAACCCGTATACCCGCCTGGAGGCGGGTATCGGTTTTTGTCAACTAACACCTCCAAATTTAAAATTTTTTGACAAATTAACAAACAATCGCATAAACAACCCTTTTACCTATGCTCTCTAAAATTCCGGGTAATATTTAACGATTTTAAATAATCTTTCTTCGCTTTTGACTTACGCAATTTTTAAAAAGTAATTTTGGTTCGTATTTTCACATTTCTTCTCCTATAATTGCTAAAAAGTGACCCACTATTAGCTGGGTACATTGGAAACTTACAAAAACGAGTTTGCTATTTAGTAATGAAACGAGATAACTAAATATATTCACAGAAAAAGCATAGAATAACTCACTGATAAGGATTTTGTGATACCCGCCTCAGGGCGGGCTTACGGGTTAGAGGGTTAACTTTGCTAAGAGCTATTTTGACTCTTATATTGAGAATGGCGTTCTTGTTTGAACGCTTATTAAATGATTGATTTCATCAATCGTATTCTTTTATTTTAAAATGAAAAAGCTTACACAGCCCAGTATTGACCTCTACAGCGGGATTCGATCCGGGGGTTATGATTTGAACACGGGCCGGTATAACATAATAACTATTGAAACATTCAAAAAATTTACAATAGGTTTCTTTTTTGGCTTTTTCTGCCTATATTTCTTGATTGTATCAGCGGATTTCAGTAAATTTTCTCCACAGAATTGGTGTTTAGCCCAATTGAAGGAACAACTATCGATGCATATGAGAAATTGACAATGAGCGGAAGTATGAAGACAAACATACCTTTTCATGTATTTCTTGGGCGAATTACCGATTGTTAGTAAGTGTACCCCAACAGGTTGGTCTATACAAGCAGTATATGCATGTACAGGAAATTCACAATAGGCAGCCGATTAGGTCTCCTCCACGAATAGCAGAGTAATTTTTGAAACATGCAAAATATGTATTTACAATGACCAAATTATAAGAACAGTTCTTTTTCGTACAGTTCATAAATGAATTGCTGGATTTCAGTAAATTGATTCCACTGGATTTGGCCTACCCATTGAGATAAGCCGAACATGCCTATAGCTCCTCATCGAATATCTTGATTTCAATTGCCCAATCACATATTGGTCTCTACCCTAAAATACATCGATAGCTATTGAAATAAATGGATAAAATTCTCAATAACCCATTGGTCACTTTCCTTTACCTAATTAACGTAATTTTGTAAATTTTCCTCTATGCTTTTTCTTGACCTGAAATAGCTGCATACCTATTGAACCATATATAACTCCTGGACGGATGACCGAAATTCGCCTCTTTGCTGAACTTGATTTGATTTGTATGAATTTTGGATAAGTTAATAAGAACAGGACTATTATTTCTTCGTAGCTACATGTAATGCAATTAATGTACCTATGAAAAAAACTATTTTCATGATGTTATGCTTTGCTGCTGGATGGTGTCTATGATACTATGATACATGGTGAGGTTTCGTTTCGTTTATAATTCCACGTAGGAAGTCAAACAAGAGCTGATCTCCCAGCTCATTTGAACAAAAACTATGAAAAATAAACTCGATAACTCAAAGAACGACTCCATAACTCGAAGTTAAATTCTTTGTTTGGCGGTCGGCAAGATTCTATTAGCCAAAGCATATTGAAGAAAGACTCTATAAAATATTACTGCTTAAAAAAAATGTTAAAAGAGCCAATTTTAGGCTTTATTTTTAGGTAATAAGGTGATTTCAGAAAATGTCCCTCACCGGATACCTATCCATATAGTTATTCTGGTGTTTTGTTAGTTGTATTTCACAAGCTTTTCTGATATTTTTTAAACGAATTACATAATTTCAGTAAGCTTACTCTTAATCATTGGTCTCTACTCAGTGAAGGGTATATGGTCACACATGCTAAAATACCTATCCATTAAAACAAAGTCGCCAAAGAAAAACGACGGAACAAGTACGGGTTTTCGGACCTCTGTAGCTCGGACCCTGGTTGGTCCTGAGTGTTCAAATTCGGTAAAGGTTGTCGTTCGCGCCGTCTTACAAAGTATAGAAAATTTCAAGAAGATACGATGAAAAACACCAGAGATATAAGAGTTTGAAAATCGCATTTTTTCGAAAATCTTGTTCTCGTTGTTCTTGTTGTTCATTGACAGGGCTACAGCCTTGCAGAGGGTATCTCGGGATTTGGTCTCTTTTTCCATTGATAGAGTCTCTCGTGAAGGTGTGCATAGGCTATCGTTTGCTCCGATCCGTGGAGTAGAAAAAAAAGATACAGCGGAAAATGTGAAAAAATACGTAGAGTTTCTCGCTTAAATCTTTTTATATGTTTTAAAGGAAGCATTTTGAAAAAGTCGGGGATAGGCCCGAAAATGCCTAGAAAAGAATCGTATAGTTTTGTGATTTGGCAGGACTGTTTCGAACAATCCCTTGTATATGTTCTCTAAAGTTTTCAGTTGTAAAGCGTCTGCAAGAGCGGCGACAAGGGCAAAGGTTATCAAAGAGCACAAAGGTTACCAAGAGGGTTATTATTGTTATTATGTTCTCAAACATGGTCGTGATAAAAGGACAGTGAATATCGTCTTCATTTCAAGAAAATAAACGCATTCATTTATTGTTATGTTAAGTAGATTTTGTCAATTGAAAACTGCAAAAAAATATGATATCTCACAAAAACAACTCTGTTGTAAAAAGTTTCCGCCAAAGAAAAAGTTGTCAGCCGCAAAAAGGATTGATATAATACATTCCCGCCAAAATGCTCGCAAGGATATGCATTCAAAAGTGATTGACTTAGTTTATAGTTTCCACGAAAACAGCGTGGTGCGGTATGCGTCAGAATTTGTGAAATAATTTCCGCCGCGATAGGCCACGCTGAATTTGCCAATTCGTGTGGAGTTTGTGTTGTGTGTACCGCGTACCGCACCCGCGCTGGTTTGGTGGAAGCTAATTTCTTGCAATGCTGTTTGGCGGGGAGGGGTAATTGTAGGATAAAACCAATCTTATGAAAATTAAGAAAGAACTTTATTGTATAAAAAAGGGAAAAGTCGTCTATACGAAGGAAAGCAAAAAAAAAGTTTGTAAGACACATTTTATTTACAAGGCTGGAAGATTCGAGATTAAATCTGAAAAGATCATAGCAGCAAATAGCACCCTCGTCAGCTCCCCGCCAATAAGCGTTGAAAGAAATTAGCTTCCACCAAACCAGCGCGGGTGCGGTTCGCGGTACACACAACACAAACTCCACACGAATTGGCAAATTCAGCGTGGCCTATCGCGGCGGAAATTATTTCACAAATTCTGACGCATACCGCACCACGCTGTTTTCGTGGAAACTATAAACTAAGTCAATCACTTTTGAATGCATATCCTAGCAAGAATTTTGGCGGGATTGTATTATATCAATCCTTCTTGCGGCTGACAACTTTTTCTTTGGCGGAAACTTTTTACAACAGAGTTGTTTTTGTGAGATAAAAATTACAATTACTAACCAATATTGTAAAAATACTTCTTTCTCATACCTTTGTCTTTATCGTCTGAAAAGATTAGTGGGTTTCAGTAAGATAAGTCCATCGGATATGTCTATACCCCGAACAACAGAATTACTGCTATTGAAACACTAATAAAATTCACGAAAGGCAAAATTATGAAAACAAATTTTTCTGAAAATTGAATTGTCGTCACATATTTGCGGATTTCAATAAATTTCTTTGACTGGATTGACACTTGAGAAAGTTGCAGCATGCGAAAAATTTGCAACGAGTTAGCGGATTTTGTTCTATTCTGTCCCTCGCCTGATTTATAACCGTTCTCATCAGCAGCGAATGATTTTCTATCTTCAATAGCCTGTGTCTATGTGAATACCTATTTAGACATCTGCAACATTGACATGAGAAAAATTGAGAAAGCACTAACTACGTGGAACACCTGCCAAAAATTCTGCAAAATTTGCCAATACAAAAATTATTTATGTAGCTTTTGTCTATATCATGAACGGATTTACCGACTTCCGTAAGTTCCATCCCCTCCCCCCAAATTGATGACCAGGAACAGCTTATAAGCCGCTGGAAATTTGAAATTTACAGTCCAGTTGTCAATGTATGCATTTAATTTCCTTCTTTGTCTATTTCAGGATGATTGATGAATGATCATTTTGTACTGTTTTTTTCTTTAACGGGAACAACTCTTCACAATTTGAAAATTGGCCAGGAGCCTACTATTGAAGCAATTGCTTGAAGATATAAAATTGTCTATTTCAGTAAATTTACTACATGCATCTGAAAAAACTCCCACTTGCGATAATTGAATTGGTTTTGCCATATATATTGCCACTAAATGACTTATTTTCAAGATAAAAGAATTGCTACTGCCGAATCAGAAAAAATAGGCAGGAGAAAAATACTAAAAGAGTTTGCTCATTTCCTCATTTTCTTATGCTTTTGACAAACAAATTTGATGACTTCAGTGGTTTTGCACTACAAATGTTCCCATTTCTGTGATTCCTTTTCCCGAATTGATAACCAACCCAAATAGCTATGTTGCTATTGCTAACGAAACATCTGGAAGGCTACGAAGGCAGT
Organism: Microchrysa polita; assembly: GCA_949715475.1. Taxonomy (NCBI): domain Eukaryota; kingdom Metazoa; phylum Arthropoda; class Insecta; order Diptera; family Stratiomyidae; genus Microchrysa; species Microchrysa polita. The sequence continues at coordinate 130,325,084 of OX454415.1, read as the reverse complement.
AATTTGTCCATACGTTTGCCTATATTTCTTGATCGGATTACCGTGTTTCAGAAAATAGGACTAATTCCATGATCCATCGCCAATATTTCCAGAACGGATTTCAGAAACCCCTCTCAATGGTTTACACCCCCAATAACCCACGAACTAGCGGATCTCAGTAATTCGGTCGCCTTCAGCACAAGAACCCCTATTCCTACTGAAATATCTGCAAAAAACAATCGCCAATGCCAAAATAATTTCTCCTTTTCGCAGATTAGCGGATTTTTGTATATTTTCCAAACAAACATCTGAATAAGTGCTATCCTCAGTAGGAGACATATCTGGAAAATCAACCAAGAAAAATCAACAAGGCAGCTCATTTTCTGATGCTTTTGTTAGTCTAAGAAAGTTAGGATATTTGGTCGGCAAAAATCCTACATCGGAAATTTGTTTGCAGGATGGTTGATAATGGCCCCCGGATTATGGGAAAAAACCCAACCGAATGAGGTCCGCAACCTTATAAAAAGGGGGAAAGTTACCCCGTGAGATTTGTGTAATAAGTTCAAGATAATTTTGAGGGAACATTGCTCACGGCTAAATTAGCTGCTTTCGCGAGTTATGGAGCTTTTAAAAAAGTTCTAAAATCGAGAATAGTCTAATTTATTTATTAATTCTAGCATCGAATTTCCCAATCAAATTCTAATGTGTTATATACATATGTATATCATTGCAAGGGAAATTTTATTTATTTTTTTTTCATCCTCAGAACATTTTTCTGCATCTTTTGCCATTTTTAGGGTTTTTTAGAAAAAAAATTTTTCAAATAACCCTTATGAAATCGATTTTGTCCGTCCGTCCGTCTGTCCGTCTGTCCGCCTGTCCGTCCGTCTGTTCACTAAATGACTCCCGAACGGCTCAACCGATTGTCATGAAATTTGGTAGGAATGTGTAGAATGGTTACAGTCTTTGGCACGAATACCTTAGAAGTTGGTAGGAAGAAGATAACAGGGTGTCCCGAACGTTTGAAAAAAGTCGACTTTTTTAGTTTTTATCGGAGATTGACGTATGGGTATTTAAATCAAAGATCTAAACGAGTACATCTCACATCAGTTAAAATTTTCCAGTTTCGAGTAACGGTAAAAAAGTTATTGGCGTTTAAACTTAAACTTCCTTTTCGACCTCCGTTTTTCTAAACCGTTATAGGGATCGATATGAAACTTTGCACACAGATTGGTCAGTATGGCCTTATATACGTTAAATATTAAGACTGTTGACTTTTGCTAAGGAAAAGTAAATAACAGTAGTAAAATTTCAATTTGTTCGTGTGTAGTCCTCTTAGGTTTCCAAATATGAAAATTCTGCTAAGGGTTTTCAGAAAATTACATAGGGAATATGTCTACGAATTTTCATTCGAATAACTGTATCCAAACCGGAAATATAGCCAAGTAGGTATGCAAGGGAACCCTCTTAAGCATTTCTTCAATGCATATCTTTTAACTTCCCACCAAACAACTTGGCGAACTTTCACCATAATGAACAAAAGTCTGATTCGAGTTTTCTTCGACTAGACGAACTATCCTCGGATTTTACGCAAATAGTACGACACGATGAAGAATATTCAACGTCAGTACGAACTTTTTTAATCATGGCGAATAATCTGCGTATCTTACGAGCATAATTCACTGCAGCGACGAAAATTCGAATCAGACTTTCCTTCATTGTCACGAAAATTGGGAACAGGCATTAAATAGCCAATAATAACCAATATTAGCACAAACAAACGGACGGCGAGAGCTTTTGTAGTGGCCACCAGAAAAGCATTGTGCATTTCAGATTGTAAGAACGATGGTTCTTGTCTTGCAAGTTTACCCGTCCGGTTTTGTCTTACAATTTGAATTCACCCATTCGAATATGGTCGGGCAAAAGGCATCTTCTACGAATCGCCAATGCAAATCGCTTGCGCTTCGTAATGGAAAAACTTCTACGAATCGTAAAGGCAAATAATTTACAATTCGTAATGGCAAAACTTCTACGAGTCGTAAATACTTATCGTATTCAGTTCGCCGCGACACATCGTTTTCGGATTACATATATTCGGTTAGCCGGAGCAATTCGCCATAGAAGTATGTACCATATTCTTCTCAGGCAATCTGTTTGCGATCTGAACACGAGTTCGCCGGCGAACAAATTTCTCGTCTTGGCAAATCGTCTTTAGAACGCCGGCGAATCATTTTGTTTAGTGGGAGGCGCCAACTGAACACCTCCAACACACAGATTTGTAGTACGGACAGAGCATTGATCTTTATGGAGTAGTGCACCAGTAACAGAAAAAAATCGGCCAGGGGTGAAGAGTGAAACGAGTACTATCTATCTACTATCAATCTGCCTGGTACATTACCTGATGGGCCCGAGGCGGCGTAAGCGCTAGAGCGCGAGCTGGCAACGGGCAGCACAACACTCCGCTTTGAACTGCAGGAAACGCATGCCGCTACTGACACGTTCTCGAGCCTAACCTACACGATTATAGAGCCCAGGGACATCTTCGGATGTGCAGTGTATTTATATAGGAGTATTTAATAAAGGAATAAATTCACACAGCTAGGTGCACTTATTCTATTGTGAATGGAATTATGATTGCATGATAAAAAAAAGCTTTCATTATTTATTTAAACATCGAAAATCTTTCGCTTCTTATAAGTACAAGAATTATTATTTTTATGGCGTAAAGAGCGTATTCTCAATTCCCTTAGACGCTAAACGTTCGTCCAACCATCCTCTTAAAGCTGGCACGCTGGCATAAACTCCGGGAATTTCATCGCCGCATTCAATACCCCATGCAACAATACCGGCCTGATAGTATTGTCCACTTCTTCCAGTAATCGGGCATACCAATGGTGAACCTCCATCTCCTGTGCACATATCCCTGCCAATTTCACCGCCCGCACACAAGAGCGAACCATGCAACTCAAAGTTTCTACCCAAATGTGTGGTTCGCAACAAAGTCTGACACTGGTCACGGGGAACGACCGGCAAATCGATTTTCTTCAAAATCACCTGATATTTGCCCTCCCGGCCGAACACATCCTTACCCCAGCCGGTGCCGACACATCGACTGTAATCAAAATTAGCTCCAACTGGCGGCAAGCAAATTGTCCTTACATTTTCTGCGATTTCTATCGGGCTTTTGAGGAACAGGAGGGCAATATCGTTGTACAGATTTTTCTTGGTACGAGTATAGTGCTCGTGTGTGACAAATTCCGAGACTTGGCGATCCTGATGCGGGTAATATTCAGAGTTGGTCTGAGTATCCCATTCACCAGCACGAATCTTCAAAGTATCAGCCTGCTTTCCGTGAACACAATGAGCAGCACTAAGTACGACACTGGGATGAATGAGTGAACCGCCACATTGATAAAGATTACCATCCGGATTGAAATTATCCTTTTCCAAAATTGCCACCATCCAGGGGAATTCACCGTATTGAGTTTCATTGTGCTTATCGCCGGTGATCTTGAAACCACCAATCCCATCAAAGTTGCGGAGACCACAGCCTTTCGGCGCTTGTGTTGGAAATAAAGTGGGTGTTATCCTCTAGAAACAAAAAAGAAATATTTAAAATATAATTTTGGTAAAAAAAGAGATCATTTTCTTCAATACCTTTTCACTAGTCTTACAGCATATTTGCCAGTCCTCCCGACACTGTTGAGGATGATTGTCACTGTAACGAATATTAATTTCACGGTGTAGAACAACTGTATCGTCCTTACAGAGATATCTGGGTACACATTCATATCCTGCCTGGCATCCACTTACGCGAGGTTTAGGATCCGAAATCGTTTTGTCAAAAATCGATGTGATTAGATCATCAAGACTGCCACTTTGTGAAGCACAGTATACGTATTCACATGCAACTAGGAGTAATAAAACTGCCGCACGCATGGTTGGTTAATTTGAAAATAATAAAGACGAAAAGACAAAAATAACTGCAGCAAAATTTGAACAAGAATACATACTTTAATGTCCAGTCTAGAATGAAGAATACGTACCAGAGTACTGTACGTCCCGTATATATTGAAACCAAAAATATATTTATAGATTAAGTCGAGCATACAAAATTAGTGAGTGGCAAAAACCCACGCACATTATCGCAAAACGCCAAGAATCAAAACTCGCGGTAGCTTGCCCGCCAAAGAAAAAAAATCGAGACGCAAACAAGTAAGTTTACTAGACGAAACAATATTTAAGGCCACGGCATTATAAGCAACATTCCGAAAAATTTCACCAAAATATTCAGCGCATAGGCTATCAAACTCTTCGGTGCGTACGTTAAGTGTCGAAAACTAGGGTTAATTTTAGCTCAATTTCAATTCAATTCAACTGCTATTGGTAAAATTTATTCAAATTATGTCAAAATCGAGCCAAAATTAACCCAAGTTTTCGGCACTTAAGTCATTCAAACTGTTAGAAATAATGGAGTTAGAATAAAATCGTGTAAGAAGGATTTGATCGTTAGACTATACGCCCATTTTTAAAAGAATCGTACGAGCACCTCACCTTGGCAGAAGTTGGAGAAAATTGAGATGGAAAATTTATTGTTTCTGGGTCAAAGCACAAAAGTTTGACTTTGAAGCTCCGTAAAAACCAAACCTCTAATCGAAATTTAATGTGGTTAGTTTTATTTATTTTTTATCGTGCTCTGTGGCCGTGATCGTTCGGTCGCCACTCTGTGAAATAGACACTCATAGAGAAACGAGTTTCCAAACTCGGCACGACTCGTCGCAAGTTTATTATTCAGAAGAAGATGATAAGAAATATTCTTATCGTCGAATAATAAAACTAACAATGCGAGTAGGAACTGGTATGGCTGACAACCGTATCACACTCCGAATTCAGTTGTCTTTGACTACACACGGTAGTCATCAACGCACCATGCTCCACTAGGAGTTACGGTAATCGAGAGAGAGAGAGAGAGTTTTATTTTTTAGCTAAATTTGTTGGCTATAGTAAACATCTTATTTCGCTATTCTAACTAGTCTAGCTTTGGAGATTATGAGGTTTAAGTTGTAGAAGAAAGTGATTTCTTCAAAAATCTTCAAATGCCTGTGGTAGAAATAGCCTTAAGATTTGGGGGTATGTTTCGTACAACTTTTTTTCTGGAAATCACATGAGGAATCACAATCCGATGAGTTTTTGCGACAGTTTCCGGACACCTTGTATAGATATTCTCCTCTTGGTCATAGTCGATAAATACATGAAAAGTAGCCATATTCAAAAAATATGCAAATATGGTTCGAAATTTAATGCAAAACTACGATCAACACATGAATCCTCTCTACGAACACATACCTTAAGGCGATTAAAATGATAGGATGTTTATACCAGCAACTTGGGCATCTGAAATCTAGTTATGCTAACGAAACGTCTACTAGGCCTCGGGTTAGGACTACCGGTTACAACTTTTGGCAATGCCACCATGACAAAGATTGGATTCTGGAACGCACGATTTCTTCAAGTGGAGAATCAATTTAGACGATACAAACTCAACACCTTGGGGCCGAGCGATATTAACTGGTGAAATAGTGGGGAATATTTTTCTCCTACACGTGTTATTTTATTCCGGAAAAGATTCTGGCAGTGTTCGGGAATCAGGCGTTGGGCTCCTGTTAACCAGATCAGCTCATAGCAGTCTGATTAGTTGGGAACCGCAGCTTCTGATAGAATTATGACCGCCAGGCTCCGTACTCAAATGAGAAACATTAGAAAAATTCAATGTTACGCTCCAACGACGGACTGAGGCACGTGATGGGGAGACACGGTCTGGGTAACTGGAACGGTAACAGTAAGAGGTTTGTAAAGTTCTGCAATTTCCACCGCTTCGTCATCGGAGGAACTACATAATGTTCGAGCATAAGAATTGCCATAAGATCACCCGGACGTCTCTTGATCGGTACCGAACCCAGAATCAAATCGACATTTCTAGCAGATTTCGAAGTTGCCTTCGAAAGGTGCTAACGCAGGTATGGGAAAAGACCACCATCTGATGGTTCCAAATGTTCGTTTTCGGATTCCTTCCATGCAATCTCATCGAGATGCTCCGTCCCGGCACCGTAAGTTCGACACCGTCGAATTAAAGTATCCGGCTGTAGTAAAACAATTTAAGGATCACCTCACGCAGAAAGCAGCTGTGGCTATTAGTCGCCCGTTCGATGACTTAAATGCTCACTGGGATGCCATAAAGAATACTTACCTGTAGAGCGCTGAGACCTTGGCCCAAATCCGGGCCCCGGCCAAAGCCTTGGATGTCCGACGCAACATGACAGCTGATTGTCGAACGGAAAAAGGTTAGGGTGGGTCTAGCATCAGCAGCAGACGAGAATCATCACAACATTGAGCCCTTGTACCTTTCGAAAGCTCGGGAAGTCCGACGTAGTGTACGCCGTGACAAAAGAGTGTATGCCAACTTTCTGCTTGCTGCTGCACGAAATAATGAATTAAATACAGTATACAGTGTCATCAAGGAGTGTAAAGGTGCTCGTAGCTCCTATCAACACCCGGTGAAAGATACCGATGATCAGTGGAGGGAGTGTATAACACATTAGAGTTCTATTATATAATTCGGCGCTAGACTAAAAAATAAATTGAAACTTTTCATTTTATACCTTTTTAAAAGCCCCATAACTCTTGAAAGAATGCTAGTTCAGCCGTAGAAGTATTCAAAATATGTTCAATATTATTTTGGGGGAAACATCGGCTGGCATTTTTTTATATGGAGTTTCGTTACCCAAACCTACACGGGATAACCAAAAAAACACACATATTGAGTCGCTCCGATGAAGGAACCTCATTATCCCCCCATTTGAATTTGACAAAAGGACATATCCATAACTCCCCCAAAATTGGAACAGACTGCTAAATTTTGGTTTATATCGATTATAGCGAATAATCACTCCACCCACAAAAAATTAGTTCATTCGGATAAAAACTAAGGGTGCCTTCCATACAGCAAACAACTGGCATTTACATGAATAGGGGTCTTGCTGATATGCCTTTCACGCCCAATGATGCCATATGGCATCATGCTCATGCAAAACCACTTTATAGGGTTTTCCTAAAACAAAATCGAAAAATCTTTTGATCTTCTTTTACAACAACCTCTTTACAAAAGAAAACCAATAAAATGAATCACATAAAACGATTATTACCAGGAAATATGGGGAAACGGATAAATCAGTTTTTCGGCTTTACGACAATCGTCAAACCTTCTCAGAAATTTCATTAAAAATAACATCCCAAAACTAAAAATGTCACGCTGAAAAAAATCAACCAGGTATTACACTATTGGGATTGTCTAAAATCACACAAAAAGTTTAAATTTATTTGTTGCATTTTCTATTAAAAATCATTAAATTTCATGATGCCATATGGCATCATTCGGAGCGAAATTTTATGTGTTTATTATTTAAATCAAATCCGAAAGCTCTTAAAAAATCACCCTTTATATCGTGAGTAACACCCACCATTTTAAAAACCGGCGTACACTATACGATTCATGGTTTAATTTTATTTGACGATCGATTGCAATGAAAATGTCTGACTTCCTTGCAACACATACAGGGTGGTCCACGCGAAAGTAATCGATTTGAACATAGCATAACTTTTTTGTTTAGGTATTATTATTTTATTTTATTATCTGTTAAAATATTTAATGTCTTCTATTTCTTATTACTTTATTTTTTTATGGTGTATAAAAGCTACTCTCAATTCCCTTATAAGCTAATTGTGTGTCCAACCATCCTCTCAACTGCGCAACATTGGCAACCGCCATCTCCTGTGCACATATCCCTGCCAATTTCACCGCCCGCGCACAAGAACGAGGGATGTAACTCATAGCCTTCAACTCTATGAGCGGCTCCCAACAAAGGCTCACACTGATCTTGTGGAACAATAGGCAAATCGATTTTCTTTAAAATCACCTGATATATACCCTCCCGGCCGAACACGTCCTTACCCCAGCCGGTGGCGATACAACGACTTTTATCAAAGTTAGCTTCAGCTGGCGGCAAGCAAATTGTCCTTACGTTTTCGGCTATTGCCACTGGGGTTTTGAGGAACAAAAGGGCAATGTCGTAGAAGAGATATTTAGGGAGATAGTGCTCGTGCGTGACGAATTCCGAGACTTCACGATCCTGGTCCGGGAACTCTTCGTTTTTGGTTTGAGTGTCCCATTCGCCAGCACGAATCTTCAAAGTATTAGCCTGCTTTCCGCGAACACAATGAGCAGCACTAAGTACGACACTGGGATGAATGAGTGAACCACCACATGCGTAGTTATTGCCATCCTTCTCCAAGATTGCCACCATCCAGGGGAATTCACCGTATTGAGATTCGTTGTGCTTGTCGCCGATAATTCGCATACCACCGATTCCATTGGAGTTGCGGAAACCACAACCTTCCGGCGCTGGTCGTGGGAATTCAATCGGTTCAGTGGTCTGCAAACAAAAATTAAACATTTCAAATATAATTTTTGTCTTAAAAACGAGAGAAAAATTACCACATTACCTTTTTGCTAGTGTTACAGCATATTTGCAAGTAATCGGGACACGGTTGGGGATAATCGGGGCCATAACGAATAGTAACTACACGATGGTGGATAAGTTTGCGGTCTTTGCAGAGATATTTAGGTACACATTCATATCCTGGCTGGCATCCAGTTACATGTGGTTTTGATTCCGGAATTGGATCCTTATTTCCAGTGTCGCCACAATCGTCAACATTTTCGAAAATTCGATAATAGTCGCGAAAAACTTCAGGACCCGGAGTTGTGGCAGATGAACCACCACTACTCTTCTTGCCTGTGTTGAGGCAACTTGTGTCAAAAATTGATTTAACTAAATCGTCCATACTGTCACTCTTTTGAGCACAGTGTGCGCATGCAAGTAAAAATAAAGAAACTACTGCACGCATTTTGGTTAATCTGGAAATATATAGAAGAAAGAAGATAAATTATTCTGGGAAAATTTAAAGAGGAATATCACACCCTTTGATGAACTAGTAAGTACGTAATACATAAAGTGGAAAAATTACACCGAACCTAAGCAATTGTGATGCAGTAGCCTTATGGTCATAAATGAATGGATCTACGCTTTTCATAGAAATGTTTAAATTTGGAAAAAGGAATATGCACTATGTTAATCAATTAGGTGTTAAGTCAAATGGTTTGATTTTTCCAGATTACACTTCCAATAACTTCAAACTTAATACATGACTTAATTTGTAATATAGAACGAGAAATCACTTTGAACTACAGTTCAACTAGAGTTCGCAGACGACTGAATTATCCATACCTGTGACCAAAAACAAACGTTTGGCTAGCGAAAAAACTAGCACTTATTAGGAAAGTTGAAGGCAAACTGGACGTTTAATCTAGCGTCAATTTGGAGCATCATATAATTAAAATTTCCCCACCGGGAGAACCATCATAACGAGCAGCTTAATTGCAAAAAAAATGTGCGAGAATGCGCAATTACTCGAACTAAATTGGTAATATACCTAAATGAAACATTTTTCTAATCTAAAGAAAGCTGTTCGTCAGGGTCACCGTGACCGTGCCCCTAAGAAAATGAGATGATATATACTTAGCTGATATTGCTGGGGAAATACCGTATTTATATTTTGGACGAAAAAATGCAATTTGCATTATTCAGGGTGTCCCATAAGTCAACTGTGGTGGTTACTTCTGGTCCCGGGGAGCATCTAGTTAGCTGGGACTCCCGATGTCGTAAGATACGCGAAGGAGCAGCTGAAGAGCTAGAACTCCTGAGTGGACGTGAAGGAGCAGCTGAAGAGCTAGAACTCCTGAGTGGACGCGAAGGAGCAGCTACATAGCTAGAACTCCTGAGTGGACGCGAAGGAGCAGCTACATAGCTTAAGCTGACCATACGTACAGCATTTTGCTGTACAGTACAGCATTTAGACCTCTCGTACAGCTATGAGAAGCGTACAGCAAAACGTACAGCATTCTTGCCGGCCCGACCTGTGATCAGCATTGTGTACCTAAGTAGTTGAAACTGTTTTTCGATCGGAAAATATGAATGATAAGCCTGACATCTTGCCTATATAAACTATGTAAAAACTGCGACTACGGCACCATCAACATATGTTTCCCAACCATTAGTCTGCGGGCTAATTCGTGAGGTTCTCTGAAGTCTGGTCACTACTCACATAAAAATAATAACTGACCCGTAGTCAGGGCCGGATTTTCCATATGGGCAACCTGGGCAGCTGCCCGGGGCGGCAAATTTTGAGGGGCGGCGCATTTTTGAAGCTTTCTGTTGGTTTTATATTCTATGACTCTGACTCAAGGAGCAGTTGATGTAATTAGGAAAAAATGTTAATTGCTTTATAATCCAGTTAATTGCCTTAATCCAGGGCGCCAAATGTTTCGATACTTCGCTTTTAAATTTTTATACTTCACACAAAATTCTGCTGGAGTAGAGGCAGAAAATTTGTTCAACATCATGTGTTAGGAGTGGAAATTGTCGGTAGCCAAAATATTGTTAGTTCAATTTTAAAGCCAAATTTTACCGTTTTGATAAGGGTATGATTCAGCTACAAAATGAATTTTGATAAAATATGTTGAAAGACACGTAAATATGAGACTCTCTCTTTACAAGGTCCCTAACTAGGCAAAGCTGTATACCATTGCTGAGTTCTATGCTGAGGGACCCTCAATCGGATGTGAAAAGCTGCACTACCTATCGCTTCAAGCTGATTGGTAGTCGCAGGTCAAACGAACCTGGGGTATGCACGTCTGAATTCAGCGTGAGGGTTATATTTTTAGAGCCGAAGGAAGACCGGTCGCACCTATATTGGAAAGACTCTAGCAAATAGGGTACCTCAGTGCTTGGTCTGCCCAGGGGATTATGATACCTTCCAATCATGGTGTTGAACTCGGCACCTGAAAAGTTTTTGTTTGGTTTATAAGGAAAAGTTTTATTTTTCCATCCAGCAAAAAATATATCACTTTTTACATTTTTAAACCCGTTAGCTTTCTACAAAAGTAAGACATTCAGTTTTTCTCCTGAGAAGCAACAGTGACCAGTACACGATTTGGTTTCGGGAAGGGTTAAGATCTCTCTGCATTGACTATCATTGTCTATATTTTCGAAGTATCACGTTTCCATCGTGTATCGGTTTACATTATTTTTTCACAAATTTTAGGTTTAAATTGTCATATTTTTTAATGAAGAAAAATTGAAAATTCCACTGGCAAAAAATCGTTTAAGATGACAAAAATTAGCAAAGCGTATAAAAGCCTAATGACTTTTGCTGAATAACATTGCGTGCTTGCATTTTCTAAATTTTTGTTAAATTCATTTTTTATCCGAAAAATTAAAAAAAAAACGAGTTCTAATCGTGCGAATAGCACGATGTGTGTATACCCTATACCCATGTACAGACCTAGAATGCGCGTAAGACCGAAAATAATCCATTTCATTTTTTTTAAGGGGGAAGGGGTTGATGGGTCGAATCTCGCACATGTTTAATATCGTATAACGGCATTCAGCAGCTCCTTTGCGATAAATTTGAAGTTTTTCGCGACATTCTATCGAAAGATATGGCGGAGTATTGCTTTGTAGGGGACGTAGGGGTAGGGGTAGTCAAACCTTCTCAACTTTCCACCAACTTCAAGCATATGTAACAATTAGGCAACGATCAAAATTTCAGGTCCCTAGCGATATCCTGTCAAAAAATATGGCCAAATTACACTATCATGGAGGGGTCATTTGTATGGGAGGTAGGGGAACCCTTGGTCCGATTTGGCCCATTTTCAATACCATCCAAGCTTTTATCAAAACAATCATCTGACCAAAATTTCAAAACGCTAGCTTCATTATTTCGGGAGTTATCGTGCGAACTGACAGACACACGGACGGACAGACAGACAGACAGACAGACAGACAGACGGACATGGCTTATTCGAATCAGGGTCGGTCCTGATCATTTATATATATACTTTGCCATACCTCCGGTGGCTCCTTTCAGGTGTTACATAAATCGTCGTAACAAAAACAATATACCCTATACCATCTTATGGGTATAGGGTATAATAACGAAATCGGAACTCAGTTTAATTACATCAGACAAACGACATCTCAGAAATACTACGAGATGTGGAGAAAAAAGTAAACCTCAGAAATTGAGTAAGTAATTTGAAAACATTCTGAGCGCAATTTTAATAAGATGTGATGCCGAATGTAATGTTTTCATGTAATCATACGAACTTCAATGCTTTTTTTTAATAATTTCTGAAAGGACCTCTGGTTACGTCCGTAAGGGAAGCAGGGTATTTTCAAGCAAACGAAAGACATGGGTAACTGGGAAAAAATGAAATGTTCATATTAGATACGTCCGTTAACGTTACCATGTGTATGCGACTTCTACTACCTCCAAGCTAAACTACTGGCAGAGGGCGGCCATTTGCCTACTGCCCAGGGGCGGCATACAGGTTCAATCCGGCCCTGCCCGTAGTAAAAATTTAAATTTCAGATTAGTCTGCAAGTAGGGGTTGAGAAAAAAAGTCGGTATACTTTTCTGTCTTCTTAAAGAAGCATTCTTTTTTAGACACCCTTTATTAAGGAACATTGGACAATAATATTTTACCATAAAGGGGGTGCAAGAAACTCGACATTGTTGCATTGAGGACCGATTTTCGCCATTACAAATGGGAAGGGCTGGATTTCCCACATGGGCAACTGCCCGGGGTAGTTTGAACCTGTCATACTTTTTATTGATTTAATGTTCTGTATAATACGCATTTCCAGTTCTCAAGCAGCAGTTTCTATATTAGGAAATGTAAAAAAATCTATTTGTGGTACTGAGCAGAATACAAAAAAGAAGTGCAGATAGCAAATCAGCCGCTAGCGTCCAATCCCACTTTTAGTTTGATGCTCGTAATGGACCAATCGACGAGCTATGCACTCGAACATTTACCGCAATCGGAGAAAGATTTTGTACAAATAAAGCGGTAAAGAAGCAAGAATGATATGATAGTACACGACATTGGGGTTCTGTTTTGACGACTGATAGTATGAAATGCATTCTAAACCATTGTTCTCTGTATTTTTTTTTCTGAACTTACTAGAAAAATTTCCCTTTAATCATAACCACAAAAAAAAATTACCCCAAGAAATCGAAACTAGCCAGTAGGAAAAGTACCGTCCATATCCTACCGACAGATTCTAATACGCAATGGTGTCCGCTTATGGGAAATTAGAAGGTACAATGTACATGCACGCACAAGTGAGGGGACCCCAATTTTGCAGTGAATTCTACTTCAGAGGGCGCACACAAATGAGCGGGAAAGCGTAATCTGCCTTCTTTCTGTCATCTACATACTCTGCTATATCGCTACTAAGTTAAGAAGCGTAGAAATTTTGCGCTAAATAAAGGATGGTGTTCCCCCCCCCCCCCCCTGGTCAATGAAGATGGTAAAAAAATCCTTATCGATGTAGTAAAAAAACGCTACACTATACATCATTTTCAAAAAATACCTCAAGTGGCACCGGAGAAGCCATAATCGGGGCAGTTTGCAGTCAGGAGGCGCATGCAAATACATAGATGACAGCGAGTGGCCTCTCGTAACTGACGGAGGCTGGAAACCAGCACACACATTTCACTTGTGAGTGTGCTACTGTGGCTGCGTGGATCCCATATTTCCTGTTTCATTTCATGGCTTCTGAGCTGGAGTACACAATTTCAACCGTTAGGTCTCTTCGGGAAGTGGAATTCAACTTATTTTCATCTGAAATTGTATACAGCTTTGCTTTGTTAGCCCTGGAAGGTCATGCTTCGTCGAATCGACAACGTATCATCAAATTTATTCCATTCTTCGTGACAATTCTCATTATTTGGAGCTAAGTTTTCGTACAGACTTACCGTGCCGATGTACTTGCCGGGTACATTGCGGCTAGACGAAGTAAGCAGGTCAAATTGGATTTTTGGAAATTGGCGTCGTCGAAACGACGAAGGAAGAACTTTGTGTAACTTTTAGAACTCCAGTATTTTTTATGGCTGGTTGTCGACTCGACGATAAGTTTGTGTCCATACAACTAGCTCGTAACAAATATGTTTATTTTTTAAATGTGGGACCTATTTTTTCAAAAATTATGGAAAAAATATTTACTAGGACAAAAATAGGACAAATCAGGAAAATGGCTCAAAATTCTTCCTCATTTTAGGAAGATTGCATTTCGAACTCATAAAAATCGGCTCTAAAATCGATGTTTTTCCATTCTAAATAAACTAACGACTGAAAATCTGTCAAATTCTATAAATATTTTGAGAAAGGGTGATTTGTATGAGGCGTCAAAGTTAAGCGTCGTCGAATCGACGAAGCATGACCTTTCTGTACTAAAAATAAGCAAGACCTTCCATGGTTAAGGACCTTGTAAAGAACGGGTCTCATGTTTCAGTGTCTTTTAAGTTCTGCTTTTTCTTCTCAGTACCGTATAGCCCCATGTGGGGCCATGGTGCGTTAACTTAGCCGTTTATGGGCAATTTCGAGTCAACGTTACATTGCATATCATTTCGGAGTGTATATAATGCACTATATATTTCTATTCACATGTACGGAAATTTTGGACCACGCCGAGATTCGATCTCCGGACCTCTCGATCACTAGCATCGTAGAGTGTGACTCAACCAAGTGAGCCACACAGCGGGTCTTTCAAGTTATTAAATCAAAATTTATTTTCTAATCATACCAGCAATAAAATTTAGCCACTGTTAATACTTTGATAAATTTAGAGGAAATCTTATTAAACCCGTTAACCATATTTCAATCAATAAAGGATTAATAAATATTCTGACGATGCTACTTTGCTAAGATGAAAGTGACAGACGAAACAAACTGATTTCGCAAGTGGAATATGCAGTCCGAGATGCAAAAAATGCACTGAAAATACACAAACTACGCTCTAAAAGGCAGATATTGGAGGCCAGTTGAATATAATCAGAATGCAGAAGAAAATCATTCTCATCTCCATTTTAAAAATTTGACTCTAAACTTTGCAAAAAAAAATAAATAACATGCGTGGCAGTCCACCAGTAAACTAGAGCCGCATAGATGTGTGAATGACATCCAATTTCCAAGATCTAAACTGCTGTTTTGTTGAGGTGTTGAGATCAACAGCACGCCCAGCAATGTTATTTATCCCCATAAATGGATACTTATTTACAATCTGAGCGACATCATAGTCCGTCACGTAGATCGTGAGTTCGAAAAACACCATAAAATGAATTCGTTCACGGTGAGTCTGGAATCCATGACCCTGTGCACCAATCCAACCACAAGCCAGGCTACTCTAAAATTTGCTAACAATATTTCTGCGACCGGAAATTTCAACCCCTAAGAAAATCATGATTTTGAAAAAATTTTGGGCTTGCCCCCCTCCCCCCTCCCTCTGACCGAAATCTTGGCTACGCCCATGCCTATTTATACAAAATTTACTACTTAAGCTTAGGTTACTTATGCATGGAAATTCCATAAAGCGAACTTTACTTCACTTGATGGAATTCCCATATACACAATTGCAGATTTCGTCTGCACATTGTGTGGGAAATGTCGCGTGCTTAACCCTTAGATGACCCACAAGGTCCCTGGGACCTATGGCGTTTTCAACTTTGAATGAACGGGTACCCAAAATGGCCTAGAAAAATTATGGAACTTGTTTTCGGTTTCCACGACAATACTTACTGTCGCATTTTCATTGAAAAAATCGCAGCGGACAAAAATAAATCATAGAAGATAATAAAGTGGCTTTCAAAATAAATTAACAATCGTGAATATCAAAAATTATCTATTTCATGCCATTTGTGACAAAATACGAAATACAAACGCCCTTAAAACAAACCATTATTGTAAATCGTATATAAAACTCATCGAAGCTACAGTCCCCTGTTCGCTAAAGAATAGAAATGAATTTAAAAGAGAATAACTTTGGTGGCTCTTATTTTGTTGTGCAAAGTGTATTTAACGAAATTTATGTACATAAGGTACGTTTTATTGTGTTTATCCCGTGCAGGTTTGGGTTTAACTTCATATAAAAAAATGACATCCAGGTAAAGTTCACGCGTGCAACTAACCTACACGGGATAGAAGTTAGATGAATCAAATGTAGATGGCGGACGCATAGGGGAAATATGAGGGAATTTGTTTTTTCAAAGCAAATGTAAGGGTTTTTCTCATCGCGAGAAAAGATTTTGTAAAGAAATAATCATCGTTTGTGATAAAATCCACCATATCTAAAAAATTAGCCGACGAAGGTGAGTCAAAGATGCGCAAAAACTGTCAATTGTCAGCTGTTTGGTCTTAACCGGGATGTTACCCGCGATCGTTTTTTTCGAGTCAGACTTACCCGCGATACGAAAAAAACGTAGCTTTTAATTCAAGGTTTTGTGAAATTGGTGTAAAAAATATTTCTTGAAAGAACCAAAATTGGGGGTTGGGTTTGTATGGCAGCCCCATGACCCCATGATCCGATTTAACCGATTCAAACATACAAACTGCTTGCAGCAAAAAGAAGCATTTATGCAAAATTTCAGCTTCATAGCTTTTAAATTGGCCAAGTAAAACACGTCGCAACAGACGGACAGGCAGACAGACGGACATCGCCCTATCGACTCCCCATGTCAAGCTGATCATGATTCCTTCAATGCGCTACAAACCTCATCACAAAGTTAATATGCACTCTATGAGCGAAGGTTATAAACAGTCGACTTTTGCACCTATTTCGATACACCCTGTTGACACCCAGGGCCCTACAAAAACTATTCGTAACAAATATAAGGCACGTTTTATTGAGTTTATCTCGTGTAGGTTTGGGTAGAACTTCATATAAAAAACGAGACCGAGGCTAATTTCGGGCGCGGCCGAAATTTGGATACCCTTCGCTCCCTTCGGTCTAAAAGTTTTTTCGGGCGTACCTATGACTGGTGTTCAGTCCTCCCCGCTTCCATGCTTTTGAATTTTCTCATAAGTGCCGTGGCGAAGATTTATTGGGCGAAGCGGGACGTGGGTTTCTTATAAGAACCAAAAAGAGCGGGAAGGAGGTTGTAGGGCAGCCCTATGGCCTTCCCATCAATTTTTACGTATGTTTGTGGCATCAATTAAAACCCATTTGGTTCAGATTGGTGGACAAATCAAAAAGGTTTTCTTCGAAGAACCTAATTTGGGGGTTGGGTTTATAAGCCAGCCCCATGACCCCATGGTCCGATATAATTCATTTTTGCATATGTTTTGTACCATCACTAAAAATACATTTCCATGAGTTTTAGTTGAAATTTGTGTCCAAATAAAAAAAGTATTTTTTAGAAGAACCCAATTTTGGGGGTCAAGGTTGTATGGCAGCCCCACGATCCCATAGTCCGATTTCACGTTTGTTATGTGGCATCAATAGAAATATAATTTTCTGAGGTTTGATTGAAATTGGTGTGCAAATAAAAACGTTTTTCTTAGAAAAATTTGATTTGGGGGGCTAGGTTTGTATGGTAGCCCCATGACCACATGGTTCGACTCCATCTATTTATACATATGTTTTGTGTCATCACTAGAAACACATTTGTGTGAAGTTTGCTTGAAATTGGTGTATAAATAAAAAAAAATTCTTAGAAGAACTTAATTTGGGGAGCTAGGTTTCTATGACAGCCCCATGACCCCATGGTCCGATTTGGTCCATTTTTACATATGTTTTGGGGTATTACTAGAAACACATTTGTGCGAAATTTTATTGAAATCGATGAGAAAATTAAAAAGTTTTTCTTAGAAGAACATAATTTGGGGGACTAGGTGTGTTTGGTAGCCCCACGACCCCAGTGTCCGATTTTGCCGATTTTTACATATATTGTGTGCAATTAAAACACATTTGTGTGAAATATGATTGAAATTGGTGCATAAATAAAAAAGTTTTTCTAAGAAGAACCTAAATTTGGGGAGTAGGTTTGTATGGCAGCCCCACGACCCCCTTGTCGGATTTTAGCGATTCAAACATACAAACTGCCTGCAACAAAAAGAATCATGTGTGCAAAATTTCAGCTCCATAGCTTTTAAACTGGCCGAGCGAAACGCGTCGCAACAGACAGACAGACAGACAGACGGACAGACGGACAGACGGACAGACGGACATCGTCCAATCGACTCAGCTCGTCACGCTGATCATATATATACATATTTTATATGGTCGGAGATGCTTCCTTCAATGCGTTACAAACTACATGACAAAGTTAATATACCCTTTACGCTTAATAAGCGAAGGGTATAATGACACTTACCTAGGTAAAGTTCACGCGTGCAACTACCCTACACGGGATAGAGCTTATAGGAATCAAATGTAGATGGCGGGCGCATAGGGGAAATATGAGGGAATTTGTTTTTTCGAACTAAATGTGAGAGTTTTTCTCATCACGAGAAAAGATTTTGCAAAGAATCTTTTGCATCTTTTGTGATAAAATCCACCACATCTAAAAAATAAGCCGACAAAGGTGAGTCAAAGATGCGCAAAAACTGTCAAATGTCAGCTGTTTGGTCTTAACCGGGATTTTTCCCGCGATCGTTTTTTTTCGAGTCAGATTTACACGCGATACGAGAAAAACGTCGCTATAATTTCTATTTAAGGCCTCCATTACACAGTCATATTTCTATTATAATATGTATGTCATATGCCTAAGCCTACTCGATTCATTCAGTATAAATTTTTAGACGTGCAATAAGCGAAATCAAGTAGGCTTAAGCATATTATAATAGAAATATTACCGAATATGATTGTGTACTGGAGCCCTTATGCATTTCTACCAAATTTCCGAGTGAGCCAATAATAATAAAATGTTTAGTAAACATATGGGGAGGCAAAAGACTTCTCCATGTGTCCTCCGCGGGCGCCCCCTGGTAACGGTAGTGGGTAAAACCTCTAACGGCTAAGTCAAATCATCTGATGCGGCATTTGGAAGAAGCACCGCTGCGCCTGAGTGCTGTATTTACATCTGCAGCGTCTCAGGTTACTTAACGTGATAGGTGACAGAAAACGTCTAACTCAACCACTAAAGCAGCATCTTCGAGGCATGCCCATGATGGCCTTTACTAAACGATTAAACCCCATCATGGTTTAGCGATGTGCCGACAACTCATCCTAAGAAAAACTTCAAGTCAAGAAACCTGAAACAAAAGCCTCGGATTGGACGGATACAAAACAACGACGACCCCGCAAACGAACAACTGATTACTCTTTCGGATCCTGGAATGTACGCTCCCTGAATAGACCGGGGGCCTTAAGGTCCCTCCTGGAGCAGGTAGAACAATACAAGCTGAGCATAGTTGCAATCCAGGAAACTAAATGGCTCAAAAGCGAGATTAACGACCTCAATTCGCACACTATTTTTACGAGTGGTAAAGAGGAGGGCAACAAGGAGTTTGGAGTAGCTTTCATCGTGAATAAGCAGCTCAAGGACCACGTTATCGGCTTCCAAATTTACATAAATAGCCTGTGTAAAATATTCGCTGCTGACAATCACGCTGAAGTAATAGCCTTTGCTGATGATACAGCACTATTGTTTAGAGCTAAACACTGGAATGAAGTATATTCATTAGCAAATGGGAATGTTGAAAAAGTCAATCAATGGCTGTGTTCTCACAAACTGATTTTAAACTTAAATAAAACGTATTGTCTTAAATTTGGTAGTTCCAGTTGCCCTGACCCTAATTACTCAATTATAGTCCAAAACAATGTTGTTAAAGAAGTGCACGAAATAAAATATTTAGGAGTAACTATAGACGACAAACTCAAGTGGTCATCTCATATTTCCTTCTTGGTAAAAAGATTGCGTAAAATGATACACAGAATTTTAATATTACGAAATTTCTTTAGCACAAATTTTCTAAGAAAAATATATTTTGCACTATTTCAATCGATTTTTGAATATGGTATTCCTATTTGGGGCAGTACCTTTTCTTGTGTTCTTAGACCTCTAGCGAACTTACAGTCAACGATTGTCAAGCTCTGTCTAAAAAGATCGAAATACACGTCTACAACACAAGCTTTCGCGGACTTTAACGTAATGTCGCTAAGACAATTATATTGTTTAAATCTACTGAAACATGTTTTTAAAAATATTACACAATATGCATTAATCTCATCAAACTATAGAACTCGATCTACTACACATAGGAATCTTATGGTTAATACATATAAAAAGGAATCAACTTATCGACACTTAAACATTGCAGGTCCTAAATTGTATAATAGTCTTCCACATAATTTTAGAAATGAATTGCACATACATAATTATAAGATCAAGTTAAAAAAATATATTTTTGAAAACAGGCAAATGTTTAACCAGCTTAATTTATAAACAGGCTCTAAAAATCGTAAAAAAAAAGAATAAATTTTCCTACAATTTGAATTTATTTATTATAAAAATTGAATTTATTAATTGAAAATTAGTATGTTGATGTAAAAAAAACTGTATTTAGTTGCAGCTCTCACGCTCAAGCTTAGGCTTATGTGAGTTGCTTATAACGCTTACCTTATTTAATTTTTATTTTTACTAATAAATGAATCATTTGTAATAATGTAAAATATGGAATAAAGCAACACTTATAAAAAAAAAAAAAACCCAACAACGAGCGGCTATGTGCGATCCGCATTAAGACCCGTTTCGCTAATCTCTGGCTCATTAATGCGCATGCCCCTACAGAAGTATAAGAAGACGCGACTAAGGACGCGTTCTACAACGACCTAGAAACACTCTTCGACTCACTTCTATCAAACGACGTCAAGCTGCTGCTAGGAGACTTTAACGCCAAAGTCGGAAACGAAAGCTGGCATAGGGGTCATAGCCTCCACGACGAAAACAACAACAACGGTCAGCGACTTATCGACTTCGCGAGCGGCAGAAACTTGGTCATAAGCTCTACATGCTTCCCTCATCGACGAATCCATAAGCAGACCTGGAAGTCTCCAGATGAGTACACCGTGAACTAGATCGACCACGTACTGATCAGCAAGAGATAGGCTTCTAATGTCCTAGATGTTGGATCCTATCGAGGAGCCAACTGCGACACCGATCACTATTTGGTGAAGACGACCTACAGGTGCAGAATCTCTTCGGGGCACCTAACGAGAATCAACCCTGCCAAGATCTTCGAGGTTGACAATTTGATTGATGATGCCACGGCGGCTGCGTATACTACAGCACTTGAGGAAAAACTGTCGCCCATGCTTGATAACATCAATAATCTAGGCATCCATGGGTTCTGGGAGGAGCTCAAAGACAGCATCAAGGGGGTCGCAAAAGAGGTCGTGGGCTATAAAGGCCGGCGCAGACGAGCAGACTGGTTCGACGACGAATGCAGGGCCTCGATTGAGCGAAAAATGAAGCCTATCGCCAATACACACAACGCGCATCCCGAGCCAAGAAAGAAAGATACAACGAACTTCGGCGAGTATCTAATAGGTTAATTAGACGTAAGAAACGCAACCATTTTGACGAGCAGTTGCAGCAAATAAACCAAAGATTAGCCAGTAAGAACATTAGACAGGCGTACAAACTTATAATTAATATCAAGAACAGATATCAACCCAGGACAAGCCTATGTAAGGACAAGGATGGTAACATCATCAGCGACATCGAAAGCGTCAACAAACGATGGGCCTCGCATTTTGAAGAGCTCCTCAATGCATCATCAACATCCCCCGCGGAGCTAGCTCTTGAGCAGTTAGCCCCAACAGTAGAGGAGGTGAGTCTTGTCATACAGTCCCTCCAAAATAATAAAGCGCCCGGCGCCGACGAGATCCCAGCAGAACTGCTGAAACATGGTGGAACGTGCCTGATCAACGCTGTACATGTGCTACTGCTGAAAATAAGGAACGACGAGGTAATCCCCGAAGATTGGCGCAAAAGCATTATCTGCCCAATCCACAAAAGGGTGACAAGCTGAAGTGTGAGAATTACAGAGGCATATCATTAGTTTGTACGGCCTATAAGATTTTATCAAAAATTCTTGAAAAGAGAATCAATCCGTACGCAGAACAAATCATTGGCGAGTATCAAGGCGGCTTCACCGTAGTGTACTGTACAACATTATGCTGAATTTTGGTATACCGGCAAAGTTAGTGCGACTCACAAGGATGACGATGACTAATACCGTCTCGCAGGTCAAAGTGCAGAACCGACTCACTGACCTATTTGAAACTCGTACTGGACTCAAGCCAGGGCGACGGGCTGGCGCCGACGCTCTTCAACCTGGCTTTGGAGTATGTAATTCGAGCCATGAATATGGACAGCAGCGGAACGCTACTCATCAAGTCGACTCAATTAGTAGCGTACGCCGACGATATCAACATCATGTCTCGAAGGTTGGGTGATGCAGAAAGCCTCCTGCATAACCTCAATAACGTCGCAAAGGAAGTTGGACTACATATCAACCAAAGCAAAACAAAGGCCATGATGCAATCGAAAACAAGGACGCCAGCAAATTCAAGCATCACAGTGGGGGACCTTAATATCGAGTATGTAGACAACTTCAACTATCTGGGTTGTAACTTATCAAAGGACGCCAACGAAACCGACGAAATTAAGCGACGGATACAACTAGCCAATAAGACATATTTCTCGGTCCTCCCTATAATTAATTCGAAACTTGCGCACAGGAACACGAAGCTCCGCGTGTACAAAACGATCATCCGACCCGTGTTATGGCTGCGAAACATGGACCCTTACCCAAGCCTCCGAAATTTTGCTAGACCGATTCGAACGAAAGGTCCTTCGGCGAATTTTCGGGGCCGTTTGCGAGCGAGACCAATGGCGTATCCGATACAACCATTAGTTGTATCAATTGTACGATGAGCTGGAACTATCGAAAATCGTGAAGCTTCAACGTCTGCAATGGGCGGGGCATGTACAACGGATGGACGACAATCCCATGCCAAAGAAAGTTATGAACGCAAAACGAATTGACGGAGCGATCTTGCGTGGACGACCGAGAGCTCGCTTGGAGAACTCCGTAGGTGAAGACGCCCACCAGCTGCTGGGCTTCCGAAACTGGAGGACAAGGTCACGTAACCGCGACAATTGGAAGTCAACGATTCAGGCGGCCAAGGCCCGACGTCGGGCTATCGTGCCACATTGATGATGAAACATAATGGAAAATCGCTAGCCTGTCAATGTGAAACGCTTATTTCCGGTTTGGATAAAGATATTCGAATGAAAATTTGCACATGTACTCCTTATATTGTTTCGAAAAAATGCTCATCAAAATTTTCAGATTTACAATCCTACGAGGGGCTACACAAGCACAAACTGAAATTTCACAAATTTACTGTTATTAACTTCTTCTTAGCAAATATCAACATGCTTAGTATCTAACGAACATATACTATAAGCTCATGCTTTCATATCCGTGCCTATAGCGGTTTAGGAAAACGACTCATAACTCCGATGAGTTCGAAAAACACCATAAAATGAATTCGTTCACGTTGAGTCTGGAATCCATGACCCTGTGCACCAATCCAACCACAAGCCAGGCTACTCTAAAATTTGCTAACAATATTTCTGCGACCGGAAATTTCAACCCCTAAGAAAATCATGATTTTGAAAAAATTTTGGGCTTGCCCCCCCCCCTCCCTCTGACCGAAATCTTGGCTACGCCCATGCCTACACGGTCAGAAATTTTGAGATAATTTTGTATACCAACTATCGTATAACGTCTATTTATACAATTTCGGTTATGAATATGTATGATTCATACTTATAAAATCGTTTTATAATAAATATCATATAAATTGTTCAAATAGTATACTTTTTTTTAGTGTAAAAATTGATTTTACATAAGTATTGTATACTTTTTATACAAAAAATATATAATACAAATTTTAATAATATTTGCTTATAGTTTTTATACGAAAATTTAATTAAAACATACTACTTTTTTTTAGAATTTTACAAACTCCATACATTTATAAGATCAAAGTATAAAAATAATACGACAAGAGTATAAAAAAGATTTTCATTTTTCTTTTTATACATTGTTTGGTATAAACGAAAGCAAATTTCGGAAATAATTGTATAAAAAGAAGGAGAATTGAAGCCCGCAGATTATATTGCTATAACCAACAGGCTTCGTGGCTCAGGCGATTGAGTAGCACTCTACGATGCTAGTAATCCAGAGACCAGAGTATCAATTCTCGGTGCGGTAAAAATTGTGTGTATATTAAAAAAATATATAGCTCGGATGGGTGGGCGATGCCCGTGTATAATTTATTTTTTATGAAAATTAGAATGAATCAAATAAATAGTATAAATATGGTTTATTTTTTCTTCGTATACATTTTAATAATATCTAGTATTGAAATTATTATACCGTTTTGTTATAAAGTTAATAATATTTTCGTATGCTTCTGTTATAAATGCACAATATACATATTTATCAGAAAATTTTATGGATTTATATGTATACGAAAATTATATAGTTTTTATACCAAAATTTCTGACCGTGTATTTATACAAAATTTACTACTTAAACTTAGGTTACTTATGCATGGAAATTCCATAAAGCGAACTTTACTTCACTTGATGGAATTCCCATATACACAATTGCAGATTTCGTCTGCACATTGTGTGGGAAATGTCGCGTGCTTAACCCTTAGATGACCCACAAGGTCCCTGGGACCTATGGCGTTTTCAACTTTGAATGAACGGGTACCCAAAATGGCCTAGAAAAATTATGGAACTTGTTTTCGGTTTCCACGACAATACTTACTGTCGCATTTTCATTGAAAAAATCGCAGCGGACAAAAATAAATCATAGAAGATAATAAAGTGGCTTTCAAAATAAATTAACAATCGTGAATATCAAAAATTATCTATTTCATGCCATTTGTGACAAAATACGAAATACAAACGCCCTTAAAACAAACCATTATTGTAAATCGTATATAAAACTCATCGAAGCTACAGTCCCCTGTTCGCTAAAGAATAGAAATGAATTTAAAAGAGAATAACTTTGGTGGCTCTTATTTTGTTGTGCAAAGTGTATTTAACGAAATTTATGTACATAAGGTACGTTTTATTGTGTTTATCCCGTGCAGGTTTGGGTTTAACTTCATATAAAAAAATGACATCCAGGTAAAGTTCACGCGTGCAACTAACCTACACGGGATAGAAGTTAGATGAATTAAATGTAGATGGCGGACGCATAGGGGAAATATGAGGGAATTTGTTTTTTCAAAGCAAATGTAAGGGTTTTTCTCATCGCGAGAAAAGATTTTGTAAAGAAATAATCATCGTTTGTGATAAAATCCACCATATCTAAAAAATTAGCCGACGAAGGTGAGTCAAAGATGCGCAAAAACTGTCAATTTTCAGCTGTTTGGTCTTAACCGGGATGTTACCCGCGATCGTTTTTTTCGAGTCAGACTTACCCGCGATACGAAAAAAACGTCGCTTTTAATTCAAGGTTTTGTGAAATTGGTGTAAAAAATATTTCTTGAAAGAACCAAAATTGGGGGTTGGGTTTGTATGGCAGCCCCATGACCCCATGATCCGATTTAACCGATTCAAACATACAAACTGCTTGCAGCAAAAAGAAGCATTTATGCAAAATTTCAGCTTCATAGCTTTTAAATTGGCCAAGTAAAACACGTCGCAACAGACGGACAGGCAGACAGACGGACATCGCCCTATCGACTCCCCATGTCAAGCTGATCATGATTCCTTCAATGCGCTACAAACCTCATCACAAAGTTAATATGCACTCTATGAGCGAAGGTTATAAACAGTCGACTTTTGCACCTATTTCGATACACCCTGTTGACACCCAGGGCCCTACAAAAACTATTCGTAACAAATATAAGGCACGTTTTATTGAGTTTATCTCGTGTAGGTTTGGGTAGAACTTCATATAAAAAATGACACTTACCTAGGTAAAGTTCACGCGTGCAACTACCCTACACGGGATAGAGCTTATAGGAATCAAATGTAGATGGCGGGCGCATAGGGGAAATATGAGGGAATTTGTTTTTTCGAACTAAATGTGAGAGTTTTTCTCATCACGAGAAAAGATTTTGCAAAGAATCTTTTGCATCTTTTGTGATAAAATCCACCACATCTAAAAAATAAGCCGACAAAGGTGAGTCAAAGATGCGCAAAAACTGTCAAATGTCAGCTGTTTGGTCTTAACCGGGATTTTTCCCGCGATCATTTTTTTTCGAGTCAGATTTACACGCGATACGAGAAAAACGTCGCTATAATTTCTATTTAAGGCCTCCATTACACAGTCATATTTCTATTATAATATGTATGTCATATGCCTAAGCCTACTCGATTCATTCAATAGGTGTGTTTTTTTGGTTATCCCGTGCAGGTTTGGGTAACGAAACTTCATATAAAAAAAATGACAGGTGCGTCAGCTGTCATTTTTTTTATATGGAGTTTCGTTACCCAAACCTGCACGGGATAACCAAAAAAACACACCTAGTATAAATTTTTAGACGTGCAATAAGCGAAATCAAGTAGGCTTAAGCATATTATAATAGAAATATTACCGAATATGATTGTGTACTGGAACCCTTATGCATTTCTACCAAATTTCCGAGTGAGCCAATAATAATAAAATGTTTAGTAAACATATGGGGGGGGCAAAAGACTTCTCCATGTGTCCTCCGCGGGCGCTCCCTGGTAACGGTAGTGGGTAAAACCTCTAACGGCTAAGTCAAATCATCTGATGCGGCATTTGGAAGAAGCACCGCTGCGCCTGAGTCCTGTATTTACATCTGCAGCGTCTCAGGTTACTTAACGTGATAGGTGACAGAAAACGTCTAACTCAACCACTAAAGCAGCATCTTCGAGGCATGCCCATGATGGCCTTTACTAAACGATTAAACCCCATCATGGTTTAGCGATGTGCCGACAACTCATCCTAAGAAAAACTTCAAGTCAAGAAACCTGAAACAAAAGCCTCGGATTGGACGGATACAAAACAACGACGACCCCGCAAACGAACAACTCTTTCGGATCCTGGAATGTACGCTCCCTGAATAGACCGGGGGCCTTAAGGTCCCTCCTGGAGCAGGTAGAACAATACAAGCTGAGCATAGTTGCAATCCAGGAAACTAAATGGCTCAAAAGCGAGATTAACGAGAGGAGGGCAACAAGGAGTTTGGAGTAGCTTTCATCGTGAATAAGCAGCTCAAGGACCACGTTATCGGCTTCAAACCCAACAACGAGCGGCTATGTGCGATCCGCATTAAGACCCGTTTCGCTAATCTCTGGCTCATTAATGCGCATGCCCCTACAGAAGTAAAAGAAGACGCGATTAAGGACGAGTTCTACAACGACCTAGAAACACTCTTCGACTCACTTCTATCAAACGACGTCAAGCTGCTGCTAGGAGACTTTAACGCCAAAGTCGGAAACGAAAGCTGGCATAGGGGTCATAGCCTCCACGACGAAAACAACAACAACGGTCAGCGACTTATCGACTTCGCGAGCGGCAGAAACTTGGTCATAAGCTCTACATGCTTCCCTCATCGACGAATCCATAAGCAGACCTGGAAGTCTCCAGATGAGTACACCGTGAACCAGATCGACCACGTACTGATCAGCAAGAGATGGGCTTCTAATGTCCTAGATGTTCGATCCTATCGAGGAGCCAACTGCGATACCGATCACTATTTGGTGAAGACGACCTACAGGTGCAGAATCTCTTCGGGGCACCTAACGAGAATCAACCCTGCCAAGATCTTCGAGGTTGACAATTTGATTGATGATGCCACGGCGGCTGCGTATACTACAGCACTTGAGGAAAAACTGTCGCCCATGCTTGATAACATCAATAATCTAGGCATCCATGGGTTCTGGGAGGAGCTCAAAGACAGCATCAAGGGGGTTGCAAAAGAGGTCGTGGGCTATAAAGGCCGGCGCAGACGAGCAGACTGGTTCGACGACGAATGCAGGGCCTCGATTGAGCGAAAAATGAAGCCTATCGCCAATACACACAACGCGCATCCCGAGCCAAGAAAGAAAGATACAACGAACTTCGGCGAGTATCTAATAGGTTAATTAGACGTAAGAAACGCAACCATTTTGACGAGCAGTTGCAGCAAATAAACCAAAGATTAGCCAGTAAGAACATTAGACAGGCGTACAAACTTATAATTAATATCAAGAACAGATATCAACCCAGGACAAGCCTATGTAAGGACAAGGATGGTAACATCATCAGCGACATCGAAAGCGTCAACAAACGATGGGCCTCGCATTTTGAAGAGCTCCTCAATGCATCATCAACATCCCCCGCGGAGCTAGCTCTTGAGCAGTTAGCCCCAACAGTAGAGGAGGTGAGTCTTGTCATACAGTCCCTCCAAAATAATAAAGCGCCCGGCGCTGACGAGATCCCAGCAGAACTGCTGAAACATGGTGGAACGTGCCTGATCAACGCTGTACATGTGCTACTGCTGAAAATAAGGAACGACGAGGTAATCCCCGAAGATTGGCGCAAAAGCATTATCTGCCCAATCCACAAAAGGGTGACAAGCTGAAGTGTGAGAATTACAGAGGCATATCATTAGTTTGTACGGCCTATAAGATTTTATCAAAAATTCTTGAAAAGAGAATCAATCCGTACACAGAACAAATCATTGGCGAGTATCAAGGCGGCTTCACCGTAGTGTACTGTACAACATTATGCTGAATTTTGGTATACCGGCAAAGTTAGTGCGACTCACAAGGATGACGATGACTAATACCGTCTCGCAGGTCAAAGTGCAGAACCGACTCACTGACCTATTTGAAACTCGTACTGGACTCAAGCCAGGGCGACGGGCTGGCGCCGACGCTCTTCAACCTGGCTTTGGAGTATGTAATTCGAGCCATGAATATGGACAGCAGCGGAACGCTACTCATCAAGTCGACTCAATTAGTAGCGTACGCCGACGATATCAACATCATGTCTCGAAGGTTGGGTGATGCAGAAAGCCTCCTGCATAACCTCAATAACGTCGCAAAGGAAGTTGGACTACATATCAACCAAAGCAAAACAAAGGCCATGATGCAATCGAAAACAAGGACGCCAGCAAATTCAAGCATCACAGTGGGGGACCTTAATATCGAGTATGTAGACAACTTCAACTATCTGGGTTGTAACTTATCAAAGGACGCCAACGAAACCGACGAAATTAAGCGACGGATACAACTAGCCAATAAGACATATTTCTCGGTCCTCCCTATAATTAATTCGAAACTTGCGCACAGGAACACGAAGCTCCGCGTGTACAAAACGATCATCCGACCCGTGTTATGGCTGCGAAACATGGACCCTTACCCAAGCCTCCGAAATTTTGCTAGACCGATTCGAACGAAAGGTCCTTCGGCGAATTTTCGGGGCCGTTTGCGAGCGAGACCAATGGCGTATCCGATACAACCATTAGTTGTATCAATTGTACGATGAGCTGGAACTATCGAAAATCGTGAAGCTTCAACGTCTGCAATGGGCGGGGCATGTACAACGGATGGACGACAATCCCATGCCAAAGAAAGTTATGAACGCACAACGAATTGACGGAGCGAGCTTGCGTGGACGACCGAGAGCTCGCTTGGAGAACTCCGTAGGTGAAGACGCCCACCAGCTGCTGGGCTTCCGAAACTGGAGGACAAGGTCACGTAACCGCGACAATTGGAAGTCAACGATTCAGGCGGCCAAGGCCCGACGTCGGGCTATCGTGCCACATTGATGATGAAACATAATGGAAAATCGCTAGCCTGTCAATGTGAAACGCTTATTTCCGGTTTGGATAAAGATATTCGAATGAAAATTTGCACATGTACTCCTTATATTGTTTCGAAAAAATGCTCATCAAAATTTTCAGATTTACAATCCTACGAGGGGCTACACAAGCACAAACTGAAATTTCACAAATTTACTGTTATTAACTTCTTCTTAGCAAATATCAACATGCTTAGTATCTAACGTACATATAGTATAAGCTCATGCTTTCATATCCGTGCCTATATCGGTTTAGGAAAACGACTCATAACTCCGATACCGCTACTGGTTTTTTTGAAAAAAAAAACAACAATTCTCAAAAGTTTATTAATATTTATTAAGTCCTTCGCTTCTTATAAGTATAAGAATTATATTTAAGGTGTAACGAACGTACAGTAGAGTCCCAATAATCCGGATCGAATGGGACCAGACCCCATCCGGATTATCGAATTATTCGGATTTTCGAAATACAGGCGGTAGAAATCCTGAATTGACAAAATAATAAATTTTATGATCGAAAAAGCTGTTTCTTGATATTTAGGGCGCACTACGATAGAAAAACCTTCATAAAATTCTCAGATTTTTCAAAATCAATGAAAAATTGGGACTTAATCCGAATTATCGAATATCCGGATTTTCGGGGTCCGGATTATCGGGGTTCTACTGTACTCTCAATTCCCTTAGATGCTAAATGTTCGTCCAACCATCGTCTTAAAGCTGGTACGCTGGCATACACTCCGGGAATTTCATCACCGCATCCAATACCCCATGCAACAATACCGACCTGATAGTATTGACCACTCCTTCCAGGAATCGGGCATACCAATGGTGAACCTCCATCTCCTATGCACATATCCCTGCCAATTTCACCGCCCGCACACAAGAGCGAACCATGCAACTCAAAGTTTCTACCCAAATGTGTGGTTCGCAACGAAGTCTGACACTGGTCGCGGGGAACGACCGGCAAATCGATTTTCTTCAAAATCACCTGATATTTGCCCTCCCGGCCGAACACATCCTTACCCCAGCCTGTGCCGACACATCGACTGTAATCAAAATTAGCTCCAACTGGCGGCAAGCAAATTGTCCTTACATTTTCGGCAATTTCTATCGGACTTTTGAGGAACAGGAGGGCAATATCGTTGTACAGATTTTTCTTGGTACGAGTATAGTGCTCGTGTGTGACTAATTCCGAGACTTGGCGATCCTGATGCGGGAACCATTCAGAGATGGTCTGAGTATCCCATTCGCCAGCACGAATCTTCAAAGTATTAACCTGCCTCCCGTGAACACAATGAGCTGCACTAAGTACGACACTGGGATGAATGAGTGAACCACCACATGCGTAGTTATTGCCATCCTTTTCCAAGATTGCCACCATCCAGGGGAATTCACCGTATTGAGATTCGTTGTGCTTGTCGCCGGTAGTTCGCATACCACCGATTCCATTGGAGTTGCGGAAACCACAACCTTCCGGAGCTGGTCGCGGCAATGCAATCGGCTCAGTGGTCTGCAAACAAAAATTAAACATTTAAAATATAATTTTGGTGTCAAAAAGGAGAGAAAATACCTTTTCGCTGGTGTTACAGCATACTTGCAAGTAATCGGGACACGGTTGGGGATGATCGGAGCCAAAACGAATTGTAATTACACGGTGGGGGATAAGTTCGCCGTCTTTGCAGAAATATTTAGGTACACATTCGTATCCTGGCTGGCATCCAGTTACACGTGGTTTAGGATCCGTATTGCCAAAAGTCGATGTGATTAGATCATCTAAATCGCCACTTTGTGGAGCACAGTATACGTATTCACCTGCAACTAGAAGTAATAAAGCTGCTGCACGCATGGTTGGTTAATCTGAAAATAATAAAGACGAAAAATAACTCGGGAAAATTTTAACGAGAATACACACTTTAATGTCCAGTCTAGAATGAAGAATACGTACCAGAAAACTGTGCGTGCAGTATATATTGCAGAAAAAAATATTTATAGATTAAGTCGAGCATACGAAAATTAGTGAGTGGCAAAATAACGCGCACATTATCGCGAAACGCCAAGAATCAAAATCACGGGAGCTTGCCCGCCAAAGAAAAAAAAACGAGACGCGAACAAGCAAGTTTACCAGACGAAACATTTTTTAAGGCCACGGCATTATAAGCAACTCCGAAAAATTTCACCAAAATATTCAGCGCATCGGCTATCAAACTCTTCGGTGCATACGTTAAGTGTATAGAAAACTAGGGTTCATTTTAGCTCGATTTCAGTTCAATTCAATTCAAACTGCAATTTATTCAAATTATCTCAAAATTGAGTCAAAATTGACCCTAGTTTTCTTCACTGTTCGAAATAATGGAGCTAGAATAAAATGGTGTAAGAAAAATTTGATCGTAAGACTACAGCAATTTTCAAAAGAATCGTACGAGCACCTCCCCTTGGCAGAAGTTGACTTTGAAGCTCCAAAAAAACCGAACTTCTTATCCGATTTTGGTGTGGTTGGTTTTATTTTTTAGCTAAATTTGTTTGCTGTCGATATCCTAGCTAGTCTAGCTTTGGAGATATTGAGGTTTAAGTTGTACAAGAAGACGATTTTTTTTTAAAACTTCAAATGACTGTGCCAGCTAAAGCGTTAAGACTTGGGGGTATGTTTCTTACAATTTTTTTTCTGGAAATCATACATGAGGAATGACAATCCGGTGCGTTTATGCAATGTAGGTTTAAACAGTAGTACCAAGGCGTACGCTACAAGTATCAAAAAATTGGGTTTGAAGGTCAGTGATACCAGTTCTAAGGCTATTTGCGAATATTTCGAGTAACGTGTACTAGCAACCTTCAAACCGGTTTTTCGTACTTGTAAGGCACGCTCTGGTACAAACTTTGGATATACATTCAGAAGACTACAGTTAACTGTTATAAGAACGTTCTAAGATATATATTTTTTTTTTATACCCTTCACTCGTAGAGTAAAGGGTATATTAACTTTGTCATGAAGTTTGTAACGCATTGAAGGAAGCATCTCCGACCATATAAAATATGTATATATATGATCAGCATGACGAGCTGAGTCGATTGGGCGATGTCCGTCTGTCTGTCTGTCCGTCTGTCCGTCTGTCCGTCTGTTGCTACGCGTTTTACTCGGCCAGTTTAAAAGCTATCGAGCTGAAATTTTGCACACATGTTTCTTTTTATTGCAGGCAGTTTGTATGTTTGAATCGCTAAAATCGGACCGTGGGGTCATGGGGCTGCCATACAAACCTAACCCCGCCAATTTGGTTTTTCTAAGAAAAACTTTTTCATGTGTTTACTAATTTCAACGAAATTTCACACAAATGTGTTTCTATTGATAACACAAAACATATGTAAGAATGGATCAAATCGCACCATGGGGTCATGGGGCTGCCATACAAACCTAACCCCCCAAATTAGGTTCTTCTAAGAAAAACTTTTTCATTTGTGCACCAATTTGAACCAAATTTCACACAAATGCGTTTCTATTGATGCCACAAAATATATGTAAGAATAAATGGAATCAGACTGTGGGGTCATGGGGCTGTCATACAAACCCAGCCCCCAAATTGAGTTTTTCTAAGAAATTATTATTTATTTGTCCACCAATTTCAATCAAACCTCATAAAAGTGCATTTCATTTGATGCCACAAAACATGTGTAAAAACGAATGGAATCGGACGATGGGGTCATGGGGCTATCATACAAAGCCAACCCCCTAAATTGAGTTCTTCTACGAACAACTTTTTTATTTGTGCACCACTTTCAACCAAAACTCGTAAAAGTGCACTTCAATTGATGCCATAAATAATAGGACTATGGAGTCATGGGGCTACCATACAAGCCCAACCACCCCATTTTGGATCTTCTAAGAAACATTTTTTTACACCAATTTAAAAAAAAACCTCAATGCGTCTTTATCAAAACAAAAAAAAAAGTAAAACAAATGGAATCGTACTATGGGGCCATGCTCCCGCATCCCCCCAATAAAGTTTTCTGAGATATTTTTTTTTTATTTTACCACTTATTCCAACCAAACCTCACACAAATATTGTTTTATCGACGCCACAGAATTTGTCAGTATCAAATATTATGCGAAAACAGAAGGAAAAGAATGGGGAAGGATTAAATACAAGTCATAGGTTTGCCCCAAAAAACTTTTAGCCCGAGGAGAGTGAAGGGTATTCAAATTTCGGCCGCGCCCGAAATTAGCCTCGGTCTCGTTTCTATTTTAGATAGAATTTAGAAGTGAAAAAATGTGAAATTTGTTAGAAATTTGGGTCACTTTGTATGGGGGGTACCCTTAGTTTTGATCGGATGGTAAGAATTTTTAGTGGGGAGCATAATGGAGCTTAGACTAGGCAACCCACTAAATTTGATCTGCCTGGCTCAATTTAAAAGGAAGCTACAGGCATACCTTTTCGAAAAATGTTAGGAGGAGTGAGGGGGGTGCCAATGGTGGGAGCATTCCAATTTTTGGTAGGAATTAAATAATTTTTGTTAGCAATATATGGACAAGATCTTATGACAGAAGGTCTATTCTATCAAGAGTTACAGTGCGAAATGTAAATTCATTATAATACTTATGGGTCTAGGGCAGACGTGTCAAACTCGCGGCCTTGTTGAAGCAGCACAATCTGTAGCAACAGATTGAATTGGTAAGGTGAACAAATTAAGAAATTGAACTCAAGTCTACAAAAATGACTAAAACTCGTCAGTGGCTTATGCAAAATTATTTTAGGTTTTTTTTTTCTCCAAATACTACCAACAATTTGAGGCTTGTTTTTTGATTTTATAAGACAGCTCATCTTTTTTGTACAGGACGA
The DNA here is from genome assembly GCA_949715475.1 of Microchrysa polita. Lineage (NCBI taxonomy): Eukaryota > Metazoa > Arthropoda > Insecta > Diptera > Stratiomyidae > Microchrysa > Microchrysa polita. Next base: position 130,290,464 of record OX454415.1, on the reverse strand, counting down.
TACTAAGTCTTTTCATGAAACTGTTCTGCCCCGAAATGCAGTTAATAAAAAATTGGTTGGCTTTACCGAACATGAGATTTAACTAATTGTGACTTATCGTTCCATTCTATACACCAACTGCGGGGCATGTCTGTAGAAATTATGGCATGGTAACTTACCACCTCTATGGGAACTACGCGGAACTTTGTCTGTTTGGAGGAGAAGAGCTCCAGCGGGAGAAATATCGAGTTATTCAATTTCGGAAATGTCACATTGGAATCTTTGCACTGAGACCTCTAAGCGTCTATAGCTCAGTAGGTGGCGTGGCGAGAAAACTCTGGATTTTTCTGCGATAAGAAAATGCCACTGAAGCTAAAGGGCAAGTTGTAAAAAACGGTTGTACGTCCCGCACTCATGTATGGATCAGAATGCTGGACCATGTATGAAGGTTACGCGAAACAAATGACAGCGACTGAAATGAAAATGTTACGCATGTCAGTTGGTGTAACGAAAAGGGACCACATCCAGAGTAGCTACATCCGAGGCAGCTTTTCCATAGACCAACCAATCACCGAAAAGCTTTATAAAGCGGTATAAAGAACGAGGCAAGGAAGAAGAATAAGACAAACAACTTTTTGTCTTTTTTTGCCACCTTTCTGCTGAAATTCATTTATTCTGACTGTTTTGCTCCCAATGTTATTTTGGGCGACCTCGGATGACTCGTGCTAAATATGTTTTATCATCTGTTCAAAATTTGGCGCAAATCATATAATTGCGGTTACTTGAAGATCAATTATATTTTCACGTTTTTGCTCCTTGCCTACATTTTTTAATGATCTTGAAGTACATTTTCGAAAGGAGGAAGTTCTCACGGATAATCCCGAAGCCTTTATAGTGATCTAGACTCTCTGCTATATTTTAAAAGTAATATTCTGTAATCAACTTTCGTAATACGATTACATAAAAGTTTTTGAAATTTTTCTCCTGCGGCCCAGCCAAACCTGAGGAGAGTCTTATTTGGCCCGCGCCAGGTTTTGATTTTGACACCCTTGGTCTAGGGTATAATTTTCTGAGAAAATGTCTAGAGTGTTACATATCATTACAAAGCTAATTTTATGTAGTTTGTTTTGTCCTCAGCACATTTTAAGGTCAGACTCATAGTTTTCCAGATATTTGGAATTGCAAGAAAGTGAATTTTATTTTAAGTATGAATTGTTTAATAAATAAATGACGGCGAAAATGCACGGTTCAACGGCACATTGTAGATTTCTTTCAATGAATCAAGGTATACTCCGCAAGGTGGCGCTTAGGGGATTTGTTGATAAAGAGAAAATTTCAGATCCGTAACGGCCGGTTGATTTGAAATTAAAGGGGACGTTGCGCGAACCGATAGGAGAACGGTGTGTTTCATAACCCCACCCAATGCCAGCAACTTGCGCATCTGAAATCCAATTATATTAACGAAACGTCTACTAGGCCTCGGATTAGGACTGACTTACCGGTTACGACTTTTGGCTATCGCACCATGACAAAGATTGGATTCTGGAACGTGTGTACTCTCTCAGGCAATGATTCAGAGGGCCCACAAAACGCACGCCTTCTTCAAGTGGAGAGTGAGTTTAGACGATACACATTCAACATCTTGGGGCTGTGTGAAATTAGCTGGTGGAATAGTGGGCAATATTTTTCTCCTACACGTAGCACGGTGTTATTGCATTCCGGAAATGCTTCTGGCAATGTTCGAGAATCAGGCGTTGGGCTCCTATTAACCAGAGCAGCTCATAGCAGTCTGATTAGTTGGGAACCAGTTTCTGATAGAAGTATGAGCGCCTGGTTCCGTACTAAAATGACTAACGTTACATAAATGCAATGTTACGCTTCAACTGAACCTGACAGCGTCGAAGCAAAGGACTCTTTTTACGAACAACTCAACACCATCCAGTGTAAAACAACTAAGGGAGACAAGGTCTGGGTAACCGGACCGATAACGGTGAGAGGTTTGTAGAGTTCTGCAATTTCCGCCGCCTCGTCATCGGAGGAACTATGTATATTTGAGCATAAGAATTGCCATAAGATCACCCGGATGTCTGTTGATCGTTACCGAACCGAGAATCAAATCGACCAATTTGCCATTTCTAGCAGATTTCAAAGTTAAAGTACTCAGTACATACCTTTAAGATATGTACTGAGTTCACCGAGCGAAAAACTTGCATATATGTCTCCCGTGAAAACAGTGCCGTGGAGACTTGCTTTTTATTCACTCAATGTAAGATAAATGTTCACTCGCGTTCTGATTGATTGTCGTGACATCTTTTCACTGTGAAATAAAGTGCAACTGCGTTTATTTCGCTGGCGAAATGTCAAAAACCGGTGTGGAGACTTTCATGTGGAGTGAGTACCATCAAGCGAATTCGATTTCACGATCATCAAAATTTTGACAGTATTTGCATGGATTTCACGTGAACTGACGATGTTAGTACCTACTTTTACCTTCGAAAGGTATGGAAAAGACCACCATCTGATGGTTACAAATGATCGTTTTCGGATTCCTTCCGTGTAATCTCGTCGAGATGCTCCGTCCCGGCACCGTAAGTTTGACACCGCCAAATTAAAGTATCCGGGTGCAGCCCAACAATTTAACGATCATCTCGCGCAGAAAACAGCTGTGGTTATTAGTTGCCCGGTTGATTATTTAAATGCTCCCTGAGATGCCATAAAGAAGGCATACCTGCAGAGCGCTGAGACCGTCAATTGTGAAGTGTGAAGTGAAATGGTTTGATTTTTCCAGATTACACTTCCAATAAGTTCAAACTTAATCCATGACTTTGTAATATAGAACGAGAAATCACCACGGCTGAATTACCCATATCTATGACGAAAAAAACTTTTGGCTAGCGAAAAAACGAGCACTGTGCTTATTATCAAAGTTGGTGAAGGCAAACTGAACGTTCAATCTAGCGTCAATTTGGAGCATCATCTATTAGCCCAATAATATCGTATTTTCGTCAGGAAAAAAATGCGGAAGTGTATTTCTCAATTTTTTTTATACGTATTTTGGGGCGCTGATTCCGAATATCAACTTTACACCCTAAAAAAAGTGCCGAACATCAAAAAATTAAGCAAAAAGTGCCAAATTTCTTGATTTTTGCGTATAAAAAGAAAACGGCTCATTTCCCGGAAAAATGATTTACTACGAAAATAAAGTTAACATTATTTCCTACGAAATTGATTTATATCATTTTTTGTCTGACTTGTAGTTTGGAAGCTAGTGCATTGCTAAATTTAGGCAATTTTCGTTCAAAAACTAAATTGATAAATAAAGTCCCTCAGGTTTCCTTATAGTGTTCTATTTGAATATATTTTTTAGTCGGTGAAACTCGAGATCAAAATCTCTTCTAAAATAACGGTTTCCATCTTGTTCTTGTTCCGCGTGTAGTCAGGCCCATTATTTGTTCTATATCTGCTTTAGGCAGCAAAAAACGTGTTTGGTTTGCCGGTGAATAGGGGAAACGAGTTGCAACAAGTAAAATATTGAGGATCCTGCTGAAAATGTTAATGATGTAAATACACTTACGGTCAAAAGTATCGACTCAACCTAATAGCGCGTGTATTTGTACGTGTTTTTTGGAAAGTATGATAGTTATTCATAAAAGTCGTATGTCGTTTAAAAGTTCGAAACCTTAGCTACCTGTTGGTACCCTTTTTATCAACATTTGCTTTGCACTTTTTAAATTATTGCCACTTGTAACAAAAAACCCAGAAAAATTGAAGTTTCAGGTAAAGGTCAGGTCAGGTAAACTACCCCTATAAAAGCGCCCGTAATCGGTTTCTCATTATCAGTTGCATCAGGAAAGTTAGGTAACTTACCTCTGAAGTAATTTCAATCACTGTTTTCTCATCAATGGATACGACGCCAGATCAGGCGGCACAAGTTGTAGCCCTATTGTCGGAGAATCATAGTCAGCGAACCGTCGCTCGCCGTCTTGGAATGAGTCAGTCTGCTGTCTCGAGAGTTAGCAGGAGATTTCGAGAGACTGGTAGCTTTAATTCGAGACCAAGAACGGGCCGCCCTCGATCCACTTCAGAGAGAGACGACCGTTTCATTGTAACAAGTACGTTACGAAATCGTTTCCTCACGGGTGTTGCTGCGCAGCGGAACCTGAGGCGTGTTCGCGGAGTAGCTAAAGCTATCAGTGACCGCACGGTAAGGAGACGATTAAGGGAAGCGAATATCACTCCAAGACGGCCTGCCAGGGGCCCCAAATTGACTGCACGACACCGACAAGCGCGCCTCTTATTTGCTCGTAATCATCTTACTTGGAGCGATACGGAATGGAGCTCAGTATTGTTCACTGACGAGTCGAGAATGCGTCTGCATGGCAGTGACAGAAGATGTCGAGTCTACAGGCGTCCAACTGAGCGATTTGCGCAGTGCTGTTTCACTGAAACGGTTGCATACGGCGGCGGTTCCTGTATGATGTGGGCTGGCATTTCATTGGAGGGAAAAACGGATCTCGTATTCGTGCCCGCAGGAGGCCGAGGAGGAGGGCTGACAGCTGAGCGATACGTTACCGATGTTCTCCGTGTCCACGTTGTGCCCTATGCAGCATTTATTGGCGAGAACTTTACTTTGATGCACGACAATGCCCGGTGTCATGCGTCGCGCCTCACTCGGCAGTTCTTGAATGAAGCCAATATGTCGTCACTTAACTGGCCTGCGCGCAGTCTCGACATCAATCCCATTGAACACTTATGGGACGAACTCAAGAGAAGATTCCGAGCCAGAAATCCAGTCCCTTCGTCCACTGAAGAATTGAAGGCAGCCCTATTAGAGGAGTGGAACGGTATTCCTCAAGATACCATCAGCAACTTGATCAAATCAATGCAGAATCGACTGGAAGCTGTCATTAGAGCAAGAGGAGGAAATACCAAATACTAAAATAATAAATACTTAACTTATTTTCCAACAGTATTTGTTTTATTTGCAAAAACCCTAACCAAAATCCATTTTCATATTTGCTCATTTTCGCTACGTTTTCGTTCAAAGAGCATCAATTTTAAAAGTGCTCACCAAATATTGGTTAAAATGGTACTAACGTAAAGCTGAGGCCTTAACCTTTTCAATGACATACGATTTTTATGGATAACTGCTATACTTTTCGAAAGACACGTACAAATACACGCGCTTTTAGGTTGAGTCGATACTTTTGACCGTAAGTGTAGTAAAGTAAAGCAAATCATCATAGATACCTAATCTTAGATACTTTTTTGTTAAGATAAAAATGGCCTGTACTGTTACGAGCTCTAGCTCCCAAACTGAGGGTCTGAGAAAAAAATGAAATTAAACAATTTTCTAGGGAATGATGTCTATTTTATTTTTGTAGTAGCATATTTTTTCGGGAAATGCACTGTTTATTTTTTATGGGCAAAAAACCTGAAATCTGAGTAATTTTGCTTTTTTTTATGTTCCGGCACTTTTTTTGGGTGCAAAGTTCATATTCGGAATCAGCGCCCCATAATACATACATAAAGAAAGAGTGAGGAAAAACTTCCGCATTTTTTTCACGGATTGGTACTAAATCGACACGATATTACTGAACTATATATCTACATAATTTTTTTGCCCAACGGGAGAAAACACTCATCATAACAAGCAGCTTAATTGCAAATTGTAAACAAATGTGCGAGAATACGTAATTACTCTGATTGTATTGGTAATTCGATTACCTAAATGAGACAGTATATGTATTGTAATCTAAAGAAAGCTGACCGTAAGGGTAACCGTGACCGCATGGAGGATCTATACTGATACTGCTGGGGAAATACCATGTATATTTTGGACGAAAAAAATGCGAATTTGCAGTCCACGTAAATGGTGCTACGAGAAAAAAAAAATTAAAATACCAGTCACTTATTTTTATTTTTATACCCTTAGCTCATAGAGTGAAAGGGTATATTAACTTTGTCATGAAGTTTGTATCGCATTGAAGGAAGCATCTCCGACCATATAAAAAGTATACATATATGATCAGCATGACGAGATGAGTCGATTAGGCGATGTCCGTCTGTCTGTCTGTCTGTCCGTCTGTTGCAGCGCGTTTTTCTCGGCCACTATAATAGCTACGGAGCTAAAATTTTGCACACGTGCTTCTTATTGATGCAGGCTGTTTGTATGTTTGATTCACCCAAATTGGATCACTGGGTCATGGGGCTGCCATACAAACCTAGCTCCCCAATTTGAGTTCTTCTAAGAAAAACTTTTTTATTTGTGTACCAATTTCAACCAAATTTCACATAAAACTGTAGATAGATAACACAAAATATATGTAAGAATGGATCAAATCGGACCATGGGGTCATGGGGCTGCCATACAAACTTAACACCCCAAATTAGGTTCTTCTAAGAAAAACTTTTTTATTTGTTCACCAATTTCAACCAAATTTCACACAAATGTATTTCTATTGTTGACACAAAACATATGTAAGAATGAATAAAATTGGAGCATGGGGTCATGGGGCTGCCATACAAATCCAACCCCCCAAATTTTTTTTATTTGTGCACCAATTTCAACCAAATTTCACACAAATGTATTTCTGTTTATGACACAAAACATATGTAAGATTGAATCAAATTGGACCATGGGGTCATGGGGCTGCCATACAAACCAAACCCCCCATATTGGTTCTTCTAAGAAACATTTTTTTACACCAATTTCACAAAACCTTGAATTAATGTGTCTTTATCAAAGCAACTAAAAAGTTCAAAACGAATGGAATCGTACTGTGGGGTCATGCTCCGGCAACCCCAATAAAATTTTCCGAGTGAATATTTTTTTTTGCCCACTTATTTCAACCAAGCCCAAAACTTTTGTCAAGACGGAAGAAAAAGAATGAGGAGGGGGATTAAATACAAGTCATAGGTACGCCCGAAAAAACTTTTAGCCCTAGCGAAGGGTATCCAAATTTCGGCCGCGCCCGAAATTAGCCTCGGCCCCGGGGGTTGGCGAGCGAAGCGAGCAGGGGGTGAAGCCCCCTAGTTTATTGTTCGCGTACTGTAATTAAAAATCCTAATACATACTTTTTAAATTTTCTTTTTGCATTATATACGCCCGCTCTGTGGCTCACTTCGGTGAGTCGCACTCCACGATGCTAGTAATCTAGAGGTGCGGAGATCGAATCACGGCGTTGTCAAAAATTTCCGTAGGTACATGTGCGGATAGGAAATATACAGGGTGTCTCACGACTCATGGTACATACAATACTGGATGATAGCACAACTCATTTGGGTAAAGTTAATGTTCCACATGACCCCTCTATCTTTAACCGTTATAAAGTTTTAGCATTTTTTGTAAAAAGTGTCAAAAAGCTCGACTTGCGGAGCAAAATCACTATTTGGCACACTCCCAAATATTTAATCCGAGATTTGACTTCACTTTCAGAAACTGTATAAAATTCTACATAAAAAGCTTCCCCACGGTCGGAAATTTAGTTTATTTATTAAACCTTTTTTTAATGTATACAGTGTGTCCGGAAACTGCCGCATAAACGCACCGGATTGTGATTCCTCATGTGATTTGCAGCAAAAAAGTTGTACGGAACATACCTCCTTAGCTTAACCCTTTAGCTGCCACAGGCATTTGAAGATTTTTGAAAAAATCATTTTCTCCCACGACTTAAACCTCAATATCTCCAAAGCTAGACCAACTATAATAGCAGAATAAGATGATTATTACAGCCAAGGAATCGGTTAGTATAATTATTAAAGAATAATATAAACATTAAATATCCTAAATTTACCTAAAAAATAAAACAAACGGCACTTAAATCGGATAAGAGGTTTGGTTTTTACAGAGCTTTAAAGTCAAATTTGTGTGATTTGACCCAAAAACAGTCAATTTTTTTTATCTCAATTTTCTCCAACTTCTGCCGAGGAGAGGTGCTTGTACGATTCTTTTAAAAATTGGCGCATAGTCTAACGATCATTTCTTTCTTACATCATTTTATTCTAGCTCCATTATTTCTAACAGTTTTTTATACGTTAAGTGTAGAAAACTGTAGTCTGGCTGGTCTAGCGGTTAGTGCGCGCACCTTCGGGTGGGTCATGAGTTCGAATCTCACCGTGTTCCATGGTGTTTTTCGAACTCACGAGCTTGTGACGGACTATGATCTCACTCAGATGTTAAACGAGTACCCATTTATAGGGATAAATAACACTGCTGAGCGTGATGCTGATCTCATTACCTCAACAAAAAGCAGATAAGATCTTGGAAATAGGATGTCACTAACACATCATGTGGCCTTAGTCCGATGTTGGATTGTCGCGCCTGTTATTTATTTATTTTATTTATTTAAGTGTAGAAAACTAGGGTTTGGTTTGTCAACTGTAGTTATTCTCACCAAACCTCACACAAATATGTTTTATCGAGGTAACGAAACTTATGTGAAAACGGAAGTGAAGGAATGGGGGGGGATTAAACACAAGTCATAGGTACGTCGGAAAAAAATTAGCCCGAGAAGAGTGAAGGGTATCCAAATTTCCGCCGCGCCCGAAATTAACCTCGGTCTAGTGTTTTTTTCTCGTTTTTTAATAAAAAAAATCTTTTTTACAAAATAAAACTCGTATAAAAATTGTTGAATAGATTACTTTGGTTTTCTCCTGGAACCACGTTTATTTCTCTTTAACGCGTAAGATATGCAAATCCTAAAACAGTCATTTTTACATGTTGTTCGAAAGCTAACATTGTGAGGCAACGTTTGTCAACTTTGCACATTTGTCAGTTCAAAGTGCCGTTACGATTTTACAATTTGAATTTTCAATGTAGCAATAGTATCTGGGAAGTTTTTTAAATGATTTAATTGGGAAAAGAATTATTTTCTGTTGAGTTTTATAGAGTTTCAGAAAGTGAAGTCAAATCTCGGATTAAATATTTGGGAGTGTGGCAAATAGTGATTTTGCTCACCAAGTCGAGCTTTTTGACACTTTTTACAAAAAATGCTAAAACTTTATTACGGTTAAAGCTAGAAGGGTAATGTTGAACATTATTTCAACTCAAATGACTTGTGCTATCATCCAGTATTGTATGTACCATGAGCTGTGATACACCCTGTATAGTGCTCGCAACATTATATACACTCCGAAATGATATGCAATGTAACGTTGACTCGAAATCGCCTATAAACGGCTGAGTTAAAGCACTATGGCCCCACATGGGGCTATACGGTATATAAAAATACAAAAATAACTGTATTTTTTAATTTTTACGTGTGTTTCAGAGCTGTTGTTGTTGTTGTTGTAGCGGTGCAGAAGGGTGTGAGTCGTTCTGCATGTCTGTGGATGTGCTCTAAGTTTCGTCGTCGTTCTCGCCTATTGTCTCAAGCGACAAAAACGAAGTGGCTGCAATAGGGTTGTCCCATAATCATTATGGCATAATGCCCTCGGAGTTATAGGTTAGTGGGTGCAGCGGGCATCGAAACAGGTGGTCCACATCGTAAGGCGCCCCACCGCAGCTTGGACAAATGTTCTGGATGTCCGGGTCTATTCGAGATAGGTACGAATTGAGGCGTGAACAAAAACCCGACCTAAGCTGGGCTAGTGTCACTCTTGTGGCTCTCGGGAGCCTAGTCTCCTCAGGCGATATGGGTAACGGGGGCACTGAGAGGATTCTATTTGGACCTAATTTCCCTATTGACCGATTCACAACAGTTGTGTGAATATCTGCGATGGCCGCATGGTATGCTGTGTTATCGAATACGAGTATATCGGGAGGTACCCGTTTGTATCTCTGGCTGGACGTCTCTCTCGAGATCTCTGAGTCCACTCCTGGAGGGGGAGTATTGTCCATGAGATGATGGTTTGGGTGATCCTCTCGATAGTAACCCACCAGATATTGTAAAGACAGGAGGAGATTGTGATCACGCACTGATAACATGCTGGTTTCTTGATGAAGATGATCCTGGGACGACTTGAGATGGCAACCTGTAGCGATACGTAGAGCAGGGTTCTGGCATGCCTGGATCTTATTCCAGTTTGTGTCACAAACGGTTTGTGACCACACCGGTGCTGCATAGCTAGGGATTGCCCTACCTATGGCTTTGTAGGTGACCAACATAGTTTCTTTGTCCTTGCTCCAGGAACTCCCGGCTAGTGCCTTTAGGACGTTGTTTCTACTGTGCATTCTGTCGACTACGTCTTCGACGTGATCTTTCGACTTCATTATGGTATCCAGATAAACACCAAGGATCTTGGAGTTGGTAACAGTAGGAACAACGTCTTCAGCATGCTTACCTGTACGGATCCCAAGCACCTCCCAAAATTCCTGCGTCCAGGTTGGTGAGAAGTGTTGCAGTACATTTAGACGGCGAAATGACTAGGTTGCGGATATTGAAGAACTCCACCAGTTTTTCAATATAGTCATTCAGTCGAGCACACAGGTCATTTAAATCATTCCCCGAGGTGAATACGGTGCAATCGTGTGCATAGGAAATTAGTTCGATACCTTCCGGTGGAGTTGGAAGGCTCGACAGGTACATGTTAAACAATGTAGGAGAGAGTACGCTACCCTGTGGAACTCCCTGCTTAATTTTCCTATGCTTTGGACACCTACCCCGAAACTCTGTGAAGGATTGTCTCCCAGCTAGGTAGTTGGCAATCCACCTAACCTCTTGTGCAGGAATATGCATATTTAGGAGATCGGCCAACAACGCAGAGTGGATGACCGTGTCGAAGGCTTTCGACAGGTCAAGGGCCATAAGGACTGTTCTGTCACAGTGCTGTTTCTGGTTGAGGCCATTTTGGATGTGATGAATGCTGGTGAGAAGCTAGCTCAGCATGCGATACAAGGGTGGGGTGGATGAGTGCTTCGAGCGTCTTTGCAACGGGTGATCAAATTGTGATTGAACGGTAGGATTCGGCGAGTTTCACGGTTTTACCGGGTTTGAGAAGGGGGATGATTCGTCCCTTTTTCCAGAATTCAGGGATGACAAGCGTGGATATCGACAAGTTGAAAGCCATCGTTAGATATTCGATGGCCGGAAGATCTAGGTGTTTCAGCATGACCATTGAAATGCCATCTAGTCCAATGGCCTTTGATTTTTTCGCATTCTTGATTGCTGCTGAAACTTGGGCCGCTGTATAGGCAGGGATGATGTCAACCGTTCGGTTGCGAATCCTTCTTTTTATCTTGCAGTTGAGCGTCTAGGTCTTGGGGTGTTCAATAAATTGCTTATTGAACAAGATCGCGCAGAGTTTTGGATTTGCGGTGGTTATCTTACCGAATCTGATGGCTTTACTGCCCTTGTCTTTGGTTGGGTGAGACAGGGCGCGGACCGTAGCCCATAGTTTGCTGATACCTTGAGAGAGGTTGCACCTATCCAGATTCTCGTTCCATTTCTCTTTTTTATCAACTGTGTTAACTAGTCGAGCTTAGCTTCTGAATTCTGGGGTCTGCCGGACTCGCGCGTCTTAAATCGTCCCGTTCGTCGGCCAACCTTGCGGCAGCAGTTAGGAAATATGGCCGAACTTTGGGGATACGCCCTGCCGGAATGTAGCGAGCTGCCGCTTTGATAATGGCGTTCCTTATATTCTTTTCGGCTTTCCTAGCGTTCGTTGGAGTAGGTAGCGCGGCGAACTTCGTCGAAGTGAACGCAGTGAAACCCTCCCAATTTGCCTTTTTGTGGTTGATAAACGTACGCCGTTTTGACGTCGTCAGTTCGGCTGGTTTATCAATATTTATTAATATGGGGAGGTGATCGGATTGAAGGGACCTGGTTGTCTCCCATCGGGTTTCACTTATCAAACTTGCGCTCACTATAGTTATGTCAGGAGCGACGTGTGTAGTCGAAATTCCATTGAGTGGGCAGAAGTCTGATGGGTCTAAGTTGGTCGCGATACCTCTGCCAGAGTTCTTGATGGGCGTTAAAGTCACCAAGTAGGATCCTATGCTGTCCTGTGAGGAGGGGACCAATATCGAACTTATAGCCAGAGCCACAGCTGGATGCTGGTAGAACATAGATGTTGTGTGTGTTGGGAATGCGAGCCCTCCTCCTGGATTAGGACCCTGCCTGCCGACTCTATCGCGCCTCAAAAGTATGTAATCGCCGCAGATGTTAAATTCGGGAGTTGAAGGTTAGAGTTTTGTCTCCTGCAATGCCACTATCAGAATTTTGCGCGTACTCATGAAACGAAATACATATCTCGTCGATCTTCAGACGGATGCCGTTGCAACTGTTAAACTGCAATATGGTGAGTAGGGTGTACACTGCTGCAGGGGGTGCAGGTATTAGAATTGAGCGATTATGTCTTGTTGTATTGTTGACTACGGGTGGCGGTGGTGGAGGATTGCTTTGAGAGCTGGGGCCAGGAATGGCCGGAGACGGTGGTGGGCCATTAGCTTGTGAGCTAGGGCCTGGGATGGCTGGGGGCCGACCCGCATGCAGACACCCTGAAGCAACAAAGGACAACTCGTCATAATGTCTCATTTTTCTTAGGCCTGAGCAGTAGAAATGAAACTATTCACTGCAGCAGGTAACACCTCAAGGACCTGGCATTCCCGAAGATACGTCGGTTGCATACACAGCAGATGTAGATTTCGGGACCTGGATTGGTCTCAATGCCGGCGCGGATTAAGAGAATTGAGAGCAACCGCGCTGAGATGAAATGGTCCCAATTTGACGAAAAAAGCACATAGAACACACATACACACACATCCCTCCTGCATCGTACCTTCATGGCTCTTGCCATGGAGGGGTCTTTTGGCAACTCTTGGCCGTTTCGTTGGTATGAAACGGGTGTGGTCCGCCGCGAAGAGGCTTGAAAACCCCATATGGCAGCAAGCTGCCATCGGGAATGGTCGCCGATAGGACCACTGTTGTTTGTTTGTTTGTTTCAGAGCTCGTATTACTTGCTGCCGATCGCGGAGTGATGTTTTGCGCTTGTGTATCTGATCATTAGCGATTGTTTCACAACAGTACAAGGTTTTAGTGCAAATGTCTTTAATTGTTTCAGTTGCAAGTTGTTAATTGCAATCCTCAAGGGCGGTAATCTTGTTGAAAATTTCTTTCATGTCAGTTTTTCGAACGACATCTTTGAATTCCTTGATTTTCTCGTCCATTACTTCCGAAATTATTTGGACCAGTACCCTTTTGTCTGCTGGTGAAGACATTTTCGTTGGATCCTTTTTCGCAGCAGAGAAGTATTCGGGTGACGTTTGACCTGGTTTTGAAATTGTGGATTTAACTTGCCTTTCTGGCTTATAGTCTTCACGGTGGGATTCAGACACACTCAGAATTATCACAAATACAGATTTTCACTAGTTTCGATGGTTTTCTTTACAGTATTACTCAACAAAATATAGCACAATATGTAAACACAGCTAGTGGCTGTGACAACCTGATCAATCCTGTGTTTTATGCAATTTAATTGTTTTCAACTTTTCTGAAATTTCAAGAAAATAAAAGAATCACAAATGCAAAACCTTTTATGTTAAAATTGTGTTTTATTTTTATTATTTACTGTACTTATGATTGATATAATATTTACATGTAATTTATAGCATCCATCCGATTTCGTTATTTTGTTTTTTCTTCAATATTTTAAGTAAATATAAACTAGATAACAATAATTTATTGATATCATTAATATTAGGACTAAAATAATTTTTATAAGAGTTGTTATTAAATTAATCTTATTTTATATACATGTACATTAAAAATGCATCAAAATTGATTCATTTATTATAAATATGAATTCAATAATTATATACATTCTTTTTCGTTTTAAAATTTAATTTTATTATTTTAGTGCTGTTTTTTGTGTGTTCTTAAGACTATTGTGATATTTCGATAAATAAAATTTAATTTAACCTATCAACAAAATTATTTAGCCTTCAGATTTATTTTTATTATTAGTGTTTTTCATTAGAGATGTAATACAAGTCAGATTTATTCGATTTGGTGTCAAGAAGACAATACACAGTAGGGAGTGGCGTTGCGAGATTTCGTTGATACGCGTACGTCAATTTGCGCGGAAACATGAAAAGTTCAGAAGGAAGATAAGCGGTTGAGGATAATTTCTTTCAACGAACAGGGCATCCATAACCATATCGACACGAATGCCGAAATGATAATAATATGATACTGGCCTACATTTTTACCAAGATGTTTTTTTTAACTGGCTTAATTACGACTTGATAAGAAGCAGTGAGATTCATGACTTTTGCCAGTGCTCATTTTTGTTTTATGATCCTCTTGACTACACCAATAAATAACTCCAACTCATCTAATATCTCTATTGCAAGTACTAACTAAAACGATAAACTTCCTTTATCTACATATTGTCAACTAAAATTTACATAATTCAACAACTTATTTCAATAAACAACATTTTAAATATTATTTTAAGCAAAAATAATTTAGAAAATAGCAGTCACACCCTTCATTAAGCATAGAAGATCACTGACCAATACATAGTGGCTTTCCTTCGCTCATATATGGCTTGTACATAATATCAACTGAGAGAAATGATTATACATAATATTGAAAACTGAAAAATGCCTGTTTACATAAATGCGCACTCGCAGCATGAGTATGCGGTATGAAAAACCAAAACAAATTAAATTTCTTTTAATTAACAGAAAACACATTGTTTGACGATGCTTCAAATGGAGAATGTTGGTTTTCTGTTTTCACAGCATCGTCACTGCTTTTCACATTTTCAGTTGTTTCAATCTTTCTCACACTTGATATCAAACTGCCCAAAGGAAAATTTACCTCCGCCAAAGGAGGCAATTTGATCCATGAACAGCAACTCTGAATGCTAGTTGGAGTTATCGCCTATTTCGTTGTCGGCAATTTGGAGCATCATTTTCTCATCTGAACTATCATTACTGTCGGAGGAATGGGATTGTGTTGACGTTGCAGCTTCCTGTAAATACAAAAAAAAAAATGTAAAAACCATTAAATAACAAGATGTATTTACTAAAGGTATTTTTATTTCAAAGGAGCCACTCGAGATATGTATATACAGGGTGTACCGCATTGAGCTATTTAATTAATTTGCTTGTACAAAAACAGCATCAATAGAATTGGAAAAATTGTTACACATATTGCGTTATAGTGTTTTTGTAGAAGTCAACGAAAATCGCGACTTGTACTGTTAAATTTAACTTGCCTAAACAGTAAGTGGTATTTTTTTACTTCAATTTCGGAAACTACATAAAATTTCACATAAACCGTCTTTTTATGAGTTCCAAATGTTAACGTTGCTGCCAAAATACAGATATCCAGAACTTAAGAGAAATCACAATCTTGATTTGTCATTGACATTTCAAACAATAATTTGATAACAGTATTAGGGGCTATAAACAACGGACCACGATTGGGTTTTGGAACGTTCGAACGATGTGGGGCGAGTGCAACAACATGAGACTCACTGAAGTCGAACGGGAAATGACCGCGTATAACATCGCTATATTAGGACTGCGCGAAACAAGATGGCTCGGATCAGGAGCGACTTTATCACCAAGCTCTCATACTGTTTTATTGTACTCTGGAAATGATGACCAAAATGCTCCTCGGCATGCAGGCAGGCGTCGGAATCCTCTTGACAAGGGATGCACGTCGATACCTTATCGATTGGAAACCAGTTTTCGACCGTATTATCACCGCCCGATTCAAATCCAGAGTACGAAATATTACGATAATTCAGTGTTACGCACCAACCGAACCAGCTGATCAAGCTGATAAAGACGTCTTCTACCAACGACTTGGCGACACCTTTGATAGGGCTCCCAGAGGTGACAAAGTCGGGTCAGATAACCAAGGATTGGAACATCTTATGGGAAATCATGGGTTAGGCGACAGAAACCAGAATGGCGAGATGTTTATAGAGTTTTGTAACTCTCGTCAGCTCGTCATTGGTGGGACTCTGTTTAAACACAAAGATTGCCGATTATCAACCTGGACTTCTCCTAATGGCAGAACTGAGAACCAGATAGACCATATTTCTGTTTCCAAAAAGTAGAGAAACTGTGTCCTGGACGTTAGGGCGAAACCTGGTGCTGATATTGGCAGTGACCACCATCTTGTCATCGCAAAAATGCGCTTACGAACGGCAGCAATCCAGCGTCCTAACCGTGCAAATATTTGCCCAAGGTATAATGTGCAGAAGCTCAAAATTCCATCAACCAAGCGTGCGTTCTCCACCGCTTTGCACGAAAAAGCTAATGCACCACCACCAAATGAGAATCCGACAATTGAAGATAGATGGAAAGTCGCCAAGGATTCATTTATTTCATGTGGCGAAGAAATTTTAGGACGATTGGATCGCGGTAGGAGACCATTTATTAGCGACTCTTCTTGGTCTCTTATCTGAGCACGCAAGAGAGTTAAGGAGCAGATTAACTCAGCTGCTGACGATTCAGCTAAAGAACGATACAGAGCTGAATACCGTTCGCTCCAAAAAGGCGTTCAGAGGAGTGTACGACGTGATAAGCATAACAATATCAACGCACTTGCGAAGGAGGCAGAGGATGCGGCTCTCCGCAGTGACAGTGGAACACTCTTTAAACTTATCAAGCCATTAACTGGCAGATCTTTATTAACGGAACATCCTGTGAAAGATAAGGAAGGTGTTCTGCTCGTTACCGAAGAACAACAGCTACAAAGAACACTTTTTAGAGGTGGAGAGAACACTTTTTAGAGGTCCTGAATAACACTTTCGGGCCTGCAAGTGTATCTTCGTTGCCAGCAGAAGACGTCTCTCAAATAGACGGCATTAGTTGCGGTCCACCATCCAAAAAGGAACTAACAGACGCTATCAAATCAATGGACGCCGGTAAAGCCCCGGGGATTGATGGAATTCCGACAGAATTTTTAAAAGCGGATATTAACGCTACAGCGGATATTCTTCTTCCCTTAATCCGAGAGTGTTGGGAAACTGAAACTCTTCCCAGTGAGTGGAAAAAGGGCCTAATTATTAAAATTCCGAAGAAAGGTGACCTGAAGAATTGTAATAATTGGCGTGGGATCTGTCTACTTCCTGCACATCGAACGATGAACAGGCTGGCTTTCGCGAAGAGTTCTCCTGTAGCGACCACATTAACACCCTCCGTATTATCATCGAGCAATCCGCGGAGTGAAGATCCCCATTACATCTCATGTTCATCGACTTTGAAAAAGCCTTCGACAGTGTTGATCGTCAGTACATCTGGGATGCCTTACGAAGACGAAATATTCCAGATAAGATAATCTCCATCATTAAGGAATCCTACAATGGAGCCCAATGTCACGTCTTGCATAAGGGCAAGCTTTCAGATCCTTTTGAGGTGCACAGTGGAGTGAGACAAGGTTGCATTTTGTCACCTATTCTCTTCCTTATTGTCATTAGTGATGTACTCGGCTCCGCACTTCAATTACATCGTAACAAAGGTATCAGATGGAAATTGTTTGACCACCTTCAACATCTTGACTACGCTGACGACATTTGTCTTCTATCAACTAATACGGATGATGTCGCTCAAATGACAGAAGCTCTAAATTGCGCAAGTCGTAATGCGGGGCTGAAAATCAATGCTGCCAAGACTAAGTTCTTGAGCACATATCCAGGGGGCAAACCGGAATTTGTATTTCGGGACAGGCAGTCGAAAAAGTTGATGAATTTCGCTATCTCGGGAGCGTAGTTACAGCAGATGGTGGAGCGGATGCTAATGTAAAATCACGGATAAACAAGGCTAGGGCGGCTTTCTTCAATTTGACTCCTTTCTGGCTAAATAACAATATTTCCAGACGCACCAAACTTCGAGTCTTCAGTTCAAATGTGAAATCCGTGCTGCTATATGGCTGTTCAACCTGGAAGGTGACTAAAGAGATTACTGATAAGATGCAAACTTTTGTAAATCAGTGTCTACGGCGCATCCTACATATTCGTTGGCCGGAGATCATTTCGAACGAGGATCTCCTCACTATAACTGGCCAAGAAAGGATAGGCACTTCGATCAAAAGACTTAAGTGGCAATGGATAGGTCACACCTTTTGAAGAGGGCGCAATAACATCGCAAAAAAGGCCCTGAACTGGAATCCACAGGATTCCGGAGCAAGACGCCGTGTTGGACGGCCAAGGAACACATGGAGAAGATCGGTAACAAGCGAGGCGAAAACGCTAAATCTTACATGGTCGCAGCTAGCGCTGTTGGCGCAAAACAGAACGAGGTGGAGAGTAGGCGTAGTTAATGCCAGATGCCCCACAAGGGGTTGACAGGAACTAGAGAGAGAGATTAGGGGCCCAAAAGCTAAAGCCACACGAATGATTATCTGAATCGTAAAAAAAAAGTAAGACTACGAAAAAAAACAATTTTCCAGCGTAAAGAAAGTTTGAGACAACGAGAAGTCTAAATAAATGTTTAGGTCCTCTTTGATCAGCTTCTAGCTAGCTAACCCTGTACGTGCAGACACTATAATTTTATCTCAAAAATCTTTTGGAAAAAAACCTAAACTTGTTCCGGAAAGTTGAAGGATTTTACATAAGCCCTTATGCCCAAAATTCGACAAAGGTCAGACTATACGAAAAAGCATAGAAAAATCCATTTAAATCGAAAAGTGACCAGAAAAGCCCCGTAATCATGCCTCTACTAACCGCTTAAGCTAGGAAACCAGCCCATGCTAACAATATATCTATTGCGCAGTATTGGGCTCACATTTCGAAGGTCATCGGTATCGTAAAAATACATTGAGCCCAGAAAACGCCTCCGCCTCTTGGCCAGGGCGGGACAGGGACACAGTAAGTTGTGCACACATTCTTCCTCTTCTTCGTCATCACAATTTCTGCAAAAGTCGCTGTGAGGAATTCGGGAGTCTTCTTCCGTGCTCCCCAATAGTATCCTAAGATTCCCTTGACGGGATCAAGCTACAATGGTTCCTACAAAAAAAAAGTTATTGGAAACAATGTAGTCAGTCGATGGGGGCAGATTAAAGTTGCGAAGTGTCGATGAGTGCCCATAACCCAGCGCTCGCCATAGGCCACTTTGACGTAGGCGAAGGCGGCACATGCAGCTATCCGTTGACCAAAAACGTCCAATGGGGGCAGTCCCAACACCAAATCTAATCCGAATGAAGGTGTAGTGCGAAAAGCTCTTGTTATGAGAAGAGAAGCCAAACTTTGAACTTTGGCCAGACAATTATAATAGGTAGTGGCGCTCCACACACTAACTCCGTAAAGCAAAATAGGCCGCACAATATCGGTATACATCCAATATACAACTTTTGGCTGCAAGTCCCAGATCTTCCCGATAACTCTCCTGCACGAGTACAATAAATGTCATGAAGGGCGTTTAACGTCCGTGCCTACCGTAAAGGTTTACCAGACGGCCTCGAATAGGCGAACGGATTGATAACGTCAATCAGCGTCCCATAAAGGTAACAGTTTTTCTTACCAAGTGATAAGGCTTGGCGTTTACATACTGCTTGATCCGGGACCTTTTTACTACCTCTGCCGTTCTATGGGTCCCGGCACCCGGTTGTAGCGCAACTCCACGCCGCGCCGTTGTGAAACCACAGCCCGCACGATAGTCCCCTCATGGCACCCTACCTCATGAGTCGGATAGGGGAATTGTCGCCCATCGGTGCCCCTTGGCTGGTATCTCGACACCCCGTGCTAACAGATATGGGACCTCTGCTCCGGACTCGCAGTGGCCTTACGCCACTGCTTCAATGTGGGCGCCTTGCACACCCTCGTAAGACTGGTGGCCTAACTATTCGGGTAGAGCGGGATAGTCATTTCCCGAAGGTCCCACTTATCGACGTATAGTCTCTCTCCCAGTGGGGGTCCCCCCTGCTTATGCCGGCGTGAAGCCGAAGTAAGGCCAGACAGTATTGCATAGTAAACACAGCGACAGTGCCAAAGGCAATGCCAGACAGACCAGTGCTGGACTGATATACAACGTCCGGATGCAAGCGCCTCCTTAGCGAAGGCATTTAGAGCCAGGACATATTCACGTCTAAAGAGACAACGAGAGGCATTTAGAGAACCATTCTCGATAGTGACACCAAATACGTCAAAATTCCAGATATCCGCGTACGCCGGGCAATGGCATAGTGCAAGCATCCAGTCATCGCCGAGATGATCACACATGGCACATGCGGAATCATCAGCTAAATTGAGCGATCCGTGACCAGTGATGAGGAATCCTAGACTTAGATTGAAGTCTAAGTCAGCATTGCCTCTCACGTCACTAACATACTCGTAGGTAGTCCTCCCATGCGACGCTATATCCCATCTAGACAGGACACACTCCTCCAGGACACTCTCAGGGGATAACAAGCTTCTAGGGGGTAACGAAAGTCCCGTTCGTATGTAAAACGCCGTTCCACGACGCAAGATCTCCAAGTCAAGAGGGGGTGCATCGATCAGGACTTGGAGAGCCGATAGATAGATACCGTCTTACATACTCGGAGACATTTAGCCAGCGGGACACGTTGACACGTTTTACTCAAATCCCTACCACCAACGGTAGAAGCGTCATCCATACGCTGCACAGCCAACAAACAAGGATTCGTAGATCCTCTGGATTGCGCCCCTACCGAGACCCCAATTCTTCCTAACAACGCGTGTCAACCACTTACATATATCCACAAACTTTTCGGTTACAGCTGTGAAGTGGAACCTGAAATTCATCCTCTCCCCATAGTTATACCCAAGTACTTGACCTGGACTGTCTCGTACTTGAGTCTAACTTCCCCCATTCGAACCACTGGAGGACAACTACGGTCAAAATTGCCCTTGAGCAGCATTGAGACCGTCTTAGAGGACGAAACTTCAACTCCCATCTGAGATCCCGAGTACAGTGTTACACTAGCTTTACTCACTCAATGGGCTTCCATTTTAATTTCTTGTCTAAGGCCGCGCGCGTCCGTAGATGAATATCGAATAGTCTCTCTAGCAGTTTCGGCATAGTCGATGAAAGGCTGATGGGCCGGAGGTCCTTTGGACTCGCATGCGAACTTCTACCCGTTTTAGGGATAAAAGTAACTCTACATTCTCTCCAGATAAGGGTCATGATGTAAGTACGCACTCAATCCAAAGATACATAATATGTGGACACTGTTGCAAGTCCGCAGGTATAATACCATCAGGTCCAGCTGATTTAAATTGATCAAAGCTTGATATCGCCCACATTATCTTCTCACGATTAAAAATAGATGCCGTGTCGCATGACTCTGTGCGACTTATGGAAAAGTTGGGCATTCGGTGGCTCAGTGCTAGAGATGACACTCTCTCTGTACCGTAACCCCTTGTAGGTTACTTCGAGTCAACGTTTCATTGCATATAGTTTCGGAGTGTATATAATGTTGCAAGCACTATATATTTCCTCTCCTCGTACGGAAATTTTGGACCACGCCGAGATTCGATCTCCGGACCTCTGGATTACTAGCATTGTAGAGTGCGACTCAACCAAGTGAGCCACAGAGCGTGTCATGACACACTATCTCTAAATTGCCAGAGCGTTGGTTCGATTCCAAGTGTGACCATGGATGTGTTCGTGTTGTCTATAAAAAATGCTCCTACGGCAGCCGGTTCTTTGATGTAAATCGTCCCGGAGCTACCCGTTCGTACAGCGGCCGAGAGCTGCCAAAACCCCTTTCGATTCAAGAGAAAAAAATCTCTTCGAGTCGCTGAAACAACAACAACTTATGGGGAAGTCAGGTGAAGCGACGGCTAAGCTTCTAGGGAAAAGAGTCGGAGACAGAACAGTGCCCTTCGGCACTCCAGCGCTAATTGCATGAACAGAAGATTTTTCGCCGTCTAGTACAACAGCAATTGAGCGTCACAGTTAAGAAACTTTTTATACAAATTACTTATGTGTGATGGAAACCAAAAGCTAATAGTTTTGATAGTAGAGCTGGATGCCAAACACGGTCGAAAGCTTTTAAAATAGCAAAGCTCCACCAAAGACAACAATTCCATCGCTCTGTGAGAAATCTCATCAGGTCACCGATTCGACGAGAACTACGACCAAGAAAACTGTCACAGGTTATGCGAATTTAGATATTGGGCCATTTCAGACTATACGAAAACGACCGTACGATCAAGCTTTTACAAAAACAAACAGCATGGATAATCGTATGTATGACGCGTACCGCGACCGAAAAATAATTGTACGTATGCTGTTTGTTTTTGTAAAAGCTTGATCGTACGGTCCTTTTCGTATAGTCTGAAATGGCCCATTAGGTTAATTGGTTGTTTATAAGAATTTCAAAAGCTGTTGGAGGGATCACATGCGCCTCTCTCTCCTTTTTTAAATAGGCTGGATATGAACCAGTTTCCATGATGATGGGAAACCTTAAAATTATTCATTCCGGAGGTAATAGGAAATCCTGGAACGTAGATGTTGAACAGAGTGGAA
Organism: Microchrysa polita; assembly: GCA_949715475.1. Lineage (NCBI taxonomy): Eukaryota > Metazoa > Arthropoda > Insecta > Diptera > Stratiomyidae > Microchrysa > Microchrysa polita. The sequence continues at coordinate 130,268,092 of OX454415.1, read as the reverse complement.
CTCTGTGCCACTCCGTGGGACACATAATTTAATTTTCCTAAGTTTGAAACGTTTGTTTCAAAACTCAGTTAAAGTTTGCCTACCAGCTACATACTTTATAGACAGCTTATCGAAACTATTCTGCAGAAGTTTACATATTCAGCAGATTTGCCTTACCCAAGGAATTAGATAAGTCAAGTGTAACTAAGAAGGTTCGGGGGTCTAAACATCGCGACACTTTTTTGAGCTCATTTCGGAAGCGTATAGTAATGACATCAACCATGCTGGTAGGTAGGTAGGTAGCTGAGGAAATTAGGCAAGCTGACAAAATTAGGTAAGCTGATGAAATTATAGCTTGGCATGCCCTGCAAGAGTGAATGATTAGGCAACCTCTATTGCCTTATCAATAGGAGAGAGTTACCGATAATCTAGGGGCCAGTTTCTCGTACACCACATCTAATAGTCTTATCTAGCTTTTACATTACATTGCGATACATTTTTGTTTAGATTGCATAGTTATGCCATATTTTGCTTGGTTACGCCATTGTATCAAATTGCGCAATGATTTGATCAATTTAAGATGATGGCGTAACCAAGCAAAATATGGCATAACCATGCGAAATAAACAAAAATTCAATTCGATATAATGTAAGAGCTGTTGTGCGTCTCCTCTATACAATAAGACCATCAGATAAGATGTATGAGAAACTGGCTCTAGGTCTCTAGAACAATAGGAACGTCGACATATAAGCGTGGTTCTTCTTCTTCCAGATAACAAATAAATAAAAATCAAAACATAAATAAATCAAGTATTAACCTGTGCATATGTAAGTTGCTTTATGTTGTACAATGGTGGCAGGTCCGATGGTCCAGTATTTGGTGCCTGACTCGGTTGCAAGCTGCTCGATACCCAAATTAGAGGATTATTGGAATGGATCGGTGTGGAGGTTGCGGAAGCTCGATTTGCATTGGGGCCATCCTTTATTAGATCAACACAAGAAAAAAAAAAGAAGGAAAAAAATAAAAATATAACAAAACAGAAGATATAGGGAATTAGATTAAATTACAAGACAACATTCAATCGTGCTTGATTCAGACCGATCAAAATCCATTCATCTAACTACTAAAGCGGTAACCACATTACCCTTAGTAACAAAGCCCTTCTCGCTGTATTTAAAACAAAAATAATTTCAATAGAAAAATTTTGAACGTTTGAATTGAATTTTTTAGGTGTGATTCGTACCGAGAATTTCACGTCTTGAAACTTATTTCGAAACATGCAAAACAAATTAAAATTCCAAACTAACCGTAGTGATTTCAAAAAGAATTTTCTCATTATTTTCCGTGTCTGACATATCATTTTTACTGTCCGTTTCGATTTCGCCATCACTTTTCATGTCCGACTCATTTTTCACCTCGACCATTGAATCAAACTGAAGAATTCAAAAGAAAAAAGAATAAATGAATAAATTTAAGAGGAATAAATACAAACTTAAAAAAATACAATAGAAATTTGATTGGTAAGTATGAGAGAGGAAAATAATTAGCAAAATGTTCCTAAAAAGAAACAAGCCATGTTTGGATTGCCCCTTCAATGCAAAAGTATTATATTTTGTCACATAACTTGCTATTATAATTATAGTTGTTTTATAATAGTATTAACAATATTAGTATTAGTTAATCCTCTCTTAGTTAATAAGTCTCTCATAGTTTGTAAGTACATATTTTATATTCAATAAACCTCAGTAAGTACTAAACGAACACTCGTCGTATTTATTTGGCTGAAAACTATCATAAGCTAAGGTGACCAGACTCCCAAAAGCCCAATGCTGTACACAAACTTGCGGAACTCCATTGTCAAGCAAATCCAGAGTCATATATCCAGGTTCCAGGTCCGAGGTCTATGTCGCAAACATGTTGGCTGTTTCTCTAATGCACGGCAGACAGAGTCTGAGCGCATAGTATTCTGAGCTACAGGAGCTAAGTAATACGGACGAGTCATAGGTTTAAATTTCACGAAATGGCGTCCATTGGCTTGCCGATCGCCTCGCTTGCACCTCTCCTTATCATTCTGAGCACCATCACTGCGTTGCAAATTTAGGCGAATTCGGAAAAGCGCAACGGACATGGCGAGGTCTGGATGAAGCGAAGGGCACAGGATTTAAGTAAACTTAAGGACGAGCCAGAGGTCTAAATTTTACGAATTATCATCCATTGGCTTACCGCTCGCTGGACTACGTCGCGAATACTGAATAGCGCGACAGACAGAGCGAGGTCTGAGCGGAGGGTCTGAGTATATGTATGGACGAGTCAGAAATATAAATCTTACGCATTGCCTTACATTAACTCACCGCTTGCTGCGCTCGCTTCATCCTATTTCCCAGCAGCGCTACGTATCAACTTTTTGGCGAATTTTGAAAAGGGCGACAGACAGCGAGATCTGAGTTGAGCGAAGGGCGAGCTATAGGATTTCGTCTTATCCTATTTCGCAACAGCACTGCGTCGCAAAAATGTTGGCGAATTCTCTAATGCGAGACTGACCGTGTGAGATCTGAGCGGAGCGAGGGGTGAGTCACCGAATTATAGTAAACCAAATACCAAAGGACAAGCCAGAGGTATAAATCTTATCTAAACCTGGTGGCAATATTTCACAAGGAGAATAAGCATTTCTTCATAGTTAAGATAGGGATGCCATGCCGTTCCCCTAGGCTTTTACCTACCTTGATTTACCCTAACTCCTAGTGGAGCATGGTGTTTTGACGACTACCGTGTGGCATGTGTAATCAACGTCAACGTTACAAAGACAACTAAATTCGGAGTGTGATACGGTTGTCAGCCATACCACTTATTAGTCGCATTGTTAGTTTATTGTTTTACGATAAGAATGTTTCTTATCATCTTCTTCTGAATAATAAACTTGCGACGGGTCATGCCGAGTTTAGAAACTCGTCTCTCTATGAATCTCTATATCACAGAGTAGTGACCGAACAATCACGGCCACAGAGCACGGCTTGTAACACCGTTTTAAATGGATTCTAATGAAATTTGGAAAAAAACTACCTAAAATCCATGCTGAGTCATTTCTTTAGTATGCATTTTCCTATAGAGATTGATAAAGGAATCGAAATAGAGTTCAATGGCTGATTTTTTCATCTTAAAATCTCATCTTTTAACGGATGTACCCTGTGAACCTTGGCAGCTAGTGTAAGGTGACCAGATGCCTGAATGGTTAATGCTGTACATACCTGGACACTACCTATTGGTGAGATTCGGGTAGACTCAAGTCTACTATGGGAGAATTTTGAAAAATCGGGGTAGTCGCGAGCGTTTTCCAATCGTTTTCAAGTCACTCCAGTGACCGAGGCACGAACAAAATTTTATTTAATAGCCTATCCATGAGGCTCGACTCAGCTGTTTGTTGGAGGCAAAATCATGTCTTTGTTCTTAAACAATTAACGATTTATTCTCTTAAAACCACATTAATGTTTGGATTTTTCCTGATTTTGATAGCTAAGCTTTCCACGCTAATCAACCGTTTTGTGATAACGTTCTGAATAGCAGAAACGTTTTTTTTTGGCAGCATCTTCCCTGTTATGTTGAGTTCCTTGCTTGTTACCGATTAGTTTGCTCCTTTTGCGTTTGTCAAAATTAAAAATTCGTTGGTATGAAGGTGTTTGTCATCAAAAATCCGCTAATTTCCCTGCCATGCATGATTCAGTCGCAAAATGTGTGTGTACGAATTTTTGCACAAAAAATCCATTGACTTTTGCTCATATTTGTACAAAAAATTTTCAAAGGGAAACTTTATAGAAAATGTTCCACACGTTTGGGGGCATTCTTGTGCACAATTAATCATTTCGATTTTTGTGCAAAATATTTAAGACAAATTTTTGGGCATAATTTTTATAATGTTAAGCTTATGACATTTAATCTTATCATTAAAATTTGATGCCATACAGACACTGGAATTCGCCTTATAGGAAATAAGGGTCCCTAGAAATGCTGGGGGAATCCTGGCAGTCAAGTCTCTATAAAATAGTTCGAAATTTACAACCAAAAACTCGAAAACCTCTTGTCTGATCTTACTGAAATTTTGGACGCTTTTAAAGCAATTTTTATTATCGCTAAAAATGTCAAGTTTCTAGCTAAAATAGTAGTTGGAAAAGTACAACGGTAAACTTGAAAACTTCTTGTCTGATCTTACTGAAATTTCCTATGCTTTAAAGCAGTGGTTCTTAACCTTTTGCACATGAGGGACCACTTGATCAAACTCGTTAGTTGTTGCGGACCACCAAATTGCAATTGTGATAAGAACGATTCAAATCATGAAATCTTGTACCGAACTACCTTTGGAACACAACTTATTGCTGTCTTGTCAGTGAGGTTTTCGATTAGAAAAATGTGGAAATAACGCCAAACGGATATTTCTGCTTTTAAGACCATCATCCAGAAAAAGTTGACTGACAGAGATCGTCTTGCAAAGGATTCTGGGTGTAATTTTGCTAAGTCTGAACGAATTTCAAAACCCTCATTAATTTGCGTAATATTTCGGTTTGTTTCATCCAGAGATGGCTCATAATATTAAAATCCAGTTGTGTTTATCAGCCCTTCCTTACAGTTCTTACTGGAAGAACAACAATTTTTCCATAAGCTCCTATAAATATGGCATTGCTGGTTCATGTTGTACCAACAGAAATCTGTCGGAACCCTATTTAGAAGTACCACCGAAGATCAATAGTAGCTTAATTATCTTAATTCACCAATGTAAATTACCATTATGGTTTGGCCGGAAAAGAATATTATTGACCTTAAATACCTAAACTGTTTGCCTACAATTATGACAACCCTCAAGGCAATAAAGACACGTAGCTACTCCACATAAAGTGAACATTCATATCAACTCTCGGCCGTCCTCGATGATTGCATATCGCAATCATTTTGCGTTCGTCACCTAAAAAAGAAGCATTTAAAACAAATTTCGACGATATTTCATTCCATCGTAACGGTCAAAATCTCAATGAAAACACTCTGTCCTGCTCAGTCAAAACGGACTCCCATCCGCTTTCAACCTTCAATTTTCTATTAGAAAGTTAAGATTGAGCTGTGTGAAATTCGAGAATTGTCGTATCGGATTATGAGGGAACCACATCAACGGCTTCGCGGACCACCTAGGGTCGCCTCAGGGACCACCAGTGGTCCGCGGCCCACCGGTTAAGAACCGTTGCTTTAAAGCATCGCAGTTGCTTTTATTGCTGCAAGCAAGTTTCTAGCTATAGTAGTTCGTAAATTACAGCTGAAAACTCGAAAATCACTTTCCCGATCATATTGAATTTCCGAGCATTGCGATGACTATTATTGCTCAAATTTTTCTAGTTGTTGATACCATTTAACTGTAAAAATATAGTGAACGTTCAATTTCTACGTATCACTTTGTAATCAACTAGTTTTGTGTTGTTGTTCTTAACCTCTCTATTTACCTAGAAATTCTAGATATTTACAGTAAAAAAAAACGTCTTCAGTTTTGTGGTTCGTCGAACCACGAGTAAAACTCTTTCTAGAAAAATTGCATAGCAGAAAACAAAGTTTTCGTTGCTTCACTACAAATGAGAGCAATTCCCATCTATTCGCAAAAATGTGCCATTTTCGCCGAAATTCGCATCTATTTCGTAAAAACGAAATTTCCGTACCTCTAACAATACCGAAAAAATTAGAGTAACTGTCGCCTGTCGCTCATCGCCTTACAGAATATACTCGAAAGCTCTGATCTTGTGTGGTGTAAAACAATTCGAAGTAGAAGCTCGTGGGATTGCTCTTGAGTTATACCATTGTGTGAAATCGAGAATGCTGTACATTTTGCTGTACGCTTCTGGATGCTGTGCGGCAGGTCAAAATGCTGTACTGTACAGCAAAATCCTGTACGTCTGGTCAGCTTAAGCTAGAGCCTTGAAATGTTTACCAAATATGAGCAGTGCGATGCCCCACAAATGCCCCAAATTTCAAAATTCCGCCCAATTTGAAAGTTATGGACAATTTTGGATTAGAAAATACAGAAGTGCGATTTGGGCAGCTAAAGCTTCCGAATGCAGATAGGTGGACCGTGAAATTTTGAGAATATATAAGCGCCAAGTAGCTCTGCAAGTGTCCAAGTTTCAGTGAGATAGGGAAGAATTCCCGAGTTATTGAAAATAGGCGATTGTCAAACGTAAAAGTGCAATTATCTCGCTAAATATGAACAGCACAGAGGGGTCAAACTCTACACTTTAAAAGAAGATATGACTGATCACAGGCCTTATCGACGAGCTTATCATGTAGTGAATAAGGTTTCGTTGTGTGACATGGGGAATGCTGTTGTACATTTTGCTGTACATTTCCCAATGCTGTACGACAGGTCAAAATGCTGTACTATACAGCAAAATGCTGTACGTCTGGTCAGCTTACTCTAATCATAACATATTTGAAATGCGATTTCGAAGAATTGTTTTGGAATTGATAATCCAAAATAATTGCCCATACAGGAATGTCTTCAATTTATAACAAAATCTCTGGCTGATCTGATGCTGACTATTGGCCTAGTAAAAAAAATCTATTGTAAACGCCGGCTGGTCACGCCGAGCCGTCTCATGATCCTTAAAATGTTTAGAAGTCCACGAATGCTACACACAGTGTACCGATACCTTGAGTTGTATCAATTGTACGATGCTGGACATATTGAAAATCGTGAAGCTTCAACGTTTGCAATGAGCGGGGATGTACAACGGATGGACGATAATCGCATGCCAAAGAAAGTGATGAACGCAAAACGAATGGACGGATCAAGGTTGCGTGAACGACCGAGAGCTCGCTGGGAGAACTCCGCCCACCAGCTGCTTCCGAAACTGGAGGACAAGGTCACGTAACCGCGACAATTGGAGGTCAACGATTCAGACGGCTAAAGCCCGACGTCGGGCTGTCGTGCCACATTGATGATGATGATGTGTACCGATAATAATGACTTTACTGCAATCCTTAAAGCATCCTTGATTCAAAAATATCAACACTGGTCTCAAAATCCAGAATATTTTTTGTCAATTTTCAGCCCTTTTCAGATTATTTAATTAAGAATACACCGCCCAGATTGCACTAAATTGACGAAAACTGTGTATGAACTATTAATTTTTGGTCAAGTCCTAATTAACGGGATATTGTGATCGTAGTACATAATATTAAGTACATTGTTTGATCATCCCGTGTAGTTTTCGGTAACGAAACTTCATAAAAAAAAATTACCACCTGTCTTTTTTCATAGAGTTTTGTTACCCGAAACTACACGGGATGATAAAAACGCCTTTATTAAAAAATATTTTTTTGTATATAATTATTATCAAAATAATGCTGTAATAATAAATAAATTCTGCTACCATGTATGTACTTACATTATTTCTTGGTTTGTTGTGTGTTTTGATGTGCTTGGACAGGTGGTCGCTGCGCATAAATTTCTTGTTACATTCGTTGCATTGGAAACGTTTTTCGCCGGTATGAGTGCGACGATGTCGTTGCAATTCATCGGATCGGGTGAAGCGTTTGCCGCAGAACAGCCATGAGCACACAAATGGTCGCTCACCTAAAACGAAAAATCAAGAAGGGAAAAATATGTTAGTCGATATGTCGGTGTTGAAAAAACAAGCTAATAAAATACTGTGTGTATGTTTGTGTATTGTGCTTTTACTTTGAAAATCGTGCAATATGATTATAATTAAGATTTTATTGTTATTGTCCTACCAGAATAATCTGCACTCAATATTGCCATAATCTTATGCGCCGTCGGTTCCGAAAAAATTGTGTCAGTCGTATTCACCAACGAATTTTCATTTGCTGGATTCAAAAGTTTGTCACGCTCAGTGGCTCCCTTGGTTGAGTCGCACTCTACGATGCTAGTAATCTAGAGGTCCGGAGATCGAATCTCGGCCTGGTCCAAAAATTTCCGCACATGTGCGGATAGGAAATATATAGTGATTGCAACATTAACTACACTCCGAAATTATATGCAATGTAACGTTGACTCGAAATAGCCTATAAACGGCTGAGTGAACGCACCATGCCCCACAGGGGGTTACGGTACAGAGAAGATGAATTCAAAAGTTTCCAAAAAGCGCGTGAACCGCATTACAAAGAAACGGAGCACATCATAATCCAATAGACTTACGAATCACATACTAAAGATTACGTGGCACCCACGTGAGAGAGCTTTACCTATGTATATTTAGAAACTGTGTCGTCACCAATATCGAAGGGACCTAAAATCCTTTTTGAACATTTCCTCGAATCCGTCTTATTTATCATGCCATGTACTAGCGTGTTTTCATAATATCTGTGTGTGTTTTAATGTTCCAATTTACGATCAGAGAACTACGAGCGAGTTTTAAGTATGCTCGTTTGATCAACGAACTGCATAATTAAATAGTGTGCGTTCCGGTAATTTAGACCCTTCGGGCACTTTTGAACGCAGGCATTTTTAGTTTGATTTAACCGGCTCCGTCACAAATAAAAAATCATCGCGGGATACATGACACTTCGGTATGACCTATGTATACATATATGTACATACAGTAGACATTCGAAAATCTTAACTATAGTTTTTGGGTGATTAAGATATCTGAAATATTAAGAATTCCAGATGGTATAAAAAATACACGATTTACGTAATAACATTTGGTTGTTACTACTTACTTAACATTTTGAAAACAAAGTAACTTAAAAATTAAGCACATTCGGAAAATCTAGAGAGACAAATTCGGCTTATGGTCAGGTCAAGGAGTCAAAAAAAGCTGCACATTATAGCGAGCTAAACATATACCGCCAGCACGATATAAATAAATAAATAACAGGCGCGAAAATCCAGCATTGGACTAAGGCCGCAGGGTGTGTTAGTGACATCCTATTTCCAAGATCTTATCTGCTTTTTTTGTTGAGGTAATGAGATCAGCATCACGCTCAGCAGTGTTATTTATCCCCATAAATGGGTACTCGTTTAGCATCTGAGTGAGATCATAGTCCGGCACAAGCTCGTGTGTTCGAAAAAACACCATGATCCACGAATCTCACATTCGAACTCATGGCCCTGTGCACCGAAGGTGCGCGCACTAACCGCTAGACCAGCCAGACTACAATATGAGCACGATATGATTTCTTATTTAAATAGAACAATTAGTTGCCTGCTAGGACTGAGCGAAACAAGATGGCTCGCATTAGGAGCGAGTTTATCACCAATGTTGGTAATGCTTTACTCTGGAAGTGAATACAGTAATATTTCTCGGTAGGCAGGCATTGAAAACCTCTTGGTTATAAATGCGCCGATCTACTGAAAGTCTATTTAAGACCGACCATATCATAATAGTCAGATTCAAATCCAGAGTATCCAGCTTCACGATTTTTCGCCGACTGAACCTGCAGATCAGCCTGCAAGGGATATATTTTACCAGGGATTTAGCAACACCCAAAGGTCACATACAAATTTTAATAGGAGCCCTAACGGCAAAGTGGGTGCTAAGAACTCAGAGTATCTCTTAATCAATCTAACCTTGGCGACCAAACTGAAAATGATTAAATGTTCGCCGAGTTCTGCAACTCTCATTAGCTTGTCAGTGGCGCCATCTTTTTCGTACATATAAATGCAGCTAAGATGTGGATTTTTTCGGATGGCAGAACAGGAAACGCGACTGACCATACTTTTGTTTCGAATATGTTTTGTTTCATCCGGAGTCAAACAGGCAAGCTGAAAATTGTGTAAAATTTTTCAAAAACTCAGTAAAAGAAATATTGCTGTGGCAAAATAATATTTCGACGCTCTAAATAAGTTACTTTTGGACTATCGTAATACTCCGCATAGCACAAGAGATGAAACGCCCGCGAAGTTGATTTTTGGTAGGCAACTAAGAACTCGTTTCGAGTTGGCTGGACCAAAATTTGATAGGCAATCCGAATCGATTACGATAGACAAAGTTAAAGCCGCGCAAAACAGACAAATAAAAAATTATGACGGAAAAAGAAGTTCTCCATTTAGTCCGGGGGAGAATATTTGGTTGAGGGAATATAGAAATAATAATAAATATTGGACTCCAGGAATCATTCAAGAAGTATTAGGTCAACGAAATTATTTGGTAAAGTTGGAAGATTCTGAGGAATTGAGAAAAAGTTAAACTCAAATAATAATTATATGCTCTTCTCTTATCTGGCTACAATTTTGATATAAAATATATTAAAAGTTCAGAAAATAATGCGGATTTGTTATCCAGAAATCCAATTAAGACACCCTGTGAAACTTCTTCAGAGATGCAGTATTTATTTGAATCGCCGTTATTCCTAAATTATGTATTTAAGGAATCAGAATTACCAGTAGATCTTAGCATGATACAGGGGGAAACAGGCAAGGACCAGGTCCTACCAAAAGTAAAAGAATTTATACTGAAAGGTTGACCTGAATAATTGACTGATTTTGATTTGAGATCTTATCATAACATAAGTAACGAACTTTCAATAGAAGAAGGTTGCATATTGAGAGGATATAGGATATATAGAGTTGGAATTCCAAGGGCATTAAGGTAAAAATTATTAGCAGAATTGCATTTATCACATTTTGGGGTAGTTAAAGTGAAAGCTATAGCGCGATGTTATTTTTTTTGCCTCGTCGCCATTTGGGGAAGGGGCTTACAGTCAGTATGCAGAACAAATTTCCTTCTGTACAAATATTGATGGAAATATTTTACGCCAAAGTATATTACCAATGCCTCCTTTTCTACTTGGCTGTATCTTTTTTCCGCTTCAATGAGAACTCTTGACGCATATGCAATTGGTCTCATACTGCGGTCTTCATAAATATGAGACAATGTAGCTCCTAAGCCATAACAGCTAGCATCTACCGACAATTGCAAGGGAAGTTCCGGATTATAGTGTGCTAGTACATTTGAGTGTAACAACCGATCTTTTATCTGTTCGAAAACATCTTGACATTTAGCTGTCCACTTCCAATTAACATCCTTCTTCAGAAAATAATATAAAGGACTCAGCATTTCGGCGATATTTGGCAAGAATTTTCTGTATAATTTAGCATACCTAAAAACGATTGCAGTTGAGTTGCATTTCCGGGTGCTTTCACTTCTGCTATTGCTCGAACTTTGTCGGGACATGTTTGCAACCCATTTTTGCTAAACACAAAACCCAAATAACGAACAGAATCTTTAAAAAATTTACACTTTGAACTTTTAACTGTTAGTCCCGCCTTCTTTAATCGAGTTAACACCTCTCTTAAAATCCTCATGTGGTCCTTCATAGGTCCACCACCTATAAGGATATCATCCAAAAACACAACGACACCTTTTATCCCGGCTAATACACCTTCAATGTTTCTTTGAAACATTGCAGGGAGAGATTTAATGTCATAAGGGCATCTGGTATAGCGGAAAAGCCCTAAATGGGTGGAGATAGTTGTCAACTCCTGGCTATTCTCTTCTAATTCTATTTGCCGATACGCAGATGCTAAATCAATTTTGGAAAATATGCAACTACCTGATAATTTTTCGAACAAATCTTCAGTTCGTGGAATCGCATGTCGTTCTTGTACCAATGAATTGAGTGTGACCTTGAAGTCACCACATATCCGTACAGATCCGTTCGGCTTTAGGATAGGTATAATGGGTGTTCCCCAATTAGAAGCCTTTACCTTCTTTAAAATTCCCATACGTTCTAAGTTCATAAGTTCGTCTTCCACTTTCTTTTAAACGGCAAAACTCTCGGTGTAAAATATTTCAGTACTGCATCTTTTGACACATATAATTTCGATTTTGCGTACTTGTGCCTGCCTATCGTCTTTGTAAACAGTTCTGGATAGCTCCTTATAATTTCTAGTTCGAACTTTTCCACTCTATTCATATTAAAATTTACATTGAAGCTTTTCATAGAGAGACTGCGACTTGACGCCAGGCCGAAACGAGGTGATGATATTGGGGTCCAGTACCATCTCGATAGGGGAAAAATGCGGTTGCGAACACGGCAGTGATCTAATGATCTCATAAAGCTTGCCATAATTTAATGTGCAAGAGAATAGGAATTCATGCATTACGTGCTTTCCACGAAAAAGATAAAACCACACTGTATTGAGAATCCGACAATTGAAGTGAGATGTATCCAAGCATTCTTTACTTTCTTGTGACGGTGCGTTCGTAGGTCGACAGGATCAAGGTAGAGGTAGGAGACCATATTCAAACCTCTTGGTTTATTATCTCTTCATAAAAGAGATTTAAGGGACCGAATCAACTCTGCTGCTGATAATTTATTCAGATAAAAAAAACCCCTCAGAATTGTTTTAACAAAGGGCATGCAGAAAAGTGCATAATCCGTAACAAGGATGCAACACTTTTACGAAGGAGGCAGATAAGGCGTAACCGCCGGCTGTGTCAGTGATACCCTATTCAACATAATTAAACCATCAATTTACAAAAATCTTTTACTATTGAACATCCTGTAAAAGATAAAGAAAAGTATCTGCTTGTTAGCGAAAAGCAACACAAGCAGAGATTAAGAACCACTTTTTCAGGTCCCTACAGCTTTGTCGTTTATCAAATAAAACGTAAGCTATAGGTAACTGTAATGGCTGATGCTCTACATTATGAAGGTCGTGATGCTGGGCTAAAATTACTTGAGCTCGGAAATCACACAAGGACAAAGTGACATTTATATTTGGGGCGATGCAGTCGAAGTTGACCAATTTTGCAGCCCCTGAAGCATAGTTACAGTAGATGGTAGCACGGACGCTGATGTACAGTCTCGTATCAACAAGACCATGGGAGCTTTCTTCACATTTACCCCTTTCTGACACAATAACAACATTTTGACATATGTACGTACATCGGAGCTTCTATGTGGCTGTTCAACTTGGAAGCTGACAAATAAAAATGCATCCAAATTGCCAACCGTCATAAAGCAGGGTCTACTTAGTATCCTACACATATAAATATAATAAATAAATAAATAAATAAATTCGCTGGACGGTAATTTTCGAATGAATATCTCCGTTTAATAGTAAAACAAACGCACTTCCATCAAAAGGCGGAAATGACAATGAAACGTAAAGAAAGTGAACCAAAAATATTGCTAAACAGGCCCTACATTGGAACCTACAAAGAGCCAATCGGTGGGGTTCCAAAACGCAACTATTTCTTATCCGCAAAATGGCAGTTAGCGGATTAGAATGGCAAACATGTTCCGTTTTGGAACCCCATCCAATGTAAAACGCGCCGTGTTGCACAGCCATGTATCACGACGAAAATCTATTAATATCCAAGAAAGCACCAATAAACACAAGGCTGTATCATGCTTGAAATAGATATGCTGCAGCAAGAGCATCTGGACAAATGGCCGTCACAGCCGTGTTGCTCTAATTTTTCATTCGTGTATTAAAAATTCAAATTCAACCGCGAAACCACATTAGCACAAAATTATCACTGAAAATGTTGACCAAGAAGAGTGTACGTGTTAGCAAAGATGTAGAGACCATTTGCTCTTCGTTTTTACCGTAAAAATTTGGTCATTTCTACGTCTAAAACAGTGTCAAATGCCTTTGAAAAGTCGGTTTTCGTATACAACATCGACTTGAGAGTCTATTGTCTATGGTTTGGGCCACCATGTTAGTAAAAGTTAAAAGATTGGTGCAAGTGGAACGACCTTTAACAAAGCCGTGTTGCTGCTCAGCAAAAAGCGCAGAAATTGTGGGGTAAATCTTATTGTGGATGAGACGCTCGAGAATTTTTGGGAAGCAGAATAAAAGGGAAATGTGACGGTAGTTAGATATAGAGGATGTACTGGACGTTTTAGGAATCGGAAGGACATTAGCAGCTTTCCATTGTTTGGGAAAGACACTACAATTTAAGGTTTCATTAAACAATATGGACAGAGGATGACAAAGACTTAACAAACATGTTAAGCAACTCGTCAGGACCGGAGCCATCATCATCCTTTAATGATTCAACGATAGAAGCCACTTCAAGGGGGCTTGTTGTGAAGATGGAGATTTGAGGCACAGAGGAAGGTGTAGCGGGAAAGTTATTACGAGAAAAATTAGTTGAAGAAAATATGGAGGCAAAAAATTGGCAAGCAACCCACAGGCTTCTAGAGGAGTCATCGCTATAGAGTCATCATTTGTTTCTATTTTGGAAAACTATTCGCAAAGTATGCTTTCTGTAGACCTGACAGTGGGGTATCATTTCCAAAATATAGTTTGTTTGAAATTGAAATGAGGGCCCCTGCACAGTACAATTTTCAAAAGCGGAAATCAATGCAACCTCCGGGTTTGTCTTTCTCTAGCACAACTTCTAATGAAAAAAAAAAAAACGACCGATTCCTGGTCAAAATGTACAGTAACCGAGATGCACCGAGATGAGTATTCGGCCGATTGGAGATCTCCATTACACCTCATGTCCATTGATTGATTTCGAGAAGGCATTCGATAGTGTTGACCTGGAGGCGTATTTACAAACCGTGCGCACGGGTTGGTTGTGATATGTTTACGTGTCGAATAATATGTTGTGTGTTCAGTGTGGCTGCATATCAGCCTTGCATTATAGGCAACATTGCCTAGAACTCTGTACTCTGTACCAAGGGCGTACTGAATTCAAGACTCTCGTCCTCGAATTGCACAGCTTGCAGACTTTATTCTTGATCAACTAAACCCTATTAATCCGTGATTGTGTTAGCACTTTAAACTAGGGATTCCGATTTTTTGTATCTATAAATGTTTTGACTATATCAAGGTATGAATTGATATAGCAGAAGGTATAAATTTGCCACAATCAGTTGCCGATCCCTGTTTTAAACAAAAAACCTTTAACCAAATTTTGAAGTGTACGAAATTATAAAATTCATTTATTATTTATTTATGAGAAAGAATGGAAAGTGCTGAAAGCATTTCTGGGTGAAATCGAAAAACAGCTGATATACAGCTGCTGAACTGACTTGTATTGAATTCGATTAAGTGGGGTGGGGGGGGGGCAATGTCAATGTCTTTTTCTTATTATTCTTTTCATAGTCATTAACGATTTACTAGTGACCGCGCTTCAGTATAAGAGGAAAGGTATCTGATGGAAGATGCTTGATCTTCTTCTATCAAAAATATGATGTATGTACCTCAGATTGCGATGCACTGCATTGTGAAATAAAGGTTGCCAATACTAAGTGCTGAACTCTCATCCAGGGGACAAGGCCCACAACGGATTAACACGAACCAGAGAGAGAGAAGCTTATTAAACTGAGCTCGGAAAATACTACTAATAATACGTATGGTAGATGTGTAAAATGGCACAGCCTCGGAAAATTCTGTGCAGAACTAAACCTTGAGCTGGCCAAGCTACGCAGAAACACGAGTAGAATAATTTGTTGCCTCCTCTCGACGCAATCGCCACTGTGTCGCCTCTGATACTATTGTCACTCTGCAAAACAAAATTTAACTCCTCATTGCCGGAACTTTTAATTCATGTTCAAAGTCGTGCGCCTGAAAACTCCGAAAAAAAGCAGGGATGTTTCACTTGATAGACTCAAGAATACGTGAATTCGCCCAAGGAAAATTTAACAACAATTACCGCCAGTACGGGCGACACCACGGATCGGTGTAATCAGGCAAGAAATGAGAAAATAATCAACTATAAAAATACGTGTATAAATCTGCAATGCAGACTATAAATTGCATGGTCATATTATTAGTTTTTCTCGGCTAAAAATGAAATGATATTGATTTATGAGTTCGTGTGTGAGTGTAAGTATTCGAAAAACAAAATTAAATATAAAAATATAATCAAATGATTTTCTGCCCTTAATTCCTTCATAACAGGTTCATTTTAAACAATTTGCCAAATACATACGTTCTCTTCGGAGAATAGTCTGCCAAAATTAATATAAAAAAAAAAAACAAATTAACTTAAACAGCTATAACTTTTACTATGACACTCTTCGATCTTAAGCACGATATATCGTTACGATAAAGGATCAAATAAAAATGTTGTCAGTATAGATGAGATGAGATATGGTTACAATACATTTTTATAAAAATTGCACACGAATTTTAGGAGTGGAAGCACACAAGCTATTTTTTTTCAATTAGGGAAGGCGTTAGTAATTTGGAGTGATTAATGAAAGAATTTTGCGATTATGATTTCTTATTGGAATTAGCAGGAAACTGTACATCAAAATGCTATGGATCCATGAAATTGGAACTAAATCGCAACTGCATTGAATTGCATAGCCTCAGGCGACGAACGAATTACATTTCCAAACGAGTTATACCTTTGACATACGATACGTCGGAATACTGGTTTCGGTTTGTAAAGTGTGTGACACCCAATCTAAATTAAACTGTCGAAAACACGTTTCGCGAATCAGGTTACTCGATTGGAAATGCAATTGGTTCGTCGCCTATAGCTATGCAATTTGATACATTTCCAATTGTTCCTGGGCAATCCAAAAATATTGTTCGCAAATTTCAGTGCTAGACGATCTCTTTTGCTGACAACTCGAATAACGATTAAAGGTCGATCCACACTTTTCAGTCACAGCCATTCCACACAGATTGTCAGTTAATTGATTGACTGACAATCTGTCAGATTGTGTGGAACGACCTTAAGTTTATAGGAGTGTGTCGCTACTTGTGATTGCAAAGAATCCGTAATTTGACGAATCAGGATTAGCCTATTGTGTGTCAAAGGTATAACCATTGACATACACAATAGTTGAATTCTGATTCCTAAAATTACGGATTCTTTGCAATCACAAGTAGCGACACACTCCTATAAATTTAATCGCAATTCGAGTTGTCTTACCACTGAAAATCGTCTTAGCATTCAAATAAGCGAACAATATTGTTTTGATTGCCAAGCACTTATTGGAAATGAATCAAGTTGCATATCTATAGGCGATGGGCAAATTTCGTTTCCAATTAAGCAACCTGATTTGCGTTGAATCTAGATGGGGTGGTGTCGCGTCGCAATCAGGATTCGCCTGCTCGATCTTTCTAGGGTTTAAATTTTGCGTTCCACTAACTTTTTAAGTTTTATAATTAGCATAAAATAAATTTGTAAGGATTATGCCTTTGGGGATAACATATTTGGGAATTATGCAATTGGGATCTTGAGTTTAGGGAATTCGTATCGTTCCCACAAAAAAAAACATTTAACACAAATCTCGAAGAGTCATAGTAAAAGTTACATTTAGGAGGTCGCTAGACGACCCCGGTCTGGTATCAACTCAAACAAACGCACCAAAAAAACAACGCAAAAACGAAATTTCATTTTTAAAATTTTTTTGGTACAAACTAATCTCGGAATGAAGGGATCTAATTAAAAACATATCAAACCTGTATGCCATCTTAAATGGGCTCTCAAGTGTGACGTTTTGCCATATACCTTGTTGCATCCAGGAATATGACAAATGTGCTGTTTCTTGCGATCCGAATGCTTTTCGCCTTCCATACAATTCGGGCATGTGCACGCGACACGCTTCAGTCGTGGTTTCACATCAATACCGTCGTTCACGTTTATATTAACATTCACCGACGTTTGATTTTGTGCTTGATTCGAGGGAAATTGTTGTTGTTGTTGTTGCTGGGCCGCCGCTGCGGCCATATGAATGGCAGATGGAACGTCCAGTGCAGTCGATTGGCTATTGGCCGCAATCGCCTGTTGTGTTTGTTGTAGTTGCGCTTGTTGTTGCTGATGTTGCTGCTGTTGTTGTTGTTGTTGTTGCTGTTGCTGGTGGACTTGCTGTTGTTGATGCTGTTGCTGCACTTGAGCTTGTGCAGCGGCCGTGGCAGCCGCATTCGATGCATTCGTACTAGGACTATGCATGAGCCACTTAATTTCGGTTGGTTCAGTTTTTATTTGGGTTAATTGACCGGCGATCGATATGGGCGTGGACGATATTGCTGAATTGCTTGCGGTTGCTGTGACGGGTGTAGCTGATTGCGATGTTTGACCAACATTAACTCCGTTGGCTTGAATCACCTGCAACGAGCGGAAGAAGATGAAACAAAAAAAAATACATTTCGACATTTCACTCTCGCGGCTAACGGTGCTGCTTAGGTATTCACATTACCTGCACATTACCTAATCCAGGAATATTTTGAACGGGGATTGCCTGCAGACCCGGTATATTAGGCATTTGAATTATATTCGCGTTGGCGGGTCGAAATTGATGCAACGCCTGCGTAGGTATCACAGTGATTTGTTGCCCTTGGGCGTTTGTAATGGTGATGGGCTGGGCTTGTGCTGCTGCCGCGGCTGCTGCATCTTGTCCGCCCGCAACTGCTTGGACATTGCCCGATGTCACGTTGCTCAGTGCTGTGGAGGCGGCGCCGTTTTGAGAGTTTGCAACGGCCGATGCGAGATTCGGTGCGGCCTGTTGCAATATCACATTGGATGGGTTGGCAGCATTCTGGGCGGCATGCAAGGCCAACGGATTGAAGGGGGCGAGTTGGACTTGTTGAATTTGACCGGATGGTGTTATGATGTTGGCCACCTGAAAACGAAAGGAGTCAATTCACATCCCGTTCTACTTGTTGTTGATATGCAGAAAACTACCTGGGTAAACTGCGGAATTATCTGCATCTGAGGTTGCATCAAACCGGGCATTGAGGCGGCAAATGCTTGTAACGGTACATGAACTGTTTGATATACAGTTTGCCCGTTGCCGGTATTGATGGGCACCTGCACCG
This sequence comes from Microchrysa polita, assembly GCA_949715475.1. NCBI lineage: Eukaryota > Metazoa > Arthropoda > Insecta > Diptera > Stratiomyidae > Microchrysa > Microchrysa polita. The sequence continues at coordinate 130,249,386 of OX454415.1, read as the reverse complement.
GAACGGTTTGCTGTGCGGCCATTGGAAATTGAACAACGTGTGGTAGTGCTCCGTTGGGTCGTATTTGAACATTTTGTCCTAAGCAAAAGAAAAAAAAACAATTTTGAGGTTGAACAGTGAAAAAAAAAACATTCAAACTCGACAGTATAACAACTAAACACCCGATACCAGTTTCAATACATATTTACACAAAACTTGTCAACGTAACAAGTACACTTTTAGCATGGAGCATATGCGCAAGCCTTATAAATTATTTTGATCATGCCCTAAATTGTTAACGCCCTCAATTTTTTGCCCCCAATCAATCAATTTGTTAATATTACCGCCATCCAATTTGATTCCACCAAAATTCGTGGTTTGAAATGCATTTCCAAAAAGACCATTGGCAGCAGCCACTGATGTTGGAATTTGTATATTTGTCCCGGGAATGGTTATTGTCGCTTGTTGTTGCGTCACCGCAGCCGCGGCCGCCGCTGCAGCTGCCTGTTGTTGTTGCTGCTGTTGTTGTGCCGCTTGTTGCTGATTGGCTTGTGCCTGATTTTGTTGTTGTTGCTGCTGCTGTTGTTGTTGTTGTTGATTTTGATTTTGTTGTTGTTGATTTTGAGTCTGTTGTTGACCCTGTTGTGCTTGCTGTTGTTGTTGTTGTTGCTGCTGTTGTTGTTGTTGAGCCTGTGCCGTTGCCGATTGTGTATTCGCTGCAACAGCCGTAGCCGTTGCCGCGGCATTCGTCAAAGATGTAGCATTGCCTATTGGAATTGTTATATTCGTACCGGGTATTGTTATTGTGGCCTGGCCAGCAGTAGCTGCAGTTGCCGTTACAAAATGCATGTTGTGGTGTTGGTGGTGATTTGAATTGGTTTGATTTCGTAATGGAAAAGAGAGAGAAAAAAAACAAAGCGATATCGCCAAAAAAAGCAAATGGGAGTTAGTTGAAAATGTTAATGAAAACAGGAGGAAATGTATGTTTATGTGAGTATTAGACAGATTTGTAGCTTTTGGAATGCGTAGTATTAGGTGCAATGAAGCCATTTGGGCGCAAATCGAACAAATTATGCTAGGGGAATACCATGTTATCCAAAAAGTTGTTTTAGATGATGTTATATACAAATTAGCATACAATATAAACTAGCAACCTAAGTACTGTCAGTGTGAAAACTTATTCTAATTTAGCTATATATGTATGTACACGAAACAAAATGCCGACATCCAATATTTCCAAAAGCCACAAATCCTACACGTTAACACAAATTTATGAAATGCATGTGAAAAATCAGAACCCATTCACAATGCCAGCTGTACATTAAAATCACTTGCAGTGTGAATGCGCCCTTAACCTCAAACAAAATGATTTAAATTTAAATGAACGGTTACCCACAAAAATAAAGCAATAATTTGTACAAAATAAATTATTCACAAAATCTGTTTCTTATCCCCCAGCAAAAATCGATTTACTTACCGTTAGGCAACTGAACCGTTTGTCCCATATTTTGCAAAAATTGCGCGGGCAACACGCCAGTCGGTGGTGCACGAATTAATTGACCGTTGGGCGTAAGAAAACATTGTTGACCGTTGATCTGAACCGCCTGGGAGGAAACAAAAAACGGTTAATGGAATTTTGTACAGCTTGCTGCGAGCAATATGGTCGTACCTGTGCACCGGCAAATTGCGAATTTCCTACGTTCGGTATGAATAGCGCCTCCTGACCGTCAACGGTAACCGTTTGAAGAGGCTGCACGACTTGTAGCATACCATTACCCGGATTTTGGATGATTTGACCACCCTGGAAAAAATGAGAACAAAGAGAGAATGTGTACATGGTTACTGATTTTCAAAGCATTTGGAGATGACTGACTGGTAAAAAAAAACTGGCATTACTGCCAGGACATACTGCCAGTAGTAGTGAGTTGCTAGCGACAATTTTTTTGCCGAGGTGAGGAAATCTTTGATAGATACTGCATTAGCAGCTAAAATCAGACCACCCCCTCCGCCACGTTCACTGGGGGACCACACCTGTCCGTATTACTTCACAGGGTCGGCTACGGCTAATTAACCCTCATGCTGGTTTACTAACTTCCGCGTCTAGCCTCTTCTCTTTTTATAAATCCTGCAGACAAACTCACTCACTGCCTCCCAATTGTGTTGTCAATCCAACATTCTCTGGGTAGTGTTTCTCCTAATTCATCGTTTAGTTGCGTGCGCCGCGCAAACTTTCTGGGTTAGTCAAAATATAAGTGCTTTGCTTATTCTGCGATTGCTTGGCAGCTGAGACACTCTGCCGAGTCATCCAGCGAAGTAACGATGCAAATATTGCCGCTATCCACCATGACCCGTTTGTTAGGAATTGAGTTAAAACGTGATTCATCTCTCCGTGTTCGCGTTTAACCCATTTTGCAAAATTAGAGATGAAAGAATGAGTAGCCAGTTACAGCTTCATCCTGGCTTCATTCTATCGAAGTTGCCATTGTCTGATGTCATCGGATCTTCCCAAGTAAAACAGGATCACGAAGTGACGTCGTTTCACCGAAAATAATTCACATGTCACAGGACTGACGTTCACGCCTTCTCACACCACTACTGCAAAAAACAGCAACTTAGACCCTCATTCACAAGGAAAAACAAGTCGCTGATTGGAGTTGGGTTTCTGGAGTTGTTGCTGTAGTAGCGGTACAGAAAGGCGCGTACGCTTTCATTTTCGTCGCCTCTTGTCTGAAGCGACTACAAGGTAGCAGCTGCAATGATTCCTTTGTCGAAGTGAGTGAGCCCTTATTGTATATTAAATAAATATTGTATATTATTAAATATTATCGTGGCATTTTTTTGTAGTCTGGCTGGTTTAGCGGTTAGTGCGCGCACCTTCGGTGCACAGGGTCATGAGTTCGAATCTCACCGTGGATCATGGTGTTTTTCGAACTCACGAGCTTGTGACGGACTATGATCTCACTCAGATGTTAAACGAGTATCCATTTAATAATAAATAACACTGCTGAGCGTGATGCTGATCACATTACCTGAACAAAAAGCAGATAAGATCTTGGAAATACTAACACATCCTGCGGCCTTAGTCCAATGATGGATTGTCGCGCCTGTTATTTTTTATTTTTTTTTTTAAATATAAGCATCGAAAGCTTTTATACTGTATTTTCAAGAGAAAAGCTTTCTAGACTAGACTTTCTAGCGATAAGTTTGTTTTCATTAGTTTGTAAGGGGCTTAATAGGTAAACCTATCGAATTTGTCGCACGGACCGTGCCGTGGTCGCAAGCCACGTCTACCAAAAACCATCTACAACACGATCGTACTTGGTCGCATTGGACAAGGTCCGTATGATAGTTGTACGTCGTAGCCTATGAAAGGCACTTAAGAATTCTATCACATTCCATAGCGACGGAGGGAGTATGTGTCATGAATGGGTATGGCTGCCACCTTTTGTCATTCTGGAAGAGAATATTGGCAGTCCACACAAGGCCAACGGAGTAGCTTGGATTAGCATTTAACCTTAAGTCATCCTCCCTTCCAAAAGAGATGGGGAAGCGATTGTGATTGTAGTTCCTTCACCATTTAAAAGCAGCTTCTAATCTGGGTTTTCAGACACTTAATACATGTCGAAGAAAGAGATCCTAATTGTATTTGACATGTTACATGTGTTACATGTGGTAGACTGGAGCACTTAATTTTTCACCATTTTTGTCACTAAAACTGCGGCTTTTTAAGTACCGCATACACACCTATACACGCTCATAATGAACCTCTAACCTATGTCCACGCTGACAAGGACCAATTGAAACAGAAAAGGTATTAAAACCAATGTCATTTAAGGTAGACAGAATGCAGCATAATAATGGGCATCATATGGTGCGAGACAGCTATAAGTTCAGCTATTGCCTCCTCACCTGATTCATCCACCGGTCACACCACCATGTGACAGCCCATCTATCCGTTAGATTCAGTTATAAGCCTTTTAAGTCGGCTGAATCTGATTATTATTCATTCCAGCTTGAAAAATAAGACTGGGGTGTTTCGTGTACAATTTTTGTAGGAGCTTACCACCACATATAAGTCAAGGAGGCGAGGCAGCAGTTAACTGGATACAAGAAAAGCAGTGCAGCGTAACGTGTTCAGTTGACGCAGACTTACCTAAATGGAAAAACGTATTTTATTTAGACGTTCTGCCAGAACCATGAATACTAAATGTATGTCCGTCGCTCGAATTGTCCGTTGGAATTTACCCTAAGAGGTTTTTTTAGCGGTCTGAAGTCCGAAGACTTGGCACGCCCAAAAAGTTGCATCATTCGCTACTATAACGGTAAACTTGTACATTTATTATAAGGGTAAATTGTGTACCGTTAGCTCTCATAACGGTACATTTGATCCCTTGCGGGCAGCTGAGATTTACGATGATTTAATGTCCATTAGAACGCCCTTAGGGCAGATTCAATTCAAGGAAATACATAATCAAACCCGTTACTTTTGTTGATCATTAAAATACATTGTAGGTAGATAGTAGTATGTACTTGATACGTTGAGGTATCAATTCCCTAGGCGCCTTAATTGATCCCAATGCATCAACTTTTGACAATTCCATATCCATATCATATCAATTTTCGTATCAAAATATCTGTTAAAACAATGAAATTCCTTACCTGCACGAATTGATGCGGTATTCCCTGTAAATTTTGCAAATTCAATATTTGTTGCTGTTGCATTTGCGGATTCGTAACAAACGTCTTGACCGGTGTAGCATTTGTAGCGGCCGCTGACACTTGTGTACCATCGGCTGATATCGCACCCATTTGTTGTGGCAAGAAACTTTGAAGTTGTTGCAACGTAATAACTTGCGGTTGACTATTTGTCTGATTTTGGATATGTGCTGTTGTACTGGTTTGTGGTTGTGAAGCCGCCATAATTGCAGCATTAAGTTCACTTCCCTGTTAAAGGAAAAAAAGAAACAAAAAAAAAGAGAATTAAAATTAAATTTATTCGTCAGATATAAAAATAGAAATAAAATCAAATAAATAACATTTATAAAAAAAAACATTAAAACGAAAAATACAACATTCACATTCCACTATTAAAACTGTGTGTGTTACAGAAAAAATCATCATAAACATCAAATATGTTTTTATATACAGAAACCAACTAAAAAGAGACTCTAAATATCGGTTCATCTTATCAACTTAAAACAGAAAACTCCTTAAATCCTTTCCCGTTTAAGCCAACATGGCAAACTTTAAAAATTTACGAAGAAATATATATACGTGCGACATCGTAAGAAAAAAAAACAATAGGGCAGTTGTTAATATGTATTGTAATAAACAAAAGGAGAATAAAGAGATAACTAAAGCCTTGAAGAACTGATAATAATTATGTATTAACAAAAAAGGACTTTTGGCGGCAACAAAATAAAGAACAGAAGATACGAAATAGTCGAGCAATTATTATTATGAATTAATGAAATGTGCACCTGTAGTCCTTGGGCTTGTAATTGTGCGACCACGGAGGCGCTAACCACACGGACTTCTGAACCGGCGGTTGCATTTCCCTGTTGAGCCTCCAGCTTAGTGTTCAATGGATTTTCGAAAAATATTGGAATTTATTTCTTAATTGATAATGTCGTTTTATGGAAAACACGCGTAAATTAGCTATTACTATCGATGGGATTCCTGTAGAATTTTGTTTTTTATTTATGAAGTGAAAGGCGAAAAGCAGATCCGTGTTGCAAAGCACCTGAATAACAAAATAAATTGGGTGTCAGTGATATATGGGCATTTTTAAATAGCGTAAATTTTGAAATGGATCAAATAAACAAAAATATAATAATAATCGAAGGATATGAAGCAAGAATGCCCGACAGGAGCATTAATCAAAATTATTAGCCATGATTCAGTCAACTCTCTGAAACGAGTCTTTGCACAACGTATAAAATCTTTACCCAAACAATAACAACAATACCGAAGATAATTCGGGCGCGGCCTAATTTTAATTTAATTAACTGGATCTACGAAAAATTTGATCAAGAGACTCAGGATCACAGAAAATGTATTGACAAAATGTTTTCGGTTATTCTGAAAGTCCTCGTATCTTAGAACGTATAGAACGGAAAAAGTCGAAAATTTTTCCACGCAAAGATTATTTGTATGCTGTCTCTCGGAACAAGGACAACTGAAACTGATAAAATCAAAATTGCATTTTTTTTTTACAATTTCAATGAGTTTACTGAAAGCCTCAGACCATTTGCAATTAAGACCTTCGTCCCCTTAAAATAATTAGAGAGAGAGCCTAAGGCCCGTATTTATGAACATTCCTTAACTCAAGCAGACATTGAGTCAAGGATGCCGAAATCCAGTAAATTAAATGTCTTTTCCCATACTTTTTCCTAGAGATCATTTACATTGACTCCTGAATAGTCAATGCAGCCTTGATTTAAGGCGAAACTCAAGGAGACCTTAAGTTTTCAATAGACTTGAAATATTATATTTCAAGGAAGGCTACCTTGACTTCAAGTGAGGTTGACTATGGAAAATTTTTAATGTCTCCTTGAGTTTCTCCTTAAATCAAGGATGCATTGACTCGTGAATATAAGTGATTTCTATGAAAAAGTATGGAAAATGACATTTAATTTATTGAATTTCGGCATCCTTGACTCAAGGTCTCCTTGAGTTAAGGAATGTTCATAAATACGGGCCTAAGTAGTGGTTTTCAGCTCCAGGAATCGCCAAAACCAGGGGCGGCACATTGGGACCCGCAGCGCCACCTTTTTATTTATATGTACATATTTATTTTATCAAAATAAAATATTTTTGAACGTAACGAGTCAATGGTGGAAAATCGTTACCAAGTTTTAGTTGATCGGTGGATTTCTAATTTTGCATTTTCTTTCTTGAAGACTAATTATTTTTCTTATGAAGATTCAAAAAATGGATGCATCTTAACGCTTTTAAATAAATATAGTAGTGTTATTTTTAGCAATCACAGTAGTCGCACAAAGCATCCTAAGAGTGCAGTGGCGCAGATAGGAAGTTAGCAAAGAACAGGGCCCGCGTGGCGGGGGGGGGCAAAATTGGCTGGAGAGCCCTAAGTGAAGTTGTTCCGCCACTGGCAAAGAGGGAGCACGGCGATTATGTAGTCTACGAGTATCTTTAGTACCCTTCCCTTATAGCTTACTAGCTGATGTTTTTAAATGACAATGACCTATGGATCCGATGTTATAAAGGTAGTAAATTCAAATCAGTCAGCTAGTGTAGCACTCTGCGGCTGTAAAATGGGACTCCATTCTTGATACCATCATATCCAGCTGCTACATTGCGTAAATTCGCTATGATTCTTGAAATTTCATCTGCACTAGTAGGTGCTAAGAATATCGTTCTTTCATTAGTTACATTTGAGGTTCTTCTTTCAATGACCGGTATGTTGCATCGCTGTATTCTATCTGCGACTGTCGCAAAAAATTGCTAAGGTCATTAGCTGATAGGTTGCTATCGCCTTCTTTTTGATTCGCAGAAGCGGCGTTTAGTTCGGTATTGATTATACGCCAAAGTTTTCTGCTATCGCCATTGAGAGAACTTTCCTACGCATGATAAACAAGGTTGGAAACATTTACTTTAAAGTGGTCTTTGATGCTACTGTAGAAGGATAAAAGGATTGAATTGATTCGAATGCAAACGATTAGACGGATTGAAAAATATTTCAAAATTCTACCTTATTCCTTAGAAAACACCCTTGTCCTTTAAATGAAATCAAACCAAACAATTATTTTGTCGCTCCACTGTAAACTTTCCTATACTGTACAGGGTGGCCTTAAATTAACGCGAAATTTTCATCGAATAAAGTAATCAGTAATAGAAATAGAGCGCTACACTTCGCAGGACAGTGGAATAATGAGTGCATTCGCGTACACACCTTACGTAAAATTCGTTGAGAAAAATATAGCGATTTCGGGTTACATTATTAAGTAGCACGTCCTCTTCTGTCCACTTGCCAACGAAGTAGACATATAGCTGAGTAGATGGCGGAAAAAAAACAAATTTGAAAATTATGAATAAAAATAAAAATTGTTACATATTTTTAATGATGGTTCTTATGATAATGAATGTCGTTACACATTAGTGTTACATTGTATTCACACACCACTTTTATCGCTCACTTGCATGGGCCTTCTGTTGGAGAAAGATATAAATACATACATACAATACGCTGCAAAATTTGCGTCCACTCACTTGCCTTTCGCACCTGTTTGACTGCCATGATTTGGCATGGCTCTGATTTAACTGATTTGAAGTCCCAGACCTTAAGGAGAATTCTTGGCGGGAATGCGAACAGTTATTGCACTGGAGATTTTGCGGACAGTCATGGGAAATCCAATAAAAGAAGCACAAATGAAAAAAAAATCATCAGTGGCGGCTCCGACTTGATGGATATTATCATCACACTTAACAGGTCCAAACAAAGATTTCTAGTCTTCAGAAAAAAAAATTTGGTAAAAAAGTTATTCAAAACCAAATTCGAATGGACAAATGGGCTGGGCTTCCCCTTTTTTACGTAATTGTAACTGTTTTGTTTATAAATTAAGCTTAATTTTGTGATAGATAGATAGATATCAAATTATCCTGACATCATATAGCTCATTTCTTCCTGGCTAAGCCTAAATAAAATGTCAATACAGTAGTGGAACTTCTCTGTAACAAGCTTCCATGCAAAGGTTAAAAAAAAAATTGAAAAAGGAACGAAACTGTTTTAAATGAGAAAACTGATCAATTTTGTCAAAGCATGTATATGTATGGAAATGGACCGAATTTTCAAGTTTGCGCCAATTAAAGAAATCGTAAACATGACTGATGAAAACATTTTAAGGTACAATTTTTTTACATTTCAATTCTAGTAATAAAACTGCATTCGTGTTTTCCAGCTCCAATTATAATAGATCATTGCTGCCCATTCCATTGGTCAGAGCAATGGCAAATGAGTTCATGGGAGACAATTTCCTACGAATATGCGGAGCCTTAAGGGTAGAAAAGGATGCGAAATCGGTTACAAAAATTTCATTTGTACGAAAAGTATGCAAATTTCCGCAAAAATTGTTCGTTTTTTTGCGAATACATAGATACGAATTGTTCTAATTTGTACTGTTTCAACGAACAAGTTAATTTATCTACAAAAAAAATATTGCGGAAGACAATTGTTCATCTCAGATTGATATCTTTCAGAAATTGAGAAAAGAGACAATGGTAAATGCAGTTAGATTGCAGATTCACGTGGAAGATTGCCTGCCAAACACCAAGCATTATTATAAAATATTAATATTTGAATAATAAATATGCGACGATTTTTGCAGTGCTGTATTTTGAATACTCGTTTCATTGTTAATCTCTAGAATATTCAGACTAATAGACCCTTTAACAACAGTAATACATACACTGCTGGCAAAAATATGCCAAAATGGACGATACAACTTCCGACAAGTTTCTAGGGGAATATTGTACCAAACCTTTTGGATGTTTTCCCACAATTGTTTTTTATTTTAACAATCCATTTTTGACACTTGCCTTTTAAGCTGAGACCAAAGTTTTTCCTATTGGACTGACTTGGCCATTCCAAAACGTTAACATTTTGCTCCTCGAACCAAGCGTGATGAGTGCTTCGGATCGTTATACTGCTGGTATGTCCACAAAAAGGGGATATTGTCCTCAGTGTAAGGCAGCAAAATAATCTTCAGGAGATTCTTGTAAGCAAGTCCTTAATTTAAGCTGACGTACAGAATTTTGCTGTACAGTACAGCATTTTGACCTGTCGTACAGCATTAGTAAATGTACAGCAAAATGTACAGCATTCTCATTGCCACACAAAAGAAACCTAAATCACTCCATAATAAGTTCCTCGATGAGGCCTGTGGTCAGTCTTGTCTGTTTTAAAGACGTTTTTTTTTTGCAAGATTAATTGCACTTTCATTTGGCAAACGTTCATTTTCGACCACTCGGGAACTCTTGATCGATCGTTCTGCTACTTAACACACCTATACCTACTTACTTGGAGCTCATATTTCCTTCATATTTTAAGGTCGACAGTTACAGCTGCCTAAATCGCACTTTTTTCTATTCTATTCACTTTGATCGACTTTTCTGAATTAGAGCACCTGTAGTTTGTATAGAGTCTTGGCGCTGAGATTTTCTATCCGCGTTCGGGAGGTATAGCTGCCCAAATCGCACTTTGGTGTTTTCTAATCGAAAAATTTCATTAACTCTCAAAGTTTTGAAATTTGTCAAACTTGTAAAGAGCACCGCACTGGCAAGGGTAGAAAGTTCTAGAATGCAGAGCTGCTAAGATCCAGAAGTTACAGCGGTGGAAAGATGCGATTTAAATTTTTCCTAAAACGATAGAGAAATCACTGTAAATAGAGTAAGTCAAGTTGATTCCCCTATCATCCATTATAGGAAAATGCATACTGCAGGACTCTGCCAGGGTTTCCAGATAAAGTTTTTTCTCCCAATATGTCCATCAAATTCAATAGAAATTACTAATATATCCATGGAGGTATGTATACTCTCCCCCCGCAAACAAGATGTGCCAGGAAAGCCGCCAACCGAAGTTTTTAAATAATTAAGCACAAAGGGAGGCGTACTTGAACACCTAAACTGACGGGAAATCTTAATTATTGTCGTAGATTTGACTTACATAAATACCACAGAAAATTCCGGGCCCATGATCTTAAAAATTTAAAAATGTTGGACTTGCTCCTTCTAAACGAGATCCTGGCTACGCCGCCCTTACTTGTTATAAATTTGTGTGTTAAAACTTACATTTTGTACTTAACATGCTGATAATGTTTCGTAAATGAGAACATTCAGAATTTCAAGGCTCCCTCATGGGTCCTGTTTAGTATCAACAGAACCTTGCTTTCTCAAGTTACACCACCGGAAATAGTATGTTTGAGGGTTTGTCTGAACACCGAATTCCGCAACGGGTACAGCATTGGGGCTTCGGGAATCTGGTCACCTAAACTTAATTCCTTAATTGGATTTTTGGTATATGAGACCGACACCTTGCCATGAAAAGCAACCCTACGCGATTATGTTTCAAGTTTGATTTATCTTTGAAGCCAATTAAGTAATTTGATAAGAAACGAGGGATATTTCCGGTTTACACTTTGGGTAAACAATCCGACTCCATCAAATTGACGTTCTAATTTTAATTAATCCCACTAGAATAGAAACCTTTACCAATTTTGCAAAGATGTTAATATGTAATATGAAAAGTCGAAATATATTAAAAAATGAACTACCCCATATAAATGTCAAACTTTGACATTGAATATCTGGAGAACCGCTGGATGGATACGGCGCTATAATGGGTTGGGCTGGTTGCGCCCAATACTGCAGCCTATTGGCTTATTGTATTTCCCATCTAAGCGAGAAAGTTTCAGGTTATGAGCTCTGTCCTACTTAAAAGGCTAAGAAGAAAGTTAACCAGGTTTACTTTGGGTGCACCCATTCTGGTAGCTTGAGCTCCAAAGAAATTTTGTCTCCAGCTCATAAGAGCGGGACATTCGAAAATAACGTGCGAGGCTGATTCCTCATCTTCGTTGCAGAGGCGGCATAGTGGGTCTTGTGTGTAGATCCCTATTGTATGCAGATGTTTCCGTAGGGTACAATGACCGGTTATAAGGCCTGTCACTGCACTGAGGTTCGTTTTACTAAGACTGAGGGCTTCGGTGCAGCTGGTATGCCAGTTAGATTCCAGCATACGCTTGCTGTGTCTGAGCCCTTCAGCGAGTCTCCATCGATCTTAGAATTTATCCTCGCTCCATCGTCTAGCAACGGTTCTGGCAGTAGATTTACTGATTCCGACTGCAGGTTCAGGACCAGTTAAGGGTAGTTCGGAACCCTCTCTTGCAAGGGCATCCGCTTTCTCATTTCCTTCGATCCCCTTATGTCCTTTCACCCATTTCAGAGTTACTTTGTTTCGGGTAGCTAGGTTTTTGAGATTTTGTTGGCATTCCCAAACCAATTTAGAGGTTGTTTTGGGACTTGCAATTGCTTTTATAGCAGCTTGACTGTCGGAGAGAATATATATGGTCTTATTGGTATATCCCTTTCGAGTACTCTCCTCTGCTGCAAGGTTTATAGCTATAAGTTCTGCCTGGAAGACAGTTGTATATTGACCTAGGGGTTTTGAGATACTACAGTTGTTGGTTTTAGTATAAACTCCTGCCCCTGTTCCTTCGTCTGTCTTCGACCCATCTGTGTACCACACAATGTGATTTGATAGATGGTTGTCGTTCCATTCACTCCAGTCTTCCCTAACCGTTGAGGTTTGGATGTTGGGGTCGAAGGTGTACATGGCCGGGGTATAGTCGCTGCCCATACCTAGGATTGGGTTTGCAATGATTTCTGTAATCGTACAGTGTCCTACCCTTTTTGGTGTTTACATGTTCGATGATTGGAATCTGTACGCTGCGAGCAGTGGCGTGCGGCCCATAGATGCGGTGGATGCACCGCATCCCTATAAATTTTATCTCTGTAGCAATTAAAAACATTTTCCTCTTCCTAGAATTTCTCAGCTTTTGCTTTGATAATTTACTGATTTTTTTCTATAAATCATAAAACAGCGAAACATATCTAAATTTTAAAGTAACCAATTTAAAAAATTTGATTCAATTTGAAAAATATTACTCTCAGTTTCGACATAATTCACTGTTCTCGCATTTCAATTTGTTATATGGTTATCAGCTCTCAAGCCACAAAAAGATCCCATGGAATGGATGCGTTCATCATTTTTTGACCATAGCGATTCCGATTCGCACTCAGATAATGTTCAAGGTCATAAGATACACTTTAGATAGCCGAGACACACTGGATTCATTTTGTTCTCACCAGGGCTTGTGCTTCCCGTCGTATGTTGCGGGATGAATGATGATGTTTCTCACCTCATCAGAGTCACTTGAATTAATTGTTGTGCTATCGCTATGGTTTGCGCAATAGATTATGGTGAATAGACGTGTTTTGTGAGAATTGTTTAATAGGGGATTCACACTTCAAACAGGGGAACTACTATTTGAATTTAATTAACGATAACGATTATACCATATTGTACTGTAATTAGAATAATGCATTCTACGATGCATTTTGAATTTAGTGGCATACAATTCGATCTAGTATCAAAGGTTTGGACTGGATTCATTTTAATCAAGTCCAGTATTTGTTTGTAGTTTGTCTGACTGGCTATAACTATATTTGAGATAAGTTTGAAATTGTTTCATACGCAGAGTGGTATGGGATCAAAACCATCGTCACTCACAGCCCGGAACTAGAATTTATTTATGCGCTAGTTGGACTTTTACGACATACAATTTTGCATGAGTACGAAGAGTGCAGTTGAGAAGAGTACATTGTCTATGTATTAGCGACAATGCTTTGCATTGACGAGAATATAGCGGCAATTGTTTGTTATGGCTATTATTTTGCATCAGTTAGAAGGCGAAGCAATACATTTTTTTTTAAATATCTAAATATTATGGCATAGTATTAAGCCGCACTAAGGCACTATTATTGTCACCTGTTATGATGTTATGCTACTTTAGTTCTATTTTAAGCAAAACAGTCTTTCGATTGATTCAGTGTCTGTAAAATAATATTTATTATAAATAGTATCTACATTTGGCAGCAACCACACTGTTCAAACCGCGCGGTAGAAAAGATAAACATTTTATAGACAATACCTCAGGTAGACACAGAGACGATGGGGGAATTCAACAAACAAATAGCGTTTCTTGAATTCCCCCAACGCCTCTGCCTATTCCAAGCAGATTTTGTCCACAACTTTGATATTTGAACCGGACGGTTTGGCAAACCCCGGACAGTGTGGGCCGACATAACATAGCTTTCAATAAACAGAATCGGGTACCCTTTCTGATTTTTTCAAACGCATCCCTATTGTTAAATGTCACCGCACGCCACTGGCTGCGAGTCTTGCCTCTTCTGTGATTGTGAGGTCCAGTGGTGGTAGGTCTAGTAGTTTCTCTAGAGTTAAAGTTGGTGACTGCGCATGGCGCCGGTTATGCTTGCGCAGGCCAGTCTCTGTACTGATCCAAACTTCGCTGCTGCTGTTTTTTGCTTGATTTTAGTCCACTAGACTATCGAGCCATAGGTCAGACGGGGTTTGACCACAGCTTCGTAGATCCAGTGTATCATTCGTGGTTTTAACCCCCACGTTTTCCCTATTGCTCTTTTAGTTGCATATAGGGTGCAGTTGTTGGTTGAATAATGTTCGAGCGTTGAGCCCTTCCAAGCTGTGTTTGCGGCTGAAGGCTATTAGTGTTGTTTTGGCGGGATTGACCGATAGGCCTACCCTCCTACACCAATCCTCCACTTGGGTTAGAGCTTATTGCATGAGTTCAGAAAGAACTCCTGGAAATTTTACCCTTATCAGGATGCTGATGTCATCGGCATAGCCTAGGCCCTAGAGTATAGAAGCCAGTGTTATTTAGCTGGACCAGAGTAGGCTGTCCACTACAAAGTTTCACAGGAGGGGTGAAAGTATACCCGAATAATTTTGCATGTACTTGTCGTCCTTGAAGCATTATCCACCGACATAGGGTGTTTTTAACTCCATGACTCGAGGCGCCGCGCCGTGTACAAGAGATTCAAGGGAAGTGTTATCGAAGGCCCCCTCTATATCTAGGCCGCGAGCCCTATTTCTTCGATTTCTAGTGTGGTCTCAATCTTCCCAACTAAATAATGATTCACATGATTTCCCTGTCTGATAGGCATGTTGGCTTTGATGCAACGGGAAATGCAAAAGGCACCTGTCCCTGATATGTTTATCGACGAGCTTTTCCAATGACTTAAGTAGGCAGGATTATAGGTTAGACTTATTGGTCTATACGATTTCGCTAGGGTTTGGTCACGCCCCGGCTTTGCCAGAAATGCTACGTTTACCTGCTTCCAAGTGATTGGGATGTATCCCAAGGCTTTGCTGGCTCTAAATAGTCGTAGTAAAAGCGGAGGCAGGGCTGGGTAGACACCGTCTGGTCCTGGTGATTTGTAGGGTTCGAAAAAGTTGATCGCCCATTCCACCCTATTACAGGTGAACCGTTACGATTTCTCGAAAAAGGAATGCAGATTTGGTCGTTTCAGGCCAATAATAATTAAATGGCATCATCAAAATTTCGCGTTTAGATAATGTAACGATTCGATGGTCGCTCACTGGTGAACATTTTTTAGGTGCCCCACGAGTTTCAAGTCTTTTTCTGGTTTCAGGGCATTGGTTACAATGTTTTCAGACCTTCTACAACTGAATAGTTTTGGATATAAAAAATTCACACATATTTTCTTGTTGAACTCAATTTGAAGATTGAACAAACGAAGGAGCCGTTACCCAGTGGCGCAACCACGGGAGGGGCTAAGGGAGCTAAAGCCCCTCCCAGACCCAAACAATTGGGAAATAAAAAAAATCAAAATGAAATATGAAACAATGCACTTTGTTGCAGTTTTTATAAAATGTGAATTATTGTTCTTTTGGAGAATAATTTATGCACCAGTCTCGATTGTCCGAACAAGTTGCACCATCCTTCCTAGAATTTTAGAAAAATCTTTGTGCAAAAATAATAAAATACAAATGGGCTGTTCTGATGAGATTATCGTTGTTTTTTTTGATGTTATATCGTAACATACGGAGCGGCCATCGTATTAGTTCACATCCAAAATCTATCGGTTCTTATCGAGAGGGTCCTGTTTGTGGAGCTGTTGAACGACATTAGCCCAACTTCGGTCCGATCTTTGTTCTTGCCTTAATTCCTATTTTCCACGTGCAGTAACGCAGGCTATTACCGCCAAAACGGGCGATGTGCCTACACCGCAGGTCGAGCAACGCGAAACCATGGAGCGGTATAAAGAACGAGGCAAGGGAGAAGAAGTAACGCGGGCTATCATAAATTATGCTCTAATTTCGGAGGGCCACCTTATTCGCGAAATGTCTTGCGATGACCCTACCTCTTTAGACTCCTGAACGGGTGATAACGACCCGCAAAGCCAAATAATAAATCCATGCGGCGAATTCTTTCCTTTCTGTTATAGAATCGCTGGTAGGGTATAGTGACTGGCGTACTTCCTATTCGCATCCGCGCTTTTTGTTTTAATATTTACTAGGGCCTCAAATTCCGTTATTATCAGGGACATCACATTATCGTCTATAGGAAGGTCCTATTTGATCAAATGTAGTTGTCCGTATGTTTCGGTTCACGATCTATTGGGTTTTCGTTATTATTGCGTTGTCACGACGCTAAGCTACGAATAAAATTAAATCGAAAAACTCAGGCTGCAATGGAGGCTTTAAACATCAGCGTATTACAGGAAAATAACAAAATCTCCCAACTTTCGAAGGCAAACTCAAATGCCCAGTAATATCTATGGCGTTAGCCCCCTCCAGGACCAGATTCTGGTTGCGCCACTGCCGTTACCTATGACAATTTACGGTTTCAGCGTGAAGATTACTCAATTTCATTAGGTGTTGACTGTTTTTATTTATTTTTTCAAATTTTTTTGAACTAGATAGTGCGATCTTAATCGATTTAGCACCACTGGATCTATCTATTTATGGGGTCAACAAATGTTATTCCTTACAAAACCCTATTCTGTGAACTTTGCCATGTAATATAAAAATAAATAATAAGGATTGAAAAATGAGTGTAATTTTAGGATTATTTAAATTTTGCATTAATTCTGGGCCACCCTGCTACGCTTAGCTCTAATACAAACGGAGCCAGTCATTGAGTTCTACACTTGAATGCCAATCGATGAATTGCTTGACTCACACAATCGGCAGGTACTCAAAATAAAAAAGGCAAATGTAAACAAATCTCCAGTTGAAAAAAGATATTCTAATCTCTTTGCAGCAGCCGCATATACTGTCGACACGCATAGTCATAATTTCGCACACAATCGCAGACATGGCAACACATACAGCGGCGCAACAAGGTCGCCACATGAGATGCACACATTTTGCCTTTTTAGCGAAACATCGCCGTCATCTCATCACTCATCCGATTCAGGTAAAAATCGATTTCTCTGCTGCACATTGTTTTCAGATAAATTCCCAAAACTAGGGCGCGAATGCACCGAAATGCGAGGTTGGGTATTCCCCGAAAAAAGGATCAACTCCTCCAGCAAAGAAACGGACGAGAGCTGTGTGTGCCGTGGCCTGGCATATTGGCCTTGTTTTGGATCTTTCTTCGCTAGTCACTAGCGATTTGGAGCGGCGAAGTGACAAACTACACAAATCGCCTGGGCGCCTTGCACCATTCAAGCACACCACTGAGCTCCCGCCCAGAGGAGTGTAAGCACGAAACACCCACCCGACTTCGCGTTTCATCGTTGAAAATTTGTTCCACTCGTTTCGCGTCGCACCTCGACCAATTCATTCGCTGGCTCACTCACACACAGTCGGACTCCCACACACGCACACAAGCGCACACCCATAACGACACGACGACGATATGCAGTCATTCGTGAGAGGGAGGTCTGCTGAAATTTCTACATCCGACCGAGGCATTTCTGAAAAGTTTTGAGTCGACCCCAAACATTGCCCGGCA
The DNA here is from genome assembly GCA_949715475.1 of Microchrysa polita. Taxonomy (NCBI): domain Eukaryota; kingdom Metazoa; phylum Arthropoda; class Insecta; order Diptera; family Stratiomyidae; genus Microchrysa; species Microchrysa polita. The sequence continues at coordinate 130,231,810 of OX454415.1, read as the reverse complement.
CCGGGATTTCACTGTTCCAAACAAACAAAACAGCCGCACACATCACTTGGCACTTACTTGCAATTGAATCAGAAAATCGCGCGCTTTTCAATTTTTGCTCATTGCTCGAAGCACTCTTGTCTCGATTTACGTAATGCTCCACTGATAGTCCCGCGCCACTCTTGAGCCCCGCGATGGCTCCACCACAAACCGAAGCAAATGTACGCCACGAAGAAATTGTTAGTGCTGCGCTGGGTTGTCGTCGTCGTCGAGACGGACGTAGAGATCGATACAAAGAAAAACACAAAAGGAAAGCAGCAGCACAGCACCCCTGGACTGGGGGGCGAGCGACGTAGCTGGCTAGAAGCTAGCAGGCCCGGGCCTTGCACGCGTTATCGCAACACTGCACACCACCTACAATACGGCAAAACGCACTTTTACACTCACGTTGCTTTTCTCACGCGAAAACTTTTGCCAATTTTGCGTTAATTATTCCGGAAAAAATCACGCGTAACACTTCCCTCTAAAGCACACAACACGCAGCCTGGGCTGGTCCAATTCGTTTGTGTGTGGCCGAACGATTCGAGCATTTGCTGACGGCCCAGTCGACATCACGTCCCCTGAGCGTGAGTGAGACAGCCCATCAGGCGGTCTCGCTTGCACCCGTACGCGGCGAGTTTGGATCGGGTGCAGGGTGTAGGAAATTCGCTTCGTGCTGTTTGCGCGTTCGATGACTCTGGCCGTGGCTGTGGCTGTGGCCCCGTTACAATAGCGATTCGTTGTATTATGCCCTGGCCAGAAAGGGGACGCCACGCACAATTTTACTACCTCCAGTTCGGCAAGGGAACGTTGTTGCAGGCAAACGATGGATGGGTTTGGGTGAGAGGTTCAGGGAAGTCGTGTTTTGTGCAGATACACGTTTTGGACTACGGAGAGAGACAGAGGAAAGAGGGTGCGCTATACAGGCCCCTTTCTCGAGTTACCACACCAGCAGATGTTCTTGAATGCATTTTGTATAGTAACGACAGTGACAGTCAAAAGTATGTGGCTTTTTATTTGGTAAGTATTTTGCAAGTCTTCTTCTCAGTACAGTATAGCGATAGCCCCACGTGGGGCCATGGTGCGTTAACTCAGCGGTTTATATGCAATTTCGGGTCAACGTTACATTGTATATCATTTCGGAGTGTATACCTATATAATGTTGCAAGCTCTATTATATTTCCTATCCGCACATTTACGGAAATTTTTGACCGCGACGAGATTCAATTCCGGACCTCTAGATTACTAGCATCGTAGAGTGGACTCAACCAAGTGAGCCACAGAGGGTTTTGCAATTAAACCACAATAAATTTAACTTCAAATGCTGAAATGAGTCAGTACATGATAAAAAAAATGTGTTTCACAATTTTAAATAATATCTAATATTAAGACAACAAGTTGATATATACAGGGTGTCCAGAAACTACCGCATAAACTTAACCGATAATGATTCCACATATGATTTCGAGCACAAAAGGTTCACTGGAGATACACTGAATTCTTAATCATGCATGTAAAATGTATTTTCTCACAAAACTTAAATATGTATGTATAATTTTTCATTTTTTTAATATTTCCAAAACTAGACCAGCTAAAAAACAATAAATGTTTATCATAGTCAATAAATTTGTCCAAAAAACCAACCGTATTTAAATCGGGTATTTGGTTTGGTTTTTACTGAGGCTCGAAGTCAAATCGTGATTTGACCTCAAAACAAATTTTACCATCTCAATTTTCTCCCATTTCAGCCAAGGTGCGCCCGCTCTAGCATTTATGCCGCCCCGTGCAAGATGACAAATTTCTGCTCTAAGAATATTTTTTTTGCTTTAAATTTCATGTGAAACGTATCGACTCCATCAGGCAGGTTTTTTTGATTTGCCAGATTAGATACCAAATCAAGATAGAGCCCGACAATTCAGCCAGGTTTCCTTCCAGCTATCGGAAATCTATAGGTTAGGGATCTTCCCTAAATGGCAATCGTATGCTGATTAGTAAAAATTTGCACTGGTTACCGCTGTAGCCTTTTTAGACTAAAACATTTATAAAAGGGTCATTCATTTACCAAAGAAATTTTTAATGAAAAAGCGAATTGAGGCGGTTAAACCATGGACGAAGTCTGAAGAGATGTTGATCCGCGAGGGAGATTTAATTGGCGTCACCGACCTTCGATTGAAGAGATTGAGATGATTGCGAGATAAATTGGAAAGTGTATGTGACCATCGAAATAAATTTTTTTGATTTGACGTGTGGAACATATCATACAATTTTTCGGACAATCTGTCATGACAATCATGTGTTTTCATTTGCTGATTTTTTACATAAACCGGTGGTCATGCTGTGGTTGTGGCGGTCATTCTCTATAAAGTAAAAGAATCGTACAAGCACCTCTCTTTGGCAGAAGTTGGAGAAAATTAAGATGAAAAAATAAATTGATTTTGGGTAAAATCACACAAATTTGACTTTGAAGCTCTGTAAAAACCAAACCTCTTATCGGATTTGAGTGTGGTTAGTTTTATTTTATAGGTAAATTGGCTGTATTAATTATTTTGTTTCACTATTCTAGCTGGTCCAGCTTTGGAGATATTGAGCTGCAAGTCGTGCAAGAAAAATTCAAATGCCTGGTATGTTTCGTACAACTTTTTTGCTGGAAATCATATGAGGAATTACAATCCGGTGCGTTTATGCGGCAGTTTCCGGACACCCTGTAGATATCTGAAAAGTGCACTAAATTTTATAAAAATTCGAATCAATTTTTATTTTATTTCAACTTTAAACGATTCGGACTCATTATGATCTTTAACAATTTTGTCATTGCCAATAATCTCAACTATCTAAACCAAATGGTATACACTTAGCAGTTTTATATTTTTAGAAAAAGAATTAAATAACGATTGTAGTAGTCTTTTCTTAAATAAAGGTGTATCTCGGTGCACGTTAGAATGCTTGGCTAATATGCCGCCCTGTGCAACCGCCCAGCTTGCTCCCCTCTTTCGAACGCCCCAAGCAATTTCCGTGCTTTCAATTTCTTTTGAATCGAAGGATTCTTCAAATATTGCTGATATTTTTTTTTTTGAGTATCGATTTTAAATAAAAATATCCTTCTAGAATTTAGCACTAGTCTAGTCAGTCAACGCTGACAATATGCTACGATCTTAGTGACACGGGTTACAGAGCCAAAAAAAAAGACTCAGTGCATTGAAAGAGCACATTTATTCAACGAGAGGCAAAGTCTCCAAAGCATATCTTCCAAGGTAAAGATATGTAATTGCAAACTTTTCGAATTTTTAGGAAAAATTTTAACGATTGAGAAAACAATTACATAGAGCTATTAACCGCCAAATTCACGACGCTAAGATGTTTTGTTATCCCGTGTAGGTTTGGGTAACGAAACTTCATATAAAAAATTACAGGGGGGTCAGCTGGCATTTTTTTATATGGAGTTTGTTACCCATAACTACACGGGATGACTCAAAAAAACGTACTTATTGTTGCAATGCCCTAACTCCTTGGGGAGTATGATGTTTTGACGCCTAACGTGTGTAGTCGTATATGCTTCGACAACAACTGAATTCGGAGTGTGATACGGTTGTCAGCCATACTACGAGTAGTAATCGCGCGACGGGTCCTGCCGAATTACGAAACTCGTTTCTCTGTGAATCTCTATATCACAGGCCTAACGAGCACGGCCACCGAGAATGGCCTTGTATTGACCAGCAAAAAATATTCAATTTTTCTTTTCAATACAATTATGGTTTTTTTTTAAGTTAGGCCCGCTTGGAAATCAACTATGTGGCTGTACAAATACATCCCCAGTACTTCACTATACATACATCTAATGGTTCTGAATGCATTTTGGCATTTCACTATGTTTATGCACCACTTAAATACGAGGAAATACTGTTTTTCTTGAAATTAATGATACATTCAATTATGAATAAAGACTAAACCAACTAAAACTGTTGGTTTAACACTTTAAATAAACACTGAAATAAAACCCAAGTAGCTACGTGAAGTGACCTGATTTTAGTTAAATCAAACAAATATTGACTGTTGCGGTGAACTCTTAAATGCTCATTATTTGGCGACGTTGAACTAATCACGATTAGAAGTATATACAAAAAGACTAAACAGCCATTTTAGCGAGGAACCGATGACTTCTGCTTCACCACCGTGCGAAAAATAATTGGAACTGGAACAATTGCGAAATACATTTTAAATGTCCATTCTGTTTAGTTCCAATATGCGCGTTTTATTGTGTTTATCCCGTGTAGGTTTGGGTAGAACTTCATATAAAAAAAATTACACTTACCCAGGTGAAGATCACGCGTCAAACCAAATGTGAGAGTTTTTCTCATCATGAGAAAAGATTTTGCAAAGAAATAATCATCTTTTGTGATAAAATTCACCAAATCTACAAAATCAGCCAACGAGTGTGAGTCAAAGATGCTCAAGAACTGTCAGATGTCAGGTGTTTGGTCTTAACCGGGATGTTAACCGCGATCGTTTTTTTGGAATTAGATTTAAACCCGATACGAAAAAACGCGACTAATATTTCTAGTATTTCGTTCATTTTCAAACATTTTTTTACCATTTTTGTTTTTACTTGAAATAACTTTTACATAAATTTTCCATAGACATGTTGCAGTCCATCTCAACTTTCACTTAAATTTTGCAGATGTAGTTTATTTCGTTTTTTTACATGGTATTCTATTAATTTCGTCTAACACTGTACGTTTATAACAACCTCCTCGAAAATATTTTCCTCTATTCACAACGGTCGCGCTGAAGCAAGCGCAAGCAATGGAGGGAAGAAAACAAAAAATCTTTTACCAGGGGGAAGTCGTGCGGGCCGAAGCCGCATGCACACCAAAACGTAAGATACAGATACAAGAAAGAAACCAGCTCGGCACTCGGGCTTGGTTGGAATCTGGCGTACCCACGAAACCGAGCCTCATTTCAACTGAAATGTGTGTTTGACCTGAAATGTGTGTTTTGCTTCTTTTTTTTATGTGTTTCGATTTGGAATTTGGATAGATAAACGTTCGTGGTCATTCAACACTCAACAGCTCAAAAGATCTTCCCAACTAAATTCTCGGATATGATGGGATCTGCGATCTCCTCCTCTGCCGGCCGAGAGCATGGAATGAATTTGTAAGACACCCTATTGCAAACCAATGAATCCCTAACAGGAAATCGAAGGCGTCCTTTTACCTTGCCACAAACATAACACACCGACTGAATGCAAACGAAATGGGGGAGGCTCAATTCCAAGCAACGAATTCGTTTCGCTTGGCTGTATCTAATTTGAGTTCTCAATTTTCGGAATCATGCACTTTGGCTACACTGTTAAAAAATGCCTTTCCGTTCACGTATAGGGCTTTATGTATATAAATTTTCGTTTTAAAATATTTAATTTTGAATAATAGCAAACTTCACTAGATTTTAAATATCACTGAGTTGGTATTCTGTGCGATATTTACGAAATCAAATATGCACTTACTTCTTTTCCATACATTTTTACCACTTTTGGTACGTCTTTAAAAAAAAAAATACATATACCAAAGAATCGACCCCATAAAGCCCCAATGTGGTTTTAAAAAAGCAATATTGCTATAATAAATATGTACATTTGCCACCTCAAAACAATTTTTTTAACAAACAGAACTCAGTAAAAGCAAATGGATTTTTTTTTGTATAGGTAAGTACTATGTTAACCGAGTGAAAGATTTCCATTTTGCCTTGGAGACTTGATTTTTTGATTTTTATTCAATCAATTTAAGATGAATGTGCACTCGCATCCTAACTGATGATTGTCGGTGACACCTTTTCCCTGGAATAAAGTACAACTGCATTGTTTTCGCTAGTGAAATGTTCAAAACCGGTGCGGAGACAATCGACCGAAGTGAGTATATACAGTGAAAGCTCCCGTAGGCGGACACTGACGGTTCCATTAATTTTGTCCGGCTACGGGAGATGTCCGCTTGCGGGAGAGGCTGAGTATAGCGAACACCAAAATTATTTAAATTTATTTGCCTTTCAGACCCCTTTAAATTCAACATTTCCTCTGCACAAGCGGACGGACATCAGGAGAGACTAAAACTTCAAACTTAAAACCCTTTGTTTGTCTACGAAAATCAGAAAAGTACTGCAGCAAGTTGTTTTGTAGTCATTTCTACCATTAAATCTCTCAAAATGTCGTTGATGAGTAGTCCTAGAATTTACTTTTTGTCCATTTACTGGAGAGTCGACCTAAAAAATGTACTAGATATTAGTGTCCGCGTCCGGCCAGGGGAGCGTCCGGCTACGGGAACGTATTTTGTTCGAAAATTGTATTGAAAAGCTTGGGACCGAGAAATTTGTCCGGCTACGGGAGCTGTCCGCGAACGGAGCTTTCACTGTATGTATATACTATATACTATATAAAAATACACGGACTCATAAAAAAACGCACTTAAAATTTAATTTCATTCCAAAAAAAATCGACAGGATAGATACGAAATCTAGTCTCGAATAAATTTATCAAGAAAATCTCAGAAGGGAAGATGTATTGCTTTGGTTCTTTAATCCACAATTTTTCATTTTCAACACATTGAAAATTCTAACAGTGTATCCGAGTCGCCTCTTCAACAAAGCATAATTACTATCAGTTCCTGATACCACGGACACGCCCGTTTCTCAATGAAACTAATAAAAGACTTTGTGCCTGGTTTCGGTGTGGTGGCTCGTCCTCATCATTCGCGCTTCGTTTCAAATCAAAATAATTCGCTTGTTGGCGGAGGGGAGCGAGGAGGATCGACCACGACTATTGCCTAATATCTGAAAGATACAGTAGATCCACTGAAAAGCTTTATAACTGGGATTGGTTTAGCGAAGGGTGCAATTATACTGTTTGGGTACCGTTCGTATTGTTCCTGCAACCACACACACACGGCGACATTTTCTATAAAAGTTTTCCCGGGGTGTGTGTAAATTTGGTTTGAAAATTGAAACAACAAAAGCGTCCACTAAGTTTTCTAACGGAAAAGAACTCTCGGGCGAATCCGCGGCGAAACGCACTTTCTGTATTGTGCAGGGTTAGAAACATGCGAGGCCGATGACCCACCCCGCCCGGGAAGTACATGTATGTTCGCCATAGGGGGTGGTATCTGTGTACAAACTCTATTGGAACGGGCAACAGCGACGACGACGATCCCTTTTTGAATCGATAAAATTGCGAGTCGTGCATGGACACTCATAATGAGGGGGTTGAGTCGGGGGCGTCTGGGCCGGCTTCTCGACCTTTCACGCCACTGGGGAGTGATGAAGCCTTTGTGTCGCAATTCGTGTCTCCACCACTTTCACTGTCCGTCCAGTGATGATGTGTTTTAGAGAGACGATTTTGTGGTGGTTGGTCGGGGTGGTTTGGTTTATTTTGCTGCGTTGAAAATGTAAAGACTACCCAGGCGGACAGGCACTCTCAAAGAGTGTTTTCAGTTTTCACCTCTTGTTGTTTGGCCGGGCGGCAAAGTGCAGTCACTTTATTGGTGGAGTGGATTTTCATGCTATCGCTCAGGATAGAAGTAATTCGATGAGCTTCGGCACCTATTGTAGACGACTGGCTGGGAGCTGGGACAACCGCCCCGAAAAAAGCCGGTGCCAACGCCAAGCAAATGGGAATGGGAACTGAGAAGCACTACAGATTACTCCATTGGCATTGGCGAAGTGCAAAGATACGCTTTCTGCAAAATTGCTAGTGGTAGATTGTCCAGTTTAAAGACCTTACTCGACATTTTACGGCCTCTCCTCTCAACATCAATTCTCAAGGGTGACGATTTGAGCCAGCCAATGTCTGCAATGTAAAGTGTACCTACATACCAAATTTAGATTTCACTTTGTTATTAAAGACAGAAGTATACTTGCTTGAGGGATATCATTTTCTTGCAAACCTACTAGTATGAGAATGATATACTCGTACGTAGGTACCTTAGAGAAAACATAGCAACACATGCCATGCGTTAGTCCAGAGTGGCTATGTGATCACACAACCCATATGTGTTTGACTCCAAATTTATTACACTACACTCCACGAAATAATTCAAATATCAAAATATCGTCGATGCAATTATTAACCCTTCTGACGCCGCCTACGAGCTATTATGCCTAAGGTGTAGCTGAATCTTCTGTGAAATCAATCTTATTTGTTGAAGAGGTCTAATTTTGGTTCTAGAAACAGTTTACATACTGTGTCTTACGATGATGCGCCGTTTTTTCGATTCTTTAGACATAAGTTTACATTTCGCCGAAAGTTTGATCGCATTTGTGGCCGTCGGTTCCTTTGAAATTTATATGGAAGGGGTGAATATTATTGAACGATATTTTTCATCAAGATATAGTACCAATGGTCTGTCTGGATCTATATGCCAACAGAAGGGTTAAATATCACGTCGGCATTTTAAGAGAGTAATGAATATTGCGCGGATTTTATATTCTCAATTGTAAACAAAAAATTGACGTTTGCATAAAATTTTCACGCATACTATGGACTCCAATAGTGTGAGAACGGAGCCATTTTTATTTTCTGATGCCCACTCTGGACTAACGCATGCTTTCTCTAGGGCAGACGTGTCAAACTCGCGGCCCGCGGGCCACATGCGGCCCGCCTTGCAGTTCTGTGCGGCCCGCGGCCATGTCGAAGCAGCACAATGTGTATCAATACAAAAATGTTGAAATTGGTAAGGTGAACAAATTAAGCCGTTGAAATCAAGTCTACAAAAATTACTAAAACTCGTCAGTGGCTTATGCAAGATTATTTTAGGATTTTTTCTCCAAATACTACCAAAAATTTGCGGTCGGTTATTTGATTTTATAAGACAGCTCATCTTTTTCGTACAGGACAATACTAAGTATCTTCATGAAACGGTTCTGTCCCGAAATGCAGTCAATAAAAAATTGGTTGGCTTTACTAAACATGAATTGAGATTTATTTGGAAAAATGGCAAAGCTTTAAAAACTACAGAAATCTTGGAATTGTTAACTAAATCACCTGGATGTGAAATTAAAACATAATAATTACATGTGCCTGATTTTTAGACCTATACTTATCATGTATTGGTGCACCATATCACAAACAAATTATTGTCTCTTTTAGCCACCATTCTGCTTAAATTAATTTAATCTGACTATTTTGTTATTTTGGGTAACCTGGATGACTAGTGCTAAAATTTTTTTATCATCTGTCCCAAATTTGACGCACATCATGTTATTCACAAAAAGTGATTACTTGAAGCTCAATCATATTTTCACGTTTTCGCTTCTTGTCTTAATTGTTTAATGTTCTTGAAGTACATTTTCCAAAGGAGGAAGTTCTCACGGATAATCCCGAAGCCGCTCACAGTGATTCCCAAACGGGAGGCGCCCGGTGCGGGCACAACTCTAATATTGATACCATTAATAAATTAGGGCTTGCTTTGCTTGCCATAATTAATTATGGTTTTCTTGCGAACTTCTTTCGAAATATGTACACCAGGAGGTAATCGGTTGTTGCAAAGCTTTGCAAAATGGCAAAAATTGTATTTTCGTCGATTAATTCGCTGCTACAAAATCCATTTGATGAACACTGCTGAGAATATTTTAGGTCGAGAAAAAAATAAAAAATCTCTTGATACGGCTGATATAGTCTTTAAATGTTTTTTTTTTTTTTAAATAACAGTTACGGATTTTGGTCACTCCAGTAATATCAATTTTGCTCATGACGAAATTCAGGATGCGGAAATCATGAAATTTAAATAATACTTCCTAAAAATCAGCAGTTCCAAAAGATGGGCTGCACTAGCAAACAATTTAAATTGCGGCAATGGATTCCTGGATGAAACTTATGTCCAAAATTAAAGCATTCCTTGCCCATGGCATGGGGGGGGGGGGGGGGGTCAGGATCAGCATATCTCGCAAGGAAGGCACGAGCTCGATCACCACTGCGCTAAAGTGATGCAGACTTTCTGTCATATTTTAAAAATAATATTCAGTAATCAACTTGCGTAATACGATTATACCATTTCTCAGTCAAGTTCGTAACTGGAACATCAAATTCGTATTTGTGGAACTTCAAATTCGTAACTTCGGAATAACAATTTTCATAATGCGGACCCTTAAATTCACAACTGAATAAAACTAAATACATCTTTCACAACCTGTCTAGTTGAATTTCATTAAAAACCTAAAAATACCCATGCATGACAAATACGAATTTGATGTTCCATAGTTACGAATTTGATGTTTCCGAACTTACGAATTTGATGTTCCAAACCTACGAATTTGATGTTCCAAAGTTACGAATTTGATGTTCCATAGTTACGAACTTGACTGAGAAATGGTATATATAGAAAATGTTCCTCCTGCGGCCCACCTAAGCCTGAGGAGAGTCTTATTTGGCCCGGGACACGTTTTGAGTTTGACACCCCTGCTCTAGGGTATACACTTAATATCAGGCTCCTGTCTTCCTAGTGCCAGTGCCATTATAGCATACGTAGGATAACCTTTCTATAACAAATCCTATCTCGATGGTGATTTCGGAGCAGGTTATTTCGGTTCTTCAGGCAGGGGCGGCGCGTAAGGGCCCGCAGGGCCCGCGTGGCAGGAGGGCAACGAGATTTAGGAGCCCAAAACGTACATGAAAGATTTCTCGAGCCATAATAATAGCAAACCTCCGACGTAGATATATTTTATAGACAAGAGAAGATATACACTTTTCGAAGTCAAAACAAATGTTAAATTTACCTATTGTTCCTCTTTTACCAGGTCCCTTTGATAAACAAATTTAATATTGTCATAAAATCTTTAAAAGTTCATGAGATAATCCGGATCCTCAAATTTTCACAAAAAAAAATGCGCTATTTGCTGTAACGGTAGCCGCGGTTTGTAATCCAACTCCCTCGTTTCCTTTCCAAGAACCATATGGGCAAAAAGATTCCTTAGGTCCCTCTGCAAATAAACTATCTCAAAACATTTTTGGTGATAGTACCTTTTCTAAATTTTCGAACTAAATTCCAATCCACTTAGTTATGAACTGTCAAACACGAACAAGATAGTTTGAGAGTGGTACTAAACTTAGGTCAAACTAGTTACAAGTGAACTGGTCTGTGCCTGTGGTACAGAGGCCACATTGCCAAAATTGCTGTATTGACTTTAATATTACATAAGTACAAACGTTCTTAAAATTGAAGGATTTAAATTAGAGCCCACTTAAATTTAAAGCTGAAACAAGGAATAGAGTTGCATTAATAACGTGTCGATTTTTTCAACTGTCTAGCAAGTTACAAACTTAGGCCGCCCACACACGAAGTGTCCGAATCCATTTTTTTGATTCTTTGTTCTGTCAAATTCATTTCATTTTCTTCGATTTTGACAGATCAAAATTAAAAAAAAAGGATAAGGATTGACAGTGTGTGTGCGGCATTAGGATAGATAGGGCGCTCGTCTTCAAATCATAGGTTCGCGGGATCGAGTCCCATTGTAGGCGCAGTTAATTTACTATTCTTAAATATAACCAACACCAATAGAGGTCAATGATCCGCTGCATGAGCCGTTTTATTTTAAAAGGCTTGTTCTGCTATATTTTATGTTTACGAAATGTTCCGCTACATGTCCGCTTTAGTAAGGTAAGTGTCGCTAGTGTCGATAAAAAGAGGAAATTCTCATTTCCAGAGCTGAAAGCGTAATGTTCCTACGAATGCAAAGAATCAAAGTAGCTCTTAGCAAAGTTATTTTAAGTACGACGTTCTTAATTTTAGTAGAAACACTGTAACGTCAAAATCATGTTTCAAAAGAGTTGGTTTATATTCGAAGGGCCACCAATGAAAATGATCTGGCTGGCAAGGGGCCTCACCGCAATTCCTATTTGAAATATGTACCTATTAAGGCGATTCAAAAAATAACGATGATATGATTTAATAGCAGTTATTTAAATCATTGCAACATTATGCGCATATCAGCTCTAGAAAGAAGAATTTTCTTTGTCTTGTTATCGACACTAGCGACGCTTACCTTAGCATCCACCATATATTGCAGAAAATGTCGGAAACACAAAACCGTAAGAGTATATACATATATAAGCAGTGTTGCCAACTGGAAATTTAGAAAACGGCTAAATTTAGCCGGAAAACCGGCTATATTTTTTTCAAAAACGGCTAACAATCCGGCTAAATAAATAATTTCGAGAAAAACGGCCAAAAAACCGGCCAAACAATACAAAAAAGTAACATTACGAAAAAATATAATAACAAACTGATTTTAATAATTTTATTTCTTTTCTGGAGTACTACCCGTAAACTATGCTTTAGTCAGATTTCCTAGTTTTATTACATATATGCTCCAATCGCTGGCATTAGAGTCAAAATTTACATTGTTCGGAGTTAGATAGCTCAACTAGTCAAAATTGTTTTTACATGTACAATTTCTCGGTCAAGTCTATCACCAGATTAGGTTCGAAATTGTGGAACATAAAATTCGTAAAAGGAACGTCCAATACGTAACAATGGGCAAGGGCAACCGCATTTATGTATAGATATCTTACCATCATCGTAGCTGAACAATCTTATATTTTGATTAAAATTTAACCATTTTAGGCCCAGTGCACATATCCAAATCATCATGAAGATAATCCATCATGACGATGAAAGTTGGAAATTGGACTGACACATATGCTTTCGTCATTAGAATTCGTCATTTACTTTTGACGTTTGGGTAAATGGTGAAAATGTCCCTCACAATTGCGATATTTTGATGAATATTCAATTCAATAATTTTTTAACACACTTTTCTTAAAGAATTTGAATAGAAATGTGTAAAGATTGATAACAAATTTAAAAATATTAAATATTACAGTCTTTTGTAATTTTACAACATATGGCGTCCCCAGTCATTATTGAGCAAATGATGGTCCAAATGCGTAATGTGGAACTCATGCTAATGATGATAAATTTGCGTGATTCGAAAATATGTGTGTGAAGCTTGTTATTCATTTTCGAATTTGAGCCCTCCAAATTTTATTTTATTTTACATAGTTACGAAATTGATGTTCCATATTGTTTATGTTCCGCAATTACGAATTTGATGCTCCAAAATTACGAAATTTATGTTCCAAAATTATGAGCTTGGCCGGGAAATGGTATAGATTTTTGATAAATTTGTTGCTACAAACCCAACAACTAAATGTAATGCATCTACGAAAATGTGTAGTTTCTATAAATCGTCAGACGTTGTGCAAGTAGCTTACCCAGTAAACTACAAAAATTAGATTTAAGTGAGTATATATCTCCGGGGGCAACTTACCCCCTTCTTCAGAACTTAGCTTTTGTACTAAAGAAGGGGGTAAGTTGCGTCCGAAATATATACACACTTAACCTTCCGGCGGGCGCAATACTAATCCTAACACGATCGGGCGCAATGCATCTGACAGATTAAGTGCATAAAATAGGATGAAACTAAGTTTCTGTATATTTTACACTCTAATTTATTGTTGCATTATCTTTTTTAAACAGTTCTACGAAATTTTAGAATTAAATACTGTCTCACAAAGTTTGATACCCTTCACATTTTCAATTTTCTAAGAATATTCCGCTTTCAATCGCTTCAATATTTAAAAAACCTCCAACAACTCGACCGCTTAAAAAATGTGATCTTATTTTACTAAAAACATACTATTGAACGATTTGGCGAGCTTAAAAGTCAACACAACATTATTACGCAATGTGAAGAGTATAACGAGTGGAAATTTTCATAGAAAAGAAAAAATAACACCATCGGGCGCAATACATCTGAGAGATTATTTCACCCCCTCCCGCCCCTCAGACATATGGTAGATAGAAACTGAAAACTGCTTTGGGTAGATGATCGATAAAGATTAAGCTACTGTGAGTTTCAGATCTCTCCCTTTTCATATCGCTGATTGGCGCAACAAAAACTGGTCACTTAATCTGTCAGATGCATTGCGCCCGCCCGAAGGTTAAATCTAATTTTTGTAATTTACTGGGCAAGCTACTTGCACAACGTTGGTGTTGAACACTACAAAGTTCCGGCGATATTATCAATATCTATGAATCGCGCTAAAATGTTTCCCCCTTGTACTTTCTGGCATGATTACGTTATCTGTGGTAAAGAATTGACACTTTGAAAAAATGGAAAAATGTTCAGGTACCCCCATGCTCCGAGAATTGGTCAAAAAAGAATTTTATCTAAGAGGCGCCACAGACCTTCCGATCGATCGGCCTGATTTTTTTAATGCGAGATAAATCGGAAGGTGTATGAGACCATCGGATTCAATTTTTTGATTTGACATGTGGAACGAATTGCCAATGCAATTTCCGTACAAGTTGTCATGACAATCATGTGTTCTCGGCTGCTGATTTTTTGACAGAAACCTGTGGTCGTTCTTCATGCTGTGGTTGTGGCGGCCATTCTCCATCAAAGTGGCAATGGATATCCATCTTTTATCGCCAAAAATGGTATAATTTTCGCTATTTTGTGTTGTGTCTTGTGGACCGCGAGACTGTCCATTTCAGATTGCCCGATAAATTGCCTAATGCATGTGCTGTACGAGCGGTAGATTGTGGGCAATCGATTGCCCAATCGATCGGCCGAGAAATCGTCGGGTTCGTGGCGCCCTTAAGAAACTGTCTTCCATTTTGCAAATTATTCTGCATATTTGTGGTTAGTAAATTACATGCTTAGACTAGGTACGAAGTTCGTCAGTTTACGTCCAACCAATTACTCTAAATTTATTGAAAAAAGGCAAGGCTCCGCGGCAAATTTTTCCCAGGAGACATAAATGCAAGTTTTCCTCTAGGTGGACATAGGTACTTACCCTACGATAATAAGTGTATGAAGAAATAATTTCACGGCGATTAATTATTTTGTTTGTGAAAATTGAACAATTGATTCTAGTTTCAAAGTAAAAACAAATGCATAAAATAATTTTAGCCGGAAAAACGGCAGAAGAAAATCAATTCCGGCTAAAAATCCGGCCGGCCGGAATTATAAATTTCTTCCGGCTAAACAGCACGATTTCCGGCTAAATTTGGCCGGAAAACGGCTAAATTGGCAACACTGTATATAAGTAAGGTACACCTCAGGGTGGTGTCATCTCTCCGTTACTGTGGCTAATAGTAATCAACAAAATCTTAACTAAACTTGGTGAGGAGGGTATACAGGTGGCGGCGTATGCGGATGACGTTAGTATGTACCAGGAAGGTGTCTCTCCGTGATCAGTCAGATCATGGGGATATCCCTCGGGCTATTCCTATGGTCAGCAACTGGACCAGAAGTTGTGGCCTTGGCGTAAACCCAAGCAAAACAAAACTTGTGCTGTTAAAGTGTTAACTACAAAAAGCTTAGCTGGAAGCTAAACATAGAAGAGCGCGTTAAGAAAGCCTGCGTTGCTTTCTACGCCTGCAAGACAACTTGAATGCAAAGCATTGTAGCACGAGAATCCAATAATACATAGACAAAGTACTCTTCTCAACTGAACTCTTCGTACTCATTCAAAATTGTATGTCACGAGACAGGGCCGAATCTATGTGCAGATTGTGCATTTGAACAGGGCGCCAATTAAAAGGGGCGCTAAACCCATTAAGATTAAAGCAAAGAAACAATTTCTATTTTAAGTTAATTTGATTAATATCATTGTTATGCTTTCAATTTAAAATTTTTAAAAATTGACGTTGAGACCCGAAGAGCATATTTCGGTGCGCATTTCTTTACAAAGTTTAAAGTCCTAACTATCACCGCTTGAAAGTTAGAGTCACCCAAATATGAAAACATAAAAAATTACATTTTTCTTTGACATTTCGGCGACTCAAAGTTCCAATTAGTGATAGCTACGACTCTCAACTTTGTATAGAGAAATTTGAAATATTCGAAAATTTCGATTAGTTTTGAATCGCCGAAAAATCCAAAAACAGTGCAAATTTTTAACCGATTTTATGTTTTAAAATCGAAATTTTTGAAAATTGGAGGGTTGAGACTCGGTGTGGTGCATTATTCCGGCGTACTCGATAGCTGAAGTACATATTTTACTTCGAGTTATGGGGTTTTCGAGGTATCGAGCTTTCTAGTTATCGAGTAATACTAAAAGAAAATTCGAGATAACGGGTGCCCTCTCGTATAATTTTCTGCGCATTTCATCAGAAATAATTATCCCAACGAAAAGGGACCCCTAGGCTTTATCTACGAATTTTTAATAAATTTCTTGATATATGGCTATGGATTCTACGAATGAACGAAATGTAACTCGGATACTCGTTTTGTGTAATTTTTTCAGCGAATTTAATATGTATTTGAAAACGGAAATGAGAAACGTTGACTTTTAGAGTCTCACTTTGACTAATAGAGTCTCGCCGACTGCCAAACAAAGAATTTAACTACGAGTTATACATAGTTTTTTTTTAGTTCGAGTAGCTCCACCGCGAAATTGATCTCACATTATTGAAAACCCCTGACCTTAAAAAGCATTCTCCCAAAACTTATATATAATATACACAAATATTTTGAAGAGTTCAGTGAAGAAGCTTATGTGCTTGAATAAAGCCCTGAAGTTCCATATCCACCAAATTAATATTGCAATCATTGTGTTTTTAAGCCAGAGCAGTGTGCACATTCCGACATTTTTATAACGGACCTTTTCAATTTTGTCAAACAAAATACATAATTGACGAGTGCGATATGGAAAATAATATTTTTGCGCGCAACAATAAGGCGTCTGGCGGCCCACACCCGCAACAAGACTGAAAAAAACATCCCAAATGAATGCTTTTCTAAAGCAAAGCATTTATTGTCCTTTCTTTACAACTTTTAACTACTTCTAACAATATGTTTCAGGCGGCAATTTAAATTAATGTCAAATCTTTGTTGTTGTTTTCAAAAATAATATAATTCATAATCATCCCCTTTCTAAGAATATTCCGAGCCATGATCATGAGATTCAAAAAAATTTTGGCTTCCTATATTGTACGTCGTGCTCTGTGGCCGTGATCGTTCGGTCGCCACTCTGTGAAATAGACACACATAGAGAAACGAGTTTCCAAACTCGGCACGACTCGTCGCAAGTTTATTATTCAGAAGAAGATTGAAGAAGAAATATTCTTATCGTAGAATAATAAACTAACAATGCGACTAGGAAGTGGTATGGCTGACAACCGTATCACACTCCGAATTCAATTGTCTTTGTAACGTTGATGACTACACACGGTAGTCATCAACGCACCATACTCCACTAGGAGTTACGGTAGTCGAGAGAGAGAGATATTGTACGGATCGTTGTTATTGATGCAGCTTTTAAGCGATTATATTGCTTTGAAGATTCCTTTCTATTGTATAATAAAACGATAACGTACTCAGTTTCCGTTCTCACAAACCTCAGTGATTTGATGGCGGATGACATTTCCCCAAAACCTCCACCAGTGGCGGATTTGGCAGTAGGCTGGTCACTGGTGCCTGGAGCAGCAGTTTTTTAGGGGGCGGCAAAATTGGGACCGACTTTTTTTAAAGTTTGCACACTTCTAATATCGTGGAAGAATGAATTCCAAGATTTTTCAATATCAGACACTCAGACAGCATCTATGAGCCAAGTTACTTCTTAACCTTCCGGCGGGCGCAATACTAATCCTAACACGATCGGGCGCAATGCATCTGACAGATTAAGTGCATAAAATAGGATGAAACTAAGTTTCTGTATATTTTACACTCTAATTTATTGTTGCATTATCTTTTTTAAACAGTTCTACGAAATTTTAGAATTAAATACTGTCTCACAAAGTTTGATACCCTTCACATTTTCAATTTTCTAAGAATATTCCGCTTTCAATCGCTTCAATATTTAAAAAACCTCCAACAACTCGACCGCTTAAAAAATGTGATCTTATTTTACTAAAAACATACTATTGAACGATTTGGCGAGCTTAAAAGTCAACACAACATTATTACGCAATGTGAAGAGTATAACGAGTGGAAATTTTCATAGAAAAGAAAAAATAACACCATCGGGCGCAATACATCTGAGAGATTATTTCACCCCCTCCCGCCCCTCAGACATATGGTAGATAGAAACTGAAAACTGCTTTGGGTAGATGATCGATAAAGATTAAGCTACTGTGAGTTTCAGATCTCTCCCTTTTCATATCGCTGATTGGCGCAACAAAAACTGGTCACTTAATCTGTCAGATGCATTGCGCCCGCCCGAAGGTTAAGACACTTTTTTGGAACAGGTGAAGCTTATTGTATTCGGTGCCACATGAACCTGAATTATCCGCGTCTCTTCGTGGACGAGTTTCTTCAGTGGTTTTAACTTTGGTGGGGCTAATTTTCATAAATGCATCATCTCGTGAATTGTTATAGAGAATAAGGTCAGAGCTTATCTATTAACTTTGATTAGAAGTTCAGTCTACACACCTTTCTAATAAGTCAATTAACTGAAAGTTCTACTACTTCCAAAAAGGCCGGAAACCAACGTATGTACAATTCCCATGAATACGACTGATCTACTTTCAGCTTAAACTAATGACGGAGGGCGGCAACTCGACTACTGCCCAGGGGCGCTACATAGGGTAAATCCGGCCCTGCCTGCGGTGCAGGCACATCGCCCGTTTTGGCGGTAATATCACACCAAAAGCACGATATCGGTGAATATTGTTTACTAATTTGTAATTTGCTATGGCCTTTTTTGCTTTTTTTTACTCAAACAAATAATAATGCGGGACCCCATTTATAGAAGAATGATGCACGAGATAAAGTATATCAATACGTTTATCACTTTATGGTCCATTCTCTCGTAGATCTTATAGAATGGTTAGTCTTATCGCCCAGAGAAGACACACAATATTCAAAAAGCTTCTCTATTATATTGAATTGATTTTTTGTTAATTTTGCATAGTTATGTTATCTTTTGCTTATTTACGCTGTTGGATGAAAGTGCGCAATGATTTTCTCAATCTAAGATGATGGCTTAAACAAGCAAAATATGGCGTAGCTATGCAAAATAAACAAAAATTCCATTCAATACAATGGAAAAGCTTTCTAAATATGGTGTGTGTCTTCTCTACGCGATAAGACTAATCAGCCGACAGGTACTGAATAAGAGCTATCAGAAACCCGGCCTATTTATAATTATTTTGAATGACCGGTTAGAAGACACCGCTACAAACCTATGCCAGGACCAAGGCATTATAGTATCGCATTTCCTAGTAGCTCTGTGATGAAGATTGAAGAACAGTCAGGACCCACGAAGTGACATATTTGAAGGTCACTGGTATTTATGTACAACGGGTAAATTGAAAATTATTCGAACTAAATAAAGGAATAGGGCTGCTAAATTACAAACACCTTCCTGCTTTGCATACATTGTACTGACATTTTCATTTGCACACCATATATAGCAAAGGACAGCGTCCTTATTGGTCGGCTCGACATTATTGCAATGGAAAATCAAATGTAATGATGACAAAGGCAACCCCCTAGTCTCATAGCTCAGAGAGTATGAGCATCACTTTCGCTTTTTCCTCTGAACAAGATGCCGAAGGGTTATGCAATGGGCGTTTTGTGTATGACTCCTTTTATTCTATACACTCACCACATCGGCCTTGAAGGCGGCACACAAACCGGTGGTAACTTTGAAAATATATAAATCGATTAATGGGATGAGTAACCGGTGGTGGCGGTGGGTGTCCTTTTGGTTGGCTAATGAATTTATAACAATTCAAATATGAACCTATACGCATTATGTAAATATGAAAGGATGAAATTGTGCATATCCTATTGACGTTGTACGTGTAGTTTTTCTAAGATAATGATGAAATCCCTGGAGTTGATACAATAAAGATTCGAAAAAATCTCAATAGCATTTTTAAGAAGCGCCACAGACCCTCCGATCGATTGGCGAGATTTTTTGATTGCGAGATAAATCGGAAGGTGTATGTGAACATCGGATTCAACTTTTTGATTTCGCGTGTGGAACGTATTGTCGTGCAATTTTCCGTACAAGCTGTCATGACAATCATGTGTTCTCAGTTGCTGATTTTTTGACATAAATCTGTGGTCGTTCTTCATGCTGTGATTGTGCGGTCATTCTCCATCAAAAGTAGCATCTTCCATCGCAAAAAATGGTAAAATTTTCGCTATTTTGTGTTGTGTCTTGTGAACCGTGAGACTGCAGGCCCGTGCGCAGGAATCATCCAAGGGGGGGGTTTAACTTATATATTCAAATTTTTCATTGAAACACTGAAAAAATTGGGCTATCTAAAATTAAGAAACTCTTTTCTCATTTGCAAAATTCCCGAATTTAGAAACGATTTCTCAAAATGTGAAAATTTCTCCTTGAATCGATCCTATTTTCAAGACCTTCTTTTGAGAAATAGGAAATAGATTCAAGCCTAAACCATTATTCTCAATTCAAGCAAACAAATGCTAGATAATAGATTTTTTTGACATTTTCCATGTAAAGCTCGTGGAAAAGCTTTATTTTAGCTTTAGCTTATATTGGTGCGTTGTAGTAGATTAGTCAGAAGTGTCTCTGGTTCAGTGGGTAGCGCGTTTGACTGGGAAGAATGGGGTTATGGGTTCGATGTTGAGTGGATGCAAGTTTCATTTTTTATTTTTGTTCAGATTCTCTTGTCTTTTTCATAAGAAAAGTTTGCTTAATTCAAGGTAACTTTTCCTTAAAGCGCTGCTATTGGCATTTCACTTGGATCAGTGTGACTAATTCTCAAATGAAGAGAAATATTTCTTGGCTGTTTTTTGTTGTCTTTTTTTCTTGATTTAAGCCATATTTTCTTTACTTTAGCAGGCGATTTGGTTCAGTGAAGGTATATTTAAAGTTTAAAATATACAGGCTATAATAAGGTGACCAGACTCCCAAAAGCCCAATGCTGTACACAAAATAGCGGAATTCGGTTGTCAAGCAAATCCAGAGTAATAGTTGAAATAGATTGGATGCGTCAGCATCAGCATCGGCAGAGGCATCGGCATCAGCAGAAAAATTTCAATTTAGAACACACGCATTTGCCTTTGATGACCCACAATGACAGCAGCGGCAGAAGCAGAAAAATGCTTCTGCCGATGCTTTTGCCGCTGCTATCAATGTGGGTCATCAAAGGCAAATGCGTGTGTTCTAAATTGAAATTTTTCTGCTGATGCCGATGCCTCTGCCGATGCTGATGCTGACGCGGGATATCTAATTTAACCATAATATATATAGGTTCCAGGTCCGGGGTCTATGTCGCAAACATGTTGGCCGTTTTTCTAATGCACGACAGACAGAGTGTGAGCGCGCAGAGTATTCTGAGGTACAGGTTATACGGACGAGTCATAGGTTTAAATTTCACGAAATGGCGTCCATTGGCTTACCGATCGCCGCGCTTGCACCTCGCCTTATCATTCTTAGCACCATCACTGCGTCTCAAATTTAGGCGAATTCTGAAAAGCGCAAAAGGCATGGCGAGGTCTGGATGAAGCGAAGGGCAAGGCACAGGATTTAGGTAAACTTAAGGACGAGCCAGAGGTCTAAATTTTACGAATTGTCATCCATTGGCTTACCGCTCGCTGGACTTACTTTGTTCCGCAGCAGCACTACGTCGCGAATACTAAATAGCGAGACAGATAAAGCGAGGTCTGAGCGGAGTAAAGGGCGAGGTGCAGGGTCTGAGTATATGTATGGACGAGTCAGAAATATAAAGCTTACGAATTGCCTGACATTAACTCACCGCTTGTTGCGCCTTCATCCTATTTCCAAGCAGCGCTACGTATCAACTTTTGGGCGAATTGTGAAAAGGGCGACAGACAGCGAGATCTTAGTTAACAGACGACCTATAGGATTTGAGTAAATGTATGGACGAGCCAGAGATCTAAATCCAACAAATTGCTTTCCATTAGCTCACTGCTCGCTGCGCTTGCACTTCGTCTTATCCTATTTCGCAACAGCACTGCTTCGCAAAAATATTGGCGAATTCTCTAAAGGTACGTGTTCGTAGAGACGACTCATGTGATGATCGCTCAGCGATCGCAGTTAAACCATCGGTTCTGACCACTATACGCGCATATTTTCTATACAGACATGTTATGGTCGACACATGGAAAGTAACACCATTACAAAAATATGCAAATATGGCTCGGAATTGGATGCAAAACTACGATCGCTGAGCGATCATCCCAAGAGTCGCCTCTACGAACACGTACCTTAATGCGAGACTGACAGTGTGAGATCTGAGCGGAGCGAGGGGTGAGTCACCGAATTATAGTAAACCAAATACCAAAGGACGAGCCTGAGGTATAAATCTTATCTAAACCTGGTGGCCATATTTCACCAGGAGAATAAAGATTTCTTCATAGTTACGATAGGGATGCCATGTCGTTCCCCTAGTCTTTTACCTACCTTGATTTACCCTAACTCCTAGTGGAGGATGGTGCGTTGACGACTACCGTGTGGCATGTGTAATCGTCAACGTTACAAAGACAACAAAATTCGGAGTGTGATACGGTTGTCAGCCATACCACTTATTAGTCGCATTGTTAGTTTATTATTCTACAATAAGAATGTTTCTTATCATCTTCTTCTGAATAATAAATTTGCGGCGGGTCATGACGAGTTTAGAAACTCTCTCTCTCTCTATGAATCTCTATATCACAGAGTAGTGACCGAACAATCATGGCCACAGAGCACGGCTTGTAACACCGTTTTAAATGGATTTTAATGAAATTTGAGAAAAAAAACTACCTAAAACCCATGCTGAGTCATTTCATTAGTATGCATTTTCCTATAGAGGTTGATACAGGAATCGGAATAGAGTACAATGGCTGATTTTTTAATCTTAAAATCTCATCTTTTGACGGATGTAACCTCTAAACCTTGGCAGAGCATTGAAATGTCGCAATCAACAACAAATCCCCTGCAATGCCATACAATAGTTCACCCACTACAATCTACACATGCCGCGCGGTTACATTTATCTTTGAATTACAATACGTTCGGTATAGGGAAAATACCGCTTTTCGGATTGCATACCAACACTTATGAGTTTCTACCACGAATGTGCTTGAACTGTCCGGAACTGGATGGTATCTAGCAGCGAGAGAAAATTCTTTTGGCAAGGTATAAATTAACAACGCCAGTTTACATTTTTATGAAGTTAAATTTTTGCCTTATGAGAACAATAGTATTTAATAAGAAATTCTGGCAACATTTGCCAATGGGGGGGGTTTCAACCCCCAAACCCCCCCCCCTGCGCACGGGCCTGAGACTGTCAATTTCAGATTGCCCGATAAACAGCGCCCGCTCTAAGGGGGGGGGGCAAGCCGGGCAGTCGCCCGGGCGCCAAATTTTAGGGGCGGCTTTTTGGCTAGCACTCGAATACAAAAAATTTAAAAAAAAAAAGAATGAATAAAATTAATATCAACATCAATTTAGTACACTGAACCAAATCGCCTGCTAAAGTAAAGAAAATATGGCTCAAATCAAGAAAAAAAGACAATAAAAAACCGCCAAGAAATATTTCTCTTCATTTGAGAATTAGTCACACTGATCCAAGTGAAATGCCATTAGCAGCGCTTTAAGGAAAAGTAACATTGAATCAAGCAAACTTTTCTTATGAAAAAGACAAGAGAATCTAAACAAAAATAAAAAAAGAAACTTGCATCCAACCAACATCGAACACATAACCCCATTCTTCCCAGTCAAACGCGCTACCCACTGAACCATAGACACTTCTGACTAATCTACTACAACGCTCCAATATAAGCTAAAGTTAAAATAAAGCTTTTCCATTAGCTTTGCATGGAAAATGTCAAAAAAAATTATTATCAAGCATTTGTTTGCTTGAATTGAGACTAATGGTTCAGGCTTGAATCTACTTCCTATTTCTCAAAAGAATGTCTTGAAAATAGGATCGATTCAAGAAGAAATTGTCACATTTTGAGAAATTTTGTCTAAATTCGGGAATTTTGCAAATGAGAAAAGAGTTTCTTAATTTTAGATAGCCCAATTTTTTCAGTGTAGAATGAAAAACGTAGAAACTGCAGATAAAATAAAATGAGTTGAACCAAAATACTGCAAGGTAGGAAACAAATTGGCACAGAAGCATTTTCCAACCCCAATACCCAATTTTTTAGAGACGGCAGAATAAGGTTCCTTAGGTAATTAAAAAATTACATCAATATGCAAAAATGCAAAGTCCTTGTGATGATTTGAAAAGTCCACACTTGATACGAGGTGTTTAGAAAAAGTTTCCTAAATGTTCCGCTTATGATGCTAGCATATCTATTCCGCTTTCGAAAAGCAAAACGGCACAATTCGCTAAGTTATATAAAAATTAAGTTCTTTCTAAACAATTTTTTTTTTTCATTGCAGAATGATGTGTTAATTTAGTACTGCAAGTAAAAACTTTGTTCCTTTTCTTCAAAGGATTCTAATTAGAACTGTCCACACCTGTGCGCGTTTCGTTTTCCTACTTGTCTTCAAGTTCCGTTTCCACTTTCAAAATTGAACTTGTCATTGAGAGCATCATGTGAACAGAAGAGATTAATGCCTCAATTTGTTCTCATTTTTTATCATTCGTCGTTTGATATTTGTGGCGACTTGTGCCAAAACGCGCAAATTATAGCTCCTTCAGAAGAAAATTAGGCATTACTAGTGTTTTTTCTTCTCCTTTGGTCAAGGCTGTGCTTTGTTCCTGATGTGATGTCACCGCTGCTTATGCAGAAGTCCACAGGGTGGGCTACAGAAGACGACGGTTAATCTTCTTTTATGAGGGTTGTACTGCCAGCATATACTAGTGTTGATTTTTCAATTTCAAAATTAGATGCCAAAATAAGTTTTACAACTTATTCAGTCGATCAGAAATTAAAACACGTAGTCGTAGAAACATAAACACCGATAAATTTTAATTCACAATCCCCCCACAAAGCAAATAAGAAAAAGAAGAAGGCTCGGAAAACTAAATTTTAATGGGTTGCAATTGTCCTTCCTTTCTCGTCGATTTTGACATATTCAACATTGGGATTGGGTTTTAATAAGATAAGATGGTATAATGGAGACACCCACTGCCAAGCCGCAATAGTATTCCTCCCTAATATGTTTCCTGACATGCTATCGCGATTAGAATAGGTTCCCTGATTTACCAAGCTGTGAATTTATTCTCTAATAATAATGTTCGAGATGAGGCATTTCTGACGTCAATGAAAACCGCTAAAGAAATCCTTTCGAGAAAAGATCCGGCTAATTAAAGTTTATCTGTTCTGTTTATCTGCGCAAGGTGTAAAGAAGTTATCGAAAACTATTCCAAAAGAATTAAAATACAAACGACTTTTCCATTTAAGTCAATGAATAGTTTTTTATTTCCCATACACGTGCGGGTGAGACCCACTGAAGAAGGCAGTAAGTGACTGTCGAAACATGTGTATGGGAAATAAAAAACTATTAATTGACTTAAATCGAAAAGTCGTTTGTATTTTAATTCTTCTAATTAATACAGTCAATGTAAACTACGCGGATCATACTTGTAATTGTATTCCAAAAGGTTAGTATAATGCAAGTGAGCATCAATCTTTGGAACAAAATTTTCCAGAGTGGAGTTTTCTAAAATGTTTTGAGTGTTTTAGTGGAATAATTGGTGAGCCTTTATATTGAACTTCCTAGCAAACTCCCCACAAGGCCACCTGAACTGTGGTGAATTTTGGTTTATACTTTATACTTACTCGGCTACTGAACTCAGTGTGGGTAGAGATTCTATTATCTGAACTATTGCAGCGTTCGAATCCCACTGTGACCATGAATTTTGTGCTGTCTTTATAAAAATGTGCCTACGGGAGCCGGTTCCAAAATGTAAATCGGTTCAGAGCTACTCGTTGTTATAGGCGACTAAAAGCTGCCAAAATCACTGATCAGTCGAGAACTAAATCTGGATTCGGGTCTACAAAAAAAAACTATAAAAGTAGGTACATACTATACTCTTCTATCAATTTGCCCCACAAAGTACCTACCTAAGGGGCGCTAAATTTAGCACTTGCCCGGGGCGGCGTATGTGCTAGAGCGGGCGCTGCCGATAAATTGCCTAGTGTGTGTGCTGTACGGGCGGCAGATCGATTTTGGGCAATCGATTGACCAATAAATCGCTAGGTATGTAGCGCCCTTAACATTTGATTGTTTTTGCTAACCCTTTCAACCTAATCCCTTTGAAACTCCATATCGGCTCAATATAAGTTCAATTAGTCCAAATACACCCTAAAATCTGTTTTAAACTAATTTGGTTGTACAAAAATGTAAATTGCAGCCTAGGGATTTCCTAAAAATTCTTACAAAAATATAATAAAACAAATTGCAACATTTTATATAATATACGTTTATTTATTTGTATATTTTGAATAAATAAGAAATTTTTTAAACAATTTCGTAATACACTTTCACAATATTGCAATAATTTAAAATGAACGTATGGGACTGATTTTGATTTAAACTAATATTAATAACCTACTTAAGTAAATTAACAACAATCCAAAATGAATTAAGACGCTTTTATGTCCAACAGAATAGAGTAAAATGAGATGAATTCGAAATAAAGTTTCAACATCGTATTAAAACGCACATCAATCAAATTAATTAATTAATTAATTTTAATTTTATTATTAATTTTTGTATTCTCCTCACGTATAAATAATGAGCTACGATAGTTTGCATACGAGAAGCGATTTATCTTTCACGGGCAGATACTCAAACATAAATTGTTTGTAAAAAGAGCGCCCCCTATAGAAAGCGTGACAATCGATTCTCGTATACAATCATAAGGGAATGGAATTGGGGGATCATTGCATTTCAGGATAATTGTCATGTCGATCATTCTTTCTTATATCGTCGATGTATTCGTCAAAATGTTACCTTATAGTTCGTCTTCGAAAGGGGTATTTAAGGGTCTTGAAAATCATAATTATTTATCGTATTCTTTGTGCCAATAAATTAACGCGCAGTGTTTGGGAACAGTTAGCAAGGTTAACAATATTCTGGTTACACTAACGACAAAAGTGATTTTTTTTTTGGTGGTTACGTATGTTTCGTTCAATATGAAGGATTCGAATAAATTGATAAGTTTTCTTAAAAATTTTCCTCAATATTTCGACACATATTCATTTTTGCGCTAAGTATAAAGTTAAAACTTTTGATTTGATACACAAAATATAGATATCATACCGCCAAAATGCGACCCATTTTACAAACCTCCACCTGACCGATCGACTGTGATCTTCTTCTTGAGCTTCTCCTCTTCGTGCTTTTCCTCGCCGAGCTCTGCCATACGTGCGAATCGCGAATAGGCAACATGTCCTGTTTTGATAGCGGACATCATCTGATGTGCAGTTAAGACAAAAATAAAGAAAATGTATTAGTCAAAATTTAATTTTGAGATTTAAGGATGGGAAAATTTGGAACTATAAACTGCGAAAGCCAAAAAGCGAATGAGAATGGAAAGAATGGAAATGAAAAATAATTGATAAAATAGCAAAATATATAAATGAAAAAATAGCCAAATGAAAAAAAAAATTACAGTGCAAAAAGTATTGATAGCGTGCATTTAGTAGTATTTTATGTACTACATGCTTGATTGCTTTTGTTTTCGTATTAATTTCCTAATTATATTATTTTCACCAATACGAGCATGCATTTAATAATTTCGAGCGTCTTTTTTTAATTTTCAAAATTTGACGATTTATAGGAAATATTCTAATGGGAACATAATCTGAAAGGGAATTATAGGTACAATAGCAGCTTTCTTATAAAGGATAGGAAATGACTTAAGTATTAAAACTACCTGTAAGTATTCATCGAGCTCGACCTGACCGTTCATATTGGTGTCGATTTCTCGAAGAATCTCATGCAATTGTTCACCAGATACTTCGGCGTCACCGAAACTCTTTAAGAAATATAAGATGGATAGATAAAGATGAAATTTCAAAAATATCTACGTAAAAAATATTTAGCAAAAATTTACTGAAATACGTGTATTTTGTATTTTTATCTTAATTAATTTTTGTTTACAAGTTTATTTTGTAAGATATGTTGTGCATAGATGTTTATTATGTCTTAAGTTGTTGTATTTCTTTATAGATATAATGAATCACACTACATGTTTTTGATTTCTTATGGTGTTTTCTCCATTAAAATATTTATCGAGAAATGGCTCAACTCTCCATGACTTCACATCGTCGTTGAATGAGTTTGGAAGTTTTCCAGACCCTCTTTCACACCAAATTGAATATGTATAGATAAGCAACTCCTCTAAATTTACTTCATATTAAAAAATTACGGTTTGGAGAGGCCCGATTAAACCTTAATATGTATATGTACAGTAGAGCGTCGATTATCCTAACGTCGATTATCCTAACGTCGATTATCCGAACATTCGATTAACCGAACCGGGCACCCAGCTTCTTTTCTTGTGAAAAACATCGAAACAAATGAAAAAGCAAGTGTCTGAAGGAAGCAACCTCTCATCTGCATCGCTCAATTACCTAGATTTTTCTATTTTTGTTCAGTTCTAGTCGTTTTACACGTTTTCGGTTTTTTGTTTGATTTCAGATTTCGGCTATTTTTCAATTTTTGTATGGATTTCGATTAACCGAACTTTCGTTTATCCGAACCACCCTTGTCGACATTAGTTCGGATAATCGACGCTCTACTGTATATTATTATTATATCTATGTATGTATTCATTTTTTTTGTAATGTTGTGTTCATCTTAGAGTTAGACTGCCATTGAATTTATAGAATAATGGAATGCGCACACACTAAGAAAATGTCACCAAAAAGTGGCTCCAACATCTAGGTAAACTTTTTGAATATTTAGACTAGATTTTCAAATGTTACTAGTAGAGTACACATATGTGTTTAATGTCACTTTTCGTACTAAAATAGCACACACACAGACTGTCAAATGCCAGCTGGAAAATGAAATGAAATTTTCATACATTTATTTATCAAAATCGGATACTGTGTTTGTGTTAATGTTGTCACTATGTATTTGATAAATGGTGCATGTACAATTGACAATTGGATATCTAAATTTGAGAGACAGCTCAAACTGTCAAATTTGACGGTTCGGATATTTAGACTAGTAGATGGTATAATTTATTATAGATTTTAGACCAAAAAAGTTTACCCAGATGTTGGGACACTTTATAATTGGACTAAGCGTATTCCATAGTCTAAAAGTTTGATGTTTATTGAGATCCCTGATCTTCCTATAAAGAGCGCGCAACTCTAGGGTCAGGTATAGGTAGCGTGAGAATCAAAAGTGATGCCACACTTCGAAACCCTATCTTTTATTCAACATAATTTTATAATCGTAAATTTTAGAGAATGAGGAATTGTTTTATCTTAAAGCTATATTCATTACAAATTAAATTTATAAAATTCATTCAAATACACACAATAGTTTTAATTTAGCAAGGACAAATTGAAAAATAGTCATATTTTTATGAATCAAAAGTAATGGCACACTTGCAACTTTCCTTAATAATAATATCTTTTTGAACTGTATTTGTTATTCACATAGCATGGTGGTGCATTTTTATGACAACGAGTTAAGCTATTTTGTGAGAAACATCGTTTCGAAATAAAAAAGTTGCCAAAAACTAGAAAATTTTCCGCGTTCTGGATGACCTCAAAAACTTAATCCGGTTCAAGTTAAAAACATTGTTAAGGAAGTGAAAGTTAATCCGAGGGCAAGTGCTGTAAAAATTGCTGAATATATTACCCGTAATTTCGGCCAGCTAATAAGTGCGCGAACGATCCGTCGGGCATTAAATGCTAATGGCTTGCAGGACGAGCCCCAAAAAAGAAGCCTTTTATTTCGGATAAAAACAAAAAAGAAGAAGAGACAGTATGCAAAAAAGTATGGAAATTGTGGGAATGACTTCTGGCGGACTGTATTTAGCGATGAAAGCAAATTTCAGATTTTTGGCGCTAAAGAAGGCTCAAAAATTTGGCGAAAGAAAAATTCCGAGTTTGAAGAAAAAAACATTACATCGACAGTAAAGCATGGGGGAGGTTCAGTTATGGTGTGGGGGTGTATGTTGGCGGCAGGGGCAGGGAATCTCATGTTCATAGATAGCACTATGAAAAAGGAGCAATATTTATCAATATTGCATGAAAATTTAGCGGGTTAGGTACGATATCCCGAAGTTCAAATTCCCGCTTTTCAAAATCCCGACTTTCATAATCCCGCCACTTTAATATCCCGCCACTTTAAAATCCCGCTCGATTAAAATCCCGCCTAATCATAAGGCCGCTAACTTAATATCCCGCCATTTCAAAATCCCGAAATTTGAATTCCCGCTTTTCAAAATCCCGTTTTTTAATATCCCGTTATTGAAGGTAAGTATTCTTTCATAAATCGCGCGCGCGATTTATGAAAGAATACTTACCTTCAATGACGGTACTATACATTTTCCGCTAAAATGTTTTTGCAACAAGGCAGATTTGTCAGTAAATGATAGTTAGTTAGTATTTACTTATCAGTGAACTGTGATCAGTGAGATTGAACATAATATCGCAGTTAAAATACGTATAAAGTGAGGTCCAGCAAGCCATTTTACAATTAGATGTGAAAAAAACGAAAATAACTATTATTTTCACAGGATATCATGAGTGGAAATATTAATGTCGAAGTCGTGGAAAATAATAAAGGTGGTGACAATCCTGTGGTGGACGGGTTTCATTACCATCTTGAACGGAAACAAAAGGAAACATTTCGATGGGTTTGTGCCAAGAGAAAGTCAATTATTTGCAAAGCGAGAGTGCAAACAAAATTATCTGCTGAAAAACATATCATCATGAAAAACCCTACAGCTCATAAACATGAATTAATAAATTTTTACAAAACTGAACATTTTATTTATCGACAATTGAAATAAATTGTTTGACGGGATTTTGACGGGATTTTTTTATTATACATTAGCGGGATCTTGATATAGCGGGATTTTAAGATGGCGGGATTTTGAGATGGCGGGATTTTGAGAAGGCGGGATTTTGAAGAGTCGGGATTTTTAAAGGGCGGGAAATTGAAATGGCGGGATTTTGTAGGACGGGAATTTTCAGAAAAAGCGGGATTTTAAACAGGCGGGATTTTGTTTTTCGGGAAAACGTAGCTATCCCAAATTTAGCTCCTAGTGCCCAAAAACTCGAGTTACCTAGGACTTGTATCTTCCAACAGGACAATGATCCGAAACATACCTCCCGTCTGGTAAGAGAATGGCTATTGTACAGGACACCAAAGCAACTTGATCATCCTCCTCAGTCTCCAGACCTGAATCACATCGAACATTTATGGGAAATTTTGGATCAGCGTGTTCGGAAGAGACAAATTTTCAACAAAGAAGATTTGAAGCGCGCTCTACTTGAAGAATGGGCTAGTATACCGCAAGGAGTAGCCATGAATCTTGCAGAGTCTATGCCAAGACGATTACAGGCTATAATAAAAGCAAAAGGTTGACCGACATAATATTAGTTTTAAGCATAGTCGTTTTTTTCCTATAATAAAAACAACGTGTGCCATTACTTTTGATTCTTAAAAATTGCACCATTTTCATATTTTTATTTGCGATTTGTTAATTACTGTTCGAATTCTTATGAACATTTGTTAATTTATTTACAATTAACAAGGCTTTGATTTCAGACATTAAGCTCTTTTCAATTCTTGAAACTTACAGATATATTTTGAGTCAAAGGTCATATTTCAAAGTGTGCCTTCACTTTTGATTCTCACTGTATGTATTTTGGTGCCCGGAGTTAAGTTGACTGGAGGCCCTCAAGGCGAAATTTGTGTTTGTGGTTTAATTATATTTACTGACTACGCTAATAGCGCCGCATGTTTTTATTAGCTTAGAACAGAAAAAGGACACAATATTTACATAAAAATATTATTTCAACTAAATTTATCCATCATGACAACTTCTGTAAAAATATGTAGTATAGTTTGAATGAATTGAAGCTAAAATTAACATTAGCTTTCTGCACTAAAGGTATTAAAACGGTTAGAAATAATTCAGCTAGAATAAAAAGAAAAATGCAAGAAAGATATGATTGTAAGACTATGCGCCAATTTTTAAAAGAATCGTACAAACACCTCACCTTTGCAGAAGTTGCAGAAATTTGGGATGCACAAATAATTTAGTTTTGTGTCCATGCAGTAATATTTGCTTTAATATTTTCAAAAGATATTCATATTTTGACTCTAAACGTTAAGCAAAGAATCCTCTTTTTTTCCAGTATGCATACCATTGTTTGTCCATTTTCTAGTTATTGAACCCATTGAAAACTAAAAGTGCGTTGTTTTCGTCGATTTAACGGAATTTTTTTTACATAGTTAATAAGTTAGTGTAATCATTTATTAAATGCTATTCCAATAATACTCCAACAAATAGAGAAGAAATACAGGAGGGACTCGATAGTTTGAACTAATTAAAACCAAGGGAATTCAAATGATCGAGGTTTTCAAATTTGTGGGGGAGCTTTGTTATTGAAAGAACTTGCATACATAATTTGGTTTTATGTATTTATTTATTAGCATAGTATTCATATTAAACAAAATAGGATTCAAATTGAAACAAAAATTAATAAATAATTCACATTTACTTAAATGGTTTTCCATTTTTCCAAAAAAAATGTTACGGAAAATTTATTTATTTATTTGTCTGAGACACTTTCTATTAATATTCATTTAATAAGCACTACGGGCTATTAAAAATTTGAATAAAAAATTAAGACACGAATAAACAACGCAAATGTAGTAACGTGTAAACCGTTTCGTTTTGTTTGTTTAAACGAAATGTCATTCATATCATTACATAATCATTACCTGTTCGGATAGTTCTAATTTATTGCTAATTAAGTGATTCCCCGAGTTATATACAAGAAAAACACAAAAAAAACTTGTTCAAATTATAGAGGGAGTTATTTCGTTGAAAAGTTCAAATTATAAGAGACGTAATGTTGCTAGATGAGCGTTCAAATTATTGGATGTTCAAATTATAGAAGGTTCAAACTAGCGAGTCTCTCCTGTAATAGGGGTTAGCGTGCAAAAATTGGGGACTTCTCAAATTTTTGATATGTTATAAAGACAGGTGGGGTAAGTTAAAATCCAAGTTTGCGTCACTTTCCCCCCTGTGCTCCCGCCGCTATCTTCAAAAAAACATCTAAAATGGACCCTTTTATCAGTTTTTGGCATGTAACTTCTTTACAGTCCATTTGAGCACAAAATCTGCCGTGACAATTTTGTAGACGACAAAATTTTCTACAAACCAAAAGATGCTGTACTCTACAATCAAAATTAACAGAGTTATAGCGCCAAGAAAATGGAGAAAATATCAAAAAGCATGCCAATTTCAAATTCACAAAAACGCATTGTATACCAATAACATATTTGGTCGGCAAAAATCCTACATCGGAAATTTTTTTTGGATTATGGTTGGGAATGGTCCCCAGATTATGGCATTAAAAGTCCCAACCGATCGGGGGTCCACAACCTTAAAAAAAGGGGGAAAAGGGGGCATTTTTTCGTTTTTTGCGAATACATATTTCAAAAACGGTAAGAGATACAGAAAAATGGTCTAAGGGCGAAAAAACTACATAAAATTATCTTTGCAATGATGATAACACAATAGAGTTTAATTGAATATTTCGGCGTTAGACTAGAACATAAATTAGAAGATTTTCATTTTAAACCTTTTTTAAAAGCTCCATTAACTTTTGAAAGAATGCTAGTTCAGCCGTAAATAAGTATTCACAACAAGTTTAAGATAATTTTAACGTAAAGATTAAGTCGCTCCGGTCAAGAACCCCCATTATCCCCCCATTTAAATTTTTCAAAACGGCATATCCGTAACTTCCCCCAAAATTGGAGCAGAGTGCTTAATTTTGGTTCATTGGGATTAAAGGTCATACTGACCCCACCCACCAAAAATCAGCTCATTCGGATAAAAATTAAGGGTATCTCCCATACAAAGTGACCCATCAGGAGTTTGTTCTACGTACTACTCATTTTATAAACTGTAGAACAATGTTGTCTTGGGTCACTTTGTTTGGGAGGTACCCTTAGTTTTTATCCGAATGAGCTGATTTTTGGTGGGTGGGGTGACTATGACCTCCAATCGCAACAAACCAAAATTTAGCACTCTGCTCCAATTTGGGGGGGGGGAGTTATGGACATGCCGTTTTGACAAATTAAAATGGGGGATAATGGGGGTTCTTGGTCGGAGCTACTCAATGTTTACGTTACAATTATCTTAAACTTGTTGTGAATACTTGTACAAAATTTTACGGATTAATTAGCATTCTTTCAAAAGTTATGGAGCTTTTAAAAAAGGTCTAAAATGAAAATATTCTAATTTATGTTCTAGACCAGACGTGTCAAACTCGCAGCCCGCGGGCCGCATGCGACCCTCCTCGCAGTTCTATGCGGCCCGCGGCCATGTCGAAGCAGCACAATCTGTATCAATACAAAAATGATGAAATTGGTGAACAAATCCAGCCGTTGAAGTCAAGTCTACAAAAATTACTAAAACTCGTCAGAGGCTTATGCGAGATTATTTTAGGATGAGGCAGCTCAACTTTTTTGGGCAGGAGAATACTACTCTTTATGAAACTATTCTGTGCCGAAATGCAGTTAATAAAAAATTGGTTGGCTTTACCGACCTTGAATTGAGATTTATTTGGAAAAATGGAAAAGCTTTATAAAATACGGAAATTTTGGAATTTGTGACTAAATCACCCTGGATGTGAAATTCCAACATAATAATTAGAGCCCAAGTGCCTGATTTTTAGACCTATACTCAAGATGTATTGGTGCATGAGTTTGTTTACAACCGAATCACAAACAACTTTTTGTCTCTTTTAGTCACCTTTCTGCTGAAATTAATTTATTCGGACTATTTTGCCTCCCAATGTTATTTCGGGCGACCTGGATGACTGATGCTAAATTTTGTTAATCATCTGTCCAAAATTTCGCGAAAAAACATGTAATTAACAAAAAGTGGTTACTTGAAGATCAATCATATTTTCACGTTTTCGCTTCTTGTCTTAATTTTTTAATGTTCTTGAATAGTGTAGTTACTAGGTGATTTCAGATTGCAAAGTGTGGTGGAGAAAGATTTTTTTTGTTTCTTATGGTTTTTGGGGTGCTGAGCTCGAATCCGGAGCTTCCCACCAAAATTTCGTTGTGGAACGGGGTGAAAACCGCGAAAAAAACCCAAAATTTTCGGAGTTTTCCTGTTTTTTTTGTTTATAACTCCGAAAGTGTAAATTTCTCCGAAAACCTGTCCATGAAAATATTAGAGAAAACATAATTGCGGGTCCAACGCGTCATTAATCATTAAAATGTGGCAAGCGGTATAGCTACAATTGACAGTCATTTTTTTGCGTTTTTTTTGTAATTTTGACCCTGTTTTGCAACGAAATTTTGGTGGGAAGTTGAGGATTCAGGTTCTGCACCCCAAAATACATAATGTACAAGAAAAATGCAACTTTTGCGACCAAAAATGAAAAACCGTTCAATCTAAAAAAAAATTATTCATAATATGGAACTATGTCAAAAATGGCAAATTTAAATTATCAAGTGTAGTAATACCGCTCAACGGATTTATAATGTTTATGTCTCATTGGAAGCGTAATCATGTTCTCTCTGACATATTCATGAAAAGTTTTTCGCAGAAATCAATAGTTTCAGAGTTAGAAGGCAAAAAACGGAAAACAGCGAAAATGTTGGGGTTTTTCGCGATTTTGACCCTGTTCCGCATCGAAATTTTGGTGGGAAGCTCCGGATTCGTGCTCAGCACCCCAAAAAAACATAAGAAACAAAAAAAAACTTTTCTCCACCACATTTTGCAATCTCATGTAGGTACTAGGCTGATCACCTGGATACTACACTAGAAGTACATTTTCGAAAAGAGGCAGTTCTCACGGATAATCCCGAAGCCGCTATAGCGATCCAGGCTCTCTACCATATTTTAAAAGTAAGATTCTGTAATCAACTTTCGTAATACGATTACATAAAAGTTTTAAAATTTTCCTTCTGCGGCCCACCTAAACCTGAAGAGAGTCTTATTTGGCCCGCGCCAGGTTTTAAGTTTGACACCCCTGTTCTAGACTAACGCTGAAATATTCAATTAAACTCTATTGTGTTATACATCATTGCAAAGATAATTTTATGTAGTTTTTTTCGTCCTCAGACCATTTTACTGTATCTCTTACCGTTTTTGAAATAATCGCAAAAAAACGAAAAAAGGCCCCCCCTTTCCCCCTTTTTTTAAGGTTGCGGACCCCCGATCGGTTGGGACTTTCTATGCCATCATCTCGGGACCATCCCCAACCATAATCAAAAAAAATTTCCGATGTAGGATTTTTGCCGTTCGATGGCCATATTTTGGTCCAATTTTCACACTAATAGCCTCCTCTGCATTTTAGTATACAGTTCTCGAAGTATGTTTTGAAATTTGTCAGTAATGATTTTTGGCATTTTTAGCATATTCTTTGCGCTATAACTCTGTTAATTTTGATTGTAGAGTAAAACTTTGTCAGGTGAAATTTATAGGAAATTTTGTGCTTTACAAGATTGTCTCGGCACATTTCGTGCTCAAATGGACTGTGACGAAAGTGACGCAAACTTGGATTTTAACTTACCCCACCTGTCTTTATAACATATCAAAAATTTGAGAAGTCCCCAATTTTCGCAAGGTAAAATCTCCCCGTTGATTGGAGTATAATTGGGTATACTAAAATAATTAAAATCAATCATTTTAAGAGGAAGATGCATCACCAAAAAAAAATTGACCAAGGAGAATATCGTTAAGGGGGTTGATCCTTTGTTGTCAAAAATGCTGAGGAACACTCCAGAAAATCAATCAGAGAATTACTTTCACTGTTCTTCCAGAAAAGAAATCAAAAGAAAAGCCATAAAAAAGTTAATTGAGCCAGAGGTGCTTGATATTGAAAAGGTGCCTCATTTCTGTGCTCTTAAATTGACCCGAATTTGATAACGATGTACACAGTGAAACTGATGGAAATAGTTTCATGGCTTTTCTGGATGAGCTTGAGATTTGAGTAGCCCAGAAGAGACTTGAAGTTATAGCGAACAGTCTTAGAAAATGTTTCCAACTTTACAAATACATTGCCAGGGAAGTTCAAGTTCAATTTTTATTCAACCAAAAATACAAAGAAGAGTGTTTTAATACATAGTGCTTAAATAAGCAAGTGAATAAGAAAATGAGCTACACAACTATAACAAATTCGGTTTCAACGGATAATTTATTATTCAATAAGCAAGAGGAAAATAGGTTAAAACCTCTTACAAGTCGTGTTTATACTTATCAAAATTAATCTGTACACAACTCTGTGCGTTTAAATTATTATTAGGACATTAAAGAATAATACAATTGAACACAAAAAATGAACAAAACTTTAAAATTAACAAAAGTTGGAAAATTGTTACTTTTCGACAAGAAGATGCCAAATCGCTGACAGATGGTTCAGTTGCGAAATTAAATGTCAAACTTGTCCGTTCAATTGTCCCAAATGAGGCACGGAATTTCGAAAAATTATTTTCAAAATTTCGTGATTTCTTAGTTTTTTTTTTCAAGCAGATGCCACATAACCCAACTTTTGTGCAGTGAAAGTAATAAAGTCGGTGTAGAAATGCCAAGAGTTATATTTGAATCGATTATACAATTATGTATGTAACGGTTTTAGTAGTCCTTTTCAAACAAAAAAAACCTATATCGACGTGTCTTAAAATTCTTGAATATCCAGCCTTGAGTTCCAAATTTGTAAATTGTTTTTTTTTTGCATTAATATGTTTCTTTTTGCTGAACTACAAATCCAATAGAAAATCATTATTCAGACAGGTTGATCATCTTTTATTTTAATGCTTTCCATTTCTTGAATTATTCCTGACCCCTGCCCCTCTGAAAGCTAACTACGCCACCGGTAGGACTTACAGTTACAAGTTCTTCAACAACTTTAAAGATCTTAATACATACCATTACATCAGGGAAGTAGCCAGGGGAAATTTTATAAAGCATAGTTTTAGATATTTCATTGCTGAACATTTCCATCAAACTCTGCATTGGAACCACAGTGCATAATCATAAGTACATAATCATAGAAAATTCCAAACTTAGATTACAAAAATTTGATTATAAAAACCCTCCGTAAAAGTAAGCATTTAAAGGAACTCATATGCGAATTGCAGCACAGATTTTATGGTTGTAGGCTACCCTTCACGATATATTTCGTGATGATAATTTTTATACCCTTCACTCGTAGAGTAAAGGGTATATTAACTTTGTCATGAAGTTTGTAACGCATTGAAGGAAGCATCTCCGACCATATAAAATATGTATATATATGATCAGCATGACGAGCTGAGTCGATTGGGCGATGTCCGTCTGTCTGTCTGTCCGTCTGTCCGTCTGTCCGTCTGTTGCTACGCGTTTTACTCGGCCATTTTAAAAGCTATCGAGCTGAAATTTTGCACACATGTTTCTTTTTATTGCAGGCAGTTTGTATGTTTGAATCGCTAAAATCGGAACATGGGGTCATGGGGCTGCCATACAAACCTAACCCCCCCAATTTGGTTTTTCTAAGAAAAACTTTTTCATGTGTTTACTAATTTCAACGAAATTTCACACAAATGTGTTTCTATTGATAACACAAAACATATGTAAGAATGGATCAAATCCGACCATGGGGTCATGGGGCTGCCATACAAACCTAACCCCCCAAATTAGGTTCTTCTAAGAAAAATTTTTTGATTTGTGCACCAATTTGAACCAAATTTCACACAAATGTGTTTCTATTGATGCCACAAAATATATGTAAGAATAAATGGAATCAGACTGTGGGGTCATGGGGCTGTCATACAAACCCAGCCCCCAAATTGAGTTTTTCTAAGAAAAACTTTTTTATTTGTCCACCAATTTCAATCAAACCTCATAAAAGTGTATTTCATTTGATGCCACAAAACATGTGTAAAAATGAATGGAATCGGACGATGGGGTCATGGGGCTATCATAGAAAGCCAACCCCCTAAATTGAGTTCTTCTACGAACAACTTTTTTATTTGTTCACCACTTTCAACCAAAACTCGTAAAAGTGCACTTCAATTGATGCCATAAATAAATCGGACTATGGAGTCATGGGGCTACCATACAAGCCCAACCTCCCCATTTTGGATCTTCTAAGAAACATTTTTTCTACACCAATTTAAAAAAAAACCTCAATGCGTCTTTATCAAAAAAAAAAAGTAAAACAAATGGAATTGTACTATGGGGCCATGCTCCCGCATCCCCCCAATAAAGTTTTCTGAGATATTTTTTTTATTTTACCACTTATTCCAACCAAACCTTACACAAATATTGTTTTATCGACGCCACAGAATTTGTCAATATCAAATATTATGCGAAAACAGAAGGAAAAGAATGGGGAAGGATTAAATACAAGTCATAGGTTTGCCCCAAAAAACTTTTAGCCCGAGGAGAGTGAAGGGTATTCAAATATCGGCCGCGCCCGAAATTAGCCTCGGTCTCGTTTTTAGTTCATGGTTGTTTGTTTTCATGATCTATCCCCAGAGCCAGAAATCGATATTCTCCGATATTCCAACCCAGTGCATTTGATGTTTCACATACTGAAAATAAAACGTTCCAAACCAAGGAATAAAAAGTACTGGGTCTACTACCCTATTTTGGAGACGACAAAGCACGTCTGATAATGCATGCCTGATATATGTAATTCGTATGACATTTTTTGAAAAACGTTCTCCGCTCCTTCAGCCGCCAAGGTGATGCCGTTTCAGTTGTAATATTCGAAGGCATCAATTTGTTGATTTTCTGTATATTTTGTAAAATTGGGTTCGAGTATTTCAATCTGGAGTCAGTGAAATTGTTTCACGTGATCCATGGTGGATCAACAGAGTCGCCACTTAATCACCAATACATACAAATCAATAAAATGGTAAAAATCTGGTGCCGCAAGATTTTGAATTAACACTTTTTTTAGTTTTGAAAAATCTTTTTAAAACCTTGACCATGTTTTGAAAAAGTTTTGAAAAATTGACTCTGTCTCTTAGTCTTTCAGAATGAGAACATGACCATTGAAATTTCAAAGTATGTAAAACGATATGACGGAGTAATGACTTCTAACAAAAAAAAAATATTCACTGGCCTAAATGTATACACATTTGAGTTCTCCATCATATTATGTATAATCTGAAGGTGTAGTAATACCTTTCCAAGGTCGATAATTTTGACCTACCTATTTCTCCTAATATTATTCTGATCACCATATTTAAACGTGCGTACACCGTTATAAATGACATGTATAGGATGCCTATACTTTAGAGGTATCTAAAAATCCGACAAAATAAAAGTTAGCTTTATAGGCTGCAGTTCAGCATTTTGTCACCAAATACACCGAGAAAAATAACGTCCCTTAAAATTAACTCGATATCCTTTTGAAATCGAGTTACATTCCTATTAAATATAATCCTTTCCTTTTAAATATATATCGCTTTAATTCAAATTCATTCTTTTTAAATTAATGGGAAATCCTTTAAATCCAAATTTTCAATAGGAAATCTTTTTAAATTAATGGGAAATCCTTTAAATCCAAATTTTCAATAGGATTTTTTGTTTACACTCGCAGTTGGTCGGCAGTGTGGTAGAGCGATGTCACAATGTATGGTGTAAATTATAAACGTTGTCCCGTATAGTCTGTTTGGTGTAGTAGGTAGGGGCGTTAGTCTTCAAATCATAGGGTCGCGGGATCGAATCCCACTGTAGGTAAGGTAATTTATTATGCATTTTAGAGCGTAAGGAGGTAAATGAAATGTCGCCATCACCTATAGCGAGGTCAGTTATATACAAAACTCGTTTATGAGTAATATGTTCCTTTATGAAAATTACTCCTTTTGGTGTAATTTAAAGTATTCTTTTGAGTTCATGCATTTGGATAAATAATAAGAAAAATCCTTTAATTGTAAATAAAATGATATACCTTTAAAACAGAGAGTCCATCCTTTTAAATTAAAAGAAAATCCTTTCGATTTATGGTTGTGACCTGATTAAATTGACACTGCATCACTTTAATTTAAAGTGATTATAGATAGACTTTCAAAAGGAATATCTTATTAGTTCAAAGGGAAATCCGTTTGAAATAAAGGGATTATGCAATGATTCAAAGGGAAACAAATATGAAGCAAAATCATATTTGAATCTCTTTGAATCATATGCGTATTTTTTGAATTTACAGGATTTTTTCTCTCAGTGATACAAATGGACTAACTCACCAGGAGCTACCTATTATTGCTACACTGAGAAAAAAAATCCTGTAAATTCAAAAAAATACGCAAGTCTCTATAATCACTATAAATTAAAGTGATGCAGTGTCAATTTAATCACGTCACAACCATAAATCGAAAGGATTTCCTTTTAATTTAAAAGGATGGACTCTTTTTTGTTTGAAATGCATGAACTCAAAAGAATACTTTAAATTACACCAAAAGGAGTAATTTTCACAGGGTGTTCTTTCCCTGTGAAAATTACTCATAAACGCTGTTGGCGACGTTTCATTTACCTCTTTACGCTGTAAAATGCATAATAAATTATGATTTGAAGACTAACGCCCCTACCTACTACACCTCACAGACTATACGGGACGACGTTTATAATTTACACCATACATTGTGACATCGCTCTACCACACTGCCGACCAACTGCGAGTGTAAACAAAAAAAAAATCCTATTGAAAATATGGATTTAAAGGATTTCCCATTAATTTAAAAAGATTTCCTATTGAAAATTTGGATTTAAAGGATTTCCCATTAATTTAAAATGATTTCCTATTGAAAATTTGGATTTCAAGGATTTCCCATTAATTTAAAAAGAATGAATTTGAATTAAAGCGATATATATTTAAAAGGAAAGGATTATATTTAATAGGAATGTAACTCGATTTCAAAAGGATATCGAGTTAATTTTAAGGGACGTTATTTTTCTCGGTGTAGAAATTTCCATTCCCTTTTAAACAGGCAAAAAGATACGAGTTACCATCTCGATGGACAATACCTCGTGATGAGACTCTGAAATGCAACCTAGAATGGTGAATATCATGCAAGACAACGATATTGTTCATAGGAAAAATTCAGAAAGAGAAATTCATTCAAGAAAAAATGTAGCCAAAAGCGAAGTAGATTTCTCTGTGCCACGCGAAAAATATAAACGCACCTGATTGTGATTCCCCAAGTGATTTCCAGCAAAAAAGGAACATACCCCCAATTATTAACTCTTCAGCTGCAACAGACATTTGAAGATTTTTGAAAAAATAATTTTTCTTGTACGACATAAACCTCAATATTTCCAAAGATTGCTATTTTAGCTAGTCTGCTAAAATAGCAAAATATTGAGGGCCTTGCTGGAAATCCCTTAAAAAATAAAAATAAATAACAGGCGCGACAATCCAACATTGGACTAAGGCCGCAGGATGTGTTAGTGACATCCTATTTCCAAGATCTTATCTGCTTTTTGATGAGGTAATGAGATCAGCATCACGCTCAGCAGTGTTATTTATCCCCATAAATGGGTACTCGTTTAACATCTGAGTGAGATCATAGTCTGTCACAAGCTCGTAAGTTCGAAAAACACCATGGAACACGGTGAGATTCGAACTCATGAGCCTGTGCACCGAAGGTAAGCGCACTAACCGCTAGACCAGCCAGACTCTACTGGAAATCCCTTGGGGAATCACAATCCGGTGCATTTATGCGGTAGTTTCCGGACAGCCAAGTTAATACAAATTTCGACCAGGAACACTAAAATATTGATTCCAAATAATGTCTGTAAGAACATTTCTGATACCGAGCGTTGAACCCCTCTCGAAACTAAATCCTGGCTACGTCCATGCATTACATAACGAAAATAGGTTCGAATCGTTAACAAACCGATATTTTGGCAAGTGAATTCCACTAAGACTAACCAGCAGTGCCAATGACAACGATGCAAAAGAAGCACTTGCTACCCCCTCCTAGCCAATGATCACGGTAATTGCTTTGCTTACTCTTATACTACTCTAAAACAAAAAAAAAACTGCACTGCAATGTTTCGAAACGTACAAATAGGGGTTTGGTTGTTAGTACATCCCGAAAATGTTTTTACAACAAATAAAAAACTGCGTGTAGAGGGTGATCTGTTGGTCTCAATCCGTAGTCATTTTAGAATGGCTTCAGGCGCGGATATTCTGGGACATATTTTCTGTGTTCATTATTTTACGCCTTCTTACGTAAATTTTGAAGTTGCCATTAGAATCTGCTTAATTTTTTTCCTGGACTACAAATGAATTACAGCAATCGTTCAATTTGACTTAGTTGACCAGAAAAAAAGACAAAATATATTAGGACAAAACACTTCTTCAGCATGCAACAAAGTATGCAACATTTTGGAAATCAAAATGTAATTTTTAAAGAAAAAATAAATTAAACTAGGGGGCTTCGCCCCCTGCTCGCTTCGCTCGCCAACCCCGGGGCCGAGGCTAATTTCGGGCGCGGCCGAAATTTGGATACCCTTCGCTTGGGCTAAAAGTTCTTTCAGGCGTACCTATGACTTGCATTTAATCCCCCTCCTCATTCTTTTTCTTCCGTCTTGACAAAAGTTTTGGGCTTGGTTGAAATTAGTGGCCAAATAAAAATATTTACTCGGAAAATTTTATTGGGGTTGCCGGAGCATGACCCCACAGTACGATTCCATTCGTTTTGAACTTTTTAGTTGCTTTGCTAAAGACACATTGATTCAAGGTTTTGTGAAATTGGTGTAAAAAATGTTTCTTAGAAGAACCAATATGGGGGGTCTGGTTTGTATGGCAGCCCCATGACCCCATGCTCCGATTTGATTCAATCTTACATATGTTTTGTGTCATCAATAGAAATACATTTGTGTGAAATTTGGTTGAAATTGGTGTACAAATAAAAAATTTTTTCTTAGAATAACCTAATTTGCGGGGTTAAGTTTGTATGGCAGCCCCATGACCCCATGTTCCGATTTGATCCATTCTTGCATATATTTTGTGTTATCTATAGAAACATATTTGTGTGAAATTTGGTTGAAATTGGTACACAAATAAAAAAGTTTTTCTTAGAAGAACTCAAATTGGGGAGCAAGGTTTGTATGGCAGCCCAATGACCCAGTGATCCAATTTGAGTGAATCAAACATACAAACAGCCTGCAACGATAAGAAGCACGTGTGCAAAATTTCAGCTTGCTAGCTTCAATACCCGCCGAGTAAAACGCGTCGCAACAGACAGACAGACAGACGGATTTGCTCCAATCGACTCCCCAAGTCATGCTGATCATATATGATGTATACTTTTTGTATGGTCGGAGATGCTTCCTTTAATGCGTTACAAACTTAATGACAAAGTTACGAGACCGAGTTCTAATCGTGCGAATAGCACGATGAGTGTATACCCTATACCCATGTACAGA
Source organism: Microchrysa polita (assembly GCA_949715475.1). Lineage (NCBI taxonomy): Eukaryota > Metazoa > Arthropoda > Insecta > Diptera > Stratiomyidae > Microchrysa > Microchrysa polita. Next base: position 130,187,273 of record OX454415.1, on the reverse strand, counting down.
CCTAGAAGGCACGCAAAACCCAAAATATTCAATTTCATATTTTTTGTTGGGGAGGGAGGGGTAGATGGGTCGGACCTGACACATCTTTATTACCTTGTCAAGACATCCAACGGCTACCATTTGATATTAATTTGAAGTTTTTCGTGACATTCTATCAAAAGATATGACTGAATATAACTTTGTAGGGGAAGTAGGGGTAGGGGTAGTCGGACCTAATCCACTTTCCATCAACTCAAAGTATATGTCAGAATGAGACATTGATCAAAATTTCAAGTCGATAGCGATATTCTACCGAAAGTTATGACCGAATTAAAATATCAAGGAGGGGTAGTTTGTATGGGAGGTAGGGGAACCCGTGGTCCGATTTGGCCCATTTTCAATACCGTCCAAGATTTTAGCAAAACAAACATTTGACCAAAATTTCAAACCGCTAGCTTCATTATTTCGGGAGTTATCGTGCTAACAGACAGACACACGGACAGACAGACAGACAGACAGACAGACAGACAGACAGACAGACAGACAGACAGACATGGCTTATTCGATTCAGGGACCGACCCTGATCATTTATATATATACTTTGCCATACCTCCGGTGGCTCCTTTGAGGTGTTACATAATATCGGCGTAACAAAAACAATATACCCTTTCACTCTATGAGCGAAGGGTATAAATATTATGAATGAAATACAATAACAACAATAACTTAAAAAAAAACGTGGAAGCAGGCCTAAAAATTATGGATTTTCGATAAAAAAAAACGCCAGACCCGAGAACTTTAAATGCTCCATCACACACAACACGATCTAATTAATAGTCTAAGAAAATTGGACCAAAATATGGTCATCGAACGGCAAAAATCCTACATCGGAATTTTTTTGATTATGGTTGGGGATGGTCCCGAGATGATGGCATAAAAAGTCCCAACCGACTGGGGGCCCGCAACCTTAAAAAAAAGGGGAAAGGGGGCATTTTTTTCGGTTTTTTGCGATTATTTCAAAAACGTTAGGAGATACACAAAAATGGTCTGAGAACGAAAGAAACTACATAAAATTACCTTTCCAACGATATAAAACACATTAGAGTTTAATTAAATATTTCGGCGCTAGCCTAACAAAATAAATTAGAATATTTTCATTTTAGACCTTTCCAAAAAGCTCCATAACTTTTGAAAGAATGCTAGTTCAGCCGTAATGTTTATGTACAAGTATTCACAATAAGTTCAAGATTATTTTAAGGTAAACATTGAGTCGCTCCGGCCAAGGACCCCCATTATCCCCCCATATTAATTTGTCAAAATGGCATGTCCCTAACTTCCCCCAAAATTGGAACAGAGTGCCAAATTTTGGTATGTTACGATTGGAGGTCATAGTCACCTCACCCACCAAAAATCAGCTCATTCAAATAAAAACTAAGGGTACCTCCCATACAAAGTGACCCAAGACAACTTTTTTCTACAGTTTATAAAATGAGTAGTACGTAGAACAAACTCCTGATGGGTCACTTTGTATGGGAGATACCCTTAGTTTTTATCCGAATCAGCTGATTTTTGGTGGGTGGGGTGACTATGACATCCAATCGCAACAAACCAAAATTTGGCACTCTGCTCCAATTTTGGGGGGAGTTATGGGTATGCCGTTTGGAAAAATTGAAATGGGGGTCCTTGACCAGAGCGACTCAATGTTTACCTTAAAATGATCTTGAACTTATTGTGAATACTTATACAAAATTTTACGGCTCAACAAGCATTCTTTCAAAAGTTATGGAGCTTTTAAAAAAGGTCTAAAATGAAAATATTCTAATTTATGTTCTAGTCTAACGCCGAAATGTTCACTTAAACTCTAATGTGTTATATATCATTGCAAAGATAATTTTATATAGTTTTTTTCCTCCTCCTCCTCAGACCATTTTTCTGTATCTCTTGCCGTTTTTGAAATAATCGCAAAAAAACGAAAAAATGCCCCCCTTTTCCCCCTTTTCCCCCTTTCCCCCCTTTTTTAAGGTGGCGGACCCCTAACCGGTTGGGACTTTTAATGCCATCATCTGGGGACCATTCCCAACCATAATCCAAAAAAAAAATGCGATGTAAGATATTTGCCGACCAAATATGCCATTTTTCTTAGACTATAAAAAATAATAGCTATGTATATTGTAAAATAATCAAAGATCGCGTCACAATGAATTTATATGTGACAGATCGCCCCGAACCTTGGCGATACATTGAATTACTTTGAACACAAACGCAGATCGCGTTCTGTATGCAGGAGACTTAAGTTGGCATTAAAGTCTAGTCCCAACAGTACGAAGGATTATTAGGAAAACTCAATTGTCATGATCACGATTCACGACGCAAAGAAGATTGTTTGGATTCTTGCCTATGTATGAGGTTCAAATGAAATTTAATTATAACTACAAATTTGAGTATTTGCAGACGAAAGTATGTAACTCCACCGTCATACCTCTCTACTCATCTGTGTTTCCTTGGGATTAAGAACAGGATAGGATACCCCATATTTTTTTCTTTTGAGAATCTTTTTCAAAATGACATAAATTAACAGCCTACACCGTTAGAAAGCTCAGTCATACTTACAACAATTTAATACGAATTTCTATCGGATACAAGAGCCGGCGCGTCGATGCGTAAAAGTAGGCTACCGCCTTGGACCAACGCCCAGTGGCGCAAATATGGCCGGTCAAGAGGGCGTTAAAAAAAGTCACACAAACAAAATCTTATTTGACAAAAAAAATTACGAATAACATCACTTATCAATAATAAAATAATACCTTAAACCATTCTTAAGCAGGGCCGGATTTAGCCTCTATTGTGCCCCTGGGCAGTAACGAATTTGCCGCCCTCCACCACTAGATAAGCTTGAAGGTAGCAGTTGTCACCTCACAAAGGAAATGTATACAAAACGTTAGCGGGCGTATGTGAATAATTGAAAATTTCATATTTTTTACTAGTAAGCGTGTTTTGTTTGCTTGAAAAATTTTTATGTTGCTTCTCAGGGGAGGAATCCAGGTGTTCCGTGCACCTCCCAAAATTGTTTTAGGAACGATTGAAACTCCAATGATAACATAGAAAACTGTACAGTTCTTATTACATTCGGCTTTTCACTTTCTTTAGAAATGCGTTCATGTTTTCTACATTTTTTTCTTTGTCGATCATTTTGGAAATAATTTGCGAATTACCCCAACAAATAAAATATCCTATATTAGCATCATATTTAACCAGAAAACGTCATACCGAATAAACCCAAAATTAGGAAATCTTACGGTAAATTTTGAACACACCTAATGACCTAATTTGTTTTCAGTGATAAAAATAACGAAAACGAATTGGGAAAGCACTTCCTGATGCTATTCAGAAAAAATCATTCGGTGCCTAAAAAGTTCTAGATTTTCCTGATTTCAACTATTAAATTAAATTATTAAATAATTTTTTATTTTCGGTGGAAATTTTTTCGTTTTTCTCTGAACAAAAAATTGCAAATTCGAAAATTTAAGCTTAAAAATTCTTAAAAATTTAGTTGCACCTATTCACCCGACAAAAACTCAAAAATTTGGTAGCCAATGCGGCATTTCTAATAAAGACACTATGACCTCTCCCGAAACCAAATCCTTGCTTCCCAGCGAATTTGATGTGGGTACAAATTTAAAATTAAGTGATTGAACACGAGAATGTGTGGTTAGATGAGTTACTTGCTTGGGGGCGTTTTGAACTTTTCGAAAGATCGCTATCACCAAAAATATTTTTGGTTTTTTTTTCTTCAAGTCTGGGGCAATTTTAGAGGCTTGAAAACAGGAGCTGGCAGCCAAGTAGGTACTCGCGTATTTATATCATTTAATGTGGCTTCAGGCATAATGTTTAAAATTTTGCGTAGTCCCAATTTTCGAAGGCGGAATCACATTAAAAATTGAGTTGAGGTTGCGATTAGGTGCTTAGGATTAATACGATTAAACTATGTACTTGTATGTATGCACTTCCAACCAAAAAAAATTAAAAAAGCAAATTATTTTCTACAATTAAGTTTGAGTTTTCAAAATCCATCTTTCCCATAATTTTAGACCAATGAACAAATTTAAGAATTTGCCGCCCCTCAAATTCTGCCGCCCCGGGCAGTAGCCCAGGTTGCCCATATGGGCCCTGTTCTTAAGTGCTTATTACTTTAAATATAAGAAGCAGAAATTTTGCAAGCATAAAACGATGTGTGTTTTATATTCCAGAGTATTTTATACTCAAGGGTTTTCAATAAAGCTTTTCAAATATTCCTGAGTCTTAAAGTCTCCGGAATATAAAACACGCCTTAATTTGTTTTATTTGCACTCCTACTTCCCGGCCATGGTCGTAGACAAGGGAGGGGGAGGAAGGGGCGCTCCTGAGGATTCCCGTCAGCGAGGATCCTCTCTATTTTCTTTTTTGGTCATTTCATGGCTTAAATGTAACATTTATAACATTTTTGTTGAACGGAATGTTCAACTATTAGATCATTCTCAACAGTATTTCCTTAAAATTCGAATGTAAAATTTTCCAAACAATATTTTTCCGATCAACAATTTAAATTGACGAAAAATCTCAATTATTGTTGTAAATTTAAACTATATGCTCCTTCTGAAAATCATAATGTTGAAAAAAAATTGGGCTTGCCCTACCCCCTCCTGACCGAAATCCTGGCTACGCCCATGTTCTCGGCGTGCAGTTTTGTTCGACCATCTGAGCTTCTTCCCCTGTGGAAGCGCCTTAGTTGTGTTTAGCTATCATACCTATTTGTAAAATTCCCTCTTCCATCTTCTATTCTTAGATCATTATTGACGCTGCATGTGAATCCAATTATGCGGAGTTTCCAAAATTGAATCCATCAAATTTTGGGGGCCTTGTTTTTTCCCACACTCTTCACCTGCTGTAAACCTGACGCGTTCACTCATTCAAATACATACGTGTCTACGTTTTTCTCCCATTCCCATGCAGCTCGTATTCATCCATAATAAACCGATGGAAGTATAGCCGGTGTCAGTCAACATAATTGGGGCAAATAGGGGTTAACTACGTTGTTTTCGATTGAGCCAGTTAGGGCTCCATGACACAGTCATATTTCTAGTCATATTTCTAGTCATATAATTAAGCCTACTCGATTCATTCGGTTAATTTTTTATACGTACACTAAACCAAATCGAGTAGGCTTAAGGATATGATAATATCTATTATAAAATATATTACCAATATATGACTGTGTAATAGCGCCCTTAGCTATATCAGGAATGTGTTGACCATGCTCCGCCAGAGCTTTTTTTTGATATGATTAACGATGGGTTTGCTTTCCGACTTGTATGGTTGTTGTTGGTATCCATGGTTAAAGTGAGGCTCGGGCACATTCCCAGCCCAGAAAAACTTTGGTAAACATACTCTCTCGATTACCGTAACTCCTAGTGGAGCATGGTGCGTCCATGACTACCGTGTGTAGTCATCAACGTTACAAAGACAACTGAATTCGGAGTGTGATACGGTTGTCAGCCATACCACTTCCTAGTCGCATGGTTAGTTTATTATTCTACGATAAGAATATTTCTTATCATCTTCTTCTGAATAATAAACTTGCGACGAGTCGTGCCGAGTTTGGAAACTCGTTTCTCTATGAGTGTCTATTTCACAGAATGGCGACCGAACGATCACGGCCACAGAGCACGACATACACTGAAAGAAAAAGGTGCCCTGAAGCAATGAAATTGTTCGTTAAAGTAATGAATATTTACACCGATATCCCACCGAAGACGGCTTTCATCGGTCTAATGAATCTGATTTTATCAAAACAACGAACAAAAATTTCATTAAAATTATTAACTAATTCATAAAATTAACAACTTGTTCATTAATATAATTACTGAGTTCATCAGTAAAAAAAAAACTGGCGCAGATCGGCATCCAGCTTCATAAGTGTTAACGACATCTATCTCTGCTCTGGAGTCATCAAAAATTACCTACCTACCTACAGCGGGAATCGATCCCGGGACCCTATGATTTGAAAACATGCGCCCTACCTACCTACACCAACCAGACTATATGTTACGAAGGTTTATAAAATACACTTAAAGCGATAGTGACATCAATATGTACTACTATGAACGATGTCATGTAATTAATGAACAATAACATCAAATTTTGTTTTATTTACTTATACTATCGCGGCTAATGTATGGGTTCATAGCCGGAATGTACAATGCAAAATATTCTACTGGAAGGAAGTTCATTGTGTTCATGATCACTTTACATTAAGCTGAAATTTTATTTTCGTTATACTAACGACCGGTGTTTCGTAAAATAGATGAACTTTGTATTATTTTAAGGAAGAGAAGGTTTATTTACTATGAACTAATTCATCGTGGTATTGAAAAAAAAAGTCTATACTCCTAGTTCACTAATATTATGATGATTTTTTTTTTCAGTGTATGAACACGATAATCGCGGCCAAAATATCCATGGCTCCCAACTAATCCTCCCCCTCCCACAGCCAATATGGCGCAAAATGCAAGCTTCTTCGAGGGCGCTCGCGCCGGCCCTGCTCGGATACAGGACAGCACGATTTCCCTATAAATTTGTCAGTGCTAATTTTTTATAGAAAACCACTGTCAAATTTGTATAGAAGTTCGACTTTTCTGTCCCGTAACCGATAAAACAACACACAGCTCATGATTTGAATGCAATTTTATATGTACAACAAAACAAATGATATATCAGAAAAACATATACATTTTATAAATTATAATAAAAACCAATCTACCACAAATAATTTCATTCTTAGACCATCGACGTAAACAACCAAGCTTATACCAGTAATAATAATATGTATAGTTTAAATGAAAATAAGTTCTTAAGAAAAATGTTAAATGACTGCCGCATAGAAGCCATAGTATGTGTATAGCAAATATTTAAAACCATTTTGGGGAGAATCGCGATTTGTTACCTGTAGATAATCCGATAATTCCATACGACCATTAAATCCTACATCGAGTTCATTTAGAAGCAAATGTACTTCATCTTCTTTTAATACTACACCCGCATTCTAACGAATAAAATGGTTTGTGAAATTTTAATAATTCAGTAAATAAAACATAATAATATTTTGCCCAAGCAGGCACATTTGAACCCACAAAAATAATACCAGGGCAATTGGCTGACAATTATATTTATATTGGAGTAATGAATTCTTATTTTTGATTTTTTTATAAAAAAGTTTTCAACATACAAAAAACAGTGTTTAACCCTAGCCCAATTACTCATAATTGGCAACACTGGCTGTGAAAGTAAACCATTTTTTTTATTCTTGTGATTGATCCTGAAATTTGTTTTATGTATACTCTTTGTGGTTCGTGTTGTTAATGTTGTTTAAAAACATATTATCATGGAGAAGAGAAAGAATATTTAATTGCATCACTTACCTTAAGGGCCCGACGAATATCGTTAATCGAGACGTATCCCTTATTCTCTTTGTCAATAATTTGGAACCTCTTAATGTACAATTGAATTTCGTCTTTTGTAAGATTGATCGGAATCGTATCGCGTGACGCTCTGTTCACCATTTGACCCATCTCTTGTGCAAGGAAGTCTGTTGCCAATTTCATTTGACGCTACGAAAGACAAAATATTAAATTTTAGGAAATATCTCAAAACTCATGCGAAAATCCTCACCTGCTTCTCATCCTTTGACCAATTCAACTCTTCTGCCATAATATCGACGATAACGGGCAACGATTCCTGTGCAGCCTGCACGTTCAAGAATGACAAACGCAAACGTCTTGCAATCATATCAACTGTATTGCAGGCATACTCCCGAACACCGTAACGAATTTCAGCATCAATGTAGGGGAATTCGGGATGAATACGGTTACCAATGATGGGCCAACGTTTGCCAGTCAGGGATGCCATCTTAGCGACGGGGAAGGCTCGATCGCCGTACGATTGGGCCAAATGTTGTGCGACTTCACATTCCAAACCGAAATCCTGTACGAGCCGAATGTACATGGTAGGCGTCCAACCGTATGCGCCTTCCATTTTCATGCCGTTCGCTGTTTGTGAGGTGGCCTTTTCTGGCTTAAGATCACAGGCTGTAATTAATTAATTTAATTAATTTTATCCAACTTATTAAAAATGTTGAAATAAAGGTAACTCTGCCAACATACAAAGATACTCAGTCTCAAAGGCTAGGCGACTTGATTCGGCAAACCAGTCGCATAGCCTTTAGGCACGGTGACCTGAATATCCCTTATCTGAGGACTGAGGATGCGATTTATTTTCGTCTCACCTTTAATAGCTGCATCCATCGTATGTTCAGCCATAGCGCGATACGTTGTCCATTTACCACCGGCAATCGTCACTAATTTCGATGGACTCACATGGACAATGTGATTTCTGGCCAGAGATTGGGTATCTTCCTTGTTAGGATCCGACACTAGCGGACGGATACCGCTCCAGGCAGACAATACATCACCGCGACGCACTTCAACGTCAGCATTCAAGTAATTCTTAATTTCAGTAAGAATGAATTGAATTTCATCTTCAGTTGGTTTCGGGCTGTGCGTAATGTCACAGGGCAAATCGGTTGTTCCGGCAATTGTTTGACGTTGCCACGGCAGGAAGAAAATAACACGACCATCAGATGTTGAGGGATCAAGAAGACCCATTTGTTCAGGACTATAGTAGCCGGGCAAGACAATATGAACTCCAGAACTGGGCGAGCAAATTGTTTTGATGGTTGGATCGTCCATTTTGCGGATGTGATCCGTGAATGGTCCCGTGGCATTAATAATGCATTTTGCTTTCACTGTGAATTCCTTTCCGGAAATATGATCCTTAACTTTGGCTCCGCACAGTACTGGTCCCTCTGGTCCGGGTTTCTTTATAAGTGATAGTACTTCAACGTGATTGCACACGGTGGCGCCTTGTCGAGCAGCAGTTAGAGCGATAGCGAGATTCATACGAGCGTCGTCTTGTTGTCCTGTAAAATGGAGGAATTGTCAATTGGGTTGACCATAATGCACTCAAAGATCTTCTTGCCGTCATAGTATACAATAGCTCCGCAAAGTTTCTCTTTCTTCAACATCGGGAACAGTTCCAAAGCATCTTTCTTCGACAGATAGTACGAGCTCTTCACGTTCCGATCTCCAGCTACGAGATCGTAGCATTTGATACCGACCCAATAATAAGGAACCTGCCACCATCTGCAAAGAGTAGTGAATATTCCTTTATTTTTTTTTCAAAGGACATCGTAATCCAAGCGCACTTACGTGTAAACAGGCAACATAATTGGCAACGGATGCGTCAAATGCGGTGCTGCTGCAAGCATTGTCGCACGTTCAGCCAGAGCCTCTTTCACCATACTGTATTGCTCGTAATCTAACTAAAGTCAAAAACCTGTAATTATTTGCCTTCCCACTGCATATACTAATTACGAAAAAAGGACACTCACCCCTAAGATGGCCTTTTGCAAATATCGAACGCCACCGTGAATTAGCTTAGTGGAACGCGATGAAGTTCCACTAGCAAAGTCGTCGGCTTCAATAAGAGCGGTTTTCAGACCTCGTGTAATTGAATCGAGAGCACAACCCGAACCGGTTGCACCACCGCCAATAATGAGAACGTCGTATTCCTCACCACTCATCAATGTTTGAATTTGTTCGGTTCGCGGGGGAAGCTTACGCTTGACGCGTGGTGTTGCGATCGCAGCATTTTGGACCTTCAAAAAGAAAGAAATTAGTTTTCTTTTGTAAAGAGTTAATTAAATTTATATGCGATATTTACCACGTATTGCGGCCTTTTGTGTTCAAATGCCTTGTATGCAAGGACAGCCCCAGCACACACTCCTATTGTGGTCACTGTGAGTTTTCGCAGTCTAGACGCCATGATTTTCTACGGTGCGGTGGTCGCTTAAGTCGTCAGGTAGATGGGGCGTCCTAAAAAAAGTAAAGTTATGAGATGTATTTTAATATTTATTCCATCAAATGATATAAATTGTATATTAATGTTGTTTCAATTAATAATTTTGCTATACACTGAACAAAATTTGACAATTACAGCGTGGACTTGTAAGCCTCGTAAAATTTGAAAAATATGTTTTCAAACTCAGAGCATTTCTTCATACCTTTTCAAGACTCGACGAAACTGATTCATTACTGAGACGCTCAAGTCAAGTCGGTGATTTTCAAACTGAAGTGAAGAGGGGCGTGGGTATAACTTAAATATTGATGCCGTTTATGAAATTATAGTAAGGGCTCCAGTACACAGTAATATTTGGTCATATTTCTATTATAATATGCTTAAGCCTATACTTGATTTCGCTTACTGCACGTCTAAAAATTTATACTGAATGAATCTAGTATATTATATACATATTATAATAGAAATATGACTGTGTAATCGAGGCCTAAAGACCACCTTTCCGATTCAAAGTTCTTTCGAAATCCGCCGGAGGTAATTCGTTGATACAATTTTGCTTCTCAACGTATCACTGAAGCTGGTGACTGCCGAAATTCAGGAGGCAAGTTTAAGGCATTCGGTGGCCGAGTAGTTATGATATCACTCTATCTCTGAGTTGCCGTCAGTTTGTTGCTACCGTTTTTCCCATACTCAAAACCGGCCGGGAATCGACAAATTTTCAAAAAAAAAGCGATACATCACAGTCCTGCCTGTAGTGGAGTCAATGAAACAAGGCTAGCGAATTTGTGAATAATATATCAATAATCAATCATAATACATGAACGAAACTTCACTTCCATGACATGTCAGACGTGAACTGCGAGATCTCAAGAGAGGAGAGAGGTGACCAGGAATAGAAGGAAACTGTAATAGTACAAGCAAAACTCATTTTGCTAAGAAAAATTTTGATCGGAAAGGGTCCAAAAAGGAAAAGAAGGACACTAATTTATCCTTGATCGGAGATAGATGAAGGGTGTCATAGAGCGCTTATATACCGGCTCTTAATTTAAACTATCTTAAAGCATTTTTGGAGATAGTACCTTTTCCATAGGGTGAATATACCGTCCTAGTCTAGTTCGCGTATTAAGTTTCTTCTTCTTCATTTTATTCGAATTGGTTGTGGAATGTGCAGATGTTTAGAAATGGTTTATCTGACATTTCGATTATTTGGACAATATTATGATTGGAATTTGTTAATCTCGCGTTTTTTCTAAAGCCCCGGATAGAGTTCGAGCGGAATGAAAATGAAACGGTAATGAACCGGCATAAAAACCGTGGTGACGGTAATGAACCGGCATAAAAACCGTGGTGAATTTAAAATTTTAGCTTCGAAAATTGATACAAAGGCGTTTTACGTCCTAAATAATCTTAAAAATAACTAAAAAAAATAATTTCCCCATTGTCCGAATGCATTTTCAACGTGAAAATGAGTCGACTCTGTAGCATATTCTCCGTCGGGCGTGGTGAGTTTTGCAAACGTCAAACCGATTCACTGTCCACGACGAGTTCATCGCGGAAATTATCTAATGACCGGGGAATCGAAAAATAACACATAAAATGGCAGAGACAAATTGTGAAACCATTCTCGGATTTTAGTTTATGGAATACCCCATCATTTACCACATATTCCACGACAGTAAGTATGCATTTTCATTGAGAAAATCGCCGCGGACAAAAATTTCATTTTCATTCCGCCCGATCTCTATTCAGGCCTTATGGTTGCAAAACAATTTTTATGTAGTTTTTTTTTGTTCTGAACCATTTGTCTGTATCTTCTTCCCGCAGGGGGGGGGCGGGTCCCTCTGACACAGCGCGGCGGTGTAGTGGGACACAGGTCTTTGGTGAGTTGCGTCACCACGTACTTGAGCAGCGCTACGAGTCTGCTTTAATCAGACGAGACGAGTAGTCACAACAGGTTCAACGAGCTTGGGACATGCACGTCTGAGTGTTTATGTGAGGCCGAAGGAGGATCACACCTGCTATAGAGAAGTCGTCAACGAATAGTGTACCTCGGGGATGGGTGTGCCCAGGGGACCATGGTCCTTGCCCATCAAGGTGGCTGTAGGTTGTTACCCGAGTAACCAGCTAGTGTTGCAACCCCGGGGTTTGGTTTTCTGAAGGTAAGTGCATTCGCTGGATGAAGAAATCTCAATTTGACAATAAGACAATAAGTAGTCAATAAAACGCCGAAGATCCAAAACTCTCGAGGCACCGGGAGATAAGGCCGAAAAGCCTAGGTACTCCCCTGACGGTATACCTGTAGGTGGTAAACTTGTCTGTTTTTTGCCGTTTTTGAAATAATCGCTAAAAACACTTAACAACTTTTTCAAGGTTGCGGACCTCCAATCAGTGAGGACTTTTTTCCCATAATCAGGGGGCCATCCCCAACTATCCTATGCAAAATCCAAAGATGTTTGCCCACTGTCATCCCGTCGCGTACCTTTCCAAGTCGTCGTCACACGGGTCGTGTGTGTCGTCGTACCACTGGTTGCTCTATGCGGTGGGTTGTGGGTCCGATAACAATGCATATTATACAAGCAAACGCTTACATTCTGGTATGTGGAGGAGGCAATGAAGGAAAACCATAAACTAAACCATATTTCTACTCAATCAGGTTAACTTTTGCTATTAAACTGACTACTTTTTATGAGTACTCAAAAAACCCAAAACATCGATGTTTTTGGTTCGATGTTTTCTCACCATCGATGGTTTCGTCTCGATGTTTTTTCGATGAGAACCATCGATGTTTTTCTTTCGATGCTCATAGACTATAAAATTTGTAATTCAGCTTCGATTTACTCCGTTCCTGGCACCCTACTAATTCCAAATCAAAAATTAGCCTACCCTATATTTTTCTATTTAAAATTCTAAAGTAATTGCGGACTATCTACACCAGGCATGTCCAATATGCGGGCCGGGGGCCACAATCCGGCCCATGAGTGACCCCGGTAAAAGGCAGCTCATTTAGGCGCACCAATTTGAACAAAATTTTCACAAAAAAAAAACATTTGTAAACAAAGTTGCAAATCAAAGGTATTTTTTTCATATAAAACGTGCCTTTAAAATTTTAAATGCTTCAACCAATATTTTCGTGGTCGTACGCTTCAACAAAAAATTCTTCAAATATTTGAATAACAATAATGTATTTCCGGCATCTGAATATTTTCCAGACAAATCGCGTGTCCCTTTTAGTCTATAATGGGAAAGAAGAGGTCCTTCCTGTTTTTTATACGCCAAAATTGTACAATCTGTTCAATTCTCGCGATATCGTCATACTTCCTAAATGTCAAAAACACGCGCCGTCTAGATATTAAGGCCGCAATGCAGAATCTTAGGCGTCAAAATGTGAATGTCGGGGTCTATCCAAATGCTCTCACATTATAGGCCCCTTTGAACTAGTGCGAAAGAAAATGTTTGTTAAATAATTTTAGGAGATATGTTGGGTATGTTGTACAAAAATTTGACATCAAAATAAAATGTTGCATCAAAATTTGAAAGCTTTTTTATATTATATGTATAGACTTGAAAATGTTGTCAAACATTATTTTTGCACAACAATTTTAATGAAATTCACAGCATTGGTTTATATTTTGATCAGTGCTTCTATATAGCTGCTCTGTGTGGAAGGTGACCAAAGAGATAACTAAGTTGCAAACTTTCGTAAACCAGTGCCTACGGTGCATCCTACAAATTCACTGGCCAGAGATTATTTCGAATGATGATCTCCTTAATGTGACAGGCCTGGATTGCATAGGCACTTCTGTCAAAATGCGAAAGTAGCAATGGATAGGTCATACCTTCCGAAGAGGGCCAAATATTGCTAAGCAGGCCCTAGATTGGAACCCACAAGGAGCCAATACAAGCCGCCGTGTTGGACGACCTAGAAACACGTGGAGAAGATCGGTTTGCTAGCGAGGCTGCTTTAATAAACAAGAGATGATCAGACCTTAAGTCGATGGCACAGAATAGAACGAAGGTAGGCGTATAGTTGATGGGGACATTTTGAATGAAGAAAAAAGCGTTGGAAATACAATAGATGCATAATAAATTAATTCAAATAGAATAGAAAAGTTGGAAACATTTGGGATGTAGATGAACTTTATATTTATTGCAAATAAGGAACGTGTGTTTATGGCATTTTCCTTCCCAGTGTTTGATGGCTTCTTTGAATTATGTGATCAACTTGATCTCCTCGAACAGCATTGTATCTTTTGGTCGCTGCATAGGTTCAACTCCGAGATAGTTCGATACAACCGTGACTACCGAATTGTCATTCCATAGTTTCTATTTCAGCTGCAGTCACAAACTGTTTACGGTACATTTTGCAATTTCACGGAGACACTAGACAAACAAACTGAACTTTCGGAAATTCTACGCACAATGACCATCCGAACACAATTTCAAATGACTCTTTGTTACATTTTCGCAATAGAGGAGAAATAATATGTATCAATTTATCAGTACCCATATCAACCCATTACCTCTCGTAAAAAAGCTTTTATTTCAGCTACCGTCAAAAACTTTTAACGGTACATTTTACGGAGACACTAGACAAATAAATAGAACTTTCGGAAATTCTACGCACAATGTCCATCCGAACACAATTTCAAATGACTCTTTGTTACATTTTCGCAATAGAGGAGAATAATATGTATCAATTTATCAGTACCCATATCAACCCATTGACTGTTATTGAATCTATTTTTTATGTAAACTATTGAGACTTTAGCCTCTGCACTGAAAGTTTTATCAGTTTTACCGGTGGCTAATATAATCCGGGTCGGTTATGCTGTGTTAAATTTCTTGTATGATTATAAAGTTACAGATTGCTTAGCTTCTATGAAATCAATCGTGCACTCACAACACTCTTCTTATAGGTGTATTAAGTATTAAAATAAGATGTTAAATACTAAAGCATTTATAAAGCTCTCATGATAAGAGTCATAAGAATACATTTTAAGAACATTTTTATAATAGTTTAAGTCCTGAAGAGTTAAAATCTCACTAAAAAGACTCTATGGGAGTCCATGGCAACAAAATATGAACTTGTAACAAGAATACGACTCTCCAAGAGTAATAATTTTATAATTAATATACTTAAAGAGTTTATTTGAATCTTGCTACTAGAGCTACATTATAAGAGTGGTGAGTCTTATAATGTAGAGTCTTATGAGAGCTAAACTCTCAAGAGTTTGTTAGTTGGGAAATATATTTAATTTTTTGTTTAATTCGTTAAAAAAACATTCTTTTCTAAATTGTTAATTAAACCAACCAAATATCAAAATCAGGAAGTGGTAAAACCTAGTTACTACATGCCAAACAATATTAATACATCAAAATATTAAATATTTGTTTTCATTGTATGTTTTTTTAAAAAGTGGCTGGCGTATTTTTGCACCAGTAGGGTGATATGGGTTAAGCAATTCACTATTTGCAGAAGATCTTTTCATATAAACTCCCAGTATCGCGCAATTCGTAAAAGATCTCTAAAGGTCGACATAGACTATGCGATTAATTCAACAACCAAAGCTCATTTCTTTGGAGAAAGCTAATTTTTTAGGTTCTACTGCCGAATTCGCTAGAGAAAATGAGCTCCACCGAAATGAGCTTTGATTTGTCATTCGATTTGATAATGTATGCCGACTCTTAGGAAGATCGTTGCCATTGTTTTTGTTTACTAAGTCGCATCTCCCATCTCTTAGTTTTTGTAAAGTTCCCCGTATCCGATAAGAATATCATCATCAATTTCTAAATCTAAATGAATATGAATAAAATTGTGATGAGGCGGATTTTCAGCATGTGCCAATGGGTCTCTTATTTATGAGTTCAAGTTTTCGGTTCAAAGCAGGCATGTCAAACTCGCGGCCCGCGGACATGTCGAAGCAGCACAATGTGTATAAACACAAAAATTATAATAAATTACCGACCTGGATGACCAGTGTGACAATCATTGTTCCAAAATTTGGCGCAAATCAATTGACAAATAGTGGTTTCATGAAAATCAATCAAATTTTCGCGGTTTCGCTTCTTGTCTCAATTTTTAGGGTTTTTTAGATTTTTCAAAAAACCCTTATGAAATCGATTTTGTCCGTCCGTCTGTCCGTCCGTCTGTTCACTAAATAACTCGCGAACGGCTTAACCGATCGTCATGAAATTTGGTAGGAATGTGTAGAATGGTAACAGTCTTTGGCACGAAATACTTACA
Organism: Microchrysa polita; assembly: GCA_949715475.1. Taxonomy (NCBI): domain Eukaryota; kingdom Metazoa; phylum Arthropoda; class Insecta; order Diptera; family Stratiomyidae; genus Microchrysa; species Microchrysa polita. Next base: position 130,171,102 of record OX454415.1, on the reverse strand, counting down.
AGTTGGTAGGACAAAAACAACATGGTGTCCCGGACATTTGAAAATTTGTTCACTAAATAACTCGCGAACGGCTTAACAGATCGTCATGAAATTTGGTAGGAATGTGTAGAATGGTAACAGTCTTTGGCATGAAATACTTAAAAATTGGTATGGCAAATATAACAGGGTGTCCCGGACATTTACAAATTTGTTCACTAAATACCTCGTGAACGGCTTAACCAATCGTCATGTATTTTAGTAAGAATGTGTAGAATAGTAACAGTCTTTGGCACGAAATACTTAGAAGTTAGTAGGGCAAAGATAACAGGGTGTCACGGAGATTTAAAAATTTGTTCACTAACTGATCGTTATGAAATTTGGTAGGAATGTGTAGAATCGTAAGAGTCTTTAGCACGAAATACTTAGACGTTGGTAGGACAAAGCTAACAGGGTGTCCCGGAGATTTTAAAAAGTCGACTTTTTTAGTTTTTATCGGACATGGACGTATGGGTACTCAAATCAAAGAACTCGATGGGTACATTTCATATCAGTAGCTTTTTCCAGTTTGGAGTAATGGTAACGGCGTTACAGCTAATAAATCAAGTTAATATGTGGAGCCATGATACATAGTAAATCTATTTTTGGGTTGGTCTAATTAAAAAGTGTTACAGAATGAACGCGTTTATTTAGACCAATCCAAAAATAGATTTACGAAAAGCATTTCATTAATATTGTGCATAATTCTTATTTATTACCTATAAAATATATGTGCAAAATTATTCACTATGTGTGTATCCAAAATCTAAAAAACCCTCGTATTGCGGGCGCAGCCCTCTGTACGCCGGTTTTTTTTTTATGTTCTAGAAGTAAATTTTCGAATGTTGGAAGTTCTCACGGATAATATATATAAGCCGCTAGTGATCCAGACTTGCTGCCATATGTATTTGAAAAGTAATATTCTGGAATCATATTTCGTAATAAAATTATATAAAAGTTTTTAAATGTTCCTCCTGCAGCCCACCCAAACCTGAAGAGAGTGTTATTTGGCCCGGGCCAGGATTTGAGTTTGACACCTCTGGTGTAAAACGTCCCATAAGCTAAGCGCCGATAGCAGTGATACATCAATAAAAATGACACATTTCTATACTGAAACTTCAACTCTATGTTATATTTTATCAAAATACATACATACATGTATATGTACTTCTAAACTAATATATAATTAAAACATTATTGCTTGACTTTATTGCTTTCCATTATCTTGGCATTCAAGCATTTGTACACATAATATAATATGTATCCACAGATAATATCAGTTCATATTTGCGATTAATCCAAACTAATGAAACAAAACAAAATCATTTTGTTTTATAATAATAATGTACGATATTGATAAGGCACACACATTCACGTACTTTGTGCATGATTTGGTCGAACTTGATAATGTGACGTGTGTATTCTAGAAAGGACCTGAAGAAATGCACAAAATTCGTCTCTTGACTATTATCATAACAACGTGAAATTTATTTATTAATATTTCCCTCATAATTCATAATTCATTCATAATTCATATGTATCCAGCGCCCGCTCTAGCACTTACGCCGCCCCGGGCGAGAGGACAAATTGCTGCCCCTTAGGTAAAGTACCAGGCAGATTGATAGTAGATTTCACTTGTTATGTCGTTCTTGTTGTAGAAGCGATTTAAAATCATTTTTTTCTTGAATCCAGTGATTTTGGCAGCTCTTGGTCGTTGTAATAGATCGGTTCCACGATGGTTGCCGTATAGGATCACATATCAACACAAAAATTCATAGTCACAGTGGGATTGGAAATTGGAACCAACGCTATAGTACCTAATTCATAGAATAGAATCTCTACCTACTGAGGAAACCCAGATAGTATGTAGGAGAAACCCGTTCATATCCTTAAGTGCAATTCACCTCAGTTCAGCAAAGCCTTCTATCTATCTCTTCTATCCTCTATCCTCATTAATTATCGACTTCTCCCTTTATCACTGAATCCCTTTTGATGTGTAGCGTCTTTGAAGCTAAGTTCATTAATGGATCCTCAGCCTCCTACTACCTAGTGCTGGGCACTCACACACAATGTGTGCTGCCGTCTTAGTCAGACATAGTCTGCATACATCATTCCCCACGATTTTAATCTTAGTTAGATGCACTTTAAAATTACCATTCCCTGTCACTAAGGCAGTTGTCCAACTTAGGCTACTCCGTGTATAACTGAGAACCTGTTTGGGTTTCCTCCCTAGTGGGCTTGTAATTGCGTTTCGATTGAAAATTAATGCGAGCATTTGTTTTCCACAAAAACACTCAACACATTTTAGAAAACTCCGCTCTCAAAAATGGTATGCCAAAAATGATGGAGCCAATAAATATAAATTGGCCGGTTCTCTTCGTGGACGATTTTCTTCAATTTGGGTGGCTTATTTTCATAATGGCATCATTTCGCGGGTTGATATAGAGAATAAGGTAAGAGCTAGTTAAATCGGGGGAACGGGGAACCAAGCCAAATCCCGATATTAGCATGTCCGGAAATATTAGGGAGGATTGCTATTGCGGTTTTGGCAATATGTAGGGTTCCATCCCTCGACTTGCTGAAATCCAAACTACCTTGTCCGCGATTTGCCCACTCAATGCTAGATGAATCAATGAATCCATTCGCAAGGAGATCGGGCGAATTGCTATCAAATGTGGATAGATGTTTTCTAAAATTCCCGAAATTTTTTTTTTTGAAAATGGTGCATTTCGGCCAGAAGTTTCTAATAGAAAATCTTCTTAACGCTTTGATGTGCTGAGTGTTTATGCACTACTTATTTATAATTTCTTATGTTTTTTTTTCAATTTTTAATAATAATAGTTTGGCCACATTTAGGATACATTTTAGATTTTCCCACTGCATGGAAATCCGGGCCTAAATAAATATAATAAATATACATTATACACTCCCATATAGGATATTGTACTGTACGTATCGGTATTTGAAGGAATAAACGTGAATTAAGCAAAAGATCTTCAATCTTTAAGAATACGAAAAAATCGTCGTAACCTATCAATTAACATTGGAATTTCTCAAATTAGACAAGTACATTTAGATACATATTGTAGAAATAACTACATAACATATCGGTAATAACTATGTAATTGGCAGTTGCAAGTTTCTGGCTTCGAACCAGTATATTTTCTATCAATGTGAAGATTGAACAATAGCCCTGCTATTTATATAATTTGCCGAAAATACTTACAATCTGCCTGCAACTATCTCTTCGTATCTGCTCATATGATCATTTATTTTAAGGTGTTCGTTTAGATTGTTTTTTTTTTAAGAACAATTAGATAGCAAAATACCTATCAGGTCAGCTGCTGTTAATTTCTTAGCTCATGCAATGTAGGGGAAAAGGTGGATGAACTCGCTATGATTTCTAATGTAATATTGAAATTGAAGGTCATAATGCCGACCATCAACTGATCAATTTGTATTCTTCGTATATTATTCGTGCAGCAACAGATTTTATTTATTTTTAGGGACTAAAATTTGAATTTTTGGCTATATTATTTGTTCAAATGTGCAATTTAAACAAATCAAAGGGATATTATCTCGCAATACTTGTACATTGTAGATTGTACTTACGTACTTCAATTTATCCTAACCTCATGACATGTTAAATAAATAATACGAAATTAAATCATAAATTTTGTATGAAATATCCATTGCAATATATAAATACTAAAAAAGTTTGTTTAATTTTATAAAAATAGCAATAAACAGCCGATACAGTTGCCAAAAACTGAGCCATTTATCTATGAGTATATTGTTATAGAATGGAACGATCTGAGTCAACTATTACTATGGGTAGAATTCATAAACTTGTCAAATGTCCAAATTGTCTTAACGTTAAGAACAAAAAATGCGAAAAAATAAGTTAACAATCCTAGACTCAGGTCAGTATTCGGCAAAATAATATGAAGTATGTATGAAAAAAATGCATGGTGTATGTAATAATTTTCGCCGGGGTATTCACCCGTCCACGATCCAGTCACCTTGATGTCTCACACAGATTTATTTAGATCTTCAAAAATATCAGCAAGAATTAAGTGACAGAAATGCGTAGTACTATTTATTGTTTTTTCGTTGAGTAAATATTTTTTAAAATACAACCTGTTAATTTTTTTTTAAAGCAGTACAGAGTCCAGTTCAAATATCATGATCCAGACTAGATTAACGCACTAAAAAAATTTCGCTAATCTCCTTGTGTAATCACACTATAAAATTACATAATCGTTCTGGTGTAACAATTCACATTCAATTAAATCATCACACACAGTACACTCATGATGGCACCTAATTGCCCAGCGATATGCTATGACCACTCATCAGACTCTATGATATCACTCACATTCACACACTCACACAACATACGATCATAATTTTTAATATCCAGAAAAGATATGAAAATATCTTAGCACTTATGGGACAGGGTGTTCTGATTGTGATTACCGTTTCTTGGATTTCGTTCGAATTATTTGAGAACAGATTTTCACAATTCACTGCGATCGCTACGACGACGACGACTAAATGGACCGACCGGTACGATTGAATTCAGTGATCACAACGCAGTGCACTATAGAGTCCCAATAGAGTATATCTAGCTCTAGACTAGTAGCATCAAGTCTAGATATATCGACTGACTATAATTGAAAGGTGTATGTATCTAAAATTAGTTGTTTCGATTAAAACGATGTTGTCTCGAAATATGTAATTCGCCATAGACGCGCACGTTGATTGTGTCACGAAATGAAACGAACAACTTAAAATGTTAAATTCTTTATTCTCTAGTAAGTTTGTAAGGCGAATTGCACTATAAAAATGTATGATGTGCTTATAGTGCTCTCATGCGAGAATCAGGCGGCTTTTCCAAGAGATGGGGAGCCGGCTCCAATTTATCTATATACTAATCGTTGCGAACTTTAAATATAGCGTAGTAGCGTAGTGTACACGCTTTTCGAACCCCAACCAGCTGTTTCGAACGAAATATGCGGTAGTGGAATCTCACTATAAAGCCATGTGAATGATTACAGATATGCTTTTTACGATTTAACCGTATCATTCTTCTTTCGAAGTATGACCGCGAAATTCTTATAAAATGGTATAGGTTTGTAGTACTCAATTCATACTTAAACTAAAAAAAGTGATTCAACAATTATTCAGAGTTCCAAAAAATCGTTTTTTATTTAAATTGGAATTTGTCGATAATATAAGTGCCTTTAGTAAATCTAAAAAATGTACACAAATTTGTATGGAGGAAAACTCAACAAAACGAATTATATTCGATCAATTGATTCCAACTTGGATTACACGCTCTGTGGCTCACTTGGTTGAGACGCACTCTAAGATGCTATAGTAATCTAGAGGGCCGGAGATCGAATCTCTATACGGTACTGAGAAGAAGAATTGGTTCCAACAGTTAAACCTCTTCCTGATAATTCTATGTCCAACAAAGTTCATATTTAAGAGATATATACCTTGGGCGAAATTTAAATGATTTTTTTCCGATACGATGTTCTCAATGAAAATGCATACAGTGCGTACTCGATAATCCGGACTATTGAAAACCAGGGTCGATCCGGACTACAGAGGAATTCGGACTAGTGGAAGCCTTTAATTTGCTCTAAATTTCGAGGAAATGGACGAATTTAATCAAATTGTTCGAAGAATCTGTTTTCTATTTTCGAAGAATTTCACTCTGTTATTCTAGATTTTGTTTTTTCCAAGAACAAAGAAAACTGTTGTTTTTATTTCGCACGATAATATCACTGCTATTATGAGAAAAAAGTCAGATTCGGATTAGAGAAGCTCTTGAAATTCGGACTACAGAGTGTACAATGTAATCTTTGAGGTGATCCGGATTACTGGAAATTCGAGGTTTCGAGGCTTCGGATTATCGAGTACGCACTGTACTTACTTTCGTGGGATATGTCGCAAAAGTTGCGGGGAACAACTACAATCTGAAAATGGTTCCGCATTTTTTCTCTATCATTTGTATGTATGATTTTTCAATTCCCCAGTCATTCCCCAAATTTCCGTCGTGGACAATGAATCGATGTGATGCTTGCGAAACTCACCACTGCTACAGAATCGTTTCATTTTCATCATAAAAATGCATTCGGACAAGGGAGAAATTAATCTTTCAGTAATTTTTAGAATTATTTAGGACTTGAAATGTCTTCATAGAGTTTTAGCAGCTTGAAGTTGCTCTGGGTCTGGTAGATCCCACCCAAGCATTTACATGCCTTTTTTACAAAACCACTTTTTTACATTATTGGAAATTTTCAAGTTATATTAATTTGAAAACTGTTAAATCTTTCAATAGTAGTGAAGCATTGAGAATGCGTAATTAGAGTGTATTTCGGAAATAGGTGGGATTTTTAGAATGAAACGCAGAAATTAGGGTGTTTGTAAAAGGGATTATTTCAATTCGCTTAAGGTGCGTTGTCCTCGACGCGGCCGCACGACAGCGACTCGCTCATTTCATATAAAAACTCGTTTCTCTTCGAGTTTTTATATGGAATGAGCGAGTCGCTGTCGTGCAGCCGTGTCGAGGAAAGTGTACCTTTAAATCTAAACTGATTTATTACACAACTTTCATTCATTTTACGAATTTGTTTTATAATTAGGTGATTAGCTAATATGAGTTTTGAAACGAAGTCATAAACTCTTTAATTTTTTTTTTGTTTAGCAGGAAATGTTTTAGGTAGGTATACATATTGCATTAGTGCATTTTTAGGGTTTTTTAGAATTTTTTTTTGTACCCAAACCGGAAATATAGCCAAGTAAGTATTTAGTAAGGGCCTTTTTTCTTGCATTTCTTCAATGCATATCTTTTAACTTGATGGAACAATGAACATGAAATTTGGTGGAAATGCATAGAATGGTAATAGTGTTTGCCACAAATATTTTTGAAGTTTGTAGGACCAAGTTAACAGGGTGTCCAAAATAGTAGCTGCAAAACTATACTTGTTCAATACTTATAGGAAAGCTTGTGTGGGCTCTTATGTCAGGGGACACAATGGAATCATTTCATATAAGTTGCTTTTCCTTGATTAAAAAAACAGTAACAGTAGATTTACAGCTAATAATTCAGTTCATTATATAAAGCCAAGCCATCCAAGCCAAGCAGGCCAAGTTTGCCTGAGTTTCTTTTTGCTCAAAGGCCATCAGAAATCTTAAATCGAAAAATGCCTGTAGATTTGCCTTGGAGTACTTTTATACAAACTGGGTAAATAGTAAATCTATTTTTCATTCTGGAACGCGTTTATTTGGACTAGGGATGTCAAAAACCGGACGGTTAGTCCGAAAACCGGTACTTTCAAAACGGTTAACCGGTTTTTTTCTGTTTTTTCATCCTCCCGGTTTTAACCCGGACGGTTGTTTGCTTATCCGGTTAAAACCGAAAAAAAAACTTTGCAAATTCATAAAATTTTTATATTTTCTTGATTTGTCAGTCTGTAATTCTATTGCTTGTCTTCTATGAAAAATTTCGTATTTCCGAACACTCTCCTTAGTGCTATTATTCCAAGAACCATCGCTTCGTCAAACTACCGCTCCTTGCATTTTTCCTGTCCAAGGCAGATATTGTTTACGTTGCGTGTCACACGTGTATCTTTTGTGCGTCGTGAATGTATGTGTATCAGATCAGTGCATTTAGAGTTCATTGGCATAGGAAGACGAATCGGCAGTTGCTACGACGTCCGCGTCCACATCGATATCCGCGTCCACTTCAACATCCGTCGTGTCCACAAAGACTTCAACATCTACATCATAGTGCAGTCATATTAGCATTTCAAATAGAAAAAAATAGAGTAAGGTTAATTCTTGTGGTTTTGAAATTAGTGGGCTCCCAGGAATCTAAAACTCATTTTGCTAAATGTCCCAAAAAGGACAAAAAAGGATACTCTTTAATCCTTGACCGGAGGTCGGCATGTGGGGTATCAAATCAAAGGGGACGTCAAGTACATTACATATCCGGTGTTTGTTCCAAGTTTAAGGACCCTCAACGGAATAAATCGAGATTAAATGGAGAATTATTGTGTTACCCGTGTATTTTTCCGAAGCCCTAATTACGAGAGTAATTCAAATTGTCACTACGTTTCTTACTTTTCTATAATAGCTAAAGATTCTACCATTAAATTTGCTAAAAAAATGATCGGAAAGCTCTCAAAAAGGACACTAATTACAAACCTTGATCGAACGTGGGCATGCGGGGTGTCATATCAAAGAGGACGTCGAGTACATTCCATATCTTGCGTTTATTACTTGTTTCAAGGACCCTCACAAGAGAAAATTGGGATCCAATGGAAAATTTTCATGTTTCTCGTATATGTATCTTTCCAAAGCCGTAATTTTTCGTTTTAGCCCGAATTTTTCCATTTAGTGTCCTTGAAACAGGAAACAAACACCGGATATGCAATGCACTCGACGTCCTCTTTGACATGACACCTTGCATGCTCACTTTCAATCAAGGTTTATAATTAGTGTCCTTTAATGTCCTTTTTCAGAGCTTTCCGATAATTTTTTTCTTAGCAAATTTAATGGTAATCATAGATTCGGAAAAGTGAGAAACGTAGTGACAACTTGGATTATTCTCGTAGTTATGGCTTTGGAAAGATACACGGAAAACACAATAATTTTCGATTTAATCTCGATTTATTCCGTTTAGGGTCCTTGAAACAGGAAACAAACACCGGATATGTAATGTACTCGACGTTTCCTTTGATTTGATACCCCACATGCCGACCTCCGGGCAAGGATTAAAGAGTATTCTTTTTTGTCCTTTTTGGGACCTTTCCGATCAAAATTTTTTTTAGCAAAATGAGTTTTAGATTCCTGGGAGCTCGCTGATTCAAAAACCACAAAAAATAGCCTTACTCTATTTTTTTCTATTTGGAGGCCTGAAATAGGATATTTTGACTGCACTATATACATTGTCTAGCAATAAAACTCAGTTAACTAATTTTGAAACATTATGAATACTTCTGACAATTTTATTTGATTATCTTTTTTGTTCAACATGTTTCTCTTTTAGGGTTCCACTAAATAAAAAAAATAACAGGCGCGACAATCCAGCATTGGACTAAGGCCGCAGGATGTGTTAGTGACATCCTATTTCCAAGATCTTATCTGCTTTTTGTTGAGGTAATGAGATCAGCATCACGCTCAGCAGTGTTATTTATAAATGATGGCTGAGTAGATGGCGTTGGTTGAGTGACGATGACGTCACAACTAATCTCTTTTTCCTTAATAATTCCTGTATCCTTCCGTTTCCAGGATGAACAAACGCCCTACAAAATGAACAAACGTCTGGCTTTCGATTGATACCAAACCTATACCTTTCCGACCCATATTTAAAAATGACTGGCTAAGTTCACACTCACAATTTTAAAGTTGCTATAATTAAATAATTAGAGAAGAACAAACGATATTAATTGGCGAACAATCAAGAACAAACGTAGCCGCTGTAGAACAAACGGTTCACCGAGCAAAATGACCTAATTTCAAAAAGATGACTGGCTAACTTCACACAGCCGCTATTATGTTACGTATAGCTTGCGAGCAAAAAAAGTAAACATTTAATAACAACAGTTATGTTTATCAACATTATGCTGATGCACTAATAAATTATATGTTCAAAATTGGGTCACTTGAGTAGGGACAGTTGCGATTCGGTCGTGATTTTGAAAGTGCTAGCGTCACATCCTATAACTGCTTTTGTTTTAATCCGCTCAGATTGTGTTTTGACTTTAATTTTTGTAAGAGGGGTTTTACACTACGTGCAATATGTTGCGCGAATATACTAGGCAAGCAACAGGAGCAATAGAAATTGTTGCTTGCAATGTAAACACCTATTATTTTTGCGCAGTTACATGTTGCACATGTTGCGCAATAAATTGCTGATGATGTCTTGCGTGTAGTGTAAACGCATTTGTTGCACATTTGCTAATTGCACATTGTTGCTTATTGCGTGTTGCGCATATCCAACCGATTGGATATGTGCAACACATTTGCGTGCAATATTGGTGTCTGGTACGAGTTGGGTCTAGTGTGTCGTCGTTGCTCGACAGCCGACTGTACAACTCGTCGCTGATCAGAAGCCAAGGACCAGTTGGAAATACGAAGTACTCCTATTTTGGATTCTGTGGTTTCTGTTAATGAAACAAATTTGGTAAGCTTTATTTTTATTATTATTCCGAATTTACTGTTGTAGGACATGAACATGATTTAATTGCCAACTGACTTCACCTTCATGGCAAAAATCCTCCTCGAACTCTTCACGAACATCTTTCGCTGCACATGAATATGGTTGTGGTTTATTTTGAATATTGAAAAAAAACGTCATCTGGAACTGTTTCTCCCACATCTCCATTCGCAAAATATACAGACGAAGAGCTTGTCGATAGCTTGTGTAGAGCGCACATACTCGTACATTTAACGACGTCGGTTGTTTTATCTGGACTCAGCATTATTGGTCGCCGGAGGATTCTAAAACGTGATGCGAATATTCCAAATGCACTTTCAACCAATCGTCGAGCTCTCGATAAACCATAGTTAAAAATTCTTTTGGACAAAGCAAGATCTTTGTAAGGATATGGTTTCAGAATGTACTCCTTTAAAGGAAATTCATCATTAGCGAGGGCAACGTAAGGCATTGGTTTATCTCGTCCCGGTAGTGGCGTATGTTATGGAATATCCAATAAATTTCCATTCGAAGTTGTAGAGTAGATAGAGTAGAGTGAGAGAAAACGCCACCATCTTAGACTCTTCCTCGGCAACCCACATCAATATAAATGAATTTGTAATTAGCATCAACCAATGCAAGCAAAACGATGCTATGAGATCCTTTGTAATTAAAATATTCGCTGCCGGTATTTTCAGGACACTCAATAACCTGAATACATTCAGCCAAAACTTCATAAATTGCTTTACATGTTTCTGGAACAATCTTTGAAATGGTTGAATGATGAATCCGAAAATAGTATGCCAAATCTCTGTATGAGTTTCCAGTCGCCAGGATACGAAGTGTTACTGCAACCTTTTAATCAACGGTGTTACGCGCTCCACAATATAACTGAACTCACTTGGTCGCAACCGTAGGAAGTTTCTATAAAGTTCAGGTGATTCTGCTTTCAGTTCCACCATCAGGCTTGAAATAGATTAGACGCGTCAGCAGAAGCATCGGCATCGCGAAACGTCAAGCCCAATGCATTTTACATTGCTGACAAAAATGTTGAGCAGAAGACTGCATTCAGCATATTGTCAGCTATGAAATTCTGCCGATGCTGCTGCTGACGCGTGTAATCTATTTCAGCTATCAGCTGCGCATAGCATAGCCGCAGCACTGTTTGTTTGAGAAGCACTCACTCATATAAATTAAATAAATTCACGGATAAAATGATTTTATCAACACCGTTAACAATTTTTGCTTCGCACAGGCATCCATTTTTTTCTGCATTCGTAACAAATGTCGACTGACAATTGACACTTGTGAATTTTAAACTGCAATATATAAACACCTATTGCATCAGTTGCGAGAAAATATTTCTGCGACACTATTGCACAATAGATTGCGCGCAAAATTTGCTTGCAGTGTAAACACTCTGCTAAATCGACTGCAGTTAGCAATAGAGCAATATTTTTCCTGCAATTTTTGCATGCAATTGTTGCTTGTAGTGTAAAACCCCTCTTACACAAGTCAATGAAAAACATTTTTGTGAAACAATTTTTAATAATTTTTAAAACAAATAATTTTGCCCCTCTTTTTCATCTATGAGAGGTACGCTACTGTGAATGAGGGATATAATTGTTATTTCCATTTGATTTGATATTGATATGAGGCCTTTTGGAACGACGTTGACACCCTGATTCAGACCATTCCAGATACCGAATTGGTGTTCTTGGGAGGCGATCTAAATGGCCATGTGGGTGAATCAAATTATGGTTACGAGGGTTGCCATAGTGGAAAGGGTAGCCCTTCAACGGTCAGAAATGACGAAGGTGAAGCTATTCTGACTATGTGCAGATCGCACGGTTTGGTCATCCTAAACACATGGTTTGTGAAAAACGAGAGACACCTGATCACCTACAGTAGTGGACAAGGAGATAGGAAACACGAAACGCAGATCGATTACCACCTCTGCTTCGATTTTATGAGAAGGTGGGTAAAAGATGGTGATCTTGGGTGAATCTCAGTGAATCTGTCGTTAGCCAACATCGTTTGCTCCTGTCAGAATTTATTTTGAAAGTAGGAGGAGCAAGAAATAGAAGAACTCCCAAGCCTGTCGAAAAAATCAAGTGGCACAATCTCACAAACGACAACTTTGAACCTGTAGTAACTCCATTCATTGATAAAATGACGGAGTGATTTCAAAACAACACCAACTGCACCGACCACAGTCCAACACAAATGTGGAAACATTTCGCTGAAATGTCAGTAGGTGAGGCGGAAAAGGCACTTGGAGTTTCGAAAGATCCATTCCACACGGAAGGAAGGAACTAAGGAAGCAGTGCAAGCCAAAATCGAAGGCATTTAAGGCATGGACGAAATGTGAGCCAAGCAGTGAAACCGAACTGTTTCAACTTCACGAAAATTATATGCAATGCGAAAAACGTAAAGCGATTGGTAGCTCAAGCAAAGTCGAAGGCAGCAGAGAAATTCTACCAAGAATTAGAAACTCAGACTGCGACCGAAGGACCGTCTTTGCGCGAGAGACCTAAGCACGACGTCAGGATATTTAGGGTCGCAGCCCAAAGGAGGCGGAACGCTCGGGAAATACAGGCGCCAAAGTACGTGGAGGACTCGCAAGGAATGTTGCTGACTGACGATACGGCAATTTGTAGCAGGATGCGAGAGTATTTTGACGAACTTCTAAATGAGGAATTTCCTCGAGCAGCTTTTCAAGACGTTGAGCGGAATACCACAAATATTGAAGATATCTCAGAGGAAGAGGTGATGGCGGAATTTTGGTTGAAAATGGAAAATGTCGGGCTTAGTTGGCTCACAGCTCTCTTCAACAAAATCAAAGGTGGGCAACCGATGCCTGATGCTTTCAGGGAAAGTTTTCTTCTTCCTTTCTATAAGAACAAGGGATACTCACGCAAACTCAACAACTATAGGGCTGTAAAGTTAACACCTCATACACTGAAGATCTACGAGCGAGTTGTCTGCAACCGATTGAGAAAGATTGTATGCGGTTGAATGGCAATCAATGCGGCTTTGTTGAAGGCCGATCTACAGTCGATGCGATTCAGTGCATTCGTATTACGATGGAAAAGTATAGAGCAGCACGAAAGGACTTGCACTTTGTGTTCATCGATTTGGAAAAGGCATTCGATAGAGTACCTCGTGATCTGATATCGTTGGCCTTGAGAGCACTTAATGTCGTCAGGATGATACGAGACATGTGTGATGGAGCTACGACTAAGGTTAGATGCACAGCCGGTGAATCAGAAGAATATCCGGTGAATGTCGGAGTACACCAGGCCAGTGTATTGAGTCCGTTGCTCTTCAACATCATCATATGCTACTTATTAACACGTATATTCGACGGCCTAAAAATATCTCTTCTTTTTGCCGATGATATAGTCCTCAGTAGCCCAAACATCGTTGCCTTGCAAGCTGCACTTACAAAATGGTGTGACATTCTGGAGGAGTATGGACTGAGGCTAAGTATAACAAAGACTGAGTTCTTATGCTGCCCATTCTCAGACCCAGATGCACCGATACCAGATATGTACATCAAAGGAGAGCAGCTTAAGTCTAGTACCAAGTTCAAGTACCTTGGCTCGATGGTGAACAACGGAGCTACATGCGATGATGACATCAAACATCGCACAAAGGTTGAGTGGATGACGTAGCGAGAAAACTCTGGAGTTTTCTGCGATAAGAAAATGCCACTGAAGCTAAAGTGCAAGTTGTACAAAACGGTTGTACGTCCCGCACTCATGTATGGATCAAAATGCTGGACCATGTATGAAGGTTACGCGAAACAAATGACAGCGACTGAAATAAAAATGTTACGCATGTCAGTTGGTGTAACGAAAAGGGAGTAGCTACATCCGAGGCAGCTTGTCCATAGACGAACCAATCAACGAAAAGCTCGAAGACCGACAAATGGATTGGTATTGCCATGTTCAACGGCGTCCGCCTGAGAACCCCGCAAAGAAAGCGATATCAATGGAAGTTCCACTTGATGGACCCAAGGCCAGAGGCAGACCGAAGAACACCTGGATGTGTCAAATGAAAAAGCAACAACAACGCATTGGTCTCGGCGATGATACGATCCAAGCTAGAGCTGCCTGTAGAAATATACTGCTGAGATATTACCGCCAAAAGGGGCGATGTGCCTACACCGCAGGTCGAGCAACGCGAAACCATGGAGCGGTATAAAGAACGAGGCAAGGAAGAAGAAGATGTGCAAATTTATATTGGTTTTTCTCCCGCTAGAATGTGAATCTGAACGACTGTGCGTCCTGTATCTGTCTCAGTGCGTCTTGGCAATATGTATTAATGTATTTGGCTTTCGGTAATACCGATCGGCGTTCCTAGCACATTGTCATTAGAGGTATGGAAATTTCGATTTTACGAAATAATGCGAATCTCGGCGTAAATTGCTAATTTTTTTACACGAAAATGTTAATTTTTCACTCAAAAAATCAAATATCTTTTCATTTTAGATTGATTTGTTAAGTTTTCCATTAATCAGAATAAATTTGTAAATTGTAAATACAGAGTGCAGAGAGTTCACAGAATCACGAGCACAATGGGTTTCCAAGCACCGTACCTCTAAATGCCATGAATATCATTTAGTGCGCATACGTCGTGTATTATTGCAAGGCTGTAATGCTGATATTTGCTAGCTGCTAGCCGCTTTCCTCCTAAGCCCCTTCAGAAATTACAAAAAAGAAAGAAATATTAATTTTAGAACCAATTTATTAGTTTGGTTAATCGAAGGCCTCAAAGGCTCCGCGCTCACCTTTTGCCACGGGCACCGCGTTTGCTTAATCCGCCACTGATTGGTATACTTCTCAATATATAGTTAGTTCATTTATAGTCCAAGTGATAGAATTTCAGTCTGAGTCTAACCTGACTATCAATAACAAAAATTACGTCCCTTCCGGACAGACGTGTTATGGCTCCCAAAATCGCTGAAACCTCTGCTTGGAGAAAATTACAGAAATTAGCGAGGTGAGAGAACATCGAGCGATCCTATGCTCGGCTCCGCAATTAACATCAACAATGCCTCCCACGAAAGTAAGTCGCTTCATCCTTTCTACAGGTTGTAAAAGAAAATTGGTTTTGCTTCCTTTGATTTTTAGCCCGCTGCGCTAAGTTCTCCTTTCTCCCGATACCCAGTGTCAGTTCGCTTAGAATTACATATGTATATGATATTGTGCGAATAGGTAAATATGTTGTCCGTCAGTGCAATGCAAGTGCTGTGATATAATAAATAACCATGTCACGTGTAATAATGCACTTGAATGCCAAAACGGTCAAAATTCTTTGACGCTTTACAACTTTTATGTAACTTTTCAGTACATATTATATACAAATATTTTCGTTGTTTAGAATTGAATTATTCCCCAGCTGAAAGTATGTATGTAATACCCCTTGTGATATGATGAGTCAACTTTAATACGGTTGCAGTCTTATGCATCGCTGGCCCGTATACAGGTCATATCCGTTAGTATGTATGTTAATTCAGGACATTTATATATTTTAGCCCATACCCAATGGTATGTTCAACAGAAATATCTACTTACGAAATCGAAAAATATTCCACTGATACTGCTTCTGTATCCTGACAATTCGTCTGCCACTACTTGCACCTATCACACCAAACACCGTCAACAATATTCACTAAATTTCCACTACACAATATTTGAGATTCCTCGAGTGCATCTAGCTACTAGCTGCACCCGATACGAGGGAAAAAAAGCTCTTGCGCCAATATAACAAATCAAATGATGACACAAAACTTACTTATCACGTAAAAGCGAGTAGTAAGTATTCACTTCACTAGTACTAGTCGTGTCACCGTGTATGCAAAACAACATTTCACATTCAATGCGCGAATGACCGCGGCGATAGTGTGAACATTATGCAACGACGTTCACGTGACCCGTTTCTATTCTAAAATTGTATTCGACCGCCCGAATATAATAATGTGCAGCAACAAGAATCGCACAACGATAACGATGCAATAATTCAGCTGCTGTGCTACAATACGATAAAAAAATGTTTTACTTGAAACACCCGTACAAATCCCAATTGATGGTGGAGTATGTCAAATTGGACGATTACGATAAGTTCGGCGGACAAGAAAAGTCGCCGCAATTAGCATTTGAACGGCGCATGTCCCGTGTGAAACCACCCAACCAAGGGGGTTTCTCTTTGAAGGGGTATGCCCAGTGTGTGTAGTAAAAAAATTGGAATAGATTCTATGCATAAAATTCAGTCAATATTTTTTGAGTGCTCGTAAAAGCAGGGAGAACTTTAAGGTCATACATACATGCATGCATACAGCTTGGTAGTGCATACAGAGAGAATGAATATTTTTAGTATCCCGGAAAATGATTCATAATACTCGTACATTATCAACAAGTGTTTGGCGTGGTGTGAAAAGTGGGAGCAGTAAATAGCAAGATTTTCTTGAGTAGAGATGGGATGCTACCCGGAAAATCATTAGCACAAAAGAGATATATGCGAAACCCTAATCCAACAAGTGGTTACTTAAAAGGGTATAGACAGATCCTTAGGCAAGAGATGAAATGAATTCCCTCAGTTTACCCGTCGTATATTTAACTGGGATATATTAGAGACGCTCTTGGATGCTTTCTCTCGCCTCGACATCGTTTTAATGAGCTCGGGGAACGTTAACACTTTCATCATCAATGTGGCACGATATCCCCACGTCAGGCTTTGGCCGCCTGAATCGTTGACCTCCAATTGTTTCGGAAGTTTCGGAAGCCCAGCAGCTGGTGGGCGTCTTCACCTACAGAGTTCTCCCAGCGAGCTCTCGGTCGTTCACGCAACCTAGCTCCGTCAATTCGTTGTGCGTTCATCACCTTCTTTGGCATCCGATTATCGTCCATTCGTTGTACATGCTCCATTGGAAACGTTGGAGCTTCACGATTTTCGATACTTCCAGCTCATCGTACAATACAACTCGTTCGCTCGATCTCGCTCGCGAATGGCCCCGAAAATTCGCCGAAGGACCTTTCGTTCGAATCTGTCTAGCAACATTTCGGAGCCTTGAGGGTCCATGTTTCGCAACATAATCGTTTTGTACACGCGGAGCTTCGTATTCCTGTGCGCAAGTCTCGAATTAATTATAGGGAGGACCCGGACCGGGAAATATTAGTTGAATCCGTCGCTTAATTTCGTTGCTGTTGTTGTTGTAGCGGTGCAGAAGAGTGTGAGTCGAGAGGATCACCCAAACCATAATCTCATGGACAATACTTCCCCTCCACGACATGTCAGGAGTTGAATCAGAGATCTCGAGAGAGACGTCCAGAGGTATAAACGGGTACTTCCCGATATATTCGGTCGGGTTTTTATTCACGCGTCAATTCGTACCTATCTCGAATAGACCCGGAGATCCAGAACAATTTTCCGAGCTGCGGTGGTGCGCCTCACAATGTGGACCACCTGTTTCGTTGCCCCGCTGCACCCACTAACCTCACTCCGAGGGCGTTATGGGACAACCCTATTGCAGCTGCAACGTTCTTGTCACTTGAAACAATAGGCGAGAACAAACCCAGGGGCCCTATCATGTAACTCGAAACGAAAACGAAAGTGCCGACACTTTCGTATTCGATTCGAAAGCAATTTGGTATCATGTACCTCGTTCGTTTCGAGTATTTGGTATTGCCTCATTAATGTAGAAAATTTCCCTTAATGTGCTAGATTCAATCGATGGTCGAATGTCAAATAGAACATATGTTTGTGTTCGGGCTCAATTTTTACTGCTTTAAACTTAATTAAACAATTCAATTTAAGCCAAAAGTGTCGCGAATTAATAGTAGAATTAGTAAATATTTTAAAAAAGTTAAAAAAAATGCTCAATAAAAAGTGCGAGACTTGAGTGGGATTCGAACTCATGACCAAATTCCGGAAAACGAGAAAGCATTCCCCCAGCGACGACCTATAAAATAAAGAATATACCCCAAGAAATTGTAAATTTATGTAAAAAGCTTAATTAGAAGAACCGCCATTGGTACTTCTTCCATGTTGCATAGCCTTAAATTCAATTTTCATATCTTTAAAATTATATGAATAAAATGTTACTCTTTATACATCGAAACCATTATTTAACTTTTCTCCCCATTTTTGAAGTTATCGATAAGCTCCAAGAAAAATAAATGTTTCTTTCCATCAAACGAACTTGTTACCAACAAATATACAGAGATTATATTTGTCCCCGCACAATTACAAGCGCAATACATTGTCCTAACGGCGTATTACCTTATGTTAAGAAGTCCATTATGCTTCAGTTTATAATTAAAACCCGGTTTTAACATCTGAAAACCTTTTTTTGCAAGTTAAAAATGCATATAGCGATAGCTTCTCAAAAGTGGCCTATCTCTCGAATAAATTTTCGATGCAATCCTTCATATCCTCCAACGTTTTCGAATTACATGATAGGGGACTTTCGTTTTCGTATGGTCAAATTCGAAATTCAATTCGTTTTCGAGTTACATGATACCATTTTATCCAAATCGAAAGGAATCGCTTTCGAATCGAATTACATGATAGGGCCCCAGATGATTGAAGCTGTCTACATACTCGATATTGAGGTCCCCCACTGTGATCCTTGAATTTGCTGGCGTCCTTATTTTCGATTGCATCATGGCCTTTGTTTTGCTTTCGTTGATATGTAGTTCAACTTGCTTTGCGGCGTTATTGAGGTTATGCAGAAGGCTTTCTGCATCTCCCAATCTTCGAGACATGATGTTGATGTAGTCGGCGTACGCTACTAATTGAGTCGACTTGATGAGTAGCATTCCGCTGCTGTTCATATTCATGGCTCGAATTGCATACATACATAACATAACACCTTTAGAAGAGCAAATACAAGGTCCATCATCGACAATACATTTGTGAATAGTTCGTTGGTTACAGCTATGGAGTGCAAGTTAGCGAGCATTATACACATAGCGACCATCAGGAGATTCTATTCTCGATAGCGACAGAAATATCTACTTATAAAGCGGATGCGCATGTAGGAATAACGACAGCTCCAATTGTGGGGTGGTCTACGAGACGCTTCGATGAGGCGTCGTTCATAGAAACCCTGTCTGATGTAGGTACAGTTACAGGATCAGCAGAACAGAAGGCCTTGCAATTGATCTATCAATTTTCAATAGCATACGACGCCTGCATGTCAAGAAATAGGTCAATCAACTAATCAGAGAGAAAACTACTGGTGGACCGAGGAGATCGCGAGTAGTCAACGTGAGTGCTTTAAAACTTTGATGATTTGCTTATCCCGTAGGTCCCTAAAACTCGCAGTTAAAAGGAGCAAACAAGATTGTTTCAAACAGCTCTGTGAGTATGCGGACACAAATCTATGAGAAATGTCTTATAGGGTGGTTATGGAGAAAATTGGACAGAGCTCGCCAACCCAAATGTCCGGCACTGCTCAAAGTATTATCTCCACTTTATTTCCCCAACATGAATTGGAACCTGCGAGACAAAGCCTAACACCAATTAGTGGTATCACACCCCCGATTACAGAGTCAGAACTTTTAAAGGCCACAGTCACACTTAAGGATGGTAAAGCACTAGGCCCTGATGGCGTTGGCGTCCCTAATAGGGCGTTGAAAGCGGCAATTCTGGCGATGCCCGGAAAGTTTATCGACGTTTTTGGAATTTGCCTAGAAGAATGGACTTTCCCGGAATCATGGAAAAGGTAAACTCTGGTGTTCATTCTAAAATCAAATAAGCCTGCTGGTGAGCCTAACTCTTATCGCCCCAACCGTCAATACGGTTTTAGACGAGCGCGGGCTGCGGCAGAGGCAATAATCAAGGTAACTACTATAGCGACAGAATCACTATGCAAAAGTACCTGTTGTGAGTCTAGACGTTAATAATGCATTTAATTCCGCGTGCTGGGCGTGTATTCACGCCGCTCTGCAAAAGATGAATGTGCCGGAATATGTGGTCACTGCAGGGGTACCGCAGGGGTCTGTTCCTGGCCCACTTTTGTGGAATATATTATGTACAATGCTATCTTGGAGGTCGCTATGTCGAAAGGAGTGACAGTGAAAGTGAGTAGGTTCTGCTAACGACATAACTGTCGTAGATGTCGCAAGATACCCGGAGTTGATAAAATGTAGACAAGCAAGGCGATTACAACTAACTGTTGGATTACCCCTCGCCGATCAGAACTCTGAAGCCGTCCTAACTAGCAAGCGCAAAAAAATGTTTCCCTCAAAATCAGAGTCGGAGAGTATGTAACAATATCTAAGCTGGCCGGGGGTTATGATTGACTCGAATCTAAGTTTTGGAGAGCACTTTAAGTATGAAGGCCGCGGCGCGCGGCCCTTGCAAAAATGATGACAAGCAAAGTAGTCCAATAATATCGTATTTTCGTCAGGAAAAAAATACAGAAGTTTATTTCTCAATTTTGTTATATGTATTTTGGGGCGCTGATTCCGAATATCAACTTTGCACCCTAAAAAACGTGCCGCAACCTTTAAAAAAGGGGGGAAAGGGGGGCATTTTTTCGGTTTTTTGCAATTATTTCCAAAACGGTAAAAGATACAGAAAAATGGTCTGAGAACGGAAAAAAACTACATAAAATTATCTTTGCAATGATATATAACACATTAGAGTTTAATTGGATATTTCGGCGTTAGAATAGCACATAAATTAGAATATTTTCATTTTAGACCTTTTTTAAAAGCTCCATAACTTTTCAAAGAATGTTAGTTCAGCCGTAAAGTTTTGAATAAGTATTCACAACAAGTTTAAGATAATTTTAACGTAAACATTGAGTCGCTCCGGTCAAGGACCCCCAGTATCCCCCCATTTAAATTTTTCAAAACGGCATATCCATAACTCCCCCCAAATTTGGAGCAGAGTGCTAAATTTTGGTTTGTTGAAATTGGAGCTCATAGTGACCCCACCCACCAAAAATCAGCTCATTCGGATAAAAACTAAGGGTACCTCCCATACCAAGTGACCCATCAGGAATTTGTTCTACGTACGAGTAGGTACTACTCATTTTATAAACTGTAGAACAAAGTTGTCTTGGGTCACTTTGTATGGGAGGTACCGTTAGTTTTCATCCGAATGAGCTGATATATGAAACAGTGAGAAAAAAACTTCTGTATTTTTTTCACGGAATGGTACTAAATCGACACGATATTACTGAACTAAAGTTGGTCCAGAACAAGTAGAAGGTTGCTATTGTCGAGGCTGGTGACATCAATCATTGGCTATGTCCACACATGTGCGCTTTCGTCTTCCCTATCGTCTTCAAGCTCCGTATCCACTTTCAACATTGAACATGTCATTGATTGCGTCAAGTGAACAGAAGATATCAATGTCTCATTCTATCCAGATCTGTTCATTATTTATCATTAAATATGTGTCACGGCTTTGGTCAGGACGGGTAAATGATAAATTCTTTCATGAATTGTATGAATAGATGATGTGTTGTTAATATTTAACATTGGCAATTGCGTTCAAGAATGAATACGTTTCTTCAATAGCGCATACATCTCAAGTTTCAATTGTCAAAATGATGAAGACGAACGAAAATTGAAACTGTTTAGACAGGCACATTATACATTCGACGTCAAATAAAGCGTGGCACTCGCTACTTTCAAACTTTCTCAATAAGTATAAAAGTTACAACTATGAAAGTTATATCTCCAGGAAGTGCATTTCATGACAATTAAAATTGGGATTTTTCAATTTATTAAGCGTTTATTAAAGATTTTACAGATAAGAGTCGTTTTCCGGTCTTGTAATCACTAAGTGAAAACCACAAATTTAAGCTGAAAACAAAAAAAAATTAAAAAAAATTGTTTGGTCAGTATTCAGTGTTCCCTCCCCTTGCTCGAATTAGGCCTGTTCCAAAAACCGGGATCCCGGTACAAAACCGGTGTTCACTTGGTACCGGACCCGATATTCTAAAGTACCGATATCCCGGTTTTTGGTACCGAGTTAAAAAAAACCGACCGACGAGTCGGTTTTTTGGTACCGAGTTAAAAAAAACGATTCATTTCAACCATGAGCCGGTTTTTTTTTCAGGTTTTTTGGTACCGGTACTCAAAAAAACCGGCTTATGGTTAAAAAAACCGTCGGTACTGAAAAAAACCTGAGTCGGTTTTTAACCCGGTACTCAAAAAAACCGGCTTATGGTTAGAAAAACCGTCGGTACTGAAAAAAAACCTGAGTCAGGGAAACCGCTTGTGGTACCGGGTATTGAAAAAAACCGAAACCCGGTACTGAAATCTCGGTACCGAACAGGCCTAGCTCGAATAACAGCTAGCACCCTCGTATTCATAGACCTCACGAGGCTGATTATGAAATCTTGGGGGAATTGCATTGCACTCCTCTGCAATTGCGATTCGCAGCTCTGGAAGCGTTGTTGGAGCAGGAATGCGGGCTCAAATCCGACGTTTCAGCTTATCCCATAAGTGTTCTATTGGATTCAAGTTCGGGCTCTGAGCTGGCCAGTCCATCGTACGTAATGCCGACGTCACCACTTGAGCAACATGAGGCCGTACATTATCCTGCATCGACTGGATATTATGCCCGATATAATCTGCGTAAGGTACTACATGCAAGGATTTCATTGATGTAGCGATGTGAAGTCAAATCCATGTGTACGGTCCGTCGATTCGATGAAAACTAATGCTGTATGTCCGGTTAGCAAGATTCCGCCCCAGACCATTACAGATCCTCCTCCATAAGCAACAAATTCCGCAATGCAACACTGAGGATAACATCTTCAGGGCGACGATATACACTCTGACGTCGTTCACTTTGATATAAACTGGTCTCATCAGTGACGAGTACATTACCCCACTCTTCTAACGTCCAATCCGAATCCCTATGCTCTCGAACGAGTTCAAATCGTGCACGACTTTGGGCTGCCGCTAATTATGTACCTGTTGCAGCTCTCTTTGGAGTCAGGTTCCGTTCAGCAAATCTGCTTCTGACAGTAGACCACTTGGATTTCGTCACGCAGGTTTTGTTGGACTTGAACTGCATTGAGGCGGCGATTTTGCAGAACAGCGAGTTGGATATAAAACGATCATCTGCTTCTTGCATAGCCCTAGGTGTGCCCGTACCTGGACGGCGATCGAATGCTCCAGACTCTAAGTATATCGTCTGTAAGCTTTTTGCACCGATGATCTACCGATTCAAAGTCTTCGAGCAACCTCACGTTGCCCAAAGCGTGCTTGAAGTAGTGTTACAGATTGAGCTGCTTTCTCATGTGTCGTATTATTGACTGACAAAAGTAGCAAAAATACACGCGTCGAAGCAAGCAATGAACAACTTAAGAAATCATAAAAAATATCCTATACCTTCACTGTAGAAGAAAATAGCGGTAAGCGCGAACTGTAGTCAAAACAGAGCAAATCGTTAGCATTGTGTTTGTTGCTTGATTGCAATGTGAGTTTACGGTACTTTAGATCAATTTGATAGTCATTTACCTTGCCATTAAACGCACTTTCTGTAGATATCACTTCTGTAATTGTAAGTCTCAGACTTTTTGAGAAAATTGGGTAAGAGTTCGAAAGTGGCGGGTGGCCCGCTTTATTTGACCTCGAGTGTCCATGCCTCGCCAGATTGCGTCGGTGTACTACGGATCGCCTGTAAAGCAAAACCGCTAAACGCGATCTATCGGAGGTGTGCTTTGAGAGTGTGTTGTGCGTACCGTACCACATCACATACCAATCCTCGTGGATAAGATCAGCACGCTGTACAGCAGTCGCCAAGGCGGAACACCGGAGAAGCACCTGGGGCGAAGAAACATGGAAAGACTTAAATCTATTAGAAGGAGGTGGCAGGACCGATAGGATGAGGCCTCTACTGGCCGATGGACACATACCCTTATCCCAGACATAGCCATGTGGGATAAGGGAGTTGCGGAGGATGCAAAACATGTCTTTTTTTCATTATCTCGGATTTAGAGATATCCGCAGCCAACTAGAAGCTGAATTGGGAGAAAACACAAGCCCTGAGAACCTAGTAGGTCTGATGCTGCTATCAGCAAATAACTCGGACTCAGTATGCAGGGTAATTTGTTCCGTCCGTTGTGGAGCTACAGGAGGAGCTTAGACGCAAGTGTGCTACCTATGGTGATGGCTGATTTGCTGAAAGTGGCCGTGAGGTATAATGGTTGAAATACATTTTTTCACGTAGAAGCAGCAGCATCGCGAAATGTCAAGCGCAATGCATCTTACATTGCTGACAAAATGTTGAGCAGAAAGCTCGGCATTCAGCATTCGCAGGGTCAAGCGGTGACCTAAGAGTTGTTAGGTTTAATCGACAAGAATCCGACATAACTGCATGCTGGCGGTCTCTGCCACGGTCAAGACACGCAATATCTATGGAAGATTCCCTATCTCTACCAGAAAAAAAGCACAGCGAACAACTGCAAATTAACTCACCAAAATCTCTCGCCCAGTGTCTTTACCTTCAATAACAGTTGTCTCCACACCACTTCAAATCTTCTGATCACGATAATTGATCATACAAAATGCCACCTCTGACGTTCTTCGAATAAAAGTATAAGAGGACGCTCCGATGAAAACTCGTCATGCACCCATCCACACCACCCCATCCCACCATCACTACTCGTCCGCTACTATAACCGCAAGATATGATCTGATGACGGTGGATTTTTTTCCATTGGCGACGTTGCACCCTCCTTCTTAAACCTCTCTTCTGTGATGCGAGCCTACAGTCCATCCAGTTGAACAAGATGATTCAACACTTTTGGACAATTCCATCTGAGGTACACTTTTTTAATGAGATACCCCGAGAGAAACAAGTTCTCAAAGTTTTCCAACCTTTCGGCGTGCGACAAAACTAGTTTCCGCCTTTTATCTCAAATTAAAAATAATAAGCTCAAATATTTTTCATTGATAATACAAAAATTGTTTTAATATTTACTATCCAATCATACAAAAATTATAAATCTCAATCGTTCAAGCACATTTTCGAAAAAAAAGTTATCCAAAACATTGTTAGAACTAGTTTTGCTACATGCCGAATACAAAATGTCGTGTCAAGTGAAAAAATAAAAACAAATTGCGTTT
Source organism: Microchrysa polita (assembly GCA_949715475.1). Lineage (NCBI taxonomy): Eukaryota > Metazoa > Arthropoda > Insecta > Diptera > Stratiomyidae > Microchrysa > Microchrysa polita. The sequence goes on along the minus strand of OX454415.1, from coordinate 130,145,767 downwards.
TCATTTGATGGACTTGTTTTTAATTGTTTTCTGTTTGTTTATTTTTTTATAGCATGGTCATATTTATGTTTTCATTGTTGTTTGATTTTCTTTCTTCTTTTTTTTTACAATTTCTCTCTCAACAAGCTGGATACACTCTTCCCATCTTCACATATGAGTTTGGGGGTCGTGGTGTTTCATACAAAAAAAGGTTTTAAATTATTTCTCAACATTCAATAATAAAAAAAAAATTAAAAATAAAATTTACAAAATAAAGGAGTAAATCAAGGTAAATAAAAAATAAAGAAGTAAATATATAGAAATTAAATGAATGTGTGTGTTTGTGTTGGTGTGTAAATTTGAAACAGTCCTACAATTTTTCTTCTTCTAGGCCGTGTTTGAAGAACATCAAGACAGGTACACTTTCGCCATTGATCTCGCGATATTCGCACAAGGCAATCATACCATCGCAATCCATAGATTCGCCGGTGAAGAATTGCAACTCCTTGAAGCGACCGAGAATTTCCTTCATGACCTTGTTCATGTTGGTCTTGAAGATATCGACTTGATCGGGGGCACTTTCCTGGAGTTTGTCAACCAATCTGGAAAAAGACGAGAAACAATGAAAAGTTAGTTTTTGTGATAGACGTAATAATAACTATATGGAGAGCACCCTATTTAATTTTCCAAACCGATTAATACTGCGTAGTGCACACACTACCGGCCATTGATTCAATCTCAGTCAATTGTTACCTTAATTGTTATATTCGAGTATGCATCGATTTTTTTATTTCATTGAAATTATCTTCCTCTTAACCACACAAATTTTTTCTTTCATCTAAATTCTAAACATAATAATAATTTCGCCAAGATAACAACAAACACTGATAATGAAATTTCGTGTACACACATATTTCTACAGTAGGGAGTGTCAAGATAACCTTACAAAATTGTGTCGTGTACATAATTAGAATATTTTTCGATCATGGAAACAAAAATGTGCAATTGGACAGGTAGAGGCGAGACTCATGGATTAAGAGTCGGCCGCTGTTTTTCAACTGCTGGAGTTTAATCTTGGCCGTCTTTCTAATTTTGTAAATCATTGAATTGATGTGCAAATTTAGATAGTAGCCGGAAAATTATGCTATAAGATGGAAATACGTTAGGTTTTGAAGAACATCAGTCGATCCGCTCTTTAATAGGCATTATACAGTAAAAGCTCCCGTGGGCGGACACTGACGGTTCCAGTCTTTTTGTCCGTCCACGGGAGATGTCCGCCTCCGGGAGAGGGTAAAGAAATGTTGCTTCTATAGGCGAGTGAATTGATTTAAAGAACATTTTCCCAATATTGAATCTGAAGAAGAATTTTAACATCTACAATGCGTTTGACAATAATTGTTTCAAGCTTTCATAGGAAAAATAGATAAAAGAACTCTAGTTAACATACACAAATGCGTAGTATGGACAGCTATGCGACTTACGAGCAAACAAATCTACAAGAGCAAAATGTATTGTGCATAAATGCATTTTTTTGAACATTTCCGGTTGTAATTAGTATCAGCCAGTCGATTGAAAACTAAATTTGTGTCCGCTTACGGGAGATGATTTATGAGAAATATATGTAGGTATAGTGTCCGTGTTCGGCCAGTAGAGCGTCCGGCTACTGGAATGGATTTTGTTCTAAAATCTGAACGAAAAAGTTGGGACCAAGAAAATTGTCCAGCTACGGGAGATCTCCGTCTACGGGAGCTGTCCGCGAACGGAGCTTTCACTACCGAAATTTTAGTTTTAGTTATAGGTCTATGGTTTTAGTAGATGACTCGACTATTGTAAGAAGGATACAGGGCCAGATTTCCCATATGGGCATCCTGGGCAACTGCCCGGGGCGGCAAATTTTGATGGGCGGAATATTTCTGAAACTTTCATCCTTCCATTCAATTAATGTTCTGTGAAATATACACGTTTCGATATTTCACGAGGCAGTTTAAACCAATTAGAAAAAAAGAAAACTCTGCAAAAGTCGTTTGGTCAGTGGCGGACTCACATATCTGACGTCAGTAAGCGTTTCGACTTTTGACGCCCTACCAACCTTGTCCCTTATTTGTACAATCCAACGATTAATCGATTGATCCTTCACTCCCAAATTGTTTCAATACTCCTGGCTAACGAATTAAGCGAACACTTATAAAATTGAAATAAAGTCTGATCGCTGAACTATTATTTTTTCTTACCTGTGCGCGGGGCGTGTGCCGTGCCATTCACCACTATAGCTTTGGGAATCGTGCGTGGGAGAAGACACATCCACACGGAACCAAGAAGACCGAACACGTTTACTTTTATTTACTTCGACTCTATTCCAATTTCGGACTGGTTTCCGTTTTTGGAACCGAGCGTATGTATATTTAGTTTAATATTGCCAGCTCTAAGAAATTGAATTATTTCCCATCATGTGACAGTCTTAAATGCTTATGCATCCAATGCGTATTTTTTTGCGAATATTCTTTTGAGAATTCCATGAGAATTGAGTATCTGTACCTATACTTCTTAACATTAACTTTAATTAGATTTTCAATTCAAACACCTTTCTAAGAAGTAAACTTTCACTGAAGTTCAACTACTTCCGAAAACGCCGGAAACCAACGTATGTTTAAAAAAAAATTATACACCCTCACCTGGATGAGACTAATCTACTTTCATCTTAAACTAATGACGGAGGGCGGCAGCTCGACTACTGCCCAGGGGCGCTACAGAGGGTAAATACGACTCTGGAAATATATACCAACTCCTCTACTAGATATTCTCCGGAACATCCTATAACATATGTATTAATGGTGACTACCTATCCCCGTCCACTTCTTACCAGGCTTGGATTGTGGCCAATCGGGACACTAACTGAGAAAACTATTCACATTCTACTCTTGCACTTCTCTTCAATTTTCGTTCGTCCGTAATGGCGTCGAAGCAAGAGATTTTAACACCACACTCTGTGGTCCTACTGGCGAACATTCCCGATGGCAGCTTGCTGTCACACGGGATTTTCAAGCCTCTTCGGGGCGGACCACACCCGTTTCAAAAGAAACGGCCAAGAGTTGCCAAAAGAACCCTTCCTGGCAAGAGCCATGAAGGTTCGATGCAGGAAGGATATGTATGTTTTGTGTTTGTGTATGGATGTGTTCTACGTGTTTTCCATCAAATTGAGAGGATTTCATCTTAGCGCGGTTGCTCTCAATTCTCTTAATCTGTGGTTATAAGTTCGATATTGGTCCACTCCTCACAGGACAAGTCCCTGGAGGACATCACCCTAGGATGATATCCAAGATTTAACGTGCATCTCCTGGCGGTACGCCTTTAACACACGGTCTTCTTAGGACACGAATTGTACGATGCGCAATTGACGCCCCCCGATGTGCAAGCACAAAGGGTAACAGTTTTATACCAGTTTGCAGGAACCGGCATTCATACTGTTGGATGCGAGGCACTTTCCAAACCTCTGCCGATCTGGGGTCACGGCTCCCGGTTGAAAACGCAACTCCACGCCGAATGCTCTGATGTTGTTAGAACACTCTTCCCGCGATATGGGCATTAAACCACAACCAGCACGATGCTCCCACAAGGGGGCCTACCTCAATTGTCGGGTGGAGGGTGTGAATCCTCCAGGGCTCCCGACACCCGTGCTACCAAATTTATAATGCTTTGGTCGACATTTCACAGTGCTAGGCACTGCTACAGTAGGATTTACCTGTAATCCAGGACTGCTAGCCTTTAACTGGGTACGCGGGTCCTCACAGGACAGCATAGGATCCTGCTTGACGACTTTAACGCCCATCACGAACTCTGGCACTGTCTCCTCGGAAACGATGCCATATCGCGACCAAATTAGACCCATCAGACTTCTGCGCACCCAATGGAATTTCGTCTACACGCGTCGCTGGCGCCTGCCATAGTTCTCCTGACATAACTATTGTGAGGCTTGTTTGAAAAGTGAAACCAGCTGGCAGACAACTATCTCCCTTCAATCCGATCACCTTCCCATAATTAATATTGATAAACCAGCCAAACTGACGACTTCAGAACGGCATACGTTTATCAATCACAAAAAGGCAAATTGGAAGGGTTTCACTACGTTCACTACAACGAAGTTCGCTGCGCTACCTACTCCAACAAATGCAAGGGAAGCCGAAAAGAATATAAGGAACGTCATTGTCAAAGCGGCAGCTCGTTTCATTTCGGCAGGACGTATCCCCAAAGTTCGGCCATATTTCCCAACTAATGGAAAGCTGCGACCTCTCGAAAAGTGTCAACAAAGCTTGGGTTACGGTCCGCGCCCTGTCTCATATAACCAACCAAAGACAAGGGCAGTGTAGCCATCAGATTCGGTAAGAAAACCACCGCAAATCCGAAACTTTGCACGAGCTGGTTCAATAAGCAATTCATTGAACACCCCAACACCAAGATGCTCAACTGCAAAATAAAAAGAAGGATTCGCAACCGAACGATTGACATCATCCCCACCTCAGCGGACCAAGTTTCAGCAGCTATCAAGAATGCCAAAAATTCAAAGGCCATTTGACCAGATGGCATTTCAATGGTCATGCTGAAGCATCTAGATCTCCCGGCCATCGAATATCTAACGATGGCTTTTAACTTGTCGATTCGCACGCTTGTCATCCCTGAATTTTGGAAAAAGAGTCGTATCACCCCCCTTTTCAAACCCGGTAAAAGCGCAAAACTCGCTGAATCCTACCGTCCAATCAAAATTTTATCACCCGTTGCAAAGACGCTCGAAGCACTCATCCACCGTACCCTAGTATCTCATGCTGAGCTAGCTTCTCACCAGCATGGTTTCAGGAATATGCATAGTTCAACAGTTTTGGATTTGATCACCCATCACATCCATAATGGCCTCAACCAGATCTGTGACAGAACCGTCCTAGTGGCCCTTGACCTATCGAAGGCCTTGGACACGGTCATCCACTCTGCGCTGTTGGCCGTCCTTCATATTTAGAAGGACGGCCAACAGCGCAGAGTGGATGACCGTGTCTTGCACAAGAGGTTAGGTGGATTGACAACTATCTAGCTGGGAGGCAATCCTTTACAGAGTTTCGTGGCAGCTGTTCAAAGCATAGGAAAATTAAGCAGGGAGTTCCAGAGGGTAGCGTACTCTCTCCTACATTGTTCAACATATACCTGGCGAGCCTTCCAAAACTCCCGGAAGGTATCAAACTAATTTCCTATGCGGACGATTGCACCGTACTCACCACGAGGAATGATTTAAATGGTATGTTTGCTCGATTAAATGATTTTATTGAGAAACGTGTGGAGTTTTTCAGTACCCGCAACCTCGTCATTTCGCCGTCTAAACGCACAACCAAAACCACCGTAACTCTGAGCCCAGAGTTTATGCGCTATTTAGACTCTCGTGACATACAATTTTGCATGAGTACGAAAAGTACAGTTGAGAAGAGTACATTGTCTATGCTACGCAGCACAAGCCGTTTGTGACACAAACTGGAATAAGATCCAGACATGCCACAACGCTGCTCTAAGCATCGCTACAGGTTGTCACCTTATGTCGTCCCAGGATCATCTTCATCAAGAAACCAGCATGTTACCATAGTGCGTGATCATAATCTTCTCCTGTCTTTACAATATCTGGTCGGTTGCTACCGAGAGAATCACCCAAACCATCATCTCATGGACAATACTCCCCCTCCACGACATGTCAGGAGTGGAATCAGAGATCTCGAGAGAGACGTCCCGGGATACAAACGGGTACCTCCCGATATATTTGATGACACAGCATACCATGCGGCCATCGCAGATATTCACAATAGGGAGATTAAGTTGAATAGAGTCCTCTCAGCGCCCCCGCACCTATATCACCTGAGGAGACTAGGCTCCCGAGAGCCACAAGAGCGACACTAGCCCAACTTAGGTCGGGTTTTTGTTCGCGCCTCAATTCATACTTATCTCGAACAAACCCGGACATTCAGAACATTTGTCCGAGCTGCGGTGGTGCGCCTCATGATGTGGACCACCTGTTCCGGTGCCCCCACTAACATCACTCCGAGGGCGTTATGAGACAACCCTATTGCAGCTGCTACGTTCTTGTCGCTTGAGACTATAGGCGAGAACGACGACGAAACATAAGAGCACTTCCACAAACATGCACAGCGGTTCACGCCTTTCTGCACCGCTACAACAGTCCTATGACGTAGTGTTCCGATTCCATCCGTTTCTAGATATGTTTTGAGGCTTCATTAGGAACACACCTGGGTGAAGTTTAGTTAAGATTGGATTAAAAGAAGAAGTTTTTTCTTAGAACCTAATTTTGGATTTTGGGTTTCTATGGCAGCCCCATGGTCGGATTCCATTCGTTCCGACATATATACAGCGTACACTAAAAAGAAACTTGTATACCAAATTTCAACCCGATAGCTTCAAAACTGTATTGAAACAGACGGACAGACAGAAAGACATTAACCCTAGTTTTCTGGACATAAGGCAGTAAAACTGTTAGAAATAACGAAGCTAGAATAAAATGGTGTAAGAAAGAAATGATCGTTAGACTATGCGCCAATTTTTAAAAGAATCGTACGATCACCTCACCTTGGCAGAAGTTGGAGAAAATTGAGAAAAATAGATTGTTTTTGGGTAAAATCACAAAAGTTTAACTTTGAAGTTCTGTAAAAACCAAACCTCTTATCCGATTTTAGTGAACCGTTAGTTTTTTTAGGTAAATCTGTTGACTGTAATAATCATATTTTGCTATTGAGATATTGAAGTTTTAGTTGTACAAAAAAATGATTTTTTTTTTCAGAAATCTTCAAGGGGTATGTTCCGTACAACTTTTTTGTTGCAAATCACGAGGAATTGTGAATTGTGCGTTTATGCGGCAGTGTCCGGACACCCTGTATAATTTTCATAGTCGGAGGTGCTTCCTTCTGTCCGTTGCAAACTTCATGACAAAGTTAATATACTCCGGATAAAAATTTCAAAATACGTCTTCGATAAGACATACATACCAACTAATCCCTACGAACAGAGAAGAATGGTCCGTTGAAGGCCACTCTGACTTCGCTAGAGATGTCATAATTATCTACACTGATGGATGATTGATGGATGGCAGGGCTGGTTCAGGGATCTTCTCAGCTCAACCAAGAATTGAGCTGTACCAGTCTCATGGAACCATCACATCGATCTTTCAAGCAGAAATTTACGCCATCATAGTGGCAACCCACGAATGTATGCTGTACAACTGGCGCGGTCGAAATATTCGAATCTGCTCTCACAGCCAAGCTGCACTAAAGGCGCTGGACTCTTCCGAAATATCAAGCCAGCTGGTATGGAATTGTCATCAACCGCTTCAAGGCTGGGGAGACTAAACGAGTTACAGTTGGTCTGGTTTCCCTGACACTCGAACATCACTGGGAACGATTTGGCAGATTAACTTGCCCGACAAGGCTCTAGCTCACACATGCTAGGGCTGGAGCCAGCTTTTGGCATACCATCATCCGTGATCAAGCTTACCCTAAAAAGAGTCGGCTGCGATCCATGCCGGAGTCTGAGAGAACACAGATTCCTGCCGACAGACTAAAGCCTTCATCGGCACACCCATGCGACACGTGGCGTTCTTCTTGCTCAATCTCAGGAAAGGGGGCATAAAGACCCTCACAGATCTAGTGACAGGTCATTGCTCTCTAAACTACCGCCTACACAAAATTAAGGTGGTACTATCGGCTATGTGTGGCCAGTGTGAGGAAGAGGAAGAAACAACATTGCATTTCATATGCAGCTGCCTTTTCAATGTCAATGATGAGGTATCCGGGCGATTTCTTCATCGACGAGAACGAGGCGTTCTCACTACCTCTTGCGATTGTGCTACGCTTCGCGAAATCCTGCATCAATCGCCGACAAAAACAGCGCCTAAGCGCTAATTTGTGTACATTTTGTACGAATTTAACTGGCATTCTTCACTATATTAAATCTCGACCTAATCGGGTATACAAAATGTTGTCAAGGAAAAGGACACGATCACGAGAGGGCGCGACGAATGTGCACAACAAAAAGAGCGGGAACTTTTTAGCGGTAGTGCTTAGCAATGAAATATGGCCGGAAGCGGTTAACACGGGAAGTGGCTTTGTGTTTACACAACTTATCTTAAAAGCAAAATTTACATCATAATCAAATACTACAAAAACCCACAACAGAAGCCCTTCAAACGACTAACGCCGACTCATCACGAAACTAAGTTTGTGGTGATGACTCACCACACCTCCTTTCCGATGCACTCAAATTAAATTTACACAGACACCACACTAAAGACTAAACAAATTCTCGAATTACTCACTTTTTCATGTAATCCTTGAGGTACAAGGTGTACGATTTCTTATCGCCAAAGTGAGTTTCGACAAGACGATGGTTAAGGATGACATCCACTCCGGAGACAACGTTAAGGTCCGTACCTTCCGTCTCTTCCTCGGCCGAGGGATTGGCACCGGCCAATTGAATGTCACCCTCAGCGCGACTAGTCAACTTGCCGTAGACCTCGTAGACGACTTCATCTACGAGTTTCATTTTGTATGTGTCCGAGAACATCTCGTCACCTGGAAATTAAGAGAAAATTAGATGAAAAATTTGAATTTCAAGTCCATAAGGATAATTAGAAAATGTTGGCACATTTCAGGTACTTTCACTTCATAGTGATAGTAACGGTGAAAATTTGCCACGCGTAAAGTGGGTCAGGTCAAGGTATTCGCAGAATTTGCATGTCACCGTCGGAGATCGGCCTATGAGGCTGGTTCATGACTATAAACAGACGGAACTTGCTGCTGGTATACGTTTTTTCCCCCTAGGTGAGGGAAATAAGCAACAGGCTGTTGTTAAACTGCACTGCACTTATTGCAATTTGCAAAATGCTTCACAAAAATCAATTAAACCCGCGCCGCAAAGTCGAAGAAAGTCTTGGCATCAGCAAGGGGCGACGCCGCGCCGCATCATCACTCATCGGCGGGGCCCGCGATAACCCCGAAACGTCAAACCGTTATTCATCGATCATTTCTGCCCACTATACGCATATTTGGCACGGAAATTACACCACCAGGATACGAAAAAAATATTCCGAAAATACATACCAGTAATAATATCCTTGTACAGTCTCATTTTGTGAAGATGGAAAAAGATTTAATCGGCGATGGGACAACACAAACGTCTACGACAACGGCCAAACCGGAAAAGACCGACAACGAAACGAAAACGTCGAATGACGGCTGACGCTAGCGACACGTTGTCGGGGTGGTGGATAGGAAAAGTGGATGACGTTCGGTCAGGGATGGGAAAACTGAGGTGGAATGCAGAGTGGGTGGGGGTGCAGTAGGTGTTTTGATGCGTTTATTTTTCAGCGTAGAAACCTTTTTGGGAGCAAAAAATTGCGTTTTGGGCCAGTTTGTGGCTTATTTTTTCCGTTACACTTTCTTGTGCTGTGCTTTTGTTCAATTCAATACTAAATAATTTATTTCAAATCTTTAACCATTTTAGTAAATAGAGAAAAACACACTTTTAGTTAAGCTCTTTACACAGACTATAGAAGATTTTGCATAATCTTGATTTTACAAAATCTACGCGAAAATCTTCTAGATTTTCCATACATTTTCATAGATTTTGTACGGAGATTATAACCAAAATCTCGGAGAAAATCTTTACAAAATCATGTGAAGTGTGCGGTGAACTCCGCGTTTGGCAATACTATAGTAGAGGTCATATCTAATCCATTCTTCGCTTTGCACATGGTTTTGTACACAAAAGTGTAATGTTTTCACCTATTGACGAACATAAATCATTGACATAATTCCTATAAGATAGATTCTGCTTCTTGTTTTAACGAATTAATTAAATAACAGTTTCAGTCGTGCATGAAATTGTCAGAGTTTGCAATTTAGAGACGGATTGTACTGTATTACTCTCTGTGTAGAGCTTTACACACAAAGCCGCAAAATCTACGTAGATTATGTAATCTCGTATGCTATTCACACTATGGTCGTAATCTTGTTCCACGACTTGACAGTACAGTACAATCCGTCTAAATTGCAAACTCCGACAATTTCATGCACGACTGAAACTGTTATTTATATTAATTTGTCAAAACAAGAAGCAGAATCTATCTTATAGGAATTATGTCAATGATTTATGTTCGTCAATAGGTGAAAACATCACACTTGTGTGTACAAAACCATGTGCCAAGTGAAAATGGATGAGATGACCCAACGCCATCTAGATATATCATAGCCGCAACTCAGCTGTACAATGACGTCATGGATCCGTATTGAATTGTTCGTCGGACACGGGCAAACAACAACAATGTCATAAGAGGCAACAACAATGCAATGCAATTTCAACTGCGGATTTGACGTTTACGAGTCTACATTGCGGCCTTAATATATAGACGGCGGTGGATGACCTCTACTGTAGAATTGTTAAATGCGAAGCTCACCACACTTCACCATGCTTTTGTGAAGATTTTCTCCGAGATTTTGGTTATAATCTCCGTACAAAATCTATGAAAATATGACCTCACTTTCTGAAACTACATAAAATTTCCAATAAAACGACACCTCACCCGTTTCGAAGTTGCTCGTATCTTCCGAGATACACCCGTTCAAACTTTAAAGAAATTGTAAAATTGGTTTTTTCATAAAAAAATTCAAATAATAATCGTATGCAATTTTAAAATTTCTTTAAAGTTTGAACGGATGTATCTCGGAAGATACGAGCAACTTCGTAACGGGCGAGGTGTCGTTTTATTGGAAATTTTATATAGTTTCAGAAAGTGAAGTCATATCTGGGATGAAATGATTGGTGGTGTGGCAAATTTTGATTTAGTTCAGCAAGTCGTGCATTTTGACAAAAAATGCTATAACATTGTAACGGTTAAAAATAGAGGGGTCCCGTTGTACATTAATTTTCTCCAAATGAGCCACACTACCTACCATTAAAATATTCTCCACCATGAATGGGACACCCTGTATAGACGGCGTTGCTTTCCTTCATAGAGTACTATGGAGTCGCCATAATGATGAAACTACATATAAAAACAACAACACAACATGGGACGAAAAATCTTGTCCATGGGCTCTCTCGTTCAGCGGTTCACGATGCCCTCACGTCAAATGCGACTAGTTTTGCCGCACACATCGACAAAATCGACTAGTTCAGCCACTCACATCAATACACACAACGACAAAGTCATCCGGTTCTGCTAGTTCTGTAGCACGCGCCAATACTACATTGTCAAAGTCGGTAAACGCGGTAAACGATCCTCGCCGCGAATCTCGTTTGATTTGATTGGATTGCGCGAAATAGTTACGTTATTCACTATAATATTACGTTGCTCGGGTAATTTGTGATTGTTAGGCGCTGTTTTGTGTCATAAAAGGCAAACGTAGTGTGTTATCGACGGTTTGTTTATGATCATCAATCAATTAATGTACCGTTGTTTTCCTCTCCCATTAAACAGGCAAACTTGTCCCGTCTCATTTTTCGTATGATATCTCCTGCCTTCATCTCGGTGCTTTCCTTTCACCAACGCCGTCTAGATATAGATATATCTAGATGGCGTTGCTTTCACTCCACTCTCCAAAACCTCCAATCAGCTGTACTATCCTTTTCCAACTTCCCAAATCGCGCAACTACTCCAGAATGAAATTTCGAACTGCCACCTTGAATCAAGAACAAGACAACACCAAATTCGAACAAAAATTTCGCTGATATATGTCAAAATAATAGGGAAAAAAAATGTCGTCGTCCAGCGATGACACGAGTCCAGGTTTAACGGCAGAAAAACACATTTTCATGGATAACAATCATATAGAATGGCGGCCAATAACATTGACCCTAGTAGAATACCCAAAAGGTAAGCCAACCGCCCCGATTCTCCGCGTATCCATCGTCATTTTCACTGATCATTTTTCCATTGCAGGAGACTTGTTGGGGTTCCTATTAGCGTGGGCCAGTCTCTCGCCTTTGGCCATTGTGGCCGGATTTATAGCTTTAATATTGTTTAGACGTGATTTGCACACGGTATGTCTTATTCTTGCACTTTCCCCAGTATTTCTAATTATCCCCGATCCTCTTTCGTTGCAGATAACGTTCTTTTGCGGAACGCTTATCAATGAGGCTCTTAATCAAGTGCTTAAACACTTGATACGCGAACCACGTCCCATTGAGCGGGCACATCTGTACACAGAGTACGGCATGCCGTCAAGTCATTCACAATTCGTTTGGTTCTTTGCGACGTACGTGACGTTGTTTGTGCTGATAAGGTGAGTGTTCTGGTGACGCGGAATCATGTTTTGGTCTGAAGTCTGATTGGCTGGACTTGTCTTTGCAGGCTACATCACATGAACAACAATGCGCCGCTTGAACGAGCCGTCCGTCTGCTCGTGCTGATCGGCGTGTGGACGCTCGCTGCAATGGTGTGCTGCAGCCGAATTTATCTGCGATATCATACGTTAAGTCAAGTGCTGGCCGGGGCGTTTGTGGGCACACTTTTTGGGGCCTTTTGGTTTATTGTGACGCACTTATATTTAAGTCCAATGTTTCCGTGCATTGTTTCGTGGTGAGTATTTACGAGGGGAGTTAAGTAATTTTTTAGGAGCCTATTACTACAGATACGTATGTTTATTGGGCGCGATGTTATCATGTAAGAAACATTTCAATCAGTTGCATTGAAACTGACTAACCTTTCTAGAACTTTTCCTCAAAATTTTGAAGTCCTAACTACTAACGTTCGGGAGTGACAGCGGCCCAAATAGCACTTTTTATGTTATAAAAAATAAATAAATAACAGGCGCGACAATCCAACATTGGACTAAGGCCGCAGGATGTGTTAGTGACATCCTATTTCCAAGATCTTATCTGCTTTTTTGATGAGGTAATGAGATCAGCATCACGCTCAGCAGTGTTATTTATCCCCATAAATGGGTACTCGTTTAACATCTGAGTGAGATCATAGTCTGTCACAAGCTCGTGAGTTCGAAAAACACAATGGAACACGGTGAGATTCGAACTCATGAGCCTGTGCACCGAAGGTGCGCGCACTAACCGCTCGACCAGCCAGACTTTTTATGTTAACTAATCGAAAATTGTCCATAACTCGGGAATTCATCAGCGGATAAATAAGAATATTTGGCAAAATTTAAGAGTACCGCGGTTAAGGACGAGCTCTACAACTACCTAGAAATTCTCTTCGACTTACTTCCATCAAACGACGTTAAACTGCTGCTGGCGTGAAAGTGCCAAAGTCGGAAACGAAAGCTGCATTGGGAGAATACTGTAGGTCAGACCACCCACGATGAAGGCAATAACAACGGTCAACAACTGGTCGACTTCGTGAGCGGCAAAAATCTGGTCATAAGCTCTACATGTTACCCTCATTGACGCATCCATAAGCAGATCTGGAAATTTCCAAATAAATACACTGAACCAGATCGACAACGCCCTCATCAGCAAGAGATGGGTTTCGAATGTCTTAGACGTCCGATCCTATCGAAGAGCCAACTGCGATTGTGATTACTATTTGGTAATAGCAACCTACAGGAGCAGAATTTCTTCAATATATATCTATCGAGAAACAACCCTGTAAAGATTTTCGAGGTTGATAAATCTGACGAGAGACGCGTACACTTCTGGCCTACCATGCGGCCATCGCAGATATTCACACAACTGTTTTGAATCGGTCAACAGGGACACAAAGACTCTCAAAGCCCCACCACTCTTATCACCTGTGGAGAACCTTTCCGAAAGTGTTGGCATTTCAATTTCAACGACCCATCTCGAATAGACCTAGGCGGCACGATTTCAAAATCTGTGGCGCCAAATTTTTGATCAAGCCATTTCATTATACAAGCTCTCCCATCTGGGGCTCGCTGCGCTCGCACTTACATTCTCTTTGAAAACGAATAAAATTGAAATACTAAATTCGATTTAAAAAAAAATTGGAGGGCAGGACTGTTTCAATTGCAGTCTGCTGGTAAATTTTCCAGGTTTGTGAAGATTTGTTCTGCTTTCAATATTATTCTGATATTCAGGGAGAGAACCAATTCGGCAGGAAAACCTTCCAAAATTCGCTAAGACGTTCAAGAAATATAAACAAAAATAAATACATATGCAAAAAAGAAACTCATTGTGAATTGCTAATTGTGAATTTTCTGCATATTTCAATGGTTATACTGCTATTCCGACCAGAGCCATGTGTAGACACATCCGGTGAGGTCGACATACCGAATTCCTGTAATTCGTTCAAGAAATACATAAAGAAGTAGGTGAAAAAGAATTGTCTTCATAATTGTGCCCATTGTGAATTTTTCATATGTCTCAATAGTTGTCCTGTTACTTTGGGTAGAGACCAATCCTGTGGAGCAAATTTACTGAAATCTGCTCATATATTAAAGAAATACACACAGAAATAGACGAAAAAGAACCCATTGTGTATTCTTGCTCATTGCGAATTTTCCGCGTGTTTCAATAGTTATTCTGCTATTCCGGCCAGAGCCTAATCCAGCAAACCGAAAATTATAGAAATCGGTCCAGACGTTGTTGAGTTGAGAAATATTGTAACTAACACGACTTTCTTTTATATACATAATAATATATAGATAGATTGTTAGTCTGAAACGATCGAATCTGCAATCTTTTTTCGCGAAATCGAAACAGTTTTTCAATTTTCGAACTTTGAAATAAATTTGGGGTATTTCGGCTTCGATTTTCATGTTGAATCAATTGCATTCCAACGAAAGTTACCTTTTAATTCGCCCCTCCAGCTTATTCCATAGAAGGCCTCAGGACCGATTAGAACACAGGATGAACTCACTCTCGCACAGAGTAACACAGAGTCCCCGTCCCAGGATCTCCCTGGCACAGATTTCAATGGCATGAATCTCGGCTTAGAGCCATCCGTGAACCAAATGATCAATGCACATTTTGCCATTAGCCCACTCCATCCGATCCGGCATGTGAAGGACGAACTTCCGTGATCTTATAATCTGATACCAAGCAGTTTGGTAGGCAGGAACCTGTTGCAGGACATATACGCCCTTAATCACTGAAAGACAGAAGAAGAAGACAGGCAGGTCGTTGGAGATTATAACAGCTCTTGATGGTGTTATGTTGCGATGGTTTGGGCCACCACACTAGCAAAGCATACGTAATTACAGGCTGTACTAGCGTACCGTATAACCACTCCGTCATTCTGGGTGAAAGACTCCAATCCTTTCCATAGAAATTGCGGCAAGTCCACATGACATTTTCCAAGTGGCTATCCCAGCTTAATCTACCGTCGAATAGTGTGATGCCAAGGCATTCACCCTCCTTGGAGTAGAAAATAGGAACCCCCTAAGTAGATTGGTTCAAGTGTAGGGACCAGTTTTCTTGTGAATGGCACTAGAACGGTTTTGTCTTGGTTGATACTGAGTCCTGTTACGGGGCACCATCTGATCTATTGACTTCCGTTTGACTCGAGCTCATTAAATCAGTAATAACGGACTCGAATTTTCCCCTGACCACAGTAGTGATATCGTCAGCGTAGCCTCTAACGAAGAAACCCTACGCTTCAAGTAGCGAGAGTAACTATCATCTAGGATTCGAATTATGGTTCGTCATTGTTCTCGTCCGAGATGCCAAGGGGCAAAAACATAGCTGGTGCGATAGGGTTTTCCCACAGTGATAAAGGTGTAAGATCAGTGGGCACAGCTGGGCATTGAAACAAATGACCTACATCATAAGGCGCGCCAGTGCATCTTGAACAGATGTTTTAAATGTCTGAGTCTATGCCAGATATGCAGGAATTACCGCGCGAACTGAAGCACTACCGAAGTTGAGCTAATGCCGCTCTGGTGGCTATCTCTTCAGGCGAGATAGGTGGAGAAATCGCTGAGAGGACTACCCAAACTCGAAATAGACCAACTCACTTCTTCAGTGTGAATCGCTACAATGGCCGCCGGGTCCCGCTTGTATGACTGGAGCTCTCTTTCAAGGTCTCGTAAACCATGAATGACGTATCGTTGTCAAGAAATTTCAGTCCAATGATCCTCACAGTAGCAACCAAAAAGATACTTTTTTGAGAGTACGCAATTATGATCCTGGGCAGACATCAGGAGGCGACCTTTGGCTGTGCATAGAGCAGCATTTTGACAGACCTAAATTTTGGACCAGTTTGTGTCACATAAAGTATGTAACGAAACTCGGGCTGCATAATCGGCTGCTGTTCGATCTACCGCTTTATAAATGGCTAGCATAGTCTCTTTTTCTTTGCTCCTGGTGCTACCATCCAGTACTTTAAAAATATTTTTGTCCTACTGCGCATATTGCTGCAGCGTGATGAGCTGACGTCATCATATTCTCCAGATGAAGCCTGTGAATTTTAGGGTTAGCTACAGTAGGAACAGGATTGCTGCCTATACCGACATTCACCCGACCCGCCACACGATGTAGCCCATTTGTTTCAATGCCCAGCTGCACCCAAAAATCTCACCCCCCTCTCACTATGGGAAAACCCCATTGCAGCTGCCACGTTTTTGTCCCTGGAGATTGCGGACGAAAACGATGACGAACTATAAAACGAGTCCATATAGATACACAGCGGTTCACACCTTTCTGTACCGCTAAAAGAAGAAGAAGAAGGTGGTAAGAAATGTTACAGAAGATTTGGACGCTGAGATGATGAGGTTTCGGCTTTGGACGAATATTCGTCTACCTACCACAGTGTGGTGGGCATTTGCGTCACAATCAATAATAAATTGTCGTTTGTTAGTCCTGCAATAGTTGATCAACCTGGAGACTCTCTCGGGTGGAATAGAGTCATCGTCAGTTGGCAAGTAGGCAGATGCAATGACTACTTCCTGATTACCGTACGTGGTGGATACGTTGACCAGAGTGGCCGCTAGACCTCTGGAAATAAAGTTGGTTAGTGGAAAAAATTCACATGATTGTCAAAAACGAGCGCCACCCGAGGGCGGTCCACTGACCTGTATAAATTACCGCGATTATATAGTGCACAGATCCGGCCCTTGGCCACCCATGGTTTTTGTATCAGCGCTATGGAGGCGGAGTTTGAGTTGAAAGACCTGCACAGGATGACCGATGGTCTTTTTTGTGGTGCAGGTTCGGGAGCGGTTTACAATGTTTGCCTTGCCGAGTCCGCACGAGTGTTGAGAAACGCTTTTGCTGCGATATGGAACCCTCGTCCACGAGTACAGGGCTCGCCCATTTTACCTCTGAGGCGACGATGATTTGCGTTCAATGTGCTCCGACTATCGGATCACACTAACGGATCTCTGGATGACGATGCTGAGCTTCGATAAGCAGGTCTCATGGCCTTGGCTGGTGAACGGAACAGGGCTCCTGCTGGTAGAAGGAGCGGGCCCTCGACTCGGAGTCGGGCCTTGGCTACTGTCCTTAACGGCGTTAGTGTACGACGTCTCGGATGTCCCGAATGACGCGGTCGTGTTGTTGTTTTGCCACGAAGACTTTTTTCATTGAGTGTAAGTGCGTGAACTCGTACTAGATATTTCCATTCAGACGTTTCAGCTTCATAAATGTTGCCTCGTCGATCCCGATTTTTCCAAATGTGAAGTATCCAGTTTTCTGTCGGCAGCCAGTTTTTACTTTGATGGAAGCCAAATAGGATAGATCCTCGTGTGTGTGTTTATTTTTACTTGCTTACTTATTGAATTCCCACTAGTAACCAGTGAAATAAAGGTCCACCACAACAGAGCCCCCATGATCCAACCAGGCTAGCTTCATTCAAGTCACCTAGTCATTAGGCGTGGAAACTAGAATATCTCCGTATAAGAAAAAACTATGATACTGGAAATCGACACTTTCCAGAGTTCACATACTAATGGCCAAGAATCTTCTTGACCACATATCCGTTAGTGTATGCTGTTCTACCGTGGATTAGGTGATTTCTTATTAGCTTCGTACCGATTCGAACATGTATACATGAACGACGGAAAGCATGGGAAAGGGAATCCGTTCGCGAATACATGAACAATTTGTACGATGTCAAGAGAGTTTTCATCTCTCCGTGTCTTGGAAGATTTTCCTTGTAGGACCCGCCTAACCGAGCCCGGAACCCGGAATATCTCCATATGAGGAAAAAACTATGAAATTGGATAAGTCGAGACTTTCCAGAGTTCCCTTTATTCGCCTTATACGATAAGCCAGGAAAACAGTTTTTTTTATCCCCACCCCACAGGGGATTCACTCGGTTGATGCAGGAGAGTAACGTCCTGTGGAGAACATAGAAATTCGTTGGCGACGTTTAACCTGTGAAGCTCCTCCTGTAAAGCCAAAGGTCCGGAGTTTTGCCACAACTGAAAAAATATAGGAATCGGCCGGACCTACATCTACTTCCTTACGAGGAAGTTTGGGCGCTCTCCGATCAAAATTTAGCCTATTTGATTCCCCATTTTCCTCTGTGTCTCTGATTACTGGTCTTTTGTTCTCATTATTTTTTTTTTCTATTACAGGAAAGTATCCGAATTTTTCCTACTTCGCGACACCACACTAATTCCAAATATTCTCTGGTTCGAGTATACCGTCACACGACAAGAATCTCGAGCAAGGTCGCGCAAGTTTATTAGCATGAAGTCTCAGTGACAGCGTTGGCGCTATTGAAATTGCGACTATCATGACGATGACCGTCGATTTTATATGATAAATATTGACAAGCTGCTGATCATCTTCGCACATAGCATCTTGATTTAATTGATATTGTATTGTTCCTTTTGTTTTTTAAGAGGGTTAATTCATAATAATATGCGTATCCGATGACAACAATAACATTTTTCTAGTAGTGGGGTACCGTTTTCGCTAGATGTGGGAACTTGAGTGCGTGTTCTCAGTGTCAGCTTTCAGTCGGAGAATCTGAGAAAGGAATTACGCAACGACCCCTCTATGCGATGATCGCTCAGCGATTTGGTCGCCATGTTCTTGTCTATGTTATGGAGGACAGTGCTTAATCATGTACATACTACGTCTTTATAAGCTACGATCGCTGAGCGATCATCGCGTAAAGGAATACAAACCTTTAGCATGTATTTAGCTAAAAGTAACATCTGATCACCCCAAGGTTTAGAAACACGTTCATTTTGATATAGTATAGTGACTTTAGCTCTAGACCCAAACATCCAAAAAAAGAGCTGACTTTTGATGCCAAATTGTTCTATGGCCTGACCGCATTACGCAGTAAAAAGTTGGACTTTTTTGCGCGTCACATTTGGGGGGAGGGGGTGGCAAAGGGGTGAAATTATGATTTTTCGCCAATATCTTGTTAACTGTAATATTAACAGCAAAATGTTCTGGGGACGATTTAAACTACATAAAATTTCCTTTCTAATGATATATTATATCATATACCATCTCTTGGCAGATTATATACTAGACCTTAAAACATTTGGTATAATTTAGATTTTTTGATAGTTACATTTGGCGCTCTAGCTCCTGAAGTAATTTAATTGGAGCCATGGTAATTGGGATAACTATTCCTAACAATATATAGCTGTCCCACACGGAGACTCAGGCTGCCCCGACAAAGCATTCCCCTATACCCCCTATTAACATATAAGAAAAAGACATGCCTGTAACTTTTCGCCGAATCACAGCAGGCGGGAAAAATTTTGGTAAACGTTAAGGCTAAGTCCCATTAGACCCTCCACCAAATATTACTTCGATCGGATTAAAACAAAGGGTACCTCCCATACAAATTATTCAAATTCAATGCCACTAGTTTATTAAGAAATAAGGGAACTAATCAACCAAAATTAAAGTTTTGCTCGTAGGCAATTTTCCGTTCATTTTGTATGGAAGGTACCCTTTGTTTTAATCAAATCGAAGTAATATTTGGTGGAGGGTCTAATGGGACTTAGCCTTAACGTTTACCAAAATTTTTCCCGCCTGCTGTGATTCGGCGAAAAGTTACAGGCATGTCTTTTTCTTATATGTTAATAGGGGGTATAGGGGAATGCTTTGTCGGGGCAGCCTGAGTCTCCGTGTGGGACAGCTATATATTGTTAGGAATAGTTATCCCAATTACCATGGCTCCAATTAAATTACTTCAGGAGCTAGAGCGCCAAATGTAACTATCAAAAAATCTAAATTATACCAAATGTTTTAAGGTCTAGTATATAATCTGCCAAGAGATGGTATATGATATAATATATCATTAGAAAGGAAATTTTATGTAGTTTAAATCGTCCCCAGAACATTTTGCTGTTAATATTACAGTTAACAAGATATTGGCGAAAAATCATAATTTCACCCCTTTGCCACCCCCTCCCCCCAAATGTGACGCGCAAAAAAGTCTAACTTTTTACTGCGTAATGCGGTCAGGCCATAGAACAATTTGGCATCAAAAGTCAGCTCTTTTTTTGGATGTTTGGGTTTCATCATTTTTTCAGCTAAAATCACTATACTAATACAAACAAACAAAAATAGTTTAAAAAAAATTTTTTTTCATTCCCCAAGTGCGTGCATCACGTGTTTGTTTTTTGATTTTGCAATTATTAGAAAAGTCACACCTAAATTGTATAAAGCATCGGTAAACAAAATCTAGCGGGAATGTTTTCTTTACATTTTGATACCATTTTTTGAAATATTTGATTACCCAGTTAGAAATTAAATCACCAACTCCAGAAAATGGTCACTAATTTTTTGTACCATACAACCAGATACAATCATGATAATGTTATGAGCGTGTGTGTTTGTGCGCGCGCGCGTGTATTCACAAACCAGAATTATATTATAATGTATATGAGAAAATGAAAACACACACAATAGATGCAGATAAACTAGTAAAAAAGATGATTAACTACACAGTATGTAATAATTAATAATATAATTGATTTGTATACTCACATAATATAACAATGTATAATGTAAATGTGATTTAATCGATTTTTTATACATTTCTATCTTCAACGATAGTAATTTTTGGGTATAAGCAAGCAAAAAAATGAAAGCATAATAAAAATCATAATACAGTCAAACCTGTTAATCGGACCACTCTGTAATCGGACCACCTTCTAATTGGACCACCCTTGGTCAATTTTATTTGGTTTTTCTTACAAAATAACCTTTATAAACGGACCACCTCTTAATCGGACCATGGACCACGATCGGCGAATCCAATTGGATGGATCAGTACTAGACGTACCTCCACAATCGGACCAATCACTGGATAAATCTCTAAAATCAGACCGAAACTTCAAATTGATTACTGATTACTTGAGCAGTACGAGGAAATTTCACCAAACGGACTAACAGACAAGCAACCTGGCAAGACCTTTGGTTGAATAAAAGAAAAAATCTTAGAAATTTCGTTACTACATTCACTTCAGTTTCGATTACAATGAGCTATATTATTTCCCATGACCACGGGAAATTTCGTAGACAGCATCAACCATTGCAGTGTTGGGTGGATGAAGTGGTGAGACAATTCTGGAGTTTCTGCGACGAGAAGATGCAAGTGAAGTTAAAGGGATGATTGATTGAATCATTAACCATGACTTTGATTATAGAAATGCTTTGTAAAATATTGATGAATATTCAAAATTTCGGTGGAACTGAGTGTGGGGAGGATTTATAATAAGGAAGCTGGTTAAAAGAATCACAAAGCAGTTACGGTGTTGAGCGGTTTCAAAACATTAATTGCATAGGGCATAGGTGACCTTTGTACAAGTCCAATGTTAATGAAAAACGTTTAAAAATTATTTCCTTAATTCTTTGCACTTTTCTGGCATCCCTTAGTAATCGGACCACCTGCTCATCGGACCAAATTCGGTCGGTCCCGTCAGTGGTCCGATTAGACAGGTTTGACTGTAATTTCACAAAGTACATAGTAACAGAAGGTAATTTAAGTGATTTATAATAGTGAAACGCGATTTAACATGTTTCTAATAAGCCTTTTTAGCGGATCATAATATAATGACTATGAATGAATAAATCAATAAGAAATAAAAAGTAAAAATTCAAATTCAAATTGCTGCTAGTCTGTAATAGCAATAGCGCATTTTGTTTATACACATTTAATTCAATTCAACAGATTGATTTTGATGAATTACTCATAAACAACGTATTTATTACTGTATGTTAATTTTATTTATGCAAAGATTTTTTTTGTATTCTTTATTGATTTGGTTGTGGTTCAGTTTACTCTCATTTTTTTCAAGAAAAAGGCTCCGTTTTTGAAAATAAATGCACAAATCATTGAATAAGCAAAAAGGTGTCACATTTTGTTGACAAAATTTGGTTTTTGGTTCAATAATTCGTTCGATTTTTCTCTGTTAGGTAAAAATATAATTTAAAGAAAAACCGAAAATTATTATTGCCTAGAGAGAGAGAGAGAGAGGAATTTGTTTATGGAACGGAGCAATGGAAACAATGAGCTCACGCATAATAAAACATGACTTTTTTAGATAATGTTGGTTTGTTTTACTTATTCGACATTCGCTGATTTTTGGTATGCCATATTGAAACAAATTTCTAGAATTTTTACAGAAACAGAGACGAAAATTCTTAATAACGGGGTCACATTTGCACTTCCGTCGATAAATGCAGTTGAAGAAACCGTCGTTAACATTGAAGTCGTACGGGAATTAATAGCCAAACCGGTATACTTCTGAAAACCGACAAGGATAAGTAACAGCATGATGGTTATGCATCGCGACACCTATAGTGAAGCTGTCGTCGACAACCTTTCAAATGACAAACCTCCAAAATTTTGGCCGGACTGATTCACGATTCAGTGGCGTATTTACAGGGGGGGGCACAGGGGGCACGTGCCCCCCCCCCTGTGAGCACATAAAACTTTGTTTCACATCATACTAAAATGCAGTACCAAATGTTCCCTCTTTATGTTGAGCGTTTCCATTACAAAACTTTTGGAGTTCTTCTTCGAAACATTATCATCAGATCATCTTCTCAATTCGCCAGATCTTCTCGCTGATGGCCTCTTTCAGTTTTTCCAACGGGTTGAGTTTAATTTCATAGATGCGTGGTTTCAAGAACAAGAACTCTAAGAGAATAAGTAGCAGCTATGGTTATGTCGGGGCAACGAGGTGGTGATGAAACGTTGCCCAATCTCCACGTGAATCTGTTCAGAAACAAGGACTGCTATTGAAACTCTGGTTATGTGTGAAGTGACGCCATCTTATATGTTAATATTGGTTGAGAAGAATCAACCAAGGTTTTTGTTTTGCCGGAATCGATGTCTTGTAAGCCGCTGAATTGATAAATATTTGAAACAATCGATCTGATTTATCGATCGGGGTTGTGTATTTTAATTTGGCCATACATTCGCGTTGGGCTGCTGTAAAGGTCTTTAGACCAGATGCTAAAAGTTAAAGTGTTTTGATGGGAAAACATTTTTAGCATAAATTTTCGAATTCTTACGGTTAAAACAAAGGTTCGGTGCCTGTGGTGCCCTCTGTCTGCCTGGGGTACTTTCTTCAATGCATCAATTTTCACGAAGTAAACATCATCGTAGCGATCCCGTTCCCTATCCCTTCTTTTCGCAAACATGTTCCTTCAGGTTACCATCTAGCACTCGTTTTAAACGCACGGTCGGAAATTTAGTTTATTTATTAAACCTTTTTTGATTGTATATAGTTCCAATACAAAAAAGTTTAATTTTTAAACTTTTCGATTGTTTACACCTAAATGAAACTGAATAGTTTAAATACAAAACTTTGCATTATATTTGATTTTAATACATTCCGTTTAGGTTTTAATAAAATAAAAGTTTAAATCCAAAACTAAAATAATTAAATCCAAAACCAGAATCGGGTGAAATATTAAAACTGGAGAGGTTTACTTTAAAAAAAAATTTAGTTTAAGATGTTTTTTTAAGTCGATTTTTTTTTTATTTCATATTACATTTTTTTCTGTGGGGCATGGGTGCGTTCACTCAACCGTTTATGGGCTATTTGAAGTATATAATGTTCAGACACTTGGATCAGGCCGCACATGTATGGAAATTTGGATCACGCCGAGATTCGATCTCCGGACCCCTAGATTACTAGCATGTGCGACTCAACCGAGTGCGCCACAGAGGGCTTATACCTCATGATTATTTATTATTCCATGAACAATTGGCCATATGGCAAGTACTTAAAACTGTTTTTGGTTTAAAGTTAAAATTTTAGTCCAAAAGATTAAATTTTAAACTCATGATTTGGATTTTAAACTCTGAGTTTACAACTTTTAAACTTTTAGTCTCAATTTTAAACTTTTAGTTTACACTTTAATATAAGTCTGGTTTTATTGAAAAATTTTAATCATTAAGGTCCAATTGGTTTACTTTATAATACTTTTAGTCTTAAAAATTTATAAAACTTTTGGATTTCTTAAGAAATAAACCGAATTTCACTAAAATAATTAAAACATTTGAATTGTTTAGATTTGAAACAAAATTTGCTTAAAATATGGAGTAAACTTTTTCGGTTTACTGTAAAAGTTTTAAAAAGAAACTAAATTTCCGACCGTGCGGTTTTACTTTTTTTTGCTTCATTTTAATTAATCGATCACTTCCCGGCTCTGTGCCACGGATAGTTCCTAGGATTCTGGATTGGACTTGTAAAACAGTATTCGACACTTGTTACGATCTTACGGAATCTGTTACTTCTTCTTCTTTATGGCACGATAGCCCGACGTTGGGCCTTGGCCGCCTGGATTGAAGACCTCCAATTGTCGCGGTCACGCGACCTTGTCCTCCAGTTCCGAAACCCTAGCATCTGGTGGGCGTCCTCACATATATAATGCTCCCATCGGGCTCTCGGTCGTCCGCGCAATCTGGTTCCGTCCACTCGTTGCGCGTTCATCATACCTTTTTGGGCATGCGATCGTCGTTCATCCTTTGCACATGTCCCGCCCATTGCAGTCGCTGCTATTTTAAGATTTTCGACACCTGGAGCTCATCATACAGCTGATACAACTCAAGGTTGTACCGTATGCGCCATTCACCTCGTTCACGAATGGCCCCGAAGATTCTTCGGAGAACCTTTCGCTCGAATGTGTCCAACAGGTGTTCAGAGTTTTGGGTTAGGGTCCATGCCTCGCAGCCATAGCATAGCACAGGTCGGATTATGGTTTTATACTCGTGGGGCTTCGTGTTCCTGTGCACCAGCTTCGAATTCATAATTGGGAGGACAGAAAAATAACACTTATTAGCTAGTTGTATCCGTCGCTTTATCTCATCTGTTTCGTTGGCGTCCTTTGACAATTGCAACCCAGGTAAGTGAAGTTGTCTACATACTCGATATTGAGGTCCCCCACTGTGATGCTTTAATTTACTGGCGTTATAGTTTTTGATTGTATCATGATGACCTTGGTTTTAAATTCGTTGATATGTAGCCCAACTTCTTTGGCGGCGTTATTGAGATTATGCAGGAGGCTTTCTGCATCACCCAATCTTCAAGACATGATGTTGATGTCGTCGGCGTACGCTACTAGTTGAGTCGACTTAATAAGTAGCGTTCCGCTGCTGTCAAAATTCATGACTCGAATTACATGCTCCAGAGCCAGGTTGAAGAGCGTCGGCGCCAGCCCTTCTCCTTGCTTGAGTCCAGTACGAGTTTCAAATAGTTTCTGTTACTAGATTTTTGAAAAAAAAAGAAAACATACAAAGGCTTCTTTTTCAGTAAATCCTAATTTTTCATTCAAATTTGCTTATACTTGCCGTGGATTTCAAGACCACAATATCAGCAAAAAATTGTTGTGTCAGTTTTTCATCGGTGTTCCTTTTAAAACTAAGCAGGAAAACTTTTTGGCTGAGAAAAGTGATCCGTCTCGAATCCCTTATGTCATATGGAAACGGTCTCTATGGTCATTGCATTAATTCCATGGCCAATTAAGTATTCGTAAAATTTCCTTTTCGGCTTCAGGCTCCGTCGAACTACACTACGCAAACTTTTGTTAGTCCCTCCGTAATTTGTTTTCAGGTACATCGTTATCAACAACCTACCATTTTAGATCTGCTTAATTGCACTAATGCCTGCCTTCAATTTAAATTTTATCAACCAGTGCAGTGCAAATGCTATATCTGGTAGACTTAGTTGAATAAACTATAGCTCCTTGCCAAGATCCCTCAATCTTATAAATGTTTTTCCTATGTAGATGCTACCGGGTATCCCCACACCAAAACATTTTGTACTAAGTTAGTCTCATACTCTGTGCCCCCCCTTTGAGAATTTTCTAAATACGCCACTGTCACGATTGATGCACTGAGGAGATTCAACTTCTGCAGGTCGCTTTCACCAAGTAATGATCAAAATTGTAATTCATTCCTGTTGTTGTAGCGGCGCAAGTGAGGGGGGGCGACTAGTATCGTCATTCATAGATGGTTGGCATCCTCTCCCCAAGTTCTAGACCTATGAAGGTTGCCACCTCAATGGGGTTCTCCCATAGTGCAATCGGTGTAAGTTGCGTAGGTGCGGCAGGGCAGTCGAAGAGATGGTCCACATTATGTGGGCTGGCTCCACATGCTGGACAAATATCTGCAATGGCGTTGTCGATGCGAGACCAGAACGAGTTAAGTCTGAAGCCCCATCCAGAGCGAAGCTGAGCCAAGGTGGTACGTGTGGCTCTGGGTAGTTGTTGTTTATCGGTTGGTCGAGCGCGAGGGACACGGTTTGCGGATAGGTCATTCATGGCTTTGGTTACCTCATTGGTGTGTAATTGCTTTAAGGCCGCCTTGTATGTGTTTGTGTTATCGAGAGGAACTCTTTTAAATCTTTGGACTTCCCTTTCCTTGTCCCTTAAAGAACGTCTTACAGGACGTGGTGGTGGGGTTTTGTCCATAAGGTCATGATTCGGGTGTTCACTACGATAACAACCAACAAGATATTGCTTTGCCAGGAGCTCATTATGAGTTTTCAGATTTAGCAGCTTTGTCTATTGCTGGAGGTGATCTTGTGATGTCATGCGTACACATCCAGTAATTGTACGCAACTTCAACTTCAGGTTCTTGCTAATGAAGAAGGTGTTGAGCTCTTCCATTTAACCGTTGATAAGGTCGCACATGTCGGAAGTATCGTTGCCGGATGTCAGGATGGTGCAGCGTAGGATATTATGTCGACATATAGAGGTTGAACAAAGTGGGGGATAGAACTCCACCTTGTGGTACTCCCTATTTGATCCTTCTTAGTTTAGATTTCCCATTTCTAAACTCTGTGCTGGATTGACGTCCGGCAAGGCAGTTTGCGATCCATTTAACTATATGCGACGGTGTGGATGAGTTATGGAGGTCTGTCAGGAGCGAGTGATTCACCATATCAAACGCTTTCGACAGATCCAAAGCCACTAGGACGGTACGCTTAAACGACTCGCTGGTTGATTCGATTCAAGACCTTAGACATGATTCGGTCTAATGCAGTGGTGGTGCTGTGCATTTTCCTAAAGCCGTGTTGGAGATTAGCGAGTTGTATGTGCGTTTTGTGTATCAGCGATTCTAGTATTTTTGTCACAGGAGATAAAAGCGTGATCGGGCGGTAGGATTCTCCTAAGGAGTGTTGTTTGCCAGGTTTGGGTGTGTGGCCTCTCTTCCAAATCTCTGGTATGCTGAATGTTCGGAGTGAATGGTTCATCGTAGCAGTGATATACTCTAAGGCCGGTACGTCGAGATGTTTGAGCATTATCAGTGCTATACCGTCCGGACCAAGCGCTTTTGAATTTTTAGCGTTTTTTATGGCATTGGTTACTTCAGTGGTGGTGGTTTGAAGATATTCATCTACCTTGGTGTTACGGATGGCTCGTGTAATTTTGCGCTTGAGTCTATCCTTGGATGGGTCATCGACGAACTGTTTGTTAAACAGATTGGCGCATTTCTTGTCGTCGCTCACGGTAGAATTGCCAAACTTGATAGCGACCCTCCCTTGAGTTTTAGTGGGATTAGATAAGTTTCTAACGATGCTCTATAGTTTGTTCACACCTGTGATGGTATTCAGATTTCGTAGGTGTGAGTGCCATATACACTGCGCGACAAATGCTTAGGTTCATGGACATGTTACATTAAAATGATATAATTTCTATGTAATCTGATCGGAAATAATTTTTAAATAATGCTCTCTCAATTAACGGTTATTTTGATAAATATTGAAAATCGAAATTTCCACTGCGACAATTGTATAGGTTCACTTACCTTAAAGAGTTATCTCGTCGTGGTGAGAAGTATTTGTGGAAACAGTTTTTTTCGGGTTGTACTCTGTGAGTAATATAGTGGATAATGTAAAAAGGAAAACAACTTTCTGCCGAGGAAAAGGCGACAATTTCCATACTAAAGCAAGAAGGATATTCAAACCGACAAAAATGGCAATACGGATTCAGCGGAGCTCGAACGTTGTTAATAACTTTATACGAGATAGTGAAAATTATGGCCGATGATACGCATGAAGCAAAAAAAAAAAAAACGATTTCCGGTGCATCACGGCGACGTCTCTTAAGATAAGCCTCGAATTCGCCCCTTACTGCGCGTAAGCTTGGGAGAATTTGGGGTTATCAACAAGTGTGAGGACCATCCAACGAGTTCTTCCTTCTTCTTCTTGTTTGAAACGTTTACGGTTAAAGAAAAAAACAGCCTTAACCCCGCAACATCGCCTACAGTGCCTGGAATTCGCCTCAAGATTCATGAACTGGACATCGCAATGGAGACTAGCAAAAGCCTCGCTATTGTACCTTTTAAAGCCATCCCAGTCAGCTTTCTTACAGTTTGTGTACGTTTTCTTGTCGGAATGGATGAATTTAGATGGCATATCCAGCGTTAGTATAATTGGTACGTGATTGGAGTACATCGTGAGGATTGGCTCCATGCTAACATGCTACTGTGCATGGACGAAAGCATTTCGCAACGTGGTAGTTGTAATAACGGGGCACTGTCCTATTGGGGAGCAAGAATACTCCCGAATTCCTCACAATGACTTTTGCAGAAGTTGTGATGACGAAGAAGAGGAAGACACTGTGCACCACTTACTGTGTTACTCTCCCACCCTGTCCGCGTTTTCTCGGCTCAAGGCATTTTTACGATACTGATGACCTCCGAGATGTGAGCCCACAATACTGCTCAATTGATATATTGTCAGCACGGGCTGGTTTCCTAGCATTAGCGGTTAGAGGTGGCATGTTTCTCTCGGTGGTATCACAATGGACCGAATTCTAGTCTAAGTTCGCTGGTTGCAACCTGGCGGCCTCTGTACCTAACCTATGTGCATTTAGAGTTCAATTACTAGACGTCACTAGGAGAGGTACGCTACAGCCGAGACGAGGCACATACACGCTAGAGGTGTCGACACGATCCTACAACGGGAACAATACGAAATCCCTAATTACAAAATCCCCATAATCATAATACTCATTATGACGTAGGTCGAAACGAACTTATTTATCTTTAAAACTTTTCTCAAAAACCATGAACACTTACGCCAGGCGCATGGTCGTGAAAAGTGGCTCAAGAGAGTATGCCCTGCACTGTCTGGATATTATATAAGAAATTTGAGCTTATTTTTTTACTGTTCTTTAGGCGAAATCGGCATGGAGGAGTAGGTAACAATACGTTTCTTAGTGGCCCACCCAGATTCACAGAGCACGAGCCGCCACTGTGTGGGTTATACATTTTAACGCAAATTTAATTAATTCGGTTTTTATAACCTTACTAAAAACAGGGATGAGAACATCCCTTAGCATATAAAACAAAGCCATAGTTGCCCCATACCAAGCTCACTCGGGTGTTGGATCTTGCAATAATTCTTGGGTTTTTGTCTTTTGGCGGAGTTTGGGATCTGGTAACCGTGGCTAACGTTGGTAAGTAAACTCATTACAACCGCCGCATTGTTTCCATCCAATTCTCAATAAATAAACGCAACACAAGACTTTTCATTTAATCGTCACTTTACACAACATGTGTAAAGCATGCGCATCGAATCACGAAGTTTCCCGTACCTAAAACGATCATCCGACCCGCGTGCTATGACATGGCTACGAAACATGAAACCTTATCCAAACCTCCGAAACTTTGCTGGACAGATTCGAACGAAAAGTTGTTCGGCAAATTTTCGAGGCCGTTCGGGAGTAGTTTCGAGGCCGAGATGGACGATAATCGCATGCCAAAAAAGGCGATGAACGCACAACGAGTTGACGGAGCGAGATTGCGTGGACGACCGAGAGTTTGCTGCGAGTACTCAGTAAGTAGGTGAGGACGCTTACCAGCATTGTTAGCAATTTAGCCGTTTCCGGGTAAATTTAGCCGGAAACTAGGCTGTTTAAGTGGAAGAAATTTCTTCAGCCATTTTTCTGTCTAAAACTATCTTATAAAATTTAGAAATTGGATTAATTTTGAAAATAGTGAAGAAATCGAGCTTCAGTTTTCAATATTTAGAACCAAAAACCCTCATCATTGTGAAACTTGTCGTGTATAAGTGATTTTATACTTGGTGTATTTCGGTTACAATCTTTTTCATTCTGCGCCCCCCTTTGCAAAGTCTGCTAAGACTGGTGCCAAGCCGAGAAAATTTTAACCAAAAACCGAAAAGAGGTGTGGAAATTTTTGTATTTCCGCCATTGGAATATAGTTCACTAGGTGCTAGGTTGCGGACTTTAATTATACATATTTGCTTTCTTTGATTAATTGCTTTATTTTGTTTATAACTTCTTACAGCTGTCAAAATACGGAGACATGATTTGCCATAAATTTAAGCAATCACACACTGATTTTGGGCAGAAGTTTAGATTAATTTTTTTAAATATAAATTATGACCAAATCCGTTGCACAGAATTGCTTCCTTAATAATCCACATACATGCATGCCAACACGCTACACGCAACCCAGAAAAAAGTCCAGCCATATCTTAAGACTGCATAGAAAAAGCACACTAGCACAAGCTTAGTGGAGCCCAAGTTTTGGAACTTTTGTCGGCTGATAGCGACCAGACTTTTGGGCATTCGGTGGATGAGATGACACTTTATCTCTGAGTTGCCGGAGCTTGGTTTCGAATCCCAATGTGAACGTGGATGTTTGTGTTGTCTATGAAAATTGTCCTTCGGCAGCTGGTTCTTCGATGTAAATCGTTCCGGAGCTACCCGTTGTCACAACGGCCAAGAGCTACCAAAACCCCCTTCGATTCAAGAGAGAGCAAAATGCATCCTAACACAACATTCAATCTTTTTTTTTGCATCGATAAGTAAAGAAGAGCTATACCACAATCTGAAGGTGTTCTAATAAATACAAAAAAATCAAAGGAAAATTAATTCAGCACGAGCCTAGACATCCATATCAAGTGATTTCGGCCTTAAATATTTTCAGCGGTCTTTTGGCCAGAGCCAGAGGCTCTCATAGTTGAAATAGATTGGATGCTTCAGCATCAGCATCAGCAGAAAAATTTCAATTTAGAACACACGCATTTGCCTTTGATGACGCACATTGACAGCAGCTGCAGCGGCAGAAGCATTTTTTCTGCTTCTGCTGTCAATGTGGGTCATCAAAGGCAAATGCGTGTGTTCTAAATTGAAATGTTTCTGCTGATGCCGATGCTGACGCGTCAAATGTATTTCAAACATTAGCTAGTATAAAATAAAATTTATTGTTACAGCGATATAATGTATAAGTTGTACTCGCGCCCCTCATTCCAAACCATCACGCCTCCCTAGGAGGCGCGCCCCACAGTTTCAGCAATCACTGCTGTTGTATTTTCGGAATGGTAAAATGTAATGGGTATTCAACCCAATACATTTTAAGCATAGCAAAAAGCATAGCCTAAGAAGCAAAAAAGATTTCTCAAACCATAAAAAAAAACAATTTTCCGGAATATATATTTTTTGTAGACAAGGAGACACTTTCCGAAGTCAATACAAATGCTTCATTTATTGTTCCTCTTTTAACAGCTAGAAAATTTGATTTTGTCCTAAAACTTTTAAAAATTCATCAGAAAAATCGTCGGACGCCCAAATATTGAGAAATGTTGTCCGTCGATGTGCTAGCTGAAGATTTTGAATTTTACCCACTAAACGACCATTTGCCGTTCCTGATTGTGCTTGTTGCGGGAGGGCCCTCGAGTCAAGTTTTTCCGCCACTGCTAAGACATCCATAAAGCATAGGCCGTAGTTTACGACTTTGTTTTATATGTTTTTAGTCGGTTTTGACCGTTTTTCTGGCTAAATTTAACCGGAATTCAAATTGTCAGTTGGCAGCACTGCAGCACTGCGTCACCAGCTGCTGCGCTTCCGAAACTTGAGGACAAGGTCGCGACAATTGGAGGTCATCGATTCAAACCAAGGCCCGACGTCGATGCGCGCAAAAGGACGATTAGATCATAACTTTTCCGTTTTTTTTGGTTGGTTGGTTTGGATTTTTTTAAGAATTGCATTTTTATAACAGGGATTTACTTAAGGCCTGCGAGCACAAGGACCTACTTCTTGTAAAAAAAAAAAACACTTTTGTATGAGTAGTTATATATTTTACTTTCGCCCTATAAAAGAGAATACAATAACACTTTGTTCATCATCACTTCAAATATTAATCATAGTACAATACATATACATATCTTAGCTACAAGTTATAACAGTTAAGCGCTATTTGTTGTCTATTCGAACGGATTCAGATTACTATCATACTCCTTAGCTGGTCCCCGAGCATCACTCTGCATACTACTATCGTCACCGTCACCATCATCATCAGCGAAAGGATTTTTACTATCATCATATTCAAATGGATTGGTAGCATCAACCTTGGCGGGTTCACGTTTTTCCGTAGCATACGCTTCACGCCCTCTTATAAAATCTGCAAGTTTTGGACTTGCACGTGGCGTAAGACGAGCACTTTCATTACGTCTACGATTCATATCTACCGGATGCGTTACAGTCGCCGGTTCCACATAGGACGATGAGTATTTATGCACCTCCTCCATTCGCAGCCGACCTTCGCCGGGAATTGTCACAGTTCCTGGTTTTCCTGAAATAATCACTGATTAGATTATTTTGTGATCTCATTGATAAATTCTACCATTACCTGTCTTGTTGCCTTCATGCAAACGCATTTTTGCTTCGGCGCCAGCGCCATACTCACGCGACTTATCGATCGTCATTAATTTCATCGGTTGAATTATGTTTTGATTAATCTGAAAAATAGCCGAGTGTTTAAAAACAATCTCATCTTATAAAAGGTGGCAAATTACTTCATTGTTTTCCGGTTCATCGACAATCAGAATATTGTTAAATAGTTCCCGTCCAAAATACTCGGCAACTACCGAGAACGGATCGTGTGTTCGATCGAGTATACTATGAAATGCTTCATGTTGGTTTCGTGCTTCATTTTGAGCGGTAAGAGCATCCATCAGTTGGGAATTGCGACCGTGGCAAACGCTACAATCTTTTTCGCTTTCCGAATAGGATCGAATACAACTGAAATCAGGCAAAAATATCTTGTAAAGAAAATGATAATCATTTTGCGTATTCATAAGTTACTCTTGATGAAACGAATGTTGACAGATGAAATAGACGGCAGGCATGGTCAAGGGTTGTTGACAGGTGTTGCATATTGTGCTTCGGAATTCAATTGGATTGTTTCGAATATTGTCGATATGCTTCTTCAACGTGCTGAGATCAGCCGTAAGGGCGTCCACGTCTCTTTCGTCCTGCATAAATAATATTTTGGGGATGAAGAACAAAAGAAACTATTTTTGAAGTAAAACCCAGCATACCTGTTTCGCTTTTTCTTCCTCCTTTCGGAAAACTTGTAGGAAATAGTCACGAACATGCACGAGATTTGGTCCATTTTCCACAGCCAGACAATTGAGAACTTGGAGAGGCGATTGAAGTTTCTCAGTAGCTGAAATGAGTCACCATGAATGTCACTAATGACATGATTGATGATGCAATGTATTAGTATACCTATCACATTTAAAACTTGCAAAAGAAGCGTCTGTGGCGCCTTATCATCGTCCCTCAGGCCGGTTAGTGCTTGAAGCCACAGAGACGGTTCACTGCATCCCAGACGTTTACATGTCGATATCAAACCGTTGTAGTCGCGATTTTTCAAATGATATCGGACAACTAAGTGATATCTATAAATACATCGGATATTATAAATAAACGAATCAAAAGAGAGAATCAATATTCGTACAATTTTTGTTCCTCATAGATCCACAGTATTCCTGGCAAGAAATTCGCCATTTTGCACAGCACCAAAATATGGTCTTTCGAATAGACATCATCGTACGTCTTTAAGATGTCCATTAGCCGATTTTCAACACTTTTGTCTTGTTGCCATTGTTTTAGATACAATTCTATTAGTGTGTTGTAGATTGTTCCACTGCATGTGGTCTTATTCGCCACTAAATGTTCGAGAAATTCGATCAATCTGTTCAAGAGGATGAACACTTAGTTATGTCATTAGGAAACAGTTTTTTTTGCGGATTACTTACTTATCGGAATGTTTAATAAAAAGCTGTATAAAATCTTCAGCATTAGCACAGTCTATATTATCATATGGCACCGACTCCATGATCAGCTGCGTTGGACTTCCTTTGGGTCTATAGTTTGTGCACAGCCGTTTAAGAAGGTCTGTTGTTCGGGTCGGACAATGTTCCATCAAAATACTGCCATACTTCTTCATACTTGATTCAGCATCGCTCAATTGCAATTCGGAAATATAGTATAATGCCTGAAAAAAAATAAAAGCATCACAAAAAGTTTGTTTTTCTATTGGCCAACCGATTCAGCTTACCTCATCGTACGCCTTCATCTCTTCAAGCAATATGCTTATGCTATGATCGTGTTTCTGATTTCGTTTCGACAACGACAGTGCCAGGTCGATGGAAGCGTTACGACACACTTTTATTGCGACATCCAAATCGAAAATGATGTCTGGACTTTCGTCGTTGGATAAGAAGTCCTTAAGCTGCAAAAAATATGAGAAGTGGTTTTACAATCCAATTCTGTAACACATTTTACTTACCTTATCCGTGAAATCCAATCGAGTAAAGCAATTCAGCAGCAATGTCGTATGATCAGCCGTTGCTTGTCCTTGCTTATGCAACGCTTCCAAATAGTCAGTCAAATAGCTAATATGTCGCGAGTCCAGAAAACGTCGTATAATATACGATGGCTCCAAATAACCTATTGTCTTAATATATTGTTCCACAGCACCTATGAACAATCATCTTAAAACCATGCATTCAAATTGGATTCCTCTTACCTTGATAGTTCCCCTTCCCATACAAATGGTCACCATATTGTTTGAAAATTCCCGCCAATCCTTCGGCATCGTATTGTTGATTTTTCGCAATACGAATCGCTATATCGTACAAATTTTTCTTAAACAATAAATTCAATTTGCTTTGCAAATCTTTTTCGTCCAAATGATAGACTTCTTTGGTTTTCGTTACAATGTAACATGTGCCGAATTCAATGAGAATCGCAGCAACAGCATCGATTGATGTTGTATAGACAATGAATTTATTTTGAATGTCGATGACGGTGAGTGTGTATTCTCTGAAAAATATTTTTTTTTTTATTATAATTAATTGCATTAGCTAAGGATGTGTGTTAGCTTTTACTTTTGCGAAGGCAACATATTTTTGGTAGATTTCGTTATAGTTAGCAGATGAGTGCGAAACCATTGAATTATGAATTTTTGTCCGTCCAGAGCATAGCAGGGACCTCGGCCGTCAACTGTGTAGCAATAGATTGCCTGTAATGTGACAATAGAACAAAATTAATAAATGCAAAAATTGATTATTCCTTGTACGCGTATTTTAGGTTTATAAAACTCCCCCCTAAAATGCCATGCGATGAGTAAACTCAGTCCCCATCCGACTTACATTCACATTGACTTAACAACCTTGACGGATTAGTATTATCAGTTCAGAGAGACTTTGGTTTGCAGTTTGTAACGGCAGCTTTTCTGTTTTATTTGTTGGTGTGGTTATCAATGTATTTGTGCTGTAGTTATAGCTGCATCATGTAAAGTAGAACATGATTTAGTTATGTATTTTCTCTTTACAATTAAGGCCTTGAATGGTACCAGACATGTTTTCTGTTGTTCGAGGTATATTTCCACTAAGCGGTGAGTCTTACAATAGCTTATCCAAGAGCCGTAGTATGAGCTATTTCCAAGTATTTCCCCACATTAGGAAAACGTATTACGGAAAAGTACTTGATTAGAGATGCACGAAAATGAGTGGCAATCTTATGTGGCAGAAAAGTCCTAAATTGTGAAATTTATATGGAAAATGGGTAGTACCGCACCAAAAATGCCGCTAATCAAACAGATAGGTATGGGATGAATTTGATTATTTTCTAGACAAATACAAATACGCTTTTGTGTCAATTTTCAATTTTCAGTTCAAAAAAAGCAGTCAGTGACTGAATTGTATAATTGGCAAGGAAGCATGAGATGCGCTCAAAAATGCGTTCAAAGCTGATGATGGTAAAGCGCGGGGCATGGATTCACTAACAGTACTTGATGCAGCTGGAGCTGAATGACTGTGAAATCATGGAGGATTATACAAGCTAAATGACGGCTACGCATCAAAAACTCGAGTCATCGGGAACGCTAATACCGAATGACATTGTTGCGAAATTATGTTGTCTAGCAGATATACCCCTTTAATAATGGCGTTAGCAAATGGCTCAGTGAAGTTAAGCACAGATTTTGTTCACACAAATCTCCTACAACAAGCCCGACATTAACAAGAAAATGCTCTGGAGTCGAAAAAAAATCAAATAGTCGCCTGAAAACAGCCGAAATCGATAGGCATTCTGTCTTCTAGGTCAAGGCCTAGAATGACAGAATGCTATTTCGATGGGTTTATCCCATAGCGGCAAAGGTAAAGCAACAACCTGTTGAGCAGGACAATCGAATACATGCTCCACGTTGTGCGGGCTATCCGAATTAAGCCTTGTACAACATTCGGAACGTAATTAAGTCAAGAACTACCTTGATTGTTTGTGGCTTTTGGAAGTTGTAACTCTTCTCTTGACGAGTTGGCTGGTGGTTCGGTGCCTAGTACACGATTTGCTGACAAAACTTCAATAGACAAATGAACTTCATCTGAGTGTATGTCAGTTATGGAAGGGTCCAAAGTCAAATCATGTATCTCTGGATTTCCCTTGGTTGTCCCTCACTTAACGTTCAACTTGACGTGGTGGTGACGGATTGTCCGTCCATAAGATGAGGGTTCGGGTGGTTGTACGATAACATCCGACTAGATATTGTTGTACGACAGTTTCGTTGTGAATTTTCGAAGTCCATCAGGATTGTCGTGCTCTGTGGCCGTGATCGTTCAGTCGCCACTCTGTGAAATATACACTCATAGAGACACGAGTTTCCAAACTCTGCACGACTCGTCGCAAGTTTATTATTCAGAACAAGATGATAAGAAATATTCTTATCGTAGAATAATAAACTAACAATGCGACTAGGAAGTGGTATGGCTGACAACCGTATCACACTCCGAATTCAGTTGTCTTAACGTTGATGACTACACACGGTAGTCATCAACGCACCATGCTCCACTAGGAGTTACGGTAATGAAGCGAGAGATCAGGATTTTGGGATATCGGAAGGTAGGAACCTTTATGTCGGTTACGTTGACGTTGAGTCGTACATTATATTCTTATTCATTATATTATTTCAGGTAACCATGATGAGGGCACATATAGCAGAATTATCATGCCA
Organism: Microchrysa polita; assembly: GCA_949715475.1. Lineage (NCBI taxonomy): Eukaryota > Metazoa > Arthropoda > Insecta > Diptera > Stratiomyidae > Microchrysa > Microchrysa polita. The sequence goes on along the minus strand of OX454415.1, from coordinate 130,108,074 downwards.
GTTGTCATCCTCGTGCGTGATAATGTCGATACCTTTCAGGTGGAGTGGAAATTACTGACATGTAGAGGTTAAACATGGGAGGAGATATAACTCCTCCTTGTGGTACGCCTTGCTTAACTCTTCGTAGTCTAGATTTCCCCGTCTGTAAATTATGTGCAGGATTTCCGACCGGCAAGGTAATTTGCGACCCATTTCAATACATACATGCAAATGGTCCGATCAAGTGCCGTGGTAATGCAATGCATTTTCCTAAAGCCATGTTAGTGGCTCGCGATATCTATATGCGTCGTAAATATCGGAAGTACGAGTATTAGCGAATGCAGTATTTTGGTCACAGAGAATAAACGCGTATTCGAACGGTATGTGCTCTTTACCAGGTTTGCGTAATGGGATGATGCAGCCTTTCTTCCAATATGTGTATCGAGGTGTGTTATCATCGCAATACCTTCGGGACCAAACGCTTTACAATTTTTAGCTTTCAGTATTGTAAGGGTGTTGTTGTAGCGGTAAGGTAAGGGTGTAGTCTCGGGTGGCGACTTTGAGGCGCTCCACTACCGCGGTATTACGGACAGTTATTTTGCACTTGAACTGGTTGAATAAGTTTTTCGCATTTTCTGTCGTCGTTTACGGTAGTGGTGGCCGACTTTATCGCAACCTTTCTTTTCGTTTTCATGGGGTTGGAATGGCCTCTCACAGTCTTTCAGAGCTTGCTCACACCGGCGCTAGAATTGATGTTTTTAAGGTGAGAATTCCACTTGTTCCGTCTGTGGTCGTTTACTTGCTTAACAATCTCTGCCTTGAGATCGTCAATGCGAGCGTCACTGGAGTCGATTTCTAGGTTTTGTCAATTTTGCCGAAGATTTTGGGGAGTTCGGTTTATGACTTGGTATGCGGCCTGCTGGGACGATTTTTTTTTACAGTTTTCTGTAATATCCGTCTAAAGTGTTTTTCAGCTATACGTACATCGGTGCGTTGTGTTAAGCTAGCAAAAGATTCGCTAGTAAACCTTATGAAGCCGACCCAGTCGGTTGAAATTGACCCATGTTTTCTTTCCAGAATATGCAAATTTTTACGGTATGTCCAGTGTAAAGACATTAGGTATGTGATCAGATGCCATAGTGAAAACATAGCTGCTGCGATAGGGTTTTCCCACAGCGATATAGGGGTAAGATCAGTGGGCGCAGCGGGGCATTGAAACAAGTGACCCACATCATGAGGAGTACCATTGCAGTTTGGACAGATGTTTTGGATGTCCGGGTTTATGCGAGAAAGGTACGAATTAAGGCGTGAACAAAAGCCCGACCGAAGTTGAGCTAGTGTTACTCTAGTGGCTCTCGGGAGCCTAATCTCCTCAGGCGAAATTGGTGGTGGGCGCTCTGAGAGGACTCTATTCGCACCTAAACTCGCGATAGACCGATTCACTTCTTCAGTGTGGATCGCTGCAATGGCGGCTCGGTATGTAACTTCATCGTAAGGGTCCCGTTTGTATCCCTGAACCTCTCTCTCAAGGTCTCGTAAACCATGCCTGACATGTCGTGGTGGAGGAATTCGGTCCATGAGATGATTATTGGGATGATCCTCACGGTAGCAACCAACAAGATACTGTTTTGAGAGTAGGAGATTTTGGTCACGTATTGGCATCAATTTTGTCTCCTGATGTAAGTGATCCTGGGCAGACATCAGAAGGCAACCTGTCGCGATGCGTAGAGCGGCATTTTGGCAGACCTGAACTTTGGACCAGTTTGTGTCACATAGACTATGTGTCCAAACTGGGGCTGCATAATCAGCGGCCGCTCGACCCACCGCTTTATAAGTAGCTAGCATGGTTTCTTTATCTTTGCCCCAGGTGCTACCAGCTAGAGCTTTTAGGATGTTGTTCCTACTGCGCATTTTTTCACAGACTGAAGCTGCATGATTCGCAGACGTCATCATGTTCTCTAGGTGAAGCCCGAGAATTTTTGGGTTTTTAACAGTAGGAACAGAATTGTTGCCAATACGTATATCCATCTCCCATCTGATGTCCTCCCACCAAGTGGTTAGAAAAGTCGCAGAGGATTTGGACGCAGAGATGGTGAGGTTTCGGCTTTGGAAAATGCCTGTAATCGTCCTAGATAGCGATTAATTCGGAGGCGCATTTCATCCTTATCGTTCCCTGTGGCGAGTACGATGCAATCGTCAGCATAGGAAAACACCTCGATTCCTTCAGGTGGTGTGGGAAGGCCGGACATGTAGATGTTAAACAGAGTGGGGGAGAGTACCCCTCCCTGTGGAACACCTAATTTGTTTTGCCTAAGCTTAGAACGTTTGCCTCGAAACTCGGTGAAGGAGTGCCGACCATCTTCTGATCTTCCTTCTATTGGTGATATATGGAAGGCAAACTCCAGCGGGATAGGACACCATCCATCAGAGGTCACTAACACTAGCATAAACACGGAACAAAGAGCGAAATCTGCGACTAAGCCATAAGCCCATTTCCTATCCTATCCTATCCATACACTTACTAGTCGCATTAGTAGTATTGTTTCACGATAAGAATATATTATGAATAATAACAATAATAAATAATAATCTCGGCGTGATTAAAAATGTCCGTACATGTCCCGCTCTGTGGCTCACTTGGTTAAGTAGCACTCTACGATGCTATTAACCTAGAGGTCCGAAGATCGAATCTCAGCGTGGTCCAAAATTTTCGTACATGTGCGGATAGCAAATATAGTATAGTGCTTGCAACATTACATACACTGCGGAATGATATGCAATGTAACGTTGACTCGAAATCGGCTATAAACGGCTGAATTAACGCTCCATGGTACCACATGGGGCTATACGGTACTGAGAAGAAGATTAGGAATAATAAACTTGCGACGGGCCATGCCTAGTTCGGAAACTCATTTCTCTATTAATCTCTATATTACAGAGTGGCGGCCGAACGATCTCGGTCACAGAGCACGACATGGTAGTGCCGTGGGCATTATCATGTAGGGGGGGGAGGTAAGCTTAATTTAGCATTGATTTTGTAAATCCCTTTAATAGCACGTGGAGGACATGTGACCGATACGTTCTGAAAGAAAATTGCCTTCGCATTATCTTTGTACCAAACTAACGTTTCCATGTTCATCATTTCATACAAAACGAGCCCCCTCAATCGTGTTTTTACCCTACTTATGACTGCGAGCAGATTCTTCTTACCCTGATCCAGGGGAGATTTCAGTATCTGTGGCGCCAAATTTTGATGATGCCATTTTATTAATATTGGCCTGAAACGACCGAATCTGCAATCCTTTTTCGCGAAATCGTAACGGTTCTCCAGATATTCAATGTCAAAGTTTGTCTTTTCTATGAAGCCAGTTAAGTAATTTGGTAAGAAAAGGGGGTATTTCCGCTTTACACATTGGAGAAAGTGTTCGATGCCATCAAATTGACGTTTTAATTTTAATCAGTCCCACTAGAATAGTAAGATATACCAATTTGGCAAAGATGTTAATAATATGAAAAGTCGAAATTTATTTGCGAACAAGAATTGTAAAATTTGCTAGACAGGGAGGACAATTAAATTTAAAATGTTATTTTCGGTGCAATGCTATTGATTCACATCAAACTGTGATAAAAAATACTCCCAAGTTCCCATTAAAAACTGAACTACCCCATATAAATGTCAAACTTTGACATTGAATATCTGGAGAACCGTTACGATTTCGCGAAAAAGGATTGCAGATTCGGTCGTTTCAGGCCAATATTAATGAAATGGCATCATCAAAATTTGGCGCCACAGATACTGAAATCGTGCCCTGATCCAGACTGTTGAGTCGAAGATCTTTCCATCACCGAAAAATTCATTAATAAGCCACAAAACCCTGAAGTCAAAAGTCGTAATCATTGCAATCTTATGAGTTTTCCTATGCCAGAAATGAGCAATGGCTAATGGCATAGTTGTACTCGGACACTTAGAAGCAAGAAGAAAAACACGTCAAATTTCCTCATGAAATGAAATATATCACACTCCTGGCGGGATTAAAAATTCTTCTTGTAAGACATCTGTTAAAATTTCATATACAAAAAAAAAAGAAACTCACATCATCTCTGCCAACCATAAAATTTGCTTCACTTCCACCCAGCGAGCTGGTCAACGCACAGCATCGTGTCGGCGCATATGTTTTATCCAAAACAATTTTTGTCTCTCGATCCTTACTCTGCAGCGAATAGACCAGTACACCTGAATCGGAGCAGACGAACATGTTCACCACCTGCTAAAACAGAAAATCACCAAATCTTCCTAAAGGACATCTTCTTGAAGCAGGAACTTACCTTTGGTAACTGTTTAAAGGCAATGCCTGTTATAGCACTGGTGCCACTGGACAAAGTTTTCAAAGTCTTGGATCTATCACGCCCAATATCGCCTCGATACAACGATATTCCACCGCGGTCGAATCCAATAGCTAAAAATTGACCATTCTCCGTAACGGCTGGAAGAAAACAGAAAAAATCAATTAGCGGGCAACGTTATCAGTACCAGACGCAGTCGAAATTTTACCTAGAGATGTTGGTTTCTGTAGAGCTGCTTTCACTGTCCTCAAACAGGGAGCACCATTCGCCTTTGTGATTTTCATGAGATTCCACACCTTGTAGATGGGAACATCGCCAGCATCGTCACTCTGTAACAAATTGTATTGGAAACTAAGCGAAAATGGTCGTGAAACGAAATTCAGACAAAATCCTACCGATATTGTGACCAACAAATTATTTTGTACGGACAACGTACACAGCGTTATCGCCGACTCATGTCCGCGAAACGAAATCACCTCCCAATTGCGATAGACGACATGCACCCAGCCGTATGAATCACACACAATAATTTGATTTTTTCCATTTGTTGCGCACGTAATGTCGGCATCCTGAAATGTTTTGAAATCCATTTAGTATGATGAGGACTACGGCGGAAAGTGAAAAACATCATAATTCGTACCTTGATTGCATCTCGTAACTGACCACCATCCGCCCCTTGACTAAGATCGAAAAAATTGAATTTGCGCCACTGAAACGTGAATGATAGAGTAGATTATTAGGCATATTAGCTGGGAGTGATATGTGTTTACCTCAAATATCGCCATTGTTTCTTTATCGCTAAATATTGAGCGCAGGAGCTCAAGTAGTAAAAAAACAGCGAAGAAAACAGTAATTTGACATTGTAGAATTGACAGATGACAAGATTGATTTGACAATTTTGTTAATGCTGATGGTTTTTGGTACGTTTATACCGCTAGTGCTAGTTTTTAAGAAGAACACAATAGGGTTGGATTAAATGAATTATGATGCTTACGTCGTGTTTACGAATTGTACAACACCCGAGCCTTAACATAAACGTCCTACTTAACATAAACGTCCTACGTGTATTATTTTTGTAAAAACAGCGGTGTATCGGTATTGATCGAATCAATTGAACAATTTCGAAAGACTCTTTCAGAAGCGCCACAGACCCTTCGATCGATTGGCGAGATTTTTTGATTGCGAGATAAATTGGAAGGTGTAATGTGACCATTGGGTTCAATTTTTTGATTTGGTCTATGTAACGTATTGCCATGCAATTTTCCGTACAAGCTGTCATATGACAATCATGTGATCTTAGTTGCTGATTTGTTGACGTAAACCTGTGGTCGTTCTTCATGCTGTGGTTGTGGTGGTCATTTTCCATCAAAAGTAGCAATCCATCTTCCGTCGCCAAAAATGGTATAATTTTCGCTATTTTGTGTTGGGTCTTGTGGACCGTGAGACTGTCAATTTCAGATTGCCCATAAATTGCCTAGTGTGTGTGCTGTCGTAGATCGATTGTGGGCAATCGATTGACCAATAAATCGCGCTAGGTAGGTGGCGCCCTTTTATACAGATCTTAACTTGGATAAGTTCGTCAAAGTAATAGTAGATCCTCCTACAGATTGTAGTATTTCTATTTCTAACAAGCTATCCTTTCGAGCCTTCTAGTTACAGCTGTGCGTTAGCAATTTTTTTTTATGAAGTTTGGTTGGATTCGGAATCAATGGATTCTCCGTGTGTGTGCGACCAAATGGGCAGCATTTATCCGTGATCTAAACGAGACCGCGTCTCCCTAAGTGTAGCATTGAATCGGCAGCACTTCCATGGAACAGCAGTTCTTCTATTCCCACAGAAATTCCCCTCTCCGAATCTTGAAAAGTGCACCAAAAACTTTCCGGTCCACGGATTGATCTTGGTCCTGCTTCTGAGCCGATTTGCCTTTAAATTCTACTGCCTCGGCTGCTATTTGGTTGTTGGTGCGAAGTTCCTTTACGATTACCAATCGGCAAACAAATTTCACTTAAACATGGTCAAACACTTGCTCGAAGTGGTCACACAATTTCACGCTATCGCGCAAACAACGTTTTTTCTTTGTTTCGCAGATGTTCATTTGGTACTATTTGGCCAAACTCCATTTGTTGATCGCAGCCACGAGATTATGGCCTGTGCAGTGCCGGTTATTCCCTCATTTGGAGTTTGCATGTGTACTGGGCCCACATCCAACGAAACTGGGCGGCCACACACGAAGCGTCCAAATCCCCATTTTTGGGATTCCTCGTTCTATCCAAACTCCATATAAAAAATGACAACTTGCCCAGTTGTAATTTTTCTTTGATTTGGAGTTTCGTTGGATCCCGGAAAATCCATGGATTCCGTTTATGTGCGGCCTTAAGCTTTCTACAAGATAGAATTTTCCCACTGTTTCCGAGCCTCAAAGCGCGACCACATGGTGAAACTCCTTTGTTTGAAGACTTACATCATTATTTTGAATTGACTATTTAGGGTTCTTTCAAACGACATTGAAATAAGCCTCGTCGTTTGAAATAAGCCTTAGGGTAATTGAAAATATTGTTGGCAAGAGGTTCCAAGTTTCTAAGAAAAAAGGATACTTTTAAAAGCATTTTAGCGCCAACATTCTGTATGAGTTGTAGCGTAGCTATGCCGTTCAGAAGTTACAGCCCAGTATGCATTTTTTTATACTTTATACTTTTATACTTTCTAGAACCAGAAAAAAAACGATAAAATGTTGAAATTCGCATACAGAACACTCAGATTCCACTTCAAATTTTGCTATCGAAAACATTTTCTTTGATGTCATTTCAGACAATAATTTAAATTTTTAAGCGTAACAATTTTTTCCGTCATTGGCTTAACCATTCTTTATTTGATAGTGAAACCCCCTTAACATAAAATAGAGTTAAATAAATCCGCTCTCATAATTCCCAAATTTAAAATCAGTTTGCCGCCTCATCTTCTGCAAAGGCAATGCATTGAACTGCAGTTAAATGACATGTCCGCAAAGTCTACTCGCCATTATGCGAGTGTGTATAAACATCACAGCAGCACACTCATCTCGGGAGGGAGACACGTCGAAGTCGCCGTCGCCTGCACCTGATTCTCGTGAATTTCAGTTTTTCGCGCGCGTTAAATCCACTCTATTCGGTAAAAACATTTCGTGCGACCGTAGTTTCGTTCGCCCAGCGAAATTTCATAGTGCAAAGTGCACAAGAACTGAAGTTGTGACGATTTAAAGTGAAATCCTCGTGGTGCGACCAAAAATTTTCTGTCTGCCATGAAAGTTGAAATTTGCATACACACACATACCAGTGTACGCGTTGCTCAGTGCCGTAGTGTTTGACAGGATCGTAATTTCGTAACAGCCGCCGTGGGTTGAGTTTGCATAGTTAATTCGTGTCGCAGCAAATTGCTAGTGCTCGAAATTATTCTTTGATCCTCCTAGTGACGTCTCCAGACTTGCACTTGTGCCCCCCAGTGGTGATAAGCACCCGAGCAGCACCAGAGGCTGCGAAAGCGAAGAATGCGCCCCGTGCAGCCCACACACATGCACAGTGTTCGCGGCAAGTCGCGTATACATATTGCGCGTGTTTAGATGTGTTCGGTGTCGTTGCCAGCAGTCGATTGGCGTGGCGAACGGTGGAGAACTTGACACAAGCGAAAAACGATTCGTCGGTGCCTGGCTCGTCGCGAACAGAGGAAAACATCTCGTGAAAAAATTGCGTTTCAATTTGTTCCCGTACCATCGAAATCGGCCAGATAAGCGTTGAGGCGTAGATCGCGAAAAGTGTAGACGATCGCAAAGTGCTTGAAAAATCGCGCAGAAAAAGGAGTTTTGACAGTCTCGCGCGGGTGGTGTGGTCGGTCGAGAAGTGCGAATAGGGATCAGTGGAAAAGCAGTTGAGCAGTCGCAGGGCGACGCAGGGAAGTGTAGTGAAGTGAGCAAGTGGGACAAATTCCGGTCGTCGCTGTCGAGCACTTAGGAATTTTTTAATTTGCCAAAAAGATTTTTTCTTGTTCGTGCAATTCTTGTTTTTGCGTTCCAGAGGGCGATCATCATCATCCCCGGCAGCAGGTAATGTGCACCTTTGTTTCGTTGCATACGTTATGGTCGTGGATACACATAAGCTCGTCGTGACTGTTCACCGCGGATGGTTGTGGCGAGGAGGAAATTGAATTTTTCTTGTCGGGCTAGCGCACAGTAGTTTGACAGTGCTATTTCGGGCCCCCGTGCCCGTTCTGGCGTTTCGTGTAGCAGAGCACCGAGCAGTGTCGTGGCTTCTCGCATACGACGCACGGCCTTGGGCACTGACGTATATATGCGACGGGCATTCGCTCGGTGCGCGACAATCCAGATGCGATGCAACTCGTCGTTCTACGTCACGCCATCATCACAAGGCAAAAATTGAATTCTCCTCGCACACACAAAAAGACGAAAAAATTAAGAAACCGCGAACAGACGAACAGTCGCGACCGCAGTCACGACAGCTATCACGACGTGTCGCGTTTTTGTGATGTTTGTCGTGCGAGAGGTACACATTTGAATTTTATTTTTATTTCGACTCTTCTCGGCAGATATGTGGACTCCGCAGTATGATATAATCGTCGAGACGCTAACGGGCTCCGAATTTGAAGTGTCAGTGACTGACAAGGACACAATCGGCTACATAAAGTCGCGGATACAAAAATATGAAGGTACGTATAAGTCAGCCAGCTGTGTGTCGATAGAAAGGCTCAAGTCAAATCCCCAACCCCCATTTGACTCGAAAAGTTGGAAATAATTGTCAAGTCATCGTGTGTCGGCTCACACCGCCCCTAAACGTCTAGCGACAATTATTGGCCACCAATTTCGCGTTCGCACAATCGACACTCGAGACCTTGCATTCTTGCATTTTTATTACGCCGTTTCGATCCGCCCAAATGCTGACTGATAGTCGAGACGGGGGTTCATTCTACTTACTCTGGCCAAACGAAACGGCGAGTGATAAAAAATTAAGATCTTCTGGGGTGGCAGCCGGGACGAGGTCGCAGACACAGGCAACTGGCCAGCTGATGACCAGATGACTACGCAAGGGCGTAGCGGCGAATCTTCAGACAAAAGTCTCGAGTGCACCGTCTGCACAAGTGGCGAGTTCACGCCTTTGTCGATGTCGTCAACTCGAGTGCACCAGTTTCAATTCCGCGAAACTTTTCTGTTGACTCATCCAGATGGTGTGTGGATGATAATTCGATGAAAATGCATTCACTTTTGTTCTCCAATTTAAACCAGTCTAGTCTGATCCTCCGTTTGGCAACACCTCCTTTCTAAACTTGTCGTCAGGAGACAAAAACCCAAATGCTACTCGTAGATCATCTCCGAGCTCCAAAGTTCTATTTCTAAGCCTGGCAATTAGCTTCCATATTGATATGGCCTTGAAGCTTGAATCTGTTTGATTTGGTTCTGATGTTTTGTTGCAATTCGCGCGGTGTGAATTTAAGCGACACGACGGCAGCTTTTTTCGTTCGTTTGGATAGATGGAGTGGAGAGACGTGTGGCCCGGGTGGCACGCGTTTTAGTTTGAAGCATGAAGCGCCATATGAAAGTGATGTAATATTTTCTGGCGGAAGCGAATGAGTAAAAAAAAAAAAAACAAAAGCGAATGACAATAACAATAATTTGTCGCCAAAAATAGTTTCATTGATGCAGGTCTCACGGCCTTTCCCTTAAATTTTTGTTATGATATGGTTAATAAATTGTAAATTAGTTGCACTATTTAAGTATGTATTACAAGTTTTACACAAAATAGAATTTAGAGTTTCAGGAGCTCATACAGGCAGAGTTTCTTGTCAAGACATTCACCGCTCTGACCGTGATAGGGCACGCCCCTCGCAAAATGGTTTAAGTTATTGGTACAACCACCAACTTATTTCAGTTAGATACACTATTCCAGTGGTTTTCTTGGTTTTTCATTATAATTCGGAATTATGTATGGGATTTCGGAAACACTGCAAAACAAGAGATGTTGACCCCAACATTTAACGTAAACCGCTTTCCCCGGTCCAAAATTTCATGATTGCAACCCAAAAACAATCACACGGGACTAGTTCATCAAACCACCAATTATACCCAAATGAGTCTGGCTGAATGAGTCGAGGCGTTGTCCTTATGGGAGAGCATTTTATCACTCTAAACGAAATCGTGTCTCTTTAAATCCAGCATTAATTAAACAACAGACTGTAGCAACGCTTTTGTCATTCTGGAAGAAAATGTCTATGTGGATCATCGGTTCGATTTCCCAAAAAATGCAACATGGACTTAGTGACCTATGTGATCCTTCTGAGCATATTTAGCTGGAAACACCACTATTTCGACTGCTGCTTTGCGTCTGGCGTAAAGTGGTAGATCCATGTTTTTTTTTACTATACTCTATAAAACCAAAATCGACGAAAAAAAATTACTTTAACATGGCCGAATACTTTTAATTGTTGTCCACAACCACCCATCGTGCAGAAAGCTTCTTTATTCTTAAGGCTTCATTCAAACGGCGAGAAAACGGCTCGCAAGCTCGAGACATACAAATGCATTGGGTTATATGGGAAGCTCATGACGAGCGAGAGCCGTGCCACTGTAAAACACGGCTGGCGAGCCATGAATTTGCGGGTTGTGGTGCACGATATGTCAAAACACGTCTCACTAGTTGTGTTTTGACAGCGACACTGCTCTCGCTCGTCGTGAGCTTCCCATATAAGCCAATGCATTTGTATGGCTAGAGGTTGCGAGCCGTACGGCTCGTCGTTTGAATGGAGCCGAATTGTCTTACCCGATGTTTTGCACATAATTACACAGGCTGGGCAAATTACAAGTTCGATTTTAAAAATGCAATAAAATGAACAAAATTATTTTTTTTCCATGTCTTATGGCTTTACGAGTATTAGAAAGTAAGTAAGCTCCCATTAATGATGGAACACAACTTCATTCAAGTGGCTGCCCCGGCTGGCGTCGCAGTAGCGCATTCTGTCACACCAATTTTCCAAGATCCTGTTGATGGTTTCAGGCTGTAGCTCACGGATTGCTTGGATTATATTGGCCTTAAGTGCTTGAATCGTTTCTGGATTGTTGGCATAAAATCGGTCCTTCACGGTTCCCCACAAAAAAAAAGTCCAAAGGGGTAAAATCGCAGCTCCGAGGCGGCCAATTGACATCGCCACGACGGCTGATAACACGATTTGGGAATTTGGTGCGTAAAAGATCGATTGTGGCATGGGCTGTGTGGCATGGCGCGCCATCCTGCATGAACCAGAGGTCCAAATCCATGTCTTCAATTTCAGTAAAAAAAAAAGTCGGAAAACATGGCTCGGTAACGCGCACCGTTGACCGAAACGTTGTTACCAGCCTCATTTTGGAAAAAAATGGTCGAATGATGCCACCACTCCACAATTCGCACCAAACTGTCACTCTATGTGGAAGCATTGGCTTCTCGACAACAACGTGCGGGTTTTCCGAGCCCCAGATGCGGCAATTTTGTTTATGAACGTAGCCGCCGAGATGAAAATGCGCCTCATCAGAAAAGATAATTTTTCGCCCATAATCGTTGTCCGATTCCAGCTGCTCTAAGGCCCAAACTGCGAAGCGATAACGAAGTGGATGGCCGTGCGACTTTAATTGTTGAGTCAATTGGACCTTGTAAGGGAATAATCCGAGATCTTTGTGCAAATTCTTCTCAGGCTAGTGCGTGAAATGTTTAACTGTTGAGATCGATGGCGTGTTGATGTTCGTGGATAGAGTCTCACACTCTGGGCTACAGCAGCCACATTTTCATCTGTGCGCACCGTACGATGACGGGGACCGTGAGTGTTGTCCACTAAGTAACGAACTTTTTGCACAAACTTGCGTACGTGACGCTCGGTGGGTGCTCCATTTTGGGCAAAACTTCTTTTCAATAAACGCACCGTTTGGGCTAGACAGCACTCACTTTGAAAATAAGTTTTCAATATTTCCCAACTTTGTTCAAGCGTAAAGCGATTCATTTCGTTCCGCTGAGGTATGATACTGACTTTCTATCCAGATTTCGAGCGAAAAACAGCTGTCAGTGTCAAACTAACCTATGATTAAAAAACGAACTTGTAATTGGCCCACCCGTTATAAGGTTAAGGCATATCTCTTCGATTTGACCCCGGACTCCATTCGTTCATCGGTTACCACAAAAACATAAACTGAGCTGATCATTTCCTAATTTGTGAACTCACTCATTCAGAGACGTCCAATCGAAAACAAGCTCTGAAGTTGTCATGGACTTTTTGAAAATATCAATGATTCTCCTTTCCTCCGGCGGTTTTATGTACATTCAGAAGTCTTTAATTAGTGGATAAAATACGTTTTTTTTTCGTTCTGGTGAGCTAACTTGCTTCATATTAAAGATGCAACGAATCTTTCTGAAAATGAGGCATCTTTTCAGAATGAGTTAGTATTATCAACCATCAGAACCAGTTTACAATGAACGCGCTTTTTCATGGTTAGAACGGAAACTTTTCGGAAGATCTTCGCATATCGCTGGACTATCCCAAGGATCTTGGACTTGTTTGTGTTCATTTTAAAACACTCTGTGGAGATCCAGAGCAATTTCGCTCAGGTCCATGATATTGTGCGAAAGTAGGCAAGGGTCGTCAGCATTGTACAGATGTTGTAAGGGTCTATTGAATGTGTTGTGGGGGAGATTTCCGTATCTGTGGCGCCAAATTTTGACGATGACATTTCATTGACATTAGCCTGAAACGATCGAATCTGCAATCCTTTTTCGCGAAATCGTAACGGTCAACCAGTTATTCAATGTCAAAGTTTGCTTTTTCTATGAAACCAGTTAAGTATTTTGATAAGAAAATGGGGATATATCCGCTTTACACATTGGGGAAAGTGTTTGATGCCATCAAATTGACGTTTGAAATTTAAATCAGTCCCAATAGAATAGTAAGCTTTGCGAATTTGGCTAAGATGTTAATATGAAATGTCGAAATATATTTGCGAGCAAGAACTGTACAATTTGATAGACAGCGAGGCCAATTAAATTTAAAATGTTATTTCCGGTGCAATGATGTTGATTCACATCCAACTGTGGTGTGCGCACTAACCGCTAGACCAGCCAGAATGCACACTTACTGTCGTCAAATATGTGGCAAATGCTGGGGAATTCCAATAAGCGCTACAATCCGAAGACGGTTCCATAATTTTTTTCGGCCATTTCCTGTATTATTTTTCCATTCTCCGGTCATTTCATCGTGGAAAATGTCTAATGACCGGGGAATCGAAAAATAATAATGGGAATCGTTCTTGGATTGTTGCTTATGGAATTCCCCAGCGTTTGCGGCATATTCCACGACAGTAAGTATACATTTTCATTGAGAAAATCGCAGCGGAATAACTTTGACATTGAATACCTGGAGAACCGTTACGATTTCGCAAAAAAGGATTGCAGATTCGATCGTTTCAGGCCAATATTAATGAAATGCCACCATCACAGTTTGGCGCCACAGATACTGAAATCGTGCCCCTTAGAGATGCCGCGGATAGTTATTTGGCCGGATACCGAATATCCTGCTGTATTCTCGGCCGAAGCGCCGGATATACGGCGAAACATTGCTTCTGAATTTCTAGCGCCTATTCAGACGACAAAGCACTAAACACTGCCATCGCAGAAAGATGCAATATTCCTCGAAGCCAAATGCATTTGCCTGTTCACGACAGTGGAGCGAATATGATAAAAGGCGTACGACTTGCAGAGTACGATTCTGCGAAATGTTTTATCCATTCTTTACAACGAGTTGTCCATGAGTCGTTGAAGTCCCAACAGGAGGTATTGAAGATGGTAGCAGCTGCGAGACGGATTGTCATCCATTTTAATCACTCGGGTGTAGCACAAGAAAAACTTAAAGCCATTCGTCAGGAGCTTAATTTAACAGATCACAAGCTGGGGCAAGATGTTAGCACTCGCTGGAACTCCACCTTTTATTTAACGGAGCGGTTATTGGAGCAGAAACGAGCTTGCATACTTGTATACAAGAGAGAATGCATCTGTAAATTATTTTACACCGTCTTAGTGGAAAAAAACTGCTCAAGCCCTTCCAAGAAATAACGAGGATAAAGCTCTGGTCTTTCGTGCATTTCTGAGGTAATTCAACTTTGACCAAGTATCTGGGAAAGGAGGAGACGGTCATTAGAACACCGGACTTACTACGAATGAGACCTTCATCATCATAGGAAAGCGTTTTCAGTTAGATGAAAATGATAAATTCTCGATTGCAACTTTTCTCGATCCGAGGTTTAAAACTAGGTTCTTAGGAACGGTTCAAATGGTGAGAGCGAAACAAAAGTCCTGTTAGAAGCTTTAAAAATGAGCTGTGATGAACCCGATGCTAAGGTCGCCTCTTCCTCACCACCTAATAAACGGACAAAAAATGGAAATGATGAGTCCACTGATGATATACACGACAGTTACTGGACCTGCTTTGATGGAAGTATGCCGAGTGAGGATATGCAAAACAAACATGCTGCAATTGAGCTTTCAAGTGGTGGTTAGCGAACGCAAAACTCTATCCGAGTCTCATAAAGTTTGTTCGGATTTATCTATCATCACCTTGTAGCAGCGTATTCAGTGAGCGGTTATTTTCTGAAGCAGGTCTTGTCTACGAGGACAAACGGAATCGTTTACTACCCACAAATGCCGAGAAACTTGTCTTCATTCATCATAATTTGCGACTAGTGGACTTTAATTTATTAAATGTCAGGACTCAGGAGTCTTAATAAAATATAAATAAAATGGATTACAGAATTTTAATTAAAATGCGTAAAACTTTAAATATTCGGTATCCGGCCGGATAATAGCTTCTATCCGGCCTATACCGGATACTAAAAAAATGGCCGGATAGACCGGATAGTAACCGGATATCCGTGGCATCTCTACGCCCGATACCGTTCGACTGAGACTGACTCTTGTTGAAGATGAACGACGAATGTGGGAATATGACCAACGTTGCTTTCGTCAATACTGGTGATCAACAAACACGCGTTTATACGTTATAAAAATACTTTATTTTTCCTTTCACAAAGTTACATGTATTCACTACGACTCCTCGCGAGACAAGAAGCGACAAGTTCGTTTCGATTTCAATTCATCCGACAATCAGCTGATACGCGAACCGCGCGCTCCTAGTGGTGAGATTCAGCTGCCGCCACAATACTCCCCCCTAAGTGTTGATGTCCGGGTACCGGAGACACGATGTTCTGTTCGATTGGACTGGTGTTCTGCCGTATGTTCGTGATTGAATGATTGAAGGGTCTGCTGACCGTTCTAAAAACGCTGGTTTTAATCGTTCGACCGATACGTTGGTTTCACGTCCATCAACCTTTATTTGGAAAACTCTGTCATTAATTCGCTTCAACACTAGGTGCGGGCCGGTGTATGCTGGTTCAAGTGGTTTTTTACTTGCATCCACTCGTAGGAAAACATGTGAACATGTATGAAGTTCCTTGAAATAAAATAGATTTGGTTTGGTATGGTGTACCGTCGGGGACGGTTGGAGTAAACGCATTTGTTCCCGAAATTTTTCTACGAAAATATGAGGATCTGGATTATCGTAGTTTGTGAAAATGAACTCACCCGGAATTCGCAACGATGTTCCGTAAACAAGCTCTGCAGCAGAACACCCCATGTCCTCCTTCAGTGCCGTTCGCAAACCTAGCAATGTTGTGTCTAGAATCTCGGTCCACTTCTGAACACCTTGGCATGTTATCGCTGCTTTAAGTGTTCTGTGCCATCGTTCGACGATGCCATTGGCTTGGGGGTGGTACGCTGCAGAACGGGTGCGATTGCTCCCTACCAATTGTGTGAGCGCTTTGAACAAACGAGCTTCGAATTGGGAGCCTTGGTCCGTGGTGATTGTTTCCGGTGCTCCAAACCGGCAAACCCAGGCTCGGAAAAACGCTGCAGCTACCGAATCCGCATCGCAGTTGTGCAGGGGTATCGCTTCTGGCCACCGCGTGTACCGATCGATCATAGTTAGCAAATAACGGTAGCCATCGGATTGAGGTAATGGTCCGACCAGATGCAAATGAATATGCTGGAAACGATTTGACGGTAGCTCGAACTGTTGATTGGGCATTTTTACGTGACGGGAGACTTTACTCGTCTGACACGAAACACAGGTTTTGCAACGAATTTTAATGTCCTTCTTCATATTAGGCGACACGAATTTGCGACGGATCATTTCGCTGGTAATTCGTCCACTATCAGCTGATACGCGAACCGCGCGCTCCTAGTGGTGAGATTCAGCTGCCGCCACACGAACAACCAGATATCTGCCATCTGGACGTCAGATCTGTGACTATCTAACAGAATGCCATTCGAATGTGCCTTAGGCAATTAAAAAAAAAACAGGAGAGAGGATGCAACCCTGCCTCATCCTGAAATGAACTTGAAATTCCTCCGAAACCTTACCTTTATTATGGAGGAGGCTTCATTTCTATTCGACGTATGTTGCCCTAAATAGCCAATATTTTGGCTGCGGACACCTTGCGTATCGATTCACACTGTCGAAAACAGCAGTAAAATGTCGCGAAAATTACAGTGCATTTGTTTTTTGCATAAATGTATGCTTCACAATTACAATGCCCTACCTTTTCCGCCAGAGGCTGCGTAAAATCGATAAAAGGTATTACACTATCAAATAAAGTTTGATCAATGAAACTGATTCTCAAAAAAAAAACTTCCCTCAGAATTTCGCCCGTTAGCACTTTCGTCTACATACTCGTTGATCAGTCTTAGCATGTGGTCACACTTTGATAGCAATTACGCTTCCAAACAGTGGATAAATTCTATTGTACCAATCGTTTCATACTCGGAAACTGCAAATCATATATGTCACATATGTCAGTCAAAGCGCGCCCACCCTGAGTATGATCACTTCTTTTAGCATTTCAAAGTATTTGCTTTACCTTTAAATGGTGCTCCTTTAATGCTTCGTAAATTACCTTTGCGTTTCGGGGATAATTTTGTTGATCGACGTCTGCAATATACGGAACCAATAGAGAACGGGGATTAGGAACTATCGCTGTCGCAGGAAATTTTAAAGTCACGATAAACCGTACCCATTACTTCGCTCGGGATAATAGCTTTTTTAATGGACGAACGGACTCTAAAATCCCAATAAAATCATAACTTTAAACACACAGGAAATTTGCAAAAAGAGCTGGTTGCGGCTCCAATTTTCACAAAGTTCTCTGTAGTGGCCAAACAAATTGAACATTTCTTTGTCCCATAGTGTAATAGGTTTCGAAAAACACTTGTGATCATTACAAAAGTTGGACAAATTTTATATGACGCACTGGAAAAACTTTATTTGATAGTGTAATATCAACTTTAGGGAGGGATAATGGAAGTAGATCCAAATATAATTAGTAGTTCTGGTGAAAACAAGAGGAACTACATTTTCAATAAAAGGACGAAATCGGCACATGATTCTGCAATGGGTTTAATTTTTTTAAGAAGAATTTAATTAGCACATACTCAGTCAATTGCCCCATTTTGCTTTTCGGAAAATCAATTAAAAATTTCATAAGGACTTGTTGTGCATATAATGCTTTTTGTGGGTGTTAGTTTATTTACTGCCTTGTTTCTATGGGTTCCTTTCTATTAAATCGAAGTTGCTATTGAATAGCGATTTTTTTAGTGCAAATGGAGAAGCCACCTAAATACATAAATTAACCCTGTGTTTACAGAATCCCAAACGTTTTAAATCGTTTGAAACGAGACACCACGTTTTACCGTTCCTGAACGGAATCAACGAGACCGAGTCCTAATCGTGCAAATAGCACGATGAGTGTATACCCTATACCCATGTACAGACCTAGAAGGCACGCAAAGCCCAAAATATTCAATTTCATATTTTTTTGTGGGGGAGGGAAGGGGAGATGGGTCGGACCTGACACATCTTTATTACCTTGTCAAGGCATCCAACGGCTACCATTTGATACTAATTTAAAGTTTTTCGAGATATTCTATCAAAAGATATGGCTGAATATAACTTTGTAGGGGAAGTAGAGATAGGGGTAGTCGGACCTACTCCACTTTCCATCAACTCAAAGTATATGTCAGAATGAGACATTGATCAAAATTTCAAGTCGATAGCGATATTCTACCGAAAGTTATGGCCGAATTAAAATATCAAGGAGGGGTAGTTTGTATGGGAGGTAGGGGAACCCGTGTTCCGATTTGGCCCATTTTCAATATCGTCCAAGATTTTAGCAAAACAAACATTTTACCAAAATTTCAAACCGCTAGCTTCATTATTTCAGGAGTTATCGTGCTAACAGACAGACACACGGACAGACGGACAGACAGACATGGTTTATTCGATTCAGGGACCGACCCTGATTATTTATATACATAGGCCGTGTTTTTTTATCAGCTAACCTACACTATACGGGGTAATTTTCATACAAACGCTAACCTGTGACTATTCAGGTTAGAAATTATATTGCTATCCAGTTTTAATGAGCTTTCCATAACTCGCCTAAATGTATGCAATCCCAATTCCATTTTCCAATGACTAGCTAAAATTAAATTTTAAATTGAAAAGTTCTAAGGTATAGTTTACATGCAACACACAAGTGTGTACAAAAAAAAATGTGTTTGTTTGTAAATTCATGTTAAAAATGTTCGTCGAATTCTTATTCTAACAAAATTATGATTCATACTTAAAAAATGTTTTCATTAAAAAAAATTACATTTTAACTTTTGCGTTTGTAAAGTGAAAACGGGGCTTTAATATTTTTGAGCAATGTTTTGAAATTAATGGCAATGCCTACGTGACAATTTGAAATTTAACCTGGATGCTACCCTCGATAGTTTTTTTTGCGCGTCTGGGTTAGCAAACCTGCCCCCGATGTAAAAAAAAACACGGCCATATATGATCAGCATGACTTGAGGGAGTCGATTGGGCGATGTCAGTCTGTCTGTCTGTTTCGACCCGTTTTACTCGGCCAATTTAAAAGCTATGCAGCTGAAATTGCATTAAATACAAGTCGTAGGTACGCCCGAAAAAAACTTTCCAGGGTTTCCAAATTTCGCGCCCGAAATTAGCCTTGGTCTCGTTTTTTTCTTCAATTGGCGTTTCTTCAGATAAATCGCTTCTTCAATTGTGACAGCGTTGTCACCTGCTGAAGTCAGTGGGTCATAGTTGACACAAGGAACATGTCTGTATAGAAAATATCAGCATATAGACCTCAGAACCGGTGGTTTAACAGGGATCGCTGAGCGATCATCACTTGAGTCGTCTCTACGAACACAAACCTCAACGTGTTTTAGGCGATCATCGTTAGCGCATACTACTACTGAGAGCCTCTTTAGAAATTTTGCGACCTGAAACGCTTTTTTATACCTTAAATGCCTGGGTATTGTGGGGCTAAAATAGGCTAGTCTCGTCAGAGTTATAGATTTGATTCCTGGTTAGTCGGGATGAAGAGATTATCGAATTAAGTTTATCGCGGAACGCTTTCTACATCGGCGCTCTATGCCTCACCTTGAATTCGTACATTTCTTATTTCGTGCCTTTTCCGGAACCTCTACGACCATCCTTCGAAGGCTTTAAAATTCGTGTCGCCGAACCTTTCCCCAAACTGCAGTCTTTTTCTTTTATTACCCTAACTCCTAGTGGATCATGGTGCGTTCACGACTACCGTGTGTAGTCGTCAACGTTACAAAGACAACTGAATTCAGAGTGTGAGACGGTTGTCAGCCATACTACTTCCTAGTCGCATTGTTAGTTTATTATTCTACGATAAGAATATTTCTTATCATCTTCTTCTGAATAATAAACTTGCGACGAGTCGTGCCGAGTTTGGAAACTCGTTTCTCTATGAATCTCTTTCGTTCGGTCGCCACTCTATGATATAGTGGCGACCGAACGATCACGGCCACAGAGCACGACGACCAAACTGCAGTGCTGCACACTTAAGCTCCGGTCCACGAATACTGATGACAGCCGATCTTTGTTGCTAATATCATTTCAGAACTGCCATAACCTTCAAATTTATATGTACGAGTCCTAACATTATACGCGGAAGCGTCAATTTAATTAAAGTTGGATTGATGTGTTTTTTTTTCCTGAAAAGTTTAATCTAAATGATTTTAAGCTTTTACGTCTTAGCGAAAAAATGTGGTCTATTTCAACTCTCTTTGGAGTGGTGCGACTGATAACACCGTCACCATTTCGAATATAATGCCGGCCCCACACTGATCGGGGTTTGCAAAACTGCTCGTTACAAAAGGTCAAAGTAGTTGTGAAAAATACAATTGCGAGAGACAGAGGCGATGGGGGAATAAAACTTGTTGTAGGCAGACCGAAGAACACCTGGATGTGTCAAATGAAAAAGCAACAACAAAGCATTGGTCTCGGCGATAACACGATCCAAGATAGAGCTGCCTGTAGAAATAGCCTGAGACATTACCGCCAAAACCAACAATGGGCCTATACCGTAGGTCGAGCGACGCGACGCCATGGAGCGGTATAAAGAACGAGGCAAGAAAGAAGAAGAAGAAAAAAGTTGGAAGAACCGGGAGACAAAACCGTAAAAGCTTTGTATTTTCTTGTAGGGGAGAATGGTCAATGTCACTTATGTCCAGTTTGGACGTTACAACCTGTCGGTTGAAACTGGAACCAATGAACTCGTTATTTTTACATAAGATGATAGTTTGTTTTATTAGGGTAGATAGTTTTCAAGTGATTTTAAATTTTGCTATGCTCAATTAGATAAAGAGAAACCAATAATTCTACAAAATCCGCAATGCCGTAAAAGATTCTTCCATTGGAAATTTTGCCGAAGCTTGTGTATGCACGTATTAGATAACAGTAATACCCTCAATCATTCACATTCATCTGCATCGAAAAACATATTTCTTATTCGTCGTTAAATTGGCCAGGGGGAGAGGTCACTAATACAACATTGACTGCTATATCTGGGGATTTTTTTAGTTGGTATTAAAAATTCTGGCTCTAATTCGGCATTTAACAAAAATTAAAGTTCCAACAACTGCGAAAAACTTTTAAATGCTAGCCGAAAGAAGGCCATTAAAGAAGCTAATATCAAATCCATATTTCTCTTCTACAGGAATACCCATTGGCCAGCAGCGTCTCATTTACAACTATAAAGAACTCAGCGATGCGACCGAAATGAAGGATATACCGCTCGGAAAAGGATCACGTCTAAAATTGGTCCTGGACATGAAAGGAGGTCCTGTGTCGGCACGACGAGTAATCAATTTGCCTGATTGCGATAATTGGTTCGACATAAGTGATGTTCTCAACACAGGGTAATTTCAATCAAATATTCAACTTATGCATGTATAGCTTTAATGACGATTTTTTTTCTTTTTAATCCATAGCCGACATGATCCCCTGACTATGTCAACACCAGGAATCAAATTCGTCGTTTGCAAGGATAAGAAAAGCTTTCATCGCATCATGAAATTTCGTTCGGACCGGAAAAACTATGGAGCGTCCAAAACGAGTGATGTACCCAATGCAACGCCGGACAATCAAGACGACCAATGGGTTAAGGATAATTTACAAACTCTTGAGGTAAGTTGCGAGTTAAGGGATATAATTGTTGGACGGTCATTAGTAGTGGACTGAACCCGTTGGTTGTTACTACGACTAATAGCGGGTATAGCTCAGTGGGCTATCTCTGGATTGCCGGAGTTCGAATCCCAATATGACCATAGATGTCTGTGTTGTATTTGTGTCTTTGTTCCTAAGGGAGCCGGTTCTACAATTTCAATTGTCCCGGAGTCATCCGATGTTACAGTGGTCCAAAGCTGCCACGCCCCCTCGATTCAAGAGAAAAAAAAGTATCTACTACAACAACAGCTAACCGCTGCCAAACACTTATTTTTTAACACGTTCACTGTCTGATCGGTTATCACCGACATTACCACCACGTCTGGCATCCGACAATCCATACATGTATGAGTCACATGCGACTCATAGACAGTGAACGTGTAAAACTTCTACGTCTGTTTTGAATCTAATTGTGTTTGTTTTTTTTTTCTGTAGAAAATGCATCAATTACGTACCAAATTAGATATGAAGAAAAAACTCAAAACGAATGGCAAAAAATCGACCAAGTCCTCAGGCTCGCCGACAATCGACCAAGACTCTTCAATGCGACACGAGTGCCCGACGGATCGTCATAGGGAAGCGCAGCTACTGAGTATCGACAGGCATACGGAAATCAATCCTCATGGACCCGTTGTGAAACCAAAACCTACCAAAAAACTAGACGACGCCAATGTAACACACAATGCTACCACATCGGCCGAATATCAAACTGCAATAATTTCACAACTCATGCAATCGGATCGTATTGGACATTTCTATGACCATTTGCGCGAAGAGGAGAAAAAATCGTCGTCCTCGTCATCATGCGGTGGTGCTGTTAATAAATTCGGTTTGAATAAGACTATAAATCCGGTTCCCAATGATCTTCCGCTAACGTCGACGCTGCCCCCGCTGAAGCTGAACTACGAAAAACCATTTCACATGTTGACCTTACCATCGCCACCGCTTCTGTCCTACAATTTACTCGGCAAGGCCTCCGAAAATACTGAATCCTATACGAAATTTTCGCCACCCACTACGACAAATTTGATTAAGAACAGCTTCACTAATTTGGCTATAAATCGTCCGAAACGAAAGCCCTCGTCATCTGCATCGTCGTCATCCGCATCGTCGATTGCGAGCAGCAATTGTAGCGAAGAGACTCGTTCAAAATTGCGCGAAAACATACGACGAAATCGTTCGTTCAAGACAATCAACACGAGCGATGAACTCATCAATCGTCCATTGACCACTAACAGCTCGATTACATCGATTTTGGATCATTTGTTTGTCAAAACGCATGGCGGTCATAATGGTAGCGGTGGCGAGCGCAAGAGTGCATCCAAATCGGTACAGGATTTAGTCGAACGATTGAGTTCCAGTCGTTTTGCTGGCTATAAGCAACAGAATGATATTATGAGCACGACTGCCGCCGCCACTGCAACATCATCATGTGTCGGTGGCGGCGGTGGTGGAGGAGGACGTGGTAGTGATCTGGTTTCGAAAACGGTAGGCATCGAACATGAGCGCGAATTGCGCTTACCGAAACGTGCTAATTATATGAGTAGTGCCGCAACGACGGCATCGAATGGTTTTGAGAATAAATTGTTCATAGATAGGCAACAAACAATTGGTCTGAATGCTGTTGACACCGCAGGCTGTGCGTCCGATTATAAATTGGAGAATGGTGGTGGCTCAACAACGAATAGTGCCTTGGATGGATCGTTTCGATTGTATAAAATGTCAGCAGAAGGTGAAGCTGGAACTTTTTTTTTAGATTCCTGCGAATTTTATTGAATTTATTTTTCTTTTCAGTGAAAAGCAAATACGAATTGCCCAAACTGCTGATACGCGAGGACTCTCCGGTCGAATCGTTTCACTCATCCGATCCACAGCTGGAGACGCTTACGTTACGTGGCGAATCGCCGAAAAATGCCGCCATCGACACTTATCCGAAATTGACGACGGCCGGCCCGACAATTGTCGACTCAGCTGCATGTGATAGAGATGCAAAAACAAGTAATTCAATATTAAAGTCACCGTGGAATTCACATCATCATCATCATCATTCGGACTTAGGTTTAAATAATTTAGAATTAAATTTTTTGAATGAAGAATTTACAGATTTGGAGACTGATCGCACGTCGCAAATGATGACAACGACTGATAACTGTTTACCGAATAGTAGTGGTGGTCCATTTTTGAAAATTGCATCCAATTTAGAGATAAATAGTAGTACTAGTTGGAATACCCAGACCGATTTGGTGGATACGAATCGTCGTAGACAATCGTCCCAACCGCCGTCGGCGATTTCGTTGAATTTCGTAAATGGCGATTTGACGTCGAGCGACGACGACGAGGAGGACGTGTTCAATTCAAGCTGTTGCACGCTGCATAGTGATCCTAAATCAAAATCAATAGAGTTGAATGAATTTCGCATGATGTTTGGCAGTAGTCCGACTCTGTTGAATACAAATTACAATCCCGTATCGCATACATCGCGGCTGGATGCCGTGCCCATTCAATATCGTCGTGGCTATTCGAATTTGAATGATGCATGCCTGTCGAGTAGCACGTCCGATTTGGAGCTGTTCAATGGCGTGCGGAAAAAGAATTCGTCGAAGAGTGCCAGTCAAGAGTTGCCGTCCTCGTTTTCGCGACACCGAACCACAAACGGATCCATGGACTTCGTTCGAAGCTACGAGAATTTGGATCGAACGAAAATTCTTCGCATGAAAAATGAACGTCATAGAAATGCGGCGGGCAGCTGTTTCCCCGACTTGAAACCATTTTGGGATAACGGCGGTAACACGTGCAGTAGTAGCAATACGAGTGGTGTAGGTGGTTGTGATAGGCGCGGGGCAGACGGCGGCACATTGCGAAATCAATTCTCGCGTGAACGACTGCAAGAGGAGCAGGTTTGTGACGAGCCGCCATACTCTTTTTCGAATTTGACGTACGACGATTTCATACGTGGCTGTATGGATGGCGGTGGTGGCGGAACTGCGCGACCATCGAAAAAGTGTCTTCCAATTGGCTTTCCGTCCGACGAAAGTATATTCAATATGAACTTGGATCGTTTTACCGACGATTTTAATTTATTGTCATTGAGTGATCGTTTGTCAAACTCGTCGAGTACGAACAATAGTCGCAGTTCGCTCGTACTCTCGGAACTTGAAATTGATAGTAGCCCGTCGTCAACGATAAAGAAACCCCTATCGCCATCCACTTCCGTCATAATACGACCGACAAAAATACCAAAATCAAACATACCGGGATCGTCGTCTATACACAAACTAACCGACTCGGGCGATACGATTTCAAAACCGACGAAAATGCCCGTGTCGGCATCGAATAGTGCAGCGGCCGCGACGACGACATCCTCCACAACAGCAGCAGCCGCGGCCGGGGCAACAACAGAAACGGAAAGTACGGCAGCGGCGGGTGGTAGTGAAACAGTGGCCAAGAAGACGCCAAAGAAGCAACGATGTGCAAAATGCAACAAAAAACTGGGCCTAATAATGGTGATGAAATGTCATTGCGAGAAGATTTTCTGTCCGCAACATCGATACGCCGAAGCACATAATTGTTCCTATAATTTCAAGTCGGAGGGCAAAAAGATTTTGGCACGCGAAAATCCATTGGTTGTTGCGCAAAAACTACGAAAAATTTAAATTTTGTCCGTATATATAGAAAGAGAGCAGAGAAGTGTGTCTCAAGATAAGAAAAATGAAAAAAAAAAAATAACGAATGAAACAAAAGTGCGGAAGCTTTTTCCATAAAACCGTGTTGACACGATCAAATTTTCCAACAAAGCTGAGTACTGTCCTACTGGCGCTTTGACCGAGCAAAAACAAAGAACGTTAAACTTATTTTGACAAATGGTTCGACACGGTCCAAGCTAAAAATGTCAATTCGCGTGCATGATTTAATCGTGTCAACGCGCTTTTAGTCATATTCTTATGGAAGTTATCAACGGCGGCATGCATGCATGTTTATTTTTTGTTTTTGCTATATTTTGCGGGATTGGATATTTGTTTGTCCAATCCCCACCCGGGCATGATTGTATAATTTTCATAACAATATTGTAGTACATATATCATTGAAATTATATAAATATATATTTTTGCTATGGAACCCTCAGGGTGTAAAGGCTTGACTATGTAAGAATCGAAGAAACGAAGCGAGTCTTGCCTAGTTGAACCGACATTATGTCGTTACTTGACTGAGTCAAGGTACTGGGAATCGATGTAAAAAAAAATTAAAAATTACAATTAATTTCACATCATGTCTAAGAATCAGATAACGATTTAGAACTTATATAGTTGTACTTGTGATAATAACTTGAATTAATTAAACAAAAATCTATATAATTAATCTATAAATGAAAATTGATGAAAAAATCGCAAAAAAAATTGAAAAGTGTTTGCTATCTGAAAATCGAAAAAAATATATATTGAACTCTTTACATATACATAGTTATATATCTTTCTTCTAAAGCTTTCAAAAATCTTTTTCGACTTCTTAGATAAAAAACTGACGACTTGAATTCATATGAAAAATTTATTGCAATATAACATATAGACGAACACAAACATACACACACACACACATATAAATATGTATATGGCCTTCCTATTATTATATTATATATATAAAAATTTACATAATGTGAATGTTTGTGAGACACTATAGATTCTATGTGTAGTCATTAGCATGTAAGCAGCGATAAATTCTAGAGACACAGGTGTAAAACATAAGTATTGCGTGTGTAGTTAGTTGCTCCGGATTGGCATCAATAAAACGACGACAAGTTGAAAGAAAAGTCTAAACTACAAAAGAACGGACAGATAATATTTTTTTATAAGAATATTCTGGTTTGCATGTGCTAAAAACAATACATATATGATTACGACGAGTATGTGAGTGAGCTTAGAATTTTGGTTGAAGAATTTTGTTGGTATTTTTTTTTCTCTAGATTTACTCGTTACTGTTTAGCAATAATTTGGATTGATTGATTCACTTGAAATATATTTTCAAAGCCACACACAAAGCCTAAACTCTTCATTGTATATAATTTATATATATTTATTGTATCTTGATTTTTCTGATTCTATATAATTTTATTTATTATATTTTTCCTCATTTTTTTCTTTAATTAACTTCTGTGTTTGATCCGCGTATATTGATAAGAGAATAGACATTGTCCTCTAATTAAATAGAATGACACCAAAAGTAGAAACAATACTAGAAATGAAAATTTATTGAACGCATTATACACACACACCAGTGAATTTTATAAATGCATATACATATATACACTTCTATTTCCCCACTCACGCTTTGTTCCGGAAACTTTCCTCACTCGTGTCATATTCTAATCTCTAATTCCCGCGATTCAAAAGGCTAGGTGACTCGACTCAATAAAATGCAGTAGACTAGCAATAGGGTCGCGTAGACTTGAGTATCATCGTGTAAGGAAGGTTTTTGTTAAAATAAAATAAAATGGAGTGATGTGTTTTGAAACGATCCATTTGGTTGGCTTTGCTGGATCAATATACTTATATGTATGTAATTTCTATCAAATATTATTAAAATTTGTTTGTTTTTATGTTTTAATAGTCGGATAAGTGATAAATGAATTATTATTATCAAACACACGGCACACGGAATGTGTCGTCATCTACAATCTACATACATAAATTGATAATATTCAAAATATATATCTATACACAAAAATATATATATGATTTAATTTAGTTTTTAAACGTAAATAATAATATTATATTATTAGTATTTAGCTAAAAAAAACACCACATAAAACTAAAATATGTTTATTCTATAGGTATATGTGTGTATAGCGACAAACCGAAATGGACAAATCAAATGAATATTTGTTAAAGAATTTTGATTTGTTCACAACATTATTACTTATTATTATTCTTATTGTTTGTTAGAAAATTTTAACGATTTATTACTATACATAATATGTTTTCTCTTCTTTTTCTACTTATAAGAGCCGAGGGGGAGCGCATTTTTTCGCATCATCACATTTTTTTGGTTCGTAAACGAGAGTGTATTATAATTTGTGCTGCGGGTTGTGAAGGTGTGTTGGTCGCTTAAGAAAGTTACACGATTTGTTTAGATTCTATTGTTTAAGAGTAGTTACTAACATTGTTAGTTCACGTGAAATTCATGCAAATGCTGTCAAAATTTTAATGTTCGTGAAACCGAATTCGCTTGGTGGAATTTACTTTGTACTAAAGTCTCTACGCTGGTTTCTTAGAGAAAGCATGCGTTAGTCCAGAGTTGGCATCAGAGAATAAAAATGGCACCGTTTTCACACTATTGCAGTTCAGAGTATGTGTGAAAATTTTATTCAAATGTCAATTTTTTGTTTACAATTGAGAATATAAAATCCGCGTAATATTTATTACTCTCTCAAAATGCCAACGTGATAATTAACCCTTCGGTTGGCACATAGACCTAGACAGACCATTGGTTCTATATCTTGATGAAAAATAGCGTTCAACAATATTTTCCAGCCCTTACCATATATATTTCAATGGAACTGACGGCCACAAATGCGATCGAACGTTCGGCGAAATATAAACTATGTCTAAAGAAACGAAAAAACGGCGTATAATCGTAAGACATAGTATGTAAACTGTTTCTAGAACCAAAATTAGACCTCATCAAAAAATAAGATTGATTTCACAGAAAATTCAGCTACACCTAAGGCATAATAGCTCGTAGGCGGCGACAGAAGGGTTAATAATTGCATCGATAATATTTTGACGTTTGAATTATTTCGTGAAGTGTAGTGTAATAAATTTGGAGTCAAACACATATGGGTTGTGTGATCACATAGCCACTCTGGACTAACGCATGGCATGGGTTGCTATGCTTTCTCTAAGGCTGGTTTTGATATTTCGCAAGCAGAAACAATGCAGCTGCACTTGCTTTATTTCGCAGGGAAAAATTTTCATCGACAATCAATCTGGCAGCGAGTGCACATTTATCTTAAATTGATTGAATTAAAAGCACGTTATTCACTAGATACATAATTGCAAGTTTTTCGCTCGGTGAATATAGTATGCATTTACCTTAACCAGCAGAAGGCCTTAAACATTTTCGTGTTCTCAAGATTTTTGTTTAGTCAACTTGGCTCAGTTCTTGTATCAGCTATTCGAGGGAATATTTGTCGGGTTGATTTTTTTATTTGTTTTCTCTGTTGTCTAATGCAGACATGTCAAACTCGCGGCCCATCTCCCAGTTTCGAAAAAAACACGAATGTGTATCAGGAAAAAAGAGTTAAAACAAAAAATTGGATTCTAAAAAAAATAATTTGAGGAAAAACGGTTTCAAAAAAGTGCATGTAGCACGATTGTGGGAAATGCGCTATCAAAAACGGTTTCGAAAAAAGTGGGTAGTCCAAAAATTCTCTGTCTTGACCATGATAGGGCGCGCCCCTCGCAAAATGGTTTAGATGTTTCATAACACGCAACTTTATTCGGATTGATTCATTTTCTATGTTTTTTTTTAGACATTCAGAATTATAGGATTTTAGAAACACTGCAAAACAAGAGACGCTAATCTCAACACTTAACATGAATCGCTTTTCCCGATCAAAGATTTCATCAGCCAAAAAAAAAAACAACGAGTTCAGTTTTTGAGTACGAGTTTGTGGTCCCACCTCGTAGCAAAATTTTATCAATTAGACTGTGTTGAGTCTGTATAAATGAGCCGAGGCTTGAAAACGAAAAAGTGGTACCAGCTCGTAGCACAATTTTATCAATTAGACTGGGTTGAGTCTGGATAAATGAGCCGAGGCGTTGGCGTTTTCAGACGATCATTTTTCCGCTCTAAACAAGATCGTGTCTCATCCGACATCATCATTTAGCCAATAAAAACAGCTGCAGCATTGCATCCCTGTAACCGTTCGTCCATTCTGGAAGAAAATCTGTTTCGATTACCTCTCCGGATCCCCGCGAGGCAACAAACGCCTTCCTGGTCGAAGCTGAGGTACCGGGAAACACCAGTGTTAGTGTGAGTTCTTAGGCCTACCTACGCGCGAGGCCGGCATTACGATCACCAATTGGTAAAAAAAAACACTCCAATACTTGCTCGAAGTAGTCACAAGTTTAATGTCAACTTTCCCAATATAGCTGTAATTTACTCAATAAAGTGGGCAATTTACACACAAACTGGAAGACGCAAAAACTATCTTCATGGTATCGACACAGATTCTGCAACCATTTTTTTGGCGTTCTTCATGTTTGTCCACATTAGTTAATGTCCACGGAATCGCTATCGACCGTCCAAGATTCCACATACACACAACTACATCAGAACCTAGGACAATTGTTTGCCAACTTTGTTTAAAAAACTGTAACAACAGAACGTATAAGGTATTTTAGTTCAGGACTTCAAAACAGCAATTTGAATGTGAAAAAAAAGCATTCAAGGCCCGAGACCGGGCGAGTCATCTCTTCGTATCATTAATTTCTCGGATCATTAATTTTCGATGCAAGTATTACAAGATGAAAACTATGATACTACAAACTATCCTTAAAGCTCCGCTTGTCAGTCAACATAGAATCGATTGGGTTTGATGTCGGATATGACGATAATGTAATTCGCTCAATATCATGTGAGAGCTATGTACTGAATCGTCTCTCCTGAATGTTGTGACAAATATTAACAAATGTTCCATATGGGCCTCTTGGCATCACTTATCCGATGTTTTCGCTAACACCTAATATTTTATCCGACTCTCTGAATTTCTCCGAATTTGCCATAATGTGGTTTAATGGTTTACTATTATTTTGCTTCCTCGGCTAAATTTTGAACCATTAATATGTTTTATTTGTGGATTAAATCTCAATCCTCAATGCTTACCTCATTGTCAGGACGGGAAATTACTGAAAGGGCAGTGCCTTTTTAGGAGCCACACAACTCAGGACCCCCGTTTTACAGATACAGATGACTAGGCCTGTTCGGTACTCAGATTTCAGTATCGGATACCGGTTTTCTTCAGTACCCGGTACTAAACCCGGTGCACCGGCACCCGCCGGTTTTTTTTAAACACCCGGTTTTTTCAACCATGAGCCGGTTTTTTTTCAGTACCGGTTCTTTCATCCGGTTTTTTCAACCATGAGCCGGTCCCGGTGCACCGGTTCTTTCATCCGGTTTTTTCAACCATGAGCCGGTGCCGGTGCACCGGTTCTTTTATCCGGTTATTTCAACCATGAGCCGGTCCCGGTGCACCGGTTCTTTCATCCGGTTTTTTCAACCATGAGCCGGTCCCGGTGCACCGGTTCTTTTATCCGGTTATTTCAACCATGAGCCGTACGTAGTACGATGTTTTTATTGGATAGCCATGAATCAATATTTATGTAAATGATTTTTTTAGCTGCTATGAAATTTATATAAGGTAATTGTCGCGATGAGAAAAAAATTATAAAGAATTTCTAATGTTGAGAAAATTTTAAAGATAGGTATGTAAATTACACATTCTAAAAGACTTAATAGAGAGTTTTAGCATCTCTTTCAAAATATAACGTTCGTGGTTATATAGTCAAAGGAGAATACGGTATTTGTTCGGCAAAAATCCCACATCACTGGATTTTGACAAAATGGTTGGGGATGGCCCCCCGATAATGGGAAAAAAGTCCCTACCGATTGGAAGTCCGCGACCTTAAGGGGGGTATTTTTTCCGTTTTTTGCAATTATGTATTTCAAAAACGGCAAAAGATACCGTGCCGTTAGACTAAAAAAAAGTAATAATTTATTGCAAATGGGGGGCACCCACCAAAAATCAGCTCAGTAGGATAAAAACTAAGGGTACCCTCTTACAATGTTTCACAACTCATTTTATAAACTGTAGAGTAAAGTTGTCTTGGGTCACTTCACTTTGTATGGGAGGTAGTACCCTTAGTTTTTATCTAATTGAAGTGATTTTTGGTGACTAGAGGTAGAGTGATGATGCCCTCCACTGATATTAAACCGAAAATTAGGTCTCTGCTCCAATTTTGGGGGAGTTATGGACATGCCGTTTTGCCAAATTCAAATGGAGGGATCGTCTTTAATCAGAGCAACTAAACTTTCAATAAAATACTAATGTGTTACATATACATATATCATTTCAAAGGAAATTTGATGTAGTTTCGTCCTCAGACCATTTTTCTGTATCTATTGCCGTTTTTGAAATAATTGCAAAAAAAAAAACGGAAAAAATACCTCCCCCTCCTTTTTAAGGTGGCGGACCTCCAATCGGTGCGGACTTTTTTCCCATATTCGGAGGGCCATCCCCAGTCATCCTGCCAAAATCCAGTGAATTAGGATTTTTGCCGTATTCTTATTTGACCATATAATCCCGAACGTTATATTTTCAAATAGATGCTAAAACTCTCTACTAGGTCTTTTAGAATGTGTAATTTACATCTTTATAATTTTCTCAACAGAAATTCTTTATAATTTTTTTCTCATCGCGACAATTACCTTATATAAATTTCATAGAAGCTAAAAAAAATCATATATGTACATAAATATTGAACCATGGCTATCCAATAAAAACACCGTACTAAAAAGTGCTACGCTACAACAAAAACTCTAATAAATCGTTGCTGGCAAGCATCTACCCAACAACAAGACAACTTGAAAACACCCAGTGCTAAAATCCTGATGCTGAACATGTTATCAAAAAAAAAACACGGTACTGAACAGGTGCTACAAAATCTAAAAAACGGTGCAACGGGACCGGCCAATGGTTAAAAAAAAAACCGGATAAAAGAACCGGTGCACCGGGACCGGCTCATGGTTGAAAAAACCGGATGAAAGAACCGGTGCACCGGGACCGGCTCATGGTTGAAACAACCGGCTGAAAGAACCGGTGCACCGGGACCGGCTCATGGTTAAAAAAACCGGATGAAAGAACCGGTGCACCGGGACCGGCTCATGGTTGAAAGAACCGGTGCACCGGGACCGGCTCATGGTTGAAATAACCGGATGAAAAACCGGTGCACCGGTGTTGGAGAAAAAAAAACCGGGACCGGCCCATGGTTGAAAAAACCGGGATATGGGTACTTCGAAATATTGGTACCGGTACTAAGTAAACACCGGTTTTAAACCGATGTACCGGTGTTAGGAACAGGCCTACAGATGACCTCTGCTAAGTACTGGCAAAAAGACTGCTACCAGTTTCACCACCTTGTACCTTGTCAAAGGACTGGTCGCTTGACTCTTCGAGGTAGCGGGAGTGTCATTTCTGGACAGACACACCGTCACATCCGCCACTCTAGTATTCAGTAGGACCCCAAATAGATAGTCAGGGAACTAGTACATGTAACGAGTGCAAAAAAGGTGCACCGCAACACAGGCAATGGGTCAATTGAACTGACATAGTTTCCAGTTCAGAGGGTCATGTCCTTTAGCAGAAAACCGAGACTTTGAATGAAATCCTAATCAAACTCCTCCTGATATGGAAAGCAGTTGTCTAACAAACTTGCTTCCGATCAAGAGGGGGACAATACCTGCATAACTGTAACTGATACACAGGTATGCATGCATACACATGATACGCTGAACCGTGATAAGCTTCTAGTTTCCTTGGACAAATGGCGCCCAGTTCATGAGAGCCCTTACGCCAAAAGTTGCATATGCAACAAACAGCGAGCCATAGATATGACGGAAGGACTGGACTCTTTCTATCCCTCAATCTCTACGAACACGCGTCAGCATACCAACGATACAGAAACATAAACACATAGTGTAATTGAAGGCTATAATTAATAGTAGTGTCCATAAACTGAAGATTTTGCGCTATTACCAAAGTTACCGATTGATTTCATTTCGCACAAGGTCAAAAACCGTTCCGACAGGATTGATGAAGCATTACGCATAATCAAAATTGTTCTTGGCGCCTAATTTTCAGATCTTAATATAAACAATGGACAGTTTATTTTAGTTCCTTCTCGAAACACTTTTAGAGGAGATATCTGACTCCGTTAAAACACCGGAACAGGGTTCATACTGAAATTTTTGAACACTTTTAGTTTTTTATTCATCGACCAGAAATAAAGGTTGTCACACGATCTTGCGCTGACTTATAATCTGAAATGTTTTCAAATTTTGTGGCCAATGTCCAGTTTGGAAGGATTTTGTGGCTAAAGCCGGTTTCATTATGTTATAGGCACATTGGATGAAAATTTATTGGCAGAAATTGAAAATTGTCTATGCAGCCATCTTTCTGAAGCAGTAAAGTGTATTATGCGTCGACGAGCTTTGTTTGCTTAATTTAATTAATTTTTGCAGATGGCTTTCTCCCAAAACGTTAGTTTCCGAACGTTAGCTTACTTTGTAATATTTTTTTTTTTAAACATATCGTAACTACACGCAGCACTTAATATTATTTCGTATCCTGGCACCGTTCACGATTTAATGTGACTCCTTCTCGTAGTAAAACAATTAATAAATAGAACTTAAGGCGTCCAATAATTATGTCAGGTTTATATTTTTTTTTCAATTTTTAAAATGTGTATGTATGTATAATCAATAAATAACGTCTGCCACAAATATAGCGGAACATAGATAACAATATTAATTTGCTACCAAAATATAAATTCTTATAAAACAAATATAGGTGCACGTATAACCAAATAATAACAGACGTGTTGCAGACTATTTACTAGACAAGTGCACATCTATATATCATGTTCCGATAAAATGAGAAAAAAAGAAACACATTTCTTTTCATTTCATTATTTCACAAATTACAAAAAAAAATGTGTAGACTAAAAACACAAAAGTATGAATAGTCCTACACATATTAACACAAATGCATACCTACCTAGACAACAAATTCAAAAAAAAATATTGCTTTTAAAAGAAAATATAAATCTTTTTATTCTCTAAACAGAATGAATTAAAAAAAAACACAATTGGCTAGTGAATTTTATTTTCTTGAAATTACATAACTGAAATTATCCTTGTTTAGAATGTTACAACCAATACATAGATAGATTTTAGGTTTATTCAAATAAACATTGCCGCGCAGCTCGGTATTATGCAATTCTAAATTTCTTATTTTATAAGACAAAACTTTATCAAAGGAAACTACGTCTATGCAAATACATTTATTCTTACCAAGCAGAAGCGAGTTTCACATTTATTTTTATTATGAGTATAATAACAATGCAAAACAATATGAGAGAAATCAGAATTTTGTTATAGTGAGAGATTTTTATTTTGCACGTACACGTATAAATTGAAATCTACACTAAACTAAATTAAAAGAAAATGATCATTATATATTCATATATACTGCAAGCAAGAAAACAGAAGGAACTTAATCTAAAACAGAGAAGTTTTCCCATTAAAAAAGAAGGATTATACATATAATATATATACATATGCTATATTATCACAATATAATTATATACTACAAACATAATGAAAAACAAAACCTATATTGTATGCAAATGAATGCAAATAATACGTATAACGTATATAACAATAATAATCGTGTCTGAAATAATACACAAGCATATAAGTATATTATATTATATGAAATCAACTTATATATATATTTGAACTATTATTATATACAAAAAAATAATAAGCGAGTATAAAGTATATATATATATGAAAAAATAAGGCAAAAAAATCTAATGTGTTTTATCCAATTAAACAAAACTATGGGAATGATGAATAAAAAAACGTAATGTGTTTGGATTAACCTCCCTACTACTATACGAATGAAAAGCATAAAAATAAAATATGAAAAAAAAAACAATATAAATATATTAATTGCTTCCTGTGGGTACGTTATTGCATTATCTTATTTGTTATTTCATTATTAAACAGAAAAAGTGAAAAAAAAGGATTTAGCAAGAAAAAAAATAATAAAATGTATTTTATTTAGATAACAAAAATTAGTTGTTTTATTTCACCTGTTTTGTTTTCCTCTTTGCAGAAATTATACACGACTCTATTGAACTTAGGGAAGCTCCTCTTTAGTTTAGGAATTCATAGAACGTCTTCTGCTTTTAGCGATGGCGTGCAAACTCTGTGCATATTTGACGATCTGTTTTAGCCGGGTTGGGCAAGGTTCATCAACTGGACATAGTTTGGACAAATGTTTTGAATGCCCGGTTTTATACGATTCAGGTATGCATTTGGACGCCCGTAGTTGGGCTAAGGTCCTGTGACTCACCGAAGCCTAATCCCTCAGGCGAAAAAGACAGATCTATTTCATCAGTGTTAATCGCTCCAATGGCAGCTCGACATGTTTTATCGTTGCATTTATCGCTCATTTTCTCTCTCTGAAGAGCTAGGTGCATACGCCTGACATTGCCGGGGGAAGAATTTCGGTCTAAACAATCATCTGTTTAGATATTTCTTTCGATAGCAACCGACGACATACTATTTTCTGCGCAGACGATTTTGAATGGGTATTGGTATAAACTGAATTGGTATATCTGAAAATGGTTCTGAGAGACATTAGAAGATTTCTAGAAGCAGAGCGTAGAACATCATTCTTACATATTTGAATTTTATTCCAATTTGTATGATAACCGCGGCCAAAGCATTATAATCAGCTGCTGTTCGACTCACTACTCGGTAGGTGGCCTGGAAGGTTTCAATATTTTTGCCCCAGGTGCTGCTAGCCAAGGGCCTTCAGTTCGATTTCATCTGGATGTTCAGGTTCAGGAAGTCCGGCCATGAACGTTTACCACGAAGCTCAGTGAACCTACCGACTCGATAGCTCAGACATACTAAATAGGAAGTGCATCGTATCTCTTGATTTTTCCTTTTTCGCATATTAATAAAGGCCTGAATAGACCTCGGGCGGAATGAAAATGAAATTTTTGTCCGCGGCGATTTTCTCAATGAAAATGCATACTTACTGTCGTGGAATATGTGGTAAATGATGGGGAATTCCATAAACTAAAATCCGAGAATGGTTTCACAATTTGTCTCTGCCATTTTATGTGTTATTTTTCGATTCCCCGGTCATTAGATAATTTCCGCGATGAACTCGTCGTGGACAGTGAATCGGTTTGACGTTTGCAAAATTCACCACGCCCGACGGAGAATATGCTACAGAGTCGACTCATTTTCACGTTGAAAATGCATTCGGACAAGGGGGAAATAATTTTTTAAGGTTTTTTTAAGATGATTTAGGACGTAAAACGCCTTTGCAGCAATTTTCGAAGCTAAAATTTTAAATTCACCAAGGTTTTTATGCCGGTTCAATACCGTTTCATTTTCATTCCGCTCGAACTCTATCCGGGGCTTAACTATCGGATTTGATATGTGAATAGATTGCGGATAATGCCACGCTTATCATACATTTTTTGCAAAACATATGAGACAGAAAGGGGAACATGTTGTGTAAAATGACGGTTAAATCACAACTCTTGCGTCTTGAAACCCCGCCCAATTGCGCTCATAATGGGTGGGGTTATAAAACAAAACAGATCCGTATGTTCTGCAAACTGCGCCGTGTTTTGCAAACTGTTGTCCATTCTTTTCTGTAAACGCCGTATGAGCTGTGAGCTGTCAAAGGGGAAACGAAAAGAAAGCGAAATCATTTCTGATCCGTAAAATAGCAGTTAGGGAATCAGAACGGCAAGCATGTTTGCGGAACAGACGGAACTGTTGGTATTTTATAGTCCCACCCAATGTTTTGTTCAGGCCTCGTATATATTTGTTGGTAAAGGTAGCTCTATGAACTTTGCCGAAGTAAGCAAATTTATACCTTCTAAACGGGCAGTTTTCATACCAGATCAGTTCAGTTGGTTTGTCAAGGAGTATGGTCTGATGAGAGAGCCGAACCTGTCTCCCATCAGGTTTTACTAACTAAACTGACACTAATAACATAACAGTTATGTCCAAAGAAGTGCTACAAGTATTAGCAACGTCGTCTTGTTGTTGTAGCAATTCAAGAGTTTTTTTTTCTCTTGAATGGAGGGGGATTGGCAACTCTTGGCCGTTGTATTAATAACGGGAAGCTCCGGGACGATTTTATCGTAGAATCGGCTGCCATAGCAGCATTTTTAAAAACAACGCAAACATCCATGGTCGCAAACATCGAATGCCCAGCAACTTCGTCTAGTTATCAAGGCCGCAATGTAGCCACATTGGATGGTGTTTCGAAACGGAACAGTTGCGTATGTTCCGCAAACATGTTTGCCATTCTGATCCCCTAACTGCCATTTTGCGGATCAATAATCTACGGTTGTTTTCGTTAACATATTCAAAGGCAGACCAAGGAAAAGAATCGGAGATTAGTTTTGATCCGCAAAATTGCAGTTAGGGGATCAGAATGGCAAACATGTCGAACATACGCAACTATTGCGTTTCGTAACCCCACCCAACGACGTTTAAAATCTACAGGTCATTGTGAATTTGTACCTGAAACCAGTGGCTCTTGGCGAAAAATCTTGCCGCGCGGATCTGGGTTACCACCATTACACACTGACTGCCAATTGGTTGGTTGACAATTTTCCAACTTTTGTTCCTTTTTTTCTGTGAAATCGTATAATTCTCGAATGACCTAATAATTTAAACGCGCAGAGTCCTATTTTGATAATTAAATTAAAAAAAAAACTCCGAAATGAAAGTTTGATTATGTCATTTTCAGGCTTCATTCGGTAGCTAGTGTAGGTACTAAGTTGGTGCAAAATGGCAGCTTGCGATGTCAGCTTTGGCAAGCTGCCAATTGTGGATAGAGGGTTGTGCAGTTTGAAAGGATATTTAGTGTACTAAAACTGTATAAAATATTTTGATTATGTTCTTTTATAGTGAAAAATGTAATTGTATGAAGAAGTTCATTTTGGGCAGGTTTTTTTTTTGTTTTTGTTCGTAAAAACTGTTAAATAACGATAGAGCCTAAAGTTATGCATTAAACACGTTGAATGCTACTTTCTTCGGCAGTATTTAACGCGTCAAATGTGTTTCCAGCATCATCCTGTGTGCTG
This sequence comes from Microchrysa polita, assembly GCA_949715475.1. NCBI lineage: Eukaryota > Metazoa > Arthropoda > Insecta > Diptera > Stratiomyidae > Microchrysa > Microchrysa polita. The sequence continues at coordinate 130,069,141 of OX454415.1, read as the reverse complement.
TGTACGACGAGAAATCCATTAGTGGATGACGTTTGTCAGAATTGTTTTCTCTTATATCCGCTACGGAATTATGAGTTTAAACGATTCTTTCCGCACTTAAAATTGTTTACCGTTAGAGACATGTTAATCAAAACAAACTGACAACTCCATATTTCAGAGAGTCTAAATCTTGATCATTCAACCGTCGCTAATAGTTGAAATAGATTACACGCGTCAGCAGCAGCATCGGCTGAATTTCATAGCTGACAAATATGCTGAATGCCAAGTGTTCTGCTCAACATTTTTGTCAGCAATGTAAAATGCATTGGGCTTGACGTTTCGCGATGCCGATGCTTCTGCTGACGCGTATAATCTATTTCAAGCATAAAGGACTGGAGCAACTTGAATTCGCCGAAAGTCGAAAATGACAATAATCCACGCGTTTGTCAAAGCAAAATTTTAAAATGCTCTATCCTATATGTATGTATGTATATATCAGAGATTACTTTATGTATTTTTTTAATTAAAAAAGCCAATAGGCTCCCAGCCAACATTTTAGTGAACATTCACTAGGTGAAACCGATCTGAAATCACATACTGAATGTACACTTCACTTGAGTTTCACCTAGTGAGCAATTAATTAACGTATTCAGTTTTCTTTCAGGAAATGAAAGCTACGTGAATGCATTCACTTAATCTTCAGCAGCTGAATAGTTACTGAATGTGTTCAGATTTCTTTTAGTTAATGATTTCACTTAGGCTTCATGTAGTGAAAGGCAACTGAAATCTATAATAATACCCGTAGCAATCGTTGGAATGCTATATTGAAAACTTTTAATAATTTTTATAAAAGTGTCAATTGGGTATAATTAGCTGTGCTGTGAAGTGAAGTTAAACTCAAGTAATTTTGAAGAATTTTACTAAAAGCAACTTTTAAAAAAGGTAAGTGTCTAATCTAGGCTAGTCAATTTCGACATTTATCTCGGAATAAATGGAATACTACCGTTTTGTTCTCAAGTGTTTTGGATTACACTACGCTATTTTTGGGGAAAATACCTTATTTTTGACACCCTGAAACTCAGTCAATATTTGACTTAGAAAAGTGGTTAGGACCTCATTTGATTGTAAATTTTGTCTACTTAAAAAATGCCAAACATCGTTTTTTTTTTTCAGGACAATTATTTTAAAAAATATTGTTGGAAATGTAAAAAAAGAGCAAAAATATGTATGTTTGTTTTTTCGCTCGCGCAAAAGTTAGCACAGGGTCCTCAGGGTTGCAAATCTGGATTTATATAGCCAGTAATACTCTAAAACAGATAAGTGAAAGAACGGTAATATTCCATTTATTCCGAGGTAAGACCTTTTTTCTGTCTTTTACACTAATCAAATCTTTGCCTTAAAACGTATATTTTATCTGTATATTGTTATATACAATTCTTAAAAAATAATTTATATTTAGGAGCGTGTATGGCAGCAGTGCCAAGCTCGATAGAAGCTTTAATAAAAAAGCACGTAAAAAGACATTTCCAATATGCCAACGAACGACTGGTAAATATTGTAATAATATTTATTTTTATGCGTAATAATAAATTTATATGTTTCAGAAAGGACAAAGAGACAGAAATTGAAATTTACCATTTATATTATTTTATTCATTTTTCTGTTTTTTTTTCAATTATTATCATCATTTATAATTTAATTATCGTGTAATCTTTATTATTAGAATAAGTTTGGTTTATATCCCTAGTATTTTATTAAAAAAAAATAAATTTAACAATAAAACAAAAAGCTAAGGCCTTTTATTAAAATTTGTAGGATGTAATGTTTTAATTGTGAATTTTCTAAACCCAATGATGCACTTAAAACTAGCCTTTTGATAGCTTACAATTAATTTGAATTTAAAATCATCTACTGAATCCGTTCTGAAAAAAACCAGTGATTGCATTTTGAACTCATGTACTGAATTCTTCCCAGCCAACATTTTAGTGAACATTCACTAGGTGAAACAGAACTGAAATCACATACTGAATGTATACTTCACTTGAGCTTCACCTAGTGAACAATTAATGGACGTATTCACCTTTCTTTCAGGAAATGAAAGCTAGGTGAATGCATTCACTTAATCTTCAGCAGCTGAATAGTTACTGAATGCATTCAGATTTCTTTCAGGAAATGATTTCATTTAGGCTTCATGAAGTGAAAGGCAACTGAAACCTATAATAATACCCGTAGCAATCGTTGCAAATTTTAGCAATATTGAAAACTTTTGATAATTTTTATAGAAGTGTCAATTGAGTATAATAATTAGCTGTGCTGTGGTGAAGTGAAGTTAAATTTAATTTTAAAGAATTTTACTAAAAGCAACTTTAAAAAAGGTAAGTGTCTAATCTAGGCCAGTCAAATTCCGACATTTACCTCGGAATAAATGGAATACTACCGTTTTTTTTTCTCAAGTGTTTAGGACAATTATTTAAAAAAAAAATGTTGGAAATGTAATAAAAGAGCAAAAAGATGGCCTTTTTTCGCTCGCACAAAAGTTAGCACAGAGTCCTCAGGGCTGCAAATCTGGATTTATGTAGCTAGTAATACTCTAAAAGAGATCAGTGAAAGAACCGTAATATTCCATTTATTCCGAGGTAAGGCCTTTTTTTTCTAAAATTTTACTGGCGTAAATCTAGGTGTTCGCCACAATTTAGCGCATCGGTGTGTTCTCAAAAGATCATAAGGTCCATCCACACTGACTGCCAAATGGAGGGAGGTGCTACCAACTGGTTTCTGGTAGTTGTCATTACGTCATTACATTTTCATACGAGATGACAGATTTATTAGTCAATTAATAACCTGATAATCTTTCAACTTTCAACATAACTGCGACTGATAACTGCAGACTGAATAGCTATTCAGTTCTGGTCCTGCTTGTATGGGAATTGCTGATCAAAATGGCCGAAATTCGCCCAGGCCCTGTAAAGGATGGTCATGCCGGTCAATTGGACCGTAGCGGGCTTTTAGCTTACGAGCACTGTTGCACGGGTAGTTTATTTTGTTAAACTACAGTGTTGGTTAGATGAATTTGTCTTCTTTTTTCTTTTACCCACTCACCGATTTAGCTGCCTTGGATCAAGAGCGATGTGCTGTATCAGGCACTGTTTTTCCCACACCTGCAAAGCAGACGCTTCTTCGCGCCCATGTATAGTCTAGTCCACATGTTTCATCTCGATAAATTTCTAGTGGATTCATAAGACTCTAATCGCTGTTTTCTGATACAACATTCAGGTAATTTTTCCAGAGTTGTTGTTTTCTAACCTAAGTTACACTCCGATATAGTTTCCATTGTTAATTCGAGTTATACAGGAGTGCTCCAAATTTGAAAGAACAACGATTTTAGCTGGATAAATCCGCCGTTTATTGTCTGTGCACCATTCATATACGGGTTGGATATGATATCCCCAGTCACAAAATCCCCAAATCAAATTCCCCAAAATCAAAATCCCCGAAATCAAAATACTCCAAACCTAAATCCCCAAACAAAAATCCCCATTCCCCATTTGAGGTGTGATCTAAGAACGCGTGCGTGTGAATGGAGATTTTCTGTATTGTAGATGGTAAATGTAGGATGGTGAATGGCAGATGGTAAATGGTATCTGGTAAATAGTAAATGGTTAATGGTACAAGGTACACGGATGGTAGATTGTAAATGGTTGATGGCAGATGGTAAATGGTGCAGGGGCGGCCGGTCTAAGTGGGCAGGTAGGGCACTGCCCACCCTACAAAATGCTAGCTAAAAATAAAAATAAAATAAGAATTATTTCTTAGAACATAATTGATTCACTTCGGTACCTACATGCATATCTAACTTAACGTAACGTAACTTTCCTTCAAATGACAATAGCCATTCATTAGTACTTAATCATGATTAAATTGCCAATATAAAAAACTCCTCTCCTCTACATAAGCGAAAGCTCATAATAGGGACGTTTTATTGTGTTTATCCCGTGCAGGTTTGGGTAGAACTTCATATAAAAAAATGACACTTACACAGGTAAAGTTAACCCGTGCAACTACCCTACACGCGGGATAGAGCTCAAATGTAGATGGCGGACACATAGGGGAAATATGAGGGAATTTGTTTTTTCAAACCAAATGTGAGAGTTTTTCTAGTCACGAGAAAAGATTTTGCAAAGAAATAATCATCTTTTGTGATAAAATCCACCACATCTAAAAAATAAGCCGACGAAAGCGAGTCAAAGATGCACAAAAACTGTCAAATGTCAGCTGTTTGGTCTTAACCGGGATGTTACCCGCGATCGTTTTTTTCGAGTCAGACTTACACGCGATACGAAAAAAACGTCGCTATTGATATCAATTGAATAATTATAAGAAACGCACGCGTGAATCACCAACCATTATGTACATTGCATTGCGCCCATTCATACTTCGTTCATGTATCTGCTCATCACATCAACATCATCATCTCAACTCAACCTATGGGCAGAATGCCTTTCTGCCCACATGTACCATCAATCTATTCTATAGCTATTCCATAGCACATAGAGTCACGATGTATCTTCTTATACGCTCAACGCATGCGCATTGAAAGTATCTGAACTTCACTAAAGGGCATGCCCAATACTACACTATCCATGAACTTTTGTGCAACGTTCGCGAGCGCGTGGCCCGTGGCGCTGTTCTAGTAGTTAGATACTCGTAGCATAGTAGTGCAGTCATATTAGCATTTCAAATAGAAAAAAATAGAGTAAGGCTAATTCTTGTGGTTTTTGAATCAATGGGCTCCCAGGAATCTAAAACTCATTTTGCTAAAAAAAATTTTGATCGGAAAGGTCCCAAAAAGGACAAAAAAGGATACTCTTTATTCCTTGACCGGAGGTCAGCATGTGGGGTATCAGATTAAAGGGGACGTCGAGTACATATCCGGTGCTTGTTTCCTGTTTCAAGGACCCTCAACGGAATAAATCGAGATTAAATGTAAAATTATGGTGTTTTCCGTGTATCTTTCCAAAGCCATAACTACGAAAATAATTCAAGTTGTCTCTACGTTTCTCACTTTTCCGAATTTATAATAGCTAAACATTCTATCATTAAATTTGCTAAGAAAAAAAATTATCGGAAAGCTCTCAAAAAGGACATCAAAGGACACTAATAACAAACCTTGATCGAACGTGGGCATGCGGGGAGTCATATCAAAGAAGACGTCGAGTACATTCCATATCCGGTATTTATTACTTGTTTCAAGGACCCTCACAGGAGAAAATTGAGACCCAATGGAAAATTTTCGTGTTTCTCGTATATGTATCTTTCCAAAGCCGTAATTTTTCGTTTGAGCCCGAATTATTCCATTTAGTGTCCTTGAAATAGGAAACAAATACCGGATATGCAATGCACTCGACGTCCTCTTTGATATGACACCCCGCATGCTCACGTTCGATCAAGGTTTGTAATTAGTGTCCTTTAATGTCCTTTTTCAGAGCTTTCCGATAATTTTTTTCTTAGCAAATTTAATGATAGAATCTTAAGCTATTATAAATTCGGAAAAGTGAGAAACGTAGTGACAACTTGAATTATTTTCGTAGTTATGGCTTTGGAAAGATACACGGAAAACACCATAATTTTACATTTAATCTCGATTTATTCCGTTGAGGGTCCTTGAAACAGGAAACAAACACCGGATATGTAATGTACTCGACGTCCCCTTTGATCTGATACCTCACATGCTGACCCCCGGTCAAGGATTAAAGAGTATCCTTTTTTGTCCTTTTTGGGACCTTTCCCATCAAATTTTTTTTAGCAAAATGAGCTTTAGATTCCTGGGAGCTCGTTGATTCAAATAACACAAAAAACTCAAACAAAAAAACACAAACTCTATTTTTTCTATTTGGAGGCCTGAAATGGGATATTTTGACTGCACTATAGCGCGTGGTGCATGGATACAATAATAAGGCCGTTTCGCATTTAAATTGTGCATGGTGCATTGTAGAGTACATATTTAATTTGTGCGTGTGTTTTTGTCAGATTTTCTTCATTTTTTGAAGTGGTTTGGAGGCGTTATACTCGTACTTGTAGCAGTAGTGCATGATTACGTTATCAACGGCCGTTTTTTATTTTTTATTTGTTACGTATGTTTTTAGAAAACACTAATCGTTTTTCTCTGATTCCCTACATTTTAGTGTTATTATAATTACTATTATAAAATATTTATTTTGGTGATGGGATTAATATTAAAATCTTATTTATTTGATCTAATATGTATGTATTTTGCTTGATATAGATACCTATTTATATTGTCTCCTCTATATGATCTGGAAGTTTTAAATTTAGTTTGTATGTACTTAAAAAAATGATATTTTTTTGTTGTTATGTTATTGCATGTGCATGATATAGAAAAAAATTCCCACTTCTATTCCTTACACCTTTTTCCTCCCCATGGCAAGAGGGATCTAAATCCTCCCCGCTAGCTCGTGCTGGGCAGTGCATTTTATTTGCATAATTGTAGAAATACATAGCAGCTTGAAAAAATGTATAACTAACTTCCTAATTTACAGGAATTGTCTTTGATAAATTATTTATTTAGGAAGATTTGTAGGTATGTCCTGTTATTGTGCGAAAGAATGTTGGCATTGCTTTAAAAAAAATAATTTTTAATTTTTAAAAAACTTTCGGACATAATGTCTCATCATAATTTAATATATCATTACAATTAATCATATATTAGGTGATCCATTTGGATTGCCTTTTCTAGCCTCAAATGAAAAAAAAAGAAAGAGGTATCCAAATTTGAATTATCATTAAAAGGAGCAGTGCTTAATATTTACTTATTGAATATAATTTTATTGAAATATTGTCGCGACTATTGCTGGTCCCTTTGAAAGGTAAATACAGGATTATTTTTCCACATTGCGACCGTTCTCTGCCAAAAAAATTTATGTAATATATGATTCCGAACTGTAGCTATCTGTATGCATTTTCATGGTGCGATTGAGCATAACTGATTTGTAAGAAAAAACTCTAAACGATTCACCTAATACATACGTAAATACAACAAGCTTAAAAACATTAAAATGGCCAGACTAACAAAGAGCTCAATTTTAACGCATTAAAAAACAGTGGATATATATATGTATAGTAATATTTCCTGATGGTAAATCTGCCCACCCGGCTCTGTACTACACGAGCCGCCACTGAAATGGTGTATAATAAATGGTAGATGGGATTGTAAATGGCAAATGATGATGGTACTAAATGGGATTTTCTTTAGACTATTGTAATTGTAATCACCGACGTGGACTGATATATGTTAATTAACGGCAAACTCATTGAAGTATGTAACTCAGAACAACAGCAGATAATCTGCAGGCGATTAAATATGCAATCGGTTCCAACAATAAGCCGACTAAGTTTTCCACGAAAATTCGTTCGAATGAGGATGGGGACATTGTATCGATGATGTTAAAGAAAACCCAATATGTTTAGGACGATATGCAAACGGCTTATTCAATATAATGTACTCGAACATTATGTTTGTATCAATCAAAAAGATAAATAAGTTTGCATCGACCTACGATCCTCTTAATGCCATTTACCATCTGCCATCTGCCAACTACCAGCCATCTACCATTTTTTACCATCTACTATCCATACATTCTATTTACCAGCAAATTTCGGGTGTTTGGGGATTTTATGATTGGGGGTTTTGATTTTGATTTTGGGTATTTTTCTGCGTTTGGGGATTTCGTATTGTTCCCTTCATGTACAACCCGCAGATTTTTATACCCTTCACTCGTAGAGTAAAGGGTATATGTATTAACTTTGTCATGAAGTTTGTAACGCATTGAAGGAAACATCTCCGACCATGTAAAATATGTATATATATGACCAGCATGACGGGCTGAGTCGATTGGGCGATGTCCGCCTGTCTGTCTGTCCATCTGTCCGTCTGTTGCTACGCGTTATACTCGGCCAGTTTAAAAGCTATCGAGCTGAAAGTTTGCACACATGCTTCTTTTTAATGCAGGCAGTTTGTATGTTTGAATCGCTAAAATCGGACCGTGGGGTCATGGGGCTGCCATACAAACACAACCCTCTCAATTTGGTTTTTCTAAGAAAAACTTTTTCATGTATGCACCAATTTTAACCAAATTTCATACAAATGTGTTTCTATTTATAATACAAAACATATGTAAGAATGGATCCAATCGGACAATGGGATCATGGGGTTGCCATACAAACCTAGCCCCCGAATTAGGTTCTTCTAAGAAAACCGTTTTCTTTTTTGCACCAATTTCAACCAAATTTCACACAAATGTGTTTCTATTGATGTCATATGTAAAAATAAATGGAATCGGACAATGAAGTCATGGGGCTGTCATACAAACCCAACCCCCCAAATTGAGTTCTTCTACAAAAACCTTTTTCATCTGTGCACCACTTTCAACCAAAACTCGTAACAGTGCATTTCTTTTGATGCCATAAGACATATGTAAAAATGAATTGAATCGGACTATGGGGTCATGGGGCTACCATACAAACCCAACCCCCAATTTTGGATCATCTAAGAAGCATTTTTCTACACTAATTTCAAAAAACCTTACTGCGTCTTTATCGAAACAAAAAAAGTAGAACAAATGGAATCGTATTATGGGACCATGCTCCCGCATCCCCACAATAAAGTTTTCTGAGATAATATTTTTATTTTCCCACTTATTCCAACCAAATCTCACACAAATATTGTTTTATCGACGCCACGTAATTTGTCAATATCAAATATAAGGAAAAGAATGAGGAAGAATTAAATACAAGTCATAGGTTCGCCCTAAGAAACTTTTAGCCCGAGGAGAGTGAAGGGTATTCAAATTTAGGCCGCGCCCGAAATTAGCTTCGATCTCGTTTCAAATTTAATTTTAACAATGTACCCTTTGTCTGCTGAGCGTTTAGCCTTGTGGATAGTTTATCTAATAGATTCCTTCAAAACACAAACTTATTTATCTCTTTCTTTTTCTAGAAGACAAAAGCGAAAAAATTAAAATTGGTTTGAAAATATATTAAAGAAAATTTCTATTCCAGTTAAAAACGAAAAATTTAACAACCGTCCGAGTTAAAAACCGAAAGATGAGAAAAACGAAAACAAATAAGGAAAATGAAGACATTGCTTGAAGTCCTTCGCTTTTTTGTATAGTTCCTTCACTTTCTCTTTCTCTAGAACAGCGGTAATTCAAGGAGTAGAGTGGAGGTTAATCGTCGATTACTTGGTTTTTTAAATCCATCGGTGTGAGTTTCGTTTCTTTCGCATAAAACCCTTTAATGAATTTCAAATAGTAATCTGAATATTTTCAATATTTGCCGCTACAATAACACCATAAAGATAATAAAGCGATAGTGTTTGAGGTGTATTTACTTTCTGAAAACATAATATTATAAATTAACCATTAATGACTATCCACTTTCTTAAAAAAATCACTCCGAACTCCGTAATGGTGCATTTGAATGTTATTCCAAACTGTAACGTTAATCGGCTTCTTTACTGGTATTATCCGTCACAAGTCTCTGGCACTTTCTTAACTCCACATTAAAAATGGCCTTATTCATATCATTTTTGGCAATAGCTTGCAGATAAGGATCGTCAAGAGCCCTTAACTTGTTGGCAATATATAAGCCGAACGAAATAAATTCATCATAATTGCCACTTTGATTTTCAGTAAGTTTTTGTTCAAACAATTGTGTTTTCAGTTCGTTGAAAGGAGCTGGTAGAGATGAATGATGTATGGGTGGCGATGGCGCACGAGGTGTTTCCTTCGGCGGAATGAAAACACTGGAGCCAACTTCATCTTGAGTATCCGGTTCTGCGTATTCTTCTTTGATTATTGAATTTAGTGAGGCAACAGAAATTTCATCACTATTTGCGCAGTCGTTTAACTCGTCGTTGGGCTAAAATGATAAAAATAAAAAGGAAAAAAATATCAACTCTGTCCGTATAGTCCATAATAGGGAAGGGGACAATAACTTTCCATAGTAATCTTCTCGGATAAATATTAATTCAAAGCAGGGCAATAACTATTTTTATGGAAAGTTAATCTAAATAAATTAATTTAATATTTCATAAATAAGTATATTCACCTGACGTACGAATTTCCTATGCCGCGTATTGGCATCCTTCAAAAACAGCAGTTGTTCGTAGCCATACCACTTCGGAACATACAATCGGCCGGTTCGTTGTTTCTCCTTGCGTACACGACAATATTCACGACTAAATTGCACTTTCAGACTGTGCAATTTTTTCATCACTTCCTGGACCGGTATGCCTAGAGCACGTGAAATCTCTCTAAGTGCTTCGGCCTTTAAGTGTTTATCCTTTTCTTCGGTACAACGAACATCCCAAAGGATATGATGTTTACGTAATTGTTCAATTAGATGCGAAACTTTCGAACGACACCAATCAACCATGTTGGGATTGTTGGTCGAGTCTTGTTAAATAAAATTGATTAATATACACGGATTCACTAATTTGAAGGCAGTACAAAGACTAATTACTAGTCTTATACCACAAATGTACTAACTCTTCGGTTGTACGAGGATTATGTGGACAAAGTTTATAAACTTTGCTGTTGATGGATTTTGAAAGTTGTTTATTTCTCCAATGGAAAGTTGACAATGCGCAACAACACTGCTTGCTATATGGTTGTTACGAGGACAATGTTTAAATGAACACTTTGTCGTAAAAGTAACTGAACTCTACACATTATTCTATTCAATCTTCACCAATCTAATGATTGTTTAAATTTCGTTCTCGGCGAATATTGTGGAATATAGCTGCAATGTTGCTTTTGGTTAAAAGTTAAAACTAATTCATTTGAATTCGAGACGCTGCTCAACTAATCGTATATGTTAACACCTCCTTGATTTATTTTATGTGGAGTTCAGTTTTCCGGAGAGTGATTTATGTAGAAGATTGGTCGGGACAATTTATCCGGACTGTTATTGTTAATTTTAAACATACACGTTGAATGTAAATTTGAATCCATTTATATATGAGTATTCAGAATTGAGTCTCATCATCTCCGTAATCCCTTGGCGGAGCGACACGAAAGTGTCTGAATACAAAAAAAAAATATTTGCCCCAAATTTGCCGCCCTAAGCTCGAGCCTTGTACTACTGACTGTTCAATCCGTCACTGCTCATCATCAAATAATAGTTGGGATCATGTGCAATTTTTCATTACACGCACTTTAGTTTCCTGCGACCCATACATACACACAAAGATTATGTTCAGAGTCCTCCCCTATACAGTATTCAATCGTTAACATGTTTATTTAATTTTATTGATTTCGCTTGCGCAGCAAATATGCTATGCGGTAGTTGATGGAGACAAACCATTTCATTCCTCCGACGTAATCAACAAATTATCCTGTCGAGTAGTCGAGAAAAAAACAAAAATATGAAAGCTTTTGGAAAGCAATGCATACAAGGGAGAAAGCACGTTAAGGACGAAAAGCTTTCACGTGACAGAGAAGTCCATATTTAAATTTAACATAAAAATCTATTTGATTATTGGCATCAATAAAGGATTCACTTTGAGATGTCTGAAATGGTATTTAACTCGGCACAGGCGCGCACAGAGGGTGGGGCAAAAGGGGCAATTTGCCCCGGGCCCCGCGTTGGAGAGGGCCCCGCAGGGACAGTGGTCTCGTAGTGCGCATACGTCTGCGTTGTTTTGCGTTATTCAAAGCATTTCTAGGACCTTATAGGATTTCCTTTCACCTACTTTTTTCAATTAAAATTGCTAAATCTAAAATTGGCACTGATCTTGATATATTTTAGGTGTTGAGATCAACAGCACACTCTGCCGAAATTTATCTAATTAATCGGTATTCTCTTAAAATCGGAGTGTCCTCGAACTATGTGTGTTTTCTAGAGAAAGTGTTAACCAAGAAACTGAAAACGATGGATCCCCTTTAAATGACTATTTCTTATTTAGTTTCCATAAACTTATATTTATTCAAGTCTCTCTCTGATTGTTGTTAACTCATTGTAGTCTTATCTGTAACTATGCTCGCGAACTATGTAGTAAAATTTCTCAACGCTTTCTACTGGTTTGGCTTTAGACTTTTGTTCTCCTATGGATCAGTGCACACAGTAACGTTTATGAAGAGACAAGAATTTCGATTTTTGCAAGGCCATCAGCAGTGACGGAACAACTTCACTCTGGGCCCTCCCGCCAACTTCTTGAGTGGGCCCCCTACACTGAGTGAAATCAATCGAAAACACTCTTGAAGGTCGATCCACACTTTTCAGTCATCAGTCACAATTACTTTCCATACAAGTTAATTGATTGACTGACAATATGTCAATTTGTATGAGATATTACTGTGACTGCGACTGATGACTAAAAAGTGTGGATCGATTTTAAACTATCTATTTTGAAACATGATTTTGACCTTACAGTTTTTCTACTAAAATTAAGAACATCGTACTTAAAATAACTTTGCTAAGAGCTACTTTGACTCTTTGCATTCTTACATTGAAAATAGCGTTCTTGTTGTAACGTTTATTAGGGCTCCATTACACAGTCATATTTCTATTATAATATCTATTATGAAATAGAAATATTATCATATATATGACCGTGTAATGGCATTTCATAATAGATATTATCATATGTACTATAAATCAGTGGCGTGCGGTGAATATTTATGTATGGGAAGCGCCTTATATACTGCAGGTAAAGAAATACAGAATACATTTATGTCGTCGACGAATGAAAGAGAGGTGCTTGTACGATTCTTTGACAAATTGGCGCATAGTCTTACAATCATATCTTTCTTACATCATTTTGATCTAGCTCCATTACTTCCAACAGTTTTTATACGTTAAGTGTAGAAAACTAGGGTTAATTTTAGCTCGAATTCAATACAATTCAATTCACAATGCCCTAAAGATCTGCAATTGGTAAAATCTATTCAAAGTACATATATCGAAATCGAGCCAAAATTAACCCTAGTTTTCTGCACTTAAGGTACTAAAACTGTTAGAAATAATGGAGCTAGAATAAAATGATGTAAGAAAGATATGATCGTAAGACTATCGGCCAATTTTTAAAAGAATCGTACAAGCGCCTCTCCTTGGCAGAAGTTGGAGAAAATTGAGATGGAAAAAAAGATTGTTTTTGGGTCAAATCACGCAAATTTGACTTTGAAGCTCTGTAAAAACCAAACTTCTTATCCGATTTTAGTGTCGTTAGTTTTATTTGACAGGTAAATTTGTTGGCTGTAATAATCATTTTACTTCACTATTCTAGCTGGTCTATCTTTGGAGATATTAGGCTTTAAGTCGTGCAAGAAAATGATGTTTTCAAAAATCTTTAAATGCCTGTAGCAGCTAAAGCGTTAAGCTGAGGGGGTATGTTCCGTACAACTTTTTTGCTGGAAATCAACTGAGGAATCATAATCCGGTGCGTTTATAGGGCAGTTTCCGGACACCCTGTATAATGATTGTTTTTTTACCATTAGATTGCTAACGTTTGGGAGAATACAGCAACTCATATTCAAAGTGAGCCACTCTTCAAGTATAAGCTCATCTTCCAAAATAAATATTTCCTTCAAAAATGTTAGGAAATACTCATTTTTAGATCGTTACCGAAAGACAAAATGGTTACCGTCTAAAAATGAGCTACTCCCAAAATTATTAAAGGTAATATGTAGGTTTAAAGAAGAGGTAATACTTCAGGGGTGGCTCCCTTTCATTGCGTGTCGTTGAATATGCGGTAAATATCAGCATATTTATTATATATATATATATATATATATATATATATATATATATATATATATATATATATATATATATATATATATATATATATATATAGAAAAACATAGGATTTTAAATAAACGAGAAAATTAACTGTAATAAATGAAGAAGAAACGCTGACTCGAAGTAACACAACCCCAGAAGGGGTTACGCTGTGCAGAAAAGATATTAATTTGTATGAATCCTCAACAACACGATTGAATTTGTAATTTAATGGTTTGAAGGTTCCAAAAATTAATTATTATCATACAATGATAAAGTATGTATTTATCCAAATAAATAAATTCACAATCGACAATAGTTTGGGTGGACAGCCGCCATCGCCATCTCGCAACGTACGAGATGCTTAGCATGCAGCCGTCCTATTTTCCCAGTTGCGGGGAATACGCCATCAAAAATGAAAAAAGGAAAAAAAAAAATTTTTTTTTCTTTTTTCTTTTCCCAAAAATAGTGCATGAAGCACGATTGTTGTCGGTTTCGACTGACAGAATATGGCACACCGCGTCTCATCAGATGCCACTGCTTCGCGGTGTGTCATATTCTGCCAGGAGTGGCATGACCGAGAACAATGTCCGGTGGTATACAAGTTGTGCCTTATATATTGGCAACAATCGTACCTGGGAGCGGATCATTAGATATCGCAAATTACAACGTATAATTTGCTGACCCGCTCCTACCATACACTATGTCTTGGCAGTAACTACCATTATAATAATTTATATAATAAATTCATTTGTAATGCAATTCTATGCGTCTATTTGCTTTTCCAAATTCATCAATTACTTGATCATAGAATTGGGGATTTTCACCTAAACTTCTTATATACTCTTTTTCTATTGAAATTATTGCCAAATTCGACAATCTCTCTTCTCCGGTAGAATTTCGCACATACGTTTTTATCCGCTTCAGTGCAGAAAAACTTCGCTCTACTGAAGCGCTTGTTGCAGGTATCGTTACAACTAACTGACATAACTTATGCACTTCATTATAGGATTCAAATAGACCTGTCTCCTTTAAAAATCGCATCATCTTCAATGGTGTCTTCTCATCGCAAACTTCAGAAGAATCATACAAAGCACAAAGTTGGGACTGTAAAGCGTCCAAATCGAACAAATTTCCATAATTAAGTTTAAGGGAATCAAGTGCTTCTTTGGGAAATAAAGAGTTTTTATATTTATCAAAATTACACAATTCCACGAATTTTAATTCAGTAAAATTTTCAAATCTTTCCGTGATATGGTGCGTAATATTATCTAAAATAGCAAAAAATAACCTTCGGTATGAAGCCTCTATGTCGCCAACATTGTCCACTCTCATTCGTTTTCTTTGAGGTTGTAGATTTAAGATATTTGATTTTTGCCAAAAATGTTCAAACCTATTTCTTTTCTCCTGTAGCCTTTTTTTAAAATCATTGATATGTTGCATGCATATCCCAATATCATTGCCTTTCGTTTGCAAGACGTCGAATAAAACATCGGTATGCGGAAAAATTTCAAAGAAGACTGTTAGCAAAAAATTAAAGTTGAAATCGTTTTCAAGCAAGTCTAAATATCCTCTTGATGAATTGACGCTGTCGGGATCCCAGTCTTCCTTCTTGTCTATTATGTCATTAAACATAGAAATAAGAGCGTCGCGATATTGAAACACGGTCTGGACAAGGCGGCCACTGTAATTCCAGCGTGTAGGAGCAACTTTTGGGAATCTTTTGCGGACTTGAATATCTAGAGCGTTCGTTCTCTTCGATGATTTGGAGAAAAAGGATGCGAGACCATTTAAAGTAGAAAAGAAAATTTTACATTCTTTAATCAATCCAACGCCCTGGGACAAAACTAGGTTTAGCCTATGAGCAAAGCAATGGATGAATATTGCATTTTCATACTTTTGCTTTACTTTTGCTTGAAGCCCCCCCAAGTGACCTGCCATAACAGCTGCGCCGTCGTAGCTTTGCCCAACCAGTTTTGAACCACTGTTAAGCTCTTCAATTGTATCGCAAACAATTTTGTGCATAGCCTCAGCTGTACGATCGGAAGAAATATTAAGAAATCTTAAAAACCTTTCTTGCACGATTGAACTTGCATTGACGTAGCGCACAACAATAGCTAACTGACTGAGATTTGTTACGTCAGTACTTTCATCCAGTATAATGGAAATGAATGAACTGTTCTTTATTTCACATTTAATGCTATGAATTACAACATGGGCTATTGATTTGATTAAATCATTTTGTATTCTATTGGACGTCCCTTGGAATACACTTGAACTTTCTAAGTGATGCTTTAAAAGTTCATCGTATTTGGCGATTAATTCAACTAAGTCAACATAATTTCCCCGGTTCGCTGAATCCCTATTTTCGCTGTGCCCTCGAAAGCTTAGCTCATGTTCTCCAAGGAAACAAGTTATATCAATTAGCCGTTTTAATATGTCCCGATTTTTTTTCACAAGTTCATTGTGATTCTTATGTCCAAGCCTTAGCTGATTATCAATGCTGTGCTCAATACGGGTTTTTCCAAATGTTTTCTCTTTTATTACGGCTGTTAAATGACCCTTACTATTGGCATGTCTCTTAACATTTTTGTGCAAATTGTTTAAATCAGCAAACCCACCAGAGTTCCATGGAGTCTTGTCACTGTTATTAAACAGCAAGCATGGCCAACAGAATAACTTACCTCTAAATGCGCAGCCAGTCAACCAGTTGATTTTATTATAAAATTCCATTTTAAAATGTCTGGTAAAATTTTTTTTTGATTGGGAAACTTTAGTCTCCAATTGTATGGCAGGCATGTTCCTACCTGCTTTTATAATTTCCACTTTCCGTGGAAAAGTAAATTTAGAAAAACCACCTTCCAAAATTTCACACACAATGCAAATGCACTGCTCCATTTTTTCCAAACAGCACAATTCTAGAAAAACTCAAAACAAACCGAACAAATTAAAACGAAAACCGGAAGTCTAATTTTCTATTTCTCTGCACAACACTATGCGACACGCAAAAATTTGAACAATCCCGAACCAAAACAAAACACAGAAACGCACAATAGTAACACACCGGAACTCTCGAAAATCAACAAAACTTTCCTGTATCACGAAATTTTCACAACGAACACACAACAATCTATATCGAAAATGACGTTTACGTTTTCTTTCATAAAAATATTTGGAGCAACAATGTTGCTAAATGTATCGAATTCCCCATCATCAAAAAGAAGAGCAGAGTGTATTTTACTTTGCAAAACTTGAAACTCGCTCCCTCTACCTACGAGCAACATGATGCACCAATTTGAAGGAAAGCACTTTATGCGCATGTTCGTTGCGCTTCCCGGCAATCCAAGCTTGCATGCCAAAACTGTCACGACGAAAAACGAAAATTCAACAGCCGAACAGTTTTCAATGGATAGCAGAAACGACGAAGTTTGGCGCTTCTTCGTGAAGCGGCACATGTTGACGAGTACTTGGTTGATGTTTACGTTAGATCTTAAGTTAACCCTAGAATATTTTTTTTCGTTTACGTTGACATGTTATAAAATTGACCCTAGAAGAGTTATAAGTTTTTGCTAAAAAATATGATTTTTGTTTAATTTTTTATTAAATTGTGCTTTGTGTTTTTAAATATATTAGCAAATGAAAGATAGGGAACGAAAGATAGGGAAGCACTGCTTCCATCGCTTCTCAGGACCGCACGCCACTGCTATAAATAGAACCTATCATCATATCTAAACGTCAAAATAAAAATTCGTATCAATTCCGTGTTCTTCGCGTCTGGCGACCCAGGGACGTACCCGAAGAGGCTTTTTCTACCTGTTCTTCTTTCTTAGAATCAAATAGAGAGTAATAACCCAACAAACCATTCCGAATTCTTTCGGAATTCTTTCGGAATACTGGAACTATTATCCATATTCCGAGTCGGAATCCAAGACTTAAACTCTCGGAATACTGACGGTTCGTCATATGAAAAGTGTCTCAGCATTTCCGAGAGCACTAATACATTCAAATGATGCATTTGGAAAATGCAGAGACATTTCCGACACTTTTCTGCACAGTTATCGTTACAGCCCCAACAAACCATTCCGAGAGAATTCTTTCGGAATATGGGATCTTTTTTCGTAGTTGGAATCCACGCCTTAACATCTCGGAATACTGAGAGTTCGTGATATGAATAGTGTGTCGGAAAACGCAGACATTTCCGAACGTTTTCAGTATAGTTATCGTTACAGGTTTCCGTTTCGTCATCTCGCAGTTTTATACCAATTTCGATTAAAATTCAGGTCGGAATCGAGTATCGCTTTTGGAATATGGAGGGTTATAATATCAGTTGGAGGGTTTTGTATTGTTATTACTTTTATTTTCAATTCAAAGAGGGACACAACGGGACGCAAAGCAACCAAAACGCGAAGAAACCGGAATCCAAAACAACTTGCAGTCTCCCAACCATTGTCGACCAATACCTAAATACCTGAGAGGAAAAAGGATCTGCACGAATTTTTTGGTCGTAAATGCATTCTGCACAAGTCTTACAGCAAAAAAATCAAAGAATATTTTTATTATTATTATTAAATAGCTCATCTTTATTTTCAGTTGTGTAACATAATCCTTTTCTTGAAAAAAAATACTTAAACTTCATAAAAATATACATAGATATAAAAAAAAAGGAGATGCCATGTAGTGAGAAATAGATTTAACGTCGCATAGCCAAGGAACTGCTCTGCAGCTTTTGAGATAATCCTGTTAAATATTCGAGACATTTTTTTCTGATCTACGAGTATAATAGGTACGAATTCGACACAACTCACAAACAAATAAAGTATTAATATATAAAATACGAACCAAAATGCTATTCGGCTAACAATATTTTCGCAAAATTTAATATTAATATTAGAGAGTTTTCGATTACCGCGCGAAATATCAACGACAATGTCAAAATTTCAATTAGAAATTGACTCGGGCATTGTACCCGTAAAACTAAACTATCTATTTTGACATTTGAAATACGCGTAGTATAGTTACGGCCACGAAAAAGTTGATTATTTAACGTACGTCATTGCCTAGGCCAACATCTCTACCTGTAAACGGCCTCAGATTTTGTTTGGAAAATTGCATACTTTTCCGAAACAATTCCGAGACGGCTTCCACGTTTTACACAAAGTGCAAGTTCGTAAAAAAAATCGACATCGGTTTGCGTGTGTTAGTGCGGTCTCGGAATTAGTCTTGGAAAAGTGGTGGAAATCCGAAAAGAATTCCGTCACTCGGAAATATGGTTTGTTGGGAAGCGACCCGAAAAACGCACAATTCGCCATTATTTGATGCATTTCCGCGACTAAAGAAATAGGCCAATCAAAGAAGACATTATAGAGAACATCGAAGGGGGTGACGATTTTTTTCTTCGGTATTTTGTTAGGAGTAGTTAGGAGGTACTAATTTTACTCGGAGCTGAGTGGTGCGCTAACGCGGGGAGGGGGGGGGGGGGGGGGGTTGCAGTTAAAGGTGCAATTTTTTGTGTTTTGGGCTATATCTCGTGAGTCGCAGAGAAAAAAGTTGTGATGTATGGGCAAATAAATAAGACATATAGAAAGCTTTCATGTTTCCTCACAACTTTTTCTCTTCCAAAACACAAAAAATAGCACTAAATTGCACATTTAAACCCCCCTCCCCGCGTTAGCGCACCCGTCAGCTCCGAGTAAAATGAGTAGCCTTACCTCTTGACAACTCCTAACAAAACACTGAAGAAAAAAATCGTCCTCCTACGATGTTCTCTACACCCGCTTTTTATGCGTTCATTGCTTGGCCTAGAAAACAAATTTTGTATTTGACACTTGAATAAACAATAGATATTATGATACAAATATGATGTAGTGTAATATGTAAAAATTTGATTTTCCATGATAGATATGATCATATCTATTATAATAGATATTATAATATAAATATGACTGTGTAATGGAGCCCTTAAATTAATGATAAAAATGCTCACAAAGCGCAGCATTGACCTCTATAGGTGTTAGTGATGTTTTAGCATAGAAAATTACCTGCGCCTACAATGAGATTCGATCCCGCGAACCTAGGATTCGAAGACGAGCGCCCTATCTATCTACCCTAATGCCGCTCTCTCAGGTACCAGCATCCTGGCATCCTGTAGTAGGAACAACATTTATATAGTTTCCAGGGACAAATTTTCTTTTTCTCAAAAGGGCCACTTTTATTTATATGCCCCGGGCCCCGTAAATCCTCTGTGCGCGCCTGATCTCGGCATATCGTGTATATGCACACGAATATTATTCAAGTTCTTAATAAACAAAGCAAAAGCGACAAGAAGTCATAAACACAGCTAGGACGATGTTATTGTACTACAACACGGTACGAAATTGAATATGGTCAGCAATAGTTAGTTGCAAAGGAATGATTGATGTATCGCACCATCAGAGGTAACATTTCTTGTGAAGCAAAATTTTCAAACGTGATCGAGTAGCTCTGAGGTTCCCATGGGTGTAGCCAGGATTTCGGTCAGGAGGGGGTGGCAAGCCCATATTTTTTTCAAAATTATGATTTTCTTAGGATTTGAAATTTCCGGTCGCAGAAATATTGTTAGCAAATTATAGAGTAGCCTGGCTTCTGGTTGGATTGGTGCACAGGGATTCCAGACTCTCCGTGAACGAATTCATTTTATGGTGTTTTTCGAACTCACGACCTACGGACGGACTATGATGTCGCTCAGATTGTAAACAAGTATCCATTTATGGGGATACATAAATGAGATTGCTGGGCGTGCTGTTGATCTCAACACCTCAACAAAACAGCAGTTTAGATCTTGGAAATTGGATGTCACTCACACATCTGCGGCCATGCCACGCATGTTATTTATTTTTTTTTGCTAATTTTAGAGTCAAATATTTAAAATGGAGATGAGTCTTGTGCATTCTGATTACATTCAACTGGCCTCCAATATCTGCCTTTTAGAGCGTAGTTTGTCTATTTTCAATGCATTTTTTGCATCTCGGACTGCATTTTCCACTTGCGAAATCAGTTTGTTTCGTCTGTCACTTTCATCTTAGCAAAGTAGCATCGTCAGAATATTTATAAATCCTTTATTGATTGAAATATGGTTAACAGTTTTAATAACATTTCCTCTCAATTTATCAAAGTATTAACAGGGGCTAAATTTTATTGCTGGTATGATTAGAAAATAAAGTTTGATTTAATAACTTGAAAGACCCGCTCTGTGGCTCACTTGGTTGAGTCGCACTCTACGATGCTAGTAATCTAGAGGTCCGCAGTTCGAATCTCGGTGTGGTCCAAGTTTTCGTACATTTGAATGGAAATATATAGTGCTTACAACATTATATACACTCCGAAATGATATGCAACGTATCGATGACTCGAAATTGCATATAAACGGCTGAGTTAACGCACCATGGACCCACAAGGGGCTATACGGTACTGAGAAGAAAAAGAAGAACTTGAAAGACACTGAAATATGAGACCCGTTCTTTACAAGGTCCTTAACCATGGAAGGTCATTTTTAGTACGGAAAGCTCGTTTTACTTATTATCAAAAATTTCGACAAAAAAAAGCATTGAAAAATCTTCATACGGATATAAAATGGTTAAACTATAAATAGGGCCCATCACATAGATGGCGTTGTATTATAATGCATGTTCAAACGCACTTTTCATAGCTCAAGGAAAGTTATAATTTTAAATTTATTCAATTTTAGCTTAGTTTTGACTAAGTCCTTTAATATTACAGTTGTTCTTTTTTTTAAATAAAACGTTTAACTGTATCATTAAATTGTAATATGGAAGTATTCGACGCCATTTTGACAATGATTCGCTAACATTATAGGAATTACGTTGAAAATTCTCCTGCTTTTTATTGACAAAATTCCTAATTATGCTTTGCTTTAGTATCCGAAGTTAAGTCTAAATTAGAGAGATTAACATGTCCTTTATTGCGTTATAGACCTCGATTTCGTTCAATTTTTAGATATAAACAAACACATCAGTCCATGGTCCTATAGTACGGTTCCATTTATTTTTGATTTTTTTTTGTTCCGATGAAGATTGGTGAAAAAAACTGTTTCTTAGAAGAAGGGTTGGGTTTGTGTCGCAGCCCCATGACCCCATAGCCGCTTTCTATCTATTTTTTCATATGTTTTGTGACATCAATAGAAACGCATTGGTATGAGGATTGGTTGGAATTTGTGCAAGAATAAAAGAGTTTTTCTTAGAACAACCGAATTTTGGGGGATACGTTTGTATGGCAGCTCCATGATTCGATTCTATTAATTTCTCAATATATTTTGTGGCATCAATAGAAATATAGTTTGATGAGGTTTGAGTGAAATTGGTGCACAAATGAAAAAAACTCTCAATCATACTATTACCCTGTCGCGCCGATTTAAAGAAAGTATAATACAGTCGACGCCGCTTAATGGAATCACGGATAATGTTATCATTCGGTTATTGTGATCATTTTCAAAAACCCAAAATTTCCCATACATTTAACTTACGCTGAATTAATTTTTCGAGCCTTCCAGTAATCAATTTTCGAGTTTTCTAACAATATAAAGCAGATTTTTATCAATTTGCTTTTTACAAGACACAAATCCTAAAAAGCTCTTAGTATGGAGTAGTTTGTGTAGTAACAAACGTTGGGAGCTTTTGCGATGGTATTTCGTGGTATCGTTTCACCGTTCGATTAGGCTACTAGTAGAAAACGGTCCATTTATATGTTTTACCACGCAAATCTATTACAAGCAAAGTAGCCAGGATCTCGTTTAGAAGGGGCAAACCCAAAATTATTTCAACACCATGAACCACGTTTCAAGATTTCCCGTTAGTTTAAATTGTTAGAAAATATGTTTCACATTTTAAAGCAATATTTTAAGAAAGGACAATTGATATTGACCTCAATATAGGGTATGTAGACAATTTCACTTACCTGGGTTGCAATTTGTCAAAGGACGCCAACGAAACAGATGAGATAAAGCGACGGATACAACTAGCTAATAAGTGTTATTTTGCGGTCCTCCAAATTATGAATTCGAAGCTGGTGCACAGGAACACGAAGCTCCACGTGTATAAAACCATAATCCGACCTGTGCTATGCTATGGATGCGAGGCATGGACCCTAACCCAAAACTCTGAACACCTGTTGGACACGTTCTAGCGAAAGGTTCTCCGAAGAATCTTCGGAGCCGTTCGTGAACGAGGTGATCCGCATCCGGTACAACCTTGAGTTGTATCAGCTGTATGATGAACTACAGGTGTCGAAGGTCGTGAAATTGCAGCGACTGCAATGGGCGGGACATGTACAAAGGATGAACGACGATCGCATGCCCAAAAACGCACAACGAGTGGACGGAGCCAGATTGCGTGGACGACCGAGAGCCCGATGGGAGCATTCTGTATGTGAGGACGCCCACCAGATGCTAGGCTTTCGGAACTGGAGGACAAGGTTTTCAATACAGGCGGCCAAGGCCCAACGTCGGGCTATCGTGCGATAAAGAAGAAGAAGAATTGATATTGACCCTTGTTCGAAATCGCCCACGATTTTCGCTTCTTAGACAGTCAATACTCAGTGATTTTTCAACTTTTGATTTTCGAGACTGCAGTCTCACCAGAAATGAGCGGATGATGACTATCCCAGACGTCTCAGGGTGCAATCATGTGCATAGTTTTTTATACGTAATTACCCCTCCTTGATAAATGGATACCTCGTCATTCCCCTGCGCCATTTTATTCGATTTGATGGCCATATTATGGGAAAAAAACTTTATCTGGAAACTCTTGCAGTGTCATTTAGTTTGCATCTTCATTTCCAAGGTTAATAGGGGAATCGGATGGAGTACAGTGATTTTTCCACCGTTTTGCGAAAAAATGAAATCGCATAATTCCACGGCGCTTACTTATGAAGGCATCTTTTGACGGTTGTAACTTCTCTCAGCTAGAGCCTTGAAATTTTCACCAAATATGGACAGTCCGGTGCTTCACAAGTCTGTGGATAAATTTTATGGACAATTTTCGATTAAAAAAGACAAAAGGCGATTTGGGCTGCTGTAACTGTCGAACGCGGATAGGTAGGGCTCTACAAGTGCAATAAATAAAGATGAACGATCGTTCCCAAATAATCGAAAATGAACGTTTGCCTGAAAGTGCGATTATCTTGCTGAAAACACCTTTAAAAAAACAAGACTGACCATAGTGGCCTCACCGAGGAGCTTATTATTATGTTGTACGTCTCTCTCTTGATTACCGTAACTCCTAGTGGAGCATGGTGCGTTGATGACTACCGTGTGTAGTTATCAACGTTACAAAGACAACTGAATTCGGAGTGTGATATGGTTGTCAGCCATACCACTTCCTAGTCGCAATTTTAGTTTATTATTCTACGATAAGAATATTTCTTATCATCTTCTTCTGAATAATAAACTTGCGACGAGTCGTGCCGAGTTTGTAAACTCGTTTCTCTATGAGTGTCTATTTCACAGAGTGGCGACCGAACGATCACGGCCACAGAGCACGACAATTTAATGCATAATAATTCATTGAGAACTAAAGAAAATCCGCAGCAAGTACGATATATTCCATAGAAGGGACTCAAGGGTAACTGGCACTCAAACTATCACTATGGCGAAAATAGTCCCGTTGAATTTATCGCGGGAAGTATTGACAAAATATTGTCTCTCCGGAAAGTTAACCGAAGAATAAAAGAAGGAAATTATGTAGTTTTGGCAGAATAATTTGTTTTAGTGATCAGATCGTAATAAATTTGAATGTTAAGGACTCCTATCGAAATATTCTTTGTCTGAGGAAAAAATAATTTGAGCTTCGTTACATCAAAGGACTAACGAAGGCGAAGTTGACATGGTCTATGGTTTGTTTTCATGGGCTGGTGTCAGGGACGTACCGAGCAAACAAAATCAGGGGGGTGAAAAGTAAAATTTGCCGACTACATTTCTGTTCACCAATTATAATTAGAGGTACGGAAATTTCGTTTTTACGAAATAGATGCGAATTTCGGCGAAAACTGCTCATTTATGCGAATAAATGCGAAATGTTCTAATTTAGAATTTTTCCACAAAAAAAGTTTATTTTTGTCCAAAAATGTCAATTAAGGTGACCGGATGCACAGCCTTTTGCTGTATAGTACAGCATTTGTAACTGTCGTACAGCAACAGGTACAGCTCCCCATGCCACACAATGAAACCTATTTCACTACATAATAATCTCCTCGATGAGGCCTGTGATCAGTCAACTCTGCTTTTAAGGTGTAGAGTTTGACCCCTGTCGATATTTAGCGAGATAATCGCACTTTTACGTTTGACAACCGTCCAATTTCGATAACTGTAGAACCCTTCCCGATCTCACTGAAATTTGAAAACTTGTAGTTCTAATTGGCGCATTTTCTCCAAATTTCACGTTCCATCTGTCTGTATTCAGAAGATCTAGCTGCCCAAATCGCACTTCTGTCTTTTCCAATCAAATTGTCCATAACTTGCAAATTGGATGGAATTTGGAAATTTGGAAAACTTGTAGGGCACCCCACAGCCCATATTTGGTGAACATTTCAAGGCTCCAGCTGCCAAGGTTCAGAGATTACAGCCGTCAAAAGATGAGATTTCAATATGGAAAAATTAGCCATTGTACTCCATCCGATTCTTTTATCAACCTCTATTGGAAAATGCATGCCAAAGAAAAGACTCAGCATTGCTCTTAGATAGCATTTTTTTTACCAAATTTCCTTAGAATTCATTAAAAACGGCGTTAAAAGTCCAAGGGCATAGCATGGCATCACAAACGTAACCATGGAGAAATGCATACTCTCTTCGAGAAATATTGCAACCAGGTTTAGATCAGATTTAGACCTCTGGCTCATCATTTGGTTTACTTTAATTCGGTGGCTCACCCTTCGCAATGTCAGTCATGCATTAGAGAATTCGCCAACATTTTTGCGACGCAGTTCTGTTGCGAAATAGGATACGGCGAAGTGCAAGCGCAGCGAGCGGTGAGCTAATGGAAGGCAATTTTTTGGATTTAGATCTCCGACTCGTCCATACATTTTCTCAGATCCTGGGAGTCGCCCTTGGCTTCGCTCAGAACTCACTCTGTCTGTCGCGCTTTTCATAATTCGCCAACATCCTTGCGGCCAGCGTTGGTGGCAAGTGAATAAGGCGAGGTGCAGTTAATGTAAGGCAATTCGTAGAATTTAGTTCTCTGACTCGTCCACACAAAAAATACTCAGCCCCTGTACCTCGCCCCTCACTCCGCTCAGACCTCGCTCTGTGTGTCGCGCTATTCAGGTTTGCGACGTAGTGCTTTAGCGAAACAGGATAAGGCGAGGTGCGAGTCCAGCGTACGGTGAGCCAATGGATAGAATTTCGTGAAATTTAGACCTCTGGCTCGTCCTTAAGTTAACTAAAATCCTGTAGAGGAAGCGAAGGGCAAGCTTCCTCCAGACCTCACCATGTCTGTTGCGCTTTCCAGAATTCGCCTACATTTGCGACGCAGTGCTGGTGCTAAGAATAAAAAGGCGAGGTGCGAGCGAAGCGATCGGTAAGCCAATGGCTCCAAGTCACACGAAGGAGTGGGTATTGGCATCCACTCGGATGTTCTTGATGTTAACCTGTCATTTCGTCTGCCTAATTACTGTAGCGTCCTGCAGGCGGAGATTTCGGCGATTATGGAATCCTTAACATGGGTAGGTAATCATGTCGTCACTGCGAGGGATTTCACTATTTACACTGACAGCCAGGCTGCAATTCGATCTCTTGAATCGGTCCTGACAACATCTAAAGCTGTCGAAACCTGCCGCTCGGCTCTTATAGAGATGGGTCGTTTTTTCAATATTACCCTCTGTTGGATACCTAGTCATAGTGGATTCGCGGGGAACTGTAATGCGGATCGCCTCGCCCGTAATGCGACAAATATGAATTTAGAGGACCATCATAGTAACCTAAAAACGCCGATTTCCTCCTGCAGAGTTGCAGTAGAAGTGGCTGTTTTGCTCAGGGCTAGTGCCAGATGGATTCACGGCAGCACTTGCGCGACAACTAGGTTGATTTGGCCACGGCTTGACTCGGCCCGATCAACAATATTATTGTCACTGGACAGGAAACACATTGGTGGGGTGCTCGGTGCTATAACGGGGCACTGTCCTATTGGGGAGCACGCAAGGAGACTCCGCATTCCCCATAATGACAACTGCAGAAGCTGTGATGACGAAGAAGAGACAGAAAGCGTGCATCACTTTCTCTGTCAGTGTCCGGCCTTGGCCGAAGTACGAAGACGTATTCTTGGTTCTAGGTTTTTCTATGATATGGATGATCTTCGGGATGTGAGCCCAATATTGCTCAATAAGTATATTGCCAGAACGGGCTGGATTTACAGCATGACTTAGTACGTACTTTTCTTCTTCCATGGGGTATCACAATGGACCAATATTTCGGTTTAAGTGCACTAGATGTCAATTCTAGTGGCTCCTGCACTTAACCTAAGCCAATGGATGCCATTTCGTAAAATTTAATCTTAAGACTCGTCCGTATGATTACTTAGACCCTGTAGCTCGACATGTTTGCGACATAGACCTCGGACCTGGACGTAGTGCTCCGGATTAGCTTGAGAATCGAATTCCGCAAGTATGTGTACAGCATTTGGCTTTTGGGAGTCTGGTCACCTTACCGTAACTCCTTAAGGAGTGGTCTTGTCGACTAGTATCTATGTGTGTTGTCTGCGTTCGGAGTATGATGCAAATGGCAGACTTCATACTGAATAATAAACAAGAGACGGTTTTGTTGCGACGCGAGTTTTGAACAGTCGTTTAACTGTAACTGTAATGCCGAAAATCGAAATCCTACATATTCCTACAGAGGTCAAATTTGCCGACTGCAGATGAATATTGATAATGTTAGGGGGGTGAGACACCCCCCCCCCCCCCCCCCCTTACCTACATCCCTGGCTGGTGTCTTTCAAATACATCTAGTAACCGTTACTGTTATGCCGCGGCCTACACTGTCCAAAAGACAGATACGATGAGAGAATTCAACAAACAAAAATAACGTTTGCTGAATCCACCTATCGCCACTGTCTCTGTCAGGCGTATGTTGTCTACAACGTTGATCGTTTGTACCGCGCGATTAGGATCCAGAATCAATTTTTGGGATTCTTCGTTATGTCAAATTCATACATTTGCTTCGATTTTGACAGAACGAAAATAAACGAAACGGTCTATCCATGGATTTTATTATATTAAAATCCAAATCCGCCCGTGTATGGGCTCATTTGACAGAACGAAAATCCATTTTATGGATTCGAATCCATGGATTGACCATGTGTATGCGACCTTAGACAAGCAACACGAAGCGTCTGTGTTGGGCCGCCCTAAGGCGTGAAAACATGTAGGCATAGCCTTGCAGGAGTATACATATCACTGTCTATATTTAACCCTCTGCGACTTCAAATGACCGCATTCTTCCTCAGGGCAGTCTATGAACACAGCCATAGCTAGACAACCTTAAAATATTCCTGATATTCACTGGGATCCGTTATCTTAAGAATATGAAAACCTCGGCTGGTTGCTACCATCGAAGCGCTGCGTTCTCAGGGTTTTCCATTTCACAGACTCACGTATTCTATTTCTATGTATGTATTCCAAACAGGAACATTACGCAATCAGCTCTTGAAAAATGTATTTTCTTTGCCTTCTTATCGACACTAGCGGCACTTACCTTATGATCCGCCATATAGCGGAAAATATCGGAAACACAAAACTACTCCTTATGCGAATGGATAGCAGCACAAGCTGTTTTTCCGAACTAAGGTAGGGGAACCATTGGTTTAGTTTGGCCCATTTCCAATACCATCCAAGATTTTGCCAATGCACATATCTGATCAAAATTTCCAATCGCTAGCTTCATTATTTCTGGAGTTATCGTGCGAACGGACGTCGAATTAGGGAGCGATCCTGATCATTTTTTTATGTATTGCTATATATCCGGTGGCTCATTTGAAGTTACGGGCATACGGTATAGTAAAAAACGTTTCCGTTTCAAGAATAATTATTTTTTTATAACTTTATTCATCATTATTGGATATGAGAATATTTATCGCTATAATATAATATTGTTAAATTAATCACATTGAGTAAAACTAAATAAATTGTTTTTTTTTTGTGATTTTGTTTAGCATTAGTCTTGGTTTTTTTTAACTTTTTTTTTAAATAAAGAATTTATTTTAAAAATCCTATTTATTACTGTCATTATTCATTCTTTCAACAAACAAAAATTGTAACACGTTTTTTTTTCTTATCATTAAAAAAATATTTTTGTTGAATGCCAATTTGGATTTCAGAATGCCAATGATAATAATCAATCTGTGAGATAACTTCTGTGTGTGTGTGTGTGTAGATAATGTAGTGATTTCACAGAAAGGATGAAGTTGTTTACGAGTCTTTTTGAAATCTAAAATATTCTCACGAATATTAATGAGGAAATGATTGTGTGTTTACCTGTATTTTGTACGTAAGAGATTGTTCGTGCGCTTTTAAGAAGCTGTTAAATGTATTGGGAAAAAGACAATTCATACGAAGTGGAAGAATAGTATTGGACTCAGAGCAACGCTCGTTGATCATCTAATTGTGTGGGATATGGGATTTTCGAAAGATAGATGAACGAACGTTCTTACATTAGTAAATGTGATAAATGTAATTGAAGAAAAAACTCTCAATAATAGATTTATCACTGTTATCTCACAAGAGTTTTTTTTTTGCAAAAATTCGGTCGTATCCATTTGTAATATATTCTGCTCAACGCACTAACATCGAACATTGATGTTTCAAAAAGAAATTCTATATATTTACAATCTTCCTGTTTATATTTTACTAGATTATGGTTTCAATATGTATACATACTTGCATTATCGATACTATAATATGTTGAAGTGTTAATCACAGAAGAACACAATGGAAACTGATCAGAGCCCATACCGTAAGTTGCATCTATCATTCACCTTCACGCGTCACATTCCAATACACACCAAAGAATCGTAAGGAGATTTAACTACGCAATGCACGACAACAACAATATTTTCTTTTTAGTACAAAGTCTCTCTCATGAAATTGCTGCTATGATGATTAATTTAAATTCAAATTCGCACCCATTTTCAAATCACATTGTATGATAGATGAAGTCGAGGTCACGCAACGGATGGCAAACGAATATCTTGCATACTGTATTTTCGTTGCCACGAAAATGTCGAGCGTTTCGGAAACGACGATGTACTGTACAGTGTCACGGACGCTATATGATTGTTTGGCATAATTTCAAAAATAATGTCCTGATAGCCAAAACAAAATGTCGAACCAAACGGATTGGCCGTATTCGTCGAGCTGGCACGATGGAGAACGACCGGACGTTCGGCCGGGGCGAGACGTGCACTGATCACGTCCCATTTTGAATAAGCTGTTATCACAACGGGTGCATTGAGTGGTTCCTTTTCGGAAACCCTGGAAATAGTCGTAAGATGAAAAATAGAAATTAGCAAACTCTGATGAAATAGATTGAATTAAAAACGTACTTATCGGGCGCCAACTGAAATTGAAATTCACATCGGTGGTACATGTTGAAATTATAATGTCCCGGATAGTTTGTATGCAGCATAATTTTCTTGCAACGTTGTGTCCTAGCATCAAACAGCACGTCTATTCCAAGCGTGAAATAATTGAAAAATATATCACTCCGTTTCGACTGAACTCGACGATGAGCACTAGGTGAATGGATTTTCATCTTGTCTTCACTTTTGAAGAAAATCCTACATAGACAGAAATTTGTGTTAAAACACGAACGGATTCATGTAAATCTACACACAAAACTTACCTATTCGGTGCACCTAAACTTGTCGCCACATCCTGACAGCTATCGCCAAACAAAATTTCACGCGTGAAACATTGACGTCTCGGCTCCAACACACGTACAGATCCTTCCGTGAAAAGTTGCAACCGCAAACCACGCGTTCCACTTGAATTGCGCAAAACATTGGCCGATTCCAAATACAACTGCTGATGGTAGCACGACAATGGCAATGGTGGCGGCTGACTTTCGGCCATACTATTGCCCGAATAGAGAGCCATTTTTGATACGACTGGCGATGCACCACTCGGAAAGACCAATGAACCCAAGCCGTGAGCATAGCCCGGTTGTAATTTACTATCTACCGGAAAGTAGAAACTTAATCCGCGAAAATGAAGAGCAAAAAGTTGTTTGGCAGCATCGTATACGCCCGGATGGGTAGCACCGAATGAATGTTCAATTTGTTCTATGGATGGTAATACTTCGGGAGAATTGAATGTCATAGCACTGAAATGGAGGACAATAAAAAATTCAACAATTTTTTGCTGCCAGCTAAATGATTAGAGTACTTACCAATATTTCAATTTAACTAGTTTCATATTGAACACTTCAATTGCTTTAAGCCGTTGCACGACGGGATCGAAAATCAATCTGATTCCATCTTGGGGTAAATTGATAACAATGTCTACATTAAGCGGATTCTGTGGAGGATGTTGAATTAGTGAACAATTCAAATTTGTTGTGTACGATTAGAACTTACTGTATCGGAATATAATACTTGTACACCTTTTATTATTCCTACTTGAGATTGGATTATAGCAACGGCCTGGGAGAAGTGCATTCCTGGAAAAAGGGAAAACACTTATTTTTAGTTTATTTTGTGATAACTGAAAACTAACATTATACAGTTGTATTCAGACTAAAATCGCTGTAGACGACACAGAGCACCAACTAAAATAATACAGTCTGTAAGGGTCTATCTGCTGTCTTCATTCACCCTCTAGTTTCTTTCATACATTAGCTGCCATCGTCACCTCGCAACATACGAGTTGCTAAGCATGCAGCATCCTGTTTTCCCAATTGCGGGGAATACGCTATAAAAACCGAGTTTCAAAAAAGTGCATGATGCAGGATTGTTGTCGGTATCGACTGGCAGAGCATGGCACACCGCGTCTCATCAGATGCCATGACACACCGGGAAGCTGTGGCATCTGATGAGACACTTTTGAAACTCGTTACTTTCACAGTTTCTATCTTTCATTCTAAATGGCACGATAGACGTCGGGCATTGACCGCCTGTATGGTTGACCTCCAAATGTTGTGGTCACGCGACCTTGTCATTTGGGTCTGGAAGCCCAGCATCTGGTGGGCGTCCTCACCTACTGATTGCTATCATCGAGCTTACGTTCGTCCACGCAATCTGGCCCCGTCCACTTGTTGCGCATTCATCACCTGGATCGTCATTCATCATTTGTACATGTCCCGCCCATTGCAATCGCTGTAATTTCACGACACATGTAGCTCATCATACACCTGATACAATGACACAACTCATGGTTGTACTAGATCTCGTTTAGGAAAGGCCCCGAAGATTCTTCGGAGAACCTTTTGCTCGAATATGTCCAGCAGATCTTCAGAGTTTTGGGCTAGGTTCATGCTAGCAAAGCATGGATGATCGTTTAATACAATCAGTTCCTACAGCGGATTTTCGTACCGGAATGGCCCATGCATCACTGCATGCCCAAGAGTTGCTACAACCCCCTTCGACGCATGACGGGAAAAGAAATATGTACACCACTTGTCAATCACTATCTCGTGCCTTGGTTTTATCTACTGGGAGCAGTTCTGGCCGGCCCAACTGTTCCGAAATCTACTACTACGTGCCGTCATTCAATCAAATCCAGGCCCAAGGATTTGTTGTGTATGGCCCCGTCGCGGTTATAGGATTTGAAGCAATGTATACGCGTCGGTTGCACGTGCTGTGGTTGCTGGGTACATTTTGAAAACTGTTCTGGACATCCTAACTGTTCCGAAATCTACTTCTACGAGTCCTTCTTGAATATAATCCAGGCCCATGGATTTTTTGTGTATGCGGTTATAGGATTTGGGGCAATGTGCAAGCGTCGGTTTACTGCACATGCTGTTGCTGGGTACTTTTAAAAACTGTTCTGGACTATGCAGCGCAGATGATTGGAACGAATCATATACTGCTAGCGACGCCCATCCTGTACACTATCCGCTTCGAAATTGGAATATTGTAGAATATCTAGAGATACAATAGGCTTCTAATTGAGCGGCATTCCGGCGCATGCAGGCCTAATTTGCTTAAACAATGTTGCATCATACTACTCGAATCTTTCGGTATTACTTCACAGAGGAGGCCTCAACGTATATTTACGTCCTGTTTCCTCGCTCTGCAATAATCCTGACCATTGATCGCGTCCTGAAACTTGGATGAAATGTTCGTCAAGTATCTCTAAGAGTGTGCGTAATTTCAGAAATTTCTGTCGGTTCTGAGTTATGGAAAATTGATGATTGGAAAACATAAAAGTGCGATTATATCGCTTGACAACTAGAGCCTTGTTGAAATGTTTATCAAATATGAACAGTAAGGTGCTCTACCTTCTACCAGTTATCTAAATTTCAAAGTTTTTCGCTTACGATTCTCCCAGTTATGGACAATTTTCAATTAGAAAACTCAAAATTGCGATTTGGGCAGTCGTAACTTCCGAACGAAAATTGGTAGGACCGTGTAATTTGGGGAAAATGTGAGCGCCAACTAGCTTAGCTCTACAAGTGTGCCAAATTTCAAAAAGATTGAGAAATGTTCCCAATTTATCGCAAATGAAGGATTGCCAAAGATAAAAGTGCGATTATCTCGCTAAATATCGACCATACAGGGTACAGTATAGTCCAACTTTACACCTTAAAGGCAGACAAGACTGATCACAGGCCTCATCGAGGGCCTTATTATGTAGTGAATTAGGCTACATTGTGTGGCATGGAGAAGGCTGTGCATTTCTCAATGCTGTACGACAGGTCAAAATGCTTTACTGTACGGCAAAATTCTGTACGTCTGGTCGTCAGCTTATCTTAACCGCTTTTTTTGGTTAAGGTGTTGAGATCAACAACACGTTCAGCAGTGTAATCCCCATAAATAGGTACTCGTTTAACATCTGAGTGAGATCATAGTCCGTCACATGAGTCGTAAGTAAGTTAGAAAAACACTATAAACAAAATTCCCTTACGGTGATGTATCAATAGTTAACCTATAAACAGGTAGACGCATTTGTCTGCTTAGTTATAGTTGTTGCTGTTAATGGCGGTACGGATCAGGACATCATTCGCCACATTAACCAAGCAAATTGTTCTTTCGGCATGTTGTCCAAACTCTGGCAAAGCAGTTATCTCAGTGTTAAGACTAAGCTGGGGCTGTTCCGCTCCTCTTTCGATGCTATTATATGGGAGCAGTCTTCTTAATTGAAGATCTACATCGGCGCACGGGTCAAACGAATGAACTCGCAGGGGAAAGTGGGAGTGAATTGTTCATACGTTTGCGAAAGGGTGCATGCATTAAATAACAGGCGCGACAATCCAATATTGGACTAAGGCCGCAGGATGTGTTAGTGACATCCTATTTCCAAGATCGTATCTGCTTTTTGTTGAGGTAATGAGATCAGCATCACGCTCAGCAGTGTTATTTATCCCCATAAATGGGTACTCGTTTAACATCTGAGTGAGATCATAGTCCGTCACAAGCTCGTGAGTTCGAAAAACACCATGATCCACGGTGAGATTCGAACTCATGACCCTGTGCACCGAAGGTTCGCGCACTAACCGCTAGACCAGCCAGACTGAACCCCTTCTCCCAAAGAGGCCGAAAAACGGGTTGTCCTAAAATCACGTGGGGCAGATCGGTGGATGAAGAATGTGCGTCATTAAAAAAGACCTGGCGTGGTCCAAAATTTCCGTACATGTGCGGATAGGAAATATATAGTGCTTGCAATATTATACAGGGTGTCCCACCACTTTCGCCCTGTGGCGCGGGTCAAGAATAGTGCCTCCGTCTTTCCCGACGTGTCGTAAGAGGCGACTAAAGGGACAGGAGAGAATAAAACTCTCCTGAGTTTCGAACATATCTCTACAATTGTGTGCGCAGCGACTCTGTTTTGTGCGCTCAAGGGTTCAGATATGTACGAAACTTAACAAAAAATTCACCCCTGTGGTTTTTGGGGTTAGAACTATGCCACAGCGTTCCCGGCTTGTCGTAAAAGGCGACTTGAGGGATAGGGTACGTAGGCTTGTAACCCGCGTACTTGAAATTTTCTTTACACTCGAAACATTTAACGAGCCACGGATACCTCGGACTGATTCATCGGCAACGACTTTTGGCTATAAACAACGGACCACGATTGGGTTTTGGAACGTTCGAACGATGTGGGGCGAGTGCAACAACATGAGACTCACTGAAATCGAACGGGAAATGACCGCCTATAACTATATTAGGACTGAGCGAAGCAAGATGGCTCGGATCAGGAGCGACTTTATCACCAAGCTCTCATACTGTTTTATTGCTCCTCGGCAGGCAGGCGTCGGAATCCTCTTGACAAGGGATGCACGTCGATCCCTTATCGATTGGAAACCAGTTTCCGACCGTATTATCACCGCCCGATTCAAATCCAGAGTACGAAATATCACGATAATTCAGTGTTACGCACCAACCGAACCAGCTGATCAAGCTGATAAAGACGTCTTCTACCAACGACTTGGCGACACCTTTGATAGGGCTCCCAGAGGTGACATTAAAATCATAATGGGGGATCTCAACGCTAAAGTCGGGTCAGATAACCAAGGATTGGAACATCTTATGGGAAATCATGGGTTAGGCGACAGAAACCAGAATGGCGAGATGTTTATAGAGTTTTGTAACTCTCGTCAGCTCGTCATTGGTGGGACTCTGTTTAAACACAAAGATTGCCACTTATCAACCTGGACTTCTCCAAATGGCAGAACTGAGAACCAGATAGACCATATTGCTGTTTCCAAAACGTGGAGAAACTGTGTCCTGGACGTTAGGGCGAAACGTGGTGCTAATATTGGCAGTGACCACCATCTTGTCATCGCAAAAATGCGCTTACGAACGGCAGCAATCCAGCGTCCTAACCGTGCAAATATATAGGTATAATGTGCAGGAGCTAAAAATTCCATCAGTCAAGCGTGCTTTCTCCACCGCTTTGCACGAAAAAGCTAATGCACCACCACCAAATGAGAATCCGACAATTGAAGATAGATGGAAAGTCGCTAAGGATTCATTTATTTCATGTGGCGAAGAAATTTTAGGACGATTGGATCGCGGTAGGAGACCATTTATTAGCGACTCTACTTGGTCTCTTATCTCAGCACGCAAGAGAGTTAAGGAGCAGATTAACTCAGCTGCTGACGATTCAGCTAAAGAACGATACAGAGCTGAATACCGTTCGCTCCAAAAAGGCGTTCAGAGGAGTGTAAGACGTGATAAGCGTAACAATATCAACGCACTTGCGAAGGAGGCAGAGGATGCGGCTCTCCGCGGTGACAGTGGAACACTCTTCAAACTTATAAAGCCATTAACTGGCAGATCTTGTACGGAACATCCTGTGAAAGATAAGGAAGGTGTTCTGCTCGTTACCGAAGAACAACAGCTACAAAGATGGAGAGAACACCTTTTAGAGGTCCTGAATAACTCTTTCGGGCCTGCAAGTGTATCTTCGTTGCCAGCAGAAGACGTCCCTCAAAGAGACGGCATTAGTTCCGGTCCACCATCCAAAAAGGAACTAACAGACGCTATCAAATCAATGGACGCCGGTAAACCCCCGGGGAATGATGGAATTCCGACAGAATTTTTAAAAGCTGTTATTAACGCTAACAGGCTGGCTTTCGCGAAGGGTTCTCCTGTAGCGACCACATTAACACCCACCGTATTATCATCGAGCAATCCGCGGAGTGGAGATCCACATTACATCACATGTTCATCGACTTTGCCTTCGATAGTGTTGATCGTCAGTACATCTGGGATGCCTTACGAAGACGAAATATTCCAGATAAGATAATTTCCATCATTAAGGAATCCTACAATGGAGCCCAATGTCACGTCTTGCATAAGGGCAAGCTTTCAGATCCTTTTGAGGTGCACAGTGGAGTGAGACAAGGCTGCATTTTGTCACCTATTCTCTTCCTTATTGTCATTAGTGATGTACTCGGCTCCGCACTTCAATTACATCGTAACAAAGGTATCAGATGGAAATTGTTTGATCACCTTCAACATCTTGACTACGCTGACGACATTTGTCTTCTATCAACTAATACGGATGATGTCGCTCAAATGACAGAAGCGGAATTTGTATTTCAGGACAGGCAGTCGAACAAGTTGATGAATTTTGCTATCTCGGGAGCGTAGTTACAGCAGATGGTGGAGCGGATGCTGATGTAAAATCACGGATAAACGAGGCTAGGGCGGCTTTCTTCAATTTGACTCCTTTCTGGCTAAACAACAATATTTCCAGACGCACCAAACTTCGAGTCTTCAATTCCAATATGAAATCCGTGCTGCTATATGGCTGTTCAACCTAGAAGGTGACTAAAGAGATTACTGATAAGTTGCAAACTTTTGTAAATCAGTGTCTACGGCGCATCCCAGGCGCATCCTACATATTCGTTGGCCATAGATCATTTCGAACGAGGATCTCCTCACTATAACTGGCCAAGAAAGGATAGGCACTTCGATCAAAAGACTTAAGTGGCAATGGATAGGTCACACCTTCCGAAGAGGGCCCAATAACATCGCAAAAAGGGCCCTGAACTGGAATCCACAGGATTCCGGAGCAAGACGCCGTGTTGGACGGCCAAGGAACACATGGAGAAGATCGGTAACAAGCGAGGCGAAAACGCTAAATCTTACATGGTCGCAGCTAGCGCCGTTGGCGCAAAACAGAACGAGATGGAGAGTAGGCGTAGTTAATGCCCTATGCCCCACAAGGGGTTGACAGGAACTAGAGAGAGAGTCCCGCCACTGGCTAGCCATAGACCTATGGTAGACTCTACAGGATGTTTTAGGAAAAATGTCACCAAAATTATTTCTCTAGCTTTTATGGTTACGGAGTTATCGCATTTTTTGTGATTCTTGTCAAAAACCACGACTTTTTTCGAAAAACTCCTATTTTCCAGCTTCCAGAAATTTCAATTTCATCTTTTGATGTCAAAATTATACCCAAATTTCGTAACGGTACATTGGAGTGGCAAATCTGCAAACTTAAAAAAATGCGGCCCATTTCCTAAGCTTTCGAACGGCATATGAGAATAAAAGATTTTCTGCGATCCATAAAGGGATTTAACGCACCAGACTGAAATCAATATGAGAATAAAGCAGAGTCATCCAGTTTGTGAATAATATGTGTAAAAGGGAAAAAACCATAGTTTTGTGTATATTTTTGTATAAATTTATTTTTATATGACTTCAATGAATACTATAGTTTAAATATTAAATTCTAATATATGTAGATGATGAATGATTTATCTATGTTTTTTTTTCAATTTACACATATTATTCGCAAACTGGATGACTCTGTGCTTTATTCTTATATGCCGTTCGAAAGCTTAGGAAATTGGCCCACTTGTGTGAACTTTGCAGATTTGCCACTCCAAATTTGGGTTTAATTTTGACATTAAAAGTTCAAATTGAAATTTCTGCATAATTAAAAACATCGTATCTCGGAAGATAGGAAACTGTTCGCATCGTTCGATATGTCCTTTTATTGGAAATTTTGTGTACTTTCAGAAGAATATAATAAAACATTGATTAGGGTAAACTGGAAGCTGGAAAATAGGAGTTTTTCGAAAAAAAGTCGTGGTTTTTGACAAGAATCACAAAAAATGCGATTACTCCGAGATTACTACTATAAAAATAACGGTAAAAGCTAGAGAAATAATTTTGGTGACATTTTTATTAAAACATCCTGTAGAGTCTACCATAGGTATATGGCTAACCAGCGGCGGGACACCCCCGATGTTGATGTATACTATTTTACCACTTGCACATCAAAAACACACTGAAGCAAGAAGCAAACCACAACCTTTGTTTCATAATAAACGCTCGGCACATTTTAACTTTTGGGTTCAGAAGCACTGGAGTTTGTGAGCTTTAGAAATGTCAACTGTCTTTCTTCACGAACGCACTTGTCCACTCGTGGACCAACAAATTTCTGCAGTTTGGCCTATCTAGATGGCAGTGGGTGCATACATTACTGGTCGCGCTATGAGATGGAACCCCTTCTCCCAAAGAGGCAGAAAAACGGGTTGTCCAAAATCCTAAATCACGGCAGATCGGTGGATGAAGAATGAGCCTCATTAAGAAAGACCTGGTGTCAACTATGATACATACCCAGAAACCGTAGGCAATGGCGAGTAGGTGTAGTAGACGCGATATGCCCCACAAGGGGTTAAAACAACTTAGTATGTAGTAATAGAACAAAACTGAATTATTCTTGAAATAGGACCATGGGGGCCGTCAAATACCGAAGATAAGGGTACTTTTCTCGATAACTCATGTAGCATTCCGAAAGGTAAAGGATACTGTTTCAGAATTTATTCATCATATTACAAGGTTTAACATTTTTAAAGGGATTGTGAAATTCTTATGTTATGATGAATAACAACAAATTAGTCATAAGAAATGTGCGAAACATATGCGCCGCTAGTAAACAGCATAAATTATGCTGATTTGACTATTCAATAAATGCGGCTTATTAAAAAACCCTAAGAATTTCATAAACATGTTTTTTTCTCCCGGATTGTTATCGCAAAAAAATATGCCCACACCCCTTCCTGCTTTGCCCGCTAGACGTGACGCGCGTGATGTTGATTAGATCACTTTCTACAAAAACAAAATAACACAAAACTTAACAGCACCCAAACAAAATTGGCATAAACAAAAACAAGAATTTTTGACGTTTTGCAAATCGCGAAACTGCCACTAAAAACTCAAAATTGCTCTCCTTGCTCTCGCGCTCTCTCGTCCATTTGGAGTGGAGCAAAAAGATAGAAATCGCGACATTTGTACGGAGGGGCCGACCTTCACGATAATCCCCTCCGCGACTGATTAGTTTGGTAGAGAAAAATTTTCAATTTCACCACCTTGTCGCGCGACCCCCATGTCATGTACAAACTGCTGAACGGACTGCAAGATTTTGATTTCAAGCGATAAAATCCGATAGAAAACGAAATTTTCCACACTGACACCAGTCGAATTATAATTCTTCATACAGTTGAAAATTACCTAAAATAAATTCCCAATTATCGCAGCCCAGCGAACGCTCGGGCACCACCTCGAGATCCAACATTTTCCTTTGTTCCTTTGTCGTCGTCGTCGCTGTCGCAGGGACTGTCCTGTCTGGAGACACGTCTGACTTGATCCTTGGTGAAATTCAGGTACTGGGACTAATTCTTTTATATTCGACGACACTTTTCAGGGAGTCACTACAGCAGCAATTTAACAGCCAACACTTTTGTGTAACTCACGAACTAACAAAAGACCCCAAGAGAACAAAAAGAAATTCAACTCAACGACACACAACGCAACGAACAATTGCTGCTAACGAAACGGGGCGTAATAATGCAATCGGCCAGTAGAACTGAACGCACGGACAGGATGCACAGGACACGTACAGCACGGATCGCAAAACCGAAAATATTTGCAAACGGAAATTAAAAATCGAATCGAGCAACAATCAAATTGGACAAGTCTTGGCAAAAGATTCTTCCCGACGCGCAATTCTTTGTCTCTAGTGCTACCTGCTGATGTGAGTGATGAACGAAACTGCCAAAGCCCAAAATCCAAATTGAGAGTTGCGCGCTTGCGAGCTCATGTTGTGCTCTCTTGTGGCGGGGAAAAGATACGAAAAAAGATTTGTTTATTGCTATGTTTACAGTGCGACGGTTGAGTGTAGTGGTAAACATCTGTAAATCAGCTGTTAAAACGAGGTGAAAATTTGTGGTGAGTATAGTAGTTGATTCTTTATGAATTCGCCGGGGATTTTAGTTTGAATTGAAGTATGAGACGACCGTTGAAAGTATGGAATAAGTGTTAGGGCTCCATGACACAGTCATATTTATAGTCATATTTCTAGTCATATAATTGAGCCTACTCGATTCATTCGGTTAATTTTTTACACGTGCACTAAACGAAATCGAGTAGGCTTAAGGATATGATAATATCTATTATAATATATATTACCAATATATGACTGTGTAATAGCGCCCTTAAACACGCATAGAAGATAAAGAATGTTTTTTAGAATCAACCAGGAGACGCCTCGCCTGCTAGAGGAAAAAACGAGACACGATAAAATAAGATTACCGGTCAAAACATGGGTTACTGATTGGCTGGGCTAAATAAATAAATAAACGAGAAGAGTTGTGGAACCGGTCTCTGACATGTACCACGACAGTAAGTATGCATTCTTCTTCCTTGCCTCGTTCTTTATACCGCTCCTTGGTTTCGCGTTTGCTCGACCTGCATTGTAGGCACATCTCAGCATATTTCTACAGGCAGCTCTATCCTGGATCGTGTCATGGCCGAGACCAATGCGTTGTTGTTGCTTTTTCATGTGCCATATCCAGGCGTTCTTCGGTCGGCCTCTGGCCTTGGGTCCATTAAGTGGAACTTCCATTGATATCGCTTTCTTTGCCGGGTTCTCAGGCGGACGCATTTGAACACGGCAATACCAATCCATTTGAAGTCTTCGAGCTTTTCGGTGATTGGTTGGTCTATGGACAAGCTGCCTCGGATGTATCTACTTGATGTGGTCCCTTTGGTTACACTTTGGACATGCGTAACATTTTCATTTCAGTTGCTGTCATTTGCTTCGCGTAACCTTCATACATGGTCCAGCATTCTGATCCATACATGAGTGCGGGACGTACAACCGTTTTGTACAACTTGCCCTTTAACTTCAGTGGCATTTTCTTATCGCAGAAAACTACAGAGTTTTCTCGCCACGTCATCCACCCAACCTTTGTGCGATGTTTGATGTCATCATCGCATGTAGCTCCGTTGTTCACTATCGAGCCAAGGTACTTAAACTTGGTACAAGACTTGAGGTGCTCTCCTTTGACGTTCATATCTGGTATCGGTGCATCTGGGTCTGAGAATGGGCAGCATAAGAACTCAGTCTTTGTTATATTTACCCTAAGTCCATGCTCCTCCAGAATGTCACACCATTTTGTAATTGCAGCTTGCAAGGCAACGATGTTTGGGCTACTGAGGACTATATCATCGGCAAAAAGAAGAGATATTTCTAGGCCGTCTGAGATAGTGTTAATAAGTAGCACATGGTGATGTTGAAGAGCAACGGACTCAATACACTGTCCTGCTGTACTCCGACATTCACCGGAAATTCTTCTGATTCACCGGCTGTGCATCTAACCTCAGTCGTAGCTCCATCATACATGTATCATCGGTATCATTCTGACGTATGCCTCAGAGACATTAAGTGCTCTCAAGACCAACCATATCAGATCACGAGGTACTCTATCGAAAGACTTTTCCAAATCGATGAATACAAAGAGCAAGTCCTTTCGTGCTTCTCTATACTTTTCCATCGCAATACGAATGCACTGAATCGCATCGACTGTAGATTGACCTTCAACAAAGCCGCATTGATTTTCGTTCAACCGCACA
The DNA here is from genome assembly GCA_949715475.1 of Microchrysa polita. NCBI lineage: Eukaryota > Metazoa > Arthropoda > Insecta > Diptera > Stratiomyidae > Microchrysa > Microchrysa polita. The sequence goes on along the minus strand of OX454415.1, from coordinate 130,026,800 downwards.
ATCTTTCTCAATCGGTTGCAGACAACTCGCTCGTAGATCTTCAGTTTATGAGGTCTTAACTTTATAGCCCTATAGTTGTTGAGTTTGCGTGAGTCTCTCTTGTTCTTATAGAAAGGAAGAAGAAAACTTTCCCTGAAAGCATCAGGCATCGGTTGCCCACCTTTGATTTAGTTGAAGAAAACTCTGAACTAATTCCGACATTTTTCATTTTCAACCAAAATTTCGCGGGGATTTTGTCCGGTCCGACTGCCTTTCCGCGTTTCATCTAATGCATTGCATCTATCACCTCTTCCTCTGAGATATCTTCAATATTTGTGGTATTCGGCTCAACATCTTGAAAAGCTGCTCGAGGAAATTCTTCATTTAGAAGTTCGTCAAAATACTCTCGCATCCTGCTACAGATTGCCGTATCGTCAATCAGCAACATTCTTTGCGAGTCCTCCACGTACTTTGGCGCCTGTATATTCTCCTTTGGGCTGCGAGCCTAAATATCCTGGCGTCGTGCTTAGGTCTCTCGCGCAAAGACGGTCGCAGTCCGAGATTTTTATTCTTGGTAGAATTTCTCAGCTGCCTTCGCCTTTGCTTGAGCTACCAAGCGCTTTACGTTCTTCCGGCATTGCTATAATTTTCGCGAAGTTGAACCCGTTCGGCTTCACTGCTTGACTCACATTTCGTCCATGCTTTAAATGTGTTCGATTTGGCTTGCACTGCTTCTTTAGTTTCGGTGTTCCACCACCATGGTTTAAAGTTGTCGTTTGTGAGATTGATTTTCGACTGGCTTGGGAGTTCTTCTATTTCTTGCTCCACCTACTTTCAAAATAAATTCTAACAGGAGCAAACGATGTTGGCTAACGACAGATTCAACCAAGATCACCTTGCAGTCTTTTACCAACCTTCTCATAAAATCGAAGCAGAGGTGGTAATCGATCTGCGTTTCGTGTTTCCTATCTCCGTGTCCACTACTGTAGGTGATCAGGTGTCTGTCGTTTTTCACAAACCATGTATTTAGGATGACCAAACCGTGCGATCTGCAGATAGCTTCGCATTTAGGAATGTTACCTTCATAAATTTGAGAAATGACAACCACTTTTTTGTTAACCATGGATACTGCACTTCATCAAGGGGCTAAAGTTTGAATGACACCTTAAGATAGCTTTGGGCAAAGTTTCAAATTAGCCATGGGGTCCAACAAAGCGGGTTTTTTATATCCTCAAAAGCGTCAAAATTAAAGCCGCACACAATGGGCTTAATTTGGTCTACTTCCTCTCTGGTTCCTGTAAACCCCATGTGGGGCACGCCAATTATTACAATCGTTAAGGTTACCCTTTTGCGGAAACTTAATGATGGCGCCATTTTTCCATTCGCTGGAAGATTTTCGGTATCCCAACATACTCTGATGAGGGGAAGCAGAATATCCGCTATAGCATTTGAATCCGCTATTAATAATTCAACCAGAATTCTATCTATACTCGGGGCCATTCAATAACCCGCTTCAACGCTATCTTAGATGGTGGTGTGGCATTGGCTGAATTTTTGGCTGAATCATCAGTATCAGAGTTAAGAAGCAGCCTCGTAAGCGTAGTTTCGCGATAACAAGATGATTAATGCCAACACCATCCCCACGGTTCGACCTGACGTCTAAGAGGAAGATTATCCATGTGTTTGAAACAGCAATATGGTCATTTTGATTCTCTATTCTGCCATCAGGAGAAACTTAAGTTGTTAGGTGTCACGATCTAGGTTTGAGCAATGTGTCGCCAACGACTAGTTGTCGAGAGTTTCAAACCTCTACGAACATTTCGCTATTATTATTCCTGTCGCCAAGCCCGTGATTGCCCATAAAGTGTTCCAAGTCTAAGTTATCAGTACCGGCTTTGGCATTGAGATCCCCCATAATAATCTCTTGAAGGAGAACCTGAAATTGCTGTTTGTCCTTCCCGACCCCAAAGAAGAAAGATTACGGCTTACTTGAATTTTGATTTAACAAGTTTTGTTTAATGTTCTCAAAAACCCAAGCATACTGTTCTCATATATCCATGGTTTCAGTCCTTTTTGTCTCCCAATCGCTCTGTAAATTTTGACAAAATGTGTATCACAATAAAGGTGAGAAATCAAGCTTGTCGTAGCTGTTTCAATTACACAGAATCATAGGCTGAAAATCAACTAAAGTTCGTTTTGATTTTCAGCCTATGATTCTATCATAGGCTGAAAATCAACTAAAGTTCGCTTTGATTTTCAGCCTATGATTATATGTAGTTGAAACAGCTACGACAATATGGATAATTTTTCTATTCGTTATTAGTTGAAACATCTACTATATTTGCAAATTGAATTAATTCATTTGTAAAGACAGCTATTCATTAGGTGTTTTTTTTATACACTTCGCTTACTAAGCGAAAAGGGTATATTAACTTTGTCATGAAGTTTGTAACGCATTGAAGGAAGCATCTCCGACCATACAAAATATGTATATATGTATATGATCAGCGTGACGAGCTGAGTTGATTGGACGATGTCTGTCTGTTGCGACGCGTTTTGCTCGGCCAGTTTAAAAGCTATGGAGCTGAAATTTTGCACAAAGGCTTCTTTTTGTTGCAGGCAGTTTGTATGTTTGAATCGCTGAAATCCGACAAGGGGGTCGTGGGGCTGCCATACAAACCTACTCCCCAAAATTAGGTTCTTCTTAGAAAAACTTTTTTATTTATGCACCAATTTCAATCAAATTTCACACAAATGTGTTTTCATTACTGACACACAACATATGTAAAAATCGACCAAATCGGACAATGGGGTCATGGGGCTGTCATACAAACCTAGCTCCCCAAATTAAGTTCTTCTAAGAATTTTTTTTTATTTATACACCAATTTCAACTAAACTTCACACAAATGTGTTTCTATTGAGGACACAAAACATATGTATGAATAAATGGAGTCGGACCATGTGGTCATGGGGCTACCATACAAACCTATTCCCCCAAATCAAATTTTTCTTAGAAAAACGTTTTTATTTGCATACAAATTTGAACCGAACCTCATGGAAATGTATTTTTATTGATGTTACAAAAGATATGCAAAAATTAATTAAATCGGACCATTGGGGTCATGGGGCTGGCATATAAACTCAACCCCTAAATTAGGTTCTTTGTCCACCAATTTCAACCAAATCTCATAGAAATATGTTTTAATTGATGCCACAAACATACGTAAAAATTCAAGGAAAGGCCATGCGTTCATAGGGTTGCCGTACAACCCCCCCCCCCCCCACACACACACACACTTCGTTTTTGGTTCTTCTAAGAAACCCACGTTCCCCGCTTCCCCCAATAAATCTTCCCCCGGCACTTATGTGAAAATTCAAGGAAAAGCATGGAAGCAGGGAGAATTGAACACAAGTCATAGGAACGCCAGAAAAAACTTTTAGCCCGCGGGGAGCGAAGGGTATCCAAATTTCGGCCGCGCCCGAAATTAGCCTCGGTCTCGTTTTTGTTTATCCCGTGTAGGTTTGGGTAACAAAACTCCATATAAAAAAAATTACAGCTGACCCACCTGTAATTTTTTTATATGAAGTTTCGTTATTTCAGGGAAGCGAGACGGCAGCGGAGGGCTCCACGGCTGTATCGTGGGATGCGGAGGCTGCGTCCCAACCAAACACATTGATCTTTGTGTATGCCATTGGTGTTTTAACCAAAAAAAGTGGGATGTTGCACGGATCACAGAAATAGCAAGTGGCTATTCGCTAAAAATGTGATGCGTACCATGGTACGACTTTGTTTGGTTTAAATACAGTGTGCAACAACTAACCCGGTGCATTCTCGGTCGTGCTGTCCCCGAATGCATATGGCACGGCACTAGCGGCAGCACTTGATGAGAGTGCCGTGTCATATACATTCGGTCGAAACCGACGAATGTCGTAACATTTTTGCACTCTCCGAGTGGATATGCCCGTAAATCGGGAAATCACTAGGAGAGCAACATTCCAAAACAGATATACTCTTTGTAAATCGTGTACCCGCACTAAAGGAAAGCGGGACGGCAGCGGAGGGCTCCACGCCTGTATCGTGGGATGCGGAGGCTGCGTCCCAACCAAACACATTGATCTTTGCATTTCAGGTATTGCATTCGGAGAGAAATATCAGACTTTTGGCTTTAATGACAACCGAAATACGATACAATATGTATCGTATTTCAATATACGAGCATGAATCCCTCTATTATTATCGTCGTCGTATTTGCTAATATGCATTTGCTTATTTTGAATTGAAGTTCCCACCAAAGAATACTAAAATTTACGTCGTTACGGGTTCGAGTCCTACTGTGACCATGGTTGTTGTGTTTTTGCACCGCCGTCTATATATTAAGGCAGCCATGTAGAAAAATCGCCTACTAAATTTGCCCTGTTTTGTTGTTCCTTTTAATTACGTCATATGCTTGTTGTTGTTGTTTGTTCGTGTAAATCCAAAATTTAGTAGGCAAACTATGACGGCATGGTACAGCTAAGTCACGGCCTCCATATTCTGGCAATTATTACCCCTAGATGTTTTTGTGGGTTTATGCAAAGGATCAAGTTTGATACGAAATATCCATTCATAAGATGTGAATGCAACGCAGTAGACACGATAACTGTCTTGGATAGCAGTTATCCTTCTAAATAAAATTAAAAAAAAAATGATTTTCTTCATTAATAATTTTTATTGCATCTACTTTTCACATGTTATTTTCATATCAATATTTTTTTTTGTGATCGCTTATTCGTTTGATGCATTTTTGTCCTTAATATTTAAATGCAACTTATCTCTTCACATTTATTAAATAAATGTTTTTTTTATACTTGTAATGTTGAATTGATATTCACACTTATTTCCTTTTCAGCTTCAGACTACTTACAACTATCGAAGTTATTGGCATTGCGTTGCTCTTTTTTTATATAGAATATACACAATACATATATCATGGATTTCTATATTCTACAAATTTACATATACATTTAAGTTACATCTGCATTAACAACAATATACATTTATATCTATTCTTTTTTATTAGGGATTGGGAAAGATAAAAATAAATGAGTATCATTTGTTCATATTTGTTTATATCATATATATTATGCATTTATGTATGTACTATGTATTCATATTTTCTTATTGTGGTTTCGAAGAGATGGAATAAAAAAAATTATTTAAACTTTAAACTAACCGCAGTACTAATTTAGTGAGTACATCTAAATTTTAATAATATCTTTTATATTGTTTCCAATTTTTGTATTGCTTTTAAAGTTTGTTAAAAAAATAGACTGAATAAAATATTACGAAGAATGTTGGAAATACCTAATTTTCACTTTCTTTTTCATATTATACAAAAATATACATTTTCTGTTGCAATTTAGGTTATAAGGCTAATAATTGCTGCTTGAAATAAATAACTCGCATCGTATTTGCGTCTATTTCAATTGAAATCAAAATCAAATCTGTAAAATCGTTTTTTGATAAAATGATGATAAATGAATTGGTGTGCGCCACATATCCGTGCCATATCCGTTCCTAGTCCTAAGGCTGAGCAGAATACTAGTATGGATATGTCTATAAGCTGTGTGTGTTGGTCCGGTCCATTATCAGAACATTAAACTATACGCTCGGACGTTGGGAAACTGAATAGTCAAACCATACAACTCAACGCTTTGTTAGAACATTGTAGGTAAGAGTATGTGACCCTACGACCCTACCACGGATTCTCCCATTTGACCAAAATAGTCTCCAAATAAATTTGTGTCTTGAACCGTGAGGAGTTGTGCAGTTTTCGACAAGAAGAATCTTCTAAGGGCTACGGCGCGCGACTGTATTTAAAAACGAGTAAATCTTTTTATATTCGAAAATATTAATGAATGGCGAAACGTATAAGTTCCGTTCCTTCCCGTTACGTTACGGCCCGTTCCGAATGAATGGACAGAACGCATCCGTGTCGTTCTGTATCGAACACTTGTCATCTGGAAGAGACGCGTTCTGTTTTGATCTTCATTCAGTGATTTAATTTAAAAATTAAAAGAAAATAAATATGGAAAATTGAATAAAATAAATTAATATTTATTGGACTGATTAATATACAACATATAAACTTTAAATTCATATCAACATAAATTCACTTAAATTTAAATAATAATCGCGTGCGAAGAAGCACACCATAAACAATATCATTCGGAATGAAAGGATTTTTTTTGTTCTTGTTTAGAATTGCTTAAACACAGGACCTTAAGGTACTTTTCTTTTATGTATGTAATTTTTATTTTGATTTCCAAACGTGTAATTTATCGATTTTTGTCCGGCTAATGGAAATGACTACATATTATGAAGTAACTATTATTTTGTCACTTACATTTTATAATGAATATTCTAGTTGATTCGATCAATTTGTTCAGTTTCTGCAGTTGCTATTTTTTTGTTTCTCCTTTGTGTTATATAGGCTTCTTCTCTTGGTTTCTTCATTTTTACAAAAATATATAACAAATATGGATAGAAACTATATAATTAAGACACACTACTCAATATATTCATTTAGAAATATTCATATTCATTCTTATTGAAAAACATGTAAAATTATAATTATGTATGCTTTAACAAATAAATTGGCCGGAATATTTGGTACTGTATATGTGTATGTGTGCTGTAAAATTCAATTCAACTTAATAATTATGACATCGTCGTATAATAATTTGATTTTTCGTTACGTTATAATTAAATTTGTTTGTTCGTTTTTTTATTGAATAGCTTTAGTAGCTTATTGGCTCGACCCCAGGGCAGGACAGAACAAATTCTGTAAAATGAACGAGTATATTGATGTATATTGAAGTTGTGCGGTCCTGTCCTACACTCGGGCCAATAAAACGAAGCTAATGTGTTCGTAAACACCTTTTGAAGTGGTATTTTTGTTTGTACAGGACAATCTGTTTTCATTATTTTTTAAACTACTTTCGACTCACTTTGAGTTTATTTTATAAAATGGAAAATTTAAGGACTAGAAATACAACTAAAATAACATGTAGAGATTTTTCTTTGAATTGTACTGATATATGAAATGGAAGAAAGAAGAAATAATAAAAAGAAGAAGTAAAACTAATAAAAGAGAGAGCAACTAATGGCACAAAATATGTTGCAATTTTTAATTATTATATAATTGCGTTTGGGCTTTTATTACACAGGGATACTCGAATCTCCAACCCTAAGTTGGATGACTACTTTTGACCACAACATTCACCCAGCACTTCGGTTGCGGGGACAAGAGTATCTCCGTGTGAGTTTTGCCTTATGATTAAAGGTTGAATCGTCAAGTGCTATGTATTTTCGAGTTTTTCATGAGTACTTATAATATAGTTTCATAAATGGCAGTGTATTACATATTTAATACGAAAAAATTTCTTGTCTCTATGGTAAGGTGACCAGACCAAAAGCCCAATGCTGTATACATACTTTCGGAATTCGGTTCTCAAGCAAATCCAGAGCCATCCAGGTTCCAGGTCCGAGGGCTATGTCGCAAACATTTCTATAATGAACAGACAGAGAGAGGTCTCCGCGCACAGAATCGCGAGCTACAGGATCTAATCATACGGACGAGTCATAGCTTCGCTCGCATCTCGCCTTATCATTCTTAGCACCAGCACTGCGTCGCAAATGTAAGCGAATTCTGAAAAGCGCAACAGACATGGCGAGGTCTAGAGGAAAGGAAGGGCAAGGCACAGGATTTACGTAAACTTAAGCACGAACCAGAAGGCTAAATTTCACGAATTGTCATCCATTGGCTCACCGCTCGCTGCACTCGCACCTCGCCTTATCCTGTTCCGCAACAGCACAACGTCGCAAACCTGTTGGTGAATACTGAATAGCGCGACACACAGAGCGTGGTCTGAGCGGAGTGACGGGCGAGGTACAGGATCTGAGTATACTTATGGATGAATCAGATATCTAAATCCTACGAATTGTCTTACATTACCTCACTGCTGCGCTCGCCTCATCCTATTTCCCAGCAGCAGCGCTACGTATCAACTTTTTGGCGAATTGTGAAAAGAGCGACAGACAGCGAGATCTGAGCGGAGCGAAGGGGGAGCTATAGGATCTGAGTAATCCTAAGGACGAGCCAAAGGTCTATATTTTAGCAATTACCTTCTTTTGGATCACCAGTCCACTTCCCACCAGCGCTGGTCGCAAGCATGTTGGCGAATTATGAAAAGCGCGACAGAGAGAAGGGTGACGTCCAGGATCTGAGTAAATGTATGGACGAGCCAGAGATCTAAATCTAACGAATTGCCTTAAATTAGCTCACCGCCCGCTGCGCTTGCACTTCGCTTTATCCTATTTCGCAAAAAAACTGCGTCGCAAAAATTTTGGCAAATTCTCTAATGGGTGACGGGCAGTGCTAGATCTGACCAGAACGAAGGGTGAGCCAACGAATTAAAGTACGTCAAAGGACGAGCCAGAGGTCTAAAACTTATCTAAACCTAGTTGCAATATTTCTCGAGGAGAGTATGCATTTCTCCATGATTACGTTAGTCAAGCCATGCCGTTTCGGATTTTTAACGCCCTTTTAAATCGATTCTAAGGAAATTTGGGAAGAAACTTTATCCATGCTGAGTCTTTTCTTTAGTATGCATTTTTCTATAGAGGTTGATAAAGAAATTGGATGGAGTACTATGGCTGATTTTTTCATTTTAAACCTCATCTTTTGACGGCCGTAACCTCTGAACCATGGCAGCTAGAGCCTTGAAATTCCGCCCAATCTGCAAGTTACGGACAATTTTTTATTAGGAAATACAGAAGTGCGATTTGGGCAGCTAAAGCTTCCGAATGCGGATAGGTGGACAGTCAAATTTGGAGAAAATATAAGCGCCAAGTAGCTCTACAAGTGTCCAAATTTCAGTGAAATCGGGAAAGGTTCCCGAGTTATCGAAAATACCTTAAAACAGATTCCGATCACAGGCCTCATCGAGAAGCTTATTATGTAGTGAATTAGGTTTCATTATGTGGCATAGGGAATGCTGTACATTTTCTAATGCTGTACGACAGGTCAAAATGCTGTACTGTACAGCAGAATGCTGTACGTCTGGTCAGCTTACTCTATGGTAATTGATTTTTTTACGAATAGTGAAGAAGGGAATTTGCAAGAAAAAAAAAACGACTTGAACTTCAAAATGCTCCGATGCTAGTAATCTAGAGGTTCGGAGATCGAATCTCGGCGTGGTCCAAAATTTCCGCACATGGAAATTTAGTGCTTGCAGCATTATATACACTCTAAAATGATATCCAATGTAATGTTGACTCGAAATTGCCTATAAATGGCTGAGTTAACACCCCCCACCCCACGCCCTACATGGGGTTTATACAGTACTGAGAAGAAGAAGAAGATTAGACTTACCAGAATGTCGTTAATGATAACGGTGAAAAATGCGGGTCTTGTCTTAAAGCATAAAGCTTTAAAATCGACCAGAATTAGCTGAAAGTGACACCGTTGCATCGTTGCATTCTCGGTGATGCCGATCCCCGCAGTACATGGCAGGGCACTTAGCGACGGTAACAAACGAAATTTTACCACAAAATCGCCAAGAAATTACATTTTTCTGATTCTCGGCAAAGACGGAGTAAATGACTGTGCTTCGTGATTAAAGCAATAAAAACGTGTGAATTGAGTTTAATTCCTCGAATTATTTATGCCTCTCAAACGACAATCGATCGGTCGATCTACATCGAGAGCTCGAGCGGCAAAGGTAGCACGAACTTTTGAAACAGACGATCGACGAGATACCAGGACTGGCCAGTGATCGTGAAAGACATGGTCAGTCACGTACGTCTGAAATAGATGAGTGACGAGAAGCAAGACAGGCAATCGATCGCGACGTAGAGCGCATCCAGATTTGAAACTACGTTGCTGATTACGACTACAATCAGCATCTAAGTGTAGTCATCGGAAAGATGGATAAGGTTTGCCAGCATTGCAACGCAATCAGTTCGTCTGTTGATCGTGTCCGCTTCACACTTACACAGACAAATGGGCGAATCGAAATACCAAATAAAAATCGCGTTTGTTTAGAGGTGCCTTTTTTAACTTAAAATTAAATGTCAACTAACATCCAGCTGTAGCACGAACGGGACATACTACATACATAGTGATATAATGTTAAATGCTGTAAAGCAAACGTTGTTAACTTGAAAATTGATGACATTAAACCCCGATCGCAGGTCGTCGGTGTGTCGCCAAATAGAGTCCGGGCAATTAATACATTGCGACTTGAGTGAAAACCATACACACTTAGAGAAGCAAAGTGTGTATAAGTGACCAAACACTATTATTTGCATTGGCCAGCATGTCCTCCTCATTTTTGAATTACGCGCAAGTAAAACGACAAAAATTTGTTGAGGCCAATCACGTATTGGATTGGAAGGCGAGAAATAGTCTGGGAGGATTTCGCCTCTGTCTGTACAGTCTTAGCTGAGTGTTTGAGCAAAGCTGTTGCCAACACCATGAAATTAATATTAACGAGGTGAGATTCACATCAAGATATCAGGATCACTTTTCAACCAACCATCTAAGGCGTCAGAACTTTCGGTAAATTAGAAAAATTGTAATATCCAAAATACGTAAAATTGCTTACATATAATTTTATATTGGTGTGAGCCCAGGGGGTGTCAGGTGTCATCACGCGGGATTTCATTCTGGAAACCGCCATTAACACGGTTTTTGCGCACGGACCATCAAAAGACTAATTCACAAAGACACCTAACTTTTCTCAAGGGAAAGCTTAAGCATTCCAACTCCTGTCTACTTAATAAAATTAAGAATTTGTGTTCTGAATATAATTTACAGGTCGTTGGTTGCAGCAAGAATTCAGCGGTACGAACCTTGTTAGGTACCCAGGACCTTGTGAGCCTCGAGGAGAAGAGGGGAATATACCAGTACACATGCAGTGACTGTGACAAAGTCTACATTGATCAAACGAGGAAGTTTGTTACGACGAGGTTCGCTGAGCATACCAGGAAAGTAGCGAGTGGCAACCGTAACCCTGAAGCAGCAGTCCATTCGTCAGTAGCCGCCAATTTCATCGAAGAAGACCACACCATCTGGAAGTCCTACGGCACAAGAGCCGATTTAGCACCTTGGACCCCTGGGAGATCCTTCGCGAGAACCCCAACCAAATCTTAAATACCGACAGTGGAAATCGAACGAAGTCTTATCTTAACTTTTTACCTGTAAAAAAATCAAACTGTGTAAAATATCATGTATCGTGCAATTTGAGGTAATAGCTTGTGTGCTGAGGAAGAGGATAATACCCCCATGAAATATATAGTTAGTTAGTAGCTATTCAAATCTTTTTACGCCACTGAATTTAAAGAGCGATCCAGATTCGTAGTCGAATAATTCGTGGGATGCTTCCACAACCATGTCGGTGAAAAAGTAATAAGCAAAATGTCTATAAAAGTTGAAGAATTGTGTTGAATGTGCGCTGAAAATGTAAACTCCGGGAAAAAGAATTAATAAAACGATTGTTTCCCATCGACTCTTCTAGCTTGTACAGAATTCAATAAAGGGATTGAGTACCTCTAGAACTGAATTATGAATGCTCCATTACTTCGGAAAAAAAAGAAAAAGCAACAGAAAAGTACCGCGTTTTGATATTTTTTTCAAAAATTCAATTATCGAAGAAGACGAAAAATACGAATATGAGAAAATACTGAAAAAGAAGGAATGTTAGTGTTTAATTTAATACTAGATAACTCATTGCAAATAAACCGAACTTATATAGCACCTGAGACGATCCACTTAAAACCCTAAAGACACGAGTCTTTTCTTTATGAGAGCAAAAAAAAAGTACAATTGCCATATGACTTAATATGAATTCCCTGACATTGAAAATTCCATTCTCAATATAACTGGGAAGCATTTATTGTAACGATTCGCACACTCGTTTTCGATTGTATCGGACTAAGTCACGCGCGTACATTGGGTAAAACTGGACATGTCTATCACTAAATTACCGTTATGTAGTTCCTAATTCATTTGATTCTGATTAATTTGTATGCGAATTTTATTCGTGTCACGACTCAAATTCGTCTGACTACCGTTACGACTGTCGCTTCGATGATGGTTGCTCTTATAGTCGTACGGACCACCGATTGACGTTGCTATTCGCGTATCAAAATCACTATTAATTCGGAAGCTATTGCTTTCGCTAGTTTCACTATATGTGCGATTAATACTACTATTGCTTCCCACCGTCACGCCATTCTTACTACTACTACGACTTAGATTAAAAACATTATTCATAACATTGGGTTGTCTGATCTCATTACTTGCCGTGACCTGGGACATTAAAGCTGTTGTTGACGTTGATGATGTCACCGATGACACGTCCATTGTTGTTGATGAGTTGTTATGGTAGTTGTAGTTGGTTGTAACGTGAATTGAATATTGCGGCTGATCGGGACGATCTGACGAACTGTTGCTGTAAACACGAGGACGAAACGCAGCACCGTCCGTTTTGTATGAGACAATTTGCACTTGACTCGTATCCGTTGTAAGATCACTGGAATTTTTCTTCAACTTGGTCAAATCCAGTTGATTGCTATGCGAATTAAAGTCATAGAATGGACATTCGTATTCAATGCTTTCGATCGGTGTCGGAGCACTATATCGATTTGTACTTTTACTATTCGGTTTGTTGTTTTCATTTATTGTCATGGTTTCTAATTTGTTCGACGCTAATTGTATTAGTTTTGTCGATGTGTGTTTGTTGAAAATTGTTGTTGTCGGTGTCGTCTCGCCGGACGTGAGTAACTTTTGATTGGATTGTGACGTAACAATGGTCGTAGTCATCGTCATCATTGACGGATTCTCCTCATTGACTGGCGTCGTTAGTACGGACTTGATATTCGGACTAGACGATGAATATTCATCGGAATTATCAGACTTCTTGTGTTGTAAGGCATTCACATTGGCGTTAACGTTAAACTGCAAATCTGAAGACGATTGAATGAAATCTATGTCAATTGAGCTCGGTGAAGTTGCTAGCTGCCTATACTGTATATTGGAGTCAGTGCGGTACTTACATTTCGGCGAAAAGTCTTCATCTTCGGACGTGGTTGTTGTCGTATCGCCACAATATGCACTACGTGTCATACGATTGTCATTATTGTAGCCGTACTTTTGATGCTTCTCCTTTTGCAAACGGGCCAGCTCTTCAAATGATGTCATCACTTTGGACCGCGACAAACTCGATGTGTTTTGTCCCACCAGAACCATCGTACCACTACGACTAATCTGATCGTCCGAGCCGTTAATTGAACGCTTTTTCAAATGCTCACAATCCATCATCAGTTGCGGATTGGAAAATAGCGACGGACTTTTACGATTCAAACTGCCACGACGCGAGGACGATGATGATTTTTGGCCGTTGTACGTAAGCTCTTCCTCGGAGCGGAAAATGAACGATTGCCGTACCGGAGTAACGTCACCGGAAATTATGGAATTTCTATTACTTCCGCCGGAACTGACGGCAGTACCGGCACTGCCACCGCTGCCGCCACTCTCAGCACGTGGCTCGCCGGAACTATCACCGCCACCACTCTCGTTGCCAATACTCGCCACACTGGCCGTACTAATTGTATGCATCGAATCTTCCATATTGCTTGTGGAAATTGTTGTGGACTTGCCCGATGCAATTGTTCGATTGTATGTAGTTGTGGTGATTGGCGATTCTGTGCGGGAGGAAACGTTTTGAGACGGCTCGTTTTTCGATTTCATTTCCAGCTCTTCGGGCGGTGGAGGCGGAACGTAAATACGAACAATATCCTGGGGAGATATTGCCCTGGGTGTTGGAGTTATCATCATAGCGGACGGGGTCCGACCAACAATACTTAGTGAACCGAAGGCCGATCTAAAATCATAAAAAAGAGATATTAAACATATAAACTAATTTCAAGAATTAATGATTTATGAATGACACATGATCCGAAAGAGTGCTCCATATTATATTGGTAAAGATATGTGCTGGATGCCAGTCAAAAGTATATACATAGGGAGTCTGATACGAAATCCCCTCAAAATCCATTTCGTCAAAATCCACCTGGTCTATATCCACCCATTTCTTTTTTTTTGTCAAATCTAAAGCGGAGTTATGTGTTGAATCGACAACGTCGTGTACCAATGACAACGACGATGGATTTTAACCGGCTGGATCTTGATCAGGTAGATTTTTACCGGGGGATTCCGTACCAGACCCATACACAGGACACTTGCTATTCTGTATACTAAAGTCCTTGCAGGAAGCTATGTTTTTCTAGGAAAACACATAACTTTGATAATAATCACCCAAAAAGAAACTTTTTTTTATGGATCATGATGAAATTTCGTTTGACTAAATCTTTCTAAAATTGTATCCAATGAAGCAACCAATGAATTCATGATAATACGAGTAGTTTTAGCGTTCAATGAATTGCTAGACAAGAGCTCCAATGAAATATACAAAATAATAATTCTGACTGAAAATTCAAACTAATTGGCCAAAAAATGCAGAACTGAAGGTCAACCATCGTAATCTTTTCTTTTTTTGTTTAAATTTACTATGATGTGAACGAACAATATTAACATCAATGATTGATCAATTATAACCTTTTCTAATTTATTGCAACTCACTTGATCATCAAAATATAAAAATAAGGACGTATCGTAGTAGTTTGAATAAATTTCTATCCTTTGAATTTACGTTTACTTCCAAGATTTAGTTTAAAATCAAAAATTTCAGAATCAGATAAAAGAGAAAGAAAAGAACAATTTTTTCATATTAAATTAATTTTTCTTCCCATTTTTGCGTTGGAGACTTAATTGCATAATTCAAACTGTTTTTTTTTCTTATTTTTATTATAAAAATAGTTTTTGCACTTACCCTGGACTACTTTCACCTTCACCTTCGCCATCACTATGCACACTTCGCATATCGTCCCCGCAAATATCATACTGTTGTGATCGTTGCCCGATTGAGAATACACTCAAATCGGCCGTGGACGTAACCGATGTGTCGGCTAGAGATTTGCGTGAACTACCCAACAATGAGCAACCATCTTCGGATTCGGGGATGTTGCCTGTTTGCAAAAAAAGACGAAACCAGAAAAAAGTTTGTTAGTATTAGACGAGAAAAGTTGAGTGCAATTTGTGCTTTTTTAGTAAAATTGAAAAAAGGCGACAGTACCATGCAATAAACGTGTCGGAAGTGAGGAATATTGATCGCTTGTATCCAATACGCTCATAAGTCGTTTGTCCCGTGCATGCAAACGGGACGGCAGTGCTTTATAGTGACGCATAAATTCCCAATTTTCCGCATTTTCTGAAGCGTTTTTTGGTGTTAAGAGGTTGTGATCAAAGGAAAGTAAAATAGGAATTGCATTTATTTTAATATTTGTAGGTTATGTTAGCATCTTGCACAGATTTATGTACATTTACAATTATATTTGAAAAATTCAAGCATTAAAATATTGTTAAATGTTTGATTTTGACTTACATATGTATTAGCGTAACATTCATAATAATTTGAAATTTATAATAAGAATTATTGTTTTTATAAAAAGAACTACCGGCGTAGTTTTTACAATTAGAACTGAGCCAAGCCCTCCGACAAGAAAATAAAAAAAATTGTGTGTAGGTAGACGAGAAGAACGAAGTGGCGTTAGCCGTGGAAATTGTTGACTAAAACACAGATGGGCAAACTTTTTCCTGAAGAAGTCACATTTTTTCATAGATTTTTTGACAAAAAATATATTTAGTATTTTTATGCCTCCCTCCAATCATAGTATCAGGCCATCGACATTCTTGATAACGAAGCTCTAATCTTATGGCCTCTTTTTGGTCTGATAAACGAGAACAGCTTGTTGTGGCGATGTGGTTTTGGGAACAAATAGTAAAAGTGCTTTAGAATATGATCCAAAGACATTGGTTTTCCATTTTTTTCAAATACGAGTTCTGACCTACAGTAATAGTTTCGACATTTTTTTCTATTATGGCAGTAGTGGCTAAATAATTTCTATTTATGCCAAGGGGGATTTTGGCAACGTTGGCCGTGCAGATTGATTGGAGTGGTTTCAAGTAGTTGCTATCATCGTGGAAATTGCGATTGTTGACGTTTTGATTTAATATACATCTATGGTTACCATATAGTGTCATAAAAAAGGGGGTTTCCTCGACAGACTTAGTTTATTTTAATAGCTGTTAACCAAAGGAATTTTGTTTATTCATGATACAAGCCATCACAGACTAATTGATACCGAGAAAAAGCTAGAGCTGAACTGAAATAACCACTTGTTGTTGCGACTCAAGAGATTTTCTTTTCTCTTGAATCGAGTCATCAGGCCAGGTTCATCGCAGAACCGCCAGCCGTAGGAGCATTTTTATAGATAACACAAACATACGGAGGTAGTAAGCACTTAGCCTCACCGCCTGTTGGCGTCAGTATCGCAAGAGCAATTCACTATCGTGTAGTACATTCTCGTAGACGGCTACTGTCTAAAATTCAGCCGGATCACGCTCGTAGTTTTGTTTTGGCCGCGTGTGAATGCGGGAGTGTCCGCGGATCTTAGAAAAATGCAAAAAGAGCAATATCGGTCGGTGATTCGATTCTTGTTTTTTGAAGGAAAATCGCGCAGCGAAATCAAAGAGCGTTCGGATGCTGTGTACGGTGACTCTTCTCCTTCGATGGCGATTTAACGAGTTTCAACGTGGTCGTACGTCGGTTTTTGATGAGCCACGTCCAGGTGCCCCGAGAACGATTAGCACGCAGGAGAACGTGACCGCCGATTGAAAGTGCGAGAGATAGTTGAGACAGTAGGCATTTGAAAAGATCGCGTGGGTCATATCCTACATGAAATTTTGGGCATGAGAAAGATGTCGGCGCGATGGGTGCCGCGTTTGCTCACTCCGGACAACAAGCGCAACCGCGAGACCACTGCAAAGCAGTGTTTGACGCTGTTTGAGCGCAATCCAAGGAGTTTCTGTGTCGTTTCGCGACAGTCGATGAAACTTGGGATAAACTGGTACACACCAGAGACCAAGGAACAGTGGACTTCACCCGGCGAACGTACTCCGAAGAAGGCGAAGACTGTCCCATCGGCCAGAAAGGTGCGTTTTCTGGGATTCACAAGGTGTGATCCACATCGACTACCTGCAGAAGGGCAAAACGGTCACAGGGCTGTACTATGCCGAATTATTAGGCCGATTCGACGCCGAATTGAAGAAAAAAAGGCCCCACTAGGAAAAGAAGAAAGTGCTCTTCCACCATGATAAGGATCCAGCTCACACCTCCGCCCTCGCCAACGCCAAATTAGTCGAATTGGGCTACCAACTGCTGCCCCATCCACCGTATTCTCCAGATTTGGCCCCGTGCGATTTCTTTTTGTTTCCAAACTTGAAAAAATCACTCGTGGGGCAGAAATTTCAGCCGAATGAGGAGGTCATCGCCGCCACGGAGGCCTACTTTGCAGACGTCGAGAAAACGTATTTTTCAGACGGGTTAAAGAAGTTGGAACATCGCTGGGTCAAGTGTATCGAGCTAAAAGGGGACTACGTTGAAAAATAAATCGCCACTATTTCCAACATTTTTGTTTTTCTTTTGTAGGCTAAGTACTTATCGGACCACCCTGGTACATGGTCACAGTGAGATTCGAACCCGCAACTCAGAGATAGTCTCATATCTACCTCAATGGAAATGACCGTATTGGAGATTGTATAATTTTTTCTCTTGAAATATTCTCCTACGTACGCCCCTGCCAGCTTAAGAAGAGGAACGTGAGGATTATCGTCGGTTACCTTTCGGGTGCAATATAAAATTAACAAAATTAATAATCTCGACCGATGCAAAATACGGACTGTCTGGAGGATACTAGGTAAAGTCCCCCGTAAACATTTTAGTTGCGAATGTCAAGGAATCGTTCATTTTAGGCTTCTGTTTTTTTTGGGATATTTTTACGATACTCTCCACTATCGTAAAGGCGCTCCTATTAACACAAACTTAACCGCGCTGTATCTGAAAGGAGCAAATGCTACAATTGAACATGCTAAGCCTGAGTTATGGGTATAAGAGTGGCTATTCACATATTTTTGTATTTAGTTATTCAAAACGATCTCTACTACCCCATCCACAAACAACGATTCACAAGGGTTTTGTTAATATCTGCGATAGCCGCATGGTATGGTGTGTTGTCAAATACATATATCGGGAGGTACCCGTTTGTATCTCTGGGAGTCTTTCTGGAGATCTCTGATTCCACTCCTGACATGTCGTGGAGTATTATCCATAAGATGATGGTTTGGGTGATCCTCTCGATAGCAACCGAGCAGATATTGTAAAGACAGGAGGAGATTGTGATCACGCACTGGTAACATGCTGGTTGCTTGATGAAGATGATCCTGGGACGACATAAGGCAACCTGTAGCGATACGTAGAGCAGCGTTCTGGCATGCCTGGAACTTATTCCAGTTTGTGACACTAACGGTTTGTGACCATACCGGTGCTGCATAGCTAGGAATTGCTCTACCTATCGCTTTGTAGCGTTTTTTTGTCTTTGCCCCAGGAGCTCCCGGCTAGTTCATTTAGGACGTTGTTTCTACTGTGCATTCTGTCGACTACGTCTGTGACGTGCTCATTTCGCTCGCATTCTAATTTGCTTAAATAAATAAATGGAGGGGGTACCTAGAGGAATGAAATATACTTTACGAATTATTGTAATGCCTAGCAAGTATACACAAAAAGATTCATACATTTTTTACATAAAAGGTGTCCCATAAGTCAACGTCAAGCCGAAAGTAGATGATAGCGCACTGCTATGAAAAAATGTCGGTATCCTGTTTTTTTTTTACAGTTAGGTTAGGTTAGGTTAGGTTTAGGGGCCGCCAGGTCTACACCCAGCGCACTTAGACCAGAATTTGGTCCATTGTGATACCACCGAGAGAATCGTGCCTCTACTAACCGCTTATGACAGGAAACCAGCCCGTACTAACAATATATATATTGAGCAGTATCGGGCTCACATCACGAAGGTCATCGGTATCATAAAAATACCTTGCGCCCAGAAAACGCCTCCGTTTCTCGGACAGGGCGGGACAGTGACAAAGTAGGTGGTGCACACTCTCTTCCTCTTCTTCGTCATCACAACTTCTGCAAAAGTCGTTGTGGGGAATTCGGAGTCTTCTTGCGTTCTCTCCAATAGGGCAATGCCCCGTTACTACCCATACCATGTTGCGAATATGCTTTCTATCCAGCGACAGTAGCATCTTAGAACGGACGTTGTCCCGTTTTGGCCAGATCATTCTTGTCGTTGCGCAAGTCCAGCCATTAATCCACCTTGCGTTGGTCCTGTGCTCTGCAGCATCATCTATTATCACTGCACAGTTGATAATAGGTATTTTCAAGTTGGCGCGGCTATCTTCAGCGTTACCTGCTGACGCATATCGTGCCAAGTCATCTGCGTAGCGATTGCCTACAAAGCCACTATGGCCCGGTATCCAGCATAGAGTAATGTTGAAGAAGCGACCCATCTCTCTAAGTAATGCGCGGCAATTCTCAATAGTTCTTGATGTGGTTAGCACTGAATCAAGTGATCGAATTGCAGGCTGACTATCGGTAAATACAACGACGTCTTTACCAGTGACGACGTGGCAGCCCAACCAGGTTAGGGCTTCGAATATCGCTGTTACCTTCGCTTGGAGGATGCTACAGAAATTGGGAAGGCGGTAAGACAAATTTATATCCAATTCATCCAAGTGAATTCCCATACCAACTCCCGCATCCGTCTTGGAGGCATCAGTATAGATTGTAATGGATCCACTGACCAGCTGCCTGTTAGTATCCCAAGATTCCCTTGACGGGATCAAGCTGCAATGGTTCCTACCAAAAAAGTGATTGGGAACAATGTAATCCGTCGATGGGGGCAGGTTAAAGTTCCGAAGTATCGTAAGGCGTAAGGCCGTGTATGCAGCTATCCGTTGACTAAAAACGTCCAATGGGAGCAGTCCGAGCACCATATCTAATCCGAATGAAGGTGTCGTTCGAAAAGCTCCTGTTATAAGAAGAGAAGCCAATCTTGGAACTTTGGCCAGCAAATTATAATAGGTAGTGGTGCTCAGTGCCTTCCACCACACACTAACTCCGTAAATCAATATAGGCCGCACAATAACGGTATACATCGAATATACGACCTTTGGCTGTAAGCCCCAGGTCTTCCCGATAGCTCTCCTGCACGAATACAGTGTTATAGTAGCTTTATTCACCCTTTCTTCGATGTTAGGCTTGCATTTTAATTTCTTATCTAAAATCAGACCCAGAAACTTCGCCGTGTCAGAAAACTTGAACGCCTCTCAGTCTAGGGAGGTTAATAGAAGGAATAGTCCGTCTTCTCGTAAAGAGGACTAATTCCGTTTTAGATGGATTAATTCCGACGCCACTCAGATTTGCCCAATCTGTTAGGATAGTCAGGGCGTTCTCCAAAAACCCACTAAGAATGTCAGGGAACTTCCCCCTAACAGCAATAGCAACGTCATCAGCGTAAGCAGTGACTTTGCATCCGATTTCTTTCAAGTTCAGAAGCAATTGATTTATGGCTATATTCCAGAGTAAAGGAGAGAGAACCCCTCCTTGTGGGGTTACAGTTATACGTAACCAATCTAGACATTAAGCGCCAAAATTACTTACCCAATAAACCATTCCGAGTCGGAATCCAAGACTTAAACTCTCGGAATACTGACGGTTCGTCATATGAAAAGTGTCTCAGCATTTCTGAGAGCACTAATACATTCAAATGATGCATTTGGAAAATGCAGAGACATTTCCGACACTTTTCTGCACAGTTATCGTTACAGCCCCAACAAACCATTCCGAGGGAATTCTTTCGGAATATGGGATATTTTTCGTAGTTGAAATCCAAGCCTTAATATCTCGGAATACTGAGAGTTCATAATATGAATAGTGTGTCGGAAAACGCAAACATTTCCGAAAGTTTTCAGTATAGTTATCGTTACATGTTTCCGTTTCGTCATCTCGGAGTTTTATACCAATTTCGATTAAAATTCAGGTCGGAATCAAGTATCGCTTTTGGAATATGGAGGGTTATAATGTCAGTTGGAGGGTTTCGTATTGTTATTACTTTCATTTTCAATTCAAAGAGGGACGCAAAGCAACCAAAACGCGAAGAAACCGGAATCCAAAACAACTTGCAGTCCCCCAACCATTGTCGACCAACACCTAAATACCTGAGACGAAAAAAGATCTTCACGAATTTTTTGTAAATGCATTCTGCACAAGTCAAAGAATATTTTTATTATTATTATGAAATAACTCATCTTTATTTTCAGTTATGTAACATAATTCGACACAACTTACAAACAAATAAAGTATTAATATATAAAATACGAACCAAAATGCTATTCGGCTAACAATATTTTCGCAAAATGTAATATTAATATTAAAGAGTTTTCGATTACCGCGCGAAATATCAACGACAATGTCAAAATTTCATATAGAAATTGACTCGCGCACCGTACCCGTGAAACTAAACTATATATTTTGACATTTGAAATACGCGTAGTATAGTTACGACCACGAAAAAGTTGATTGTTTAGTTGTTTAACTAGGCCTACTTAAAAACATCTCTACCTGGAAACGGCCTCAGATTTTGTTTGGAAAATTGCATACTTTTCCGAAACACTTCCGAGACGGCTTCCACGTTTTACACAAAGTGCAAACTCGTAAAAAAATCGAAATCGGTTTGCGTGTGTTAGTGCGGTCTCGGAATTAGTCTTGGAAAAGTGGTGGAAATCCGAAAAGAATTCCGTCATTCGGAAAGATGGTTTGTTGGGTACCGAAAAGCCGTGGTGCAATTTTTTTTACAGTACAGTTATTTGAACTTTGATGAATCAACGATTTTAATCTCTCTCTTCTACAAAGAACGTCAGATTTCTATTAAAACTAAAAGAGTTACTTTTCGAGTTGGGTTGCAGTTGATAGAGCAGGGATTTAATTGCCGTTATAGTGCAAAAAGAAAATTTGTTTTTGTTTAGCTCGAAAATCGAAACGTCTTCTCGATGTCAACAAATTGCGTAGTGATGGGATTTGGCGACCGAAAAGGTGCTCAACTGAATAGGAGTTGACCATCGTATGGCTATTAATAATGATGGATGGATTATATGCCATATGTAGGGCCCACAGAGAATAAGTAGATAAGTCCACTTATATCGAAAATGAGTTACTGCACCATACTATTCTTACGAAACTTCTACATAATTTGCTACATTCGGTAAACTGAACTTCTTAGATATAGGAATGTGAATTTTTAGACAACTCGATCCATCTTGTAAATACCTTGTTCAGTTTTGCGATCAAAATCATCATTGTGAATAATGAGATAAGTGAACTTGTTTCATTTGAAAATATTAACATTAAGAGCCCATCTTTTAACATTGGGATAATTTTTGTAGGTATGAAAATTCTCTCTTTTATTAATCTCTTCTACAATTCTATTGTTTTGCTCACATTCGGTTTTTGTTTGAGAAAGAAGCAACATCATGTCTAACATTTTTCGTAAAAATGATCCTAATCCTGGCGCTGTAGCGGGGAAAAGTGTTAAAACCAAAAAGGATATCAATAATTTCCTCCCAAAGTTAAATGGTGTATTTAAAAATAGCAACTAACGGGTTTTTAGTTCCATCTTGTTCATTATATGACGACAGTGATCCTACTTATATTCCTAATTCTAGCACAGATGAAATGTCAAGTGGTACAGAAGAAATGAAAGCTTACATTTTTTATTTATGTAATTTGATTTTTAATCGACAGTTAGTCCTCAAATATTTTAGTAACTCGGAAACCCCGATTTTTGAGAAAAAAATAACAGAAAACAGTTACGGTGGACGGAAATGCACATGATCAAAAAGAAGAGTTTCCGGCAACCAAAAGACGCAGAGTGCTAATTCAAGAGAATGCAGAAATAGTTGAAGGCAGTTGTTTTGTTGGTGAATCTACTACTACTGGAAATGTAAGTTGTAAAAATCGATCTGCTAAACAAAGAAAAGGTAGTAGTCGCTCGGAAAGAGAAAAAAGGGAGTTATCACGAAACCAGGGAAAAGCATATAATACCAAAAGCGGAAAGTTGGTGAAATCTCGGTCACTAATAGAATTAGGTATCTGCCGTAAAAAGTGTGCGGAAAAGTTATCAGAAGTGAAGCGTGAGAAAATTTGCAATGAATATTGGAGTTTGGGCTCACGCGATAGAAGAGCAGAATTTGTTGCTTCTCATACAACTCCCTTAAATATTAAAACAATGAAAACACATCCGAAGAATTCGAACCGGTGCTACAGTAGCTCCAATACACTTTTTGTTGAGAATGAGAAACAATTTGTATGTAAAAACTGTTTTTGTCTGACATTAGGAGAATCTAAGGGATTTGTGGATTTAGTAGTCAAAAAGAAATTCATCTCTCTCTGTGGAATCATTTCTCTTGATGGACGGGGACGAGCAGCTCCCGGTAACAAGCGTTCGGAAATCGACTTAGAGGACGTTAGAGAACATATAAATTCATTCCCTAGCTATGAAAGTCATTATTGTAGGTAATCATCGTAAAAAAATACTTAAGTAGCGATCTAACTATAAGTAAAATGTACAGGCTGTATTCAGTAGAGTGAATTAATCTTGTCTCAATGACTTTGTACGCAAAATGTTTCCATGAGCTGAATTTGTCCTTAAAGAAACCTTAAGCAGACACATGCACCGCTTGTGACTTATTCGAAGCCCAAATAAAGAGCGTGTCGATAGAAGAAAAGGATGCGATTATTCAGAAAAAAGCACACCATAAAATGGCTGAATACGCAAGAGAATTGATAAGGAAGAAGCCAGAGCAAATCCAAAAAATATTGTCTTCGCTTTCGATTTGCAGCAGTGTCTTCCTACTCCACTTCTTAGTACATCCATTGCATTTTACAAACGACAACTTTGGACATCTAACCTCACTATACATGATCTGGCTAGTGATAATAGTAGCTCATGCTATATGTGGGATGAAAGTATATCCGGAAGGGGTGCAAACCAAATAGCTTGTTGCTTATTTGAACACCTAAAAACGATGCCAGATGGGGTCGAAGAGGTTATTTTCTACTCTGACACATGCGGCGGTCAAAATAAAACGAGACCGAGGCTAATTTCGAGCGCGGCCGAAATTTGGATACCCTTCGCTCCCCTCGAGCTAAAATTTTTTTCGGGCGTACCTATGACTTGTGTTCAGTCCTCCCCGCTTCCATGCTTTTCCATGAATTTTCACATAAGTGCCGTGGCGAAGTTTTATTGGGGGAAGCGGGGAACGTGGGTTTCTTATCTTCTTCCTTGCCTCGTTCTTTATACCGCTCCATGGTTCCGCGTTGCTCGACCTGCGGTGTAGGCATATCGCCCGTTTTGGCGATAATTTCTCAGCATATTTCTACAGGCAGCTCTATCTTGGATCGTGTCATCGCCGAGACCAATGCGTTGTTGTTGCTTTTTCATTTGACACATCCAGGTGTTCTTCGGTCTGCCTCTGGCCTTGGGTCCATCAAGTGGAACTTCCATTGATATCGCTCTCTTTGCGGGGTTCTCAGGCGGACGCCTTTGAACATGGCAATACCAATCCATTCGTCGGTCTTCGAGCTTTTCGGTGATTGGTTGGTCTATGGACAAGCTGCCTCGGATGTAGCTACTCTTGATGTGGTCCCTTTTGGTTACACCAACTGACATGCGTAACATTTTCATTTCAGTCGCTGTCATTTCTTTAGCGTAACCTTCATACATGGTCCAGCATTCTGATCCATACATGAGTGCGGGACGTACAACCGTTTTGTACAACTTGCCCTTTAGCTTCAGTGGCATTTTCGTATCGCAGAAAACTCCAGAGTTTTCTCGCCACCTCATCCACCCAACCTTTGTGCGATGTTTGATGTCATCATCGCATGTAGCTCCGCTGTTCACCATCGAGCCAAGGTACTTGAACTTGGTACAAGACTTAAGCTGCTCTCCTTTGACATAGATTTCTGGTATCGGTGCATTTGGGTCTGAGAATTGGCAGCATAAGAACTCAGTCTTTGTTATACTTACCCTCAGTCCATGCTCCTCCAGAATGTCACACCATTTTGTAAGCGCAGCTTGCAAGGCAACGATGTTTGGGCTACTGAGGACTATATCATCAGCAAAAAGAAGAGATATTTCTAGGCCGTCGGAGACACGTGTTAATAAGTAGCACATGATGATGTTGAAGAGCAACGGACTCAATACACTGCCCTGGTGTACTCCGACATTCACCGGAAATTCTTCTGATTCACCGGCTGTGCATCTAACCTTAGTCGTAGCTCCATCATACATGTCTCGTATCATCCTGACGTATGCCTCGGGGACATTAAGTGCTCTCAAGGCCAACCATATCAGATCACGAGGTACTCTATCGAATGCCTTCTCCAAATCGATGAACACAAAGTACAAGTCCTTTCGTGCTGCTCTATACTTTTCCATCGCAATACGAATGCACTGAATCGCATCGACTGTAGATCGACCTTCAACAAAGCCGCATTGATTGTCATTCAACCGCACAATCTTTCTCAATCGGTTGCAGACAACTCGCTCGTAGATCTTTAGTGTATGAGGTGTTAACTTTATAGCCCTATAGTTGTTGAGTTTGCGTGAGTCTCCCTTGTTTTTATAGAAAGGAAGAAGAAAACTTTCCCTGAAAGCATCAGGCATCGGTTGCCCACCTTTGATTTTGTTAAATAGAACTGTGAGCCAACTAAGCCCGACATTTTCCATTTTCAACCAAAATTCCGCGGGGATTTTGTCCGGGCCGACTGCCTTTCCGCGTTTCATCTGATGCATTGCCTCCATCACCTCTTCCTCTGAGATATCTTCAATATTTGTGGTATTCGGCTCAACATCTTGAAAAGCTGCTCGAGGAAATTCTTCATTTAGAAGTTCGTCAAAATACTCTCGCATCCTGCTACAAATTGCCGTATCGTCAATCAGCAACATTCCTTGCGAGTCCTCCACGTATTTTGGCGCCTGTATTTCCCGAGCGTTCCTTCTCCTTTGGGCTGCGACCCTAAATATCCTGGCGTCGTGCTTAGGTCTCTCGCGCAAAGACGGTCCTTCGGTCGCAGTCTGAGTTTCTAATTCTTGGTAGAATTTCTCAGCTGCCTTCGCCTTTGCTTGAGCTACCAAGCGCTTTACTTTCTTCCGGCATTGCATATAATTTTCGCGAAGTTGAACCCGTTCGGCTTCACTGCTTGACTCACATTTCGTCCATGCCTTAAATGCGTTCGATTTGGCTTGCACTGCTTCCTTAGTTTCGGTGTTCCACCACCATGTTTCTTTCTTCGTGTGGAGTGGACCTTTCGAAACTCCAAGTGCCTTTTCCGCCTCACCTACTGACATTTCAGCGAAACTATTCCACATTTGTGTTGGACTGTGCTCGGTGCAGTTTATGTTGTTTTGAAACCACTCCGTCATTTTATCAATGAATGGAGTTACTACAGGTTCGAAGTTGTCGTTTGTGAGATTGTGCCACTTGATTTTTTCGACAGGCTTGGGAGTTCTTCTATTTCTTGCTCCTCCTGCTTTCAAAATAAATTCTGACAAGAGCAAACGATGTTGGCTGACGACAGATTCACCCAAGATCACCTTGCAGTCTCTTACCCACCTTCTCATAAAATCGAAACAGAGGTGGTAATCGATCTGCGTTTCGTGTTTCCTATCTCCGTATCCACTACTGTAGGTGATTAGGTGTCTCTCGTTTTTCACAAACCATGTATTTAGGATGACCAAACCATGCGATCTGCACATGGTCAGAATAGCTTCACCTTCGTCATTTCTGACCGTTGAAGGGCTACCCTTTCCACCATGGGTTTCTTATAAGAATCAGAAAGAGATGGGGGGAGGGTATGTTTGTGGCATCAATTAAAACACATTTCTATGAGATTTGGTTGAAATTGGTGGACAAATAAAAAACTGATTTGGGGGTTGGGTTTATATGCCAGCCCAATGACCCCATAGTCCAATTTAATTCAATTTTGCATATGTTTTGTAACATCAATAAAAACACATTTCCATGAAGTTTGGTTGAAATTTGTATACAAATTAAAAAGTATTTTTTAGAAGAACCTTATTTTGGAGGTCAAGTTTGTATGGCAGCCCCACGACCCCATAGTCCGATTTCATTTATTTTCACGTTTGTTATGTGGCATCAATGGCCGTATTTTTTAATTAGCTAACCTACACTATCCGGGGTAATTTTCATACAAACGATAACCTGTGGCTTTATTCAGGTTAGAAATTATATTGCTATCCAGATTTAATGAGCTTTCCAAAACTCGCCTAAATGTATGCAATCCCAATTATTTTCTAGTACGTTTTCCAATGACTAGCAAAAATTAAATTTTGAAATGAAAAGCTCTAATGTATTGTTTACATGCAACACACAAGTGTGTGCAAAAAATATAGTTTTGTTTGTAAATTCATGTTAAAAATGTTGTTCGTCGAATTCTTATTCTAACAAAATTATGATTCCTACATAAAAATATGTTTTCATTGAAAAAAATTACATGCTAACTTTTGCGTTTGTAAAGTGAAAACGGGGCTTTAATATTTTTGAGCAATGTTTTGAAATTAATGGCAATGCCTACGTGACAATTTGAAATTTAACCTGGATGCTACCCTCGATAGTTTTTTTTTTTGCGCGTCTGGGTTAGCAAAACTGTCCCCGATGTAAAAAAAACACGGCCAATATAAATAATAATTTTCGGTGGTTTGATTGAAATTGGTGTGCAAATAAAAACGTTTTTCTTAGAAAAAATGATTTGGGGGGCTAGGTTTGTATGGTAGCCCCATGACCACATGCTCCGACTCCATCTATTCATACATATCTTATGTGTCATCAATAGAAACACATTTGTGTGAAGTTTGGTTGAAATTAATGTATAAAGAAAAACAAATTCTTAGAAGAACTTAATTTGGGGAGCTAGGTTTGTATGACAGCCCCACAACCCCATGGTCCGATTGGATCCATTTTTACATATGGTTTGTGGTATCACTAGAAACACATTTGTGCGAAATTTGATTGAAATCGATGAGAAAATAAAAAAGTTTTTCTTAGAAGAACCTAATTTGGGGGACTAGGTTTGTAGGGCAGCCCCACGACCCCATTGTCCGATGTGGTCGATTTTTACATATGTTGTGTGTCACCAATTAGAACACTTTTGTGTGAAATTTGATTGGAACTGGTGCATAAATAAAAAAGTTTTTCTAAGAAGAACCTAATTTTGGGGGTAGGTTTGTATGGCAGCCCCACGACCCCCTTGTCGGATTTCAGCGATTCAAACATACAAACTGCCTGCAACAAAAAGAAGCATATGTGCAAAATTTCAGCTCCATAGCTTTTAAATTGGCCGAGCAAAACGCGTCGCAACAGACAGACAGACGGACATCATCCAATCGACTCTGCTCGTCACGCTGATCATATATGTATATACATATTTTATATCGTTGGAGATGCTTCCTTCAATGCGTTACAAACTTCATGACAAAGTTAATATACCCTTTTTCGCTTAATAAGCGAAGGGTATAAAAACAGTATTGTCGTGACCATGTTTTCATATGCAATGCAGAAGCTTCAAATTAAAAAAAATTCGTCATACATTTTTGGTTAGCGAGCATACTCATATGGAGTGTGACTCTGATCATGCTATTTGTAATTGAAAAAGCGAAAAGGAAAACAAATATGAAGATCAATCATCCAAATGATTGGATGCAATTTCTATGCGACTATAGAAATAAGAAACAACGTGAAATACCCACTAGACTGCCCACAGTATGTAACGCACCAAATTCTTCAAAACATTTTTTTTTTTAATTCGAAAAAGTTAAAGATTTTCCTCATTAATGAATCGTTTTCTTTGAATATAAGGTAAGTTGAGTAAAGAACTTTCTGACAAAAAGAGAATGAGTGAGGGAAATCAGATTAACGGTACAATAAATTATAATATTATTGGATATATAAACTTAGGATTATGTTGACATCTTCTTTCCATAAGAAAGTTTCCCTCAAGTTAACGCAACTCTTCAAAGAATTACCGAAAACATTAAAAATGCTGCCCTGAAAAGTTATACTTTTTAACTTATCCACTTATTCCCTCCGACCTAGAATGGTAGCATTCTAACCAACCACAATAGAGGGTTAAGTAAAGCGCCTATAATTGAAATATTTCTGAGGACTTTTTTTGTAGCAAAGTTACCACGCGAGGCTGATAAACGCATCGCCATTCTGATCTCGCCGCCACCACACTTATATTTTTCCTATTTTTTCCAATCTTCTAATTACGAGTAGCGTTCGCGTATCCAAGCATACAACATATCTTTTGCAGTAGAAACATAGCCAAACACTACTGCGATAAACTACATTATGCCGCTGCTGCATTGAAGAGCCCTTTCTTGTTTTCTTACTTTCTCCGCAATTAATCAATCCTATCCCAACTAAAAAAACATTGAAAATCTTCCGCTTTTGGGGATTCTGTCTCTTCACATTGGCGGGCGAAATTTATCCACAATTTGTCTTATTTCTCTCAAAAATTATATAAACCAAACAACTCATTTACAGGTACAAGGAGAACTTATGATTCACCCGGAAAATAATACCCGAAAAAATATTATCGAAACATGCGAAAAATGTTTGTAAAAGATTAAATATTTTGGAAACATTTTATTTTTGTAAACAAAAACTTCAGACTTGCAAATTTGCTCACAAAAATTTTTCGTTCTTTATTTTTGCACAAAAATGTGTGCATAGTTTTGCTAAAGTGCTATACCGACTTTCGTCCTCAGGGATTTTTTAAGTTGGCTTTTTAATAAGGCAATTATCATGAAAAATTATATCAGTCTGGTTATTTGTTTTTGGGTTGAGCCTATTGATTTGAAGGCAGAATTTCAAAATGTGCAAAGTTTAACTTTTTTCTTAAATATTTTTCCCAAACTATAACGTAATTGATAGAAAAAATGTTAAACATTCCGCATTTTAATTCTATTTATAGATTTTCACTAGGAAAAAATGTAATTTACTATCATTGAATTGCAAATGCAAATTACACTTTTTGCAAACAAAACTATTAGCATTTCATTAATTAACAAATCTGCCTCGTGGTATGCATAAATTGAATATGAAGCATATAGCGCACACACACATAATATTTAATTTTTATGTATTCTCGGTACAGCCCAGATAAAATCATCACGCTCCACATTACATTACTTACACATCATATTTGTAAAATATTTTTTACAAAATGTAAACTCACATGTATATGCCGCACCAATCAACATTTTGTTTCTCCGACCATATTTTCTAGTTAATAATATTTTGCCTGTTTTCTGAATAGCCAATCCATAATGTATCTTATATTGTGTAACATATGTGTACGTATGTGTCTGTGATATACTTTTTTACGCATAATAAATTGGGACAATGGCCTCTCTACTAGGTGTCGGCTAGCTAAGTAGATACTTGTGCATTAAAAAAGTAGCAAAATTTTGTTGAGTTCAAGGTGTACTAAGGCGTGAAATAAAAAAAAAGAGAAAAGAGATAAATCATAATTATGATTGATCTTACTGGAAACAATTGATTCAAATTTTTGTATGCATAAATTTTAGCTAGAAACATCTATTTCAATCGATCAACTGAAGACACAAAAAGCATTTTTTGTTGGCCACAATTTAACACTATGCGTATGAGGATAGGCATATCTAGGTAAGCCAATTGCAATTATTTTATAACAATGTTTATTATTATGACAAACACAAAAGAGGAAGAACAAAATAATAATATTCGATAAAATATAATAAATAAATCAAACATACTTATTTGTAAATATATAAAGATATATTTTTTTAATATTGATTTTTAGTGTAAGTTTTTATTTGGACACCTATAATCTTGTGACTACAACTCTCTTATAATTATACATTTTATTGTAAGTATTGACGGAATGATTTGTTTTAGGTTCAGTAGAAGCAGAATTGATAGTGGCGTTATTAGGCAACGACGTTATATTATTCACTTGTCGGTTACGACCTATAAATGCAAAGGTTTAGTTTCCTTTTATTTAGAAAAATGAGGCATAGTTTTGTTTTTAATATTTGTTAGTAGTTATATGCTGATGCGACGATCACGTGTGTATGCATAACATATAAAAACGTGCACATAAAGCATAATTGCGTAATGATACGTCGTTTTATTTAAGATAACCTCATTGATGATTTGATATTAATATATACCTTCGATAGCAGCGTCCCAACACCAAAGCACATCGCACGTGAAACATTGGAAAAACAAGTGCGAATGGAACTTGTACAACTCATTTTGTCATATGTAAAGATGAAATACAATTAACGTATACAAATGGCTGGTGTGCGTCGATGAGGAGTATCTAATACTAGTTATGAGAGTAGTGGAGTTAACAGTTATTTTAACTAATATGCAATTCATTTGTAATTGCTTCTGGAAAAAATCTAGCGAAATCAAATACCGAGTTTTCTATTATGTTATATGGCCCAGAGAAAGTTTCGATTTCCAATGAATTTAAATATGTTAAGAGTAGAAAAAATAATGTAATTTGGGCCTACTTCCATATTTTTGTATGAAAACAGCCCCAAATCAGTTCAATTCCCATACAAATTGACACATTAAAAATACCCTATTTTGCGTGTTTTCTATTAAAGATTAATTTTTTTTTCGAATGAAAACGCGTAAATACCCAGGTGTAAGGCCTAAACTCCCCTATTCAGCACATTTTGGCTTACTCCGATAGAGTAACTGACAGCCGAAAAAATGGTTTCGCTTCGTGTGTTTGGCTATAATGGTTATGGCTCTAATTTCCCCCCAATTAAGAGGATGGACGGCCAGTTTGAGGTGACCAAATATATTGCAAACGACTATCGGATATTCCACTAGCACATTTTATTTCTTAGTACGATTTATAAACGAAATGATATTACTAGTTGTCACATGAAATCACGAATAGTGTACTATCAACATTTTTCGATAATTTCTGAAAACGGACGGCCAAATCAGTTTACGTTCATTCTGAATATATTATAAATTAAGTTGAAAAGCTTCACAAACTGTGTGGGAGAAAGCGAATGGTATTGACACCTCATCCACTGGAAGAGTTCTTTAGTGTTTAGTCGACTGCAATACACGAACGACGGTTCATATTGCAATACGAGTGCAGATTTTCGTATTTTGGTTAAAAAAATCCACAACAAATTTTGCAAAAAAAGTGGAAACGACGGCAGGATACCATTTACTAGGCAAGTAAATTAAAGTGATCCACTTCACGCGTTACTCCAAACCTATATTTCCAAATGCGGAATGGATGCTCAAGCGGATTATCCTTTTACTCAGCATTTGTGGAGCGTACAAGAAAGTGGTGCACTGGGAACTTATTTGGTGCAAGATGCTGATGAGTTTGAGCGAGGGCTTGGTTAATATTGACTTTAATAGCATTGGTCGATTGCGGCTTATTGGTATGCGACTTCAGGGAACCCCACAGGAAAAAGTCTAGCGGGGTCAAATCGTACGATCTTGGTAGCCAATTCACGTCACCTCTGCGTCAAATCGTTCATGCAGAATGTGAATCGTGGCATCTGCTGTGTGGCACGTAGCGCCGTGTAACTTGACATGGTGATTTGGCATGAGTGACTGAATAGTAAACAACAGATTAGACCGACGCCACCAAAACAAACAGGCCGCTACAGGCTGCAAACATCTACCCGCTCTAATTGTAAAACCCTATACTAATTTAATCTTCGTATTTTTCGCGGGATAAAAAACTCACTGCGAAATTGGGTGCTTGCATTTTTTATATTTTGTAATTTAAATTAGTAAAAAAAATATAGGACTGGGCCATGCCTCGGAAAGGCATGCCGTGCCGAAGGGTAGTTTTTTTTGCCAAATCTGGTAGGATGAATATACCGCAATTTGCTAATCTACCCAAGCGATATAGACAAAATGTAAGAGAAAATGACCTTTCTTCATAATTGTTCTATTAATGAAATTCCTCAAAGTTTCAATCGCTTTTCTGCTATTTCAGACGGAGGCGCTCGTTACTGCCTGTTGCCTAAAGGATGTTTGGAGGCGTTTCTAGTCCAGACAAAAATGTTTTTAATTTTTTAACGCCATAATAAGGCCTAGCATCGAACATAAATTGTGACTGCACCAGAACTCATTAGCTCAGCCTAAAGTAAAATCCTAGCGCGTGCTGTGTACTGTTAGGGCTGCTTTATCGCTGTATATCTTGAAGGCGGAACCGGTTGATTGGGTCATAATGCGCCACCATAAAATTTTCACGCCAAACTCATTTCGGCGCCAACGGACAATCACTTCCCATCTGTTCTCGTTTATTTGTACAGTTTCTACGTTTATGACATCGGAGGACAACAGCCAAACCATTTCGCCAGCAACCGCGACTTAATTTGGTAAGGATAGATACTATCATCCATCAAGAGCAACTAGAGGATATGTATTATTTTTTATTCGTCAACATTTTAATGAATCAGTTGAAGCTGAAATCTATGACCTATCGTACACTGAATGGGGGACACAGAGGGACAGAAATAGAGCCCATCGGTATGTCATGTGAACGCTGGCAAAAACGGTCCACGAAAATTACGGTATGAACAATCTATTGTCGCGAAGGCTGTCGATTTGTTAATTCGTATGATATTTCGAGGGAGTCTTTGCGCATGCTGGAGTTTTGAGTTTTCTGCTGATGCGGTCAGAGTTGCTTCCCGAGGATAAAAACAATGGGTTGACAATGAAGGTTAACACGTGTATTACATTCCACTTCTTGCGTCGAAGAGAATTGTAGCGACTTCTGGCCGTACTGTGAAGCATTTGTCGTCACTCTAGGTTCGTCCTAGCAATATAGTGAAAATTACCGGAGAATGTGATCTGAGGAAAACAATGGCAATGCCATATACGTTCCTACAGCGATTGGGTCTATGTTCCAGAACCATGTTTCTAAGGATGGACCAGAACTGCTACTGCCCCCTCGACACAAATGGGAAACGAAAAACAAATTGAACACTTTATTTGTTTAGTTTTTATACCAACCTTAGCCCGCCCAGTTGCTCCAAACTTTACTTATACGCGCAGGTATCGAAACTAATCCTGGTCCTTGTATTTGATTCGTTTGTGGAAAAAGAATTTACGCAAACATGCAAAATATATTTGCGCTGTGGCGAATGGTCATCTAAAAAATTTAAAAATTGTTCCGAGCTCAACAACAGCATTCAACGGACATTGTAAAAACAGCGTACAGCAGTCATCATAGACGTCACAGCAAAAAATAAATCAAGGTCCACACCCATCACCACCTCCCCCGGCAGTTTCTACTCGTCCCAATATACCTAACTTAAGGTACGTTGTCCTCGACAAGACTGCATCGGCTCTAGCGACAGCGACTCGCTCATTTCATATAAAAACTCATTTTTCTCTCATTCTAAAAACGAGTTTTTATTTGAAATGAGCGAGCCGCTGTCGCTAGAGCCGATGCAGTCGTGTCGAGGACAATGTACCTTTAACACCCGCAACATCTAGTCGGCGACTATACTACTACCAGAATAATACAAATAAACTGTAATTTTCTGCAAAGTAAAAATGTTGTAAAGGTCAGTAGGCATTGGTGACTGCTGCCTTTCAGGATTCCTGTTCTGATTTCTGACCACTAAACAACGACAAGAAAACTCGAGTTGAAGGATCACGCTCCAATTCACCTGAGGTCATTAACAGCATCATCAGCCTAAATTCACCTTTTCATGGAACCACCTGGCAATTATTATCCTCACGCGGGATAAGCTGTCTCAATACATATATGTGTACACCAATGGAATGGCTTTAAAAGGTGCACCAACGAATCCTTTTCTGTACCTCCACCTCCTACCGATGTACTAGCCGAAAAGCAATCCGCTGGTCGCATCCCGAGATTGAGACCACATTTTGCCACGTCGGCGCCTAAATTAGTAAAGGTGAACGGCGAGTTATCCGTAACCTTACAGTCGATTAACATCTTCACCACATGTTCACCCCAGACATTAAAAATGGAAAGAACTCGAAGGAGCATGGCCCCGCCATGATTATGTTCTTCTTCTTGTAGCGGTGCAGAAAGGTGTGTAACCTGTGTGCATCTATGTGGGTACGATTTATGGTTCGTCAATGTTTGTGTCCGTGAGGTCTAAGGACAAAAACATAGCTGCTGCGATAGGGTTTTCCCACAGTGATATAGGGGTAAGATCAGTGGGCGCAGCGGGGCATTGAAACAAATGGCCCACATCATGAGGAGTACCATTGCAGTTTGGACAGATGTTTTGGATGTCCGGGTTTATGCGAGAAAGGTACGAATTAAGGCGTGAACAAAAGCCCGACCGAAGTTGAGCTAGTGTTACTCTAGTGGCTCTCGGGAGCCTAATCTCCTCAGGCGAAATTGGGGGTGGGCGCTCTGAGAGGACTCTATTCGCACCTAAACTCGCGATAGACCGATTCACTTCTTCAGTGTGGATCGCTGCAATGGCGGCTCGGTATGTAACTTCATCGTAAGGGTCCCGTTTGTATCCCTGAACCTCTCTCTCAAGGTCTCGTAAACCACGCCTGACATGTCGTGGTGGAGGAATTCGGTCCATGAGATGATTATTGGGATGATCCTCACGGTAGCAACCAACAAGATACTGTTTAGAGAGTAGGAGATTGTGATCACGTATTGGCATCATTCAATGATTATGTTCAAACACCCTGACTCACCGGCCATTGAGTATATCACTGCCACGATGAACCACACACCTGAGATGCAATACCTTAACTATAGTTAAACTTAAACCCTTTACTACTTTGTCTTAACCCCTAATAGGGCACAGCACGCGTCGCACAATCATACCGTCCAATCCCTTGTGGCAAACGCACATGAGGCGCTAGTATAAGCCGACACTTGAGGCACATACACATCAATCATCAAAATGGTTTCCGTAAGATGTATAGCACCACCACTGCTCTCGATATAATTGCGGCCAAGATTTTCAATGAACTTAATAAGCCGAAGTCCTGCATACGCCATACGTCTGAAAATGCTCACACGGCAGCCGATTCTACAATGTAAAACGTCCTGGAGCTAAAAGTGGCCAAAACGGCAAAGAGCAGCCAAAGCCCGCACGATTCAAGAAAAAAATATTTTCTTTTTATCCTACACATTGGAAGGGTCATTGCCGCAGTTTTTAGAATTTGCAAGGCGATAATATTTCAGCATAATTGGTTCAATTGGGTTGTGCTACCCCCCGATATGGAACCATGCAATTTTTTTTCTAAACATCAAAACTTGCATCGGACGTGCGGTTCACAGTAAATTTTGATATCCAATCCAATATTTCTTCAGGCTAAAAATCAACGCGGAAATTGACAAATACAGCGAATTTATCTGAACGATAGTTTTAGATTGGAAAGATGTCATCGATATTCACGAAAGTTTGGCGACATTTAGCATGCCGTCATCCCTTTGTCCAGGGTGTTACTTTACATAATAATTACAATTAAACAGATCCCCTCTTAGACGGATGTGATTTACCGATTTTGATCAATCTAGATTGATCCTTGCATTATGAGGAGAGAGTTCAGCCAACAGTTTTTGTTTATGCGAAGCTAGCGCTAGTGCCAATATTGTGGAATGTGTTCCATGCTGTTAGCAGTACCATGAGTTTCAACCGTACCCGGCGCCATAGAGGGCAAACTACACAACTGACTTGATCATTCGATTGTGCGTCTCCTATTAAAACGAAATCATTGGAGCGTCTGAACATTATTCAATTTTCGTCTACTTTGGCTACATAATTAGCAAAGGCTAGATATGATTTGCAAATATTCAGCTCAAGCTTAAAAATTAAAATCAATAGATTTGTATTAATCACCGAAAATGCCTCTTCAAATTCACTAAGTTGTATCACTACATTTGGACAATTTTACAAAAGCTTTAATAAGCTAAGCATGAAAAGATGAAATATTTAAGATGTGCAGTAAATCGTGTAAACACTATAAATCAACATGCAAACACTATACCACCACCATTTGTAGAAACATCGTCAACATACCTGTATGTAATTGACTATTCGATCCACCTAATCCACCATCCGATATTGTCGAATCTGCCAATTCCTGTGGAGGCTTGTCTGCCCTGTAATTATATAAAAAAAAATGTTTTACAAAGTTGTTGTGGAACTACTTGAGTAATTTGTCAATACCTCAAAATCACTTTTTCGGTAACATCCTTTTCCGTTTCGGTAAAGCTATTTTTTCGTCGACCAATCTTCTTTTCGGTCGTCGGTTCGACAAAGATGCCAAATGGCCGTTTAGGAAATTCAATATCTTGTGGCGACGGAGCCAAATCCATTTTCACCTTTTTCAATTCCTCTATTGATTGTTCCAATGTTTTAATGACATAGTCGTCATCGTAGCCAAAATCTTTGTAGAGTTTTGTCTATGGAAATGAGGAAGTAATTATAACAGATGTCAGTTAGAAGATTCTATAGATTTTTTTACTCACTTGCAAATACTGTATCAGCAAATCCATATCCTTAAGCTTAACTAATTTCTTCTGGTGTAATCGAAGAATAGTGTATGCCATTGCTGTAACTACTTTCTCGCCATCGAGAAGATAAATGTCCCAAACACGTAAACATAAACTAAATGGTATCTGAAAGGAAACAAACAAATTATTCTTTATCTCTATATTTAGAAAAAATGTAACAAACTCTTACCCTTTCAATAAATATAACAAAAAACCACTTGAGCGAGTATATCATAGAGTCTAAATTGTACATGTCGAAATGCTTCTTCATTTTTGGCAGAAATTTTTCAATTATTCGATCATGATGCTGTACGAGTCGCGTCAACTTTGGAAAGCCTTCAATATAAAGGCCGTGCATTGCAAATTTCTTATCAGCTAGTAGAGTACTTAATGCCCAAAATGCCTCCTCTTCGCCCATATACATGAGCAGAACGCCCGCTACACCGGACATGCCTTGACAGTAACCCACCTTTGGATTGAAAAATGTACGTTACGCATTTGCTTCAATATTTTCTTGATAATTCAATTACCTCCATGTTATACATACTGTAGGCAGTCAAAACATTAAACAAACTTTTCTGCTTTATGCTATACCGTTCCCGATAGAACAAATGATCGCGAAATTGCCGATTAACATCCGAGTCTATTTGTCTTGCTTCCGTACTCCACTGACGCGCCAAACGCAACATATTACGATAAACGTCTTTCTTCTCGGCCATTTTTTCCTCGATATTTAGCAATTTCATCCAAACTTGCGATCGCAGCTTGTCCGGAATGCCCTTGTAAATACGTTTGTGCAATTTCTCTTGAGTTTCCTTACTATTCCATCGACCTAACATTTTGAGCCATTTCTTCACGCGTTCCATTTCAATGGCACGCATTTTCGCCTCGTTCGGATCTATCTTTTGCGGAAGACGTTTGTCATGTATGAAGCCATAACGATCGGTTTTGTGGAAAACTTCGAAACCGGGATCCTCCCATGGATCGATTTCGGCACCCGGTTCGCGACCATGATCGTATCGTTGAAAGAGACGTTGACGCTCCTCATTGGCTCGTGCAACAAGGGCGTCCTCGTCCATTTTGAGACTATTGAGTTTATTTGTCTACACGTACGTTGTGAATGATGAGTATGTTGAGAATGTTTTGGAGATTTGAGAGACGTCTATCGATTTGAGCCCATATTAGTTTATTGAGGGGTTTCGAGTAAAATTAGCTGAATTCCATCTGAAAGCAATTGTAATATATATTAATATTTATTTCGAGAAAATTAGTTATTGGAAGTTTTGAAAAATCTACCATTTTTTTTTAGAGAAAGTCGAGGGGTCAACGTAGATTTCTAAATCTTTAGCTTTTTGCAACAGTTTTTAATTTATCAAACAGAATGGTCGCAAAAAACATAAAAAGGATCTAAATAGCGAGAAGAGAGAGTGTCTGACAATAATAATTTCATTCTACTGTTTACCGCGATTAACCCGTAGGTGACCCATTTCAAGAGTAAAATTGTATACACTTCGAATATACGTAGTAGAATCCAAAATTGTTGAGAAAAACACACTTCCAGTTATCCGATTGAATTAATTTAAGTTTTATTTTTCAATGTAACTCCCCTTTACTTCAATACAATGATGAGATCGTTTAATAAGATCCTGCATCCCTTTCAAAAAGTAGTCCGCGGGTTTGTCTTGAAAATGGTCCAAAACAGCATCTTTCAGTTCCTTCTCAGTCTCAAATTTTCGTCCTCGGAGGTCCTTTTTTAATTTTGGGAACAGGAAGTAGTCACTTGGGGCCAGGTCTGGGCTGTACGGGGGGTGTTCAATTTCTTCAAAGCCGCATTTCACCACAGCAGCTTTGGGCACTGCGGCGGTGTGAACTGGTGCATTGTCGTGAAGAAGCAGCACCCCTTTCGCCAGTTTTCCATACCGTTTCTCCACGATGTTGGCCCTCAATTGGGTCAAAAGATCTGCATAATATTTCCCTGTTACTAATGTGCCCTCTTCCTTGAAGTCAATCATTAGAATTCCCTTGGAATCCCAGAAGATGATGGCCATAATCTTTTTCTGGCTCTGCTGCACCTTCGCCTTCTTGGGGCGCTCCTCATAAGGCCTCCTCCATTCCATGGACTCCCTTTTGGTCGTGGGATTATAGTAAAGGACCATGGTTTCGTCTCCTGTCACAATTCTGTTGATAATTGCATCCGAGTCGGCGCGAAACAGCTCCAAAAAGTCTTTCGAACATTTCATCCGCTGCTTCATTTGATCTGCTGAGAGGAGTTTCGGGATCCATCTTGCCGAGATCTTCCTCATCCCCAAATGGTCGGTAATAATTCTTTCGACGGTGGTTTTTGATAGACTTGTCCTTTCTGCAATCTCTGATAACTTTAGCCGCCGATCACTCAATACAAATTCCTCGACTAATTGGACGTTTTCTTCGGTGGTCTCAGTTATTGGGCGTCCGGTGCGGGGTTCATCAAAAACATTCGTCCTTCCTCGCTTGAATTCCAAAATCCACCGGTAAATAGTCGCCTGGGATGGTGAAGAGTTGCCGTACACGGATATGAGTTCATCTCGAATCTGGGACGCCGCGCCGTGTATCCTTTCAAAAAAAGGAATTCAATGACCGCGCGGTACTTGATCTGCTCAATTTCAAATACGAAATCAGAATGCGACACAAATAATTACCTATCCGGGCCCTTGATTGCACAATTGAACTCATGTTTAGTCCTGTTATGACCGAAGAGTTGTTCTATCGAATAGCGGTAAAATGAATTCAATCGGATAACTGTAAGTGTATTTTTCTCAACAATTTTGGATTCTACTACGTAGTATTGGCTACATTTCCCCTGTGGTTTTTGGGGTAAGAATTATGCCACAACGTTCCCGGCTTGTCGTAAAAGGCGACTTGGCACGTAGGCTTGTAACCCGCGTATTTTAAACTTTCTTTACACTCGAAACATTAATCGAACCTCGGATTGATTCACCGGCAACGACTTTTGGCTATGAACAACGGACCACGATTGGGTTTTGGAACGTTCGAACGATGTGGGGCGAGTGCAACAACATGGGGCTCACTGAAGTCGAACGGGAAGTGACTGAGTATAACATCGCTATATTAGGACTGAGCGAGACAAGATGGCTCGGATCAGGAGCGACTTTACCACCAATGATGGCCAAAATGCTCCTCAGCAGGCGTCGGAATCCTCTTGACTAGGAATGCATGTCGATCCCTTATTGATTGGAAACCAGTTTCCGACCGTATTATCACTGCCCAATTCAAATCCAGAGTACGAAATATCACGATAATTCAGTGTTACGCACTGACCGAACCAGCTCATCAAGCTGATAAAGATGCCTTCTACCAACAATTTGGCGACACCTTTGATACGGCTCCGAGGTGACATTAAAATCATATTGGAGGATCTCAAGGCTAAAGTCTGGACATATAACCAAGGATTGGAACACCTTATGGGAAATCATGGGTTAGGCGACAGAAACGAGAGTGGCGAGATGTTTATAGAGTTTTGTAACGTCAGCTCGTCATTGGTGGAACGATGTTTAAACACAAAGACTGCCACTTATCCACCTGAACCTCTCCGAATGGCAGAACCATATTGCTGTTTCCAAAACGTGGAGAAACTGTATGTTAGACGTTAGGGCGAAACGTGGTGTTGATATTGGCAGTGACCACCATCTTGTCATTGCAAAAATGCTCTTACGAACGGCAGCAATCCAGCGTCCCAAGAGTGCAAGTATTTGCCCACCATATAATGTGCAGAAGCTCAAACTCCCATCAACGGAGCGTGCGTTCTCCACCGCTTTGCGCGAAAAATCTAATACACCACCACCAAATGATAATCCGACAATTGAAGATAGATAGAAAGTCGCTAAGGATTCCTTTATTTCGTGTGGCGAAGAAATTGTAGGACGATTGGATCGCGGTAGGAGACCATTTATTAGCGACTCCACTTGGTGTCTTATCTCAGCAGGCAAGAGAGTTAAGGAGCAGATTAACTCAGCCGATGATGACTCAGCTAAGGAACGAAGAAAAGGCGTTCAAAGGAGTGTAAGACGTGATAAGCGCAATAATACCATTGCGCTTGGAGGAGGCAGGCTGCCTCTTCAAGGTTATCAAGCCATTAACTGGATCTTTACCAACGGAACATCCTGTGAGAGATAAGGAATGTGTTCTGCTCGATACCGAAGAACAACAGCTGCGAAGATATAGAGAACACTTTTTAATAACATCTTGGGGCCTGCAAGTGCATCTTCAGAAGACATCCCTCGAAAAAACGGCATTAGTTCCGGTC
This sequence comes from Microchrysa polita, assembly GCA_949715475.1. Classification (NCBI taxonomy): domain Eukaryota; kingdom Metazoa; phylum Arthropoda; class Insecta; order Diptera; family Stratiomyidae; genus Microchrysa; species Microchrysa polita. The sequence continues at coordinate 129,984,825 of OX454415.1, read as the reverse complement.
CACCATCCAAAAAGGCGACGACGCTATCAAATCAATGAACGCCGGTTAAGCCCCGGGGATTGATGGAATTCCGACTGAATTTTTTAAAGCGGATAATAACGCTGCAGCGGATATTCTTCCTCCCTTAGCCCAAGAGTGTTGGGAAACTGAAACTCTTCCCAGTGAGTGAAGAAAGGGCGTAATTATTAAGATTACGAAGAATGATGACCTGAATAATGGCAATAATTGGCGTGAGATCTGTCTTCTTGCTGCTTTTTCCAAGCTGACTGCTAAGATTATTTTCAGAAATAGATGACACATTGAACGATGAACAGGCTGGCTTTTGCGAAGGTTTTTCGTGTAGCGACCACATTAACACCCTCCGGATTATCATCGAGCAATCCGCGGAGTGGAGATCCCTATTACATCTCATGTTCATCGACCTTGAATACATCTGCGATGCCTTACGGAGACGAAATATTCCAGATAAGATAATGTACATCATCAAGGAGTCCTACCATGGAGCCCAATGTCACGTCCTGCAAAAGGTCAAGCTTTCAGATCCTTTGAGGTGCACAGTGGAGTGAGGCAAGGCTGCATTTTGTCACCTATTCTCTTCCTTATTGCTATTAGTGATGTACTGGGTTCCGCACTTCAATTACATCGAAACAAAGGTATCAGATGGAAACAACAATATTTCCAGACGCACTAAACTACGAGAATTCAATTCCAATGTGAAATCCGTGCTGCTATATGCTGCTGTTCAACCTGGAAGGTAACTCAAGAGATTACTGATAAGACACAGTGACGGTTATAAAAATTTGGGGTTGCCCGCTCCAGAGCGGTACCCCTTTTTCCCGCGGAAAATAATCGACTGATCATTGCGGCAGAAATCCTAAAATAATTTTAGGATTAATTTTGGGTCGCTGATTCCAAATTTGAGGTCAAAAAGAAGAAAACAAATTGTTGGTGCTGCCCTCCCCATAATGGTACCCCGATTTTCAAGAGGAAGTACTCGTTGAATTGGCGCCCAAAAAAAAAACCTAAGACATGCAGACATAGCGCGATTTGCGTCCACGTCTAATGTAATTCAATGCATCGCGCGGGTTCGCGGCGATCTGTCACATGCATTCGTTTTGACGCAATCCTTCTATTATTTTACAACCGATCGCAGAACGCACTGTGAAATCTCGTGTTCATTCCGGTCAATCAGTGCGGGAGAAACATATTTGAGATCGCGAATGCAGATCGCGTTGTGTGTTAAGGTAATTTTAGGTCGCTGATTCCGAATTTGGGTTCCGAATTACCATCAGCGGAAGCAGAACATAAAATTACCTCAGTGTTTATCGTGCCGATTCAATGAATATTTCTCGAGAAACAGAATAATCATTCTGGGGCAAACGCCCACAAAAATTGTTTTGAGTTTTGGCGTCCTTACCTTATTATTACTACGCCGACTGTACGAGTATTTCCCTGAGAAAGGCTGGGTAACATCCCTCGCACATCCTCGCATTAAAACTGATTTTTTTTGGAGCAAAATCAAACGTGCATACCGTTTGAATGGAATGTATTTTTTATGACCAAATTTTGATAGTACGAAAATAAAAGAAATGATACGGATTCTCCGTGTGTTTGCGGCATTAGACTCCATACACCCGGGGTATTTACAAATAAAACCGTAATGTGTTGAAAATAGACAAATCCGGCTGTCGGAGTTGATTCATATTGCATTTTTCTAACTGTGTACATTAAACCTAAAACAAAACAATGACTTCCATGGGTTAAGGGAGCCTTGCTCGACTCGGACCAACAGGATATTTTATAGACTAATACATATTTGTAAAATGGCATCGTCATATTTGACGCGTCAGATAAAATAAGAGTCAGGGATGATCCGAGCTAGATAACTAATAGTCTGTAATCCCCACGCGTCCCGCCTTAGTGTCGAGGACTAAACATGCTTGCAGTAGGTATCTAGACCCCGACTAGAATCTACTTGTATGAACTCATGGATTAGTGTTTATTGTGGTGATTAAATGCCGTTTGGATACTACAAGTCTACAAGCCTCTAAATGTTTTAACAAAATAAAATCTCTCTTACTGTATCTACATCTAGTAGGAGGATTAATGAGTTTTAACAACGTAAGTAGGACATACATGATATCGACACGTTGAAATGTCGAATCAGCCCTACGAGCGCCACTACTTGATTGCATATAGCGGATCTTCTTGTCATCGAATCCCACTGAGTGGATTGAGGTGACTGCACGCTCGCCGTGTGAAAAAGGCCTTACACACACTATCTATTACTATTATTATAATTTGATAAATATATTTACCCCAGTTTCATTCAACATGATTGACCGATTCGAGTTTCAATCGCTAGCCCAGAGTTTACCGACCTCTCTGACCAATTCTTAACAAAACTGTTCTTTCCATTAAATTGGCCTTTCTCCCCGATTAAATGAAATCTTATTTCAAAGGCATTTGGTAAACAACAAATCGTCAAATTAACAACAAAACGCTTTTCAATACAAGTATGTAACCACTCACCGGCCACCAGCGGCCTTAATGTTGATCTTGTATCGAAAGCACACATCATACATACTCGTAACAAACGCGATACGCGAGTACATATCAGCGCAATTAATGGGCATTTGGTGTATCTTGGACTCTTGGAGCATGTTCAACGTCTTTGATAAGAGGTTGGCGAAGAAGAAGTAAAGGAAAAGAATGGATGGGTGTCGGTTTCCGGACGATTTCTCGAGCCAATTAACGAGCATGCAACTAATTAGATACTTTCTCTCGGGGCCCAGCACTGCGAGGCTCATGCTGATGAAGCCGTCACACACGTATGTATGTGGAAACAGAAGAAGAAGTGCAGACCCAGTCCCAATATATCGCACACCGTTATCAGCGGCAATTGAAGTTCGATTTGCTCGAGTGCCGGCTTGGTATCGGGGAGCTGGGACGTGGTGGAGATTACGCCAAGCGCATTCAGTTGTGACCGAGTGCTGCCGTGGATTCAAGAATGAATGGAGATGTAGTCGCAATTGTAGCAATTGCGAGCGGTACAGACCGCAACATTACATGCTGTTAGCTCGGCTTTGCAAGAGATTCCAGCGCCGCACAGCAAGTTAGCATAAGCCACACGCACGCCACTTGATATGTGTATTCAGTTAGAGTTAACACGGGTTCAGGGGCTTCGTGGCCTTATCATAAGGTGACCAGATCCTTGAGTATAGTGTTGTAGTGTTACAAATGCTGTACAAGACCAAAGTAAATAAATTAACCTTTTTTAAGAAGGGGTGGGGTTCTTGGATTGCTGTTCGCTCAGCTTATAAGACTTATGCATAATCTGATTTCTTGCTAGCCCGTTCTAACGAGGATTGGAATCGCATTACATACAACTTCGAATTGTAAACACATGTGGATGGGATGATAGAGGATTCAGTGAGTTTTATTTCAGAGAATTAAAATTTAGTCGCCTTATACGACAAGCAAACACTTTTTTTCTCTCCACTTATGCGGATAATGCGGGATAGTAACGCCCCTTGGAGAAATTCAGAAACTTCGGTCGGAGCAGTTTAACCTAATTTAATTTTACTATTTTTAAGTGTGTAAAAAGGAAATTACATACGGTTATAAGTTGCTAGAAATACTATATTTGAGCCGATTGGGGGTGGTCCGCAAAGCCTTTGCAGTAGGCTTTGACAATGACAATGAATAAAAAATATCAAAATTACAGCAGGTTTTGCTTTGAATCAGAAGAGAGTTATGCTGTTAGAAAGCCCTGGTTTTTCGTTAATATTCGGCGAGGAGGTTAGGGTGCCTCTTGAAGATATTTTCAACCACATTTTTAGTACCGAGCAAAAGGTTTATTTTCCAAGTTGTTTGAAAACAATCAACGCAATTTACTAATAGTACAGTATTTAAAGACACAAAACGGCCGTTTACTTAAAAAAATACTTAATGGCTGAAATTTGCTGGAGATGTTTGGGGACATGTCTTTTATCTAAAACTGAGTTTTTGTATTCGTGGGGGTGGGGGAAGTTGGAGTATATTGCCTACTTATAGGCGAATTTTGCATTTTTCGTTAATATCATTCTTACTGTTGACCCTACAGTAAAGTGATGTATAGAAGTTTTGTTTCTAATCAAATTATCTATCTTACGGTTCCCAAGTTAATTTCATCGGTTAAGTAGTTCCGTTATAGTTACCAGTTAAAGGTGAAAATAAATAGTACCAATAATGGGAATATTTTGCTTAAATAAAACATGTAATGACTGAAATTCGGTCGTTAAGGGGTGCGTTATAAATCTATATCTGAAGTTGCATATATATCAGGGAGGTAGTTATAGTAAATTGCCTACTTATAGGCTAAATTTCCATTTTTGCTTAATATCATTCTTATTGTTGACCCTACAGTAAAATGGTAGATAGAGTTGTCATTTCTTATCAAATAATCTAAAAAACTATCGAGGGTAGCATCCAGGTTATATTTCAAATTGTCACGTAGGCATTGCCATTAATTTCAAAACATTGCTGAAAAATATTAAAGCCCCGTTTTCACTTTCCAAACGCAAAAGTTAACATGTAATTTTTTTTAATGGAAACATATTTTTATGCAGGAATCATAATTCTGTTAGAATAAGAATTCGACGAATAACATTTTTAACATGAATTTACAAACAAAAACTATATTTTTTGCACACACTTGTGTGTTGCATGTAAACAATACATTAGAGCTTTTCATTTCAAAATTTAATTTTTGCTAGTCATTGGAAAACGTACTAGAAAATAATTGGGATTGCATACATTTAGGCGAGTTTTGGAAAGCTCATTAAATCTGGATAGCAATATAATTTCTAACCTGAATAAAGTCACAGGTTAGCGTTTGTATGAAAATTACACCGGATAGTGTAGGTTAGCTAATTAAAAAGCACGGCCATAGTTACGATATTTTAATATGTATGTGTTTTGAGTTGCATAACTAACTACAAAACCCTATGCACTATTCGTATAGAAAATACTGTTAATACTGTTAAGGTACCGGTGAATAGATTGTTTGATTGGAAAGAAAGCCTCTACCATTTTACTGTAGGGTCAACAATAAGAATGATATTAAGCAAAAACGCAAATTTAACCTATAAGTAGGCAATTTATTATAACAGCCCCATTACGTGTTTTACTTAAGTTCTTTTCCTTTGTCTGCCTTTGTGAAATATGTTAACGAAAAGAACTGGAGATTATTTCTGATCCGCAAAATGGCAGCTAGGGGATCAGAATGGCAAACATGTTTGCGAAACATTCACTACTGTTGCGTTTCGTAGCCCCACCCAATGTTGTGCAGCCAGTCTCAGACACATACACCGAAATGCTCTGAAGGAATAAATAACGTTGACTTTCTTTTTAGAAGTGGGAGTGGAGTCAGCGTTTTATATATGCAGCGAATTCCACTTCCTCAATGACAACCTTTAGGCTTTGCCTTGATTTGTCAAAGATCATTTCCAGGAAATACCACTGTGATTGGGGTTTTTATGCCTATTAATCACCGTTATAAGCGCCACTCACACAAAATTGTAACACACTGCGTTGTATGAAGATGTTAAGACCAACGCGAATATTCACGAGTTTTGCAGCATTTGTTCCACCGCGAATATACGTTGCCTAATGTAATTTTATTCCAACAAGTTGCAGTGTAATATACAACTTGATGTTGGCGCACCCGAAAAAAATGTAGATTTGGAATGGTGTTGACGGATGAGCATTTAAGTTTTGAATGAACTGTTGTACGAGTGGATGAGCGAAAGAGGTAACGTTTGTGGAGACATGCAATCCAGTACAACTCGTTGTGCCACACCGGAAAAAGAATTGTGGCATTTGATTGAGAGTAAATTATTGGTATGTATATATGCATGGAGGAAACGGGAAAAGCTTGTGGAATATGCATGGAACTTACAGACTTATTCTTGGGCGAGGAAATCCATTTTTTTCTTGGTTTTGACCTCAAAATTGGAATTAGCGACCCGGAATCTAACGTGCCGATGGGAAGTGTTTTTCCCGACGTTTTGTCGGGAGGTTTAATTCAGAGGCAGGTACACAAAAAAAAATGGTTTTAGCATTGCTACCCAAAATTATTTTAGTGTTTCTACCTATCTCTACCTATATATATCGGGGAACCATTCTGGGCCATCATTCATCTATTTATTTTACTTACAATAAATTAATATCAAATATTGTACTTTTGTGCAGACGGAATTAAAAGAAAGGGGGAGGGGGGTTAAATACAAGTCGTAGGTACGCCCGAAACAACTTTTAGCCCGAGGAGAGCGAAGGGTATCCAAATTTCTGCCGCGCCCCAAATTAGCCTCGGTCTCGTTTTACATAAATTGAACTTATTGTCAATATCTAAGAAAATGTGTCAAACTTGCACAGAGAGATATGACAGATTCGCAGTCGTTGATATCATTTTTCCATTTCCGGGTCATGCTTTATACGTGTAAGAGGCATTTTCCGGTTATCACATACATTTCTGTAATAAAAGAATTTGGAATTTTATTTGTGAAACTGTCCGTTTATTAGAGGCTCACTTGAGGAGAAAGTGTATAAAAGTACTGTCCGTGTCCGGTTATGAGAGTGTCCGGCTATAGAAGTGGGGTTCCCAGTAAAATATGCGAAAAAAATTAGGGAAAATAAAAGCGTCTGTTTATGAGAAATGTCCAGTTATTAGAAGTGTCCGATTAGGGAAGTTCGACTGTGACATTTTGATAAATTATACCCTAGACCAAAAAATAAAACGGAATATTATCATTTTCTGTCATTTACATTTTTTACTTTAAATCTGAAAGAAATGCTAGTTGAGCCAGGATAATTTAGGGAAATATTCATAATAAAATGAAATTGACTTTTGCCAAAAATTTATCTGGTCCTACTAAGAACACGCCTGATTCGACGCCAAGTCGACACGTCCATAGCTCCTCCCCGGGGGGAAGGGGTCAATTTTATATAGTTTATACTCTCCATCAAAAACTAGTTCAATAGGATGAAAGCTACGGCTATCTCCCGTTCAAAGGCACCCAACATATTTTACAGTAGATATTCAAAAATCGTGCCAAAAACAGCCAACATGACATAACAAAATCGGCTATAAAAGTATCCCGCGGTTCTAGGGGCTTATGATTCTTACATATTAGTTATCTTGAGACTTTCTGCAATAATAAAGCCTATACAGACTCTTGCAGGTAGTTGTGAAAAATCCAGTTAGCGTCAATTTGAGCTTCAAAGATTGAAATTAAATTTTCGTTTTTTTTTTCAAATTTTTGTTTTTCCATTTTTTTATGTTAAAAAATAACAGGCGCGACAATATTGGACTAAGGCCGCAGGATGTGTTAGTGACATCCTATTTTTAAGATCTTATCTGCTTTTTGTTGAGGTAATGAGATCAGCATCACGCTCAGCAGTGTTATTTATCCCCATAAATGGGTACTCGTTTAACATCTGAGTGAGATCATAGTCCTTCACAAGCTCGTGAGTTCGAAAAACACCATGGAACACGGTGAGATTTGAACTCATGAACCTGTGCACCGAAGGTGCGCGCACTAACCGCTCGACCAGCCAGACTGTAACGTACGGACACAACTACTAATACAATGCTATGTATAATTGTATGTAAATGCATTGTTATCGCATCTGTAACCTGTACACTGAGACCAGTCTCGTATCAGAAGTTAATAAAGACACATCACCTCATCAAAGCACCTGTTTTGTACTTCACATGGTGTCAGAAGTCTGTGCAATTTTCAAATTCGGAAAGTAGTGGTGGCACCAGTAGTTTCATTCGACCGCCAAAACAGCTAGTGATTAACCGCGAAAACTGTGCGAACAACTGGAAATTATGGATCCAGCAGTACGAATGGTTCGAGATCGCAACAAATATGGCTTCGAAACCCCAGAATGTGCAAGCGGCCACATTTATGGCATCAATCGGAGCAGAAGCGGTAATGATCTTCAACACATTTGGATGCACCGACACCGAATTGTCCAGCATAAAAATCATCAAAAGAAAATTCAGTGAACACTTCACGCCGAAAATCAACAAGACTTACGAGCGATACATATTCAACAGAATGCAGCAACAAGAAGGCGAATCATTCGATGGATTTTTGACGCGCATTAAAGCACAAAGTGCCAAATGTGGCTTTGGAGTGTTGCACGACAGTCTTCTATGCGATAAAATTATAATTGGGATTAACAGTGAAACACTGCGGGAACAATTGCTTGCAGACGGCGATGAACCTACATTAGACCGCGTTATACAGAAGTGCAGGGCAAGCGAGTTAGCCAATAAGCAACTTCGAGGTTTGCAAGCCGACACAAATATACATGCAATACAAGGCTCTCGTGCCGGCAACAAGCAATCATCTGTCTCATCCGACATGTTCCAATGTTCACGGTGTGGTACCAAACATGGCAGACTTTCATGCCCAGCGTATAAGCAAAAGTGCAACAAGTGCGGTGTGAAAGGCCATTTCTTCAAAATGTGCAGATCCCGGAAAAACGCGTCAACGAAATCGAAGGTACGACATGCGAACATGAATACAATCGAAGAATGTTCATCCAACGACGATGAATTCTACATCAATACTACATCACTGTCAAAAGAACGAGCAACGACAAACAAAGACTCCGATGAAGCTTGGTTCGAGTCAGTGTCAATGAATAAAGTGACAGTAAAATTCAAGCTCGATAGTGGCGCTCAGTGTAATGTGATTCCGAACGAAATAGCAAGTCAGATTGACGGACTGGCAATGAAAAGAACAAATAAGCGTCTAGTATCATATACAGGTGACAAAATATCTGCAATCGGTGAGGCGATAGTTCCGACAGTAGTTCGCGGCCAAAAATATAAAATCAAGTACATCGTTATCAGCGAACATCGAGAACCAGTTTTGGGTAAGAAGACGTGCGAAGCAACAGGATTAATTAAACGAGTGAATTCAGTGGATATAAATCATTCCGTTTTCAAAGGCCTCGGATGTCTCCGTGACTTCGAATACGACATCGATCTACGTGCGAACCCGACATTTCAAGTGCACGCAGCGAGAAAAATACCACACGCTTATCGACAGCAGGTAAAAGAGGAGCTAGACAATATGGTACGACAGAACGTTATTCGCGAGATGACAGAAGCTACTCCCGCCGTTTCGCCTATGGTAGTCGTGAAGCAAAATGGTCGACTTCGAATCTGTATCGATCCAACGGACGTCAACAAAAACGTAATTCGTCGTAATTATCCTCTTAAAACACTAGAAGAGATCGCAGCGAAGATTGCAGGATCAACTATTTTTTCGAAATTGGACTGCAAGAAAGGATTTTGGCAGATCAAATTATCAGAGCGAACGCAAAAATATCTGACGTTTGCCACTCCATGGGGACGGTATTGTTGCATCAAATTGCCTTTCGGATTGTGCTCAGCGCCAGAAATCTTTCAGCAGATTATGAGCAAATTGCTAGAAGGGATAGATAATGCGGAAGCATCGATGGACGATATTCTTTTGCACGCAAAATCGAAGGAAGAAATCGACAAGATAACCAAAGAAGTTATGAAACGAATTGTTGACGCTGGCCTTACGCTGAATAAAGAAAAATGTGAGTTTTCGGTTACTAAAATAAAATTTCTTGGACACATTTTAAGTGCACGTGGTGTGGAAGTGAATCCGGAACGGGTGGACGCAATAAACAAACTTCGTGAGCCCAGAACTAAGACAGAGTTGCAACGTTTGCTGGGAATGGCAACCTATTTATCGAAATTCATACCGAATCTCTCAGAAATCACGCAACCACTACGAAAGCTCCTAGAAAAGGAAACTGGATGGATATGGACCGAACAACAAACAGAAGCGGTTAACAAAATAAAACAGTCTCTCGTATCGACACCGGTATTGCGATTTTACAATGTGAATGAGGACGTAAAGCTTCAAGCCGACGCTAGTTCATATGCCTTGGGGGCATCCATCTTTCAAGCAGGTCATCCGGTCGCATACGCATCTCGATCTCTAACGAAGGCGGAATCTAACTATCCACAAATAGAGAAGGAGGCATTGGCCATTCGTTTTGGTTGTAAAAAATATCATGAGTATATTTACGGAAAAAAGCTCATTGTTGAGACGGACCACAAGCCACTGGAGGCAATATTTAAGAAACCAATCGGCGACGCTCCACCTCGTTTACAACGAATACTTCTCGATATCGCACCATATGCACCAACAGTCATCTATAAAAAGGGAGAATCAATGTACGTAGCAGATACGTTAAGCCGAGACTGCGTGAATGACGAACCAAAAGAAGTCGAAGAGTTCGAAATCTTGTCTTTACTCCCACTATCTGATCGGGCTGCGGAACGTCTTCGTGAGGCAACAGAGCGCGACGAGATCCTAACAGCAGTTCGTGGATACATACTAGAAGGATGGCCGAATGATCAGCGAGATGTTATGGATATTGCGAAGCCGTTTTTCAATTTTCGCGACGAACTGAGCACTTACAACGGGCTAATGTTCAAAGGCCAAAAAGTTATCATCCCGGCCAACGAAAAGTCGACAGTTCTGGAAGCTTTACACGCTGGTCACCAAGGACTCCAACGGACACTATCAATCGCACGTAATAATGTATTCTGGCTGAATATGGTTAAGGATATTACATCATTCGTCAAGAAATGCCGGATCTGCGAAGCAACACAGCGATCGAATCAAAAGGAGCCAATGATTGTGAAACCGATACCCAGCTATCCATTCCAGATCGTCGCCTCGGATCTGTTCTCTTTTCAAGGTAACGAATTTTTGTTATTAGTTGACAGTTTTAGCGGATATTTCGACGTTCATCGTTTACGCAACACATCTTCGAATACAGTAATCAAATGCTGCAAGTACTGGTTTGCAACATTTGGCATACCGGAGAGACTTGAGACTGACAACGGTCCGCAGTATGCGTCTCATGAATTTAAAAAGTTTACCAACGATTGGGGAATCCGCCATGTAACATCGAGTCCTAAGTATCCCCAATCTAATGGCTTGGCAGAACGCTTCGTTCAAACAGCAAAGAACATAATGCGAAAATGTGCAATGGACAATTCGGACTTGCAATTAGCACTTCTCACGTATCGCAATACACCAAGAGATGGTTTGGGATCACCTAATCAACGGCTGATGGGACGTGTCACCAGATCTCTAATACCGACAAATCCCAAACATCTACAACCCAAGGTATTCGATAAAGTTGCTTTCCAACTAGCGAAAATCCGGCACAAACAAAAGGAATATTACGACAACAACACGAAATCGAGACCTGAATTTATGGTTGGCGAGAAGGTTCGAATGCAGCTTGATTCACATCAATGGGCAGGCGCGACAATCACAGAAGCCACGGAAAAACCTCGATCCTTTATCGTTACAACGGGCGACGGTCGTAAATACCGACGAAATACGATTCATCTTCATTCGACCGAAGCGGAATTGAAGCGTAATCCAGACGTTGCTGCTAAAGTGAATTCCAGCTTCGAGCAGCCACCATCGACGACTCGTGAAAGTACTCCGAAATCGGCAACGAATGAACATCCTGTGGAAGTGCCTGAACCAACAGCTAGCACAACCAGCCGAACTTCAACGACCAATACGAGAACTACAACCCGATATGGACGCGTAGTAAAACCAGTCGAACGCTATCAAAGTGGTAAAAATTGAATTACTATTGTTATTACTTTCCTTATAAATTTAATATTACTTGAAGTAATCTTTCCTTTAATTTAAACTTTGAATATTGGATTTAAAAAATATAAAAAGGGGGATGTAACGTACGGACACAACTACTAATACAATGCTATGTATAATTGTATGTAAATGCATTGTTATCGCATCTGTAACCTGTACACTGAGCCCAGTCTCGTATCAGAAGTTAATAAAGACACATCACCTCATCAAAGCACCTGTTTTGTACTTCACACAGACTATTACATTTATTATAACGTAAAGTTTCAAAATAAAATCTTAGAAGTTTAATTCGAATTTATAGTCAGGGTTTTCACTGTAACTTGATTATGGAAAAAATGTTCATAAACTGCAAAATCAACTCTACACTTTGAGATTTGCTGATATCTTATTGTGAGCTGAGAGATATCGGTCTAAAGGGAGATTTCAGTATTTGCGGCGCCAAATTTTGATGATGCCATTTCATTAATATTAACCTGTAACGACCGAATCTGCAATCCTTTCTCCAGATATTCAATGTCAAAATGTGACTTTTCTAAGAAGCCAGTTAAGTAATTTGATCAGAAAGGGGGAATGGAATATTTCCGCTTTACACATTGAAAAAGTGTTCGACACCATCAAATTGACGTTTTTATTTTAATCAGTCTCACTGGAAATGTAAGTTTAATCAATTTGGCAAAGATGTTAATAATGAAAAGTCGGAATAAAATTTCAATGAAACGCAGTTGGGGTTTTCCTTATTCTGCAAGTCTTTATTTTCTTCTCGCATACAATTGTTTCGGCAGCCACGTACTGCCTTCTTCCGTGCTTGCCCTAACTGACCATTCATTCCTACAAATCGTTTATTTTTACCTAACCCTACATAACTTTTTTTCCGGATTTTATTGCAGTTCTACCTGGCGCTAACTGTCCTAATAAGAGTTGATGCGCAATTGCCTTCGTCGTGATTGAGTAAATTATCTTTGTCCTCCTTAATGATATAGAGACTTTCCGCGGCATCCAATAGGTGACCTTTTCGTACCTGTTTTATTACTTCCACGTTGTCGATGTCAATTATAGATAAGGGCGAGTACAACGAACGAGTTATGAAGAAGCTAAACAAGAGAGTGCAAGAGCATAATCGGAAACATAGCGGAACTACGAATGCCGAACCCAACACTCCCAAGAATACGAGTACAGCCAAAAATCCACAAGGAAGGGAATGAAACCAGAGAAATAATCGCGGACACCAACGCACAAAATAGCGACGTGGCTAGTCAAAGAAATCGGCGCGATAGGAGACTACTACAGTCAATATGCTATTCGGAACAGAAAGGAGCTGATAGACAAACTCGGAGACATTAGCGACATAGACGAAGAGGAATGTTTAGTATCGTTCGACGTTAAAGCCCTTTTGTCCAAGCATCCTAACAAAAGAAGCCATCTGCAGGCTGGAGGAATGGCTGATCAACAAGTGCGACGATAGGAAAAAGCGAAAGCATTCGGCAAATTAGCAGCGGTATGAACGAAAATTTCTTTACTTTCAGGGGTGAGTACTATAAGACGACAGGAGGAACAGCTATGGGCAACCGACTTTCGCCGTTGACAAGCGAAATATTTATGAGCAGCATCGAAGAAGAATTATAGGAAAAGAGAATCATGCCAAGGTTCTGGGCTAGATATGTGGACGACGTATTGGCGATTGTACCGAACAGGAAGATCGAGCAAACCCTGGAAGCGATCAATAAAATACACAGGAAAATCAAATTCACACTCGAGAGAGAAATCCAAGGACGAATCGCATTCCTGGATCTGGAAATCATAAGGAGCAGCCAAGGGCTGGAGTACGACATCTACAGGAAGAATACGCACACACAACGCACAATACCAAGCTCATCACACCATACGCACGCACAAAAAATGGCAGCATACCATGTTACACCGATTTCTAACAATTCCACTTACAGATTCAACAGGGAAATAATAAGCAGGATTCTACAGCGGAACAACATGAGGAAACACGAGCTAAGTACACTTAGTTATTTAAGTAAATTAAAAAATAAATAACAGGCTCGACAATCCAACATTGGACTAAGGCCTCAGGATGTGTTAGTGACTTCATATTTCCAAAATCTTATCTGCTTTTTGTTGAGGTAATGAGATCAGCATCACGCTCAGCAGTGTTATTTATCCCCATAAATGGGTACTCGTTTAACATCTGAGTGAGATCATAGTCCGTCCCAAGCTCATGAGTTCAAAAAACACCATGGTTCACAGTGAGATTCGAACTCATGACCCTGTGCACCGAGGGTGCGCGCACTAACCGCTAGATCAGCCAGACCTTAATTTCATTAAGGTGCATCTAAATTGGCTTCTAAATGGACGCACGTCCGACATTTTTGGTAGAAAGAAACTTCAAATTGTTTACTAAATCATTCACAAAAGTTCTCAAATAGTTTTTTCCACTAAGTACTGCCCCACTGTGCGCTGCGCGTGCCGGTGTGAGCACAAAAATCCGCGACGGAAAAAAAGGCCTAAAAACGAAATTTTTGGTTTTTTACGGTTTTGGCCCTGTTTCGCAACGAAATTTTTGTGAGAAGCTCCGGATTAGAGTTCAGCACCCCTGCTCGTTAAGAACAATTTGGAAGTGACACTATATTTCAGCAAACTAGTGGGGAGCACTGAAACATCATGTTTACATACATAGTTGTGCCATAATTGTATACAAATGAAGACAAGTTTGAGCTGAAAGATAATTTTCGTATCGATTTATGTGAAAACCACATGTGGTCCTCGGACCATTGGTTAAGAACCGTCGATTTGGAAGAGCATAAATGAAACAGCTTAATTCTTCAGTACTTTTGACAATCCGGTCCATTTCGCTGTACAGATTTCAATGCTATACGTCTGGTCACCTTACCTTATCACATCTTCCAACCTGCAGCCGCAGATGGAATTCGTGATATCGGTCGCGCTGCCATGCCGGTCAGCGCAGCAACAAAAAATCTCTCAAGTCAGTTACACAATTTTCCATGGGAAACTGCTGAGGTCTAACGGACAGACAGAATGTGGCAAAGAGTTGAAATGGCACTCGGAACAGGTTGCGCTGAATTAATCAAAAAATTCGTGGCACAGCAGTACGGTGCGCGTCTTGTTTGCAGCATTTCAGATTTGTGGCATTTTTCGTTATCTCTGGTAAAGAATTCAACTGATGGCGCGGTGTGCTCCACATTGATGTGCGCTGCGTCGACTCTCGTTGACACAAATCGCTCTGGTCGCGCTGCTGTCCCGCTAGCCATTGTGCAAGTATGCAGGTCTGACTTGTGTCGAAATCTCGGACAACAACGATGAGCATCGCATAATATGCAGATTTTAACATTCCGGATATGTAGAACATGCAGAACATCGTCAGTAGATTCCATTGACGCTGATTGCGATTAGCGTGTGTGTTCTCGATCGAAAGGTCATGAACTACTTTGGGAGTGCTGCGGCTGGGGTGCTGCTGCACGGATGATTCGTGTTCCGTTCGCTAATTAATTCCAATGGCCCTGAATTTTGCCATCCTGGCGATTGGGGTGACGACTACATTCATTACTTACGCGAAAGGAACTATTGTTCCTTGAAAACTGGGTTAATAGCGGAAAAATCGAACTGACTGGCACTCGCCACTACACAATTGTCGCGATTTGCTGTTTCTCGCCCCCACACACACTAGCAGTGTGCCACGAAAGGCGTTCGACCGTGGGGGCAGGTTTCAATTAGGGGCGTCTCGTCTTGTGTGTTATCGAATCCGCTTAAAGCTTTATTTTTGCATAAACAAAAACACTGACGACTGACCACTGTGCGCCGTAATTGGAAACAAGTGGACCTCGATAAATTTACTTTTGCAACTATGAACGAAACGATTACCTTTTCCCCGTGCGTTTTGCCACTTTTCCTCAGCCCTTTTGCACACGACCACCAACGCGGAAAATTCATGAAAATTTCGCGACGTTCCGCATTCACATTCACTGAAAAAAAAACAGCACACCAAGGATCACTGCAGGCTACTGTTGCGACGACGACGACGGATGCAATTCAAACGATTCTTGGCCAATTCATGAAGACACCACGAAACTCGCGATGTCCACGGGCGAAATGTCAAAATTATGCACACACAACACAGACACTGGAAAATTCGCAAAAGCGGAAGGAAAAATGCTCGCGCTGGAAAGTAGCGCGAGGTCTTTCGCGCACAACGCCACACTCTACCAAAACACCTGAACGAACCACCCGAGTGGCTGAGCAATAATTATGCGACTGCAAAAATTGAATACACACACGCGAAAATTGTGTTCACGCGACGGGATGATTTTTGCACAGTCCAGTGCCACTGACCACGGCGGACGATTATGATTGAACGCAATCGAAATCAAATTGCGACACTCTTGGATTTCAGGGAAAACACTGAAGACAATTTGCGCGATTGCGACGATTGAGAAAAACAAACGAACGATATCACAACCGCGACGAACTGCCGAAATTTTGTGAAAATTTTGACAAGTGCTTCTGCATTTTTGTTGGTGTTTTTGGAAGCAGTGTGAAGTTGGTGGAGAGTGTTTTGACAAGTGATAGGGAACTGCATTATCTTTACATGTACGTAGGCGGATTCTAGTGCTAGTTTACCGTACACAACTGAAATTTAAATTTTGTAAAATAATCATTTGCATTTTTACTTCCTCCTGGTGTTTTCAATAAGAAAATTTTATTTAGTGTGGCACGTAGAGCTTCTTAGGCTATAAACTCATCCTAATAAGATTGCTTTAGGACTGAAGGCAGAGAACACGAGGATATAGAGGTGAGTCGAAATTAATCTTGACGAAATGACAACGAGGAAGATAAGCTGTGTGGAGTTTCTGGACGACTGGATGTTGGGTGAATTCAGACTGTAAGACGAAACCGGACGGGTAAACTTGCAAGTCAAGAACCATCGTTCTTACAATCTGAAATGCATAATACTTGTCCGCTGGCCACTACAAAAGCTCTCGCCGTCCGTTTATTAGCACAAACAAACGGACGGCGAGAGCTTTTGTAGTGGCCAGCGGACAAGTATTATGCATTTCAGATTGTAAGAACGATGGTTTTTGTCTTGCAAGTTTACCCGTCCGGTTTCGTCTTACAATTTGAATTCAGCCAATGGCTGGGACTCCAAAACGGAACAGTTGCGTATGTTCCGCAAACATGTTTGCCATTCTGATCCCGTAACTGCCATTTTGCGGATCAGAAATCATCTCCAGTTCATTTCGTTAACATATTTCACAAAGGCAGACAAAGAAAAAGAGCCGGAGATTATTCCTGATCCGCAAAATGGCAGTTAGAGTTTCCTCACCCTTATCCCTGTATACGGAGAAGCCATTAGATGTGAGCTTCCACAAAAGGTCTTCGGCAACCATAGGCACCACAGGAGAGACAAAAGTACACCTCCTCGTGGGCAGCCTCTTGTAATCTCAGCAAGGAGAGTTTCTTTGTTGATTTTGGCAGACGACTTTTCTCGAGGAGAAGCATCCTGCTTATTCATACTATAGTCGTATTTTCTATCATCTTATTTCTTAGTGCAGTATTGTCGAGTGCTCCTTCAATGTCCAAGAAAGCAGCAACCGCGGTCTCTTCGATTTCCCCTGCAAGACTGTGGAGCGCGGATTCTGTGGTTTTACCTGGTTGGTATCCAAACTGCCATTTGTGTAGCGGGTTACTAAGTAGCGGGGTTTTTCTGATGTGCACATCAATGAGTGTATTCACGTACACTACGCTCAGTACATTTCGGGAAAAATATAGCGATTACGGGTTACATTAATCTCCACCAGAAAGCACTCAGTGTTTGTGATACGTACCACCATGTCCTCTACTTAGCACAAAATTTCTACGCTTCTGAACCAAGTAGCCATATAACGGAGTAGATGGCGGGAAAAGATATTTAAAAATTTTGGAAAAATATATTATTACAAAAATTCAAGGCAAATTACGCTTATCTACATATTTATAATGATGATTGTCATGATAATGAATGTCATTTGACATTAGTGTTAAATTGCACTCACACACCACTTTTGTCGGTTACTTGCGTGTGCCTTCTGGTGGAGGATAATATAAGTAGAATTCGCTGCAAAATTCGGGACCGCTCACTTGTGCGTGAACGCAATCAATGTTTTTTTCATTGATTTGAGCATGAATGCGGTAAGACTGATTGGTCTATATGATTTTGGATCCTCCCGCTTCCCGCAGGTGCGGTATGTAGCCTGCACAAAGCTGCTTCTGAATATACTCAGGAGGTGTGGAGTTGTGGTGGAAGTATATTATAAGCAACAACAACAGCTGCCCAATGCATTTTAAACATGACGTCACCCATTTAAAATGCATGGTGCTGCTTTTTTCGGCAACATTCAACGCATCTAATCTGTTTGAAGCATTAGAAGCTCCAGACCCTTTTGAAGGATAGCTGGAAAAATCCCGTCGGTGCTGGCGGATTTAAATGGTTCAAACTAGCCTATGGCCTATCTTACTTAATCTTGAGTAAAGATTTTCCTTGCTGTTCTCCAATATAAAGAATTAGGGCCCTCATTCTTCAGTATGTGACATCCCGGAAAGTCGGTACTAAGGAGTAGCTCGCCCGACGCCGAGGCGTCAGTTGTGTGGCGCCCATCAGAGTGCTTTATGGTGCTTAGGTGCATTAGAGGCAGCAACTATTTTGGCAAACGCCGCCATTATCGCAGGACATCGTGCGTAAGGATATTGAATTTGGTGACCGAGATAGTGCCTAGATGACCCGACCCGGTCATCTTATGGTATATCAGCTGGGAAGGCATGAAAGACATCGTTTCAGTACTCCATGACCATGTACGTTGTATGGGCCGCAAATACACGGTCTATCCATATGGATTTCACATGAATTTTATTGGATTAAAATCCAAATTCGCCCGTGTATATGCTCATTTAGCAAAACGAAAATCCATTTTATGGATTCGAATCCATGGATTGACCACGTGTGTGCGGGCTAGAAAAGGTAGAGCAAAGTTGCTCAATGCCTTGCAACGCAATAGCTATTCTTGTTGTAGAGGACATTGAATTTGTCCTTCCTCGGTAGGCCAGCAAAGAGCGAATGGGTTTTGTAACCCATGCTAAAAGTGTACGAAAATAACTAAATGATGCTGAAAATAGAATGGCGGCAACTAAAGTCAGCCTCTTGACGCACATCATCGGTCGCTCGCGGGCTGGATTGTAGCCCGCGGGCCACATGTAGGACAGCCCAGCAAAATTTCCGTAAGGTCTATGAAAAAGTAAGACTTAGAAAAGGCTTACTTAGTACTGAACTGTAAGCATTCAGTAAGCTGAAATAGCTGTGCGTGATTAGATCTTATTCATATCATTATATAAGACTTACTTCTTAGCAAAATAAAAGACAAAATTTCAAACTCAAGGCCTGGTCTATTCGGGCTATTTACATACAATACATTCAAAGGTTTTGTAGTTCACAAATCCAAATTGGTGAATTTGCTGGAACTAAAGAAAGAGAATGTGTGAAATTTACGACAAGAAACGAGGATAGAGTGTCTTGACCTTGACGAGGTGAAAAACAAAAATGAAAATTAGCGCGATGTTCCTAGAAAGATTGAATTGCCCTTCAATACGATACAGTTATAGTCACTATAAGCTAGAAGGCGTCCAAATTACAGTCAAACAATTGCCTAAATGTGGTAGAAGGTTGGCGGAACGTATTCCCGCGTAGAGTAGGAACTAAATCGTCATTTCACGTGAAATCCATGCAAATGCTTCGCCACCGAAAAAATAAGCTTTACGTTATTTCACAGGGAAAATGTATTATTGACGACCACGAGTGCACATTTATCTTAAATTTAATGAATAAAATAAATTTTTCACGGGAGACATAAATGCAAGTTTTGCACCCGGTGAACATAGTATACTTACCCAAAATCGTCATTTCACGTGAAATGCAAATACTGTCAAAATCTCATGAAATCGTTTTCGCTTGGTGGTACTCACTTCACACGAAAGTCTCCACATCCACATTTGGCAAGATAAAACTTAGACGCGCATCTGTTCGCGCAAACGCGGTGTAAAGAGAGGTAAAGAGACAAATAGGACTAACTGAGAGGATAGGAAAGCATAGGAAGATATCCTTCAGTTAGACACAGGATCTTGTTCTCACCGACCATTAAATCCAATTCGGCGATCAATGTAAAATTGGACGGAGCTTGATTAGACTTGGCGTACCAAAGGACTAGGTCTACACCGATTCTAATGCAATTGATGACTGCATGGCTGCATGACAAGGGGAGGCTCAACTAATAAATGGCGGGAAAGCTACTGCTGAATAGTGTCAAGCAATTTATAGCGAGTCAACTCAGACAGATGTAACTTCAATGGTATATGCACTTCAGGTCTACTAATTCTGAAGATCTTAAAAATTTGCCCAAAGAAAGAGAAAAAGAATTTGATTCAGACACCTCTATTGTGTGCGCCAATAAAAACGACCTCATCTCAAATGCTGAAAACGAAGGTTAGAGTATTGTTTCTTTCGAGATACTAACCTAGAATTCTGGACACCCCAGCTTATCCAACCCGCATCCAATATAAATGTGGCTAAAAAGCCTGAGTTAAAGGCTGCTTTTCGCAAACGATGCCCAACAAATTTATCACAACTTTAATTCTATTTGAGTAGGAGGAGAGTACCTTTTTAAAATGTGGGAAACTAAAAAAACCTACGCTCATTCCTGCCGATGTACACTGCGACTGGGAAAGGTTTCCATGAGGATAATTTTTAACCAACAGGTGCCAACTCGAAGCAAAACCGCGGGCGTGGCTTAATGGTCTAAAGCTTTAACTCAGCAAACTCAAAGTACATTTCTGTTGCTATGCAAGCTACCGCGCAGCTGTAGTGTAGCCCTAGTCCCAACGATATATCCAAGAAAATAATAACGGCAGTAGCTTATAGTAAATTGTGATTGGAAATAGTTAGATTGAAGTCCGCCGAATCAAAAACAGAAACTGCTCTAACTAGTTAGTACTGAAAAAAACTTGTTATAGACATAACACACCTGGGAGGGCGATGGGGGAGTTCAACGTTCTTTGAATGCGGGATTTTCAACGTTCGTTGAATTCCCCATAACCTCTGTCCCTCTCAGACATGTATTGTTCACAGGTTTTTTTTTCGGCATTATTAGAGCAGTTTCTGTTTTTGGTTCAGCGAACACAAATCTAACTGTTTCCAAACCACGATTTACTATAAGCTACTGCCGCTATTATTTTCTTGGTTATATCGTCAGTATATGACTTAACGGACATCCTTCTTGTGGACGTGTTCGCCACAGTGAGCCCCAGATCTGGAAAGTCGTTGAGTACGCCATGCATGTGGTTCTCTAAAGGTACGTGTTCGTAGAGACAATTCATGTGATGATCGCTCGGCGATCGTAGTTTTGCATCCTATTTCCAGCGGTATTTAAATATTTTTTGAATGGTTCTACTTTCCTAGTATCGTCTATGGACTAAAGGAACATGTCTGTATAGAAAATATACCCATATAGTGCTCAAAACCGGTGGGTTAGCTTCGGTCGCTGAGCGATGATCCCATAAGTCGTGTCTACGAACACAAACCTTTAAGGTACGTTGTGCTAGACGCGGCCGCACGACTGCGACTCGCTCATTCCATATAAAAACTCGTTTCTCTCTCATTTTAAAAACGAGTTTTTATATGGAATGAGCGAGTCGCAGTCGTGCGGCCACGTCTAGCACAACGTACCTTTAATGTGATGATCGCTCAGCGATCGTAGTTTTGCATCCAATTTCGAGCCGTATTTAAATATTTTTTGAATGGTTCTACTTTCCTAGTATCGACTATGGACTAAAGGAACATGTCTGTATAGAAAATATACCCATATAGTGCTCAAAACCGGTGGTTTAACTTCGATCGCTGAGCGATGATCCCATCAGTCGTCTCTACGAACACAAACCTTAATACCCCAGGTTCTTAGGCCTTCTATAGGCGGATGTGGACAATAGGATAATGCATAATCTCGTGACTTTGATGCAGTCACAACACATTGAGATGCAGTAAGTTGTTGAATTTGTGAGATCCCATTTCCTGGACCGGATTTCCCATATGAACAACACGGGTAATTGCACGGAGCAGCTAATTTTGTAGGGCGACATTTTTCTGCGAGTTTTATATTTCCAATTGAGTCGCAAGTGTAGCCCCTCTTCCGATCGACATTCTACATGTTCCATCTCATAATCATCACTTTTACATTTCGATGATTTATCGTTTGATCCGCTTGATTTCGTAAATTGTCCAAGATGTGTTGCTACCGAATTTTTAACTTTTCCCCCTGTACAAGAGATTAAACTCCTGGTTAAAATTCCGCCCCTAAAATTAGCCGCCCTCAACCTACCCAGCCTGTAAACAGTTCACAGTCGTTGGTAGAAGCATAATAAATTGTAGTGAAACACATCGGGTTCTCCATCTGTAACACTACTGCGGCATTTAATAAAAAAAAAAACGGAAACGATCTGAAGTTATGAAGTTACTATTTAGGAGGCGACTATAGTGGTGTTTAGTTGGTAAAAATCCGACATAAGTGCTATACGCGGCATTCCCCTCCCGTGCTTTTCCTGCATGGGAGGAACGCGAAACTATGTATACGTTAAACCTTTTTTAATCCTGATTTAACTGTTGATAGAAATCGGCAATTTGACCACTGCCCAGGGGCGCATTAGAATGTAGATTCGGCCCTGCCCATTCCTCACCTCCATAAACTAAAAGTATTCCTAACATGCTCCTTTTCTAGCCCCGCTACCGGCCTGGGTAGCGTATATAATCCTGATGATGTTCAATAATAGTTCGAACTTGTACGTAGGATAGATTTGGACATTATGATCTCAAATATAATGGGCATTGGCACCCTCCTATGGAAGTCCTTCGGTCAGTTGTTAAGGCATACTAAATGAAAGACGAACATGTACGATTCATACTTTTTACTCATTGATTCTGAGAACGTGGGCTGATCTGGAGAACACTAGAGTCAACACATGACTGGAAACTAGTTTTAGGCCCGTATTTATGAACATACCTTAACTCAAGGAGACCTTGAGTCAAGAATGCCGAAATTAAAAAGCTTAAATGACATTTTCCATACTTTTTCATAGAAATCACTTATATTCACGAGTCAATGCATCCTTGATTTAAGGAAAAACTGAAGGAGACCTTGAAATTTTCTATAGTCAACCTTACTTGAAGTCAAGGAAGCTACCCACCTACCTTAAAATATTATATTTCAAGTCTATTGAAAACTTAGGGTCTCCTTGACTTTCGCCTTAAATCAAGGAAGCATTGACTCCTGAATATAAATGATTTCTATCAAAAAGTAGGGGAAATGACTTTTAATTTTCAGAATTTCTTCTTGAGTTAAGGTATGTTCATAAATACGGGCCTAGAGTATAAATACAAAACTAATAATGGGAGTGTTTTCGGCTATCATATAGTTGATATGTCACTTCTATGGACATTAGAATACTTTTGGCTGCTTAAATTTCATCCATACGTAGCGAAATGGTTGCAGATGATAAGTCCTTTCTCCTGAAATCCTCTCATACTTAGAATTCTCGTAACCAGGCATTTAGCTTTATTTGATAAATTTCCTGAGATGTTTTCAATAAATATACATTTTATTCAACTTTATTATGTAAAAGATTTACATTCATATATTATGGTTGAATTACATATCCCGCGTCAGCATCAGCATCGGCATCAGCAGAAAAATTTCAATTTAGAACACACGCATTTGCCTTTGATGACCCACATTGACAGCAGCGGCAGAAGCATCGGCCGAAGCATTTTTCTGCTTCTGCCGCTGCTGCCATTGTGGGTCATCAAAGGCAAATGCGTGTGTTCTAAATTGAAATTTTTCTGCTGATGCCGATGCCTCTGCCGATGCTGATGCTGACGCGGGATATGTAATTCAACCATCATGTATAAATTATATGAGGATTCTTCAAAATTTGAGGAAGTTACATGTAGCAAAAAAATTTGTGAAAAAGACACTCCAAAAATGCACTATTGCACTATGCTTCAGATGTTGCCACATCTTGTCCCTGAGAATTCCATGCTTTGTCGCTCACTCTTTTCTCGTCGATGTGCATCGCTTTCTTTGAATTTTGTATAAATTCCATGAGACCGCGTGACATAAAGTAAGGTCGGTTGATGCCATCATTTTGTTCACAATCCTCGCAGAAACAAATGAATATTGTGTCGATGATCATCTGTGGAAAGAGATATTAGTTTAGATTTTTTTACGTCGCTATTATTCAAAGTCGTGAAATAAAGAAAAGAGAAAAAAGCTGGGAGGCCAGAAAAGGATAAGCGAATTGAATCCAATTCTCCTAGATTTGGGTCAATGAAGCTTTCGTCTCCACGTGTATGAAAAATCCAACCCTTTCCAAAACTGTAGGTTTGGGTTGGACTGTGACATGTAATTGTGAAGGCACCTGTTAAGAGATCTCCAATGGCATCTCATCATTATCCAGAAGAATGATGAACATTTAATTTAGCTTACCTCAAATACGGATATAAAACAGTGCGCTACCAAATATGCAAACAGTCCTGCAATGGCCAGTGGTACCCAGTTGTGATGAGTCCCGTCTTTTCGCTAAATTAAAAAAATAATACTTAGCCACCACAATCAAGTTCAAACTTCCGTCTTCTCACCTGAATCAGTTCGATTCCAACCAAAACCGTTATTAGGACCACTAACGCTTTGCCCAAAAGCAGAACAAAATCTCCCAACGAGTTTATCGCGAATACACGAAGAGCATTTGTTGACAAAATATGAAATGCTCTTTTTCCAGCCGTGCAAAAACTGTAGCCACTCATAGCTGCACAAAAACAAAGGTAATTGAATTTTTGGAAATATTTCTTTTTATTTTATGAATTCATTTTTACCTGTCTCAATGTAAGCATTCCTCGTCAAGTATTGCAGAAATTTCTCAAACAAATACAGACAACAATTGCATGCCCAAGCGAGCGCTTTGGTCACACTATTTGTTGGATCTTTTAGGTAGTCCTGGAAGGAGAACAATTTTGTCAAAAATAAATCACATAAAACTTTGCAACTTACCGAGAAATATTGAATCATAGCACGAATTAAATTCACCAATGCAATAAAGAAGGACCCTTTGGCCACCGTTCCCAAGTGGTAACGCAGCAAATTCTGAAAGCTTTTAGCCACGGGCATTGAGAGTTTTGCTTTGTTTCTGTAAGATAGGGGAAACATTTTTAATTGTAAAATCAAATATACGAGTAATTAATCTATTATCTATCTTGCATCGCATTACAATACTGTTTTATAGTCCTGACACACTAGACTATAAACTCGTTTCGTAAACCGCTAAAAGCTCTGAGCTTTATAAACTCGATAGGCATGACACACTAGTCGAATGCGGTTTATGAATGTCAGGATAAACTCATTGAGCTTTTGATATGTGACACTTCAAACAAAAATATGTATTGAAATGTCTATTTCTCGAAATCGTCCTTTATCGTCCAGAATTGAATAAGTACCAATATTATAAGTGGTTCTGAGCATAAAACGGTAAAGAAATCCCTCAAGTGAATAACAATACCTTTAGTGTAGACGTTACAAAACAGAGGCAAACCTGGATTAACAATAAAAATGCAGATATCGAATGCAAATAAAGATATTAGTGGTAGAAGTTCCTTAGAAATAAGAAAAACCATCTCGTATTTTGTGTTTTATTTAAAGCTAACGTTAAAATAAATAAATTTCGATTCGCAAATATTAATAACAAATTCATTTGATGATGAAGTCGGTTCATTGGTTTCACTTCCCCATTACGAAATTTATTCGAATTCCGGATACAGCGTTTCGATAATTCTTGTTCGCCTCTTCGCGTGAAGCCAAGAAAGGGCCTCGACGTATTTTGGCGTCGATATCCATGGTTCGAGTCGGCAATCACGAATATTCTTAAAAGTAATGATTGTGTCACTCGAATTTGTCCACTTCCATATGGATTTCATGCACACATTCTTGAAGAGGTATTTGAATACGCTCCAGTTCCTATAAGAATGAAATAGAAGTGAATTTTATGAAGTCAATAAACTATTAGAATGCAAACATGACAGTTCACTTACCGCTTTTTTGAATAGTCTGCAGAAACTCGCCAAAATCCAATCAATGACTGACAATATTCGTCATAAGAACTGACATTTTTTTTAAATTATTATACGCCAACTTTATTGTTTAGAGCTTTTTGGGGGTTACAATGAAGGTTTAGAATCGAAAGCTCGCCCTAATAGCGGGTTAGAACGAGGTTATGCGAGCTTTCATAAACTCCAAACGGCATATAACCTCGTTATAAACCGCTTATAAACTCGTTCCCAGCTCATAAACTGCATTCGTTCGTAAACTCGTTTAGGTGTGTCAGGACTATAAGGGTCGGTATGACGGTTTGAGGAACATTACCATCAAGAGAATTAGTAAAAATTTTGTGTTATCATGCTATTGCGTTTTTTGTGGAAGTCAACGAAAATCACGAGTTGTACTGCTAAATTACAATTTTTTTCTAACCATATATTACTTGAATTCGACCTAAAAAAAGAGTTTTGGAAAAGCAAAAAATGTTTCTACTGTACTGTACTGTCAAGTCGTGTAACAAGGCTACGAGCATAGTGTGAACAGCTAGCGAGATTAAAAATGGGAATTTGGAGCGAAAGGATCAAAATCAAAGGGCAAAAAAATCTATTGAACTTAGACGAAAGTGTTTTATGGGTCTCTTGAGCTGATATTCTGTTAACCGCTGATGTCACATTACAAGTCGAAAATACTTTAGGATGGAACATAGCGGTCTGCGGGTCTTCTAGCAAAACGTTTTTCAAATAAGCACCTTCTTTTGACAGTAGTTTGGAATCGATTCAGCGATTGTCGGAATGAAGTGCAGCCTTACCCTCATGGCTAAGGCCTTTATGAAACTCATCCGTTCCAATTTCGAGGAGACTAGATCCACTTTTTGTTCTATAGTTCTTCCACGCGGTTTCAGAATTTAGAAAACCGTAAAAATATTTCATTTTGAAAATAGCTGAAAAACTACTGAAATATACAGACTTTCCTGAACGACGGTATGAGCAAAATTTTGGCAAAGTACTTTTTATCATCCTTTGATTTCACCACCCCAATAAATTTTTAATAAAATTTCCTCGCATGATTAGAATCTGCTCTAAATAGCGGAAAAGGCATTCAAACATGTGGAGATTTTACAATGAGTTCGGTTTAGGGAATTTGCAACACCCTCCCACCAGATTGGTCTCTAATATCTCCGTCCAGGAGATCAGCGGATTTGAGTGAATTCGCCTCATCGTATTAGTCTCTACTCTAAATAGCGGAATAAGTTAGTAATGAGAAATGCGGAAAATTCACAATGAGAAAAAATATGAAGACACTTATTTCTCACATTCTTTTGCCTATTTCTCCTGAACGGATGAATTTGGGCACCGTAACCACAGCGCCATAAGAGGTTCACCGGGCATAATGCTAGCAGATTTCGGTAAATTCCACTCTATACCCTCCCACCTAATTGACCTCCTTGTCGAATAGCAGAATCGCTGCTAAAAAATCTGCAATCTAAAAAATCTGCAAATGTGTCAATAGTCCAAAAATTATTTTTTACTTTTGTCTGTATCTCTTGAATGGATTTTCAGATTTTAGTAATTTTATCCCCTCCCCCCGAATTGGTGTCCATCCAGGACATTTAATGAAACACCTGGAAAATTTACCAATAGACAAATATGAAGGCTGTTTCTTTTCTCCTACGTTTGCCCATATTTCTTGATCGGAATACCGAATTTCAGTTTTCAGTAAATTACAATGAATCCACGGTTCAGTTTTGTTTATTCTTGGAATGGATTAGCGGATTGGTAGCAGCAAATGTAGGCACCATATGGATCCACGTGTGTAAAACGATTATCCGACCTGTGCTATGCTAATGGGCGGGACATGTACAAAGGATGAACAAAGATAGCATGTCCAAAAAGGTGATAAACGTACAACAAGTGGACGGAGCCAGATTGCCTGGACGACCGAGAGCTCGATAGGAGCAATCAGTAGGTGAGAACCACCACCCACCAGATGTTAGGCTTGCGGAACTGGAGGACAAGGCCGCGTGAACGCGACAATTGAAGGTCAACCATACAGGTGGCCAAGGCCCGACGTCGGGCTATTGTATCAAAAACAAGAAGATATGGTTCTATAAGTGTGCCAAATTTCAGAAAGATCCACGAATAGGTTCCCGAGTTATTGAAAGTCAAATATAAGAATAGTTCTTGTCACATCTGGAAGTAAATTTATGAAAGCAGCTTATTTTCGCCCGCACATTTAATCCGTAGTTTTTTCCTATATGCCTTGATCGAATTAGCGGATTTCAGTAAATTACATTAACCCTCTCCTCTGAATTATTTCCAACTATAAAAAAAAACTCGTGACTCATCTAGAAAATTTGTCAGCCACCAAATTGTAAAGTCATCCCAAGCAAAAATTCGTTTGCTTTAAAGAAGCACTTCACACTGTAGCAACCATATAGTACCACGGAATTCATTTATCGTGTGACATCGCTTAAAGTAATATTTTGATCCGATAAACCATCCTTAAAGTATTTTCCGGAAAGCTTCTGTCATCATTATGGAATAAATTCAAAGATTGTGGTATAAAACTTCGATAAAACTGTCTCTAAACGTCAACCTAAAAATGACACTCCGTTAAATACTCCACTCTTGTGTTTTATTGGATGATACAGCACACACATGCAATAGTCTCTCTAGTTAACTCACACACATGCATATATTCTTCTATAGCACAGTCGGTGTCATTTTTATCGTGTGACATTCGTATGGTCATCCAATAAATTGTTCAGACTAGTTTTATTGAAGGATGGACTTTGTGATTTATTGAATTGACACTTATGAAGTGCTCCGGAATACCACGTTTCTTGAATTGAATTCATTGAAATATTGCATGAAACTAACATTTCCTCACTCCTTGTTAACTTATGAATCAATTAAGATAATCTCAGCGCAGAAAATGTCTGCATTTTGTTGATGAATGTGTGGATTTATTCAACTTCAATTGACTGACATATAAAGAAGAAGTTGCAATGGAGAAGAGTCGATAAAGAAGTGTTGAGCACTTGTAGTGTTTGCGAGCAATGTTAACTATATGTGAGGTTGGCCGAGTGGTTAGGGCGTCGGACTGGCGTCCGACAGTCGCTGGTTCGACGCTGGCTGGGGGAATTTTTTTTTCTTTTTTTCACGAGAAAATGACAGAAAATGATGACATAACACATTGATGTAGGTATGTCTTTTTCAAAGCTTAGTTCAGTGCTACAATAAGGTGCAATTGGATCTAAAAACGGCGCCAAACGCCATTATTGGACTATTATTCAGAGTTTATACCCTGTAAAGTGCCCCTATTGTCGTTAGAAGATAATATTTTACGAAGTATTATAGGGATGAAATTGTTACTTGGGATCTCCTAAAAGGATTAGCGTATTTCAGTAAACTTCCCCAACCTCCAGTGGCGTCCTGCCAATTATTTTTAATTACACTTTGAACTACGTGCGATCTTCGAGCTTTTCGCTTCAAGTGTCCTGAGCATTCTTCAATATTTATCACAGAGTGTAAAGCTTATGCATAATAATTTTCTACTTAGAGAATCGATTTAAAACGGTGAATCCAAACTGTGGGAGCCTCAAACATTGATGCTGTTTATGAAGTATGGTTTGTTTCTGGACCACCATTTTGAATTAAAATTCTTTCGAAATCTCGCGGAGGAAATCCGTTGCTGCAATACATTGGCTAAACATTTTATATTCTTTGATTATGATTATGATTTCGAATTTAAACTTAACTGACCTCGAGAAAATGTTGGCCAAAAACCGAAAATAGATGCAAAAATTGCCATGGACAAGGAATGCTTTTAATTTTGAACATAAGTTTGGAATCCATTGTCGCAATTTAAATTGTTTGAACATTTGTTTGTTAGTGCATCCCATATTTTGGAACTACCGGAAGTTTTAAGAAGTATTATTTACATTTCGCGATTTCCACATCCTGAATTTTGTCGTGAGTTCGGCCGTCATTATGGCTTCAGTGATAGCAGCAAAGTTGATATTCATATTACTAAGGCAACCAAAATCCGTAATTTTGTTTATCAAAAATCATGCAAAGACTAGGGCTGGCTGATGCGGTATCAGCCATATTGAGTGATTTTTTATTTTTTTCTCGACATAAAATATTCTCAGCGGTGTTTATCAAATGAATTTAGTAGCAGAGAATTAATCGACGAAATTAAAATTTTTGCCATTTTGCAACGCTTTGCAACAACCGATTACTCTCGGTACATTAATGGTAAGCAAACCATAATTTATCAATTACATCAATATTAGAATTGTGCCCGCGTCCTCCTTCCCTGATCGTCACGATCCCTAAAGGGGCGCGCCCACCAGTTTGGGAATCAGTGCTCATAGACAATAGCGACAAATGCCTTCGCTTGTTCCCAAACCGTATAATGATGATAAGTGCTACATCCTAGTTTTCCACGGCAGTGTGAACAACCAAAAAATATTCTCACGGAATTTGCCGTCCTAGGCCTACTCAGCTTACCGGTAAATCCGCCACTGCCAACTTCCCTTCCACTGAATACACACTTACACCCTCAATATAAAGAATTGCTATTGCGCATCTTGAAAATTGACCAGGAGAAAAAAATAAATGAATCTGCCCATTTCTTGGGTGGCTTGACGGTTTTCGGAAAACTCCAACAGTTTTTGGCTGTACATATCTCCTGAACGGATTAACTGATTTCACTAAATTGAAACTCCTACCCCCTCTGAGTGGCTTTCATCCTCAATAGTAGAATAGCTACTGAAACATCTGGAAAATAGGCCAAGAAAAAATCAGGAAGGCTTAATTTTGTTCATACTTTGGTCTATACCTCTTGATCTCCTGAACAAATCGGCGGATTTCAATAGTTTTACCCTACCCGCCAATAAATTGATAACATCTAAAAAGTGGGACGATACGCAATTCACCGGACGAGCTTCTAAAATAAAATTCGTATAGGAAAAAGTCTCATACCTTGTAAAGAACCACATGGACACCGCTCCTGCTATGATCATGTGCTGGCAGCCAATTGCAAAGTTCACAAACCAGAGTAGTGCAAGCAGATTGTACCATCTTGTGACCTGAGAAGTAAACATTTATTAAAATTAATTAAGTTTTCTTATTTTACAGCATAACTTCGCTGCCAACTTACCTTCATCGTAGAGTCCTTCACATATTTCATACTGGTATTACCCTCATTACTGATAAAGCCCGAACTCTCGATGAAAAGCGAAAAGTAGAGCCATAGCGCCGCGAAGAATGCAAGCGATGCAAAAGTCTATAAGACAGTGCAGAATATTAGAAAATAAGTTCGGTATATTACAAGGATTTTCATCCGTTACCAGCAAAGGCTCGAAAAGCAGCATTGGCATACTAATTAACGCCTTACCGGCCTCCTTGAACAGTGCAATGACCAGCTTTATGCGATCCCTCAATGCAAATACTATCAATGAAATACAAACTGTTGCTACAGTGACAATAATTGCCAACACTAGGAATGTTGTGTTTCGCTCTTGAGGTATTTCCAGTGAGTTGATTTCATCGTTAGATCGGGCGTAGAGGACCCTATAAAAATGTCCATCAATTAATTATTATTTTTATGGCAATATACTTCATATGGATTTAAAAAGAAATGGATTTTCGTACTTACCAGAGAAGGATTGTGCCGCATACCAATGCAATTATGGTTCCAACTAAAACTAACCACACCAGAAATCCAGCGAAAAATCGAAAAGCAAACATGATGAGTATGGATAGAACTAAGGAATAAAACAAATTTAGTGTCGTTGTATTAACAAATCAGAAGGAAATATTTATTCCTCGTAGCAAATCTATACCAATTAAAAATTCACTAACTAGCCATCAACCAAAATCTATCTGCATAGCACAAAACGGCCGCCTGCGGAATAGCGATTCCCTGTAGTGTCACTGAAATAGGGCAATTTGGAGGGATTGGCAAATCACACTACAGGAAATAGCTATACACATGTACATGCTTAAATTCTACTTCATGGCTTGTTATGTCGGTGGTTTTGCATCTACACCACTAAATCGATAATCCTTTTTTTCTATTCGAAGTCCACTTCCGCACTTAATTATTAAGTACGTTATTTTGGTTATCCCGTGTAGGTTTAGGTAACGAAAATCCATATAAAAAAATGACAGCTCACCCAAAAGTCATTTTTTAATATGAAGTTTCGTTACCCAAACCTACTCGGGATAACAAAAAAAACACTTAATATTTTTGGATTTTGAATGGTTGGAGTTTCTACTTTTGTTTGGATTTTGAATGGGTGGATTTTAAATTGATAGATTTTGTATAGTAGAGACCCGTGAAGCCTATTTATATACTCACTGAAAGACAAAATGCACAAATACAAAATCTCCTTCCAGCACGACTCTAAATCTTCGGAAACTTCTTGGAAGAAATCATGAAGCCCAGTTTTTGAGAAAAATGACTTTTTTGTACCAGTATCGGTATTGCGAATAGGAAGACAACGGTTTATAAATTCGGCGCTAAAAAAAAATTCGTTAGAAAATAATAAATAGGTTCCTTTGGCTCTAGACAAATATAGGATAATCTAATTTTCTATACAAATCTTTTTCTGGATAGTAATACAGGACAACTCCTCGCAAATCCAAGAGAGATAAAGGTTATCTATCTATCTACCTATTCTGTTCTAGAGTCAATGAAACGCGCTATTATTATAAATAGATTTTAATAGATCCTTACTAGCCAGGTCTTTGAGAGCATGATTCGACACACGTCTTGTACACTAAATTTGGATTGGCAACGCTCGGTGCTGGATTCACCAGCAGGTATTTTTCATTTGTTTTATCGACACCCTGTAAATGTGGAAATTCATTAGCTTAATATGTATTTCCTGTCCTTTGTTGTATTATTTCTTTACCGAA
This sequence comes from Microchrysa polita, assembly GCA_949715475.1. Classification (NCBI taxonomy): domain Eukaryota; kingdom Metazoa; phylum Arthropoda; class Insecta; order Diptera; family Stratiomyidae; genus Microchrysa; species Microchrysa polita. The sequence goes on along the minus strand of OX454415.1, from coordinate 129,951,975 downwards.
CATTGAAGCGATTCGTATTGGGTATTTTTACGTCCACACACGTTTCCGCAATCATCGTAGCCATTAACAATTCGATAAACATCTCCATTTACCATGCAGTGAGCTACTAGACCAATCTATCAATGTGCATACAATACCGTTACTATTCCAACCATTTTCTAGGTTAATGTTGACATATGTAGCTTACCAGGACAATAACAAACGCCACCAGAAGAACCAGAAAATGGACATCCGTACATGTGCGTTTAACTGCTAGCTGATTTGGTTCTTGAGATTCAGGTTCCATGCCACCCTGCAGAATTCGAGAATTTAATATAGACTAAGACTAGGAAAAAAATTCATATACAACTATGTACTAAAATGAATATCCTTCGGCATACGCAAAGTGTCGTGCAATCATAGAGCAACTAACCCGGTTAATGAATTACATAACATTACGATTCATGCCAGTAACCTTCAATTATAATTCATATTGCGTTTCAAAAATAGATAAATTATTGGAAGTAGCACCATAGAAAATTCATACAGTCAATTTTCGTCGATATATGGTGTTAACGGTTAGGACAGTTAGATAAATATCCTTTTCCACCGCGTTAACATCAATTGTCCAAATGAAGTGCGCATAATAAAGTAACCGTGCTGTGTATGTATTGATTTTCGATTTACATATTGGCCACATAAGTTGTGTCCTGGTTTTGGGGAAAAAATATAATTCTTTTTTTCAAATCAAATACAGTCAAACTTCCCATAAGCGGACACCATTGGGGAATGAGATTTTGTCCGTTTATTGGAAGTGTCCGCTTATGAGAATATTTCACAAAGGTATATAATTGTATAAAATGTATAAAACTGCGCTCTGTGAAACCATTAAAAAACAGCAATATACTTTTTTCTAGGGTCTACGGGTTCGGGAATAATTTTTAATCATGAAAATGGGAATGAACATACTTTTTCACCATTTCGGGGACTTCAGTTTTTCGAAAGAATTTTTTGCAAGTGGAAAACTATTTTTTCTGTGAATTATAATATGTCTTGCACAATTACTTCAATGGGTTACGTTTTTTCTACACTTATTTTAAACCAATAGAAAATTGCACTATTAAATGTCGCCATATAAATTGGACTCGTCAATTTCTGAAAAAAGGTTCGAACACCTGCACGGATAGATAAAAAAGATTTGCACAGCGATTTCCGGAAAGTGAATCTTACTTTACGTAAAAAAAAATTTCCGGTAATTTCAAAATTCTTTGCTTGAAATATAATTCTGTAATGTAAGAATTTTGAATTTTATTTGTGAAACTGTCCGTTTATTAGAGACTTGCTAATTCAGAGAGGGTATAAAAGTACTGTCCGTGTCCGGATATGACAGTGTCCGCTTGTTAGAAGTTATTTTTCTAGTAAAATATGTGGAAAAGCGTTGGGGAAAATTAAAGTGTCCGTTTATGAGAAATGTCCGGTTATTAGAAGTGTCCGTTTAGGGAAGTTCCACTGTATAGGTACCCAGTAGATGCAGGTACATGGGCGTAGCCAGGATTTCGGTCAGGGGGGTGGGGGGTTCAAGCCCAAAATTTTTTTAACATCATGATTTTCTAAGCAGTTGAAATTTCTGTCGCAGAAATATTGTTACCAAATTTTAGAGTAGCCTGGCTTGTGGTTGGATTGGTGCAGAGAGTCATGCATTTCAGACTCACCGTGAACGAATTAATTTTATGGGGTTTTTCGAACTCACGACCTACGTGACGGACTATGATGTCGCTCAGATTGTAAACAAGTATCCATTTATGGGGATAAATAACACCTCAACAAAACAGCAGTTTAGATCTTGGAAATTGGATGTCACTCACACATCTGCGGCCCTAGTTTACTGGTGGACTGCCACGCATGTTATTTTTTTTTTTTGCTAATTTTCGAGTAAAATTTTTAAAATGGAGATGAGAATGATTTTCATCTGCATTCTGATTACATTCAACTGGCCTCCAATATTTGCCTTTTAGAGCGTAGTTTGTCTATTTTCAGTGCATTTTTTGTATCTCGGACTGCATATTCCACTTGCGAAATCAGTTTGTTTCGTCTGTCACTTTTATCTCAGCAAAGTAGCATCATCAGAATATTTATAAATCCTTTATTGATTGAAATATGGTTAACGGTTTTAATATGATTTCCTCTAAATTTATCAAAGTATTAACAGTGGCTAAATTTTATTACTGATATGATTCAGCTAGAAAATAAATTTTGATTTAATAACTTGAAAGACCCGCTCTGTGGCTCACTTGGCTGAGTCGCACTCTACGATGCTAGTAATCTAGAGGTCCGGAGATCGAATCTCGGCGTGGTCCAAAATTTCCGTACATGTGAAATATATAGTACTTACAACATTATATTTATACACTCCGAAATGATATGCAATGTAATGTTGATTGCCTATAAACGGCTGAGTTAACGCACCATGGCCCCACAAGGGGCTATACGGTACTGAGAAGAAAAAGAAGAACTTGAAAGACACTGAAATATGAGACCCGTTCCTTACAAGGTCCTTAACCCTGGCTTATTTTTAGTACGGAAAGGTCATGCTTCGTCGATTCGACGACCCTCAACTTTGACGCTTCATAAAAATCACCATTTCTCAAAATATTTATAAAATTTGACAGATTTTTAATCGTTAGTTTATTTAGAATGGAAAGACATCGATTTTGAGTAATTTTGTAAGGAAATTGATTTACAAAAGAAATTTTCTTAATTCAATATGTTATTTAGCCCGAAATATAAAACACTAAATTTAAAGATGAGATGAGTAAAAACTTAACGTTGATTTAATTTAAAAAATGTGCTCGAATCATAAAACACATATTCTAAACGTACTAGGAAATTGGGTTTAATGAGAAGCTCATGTATATACACGAGGCACAGCGATCCATTTAAATAAGTTGAATTCCATTAACTTCCCGACCTAACGGTTGAAATTGTGTAGTCCAAATCAGAAGCCATGAAATGAAACAGGAGATATGGGATCCACGCAGCCACAGTAGCACACTCACAAGTAAAATGTGTGTGCTGGTACGCAGCCTCCGTCAGTTACGAGAGGCCACTCGCTGTCATCTATTTGTATGCGCCTCCTGACTGCAAACTGTCCCGATCATGGCTTCTCCGGCAGCACTTGGAGTTGAAAAATGCAAATTTTGAAAATGTTGTCTAGTGCAGTGATTTTTTAACTACATCGATAAGGATTTTTTCACCATCATCATCGACCAGGGGGGGACCGCCCCTCCCTGCCCCCCCTGGCTACGCCAATGTGCAGGTACATGTTTAGATCCTTGAGTGGACACGAAATGTTGTGACGATAATTGTGGTTAACAAACAAATGAAACGTAAAGGTTGTTATATGCAATTTCAAATATATGTATGTACATGCGTATTAGGGTATTCCACTTTATTTTTAAATAAATTATATTTATATGCCACTTCAAAAGATCTAATAAATTTGTTCTGATTTCACGCACTTATTATCACTTCTTAAAAAGGGATAAAATGGGGATACATCATTTATCGATTTGTCTATTCTACTCAGACGTAACTCACCTCATTTTGATTTTCCGGATTAACTCTTGTTTCTGGCGTACTTTCAGCACATCCCATTGTTCATTGATCCTGACATTGTACATGTAATAAAGAATAACTTATTAAGAAGGCAATAAATCCACTGAGGTCAATTGGAAGTTTCTATTCGTAATAATATGTACCACAATTTTATAAATTATAATAATTATTACGTCATTAACCTAGATACTGTAACAAGCAACACACTCATGAATTGGACACAATATGACACATTATGAAAATGATAAATCTTAGATAAACTCTCTGCCTGTTAGCTAGATTTCGACGTCGCAATGTTACTATGTATCATCGCCAACATGCCTGCAAGTGATAATTTGCAAGACGTGATAGAGGAATTTCCCTTTAACTTTTCCATAGACAGGCCTGGACTTCAGGGGACTCCGAGCGCCACTGTGGTACAGACAACTTAAAAGGCCTGACTATTTTTTTTTGATTTTTTGATAATAAAGGTTTTCTTAAGGTATGTACTATGTTCATCGAGCGAAAAACTTGCATTTATGTCTCCCGTGGGGACTTGCTTTATATTCACAAAATTTAAGATAAATATGCACTCGCGGACTGATAGATTCGTCAAAGGAATTTGATTTGACGTACCATCAAAATTTTGACAGTAGTTGTATGGATTTCACGAACATTGAACATTATATTGCGCTTAGCTAAGCCTAGTTTGCATATTTTCCTGGGGTTGGATACGATATCCCGCCCATCATATCCCGGTTTTTCAAAATCCCGACATTCATTATCCCGCCATTTCAATATCCCGCCAGTTTAAAATCCCGCTCAATTGAAATCCCATCTAATCAAAATCCCGCCAATTTAATAACCCGCTAATTCATAATACCGCTTTTCCATCCCGTCATAGAAGGTAAGTATTCTTTCATAAATCGAGCGTGCGATTTTTGAAAAAGCGGCACCACATTTACCGTTAAAATAATGCATCGCCTCGCATGGGGATACTTAATTCTCGAAGATCCACGTACTAGCTGACTTTTGAATAATAGCTGGTCTGGTATTTTTTTCTGTAGAGGCTTAATTGTCAAATATTCCGACGGATTTTTGCTAAGAGAAAGTATCGCATGAACTGCTAGAAATCACATTACGTAACTAATATTTCCTTTGCAGTTTTCGATTTACAAAATCGACTAAACATATTAATAAATGATGAAGACGATATTCATTGCCCTATTGTCACGAATTTGTTTGAGAACAATAATAATAATAATGATAAACCCCTTGCTAACCTCTGTCTCTTTGGTAACCTTAGTGACCTTGGTCTTCTTGGTAACCTTAGTAACCATAGTACAATTGATAACTTTTGTGATCTCAGAAGCCCTTAGTAACCTTTGTAACCCTGATCGCCTTGGGAGCCCTTGTAACCTTGCCAACATTGGTATCTTTATACATCACATTAAATAATGTTAAGTCGATTTTATAAATCGAACACTGAAATAAAATATGATATCTCACAAAAACAACTGTGTTGTAAAAGGTTTCCGCCAAAGAAAACGTTATCAGCCGCAAAAAGGATTGATATAAATACAATGATACGCATATTCAAAAGTGATTGAATTAGTTGATAAAGCTTCCATCAAACCAGCGCGGTGCGGTAGAGGTACGCGTCACAAATAAATTTCCCCGCGGTAGACCACGGCGAATTTTCCAATTCGTGTGGTGTGTGTTGTGTGAACCGCGTACCGCTCCTGCCCTTGTTTGGTGGAGCAAATTTTTTTCAACGCTTATTGGCCGGAAGCTGAACGAGGGTACTATTTGCTGCTATGTTCCTTTCTTGATCAGATTTCATTTTGAAGCTTCCAGCCGTGTAGAAAATAAAAATGCGTTTTAGAACCTTATTTTGCTTTCCTTCGTATAAAACAGGTTTTTCTTTTTTTTTTTATACAATAAAGTTCGTTCGTAATTTTCATAAGATTGATTTCATTCTGTTACTAACCTTATTCAAGCTCCCCGCCAAATAGCGTTGAAAGAAATTTGCTCCACCAAACCAGCGCAGGAGCGGTACGTGGTTCACACAACACACACCAAACGAATTGGCAAATTCAGTAGTTTTCGATTTACATAGCCCTGGTAGGCCTTGGTAGCCCCTGTAACCTCGCAAACCTTCGAATCTTTATATATCACATTCAGTGGCGGAACAACTTCACTCGGGGCCCTCCCGTCAACTTCTTGAGTGGGCCCCCCTACACTGCGAATAAATCAGAGTAAAATCAACCGAGAAAACTCTTTAAGGTCGATCCACAATTTTCAGCAGGGCCGGATTTACCATCTATGGCGCCCCTGGGCAGTAGGCGAATCGCAGTCCCCAGTCAGTAGTTATGGCAGTCGCATTCACATGGATGGCTTAATGTTTCGTATACGGTAAGCAAGCGAATTTTTATATGGAATGTCAAATTATGTCGTTTTATTTCATACGATATGTTAAAACTCTTTAATTATACCGATTTTAGACGTGTTATCCTAGTTCGATCATTTTTCACTCAGCCATATTTGCCAAATTTTCGCTTTGTGATGGGAGAGAATATTAACAAAACACCATAAGTCAGTGTTTGCAGTAGGAAGCGTAAATGGCGGGAAAATAAATTAATACATTTTAAAAATTATGATGAATTGTATCGTTACAATAAAAAAAGGACACCTTCATAATTTTTATGATTGATGATTTCCCACTATTTTAGTCGCTCATTTGGGTGTGCCTTCCGGTGAAGTGTAATAAAAGCAAACAGCGCTATACAAATGTACTCAATAGCTATGGCTATAGCTTAAACTTGTAGTGTGCGGAACATTTAGAAAATCTACTACATACCAATATTCTACAAAATCGAAGAAAATGTATCAATTTGACAGAACGAAGAATCCAAAAAATGGATTCGTACGCTTCGTGTGTGGGTGCCCTAAGTTTTACTTGCTACACAATTGTTTCAGCTTTAAAATTAATTTAAACCCTTCAATTTTAAGAACGTTTGTACTTAATATTAAATTCAATGCAAAATCTTGGCAAGACTCCATTTAAACCAAATGTGGCCTCGGCACCACAGCCCTAATGAACGTGTATATACCGCAGGCGAGATAAAATATTTTAGTCTTTAACGACATACATAATTATGTATGCAGGCCGTACTAATTAGTTTGAACTAAGTTTAGTACCAATCTCAAACTATTTTGTTCGTGTTTGACAGTTCATGACAAAGTGGACTGGAACTTAGTCCGAAAGTTTAAAAAAGGTAGGTACTATCTTTGAGCAGGTATTATTAATATAAGGAGAGGGCGAAAGTTACGAATTCCATACAATGTGACAGCTCAAAAATGTGCCGAGAATCTAATACATGGGAGAGCAAGCATCTAACAGTAAAGTAGTAATTGTGTCAAAAATTCGTGTGCGCTTGGTTGAATTCTTCTTCTTCTTCATTCTCTTTGTCTTTAAAAGTGGGTTGTCAAGCATGGAACTTTGTTCGAATCGAGATGTACTGTTACTCTACTTGTGTCAAATCGCTTTGCTACAACAGTGTTGTTATTGTATTTTTCTCTCCCATGAATTTGCGCTTTCGGCACACTTTTTAAGTGATGTTGCCCCTCCTTCTATTAATACCTGCTCGAAGGGTACTATCACCAAACAAGGGTGGGTTGGATTACAAATCGCGGCTACAGTTAAAGAAAATAGCGCAGCCATGCCAGGAGCAAATTTTGTTTTTGGTGAAATTGTCCCATGAACTTTAGTACCTACCTTTAACTTGTCTCGGTACTTTAAGAAACCTAACCCGACGATTATGAGCATTACTAGTACCAAAACAAATACAGGGTGTCCGGAAACTGCCGCATAAACGCTCCGGATTATGATTCCTCAGTTGATTTCCAGCAAAAAAGTTGTACGGAACATACCCCCTCAGCTTAACCCTTTAACTGCCACAGGCATTTAAAGATTTTTGAAAAAATCATTTTCTTGCACGACTTAAAGCCTAATATCTCCAAAGCTAGACCAGCTAGAATACTGAAATAAAATGATTATTACAGCCAACAAATTTACCTATAAAATAAAACGAACCACACTAAAATCGAATAAGAGGTTTGGTTTTTTACAGAGCTTCAAAGTCAAATTTGTGTGATTTGACCCAAAAACAATCTTTTTTTCCATTTCAATTTTCTCCAACTTCTGCCAAGGTGAGGTGCTTGTACGATTCTTTTAAAAATTGGCGCATAGTCTTACAATCATATCTTTCTTACATCATTTTAATCTAGCTCCATTACTTCTAACAGTTTTTATACGTTAAGTGTAGAAAACTAGGGCTAATTTTAGCTCGAATTCAATACAATTCAATTCACACTGCCCCTATAGATCTGCAATTGGTAAAATCTATTCAAAGTATATGTCGAAATCGAGCCAAAATAACCCTAGTTTTCTGCACTTAACGTACTAAAACTGTTATAAATAATGGAGCTAGAATAAAATGATGTAAGAAAGATATGATCGTTTGATTATGCGCCAATTTTTAAAAGAATCGTACAAGCACCTCACCTTGGCCGAAGTTGGAGAAAATTGAGATGAAAGAAAAGATTGTTTTTGGGTCAAATCACACAAATTTGACTTTGAAGCTCTGTAAAAACCAAACCTCTTATTCGATTTTAGTGTGGTTAGTTTTATTTTATAGGTAAATTTGTTGGCTGTAATAATCATTTTACTTCAGTATTCTAGCTGGTCTAGCTTTGGAGATATTAGGCTTTAAGTCGTGCAAAAAAATGATTTTTTCAAAAATCCTTAAATGCCTGTGGCAGCTAAAGGGTTAAGCTGAGGGGGTATGTTCGTACAACTTTTTTGCTGGAAATCAACTGAGGAATCATAATCCGGTGCGTTTATGCGGCACTTTCCGGACAAACTGTATAATTTAAATGAGCAGACCGGATAGCAACGAACTAGTGTTTTTTTTCTGGCTAAGTGGAAAGCTTTTTTGTCAGAACAACAAATACAATTGAAGACGGAAGATAAATTACTCAAGACTGGATTTAAGGATGGTGCACAATATCAAAGTGGAAAGGTGATGCGAAGAGGTGAGGAGGATAAAAAAAAACTTTCAAAGATTTAGGAGAATATAAAATTTGTTTATCTAAGGCACCTGGTGAAAGAGGAACAATAAATTGAGCATTTTTTGACTTCGAAAAGTGTATTTCTCTTCTTGTTTTCAAAAAAATATCTACGTCGGAGATCGGAGTGCTGTTTTCGCAGTCGTACTGTTTTTATGGTTCGAGAAATCTGTCATATGGCTTTTGAGCCCTTGAATCTCGTGGTCCCCCGCGCCATGCGGGCTCTCATGTGCCGCCCCTGATCACATTAAACTTAATGGTAATCCTAACTTTGACCTTAACCTTGGCCTAAGCCTAAACCTCAAACTCAACCTTAACGCAAACCCTAGCCTTACATTTAACCCTAATAATAACGTTAACTGCGACCTATCCGTTACCCTAAACCTCATTTTCACTTTAACTTTAGCCCTAACTTGAGTCTAAACCTTTACTCCACCAGACCCCGAACTATATTCACCCTCAATTATGTCTCAGAGTCATAGAAAATATGGACCATCGGATAGAAGTATGCCACGGTAGCCATGGCGAGCATTTGGTCGATATTTTGTTTTACACATAACTGCCATAGATCCTTCTATCATAAGGTGACCAGATCCTGGAGGGAGAAATGCTGTACACAATATTGACCAAAACAGCACATCCCACCCTTATTCTTAATGACGAAAATATATCTGAGCTCCCCAGAGAATCGTCGACTATTTTGTGGAACTTAAGCCTACGTAGGGCGCACCCGGCCTAACAGGCTAATAAAACGCTTTCTCGTCTGCTCCACGCTATTGGACAGGTCCAAAACTTTACAATCCATTTACTCGTCTAACTTTAAGAATCTAATACAATGGCTACCTCCAGTTTTCCATGGATATTTAAACAGTTGCGTGGTAAAGGGTCTGGCTGGAGGGGCCGCCTGCGCCTAATCGCGATACAACCTAACATACGAGAAAGCACTGCATCAACAATGTTCTTTAACATTTAATTTTAGAGCCTCAAGGTACATTCCTAATACATTCCTGGCCTTTCATTCGTTTCAATTTTTCTTATAAGCCTTGAATGTAGTATTTTTCTTAAATTTTCTTTTTTCGGTTTTTCTAGAAAATCAACAATTTTGATTGGGTATTATTACGTTTAATAAATGCGTTTCTTAGTGCTCAATTTAGATTAATTACTTTCCTTAGATAGATACTAATAAATAAATTTCCGAAAACTATTTATAATTTATAGCAACATGTTAGCAATAAGGACCAAAGTAGATGGGTGGCCTCTCAGGCCGAGGGCGCTTTGTTTTGATTGATGGTGCGCCCGACGAAGGAGTGCCCATTTCTTACACTACTCTTCAAGTTTTCCACCAGCATCGAATACTGTATTCAGTCAGCAGGATCTCCAAAATGAAAGGATTCTTCTTAGGCTTTTTTTAGATTTTGTGTCTCGCTGCCTCCAGACTGTCAATAAAGACAAAATTTACTTTTAAGGATTTGATTTGTTTACTCTGAATTTGGTCTGCAGTTTGTGATTGATTTTTTCTGAAATTCTGGAAATCATATTTATCCGCGAATTTCGATTTCTCGTGGAGAGTTATTATTTTTCTGTGAGTAGTGACCAGACACATGTGAGCCCGCGGACTAATGGTTGGGAAACAGATGTTGATAATAAATATATCTGAATCGAAGCAGAGGTGAGGACTTGAATCTCTTTTGGTATACTAATAAAATAAATGCCGTTTTAATGTGGGCAGTACTAAGCATGGTTTGCACCTAAGGGTTCTTAACATTGATAGGTAAATTGTCGGGGGTGATATAGTCTCCTCTTGAAAAGTCTGTCCTTATGTAAGCGGATTGAAGGTTTCACAGTCTCTAATAAAAAAGATGTCAGGCTTATCATTCATAATTTGCGATAGAAAATTAGTTTCAAGTACGTGTCCATAATGCTTGGCGGAGGTTGCCAAAAATGCTGTACATTTTGCTGTACGCTTCACAATGCTGTACGAAAGGTCTAAATGCTGTACTTTACAGCGAAATGCTGTACGTATGGTCAGCTTATTCTATCATAATAAAAATTTTTTTAGATAATTCTCTAAAAACTTTTTGTTTTATTAACAATTAACTTCGTGCATTCACGTTGGACCACCCTTTACATTCCTCACATACATATATTTAAAACCTGACTGAACTTCTTAGAAAACTATTTATTATTCTTGAATATTATATGGGTCGTGTCTTACCAGTATCACGCAATCAATTTCCCTATTCGTTTATAATATGATGATAACGAACATATATGTACTCGGTCTGTCAACAAGGGCGATTGATTAAGAAACGAAATAAATTAATTAGGGAAAAACCTTGTTTGACTGACGCGGTTAGTGTTTGAATTGAATATAAATAGCCAGTTAAAGGCGCTACCAAAATAATACGGTCATCTTAGCCTGTCCTTATTGAAAAACCCTATATCGTATACATATATCATGAAACAGATATCCTTGGGCTCAGACGAATGATATACATACATATTTCTAATAAATTTATGTGATTGATGAAAAAGGGCGCATATATAAATAATGTTACGATATGACTCGCGTTAACCTTTAAAAGTTAATATGTGAACTTCTTACGTATTTTTTTTAGAAGAAAGAAAATAAAATGTAATGCAGGAAATTAACGATTTGAGAAAATTTCTGTATTTAAATAGAATATCAGTAGATTATCCCGATAGGAAAACTTATGTTAAAGAGGAAATGAAGGGTAGTGAGAGATGAAAGCGCTCGAGTTTTTCTATGGGAGCGCTTCAAAAGGCCTTCTGTAGAACTTTTTTCCATAGGGATATAACGAGAGACTCGAAACTAGAGTTATGCATTCTCACATATCTGTATTTTCGCTCCTTTACGTTGGAAATTAAATAACATAATCCACCACGTGCCAAACAGTTGCTACTGGAGATTTGCATAGCGATGACACCCCAGAGGGTCACTTATCTCACATTTAACTACTTCAACAGTTACAAAACTCAAGTTAAATTAAATGGTATAAAGTTCGTGACCAGAACAGCCATTCACCCTATGATATCATTACTCAGGTCATCAGGCCATTAGGAATTTATCTAAAATATGGCGTACGTATACTTACAACACTTAACTATGATATACCGCTCCTTATTAGTGAAACCACATTTATTTCTTATTTAGAAATTCTCACTAGTTTCTGCATACTGCACTTGCATACGACTCTTTGTACTTACCTTTTAAAATAAAATTTTATACAATCCACAGGTTTGACTTGGTAAGATAGGAACACTACACTATCCACTATACGGCAAGGATTAAAACAGAACAGCACCGTTTCTATAAATTAAGTGATTTTCCACAATATACACACTGTTTGTGCTTTCTAATTCTCTTATATCACTAATGTCTCAATTGACTCCTTTTTCACACATGCCACTTTTGATCCTTTGAAACTTTCCGCGTTTATAGAAATCAAACTACAAACAACACAATAGGTCACTAGGCAGACACGACAACTGACTCCTTGGCGCTAAAAGTCACAACAAAATGTCGAGCAAACCAGACAGGACATTCAGTCCTTGCGCGTTACAATATTTTGATATAGAGAGGCGAACATACGCGATTACAAGTACATATTTGTATATAGACACCGCTTATACCGTCACCATCCGTCCGACCATGTAGTAGCATTGTCCTTCAATGGGGTTGAAATATGGGAGCGGTGGCGTCTTGCTGTCCCCTAAAGTGTGTATAGAAATTTTATTACATTTAAAGTCCGCCCGCAATGATCGTATAGCGTGTCCTAGACAATGAGTAGATAATGTATGTACATATGTACATACTCTGTGTGATTTCCCAATATGACAGCAACAACCCATCCTCAAGTTTATAGTCAAGGCGTCTCGTTATGTCCGCGTTGAACAACTTCCACCCATCATGGTTTCACACTGAATTGCCAACTATCAACATTTCGTCAATTATTCATCATAAGAATACTTTGAACTAGGAATCGAATTGTAATTTGAAAAAAAAAAGGACTTTCCACTTTAGGTGTTTGCCTAGTCACTTATGGTCTGTGTGTAATTTATTGATCAAACTTTCACAGTGGCGTAACTAGGGGGGGGTTTTGGGTGTTAAAACCCCCCCCTTGCAAGTAGGAAAAAAATATAAAAATTTTAAGGTAAAAAGGCATAATGAAAAATAGTTGTAAAAGGCGAGTTAGTGAACTTTTTAAACCAAGGAAAGAATATACAAAGTTGGGTATGTAACAAGATAATAGGTAAGTTCATTCGAAACTCCTAACGACTTTTCCCACCTTAAATACATAGTTTTTTTTATACACAAACTCAGAAAATGGATTACTGATTTGTTCGGAACGAGTAATAAAAATCAAAGTTTTGTGAACGAGTAAAGTAGTCTGTGGCAGTGAAAGGGTTAAAAATTGGGGGTATGCTCGTTACAACTTTTTTGCTATAAATCAAGTGAGAAATCATTTCCCGGTATGTTAATGCGGTAGTTTCCGGACACCCTGTATAATATGCAGTTGCTTTCAAAAGAGAGAAAATTCGAAAATGTATTTGAATTTGAATAGATTTTTTTTTCTCCAGAAAAATTTTGAGAAATTGTTTATCCTCTTTTCCAAGTAAGCACATACAATGGGTATGGTTCCGAAACGCAGCGGTCGCATATGTTCCGACAACATGTTGTCCATTCTGAACCTCTAACTGTGACTTTACGAATAAGAAATAATCTCCGGAGCTTTTCGTTTACACATTCCACATTGGCACACATACGGAAAACATCTAAAGTTATTGCTGATCCGCAAAATCGCATTTATAGGGTCAGAATGGACAATATGTTGTGGGAACATATGCGACCGGTGCGTTTCAGAACCGCACCCATTATGTACAGTTAACTTTTGATATTTATCTATTTCGCTTTGACAAGCAGACACTCTAACGGCTTCCTTGTTGAGTGTTGCACGTCTTCGATTAGCCTGCTTGTTTGGATATTTATCAGCCTCCGTCTGGTCAAGTATTGTGCGTTTTAGTTGATCGAGAAAAACTTAAAACCATATAGTTTTAAATTTACAAAACCACCGTTCGTGGTATAAGGAATAAGGTGAGCTATTCAATGAAAAGTGGTGATTAATGTGTGTTTTCTTAGTGCTTTTCACTAGTCTGTTTCTCTCGCGGTGTTCACTTGATTTGAAAATCAATCAATTTATCTCATATCATTTGTGAAGGAGAAGCAAAGTGTGCTGAGGCTATTAAATCATGCAGCCTACAAAGAAACGCAAACCGGGTGTTGTGACTATCGATTCTTTTTTTGCGAAGACGAGACGCCAAGAACGAAAAGACTTGGAGCCCGACAATGTAAGTCAAACTCCGGAGCTCGATTTTGTCGCCTTTACGGGGCTTTCGGAAAGCGATGAAAACTGTAGACCGGTGGATATCGTTCGTGTTGGTGGCAATAATGCTGATAATGTCGGGGCTTCCACATCAAGAGCCTCTGATGCTAGCATAAACTTAGATGTTACGTTGCAGCATACGGAATCTGACATCGGGTTCTATGTTAGCTCTAGTGAAGGTAATGCAATTGTATTACTTGTGTCCTTTTGCCTTTGTTCGAACTATATTTTGGTGATTCATAACTTTCTAGGACTCCCTCCAAAGCTTCACCTAACTGATTCCGTGAGAACATTCCTTGCCCGTCAAGTTTGGCGTCCATCAAGTGACTTTGTTTTCCCAAAATCTGGCCCGCGAAATTTGGCTTTTCAACTGAAGTGGATGTCAACCTATCCATGGCTTGCGTACAGCAAAAGGGAGGATTCAGCTTATTGCTTATGGTGCGTTCTATTTTCTCCTATGTTCGTGGGGAAAGGTGCTGCGGCCACAACTGGTCAACTTGTTTCCAGCAAATTTAATAATTGGAAAAAGGCCAAAGAAAAATTTGAAGAACACAAAACTAAAGGGTTTCATGAGCACTGCAGAGTGAAATTTAACTACTATCTGACAATTGATTTAGATGGCAAACAAGATGCGATTAACTTGCAATTGGATAAAGCTGCGAAGGAACAGGTTAGTAAAATACGTTTGGCATTTTAATAAAATTTCACGGTGCTGCAATAAAATAGTCCAAAAATAAGAGGAGAAATTTCCAAGAACAGAATAAATAAAAAAAAATGCTTATGAATGAATGTTATTCAATAATAAAACTAGATATAGTATAGTGATTTTAGCTGAAAAAATGATGAAACCCAAACATCCAAAAAAAGAGCTGACTTTTGATGCCAAATTGTTCTATGGCCTGACCGCATTACGCAGCAAAAAGTTAGACTTTTTTGCGCGTCACGTTTGGCGGGTAAGGGGTGGCAAAGGGAAGAAATTATGATTTTTCGCGAATATCTTGTTAACTGTAATATTTACAGCAAAATGTTCTGACAACAATTTAAACTACACAAAATTCCCTCTCTAATGATATATAATACCGTATACCTTCTCTTGGCAAATTATATACTAGACCTAAAAACATTCGGTGTAATTTCGATTTTTTGATAGTTACATTTGGCGCTCTAGCTCCTGAAGTAATTTAATTGGAGCCATGATAATTGGGATAACTATTCCTAACAATATATAGCTGTCCCACACGGAGACTCAAGCTGCCCCGACAAAGCATTCTCCTATATCCCCTATTAACATTTAAAAAAAAGACATGCCTGTAACTTATCGGCGAATCACAGCAGGCGGGAAAAATTTTGGTAAACGTTTAGGCTAAGTCCCATTAGACCCTCTACCAAATATTACTTCGATCTGATTAAAACAAAGGGTACCTTCCATACAAAATGACCCGAAAATTGCCTACGAGCAAAACTTTAATTTTGATTGCCTTGTTCCCTTATTTCTAAGGAAACTAGTGGCATTGAATTTGAATAATTTGTATGGGAGGTACCCTTTGTTTTAATCCGATCGAAGTAATATTTGGTGGAGGGTCTAATGGGACTTAGCCTTAACATTTACTAAAATTTTTCCCGCCTGCTGTGATTCGCCGATAAGTTACAGGCATGTCTTTTTTTTAAATGTTAATAGGGGATATAGGAGAATGCTTTGTCGGGGCAGCTTGAGTCTCCGTGTGGGACAGCTATATATTGTTAGGAATAGTTATCCCAATTATCATGGCTCCAATTAAATTACTTCAGGAGCTAGAGCGCCAAATGTAACTATCAAAAAATCGAAATTACACCGAATGTTTTTAGGTCTAGTATATAATTTGCCAAGAGAAGGTATACGGTATTATATATCATTAGAGAGGGAATTTTGTGTAGTTTAAATTGTTGTCAGAACATTTTGCTGTAAATATTACAGTTAACAAGATATTCGCGAAAAATCATAATTTCTCCCCTTTGCCACCCCTTACCCGCCAAACGTGACGCGCAAAAAAGTCTAACTTTTTGCTGCGTAATGCGGTCAGGCCATAGAACAATTTGGCATCAAAAGTCAGCTCTTTTTTTGGATGTTTGGGTCTAGAGCTAAAGTCACTATACTAATAGGCAGAAAAAAATTCAAAACAGTTTTGAGAATAATTAAAATAATGAGAAGTAGTGTCATTTCAATATCTCTGATCACTCCTTTGACTTTTTCATTTTTATTTCAAGATCACAAATAACAAATGCGTTGCCTTACGTATAATAAGGGCTGTGATATTCTGTGGAGAGCGTGGGTTATCCCTTCGTGGTCATCAGGATTCCGGCGCTGTACTAAGAGAAGAGGAACGAGATAATGCACCGAAACAGAGAGACGGGAATTTTAGGGCACTTCTCCGCTATGCTTGCAAATCTGGTGACACTCTGCTCGAAAACCATCTGAAAAACGGATCTAAGAACACTATGTATACTAGTCCAAGAGTTCAGAATGTTATAATTAGTGCCTGTTTCTCTATAATTACTGCTAAAATAGTTGCTAAGGTTAACAAGGCAGGAGCCTTTACAGTCCTTGCTGATGAGACAACCGACAGAAGTGGTGTTGAGCAGCTTGCCTTATGTGTGAGATATGTTTTTGAGAATACTTTGCATGAAGAATTTTTAGCGTTTATTGATGTTAGGGATATGTCTGGGGAAGGTCTTGGTGCTGCAATTGTTAAGGGTCTCAGGGATGTAGGAATAGAAACTCGAAATATGTGCGGGCAAGGTTATGATGGTGGGAGTAATATGAAAGGAAAATTCAGGGGCGCACAGTCATTCGTCAAGCAACTTTCAGAAGCCCCTCTAGCTCTATACTTGCATTGTGAGTCTCATAGTTTTAATTTAGCAGTATCCAGTGCATGTGACATAAGGGAAATCAGTCATTGCTTAGCAATTGTTAATTCCATTCAAGTCTTCTTGAAGACCCCGAAACGAAAAGAAGCCCTCCGAAAAGTTATTGCCGAGGCTACTGATGGCGAATCTCGAGTTCGAGGACTTATCCCATATAATCCCACAAGATTTATTGAAAGGCACACGTCAATTGCGCGTTTCTGGGACCAGCTCGGCTCCATCCTGACCTCTCTGTCGGTGATAAGTGAATGGGATAATGCGGAAACTGCTGCCGATGCTAAATCCAAATATAATTCTTGTTTGTCTCCACCATTTCTCGTTGCGTTGCGGTGTATCGTTTCTATTCTCGCTGTATGTCAACCTATAACTCGGCAGTTGCAATCGAAAACTATGGATCTCAGCAAGTCCCTGCTGATTGCAGAAGGTGCCATAAAAACCTTGCAGGGAATGCGAGCCAATGCGAGCACAAGCTTCAGCCAAATTTTTAATGAAGTTCAATCTCTCTGCGCCACATATAGCTTAGAAATTACTATGCCACGAACGACCGGTCGTCAGACGCACAGAAACAATGTCCCAGCTGATAACGCTGAAGATTTTTACAGACGATCAGTGTATTTGCCATTTCTGTCTACAGCAATAGTCGAAATACAAGAACGGCTCACAGCCCATCGCACTGTATTGTCATGCTTTTCTTCAATTCTCCCGGGAGAAGGGCTTGTTACAGATGGCAAACAATTATTATCGGAGCAGTGCCTAAAAGAGGGTAAAGTTTTGTTCGAAACCTACCAATCCGCAGGTTTCTTGAAACTTAACTCTACTCCCCTCGAATTCGAATGTGAATTGCTCCAGTGGCACATATTTCTAGAAAAATGTGAAGAGACGTTGAAGGCATCTGTGATGTGCTTGTATAATCTGTGTTCGCCGCAGGCATTTCCTAACATCAGTATGCTGCTGCAGGTGCTAGCTACTTTGCCAGTGACTTCGTGCACACCGGAAAGGTGCTTCAACACTCTAAAGCACCTAAAATCATACCTCCGTTGCACAATGTCCGAGGAGCGACTAAACGGGCTCACTCATCTGTACGTTTATGAAGGATTATGCTCCGAGAAGGAAGTGCTAGACTATATTGTCCAAAATGGCAGCCTTAAGAAGCTTGGTTATCATTTCAAGTAAAATATACTTAGGCTTCACGCACACGACGCGAAAACGGCTCGCAAGCTCGACACATCGAAATGCATTGGTTCTTATGGGAAGCTCACGACAGCGAGAGCTGTCAAATCACAACTAGCGAGACGTGTTTTCACATATCGTGCACCACAATCCGCAAATTCACGGCTCGCGAGCCGTGTTTTGACCGTGCACGGCTCTCGCTTGCTGTCGCTCGTCATGAGCTTCCCATAAGAGCCAATGCATTTCGATGTGTCGAGCTTGCGAGCCGTTTTCGCGTCGTGTGCATGAAGCCTTAGGTACTTAAGAGCCGTAAACGCGTTTATGCAGTGTGAGAAATGCACTCATTACACTGATAACGTGTGCTGTACAGAGTAAGTTGTTAGTGTAATGGGTGCATTTCTTACACTGCAAGTCCAGATAAATGTAGTTTAACCCTTAACTACATTCGTGGGGTAGTTTTCTACCCCAGTCGTCATTTTTTTTTATCATAACTATGTTCGTATTGCACCATGTTCGTGCAAACTTCACGTAATCTCTGCTGACGTTGTGGTCTCTCTGAGTGCAGAATTGAGTGCTTCTACATGCAATAGTATTCTGGCTAAATGCACGATGGGGTAGAAAAATACACCACGAATGTAGTTACGTTGGCCTTTTGTTCATCTTTTACCTTGAGTATTTATTTTGAAGACATATTGCGATATTTTTCTAAGGAGAGTTTGCACAAATTTTGGAAAAGGATTTTTTAAATGTAGGTTTAAATGTGTTTTATCTCTTTAAATAAAATGCTAAATCAGGATAAGGAACTTCCTTACGGTACATTTTTCAAAAATATAAAATCATTAAAAGACCGCATGTCCATATTTTTATGTAATGAAAAATTAGAAAATAGTTTTTGTTAACTTTAATTCTAGTTTGCCTTAAATTTAAAAAACTTTGGAAGAAATAATTCCAAAACTTTTTTAAATTTTTTTTTTTAAATAAGGAAAAATACTCTTTTTTTCTACGGAAAAATAATGACTGGCTTGAAAAAACTCCATTTCCTTTAAAATAATAAGATGTTTTGAAACCATATAAACATAATTTGAATTTAAATGAATGACTTGTTGTATTTCACCCTAAAACTTGTTAAAGTATAAAGTGTTTTGCAAAATATACCAAAATATTTATTGGGGTAGAAATCTACCCCACAAATGCACATACGTTGGTAAAAATAACGAATGTAGTTAAGGGTTAAAAGATAATAACATAAT
Organism: Microchrysa polita; assembly: GCA_949715475.1. NCBI lineage: Eukaryota > Metazoa > Arthropoda > Insecta > Diptera > Stratiomyidae > Microchrysa > Microchrysa polita. The sequence goes on along the minus strand of OX454415.1, from coordinate 129,932,546 downwards.
TTTAAGCATATTTTCAAACTGAATTACAAATGTATGTTACATTCTAAGTCCGTAGTTAATAAGAACACTTAAGCAAATAATGTTTGCTTTTTTTGTTACGTTAAATGCTAAGTTAAATTTTAAGCCAATGATCAAACAATAAAAAAATTTCGCAGGAATTAGATAGTTTAACATAAAAACAATGAAAGCAAAGCTAAATACATATTCTAATTCGCTCTACTCTCCTTCCCGTATAAGAAAGTTCTATATCACACCCCCTATCATACCACTGCCCTCTTATATGCATTGGCATTCCTCCCAACATGTATAGAAATCGACCAAAAAACCCCCCCCTTGGGTGTCCTCTAGTTACGCGCCTGAACTTTCACCAACGAGTGGTCATTGCCCCTATTACGAGTAAGAGTAAGTTATAATCGTGAGGTAAGCGTCCTTTTTACGCAAGACTACTCTTGTGCAAAATTTCAGTTGTACGTTTTCACTATACATTTGTTCAAGGTACGACTGGATGGGTGAATGAGGCAAGTTGTGCCAACCTGTTGATTTTTACGCTGACCTATTTGAGTAGCCCCAATGGATGAGTAAATTGATAAATAGATTGTCCCCTGAAATTGTACTATATAAGTACTACCAGCAATATTAGTCTAAGAAAATTGGGCCAAAATATGGCCATCCAACGGCAAAAATCCTACATCGGATTTTTTTTTGATTATGGATGGTTGGGGATGGTCCCCAGATGATGGCATCAAAAGTCCCAACCGATTGGCGGTCCGGAAACTTCAAAAAAGGGGGGAAAGGGGGACATTTTTTCGGTTCTTTGCGATTATTTCAAAAACGGTACGAGATACAGAAAAATAGTCTGAGGACGAGAAAAACTACATAAAATTATCTTTGCAATGATATATAACTCATTAGAGTTTAATTGAATATTTCGGCGCTAGACTAGAAAATAAATTAGAATATTTTCATTGCCTTTGTTAACGAAAAGAACTGGAGATGATTTTTTTCTAGTGGTTGTGGGGTGCGGTGATACATGCATGTTTCCACCTCTGGTCGCCTTATTACTAAAACACATTGCATATATATTTTTAATGCGCAACCGGAAATTACCAGACCATCAGGGAGTATTTAAATTCTTGTATTAACGGTATTAGCCCCGGACCCGTAAATACATGTCTAAAAAGGCACGAGGTTCGTTCATGGATTGATTTTGGGAGTTAGAGTAGGTACCAACATCGTAATTTCACGTGAAATTCATACAACTACTGTCAACATTTTGATGGTCGTGAAATCGAATTCGCTTGGTGGATCTCACTTCACACGGAAGTCTCCGCAGTGGTTTTTGACATTTCGCCGGCAAAAATAATGCAGTTGCACTTTATTTCACAGAGAAAAATTGTCATCAGCAATCAATGAGTCCGCGCGAGTGCACATTTCTCTTAGAAGCGCCACAGATCGATCGGCCAGATTTTTTGATTGCGAGATTCAAGTTTTTGATTTGACGTGTGGAACGTATTGCCAATGCAATTTTCCGTACAAGCTGTCATGACAATTATGTGTTCTCAGTTGCTGATTTTTTGACATAAACCTGTGGTCGTTCTTCATTCCGTGGTTGTGGCGGTCATTCTTCATCAAAGTAGCAATGGATGTCCATCTTCCATCGGCAAAAATGGTATAATTTTCGCTATTTCGTGTTGTGTCTTGTGGACGATGAGACTGTCAATTTCAGATTGCCCGATAAATTGCCTAATGTGCACATATGGACATAAAAATAAGTACACCCCTCATGTCCCTTTTAATGCCCAATTTTCATACACTTTTTAAAATTGTAATACTCCAAATAGATAGTCATTATGAAAATAAGGATACAACAATGCCAAAGGACCCGAAAAACTAAATGGCATCCCCCTAGTATCTTAGTCTCTCGCGATATAGGCTTTGATGTGGGTATTCAGCTTGGTCAAAATAATAAGTACACCATCGGTTATTTTAATTTTTTGCCAAAGCTTGGTATTTGTCGTAAGGATTTGTTTTTTTTTATTCATTTGTGCATGCAACAAGCGTTAAATTAAAACAAAAAACAAAAATTTAGGGGGCGAAAAACACGTGGTAGGTACCAAGAAAGACGTTTAAGTTCCAAACTTTGAAATGGCAGAAAAAATATTCGCTCAATAACGGAATAATCCACCTAAACATTACATTCACTGTGTAATTCATTAAAAACTGATTAAAATCAGTTTCAAATGCGTTTTAGTCCATATAAAGACCTAAAGGATAACTGTCGATCTCATTATCACTATGGCAAAAAAAAAATTCCCTTGGCATAATTTATGATTTTCGCGGTAAATATTTAAAATTTATAATCTTTTTGAAAAGTAATCGAAGAATACAAGAATTAAAGCAGTTCTGGCAAAAAGCTTGGAAATTTCCATGGCCACGTCAAAAAGTATTAACGGTACAACAAAATTTTTTAAGGGACAGTTCTTCTTGTTCCAGACCGAATAATGAATACTCACAGAATATTCTGTTTCATTTACGAGATCGTGATAAATTTGATTGGAAACCACTCTCACTATACTATTCTTCATTCAGGAAAATAATAGTATCATATACGCTACTTCAATTGGCTATTTCCCGTGGAGGCGAAAAAAAACATGGACTATGGTTTTTTTAATAGTTTGCTTTTGTTCAAATACACCTAATAACCGATACTATGAGACAACTCCCGTATAAGAAATGTTTGTCAAGGGTCCCAGAATATTACACTGATGAACTCATAACCTTGAAATTGGGATTTCAGCTGGATATTAACCCTAACCATACGCCACAAACTGGCCAATTACGAAATTTCCTGGAAGTAACCCGCGGATATATGGTATGATGGGAACATGCCCGTAAGAACCATCTCCAGAGGTTTTTTTTTTCAAAATAATGGACAATTTAGTTTTAAATAATAAAAGAAATCCAATTCTTGTCGAATCAGAACATAATATTTTAATTAAAACCAGTTTTAATCAAATTAACTGAAATGTACTTATTATTTTGTCCAGCTTTTTTTAGACGGTTCGTCATTTTTTAAGGTAAATGAAAGCTGTTATTTATTTGGGTTCTATACAAAATCCACAAAGTCAAAATCCACAAGTCAAAATCCATAAAGACAAAATCCATAAAGACAAAATCCATAAAGTCAAAATCCACAAAGTCAAAATCCATCAAGACAAAATCCATAAATTTTTGTATGAAGAGAGCCATAATGCTTATTGCGTGGGCACTAGACAATTACCAAACCCCGGAGCATATGCACTTTACCTGAAGACACGGAGAAGGATGCACTCGGAGCATATGCGCCTTAGGTGTCTCTGTCTTTACCTGAAGCGCTTATGGTCCGGTGCATTCCTTTCCGTGTCATCGGCTAAATCGTATATGCCACGGATGAATCCTTTTCCGTGGCTTCAGGTAAAGCCCATATGCTCCGGGATTTGGTAATTGTCTAGTTAACGTAATAACGTACATAAATATTCTCAATATTCAATTGTGATAAGCAAACTGATGTAAATTTGAATTTATGGATTTCGTCTTTTTGGATTTTGACTTTGTGAATTATGACTTTACGGATTTTGTCTTTGTGGATTTTGACTTTGTGGATTTTTCAATTTTTTTGGATTTTATATAGAACCCATTTATTTTAATTATTACATATTCTTTAATTTCTCATCAATTCAGTATGTATTTAAATATTAACATATGGTTTTATTTACTGAAATAACTACTTGACTACAGGGTGATAAGAAAAAATCGTATGGGTGTACTTATTTTTTTGGCCATGTGTGTATGTGCTGTACGGGCGGCAGAACGATTGTGGGCAATCGATTGCCCAATCGATCGGCCGGGAGATCGTCAGGTTTGTGGCGCCCTTTAAATTGGTTGAATAAAAGGCAAGTCTACATACGGCACATTTTCACGGGAGACATAAATGCAAGTTTTTCGCTCGGTGAACATATTACTCACCTTTAGTGATGCTACAGCTAAGGTATTAAAGAGTTTTAGCAAGTCGTACACTTCTCTACACGATAACGCTCTACGGAAAGGGTTACACTAGATAAACTCGCACGCGTACCAAAGAAACGGTATTTAAAAATTTAAACTTTAATCGCGACACGTCCCGACATCGACAGTCTCGGCTGTTTAACGTGCGGCCTTACGAACGTATGAACCTCATCGGTATGCAGATGAGGAATGAACGCTTTGTTTAATTTTCCGGAGCAAGGATTTCCCATCTCTTAACTCGGTGCAGGATTGACGATCGGCAAGGAGATTTGCAACCCAGGCGTTTCTTCAGCTACGAACAAAAACCGGTTTAACTGGTTGTTGTTCCTGACTACACGCAGAATATTCAAATCGGGAACATTTTGCATCCATGAAGTTGTTTCAATGTGTTGGTAGATGTGCCATATGCTTGTCGCGGCACTGGCACAACGCAGAAAAAAACAAATGCATTTGCATTCTGTGTTTTCTCATTTCATAGTTCGGTTGATCTGTTTGACTGCTTAGCCTGATGTGTACCGGCCAACGGTTGAATCTGAAAGAAAATGCCACTGGTCAAAATGCCTTTAACAGGTAAATGTGTGTATTAGTGCGGAACATCTCTCATTCCGAAGATTTCTTGGAACATTTTGATGTTCTTTTGCATACCTTTCCCCTCATGCATCCCTTCCGTAAAAAATTGGTTGTATTCTGCTGTTGTTGACCCAATGGGCCTGTCTACACGTGAAACAAGAACAAGAAGAAAATCCATTTTTTTTTTAGAAGAGATACGCGAGGAGTAAGGCAAGGAAAAATGCACTTTTCATATAGTAGTAGCGCCTCTAGTAATTAGCCTACAGAGGAATACAGCATTATCCGCCAATCCGATTCTCCTAGCCTAGAGTTTTTACCTGTTTTTGTCATTGAGTTGATGCGGTCTTGGAGTCATTTGGAATTCTCAGCTCAGTTCATGTTTTTTTTAGAGAGTTGCATCTTGCATAGATACTACGCCTACAGGTGTCTGCTGAACCACCTTTCGATTTTATTTCGCATGGACGGTTTTGGCACACCGGTATGCCGACTTACGATTTTCTTTCTCCTTTAGCAGCTTCCTTGTGAATTTCTCAGACCACCCTGCTCACACTGCCTCCCTTTCATTTTCATTCCTGTGTCAATGCAAATCCCTTTTTTTCCAAAGGGGGGGGGGCGAGTGTGGCCTCTCGTTAATACTGTGCTTTGGTCTCCGGTCTCCAGCTTGTGAGGAGTTGACACCATTTTTTCAAGCAATACCAGACATTTAAGTAGTAGAGCTTTCTGTCCTACTTTCTTCATTATTCACGGGTTTGTTTCACCATCCTCGCAGTTTAAGTTTTAGAACCACAAATTAAATATTGAAAAACGATACACGCGAATCCCTAAATTAGAGAGTTTTAGAAGTTTACGGGCGGTTTTATAAGTATGCAGCACATTACTGTGTTCCAGTGTGTGCATCGTCCTTTGACTAAGTCGCCGCACTTTCAGGTCTACCAGTAGTTCTCCCGCGCCGTCTCTTAATGGAGTCTTTCCAAAGAGGCATGGTAAGCAACTTCTAATTGCTCTGATTTACACAGTTCTCTGTTCAAACGACATGTTCATTCCCAGACTGAAAAAAGGATCGCCTGATGATCACTATGTGTGTAGTGTTTACTGACATCCCAGTCTATTTACTGGCTTTAAGGAGCTACTTGCGAAAGTGAGGTCAATGATAATGGGTCCCGCATGTCCTTTTCTAAAAGTATTGCAACCACCCGAGTTCATAAAAATAATTAAAAACGAAAATGCGTCTAAAAGCGTATGACTACCCCACTTTTAAACCTAGTCGTTAAAGTATCCATCACTATCACGGTTGCAACAGCAGATCATGTGCCACCTGGCAGTGATTTAGATTTGAGTGGAATCTCATTTAATGATTTTCTTCAAAGCCTCTCTGCAAGGACTTTATTCGCTACCTCCATGGGCAGGATGATATTTGCAATTTGGGTGCCACTATACGCGTTCCCCATTGATCTTGTAGCGCCGAATAGTATTCGGACGCTCAATCGTTTCGAAAATGATGTTAAAATTTTCCCTTTCGTTGTAACCTCGTCAAGATAGAGGCACTCAATTTTGGCTTCTTGGCGTAGGGTCTTCATATCGACTGCCTTCAGTCCGAGTACGGATTTTGTCCTTTTCAGAATACCATCGGCCTGCAATATGACCATTGCGTCGGGTCTGCTTCTTTTCGGAATTTGTGGGGAGGTAGTCTTTTCCATGTTTCCCCTACGGGTGATTGATATGTCGGGTGAGTAGGTGCATGAACCTGTAACTGGAGTTTACGTTTACGTTTAGAGGACAAAAATCTAATTCATCTAATTGGTTAACGACGTGATTGCCCCTAAGGTCTCTTACTATCTTACCTCACAAGTTATAACCGTCTAAATGACTCTATTTTTTTCCAGTTGCAGGGTCTTTTTCTGTACTTAGAAATGTAGTGCTTGTTTGAAACAAATTATTATTGATTAGCGACTTAAATAAAGAGACACGCTCAGTGGCTCACTTGGTTGAGTCGCACTCTGTGATGCTAGTAATCTAGAGGTCCGGAGATCGAATCTCGGCGTGATCCAAAATTCCCGTACATGTGCGGATAAGGAAATATAGTGCTCGCAACATTATATACACTCCGAAATGATATGCAATGTAACGTTGACTCGAAATTTGCCTATAAACAAAAACGGCTGAGTTATCGCACCTTGGCCCACATGGAGCTATACGCTACTGAGAAAAAGACTTAAATAAACACAAAATTTAAAAATATGTGCATCTAAACACAAATTTGTTGTTTAATTGTAAAAATCATTTAAATTACAATTTTCTGTCTGGAAATCCAGTTGCACCGGTTCCCAAAACATTTAATAGCCTTTGTTAGACACAGACTAATACTTTTCCTTGATTTTCTTATTCAAAACATTTTATATCATCGTAATATTATCAACATTAGGAACTTTTAAAAGAAATTTCATTGATTAACATGCTGCGCAGCGAGAAGTGTATTTTTCATCAACATTGCCACGGTCATAGGTCCGACGCCACCTGGCACGGGTGTTATGGAACCTGCCACGTTTTTAACGTCTGGAAACAAAAACATAATTTTGTTAGCTACTACTATTTGCGGTTAAAAATTATCAAAAAACTTACTATCAAAATCAACATCTCCCACCAATTTATCTTTCCCCGTTTCAGGATCTTTTATCCTGTTTATACCAATATCGATAATACAAGCCCCGGGCTTCACCATATCAGCTTTGATTAAATGCGGAATTCCCGTTGCTACGATGATAATGTCTGCCTGCAGACAATGTCGTTTCAGCTCCTCTGGCGGTGTGTAGCGATGGCAGATTGTAACGGTAGCATCCAAACCAAGTCGTCCCATTTTACCGTCCGTGTGCAAAAGCATTGCCATCGGCATGCCAACGTGTTTTGATCGTCCCACTACTACAGCATTTTTACCGTACGTTTCAATTTGGTATCGTTTTAGCAGTTCGTATACACCGAGCGGTGTACAAGGTATCAAATGACCAACATCGAGACAAAGTTTTCCAATGTTTATCTCATTGAAACCGTCAACGTCTTTCTTATAACTAACAGCATTGCATATTGTATGCTCGTCAATGTGCGATGGAAGTGGAAGTTGTACTAGAATTCCATCTACGCAGGGATCTTCATTCAAGTTTTTGATTTCGTTTAGGAGTTCCTCTTGGGAGAGGGTGTTGGGTAGACGTTTTGTAATACTGTCAATGCCGACTTCGGCGCAAGCCTGGAAATACAAAATTCGAAATGAATAATGAACAAGTAATAATAGAAGTCTGGCTGGTCTAGCGGTTAGTGCGCGCACCTTCAGTGCACAGGGTCATGAGTTCGAATCTCACCGTGTTCCATGGTGTTTTTCGAACTCACGAGCTTGTGACGGACTATGATCTCACTCAGATGTTAAACGAGTACCCATTTGTGGGGATAAATAACACTGCTGAGCGTGATGCTGATCTCATTACCTCAACAAAAAAGCAGATAAGATCTTGGAAATAGGATGTCACTAACACGTCCTTCGGCCTTAGTCCAATGTTGGATTGTCGCGCCTGTTATTTATTTTTAATAATAGAATCCAAAAAGTCCTCGTCTGGTCAAAAAAATGCTTATGCCAGGATAAAATACTAACCGTCATCTTATTGCGAACATAAACTTCACTGGCCGGATCCTCTCCCACCAGAATAGCGGTGAGCTGTGGTTTTCGATTACCCTTCGCCGTCCATTCGTCAATTTGTTGTTTGACCTCCGATCGAATCTCCTGTGCAGTTTTCTTTCCATCGATAATTGTGGCCATATTACTGAAATTATAAAAATTCTATTAATAAATAAATAAAAAACAATTAAACTTATTTTCAGTAAGAAATATTGGACCAAATGTGTGAAACGAAAAAATAAAGCAAACGCCAAAGGATTGATTGAGCTCACCTGTGTCTATCGGTCCCATTCGGACATATTGGTGCGACGACGACATCGCACAATTTGCCGCTAAAACGTCGTTTGCGTCCATCGCGATATGTTTCGATTTTCATTTTGACTTTAGTACGATTCTCAAAAATCCGATCACAGTTATGAAAATATGCAATTCGATTAAGCTTCAGACAACAATCCTTCTTAGTGAATAATGTTGGACAAAACAGTGTTGTTCCTCGTCGTGCCAGTAAACTAATTAGGGTTCTTTCCATACTCCGTGCGCTATTTATACTGAAAAATTGTTCTGACGTCATGATTCGAACAGTGTGTGTCGATTCGAGGAGCAAGTGCGAGTGCAATGATAAGAAAGGGGGCAAAATAATGTAAAAATAACCATCGGTTCTAGAGAGCCCCGTCAAGGCATTGTGAATGAGGTACAATAATATTAATTATTATTTGTGTGTTATTGTTATTCAGAAAGTTAATGCAAAATATTATTCACATTTGTAGGGTTCCCTATTTTTCCCTTGTTTTGATTGCAATGTATGCATCCATGCATGCATGGAGCGACTGGGGTGTTTTGATAGCCGTAGGTGCATGTATGGATGGTGCAATGGGAGATTGAAAATGCATCATTATTTATTGTTCGTTATGCAATTACGTAGACAGAGGCTATCAATAATTTGAGCTAAGCACGCGATTGTGATGATACCCCCCATAGTATGGGTACGCACGAGACGTTGACAACAACCCCATCAAGGCAATCTTGACCCATTCGGATGCTTATCAATTGCATATTTCGAGAGTAGTTGTCAATGCTGCAGTTAGCTAGCTGTTTCTACTAATAGATGACGACATGAGCGAATGACGAAATACTTAATATTTATTTTAGGGGTTGACCAACAGTCATAGGAGTGATGGGTCGCCGTCTTGCTAACAGTTAGCAGTTCAGTCGTTTCGGAGTCTAGTTTTACTTCTTCATGTAACAAGTTCTATTTAAGTAGGGAAGTTGAGTCGAGTTAGGCTCTCCTATCATTCAGTGCGTAGTGCTAAAAAAGAGTAATTTTGAACGATATTAAGGTTGGTCAGGTTTCATTTGCCTTGACCAATTGAAAGAAATGAAATGTGAGAAAGGCTGTATCGAGACCACCAGTATGATTTCTGAATTGCCGGAGTGTGGGTTTCACCGTAAATATGGATGTTTGAGTTGGTAAAAAAATGCTATGTATGTTATGATATGTTCCTAGAGTGACCGATATTATGCACCGGAACGACATGTATTCAGCACGGTTAAGAGTCTTTACAACCCTCTTCGACGCAAGGATTATACCTCTCTATGTTCCATAAATACTGCACAAGTTTCCCCCGTTACCTCCATCCAGCGATACCAATAATTCATTCTTAATAAAATGACGCAACTCCGGTGTGGCACAAACGAGATTAATACAAATACAAATCCAAACGCCAATAAACTGCACGGTATGTGTATAATGGATTAAACGCTACCATACCATGAAACTCTAATATCGCCATTGCCAGCTTCGGAGAACAAGTCCTTACACTGTCATTGGATTGTCTAAAAACGTACACAGATCTTGACAGAACTTCAACATTTTTACTACATAAGAAGCCTTTCATAATTTGACAACACCAACAGATGACGACGCAAGGGGGAAGATAAAGGCTGAAAGGTTCCGGCCGACTCCTATATCCTCTTCAGTTGTGGCATAACTGCGGACCCTTAGCTATGCAGGAGGAACTTCATAGGGTGAACGGCTTCGGCCAATTCCTATGTTTCTCTACGGGGCGTTACTTTCCCGCATGATCCGAGTAACCGCTGCGTGTGAGTGCTGTATTAACATCTTCAGCGTCTCAGGTTACTTAACATGATAGGTGACAGAATACGTTTAAATCAACCACCAAAGTAGCATCTTCGAAGTATCCCCATAATGGCCTTTCTTCAACGGTTAAACCCTATCATGGTTTAGCGATGTGCCGACAACTTATCCTAAGAAAAAAGCTTCAAGTCAAGAAACTTGAAACAAAAGCTTCGGATTGGACGTATAGCAGGCGGCCAAGCCCGACGTCGGGCTATCGTGCCACATTGATGATGACAGATTTCACAAAAACCAGCCAAAGAATTCATACCAACAGGCCGTTTTCCAGCCTTAGACTGAATCGATCATCTACGAACAGATGACTCTTAATGGGTAAGGTTCTGAGACACAACGTTCGCATACCGTGCCGCGTTTTCCGAACCGTTCCCTATTTTGTTCTGTAAACGCATAGATCCGGATCACATTTGGTCCTCTCACCGCCATATCTAGGAAAGTGGCATATGTGACAATTGACACATCACAGCTGATACGTTTTGCTCGAAAATTAAAATTTTCAGTTTTAAACGAGGTGCAGATATATTTTACTTTGATTATAAATTGTTTAATAAATAAATGAGAGCGGAAATGCACGGTTCCACGGCAGATTGTAAATTTCTGTCAATCAATCAAACTATACTTCGCATGGTGGCGCTAAGGGGATCTGTTTGTAAGGAGAAGTTTCTGATCCGTAGATTTGAAAGAGAACGGAACATGTTGTCGACCGGTACCCGACCGGTACGTTTCAGAACCCAATGGGTGAGGTTCTGACACACACCGTTCCCCTACCGGTTCGCGCAACGTTCCCTTTAATGTCAAATCAACCGGCCGTTACGGATCTGAAATTTTCTCTATATCAACAGATCCCCTAAGCGTTACCTTGCGGAGTATATTGTTCGCGGAGACATCTAGGGGATTAGTTTGGCAGATGATCCAAGTCATACCCTGGATCAACTTCCAGGATTATCATTTTGTATGGGATTTCCAATAAATCTGGAAATGATCCAGTGAGTCGAATGGGGCTTGTATCTCGTTTGAAACTGGAAATTTTAATTTCGAGCCAAATGTATCAGCTGTGATGTGTCAATTGTCACATTTGTCACTTTCCGAGAGATGGCGATGGGAACACCAAGTCTGATCCGGATCTATGCGTTTACAGAGCAAAATAGGGAACGGTTCGGAAAACGCGGGACGGTATGGGAACGTTGTGTTTCAGAACCTTACCCAATGATTCCCGCATTAACTATTTTAGAACAAAGAGAAAAAAGATGAACAACTAACATCTCTAAAGGCGTAAGTAAGCTCTAAAGTAGAGGTGTCAAACTCAAAACCTGGTCCGGGCCAAATAAAACTATCTTCAGGTTTGGGTGGGCCGAAGGAGCAAAATTTCAAAACATTCATATTACGAATTACCGAATGTTACTTTTAAACTAAAAAAATACAACTTAGGGATTATTCGTGAGCACTTCCACCTTTCGAAAATGTACTTCAAGAACATTAAAAACTTAAGACAAGTAGTGAAAACGTGAAAATATAATTGATCTTCAAGTAACAACTTTTTGTTAGTTACATGATCTGCGCCAAATTTTGGACAGATTATCAAAAAATTGTAGCAACGGTCATCCAAGTCGACCAAAATGACATTGGGAGGCAAAATAGTCGGATTAAATTAATTTCAGCAGAAAAGTGGCTAAAAGAGACAAACAGTTGTTTGTGATATGGTTTTAAACAAACTCATGCACCAATACAGCTTGATAAGTATAGGTCTAAAAATCAGGCACTAGAGCAGTAATTATTATTTTGGAATTTCACATCCAGGTGATTTAGTCACCAATTCCAAGATTTCCGAAGTTTTTAAAGCTTTGCCATTTGTTCAAATAAATCTCAATTCATGTTCGGTAAAGCCAACCAAATGTTTTCAGGACAGATCAGTTTCATGAAGAGACTTGTATTGTTCTGTACAAAAAAAAAAAAAATTAGCTGTCTTATAAAACCAAATAACCAGCAAATTGTTTGTAGTATTTGGAGAAAAATTCCTAAAATAATCTTGCATAAGCCACTGACGAGTTTAGTAATTTTTGTAGACTTGTGTTCAACGGCTGAATTTGTTCACCTCAGCAATTTAACCATTTTTGTCTTGATACACATTGTGCTGGTTCGACATGGCCGCGGGCTGCACAGAACTGCGAGGTGGACCGCATGCGGCCCGCGAGTTTGTCACGTCTGCTCTAGAGCATCGGGAGATATCTTTCCAAACCTGTGAAACAACACTAACGAAAGTAACGACAGAAAATGCGCAAATCACTTTAAGAAAAATAATCCGCAATCCACCTATAATATAAGCATAAGAGGAAAATTAGAAGACATATCCGAAACTTTACCGTAGTGAAGATTTTTAAAATCCACCACCCATGAAGTCTTCCTTGTCAGGCTTCGTTCAAACAACGAGCCGTACGCAAGCTCGAGACATCAGCTAAAGCGTTAAGAATGGGGGGTATGTCCCGTACAACTTGATTGCTCGAAATCACATGGGGAATAATTTTCCGGTGCTTTTATGCTGTAGTTTCCGGACACCCTGTATATCACCATATCACGCGCAAAACTTCAGTAAAATGAATGACGCACAAAAAAAATGCCTAAAGCTGTATCAACACTGCTGCTCGCGATGTTAACTGGCAGTTGTCATCGCATTTACACTAGCTGTATCTAAAAAAAACCTTCAAAATAAAAGTTTCATTATGTCCGGCTTGGCAGCCAACTATTTAGTCACCTGTTTGGATGCAAATCCAAATAACCGCTTGCGATGCTAGTTTTTCGATACAGCTTGAACACGTAGGAAAGTTCGACGAACCATCGTGTCCAATTTCACTTTCGAATTTGAATGGATGTTGTGTTCTTCTGTCCTATACTCGGACGAAAAAAAGGATTTTAGGGTTAGTTAAGGCGACCAACATTCTGAGACGCCAATGTCTTCTTCTTATAGCGGTGCAGAAAGGTGTAAAACCGCTGTGAATCTATGTAGGTACGAGTTATGGTTCGTTAATGTTTGTGTCCGTGAGGTCTAGGGACAAAAACATAGCCGCTGCGATAGGGTTTCCCCACAGCGATATAGATCAGCGGGCGCAGCTGGGCATTGAAACAAATGACCCACATCATGAGGAGTACCATCGCAATTTGGACATATGTATGTTATGAATGTCCGGGTTTATGCGGGAAAGGTACGAATTAAGGCGTGAACAAAAGCCCGACCGAAGTTGAGCTAGTGTTACTCTGGTGGCTCTCGGGAGTCTAATCTCCTCAGGCGAGATTGGTGGTGGGCGCTCTGAGAGCTCTCTATTCGCACCTAAGCTCGCAATGGACCACTTTTCCGTGTGAATCGCTGCGATGGGGGCTCGGTATGTAACTTCATCGTAAGAGTCCCGTTTGAAACCCTGAACCTCTCTCTCAAGGTCACATTAAAAATTTCGATATTAGTACTCCCTGATGGAACTGAGATGGCTTGTATTTCCGCCGTACCGTCATCAACTACATCTAATACACAGTAATGTACGGACTTATGTATTAGGAAAGCAAGTCCACCTTCTTCTTCTTCCTTGCCTCGTTCTTTATACCGCTCCATGGTTTCGCGTTGCTCGACCTGCGGTGTAGGCACATCGCCCGTTTTGGCGGTAATATCTCTCCACCTCCAGGGTAAGAATCATCCGTGGCGGCCGGTCGATTTTTCCGCAGTATAACATATTCGCTATGGACGCTTAGAGACGAGTTTGCGTGAAGCAGCGTCTCTTGGATGGCGGCGAAGAGAATTCTGTTGGAACTCAAGAAGTGTGTGATCTCAGCGATTTTCCGGTGAATGCCATTACAGTTAAACTGCAATATGGATAGTGCAGTGAAATTTGCTGGAGGAGGAGCGCCAGGCGTAAGACTGGATCTGGCATTCCTTATCGCATTGTTGGGCGGTGTAGGGGGCAGTGGAGGAGGAGGTGGGCTGGGTGCAGCCCTAGGTTGCCCTGAATTAATACAACCTGCCGCGACATACGCCAAGGAATGCTGACCTTGTCTACGTAACCCCGAGCACCTAAAGTGAACCCATTCCCTACAGCAATTGCACTGTACTGATCTGGCATTCGAACCGATGCGTTGGTTGCAGACACTACAAATCCATACCCTTGGGCCTGAATTTGTTTCAACACCGGCGCATTGAGAGCAGCGAAAAAACACATACACATATGGCCAAAAAAATAAGTACACCCATACGAACTTTTCTTATCACCCTGTAGCCAAGTAGTTATTTGAGTAAATAAAATCATATGGAAAGATTTAAATACTTAATTGGTGAGGAATCAAATAATATGTTAATTAGCATATTTTAATAAATAACAGCTTTCATCTACCTTGAAAAAGTACGAGCTGACTAAAATAGGCTGGACAAAATAATAAGTACATGTCAGTTAATTCGATTAAAACTGGTTTTAATTAAAATAATGTTCTGATTCGACAAGAATATTTGATTTATTTTATTAGTTAAAAGTAAATGATCCATTCTTTTGAAAAAAAAGGGTTTTGTTGCCCCTCTGGTGAAGAATTACTCTTAAGTTCCCATACATCCATATATCCATAGCTACTTTCAGGAAATTCCGTATTTGGTCCGTTTTGTGAAAACTTTGTTTCTAGTTAATTGATTCAACTCTCCCTAAACATTCTGGATTCAATTTGACTCTAGTAACAACGTGAAAAGCCACTCGATTTGGTTGAAGCGGATCCTTGACCAGCTTGTGAGGTATGGTTACGGTTAATATCCTGCTGAAATCCCCATTTAAAGTGTATGGGCTCATCAGTAAAATATTCTGGGACTATTAACTAACATTTCTTATGTGGAAATTGCCTCATAGTAACGGTTATTAGGTACATTTGAACGAAACCAAACTATGAAAATTAAGTCATAGATGAAGTTTTTTCCGACTTCAAGGGAAATAGCCAGTTGATGTACCGTATATCATATTATTCTTTTCCTTAATGAAGAATTTTACGATAAGAGTAGTTTCCAATCAAATTTATTACGATCTCATAAATAAAACTAAATATTCTCTGAGTTTTCATTGTTCGGTCTAGAACAAGAAGAACTATCCATACAAAATTTTCTTGTACTGCCAACACTTTTTGACATCGCCATGGAAAGTTCTAAACTTTTTACGAAAACGGCTTTACTTTTTGTATTCTCCGATTAACTTTTCAAAGGGATTCTCTATTTTCAATATTTACCGCGAAAATCATCAGTCAAGCCAAGGGAACTTTTCTCGCCATAGTTATAATGAGATCGACAGTTATCCTTAAGGCCCTTACATGGACCTATTTGATGCACTTGAGACTGCTTTTATTTAGTTTAATGAATTACACAGTAAATGCAATGTTTAGCTGGTTTATTTCGTTAAAGAGAGAATAATTTTTCCGCTATTTAAAATTTTCGGACTCAAAACATCTTTTTTCGTACCTTCCATGCGTTTTTCGCCCCTTAAGAATTTTTGTTTGTTTTTAATTTAACGCTTGTTGCATACACCAATAAATAAAAAAACAAATCCTTACGAAAAATAGTAAGTTGTTGTCAAAAAATTTAAAAAACCGATAGTGTACTTATTATTTTGACCAAGCTGAAAACCTACTTCAAAGCTAATATCGGGAGGGACTAAAATAATAGGGGGTTGCCATTTAGTTTTAAGGTTCCGTTTGCATTGTTGTATCCTAATTGTTGTAATGGCTATCTATTTGGAGTAATTCCATTTTAAAAAGGCTATGCAAATTTGGCATAAAATAGTACATGAGGGGTGTACTTATTTTTTTGGCCATATGTGTATGTATATCGTACCCAACACATATACACCGACAACCTTCCTGCATCGAACCTTCAGGGCTCCTGCCGGCGCTCTTGCCAGGAAGGCATATTGGCAGCTTTTGGCCGTTTTGCAATAAACGGGTGTGGTCCGCCCCGTAGAGGCAGTTGCCGTAGGACCACCGACTGTTCATTAGTTATTAATGGTTATCTATTTGGTTCGAGTCCTGACTATGGCCAAGCGGACCTGTTTTGAACATGCTTAGCCAATTTGATACTCCGAATGCTATAGTTAAATAAATAGGATAGCTCAAGTCTTTTTTAGTGCCGAGCAAATACGAGCTAACGATTTGCAACCGACCAAAACTATTCCGTAACGGATTCTGATCTTTTTAGCCAACTTGATACTCCGAAAGTTCAACTTACTATAATTAAATAAATAGGATAGCTCACATTTTTTTAAGTGCCGAGCAAATACGAGCTAACGATTTGCAGCCGATTAATACCATTCCGTAATGGTTTTTCAGATAGTGCTTAGCCAACTTGATATAAGTTCATTTAAACGGATTTATAGAAAAGGTATGTCTCGTTCAACGTGTAATCATGTGCTTTCTTTCGCCGTATGTAGTTTTCAAGTTAAGGTCGATCTACACTTTTAATTATCAGTTGCAGTCATTTTTCATACAAGTTGGCAGATTGTGAGTCAATCAATTAACTGGCAATCTGTCAACTTTTATTGAAAATGACTGTGACTGTAATGACTAAGGAGTGTGGATCGACCTTTATAAGCTCGCGATTTTGATCATGTTTCGCAACGAAATCTTGTTTCAGAAGCACCCAAAAAACAAAAACATTTTTACCACCACATCATGCAATCTCAAATCACGTAATGCGTGGACTAAAAGAATATTCTATAAAATGAAATAATTCTAAGTGAATAATGTGCTAAATACGTTTGATCGAAATGCGGGGCAATTTAGATGATCGAGACAATTTCATTTGTAAAATGCAAAAAAAGTCGCCTTAGGGTCGATAACAGTATGAATAACGTAAGCACGCTTACCAATACGAATCGTATTCCTATATGGATGTGATGGATAGTCATATCCAGGGATGTTGTGGTACTATGCATCTTCCTGAAGCCTTGCTGATGAGAAGCTATACGCTGTACGACGTAAATTAGCCCTAACTTATTTTATGCAGACCGACACCACTCCTTTTCAGCCAATATTCTCCCTAGAAGCCAAAAGGTTGGACACTCATGCTCTTATCTTTTCCATGAGCATTTATGATACTGCACCCATTTTTTAAATGCAGAAGTATCTTTAAAATCCGACTGATTTATGGTTAGCTTAAAACAATAATTAAAATTATTAATAAAATCGCCAAATGCATGATTTACATTTTTTCTCCTTGATCGTGATGAATCTTGGCTAACTTTATATGAAGGCATGATTTAGATAACGTCATGATATGAAAGATTAGAATGTACAAATAACGAGGGGAGCTCCCGAACTTTCCTGAGGAAGTGATACTTGAGGACTTTTGTATTGAGGATTCGGCTTGATATTTTAACAAATCCTCATGATGTTATCGTTTTGTACTGATTATTGTTGTATAGTGTAGAGATAGAACTTTACCCATTATTGTGAGCAATTGGCATTATGCATATCCAATAAGGAATAAGGCGACGTCTTCGTGGCTAAACGTAATGACAAACAACATAAAACTTAAAATCAAAACATACCTTCACAAGAATTTACCAATCTTGCAGTTACTACAGAGACCACCCTCTATAAATGTTATTCAGCCTCTTCAACATCTACTCAGAGTTCTTTCCATTATGGTACAAACTAAGGATGGGCAATTTAAAAATATTTTCACTCAGAATTCACGCGACAAAAAACTGAAAATTTACAATTTCCACTGAGAAAAACCTAAACAAAAATCAGCTGTCTTTGATGTTTCCATATGTTCGTTAACGAACTGTTTGACTATTCCATTTCAGAGGGCGTGCTTGCTCCATTTTTTGTTCGTTTATTTCTTGTTCCACACACATTCTTTTTTGTCCACACACAAGGTTACAAAAAGGGTCAAACAAATTAGCTTTATTCGACGCTAAACAACTCGTAAATTATGAATTTACTTACCAATTTTCTAGTCGTGCGTTAAATGGTGATAAGAACTTGACAAATTCTGTGATAAGAGATAATGGGATCAATTGCGTTTAGCCGCAAAATATACAGCAAACAGTGCTGGCTGAACGACCGCCAACAACAAGATAAAATGTGCAACGCAACTCACAAGTAAGCAAAGCAACACGTTGGAGAAAATGTTGTAGGGAAAGCAGCAATGCGGGGACCGGTTTTATGGTGTTATCGTTTTTTGTTGGGGTCTATAGATAGACCCAATGTTTCTCAACCGGTAGTCCGCGGACCGAAAAAGATGGTCCGTGAGAGCCACCTCTCAGGCGAAAGAATCTTGTGGCTGCCTAAAAATGGAGTATTTCTTTGTAACTAGCTCAGAATTTAGATTTTCCTTGAGCAATGTTTCTGTGTAAAATTTATTTGTTGATAGCCAAAGTTGAAGAGAAAGATCGCGAAACTAAAGGCATATGCGAAGAAACTTGCGACTGCATTAACAAACTGTTGATCCTGATCTGCACTGTATCAACCACTTTTACTAAAAATCAAATTTTGGATATCAAAATTTGTTGGAAACTTGCGAAACCAACAATTTGCAATTGTTTCGTCGTTTGTGCAGTGGAATCCGATTTTTTTTTATTTATGGGCCCAAATATGCCTATTTTTCTATGTTTATACATACACCGAATGAAATCGAGTATGTGAAAATATGGGATATGATACACATGGAGATCCATGGATTCCGAATCCAACGAATTTCCATATAAAAAAATTGAGTTTTGTTAGATTTGGTATTCATAGACTATTCGTGTGTGTGCGGCCTAAGAGGATCTATCGCGTTGAAATACAGAATCAAAGCGCAACAATTTACCTTCAAGCAAGGTGGTCCGCAGACAGGTGCGTGGGGAAACCACTGAGTTAGACCGTGCACCGCGATATGCGAACAAGCAGTCTGAGAGGGAACCCACGTGTTTACGCGCATTCATTCATATGGAGAAAGAGAGTCGCAGTTCGAGTGTTTGATACTAGCCATAGCCAGAGATGGACATTGAGGAAAAAAGGGGAGTAGATTTTGGACGAAAAAGGGAGTAGATCCAGAGAAAAAGGAGTAAATTTTTTAATACTTGCATATTATCATACTGAACCCTACGATTGATAGACGTCTTTGTAATTGTGTCATCAGTGGGTGAGGTTATAAAACACAACGTTCGCGCAACGTTACCTTTAATTTCAAATCAACCGGCTGTTACGGATCAGAAACTTCTCCCTACAAACAGATTCCCTAAGCGCTTAGGGGATCTGTTTGTAGGGAGAAGTTTCTGATTCGTAACGGCCGGTTAATTTGAAATTAAAGGTAACGTTGCGCGAACGTTGTGTTTTATAACCTCACCCAGTGTCGGTGTTGTAACAGTGGTGTGATCATGTTTGGACTTATCCCTTGGTTTTTTGATTAAAAACTTTTCAAAACACACTAGATAGACACTCCAGCCACCGAGAAGAATGATCCAGGCTCCACCAAGAAATGCAATGTAGACAGATGCAATGCAGGCAACATTAAAACCGACATGCAATAAGAACGCATTTGAAACTCCACCAGCTTCACTATTGTTTCAAGAAAAAGAAAAAAATGGATTGGAGTTAATTGCTTGGATTTTGTAAAAAAGGAGTAGAAAAGATTTACTCCGGAGTAGCGGAGCAAAACCAAAAAAAAGGGAGTAGATCTACTCCGAATGGAGTAAATGCGCACCACTGGCCATAGCCACTACGCTAGTCTGCGTTTTCGGTTTAGTAACCGGATTCTCTCAGGTTACAGAATTGTTGCTAGTATTATACGATAAATTGTGGTAAGCAAATTTCATAGGAATTTCGTTTGATATCTATAAAAGCGTAATACATTAGTTTGTCATGGATTTTAATTAATATATTCTTAGCAAGTCGTAAAAACCGTTGTAGTGTACGACTCGGCATTGTACGTCTTGAAATATGTAGATAGTAGGCACGTTTTATTGTGTTTATCCCGTGCAGGTTTGGGTAGAACTTCATATGGAAAAAATGACACTTACCCGAGTAAAGTTCACGCGTGCAACTACTCTACACGGGATAGAGCTTAGATGAATCAAATGCAGATGGCGGACGCATAGGGGAAATATGAGGGAATTTGTTTTTTCACACCAAATGTGAGAGTTTTTCTAATCACGAGAAAAGATTTTGCAAAGAAATAATCATCTTTTGTGATAAAATCCACCACATCTAAAAAATAAGCCGACGAAAGCGAGTCAAAGATGCACAAAAACTGTCAAATGTCAGCTGCTTGGTCTTAACCGGGATGTTACCCGCGATCGTTTTTTTGAGTCAGACTTACACGCGACACGAAAAAAACGTCACTAATGATAAAGTTATGAATTGTTATTACATCGAATTCTTCTGGCTTCAATTCAATTCTACACTGATAGAAAAATATTGACGTACCTTAAATAATGCTTGAAACATGTTTGCTGCTGCTGTTCAACAGCAACAGCAAAATACATGTCATGTCTTCGGCAGCATTCAACGCGTCTACTAATTAAACTGTAGGGAAAAGTAAACTAAATTATATCTGGAAGCACAAAACCGACGTGCCGGTCATTTCAGAGATGTGTTTTTTTGGTTATCCCGTGCGGCTTGGGTAACGAAACTTCATATACAAAAAATGACAGGTGGATCAGCTGGCATTTTTTATATGGGGTTTCGTTACCCAAACCTGCACGGGATAACCAAAAAAACACACCTAATATTAAATATGTAACCTTAAAGCAGAGCAGTAATATTGCTAATGAATTTCATAATTTTTTTGCTACAAATGGTGACAAAATTTCAAAGAGCATCCCAAATGTTCGTCTTTCATTTACCCCTAGTGGTAGTAGGGATTCGTTGCCAGATATTTCCTTAAGCGCAGTATAGACCTCGGGCGGAATGAAAATGAAAATTTTGTCCGCTGCGATTTTTTCAATGAAAATGCATGCTTACTGTCGTGGAACATGTCGGTAATGATGGGGAATTCCATAAGCTACAATCCAAGACCGGTTCCATAATTTTTCTCGGCCATTTTATGTATTATTTTTCGATTCCCCCGTCATTAGATATTTTTCACGGTGAAATGACCGGGGAATCGAAAAATAATACATAAAATGGCCGAGAAAAATGTTGGAACCATATTCGGATTGTAGCTTATGGAATTCCCCATCATTTCCGAAATGTTCCACGACAGTAATCATGCATTTTCATTGAAAAAATCGCAGCGGACAAAATTTTCATTTTCATTCCGCCCGAGGTCTATACTGCGCTTTAGATCCAATCACAACCAATGAAGTTTGAACAACAAAGCTCATCTCTGTGGAGAAAGCTCCTTTTTTAGGTTCCACTACCGAATTCGCTAGAGAAAATTAGCTTTCTTCACAGAAATGTGCTTTCTCCACAGAAATGAGCCTTGATTGTTCAATTAATCGCACTATCTATGGCGACTCTTACATAAACAGTTTGTCTGAAAATAAATCACCGGGGGAAGATTAAATATATGTCAAGCTTCTCAAAGCTATAGAAAAGAATTCATTGTTGTGCCTTTGCAACACGTATCTTCTTCTTCCTTGCCTCGTTCTTTATACCGCTCCATGGTTCCGCGTTGCTCGACCTGCGGTGTAGGCACATCGCCCGTTTTGGCGATAATTTCTCAGCATATTTCTACAGACAGCTCTATCTTGGATCGTGTCATCGCCGAGACCAATGCGTTGTTGTTGCTTTTTCATTTGACACATCCAGGTGTTCTTTGGTCTGCCTCTGGCCTTGGGTCCATCAAGTGGAACTTCCATTGATATCGCTCTCTTTGCGGGGTTCTCAGGCGGACGCCTTTGAACATGGCAATACCAATCCATTCGTCGGTCTTCGAGCTTTTCGGTGATTGGTTGGTCTATGGACAAGCTGCCTCGGATGTAGCTACTCTTGATGTGGTCCCTTTTGGTTACACCAACTGACATGCGTAACATTTTCATTTCAGTCGCTGTCATTTCTTTCGCGTAACCTTCATACATGGTCCAGCATTCTGATCCATACATGAGTGCGGGACGTACAACCGTTTTGTACAACTTGCCCTTTAGCTTCAGTGGCATTTTCTTATCGCAGAAAACTCCAGAGTTTTCTCGCCACCTCATCCACCCAACCTTTGTGCGATGTTTGATGTCATCATCGCATGTAGCTCCGCTGTTCACCATCGAGCCAAGGTACTTGAACTTGGTACAAGACTTAAGCTGCTCTCCTTTGACGTACATTTCTGGTATCGGTGCAATTGGGTCTGAGAATTGGCAGCATAAGAACTCAGTCTTTGTTATACTTACCCTCAGTCCATGCTCCTCCAGAATGTCACACCATTTTGTAAGCGCGGCTTGCAAGGCAACGATGTTTGGGCTACTGAGGACTATATCATCAGCAAAAAGAAGAGATATTTCTAGGCCGTCGGAGACACGTGTTAATAAGTAGCACATGATGATGTTGAAGAGCAACGGACTCAATACACTGCCCTGGTGTACTCCGACATTCACCGGAAATTCTTCTGATTCACCGGCTGTGCATCTAACCTTAGTCGTAGCTCCATCATACATGTCTCGTATCATCCTGACGTATGCCTCGGGGACATTAAGTGCTCTCAAGGCCAACCATATCAGATCACGAGGTACTCTATCGAATGCCTTCTCCAAATCGATGAACACAAAGTACAAGTCCTTTCGTGCTGCTCTATACTTTTCCATTGCAATACGAATGCACTGAATCGCATCGACTGTAGATCGACCTTCAACAAAGCCGCATTGATTGTCATTCAACCGCACAATCTTTCTCAATCGGTTGCAGACAACTCGCTCGTAGATCTTCAGTGTATGAGGTGTTAACTTTATAGCCCTATAGTTGTTGAGTTTGCGTGAGTCTCCCTTGTTCTTATAGAAAGGAAGAAGAAAACTTTCCCTGAAAGCATCAGGCATCGGTTGCCCACCTTTGATTTTGTTGAAGAGAACTGTGAGCCAACTAAGCCCGACATTTTCCATTTTCAACCAAAATTCCGCGGGGATTTTGTCCGGGCCGACTGCCTTTCCGCGTTTCATCTGATGCATTGCCTCCATCACCTCTTCCTCTGAGATATCTTCAATGTTTGTGGTATTCGGCTCAACATCTTGAAAAGCTGCTCGAGGAAATTCTTCATTTAGAAGTTCGTCAAAATACTCTCGCATCCTGCTACAAATTGCCGTATCGTCAATCAGCAACATTCCTTGCGAGTCCTCCACGTACTTTGGCGCCTGTATTTCCCGAGCGTTCCTTCTCCTTTGGGCTGCGACCCTAAATATCCTGGCGTCGTGCTTAGGTCTCTCGCGCAAAGACGGTCCTTCGGTCGCAGTCTGAGTTTCTAATTCTTGGTAGAACTTCTCAGCTGCCTTCGCCTTTGCTTGAGCTACCAAGCGCTTTACTTTCTTCCGGCATTGCATATAATTTTCGCGAAGTTGAACCCGTTCGGCTTCACTGCTTGACTCACATTTCGTCCATGCCTTAAATGCGTTCGATTTGGCTTGCTTGCAACACGTATAATGCGGGAATTTTTCCAGACAAGTTTAAAAATGCCATTGTAGTCCCTGTATTCAAATCAGCCGATAAAACCAATCCAAGTAACTACAGGTCAATTTCACTAATATCTAATTTAGCGAAAATAATAGAAAAATGTATTACAACTCGGATGGTAAAATTTTAACTGATCAAAATACCATGACTAAACATCAATTTGGATTCATGGGCAGTAAGAGCACCGGTGATGCGATTTACAACATTACAAATTACATCGTGCGAGCTTCAGACAAAAATAAAAAAGTCATAGCAGTTTTTTTAGACATCAAAAAAACTTTTGATGCGGTTAAGCACCAATATTTCTATATTTTCACTGCTATCTTTATATCTACTAGAAAAAACGATCCCAAAAAGTTGAAGTTGGTGAATGAAGTGTGCAATATGCAAACAGATATGTAGTTTGCAATTCAAAGGACACATAATATAACTACATACGCGGGTGATACTATTTTAGCTTTTTAAGGGTACCGATTGGAATAGCGCATCAACGAATGCGGACGGAGGGTTGTAAGCTAATCCATAAATGGTTATGTAGTCATAAACTTCGACTCAACATTAGTAAAACAAACATGGCGTTCGGAAGCAAGAGTCGCCATAAACTCTCCGATCGATTGTACAATCAAGCTCCTTTTGTTAGGTTCCTCTACCGAATTTGCCAGAGAAAATTAGCTTTCTGCACAGAAAATGAGCTTAATTGTACAATCAATTGCACAGTCCATGGCAACTCTATGAGTCTAAAGGTCGCCATAGACAGTGCGATTAATTTAACAATAAATTGAAGGTTGGGTGATGAATTTAGGAGTTGAGAGGTACCGTGATCCAGACAGTGTTATTTCGGAAGTACAGCAGCTCCTCTAATTTCACATTTGCTGCATCCTCCAAACCTCCCAAAAAAGCTTTACCGAGTTTGTCCCAGTGCTCACATGACTTAAGTTGTTCCTGGTCTTTGATTAGTTTTTTTACTATACATGTAGAGATGCTACTAAAGGATTCTGGTCCGCAGAAGTGGGTTGCTGCGGCTGTGCGTGCCAACTCATCCGCCTGTTCGTTCCCTGTGATGCCTATATGACCTGAGACCCGGAAGAGTGTTAATCTGTTATTTACGCCTAGTTAGTTCAGTGCATTCAGGCAACACTCAACCAGCCTTGACGTGACGGTATACTTAGTGAGTGACTTAATAGCCACTTGGCTGTCTGAGAAGATCGCTATTCGTTTATTTACATATAGCACGTAAACAGAGATCGGCGCAGGCTGCAATTGTGTGCTCTTCTGCCTGAAAAACAGTAGTGTGGTGCCCCATAGGTATAGAAATCATATGTGGGCCTTGGCCAACCACACATGCTCCTGAACATTCGGTTGTTTTAGAACCGTCAGTAAACCTTTTTATGGCATGTGGGTGCAACTTCGCGAAATTAGTAGAATGCCACTCCTCTCTGCACCATGTTTCAGCGTGAAAGCGGCGGCCGCATGAGATCTCCTTTGGAAGGTGATCGGAGGGCATGTTCGCGATATTGATGCTGTTGAGAGATTTTAGCTGTCCCTTATTAAGATCCAGATTGGCATCGCTCACGAAGAGTTTTGCCAGTGCCAGTTTAGCCTCGGTTTCGAGGTGTATGTCAATTGGCTCCAGGCCGCTGCTAGGGCAAGATCAGAGTGCGGCGGTAATGAGACATTCTAGTCTCTGTACCTTCCCTAACACGGACTTACCCTCCTTCCACCAGACCACAGCACCGTAGTCTAGAGTGGCCCCTCATTCCTCAGTATGTGGCATCCCGGAAAGTGGCTGCTAAGGAGTAACTCGCCCGTCGTAAGGGCATCAGTAGATCCAGAGCATAATGGAGGGTTTCATACCCCAGGTTTTCCCTATACTAAGAGAAGGATATGATGATCGCTTTGAATGGGTTTACTCACACCATTCTTGAACTATTTTTAGTTCTGGTTCGAATAAATCGAGTAGTGTTTCCTCAAACAAACCCTTTACCACTATAACCACATCGTCGGCATATCCCTGCACGGAGAAGCCATTGGATGTGAGCTTCCACAAAAGTTCGACCGCAACCAGGCACCACAGGAGGGGCGAAAGTAAACCCCCTTGTGGGCGGCCTCTAGTAACCTCAGCAATGAGCGTTAGATCGTTGATTTGGCAGACGACTTTTCTGGAGGAAAGAATTTTGCTAATCCATCCTATAGTCGTATTTCCTACCATCTTATTTCTCAGTGCTCTTTCAATTGTATCGAGGGAAGTATTATCGAATGCCCCTTCGATGTCCAAGAAAGCATCAAGTGCGGTATTTTTGGCCTCAAAGGTCCTATCGATCTCTCCTGCAAGGCTGTGGGGCCCGGATTCTGTGGATTTATCTGGTTGATAAGCAAACTGCCTTTTGTGTAGCGGGTTGCTAAACAGCGTGGTTTTTCTGATGTGCTCATCAATGAGTTTTTCCATAGTTTTGAGCATGAATGAAGTCAGACTGATTGGTCTGATTTGAGATCTTCCTTGGGCCGATTTCCCATTTTAGGATGTGTAAACCATCGCAAAGCTGTTTCTAAATATGCTCAGGAGGTATGGAGTTAGAAGCTCCAGACCCTTTTGAAGGAGACCTGAAAAAGTCCCGTCGGTGCTGGCGGATTTAAAAGGCTGAAACGAGCCTATGGCCCATTTTACTTTATCTTGAGTAAAGATTAGTCTTGCTGTTCTACAGTCTGAAGAATTAGCTCTGTACAGACTGTTTTCATTTGATGGCCCCTCATTCCTCAGTATGTGGCATCCCGGAAAGTGGGTACTAAGGAGTAACTCGCCCGTCGTAAGGGCATCAGTCGTGTGGCGGCTGTCAGGGCGCCTTATGGTGCTTATGTTCTCAGTGTCCTTTTTAGCCATAACTCGATGGAAGCAGCTGTGTTAGTGCATTCAACACCTTCACAGAATTCGCCCCACGAGTGCAATTTGGCAAACCTGATTTTCTTGTTGTATTCATTAAGTTAGGAGCGATACGTGTCCGACTCCTTTAGCTCTATTAAAGAGTCGTCTTATGGGCCTCCTTAATCTCGAGAGCACTGGAGTCGACCAGAGTACTCCTTTGTTATCCTTCGTCCTCCGGAGGGGACATTTTTCCTCAAAAGAAGTCACTATGGCCCAGTGACGTGCAGTGAAAATTCCTCATAGTCAAGCAGTTGATCATTCCAAAGCCAATTTCACATAAATAAAAATGAACTGAATAATACAATAAACACAGTTGCAAAAGCGTTTATAGCAAGCGGCTTTATGCCTTATAGAAGAAATCAGGAATAAAAAAATAAAGCATTTCTTATTCTTCACGCCTCTCTTTATCAAAAAAAGCTTTAATTACTTTATATAAAAAAAAAATTCTCTTCGCATTTGTATGAGAATATCCTTTTCGGCAGCAATCAAAACAAGATCTGAAAACCTTTCCTAGGATTGGTGATTCTTAAAAATGTATGGATACAGAAGCCACAGTGACTGTAAATATTGTTAATAATTTTGCTCGAATATATATTTGTTTAAAACTATTCGCGACTTAAGGCCGATTTTGTAAATATTCTAGAATTTGATTCGCATTTGCCTTTCTAAACTCTTCTGACGAAAAAATTACTTTAAGTTAATTTTTTAGCTTTATTCTATCAAAAAATTAATTGTGAATCTCAATAAGCGAGTCAAAGTTTTTTCTGGAAAATTTGATTTAAATTTGGAAAAATAATTTGGTTCGAGTAATTCTAAGAATGAAAGATTTTTGAATGAATTAAATCTCTCTCGAATTTGCCCGAGAATGACGTATACAATCTCTCTAAATAACCTTCGCAAATTTTGTATCGGACCTTTTGAATTTCTAGATTTTTGCGGCGGTGGCTCATATTCTTCTGCTACTTTCGAATATGCATAAATTTTAAAACTTCTGAGAAAAGTCTTTTTCAAGCCAGTTCTCAAATCCAATAATTTTTTGGCTTGCATATGAAATATTTATAGCTTTACTCTGAATTATATTAAATTAAACATCGGTTTTGGAGAATATTTCTGAAAAAATTAAAATCTAATTCTGTAAATTTTGATGTGTATGTATCGGAAGAGGTCAAGGAATTGCCATCCCAGTTCTCGGAATTATTTAAAATCGTATCAAAAACTATTATAATATCATCCTAGTCTTCAAATATAACGTTAATAATTCGAAAATGATAATGCCAACGCGTTTTGGAAACAAGTGGTAATCGGCACTTAACTATAGATGAAAAAAGATCTGCCCTTTAAGTGGATGTACTGCAAAAAGTAGCTATCTCGTTTATGCACGCAAAAAAAGCTTAATTTCTGGAATCAATTCAACCGTTTTAGACAAAACCAAATTTAGTGAATGAGCATAGCATGGAACGATCAATGCGGGCTCATATCATTCGCGAGTTAGAGATTGAACTCCGCGGATTTGATAACTCATTACTGCTGCGCCATCGTAGCATTGTGCATTTAGCTTATTACCGACATAATTTAAAATCCTTTGGAAATATGAGAAGTTATTGCCTTACGGTTGGCACTTATATCATAGAATCCGATAAAGGAAGCTCTTGCTCTGCGAGATGAATCACTGTATCGATTAAACTTTTCAAAATATTCCGATTACGGTCTACTTTTTCGTTATGTAATCTAATCAATAATGCCGCCTGGTAATTTAGCATAAGCTCTATTCTTTGCGATCCGAAGAAATCTAACTTAATTAACGACTGAAGATGTGTTTCCGAACTAGCGTGCTTTACAGCTGAACCCGTTAAATATTTAAATGCTAAGTCCGGATTTATTCCAAACAGATTTCTCGTTCGCGAACAAAAGACACGGCCAACAAAATAATTTATTTAATTTACAACTTCCGGTAAGCCAAATGTACTTTTCATATGTTTCAAAATTAAATTTCCGTGTAACGCTTTTTTGTTTACATTCAAAATGAATTTTAAATTTTCACCACCCAGATTGAAGGATCCTTCTTTCTTAGCGAATAAAAGGGTAGAAAATTCCGATGTTATTAAAAAATCTGCCGCACAGCACAACTCCGACATAATTTGAAGAGAAAACTACAAACTTTTCCCAAAAAACACACAAAGTTGAACATTTTTTTAAATTCCACAAAAAGTCACCTGTAGTCAACTGATTTCTTCTGGAAAACGTAACTGAAGTTTATATTTTCCTCTCAACATGCATTTAACGTCTACTATCCATATTCAATCCACACGCAACATGTAAGTCAATCAACACCAATTCTGCTTGAGTGCGCTCATATAAATTCGCACATAAAACAAACAAAAAATATTCGCCCATCATATGAACCGACTCAAGCATCTGGAATCAACATGTTCCTCTGCTCACTGCATCATGTACGTGTACATGAATTATGATATGATAGATACATTCGCCAAGTCCGTACACATGCTGCAAACAAGTTTGGTTCGATTATTTGCGGCATGGTGTTCGTTTTAGTTTTTGCATGTACATACATACTTCGCGGGGTTTTCGGAATAAATCGTCAGGAGGAGAAAATGTTGTCAAAAATGATATTTGGTGATGCCGGTGATAATGAATCCGGAGTTTTTCCTAGTCAAGCAGTTTGGAATTGCTTATTATGAATGCACGTCGCTGCTATGGCCCTGGTGACGTTGGAGACCAAGCTGTCCAGACTTACCCAGTTGGAGGCAGTCCTGTCGACGGTAGAAAATCTCTTTCGCAGAGAAATTATGTACTAGTTGTCTCACTCGGGTAGCTGTGGTATGCGCCTTTCTCGCAAAATTATTATGGGCACCCATTTTGGCTAGTTCGTCCGTCAACCATCTCGTTACACTCTGTTCCTGTGTCCGGGTACCCAGAGTAGGGTGAAGACTATCTGAGCAGATGTTTTAATTATAGCGGACACGTGAGGTTTCTCCCATCTGCTTCGAATATATTTCGTTTTGGAGCATCATCAGCTAAGACAGACTCTATAAACTTCTCCCTACTATGGCGTGTTCTAAGGGGGCGCCGTGGCCAAAGGGCGCCGTAAAGGATTGGTTTTAAAGAAGTAAGTCTTTGTTCTTTAAACTATCATATACATTTATTAACCTCGTTATACATTTTTTAAGCCCCTACTTTTTTCAATTTCAGAAATCCTTTGAGACTTTTCAATTTATACACGCTTTACAACAATTCAATTTTAAATATTATTGGCACAAAATTTGCAGCTTTTTTAAATTCGGATTGCAACTTAAGACAGTCATCTACGTTGCTTATGCTTATAGCGATTTGCATATCCTGGGCACACTGCCACACACTCACGAATTTAATATTGTAGATCAGTGATTCTTAACCGGTGGTACGCGCCCCCTAGGGAGCGCAGGATAAGGTAAAAATTGGAAGGTATTCCGATGACAAAATGGTGACCAAACTGATAAGAAGCTAGTCTGTAAGTCAACAAAGGCACCCACTTTATGGAAACCGGAATTGTAAATAAAAGGTGTTAATACGAGTACATTCACTTTGTCATCTGGCAGATGATTCAAAGCCGAAGAGAAAGTCGTAGTCTATCACTGAGTAAAAACTATCGATTTGATAGAAAAATATGATCCTGAAATCCGTCAGCAATAAGATAATTCTGTTAGACCTTCTGGTCGAAAAGTTACATACTTTTCGAATAACATTGAAAATGAAGTAATTACTCGTTTAGAATAGGAAATAGAGAGTCCAATTTATCAAAGAAATTCACGATGCGAAATACTTTGCCATTTCATTCGATTGTACTCCAGACGTATCGCACAAAGAGCAAATGAGCGAAATCGTTTGATACGTCAAAATTTCTGAAAATGCTCCATCGAAGAAAGATTTCTTTGTTTTGTCGAATCGAAGTCCAAAACTGCTGAAGGATTGGCAATTGAAATTGAAGACTTACTAAGTCCGACGATATAGATTTGAAATATTGTCGACCTCAATGCTCCGGCAATGGCGCAAAGGTGGCAGGAAAGTACAGAGGTGTTCAATCCCGTTTAAAGCTTCTATTGCACACTTTGTTCCATGTTCCATTTTTCGGAATAATTCAGAGTTTGTTTGTTTTCTTTTCGGCATCTTCCCTCAAACGGGATGCCTGTATCGATAAAATATACGGACTTTCTTTGGTCATCGGAACAGCAGGCTGTGTCTAGTCTACAGTTTATAAGTAGGTAAACGTTTTTTAAGACATTGGAGGATTTAGTATCCAATAAATCTAATGAAGAAACATACACTGGTGCGAAGATGCTGATAACTCAATTAAAATATTTGCATTTCTTATGTAGGCTTAACGAAATTGATACAGTCAATAAAATATAACAAAAAAAAGGACATTAGCGTAGCAATAGCTAGCAACTTAATTGAAGAATTGGTTTCGTCCATGAACACATTGAGAAATGAAGGACTTGAGACATTATACAACTACAGCATTGACCACGCTTAATCTCTGGTTATAATCCCAGAATTCTAAGAAGAAGGAAAAGAAAAGTTTGAAAAATTATCAATTATGAGGCCGATGATGACACTCCAGAAATAAGCCCTAATGAAAAATTTCGTAGAAATTATATAAAAGTCCTAGACACAATTATCACGCAGCTTAAATGAAGGTTTAAAAGCTTAAAACGGTTGCAAACGATTTTGGCTTTTCATCTGACGAAAAACAGACCAGCCTTGACGAAGATACCCTAGACGAAAAAATAACTAAACTGACTCAAAAGTATTCAGCTGATTTTAATGAACATGAAATCAAAATGAAATTTTAATTGCGAAAAAAATTTTACCGTCCTTGAATCCAAATTTTCAAAATATGTATTAACCATTTCGAAATACTGCAACTTATTCATAGCGTTGACTTAGTACCGAGTTTTGGATATGGAGTCAGGGCCGGCTCTACTATATGAGCAGACTGTGCACTTGAACAGGGCGCCAACCGAAAGGGGCGCCAAAATCACAAATTCATTATGCTTTTAAGATTAAGATTTTCCCAAAGATCCGCTGTTATCGCGATTCAAGAAATTACATATTCCACTAACAACCAAACTCAATTCGCATGCTAATCGTATTCCATTCTATTTGACCGACCCATCGACGCAGTCGCGACTCGTGAAACCTTGAAAGACACATCTTCAAACTTTTCCGCATTGTATCTACACGAGAGGAAGAGCGAGAGACGTGTTTCCATCCGTCCGCGTTCAAAAATGCTTCGAATCTCTCGTAACTTGTGCATCACTGGAAACATGCTCCAATTAATCCATACACTTCATGCGGGATGGGCGCCCTATGGGCGCTAGATTTCATAGATTGTATGCTTGGCAGAAGTGAGAGTTGTGCAGTGCAGAAATTGTGCACATAAGAATTGTTGTAGAGCGTACACGGTAGACCCCTATATTCTGCAAAAGAGGGGAATAGCTGCTCGTTGTAGGTGAGATGTGCGTATTCACTTGATGGCTCATTCTTGTAGTCTCATCTCTGTGGCGATTAAGAATAAGACCAACGGAACTACGTCTTTACTATCTGACTTTATTAACAAGACTGGCTTAATACTAGTGTGTTCTATAAAGGTATACATTTGTGTGTGTGACATCTGACATACTCTTACAACATCTTTCTCTTTTTGTTTTATTTTTGTTTTAATTCAATGATTTACGTATGCATTATAATGTTACAAATTTTTTTTTTTCAAGTACAAAATTATTTATTTTTAATTCATAATTCAATTCAATTTGAGCAACAATATTTTTAATGGAATTATATATTTTTATTCTCTATATTTCTTAAATTAGGTGAATTGACTGATGGTTCAATTACCGGAAATCTTAAGGGAGGCTTCACTTCTCTGCCGTACCGTGTCCTAACTACATCGCTAGCTATCGCGTTACCATCGTTTTTTTCTTGATTTGTTTCCAAGGACATTGACTTTGTGTTATTACTTTCGTTACTTCCCGAATATTGAGTAGATTTTGGTATTTTTAAGATATGTTCTTGACTTCTGCGATATTGAGTGCCATGAACATCTTCTACAATAAAAGATCTTGGTTCTTTGCATTTGTCTATAACAGTGGCTGGCAACCATTGTGCGCAAGGTTCTTTCTTGAAATAAACTTTCTCGTTACAAATTATAGATGCCGGTTTTTTAGTATGTTTGTCATAGTTGTGTTTCATTTTGTCTTCATATTTTTGGACATTTGCTAAGTGTTTTTGAATATTAATATTTTGGGGGTATAAAATTGATTTTATATTAGGTAATTTAGTGCGTAACTTGCGGGACATTAACAATTCCGATGGTGAATGAAAATTGGCTTTAGGGGTGGTGCGATATTGAAGCAACGCAATATACGGATCGGACTTTGTTTCAGAGCATTTCTTCAGCATGGTTTTAATGGTTTTTATAGACCTTTCGGCCAAACCATTGGAACGGGGTAAATACGGACTAGATGTTGCATGGTCGATTCCCCATTCTTTACAGAATTCAACGACCGCTTGAGAATTAAATGGCGGCCCATTGTCTGAGATCAGTTGTTCTGGTATGCCGTGTCGTGCGAAGATTGATTTAAGAGCTGTAATTACTGATTGACTGGAAGATGCATTCTTAAGATCAGCAATCTCTATATATTTGGAAAAGTAGTCTACTACTAGTAGGTAACAACTTTTTTCAAAGTAGAAAAGATCTGTTCCTACTTTCTTCCATGGCAAATCCGTTTTATCGTGCATCATTAAGGGCAGTTTTGGATTTGATGCCCTATTTTGAATACATGCTGCGCAATTGGAAACAACATTGAAGATGTCATATTTTATTTGAGGCCAAAAAACAACGCCCCTCGCCAACCTATTACAAGACTCAATTCCTTGGTGACCCTCATGGATTATCTTTAGAACGTCGCTTCTAAGTTTGAGCGGTATTATTATGCTGGATCCTTTTAGTAGAAGACCATCATTGAAATGGATTTCATCTCGAATGGAATAAAAGGGTCTGGCAAGGTTATCGACCGATTTTGCCATCGTAGGCCACCCGACTTTACAGTATTCGATTACTTTTTGTAAAGCGATGTCGGCAAGAGTTTCATGTTTTATTATTTCAAGTTTTGGTTTTGATACAGGCAATGACGACATTAATAAATTTATTTGAAGCTGTATATCCTTGTCTATGTCCGAGAATTTTTCGTTTGGTAGAGCTGCTCGCGAAAGTGTGTCAGCTACTACTAACAGTTTACCTGATTTGTAGATCAATTGAATATTATATGGTTGTAACCTCAACATAATGCGTTGGAGTCTTGTGGGAACTTTGTACAAAGGCTTATTTATAAGACTAATAAGCGGCTTATGATCAGTTTCTACTATGACTTGTTGTCCAATTATGTACTGACGAAATTTTTCACATCCAAAAAGAATAGCTAGTAGCTCCTTTTCTATTTGAGCGTATGATTTTTGGGGCTCTGTAAATGTTGCTGACGCATAAGCAATAGGTTTATTATGTTGAGAGATAACAGCTCCCATCGCGTCTTTAGAAGCATCTACTGACAGAACGGAAGGTTGATTAATATCAAAGTAGGATAAAATCGGAGTGTTCGAAATCATTTTCTTTAGATTTCTAAATTCTACTTCATGATTTTCTGTCCACATCCATATTGAGTCTTTTTTCAGTAGATTACGCAGATTAGTAGTTTCAATTGATAGTCCTTCTACAAAAGATCCCAGGTAATTTACCATGCCTAGAAATCTTTGTAATTCATGAACCGATTTTGGAGATGGCATTTCGCATATAGCTTTAATTTTTTCTTGGTCGGGACTGACACCTTCTTCTGAAAAAATATGACCTAAAAACTTAATTTTGGACAAACAAAATTCCGATTTTTCTCGATTAAATTTCAAACCAACTTTTCTTGCGCGTTCTAGAACCAGCTTTAATGTTTGATCATGCTCTGACTGTGTCTTCCCATATATCAAAAAGTCGTCTATGTAAATGATAACATTTTCAATGTCATCAAATAGTTTAGTTATAAGAGCGTGAAACATCTCTGGAGCCGCATTAATGCCAAATGGCAGACGTAAGAATCGATAGCGACCAAATGGTGTAATAAACGTGCACAGCATAGATGATTGTTTAGAAAGAGGAACGGCCCAGAATCCTGCCCTAGCGTCCAGAGTAGAAAAGTATTTTGCATGCAATAATTTTGATTTAATATCTTCTATAGTTGGGAACTGAAAATATGGTCGATAGATTGCTTTGTTAAGCTGCTTCGGGTCAAGGCACAATCTTAATTCACCATTGGCTTTGCTAACTACAACTATTGGATTAACCCATTCTGACGGTTCGTAAACCGGCTCTATAATGTTTAATTTGACTAACCTTTCTAATTCATTTTTAAGAGGTGCATGAAGTTTGAACGGAATCCGTCTTGCATACTCTGCGGATGGAGCAATGTCTGGATTAAGGCGGAAGCAACATTTTTCTGTAAGGCAGCCAATTCCTTGAAACACATCAGTAAATTCACTTAAATCAAGTTGTTTAGATATAGCATTAATTTGTTTTACCAAGTTTAGTTCGACACAGGTGGGCAAACCAAACACTGATTGGCAATTTAAATCGATAACATGGAATCGTATAATTTTGACTTTTTTGTTTAAAACACATGGAATGTCACAGACACCTTTCACTTGAAGCTTTTCACCGCTGAATGTCAATACATTGGTTTTTGTTTTAAATATTTTATGAATATCTAGACCGAGATTTTTAAATGTACTAAATGAAATTATATTGGTTTGCGCTCCTGTGTCTAACTGAACTTTGATATTTTTTTTATTTATTTGAATATCATGATACCAACTGGTTTGTTTTACGCCTCTCTGATCTCCGTTGACTTTCGATAACGAGCCGATGAACAAGTTTTCATTTGATGACGTATTATGACTGTTCTCATTGTATTCGTTGAAGTCAGCTAATGCAGCGGTATTAACTTGTTTGGAAGACTTACACAGCTTGGCAAAGTGGTTAGGCTTACCGCATTTTTTACAGATAACTCCTATAGCCGGGCATTTGTATCTATGGCGCTGTCCGCATCTACTGCAAATGACTGTATTTGTGTTCGACTTTTCACGACTTGTTGCTTTGTTACTGGTGTTTACTGCACCAACGAAACTGGCATCGGGAGATCTAGCAGCACTGTCCTCCAATTGCTTAGCACGTGATCTAGAGCACTCGAGTAACTGAGAGATTTCTATTGCCTTCGATAATGTTATTCCATCTTCACTGAGTAGACGTTCCCTTATGTAAAAATACGATTCATGTAAACCGCAAATAAAAATGTCTTTCACTAGGTCATCGTTCAGTGTTTTAAATTCACAGTTGGCACTTAGAATCTTCAGAGCGGTCATAAAATCTTCGATAGTCTCGTTTACCTTTTGTTTCCTCGAGAAGAATGCATATCGCTCCATGGTGATGTTGATCTTCGGAACAAAGTGTTTATCGAATTTTAAAACCAAATAGCTATAGGTGATTCTGTCGATATCTTCTTTAAAAGAACTGAATATATCCAGGCTTTGTGGTCCCATGTGATGCAAAAGAAGTGCAGTTTTCCTCATTTCATCTTCGGACTCTAGCCCACTTGCCCGCATATACACTTTGAATTGAACTTTCCATTTCGTCCACGCGGTCGCTAGATTGGCGGCTTTGAAGTCCATTGGGCGCATATTGAATCCTCCTGGCACAGTGGTGGTAATGGTCTGGTTCAAAACTTCACGTTCCTTATTAGAAACTTCAGGTACATTATCTTTATCAGACGACATTTCAATATTCCGAGCAAAAGACTTTTTTCAAAAAAATAATTCGACTTTTTAAAAAAATGAAATTTACACCTGACACCATGTGGCGATTAAGAATAAGACCAACGGAACTACGTCTTTACTATCTGACTTTATTAACAAGACTGGCTTAATACTAGTGTGTTCTATAAAGGTATACATTTGTGTGTGTGACATCTGACATACTCTTACAACAATCTCGTAGTACATGTTTGAATTGTATGAGAGTGGACGATAGAGGAGTTTTTTTGTAGGATGTATAGTTTTTAGGAAGAGATTTTACCGCGTAAAAGAGTGAGTGAAATGTTTGTCCGCTACGATTTTCTCAATGAAAATGTATGCTTACGGTTGTGGAATATGTGCAAAATGCAGCGGAATTCCATACGTTACAATCCGAAAATTGTTTCATAATTATTCTCGGCCATTTTATGTATTTTTTTTCTATTTCCTGGTAATTTCATCGTGAAAAATATCTAATGTCGAGGGAATCGAAAAATACTTCAAATTGCCGAGAAAAATTATGGGACCATTTTCGAATGTAGCTTATGGGATTCCCCAGCATTTCCCACATATTCTAGTAAGTAAGCATGCATTTTCAATGAGAAAATCGCAGCGGACAAAAATTTTACTCTCGGGTGCTATTCTGCGCTTTAGATTTGAATTACATTTCCCCTGCGGTGCGGAGTACGGTCAGTTCCATTTCGGTGCCAACGGTTTTTATCGTATTCTGCGTTTTAATGAGAAAAATGAGCCATGTTAGCTAGGAATTTTAAAAGAAAGTTGTCAGGAGTTGATAATATGAACAATTATTTTGCATAACATTTTTAGGCCTCGTATATTTTCTTAAAAATGACTTTTCTATCGAAATATGACATCATACACTGTTACTGTTCGATTCATCTGCGGGCCATAGTATAAATAGTAACATAATTTGACGAT
The DNA here is from genome assembly GCA_949715475.1 of Microchrysa polita. Classification (NCBI taxonomy): domain Eukaryota; kingdom Metazoa; phylum Arthropoda; class Insecta; order Diptera; family Stratiomyidae; genus Microchrysa; species Microchrysa polita. The sequence continues at coordinate 129,894,794 of OX454415.1, read as the reverse complement.
CGATTGAATTTTATCACAAAATCTAGTGATCGGTCGCAGTGACAGTCATCTTCCATGCAAATTCAAAGTGTCAGCCATACAGCCACAAAATTCGTATGTAAAATGACTACGGCAGATTGCTATATTCCATTCCTGATTAATATATAGAAGGGCGACTTTTTAGTATATGAACAGGGCGCCATAATACCTAGGACCGGCGCTGTATGGAGTACAGAATATTTTTGACAATACACGTGTCTGCTGCTTCTGCTGAACATTCATTTGACAAACTTAAAATAATAAAGAATTATTTGAGACCTTCAATCGACCAAGAACGGTTAACCAATTAATCAATAATATTAATTGAGAATGAAATCTCGAAACAGCTCGATTTAGATAAGAGCATTCATGATTTTGCAACAATAAAGGCTCGAAAGATACAGACAATCTAATATAGAGAAGCTGAGAATTTTTGTTTATTTTCGGAACTATGTTTTAATTTTTAACATATTTTCTACTATGTACATCAATTTCGTTAAATACACTAAGCAAAACAAAATAAGGGCCACCAAAGTTATTATCTTTTAAATTCATTTCTATTCTTCAGCGAACAGGGGACTGTAGCTTCAATGAGTTTTATACGATTTACAATAATGGTTAGTTTTAAGGGCATTTCTATTTCGTATTTTGTCAGTTTTTGATATTCCCGATTTTTAATTTAATTTGAAAGCAACTTTATTAACTGCGATGATTGTCTTTGCATTTTGACCATTTTTTTTTTGGGCCTTAACAGTTATTATAATTAGTTGATGTTATCGAAAATCTACATTTAAAAGGATACCATAATGCAGAGTTTGAACTTGAAACATACAGAAGAATCTCGATTCGTAAATGGGATATAATGTACTTCTGCAAATTGCGTTGGATTTTGCCAAATTACAGTTGAAATATCACGTTAGGGCCTGGATAGACATCGAGAATAAAATATTCGACCGCTTCGATTTTTTTCGATGAAAATGCATACCTACCTACTGTCGTGGAATATGTAGTAAATGCTGGGGAATTCCATAAGCTATAATCCGAAAACAAGTTACATAATTTTTCTCGGCCATTTTGTGTATTATTTTTCGAATCCCCGCTCATTTCATCGTGAAAAATACATATCTAATGACCGGGAATTAAATACATAAAATGGCCGAGAAAAATTATAGATCTGTTTTAGGATTGCAGCTTATGGAATTCGCCAGCATTTGCGACATGTTCCACGACAATAAGTATGAATTTTTATTGAGGGCGCCTTGATCAAAATTTTGCCCCGGGCGCCAAATTGTCTTCGCACGGCTCTGGTAGCAACTAGCAACTTCACTCGCTGTTGCCGCCACCTGAATTGAAACAAGAAGTCGTTTCAAATCCTTATTTCGCCGATGGCTTATTAGGGATCTGTTTCCAACAATTAGAGACTCTTCTGTGTTTCATATAATTACGGTCGATTGAATCTTAGTTTAAGAATCAAGCTAGAAATTTAACAGGAATCGTTTATTCAACTAATAGGAAAATAGACCTAAAGTTTCACAATTTCTTTGCACGGCTCTGTATATCATTTCACGCTTAAAAATCATCTAGTCATCTAAGGATGTGCATAGTGCAAAGCGTTTACACTCTTCAGGAAACCATTTTGTAAAAAATAAATTAAACGGACCGGCCGGCCATGAAATTGTATAGTTCGAAAAGGGAAAACATCCTATTAATTAAAATCTGATGTAAGCGTACCGGACACCCCGACAGCTAGCATCACCGTTGGTAACTTTCAATTTTCAATTGCGATAGAGTGAAGTTAGTTGGAAATTAGTCAGAAACACATCAGTCAGTTCCAGTAGCTACTAACATGTTGTCTTTGATGCTTTAATAAACAATTACTACTTTGTCGATTCTGTAGACCGTGACAATTCACCAATGCCTTTTAAACGCACCTCATTACCACTACGTACTTTTATATGCAGTCAGAATTGTAAAGGCCGGTTAAAACAACACACCACACAATTCCGCGTTTATTTCATCCAATTATTTCGCATGGTATCGCAAGGCCGCTAAAATAAATTTTAATTGAAATGCGCATGGAACTTAATAGGCCTAAAAACACGATTAGAAATATACGAGTGAGTGGTTAACCACTGCTATAGGAGTTAGTGCGCGCGTAGGTACGTTACTAGACTAGTGCTAGGTAGGCTGCTGGTAGACCACCCACCTATACGTATGCACGTAAATTGTAAAGTTTAGAAATTAGAAATGTAACAAGCCGCGACAAAACTGATGGTAATTCAGTTCATTTGCAATTAGAAATCAGTCGACTGGAAATAATACTTCGTAGGTAAGGGAAATTGGATGCATTCTGGTCTACATGGTTTGAGGACAAATTGCACTTATTGCATATTGCTAGCTGATTCTGAAATTTCAAAAGTGTGGGCATGAAATTGGAGACGGTCCCCATTCAAATGATTAATATCTCTTTCTTGAGCTCCTAACTGAGGGTCAATTAATCATGACTGTGGCTCATCTGTTCTATTTTCTCGTGAAAGTAAAAATGCATAAAATTTCTATAAAAATGTATAAGCACCAAAATTATCATTTATTGGTTCATATTTATGTTCAACACATTTTTGATTTGCTCTATCATAAATCATAACATAAATTCTTAAATCGTCATCTCTCTAATGTCTATTTTTCAACACAATTATGCAAGCAATCTATTTTCTAACGATACACAAAAAAATCCACTTAATTGCATAAATTATTGTATATCATTTCTCGGTACAGATGCAATCACATCAAAAGAAAAAAATCACAAAAAAATATGAAATGCAGTATGGTTGGGTATGTGTGTCGTATAAATGTGTATAGGTTTCAATGTCACACTTCTAAGTAAAGAGACATATGCAACAAAAATGGATAAAAATTAAATACATACAAATACAATAATAATAATAAAATTCGATATAATATGTATTACACGACTATTGAGGAATCATAATGTATTTCACGTCACGTCTTTTCGTATAATTATTGCGAAACATTTTTAAGTAGCCCTCGCATAGTTATGATTAAGTGTCTTCTAATTACAATAAAATTTCGTGTATAAAAATATTCTCATATGTCGAAGAAATATTCATTCATATAAAAGCCCCACACATGCAGCCACACTTTGAGAGCCACTCTCGACTTATCAAAAGCAGTTCGTAATAATTTCGTAATTTCAATCATTTTAATTAGGCAATTTTTGAATTACACTGCTCGCAAATAGCACAAATTGAACGAATGCTCAAAAATTGCCGCAATGGCAAATGCGTTCGGTAAGTTATAAGTGGTTCTCAAAGTGTGTTTCTGGTAAGTGGCTCTCAAAGTTCATTTTGCAATTACAATGACTGCATGTATGTGGTGTTTTTAATGCAGCTAACATTATTGTATATCACGTAAATGTGTCTTCTTAAAAAATATTTAAAATGGAAAAATGGATCTGCGTGGTTTTTATAAGAGAAAATGCCTTAATACTTTCAAACTTTGATTTCAATGAGGATAGAATGGGTATTAATTAATGGGACTCGATATTTTCTATGATGTGAGACGAATTTTACCACTATATTGAGAAAAATAATTTCACAAAACAAAAATTCCATTCAGGGAAACGTTTCCTCAGAATCTAGATTTTGTTTTTCTTAGTGCCTTGAATCTTTTTTTGAAGACATTCAATTTTCAAAATATTTTTTGTTTTGTTTTTAATCTTACAACTTAATTCTTACAAATTTCTAAAAAATAGAAAATATATTTAAAATTAATATCTTTAATAATAAAAATGAGCATGTGCAACATGTCCATTTTTTTATGAATATGAAAAACGAAAATTTATACAAGTCCATCCAGCACGGCAGGAGTATGGCCATTATTTGAGCACGATCGCAGAAGTAGTTCATTACCGAGTATCGTAATAGGAATCGTTGAATGATATTTCAAGAGGTCACCTGAAAAACGAAGGGAAATTAAATTCACATCCATTCAACACTTCGAGAACCACTGTTAAAATATTTTAGCATTTTTCGTTGGTGAGTGTTTCTCAAAGTGTTAGCTGCATCCGCAATACTTACTTAAACTGTTATGAACTAATTGATTCTGTCCCAAAAATTGATATTTCCCATTACTAGCATCGACTAAATAATGCTTGTAACGATCAACGTCCTTATATGAGATGGCATAGCCCCAAATTTTCTCGGAGATCCGCACCAGGAATGTGCCTTGCTCTTCGTTGGCCAAATACGTTTCAGCATCGGTTCGATTCAGCAGTCCGTGAAACCATTTTTCGGATTTTCCTGTTTCATCGATCCCCGCCTTTTTAGGAAATTCCGTGTTACGATACCACTGAATGACAGCATCCTGATTTTGTGGTCGCGGTACGGAAATATCAAGACTCGTGGCCGGACTAGAATTATTCGAGTTATCGTCAATAATGGATTTTCGATGCTCCTCGCGAGCACGACGGGCAATTTCACGCATCTGCACTTCAGCCTGTTTGGCACGACGTTCTAGAATCATAGAAAAATATTTGTTTATTGAATGTTACAGAAACTTAGACACAAAATCATTACCTTGCTCCCGCCAATGCTCATCAACTTTCCACGCCGCCTCCTCAGCTTCCTTGGCTGCGTCCTCCTTTTTCTGCTGAATTTGCTTGAAAATCTCCGATGTCCTCTGACCAATTGCAATTTGCTCCCACTGGGCTATTCTCGCTGCAATTTTTGCCGCCGGTTTGGGCTTATTATAACTAATCTCTTGCAATACTTCAATTTTACTATTAATACGATTGTTACCGCCACCATTGAATCGACTATTATACACATTATTTTGAATTTCATTTATATGCGGCGGAATTTGTGGTTTCATACGCTCCTTAAGCTCGTCCACCGAACAATAGATTTCCATATCTTCAATCTTTGGCGTTTCAATAATATCAACTTCGTTGATTTTGTTCTTTTTACTATCATACTCAATAATGTCGGAGAGTTGTGCCTCGACCGATTTGCGAATTTCCTTTTCGGCCAATTGTCGAGCCTTGTCTTTAGCCTCACGTTCCAATATCTCTTCGATAGATAAATCATTGGGATGTTCGCCCATTACCCAAACCCATGGCTCACCATCATCGCCAACTTTGAAATTGATGTGGCGACTGGTTTTCTTTGGATTGTTGGTTTTGCTGGACTCGAGTTGTTGTTGTTTTTCATCCCAGAGTCGCCAGCGTCGCACCTGTTCCTCGCGCATTTTGCAGAAAAGTGTCTGTTTGTAGGTTTCATCGAGTCCGGCCAGAATTTCCGGATCGACATACATGTCGCGGAGAATTTGTTTCAGCATTTTGATGTGGTATCTGGAAGAAACGAAGAAAAAGATAGGGTTAGGTATGCTATTTAAGGGTAAATATTTATTCTTGTATTCTGTCAAAATTATTTTTTTTAATGCAACATTTTTCAGCCCTATAAACAAGACCCCTTAACCGAGATAACTCCCGAAATAATGAAGCTACCGTTTTGAAATTTTGGTCAGATGCTTGTTTTCACAACCTACCTCCCATTCAAATTACCCCTCCTTTATATTTTAATTGGTTTGATGTGTTGGATCCGACCGATCTACCCCTTTCTCCCCTACAAAAAACTTTGGGTTTTGCGTGTCTTCTAGGCCTGTAAATGGGTATGGGGTGCTATTCGCACGAATAGAACTCGGTCTCGCTCTACTTCTGAGCCGATTTACCTTGAAGCTCCACTATGTCGACTTGGTGGCTGGTGCTTCTTTTATGATCACCAATCGGCGAACAAATTTCACAGCAACTGTCCTCCAGACAATTAAACGTCATGAGAACGGTAATATCATGTAAAAACTGCTAAGACAAATTTTCTAGTTCCTGTAAAGGCAAAAATCATCGATTCCTATTCTGAACTTTTAGACCATGGAATAGGCTTAGACTAATTAAAATGTGTCCCAGCATCTGGGTAATTTTTTTGGTTTAAAATCTATAAAAAATACCATTCACTGGTATAAATATCCGAACCGTCAAATTTGACAGCAACAATCTCACTCGCTGCCAAATTCAGATATCCAATTTATTTATGCAGTGGTGTATCATTAAGTTGTCAATTGTACAGCGGTATACCATTTATCGAATACATAGTTACCATTTTGCAACTTTTGTTCGTTTTTTGTATACATATAAAATTACCGAATGACTTAACATTAACACAAAAATAGTGTCCGATTTTGATAAATAAATGTATGAAAACTTTCAAAATGAAATTTGGATTGCATCATTTTCCTGCTGGCATTTGGCAGCCCGTGTGGATACTGTTTTACGAAAAGTGACATTAAACAGATCCATATACTAGTAACATTTCTAGTCTAAATATTCAAAAAGTTTACCCAGATGTTGGAGCCACTTTTTGATGACATTTTCTTAGGACTCCATTACACAGATACATCTGTATAATTCGCAATTAGCATCCACTTTAGTTTCGTTTCAGTAATCGTTACTTTTATTCCGAGTATTCGTAACTTAGTAATTGTTACATTCAGGAAAACGTGTAAAAAATTAAATAAATATAAAACTTACAACGATTATTGAATTTTGAAGTGTATCCACTGACTCCACGCGGGTAAAATGCAACGACGACCCTTCTTTAGGGAATGTTTTAGCGTGTCCGGTCTCACCCCAATCATGTCGCCTAGTCGATGGATTGCAGAGATATCGACGGATTTTGGGAAGAATATGAAGTCAAAGATGTTTAGGGGTATCCCTAATTCCCCTGTGCGCTGCAAGGGTAAAACGCTACGACAACCCTTTAGGGTATTTTGTGGTCAATCCACTCTCATAGTATCGACGATCCCATCGTGTCGTATTGGCTAAGGATTTTAGAGATATCGACGGATTTCCAAAAGAATACGAGGTCAATCGTGAAATTGACAGTGTTTCGATACTGCTGTCTCGATGTTTCCGCTCGTATTTGAGACCTTGATTATGTACCTTTCCTCTTTGTTGTTCGTTACTTTATAACGAGTACAGGATATCACGCTTATCCGGACCACTAAATGTTTCCACTATGTATGTGTTCTATAGTGCGGATTTCGACAGGAATTTAGACTCTAGTCAGGATTTTTTTAGATTTTTAGTATATAATAAGAATTGGTAACGTATGGTAACGTTTGCGAATTCATTCAATAAAGATTGTTGCATTTTCATTGTCAACTGGAAATTGAAAATACCTTAACGCGTTATAATTACCATTGGTAGGACCCACTGATTGTTTATTTTTTGTATAAATAAGCGTTTTTAACATACGTGAGCAGAATAGAATGGGCTCAAATTAGGAAAGTTGGTTAATTAATTAATTTAGTTCCTTTGTCTATTCTCCTTATTCAGCAACCATCTCTAATAGCGACCACTTTTTTGGGAACCAACAGTAGTCTCTTTAGACAGGTTTCACTGTAGTTACTTTTATGACACCTCTAATGTTCATACACCGTAATAGTGTGTACCTAAAAACATGTCACACGCGTCGACATGTGCCGCATGTCTTCTATTTCAGAAAATGTATGTACAGGGTGCGCCAGAGAAACTTATTGAAAAAAACTCCCGAGCGGTGAGTTGGGCGGGTAGAGGGGCGGGAAGAGGCGCATCTGAAGGTGGAAATCCCCAAGTTTGTTTCCCCTTCTAGTCAATTGCTATCATGCTCTGGTCTAGAGAGCAGCGGGCCTTCGCCGTCGAGAGCTTCTTTTCTAACGGTCGCTCACTTCTTGCTACGAGGATTTTTTTCTTCAAGCGTCGAAGAAATTAACGCTAGGGACGTGTGGTTCCAGCATAATGGAGCCACAGCACACTCAGCACGAGGCTCAATGAATTTATTGCCTCAGCATTTCCCCGACTGTCTCGTCTTTCTCAGAGGCGATCTACCGTGGCCGGCACGCTCTCCAGATTTGGATCCATGCGATTTTTTTTTATGTATTTATTTGAAATCCCTAGTTTATGTCGATCGACCACGGATCATAGCTCACCTCAAGAACACAATTCGCGACGCCATTGCCAACATACCGATTGATATTCTGCAGAGAGTTGAGACGAACTTCAAAAATCGACTTAATCAGTGTATGCCTAATGAGGGTCGCCATTTAGCCGATGTAATATTCAGGACTGTATGAAAAAAAAATTAAAATATTGTATCCTCAATAAAAAAATAGTTAAAACAATAACGGAAGTACTTTTGTTTTTATTAACCTTTCAAATAAGTTAGTTTCACTGGCGCACCCTGTACATGTACCACAATTTTATGATGTACAATACAATCTGTGTCTTTAGATAAAAAATACTGCATTTTATTCATCATCATACGCAAAAGGATCGTCTCTTAAAAATGTATTAACTATATGTATTGCAAGTGGACATTTATAAGCAAAAGTATGGCTTCATGCCATGATATGTAGGCTCAAGTTGTCAATATAAAAATTGTATCGTACAAAACCCTTGTAATTCATTTACGATCTTTTTTATCAGTCACAATATAATTTAGTCCAGTACAATTGGTTCAAAATAGCCCCAAACCTAAACATAAAAAAAAAAGATATTTTTGACTCCAAATTGTTGAATACACTGCCTAATATACGCAGCAAAAAGTTACACTAATTTGCGCCATGAGTTAAGGGGGAGGGGGTGGCAAAGGGGTGAAAATTTAGTTTCTTGCAAATATCTGGAAAACTATGAGTCTGATGTTAAAATGTGCTGAGGACAAAACAAACTACATAAAATTACCTTTGTAATGATATGTAACACTCTAAACATTTTCTCAGAAAATTATACCCTAGACCCAAAAGTATTATAGTGAATATACATTTTTTGAGTTTTACATTTCGCACTGTAACTCTTGATAGAATAGACCTTCGGTCATAAGATCTTGTCCATATATTGCTAACAAAATTTATTTAATTTCTACCAAAAATTGGAATGCTCCGACCATTGACGCCCCCCTCACTCCTCCTAACACTTTTAAAAAAGGTATGCCTGGAGCTTCTTTTTAAATTGAGCCAGGCAGATCAAATTTGGTGGGGTGCCTAGTCTAAGCTCCATTATGCTCCCCACCAAAATTTTTTACCATCCCATCAAAACTAAGGGTACCCCCCATAGAAAGTGAACCAAATTTCACATTTATTCACCTCTAAATTCTATGTAAAATAGAAAAAAAAATTATCTCTTAGAAGGTCCTTATAACAGTTAACTGTAGTCGTTTAAATGTATATACAAAAGTTTGTACCAGAGCGTGCCTTACAAGTACGAAAAATCGGCTTTGAAGGTTGCCAGTACACGTTACTCCAAATATTCGCAAATAGCCTTAGAACTGGTATCACTTACCTTCAAATCCAAGTTTTCGATACTTGTAGCGTACGCCTTGGTACATCCTTTTGAACATACATTGACAAGACTACAATTAACTGTTATAATGACGTTCTAAGAGATACATTTTTTTTTCTATTTTACATAGAATTTAGAAGTGAAAAAATGTGAAATTTGGTTCCCTTTGTATGGGGGGTACCCTTAGTTTTGATCGGATCATAATAATTTTTGGTGGGGAGCATAATGGAGCTTAGACTAGGCACCCCACCAAATTTGATCTGCCTGGCTCAATTTAAAAAGAAGCTACAGGTATGCCTTTTTGAAAATTGTTAGGAGGAGTGAGGGGGGCGTCAATAAATAAATAAAATAAAATGTTGTTATCATTATATCAATTTTTTTTCTATCAAGAGTTACAGTGCGAAATGTAAAACTCAAAAAATGTAAATTCACTATAATACTTTTGGGTCTAAGGTATAATTTTCTGCGAAATTTTCTAGAGTGTTATATATCATTACAAAGGCAATTTTATGTAGTTTGTTTCGTCCTCAGGACATTTCAAGGTCAGACTCATAGTTTTCCAGATATTTGCAAAAAAACTGAATTTTCACCCCTTTACCACCCCTCCCCCCTTAACCCATGGCGCAAATTAGTGTAACTTTTTACTGCGTATATTGAGCAGTGTATTCAACAAATTGGCATCAAACATTTCTTTTTTTTTATGTTTGGGCTTTGAGCTATCTGTACTAGACTAATTGCAGAGTTTTCAACCGACATTTCATATTAACAAAATGACACACTGATAGTATATGACTCTACTGGTAGTCAGTCATATTTATGTACAATTTTTTCCAAGGAAAATTTAATAAAACACTACCAATGTAACCTACAGATTTGTGCTCTATAGCTAGATCGAAATGCAACATTATGTAGTCCACATCACATTATGTATGTACATATTTCAATGTGCGATAATAGTGTAAAAATGCAACAAGAAAATAGAAAAATAATAACATTATTGCAGACAATGTACAAATACGCTCATACATACATTTTTTATGAGTACACATTTCATACGTGTGCTGATACGAGTACATAAATGTATGAAAAGTGTTGAACACGCGTCTAGCATGAATACAATGCAAAGCTCAGTCTTCCGCAACAAAAGGTGTAATTAGCTTAGTATTTTTTTCGCCTTGCTCCATATAATTTTTAGTATGATTTAAGAGAGTCGTGCAAAATATAATTACATATTAATAATTTAAAAAATTGTACATAGAGTACAATAGATTATGTTGCCAGAAAATATATAACAATATTACCTACATTCAACAGAAGTTTGTTGCAAAGGACTATAGAATATATTTAGTTACATAGTATTAGTCAAATTAATGCATAGTCTTAACGAACAAGGTTTGATTCGCCGGCACAATATGTCTTCTACTTACAAGAAAAGCGATTTCAGCATCTACGCATAAAAAAGTTTGAATTTGCGAGTCTTGGTGAAAAATAAAGGACTCTGGCATGAAATGATGGAAACGGTTTAGCTCACCAAACACAGAAATTTTCGTACAAATGCATACATTACGTACTACTGAATCGGCGTGGAATGCCTCGCAAGGATTAGCCTGAAGGTGATTTGATTATGATAAGACAATTTTTACTCATGCATTTGTTGCTCTAAAATTACTCATGCATTTGTTGCTCAAAATTACGTTTTTTACAATTCCTTTACCTCCTATAAAATTTATATGTATGTATTTATGATAAAAATTTACAGAATGTGTACGGGTAACTGATTTATAATTCGACTATAAGCATATTAACGAATCATTACAAACAATTCTGTAGTAATGTAGTATATAACACTTTCCCTTTTAATTAATTCCCTACCGGCGTATTTGTTTGAATTTCAAATTAAACTTGATTTTCCGCAAAACTTACGGTTTTTGAGCACATGCAATAATTCTTTCATTTTTTTTCTCATGCGTATACACCACCCTAATTGCGAATTAATACATATTTATACAACTTAAGGCATTACAAGATAGTGTGAATGATGTTGTTTTTTAATCAGATTTTTTTTTATTGAAAGAAAGTAAAATGGATTTGTGTAATTTAAAACGTTACTTGAATATTTATGTATTTGTGTGTACAATATTTATTTTATACAATATTTATTTTATAATTGCAGTGAAATATGTTAATTTTGTTGTAAAGAATAACTTACCTATACGAGTAGTATTAGGTAAATTGTAACAGTGCATATTTAAATAAAATAAAAAGACAAATCCGAGCTGAATGAGAACTTTCATCACATAAGTGTGTGTGATAGTATTTATTAAATCCTCGAGAATGCAAGTACATTATATACGATGAATTTTGCAATCAGTGACATGATCTAGCATCTATGGTTTTTACTGGATTTATTTAAATCTACACCAGGACTTGTTCGTAGTCTGTATCGGCTATTACAATAAGAAGTAGAACCTATCTTATAAAATGTATATCAATAAGTTATGTTTGTCAAAAAGTAAAAAAATACGCTTACGTCGATAGAGCGATATGTGGGGGCACAATCCGGCTAGCGAAGGTGTCCGCGATTGACTTCGAGAAAAGGATTCATATGACTCTTTTAGCCATATTTGGAACAAATGTTTATGTATATTCCTAGATATGTTTTGGGGTTTTACTAGGAACACACTTCGGTGAAGTTTGGTTAAGATTGGTACATAAAGAAAAAAGTTTTTCTTAAAAGAGCCTAATTGCCAGGTCTTGGTTTCTATGGCAGCCCCATGACGCCATGTTCCGATTCCATTCGTTCCGACATATATACAGCATACACTAAAAACAAACTTGCTTACAAAATTTCAGCCCGATAGCTTTAAAACTGAGGGACTAGTTTGCATTGAAACAGACGGACAGACAGACAGACAGACGGACATCGCTCAATCGATTTCTCTCGTCACACTGATCAATAATATATATACTTTATAAAGTCGGAGGTGCTTCCTTCCGTGCGTTGCAAACGTCATGACAAAGTTAATATACCCTTTCACATAGTGGCGGGTATAAAAATAACAAATTTGTGTAAGCAAAATTGCAGGTCAGGTTTTTTATTGCCTGGGAAAAAAATTTCTTTGACATATTGAATGTTTTACAAAAAAATTTCAGCTTCTTGGATAAAATTTTTGCTGGGATCTCAATATTTGCTCACTGAATCGCTTCACTGAGTGCATTTTATCTTATTGGGCTGATCTTAAAAGATTTTTCTTCTTCTTTATGGCACGATAGCCCGACGTCGGGCCTTGGCCGCCTGGATTGAAAACCTCCAATTGTCGCGGTCACGCGACCTTGTCCTCCAGTTCCGAAAGCCTAGCATCTGGTGGGCGTCCTCACATACAGAATGCTCCCATCGGGCTCTCGGTCGTCCACGCAATCTGGCTCCGTCCACTCGTTGCGCGTTCATCACCTTTTTGGGCATGCGATCGTCGTTCATCCTTTGTACATGACCCGCCCATTGCAATCGCTGCAATTTCACGATCTTCGACACCTGTAGCTCATCATACAGCTGATACAACTCAAGGTTGTACCGGATGCGCCATTCACCTCATTCACGAACGGCCCCGAAGATTCTTCGGAGAACCTTTCGCTCTAATGTGTCCAACAGGTGTTCAGAGTTTTGGGTTAGGGTCCAAGCCTCGCAGCCATAGCATAGCACAGGTCGGATGATGGTTTTATACACGTGGAGCTTCGTGTTCCTGCTGTGCACCAGCTTCGAATTCATAATTTGGAGGATCGCAAAGTAACACTTATTAGCTAGTTGTATCCGTCGCTTTATCTCATCTGTTTCGTTGGCGTCTTTTGACAAATTGCAACCCAGGTAAGTGAAGTTGTCTATACATATTCTATATTGAGGTCCCCCACTGTGATGCTTGAATTTACTGGCGTTCTAGTTTTTGATTGCATCATGACCTTGGTTTTAGACTCGTTGATATGTAGCCCAACTTCTTTGGCGGCGTTATTGAGATTATGCAGAAGGCTTTCTGCATCACCCAATCTTCGAGACATGATGTTGATGTCGTCGGCGTAGGCTACTAGTTGAGTCGATTTAATGAGTAGCGTTCCGCTGCTGTCCAAATTCATGGCTCGAATCACATACTCCAGAGCCAGGTTGAAGAGCGTCGGCGCCAGCCCGTCGCCTTGCTTGAGTCCAGTACGAGTTTCAAAGAGGTCAGTGAGTATGTTCTGAACTCTGACCTGCGAGACGGTATTAGAGAGTCAAAAAATCTGAGAAAGTGTGAAGATTGGTGGTGCCTTCATTTTGCGGAACGACTTCTTTAACACGTTGGCTGCGGCAGTCATTTTCGGTATCTTCTTTTCTGTGCGGCACATGCCCCCGGGGGCATGTAAGTCGTTATTATTCATGTGCGGCACATGCCCCCGGGGGCATGTGGCTACTGCAACAGTAAATGAGCTCTCATATCCCGGAAGTTAATTTTGATCGATCAAAAACTAGATAAACTACTTCATTAGGTACAAACCTGTCTTCAATTCAGCCAGGAGCCGATTCCAAATAATTCTAATAATAAATTGTAATTTTTCGTTATTTTTCGTCTTTGCTTTGGCCAATCGACCATGCGACGCGAGCATTCCGATATGTTAGCACTAAAAAAAAGGTATTTTCGCACTTCAATTCAGCAATAGACTACTAAATGAACACGATGGAACCAAAAATTAATTCCAACGGTGTTTTTTTCTGGCACCCCATTAACAAGAAATACATGCCCCCGGGGGCATGTGCCGCATATGAGTAATAATGTATTACTCCTGTGCGGCACATGCCCCCGGGGGCATGTATTATGTTTTTGATATAATATTATAATAGAGGACGAACTAAGTAAAATGCTCTTTGTCTCGCTAAAATCGGATGAAAATTAGAGATTTTATAGCTTTCGCACCTGGAGAATGAAAAGCAAATTTTTCAGCCGCACACAAATAATAACTATCACATGCCCCCGGGGGCATGTGCCGCAGCCAACGTGTTAAAAGGTCTTCTCGCTATGAACAGATAATGCGGCTCTGCCATCTGTCTTGGTATAATAGTTGCCCCACCCTTCTGTATCCGCTACAACTCGATGGCATACAACTTTCATAGTTGGTCAACTTCGATGTATAAATACAATTACTATCGCTATCGACGTAAAAATAATAACGCGAAACATTTGCAATTATACACCAGATAGCTTCGAGAAAAATAACTCGACCTGTGACGGTCCTGGCCAGAAAACTGGTCAGGAAGAAGCGACAAAAATTCTTACTTCGAAAAGAAGGTCCTTCATATTTCTCATCAACTAAAAAGGTTTCCATACTTGTACTTAATGGCCATATTATGTAATCTGCGTAATTTGTTCCATTTCACGAAACATTCCCCGGACAAAAAAACAAATAATGAAAAAATGTTTTCTCCTTCATTAAAATGTTGGCCCACCATCGCATTTCAAACTAACAATGTGGCCCGCGTAATATGTTGGACGATGAACTACTATTATATCAACTATCAAAAATTTCTATAATTATAGATAAGTATGCAGAGGCCATAAAGCAGGGCTAAGAGAGGTTTAACATAAGAGCATCGCAAATGGCTAGTTCAAGGTCAGAAATATTGCTATCCTTACATATCGCCAAACAACAGTCAGTTTTAAATTTTGCCAAAAAATGAAAGTGGTAAGAAAAAGGAGCATTACTAATTTTACCACTGCATTGTTCAAACTGATTTTAATGAATTAAAAAAGTAGTAGTAGTAGCAAGAAGAAATCATGTTTACAAAATTGTAATGACCTTTTACTATATATATGTATCTACCGCTTATGTGATTTTCGGGAATTTGGGCAATTAATTTTCAGCAAAAAAAAAAAACCGTTCCCCTCACTTAACTCATCAGGTTCCATAAATAGGATTTCTACATTGGGTTCACACGGGAACCTGACGATTTTTAAAACGTCGTAAAAAGTCGGAAATACATGCTACACTATTTTTTTGTCACTAAAATACTTAGGACTTAGGGACACCCCCTTCAAAAAATGTATGCCAAGGAATGTTTTCATTACTAAACTTTTGGAGTTGTTATCGGAAGTTGCCCTTTTATCTTCCCGGCAGATCAAATTCAATTTCCATTCGGTACCGACGATCATCCAGAAAGGGTAGAAGCATTCCATTCCTTGGTTAAAAGTGTTTTAGCTTGCAAGATAAACCAGTGGATCATTGACCGTGTTTATGGACCGTATGATACGTCAAAATAGTAAAGAGTTTGGTCGTTCCTTTAATATTCATCGGAATGCAGCTGATCCTCAGCGTAAAACTATATTGCATTGACTGAAAAAAAAACTTTGAACATGGCGGTTACAGCAAAACGAGACCACAACACACACTGCGCCAGCTTAAATACCAGTTCCTCCGCAAAGCTTCTCGGCAGGGTCATATCAACACTCTTCGTCGGTCCCTCGACTTAACCAGATTTGACTATTTTCGTTGGGTTTCTGAAATTATGCATTTATCAAAATAAACCACGCATTCGATGAAACAACTTAATCCACCCGCAAAGATATGGGGTAAATCTAAAAGTTTAGTGATGAAAACGAACATAATTTTGTCAGATGTTAAAGGATCTCATCTAAAATCCGCAACTGTCTTGAGTATTTTAGTGGCAAAAAAATTTTGTAGCATGTATTTTCTATTTTTTATTACGTTTTTAAATTGTCAAGATCCCGTCTGCGACCCTGTATAATAGGGTCGGCCCTATGTGTAGGAAAAGGTGTGTGTTGCTCGGGATGACTTATGGGATGTAGTCCAATAATATCGTATTTTCGTCAGGAAAAAAATACAGAAGTTTATTTCTCAATTTTGTTATATGTATTTTGGGGCGCTGATTCCGAATATCAACTTTGCATCCTAAAAAACGTGCCGCAACCTTTAAAAAAGGGGGGAAAGGGGGGCATTTTTTCGGTTTTTTGCGATTATTTCCAAAACGGTAAAAGATACAGAAAAATGGTCTGAGAACGGAAAAAACTACATAAAATTATCTTTGCAATGATATATAACACATTAGAGTTTAATTGGATATTTCGGCGTTACAATAGCACATAAATTAGAATATTTTCATTTTAGACCTTTTTTAAAAGCTCCATAACTTTTCAAAGAATGTTAGTTCAGCCGTAAAGTTTTGTATAAGTATTCACAACAAATTTAAGATAATTTTAACATTGAGTCGCTCCGGTCAAGGACCCCCAGTATCCCCCCATTTAAAGTTTTCAAAACGGCATATCCATAACTCCCCCCAAAATTGGAGCAGAGTGCTAAATTTTGGTTTGTTGAAATTGGAGCTCATAGTGACCCCACCCACCAAAAATCAGCTCATTCGGATAAAAACTAACGGTACCTCCCATACAAAGTGACCCATCAGGAATTTGTTCTACGTACGAGTAGGTACTACTCATTTTATAAACTGTAGAACAAAGTTGTCTTGGATCACTTTGTATGGGAGGTACCGTTAGTTTTCATCCGAATGAGCTGATTTTTGGTGGGTGGGGTGACTATGACCTCCAATCGCAGCAAACCAAAATTTACCACTCTGCTCCAATTTTTGGGGGAGTTAAGGACATGCCGTTTTGAAAAATTTAAATGGGGGGATAATGGGGGTCCTTGACCGGAGCGACTCAATGTTTACCTTAAAATGATCTTGAACTTATTATGAGTACTTATACAAAATTTAACGGCTGAACTAACATTCTTTGAAAAGTTATGGAGCTTTTAAAAAAGGTCTAAAATGAAAATATTCTAATTTATGTGCTATTCTAACGCCGAAATATGCAATTAAACTCTAATGTGTTATATATCATTACAAAGATAATTTTATGTAGTTTTTTTCGTCCTCAGACCATTTTTCTGTAGCTCTTACCGTTTTTGAAATAATCGCAAAAAAACGAAAAAATGCCCCCCTTTCCCCCTTTTTTAAAGGTTGCGGCACTTTTTTTAGGGTGCAAAGTTCATATTCGGAATCAGCGCCCCATAATACATAAAGAAACAGTGAGAAAAAAACTTCTGTATTTTTTTCACGGAATGGTACTAAATCGACACGATTTTACTGAACTAATGATCGCCCAACGATCGTAGTTACACAACTGGTTTTAAGTATTATTTGCGTATTTTTTTCACACATAAATATGTACATGTTCCTTTAAGGGATTGTGGTTGCATAAACATCATATTAAAAAGGCTCAGAATTAGAAGTTAAAATAAAAATATGAGTCGTCCATAGCAACACAAACACTTAACCTGTTCGCGAATACCATTTCTACGACATATAGTACAGTAATCGGGTATATTTTACTTAAAAAAAATACGTAATGGCTGAAATTTGGTGGAGATATTAAGCAACGTGCCCTAAGTCTAAATCTGAGTTTTCGTATTTGTGGGAGTGGGGGAAATTATAGTAATTTGCCTACTTATAGGGGAATTTTGCGTTTTTCCTTAATATCATTCTTACTAGTGTTCCTACAGTAAAGTGATGTGTGGAAGTTTCGTTTATAATGGAATTGTCTATTCAACGGTACCTAAGTTAGTACCGTAGGCCAAATAGTTCCGTTATGATGACCGGTTAAAGGGCAAAATAGCACTAATAATGAGAATATTTTGCTTAAGTAAAACACGTACTGGCTGAAATTCAGCGGAGATGTTAAGCAACGTGCCCTAAGTCCATATCTGAGTTTTCGTATCTGTAGGAGTGGAGGAAGCTATAGTAATTTGCCTACTTATAGGGGAGTTTTGCGTTTTTTCTTAATATAATTCTTACTGGTGTTCCTACAGTAAAGAGATGTGTAGAAGTTTTGTTTCTAATCGAATTCTCTATTCAACGGTACTTAAGCCAATATCGTAGGCTAAGTAGTTCTGTTATAATGACCGGTTAAAGGGCAAAATAGCACTAATAATGAGAATATTTGGCTTAAGTAAAACACGTAATGGCTGAAATTTTTTGGAGATGTTAAGCAGCATGCCCTAAGTCTAAATCTAAGTTTTCGTATTGGTGGGAGTGGGGGAAGTTTTAGTAATTTGCCTATTTATAGGGGCATTTTGCGTTTTCCTTAATATCATTCTTACTGGTGTTCCTACAGTAAAGTGATGTGTAGAAGTTTTGTTTCTAATCGAATTGTCTATTCAACGGTACCTAAGCCAATATCGTGGGTCAAGTAGACCCGTTGTAGTTACCGGTCAAGGGTCAAAACAGTTCAATAAATGGCTATTTTCTTTAAAAAAAAACCTAATTTATGTAGCAAGAGACGAATCTTTTGTCTAAAGCTGAGTTTTCGTATTAGTTGGGATGGAGGAAGTTGGTGTAAATTGCTTATTTAAATGTGTATTTAGTGATTGCTAAAAACTTCGCTATGTCAAGTTGTATAAATGTGTGTTCTTGCTGATTGAATTATTATCTCTTTAACGAGATCAAAATCAAGCTAGGTCAATTAGCGTTCCAAAAAATAAAAAATAAAAGAATTTCTTTACATATTCGCTGGAGTTTTATTGATGTAACAAAAATATATGACTTCCTCAATTTTGGTTTCTTAGATTGATTTTCTTCCTCTCTTTCGGACTCATTATTGCTTGCGCTACAATTGTGACTAGCTTCGTATCCTTCTGGGTTCGATGGAAAAAGCCCATCGTTATGGAGGAAGTCGTCGTTTTCGGTAAGAGTATAAAAGACAGGTATGTTGCTACACGCGTTTCCACAACAAACCATACAAATTGGAGAGCACTTTAATCCTGCTTTCCTACACCCACACGCTTTTCCACAACCAGTTTTACAAGCACACGAAATAACTTTCAATAAATTGGGCATGGCTGGTTCTTTTTCGCAGGGAATGGGCCGGTACATATTTGAAGTTTTTGTCCAACCCCAGTCTTCCATGTAATTACCAATCCATTCTTGAACCTGATGATACACTCTGAACGCATGTAGGCGGGCGGCATCTTCAGTAGGCGGCAGTGAGGCCAAACTGAAATTATTTTTTTTCGAGAACTCAAGGAAACGTCTAAAGCGCAGATAATTAAGGCTTTCATTTTCTTTTTTCCCACCATACAGTTTATAAAAAAGCTATTGCCAATAGAGGCTATTTCGGATGGAGACACACGTTCATTTTGAAACCGTTGAATTGAGTGTAATAAGTCGGGGTCTTTCTGTAGCGTTGAAATAAATTTCATTTTACCGGCGTTGTAAGTTGCAGATGTTGTATCACACCCAGAAAAAGCATGTAAGAATAAAATGTTTTCTTTAATTTGTTCTCCATAGCTGAAGCTCGAAGTCGAAAATAATTTTGTTGGAGTGCGACCTGAGCTTGGTTTTTCAAAAAACACGTTTTTATATCATTTACCTAGTGCCGTTAATAACACAAGGATATCAATATCGGAGGCCATAATTTTCACAAAATCGTAGGAACTAGCCTTATTTAATGCTTCTCGGACGATATCAGAACCAGCGTCTCCTGGAGCTTGGACTACACTAATGCCCGCCTCATTAAAATAATTTTCCAAAAACTGGATAAGTCGATGCTTATTATTTTCATTTGTGAGAAATTGAGCCTGCGAAACGTTCGCCGTACAACTACCAGAAAATATAATCTCTGAAGAACATTTTTTTGCTTTGCGCATCCCTTAATGACTCCACCGAATTTCAGTCATTACATGTTTTATTTAACCAAAATATTCCCATCATTGGTACTATTTTCACCTTTAACTGGTCATTATAACGGAACTACTTGACCGATGAAATTCATGTAGATACCGTTGGATAGATAATTTGATTAGAAACAAAACTCCTATACATCTTTTTACTGTAGGGTCAACAATAAGAATGATATTAACGAAAAATACAAAATTCGCCTATAAATAGGCAATATACTCCAACTTCCCCCACCCCCACGAATACGAAAACTCAGTTTTAGATAAAAGACATGTCCAGCAAATTTCAGCCATTACGTGTTTTTTTTAAGTAAACGGCCGTTTTGTGTCTTTAAATACTGTACTAATATTCGTAAAACCCAAAGCAGTTGTGACTTATTGCTCGAGCAGGGACATCTTCAATCTTCTAATTTTTTTTTATTTGGATAGCGGTATACAAAATCAATTCAGAATAAGGCCCAAGACACATATCCAAATCATCATGACGATAATCCGTCCTGATGATGAAAGTTACACATATGTGTTCGTCATTTACTTTTGACGTTTGCGTAAATGGTGAAAATTTTCCTCGCAATAGCTATATTTTGAAGAATATTCTGTTCAATAAGTTGAAGACTTTTCTTAAAGAATTTGAATAAAAATGTGTAAAAATTGATAACAAATTGAAAATTTTTGCAAAAATGCTTGTTCTTCAATTTAACAACAGATGGCGTCTCCTGTCACTATTGATCAAATGATGGACCAAATGCGTAATTTGGAATTCGTGAAAATATGTGTGTGAAACTTGTAATAATCTGAATTCACGTTGTATGGCAATAGCAGTTGTATATAAATAAAATTAATTAAGTATGTACTGCAAAATACATGGTTGCCCAAATGTTCCAAAAGGATTGGCTCAGTGTCGCACTCAAAGTCTCTGTTCTCTAGCTTGATTCTGGTTGCCCTAATTTCGGCACGAATTATTTGCCCTGAGTTTTTGAATTATCCGAGATTTATTTCCAATTCATTTATCGTCATAAAAATAATCAGGGGCCGTGAGCTTCGTCGGATAAATCAGACGATTCATTGTTTTCCTTGCTGGCCAATTGGAAAGTGGAAAATGGAAGACGTTTAAAAATGTTAGACTTCGTAGTTAGTAATAAAAACTCCAAGATATCTAATTTTTTATGCTTTGAATTATTAAATAATAAATACAAATTGATTAAAATCTCTTCAAGACATTTGGGTCACCCAGTACAATATATACATATATCTATAAATATGAAAGTTTATACAAAATAAAATTCTACTCTCATCAGAAATGTTAACTCTTTTCTTTATTTCGCGCTTTTTGCCTAAATCCGTTTTTAATTCACATGGAATGGCGATGACCTTACGTAAGTATTTATCATGAGTTGCTGTTTATTCTGTATATTTTCACTTTCGGTTCACCACTGCGTGAACTTCAAAAAGGTGGCTAATCTGTCTGAAAATGTTATTTTTTTTAGTTATCTCCCACAGTAGCAATAAAAGTTTTGCATTAATAAGAAGTACGATTAAGTTCCTTAGAAAACAGCCTTCTAAAATAAATTGTATCTGGTTGTTGAGATGACTTGTTAAGTTACATAGTTCATGCGCTGCTATGTAATAGGGATGAGCATCAAGGGAGAACTTGTTTTTCCCATTTACCATTAAAAAAACCATCGAAGCTGGTCAAAAAAACACCGTCGCTGTACCATCAATGGTAAAAACATCGACCATCGAACCAAAAACATCGGTGCTCAATGTTCATCCCTATATAGTATAACCTAAGAATTAGCATTGCAAAAAAAAACATCTGAAATGGAAAGTACCTATTGTTAATCGTCATTTTACGAACATGATACGCTACATTAAAAAGTGAAGCTTACTTCCATAAGTCCCTAGTAAATTAGATTCAATCTAAAGTAGGTTAACGCATTATCAAAGATATACGAGTGTTTAGTAGTATAGCTACCTGTGATTATTCATCACTTCCACCTTGTGTCGTTCCACATGCTGATCAGATCATACTCATTACGTTTACATGAATTAATGTTCATATCATCTTTCGGTGTTTCCTTAAGCACAGTCACCATCATCTTCTGAACAAACTTACGCTATAAGCAATCGTGACTTGTGATGTGATGAGCATCGTCATGGAGCAGTGGTGAATGATGATGATCGTGAAAAATGAGGAGGATGATGACTAGTACTCTGTATAACGAAGCGGTTATAAAGTAATAATTGCATTAGGTGGAAGTTGAAAGTAAATTACACAGCTCCGGATCAATTTTGAGAAAACGACGCATGGAGCGATACGATGTGATTGTGATGATGACTATCATTTTTACATTGGCCATACTGCACCCGAACTAATGCAGAGCAAAACGCGCGCCGTGCGATGATCTGCCAGCAGCATTTTGCAGGCTCACCAATTTTCAAACTGCTTTCAATTCAAATATGTACGAGTATTTGCTTTTTTCCTTCTCTTTTTGCAATTTTCGTTTATTATGCAAAATAGCCATATATTTTATCTCTATCATCATATAATATTTTATTTATTATTTATTTGCGATGCGCTTTAGTTGAGAGTTGATTTATTAACTCGTGTATGATAAATTAAATATTTGCATCGGTTCATCACCATTCGAATGCACTCATAAAAACTATTTTCCACTTTGATGAGGTGGGGTGATTTTTTTCCATAAGCTGGAAAAAACACTTACTTGAAGACAAATTTTCAGAATGAATTTCATTGCCAAAAGGAAGAACAAGATTCGGTCAATTTTCATTATCTATCCCCATAGGTGAAAAACAAACTTTACTTTCCACGCATTTGGGGATTCGGGCACTGAACTCTCGTAGCGTGTATTTAAGGCGGAATGTATATAATTTTTTTGGGGAAATTAGAAATGAGGTATTTCTTGCTGTTGTTGTTGTAGTATAATTCGTTTGAAGTATATGTATGGTGTTACATGATGGGTAATTGTGAAGCGATTAAGTCAGTTGGTGGATTAAACGAAGCATGGATGTGAAGTGAAGATTTTGCTTATTCAAATTATTTTCGGAAAACATTGACCCGATAATAATTTATGCGCGTGTTTGTTACAATATCTACGATATTGGATTGAAAGATCGTTGGGATGGTGATCGTGTTTGTGTAGTTGGTGGCGTTAAATTTGTATCTTGTTAGGTTAACATCTATCCTATAGCATGAGATTTATATGCAATTGAAATTCTATTAATCCTATTCAAAATAAGGGTAAAGGGATACAAACAAATATTAAAGTATGCTCTGGATTGAGCATTTTCTTAAAAAAAATTGCGTTATTCACTAGAGAGTTTTAGCAAGTCGTTTGGAATAAAACGACATAATTTGACATTCCATATAAAAATTCGCTTGCTTACCGTATACGAAACAAAATATTTTAATTTTGCATGTCCTAAGTAGGCATAGGTTTAAAAAACGACAGATTATTTCGCCAATTTCGACTGTTTCCAGAGCATCAAATATACGGAAATACACCCATGCCTACTTGGGACATGCAAAATTAAGATATTTTGTTTCGTATACGGTAAGCAAGCGAATTTTTATATGGAATGTCAAATTATGTCGTTTTATTTAAGACGATAAGCTAAAACTCTCTACTTACATAAATAATTAAATGACACTTTGCATTCAGCCCTGAATACAAAAAAAAAAAAACACTTAACGACAGTCCGTAGTGGTGGTTAATTAAATAAAATAACTTTTTAACTATTAACTTTGAATGAAATAAAAATCCAACTCAAATCATCTTTATTCTTCGTTATCTATACTTACGGACAAAAGTATCGACTCAACCTATAATCGCGTGCATTTGTACGTGTTTTTTTTAAGTACGGTAGTTATCCATAAAAATCGTATATCATTCAAAAGCTCGAGACATCAGCTTTATTATGGTATAATTTTAACCAATATTTGATGAGTACTTTTAAAATTAATGCTCTTGAACGAAATCGTAGGGAAAATCGGAAAGTATGAAAATGGTTTGTGGTTAGGTTTTTTGAAAATAAAACAAAAACTGTTGGAAAATAATTTAAGTATTTATTATTTTAGTATTTGGTATTGCCTCCTCTTGCTCTAATGACAGCTTCCAGTCGATTCTTCATTGATCTGATCAAGTTATTGATGGTATATTTAGGAATACCGTTCCACTCCTCTAATAGGGCTGCCTTCAATTCTTCAGTGAACGAAGGGACTGGATTTCTGGCTCAGACAATTCTCTTGAGCTCGTCCGATAAGTGTTCACTGGGATTGATGTTTGGACTGCGTGTAGGCCAGTTAAGTGTCGACCTATTGGCTTCATTCGGGAACTGCCTAGTGAGACGCGATGCGTGACACCGGCCACTGTCGTGCATCAAAGTGAAATTCTCGCTAATAGGGCACAACGTGGGCACGGAGAATATCATTTAAGTGTCGATCAGCTGTCAGCTCAGCTCAGGAGATACCCTTCGTTTTAATCTGATCGAAGTAATATTTGGTGGAGGGTTTAATGGGACTTAGCCTTAACGTTTGCCATAATTTTTCCCGCCCGCTGTGATTCGGCGATAAGTTACAGGCATTTCCTTTTTTTTAAATGTTAATAGGGGATATAGGAGAATGCTTTGTCGGGGCAGCTTGAGTCTCCGTGTGGGACAGCTACATATTGTTAGGAATCCCAATTACCATGGCTCCAATTAAATTACTTCAGGAGCTAGAGCGCCAAATGTAACTATCAAAAAATCGAAATTACACCGAATGTTTTTAGGTCTAGTATATAATCTGCCAAGAGAAGGTATATGATATAATATATCATTATGGAGGAAATTTTGTGTAGTTTAAATCGTCCTCAGAATATTTTGCTGTAAATATTACAGTTAAGATATTGGTGAAAAATCATAATTTCACCCCTTTGCCGTCAGTTTCTCAATAGTGTCCGAATCGTTAAGTGCGTGCGTTGAGTGGTGCGAAATATTTATACGTTCACGTCCGTTATTTTTCAATTTCTCGCACCGGAAGAATTTTTTTCGTCCTTTTGTTTTGGGAAATAGTCTGGTAACATCTAAACGAAACTTAACAAAGACATTTTTTTAATTACTGGTTGTTTCAGTTGGTTTTTTTTTGGCAACATGCCACGTGGCGTTTTCCTTACAGTCGAACAACAAGGTGCAATAATAGCGTATAAAGATTGCGGCCTTTCAAACCGCAAAATTGCAGATCCTTATGTGTCGTCAACAATTTCCCCCTGCTTCGTGAAAATTATCGAAAACAACGAAGATATGGACGGCGACCAGCAGTTACTACGAGAGAAAAAAGACTTAGTGTCCGAAAAGCCACTGAGGAAAAAAAATCGCATCAGAAATCTGGAAATGAATTTACATGTAAGTGTGCCTCGTGTCCAGCAGTTTCTACACTCCAACAAGAACTTCAAATTCACCAAAAGGCAGAAGAAACACCTTTGATCCAATATCATAAGGCCAAGCGTCTTCAATGGGGCCAACAACATATGGATTTCGGCGAAAAGTGGAAAAGCGTTATTTTCAGTGACGAAAAGAAGTTAAATTTGGATGGCCCTGATGGTGTTCAATATTATTGGTACCATTTAGGACGAGAAAAAGAAGGTGCCATGAGCCAAAACTTTGTTGGAGGCTCTGTGATGATTTTTTGTGCATTTTCATTTGCAGGGAAATTACCTTTAGCCTGGGTTAAACCGAAAATGACCGCGAGTGATTATGTGGAGATATTAGAGACATCGCTCATTGACCATGCCGAGTCAATTATTGGACCGGAATTTATTTTCCAGCAGGATAATGTCAGTATTCATCGGGGGCAAACGACAACAGAATGGTTCTAAGAGAAAAACATTACAGTTTTAGATTGGCCAGCCCGTAGCCCTGACGTCAATCCCATTGAAAATGTATGGGGAATACTTGTTAGGAAGGTTTACGCCCATGGAAAACAATATCAGACCGTATCGAAACTCAAAGGAGCGATCCACCAAGCTTGGGAAGAAATTGACCAAAATATCCCGGAAAACCGAGTAAATTCAGTCCCAAGACGAGTTCTCCAGGTAATTAGAAACAATGGACGACCGACAGGATATTAATTTATATCAAATCGTTCAATTTTTTTTTTAAATTACAAGCTAAAACAATAATTAAACTAGCAATAATAGCAATAATTCGAAATGAACTTATAATTATTTCGCACTAAAATTTAAGAAGTTTTCTATTTTTTTTAACTGGATGTACATTTTTTCCTAATCTTATAAATAACCTATGAGAAGTATTATTTCCCTAATAAATCATTTGTTGTCGATCGATTTAATATTTAATTTGTTTTTAATGATTTTTGAAGCTTTTTATGGGTGAACTTATAATTATTTCGGTGGCTCTACGATTTTTATGGATAACTAGGTATCGTACTTTTCAAAAAAACACGTACAAATATACGCGATTATAGGTTGAGTCGATACTTTTGTCCGTAAGTGTACTTTTCTATAAGATATAAGACGCATTCCCATTAAACATAATCATATGAATTCAATCATTACCTGCAATGGGAAAGAAAGAAAATTGCTAATGAATTCATGAAAACAGTTTTGTTTTGTGCACTCAGTTGAATGTATAGTTATGATTGGCAGATGTTATCGTATAGTTTATAAAACGTGTCTTTTTTAAATGGGTCAAATTTCCAGAGATTTCAATTACACACACATTTAACTTGTTTTATGATCAGTTGAACGGATGTCTTCTTACGAGTACATTGGATAATAAATTCAATTAACTTAGCACATTTTGTTGTCTTCAATTTTACACATAACTGCAGGAAGAAATAGCAGCATTTCGATTACCTCAAGTGCTATAACTTGAATATTTCCTGTGAAGACCTGTTAATAAGAGTCTTAAGTTAATACAATTCGCAATTGTAACTGTCACGGTTTCGGTTGAAACCATTATCAAAGATACTTTATGTTTATGGACATGTATGAAAGATAAGTTTTCTATGGCCTCAGATATTCTACAGTGCTACATGGTACACGGAGAAAAATTATTTAGATTTATCCAAAGTAAATTATTGATAATTCTACTAAACAAATAGTCAGTCTCTCTAATTTTCGTAACAGAAAATACTATTAAAGATTGCGTAATCCCATAAAGGGATTTAACGCACCAGACTGAAATCAATTAACATGATCGCAGACGTGGTTAATAAGTGTGAGATAAATACACATAATCCTCAATTGAGTATATTATTCGAATATACAATTTAACTACGAAAAATCGTTATGAACTTTCCGTGAACTAGTAAAACTTTTCTTCAAAACGATTCAACTATGTATTTAATATTGGTCAATTTAAACACAATAAAAAGCTATCTTTACAAATGAATTACAGTGGAACTTCCCTTAAGCGGACACCATTGGGGAATGAGATTTTGTCCGCTTATTGGAAGTGTCCGCTTATGAGAATATTTCACGGAGGTGTAACATTTTATTAAATAGACTTTCACTACAAACTGCAAATATATTCAAAAACCGCGATAAAAATTTGTAGTCTTGACGGATTAGGGTATAATTTTTAGTCATTTCATTCCCACTCTCTTTCCACTTTTTCAAAATAACTTTTATTTTTATAAAAGGTTTCGTCTCGTCGTTTCCACATGTTTTTCCAACGATTTTTTTCTGAGAACGAGCACACTTATTTTTCATCTGAATTGTTATGTGATCTTCAATTTTTCTTCAATTCGCAAAATATTGTTTGACACTTATTTAAATAGAATAGAGAATTGCACGATTAAACGCCGCAGCATAAATTGAATTTATGCAATTTCTATAAAAGTTGCGAGCACCAACCGAGCGATAAAAAAGAACTGCAGTCGTTGATATATCATTTTACAATTCTCGTACATCGGGTCTTGCTAATACGCGTAAGATCCATTTTCTGGTAATCGCAAGACTCTTTGCCCTAAAAACAATTCTGCAATGTAAAAATTTGTGCTTTTTTTCTTGGAACTGTACGTTTATTAGAGACTCACTTGTTCAGGATGGGTATGAAAGTACTGTCCGTGTCCGGTTATGAGAGTGTCCGGCTATCAGAAGGTGTTTTCCTAGCAAAATATGTGAAAAAACGTTGGGGAAAATAAAAGTGTCCGTTTATAAGAAATGTCCGGTTATTAGAAGTGTCCGTTAAGGGAAGTTCGACTGTAATTGAGTTTGCAAACTTAGTAGATACATAATTTATTTTGTAAGGCTAGCGCCGAAATATTTACTAAACTCTAATGTGTTTTATATCATTGGAAAGGTAATTTTATGTAGTTTTTTTCGTCCTCAGACCATTCTTCTGTATATCTTACCGTTTTTGAAATAATCGCAAAAAAAAACGAAAAAATTTCCCCCTTTCCCCCCTTTTTTTAAGGTTGCGGACCCCCGGTCGGTTGGGACTTTTAATGCCATAATCTGGGGACCATTCCCAACCATAATCCAAAAATAAATCCGATGTAGGATTTTTGCCGACCAAATATGCCATTTTTCTTAGACTATTTAGGATCAACTGGTTTCTACTGTGTTGCACCTCACACCAAATCGGAATGGTTGCCCAGGGATGACCGATGGATGACGCCATCCATTGATATTTGCAGAATAGTTGGCGACGGCCTTTTGATTATGGAAAAAAGGGGTCCGCAACATAAGAAAAAGAAGAGGAAGACGGGGGGACAATTGTTTAGCGATTATATCCAAAACGGCAAAAGATACGAAAAAATGCATAAAATTACCTTTGCAATGCTATAATGCCTTAATTAAAAAAAGACGCTAGACTAAAAACTAAACACATTGAGTATCTAAACTAGGCGGCTAACCAAATGGCAGCCTGTGTGCATATATCTCAACAGTGACATAATCAGAAATCTGCCACAGACAGACATATCCGTTTGAAGATTATCTAAAAATAACGAATATAATATGAAACGCATCTCACACTCAATTATCTTGTTAATTTTACAATTTTATCTCTATAGTACATATGTATGTACTAGTACTTGGTCTCTTAAGTACCATCCAAAATCAGCAAACAAAAAACCATAATAAATGTACATACTCCTATAATCATTGTTTTCTATTAAAATAGATAAAAGATATTAATCTGTACGCGATTTTTTATTGTCTACTTGCAAACATTTCGTGTGAACACGACGAAAGGAAAATGAAGTGGTAAATAAGTAAGAGATAGAAAAAAACTGGACAATATGTGTAGCGGCTATAGTGAAAAAAAAAATGAAATTTTTGACGTGCTACACAGCTCATCATCAAAAAGATACTATAAGTACGGCTTTTGATTGTGTTGAAACATGTGAGCAAAAGATATGTACATATGTATTTGCTTTGTCTAAGAGCGAGTAATGAAACATTTGCGTTACTTTCGCTTAAAGATAGTAAGATGAATTGAAAATTTTATAGTAATAATAAAAAAATACCTATCTGATGTGATGATATACGATAGTAAGCAAAGGAAAGTAACACTACCGTATTTACTTTGGTTCACTCACATCACATCTCACACTGTTTATTGACCGCACGATATTAATTTAACTGGAAAGATGGTCAAGTCTTGTTAGTTGTTTATGGGAAAAGATTCATAGTTGATACCTCTCATCAAATTTTAATTGAAATTATAAATATGGTTTTAAAACATGTAGTACATAAATTACAGATAAAAACAAATGTTTAAAAATTTTGCAAAGCCAGCTTTTAATACGTATTGTCTGCTTGAAGATAATTTTTGTTGATAAAAATAATTTTTCAATGTCTCGTTATTTTAAGTGTATGTAAGAGAATTAAACAAAAATAGTATTTTACTTGTAAACGCTTCAGATGCTTCAATCACAAACTTTACATAGATTTCTAAAAATATTCTCGAATCTTATATATCTTTATATAATATGTATATGTACATATATATATATATATATATATATATATATATATGAAAAAAAGTCGTGCTAGTTACACCATTTATATATAACTCAAGAACGGCTGGACCGATTTCCATAATCTTAGGTTTGTCGGACTAAGCTCCGGCTAGAATAGCATAATAACTATGTATTAAAAAAATGCAAACAATTCACAATGAGCAAAAATTCACAATGGACTCTTTTTTGTCTATTTATGCATGTATTTCTTGAACGTATCAGCGGATTTTAGTAAGTTTGCTCCACAGGATTAGTCTGTACCTCAGGTAACAGAACAACTATTGAGAATTATGAAAAATTCACAATGAACACAATTATTAAGACAGTTATTTTTCACATACTTCTTTCTGTATTTCTTGAACGACATAAGTAAGTTGACCCCACACAAGGCTCCGGCCGGAATAGCAGTACAAATATTGAAATATGCAGAAAATTCACAATGAGCAACCATTCACAATGAGTTGGTTTTTGCATACTTTTGTCTATATTTCTTTAACATCTTAGTGAATTTTTGGAAGATTTTCCTGCCGAGTTGGTCACCTCCGTGAAAATAAGAATAATATTGAAACATGTAAAAAAAATCACAATGAACAAAATTATCAAGATTTTTCGTTTTCGCATATTTTTCCCTGTATTGCTTGAACGAATCCCCGGATTTCAGTAAATTTATTCCACCGGATTGATCTACGTCACGCTCTGTGGCTCACTTGGTTGAGTTGCACTCTACGATGCTAGTAATCTAGAGGTCCAGAGTTCGAATCTCGGCGTGGTCCAAAAATTTTCGTACATGTGCGGATAGGAAATATAAAGTGCTTGCATACACTCCGAAATGTTATGCAATGTAACGTTGACTCGAAATTGCCTATAAACTGCTGAGTTAACGCACTATGGCCCCACATGGGGCTATACTATACTGAGAAGAAGCAGAAGGATTTATCTTCACCCAGATTAATTATTGAAATATTCGAAAAATTCACATTGAGTAAAGTTATTGTTTTTCAAATACTTTTGTTTACTTTGTCTCCCGAACAAAGTCGCGGATTCGAGTAACCACCGGGTTGGACTGCTCTTCGGATAGCGGAATAAGTATTAAAACATACACTGAATTCACAATGCACAAAATTATGAAGACAGTTCTTTTTCACATAATTATGAATTTATCTCCTTAACAGATAAGCGGATGCCGGTAAATTTGCTACGCCTTCTGGTCTTCTATACTCAAAATAACAAAATTTTAAAATTCACAATAGGAAAAATGTTGCGACAAATTAAAAATGAGCAAATTTCGAAGACATAGGTAGTTGGCATAGGGGTATTACAGGAGGTTACAGCCTCCATGAAGAATGTAATGACAACGGCCAACGACTAATAGACTTCGCGACCAGCAGAAACATGGTCATTAGCTCAACGTGTTTTCCGCATCGTCGTATTCACAGACAGACCTGGAGATCTCCAGATCAATATACCGTCAACCAAATTGACCACGTCCTTATCTGCAAGAGATGGGCATCGAGCATGATGGATGTTCGGTCCTATCGTGGAGCAAATATTGACTCTGACCACTATATGGTGAAGGCGACTTATAGGTGCAGAATTTCTTCGGTGCATCATTCGAGATTCAACCCGGCAAACATTTTTGCGGTTGACAAATTGTTGGATGATGCCACGGTGGTCACTTATACGACTGCCCTTGAGGGGAAGCTGACGCCCTTGCTAAATAACATCAGCAACAAAGGCGCCCTTGAGATTTGGGATACACTCAAAGACACCATCAAAGGGGTCGCAGAGGAGGTTGTGGGATACAAAGCCCGGCGAGCCCGAAATGATTGGTTTGACGAGGAATGTCAAAATGCGGTAGATGCGAAAAACGAGGCATATCGCCAATGGACCGAACGCGCAACTAGAGCCAAAAAACAAATTATGACGAGCTTCGACGATTTTCGAATAGGTTAATTAGACGTAAGAAACGTAAGCATCTTGACGAGCAGTTGATGCAAATAAACCAAAGACTAGCTAGTAGGAACAGTAGACAAGCGTACAAGCTAATTAATTCAATTAAAAATGGATACCAACCCAGGACCTGCCTCTATAAGGATAAGGATGGCAATATAATTAGCGACACCGATAGCGTTGATAAACGCTGGGCCTCACATTTTGAAGAGCTTCTTAATGTTCAACCGAACAACCCCACACAAGAAGCGCTGGAGCTGACGGCTGAAACAGGCCCTCCCATTCAACCCCCAACAATAGAAGAAGTTGATCGCGTCATGCAATCACTGAAACATAATAAAGCCCCGGGCGCTGACGAGATTCCAGCTGAACTGCTAAAGCATGGTGGGGAGAGCCTTGTTAAGGCTATACACACACTTATCGTTAAAATATGGAACGACGAAATAAACCCGGAAGATTGGCGCAAAAGTATAATTTGCCCAATCCACAAAAAATGTGATAAGTTAAAATGTGAACTACAGAGGCATCTCATTAGTTTGTACGACTTATAAGATTTTATCTAAAATTCTAGAAAATAGAATTAATCCGTACGCAGAAGAAATCATTGGCGAGTACCAAGGCGGCTTTAGACCTGGTCGTTCGACGACAGATCAGCTTTTTACAGCGAAGCTTTTACTCCAGAAGTGCTGGGAATATAACATCGACGTATACCAAATATTTGTCGACTTCAAGCAGGCATACGACAGTATCGATCGAAGTGTACTGTACAACATTCTGCTGCATTTTGGTATACCAGCTAAGCTAGTGCGACTCATAAGGATGACGATGACTAATACCGTCTCGCAGGTCAGAGTACAGAACAGACTCACTGACCTATTTGAAACTCGTACTGGACTCAAGCAAGGCGACGGGCTGGCGCCGACGCTCTTCAACCTGGCTCTGGAGTATGTAATTCGAGCCATGAATTTGGACAGCAGCGGAACGCTACTCATTAAGTCGACTCAACTAGTAGCTTACGCCGACGACATCAACATCATGTCTA
This sequence comes from Microchrysa polita, assembly GCA_949715475.1. Lineage (NCBI taxonomy): Eukaryota > Metazoa > Arthropoda > Insecta > Diptera > Stratiomyidae > Microchrysa > Microchrysa polita. The sequence goes on along the minus strand of OX454415.1, from coordinate 129,861,695 downwards.
GAAGATTGGGTGATGCAGAAATCCTCCTGCATAATCTCAATAACGCCGCCAAAGAAGTTGGACTACATATCAACGAATTTAAACCAAGGTCATGATGCAATCAAAAACTAGAACGCCAGTAAATTCAAGCATCACAGTGGGGGACCTCAATATAGAGTATGTAGACAACTTCACTTACCTGGGTTGCAATTTGTCAAAGGACGCCAACGAAACAGATGAGATAAAGCGACGGATACAACTAGCTAATAAGTGTTATTTTACTCATGTGAAGTTAGCCGCCTAATTCTTCGAATCGCTTTGGAAACGTTTGTGTGGGGGCGGCTACGTTTGTGCATGATTGTGCAACAAAAATTTTCGTTTGTGCATCGCTAATTATTTAATTATAGCACTTCGGAAAACTTCGAATGTGAAGTTAGCCGCCATTTTTTAAATATGGTCGGATAAGTACAAATTTGGCATCAATCGATCGGAAATCGTTTGTGCATTGATTTTTGTGTTTGTGCATCCTGAAAACGCAAGGACGCAGGAGTAATTCAATAAAAACCAGCCTGGTTTGAATCTTTGCTAAGAGTGATATTGTGTACACTAACACTTCCTGTAAATATTACTTCAAATCACATCCGGAACCGTTTGTGTGGGGGCGGCTACGTGTGTGCTTGATTGTGCAACAATAATTTTCGTTTGTGCATCGCTAATTATTTAATTATAGCACTTCGGAAAACTTCGAATGTGAAGTTAGCCGCCATTTTTTAAATATGGTCGGATAAGTATGAATTTGGTATCAATCGATCGGAAATCGTTTGTGCATTGATTTTTGCATGTTGCGCATCCTGAAAACGCAAGGACACAGGAGTAATTCAATAAAAACCAGCCTGGTTTGAATCCTAACTAGCAGCAGCAGAATGAATGCCGGATGAACTGCATTGCCACAGCAGCATCATTATCGGGCAACCCATTTTCGCACTACGACTGTCAATGTCAAATGATCTGTCATCGTGCCTGCCATTCTCCAAAAAATCATTCCGTGCGAGTATACACATATCAAAATAATTCTGCGTGTTATCCGCGTGAAAAGCCATTGTTCTTGTTCTGTGTATTTACTCCTAAACAAAAAATTGAAGTTGCGGGAAAGCGACATATTGGTCTGTGAAATTCAAAGGGATCAATTGCGTTCATTCCTGATATAACTTCAATTTCTTGCTGCAATGTTTCTTTTTAAAATTCTTTATGGGAAAAATAAAATTTCACTTTTTTTCAGTTTAGGCCAAATCAGTAATGATTTTAAACATCAACAGAAACACCCAAGTGACGATAAAATACCAAGTGACGGTAGTAAAGTACATTTTCTGGTGGTGGTCTGGCTTAGCATGTGCGACAAGAGTAGGGTGAATAAGGGATTCGCGGAGACTGGCATGAGACGGGACTATCCGTCCTGTTTTCCAGATTTCGGTAATGGCAAGAGATCGACACGTTAAAGGCTGGAAGATCGATGTTTCAACATGGCCATCGAAATGCTATCTAAGGTTGGAAGATCGATATGTTTCAACATGGCCATCGAAATGCTATCTGGTCCGAGGGCCTTGGATCGCTGGTTCATATTTTTACGGCCAAATTTGATGGCATTGTTGCCCTTTCCTTACCTGGGATTGGATAGGGCGCGGACAGATGAGATGATCGTCCCATAGACCAATTAAAAGATTATTTGTCATCGAGAAATAATTAATAAATATATAGCTGATTATATGTGTTCAAGTTAATTTTCATTTTCTAGATTGGAATTTTTTGTTATGATGTTGAGATCAACAGTACGGTAAGCAGTGTTATTTATCGCCATAAATAGGTATTCGTTTAACATCTGAGTGAGATCATAGTCCGTCACATGGGTCGTCAGTTGGAAACATACCATAAACTGAATTCGTTCACGGTGAGTCTCGAGCCCGAAGGTCCGCGCACTAACCACCATCACCATCGAGAGGTCCTACGGCAACCTTGCAATTTTAGCTTCTACGGTAGGCATGTTCGATTAATCGAACTGTAATCGATTATTTTCAATTTTCAATAATCGATTATTTTTGTTTCGATTATACGATTAATCGATTATTAAAATAATCGAAAATACGATTAATCGAAAATACGATTAATCGAGAAATAATCGAAAATACGATTAATCGAAAATACGATTAATCGAAAATACAATTAATCGAAAATACGATTAATCGAAAATACAATTATTAGAAAAACACAATTTTCGCCGCTTGGCGGAAGATGTCTGCCTGGCAGCAGACCGAAATTAAAACTCACGTCACCCCCGTTCTCCCGCTGCAGCTCCACAAAGTGGTTGTTTCGCTGCTTGGCGGGTGACGTCTGGCAGTAGACGAAAATTCCAATTTGCATATCACCGAATGAAATTGGTGGCAAATGAATGGTCTCGAGTCTCTATCGACGATCCCGAAGTCATTTTTCGCTAGTCACCCCCGTTCTCCCGTTGCAGATCCGCAAGTGGTTGTTTCGCTGCTTTCGGGAAATGTCTGGCAGTAGACGGAAATGAAAATATTCGTCTCACCGAACGAAATTGGTGGCAAATGAATAATCTCGACGATCCCGAAGTGATTTTTCGCTAGTCACCCCGGTTCTCCCGCTGCAGCTCCACAAAGTGGTTGTTTCGCTGCTTGGCGGGTGACGTCTGGCAGTAGACGAAAATTCCAATTTGCATATCACCGAACGAAATTGGTGGCAAATGAATGGTCTCGAGTCTCTATCGACGATCCCGAAGTCATTTTTCGCTAGTCATCCCCGTTCTCCCGTTGCAGATCCGCAAGTGGTTGTTTCGCTGCTTTCGGGAAATGTCTGGCAGTAGACGGAAATGAAAATATTCGTCTCACCGAACGAAATTGGTGGCAAATGAATAATCTCGACTCTCTATCGACGATCCCGAAGTCATTTTTCGCTAGTCACCCAGGTTCTCCCGCTGCAGCTCCACAAAGTGGTTGTTTCGCTGCTTGGCGGGTGACGTCAGGCAGTAGACGGAAATGACAATTTTCATGTCGCCGAATGAAATTGGTGGCAAATGAAAGGTCTCGACTCCCTATTGACTATTCCGAAGTAATTTATCCCTAGTCACTCCCGTTCTCCCTCTGCAGCTCCACAAAGCGGCTGTTTCGCTGCTTGGTGGGTGACGTCTGGCAGTAGACGGAAATGACAATTTTCATGTCGCCGAACGAAATTGGTGGCAAATGAAAGGTCTCGACGCCCTATTAACGATACTTGAGCCATTTTTCCCTAGCCACCCTCGTTCTGCCGCTGCTGATCCGCAAAGTGGTTGTTTCGCTGCTTTCGGGAAATGTCCGGCTGTAGACGAAAATGAAAATCTTAGTCTCACCGAACGAAATTGGTGGCAAATGAAAATTGTCGACTCCCTATTAACGATTGCGGAGTAATTTTTCCCTAGTGACCCCGTTCTCCCCCTCCAATCCACAAAGTGGCTGTGTCGCTGCTTGGCGGGAAACGTCTGGCATAGACGCAAATGACAATTTTCATGTCGCCGAACGAACTTGGCGGCAAATGAATGGTCTCGACTCTCTATTGACGATCCCGAAGTCATTTTTCGCTAGTCACCCTCGTTCTCCCGCTGCAGCTCCACAAAGTGGTTGTTTCGCTGTTTGCGGGAAATGTCTGGCAGTAGCCGGAAATGACAATTTTCGTGTCACCGAACAAAATTTGTGGCAATCGAAAGGTCTCGACTCCCTATTGACGACTCCCCAGTCATTTTTCGCTAGTCAACCCCGTTCTCCCGCTGCAGCTCCACAAAGTAGTTGTTTTGCTGCTTGGCGGCTGACGTCGGGCGGTAGACGGAAATGACAATTTTCATGTCGCCGAACGAAATTGGTGGCAAATGAAAGGTCTCGACTCCCTATTGACGATTCCGAAGTAATTTCTCCCTATTCACCCCCGTTCTCCCGCTGCAGCTCCACAAAGTGGTTGTTTCGCTGCTTGGCGGGTGACGTCTGGCAGTAGACGAAAATGACAATTTCCATGTCGCCGAACGAAATTGTGGCAAATGAAAGGTTTCGACTGCCTATTAACGATTCCGCAGTCATTTCTCCCTAGTCACTCCCGTTCTCCCGCTGCAGCTCCACAAAGTGGTTGTTTCGCTGCTTTCGGGAAATGTCTGGCAGTAGACGGAAATGACAATTTTCATGTCGTCGAACGAAATTGGTGGCAAATTAATGGTCTCGACTCTCTATTGACGATCCCGAAGTCAATTTTCGCTAGTCACCCCCGTTCTCCGCTGCAGCTCCATAAAGTGGTTGTTTCGCTGCTTGGAGGGTGACGTCTGGCAGTAGACGGAAATGGCAATTTTCATGTCGCCGAACGAAATTGGTGGCAAATGAAAGGTCTCGACTCCCTATTAACGATTCCGCAGTCATTTCTCCCTAGTCACTCCCGTTCTCCCGCTGCAGCTCCCCAAAGTGGTTGTTTCGCTGCTTTCGGGAAATGTCTGGCAGTTGACGGAAATGACAATTTGCATGTCGCCGAACGAAATTAGTGGCAGTCATTTCTCCCTAGTCACTCCAGTTCTCCCGCTGCAGCTCCACAAAGTGGTTGTTTCGCTGCTTTCGGGAAATGTCTGGCAGTAGACGGAAATGACAATTTTCATGTCGTCGAACGAAATTTTGCCTCCTACTTGACGTCACCCATTTAAAGTGCACCCGTCCTCCCGTTTTTGCGGAGCTGCAGAGGGAGAACGCGCCTCACTTGGGACCGAAAGCAGCGAAACAACCAATTTGTGGAGCTGCAGCGGGAGAATGGGAGTGACTAGGGAGAAATGACTGCGGAATCGTTAATAGGGAGTCGAGACCTTTCATTTGCCACCAATTTCCTACGGCGACATGGAAATTGTCATTTCCGTCTACTGCCAGACGTCACCCGCCAAGCAGCGAAACAACCACTTTGTGGAGCTACAGCGGGAGAACGGGAGTGACTAGGGAGAAATGACTACGGAATCGTTAATAGGGAGTCGAGACCTTTCATTTGCCACCAATTTCCTACGGCGACATGGAAATTGTCATTTCCGTCTACTGCCAGACGTCACCCGCCAAGCAGCGAAACAACCACTTTGTGGAGCTACAGCGGGAGAACGGGGTTGACTAGCGAAAAATGACTGGGGAGTCGTCAATAGGGAGTCGAGACCTTTCGATTGCCACAAATTTTGTTCGGTGACATGCAAATTGTCATTTCCGTCTACTGCCAGACATTTCCCGCAAACAGCGAAACAACCACTTTGTGGAGCTGCAGCGGGAGAACGGGAGTGACTAGGGAGAAATGACTGCGGAATCGTTAATAGGGAGTCGAGACCTTTCATTTGCCACCAATTTCGTTCGGCGACATGAAAATTGTCATTTCCGTCTACTGCCAGACGTCACCCTCCAAGCAGCGAAACAACCACTTTATGGAGCTGCAGCGGGAGAACGGGGGTGACTAGCGAAAATTGACTTCGGGATCGTCAATAGATAGTCGAGACCATTAATTTGCCACCAATTTCATTCGGCGACATGAAAATGGTCATTTCCGTCTACTGCCAGACGTCACCCGCCAAGCAGCGAAACAACCACTTTGTGGAGCTGCAGCGGGAGAACCTGGGTGACTAGCGAAAAATGACTTCGGGATCGTCGATAGAGAGTCGAGATTATTCATTTGCCACCAATTTCGTTCGGTGAGACGAATATTTTCATTTCCGTCTACTGCCAGACATTTCCCGAAAGCAGCGAAACAACCACTTGCGGATCTGCAACGGGAGAACGGGGGTGACTAGCGAAAAATGACTTCGGGATCGTCGATAGAGACTCGAGACCATTCATTTGCCACCAATTTCGTTCGGTGATATGCAAATTGGAATTTTCGTCTACTGCCAGACGTCACCCGCCAAGCAGCGAAACAATTTTCGATTATTTCTCGATTATTTTAATAATCGATTAATCGTATAATCGAAACAAAAATAATCGATTAATCGATTATTGAAACTAATCGATTACAGTTCGATTAATCGAACATGCCTACCGTAGAAGCTAAAATTGCAAGGTTGCCGTAGGACCTCTAGATGGTGATGGTGGTTAGTGCGCGGACCTTCGGGCTCGAGACTCACCGTGAACGAATTCAGTTTATGGTATGTTTCCAACTGACGACCCATGTGACGGACTATGATCTCACTCAGATGTTAAACGAATACCTATTTATGGCGATAAATAACACTGCTTACCGTACTGTTGATCTCAACATCATAACAAAAAATTCCAATCTAGAAAATGAAAATTAACTTGAACACATATAATCAGCTATATATTTATTAATTATTTCTCGATGACAAATAATCTTTTAATTGGTCTATGGGACGATCATCTCATCTGTCCGCGCCCTATCCAATCCCAGGTAAGGAAAGGGCAACAATGCCATCAAATTTGGCCGTAAAAATATGAACCAGCGATCCAAGGCCCTCGGACCAGATAGCATTTCGATGGCCATGTTGAAACATATCGATCTTCCAGCCTTAGATAGCATTTCGATGGCCATGTTGAAACATCGATCTTCCAGCCTTTAACTTGTCGATCTCTTGCCATTACCGAAATCTGGAAAACAGGACGGATAGTCCCGTCTCATGCCAGTCTCCGCGAATCCCTTATTCACCCTACTCTTGTCGCACATGCTTAAGCCAGACCACCACCAGAAAATGTACTTTACTACCGTCACTTGGTATTTTATCGTCACTTGGGTGTTTCTGTTGATGTTTAAAATCATTACTGATTTGGCCTAAACTGAAAAAAGTGAAATTTTATTTTTCCCATAAAGAATTTTAAAAAGAAACATTGCAGCAAGAAATTGAAGTTATATCAGGAATGAACGCAATTGATCCCTTTGAATTTCACAGACCAATATGTCGCTTTCCCGCAACTTCAATTTTTTGTTTAGGAGTAAATACACAGAACAAGAACAATGGCTTTTCACGCGGATAACACGCAGAATTATTTTGATATGTGTATACTCGCACGGAATGATTTTTTGGAGAATGGCAGGCACGATGACAGATCATTTGACATTGACAGTCGTAGTGCGAAAATGGGTTGCCCGATAATGATGCTGCTGTGGCAATGCAGTTCATCCGGCATTCATTCTGCTGCTGCTAGTTAGGATTCAAACCAGGCTGGTTTTTATTGAATTACTCCTGTGTCCTTGCGTTTTCAGGATGCGCAACATGCAAAAATCAATGCACAAACGATTTCCGATCGATTGATACCAAATTCATACTTATCCGACCATATTTAAAAAATGGCGGCTAACTTCACATTCGAAGTTTTCCGAAGTGCTATAATTAAATAATTAGCGATGCACAAACGAAAATTATTGTTGCACAATCAAGCACACACGTAGCCGCCCCCACACAAACGGTTCCGGATGTGATTTGAAGTAATATTTACAGGAAGTGTTAGTGTACACAATATCACTCTTAGCAAAGATTCAAACCAGGCTGGTTTTTATTGAATTACTCCTGCGTCCTTGCGTTTTCAGGATGCACAAACACAAAAATCAATGCACAAACGATTTCCGATCGATTGATGCCAAATTTGTACTTATCCGACCATATTTAAAAAATGGCGGCTAACTTCACATTCGAAGTTTTCCGAAGTGCTATAATTAAATAATTAGCGATGCACAAACGAAAATTTTTGTTGCACAATCATGCACAAACGTAGCCGCCCCCACACAAACGTTTCCAAAGCGATTCGAAGAATTAGGCGGCTAACTTCACATGAGTTGTTATTTTGCGGTCCTCCAAATTATGAATTCGAAGCTGGTGCACAGGAAGACGAAGCTCCACGTATATAAAACCATAATCCGACCTGTGCTATGCTATGGCTGCGAGGCATGGACCCTAACCCAAAACTCTGAACACCTCTTGGACACATTCGAGCGAAAGGTTCTCCGAAGAATCTTCGGGGCCCTTCGTGAACGAGGTGAATGGCGCATCCGGTACAACCTTGAGTTGTATCAGCTGTATGATGAGCTACAGGTGTCGAAGATCGTGAAATTGCAGCGACTGCAATGGGCGGGACATGTACAAAGGATGAACGACGATCGCATGCCCAAAAAGGTGATGAACGCGCAACGAGTGGACGGAGCCAGATTGCGTGGACGACCGAGAGCCCGATGGGAGCATTCTGTATGTGAGGACGCCCACCAGATGCTAGGCTTTCGGAACTGGAGGACAAGGTCGCGTGACCGCGTCAATTGGAGGTCTTCAATCCAGGCGGCCAAGGCCCGACGTCGGGCTATCGTGCCATAAAGAAGAAGAAGAAGAAATTTTGAAGACAGCTATTTTACACATACTTTTGCCTATATCTCCTTACCGAATAAGTTTATTTCAATAAATTTTTCCGACCATATTGTTCTCTACCCCAAAACACCAGAATAACTATTGAAATATGCATAAAATTACTTCGTCACTTTTTTTATTCATTAGATTTATTTTTGTAAATTTTCCCTTGTTTTTTTTTCACCTAAAATAGCTGAATAACTACTGAAACATGCAGAATCAACTGAACGGATCAGCCAAATTTTCAAGAGTCCTCTTTTCCACTTTGATCGGATTATGGGATATTAGTAAATTTGCTGCACCGTATTTGTAACTGTGCCGAATACGATTAGAAGTATAGAAACTTCGGAAAAATTAGGAAGACCATTTTGATCAAAGCGATTTTTTCCAAGTCATGATTATTGTTTAAATTGCTCTGCGTCGCAATTCATATTGAGCAACATTCACAATGAGTTCTTTTTCACAGATTTCTGTCTGAATGATTTGAACATATCAGCGGATTTTCCAAGATTATTCCCAATAGCAGAATAAGAATTGAAAACTTGGGAAAAAATCACACTAAGCAAAATTGTTCTGTATTACGAACGAATTTCAGTAAATTGATTCCGCACCGAATTTTTCTACAACCAGAATAACTCTATTGAAATAAGCAAATCATTCACATAAGCACAACGCATCATACTTTTGTCTATATCTCCTGAACTAATTCGTCGATCTTATATTAGGGTACCTTACTTTCTCCAATTCGTATATATCCGTGAAGCGGATTGGCGGATCTCAGTAATTCAGTTCAGTTTCTCCTCCTTTTGTAAATTCCACAACCACCTATCTGAACAAGTTCTATCTCCAATAGGAGACACATCTGGATAATCGGCCAGGAGTAAAATCATGAATGCAAGTTATGTTCTCCAATTTTTGTCTATCCGTCCTGGCGCATTTCGAAAAATCCTCATATTCTTCTTTTCTTGCTTATATCCCTGGAACGGAACGTCAGATTTCAATGCATCAATGGATTGACTAATTTCACTTATTTCAAACCCTTCCCCGGCTGAGTGCCTTCCATCCTCAATAGTAGCTATTGAAATAGCGCTGAAAAATCGGCCAAGAAAAATCGGCCAAATCAAGGTAACTCATTTTTTCAGGCTTTTGTCTATACCTCCTGAGCAAATTTGCCCCACCCGCCATTTGATAACATCTATAAGTTGGGGCGATACGAAGTTCGCCGGACTAGCTTGTGAATAATATATTATGAGGGTTCAATATTTATCTCTCAATTGTTTATTTTTTGAATTCTAAAGCGCACCATCTTCAACGTGTTTTAAGTAAAATTATGAAATGAAGGTATACAAACTTTAACCTTTTCATTGAAAAGAAAAGACCTTAACCTTTCATCTTTCAACAAGGGTACGGTTTTACTTTCTTTTAATGATTGTTTTTACGGTTGTCTCAACACATTTCCTTCGAGTCATCATCACATCAGCATGTAGGTAGATCTTGTGGTTGATACTGAAGATATGAATGGAGGGTGTGTAGGATTAGCCATTGATAGCTTTTTTTTTCAAAAAGCAAAAAACACAATAAGTTGACAAAGTGCTAGTGTGAAATACATACGTAGGTTTGTAAATAGTAACTGTACATGCATATCCATACATTTAGTATCATTATTATCTTTCGGAGTTTTTTTTGACAAACGAAAAGTATAAGTCCATGAAAAATTATCTTTCGTAGATATAAAGCTTGAGAAAAAATTACCAAGTAACCTTTAAAAGTACATTACCATACCTATAATAGAATTAAGATGGGTTAATGTTGCATGTAGTGTGTTCATTTTTTAATTTAGGAAAATTGTGGGAGCACGTGAAGGTGTTACTTATACACACTTTAAACTCTGCATTGCCGTTTAGACAAATCCATAACCATAATGCATTTTTAATTCTGTAAAACCCAAAAGTGAATGGCAAATTCTTTGCAAGGTCTCTGTATTGATTTTATTCCATGAGATCCGGTACAATTGAATTAAACATTTTTAAATAAAGCCAGAAAAACACGTTTCTTGTAACAAACTATAAAATACATGCATTCTGCTTTCAAACATACTTATACTAGAATACAACTGAATGTACAGTTCTCCTAAGCGTTCATTAATTTAATCGTGCAAAATTCTTCATAACTTCAGCCACCAGGGAAAACTATGCCAATGAAGTCACGATTTATGGAAATCTCACCATCTTTAGTGCCGTTCTATGGTAGGTAATTATAAATTTCAAATTTAACTTCTGTTCTATGTCTATCTGCTTCTGCTACGAGTATGTCAGGGTAAATGTTACGTCATTGAAAAATATGTTTATTAAAAAACAAAACAACTACAAACTGAAATGAAATTGGATTAAATAAAAAAAATAAGAGAGCTATAAGCGCAATTATTCCATTTAAATGAATAAGGACAATACGCTTGTACGTTATAAATCGTTAGTTTTAATGTTTTTTTTATAGACTCGTGGAATATCTAATATAAATTCGAATTCAGGTTGAATATACGGTAAATGACTTTAATGCCAGTACATCAACGAGGTACATATAATCCACTTTCAAATTAAATTTGCCAGAAAATTGTGCTATTGTGCGCATTCAACTTGATCATTACTCGATAAATTTTCTATGAATATTTTTGCATTTGTTTGTGTTTTCTTCTTTTGTTTTTGTTTCGTATTCTAATTATGAGCATTTTGTAAGAATTGTGTATTTTCTAATTCATGCATTTTTTATTTGTTAATTATACCCAATTAGTGCTTGAATATGATTACTGAAAAGAAGTCATAAAAATGTTGGCTTCTTTAAACATCAAGTATGCATAGAGAGTTGGTAGTGCTTCCGCAGCTACCAAGCTACGAGAGTTTTCAAATCTAATATGTGTGCATTAGCATAACCTTTAAAAAATTTTTAATTAGGCGTCATGGGAAAAAGCGTATCCTAATTGAAACTTGCAGCAGTATTGTGCTTCGGCTTTAAAATGTATTTATCTGCATTTTAATAGTACAGACTACAGAAGACTTGTTTACCAAAGTTGTTCCTGGTTTCAGTCTTTTAGACGTGAGTAGACGTTCACAGGAATTCGATAGAAGTCCCAAAAGCTTGACTGTTGCTATTGTTTTCTTTACAATTCCATATTTATTTATTCTGAACTAAACTCAGTACCTAGTTCATGCCAATTTCCTATTCAAATATTTTAAGCAACCGTCGAAGGTGCCGACATTTAATTATACGGTTCTTTAACCTAGTTTCAATTAATACCACGCGAACTTTTCTGTATGAAGTACGATGTAGCTAAGCTTAGGTACATCATCTGCTCGTACCATTAGCATTGACCTCTCCTACAATAATCATGACTTTTCAATTACATTTTTATAATAAATTCGGCACAGTTCAATTCAAAGTTATGAACTTTTGTTAACTTTGAATAGGCGTTGACTTCTATTATAGTGTAACCGCAATTTTGGAGTAGTGCTAATGTATTGCACATGAATAAATTTATTCGTATAGGTATACTACGTTAGTAAATTCTTGACTATGTGACTTTCCAATAGGCATTATTTACATGGCACAGCTTGAACATTTTTTTTGCGTTAATCCACCTTCGCACTTCTATTGCACCTCCGACATAGTGCTAACTATTTCACCCCCATTTTGTGCGAATTTGCGTACTTGGAGTTACAAATTACATATGTTACTAAATCTGTTATGGTATTACCTACCTACAGCACCAACCGAAGAAATACCACGTAACACTAGAAAATCGTAACAAAGAATATTATATATTTCTTTGCATGAATTCCGGGCATAACCTTGGCTGATTGTGTGCATGATCGAGTTTATGCATTCATGTGTTTTGCGGTATGGTTGCGGTTATGCAAAATGCAAAAAAAAAATGCAATACTGGTTGGTAACACACAATATTTGGTAAAATTCTTCATGTTTGTAACAAAATTACTTTTGCTGTTTTAGGAAAAACACAACGAAAAAATTATTTTAAAATATGATTTGGGATTTTTAGGTAGCGACATCTAGACATAAAAGCCATCTCAGCTGTTTTTTAAGTTTGTTTGAAGTGTACGTCAAGGGGTTGCCACTTAGAATATTTTTTAAGGGATGCAAGATTCTCAGCCACACAAATATATTTACCATTTCTTTACACGCAAAGGTTTAGTTGATTTTTTTTCTATAGAAAATCAGATTTATTTTGCTTAAAGCCGAATTTTTGACTACTTTTGACTATGTATTTAAAAAGAAGGTAAGGCGGCAAAAAAAATTAAACGTTCGCGAGCGGGCAGCGGGTTAGTGAGCGTAGCAAGCAGGAAGCGAAGCCCCCTAGTTTATTAGATAATTGCAATGCGCTCAAAAACTAAACTAGATGATTCAAAGAGTCACATGTACACAAAAACTAAACTACCGACAAAGCAAGAAATCTCCTAAAAAAGTTCGACTTATTGAACGAAAGCTGTATTCCTCTACAAAATATAGGGAGTCCAAAATTATCAGAAGATTGATGGCTTATAATAATTAATGGCAGGATAGCGGACAAAAATCAAAAGCGTCGTTGGAAATTCTTCAAAAAATAATCATGCATTTTAAATTTGTGGCCGTGATCGTTCGGTCGCCACTCTGTGAAATACTCATAGAGAAACGAGTTTCCAAACTCGGCACGACTCGTCGCAAGTTTATTATTCAGAAGAAGATGATAAGAAATATTCTTATCGTAGAATAATAAACTAACAATGCGACTAGGAAGTGGTATGGCTGACAACTGTATATCACACTCCGAATCCAATTGTCTTTGTAACGTTGATGGACTACACACGGTAGTCATCAACGCACCATGCTCCACTAGGAGCACTATAGACTAGGCTCAAAAATCACCTTCTAAAGATTACGTGGGCCCAGGTGAGAGAGCTTTACCCATGCACATTTTGATTTTGTATCAAACAAGTTCGAAATGTACATAGGAATCAATGCAAGTGAATGAATTCTGTATCAAATTGAATTTTGTTCATAAATAACGTCCAGTCAACTCCGATGCTGGTGACGTCACAATTCAAAAATGTTTACGTGCGCAAAGTCGAAAAATTGCACGCAATTCCGCGCTTTCTTCTCATTTATTATTCCATGTGCTAGATCAGTCGGTCGGCAAACTTATTAGCCAGAAGAGCCAAATTTGTCGATTCACACATTATATTTCCTAGCGTTACGGATTACACCGACAATCCAGGTGAGTTTCAGGACACCATACAAGTACACCATAATGAATTTTAACATAATTTACAACGTCAATCCTGCATATGGATATGAACAAATTGTTTTGGTGGCGGGTCAGATAGTTCACATAAATATTCCATTGCAAATATACCTGTCGATATGAAGCTTTAGCTAATTTTTTCTTAGCTCTTTCATTCCACGAATAATTTCCACAATAAACCAAAGATAGGGGGGACTAAAAAAAATCATGGGAAATGAGTTGTGATATTTATACCATCAGGCCGCGTACACATACAGAGCGACGCCGAGCTTTTCCGGGCCGGGCGATGCGATGCGACGCGATGCGATGCGATGTGTGCACACTCCTTGCGGTGTCGGGCTGGGCGATGCGATGCGATGAGATTTGTTGCGAGATGATGCTTTTTCTTCCACGACAAGAAAACCTGATTTTCGAATGGGATTTTATACCGGCGCTATTTCGTGCGATTTGCTGCTGTATGTACGAAGGTATGATTTCATATCGACTTCGTGGCATGGCGCTTCGGTTGTAGATAAATTGTAGGTAGGTCATGTAATGATGAATGACTGAAAGAGGTAGGTAACCTTTCTGGAAGTGTTAGCTTACGCATTTCAAAACAATTTTCGGGCGGCATTTGGATTTGGTGTTAATTGTTGTTCAAATATGTATGAATGGTAGGTAATTTTTGGAAACATGTAGTGCAATAAAACCCAGTTTCTAGCGTACGCGCACTTTTATGAGCCTGCCGGCCAAAAAATGGCATCCCCATTTCTCGGAGAAATAGGTCAGAAACAAAAAAAAAATTTTGAGGTTGTCCGCCCCCAAAATTGTACCCCTGTTTTCTCGGGGAAATACTCGTCCAATCGGCGTGGCAGAAACACTAAGGTAAATTTGGGTCGCTGATTCCGAATTCGAGGTCAAAAACAAAAAAAATTTTTTTGGGGTTGCCCGCCCCCAAAGTTGTACCCCTGTTTTCTCGGGGAAATACTCGTCCAATCGGCGTGGCAGAAACACTAGGTAAATTTGGGTCGCTAATTCCGAATTTGAGGTCAAAAACAAAAAAAAAATTTTGGGGTTGCCCGCCCCCAAAATGGTACCCCTGTTTTCTCGGGGAAATACTCGTCCAATCGGCGTGGCAGAAACACTAAGGTAAATTTGGGTCGCTGATTCCGAATTCGAGGTCAAAAAAAAAATATTTTTTTTGGGGTTGCCCGCCCCCTAAGTTGTACCCCTGTTTTCTCGGGGAAATACTCGTCCAATCGGCGTGGCAGAAGCACTAGGTAAATTTGGGTCGTTAATTCCGAATTTGAGGTCAAAATAAAAAAAAAAATTTTGGGGTTGCCCGCCCCTCAAATTGTACCCCTGTTTTCTCGGGGAAATACTCGTCCAATCGGCGTGGCAGAAACACTAGGTAAATTTGGGTCGCTGATTCCGAATTTGAGGTCAAAAACAAAAAAAAAATTTTGGTGTTGCCCGCCCCCAAAATGGTACCCCTGTTTTTTCGGGGAAATACTCGTCCAATCGGCGTGGCAGAAACACTAAGGTAAATTTGGGTCGCTGATTCCGAGTTCGAGGTCAAAAACAAAAAATTTTTTTTTGGGGTTGCCCGCCCCCCAAAGTTGTACCCCTGTTTTCTCGGGGAAGTACTCGTCCAATCGGCGTGGCAGAAGCACTAGGTAAATTTGGGTCGTTGATTCCGAATTTGATGTCAAAAACAAGGAAATTTTTTTAGGGTTGCCCGCATCAAAACGGCACCCCTGTTCCCGTGCAATCTGCGTGGGAAGAAACACTAAAAGAATTATGGACCGCTGATTCCAAATTTGAGGTTAAAAACAGAAAATAAAATTTTGGGGTTGCCCGACCTAAAATGGTACCCCGGTTTTCTTGTCACCGTATGTTCCCACAACTCACTTATCTACCACTACTTTCAATAATTCATTGCAAATACATGCGCAGTCCGAAATGTTCTTACACGTAAGTATACGCAGCAACCCGGGTTGTGCTGCACTGCATATTTCCACAAATGTTATTTCTTTGACCCATTCACAGATTTATACAACAACAACTGTCAAATCCGAATGCCCTTTTTTGGGGGTACGCGTACGCTACGAACTGGGTTGGACAGCACTGTAAATTTCCAAAAAGGCTTTTTAGTAGACCGATCCATTATTACATTACATACATACGGCTATCCATTCATTTAATATGTACAAATCTATAACATTATACAGCATCCGACATGTATGTATGTACATATATATAAATATCCCCAATGGTAATGCAACCCGATCTGCACAAAGCATGCCTCTCATATCGATATCAGCATCAAACAGCACGAAACCAGCCTCTCTATGTACATACATACAATACACCATGCCACTACGAAACCGATCTAAACACAAATCGTATCGTCCATGTCGCTCCCTTCGGCGACAAGGCACCTTACAGCTGCTCAAAGCACGATGATTCGACATAGAAAAGTTCTCCATCTTACAACAACATGCCACTACGAACCCGATCCAAACACAAATCACATCCCCCATGTCGCTGGTAGAAGATTCCGGCCGCCGCAATGCGCATTGCCTCTTCAAAACAGCGCGATGATTCGACATGGAAAAGTTCTCCATCGTACAACCCGACGTCGCATCGCAAGCAGTCTGAATGGTACAGGCAGGTTCGCGCTGGTTCCTATCTAAATGCTAAGAAATTTTTTTTCTTGCGATAGGAAGCTTATCGCATCGCATCGCATCGCCGGCAATGTGAATGGGCTGTCATGGTAGTTGAGGGCTATAGATTTTTTTTATATTTAATTACATTATGTATGCTTTAAGTCAGTGGCGTGCGGTGATATTTGTCATTAGGAATGCGTCTGAATCTGAAAGAACTATAGTCACTATATTCTATTCTAGTATACACTACCTCCTGCTAAGCTTACACACGAAAACAGTGTAGTCGTGGTAGCATTAATTTTTAAGTGTTATTAAGCGGTTCACTTTGCCGCAATTACAATGGTTGGTACATATACGTATGGTCGCAGTGCACTTTTCACTAAATCACACTGCAAAATGTATTTGCTTTACTTTCCTGTTCCGTGCAGCAAACGTAAAACATGGGAAAAGCTTAATTTACGATTATTTTTAAGTTTCATAATTTCTAACGGGACTTTTAACATTTCAATTGCATTTTGGTTATTATCCTGCGCCAACGTACAATTTCGAACGTATAATTTCGATTAAAATTAGATTATGCCGAGTGGAAAATGACTATCTGAAGGAGAGCAGTTTGCAATCAAAACACTGTTAACGGAAGGATTCAACAATCGAGAAATTGCAAAAAAAAATCGTTCAGAACATGTAAATAGAAATTTTATAAAAAAGGGGAAAATTACGGAGTAAAACCTCCAACTAAAGGAAAAGCAAAACTGTCATTATGGGACGAAAACAAAATTCGCCGTGAAGCCACGGAAAATCGACTTTAAGGCTAGAGAAATATATTGGAAGAATTGGGCCTCTCCGTGACGCACCAGAATATAACATAACATAACATCCGTTACATGAAATTTAAGTCGAAACCGAAACTAACCGGGTCCACAAACAAGCCCGTTTACAATTTGCCGAAAAATATTTTTCATGGGCGAATGAATATAGGCAGATAATTTTTTCGGACGAAAAAAATTTCAACTCAGACGGACCTGACTGTTGTTGTTTTTGCAAAATTTAAATATGTAAACAATAAGATCCCATTCCTGGAAGAAAATTTTGAGCAGAAGATTAAGAAGTCTTTTGTCGAGGCTTGCAGCCTGGCATTAGTAACCGCATTCCGTGAAGTTAAGTCATCCAGTCTCAGTGCATCTCGACAAAACAAGATTTTCAGTAAAGTTGATCGGCGTTTCTACCATATGCTCAATAGCGATTCTCTTGTTCAAATTATCCATATTAAACTCAAAAAGTATCCTCAACTACTGTTATCATTCTTCATCAGTCATCCTCTGCCAATGAGCTGAACTTCGTCCGTAACAATAGGTTTGGTGCTTAGAATGATACTCGTCGATATAATGGTAAAAAGCAAGAAATCCAAGCTGAGATAACTTTTATATCCATTATGTTTGAGGATTATGATAAAAGTGGATCTAATTTAAACCTTACAACCGAATTTTGGTAAATGAGTAACTTTTCACTCATTGATAAAATGTGGGTTTCGGAAAACCTATTGAGAAATAATAGTGGGCTCCCAGAAAACGTTTGAAGGGGTAATTTCTAAAAACCATTAAAAACGAAAAATGCTGAATTTAGAGATAATGTATTTGCTACTGTTGTGGTTTTTAATTTATTGATGGCAGCTTGGTTTATTCTGATAATGTTGCAGAATAAAGGAATCATTGTTATAATTATGATTGAAACTTTTTAGGGATGCGGCGCATCCACCGCATCTACGGACGCCATTTCTTTATGTCATTGAAGAGCCAGACTAAATGAATGAAAAAGCTACATATGGCTCGCGAGTTGCACTTTGCCGACAATTTTGGACTAGACTAAATCTGCGTTAAGAAACTGTTGATACATATTCCTCCAGTTCAGTTTACAAATTGGCGTTTTTTGATCGCATCAAAGCCATATGTACTTGGTTTGGTAGTCTTTTTCCTTTTTAAATAATCTTTACAAAATTTGAAGTTTCAAAATTTCAAGAGCTAAGGATCCAGGGCTTAAATAAAAACTAAGTTTGAATATATTACCTAGGTAAGTCGTTTCTCTGTAATGACATTTCAAATGTCAAAAAGTGCGATTTTCTTAATAAAAAACACAAAAATCTAAATATCTCAATAAACACTGAAAATCGATAGAAAATTGTATGCTTTCATTTTGTTGCATTTTGATTATATTTTAACGTTCTGCAACGAATACTTAAAATCACCAATAACCCTCTTATAAGCCAAACTTTCACAGTTGAGCTTAGACTAAATTATTATGTACGATTTAAATGCATATCAGCTATAACCACCCCCGCCATTCGTTCAGTCAGCTGTGAAGAATGCCAAACAATTAAATACCTATCTAAATTTCAACAACGTTATTTCGCTACACCCACATGATTCGCAATGAATTAGATCCGCAACGTAACTTAATGTCCATACACTTGTATATTCAACATGATTCCCATTATTCTATTCTATGATATTCTGCAGCAGAAGCATGAGTATTCTCTCTTCTCATTTAATTCACATATTGTTTACAAAAATCATCGCAGTAAATTACATTCATTATTTTACCATATAACGCGCAAGGTCAAGGCTATCAAAAACACATTTATACGTTCATACGAGTATCGGTATCTGTTAAGAACGCGACTCAGATCGCAGATGAATATTCAGAAAATTTTCCAGTGAAAATGAAAATTAAGACCCAAATGAAGATGATTCATTTTCATTTTACACGACAACCACAATGATTTTATATGGGCGTTTTTAATTACAGGCAATTGATTTTTTGTTAAGCTTCTTAAATTTAAAACAATGCAAAATTGAGGATATGGTTTATACTTTGAGGAAGAAGATGACATAGAAGACGATTATTAAGCATTTAATGATTTTGAAATAAATAGAATAATGAATTTGGATTTTTTTACCGGAAATTTGTGTTTAATTTTAAATTCTGTTTATTATAGTGTTAAGTATTCCATTATATTTGATATGTTGATTTATTCAAATACATAGGAAAATGTACTCGTTTGTGGAAATAAAGTATATATTATTAAAACAATGCCTAATAATTAAATTCATAATAGACCACATCGGGTTTTGTGTGCACAGATACAAAATTATAATTTTTTGGGACCTTCAATCACAAGGAAGCAAGGTTTTACGATTCGGTTTTTTTGCTTGTCTTTTTTTTAAAATTATCTTTTTTAGAGAATATTAGTAGTAGAAGTATAGAACGATTGGACTGCTGTCCTGATTTATTAGAAATGCATATAAAATGTCATAATAAATGTTGATGGCTGATGGCATCTTAGCCACCCTGTACATTGTATAATAGTCTAAGAAAATTGGACCAAAATATGGCCATCCAACGGCAAAAATCCTACATCGGAATTTTTTTTTGATTATCGTTGGGGATGGTCCCGAGATGATGATAATTTAGTAGATGAGATGACAGATAATTTTATGTAGTTTTTTTTTCGTTCTCAGACCATTTTTCTGTATCTCTTACCGTTTTTGAAATAATCGCAAAAAACCGAAAAAATTCCCCCCTTTTCCCCTTTTCAAGGTGGCGGACCCCCAGTCGGCTGGGACTTTTATCTGGGGACCATTCCAAACCATAATCCAAAAAAAATTCCGATGTAGGATTTTTGCCGACCAAATATACCATTTTTCTCAGACTATAAATCATTTTAAAGACATTAAAATTTCATGATCTATTTTCAGGTCATACACTTTGTATTCGTGCATTCGTCTACGACCAGTTTTATATCGCTTCTTTCAAAGACTTAACGCTGTAAGTTGCAAAAACTAGTACGAGGAACGAGTATGCTCGCGTATAAAGATAAAAAATTATTTTTGTTGTTTATTTGACAACAATGACAAACTGGGAAATTACACAATTTGTCGCGCATTTATCTAACAGTACAATATAAAATTTTTCATTTTAATGTATCACGTAAGACGGGAATTACGATTCGTGATTTATGCATTATGGTGTACTTATTTAATAGTCGTATTACTTCCTTGTAGGTATTTGATATAATTCAGTTTTAGTACAGTAATCGGGTATATTTTACTTAAAAAAAATACGTAATGGCTGAAATTTGGTGGAGATGTTAAGCAACGTGCCCTAAGTCTAAATCTGAGTTTTCGTATTTGTGGGAGTGGGGGAAGTTATAGTAATTTGCCTACTTATAGGGGAATTTTGAGTTTTTCCTTAATATCATTCTTACTAGTGTTCCTACAGTAAAGTGATGTGTAGAAGTTTTCTTTATAATCGAATTGCCTATTCAACGAAACCTAAGTTAGTACCGTAGGCCAAATAGTTCCGTTATAATGACCGATTAAAGGGCAAAATAGCACTAATAATGATAATATTTTGCTTCATTAAAACACGTAATGGCTGAAATTCAGTGGAGATGTTAAGCAACGTGCCCTAAGTTCATATCTGAGTTTTCGTATCTGTAGGAGTGGAGGAAGTTATAGTAATTTGCCTACTTATAGGGGAATTTTGCGTTTTTTCTTAATATCATTCTTACTGGTGTTCCTACAGTAAAGTGATGTGTAGAAGTTTTGTTTGTAATCGAATTCTCTATTCAACGGTACCTAAGCCAATATCGTAGGCTAAGTAGTTCCGTTATTATGACCGGTTAAAGGGCAAAATAGCACTAATAATGAGAATATTTGGCTTAAGTAAAACACGTAATGGCTGAAATTTTTTGGAGATGTTAAGCAGCATGCCCTAAGTCTAAATTTGAGTTTTCGTATTGGTGGGAGTGGGGGAAGTTATAGTAATTTGCCTATTTATAGGGGCATTTTGCGTTTTTCCTTAATATCATTCTTACTAGTGTTACTACAGTAAAGTGATGTGTAGAAGTTTTCTTTATAATCGAATTGTCTATTCAACGGTGCCTAAGTTAGTACCGTAGGCCAAATAGTTCCGTTATAATGACCGGTTAAAGGGCAAAATAGCACTAATAATGATAAATATTTTGCTTAATTAAAACACGTAATGGCTGAAATTCAGCGGAGATGCTAAGCAACGTGCGTCCATATCTGAGTTTTCGTATCTGTAGGAGTGGAGGAAGTTTTAGTAATTTGCCTACTTATAGGGGAATTTTGCGTTTTTTCTTAATATCATTCTTACTGGTGTTCCTACAGTAAAGTGATGTGTAGAAGTTTTGATTCTAATCGAATTGTCTATTCAACGGTACCTAAGCCAATATCGTGGGTCTAGTAGACCCGTTGTAGTTACCGGTCAAGGGTCAAAACAGTTCAATAAATGGCTATTTTCTTTAAAAAAAAACATAATTTATGTAGATGTAGCAAGAGACGAATCTTTTGTCTAAAGCTGAGTTTTTGTATTAGTTGGGATGGAGGAAGTTGGTGTAAATTGCTTATTTAAATGTGTATTTAGTGATTGCTAAAAACTTCGCTATGTCAAGTTGCATAAATGTGTGTTCTTGCTGATTGAATTATTATCTCTTTAACGAGATCAAAATCCAGCTAGGTCAATTAGCGTTCCAAAAAATATCTTTCTGGGTTCGATGGAAAAAGCCCATCGTTATGGAGGAAGTCGTCGTTTTCGGTAATAGTAGAAAAGTCAGGTATGTTGCTACACGCGTTTCCACAACAAACCATACAAATTGGAGAGCACTTTAATCCTGCTTTCCTACACCCACATGCTTTTCCACAACCAGTTTTACAAGCACACGAAATAACTTTCAATAAATTTGGCGGGGCTGGTTCTTTTTCGCAGGGAATGGGCCGGTACATATTTGAAGTTTTTGTCCAACCCCAGTCTTCAGGGTCCATGTAATTACATTACATTCTTTAACCTGATGATACACTCTGAACGCATGTAGGCGGGCGGCATCTTCAGTATATCGTAATCGTAATATCGTAACTATATAAACTATCATAATTTCCAATTAAAATAAAATTTCAAACCAGTGGCAAAGAGGCGAAAATGGTCAGAAAATTATGACATGCATGGAATTGCTCGAGTAACTTTATAATAAATAACAGGCGCGACAATCCAACATTGGACTAAGGCCGCAGGATGTATTAGTGACCACCTATTTCCAAGATCTTATCTGCTTTTTGCTGAGGTAATGAGATCAGCATCACGCTCAGCAGTGTTATTTATCCCCATTAATGGGTACTCGTTTAACATCTGAGTGAGATCATAGTCCGTCACACCATGGAACACGGTGAGATTCGAACTCATGACCCTGTGCACTGAAGGTGCGCGCACTAACCGCTAGACCAGCCAGACTACTATTATAAACTATCATAATTTCCAATTAAAATAAAATTTCAAACCAGTGGCAAAGAGGCGAAAATGGTCAGAAAATTATGACATGCATGGAATTGCTCGAGTAACTTTGGGGTGGGATTAATTAGAATTAGAGGTAGTTGGATCAACATTTAAAAGATACTTTTGTATGCAGTTAGTTTGCAAAAAAATAGTCTCCTACTTTTCTGGTATTAAAAAAATACAAAATTCGTTCTTATTGGCCTCTTATTGACGTTTGACATTGATTGATACCGTTTGATAGATTTATTTGATAAGAAATGAATAACAACAATAAGAATGATATAAAGCAAAAACGCAAATTTAGCTTATTAGTAAGTAGGCAATTTACTATAATTACACACCCCCCCCCTGATATATACGCAACTTCAGATATAGATTTATAACGCATCCCTTAATGACTCCACCGAATTTCAGTCATTACATGTTTTATTTAAGCAGAATATTCCCATTATTGGTACTATTTTCACCTTTAACTGGTCATTATAACGGAACTACTTGACCGATGAAATTCATGTAGGTACCGTTGGATAGATAATTTGATTAGAAACAAAGCTCCTATACATCACTTTACTGTAGGGTCAACAGTAAGAATGATATTAACGAAAAATACAAAATTCGCCTATAAATAGGCAATATACTCCAACTTCCCCCACCCCCACGAATACGAAAACTCAGTTTTAGATAAAAGACATGTTCCCTAACATCTCCAGTAAATTTCAGCCATTACGTATTTTTTTTAAGTAAACGGCCGTTTTGTGTCTTTAAATACTGTACTATTTAGCAATGCAGTAAAAATATAAATATAGAGTACAAAGTCACAAAGTATTAAAATTTAAAATTGTAGTAAAAAAAATTATACATAATGAATACACACCTTTATACCGCAATTATTCCGAGTTGACTTGAAAAGTCCACATATCTGTAAAAAAAAGAAAAATATGAAATTTGAATAAAAACATTGACTTTAGATTTATAAAAAATCTAGATGCTAGAATTAAGAAAATCAGGTCTTAATCCTGTCCTTAGAGAAAGCATAGCAACCCATGCCATGCGTTAGTCCAGAGTGGGCATCAGGCCGCTATTACATAGTCATATATTGGTAATATATATTATAATAGATATTATCATATCCCTAAGCCTACTTGATTTCGCTTCCTGCACGTCTAAAAAATTATACTGAATGAATCGAGTAGGCTTAGGCATATGACATACATATTATAATATAAATATGACTGTGTAATGGAGCCCTCAGAAAATAAAAATGGCACCGTTATCACACTATCGCAGTTCACACATCTAAACAAAAATTTTATTCAAATGTCAAATTTTTGTTTACAATTGAGAATATAATATCCGCGTAATTTTTATTACTCTCTAAAAATGTCAACGTGATAATTAACCCTTCGGTTGGCACATAGACCTAGACAGACCATTGGTACTATATCTTGATGAAAAATATCGTTCAACAATATTTTCCACCCCTTTCCATATATATTTCAACGGAACCGACGGCCACAAATGCGTTCAAACGTTCGGCGAAATATAAACTAAGTCTAAGGAAACGAAAAAATGGCGGATCATCGTAAGACATAGTATGTAAACTGTTTCTAGAACCAAAATTAGACCTCTTCGAAAAATTGATTGATTTCACAAAAAATTCAGCTACACCTTAGGCATAATATGTAGCTCGTAGGCGGCGACAGAAGGGTTAATAATTGCATCGACAATATTTTGACGTTTGAATTATTTCGTGGAGTGTAGTGTAATAAATTTGGAGTCAAACACACATGGGTTGTGTGATCACATAGCCACTCTGGACTAACACATATGCTTTCTCTAAGATCCTGTCTTATATTAAAATTTATGAAAAGTATTTCTGATTTAATTCAAATTTACGAGTTTCAGAGTTGCCGCTTAGTTTGTCAATTACCTCGGTTCCTTTTTTGAATTGTAGAATAAGTGGTACGTAGTATAGTTTAGTGTTCATCTCGAATATCTCAATATTTCCATAATCCGGATAGGTCCCATATTTAACCCATATTTACATTCATAAGTAGGACAATTTGATTTAGTGATTGATCTAATCGTATATGATTAATTTTGGGATAACATTTTGTGATTCTTTAACTTTTGAAGATGACATTTATTGTTCAACGGTGACACTATAATGGCCATCATCATTTACTTTTAAAATGAATTTCAAATCAGCCATTAATCACGGATATACATACATATTCCCACGTCTGAGATTATTATCTATTCGTTTTGCATTATAATATTATAATAAACTTTTGAAATCAAAATAATTCACAGATTTTTCATTTCCAAAATAGATACATAAATGATAAATTTAGACAAAATGTTGCATCCATCCATCGTACCTAGTACGATTTCTTATGTATTTTATGCCTTGACATTTGACCCGTAAAAATCCCAGTCAAACCTCGATTTCCATAGCGAATCTGGTTCAATTTTACCAATAGCGTGGCTTCTCGCTATTTGTAAAATTGAAGCGGCTTTAACATGGAAATAATTTGTATGAACGAGTAGTATATCGTTTAATTTGGTGTGCATATACAAAAATATTCATTCAATGTATCAATCTTATGCAAATAATCCAAAGATATTATTTTAATAAAATTTTGGCGTTTTTCGTCATTATTATAATCGTATCGATGAACGATGAGTATTGTTTGTTATTGAGTGTTTTTTTTGTAATCGAAAAAAAAAACGATTCGGGTTAAAAGCTGTTTACATCTAAAGCACCAACCATTAATTTAGTAAGGAGTCAAGTTTCAAAGTTGTGATGAGCCATTGCATCTGTAACAATTCTTCGAGGTTAACTTTGCTCAGAGTGGGTTTCTCCGATAAATTACTGTTGTTATTGTAATCCCATGTAGTAACGCTAAACCAATCTACACCAGAGTACAAAAAACACGCCTTTTGCTACTGAGCTAATATAGGCTGCACGACCCCGTTGCTGATGGTGTGGATTAATGATTGATTACGCCTGCTACGTGTAATGAAATGGATTACTGTTCTCAAATGTATGTTCACAAAAATGTATTCATACGTAAATGAGATTAAAAATAAAAATTAAATTATAGAAAATAAATCGAACCGAGAGACCAAATTCATCGTTTCGTAATATGTTCATAGTTCATAATTCCCATACAAATTGACACACTGAAAATACCCTATTTTGCGTGTTTTCTATGAGATCCATCCGTTTTCGTCCACTCTGAACATAATATAAGTTCAAATAAACAGTTATTAGTTATACTTTAAAAAAAATTGCAACGGGCCCGGCAAGTAATTTTAGAAGTTGGCACATAGTCTCTAGTTTTCATAACGGTATGACGTTTACTTCATTATTCCCGGTTCGAGTCAGACTATTTTTTCAAAGACTCGAAAACTATCAAAACACCTCCTCCTGTAAGGTTTCATTTTGAATGGGAATGAACGGTATATGACTCATTCTGAGCTTTACAGGCCTCCAGAGGGCTTTTGATATTTTCAGTGTTGCTATATTTTTGGGTAAAAGAGGACAGCAGCTGCTGGTTTCAGGTCTTTGAAAAAATATTCTGACTCGAATTGGGAATAATGAAGCAAACGTCATACCGTTTTGAAAACTAGACACTAAGACTATGCATTTTTTACAGTACAGTAAATTAAACTTAGACGAAACGACGAATTTGGTCTGTCGGTTCAAAAAAGAAGGTTACATTTCTCTCAAAACAAACCCGTTATTTTTTCGGTTTGCAGTGTAGGTAGATAATAAAGCATTTTGTTGCTGTTGCAGCGTCAAAAGAAAATTTGAAAAATATTAAGATTTGCAGTGATGAAAAATGAAAGCATGGTATGCGTTTTTAGATTTTTCTTTAATT
This sequence comes from Microchrysa polita, assembly GCA_949715475.1. Taxonomy (NCBI): domain Eukaryota; kingdom Metazoa; phylum Arthropoda; class Insecta; order Diptera; family Stratiomyidae; genus Microchrysa; species Microchrysa polita. Next base: position 129,835,157 of record OX454415.1, on the reverse strand, counting down.
ACAAATAACTGTAAAAAAAAAGCGACTGATTTCTTAAAAATATTTTTCCGGTAATGCGCTATCACCGATTACCGGGTTATCGTTAGGGACACCCTGTATATGTATATGAATCAGTGGCGGATCCAGGATTTTGAGAAGATGGGCGTTCAAAATTTCGTCAATTGAAAATAAAATTCAAATTTACTTCTTATTTTAGAAATATACAATGTTTAACAATTAATAGTGCCTTAACTCTATGATTATATAAATATTGGCGTAACAATTAAGGGTAATTAAATTAAGTGGAAGTGGTTAAGGAAAATTAAATCAAAAACCTCATGTGTCAGAAAAAAAGTAGAGAAATTAAAACTAAACTAAACTTAACTTACATATTAGGCTTAGGAAATAAGACAAACTATAAAAAAAATAAGAAAACATGTTTTTGACCCCTGAGGGACACCAGCAGGAATAGATTTAATAGTTGACCGTGCTTGCCCAACCTGGACGCTGAACGTTGGTAAGGAAAGATTGTATAATTTTTTCTATGTCGAATTTTGTCTAGAAAACCATTATGCCATACCGTGTCAAATGCTTTCTGGCAGGGGCGTACGCAGAAAAATATTTCGGGAAGGATTTTAGCAAAAAGTCAAATTGATATTTTAAAGCTGATAAGTGCGATCAAATCACTGTGGAAGTATGGAAGTTTTCATTTACTTAATATTACTACAGCTTCAAACCAGTTGCAAACCGCCTCCAAGCCTCATAAAGGGTTTTCCAATAGGGACGCTTGAACTTTGACAGCTGATTGCGGCCATGTTGTTTGAGTGACAGCTGTCAAATGCAGTGTGTTATATTCATTCCGTCCTCCCAAACCACCATGGCAGGTTACAGTGTCGAGCAGCACGTGCAAATCATAAAATTGTTTTATGAAAATGGGTCTTCAGTTCGAGCAACGTTCCGCGCACTTCGCCCGTCAATGGTGAGCGATACCGGTCGATGATAACCAACTTCTTTTGGCCTGAAATCGAGAATATGGATCTGCACAACATGTGGTTTCAACAGGACGGCGCTACGTGCCACACAGCACACGCTACGATGGATGTTCTGCACGAGCAATTTACGGGCATGGTCATCTCGCGCGGAGGCGACGTGAACTGGCCACCGAGATCGTGCGATTTGACCCCGCTGGACTTTTTCTTGTGGGGTTTTCTTAAGTCGCAGGTCTATGCCAACAAACCGCAAACCACCGATGCCCTCAAAGTTAACATACGCCACGCCATCGATCAAATACAGCCCGATTTGTGCGCCAGAGTCATCGAAAATTGGACCTTTCGTGTGCGCGCCACCAACCGAAGCCGTGGCGGTCATTTGAATGATGTCATATTCCATATGTAATGGGGTCGATGGACCTTTCAAATAAAAAAAAAATTCGCAAATATCTCTCCTACATGTATTTTTTTTTTTCATTTCAAAGATCAAGCGTCCCTATTGGAAAACCCTTTAGTAACCACTAGAGAATGCTAATTATGCTAATGCACCGAAGGACATAATTCCGAATTAAATGGCGCTCCTAAGTTCGATATCAATAATTTAGTGGAAATATGGTGCAGTATTGATTTTGATTGTACCAGATCAGTTGTCCTACTTCCGAGAGAGACTTCATTGGCTTCTCAACTGCAAAAATAATTTTGCCAGCACATCATTTTCATGATGCTGAGTTCCTTGCTCATTGTTAGATGGCTTGAGAGATTTCTTGTTCGATGGGTGCAAAATCCCTGTCCGTCTATTGCAGGGACGTAGCCAGAATTGGTTTTCGAAATGGGCCCAGCGTTAAAAAAATGTCTAAGCTATAAAATTTTGATTTTAGTTTTATTGAATTTAGTAGATGAAAATAGGCGTAATTCCTATTTTACAATTGTCGACGAGTGGATCTGATTTCTCTTTTTAGTTAGTTAATTTCACTTTACCCTGACCAATTTCATCAGATTATACACCAGGCAATACTTCAAAATAAAGTTTCTGTGGAAAATAAAAAAATCAAATTATTCGAAGTGCGGTTAAACAATAAATTTATCGCATTCCGCCATTTGCTATAGTAATGCTCAAGACCGTGAAGCGGACTGCAACTAAGAAATTCTTCATCACATTTCACAAAATTCAGCAAGAACGCCGAGTACCGATGCAGATTAAAGTTCATATTTCACATGTATCTACTGGCTGCATTCAGCGAACGAAATTCACTGGAAAAACACTGGAAATGCTACAAGAATTACCCGCCACCGACTTCTTTCTCCACCGAATGGTCTTAATGCGCAATGAGAATATAATTGGAGTAGCACTTTTCTGCTACATTTTTCGTTCGCTGAATGCAGCCAATATCTATTCCCGTGTATGGGGAAAGTTTGCAGAATGTTTCTCTCAAATTCGTGTTGGTTGGTGAGTGGAGGAGAGTTTTTTCCTAAGCACGAAGTGAAAATCCGGAAAGATTCTTAGTCTCTCTATTACCTCGTATAGCCTTGCGAGAATAATTTGCTGAGTATGGGTAGAAGACTGATCGGTCTGCAATTTTCAGCCAATCTGTGCTATTTATCGGACTTCGGTATAGGGATGACGTTAACGTGCTTCCAAAGGGAGGGGAAATGCGACTTTGCCATACAAGCATTCATTATCAAATTAAGCTCAACTAACGCTTTAGTAGGCATATTCTTCGAAGTTAAATTTGAAACTTGGTCAAATCCTGGCTATTTTTTTAATTGAATGAATCCCGAAAGGTGAAGTAGCATGCACTTGTACCAGACAGAAGAGAGTCGCGATGTCTAGTACTCGTCTCAAAAACCAATTTTTCTTCGCGCGGCTTGGCAAAAATGGGTTGGGGTTTTCAAAATCCCGCCAATTTATTATCCCGTCATTTCAATTACCTGCTAATTCAAAATACCGTCTTTCAATATCCCGCTTTTTATTATCCCGCCATAGAAGATAAAGTAAGTTTTCTTTCAAAAATCGCGTGCGCAGTTTATGACGGGATAATGAAAAGCGCCTCAACATTTACGGGTAAAATAATGAGTCTCCTCGCCTGAGGACACGTAATTCTCTTAATTCACGGACCAGGTGACTTAATTTGAAATATACCCTACTAGCCATGGCATAAGGAATGCATCGATGCCGGCATCATGAATCTCTGGATGAACCGAATCATTCCATTTGTTCTAGCCGCGGGACTAAATTCCCTTATATATTTTTCCAAGATATGGTGAACGACTGCATGAAGACCACGTGAACCCAAACATGACTTTCCCTCATGATTTCATTAGAGAGGTACTGATGATAGATGCGGTGCGGATCATCAATGAATTCATCAGAAAGGAACTGAGGAAAAGTACGATGAGTTTCACTGGCGAATTCATCATGCTGGAACTGATGACAAATTTAATGAATTTCCCCGAAGAGTTCATCAAGTTCGCCCTAATGAAATAATCGACGAATTTCATTCATGCGTTCTTATATGACCAACGTATGAAATAGTCGATTAGTTTCATTAATTATTTCATCAGTAATTTATACATTTAGAACGCTATGTGGCTCACTTGGTTGAGTCGCACTCTACGACGCTAGTAATTTAGACGTCCGGAGATCGAATTTCGGCGTTTTCCAAAATTTACGTTCATGTGCGGATAGGATAGTGCTTGCAACAAGCACTCCGAAGTTATATGCAATGTAACGTTGACTCGAAATAGACTATAAACGGCTGAGTTAACGCACCACAAGGGGTCACGGTACAGAGAAGAATTTATTCATTTATTCAAATTACTCGATGCAGAGGCACACACTACGAAGGCCAACTTTAAAGTGAAACAGGTTCCGCTATACAAAGAAAAATATTACCCATCGGCGCAAAATGGCGACAAGGAAGCGAAACTGACCGAAATTTCAAGAAAATGTCTCTCGATGAATTGGCACCGATTCTTCATCGAGACAGTCATCGAGTGACGGAGATTCAGTCGAAGTACATAAGCTAACGCGTGCGGATGAGAGAGTGTTGACGAATACTACGACAAGTTTAGCATTCCCCCGTCTCTTTGGATTTATCGTTCACCGATTATGGCTAGCAGGGTAGCTTGTCTGGTCTTTCGGTAGTCGAGACTTAAGTACCCTGTATGATACATAATGTAGCGGTGTCAATTGTCATCTTGATCGAAGAACAAATCAAATAATCTGACAGAGTTATGCTAAGAGAAAGTATCGTATCAAGTACTGGGAATTACATTGCATAGCTATTGATTTTTTGTTAACAATGAAAATAATTTTTGGCAGTATTTTGGCGGGATTATTTCATTATCCACTAGCGGGATTCTAAAACGGTCGGGTTTTTAGAGGGCGAGATTTTTTCATGGCGGGATTTTAAAGTGGAGGGATTTACTAATGTCGAGATAACGTTAAACGAGATTATTTCTAAAAAGCGGGATTATAAAAGGGCGGGATTTTGTTGGTAGCGATTATGTGGGTATTCCTGCAAAAACTTCTTTTGTGCTCATTTCAATTTGTTATTCCCGTTTCTTAAAATCCCAACCTCCATTACCCCGCCATTTAAATATAATGGCGAGATTAAGAACGGGCGTTTGTTTTTGGGGATTATGTACGCATCTCGTTATTTATTTTTGTATTTCCGGCATACCTACATAATCCCGACAAACAAAATCCGTTTTTTTTTTACAAAAAATCCCGCTTTACATTATCCCGACATTATTTAATCCCGATATCTCAAAATCCCGCCCACTAAAAACCCAGCCGTTTTAAAATCCCGTTATAGACAGTGAAATAATCCCGTCAAATATACAGCCAAAAAATATTTTCATTGTTAAAAAAAATCAATTCATATTTATTTTAGGTGATTCCCAGCAGTTAATTCGATACTTTCTCTTAGCACAAATCCGTCGTAATATTTGTTTATTTCTTCGATCAATGAGCTCCTACAGAACAAGACAGTCGCACAGGGAATACAAGCTTTTTCAAATTACGTCACCTGTCCCTCGGGTCTCTGAGACTTAAGTATCCCCCATGTGAGGAGACCCATTATTTTAAGGGTAAATGTGGTGACGCTTTTTAATATCCCGTCAACGAAAAAATAAATCGTGCGCGTGATTTTTGAAAGAATACTTATCTTCTATGACGGGATATTGAAAAGCGGTATTTAGCCGGTCATTGAAATGGCGGGATACTAAGTTGGCAGGATTTTCATTAGACGGGATTTCAATCGAGGGGGATTTTAAACTGGCGGGATAATAATGAACGTCAGGATTTTGAAAACGGGAATATGATGGACAGAATATCGTATAGCCAAATCGTATTTACAAATAAGTTAAGACCTACACCACCTAAAAAGAAGCGCTTGAATTTTATGTAAATCATGGATTTATTGATAAATTTCCAATTTTAAATCCATATTAGAATTAATTAGCCAATTTTAAATGATTAATGTACTAAGATGAATGAAGTTAATATATTCAATAATTTACATTTTGCCATTTAATTATAAATTTATTATAACTGTGCAAATTTATTTTGTGCTTTTGTGTGGTAGATCAATGATTCCTTCAAGAATTACCCCATAACTTTAAGTAAAAAAAAAAATTTCCACGCAAGACTAATTAATTACATGACTGTGGATACGAACGGCATCTTTAGATTCTTTTCTTTTTTAATGTTAATTACAGGGTGCGCCATCTTTTACGTCAGCATATAAAAAGTGAATAACTTTGAAAAAAAAAAACAATATCTATTTTTGAAGTATTTTTATTTGGCCCTTTACAATTTATTTGGACCGCCTTTATTAGCCACAGCAAAATTAGCTCTTTTTGCTGCGTGACTTTTTACAGCATCTTGGGTGGTAGAGCGTTGATTTCGGCACCAATGTTTGCTTTGAGCTCGTCAATGGTCCGAGTTTGCTTCTCAAATAACCCCACAGGGGGAGTCAAATGTGGAGATCTGGGTAACCAACCAGTCAATGTCACCTCTTTTTGACATCAGACGTCCAGGGAATTTTACATACCTACATATTAAACATGGCGCACCCTGTATATGAATAAAAATAATTGTACTTGTCGGCTTCTTTTTTCCGTATACCTACCGCACATACGAAAAAAAAATTTAAGAAATTTTCATAACGGAAAGAAGCTATAAAATAAAATGTGTATACATAACTTATTTACAATAGTGTACGAAATGTTTTTTATAGTCTATTGTTGATATCAAAGAATCTTTAAAATTATACTCGTAATATACGAGTATTGTTTTAAGCACTTAAATTGATGTCTTTTACGGTTTATTGTAAATTTTTGTTGCATGCATAAATGTTGATCATATTTTTAGAAAGGATATACATATGTGATGAGTACTGTCGGTAGACGTAAATCGTTAAAAACACCGAATAAATCACAAAAAGATTTGGCACAGGTAAATAAAAATAAATTGAAATTTTGATGACATATGTATGAGGAAATGTGTGAAAGTGTACGGTCGTTACATGCACAGATAGTAATGAACAAAAAATACTCTTCACTTTGCTTTCAGTATACTTTATCTGAAATTATAAAATGTATTTATTAGTAAAAGTCTTCTTTTGTGCTGGTTTCCATGGAAGCTCTCGGTAAAATCGCACATGAAATGGTCTCGTCTGATCGCGGTCTTAATGTCGCACACTTTTTGTTGCCACAATTATCGATTATATTTTTGCAAACCATTTTGCCAGCCTAATCGCTATGAGCCTAATAAAACGATACCAAGGTGTCGGTTAACAATAATTTTACTTTACATCATACCACTTGTTAGCACAATGACCCTCATTAGTGTGGTGGCGATTGTGCAAAATAAATAGACGTTAATTGAAATCACTCAGAGCCTTGAAAGAAATTCCTCTCGTGTCAAATGGAAACAATAATGCATCATAATAGCCGTGTGCTGCCTTTTATACACTCGGCTTCACAAAAATCGGGCCACTCGCCACTTTCGAACTCAAATTCAATTTTCTCAAAAAGTATGAAACTTGCAACTATGAAAGTTATATCTACAGAAAGTGAATTAAATGGCAATTCAAATGACTATGATTTTTATCTGAAGTACCGTTAACTCACGCAACAAACACAATGCCTGTTTTGATTAGAGTTCGCGCTTACCGTGTGGCCCGGTTTCATTGAAGCTCAGTGTATGTATTTTACCGTGTACCTACATCTTAATTTGATCACTTGTAAAAAGTTGAAAACAATTTGTTGGTAAATCAAAGAGTCGCAAACTCTGGACAAACCCCTATATAGCCATATAATGTACATACCTCCATTTTCACAACTCATATACCATTTCTTACGTTATATCCACTTAATTTCGCGTCAAATTAGTGTTGGGGCCAAATGAAAACTATCTGCCACTATGATGTATCGTATCTATCTTTTTTCTATTATTAATATTTTGCAACTAATAGTTTAATAATATTGAAAGAAATTTTACTTTCTTTGGATATGTATATACGCATGGCGAACGGTGATATGACTGTTGCGAAAAACACATGGTGCAAGTATTATAAATGAATTGACTCTTTACGAAATTGCAATTGATGCCAATGGCGGCGGCCATTGATCAGAGTGCAGTGTAGCAGAAAAACTGCAACGATTTGTTGTAAAAAATTATATTTTGAAATTGATTGGCACGTATGGAGTTGAACTCACCACGTTTTAGTTTTTTGCACCAAGTTCGTTCATTGTTTGTTGGTTGATTGATAAATTGTATTATACAAAAACAATTAATTTTGACTGTACATATAGTGGAAATTCAAGTTTGTATGGAGAAATAATAAAGTGCATACGTGTGTTAGGCTAGGGGTCTCCTATGGTTTTTACAAAAAATAGGAAACGTTCATAAATGAAAGCGAATTTATTCGTGAGAGCGTTTTGTTTGACAGTTAACATAATTTTCATGACAGTTTGTAATTTGTTAGATTTTTTATTGTTAACTCGTATATGAGTGGCTTTAGTAGTTTGTGCGCCGCGCCGTGTCGGATGTAAATTTTAAAGTTTTTTTTTTTAATTAACATGGCAATGTTTATATGTTGAGAAATTCAGAGAAAGAAACAGTTGAAGTTAGCTATTGACACGCCTTTTAAATAATTTTTACAAACTCATTGATCAAGATTTCGAGAAATTAACTTCCTAAAAACGATCCTGTTTGGAAAAAAAAAATTCAGGGAATTTTCACTTCCTTTCACGAATTTTCAATTTTAAAAAACAATGCATATCGATCAGGCATGCATTAATTTATTTCAAGAGTATAAAAAACGGTAAAACAATCATTTAACTTCATGTAGTATATGTATTTTGACAACAAATTAGTAAATCGCTGATTTCCCATTTCCGTTTGTACGATAAAATAATTTAACTTTCTTTATCAGCAAAAGAAAAATATTAGTTCAATGGTAAAACAATATTTATCTGACCCATTAATGCAGTTGTCAATCAATAAATTGTATTCAACTGTTTTCCCAATAAAATATATAATTAAAAGTTGGAGTAGTTAATTCGATAAGTACTAGACCTACTACAGGAATGACTTCTTCATAAATGCCATTCTTTCTCTTTCCTTATCAAACGTAGATACTCCATAATATTTAAATCAATTGAAATTGATAAAAGCCATCATTCATCGACAACCGACGAGATAGGATTATATCTTTTTTGTTGAAATGATTAATGTAATTTAATCTTATATTTTTTGGGGGTAGGTGTTGTACATATGTATTTAATTCAGGTCATATTGACACATTGTCACATGCTAAAAATAATTGATAGTGTGCTGTGTAGGTCGTCCCGTTGATAAAAATGATGGTGGTACCCAAGCAACAATTCGTTTGCTTTAAAGAAGCACTCCATACTGTAGCAATCATATAGTACCACGAAATTCATTTATCGTGTGACATCGCTTAAAGTAATATTTTGATCCGATAAAACATCCTTAAAGTATTTCGCGGAAAGCTTATATCATCATTATGGAATACATTTAAAGATGGTGGTATAAAACTTCGATAAAACTGTCTCTAAACGTTAACCTAAAAACGTACTCCTTTAAATACTCCACTCTTGTGTTTATTGGATGATACAGCACACACATGCAATGGTCTCTCTAAGTTAACTCACACACATGCATTATATTCTTCTATAGCACAGTCGGTGTCATTTTTATAGTGTGACATTCGTATGGTCATCCAATAAATTGTTCACCGTAGTTTTATAGAAGGATGGACTTTGTGATTTAATGAATTGACACTTATGAAGTGCTCTGGAGTACCACGTTTCTTAAATTGAATTCATTGAAATATTGCTTGAAACCAACATTTCCTCACTCCTTGTTAGCTTATGAATCAATTGAGATAATCTCTGCGCAGAAAATGTTTGTATTTTATTGAAGAATGTGTGAATTTAATTAGCTTCAACTGATTGACATATAAAGAAGAAGGTGCATAGGAGAAGGGTCGATAAAGAAGTGTCGAGCACTTGTAGTGTTTACGAGCAATGTTATCTATATGTGAGGTTGGCCGAGTAGTTAGGGCGTCGGACTGGCGTACGACAGTCGCTGGTTCGACGCTGGCTGCGGGAATTATTTTTTTTTCTCTTTTTTTTTTGCAATCGCGAGAAAATGATGACATAACACATGATGTATGTCTTTCTCGAAGCGTAATTCAGTGCTACAATGAGGTTCTATTGGATCAAAAAACGGCGCCAGATGCCATTATTGGACTATTATTCAGTGTTTATAGCCTGTAAATTGTCGTTAGAAGAGAATATTTTACGAAGTATTATAGGGATGAAATTGTTACTTGGGTAGTATCTTATCGATCTTATCCCCATATTAAAAATCATAAAAAGTAAAATTACTTCTAACTTCCTGGTGTGTATTATTTGCGTTCATTTTTTTTTTCAATTTTGAGGATTTTAGCATCGGACTTTCTGTATGCAGATTTAAAGCGTAAGAATTTTGTATGTATAAAAATTATGTCAATAAGCCCAAAATACACAGAAAGCATTAGAAATATGTAAGATTTAAGCTGCTTAAAAAGGGCTTAACTTGGCATGCCATCAGGAATGTTTTTTTTTTTCAGATTTTTTAATGACATAGTTTTACGTTCCGAATTCAATCGATTCAGTCGAATTTCCCTAAACGGACACTTCTAATAACCGGACACTTCTAATAACCGGACATTTCTCATAAACGGACACTATTATTTTCCCCAACGTTTCAATTCACTTTCGGGAAATCGCTGTACAAATCTTGTTTATCTCTCCGTGTAGGTGGAATTTCCTAGAGATTCAGGAGTTTTAAAAAAAATTAAAAAAAAAAAATGCCTTTTGAAGAAAAAGTGTATGAAAGTCATTTTGGAATTCACGAAGAAATAGTGTTCTCGATCTCGAAAAACAGCGATACCCAAATTAGTTTTATACAATTTTATACCTTTGTGAATTATTCTCATAAGCGGACACTTCCAATAAGCGGACAAAGTCTCAATCCCCAATGGTGTCCGCTTGTGGGAAGTTCGACTGTAATTCGAAATTAAGTTCTTTGATACGAAAATATTCTTATCTAAAAATATTCAATGCTTGCCGATAAATGGGAAATTGCTCAATGAAGCACTGAGTGTAAACATTTTTGTCCCAGTTTACTACAGATTTGATGTTGCTTAGTTTATAGTTTATCAGAGCGTCTGACCGAAACGAAATGTTTTCATATTGTAATCAAAAAAATAAAAACTCGGGATATTTTTTTATGATTATATTTTGTAAGAAAATTTCTTCATCGAACATGTAAGTTCCAAAAATGGCTTTTGAATGGAACACTATATCTTGCTCGATGTAAACACTAGATAAAACTTATGTTCTCCTAAGAAAATGTGTATGCTTGCAAGAATATGTCCATGTGTGCGACTGGCATGATCCAATTTCGGCTAACATCATGATTGTAGCCAGTGCAGAGTTGGATTTTGGAATCTGGAGGTCCGGGGCTAATATTTTCAAGACCCCAAAACAAGAGCTGCGGTTTGTCATTGGTTTTCAAATTTAGTGCACAATATTTACCAGACTGGTTTTCAACTCAACGTGCTTATAGAATATTAGATGCACAGCGGCTCACACCTTTCTGTACCGCTAAAAGAAGACGAAGAAGAATAGCCAAGCAATACATAAGAAGGTGAAACATATGAATGTGAAACTGTTGCTGCTGCAGTATTTGAAACCCTGTTACCCATCTTTACGGTCCTCCCTAAAACTGAAGACTAGCTAGCGATTCTTATATATTTCAATGCATTGTATAGCGATCTATATCTATTGTTTCCCAACAGGAGACTCTGTAGACTTGCAAGAAAATGTGTCTTAAAAAGTAAATAAATTACCACAGTAAACTTGATTGCTCCAGGGCTCCTAGCACAAGCAAATTTTGTTGTTGCAAAAATTAGGCCCCAACTTAACTGTACTTAATTTTGCAAGGAATATCGCACAAAAAAGCAATAGCGTTTTTGTAGGAACATTTAGAAAATTTTTGAAAACAAATTTTTCTATCAAATTTTGCTAATGTGAAGAGTGTATCACAAGCCTGTTTCAATTAATGTTGAGAGTCCGGAAAAACTATTTCGAAACAGTGGTAATTTTGTTCGTACAAAAATCCCTTCAGATTTGTGTTTTTTTTCTTAATTTTCTTGTAACCACAATTTTGTATTTAGGAACGCTGTCTGTGGTAGCACTGAAAATGTTTTGAAAATGAGTAACCCACCCCAAAAAAAAAAAACAGTTTTATAAAATTGAAAACGTCCGTTTCTTCAAGACTGTTTGCTAGGCAAGCCGGTGAGGAAAAAATTTGCACAAAAATTCCTATGTATAAGTATTTGTGCACGAAAATTCTCTGAGGCAGCCTTTGTGTGTTTATTAAACTGTGCGACGCACTTTGTAGGGAGGCGAGACACTTTGGGGGTTGTTCTGTATTTCGCGTAAAATTGTTTACTCTAAATATCATGTAAATCTTGTAAAAAGAAAATCCCCAGAGATGTACAAATTTTTTATATAAAATGCACTGCATTTTGTAGCGATACTTTAAGAACAATTTTTTTATTTTGGAAATACCATTAAGTTTCTGAAATCCTGAATCCTGAAGCTTTTACGTTTGCAATGGGCGGAGCATGTTCAACGAATGAACGATAATCGCATGCCAAAGAAATTGATGAACGCACAACGAATCGACGGAGCGAGGCTGCGTGGCCGACCGAGAGTTCGCTGTGAGTACTCCGTAGGTGGGGACGCCCACCAGCTGCTGGGCTTCCGAAACTGGAGGGCAAGGTCACGTAACCGCAACAATTGGTCAACGATTCAGGCGGCCAAAGCCCGACGTCGGGCTATCGTGACACATTGATGATGATGATGATAAATTTCTATTACCTGAAACACGCAAAGAAGTGGTGCGGTATAGAGCGGAAGAAGACCAGATTAAGTGGCTATATTTTCTATTGTCTGCACTTATTTGTTTTAGTTCATGTAAGGCAATTTTTGTCTGCCGATAAATGCCTTCCAGGCCTCAGCCAATCTCATTGTGAAATAAATCATGAGAAGACCTAAAATTAAATTATGGAAAACAACAACCTGACAAGATAATCTCGACTCGGCTCAATATTGCCAAATATCGGTTCTAGCTTGCAGTCGAATGGCAGCTAAAATTGTTCATGTGCCGAAACCTGGCTCACTTAAATTCGCGTATGCCTTAATTAAATTCTCTTCATTAAAAATGGGCGATCGTAGTGATTCATTTTCAGACTAAGTGGCCCGCAGACAGGTTCGAGTCGTTAACCACTGGACACAGACACAGACACAGACATACAGATCCGCGTACGGAACTTACGGCTGCCGCAAATATGAGTTTTCTTTCTTGGAGGAAAAATTGAAATATTTGGTGAACATTTCAAGGCTCTAGCTTCCAAGGCTCAATAGTTGCAGACGTCGAAATTTGAATCTATTTTTCCTGACAGAATATGATGGAAAATCAGCCACTGTGCTCCATCCGATTCCTCTATTGACCTCTATAGGTAAAAGAATACTAAAGAAATTACTCTGCCAAGGATTTTAAGATAACGTGATTTTCCATCAATATGTCCTTCGAATCCGTTGAACAGCGCGCTGCCCTGGACATTCTGCTCAGACTCAACATAGCTACGTTTTTTGTCAAGAAGAACCAGTGGCGTAGATAGCTTTTTAGAGGGGGAGGGGATCAGTGGTCATAGGATTATTTTTTTCAGCACATGGGAAAAACATTAAATTGATGAGTTCTACAAGTAACTAAGGAATTTGAGGAATAGTCACCAGCATCTTGTTTCTATGCTTTTCTACCGATTCAGTTTTTTGAGGTATGTTGACGAAATCGAGAAATAGGCTTTCACTTCAACGTGGCTCTAAAGATCAGATGTTTCATAGTCACCACCTTAATATTAGTGTGCCTACTTAATATAAGTTGGACTAGAGAGACTCCTAAATGATACGCAGTAGCTTAATCCCGACAAAGCGAATGAGGGGACAATATGGTCGTGATTTTATTCGATCAAAATCCTACAAAGGTATCTGGATACCGGGTAGCATGATGGTATTATATTCAAGCAAGTTAGTACACCATGTGCCGTAATGCCGCTCAATTGGAATCCTATACTGTATCACTAAATTATCTCACAATAATACCTGTGACAACATTTGAAGAAATCGAAATCTCATGTCGAAATTCTAGCCAAGGCAGTAGCAAATATGCAATTCAAAGTACTGTGAAAAGGAAATACGAAATCCTTCTGAGGATGGCTTTCTGTACTCCAGTTAATAACAAACAACTAAATCTATATACAGTGGAACCTCCCTAAGTTGACCACTCTAGGGCGGAAAAATTTTGGTCAAGATAGAGAGGTGGTCAACTTAAGGAATTTGTTTGGAATAGAGATTTTGGGTAAACAAAACATACTATGTATGAAAAAATCAAGTCACATATATATTTTCTCGTGCATAATTCCTATCAACATAAAAATACATTGAAACAATAAATTCGATAAAAGTGGCCTTGCCATAGGTATTATTAGGGAGGCCAGGAAGCACAACATCTGAGGTATAATCGTTGTTTTCGTAAATTTTTGTTGTGTCTGCGTCCAAAACAAATGCTGCTTGTCTGAAATATTGTTGGATGGAAATCTCGGACACCTTTTTACAAGCAGAACTGATCCATAATACAGCATCCAAAACATTTTGTTAGGAGCTTGGGCTTCAACATTTTTGAATATGAATGCTTCCAATAATGTCTTGTGATAGAAGGTCTTAAACAGTTTTATCACGCCTTTGTCAAGTGGTTGAAGGATAGACGCGGCATTTGGCATTTGAGAGCTTACTCGACTGCTTACTGCTTCCATAATTTTTGCTCTCTTTTTTTTTTATTGATTGAAACATATGAAGGAAGGATATGTATGATGTTTCACCCGGTCTAAATAATGAGAGCGAATGTTATAGAAGTTTCTTTTTACAAAATCGCGTAAACATGCAAATTTTTGTACAAAATGCTGATAAAATTCAAGTATAAATACCACGTAAATGTGAAGTTTATCTATAAAATTGACCAACAAATAACAGAAATTATTATTAATTTTCCTAATCTTTCCTTTAACTTGTTCACTTCGACTAGACAACTTACACGACTAAACTTGCACTTATTTGCAAGGCTAGCATTCAGACTGACCTGTGTTAACATGACAGGAATGAATATATAAAAAACCAACGGTTCATCAATATGTACATCTGGCGCCTGGTCAACTTAAAGAGGTTGAAAATATTCTTTAGTTTTATAAAAAGTGGTCAACTTACAGAATAAGGAGGTGGTCAATATATAGCGGTTTATTTCTTTGAAAATAATGTTAAAGGTGCAAGGGCGGAAAAAAAGTGGTCACTCTAAAGAGGCGGTCATGTTAGAGAGGTGGTCAACTTGAGAGGTTCCACTTAGTTTACTGCAAGAAACATGTGTTAAATGCGGGGATAAATCCCCTTAATCCGCAAGTACGGGTACGCAGCATTGGGTCTTCTGATGTCTGGTTGTTTCTTTTTTGGCTAGCTTCTAAGCAATGATAAATTCGTATACAAATTAATTTTCGAATAAAACATAATGCATGAGCGAAATAAATTATGCAACAAGTTTTTAAAAATAATAATTTATCATAAGAAATGTTTATTACCGCAATCAAATCATGTCAATAATAAAAATAGACAATAATGACGATACAGCACCCCAACCGTTTATGCAAATTATATAAAAAAAATTTTTACTCTCAACCAATCCGCATTTAAATATGACTATGAATATATACTTATACCTATGTATTTAATCACACTGCCACACACATAAATATTTTCTCAATGAAGTGCATCAACCAAGAGTTATGACAGCCACAACCCTCTTATTGCCATATTTAGTTTGATCCATTTTTGAAGTGCTGCTGCTAAACGAACGAAACCACCTTATAAGATTTGCATAAATATAGCCATAGGAATAGATTTATATTTGTTTAATCTTTTTGCATTATTACGCATGCAACATGCTTATTAATATTAATAATAACGTAACACAACCAAAGCTTGACTGCAACCCGAGACGCAACCGCATTTGTTTGGATTTATCAATTTATTTCAACATTATGTATTAATATGAAATTCACGCAGATATAAATTATTGCTTGTTACCTGGTTAGCGTCAAGGTTAGATTGATTTTATCATATCTGTTAATCTTGTAAGATTACTTGTAAATAGAGAGTTGTTGTTTTCACAGTGTAGTTGCAGTTAAGTGGACAATATTCTAATGGCGGAAAAATAGGACTTCATTACACAGTTTCTATTCCATTCGTTATTGCACTCACTCATTCGAGAAATCTACTTTTCATTTCTTTCAAACATTATTATTTTATATTTTTCCGATTATTTTTTTAATTGTAAGAAGTTTCAAGATTGCGTAAGCAAATTGCTCGTTGCTGACAAAGACATTTGCTAGAGATAACACGATACGTCAATGGCGCCGGAACAGGGGGGGGGCAGCGGGGGCAACTGCCCCCTCAATATTTTGGCTAAAAGGGCAATTAGTACTACATATATTGTAATATATGTACTTAGAAAAAGCATAGTAACCCATGCCATGCATTAGGCCAGAATGGCCATCATAAAATAAAAATGGCACCGTTTTCACATTATTGCAGTTCATAGTATGCGTGAAAATTTTATTCAAACGTCAATTTTTTGTTTACAATTGAGAATATAAAATCCACGTAATATTTATTACTCTCTTAAAATGCTAGCGTGATATTTAACCCTTCTGTTGGCGTATAGATCCAGACAGACCGTTGGTACTATATCTTGATGAAAAATATCGTTCAACAATATTTTCCACCCTTTCCATATATATTTCAAAGGAACCGACGGCCACAAATGCGATCAAACGTTCGGCGAAATGTAAAATTAAACCTTTTCAAAGATTAAGATTGATTTCACAGAAAATTCAGCTACACCTTAGGCATAATAGCTCGTAGGCGACGACAGAAGGGTTAATAATTGCATCGACAATATTTTGACGTTTGAATTATTTCGTGGAGTGTAGTGTAATAAATTTGGAGTCAAACACATATGGGTTGTGTAATCACATAGCCATTCTGGACTAACGCATGTCATGGGTTACTATGCTTTTTCTAAGTATATGTATTAACAATTAAGAATACTTTATTTTATATTTTTATACATGTACAGTGTACATATTCAATTTAAGTATTATTCTAGTGCAGACATATCGAACTCGCGGCCTGCGACCAAATCGAAGAGACACAACGTATCGGCACAAAAACGCTAAAATTAAATATTGGTGTTGAACTAAAGTCTAAGAAATCTTCTTCTCTATTCTACAAACAATTTGCTGACTGTTATTTGAGGCGAATTGGTGCAGCTTATTCAGCTTTACCATAGGAAACATTTGTTCCACCACATAACAATAAAGGTTTGTCTGTTTTTAGTCACCTTAATATCCCAAATTTGTTTTGGACTACCTACAGATACTAAATGTGCTATAGTGTTTTGATTAACTGTCCGAAATAAATTCCCAGAGAGTGGTTAATGATTAATTTACAAAATCTTGTTGATTTAACATTTTCTAAAGAGTGTAAAATTGTTTGAAGAATATTTTCAAAATGATGCAACTTTTTGTATTGCCTTCTTTTTAAATGCAATAAGGAGGCAATACAAAAAGTTGCATCATCCCTTACAACCCGGCAATACAAAATCATAAAATTTTTAAAATATTTTCAGTTTCTCTATTTTAGGTAGGCCAATTTTTCCATGTCCCAAGTTTGTTTGTAGTCTGGCTGGTCTAGCGGTTAGTGCGCGCACCTTCGGTGCACAGGGTCATGAGTTCGAATCTCACCGTGAGCCATGGTGTTTTTCGAACTCAAGAGCTTGTGACGGACTATGATCTCACTCAGATGTTAAACGAGTACCCATTTATGGGGATAAATAACACTGCTGAGCGTGATGCTGATCTCATTACCTCAACAAAAAAAGCAGATAAGATCTTGGAAATAGGATGTCACTAACACATCCTGCGGCCTTAGTCCAATGTTGGATTGTCGCGCCTGTTATTTATTTTAAGTTTGTTAGTAACTGAGATTTATATTCATTTTTGAAAAGTAATATTCCGTGATGCTCTGGAAGAAAGTGATATTTGGCCCGGCCAGGTTTTGAGTTTGACACCCCTGTTCTAGTGGATATTTTTTATCCATGATGGAATATCTGGTTCGCAGAAACTTGCATACGTGCATCTAGTGCATGTACTTATACTACGAGTATGTACATGATCACATCATTTTCGGGAAGTGTTTCATTCTTCTTGTCAGAAAACCGTGCCGATGGTAGAGAATTTCACAGTAAGATTGGGCTGCTACCCAGATAGCACAATACTGATCTTTTGTTGATTCTGTACTGAACCTTATATTCAATGTATTGATCCTCTCAGTATACCATTATTGATTCTTTTATATGGACGATGTCCGCTTTTAAAGCAATTTGATTGGTTGTCGTTTTCGAAAAGGGGAAATTTTAGTGATGATTGCCATCAATATTGTTTCGAAATAATATCGAACCAACGGAATGAAAAAAAGAGAAACTAGATCGATATATCATTGAATAATATTACTATATTTATTGCTGATGTGAATTTTGAACCCCTAATCCATGAAAACAAATTTTTTTTTTATTTTTTATTTCTTCTTTCTTGCCTCGTTCTTTATACCGCTCCATGGTTCCGCGTTGCTCGACCTGCGGTGTAGGCACATCGCCCCTTTTGGCGATAATTTCTCAGCATATTTCTACAGGCAGCTCTATCTTGGATCGTGTCAAATTTTTTTATTTTTTATTAACATTTAAAAAAGCGATACATTTTTCATTTTATTTTACAAGGCAACAGCCTTGGTCCTTGCATCTTGTGAGGTATTTCAACATCGCACGTCCTTGCCAAGTGCTGCATATGTTACATGTATGTCCACATCCAATATTCAATTCTGCTCTGATCCTGAAAAGAAGATGGAAATATCAAAATAAATACACTTAATAGGAGATATTAAAATAAAAAGTTCTCACTTACCAAACAAAGTGGCAAAAGCGGGCTGCAATAAATTAAATTGTTTTCTGAAACAGCTCCTTCGTTTCGTACACTTGGATAGCTTCCGAATAATTTCACAATAATTGACAGGTTTCTATAATTGTTCAACGGATCGTTTCATAATTGATTCCGCATTGAATTTTTTCTTCATTATTGTTTTAATGGCAAACTTATGCTCGATTTCCATCCCAGATAGCATTTTGGAACTGATCCTGCGGTATCAATAAGCCTTCAATAATTACCCCTCTATGCAATTGATTCTGCAATGGTAAATTGATTGATGCCTGCCATCAATAAGAAAAATATCGATGTATGATAAGATAAGTATAAAAGTGATCCTCGTTATCATTATTCTATCTTACCCCTTTTTTCGAAAATTATGAAGAATAGATTCAATACGGAATCAACTCAGGAACAATCCGTTCATCAATTTTAGACAAAAAAATGATAAATGTCAAGTTTTGTGAAATTGAATTCATTTAAATGTTTTCAAGTATAGAAAGAGGACTTTAGAGAGGAAGATTGAAATGTTTGCAGCCTGGTTTTGATATTTCGGTAAGTCAACATATTTTCATTTCATACTCTTTGTTTATTATTGATAGATATGTATATCAATCTTAATTTCAGATTAAAGCAAGAATTGGAATTGGATGTGGACGTATACCGCACTTCGGAGAGCCTTGCAATGTGCCAGTTTACACAAGAGCACTCGGAAAATGAAACAAATACATACATATGTAGAATGTAATGTAATCTAAATCTTAAATTTTAATAAAGTGATCAAAATAAATCATAAAGGTGTTTGTTTTCATGAAGAAAGTGTATAACTGCCATCAGTAGTATGAAAATTTCCACGTTCTAATTCAATATTATATCAATGATACATTGATATGGATTCGTTTCTTTTTATTCTGTTGGTTCGATATTATTTCGACACAATATTGATGCCAGTCATCAATAGAATTTCCCCTTTTCGAAAGCCACGACCAATCAAAATGCTTTAAAAGCGGACATCGTCCATATAAAAGAATCAATGGTGGTATACTGAGAGGATCAATACATTGAATATTAGGTTCAGTACAGAATCAACAAAACATCAGTATTGTGCTATCTGGGATATTTTTGAATATACTCCAATCAATAGAGATGAAATAATAGGGGTTAGCGTGCAAAATTGGGGACTTCTCAAATTTTTTATATGTTATAAAGACAGGTGGGGTAAGTTAAAATCCAAGTTTGCGTCACTTTTCCCCTGTGCTCCCGCCGCTATCTTCAAAAAACCATCTAAAATCGACCCTTTCATCAGTTTTTGGCCTGTAACTTCTTTACAGTCCATTTGAGCACAAAATCTGCCAAGACAATTTTGTAGAGGACAAAATTTCCTACAAATTTAATCTAAGATGTTTTACTCTACAATCAAAATTAACAGAGTTATAGCGCGAAGAAAATGGAGAAAATATCAAAAATCATGCCAATTTCAAATTCACAAAAACGCATTGTATACCTGTTGTATACCAATAACTCATATAGCCTCCTCTGCATTTTAGTATAGAGTTCTCCAAATATGTTTTGAAATTTGTTGTAATGATTTTTGGAATTTTTATCATATTCTTTGCGCTATAACTCTGCCAATTTTGATTGTAGAGTAAAACTGGTCAGATGAAATTGATAGGAAATTTTGTGCTCTACAAGATTGTTTCGGCACATTTCGTGCTCAAATGGACTGGGAAGGAGTTATAGACCGCAAACTGATAAAAGAGCCGATTTTAGATGGTTTTTTTCAAGATAGTGGCGGGAGCACAGGGGGGAAAGTGCCGCAAACTTGGATTTTAACTTACCCCACCTGTCTTTATAACATATCAAAAATTTGAGAAGTCCCCAATTTTTGCAAGGTAAAATCTCCCCGTTGATCGGAGTAATATGCCAGGAGCTTCACCTACATGTTGCGCCGAAATTGCTGATCCACTTTCGAAGTATATGGAGCACAGCAAGTTAATATGGCTAGTAAGATTACTCCTGACAGTTTCAGCATCAGCGGCATCATCAGAAATGTCGTTCAGTGCTTTACGACGTCTTTAAACATGGCTAAATTCAACAATGACACAAAAAGGTGTGACACATCTAATCCTTCATGTTCACAGAGATCGAACAGGGAATTTAGATCCCTCAAAAACACCCCCCATTGGCAAATTTTTGTCAAAATTTTTGATTGAATATACAAAAAAGTATATAAAAATGTATACTGTTATTTATACCTTTATACCGCCGCTACACACCATCCAGTTCAAGCACATTCGTGCTCGAAACTCATACGTGTTGGTATCAAATCCGAAAAGCGGGATATTCCCTAGTCCAGTCATATTAGCATTTCAAATAGAAAAAAATAGGCTAACTTTCGTTGTTTTTTAATCAGTGGGCTCCCAGTAGTCTAAAACTCATTTTGCTAAAAAAAATTTGATCTGAAAGGTCGCAAAAAGGACAAAAAAGGGTGATCTGTAATCCTTGACCGGAGGTCGGCATCTGGGGTATCAAATCAAAGGGGACTCCGAGTACATTACATATTGTGTGTATGTATGGTGTTTGTTTCCTGTTTCAAGGAAACTAAATGGAATAATTCGGACTTAAATGGAAAATTACGGCTTTGGAAAGATACTGTTTGATTGCACTATATATCGAACGCATTGTAATTGAAAGATAAGTCAACCGGCGGGGTGTGTGAAGATTGTATTGTAGTGGGTAAACTATGTTCTATATGCGTTTTCATTCACGAAATTTCATTTTCGAGGTCTATCCACGCCTGAAAGGCGGTAAAAAGTTATGGGGACTGCCATGACTATAAGCTAGAACTTGGGCCAAACCATAAACACGTGAAGGTGATGACAACACAACCGATCACGTCTCCCTAATAATTTCAGGTATCTAATCTGGCGTCGGATGTTGATATATTGCGCTCATATTAGAGACCTCCCAGTGAAATGTAGGAAAAACGTACACTTTTGTTTCAAAAGAAAAATTCATTAAAAATAATCGACTATTATATACTATACTAGTAGTATATCTACTAAATATACATCGCGATGTAGAAATAGATCCACAAATTGTTTGAAAGAGTTCTTTGCAGTACCACGCAGAATTACCATGTTGAACGTTAATAACTAGACCCAAGTCATTGCATTACATATTAAATTTTAAATATCATCATTACGGATACTTGCATATTTGCATTTTTTTATTTTTTATAAGCCTTAAACATAGGTTCATATTATAACATTATTATAACCTTTATATTTTAAACTTTAAATATACAATAGGGCATCGGTTTGCGTCGGTAATTGGTTCGAAACAACGCAAAGCGAATTGTGAATTTTCGAAAGCAAA
Source organism: Microchrysa polita (assembly GCA_949715475.1). Lineage (NCBI taxonomy): Eukaryota > Metazoa > Arthropoda > Insecta > Diptera > Stratiomyidae > Microchrysa > Microchrysa polita. The sequence goes on along the minus strand of OX454415.1, from coordinate 129,813,079 downwards.
TTTTGGAATTTGTAAAGAAAAGCCATTAAAATAACGGCTCAACTCGAATTTTCACAACGCAAATCCGAAAAATGGTGTTATTTTTAAAACAGCGCAGTACGAAAACAACGTTATGTAAATCGACGCAAATCGAGGCTACCTTTGAATGAAAAATTTAAGTATATAAGTTAAACCCTCCCCTTGGATGATTCCTGCGCACGGGCCTGTGGTGACCGCTTAATTTAATAGGAATTTGCGAAAAAAAAATCTTGCCCCCCAATAAAAAATTCGTTCCGGCGCCACTGCGATACGTATTATGTCGACAATATGGGTATTAAAAAAGATTTATCAATCATCGGTTATGAATTCTTTAAACTCTTTTACAATTTTTTATGGTTTTTCATTTCACTCACTATAGATGCGTGGAGTAAATCGGTCACAAATCTTTGTCATGCAATTTTTCACAGTGGATTTTTCTAAAATGCTTTATTTTTCTGAGTGTTTCAGTTGAAGAAACAACTTTTTAGTATAAATATGAATTTTTTTACGTTTTGAACGCAGAGTGTGCCACCCTTTAGTAGAGTAGACTTCACTCTATTATTAAACGTCGGAGTTGGAACAGCTAGATATTTTTTTTTTCTGGAACCAGATGCATCTACTGCATGTGCACATAAGATACACTGTTTTAGTTTTAATTCTACTATCATGATTATCTTCCACACTTAGCGACTAAATTGTTACGTTTTCACTTTCTACCTATATTACGTCTACAAATATAGCATCTCGTCATGTACTCGTATATAGTAAAGAGAACATTGAAAGACCAAGAACGACTCAAGGCAACTGAGCACTGTGTACATATTTAGATTTTGTCTTCTCGCAAACTCGACTCGCTAAACTGGAAGCGCTATGTAACAATAAATGTAAGAAGTACTCAAACATAATGACGTTTTGCCAACAATCAATTATAAAAATTGCTGATAAATTACAGTATGAGTAATACCCATTGAACGAGTCGCCCAACTAGGAAAAGTACATGTGGTGAAATAAAAAAAAAGACGAATTAGTCACAATATATTAAAAACAAGCAGAGAGCATGACTAAAGAGAAAATTTAAATATCATCGAACTTCAGTTGACAATCTTAGAGTATATACAGTAGATTAGTCCAGTCATTTCAAATAGAATAAGGCTAATTTTTGTTGTTTTATATGAGTAGTGTCCCAAAAGTCCAAAACTCATTTTGCAAAAAAAAATCTCTTGCAAGGATTAATTAATATTTTTTTTTTTCATTTTTTAGAATCTTCCGATCAAATTTTTTCCCAGTATGTAATCGTTTAAATTTTTGTATGGCTTTGGACAGATGATAAGTTACGAGAAACACGAAAATTTTCCATTCAAACGCGATTTATTTCGTTGAGGGTCCTTGAAACAGGAGACAAACACCGGATATGTAATGTACTCGACGTCCCCTTTGATATGACACTCGGCACCTCTAATCAAGGCTTAATTAATGTCCTTTTTGGGACCTTTCCGATCAAACATTTTTCTTAACGCAAAATGAGTTTTAGGCACCTGGCACCCTACTGAATCGAAAACAACCAAAATTATCCTTATTCTATTTTTTCTATTTGGAGGCCTGAATTGGGATACTTTAACTGGACTTAAACGTGTGATGGGTTAATTAAAGACTTTCTTTGTTTCATTGGAATCTGGTAAATTGAAAATTCTGCAAACTATAGTAAAGGTACATTTTCCTCCTAGCGACAGCGACTCGCTCATACCATATAAAAACTCATTTTTCTCTCATTGTAAAGGTACGTTGTCCTGGACGCGACCGCACGACAGCGACTCGCTCATTCCATATAAAAACTCGTTTTTCTCTCATTTTAAAAACGAGTTTTTTTATGGAATGAAGGAGTCGCTGTCGTGCAGTCGTGTCGAGGAAAATGTACCATAAAAATTGAATTTTTATATGTAGTTAGCGAATCGCAGTCGCTAGAGCCGCTGGGGTCGTGTCGAGCAAAACGTACCTTAACACCCCCCCCCCCCCCCTAATAAAAGCGTCGAGTAAAAAACTTTATTCTTTACATTGAAATAAGAAAATTCTATAGCATTGAAAACCTATATTGATTTAAGATACGCCTTTCGGTTGCGAGACAGTAGAGTAGTTCTCTGGCAGACGGCTATATGCCACGCCATATCATGTTTTAAGAATAACAAATAACTATGTAAAACTGAAGCATCAATAAAACATTTTATCTATCTATCTATCAGTAGAGTAGCAGTGGACTACTATAGACAGTACTCAATATTATATTTCTTCATCATTTATCGTCTTTGTCTATTTTTTGCACCCAATGCTATTTCAATGTTACAAGTCCAACAAAAACCACAACAAGGAAAAAAATCTCAAGACCACATTTGATGCATAAAAAAAGCCGATTAGATGCAACACAACACAAAGCTAGTATTTATCTTAAATGTATTTGTGTTCAATGAAAGAAATTGTAAAATGAAGAATTTCTGAAAAACGAAGTAATAAAACAAAATCTAAAGAAGTTGAGGTCTTTAATACCTCCTAGACAGACAGTGTATTTTTTGTTGCGATAGACGATGTAGGGTTTCGGACTTAACATGGTCAATTGTATGTTTACGTATGTACTGGATAGTCTGCATTTTAGCTTAACAATTTGTATGTGCAGTTTCAATATGATGGCAAAGTCAACGGAAGAATTTCTTGCAACAAGGCTAGTATAATTTGTAAGTAGTCAACAAGATAGGAAGTACAAGCGGAAATTATAGTCCTTACTTAGTCCCTTAAGGACAAAATGCAAAAATCAATCTAAATTCGATTTCCAGCGTTTCATTTATAAAATTGAGTCTGAAGTTCGAACAAACATTAAAAACTTTTGGAATTATATTAACTCCCGAAAAAGCGATAACATTATTCCTGACACAATGATCCTTAACGGTATTAGAAGTTCTAACTCTTCTACTATTTCAAATTTATTCGCTGATCATTTCTCCAGGGTTTACAATAACGAAGTGTCTCACTTCGATCCACCTTTGCTTAATACTAGTTTTAGTTTATCAAATATAAGAATTAGTCCTGATTTGCTTTTTAGGAAACTCATGGAGTTAGACATATCAAAAAGAGCCGGACCTGACGGCATCCCTTCGGGTTTTCTGAGGAATTGTGGTGAAAATATGCTGCAACCACTAATTGTTCTTTTTAATCAATCATTATCCTCTGGACAATTTCCTGATGAATGGAAGATAAGCTACGTCCTACCTATCCATAAATCAGGTGACAGAGCCAATGTTGAAAATTATAGGCCGATTAACATCTTATCTTGTATTCCTAAAATATTCGAAGGTCTGGTTACGGACTACATTACGCCATTGGTACGGCCTTATATTATTAACAACCAACATGGATTTTGCTCGGGTAGATCCACGGCAACTAACCTTATAGAATACGAAAATTATATTTTAAAAGCTTTTTTGAAAAAGTCTGAAGTTCACTCGGTTTACAGCTTTCGATAAACTTAGTTTCGTTATCCTAATTAAAAAGTTGAAAAACTTTGGCTTTTTTGGTCCGATAATTAACTGGATAAACGATTACCTAAGGAATCGATCATTAATTGTGAACCTCAATGATCATTTATCGAAGCGATTTAACATCTGGGGTTCCACAAGGATCACATCTAGGTCCGATCTTGTTTTTAATATTCATTAATGATTTAAAATTAGTTTTTGATGATATTGAATTTTTGTTATTTGCTGATGATTGCAAAATTTTCAAGGAAATTACATGTAATAATGAGGTTTTTGTTCTTCAAAACAATTTAAACAAATTTTTCGGTTATTGTGAGCTTAATAATTTAGAACTTAATTTATCCAAATGTAAGTTTATAATATTTAATAGAGGTTCAGCAAAATATCAATGCACATATTACATAAATAATCGTGCACTCAATCAAGTAAGCTTGATTAAAGATCTGGGAATATTGATGGATACTTCATTATGTTTTAAAGAGCATATCAGTGACATTACTGAACAATCTCGTCGCATGTTAGGCTTTGTTATTCGGAACTCTTCGGAATTTAATAACATTTATGCTTTAAAATCGTTATACTTTTCGCTGGTTCGCACTAAACTTGAATATTTATCTATTGTATGGAATCCATTTTATATTTCTTACACGTCCACTCTTGAAAAAGTTCAGCATAAATTTCTAAGGTACATTTCATACAAACTGCATGTAAGTAGTGATGATATAAACTATGCTCATATTCAAAAGATTCTGAATATAAATACACTTGAAGTACGAAGAACCTATTTCGATGCGATTTTCTTAACTAATTTAATTAATGGATCTATTGATGCCCCTGAAATTCTTTTTGAAATTTCTTTCAAAGTTCCTAATCGTCTTACACGACAGCGAGATACGTTTGAACTAAGAACTTTTAGAACTAACTATCAATGTAACTCACCTATAGAAAGAATGAAATCAATCGGGAATTTAGTTTTTAGCCATTTGTTATTTTTAGTTTACTGGAGTAATTTTTTAGGAAATTTAAGCGTTTTATGAGTTGAATTATTATCTTATGATTTATTATTCTTTAATTTTTCGGCAACTTTTGTAAAAATATATGTAAGTACATATTATTAAGATTTAAGTATATAAGGCAGCAATTTTGTATTTTTATATATAAAGGTCCGTTTATCATCAATAAATAAATAAAGAAATAAATAATAGTGTAGTATCCAGGTGATAAACCTAGTTCATATGAGATTGCAAAATGTGGTGGAAACATTTTTTTTGCTTCTTATGTTTTTTTTTGGGGCGGTAACGCATTTTAAAGATTAATATCGCGTTGGACTCGCAATCATGTTTCTCTCGCATGTTTATGAGCCGGTTTTCGGAAAAATGTACAGGGTGGCCCATTAAAAGTGAATTAGTTTAAACCATGAATAACTTTTTTATTTCTAAACCTATTTTTTTGAAATTTTCACATAAAAAAATAGACACTTAGGAAATATGTTTACACTTTGTTCGAAAAATTATATCCTTTAGATGACCGCCCGGGCGCGGGCGGCTTCGCAAAGACGGGATCGTTCTACGGTATGTTCCATTACCTTCCCAATATTTCTGGCTGCAAACCTCGGATCTCCGCACCAAATTTTTTGCTTCAATTCCTGAATCGTCCTTGGTTTATCATTGTAGACTCTCTCCTTATGGTATCCCCACAGAAAAAAATCTAGTGGAGTTAAGTCTGGAGATCTAGCCGGCCAAGTTAATTGCAGATCCTCTGAAAATGACTCTTTCGCCGAAAACGTACGTTAAAATCTCCATTGTGGTGGCAGCGGTATGGCAAGGCACTCTATCTTGCTGAAACCACATATCTGGTCAGTTTTGGATAAAAGGACGAATATCATTGTTGAGCATCTCACAATATTCCCAATTGAAACGAACTTTTTCGGGTTGATGTTGTTGCATCTGATTCGACGCTGGCTTCCACTCGCTCAATGATTTCGTCCATCCTCGCACGTCCTCTCCGGGCTTGTCAAGGGCTATTATCGGTTCCTTGTCCTCGAAAACGGTGAACAACTCTGCGAATCGTTGATCTCGAGGGAGCAACTCTTACATGGAGCGTTCGTCGATACTCGCGCTGTGCCTCGACAATCGAATTATTATTCCGCGTGTAAATTTGTATTACTATTTGAACTCGTTGCTCAACCGTATATCTTTCCATGTTGTCTTTTTTTTTCAATACTAACGCATATGAGTCCTTTCCATTTTATTTTATCAATGCAATTTTATAAAAACTTGATAAATTTGAGCAACGAGACAAGCAATTATTACCATTCATTTGTGTTATTATGGTGTCATTACCTGACGCATTTTTACGACTTAATTTCTAAATATATTGTCTAATAATGGTAATTTTGGCAGCAATTACCTTTTAAACATTGAGATAATGAATCGTTAGCTAAACTCCATTCTACCTGTTTTTAACTCTTTCATAAAGCCTACCTAAATAGACCCTTCCTCAACGTGTATTTACCTAGAAAGTAGTGTAAACATATCTTCCATGTGTCTAGTTTATTCTTACCAAATTTCAGAAAAAAATACTAAAAAATGAAAAAGTTATGCATGATTTACACTAGTTCACTTTTAATGGGTCACCCTGTACCGTTTCTAAGTTATAAGCCCAAAAAACGTGAAGCTCCGGATTCAAGCTCAGCACCCCAAAAACATAAGAAACAAAAAAACAAATTTTTTTCCGGTACATTTTGCAATCTGAAATCACCTAGTGACTACACACACTAAGGAGATCATTATATTATAAGATAAGTTTCGCAATTCATAGGTGCTCGAACTTAAAAAAAGAACTTTGTCACTACCAGATAATTTTTGATATGTTTTATTTGTCAGTTACTATAATTATAATTGTATATCTAGGGACGCGGGAGCGTCCCGCACGCCAAAGAAAAACGAAGAAATTTGAACAAATCAAAAGTGAGAAGCGACTAAGACTATGTTTACACGACGGAACAAGTACGGGTTTTCGAACCTCTGTAGCTCGGACCCTGGTTGGTCCTGAGTGTTCAAATTCGGTAAAGGTTGTCGTTCGCGCAGTCTTACGAAGTCTAGAAAATTTCAAGAAGATACGATAAAAAACGCCGGAGATGTAAGAGTTTGAAAATCGCATTTTTTCGAAAATCTTGTTCTTGTTGTTCATTGACAGGGCTACAGCCTTGCAGAGGGCATCTCGGGATTTGGTCTCTTTTCCCATTGATAGAGTCTGTCGTGAAGGTGTGCATAGGCTATCGTTTGCTCCGATCCGTGCAGTAGAAAAAAAGATACAGCGGAAAATGTGAAAAAATACGTAGAGTTTCTCGCTTAAATCTTTTTATATGTTTTAAAGGAAGCATTTTGCAAAAGTCGGGGATAGGCCCGAAAAATGCCTAGAAAAGAATCGTATAGTTTTGTGATTTGGCAGGACTGTTTCGAACAATCCCTTGTATATGTTCTCTAAAGTTTTCAGTTGTAAAGCGTCTGCAAGAGCGGCGGCAAGGGCTCAAAGATCCAGTTTTGGTACGTCTCTTATACGAGTACGTACATATTACTATAATATTGGATGAACAAATAACATCCCGATGATCCTAAAGCTTCCAGCAAACGGTAGAGGTTCGCAAAATACACACACCTCAGGTTACGAAGGACGCAAAGGTTATCAAAGAGCACAAAGGTTACCAAGAGGGTTATTATTGTTATTATGTTCTCAAACATGGTCGTGATAAAATGACAGTGAATATCGTCTTCATTTCAAGAAAATAAACGCATTCATTTATTGTTATGTTAAGTTGATTTTGTCAATTGAAAACTGCAAAAAAATATGATATCTCACAAAAACAACTCTGTTGTAAAAAGTTTCCGCCAAAGAAAAAGTTGTCAGCCGCAAAAAGGATTGATATAATACAATCCCGCCAAAATGCTCGCAAGGATATGCATTCAAAAGTGATTGACTTAGTTAATAGTTTCCACGAAAACAGCGTGGTGCGGTATGCGCCAGAACTTGTGAAATAATTTCCGCCGCGATAGACCACGCTGAATTTGCCAATTCGTGTGGAGTTTGTTTTGTGTGAACCGCGTACCGCACCCGCGCTGGTTTGGTGGAAGCTAATTTCTTGCAATGCTGTTTGGCGGGGAGGGGTAATTGCAGGATAAAACCAATCTTATGAAAATTACGAAAGAACTTTATTGTATAAAAAAGGGAAAAGTCGTCTATACGAAGGAAAGCAAAAAAAGTTTGTAAAACACATTTTATTTACAAGGCTGGAAGATTCGAGATTAAATCTGAAAAGAGCATAGCAGCAAATAGCACCCTCGTCAGCTTCCCGCCAATAAGCGTTGAAAGAAATTAGCTTCCAACAAACCAGCGCGGGTGCGGTACGCGGTACACACAAAACAAACTCCACACGAATTGGCAAATTCAGCGTGGTCTATCGCGGCGGAAATTATTTCACAAGTTCTGGCGCATACCGCACCACGCTGTTTTCGTGGAAACTATTAACTAACTAACTATTAACTATGAACTTTTTCTTTGGCGGAAACTTTTTACAACAGAGTTGTTTTTGTGAGATATTATTTGTCAGTTACATATAATTGGGAACTTCACCCTTACCGGCTTTATTATACATAGATATAGATATTCACCAATATGGCTGCAGAACTTCATTGACTAGCAACCGGCAACACGCTGCTGGTTTTATAAGGACTCGCCAAGAAATTCTGCTGGTGGTGCAGAAATGTAGTCGTCATTATGTTTTCATTTTTTCCCCATTTCCTCTATTTCAATTTTCTTCTCACAAAAGACATACTAAATGGGTGTGCAACCAATCAATCTGTCAGTCTTCGTTAAATCGTTAACAAATCCATGATGCATTAACAAAAATAATAATGACTTGAAAAACGTGATTGAAATTAAATACTGTTCCATTTATTCCGACAAATCACATTTCGAACGTGATCTTTTCGTGAATTACATGTACATGTCTACATATCTGAATCTGAAATACAAAAGATTGAATAAGAGATATGTACATGAAAAGGCGTTCAATGGCGTAACGGCAATTTTAAATGAAATCATTTTGATATGGCGCGTAGTCTTCAAGAAATATGAGCTCGTTTTAAAAAGCACCACTAATAAATCATAATTCACTAATATAAACGGTCAAAACTCTAATTATACACTTTTTTTGGTACATATTAGGTACATTTAATTGGCCAAATATATTTCAAGTTAAAATGTGATACCGACACTCTAATAATGCAAGCAACGAGTAGGTTTGATTTGATTGAGTCATGCGACTTCGAAGTTTGTAGAGAAACATATTGCATAGTGTAATGCATTGAATTCTTGGAAATATGTTTTATTCATTTGTGTGGTTGCCTTTTTTTCCCTGAACGAAATGATTTCAACATACCACTGCTGTCTATCTTTAATTCGTCTTGCACCAATCAATTCTTCTGTTTTTTTGTATAGGTACGAATCACAAAAGAAAAGATTTCGTCAACAAAAATCTGAGTCTACTCAACCCTCATTTATCGAATTTTGAATCTAAATTTCGAGTCGTTTGAACAACAATATTTTGAAATAGCAACATTTTTGGAAGCATTTATTTCCACTCAGTGTCAGTATGTAGTTTGCAAAGTACTGCAAAACTGCAGCCAGCAAACCAAATTTTAAATCCTGCTGTGCTAAACATTCACATTAGCATGCTTTTCTGCTCTTCTCTTACTAAAAATCTCTGGGCATCGTGACATGAAACGTGGTGTCTTTGTCTTTTTGTTGTTTTTTGTTTGCTTGCTTTATATACATACATATTTTCTTTTAATTTTCCCATTGGGCAAATGTTGGCAAAAGAAAAAAACAATACCAAACAGAAAAAAGATATATGTAATACATTATAATGTGTACATATATATAATACACCATTTAAACCATAAGGTGTTAATTTTACGCTTGTCGGAAGGTGAAAATCTGATGAAGGTTAAAGTTACTATGGAACTTCTTGGAAGTTTGAATTTTGTACATTGCAAATGGTGACCGGCCGATCTTTATACCGTCTTCCGGGTTCTGTCATGTCCGTGTCAGGAGGCAAAGAGTTTTTTGATCTTAATAATACACATATTTTCATATTGAATAAATTATAAATAATGTAAATGAAAAACGTCTTTTGGTGTATGAGATTGTTAACTCATCCCAAATATGCCAGAACTGCGAAACTACCGAATTAGCGATTATGCGATAATGTGATTTTTAGCATTCATACATATGATGCAATGAAGAATCTATTATTAAGTTAACAATAACTAAAACCTGTTCTTCCTTAACTGAGAAAACGGAAACACATTTTCGCGAATATTCAAAATTTTCCACGAATCTCAATATAATACTAACAACCAGATGCAGGGCCGGATTTCTCATATGGGCAACGCTCTGGGTTTAATATTGTTAACAGCCCCCTCAATATCTAGAAACACCACCATGGTTCACTCTTTATGATAAAGAGATTCTTCAATATAACTGACCAGCGAGTGTAAAGCTGTGTGAACCGACCTCCCTTTCCAATATGCATGTTGTGACGTGGATAGTAGCACTGGTGGAATGGTCACCAGTAGATGAATATCGATTCATCTCTCTAACAATTTCAGCATAGTCGATGGAAGGCTGATGGAGCGGAAATCCTTTGGACTCGCATGCGAACTTCTACCCGTTTTAGGGATAAAAGTAATTCTTACTTCTCTTCAGATAAGCGTGTGTACTAAATCGAGGCATGCTGTAAGAATGCGCTCAACTCAAGGATACGTAATGTTTACAGACTGTTGCAAGGTCGCAGGTATAATATCTTCAGGTGCAGCTGATTTAAAGGGATAAAAGCTTGATATCGCCCACTTTATTTTCTCACGGTTAAGAATAGATGCCGTGTCGCATGACTCTGTGCGACTCATGGGAAAGTCAGGTGAAGCGACGACGGCTGAGTTTCCAGGAAAGTGTCTATCAATATCGACAGTTTCGTTATATGAAGACGGCAATGATCCATCCTCTTTTGAAAGAAAGCTTGGCATAGATGAATCTAAATGTCCCAGAGGACCTCTCTATTTTCTCACAGAAACTTCTCTAAGCGCTACGCTTAGCTCCCCTTAACTCTTTTTTAAAAGAACTGAGATGTATCTTATAGGATTGCCAATCCGACTCGATCGTAGAGGCCTTAGCTTTATTAAAGCTTCTCCTACACACGACTCTTAGTTCGGAAATCTCAGAACTCCACCAAGTTGATTTTTTCTTACCTGTATGTGAGATGCCAGGACATGATGCAGTAGTCGCAGCCCTCATATCAGCAGCGAAGCGGTTCACCATATCGTCCAATTGTTGTACATATAATGGAGTATTTTGAAGCGAAGCCAGGTCTGCGAGAAGACTGTCCCGAAATCTAGGCCAGTTTATCTTCCTGCGATTTAGAGTGGACGGGGTCAGATCAGAGTAACTTTAACCCTATTTCATTTCTAATGAAATTTTATGGCCCTTTTTGGTTTATGATAGCGGAAAGCGAAGTGATACCTACATTATTCGTGAAAATACTGAATTCCACTTGCACATAAATTTTCAATTTAAAACTTTTTTTTAACGGATTTTTGGTAAACGGAACAAATGACATTTTCGAAATTCACACATTTTCCATTGTTCTGCCTCCAATTACAAACACCACGCGCAAGCGATCGATTCTTCTCGCAGGAAACTGATTGAATCCTGTACCCAAAAAAGACTTAAGGTACGTGTTCGTAGAGACGACTCATGTGATGATAGTTCAGCGATCGCAGTTAAACCGATTCTGAGCATTATATGCGTATATTTTCTATACGTACATGTTTCTTTAGGTCATAGTTGATACAAGGAAAGTAACACCATTCAGAAAATATGCAAATATGGCTTGGAATTGGATGCAGAACTACGATCGCGGAGCGATCATCATATGAAATATCTCTACGAACACATACTTTTAAGGGCTTTTACACAAATTACCTAGTATCTGGTGACAAAGGTGTTAAAATCAAAAGAGAAGAAACCATTTTCCTGGATTTATTAAGAGCCTTGAATGGAAGGTTTTTCTCTAAGAGCCAGTTAGCGTCTTTTCGCGAGTATGCCTATTTCGGAGGCCTTCGACTAGGGTTTATTGTATGAATTAATAAAAAAGCGACAACTGATAATAAAGTGAATAATCGATTGTGATTGCATTTTGTGTCCATTTGCATTAATACTTCATGTGCTAAAAACTGACGCACATGCTTGACTCCTTCAAGGGCACAGCTCATGGATTAGAACATATTAGGCCACCGTCAATATTTCATAGCTCCCTAAATTCGGACTGTGGAGAGACAGAGGTTTATCTCCTATCTGAACTTGTTTATTTGTCGGGAAAGTTTACAACGGCGAGAATCCACCTCATATGCTCCGCGTATAGAGGCAACCGAACCTTTTCAGCCCACGACCGTGACTTGCATATGGATGAAACCAAAAGCTAGATTTTATCGAACGGAATAGAGAAGGAAAAGCCGCGCCGCACAGTGGGGCGAAATCAATGATTTTTCGGACATCGCATATTTGTGAAGATGTCCTGTTGTAAAATGTACCACGTAAATGACTATAAGTTGAACTTGTTTCTGCTGAATCGAATGGTGGACTCCATTTTAAAATACGCAATGTCAGAAAGAAGATATAGCGGTTTTAAGGATGCTTTCACCAACCCCATAGTATAGACAATTTACCGTTTCTCCTTCCTGATGTTACAAATGATATTAATAGATAGTACGACTCATTTAGAGAAAAAAATTATATGGCCATAATGCTCTCTCATTTACCGTTACAAAACTGCATCATTACTTATGAAATCTTTGGGAAAGCTAGAGTAGCCAAACAAATCCCAAATTTAACCTGTCTTGCTTTGCGCAATTTAGCATTTAGATTAAGGTATTAAAAATATACAACATTTTATGTAATTTGACTGCTGTCTCATTACAAAACTCACTGTTATTTCGAAGATATAGTAATTCAAACTTTGAAAATTTACAAAACTTATTTGACATAGAAAATCCAAACGCTAATATCATAACAGTTCTTTAAACGGATAAATCTGAAAAATTAACAAAAGTTTCTCTTTTATGTAAGCTTTTCGGGAGCTTGAAACAAATTATCAGAAATATGCAAACACCGAAACAAACGACTTTTCGCTTTGCGAATTACGAGCAACTAAGACCATTTTTGTGGCAGAGTAAGATCTTTTATAGGGGAGCTGGTGGAATCTTTGATTTAATCGACCCTGTACTTAGTCCTGTCGAAGGATATTCGATTAAAACTTAGTAGTATAATCTTAGCGTATTAGTTTAATTCAGCCAAGAGTTATGACTAATCTTATATACTTTCTACCTATAATTTGTAGGGGAGGTGCGGGACCTGTTGCTCCGATTTGCCCCACTTTCAGTATCATATGAGATTATAACATTGCCAGCATGTAACAACAATTTAAAGTTCAAAGCTGCATCAGAATGAATGTTATTTTGCGAAAAGGTTAACATGAAAACAGAGATTAGCCGATAAAAATGGCTACTGTGGGCGGGGTCGCAGGTGGTCGCAGCCAAACTTTGTGTTTTTATTGACTCCATCAATTGCAGATAATTATGGCTTAATTCATTTCCCGGCCAACTACGGCCATTTTTTGTCTTTGATGAAACAACAAAAATATCAAGGTTTTTGGCTAGAATCGTTAAAATTTACCGTTATGTTCTTTGTTAGATACGTAAATACCATAACAAGGTCCTCTTATCCAAAGGCCAAACGTGAAAAGTATATTTATTTGCCATTTTATTAGGTAAGGTGGTTGGTACGGGTATTTGAAATTTTGGGGTCATATGCCAAAAATTCATTTCTTATTGAACAAAACTGCCTATACAACCAATACCGTTACAAGTAAAAAATTATTAACAATGGATTTGGATAGCTTACACTATATAGTGTAAAGTCATAGTAGTCAAATCTTCAATATTAAGATTTCGTATAATTGCCTATGTCCGAATTTTTGTTCTAGTCGCCCCACCGTGCGCCGTCCCCAAAAGAAGGACGCCTGGTCAATGAATGAAAGCACCGACTATGGAATATAATTTATCGCATTCGGAAATTTCTTTGCAACGATCAGGAACGTAACCATGCAGCAGGCTTCGGCTAAAGTACGCTCCGCAATTTTTTATTATTATTATTACGAATTTACAAAAAATACATATATATATCGTCAAATCTTTTGGCATTTAATTAAGTAAATAGGCAATTAAGCCAAGAAACATATGCCAAGTCTGATCAAAATCGTTGAATTAACTTTCGGGTGGGTGCAATGCATCTGACAGATTAAGTGACCAGTTTTTGTTGCGCCAATCAGCAATATGAAAAGGGAGAGATCTGAAACTCACAGTAGCTTAATCTTTATCGATCAACTACCCAAAGCAGTTTTGAGTTTCTATCTGCCATATGTCTGAGGGGCGGGAGGGGATGAAATAATCTCTCAGATGTACTGCGCCCGATTGTGTTATTTTCTCCTTTTCTCTGAAAATTTCGACATTTTATACTCTTCACATTGCGTAATAACGTTGCGTTGTCTTTTAGGTTCACCAAATCGTTCAATAGTGTGTTTTTACTAAAATAAGCTCACATTTTTAAGGCGGTCGAGTTGTTGGAGGTTTTTTAAATATTGAAGCTATTGAAAGCGGAATATTCTTAGAAAATTGAAAATGTGAAGGGTATCAAACTTTGTGAGCGAGTTTTTGTTTCTAAAATTTCGTAGAACTGTTTCAAAAAGACAATGCAACAATAAATAAGAGTCTAAAATATACAGGAACTTAGTTTCATCCCTTTTTCTGCACTTAATCTGTCAGATGCATTGCGCCCGATCGGATTAGGATTAGTATTGCGCCAGCCGGAAGGCTAAGATGAGGTGAATTTTTCAAATTTCATATTATCATCATGAAAATTTCGATTAATTTCGAAAACATTTCGGGAGCGGTCCGGACCCCTCCTCCACTGGCTACGTCCCTGCCTCGGCCACGTTTTTGGTAGTTCATTCTTAAAGTTGAATTTCGACACAATATTTCGGCTAGTACATCACCAACGACACGTGTAATGTTGCCTTTCGAGACAGTAAACATTGCTGACGTTTCCTATTAAAATTGTGTAGTGGAGCCAAATCGCACACAATTCGTCTCACATTACTTACATCTTACACTATATAGAAAAAATGAAAAATGTCGGCCCGTCCAAACTTTATTTTCAGAAACCCCGCAATGTCTCATTCATAACGATATGCTTAACTGCTTTGAAAACTGAAGATTGATTATCCTTCTGAGTACACATATATACATGTATCAAAAAGTCAACAAACTATCGACTTTCCGTATTTCTCAAATATTTATTTTTTAGAAGTCATTTTTAGAAACTCGGTCTTCGGGTTAGGCTTTTGGCCGTAGGTAGTGCTTATGCCTGGACTTCGGTATCATCCGAACAATTAATTTCGGTCGGACACTACTCAAAACTCATGAAAATGTTGATACACGGCTCTGGCATATTCGTGACCATATATTACCTCTATGGCTTAAGAAGGAAGCTGACCGTTCCATACAATTTCAAAAAAACCTTAAAAAATGTTCTATGATCTCATAAAGCTGCCTGGTATTCTTAACCCTTAGCTGGTTTCGTGGGTCAAAGTTGACCCACTGCGGATTATTATCAGCTCTAACCAGCGCCCGCTCTAAGGGGGGGCGAGCCGGGCAGTCGCCCGGGGCGCCAAATTTTAGGGGCGGCTTTTTGGCTATAGCACTCGAATAAAAAACAAGATCAATATCAACTTCGATTTAGTGAGAAGGTCTGCGGTTTCCTTTCTATGAAATGGGAAATAGTTAGTCGAATAAACGCTGAGCACATTAAGGAAGGACATTAAGAAATGTTATCCACAAAGGCATTATTTTCATCAATCATTTGTTTGGAGTTGTTTTCCATGATTTCCATCGACATTTCGCAGCATAATTTAAATTCAATTCGCCAAACCTTTGCGTCAATGGATTACCTTGGTCTCGATTGCATTGATTCATCTTGTATTGGAGAGCAAACTACGAAGAAGCTGGTTTGGATTTGAGCAAGATGAGGCAACGAACCACAGAAAACATTGGAGAGCTCCCTAATTTGTGTTCGGACATGCTCAAAAGCCACTTGAAAGATTTCTCGAACCATAAAAACAGCACGACTGCGAAAAGCAACACTTCGACGTAGATATTTTTTTGTAGACAAGAAGGGATACACTTTTCGAAGTCAAAACAAATGCTAAATTTATTGTTACTCTTTCAACAGATCCCTTGGTTAAACATATTGAATATGTCCTGAAATCTTTAAAAGTTCATGAGACAATCCCGATCCTACAAATTGCATGGCTGCGCTATTTGCTGTAACTGTAGCCGCAGTTTGCAATCTGACCCACTCTTTTCCTTGCCCGCAAAAAGATTCTTTAGGTCCCTCTGCAAATAAACTATTTAAAAACATTTTAGTTGATAGTACCTTTTCTAAACTTTCGGACTAAATTCCAATCCACATGGTCATGAACTGTCGAACACGAACAAAATAGTTTGAGAGTGGTACTACACTTAGTTCAAACTAGTAAGCACGGCCTGTATCGAGTATGTCGTTGAAGACTAAAATATTCGATCTTGCTTGCGGTATATACACGGTCATTATGGCTGTGGTGCACAGGGCACATTTGGTTTGAAAGGAGTTTTGCCAAAATTGCTGTATTAATTGAACTTAATATTAAGTACAAACCTTCTTAAAATTGAAAGATTTAAATTAGAGCACATTTAAATTTAAAGCTGAAACAAGGGATAGAGTTCAATTAATAACAGAACGAAAATTAAAAAAAAATGAGTTCGGATTGACCGTGTGTGTGCGTGGCATAGGTTCGCGGGATCGAATCCCATTTATGCTTAAATATCACCAACAACTTGAGAGGTCAATGCTCAGCTGCCTGAGTGTTTTTATTTAAAACAAATAATAATAACGATTGATGAAATCATTAATTTAATAAACGTTGCAGCAAGAACGCTGCAATATAACAATGCAAAGAGTCAAAGTAGCTCTTAGCAAACTTAGCAAATAAATTTTAGTACGACGTTCTTAATTTTAGTGGAAACACTGTAACGTCAAAATCATATTTCAAAAGAGGTCGTTTAAGGTCGAGCGACACTTTTTAGTCATCAGTCACAGTCATTTTCCATACAAGTTCAGATTGTCAGTTAATTGATTGTCTGTCAATTTGTATGGGAAATTACTGTGACTGATGACTGAAAAGTGTGGATCGGCCTTCAGGCGTGTTTTCGATTGATTAATCAATCGAAAGCACAGTGAGATTTCACTGTGCTTTTTTTCTGAGTGTAGGGGGGCCCACTCAAGAAGTTGGCGGGAGGGCCCCGAGTGAAGTTGTTCCGCCACTGATTTTTCGTGCTCGACGAAGCCATGGTGACGGCCGACCGCACGACGAAATTAAATACTTCTGAAAATTTCCAGCAGTTCCAAAATATGGGCTGCACTAACAAAAAATTTTTCAAACAATTTAAAATGTGAAAAGAGACCCAGTACTTACAACTTATTTACGCAAGGGGGCATGAGCTAAAAAAGATTAGGAACCACTGATCTAGATAGTATGGATAACTACTATCAATATGTTTGGTACAGTACCTAAGGGGCGGCAATTTGTCCCCCTGCCCGGGGCGGCGTAAGTGCTAGAGCGGGCGCTGGCTCTAACTCTTTTAATGTTCAAACTGCAATAATGTATTCTCGTGTATTCTCAGTACTGTGCAAGTTGTCGTGAGAGGCGAAAGTGCAACGTTGTGACGTGCGTAGGAACTGAGTTATGGCTCCGACTGGGTCAAATTTGACCCACGACACCTAGTATGTAACTTTTTCCATTGAGCGTAGGTTTAATTATTTACGTTTTTAGCGGACGTTTCAACAACAATGGTGGGATTCTTTAATGATAAGCAGGCTCCACTTTGTTTGATTTCACTATTAGTAAGACATTTTGCTCTTTTGTCCCTATAAAGAACCAAAGTGTAATTATGATTCCTTCTATGCCTCATGTTGGATCTGTCGAGAGAAATCATTCAATCTTATAATAGCACTAAGGGCGCAGTTGAATCTCTGGAGCAGAAATGTTCAAATTACTCGGTCGCCAGAAGAACTCAGAAAGCGCCATGTGTGAGTTTTTGAGTGATATTGAATATTTGTTCAGCTAATCTTTTCGTACTTTCGAAAGCATCGAACCCTGAAAAGGAACAAATACATAAAAAAGTTGGCTTAAACCTAGGTAATCCACTAATATTAGAACGTAAAAAAGAGAATGCAATTTTTTCACCGAAATAAAAAACAGGATTGATGATGATGATAATGATGTCTTGAAGCAAATACATGGACAGCCGCCAGATTAGTCAATGCCGTTGAACCTGTCGTATCGCCTTCTGTCATTGCTGGTATTCCAAGTCGTTAATGGGCAGATGCTACTTATGCGATTGAAAAAATTACAGTAAATAGCATCTTAAATGTAATAAATGCAATTTTATTTGTCAGATATATTCCGACCCGAATATGATATGTACTGGTTGCCAATAAATATGAAGTTCAAAATTTGTGATACTGCTAGTCCCAAAGAAGATGTTTCAGTTTTCGATGTCATTTTTTTAGTTATGAATTAATTTCTCACGAAATATTTCTTTTTGTTAATAGAAAGGTATGGGAAATGCCATTATAACTTATTCTTTTCATTTTACTAAGGAATAATATTTTTTTTTTGTTTTTCAAAAACACTCTGTATGAAAAGAGATAGAAGGTAAAGTTAGATACTAATTTATTAAAAACGTGTTAATTTATGAAAAATTTTATTATTAAATTTCGTTAATTCTTTAAGATATGCTCGTTTTATTCGACCCCCTTCCAAATCTACGTTAATTATATAAAAATCTTATTGTAATGACTGATTTTCTCTAGTGGGTCAAAAAAGACCCACGATACTTGTAGTGTTGTCTAAAATAGCGAAACCAGCTAAGGGTTAAATAACTGCTCAAAGACATTCTTTTTTGAAAAGAATCTTACACAAATTAAAAATCCGACCGGTCGCGGTCAAAAGCCTATTCTTCGAACAGGTGCATTACCATGATCTTAAGCAAGTTTGAATAAAAGGAATGATATCATTCTATTTTAAATAAATCGTTCCTAATAGTCAAAATGGTTTTACAAAAGCAAGCCATAATCATAGTCATATTGTCACAAAGAATTTTTTTAAGAAAGCCTGCTCACACAAGGAATAAAAAAGCAATGTTTGCTTTCAATAACACATGAACAATTGGGATTTAATATGATATAAATGTACACACATGTGCGAGTATATTTATGTACAATATATAAATTGATTCAAGGCTAACAAACAGTCATTCAGACAAAGCTGTCTACAACAAAACAGCTGCTTCATGACAAAGTATCTAGCAAAAAAAAAAAAGAAAATCAACCAGAACTGCACGGAACCAAAACAAAACTGAAAAAAAAACAACAAAAATAAAAAAGAAAACAAGAAGTTAAACATAATAATGTTGCGAGATACACAAAGTCAACGAATTAGCCCGCCTAGTGGCTCTGAGATCGTTCTACCACGACTACATAAAAATATAAAAAATGTCCGTAGGCGGATACAAAGATAACCGATGGACGTGGACGGTTAATATGATAATGGAATTAACAAACAAAAGATTTAAACGGCAAACTTTGACACTGTAGCAGGTTCTAGCGACGGGTTGGGTTTGGGGTTTCGCAAAGTGGCCGAGTCGAGAGCAATTCTCACCTATTTATGTATTGTGCTCGACTAGGTATCTCTAGTTCCAGTGAATAAAATGTGTATGTACTTGATGGAACTGTATGCATTGTATGGAATCAGTGCGACAAGTTGAATTGAATAATTAAACCAGACATGATCATGGCTTTCAAGGAAAATCAACATTACTACGTATCTGCCAACAACAGCAAAGACTTGCTTCTTTGTTTGGAATATCTGCTGTGCTGGTTTGGTTGCTATCTACACATTACATTACATACTTAGTAAAATGTACTCATGGTATGAATATGGAAACCTCCTCGCACACCGTGTCCCGCATATTTTCGTAGCGGTAATCGCATTGAATTCCATTCAATATATGCCAATTAGCAGTGATACGAGGTTTATGATACATACCCGGAGGAAAACACTTCACACCGATCGAATAACAATAGAACACTAATCAACTCTCAAGAGGCAGAAATTTTTCCAATTGGTCGAAATAGATAAAAGCATCTTTTGTGATAAATTATTATTTACAATCTCTTGAACTGATCAAATCTCACAGTGATGGTGTAACTTTCACATGTCAATCGTCGTCGCTTTTACTAATTAGTCGACGTGTGGACAAGCAAGGCAAGCAGAGCATTTTCCGGGAACATTTCATCTTGTGGCAGATGAAAATCAATTGGGACAAAAATACATTTTTAGCGGAAAATCCATGTTTTTTTTTGTAGAATTGGAAACTTGGATGACACATTGGAAAAAAAAGTGACGGAGAAAATAATTTCTGTGTCAAATTTTGTCGACTCATAATGTTTTTCTTCGTCATGAATGACGAGTATGATGTCTGGGTAGTATCTATAGATTATTTAATTTTTTTTAAGCTAAACTCGTATAGAGTTAAAAGTACATATCGAACAGCCAACTTTAAACTAGCAGCAGCATTTGGCTCATGATAGCGTTAACATGTTTCTTTATATGATGCTCCTCACAATTAATGAACTGTAGTGCATTAAACGATTTATAGCCCATAATAATTTTCAGGTGAAATCTAACATCCATTAATCTTATCTCTAATGTGATCTCGCTTTGCGCAAAATAATATTTCGCACGTCTTTATGTATCTTTTAAATCGATGGTCGTCCGTCCGACACACTTCATTCCCGTACATTATGTATTTTGATCTTGAAAATGGAAATTGATACATTTTATTTTTCCTTCGATCCAGTGTTTCAAGTTCAAATCAATTTCATATCAAGTGCGTCATTAAACAAGGCGAAACAAATGTTTATTGTATTTTTTAATTAATTGATGACCGCAAACAATTCGATATTGATAATTGGCTTCTCTTTTATGCTGCAAGCGAAGAGCATCTGGTAGGGATGACAATGCTAAAACTCAAGATCGTCTAGAGCTTTTAACAATTTTAATATTTTGTGTAAAAAAAAAAAAATAAGTTGCAACTTTGAACTAGAAAATTGAAAGTTTAAAGCAATTAAAAATAGTTTAATTTATTAATTTTCGAGTTTCAGACATATTTCTTTTTTTATTTTTTTTCTCTAAACAAAATTGATCCCAAGGGTGTGTATTTAAAGTTGGCAAAATGTTGAAAACTCCACACGTAGATTTATTGTTTGTGCAGCAATTTGTAGCGGCTAATTGGCATGACACAAGTTTCAACTATGATAGAATTATTGTTGAAAAGTTTATTTTGTAAACTTCTAAATATGAGCTCGAAACAGAATGAGTCACTTGCGTTACGTGCTTCCTCGCCCCACTTCCTTTGAGTTTAAAATGATCTCATTGATTGCGTTTCGAAACATCTAAGCACCCTACCCTAAACCAAGTACATATGTACCTGATGATATAGGAAAATAAAAAAAGATTGCCAGGTAATTTTCCGATTTAATTTTGATTTTAAGTAGCTCGCGTCCTTATCAACTTTGCTCGATTGAAAATTTTTAGCATTTTTAGAGAAGACAAAATTATAGCAAAGGCAAAAAATAATTTTGTTTAGAGCAGAATTTGAACGGATGGATTTTGACCAAATCGATTCTGCGCCAAAGCTGGAAAACTGAAAAATAGTATGTGCGAAAACACAAATTCTGGTTACTTCTAATATCTTACAAATACTTTTTGTCTTTCGATTTGTAGCCCGAAATTTTACAGAAATTGTAACAACTCTTGACTCCTGAGAGTATTTGTATGGCAGTATTAAAGCCCATTAAATTTCCAAAAACTTACTAGAACATACAAATGCCGAATTCGTAACCCACGATACAGGTTATTGAAACCCGAAATATACTGCCATACTCTCAGGAGGACTCACCGATTCCGAGATATTTCTGAGATTAAGTCGATAACCTGCAAAAATGAATCTTTAGCCCCCCCCCCCCCCTCCCCACGTTAGCGCACACCTCATGCGCTCCAGCCACAATGGAGATTTTAACGGACGTTTTCGGCGAAAGAGTCATTTCCAGAGGATCTGCAATTAACTGGCAGGCTTGATCTCCAGACTTAACTCCACCAGATTTTTTTTCTGTGGGGATACCTTAAGGAGAGAGCAATGAATAAGAAAATGTAAAAAGGAAACGCAACAAAGCACACATATACTGTATATGTGAATTTTTAAATGGAACCAAAATCGTTGCTCCGTTGCTTAGCTACTTGTAGTTTCGATGACATATAAAACAAAAAAATATCTTCTAAAATCGGAAAGTCATAAATGGTCATCATATTTTCAATTTTTTTACAGTGTTTAAGAAGAAAAATTGAAAGTGAAATCGAAAAAAAGGTTCTTGTCAAACCAAGGTGCTAGTGATTTAGTGAAAGTGTGACAATTAGTTAGTGAAATTGGAAACACGTAATTAAAGCCAAAATGAAATGTGTAGTGAGGACCTGCGAAAATAGGACGCGTTCCCGAACATGTGGAGTATCTTTCCACAGGTAAGGTATAAAATATAGTTACTAAATAATTTTGCATTATGTTTTAATACTAAACAATTTGCATAGAACAATTGCATTCCCAATAAAAACGAATTTTGTACCCAATATGAATGCAAAATTGCAATGTAAACAATTGTATGCACTTGCGCATTCTATTGCAATTTGTTTATGTAAGTTCGTACTGGGGGCGTCGTTTAAAAATGGGGGCAACAAGTTAATGAAAAATAATTAAAATTAATTTTTGGCGATAAAGTTATGCTAAATTTAATTTAACGATTTTTCTGGTATTTTATGTTTATTCTATAAAAAAAAAAAACATACGTTATTGTAGATTTCCCAAGGATAACGCTCTAGAAGAAATCTGGAGGAAAGCCACAGAATGGTATGAGAAACCCATAACAAAAAACTCGCTAGTGTGTTCAGATCATTTTTTGGAATCGGACCTTTCGCAGTATGACGCAAGAACACAGCTCGAGGAGGGGGCGTACCCTCGGATAAATTTGGATGTTAGTAAATGTAATACGAGTATAAATATATAGAGAATTAATATGTATGTACATATATTATATTTTTACGCAGGATACTCTGCAACAAGACCAAATTGGAAGTGGTGCTGGGATAGTGGAAAAATTTATTTATTTATTAGTAGTATAAGTTTCTCCAGGAAATGTTAAGTTCAATTCTAATTTGATAGACGATTACCGACCGAAATTACATTATCAATTTACATCTAAAAAACGATAAATATGTTAATATATACCAGATAAAAATGAAACAAATTCTTTACATTTAAAACATATTTGTTGGTTGCCCCCAACACATATTGAGCACTACGTCACTGCTCATGCTATAGTATGAGTAACCATAAACACATCTAAGCAAAAAGTCCCCATTAATTTTAGAATTTTCATTTCCTTCTTTTTCTTGTTCGTTGGGAGAGAGTCTACAATGATAAACCAAGGATAATTCAGGAATTGAAGCAAAATATTATAGCGGAGATCCAAGGTTTGCAGCCAGAAATATTGCGAAAGGTAATGGAACATACCGTAGAACGATCCCGTCTTTGCGAAGCCGCCCGGGGCGGTCATCTAAAGGATATAATTTTTCAAACATAGTGTAAACATATCTCCCAAGTGTCTATTTTTTTATGTGAAAATTAAAAAAAAAATCGGTTTAGATATAAAAAAGTTATTCATGGTTTACACTAGTTCACTTTTAATGGGCCACCCTGTATATGTAACTTAGTGTTAAAGCACCCTCAAACCAAGAAAAAAGAATGATCTGATCTTTTCGAAGAAGAAAATATTGTTAAAACGTCGGTGATTCGCTTGGCTTACAGCTTGTGTTTCTAGGTTTTCTTAAACAGTTATAAGTGAAATATTCGGTTCGGTCAATCCAGTGGTCGGCAAACTTATTACCCAGAAGAGCCAAGTTTGGGAATGCTGCGGTTAGAAATTCGTTAAGTCCTCTTAACTTTTTGAGATTGTGAAATACTCAGTAAATTAGTTTTACCGATGCGTTCGTTTGAAGTGGTAATTTTTTAAGCAAAAAAAGTTGAAAAATTTAAGATGACCGAACAGTTATTATTATTATATTATAATTGAATTGAATTGAATATAAGCAGTTGCACATAGAATTTGCGCGTGGTTCGGCCAACCTCGTGCAAAAATAATAGGAACGAGAAGAAGCTGCACTGAACTCCAGTTAATATAAAAGTCAATTCGTTTAAATTGTTGAACGTTTGAAAAGCGTTCGTACATACATATATCTCGGCACATTGAGAAAAGTTTTATGTATTTGTAATCGCTTGCAATACCCAACAAACTGATGAACCGAGGATGTGCGTTGTCGGTGTCTGCTATAATTAAGGGTTTTGCTGTAGGAGAGACTAAGGTACCTCCGGCTTTGCGTCACATCCGGCAAAGATTTTTTCGATGTTTTGCAGTCATAGGACGAAGTAATTAATTCATGCGAAAATATTGTTCCCGTATATGCAATCTCTGTACAAAGTTTCCTATCTTTTCCCAAACATTTGGAATAGTTACACGTGTTTTTGTGGTTTTATGGTAGATTTTTGAATATTTCGTTTGGGTTATATGTGTGTGTTTTGACCTTTAAAAATTCCAAATACGGAACACAGTAAATCAAATACCTCAGCGGTAGATTCAGTGCTTTTTCTAGGGCGCATATTAGATTTCTGCCGTTTCTGTTCCTCCAATTTTGTATTCTGTTGGTAAGTTCAATGTTTTCCACAATTTAGCTTCCACAATGGTACGATTCTACAAAGACAAACATCCATAAATTAACTAATTGGGGAAATCTTGACCTAACGTTCCATTCTATACACCAACTGCAGTGCATGTCTGTAGTATTTGTGGCATGGCAACTTACCATCTCTGTGGGAACCACGCGGAACTTTGTCTGTGGGGGGAGAAGACCCCCTGCGGGACAAATATTGAGTTATTCAATTTCGGAAATATCACATTGGAATGTTTGCATTGTGACCTCTAAGCGTCTATAGGGAAGTTCGAATCCCGATTGGGACGAAACTATTTCCCTCAATTTTTAGTATTTTTCCCGAAGAAATGTCATTCAGCGAAAATGTCTTTTTTCAATCGCCCTGAACTAAAATATACTACCTTTATCCTTAAAAGCTTATAAGAAACTAAGTACCAATATTTGATCTTGAAAAAAAAGAAAGACGCAGTCATTTTAAGGTAATGAATGGCCACAAATAACAAATAGCTATGAGTTATAAAGCGCAAACAAATCTCCAAGACCCCCGGGTCTCTTTCTTAATCTTAAAATGCGAACAATTAAACATAACTTTATTGTTTAAATTATATTAGGCACTAGTTAAATTGTTTATATAGCAAATTGAACATATTGGGCGACGAAACTTGTTTCATCAGATACTGCTCTGAATTTTACGGTTTGAGATGATGAGAGATATTTTTTTTCAATCATTTCGGTTCAATAAAAATAGTGTCCTAGTTTCAATACGCTTTAAGTCATTGATGAGCCCCATTGAATTATCAAAAGAGCCGCATGCGGCTCGCAAGCCGACCGCTGTGTCTGTGTTAATCGAATGTTCGTGTAATCGCTGCTCGGATAATTGACAATATACTTTATTTAAAAATTTAATGTTTATTTCAGTGGTTTGTAAATACACACACACAGCATGTTTCTAAAGCCCAAAGCCATCATTGGGAAACACAATTTAATTAATGAACTTATAACATCTTAGAAAGCTAAAGGCATATTTTTTACTCGGAATTTCAACTTCTTCCGAACACTTAGTAGCTATAAGTGACGAACAAGGCGAGAGATTCCAGCGGTATATTACCTTAATAAAGAAACGTTAGTAAAGGACATAAAGGATTCCCCCAATCCATTCCAGTACGGTAGCGATACTGGTAAGCAAATTTGTGAGTGAACCTGTGCACTAAAAGTGCATTTAAATCATCGTTGCACAAGCTTTTCCCTGCATTATAATCGAAAATATTTTTATTTTATTTTATTTTAATTATAATCTTGGTTAAGCTTTCACAAAGAATCCTGACTTTCCAATTTTTGTACCCGTCACTATGTGAAAGGGTATATTAACTTTGTCATGAAGTTTGCAACGCACAGAAGAAAGCACCTCCGACTATATAAAGTATTATTGATCAGATCAGTGTGATGAGAGAAATGGATTGAACGATGTCCGTCTGTCCGTCTGTCTGTCCGTCTGTTTCAATACAAACTAGTCCCTCAGTTTTGAAGCTATCGGGTTGAAATTTCGTATACAAGTTTCTTTTAACTGTACGCTGTATACATGTTGAAAAGAATGGAATCGGACCATGGCGTCATAAGGCTGCCATAGAACCCCAAAATCCAAAATTAGGTTCTTCTAAGAAAAACTTTTTTCTTTATGAACCAATCTTAGCCAAACTTTACCCAAGTGTGTTTCTAATAAACCCTCAAAACATATCTAGGAACAGATGAAATCGGAACCCTACGTCATAGGGCTGCTATACAAAGCAACTCCCAAGTATTAGGTTCTTGTAAGAAAAACTTTTTTTCTTTTTGAATCTTAACTACAATTCGTCCAAGTGTTCCTGGATTAGCCTCAACGCATCCAGGAACAGATGGAATCCGAACACGTCATAGGGCTGTGGTAAAAAATGCTAACACAAAAGAAGCTTAAGTTTCATTCAAATGTGCCGTGTATTCTAATTTCGGTCGCGCCCGAAATCAGCCTCGGTCTCGTTTTTCATTTACATACATATATAGTATTGTTCAGGGGTCATAGTAGGTTAAAAATATGAAATAAACTTTCGTATAACAAAAAAAAAATTGTAGACCAGTGAATCAGGGAAGATAACCCAACATTTCGAAAAGCTAGCTAAGTCTGAAAATTTTTTTTTTGCTCAGTTGAACTCTAAATGTTAACGTAATTTAAATCATCTCAAATCCTTCCACTTCGGATAAATGAAGTTTAAAGTTTTCTGCCCGTCAAAACATGACTCCTGGGACGTGTTGGTATATTCTGTATTGAAATTTATTTAATGAATCAAAGCCAGAAAAGGGTTTCGGACTTGCTGCGAATATTTTCTTCTGTATTCTAGGCACACCTGAAACATTCAAAGCCAGATTATGGATTTAAACGTAATAAAATCAACCTGTTTCGCCAAGCAAGAAAGGATGGTACCGTTTTATTCATACGACCTATACAGTGGCGCCGGAACGAATTTTTTATTGGGGGGGGGGGGGGGGTGTCAAGATTTGTTTTCTCAAATCCATATTAAATTGAGCGGTCACCATATACCGGACATTTACCACTTTAATATCCTGTGAAACGATACCAAGAAGTGATTATGAAACATATTAGAGAACAGCGATCAGAAACGACCTAGAATAGCCTCTAAGATGAGAGTAGCCTTTAAGTTTCTTTTTGTTACCCATTTTGATCCGATTGTATTTTCGACGTGTTGAAGATTATAAACATATTTTTCATTTTATATATTTTCATAAAAATAAAGATCAAACCAACGATTTTTCCAAAGGTCTGTTTTCCGATTTCCTCGGGAAACGATTTTTTTCATGATTTTTGACAGATCCCTGTGAGCATGGTGAAGGATTAGGTGTGTCAGACGTTTTTTTGTCATTGTTGAACGTAGACATGTTTTAAGACGTCGCTAAGCACTGAACAACCTTTCTGATGATGCTGCTGATGATGGAAACGTCAACAGTAATGTTACTATCCGTATTACCTCGCTCAAAAGACACTTCGCTGTGCTCGATGTACTTCGAAAGTAATCAGCAATTTCGGCACAACATTTCGGTGAAGCTTCTGGCATATTCTTCAAAAGAGTTAACAGTGAGCGAAGATAATCAATATCGAAATCCTCGTTTTCGTTGATCAACGGTTAATGGTTTAGCTCTCGTTGGCCTTGTCGTTAATTTGAGGTACTCTTTTGACGAAGAAGAAATGAAAATGAAATGATCATGTACATACTCGTAGTATATGTACAACCAGATATTGCATCACTTACACTTAAGAGATCCTTAAGGGACTGAAGCTATTCATAGTCACTCAATAAGCAAACTCTTAAGGGTTCCCTTATTCGTTATGGTACGTATCTAGTAACCTTATATGAATTCATATATTTGTTGACATATCCTTATTCAAACACTTTGAAATTTTTAACTACAGTGGTGGAAATTGGAATAGGTTCACCTTGAAGGGCTCCCAAGAAACGCATTTATTTCCGTTACTTAGCGGACAAACACAAGTCAAACTACCTAAACCCTTTCATTCCCAAATTAAATTCCTTCGGGGAAAAAAATAATATTGCTGTATTTGTGTCTAAAAAACCATTTTCAAAGAAAAAAAGGAAAAAAAATTATGGGTTTGGAAAATAATAGTATGTAAACTGCAGTTTACATTTGGATTGAGTGGAAACTTTTTCAAATACAAATAGTTGACGGCAATATGGGTTATTTTTTTTTATTACGGAAACGATGGAAGAAATTTTATCGGTGAGTAAGACTAAGCTCCCACCCATTTACTGAAGCTATGTTTAGAAACCAATAGTGTAAAATCCGGCCAATCCGGATGTCAAAATCCGGATTATTTGTTTGATAATCCGGATTTAGGGACATTTATCAGTAAAGTTCAAAATTAAAGTAGAGTTTTAAAATTAAATTAAATTTATAAAAACTAGCAAAACTATAAGCTCTTCTGATCGAATCTAGTGTTGTAAAATTTTTAAAATTTAGTTCGAATTTTAGCATAAATGATATATTATAGACGAGTCTGGAGTCTTTATCGGTGCATTTTGGAAATCCGGGCATCGGTCCCAACCAATCCGGAATATGTATACCCTAATAGGTTGAAATCGCCCAATCTTCACCATCTGAAAGCTTTTATGCTACTTTTTTCTGCCAAGTTCATCTTTTTCATATCGGATTCATTCCAATCCCGGCGACAATGTTATTCCATAAATGCCCAATGTAAACCACAGTTTACATAGCTTTCAACGTCCCCCAATGCCACCCTATTCAATTTTTCTCACAGAAAATTCTGGCAAATGAATCTTTTCTTGTTAGCGAATAACGCTATATTTTTTTCACTGGTGGATTTTGCATCTAGAATTATGTAGGAGGGGAGTACTTCACCACTTATCACAATGGACGAAAACACCCTGACGGTCTTAATTCTAAATGCGTTCATAAAAATGTCAATCCATATGCATTAACTAAATGTTTACTATTCGAATGCGGTTATATGTAAGTTTTAGTGTATGTCACTCATTGTAATTTAAAGTAAACCAAAACATGGAAACATGGAAAGTGTTTTAAAGTTGATGTAAACTGCAGTTTACAATGGGAATGAAAGGGTTTAAGTAAACATTGCACAACACTGCCATAATGGTATTTGCCATATGCCAGTTCAATTGAATTTACGCGTCATTTCGATCAATTCATTTGAATTATAGCGTTTGAAGCCAACCAACAGCAGTTTTCTGCACTTAAGGTACCAAAACTGTTAGAAATAATGGAGCTAGAATAAAATAATGTAAGAAAGATATGATCGTAAAACTATGCGCCAATTTTTAAAAGAATCGTACAAGCACCTCACCTTGGCAGAAGTTGGAGAAAATTTAGATGGAAAAAAGATTGATTTTGGGTCAAATCACGCAAATGTGACTTTGAAGCAATGTAAAAACCAAACCTCTTATCTGATTTTAGTGTGGCTAGTTTTATTTTATAGGTAATTTTGTTGGCTGTAATAATCATTTTACTTGACTATTCTAGCTGGTCTAGCTTTGGAGATATTAGGCTTTAAGTCGTGCAAGAAAATGATTGTTTCAAAAATCTTTAAATGCCTGTGGCAGCTAAAGGGGTAAGCTGGGGGGGGGGGTATGCTCCGTACAACTTTTTTGCTGGAAATCATCTGAGGAATCATAGTCCGGTGCGTTTATGCGGCAGTTTCCGGACACCCTGTATAAACGAAACCCTTATTCCTTAAGAAAATCCTTATTGCTTAAGTGGGGACTATGAATTTCGCCCTTAATTTTGAATATAGTGCAATATTGTTTGTAGTACTAATTGCCACTTTAGGCAAAATATTGGAGAAGCAGTTGCCCCGCTGCCCCCCCCCCCCTGTTCCGGCGCCATTGGACCTATACTGTTTTGGTCGTGGCGGAGCAATTCGTTATTGCGGTCAATGGGTCTGGAGGCAGTGCCTGAATTTGAAGTCTTCGACAAACTTTTTCTCATTTTCTGATTTTTGTTTTATGAATTTCTGAAACGGTCCCCAGGGTTTACTGTTAATTTCATAAATAAATTGGAGTTCGTCAAATATTTCGCTTGCCGTTCGGTTGAGTCGATATGCATAAAGTTTTGATATCATTAATTTCTTTCTCTGTTGAGTATTCATATCTTATTATACCCTTCGCTCATAGAGTGAAAGGGTATATTAACTTTGTCATGAAGTTTGTAACGCATTGAAGGAAGCATCTCCGACCATATAAAATATGTATATATATGATCAGCGTGACGAGCTGAGTCGATTGGACGATGTCCGTCTGTCCGTCTGTCTGTCTGTCTGTCTGTTGCGACGCGTTTTGCTCGGCCAGCTTAAAAGCTATGGAGCTGAAACTTTGCACACATGCTTCTTTTTGTTGCAGGCAGTTTGTATGTTTGAATCGCTGAAATCCGACAAGGGGGTCGTGGGGCTGCCATACAAACCTACCCCCCAAAATTAGGTTCTTCTTAGAAAAACTTTTTTATTTAGGCATCAATTTCAATAAAATTTCACACAAATGTGTTTTCATTGCTGACACATAATATATGTAAAAATCGATCAAATCGGACAATGGGGTTGTGGGGCTGCCATACAAACCTAGACCCCCAAATTAGGTTCTTCTAAGAAAAACTTTTTTATTTTTACATCGATTTCAATCAAATTTCGCACAAATGTGTTTCTAGTTATATCAAAAAACGTATGTAAAAATTGACCAAATCGGACCACGGGGTCATGGGGCTGTCATACAAACCTAGCTCCCCAAATTAAGTTCTAAGATATTTTTTTTTATTTATACTCCAATTTCAACAAAACTTCACACAAATGTGTTTCTATTGATGACACAAAATATATGTATGAATAGATGGAGTCGGACCATGTGATCATGGGGCTACCATACAAACCTAGCCCCCAAATCAAATTTTTCAAAAAAAAAAAAAACGTTTTTATTTGCACGCAAATTTCAATCAAACCTCAGAAAATTATATTTCTATTGATGCCACATAACAAACGTGGAAATAAATGAGATCGGACTATGGGGTCGTGGGGCTGGCAACCCAACCCCAAAATTAGGTTCTTCGAAGAAAAGCTTTTTTGTATATCCACCAATTTCGACCAAATCTCATAGAAATTTGTTTTAATTGATGCCACAAACATACGTAAAAATTGATGCAAAGGCCATGCGTTCATAGGGCTGCCGTACAACCCTCCCCCCCTTTGGTTCTTCTAAGAAACTCACATCCCCCGCTTCCCCCATTAAATCTTCGCCACGGCACTTATGTGAAAATTCAAGGAAAAGCATGGAAGCGGGGAGGACTAAACACAAGTCATAGATACGCCCCAAAAAACTTTTAGCCCGAGGGGAGCGAAGGGTATCCAAATTTCGGCCGCGCCCGAAATTAGCCTCGGTCTCGTTTTTTGGTTCAATTTCCAACTAGAATTCTTGACATTTTGGATTTGTGATCAATTTGGGTGCTAAACTTTAACAATTTTTTCCGATCATGATAAATACATTTTAATACATAAATATAAACTATCAGAGTTTAACACAAAGTAAAATTTCACAAGTAATTTAATCCGATTCATTAAAATTTAAGTCCAATTCCTAAAATCGAGGTTAAAGGCTTCAAGAGCAAACAACCGACTACTGTTAAACATATGAACACTAAACTCTCATCATATAATCCAATAATCATCGTCATAATCAAAAATGATGATGAATTGTATAGTAGCCCATCAATAAACAGACCAGTGATTTAAAAGCCGTATATTCAAGGACAACAATTGGAAAAATCAATGTTATAGCCATTACATGATCTCTCTCATTATCAATTTAATTTTATAGGAAGTATGTACGCCAAACAATTACACGTATTTAAAAAAAGCATCACTGACCTTTAAATGCAATTACCAAAAAAAAATATGAAAAGCAAATATGATTTATCATTGCGAAAAAGTATACGCTTTCAAGGAAACGTAGCAATAGTACATAGAGAAAATGTTAGAACTTCTCTGGCCATTTTTTTATGGAATTGAGAATTGTACCTATATCAAAATGATTTACTTCACATGAATTTATATTTTTATCAAATGAAGTTAGATTCAATGCTTTTATATAGTATATGGTAAAAGTAAACATGAGAAAATTCCCCTGGATGTAGATCAGTGGCGTAACGTTTTCAAAATTGTTTGTGTGCGAAGACCATTTGGGGGCCCCCCATACTTTTTATAGTTTTCTAAAAATTACAATGATTGTTTTTCAACAAATATAAATTTTATGTTGGAAACTGAAAGGAAGCAGCAACAGCAGCAGCGTCCCAATGCATTGTAAATGGTTGACAGCAAAAGCTTTAAAATTGCTTTTGCTGCCAACATGACAACACTTGTATACGAGATGCATTTTGTGCGATGTGTGTGTTACTATAAAGGAATGATATTAATTTGGTGTTTCGATAATGCACGACTAAAGTTTAAATAAGATTTACAAATAATTAAATTTGATAGCACACGCATTTTATTTCCAATAATAGATGTTTAAATAATGAATAACAACATAAAAACATTAAACAAAATGAAACTTAATATCTCTCCGCTTGTTCGTCAGCTTCATATAAAATGACGGAGAGTGAACTAGACAAATTGATATCCTTTTTTTATTTTACACGTTTAAGCTGGCAACTACATGTTCAGCAAAAAAATTCTTTCTGCGCGCTTTTGCGCTAGCGAATGCCGTCACTAGGCTGCTGATATCAACTTTTTTGCAACATCATTCTCGATAGATATGATGGCCAACGAGTTCAACCGTTCTTGACTAGACGTACTGCGAATATAATTTTTTATTAGTTTTAATTTTGAAAAAGATCTTTTTGCCTTTGCTATTGTCACTGCAATTGTCAAAAAAAGACAGCAAGCAGTTATAATTTCAGTAAAATTACTATTAAAAGAGTAGTTTTCCACTAAAATAAAATTTAAAAATTCCACAGAAGAATTGCATTTTTTGAGATCATTTTTAAGGCATTCTTTAAACGACAATAACCTGTCCTGAAATTGAATCTGATGCATCATCCTTCTACTTAGTGAAAACTTCTTGCCCCGCTGCAAAAATGTCTTCATCTGATGAGCTTCTTAAAAACTCTGGCGAAATTATTGTTAAGTGATGTACAATATTCCTAAATCCAGTACTGCGTTCCTTTAATTGCAACGACAAAATTTCTATAGTTCGATAAAATACATTTATCCTAAAATGATCTTCTTCAGTCTCGTTATCATGACACAGGCTTAGCTCATCAAAGTGTGTTTTTTTTCGGGCGGTGTTTTCTGTTTTTATAATGAAACATGTCGAGCACTTCCAAGATTCTGCCAAACCAACTGCAATGCCTTTCAAATTATTGAAGTCCTCTCGTAAACTGTTTATGCTTATATAAGCATCAATAATTATTTTCGCCGCCTTTTCTATATTTTCACCTTTTGAGCTCTTTAGACACGCAATTTTTAAGATTTTGTCTTCCAGAACGATCAAAAAAATTATTTCCAACTTTTCTTATGTGACAGAAACATAGCCTCATCCCTTTCCGTTTTGTCCTCAGATGTTAAGACTTATTAAAGATAATGTCTTTAAAATATCAACGAAGCCAAATCGAAGAGCTTCGATAGAGTCATGTCTTGATGACCAACGAATTGAATTAAATCTTTTTAGAGTCACAATTTTATTTACA
Organism: Microchrysa polita; assembly: GCA_949715475.1. Lineage (NCBI taxonomy): Eukaryota > Metazoa > Arthropoda > Insecta > Diptera > Stratiomyidae > Microchrysa > Microchrysa polita. Next base: position 129,779,182 of record OX454415.1, on the reverse strand, counting down.
TTATTTTGCAATAAAGCCCAACGCTTAACACTATTTGCAAAAAAAAACGCATAATTTTTATTGACAAAGTCGTAAAAGTTTCTTATTTCATCTACTTTTTTTTACCGAATCATTGAGCGCCAGGTTAATTTCATGATCAGCACAGTGGACGTATAGAGCATTTGGAGCTGCTTTCAGAATTTCTGCCTGGACTCCTTTGTACAGACATATTTGGCGCACCGTCGTACCCTTGACCACGTAATTTTTCTTAGCAGAATACATTTTCTAAGATGATATTGTTGTTAATGATTTTACTAATGCTAGGCTTACATCTATGATGCCTGTCCAAATTTTTCTCCAGACGATTCTTCTTCCCCTATCACCTTTTCTAGCTCACTGTCTCACAACAGTCCACTGTTTTATTCAGGCGCCACTTATAAAAAATTGGGCAAGACAGATTGTGCTTATTCTTACTTTTATGTCAAACCAAAGCTTGTTGTAGATGCGCCCAATCACTGAACCCATATCTTTTATTCCTTCGAAAATCCAACAAGGTAAGCGGTACCATTGATTAAAAATGCTAGAGTAGCATAATCAGAAACGTTCTGCGACAAGACCAGATTTTCCTGATAGTAAAAACTCGTAAAAATGCGGCCCCTGGGGGCCCCCAACCGGTGGGGGCCCGTGTTCCATTGCACACATTGAACACCGTACGTTACGCCACTGATGTAGATATTGACAGAATATGCAAATAAATGTTAATTCACCTAGGCTTCCATGACTAAGTTCCGCCAAACTCTATACTTCAACGCAACTTTGTAAGCCAATTGAAAATAAGTGGTTCTGGTTGCTGTTTGCTCTAAATTAAAATTCTTATCATTGAGCGATGCATATGTGGGTATGAATATATTCAGTATTTAGTCAAAGCTTTACCAAATGGTTAAAAATTCTGACAAAATGATAAATAGATCTCATACAAAATATATTTCCATGCTGAAAATACCCATAAATTCGCATTCTTATTAAATTGATTACCCACCCGATTTATAATGCAGAAAAATGGATGACAGTCTGGAATATTATGGATGGATGTAGTCATTGAACCATTGTAAAAAAAGAATAGTGCAAGTGATAATATAATAAAAATGATGTCTCTTTGTTTTGGTGTTGTTTTTTTATTATTATTTCCCCACTGGCAAAATAATAAGATAAAGTGGTTTGTGTGCGTTACTGAAATCTGTGCCGGACGTGGTAATAACTGATAAACCATATCATTTAATTTGCAGAAGAGTGATATAACATTTGTTTGTACATACATACCCGCGTCTGTAAACATTATACAAAATTTGGGGAAGATTTGTGTATCAGTCAGTTTATTATTTATAAACGAAAAAATCACCGCAAAAGCAGATAAACTGTGTTTCAAGGTCATACAAAAAGTAAATCATTGTTATATGCATGAGGTTGGTTTTACCTTTTACTAATACTCTTCGAAAATTGCGAGTGCTTTTAACAGTACATACACAAAGGCCGGGTTTCCGATAGCTCTTATTCAGTACCTGTCGGCTGATTAGTCTTATCGCGTAGAGAAGACACACACCATATTTAGAAAGCTTTTCCATTGTATTGAATGGAATTTTTGTTTATTTTGCATAGCTACGCCATATTTTGCTTGTTTAAGCCATCATATTAGATTAAGAAAATCATTGTGCACTTTCATCCAACAGCGTAAATAAGCAAAAGATAACATAACTATGCAATATTAACAAAAAATCAATTCAATATAATGGAGAAGCTTTTTGAATATTGTGTGTGTCTTCTCTGGGCGATAAGACTAACCATTCTATAAGATCTACGAGAGAATGGGCCAAAATCGTAGACTAAAACCTTTAAGGCTTTACTAGTTCAAGTTTGTTAATAGCAGAGTTATGGCCTTACATCTTCTGCATCTTTCAATTTTATCCGCTGGTAAATTGTTTTTGTAGGACGTATGCCAACAACAATTTACATTGGGTCAATATTGAAAGCTCTTTTAACGGTTGGTACAACTTCAGGCTATTAGCATCCTCTAAGAAGGTACCGTTTGACACAAGATCTGAAGAGAAGATGAACGCGTATAGATTGATTTCCAACACCGTTTAAAGCTAAGGACTTGCCAATACCCTTACCAAAAATTGAAGAGACGATTGCTCATCCAATTGCTACCCAGAGTAGGAATTCTAAAAAAAAAATGGTTGATTACTTTCATCTCTCTAGTTTTGTTAGTTCTAGCCACAGAGTCTTGGTTACCAGGGACGTAGTCAGGGGAGGGGTCCAGGGGGTCCGGAGCCATCCCGAAATGATTTCAACCGGCTATAAAACATCAGTGATCCGTAATAAAAAAAAATTTAACAAAAAAAATGGAAATGTTCTTTTCAAAATATACACGAAGACACACATATAAAAATGCTTAAGTCAAGGTAATCGATAATCTGGTGCATAATCTTTCCAAATAGAAGGTAAGGAACGGAACCCTACTAGAACTGATTTGGGCAGAATTGAGGCCCGTTTCCGATGACATGAAGAGTTCCTATACAGACGTGAGATCATTGTGTTTTCAACGTGAAATAGATTCACGTATAGCTATTATAATAGTAGCTAATTGGATATCAAAGCTCTTCCAATTTATTCATTCCCAAAATGCTCTTGAAATTGAATTGTGAGCATCTAAGTTTACAGTCCTAGAAATTGTGTCATCTGGACGAAGGTATGGACTCAACCGGGTGTACCTAATAAAGAAATTGGAAAAGGTAAAACTAGGTTGACTCAAGATCAGGATAGTCTTTCAGGATGGAAACTTGGCAATTTCATTAAGGCTCCAACATATAAAATACTTTCCCTGTAAGCATGAAATGCCGTGTGAAGAGAGAGGCCAAAATGGCACGGGCGCGGACACCAAGATTTCATGCAAAAATCTCTTGAACAGAGCACGAGCGGAAGCATATTTCATGTAACATATTGAATATATTGATTCTTGTTTGCCATGGTTTAATTGTATTAGGTAAAAAAAAATTTGGTAACCCTATACAGTGAAAAATAACATATATCGCGAATAGTTGCCAGGAGCGATATTGAGCTATGTTATGTGAACGGTGCATCGAGAGAAAAAGTTCGTTAAAAAAAGCGTAAACTTATCTTCTTAGCTTTATAATAACCAGTGGCACTTCCCTGCGATCAAAAAAAAAAAAAAAGTTGTCTGCATGTATTCAGCTCTATTTAAAAGACAAGCCCCAATTGAGATTCGAACCTTCGACCTTCATGTCACTAGATTAGCACTGAGTTACACATATATTTACAGAGTGTGAATATTTTTTTTTAATTTGACACACTTCCGAAACTGAATAACTAGATATTTCTTTCGCTTTGTAGTTCCAATAGATCTGTTAAGTTGCCAAGTGTGCGGATATGAACCGCAGTTGGTAAATCGAATCGAGACTTCACAATTAAGACAATTAATTGCAGTTATTAACTACGTTTCTTTGACACCTAAAACAGGGGCTAAAGCTATATACACTCCAATTGGCAGCTTGTCAAAAAGTGGAATCGCGAACTGCCATTTGTCAGCTACTGGAAACTTCCATTTTGAAGTTTTTTTTAATTTAATTATCAAAATCGGACTCTGCGCGTTTATGTTATTTTAAGGCCATTCAAGAGTCAATTTCACACAAAAGCCGAACAAAAGTTTCCAAATTGAAACTTTGAATTCGACAAAGTGTCAGCTAGCATTGTCATTGAAATTGGTTAAATAGCGAGAAGTTGTGTTTTTACTACATAAGAAACTTATCTTATGGGATTTTACACCCAACTAGTTTAGAGAGATTTTTAGTGTAATTGTGGGATTTTGGGACTGTCTACGTGGGATAAACGTCGAAAACTATCTGGCAACTCTTTTTAAGCACCTCTGCTTCGTACTGTTACCGTGGCCCACGAGCCCTTCGATAATTGAACAGGTAAAAGGCCTTTGGCGTTGTAGACGTTACATGTTGTGTGATATCGTGATCCTGCAGCCTCGGCAAAGAATCAAATTGGGTTCCCCATAGGATCAGTAGACCAGTATGCATGTGCTGCAATGAGGCAACGGCCGGTTGATGATGTAAATGAGATTTTGTTTGAGGTGGCGGTAAACGCGGTGAATAGAACTTCCGACAAAAAGAACAACGAGGCTCAGGTTTTTCAGCAATACGTGTTTCCACAATCAACTACACAATTATAATTACTTGTAATGTGGAAATTTCCGAAACCGATTATCGGACCCCTCCCGAAACGAAATTTTGGCTACGTCCCTGTTGGTTACACAAGGGCAAGGCCCATAGTACTAGAGCGTATACATATGAACTTCAACTAGATTACTCCAGATAAATTATTATTATTGTTTCAATGTTTTTTCTTAAAAAGGCCCGCACTGTTATCGTGAAACAAATAAATGTAATCGTATATTTTTTATGTCACATATGAGCGTTATTACACCCAGAAGGAAATTGCACAAAGCAATAAAATTAGTTACAAGGTTTTTATTATCCTCTCTAATACCCACAAACATGGAAATCCGATAAAATTCATTGTCGACAAGTGCGCATTGTAAACATAAACAATGAAAAAACGAATAAGGGCTGAAATGCAATGACTCTTTAGGTTAGAGCAGCAATCATACTAGACAACATTTAGCATTAGCACTGACTAATATTACATTTTACATAGTACACACACTGTGCACTATTGTAATAATAAATAAATACTAGCGATACACACATTACGTGTGAAATCTCCGGAAATGTTTTATCGCGCGGCATATACATACGAATACGAGTATTATCGCGGACGTTACGAGTCCATCCATAGTTGTATTTCATCTTATATGGCACGACGCGAAAATCCAATAAATATCCAGAAAAATCAAACGAATTTCCTCAATCATCCGTATCGACCGGATATCAGACGAGTCATCGCAATATACTCGTATATTACCGTATTCGTAGTAAAATATCTAGTTTAATCTGTTTTTAGGAAAATCATAGAATTTCCAAGGAATTCACTTGCATGAATAAGTTGTTTACATAAAATATGTAGACTTTGAGCATAATCATAAAGAAATAAAGAAATTGTTTTGTTTCTCATATTGTAATGCTGATTTATACGAGTAGTCGATGACTAATTCTATGAAATTATTATTATTCGAACACGCGATAAAGTCACATGTTGTAAAGCTATTTCCATCACAAGGGTGATAGCATTCTAATGCGACATTAATTCGTATCGGATTATCAAAAGTAATTTGTGGAATTTTATTTTTGAAGTACATAATGCGCAAACAAAAAGTACATTATAGCAAAATATGATAAGGCTACCGGAATTTGCGCATACTATGACAAAATAAATATGTTTAATTTTCTTATAAATTTCGCAATATGGAAACAGACACCGAAAAAAAATATTGAAAGATGATCCAAAAATACTGCTATGTGAGTTCATGATCTATAAAAGGAACACAAAGGTTTGTCTTATCATTACGAGCTTATTTATTTTAAATTGACCATTATTATACAAATTAGACAGTTTTTGATAGGACGAATGAGTCATTATAAAAATAATGTTATGCATACATTCTTCTTCTCAGTACCGTATAGCCCCATGTGGGGCCCTGGTGCGTTAACTCAGCCGTTTATAGGCAATTTCAAGTCAACGTTACATTGCATATAATTTCGGAGTGTATAATAATGTTGCAAGCACTATATATTTCTTATCCGCACATGTACGAAAATTTTGAACCACGCCGAGATTCGATCTCCGGACCTCTAGATTACGAGCATCGTAGAGTGCGACTCAACCAAGTGAGCCACAGACCGTGACATACATACATTAATATTTAAAATTTCATTGTTTGTTTAATTGCAGAAGATTCTATAAAATTTTTTTGAGCATTTCTATAGAAGCACTTAATAACCGAACAATGCTGACTATACCACAGGTTGGTCGAGTGGCTAGCGAGTAGGACGGGCAATATGATAGTCATGGGTTCGATGCTAGCTGCGAGCTGTTTTTTCAATTAAATTTCAGTGTCACCCTATAAGCCTCCTATAGTGAGAAACACTACTTATTCTTTTCACGTTGGTTACCGGAGCAAACGTAAGAAGATGATGATATAAGATACATGATGTATGCCTTTTCGAAGTATTGTTAAGTGCTACAATAAGGTTCTATTGGATTAAATTACGACGCCAAATGCCATTATTGGACTATTATTCAGCTTTTACACCCTGTAAAGTGCTCCTATTACTATTGGAAGAGAATATTCTATGACGTATTATAGGACTAAAATTGTTAGTTGGGAAATCCCCCCTAATAATTCGAAAAAAATTAAATGTCAAGAGCCCCCCTTCACAAATAAAAATAGCTTAAGCCAACCAAGCGTCCCTAACTCTATGGGATAGCACTGCGGTTATTCAATCTGTCCTGCAATGAAAATCCTCCCGAAATTGTCTCGAAAATAAACAAAGTGTCCAGCAAGTCCAGCAATAGAGGAAAATTTATTCCGTAAGCGCTGGGTAGCATATTGGAACGGTTGTAACTTGTGAAAGCAGATAGGACTTCGAAATTTCTAGCAAAATGTGCGCCACATTTCGTTCTTTATCACTTTATTGTCTTTTTTGGCGCATGAAATATTGACCACGTGTGTGCTGCGTCCGCCCTTTGGAATTTGACTGTTTTTAAGTCGAATCTTTGAACGGCTAAACGGCTTTTGAACGCAGACAACCTATTGATTCTTTTCTATCCAGATTTTTTTTTAAGCCGCCGCTGTATCTCTACATAAATTCTACGCTGCACAGCACATAAAAGATTCGGTCTATATAATCAAATGGTAATTCTGCGGGAATATTGAAATCCGCGATATCAAAGATTCGGATACCCAGAGATTGAAATATTATCATGTTAAGAAAGCATAAGTTTAAGTTTCCTTTTAGTTTTTGCTCTCCCTAAGGTATGATTAATTAATTTTTTTAAGAAATTGGAGAATGCTACAGATACACACGATGCGTCCGAAACGATTTTTTGGATTCTTCGTTCTGTCAAACTGCAAATAAAAAAAATAAATCTTGCCCAGCTGTCATTTTTTCAAATGGAGTTTCGTTGGATTGCGGGAATCCATGGATTCCGTGTATGTGTCGCCTATGGTCCATTTTATTTCTGTCAGAACGAGGTGGTCATATTTCATCTCTTAATACCTTTTTTCATTTTTGAGCTTACACGACACCGTTTCGTTGATGATATTGAAGCTGAAGAAAACTGTATGTGACAAATGACAATAATGTTTTATTTTTTGTTGGTTTTAGCTATATGTCCCGCATTGGTCTCTGAAAAAGTTAGTCGACTTACAATAGCTGACTAAAATGTTGTTTATCGTAAAGACAGAGCACTATAATCTTCGCCAACAAAAAGCAGCTCAATAGAATCAACATTTATTTCGTCGTCGGAATATTTTTTTGTAGCTTTTACTATATTACTAAAAAAGCCCCCTACCTTTTCTCCAACTTTCAGACTCTCCTAGCAGTCAGTGCCTTTTTTTCCCTGAATCTTTAATCAGAAATCCTATGTCTCTATACAGGGTGTCCCGCAACCGGTGGTACATAGGATAATGGGAGATAGTACAGCTCATTTGAGGACAATAAATGTTCTACACGACCCCTCTATCTTTAACCGTTAGAAAGTTATAGCATTTTTTGATAAAAGTGTCAGAAACCCCGACTTGCCGAGCAAAATCACTATTTGCCACGCTCCCAAATATTGGATCCGAAATTTGACTTCACTTTCTGAAACTGCACAAAATTCTACATAAAATAACGGTTTTGCCAATTAAATTATTTAAAAACCTACCCAGATACAACCACTCAAACTTTAAAGAAATTTGGAAATAGATATTTTCTTGTAAATTCAAATTGCAAAATCGTAACGGTACTTTGAACTGACAAATGTGCAAAGTTTACAAAAGTTGCATCATTATGTCAGCTTTCGAACGACATATAAAAAATAGGGTCTTAAGGACTGAAAAATTGAAAATATTACGTGTAAAAGAAAAAAAAACGCGAAACTAAAGCAGAACAAATCTAATTAAAATACATACATACTTCAATTATTATTAATGGTTTTCAAAAAATAGTGAAATTAAGGTGTCAACGAACTTTGCCTTGAAGATGTTTCATTCTGGAAAAATGTGAAAATGTACTTGTTGAGAAAACGGTAATATTAACGGTTAATCCTTGTTATTTTAAAGTCATTTGCTTCAGTTCGTTATTCCACCAGTTTAATTCAACTGATTAGCATTGATTATCACACAATTGATCTGTTGCTAGAACGTTAATATTAAAACAGGTATTATTATTAGTAGTACTAGGGGGCTGCGCCCCCTGCTCGCTTCGCTCGCCAACCCCCGCACTGTCACTTCGCGACATTCTCGCTTCGCGGCTATGTTTCGTCGGAAAATAAAACACACGTCGGAAAATAAAACACACGTCGGAAGCGCGCACTGCTTTAATCTGCGACCCCGTCGTCCACTGTTGCGTACCTCCCGCTTCTCTTCTGAGCTTTTCCGCACACGACCCATATTCTTCAGCTATCACCTGACAACTGAAGTCGCACACCACCTTAAACTACTTACTTAGCAAATCATCACGTCATTTCCAATTTCAACCAATCAGATCAAGAATAAAAGGGACCATTTTTTCCTTATCTTTTTTATAAATAGAGAGATTTATTAAAATCGTTATTAGTGTGATGTTTTATTAGATGGCGACAAAATATTCGGATATCGAGTACGCTGATATGGTGTTGGTGTATGGTATAGCTGGATGTAACGGACGCGAAGCAGTTCGCGAGTATGGTCGTCGCTTCCCCCAAAGACAGATTCCGCACAGCCGAACGTTTGTTAGGGCGTTTAACACACTGCGACAAACTGGTAGAACACCGAACCATTACACGTTAGAGCGAAGTCAACGTACTACGGCACGGCTGCAAGAAGAAATTCTTCGTCACTTCAGGACGAACTCGGATTCAAGCACGAGAAGGGCGGCTATTCAAATGGGTGTGCCTCGTATGACAATTCACCGAACACTACAAGAGGATAATCAATATCCATATCATTTAACGGAAGTGCAAGATCTACTGCCTTCCGACTTTGAAAGAAGAAGGACTTTCTGTAGTTGGTTCATACAAAGATTGGCAGCGGATCGGCACTTCCAAAGAAAAATAATATGGACAGATGAGGCTACTTTTACTCGGAGTGGGGTATTCAATACCCGCAACACCCATTTCTGGTCTCATCAGAACCCCCGCGAAACTCGTACTTCGAGATACCAGCACGAGTTTAGTGCAAATATCTGGATCGGTGTTCTTGGAGATGAACTACTACCTGAAATTATTCTTCCTCAAAGACTCAATTCATCCGCGTTCCACCAGATTCTCGAAACAGAAGTCGTGCCGAAGGTCGTCGATGAAATTCCATTAGCTAGATTATCAGAAATATGGTGGCAAATGGACGGATGCCCGGCTCACAGCGGAAGAATTGTTACGGAATTTTTGAATAGTGAGTTCCATGAAAAATGGATTGGACGATACGGGCCTGTCGCTTGGCCTCCTAGAAGTCCCGACTTAACGCCGCTTGATTTCCATGTATGGGGTAGACTCAAAAATGAAGTTTACGATGAGCCAATAGTGTCCCGGGAACATCTTTTGCAAAAAATTAAAATGGCTTGCAATAATTTGCGCGAAAAAAGGGAAGAGATGCTTAAGGCGGTCTCTTCTGTTGGTAGAAGGTGCCGAATTTGTGTCCGATATGGAGGAGGACACTTTGAACAGCATTTATAATATAAAAGTTCCTATTCTCAATAATCTTTCTTTTTAGTTTTTATAAAAAAAATATTGTTTACTTAATAAAATGTATACTTTGAATTTCTCTTGAGACCATGTTTTTTTCTGTTAAACACGTAATATTTTCAATTTTTCAGTCCTTAAGACCGTATTTTTTATATGTCGTTCGAAAGCTGACATAATGATGCAACTTTTGTAAACTTTGCACATTTGTCAGTTCAAAGTACCGTTACGATTTTGCAATTTGAATTTACAAGAAAATATCAATTTCCAAATTTCTTTAAAGTTTGAGTGGTTGTATCTGGGTAGGTTTTTAAATAATTTAATTGGCAAAACCGTTATTTTATGTAGAATTTTGTGCAGTTTCAGAAAGTGAAGTCAAATTTCGGATCCAATATTTGGGAGCGTGGCAAATAGTGATTTTGCTCGGCAAGTCGGGGTTTCTGACACTTTTATCAAAAAATGCTATAACTTTCTAACGGTTAAAGATAGAGGGGTCGTGTAGAACATTTATTGTCCTCAAATGAGCTGTACTATCTCCCATTATCCTATGTACCACCGGTTGCGGGACACCCTTATAGTACTATTTGGCGTTTCAGAGCTATAAGAATGCACTAAAAAAATTTTTGACTATCAAAATGGGGTCAGTGAATCTAAGAAATAATATTTTCAACACAAAGAATTTTGTTCATAGAATTAATGTAATTTTGTATTGCACTGAATGTCAAGTACAAGTAGATTCTCGATAATCCGGCAATCGTTTTGCTGCCTGTTGTCGAATTAGCGAGATTGCCGGATTGTAGAGTATTTGGATCAGCTTCTTGTAGCGCGGCATTTCCTTGCGCTGATCACTGTATAATCCGGCAGTATTGAGAACTACTTAATTGTGTGCGTTAAGTTGATCATTTATCACCTACGGCTTAAGTACAACGGCAATAATTTATTTTTTTCCCAACTTTTCTGCTAGGTTGACCTATAATCCTATAATTTTCCTTATAGAAGTTATTTTTCGTATGAAGTTTTAGTGAGGCCAATCCAAAAATAGATTTAATATATTTCCGGTTTCGATAAAGGTACTCAACGGCGAATCTTACATACATTTTTGATTTCTCATCTCCATATAGCTTCCAACCAAAAAATTAGAATTGCAGTCCTAAAGATATGGTTACAGATACAAAAACTGATTTTATTAGCTCTAACTCCGTTACCGTTATACCCAATTAACAATAAATTCCTGACAGGAAATGTGGGTACTCATATCATAAGAGTACTCACACACCTCTCTGTCGACTTTTGCACATATCTTGCACAAAGTATAAGGCTACCATATTCGTTTCAAATAGCATTTCCATTTTATGCATTTTTACCAAATTTTATGTCAATCGGTTGAGCCAATAACGAGTTATTTAGTAAACAGGTGGAAAGACGGTAGCCTGGCAATGTTAAACGCCCTTACCAAATATGTATAAGATTCGCTTTGTTTTCGTTTTGGATAAAGATTTTGCAATGGAAATGCACATGTATTCTTGATATCATTTCAGACTTACAATTCCAAGAGGGGCTATGTAGCCACAAACTGAAATTTGACAAATTAAGCGGCGATTCACACTGCTGACAGGATTTACTAAAACCACTAAATTAATCGAGGCGAAACCCGCCTACTATGTGTATTAAATCGTATGTCATTAAATTCAAAATGCATCGTAGAATGTAACTACTTGCATCATTCAAATTGTAGTGCAATATGGTACAACTGTTAACTAAATCTAGGATTTAATAAATTTTGTCGATAGTCTGAATCTCCTTTTACCTTTATTAACTTTTTTTCTTAAAAAGGAGTATTCCTCTTAATATTTGGTTGCGTCGTCAATAGTTTTTTACGGTCGGAAAGGATACTTCGAAGCTATTTGCCAAATTAAGTTACGGATAGATGCGATATTTCCAATACTTGCCACGATAAGCGTCGATAATTTCAAGGGATTTTTTTTTTCGTCGTAGTGATAATATTATTATTATTTTCAGTCCCTTTAATCGAGTTTATCGTACTTTGGACAGAATTTTTTTAGTTCATAACGAAGTGTGCATTAAATGGAATGATCATCTTATTTATTTTGTGATTCAGTGAGTAGTTTGATCGTTTGAGGTTTGCAGTCCAAACGCCTTTCTTCGAAAACGAATAAAAAAACAAATCCTTACGAAAAGTCAGAACCTTTTGTGAAATAATGCAAAAAAAACTGTGACGTACTTACAAAGTTTATAGCGACGCAGAGACTGCGAAAATAAGGTAAGGTCACCTTCGTTTTTGGGTCTCTTTGCATTATTGTATCCACATTGTTAAAATTACTAGATATTTCGAGTATTACAACATAATATGTAAATGCAACCAAAATCAGTAATAGCATGGTAAAGGGGGGTACTTACACCCCTGAACTATGGTTTATGGCACATGCTATTCTGACCAATTTTAATGGATTGGCGAGCGACTAACAGTTAAAACAAAATATAGAGTTTTAACAAGTCGTACAAACGCTAAATACGTTAATTAAAAATTGACATAATTATATCCTAGGATACCCTGTTTGGTGTATTTCGCTCAATTTAAGGCATGTAAGACCAATGCTTGTCCTTATTGAATGCTTGAGTAGAATCGTTGATACCCCGAATTGGTCATTCCATTCGGAGTATCTGTGTGTTTAGAGGCTCAGTATGGTCATCGTACTCCCGCCATCCCATTTTCCACCATCGTGTCGGCTATGTAGTGCTGATCTTTCCCAAGTTGGAACGAATTGAAATGTAATTCAGCCAGATGATAGTGACAGTTGTTGTTTGTTTATTTTCGTGCGAATCGTCCTTTTATTGATTTTAGCGATCGAACTGAATGGACATTTGCTGGGACCAACACCACAACTTTTAGATGGAGTGGCGATTATTGTGGGTGTGATCGTTTTGCGAGTCCCAATTGAATGATATCAAAACACACCCCCTGCTGAACATAGCTACTCAAAATTTGCCATTCATTACCTCGCTTCCAGTTTCCTCGTGATTTCATCGTGTCGTGATATGTATCGAAGTGAGTAATGGATCCACGGCCAACAACAAAACATCCATCCGCATGTAACATAGGAGGAACTTATCAGTCCTCAAACCAGCATCGTCGTTGGACCAAACGCAGGCAAGTACATAGTTAACTTTTTTTTAGCATTTCCATTATGTCGACGAGTCGCCATCGTGTTTCGGGGCGTGCGTCGTCGCGCTGCTCGATTTCTAGACGCTACCCTTGAAGCAAGGTCTCGGCTTGTTCGAATCTCGACGCTCGATTATTCATTCGTTTCATTTGAATTCAATAACTAACTTACTTACTATGCCATATTAATTATCTAATAATCCTACTCTATCGCCACAATTCCTAACCCGACTTAATCCCGAAATTACAGACTAACCTACCCTTAATAAGGTGACCTTTTATGGTTATAAATTATTCTCGTAACAAGATATTTCGTAGAAATGTGTAGCAGTGTAGTTTAAAAGTAATGCTCGTTATTGGCTGTAATCTTTTATTGTGCCCCAGTGACGCCTCGTGAGGAGGCGATGGCGATGGAGTCATGGTGGGTGTTTTAGTAGTGCGCCAACGATTCCCTCATATCGTGAGGATGTGCTCTTGATGAGGAAATTGTGAGTGACTGGTTGTGGCAAGTTGATGGTGTCATCATCTGAGGATGTGCCGTTGATGACACGTTGACGAAAATTGTCTTTTTGCTGGATGGTCTGGTGTTGTGCTAGGGTTCGTGACACCGTCTCGTGTGGATGTGCCCTTGACGATGAACCTAGCAGAATCGTGTATCGGCCGCTTTGTGAGGATGTGCCATTAGCGACCAGTCTATCAGACCAGGATACAGGGGCTCTTAATCACCCAATCACTTGAGGATGTGCCCTTAGTGATGGACCAGTCAGGCAGGGTGGAGCCAACAGTGGTACTTGTAAAAAATAAATGTGTGATATACATGTGATGACATAATTATTCTAATACGACCAATAGCGAGTAGTTACTGTAGAATTTGATTAGTGGCCCCACACATTAGTGCATTTTATTAAATCTTTACAGGCTCGGTCCACCAGTATGAACAGACATAAAATAAAGAAAAAAAATTGAATACATCGGCTTAAAAGTATAGCATTGCCTTTTCCTTATTTTTCTCTAACAGACAGAAAAATTTGATATAAAAATAATTGAAAATATTGTCACTACCAATTCCATACATTGCCGAGCTATAAATCTAAACGGTAAAACTCTGTAATATCTCTGAAAACATTAATAAATTAATTTCCATTCAATATTCGATGAACACACAATTTTATTGCATCCCGATTCGCAGAAAAACTTGTTGTAAATATCATTTACCACTCTTCAAGTACCTAACATAGGCCCAGTGACCCAGATATAGAGAACAGCGCGAGCTCACAATGAGCATTCCACAGTTTCAACAAGTAGTATTCAACGAAATCATAAGTATTTCGCATGAAAAACATTTTTCGGACTAAACCGCTCGATATGGGTCATGACAGTCGGACAGACATCTGATGACCTCATCTGGATACGCTTTAGAGAAGTCCGTCAGTGCGGGTATTGTATATTGTCCATCATACCCACACTATACATTCTCGTCTTCCTCTTCAAACCAGTAGCCAACAATAAGCAGAAATTAATTCGCCAAATATGCGTTTTTTTCTTCATTAATTTTTGGGTGAACATTAACTAAGCATTTTGTATGTAATGTGTGAATCTAATAAACACATATCTTTTTTTGTATGTTATAAAAATTTGTTCTACTTACACTAACAGCACTCGCCGTAAAAATCACGCTGCGATTGCAGATTGTGCTATTATTCGCTGCTCGCGCCACTGTACAATGCACAGTTATAATAGTAATCCTCTAAAGCTCAAGTAGTGAAATTCTTTTTCTTTCTTTCATTAAAAGCCGGAACCAAAACTATCTTTCTTTTTTATTTATGTTTCTCTGCCTCTGGTCTCGGTGCCTTTGCAGGTGTTGCGCTTAAGGTGTACGAATGAGAAACATAAAAAATTGGTTGAAATAAAAATATCTGCAACACTTTATTACTGGAGATTTATTTTTTTTTCCCACTTTTTTATTCCACTATTGCCGATAAATCAAAGAAACTTTGAACATCCTTTGTATTAGGATATTTCGCGAGTTCGTGTTATAATACGAGCAGAGACTATAAATGAAGTGCAATATTGCACTTCATGAAAATCATTCACTTTCAATTTTATAATACTCTTATTCAATTGCCAGGATGAAGTAATTAATTTAGTCACCGCACTGCACGCTCACTGGGTTTGGTTAAAACTTTTTTTTCCTCGACGTAAATTAACTATAATTTGAGGAAAAAATGCGTAAAAATAAATAAATAAATTCACTTTCCGAATGGATAAATATAATACATTTGCAATTCAAAAACAATAATTAATCAAAACCGAAAATTAATGCATTGAAACAAACAAAAAACGGAAGACACCAAATTTCCTTATTTATATGAATAATTCTTAATGCACCACGAAATCATGGAAATTACATACACTTTTTCTCTAATAGAACACGAGATTCTAGTGCGTCGTGTACTAGATCACTTTACGGACGCAATATGTTCTCATAAAACGGACGTAACTAACACCGAACAAATCGTCAACTGAACGTACTCGAATCTGTGCTAAAAAGAAACTCAGCGAATATGCCGCTGCTGAGTCCACGCTTTTCCAGCTCGCCACTGAAACTAAAGTTTATTATGGATTTCATTACTCAGATTCAGATACGATTTTTTCATTCTTCTTTTTGTTGTTGCTGTTTTTATGTTATGTGTGTGTACATTTATGTATTTTATTTAAACAAAAATGCCCGAGTATCTAAATACGGCTTTAGCGTTATTTGCAGCAATCAGAAAAAAAAGTTGCGATTTATTGTCTCGTATATGCCCGGAATACGATGCGATACGATACGCGACCGCGCGATATGAAGAAGTCGAACGAATCTGTAAGCTTCTCTAACCGACAACGGATTGGAATGGCGATAAACCTCACACTAAAGACTAAATCAATTGGCCATATGAGTATGAGTCGCGGCCGTATTACTTCTGCGGGAGCGTTCACTCTTCTATAGAAAGAAAATACAACTCGCAAAAGACTCACTCATACTCTTTGTGTAAGTTAATATGCATTCGATGGAATGCCCATGGTAAAAATAAATACTCAAGCGGCTAGCGCGGTTCGATTACACACGAAGAAGAAGTGGGGTCTTAATCTTAATCTTTTAACATTTTAAACTAAAGAAATATAAAGAAAATAAAAAGCGGCAAAAGTCTCTACTCTAAGTACTTTGCGGTCATGATACTGTGTGAGCTGCTAAGGCTTTCCATATACGTATTAAAAATGCACATGAACACTCATATATGTATGCATTTAAGTATGTGCGCGAAGACCGAGGAGGTATCGAGTGAAATGTGAGTATACTATAATTTTCAGGCTCCGATGAAGTTGGCAAGGCTAACATATGGGGAGGAAAAGCACACTTAAGCATTCACTCATTCAGATTCATAGATTCATATAAATGTACGAATATAATAAATTTTATGTTTTCCACGCTGCTGTTTTATCGAGTACATACATACATGTGGCACTTCCCATCAGCAATCCCAGCGCATTGAGTCAACACTTGAAAATAAGAAGAGTGTTTTTCAAGATTTTTTTTTATATATTCATCGATTCGATTGTACTTAGGCGAGTATGAGAATCACCTTACTATACTTACTATACGAGTGAGTACTATGCACATTCCGAATTTTACCTTAAGAGCCAGCCAGATGGTATGTGGTTGTTGTAATCTTTGGTTACCATCTTATATGCACGCGGAGTATCGCTGTCAATACGCGGAATTCTATGCAGATGACCCCGATTTCAATGGTTGTAAGAGGCAGCGAAGAGGAAAGGTATGTAAGGTGGAAAAATGCATTAAGGTTTCGGTAAAAAAAAAGAAGAGTAAAGGCAATCACGGAATTGAAATCGAGATCTATCACGAATTCCGAAGAGGATTGAGTGGTATGTTTTGGACGAATGCAATAAAACTACACTCGTACTTTGCAAAACGGTTATACCAATCCTAGGAACGATTCGTACCTACAGATTTGATAGCAACGTATAAAAAATTGCGAATGATGAGGAAGTGATCCAACGGCTCTGCGCTCTCACTGCATACGCATACCTTACTAGGTTCAAAGTTGGTCTCTGATACTTGACGGTACACAATGATTCTACTGTGAAGATATCTGGAAAGATGTACATAATTTAACTCACTGTTTTCCAACAGGTGGTCCGCGGACCGAAAGTGGACCCCGAGAGACCCTTAAGTGGTCCGCGGGAGGCTCTGAACAGTACGTACTTTTGGAAATATTATATTTTCGTTTGACTTGATAGTATCCTAAAAAAATTAAAGTTCCAGCTACTACAAGTTGCTTAGCCCATATACGCCATACGAGGAATGGTTTCCCTTTGGGCAAGATGCTGTACTAACGCTTCTTAAACAGTTAATTTGACTAGGTTTTTAGCGATTCAATAGTAACTTATAGATCTTACCTAGATCATAGAGGATGCCTCGATAACCGGTGTCTTTCAGATTGGGTTAAAAACCTCAGCTATTTTAAAGGAGCTTAAGCAGTGGCTGCAAGCTCAAGAGCTTGAGAAAGCACTATCCAGTTTTGTAGGGGTTTTGATACAATGCAACGGTAGGAATTCTTGGTAACCAAATATAACACAATATTAATTCGATTAAAAAATAGTTAGTGACCACATTGCTTTGATTTCGAGGAAATCGGAACGTGGATGCCGTTTCCACAGAAAATCACGGCAAGGTGTTGGGATCGGACCATCCCAAAAATGCTTCCGTGATCGTGATCGGACTATGCCAGTATGATTGTCCATGGGGCCGGCGATTATCACTGCAAAACTGTCGCAAAAAAGCTATTTAGGTTCAAACTCGAAAGGCTCCTTAATGCCGCACACACACACGGAGAATCCTAATTCTTTTTGTTTTATTCTTCCTTCTGTCCAAATTATCCATTTTCTTGGGTTTTGACAGAACGATAAATCCAAAAAAAAAAAAAATAACTCGGATTCTCCGTGTGTGTCTGCGACCTAATACTCGTAGAACCAAATCCTCCAATTGAAGACGTTTTCAGTGATTTGTTTTTTGTAGTGGTCAAACATCCTCAGGGTGGTTAGATCCTGATCATGTTACTAAAATTCAATTTAATTTAAAAGTGGCCAGATGCCAGAATGACTGTTCACACACCAGTGGCGTAGATAAGGGGGATAAAGGAGATCAATTCCATAACCCTCGGTTACACTCATCTAATCAAAAATAATTTCGTTCGTGTCGCCATTTTTTAAATTACTTAGTTAATATTTTTTTAATAAACACATATGTACACAAAAAAAATTATTCATGTTTTTTTTTTTACAATTGGAAAAGTGATTTCTACACGGTTAAAAATGTTGGAGTAAATCTATTCATTTTCGTTTTACATATTATGACTACAGTAGAAATTGATTGAAATTCAATACTCGACAAGTTATAAAATAAGATTTAATCTACTATCCGTATTAAAATTTAAGCTAAATGATAAATTTTCCGTCTCCATTCACCTTTAGGAAAATAATTAATTTTTCTCTTTTTATTCATCATTTTCAATTCTCACATTGTCAATCATTTAAGTTAGCCATTTGCTGTCTTGGCCGGGGAACGAAACACGGAATCGGGTGTGTTGCAAGCAGTGGAGGCCTACACTGAAAAAATTATCTTTCCTATTATCCACGAATCGCATTCGTTGACTTATTTTCATTGCCATAACGTAATTATTCGTTATTAGATGGTAGACTTTTATAAAGGTTTACGCCACATTTCGTCACATTAAAGAAATCTGATTCGTTTATATTTTTTTCGTCAATATCACGAATATTTACATTGACATGAAGAAAATATTCGTTTATTAGGTTAATAAAAACTTCTTTCATAAAATTAATGATTATTTTCCTTGTTGTAAATTTAACGTAAAATTTCGTTAAAATTAAGGAACATGTTGAAGAATCTGTACGTTACATTCAGGAAGTTTTTCTGGTTCAACGATACGTATATTTTTTATGATATCGATATTGACGAATTGTTCATAACATTAATGAAAGCTTTTCTTAACTCTGACAAATACTTTATGTGGATCTTAGGAACCTTCAGCACGTGTAGTCTGGTTGGTGTAGTAGGTAGGGTGCAGGTCTTCAAATCATAGGGTCCCGGGATCGAATCCCACTGTAATCCGGTAATTTATAATGCTTTTCAAAGCGTATTGAGGCAAATGAAACGTCCCTTACACTTGTGTCTAGGTTCAATGCTGTGTGCGTATTTTTTTTTGTATTAAAAAAAAAATAACGAAACCGAATATTTGCTTTGAAGAATCATTTCTTCAAATGGAGAATCGCGTTCCTCAACTGTACGAAATTTCCGCTTTAATATCAACGAAAGACTTTACACGAAATAATGAATGTTTTCGTTACGTAATGAAACTTGTTTCATTGAAGTGACGAACAAGAACATTGGAGGTTTTTTTTAATAAAGTTTTTCGTTGATTTGAAGATGGTTTTCATAGCATTTACGACAACTTTTGGTTCAGTGTATACCGATCGGTGATGTATCATACTATTTTCGGCTCTTACTAAAGGCTATATGTGCTTAGAATCCAAGATTCTAATCCTATGAAGTTTACATTCTAATCTCACTATTATTACAAATAGTGTAATGAACTTTAATACAATGTAGGCCAGCCAATAAACCGAAATATAAGGCGTTAGGTCGCAAAAAAAAGCTCGGCTCTGGTTTTTTGGGATATTGCTAGGATAGATACCAGTAGTGTACCACTAAGTTTGCAACTTCGAAAGCCCTGTGCTAACCCAGTGACCCTCAAAAAACCTCAAAATTTTCGATCTTTTTTCATATTTTGGTTTGTAATTTTTAAAAGGGGCCTCTTACAAGAAAGTCGTTCACTGCACTTTTAAAGCTAACAAAATCTTCTTTAATTTGAGTGCAAACGATCCCAAAACACAGCGTTTAAAAAAATGTTATTTTTTGTAAATTGTAATACGATGTATGACGTGTTCCGATTCCATCTGTTCCTCGATGCGTTGAGGCTAATCCAGGAACACAGGTGGATGAATTTTGGTTAAGATTCAAAATGGAACAGGGTTTTTCTTACAAGAACCTAATATTTAGGGGTTGGTTTGTATGACAGCCCTATGACGCAATGTTCCGATTCCATCCATTTCTAGATAAGTTTTGAGGCTTTACAAGGAACACATTCGGGTGAGGTTTAGTTAAGATTGGTTCATAAAGAATAAAGTTTTTCTTAGAAGAAAATAATTTCCAAAGGTTGGTTTGCATGACAGCCCTATGACGAAGTGCTTCGATTTCATCCGTTCCTAGATATTGTTTGAAGCTTAAACAGGAACACACTTGGGAGAAGTTTGGTTAATATTGGTACAAAAATAAAATTTTTTTTAGAAGAACCTGGTTTTCAGGGGCAGCCCTCTGACCCCATGTTCCGATTCCATTCGTTCCGACATTATAGACAGCTAAGTAACTGGTTTATAACTTCGTGTCACATGACTTTCTCCTTAGAATGCGCATTTAAACCGATATTTAGTTCGGAAGATGACTAAAATTACAATTTCGAACTTTTTTACAAAAAAACAATGTTTAAAGTGCTGTATCTTGGGATCATTTGCACCTACAGAGCTGGAGGTGGACTCAAATTAAAGAAGGTTTTGTTAGCTTTCCAAATTCAGTAGACTACTTTCTTATAGGAAGCATGTTTTGGAAATTAAAGACCAAAATATGAAAAAGTCCGAAAATTTTGAGGTTTTTGAGGATCACGGGGTTAGCACAGGTTTCTCGAAGTTGCAAACTTGATGGTACACTTCTGGTATCCACCCTAACAATATCCCAAAAAACCAGAGCCGAGCGATTTTTTGCGACCTAAAATCATAAAATGACTTGACTAAATATGGATTAAGTTTTATTTTTAATACGTTTCTGTATTAATTTTGGTATGATACATTTTCTTTATTACAAATTTAAATATTAAACGAATAAAAAATACATTTTAATCCAGAGTTAATTAACACAAAAACTATTCTGTTGAAAAGAATAAAATTGAATCCGTTCTGAATTAAAAACAGCGTGGTTTAAAAGTTAGTCCTTGATTTTTGACCGTGTACAAACAAAAAATGTAAGCTTTCAAAAATTGTCCGGCTGATTCAATAAATTTTTCCTGTGTACCTACTTAATACTTAGTTGCTTAAAATAAACCCTAACAAATTTTTATTTCCCCTATAATTGCCATTTTGCGGATCAGAAATAATCTCGGTTCTTTTGCTTTGTCTGCCTTTGTGGAATATGTCAACGAGAACAATCGGAAACTATTTTTGATCCGCAAAATTGCAATTAGGGGATCAGAATGGCAAACATGTTTGCGGAACATACACAACTGTTGCGTTTCGTAACCCCAACCAATGATTGGGCTCACTGACGTTATTTAGCAAAACTCATTCAGGGCCCAAAAATCAAACATTTTTTTCCATGATTTTGTAATTTAAATTTTACACTTTTCCACGAATTACAACGCGCGCCGGTATGGTACAAGACACTCTGTCCAAAATTCTCGCCCTAAAATTATGTTTTAAAATTGTAATTGTGTATTTTATTTATTTATTTATTTAAATATTTAAACGGACTTGAAGTCCTTATTACAAAAATTCACAAAATGGTAAACGATTCTTCATAGAATAAGCATTAAATAAAATATAAATATGGTAAAAGGATAGTAAAAAAAAAAATTCAAAAGCAATAATTACATAATTCTAAAATTCAACATAAAACAGAGCTGAAAATGATCTAAATGTAGTTAGTAACAATTTTTTTAAAAAGAGAAAGGTTTGTGTTAAATATATCGATGTCATTAGAAATTTTGTTACCAATTTTTTTTAGTCTTTCAAGCGGCGAAAACTGCAAATAATTAGTTCTATATGTTGGTAGATAAAATAATTCATTATTCCTTGTTAGTCTAGAGGGAATTCTAAAAGTGATTTCGCTTAAAAGATCCGGAGCATCAAGCTTACTATTTAATAGATTAAACAGGAAAACTGCGTCGAATGCAGATCTTCGTATATCAAGAGTATTTGCATTGATAACTCTTAGTAAATCAGGATACGAAATAATCTCATGATTCATATGTAGTTTATACGCAAGGAACCTCAAAAATTTTTGCTGAACCTTTTCAATCATCACAGAGTGCGAGATATAGTAAGGATTCCATAACACAGAAACATACTCAAGCCTGCTTCTTACTAAAGAAAAATATAAAGTTTTAAGAGAATTAATGTTGTTGAAGTGAGATGTTATCCTCATTATAAATCCAAGAGACCGGCGCGATTTATCACAAATATTACAAATATGGGTTAAAAAACTAAGAGTAGTGTCAAAAGTTACACCAAGATCATCAACAAAATATACTTGCTGTAGAGGATGGTTGTTAATATTGTACGTGTACTGATATTGCATATTAGTTCTATTGAATATGATATATTGACATTTATCAATATTCAATTTCAAGCTATTGTTGACACAATATGTATGTAAGCTATTTAAATTTGATTGCATGATTCTTAAGTCAGCCGGAGTGGAGATTGTTTTGAAAATTTTGCAATCATCTGCAAAAAGGAGAAATTCACATTCTGAAAAACGAGATTTATGTCATTAATGAAAATCAAAAACAGTAAAGGGCCTAAATGAGAACCTTGTGGAACCCCTGAAGTCGGACTGAAAGCTCTAGAATATTCATTATGCACCTTAACAACAAGATGTCTATCTCTTATATATCCATTTATCCATTTCAGCAGCATACCATGAAATCCAATATTAGCAACTTTCTTAGATAGTAAATCAAAATTGACCACATCAAATGCTTTCGAGAAATCCGTATATACGGAATGTACCTGCAAGAATTTATCAAATGATTGATTTATATAATTATGGTAAGATAACAGATTAGTTGCTGTGGACTTGCCACTGCAAAAGCCATGTTGATTACTAATTATACTTGGGCGAATAAGAGGTGTAAGAAAATCAGTGACTAGACTTTCGAAGATTTTAGGAAAACTAGAAAGGATACATATAGGACGATAGTTTCTTATGTCGCTTTTATCTCCTTTTTTAAAAATTGGAATTACGTAGCTACATTTCCATTTATCCGGGAAAATACCCTCTGATAATGATTTATTAAAAATAAGTAATAAAGGATACAATAAATGATGAGCACATTTTTTCAAAAATATTGACGGAATTCCATCCGGACCAGCGCTCTTAGACTCATCTAACTGTAATAGTTTGTTCAATAAAGATTCACTATCAATAGAAAAAGTTGAAATATTTAGTGAATAATTGGGCAACGGAGGATCGTATGAGTTAATGTCAGAACTGTATACGGACGAGAAGTGTTCAGCAAACATATTTGAAATTTCTACTACATTAGAACATGAAATATTACCACAATGCATTGAATTCGGTAACCCAGACTCATTCCTAAAAGAATTTACATATCTCCAAAAGTATTTGACGTTGTTAGAAATTTGAGATTCGATTTTACTTACATGTTTTTTTAAATCGATTCGCGACTTATTTTTGCATTCCGCTCTATATCTAGAAAAGGCTTCATAATCATTAATTTCACCCGAAGCTTTGAACTTAGCATGTGCGGCTTTTTTCACAAGAATTAAACTTTTTAGTTCAGCCGAAAACCAAACTGGGAACTCATCATTATGTATTTTAACAATGGGAACATAATTTCTAATGACGTCGTTCAACAAATCATAAAAACTGTCAACGGCTTCATTTATCGTTAAATATGATAAAAATGTCCAATCTATGGATAAAAGTTCCGCGTGAATACTAACATAGTCAGCTTGTTTAAAATTTAAAAATTGAGTGAGTTTCGATTCAGATTTGTTCTTAAGATTCAAATTTAAATCAAGAGGTAAATTAATAATTAAAGCAGGATGAAATTTGTCGATTGCCAATAAAGGAAAATCATTACAACGAATATTAATAGTATCATTATTAGAAAAAATTAAGTCTAGCACGTTATTACAAATATTGCTAATATAATTAAACTGTTTAAAATTCAAATACGAAAATGATTCAATGATAATGGAGCTCTTGATATTAGAGCAATTCGACAACATAGATTCAAGATTCCAGCTGATTCCAGGTAAATTGTAGTCGCCGGTTACAACAAAGTCCGCTGTCGGATATTTACGGACGCACTTAGTGATGTCCGCAGAATGTTTGCTATAGGTGTCAGGAACAGCATCAGGCGGGAGGTAAACAGTTGAGACTATCGTCTTCTTGGGTTTGGTGTTTATACACACAATCAGCTGCTCGATATTCTTATTTAGACATTTGAACTCTGTAGCTCCGAGAGAATTTTTGACAGCAATCAACACACCACCACCTTTCTGTTTATAGGCCTGAATAGACCTCGGGCGGAATGAAAATGAAATTTTTGTCCGCTGCGATTTTCTCAATGAAAATGCATGCTTACTGTCGTGGAACATGTCGGATATGATGGGGAATTCCATAAGCTACAATCCGAATATGGTTCTAAAATTTTTCTCGGCCATTTTATGTATTATTTTTCGATTCCCCCGTCATTAGATATTTTCCACGGTGAAATGACCGGGGAATCGAAAAATAATACATAAAATGGCCGAGAAAAATTTTGGAACTATATTCGGATTGTAGCTTATGGAATTCCCCATCATATCCGACATGTTCCACGAGAGTAAGGATGCATTTTCATTGAAAAAATCGCAGCGGACAAAAATTTCATTTTCATTCCGCCCGAGGTCTATACTGCGCTTATAAGAAGAAAGTTCGTCGCGATCGTGTCTAAAAATTTGATAATTGCGCAAACCAAGTTCGGAAGATTGAATGTCGGGCCGTAACCAAGTTTCGGTGAATATAATAACATCGTAAGACGTTAGATTTGTGGCGAGATGAAGTTCGTTCAATTTAGAGCAGATCCCTCGAGTGTTTTGATAATACAGTGATAATGCTAGTTTTTTGCTGCTCTAGATTGCACAATGCGTGGAACGTTGTTCATAAATTTGATAGTGGCATTCGGGTCCGTCTTTTTAACTTCAATCAGTTGCAAGCGAAGTGAATTAAGGTGTTCTCGTTGACGTGAAGTTAAGTCTAAAGTGATGTTAATGTTGTTACGTTTAAGATAGTCTCGTATGTCCGATACTTTCTTGGATTTGACAATATCGAGCGGCAACGACGAATCTCTCATCAGAACTTTGATTGGTCTGGGTTTACTTACATTCGGTCGTCCGATTCGATTGATTTTGACATCGGCTGGCATTATGTTCCTAGGGCTGACCATCTTGTTCATGATGTCAACAACATTGGATAGATCCATATCGGAATTATTTTCAGTGAGACCATGAACGATAATGTTATTTGCTCTCTTTCTGCGATCTTCAAGTTCAAAAGCCATCTCCTCCATAGCCGAAACGGATGGTTTATCAGCTTTTAGGAGTTTTAGTTCGCCCTTCAATTCGTTAATTTCGGCCATCAGCGAAGAGACTTGGTTTGACAGTGATTTTAAGCGTTCTTTGTTCTGATCACATAACAAGCAAATGAATAAAGTCTTTTTGGTCGAAGATTTTAATGCGGCCACTTGAGATCTGGTTAGACCCGCGCACGAAGTATGTTGAGGCGCCTTGCAGACATCGCAGAAAAAGAATCCATCACTCGCCCGATTTTCCTCGTTACAGGAGGAACACTTTGTAGATGTATATGTATATTACTGCGAAATTATACAACAAATGGAAAAAATAGTTTAACATAGCCGTTTACAAGCCAGAATTATATATATTTGGTTCAAGGATCAGTGTTTCTAAAAAAATAGATTCATAGTTTGACTATGAGTCAGTCATTGAAGAGCCGCGATTTTGACCTCCAGTTTCAGAAGCATCTCTGGTGGGCGTCATATTGAATATTGAAACTGGACAGCCAACCAAATGGCAGTCAGTGTAGATGCAACACAAATGCCAGTTGGCATCGCGAGCTCCCAATTGGCAGCCAGTGTAGATACAGCTACATATACATTTTTTAAATAAATATTTTCATTTAGTACGTATGCAACTATTGGTTTGAGTTAGGCTATTCTATATAAAATATAACTCTACTACACTTCTTCTTTCGACGATTTTTTTTGTATCTATCCATAACCATGCAAAATCGTTCAACATATCTTTTTGACAATAAAAATTTAAAGTTGATAAGCTGTTGATAAGAATTGCAAACTTCCCTTTTTTGACATAATTTTTGCACATGATATAATATCTTTGATTTACGAGTATAATCCTATTTGCTTTTCGTATATTTTTCAGATGAATCATATTATCGTGCGCTTGTACTAAAAAAATATATGACGTTAAAAATTGCAATTGTAAATGAATTTGGACAGTGGCGATCCTACGTTGGGATAATTTTACATTTGAAAAAAATATTAGAGTTAATTCTAGACGAAACTGCGAGTCTTACAGAAAACAGCATATGCAAGGAGTTCGCGTTTGTAACAAAGGCTTTTTCTCAACACATACATTGTATAGTGTTCGATCACTTTGTATTGTATTTGTTCACAATACTTTACCAAATGATAAGAGATGCATGATGAATATACAGATCTAGCGGAACTGATCTTTCAGTTTGTGGTTTATCTTTCTAGTACAGTGATCTAGTGCAGAAGTCGAGTGTTCTCTAATTTTGTGATTGTGCTTGGAATCTTTGATTGGGAGGTAAGTTTTTATAACTTACTGGGTACTTGTGTGAATGCACGGTGCACTGTGTGTGTGTGATTTGATTTCTAATAGGTGACCATAGATAATTATTTGAATTATTTGTAATGACGTAATCGACTATAAGTGTTGTGATTCTCGTGGAATCTAGTGATAGATCTCTTCCCAGATCTAGTTTTGTACATCAGTATCCACTTGTGGGGTGGAACTCCCCCTTTGTCGGGATGTACAACTAGGAGTGAAACTACTTATATAGGTATCCACTTGAGAGACGGATCTCCTATACTACTATATACTAGTTTCGTGTAAAGCCTAGTACTGACATCGAGAGTGAAATTTTTGTCCGCTGCGATTTTTTCAATGAAAATGTATTCTTACTGTCGTGGAATATGTGAGGAATGCTATGGGGAATTCCATAAGCTACAATCCGAAAACGGTTCCATTGAATTAAATTGAATTTGTGACATTATCCACGACAGTAAGTACCTATGCATTTTTATTGATAAAATCGCAGCGGGAAGAATTTCACTCTCGATCTTGATTCAGCCCTTAAGATAGACATGGAGCGCCTCCTATCTTTTAGGACTGCGCGTGATCGGGGGCTGATGTGTAGGCAGAAATATTGTACGCTATCAGGAAATAAAATAAAACTCTGAAGTTGAAATTTATACGTCTGGACACTTTTAATAATGGCGTAGTTGTGAAATACAAAATACAAAAATTCAAATATTTTACGTTGATGCCGCTGAGCCGCTGAATAGAAAAGGAGCGACAACGTTCAATTACTTTTGTCAGTTGTTTGTTCAACTGACAACTTCAAACTTCAAGTTGGGTCGCTGCAATCACCGCCGGCCGTCTCTATATTAAGGCCGCAATGTAGAAATCTTTCGCCTACTGTTTGCACTGTTTTGTTGTTACTTTTAATGACGTCATATGCTTGTTGCTGTTGTTTGTTCGTGTAAATCTAATACTTAGTAGGCAAACTATGACGCCATGGAACGGCTGAGTTACGGCCTTGATGTATCTAGATGGCGTTGCTACAATCTTAAATGTTATATTTACCACACTTAGGTATTCATTTATTATTAACTGGTCATGGTCATCCATGATTTGTGTATGTGTACTCACACTGTGCTATTTTTATATGTATTTACAGATCCCTCTGGTCTCCATACCATGCCACAAGCACCGTCGGACGTCCTGATAAAAAAAATAAGACCGAGTTTGTAGGTCTTCCTCTATTTTATATTTTCTCTCTTTTAAACGTTAAAGCTAGAGCAGATCGACATTATTTTTCGGTAAAACTGTGCAGTTTCACACAGTTATTAGTTTGGTTGTTAGATTTAAATCTGAGCTGTAGATTAAACACGATTGACGTGACAAACGAAAATGCACAAGAGTGTTAAGATGCGCTATGCGAATGCGCTAGTTAATTTTATTCCATTATAAATTTGATTTGATCCTGAATCGTCCTGAATCGGAATATTGCAATTGTGCCAAATTGTTCAATAACCGCAATATTTTTGCATTATAGAGTGCCGACACTATTTTCATCAGTACTAGCTGTATAATGCACTTTCAATATCATATCATGCGTCTCTGATTTATTATTTAATAAATTCATTCTGTTGATGGATAAATGTCGCCGCACAACTCCTCATGAATAAAATAATGAGCAGAGCCCACAAATATAATAGTGTCTTGTCGCTTCAGTATTCCATTTATGGTTTGTGGCGCGACATTGTAGAAAAGACCCTCTCGACGTAACTCGCAACACATAATGCATCGTATATGCATCATGATCATGATGTGTGATCTACACACACGTATGGCATGGGCCATGAGGCAACGGCATATACCGCATTCTCAAAAGTGCATCAAGTTATAATGCGTTAGGGTAAAGGATAGAAGGGGCAATTCAGTTCATAACATAAGTGAAGATACACATGTATCTATGTTGAGGCATACATATAGGAAAGATGAAGAAAACATAGTGGTGATTCGTGATTGTATGTGACAACACAAGATCACCATCGTCTATAGATCGGCCAATAACCCAGAATTTGTAAAAATAGCCCACATATCCTGTCTGTCGAATATGAAATTAGGATGAGTCAGAAATATAAAAATTAGTTGATGTCTATGAAAATGACTTTTGTAGACGATGGTAATTTTAATTACTCACATAGGGGATACCGACATTTACAAATTAAAATTGACAAGGGCTATACACATTTTAAGTAAATTAATTATTTAAAAAAAATCGTTTAACGTGGAATATCCTCTTGAATAAAATTAATATGAGTTCGAGTTTCGGTATTGAATTGGTACTTTTTTTTCTTATTAAAATTAGACATTTATGTAAAAAACTCCACAGCATGCAACATTCAACATAAAAAAGTGTTCGATTTCCAAACCTCAGTGAAAATAGAATCATTCGCGAATTTTCATATAACGCTGACTATAGCGTGACTGTTGTATATTGACCTTAAAGGTGGTTTCCAAATTTAAAGGTGGGTCCCAACCTGTTCCACTCCGTGCCTCCTTTGCAAAGTCTTAAGAGTCTGACGCCCCCTTATGTAAAAATTTACTTAGTTCTCTTTATTTTCGACTAAGAACTTAGAATTACCTAATTCGGTTGAAACTCTTTTTGTTAGTATCTATCACCTTTTTAAAGGGCCAACCAATATTGAAACCAACTCTAGTCGTCGAATGAGATCCAGAAACAAGTGAAGAAGGTTTGTCGAAATTGAAACCGTAAACCAAGCTGGTGAGGCTTTGTTTGACTTGGGGTTAAAACAAACCAGAGGGAAGATACGGCCATCACTTTTAAACTCAAGCTCAGTAACGTTAATTCAGAGATATGTATCTGAGTTATAGCTATACATGGATACTGTCTCATTTATCAACTAATTGTCTTAAATTCGCCACTCTTTTAGAATCGTGGTCTATGTTCTATAGTTAATTTAAGATTGAAATAAGATCTCCAGCGGCGCCCCTTGCTCAATTTTCACCCCACTGTTTGGGATTCGCTGGTTTAGACTGAGATTCGCAGGTAAAGAAAACAGTTTTTGAAAATCCCTTTTAT
The DNA here is from genome assembly GCA_949715475.1 of Microchrysa polita. Classification (NCBI taxonomy): domain Eukaryota; kingdom Metazoa; phylum Arthropoda; class Insecta; order Diptera; family Stratiomyidae; genus Microchrysa; species Microchrysa polita. Next base: position 129,749,246 of record OX454415.1, on the reverse strand, counting down.
TCTGATACACTGAAAAAAAATATTTGCAAAAAACAAGAAAAAACACAATAAAAAACCGTCAAGGAAAAATTCTTCCTTGGCTGTATTTTTTTCTTGTTTTTAGCAAATGATTTTTTCAGTGTAGGTAATCCTTATCAGGGCCGGCTTTAGCATTCTGGTGGCCCTGGACCAAATCGATGATGGTAACCCCTACCAATACCCAAAAAAAAATTTTCAGCTTAAATTTTTTCAATTTTTTATAGTCCATAATTTTTTGTTTTATTCATAATTGATGTAGCACGACCCTCCAATGTCAGACTTTTGTTTGCACACGTTAGATCAGTGACTCACAATCTTTTTGATGTAGCGGAAGTCTTAGCATTGCCAAGGTTTCTCAAAATAGGCATTTGATAGTTGATCACCGATTTCAGTAAGGCGAAACTGCAAGCACGAGAGCTGGGAATGGCAAATGAAAATTATCCCCCTTACTTATAAAAATTGTTACTGACTCGTTTTATTTTGTCAGATTCAACTTGGTGAGGCAATAAAAAATATATTCTGCGACTGGTGAGTGTTGGAAATGTTTCATAAAAACCCTTCTACATTTAAAGCAAAAATTGTGTGTTCAGTTAGCTCTTTCTATAGAATACGTATTTATTTATCCTGTAAAATTTTTAATCTTTTCTCATGATCATTAGTTAAATCACAGGCAAATTTTCATTATTTTGTCAAGCTTTCGTTGAAAGACATGTTTAATTCTCGGACTATATACGCTATAATAGTAATAAATCCCAAAAATGTGGTCGTAAACACTTTTCTGATCTGTTTTATGTCTTTGGCACAGTTCCTTTTTTTTATCTCAAAGTTGAAAGTTGTAAACAAAATTGGTAGATTAAAGCAGTATCACTGCTTTTCCTTCGTCAAATATTTGAAATTCCATCCTTAAAAACATTTGGAATATTTGACGAGGGAAAGGCAGGCATACAGCGACTCGATCGATTTTTTACGACCTTAACTGGAAGGCCCGATAGTTGTATCATACCTACAAGGGCCAGTGTCGTCAATTTGACGGCTAGCCGTTTTTTCGGTTCGCGAAAGTGTAAAAATGCAAACTGAAATAGCAAATCTGAGTTGAAATTCATGGTCAATATATTTTTAAGTTATTCCGATTCACATTGATTACAAATTATATTTTTTGGAACATACAGAATACATTTTCCGCAAACAGGTCTTTTACAATATGTGCAATAATCACACGTCCTTGCAACTAGTTTGTTCCTTAGAGAAAGCATAGTAACCCATGCCATGCGTTAGTCCAGAGCGGCTATGTGCACACACAATCCATATGTGTTTGACCCCAAATGTATTTCACTATACTCGGCGAATAAATTCAAATGTCAAAAAATTGTCGATGCAACTATTAACCCTTCTGTCGCCGCTTGCAACCTATTATGCCTGAGGTGTAGCTGAATTTTCTGTGAAAATTGTCGTGCTCTGTGGCCGTGATCGTCCGGTCGCCACTCTGTGAAATAGACACTCATAGAGAAACGAGTTTCCAAACTCGGCACGACTCGTCGCAAGTTTATTATTCAGAAGAAGACGATAAGAAATATTCTTATCGTAGAATAATAAACTAACAATGCGAATAGGAAGTGGTATGGCTAGGGTGACCACCTGCCTGCCTTCGATTTACGGGTCACTAGCGTATAAAATACGGGTTTTAGATTTTTTTACGGGGCAAAAATTAAAAAAAAACTATTATTATGCCGATATGCCTTTTTTTGTAAGAATATTTCTTATTTAATGGCATAGCCTCCAATAACTCTTAATTTTGTAATAACAAGTTATAGAAATCTTTCAATGTCATTTTGAAATTGCATTTTATTTGAGGGTCAGCCTTTACAGTGTGAATACAGTCGGCTCCGGCTATATGTTCATGCCTTACCGCAAAGCGAGAATATTCTGCCGGGACGGAGAATTATTTCCGGGCCGCGTATTTATGAAACCGTGTTCAGTTCGTCACCTGCTTGAGGACGAAATCGATTAGCTTCTTAATGCCAAAATTACCCAAAACCCTTATCGATTTCGTCCACTGATAGTGGACGAGCTCGCATAGGGTTTCGAGTATATTTTACGTCGAAAACGGCCAAAAACTCGTTCGAGCTGAACAAGGGTTTTGGCCGTTTTTGACGTAAAATATACTGAAATCCTATGCGAGCTCGCCCACTTTCTGGGGACGAAATCGATAAGGTGTTTTGGTACTTAGCCACTAGAAAAGCTGATCGATTTCGTCACCTGCGCTGGGACGAACTGATCAAGGGTTCCTAAATACGCTACCAGGAAAAAAAGCCAGTTTCAAAATTCGAATCATATTTTGCTATTATTGAGAGCTGTAACAAATTTTGGCCGTGAGTCAGGGCTTATCACTTCGTCGGCATCTCTTCATCTACTGAACATATTTATTAATTAGGAGCGAAATTACACAAAATTCCTCATAAAGTTCATCCAAGTTGACTGTAGTTATGTTTAGACATCCGACTATTCTCTCCAGTTGCTCAAATTTCAGTTCGTGCTGCAAATTTAAGGATTGCAGACAGTGCAGGTAAGTGTGTTCGGCAAAATCAAATCCTGATTCCAAATACTGCAACGCATTCATGTATTTACTATGTTAACAGTGTTAACTTGATTACGTCACTTTCGCATCCCGGCAAATTTCGAAGTATTTGGTTGACTTGAATGCAATAAAAAGTTGTCTCTAACCCTTTGATGGAGTTTTTTCCTTGAATCATCCATTGTTTGCCCCGTATTTTATTTTTTGGATTACGGGTTTTTCGAGTTTCCGTGCTCGAAAAACGGGGTAACCCGTAAAATACGGGGCATCTGGCCACCCTAGGTATGGCTCACAACCGTATCACATTCCGAATTCGGTTGTCTCTGTAACATTGATCGTTGATGACTACAGACGGTAATCATCAACGCACCATGCTCCACTAGGAGTTACGGTAATGAAGAGAGAGAGAGTAGCTGAATTTTCTGTGAAATAAATTTTATTTTTTGAAGAGTTTTTAATTTTGGTTCTAGAAACAGTTTTCGTGGTATGTCTTACGATGATACGCCGTTTTTTTCGTTTCTTCAAACATAGTTTTTATTTCGCCGAACGTTTGATCGGATTTTTGACCGTCAGTCCCTTTGAAATATACATATGCAAAGGGGTGGAAAATATTGTTGAACCATATCACCAAGATATAGTACCAATGGTATATCTAGATCTATATATGCCAACAAAAGGACTAATTATCACGTGGGCATTTTGAGAGAGTAATAAATATTACGCGCATAATATATTCTCAATTGTAAACAAAAATGTGACACTTGAATAAAATATGCATTTAGATGTGTGAACTGCGATATTGTGAAAACGGTGCCATTTTTATTTTCTGATGCCCACTCTGGACTAACGCATGCACATGGGTTGCTATGCTTTCTCTTCTCTAAAGTCTGTACTTTTCTTTTCTTTTCTGTGATAGTTTCGGCTGGTATTGTGGGAATGTCTATTTTTTGTCTGGTGGAGGGTCCTTCCTTCTTCCGTACGTATTCTTCGCGTAATTCACGTATTCTTTTACGTTAGTTCAATTACTTAGCCGTCAAAATGACGGCTTGGCCCTTATAGGTAGAACAGGTTATATCTCCAAAATAATAATAATCTTTCGAAATTTGAATTCATATACATATACACTAAGATGCTTATTTTAGGAAAAGTCAAGGAGTTTCACAACTCATGAGTAGATAGATTCGAATATATGCGCTATCAAAGTGCCAAAACCGTAAAATTGACGGGATTGGCCCTTCTAGTGTTAAGCTTCATTTCTGTGGTTTTCATATATTTGGGTGTGTTATGCTCATTATCGGTAGACATTATATCGAAGTGCTTATAGTAGGCAGCCTAAGGTTTAGAATTTCAAAACTTACAGCAGCTTTCGAAAATATTTGCTCATATAGATTACCTGATTTTTTCAATCGAAACAAATTTCTGTCTATTTTTGGAGATTCCCTGGTTCCACTTAAATTTTATTTTTATTTTTTATAGAATAAACTTAGGTTTATCCTCAAGCTTTTAGAGTTTGGACATTTAAAAATGTCCGATAAGCTTTGAAACAACAAGCGTATTTGCAGCCTCATTTTTATTTGACAACATTGCCCAGCTATTCTATTGATTTTGCATCAGGTATGTTTTGATTATCTTGTTGGGTGGAGCCCCTTAGAGAGTGAGGCACTTTCCGAGTCGTGGCCCCCGAAAAGTAAAGGTTTCATGGCGTGGTGGCCCCTGGAAACTGGTGGACATGGGTGACCGCCCAGTTTGCCCACCCCTATGGCCGACCCTGATCTCTATGTATTTTTCCGTGCTATGAGTTCGAATCCGAAACCCGCTTTTCTTCATCACGTCAGATTTTCCCGAAAAATGTGATTTAGAAATACATATGCATTTAGAGCGGAATTTTATTTTAATTTAAAAAATTGTGTTATGTTTAACTAGTTACATCTAATTATATTTTATGAACACAAATTCTTCCTTCCAGTACCAGTTTCTCCTTTATTTGACCTTCAATCATTATACCCCCGCTAATTTGATTAAACTGCATTCCATCTTTTCTGCTTATATCTCACTCGCCTTCATTCCGTTCCACCGTACTGGAAAGATATTTTCATGCGGATCTCAGATATTCTAGCTACCGAGTCAAGGCAAGGCATGCAAACTCCAAAGTCCAAAGAGGCCAACCAGGTATTTTGCACTGCACATAATATCTATATAGAAGAAACTGCTAATAAGTTAAGCACTGGTTCTGGTACTGTGCCGTATTTGGCTTTGTCAAGTCTCACCATACAAACTGGCTTGAACTTCTATACGAGCTTAGGAATTCTTCTGTTGGTATTGCTGAGTACCTTATGGTGGTGTGATGCCAATGATCACGATCCCGACGAAGAAATCGATGGGTGCGGTCTCACCCAGTCGATGAGGATTTAGTGAAGCATACACAATGAAACAAAAGGTGCAACACCCATGTAAGAAATTCTAAGGTGCTTGCTTATGCTTATTATGAGGTTCTGACTCATGCAATTTTAGATATGATTGGTAGACCCACAGGGGTCTTTGTGATCTGCGTCTTAACCGATACTTGTAGTATATAATAGCCAGGTATTTTTACAGTCAATGGTTGTAACTGTCTGGATGAAAAATTGATTCAGACATAATGTATGGTTAAGTAGGTATTGACTTACACCTCCTCCTCTTCCTAGAGGCAAATTAAATTGAAATGCCGCGCTGTCTTGCCGAACAAAGTTGACTTCAACTTTTCAATGAATTGTTCCCATTTATCAATTTTGTGTGCTTGAAGTAGTCAGCTGACGTTTCTAACATATCATACATACATCCACATCGTAAGAAAAAACATTCTTTCTTTGTAATGCAAGCGCTAAAAAAGAAATTAAACAAAATTTTCCATGCATGGACAAGAACCTAATTTTAGTTTGTATGTTGTCTTAATAGGGCGCCAAAGCTGCACAATGGAGCCATCTTGCTTCTCGTGCTAAGAAAAATATCTCAGACATTTCCGTTATTGCATCTTTGTCGCGACCCGCGGGCTATAACTATACGCGTACGCATAGATATTGGGTGTTTAGTGTTGAGCACGATGATGAAGATGATAATGAATTGTGCGTTTTATATGCATACAATTAAATGGAATATGGTCGACATTGAATAAGACATGAAACAATTCTTGTTCATTTAACATTTTGGGGTCTTTGACACGTTTAATGAATGGACGAAATTTTCAAGATCAGATCTTATTCTTATGAACTTATGATTCTTATGTGAACTACCAAATCATTGCTTCTTTCCCTGGAGTTTAATTGATTTTAATGCTAAATTGTTGATATTTGGCAGTGAAACACGGAAAAGTGCATCTCGATAATGCATACTACGTTTTTGGCAGTGGCGTAACGCACGGTTTTCCATGTGTTCATTGGAACACGGGCTCCTAAGTAGAGAGACGTATTTGTTTCAAATATGAATGCTCATTGGTCAAGAACATAAAAAACGTAGTCAATCTACAGGATCAGCAGTACCGAACTAATGCCGGCGATTCATGCATTCACATAAAGATTAGCTTGTTTTGACACAAACATTTTCCGAATTGTCGATTTCATCATGTTGGCGAATTTCCATTTATAATTGACGGAGTTCTATATCAAATTGGCGAATTTCAAAATCATGTTGGCAAATTTCCAAATCATGTTGACGAATTTCAAATTTACGAAACCCCATGTCAAATTGATGAATTTTCAAGTCACGTTGACGAATTTCTTAGTAAGGAATTCCCCGATCAAAATGATGAATTTCCAAATCATGTTAACAAATTTTCATTCAAATAACATCAAATCATTTCGACTTATTTCCATTTATAATTGGCTAATGTTCATGTGAAATTCGCGATTTTTCATATCAAAATAAGGAATTTCCAAATTACATTGACGATTTTTTAGATCAAATTGACGAATTTCCATCACAAACTGAGGTAATTCCAAATTATATTAACGCATTTCATGAAAAATTGAATTTAAAATCTAGTCTTCGAATTTACGAATTAACGAACTTCAAAACATGTTGTCGAATTTCCATTTTAAATTGACGAAATATTATGCTACATCCACGAAATTGCATGCCGAATTGACGAATTTCATAATTATGATGACGAGTTTTTATTTCAAATTGATGAATTTCCATTTCCAAATTGTGAATTTTCATTTCTTACTAACACATACCGTATCAAATCATTTTGACGAAATTCCACATTGTTCTCATTGCTCGCTTTCCCAATCAATTACTCTAGAATTTTATCAATCTGGGTACACGCACAATGCCGCAAAATAAGATAAATTACAGTTCGAATGAGGATTGGACAGTTCCTTGTTGTGGAGCGATCCAACAGAATTTTGTCATTGCACTGACCCAAAAATACAGGATTGCTTACTAAAATTTGATTGGAGAATTACAATTTAGTTTCGTAAAATACTTAAAACGTAAAAACGATTGAGGGACAGAGAAAAGCGATTCCCCTCAGCGAACCTCTCCTGTATGGATATCAAATAAATTGAAAATTCTACTGTATGAAAAAAGGGCCCCCACCTTGAGTTCGAACGTAACAAATTTGAAAATCGTTACGCTACTGGTTTTCGTGCACTTATGCGTGTTGTGCACTAATCAGTGTTCTGTACAAGGCTTCTTATTTACGTACCGTGCATGAAAACTAGTGATATTAACTGATCTCGTGAGACTTTTTGACTTTGCAGAATTGGGAAAAATTTAAAATACTTAAATAACGATAACAAAATGAAACTTTAATTGGAACTTTTCCAGTTTATTCAAGGAAAAGCCGTGAGTATTTCAGTTAATCAATTTTCGTTGAATACTAAAATAAAACCTTTCGTAGCGAAAGTGCTTAGGACGTTCTTTAAATTCTTTCGGGACACCCAACTTATTGAAAAAAAAAATCAATTCCGAAAGATCTTATCATGTCTAATATTGTGTCACAATCACCGATTACCGTGAGGCATTTAAGATCATCTCGATTTCCCTCCCTGCGGTAAGGTTTCGACAATAGGCCCGCAATTTTTTAAATTTTCCAATTTTTAAAATTCAAATTTTTTAGGCCCTAATAGTTTTTCAACCAACCAAACGGTATTTTTTTTTAACAATAAGAAACATAGGGGACAACCCTGGTTTCAACCAACAATAAAAAACAATTGTAGAGTAGTGTCATATGAATGTCAATTGAATTATTGGACGCACTCCACTCATCTGTCATACAACCAATAAAGCCAGTCATCATAGTCACCTCAACCAACTCGTGTTTCATCTCATGGTGTCAGAAGTGGTCGATCGAATAATAATCTTTTTGAATCGAGCAAAAAAGTAGTGCATCCGTGTGAAATTTCTCAAAATATCGAAAGTACAAGATATCTTGGAAGTAATTTCGAGTTAATTGGCAGAGACCGAAAAATGCTCGACAGCGATAACTTTCAGCCAGCACCCGCCATTCAGCAAGCGCCCACCAGGCCCCAAGCGTCCACCAGGCCTCAAGCAGCACCCACCGATAGTACGAACGGGGGAATTCACGGCCTGAAGCCGCCCAAACCTCTAATCGTAGATGAAAACGTGTGTTCTGAATGGAAACAATGGAAAAGGCACTACGAGTGGTTTTCACTTGCGTCAGGCATTAAAGACAAATCGTCGGAAATACAAGCGGCCTCGTTCCTTTGTACGATTGGTACGGATGCTCTTCGAGTTTTCGACACGTTCAAGCTTACGGATCGCGAAGCTAAGGATGTGAATGTCATCATTGCGAAATTCGACGCCGCATTCACTAAAGCAACGAATGTGACTTATGAACGTTACAAATTTAACCAGTTGCAAAAAGCCGAAGGAGAATCTATCGAGCAATTCGTCACGAAAATCAAAACTCAAGCAAAGAAATGTTCTTTTGGTGATTTGGAAGATAGTCTAATGGCCGATAAAATTGTTATTGGAATACGAAGTGATGCTGTACGGGAAAAACTATTAAATACGGATCAATTAGACTTAGAAAAGGCAATTAGTACATGCCGAGTCAGCGAACAAGGTTCTCATTACATGGTATTCCAGAAATTTTAGAAACGGACAACGGCACTCAATACACAGCCAACAAATTTAGTGAATTTAAACGGTTGTGGAATTTTTCACACGTTACATCCAGTCCACACTTTCCACGATCAAACGGTCATAGCGAGCGGTATGTTCAAACAGCAAAAAACATACTAAAGAAATGCCTTAAAGACGGTTCAGACATTCAATTAGCCTTGCTTATGCTTCGAAATACTCCTCGAAATCCTGCTCTAAAATCTTCAAATGAACGCTTATTCAGCCGTTTAACCCGTTCAACGTTACCGTGTCCCATTGATAAGCTTAAGCCGAATATAGTCAAAAACGTTCCAGAAGAACTTCACAAAGTGCGCCAGAAACAACATCTTTACGCAAATCGAAGTACTAAGCCAGGACCAGACTTCGAAGTTGGTGATCAAGTCATCTTGCAGAAAGGTAATCGAGATTGGTCTAGCGGAAAAGTAGTTGAGAAGTTACCATGTCCCCGATCAGTCTTAGTAGAAACAACAAACGGATCAGTTCTGCGTCGAAATTCGCATCATCTACGAAAATCATCCGCTCAGATTCCAAGTGAAGTAGCAGCAAACGTTAATTTTCAAAACTCGACAAACACACAATCGGTTATCAACCAAGCACCAGCAACCATCCCATCACAAAACAATGACGAGGAACAACAAAACAGTGCCGAAAATACCATTGTTTTCCCTTCAAGACGAACAATCAATGCTGAAGGGAGCTCAAATGAACCACCGACATTTAAGCAACATTCTATGGACAACAACCAGGCTCAAGGAAATAGTCAGCCAAAAGTTTCCAGATATGGAAGAACTATCAAACCAGTCACTCGGTATCAATCATAATAACATTTGTATTTAATAATATTTTTTTTCTTCCTCCCTATAAATTTTTGCTTTCATGATACGTAATCCAAAAAAAAAAAAAAAAAGTTGAAATTTTTTCTTTTCAGTAAAGGTCTGGATAGACATCGGGCGGAATGAAAATGAAATTTTTGTCCGCTGCGATTTTCTCAATGAAATTGCATGCTTACTGTCGTGGAACATGTCGGAAATGATGGGGAATTCCGTAAGCTACAATCCTAATATGGTTCCAACATTTTTCTCGGCCATTTTATGTATTATTTTTCGATTCTCCGGTCATTTCACCGTGGAAAATATCTAATGACCGGGGAATCGAAAAATAATACATAAAATGGCCAAGAAAAATGTTGGAACCATATTCGGATTGTAGCTTATAGAATTCCCCATCATTTCCGACATGTTCCACGACAGTAAGCATGCATTTTCATTGAAAAAATCGCAGCGGACAAAAATTTCATTTTCATTTCGCCCGAGGTCTATTCAGGCCTTAATATGTTATTTGCTTTCCTAATGAACTCATAATGCTTTCGTAGTGAATTAATGAATTTAACTCAAGGATAATAATTAATTTTTATATAGTTATTCAATTTTGCAATTATTAAAAAAAGGGAGATGTCATATGAATGTCAATTGAATTATTGGACGCACTCCACTCATCTGTCATACAACCAATAAAGCCAGTCATCATCGTCACCTCAACCAACTCGTGTTTCATCTCAAGTAGTAATAGAGGACGAGGTGTGAATGGTAAAGATTGTGGATTACAAAGGCTCCTAGAAAAACAACGACATCTGCCTTTGTTTTGCGTTATGCAAGTAGGCTAATGTATCGAACGAGATTAGACAATCTAACGATCTGTATAGGAGACTGAAACAAATTCACGTGGCGTGGCTTATGCAGAAATTCTGCTCGTGGACAACAATAAGACTTTCAAACGAGACCCAGGCTAACTTCAGGCGCGGCCGAAATTTGGATACCCTTTCGCTCTCCTCGGGCTAAAAGTTTTTTCGGGCGTACCTACGAATTGTATTTAATTCCCCCCCCCCCCCTTTAATTTTTTCCCTTCCGTCTTCACAAAAGTTCCGTTGCGCCGGCAAAACAATATTTGTGTGGGGTTTGGTTGGAATAAGTGGGCAAATAAAAATATTTACTCAGAAAATTTTATTGGGGGATGCGGGAGCATAGCCCCATAGTACGATACCATTTGTTTTGAACTTTTTTGTTGCTTTTAGAAAGACACATTAATTCAAGGTTTTGTGAAATTGGTGTAAAAAATGCCTATGACCCCATGGTCCGATTTGATGGTCTGCTTTTGCCTTTGTGTCTGGTTTTTTCCTAGTGGATATTTTAATCGGCCATAACTTTCGACAGAATATTGCTTGCTACCTATCCACTCCACAATTTCGTTCATTGTTGCTATTGTTGTAATACGTGTTGCTTGAGTTCATGACCATTGACCACTGACAGATTCATGTTAATCAGCTGATAAGCTGGTTCGTATATCTGAATGGTGTTGTTTCTATCCGATAATCCATACATTTATGAGTCACATGTGATTCATAGAAGTGAACGGGGAGCAACGCAACGATTTAAATCGCCAAAAGGAGTTAATGGTATTTTTTAATTTTGAACTTTATAAAGGACACCACTACTAAATTGCTGTTTATTCGAGGTTCGTATCGGCTTCGATAGTTAAGGCCTATTTAAGGAGATTAAATTTTTTCTGGAAGTGAAGGGTCCTTCAGCCAGTTTTATCCCATTTTTATCAATACAAACATTTAACTAAAATTTAAAACCGCTAGCGTCAGTTTTTATTTTATTATATGAAAAGCTACACCGCCAGAAGAGTGACATATGGGTAGTAAACTTGTATGTTGCCATATTTCTTCAGACTCCTATTACCTAGGTCTAGGTATATCTCATTCCCCTTTCCCATTTTGTGATCTTGGACCAATTCTTTGAACTCCCGTAACATTCAAACGAAGAGCTATCACTCTCAAATTTTTTACATAATGTCAACCCCAACTTGCTCCAAATCGGTGAAATAATAAAAGTGTTGTTTCTTTGTGCATGTGTTTTAATTCATTTTTGATTTGCAAACCTCCACAATGTACAATGCTCAAATGCACGTTTACATATCAACTGTTCCAAGCGTTCATAGGGAAAACAAGTAGAACAATATTAGCTTTAATTAGGGATCTCAAAAACCGGCGAGGTGCTCCTTGCAAAGTTGTGTCTTACTGGGCCTGTCTACACGCGAACAAGAATGTTCGTCAGCGTTCCGACGAAAATCACTGTCGGCCTCGTTTCGTCATCTTCGCTACATGGTTTCAAAATCGTTCCTGCAAAATACAAATGGAAACACAAAGTACACTTGTCGTACACTTTGGAAATACATAATGAATACTTATCTGAAGATTGTTTCGCCTATTTAATCCAATTATCGTCGTCGTCGGGATCCTCGCACTCGCCACTAGCTGTCATCTTCTTCATCAGCATAATAGATCTGCAAAATCAATACTTATTAAAAACTAATTTGAGCATTTGAACTTAACGATTTACTCACCTTAGAATTGTATCGATTTGTTTATTTACATTATCTTGTTTACTTCTAATGTCAATCAATCAGCTGATCCGCTTATGTATACTTGACCCAATTAGAACACTAGAATCCTGCAACATGATATAGAAATCTTGGATAAATTTATCACATACTTGAACCTATTACGATATTTGCTAATATGTACATACTTTCATATTACATATATATTCATGTATTAGATTTGCATTAGACATATTACATATATTGTAAAATAGGCTATACGTATAACCTATGTTTTTTGTAGTTGCCGGGATGATGATGGGCTTTTAGCCCGAAATATATTGGCTATCTAAAGAAAAGGAATGACTTTCACTTTCGCGGATCTACAGAGGCAACACAACAAAGAACATCGTATTACATATATATTCATGTATTAGATTTGCATTAGATTTAACCTTGAACTTGAATAACGTTTCAATCGTTCGATAGAAGGTTTCAAGGAAAGTCAAAGTTAGAATTACATACACTTGAATTGTTGACCCCATCCGGGAACGTACTTTTGATTCGTTGTAACTGTGCGGCTCTTTTTTTATAATCCTTTACTTTTGAATCCTCTAATTTTGAATTTGATTGTTAGTTAACTTGTATCCGTAACTTGAAAATATAGTGTATTTTAAATTGAAATATTTCGCGAGTGTTTTAATTATTAAACATACATATATGGTCGATCGAGTTTTTTCGTCCTTGGTGAATTTTATCGCAAACAAGAACAACGACAAAAAAAAAAAAAACAATTTTTATTTGAAAAAATAATTTTTCTTTGTCTTGCTCCTCACGAATCTCTTCTAAAAAAAACGGTTTTTGTGCCCCAGAGTGACCACTTGACCCAGTACAGCATTGTTTCTTGAAAGTTGTAAGACACTCGAGCGTTCCTAATTACTTCTTTCCCCTGAATTAGAACCACAGGAGGACGATAATTCATTCTAAAGGAAAATCATGAATAGCTTCAGCAGGGAATGTAGTTTTGAAACATCACGCTATCAGCTCTCGTAAGAAGAATTTTCTTGTTCTTCTTATCGACACTAGCGACACTTATCTTACCGTCCGCCATATAGACACATAACCTAATAAAATTTAATTTGGAGTAGAGCGTGAGTTTCATTCCTCGGCGCCTTAATCCTTTCAATATGATTCGAACAATAGGATCCCGTGCAATGCATGCTCCAAAAGCATTTCTTCCCGTATAGGCGAAATTAACTTCCCAGATGAATAGTCTCAGCATCGAAATTAACGTGGAAATTCTGATAGGCCTATAGAATCAACAAGGAATCGAATTATATTTGTGTAATCTCCAGACGGTGATAAGTCCTTTATTGGAAAATTTTGTTGGCCAATAAACAGTTTTATGATGAACAGCTTATAACACACAAAACAATAAATGATTCGCCAATTTCAAAAGGCCCATTTGTATGTTCTTAGCACACAAATATTTTTTTTTAATAGACTGAACAGACTTTGTCCGCAAAAATGAAATGAAATTCAAATTCCGGTTAACTGAAAAATTTAACAGCCGATCGGGTTAAAAACCGCAAGACAAAAAAGCCGACCGGGTTGGTCGCCCGTTTTGGAAGTATGGGTTTTGGTTCTAACCGTCCTGTTTCTGTATCCCTATTTCCATATACAAATGCATGGTATCCGTGGAGCCAAAAAACTTCAAAAACAAAACCTAAATGCATTTTTGTGATCGTATCCAGTTTATTCATTAATTTCATTAAGGCGACTAAAAATTAAATTTGTGTCCGCTCACGGTAGATGATTTTATGGCAAATGTATGTAGGAGTAGTGTCCGTGTCCGGCCAGCAGAGCGTCCGGCCAGTGGAATGGATTTTGTTCTAAAATATGAAGGGAAAAAATGGGACTAAGAAAATTGTCCGGCTACGGGAGATGTCCGCCTGCGGGAGCTGTCCGCGAACGGAGCTTTCACTATGGAAAACTTTTAATGAACTGAGTCGCTTCTCAGTCGCGCAGGCTTCCTATCCATCTTAGGCCGCAATCACACTGTCCGGGGTTTTCGAAAGCGCGTTGTACGAAAGATCAACGTTGTAGACAACATACACCTGGCATAAACAGAAGCGATGGGGGAATTCAACAAACTATAGTTTTTGTTTGTTGAATTCCCCCATCGTCTCTGTCTCTTCCAAGGGTGTGTTGTCCACAACTTTGATCTTTTGTACCGCACGGTATGTCAAACCCTGGACAGTATGAGGCCGGCATCAAACAAACTTTTTAGGGTTTCCTCTGTTTTATAAAATTATGTACATACATTCATTCTAATTTGTATCTATCATTTACATACTTTTTATGTATACATTTTATTTATTTACTATTCATTCTGCATAAATTATCATTTCAACGGTCATTTTCGATCGTTATACAGGAATAACCTCTTGTCAACATACTTGCCGGGCAGCACACAAGCAAAATATCTCTGCTGCTTTAAATAAAAAAAAAACAACTAAGAAACATTCTATTCTGTAGTATCTAGTATCTCAAGACCCAAACAACTATCCGATTGTGGTGCAAAAAATTCTTGTACAGATCAATGACCAATATCACACCTGTCGCTAGAGGCTAGAGTGACATTGAAAAGAGTTCATGGTAGCTGAGTTGACTAATAGGCGCACAGATAATGGGCTGTGTGAAGTTAGCCAGTCATGTTTTTGAAATTAGGTCCTTTTGCTCGGTGAACCGTTTGTTCTACAGCGGCTACGTTTGTTCTTGATTGTTAACCAATTAATATCGTTTGTGCTTCTCTAATTATTTAATTATAGCAACTTTAAAATTGTGAGTGTGAACTTAGCCAGTCATTTTTAAATATGGGTCGGAAAGGTATAGGTTTGGTATCAATCGAAAGCCAGACGTTTGTTCATTTTGTAGGGCGTTTGTTCATCCTGGAAACGGAAGGATACAGGAATTATTAAGGAAAAAGAGATTAGTTGTGACGTCATCTTCACTCAACCAACGCCATCTACTCAGCTCAGCTGTACGATGATGGTGTGGATCTTGCATAAATTGTTCGCGGGACACGGGTTGCCCCTACAGCTGAGCTGAGTAGATGGCGTTGGTTGAGTGAAGATGACGTCACAACTAATCTCTTTTTCCTTAATAATTCCTGTATCCTTCCGTTTCCAGGATGAACAAACGCCCTACAAAATGAACAAACGTCTGGCTTTCGATTGATACCAAACCTATACCTTTCCGATCCATATTTAAAAATGACTGGCTAACTTCACACTCACAATTTTAAAGTTGCTATAATTAAATAATTAGAGAAGCACAAACGATATTAATTGGTTAACAATCAAGAACAAACGTAGCCGCTGTAGAACAAACGGTTCACCGAGCAAAAGGACCTAATTTCAAAAACATGACTGGCTAACTTCACACAGCCCAGATAATGCCACGATCTGCGATACTCACTCACCGCGCAATGCCTATCACATCACAGGGGACACAATAAAATTATACACACTTAAATTACAAGACACTAGGCTAGATGCTAGAAGATTTCACTGCTGCTTTTCCACTCTTTTCTTTTATCTGACGAAGCCGGATGAGACTGTAAGATTTTCCTAGCCAACACACCAAACACCCACTGAATTTGAAGATTCATACATGCCTACCTAACCTATATGTACATAATCTGCATGCATATAGGACCTTCAAAAGCCATAGATATGCTTAGCAAAAAAATGAAAATTTCATTCACTTTTTTTTCCAGTATTATTGTTGATTTCAGATTAATTTACATACGAATAGTAGTTTTTGTCTGTTCTGGTCTAGTGCCATCGTTGTTATATACGAGTAGATAGTATTATACTAAAGCCGGCTAAAGGCTAGGCTAACAATAAGATTATACTCATGTTTTGCATCTGTTTCTGTTGTGTGTTGTTAATATGTGTATCAGCAAATTAATTCACATAATTTGTCTAGTTTTCTTCGGTTTTGTGCACGGATTTGCATAAATCTGAAGATACATTTAATACATATCATGTAGGTACATACATATCTTATATCTTTGCAAATGCATTGGAGAAAATGTGATCCGGTATTTTGTTTAAAGTTACTTTCCTTACTGCATTCCGGTGAGAACATCAAGCGCGGGCGGGTGGTGTGGTGTCTGCTGAATCCGAAGGTGAACTTATTATATTGTATGCTTTGACGATGGCCTTCACCATGGACTATGTATTTTGGTATATTTTCTTAAATGTAAACAAAATAAATATACGGCAAAACAATAGTTTGAAAATAAAAAAATGTTTTAATTAGAATTGTCTTTTTCCCCTATGGAGAACAGGTCATTCACCAGTCTTGACTGAATAATTCTTTGTATTACGAGCATCTTTTGAGTTGACTCTAGAAAAAAATTAAAACAAATTAAAAAAAAATAAAGGAAAACATGAATTACAGGTAGACAAAAGACAAACTCATTTTTAAATAGTGTAAATTGTGAGTTAAGAAAATTTTTGTTAATACATACTTAAAGATTTTCTAAATTGCTTTTTTAGTGGTAATTTTGAGCAGCTTTAAATTTAAATATGGTTTCAGACGACTCTAAATAATTTTTCACTAGATTTCTGCTCTGTGTTGTTACGCTCTGCACAATTCAAACGCAGCCATTGTTTAAATATGTTTTTTTTTATTTCAGCAACGATCCATTAATTGATGTGTAAAATTGTGACCGCGAATTACATACGTATCTGTAACTACATATGTCAGATAACTACTAGGCAAAGCCAAGAACTTCTTTCTTAACCGAATTTCGGAACAAAGCAATTTCACCAAGGAGCGTGGTATTTTTGTGCACAAAACAGGTCGTCTTATACAAATGTTTCCCAAATAATCGTCAGTGAATTTTATATATAAAATTCAAGGAACGGATATTTCTGAAAGCTAATTATTATTAATTAAAAAATTAAGTTATCAGTGTAAATAATGTCCACCATAGTGATATTTAGTGCATTTCGATAATATTGATAGAGTTCGGTCCCAACCAATCCGGAATATCGGGGCTCTACTGTAGATACATATTAAAAAATATTTTCGGTTATCTTCAGAAGAAAATTTTCTCTCACCTACTGTATTTGGTTCTAGTCTAAGGTCATTCGTTCAGATTTTTTCATCAAATGTACAAACCATTTAACCGAACGATTTGGGAAATTTTCTGACCGGGTAAATGTGTGGTTATTATCTTGACTTAACATTTCGTTGAGTTTAATTTCCCCCAACAGTATATAATGCTTAGAGTGGATAAGATAGAATAGTATCAGTCAGTAGGGTAGGTGGGGGGTAAAGCCACGCACTTTTCAGTTTTTTTTTCAAATTTGTTGCATACTTTTGACTTTAGAAGTTAGATTGGAATGTTACCTATAAGACATACGAGTACAAGTATCAATTATATCTTTGGCTCACTTGGTTGAGTCGCACTCTACGATGCTAGTAATCTAGAGGTCCGGAGATCGAAGGTCAAAAAATTCCGTACATGTGCGGATAGGAAATATGTAGTGCTTGGAACGTGATATACACTCCGAAATGATATATGCAAGGTAACGTTGATTCGAAATTGCCTATAAACCGCTGAGTTTACGTACCACGGCCCCACATGGGACTATACGGTACTAAGAAGAAGAAGAAGAATAATTATATGGAAAATCCAAATTTAAAAAACGAGGTCAAAGCGGGTCTTTGCCTCAGTATAAGAATGAAAGTAAAGGAAGTTGATGCGCAATCTCTTGAATACTGTTTATACTAAGGTGACCAGACTCCCGAAGGCCCAATGCTGTACACATACTTGCGGAATTCTGTTTTCAGACAAACTCTCAACCATACTACCCCCTGCAATGGAGCAACGCCGAAAGTAATTTCTACAGTTATCAACATTCTAAATCCTTATTTCTAATAATATCAAAATTTTTAAAACTGAGCAACATGCCCCTCACGAAACACAATCGTGGCTACGTCCCTGCCTCATACTATCCTACCTTCATTTCTGTAAACAGAATTGAGCCGTAGCACATATTCTGGGAAATAGGTATGTGGTGAACCTTGTGAGGGCAGGGTTCTATTGTACTAAACTGGTCCCATAAGGGAGCCCTAAAGTCCTCAATGTTCCCCTTGAAATTTTCACCAAACATGGGCGTACGGTGTTCTGGAAGTCTGCGCTCACGACTCATGAGATGATCGCTCAGCGATCGCATTTAAACCACCGGTTCTTAGCACTATATGCGCATATTTTCTGTATAGACATGTTCCATTAGGTCATAGTCAACACAAACAAGGTATGTATTACCATTCAAAAAATATGCAAATATGGCTCGGAATCGGATGCAAAACTACGATCGCTGAGCGATCATCACATGAGTCGTCTCTACGAACACGTACCTTAAAAGCAAACAAGACTGATCATATTTATTATTTAGTGCTGTGGTTGACCAAATTTTTAGCCAGAAAAGCCAAATTTGAGAATTTACCCTTTACGTATTATTTGATGAAAGCTATAGGACTAGAACTTTGTAGAGCTTCAAGATGAACTTTTCGAAATATGTAAAACAGACACAGATAGGAGACACAATTTCCTTATGAAAAACGTATGACTCAACTCAACATATCGTAATATAACGTTAATTTCTAGGCCCATTCTCTAGTAGATCTTATAGAATGGTTAGTCTTATCGCCCAGAGAAGACACACACAATATTCAAAAAGCTTCTCCATTATATTGAATTGATTTTTTGTTAATTTTGCATAGTTATGTTATCTTTTGCTTATTTACGCTGTTGGATGAAAGTGCGCAATGATTTTGTCAATCTAAGATGATGGCTTAAACAAGCAAAATATGGCGTAGCTATGCAAAATAAGCAAAAATTCCATTCAACACAATGGAAAAGCTTTCTAAATATGGTGTGTGTCTTCTCTACGCGATAAGACTAATCAGCCGACAGGTACTGAATAAGAGCTATCAGAAACCCGGCCCTAGTATAATAATTTTAAGTGTCGAAATTGTAAAGCACCATTGATCTTTGACCAGCATTCGATTTAATGTAATTTTCAAATGGTAAATTCCTGGAGCCCAGAAAAAGATAATTCGGACATTTTTCGCCCTGGATAATTTTAAATCGGTTAGAGGAGTGATGATAACTTTTATGTTGTATCTGAAACCACTATCTTTACTGACCAAAATTTCACCAAGTATCACAAATTACAACGCCTGACCTGCATGGGTTGGCATAATAAATTTTTGTTACAAGACGTATTCGCGGGTCAGATCACACAAATATGCTGCTGCAAATATACCTAGCATAGTAGGAAAAATTACATGATGCTTCACAGGTCCTCAACCCTGGCCCACTATATTATTTAAGAAAGTATTTCTTACACATAATTTGAGAGTTTTATTTGAAGACAGTTCACAAAACAGGGGCCCTCAATTGTTTTATGCCTAGTGGCCCCAAAGGGTCTTAATCCGGCACTGACAACACAAACATCCATGGTGACAGTGGGATTCGAACCCACGCTCCGGAAACTCAGAGATAGAGTGGCATATCTACCACTGAGCCACCGAATGCCCGGCAGATTGGCAGTAGGTAATATGTACGTCGTTGAAGTAAATGAGTAGTTTCCCATAACATCCTTGCAGACTGTGCAGCCGATGAACTGCAATAGGCGGATTTCTTCAGTGTGGAACGTCCGTGGTTTGTTTTCATAAATGCGGCATCTTGAGAATCATAGGCGTAGCCCATGAGGTTGGGGAGGCAAGGCAGCGAGTGGCGCTTGATCCTCCCTCCCCTTGGCTTGCGGTTGATCAAAGATACTTTTTTGTTTTACTGCTGTATTACCCCATAAAAAATCGATGCCCTACGTATGAAAATTTCAGTTCTACAAATCTGCGTGTTGGTGGTGTCAGTTGGCGTCTGGACGCAATCGCAATTTTAAGAAAGATTTCAGTCTGGTGGTCTCAGTTATTCCGAGACACAGGGATTCTAAAATTATACCATCGGCACAATTCTATTGAGACTGCAGTTTTAGACATTTGATAAACGAAACTTTAACACTCACATGTAGGTGTCATCAACATCATCATATCCATATCCTATCCACGTTTCCGTGACCTAGCCTTTCGAAACTTAACTTTTGCCCTATGTGACATCCTAAGTTTCCTTTTTGAGGATCCTAACTACCTATGTTTCCGATCATGTTTCCCAACCAACCTCATTCAAGAAAATATTTCGCCGCCAAAAAGCCCATATTGTCTGTGTTTCATCACTCCATTACTCCTGGGCTTAAATGTATACTTTATAGAGTATAAAGGATTCCTCACACGAAGTTTCCTTTGGGAAGTTAATGGATTTAAAACATTTTGTCTGAAAGGGATAAATTTTGTGACAAAGGTCATGTGATGTATTCAAGAGTAAAAGCCTAATTGCTGCTTCCCGATGGGAAGTACGTACTACCCTTAAATCAGATCACCTCCCAATCATTATAAAGATTGACAAACCAGCGAACATGACTAAGTCAGAGAAGCGAACGTTTGTCAATCACAAGAAAGCCGATTGGGATGGTTTCAAAGCTTACTCGTCGGCGAAGTTCATCGAGCTAACATCACCTATCACCATTCATGAGGCCGAGAAAAATATTAGGAACGTCATTACCACAGCCGCAGCACGTTTTATTCCGGCAGGACGTATCCCGAAAGTTCGGCCTAACTTTCCCACTAGTGCCGCCAGATTAGCCGATGAACGTGATCAGATCAGAAGCGCTCACCCTGATGATCCCAGAATTCAGGAGCTTAACTCCGAAATTGACCGACAAGTTAAAGACTATAGGAGGGCGAAATGGAATCAGCACCTCGATGAATGTAACCTCAATGAAGGTGTCAGCAAATTATGGTCTACCGTCCGCGCCTTTTCCAATCCTCGGAAAGAAAAGGGCAACAACGCCATTGAATTTGGCAACACTAAAACCTGCGATCCTCTTCAGTGTGCTAGCCTGTTCAATAAACAATTTATTGAACATCCCAAGTCTGACGGCCTCAAGCGCAAAATTAGAAGACGGATTCGCAGCCGGATTGTTGACACCATACCATCTTTTACAGCGGACCAGGTTAAAAAAGTCATCGAGAATGCTAAAAACTCCAAGGCCCTCGGACCAGATGGCATTTCGATGACCATGTTGAAACATCTCGACCTTCCAGCCATTGAGTATCTCACGGCCGCCTTTAACTTGTCGATGTCCACGCTTGCCATCCCTGAAATCTGGAAAACAGGTCGAATTGTTCCCTGTCTCAAGCCAGGGAAGAGCGCAAATCTCGGGGAATCCTACCGCCCCATTACGATACTTTCTCCTGTCGCAAAGACGCTGGAGGCCCTTATTCACCCCACTCTTGTTGCACATGCGAAGCTAGAACCTCACCAGCATGGCTTCAGGAAGATGCATAGTACCACCACTGCCCTCGATGCGATCACTACACGCATTCGTGATGGGCTAAATCAACGCAGTCGTTGTCACAGAACTATTCTGGTGGCAATAGACCTATCAAGTGCATTCGATAAGGTCAATCATTCAATGCTCCTAGCAAACCTGTTGAATATGCATCTTCCTGCACAAGAGATCCGTTGGATTGCCAATTATCTAGCTGGTCGGCACTCCTTCACCGAGTTTCGAGGCAAACGTTCTAAGCTTAGGAAAATCAAATTAGGTGTTCCACAGGGAGGGGTACTCTCCCCCACTCTGTTCAACATCTACATGTCCGGCCTTTCCACACCACCTGAAGGAATCGAGGTGATTTCCTATGCTGACGATTGCACCGTACTCGCCACAGGGAATGATAAGGATGAAATGCGCCTCCGAATTAATCGCTATCTAGGACGATTACAGGCATTTTTCCAAAGCCGAAACCTCACCATCTCTGCGTCCAAATCTTCTGCGACTTTTCTAACCACTTGGTGGGAGGACATCAGATGGGAGATGGATATACGTATTGGCAACAATTCTGTTCCTACTGTTAAAAACCCCAAAATTCTCGGGCTTCACCTAGAGAACATGATGACGTCTGCGAATCATGCAGCTTCAGTATGTATAAAAATGCGTAGTAGGAACAACATCCTAAAAGCTCTAGCTGGTAGCACCTGGGGCAAAGATAAAGAAACCATGCTAGCTACTTATAAAGCGGTGGGTCGAGCGGCCGCTGATTATGCAGCCCCAGTTTGGACACATAGTCTATGTGACACAAACTGGTCCAAAGTTCAGGTCTGCCAAAATGCCGCTCTACGCATCGCGACAGGTTGCCTTCTGATGTCTGCCCAGGATCACTTACATCAGGAGACAAAATTGATGCCAATACGTGATCACAATCTCCTACTCTCTAAACAGTATCTTGTTGGTTGCTACCGTGAGGATCATCCCAATAATCATCTCATGGACCGAATTCCTCCACCATGACATGTCAGGCGTGGTTTACGAGACCTTGAGAGAGAGGTTCAGGGATACAAACGGGACCCTTACGATGAAGTTACATACCGAGCCGCCATTGCAGCGATCCACACTGAAGAAGTAAATCGGTCTATCGCGAGTTTAGGTGCGAATAGAGTCCTCTCAGAGCGCCCACCACCAATTTCGCCTGAGGAGATTAGGCTCCCGAGAGCCACCAGAGTGACACTAGCTCAACTTCGGTCGGGCTTTTGTTCACGCCTTAATTCGTACCTTTCTCGCATAAACCCGGACATCCAAAACATCTGTCCAAACTGCAATGGTACTCCTCATGATGTGGGCCATTTGTTTCAATGCCCCGCTGCGCCCACTGATCTTACCCCTATATCACTGTGGGAAAACCCTATCGCAGCAGCTATGTTTTTGTCCTTAGACCTCACGGACACAAACATTGACGAACCATAAATCGTACCCACATAGATGCACAGAGGTTACACACCTTTCTGCACCGCTACAAGAAGAAGAAGAAGAGTAAAACTCATGTAGACGGCTTTTTATCGTTAAAAGGATAAAGGTCGCTCTGGATTTACCTTTCTCAAATTTTTAACCCTTTTTCTAAAAATATTTTTGTTGTCATATCGTTCAATAAGAATGACATATACCCTCCGACCCACTAAAAAAATTCCGGGCTAGGGCATGAAAAAATGTTTATGTCTTAAGGAAATCCAGCCTACGCCCATACTGATAATTTTTATAAAGCAGAAGGTCAGATCTAGCTAAATCGGGGAAATCAAGCCAAGTCCTGATTGAGCATGTCCGAAAGAAGGAGTAATGCTACTGCGACTCTGGTAATGTGTTGTCATTCCATCTCTCATCTTGCTGAAACCCAAACAACTTTGTTCGAACATTGCCCTTTAAATGCTAGATGAATCAATGCAATTGGAACCTACTGAGGCGATCCATCCACGAGGAGATCGGGCGAATTGAAGTCAAATTGCCGCCAAAGGTTTATAGAAGTTTCCAAACCCCCTGCATGGGTATGAAATTTCTCAAAGGAGAGTTTGTTTTAATCGCTTTTATGTGTTTAGTGTTTAAATGACTCATTATTTCTCATTTAATATCAATTTTTACGGAGGTTCAATATTTTTTTAGGGGACATGCTCTCCTCCGATCCAATAGACTAAAATAAAGTTTTAGGCCTTACTTCCGAAAATTAAAGTGCGACGTTGCGCATACGGTCTATAATTGCATCCTCTACTTAAAAATTAGGTGAATCTCCCCTTTGGTAAGAACAAGGGATCATGCATAGAAAAATCAAATATAATCCTTAATGCTGGTTAAAAGAAGGGGTATTAAATGCTCAATTGGAGGACGATATTCGCACATAAAACTCAAATTTCTGTTTTAAAGGAGAACTTGAATAGCGCATGACTTCGGAAGTAGGGCGGGGGCAAGCATCACAGACGTACAATTACGAAACTCTTAAAATAAATAACAGGCGCGACAAACCAACATTGGACTAAGGCCGCAGGATGTGTTAGTGACATCCTATTTCCAAGATCTTATCTGCTTTTTGTTGAGGTAATGAGATCAGCATCACGCTCAGCAGTGTTATTTATCCCCATAAATGGGTACTCGTTTAACATCTGAGTGAGATCATAGTCCATCACAAGCTCGTGAGTTCGAAAAACACCATGGGACACGGTGAGATTCGAACTCATGACCCTGTGCACCGAAGTGCGCGCACTAACCGCTAGACCATCCAGACTACGAAACTCTTACTCAGCATATTAAGATTAATGCAGCACCTTCTATCAATTGTGGGTTCTTCAAAGCCTCTCAAGGACTTTGCTTTTTCCAAACACAACTTTCAACTTTTTATTTCATCTGTAGGTTTCGTTTCCACTTAATGGAAATTGATATTTAATTTTTCCTTTTTGCTTTTATATTTTTTTTTATTATAGTGCTCGCCAAAAAGCCGCCCCTAAAATTTGGCGTGTGTGTGGTGTGTGTTTGCAATGCAATTTTGTCACGTCCACGAGAGATATGGTAAGTGCAAGACTATCCTCCCAAATCTATGAGTATGAGGTGCATAATGAATTACATTTCCAACTAACGATTTGTCCTCCAATATTTATGTACAAATTTCATTCAAATTCTACTAAATATAATGGACATGTAGCTGCAAATTTATTATCCTTTGATTGTGTACAATGTATAATCAACGAAATTTATTCCTGACAACAACTGAACCATTACCGCCAGGCATTTTATTCATTCGACTAGAATTAAACGGGAATCAGGCGAATATGCCATTTTAAGCTAACGAATATCGCGGGTAGACCAACAGAGTTGACAAAATATATATTTGCTATCGGGTCATCCCATGCGTTTAATTTTAATTAGCAAAATTAATGCAAACCGTTCTGAATCACATACGCGCGTTATTTAAATGACAATTCTGTATTACAGTGCTGTAATTAGGAATACATATGTATGTGTGTGTATGGGATAGTCACTATATGCAGCATTTGTACTCTTGTTTAAATTTAAATTTATTTTTGTACAAGGACACGGTAATGTTGAACGCGGGACATTAATGATAATCATGATTGTGTGCTAATTATTGTATAGGATGATTTTGATTGCCGTTTGAAACATAGTGTGAGTGTGCTGTAATATTTTTTTGACTGGCAGTTTATTTTCAACTTTGGATCAATATAAGTTAAGGTGACCAGATCATTGAGGGACAAATGCTGTACATACACTCAGAAAAATGGGCCCCGTAAATTTAAAAGTTTTTGTACCATTATTTTAATTGGACGGCAATTTACCAGATTTCTTCACAAAAGTAAACAGATGCAATAATTAATATAACTAGAAGAATCCTATTGAGATATTATGTATGGAATGAAATGTGTCCCGTAAATCCAATGGGACATCAGGTTATATTTCAATCAGTTTGTCTCATTAAATTTACAAGATCTGATATGATTAACTAATAATAGGATGGATCCCATTTGTTTTATATGATGTCCTATTGCATTAATGGGATAGGCCTTTTAGTTGAGCTGCATGCATATGTATTTTGCAAGATAACCAACATCATGCTCCGTAGCCGAGATCGTTCGGTTGCCTACCCGTGACTTGGTAAGTTTTAAAAAGTACTAGAAAATCGGATGTTCAATACTCGGCCTGGCCAAATATCGTGATTCTTAAAAAAATCCACAATGACGTAGCGTGGAAGTTATAATAATATGGGACTTATAAAAAATATAGTTCGATAAGATTACGAGTGAATCGATTTTTTTTATTATATAGGATTGATCCTATTAATTCAATAAGATATATCCTATTGGAAAATAACTAGACCATGTGTTTATTTTAAAATGAGTCAACTATTAAAACAAACGGATATTTATCGAGTTAAAGTAATGGTTCCTATATTTTTAAAGTAATCTGATTTTTCCTATTGACTAAAAATAATGGGACAAAATGATTAGTTTAATGGGATTTCCCATTGAAAATTTTCTGAGTGTATGTTTACCAAAATACAACTCCTCACCACCCTCATAAGCTTATCCCATTCGTAGTGCCGGATTTACTCTTAATGGCAGTAGTACATTATTATGTAAAAAAACAACGGTTTAATTCTCAACTGTCAAGCAAATTTCGTGGCATTTCGTTGTGTTTCGATGTGCATCTTCTTTTACAAGAAAGTTGTATGTGATCAAGACTGTCTCCATTGAATGCTTTCGCGTCCACTTCGCTAAATACTTTTCACTGAGCAAAGGCACTCAGTATTTGTGATACGTAGCGCAATGTCCTCTATTTAGCGCAAAATATCCATGCTTCTCAACCATAGAGCAGAGTACAAAGATGGCGGAAAGAACAAAGAAGGCAGATTACGCTTTGCCGCTCATTTGTGTGCGTCCTCTGAAGTAGAATTCGCTGCAAAATTGGGGTCCGCTCACTTGTGCGTGCATGCCCCCGCAGGGGGGTCGGTGTCCTTGTGACGCCAGCCAAGGAAGGCTGGATGTAGTGGGACAAAGATCTTTGGTGAGTTGTGACACCACGGACCTAACAGCGCAAGGGGGCCCCTGGTACAGTTGATACGCCATGGCGAGGATCTGTACAAAGACCATTCGGGCGGTAACGTTCCCGTGCTCCTGAGTTATGTACGGGTGGCTCTTGGCGTGACCTACCTCCTCCCATGATTTACGGGAGGAAAGTCACTAAAGGCCAAGCACGATTATGGTGTCCTCTGGTGGAGGAGTGCATCGTATGGAAATCGTGTGAGCTTCGGAGTTGACGGCTTCGCATGACCCGAGTCCTGAAGGGGCTAGTTAGGGAGAACGGCCTTGGTGGTAAATGCCTACGCGCCTATAACTAACTAGTTTGTGGATTGATAACCACACTGCCCGAGTCGCATTGCTGACTAGTAAACTGAAGGAGCCACCTGGATGTGAAAAGCAGCGCTACGTGTCTACACAGGCTGGTAGTCACAGATCCAACGAGCCTGGGATGTGCATGTCTGAATTCGACGTGAGGCTTAACCAATAGGGGGCCGAAGGAGGATCACACCTGCTATAGAGAAGTCTAAAGCGAATAGGGAACTACGGGGATGGGCGTGCCCAGGGGACCATGGTCCTTACCCATCAAGGCGTTGGCTTCGTAGTGGCTGGAGGTTGTTTCCCAAGTCATCCAGCTAGTGATGCAACCCCAGGGTTGGGTTCCTGATGGTGTGTGCATGCGCCGAATGGAGAAATCCCCATCTGACAATAAGACCTTGTCAGTAAAAAGCCGAAGGTCCAAACATTTAGCGGGACCGGGAGATAAAGACCGAAAGGCTAGGTGCTCCCCTGACGGTATACCTCGTAGATGGTTTGCTTTTGCGTGCATGCACATTATTAATATTGTATTATAATTTCCCATAAGCGGACACCATTGTGTATGAGATTTTGTCCGCTTGTTGGAAGTGTGTCCTTACGCCGCTTATCTATTCGTATTTAGTCTTGTACATTTGATGATCTTCGTAAAAAGTGGGGACACGAATCATTCCCATTTTTATATTAGAACCTGTCGGTAGGATATGGACGGTACTTTTCCTATATGCTATTTTCGATTTCTTGGGGTAAATTTTTTTTGGTTATGATTAAAGGGAAATTTTCCTAGAAATTTTAGGGGAAAAATACAGAGAACATTGATTTAGAATGCATTTCTTACTCAGCCAATAGTCAAAACAGACCCCCAATGTCAGGTACTTCATTTCATACTTGCTTCTTTACCGCTTTGTTTGTAAAAATCTTTCTCCGATCGCGGTGAATGTTCGAGTGCATAGCTCGTTGGTTGGTCCATTACGAGCATCAAACTAGAAGTGGGACTGGACGCTAGCAGCTGATCTCCTATCTGCACTTCTTTTTTCTATTCTGCTCCGCACCACAAATCGAATTTTCTACATTTCCTCTTATATAAGCTGCTGCTTGAGAACTGGAAATGCATATTACACAGAACTTTAAATCAATAAAAAGTATGAAAGGTTCAGAAATATGCCACCCCTTAAAATTAACCACCCCGGGTAGTTAGTTACCCATATGGAAAACCCGACCTGCCCATTTGTAATGACGAAAATCGATCCTCAAGGAGTAGCACCGAAATACAGACAAGGAGTAGGGACAATGCAACAATGTGGAGTTTCTTGCACCCCCTTTATGGTAAAGTATTATTGTCTAGTGTTCCTTAATAAAGGGTGTCTCAAAAAGAACACTTCTTTAAGAATTCTGTCTTCTTAAAGAAGCGTTCTTTTTGAGACACTCAAGTATATCGAACTTTTTTTATAAAATTATCGAATCGAATTATCTTTATATTTCCGTTTCTGCAGACCAATCTGAAATTTAATTACTACGGGCCAGTTATTATTTTTCTGTGAGTAGTGACCAGACTTCCGAGAACCTCACGAATTAGCCCGAAGACTAATGGTTGGGAAACATATGTTCATGGTGCTGTAGTCGCCTCTTTAAAAGTGTGTCCACGTCTTGGAGTGTTTACATAGTTTATAGGCAAGATGTCAGGCTTATCGTTCATTTTTTTCGATTGAAAAACAGTTTCAACTGCGTACACAATGCTGATCACAGGTCGGGCCGGCAAAACTGCTGTACATTTTGCTGTACGCTTTTCAATGCTGTACGAGAGGTCTAAATGCTGTACTGTACAGCGAAATGCTGTACGTATGGTCAGCTTAATATAAGTTATAAATAATTCCATTATTAAATATATATATTATCATGAATATCGTTAATTCCGTATAAAATTCTTATTTTTGTTTCTTGTTTACTTATCAATAAACATCACGCTCATCGATTTAGCTTCATACCAAAAATAATATTTATAAGAAATTATTTTATCACGCAAAATTCAAATCCACTGAAGGTTATTTTCATTTTTATGTTTGCTTTGTTTTCGTCCTTCCATGGCCTTGCCATCGTCCGTTTTTATTTGCGAACCCATGCGAAATGAAAATCAAGTGAAAGAATTGTTATCCGAAATCCATCAATCATATCTTTTCGTCGACATCCTCTTGGACGACAACAACAACGCCCCAAATCGGATCATATCCTTAAGGTAACCGTCTATAGATTTGTCGAGAAAAACAAGTAAAATTCAACAACGAGACCGAGTTCTAATCGTGCGAATAGCACGATGAGTGTATACCCTATACCCATGTACATAGTACCTAGAAGGCACGCAAAACCCAAAATATTCAATTTCATATTTTTTTGTGGGGGAGGGAGGGGTAGATGGGTCGGACCTGACACATCTTTATTACCTTGTCAAGGCATCAAACGGCTACCATTTGATACGAATTTGAAGTTTTTCGTGACATTCTATCAAAAGATATGGCTGAATATAACTTTGTAGGGTAGGGGTAGTCGGACCTACTCCACTTTCCATAAACTCACAGTATATGTCAGAATCATAATATTGATCAAAATTTCAGCTCGTTAGCGATATTTTGTGGAAAGTTATGGTCGAATTAGAATATCAAGGAGGGGTAATTTGTATGGAAGGTAGGGGAACCCTTAATCCGATTTGGCCCATTTTCAATACCGTCCAAGGTTTATTGAAAACAAACATCTCACCAAAATTTCAGAACCCTAGCTTCATTATTTCGGGAGTTATCGTGCGAACTGACAGACACACGGACGGACAGACAGACAGACAGACAGACAGACGGACATGGTTTATTCGAATCAGGGACCGACCCTGATCATTTATATATATACTTTGCCATACCTCCGGTGGCTCCTTAGAGGTGTTACATAATATCCGGTAACAAAAACAATATACCCTATACCATCTTATGGGTATAGGGTATAAATATAAATCCAAGTCAAAGTGTACGTACATATTTCGATGCTCGCATTTGACCTACCTATCTAAAGTCGTCAAAGTCGGTAACAGATATTGGAAAGGATATCATTAAAATTTTATGAAGTCAGAAAAAAAGTCTCGTCGTCGTCCGTCGGCTAGTTGTACCGCGGTATGTATTTACTCGCTGCGTATACGTAAACATAAATTCCTGCCATGAATGAATCGTTCCCAAGTGCTGAAAAGATACTTTTGGGTTGTTTTTATTGAATCAAAAGGGAAATTTGAGATTTTATTGATTCCATTTCGTCGAATTGTGTTCGAACATAAAGTACCCACGTCACGAATATCGAAGAACTTTTTGTTTTCTTCTGCGATGAAGAATATCAATGAAAAACGTACAAAACACAAGCACAGAGCTCCGCAGTCCTCGTATGGTTAACATGGCCATCAGGCTAAAAGAAAGGCTATTCTCCATCTCGCAACATCATCATGTAGACCAATCCACAAATTTCAACTAAATTAATATAATACCTTCTCGTGTATCCTGTGTAAAGGTGTGAGCTTCGAGTCTGTATAACATCAAGAAATAATTATCCTTAGATAATGTTGGACATTAAAGTCCAAATATCCATTATCCGATCTCATTCTAGTAATTCTTCACTTTGGGGACGGTAATTTATAAGACACAGAAGTAAACATGTTGACCGTATATCCTCCAGTGGGTATAGAGTTGTAGAAGCAATTCATATGCTTTTGTACATTGGAAGGCTCCATCGTTAGGTACGGACATACGTGGTTTGCTGTGGGACCTTTTGCAATACATTTTTCTCTATGTCCTGGCTTAAAACCTTCAAATCAGTATATGGGGGGATTAAATGATGAAGACAAGTCTTCACACTTTTCGCGCTGCAATGCGCGTCGTATACTGCGGAATGAGAGGTAAAAGGAATTTACACTGTAAATAGCAGAGCATCATAGGAACCATATATTGCGTAGCTTTTGTAACGAAATGTTTGCTTTATGAAGCGTTCATGATCATATATTCCCATTTACTTCCTTAGTGAAGATAGACTGCCAAGGATACTGATGTAAAACACACACGCTCTTGTGTATGGTGGGTGGGTTTGGTAATGGTTTTAACTTTGACCTTCAAGCAACCCTTCAAATATACGTCAGCCGTGTCATGCGGCATGAAATTCACTCCGTTCTGTATATATAGTTACCTGTTGCGCTGAAAACATTAAGTATGCTCCGTTATTGCACACGTTTACTGTTATCGCATTTACAGCATGGGATTGGATGAAATTTATATGAATTTACAGGTTATGTGGTGTAAGCAGGGAATTCTTGTAAAAGTTCGCTGAATTTCGTTGTTTTTGTGACCTTTGTTTTAGATAGGAACATGATGAGATACTGCGGTTAAAAATAATTAAGGACACGGTTTATTGACATTTGGAAACATTTATTTTATCAAACCAATTCAAGGTGTAAACATACTAAACCTTACACTCTAACGATTCAGTAACCACGCTTTCTAGGACAAGACAGGAGCTGCGTTCATTTGTTATATATATATATATATATATATGTATATGTATATCAGGCGCGCACAGAGGATTTACGGGGCCCGGGGCATATAAATAAAAGTGGCCCCTTTGAGAAAAGAACATTTGTCCTTGGAAACTCTATAAATGTTGTTCCTGCTACAGGATGCTGGTACCTGAGAGAGCGGCATTAGGGTAGATAGATAGGGCGCTCGTCTTCGAATCATAGGTTCGCGGGATCGAATCTCATTGTAGGCGCAGGTAATTTTCTATGCTTAAACATCACTAACACCTATAGAATTCAATGCTGCGCTGCGTGAGCATTTTTATTAAAAAAAAAACAATTGATGAAATCATTAATATAATAAACGTTACAACAAGAACTCTATTCTCAATGTAAGAATGCAAAGAGCCAAAGTAGCTCTTAGCAAAGTTATTTTAAGTACTATGTTCTTAATTTTAGTAGAAAAACTGTAACGTCGAAATCATGTTTCAAAATACTTGGTTCAAGATCGGTCCACACTTTTCAGTCATCAGTCACAGTCACAGTTATTTTTTCATACAAATTGACAGATTGTCAGTCAATCAATTAATTTGTATGGAAAATAACTGTGACTGATGACTGAAAAGAGTGGATCGACCTTCAAGAGTGTTTTCGATTGATTTCACTCTACTTTTTTTCTCAGTGTAGGGGGCTCACTCAGGAAGTTGGCGGGAGGGCCCAGAGTGAAGTTGTTCCGTCACTGCTGATGGCATTGCGAAAATCGAAATTCTTGTCTCTTCATAAACGTTACTAAGACCGAGTGTGCACTGATCCATAGGAGAACGACAGTCTAAAACCAAACCAGTAGAAAACGTTGAGAAATTTAGCTAGTTCGAGAGCATAGTTACAGATAAGACTACAATGAGTTAACAACAATCAGAGAGAGACTTGAATAAATATGAATTTATGGAAACTAAATAAGAAATAGTCATTTAAAGGGGCTTCCATCGTTTTCAGTTTCTTGGTTAACACTTTCTCTATAAAACACATATATAGTTCGAGGACACTCAGATTTTAAGGGAATTCCGATTAATTAGAGTGTGCTGTTGATCTCAACACCTAAAATATATCAAGATCAGTGCCAATTTTAGATTTAGCAATTTTAATTGAAAAAAGTAGGTGAAGGGAAATCCTTTAGGGTCCTAGAAATGCTTTGAATAACGCAAAACAAGATAAATAGAGATTTAAATAAAATTTATCTGACATCAATTCGTGTAATAATTTTGCAGACGTATGCGCACTACGAGACCACTGTCCCTGCGGGGCCCTCTCTAACTCGGGGCCCGGGGCAAATTGTCCCTTTTGCCCCACCCTCTGTGCGCGCCTGATGTATATGTATGTATGTATGCAGTTCAGAACGGTTGAAAAGGATGTTTTTTTCAGACGTGTGGTTTTCAAGAAGATATACCTAAACGCACATAATTTAATGTTATGACCAAGAACTGAGCTTTATTGTTAAGATAATTGCCATTATGTTTTAAAAATGATTTGGCCACCGCGGCTGGCTCTAATAAATTCCAGCCGATAGGCCCAATTTTCGACCACTTTTTGCAGCAATTGGGACCGTATGTCAGCAATAACGCGCTAAATATTCTCTTCCAAGGCGTCAATCGTCTCGGGCTGCGTATACAAGCGACTTCGCATAACCCTATAAAAAATAGTCCTGCGGTGTTAAATCGTGTGATCTTGGAGGCCACGACGCGTGATAATGCGCTCACCAAAAGTTTCCTTCAATAAATTGATTGTTTTGTTGGCTGTTTTGTTGGAGCCAAACGTCATCCACATCAACATCCTACATTTCAGTCACGAAAAAGTCATTAATCATGCCTCTATAGCGTTCCCCATTGACTGACATTTTTGAAGAAATATGGACCAATGATTCCCTCTGCCCATAGAGCACATCAAACAGTGACAATTTTGTTTATTAACGTACCAAAAGTGAGCTTCATCGCTGAACAAAATTTTCTTGTGAAAATCGGGATCGGTGGCCATCTCGTTTTGGGCCCATTCGCCGAACGTGCGACGCGCTTGATGATCGTTTGGCTTCAATTCTTGCACGAGTTGGATTTTGGAAGGCCTCAAACTACGATCCTTCCGCAAAATCTTCGATAAAGTGGATGAGCACAACTCCAATGGTTGCGCGCGATGGCGGATGGACTCATTCGATACTCTGCTCCACAGCAGCAATATTGTCTTCGGTGCGAACTGTCCGGCGTCTGGCCCATACTGATCTCTACAATTGGAAAGATGAATACCAGAATTAAGGCGTTAAGCTTCGTACATAGCCTTTAGATCACGGTCGTGTAGAAAATGTAGAAAAACTCTTCATTCATTCCTTATCATGGATAAAAAAACAGTTATTTGGATGGAGCGGATACCAGATGGGTTTTAAAACGTCGTGGGAAGTTAAATATTCCTCTTACATATTATTTGCAAATGAAACACTCAGCACAATGATGCCTCTTACACAAAATTTCATGCCAAAGTCTCCAAAAGTTTAGTGTTGAAAATGTGCACAATTCTTTTTTTTTACAGGGATGTCGTAACTTTTTTAGAACATAATAACATAATAATTTAGTAACGGTATTTTGAACTGGTTGATCGGTAAAGTTTTTTAAGCATTCAATTTTAAATTTCGGGGGAACACTCTTTTAAGGTCAAAAACCTGGTTTTTATGTGAAAGTAATTTTTACAATCTTTACATCTAGCAGTGAAATTACAAATAAAACTTAAGCAATTGATATGGGGATTTAATTTCTTCATTTGCATGCTTGAAGATCTCATGGAAGTTGCCTGAAATTAGTCTTCCAGGGCATTAGAACTACGAAAAACTTCAAAACATATTTGCCCTCAGATCTGTCGCCCTTGGCTGCAGCTTAGTCAGCCTTGGTAAGTAAATCCGCCACTGAGGCACTGAGACTGGACACTGCTGCCTCAGAATGTTACAACAACAAAATCAAAGATTTTACGCGTCTGACCGAGTAACGAGTGAATTTCCGAAAAGAAACCTTGTAAATCTAGAACGCACGAGCCCCTGATGCAATGGGCTACATGCTTCCTCACAAATGGTTCAAACTTGTCGCATTGTTGGTTCCCTGCGTAAATTTACTGGATTACCGAGTGAAATAGAGGCGGAAGACTTTAGAGTATCCAGGAAGGAAATAATACACAACTTTAAGAAATCTGAATTGAAAGTACACGTTTCTCGTCCTATCAATATATTCGTATCATACCAGTGGCGTAGATAGCTTTTCGGAGAGGGGAGATCATTTTGCAAGATTGTTTATACTTTTACGGTTATCAAATGTTCAATTTCAGAAAAAAAAATTTCTGTCTTAATTACACTTTAAAATAGTTAGTTTTTTTGGAGCAAGTTTTGGTGCAAAACTTTTTTACTAGTGTGAGGTAATCCAGAAATTTCCATTCAGTGGTTACATTAAATTTTTCTATTAGTAGCTCTAGATTGCTTCAGTAGGGCTTACCTGTGTGAAACTGCTTATTCAATGTGAAAAGATAGACGAATGTAAAGCCTTCTCTCATGGATTCCACACTTATTGTGGATTTATCTAGTATCCTTAGCCTCCTACTACCTTGTGCTGGGCACTCACATACAATGTATGCTGCCGCTCAGCCTCTTCCAGACACAGTCTGCATACATCATCCACCACGATTTTCATATTAGATAGATGAGCTTGAAAATGACCATGCCCTGTTACTAAGGCAGTTATCCAACTTAGGATACTTTTGTTTGGCTTTCCTCCCTAGTGGACTGGTAAGCGTTACGAGCCTGTCTACAAGTGCATAGCATAGCCTTCGCCATCGTTGCCATGGATGGAATCAATCCTGCCATGTATCCTGGCTTCAATCATGCCGTTTCCCAAAGCAATTTTGGCTTCCGATCTTTAAAACTTTTCTGCTGATCCCTCTTTTGCTAAGGTATCGGCAATTTCGTTCCCCAATGTACCCACGTGTCATTTAACCCGCATTAGCATAACTTCGTTGATTGAAGCACACTCATTGAGCTCCTGGACACACTACAGTACCAATTTTGAACTGATGTTGGATTGCTGCATGCGCATGATTACCGATTGGTTGTCGAGTGCTATCACCTATCAGAATTATCTTCCCCAGTATCCCGCCTTCCAGAATATGATCCAACGCGTGCAGCAATCCATGCATCTCCGCCAGATATACTGATACATACTCTCCTAGACGAAGTGAGCATGCACGGTTTAGCTCCTCGGAGTATATTCCAGCGCCCGCTCTTCCGTCTATGAGAGACCCATCAGTCATGATAGCAACATCACGTATCCTACCATCCTCTATAAGAGTGATGTGATGTCTTTCGACTACCCTACATCTTCTCATACCATCCAAAGGCATATGAGTCTCCCTGACATTATCACGAACAATATCAAGGATCCTCTTATGACCTCCGTTGCTACCAAAGTGGTGCCATGTGCCATCACTTATCATTCTTATTGCTTGGAGCGCCGCACTTTGTTTTATAAAAAGATCCAGTGGCGGTAATCCCAGTATAAGCTCCATAGCATGTGCTGGCGTGGTTCTCATTGCACCACATATGCTTATGCATGCTATGCGTTGAATCCCACTGATGCATAGGATAGAATGGGCCTAACCATCATTATAGATCCACCTACGTGCACATATTCTCTTACACTGATGCAAAATCCTCGCTGCTTTTTGTGTCTTTTCGTTAACATGAGAGTTCCAAGTAAGTTTGGGATCTAAGGTTACCCCTAGGTACTTTACTTCTTTGGACTCTTTTATCTCCGAACCAAAAAGCAGCATGGGAGTGGTTTCTACATCTTTCCTTTTCAGAGTAAAGACTATAGTGCTTGACTTGCTTGAATTTATAGTTAGCTCTTGTTCATTACACTATTCTTCAGTTGCTTTGAGAGATTGCCTCATGCAACCTTGAATAGTGTCCATGAATTTGCCACTGACCATAATTGCTAAGTCATCAGCGTATCCCATCGAGTCCAGTTTTCAGAGAAGAGAGGTGATGTTCCACACCACAGTAGAGGCGAAAATACCCCTCCTTGTGGACAGCGCCTGACTACCCTTCCCCTTATTCTGGCACATCCATTACTAAGATTTAATTCCCTTCCACTGAGCATCGATTCGATCTCCCGCTCAGCTAGGGCATTTCTTAGTTTGCTGTATGAAATCTTATCAAGAGCACCCTCTATGTCCATAAAGGTTGACATAGCGATACCGCTGTTGTTAATCTCTATTTCTGCTACCCGCACTACTTCATGCAGAGCGGACTCAGTAGTTCTACTTGCTCTGTAGGCATGTTGACATCTACTCAGAGGTCTATACGTTAGCGAGGTATTCTCTAGATGGTCCACCAATACTCGCTCCATTGTCTTAAAAAGAAATATCCAAAACATTGTGATATATCCTGTCGGTAAACAGGCAACGAATATGTTCCGGATCTTTTCCAGCAGAGCTACCATGCCCCATTGTAGCAGTCCCGGAAATATTCCGTCCATTCCAGCCGTCTTATATGGCTCAAAAGTATTGATAGCACTCCTGACACCATTTGAAGTTATTATCCTCTCAGCTCAGCCCTAGCAATTTACAGGTTTGAGTCCACAGATTATTTCACTTGAAGCTTCCTGGAAAATGAACTTCATTATGCGGCTGCAATGTATTCTCCATTGTTTCCACCATAGTCCCATCCGCCTTTCGGATTAGTCCCATTTTGGAAACACTATCT
Source organism: Microchrysa polita (assembly GCA_949715475.1). NCBI lineage: Eukaryota > Metazoa > Arthropoda > Insecta > Diptera > Stratiomyidae > Microchrysa > Microchrysa polita. The sequence continues at coordinate 129,711,961 of OX454415.1, read as the reverse complement.
TTCGAAATCATCTTCTGTAATCTGCATTTTTCTTCTCTGTACCGTAATCCCTTGTGGGGCATGGTGCGTTCACTCAGCCGTTTATAGGCTACTTCGAGTGAACATTACATATAAAGGAATGTACATAATGTTGCAAGCACTATATATTTCCTGGACCACGGCGAGATTCGATCTCCCGACCTCTAGATTACTAGCATCGTAGAGTGCGACTCAACCAAGTGAGCCATCTGCATACCTCGGATAAATTCCTCATATTCTAGCAAAATTCCCCGCACGAATTCCTTTTACGTGTACGTAGAGTCAGCTCTCTCTTTTTATCCTTATATAGATCCCAAGAGCGAGGGGTCCTCTCTCTCATGTATCTATTAACCCTTCTGTCGGCACAAAGGTCTGGCCAGACCTTTCACACTATATTTCGGTCAAAAAAGTATAGAAGATGAATCCGCAGCGATTTCATACTTCATGATATCCTAAAATAATATGTTTAGAAGCATTTTGAAAAAAATTTAAAAAATCGTTTGAAGTTTTGAGCATGTTTTTGACGAAATTCAATTTATAGTGCTTTTTGATACCCACTGGCCAGACCTATAGTTTTCACCCCATTTTTCTCTACAGGTAAAAAGTGAAAACATCACATTTTCTTAAAATTATTTTATTTGTGATGTAATAATATCATTAATATTTAATTGGCACTATAAACAATAAAAAATTCTGAAATTTTTATTTAAGAAGCCGTGAAGTTCGGAAAATGAGTATGCCTAATTTTATCATGTTTTATGACATCACCTAATCAACTGAGATTTGATTCTAGGAAATTCAAACCAATTTTATTTCCTTTGTAATAGTAAGGACAAAGTATGAATGACTTGCGAACGTCTTTCTAAATAGATTTTAGCAAGAAATTTACGAAAAATTTAGAATGAATTGATTTTCGCGCTTGAATATTCCCTATTGGTTTTCCACTTATTTGGCTAAATCTTTGCCTAACACCGGGGTAAAATCTACTAACAAAGCGCTAAATATTTCTCCAAAGACATTGGAATAGGAAAATGTAATCAAACTCTCTGTTAGATATACGCCATGAAAATACAAAAGCAAAAAGAGAAGAAAATATGTGAAAACCATGTTTGTAGTAATACCACCTCAAAATATGTCTACTTAAAAACGTTCCCAGTATATCTACGAAAATGATATAAAAGCTTTCATTGTTTAACCCGGGAACACTAATGTGAGTCATTTTGACGCATATTCCACATATTTCCATTTTTCGTAGAAAGGGCGGTTGGGTTCCCCTACCCATGTATTCTTTAAGAAATATGTTTTCTAATGAATGTCCGAGTAAGCAAACGTTTTCGATTTTATGGTAAGCAGCTATTTGTGTTTTTCTGTGACGGGGTTAGTACTAAACGAACGTTTCTTGTGAGTCAAAATGACTCACGTTAGTAACAACCGTCTAAATTCTTTAGTTGGCATATTTGGTTTCTTGGTTGTTTCTACAGTTTATTCGGATATAATGCACAAACTCTTGATATAGATTGTATAAAATAAGTATTCCAAAGAATTCTGGCACAAGTTTTCATACTCTTCGACTTTAAATACAGCAATTTCCATAGTGAGTCAAAATGACTCATGGTTAGTAACAAGCGCCTGAAATTAAGGTTAGTGTTCCCGGGTTAAAAATGCTGGTTAAAAATTGGCAGAATGACTTTACGTTTAAAAATTTCACTTTTTCTAAAAAATAAAAATTTTTTCTCAGTAGGTCCAGCCAGACCTATTGGGTATAGAATATGCATATTGTTGTAGGTGCCGACAGAAGGGTTAAACATTTTCCTTTTCTCTTTCTTCATAGATTCCATGATTCAGTGCACCACCATAGGATCCTGTTGGATCCTTTTCATCTATGATTGCAGCGGGACAAGCCAACTGAAAAGAGTGAGTTATCGCAGAATTCATTTGTTCCACCGATCGCTCTATCTCAGTCGTACTATTAGGTATTTCCTCTGAAATATCCTCGATTTCTTCCAATAAACACATTTCATATTTAGTACGGTCCGTATTCCTTGGCACTCTAATACGTTTGTTTTTGCTACTCGGTTTCGTGCCATACAGAATTCAAAACTGAATAGCCATGTGATCAGACATGGTTAGTCTGTCCACCACTCTCCAGTTCTGAATTCTGTGCAGCATATTGACAGAGCTAAGGGTGATATCTATCACCTCAGCCTTCGCAACGAAGGTGGGAGCCACCGCTGTATTAGCTACTTACAAGCTGTATCTCTCAACAAATTCCAGCAGCTGCTGTCCTCTGATGTTGTTATCTGTGCTGCCCCACGCAGTATTGTGAGCGTTGGCATCACAGCCTAATATCAGACCTATACCTCTTTCTTTACAATATTTGACCAGGTTCTCTAGTTCCATTGAAGGAGTCGTAAGGTACACCGACTCGATTATAAATGATCCTGCCCCACTTCTGATCATTACTGCCCTAAGATCGGGCGAGCTTAGATGCGTCATTTGTACCGCATGTACACCATGCCGCACCAGGTTACATGTCCTTTCCTTTCCGCCCATCTGTACAGAGTATAGATTGGCGGACTGTTGCGACAGACTCCTAATTTTGTTTTTCTTGGTAATCCAGGGTTCTTGTATCAATGCAATGTCGAGTTTTTCTTCCTCACAACATCTCCTCATCATCATCACTGATGCTGATATACAGTGATGAATATTCAACTGACACACATTTAGTGTTGGTTTGTTTGAAGAGTAAAATCATCCACAATTTCAATTGCAATGAAAAATTCAATTTTCGTCGATACGCCTTACACATGTTTCAACTGAAACAACTGCCAAAATCATCTCGAACTGCATTACTCTTCTTTCACAAAGATGGTTCTCAAATTCTGATTGGGATGTTAACAGTTTGGGCAGATCAACAAAACTACCAAATTCATATTTTTACAACATCTGCAACGAAAAGCGTTGCAATTTTCTAATTCTGCCTTTTCATTTTTGGCCGTGTGAGGTGCTTTAGCCCCTGCCGTGGTTGCGCCACTGTATCAGTTTACTCATTCCAATAGGAAAACATTACCAAACATGTTCCATAATTTTCCTAGGCCTTTTTATGTATTTTTTCCGATTCCTCGGTTATTTCATCGGGAAATGTCAAATAACCGGGGAATCGAAAAATAATATATAAAATGGCCTGGGAGAATTATGGAACCTGTCTTATGGAATACCCCGTTTGTAACATATTCAAAGGCAGTCAGTATGCATTTTTATACCCTTCGCTCATAGAGTGAAAGGGTATATTAACTTTGTCATGAAGTTTGTAACGCAATGAAGGCAGCAACTCCGACCATATAAAAAGTATACATATATGATCAGCATGACTTGGGGAGTCGATTGGCCGATGTCCGTCTGTCCGTCTGTTGCGACGCGTTTTACTCGGCCAATTTAAAAGCTATGAAGCTGAAATTTTGCACAAATGCTTATTTTTGCTGGCAGTTTGTATGTTTGAATCGTTAAAATCGGACAATGGGGTCATGGGGCTGCCATACAAACCCAACCACTCAAATTAGGTTCTTATAAGAAAAACTTTTTTATTTGTGTACCAATTTCAACAAAATTACACACAAACGTGTTTCTCTTGATGACACAAAACATACCTAAGAATTGATCAAATCCGACCATGGGGTCATGGGGCAGCCATACAAACCCAACCCCCATTTTGGTTCTTCTAAGAAACATTTTTTGCACCAATTTCACAAAACCTTGAATTAATGTGTCTTTTACCAAAGCAACAAAAAAGTTAAAAACGAATGGAATGGTACTGTGGGGTCATGCTCCCGCAACCTCAATAAAATTTTCCGAGTAAATATTTTTATTTGTCCACTTATTTCAACCAAGCCCAATACTTTTGTCAAGACGGAAGAAAAAGAATAAGGAGGGGGATTAAATACAAGTCATAGGTACGCCCGAAAAAACTTTTAGCCCAAGGAGAGCAAAGGGTAAACAAATTTCGGCCGCGCCCGAAGTTAGCATCGGCCCCCGGGGGTTGGCGAGCGTAGCGAGCAGGGGCGAAGCCCCCTAGTTATTGATAAAATCGCAGCGGGAAGAATTTCACTCTCGATCTTAATTCAGCCCTTTAGCTCGTCGCTTAGGCATGGAAGGCTAACAGCCAAACTATGTAGTAAGGACGTAGGGAAACCGCCAACTCCTTTTAAGACCCAGAACCCTTCTCTATTGGTATACAAGTCTATAGATGTCGAAACGAGATAAGTGAGTGGAAAATTGCTAGACCAATACGCATTAGACTGGGAAATTCATTCACGACTACGACAGTTGACAGTCCACCGAATTGCTCCCAGAGCCTAATGAAACTAAGCAGGGCTGACAAAGCATAGAAAACCTATTTTAATATGAATTACAGAGAAATAATTGACATTCAATTCTACTCGTTTCTACCACGTTGAATTTTATCCCTGCTCCTGCCTACTTAATTTATTTTATCAGCAAAAATAACAAAAAGAAAATAAACATTTTGAATGGCTTTTATTTGATCCTGGTTTGATGCTTTAAGCAATAATAAATCTGAGTTGCGTAGGAGCCCTTATTGTGGCGTCATTACAATATCTCTCAATTATCTTAATCTGAAAGAGCGTTTAAATTCGAAATTATCGCTATTGAGAACAGTTGTTATTCTTTGTTTAAAATTAATATTGTATGATACATTTATTTGTAGGTATGCCAGATGCAGATGCCCCCTGGATTCTAGAGTTTTTTTTTTGTTTTAAATGATTCCCAAGTTTCTTATTAATAGTCTAGTACAGATAGCTCAAAACCCAAACATAAAAAAAAATTTTTTTTTGATGCCAAATTTTTGAAAACGCTGCCCAATATATGCAGAAGAAATTTGCGCCATGGGTTAAGGGGGGAGGGGTGGCAAAGTGGGGAAAATTCAGTTTTTTGCAAATATCTGGAAAACTATGAGCCTGACCTTAAAATGTCCTGAGGACGAAACAAACTACATAAAATTACCTTTGTATTGATATATAACACTTTAGACGTTTTCTCGGAAAATTATACCCTAGACCCAAAACTATTATAGTAAATTCACATTTTATGCGCTTTAAATTTCGCACTGTAACTCTTGATAGAATAGACCTAGGGTGACAAAATCTTCGTTATATTACCAATAAAATTTATTTGGTTTGTACCAAAAATTGACGCCCCCTCACTCCTCCTAAAATTTTTCAAAAATGCATGCCTGTACCTTCTTTTTCAATTCAGCCAGGTAGAGCAAAATTGGTGGGGTTCCTAGTCTAAGCCCTATTATGCTCCTTACCAAAAATTATTACCATCCGATCAAAAAAAAGGGTACTCTTCATACAAAGTCAACCAAAATTCTAAAAAAATTCACATTTTTTCACTTCTAAACTCTATCTAAAATGAAAAAATAAAATTTACCTCTCAGAATGTCATTATAACAGTTATTTGTAGTCTGTATATTCAAAAGTTTATACCAGAGCGTGCTATACAAGTACGAAAAATCGGGTTTGAAGGTTGCTAGTACACGTTACTCGATATATTCGGAATTAGCCTTAAAACTAGTACCAATGACCTTCAAACCGAATTTGTTGATATTTGTAGTGTACGCTTTGATGCAAACTTTTGAACATACATTCAGAAGACTACATTTAACTGTTATAATGACGTTCTAAGATATAAATTTTAATTTTCCATTTTAGATAGAATTTAGAAGTGGAAAAATGTGAAATTTGTTAAAATTTTGGTTCACTTTGTATGGGGGGTGCCCCCTTGATCGGGTGGTAATAATTTTTAGTGGAGAGCATAATGGGCCTTGGACTAGGCACCCCACCAAATTTTATCTGCCTGGCTCAATTTGAAAAGAAGCTACAGGCATGCCTTTTTGAAAAATGTTAGGAGGAGTGAGGGGGGCGTCAATGGTCGGAGCACTTTAATTTTTGGTTCAAATCAAATAAATCTTGTTAGCAATATATGGACAAGATCTTATGATCCTAAGTCTATTTTATCAAGAGTTACAGTGCGAAATGTAAAACTAAAAAAATGAAAATTCACTATAATACTTTTGGGTTTAGGGTATAATTTTCTAAAAAATATCAAAAGTGTTACATATCATCACAAAGGTAATTTTGTGTAGTTCGTTTCGTCCGCAGAACTTTTTAAGGTCAGACTCATAGTTTTCCAGATATTTGCAAGAAAGTGATTTTTTACCCCTTTGTCACCGCCTCCCCCTTAACCCATGGCGCAAATTAGTGTAACTTTTTACTGCGTATATTGGGCAGTGTATTCAACAATTTGGCATCAAAGATTTCATTTTTTTTTATGTTTGGGTTTGGGGCTATTTAGAACCTATTGTACTGGACTAATAAAACATCTTGCTCAAGTTGATATAATGAATTCTAAATAAAAATATATTTTTGTTCAACATGCGTTTTCCATGAATATGCCGTACACGAGAACATAAAACGAAAATCATTATTGCTTCTCAGAAAATGATATCGATACCTTTATTGCATGAAATTTCGGTTAAGTTCCTTTTTTTCCACTTTGCAGAGAAGATATCAGGGATTTGGAGCGGAGCGGAGCGGAGCGATGGAGCGGAGCGGAGCGACCTTAAATTTCGGAGCGAAAGAGCGGAGCGTGGAGCGAGTTTTTGCAGGCTGGAGCGGAGCGAATTTTGCTTTGAAGATCGCTCCGCTCCGCTCCGCTCCGATGTAAAAAATCAAAAAAATCCGAGAAAAAAAAGGATTTTTTTCGACGAAATTTTTCATTTTATGGAACGAATTGATGATTTTGGGCTATTTAAAGGCGAAGAATTCGCTGAGGGACTTGCAAAATTTCGTATTATTGTGAAATTCATTGTGATAAAAGAGGTTTTGCGTTTAGTCATAATCATCACTCTTCATTATTAAGAAATTCAAGATCATCCAGGACAGAAAAGTCCTGTCCTGTACTCGATAAATGAAACGCCCTTTTTAATTTAAATTAGTTATTAGGTGCGTTTTATTGGATGGAGTACAGCGCAGCTTCCATAACCATTTGAGAGATCTCGTTCTATACGGGATGTCCGGAAACTATCGCATAAAAGCACCCAAATATGATTCCTCGTGATATTTCCAGCAAAAAGGAGTATAAACAAATTATTAACTCTTCAGCTTTCACAGACATTTAAAGATTTTTCAAATAAATAAACCGCATAAAAATTGGATAAGCAGTTCAGTTTTTACAGTTTTACACAGCTTCAAAGACAAAATTTTGTGATCTTACTGCATATACATTTTTTTCCCACGGAGGTGTTAGTGGTAGCATTTTTGGAAAATCTTTAAATGCTAAGGAGTTAAGGATTCAGCACCTATTTTCCTGGAAATGACATTAATAATCAGTCTTGACTCGGTAATCCGCATCTCCTTTAATCCGGATATCACGCTAATCCGGACGACTAAATATTTCCACTATGTCTTCTATAGTCCGGATTTCAGCAGCAATGTTGACTCTAAAATCCGGATATTTGAGATTTTCAGTGTGAAATGGTAGATTTGGTCTCGTACTTTTTTACGGGACTGTTTAGCAATTGACATGATTCTGGCTAATTTCTAACAAATAAAACATTTATCGACTTTTGTTCCGCCTTTTTATTTGTTTGGATTGTTTTTCCTAGAAAAAAGTGATTGCGCTAATCCGGATGTTCCAATGATCCGGATTACCCCTTGCAATAATTGATCCGGATTACGAAATTGGTGCTATCCTGTTCTGTACTTGATCGAATAAAACGCACCTGTTAAGTCATATTCTATAATACGTGAGTAGATATACGTTAAATTGAATAGTTCGCGGAAAATAATAAATATTTACTAAGAACAATGAAGTTTTGTTGTATTTTTGTAATGGAGCGGAGCGGAGCGTGGAGCGGAGCGGAGCGAAAAAATTTTAGTCGGAGCGGAGCGCTGGAGCGGAGCGGTTTCAAATTGGTCGGAGCGGGAGCGGAGCGGAGCGAAAAAATGTGTCGCTCCAAATCCCTGGAAGATATTCAACAACATAATAATGCCTATTGAACAAGTTGCTGTTTCCACGTGTACGCTATATTGAATGCTCTTCATTTTTAAAAAGTTTGCTCGAATTGCCACTAGGAATGGAACCAGAGGAGCCGACATGTACATGACATTGGAACACGGAAAAAAATTCCAAGTATGTAACAACCTACGCTACAGATTTGTACAAAATGAAGGTTTTCTCAGGAAATTCCTCAGGATGTTTGACTTGAACAAAATCAAGCGTTGACCAAATTCTTGTACATATTTTGTACATTACTGAGAAATCATTGTGTCCTTCATAATGTTTTAACTTTAACTGAGAGTTGTCTTTTTTGAAAGGACAAGTAATAATTTTGGAAAAGTACTGTTGGGATCGTCTAGAGAATTTATTGGGCACTGTAGGTATTTAGGTTAATTTTACAAGAATAATTTGCTTTGATGTTTTGTGACGAGGATGTTTTCTTGTTTTAGTTGTCAACAATCGTGAAGAATTTGGTTGCATTAAGCTTGGAATTTGGGTCACATTTATTGTTAGCAGATATTAATGTCCAGACTCTTTGAAATTCCAAATTCCGTCTAAATCAAAAAGCACCCCCTTATGAATTTATCCACTTAATATTAGCCGATATCAATTTCAAACCCTTTTCGTTAAAATGAAGTGGAAATAGTAGGTTGAATTTTGATCAGTTGAATTTAATTTTCAGGATTTCCATAGCTGAACTCAGTTTCACCAAATTATCTACATTATTCATACTCCAGCGAGTTGCGGCACACAGAGTGCATTTCGAGCCGGTTTCGAACTAGTATTACATGGCGCGCTGCAATTCTCATCAGATGCCTCTACGTATGCAGCGCGTAATGTAATAACAGGAGAGGCATTACCGGACTCAACCAGGCAAAGGTGTACGATCCTCTTATATAGGACACGAAATACACCCTGGTATCGAATCATTTTAAATGGGCTAGGCAATGGCTAGCCACCGATTCGATACGGCCGCGTTTCTGAACTATGTGTCAGAGAACGGGTTTAAACAAAGCAACAAAAACATTGTTGTTGGACGGTGGATGTTGCATGCTCAAGTATGGAGTATGCATACTATCGTGCTGCCCCACTATGGGCAAACTGGACGGTGGATAACTCAAATCATTTTTTGAGCATGCAACATCCACGGTCCAACAACAATAGGCACGTTTTATTGTGTTTATCCCGTGCAGGTTTGGGTAGAACTTCATATAAAAAAAATGACACTTACCCAGGTAAAGTTCACGCGTGCAACTACCCTTCACGGGATAGAGCTTAAATGTAGATGGCGGACGCATAGGGAAAATTTAAGGGAATTTGTTTTTTCAAACCAAATGTGAGAGTTTTTCTCATCACCAGAAAAGATTTTGCAAAGAAATAATCATCTTCTGTGATAAAATCCACCACATCTAAAAAATAAGCCGATGAATGTGAGTCAAAGATGCGCAAAAACTGTCAAATGTCAGCTGTTTGGTCTTAGAGGATGTTACCCGCGATCGTTTTTTTCGAGTCAGATTTACCCGCGATGCGAAAAAAACGTCGCTAATGTTTTTGTTGCTTTGTTTAATTATCTACATATCTGCATAAGAATTCTCATCCTACATTTTAATTTTAAATTGCATGTGATAAGCGTTTCATCATCCAATAAAGTCCAACTCCATAAACAGATCACCACACTTTCATCATTATATCGTCCATACAAAAAAAAACAACCAATGAATCTTCATACTGGTAATGCAAAATTGCTGTATGCCACTAATTTTTAACTTAGTTAAACGTAACGTGTGTGCATAATATATGCCTTTACGTCTGGATACTTTTATAACACAATAATATGATAAAGCAACACACAAGCAATCCTTTTTGTGTGGTCTGAAAAAAGGATTTTCGACGTATAAAATCATTGTTGATTACATTTCATGCATATGTGTAATGTTCTCACATTTTTCGTAATTTACGCTGTAGCTGACAAAAAAGGCATTCTTGTGCGTAATTTTTTATCAGGTGGCGTTTGAGGAGATGTTTATCCTTCGGGGCTGCGTGTTGTGAAAAATGTATGCATGTATGTATGTACATTGGACAACGAACGACGTCGACAACGTCGGAATATTTTTCGGAAACATAATGCTGATGGAAAATTGTTTTTAAGCTGCTAAGAAATAAATGATTTTACGTTTTGGGTAATACGTTTGTGAATATGAATACGCGTAAATTATTATTATTAAGCTTACAACGACAGCTGAAGTGTTCATAATGGTGCTAATTTTTTCAAGTTTTGTCTTGGTGGAAAATTGGCTGAATATTGAATATTTTGTGCATTTTTTTTTGCGTTTGGTTGGCATTTTTCTGGTTTATACAGGCTTGTTCTGCTACTCAAGGTCCAGTCACAGAAACTGGTGATATCGCGTATGACGTAATTCACGAAAAAAAAATCGAGTCACTTTTTTTGTATAGTTATCAGTGGCGTAGAGAGCTTTTCGGAGAGGGGGGGGGGATCATTTTGCAAGATTGCTTATACTTTTAGGGTTATCAAATGTTGCATTTCAAAATAACAATTTCTGTATTTATTACACTTCAAATTAGCCGTTTTTTCAGCAAATTTTGGTGCAAAATAGATAGCAATTTTGGCATATACGAAAAAACTGAGTCTTGAAATAATTTTGGCTTTTTTACTACGGTGAGGGAATCCGCAGTATTCCAATTTTCATACAAATTATCGATACTGTGCTTGGAGTACCAGAGCTTTATATTGGGTTAGATCAGTGGTTCCCAAAATTTTCGGAGTCACGGAAGACCGAGCATCGCCGCTTTTCTGGCCGGAACACCTCAACACAGTTATTATATATGCCCAGAAAAGGGAAATTGTGAAGACGGGAGCTCGTTGCATATATGTGCATAAAGCAAAATCGAAATTTTCCGATAATTTGGAAATTCGTGAGTATATATTTCTAAAATTTCCAAACTTTTAGGACACCGTAGTTGCTAGCTATATTTGCTATAAATTTGTAGACCATGCGTAAATTTTGCATATGTGATGTTAGCACTCGCCCTACTTTCGAAAAGTAAATAAATGTGCTAGTTGGGTTATTCTTTAAAAAAGATACTAATTACTCCTCTCCACCTCTCCTTTTCACCAGAAGGACATTGCATGATCCCTGATTTTTGCCAAAGCCAGCTACCTAATTTTCAAATAGAGGACGAAGCATGCAATTTTTATACCCTTCTCTCATAGAGTGAAAGCGTATATTACCTTTGTCATGAAGTTTGTAACGCATTGAAGGAAGGTCGGAGATGCGACCATATAAAAAGTATACATAATGATCAGCATGACTTGGGGAGTCAATTGGGCGATGTCCGTCTGTCCGTCTGTCTGTTGCGACGCGTTTTACTCGGCCAATTTAAAAGCTATGAAGCTGAAACTTTGCACAAATGCTTCTTTTTGCGGCAGGCAGTTTGTATGTTTGAATCGGTAAAATCGGACAATGGGGTCATGAAGCTGCCATACAAACCCAACTCCCCAAACTAGGTTCTTCTAAAAAAAAATTTTTATTTGTGTATGTACCAATTTCAACCAAATTCCACACTAATGTGTTTCTATTGATAGCACAAAACATAAGTTAGAATGGATCAAATCGGACCATGGGGTCTTGGCGTCATGGGGCTACCATACAAACCTAACCCCCCAAATTAAGTTCTTCTAAGAAAAACTTTTTTATTTGTGCAGCAATTTCAACCAAATTTCACACAAATATATTTCTATTGATGACACAAAACATGTAAGAATGGATAAAGTTGAACCATGGGGTCCGATGCAAACCCAACCCCCCCCCCCTATTTTTGTTTTTCTAAGAAACTTTTTTTTACACAAATTTCAGAAAACCTTGAATTAATGTGTCTTTATCAAAGCACCTCAAATGCTCCCGCATCCCCAATAAAATTTTCTGAGTAATTGTTTTTATTTGCCCACTTATTCCAACCAAACCCCACATGCATATTGTTTTGCCGACGCAACGGAACTTTTGTGAAGACAGAAGGAAAAGAATGGGGTGGGTGGGGATTAAATACAAGTCGTAGGTACGCCCGAAAAAACTTTTAGTCGGAGGGGAGCGAAGGGTATCCAAATTTCGGGAATATTATCTTAACTCCACACTTCACCCTATTTACCACCAACTTTCCTTAAGACAAACAAAGTGGAAATACGAAAAGTTCAGTCTGAAATTTCGCGCCCTCAATAGAAATCCAACAAAATTTGCAATCAATTAAAAATTTACATCTTCAACAAACAATAGCTATAACGTATAGCCAAAGAGTCCTTTTATAGTGACTTAACCAAAAAGTTGCAAAAATCGTGAAAGTTCGAGAGGATGCTGAATTCTAATTTAAATACGAAAAGGATTGTTATTGGTTTGCGCTTTCTGAAATATTTTGTCAACATATGCGAACATGAAAATGTCGAACTACTACGTGCCTGTCTGCCTGCTTTTTATATAAGTACACTCCCAATCAATAGGATAGTTCCACTTGTAAAATGGCTATATCTCGGTAAGTGATAACGGTATTTTCTTCAAACTTGGTTACAATATTTACAGTAGCCTGCCTGTTCTTTGAATAACAGGATGTCTCAAATCCGGAGTCCCGTTAGGATTTTCTTACGAGAATTCTTAAAAACAGTACAAATGGTGAAGTCAATAGGATAGTTCCATTGGAAATAAAACATCAAATAACGGCAAGAAAGGATAATTTTACTTTGGAAAATGAAGCTGGTAATAAGAAGAACTTTATTTTAATAATTTGAGCTCAAAAACTTAATCTGGGATAGAATTGTATAGGTTTTAACGGTAAATTAAGTTGATTTCGTCCCGAGCTCCTCTAAACGTACGCCAAAGAGCTTCAGTGTTCTTAAACTATCGTCTAACGGTATAGATCTTCCTCTTCATTCATTTCCACACTTTTATTGATGATATTTAGATCTAGGAAGTATGAAGGTCTTTCCATAACCTTGATTAGTTGGTCTTCAAATCAATTTTCATCAGCCTTGCTTCATAATTGGAGTCATTATCTTGCTAAAATCTTATAGGAATGGCATGGAAAATGTCGGAAGTTTTAGGCAATACATTAGGAAGAATATCTTTGAAAGCCTGGGTACTCTGAGTACCCCTAATTTAAGAAAGCTCAGTAGTTCCATATCAAGATATTCAACCCCAATGGAGAAACTGTATGGATTGGTCAAACGCGTTATTTTTACTGATGGAAAAGATTAAATCTCGTCGGTTCAGATGGATTTAGGTATTATTTCCACGATTTGAGCAAGAAGGAATTAATTTTGTAGACGCAATACTCAGAGTAAGAAATGTCGAAGTATGGGGTGGAATGTCTCTGTGTGGAATTATTGAGATTGTGGAAATTAGCGGTATTCACAACGTCCAGGCTTACAAAAAAATTCTGGGCAATATAGTTCTTAAAATTACCGACATTTTCCATTCAACTTCTTTGATATTTTAACAAGATAATAGCGTCAGTCAAGGAGCAAGACTGATAAAAGATTTGTTTCAAGACCAGCTAATCAAGGTTTCGGAAAGACCTCTATACTTCCTAAATCTAAATACTATCAAAAATGTGTGGGGATGAATGACAACGAAGATCTATACCGTTAGACAATAGTTTAAGAACACTGAAGCTCTTCTGCGAACGTTTAGAAGCGTTTTGGGCGAAATTAATTTAATTTACCGTTAAAACATATACAATTCTATCCCAGATTAATTTTTTGAGCTCCAATTACTTAAATAAAGTTCTTCTTAATACCAGCTTCATTTTCCAAAGTAAAATTATCCTTTCTTACCGTTATTTGATGTTTTATTTCCAATGGAACTATCCTATTGACTTCACCATTTGTACTGTTTTTAAGAATTCTCGTAAGAAAATCCTAACGGGACTCCGGATTTGAGACATCCTGTTATCCAAAGAACAGGCAGGCTACTGTAAATATTGTAACCAAGTTTGAAGAAAATACCGTTATCACTTACCGAAATACAGCCATTTTACAAGTGGAACTATCCTATTGATTGGGAGTGTATGTATATGCTGAACTGAAAACATAACCGACATAGAGAACAAAAGCAAACCGAAAGTCCCTTAAATGGAAATGGACAGTTAAATGCAAACTTAATCCATTTGGGTATACAAAGGAGGTATAAGTTTAAGGACTGTTTGAAAATTTAAATAAATATCTCATCATACTATCGAGATTTCTCATCATCATTAAATCCTTTATGTTGATGAGAAATGAATTGGTGAGAGCGATAGTAGTGAAGTGAGATGAGAGATATAAAATTATTGTTAATTCCAAAAAGTTGGAGGGTGGTAGAAAAGTTTTCATTGTTGTGTAAACGGTCAATTAAATCGTCCAATTTCATATTTATGTAATAAAGCAGCGCATTAGAATAGTATCCTTAAAGCCAATTAAAATCTTCCCATCTGTTTCTGGTTGTGATGTTATTAAAAAGAGCGTATTAAACAAAAATTACTAATGTTGTTAACCGCATGCGTCAGAAAAGAATTAACGTATACCGTTTCCAATATGATTGTAATTAGTTCATAATAGTCTACCAAAAATACTTAACTTAACGATTCGCCTCCATTAAATATGGTTCTCATTTCAAATCGAAAAATACGTATATGTATTACCATTAGCGCACCAATTTGCTTTGTCTTTGTTGATGAAATTGGCAAAGCAAATGGCAAAGTTCAACAGCCCATACAACCGTTTACTCCAATTTCATTTCGGGTCACTAATTCGAATTATAATCTTTCACTCGGGAAATTTATGACGATCGAGAAACCTACCCCCACCCCACCCCTGTCGTATATTGAAAACAAATTAACGAATTACTATCGTAATTCATTAATCATGGTCTAATGAAAATTGTATTGACAATTAGGCACTATAATGCGATAGTATGGGTTTTCGATCAATAGCGCACTTCAATTAAGCCCGAGTCGTGATGCGAGAGAACGAGAGCCGTAAGGACATTTTCCATTAGTGTCTGCATATGTGGGCCGCAATCCTTTATGTATTATATTGATATGCATGTGCACACGTATATCCATAACATCTCTCCCATAATCAATGCCATACATACATTTTTTCTGTCGAACGTTTAAATATCCTTTAAATCATACAATAATTTCCCTTCACTTCAGAACATGCCAAAATTATGACATATAGCCTGGAAAATTGCAAAAGGACGAGGAAGCAATCTGCATGCATGGGTCGATATACGAGTTTTTGTCGCAGAATTCATTTTTTATGACGAGCAAAAGTGATTGATTTCCTTAGAAAAATAATCGAAGAACGGATTGGAGCGCGTAAAATGTTTACCGACGAACATTATACGTGCGAGTATAAGACGATCACGTCCTTGCGTAAAGCCGCGAGCAATTCCATTCCCGTGATTGGTAGCAACAACGAAAAAATGAAAACGGCTCACCCCCTCCCAGCCCGTGCGACCGTGTTTCATAATACACACAATATGATGTAAAATAAAGAAATGATATAACTTCTGTGTGTCTGGAAAAATATGAATGGAATGACTGAAGCCGGCTTCTCACACAAATTTTCAGTGTGGCTGGGGGATTGTGTTTCGATTCGACCAAGTGCGCGGGAACTACAAAATATTGTCGAGGCTCAGCTCGCAACCACTTGCCAGGTGATGACGTAAACGCCATTGTTCCCGTTGGCTCGACTTACACAAATATATCTGTATAGAGCCAGAAAAAGTCCAACCCCACTCCTAAAAAAAAGTTCGAGCGCTTTGCGCGCAACCTTGTTCCCCACAATCGAGCCGCTCCATCTCGCGAGGATTGTACTGTCATATTTTCGGTTTGTTGAAACTTTCCCTACGTTTTGCGTATGGCCGTGCCGTAAGGGTAGCAGGAGCAGTTCAGCCGTCGTCGTCGGTCGTTCGTCGCAACACTATTGTCAAAAGCAAGGCGCCACTATATCTGTTTCGGATGTTCAGCATACACACTTGTGTGTCTTAAAATAGAATTTGACTAAATTAGAAATAAAAGCATGTCCTGTGTGTGTTCCTTTGTGTGACGCGCGACTTGTTTGAGGAGCTTTCATATTCTCACGACCATGACCTGTATCATGTTGCGAGGAATACATGCGGTGCGGTAGCGATATACCGAAATTTCTGTGCGCAACACATTCCTACGATTTTTGGTCGCCGGCCACTCAAAAAATACACAAGGAGAAAAACAAACATTTCTAATTCATTGGAGCTTTTGTATTTCTGTGTAAAGAATTTCGGAGGACGCTTGGCGAAAAGTGTAATGAACAAACTTTTGGGTAAGGAAATTTAAAGCAAGTTCAGTGTTGAAATGATTGCGAATGAGAGTCCTTCGTGGGCACATCGTAATCTTGTGGCCAGTGATTGCATATAATTTCACATGGTTGATTTATTATTGATTTTAAACTTGTTTACTTTTTACAATGCCATCAATATCCTCTTTAGTAAAACGCTAGACGTAAAAGCAGCTTTGATTCAAAAAATTGGGTAAGGGTGCAATGACACTGACTGTCAAGCTCTAGGCGTATAAAACACACTGTTTTTCCGATTTTAGTTCGGCTAGTTGTGTTTTTAGGGAAATTTGTTGGATTAGATAAAAATGTTATTTTGCTATTCTAGCTGGAGTAGTTTTCGAGATATTGAGGTTTTTTAGTTGGGAAACAAAATGAAAAAAAAAAAACATTTTTAAATGCCTGTGGCAACTAAAGGGTTACGCATTTAGGGTATATCCCGTAAACACTTTTGATGGAAATCACATAAGAAATTATTTTCGGTGCGTTTAGGGAGCAGTTTCCGCACACCCTGTATTCGAATACATGTGAGTTACAAGCTTTGAGCTTTCCGCTGCGAGTTTGCTGAGCGTTAATCAAAACGACCCAACTAGCAATTTTAGTAGCGAAAACGTAGAAACCACTCCAATATTGCCTTTGAAAATAACAAATACTTTTGATAGTTTCGTGACAAGAACCTTTTTGTCACCAAAATGTAACTAATATGGGAATGAAAACTTTCGTGCGCCAATGCTCCTTTGCCACCATAGGAAGTTGCAACGTGATTGGAACGCGCCAACCAAGATTGCAAAATGTGGTCGAATAATCTGCTTTTTGTTTCTTATGATTTTTGGGGTGCTGAGCTTGAATCCGGAACTTCGCACCCAAAATTTCGCGGCGGAACAGGACCAAATCCGCAACGCACAACTCCACGATCGTTCAAACCAATTGGTCGTTTCATCATCAATGTGGCACGATATCGTAACGTCGGGCTTTAGCCGCCTGAATCGTTGACCTCTAATTGACGCGGTTACGTGACTGTCCTCCAGTTTCGGAAGCCCAGCAGCTGGTAGGCGTCCTCACCTACAGAGTTCTCCCAGCGAGCTCTCGGTCGTCCATGCAACCTCGTTTCGTCATTTCGTTGCGCGTTCATCACCTTCTTTGGCATGCGATCAGCGTCCATTCACTGTACATGCCCAGCCCATTGCAAACGTTGAAGCTTCATGATTTTCGATATTTCCAGCTAATCGTAGAATTGATACAACTCATGGTTGTACCGGATACGCCATTAATTTCGCTCGCGAACGGCCCCGAAAATTCGCCGAAGCACCTTTCGTTCGAGTCGGTGTAGCAAAATTTCGAGGCTTGGGTGAGGGTTCATGTTTCGCAGCCATAACATAGCACGAGTCGGATGATCGTTTTGTACACACGGAGCTTTGTGTTCCTGTGCGTAAGTTTTATTATTATTTATAGGAATGACCGAGAAATATGTCTTATTGGCTAGTTGTATCCGTCGCTTAATTTCGTCGGTTACCTTGGCGTCCTTTGATACGTTACAACCCAGATAGTTGAAGTTGTCTACATACTCGATATTAATGTCCCCCACTCTGATATGCTTGAATTTTCTGGTGTCCTTGCTTTCGATTGCATCATGGCCTTTGTCTTGCTTTCGTTGATATGTAGTCCAACTTCCTTTGCGGCGTTATTGAGGTTATGCAGAAGGCTTCCTGCATCACCCAATCTTCGAGATGTTGATGTCGTCGGCATACGCTACTAATTGAGTCGCCTTGATGAGTAGCGTTCCGTTGCTGTCCATATTCATGGCTCAATTTACATACTCCAAAGCACTTTTGGAGTAGTAGCTTCACAGTCTGAAGCTGAACGGTAGTTGAACGACCAGGTCTGAAAGAGCCATAATATTCGCCAATGATTTGCTCTGCGTACGGATTAATTCTCTTTTCCAGAATTTTTGATAAAATATATAAAATATAAGTTGTGCAAACTAATGATATGCCTCTGTAATTTTCGAATTTCAGCTTGTCACCCTTTTTGTGGATTGGGCAGGTTATGCTTTTGCGTCAATCTTCGGGGATTACATCGTCGTTCCATATTTTCAGCAAGCACATGTATAGCGTGTTTCATCAGTTTTGCTGGGATCTCGTCAACGACGGGCGCTTTATTACGTTGAAGCGATTGCATGGCGAGACTCTCATCCTCTACTGTTGGGGGTTGAACGGGAGGGCCTGGTTCGACTAACTGCTTAAGAGCTGTCTCCGTGAGAGAGGTTGAAGGTGTATTGAGGAGCTCTTCAAAATGCGAGGCCCATTGTTTATTTATGCTGTCAATGTCGCTGATAATGTTGTCCTTTCATTGGCTTGTCCTGGGTTGATAATAATCATTCTTGATTGTGTTGATTAGTTTGTACGCCTGTCTATTGTTCTTACTGGCTAATCTTTGGTTTATTTGCTGTTTGCGTTTCTTACGTCTAACTATGTAGCTTATTAGATACTCGCCGGAGTTCGTTGTATTTTTCTTTCTTGGCTCGGGATGCGCGTTGTGTATATTGCCGATAGCTTTCATTTTTCGCTTCAATGGAGCCCCTGCATTCGTTTTCGAACCAGTTAGTTCGTCTACGCCGGGCTTTATACCCCTCGACCGCATCTGCAATTCATTTGCTGCTGTCTTTGAGCTCCTCCCAGAACTCATAATCGCCTAAATTGCTGATATTATCAAGCATGGGCGACAGTTTTTCCTCAAGCGTAGTAGTGTATGCTGCTGCCGTGGCATCATTGATCAAATTGTCAACCTCGAAGATCTTGGCAGGGTTGATTCTCGTTAGGTGCTCTGAATGTATTTGTACGTCGTCTTCATCAAATAGTGATCTGAGTCGCAGTTGGGTCCTCGATAGGATCGGACGTCTAAGACAGCCGAAACCCATCTCTTGCTGATAAGTACTTCTGGTTCATGGTGTATTCATCTGGAGATTTCCAGGTGTGCTTATGGATACGTCGATGAGGGAAACATGTAGTGCTTATAAGCTGTTTCCTGTCGATAAGTCGCTGACCGGTGTTGTTGCCTTCATCGAGGAGGCTGTGACCTCCAGTAGTTCCCCTATTCCAGCTTTCGTTTCCGACTTTGTTGAAAGTCTCCCAGCAGCAGCTTAACGTCGTTTGATGGAAGTAAGTCGAATAGTGTTTCTAGGTGGTTGTTGAACTCGTCCTTAATCGCGTCTTCTTTTACTTCTGTAGGGGCATGCGAATTTCAAGTTTCTTCAATTGAAGCTTCTTTATTAGGATGAATTGTCGGCACATGGCTAAATCATAATATGGCTTAACCACTGAAGGAAGACCATCATGTTACATATCACGTTATCACCTGAGACGCTCAACATAATAATACAGCACTCAGGCGCAGGGGTGCCTCTTCCAAATGTCGCATCAAGTGATTTGACTTATCCGCTAGAGGATTTACCTACTATACCGTTACCAGGGGACGCTCGCGTGGAGGACCACATGGAAGAACTCTTTCGCCGTTTAGTGGCTAAAATTTAAAGTCTTCAGCACATGAACAATATTTTTCCTTCAAGGACCAGTTGTATTGCTATTATGGCAAATGCACTAGCGCCACAACGCTTGGCTAACCAAACCATGGTTATATGGGGAAATCGGTCTGGTCAGCTCGATTCGAATGGATTTTTCTCGTTATTTTCAAATCTTGTGGACAAGAGCTTATGCGTGAATGCCCTCCGCAACAAATTCAGGATTTTTCTGCAAGCATTTCTCTGACGAATTTTCATAAAGCTTAGGATAGAATTAAACTTTCTGAACGTAAAACCTTATTTAGGGGAGCTGGACAAAGAGGAGAATAAATTAAGCGTTTTTTTGCTTCGACTCGAAATATCGTGCTCACCTCGCTAGGAGGCGGCGCCCGCTCTCCTTTATGCCGCCCCGGGCAAGATGACAAATTCCCGCCCTATATTTTGAAAGCGTTCATGGGGTGCGTCATTTCAATTTCATCAGCCAGGATGCTATTTTCTAAAATTTAAATTTGAATCTAGCTCAAAAAGGTCCCTAATGTTTCACACACAAGGTCAATTCGAATCCATTTTTTTGGGTTTTCGTTCTGTCAAAATCATACTCTGTCTTGGATTTTGACAGAAAGAAAATTCCAAAAATTGGTTTCGGATTCTCCTTTTGTGTGTGGCATAAGAATAAGAATATAGAGATAATTTTTTTTAAGTTTTATACATACTACTGTTGACAATTAATTTACTATAGACTCAAATCGTTACTGCAATTTGACGTTTAGATTTACCTCTGGCCTGCTAAATGCTTGTATTGTGTACTGCAATAACTAAATATTCTGCCGAACATTACTGGAATAATTCCCGAAATTATCTAAGGTGAGGACCGCTTACGTCAGCTAGGTCAGTTTGAACAGGACACGCCTCATAGTATGAGGTACTACTGAGTGAGATAACTGATGCAGATGGAATCAGGCGTCAACCGAACACCTTACCGTGAATGCTCAGCTTAGGCTCGGCGTTCCTTAAAATCGAATCGAAGAATACTTTTAAAAAGAGAATTAATTCGCCGAACTTTCACATCACTTGGCCCTCCATGTAAATACGACTGGCCCAGTGGCGCAACCACGGCAGGGACGTAGTCTGGGGAGGGGTAAATGGGGTCCGGACCCTTTTCGAAATATTTCCAAAGGGCCTTAACCTTCGGGCGGGCGCAATGCATCTGACAGATTAAGTGGCCAGTTTTTGTTGCGCCAATCAGCGATACGTAAAGGGAGAGATCTGAAACTCACAGTAGCTTAATCTTTATCGATCAACTATCCAAAGCAGTTTTCAGTTTCTATCTACCATATGTCTGAGGGGCGGGAGGGGATGAAATAATCTCTCAGATGTATTGCGCCCGATTGTGTTATTTTCTCCTTTTCTATGAAAATTTCCTCATGTTATACACTTCACATTGCGTAATAACGTTGTGTTGACTTTTAGGTTCACCAAATCGTTCAATAGTGTGTTTCTAGTAAAATAAGCTCACATTTTTTAAGCGGTCGAGTTGTTGGAGGTTTTTTAAATATTGAAGCTATTGAAAGCGGAATATTATTAGAAAATTTAAAATGTGAAGGGTATCAAACTTTGTGAGCCAGTTTTTGTTTCTAAAATTACGTAGAACTGTTTCAAAAAGACAATGCAACAATAAATAAGAGTCTAAAATATACAGAAACTTAGTTTCATCCCTTTTTCTGCACTTAATCTGTCAGATGCATTGCGCCCGATCGTGTTAGGATTAGTATTGCGCCCGCCGGAAGGTTAAAATGTGACAATAACATAAAATGCACACTCATTATTTTAGCTAGACATTTTCTGGAAACTCTGCGTGGACTTGGCAGTTGAGTTAGTTGTTTCGGAATTGGAGTAAAGCCGAGTTTGTCCGTAAATCGGGTTTTGAAAACAATTGATTGATATACTCGCGTATTTTCTGAGAGGTATACAAAGTCGAAACGTTAACAAAAATCGCAACAATGTTACTTATAGAAATATATATAAAAACCATTTACAATTTAATTCGCTTAGTTTAGAATCGAGTTTTGGACCCCTCCCAAAACGAAATCCTCGCTACGTCCCTGAACCACGGGAGGGGCTACATATTTTGTTGGAGGTTTTACTGCTGAAACAAGTGAGAGATATTCTTAAGCCGGCCCCACACTGACCGGAGTGTGGTAAACACCGCGCAAAAGATTGATGCGAACAATCGTGTAGCAGTGTGGTTGGGCGACTCAAAGGTATCATTCTTGGACCGATCTTTTGGGCGGTATGTGCCACACTCTGGTCGGTGTTGGGCCGGCTTTATGTGTAGGTACTGTGTGAGACTTAATAATTGAATATTTTTTATTACAATTGTTATGTAGTTATGGAGGATTTTATGTTTTTATGAACTAATTACAATGTCAAATTTAAGTTCGTTTTTATTTCTTGTTACATGTACGTCAATGTCCATCATTACACCTGTGAGATTTTGATTTGCTTGACACAACAACACCCTGTGATATTTTTTATAATCAATTGACACATTAACATCTGAGATGTCTTTATATGCCAATTTGACATTGTAATTAGTTCTTTGTCTTCCATCATCGTTACTACTTATGTAATTTGCCTACTTTTTGAATATCAATTGGTAATTTAATTTATTATTATTTAATTTTGTTTTATATGCCCAAAATTTGTTTTGTTTTTATAAAAAACTAAACCCTGAAGATGGTTTCCCGAAATTTATCGGTTCGACTACAATTTTGGGCTTTTCCATTTGGGTTCAGCTATCGAGGCAACACAACACGACTTCGAAAAAAAAAACTTTTTTATTTGTGCACCAATTTCAACCAAATTTCAGACAATTGTATCACTATTGCTGACACAAAACATACGTAGGAATATATCAAATCGGACCATGTTCATGGTCGTGGGGCCATACAAACCCAACCCCCCATTTTGGCTCTTCTAAGAAACATTTTTTACCCCAATTTCACAAAACCTTGAATTAATGTGTCTCCATCAAAGCAAATAAAAAGAAAAGAAAAAAACGAGGCCGAGGCTAATTTAGGGCGCGGCCGAAATTTGAATACCCGTCACATTTGAATAAAACTTGATTTTCTTTTGTGTTAATAATTTCTACCGCAGCCCTAATACGTGTTCCGAATCTGTCTGTTCTTGAATGCGTTGAGGCTAATCAAGGAACACACTTGGATAAATGTTGGTTAAGATTCAAAAAGAAAAAAGTTTTTCTTACCTAATATTTGCAGGTTGGTTTGTATGACAGCCCTATTACGTAGTGCTCTGATTTCATCTGTTCCTAGATACAGGGCCGGGTTTCTCATATGGGCAACTGCCCGAAGCGGCAGATTTGGGGGGGGGGGCGGCAAATTTATGAAAATCCTATTCGGTGAGAGATTCCTTTTGAAATTTCAAGCAGTTGACATGATTTAAAAAAACAATTTATTCTAGTTAGGTGTATTCGTTCAATCGTAACACTCACTTTCAGGGATCCAGCATAATGCTCCGTTGTCCATTTTAATAGAACTACTGAAGTTAAAATGTTTGACATGGTTTACGCCACGGGGACTTAACCGTGAGCATCTGATTTTTCGACTGCAAGTTACTTAAACTACCCTCAGAATCGAAAAAATTAAAAATATTTTTTGGCATAGCGATCTTTCGGAGAGTGTAAATCGTCTCCAAGGAAGTAACTGATCCTACCTCACACTCTCTGTTTTGATATCCATATTGATCCCTTGACTGACCTATTTGGTAAGATCCAATGAAACTGTTGTTTTATTTTTTTAACGAAATGTTCCGCCATCGCATAAAAACTTTCATTTTTCGGAACACTACACATTGTTAAAGACTCGCTATCGTACTAGATGAGTCTCCGGGTTAGATTGATAGCTGAATTGGCAACGGTAATTAGTAAAAGCGAGCATACATTTTGTGCCTTACTACTTTTGTTTGTTTTGTTTTTCAGATTTCATCCGTTCCTAGATATGTTGTTCCTAGATATGTTTTGAGGCTTTACTAGGAACCAGTGGCGGAACAACTTCACTCGGGGCGCTCCCGCCAACTTTTTGAGTGGGCCCCCCTACACTGAGAAAAAAAGCGGAGTGAAATCAGTCGAAAATACTCTTGAAGGTCGATCCACACTTTTCAGTCATCAGTCATTTGAGTGTGCTCAAATTTAAATCCTTCAATTTAAGAACGTTTTAAATTCAATACAGAAATCTTGGCAAGACTCCTTTCAAACTAATTGTGGACTCTGCACCACAGCCCTAATGACCGTGTATATACCGCAAGCAAGATAAAAAAAATTAGTATTCAACTAGTTTAAACTAAGTTTAGTGCCACTTTCAAACTATTTTGTTCGTGTTTAGCAGTTCATGACAAAGTGGATTGGAATTTAGAAAAAAGCTTAGAAAAGGCACTATCACCAAAAATGTTTTAAAATAGTTTATTTCCAGAGGGACCTAAAGATTCTTTTTGCCCATATGGTACTTTGCAAGGAAAAGGGTGGGTCGGATCACAAACCGCGGCTACAGTTACAACAAATAGCGCAGCCATGCAAAACAAATATTTTTTTGGTGAAAATTTGAGGATCCGGATTGTCTCATGAACTTTCAAGGATTTTAGGACAATATTGAATTTGTTTATCTAAGGGATATCTAAGGAACCTATGGTGAAAGATGAACAATAAATTTAGCATTTATTATGACTTCGAAAAGTGTATATCTCTTCTTGTTTAAAAAAAAACTATCTACGTCGGAGTGTTGTTTTTATGCTGTCGTGCTGTTTTATGGTTCGAGAAATCTTTCATGTGGCTTTTGGGCCCCTAAATCTCGTGCCCCCCCCCTTCCCCGCAACTCGGGCCCTGCGGACCCTTGTGCGCCGCCCCTGCTAGGAACACATTTTGGTGAAGTTTGGATAAGATTGGATCATAAAGAAAAAAGTTTTTCTTAGAAGAACCTAATTTACAGGGGCTGATTTGTATGACGCACAACGAATCGACGGAGCGAGGATGCGTGGACGACCGAGAGCTCGCTGGGAGAACTCCGTAGGTGAAGACGCCCACCAGCTGCTGGGCTTCCGAAACTGGAGGACGAGGTCACGTAACCGCGACAATTGGAGGTCAACGATTCACGCGGCCAATGCCCGACGTCGGGCTATCGTGCCACATTGATGATGATGATGATTTGTATGACAGCCCTATGACGTAATGTTCCGATTCTATGCGATTCTACATATGTTTTGAGGCTTTACTAGGAACACACTTGGGTGAAGTTTGGTTAAGATTGGTACATAAAGATAAAAGTTTTTCTTAGAAGGACTTAATTCTCAGTGGTTGGTTTGTATGGCAGCCCCAAGACCCCATAATATATATACTTTATATACTGGGAGCTGCTTCCTTCTGTGCGTTGCAAACTTCATGACAAAGTTAATATACCCTTTCACATAGTGACGGGTATAAACAAAAAGCCGTACTATGGGGCCACGCTCATTTCATCGACCTTTCTATATTACCGCAGTACACATTTAAGTACACAAAAGTGCCCAATTAAGTTTACCTTCATAATGTCAAATTCATCCTTAATTCCCACACCATTGCATACATTTTATTGCCAGCACGTAAAATAGTGAATGACCTTTTAACCGTACCCTTTGGCCGCTATTTATTCTACCTGTGCTGACATTATGCGTTTCAAATGTTTTATCTAATCTCTACACAGCTCTACACACATGTTGAAATCCTGGCAGAAATATCTGTGTTATTGCAACTCGTAAAATGTTATTCCCGTGTAGTTAGCTCCACTCCACCCCCTCCCATTTATTCGGGGTTGCAAGTGCAATCCCTGTTTGTGCAGATTGTAAAGGTGGCCGATGGCTGGCGTCTCGGTTCAACGGTCCTTTGTTATTTGTGTGACCTATTTCACTCTTTCGCTTTACATCCTCGACAACATTTTCAACGTTTGTCGCGACTAACATCCCAAACGAGTGTGTAGCGCAATAGTCGGTTTGTTGACCAACAAGTATGTTCTTTCGTTTCATATATGGCACTGAACAAAAGGATCGTACGAACAAATTTATTTTTTTGAACCTGTAAGGAAGCAGCTGGTATTTTGTGCTAGATGAAGGTTAGGCCAAGAAATTGTCTATTACTGTCAACTGAAAGAGCTTGGTTGGCTCGTTGGCTGAGTTTCTCATTTTCACGTAAAAAATAGGTCTTCTAAGAGAAGTTTAGTACTAACCTTAATTTCTATTCATATAAATCAATTCGCGTTATGTTAGTTAGAGTCGCCATTCACTCTGACGAATCGATCGTACGATAAACGCCCATATTGGAGCCAAGTCCATTACCGTACGTCGGTAAAACAACCAAAGAAAATGACCGTTTATGGTACGATCCATTGGACAGTGTATAACGATTCTTAAGCTACAATGCACTAACCTTTCCTAGCCGGTTGTGCAAAATTTTCACATTTTCCTTTGCTTCCATGTAAAAGGACACACAGCACACCTTGTTGACTTACATGCTTGTGCACATTTATAACTCAAGTGGAAACTGTAACGACACGCGGGTCACCGATGCAACTTGAATACTTTCCAGAGGACAGCAAACAAAAGTTTTCAAATGATACGAATGAGAAAAATACGCATCTATGCAGTGAAATGGAAAAAAAGAGTGAAAACATCCCACAAAGTGCATGACTGCATGCAAGGTGCCCTTAATTATTCCACGTCAGATAAAAAGTTTATCAACTCACGAGTCACCGTTCTTGTTTCTTCGTTTAATGGAAATGGCCAATGGTCAGGTTTTACAGAGATGATCGGAGCAAGATCGTCGTTACTCGTCACAAACATTATCAGCAAAGCGAACTTCAAAAGTAATTGAGACGGTAAGTCGTAAGGATAACTGTCCAAGTGTCACAAGCTAACAATGCCAATTCCAGGACTGAGCGCAATATGAAGCAAAGCCGTAGTGTTTTATTCGGAAACGGAACAGACAACAAACCGCATTATTCTGAGTAGGTACGAACTAAGCCAACATCCCATATTCATAATAACACAATTTCCCGGAATCCTATTGAACACTGCATATGTATTATCCTCTGTAGAAGGGATTCTTCAGTTGTGCAGAATACCATTTGAAAGGTATGGAATTCATATGTAGTTGGTTAGCATATCATGCATTCATCCAGCCGTCCGTCGTATGAACAGTGATACGGAATTGTAAGGATAATAACACAATTCTCATACATATGTAATGGAGACTGTAACAAGATCAAGTTCTTCCGGCTGACCAGGTGACATGCATTTTCCATTTACGCGAATATTGAAAATATAATGCTCAACGACAATATGTTTCACACTCTATGCGTATTCTTATTTTGAATTCGTTATATGGACGTCAGGATTTGACATTTTAGGATGTTCATTTCAACTTAGGTAAGGATAGGTGTTACCTGTACATGAGTATTATTTATAATAGAGGAGACATTTCGCTTGAAAGTATTAGGCGAGATTAGAAAGTCAAACGAAAGAAAGATGATGAGTACATACATATAGGACCATCGCGGGGGTTGAGTCGGGCGGATGTTGATTTAGCCATTTTGTCTTTTCCTCATAAAAATTATAAGTAAGTATTATTTAAGGAAATTATATAAGGTAATAACACGCTCAGCATACACCATCAACTTTCAGAAATCAGCTGATTACCGGCCTCTCGATCATACAGCAGCACTGCCTATGCATGCATCGTGCACGTAATCAACGTCCCACTAGCACGCACCGGACAAACATAACGACCAACAGAATAAAAGGCGAGGAAAACAATGAGTCAGCAGCATTCATCATTGTAGTCTTGACATCGAAGCATCCACACCTGGAACTCAACAACAAAACTCGAATGGCTCTCCACTTCAGCATCGAATGCGTATATAAACCTGGACCGTTCGGATTCGGACAGTGTGTGTTGAATATTAGGTGCGTTCGAAATGAATTCAGTCAGTTAATCTCGGTCTAAGATTGAAATTCCGGTCTCAAATGTCAGTTTAATGAACTAATAAAGAAATGGCGTATCACTGACAGTGGACACGTTCACAATAGAGATCCAACTAAATCCAAAGTGAGATCCAGATCTCCACATTTTCTACTGAATCAAACGAGACTATTGCATTTTTGACTAGAATTGAAACATTTAAGAATAAAGAACAAACCTATCAGATTGCACCATCGTTTTCAATAAGAAGACTCCACGAAAGAATACATACATATCGGTTACAAGCAAAGCCATCTTTATACAAAGCCCGGAAGCAGAACACGTTCATATACTTAAGCGCCAAATCATAGGCCTGTTTAGATCGAAAATTTACATTGCGGTAAAGGCAAATCAGGTTGGGTCGCGACAAACTTTACACGAAAAGTATTGGTTCCCGGTCGATTTTCGTCGCGAAAAGTGCAATGTGTCGTGAATTAAAGTGTCTAGAATGCAGTGAAAGAACAAAATCTCGACAAAAAGTGAATTTTCCACATGTTTTCGCGATTTTTATCAGAGCAGACACGGTTTTTTTACATGCGCTGTGCTTGTGTTAGTGCATCGTGCAACGTATATACGACATGTTCATAGGCTCGTTTTGTGTACATGTATTGCTGCTTCCCGGCTTCTAGTGAAGGTGGCTTTGGTTACAAGTAACATTTTCTGAAAATTCTCTGTGGCATATTTTCATTCTTTTTGCAAGCAGCTTCAAAGTTTGAAAAATTTAAAGTTTAAACAATTTTCAAATTGAGAAATATTTTACTTCAGAGCAGAGGCCTCTACAGTAGCGATTTTTTGTTCGGTATTTGGTTTTAGCCACTTACAGCTTCCGTCCAAAAAGAATTTGATCGAAATGTCCGAAAGATTTTTTCCCTATTCCGCTCTCTAAAAAAATTGTCCTGATTTTATCTACACACCCGCCAGACCTAGCATAAGAGAAGCACACATTCAAATTCAATTTATACGCCAGGAAATTTGAACAAAAATTTGGCCAAACTTCGGAAAAATTAAGGGAAAGCTGGATTTTTGCATGAGCCTTCCTTTCGAGGTCCTAAACAAGTCCCTAAAAGTCCCCGTCCCTACGAGTGCCGCTAGCGGTGTTACAGAGGGTAAAAGACCCTCGAAAACAGGTTTCTCTGAATATTTCGATAACGGTAGCATATACAAAAAAGTGGTGTATGGCAAATTTAAAGCTCTTGTGAATTCTCAATAAACGATGCAAAGACCGAATACTTTCGGGCACTCCTAACGGCGCCAAGAGGTCTAACGGTATTTTTAGCAAGGTTTCATTAAAATCTCTATAACGGTAACTCGTACTAAAAACTTTTGTATGAAAAATTTGTAGCCTATGGGGTTTTGAAGAAAGTGGCCAAATTTCATATTAATATGTATAGCCTTAAGGGCGCTATGGGGGTTCCAACCTTAAAAAAACGTGTTTTTTGAGGTTTTTCGTAAATGGTGCTAAGACGAGGGAGTGCGCTCTAAGGTGTTCTAGGAGAAATTTGTAGCTCCTGTGGCTGTTAGTAAGACGCCAAAAGTCCCCAAAGATGGGAGCCCCCCTAACGAAGTTATGAGGGCCCAAACATTCAATTAAGCAGTTTTTGGGGAATCTCTCTATAACGATAACGTGCACCGAAAGCTGTTATAAGGCAAATGTGTAGCTTATATAACGCTTAATTAAATATCTGAATTTCAGATTGATGCGTACAATACTAAGGGCGTTATGAGGGTATGAACCGTACAATAACGGTATTTTTTCGTTATTTTCGTGGATTTCTTCATAACGGGACCGCATTCGGTTGGGAAGCCTGTAACAATTTGTTGCTTCTATAACGTCAACTTAAAATGCCAAAACAACTTATTTATGCGGGCACCCCTAAGGAAGCTATGACGGGTCAAAACTAAACAACTAACTAAACAAAAAAACCGTTTCTCGGATTTTTTGATAACGGGAACCTCTAGAGGGAACCCATCTGGAATAAATTTGTAGCTCCTGTTGCTGTTACTAAGATGCCAAAAGTCCCCAAAGATGGGAGCCCCTCTAACGAAGTTATGAGGGTCCAAACATTCATTTAAGCAGTTTTTGGGGAATATCTTTATAACGGTAACGTGCGCCGAAAACTGTTATACGGTAAATTTGTAGCTTATATACCGCTTAATTAAATATCTGAATTTCGGATTGATGCGTGAAATGCTAAGGGCGCTATGAGGGTCCGAACCGTACAATAACGGTATTTTTCGTTATTTTCGTGAATTTCTTCATAACGGGAGCGCTTTCGGGAAGGAAGCCTGTAAATATTTGTTGCTTCTGTAACTTCAAATTCAAACGCCAAAACAACTCATCTATGCGAAGGCGAACACCCCCAAGGCAGCTATTAGGGGTCAAAATTAAACAAAAAACCGTTTCTCGGAAATTTTTTGATAACGGGAACCTCTAGAGGGAACCCATCTGAGGGAAATTTGTAGCTCGTGTGTCCCTTAGTGTGACATCAAAAGTCCCCAACGATGGGAGCCCCCCTAGGGAAGTTATGAGGGTCCAAACATCCAAATAAGCAGTTTTTAGTGAATATCTCTATAACGGTAATGTGTACCGAAAACTTGTGTATGGCGAATTTGAAGTTTTTACAACGCCTAACTTAATGTTCAAATTTCAGATCGATACGTGCAGTACTAAGGGCGCTACGAGGTCCCAAAACTAGCAAATTCGGCATTTTTGGTTATTTTCGTGAAAATCTCCTTAACGGTAACGTATACCGGAAGCAGTCTGTAAAAATTTGTTGTTTCTATGTTTCAAATAAAATGCTCCATCGATTTGTATGCACCTGGAGCCACCATACGGGCATTATAACGTTTTAATAAACTAATTTTTAAAGAAGGTATGTGTAGTGTATGTCTTTACGTACGTCCATATGGGCTTAAAAATTTGTTAATTTATACGTTATAATGGACGTATGAAGGCTCCAGGAGCATACAAATCGGTGGAGCCTCTAATTTGGAACCATAGAAACAACAAATTTTTACAGACTGCTTCCGGTATACGTTACCGTTAAGGAGATTTTCACGAAAATAACCAAAAATGCCGAATTTGCTAGTTTTGGAACCTCGTAGCGCCCTTAGTACTGCACGTATCGATCTGAAATTTGAACATTAAGTTAGGCGTTGTTAAAACTTCAAATTCGCCATATAACAGTTTTCGGTACACATTACCGTTATAGAGATATTCACTAAAAACTGCTTATTTGGATGTTTGGACCCTCATAACTTCCCTAGCGGGGCTCCCATCGTTGAGGACTTTTGATGTCACACTAACAAACAAACGAGCTACAAATTTCCCTCAGATGGGTTCCCTCTAGAGGTTCCCGTTATCAACAAATTTCCGAGAAACGGTTTTTTGTTTAATTTTGACCCCTAATAGCTTCCTTGAGGGTGTTCGTATAGATGAGTTGTTTTGGCGTTTGAATTTGAAGTTACAGAAGCAACAAATATTTACAGGCTTCCTTCCCGAAAGCGCTCCCGTTATGAAGAAATTCACGAAAATAACGAAAAATACCGTTATTGTACGGTTCGGACCCTCATAGCGCCCTTAGCATTTCACGCATCAATCCGAAATTCAGATATTTAATTAAGCGTTATATAAGCTACACATTTGACTTGTAACAGCTTTCGATGCACGTTACCGTTATAGAGATATTCCCCAAAAACTGCTTACTTGAATGTTTGGGCCCTCATAACTTCGTTAGGGGGGCTCCCATCTTTGGGGACTTTTGGCGTCTTACTAACAGCCACAGAAGCTACAAATTTCTCCTAGAACACCTTAGAGCGCACTCCCTCGTCTTAGCACCATTTACGAAAAACCTAAAAAAACACGTTTTTTTTAAGGTTGGAACCACCATAGCGCCCTTAAGGCTATACATATTAATATGAAATTTGACCACTTTCTTCAAAACCCCATAGGCTACAAATTTTTCATACAAAAGTTTTTAGTACGAGTTACCGTTATAGAGATTTTAATGAAAACTTGCTAAAAAGACCGTTAGACCTCTTGGCGCCGTTAGGAGTGCCCGAAAGTATTCGGTATTTGCATCGTTTATTGAGAATTCACAAGAGCTTTAAATTTGCCATACACCACTTTTTTGTATATGCTACCGTTATCGAAATATTCAGAGAAACCTGTTTTCGAGGGTCTTTGACCCTCTCTAGCACCGCTAGCGGCACTCGTAGGGACGGGGACTTTTAGGGACTTGTTAAGGACCTCGAAAGGAAGGCTCATGCAAAAATCCAGCTTTCCCTTAATTTTTCCGAAGTGAAATCCCAATTTTCCTGGGGTATTATTCAAATCTTAGAAAAAGCATAGTAACCCATGCCATGCGTTAGTCCAGAATGGCTATGTGATCACACAACCCATATGTGTTTGACTCCAAATTTATTACACTACACTCCACGAAATAATTCAAACGTCAAAATATTGTCGATGCAATTAAACCCTTCTTTCGTCGCCTACGAGCTATTATGCCTAAGGGCTCCATTACACAGTCATATTTCTATTATAATATCTATTATGAAATAGAAATATTATCATATATATGACCGTGTAATAGCATTTCATAATAGATATTATCATATGTACTATAAATAGAACATATCATCATATCTAAATGTCAAAATAAAAATTCGTGACAATTCCGTGTTCTTCGCGTCTGGCGACCCAGGGACATACCCAAAGAGGCTTTTTCTACCTGTTCTTCTTTCTTAGAATCAAATAGAGAGTAATAAGCGACCCGAAAAACGCACAATTCACCATTATTTGATGCATTTCCGCGACTAAACGAATAGGCCAATCAAAGAAGACATTATAGAGAACATCGAAGGGGGTGACGATTTTTTTTCTTCGGTATTTTGTTAGGAGTAGTTAGGAGGTACTAATTTTACTCGGAGCTGAGTGGTGCGCTAACGCGGGGACGGGGGGGGGGCAGTTAAAGGTGCATTTTTTTGTGTTTTGGGCTATATCTGGAAAACGGTGAGTCGCAGTCCGTACTTGCTAACGGTTCTTCCAATATTGTTTATTAAAAGTCGAAAATTTTAAATTTTTTCAATTTTCTCTATTTACAAGGATAAAGACAAACGCTGTCATAAAGAGGGAGGGGAAAGAGGGGGGGGGGGGGTGTGACTGTTTTTATTTCATGGATCCATAATGGATGGTTCGTAGTAAAACATACATAAACAATATCTGAAGAACCGTTAGGAGTTTTGCATATGTATGGGCAAATAAATAAGACATTTAGAAAGCTTTAATGTTTACTCACAACTTTTTCTCTACGCCTCACCGTTTTCGAGATATAGCCCAAAACACAAAAAAATAGCACTAAATTGCACATTTAAACCCCCCTCCCCGCGTTAGCGCACCCCTCAGCTCCGAGTAAAATTAGTAGCCTTACCTCCTGACAGCTCCTAACAAAACACTGAAGAAAAAAATCGTCCTCCTTCGATGTTCTCTACACCCGCTTTTTATGCGTTCATTGCTTGGCCTAGAAAACAAATTTTGTATTTGAATTCAAGTGTCAAAAACAGTAGATATTATGATATAAATATGATGTAGTGTAATATGTAAAAATTTGATTTTCCATGATAGATATGATCATATCTATTATAATAGATATTATAATATAAATATGACTGTGTAATAGAGCCCTAAGGTATGGCGGAATTTTCCTGTGAAATCAATCTTAATTTTTGAAGAGGTTTAATTTTGGATCTTGAAACAGTTTACATACTATGTCTTACAATGATGCGCCGTTTTTTCGTAACTTTAGACATAGTTTACATTTCGCCGAACGTTTGATCGCATTTGTGGCCGTCGTCGGTTCCTTTGAAATATATATGGAAAGGGGTGGAAAATATTGTTGAACGATATTTTTCATCAAGATATAGTACCAATGGTCCGTCTGGATCTATACGCCAACAGAAGGGTTAAATATCACGTTGGTATTTTAAGAGAGTAATAAATATTACGCGGATTTTATATTCTCAATTGTAAACAAAAAATTGACGTTTGAATAAAATTTTCACGCATACTATGAACTGCAATAGTGTGAAAACGGTGCCATTTTTGTGTTCTGATGGCCATTCTGGACTAGCGCATGGCATGGGTTACTATGCTTTTACTAAGATTCAAATAAAGAACATTTTTAATGCATAGTTTAAAAATTAGTGATCGAGCAATTACTTTTGCTTTACTTTTACTTTACAGCTATATGATTGAACAGACTAGAACAGAATAGAAATTAAGAAAGAAAGCAACAAAAATTAATTTATTTATTTATTTATTTATTTATTTATTAATAGTACTGAACAGGATATCGTCCCAATAATACAGTAATAATATATAAAAAGGTATTAGAAATAAGCAGAGAGAAAATAACATAATCACATTAATTTAAGAAGGTAGAAGCAAATAATAACAAAAAATATTCAAAGTATAAATAACAATATAAAATTTAAATAAACAAACGATTATCATCCAATGAGTATAGCTAAAATTCATACAATAATGCAGAGTTTGAGATTTTAGAAAGCAAAATTCTTTTAAATGTTGATAACGAAGAGGGTAGAGGACCAATCTCCAACAAGTCATAATTTCTCATTAACCTAAGCAGCGGGGAATTGAAGTACAATGATAGGTCAGCTGTTGGAGGGACAAATATAGAGTTTGATCTGGTGTTATATATGGGATTTCTCCATTGAATGTCAGACACTAACGAAGTACAGAGTAGACCACAACAAACTTTATAAAGAAAGCATTCATCAAGAATTATTCTTCGCTCCTGTAAGGACTGCATATTAAACAAGTTTAGGCGATCATTATATGAGACATATGGCAAATTAAATTTAAAAAGTAGGGACTTGGTAAATCTCCTTTGAACACGCTCTATCGCATCAGTGTAACCATGGCGGCCACACGGCGACCACACTACCGAAGCATATTCTAAAATACTACGAACCAATTTGATGAACAAATTTACAAGGGTTGACGTCGAGCGAAAATCACTTGAGCACCTAATGATAAAGCCAGCGAGCTTAGATGCCCTGCTTATTACATCAGAATAGTGCTCTGTAAACTTAAGCTTCGAATCAAATGTAACTCCAAGATCTTTGCCAGAGTTCACACACTTAAGCGGTAGCGAATGTAC
This sequence comes from Microchrysa polita, assembly GCA_949715475.1. NCBI lineage: Eukaryota > Metazoa > Arthropoda > Insecta > Diptera > Stratiomyidae > Microchrysa > Microchrysa polita. The sequence goes on along the minus strand of OX454415.1, from coordinate 129,676,742 downwards.
GCTATATGTAAAGCAAACGGGATCTGATTTTAGGGAATAGATGATCACGGAACATTTGGCCACATTCAACAGTAACCTATTAGAAGAACACCACGATGCTACGACATCCAAATCATTTTGTAAGGACACACAATCTACTACAGATGATACTGGCTTGAAGATCTTACAATCATCAGCATACAATAAGGTCCCATTATTTAGTAGCGAGGGAAGCTCGTTTATAAAAAATGAGAATAATATAGGTCCCAGAATTGAGCCCTGAGGCACACCGGACGTAGGACAAAAGGACGAAGAGACGATTTTGTTATAAATTACACTCGACGATCTGTCAGACAAGTAGGATGAAATCCAAGATAGAAGTCTTTCAGGGAAATTAAGAGATAACAATTTGTTCAAAAGAATGCCGTGGTCAACAGAGTCAAAGGCCTTAGAGAAGTCAGTGTAGATGACGTGTACATCAAGATGTTTATTTAATGATTTTGTTATAAAATTGACGATTTCCACGAGGTTAGTTACAGTAGATTTCTTGTTTTGAAAACCGTGTTGATTGGGACATATTAGGTGACCAAAGTTCACTTGAATGTAGCTGGATACTATCTTTTCAAAAACTTTAGAACAGGATGACAATAGAGACACAGGACGATAGTTAGACACACAGGTAGTGACTCCCTTCTTAGGGATCGGAACAACGTGAGAGCATTTCCACTGAGAAGGAAATATGCCTTCTACGATGCTTTTATTAAAGATAATGGAAAGCGGAAGACCAATAGAGTTAGAGGTTCTTTTTAGAAACAAATTCGGTATTCCATCCGGACCCCGAGAAGTAGTAGCTTTAAGCGAAGAAATTAAAAGTTCGATATATGAAGAACTAATCGATGGAACAGAGTCAGAATCTGCAGACAGTGTACGGAAAGAAACAGTAGAGTCAGATTTATTAAAGGTGCTAGCAAAATAAGATGCGAAAAGCTCGCTCATTTCCGTTGGGGTGTTAGCAACTTTATCATCCCAAAAAAGCTTAGCTGGAAATGCAGAGGAAGATCTAATTTTCTTCACATAAGACCAAAATAACTTACTTTCGTGGTTAGCGACACTATTCTCAATACTAGCAATGTACGCAGATCTAGAAGCACGAATTAAAGATTTAGCCTTGTTCCGAAGTGACTTAAAACGTAAAAGATCTGCAGGGCGTTTAAACCGTTTGTACCGAACACGGATATCGTTTTTCTTTCGAAGTAGACTACGGATAGAACGTGTAAACCAAACTGGACATTGTTTACGCATTTGCGAACATATAGGTACAAACTCATAGATTATATTATAGAGTACACTGTAAAACTTGTTGACAGCTGCATCACAGCTAAGTCCATTAAGTAGATGTGCCCAATCAGTATCTATCAATTTTTGATTGATAGAGTCGAAGTCACCTTTCCTGAAATTGAAGTAAGTATGGCCCTCAGCGCATCGAGGACGATCAAACTGGATGTTAATATCGACGGATAGGGCGGGGTGGTAAGGATCAATAGTCACATGATCTATGGGCGCTCTTACACAATTAAGACAGTGCTCTGGGATATTACTAAGAACCAAGTCAAGCCTGCGTCCCATACAATTATTTGTAATGTTAAACTGTTGTAAATCACAAACTTGCATGAATGCATTTACTGAAAGGAACTGCGAAGATGAAACACTTGGTTCCAAGGGGAGACCAGGTAAGTCAGGCCAACCCATGCTTGGCATGTTAAAATCACCACATATAATCGAGGACGCATTTGGATAGGTGATGTTTATGATATTAGAAAGATATTTAAATAGGTCTTCAAAAATAGTAAGTGAGGAGTTACATGGAACATATATGCAGAAAATCAGGAGCGAAGATGTAAGAGAGTGAATAATAACCGATACACAGTCGAAAGTGTCACATTCAGTGGTAGAAATTAAAGAGCATTCAATAGTTTTACGAATAGCAATGAGAGAACCACCCCCACGCTGTTTGCCCGATAAAGACAAATTACGATCACAACGGAAAATAGTGTATCCTTCCAACAGTTCACCGTTGTGAACAGAATCGCATAACCAGGTTTCAGTCAAACATATAAAGTCGTGGTTTGATGATAGCACCGAAATATTGAAACATTGGAGTTTGGTCCTCAATCCACGTACATTTTGATAATATAAGTTAAAATTCATTATTTTCGAATTTTTCTTGAATTGGGACGATGAAAATTTTTAGTAAACTCCTTCATAAAAATGCCGGTTGGCCAAAAAGAATCCGCGAAGATAACATCAAGTTCATTGGGAACCACGATTTTAAAAGACGAAAGAACTCGATTAGGAAGGTTGTCCATTTGTTAGTGGAAATAATGGTTTTGAAGCACAATTTTTCCGCACATTTTTCCAGTTCTTGTTTTTCATATAAATTATATTATTTTGTCCTTTCGAATATTAAATTAGTATAAATTCGTGATTAAAAACTTTTGTGTACGAATTTTATGCTTTTAAAAAATATCCGAATTATTCTTATTTTTTTCATTCAACTGTAAGTTTAAAAAAAACATTTGCGAACAAATCATTGAAAATTTAGGCCAATCAATTAATGCATAAAAAGGGGGTGTAGAGAACATCGAAGGGGGTGACGATTTTTTTCTTCGGTATTTTTTTAGGTGTAGTTAGGAGGTAAAGGTACTAATTTTACTCGCTGCTGAGGCGTGCGCTAACGCGGGGAGGGGGGGATTTAAAGGTGCAGTTTTTGGTGTTTTGAGCTAAATCTGGAAAACGGTTTGTCGCAGAGAAAAAAGTTGTGAGTAAGCATTAAAGCTTTCTAAATATCCTATTTATTTGCCCGGACTTGCATAAGCAAAACTCCTAACGGTTCTTCCGATATTGTTTAATAAAAGTCGAAATTTTTTTTTTGCATTTTATGGTGTCTCTCCGAACTGTTTTTCAAAAAAGTTTTGTAGGGCAAAGTTAGTAAGTGTTAAATTTTCTTTCATTTGATACACTTCTTCTTGGCTTGTCTCCTATCATTCGAGAGTTAAAAGAGTCTCAACGAAGTAATATTCTATATCCATCAGAATGAAGACAACCATTGTGAAAAATCGGGAGGGGGTGACGGTTTTTTATTTCACGGATCTATAAGGGATGGTTCGGAGTAAAACATGCTAAAGCTTGCGGTCATGATATGTGCGCTAACGTGGGGAGGGGGGGGGGGGGGGCTATAGGATTAATTTTTGGTGTTCGACTTAATCTCGGAAATAGCTCGGAAGCGGTGAGTCCTCCTGAGAGTATTTGTATGGCAGTATTGAAGCCCAGTAGAACATTAGACAGGCGTACAAACTTATAAATAATGTTAAGAATGGATATCAACCCAGGACAAGCCTATGTAAGGACAAAGATGGTAACATCATCAGCGACATCGAAATCGTCAACAAACGATGGGCCTCGCATTTTGAAGAGCTCCTCAATGCACCATCAACATCCCCCGCGGAGCCAGCTCTTGAGCAGTTAGCCGAACCAGGCCCTCCCGTTCTACCCCCAACAGTAGTCTTGCCATTCAGTCGCTTCAAAATAAGTCAGCGCCCGGCGCTGACGAGATCCCAGCAGAACTGCTGAAGTGCTGGGAATATAACATCGACGTATACCAAATCTTTGTCGACTTCAAGCAGGCACACGACATCGATCGAAGTGTACTGTACAACATTATGCTGAATTTTGGTATACCGGCAAAGTTAGTGTGAGTTAGACACACAAGGATGACGATGACTAATACCGTCTCGCAGGTCAGAGTGCAGAATCGACTCACTGACCTATTTGAAACTCGTTCTGGACTCAAGCAGGGCGACGGGCTGGCGCCGACGCTCTTCAACCTTGCTTTGGAGTATGTAATTCGAGCCATGAATATGGACAGCAGCGGAACGCTACTCATCAAGTCGACTCAATTAGTAGCGTACGCCGACGATATCAACATCATGTCTCGAAGGTTGGGTGATGCAGAAAGCCTTCTGCATAACCTCAATAACGCCGCAAAGGAAGTTGGACTACATATCAACGAAAGCAAAACAAAGGCCATGATGCAATCGAAAACAAGGACGCCAGCAAATTCAAGCATCACAGTGGGGGACCTTAGTATGGAGTATGTAGACAACTTCAACTATCTGGGTTGTAACTTATCAAAGGACGCCAACGAAACCGACGAAATTAAGCGACGGATACAACTAGCCAATAAGGCATATTTCTCGGTCCTCCCTATAATTAATTCGAAACATGCGCACAGGAACACGAAGCTCCGCGTGTACAAAACGATCTTCCGACCCGTGCTATGATATGGCTGCGAAACATGGACCCTCACCCAAGCCTCCGAAATTTTGCTAGACCCATTCGAACGAAAGGTCCTTCGGCGAATTTTCGGGGCCGTTCGCGAGCGAGACCAATGACGTATCCGGTACAACCATGAGTTGTATCAATTGTACGATGAGCTGGAAGTATCGAAAATCGTGAAGCTTCAACGTTTGCAATGGGCGGGGCATGTACAACGGATGGACGATAATCGCATGCCAAAGAAAGTGATGAACGCACAACGAATTGACGGAGCGAGGTTGCGTGGACGACCGAGAGCTCGCTGGGAGAACTCCGTAGGTGAAGACGCCCACCAGCTGCTGGGCTTCCGAAACTGGAGGACAAGGTCACGTAACCGCGACAATTGGAGGTCAACGATTCAGGCGGCCAAGGCCCGACGTCGGGCTATCGTGCCACATTGATGATGATTGAAGACCATTAAATTTCTAAAAACTATTCAAAACCGAAAATTGTATAAAATGTCGTTTTTTCCTCATTTGTTTGGTTCTATGGTGTCTCCCGGGATCGTTTTTCAGAAAAACAGTTATCCAGATATAGCTAATTCAAAAATTAGAAATTTCACATAGAAACATCCACACAATCTAATTGGTATACGTGTATCTATAGATTGGCTATATGCATGCACAAAATTGCACCTTTAACCCCCCCCCCCCTTCCCCGCGTTAGCGCACTCCGCAGCTCCGAGTAAAATTGGTTCCTCTACCTCCTAACTACTCCTAACAAAACACCGAAGAAAAAAATCGTCACCCCTTGCGATGTTCTCTATAATGTCTTCTTTGATTGGCCTAATTGAAGCCATCGGCGAAAAAAATTCTCTATTAACTAACTGCCCCTAAATACAGGATTAATAAATAAATTCAAAGTTTTCTGTCCATTCTACGTATGCAGGAGAATGATTGTTGTCTTCAACATGTCACAAACTTTAACATAGATAAATAGGTGTGTTTTTTTTGGTTATCCCGTGTAGGTTTGGGTAACGAAACTCCATATAAAAAAATGCCAGCTGACCCAACTGTCATTTTTTTTACATAAAGTTCCGTTACCCAAACCTACACGGGATACAAAAAAAACACCTTATAATAAAATTTATTCATGCCGATGGACATCATCTTATAACTTACATAATTGCAAGTTTAGGACGTACAACATATTCCACATAACGTTCCTGTTAGATTTAAGATTACGGAAAATATCAATTTAGTATCCAAAAATATCCTTTCAGAAGCTTGAAGGATATATTAGGTCTATTATATTGATGATGGTCCGGTTTAATTAAACTGCTTGTTAATTGACATATAGAATGACAGCTGACAAACACGAGTGACCATCTATTTCATTTATTTAATATATAAAATTAATACATAGGTATATGCTGTGGCAGTTTTTTGATAGATATTGCTTTTGAAACAATGAAGAAGATATAATTTATGGACAGTACATATTTTGGGCTTATATTTAGATTTTATCTATTTTTCTTATCACAGCTGTCAGCTATCAGTTCTGTGATTGAACTTCCTTTAAATATGTACAAGTAGGTAGTGTCTCTAGTAATTCTTTTGAAAGTGTCATGAGTGATCATAGAGGCTATAATTGTCCAGTCAAAATATCCCGATTCAGGGCTCCAAATAGAAAAAATAGAGTAAGGCTAATTTTTGTGGTTTTTGAATCAATGGGCTCGCAGGAATCTGAAACCCATTTTTCTAAAAAACATGTTATTCGGAAAGGTGTCAAAAAGGATCTTGAATCCTTGACCGGAAGTCGGCATGCGGGGTATCATATCGAAGCGGACGTCGAGTACATTACATGTCCGGTATTTGTTTCCTGTTTCAAGGATCCTCAACGGAAAAAGTCCAGCTTAAATGGAAAATTATCGTGCTTCCCGTGTATCTTTCCAAAGTCATAACTACGAGAATAATTCAAGCTGTCACTACCTTTTTCACTTTTCAGAATCTATAATAGCTGAAGATTCTACCATTAAATTTGCTAAGAAAAACAATGGTCGCAAAGCTCTGAAAAAGGACATAAAAGCACACTAATTACAAACCTTGATCGAAAGCGGACATGCGGGGTGTCATATCAAAGAATACGTCGAGTGCATTGCATATCCGGTGTTTGTTTTCTGTTTCGAGGAAAACAAATGGAATAATTCGGGCTTAAATGGAAAATTATGGCTTTTGAAAGATACATATACTTATGTACGGGTAACACAAACATTTTTCATTTGAGCCCAATTTTTTCCTTTCAGGATCCTTGAAACAAGTAACAAATGCCGAATATGAAATGTACTCATCGTCCTCTTTGATACGACAGCCCGCATGCCCACATTCGATTAAGGTGTATAGTGAGTGTACTTTTGTGGCCTTTTCAGAGCTTTCCGATCAGTTTTTTTCATAGCAAATATAATAGTAGAATCTTCAATTATGAAAAGTGAAAAAAGTAAAGACAGCTTGAATTATTCTCGTAGTCATGGCTTTGGAAAGATACACGGAAAACACGATAATTTTCCATTTAAGCTCGACTTGTTCCGTTGAGGGTCCTTGAAACAGGAAAGAAACACCGGATATGTAATGTACTCGACGTCCCCTTTGATATGATGCCGACTTCGGTCAAGGATTAAAGAGTATCCTTTTTTATCCTTTCCGATCAAAGTTTTTTTTTGCGAAATGTGTTTTAGATTCCTGGGAGCTGATTCAAAAATAAGAAAAATTAGCCGTACCTACTCTATTTTTTTCTATTTCAAATGCTAATATGTCTGGACTACTAGAAAGGTAACAGGCTGAAACAACTTTGGTCAACTTTGCAGATTTTACGGTTTTAATTACCGTTATGCAATTATTGTTTGAAATTTAAATGAAAATTCCTTGGCTTTTCCCGTAGGCCGATTTCGTTGGTTAAGTTGTGGGGTGCTTAATATATCCTTGTGCACAAAATGTCATTTTTTCTGTGACGATATGGATATCGAAATACAGGATTCATTGAGACAAGTCCTCCAAAATGTCAATAAACTGATTTTGAATTTATGAAAAATGATATTATCGCTAAAAAGGACATTTTTCTACAGGAAGCAGAGTGTGGGCATGATGGGTGTCGTTCTAAAGGGGATGTTTAGGAGAATGTATGTGATATGGTTTAACGGATTTTCGGCCTTCTGGTATAACATGTGATAATAATCCTCATGTGATACACCCAACGATTATCGATTGTCTGTTTATTATCTGGTGGATTAACTAGCTCCGCAAGTTTCATTTTGAAGGAGCGGCTCGTACTTACTCCATCGCATTAATCCAGTAATAGCGTTCATTTGAATTAACCGCAGGCATCCTCGTAAGTCGATGGTTCCTCATAAATTGCCGCGAATGAAAATTAATCTACGGCTGTGAGAAAATTTGCGGCTTCCTTGTGTTGATGCGATTCTTCCAACATACGGCCGTCTCAATAAAATGATTACTTTATACTGATGAGGTTGGTAACTTCAATGGAATCTGATGCGCACCAGGAGAACAGACGTAACTATATCGGGACTATGGACAGGATTCAATTGGTCAATTTCGATTAAAACTTCACGATCAGATTGAACCTCTTCGTTACTTATTACATTACAAGTTTTTCAAGCTTTCAATGGCATCTGATTTGGTTTTTTTTTGCTTCTGCTCTCAAAACTGCCGCAATGCTGTGTTCCGTAAATGCACCCCTCACATTGATGGTCGCCATTAACATGGGGAAAATTTGGATGTTCGAGCCTCTCGTGCCAGGTCACAAGCTATTCATACGTTACGACGGCGAAGATATTCACCTGGTTTAGTGGAGGGGTCACTTTAAATAACATTTGAAACAGTCCCGTCTTACGTACTCCCACTGCACAAACACGACCATTCTCTTTCAACTCATAGCGACTTGTTTTTTTTAGTAGAGCTTAACTCCGATTCGAAGAAAACAAGCTGATCTGCAGCACAGGCAAAAACAATTCATTCGGAATGTGTTTTTTATTCCATCTACCGGTGTCAAAAGCCAAAATATCGATGTCGCCTTTTCCCACTGCTTGGATAGCTTGTCCATTTCCCACTCTGACCTTTTTGACACCATCCGTTGCAAGTCGATGAAAGCCAAGGATGGTCACTACAGGAGCTTATCGATGCACAAAAGGCTGACGAAAATATCGAACTTATCCTCAAGTGGAAAACACGTGGTAGCAGACCAACCTTGCACGATATAGCAGATCATAACGAAACGGTGAAAAGTTATTGGGCGCAATGGGCGTCCATGCAATTGGAAAATGGTCTTCTGAAGAGGAGATGGGAAACCACCGACGGATCGTCCTGCCGAATGCAGATTGCTCTACCACAGTCAAAAGTTACGGAGGTACTAGCTGAAATACATGGAGGAACTTCTGGAGGACAGCTTGGGGTGAACAAGACCTTGGAAAAAGTTCGAGAACGATTTTATTGGCTGCATGCAAGGGACGACGCGACGTCGAGAAATGGATCCGTGGTTGCACTACTTGTGCTGCTGTCAAGGGGCCAAAGCGAAAACCAAGATCGAGGATGCAAACGTACAACGTCGGAGTCCCATTCGAACGAAAAGGTGTGGACATTGCAGGACCGTTTCCTGCGACTGATGAAGGAAACCGCTACACATTGGTTGTGATCGACTATTTCAGCAAGTGGCCGGAAGTATGTATATCCAATACGGAACCAAGAGGCTAGCACTGTTGCGGACCGAATCGTGTTGGAATGGGTGAGTCGATATGGATTGCCACGAGAACTTCACTCGGATCAAGGGCGAAATTTCGAATCAGAAGTGTTCGCGGAAGTCTGCTCGTCACTATGGGGATACACAAAACGAGGACGACACCACTTCACCCACAGTCAGATGGCATGGTCGAACGGTTCAATAAAACACTGAAAAAACATTTGGCCGCAAGGTGGTGAGGAAAAACCAAAGTGACTGGGATAAACGAATCCCTCTATTTCTCCTGGCATATCGTTCTGCAGAACATAAGACGACTGGCGAAACACCATCCCGGATTCTGTTTGGGAATACCATCCGGCTGCCGGCTGACATTCAATTCGGAAGTCCTCCAACCGTGCCACGAACCGTCACCGAACATGTAAGCAACCTGAGAGAGAAAATGAATCAACCACATCGACAAGTGCGGAATCGGATCAAGATATCGACTGACCGTATGAAGACACGGTATCACTTGCGTGCCAATGCAACACAATTCGCAGAAATTAACCTTGTATGGTTCTACAATCCTCGAAGGCGAAAAGGACTCTCACCGAAACTACAAAGCGATTGGGAAGTCCCATACCGGATCGTCAACCGTTTAAATGATGTGGTATACCGGATATAGCAACACCAAAAACCCCGAGCAAAGATGAAGGTGGTTCACTCGGATCGACTAGCACCCTTCTTCGATAACGACGATTGATTCGGGGCGAATCAGCTTAGGGAGAGGGCAGTGTTAGAGACGTCGAATCACAGTAAACTGTGTATTCGTGTGCATGAATGATGTTTATTTATGATTCGCACTCTCCCATTAAATTTCCTTGTTAATCATTAGAGACGTCGAATCACAGTAAACTGTGAATTCGTGTGTTTACATGATGTATGCATTTGTGATTCGCACTCACATTGAATTTCCTCGAGTATATAAGGAAGCGAAGGGAAGCTTAGCTTGGAGCGCCAGGAGGCGAGAACTGGAGAACGAGCGAAGCAAGAAGCAAGTGGATAAGAACCACCCGAGCCTACAACAGTATGTTATTTGGAAAACGATAAAATGTAATAATAATGGTCGCAAAGTGTTGAAACTTTGTAATTAAAGTAAATTTGTGATATTAGAAGTGTTATTTTTGAAAGAAACGGAAAATTCAGGGTGTTTTGTATTAGGGGTTTTTTAAATTTTTACTCAACTGATTCAAAATTTTTAGGAGATCCTCATAAATGGTTTTCATTTATGAGGATCTCTATTCACTATTGTGTCATTACCTTATGACTTTTAAGTCAAGTCGTAAATTAATGACTTAACTCGAACCTCAACAACTCGAATACCTCAATATCTCGAAGAACTCTTCCGGTCCCACGAATTTTCTATGTCAATTTTGGCAAACTTGATAATTCGATTGAATGTATACATAACTCGAATACAAATTCGGGCAAATCAATAGACATAAGCCTTTGTTACTCGAAGAAAATGGTTTGGAACCCTCTATAACTCGAAGTACAAAGCCAATTTAACATAAAAACAAGAAAAACAGAAAACCTCTACAACTCGAATTTTAATTGCTTTCGAGCCCTTACTACTCGAAGAATTTTACAGTTTAACATTGATTGCATTTAAGCCTCTAGACAACGAAAGAGAATGTCAATTTACAAACAAAAAAAAAAAAAAACAACACAATAAAGGAAATCTTTACAACTCGTATTTTAATGTTTTTAGAGTCTCCGGTACTCGAGGAAATTCACCGTTAGAAATTCCGTGCAAAATGCAAGCGGTTTACGGAAGGATATTATCATCTTTCAGTTTGCGTTCGGCGTCCATTGTGTCTCAACTTGAATTTGTCTTGTTGCTTAAAAATCGTCCTGTGAATTTGTTTAGTTTGCTGCAATGACTGCAAGAAAATGTGATGCACTTTCTCTTTCGGATAAAGTTCGTTTAATTTAAGCTGTAGAAACCTAGGATCGCGTTCGAAAGCTGAAATAACCGTCGAGTTCAAAATTCCAGCAAATACATTGTCAACGATTTTAAAAAACAAGAACAAAATTCTGTTAAGAGCCAATCGAACGGTCCGAAACGGTTCATTTAGATTTAAAAAAGCTGAATTTTCCGGACATTGATAAATGTTTAGTCCAGTGGTTTGAACAATGTAGAAGAAAGAACATTAGCCTAAGTGTCCCACTGATGAAAAAAAAAGCTATTTGCCCAGAAATTGAATTATCGAGAATTCAGGGCCAATAATGGCTATAGTTGATAGTTGGGATTTATTGACAACTGTCATTCGCACATTATTCCTGACGGATTGGAACGTTTGAAAATTAAACTTCTGCCTCCAAATACAACATCAATATTACAACCCCTAGACTAGGCACTCATCAAAAATTGTAAGGTATTTTACAGGCAGGAACTCATAAGGAAAATGATAAGAGAATTAGACGGAAAAATACAATTTAAACCTATCAATGTTTTGGAACCAATACGTATATTCGAAAAAGCATGAAAGACCGTAACAGAAGCTACATCAAAGAATTGTTTCCGGGCTTGTGGATTTCTCTCTAGCAATGAAAGCCTGTTGAAATAAGCTCCAATAATATGAATGAAGAATTGACTTTATCTTGAGCCATAGATATTGGAACGACTTCCTTCGCAGAATTCGTTACAGCAGACGAATGCTTAGCTACAGACGATTTCCAAACCGAGGAAGACACAATTGAAGATGTAACAGCAGTTATGGCGATCGGAGGATAATGTTGAAGAAGAAGACGACGAAGTATCGGAAGTAGTTTCAGTAACACCCTCTAAAGAAGCTCGAGCAGCCGTACTCGTAATTCGTGAGGTTCTGATGGCATGAAGGACGAAATGTTCAAATGTTTTGGCGAGAGAAATTCAAAATATACGTCAGGAAACCATGACGTTTATGACTCTTCATTTTCTTCATTTAGAATACGTATCACATAATTTTGACTTTTTACTTACGAATTTATTGATATTTCAGCGATAAACTCGATAAGTCGAAGTTTGCTTTTTACAAGTTTCGATATCTCGAATTTTGATATGTCGAAGTATGCATAACTCGAATCATTTTGTCGGTCCCTTGGGATTCGAGTTATCGAGGTCCGACTGTACATTTAAAGCTTCCTCAACGAACTTTTGAACCTCTTCTAAGAAGAAGGAAATCAATATTGACGACATTTTGGACATTGTTCAGCCTCCATTGGGTCCAGATGCGCCCCCCTCCTAATGGGGCCATATGTAATTCCCCAAAGAGGCAAAGATGTTTTCTATGCCCACGAGCAAAGGATTGCAAGACGAAATACAATTGCAATGAGTGCAAAATGCCAATCTGCGAAGCAGTGGCGTATTTAGAAAATTCTCAAAGAGGGGGGGGGGGGCACAGAGTACGGGGCTAATTTGTTACATAAAGTTTTGGTGTGGGGATACCCGAGAGCAGCTACATAGGAAAAACATTGGCAAGACTGATATTTTCAAGGTCTCCTTGAGTTTCTCCTTAAATCAAGGATGCATTGACTCGTGAATATAAGTGATTTCTATGAAAAAGTACGGAAAATGACATTTATTTTAATTTCGGCATCCTTGACTTAAGGTCTCCTTGAGTTAAGGCATGTTTATAAATACGGGCCTGAGAGTCCTTTGCAATTCAGGTTTATTACACCAAAAGTTAAGTTTTCCTGACAGATCTTAGAATAACACTCATTAACTGCTTTTGGCTTTTCCTGAACCAAAATAAGGAGGGCCTTAAAAAGGTTAGCGTAGTGTAGTTCGAAGGAGCCTGAAGCCGAAAAGGAATTTTACGAATATGTACTTAATTGGCTATGGAATTAATGAAATGACCAAAGAGACTGTTTCCATTTGACAAAACGGATTCCAGACGGAACACTTTTCTTTGGAAGAGAAACTTCATACATCGTCCGAAATTCTGCCAAATTCCGCCAAAAAGTAGTTCAGCTTACTTTTGAAAGAAACACAGATGAAAAGCTGATACAACAAATTTTGGCTGACATTGTGGTCTTGAATTCCATGGCAAATTTAAGCGCATTTGAATGCAAAATTAGGATTTACTGAAAAGAGGCCTTTGTATGTTTTGTCAGATTCCGTAAAATCGTAACAAGTGCCGAATAATATTTTACAAGTACAATCCAGAATACTATACAGTTGTAAATTTTGGTGTAAACCGGGAGTAAATTTTATAAATAAAATAGTATACTCCTATCTATTCCAACACTTGAATAAAATTTGACCCTTTTCAGCTTATAAGTTTAGTTTATTCAAAAATTATATTAATTATAACCGCTAATTTTATACATTTTACACCGTTCGGGATAGAATAAATTGCATTGAATGTTGTTATAACATAAATGGGTAGAATCAATCCTACTATGTTATCAAATCTACACTATCAACGCAAGAAACCCATTCGACCTAGAAATCTATTGATTTGTAGTCTTTCTGGTGCAGTGAACAGCGCGCTTGCCTACAAATCACAGAATTCTGGATTCGAAGCCGACTGCACTCGTATTACAATTTTTATTTTTTCGAGCGGTTTGTATAAATTTGCTTATCAACTTTATACTATTGAAGAGTAAAATTTTTATCAAGATTGATTGTTTGTTATTTCCATATGTACTACACTAGCTTCAAATCTATAGTATCTGCAATACCTTTTAAAACGAGTCCTAGGTGGTAAGCTGAAGCAACATGCTTTAACAAATCAATTGCAAAATAGAAATGAGAAGGAATGGCTACGATGATGTTTACTTCGTGAAAATTGAAGCATTGAAGAAAGTACCCCAGGCAGGGCACCACAGACACCGAACCGTAGGAATTCGAAAATGTATGCTAAAAATGCTTTCCCACCAAAACACTTTCAATTTTAACAGAAAGAGAAGCATCTGGTTTAAAAACCTTTAAAGCAGCCCAACACGAATTTACGGCCAAATTAAAATACACAAGCCCGATTGAAAAATCAGACCGATTGTTTCAAATATTTATCAATTCAGCGGCTTCCAAGACATCGATACCGCAACAACATCTCCTCAACATATATCAACATAAGATGGGGTCACTTCACACATGACGAGACTTTCAATAGCAGTCCTTGTTTCCGAACAGATTCATGTCGAGATTGGGCAACGTTTCATGACCACCTCGTTGCCAAGACATAATCATAGCTTGTACTTATTCTCTGAGAGTTCTTGTTCTTGAAACCACGCGTCTATGAAAATAAACTCAACCCGTTCGAAAAACGGAAAGAGTTCATCAACGAGGAGATCTGGCGAATTGAGAAGATGATGTGATGATAATGTTTCGAAAAAGATTTACAAAGTTTAGTAATAGAACCGCTCAAAATAAAAAGGGAACATTTGGTACTGCAATTTTTGGTATGGTGTGAAAAAAGTTTGATGTGCTCACAGGGGGGGGGGCACGTGCCCCCTGTGCCCCCCCTGTAAATACGCCACTGCTGCGAAGGCCATCGAGGAAAACGCTGTGAAGAATACTCTAAATATTGACTAACCTGGGAAAAATATAATATTATTTACCTTAGCTACAGAATTTTGATGTAATTTTCTTTGTTAATTAGTATTAAATACGTTTTGACTAATAAAAACAAAATTTTGTAAAAATATTAGTTTTTATATTGATTTATTTGTGATAAGTTCAAATTATCCTCAAATTTGACACCCCCTAATTTGTTCTTCCACATACTAAAAACTACTACCCGAATCGCCCTTTTTGTATATACCACTTAATCAAAAGGCTTCACCTTCACACTTACTTCTAGTTCAAACAAATGTGCCGAAAATGCCTAAATTTAAGTTTTAAAGCGATTTTTGCGTCGGGGTCTGTCAGACCCCACTGAACCATTTACGTATGTAAAATTTACCTGAACCATCCATCCATCCGTCATTTTATTGTATAATTGAATAATTTTATCTTTGATCGATTATGATTATGAAGTCGAATCATAAAAACAAAGAATTGTAATCCTATAAGATTATAATGATCTAATCTAAAATAATTCTAAGTATGTATTTTTTTTTTTAATTTCATTGGAACTCCCAGACTATAAATCTCTTCATTATATTACTTGTTTCTCAATCCTAGAAGCTCCTTTATTGTTCACTAAACAACGTAACAAATACGCTCTGGTGTGACGCTTAAAGCTAATACGAGAATATTTAATTTCCTCTCAAAATACTTGATGAGTAATATTCTAGGTCCTGAACTAAAAACTCTTAGCAAATAATAATTCGCCCGAGATTAGCATGCATCATAGAACCCGACTTACAATTTTACGTCCGAGATTTTCTAGTCCGGAACAGTCCGTAAATACACAATCAATGGACTAAAGCACCCGACAAAAGGGCTTACTAACTGTACTCGAGTGTACACCCAAAGAAGATGATTTCGTTATATGACGTCAAACTCGTAAATGCCATCTACGAAAATTTAATAATAAAATATTGTCAAGACAAAATTCTATTATCAACTCTCAGGGATCCTTATTTTCACATCGTCCCTTTACAAAGGATATCCCATAAACCGACACAACCTAATACGAGAATAGTATACGTTGGCAGACACTACACGTTCATTGAGGGCTGATCCACTTGTCCCGCAACCCAGACTCCGGGTCTTCTTCTTTGCATTCAAAATATTTCCCACTCAAATATTTTCTAATCTGAATCCTATTTTCCAGTTGATGTGGTTGACGAGGTGTCGGTCTCTTGAATACAAGGATGTTGTCGTCTGCCTAGTCTATAGAGTTAGGCTTTTCCGATTTTTCCGCTTTAGGAGGAAAAGGTGAAAAAAAGCAAGGCAAACAAGGGAGGAAAAAAATGTGGTGTAAAGTCCGCGATATATTTGAAGACAAATTGCTATTTTAAAGAGTGACACTCTGAAGAGGATTGATTCTCTGGCACAATACACGTAGCATACAATTCACGCCAGCCGAACAAGCGTTAGTCAATATGCGGCGTGCTCGCCGCCGTTGTGTTTATATTCGTTTTGCCTATCGTCCTTTTTCGAGAGATCGTTTTTTTATTACACTTCCTCTAGTTTTTGTGGGTATCTTCTTCAGAAACAAATTTCGACGGTAAATTGGACACGAATATAAGTTGACGTTTTTTTGCGTGCGTTCCATTGAAAACTGGGGCCGAAATTGAAATGTGTATTGGCACTAGGGGTTTGTATCTTGGAAGAGGAAGGAAAAAGGATGAGTACAGAACCAGCATAAATTTTGCATGAAATTGAAATTGATTGAAAGTGAATAAATAAAAATAACAGAAAATTAAGGAAGGGCCAGGTTTTAAGATTTGTGTTTATCTTAAATTTAGGAACGGGGTATTTTATAAGGAATAAGTTTTTTTTTATTATTAATGGAAAAATTGTTTGCTCAAACAATCTATGTTCTACTTTTGACACTATATCCTAGTCTAGATGAACAAATCCTTAAAAAAACTGCAATCTTAACTAAAATCCATCATTCTTGGCACCTCACGCGAATTGAATCCGAGTCTAACTCTTCACTCTGAATGTGTGAACTATAACCTTTTCCGTAGTCTTACGCAATATCTAATATTTAAATCACGTGCGACAGACGTCATATGTACTACCTGGTTTTACGAAGAACCCATTTCCATTACGCTTCTGAGGGTTTCACGTGATTATCGTCGTCGCAATCCTATATTTCGCCTCCTCGCCTACCGTCAATCCATCTAAGCATATTTTTATTTACAAAAAAAAAAAAACGGAAATGATGTCGTAAGTAAATTTACGATGATATGTATAAAGTGGATATAAGTATTTTCCAAACAGAAACATAGCCGAGCAACTATGGTCTACCGTCATACTTTCGCATCCTTGCGTTTTCTGAATCAATTTGTCAACACTATGTATTCCGGCAATGTGTCTCTTGACTTCTTCGGAAGCGAAATGCGAAAATAAACTGAGAGATGTGAATATGCCCCTGTGAGTATGAGAATACCGATATTGAGAAAATTCAAAGGCGTATGAGAAATTTTTTACCGGTGAATGGAATGTAAAATATACGACTGTCACTCAAAATGTCCCTGGGGCTCATTAACGCAAAATTTTATGGCAATAGGCATTGACTAACAATCTCGTTGGACGATGAGAGCGATGAAAAGAAAAAAGGATCGAGTTAATTAAAATAAAAATGAATACCCCTGCTCTATTTTGGTCATAAATAAATATATATTTTCGCAGATATGTCCTTATTAGGCTCAATAAATTCTTTAGCATTTTGAATCACTTCAAATTAAATTCGTGCAATAAAAAACATTGGTGGCTTGTGGTTCAACAATGCAATTGATCTATGTCCTCATGTAAGACGAACCGGACGACATTTGTCATAAATGTGTCAACTCTATGCCATACATACTCGTATATCATGCTGGTGGGGTGGTAAGTGTCAAAAACGAAAGAAATATTGCTGAAATTGTCCGTCTTTACGTCGTAAATATACACGTTCGATATTTCATTCGAAAGTGTTATTGGCCTAAAGACTACAGGAAATATGCGTTAGAAGTTGGTCAACATGGGAATGGATGGACAGAAATGCAATCGATCAAGTAATTCAAAATTCAAAATTCAAAATTCAAAATTCAAAATTCCAAATTCCAAATTCCAAATTCCAAATTCAAAATTCAAAATTCAAAATTCAAAATTCAAAATTCAAAATTCAAAATTCAAAATTCAAAATTCAAAATTCAAAATTCAAAATTCAAAATTCAAAATTCAAAATTCAAAATTCAAAATTCAAAATTCAAAATTCAAAATTCAAAATTCAAAATTCAAAATTCAAAATTCAAAATTCAAAATTCAAAATTCAAAATTCAAAATTCAAAATTCAAAATTCAAAATTCAAAATTCAAAATTCAAAATTCAAAATTCAAAATTCGAAATTCAAAATTCAAAATTCAAAATTCAAAATTCAAAATTCAAAATTCAAAATTCAAAATTCAAAATTCAAAATTCAAAATTCAAAATTCAAAATTCAAAATTCAAAATTCAAAATTCAAAATTCAAAAATTCAAAATTCAAAATTCAAAATTCAAAATTCAAAATTCAAAATTCAAAATTCAAAATTCAAAATTCGAAATTCAAAATTCAAAATTCAAAATTCAAAATTCAAAATCCAAAATTCAAAATTCAAAATTCAAAATTCAAAATTCAAAATTCGAAATTCAAAATTCAAAATTCAAAATTCGAAATTCAAAATTCAAAATTCAAAATTCAAAATTCAAAATCCAAAATTCAAAATTCAAAATTCAAAATTCAAAATTCAAAATTCAAAATTCAAAATTCAAAATTCAAAATTCAAAATTCAAAATTCAAAATTCAAAATTCAAAATTCAAAATTCAAAATTCAAAATTCAAAATTCAAAATTCAAAATTCAAAATTCAAAATTCAAAATTCAAAATTCAAAATTCAAAATTCAAAATTCAAAATTCAAAATTCAAAATTCAAAATTCAAAATTCAAAATTCAAAATTCAAAATTCAAAATTCAAAATTCAAAATTCAAAATTCAAAATTCAAAATTCAAAATTCAAAATTCAAAATTCAAAATTCAAAATTCAAAATTCAAAATTCAAAATTCAAAATTCAAAATTCAAAATTCAAAATTCAAAATTCAAAATTCAAAATTCAAAATTCAAAATTCAAAATTCAAAATTCAAAATTCAAAATTCAAAATTCAAAATTCAAAATTCAAAATTCAAAATTCAAAATTCAAAATTCAAAATTCAAAATTCAAAATTCAAAATTCAAAATTCAAAATTCAAAATTCAAAATTCAAAATTCAAAATTCAAAATTCAAAATTCAAAATTCAAAATTCAAAATTCAAAATTCAAAATTCAAAATTCAAAATTCAAAATTCAAAATTCAAAATTCAAAATTCAAAATTCAAAATTCAAAATTCAAAATTCAAAATTCAAAATTCAAAATTCAAAATTCAAAATTCAAAATTCAAAATTCAAAATTCAAAATTCAAAATTCAAAATTCAAAATTCAAAATTCAAAATTCAAAATTCAAAATTCAAAATTCAAAATTCAAAATTCAAAATTCAAAATTCAAAATTCAAAATTCAAAATTCAAAATTCAAAATTCAAAATTCAAAATTCAAAATTCAAAATTCAAAATTCAGGGAATCCGGGTGAATCCTCACCGTTAGACTCACTCTGCATTGACTTGAAACTGACTTGCATCTTGCATCCGAAGTAAAAATTCTGTTAAGGCAACGGAAAAGGAATCAGCGACACCCCCTTGGCAATTAAGGATAGTATGGTAATGTAACACAAAAAGGCCAGCACTTATAAAATTTTATTATACCGATTGTAGCATAACCTGTCTTTTGTCTAGACTCCTTCATGTTCAATTTCTCCGATTACATTCAAATGTCAAATTTAAATAATATCCCGTGTACACGAAAGAAAATAAATTTAGAAATTTGAAATATTGAAACGAGTATAAATCTCTTGCAATGTCTACGTCTGTCTGTTAAGCGAAAATTCATGATTAGCTCAGTGAAGAATCAAGGCAAGGTTGAAGGGGTTTTTCCGAATGTGTGCATCATTGCATATGAAGTAGGTAACGTTCTTTAGAGACTTTAGTTTGGAAGTTCAGACAAATCCGAATATTTAAGTATGTAATTCTGAAATGGAATTTGCATTGTTTGTCTCTGGTCAAAAACTTGATCTTTACTTGCCTTTAGAATTTGAAAGTATTTAAACTTCTTCACATTCAGTACAATTATTTTCCAAAAGTAACCACAATCCTCGAACTATGAGGATTTTCTAATTAAATTTGATCAAAATTCGCATTTAATTAACCCTATGTGACTATATTAGCATGTTTCTGATTAAAAATAAGAAAACCTTTCCCATAATGAAGCAATCAATTACCATCAACTTCAATTCATCGTGTCCTGAAAGCGCAAAAGCACCCACGTCTCGCAAGAAATTAGTGTCATGGATGAATGTATTTCAATCATTGAAGTGGGTTAAACAAAAATTTCAGAAAAAACCATAACAATGCCAACAAAAGGCGGAACAAAATTCAATGTGACAACATTTCCTGGAAGCCAACATGACACCATATTGTCACCTGTTCAAATGCTAAAGGACTTACTTAGCGTGCAGTCATTTAAGTATTCGTCTTTCTCCGTCTCCCGTCAGGCGTTCGCGAGCCTATTCATGCAGAATACTCCTTCATTCCAGGAAATCTAGAAATTGTTTTTCCACTGTCTCTTATGACTAAATTAAATTGCTTAATTACTGAGTAATGAATGTACAGCATAGCAGTGCCTTCGCATATACAGTGTGCGCGTGGTTGTTGTAAGGACTCTATCGCGAATTTGTCCCCGGGGGCGCTTGTTTACTGAAGAGAAATAATAAATTGAATGGTATGAATTAATAATATGCGCCGTTCCCTGTTCTATGGTTATGATGGCATAATATATTCCGCGAATTGGAATTATTCGGCAACATCGTCAAATTTTATGGCTTTATTCTACTAGGCACCATATAAGAGGCAAGAACACAACAGTTTTGAATACATAAATGAAGAATATTAATACGAATAAAACATGACATTGTTGGAATTTAACTCTTCAAACTCAAAATGTCAAATGTTACGTTTCATCTTAATCATAAAATCGGTTTTTGACGACACACAAAGCTTTTCGCTGGAAGTGCTTGCAAATGAATTTTCAATTTTGTTTAAATTAAAGGTTAATTTAGTGGTTTTCCTAGGAATTGTTTGGAGTTTAATCATACTTTTGAGCATTTGTACGTTGTAAATACTTTTTATTGAGACTCCACAGTATCTAGTCACTCTAGTTTTAAGGAAATGATTTATTGAAGCGCTAAGAGCCAAGCAGATGATTTTCAAATAACACATTGTTCGGAACGATTTCGCATTGCGAGACAATGCCTTGATTCTCCCCTAGCAATTTCCACCGGAAATTATAGCTTAAATCCTAGAAGTGAATCTTCTCATCACTTGTAGCAGAAAGCTTAAAGTCAGTGAACCTGAACATTAAATGCTGAGGAGATAAAAAAGTCTTCTAGGCAAAAATGCTTGTCTGTCACGGCCAGATATTATATGATTAAAACGAGACCGAGGCTAATTTCGGGCGCGGCTGAAATTTGAATACCCGTTACATTTAAATTTAACCTAAGCTTCTTTTGTGCTAATAATTTTTACCGCAGCCCTATGACGTGTTTCGATTCCATCTGTTCCTGGATGTGTTGAGGCTTAACTAGGGACAAGCTTGGATGAAGTTTACTTAAGATCGGTTCACAAAGAAAACAGTTTTTCTTAGAAGAACCTAATTTTGAATTTTGGGTTGGTTTCTATGGCAGCCACATTACACCATTTCCGATTCCATTCGTTCCGACATAAATACAGCGTACACTAAAAAGAAAGTTTTATACAAAATTTCAGTCCAATAGCTTCAAAACTGACGGACAAGTTTGTATTGAAACAGACAGACAAACGGACATAGCTCAATCGATTTCTCGCATCACACTGATCAATAATATAATTCCATAGTCGGAGGTGCTTCCTTCTGTGCGTTGGGAACTTCATGACAAAGTTAATATACCCTTTCCCATAGTGGCGGGTATAAAGATTCCAAAATACGTATACCTTAACTTTGCAGTTTGGAACCTAGTGCCGCACATTGGTTGAGATTCACATTAAAGCGAGATAAAAAAAAAACAAGTATGAGTTTTTTGAAATTTTTTTAGGAGATTAACAATCGCACGCTCTGTGGCTCACTTGGTTGAATCGCACTCTACGATGCTAGTAATCTAGAGGTCCGGAGATCGAATCTCGTCGTGGTCCAAAATTTTCGTACATGTGCGGATTGGAAATATATAGTGCTTGCAACATTATATTCACTCCGAAATGATATGCAATGTAACGTTGACTCGAAATTGCCTATAAACGGCTGAGTTAACGCACCATGGCCTCGCATGGGGCTATACGGTACGGAGAAGAAGAAGAAATTAAGCAATCAACATTCTTAATAGTGGGACAAAAGGACCTATTAAGAAAAGTATTCGAAATTAGCGTTCGAAAATTCCCGTTAAAGATACCGTTATGGGGGTATTCCGAAAACCTTTTCATTTGCACGTTTGATGCAATGCTGGCTTACAAATTCAAAAGACTTTCGTCACAGATCAGTTACTTGTTGAAAGTACCGCTATGTAAATTTTTCTAAAAAAATTGTTAATGAACCTTGACAGTTAAAAAATTCAATGTTTCGCTTGAGTATGCGATACATCAGATCGTATCTATATTTTCTTCGTGATATTTTATGAAAAACTAAAAATTTTCTCATTCCTGAAAAATATTCTTTATCTGCTCACAAATTGATTCATTTATTCATATTTAAGATTTAATTGATTATCTCTATCTATTTATTGCAATATTCCCAAAGCAAATTTCCTCAGTCCACATGAAATATGAGTTATACTTGAACAGAGTTTGTTAAACAAATTTACGCTAGGGAATTTCATGGACTAAAAGCATCGTCGAACGGACACGGACGTACCAACCGAATGTGGGTTGCATAGAGAGCAAAAGCAGCAAGGATAACGCTTACACATGACTCCTAGAATTTCTCATTGCATGCCAGCAATTGTGTATATTATGTACATACATAATTTTAATGGTAAACGAAAACAGTAATACACACACACGCACACGATACACGGCCTGATGTCGGTAAATTCTCCAAATGAAAATGATTCAGAGGGTGTAGGGTGTAGGCAAACCAATCGAAAATTGCATCATTTGATTCAGAGAATTTTACAAATCATCATATTGGCATATTAATTGACTCGAAGTATGTATGTATAATGTCAGAGGTCAAACACAATGAAAGTTTTTCACTGGAACTCTGTGGTGACGAGTGCTTTTGCTTTTCATTTTGTAATTGGATTGCAGTGGCGTAACGTTTCAAAAATGTATTGTGTTCGTAATTGGATTGGAGGCCTCATCTTGAATTTTTTAACCAGAAAATATTCACAAAACCCGCATGTAAATCAGTGCACCAATAAACAAGCGCAACAAAAATTTTATGTTCGAGCAACGTTTTCCATTTTCTTCTATTTATACTATATTTAGCTTCTTATTACTTAATTCAAGAGCAGCGGCAAAAGAACCATACCTTGAGGAACTCTTTTTCATGCCAGTATCCTAACAGTCATTGATTTTAGAGTAGAAGTGTTCACCCCAAATCTGAGATTCATATATGGAGAGCCCCCTATGGGCAAGTTAAACGAAAACTAGTCTTTGGCGTATCCACGTCTAAGTACATTTAAATCGACTAAAATCTAATTCGTGGAGCTCCACCGAAGATAAATGCGTCATGCAGGGGAAATGGTGAATCCATTATACATATGAACAGGAGGGTATATCGGCAGGCATTTCTTTCTTCATTTCATGAGTCCTATAGTTACACAAAGTTCTCCTGGCTTGGACCTTATTGAACGATCTTTGGGTCGAAAGATCCAAAGATAAACGTCACAAACACATTTTCCCTATGATATGTACTGGATTGGAAATCATCATGTAGATGAGCGTACGTGTGTGTCTAGAAATTTTTTCTACTCTTCCTCAGCCCCCCTCTCGCACACCCCTCGGGCAACCCGCAAGATGGTCGGCCGATGAACAGACTGTCAACAGTGTGGTTGTCATCCAATTCGCGCCAAGTGAACGCAGTGAGTGTGAGTGGACAAAATCGAGTTTTTCCAAGTGAATTGTAAGAAATTGACTTAAACAGTGTAGGCCGTAAGGCTGCGAATTCGTTCTAATTTAAAAAAAAGTTTATTTCAGAACATGAAGTGCATTGTTGTCGGGTTTTCCAGCGACCAACAGAGAAACACTATGAGTGTATCTTTTCACAGGTAATCGCGTGAGAGCCTACATTTTAGTGGTCATATGTGAATTTTTGTGTCAAAATTATAGTTTATCGCATTGTTCATACATGTTTTCTTGAAAACAAGTGCGCGATTGTGTGGTTGACAGCCAATACAATAGACGAGTTTCCGTTCGTTTGAGTTCGTCCCAGGTTCGTACCTTGTTCGTGCATGTTTTGTACGAAGCGGGCACGAAAGGTTACGATGGAAATTCGTCTCGTCGATGTGTTCATGAACGTATCAATTTCATTCTGTTTCGGGGGCTCATCACATTGTTATAGTTTTGCAAA
The DNA here is from genome assembly GCA_949715475.1 of Microchrysa polita. Taxonomy (NCBI): domain Eukaryota; kingdom Metazoa; phylum Arthropoda; class Insecta; order Diptera; family Stratiomyidae; genus Microchrysa; species Microchrysa polita. The sequence continues at coordinate 129,652,409 of OX454415.1, read as the reverse complement.
TTTTTTTTTGCAATTTTCGTGCAAAGTTTCGAGTCAATTTGACAATTAAACTGCTTTGGTAAAATAATATGTTAATTCTTTCATAATGTAAACCGTTTCTTGCAGATTTCTAATGGATGAGGCGAACGCGCTGTATGGATAGACAAACTACAGTTAAGAGGTGTGTAGATTCCTAAAAGAGCTGTGGTTTGCACGAAACATTTGCGTAATGACGGCATATTTTGACTTGAGAAACGAACTGTGCTCAAAGAAAATGCATTTCCTCTGGTATTACGGTAAGTAAACAAATAAATTTAACCGACAGTAGTTGAATTGTTAAAATATAAATTGGTATGCATAATGATTTATCGATTGTTTTCAGATGTCTAATGAGTCTATCGGCGAGCCAAATGCAGTTCAAGCAGGTTTAGGATCGTCAAATGCAGGACGCGAGCCGTGAATCTGCGGGACAGTGTACTAGGGAAGCAGTTATGCTCCGCCACCACGAGAGGCTTCTGATATTGTCTATTAAGCACCCGAGCCCCATTCAAACATATCACCACGTGCGGCATTTTCAAATCTCATCAATCGACTGGACGAACAGTATGGTGTGAAGCAAACGTTGACTCTTTGCGTGCTGCTTAGTGCATTGATAATTTTCCTCGGCGTGGCGACCTTCATGTATGTAACGATCAGTCTCGATTTGGCCAACACCATCAACGATCGAAATACTTTCTATCAGATATGCGACGATTCACACAGATGACGTGCATCGATGAGGAGGGTTTGAAAGGAGCTCTGGAGTTATTGAGGACCACAAATGTAAAGATATCACAGCACAGTTTAGTTTGGGTACCAAGGAAATTGTTCGATTGGTTCAGCCCACTCATCTGCATCTGAACGTTCGTCGAATGGTTCGCGATCTGTACAATGTCGAATATTTGATTCACCAAAATCCGCAGTGGAAAATAAGTGCAGTCGATGAAGACGGCATTGCATTGTCTTTTGATCAAGTATTGGCGTTGCGCGATGCTCAAGCCTACAGTTTTGCAATTTTGAATCCCCGCCTTCCGTTCACGTGTTCCGTGTACAATAAGCTACAGAAGTTCTTCTTTTATGTTGGACTCATCGGGCTAGCGGTTATAGTCGCCGGAGGAGTTAATTTTGCATACAAACTGATTGTTCGGTACAAGCAATCTAAACGCGATGCTGTGGCCTATTTGAACGACGAGATCATCAATCATTTAATGCAAAAGGCAGCTAATAGTCCAGACGAGCCGCTGGTTGTTGTGAACCATCTAAGGGACAAGTTGACTCCGCTGCATAAACGCCTAAGCATGGAGTGGGTGTGGAATGAATGCAGTCTTAATCGCCTTAATTCCGCCAAAGCCGGTCCCAAGCCCGGTTATAAAAGGAAGAGGGAGGCGATTAACAAAATATAATTTATTTTCTACCCAATCAAAATGTGACATTCGTAAGTATTATTCCCCTGGAGGAAATTAGTATAATGGTGAAAAACTTCCATACAAATTTGACAAAAGTTGTACTCGACCCAATAAAACACACCTGAAGCCTTATTGATTCGTTACTCATATTCCCATTACACCGATATGAAAATCATAAGAAAACTTAAACGTAATTTGCGGAAAACAAGAATTTCGATTTATGTATTTAGTCTTTATCTTTTTTGCTTAGGGCTTCATTACACAGTCATATTTATATTATAATATGTATGTCATATGCCTAAGCCTACTCGATTCATTCAGTATAAATTTTTAGACGTGCAATAAGCGAAATCAAGTAGGCTTAAGCATATTATAATATAAATATTACCAAATATGATTGTGTACTAGAGCCCTGAGTACCGAAATTGTTTGCATGCAGTTCATACAAATCTATTTGGTAATTCAAATTTTTGCGCCAAATGTATGCCCCCATCGTATGAAAAATTTACGGCGCCTATGGTGTAGTTGATAGTATGTGTGTTTTTTGTGATTGTGTTATAAAAACCTAGACAAAAATTTTCCTTAAGGGCGTATCCATAGTCTACCTAATCCCAGCATTTTCCTTGATGTAGCAGTCACTTTCTTTTCAACAGTCAAATATTCAAAGAACTAAATCACAATGGCTCAATTTTCCGCAAAAACCTTCAAGAGAGGCCAGAGAAGTGCGAAAGAATTTTGGTGCCCGGAGCAGAACCTCGCGAAAGCGCCTGTCTACAGGGTGTCCCGCATTGGGTGGTCAATACTGTAAGGGTTGATAGCGCAACTTGTTTCAGCAAGAAAGTTACCAATACAATCGGAATTTTTTTTACCGTTACCTTGCTATCGCTCTTTTTGTGAAAGTCATCGAAAATCGTGACTTGTCACGCAAAATCGTAATTTGCAGCGAAAAATATGAAAAGTGATATACCGTTGGAAAGCCAACATGTTGAAGCAACTTTTATCAACCTTGCAGAGTTGTACGTATAAAGCACCGTTATGAAATTACTGTTTGGATTTTTGATGAAAAATCTATTTTAAAATTTCTTTTAAGTTTGATTAACTGTATCTTGGAAGTCGCGATAATGTTGGCAACAGGAAAAACTCCAGTTTTTGTGAAATTTCATGTAGTTTCTGAAACTGAAATCAAATCTTGGATTAAATCATCAGGAGGGCTGCAAATTATGATTTTGCATGACAAGTCACGATTTTCGATGACTTTCACAAAAAGAGCGATAACAAGGTAACGGTAAAAAAATTTCCGATTGTATTGCTAATTTTCTTCCTGAAACAAATTGCGCTATCAACCCTTACAGTATTAACCCTTCTGTCGGCACCTACTACAATATGCATATTCTATACCCAATAGGTCTGGCTGGACCTACTGAGAAAATTTTTTTATTTTTTATAAAAAGTTAAATTTTTATCGGTATAATCATTCTACCCATTCTTTACAGCCATTTATAAACAATAAAAACATTAAAAATCTTTTTTTGTAGATATACTAGAAGCGTTTTTAAGAAGACATATTTTGAGGTGGTATTTGTACAAACATGTTTCTCCCTTTTTTTCTTCTATTTTTGCTTCTCTTTTATCATTGCGTAACCGTACAGAGAGTTTGATCAAATTTTCCAAGTCCAATATCTGTAAGGAAATATTTGGCACTCTGTTGGTAGATTTTATCGCGATATTAGTCTGCAGATTTGGGAAAATCGATAGATAGAAATAGGGAATTTTCAACCGCAAAAATCATTTCATTCTAAAGTTTCCGTAAATATCTCAATTAAATCTATTAAGAAACACCATTGTAAGTCACTAATACTTAGTTCATACTATTACAAAGGAAATAAAACTCTTTTGATTTTCCTAGAATCAAATCTCAGTTGATTAGGTGATGTGATAAGACGGGATAAAATTAGGCGTACCCAATTTGCGAACTTCACGGCTTTTTAAAGCAAAATCTCAGGAAATTTTATCGTTTATCGTACAAATTTAATTTTAATGACTTTATTACATCTTAAATAGGAGATTTTTAAGAGAATTTAATATTTTCACTTTTTACCTCAAGACGAAAATGGGGGGAAAAACTATAGGTCTGGCCAGACCTATTGGGTATCAAAAAGCACTATAAATTGAAAATCATCAAAAACATGATCAAAAATTCAACCGATTTTTTTAAATTTTTGCAAAACGCTTCTAAACATATTATTCTAGGATATCATGAAATATGAAGTCGCTGCGATTTCATCGTCTATACTTTTTTGATCAATATATAGTGCCAAAGGTCTGGCCAGACCTATGTGCCGACAGAAGGGTTAACCACCCAATGCGGGACACCCTGTATATGTCAAACATGTAAACATGTAAATATGAAATTTTCAGTATTTACGAACGCGTCAATTTGGGGCTTAACTATTCTTACTTAACAACTAACTTAACGATAGAAACCCGAAGAAATTTTAAGCCTACACCTGACTGAACGAATTGGCGGACGCTTGGAGAATTTGTTTATTCTCTGGATGAGTGAAAGTTTCAAGAAGAGCTTGAAGAGCTGGGGTGTCCAACAGAGGAGCTGACATGAGCCAAATAACCAACATTTGTATGTTCAAGCGAGCCGGAAAATTAAAAACTTCGAAATGCTGCTGAGGAGCCCCTCTGCTAAAAAATGAGATGTACCGTTGGTCTTTTGTAAATTTTACTCCTAAATGTAAATCCTCGGAAATAAAAATTTTAAAAAATCAGTGTGATGCTTGGAAGGTTTGAGCGTAGAAGGGATGAAAGCTAGGAAATGCACACAACACCCGTTGAAAATCACGATGATTAAATTTGTAAAAAAAGGATTTGAAGCCTATCTTAATTAGACACAGAGGATAGCAGATAAAACAAAGTCACATTTGAACTAGCACGGGCGCAGATGGCAACACTTTGAGTGACAATAATTTAGGCCGCTATTACACAGTCATATATTGGTAATATATATTATAATAGATATTATCATATCCCTAAGCCTACTTGATTTCGCTGCCTGCACGTCTAAAAATGTATACTGAATGAATCGAGTAGGCTTAGGCATATGACATACATATTATAATATAAATATGACTGTGTAATGGAGCCCTTAGGCATTAGACCTACAAAATACATAGAAGCGATTCTCGATTGGAAAGTTGTATCTAAAAAATAAAGGACCTTTAGTAAAAAAGAGCATAGAAGAGCCACTACCCTTGCATATCTTTCGTTCAGTTTTGATTAGGGCTCCATTACACAGTCATATTTCTATTATAATATCTATTATGAAATAGAAATATTATCATATATATGACCGTCACCGTGTAATGGCATTTCATAATAGATATTATCATATGTACTATAAATAGAACCTATCATCATATCTAAACGTCAAAATAAAAATTCGTCACAATTCCGTGTTCTTCGCGTCTGGCGACCCAGGGACGTACCCAAAGAGGCTTTTTATACCTGTTCTTCTTTCTTAGAATCAAATAGAAAGTAATAAGCGACCCGAAAAACGCACAATTCGCCATTATTTGATGCATTTCCGCGACTAAAGGAATAGGCCAATCAAAGAAGACATTATAGAGAACATCGAAGGGGGTGACGATTTTTTTCTTCGGTATTTTATTAGGAGTAGTTAGGAGGTACTAATTTTACTCGGAGCTGAGTGGTGCGCTAACGTGGGGAGTTAAAGGTGCAATTTTTTGTGTTTTGGGCTATATCTCGAAAACAGTGAGTCGCAGAGAAAAAAGTTGTGAGTAAGCATTTAAGCTTTGTAAATGTCCTATTTATTTGTCCGTACTTGCTAACGGTTCTTCCAATATTGTTTATTAAAAGCTGAACATTTTCAATTTTCTCTATTTACAAGGATAAAGACAAACGCTGTGATAAAGAGGGAGGGGAAGGGGGGGGGGACTGTTACTGTTTTTATTTCATGGATCCATAATGGATGGTTCGGAGTAAAATATACATAAACAATATCTGAAGAACCGTTAGGAGTTTTGCATATGTATGGGCAAATAAATAAGACATTTAGAAAGCTTTAATGTTTACTCAAAACTTTTTCTCTACGACTCACCGTTTTTGAGATATAGCCCAAAACACAAAAAATAGCACTAAATTGCACATTTAAACTCCCCTCCCCGCGTTAGCGCACCCCTCAGCTCCGAGTAAAATTAGTAGCCTTACCTCCTGTCAACTCCTAACAAAACACTGAAGAAAAAAATCGTCCTCCTTCGATGTTCTCTACACCCACTTTTTATGCGTTCATTGCTTGGCCTAGAAAACAAATTTTGTATTTGACACTTGAATAAACAATAGATATTATGATATAAATATGATGTAGTGTAATATGTAAAAATTTGATTTTCCATGATAGATATGATCATATCTATTATAATAGATATTATAATATCTATTATGAAATAGAAATATTATCATATATATGACCGTGTAATGGCATTTCATAATAGATATTATCATATGTACTATAAATAGAACCTATCATCATATCTAAACGTCAAAATAAAAATTCGTCACAATTCCGTGTTCTTCGCGTCTGGCGACCCAGGGACGTACCCAAAGAGGCTTTTTATACCTGTTCTTCTTTCTTAGAATCAAATAGAAAGTAATAAGCGACCCGAAAAACGCACAATTCGCCATTATTTGATGCATTTCCGCGACTAAAGGAATAGGCCAATCAAAGAAGACATTATAGAGAACATCGAAGGGGGTGACGATTTTTTTCTTCGGTATTTTATTAGGAGTAGTTAGGAGGTACTAATTTTACTCGGAGCTGAGTGGTGCGCTAACGTGGGGAGTTAAAGGTGCAATTTTTTGTGTTTTGGGCTATATCTCGAAAACGGTGAGTCGCAGAGAAAAAAGTTGTGAGTAAGCATTTAAGCTTTGTAAATGTCCTATTTATTTGTCCGTACTTGCTAACGGTTCTTCCAATATTGTTTATTAAAAGTCGAACATTTTCAATTTTCTCTATTTACAAGGATAAAGACAAACGCTGTGATAAAGAGGGAGGGGAAGGGGGGGGGGTGTGACTGTTTTTATTTCATGGATCCATAATGAATGGTTCGGATTAAAACATACATAAACAATATCTGAAGAACCGTTAGGAGTTTTGCATATGTATGGGCAAATAAATAAGACATTTAGAAAGCTTTAATGTTTACTCAAAACTTTTTCTCTACGACTCACCGTTTTTGAGATATAGCCCAAAACACAAAAAATGGCACTAAATTGCACATTTAAACCCCCCTCCCCGCGTTAGCGCACCCCTCAGCTCCGAGTAAAATTAGTAGCCTTACCTCCTGTCAACTCCTAACAAAACACTGAAGAAAAAAATCGTCCTCCTTCGATGTTCTCTACACCCACTTTTTATGCGTTCATTGCTTGGCCTAGAAAACAAATTTTGTATTTGACACTTGAATAAACAATAGATATTATGATATAAATATGATGTAGTGTAATATGTTAAAATTTGATTTTCCATGATAGATATGATCATATCTATTATAATAGATATTATAATATAAATATGACTGTGTAATGGAGCCCTTATGATTATTTTGATTTATTACAGCATTACAGACTATAGACAATATACATTTACTAAGGTGCGGATGGAGGTGCGGATCCGGGATGGCTCAACACAACCATGGCCAAGTGTAGCCTAATGGGAGAAACCGCTTACTGCGCCTGCAACGATCAAAGCTGAACTGCTCCTACCACGTTGCCCAAATAGTTCAGTAATATCGTGTCGATTTAGTACCATTTCGTGAAAAAAATACAGAAGTTTTTTTTCTAACTGTTTCTTTATGTATTATGGGGCTCTGATTCCGAATATGAACTTTGAACCCTAAAAAAAGTGCCACAACCTTTAAAAAAGGGGGGAAAGGGGGGCATTTTTTTCGGCTTTTTGCGATTATTTCAAAAACAGTAAGAGATACAGAAAAATTGTCTGAGGACGAAAAAAACTACATAAAATTATCTTTGCAATGATATATAACACATTAGAGTTTAATTGAATATTTCGGCGTTAGAATAGAATATAAATTAGAATATTTTCATTTTAGACCTTTTTTAAAAGCTCCATAACTTTTGAAAGAATGTTAGTTCAGCCGTTAAATTTTGTATAAGTACTCATAATAAGTTCAAGATCATTTTAAGGCAAACATTGAGTCGCTCCGGTCAAGGACCCCCATTATCCCCCCATTTAAATTTTTCAAAACGGCATGTCCATAACTCCCCCCAAAATTGGAGCAGAGTGTTAAAGTTTGGTTTGCTGCGATTGGAGGTCATAGTCACCCCACCCACCAAAAATCAGCTCATTCGGATGAAAACTAACGGTACCTCCCATACAAAGTGACCCAAGACAACTTTGTTCTACAGTTTATAAAATGAGTAGTACCTACTCGTACGTAGAACAAATTCCTGATGGGTCACTTTGTATGGGAGGTACCCTTATTTTTTATCCCAATGAGCTGATTTTTGGTGGGTGGGGTCACTATAAGCTCCAATTTCAACAAACCAAAATTTAGCACTCTGCTCCAATTTTGGGGGGAGTTATGGATATGCCGTTTTGAAAAATTTAAATGGGGGGATACTGGGGGTCCTTGACCGGAGCGACTCAATGTTTACGTTAAAATTATCTTAAACTTGTTGTGAATACTTGTACAAAACTTTACGGCTGAACTAACATTCTTTGAAAAGTTATGGAGCTTTTAAAAAAGGTCTAAAATGAAAATATTCTAATTTATGTGCTATTCTAACGCCGAAATATGCAATTAAACTCTAATGTGTTATATGTCATTGCAAAGATAATTTTATGTAGTTTTTTCCGTTCTCAGACCATTTTTCTGTATCTTTTACCGTTTTGGAAATAATCGCAAAAAACCGAAAAAAAATGCCCCCTTTCCCCCCTTTTTTAAAGGTTGCGGCACGTTTTTTAGGGTGCAAAGTTGATATTCGGAATCAGCGCCCCAAAATACATATAACAAAATTGAGAAATAAACTTCTGTATTTTTTTCCTGACGAAAATACGATATTATTGGACTAAAATATTTGTATGCAGCATATAGGGCCGAATGTCCCTTGCATAAATACCAAAAAGCTGGTTGGCCGTATACAGTACGAACACAAAGTCTTTATTGTTTGCGGACTAATAAAAACGAATGTCAATAAAATCAATATAATGTCAATATTAAAAAACAATTCAAGGAAAAAAAATCTTTGTATTCGCGACTTTGGGGCCCATTTGGCTTGAGGGCCCGTGTGCCACTGCACACATGGAACACCGTACGTTACGCCACTGTTGGATTGATAATAATCCCCAAACGGAAAACGTGTCTGTAATTTACTTTCAGCTTAATGAAAAGAACTCGAATCTACTACAAAAAGTAAATAATGGAACTGAATATATTGACCGAATTGACACAATATCAGGTGATTGCTGCCATTATTTTTTTTGACGACCTGTATAAGACATAATGTGTGCGATATGGTAGGTAGGCTAGGCACTCTAACTGTTGACTCCCTCGAAATGGAGTATGTACTTTCCCTTTTTTTATTATACTGACTTAATCAACAATATAGCGCTTAGTTTAATGTTCTGTCATTACTAAATATGGCGAGTCATAAAGGGCAAGTTGTTTAATTTACAGTCAATTTAAATGTTGCAGGCGCCAGGATGAAAATGTGATTACAGCGTAATGACGCGTGCATGATGAATAAGGCATGGTAATGCACAATTGCCACTTGTTATGATATTAAAATACCTACGTGGGAGAATAAAATGCTAAATGGTTGTGCTTATCACAGGGAAAGAATACTCGTAATCATAATTATAATCATGCAATAGCAATAGGGCAAGGTGGGATGATAAATTACATTAATACTTCCTCCGATAAGTGAATGTGCTTTTAACGAAGTGTTTCGTTTAAGGCAATGAAAGCTGTTGGCGATGCAAATACTTTACAAATTGTTTGTCGGGTATTTTTTATTTTCGCAAAATTTTAATTCATTAGAAATTTGGTTATTAACTAAAGCGGAAATATTATGAAAAACAGTAAAATGGGTTTATTTTATAATATTTAAAGAACGAAAACATCCACGACCACATCATAATTTAGGGGACGAGTCGAACAGGGGTTTTTTTTAACTATGTACATACTTAGCCACTAAATAAGTTGATAGATTTCGTCACTTTCAAGTGGACGAGCTGAACAAGATTTCATGCTTGCTTCGAAAGAAAAATGTACACGAAACTCTATACCAGCCCGTCCAATCTGAGTGGACGAGATCGATAAGATCTTTCGGCTGAGCGGTTTCGTCGCGTGTCCGGGGACGAACTAAACAAAGCTTGCTAAATACGCTGCTGGACCACACTATGTAATTGGAAAAATGTTCTACAGATTTTCAGGGTTTACTGCAATATCTACACTCTGAGAAGAAAAGTTAGTGGAGCTTGCGTATAAATTGACTAAAGTTTATTGGTTGAATTTTTGTACTTATTTTATTTTACTGCATCACAGAAATATCAACGATTGTTTGTAGTTAAATTTTACATTCGAATAATACACTAAACAAGTGTAGACGAAGAATTCACTAAAATTTTTCATCTAATCTGGCGTGGTTAAATAAACGAATTTAATAGTATGTTAAGCTGCGAAGAGAGAATAGAGAGAGAGAGTTTGACTATTTCTTCTGCTAATACTTCACTTTAGATCAGGCCCGTGCGCAGGAATCATCCAAGGGGGGGGTTTAACTTATATATTAAAATTTTTCATTGAAAGGTATATTTAAAGTTTAAAATATACAGGCTATAATAAGGTGACCAGACTCCCAAAAGCTCAATGCTGTACACAAACTAGCGGAATTCGGTTGTCAAGCAAATCCAGAGTCATATATCCAGGTTCCAGGTCCGAGGTCTATGTCGCAAACATGTTGGCTGTTTTTCTACTGCACGACAGACAGAGTCTGAGCGCGTAGAGTATTTTGAGCTACAGGTTATACGGACGAGTCAAAGGTTTAAATTTCACGAAATGGCGTCCATTGGCTTACCGATCGCCGCGCTTGCACCTCGCCTTATCATTCTTAGCACCATCACTGCGTCGCAAATTTAGGCGAATTCTGAAAAGCGCAAAAGGCATGGTGAGGTCTGGATGAAGCGAAGGGCAAGGCACAGTATTTAAGTAAACTTAAGGACGAGCCAGAGGTCTAAATTTTACGAATTGTCATCCATTGGCTTACCGCTCGCTGGACTTACCTTGTTCCGCAACAGCACTACGTCGCGAATACTGAATAGCGAGACAGATAGAGCGAGGTCTGAGCGGAGTAAAGGGCGAGGTGCAGGGTCTGAGTATATGTATGGACGAGTCAGAAATATAAAGCTTACGAATTGCCTGACATTAACTCACCGCTTGTTGCGCTCGCTTCATCCTATTTCCAAGCAGCGCTACGTATCAACTTTTTGGCGAATTGTGAAAAGGGCGACAGACAGCGAGATCTTAGTTAACAGATGAGCTATATAGGATTTGAGTAAATGTATGGACGAGCCAGAGATCTAAATCCAACAAATTGCTTTCCATTAGCTCACTGCTCGCTCGCTTCGTCTTATCCTATTTCGAACAGCACTGCTTCGCAAAAATATTGGCGAATTCTCTAAAGGTACGTGCTCGTAGAGACGACTCATGTAGAGCCTTGAAATGTTGCAATCAACCACCGCAATGCCCTACAAAAGTTCACCCACTACAATCTACACAATGCCGCGCGGTTACATTTATCTTTGAATTACAATACGTTCGGTATAGGGAAAATACCGCTTTTCGGATTGCATATACCAACACTTATGAGTTTCTACCACGAATGTGCTTGAACTGTCCGGAACTGGATGGTGTCTAGCGGTGAGAGAAAATTCTTTTGGCAAGGTATAAATTAACAACGCCATTTTACATTTTTATGAAGTTAAATTTTTGCCTTATGAGAACAATAGTATTTAATAAGAAATTCTGGCAACATTTGCCAATGGGGGGGGTTTCAACCCCCAAAACCCCCCCCTGCGCACGGGCCTGCTTTAGATTGAAAGTCTAAAACATTTTTCAGTGTAATTGTTAGTGGTTTTTGAATATCAAACTAAACGCAGAAAAAGTACTGAAGTAATGTATTCAATTAAACATACATTCTATCAGTGGCGCAAACAGGATCTTGCCCTGGAGGGGCAAAGGCCATCCATATTACTGGACATATATAATAGATGATAAGAAGTAATTACAGTTTGTCCAGAACGCGATTCTTAGGACTTTCAGGACCAAGTAAACGCTAAAATGGTGCGGATGAGAAAAGGAGGTCACGCTCAACAAGAGATTTTGTACGGATAAGTATCAATTGTTTGGCTAAAATTCGGTTGGTCATTTTGATCTTCATACTAGGTTGCCGGTAGGGAAAGATAGTTTGTGGTTGTCCGGTATTTAACGAACAAAATATAAATTCAGACGCTAAGTTGGACTATTATAATACCCTTCTAATGGCCCACGAGACTTTTCTTCTCAGGTAAGAAGTATCCAGTTCATTTACTACAAAATTTTTGTTCAGCAATTTTGACGAAATTTCTTACAGAAATATGTTCTATCAATAATGAGTCCTTATTTTTAAACAGGGTGTCCGGAAACTGCCGCGTAAACGCACCAGATTCTGATTCCTCATGTGATTTCCAGCAAAAAATTGTATGGAACATACCCCGTACTATTTTTCGGCATAGCTACTGTGTTTCACTTCCTCATACACAGACGGACTCCTTTTACTAGGAAAGGGTGTTTCAAGGGGTTCTATACAAAATCCAAAAAGACAAAACCGAAAAAAATGAAAAATCCATAAAGTCGAAATCCACAAAGGCAAAATTCACAAAGACAAAATGCATAAAGTCATAATTCACAAAGTCAAAATCCACACAGTCAAAATACATAAAATTCATATTCACAGTAGAAGCAAGAATTTACATCAGTTTGCTTATCACAATTGGCTATTGAGAATATTTATGTACGTTATTACGTTGACTAGACAATTACCAAATCCTGGAGCATATGCGCTTTAGCTGAAGACACGGAAAAGGATTCATCCGTAGCATATACGATTTAGCCGATGACACGGAGAGGAATGCATCCGTGTCTGCAGGTAGAGCGCATATGCTCCAAGGTTTTGTAATTGTCTAGTTTAGCGACTTTTCTGAAAATCGATCTAAAACTTTAGGTTTTTTCTTAAAAGGTTCCTTGGAAAAAATCAGTGTTTTTTGTATCCAAAATTTTTTTCAATATTTAGTTCCGCCTGTTCTGCATGGAATGACTACATATTTTGAATCGTTTGTTTTTTGTTTGGCTAAATTGGTGGTATTTAAGTATAAAACTAATATTTCAAGTGTCCGGACCAGATTTTTTGCTGACCATTGATCAAACGCTACAAATATACAGTAGAAGAATCTTAATCACCTTCCGGGAAACGAAAATGCCAGTCCCCCCATCACCACTCGCTCTCACCTCTGGTTTTTTAACTAAAAAAACGCTGAACTTTCTCAAGCTCCGCCACTGAAAATTAACGTTTTGGACCATTTAATGATTATTTTTGTAAAAAAAAAACAAAACCCGCACGACTTTGTGGATTTTGATTTTATGGATTTTGTCTTTATGGGTTTTGTCTTTATGGATTATGACTTTTAGATTTTGACTTGTGGATTTTGTATAGAACCCGTTTCAAGTCACCAATATAGCTTTTTTTTATGAAAAATTATCAGCATATCTGCCTTGTTCTTAAGAAATAAATGTACACTGCTAAATGAGGTATTGTGATACCCAAGACGGCTTGTCAGAAAAACAGCATCCTAACTGAAGGTAGTAACAGTTTTGACTGGATTCACCTATTGGTTGTAAAGTTTTAGGCATTCGAAATTCGTCTGGGGAACTGTAGTACTTCATGACACCGATTACGGGTTAATCATCTTACAATTAATTTTAATAGCCGAAATATAGCCGCATTTTAGGAAATCTTGAAATCACTAGACTAAATGCGAAAGCATCTAAAATTACTTACCGCAACCCCTTTGTTGGCCTTAATGATTACACAGTGGTCAAAATTAAGGATTTGCGCGAACAACGTGTACAGTTCTTCCATGTTCAAGACCTGCTGTCCAATGGCCTTCACTAGATGTGGTTTCGTTGCTTTCAATGCAGCTTCCCAGAGTCCACCAAAATGTGGACTGTAATGTCGCAGGTATACGCAATGGAACTTTGGTCGTCAAGAATGATGACCACGAGAGTTGTCCCTTTGATGATGAAGTCTACATAGAAAAATATAAAAGATTAATATGGTCAAAGCCCCATTAGGGCCACACGACCTATCTCAATCTACTTGCTCTCGTACAGAGCGTAGGTTTGAGATGTTAGTTAAATGACCTTAGTGCTCGTCTGGCGATGCACAAGAATGATAAGATAAGATAGACTTAGTGCTCGTCAAGCGATGCACTCTTACCATGTTAACAGTCTTGATGTTTGACTTAACAGTAAATTTTTATTCTATCACATAGTTCCTTAAATACTAAATTTTACCATACAATTATGCTTACTCTAGCTTAATTCTACAATGAGCAATAATGCTATTGATTTATTAGTCATAGTTCGATAATTAATAATTAGGTCAAAATAAATAAAAGTAAAAATGAACACACTATGCATATACTCAACTACATGAGTATCTTCATCATAGCAAAATGCAAGTGTCTAATGTCGCGAGTGGTTTCGGATGACATGACATGCATTTTATATGAATGAATGAAAGAATGATACTTGAGTCATGCACAATGGTATTTGCGAGTATGTACATAATTTATTATAGGTTGAGGTAGTGCATGGTTACAATATTACAATGCCATTACAGGACTTCCAGGAGGGATGAATATCCATTGAATGTCTCCGTTTACTTCGTACTATGTTTGCAGTGTTTTGTTGCTTCAAAATTCCTGTCGAATCGCTGTAAGACCGAGCAACGTTTTGAGATGGTTTCGCTTGATGCAGTTTAGCAAATGCGTTCCTCATACGTTAGAAATTATCATTCGTTTCGATATGGAGAAGAGTGTTGTTCGTGCAATGTTTGCATGTTTTTTGTCGATGAACACTCCTTCACCTCGCGGTTGGTGGACAGACAGTTGAAACAGAGCTTCTTGTTTCGCACTTTTTGTCGTTTGGCCTGAACGTCCATCCTTTGTTGCAAACGATACACTTTGCTGCTCTTACCTCAGCAGCGTAAGTTATTCTTGAAGAGTTGTTTGGGTTTCGGCTGCAAAAATGCTAGGGACTCTAGCATTTCGAACCGCTGTGTGAGGAATTTCGTGAATTCCTTCAACGTGGGCATGTCTTTGGAGTTTCTGAGGAATTTTTGCCATTGGGTTCTTGACTCTTTGACAAGCTTCGAGTTGAGCACAAAGGCCGTCACCAGGTCGAATTCGCTGATGCCCATGTTTTCAATGCTTGTAGTTTGCTATGGTCTACGAGCTGTTTCAAACAATTTGCTTGGCTTGTCTAACAGCTGCCGATTTCCCATCCACGCTGCGTGATTTCTTGCGATATAACTTTGTCGTTGTCATATCGGTCGCACAAAAATATCCACGCAAGTTAATAATTATTGTTGACCATGCTCAGGTTAGTCATGAACCGACTCGCTTCGCCGTGGATGTTGCTTCGCAAGTATTGCAGCCATTGCACCTTCGACAGGTTGACATTATGATGGATCAAGCTCTGGTACAGGTCCCGGAAAGCCATCCAGTCGCAATACTTCCCATCCAAGACGGGAATCTTTATCCACTCCAGGTAAATCGTGCCGTGCGACTGCCATTTTTACAACCAATTTTACAACAAATTTCGGTTATATAACTGTTTTATAACGCGTTTGTGCTACTTGGGTATAGTCCAAGACTTTAATTTCCTGGCGTTGAATTCCTTGGTGTAGTCAACGAGCAGGTGGTCGTCTTGCTGGTTGGCGAGGAATGCATGGGTTGTGCGCCTCTTCGCATACCTTCCACCACTGCTCCAACTTCTGCAGTCTGGTCTCATTGCTCGGAATTCCGAAATAATTTCTGTAGCATTTTATTGAATAAAGTTTGAAGAGAACTTAGACCTTAGAGGCTATAGCGCGGTTTACATCAGTCGAGTAAATGGTAGAGTAAGTGGAATTTTCCCAGTCTCAAAAGAACCATCTTTTTTTTTTATTTGAAAAATGCTTGCAGAAATAATCTAAAGAAAAGGAAACTTCTATTATAATAAAAAAAAATGAGCGGTTCCCTTATGCGCGAAATTGCCATTATAAAAAGGACGAGGACGTTCTGTTCGTTTCATTACTGTGGCGTGTGAGATGGCCTCGAAAGTAAAAAACAACAATCTGACGTCATCAACAGAATACGTTCTCTCTCATGCACATTTATTCCATTCATAGTGCTGACGATGGTCCAGGATATTTCCACAAGTAGAATAAATTGTTGCCTTTACATGGAATTGCTTTTTGCTGAATATTAGTCACGATTTCCCGTTCTCAAATTTCTTGAGTTTTCCAAGTCATATATACATACGTATATAGACAGTATGTACATGTATGCATACATCCTTATAAGCAAGGTTGTGCTTCCGTTTCCTACATTCACCAAACAAGGACGATACATCGCACAAGTTCTTTAACAACAACTTTATCTTTCCCAAACGATATAAACCGACCTCCACGTCTTCGAGCGTGTCTTAGCACAAGATGCTTTGGGGTTGGAGATGGCCAACAAAAAACTGTTTAGACTACCCTCGTAGTCAGTAGTCAGTAAACTTCCCACACTCCGCTTCTAAAGGTTGCCATATCCATAATTTCATCCACTCAACAACATGGAACAGTGAAAAACAGACATTTCCTACGTGTGCAACAGGTCGACGCGATATGACTATGTACATAGAGGAGTGGTGGAACAGTTAGTGAATGAAATTTTCATGTTGGCAAGACTGTTGTAGTGACTAGGGGAGCTTCCGTAATGCTCTGATGCAGCACGTAGATCATTTCATTGGTAGAGTGTGAAGTCTCACGCATTTATATGACTCATCATATACCAGTGAACTATGGCAGTTCTTGAAATCAGACACAAACAAAAAATCTGCTGGAAAAGAACTGATTACCCGCTTGGACGAAACATAGAGTGTCCTTGATATTCAAGGACGAGTCTCGATTTGGGTAGATGATTCAAACATGCGAACGGAAAAACAATGGGCACGTGTATGGACAAAAGTTCAGGGATATGCATGCGTATATGTTGCGAAATGGTGATATCACCCCATACATACATTTTTGGAAATTCGATAAGAATTCCTTAATCCGTTGCAGATTGTATCGGGACGATATCTACGATAATTGAAATCGATAGGCGTGTTTGTATCGACATCGGTACCCTTATTTTGTGATTTGCGAGAGGAAATTGACCCCAGCAACATTTAATCGGATTAATTTGTAATTAGTCATCGAACGGGAATGTGTTTTGATAGGCTGAGTGAAATGTGTATTGATAGATTTCGACTGAAAATAGGATACTTGCCACGGCCAAAACAACAACGTATTACGTTGAAAGTATGTCACATAATAAAAGGAATCAATAAAGGACAATAGTCTTTTATTTCGACTCGAAAAGTTTTAGACATTCAGTAGAAATGCATTTAAACAGGTCTAATTACACACGATGTCCAATATAATTGTTGTGTACACGTATTTTTAAGCTATCAAGTACTCATGTACATATATGAATAACGTATAATAATTATACGTTGGGCCTTTTGATTTTTTTCCAAAATATTTTTATCTCAAGATATATTTAGAAAAGATATTGAGTCTTCTTATAGGCCGTTTTACCGATATCATTTCAAACCAGCACAAAACTCTAGTATTCAGCTGTGTGGTGACAAGTGGTGAGGTAGCTTTATTTAGCTCTACCGCAAGAAATCGGTTAAATTGAATTTGAAATGTTTGTTTTTTGTTACAAAAATGTTTTTTAAATCTGTTTTTTTTTGTACATTTATTTTTATTATTGAATTTTTAGTGTAATTTACCAATAAATATAACTTTTAGTTTCTTAGAAATTTTATTGATCGGCTACTCTTTATTTTTAGGCAGCTACTTTGTAATTTTAATTTGTAGAAAGGACATTCGTCCGTTTATGCTCAATAAATAAATAAATAAATAAATAAATAAATAGTAATTTTTGGCAACTTGGCAGCTAGGACTTTAGTGAATATCCCGTTATTTTGAAGGCACACGGCGATAAATCGACTCGTATCACTGGATCCTGTACTAGTTCACCTGACATTTCCATCGCCAGTCCTGGACTTATCAATGACATTACATGGGAACCAATCCTTACTATGTCATCCGATCACCAATCGTACTACCGCTAGATATGCCGTCTAATTTCGTCCATCCCGATAAGAAGACGTGCACTAACATCAATAAAGCTGGCTGGGATAGCTTTAAAAGGTTCACTAGCGAGGCTTTTGCTAATCTCAACGCCCCAAGTGATGTATGTATGGCCGAAAAACAACTCAGACAGATAATTCTGACTGCAGCTAAGAGATTCATTCCAGCTGGTCGCATTCCCAGCCTAAAACCCAACTTCCAAACATCCGCGGCTAAATTTGCTAAAACAAGGGATCAACTAAGAAGTGCAGACCCAAGTGACCTTGACAACATCATCGTTAAGCAGGTTAATGACCACAGGAGAGGCATATGGCACTCACGTGTAGGAAAACTTAATACCACTACAGGTGTGAGCAAACTACGGAACACTGTTAGAAACCTATCAAAACCCACTTAAACTGAAGGGAGGGTCTCTATCAAGTTTGGCAACTCTACCGTGAGCGACGACAAGAAATGCGCCAATCTATTCAACAAGCAGTTCGTCGAGCACCCATACCTAAGGAAAGACTCAAGTGCAAAATCACACGAGACATCCGAAACACCAAGGTATATGTACATCTTCACATCATCACCACTGAAGTTGCCAATGCCATAAAAAGCGCACTTGGTCCGGACGGTATAGCAATGATTATGCTGAAACACCTCGACACACCGGCCTTAGAGTATATCACTGTCGCGATGAACCTTTCACTACGAACACACCAGAAATTTGGAAGAGAGGCCGCATTATTCCTTTACCCAAACCTGGTAAACAACACTCCTTAGGAGAATCCTACCGCTCAATCACACTTTTATCGCCTGTGGCAAAGATATTGGAATCGCTGATACACAAAACTCTTGCAACACACATACAACTCGCCAATCACCAACACGGCTTCAGGAAAATGCACAGCACCACCACCGCATTAGACCGAATCATGTCTTCTTCTTCTTCCTCCTTGCCTCGTTCTTTATACCGCTCCATGCTTTCGCGTTGTTCGACCTGCGGTGTAGGCATATCGCCCGTTTTGGCGGTAATATCTCAGCACATTTCTACAGGCAGCTCTATCTTGGATCGTGTCATCGCCGAGACCAATGCATTGTTGTTGCTTTTTCATTTGACACATTCAGGTGTTCTTCGGTCTGCCTCTGGCCTTGGGTTCATCAAGTTGATATCGCTTTCTTGGCGGGGTTCTTAGGCGGACGCCTTCGAACATGGCAATACCATGGAAATGCTTCAACAATGCGGATAGGTAGTACACCTCCCGCTATGCGCCACAAGCGATCGTCGGTTTGCTTAAGGTATGTTGTCCTCGGCACGATCCCAGCGACTCTAGCGACAGCGACACGCTCATTCAATAAAAAAACTCATGTTAGAAGCGCTAAGCATTATTATTAAAACGAATTTTATATGGAATGAGTTAGTCGCTGGGGTTGTGCCGAAGAAAATAAACCTTTAAAGTATTTTTACGATATGTTTTCTTTTTTTTTGCACAAATGTGTTTCTAAAATTCTGCAAAGAAATACATTACTTTATATGTATTTAATTTCGCAATCTGTCCTTTGTCAATTTTTGGGTCTGGGAACGCCTTTGGCCCCCTTAGCCCCTCCCGTAGTAGCGCCACTGCCCGCAACATGCAAACACAAAGTTTATATTTTCATTCTTTTTTTAGAATCTCAATTAGTCCTTCCGAAACTGACAGCACAATACTTAGATTTCGTATACTATCGTTTATCTAGCTACATACCTTCTTCCAACTTTATAAATAAACTCAGGGTATCATGCCGTACGAATGGTTGCCCCTCTGCGACAAGAAAAACTCATTAAGAGTTTTTCTACCACCTCAGTAATAATTGGAGTAAGGCGAGAATATGTATTGTTGTTCCCGGACGCGTCTTTACAAACCCTAGTTCAACTGGAGGCATCATTGCCTCCACCTCCGCTCGGGTTTGTAAATCAAATTACACTTACAAACCCTTGTTCAGTACGAGGCATCCGAATGTTGCTGAACATTTTCCGCAACTTTTATGTGGCTAACAGCAGTAGACGGCATTTGAGTGTACATATTGTGCACAATGGAGTTTTTGGGCGATTTTGTGTATTGCTTGCAAATGCTAGTGCAATACGAGGCAAATGAATTTTAATACGTACAATGAAGAGATTTTGGCCGATCTTGTGTAGCGCTTGCAAATTCTAGTACAGTACGAGGCAACTAAAGTTTTTTACGTACAATGAAGAGTTTTTCGCCGATTTCGTGTGGCGCTTTCAAATGCTTAGGAGGAATGCGAATCTGACTTGGTGCAGTTGGAAGCTCTATGCTGATTTTGTGTGGCGCTACTAGCAGTGGTAAATACGAGTTCAGTATAAGGCGTAAGAATTTGGTATCCCCACCATCAATTGTTGGATAATTTTTCAATATGTGTGCATGGCTGGACTTTGATTTGAGTTTTTGTTGACTATGTAATATTTTAATTGGTTACACCATCACCTGTTATAGAGAAAATCAGTTTGCAATTTCAAACAAAAGTTACTTTCAATATAATGTAAAACCATATGGTTTGTGTCTAATCTAACAAATAAGACTAACCAGCAAATAAGGTGTTCGCGTAATCGGCCCTAAATCGGTTTCAATTTGAAATTTTTCAGCATAAAATTAAGGTTCGTAAAGTGACTAATATTTTTTTCCGCCACTCTATATTGGCTTTGAAAATCATGGTCATTCCAATAGAATCACTTGCATAGTCTCTGCTGGTCTATGATCTTTGCAAGAAAGTCCAGCCATGCACACATATTGAAAAATTATCCAACAATTCATGGTGGGGGATACCAAATTCTTACGCCTTATACTGAACTCGTATTTACCACTGCTAGTAGCGCCACACAAAATCAGCATAGAGCTTCCAACTGCACCAAGTCAGATACGCAATCCTCCTAAGCATTTGAAAGCGCCACACGAAATCGGCGAAAAACTTTTCATTGTACTTCAGTTGCCTCGTACTGCACTAGAATTTGCAAGCGCTACACAAGATCGGCCAAAATCTCTTCATTGTACGTATTAAAATTCCTTTGCCTCGTATTGCACTAGCATTTGCAAGCAATACACAAAATCGACCAAAAACTCCATTGTGCACAATATGTACACTAAAATGCCGTCTACTGCTGTTAGCCACATAAAAGTTGCGGAAAATTTTCAGCAACATTCGGATGCCTCGTACTGAACAAGGGTTTGTAAATGGAATTTGCTTTACAAACCCGAGCGGAGTTGGAGGCATTGATGCCTCCAGTTGAACTAGGGTTTGTAAATACGCTTCCCGGACATTACGCCGAGGATAGTGAATAAATTTCTAGATACCTTTGCACCACGTTTGACTTAAGAGAGAGAGAGATAAACAGAAAAAGTGGGTGGGAACGAGACGTTTCTACTCCACGTATGTATACAACGCAGTGTATTTCTGGTTCACGGGAATCTGTTATTTTAGATTTGGATATAAATCAAGTCGGGAATTCACTTCCTCGTCTCTGGTGGACTAGGACACACAGGACGAATGACAAGGAAGTCAACGGAAGGTTTGTTTATAAATATTAGAGCAAGGAACGATAGTACACAACTGTAGGTTTAGTGTGGGCTGTGATGGTCGTAGTTTTGATTAATTGTAGCCTTGCCTATGCATTCCTGGAAGAATGTACTTGAAACATATGTTCTGCAAAATATCCCTTTCTGCTGTAATGATGGCTTCCCTGAATGGCGCCCAGTCTCTTGATAAAATTCAGCAATACAATGCTAATTGTATTTATTTATTTTTTTGTAGAATATTTTAGTTTATTTGTGTCCTTGTACATGCCGATACAGCATACGAGTGCCCAGAAACGAATTGGCCACTGGTGCCGAAGTTTGGGCCGTCTGGTGCTTTACCCTCTGTGTCGCATGTCTTTCGCAAATCGAAAGCCTTACCTGACGCCATGATCCTTTCTCAGTCAGAAGAGATGACCTATGCCGACATCCTGAAGAGGGTGAAGTCCGAACCACGGCTGAAAGATATGGGTGATATCGTCTTCCGAATTCGTCGAACAAGAAGTGGGGAACCATGGGCGTAGCCGGAGGCGAACTTGGTCTGTTTAATTTTTTCTTTAATCCGATTGCATTTAACTCCTTCTCGAGATCCATTACAGCTATATCGCTCAGATTGTTGATATTGTGCGAGAGTACTTAAATGTCGAAACTTCATCATACAAGTTCCATGGCGCGGCGTCCCGGCAAATAAAGCCGAATGAGCAAAATACTACCATCGGAAATAGGATGTAATCCAGCCCAACTTCGTTGTAAACTTTGAGATTTCGTTCTGGGGAGGGTTAGCTAGGACTCCCGATGTTATTGTAGAAGCGTAGAGGATTAGCTGGGTTAAGCAGCTAAAGAGATCGGATTCTCAGTTGAATAAAGAGGATAGAGGAGTATCTGAACCGCTTGGGTTCCTATTTTAAGGAAGAGGAAAAGCATGTATCCCTAAATGTCTCCAGCCGACTGTCGGATAATGTTTCTTTCTATAAATACTGTGAGATGTGAGATAAGAGGCTTCTCGGTATGTTTCGGCACGTGATGCGATTCTGTACAACCAAGCAACGCCAGAATTTTAAACGGACGTTAATCTGGCTAGTGAAATATGGAGTCCAAAAGCCAAAAATAGCACTGAATATAGACGAGCTACGGTCTGAAAAGCAGAGTCGGAGGCCAGTTGGCCGAAATCCTGGCTACGCACATGCTGTTAAAACTGCCGTGGTGGCACATTGTCCTCCTCTTCTATTAATACATCAAAAAATCTCGGAGGAGGTTCAACCTTCAAAACTGTGTTGGGTACTGCTCCTCTTGATTTGGAAATATATTTCAATTCAGAAGAGTTTTTTCACTGTCACGGTCAATGCTATATAACGAGAGCGTGGCAGGAAATTGCAATTGTAAACCTCTTGGAAGACTGCGTCCTAGGACCATGTGAAAAATGTTTGTCAATTCAGGTGAAATCTAGACTTGGACTTTAACCAGGTTTGGGTTCCTCAGGACATGACAATGGGTTCTTGAATTGGTCTTTGGTCCTAAGCTAAGTTAAGTGCTTCTGTGCCTGGCATAAAGCTGGCACTAACCAACGTATAGGGCGTTCATATAAAGACTGCAGCTAACATCTTAATTTCCATCCAGCAGTCTGGTATACTGCTTCCGCTTCAACTGTCGATTAAGTGTTGATTATTGGTTTAAAAGTCTTGCTTTGGTTTTTGAGGACCGTCCGTTCAAGGCCACCATAGGAAGCATGGACGTAAACTCCTGGGGTCAAAATTCACAATTTATTTCAATTAGAAATGTTTTCCATAATTTATCTCACTTTGACTATGGTTTTGTGTAGCTACACAAAACTACAAAACAACCCTTAGCGCCAGTAATAGACTAACAAATGAACGAAAACTACACTCATAGCGATTCAGACAAATTATTTTCAATTTCCACCGCCGTCAGTGGTAGTCGAAGAAGTAGGGTCTGACCTTTGACGAGCACTTTGGGAAGCCGACGCAATAAGATTTTTTTAACTAACATAGCAACTGTAACAACATCGCCAAAACCCCAGAGTACGTTCAACTGTCTGTCAGTGAGGCAGCTAACTGTTAGCTAAAAACAGCGATAATTGAGTATGCGCACTGAACGAAAAAGTTTTCTACCTCAAAAGCTGGGTTGGAAGGGCTGTCATTACATCGAAGCTTGCCGTGAGTTGAGATGTCAAAAAGTAACTACCCGTTACTTAAGTAGTCGTTACTATTAAATTTCGGAAGCAACGACGCAAGCAAAGTAGTCGTTACATACACTGAACCAAATCGCTTGCTAAAGTAAAGAAAATATGGCTCAAATCAAGAAAAAAAAGACAATAAAAACAGCCAAGAAATATTTCTCTTCATTTGAGAATTAGTCACACTGATCCAAGTGAAATGACAATAGCAGCGCTTTAAGGAAAAGTAACCTTGAATCAAGCAAACTTTTCTTATGAAAAAGACAAGAGAATCTGAACAAAAATAAAAAAAAAGAAACTTGCATCCAACCAACATCGAACCCATAAACCCATTCTTCCCAGTCAAACGCGCTACCCACTGAACCACAGACACTTCTGACTAATCTACTACAACGCTCCAATATAAGCTAAAGCTAAAATAAAGCTTTTCCACAAGCTTTACATGGAAAATATCAAAAAAATCTATTTATCAAACATTTATTTGCTTGAATTGAGAATAATATTTTAGGCTTGAATCTACTTCCTATTTCTCAAAAGAAGGTCTTGAAAATTGGATCGATTCAAGAAGAAATGTTCATATTTTGAGAAATTTTGTCTAAATTCGGGAATTTTACAAATGAGAAAAGAGTTTCTTAATTTTTGATAGCCCAATTTTTTGAGTGTATGTACCGAACGACAAACAAGGAAATCATTCTCGTATGTATGTACTCAGGCACAAGCGGAAAAATGGAGCAGACCGAGTATTACACAGTCTGATATCTACTCTCAAGTCCAAGTGCAAGAATCGAGCAGACCGAGTAGTAGACAGTGTGTTAAGTACTCTCAGGCTCAGGTACAAATGCAAGCATCGAGCCACCAGGATAAACGTCAAACTAGATGTTGGCCACAGCAATTTCTGGATGAACTTCGTACTATGTACTCTGGAAAATCGTTGATATCTCTGGAATTTTTCGACCGATACGATCGGAGTGTCGCAGGACTCGCCACAAAAGGGCAATTTATTTCTGTAAAACAGTTCAAACAATGAGTAAACACCTTTCCATCTTCTATACCATGTCTGCGACCAGCCGTGAATACGAGTACTATCGTATTCGAGTTGGTATCAATAGTCGCTGTAGTTTTTTTATGTGTTTCTTTAAAAGCAACGATTACTAAGTAACGAATACAAAGGAACGACTACTCGAAATAAATGTAACGAATATCACCGATTACTAAAATTTAACTAAAGTTGACATCACTGGCCGTTAGGTACTCATAAACGGGAGCTATGGTTAACCTGATGCTGAACTTTTGGAACACTTTAAGTACGTGAGAAAGGAGCGCGTAACAACGGCCCCAGCAAGAGATATCTGAAATAAAGAGACCAAGCTGACCAACGCTATACATGTGCTACTGCTGAAAATATGGAACGACGAGGTAGTCCCCGAAGATTGGCGCAAAAGCAAAATCTGCCCAATCCACAAAAAGGGTGACAAGCTTAATTTCGAGAATTACAGAGGCATATCATTAGTTTGTACGGCCTATAAGATATTATCGAAAATTCTTGAAAAGAGAATTAATCCGTACGCAGAACGAATCATTGGCGAATCAAGGCGGCTTCAGACCTGGTCGCTCAACGACCGATCAGCTTTTCAAAGTGAAGCTGCTACTCCAAAAGTGCTGGAAATACAACATCGACGTATACCAAATCTTTGTCGACTTCAAGCAGGCATACGACAGTATCGATCGAAGTGTACTGTACAACATTATGCTGAATTTTGGTATACCGGCAAAGTTAGTGCGACTCACAAGGATGACGATGACTAATACCGTCTCGCAGGTCAAAGTGCAGAACCGACTCACTGACCTATTTGAAACTCGTACTGGACTCAAGCAGGGCGACGGGCTGGCGCCGACGCTCTTCAACCTGGCTTTGGAGTATGTAATTCGAGCCATGAATATGGACAGCAGCGGAACGCTACTCATCAAGTCGACTCAATTAGTAGCGTACGCCGACGATATCAACATCATGTCTCGAAAATTGGGTGATGCAGAAAGCCTTCTGCATAACCTCAATAACGCCGCAAAGGAAGTTGGACTACGTATCAACGAAAGCAAAACAAAGGCAATCGAAAACAAGAACGCCAGAAAATTCAAGCATCACAGTGGGGGACTTTAATATCGAGTATGTACACAACTTCAACTATCTGCGTTGTAACTTATCAAAGGACGCCAACGAAACCCGCGAAATTAAGCGACGGATACAAATATAGCCAATAAGACATATTTCTCGGTCCTCCTTATAATTAATTCGAAACTTGCGCACAGGAACACGAAGCTCCGCGTGTACAAAACGATCATCCGACCCGTGCTATGTTATGGCTGCGAAACAAGGACCCTTACCCAAGCCTCCGAAATTTTGCTAGACCGGACCGATTCGAACGAAAGGTCCTTCGGCGAATTCTCGGGGCCGTTCGCGAGCGAGACCAATGGCGTATCCGGTACAACCATGAGTTGTATCAATTGTACGATGAGCTGGAAAGTATCGAAGATCGTGAAGCTTCAACGTCTGCAATGAGCGGGGCATGTACAACGGATGGACAATCGCATGCCAAAGAAAGTTATGAACGCACAACGAATTGACGGAGCGACGTTGCGTGTACGACGGAGAGCTCGCTGGGAGAACTCTGTAGGTGAAGACGACCACCAGTTGCTGGGCTTCCGAAACTGGAGGACAAGTTCACGTAACCACGACAATTGGAGGTCAACGATTCAGGCGGCCAAGGCCCGACGTCGTCGGGCTATCGTGCCACATTGATGATGATATTATAACAAACCTACCTATATAACAAACCAATTAGCTGGGTAGAATTTGCACTCTTAAGTGAATTCTGTACGTCGCACTAATTCTTGAAAATTGCTTATGTTGTGACTGCAACGATGACAACAGAGATTTCTGCGAAGCACGTGCTTTACAACTGATTTACATCGTCTACGAGTCGGAACCAACGTAGTCAGATGTGGGCTATATTATTGCCTCCCCCCCCCCCCCTAAACTTTTCTATGCTGGAAGTTTTTGTGCCGGAGTCTAATGAGAATTTGGAGTTGGTAAGTGCAGCGGTCGTAGCGGTCTGTGTGACTCACTGGCTGCATTCCGCGAACAAAATTCCCTGGAAAAACACTGGAAATGCTACAAGCATTGCCCGCCACCGACCTCTTCCTCCGCTGAAAAGCCCTCATGCGCAATGAGAATCTAATTGGAAGAGCACTTTTCTGCTACATCTTTCGTTCGCTGAATGCACTCACTGAGAGTTGTGTGATGTTGATACTACGAGAACCGCAGAATTAACCACAGAAGCTTCTTTTGCGAAGTAATAAGAACGGGTGTTCCACAGGGGTCCACGGCAACAGAGGATATGTCTTAAGGTTTGTCAGTAGAAATCTGCCTACAGAAAATAACCTTAATACCAGAAATGTAAGCAAAAAAAGAAAGGTAGAATGGTCCAAACCACTAGGTCGGGACAGCATACACACCATGCTGGTGTCCTATGGACTTATGTGGTACCTGTATAACGTTTTAAATCCCGAAATAAAAACCGATGAAAATTTTAATGTTCATAGCAATTTAAATAGTCTAGGCATGACGAAATTTACGTAACATCGGAGCACCTTTGAAAACACAGCTTTGGAAAACAATCGCATTTTCAAACTTCCGGGAAAAATCTTTCATGTTAATCTTCTTTTCAAAACAGATTACTCACCAACTTATGTATTTCCTTGGTAAGTTCCTTCGATTTTACTCCAAGGACAAAACGACACTATGTATACATAAGGACTCTTTAAATTGCTACCGCAACGCGTAGGTTGAAGGTGTTTGTCCTTCAACAAAACGTCACGTCGAGACACATCAGAATTGCCACGAAGTCCAAGCCGTGGAATTTCAATGACATTACTTTCAATTTATCCGCGTAGGGACTTACCTGGATTAGGAGGATTCGTTATCGTCATAGCATGTTGTATCAGCTTTGCTTGGTCCAAGGTTGTGTTGGGTCAAAATGTCCGACAGATGACATATACCTATTTTCTCTATGCAGAAGGTATTGAGCGCGTGATCTTCCTGCCATAACTGTGTTCGTGCGAAACTGTGTTGTTTTGTCCTTTGTCATTCATTGCGATGTGATACTACGCACGCTATAGCCTCCAGGATGAATTGTCTCATAGTGTAAATCGCTTTAGCCTGTTGTGGCATTATGCTGATAAATTTTGAACGGGTGAGATGGAGATGGAGATGGAGATGGATACAAAAGTCCTTGCTTGTGACGATGGAATTTTTCAGTTGGCTTGGATATGGATGGTGTGGTGGATTCGGGCACTTAGCTTTTGTCTGTTTTCAGCTTTCGAGTACCATTGAATTTACTCATATTTTTTATTGTTCAGGCTTTTGTGAATTTATGCTTTCATATTCAGATTATGTGATGTTACTTTTGCAGTTCATTTTTTTTTCTTGTGCTATTTGCAAAAAAACAAATTTCATTTGGAATCTTTTTTGTGTGCTTTTTTAGTCTGAATTTCAAGTAATAAATTTACATTTAAATGTAAACAAATACAAAAAGAGGGGGCGCTAAAATCACAATACACGGTCCTTAAGAGTTCACAAAACTCATTGTATTTTTTGCGTAGATTTTCAAAAGAGGGAGAGAGAGAAGGAGATTCCCTAAAAGCAGCTAAAATAACAAATTTGGTTGCATCCCTTTTTTTGCGCGACTATGATTATAAATAAATTTCAACGTAGCAAATCTTTTTGCTATCAGAGAATACAATTGCTATATGCAAATTTTATATTTGGGGTAAAGGTCAAACAAGCAATAGCAAATTGGGGCTTGTGAACAGTCCAGACCGTGCGTCGGCCGGAAGGGTTTGCGTGGGCTAAAATTATTTTTTTTCGCTTTGTGACAGAATTAATGGATTTTTTTTTTGATAATGAATAAGGCACTAAGCCTTTCGTCAGTTTGAAGCTTACGAATATACAGCTGTATTCAAATGAACCTATCCTGAAGATATTCTTCCATCTCTTTGACATAGATCTTAGTACAATTCAAATCCATTTGTTACAAGAATAATCCCTGAAAAACGTCTGTTTATTTGCAATTTGTTGAGTTCTTAAAAAAGAACAGGTGATTGCCAACCACAAACATTGATCTCCTGGAGCCATACAAACTAAAACGCAGTGAATGTTAAATTAAGTAAAAACTAATTTTTAATCCTTATTGTCCGCAACTACACAGCAAAAAATCAGGCGGTGTGAACCAAAATTTATCCAAAAAGGTTTAATTTTTTTATACCTATGGAGTTAAATAAATTTATTTCACTCCGTCCCGATTATAACATTTTCCTTTTATCCATTAGGATAAAACACTCAAAATAAAATTCATTTGGATAAATAATAACTTTTATTCGAAATTATATCAGTTTTTGTTTATATGGTGTTAAAATTTACTTAAAATGGAGTTAATTCCGCACGTAATATATGGTGCAAATTACGAACGTCATCCCGTATAGTCTGTGTGGTGTAGTAGGTAGGGCGTTAGTCTTCAAATCATAGGATCGCTCGATCGAATCCCACTGTAGGCAGGTAATATATTATGCATTTTTAGAGCGTAAAGAGGTAAATGAAATGTCGCCAACACCTATAGAGAGGTAAATGCTAGTTATACAAAACTCATTTATGAGTTAAATGTTCTGTGAAACTTGTGTTTTATTTTTATCCCAAAAATATCGAGTATTACTCCTTTTGGTGTAATTGGAAGTACACTTTTGTGTTCATCCATTTGGATAAAACAATATTTTATCCAAACGGAGGGACCCTATTCGACAATTTTCGGAGTTAAATTCACACCGGATTTTTTGCTGTGTACTCATAATAAGAAAAACTCGCGCGTATTACGAGTACGGTCAATAAGGATTTGAAATAAGCTTTCAGTTAATTTAATAAAAGACCACATCAAATCACCAATCAAACTAAACACCATCGTTTTGTTTTAATTTAACCCTTAAATGCATGGGGTCTGAACCCAGTATCGTAAGTGACCTCCCTTTATGTAAAATCGGTCACTGAACACGGAATCAGCTTTTATTTTCCCAGGAAATAGCCCGTTTTCCCAGAAAAGCGAAAATAGTAGAATTTTCATTGTGTACCAAATATGGTACGCCATGCATTCAGGCCATATGTTGTAAATGAAAGATATTTTTCAAATTTTATTTAATCTGCCTCTTACTTTAATATAAACAGTGCAAAAAAGAAAGGATAATGATTATTGAGAGTTTCGATCGAAATTATAGTAGAAACTCGATATAATGAACTCCTCTTCAATAAAGTAAAGATTGTCATTTCGATCGAAAATTGCGAATATTCAGTTTTTTAAAAGGGTGCTCGGGTAGGTCCGTGATTAGTTTCCTATTCCTTATTGAAATTTGTACCGATGCCTATTTGTGACATATCCTGGAAGTCTTACTACCCCTACATCCTCTACAAACCTAAATTTAGCCATATCTTTTGATAGAATGTCGCGAAATACTTCAAATGTGCGTCAAGTGGTGGCTGTTGGATGTCCTTGTTAAATATTAAAAGTGCGCCAGATCCGACTCATATACCCCTTCCTCCCCTACAAAAAAACATGGAATTGATTATTTTGGGTTTTGCGTTCCGTCTAGCTCTGTACATGGGTATAGGGTATGCATTCAATATGCTATTAGAGCGATTAGAACTCGGTCTCGTTATAAAATAAATCATTTATAGAATAGTTCGTTACAAACATGTTCCACTGTTAAACGTATATTTCGAGACTTCTTTTGACTTATCATAGCTCATGGGATCTTGAAAATTTCTTGAAAAGTATATAGATTGGATTGACTTTGCTAGGATATGAATCTGGAAATGAACTGCTGGCTGCTTTATAGCCCAAATTTGTGCAGGTCCCTGGACCTGTCCACAAAGAATTACATCCATGTAATTTTTTGTTTATCGAATGTGGTACTCCACATAGTCTTCCATATGGAATGGTTGACCCTAGCAGCATATTTTTTTGAGGATCCTGACCGTGAACTTCCAAGACAATACTTTTCACAATCAAATGGTTTAAGAAATTGGATATCAAGGCGCAGCTGCTTGAGTCCTGGTGAAAGTCCAAGCATTTTACTAAGATGTTAAGCACGGAAGCTCGGTTTTTAGTGGCGTGTCCTAAGGAAAAAACAAATGATGTGAACAATTTTTTCAGTATGCTTGCCAGCTAAAAAGACTGGGTTTATAAGCAGCTACAGAAAATCTAAGGCCTGACCGCTGTGCTATAGAAAATCAAATTACAAAAATGATCGTTCCAAATCAACTACGACAGCTCCGTTTTCTTCGCTCCTGAGCAGGACTGATTAACCTAGCTTTCATAAAAAAATGGCAGTAAATGTCCTGGAAAAATGGATCGGTGGCATAATTTGTATGAAAATTTAAATTATTTGGACCTGTTCTGGGCCCAATAGAACGCACCATAATGTTGAATGAGCTGATAATTAAAATGTTATGAACATATCCTACCCTTCCCAAGACTAAACCAGAATAATTTCATCAGCTAAGAACGATCGGAATGTATGTATAGATATTTCCGAATATGCCCCAATGCATGGTGTACCATATATGGTACGTCGCAAAATTGTTGCAAACAATACCTTTGGTGACTTTTTTTGGCCGAAATCTCAAAAGAACCTCAAGAACACATTCCAATTTACTCACCAGTGTTTTTCCTTTTCCAAATAACGGTAAATTTCGTCAATTTTTTAGCTCAAAAAAATAGCTTTTAAAATTCCACAAAAAATAACATTCGTCCACTTTTACGGCGCACTGGCAATTCAGGGAAAGCTTCGGGAAGCCAAAATTTAATTTAGGTGAAAGCTTATTTTGTCTATTTCGGGAAAATGTAAAAAAAAAAAAATCAAAAATTGAATAATCCCTTGACTTTTACAGGAAAATAGCCATGTACCATATATGGTACGCTATGCATTTAAGGGTTAAATGCGACTTTTCATACTAAGAACCAACTATCCAGGAACCAGTAAATGTCCAATACAAATTAATTCCTCCTTGAATCCTTTTTTATTCCTTCTCAGATTAATTGGGATCTTTCCGGAAGTCACAACGACTTTTATCAAGACACTCATTAGTGAGTGCGATCCTTTCATATATCCTTTCATATATTCCCAATAATTAAGATGAGAAAAAATATACTTTTTCACTTTGGTTACTGTAATCATGGATACTTTTAGGGAAATCACCAACCATCACTGTGTCTCGCCGTTTCTGTGGCTCTGTATACTAATTGCTTGCAAAACAGAGCAGAAGACCCTTGTGACTTTAATCTGAATACCCCCCCAATCATTTCGCTTAATGGCATTTTAAATATTTCATTGACAAAATTGTACTCGACGGATTTGAAGATTTTAACATTATAAGTTTCTTTTGCCGATGGCTCCTTTTGCCATTTACCAAAATTGTTCAAAGAATTATTCTCGACTGATTAAGGCACTTTTGAGTTCAATTGCGAGTATGGCTAGGAACCTTAATTTGGCTATGTCTAAATTACCTGAAACAGCTAATTATAATATCCCAAGAATCTATGGTCCTATACCTATGTCCTATGCGACATGATAGTGTGGATAATGACCGCAATGTTCGTTGAACTTGGCTAATTTTATTGGAATTACTTATGTTCCGTAAGAGGAGAGTCAATGACTTTCGGCCCATACAGATAATTCGGGTAAATTAAATTAAGTAGAGCTGAAAATAGAAAAGACAGAGCAATATGAAATTGATACAAAATGACGATGATTATAAAAAAGGACAGAAATCAACGATCCTTTTCAAGAAGTCACATTGACAAAAGGAATTTTGTATATATGTATAGGTATACTAATTAGGTCGAGTAAAAAAATCTGAAAATCGGCATTTAAACTAATAAAGTAGTGCTGAAGACAGGAATAATAAATTTTCTTCCTCCCACTGTGTCGCCCCGCGCGCCGGTTACAGAATGTCGAATATATTTGAAATTGACCTTCAAGGGTTTTAAATATTGCTCTGAGAAATTAAAAGCTAACTTTCGGATTGCTTCAATTATAGTCCCGCTAGGGGGTCAGTGTCCTTGTGGCACTTGCCTTTGGTGGGTTGCGACACCACATACCTGAGCAGCGCAGAGAGGCCCCTGGTATGGTTGGTACGCCATGGCGTGGATCTGTACAAAGACCGTCGGGCGATGACGTTCCCGAGCTCCCTAGTCATGTATGGGTGACACAGCATGGCTGACTTTTTCCCTATTCCTCCGAAAAGTCAGCCATACCAGCTTACACGACGCAGTGCTTCCTCGTAGGGGAGAAACACATTATAAGCGTACGTGTCCAGTCTCGGAGCTGGCGGCTTCGCATAACCCAAGCCACGAAGGGGCTAGTTAGGGAGAATGACCTATGCGCCTATACCTAGCTGGTTTGTGGATTGATGACCACACGGCCTGAGTCAAATTGCTGCTTAGTAAATGGACGGGGGCCAGACCAATGTGAACGGTAGCGCTACGAGTCTGCTTTAAGCAGACGAGTTGTGAACAGGCATAAGGATCCTGCGGCTGGCAAGCCGAATTCGTTAGGATCACACCTGCTATTGAGAAATCTTTAGCGAATAGTGTACCTCGGAGATGGGCGTGCCCAGGGGACCATGGTCCTTACGCATCTAGGCGTTGGATTCGACGGGGTTTGTGGTGTTAGACAAGCCGACCAGCTAGGGTCGCATCCCAAGGTGGGGTCCAGAGGGAGGCATCCCGGCGGAGAACACCCTTTCGGCTATCATTCGGATAAATCTTGTCGTCCCGCAAGGGAGGGAGGTTATGGCCATCAGGCTCAGGAACTCTCAATGACAAATGCGAGGTAGACGCAGGATGGATGGATGATTCAATTATATTGAGCTAGCAGAGCTCGGGGATGCGAACCCTCAATCTGTTAGAACAGCCCTAAAGGCTGTCGAACGGAAGATCGCGCTGGTTTTGGAGGAATCCAAAACAAATGCGAAGCTTCGGGAGTTGACTAAGCCCTCTGCAGCATTGTGCAGAACTCGACAATTAGAGTTGGATTTGAGGGGGCTGTGGTGTTAAAATAAGTCGATTAGCTAGAGTCGCAATCTATAAGGGGAAGGTTCCAATGGGTTCA
Source organism: Microchrysa polita (assembly GCA_949715475.1). Lineage (NCBI taxonomy): Eukaryota > Metazoa > Arthropoda > Insecta > Diptera > Stratiomyidae > Microchrysa > Microchrysa polita. The sequence goes on along the minus strand of OX454415.1, from coordinate 129,618,495 downwards.
CATCCCGGCGGAGAATCTCCTGTCTGACTAGAAGTCAGGCAAAATGCCATCCCGAAAGGGAGGGAGGTTTGGCCGATGGCTTAGGTACTCCTCAAGGCAAGCGAAGTAGACGCAGAATCAATATATCCCGTAGGGAAGTCTGTGTCGAATGAGATACAGGATTCTTTTGAGTTGTGACACCATGGATCCGAACAGCACAGGGAAGCCCCTAGTATTGCTTATGGCATGCCTGATTTTCTCCTTCTTCTTTCAGTTGATCTGTCATATTAAGCCGGGCACGTTTGCAGAGTTTCCTTACTGGAACTGAACCCGTTGTATGCGAACATGTAAAGCCTCGAAAGCTTCCTGTCAGCTTACGTGGCCAGTCATAGGTAGTTCAATTCGTTAGGCTACGCCTCAAAAAGGCCAAAGGAAGATCGCACCTGCCATTGCGAAGTCTTTAGTGAATAATGTACCTCGGGGATGGCTGTACTCAGGAGGCCATAGCCTCGACCCATCAAGCATTGGACTCGAGACGGTTGAGCTAGAGCAGCTAGAGTTGCAACATTATGGGAAAGGTTCATCTCCACTATATAGTTTTAGGACCATTATAATAACACAGCATGAATTTTATCGATGGTACAATTTTTGAAAGATAGTTGTACAATTTTCGAAAGATAATAAGTACTTGGAGCACTGGCATAACCTACGGTGTTCCATGTGTTCAGTTGCACACGGGCCCCAAGCCAAAGGGGCCCTCAAAGCCGGAAATTTAAAGAAGTTTTTCTTTGATACATACTGCGGCTAAGTGTTCTTTTAAAAACTTTTATTTTAATAGTCCGCAAAAACAACTTACGTGTCCACTGATTCTAAGACGGAGACAAAACATTCAGAAAATGCAAATTTTGTGGACGGAGAAGAAGCTTCGTAGTATTGAATAGTATATCGTGGAGTTTACAATTAAAAAAATAAATAACAGGCGCGACAATCCAGCATTGGACTAAGGCCGCAGGATGTGTTAGTGACATCCTATTTCCAAGATCTTATCTGCTTTTTGTTGAGGTAATGAGATCAGCATCACGCTCAGCAGTGTTATTTATCCCCATAAATGGGTACTCGTTTAACATCTGAGTGAGATCATAGTCCGTCACAAGCTCGTGAGTTCGAAAAACACCATGGAACACGGTGAGATTCGAACTCATGAGCCTGTGCACCGAAGGTGCGCGCACTAACCGCTAGACCAGCCAGACTACAATTAAACATCACATAAAATTCAACATCAGCCACTGGACAATATTTGAATTTAGGCGCCATATTAGCAGATATTTTGCCAGGCAAAGTTTTGCCGTTACCGTTAATATAATTGTCAATTTCACATATTTCTTCGTATCCAGGGTTATTATTAAGGATTTTGTCAAACTTTTCCTTGAGTTTTTCGACTTTCTTAATATATTCAGGTATGTGGGAAAATGAGTATTTATTATGGCGAGGTTTTGATTGAGGGGTTTTCGAATGCTTCCATACATTTGCGAATGGCTATGGCATCCGGACTGTCAAAACTATATACCAAATCTCTCATCGCATAAAAGTGTTCATTTATAGAATATTCCTGCTTCGAGCCAAGTTCCCCATCGAGTTATAACCGGCTTCTAAGAACGATATTAAAATATCCACACCATATAGAAACTTACAGGGTCAGATGCGAACAGACTGCAGACAATGACAAATACCTGCGACCACTTCAAAATTCAAATTTCGCACGTTATCCGTTTGCGCAATTAGCTTTCACGAAATGTAAAACAGAATACAATTGCGCTATCCGCTACGCGAAAAGTGGAAACGGATTTCTAAGAACAAAATTTAAAAATCCGCACCGTATAGAAACTTACAGGGTCAGATGCGAACAGATTTTAGACAATGAAAAATACGCGGCGATCAATACTTCGAAATACATGCTTCGGACCTTATGCGCAATTTGCTTTCACAAAATTTAAAACTGGATACACTCTTGCACTATCCACACTAACTTCTGTGAAAGAAAAGGGCTTTATGTAGACAATAGAAAATATGTATGCGAAAATTCAAAACCATGCATTTTGAATGACTGATAAAATTTGTTCAGCAGCAACGTTTTGTCAGCCATTTGAAATGTATGGTGCTACAAGCTTCGACAGCAGTGCTGCTTTCATTATGCGCATTAACCTTGCACGCCACAAGGTTTGCATCTGAATACCATTGAAGAATGAAAAAAAGAACAATATTTACGGAGATCTGAGCAATTTTGTGTTTTCAAGTGAAAATTTTCGCAAATGGATTTTGAAAAAGTCGATGTAGAGCGTATTTAGAGCTACATTTTGGTGAAACAACCAGGGTCCTAGCTATCGCCGTTTCCGAATTACAGCCGTTTAAAGTTCAGCAACATTTTCAGGCCAAATTTGACCGCTCTAGGATCAATTATTACGGAGATATGGGCAATTTTGTGTTTTCAAGTGAAAATTTTCGAAATTCTACATTTTGGTGAAACAACCAGGTTCCTAGCTATCACCGTTTCCGAGGTACAGACGTTTAAAGCTCAGCAACATTGTCAGGCCAAATTTGACTGCTCTAGGATCAATAGTTACGGAGATCTGAGCAATTTTGTGTTTTCAAGTGAAAATTTTCGCAAATGGATTTTGAAAAAGTCGATGTAGAGCGTATTTAGAGCTACATTTTGGTGAAACAACCAGGGTCCTAGCTATCACCATTTGCGAGTTACAGCCGTTTAAAGTTCAGCAACATTGTCAGGCCAAATTGGTCTGCTCTGCTCTTATTACGGAGATATGGGCAATTTTGTGTTTTCAAGTGAAAATTTTCGAAAATGGATTTAGAAAAAGTCGATGTAGAGCGTATTTAGAGCTACATTTTAGTGGAACAACCAGGGTCCTGGCTATCACCGTTTCTGAGTTACAGCCGTTTAAAGTTCAGCAACATTTTCAGGCCAAATTTGACTGCTCTAGGATCAATAATTACGGAGATATGGGCAATTTTGTGTTTTTAAGTGAAAATTTGATAAATTTTGAAAAAGTCGGTGTAGAACGTATTTAGAGCTACATTTTGGTGAAACAACCAGGGTCCTAGCTATCACCGTTTCTGAGTTACAGCCGTTTAAAGTTCAGCAACATTTTCATTCCAAATTTGACTGCTCTAGGATCAATAATTACGGAGATATGGGCAATTTTATGTTTTCAAGTGAACATTTGATAAATTTTGAAAAAGTCGATGTAGAACGTATTTAGAGCTATACATTTTGGTGAAACAACCAGGGTCCTAGCTATCACCGTTTCCAAGTTACAGCCGTTTAAAGTTCAGCAACATTTTTAGTGCCAAATTTGACTGCTCTAGGATCAATATTTACGGAGATATGGGCAATTTTGTGTTTTCAAGTGAAAATTTGATAAATTTTGAAAAAGTCGATGTAGGGCGTATTTAGAGCTACATTTTGATGAAAAAACCAGGGTCCTAGCTATCGCCGTTTCCGAGTTACAGCCGTTTAAAGCTCAGCAACATTTTCAGGCCAAATTTGACCGCTCTAGGATCAAATATTACGGAGATATGGGCAATTTTGTGTTTTCAAGTGAAAATTTGATAAATTTTGAAAAAGTCGATGTAGAGCGTATTTAGAGCTACATTTTGGTGAAACAACCAGGGTCCTAGCTATTATCGTTTCCGAGTTACAGCCGCTTAAAGTTCAGCAACATTCTCAGGCCAAATTTGACCGCTCTAGGATCAATTATTACGGAGATATGGGCAATTTTGTGTTTTCAAGTGAAAATTTTCGAAAATGGATTTTGAAAAAGTCGATGTAGAGCGTATTTAGAGCTACATTTTGGTGAAACAACCAGGGTCCTAGCTATTATCGTTTCCGAGTTTCAGCCGTTTAAAGTTCAGCAACATTTTCAGGCCAAATTTGACCGCTCTAGGATCAATTATTACGGAGATATGGGCAATTTTGTGTTTTCAAGTGAAAATTTGATAAATTTTGAAAAAGTCGATGTATTCCGAGGTACAGCCGTTTAAAGTTCAGCAACATTTTCAGGCCAAATTTGACTGCTCTAGGATCAATATTTACGGAGATATGGGCAATTTTGTGTTAATGTTATTCTGTCTAAAGTGTGTTTAAATTGTATCTTACATTTACCCAAAAAATACTTAAATCGAAATGAAAATGGATTGGAACCGATTGAGTAAAAGCAAGTTAAACGCATCGCATTGCTAAGCCTCCGGACCATCGCATCTATGGATAGCACGCCACTGGAAACCAACCATGTGTTTCCAAGAAAATGAACTCAAATATTCATTACTATCCAGACAAGCAAAACTTTTGCTGCGTCTTTGTTTTATAGTCAAGTACCACAGCACGAGTTGCCGCGCGGCTGCTTGGGTTCAATTTCTTCTGCACAAAAGCAAATAACCTTCTATGCATGTAAATGTTGCAATTAAATTTTGTACTCGCGCAAGACAAGCGAAAGGCATCGAAAACTTTATAGAATTTTAATGGATAAATTAAATGAGCAATTAGTGATCCCACGAACTGAGTAAAAAGTTAGGCGCGGCGCAGCGTTCTACTAAAATGGAGTTGAATAATGAAGGGGATATTTTCGGGTGAATTAAATTGTTGACGTTGTCTACGGTGGGAAAAAAGTTTTTGTTTATTTTTAGTTGGTTTCTAATCAATTTTAATTTTTTTCCATTACATCCTATGGTGCATGCAGACAATCTTAGCTATGCAACCGCTGGATATATGTACCTACAGAATATTTAGAAGATGTTAACTGCGTCCTGTGTCTATGATATATACATACGTACATAATGTGTCCATGGCTTTTTTTCCTCCTTGACATGATTTGTCTCACGAAATAAAGTGACGACTCATGATTTTCCAAGAAATCCACGGTACATCGGTACTGGGTTTGGCAAACTCCACACAGTGTGTTAGGAGGGGCGATGGGGAGGTTGAGCACTTAAGCCTTAGAAGAAAAATTATTTTATACCTTAATTAAAATTATATGCACCTTCGTGTCTTTTTTTAAACTAATCAACAATTTGCGTCCCCATAAACGAAATTCTGAATCCCAACGCTTCAATTAAAACACAATTTTTCATGTACAATTTAATTTAAATTCAACTAATTTCATAACATCACCAATGAATCCTTTTCTGTTCCACAGGGATTTTAATTTCGCCCAAAATCCTCGCGCTACTTAATCGAATGTACCTACATCATTCTTCATTCCCCCAGATAAAGCGAGGCAGAAAAAAATTGCTCGTCTTTGTTGCCAGCACACCGCATCGTCAGCCCCCTGTCAGGCAGGCTTTCGTTTTAGACTTTTCAACGCAACTAATCCACTCGTTTTTGGTCGTTATCCTTTCGCCGACTTCCGGCATAAAAAGACACAACACAGTTTCGGCTTCGTGTCAGACTAAGTGGATTAGCGACAAAAGATGAAATCTTTTCACAAGCCCATACACATAGATTTTAATTAGACTATGCCGTGTCGCGTTTATATGTACGACGCACCTATATACCTTTATGTATGTACTATATCTGCACAAAAAGGACTCGCGCGTATCTGATGACTGGAAAATCCACCGCAATTGCTTTCAAAGTTGAAAACTAATAACGGCTTTTACACTCCGGCAAAAAGCCCCATGTCGTGTTTCGTTTCATTTGTTCGACCTGTTGCTGCGATACTCCTTTTGCTTTCAGCTCGGGCTGGGGCTCGGTGCTCGGGATCCTGTCATCACTTAATATTGGATTTTATGGGTGCCATGCCATGCAATGGATAGTATGAAGTTACAAAATGGTCTCGTTTCATTTTATGACGATGATGGTGCGGTTGTCGGGAATGTGTTAAATCCTTTTCACGCATTTTAAACGAAATTTGGATGTCGCTAGTGGTTGGGAGTGTGTTATTGGGTTTTATAAGGGTTGCGGAAAATATATATGCGCCAACAGGACGACCACAATGTTATCTAGTTTCGTTAATGCGGATTATTGAAATTAGAATAGTGACGTCAGGTGCGAATATTCAAAACAGAATTTCGGTCATTTAATTTTTGAATGTCAACCAAAGGATTAATAACATTTTAGTATCACGCCCACAATCAACCGTTTCATATTACACTGATATTATGGTAATACGCACTAAACTCTCGACAGAGCAGAAGTCTATGATAATTGGCATTAATTATTATCCTACAGGCGCTTAACTTAATCCTTGCAGATCATTCACCTGAAAGTTGATTAGAAATCTGATCTTAGTCTATTCAAGGCTCGTGTACGACAGCGTAGGACACTTTGGCAAAGACCATACACTAATTGGAGTCGCATTAATACAATAAAATGATTTTTCGTACGACCGCACCATAGAAAACACATTGTCCAGGCTACACGGAGCCCACCTACCTACGAAACAAAATTTGTTACGTTATCGTTTTCCATAAAGGATAATCCATAGAACGGGAACGTCCTCTACACTTGTACATTATACGTGTGGGAGTCGAAGCCACAACACAACCGTTTGAAACATGACTCGCAAGAGCCGAGCAGCTATACCTAATCGGGAGGATAGCAAGCACACATTACTCGTGATTCCGCGCCCATCGCTACCCACCCGCGTAAACATTCGCCGTCCATTGACAATTCTAGGGTTCGCTCTTCCAGACCTAGCGAGGCCATCTGAACATCCCACACAGATTCAGTCTGATGAAAAATATACATTACATATTGCATACAACAAACTGGTGTTGTGTCCTTTGGCTTGGGTTGGAACGTCTAAAGACAACGAACGTAGAAAATATCGGATAAATTAAAAGAAACTCTATTTATTTCCTTCTTATATTGTTCCGGCGCGGAGCGCATGTTGTTGTGCTGAAATGCACATCAAGGGATGCATCGCATGCAACACACTGGTAAGGAAATAGGCTATTAATTCAGCACGTCATAATATACGCTCCATCTCTGCCGCCTCTGTATTTTTGGATTGCAGAGCATTCAGGATCTGGCGGAATACAGTTCCGCGCCGTGAACGCTTGTGAACTTTGGGCTTTTGTCAACGTGAAAACTATAATGTGGTGACATTTTCCTCGAGGGTGGGTTGCACTGCCCACACGCCTGATGAACAGCAGAGAAATTCAGTGGGTCAACCATAGGGAAAGGAGGGTTGCAATATTTTGTGTCGTCTTAAAAAGAAATTACGTGCGAATATCCTTGGTTGCTTGCTACATATCTCAGGGAAGGTAAACTATTTTCATAGGTTTTGGTTGGATAAATGGATGGATACGGCGCTATGATAGGTTGGGCTGGTTGCGCCCAATACTGCAGCCTATTGGCTTATTGTATTTCCCATCTAAGCGAGAAATTTTCAGGTTATGAGCTCTGTCCTACGTAAAAGGCTAAGAAGAAAGTTTACTTTGGGTGCACCCATTCTGGTAGCTTGAGCCCCAAAGAAATTTAGTCTCCAGCTCATAAGAGCGGGACATTCGAAAATAATGTGCGAGCCTGATTCCTCATCTTCGTTGCAGAGGCGGCATAGCGAGTCTTGTGTGTAGATCCCTATTGTATGCAGATGTTTCCGTAGGGTACAATGACCGGTTATAAGGCCTGTCACTGCCCTGAGGTTCGTTTTGCAAAGACTGAGGGCTTCGGTGCAGCTGGTATGCCAGTTAGATTCCAGCATACGCTTGCTGTGCCTGAGCCCTTCAGCGAGTCTCCATTGATCTTGGAATTTATCCTCGGTCCATCGTCCAACAACGGTTCTGGCAGTAGATTTACTGATTCCGATTGCAGGTTGAGGACCAGTTAAGGGTAGTTCGGAACCCTTTCTTGCAAGGGCATTCGCTTTCTCATTTCCTTCGATCCCCTTATGTCCTTTCACCCATTTCAGAGTTACGTTGTTTCGGGTAGCTAGGTTTTTGAGGTTCTGTTGGCATTCCCAAACCAATTTAGAGGTTGTTTTGGGACTTACAATGGCTTTTATAGCAGCTTGACTGTCGGAGAGAATATATATGGTCTTATTGGTCCCTTTCGAGTACTCTCCCCTGCTGCACGGTTTATGGCTATAATTTCTGCCTGGAAGACAGTTGTATATTGTATATAACCTAGGGGTTTGGAGATACTATGGTTGTTGTTTTTAGTATAAACTCCTGCCCCTGTTCCTTCGTCTGTATTCGACCCATCCGTGTACCACACGATGTGATTTGATAGATGGTTGTCGTTCCATTTACTCCAGTCTTCCCTAACCGTTGAGATTTGGATGTTGGAGTCCAAGGTGTACATGGCCGGGGTATAGTCGCTGCCCATATCTAGGATTGGGTTTGCAATGATTTCTGTAATCGTACAGTGTCCTACCTTTGTGGTGTCCACATGTTCGATGATGGGAGTCTGTATGCTGCGAGTCTTGCCTCTTCTGTGATTGTGAGGTCCAGTGGTGGCAGGTCTAGTAGTATCTCTAGAGTTAAAGTTGATGCACTACGCATGGCGCTGGTTATGCTTGCGCAGGCCAGTCTCTGTACTGATCCCAACTTCGCTGCTGCTGTTTTTTGCTTAATTTTAGTCCACCAAACTATCGAGCCATAGGTCAGACGGGGTTTGACCACAGCTTCGTAGATCCAGTGTAGCATTCGTGGTTTCAACCCCCACGTTTTCCCTATTGCTCTTTTAGTTGCATATAGGGTTTGCCTTTTGCAATTGTGTTTTGCAGCTGCTTGTTCCACGTGAGTTTTTTATCAAGGGTGATTCCCAGATATTTTACCTCCGTGGTAAACTGCAGTTGTTGGTTGAATAATGTTGGAGCGTTGAGCCCTTCCAAGTTGTGTTTGCGACTGAAGGCTATTAGTGTTGTTTTGGCGGGATTGACCGATAGGCCTATCCTCCTACACCAATCCTCCACTTGGGTTAGAGCTTGTTGCATGAGTTCAGAAAGAACTCCTGGAAATTTTCCCCTTATCAGGATGCTGATGCCATCGGCATATCCTAGTGCATAGAAGCCAGTGTTATTTAGCTGGACCAGTAGGCTGTACACTACAAAGTTCCACAGGAGGAGTGAAAGTATACCCCCCTGTGGGCAACCTTTGAGGACAGCTGTATACATGGTTTCACCGAATAATTTTGCATGTACTTGTCGTCCTTGAAGCATTGATTTTATCCACCGACATAGGGTGTTTTGAACTCCATGACTCGAGACGCCGTGTACAAGAGATTCAAAGGAAGTGTTGTCGAAGGCCCCCTCTATATCTAGGAAGGCCGCGAGCCCTGTTTCTTTGATTTCTAGTGTGGTCTCAATTTTCCCAACTAAATGGTGTAGTACTGATTCACATGATTTCCCTGTCTGATAGGCATATTGGTTTGGGTGCAACGGGAAAAGCGACAGATATGTTTATCGACGAGCTTTTCCAATGACTTAAGTAGGAAGAAGGTTAGACTTATTGGTATATACGGTATCGCTAGGGTTTGGTCTGGCCAGACCTATTGGGTGTCAAAAGCACTATAAATTGAAAATCACCAAAAACATACTCAAAACTTCAACCGATTTTTTCTAATTTTTGCAAAATGCTTCTAAACATATTATTCTAGGATATCATGAAATATGAAGTCGCTGCGATTTCATCTTCTATACGTTTCTGACCAAAATATAGTGCCAAAGGTCTGGCCAGACCTTTGTGCCGACAGAAGGGTTAAAGGACTTGAAACTAGTTATTGGCCACATTATCTTCTCAGGATCGAAAATAGATGTCACGTAACATGACTCGGTGAGACTAAAAGGGAAATAAGTATTGAGTAGACACTCGATTGTTTCGATACTTGGAGAAGTCTATGAACCGTCTTCTTTTTGAAGAAAGCTTGGCATTGGCGGGTTAGATGGATAGACTTGCCTGAATCTAGATATCTCGGAAGACCCGACAATGTTTTCGTGGATACTTCTCCAAGCGTTATAGTTCCACTAAAGAAGTTTTTTCCTTCCCGCGACTGGACACGATGCAGCAGTCGCAGCTTTTATATAAAGGGAAGCTAACCCCAGGTTGCTGAATCAGTACGATATCGTCCTCGATCTATTAATAGCAGCTGACGCTTCTTTTGTGTGGTGAAGGTTAATTTCTAAGAACCTTACCATTATGTCTTCTCATAACCACCGCGATGTTCCCTTCGTCATCCGTGTCGGAGTCGAGAGAGTCGAAAATTGAAAACGACTGAGACGCAGTATACAATCGAGCCAATTTAGAGCAAAGAAAGACAAAGTTGTCATCCACACCACCTGTAGCAACATGTCCGTTGGGTGCAGGAACCGACCTACAGGCTCTCTTTATGTGGCCCTTGTAAACCCTGAGCTTTATTTTGATGAAGCCCCCGACCCCGCCTGAATTGATGAGTCGACCCAGTGAGAGCTTGTTCACCAACGGAATCGCACAGCTGCGATTGTTGATGTCGTCCTTCAACCTCACTTATGAGGATATTATCTCTTGCCAGGACCTCAATCTTCGCATCAGACCAAAGTTCTCCCGTCTTGCAAATCGCGAATTTGAATATGGAGACCGATCTCAGATCCGCGAAGCTAACCAGTTGCACGTGACCTTGCGGCCAGCCTACATCTTCACAAACTGAAAGAGGGCATGGGAAAGCCTTGATGGTGGAGATGCCTATAACCATATATTATTCCATCGAAATTCCGCCGTATGCGTTACTCCGGTCCACAACAGCTAGTACGATCCAGTTTCTGCATAGCTTTTTGTAGATTAATGTATTCAGCTCTTAGTTGGTTTGTAGTTTGGGTAGTAGTTCACGTATGGCTGCAGTAAAATGAAAGTGTCTTGTTGCATATTATAGTAAGAACCAAAAATGTCCTTTTTGTTTCTGAAAGACCACATACAGGCCATATATATCGATAAACAGGTTTATTTGCGAGGAGTTTCCCGTGAGACCTATAGAGGTATTGTCAATCCTTACCGGATATAATTTTCAGAAAGACACTTTCCTCGGTAAACGATATAAGGCTACACGATAAAACTGATCTCAAATCCAAAAGTAGGACTAAAAATAATGGAATACCAATTTTCATCATAATTTCGAGTGGATCAATACCCGCAAAAATGTATTAGCAAGAAGGGTGTCATTTGAAAGAAGGTAATTCGGATAATATTTGGAAGAAAAATGGTGGGTGTACGAAAATTGAACATTGAACTTTTAACATTGAAAATCGAACATTGGACATTGAACGTTGAACATTGAACACCGAACATTGGAAAAGGTACGTGTTCAGAATTTACCATCGCCGTATAGATGCACAGTAAAACATCGGTAATCCGGGCCCGGAATAACGATATTAAGATTCGGATTTACAATATTTTTTCTGTAAAATTCAAAATTAGATAAAACGAGACTATAACTTAAGACGTGGCCGAAATTGATAGATTTCCCTTTTTTCCGGGCAGCCGAGGTTCCGGCCGAGTGATTTTTGCGAGGCCTTTTTCTTTCTTTTTCGGTAAAATTATGAATTTGATTTGGAAAAAAAGTGTTTCGAAAAATCTAAAATCTAAAGCTCAACTATTTGACACTTTTCCTAGGGCGCAACAGAGGCTCGCGCCGGCCATAGTCAGAGACTATAAAATGAAGGTTTTTTAGAAGCTTTGGTTTTTGGCAAGACTCCCAAAAAGTTGTTACGCTTTTCCACTGTGAAAAGTCGTACGCGTTGCAAAATATACGGCCGGCCGACCAGCTCAATGAAGAAGGGGTCGTGGGCGCCACGTACTTGCATTCGGCCGTCCGCGACCGTTTCCCGCAAGTATGAATCGGAAAAACGGTTTTTCACTAAACGCGAAATATGAGACGATTAGAATTCCGATAGATAAAATTTTATTACATATAACGAATCACTTTCCGTAAGGGATTATGTTAATCTACACATACACTTCGTACCGCGAATTTAATTTAAATTGGTTTAATCAAAAAATAAATTATCAAACGAGCTTTTAACTTATGTCTACGAGTATATCTTAAAGCTAACCCTACCTAGATGGCGACTCACTCTTCTTATTAATTTCCTGGCCGTTCTGCAGCTTTTCTTCGTTCTGTCGTCTTGCTTTCGCCGAAACACATATCGTAGACCGCCACCGATGTGCGTCTCTTGAAATTTCCTTTCATGTAGACAATTGTCCCAAAGTGTACTCGAACCATGGGCGTAGCCAGGATTTCGGTTAGGGAGGGGGGGCAAGCCCAAATTTTTTTCAACATCATGATTTCCTTAGGGGTTGAAATTTCCGGCCGCAGAAATATTGTTAGCAAAATTTAGCTTGTGGTTGGATTGGTGCGCAGGGTCATGTATTCCAGACTCACCGTGAAAGAATTCATTTTCATGGTGTTTTTCGAACTCAGGACCTACGAGACGGACTATGATGTCGCTCAGATTGTATCCATTTATGGGGATAAATGCTGGGCGTGCTGTTGATCTCAACACCTTAACAAAACAGCAGTTTAGATCTTGGAAATTGGATAAGTAGATGCTTAAAAGGTGAGTACGCCATTTCCTAATCGTCGCCTAGCTACCCTAGCTAATTGTACATTGTCTTTCTTATTCTTTTAGAAACAAACGCGATGGAGGAAGCATCAGTGTAACAAAGTGCTTTTAAACCGTGACTGTAAAAGTTTGAGGCAACATTTTGGCAACGTTTTCCCACTAACTAACTCTAGAATCTGCTACAGGTCCATAGCGACTGAACCGCTTGCGGGACACACTGTATATTTTGAAAAAAAAAAAAAAACGGTGTGTTACAAAGTTTAAGTAGGTACATAATTTTGCAAAAAACTTGTGAAATGCTCACATGACATACATCCGCTTTTTGCCTATACTTCCAAGCTTCCAATAATGTCAACTTGGATATTTCCGACCCAGACAAGTGCTAAAATAGCTCAGCGAGTAACCTGGCTCCCGAACAAAAACAAATAAACTAATACATGAAACATGAACCCAATGAAACAAACATCTGTCCTATAGCAAAAGCAAACACTCGTCTGTTATTATTATTTATTGAAATTTCCACAAAACTATTAACGCAGTCAACATTACTATTTCACTTCACAATTCCGAAACTTTCCGACAAGGACATTCTAGTCAATTTTTTTCGTATTAAACCCCCTCCCGAAAAAATATTATGACTACGTCAACAGTAAATATAGAAGGCAAGCAGGCAGAGATCAACAGGCAATTCATATATCAAACAACATTTCACCCTTCCACATAATGCCATCATTCATTACTCAGGCAAATGTCGGTGGGGGCGGCAGCGTGCTTTTGTGGACATTAAATGTTTCGGTTTACGCACCAAAATCGATCCAAACGGCACCCTTTATCCCATCCTCCAATTCACAATAACCATCCCCCCCGAAAAGCCCTTCTCCTTCATCTACCGCGTGTATAGCATACCACTTGGGTAAAATCAAGCAACAAATTCCCTTCCCCACTGTATAAAGGACACCGCCAAACCCAACGGAATACAACACAAATAAAAAAAACGGAGCCCATTTTTAGTAAAAATAGGAAATTTCGTCATTGTCTGCCGTTAGAAATATTGTTACTATTGTTGTTGCTACCGTACAAGTGGCCACTTGGATTGTGAATATTTGTCTCTGTCTCTTTGGTTCAGGGTTGGTTGAAAATGAAAATTACTATACACTTGTAGCAAGCCTGAAGAGTACCTAGCAGGTTCCCGGCCAGAACATAATTTAAATTAATCATTTTAATTAACCGAAAACACGAAAGCTAGGTCGCTTGCGATCTGAAAACAAGAAAACATGGCGAGTTCGCAATGAAGTATACCCTTCTCTTCCTCCTCTTTACTTTGTTCTTTACTGCGCTGCTCTCTCGTGCTCTACTGGCAAAATATTTTCAGAAAACCAAAATTAAGAAATGCTCGCTTCAAGGTTATTTTCATCGTAGCGTATACCTATCGTACCGTATGGGTGGGGGACCCATCAAGTGAACCCTCTACTGACGTAGACACTTGTTGGCTAGCTGACTTGGTGGCTGTTGCTGTATGTATAAAGTGCTTTACAGGTTAGTGGTTTCGGGCTGGTAAGTACAATTTCCGTTGCCTCGGTTCCGGTAGCGGCGTTTTTGATATTACCGTAATATGGGCTGCTGATAGCATAAACATGCTTGTGAAGAAGGTTCGTATAAAGTGCTGACTAGTCGAAACTTGCACTCAAAAATAATATAAAAAAAACCTGAAGTTTGTGGTAAAACGTAGATGGAAGTAAATTATATTAACATATTTCTGCTGAAGCCTTGGTTAAAAATATGCTACAAATAGGATAGTTGGACTTAATTCCATTTAACTAACGGTTGGCTTGTACATATAAAAGCCAATGGCATTACACCTTCTGCACTTTATGCTCACGGTTGCCTGCGCCTGGTACATATTTGAATTTAATCAATTTTAACGTAGTGGATGGCATTAGAACATTTTCTTCATGACGAAGGTGTTTAAGCAGCACTTTTGATTAAGTACCGTAATTTATGTTTCAGTAACCTTAGTTTTGACTTGTTGAATACGGCCGAAGTATGTTGTAGAGGAGGGGAAAAAAATATGAATATTAAATTACCGAACGGTTTAGAGATAATATATAAGTTTGGTTAGCTGGCAGACTTTCAAAGTTCGGAAAACTGAAGTTTATTTTTTTTATTTCCTTGGAAAAAAGTCTCATTTTGGGTTTTCAGGGGTTTGATTACAGGGCCAGTAACGCACAGAAAAGGATACTCTTTTTGAATTTTTTTTAACAATTGCTTTCTCACTCTCTCGACAGTGTAGAAATTCTGGGCTGGCAGAAAGTAGGTTAAATAATAGACTGCTGTTCAGCTCGTAAGGTGGTAGTTGGATGGTCGAACACCGTCATTACGGGAAGTGCTTGCAGTACCTCACGAGGTTGCCGCTGGAAACTTCACCTTTTTGAAGGCAAAACTCTGAAGGCCGGTTCTCTCGTGGGTCTTCATACGCACAAGGCTCATTAGGTGCACAGACATAGAATATACCCTGGGTGCAATATTCATGGACCCAAATGGATATCTCTTACTGAGAATGCATGAACCCTCCTTTCAGGCTGAGTGCTGAAAAAAGAGTCCCTTAGACTTCGTTCCAGCGGAACTTGTCGGATGTGGTCAAATCGTGCCGACCTAAACAGAACACTTCCTGCAGAAAGCTGGACTTCCATCCAAATATTCACCGAGACGCCTGCGATTACCTCTATGAAGAGGACTGCCTCAGAGTAGTATGTACGATAGCTCTCTTAGGGACATGCTTCTGAAGAGGTTAGAACCCTGATGATTAGTCCTAATCGAAAAACCCTAACCCCAAAAGTCCACTTCAGAGAAAGAGGGTGTTCCCGATTCCAGGAACCAAGTAGCTTTCACTAAAAATGAAGAACGGTTTCTCCAACTGTCCAGGCACACATTGACCGAGAACTCGATGAGATGCTTGAATTGGGTATTGTTGAGCCGTCGTCAAGCCCATGGGTTTCTCCAATCATTTTAGTAAAGAAGAAGGATAAGAGTTACCGATTTTGTGTTGATTTCCGGAAGCTTAACACAGTGTCGGAAAGGTAAGCATATCCACTTCCCTATGTATCCCCCACACTGGATAAGTTTAGGAATGGGAGGTTTTTGTCCTTGGTGGAAATTAAATCTGCCTATTGACAAGTGCCAATGGAAGAAGCGTCCAAAAAGTTCACGGCATTCACGGTTGCGAATCAGGGATTATTCCAGTTCTTTGGAGCCATATTTCTTCACTTATCTTGACGACATAGTAGTGCGGTCATACAAGATTTGAACAAACACCTCGAAATTCTAGAGGAGGTATTCGGAAGATTACAACAGACTGGGTTGAAATTGTCACGGGACAAGTGTGAGTTTTGCCGTGCCCTAATCAAGTAGGTATGTGGGGTATGTGGTGGATAAGAATGGATTGAGTCTTAATCCGGATAAAGTAAAATGCTTGATTGACATTCCACGGCCCACGAAAGTCAAGGAGGTAGGGCAATTCTTGGGTATGATGTCGCTTTATTCCGGAATTTTTGTCATTGATGGCGCCGTTGACAAGCCTACTCAATAAAAACCGCAGCTTCATATTAACTTGTCCGGATTATAGTCTTCCATTCTTAAGGCCTGGATAGACCTCGGGCGGAATGAGAATGAAATTTTAGTCCGCTGCGATTTTCTCAATGAAAATGCATACATACTGTCGTGGAATATACGATAAATGCTGGGGAATTCCATAAACTAAAATCCGAGAATGGTTTCACAATTTGTCTCTGCCATTTTATGTGTTATTTTTCGATTCCCCGGTCATTAGATAATTTCCACGATGAACTCGTCGTGGACAGTGAATCGGTTTGACGTTTGCAAAACTCACCACGCCCAACGGAGAATATGCTAAAGAGTCGACTCATTTTCACGTTGAAAATGCATTCGGACAAGGGGGAAATCATTTTTTTAGTTATTTTTAAGATGATTTAGGACGTAAAACGCCTTTGTAGCAATTTTCGAAGCTAAAATTTTAAATTCACCACGGTTTTTATGCCGGTTCATTACCGTTTCATTTTCATTCCGCTCGAACTCTATCCGGGGCTTTAGTGCAAACATAATGTTTCAGATTTCGGTTTAGGTGCGGTACTACATATCTCAGACTCATTCTAGTGGTGAAAAGGTGGTATATGTTACCTCAGTAAGACGTTGTCGAAAGCTGAACAGAAATATTCCACCACTGAAAGGGAGTGTTTAGCGGTAGTGTGGGCAGTGGAAACACTAAGGCCTTTATCGAGGGAATAAAATTCAGTGTGGTAACAGATCACCACTCCCTGGTCTGGTCGAATAACCTTAAAGATCCGATCGGGCGGTTAACGAGGGGGGCGATTCGACTTTAGCAATTTGAGTTTGAGGTGGTACATCGCAAAGGCAAACAGCATTTAGTGCCAGATACGCTATCGAAACTGATTCAAGGGTTGAATCAGCTGCTGTTGAGCCAGCCGTGGGGGAATCGCGTTAAGACCAATGGTATACGAGTACTCGAATGATTCAGAAAGTGAAGACAGATTCCGGTAAGTATTCGGATTGGCGTGTTAGTGAAGGCACGCTGTGGAAATATGCTACAACTCGTTTTCCTGATTTGGTTGGGAGGGAAAATTGGAAACGAGTAATCCTTAAGTCGGAACGCATCAATAAATTGGCTAAGTGACACGATGAGAAAACGGCCGAACATATTGCCTGTTGATGTAGGGGAATATGTGAGGAGATGCAAGGTGTGCCAGACTGTTAACGTGGACAGAAATCGATCGGTAGGAGAAATTATTTCAAGAGTAGGTGAGGCTACACAACTGTGAGATATGATTTGTTTAGATTTAGTGGGGCCGTTACCTCGTTCTTCTCGCGGATTTACGTTCATCTTAACAGTCGTGGACTACTTTTCAAAATTCCCGCTCATATTTCCGGTTTGTTCAGCTACTGTAGCCGAAGTCGCCCGATTATTGGAGGAAAACGAGAAGATTACAAATCTTCGGTGTCCGCCCTCAATTTCTTAGTGCCAAATTTAGGGAGCTGCTGGAAACGTACAGAAGCCAAGCAAAATTCACAGCCTTCTATCACCCACAGGCCAATCAAGGTGAAATGGTCAATCAGAGCGTAAAACGTATATACTACGGTCGTATGTGTGGGATAACACACAGCTCCTCGGATGTGCTCTCCGTTCTTTTACACACAAGGTTACCACCAGTGTCACACCGCATTTCGTAAATTACGGTCGAGACATCGATACGCGGAAAACCTCTGTACCCGAAAATAAAAGAAAAGAAGTGTGTAAATAAATCTTAAGTTAGGCTATAGTTTATGTACTTAGGGGGGCATTAGAAGGAGGTATCGTCGAGTCGTTCCTTCGATTGAAAGGACACTTCACGTCGTTATGTACAACAGTAGCTCGCTCGGGACTCACCACTTTTCACACGTACGTCGTCCGGCCGTGTGCGATTTTTGAGGAGTCTTCACTTTGTCTAGTGCGACAACCACGACACGACATCGAAATCCGGAACACAAGCCGCAACACCTAGAATGTAAAGAAATTACACAAAGCAGTTTTAAATTGAGAATAATAATTGTTTTATTTACGTTGTGGTTATGTCTGCAAGAACCGGCGAACGTCACGTGAGATATGACAGATTTTTAGATCTTGTCTGATAAATCCACGTCAAACCGGAGAAGTATTTTTGTGACGTTGGTGAAAAACGTTACAGATAAAATTGTGCCGAGGGGATAAAAGCGCTCGAAACAGGCCGTTGTTCCTCTTTTCTTTGTTATCCCCGGCAAATAAAAATTGGATTATTATTCCTCATAATTAAAAATTATATTATGGGTGGACAAGAGTTTGACTTTCTCTCTTTTCTTTGTTATCCCCGGCGAAAAAAGGCAGCGAAGACATGATGAAATCGATAATCTTAGCATTGCGTAGAGAAGGCCAAGTCGAGAATCTTGCTTTGTCCTAAGGAAGCCGAGACACAGAGCTTGAATTTGGGACGGCCGTTCGCGAACGTCGGTAGACTTGTAACAGTCCCCAAACGGGATGACGAACAAAGAACACTTTAGCAGCTTGCGGTTTCAGGGTAGCAGCTGGTATATCTATATTAGTGTCTACCCCCTGCGACTATAGCCTCCCGAAGTTGGTAGGATCAGGAGTACCCATTCATAGGCAGCTGACCCAACACACCACCGAGATGTACTCATGAACGCTTCAGCAGGCCCTTCCACGCCAGCTGTCTCTCCTCAGGCCTTACCTTACATGTTAGTGTTGTAATAAACGCGTCAAGCTACTCTGGCAACCTGCTATCTCCAGAGCAAGTCCATTGAGCAGGACGTCGCCAGGCGTCAAAACATGGCTCGTGAGCCGTCACGACTCTCGACCGTCCCATATCTCTTCTTTCTTGCCTCGTTCTTTATACCGCCCCATGGCGGCGCGTTGTTGACTGTCGACCGTCCCATATAAGTCAATGCATTTAGATGTGGCGAGCTTGCGAGCCGTACTGCTCGTCTTCTGAACGAACCCTAAGGCTTCATGCACACGACGCGAAAACGGCTCGCAAGCTCGACACATCGAAATGCATTGGCTCTTATGGGAAGCTCACGACAGCGAGAGCCGTGCCGCTGTCAAATCACAACTAGCGAGACGTGTTTTCACATATCGTGCACCACAATCCGCAAATTCACGGCTCGCGAGCCGTGTTTTGACTGTACATGGCTCTTGCTTGCTGTCGCTCGTCATGAGCTTCCCATAAGAGCCAATGCATTTCGATGTGTCGAGCTTGCGAGCCGTTTTCGCGTCGTGTGCATGAAGCCTAAGGCGAATGCCTGCAATGCCCATCAAGTACTATAGGGCAGGCCTTTTCAGCTAAGATAAGATACAAGTGCAGAGTCCACAGAATACCGAGCCCGAGCCCCTGAGGGAACATCTATAGCAAATTAATAACAAAGTTTGCGGGTAGCTCTGTCTCGGAAAACTTCACGACGGCAGTTGTGTTAAACGTAATAAAGGAAAACAAATGTGTTTCGTGACGGAATAAGAAGCTAGTACGTCTCAGAAAAAAGGTGAAGAAGCTGTTTAACAGGGCCAAGTGCAATGACGACTGGGACCTGCATTGCTCCAACCTCACGGAATACAACAAAGGAGACCCCGCAAGCTGAGCAAACAAAAAATTGGTTGCAAAGCGATTAACACTATCAAAGCAGTAAACGGAATCATCACGAGGGATACCGGAAGTACGAGCAATCCCAAAAATACGAGCAATGAGTTCCTCTACGAACCAGCCTAACAGAGCTAAAAGATCTGACTATAGACAACAGCAAGTGGCATCTTTACGTATGACAGGATAAGGTGGACAATTTGGACTTTTGATCCCTTCAAGTCGCTCTGCAAAGAAGGAAAAGAGAAATACCTCCCAAAAGCCTGGTTATTGGTTAGTGTGGTTTTCCGTAAAAGAACTTTGGATAATTTCCCCAAAGTCGGCCTTACATTTTTCCTGATGAAAACTGGAAGCTAATATTAGGAGTCCACTTCTAAAGACGAGGCCATTTCATCCACAGAAATATGCCTCTTAAACTGTTGAAATTGCATTTCTATACATATACCCTCTCTTTTACAATACGTGCTTCGAATCCATTGGAACGGCATTAAGAGCATTACTCTGGAAAGGACGCCTCAGTGTGATCTCAGAGAAAGCAGTGTTATGAATCTGCGGAATTCATGCGAGAAAAGCATGGGGTGCCAAATCCTGTATAATTCAGTGAAACTATAAGACAATCGTTAGACCTATAGTGGAATACAAGTGCACACATCGTTCCTCCACGTTCCAGTCCAAATGCATTCACATTGAGACAGTGGCAAAATAAGCCGTCATTTGGCTCAGGGCATGCGTTACGACACGCCCACTGAAATCAGTACAGCTAGGGTTAATACTAGTAACCTAGTTAGTATGCCATCAGATTACCTCGTAAAAACTTTACGATTCAACCCAGTGACACAGTGATCTGGTCGAGGGAGGAATGGACCGACAGATTCAGAACACTCCACCAGCAAACTTATATTTTACACAGATTGCTCAATGACCGATACAAGTTCTGGCGCTGGGATCAGTCTGTTTACTCCAAAGGGAATGCAACCAACCCTGTTTCAAGCATAAGTACACGCAATTGAAGTGTACGGGAGCAGGCAGGCCAAGCTCTCTGTTGTCTACTACTCACCCAAAACGTACCCTAATTCTAGCGAACCTGAACAGGAACATGGTCTAGGTAATTTGCAGCAATTTTAGCACAGCCATTTAAAAACCACACTCATGTGCATGTCACCGATGAGCTGATGCGAGACAGCATCGCACATTCTTTGTGAATGTGAAAGAATGGCTATGCGTCTGGAAAGTGTCGGCATTGCGTTCCCTTTAGAAGAGGATATAGTACAGTAACACAGGCGAACTAAATCGATTTATCAAAAGAGGTCATATGGCATCGACTGGCTAAGGTCCTCATCTAATCTAAGTTATTGTTCGATCTTTTGCCTGCTAGGCTCCTAGTTATATGACTGAGCATGGCTAAACCTTGCTTAACACTACCTCCACTGACTTCTGAGATACATACATAGTTCCCCTGACTTATCCATTGTGCCGCTTCAACACGTTCACTGCCTGACCCTTTACTACGTGTGTGTGTGTGTCTTTCGAGAATCGTTTGTTCTTCTTTCGTTTTATGAATCACATATGACTCATAGCCGTGAACGGGTAGAAAAACTGTGTTCACATCTGACTCATATATAGTGAACGTGTTAATAAATTGTGTACAAATATTTGAATGGACTTTCTGTACCAAATTTGTGTGTTATAATTAGAGCCCGGATTCTCGTGCAATGGCACGTTAATGCACGAAATTACACTTTTCAGGGTATATTGCATGAAAGTGCACGTTTTAAGGGTTTCGCATTTTTAACCCTGTTTCATAACAATTTTTCCCAGAAATGCTTCGATAGACAGAGAGTAGAATAAAAATATTGAGAAAGAAAACAGACGTGAAAAAACTTTTTACTTTTTAGAGCACATCTTCTTCAATTTTTTTTCAATATTTTTCCTGCTCCGAAGCCTAACCTTCTAAAAGCCTAAAAAAATGACTTGATTCATATTGCACGGAAAATGCATATTCGGACATTTATATTGCACGATTTTGCACGTTTCAGGATTTTTACTGCACGTTTTTAAATTGTTTACTGCACGAAAATCCGGGCTCTAGATATAATATTTGCGAGACCATCCAAATACTAGTTCATGTATACATACATGAGGCACAAGCACGTAGCCAGGCGAGTGGTGCAGGGAGTCCGGATAGACACAAATATTTTTCTTAACTGTCAGACCACATGAGGCCTAAAATGAATATTTAACGTCTACACATCCGAATATGAATGAAATGGCGTTTCTTTCGTCCCAGGCGTCAGAATCTTAGCACGGTTCTGGCTTTCCTTCAACATCGGATAGTTCTGGTGTAGTAGTGTAGTTATGAACTGCTATAATCCCCAACAATTTCTATTTTTTAATAAAGATCACTGAAATTTCTGAGATCGAGCATTGGAACCCCTTCGAAACAAAATCCTGGCTACGTTCCTGATGAGACGGACCATTCTAATTCTTTCTTTCGTAGATCTCATCGATGTAAAACCTCGCCGCAGGAAGTTTCGACCAGACCAAGTGACGAAGCCAAGGAATTAACTTTCAAAATTCGTTTCCTTTTATGTATTTGGTAAAATTGGGAACACACACGGCATTGTGTCACTATACAGTATATCCAACTTCATGCAAATATTTGGCTTAGTGTAGAGGACCACCAATTACTTCCTTCGGAATTACATTCGCAATCCTCTTGTCGGGCATGTGGTACTAACAGAATTCGAATTAATTTTTATTTCGCCATAACACGATTTTCCCATAGATCCACCGCCTACGCACATCCATTCGTAACACAAACATAATAACTGCCGTCATCGTCCTTTTTTCTTTCTCGGAGTATTCAAATATGTGTCGAGTATCACATTTAACTCGGACAAGAGAAGCAATTTCACATCACATAACATTTCCAGATTGACATGTGAACAAAACCGACCCGAGACACGACGCCCACGGGCCACGGATGACCTCACTTTTTCGATTTGAGAACACAACCAAATACGAGTACTCCATACAAGTCCTAGCCTCAGAGCTAAAAGTCTATAAACGACGAATTTGCACTTTTGGCCCAGAAGATACGCTTATTTAGGCAAACGTCATCGGTCAATTCGACTATTTAGAGTCGGTTCGTCAGTGCAGGACACTGTGCTGTCCAATGCCTATAAGCTACCATGCCTCACCAAACACACCACACACTACACATCCATTGCCGTCAGAGTGATGCGCCCTTTACGCCATGACCACCACGTGTCCCACTCCAGCGAACAATTGTAATGGGATTATAGCAAGTGGATCTCTGAAATGTTCGCGAAATTGGGACAAACGTTGCGGAATAATGCGTGCTGCGCTATACTATATATCCTAGAGATAGTGTTTCGTGGGCGTCCCATCGGCGTTCAAAGTGCGGAGAAGTCATATTGGCGCCGCATAAAACGCGAAAAATCTTCATTCAAAGTTGGTTTGCGAAAAGAAGGAGTCTCGTAAATTAAGAGAAATGTTTCTTTGGACCCACGCAAATATAAGCATAACCATGAGACAGACATTCAGAAGTGCGGTGCTCTATGATATGGTGATGACGAAACATTTATCGAATCCTATTTAGAGGACGTCCTTATTGTGAAATCGAATTTGAAAGTTCGAAGGGTACATCCAATCCTACGAGAGTCCCATCTTATCTGAATGCCACGCCATACATGCATCTCGTAGAGCAGATTGCAAAGATTCTTGAATGAGTCCTTTTTCCTGATGAAAATTCAATAAATAGCTAAATCACCATTGCTCCAGCAAATGCCTCGAAGTCGGTTCAAGTTCATACCCGGCAATCAAGCATCATACAACATGCACAAAGCACGAACATTTCGAATGCAATTTTTCAACCCTTTAAGATTCACGAAAAATTCAAAACCCTCTCAGCGTAAACGAGCTATCACGCGAAATCGATCCGTATGTGTAATGTGACTTTCCCAGGAGTTCTCATGTTGTTGTTTCACAATGGGATTGTTGTAAAAGTTAGCAACGAACATATCAAACAGCCCCCCTGAACCCTACCTAGCATCGTACATTTGAGTCAGCATCAATTGAATTGGCGATGGAATGATGAGTTTTTATTTTCTCGTTGTCGGACGAGTTGCGGATGACGCTATCTCCTTGCCACCACACGACACGATACATTCATGCTTAAGTAAAGTTTTGCCAACTTTTATAGGGATATCCATTTGACGACGACGTCGGTCGTCGTGGATGTATACGGTCGTCCTCCATTCAGGCTCCTTTTGCATTGCCATCAATTTAGTCCCACGCAAATCTTAGAGGGCATCCTTCGAGCTCAACCCCTTTCTGTGTTGTATGGTCGCAAATAGTCAAATTTCAGTCAAAGAGAATACTAGAGTAAGTAAGTATGATGCGATGAGTCTATCTATACGAGTAGTATAGAGAATAAGATGGTAGTTTTGGCGGTTACGGAATTTATACGCGACGAAGGATATTTCATTCATTTATGGCCGTGGCAGAGTAGTGGGATTTTTTTCATTGGTCTGATTCTGATGATGATACACTCTCGCTCGACATTTATAGTCACATTGTTGGGTGATGGGCGTCATTTGAAGGTGACTCGGAAATTTTCTGGCAGTTCTATGAGAAGTGTGGGATGATCGCTGCTATGGTTTTAGAGAAAATGGAAAAAATCTCAAAAAACCTATCCAGTCTGTAAAGTTACAAATTTCAATTTTATATAGACTGTTGCTAGGGTGTAACGGAAATTGTTTGCGAATAACTTTTTTTCCTTTCAAAACGTCTTGTTTGAATCGAAAGGATTTTTTGGGTTTATATGGAGAATTTTTTCGAAACAAATGGAGGCGAACTTGCTTCCATTATTTCATAGTAGAGCAGTCTGATATGGTTGCTACCATTACCATTCAAATTTGCCGGGAGTCGGGTGACAGCTGTCGATGAGCACGAAGAAAACACTTTTGCAAAATGGACAACGGAACCGTTTTGGATGGAAAATAAAACGAATGACCCCTTTTTTCGAAATACTGTTAAACGATCTAATTCCTAAGAAATTTGACGTTATTTTCCTTTATTGTTTGATCATTGTCTTAAATGTACATTTAAAGTAACAAGCAAACATTATTTGGACAATATCCTAACACTTTCTCTCGAAGCACAATCCTTCATAAACGTAGAGATGAGTGAGTCCATTTAGTCGCTCCTTGGACATTGTGCAACGAAGGTATGATTTTAGGTGCTTTAGAATGTTGAAGCACGTCTCCGATGTGCACGAAGCCACTGGCAAAGTAGCCAGCACCTGTAATAGCATACTGATGTTAGGAAATGCCTGCGGCGAACACAGATTATATAAGCACATCAAAGATGTCCTCAAAGGATCTTCACAACTTCCTAAAAATATGCGCCACTGGAGCGATTCACATTCGAATTCTAGAGGAGTAGAATTAAGTTTCCAGAAACCTGCAGATTGGTACAGAACTTTACCCTCTTTTAGGCACTGCTCCGATGATTGTTTAAGCCCTTCTCCCGGGAGAATTGAAGACAAGCATGAAAATATAGTGCAATGGGCTGTGAGCCGTTTTTAGATTTCGACTATTGCTGAAGACAGAAATGACAAATATACTGATCGTCCGTGGAAATCGTCTGCGTTATCAGCTGGAACATTGTTTCTGTGCGTCGGACGACCGGTCGTTCGTGGCATAGTCATTTTTAAATCATATGTGGCGCACAGATATTGAACTTTACTGAAAATTTGGCTGAAGCTTGTGATAGCATTCCCCGCAAGGTTTTTACGACACCTTCTACAATTAGCAGGGACATGCTGAGATCCATAGTTTTTGATTGCAGCTGCCGAGTGATAGGTTGACATAATTCGAAAATCCAAACGATACACCGCAGTGCATCGAGACGAGGGAGACGAACAAGAATGATATTTGGATTTAGCATCGGTAGCAGTTTCCGCAGTATCCCATTCACTTATCACCCACAGACGGGCCAGGATGGGGCCAAGCTGGTCCCAGAAATGTGTAATTGTCGTGTGCCTTTCAGTAAATCTTGTGGGAATATGGGATGGGGTCCTCGAACTCGAGATTCGCCGTCAGTTGCCTCGGCAATAGCTTTTCGGAGGGCTTCTTTTCGTTTTATGGTCCCACCATCAAAACATTTCCCGCAAATATTTCGCGTTTCTATTCCTATATCCCTGAGACCTTTAACAATAACATCACCAAGGTCTTCCCCAGACATATCCTTAACATTAATAAACTCTAAAAATTCTTCATGCAAAGTACATATTTTCAAAAACATATCTAACATATAAGGCAAGCTACTCAACACTACTTCGGTCGGTTGTCTCATCAGCAAGAACTGTAAAGGCCTTGTTAACCTTCACAACTATTTTAGCAGTAATTATCGAGAAACAGGCACTAATTAAAACATTCTGAACCATTGGACTAGTATACATAGTGTTCTTAGATCCGTTTTTCATATGGTTTTCCAGCAGAGTGTCGACAGATTTGCAAGCATAGCACCGGAATCCTGATGACCACGAAGGGGTAACCCACGCTCTCCACAGAATATCACAGCACGTATTATACGTAAGTCAACTCATTTGTTTTTTGATATTTGTAAAAATTAGGCACGCGATTATTTCACCGTATCAATAAAAATGCAAATAATTAAAAGGAATCATCAGAGATATTAGAGAGTTTTAGCATGTCGGTGAAAATATAACGATAGCCGAATAATCACGACAAATAAAATATGATGCACCCACAATTCCAGCTGTTTATAGACAGTCAAATTCACGGAAATACACCTATACCTACTTGGGACATGCAAAATTGTGGTATACTGTTTTGCGTACGGCAGGCAAGCGAATTTTTCATAAAAAAAATCAAAGCCTATTCGAACTGTTGTTACATTTTCAATGAAATGCTAAAACTCTCTATTGAAACGACACTACTTCAGTCAGCTACTCAAATGGCGAAGCTGCCTATCTACATAGTTTTATTATTGAGTAACATACTGCTGCTATTAAGCATTATTGTTCGTGCACTATGAAACCCAACACATATGCAACTTATAGGCAAGCATTCTTATGAAATCTTATTTTACTCTTTTCTTTTTGGACTATTTAATTGCAACGAGGAAATTTTATTAAAATGCCAAAAGTATTCTACTAACCTGTTAATTGCATCTTGTTCGCCTTCCAAATCAATTGTCATATAGTAGTTAAATTT
Source organism: Microchrysa polita (assembly GCA_949715475.1). Classification (NCBI taxonomy): domain Eukaryota; kingdom Metazoa; phylum Arthropoda; class Insecta; order Diptera; family Stratiomyidae; genus Microchrysa; species Microchrysa polita. The sequence continues at coordinate 129,591,507 of OX454415.1, read as the reverse complement.
AACTCTGCAGTGCTCATGAAACCCTTTATTTTTTGGCTCTTAAAATTTTTCTTTGGCCTTTTCCAATTTTTAAATTTGCTGGAAACAAGTTGACCAGTTGTGTTCGCAGCACCTTTCCTCACGAACATAGGAGAAATTAGAACGCACCATAAGCACTAAGCTGCATCCTCCGTTTTGCTGTACGCAACCCATGGATAGGTCATCCACTTCAGTTGAAAAGCCAACTTGTGTGGGCCAGATTTTGCGAAAACAAAGTCACTTGGTGGACGCCAAACTAGACGGGCAAGGAGTGTTCTCACCGAATCAGTTAGGTGAAGCTTTGGAGTGAGTCCTAGAAAGTTATGCTTATGAAATACCGTAAAATAGTTCGGAAAAAAAGAAAAAATGACACAAGTATTACAACCATTGCATCACCTTCGCTAGAGCTAACATAGAACCCGATGTCAGATGTGTGTGCTGCAACGTCACATGTAAGTTTATGATAGCGTCAGCACCTTCCGATGTGGAAGCAGTGTTGCCACTCTTGTTACAATTGTATCATTTTGTTACAATTTCACTTTCCTTGTTACTGTGTTACACTGTTATCAATTTTGTTACAAAAGTTGAACATCAACTAGATTTTTGAGGTTTTTTCACTGTTCTTCTCTGTACCGTAACACCATGGGCATGGTGTGTTCACTCAACCGTTTATAAGCTACGTCGAGTCAACGTTACATTGCATAAAGAGGAGTGTATATAATGTATAATGTTGTAAGCACTATATATTCCCTGGACCACGTCGAGATTCGATCTCCGGACCTCTAGATTACCAGCATCGTAAAGTGCGACTCAACCAAGTGAGCATCACAATGTATTTGATTGTGCGTGATCTTCCATTAAGGATGTGGATCAATTTTTTGTGTCCTCGTTGACCCAAGATCAGGAACCATTCAAGAACACCAGCTGGGTTTAACGAGTTTCGGTGAACAAAGCTCAATCAACATTTCCAAAAGGTCAACGATGATTTTTCTTGTAATTTGACTGACCCACAACAAAAAAATAACTGGATTGCCTCGTTTCCATTCATAATACAATTTGGCATTCGTAACAAGCTTAGGCACTTAGGACTCGAGACTTCTTGTGGGATTCCTATGGGAAGTAGTAGTACCGAAAGTAGTAAATTACTTGACTTTGCTAGGAGAGACCAAAAACTTTAATTTCTGTATGCTCGGCAGGATTTCCAGAGAAACTCTCCTCTCCAGAAGAATTTTTAAAAAAGAAACACAACACGAAATACAATTTAAAAAAAATACCGTTATGTTTTTCTCAGTTGGCTCTTTTACATATCAGTACTTTATAATTCTTTCAAGATTTTATAATTTGGAAATATTATAATTTTTTTGTAATATGTATTCCAAAAAATAGAAAAATAAATAAACAATTTCAAAACCATTTCATATTACTGCAGGATAGTGTTTTCGTATATGACAATAAAAAATACCGTTATCAAGAAAAATGAAACATCACATCCAAATTATAACTGTATTTTTATGCTTTGTGTTTTTCTCTTATCTTCCATTCCGAAAATGGACACGGGAAAATTCAAATCTTTAAAAGTACCGTAAAAATTCAAATCTTTAAAAGTACCGTTTGCCGTTTTTTTTTATTTTCCAAAGATATTTATTATAAGGGAGTTAATAAATTTTTTTATTTAAAAAATCAACAAAACTTGATGATTTGATGATCCGTTTCCATTTTTTTTTTTACAAAAAATTTACTTACATTAGAAAAATTTGCACTTATTTAACAAAATCGCAGAATTTGTGAAAACTAAATTTCCGCACCTCTATATACAATACCCGCACGTCAAGACAATGGACTGTTGGAAGTCAAAATAAAATGGTTCAACACTCTTACCTCCTCCCTGTTTGGGTGTTTGTCCTATTTATTGCTAACATTATTCAGTGATTTTACGGTTTTTAAATTTGTTTACACTTAAAATCAAAATATTGGAATTTTATGAAAAAAATGTTACACTTGAACAATTTGAAACGGCAACACTGTGTAGAAGCGCTGACATTATCAGCATCATTGCCACCATCACGAACTCTGTACAGTGTTCATCGCTTTCCGAAAGCCCCGTAAAGTTGTCAAAATCGAGCTGTAGACTAATTGTGGAAATCTTGACTTATCGTGCCATTCTAAACACCAACTGAGGTGCATTTCTGTAGTATTTTGGAAGAGCCCCCTACAGGAGAAATATTGAGTTATTTCGGAAATGTGACATTGGAGTATTTACATTGAGACCCCTAAGCGTCTATACATAGCTCAGTAGGTTGAGTGCTGACGAAATTTTTTTCTCTCAATTTTTAGGTATTTTTCCCAAAGCTTTGTGGTTTCGTATCTAATCAGGTTTTGTGTCTGTTGTATATCTGTGCACAAGACGACCAATTGAATGTTAGTCGGAGAATTCTATGGAGACTCATTTATTCAACACAGGTCCAGACCTGCACGGTTGAGCTTCATGGTGGTAAACGCCTTCACGGCAAATTAAATCTCCATAGAATTCTCCCGCTAAAATTCAAGTAGTCGTCTTGTAAACAGATAGACAACAGACACAAAACCTATGTTCAAGGGGGGAGGGGGGATCTATTGCGCAATGATTCCTCCAAGTGCCAGCACTAATTTAGCTCCACTAAACATCAGTAATCCCAAGCGAATAGAATATAATTCATGGAATGTAATGATCATTTCGATTGCCGACAATAATGCTTATCGATTAACATCACTCGTCATCTACGGCGGGGGTGTCAAACTCATCCTTGCCTCAGATGCCCTATGCCTGGGCCAAATATCACTGTCTTCAGGTTCGACCGGGCCGCAGAATAAAAATTTCGAAACCGCCTATAGACATTTTGTTCGGAATGCTTCTTACTTGCCTCGTTCTTTATACCGCTCCAAGGCGTCGCGTCGCTTGGCCTGCGCTGTAAGCACATCGTTCGTTCTGGCGGTAATGTCTCAGCCTATTTCTACAAATGTCATCTTTTGAAAATGTTCTTGAAACAAATTTATAAAATTTAGACAAGCAGTAAAAACGCCAAAATTTAGTTGATCGGTTAGTAACTAAATTTGTGAATTAATTTCTACCAAATTTTGGCCAGTTGATCGAAACATTGTAGCAACATCAGTGGCGTAGATAAGGGGGGATTAAGGTGATCAATCCCCCCCACTTCGGTTAACCTTTTTAATCATTACTTTAGGTACTGTCACCCGCTCCCACCGTTCTATTGCTTTTCTTATTCAATGTATATGCATAACAACAATATTTTACTATTATAACTCACAGATTTAAACCAATTCAACCACAGCACTTACATATATTGTTGCTCAATTTATTAATCAAAGACAACAACCTGCACGAAAAGTTATAAATGAATTCAGCTATATTATAAATGTTGCTCTTTATGCCAAGAATTGACACGAACCCGGACGGAAAGATGGAGGCGACGTCCTGTGCGCGGGAGTTCTGATAAGTATCCCATGTACCGTCTAGTTCTCAGCTCAGGCGCAAGTAATGGCGGAATCAAGGCAATGACGGCTTCCACCCGAGGGGATAAAAGGGGTCCGAAACTGCGGAGTCACTCTTCTTTCTTCCCCAGATACTGAGCGAGTCGAATCGATTGCGAGCGGCGACACTTTTGGCGAGATGTCGGAGATCTTCAGTTTATGACGTATCAAGCGGGAGATTGTCTCCATTTTGCTGACTGTCAGTACAGACCGATCAAGAACTGAATCCGATTTGAAGGAAGAAGGAAGACTAGCCTACGAGCTGCGAGGACGACTTGAAAGACATCCGAGGCAAGGCATCAATTGGCAAGGATATACCACCGGACGGAGCAGACTGAGCACGAATTGTCGACGCAGGCCGCACGAATTGTCGAAACAGGCCGTGACGAGGAATACGACTTGTGAAATTGGTTGATATATTGTATAATCGTGAGTTTGAATTTGCGCAATTCTTTTTATAAAGTTTTTGTTTTTTGAAAATAATATAATCATTTCTTTCCTTGTGAAGCAAGGTGTGTGATCCTTAACTTACAGGTGCAGTGGTCTAGTGGTGCTCTCCAGGCGCGGTATCGGTGTCGTATGTGTGTGTTTTGGATTGGGGCGATATCCTTCATCCCCTTTTCGGGTCAGCTTCTTCGCGTTTCGTGTTGGCTCGTCGGAATTCGTTGAAACGCGTGGCGCCCACGTCCGTCTCCGCGGGATCAGTTAGCAGGAGAGTTCCGACGTATCGTCCCCGGCCCGAAATACACCCCTCCCAATCGGGATCATAAATGACCGCCGAGAAAAGTGTAACAGTACGCAAAACACAGCAAAAGTAAACGGTTTGCTAGAATTATTAACCGTGTGTAGTGTTTAATTAAAATGTGAAACCATTTTCAGAACTGCAATAGAAAATTTAGCACTTCCTCAAATTTCAATTGTATAATAGAAGCGTATCGGTAGAATAGAAAACTACAACACAGTGCTCACGTTCATCTCCTTTTTCACATTAGATCTGGATCACAGGAAAGCCCTACTGAAGTAATCTAGAAGTGCTGCTGGAAAAATTAAATGTAAGCACTGATTAAAAATTTGAAAATCTTAATGTTCGGTTCAAAAATTAGGTTTAACACGGAGTGCTCTTCCACAGAAGCGAAATGTCCAATGGTGAAATATACGAGTACACAGTAGACATAAGATTATAAAAATTTCTTCAAGAGAGTGGAAAGCGAATGAAAGCAAACGCTGCAAAATTGCTTCCAAATTTTGAGCATCCTTTATTGTTTGAGTTCAACAACATTCTCTTTTCTTTTTTTAAAGTTAAAATTTAACGAAAGGTTTTATCGTATATAGCAGGGCAATGAAAATACCTGAAATTCTTTAGTTGTTCGCAATTTTATTGAATTTAATAAGAAGAGCTCTCAAAGCTATAACCAGGACTATTTTTTTTTAACTAAATCTTCTGTAAAAAAATTGGAGAAATTCGCAAAATTGAGAGATATAAGTTATGGGGTCTATGAAGGAAACAATTCTGGATTACTTCATACACAAATTATGTGCCTATGTAACAAGAATGTAACCGGTTGCATTTCATCATTAAAAAATAATAAATAAAACATAAAAACTGTATAGTAAAAAATTTTAACCTTGAAAATGAGGAGAGTTTATTAAAATTTTAGAGCGATGACGCCTAACTCGCTTCTTCTAATTTCCACGCGTTCTTATTTTCGAGCCGCTACTGTATAATGATTTATTTTAATCCATGTTTTGAGGTGTCCCGGCCAGAAAAGCGGCGATGCTAGGTATTAAGTGACTCTGAAAAGTTTGGGAACCACTGGTCTAATTCAATATAAAGCTCTAATACTACAATCACAGCAGCGAAAAGTTGTTCGAAAATTGAAATACTATGGATTCACTCACCACTCACGTAAAAAGGCAGAGACGACTGACGTGAGGATCGCTCAGCGATCGTAGTTTTGCATCCAATTCCGAGCCGTATTTGAATATTTTTTGAATGGTGGTACGTTCCTTGTATCAACTATGACCCAAAGGAACATGTCTGTATAGAAAATATCAGCATATAGTGCTCAGAACCGGTGGTTTAACAGCGATCGCTGAGCGATCATCACATAAGTAGTCTCTACGAACACAAACCTTAAATAAATGTGCTTACGGTGCTGTAATACAAACGCTTACACATACAATCAGTGATTTCCACCCCAAATACAGGATTTCGGGGTCCTTTATGTTGCTATCGTCGCAGATAACAAAGGCAATCATTTTTTTCTGAAACAAATTTCGGGACAAAATATTTCACGAAGGAGCTTAACATGTTGCTGCTAAAAAAGGCCGCCTTACAGAAAAATTTTTATCACTGATGAAAATTTCTATAACACATAGTTTAAGTTTGCATAAGCCACCGACTTCTTGACGAGTTCTCACATTTTCCATTTTTACGCATTTGTACTGACGAACTTTGTGTTTTTTTTTCGACCTGGCCGCAAAAAGCAGTGAGGTGCGCCACAAAGGGCCGCGGGACCGAGAGTTAGTCATTACGCAAACGCTCTGCGCTAGCTAACGGGCACATTTTTAATTAGGTATTTCTACAGGTAGGCAGTCTTAGACCCGGTAGATATTAATCTTTTCCTGGTATGAAGAGTTGAAGGTGAAATCACTGATGGCCTCCCTAGAAAAACAATGATTCTCCCCCTCTGCTAGATAGGCAAGAAAAATAGTCCGATGCTCGTGTGAGATTAATAGATGAACAGCTTATTAAAATTTTGTCAGTATTTTTTAAAATTAAGCAATTGCTGGTTTTCTTTTAATGTTAAATAATTTTTTTCTGTCTACATTATTGTCTTATTATCCAGGCACTTTCACCCTGTCACTTTTTTTTCGAAACCGAAAACTTATCAACGAAAACAAATTCAATAAGTACAACAAAATATAATCAGAATCACAAAAATAACCATGCAAAAAAGAAACAAAAAACGCAAAGCTCCATACGTCAGTTTTTTTTCAAAACCAATAAAGGAAACATTTTCTACCGCACCATTTAGTCCTTTATCATACTGGTGGATGTGTGCTTTATTGCTTCACAGCTTGACGAACGCGTATATATCCACAGATAGGCCTGCTGCCCCCAATCATATGCGGCAGTTCATTCATGAGAGCACTCAATGAAATATTCGTTGTGCGTTTCTGTACGTTGCGTGTCCTTACTTATCCTTTTTGTTTGTGTGTCTGTACATGAGTGTGTGTGACGTGTGTTCGATAGAAATCGCAAAACTATCTAAAATTCTTTTAAGCACAGATAAAATAGTCAAAAGTCTATTTTTGGTTTTGCTATGGTTTCATCTCCCGTTGGAGAGTAATAAAATGTATAGGCCCATGCACAACCATCAAGGGAATGTGTAATGTCTTGCTAGGAAAGTCAGTGTGAAACCCATATAGAGTGTACAAAATGCGAAACTATTGGCAAAAGTCCCACAATTTGTCAACCGCCTGCCGACTGTTTCGACCACTATAACAACACTCAAAGACCACCGCCATGCCACCCACCCACCGTTGAATCATGTTGTCGTCTCCCAATAGACGAGTACTTCCTTGGATACAAAAATTCTGCGTTCGTCTTTTCGGTCCTTACAAAACATAAATTGTATTGTACACCCTTAATATAGAGAGAACGTTGTTTTCGCTGGCACTGGGTTTGAGAAAAGACTGAAACACTCGGAGCCCTGTAGCCGCTTCCAAAGCATCGACCATACATATCGTACGTCTACCACTAAGTCAGAGCCCGCATCCTTACTCGTCCCTTCCTGCATACGTCTCTGTCCTTGTGTTGCTCCGCGGCTCATGTCCGTCTCTCGCCCTGCTTTGCTCTACGCATATAGCCAACGGGGCGACATGACGGGGTGGTTTTTGGGCCATGCTATAGCCCGTTGTCTGTAAAATATATGTTGAGTTGTTTTGCAATGTGAAACTGTATATACGAGTATAGTCGATGCTAGCCTCCTTGGCGTTTACGTCACAGGTGTGCGTGGGTGTCAGCTGGCGCACCCAGCGGCAACAAAACTGGGGTTAGACTTTTTGTCTACTGTACAGTTGGTCGCGTAAAATGATGACATGGCTTAATTTTTGTGGTAGGTTCTAAGGGTGAAAAACGCTAATTGTTGTTCAAGTACAAAAAGGGATATCATTGTGAAACAAGGGCAACCAGCATAAATCATGTTTATTTCAAGCAAATATCCTTTTCTATCAAGTATTTCGACTATCGTAAATAATGTTCATGTTAAAATAATATTATTCGTCCTGGCATCAACACCAGATGACAGTGTATTTGTACACCGGAAATTAGTCATGCGCTTTTCGAAGCTTTTCCATACCTTAGCTCTGGCTCGTCTATATTACGCCAGCCTCATTACAATGTCCCTTTCTTGCATCGTCATCGTTATCGGTACGCCATCGTCGCCGCCGCCGCTGTCAGGATATCGTCAGATATCCGGAGAGCATTCATCAGTATATGGCGGAGGAGTACGAAAGCTTTTTCCCCCAGTCATCGCTCGCGCGACAATCCGTTGCAATGTTGGCGACGTAAGATCTAACGGAGACAATTCCTACATCTTTCCGAGGACTCTGACAACAGTTTGTCGGTAGTGTCCTGACAAAACGAAACAGCTTCGTAGGTCCGTTGTTTCGTTATTCGTTCACGGCTTTTGTGCGGTGCCTACATATATGAAGCTTTCCCTACTGTATACGTTCGGTTTGGTGTCCTGGCATTTTCTGTTTTCCTCAACCGATACAAGACAAGTGTGTGTATATGGTGAGCGTTCGCGTATGTGTTGGCAAAAACAAAACTAGAAAGAAGTCCCGAAAGGGAAAAGACGAAAAAAGCCCCGTCGTCGTGTCGGTACAGTAGAAGGTTCTGTATACTAACGTGTCGTCGTCCTCACCCTCTTCTCTACCATACACACAGTGTATGTGCGTGTGTGTCCTTTTCTGAATCGTTTCGTTCATGATTCTCCCCGAGATAAGTTGAACGAAGCTATCGCTTCATCATTCGCGTTTCATCCCTTAGCCAGGCAATATTAATTTAAGTTACGCAAAGAAAGTTACAAAGCCGCGTCATGGCCAAAACGGCCTTGCAGGGTGGGCATTCTAATAACCCCCTTAGTTATCTGTAGAATTTTTGTCATATGATTTCGAAAATCCGAGATACGTGTTGAAAAGTATAAATTACCAATCATTACCCGTAAGGATATCACGGTGTTCGGGAGGAAGTTAAGTGAAACAGTTGAAAAATTCTCTAGAGTGGTCAGTTCTTCTAATGTTCGTATTGGAACGGCATCGGGGTGAAATTACCGAGTTGAATTGTTTCAAATAAAAATTATGGAAAAACACCGTCACTGAAATCCAAAGTCCTATTATCCCGGCTAACTGAGTATAGTCATCTGCCGTAGTGAAGTTTTCCCATTTTCTGAAAATTTACAGTTGAATGAGTGCAGTAAAAGTGACCCATCAAACGAACTAACCGGAGTAGTGTGTCAGTGAAGTGTTTCTTCAATTACGATCCCTTTATCTGTCGTCTCTAAGTGTTTAAGCGATAACGAGAGTAGTCCTTCTAACAATCCGAAATTACGTCACTCTTTGCAAATTTTTGCAAAAATCCGGAGAAAGACAACCGAAGAAGCCCTTTAACCACATATTGATCTTAAAGATTGTGCGGCGGATATAAGAAACATTAAAATTGAAGAGGAAACATCATCCCAAGAAATTGAATATCATCCATTGAAATTCACTTCCATTTTAGTGCAAAAGTCATCTAAAAACATCAATAACAAAGTTGGAGCCAACAATCTCGTACATGTGCTCACAGCAACATCCCACCTCTGAAGCAGAAGTAGTCCATTTCGGAAAAGCTTAAGTGATTTTTGGCAAACAGTCAAGAAATAACCATCCCCGCAAGTTGCTTCAAAGCAAAACGGAACATCCTCTAATCAAGGTATTGTCCAGGAGTTGTTCGCGTATCCAAAAGATTCTACTCGTAGACAAAGTGTCTACATGTGTAAGCTTGCCAGATAAACCCGGATTTGTTGACTTCTATGAACCGCAACACATCGTCCTAGTTGGGAAGTCTGAGAAACAACAAAGAACTACATTACACCGACAATTTGCTGTAAGACCGCATCAGCCATTGAAACAACAAGTTGTTTGCACGAAATTCCTATAGTCGGAACATTCTTTCTCATACTATTCGTAGTTCCTCGTTCTCATCGTCGTCCTTGTCGTCCATATTCCATTTCCTCCCTCCCAATTTCGTAAAATTAAGTTCAATATAAAATGCTACGAAAAACCCTGTACATATTGGCATACCTAAGTGTGCTCTACGCTGGCACATTGTCGCTACACATGGCCCGCGACTCATATCGTCGACAATTGCCTGATTTAGATATAGTCGACCTGGCAAATAGTAGACTGCCCTCTAGCGATAGTGAGCCGATCGGACTTAGTAAAACTCTACAAACTTCCCCACGAATAGTAGCCGGTCCGGCGTTGGCCTCCGATAAATCAATCCTATCGTCATCGTCGTCGTCCTTGCCTAAATCGAGTTTGGACGCTGAACGAAGCCTAATCGATGCTAGCGGACCATTGCTCTCGTCTATGTTCCGTGAAAATGAATTCGCCAGTAAAAATCTGTTGGGTCATCATGCACCTCGATCAGCCGCCGCCGCCGCTGCCTATATGCATGGCGATGAACGCGATCGACACGAAATGGAGGACTATCGAAGACTTGAACCACCGCTTGCGATACAAGAACTTTTTGATAGTCCGACCCGATTAGATGAACCCTTGATGGTGGAGAGACGATCAAAATATGATATACGTATGCAACAGAAACAACACAAAAAGAATCAAATGCAACAATTGCAACAACAACAACCGAAACAGCAATCGAACGAGCAACAACAACAACGACAACCTCTTCAGCCATCACAATCGATGCATCAAAATAAAAGGACACCGATGCCCGGCGGAGGCGGTCCGGGCGGAATTGGAAACAATGGACCGCCCGATTTACAAATGGCATCACACGGAATTGCCAGTCAATTGATGTTACGCAGTCCACGAGGACAACGACAGTATGATGTTCCACAAATTGGTAAGTCGTACTTATAATATTGACTTTACTTTGGCGAATGACTTTTTTAGAAAATATTACAAATAGAGATATGCACTGAATAGTAAAGTAAAAGTTACGCAATCTGGAGTAAATAGATAATTTTTGAATGACGCTCAAATTTATTCTCTACATCATTGGAAAATTAAAGGAACTTCCTTCACAAGTTTTATTCTGGTTATGCATCGATCCAATTGCCCTTTTTCAGTAAAGTCGATGCTACAGTATGACAAAAGTTAAATATTTTGCAATTCGGTTTTATTCTTTTTCGTCCACTCTCAATATTATGATTTTTGTCAATTAAATTAAATCAATTGCCGTTGAAAGAAAAACATTATAAAAAAAAATTGATGTCGTTTTCAAAATATATTCTTGAAAGTCTGAAAAATGTGCTTACTACCAACTTCCTGGGGCTTGCATTCATTTGTATTTTATAATATGTATCCCAAATTTGATTTTTTTTTTTAATTGAAAAATATTAAATAGGAAATGACCGAAACAACATAGATAAATTAACCCATTTCAAGCCGTATTTCTTTAAAAAAAAAAATTGTCCGACCTCTGGGTAATCGTTTGTATTACAACAAATTACATTTGTGTCACCAGTGACACATGACATAACCGTAACGGAATTATGGGCGTTTTTAAGCTAAGCTCCATTTTTTCTAAACCGTTATGGATACCGATATGAAACTTTGCACAAAAATTGATTAGTATGAGCTTTTATTCGTTGAATACTAAGACTGTTGACATTTGCTATGAAAAAGTAAATAACAGTAAATTTGCGAAATTTATTTTTGTGCGTCTGTAAATATGAAAATTTTGATAAGGGTTTTTAGAAAATTACATATTGAATATGTTTGCAAATTTTCATTCGAATAGCTTTATTCAAACCGGAAATATAGCGAATCAAATATTTAGTAAGGGCGTTTCACAATACCAGGGCAGCGTTTTAAGCATTTGTTCACTGCATATCTTGTGACTAGATCAAACACTGAACACTAAATTTGGTGAGAATGCATAGAATGGTATTAGTGTTTGTCACCAATACTTTTGATGTTTGTAGGACCAAGTTAACAGTGTGTCACTGAATAGCTGCAAAAGTGAACTTTTTCAATACTCATAGGAAAGGTTTGTGTGGGTTCCATATCAACGGGCTCAACGAAGTCATTTTCATGCAAGGTTCTTTTTTATGTTATGGAAGTTATTCCCAGATAAGACTCTTTTCCATTTTCGTGCATCTTCTGCACCCGGGCGAAAAGTTAGCAAGGAGAGAATAACTTTCCTGGCATGTACGAATGCGACCGGGACGCATAAAGTGAAGCTACTGGTGATCGGAAAGGCCAAGAAGCCTAGGGCATTTAAAAATAACCAAAATTTTCCTGTGGTTTAGGTTTATAAAGGGAATTTCTTGTTCATTAATTTTTTTTTGTTCAAGTACGTAAATACCTAATCCAACAAGGACTCCTCCAAAAGGGCTATTTTTGTTGTTGTTTTTCTGTACAAAAAAACCGACTCGAAAATTACAAAATTTCGGAAATTGCAACTACCCTGTGCATTAATTAGTTGCAATTATCGAGGTTTTACTGTATTTCATTTTTTTTATTTCAAGCAATTGTAGTGATTGTTGTTGTTGTTGTTGTTGGTTAATTAAGCTTTAAATGGCATCAGCGATCTAAAGGATATATGTATTAATAGAGATGTCCCACCCCCTTAACATTTTCAATTTTGATCTCCAGTCGGCAAATTTGACCTCAGTGTGAATACGTAGGATTGCGAGTTTCGGCATTAAAAAAATTACAAAAGAATACCTGTCGATGTCTAAGGATACAAAAATTTGAAAGTTGCAATATTAAAATTATGTAATTGAATGTACATACTTATTAACAGATCTATTCGGCAAAACAACATAAAACTAATGTTTCAATTGAAAAATTTAACTCAACAATTTGAAGCTCAGGACCTTAACATTATTGACTCTGTGATTCACATTAAAATAAAGTCTTTTAAAGACATTAACAACGACAGCGAAATCAATGCGTTAGTGCAAAGCTCCACAATTTTCGCCGGAAAATTAGATATTGACCCTGAATCGGACTACATAAAACATCACCAAACTCTTTGGTTTTCGAAAAATTTTACGAATCATCTCAAACAACAGCCGAAATAGACCTTGCAATATTTTACCGAAAAGTGTTCAAAATCCTTCATGACATTTTTATCTCAAAGTCCACACAAGAATTGGAAAAAATGCCAAACTGCTGCAACCATTGCAAGACATATTTCGGCCGATAGGAATGCCTTCATGCTGAAATTTAAATTCTTCTTGAAAATTGTTTCGAGTGTCAAAATTTTGGGGAGATAGCGAGAGAGGCTTTCAAACTATAGACCGAAAGCTTACGAGATTATTCAGCTTATTTTGGCATGTCCAGTGACATCAGCTTCGAGCGAGCGAGCAATTTAGTAAATTAAGATTAATAATCCATCATTACGAACGTTAATGGATGAACGCAGGGAGTTGCGGTCGCCGTCGCCCCCCCCTGGTCGATGAAGATGGTGAAAAAAACCTTATCGATGTAGTAAAAAGAATCGCTGCACTATACAACATTTTAAAAATTTTCTGCTGGCGCAGCAGTTGCCTTTTTTACCACTCCGAGTGGCCTCTCGTAACTGACGGAGGCTACACAATTTCAACCGTTAGGTCCCTTCGAGAAGTTAGTGGAATTCAACTTATTTTCATCTGAAAGGGTGACAAATGGTATACAGCTTTGCTTTGTTAGCCCCGGAAGGTCATGCTTCGTCGAATCGACTACGCATCATCAAATTTATCCCATTTTTTGTGACAATTCTCATTATTTGGAGCTAAGTTTTCGTACAGCACTTACCGTGCCGATTTCCTTGCCGGGTACATTGCGGCTAGACGAAGTAAGCAGGGTAAGTTGGATTTTTGGAAATCGGTGTCATCGAAACGACAAAGGATGAATTTTGTGAAACTCTTAGAACTCCAGTATTTCTTATGGCTGGTTGTCGATTCGACGATAAGTCTGTGTCCATACAACTAGCTCATAACAAATCAAATCAGGAAAATAGCTCAAAATTTTTCCTCATTTTAGGAACATTGCATTTCGGACTCATAAAAATCGGCTCCAAGGCACTCAATGTCAAAATTAGACATCGTACATAAAATTAGAATTAATCAAGGGAACTCGTGGAGAAGATATTCCAAAATTTACTGTAAATAATTCTACAATCCACTGTAAAAACCGCAATAGGTGAAGTGAAAGAAAATCCGTGTTGGAACCCCAAAATGGATCGCTGTGCCTCTTGTATATACATGAGCTTCTCATTCATTAAACCCAATTTCCTAGTACGTTTAGAATATGTGTTTTATGATTCGAGCACGTTTTTTTGAATGATATCAACGTTAAATTTTTATTTATCTCATTTTTAAATTTAGTGTTTTATATTTCGGGCCAAATAACATTGAATTAAGAAAATTTAATTTGTAAATCAATATCCTTACCAAATTACTCAAAATCGATGTCTTTCCATTCTAAATAAACTAACGATTGAAAATTTGTAAAATTTTAGTAATATTTTGAGAAAGGGTGATTTTTATGAAGCGTCAAAGTTGAGGGTCGTTGAATCGACGAAGCATGACCTTTCCGTGCTAAAAATAAGCATGACCTTCCAGGGTTAAGGATTTTGTAAGGAACGGGTCTCATATTTCAGTGTCTTTCAAGTTCTTCTTTTTCTTCTCAGTATCGTAGCCCCTTGTGCGTTAACTCAGCTGTTTATAGGCAATTTCGAATCAACATTACATTGCATATCATTTCGGAGTGTATAAATATAATGTTGTAAGCACTATATATTTCCATTCACATGTACGGAAATTTTGGACCACGCCGAGATTCGATCTCCGGACCTCTATATTACTAGCATCGTAGAGTGCGACTCAACCAAATGAGCCACAGAGCGGGTATTTCAAGTTATTAAATAAAAATTTAGCCACTGTTAATACTTTGATAAATTTAGAGGAAATCTCATTAAAACCGTTAACCATATTTCAATCAATAAAGGATTTATAAATTTGCTAAGACGGAAATGACAGACGAAGCAAACCGATTTCGCAAATGGAAGTCCGTGATACATAAAATGCACTGAAATATACAAACTACGCTCTGAAAGGCAGATATTGGAGGCCAGTTGAATGTAATCAGAATGCAGAAGAAAATCTTTCTCATCTCCATTTTAAAAATTTTACTCTAAAATTAGCAAAAAAAAAAAGAAATAACATGCGTGGCAGTAAACTAGGGCCGCAGATGTGTGAGTGACATCCAATTTCCAAGATCGAAACTGCTGTTTTGTTGAGGTGTTGAGATCAACAGCACGCCCGCATAAATGGATACTTGTTTACAACCTGAGCGACATCATAGTCCGTCACGAAGGTCGTGAGTTCGAAAAACACCATAAAATGAATTCGTTCACGGTGAGTCTGGAATCCATGACCTTCTGCATCAATCCAACCACAAGCCAGGCTACTCTAAAATATGCTAACAATATCTCTGCGACCGGAAATTTCAGCTCCTAAGAAAATCATGATGTTAAAAAAAATTTGGGCTTGCCCCCCCTGACCGAAATCCTGGCTACGCCCATGCATCATACTCCGAATTCAAACAACACACATAGATACATACTAGTTCTAGTCGACAAGACCACTCCTCAAGGAGTTATGGTAACGGGTAAAACAAGAAAGTCTGACGTCTGAGGCATATGCCGCTAATATCGTTACGCTTTTATCTGTATGTAAAGTTCATTTCAATTTTGGGCCCACCGAACCACGAGAAAAACTCTCCTTAAAAAAATCGCATTGCAGAAAACAAAGTTCATCCATCAAACCTACAACTAAATTGCTTTCTCGGTCTTCGGCAAGCTATCGTGCTCGTGACGTGATTCAGCGAACTCTCTGCATTTAACAATTTCTCTATTATTATTAACGGAAAACGTCAGAAAAAAAAAATTTTGTTGACATTTTTGGGCAAAAATATTTTTTTTTTGTGAAAAAAGTCCAAATTAGAACATTTTGCATAAATGAGCAATTTTCGCCGAAATCCACATCCATATCTATTTCGTAAAAACGAAATTTCCGTACCTCTAATTATAATTGGTGAATTTTCAAATGTCTCTCTCTCTCTCTATGGTTCCTGTTAACCCCTTGTGGTGCATAGGGCATCAACTACGCCTACTTTCCACCTCGTTCTGTTCTGTGCCAACGTCTTTAGGTCTGACCACTGTTTGTTTAATGAAGCAGTCTCGATCTTCTCCACGTGTTTCTTGGTCGTCCAACACGGCGTCTAGCATTGGCTCCCTGAGGGTTCCAATCTAGGGCTTGCTTTGCAATATTTGTTGGCCCTCTTCGGAGAGTATGACCTATCCATTGCCACTTTCGCCTTTTGACAGAAGTGCCTATCCAATCCAGGCCTGTGATACTCAGGAGATCATCATTGGTAATAATCTCCGGCCAGCGGATTTGTAGGATGCGCCGTAAGCACTGGTTTACAAAAGTTTGCAGCTTAGTTGTTATCTCGTTGGTCACCTTCCAAGTTGAACAGCCATAAAGAAGCACAGATATTACAATAGAATTGAAAATTCGGATTTTGGTGCGCCTGGAAATGTTGTTATTTTGCCAGAAAGGAGTCAAAGTGAAGAAGGCTGCCCTAGCCTTATTGATACGCGATTGTACATCAGTTTTCGAGGTAGCAAAATTCGTCAACTTTTTCGACTGCCTGGCCCGAAACACAAATTCCGCTTTGTCCCCCAGGATGGGATCTCAAGTACTTGGTCTTGGCAGCGTTTATCTTGAGCCCAGGATTACGACTTTCGCAATGCAGAGCATCGGCCATTTGAGCTACATCGTTCTTTTTATTTGAAAGCAGACAAATATCGTCAGCATAGTCCAGGTGTTGGAGGTAATCAAACATTTTCCATCTGATACCTTTCCTCTGGTTTTGAAGCGCGCTCACTAGTACATCGTTAGTGGCTATGAGGAAAAGAATAGGTGATAAAATGCAACCTTGTCTCACTCCACTGTGCACCTCAAAAGGATCTGAAAGCTTACCTTTGTGCAAAACGTGACATTGGGCTCCCTGATAAGATTCCTTGATGATGCAAATTATTTTATCTGGTATGCCCCTTCTACGAAGAGCTATCCAGATATACTCCCGATCAACACTATCGAACGCCTTCTCGAAATCAATGAACATGAGGTGTAATGGGGATCTCCATTCGGCGGATTGCTCAATAATAATTCGGAGGGTGTTTATATGGTCGCTACATGAAAAACCCTCACGAAAGCCAGCCTGTTCATTGCTTAAAGTGCGATCAACTTCATCCTTGATACGGTTCAAAATAATTTTAGCCATCAGCTTGGATACAGCTGGAAGTAGGCAAATATCGCGCCAATTATTACAATCCTTAAGGTTACCCTTCTTGGGAATTTTAATAATAACGCCCTTTTTCCATTCTATTGGAAGAGTTTCGGTTTCCCAACACTCTCTGATGAGGGGAATCAGAATATCCGCTGTAGCATTCGAATCCGCTTTAAATAGTTCGACAGGAATTTCATCTATCCCCGGGGCCTTACCGGCGTCAATAGATTCGATAACCCGCTTTAATTCCGTCTTAGATGGTGGTCTGGACTGAATACTGGCTACTAGAGGGACGTCTTCTTCTGCCGATGAAGATGCACTTGCAGACCCAAAACGGTTGTTAAGGACCTCAAAAAAGTGCTCTTTCCATCTCTGAAGTTGTTGTTCTTCAGTGACAAGCAGTAACCCTTCTTTATCTTTCACAGGATGGTCCGTTGTGAACGATTTACCAATTAGTGGTTCAATTAGCTTAAATAGAGTACCTACCGCTTTCACCACGGTAAGCCGCATCATTTGCCTCCTTCGCTAAAGCGTTGATGTAAGTACGCTTATCACACCTCACACTTCTCTGCATGCCTTTTTGTAGTGAACGGTATTCAGCGCGAAGTTGATTTTTAGCTGAATCATCAGCAGCAGAGTTAATCTGTTCCTTAACTCTTTTCCGTGCTGAGATAAGAGACCAAGTAGCATCACTGATAAATAATGGTCTCCTACCTCGATCCAATCTTCCCACAGTCGCTTCGCCACATGAAATAAAAGAATCTTTTGCAAAATTCCATCTATCTTCAATTGTAGGATTCGGAAGAGATGTAGCTGTACAAGCTTTTTCGTGCAAGGCGGTCGAATATGCACGTCTAGTTGAGGAATTTTTTAGCTTTTGCACATTAAATCGTGGCAATATTCGCGTGTTGTGAGATCGTTGAATCGCTGCCGTTCGTAAGCGAAATTTCGCGATAACAAGATGGTGGTCGCTGGCAACATCAGCCCCACGCTTCGACCTGACGTCTAAGACGCAGTTTCTCCATGTCTTAGAAACAGCAATATGGTCAATTTGGTTCTCTGTTCTGCCATCAGGAGAAATCCAAGTTGTTAGGTGGCAGGGTTTATGCTTGAACAACGTTCCGCCAATGACTAGTTGTCGAGAGTTACAGAACTCCACGAACATTTCGCCATTGTTGTTCCTGTCGTCAAGCCCGTGATTGCCCATAAGATGTTTCAAGCCTAAATTATCAGTACCGACTTTGGCGTTGAGATCCCCCATTTTAATTTTGGTGTCACCCCTGGGAGCCCTATCAAAGGTGTCGCCTAGTCGCTGATCAAAAACGTCCTTTGCGGATTGGTCTGCAGGTTCAGTCCGTGCGTAGCACTGAATAATTGTGATGTTTCGTTCTCTGGATTTGAATCTGGCTGTGATGATACGGTCGAAGATTGGTTTCCAGTCGATAAGGGATCGGCGTGCATTCCTAGTCAACAGGATTCCGACGACTGCTTGCCGAGGTGAATTATCGTCTTCACTTCCAGAGTAGAGCAATACAGTGCGAGAGCTTGGTGATAAAGTCGCCCCCGATCCGAGCCATCTTGTTTCGCTCAGTCCTAGTATAGCGATGTTGTATGCGGTCATTTCCTGTTCGACTTCTGTGAGCCTTGTGTTAGTACACTCACCCCACATCGTCCGAACGTTCCAAAAACCGATCGTAGTCCGTTGTTTATAGCCAAAAGTCGTTGCCGTTGAATCAGTCCGAGGTATCCGAGGCTCGTTTAATGTTTCGATTGTAAAGTATATTTCAGGTACGCAGGATACTTGAGGGATAGGGTATGTAGCCTATCCCTCAAGTCGCCTTTTACGACAAGCCGGGATCGCTGTGGTATAATTCTAACCCCAAAACCACAGGGGTCAATTTTTTTTTAAGTTACGTGCATATCTGAACTCTTGAGCGCAAAACAGAGTTGCTGCGCAGAGATATGTTGGAAACTCAGGAGACTTTTATTCTCTCCTGTCCCTTTAGTCGCCTCTTACGACACGTCCGGAAAGACGGTAGCACTATTCTTAACCCGTGCCACAGGGAGATTTTTCGGCATATGAATTTTCAAATGTAGTCGGCAAATTTTACTTTTCACTTACCTACTCACTTACTCACAGCCCGGAACTAGAATTTATTTATGTGTTAGTTGGACTCTCGGGACATTGCCTCTCTTTCTAACTCATGCAAATTAATAGCCATAACAAACGATTGCCGCTATATTCTCGCCAATGCAAGCATTGCCACTAATATATAGACAATGTACTCTTCTCAACTGCACTCTTCGTACTCATGCAAAATTCTATGTCACGAGAGTCCAACTATAGTGCATAAACAAATTCTAGTTCCGGGCTGTGAGTTACGATGGTTTTGCTTACCCCGCTGTTTTAATAAAACATTTGCGTTGACGCTCGACGGTTTTGCATCTTCAGAAACTTCTTTTCAAATGATTTGTTATATAATTTAGTGGTATTGCGTTTTTACGTGAGAAATATTACGACTTTTAAAAAAAGAAGTTTCTGAAGATGCAATAAACTGCGGAACGTCGAACATTAAAGCAATTGTTTTATTAAAACAGCGGGATAAGCCAGCAATAAAACCAAAAATCATAGCAGACCCAGCGAGATCAATTAATCCAAAATAAGTAGATGATTTTTTATATTTTTTAAGTGAGGACTATGGATTCAGGGACATAGCCAGGATTTTGTTTCGGGAGGGGTCCAACGATCGGTTTTAGAAACTTCGAAATCATTATAAATTCGAATTTTGTTGTTGATTGTGGAATTTGGTATTCGATGGTAGGTATAGAAAAGCCAGACGTTCGTGTTTTCTAAATATTCGAGTGGTTCAGAAGGAACTTACACCAGCTAACGCTTATTATCGAACTTGATTTGCCGGGTATAGCTATCGGTTCGCCCATCATTTCACTTCGAAATTGACACCCACCAAGATTATGTAATGGTACGCGGTTAGTTGCTACTAGAATCAGGAGAAATGTATTAGAGGGAATCATAGTAACCGGCAAATTTCGTGGCGACCATGTACTTTTGCCTCGAATACCAATGGTGCCTTCTGAGTCCCCTATCCAGTTTAAAAGATTACATTCGTTTGGCCTTTGCATTGACAATTAATAACATTAGCTTTATGTGAAATGATAGATAGCGAGCGAAGCGAGCTCTTACCGCCTTTATACAATACAAATCTTATGAAAACATGGGCGAACTAAGGATTAGCAGTGGGTCGTAGCGAGGGGAGCTACTTTTTTTTCAAAAATCGATTCCCTTTGAGATTTTCCCAAGGCTTTGCATTAAAGGGAATACTTATCTCTGGCATCTTAGCAAGTGATCATTCGGAGATTCTACGACAATTATAATTGCAGTAATAAAATCGACTGAAGAAATATTCGCGCAAAACAAGCTGATTGATTGAACCTCAATTGCGCAATTTCGTTAATTTCACTTCTTCGATAAATTCATAAATTTATTCAAGACTCTCAAATCAATGGTATGGCTCCTGTTCGTACTCTAATATTCGGTACTGAATCAAAGACTTTATAATTAGATTAGGAATGCAATTGACAATATCACCATATGAATTTACCTCATAAAATAATATTTGTTATTTGCTTCCAGTTAATTACCATATTTACGTGACTGTAGGTGATTCCTTGTTTTTATTACAATTGTTGCTTAGTATCCATATGACTGCGGCAGTCTGGGCAGCTACACGAAGGACATAATAAAAACAACTTATGCAGCTCTCATATACTCATAAAAATGATTATTATTATCCATCACGTATAGGGTACATACTCGTATTCGTATCTGATAGATATTAACTCAATAAATCACACTGAATATACTGAAATGACATAAAGCAGACATCAACAGATGGGGTAAGCTCTGTTTTGTACCTTTGACCTTTTCCTTCTTTAATTTGTAAGACAGGGTTGGATAAGTTATGGCCCTATATGGGTTATATGGTATACGATTTGTTGATGCGTGTTGCATAAGTAAAATGTTTGCCTTTGATCAAATAAAATACAAAAAATATAAGAAAAAAGTTACTCACGCACTAAATATTGCCCCTGCGGATAAACGTAATTCTCGCGAGACGGAGCAATAATTTGAATTCTACGCAACATTTTCAACGAAATTGCTTTTATTTTTTGGAGTTACTGAATTAACTTCATTTTCTTTTTATAATAGATCCAATTTTAAATTTACCAAACATATTTTTTTTTAACTCCGCGGCTATAAACAAGTTCGCTTTTATGTCACCTGTCAGAAAGCCGCTCACGCTACGTGACGTAACATCAACAATAATTAACTGTCGGTCACCCGCAATAAATAGCATGGATGATCAAAGTAGCCTTAAAATAAAAAAAAAATCATATTTAGATTCTCCCACTCCTATCAAACAAAACAGTGATCCCGGAAGTAATAAAGATTCATCTCTTGTTTCTTGTACATATCTGATATAATTTCCTAAACCTGTCCCTGCTAATTTACTCTTTAAGCGACTTAATCAAAATCTAAAAACACGCATACACATACGCACATCCGTAGGTATATAACTAAGAAAAAAATTATAATTGCGTCACTGCTATTTTAGGGACTCATTATCCGCGCGTTCGGCACAAAGCAGGACCTTCACGAAATCGTTTTTTTTTATTCTCTCTTTCTGTATTTTTAGTCACGACCTGAAAACATTATGTATTTTCAAAGTAATCACGAAACGAAAACCGTATATTAGTCTAAGAAAAATGGCATATTTGGTCGGCAAAAATCCTACATCGGAAATTTTTTTGGATTATGGTTGGGAATGGTCCTCAGATTATGGCATTAAAAGTCCCAACCGATCGGGGGTCCGCAACCTTAAAAAAAGGGGGGAAAGGGGGGCATTTTTTCGATTTTTTGCGTTTATTTCAAAAACAGTAAGAGATACAGAAAAATGATCTGAGGATGAAAAAAAACTACATAAAATTATCTTTGCAATGATATATAACACATTAGAGTTTAATTGAATATTTCGGCGTTAGAATAGAACATAAATTAGAATATTTTCATTTTAGACCTTTTTTAAAAGCTCCATAACTTTTGAAAGAACGCTAGTTCAGCCGTAAATTTTGTATAAGTATTCACAACAAGTTTAAGTTAATTTTAATGTAAACATTGAGTCGCTCCGGTCAAGGACCTCCATTATCCCCCATTTAAATTTTTCAAAACGGCATATCCATAACTCCCCCCCAAAATTGGAACAGAGTGCTAAATTTTGGTTTGTTGCGATTGGAGGTCATAGTCACCCCACCCACCAAAAATCAGCTCATTCGGATAAAAACTAAGGGTATCTCCCATACAAGCTGACCCATCAGGGGCTTGTTCTACGTACTACTCATTTTATAAACTGTAGAACAAAGTTGTCATGGGTCACTTTGTATGGGAGGTACCCTTAGTTTTTATCCGAATGAGCTGATTTTTGGTGGGTGGGGTGACTATGACCTCCAATCAGAATAAACCAAAATTTAGCACTCTGCTCCAATTTTGGGGGGAGTTATGGGCTTGCCGTTTTGAAAAATTTAAATGAGGGGATAATGGGGGTCCTTGACCGGAGCGACTCAGCGTTTACGTTAGAAATTTCTTAAACTTGTTGTTAATACTTGTACACAATTTCACGGCTGAACTAGCATTTTTTCAAAAGTAATGGAGCTTTTAAAAAAGGTCTAAAATGAAAATATTCTAATTTATGTTCTATTCTAACGCCGAAATATTCAATTGAACTCTAATGTGTTATATATCATTGCAAAGATAATTTTATGTAGTTTGTTTCGTCCTCAGACCATTTTTCTGTATCTATTACCGTTTTTGAAATAATCGCACAAAACCGAAAAAAGGCCCCTTTTTCCCCCCTTTTTTAAGGTTGCGGACCCCCGATCGGTTGGGACTTTCTATGCCATCATCTCGGGACCATCCCCAACCATAATCAAAAAAAATTTCCGATGTAGGATTTTTGCCGTTCGATGGCCATATTTTGGTCCAATTTTCTTAGACTATATTATGGGGTTACACTTCTAAGTTATATTTACCCCGAAAAGTGCGCGCGGAAATGTGAATGCGTATGATAAAAAGAAAATGAAAATGTACTTTGATTAACAACAGGTATCCTTTCGGTCGTGCGAGTGACGTACATTTCGTTGTGAAAATTATTATTGTACTGTTTGTTTGCAGTGCGATAGATATCGCAAAAGTTGATATTCAAAATAGATTATTGGAATCGTGTGTTGTGGTTGAGAAAAGGGGTGAGAATAGTTGTATAGGAAGGATTTTTGACTGTGCTAAATATTTAGGAGCTGCTAATTCTTTTGGATCAATAACACAATAACTTCATTTAGATTATTAGGCATTACCTTTGCTTGATTTCTGACAGCCCTGGGCCATGGGTGTGGCTAAAGGAAGGGCGCTTGACCAAACCTTCCCCTCCCGGGCCGATGATCACAGTAAAAAAATATCTTACTGTTGTACGAGGGCGGTTCAAATATGATCTAGACAAGGGGTCTGACACGTTTATTTATAGAAAAAAATTACAAAAATGTATTGTTTTTCTAGGTACTACCCCTAACTAGTTACACATTTTTTCCACCTCTCCGGAAGCTTTTTGATGCCGGTATCGAAAAATTCCTTGGGCAACTCGCACAGCCAAGTGCGCAGAAACTCTTCTAACTCGTCGTCGGTGTTGAATTTTTGACCTCCGAGGGCTTCTTTCAGTGGTGCAAACATACGGTAGTCGCAGGATAATACATCCGGACTGTAGAGGGAGTGCTCCAGTATCTTCCACCCTAATTCCGATATTGTATCGAGCGTGAGACGCGCGGTATGAGGACGCGCGTTATCCTGGAGAAGTTCAACAGTTTGGGAACCCATCGCGCCGTTATTTTGCGATATTGAAGGTGTTCGTGCATGAGAGACTCTACACTACCGATACTACCGAAATGTCTCGAGCATTCATCCCACGGTCGTCGAAAATGAGTTGTTCTACCCGGCGAATGTTGTCTGGTGTGGTGTGGTTCGCGGTCGACCATCATTCGGCCATCCTTGACCGCTTTGGCCCATTTGGCCCAGCAGCCCTACTTAGACACTCACAACGAACTGATTTTGCAAATGCAGAAAAATTTCTGTATTTTTAACGCCTTCTCTCACTCAAAAAAAGAATGACAATACGTTGCGCAACGGCGCGGTCGGCACTTGATTTTCACTCATGGTCGTAGCACGAGCGTAAAACATCCCTTCGCGACGAAAATCATGCCACACTGTTCGTAAGGGACCCAGCTATCATATAGGTACTCAAGCCGCGACCTTCAAAACATACATGCGCGCCATCTACAGCGTTTGTCTACATCATATTTGAACTGCCCGCGTACTATAGGTTATACCTATAGCGAATTTTTTATAGAGTAGGGTTCTATAAAAAATTCGCTGCATTATACAAAGTTTGACTTAATCCTGTCACAAATAAAAAATTAAGTAATCCCGAGATTAGTCTCGAAGATTCAAATAATCGTAACTTTGATGCGTTTGATATCCCGGACTGGGAGCTCACTTGTGAGTGTCAAAACCGCTCCTGAGTAAAACTACTACCTTATTATTTAAATTTTCCATATAAAATTCAGACAACTTCAACTATCTGCGTTGTAACTTATCAAAGGACGCCAACGAAACCGACGAAATCAAGCGACGGATACAACTAGCCAATAAAACATATTTCTCGGTCATCCCTATAATTAATTCGAAACTTGCGCACAGGAACGCGAAGCTCCACGTGTACAAAACGATCATCCGACCCGTGCTATGTTATGGCTGCGAAACATGGACCCTCACCCAAGCCTCCGAAATTCTGCTAGACCGATTCGAACGAAAGGTCCTTCGGCGAATTTTCGGGGCCGTTCGCGAGCGAGGGCAATGGCGTATCCGGTACAACCATGATTTGTATCAATTGTACGATGAGCTGGAAATATCGAAAATCGTGAAGCTTCAACGTTTGCAATGGGTGGGGCATGTACAACGGATGGACAATAATCGCATGCCAAAGAAAGTGATGAATGCACAACGAATCGACGGAGCGAGGTTGCGTGGACGACCGAGAACTCACTGGGAGAACTCGGTAGGTGAAGACGCCCACCAGCTCCTGGGCTTCCGAAACTGGAGGACAAGGTCACGTAACCGCGACAATTGAAGGTCAACGATTCAGGCGGCCAAGGCCCGACGTCGCGCTATCGTGCCACATTGATGATGATATAAAATTCCTAATTTGTCAAACATTTCCGAATAGGAAAAACTCAATACTTTGAATTTTTAATAAGTCGCACTGAGAAGATGATGCATAATTTCAGTACATTTCAATTTAGTTGAGTACCCGTTAAGATCCAGGGCAGACTCTATTCAATGACAAATTTCGTCGGATATTACATTCAGACATTTTTGCGAACGAATGAAATATTGTGGGCAAGATGAAAATTGTTGATTTTCGTTCTGACATCTGTCATTCAATTTGCTGACAAAGGGTATTCCGATTTGCTTGGTAGGAACCTTATAAACAATTAGTGTAATATTTTCAGTTTTTCTGAATATTTTAATTCCACTACAAGTGTATCAATCTCTATAGAATTAGACGAGAAACGGGTCTGCAATCAGTAAAGGTCAAAACACATGCAGGTGCCACTTATTCTTAAAAGGCAAACAAGGCCATTCTCAATTTCGCCAGGAAATTTAGTATATTACTTCGGGAAAATTAGGGGGAAGCTGGATTTGTGCATGGGCCTTTCAATCCTACACAAAACCCCAAAATGCCCCGTCTGTACTAGTGCCGCTAGCGATGCTACAGAGGACCCTCGAAAACAGTTTTTTTTTATTAATTTCTGGATAACGGTAATATGCGCTGAAAAGTAGTTTTTGGCAAATTTGTAGCTCTTGTGGTTCTAGAATAAAATGGCAAAAAGTCGATTTTCATTCTAGCACTCCTAACGGTGCCAGCAGGACAAATAGTATTTTTACCAAGGTTTCAGGAAAATCTCTATAACGGTAACTTATGCTATGAGATGTTGTATGGCAAATTCGTAGCACATACGGTTCTGAAGAAAGCCACCAAATTTCTAATCAACATGTACGCCCTTAATACGGGGGCTTAAACGGTAATTTTTAGACTTTTTCGTGAATATCAGTGTAGCGGGGGAGTATGCTGTAAAGTTGTCTATGGCAAATTTGTAGCTTCTGTGGCAGTAAACAAAATGCCAAAAGTTCCCATCGATGGATGTTATAAGGGCCAAATATCTAAATATACCGTTTTTGGGGTATATCTCTATAACAGTAATGTTCACTAAAAAGTGTTATATGACGAATTTGTAGCTTGTACAACGCCTAAATTAATATCGAAAATTACAGATACCTACCTAGTCCTAAGGGCGATATGATGCACATTTATTGCAGACCCCTTTCCCGGATACGTTACCGTAATAAAAATATTCACGAAATTAACAACAACAGTTTTTATTGAGCATTAACGTTATAGAGATATTCCCCAAAAAAAAACGGTAAATTTTGATTTGCCCCCTTATAACATACTTAGGTGTTCACCCATCGATGGGAACTTTTGGCATTTTGTTTGCAGCCACAAGCGCTGCAAATTTTTCATAGACGACCTTACAGCCTACTCCCCCGTTACAGTAATATTCACGAAAAGCCCAACAATTTCCGTTTTTCTAAGGTTTGAGCACCCGTAGCCCCCTCAACGGTGTGCGTATTGATGAGAAATTTGGCCAATTTCTTCCAAAACCGTATGTGCTCCATGCTTACCGTTATGGAGATTTTCTTGAAACCTTGTTAAAAAATACCGTTTCGTTACCGACCTCCTGACACCGTAGGAGTGCTCGAATCAAAATCGACTTTTGGCATTTTATTCAGAGATCTACAAATTTGCCACTACACTATTTTTCAGCATATATTACCGCTATCGAGACATTAACAAAAAAATGTTTTTGAGAGTCTATGACCATCTGTAGCACCGCTAGCGGGGTTTAGTGTAGGACCTCGAAAAGAAGGCTCATGCAAAAATCTAGCTTTCTCCTATTTTTTCCGAAGTTTACCCAAATGTTTGTTCAAATTTCCTGGGGTAAATGGTATTTGGTAAAATTTGGATCTAAATTTTTTTCCAGGATATTTTTAGGGTTTTTTTTTTTAGATTTTTTTCAAAAAGCCTTTATGAACTCGATTTTGTCCGTCAATCTGTCCGTTTGTCTGTTCACTTAATAACTCGCGAACGGCTCAACCGACCCTCATGAAATTTGGAAGGAATATGTAGAATGGTAATAGTCTTTGGCATGAATACATTAGAAGTTGGTAGGGGATACATTTCATATCAGTTAGCTTTTTCCAGTTCCGAGTAACGGTAACGGAGGTGTGGGCGCCTGAAGTTAAGCTTACGTTTTCACCTCGGTTTTTCTAAACCGTTATAGGTACCGATATGCAACTATGCATAAGGATTGCTTAATACAAGCTTATATACGCTAAATACTATAACGGTTTTTGACATTTGCTAAGAAAAAGTAAATAACAGTAAATTTGTGAAATTTCAATTTGTACGTGTGCATCCCTTCTTAGGTCTGCAATTATAAAAACGAGACCGAGTTCTAATCGTGCGAATAGCACCATGAGTCGAGTGTATACCCTATTATACCCATGTACAGACCTAGAAAGCACGCAAAACCCAAAATATTCAATTTCATATTTTTTGTAGGGGAGGGAGGGGTAGATGGGTTGGACCTGAAACATCTTTATTATCTTATCAAGGTATCCAACGGCTACCATTTGATATTAATTTGAAGTTTTTCGCGACATTCTATCAAAAGATATGGCTGAATATAACTTTCTAGAAGAGGTATGGGTAGACAGACTTACTCCGCTTTCCACAAACTCAAAGTATATATGTATATAAATTTCAAGTCGATAGCGATATTCTACCGAAAGTTATAGCCGAATTAAAATATCAAGGAGGGGTAGTTTCTATGGGAGGTAGGGGAACCCGTGAACCTATTTGCCCAATTTTCAATACCGTTCAAGACTTTAGCAAAACAAACATTTGACCAAAATTTCAAACCGCTAGCTTCATTATTTCGGGAGTTATCGTGCTAACAGACAGACAGACATAGCTTATTATATTCAGGGACCGACCCTGATCATTTATGTATATACTTTGCCATACCTTCGGTGGCTCCTTTGAGGTGTTACATAATATCGGCGTAACAAAAACAATATACCCTATACCATCTTATGGGTATAGGGTATATAATGATGAGAGTTTTTTGCACGAATACTTTTGAAGTTTGTAGGACCAAGTTAACAGGGTGCCCCCAAATAGTTGCAAAAGTCTACTTTTTCAATACGCCAAGGAAAGGTCTGTGGGGGTACACATATGAACGGGCTCATCGTAATCATTTCATATAGAAGTTCTGTACATTTGCCATTGTGTACTACAAAACCCTCGTATTGCGGGCGCGGCCCCCTGTACGCCGATATTTTTTTTTCCCCACAAGCAATTTAATTTTGGATGTAGATTTCAATTACATGCTCCCACTATGAAAATCATGATATCAATAAAAAATACCGGCGTATTGAGGGCTGCGCCCGCAATACGAGGGTTTTTTAGAATTTTGATGCATAGTGAATATTTTTTGAACATATATTTTATAAGCAATAGATGACAATTGTGCACAGCATTAATGGAATGCTTCCTGTAAATCTATTTTTGGATTGGTCTAAATAAACGCGTTCCACCTTTAATTAGACCAATCCAAAAACAGATGTACTATTTACCCAGTTTGCATAAAAGTAGGTACATACTCCAAGGCAAATCTACAGGCATTTTTCGATTTAAGATTTCTGATGGCCTTTGACCAAAAAGAAACTCAGGCAAACGTAAGGCCGGCTTGGCTTTATATATGAACTGAATTATTGGCTGTAAAACTACTGTTACTCTTTTTTTAATCAAGGAAAAGCAACTTATATGAAATGATTCCATTGTGTCCACTGACATAAGAGCCCATGCAAGCTTTTCTATGAGTACTGAACAAATATACTTTTGCAGCTATTCAGGGACACCCTGTTAACTTGGTCCTACAATCTTCAAAAATATTTGTGGCAAACACTATTACCATTCTATGCATATCCACCAAATTTCATGGTCATTGTTTCATCAAGTTAAAAGATATGCATTGAAGAAATGCTTAAGAGGCTTCCCTTGCATTGTGAAAGGCCCTTACTAAATACTAACTTGGCTATATTTCCGGTTTGGATACAGGTTTTCGAATGAAAATTCGTAGACATATTCCCTATGTAATTTTCTAAAAATCCCTATCCCAGAATTTTCATATTTGGAAACCTAAAAGGGGCTACACACGATCAAATTCAAATTTTACAAATTTACTGTTATTTACTTTTCCTTAGCAAAAGTCAGCAGCCTTAATATTTAACGTATATAAAGCCATACTGACCAATCTTTGTGCAAAGTTTCATATCGATCCCTATAACGGTTTTGAAAAACGGAGGTCGAAAAGGAAGTTTAACTTTGAACGCCAATAACTTTTTTACCGTTACTCAAAACTGGAAAATTTTAACTGATGTGAGATGTACTCGTTTAGTTCTTTGATTTAAATACCTATGTCAATCTCCGATAAAAACTAAAAAAGTCGACTTTTTTCAAACGTTCGGGACACCCTGTTATCTTCTTCCTACCAACTTCTAAGGTATATGTGCCAAAGACTGTAACCATTCTACACATTCCTACCAAATTTCATGACAATCGGTTGAGCCGTTCGCGAGTTATTTAGTGAACAGACGGACGGACAGACAGACAGACAGACGGACAGACAAAATCGATTTCATAAGGGTTTTTTGTAAAAAAAAAATTCTAAAAAACCCTAAAAACTGGGCTTGCGTCCCAACTCTCCCCCTCCCTATCCGGAATCCTACGGCTACGCCCAAGCCTAAAGCTCTTCGATAAAGGTCTACAATATCTCTAAAAAAAACATGATGGTTTCGACAATTTAACCCTTAAACTTAAGGCACTATCACGCTTAATAAAATCAGGAGTCTTAAATCTCTGCGACTCAATTGGCCAGACGATTAATAAATATTCGCCTGATTTTTAGGTACTGAGATATTCGCGGAGACTGTATTCCCCTGC
Source organism: Microchrysa polita (assembly GCA_949715475.1). Lineage (NCBI taxonomy): Eukaryota > Metazoa > Arthropoda > Insecta > Diptera > Stratiomyidae > Microchrysa > Microchrysa polita. The sequence continues at coordinate 129,561,127 of OX454415.1, read as the reverse complement.
TGCAAGTTGTGCCTTAAAGGACATGTTTTAAGTTTTTATTTAACAAAAAAGAAACCGTTAACTTATTTTGTTCCTTTAATTAAGTCAACATTCCTATTAACACCTTAAACTCAATTCGCTCGAATAAACACTCAAAACCAGCCAAACCAACCTAAAAATTCTCGCCTCCAGCCAATACACCCCTTTCCCCATATTACTTCTAGTAAATTAACGTCCCCAAAAATAAACAAAATGCCTTTTCAACTCAATTTAATGACGGAGTCAAACAATCCTTAAGTCATCCCCATGGAGTCAACAACTTTTCAAAGGACCACTCCTAAAGTATTCAGGCGACATTCACATTTTACACAAAAACTAATTTGAATGATATTCCATCCTCATCAACGTGTATCGACCGGGCCATTTAAAGCATCAGGCGGGCGATCACTGGACGATGGCATATATCCTCAAGCCTCGAGCATTAGCGAACACCAATGAATACACACTCCTACGATCCAACTCCTCTTCCATCGAGTTGTCGAAGTTTCGTTTTGTAAATGTCGAGAAGAAGTTGTTGAAATTTGACCTGAAATTAATTCTAGCCCGGTTGCCTCGTCAAATGAATTAAAATGTTGGGCGGAAAGGGTCGGTCACTAAACATCGTATCCTTGCTGTATGGATATATCCATCATAATCGAGACGATAGAATACAGTCATGTATACTTTCAGACCTATCCCTCTATCGTGAATAGTAATTTGTTGACGTCATACGCAGAACAACATCATACTCTTGTCTTGAGGTTCCTCTGTGTGATTATATTTAGATAGGAATGTCAATCACAGTCCTGAATGTACCATACCATATACATACCATATCCACTTTGTGCTTCTCTGTATCCATTTTATCGTGCGTAGCCCCGTCGGCGTCGCTCGGTTTCCTTGTCCTACCTCAAGGTTATTTATTTAGGAGTTTGTCCGACTGACGGGAATTTCAATTATTTATACACGAACTCGGATATATTCGTCCTGTCAGCAGGGTGCCATCTGCAATAATTCCACTTACGAATGAATGACGGAATTGTGTACATGTTTTGCATTCATAATTAAACAGACCCAGCGGCAAAGGCGGCGGCGATGTCCTTGGCTAGAAAATTGTATTTTCTATTGTCCGATATTTGCGTTCTTTCTAATTTTATATAAATTTATTTCTATTTATATTGTACAATATTTTCACAGGAATTAAATATGATTGCTTAATTGCAGTGGCACAAGTTTTCTATTTTCTTTACAACCAAATGAAGATTTCACTTAGAAGTTACATATGTACATAGATAATCACAATAAAATTATATCCTGCATACAACAGTCAAATGATGGTGAAGTTGATGGCAGCTCAACCGATTGGGATCAACCGAAGAACACGCGTCATTGTGCCTTTATGAATAAGCTAGCTATCCTCTCCCCATGTCATGTCTTACATATTCTTACAATTCTGACATTTTGACGACATAAAGTCAAGTAAAATTTCATTCTAAATTTAGATGTCATAGTTGACGGCAAGCACTCCGTTTAAAAGTAGGCACTACTAAGTATAGCAGCGAATGACTATGGGCACGGAAAAGTGGAGCTAGGGCAAACACTTTACAGGATCTAGGTTTCATGAATAGTAAAAGAAACATGAATTTACTTCTGCTCATACTTTTCCACTTTTGTATAAAGGATGTAAAGTGTGTACAATGATGTTGGTTTGAAAAATTCTACTAAAGGTGATGTGCTTAGCATTAGGTAATGCAGGTATTTGAAATCCGTCCGTAATGGGCCATTTATTTCAATACAGTACGACCTCGATACTCTCGAAGACTACCGTGTGTAGTCGTCAACGTTTCAAAGAAAACTGAATTTAGAGTGTGATACGGTTGTCAGCCATACCACTTCCTAGTTGCATTATTGGTTTATTATTCTACGGTAAGAATAATTCTTATCATCTTCTGAATAATAAACTTGCGACGGGTCATATGGAGTTTGGAAACTCGTTTTTCTATCTTCTTATGACAGAGTGGCGACTGAACGATCAGGATCACAGAGCGCGACGAGCTAACTCTTGTAGACTTACAAATCTTTTTTATTTTGAAGAAGAATGAAGAATATAGGGCCAGAATAAAGACCGGCGCAATTCAGCTGGTTCGACACTACCAGGCTTCTCGTGCTGAGTTCATGAAGGAAAAATGCCACAAGAACTCAGTGCTTTGTCACATCTTACCGAGTAGATCTCGTATTATTACGTGTTTTTCACTTTTTCACAAAAACGCCATACCAACAAATGTGGTTACTTTTGCTGCTATCCGTGGACGCCTTATAAAACTTTGTTTAGCACCACTGATTTGTTCTGAGTGACAATGACTTGTCATGCTTTTTTTACAGTGGTTATGATGACATCAACAGTGGCGTACATTAGCTTTTCGGACGGGGAGGGGATCACATCAGCATAATTTTTTTCAGCATATTTCGATATTAAGATCTTGTTTTTGTTCCGTACATAGTTAAATCGTGAGTACGATCGAGTTTCTACGTTTTTCCGTCGAAAGAAAAATTCTCTTGCTTAAGGCAGTGGTGTATCGTTTTCCAAATATTTTGTGTTGTATCTGTTTTCACCAACCAACCAATCGACTAGTTATCTTCTGGGAGCCCACTTAGTATATTGCTGTGGCCATAAGGCCCAATAGTCTGTCTGGCTTGGCATTTAGTGCACACACCTTCGGTGCACAGGGTCATGAGTTCGAATCTCACCGTGGATTATAGTGTTTTTCGAACTCACGAGCTTGTGACGGACTATGATCTCACTCAGATGTTAAACGAGTACCCATTTATGGGGATAAATAACACTGCTGAGAGTGATGCTGATTTCATTACCTCGACGAAAAGCAGATAAGATCTTGGAAATAGGATGTCACTAACACATCCTGCGGCCTTAGTCCAATGTTGGATTGTCGCGCTTATGTTATTTATTATTTTTTACAAGGCCTAGCACTCCAGCGATTTAATTCTTTGAGCCTGAGTGCGCTACATGCTACCAGTTCATTAATAAAAAGATCGGAAGGTGGAAGATGCAGGATTACATTCAACGGTACTACAAAGAGGAGAAAATGAAACACACGTTTTGTTCCTTACACTCTATATTTATCGTATTATCAATTCTATTTATACAAATTAAATCCATTTATACAAATTAAAGCCATTTATTCAAAATTCATACAAAGTCGGTATATTTTCAACGACATGCTAAAACTCTCTAATGTTGGCATGCCACCTGAGGCACTGATCGCTGGCCAACATTTGAGGATGGGCGAAACTGAATATGGAGAGCCGATTCTCTTGACGTATGTATGCGTGCCGTGACTTTGAAAGTGCTGATCACTCAAGCCTTTGGCGAATGTATAAGTCTAAAACGCGCTAAAGTTTTGAATACGAAAGAGGATAAGCTGTGTCGCGGACCAAAGCGCTACTGACCCGGTGGCTTAACTTCAATCGCTGAGCGATCATCACATGAGTCGTCTCTACGAACACAAACCTTTACGTGGTTCGCGACAATCGTGGGGACGATCCACACCCAGGAGATGGTCTCAAAAAGCCGGGCTGAACTTAAGTGCGTTCCAAGAAAAACAACACCTATAATATGGTAGTCTGGCTGGTCTAGCGGTTAGTGCGCGCACCTTCGGTGCACAGGCTCATGAGTTCGAATCTCACCGTGTTCCATGGTGTTTTTCGAACTCACGAGCTTGTGACGGACTATGATCTCACTCAGATGTTAAACGAGTACCCATTTATGGGGATAAATAACACTGCTGAGCGTGATGCTGATCTCATTACCTCAACAAAAAGCAGATAAGATCTTGGAAATAGGATGTCACTAACACATCCTGCGGCCTTAGTCCAATGCTGGATTGTCGCGCCTGTTATTTATTTATTTATAATATGGTTAGGACAGTGTGTCATAGAATAGGCCCCGCAATTGACAGGTCACCTGACCAAACCTATATATGAGGAGAACCGTTTCACCGATACACTTCGGGGAAAGTTTATTGGCAAAAAGGGCCGTAGTTCTAGTGAACTAACAATACCAACCTATATTGGTATTGCTTTTCCTGGATCACGAATAGGGACCGTAAAATTCGAGAAAATGTCTTGCTTAGGCCGATTGGTCCCTCCGGATGATGAGACACATGAGCATCATCGGGAGTGCAACTAATCGGGCTACTAAAACAGATTAGTAAATTACAGGGATTAAAAATTTGTTCCGGGAAATATTCTCTTTAATATCACAATAGAACTGAGACAATGTTGAAAGTACTCTGATCTTGGAAGGCGTGGGTTGCAAGCCATTATTTAAAGTCAAATGTGCGAATGATTCAATAAAAAAAATTGATCAAGTAGTAGAAAGCAACAAGTGACAGTGTAGCACTCCTGTGTCAAGATGATAAATGAGAAGCAGAAAGTTAAGTCACAAACGAAGTGCAAACAAAAGTGTTTCAATCAAGAAAATCAACCATGCAAAAATAACAACAAATTCAAAATTACTTCAAATATAATTCAAATAAAATTTAAGGAGAAAAAAAAGAGGTTGGGATATGACAGGTATTGAAATTGGAACAAGTAGAAAAGAAAATGAAGGAGATTGGATTTCCATCGCGCCGTAGTGTTGTCTCTAATTCAACAAATCTACCGTACGCCTATTCCACGCGAGAGATGTATCATCATCATCAATGTGGCACGATAGCCCGACGTCGGGCCTTGGCCGCCTGGATCGTTGACCTCCAATTGTCGCGGTTACGTGACCTTGCCCTCCAGTTTCGGAATAGGGATGAGCATCGAACATCGATGTTTCGAAAACATCGATGTTTTTGGTCCGATGGTCGATGTTTTTACCATCGATGGTTTTGCGTCGATGTTTTTCACCATCGATGGTTTACGTTTCGATGGTCGATGGTTTTCACCATCGATGGTTCTCAACTATCGATGTTTTTTTCCTTAACATATTTTTTTTTACAACTCAACTTTGTCTTTATAAGTGTATGCAAATACCTTCAAACAGCCCAATCAGAAAAAAATGTGAATCCATCGTAACATACAACATGCAATCCATCTATCGTGAACACTGTACACACAAAAAGGAGTGTCTTTCTTTATACGCCCGGTAGGGCACAATTTCCAAATGTGTTTTCGCCCTGGAATAGTTTCAACCTTTCGTCTGGGCCAAATATCAGTGTCCAAAGGTTTAAGCGGGTCGCAGAATAAAAAAATTGAATACGCATATTAAAACCTAGGTATTGTTGTAATTTAATCTCAGAATGTTTCCTTTAAGATGTGACTATTAATCTAAGTCAGTAGCTTCCTAGGGATTAGGTCCTATAGAAATTACATCTTTTGAAAATGTTCTTCAAATAAATTGAGAACCTTAGAAAACGCCAACATTATTTGTGAATTAATTTCCGTCAAATTTTGGACAGCTGGAACCGGTCATAAACATCCAGAGGTAACCCAAAACAACCTTGGGAGCGAAAATTCTTAGTCTGAGTTACATCAAGTCCGGTCAGAAAGAAAGGCTCAAAATAGACAAAAATTGGTTCTGTGATGAGGTGTGAAACAAACGCATGTACCAGTAAAGCTTAATAAGCTAAAAGGGAAAAATTCTGTACTTGGGCTGAAATGGCCATATTTACAACATTTCACGTTCATGTGATTTCCTCATCAAATATACGATTTCGTGGCTTTAGAACTTCGTACCTCAAATAAATCTCAGCCCAAGATGTTTTTGTCCAATAACCTGAAGGATGCGAACGCGAGTTATAGTGCAACGTGCCAGATAGCTAGCATGTTCGGCTAATACTAAAAAAATGGACAGAATTTCGGAACAAAACAATTTCACGAAGAGGCTTAACGTTTTCTTCCACAAAAAAAGGATGCCTTAAGCAAATGTAACTCAAATAATCGTCGGTGATTTTTTTAAGCGTGCATAAGCCACCGACTTCTTGGCGAGTTTTAGTAAATTGTTGAAATGAGTTCAATAGCTCGAATTTGTGCTGCCACACTTTTTTTTTAATGAAGTTCTTCGACCTGGCTGCGGACCTTGAGTTTGATATGTCTGCTCTATGCGGTGGGTACTGGGTACGATACGAATGCAAAAAAAAACTCAAAGAGAACAATTACATTCTGGTGGGTGGGGGAGGCATTGAATGAAAACCATAAACAAAACCATATATCCATTCAATCAGCTTAATTTTTGATATTAAAGTGATTATTTTTTTTGAGTACTCGAAAAACCGAAAACATCGATGTTTTTGGTTCGATGTTTTCTTACCATCGATGGTTTCGTCTCGATGTTTTTTCGATGGTTACCATCGATGTTTTTCTTTCGATGCTCATCTCTATTTCGGAAGCCCAGCGCAGCTGGTGGGCGTCTTCACCTACGAAGTTCTCCGAGCGAGCTCTCGGTCGTCCACGCAACCTCGCTCCGTCAATTCGTTGTGCGTTCATCACTTTCTTTGGCATGCGATTATCGTCCATCCGTTGTACATGCGCAGCCCATTGCAGACGTTGAAGCTTCACGATCTTCGATACTTCCAGCTCATCGTACAATTGATACTACTCATGGTTGTACCGGATACGCCATTGGTCTCACTCGCGAACGGCCCCGAAAATTCGCCGAAGGACCTTTCGTTCGAATCGGTCTAGCAAAATTTCGGAGGCTTAAGTGAGGGTCCATGTTTCGCAGCCATAACATAGCACGGGTCGGATGATCGTTTTGTACACGCGGAGCTTCGTGTTCCTGTGCGCAAGTTTCGAATTAAATATAGGGAGGAGAGAGAAATATGTCTTATTGGCTAGTTGTATCCGTCGCTTAATTTCTTCGGTTTCGTTGGCGTCCTTTGATAAGTTACAACCCAGATAGTTGAAATTGGCTACATACTCGATACTGTGATGGTTGAATTTGCTGGCGTCCTTGTTTTCGATTGCATCATGGCCTTTGTTTTGCTTTCGCTGATATATAGTCCAACTTCCTTTGCGGCGTTATTGAGGTTATGCAGAAGGCTTTCTGCATCACCCAATCTTCGAGACATGATGTTGACATCGTCGGCGTACACTACTAATTGAGTCCACTTGATGAGTAGCATTCTGCTGCTGTCCATATTCATGGCTCGAATTACATACTCCAAAGCAAGGTTGAAGAGCGTCGGCCCTGCTTTTGTCCGATACGAGTTTCAAATAGGTCAGTGAGTCTGCACTCTGACCTGCGAGACGGTATAAGTCATCATCATCTTTGTGAGAAATTTAGCATAATGTTGTACAGTACACTTCGATCGATACTGTCGTATGCCTGCTTGAAGTCGACAAAGATTTGGTATACGTCGATATTATATTCCCAGCACTTTTGGGGTAGTAGCTTCACTGTGAAAAGCTGATCGGTCGTTGAGCGGTCAGGTCTGAAGCCGCCTTGATGCTCGCCAATGATTCGTTCCGCGTACGGATTAATTCTCTTTTAAAGAATTTTCGATAAAATCTTATAAGCCGTACAAACTAGTGATATGCCCCTGTAATTGTCACACTTCAGCTTGTCACCCTTTTTGTGGATTGGGCAGATTATGCTTTTGCGCCAATCTTCGGGGATTACCTCGTCGTTCCATATTTTCAGCAGTAGCACATGTATAGCATTGGTCAGGCACGTTCCACCATGCTTCAGCTTCAGCAGTTCTGCTGGGATCTCGTCAGCGCCGGGCGCTTTATTATTTTGAAGCGACTGTATGGCAAGACTCACCTCCTCTACTGTTGGGGGTAGAACGGGAGGGCCTGGTTCGGCTAACTGCTCAAGAGCTGGCTCCGCAGGGGATGTTGATGGTGCATTGAGGAGCTCTTTAAAATGCGAGGCCCATCGTTTGTTGATGCTTTCGATGTCGCTGATGATGTTACCATCCATGTCCTTTACATAGGCTTGTCCTGGGTTGTTATCCGTTCTTGATATTATTTATAAGTTTGTACGCCTGTCCAATGTTCTTACTGGCTAATCTTTGGTTTATTTGCTGTAACTGCTCGTCAAAATGTTTGCGTTTCTTACGTCTAATTAACCTATTAGATACTCGCCGAAGTTCGTTGTAGATTTCTTTCTTGGCTCGGGATGCGCGTTGTGTGCGTTGGCGGTAGGCTTCATGTATAGATGAAATTCTTTGCAGTTTCATACCTTTTTTTGCCTACCTTCATACTGAAGGCCACGCGAACTCGTCACCACGACTGGGAGACGTTTTTGAGTAGCTGAAGACTTCTGAAAAGAACCCAGAGAAATGCATATTAATCAGAAGGTCAAAAGATTTGCCTGTAGATTCCGCCCAAGTTCCATCCGCTCCTTTTATCAATGACGGACACGACTTTGCGTTGGACCAAATCTTATACTAATTCTTGCTGAACCTTTGTCATTGTCTCAGACTGGTGGCGATCGTCCCAAGCTTGCACTTTTGCGGTTCTGACAGCTTTTTGTAAAAGGCAGACCTTGTATGGTTGCCAAAAATTATACTTACTACAGATGCAGAATATATCTCGAGTTGGCTTCCGTGACTTCGTTAGGTTCATGTTTCACCATGGTGGAGAGTTTTCTTAATTCTTTTCATCGGACACGAACTCTTGAAAGCTACTTCCAAGGTTTTTTTTCGAGTGATTCAACCTTCTTGTCTGGCTCCTTCATGGAGCCAATCGAGGAATTTGGCGCACTTGAAAGTTTAGCCGTACAAACCTGCCTGAACTTTTTCCAGTTTATCGCCTTAGGATTATGGAGAGTTGCCGCGTCTCCCTGGACATATTAATGTTAAAAAGTTAATGATATATTCTTCGTTATCTGAAAGAACCGCCAGGTTTCCATCCCGCGTAATAATTCGAATTCGGAAAAACGAAGGTTGGATGGTCTCCCGTGTTGCACACTGTAAGATAAGTATTTAGGATAAAATCAAACAGCGACTCACCTTTTTCATTTATCTCGGTACAATCCTACAATGTGTATCGTGCGTTAGCATCACATCCTATCAATAGGGTTTAATTCTTTGAAGTTGTGAAAAAGACTAGCACTTCCAACCACCATTCTATCAACTGTTAGATCGGATTACCTGAAGTGAGGACATATTAAGGCATTAATACGTTTCATCGTGAGTCCAGGGCTCCTGAACTAGTCGGATGTCGATGTCTTCCTCCATTTAGAAGACAAGCAGGACATCGGAGGCAAGCTGTGTCCTTTACTTGATATTTTTTGCCGTAACCCAAGTAGTAGTAGTAGTAATCTCTTGAAATTTCCACAATAAAATAATAAAAAAGGACTCTTTTTAGAAGCAGACTGTCTGTAGACGGTCTGCATTTTTTCCCATCTATAACTGCAAAACAAATATTGAAATTATAAATTATATTCTCAAATTTCTTTTCATGTTCCATAAACATTCGAAAACCCAAATTCTTGAGTCGAAAATTAGTTTCCGTTAAAGGGTTGCGCCTTTGAAGTGTTTAATGATTTACTGATCTATAAGTATGGCACTGCTAAAACAGTTTATATTTGAGCTCCTCCTTCTAAGAAAAACTTTAATTTATTTTGCGAACCAATCCTGACTGACAGGAACAAATTGAACTGGAACACTACGGTAAAAATTTATTACATATGTAGTGTAGTATGTAAGTTTTATTCAAATGTGAAGGGTATTCAAATTTGGGCCACGCCTGAAATTAGACTCGGTCTGCTTTTTCTGTTTCTATAGCATGTTCCACTGTACCAGTTCCTCTTAAAGAAATGAGAAAAAAAGCGCGTGACGAAAACTTATTTTCTAATTGACAAGATCTTCCTGTTGGGGTAAAAAAAACCATGAGTTAAAATTAATTCTTAGTTAATATTCGCTTCATATCCGAATGCAGATGCCTCGTTATATATACTAGTCCATGACGTCGTGTCGCTCGGCTTGCGGTTTAAGCACATCGCCCATTCTGGCGGTAATGAATCCAACATATCCTCAAAGCCAGAAAGTACATTTGTTCTTGTATCGTCCCTTGCTGGAAAAATACTAATTTCAAGGTTTTTCTTTCGGCACTTGTTTTGAACTAAAGATAGATTCGAACCCGCGGACTTGTGATCCGAGTTGCTAAACAACTCAATAGAATATAGTTCACCCACAACTTCTTGACATTCCAACGAAATATTTTCAAAAGCCTTCGAATTATTCTAAAAAAAAAGTTTCGTGTTTTTCTCTAAATTTTCTTTTCCCTGGCATAGTCTAATTCAGGATACGGCGGCAACCTATTACCACCCCCCATCCAACCATACAATGATTGATGACCGCACCAGCAACCATAAGAAAAGACTATACTTTCAGAAATAATGATGATAGTCGTTTGAGGTGCGCTTCCTTGTTGCGTTCTTTCATTTTTGTTAGTCTATTCTATTCCACGCAATTCAAATTAGGTGAGATTGCCCCGAGGTCTAAAGTTATATACGCCGTTCTTATACATTTACTTTTCCCTTTGTGGTTTTCGTATGATTAATTCCGCCTACGCTTCAAATAGAAAATTATCCGTTTGCCGTTTTTTCGGTCATGTCCTTTCCATCGCATTTCAGCACAACGAATAGGTCTGTCTTGCTCACTAAATACATTTGGGCGGAACCAGAATTAGAAAATAGACTATGGGAAAAACGAAAGAAATTATACATTACCAACCTTATTTTTGAATCATTAACTAACGGAGGATGTTCTGTTACAGAAATTGTTGGCTTATGTCATTCAATCAGTTGAGAAAAGTTACTTTACTTTCCATTTCGTGAGAAGAAGAAGACACTCCGCAACTTACGTCATGTTTTTGATAAAACGACACGTAGGGGCTGTTACGCACCAAATGGCGTGTTGCGTAGACGAAGATGAAACTTGAAATAAATTTTAGAAACGCGAACAACTTTTGGAGAATTATAATCTGTGAAACTTGATTATAAACATATTGAATTATTTAATAAGATGAAGTCAACAGTTTTAATGGACGTTGGATGATGATTATTTATTTAAATTATTATTCCTACACAGAGAGAAAAAGTTCTAAGTAAAATTAATAAGAATGCCTTATTGAGACATTTTACTATGAATTCTGATTAAATACGGTAAACAATATGCTTTTTCCATAGAGAAATCTTATTGAATCGAAAAGAAAAATCTTATTATTATTTTTAACAGATTTTCGTATTATTTCCATATGATTTTTCATATTAATCCTAGCATTTGATATGACTTCCACATTATTTAGCAATTTCGATGAGAACATCTAATACATTTTTTCATAAAAATTTGCTTCTATTTAAAATCAATAAGAACAACTTTTTATATCAAAAAGAATACCTTTTTAATGTCATCTCATAAACAGTAATAATGACACGTGTTATTTGTGAATTGTTTCGCGAGTGTTTCAGTTCCCTATAAAGTGCATATGTATCGCAAGAGGAAGATCCATTTGAGTTTCTCCTTTCAGCAATCGAAGATACAAGGTAAGCTTACTTTTTCGTGGTTTTTCGTGATATTTCTGCTCTTAAGATCCAGAATGGTTTTCATTTTATGAGATATTATCGCCAAAACGGGCGATGTGCCTACACCGCGGGTCGACCAACGCAAAGCCATGGAGCGGTATAAAGAACGAGGCAAGGAAGAAGAAGAAGATCCAGAATGGTTTCGATAGAGCTCATCTTGTTTTCGCCACAGTGATCCTAATCGCATTTCAAAACGTAAGTTTGCAGCATTTTATTACCTATATGAAAATTGTTAAGGATTTTAATGTTTTTCAGATTTTATAATACTTTTTCCAATGGAAGGAAAACCGACGATACTTTTTTTGAGCGCCTGTCATCAAACTACCGACGGCTGTGGAAGGAGTTCTAATTCCTTAAACCCGGATTATCGTCGCTGAACATCAGATTTCAAGCGTTATCTGCGAGGTATTCATTGCTCTTTTCTTAGAAAAAATCGAAAGTTTGTGTTAAGAATTTAAGTCAAAACTTGCCCAGTAGGCAAGACTATTTCAAGATTTTTCGTTAATTATGTTGTCTAATAATTTCTTTCATTTGTTAGGTTTCATAAATGTACCTAGATATTAGGTTAAATAATTACATAAATGATTATCAATAAAACTTATTTTTTTTGCAGAACTAAGACTTTTTGTTTAATAGTACATACCATTTTCGTCAGTCAAATTTATAACTTCGGAACATCAAACTTATAATTATCAGAATGACAAATTTGATGGTCCAAAGTTGTAATTATGACTGGAAAATGGTATACTCAATTGCAGAATATTTGATATGAAATCTTATTAAGTGAAACAGTATTCTTATTGTTTTAAATAGCTCGACTTATTAAATCAATGAGACGTTCAGCTAATTTCTACCAGTTTTACCGATTGTTTCAATAAGAATTCCCTTATTATAATAATAAGATTCCTATTACTTTTATAAGGATTTCTTATAATTTGTCTGACAAGAATTTAATAAGATTTTCTCTATGATTTCAATAAGATAGTCTTCTTGGATGAAAACCATAGAGATATCTTATTGTTTTTCTTCTATTTTATGTGGTCGATTTTTCTCTGTGTAGAGAAAATTATGTTTTTGGCACGTGTAATATAATGAAGAATGAATGATGTTGTTGTAGTTTTGGGCATTCGTTGATAAATAAGTTACGCCTACATCAGATGACAAGAAGTCTTGACAGACGAATTTCCGAACCTTACTTTGGTTTTAAATGTTTATTGTCTGAGCGTAGGTTTCCTATTCTATGCGTTGAAAATCATTATTTTTTTAATTTTTCATTTATTTAGATTTTTATAATTTTTCAAAATTAATTAGACGGAAGGATATGTTGAGGGGTGTCTGCTTCTGTATATTGTATTACATTAAATTTCTGAGTTCGAAAATTATAAGTTATATAAAATAATATGACAAGCTTAATAAAATATCCTTTCTCCATTGAAATTCTTGTCATGAGAAGCGCTATAAGGGGCATATAACTCCCAGGTAATTTTCTTCTCGGCCGGATGACACCACCGAACATATAACAAAATAAACGGGCGAAAATTAGTATCCTACGCATCCTGAAATATATTCCGCGTCCATAAGCAACACACCACCATCATAGTGGATATGGGTATTCCTGAATATGATAGAAGTGATTATTTGCCCGATCCACCTTGAACCTTCTCCGCGTGTGTCGTCTCTTGAATACAATTTTCATTCAGAGGATCGAAAGAGTCACACTTGGAACATGTTCCTTTTCCCGTTGACTAACTACACATTTGTATGTACGTTAGCGACTATATTGCGATAGGCCTCCCTCCCGTTGAACAGGACTACACTGAGCTGAATAGCAAGATTTTCTTTTACAAGGATTCTCTATCGGCTTTATTTAGAGGCCTAGGATATGTCTTACACACACATCCACTAAACGGAAACTCTTCATTGACATTAAACACTTTCCTATTTGGGGGGAAGGGGCTGCGAACGTGCACAGAATAACATTATTGCGGGTTGAACAAAATAATTCACTGAGAGTGTTAAATGATAGCAAAAGATGTTCCCGGAGTTCGCGACTCAAGAAAAAACGGAAATGGTGACGTGTTCTTCATTTCCTATTGCTTCTATACCTACTCTATCTATACCTCTGTATGTCGACCTGACGATGACGCAAACGTCAGGCATAATGTAAAGCATACAAGGATCTTAGCATTTCTAGGTTTTCTCATTGGTAAATTGAATAAGAGAACGTGCCGACTTTGAATGAAGTATGGTAGAGCGTGTATGTATACGAAGAGGACAAAAGTCTTTCGTGAAACGTACTTATGGGATGAGTAAAATCAAAGATTCAAAAGACGCAGGATAAGATGAAAAAATGTCCTACGCATTTTGTATAAATTTCCGGATTGCGTTAAATTATCCATTGCTATTTCAAAGTGTACATAATAAATGCTAAATTTAATGGAAAATGTTTTGAGAATTTGAGGGTTTTATTAACAATTGGAAAATACAGTGGAATATGTGAAAACTCAGATTTTATCGTCAAATTGGGTAAATTTTTAGATACATCTGAGAATTTAAAAGAATTGAACGCTCTTACCAATAAACAAACGTTGTAGCGTTGAGTTTTCCTACCAGGAAGGAATCTCAGTTACACTAGTGAACGTTTCGCTTAATGAACGTTTCGGGCAACGAACGTCATCCCGAAACGAACTGTGTTCATCAACCATACTGTGGTGTCTATCCACATTGAGTTTTAGAATTTATTTGTGGTTGTTTAATTTGTAGTATGGCTAGTGTAGTGGTTAGTGCGCACACCTTCGGTGTCATGGGTTCGAGTCTTACCGTGAACGAATTCAGTTTATGGTGTTTTTCGAACTCACGACCCATGTGACAGTTGACAGACTATGATCTCACTCGGATGCTAAACGTTAAACCCGAAAAAATAACACTGTGGGGATAAATAACACTGCTGAGCGTGCTGTTGATCTCATCACCTCAACAAACAAGTAGTTAAGATCATGGAAGAAGAAAAATTGAAATTGAATAATGAAGTTAATGTGATATTTGATATATTGATATTTCTGCTTCGTCCTCTCTGTTTGCTTGTGTTTATAAATTTTTTTTTCGTGATGACTTAGCTGTGGCGGATTTAAAGATTTGCCGCCCATAGGCACCTACTATCCTCTACAGAGCATTTCTTTTTCTAGTGCATCGTTCTTCTATAAATTGGGTCCCGCATTACTTTTTGTTTGCGCAAAAAGTAAAAAGAAAAAATACCGATATCGTGCTATTGCGTTTTTCTTTTGTTAAATCATCGAGCAACAGTCATGACCTGTTGGAATACAAAATTGAACATTCGGCCTCCTATTGACCTCAGTTGGACTTGGAACTATGTGAAATTTCACGCAGAGCATTCTTTTTCCGGCTCAAGAAATTAGAGAAATATCTTAGAGAAATTTAAAATAATAGAAAAGATTTTTTTTTGCAACTCTCGCCTTTTAAAATTACACTTCCTTAACTATCAAAATTTATTGAAAAAGACATCTCGATATTCTTATATTTTTTAAATTATCAATAAATAACATAGGTATTGAAATTCATTACTTAAAAAATCCGTCTTCCGGCCATCCAGTTGAACCGTTGTTATTATCAAATGTCTTCCATATTTACCTCCAACATGTGGACATCTGAAATAACGACGACAAAAATTTCTGCAGGTTCATGTGTCACCGAAGACAATAAGCTTAAATTGTTCCCAAGCCAAAACGTGTCTAAGAAGTAACTTGGACCACATGTGCACTATCTGGTAATGAAAAATCTTGAAATTCAGTCTTCCATGGTATTAGAAGCGTGTTAACTTAAAACGAGGCCGAGGCTAATTTCGGACGAGGCCGAAATTTGAATACCCTTCCCTCTCCTCGGGCTAAAAGTTTTTCGGTCGTACCTACAACCAATAACCCCATGGTCCGATTTGACCCACTCTTACACATGTTTTGTGTCATCAATAGAAATACATTTGTGTGAAATTTGGTTGAAATTGGTGCACAAATAAAAGTTTTTCTTAGAAGAACCTAATTTGGGGAGTTGGGTTTGTATGTCAGCACCATGACTCCATTGTCCGATTTTACCGATTCAAACATACAAACTGCCTGCTGCAAAAAGAAGCATTTGTACAAAGTTTCAGCTTCATAGCTTTTAAATTGGCCGAGTAAAACGCGTCACAACAGACAGACAGACGGACATCGCCCAATCGACTCCCCAAGTCATGCTGATCATATTATGTATACTTTTTATATGGTCGGAGATGCTTCCTTCAATGCGTTAGAAACTTCATGACAAAGTTTAATGTACCCTTTCACTGGGTATAAAAAAATATCTGTCCCAAATTTAACATCATCATCATCATCAATGTGGCACGATAGCCCGACGTCGGGCCTTGGCCGCCTGAATCGTTGACCTCCAATTGTCGCGGTTACGTGACCTTGTCCTCCAGTTTCGGAAGCCCAGCAGCTGGTGGTCGTCTTCACCTACGGAGTTCTCCCAGCGAGCTCTCGGTCGTCCACGCAACCTCGCTCCGTCAATTCTTTGTGCGTTCATCACTTTCTTTGGCATGCGATTATCGTCCATCCGTTGTACATGCCCCGCCCATTGCAAACGTTGAAGCTTCACGAATTTCGATACTTCCAGCTCATCGTACAATTGATACAACTCATGGTTGTACCGGATACGCCATTGGTCTCGCTCGCGAAAGGCCCCGAAAATTCGCCGAAGGACCTTTCGTTCGAATCGGTCTAGCAAAATTTCGGAGGCTTGGGTGAGGGTCCATGTTTCGCAGCCATAACATAGCACGGGTCGGATGATCGTTTTGTACACGCGGAGCTTCGTGTTCCTGTGCGCAAGTTTCGAATTAATTATAGGGAGGACCGAGAAATATGTCTTATTGGCTAGTTGTATCCGTCGCTTAATTTCGTCGGTTTCGTTGGCGTCCTTTGATAAGTTACAACCCAGATAGTTGAAGTTGTCTACATACTCGATATTAAGGTCCCCCACTGTGATGCTTAAATTTGCTGGCGTCCTTGTTTTCGATTGCATCATGGCCCCCAAATTTAACGCCCCCTAAAAATCTGCCGCAGGCTCCAGCCTACTCAGACTACTGATAAATTCGCCACTGGTAACGACCCATACTACTCTTTACACCGATAATAAAAGCCGCGATTGTCATTGGTTTACTAAAACGGTGATCTGGCTTTAAATGACAAAGCTCGTATAACTTGGAGAAAATCTGCTTCCTGGCTCAACCACATCTCGCCGTGCTAATGTGAAATGCTTAATTAAATCGGCAAAAACAGGATACCTAATTTACGTAGTATTAAAACGACCCTTCTCAACATCCAAACAAATAATCTTTTGGTTGTATATTCGCAGTGCTCGCTCTAGCACTTACGCCGGCCGCCCCGCTACAGAAAACAATTTGCCGCCCCTCAGTTTTCAGGTCCTTAGTATATCGTTGTTGTTGTAGAGGCCATTCAAAAAATCTATTTCTTTTGAATCAAGTGATTTTGGAAGCTTTTATGGTCGCAGTAAAAGCAAGTAGCTCCAAAACGATTAACATCGTGTTATCGGCTGCCGTGGGCGGATTTTTATAACGACAACACAAGAATTCATGGTTACAGTGGGATCGAACCAACGCTGCAGTAATTCAGAGAATAAAAAATGCCTACCCACTGAGCTACTGAGGGCAGAGTTAGTATAGATATAGTAGACACCTAATCATTTAGACTCTTAAGCACAATTAACCACAGTTCAAACAAATTTCAGAAAACTCCACTTTGGAGACTTTGGTTTCTCGGAATTTTTTGATTTTTTACAAATATTTTCCTATTTTTTCGTTTGGAAAGCCAACCCGGAACTACAGGATATCATATTGTATAATTCAATTGATAAATTACTAAAAATTTATTTTTTATGATTAAAGACATCGAAGCGGAGCGGAGAGAGTTTCAAAGCAAAAGTCGCTCCTCTCCAGACTGCAAAAAACCGCTCCACGCTCCGCTCTTTCGCTCCGAAATTTAAGGTCGCTCTGCTCCGCTCCAAATCCCTGGAATCTAATACATATTTGCTAAGGGCATCTTAAGCATTTTTTCACTGCATATCTTGTGATTGGATCAAACAATGAACATTGAATTTAGTGGCAATGCATAGAAAGGTAATAGTGTTTGGCACGAGTACTTTCAAAGTTTGTATAGAACCAAGCTAACAGGGTGTCCTTGAATAGCAGTGAAAGTCTACTTTTTTAATATTCATAGGAAATGTTTGTATGTGTAGCCATCCTTACGTTGGCCTGAGTTTCTTTTTGTTGAGAACTCATCAGAAAATATAAATCGAATAATGTATGTGGATTTGCCGTTGTGTACTTTTATGCAAACTGGATACATAGTTTATCTATTTTTGATTGGCCTATATTTAGACCAGGAGGGAAAATGTCGAATTACCAATAAAATATTCAATGAAAACTGGTAAATGCGCCCTTCTCCTTTTTTGGAGTGCCGAAAGGGATACAAAATGGTGGGAGGTCGAAATTTAATCAACAAGACCAACCTTGATAACATTATAAAAAATAGAACTATGTATGTGTATACATACTTATCCTTTTCATGCTCTACGAGTATTTATGGATTACCCAATCGAAATACACTACTTTTCGTTTATGTGAGGAGAAACACCAATTTCACTTGAAAACCCCCAAACTCAATTACACAACCGCTCGGAAACAACCATAAAGCGCAATAAAGAGGATTATCCACGGCGCGGGTTAACTTGTAGAGATAATGAATATTAGTCCTACTAACTGCGCGAATAACGACTGCCATTAAATTAAAAACAGAAAAGCTGTTCTTGTTGGTGTTGAACGATACGATACAACACACATAAAATATTGTAAATTTGGAACACCGAACAGCTTAAGGGCATACCGGAACTCTCGTGTGTACTTTAGAGGCGCTATTAATCATCTCCACATGTTGCTCTTTTCCCACGCGGCAGGCGCCATTTCACCAAAGGATGTATACAAAATGAAAATGGTGTATGTACCACCGTCACATACAGAAAGGCCTCTGTTACTCGTACTGTGCTGTGTTACTGCCCCCGAGCATTAGGGGCGCAATATGGCAATTAGTTAAAAGCGTCGTAAAACCAATATATGTTATTGATACTTACAGGGTTTCGTCACTCTACCCCGTGACGGTATACCATGCGCCAGTTTTTTTTTACCGTTTCAAAATAGGGAATGTTAAAACCGGGGGGCTTTTTTTTGTCCATGCAGCAGTATACGTAGGAGGATATAAGCCGACAACCGCAGTCGACAAGCAACCTGGTCTGGTCATGTTATATTCGTTTTTATTTAAAATTTATCATTTTATAAATTGTGTTTTACAGCGAACATCAAAAAAGGAGAGGTGTGAAATTGCAAATATCCCTGTAAGGCATTATGTAACCCGAGTCAAACGCCTAACTTCATGCTCTGTATTTTGCCATCCCGATCGTATGCATAGAAACACAGTCGGTTTGCTATACAGAGAATCCAACTATGAAATGGCACAAAAAATATGTGAGTCCCCGGGGAAACGTAAACTGTCAATGTAATAAACTGAAGAATATACGACCATAAGGATTCCTATTTTGCTATTGTATTATATACACACCCAAACCAATTTTTTGCCTTTCTTGTTTTTTTTTTTTGTGGAATATGGCGCGCATTCGAACAATTTCATGATGTCCTTCCAAGGACGAATCTGCGTGTTATGCGATAACGACAAATTTATATAGAGTCAATGGGATAAAAATATCTGGCGGATACAGTCTCAGTCGGTATGTAGTCTAGTATCCATGAGAATAGTTTTTCTTTTATGCCATCATTGCCATCATTTCGAGTGGCTTTTATCGAGAATAATATTTCACAGGACTTTTCCGGCGTATTGAACCGGAATTAGGATCTTTATATGTAGTAGATACCATTTGAGTATGGAATAGATATACGTATGTATGTGTGTGGGAGTACTTTGCAGAAAGCAATATGTACCTACATATTTTTTGAAACAAGCTCAACTTTCAACTCGCGAGAATTTATTTTTCTCTTCTATCTGGTTTTATACTTAGGGCTAAGGCGTGTAGGCATTTTGTACAAATATATATTCGGATAACACATAAAAAAAAAGATTTCTTTGAAAAAAAAAAAGAAATCGTTCGTGGCAACTGTTGACATAGGTTCAATTTGCTTAACATGGGTCGTTTTTTACTGGATCCGTTCCAAGTATTACATAAATAAATTATATTTACAAAATTGTTTATTGAACAAATGGAACAATTTAAACTGACAAATTAAGATAAATACTTAAATATGTATAAAAAAAATTACCGCCACGTGGCCTTAACAGAGATTTAGCTGTTTTTATTGTTTTCAAACGGCATCTTGAAATATGTCTATATAGACATTTCACGTGAATTTAAGAAATTGCCAAAGGACTCAACAAATTGATACATACAGTAATGTAACTAAAGCTGGAAGTGTTCCAAGCAAATTTTCATATTAAAGACTTCAACCTAAGTCAAAGGACACTTATATCTGACCAACACTTTAAACACTTCCACTTCTTACTTTGGCACATGCCAAACACCATTCAAGATTCAAATATCTCACTCCATGCTATATCATCCAGAAGCCCATTCATGCCTATTCAATGACCTTTTTCTTTGGTTATACCCTTTAGCACTTTAACGACTACTCTGCTATACGGATGATGATTTGACTGATCCGACCTCATTCAAAATGAATTTTAACATGCTCCCGGAATTCTTATCCTTCCAGGTGTTTAGTTTGGTGCCTTTGCCTATAGAGTTGAAGAAACTGTTGCTTCTGTTAACAAATATTTCACCTGAGGGATAAGTCAGATATGCGTATGCGTATTATATGGCCGTGTTAGTCCGTGAGAAGAACTATAAGAGGGAAATATGGATGACGCGTGTACACGTGTGCTCCAATTTAGCTTAGGAGCGTTGAAGGATTCGACAACTCCCGACGAAGTCTAATTGACTGATGAAAATAAGATTTGCTTGAGGCAAAAGGATACTATAAGCAACGCAAATACTCTTAATGCATGTACTACGCACATTATGGGGATATGAATGATATATCCTAGATAAATTAGATTGTTGAAATTAATATTTATTGCGGTGGATTGATTACATTATATTCCGTATACTGACGGTTTTATGAAGTCAAATATAATTTATTGTATCTAATCATGCTGATCGGGGTCGCATAAATGTATTTTGCAACTAATTAATGTCAATTAAGTTATTTCGATTGAAAATTATGTTCACACTCAGGACTCAGATTTAATTGAAATATATTGAAAATGTTTTCATTTGGTAGTCTCTGCCGGCTGGCGAAAGCGCTTACGTTCAAACTAGAAGTTAGTGTAGAAACGTAAAAAAACGTTTACAAGTTTCTTGTCCATAACATTTTTTGAGTAGATGAGCAAAAGAGGTTTTTTTGTTCTGGTCTAACAACGCTTGCAACATTCACCATCAGTTTTCACCCAATCAGCTGACAACTGGTTTCACAAGAACACAACAGCACCGTATGCAACGTCCCGGTTGCACGCACAGCACCAGTAGAACAGCATGCATCATCCCCACTCAGCAGGCGCATAAAGTATAAAAGGTGCGCCAGTCAACGAGTGAGTAGCATTCAACATTCTAGTCTTGGCATCGAAGCATCCACAACAATGACTCAGGAACAAAATTCAAATTGTCATCCACGTTGGCACCGCCTGGATAATTCGAACAACGTGGGTTGAACGTAATAATTTTCGTATCATTGAATTAAAATATTAAAGAATAAAGGTTAAACGTAAAAGATTGCTCCACTGCTTTCAATAAGACGACTCCACGAAAAAATACACTCCACCATTATATCTATCGCTTTATATACTGACGATGGACAAACGAACTACGTAAAAAATAGAGTAAACCAGCGCAATGTTGTCAAATTTATCAAAATTGACTTTTTTTCTATTTAGTGAAATTCTTGACTAGAAACTGTTTTCATTGGGAATGTCTTTTTTCAGGGGTGGGCATATGACGACTTTACCTAGGTATTTGATGGAAGCCATTTAAGAATTGGCGAAGATGTCAAATCAACCTGGTGGGCCGATGCAGGCGGAGGCAACGTCGGAAATGGAAAGGCTGGTGAAAAGGTTTAAGGGTTTCAGCCCAGCCATTCCAACCATTAAGGCGGGAGGTCGTAGTGACGAGCTTGCTTTGTCAGGGCGACCTCTTGCAAAAGAAGTTAACCAGGCAGACAGGAGCCAGACGCCGAATAGGATTGTTATATCCGTCGCATAGCTTGCTGGCAAATATCTCAACCGGGTTGTTACCGATGCGTCATGCGTCTAGATGCAACAGACCTGAATGCTTTCAAGGCGTGTGTGCTCTGGATGAGCTTAGCGATGATGCCGGAGACATAGGCTTTATGGAGAAAGCTCAGATAGCTGGCGGATTCATTACTCTATCGTGTAAGAATCAATCAACCAAAAGCTGGCTTATCGACAAACAAGAAAGCCATACTACGGGTTGTTAATCTGCGAGTTTGGCATAATAAGGCGAAATTGATTATCGTTGATTAGGTTGTACCGGGAGCACGGACGCCAATCTCAGATAACTGCAGAGACAAAAGGCCTGTGTAAAAAAAAAAAACTGCCAAGTGGAAAGTCACGTATAATCGGCGTTTTGAATCTGAAGCAGTCGACAGGTTCCAGAAGAATGGACTGCGGGAGTAGAGAAGCCTGTAAAAGTGATCCTATCAGAAATGGGATTGGGCGCAGTTACAAAAAAATGCTAAATATGTGTCAGTTAAATATTCATCACTCCATTTCAGCATCAGTGATGACAATGAGATGTGGTGAGAGAAAAAACTCGACATAGTCTAACCACCTGTAGGTAGGCACGAAACGCAATGACCGAATCCACTAGTCAGAAAAACCACAAAGGTAACCCAAGTTGAATAACTGCCTTAGTGACAGGGCATGGAAGCGTTAAAGCGCATCTTTTCAAGATGAAAATCGTAGAAGATGCAGATTTCTGCAGACAGTGTCTGGAAGAGGTCTCAGCCTCTTCCATACACATGAGTGCAAGGTACTTCGAGGCTGAGGCTTCTATGCAAATCCACAATAAGGCATGAGCGAACTCGGCTTCAAAGGCATGCTACAAATAACGCGGGACTCAGTGATTAAGGAAGACTTCTGGAAATTGCTGATGATTGAAAGGGGATGGAAAGGGGACCAAATATTCGTAGACAGCTTCGATAGTGGAGTCGGAGATATTCCTTCTGATATAATTTGCAGCGCACGCCACTGTAATAGCAATACCTGAGGAACTGCACTTTCGTTACGCATAATGCCAGGTTTACTACGAACTTACGCCGTTCATGGATTTTACGATTGGCAAACAATTAGTGTAGACAAATCTGGATAGAACAAAGAGACATTTGTTTAAACTCAGTGCCGTAGACAGCTTGATTCAAGATATGATGGTGATCGGTTATTTGCGAAGACGCTGACGGTTTGCAGTGGATCTTTATGAATTGTCTTGAAATGGAGATTGCCTATAATTTCATCTGATATTTCAGTTTTTTTTATATTTCAGTCTACACAACCCAAAGGACCACACGGAAACCAGTAAACCCAGGGATATTTTTAAAACTAAGAGTATTATCGACTAAAAGTCTCTGAGGCAGATACTGCAGTCTTGGCATCGTGAGGATGAAAATCAATTCGACTTCAAGACTAAAATTTCTGCGTGCGAGGATTGCGAAAACGAAACACTCCATACGTCTTTATTGCCATAAAATACATGATCAAAATGTGTCCTTACCCAAACCACTTTGTACTCATTGAACGCAATAACATAATAATTGTTCAATTCGCTGTCGCGCCGCGCATTAACATTACTAAACGGGCCGTTTAAACTTGCACTTCAGTCGACTCTGTCTGTACTACACTCATACAATATAACAATTGTTAAAAACCCAACAAAAGGCTAGCCGCCGCCTCAATGGTATATATCCCCTCTTGAGCACGCAATTCTTTCCATCGTGTCAAGAGTCCTTCCACTTCATTACAAAACTGAAGAGCTAAAAAAGAACACATTGTTACTTCCCATCATTCGATTGAAACGGTAAAACTCACATTTCATCGCTACCCGCCAACTATATTGGGGTACGTACAGCCAGAGCCAGCAACTCTTTTAGCCTAGCACAGAAACGACGAAGGGTCGTAATTCTTGTCACTGGTAAAGCTCACGTCATGTCACTTCGTCGACTGTGTACTGTGTCGTCATCGTGTTGCTAAGTTAACGTTAACACGGACAAAAAGTGCTCTAAAGCGATATTTTACTCAATTTGTTCACTTGAATGCCATCATCATTACTCCATTCATGAGCATCCATTACTTAACTCGCCTAGCGCGTCACAGGCAAACTCATGCCCGTTATTCAACCGCTAAACCCACCATCATCTCTCCATATCAGCTTAGAGTTCAGTAAAGGCCTAGAAGCATTTTACCTCGGCATCGGTATTCGTCCTTCGGCCTGGTTATGTTATTGGTGTTGTACGAGGGTATGGTTGGTTCCGTCCTCCTGCTGGATGCCCACCACCATCGTTTGCTATATCATTCTGCAGGACATCGCATCTTTCGTCTACTCTTTAAGTGTCACCTGTCATGTAATTGATGACTGTGCAAATATTTCAGAGCGAAAGAGAAAAAAGGATGACGGGCATACTTTACAAAATGAAGAGAGCGAGCGCAGCAGACAATACACCACCGGACTGATTTATTTTTGTGACAAGTATCGAAGTATGGAGTGCAATGGATTTTTTTCGTCCTTTGCAATTTGATAAAATACCTTCGGGTAAGCGTGAAAAATTGTGTGGCTATCAGAAAATATTGCTTAACGTATCATGTACTATGAAATGAAAACAAGCAGGCTTGAGGGGCATAGCGCGTCTACGTTATACGACAAGCAGAGTTGTTTTTTTTTAGTTTCTGTTTTTTTTTTACGTATTTTTTTTTTACATGTAAGAAACCTCTCAGGGACTACTAACTTTAAACTAACGATAACACACAGTCCACAAACCTGAAAAACGTTATCAGGTACCTGATTGAAGCCTAAAAGCTTATTTATGCTGGTTCGGATTTGTATCAGGTTTTTCGCCTGAATCCAATAGAACGTACAGTCAAATATTCAAATTTATACACAATTAGATCCTGATTACACATTACTGAGCGAATTGTTTCACTTTGTTTTAACGTTTCTAAACGCATCACCTCGTATCAAGTGTGGGATTTCACCTCGTTTTATTTTTTGTGTAGTTTCATTGGTTTCCTTTCAACTGAATCGAAGCTGATATTGCAGTTTTCTTTTCGGCTATTCGCAATTATTTTTTACTCGAGTTTTGTGTGCTAGCCAAAAAGTCGCACACTAAATTTGGATTAACCACGTGGCAGAGGTGACAAATTCCACGGGCCCCGCGTTTGAAAAAAAATATCAACCAAGATACTATCCAAATTCTAAAAGCGAATTAAAAAGCCGCCCGTATACGAGGGGTGCCAACAGGGTCGGTTTTAGGCAGAGAGGTCAAACGAGATTCGAGATTACAAAAAAAAAAACTCAAAATGTGGCCAAGGAAACCCAGGTCCCGGGGAAAAGATCGTCGTCGAATTTTCTCTTAAGTCGTTTATGCGGTACTTGCTGGCTACCAAATCACACGTCCTAACTCGTATTTTTTCCGGAACAATCGGTTAATACGGCAGGAAATTTGAACGAAAATTTGGCCAAATTTCGGAAAAATTAGGGGAAAGCTGGATTTTTGCCTGAGTCATCCATTCCATTTCCTTACAAGACTCTAAAAGTCTCCACCTATACGATGGCCGCTAGCGGTGCTACAGAGGTTCAAGGACCCTCGAAAATAGGTTTTTCTGAATATCTCGACAACGGTAGCATATACAAAAAAGTGATTTATGGCAAATTTGAAGCTCATGTGCTTCTTCAATTAAGGGCGCTATGGGGGTTCAAACCTTAAAAAATGTGTTTTTTTTTGGGTTTTTCGTGAATGGCGCTAAGACCGCTAATATTTAAGGCAAGTAATAACGCTGAATTGAGTACTAAGATACGTATTTATCAAACAGTATATTACACAAACAAAATTGTCGATTTTGCAGAAAGAGTTAAAAAAAAATTAAGGTTGGTTGGTTGATAACAGTGGTGGCCAAAGGTGAGACAGGCCAAGAGTCAAATTAGCACGAAAAGCGCCGTTTTAAGACCACATAATTCCGTCAATGAACTTAAGGAATGGAGGTTACAGAAAATATAATTTTGAGTGTGGAGACGCTTAGAAAGACCTAGAGCCATTTAGAAAGATTTAGGAAGTGCAGCAGCTCCCCTATTTTCGCCTCCAACGCATCCTCTAGGCGGCCAAAAAGCGCACATCCCAGCGATTAGTAGCGTGATCTGGCGAGACCTGGGCATTCGCATAGAAAGTCAAACAGAGTTTCTCTTTCATTTTCATTGTCGCAACTGCGACAGGGCAAGTCGTGGGGAATACGTTGCCTGGATGCGTATGGTCCCTTATTGGCCAATGTCCAGTAATTACCGCTGTAAGTTTAGCAAAATCGCGGTCAGGTCAGAATCTCAGAAGTTCTTTTCCGGACATAGGATGGTCATAGCTTCCTTTATATTACACCAGCTCTACGGTTCCGCCAATTGCGTCAGAATCTCAGAAGTTCTTTTCCGGACATAGGATGGCCATAGCTTCCTTTATATTACACCAGCTCTACGGTTCCGCCAATTACGACACGCGCGTGATAATGAAAGGAGATTTTTCTTCTGACAGCTGCCATCAGAATGTCCGCATAAGAACTGTCCAGAGTTGCCCCCAGTTTGGCCAATTCATCTGCAACCTCAGTTTCCTGTGTCCCGGCACCCAAGGTAGGGTGACTGTGTGCCTTCCTCCAAGGTTGTTCAGTGTTTCTCTAAAGGTTTTCACAAGCTTGGGGAAACCCGAGTCCCGAGTCCGGGACAAGCTTTCATTATTGCAAACAATGCAAACTGCTGGTGTGATCAGCGAGACGGTAAGATTCAGAAATATTGAGTGTGCCACAGAAGACTCCTGCACCCACACCGCAGTCCATTTTGTTCCCATCTGTGTAAAGGGAGATATCATATTCCCCTGTTAACTTACTCCCTATCCATTCGTATCTGGTCGGAAATCTGACATCGAAGTTATTCCCGAAACTTAGTATAGTCACGGCATAGTACATTGTAGCTTCGATCGTATCTTGTGGCAGTTGGTTGAGAATAATCTGAGTGGCTTGGCCGTCCAGCGATCCGACTCTTTGAGCGTGGTCGCACTACATGCTGCTAGTTCTTTGATTAAAAAGTTGATCGGCAGAAGATGTGGGACTACATTCAATTCAACGCATCACTTGGGCATGTTAGCATATCCCCTGTAATGCCAAGACATGCCGATCTTTGCACCCATCTTCGTTAAATTGTAAGCTCTACCACCAGACCAGTGCCCCATATGTTAAGATGGGGCTTATAATCGCGGCGTAGAGCCAGAGTATCACATTTGGCTAAATGCCCCACCTTCAATTCAAGATTGTCTTCCAGGCGCAGAAAGCTACGCAGGCTTTCTTTACACGCTCTTCTATGTTTAACTTCCAGCGATAAGCTTTGACTCCTAGCAATAGAAATTGACGTTTAGCCGAAAAAATGAACGGGATCGAGCGACATCTACACATGAAGGTGGCTTGAGGGTTGCATATGCGTACGTGTCTACTCACACATTGCTACATTTTTCTTCCTCCCTTTCCTCCCGGCAGGGAACTGCTGACCGATTGTTTGCAGAGCCAGATACTTTGAGCTGAGTGATAGTGTGAGTTGTTGCCCATTTCGTTTTGGTAGGGAAAAAGGTGGTAAGTTGGTTTTTGTAGCAAAAAATTTAAGGTAAACACTGCATCCAAGTTTTTTTTTTAATTGAAATGAATATAAGGCAGCCATTTCAAATAGATAATAGTTATTAGGAGGGGACCTTGAGACTCGAAAATCTGATGTCGGAAAACGTCTTTGACGCAGTTCTATCACGTAGGTAACCGTAGGTTAATAATGGCAGCATTTTTGTCTAAATTATTCGCTTTATTTGGTGAAGTTAGAAATACACAAGAGATCATTATGTTGTAAGTGTAATGCTACCTAAAATCAATTTTTGTTCCCAAAATATAGCTCCTAAATTGGTATTTTTATTAGATTTGGTCACTGCTAGCGTGGCCAGATGATCACAGCCAAAAAGGGGGACACCGTAAACTATATTTTAGAGATTCGGCAATGTATAGCGGATTTTGTGTTGTTGAGAACACTCGTATTGCAGGACTCAATTAGGAAATTTTATAAAATCCAATTATGACTCATTCGTAAGTGAAAGACATGTCGAAGATTAGTTTTCATCTACTTACGCCATTTCACTTCGTAACTATTCATAGGACAAAGCTTGACGACTCTGGGCAATACTGATCTATCAGAAACGTTAGCAGATCGTTAACAGATGTACTATCTCCAGTGTGGTTTATTTTTATTCCCTCGCTGAAGGTAAAACCTACGTTTCCCCTAAACTCCTTCAGAGAAATTGAGGCAATGTAAGGGTATTTGCCGTGATCCGATTTTGCTTGCACTCTACGTTAGCTGTGGAGACTTCTCGGTTTTCCAGTTGAGAATGCTGGACCGTCCACGGTTCTTGTAGTGAAACGTCTTGAAACAAGGGCAAAGCCTCATGCCCACTAATTGAAGCGAAGTGGTAATTTTACATTCATTATTTCCATATGGTGCCAAAATATGAAAGTGACTGTCGCCTATCGCCGTACAGAATGCCAGCACAGCTTTCAAAGTGAATATGACTCCAGCTTCAGTAAATAAAATCAGTACCCTGAAAAGTTAGCCTACATGCTGATGTTCGCCTTTGTAACTAGCCTACTCTTCATCTTGTATTAGGCCTTCGCCAGCATTGATTTAAGCAATTCAGGGCTTTTGTTTTATTTTCTAGTAAAGCGCGGTTTACATGAGTCGAGTAGATGGTAGAGTAGAGTATTTTCCACTCTAAAGATTACTCTATCATCGTGCGTCTCACACTAATTCGACTGTTTTCTAGTCGGTAGAGTCAAACTCTCTTCTAGTGCAACCATTTACACGAATAGAATTGGAAAGATTCTTCTTTTGTCACTGGAAAATTCCACTCTACTTTACCATTTACTCATGTAAACCACACTTAACCGCGGACTTTGGACGCTGGTTCCACCATAGTAACTGCCGCTAGTCACTTTGGCGAGCCTACATAGATTTTATCGAGGCAACTGAGTTTTTTTCCGAGATCCTGGATCCTGTTGCTTTGGCGTACGAAGAAACCATGCGCTCGAAATATTTCAAATTCGGGCATCACATTATGCAATAAAATTTCTGCAATCGCTTCAAGAAATTTAATTTCCAAATTCAAATGTTTCAATCTTAGAGAAAGCATATAGCAACCCATGCCATGCGTTAGTCCAGAGTGGCTATGTGATCACACAACCCATATGTGTTTGACTCCAAATTTATTACACTACACTCCACGAAATAGTTCAAACGTCAAAATATTGTCGATGCAATTATTAACCCTTCTGTCGCCGCCTACGAGCTATTATGCCAAAGGTGTAGCTGAATTTTCTGTAAAATCAATCTTATTTTTTGAAGAGGTCTAATTTTGGTTCTAGAAACAGTTTACATACTATGTCTTACGATGATGCGCCGTTTTTTCGTTTATTTAGACATAGTTTACATTTTGCCGAACGGTTGATCGCATTTGTGGTCGTCGGTTCCTTTGAAATATATATGGAAAGAGCGTGGAAAATATTGTTGAACGATATTTTTCATCAAGATATAGTACCAATGGTCTGTCTAGGTCTATGTGCCAACCGAAGGGTTAATTATCACGTTGGCATTTTAAGGGAGTAATAGATATTACGCGGATATTATATTCTCAATTGTAAACAAAAATTTGACATTTGAATAAAATTTTTGTTTAGATGTGTGAACTGCGATAGTGTGAAAACGGTGCCATTTTTTATTTTCTGATGCCCTCTATGGACTAACGCATGGCATGGGTTGCTATGCTTTCTCTAAGGTTTCAATCTAATGTATTTATTTTTGGCTCAAGTCCAAGAACCCCATACGCATATACGAAATAACATTTTGGTATGGAGTATGATATGTGAGATAAATGGCACTAAAAGGATATGTGTACACAATTTACGAACAAACGTCTGTCATAATGCCGTGGTGTCCCTACCACGGCTAAAAAATACACCCACCCAGCCATCCAAGACAACAAGCAAACGTTCAAACAAACACCAGAAATTGGATATGACATTTAAGGTGTGGCGCGCATAAAGGTAGTGGTACTGACTTCAAGCGCCGGCCGCGACACGGGCGTTATATTTTTATACGTGTATCGTGGTCGTATTTATTACACTCGCCATTTCTCTCGATATCCTTACACACATTCCCGACGATCCTTTTCGCATCGGAAATCCCTTTAGTTCGGCATGTATGCGGTGAGGTGATTTACCATACATTACGAATGTGCTGCATTTGAAAGCGATCACTTGGCTGGCGTTCAACTGTCGAATGACGGAGGTGAGGGGATTGATTCTGGATTCGCCTCCGGCTTTTAAAAGGGATTCACATTTAAAGGACTTGTCGTCGACAACGAAAGAAAATATCATACAAGTGTCGCGTATCATGACTATGCAAAGAATGTATTATATGAAAAGTGCTTTTTGTAATATTAGGAGGGAAAACCGAAGAACGCAGAATTTCACCGACATAATGCCAAGGATGCTGACTATGGCTATGACTGAAAAAAGAAAACAAAAAGCAGACAGACGTATAAAATAAGAAAATACGATATTTATTGGCTTTCGTGCAGCATCATACATCTTTACCGCGACGAATGCGAAACAGTCAAGAATATTTGTGGATTATTCCAATTTACACAAAATATTCACGAGAGAGTATCAGTATAGTATACACAGCGATATTGAAAAGGATCAGTGGTTGTATTGTGTTTTTTGAGTGTCGTCAGTCGGCACTCTTAAACTTTTGCAAAAATGTCATTCACCGTACGACCAGGACGACTATATGGGAAGTTACTGCTAAGCCCCGTCGAGATGCTTTCATCGCACGAGGAGCAATACATATATGTTTCTGTGTACATACGAGTATACGCTAAAAATGAATATATTGGAAAGGAAAAGGAAGGTAACCATACTCTGTTATGAGAAGGAATTGCTCAACACAAGCGTCTACTGTACACCTACGGAATAACAAGGTATTATATTTTAGACGCGACAGGGAATTCAATTTCATAATGACACTTCAACTTAAGGACATTATTGTTGGAAAAGTTCTTCGATTTTCCTTCAGTCTTTTTTTGTACCCTTGGGAAATGTCGCTTCAGTGTTAAGCCTGGAATATTCTTAAATTTTTCTGGATTCCAGGAAAACACTTTACTCGAAAAAGCAGTAAGTTATGTGGACATGGGAGAGTTGGTGTTATGTTTAGTTTTGATCGAAATGTCATCTGAGATGAGTGAGAATGAAAGTTTTTGGGAATTGTCGAGGCTGCTTTAAATCATTTGGTGCAGAAACCTCCTAAGTGCTATTTTTTAAACTATTTTTTACATAATTTTTTTTTAAGGCTAATCGCATTAATGAGTCTAAAAATTCAAACTATAATACCCAGTAAGTCTAAGTCAACCCTGTAATATTATTATTTTAAACAGATACATCATAGGTCAGTGATTTCTGACTAAAACAGGTTTCTCCGTTTTCTACACTGTAGTTTATTTATCGTTCGCTAAATATTTACTTATGGTGAATTTTTAACTCCAAATAAAGTCATTGTGCATTGCGAATACGTAATACTAAAAGGTCATCTATGGCGGCTTCCAACTATATGCTGAATTCGTCAATATATGCCACCATCAGGAAACGATTCATTTAAATGTCTTTCTGACGAGTTTGTAGATTCGTTCTAAACAAAGTTCCATATTAACGCAGTTTACTGTCAGACGTATTAAAATGATTACTGCCACCATGCTCCTAATACCAATTTTCATCAAATCAGCTGACAACCGGACTAACGATAGCACAACACCTATGCATACACGCATGCGCTAGCGCGCACCGTATAGCGCAAGCACAACGATCAGCAGCACCCGGCACCCCCACTCAGCAGGCTCGGACAGTATAAAAGATGGGCCAGACAATGAGTTTGTCTCAGTACAGTAGTAATCTAATGAGCAGCACGCTAGTCTTAGCATCGAAGCATCCCTAACTGGAATTGGGTTTTCAGACAAACCCACAATCATACTTTTTCCCCCTCCCCCTTTCACGCCGAATTTAAAAAAAAAGTATCCGGTATTCTGGAAAAAATGTAGTGAACCTTGCGAAAGCTAGGTTATGTTGATACTAAACAGGATCCATAAAGGAGCACAATAGTAATTAATGTTCTCATTGACAAAACATCACCAGCATGAGAAGTACAGATGTATGTTTTAACAAGCAAAGCTGTAACAAGCAAGTAGGCTACGCCTTTGCTTGATATAGCCAAGATCGCGTTTAGAGGGGGGAAAGCTCGACATTTTTCAACACCATGCGCCCGGAATTTCTTAGCAGAGAGGGGTATGTAATTCAAATATACGACAAAAAATAAGATTTCTTATTAGTTTAACCTTCGGGCTGGCGCAATGCATCTGACAGATTAAGTGACCAGTTTTTGTTGCGCCAATGAGCGATATGAAAAGGGACAGATCTGAAACTCATAGTAGCTTAATCTTTATCGATCAACTACCCAAAGCAGTTTTCAGTTTCTATCTACCATATGTCTGAGGGGCGGAAGGGGTTGAAATAATCTCTCAGATGTATTGCGCCCGATTGTGTTATTTTCTCCTTTTCGATGGAAATTACCACTTGTTATACTCTTCACATTGCGTAATAACGTTGTGTTGACTTTTGGGCTTAGCAAATTATTCAATATTGTGTTTTTAGTAAAATAAGCTCATATTTTTTAAGCGGTCGAGTTGTTGGAGGTTTTTTAAATATTGAAGCGATTGAATGCGGAATATTATTAGAAAATTGAAAATGTGAAGGGTATCAAACTTTGTGAGCCAGTTTTTGTTTCAAAAATTTCGTAGAACTGTTTTAAAAAAGATAATGCAACAATACATAAGAGTCTAAAATATACAGATACGTATTTTCATCCTTTTTTCTGCACTTAATCTGTCAGATGCATTGCGCCCGATTGTGTAAGGATTAGTATTGCGCCCGCCGGAAGGCTAAATTGGCAGTTTTTTGTTAGAAAAGCGCTTTCCTGGCACATCTACAGAGTGGAATCCGAGGAGTACCTTCAGAGCGGTAGGGAGTTGCGATTTTTCTTGAGCAGAACATTCATGCATTCCATGGTTATATGCCATGCCGGTCCCCTGGTCTCGTAGCGCGATTTTATTAGATTTGATAGACATATCGTGGAGACAACTTTATCTGGAAACCCTGGGATAGTCCGTTATTATGCATTTTCATTTAGAGGTTGATACTGCAACCAGATGGAGTACAGCAATTTTTCCATCGTTTTGTGAAAAAAGAAAATCGCATCTTTGGACGGTTGTAACTTCTGAACCTTGGAACCTATAGAGGTTTCAATATTTTTCCTAATATGGCCAGCGCTGTCTGGCAAATTTCAAAATTTTCCGCTAAAAAAAATTCCGAATTATGGACATGGACATGGATTGACATGGCTATGAGATTTCCAATTTCCGATTAGAAAACACAAAAGTGCGATTTGAGCAGCTGTAACTCTCGAGCGCGGATAGGTAGGACCTTGAAATTTGGAGGAAATGTGGGCTACATGTAACTCTACAAACTAAAAGTGAGCCAATTTCGAAGGATCGGTCGAAGTGTTCCCCGTAGTTGTCGTAAATGAACGATTGCCAAACGTAAAAAGTGCGATTCTCTCGCTTAATATCGATTGTACATGAGTCAGACTTTACACCTTAAATCACATCTTTCGACGGTTGTCACTTCTGAACCTTGACAGCTG
The DNA here is from genome assembly GCA_949715475.1 of Microchrysa polita. Taxonomy (NCBI): domain Eukaryota; kingdom Metazoa; phylum Arthropoda; class Insecta; order Diptera; family Stratiomyidae; genus Microchrysa; species Microchrysa polita. Next base: position 129,527,349 of record OX454415.1, on the reverse strand, counting down.
GAGCCTTTCACTAAATTTTAACAGTGCGTTGCTCCACAAGTCTATACTAACTTTAAATTTATTGGACAAATTTTATGGACAACATTCAATTAGATAAGACCAAAATGCGATTAAGGCTGTGGAAGGAAGGGCCTTAAAATACTATGGAGGAGTTGTGATCACCAAATAGCTCTACAAGTTTAGAAAGACCGATCAATAATTTCCCGAGCTCTCAAAAATGAATGTTTGCAAAAATAATGTACGAAATTTTGCTAAATATCGAGCGTACACTTTTAAAGCAGACAAGACTGACCAGGACCACAGGCCTCACTGAGGAGCTTACTATGTTATTATTTAAGATTAAGATTTAAGTTTCTTTGTATGGTATTGGGAATGCTGTACACTTTGTTGTACATTTACCAATGCTGTACGACATAGCAAAATGCTGTACTGTACAGCCAAATGCTGTACGTCTGGTTAGCGTAATTTAGGGGTAGGTTTCGAAGGGGCGGGTGGGAATGGCGCAACGGGTATTTGCTAAAATTATCCAGGGAATGCTTGTGCTAAAATTATCCAGGGAATGCTTGTGAAAAAACGGTCTAAACAATGTATCAAATTTGGATCCCGATTTAAAAACAAAATTATCATAAACAACCAAATTTTTATGTAACCGCGTTTTTTCTTTGGTGCGTCATATGACTTTCTGCGGTTAAGGATAAATTTGTGTCCTTGTTGGGAACTTTTGGACTGTTTTAGAGTACTGGGACCCTACGGACTCCAAAACAATAAAAATTTACATTATTTCTAGTAAAAAATACTTCTCTTACTGTATAAAATTCTAAATTAACGATTAAAAGGGGGAAGGGGGGCACTTAGGGTTATGAAATATAGTTTATGGGGATACCTACATAATTCCGAAAAACAAAAATCCTTGTCTATAAACAAATAGGATCAGAGAAGAGAGACACTGTGTGTCTACCGAAGAAGATGGTACTGGCAGAAATTGCATGATGACTTTGCGATTCTGCTTCTTATTATTATTTACGTGTTCAAGTATAGTACATATACATACATTTATGAATATATAAATATACGAGTACTCGTATTTACATATATCTTATGTTACCAGTACCTTTATCATCATCTGCCTTTGCGTGTTTCTAAACACTAAAATATCCAAAAATACACAAGAACTACCTGTTGATATGTTGTCGACCGCACACAAGAAACATTTCTTATTTTAGCAAACTAATCAGGTAATGCCATCATGTTGCCTGCCGCCATCGGCATTTCGTTTTCAAGTCGGGTGTGGTAAGAACCTACACTGCAGCAAACTGAGGGTATAGCTACAGCTAGCTGTAGGCTGTGCCCCATTACATCGTATCGCAATGGAGGATAAGATGTATAAAAGTGGAAAAAGAACAAGTGCCCTATTTTAGACATAGCGACATAGGCATAACGCACTGGTAAAGAATCTTCAGAAAAATCGATAAGGTGGTCACTCAATTCATATAGAAACTGGATTTGAATTTTAAAAGGACGAAAAAATGTATGTATATATGTTCCGAAAGTAGTAACATCAATTATAGCTTCAGATAATATGATACGAATAAAAATCGATCAAGCTTTTAAGCCCCGTCTCCATTGTAAACAATTGTGGCTCAACTGTATACGAACATGATGTTTCAGTGTTCCCCAATTGTTCGCGAACAGTTGCTGAACAATAGTGTCACGTCCACACTGTAAACAAATGTTCCTGAGCTGTTGCACATATTTTTGAGCAATTGTTTCACGTCCACATTGTAAACAGTTGTATCGCAACAGTGCTCCTGAACAATGTTCGCGAACAGCTCAAGTTCGTTTCGAGCTTGTTGCTGAGCTGTTGCACTAATTTTCGTAAGTAATTTATTGATGTTCGATGTTTTCCATTCAAATGGAAAACACGGGGAACATTGGACGAATTAGGACAATTATTTAATAAGAACTGGGTCAATTTTAGTTCGAAAGGAGGAGTTTCAGTGATGGCTTTGCACTGATTTAATGAACCATCTTAGTATCTGTGATTAGCCATTTCGGTGAAAACCGTTATCTTATTGTTAACATTGCTTCCCTGATGATGTAGCAATCACTTCAAGATTAAAAAAAACTCCAAAAACTGCATCATATAAGCTCAATTTTACGCAAGAATCTTCAAGATATGCACTCCTCCTAGCAAATTTAACCTTTATTTCTTTTTAATATTCTTAAGCCTCGTCTCCATTGTAAACATTTGTTGATTAACAGTTGCAAAAAAGTTGAAAATATTGTATGCGAAGGTTAAAAGGACCAAATGATCTATCAAAGAAAATTTCTTTATGTTTTTGGATAACCCCTCTGGCTTGGGGGCCCGTGCTCCGCTGAACACATCGAACACCGTACGTTACGCCACTGACCATATGGTATTTCCTTTCCTACTTAAACATAGTAAAATAGAAAAATTATTCTTGCTATTGGTATAATTATGTACAACAGAAGAAGTAAGAAGAGTCTGAGAGGAAGACCCTATGTTTAGTGAACTACTACTGTAGTAGTCTCCACGCAACGTTACTAAACTGTGTCAGTGAAATTTCAGCTGATAACGCGCGCATCAGCGGTCAAGACCGGCCTTACTAAGGCTGTTTGGGCGGATCCCACAAACAATTTTTTTTTAACTACTTCATAACGCATTAAAATTCTCTTTCTTTATAAGAATTGATATATTTTTTAAAATTGTGATAAGCAAATACACTAAAAGCTTCTCGCTACAGTCTTGAAATCACGTCATGGATCGACAGCATCGGCTTTCTCCAAATAAAACGCTTCGGCCACTGTGCCGGCATCAACGATCACAGGCCTTATCACGACGATCGTTCACTTCCATTTCCTCCTGCTATCACCGCAAGTAATGTCACTGCCTTTATCATTGATAACTCGATGGAATTTGCTTCACTTTCCATCAGATGGTTCGGCCAATTTATTTACAATTTTTTGTTATAGTTGCGTTGAACAAACCAAAACGTTCGGCCGGATTGCCGCCGATTTCGATATCGAATCCTCGTCAACAGTTACGCTGGCTACGAAAGTGCCAACACAAAAACTTGCGAAAAGTTTCATTTCGCTGAGCAATAGTTATCTTCATCCTAGGATGCAATTGATTCGCACACGGCCAACTCAACTTTTCTCTAATCAAATTCTGCTATCGGAAACGCGTATTGTAAAATATTGATTATATTAATCGCCGTTAACAAGAAATTGCAACATAATCAATCACGCGGAAAAAGAGAACTGTCAAATAATAAATTAAATAAATGAGCTTGCTGCGGAACAGTTTATAAACAGTATTCGAACATGATGCGCAACTGTTCACGAACAATACAGATTCATGCTCCGCAACTGATCAGAAAAAGTTCAGCAAAATGTTGCGCAGCTGTTCGCATACAATATTTTCAACTTTTTTGCAACTGTTCATCAACAAATGTTTACAATGGAGACGAGGCTTTACAGAAACAAACAGCATTGGTAATCGTACGTAAGTACGCGTCATACGACCCAAAAACAATTGTACGTACGCTGTTTGTTTTTGTAAAAGCTTGATCGTACGGTCGTTTTCGCATAGTCTGAAATGACCCATTGAAATATGCAATCGATCGTCAGATAAACGGTATTTTTTTATCGTCAGATGAATTGTATCGCGTATGTGACACTCGAATGTTTAACCTGACGATCTTCTTCTTCCTTGCCTCGTTCTTTATACCGCTCCATGGCTTCGCGTTGCTCGACCCACGGTGTAGGCACATCGCCCGTTTTGGCGATAATATCTCAGCATATTTCTACAGGCAGCTCTATCTTGGATCGTGTCATCGCCGAGACCAATGCGTTGTTGCTGCTTTTTCATTTGACACATCCAGGTGTTCTTCGGTCTGCCTCTAGCCATCAAGTGGAACTTCCATTGATATCGCCTTCTTTGCGGGGTTCCCATGGACGGACGACTATGAACATGGCAACACCAATCCCTTTGTCGGTCTTCGAGCTTTTCGATGATTGCTTGGTCTTTGGACAAGCTGCCTCGGATGTTGTCCCAACTGAGATGCGTAACATTTTCAATTCGGTCGCCGTCATTTCTTTCGCGTTGTTTGATGTGACGATATTTTTTTGCAGTTTTTGCGAAATTGTCATAAGAAGTCAAGGACGTAGCCTGAAGAAGGGTACATGGGGTCCGGACCCCTCCCGAAATTAAATGATTTCAATAATCCTCGATTTTTTTTTTAGATTCTGTGACTGAATGTTATAAAAAATATCCCATATGGCAATTGGCTGAAGGATGTTTTCTTTTTCTTTTCAAAACTGGTGAAATCCGAATATCAATACACAATTCTCTGAACACAGCCCTTCAAAATAGATTGCGCGGAATCTATGCAAAAACCTTTAGAATGGTCTGGTGTAAAAAATTATTATTATTCACTCTGATTTTATTTCTTGGAAATATCTGCGAACGTGCAAAGTCTCTTGGAGCTTTAAACTTTCTGCTGCGCAGGTCCTGAGCATTGCTACAAGAAATGGAGAATGTAATAAAATACTTTTTAAACAAAGCCGTTTTTAAAGGAATTTATTTCTTTGAAAGTTTTGACAAATATCAATCTTGTACATGATCCCTTGTCCCTTGTTAAAAAAAAAAAATTAAATAATTTCGTGAGTATTCGATCTCTTGGGTGTGAAGTATAAGCTCCCAAATATTTTGCGCATGGCGATAGCTGGATTAAACGGAAACTTGTTTCTTGCCTGAGTTATTCGCGAATCTTATTCGGGAGAGGGAGATGGAACCCGTAGATTAAGTATGAAGAGAGAGTTTGCATATGTTACTCCTAACTAGAAAACACAAGATATTCGTCTGTTTTGATAAGCCGTGCAAGTAATGGAAAGTTAAGCCTTTGTGTTGCAGACCTAATTTTGTAATTTTTCTAGAAATCAAAATACTATCTATCGAAAAGTGCATAATTACGGGTGGCCTTATTGGAATGTAATAGTGTAGCCTTGTGCTATGTAATTGTAACAGCTCATGCCTTCGTAATAATTTTCTTTATGGTTATGGAATTTCTGATGCAATTTGTACGTTACTTATCTAGAAAATCATTAAAGTTGTCCCTTGTTTTACACATGGTTTTAATTACACTAAAAAATGACGCTACGTGGTTGCAGCTAATCTCCATTTTTCGGCACTTAATTTTTCGCATGTCTAAAAATTCCGGGTAAAGGTATGTACTATGTTCACCGAGCGAAAAACTTGCATTTATGTCTTCACTTCAGTGAAAAATGTGCCCTAGAGCCCTGCATTTTCTTCACTAAATTTAAGATAAATGGCACTCGCAGCCTGATTGATTATATCGGTGATACGTTTTCCCTGTGAAATAAAGTGCATTGTTTTCTCTGGCGAAATGTCAAAATTTGTTAAAAGTATTTGCATAGATTTGACGTGAATTGGTGATGTTTGTACCTACTCTAATACTTGAACGACCCTCGCTCAGCGACGTTGGACCCCTCCCGAAACAAACTCCTGGCTACATACCTGCATAATTGTGAGTGTATTTAACAGAAATATAGAAGCATATAGAAGCAGCTATAGAAGTTTTTGTGTTATTTGATTGGGAAAGCAATTTTTCAAAGATATTTAACTGACCAAATGGATTTTTCGAAGCAGTTTTCATATCGTCTGCTTTAGATAGGTGTCATTCATCGTTGTACCATAAATTGAATTTAAATAAAGTATGTGCCGCATGAATCGTCAGATAATTTCGCTGCAATTGATCGTCAGATAATAATTCGTTGAATCGCATAGTGTATGGCAACTCTTAGCTGTAGGTATATGTTAAAAAAATAATAATGCCCTTGTTCATACTTCATCGATAATATTATTGAGAGGATCAACAGGACATGAGTTCGTGAGTGTGCTATGAATGAATGCAAACCAATTAAATTTAAAAGCTCTTAAGTTCTACGATTTATTCATACTGTTGAAAATGTATACTATGTATCGAATTTCTCGAGGGCTTTGCGAAGGTTAATACTACTTTCACTCTAATAATCCCACATTCAAATTCCTTATCAAGAATTTACATACAGTGGAAACTTGATAAGTCGAAGCCCAAGGGAACCAAACTTTCTTTCGGGTTATCGAAATTTCGACGTAAAGAGATTTCGAGATATCGAGTTTATATGTAAGAAAATTCGACTTATAGAGTTTTTCTCTTTTTGTCTATTTTTATATTTTTCCTATCTTTTCCGATAGATGACAAAATGTTTTTTTTTTCTTTAAAATCGTAGAAAGCGTACTAACCGGAATTTTGAATTCGGCGGCTATACCCTTTTTTTCGACCTTTTGCATCAACCGCTTTTATAAGTTCTTTCTTCTGCTGAATAGTCAGGGTTTGTAGCGTTCTTTTTGACGCAGATATGTTTAATTGGCTGAATTCCTCAAACTGCACGAAACGATTATTTTTTTGACAGTAACAAAACAACCTTACGATGAACGCTATATTCAAATGCAAACTGAAATATTTTATCGCAGAAAAGTACCGTTATTCTCGTTTCCGGAATATGCAGCAATAAAATTATAATTTCAAACAGAAAAATCGCCATTGGAGGAATAAAAAAAAATCTACTTATAGAGTTTCGCATAACAAAGCTTTGACTTATAGAGTCTCACCCGTTTATCGATAAGAAATTTTAATTTGACCTGGAGAGTATCTGAAATTTTGACTTATAGAGTCTTCAATATCAGCACTTCGACTTATAGAGTTTCGCAAGCAGTGAATTCAAAAATTTCTCTTCGAGTAATAGAGTTTTTGGTTTGAGTTATCGAGTTTGTTTTTCATTGTTTTTTGTTCAAATGTGCTGGGGAAGCAGATTTTCTTCGACTTAAAGCGTTTTTCGAGTTAAGGAGTTTCGAGTTATCGAGTTTCCACTGTAATTAAAACAGGATACCCCATTGTATAGTTTTACCCACATCAAAAAGCCCTTGTCATATTATATTTCCAATTTTATCCTAATTTTCAAATATAGGTACACTGGAAAAAATGGTTTAGACTTTTTATCTAAAGTGAAGTAGTTGACTTAAATTTAGATAGTTTTACCAAAGAAATAGCTGATTTCTCTAATCTTCGCAGCTGAAAATACTATTAAATTCGTTCATTTAACCACGCAAGATTAGAAAAAAAAGTTTAGTCAATTCTTCCACAATGGTTGTTGATTGTACTATTCAAATATAAAATTTAACTACAAACAATCGTTCCTTTTTCTTCAACACAATTTAGCTATCCAACATTTAACAATTTAGAGATAATGAATAGCTGTCTTTACAAATGAATTAATTTAATTTGCAAATATAGTAGATGTTTCAACTAATGACGAATAGAAAAATTATCCATATCTTCGTAGCTGTTTCAACTACAAAGAATCATAAGCTGAAAATCAACGCGAACTTTAGATAAATTCGACTATTTCTTTGGATAACCATTCTAATCTTTTTTCTCAGTGTATAAAACTATGTATAGATATGTGTGTATGTTTTCCAAAATCGATTTTTTCCTTCAAAATGTGTCCACATACGAATATACTACTATATTATGTAATATTGACGTTCGGAAATCAAAATACACATATTCGTTACTCGTATCAATCTTATTCCATACTCGTTTTCGTCCTGAAAAATATGATTCTGTGTATACCAACCCGGCCAGCCAACAGTGTCAGATTTACATCCGCATTTCTTTTGAAACTATGATTTATTTTAGGGGTTGTCAGGAACGATTCTCGTCCCGATTGAAGTCCTGGGTCGAAACTTTTCCCATTTTACATTGAATAATTGAAACTATGCTTCGAGTGTCAGTTCTTGTCTATAAAAGTGGCAAATCGATATTGTGTGTTGGGTATATGTAGTAGTAGGTATTCAATTGATAACCGTGTCGTGGTTTATTTACGACGAAAATTACCTTTCTAACCAATGGATTTATTGCCGGTTGGTCGTATATATGTTCACTAAGCGGATGTTTTCTAAAATAGAATTCGGTCAACAAACAGATTGATATACATAGCATGGACAAGTTATTTTGATTTGCATCGTGAGACGAGTTTATTTTCGATTATATTGATGGTGGGTAGAAATAGTGGGATTTGAGAGGAGCTTTGACGTTTTGCGAACACTTAACGAACTTGTTATGGCGCGCTGTTGGTGGTGCAATAACAAACTTACTAGAAAAACAATACGTCAACTGTACGCGAGTTAATCCTTATTTGTATTTAACATGCTATAAGCTTCACGGTCACGTCACATAAGGAAAAATGAGGTTTGGATATGATATACATGATATCTCCAAGATTTCACCTACGCTAAATAAATACCTACAGTGGCGATACTACATAGGGGTTTTGGGGGTTCAAACCCCCTCCGAAATTAATTCACAATACAGTGATGTTGCAATAGCTGCTGAAAAATGTCTTCTTGTGTCGAGGATATTTTGGAAAATTTGGCAGATTAACACACGGAATATTTCAAACGGAGAATCAGCTGCCGCAGGTGGTTACCGATTTCAGGACTTTTCGTGAAGCTATAGCTGACTAGATTGTGCAATTTAAAAATATGGACATAAGCGACTGAATTACAATGGTTTCTTTTTTTTTTCTTGAGAAAAAATTATGTCTAATCAGAACTATAAATTAAAAGTTCTAATCGAAAACCCTTCCCGAAATATATTTTTACTTGCGCCCCTGAAATTACGATTATAGAGTACTTAGTCCAATCTAACAGTCTATAAATAGATAAAAGGTCTACCTTTTTCTAACTTTAACCTGTCAAAGGTTAATACAATGGTTATGTTATAACGGCAAATTTAATTTAAGAAAAGCGGAAACCAAATTTCAATTTTTGTTGTCTAACTATGCTGAACATAAAACTAATAATATTTTCTCTCCTTTTATTTACAGGTAAGTGCACGTGACATTTCCGACCAGAGTTCTAAATGTAAAATGAGATACATACTATTAAACTATTAAATTTTATGAATTTATCTGCAAAAAAGGCAAGTGAAAACAATTAAATTAATTACGCAACTTTCAAAACTAAATAATTAAAAAATAAAATATGGTTTTTTGTTATTTTTTACATTTTCTAATAAAAATATCTAATACCAGAAGTCGCTTTGAGCCAGAAACTGAAATTCGTTTATGATTACCAATTAATTTTCTAACCCTATTCTATTATAATTAAGGATCTACGGAACAATTTGTTCAAATGTTTTTAATGTCATCGATCTATCAGGGAGTTTGTTCTTTTAAATAAAAATCTACCACCTCCTCCTCTAATAAGTTGATAAACAATTGAACAGGCTTTGGATATGGATACTAGATAAAACTCTTCAAAAATCGGTATTTCCCGATTTCAGATATGTCGGAATGCATTTCATTCATTTCGTAGCCGTGTAGTCACTAGTCGTCTCTGACTTTTGTCGGAGTTGTGAGAGTGCTCTCAGAAGAACAGAGGAAAATGTCACACTAGTCGTTGTGAAGAAGTGAAGAAATCATTGACAATTGGAATCAAACATGATCAATAAATTTAAAAAAAAAGGATAATACAGACAGTACATTACAATTAGTTCAAAATAGCCCCAAACCCAAACAATGTCCTGAGGACGAAGATTAGATTAAATGGGGGCATCGGCATATTTGCCATAAGCACTGCGACCGGTGGTCTATTGTGCCAATTTAATTTTTTTTTGAGTTTTACATTTCCTAATTTAACTCTTGATAGAATAGACCTAGATCTTTTCCATATATTGCTAACAAAATTGATTGGATTTGCACCAAAAATGTAAGTGCTCCGACCATCGGCATTCTCCTCACATATTTCAGAAAAGGTTGCCTGTAGCTTCTTTTCAATCGTTTTAATATTGTCAATGTACAATAAGTTACTTCAAATAAATCACTATTGGTCCCAGAACTCAACTCTTGTTCGCCAAACACTGCCTTAGGCAACTTTTCGTAAGATCAAGCATCTTTCAGGACGATAATCCTGATTAAAGTTAAAGTTTGAAAAATCGTGTATTGACAGCAAATATGATGTTTGAAATTGCGCAAAAATCAGTTTGTATGAAATTTCATATAGTTTCAGAAACGATAATTTTATTAATGGCGTGTTCGCTCAAACAACTCAATTCGGTATTGCTCACCCGCATAATTTGTGCCACCAAGGGTCAAACCCTAAGGAACAATTAACACGGGATACACATGACGACTCAAGGGCCAGCGCTATTTTTTCAAATACAATCACCTGGTCTTTGGCCCAGACTTGAGTATCTCCGTGTTATAGGAGACTTTCAGGGTACTGGAAGGTAGATGACAGAACTATCAAAATGGTTTGTTTACATGTGGAGTGTCGGCATATGAACGCTTTTGAAAGTCGATCTATTCGGATATGAAAGCTGCCAGACCTAGACATAAAAAAGTAACAGGATATGTGTTTCCTGTAACAGTAAGCACAACAGTTCACAAAATGAAAAAGTGAAGTTTAAAAAATGGCAACTGTCAGCTTTATTTTGCCTGAAGTAGACATGCCTGCTTTTTTATATTTACATATGTCAAACGAGACACACAATCCCTTGACACTGATCATTTTAACTTTGCAAATTTGATATATATTGAGTGATAAGGCCCAATAGGGCACTGGTGTCGGACTTCCTAACATCTCTAATAGAGCAGGTCATGCATCTTCCAGAGAGATTCTTCACTTTTAATAAAATTATTTTTAAATTCCTGAATTTTCAAAATTCCATTGACGTGCGGTAGAAATTTCAGGGAGGGATGTAGTTTTCCTTATTTTTATTCTTGTCCTTATTTCTTATAAATAAAGAAACGTGGTGGAGGAATTCGTCGCATTTCCAACCACTCTTGTATACATATGAATAAAAATATTTCGAAAGAATGTGTGGTTTCTGTCCGCACTGAGCTGGCCTTGGGACAATTCCGTTATTATTTGAGAGATTAAAAAAAAGGTGCAGTTTTGAGCCTCCTATTTAAGCGCTTTGGCCCTAAACCGGAATCTAAGTCATTTAATTCTAGCTTCATTCGCCTACAATCCTTCTCTATAGCCTAAACACTTTCATCAAGGATAAACTCAAAGAAGAATCTGTGTCATATCATATTCCATTTTATTTTCTCTTTTCCGACGTGTTGGAACGTCGTTATGTTGTGTGTGTATACCTTGTATTTATATTTGTATAAAACAAGAAGACATGACGTTTCATCTGCTCTTGATAGTGCCAGAATAAAATCCCGAATTTTCCGATACGCCTTACAGGTTCATTCATACTATCGTCTCTGTGTATGTATATATGTACATATCAAACAACTTTGTCTTCTCAAAATCTCTTCTTTTCCGCTACGTCACCGTTATATATCCGCCTGTGGCTTAGAAATCCGCCAGCATATACATACATACTTGAGCGTCTCTGTTTGTGCGAAACAGCCGCCCCTTGGAGCTATTTTTAGTAACACACAGCAATTCAACATGACGAGCCCTTGTATATTGTTTTTCTTCTCCCGAAACGTCGAATCGAATTTTCCTCCACTCGCTCTCTCTCTCTCTTTCTCTTCACTGTCCCTATGATTTTCTTGGCAGAACTTTACCATTCATTTTGTGAGCCTAATGTTTTTTTTATGTGTCTTTCACCTTCCTTGTTATTTTTACAGTTCGGATCTCTTCTTTTCTTTTTTTGGTCTGCTTTGTCGTGAGGATTAAGGATTGGATTGTCTTCGAACCAGGGTCGTGTCGTTGTGAACGACGAATACAGACACGAGGGAAAATTGAATTAATTCTCTCACAACTATACAATCCGAAGGTGAAGTCGGAATTGTGTCTGGAAACTTATGTCGGAGATAAAATTGGTTTCAAAAGAACTGGATTTCTTAAGTTATTATATAGGAAAGGACAAATCCTTTTGCATTCAATTATTCTGGATAGTAGAAAGTGTTCGTGAATGAAAGCGAATTGGGTAGTCACTGTGCTTTTTTGAATTTGGCGAATACCTGAGTACCATTTTATAAACTTGGGAAACCAAATTATTTCGGTAGAAAACAAAATTTAGAAACCTTTTAGTTTGCCTCTTGTCCAGTGTGGGCATTAATATGTATAAGTGAACATGGAATTTGCACAATTCCATTATTATTTTTGATATGTGATGTATGTATGTGATTTGAGGCGTGTTGGATTGTGGATTTCCAAGAAAAACCTTACGCATGTGCTGTCATAAAGATTAGGACGTCTTGGTAAGTATAGTCAGTATTCATTATGGGGCGAAAGGTTGCGTCCGTCGTTGTTCAGTAAAACAAAATGAAATTGATGCAGTTAGACTCAGCACGTGTACTGTATTTATTTCCCTACTCATTTTGACATTTTATATACAAGGGAAGGGTATAGGTCGAAAGGCCCTGGCCGATTCCTATATCTCTTTCAGTTTTCAGTAAGGAGGGGGCTCATAGGTTGAAGGGCCAAGACCCAATTCCAATGTCCTCCACGGGGCGTTACTTTGCCACATTATCCGAGTAAAACCCCTGTGGTGTGGTGGCAGATTAAACCTCAGTGTTCCTGGCTTGTCGTATCAGGCGACTAAAAGGATAGGATATGTATGCCAGCCCCAGCAACTTGCGCATCTGAAAACTAAATACATATGTATATGCTAACGAAACGTCTACTAGGCCTCGGATTAGGACTGACTTACCGGTTACGACTTTTGGCTATCGCACAATGACAAAGATTGGATTCTGGAACGTGTGTGTACTCTCTTGGACAATGGTTCAGAGGGCCCAAAAAACACACGATTTCTTCAAATAGATAGTTAGTTTAGACGGTACAAACTCAACATCTTGGGGTTGAGCGAAATTAAATGGTTGAATAGTGGGGAATATTTTTCTCCTACTCGTAGCACAGTGTTATTGTATTCCGGAAAAGCTTCTGCCAGTTCTCGGGAATCAGGCGTTGGGCTCCTATTAACCAGAGTAGCTCAAAACAGTATGATTAGTTGGGAACCAGTTTCGGATATAATAATGACCGCCAGGTTCCGTACTATAATAAGAAACGTTACAATAATTCAATGGTACGCTCCAACTGAACCGGATAGCGGCGAAGCTAAGGACGCTTTTTACGAACAACTCAACACCATTCAGTGTAAAATAGCTAAGAGTGACATTGTAGTGGTGATGGGAGATTTAAATGCTAAGGTTGGTGACGACAACGATGGACTAAGGCACGCGTGATGTGGAGATACGGTCTTGGTAACCAAAACGATAACGGTGAGAGGTTTGTAGAGTTCTGTAACTTCCACCGCCTCGTTATTGGTGGAACTATGTTCGAGCAAAAGAATTGCCATAAGATCACCTGGACGTCTGTTGATCGATACCGAACCGAGAATCAGACGTTGCCTTCTGGATGTCCGTAATAAGAGAGGTGCTGACGCAGGTATGGGAAGATACCACCACCTTATGGTTGCAAATCGCTCACGCAATGCTATAGTGGAACATCGTCTATAAGAGTAATATCGAGATAATCGCATTTAACCTTAAAGCGGGCGCGCGGGCGGTAATTTACCGCCCTGATCATATAAACACGCATAGCTTTTCTCCCGTTGGCCGGATCGAGGTGGGAGAAGTATGTATTCTTAAGTCATACTGTTATACATACGATACAATAAAATGTTGGGAAAATTTTACCTTTCATAGCTTTCCAGCAGTCATCAAACGTTCGGAGATGGTATATTTTGGTATATAGTTGTGTTCAAAATGTGTGGGCTCTGTGTAATATCACTGAAGTGACGTGCTTCGCTAAAACTACAGAACTTGTTTTATTGTTCACCAGATAATAGTTTTTATGATAATAACTTATGCTCTTCTTTGAATTTACCATAATTATGAGAATGGAAGTTGTACTGTTGAGCGCAAATGGAGGGGAAAAGACGAGGGCGGTAAATTACCGCCGCGCGCCCGCTTATGTCACAAAATGGTGCGCGCCCGCTTGAAGGTTAAGGGACGAATCGTGCGAAAAGCACGATGAGTGTATACCCTATACCCATGTACAGACCTGGAAGACATGCAAAGTTCAAAATTTGCATTTTCATGTTTTTTTTTTGTAGGGGAGAAGGGTGTAGATGGGTCGGGCCTGGCACATCCTTAACACCTTATCAAGGCATACAACAGCTACCATTTGATACTAATTTTAAGTACTTCGCGACATTATATCAAAAGATTTGGCTGAATATAACTTTGTAGGGGAGGTAGGGATACGGGTAGGTAGCACTTTGCTGCAGTTTTAAATCGAGTAACTGATGGCGAGGTACCCCGTCATACTGATAATTTAGCCTCCCGTCAAAACATAGATATACGATCAACTTCCCCAACGAAACAAGAAATTGAGGACGTAATTATTGCACTAAAACGTGGCAAGGCTGCTGGGCTCGACGGCATTCCAGCCGAACTTTACCAAGCAAAACCTGGCTTAACAGCGGAGTTGTTGCACCCTCTTATTGGTAAAGCGTGGGATATAGAATCTTTTCCCACTAAATGGAAGAATGGTTTGATTGTCAAACTTCCAAAAAAGGGCAATCGTACAGAATGCAATAATTGTAGAGGTATTTGTGTGCTTCCTGCTGTTGCTAAAATATTAGCTATAGGATAATCTTGGAGAGAATCAAGCTCCACTTAGAAAGCAAAATTGATGAAGAGCATGCTGTGTTTCAATCTGGGTATGCTTGCGTGGACCACATCAACACCTTGCGGATTGTAATTGAACAATGCGTCGAATATAGATCTCCGTTCCACATGCTCTAGATTTTAAGAAGGCTTTCGACAGTGTGAACCGAGAGTGTATCTGGGCGGCCTTGCGCAAGAGGGGTGTTCCAGAGAAAATGTGGCTATAATTAGGGCAACACACGTCGATGCAAAATGTCGCGTACTCCATAAAGGTAAAGTGTCTGAGGATTTCGAAGTTCATAGGGGTGTTAGGCAGGGTTGCATCCTATCACCCATTCTGTTTCTTTTGGTGATTGGTGATGTACTCCGTGTAGCTTTGTCAGAAGAACATAACCGTGGCATTCAGTGGACTGTGGACTCTGAAATCCTACACCTACAACATTTGGACTATGCTGATGACATTTGCATACTCTCGCATAAGATCATGGATCTGAGTGAAAGGGCTCTGGATCTCGAGAGGCAAAGGTTGTCGGGCTGAAGATCAATACCAGCAAAAACAAAATCCTTAGCCTGACTGGGAATCCCACTCTCCCCATAAGTATCAATGGACAACTTGTTGAACAGGTAGACGAATTTGTCTATTTAGGTAGCACTGTTGCTATTGATGGTGGCACAGATCAAAACGTCGTTCGCCGCTTTAACCGTGGCAAGTGTTCTTTCGGCATGTTGTCCAAACTCTGGCAAAGTCGTTATCTCAGTGTTCAAATCAAACTGGGGCTGTTTCGCATCGTGATACTTCCAGTGCTTCTATACGGGAGCAGCACTTGGAGAGTTTCCGCTGCACCAATAAGCTGCAATCTTTCGTTAACACTTGTCTTCGTCGAATCTTAAGATTTTTTGGCCCGAAAGAATTTCGAATCAAGATCTTCTTCGGCGCACGGGTCAAATACCTATCGAGGAATTGATTCGCAGACGAAAGTGGCAGTGGATTAGTCATACGTTGCGGAAGGGTGATAACTGCATTGCTGGTCGCGCTATGCGATGACAAAGGAATCGCCCTGAAATCACGTGGCGCAGATCTGTGGATAAACAATGTGCGTCTTTGAGAAAGAACTCGGGCCAAATACGCTACATGGCCAGAAACCATACGCGATGGCGAGTAGGTGTAGTAAACGCGCTATGCCCCACAAGGGGTTAAGGCAACTTAGTAGTAGTAGTAGTAGTGAAAAGTCGAAAAATGGGGAGGATTTTAATGTATTGTCCGATGGCTATTGCTAAATCCAAAATTTTCATTTTTACGAAGTTGTGCGGACTTCCGTATTATGCAGCAAAAAGTTGCCTATAATTTAGCCGTAGATTTATTTATAGCCAAATTATATAGTGAGCTCTCTTTACTCATTTTGCCAAACAACGTCTATCAGGACCACATCGTCAGTGAAGTACTTTAGTTAGTGCTTTTACGTCCCGGTCTATCGAACTGCTCGGACCTGCACTAAGTGTTTTGCCAACCGGTTAAGAATCGCATGAGTCTCATAGACTAATCGCATTCACTCCAAAATTAGGCTTCTATAAAAATTTCTTGAACCTAACCTACTCCAACCCTCTCTCTCTCTCTCCTCGAAATAATTTACAAGAAAAAAAACTCGAAATTACCCCAATTAACAAAAGCAAACAAGCAACATCTCCAAGTCAAAACCACCCTCTCAATTAATTTAACATTAATTTTAGACGTTCTCACTTTGCTTTTATCTTGCTCCACTTCAAAGCTCCCCACCAAATTCCGTGTCACAATATTCATAATATAATTTCAAAACGCCGAGAAACGCAAAATTAGCCTTCTATTCATTCTGAAATTGTTCATCGTGCGTCCTTTATCCAATAAACGGAAACGATTGTCCGTTGCCTATTCAAAAAGGAGTTTCGTGTCCTTCGCATTTTCATAGGCAGCACAGGAAGCTAATTACACTTTGCTCTTAGCCTATTCTCACTCAATGATTTTATACACAATTGTCGTGTCTGTCATTGATGTTAAATTAGCCGTGATCCATCAAAGAGCGCGAGAGATCATTGAAGTTCATAGAAATAGACGCGATGCCAAGCTCTTGTATCCTGAAGCTGAACACACCTGTCCTGTGTGTATTCATCATTTTAAAATGACAACAAAAAATGACATTACAAACACAATTCGCATCAAAATGCCACCTGAACCTGATGAAATGCCCTAAATGGTATAAAGAGTGATTTTTCCAACAAACAACAACAATTCCCCCATGCATAATTCCCGTGTGCATCGGTTGACAGTCCTGACAAACTTCCATATACTGTCTCAAAGCCAGCCGGGGATGTGTCAGGGTCCTCTTGTTGTCTTCGTGCACATCATTCTTGCTTTGATGTTTAAAATATGAATATATATGCACACACGTGAAGTGAGCCTTCGAGCCGCTTGACTATGTCCTTCTATGGACAGGTGCGAGGCTGTGGATAATATTACCCTCGGGGAGACTGTATAAGTACTTGACACGACAAACTAGCATTCTTTGACTAAACAACTTCTTCTTCTAGTTAGATTCAAATTACCATCATTAGCGAGACGATATTCCTCTGAAGCTCGCACAGACAATTTAAGGACATAACGGGACCTGATTAATTCAGATGCCATATGCAACGCTTATATGAATCCTATAGACTAGACTCTCTCAAATTCCCAAAGCATTTATTTTTATGATGCTGTATAATATTCCCTGTTTAGCAAATAGTGGATCCATCACGAGAAGGACATTATTTTCTACAAATCTGATTTTCTAAAAAAAGGCTATTTATATGGCATACACACATGCTCGCTCTCCTTCGCGTCGAAACCGAGAATTGGGTTCGCCTACTAAATGAACCTGCGATACTCTCCTGACCTCTCCGCTTGACTCAACTCGAGACGAAATCACATAATCTGTCGTCGGATGATGCAGAATTATATTCTGTCCTCTTAATGGCTCCAAACACACTCTCTCTCTCTCTTTTCTCTAGAATAATATAATACGCAACATCCCCCGACATATTCACCGCACCGTAAAATAAATCCAAGAAGAAGTCGCTTCTCTGAATTGCTTCTTCGAGTGCTATGGTTTTATCAGTTTCGTGTCAGTGTTTCATCGTCCTATTCCGTCGTCGTTGTCGTCGTCGCAGGACTATGACGACCAGGACGACGTGCAACGTGCCGAAGAAAAAAAGAAAACAGTTCATAGCAAAATATATCCTAGACGCTTGGCACTCCAAAATAAAAACACTTTTGAATAACTTGATCCCATTTTCTTTCCAGGGCATCGAGAGACAGAGTGTATATGAATGTGTGTACTACACAATAGTCCTTGTTGTGCAGTTCACCCCTTCATCTTCTATACGGTGCACGACGGATAGGTACCATAGGCGCATAGGCCCCATAGAAGCTTCCGTTGTATAATATTTTGGAAAGACACTTGTCGCGGCAACGATTCTTATTATGTATATGGAATCGCGGGAGGAGCTATACAGCAGCATGAAGGCGCTTACCATCGCGGCGCTTGTTTTGAAATGAAAATTAATTCTTCAGAATTAAATGATGCTTTTGTGACGGCTTTTTGTTCTCATTTTGAATATATATGGATACACGCGGTTGTCGCATATAAGCGAAGAGGTTTTTGAAATTTGCAAGAATATGCAGAGGAATATGAGTTTACACGTATGCGCATTTTTGTAATTAAGTGAACAAACCGTGTATTTTAAAGTTACGAGTAGTGGAGGGAGAGTATAGTGTTCGACGTTCTTATATCTACATTGTTCACAGAGGGATTTCCTAGGGCAAACAGTTAAATTGCGTCGGGTTTTTATTCAGAACAATAACATGTGTGTGTTACATAGAGGCATATTAAGTCGGTATGCCATTGTGAAAGTCCTCGATGCTCTTTTCGTGATTTTGTTAAGTCAATTGTCTGGAGAGGTTTCCTCGCGCAATTGAGAATTGAAGATCAACACTTAATTCCAGAGCAAAGGTTAAACGTTCACGCCTTCCACGTGAGGCTTTAGTGGATTGCTCTGAAAAGAAGCAACGCATCGATTTAGTGACGTAGTTCAGCGCCCCTTAGCAGTGTCAGTGTAGAGGTAATCGCCAATAATACCAAGTGTCACGGCTTGGATGCGAGGCGTTTCTACCACTTCTACCTTTCTTTTGGTCCCGTCTCCCGGTTGATGCGCAACTCCACGCCGTTGTAACCCACACAGCGCGCACTCACCAGAGAAGAAAGTAATCACCTGGGCATCCCAGGTGACACCGGTATCATAGATATATGAATGACCTCTATTAGGGACTGTGCAGAAAAACTGCTATCAGCGAGGGTACCTTACATACCCTACGACTGGTCGGGGAGCGGAGTAGTCATTACCCGGAGACCTCACCAGAATGGACAACATGGTCTGTGATGAGGGTCCTTCCTGCTCTTGCATAGGGCTCAACCTAGAATAACATCATTAAAAACTTAGCACAAAACACACTGCAATAAAACACAGGATGGTCAAAAATTAATGCAAGACTTCAGATATTACATTTTTCTTCCGAAGGCTTTTTTTTTAGCGAAAACATTTAAAGCTGGCACATTTCGTTTGTGCTACAGGCCAGTGGCGAAACCATAATCTTACCCTAGAGGGGGCCAAGACCATCCATATCTCTTAGCATTTGAGGTTGTTGCCACACGTTTGGTGCACTAATTGTCACCTAACTGGATAGTATTTACACTAAATTTCCTATAAAATTAAACATTTTAGCACTAAATAATAAGTTCGCATTCGAAATATGCCTTCCCTGAAATTTATAGAGTAGTACGCATGCACATACTTTAGAAAATTTCCAAATTTTATGAAAATTAACACAAAATCTAGCTTAAATCCGGATCCATATTATGGATTTTCCGGAATTTCACTGTCATGTCATGTTTCTGATTCTCAAAGAGTTTACTAAAAAAAAAAGTGTTGATAAGCGATTCCGTAACCGTTGTTCCATAGAATACCGTTAGGGTACATTGGTTGCTTTAGTTCCGGCTTAGAATTTCGATGACCGTTTTGATCTTCTTGCTATTTTTCCGATGCATGAATCAATGTATATTATGTGAACTCCTTCAACAATTTCACTTTCAATGTGGAAAATTCTGATTTCTTCCCCACATTTAGAGCTTCATTAAAATCGAAGCAGACATCCGTCGTTTATTATGAAAAAATCTGT
The DNA here is from genome assembly GCA_949715475.1 of Microchrysa polita. Lineage (NCBI taxonomy): Eukaryota > Metazoa > Arthropoda > Insecta > Diptera > Stratiomyidae > Microchrysa > Microchrysa polita. The sequence goes on along the minus strand of OX454415.1, from coordinate 129,507,380 downwards.
GCCTTTGTTTTCTTCTCTTTTGCGCAAAGGTGTTCTTTCAATTCAGGTAAGGATGACCAAATCTTGCACAGACGTAACTGTCGAATAACTTATGCTTGCTAAGCAAGAATCATTGTTTTATAAAATGTGCCACGTCATGCATTGCTTCATATTTCATTATCCAGTTAGCGATTTTCCAAATTCTGGGAGGGATTTTACCGCCTTACCTCCGCCCATGGTTGCGCTAAATAGGACCCGGTCATCTAGGATATTAGCTATAATTAACCACACTTACTGCCCCGGTAACGGTAAACCCCTTCTAATAGAAGGACGTCTCACGACGCAACACTTCTAAGTTCAGAGGAAGGGCACCTAAAAGAGCTTGCATGGCGTCAGGAGAAACTGTCCGGCAAACAGGTATACATGCATTCATCACAGCTCGCTGACCCGCATTTGTTAGATGAATTCCACGCTCAGTAAGCATGCAGTCCATGTAAACTACTCATAAGTCATAAGTTGCTCAGACAACACACATACCTTCATAGATTACACCGACTGCACGCCTATAACCAAGCCCCTATTCGACACGTTCCTTCATATCAACGAAATGGGGACAGAATCCATTTCAGCCACTGTTATACCTAAATGGTTTACTTCTTCTATTTTTTTGAGTCAGATATCGCCCATTTAAAGTAACGGGAAACGACTGTGGTAATATTTGCCCTTATCATTGTCACAGTCTTCTCTGGTGGATACTTCAACCATCATTCCCAAACCTTTATCATATCCATCCATCCATGCAGGGTCTCTTGCTCCTCCAGCTCTCTGCGTGATTCACCCTCCACAATAATGAGGGGGGGGGGATCATCACCATAGGCACAACATTTTCACCCAGAACTACTATAACAAAAAATCAAGTCCATCATAAGATTTCATAAGAACGGACCAGGGATAGGCTCCTGCGAGCAACCACGGGATCGCCAGGGTTAGACGGATGGTTGAAAAAAAAACCTGTCTTAAACAATCTGTAAGCAAACTGCTAATGAATTCAAACCAGCATGCCGGATATGCTTACACATTCCGGTCATTCCGTCTAATTCAACAATCACTACAATCGATCTCCAAAGATTCAAGAGGCAGAATGTTTTTCCACTTTTGAAACTCTTCACGAACAATATTAGCAGATTCAACATCAATACAGAAGCAGTGATGCCACAGTCTCTCACCAAATACGCATTGTGTAACCGCCATCAATAACGGAACATAGATCGCTTCGCAAATATTCGGGTCTGCAAACTCTATACGCAATTCCCCAAGGGTCGCTTGAAGATCTCCCAAAGAAACTTCTGTGTTGAACTTGCGCCATCATGTCACGGTACTCATACCGGGCTTGCAAAAACACAAGCTTGTGTATCGCCACGTCTTTATCATATAGCGCACTCTATACCTCACTTGAAACGGTGAGCTGGCACATATCGCCACTCAAATTGTATTAGGCTCTTTCGACGACAATTTTAAATCATCAGAGAAAAATTGCAGGAACTGTGAAGACGCTTTGTATCGGCTCAACGCTCGCTACGCTCGCACCTCGCCTTTTTCAAGACCTTTTGAAAGTCTTAGTCGTCGAACCTCACTTCTCTTTGCGCTTAGCTCCCTGGCCCACCATTTAACATGTCTTGGAGCTGCCCCTCATGGGTCCCAAATAGCTCATTATTGACTTTATCCATGTTCTGATGAATACACTTATGCTTGTCCCCAATAGATAGACTGAAGAATTCGGATAACGACAGCCTTTCAAATTTTTCATTCATTTAATTATAGAATACTGCCCATAGAGTATTGCGAGTATTCCATCTTGTAATGCATGGTCTATTCACAATCTCGTCCGAAACGTCATCGTTGATCACCATGATCTCAATGAGGTTATGATCGCTTGATCCCCATCTAGACACCACACTCCAATCGTACTGAAACACCGTTTGCTGGTAAATTGACAAACATTCATTTATAAAGTTGTAATTATCCGTAACAGCGCCTCCATTCTCATTCAATATTTGATAGAATTCATAGTATCCCACTTCGAAAACTATTACTGACTAAGCGTGAGTTTTAAATGACCCATGTGTCGTACGTATCCGACTCAGATGTTAAATATTTTCCAATTTTTATGGGAATAAAATACTCGGCAGAGCGTGCCGTTGATCTCAACACATTCACACAAATCGGTTATATCGATGCTTGGCAAAGATTCAATGCTGGACTGCCATGCCAGCTATTGAATTCTTCGTAGGTATGACGGTGCGACCATTTTATTTCAGTATACCTTTACATACTTAAAAAAAGTTATAATTTATAAACAATGACTGATGACTCAAGCTCCCGAACGAAACATTAACAACTCTTTTCTTTATACGAACTCACTCATGCAATCCGATCCTCTTTATAAATATTTTGCACAACAATCCAGATCTTAATTATAAAATAAAATCCTATTCCAGGATGGTATTATGCATCTAAAATTTCAACATTGCTATCAACATTGTCTTCGTTTCAGCAACGTAGCGTAAACATTAGCCATTGGAATCTTCTCAAGTTTCGCATGCTTTCTCTGTTTTCTGAGACATAATGAAAATATAGAAATAAACTCTCGTTTATGCATTAAATTGAGAATATTCTATACGACTCCTTTGCAACGGGCAAAGTCCCTGAGCCTGAAGATGTTGACTACACCGACAGGATCGCTCGAGTCCTTTTCGTACTCTGGATTTCACGTTTGAATAACACGGAACGAAAATAAAGTATAAAACAAGAAAAATATAACAGGTGATTTTATAATGAACCTGCAACTTTGTGTGGGTATCTATAATGGATACCATAAATATATCTCTTAGACATCCTTCCGCAACTCAAGGTAAATTTTCTGTTCCACAACGATGCTGATGTTTCATTCGGTATATGTATTTGTATAATACGAGTACTATAGAGAAAATATTGTGTAGGTAAAAGTGTTCAAATTAGATTTTATCCGATGAAATTCATCATGACGTTTGCTGGATGTGAAAAATTATGTACTATGTTGATGTACTTGATGGTGTATTAGTTTGGAATTCAATTTTCCTTTTCTACAAGAGAAAATCTTCAATCCTTCATAAAAATAAGGTAAGAAATGCGTTACGTTCGTCAAAGTACGTTACGTTACATTCTAAGCTATAAATTTATAATAGTCATTTATTAATAGAGAGTTTTAGCAAGTCGTATGGAATAAAACGACCTAATTTGACATTCCATATAAAAATTCGCTTGCTTACCGTATACGAAACAAAATATTTTAATTTTGCATATCCTAAGTAGGCATAGGTGTAAAAAACGACAAATTATTTCGCCAATTTCGACTGTTTCCAGAGAATCAAATATACGGAAATACACCCATGCCTACTTGGGACATGCAAAATTAAGATATTTCGTTTCGTATACGGTAAGCAAGCGAATTTTTATATGGAATGTCAAATTATGTCGTTTTATTCCATACGACTTGCTAAAACTCTCTATTATTAAATATAATAATAATAATAATGTATTTCGGTGGATTCCTGTGAAATATGTCTATTCAATTTCGGCATAACGGATCACCATATGATCGGCTTACTTGTAAACATCGGGATCAAAAAGGTCTCCAAACCTACGGATAAATCTATATTTAAAACCAAAATTGATTTTTCTAAGCTAAAAAATAAATTATTTGCTGAGTCATGGTATGGTGCTTACGAAGCGAATGATTCTTCAACGGCATATTCAGTTTTTATTAATTGTCTTTGTGGTCATATTTCGGATTGTACACTTAAATTGCCGGTGAAGAGTAACTCAAAAAGACTAAAGCCTTGGATTTCTAGCAAACTTTTAAAAAAAGTTAAACTTAAAAACAAGCTTAGAAATAAACTGAGCAAGCATCCTAACAATCGGACGCTACAGACTAAGGTAAAAAAATTATGCAAAGAGCTCAAAAAATCTATACCGCAATGTCGAGATGAATATTTCAAAAACCGTCTTAATTATATGAAGGGAAATATTAGGGAGGAATGGCGAGTTATCAATAATATTTTGAATCAGCCTAGCCGGAACAATGTACCTAATAAACTCCTGATCGATGGCCGCATAATTTCGGATAAATACGGTATTGCGAATACGTTTAATGGCTACTTTACGTCCATTGGGTGTAATCTGCCCGTTGTAGCTACCTCTAGCTGCAACTTGTGTTCGAGGATAAGAAATAGCGTTAACATCCATGAATCTAGTTTTGCATTCCAACCAATAACTCCTCTAGAAATCTTGAAGACAATTGGCTCTCTAAAAAAATCTAACTCATGCGGCTTTGATGGAATTTCAAGCGTTATTTTGAAACAAATAGGTTGTTTCATTATAGATATTTTGGCGGTTATTTTCAATCGAAGCATATTTTCAGGGGTTTTTCCTGATGGTCTTAAATGTGCTGATGTACTACCATTGTACAAAAAAGGCGATACTTTGGATATGAACAACTACAGACCGATCTCACTACTTCCAGTTTTGAGTAAAGTTTTCGAAAAAATTGTCAAGAAACGTGTAGTATCTTTCCTAAATTCTTCCAAATTCTTCAGTCCCTTACAATTTGAATTCCAACAAGGTAAATCAACTGAAGATGCCCTTCTACACTTTTGTTCTAGAATTTTTACTAATATTGACAGAAATAAACTCACGGCTGGTTTGTTTGTGGATATTTCCAAAGCATTCGATATGGTTAACCATAACATCCTTCTGGATAAACTTGAACGAGCAGGGTTCCGTGGCTTTTTTCTCAACTGGTTTAAGTCTTATCTAGCAAATAGACCACAAAGAGTCAAGATTGATGATACAAGAAGTGAAATGAAATTTTTGCATATGGGTGTTCCGCAAGGCTCTGTTTTGGGTCCGATCTTATTTCTAGTTTATATAAATTCTTTGTTTTCCCAAAATTTTAGGGGCGCTCTAACTGCATTTGCTGATGATGTCGGCTGTACATATGCTTCTAAAAGTATGTTGAACTTAACTGCCGATATAAATTGGGATCTTAATTTATTTAGAGTCTGGTTTGCAGAGCATGGCTTAACTATAAGTTCCAAAACCAAAATAATGTTCTTTAGTTTATCGACATTCTTTGCGAATAATTCTGAGTTTTGGTTCCATTTTCCGGATTGCCAACGTTTTAAGTTAAATGGTTGCTCTTGTAGCTCTACTCGATCCTCATCAATGACTGACGATACCGTTACATGCAGTGATAAATGTTTTGAGCTAGAAATTGTTAATGAATTTAAATACTTGGGACTAACTCTAGACTCTAGATTATCATTTGCTAACCATATTCATGACTTAGGTAAATATTTTCGCTGCACTCTCAGATATTTTTATTATTTGAGGCAACTTTGTTCCGATGCGTTACTGAAGAGAATTTATTTTGGTATCTTTCATTCCAAACTGCAGTATGGTATTGCTTGTTGGGGTGGAGCTTACTCAAATAAAATACAGTCACTTCTAATTTTGCAAAAAAATGTCATTAGAATCATATCCAAGAAACCCAGAAGACATCCTAGTTTTGCGTTATTCCATAATCTGAATATTCTTCCTGTACGTCATTTGTACTGTTATACAGTTTTGAAAATTTTCTTTGCTAGATCTGGAAATCTTAATTTTAGACTTATATCTGAATACAACCTTCGTACTAACTTGGCGCATGTGGTAACAGTCCCATTTTCACGAACCACCGCATTTCGAAACTATTTCCTAGTCTCTTCCTGCAGGCTATTTAATAAACTCCCACAGTGTATTCGATCAGTTACATCATCTGGAAGGTTTCTCAAATGTGTCAAAATTTGGTTGTTTGAATATGACTATGTTAATTTAGAAACAATTTTCTCTGGCATCCTGGTGTAAGATAAGCCCTATATATAAACTACTTATGATAAATTTGCTGTTATCTGGATTTGAACTGATAGTTCCATAATTTTACTATTTTTTGTTTTTAATTTTGTATCTACATTCAATATTGAAGATCACCCCACATTCTCAATAGTTTTTTTTTACATTACGTAGTTTACCTTGAAGTGACATTTAACACTATTCTAAATACTGTATTTTGTATTAGAATATCAAATGTTCCAATATTTCATAGCATTTAAGATTTGGATTTGTGAATTTTACTGTCAATTTCTAATTAATTATGAAATAAACTTATCTATCTATCTATACTCATTTGTTCTCAAAAATCTAATGATACAGTGTTTCCTACAACTGGTTCGGCGTTATGTAGATTATACCATTTGCTAATAGAAAAATATTGCCTGAATTACTTTCATAGCTTTTATAGCTCCATGGAGGTCGGATTATCGAGACTCTACTGCATTTTTTTAAGGTCTTGTGAAAGCAAGCACGAACGGGCGAACTAAAGTGAATTGATTGTAGAGGCCATTGTTCTGTGCTAAATATGTTCGCAAATGCACTCACTGTTTTTATGGCAATCATATTTTTGTAACCTAAATTTTGTTACAATTTTTTCAAACTGTAAATATCCATGGAACTTGCAACAAAATAAAATGCAGAAAAAACATCCTAGTCCTTTAATATTTTCGTATCGGCTGGTTTAACCATTCCAATTTATAATTTAATCAAAATGGAAAAAAAAACGTGAAGAAAAATATTTCATATTTTTGAATAAATCTTGAAAACTAAATGGAAAAACAAATAAGGGTGCAATTTTGCTCAAATCAGAGGTTGGCTTGAATTCGTTTGAATTGTTTTTCCGAAATTTTGAAATCTAAATGCCAAAAATAATATACCGCTAGAAATCCGACTCAGGACCGCGAGATCTTGTGACGGCGACCTAGCATGTGTGTTTTCATTCCAAGTAACGAAGACTACAATGCAAACCAGCTTTTGCGGGAAACCAAATTTAAATGTTCGGAACACTCTCGATCCGTTTCAGTGAATATTTTCCGATAATTTCCAATTTTCTCCTTGCACATGAATACGTGTGAGTATCTAACCATGGAGCTTTCCGCTTCTAGATCCCTGAGTTTACCCAAACTTGTCTAAAAGAATGAGATTGCATAAAGAACGTCAGGAAAACTGGCCATCGTCATTGCTTTTATAATTGTAACCAACCAACTGCTCACGAAGGTTAGGTCAATGACAGACTTCATACTTTCCCTTGTAAAGGTATTAGGAAACGGCCGCACTAACAAGGGTTCTCACGCAACACCTTTTTGAAATATATGATTTTATTGCGAATAAAATAATGATCCATGATCATTATTTAGGGAAACGCATTCAAATTGAAATAGTCAAACTAATGGGAGATGATGTGCTGGCTGAAATCATCAAAAAAGTTCACAATGCTAAATATTTTTCTATCATACTCGATTGTACTCCAGATATAAGCCACCAAGAACAGATGACTATGGTTCTTCGGATTGTCGATATAAGTGAACCACGCCTATTTTTTTGTAGGATTTGGGAATGTTTCAAGTAACATATGCGAACACTTGGTTGATGTTTGTCTTAAAAAACTTATGGAATTTAATTTGGACATTAAAAACTGTCGCGGTCAGGATTTCGACAAGGGTGCAAATATGCGAGGTTGTCACTCAGGTGCACAAAGGAGAACTCTAGACATAAATCCGAAAGCCTTTTTTGCTCCATGCGGATATCAAAAATGAAACTTATTGCCAGGGGATATCGCCAAATCGTCCCTGACAGCAATAACTTTATTTTACGTTTTATAGCAAATATGCGTGCTTTTCGCTACATCTACACAATGGTGGGAGATTTGGAAAAAAAAGTATTGCAGCATTTCACCGTGAAGCCCGTCTCAGACACTCAATGGTAACGTATATTCGAGAGCGTAAAAGCAATTCGTTTCCAAATGGCTGCAGTTTACGATGCGTTAATTGAATTGTATAAATCGGCTTTTCTTCTTCTTCCTTGCCTCGTTCTTTATACCGCTCCATGGTTTCGCGTTGCTCGACCTGCGGTTTAGGCGAATCGCCCATTTTGGCGGTAATATCTACCGAATATGGATGCTTTCTACAGGGAGCTCTATTTTGGATCGTGTCATCGCCGAGATGAATGCATTGTTGTTGCTTTTTCATTTGACACATCCAGGTGTTCTGCGATCTGCCTCTGGCCTTGGGTCCATCAAGTGGAACTTCGATTGGTATCGCTTTCTTTGCGGGGTTCTCAGGCGGACGCCTTTGAACATGGCAATACCAATCCATTTGTAGGTCTTCGGGCTTTTCGGTGATTGGTTGATCTATGGACAAGCTGCCTCTGATGTAGTTACTCTTGATCTGGTCCCTTTTGGTTACAGCAACTGACCTGCGTAACATTTTCATTTCAGTTGCTGTCATTTCTTTCGCGTAACCTTTATACATGGTCGCGCATTCTGATCCATACATGAGTGCGGGACGTACAACCGTTTTGTACAACTTGCTCTTCAGCTTCAGTAACATTTTCTTATCGCAGACAAACTCCGAAGTTTTCTCGCCACGTCATCGATGTCGATTTTTGATGTCATCACCGCATGTAGCTCCGTTGTTCACCATCGTGAACTTTGTACTAGAGTTAAGCTGCTCTCCTTTGACGTACATATCTGGTATCGGGGATTCTGGGTCTGAGAATGGGCAGCATAAGAACTCAGTCTTTGTCATACTTACCCTCAGTCCATGCTCCTCCAGAATGTCACACCATTTTGTAGGTGCAGCTTGCAAGGCAACAATGTTTGGGCTACTGAGGACTATATCATCGGCAAAAAGAAGAGATATTTCTAGGCCGTCGGAGATACGTGGTAATAAGTAGCACATGATGATGTTGAAGAGCAACGGACTCAATACACTGCCCTGGTGTCCTCCGACATTCACCGGAAATTCTTCTGATTCACCGGATGTGCATCTAACCTTAGTCGTAGCTCCATCATACATGTCTCGTATCATCCTGACATAGCCTCAGCGACATTAAGTCCTCTCAAGGCCAAACGTATCAGATCACGAGGTACTCTATCGAGACCTTTCGTGCTGCTCTATACTTTTCCATCGAAATACGAATGCACTGAATCGCATTGACTGTAGATACTGACTGACTTCAACAAAGCCGCATCGATTGTCATTCAACCGCACAATCTTTCTCATTCGGTTGCAGATAACTCGCTCGTAGATCTTCAGTGTATGAGGTGTTAACTTTATAGCCCTATAGTTGTTGAGTTTGCGTGAGTCTCCCTTGGTCTTATAGAAAGGAAGAAGAAAACTTTCCCTGAAAGCATCAGTCATCGGTTGCCCACCTTTGATTTTGTTGAAGAGTACTGTGAGCCAACTAAACCCGACATTTTCCATTTTCAACCGAAATTCCTCGGGGATTTTGTCCGGTCCGACTGCCTTTGCTTCATTAAACAAACAGTGGTCAGACCTAAGGACGATGGCACAGAACAGAACGAGGTGGAAAGTAGGCGTAGTTGATGCCCCATGCCCCACAAGGGGTTAACAGGAACCAGAGAGAGAGAGACTGCCTCTCCGCGTTTCATGTGGTGCATTGCCTCCATCATCTCTCCCTCTGAGATATCTTCAATATTTGTGGTATTCGGCTCAACATCTCGAAAAGCTGCTCGAGGAAATTCTTCATTTAGAATTTCGTCAAAATACTCTCCCATCCTGCTACAAATTGCCGTATCGTGAATCAGCAATATTCCTTGCGAGTCTTCCACGTACTTTGGCGCCTGTCTTTCCCAAGCGTTTCTTCTCCTTTGGGCTGCGACCCTAAATATCCTGGCGTCGTGCTTCGGGGTCTCGCGCAAAGACGGTCCTTCGGTCGCAGTCTGTGTTTCTAATTCTTGGTATAATTTCTCAGCTGCCTTCGGTTTCACTGCGTGACTCACATTTCGTCCATGCCTTAAATGCGTTTGATTTGGCTTGCACTGCTTCCTTCGTTTCGGTGTTCCACCACCATGTTTTTTTCTTCGTGTGGAGTGGACCTTTCGAAACTCCAAGTGCCTTTTCCGCCTCACCTACTGACATTTCACCGAAATTTTTCCACATTTGCGTTGGACTGTGTTCGGTGCAGTTGCTGTTGTTTTGAAACCACTCCGTCATTCTATCAATGAATGGAGTTACTACAGGTTCAAAGTTGTCGTTTGTGAGATTGTGCAACTTGATTTTTTCGACAGGCTTGGTAGTTCTTCTTGCTCCTCCTACTTTCAAAATAAATTCTGGCAGGAGCAAACGATGTTGGCTAACGACTTATTCACCCAAGATCTCCTTGCAGTCTTTTACCCACCTTCTCATAAAATCGAAGCACAGGTGGTAATTGATCTGTGTTTCCTATCTCCGTGTCCACTACTGAAGGTGATCAGGCGTCTCTCGTTTTTCACAAACCATGTGTTTAGGATGACCAAACCGTGCGATCTGCACATAGTCATAATATCTCCACCTTCGTCATTTCTGACCGTTGAAGGGCTACCCTTTCCACCATGGCAATTCTCGTAATTATAATTTGATTCACCCACATGGCGATCTATGCCTCCCAAGAACACCAATTAGGTGTCTGGAATGGTCTGAATCAGGGTGTCAACGTCGTTCCAAAAGGCCTCTTTTTGTTCTGGTGGCAGTCCCACTTGGGAGGCGTAGGAACTTATTACGTTCCACACGCTTCCACAGATAACCAGTTTGATGCTGATCAGGCTATCACTTCTCTTCGCGACACTTATTTTGCTGCCAAGTAAAGACGACGCCTGAATAATGCCAACTCCGTTTCTTTGATTTGTGATTCCATATAGTAGTACAATTTGTACTTCATGGAATTCGTAAGAAACCAGGCTCTGTTGATATGGGTATTTCGCCACTTCGTCTCCTTCACGCACATAATGTCTATCCCCCTCCGCTTCATGATATCCTCAATCTCCTCGCTCTTCGACGTCATGGAACCTACATTCCAGCTTGCAACCCTCAGCTTCTCCACAGTGTAGTTGGACTGCCTTATATTGCTCGCCCCCGGAAACCGTCGAGCTCTGGCGCGAATTAAGTTCGCCCCGGGATCACTCAACCGTATAGCAGAAGTAGTGCCCGGCGGGGTAGTGCTTATATTTGCGTGAATTTCCATAAGGCCTTCCATTCTTTTACACCTTTTGGAGAAAGGTTGTGTGTTTTGTCACTAGTGTGTGGAAAGAAGTAAATTTATGGACTTTCCTTTTAAGCCCGCCGGCAATCTCCAAACACGGCAACCCATACACACACACACACACTAATCAATGGGAGATCTTGTTGATGTTAAAATGTGCCTCAGGCTTCAGATGTAATGGTTGACTGCTATATGTACCTTCGCATACTAGGGCCAAGCACCCTCTTGACCATGCATCCCTCGGCGCATGCTGCGATCCACCTTGGATTAGAGATTTTTTGTCACTGTAAGAGTCCTCATCTCTCCTGTCCCTTGTTTGTCGCCTTCTACGAGACACGCCGGGAAAAGCGGTGACCCATGCCACAGGGCAAAATTGTAGGAATCGGCTAACGACGTCAAAGCTCGAATGGAAGTATTATCCTGGGCAAGAGAAGTAAGGTCGTTTAAATTCCTGGTATCATTCGTTATTCGGTATGACAAAGAGACTGAACTCAATTTGGCCAAAAATGCTGCCAATCTATTAGCCGAGGAGCTTGAAATTACGGCCGAAGAAATGATTTTTCCTGCAGCAAGCATTATGAGAAGACGTAAAGCCAAAAACCAATATTCGTATGAAGCTGGCTATGACCCTAATACAGATCCAAAAAGGAAATTTGAAGTTTTTTTTAACGCTTTATTCGATCAAGCACTAATGCCTCTCATTGAACGTTTTAATCAGTTAAAATTCCACACTAATAATTTTGGATTTCTTACTGATTCTGGGAAATTGAAATCAGCTTATGCGTGCGTGTCTTAATTTGAGCAATGTTTTAAAAGCTTTAAAGCTTAATTCCTGTGAAGAGCACTACAACCACTGGCCTTGCTTTCATTTTGGAAAACAAACTGCAACATCTGCTCCCCAACGTCACCATTGCTCTTCGAGTTTTATTAATAATACCAGTGACGGTAGCATCGGGTGAGTCGAAACTGAAGCTAATCAAAACGTACCTGCGATATACCCTGACGCAAGATCAATAGCTTGGCGATGCTGTCAATTGAAAATGCGGTTGGATGATCAACCAATCAAAGCTCGACGATCGACGAATGGATTGGTATTACAAAGCCGTCCGCCTCGAAATCCCGCGATGAAGGCGATATCAATGTATTTTCCATTTGAAGGACCCAGTGCCAGACCGATAAACACGTCGATGTGTCGAAAGAAATACCCTGAACAACGCATTGAACTCGGTGCTGACACAATCCAGTTGCAGGATAGATGTGCCTATGCCTACACTAAATCTGAGTTTATAACATCAAAAAAGGAATCATGATAACACCACAGATCACAATACCACTGATTGGTAAAAATAAGGCAAGAAAGAAGAAAAATGAACCTGGATCACAAGCCTCGAATTTTGGCATTCGGATCCTTGAATGTACGCTATCCAAGTCGAAAGCTGAGATAATTGTTGAGTTACTGAGATAGTTGAAAAAAAGGCTTAAAATCGATATTAGAGACTGGAAATTGCCTGCATTTTCACAAATACACTATGCACCTCCAGGTTCCAAGGAGTTTAAAGTATGTAGTATTTCTAGCGAATAATCACCACCGCACGTTGTCCACGTCAAGCATAAAACAGTGAAACTCCATTCCTCAAGTCGATCAAGTAACGTACGATTACGATATCATCATTATAAAAGCAATAATTGGAGAATAATAATTCAGGCCATCTACATCAACGAATCGCTGGTTTGACCCAGGGTCACCATAACGCTAAGGCCGGCCCTACGCTCAGGAGTGTCTCTCCAAGCTTATTTAAATAACGGTTGCATAAAATTTCAATCGCAATGGGCGTTACCCTTCTCTTTCGCTGTCCTTGAGATCAGTTTTTCTTTCTTTCGTCTCCTGCTGCAAGGTTCTTGCATGCGCTGATGGAACAATCTTCTCACAATTGACGGGTCCATCCATCGAATCACAGTCGTAGGGTGGTAGGGTCTTCCCTATGCTATATGCATCTATCTCTACGTGCCGCGGCGATCTATCTGCCTACAATGACAATTTCGCGTAAACAATCCCAACAGAGTCCACGAGTTGTCGGCACCCAATAAATTTGCTTTCTCTTTCGGAAGTCACACAATTTCATGGCCATTTCCCGACGATGCTCTCAATTTATGGACACGCCGACAATCATAAATTCAACTGCAAAACACAGAAAGTATCCTTCGATTGCAGTGGAAATTGGCCAAAGGAATTTCTTTTTATATCAGGGACATGCTCATAAAATAGAAACAGAGCGTTGCCTGCTGAGTGTCACGCCATATACGTACGACCGAACACCATAATAGCATTTCTAGCACTCAAAACTACCCTGCCTGGAGAGCATTCTAGGAATTTGTATGGTATGTCGTCGGCCTCGTAAATTTGATACGACAGGCAACGATACTCACAGTCGCTTTACTGGCTTTGTGTTGTCTTGATCCTGCGACTAGAGGACTATTATGTGTATACTCTCTGTTATCATAGACCTATTGCTGTAGCTACAGACACTATACTCGTACAATACGATTTCGTTTGATTTAAACTTTCAATACAAGTCCGCAATGAAATGACATGACCGACCACAAAGTGACGGCTATGTCGTGCTGACATGCAACCCGGTACTTAAGTTAATGGGCCAAATGGTCAAAAGAGAGCGCGCGCCCGACCCGAATAACGGTTCCACAGCGAGCCGCCAGCCATCGCCATTCGGTCGACTTTTGTTCATGTGAAACCAAGAAGATGAAGAAAATAAATAAAGCGCGAACGTTCCAAGGAAATAGCGAAAGCCAGCATTTTCTCAAAGGCTTTTTATTACATAAGTGTAGTGTGCACTCGCTTCGGCAATTGTCCCTTTTGACCGTCCCGCCGAAATTTCATTTTGATCGAATTGACGTCAACGGCGTTTTTTTTTTTGCTAGGCGAACAGGTTAATCGTAAGACTGAAATAACTGACCTACCTACATTCTATATTTAGTGTTCAGGTAATTGTAATACTTTCCGTGGGTCAGGTAAATTCTGCGGCGGTTTCTTTGTTTGGTGTAATTTCAATTTCGCGATTATTTGATACCGAATGTCAGGACAGGATATTGTGAAGGAACTCGGAGCAATTTAGTATGTGTCGTTTACACAATTACATATATTCGAATGAACTACATCAGAGGAGGAGAGAGTAAACCAAATAGATAACACAATGTCGACAAAAGCAGGTCACACGCAAAATGTTTCCATCTACACAAAAACATCCTTTTCCAATGAAATCAACAAAGAAAATGCATCACTGTTGACCTAAAATAGATTCATTTGAAATTCACATAAATTAAGATACGTTCTAGATCTTTTAAAAACTCAAATATTTATAAGCCCTGGCGTAGTCCTTTTCCGTTCAATTCATCTGCTACACAGATACAACTCAATTTATTCCGAAATAATATTTGCCTTCCTTGCCGAAGTTTAAACGCAACCACTGCCCAATCCATTAAATGTCATATTTAAATATAGATTACATGAAATTGGCATGCAGATGAAGAAGAACTCGATCTATGCTCGATGCTCGTAAAATATTACTAGGGAGATGGATTTCACGATTTCAGCAAATGGCAGATGTCGATTTGAATATGTATGCGGTATGAAAACAAAAAGGATTTCTAAACCACCAACACGACCTGTTGGAGGCTGTGTCGAATTTTCGACAAAAGTCAAAATGTTAAATAAGCATTTTCAGTTTGCTTAAAATTTCAGAGAATTGTGTTTGATTGAGTTAAGTTTAAACGAGCATGCAGAAAAGCTTATTTCGTGGTATCGTATTATTTATGCTCAACGGAGGAATATTATGTATTATATTCGAATGAACTTATTAGCCTAAATAAACGTTTTCAAGGTAAACGATTCAGCTGGTTGGCGGCCTAACAGCGGCTTTTTTTTTGGGTCGGGGATGTGTTTTTAGGAATTTATTGAAATTAGCTTTAGAAATAATTGTTGCTTAAAATAGGGAATACCACAACCGGCAGAAGGTAGAATATATTTCAAACTACAATTGCAGAAAAAACGAGACCGAGCTTTAATCGTGCGAATGGCACGATGAGTGGATAGGTACCCATGCACAGACCTAGAAGATACGCAAAACCCAAAATATTCAATTTCATATTTGTTTTTTTTTTTGTAGGGGAGAGTAGATGAGTCGGATCTGGCACATCTTTAATATCCTATAAAGGCGCATCCATAGTAGCTATTTGCTAGAAATTTTTCGCAACATAACATTCTATCAAAATATATGACTGAATATAACTTTGTAGGGGAGGTAGGGGTAGTCGGACTTATTCCACTTTCCATCAACTCAAAGTATATGTGATAATAGGTATTGATAAAATTTTTAGGTCGATAGCGACATTTTGTCGAATTAATGTATTTGGCCGAATGGAAATATCAAGGAGGGGTAATTGGTATGGGTAATAATGGAACTCTTTGTCCGATTTGGCAAAACGCTTCGGCTAAAAAATTAATACAACAAATTCAAATTAAAAATTTGTTGTAAAACTCCACTGTGCATGAGTTACACAATCAAATAACACACAATCAAATAACTAATGCAAATTGTGCTTTTTCACTTTTTGTACATTCTTTTTCAATAATGTAACTTTAGATCAGTCTTAAGACTAAAGCTGTATCCACACGGCCAACTAGCAGCCCGCAATGCCAACTGGCAGTTTTCATCGCATCTACACTGACCACCATTTGGTTCACAGTCTTTGTCTGATATTACACATCTTTTCTATGCTGATGACCTTAAATTATACGACACCATACAAACACAGCATCCATTATTCTCCTGGGATATCTAAATTTACTTTCAAGCATAATTTGATAAAAGCTCTCAATTCTTCCTAGATTCCCAGATAGATAGACAGTAAGAGAAGTCACCAGTCCTGAATACAACGCTTTGATTCAGTTACATAAAGACACCCAAATTCAAATTTTATTTTGTCACAAAAATTTCAGATGAAAAATATGTATAGCTCTATAAAAAAATAGTATCGAAGTCGAACGATTTTTTTTCAACAAAATCACCTCAGAGCTGCTCATTTGTCGTGTTCTTTTTTGTGCAAAGATAAAATAAAAATGATCAAAACTTGGACAAACCACCAAAACTGGCGAATATGCTATGAACCGATTCATACTCGTATTTTTGCGTAATTTGCAACGAAATGCATTGACTCATATTTCATTTCCAACTTTTCCTTTCGCTTTTTAGGTCTGGGAGGGGCTTTAGCCTCCTTAGCCCCTCCCGTGGTTGCGCCACTGGGCTACTCAACCATCTGTCAGATGACAATTTGATAACCGCTTGTCGAATCTACAGTGACAATTTTGCAACTTTTGTTGTTTATTTTTTTGCGAAACTGTATAATTTTTGAATAGACTAATAATAAATTTGAACGCGCAGAGTCGAATTTTGATAATTAAATTAAAAAAAAAAACCTCCAAAATGAAAGTTTGCTAATGTATTTTTAAGGCCCCACTTGGTAGCTAATGTAGACATGGGCGTAGCCAGGATTTCGGTCAGGGGGGGGGCAAGCCCGAAATTTTTTCAATATCAAGATTTTCTTAGGATTTGAAATCGTTGGTCGCGAAAATATTGTTAGGCAAAATTTAGAGTATTTTAGCTGGTGTAATGGTTAGTGGCCGCACCTTCTTTGCACACGGGTTCGAGACTCACCGTGAACGAATTCAGTTAATTTGTTTTTCGAACTCACGCCCCTTTTTTTTTAATTTTAGGAAAGGACAGTCGAGAATGATTTTCAAGACCATTTAAAGAAAAATTGCCCCTGAAAGTGTTTACACTTTTACTGGTTATTCTGATTACATTCAACTGGCCTCCGTTTCTGCTTTTTAAAACGTAACTCGTTTATATTCAGTGCTATTTTTGGCTTTTGGGCAGCATATTCCACTTGCGACATCAATGTCCGTTTTGAAATCTGGCTTTGCTTGGTTCTACAGAATCGCATCTCCTGCTAAAACATACCGAGAAGCCTCTTATCTCACATCCACAGCATCCATAGAAAAAAACATTATCCGACAGTCGGCTGGAGACATTTAGGGGTACATGCTTTTCCACTTCCTTAAAATAGGAGCTCAATGGAGCTCTTAAGCTGTTTTTCCTTTTCCAAATAGGAGCTCAAGCGCTCAGTTATTCCACTGAGAGCCGTCTTTAGTTGCTCAACTCAGCTGCTCCTCTACACTTCTACAATAACATCGGGAGTCCTAGCTAACCCTCCCCAGAACGGAATCCTACGGTAAAGTTTAAACCGAAGTTGGGCAGGATTCCATTCTGATGGTAGTTTTTTGCTCATTCGACTTAAGTTGTCGGGACGCCGTGGAGCTTGCATGATGAAGTTTTGACAATTAAGTACTCTCGCACAAAATCAAGGATCTGATCGTTATAGCTCTGGATCTCGAGAAGGAGTCAAATGCAGTCGACTTAAAGAAAAAATTAAACAAGACCAAAGTGCTAAATTTGAGTCCAGTTTATGTACGTTGTCCTCGACGCGGCCGCACGACATAAAAAAAAAACTCGTTTCTCTCTCATTTTAAAAACGAGTTTTCATACGGAATGAGCGAGTCGCTGTCGTGCGGCCGCGTCGAGGACAACGTACGTAGTCTGAAAGGGAATTTAACTCCCCCATAAATATTAATTCATTTATTTAGACAATGTCGTTGCCGCGGATGGGGGTATTAAGAGCATCCCACAGTCAAGTTCTTGTCCAAGATTTTGCAAACCAAATTGTAAAAACCAAAGCTGTTGAAAGGGAGCAGTACTTGGAGAGCGTACCTAAATTACTGGTCGATGCAAACTGGCCGACAAAATTTCACGCTAGTTCTGTGAATGCATAGAGTTCGACTGAAAAACTGTGGTCAAATTAGGAGGCATTGCGAGAAACCGTATACGTTATGGGACGTAAGTGCAGTCGATTCTCTATTTTCCACAAGTGGTTTACAGCCCTTATACATCTGCAACTTGGTTGCCAACCTAAGTTGGTAACACGCGAAAAAAAAACCGGAAAATAAGTGATTTGTAGGCATGGTGCAGGTTGCAGTACCAGGTTGCAAGAACGTGAATGGCGTGGCTGCCGGAATGTTGCAAGTGTGTAGTTAGGTACCTGCAACCTAGGTTGGCAACGAAGTTGCAGATGTAGAAGGCCTGTAAGGCACAAGAAAGTCGTCCACTGCACTTTTAAAGCTAACAAAATTTTCTTTAGTTATGTGCAAGGCCAGCTTTGTAGGTAGAAAGGATCCCAAGATACAGCATTTCGAACTTTTTTACAAAAGAAAAAAACAATGTTTAAAGTGCTGTACGAGTATTTTGAGATTCTTTGCACCTACAAAGCTGGACTCAAATTAAAGAAGGTTTTATTAGCTTTGAGAATCAAGCAGACGACTTTTGGAAATCACAAACCAAAATATGAAAAACCTTCGAAAATTTTTAGGTTTTTTGAGGGTCACGGGGTTAGGATAGATTTTCGAAGTTGCAAACTTGGTGGTACACTTCTGGTATCTACCCTAACAGTATCCCAAAAAAACAGAGCCGAGCTATTTTTTGCGACCTAAAATCATAAATTGACTGACCTATAAGGGAATCCTTATAAATTTTACAGTTCATAGTCGCTCGTATTTGAAAAATAAATTTAAATTTTGCAGCTACTAGATACTTCTTTATATTTTATTTGTCAGTTACTTTAATTAGGCTTCCGAATTAAATTATTTTATTGAATGAGGTAATGCAGCTAAAAGTGACGTTTTGTCCCAATAAGAATTCCTTTACAATTATTCCTTAAGGGAATCCGTATTCCTTAAGTGAGGACTATGAATTCCTCCCTTAATGTTCATGTTTTAGGGCTTTCAAGACTTGTTCACGCTTCAGAGTAGTAGCTCACATAAAATTGTTCACCTTCACGTTTGGCGAAGTACACGTTTACCCGAGTCTACTGTATAGACATGAAGAGAGCTATCCATAGCGCTCAGGATTGCTGTAAATCTGGACGAAATAGAATAGAATTAGGTATGTCCATATGTATCTATGTAGATGACTATGTAAGGAAGAAGAACGGCTTGTAATAAATTGATATGGAAATGTTTGTGTGGTTTTCGGAACATGGAAACTGCAAACGAAAATGCGAAAAAGTGAATCTGAAAAAAATATCCATGAAATATTTTTTTTTCTTTCAGTATTATTAATATTCAATTCAATAAAAAAAAGTTTCACCGGCCAGGGAGGGGCGGTCGCCCCCCCCCCCCCCCCCCCTGCCCCCCCTGGCTACGCCCATGAATGTAGATGCTAACTAGCTGCTAAATGGCAGCTCGCGATGCCAGTTTTTGACGCGCTTCCAATTGAATTCAGTGCAAATACAGCTTAAAGTCTTTCAATAAAGACACCATTTTAAAAATGAACCTATAAAGATTATACTTCTTTCGTGTGTTGCTAATCCGAAACTCATCTCAAACTACTGAACCGATTTTACTGAAATTCGGTGAATACCTACCTACCTCTGATATTGCTATTGCTACATAGGGTACGAAAGCAAGAGTATGGTTGTAGATCAACAGGATGCCATAGAAAACAGTCCCCAAAATTTGGCTCTTCTTGACGAAAATCATTAATTATTTCTGGACCATTTTTAACACAAACATCAGACACAGCTTGTTGTAAAATAAAAACAATAGCGAGTGTACATGGTGCTGTGACGCATGCCTTGAGGTGGGAGCCCCCAAGCTTAGGGGACCCATGTTCATTTAATTTATTTGCTATAAAGTGCACGCTCCAGACTCCGAGAATTCGATCCGAAACGTAAGTTCTCAGTTAGTGTAGACTCAGTTAGCCCGCACACATTCTCAAATTACGTAACCGTTTGTTCGCCGGCGGCTGCGTTTGAATTTTCGTCAATTAATTTCGTTTGTTCGTCTCTAACTGTTTAATAATAGCAACTTTAAAATAAGGAGTGTGAACTTAGCCCGCCATCTGTAAATATGGTTGGATAAATATAAAATTGGAATCATTCGAAAGCCAGACATTTGTTCGTTGTTTTGTGCGTTTGTTCGTCCTGGAAACGCGAGGATTCAGGAGTAATTAAGGAAAAACAGAAGACTAGACACAAACCATTGCGTAAAATAAAGCGAGTTCTGGTTACACTACTCTTCACTAGATGGCACTCAGTGTTTATTATTGTTTATTATATGAATGGTTTGTGTCTCGTTTTCTGTTTTTCCTTAATTACTCCTGAGTCCTCGCGTTTCCAGGACGAACAAACGCACAAAACAACGAACAAACGTCTGGTTTTCGATTGATACCAAATTTATACCAATCCAACCATATTTATAGATGGCGCGCTGAGTTCACACTTAGAATATTAAAGTTGCTATTATTAAATAATTAAGGACGAACAAACGAAAATAATTGACGAACATTCACGAACAAACGTAGACGCCGGAGAACAAACGGTTACGAGCGTAATTTGAGAATGTGTGCGGGCTAACTTCACCTCACCCTGATGTGCATATGGGGTATTATAACGGGAGGACCAATTTGAGATTCTCCTGTTTTACTGATTTAAAAAAAAATACCGCCATCAATGAAAGAAAAACAATCGTAGGATGCCACGAGCGCGGATCCACTAATGAACTCGACATTTGTGAAATCAATACAACATTAGACATACTCGTATATATATGTACATACTAAAATCAAACAATAAACTCATTATCTCTACACAGCCAAACATCTTGAGACAAAAGTTTGAATGAGGCAAAAATCCAAATATCAGATTTCGTATCGTTAACTTTAATTAAAAACAATATCATTAATTGCCTTGTAAACATAACGCAATTGTTAGTACAGACTAGGAACGTCAAAAACCGGAAAGTTAGTCCGAAAACCGGTACTTTCAGAACGGTTAACCGGCTTTTTCCTCCTCCCGGTTTTAACCCGGTCGGTTGTTTGTCCATCCGGTTAAAACCGGTAAACAAATTCTTTCAAAATTCATAATTTTTTTTATATTTTCTTGATTTTTTAGTCATTAATTCTATTACTTCTCCCTTATGAAAAATTTATTTTTCAAATTTCAGCCCTTAAACATATTTTCGAACACTCTCCTTATGTCTACAAGGTGCGCCAGAGAAACTTACTTATTTGAAAGGTCAATAAAAACAAAAGTACAGATATGGTTTTATTTTTTTTTTTATTTGAGAATACAATATCCCAAGGTTTTTTTTCATACAGCCTTGAAAAGGACATCGGTTAAATGACGACCTCTATTGTAGGTGCTGTGGCTCGATCTTGCTGAAACCACAAGTCCCTAACGAGGCTTGGAAGAAAAAAGTCCTAGATCATGCTTCAAATGAGCGACGGTTAAAGAAGAAGCTCTCGATGCCCGCTGCTCTCTAGACCAGAG
This sequence comes from Microchrysa polita, assembly GCA_949715475.1. Classification (NCBI taxonomy): domain Eukaryota; kingdom Metazoa; phylum Arthropoda; class Insecta; order Diptera; family Stratiomyidae; genus Microchrysa; species Microchrysa polita. The sequence continues at coordinate 129,485,777 of OX454415.1, read as the reverse complement.
CATGATGGGAACTGACTAGAATGGGAAACAAACTTGGGGACTTCGCCCTCCCACCCCTCTACCCGCCCAACTCACCGCTCGAGAGTTTTTTCAAACAAGTAAGTTTCTGTGGTGCACCCTGTACGTGCATTTTGATTTGGCATACAATACGAACAACACCAGCAATACGAGTGTGTATGCATTTTTTTACTAAAATTTTGGGCAAATCGATGAAAAGACTCGTTTAACCGGAAAACCGGTACTTTGAGCTCGGTTAAAACCGGACGGTCTTACCGGCTTTGCAAAAAAACGAAAACAACCGAAAACCGGGTTATGGGCCGGTTTTTGACATCCCTAGTACAGACAATTAATTTTTCATTCACTCACTGTGTGTCTGTTCGACTGACAATAACCTCCAAACACGCACAATTTATTGTAGTCCTGCCTCGTCCTCGCTGTGTCTAATGTACGCCTACAAACTTGTGAAATTTAATCTTCTTAGTTCTACAGAAGAGTATAAGTATATAATAATGTTCTCCTTTTATAAGAAGCTTTCACTTTTTGCCTTCATATAAATAAAAACAGAAATACATTTTATCTCCCAGAAAATATGTGTGTATGTATTATGAAAAGACATAAAGAAAGGACACAACCATATAGACTATGTGAACACATAAAATATCATTGGCCATAACGAGTATGTGTGTTCTGTGTGTGTCCAGAAATATTTTTCTGTGTATTGTTTACTTGGAATAATGAGGACTCTGGAGTCCATGTTTAACATATGTTTTTTCTTACACGAAAAAACTAATGAGCTTAATGCTTCGGGTTATAGGTGAATAGGTCAGAGTTATATTTATGACTTCTTGAGTAATTGATTTATTATTATGTTTTATATAAAATGAGATGAAGGGAAATTTGGTTTCAGATCATTAATTAAGGAAAAGTAATTTAATCCACTTTAATGGTATCTGGAAGGCTATTTTTGAAGTAAATTTACTTGAAAAAGAGTTGAGTTTAACAGCACACTCTGTCCGCTGTGAGCTTGTTGGCCGTCATATTCGCCTTGATCTTAGAATTGATAGACCATAAGGAATTGAAGCTTTCTCTATAGTGAGTTTCGATTCGACCCTAGCACCCTGTTCTATATATGCTTCGAAAGGCGAGTGTATACTTACCAATAAATGTACCAAATTCATATTCAGATCTGGAAATGGTTCAACTTGATAAGTTTAGCGTATAGAATCTTGCTATAAAATAAAAAGCAGTTTGTTGGCCACCACTACTGGGTATTTGTACTTCATAATGCATATACATACCACCGAACCACCGAATTTAAAATAACGAGAAAGAGAAATTGGACACAATCCTTGTGTCCTTGTGCGTTAACTAATTCAGTTAATTCCATACCATACATATTCAGTATTTACATACGAGTACACCCAAAACAAACGTTCGCACCACACAGTACACAAATACTGCTGGTATTGTATACGCAATCCAACTGACCATGTGTGATAAATGAAACCACATTTCTGACTTTAATTTATATCTCACGCGATAACAACATGTTGAGTAAATACTCGTCTCGTACTCGTAAGGTAGGATAGGAATGTACTTATGCATAATTTGGATTCGTGGTAATTTGAGGTGTGGTATAATAATGCGGACACGCTTTCGAGTAATGGTGGACACCAAAACCGACCGCTGCGTTCGAGCAGTTTCGTCCTTCGGTTGGTTAATTTTCAAATTGGATATGGTAGTGTTATTACAACCACACTGATATACACACGGTTTACAATTTCACTAATTACTTTGCTAATTACTGCCACGACATAATCCACTGGTAAAACTAGACTGACTCGTCGACACTAGTCGACGCCCTTATATACTTGTTTCCACTGTTCCAGAAACTTTGGTGACACACTTTCCGGAAACTTCCAGAAAGTCGTTGTTGTTGTCTTATCGGTCAACCCTATTCTCGCTAGCGCCACTAGAGCCATCTGGTGCCAAGTACGGGAGTACAATTTGGGTTGGCTTGTAGTCGCGACACATCACAGTAGAAAACGAGACCGGGTTCTAATCGTGCGAATAGCACGATGAGTGTATACCCTATACCCATGTACAGACCTAGAAGGCACGCAAAACCAAAAATATTTTGTGGGGGAGGGAGGGGTAGATGGTTCGGATCTGACACATCATTATAACCTTGTCAAGGGATCCAAGGGCTACCATTTGATACAAATTTGAAGTTTTTCGTGACATCTATCAAAATATATGGCTGAATATAACTTTGTAGGGGAAGTAGGAGTAGGGGTGGTCGGACATACTCCACTTTCCATCAACTCAAAGTATGTATATGTCAGAATGAGACATTGATCAAAATTTCAAGTAGATAGCGGTATTCTACTGAAATTTATGGCCGAATTAAAATATCAAGGAGGGCTAATTTCTATGGGAGGTAGGGGCAGGGCCGTCCCGAGGATTCGCGGGGCCCGTGGCAAAATCACGATACGGGACCCTTTTTTTTTTTTTTTTCAAAATACATAATAGTGTAGTAACTAGGTGATTTCAGATTGCAAAGTGTGGTGGAGAAAATTTTTTTTTGTTTCTTATGTTTTTTGGGGTGCTGGGCTCGAATCTGGAGCTTCCCACCAAAATTTCGTTGCGGAACAGGGTCAAAACCGCGAAAAACACCCTAAATATTTGGAGTTTTCCCGTTCTTTTGTTTATAACTCCGAAAGTGTACATTTCTCCGAAAACCAGTCAATTAAAATATTAGAGAAAACATAATTGCGGGTCTAACGCGCCATTAATCATTAAAATTTGTTAAGCGGTATTGCTACAATTGAGAGTAATTTTTGGGGTTTTTTGCAATTTTGACCCTGTTTTGCAACGAAATTTTGATGGGAAGTTACGTGTTCAGGTTCTGCACCCCAAAATACATAATCTCCAAAAAAATGCAACTGCTGCGACCAAAAATGAAAAACCGTTCCATCTTAAAATTTTATTCATAATATGGAACTATGTTAAAAATTGCAAATTTAAATTCTCAATTGTAATAATACCGCTCAACGGATCTATAATATTTATGTCTCTTTAGACGCGTAATTATGTGCTATTTAACTTATTCATGGAGAGTTTTTCGCATAAATTACTATTTTCAGAGTTAGGAGCCAAACAACGGAAAAACAGCAAACATTTTAGGGTTTTTCGCGATTTTGACCCTGTTCCGCAACCGAAGGTTGGTGGGAAGCTCCTGATTCGTGCTTAGCACCCCAAAAACATAAGAAACAAAAACAAAGTTTGTCTCCACCACATTTTGCAATCTGATGTACTTGGGCTATCACCTGGATACATCACTATAAGTACATATGTAATATGTTTTCGAAACCATAACTTAGTATGTATTCTTAGAGAAAGCATAGCAACCCATGCCATGCGTTAGTCCAGAGTGGGCATCAGAAAATAAAAATGGCACCGTTCTCACACTATCGCAGTTCACACATCTAAACAAAAATTTCATTCAAATGTCAAATTTTTGTTTACAATTGAGAATATAATATCCGTGTAATATTTATAGTAGTAGTCTGGCTGGTCTAGCGGTTAGTGCGCGCACCTTCGGTTCACAGGGTCATTAGTTCGAATCTCACCGTGGTTCATGGTGTTTTTCGAATTCACGAGCTTGTGACGGACTATGATCTCACTCAGATGTTAAACGAGTACCCATTTATGGGGATAAATAACACTGCTGAGCGTAATGCTGATCTCATTACCTCAACAAAAAAAGCAGATAAGATCTTGGAAATAGGATGTCACTAACACATCCTGCGGCCTTAGTAGTCCAATGCTGGATTGTCGCGCCTGTTATTTTTTATATTTATTACTCTTTAAAAATGCCAACGTGATAATTAACCCTTCGGTTGGCACATAGACCTAGACAGACCATTGGTACTATATCTTGATGAAAAATATCGTTCAACAATATTTTCCACCCCTTTCCATATATATTTCAACGGAACCGACGGCCACAAATGCGTTCAAACGTTCGGCGAAATATAAACTAAGTCTAAAGAAACGAAAAAACCGCGCATCATCGTAAGGCATAGTATGTAAACTGTTTCTAGAACCAAAATTAGACCTCTTCGAAAAATAAGGTAAATTTCACAGAAAATTCAGCTACACCTTAGGCATAATAGCTCGCAGGCGGCGACAGAAGGGTTAATAATTGCATCGACACTATCAATTTGACGGCCAGGTGTGTAAGCTGAATTGGAGTACCAATAAATATAAAATGCTCAAGTAAACTAAGAAATAAGACAATATCATATTATTAATTGGAAATTAATGTATTTCTGAAATTTTCATGAGTGAAACATGTCAAAATATTTATTTTTTAAGGTGACGACCGATGGGATGGCACATTTTCCTCAAAAAGTCTTTTGTACATATGTAGCTAAAAAGTGATACATAGTTTATTGCTTTTTGAGTCATCCAGAAATTCACATTTACAATGATATCCTCCGGCGATCCTTTTATCTTGTTGCTTTAGCGGTAGCCGGTTTACTTGGTATATACACATATGGCCAAAAAAATAAGTACACCCGTCATGTACTTTTTTATGCCAAATTTTCATATCCTTTTTAAAATTGAATTACTCCAAATAGATAGCCATTACAACAATTAGGATAGAACAATGCCAACGGAACCGAGAAACTAAATGGCATCCCCGTATTATCTTAGTCCCTCCCGATATTAGCTTTGAAGTGGGTTTTCAGCTTGGTCAAAATAATAAGTACACCACCGGTTTTTTTAATTTTTGACAACAACTTGCTATTTTCCGTAAGGATTTGTTTGATTATTCATTGGTGTATGCAACAAGCGTTAAATTAAAAACAAAAAAAAAAATACTTACGGGGCGAAAAATGCATGGTAGGTACGAAAAAAGACGTTTAGATTCCGATTCCGATTCCGATTTGAAATAGTGGAAAAAATATTCTCTCATTAACGAAATAAACCAGCCAAACGTTGTATTTACTGTGTAATTCATTAGAAACTAAATAAAACTACTCTCAAATGCGGTTAGGTTCATGTAAGGGCCTTAGGGATAACTGCCGATCTCATTACCACTATGGCGAAAAAAGTTCCCTTGGCTTGACTGATGATTTTCGCGGTGAATATTGAAAATAGAGAATCCCTTTGAAAAGTTAATCGGAGAATACAAGAAGTAAAGCAGTTTTGGTAAAAATTTTAAAACTTTCCATGGCGATGTCAAAAAGTGTTGACATTACAAGAAAATTTTGTAGGGATAGTTCTTTTTGTTCCATACCGAACAATGAAAACTCACAGAATATTTTGTTTTATTTATGAGATCGTAATGAATTTCATTGGAAACTACTCTTATCGTAATATTCTTCATCCAGGAAAAAAAATAATATGATATACGGTACATCAACTGGCTATTTCCCAGGGAGGCGGAAAAAACTTAGTCTATCGCTTAATTTTCATAGTTTGGTTTCGTTCAAATGTACCTAATAACTATTACTATGTAGCAATTTCCATATAAGAAATGTTAGTTGAGAGTCGCAGAATATTTTACTGATGAGGCCATACACTTTAAATGGGGATTTCGGCAGGATATTAACCCTAACCATACCTCACAAACTGGTCAAGGATCCGCTTCAACCAAATCGAGTGGCTTTTCACGTTGTTACTAGAGTCAAATTGAATCCAGAATGTTTAGGGAGAGTTGAATTAATGAACTAGTAACAAAGTTTTCACAAAAAGGACCAAATACGGAATTTCCTGAGTAACTGGATATATGGATGTATAGGAACATTCCATAAGAATGATCTCCAGAGAGCCAACAAAAACCTTTTTCCTTTTTTTTCAAAATAATGGACCATTTACTTTTAAATAATGAAATAAATCAAATTCTTGTCGAATCAGAACATAATACTTTAATGAAAACCACTTTTAATCAAATTAACTGACATGTACTTATTATTTTGTCCAGCCTATTTTAGTCAGTTCGTACTTTTTCAAGGTATATGAAAGCTATTATTTATTATAATATGCTAATTTACATATTATTTGATTCCTCACCAATTAAGTATTTAAATCTTTCCATATGATTTTATTTACTCAAATAACTACTTGGCTACAGGGTGGTAAGAAAAATTCATATGGGTGTACTTATTTTTTTGGCCATATGTGTATGTAGGTGCTTAGCAATAGAAACAAACTGCCCAGTATCTAAGAGCGTACACTGTAAAAACAAGGTTGAATGTTACATCGAAAACTCGTTGAATTTTACACCTTTTTTCTCGCACAATTACAGTAAACTTTTATTTTTCAACAAAATTTCTAGTATACCCACAAAATAGTGTAATATTACACAGATTTTTCAATATTACTCTATCTCAGTGTAATTTTACACCACATTTGGTGTCATTACTTTATTCTTGTGTAACTTCACATTTTCAGTGTATGTCTACCAATTTCGGTGTAAAAAATACAGCTACATTTGTGTAAAACTGACTTTTGTGCATTATTGAATTTTCCTGTATCTCACAAGTGACTTGTTCTGTGTGCAGTTAGTCTGTTCCGTCCGAATTGCGTTCGTGTGAGCATCATTTTATTGTTGTGTTGTAGCGCTTTTTTGCTCTTGAACAGAAGGGGGTGTGGCAGCTCTTGGCCGTTGCAATAACGGGAAGCTCCAGGACTATTTACACCGAAGAACGGGCTGCCGTAAATATTATTATAAACCCAAATGTAAATTTACATATTTGCCGGTGTAAATTTACATTTTTTTCGTGCAAATTTGCTTATTTCTGATTTAAATTTACTTAAGTCTAAGAGTAAGGTTACTTATTTATGTGTGCAAATTTACACCGATTTTGTACTAAATATTTACACCATAAAGCGTAAAATTACTCTCGTTCATATAGTGGTGTAAATTTACTACTATAATAGAAGGAAAAAAAGTTTCCTCCTATTATTGGAGTAAATTTTTTTACAGTGTATCCAAGCCCTCGTCAAACCGAAACATATTCGCTTTTTAGTAATACTATATTATATGAGTTAGTGACATTTACTTCCCAGACCACTGCATAATTTGAATTAAGATGGTAAGGGTTTTGTTGGCTCCGAGAGACGCACTCAATAACCATAAAGCGATCGCAGCTCTACGACAAGAATGAACCATTTTGCTTGTACGCAAAGAGGAAAACAACTCTGGACAGCTAAATAAGGATAGCTTCGCAGGAGTTGCTCGGAAGGATGTCGACCTAAATGCATTCCACTCGTTTGGTAGGTCTGACATTTGTGGTCATATAGTGGATTTTTATTGAAACTCTAGCCATACCACGGATGGATATGATACTTTCCCCAGCTAGAAATCAGAGCTACGAGCTTTATACATATGGCAGGACTGATCTTGGCGCTAGGTGTGCATGCTAGTCTTACTGCCTTGCAGGGATATCTGGTCTTGTAGTTCTCTCACTCTCTCTCTCTTGTAGTTCAATATATAAAAAATAGAATTCTCAGTATTTTACTTTAGTTCATTCATTTACTCACTCTAGCTCTCAATGTTTGTCCACATGTTTTTCGGTGTCCGTATACTCGTTGTCTTCTTTGTCTTTCTTGCTTCAAGAAATACCTATTCCGCCTCTTATTTCCTGACGTGCGTTTATTGCATCACAAGAGATAATAACTGGGCAAACAAGCCCGACAACAACCGGGAAAATGACTCAAGACCGTAGTCTAGGCTAGTGCATGCGAGCGCCCCAAAAGCGCACATTATCACAAAAGGTTCAAGTAAAAAACCTCTATAAACGATTGTTTCCTTTTACATATAGGCACTCTAACAAAAAACGGAAATTTAAACCTACGGCTTCGTGGATTTTTTGGATGATAATTTGCTTAAGTACTTAACCGTCAATTTGACGGTTCTGACCCTAATAGCCACAGAAAGAAAAATCTTGCTTGATATTAATAAACGCTGTTTATCATTTACATTTCGTTGGATTAAAGTACATTTTCGTTGGAGTTGGAGTATATTTTTATTATATCGAAAATCCAGTTTTATTAAATGATGACCGTATCGTAAATATAAGAAAACCGTGTTTATTAATATTTTATGATCATTTTTTATTAATATTGTGAAAATATTCATTGCATTAACGAAATTGTTTATAATATTAATTAAAAATACGAATTATTTTTTTTAATAATCAAAGTTATTGATATTAATAAATCGGGTAATCAGATTTATCAAAAAAATTATTAACTAACAACATTTGTTGGTTAAATCAAGTAAAAATCTTAAAAAAATATTTCTCGAAACAGCAATGAATCATTTGTCAAATTAATAATCTACGTTTATGGATATAAATAAACAACCGTTTCTTAGTACAATAAAAAGTCTTTATTATATACATATTTACTTGACTGTAGATATTGGCGTAGATATGAGCCAATTCATTTTCTTACATATTAAACACAGCATTGATGTTGATAATTTGTTCATCACTTTGATAAACGTTGTTCATTGGCTCTACCAATTCGTTAAGTGTATTTTACAAACGCTTATCACGAATAGTCTGCTTGGTCTTGTAGGTAGGGCGTTGGTCTTCGAATCATGGGGTCCCGAGTTCGAATCTCATTATAGGTAGGTAATTATTAATGCTCTTCAGAGGGCACTGAAGTAAATAAAATATTGTCAACACAATAAGAACTCTAGGTTCAGTGCCTCTGATTTTTTTTTAAATAAAAAAAAATAAATTGATGAAATCAAACATTATATCAATTAATGACATACATTAAATTGATAAAATGCTTTCTTGGATTTTATAAAAGATATTTGTTCATTAAAAAATAAATAACAGGCGCGACAATCCAACATTGGACTAAGGCCGCAGGATGTGTTAGTGACATCCTATTTCCAAGATCTTATCTGCTTTTTGATGAGGTAATGAGATCAGCATCACGCTCAGCAGTGTTATTTATCCCCATAAATGGGTACTCGTTTAACATCTGAGTGAGATCATAGTCTGTCACAAGCTCGTGAGTTCGAAAAACACCATGGAACACGATGAGATTCGAACTCATGAGCCTGTGCACCGAAGGTAAGCGCACTAACCGCTAGACCAGCCAGACTACTATTTGTTCATTGATAAATCAAAATTATTATTAAATTAACAAATTATTAAACAATAAACACCAATTTATTATTTTGATAAACTCGTTTGTTGGAGCAAAATCAATTAAAAAATCCTCACTTTAACGTACTTTTTCGTTGATAGCACGTACCTTTTTCGTTCAGTGAGGTATAACAAGAAATATCTCACAAACTAAATTTTTTTAATTTTATTTCTACCGAAATATATGATCAAATACATATTTTAGGAAAAGTCAATAAATATGAAAGCTGAAAACATTACAGTCCAGAAAATATAGATGATTCAAACTACAAAACCTCTGACCCTTCTAGTGTTAAACTAATATTGTCTGTTGTAAAGGAATTTCCGTATAGTAATGTTATAAATTTAAAATACTCGAGTTTAGTGCTACAACGGAATGGAATCGGCCATTGGAAACTCAACCGCGGAAAAAGTGGGGGTCCTTTCTTTATAAGTCAAATTTTTAAATAAAAAAATCTCTTGAAGATGTTATTGCCGAATTTCTAAAACAAAGTTGCTGAAATTCCATGTCAACTGGACGAATTTCAAAATAATGTCGACGTGTTTCCATTACAAATAGGCGAATTTCCATTACAAATTGATAAGTTTTCATTTCAAATTGACGAATTTCAAAATCATGTTTATAAAATTTCATTATAAATTTACGTTTATCCAGATCAAATTGACGAATTTCTACTTCAAATTGATAAACTTTCAAATCATGTTGATGAGTTTCTATTTCAAAAGCAGTTTACATTAATTTAAACTTGAAGAGATTCCATGTCAAATTGACATATTTACAAATTATGTCGAGGAATTTCCATTATAAAATGGCGGTATTCAAAATCATGTTAAAGAATTACAAATTGTCGGATTTCCATTTAAAATTTACAAATTTGAAAAGCTTGCTGAGGGATTTCCATCTCAAATTGATCAATTGAAATTTGTCAATTTCTAACGGAAATCCGTCCAATTTGACATGGAAATTTGTGATGGAAATTCGTTAACATGATTTAGAATTTTGTAATTTTGACCTGGAATTTCTTCAATTTGTTATGGAAACTCACATTTAAGTAGATTCTAATGGAAATTCGCCAACAAGATTTTGAAATTCGTCAATAATTTCTAATGGAAATTCGCTAAGATAGTTTGAAAATTTGGAACCTATTGTTTTAATATCATCTAAGATGCGATGAAGCGAACGACGTGACATACCCAGCGCTACAGCCTGTCGTCTAGCCGATCGCTTCGGACTAGCAACAACTGCCGTTCTCAATCGATCTACATTTTCCGGAGTTCGTACTGAACGGGGAAGACCAGGTGGTTTCTTTTTCATCACAGATCCAGTACTTCTAAACGCTGCAACCCATCGGAATCCAGTATTTCGATCAGGCACTGCATCTCGACGTCCAACTCTAAAATGTTGACGGAAAAGACGTTGCACTGTGACTACATTGTTTCTAAAATACTTCTAGATAACAAACACACCATGCTCGACGCTCCAACGCTCCATAGCGACTGAAACTGCGTTGTATGGGCAGTCTGCCAACATTCATTCAAGGTCAAGACCTCCTCTCGTCGCCGCGTATTAGCAGTTCAAAAAAACATGCGTTTCCTCTGCTCCACCCTGTAAAGTCCCGCTTTACATTATCCCGATATTACAAAAACCCGCCACTTAAAATCCCACCATTATAAATCCTGCCATTACAAAATCCCGCCCACTAAAAACCCCGCTAGTGGATAGTGAAATAATTCCGTCAAGATACCGCCAAAATTATTTTCATTGCTAAGAAAAAAATCAATAGTTATGTTATGTGATTCGCAGCAGTTAATGCGATAATGCCTGAACAAAATCCATCGGAATATTTTTTTCTTCCTTCGTTTAAGATGATAATTGAGCCCCTACAGAACAAGACTGTCACTTAAGTATCTCGACCATCGAAAGACCAGACAACCAATTTTTATACCCTTCGCTCATAGAGTGAAAGGGTATATTAACTTTGTCATGAAGTTTGTAACGCATTGAAGGAAGCATCTCCGACCATATAAAAAGTATACATATATGATCAGCATGACTTGGGGAGTCGATTGGGCGATGTCCGTCTGTCCGTCTGTCTGTCTGTTGCGACGCGTTTTACTGGGCCAATTTAAAAGCTATGAAGCTGAAATTTTGCATAAATGCTTATTTTTGCTGCATGCAGTTTGTATGTGTGAATCGGTAAAATCGGACAATGGGGTCATGGGGCTGCCATACAAACCCAACTCCCCAAATTAGGTTCTTCTAAGAAAAACTTTTTTATTTATGTATCAATTTCAAACAAATTCCACACGAATGTATTTCTATGGATGACACAAAACATATGTAAGATTGGATCAAATCGGACTATGGGGTCATGGGGCTGTCATACAAACTTAACCTCCAAAATTCGGTTCTTCTAAGAAAAACTATTTTATTTGTGCAGTAATTTCAACCAAATTCCACACAAATGAATTTCTTTCGATGACACAAAACATATCTAAGAATGGATCAAATCGGATAGTGGAGTCATGGGGCTGCCATACAAACCTAACCCCCCAAATTAGGTTCTTCTAAGAAAAACTTTTTTATTTGTGTACCAATTTCAACCAAATTCCACACAAACGTGTTTCTCTTGATGACACAATATATATCTAAGAATTGATCAAATCTGACCATGGGATCATGGGGTGGCCATACAAACCCAACGCCCATTTTGGTTCTTCTAAGAAAAATGTTTGCACCAATTTCACAAAACCTTGAATTAATGTGTCTTTACCAAAGCAACAAAAAAGTTAAAATCGAATGGAATCATGCTCCCGCAACCCCAATAAAATTTTTCGAGTAAACATTTTTATTTGCCCACTTAATTCAACTAAGCACAAAACTTTTGTCAAGACGGAAGAAAAAGAATTAGGGGGATAAACTACAAGTCATATATACTCCCGAAAAAACTTTTAACCCAAGGTGAGCGAAGGGTATCCAAATTTCGGCCGCGTCCGAAATTAGCCTTCGCCCCCGGGGGTTGGCGAGCGAAGCAAGCAGGGGGCGAAGCCCCCTAGTTCAAATTAAGTCTCCTGGTCGGTGGTTCTCTGGGACTTACGTATCTCCATGCGAGGAGATTCATTATTTTAACAGTAAATATGGTGCGGCTTTTTAATATCCCATAATAGAAGGTAAGTATTCTTTCAAAAATCGCACGCGGCGTTTTTTGAGTTAGCAATTATTGAAATGGCGTGATATTAAAGCGGGATTTTGATTAGGCGGGATTGTAGTTGAGCGGGATTTCAACTGGCGGGATATTGAAGTGGCGGAATAATGAACGTCGAGACTTTGAAAAATATGACGGACGGGATATCGTAGCCAACTCTTTGGATAATTCCGTTGGCCTGAGCTTTGCATTGTAGGGAGTTGATAGACTTACTTACATAAAATCATCCAATCCATCCAAATAGTGCTTATTGTTGGGGGCGAAAGATTGAAGTCGATTTTGATCGTGGAAATTTATGAAAGATTGCTCTAATTGAAAAGAATATTAAAAACGAAGTAACAAGCGACTTGTTATACCCTTCGCTCATAGAGTTAAAGGGTATATTAACTTTGTCATGAAGTTTGTAACGCATTAAAGGAAGCATCTCCGACCATATAAAAAGTATACATATATGATCAGCATGACTTGGGGAGTCGATTGGAGCATGTTCGTCTGTCTGTCTGTCTGTCTGTCTGTTACGACGCGTTTTACTCAGCGAGTATTGAAGCTAGCAAGCAGAAATTTTGCAGACGTGCTTCTTATTGTTGCAGGCTGTCTGTGTGTTTGATTCACCCAAATTGGATCACTGGGTCATGGGGCTGCCATACAAACCTAGCTCCCCAATTTGAGTTCTTCTAAGAAAAACTTTTTTATTTGTGTACCAATGTCAACCGAATTTCACACAAATGTTTTTCTATAGATAATACAAAATATATGCAAGAATGGATCAAATCGGACCATGGGGTCATGGGGCTGCCATACAAACTTAACCCACCAAATTAGGTTCTTCTAAGAAAAACTTTTTTATTTGTGCACCAATTTCAATCAAATTTCACACAAATGTTTTTCTATTGTTGACACAAAACATATGTAAGAACCGATAAAATCGAACCATGGGGTCATGGGGCTGCCATACAAATCCAACCCCCCAAATTAGGTTCTTCTAAGAAAAACTTTTTTATTTGTGCACCAATTTACACCAAATTTCACACAAATGTATTTCTATTGATGACACAAAACATATGTAAGATTGAATCAAATCGGACCATGGGGTCATGGGGCTGCCATACAAACCAGACCCCCCATATTGGTTCTTCTAAGAAACATTTTTTTACACCAATTTCACAAAACCTTGAATTAATGTGTCTTTATAAAAGCAACTAAAAAGTTCAAAACAAATGGAATCGTACTGTGGGGTCATGCTCCGGCAACCCCAATAAAATTTTCAGAGTAAATATTTTCATTTGCCCACTTATTTCAACCAAGCCCAAAACTTTTGTCAAGACGGAAGAAAAAGAATGAGGAGGGGGATTTAATAGGTAGTCATAGGTACGCCCGAAAAAACTTTTAGCCCAAGCGAAGGGTATCCAAATTTCGGCCGCGGCCGAAATTAGCCTCGGCCCCGGGGTTGGCGAGCGAAGCGAGCCGGGGGCGAAGCCCCTTAGTTTTTTCTTATCTTTAGTTATTATGGATGCTGCTGTTTCAATACATGACACCTACGTTTGTTGGTCGGGAGATACTGATTGAGTCGATAGTATAGATGTAATTTGTTTGACCAAAAACGCAATAAATAAGATAAGTACAACAATTATTGTATTAATTCTGGTTCCCAAATTTTGTGGGTGGGAGTATTAACTCATTGTGGAAATCTTGACTTATCGTTCCATTCTATACACCAACTGCGGTGCATGTGTGTAGTATTTTTGGCATAGTAGCTTACCAGCTCTATGGGAACTACGCGGAACTTTGTCTGTTGGGGGAGAAGAGCCCCCTGCGGGAGAAATATCGGAGTTATTTAATTTCGGAAATGTCACATTGGAATCTTTGCATTGAGCCTCTAAGTGTCTATAGCTCAGTAGGAGGAGGTTCGAATCCCGATTGGGACGAAACTTTTTTCCCTCAATTTTTGGTATTTTTCCCAATGTTTTGTGGTTTCGTAAAGATAGAAACACTCATCAGGTCTTGTGTCTGTTGTCTATCTGTGCACAAGACGACCACTTGAATTTAGCGGAAGAATTCTATGGAGATTTGGATTGCCGTGAAGGCTTACCACCATGACGCTCGACTGTGCAGGTCTGTACCGGTGTTGACTGCTCACATTGCAAGATTAGTACAATTTTTACTGTTATTATGCTGAAGAATTTTTCAGTCAAAATAATTGCATAAAATTTATGATTCTGACAATAATTTGTAATAGTATGCTTAGATTTTCCAAAAACACTTAGTTTAAAGTTTTATATTTTTTGTGCTTACAATCCCCATGTAAAGGGATGGATAGACCTCGAGAGTGAAATTTATGCCGCAGCGATTTTTTCAATGAAAATGTATTCTTACTGTCGTGGAATATGTCTTAAACGCTGGAAAATTCCATAAGCTATAATTCGAGAACGGTTGCAAAAATTTTCTCGTCTATTTTACGTATTATTTTTTGATTCCCCTGTCATATATATTTTCCACTATGAAATGACCGGGGAAAAGAAAAATAATACTTAAAATAGCTGAGAAATATTATGGAACCGATTTCGGATTGTAGCTAATGGAATTCCCCAGCATTTGCCACATATTATACGACAGTAGTATGCTTTTTGATTGAGAAAATCGCAGCGAACAAAACTTTAATTCTCATTCCACTCGAGGTCTATCCAGGCCTTAACTTGACGTTTAATTTTAAACGAGGAAATATTTTGTTTGGTTAAAAGAGACCCTTCAGCATTGGTTGATTTCAAAATTTCTTTATCTCGTTATCATAATCATTAGAATTATTACATAATTCTCAATAAATAGAAAAAACAACAACTTTGAATTATGCAGATACATACCCGATTTGCAATGTAAGCTCAATCTATTAAGATTGGTTTTTGATCTTCATAACACTCCAAGAAATCATTTTATATTGATATCTACCTTGTTTTATTTATTGAACACATTTATATCCTTCCCTTAAGCGTTTTATTTGTCAGGATTTTTTATTTATTACCCAAAAAAAAAAAGATAATTTACAAGTATTAGATACACATTAAAATTCTAGAGAAAAAAAAACTCGTATTGCGGGCGCAGCACTCTGTACACTCGGATTTCTTTAATGTGAGCATAATTACGTTAAAATATCTTTATTCTATTTGCTATAAGTAACAAATTAGAGACGTTCAAAATCCAAAGTATAATCAAAGACATATAATTGAGCTTTAAATGGAAACTACATAATTAATAGCCAAAAAAATATAAAACTCCACACAAAAATCAAGCCAACCCGATAAAAATTAAGAGTAACTCGTGTTCAAAGTGATCGGACGTAATTTTGGTCTGATAACCTTATATCGACGAATACTACTGAATTCAACTGTTACCTTGTTTACTGCCTAGTCCCTGGTATGTTTAAAATTGTTTGCATAAAGTTCAGTGTAAGGTATTTTTCTTATGTCCCTATACTGGAAAATTGACGAATGGTATAACTGCTGTAATAACGCTCACAATATCGCAAAAAATACCATAAATTATAACCAATTCAGCTGAAGACCGGCTTCACGACAGCACCGCTAGCACACATGCCATGCCATATGCACAGCACATGCACAACGATCAGCAGAAGGCGGCATTCCCACTCAACAAACTCGATCAGTATAAAAGGCGAAACTCTCAACAATTTACCAGCAATTCTAGTCTTGGCATCGACGCATCATCAACAGGAGCTCAGTATATCAATACTCGAATCTTCATTTATCAAAAACTGGTTTGCTTGTTCTCAAAGCCTATCTAAATAAGAGGATAAGTTGGTTAATATTTGCTATTATATCTGGTATTGAAAAAATATGGATTCAGTATTTGGCGGCACATAAAAT
This sequence comes from Microchrysa polita, assembly GCA_949715475.1. Taxonomy (NCBI): domain Eukaryota; kingdom Metazoa; phylum Arthropoda; class Insecta; order Diptera; family Stratiomyidae; genus Microchrysa; species Microchrysa polita. Next base: position 129,469,511 of record OX454415.1, on the reverse strand, counting down.
GTATGCTACTTCAAACAATATTGTCAGTCTTATCACATAAATCACAAAGTTAAAGTTACATCCAATTTTCTATTCAGAATACACAATAATGAATTGTTTTGTTTTTATTAACCCATTGTAAAACAATACGCCGGATCACCCACTATCGTAATCGCTCAACCACCCACTACAAGCCAACTAGTACTAAAATAATGATTTATTGTACTTGGGTTTCTTGTATTGTGTATTGTAGCAAGAAGGATATCCTCCAGTTTATTTTTTGTGCAATTTCCACAAATTGCATGCACGAGTCAACTCTTGTATGTTGTATTGAAATTGCATTCACATAGTGACACTGTAGCCGTCATGCTATATCCTAGATCCATAAGACTTTTGCCTTCAGGCGTTGGTAGAACGCATACTAGATATTAATAGAGTCAGCAAAGAAATTCTAGAGCATACATCATCCTTCCTTTCCTATCATTAGTGTACTTGTACAATCTAGAAACAGCAACAACAACAACGACTAACCGAGCGAATGAACGCGAATGTATGTACAAGGAAACCAAACAGTCAGGCAACTCCGACGCGCCGTTGCCGAAGGAATCAGAAAATCTAAGGACCAGTTTATACAAGAACTCTGACGACATCGACAAAATCCATACAAGCCCTTCATGTAGTACGATACGTACAACATACACATTTATCTATGCCTCAAGAAAATTTCGAGTTCAACACCCTCGTGTTCTCGTTGTATTACCACATGACATACATACATGTGTATATAAGAAATAGGAAATGCAAAAAGGATGCTGTTCGATACCGTGTACTCCACACCGTTAGGCAAGAGAGGGGAGGTGAGTGTAATGCTATACCCAACAGTCTGAAGAAGATGCTAAAGGATTGCGCTAGCTGGACTTGGAATGGGGCGTACTAACAAAAAAAAAAGACGAAGAAGCAAATCGGAGACATACCCTTAGACACTACTTTGTGTCCAAGTGATGCATATGCATGAGATTAATAGCGAAAGATTTGGCGACATGGGGGAGAGGGATAATGCTGGTGGCATCCAGAACACAAGTTATGTTTATTCATGGTAATCCATTATAGGATGCACCTCCACGTATATATACGTGGATACATACCGCACTGGAGACTCCGTAAACCCAGAGGACGATTGTATCGATATATGAATGTGGAACAATTTCATGTTTAACGGAATGATCAATATCAATAGAAAAGTTTGACCAAATGATAGTGCCCAATCAATTTTAAGCGTACTTGCTTCCTCTGAAGCTGCAATTGACATTTTCAATATTTCAATCACAAGTCACCTACGTACATATATCCCAAAGACAGTTCCTTATCACTTTCGAAAATATTTTTCAGAGAAATCTCGTTGAGCACACTATACTCAAGAGTTCTGGGAAAAATAGTTAACGCAAAAAGCTGGTTTTATAGATGAAAACGTGACGGCGCCAGAATGTCCAGACATTTCGGGGGTGGCAAAATATTTGTACAAATTTTATCCGTTCAGTATGCGGAGATATATGTATGTACTGTACATATGATTTCACATTGACTACTACTACTACTGCAACGACGACGTCGCTGATGACAAGGATATGCGACGAGGACAAAATCTCTTGAAATTGCGAATGACTTTTGGTCGTAAATGTATGGAGAAACACGGAAGCGAAAGAAAGAATCAAAAGTGATGTTTCAAAATCGGACACTAGAAACGTATATCAGGCAATACAAATGCGAATGCCTTACACATATACAGTAGTGGTTGATCTACCGCGCGCCGGCCGCCTCCACAATAGATGGGGAGGCCAAAAGGATAATGGATAATGGCTGAATCACCATGCGAGGCTCTGTGTGTGTACATACATAAGTTGAAAAGCGTTTAATAGTCAGACACTCGCGCCAATCTTGATATATTTACAATGCAGGGTAAATCGCTATAGTCGTAGGTTATTACTTATTAGTTATTATAGAATGACATAAAAATGGTAATGACAGCGTTGCCAACAATGATAATGGCAATAAAGACTCAAAGCAACGCATTTAGATTGGGACTTGGCGTTTATAATAAAACTGACTTGCCTAAAATAGCTTGTGATATTGTTTGTACTTATATTGAAGGATAATGTTGGTCATTCTGAGTTTTGGTTAATGCATATTGGAAAATAATTCCCTAGCCAAGGCAGATGTCTTTCAAACCTGGGTGATTCCAGTTCACTCCTCTGGGACAAACTGAGACATACAACAGGTGTATAGGTTAGGTTGATGTTCCCTTGAGAACTTTGGTGTACCTTCAGATACACCTATGGAAATAGGCTTGCTCGGTAATAACATTTCAGTGTTTTTTTTTTTGCCCAGAAGGATACACATGTTTTCTCGGAAGGATTTCCCAAAAATAGGGGTATCCATCTGTTATATCTGAAATTTAGAATCAGCGACCCCAAATTAGTGTTTCTGTCGCGCCGTTTCAAGGAATATTTCCTGAGAAAACGAGGGTATATCATTCAGTGTGAGGCATCCACAATTTGTTAGCTTTGGTGCCAAATTCTGAGTTTTTCTCTCTATCTCTCTATGGTTCTTTTTAATCCCTAGTGGGGCATAGGGCATTGACTATGCTTCTTTTCCACCTCTGCCTATTAGCAGGCATCGCCTTTAGCTGGCCACACGATTTGCCTATAGATTTTCCCTCTGCCTCAACAGATCTTCTCCCACACCACACGGTTTGCATCTGTTCCCTGAGGATTCCAATCTAGAGCCTGTTTTGCAATGTTTTTTGGCTCTTTTCATAGTTTCCTGTCCACTGCGACTTCTGCCTTTTGATGTCGATGCCTATCCTATTTTGGCAAGTAATTTCGAGGAGGTCGTCGTTATATATTGCATCAGGCCAGCGAATTCGGAGGATGCATCGTAGGCACTGATTCAGGAAAGTTTGCAGTTTGGTTATAATGTCGTTGGTAACCTTCCACTGGAACACGCATATAAAAGCACGGATATTACATTGGTTTCGAAGATACGGAGTTTGGTATTTCTGGAGATGTTGTGGTTTTGCCAGAGAGGAGTCAAACTTTTTCTATCGGTTGTCCAGAGATAGAAATTGTACTTGGCCCTTTGGATGTCTGGTATTTAGCGGCATGCATTTTTAAAGCAGCACTTCGACTTTTATCATTTGAGTCAGATGATCTGGTGTGTTTGAGAGAAGGCAAATGTCGTTGGCGTAGTCCAGGTGCTGAAGGTAATCAAATAATTTCCATCTGATATCTTTAATTGTATGATCGCCTAGAGCGTCGCAGATTACATCGAGGAACAGCATTGGAGAGAATTCATAATCAGGGAATAGAAAAGATGATATAAAATAGAACCTTGTTTTACTCCATTGTTCACCTAAAAAGGATTAGACAGTTGGCCCTTGTGCACGACATGACATTGGGCTCGGTTTTAGGTCAACGCTGTCAAACGGCTCCTCGAAGTCAATCAACATAAGATGTAACGGGTACCTTCATTCAGCGGATTGTTCAATTATAATTCGGAGGGTGCTGATGTGATCGCTACATGAGAAACCCTCACGAAAACCAGCTCGTTGGTTGTTCAGAGTGCGGTCGAACGTTTTTTTGATCCGGGTCAAGATTATTTTGGCCATCAGTTGGTTTATTATAAACCAACCAGACTGTAGTGAGGAGACAGATCCACGCCAATTATTGCAATCCTTGAGATTTCATTTCTTCTTCTTCTCAGTACCATATCGCCCCCCCCTGAAACCCTGTTAAAAAGAGCGTTTAACCTCCTGGCACCGTTAGGAGTGCATGAATCAAAATCGAATTTTGACAGTTATTGAGAAACCACTAGAGCTACAAATTGCATACACCACTTTTTAGCACATATCACCATTATCGAGATATTCAGAAAAACCTATTTTTGAGGGTGTTTGAACCTCTGTAGTACCGCTAGCGGCACTCGTACATAGGCCTGTTCGGTACTCAAATTTCGGTAACGGATACCGGTTTTCTCCACCACTCGGTACCACACCCGGTGCACCGGCACCCACTGCGTTTTTTTTTTAACCGGTTTTTTCAGTACCGGTTTTCTTCCCATAACCTGCTTTTTTTCTAAATACCGCTGCACCCGTGTCTGTGAAAAAAAAAAACGGACAAAAAAAACGGTGCACCTGTGTTAAAATCGGCCCATGGTTGAAAAAAATCGGTGCACCGACGTTGGAAAGAACCGGCACAATGGTTGGAAAAAAACGGGGTAAAAAGCCGTGCACTGGTGTTGGAAAAAACCAGTGCACCGGTGTTGGAAAAAAACTGGGACCGGCCCATGGTTGAAAAAAAACGGACAAAAACCGAGATATCAGTACTTGAAAATATTGGTTCCGGTGCAAATCGGGACTTTCGAGGTCTTTCTTAGGACCTCAAAAGGAAGGCTCATGTGAAAATCGAGCTTTCCTCTATTTTTTTTTCAAAGTTTGCCCAGAAAAAAAAAACAAAAAAAAATATTTGCTTTTTCTTTTTCTGTTTAGAAATGACAACAAAAGTTATTAACTTTAAAGGCAATCCATTACTCCTCTTGTCTTCTCCACGAACTGGCCTTACTCCTCAGGGACTACGGCGTATCCAGTCGAAGAGGTAGCTCGTGAAGGGTTTTTTGTTGAATATAGGGTGGTACAAATTTAGTTCTCCAATCGATTGGTTGACCTTTAAATATGTATGGGATGCCTGAAATCTTATTGTTTTAATTTTGATTTATCTGGACACTAATTAAGTATGATATAATGCCATAAAGTAAGTAATTGGAATAGAGATGGAACTCCATATAACATTAAATTCTACTGGAAAACATAACGTGTACATACACGAAGATATCTTCCTGTATGTACACGTTACTTACAGAACACACTCAAAGGTGAAATGTTTTTCAGTAGACTTTAATGTTATATGGAGTTCCATCTCTATTCCAATTACTTACTTTATGATAATGCTACACCATCTAGATAACTGCGCGTTTTTTCCGAATAGCTGATTTTACTATAATTACTATTTCTGTTTCAACAAGTTTAACTTTGTCAAACATGAAAACATCTAAAATTTCAATTATAATTAAATGTCCATACGTACGCATGTTAAGTGCAAATTGAAATAATTAATTTGAGCACAGAAGAGCCTTCAGCGGAAAGCTCAAATGGGACGGACTCGTTTTATACATACTCGTTGTGTCCTCTTGAATATGAAAGTCAATATTTGTGCCAGCAATTACGAAGCCTTTTTGTACACACCGAAACACATCCACACGTCCGTCTATGTATGTATGTTCGCATATTTCATAAACCGTGTGTTTCCCTTCAAAGAATCAAAAAATGGTTATGACAACGACTTTGATGTACCTCTCTGTGAGTTACCGACTTGTTGGTTGTTTGCGCAAACTGTATAGCGAGAGGATGGAGGATTGTTAACCGAAAAGTCTACAAACGCTCTCAGGACTCAGGGAGAAAGGAAAAAGGAAGGTCACCCACTATCGTACATAATACGATGTTGAAAGGCCACAATGCTGACTGGATACGATATCGTTAGACATAAATTCTGTCGGTCTAAAAATTATAAAAGGAATTCATTCATATATGGTTTTTTTTCCTGTTTTTCGTGATGTTATCGTTATGGATGTCAAAGTCAACAAAGGATATATGACCTTCTGTAGCACGACAAGTAGTCTACACGTTGGACATTGGAAATAGAATTCCTGCTAAAACTGACTTTGTCCCGGTTCCCGGGACTATACAGAATCGCATTCTAACTAACTGAAGTTTCTCTTGACTCCCGTGGTGGACACAAAATGAAATGTTATTTCATCATATGTTCTCATAATTAACACTTCTCTCCATCGTGTCCTGACACGGTAATTCAACGATGCGTGCGTGGGAAATATGTACATACGAGTATGTATGTACAAGCATTCTGTCAAGTTGACATTTTTCCCATACGCTATGTGTGTCTGATGGAAAATTTGCAACGAAGCATGAGTGCTTGTTACATTTTCCTGAAAATTGAGGACTTTTGAAAATGCTTTTAAGCGCTTGACAGTTTATACTCTCTACTCTACGTACGGTACGTATGTTTTGATACTAGAGTTAGGATAGGAGACGTACCGACGACGACTACGACGGTATACACTTTACTACACTCACTATATGCAAAATATGTAACTATGGTCACTGTACGCGACATTTACGAGTAGTGTGGAACAACACATTTTACTGAATGCAATTTCCATGATAGAGTTCGAGCTGAATTACACTCTTAGCTCTCGACATCGTAAGCGCACTGGAGTGTATGGAAATTGCTTCCATATATAGAAGCGAGTACATATAGTAAAGTCGAGTAGTGGAGTCCTTATTTTTAGTTGAGCTCTGAAGTAGATCCTGGATATAGCCGTCCTCGTATATGAATGTTTGAAAATTGTACACACGTGTGTGTATAGCGACAAAGTTTTGTGCGGTAATGTTTTTCAATAGTTTACGTACACACGTTTTTATGGAGAAGGCGATATATTACAGACTCGTATCCATAGTACGGCGTCCACTTTCCACTATAATATTCAAATGTTGTGGGGACCGCAGGATAAAGCGGATCAACTGCATAAAGTTTGAATTACGGAGATTTGTTGCTAATGACGTATATGTGCACTATCCACTTTATACAACTGAAAGCTACTAGAGTTGCATTTCAAAGTGTTGATTTGAAAAGTTTGTAATTTCAAGTAGGGAAATTGAAAAAGGATCTGCAGGAGTGAAATTGAAATATGCCTGTAATCAAAGCAGATTTAGATCTAGGGGGATTATCGAGTTGAGGATTTAGTTATTAAATGTTAGAAATTAGCCGTGCCGTCTGGGCTATAAAGATTTTAATTGTACATGTCGAAAAATTGGCTTATTCTCGAACTTATCCTTTTCTTACGCTAGCAGTTTTACTTGCTTTAACGTAAGTTTTGCATCTGGCTCCAATAAATTATTTATCAACTCCACTTAAAATTAAATTAGCGATAAAACAAAATGGTAGAGAACTGTTGTAACTGACTATGATGCGAAAACCTATCTATAAATGGATATTTCCAAGAATTTTAAATGGAAAATCCACTTTTGTCATTTTGTCACTTTACACTCAATAGCAATGAACGTTTCTAGAGAAGCCCTCCCCACGAGACAGAAGAAAGAATAGATTTCAATTGAAATTATATATATACGCTGAAGCTCTTTTGCTGAATGGAATTTCAATGGAAAACGATAATAATAGTTTTCACTTAAAATGAAATTGAAGATACAAGTTATTCAATGGATTCGGTTATAGTGTTTACTTTGATCTTTTTTACTTTCTCGATATTGTCGTTTGTACGAGTATCTTAACGCAGAGACGAAATGTAGTGAATGGCAGTTCTAATGGAGGGACAATGACGATGGCTTCAGTGGCTCAACCAGGGTCTTGTCCTGGAGGGGGCTAAGGCTAGCCATATTACTGAACATTTGTCATGTTCGTGATTTTGGCGGATTTTTAAGTCCTAGTATCATCATTCGATTCCGCAATTATCGCTCTGAAGAATACCGTCAGAGCGAATGGCTTTCTATAATTTTGGCTTACATTTTTGTTTCCCATTTTGATCTTCCTATGTTGGTGAGTTCAGTGCAGAAAGAGTGAAATAACCGTGAATGTGGATCATCTGAGGATTGTTCTGGGTATCACTAGTGATGCGCAGGAATAAATGTCAATTCAAGGGGTTCAGCAGGGTATTGGAAGAAATTGCCACCGCAAACAGAGCAGAATTTGTGAATGCTCGCCGTACTTCATGAGATAAAAATTTAATTAATAGGCACAACCAAAACCGAACCAAAGTTGGGCTAGTTTCGTTCTAATGGGTTCAGGGAACCCTAACTTTTCAGGGGCGAACTAGAGAGTGATTTTGCATGTGAATTGCACCGATGACTGTTCGATATGTTACGCTTGTATCTAGTTCAATTTTCTTTTACTATAAAATATTTTTACAGCAATTATAAAATATTTTTTTTTTTGCGAAATTTCGTACAGAAATATGTTTTACCGATGCCTTCTACTTTTTACCCTAATTACGTACAGCAAGCTACTTACTTTGTAGTCTGGTTGGTCGAGCGGTTAGTGCGCGCACCTTCTGTGCACAGGGTCATGAGTTCGAATCTCACCGTGGATCATGGTGTTTTTCGAACTCACGAGCTTGTGACAGACTATGATCTCACTCAGATGTTAAACGAGTACCCATTTATGGGGATAAATAACACTGCTGAGCGTGGTGCTGATCTCATTACCTCATCAAAAAGCAGATAAGATCTTGGAAATAGGATGTCACTAACACATCCTGCGGCCTTAGTCCAATGTTGGATTGTCGCGCCTGTTATTTAAGCTACTTACTAATTATGAACAAGTAAAATGAATTTTTCATCTAAAGACCTTCTTTTGCAACACAAAGTCTCAAAAACTTAAATATCACTGAAAAATTAAAATCTTCAGTTGATTTGCTTTTTTACAAAGTCTGCGGTGAAAAATATTTAGAGCTCGCTGAAAATGATTAAAGAAGCAGGCGGCGATATTTTTTTTAATCACCTCAAACCAATGCGCTTGTTTGACCCACGGAGAGGTTTCTAAAATTCTGGTAATTATGTTGTAACCGGCACAGACCATCGACACTGGTTAAGAGCGAAGAACAGAAATTTTTAGAAAATCTGCAACGAAATGCCTGGCTTCATATTTCATTTTAGAGTTTTTCCTTCCATAATTTCTAGCTCTGGGAGGGGCTTTAGCCACCTCAGCCCCTCTCGTGGTTGCGCCACTGGATGGCTTGAATACATATTTAATGATTATTTTCTTTATATGATTTTCTGAAAATTGAACCATGTATTAAAAAGGTGAAGCAAGTCGCGTACAAATTACGTCTACGTCTGTGAAATTCTAAAGGAAAAATTCGCTTCTGTAACGTTCATATAATACCATAATTTTACATGTCCCAAAAAAGCGTAGGTGCATTTGAAGTACGTCGAACAGTCTGTCGTTTCTTTTTGTGTACGGTACGAGCACGATTTTATATAGTGAATTGCAAAGACCTGAAGTGTAAGTTGTACGACTTACTAAAATTCTCTTTACTAATATTGCTTACACGATAAGCTTTCCTGTGTGTATATGTTTATAGTTCTTCTTTTTCTCAATTTAAACTGCGAGGCTTTTATTGAGTTAAAAATTAGTCTATTAATCAGAAAATTATATTTACAATAAATAATAATAATAATTTGTTTTTCGTCTCTTTGCAGAATGTCCTCCTGCGATAGATGGTATGGAGCGTTTTGCCTGCCCAACACCAGACAGACAGGGTCGGTATCGATGTATAGACGATCACGTGTTATGTGATGGATTCATAGACTGTCCAGAAGGTGAAGATGAAGATCGACAGGCTTGTATGTTCTACAAAACGGTAAGATATGATTTTATTTTTTTTTTCATCGTCACCAATTTGCCAGAACCGCGAAACTACATTTTCATAGTTTTGCGAAAAAACGATGAAGTTTCTATTCGCTAAAATATGCATCTAGCCAAACAATTTTTTTCTGAAATATAAGTAGAAAGTACCTATCTATTTTGGTGGATAGATAGTCTAAAGCAACGGTTCTTAACCAGTGGTCCGCGGACCACTGATGGTCCCTCAGATGACATTAGGTTGTCCGTGAAGCCTTTACCACATAGTTCGATGTGAATATTCTCAATTAGCACAAACTATATTTTCAAAAAAAACTTCAAAGTTGTGACATTTGATTGGGACTGTTTTCATTCAGATGTATCGCTGTTGATGGAGAACACCCAAAAGGAAATGAATACGAGAAAAGGGCATGATGGGAGAATGTCAGGACGACCGAGAGCTTGTTGGAAATGCTGCGTTTATGCGGAAAGGTACTATAGGATTCCAACACCGGAGGACGTCATCAAAAAATCTACTACTACTACTTGGGGCTTAGATTCTGGGGGCTTAGAAGCCCGGTTTTGATCACCATAGGGCCCCAAGAGCATTTCTGGAAACGTTGGAACTGATTGCTCCCATGTTGCTATTTAAATTTCCCAATTTTTCGAACCCTTTTGTGCGGTTTAGCTTACGCATATTGAACAAAGTTCTTTTACTTTGTTAAGCGCGACTATGCACTTTAATATTATACGCCCAAGTTCAGTACTTGGACTTAGTTTTGATTATTATTAGAAATTGCATACGGTGCATGTACCGCAGCAACAGTAGTATATTAGATGGATTTGAATTATGGATATTGGCTGGGAAAACGTTTGTTAAATCAAACGATCGGTTTTGAGTCTGATACAGAACTGATTTATTGAATATAATTTTGGTATAATGAAAACAAATTATAGCGGAAAAGTTAACAGGAACATATGTGGTGAAAATTAGATTTAAATTGCACAGCATTGCCAGATATAAATGAATTAAAATGAACTTTAGAATCAAAGATAATATTGAAAATAGAAACTGGCATAATTTAATAAAATTGACAATTAAAATAGATAAAATGTGAAATCGTGCTTTAACACATGTGTTTCGCATTTTCTTATGTTAGTGGGATACGGGTGGCACCTTCTCCCTTCAATTAGCCCAACTTAGAGGTAAAGCGAGTGCTGTCGAAGCTCCGCCTTCAAAGCAGGTAGCAGAATTACGTCTACGCCTGTAGAGAAGCCATGTCGATAGTTGTGCATATTCAACTTACAGGTACTCTTGGGGTTTGCCCTATGTAAGTACATTCATTTCTCGTCCGCACATCACAATTAGCGTTAGATATCTCAAATATTTGGGAGTTCTACCGCCAGCCGTTAAGATAATTGGAATCACTGGAAATCACTGACTTTCACAGCCAATATTTTCATTCGTTGAAAATAACGAGGAATAATACTATCACCACAATGCTCGGTAAAAAATTTCATGATTTGTATGGCTCTTCACAGATTTGGAATGTTAGTGGTCCGTGACATATAGCGAGTTTTATCAAGTGGTCCCTCACGTACAAAAGGTTAAGAACCACTGGTCTAAAGTTTGTAATTGACGAGAATGACAATCGACTTCTCCCAGTCAATTTTATTGATGACTCAGATTTTAACCTCATCGATACATTTTACGGCAATGACTTGGAACAAGTAATGTCGACTTCTAACAATAATGGAAACTGGTTAGAATTAATTTTCACTAACTCTAATGACGAAGTTGTTGTCAGTCCAACTACGGAGTCAGAAAATCTTTTCTCCAACACGCTTCACCATTTTGCGATTACAGTTGAACTTTCAACAGCTGATATTTCTTTTACACAAACCTACCAAAATAAAACAGTCTACGACCTTTTAAATGCAGACTATAATAGCATCTGTAATCACCTTGATTCCATAGACTGGGCAACTATTTTATCTAATTCAAGGGTAATTAATATGTATGTTCCTAAAATTAGAAAGCGCAACCCACTTTCCGAATCCTGGCTCGATCGAAATCTTAGAAGCTTTAGAAACCAAAGAAATAAACTACAAAATTATCAAAAATGTCCAAATGTTTGCCTCAACGTTAAAAAAAAGTATGATGAGCTTGCAAATGAGTTCTCCTTGACATCCCGTGACGCATATGAAATGTATGTCAATATAATGGGTGAGAGAATTATCGTTGACCCAAAAAATTTCTTTAACTTTGTTAACATGAAACGTAAAACTGTTGGTTTCTCGGTTTCCATGTCCAGTGGCTCCGTTTCCTCCTCTTGCCCCCAAGAAATTTGCAACTTTTTCGGTGACCATTTTCAAAACAGTTTCTGCTCATTGGGAAACTCGAGTTCCTCATTGCCTCAGTCAGGGGCAATCATCAATAAGAAAAATTACAATAACAATGGAGGAAATATCAAAAGCAATTGGAGAGCTAAGTGTAGACAAAGGACCTGGCCCTGACTTAATATCTCCCGTCTTTGTTAAGGAATGTTTGAATCAATTGCTCATTCCTCTACATTTTATATATTTAATAAATCCCTACGATATCGGGCGAATCTCCTTCATATTGGACAGTTTCCCATGATACACCAATTCATAAGAGCGGGGACAAACGAATAGTCGACAATTATCGGGGCATAGCCATTCTATCGGTAATTCCTAAGCTATTTGAGAAATTGGTTTGCGATAAGCTGACCGTTGTCGATGAACCTCTTCTTAATGAACAGCAACATGCTTTTCGAAAAGGCAGATCGACCGCAACCAATCTAATAATCCTGGTATCAGAGGTCTTGGGTGAAATAGAAAAGGGGAATCAGATTGATGCAGTTTATACAGATTTCAGCAAAGCCTTTGATAGAGTGGATCCTAATTAAGAAATTACATAAATTCGGGGTAACTGGGTCTCTTCTTAGTTGGCTCCGCTCATATCTTCTCAATCGAACTGATGACCTAAAATTGTACCACATAACTCTATCATATTCTGACGCTGTATTTCTTCAACTCAAGCTTAAATCCCTCGAGGAATGGTGCAATCAAAATTATTTATTCTCAATGTTAACAAGTGCCAAGTAATAAGTTTTTCCCGTAAGAGCCTAATTATAACCAACTCCTATAATCTAAATAACGTTGCACTTAACCGTGTTGACCACATAAAAGACCTTAGCGTTGTTTTGGACAGCAAACTACGTTTCAATTTGCAGTATGATATGCTAACAAGTAACTCGGCTTCATTAAAAGGCGAGCGAGAGAATTTGAATCTTTGGATTACGATTACGAAATCTTTGTATACCACATTAGTCCGCCCCCTTCTTGAATATGCTTGTGTTGTTTGGAATTCGGTGTATGAAATGCATTGCAACAGATTTGAGTTGATTGATATGATCCTGCCGATTTCCGTAATCTTCCCTCATACGAATACAGATTAGATATTTTAAATTAAATGTCATTCTCTTCAAGAAGAACGCTTCTTAGTGCATGTTTTACTTTCGATGTAATTAATGGTCCAGTTAATGTGGATTTTCTATCCAACGAAATAGTTTTCAACGATCAAATTAGACGTACTAGACATACATCTCTCCTGAAGGAGTATCAACACCTAACCGTTTATGGCTACAATGAGCCCATAAAGGGATGCTGTCGTAATTTTAACTCTGTTAGTGTCCATTATTCCCCAGGTATTTCCAAACTTACATTTAAGCAAAATTTAGTTAAGTCCCTCACTATATCCTAGTTTCCCTATTTTTATATAAAATGTAATTAGAAATACTATTGTTAAACCTTGATATGGTTAAATAAATAAATAAATTTATGCACTAAAAACAAAGCGAACAGTGGACTTTCGTGATTCTGGCAAATTGTTTGGAGATTCGCGGTTCTAGCATCCGTTTCGTTATATGGCGATTGAAGATTCCACATTCCATGCTCTGTCAACTGTTTCCTTGATATTATAGATATTAATGGAAGATTTACACACATTTGCATTAGTTTTCCTTGAAGGTTACATGTATAAGGGAGGGTTGTCCAAAAACAACATGATAAATGAAAAAGAAAAAGATTTCTCATATAATTGCTATAGTAAATAATGTGCACGAGACATACTCCAACCTTTAGTTGCCACATGCGTATGAAGATTTAAACAAATTTCATTTTCTAAGACTGGTAAAACCTCAATATCTCTGAAACTAGACTAGCAAGGATACTGAAAGGAAATTATTATCGTAGCCAATAATTTTTTTCCTAAGAAACAAACCTAACTTAATAGTTTGTTTTGAAGGCTGAAATCACAAAATTTCTTTAGTTAGTTAGTTTCGTTTTTTATCAAAAATTGTTAGATAGGATAATTATTTTCTCTTAGTATCCTAGCTAGTCTAGTTTCAGATATATGTATTGAGATTTTAGTAGTCTAAGAAAATTATTTTTTTTTAAATCTTCATACGCCTGTAGAAATACAGAGATATTCACGAGAAACCCAAAAATTCTCGATTTTATCAGGTTTGAACCCCCGTAGCACCCTTAAGTGTGTGCATATTGATGAGAAATTTAGCCACTTTCTTCAGAACCGTATTTGCTTCGAATTAGCCATATACAACATCTTTTAGCCAGAGTTAATGTTACTCAGATTTTCGTGAAACCTTGGTAAAAATACCGCTTGACCTCTTGGTACCGTTAGGAATGCTCGAATCAAAATCGACTTTTGACATTTTATTTTGGAACCAAAGCTGCAAATTTTCCATACGCGACTTTTCAGCACATATTACCGTTATTGAAATATTAAAAGAAAACTGTTTTTAAGGGGTTTAAGACCTTCTGTAGCACAACTAGTGGCACTCGTACAGACGTGGACTTTTGAGGTCTTGTTTAGGACCTCAACAGGAACCCTCATGCAAAAATGTAATGAGTAATGATTTTTATTATAATAGGACGTCACTTGCGGCTTCCTAAAGCACTCTACAATTAGAATGTTTCCTAAATATTGTGTTTAAACAATATTTAGCTTCTATTCAATTCAATGAAATTATTACACTGTGGTTTCGACTAAGGAAATCAGAAACAAAAGTTGGCTATTACAAAAAAAAATTTTCTTGGAACAAGAAAATATATCTTAAATCAGGAAAGATTATTCCTTGCCTGTTTTTTGTTGTATTTCTTTATGGTTTTTAGCAAATGATTTTTTCAGTATATTTCTTTCCAGAACTCTATTCTGCTCACATTTGTTAAAAACCCGATTTCGTTCTTTTATAAAAAAGAAAATCATTTGGTCCTGGCCAATAGTAATTTTAATGCGTTACGGCGTTTCTAATGAATTTATTCGAAAACAATCTTTTTCATACAGGGCTAGATACGAAAACTGAACGTTTTTCTATAGTTCAAAAGTTCCATCTAACAAGATGTTACTGCCACACCTTAGTTACCCTACGTTTAAACGTTACCCGTTAACAGCTGCTGCATACTGCGAATTATATATATATATATATTATTATGCGCTTGCGCATAACTAGAAATGAATTCAATTGACTGTGTTTCTTGCTTTTATATGAATTAATACCGTTATTTGTTAAATTTAATAAGAAAACTTATTATTGCCTAAAAGAGGTGGTCGCTTAAGAATTGTAGAATTTGTATGGACAAATGAGTGATGTAATGGTGAATGCCCCGATATACATGTGGTCATTTAATACGGGGAACAAATGTATGTAAAACAACTGCGGTCCCGAAAAAATCAGTCGTTATGAAAGTTGTAGTCGTTTAATACAGGAGGTTTTTTAGACAGGTTTCACTGTATATAGAGAAAGGCCATGCTCGGAAGGGCATACGTTCGAGCCGGAAATCGCTTCTCACTCTGAAAAGCTATCTTCGCTATATTGGCAAAATCTCTGCGGAAACTATATTCGTATGTACGAATTGCATTCTGTTTTCCATTGAATAGATGGTATTCCATTGGGTGAAAGTAAAGCTTTCGAACTTTCTTCTTAAAATAATAGTAATGCAATGACATTGGCTGCATTCAGCGAATGAAATTTACTGGAAAAACACTGGAAATGCTACAAGAATTTCCAGCTACCGACCACTTTCTCAGCTGAAAAGCCGTCATGCGGAATGAGAATCTAATTGGAAGACCACTTTCCTGCTACATTTGCAGCTAATGAGTTCATTCAGCGAACGAAAAATATAGCAGGAAAGTGCTCTTCCAATTTGATTCTCATTCCCCATGAGGGCTTTTCAGCGGAAAAAGAGGTTGAGGCAGCGAATATGTATTTTTGGAAGCTATTATTATGTACCAGGGCGTCACGTCGGTTCGCTGTGTAGGCTCATTGCCCATGCAGCAGCAAGTTCTTTTCATTTAGAAAAAAGGCATGTTTTCACCTTAACCCTTCTGTCGACACAAAGGTCTGGCCAGACCTTTGGCACTATATTTTGATCAGAAAAGTATAGAAGATGAAATCGCAGCGAATTCATATTCTATGATATCCTAGAATAATATGTTTAGAAGCATTTTGCAAAAATTTGAAAAAATCGGTTGAAGTGTTGAGTATGTTTTTGATGATTTTCAATTTATAGTGCTTTTTGATACCCAATAGGTCTGGCCAGACCTATAGTTTTCCCCCCATTCTTCTCTTGAGGTAAAAAGTGCAAATATGAAATTCTATTAAAATTCTCCTATTTATGATGTAACAATGTCATTAAAATTCAATTTGTACTATAAACGATAAATATTTCTAAGATTTTCTTTGAAAAGCCGTGAAGTTCGGGAAATAAGTATGCCTTATTTCATCACGTTTCATAACATCACCTAATCAACTGAGATTTGATTCAATGAAATTGTATTTATTTCCTTTGTAATAGTTAGCATTAAGTATGAGAGACTTACGAACGTCTTTCTAAATAAATTTGATCAAGAAATTTACGAAAAATTTAGAATGAAATGATTTTCGCGCTTGAAAATTCCCTATTTCTTTCCACCTGCTTCCCTAAATCTGCAGACTAATATCGAGGTAAAATCTACTAACAAAGCGCCAAATATTTGCCCAAAGGTATTTGTATTGAAAAATGCGAAAAACTTTCTACTAGATATACGCCACGAAAATAGAGAAGCAAAAAGAGATGAAAATAAGGGGAAAACATGTTTACAATAATACCACCCCAAATATGTCCACTTAAAAACGTTACTCGTGTATCTACAAAAATGATTTTAATACTTTTATTGTTTAAAAATGGCAGTAAAGAATCGATAGAATGATTCTACCGATAAAAATTTCACCTTTTCTAAAAAATAAAAATTTTTTCTCAGTAGGTCCAGCCAGACCTATTGGGTATAGAATATGCATATTGTAGTAGGTGCCGACAGAAGGGTTAAAAAGGTTTTTTTTCCTGAAGTTTTTAAATACGAGGGCGGTTCAAATATGATCGAGACAAATGCTCTGACACGTTTATTTGTTATGGAAAAAAAATTAATTAAATTCAAAACGTTACTGTTTTTCTAGGTACTCCCCCTCATTAGTTACAGATGTTTTCCACCTCTCCGGAAGATTTTTGACGCCGGTATCGGCCGGTGTTAAATTTTTGACCTCTTTCAGTGGTCCAAACATTATTTTGCGATATGTTGTCGGATGTGACCCAGCTATCATATACTCAAGCCAGGACCTTCAACACTTACATGGCCGTCATCTACAGTGTTTGTCTCCATCATATTTGAACTGCCCTCGTATAATGCACAAAGCAGTTTTTGTCAATCTTATAGATTAATTTGCTTAAGTTATAGTTATTGTCTTAAATTCCAACTATCTTGGAGGTGATAGTTTACTTCCAACTGGAGTTTTTCAAGATGTTTTTTTTTTTTTTTTAATTTATATGACCACTTTGAAGAAACAGATGCTCCAACCAAGGGACTATTCCATACGCCTTTCGCTCTATGATATGAATTTAAAAACATTCAGAGCCCACGAAGCGGAAAGTTCAAAGCTTTCACATGTTAAAATACAAAAGGATAGAGATTAATTGGAAGTTCCTTTATTTATCTTGCTGGACTAACACCTTCGTAGTTACGTCCTTCCTTTCCTTCTATATACTTATAGTCTTATTTTTCTTTTTCTTTCAGACAAAAGCCCACTTGGACGTATTAGCCGATGCACTGTTACGATGGGCGCGTGGTCGCTAGATATATATTCGTCAAAATCAACTGAACACATACATACATATTAATAACAGCAACAACAAGTAAGAAATTCAAATAAAAATGATGTTGTATAGAGTGATGAGCGCAACTAAGAGAAATCTTACACGAAATGACTGGTATACAAATTATATATATATATATGAACATAGGTATAAATTAAAAAAAAACAATGAAAGAGAGACACATTCACAACCTGTATTTATAAATATATCTGTAGTGTAAAGTATATTAATATTAAAAAAGAGAGAAAATTAAAAGAAAAAGTCACGAAAAAACTATAGAAAGAATGCGAATTAAAAAATAAATAAATGAATAAATAAAAGTCATCCTACAACTAAAAAAAAAATTATCAACAAAACTATAAAAAATGAATGTCCGAAAAAAATTATAATGATGATACCAGAGGATAGACTGGTACTTGTAAAATACTAAAACAGAAAAATAGAAAGGTTCAAATAATACACAAAAAAAAAACATTAAACTCGAACATAATATAATAACAATTAAAAAACTCATCATTTTAAGTATATTAGAAAAAAAAAACATTCATTCTGAAGGGATATAAGACTTAATCGAGTTAGTAGATCTAACTCAAATAGGTGAAACATATAATACTGAAAAGAAAAATAAAACCATATAGAAAAACCATTCTCCAAAAAATCCTGTCTACACTAAATTCAAGAAAAAAATAAAAACGAGAAAAGAACAGAAAAATACACGCCTATAGAAAAAGATCGTAAATGAGAAAATAGAGTTTAACATTGTAGCGTATATACGACACACAACATACAAAAACAAAAACCCATCTGTTAGGAACATGAAATTATTTTCTAAATGTGTAAATTAACTCAATTGTACATTATAATGATTATATATATATAAAAATAAACAAAAAATATTAACGTGATTCTAGGTATAACAAGAAAAATTAAAAATACTTTTATGATTGTTGCCACTTTTTGAAAAAAAAAACCTTTGAGTTTAAACATTCAAATCGGAATATCAGTATTTAGTATAGTAATTAAATTTAGTTTAATTTTTATTTAAATTAAAAAATTATTTTATTTTCGTATTAAATCGCAATTATCTTCTTTTTCTATTATTTCGAATATTTAAAAACAGAAATAAATTGTCATATATGTGAGAAAGAAGAAAATTTTATTAGCAATGACGAAATTCAACCGCCGAATTTAAATTGGAATTTATAAACATCTTGATCTTGATCAACCATATTCAATATACCATCTCAAAAAAAAGAAGAAGAGAGAAGTGTGTGTTTGCCGAGAAAATTGATAGATATAATGTATACAAAGCAGAAAACCCCAAAAGAAGGTCATTCATTCATTACATATACATGAAACCACTCATGCTTTAGTATACACACAAAAGAAAAGAAAACACACACAAAAGGCAAATAAATGGAAATTACATATATATATTAAAACTAAAACTACACTCTCATGGAAACGATGGCAGCTATTATTAAAAAAAGAATTAACTAAGCAAACCATGTAGATAAATATATATATAAAAAAATTTAATTATTTATTTATAAATTCAAAATTATGATTACATGAGATTAATCGCTAATAAATACTAAAAAAACATTTTATGCTTTTTAATTTTGATTTATTTACATTATTTTTAATAGGTAAAATAATAAAACAAATTATAAAAATAACGATCAAAATTATCTAAACTAAAAATGAAACGTATATTTCAAATTCAAAACCTTAAAAAACACAATTAATATTATTAATTTAATTTCTTTCAAAACTTTAACAATAATACTGCCTAAATTTATTTTTATATGTAATTAATTTAATTTATGCAGTCTCTTTTCTTCTGTAATTATTATTTTCAAAATGTATCTTTTATCTATAAATCAAATTTATATAAATAAAAAAAATTATATATAAAAAAAACATACATATATCTGCATTGATATTTTTCTGTGATTTCCACCGTTTTATATTGTTATATAATATTAATGTTTAAAATATAGATATACATTATATAACATATATATATATAATATGCAAAAAAAAAAACAATGAAAATTACAAGGACTTACAAAAAAACATTTAACACACGCGCATACAAATTGACGAAAATACACAGAAAGAAAATAATGACTATCAATCCGAGTGAAGTAAGTGCAAGTCAGTATCTAACGGTATGCGGATGCTTGTGTTGAGATGATTAAATAAAACAGAAAAAGAAACTGTGTAAACTAACATGACTCATTCATTCGACTGTAAATACATAATTCAGCATCCAAAAAAACAATCACCCTATCCTCACAAACAACCAATCTAACAAATTTTCCTAAACACGGCGGAATAAAAACATAAGACTAACATGCAACGTCAAAAACTCCTTTATGAAATTCCTTAGTCCTATAACATCCTAATTGCGTTGCGATCATTTGTCGCACAACAGCATTCTGAAATCAACGTAAAAGCCGAATAAAGTGGAGTAAAGGTCGCGAAAGAAATATTTAAATTACAATAAATTTTACTAAAACAAATTAAAAAAAAAAGAAAAAGCCAAATGAGAAAAATTTAAAGAGCAAAAATAACGATTTTAATGTTAATATGTAATTTAACAATCAAATGTGTAAACAATCATTCAAACAACATCTCATCATTGGTTGTGCAGACGAAACAAAACAAACAAAACAGTAAAACCCTAATAAAAATGGATTTTTTCTTTTGAACCAATAACTCTTCTATTTATTGACTTATCCCGGTCATAATCAATCCTTTCGTTTAAAATGAAAAATAAAAAAAAAAATATTCGAAACTTTCTTCACTTCCTTTGAAAACATTTTTTACTGGTCTTTATTCTTCAAACATTTGTTGAAGAATTTTCAATCTTTACAGCGTCAATTATTGTCAAAATATTTTTTCTTAATACTTTTAATATCTTTTATTTGTAGTATGATCATGAGTAAAGATAAAAAATATTACAACTTCTTTTTTTTAAAGGATAACTAACAGTTATTATTTTAGTAAAAATGGCCTAAGATCCTTTTTGTCGTCTTCGACAAATGCCACATGAAATCTTTACATGTATTCAAAGCACAACGAACTGTTTTCTCTCCATTTTGTGAATTTTCGTACTGAACCTGCAACTCTAAATAGACGGACTCTATTTTTGTAAATAACATGGGTAAATCTCCTTCTCTGATAACTTATGATAATGAACTTAAAACAACAGTACAACATTTTTTATAAAAACAAAAACCTAGGTAAGGAAATAAGAAATTCATACATTGTACAGACACAATTACTCGCATTCAAAACGATAGAAGGAAGAAAGACTTAATAGTTAATGTATACTAATCGCTTAGGACTGCATGCCTTTTTGTTAAGGTTTCGATGAACTTTTGATTTTGATGAAATAATGTAATTCAATGACGTGCTGTCTAAGTTTTCTGGTAGGGATTCCACGGGTGTTCGTATCACACCCAATCGGTCAGGACTTGCTTCCCATAATCTGCAATCTGACCAAATTCAGAGACACATGATTTTTGTGCTAGGCTAAGCTCTTCCGGTTTATTTTTCTCAGGCTAAACAGTCTATCTGGCCTATAGTGGTACCCACCTGCGAATCATGTCTAAATGTTACAGCATAAGCTTAAAACCAGACCGTGCTTCGGGTCACCACTCGCTTCGCTCGCACTCGCACCTCGCCTTTTTTTTTGCAATTTTTCAAAGAATGATACAAAAGTATTTTCAAATAAACTGAGTTGTCTTTGATATATTAGAAGCGCCTGTAAAGGATCCTAAAAAATTGAAACGCTTTCTATCGGTTTGTCACTCGCTACGCTCGCCTTTGATGAGTGTTTTAACAAATTTACTAAAGGCGAGGTGCGGGCGTAGCGAGCGGTGAGACGGGACAGGGTGTTTTTGAATATTCTGAGGGTCACCTTTTATGTACTATTACCAGCGATTGCAAAGGACTCTAAAAAAATTGAAAACCTTTATATGGGTTCACCGCTCGCTATGCTCGCAGCTCGCCTTTTTACCGTATTATAAAGAAATTCAGCAAAGAAACGAGACAGGGTGTTTTTGAATATTATGAGGTTCACCTCCGATGTTTCAGGAACGCTTACAAAAGACACTAAAAAAATTGGAACAATTTGTAATATTGCAATATTCCAAAGCAACTTACGAAAGGAAAAGTGCGACCGTAGCGAGAGACAGACCCATTCAAAAGCATTTCCCAATATTATGAAGGTCACCTCTGATGTATTAGAAGCGCTTGCAAAGGGCCATCAAAAAATTGAAACGCTTACCGGCTTACCGCTCGCTACACTCGCACCTCGCATATTTACAACATTTCACACAATCATGAAAAAGGCAAGGTGCAAGCGGTGATCCCATACAAAAGCCCGTTCGAATATTCTGAAGAGGGTCGCCTCGCATATAGCAGAAGCGATTGCAATGAACCCTCAAATTAAAACGCTTTATATCGGCTCATCGCTCGCTACGCTCGCATCTCGCCTTTACTGAGTTTCTTTGGAAGAGTATAAAAGGCGAGGTGCGAGCGAAGCTAATGGTGAGGTGATTCAAAGGCGTTTTCGTATAATCTGAGGATCGTATCGGAGCGCCTATAAAGAACCCTCCAAAAAATGTAATACTTTGTATTGTATTGTAAAGAAACATACCAAAGGCGAGGTGCGAGCCTAACGAGTGGTGAGCGGAGACAAAGCGGGTTCGAATAATCTAAGAGTAGGGTCTGCTATTTTAGAAGCGCCTGTAAAGAACCCTTAAAAAATAAAACTTTTCATACCAATATGAATATTCCAAGGCAAGTTGCGAGCGTACCGAGCGGGTTGCGCATAAAAAAGCGTGTTCAAACATTCTCAGGGTCTTCCGTGATGTATTAAAAGCACGCGTAAAGGGCGCTCAAAAAATTTTGAACGCTTTATATGAGCTCACCGCTCGCTATGCTCGCACCTCGCCTTTTTACAATATTCTAAAAACACATACGTACTAAAGACGATCTGAGAGCTTGGCGAGCGATAAGCTGCTACAAGATGTTTGTGAATATTCTGAGAGTCGCCTGTAATAAATTACATCTATGCGCCTGTAGCGTACCCTCAAGGAAATTTAATCGCCTCTTTTGCCTCACCGTTCGCTACGCAGTACTACCATCTTATTTTTCCTGCGTTCTACAGCGGCGTCAATCACCATTGCGCAGTCGCCAATTCTAGCTGTTGTGTTTCCGCAGTGGTAGCGCTACTAGATAACTCATTGCGGTCCAATCGTCAGTGCAGCTAATTCCTCCAAAATATTATCTCTTAATCTTATCTTATCCAGCCGAATCTAGCTGGGTATAGTGCTGAAAAAAAAAACAACCCATTCATTCACCTGGCCACGATACTGACTCAAGTATTTCAAATGTTTTCCTTTCTAGTGACGGCTCCACGATTCAGGTTAGGGCTTTTAAAATAGCTCTGGCTTCTAGTTGGAGGACACTATACATAAAATAAAAAGACAACAGGCAAATTAATGTCCAGCGTCCACTTTGCATCGATCAGCTCTGCAGAATCAAGCTGTAAGGGTACCTACAAAAAAGGAGGAGGGCCGCTAGTTCTAGAGTTGTTGATTAAAGTTTTCAGAGTCAAGTGCTCACAGTTATGTGTCATGTTGTTGTAAGGTCTATGTCTGTAATTAACCGTTGGCCGAAAACGTAAAGTGGAAGCAGGCGTAAAATCATATCCACACCGACTGAAGATGTCAGATCAGTCAGTCTAGGCCTACAGCGCCGCCTCTAAAGAAGGGGAGGGGGATCAAGCCGGGTGGCTTTTTGGCCAGCACACGAAATGGAAAGAAGCTTCAAAAAGCCAAAAGGAAAATTCAATATCAACATTGTCGTACAGATGAAATCAAAACGGGCGAAATAAAATGTCGGAAGGCAAGAAACCATAAAGCATTTGAAATTTTTTAGAAACATCAAAATAAGGTTTTTAGGCATAGAAAAACATCAATGAATTGCCTAAATGTCGCTTCCATTTAGCTAATTGTCCTTGCTTTTGCTCAGTAATGTACTAATTAGGTTCTTCTTTTTTTTTCAAGAGAGTCACTGACGAATTTCACAAAATTTAATTCTTCTTCTTCTCAACATAACTAAGGATTCAAATTGGGTCTGCTGGCTTGCTGATCCCTAATACATTCTAAAGTAAAGGGAACGTTTGCAATGTGTCCCGATTTCATTTCTGTAAGATCAAGGCTAAAAGTGTTTAGCCTAATTGAATCACAGGAGAGCACGTCCACTCAGTAAATATTGACCGAAGAAATTCATATGAGATGAGAAGTAAGGAATTGCATAAACACTCAACACATAAAATCGTTATCGTTTATCCTGTGATAATTTTCATGACCAAAAAGCACAATTTTCATCACTAATTTTGTACAATCCTTTTCAACTATCCTTCAATTCGCCCGATGCAGGTGGTTGAAATTGTATTGATTCTCTTAGCACTGAGAGGACAAATTTCGAACAAGGTGGTTTGGGCTTTAGCAAGATGAGGTATGCGGCTACCGTGCACACTGCCAAAGACGCATAGCTCTCCCTCATTTTATTCTGCTCTTATGCTAAGATGCTAATACCGGGATTAAGCTAGGTTTTCCAAATTTTACTAGCTTCTTCGCATATACGAAAATAAACCACGAATAATTCGCCCACATAGAGATCCGGATAATTGAAGTTTATTTGCTGCACAGCGTGTAGTGAAAACGTGCACTATTCTTTGGCAGAAAATTTTCCAGATCAGAACTTTCGAGGTTTTGTGGAAAAAAAAAATATCTTGACATTAATTTTCGGTGTCTTACGTTTTAAAGCCGCCAGGTTCCCCTGTGCCATCTGTATATTTTCTTTTGCTGAAGGGAAACAAAATGTCGCTCAAGGAATTCAATATACATTTCTTACATCTTACATCTTACATCTTTCTTGACAAAGCCTTGTGGAACTGTGCTGAACTGAAAACAAAATCCATTTCTACACGAATAACGACATAAGAACTCCCGCCCCATTATTGTACAAAAATGGGCGGTAAATTGTCCTCTAAGGGCTAGAGCGGGTGCTGTGTGCCTACCACGTTTGCCACTTGAGACCATAACTAAACCAACTGCATACCATACCTCCCACCTTACGGAAACTACAGTTTCATCCGAATTAAAATCGGAAACGGGATGCCTTTCTTTAGAACCTTGCTCCTTTGCCCAGGAGGTCTAACGCCCACAAAAATAGACAGGTGAGTAGCCGCGCTGCCCCTACCGAAGGGTATTGCTTCTTTTAACTTCCGGGCGGCTCCATCTATTTTCTAGCTAGCAATCCTACTGTCGTTATGGACAATCAAAAGAAAAACTGGCTAGATATAGGCCCTTGGAGGTTCGGATCATGCGAAGTCATCAAATCCTAGATTGTTTACACACTCCCCCACCTAAAAAACGATGCGAGACATCTTCGGCTTATATATGACTGGCGATCCGGAAGAAGAGAAGTCAGTCGTGTCATAAGCCACCTTGCATGACTTGAGTTTGAGTCCGTTTACGTGCAGATCATCTTCTCACTTTTGAGAATAGATGCCGTGTCAGCGTCAGAACACAATACAGCCGCGGGACTCATGGCATCGGTGAAATGTCCAGCTCCTGTACATTGCTTGGACTTATTTAGTGCGGGAAACTCTGAGAGGAAAGCAATCCGAAATCTACATAGACCAGTTCATGTCCTTGCGAATTGTATTAGGTGGAGCCTTGTTGGTGCGGTCTCCAATACTGAATTGTAGTGGTTAGAGGAAGAATGCTCCGCCGATACGCTTCAGTCTCTGACTAAATGCATGACGTTCTCCGATGTAGTGTGCAATGAACTTCGGCACGTGCTACTTCGCTGACATGAAGATGAGTTCCCAAAAGCAATTTACCTCGATCGTTTGAATCCGAGTTTCCCAAGCGGATATATTCAAATAAAGACAATGTCACAAGTCCCAAGGAACCAAACCAGATCAGACAACAGCGAAATTTTTGATTGAATCTTCAAGAAACCACTTTATGGACCGAGAAATGACCCTATATATGCCAGAAAGCGGTTTGGTGTTTCCATTGAGTCCAGTAGGGACATTTTACAAAAGTATTTCATCCCAGAAGTACCCCAGGCGTATCCTGAAACTGCAAGCTTGTAAGCGATGGTGTTATACCAATTTCGATAATTGCCTGACAACGAAGATGAATACTAGCTGATTAAGTAAGACTTTCACCTCCAGCATCAAACCCCTCCTTTCATCATAGGCCAAATAGTGCCAAAAATCGCACGTGGCGGTTGTCACTCGGACATTTTGTAGAAATCTATATTGTGAGCCTAAAAGGATTTTTTAAGGAACCGAAAATCCTTTCTCGAAGTTGGCTTCAATATTTAAGGGTTCATTTTAATAGAACGACTATATCGTTGACCAGCCTAACAAGTTTTTAAATACCGCTTGAGAAAAGTCAACTGCCTGTTTTATCCATCAACGTTTAGGAACCCCGTTGGGGGTTTGAGCCCTACGTGTGGCAAAAAAACATTCTACCTATTGAAAATAAGTTGACGTATACAATTCACCCGTTCGAACTCGAAAATTAAACCTTACATTTGACGAAATGTCTCCTTACCCGATACGCCAGACCTTGGGCTTACACGTCACAAATTAACATAAGCATGTTCAACGATATCGAATAACCTTACTTTTAAACAAAATATCAAACTTAATACATTTTCGTAACAATGCAAATACCCAGTTTTTTACAAAAGAAAACATTTAAAGCATATGACTCACGAATAAACTATGTAAAATTTTCGGCCTATTTTTATAAACGAACAGAAAACAATCAGAGAACCTAACTTTCATAGAAATCTGTACTTTAAACGCAATACAACGCAATTAAAAAAAAAACTTCTAAACCCAGTTTTAATCAGACTGCGATTTTGGGAATATCAAATGGCTGCTTGCAAATTCGTTTAAATTTAGTAATTTCAACCAGTTTCAGCAATTCGAAAAAGATCGCACGCGCAGTCTTACATCTCTATAAATATGAATTTATATGGCAGAAGCTTATCACCCCATATTAGGCAATAATTGACACTGTAGAGATAATTTCGACCCCTCCCCTGCATGTCACCCAACAGTCTCTTCCTTTGCAGAGCTTTTGAATTTCAAGTTATATCTTTTTGCCTCGAAAGCAAGATGTGTACACGGTAATAAAATCAGAGCTAAACTTCATACATAAATTACGCTAACTATGTATATTAAAAGCCTGTACATTAAACTGGAAACTGTGTTATCCTATGCTCCCTCTCTCTTCCCTCCAAATAAACACTAAAAATAAAAAGCTAACTTAAAAATTCAATTTCATATGTAATGGGAGAAAAGATCCTATTATAGACTTATAACGCGACTTGAAACAAAACAAATAAATTATTTTGTATCATAATTGTTTTAATGAAAAACACAAAATAAGTATACATAAATATATATAGACATATGTTTGTAAATAAATGATTATGTAAATAATATAATATATAAATAAATAATACATATGAAAATAACTAAATATGCAAAATAACTAAATTTCTTTACGTGTCATTATAATTCGCCATAAATATATTTTTTTCGCACAACGTCCAATCACGTCCACTTGCACCAAAATTCTAATATAGATATAAAAAAAACACTCAACAAAATATTTATTAAATTCGAAAACGCACTACAAATAATTATGTATTGTTTTTGACAATAGCATTAAATAAAAAAAATTCAAACTGATTAAACAAATAATTTTTAAATAAAAATGCCTAAATCAGTTAAAAAGTGTATGTGTGTGTGTGTGTGTAGAATGTATCACCATGTATCCGATTGAGTTTTTGTAAATCTTCGTGGGACTTATGAAAAAAAAACGTAAACCAAGCGGTTTAAATAATTTCGATTAATCTATATGAAATGAGACTCAAAGACTCACAACAAAAAGCTTCATTGTTACTTATATACATACAAATATATTTTGTAAGATAAAAGCATATAATGAAGAAAACAATGAAATGTAAGTATGTATCTATAAATAATTTAACCAACATAAAAAGGAAATAATGTTCTTTTTGTTATTATTATTTTTATACATAAGTTAATTTATATTTTTAATATTTATTTGTATTATTTTCTAGAATTCTAAAAGCCTTCTAGCATATTCAAATTTATTAGTCCAAACTGATCTTTCAAGAATTTACAAAGCTTATAAGATAAATGTCAGCCTAATTTATAATATTAATAACTGTTAATAAAAGCTAATGTCATCTAATTTAATATTTTATGTATGTATACATATGTACATCATTTAATTTTTAATATTCCATTTACTGATTTTTATTTTACCTATTTTGTACTTTTTATGTTACTGATGTTAAGTCAAAAGATTATATTATTAAGTCAGTACACAAATAGTCTTTGTTTGAATTTTATAGGTAATATTTTTTGGAAACCCTCTAACTTTCTCTATGTTTTCCTGTCTTTGACATTTGAAATAACTAATTTTAAGTTTAATCGTATTTTTTATTTGGTTGTTATTTGTAAAATTTACCTATACAATTTATGTCCTTGCATTTATGGCAAGAACAAAGACGACCCAGCATGCATTTCAAATGAATTCTTAAATTTAGTGACCTCTTATAGTACATTTTTATATACGAATATATATGTACGTAAACGAAAAGTCGATTATGTTTTGGTTTCAGAATCGTCACACAAAGGTAATTTCAACATTTTAACGGTATCGACAGCGACTAAATAGCGCTTTCACGATGAAAGTGGTTTCAGCCTATTATACGAGTACCTTTATTGTCTTATTTTCATAATTTTATTATTTACAGCATGGGAGTAGACACAGGGGGCATGGAGGGGTTATAGCATCCGAACAGTTTATTAAGAAAATTGGACATTTCGATATTAAAAAATGTAAAACGGTGTAATAATATGTTCACAGTGAACGAAATCATGTAATTTGGGGCTATTTTCATGTTTTCGTATGAAAACAGCCCGAAAACATTTCAATTCTCATACAAATTGACACATTGAAAATACGCTATTTTGCATGTTTTCTATGAAACCTTGATTTTTTTCAAATGAAAACGTGTAAGCACCCAGGTCTCAAACCTAAATTCCCCTATTCAGCACATTTCGGCTCACTCCAATATTTTAACTGACACCCGACCAAATTGTTCAGTTTCGTGTGTTTGCCAATGTTCTTAATTTCTCCATGATAAGACGGTCAGTTTGAAGTGACGAAATATGTTTTAAATGACTATCGATGACTGCACCAGAACATTTTTAAACTGAGAACGATTGATAGGCAAACTATTATTGTTGGTTGTCATATGAAATTACAAACAAGTGCACTGTGAACACTTTTCGGTGATTTCTGAAAACGTACGGCGAAATCAATCCGTTTTCGTCCTCTCTGGATAGAATATAATAATCAACTGTATTTGAAAATAAGTCTTTATAGAATTAGCGAATAAACAGCAAATTTTGATTGATTGAAAAATTACGCGATGAAATAATTCAGGCCCGCGTTACCATTTCAAAAATGGTCGGATCGTAATTGTAAAATATCTTAAGCCCAATGGCTCGAATGGTTTGAAACTACGAAACTACTCATATTGCCAAAACTGCAATCTCGATACATAGGCCTTTGGTTTTCAATGCTATGGACCGTTTTCTCGTACATCTTATCTAGTGGTTAGACTTATCGTATAGACAAGACGCCCACCATTTTCTAAAACTTTTACTCATTATATTGAATTAGTAAATGTTTGTTTATTTTGCATAGTTTTGCCATAATTATCCAAGGATAAGCTATTGTATGAAAAAGCATAATGATTTTTTTTTTCGTTTTCAGATGATGGCGTAACCAAGCAAGATATGGCATAACTATGCATAACTATGCGGTGTGCGCCTCGCCTATACGATAAAATTAATTATCCGATAAGATAGCCTAAAATCGGCCGTATATTTGATTTAACGAAAGTTAAGTGAGACGTTGAAACCAGCTTTTTGGAACTGTGAAAATTGGGTGTCGTATGTCGATCAGTTTCTTTAAATTAGGCAACACACATCAATAAATTTAGTAGATTTTCGTTTCGGAAGCTGTGTCATTTTTTACTATATTGCCAAATTGATGACATTTTAGAAGATTGAAAAGTCTGAAATAAATCAAGTTGCAAATTGAACAAAAGGGGCTTCAATATTTTGCACAAGAAATATTTATAAAGTCTGTCTGTCTGTCGAACGATGATCGTTTAATACCATAAATTCGGAAATAAGAGCAGAAATTCCATAAGACTGGAAAACTTATAGCGAATATTTTAATAAAGTGTTTTTTTTTATACCCTTCACTCGTAGAGTAACGGGTATATAAACTTTTTCATGAAGTTTGTAACGCATTGAAGGAAGCATCTTACGACCATATAAAATATGTATATATGTATATGATCAGCATGAGGAGCTGAGTCGATTGCGTGATGTCCGTCTGTCTGTCTGTTGCTACGCGTTTTACTCGGCCAGTTAAAAAGCTATCGAGCTGGAACTTTGCACACATGCTTCTTTTTACTGCAGGCAGTTTGTATGTTTGATTCGCTAAACTCGGACTGCGGGGTCATGGGGCTGCCATACACACCCAGCCCCCCAAAATGAGTTTTTCTAAGAAAAACTTTTTGATTCGTGCACCAATTTAAACCAAACCTCAGAAAAGTGCATTTCAATTGATGCCACAAAATATTATGTAAAAATGAATAGAATCGGACAATGGGGTCATTGGGCTGTCATACAAAACCAACTCCCAAAATTGAGTTCTAAGAAAAATTGGTTTATTTGTGCACCACTTTCAACCAAAACTCGTAAAAGTGCATTTCTATTGATGCCACAAAACATATTTCAAAATGAATGGAATCAGACAATGGGGTCAAGGGGCAAATAATATTAAGACTGTTTACTGTTGATCTTTTGATGTAAGCTTTGATTATATCTGTCTCCCTGGAAAAAAGCCGCCGTGCTTTGCCACCTTTCTATACTTTACATTTTGTCATAGGAAAGAGCTATATTTTTGTAAAAGAGCTATATTTTTGGTATTATACCTTCAGAGGTATGTAACCTCTGAACTTTGATCAACATTCAATTAGGGCCTTTTTTGTCCTTTTTGAACTGCGCAGACATACGCAGATTTTCACGTTAAGCTACTTTCGTCAGAAACCCTAAGCGTATATGTATTTATAAAAATTTAAATTTCATCTAAAAAAAATACAATATAGAGAGTTTTATCATGACGTATAGTAGACATCCTAATGGAAAAATTCCCCCTTCATATGTACGCGTACGTGTTCATACAACAAACAAATCGAAAACCATCGTCTTTAGGGCAACATTTGGCAAATTTTGTCAATTCATGTCAAAAGTTTCGAATAACATGCAGCAAGACCGAAAACTCACATGGATGTTAGATGTCATCAAACCTCATTATACATTCATAGACAAACTTTTAAAACCTTTAACAAAAAAAAAAAAAAAACAAAAAGACTGTTCAATGAACTTTGACACGAACATCTGAGATCTGACTGAGAATATAAAGGTGTATTAACACACGTTACCAAACAAATATACAGTCAACATGTAATATGATAATCCAAAAAGTTCACAAAGTACGTACGAGTATCTGTATCTTGTCTGGATACAACAACATACGAGTACTCATTATTTTTCGAATGAGTATAATTTAGTTTACGTCGGCTCATTACTGTTCAGGAGAAACGTAGGTTGGAAAGACGACTTCTCATTCCTAATTAATATTTTCCCCAGGAGGAACGTTAATTCAACATGTTTTGCTATAAGGATAACAGCGGAGAAAAGAGATGGCTTCAAATGAGTTTGCACGTGCTATTATAAAACACACGTTTCCGGTTTTCCTCTGGCCACAAAGGACATCAGTGACTTGCAGCAAGTTTTGGAGGTTATTGACCATTTTCGGCTTTTAGTTTCAGTTTTAAAGTGTTGCTGTCGGTACAAGAGGAGCTTTAGGGCTAGTTTGATAAAATTTTTGTTTCGGATTTTTGGATTAGCATTAGTGTGAAGGTGACATTGATGCACGGGAAAATTGATAGTTTTTTTTAGCTACCCGGAATTTATGGTTGTTGTTTTCAATGATTTTTAGTATTGTCGGAATTCTTTGAATCGCTTATATGTTAGGTGCTCCTTTAAGAATATTTCCAAACCTGGCTTTTCTCCGCATTTGCTAAGGGTGGTTGCCACATCCTGGAATTGGAAAATGCTGCTTATACCAGCAAGATTCCATTTAAGTATCTAAAAAGTTAAAATTAACCAAGTTATTGTAAATTAAACCAAAAAAACAAACTTTAGCCCTGAACTTGAACATCATTCCTGACCTTTTCAGCATTCCTAGCTACAGCTTGGTAAATACAAGGATCAAAACTTGTAATTTCTTTACAATAATCCACTTCAAAGCGTCTATCTACCAGTATGTACGTGCAAGCATTTTCTCAACAAAAATATTACTTTAGCAAAGTAAATAAAAAGACAAAACTTTGTTGTGTAACTCATAGAAATCATCTGAAATCTGATGTAGAAAAACAAAACCAAGCCATCAGATTCGAAAGGTTGGTACAGTTAAGAAGGTACATCCACGTGAGAGTGATGAGAAAACTTTTTAATACTCCACGTATTTTTATAATGTTTGTGTTGCGGCGCGTTTCTCTCCTTCGTCTGAACATTTTATACGATATCATGTTTCATGCTATCTAACTTTTAATAAGTGTCAACATGACGAAGAGAAAAAAAAATAAAATAAAATAATATCAATCCTGCAGAAAAGGGAATAAATAATGTAGCGATAAGAAAATTTCCGCGCTGTATTACAAAGTACTTACTTAAGTGCTTTCTGGTGGAGGAAGTAAAAATCTGAGAATCTGCCATAAATTGTTCAAAGTGATTTAATGAAGTCATAATTAAGGTACCGTAAGCTGTCTTGTAATTATTGGTGGGAAGAATAATTTGTTGGCGAGTGTTTGATGCAGGAGCAAAAAATTCAAGAAAGAGTAATCGTCGTCGAAATAGTTCATTTAATAGATTTATCGCAATGAGTGATGCTCCTTGTTCAGGGGTTTTGGCAATTCAGACTAAACCTCTTCCAGAATTATTTCCAGTAGAAACTGACCCAGCCAGGACATTGCTTTGACTTTGTTTTAAAATATGAGTACAAGGAATTATGCGCCCTCCTTGCGTCGAGGAGGTTTTACAAGCTTTGGTCAGGCGGATTGAAACGCGAGTCTTTCCACATACCGAAACGACTGTCGTTGATTGTTGTAGTACATTGTATTTCTAGTTTTCCCCTCGTACACAATAAATGTGAGCTTCTATCTTTAAACTTTTGTTGTTGAATATTCATGAGTTTTCTTATTTTTTCTTAAATAATGATCTTGAGAAAAGTTGCGGAATGTGTTGGTAATTCGCTTATTTATCCTGACGAAATGCGACTTGAATTCTTTTATCAGTGCGTGATGTGTATTATACCTCATGAAAAAAATGCTCCACATCACTACGATAAGTAGTTTATCTTTCAGTAAGAGCAAGAGGAAACGACCAGGACGGAGTAAGTCTGCTCGGATGTTTTAGAGCTTCTTCAAAGCTATAATCTATAGGCAAATCCTTAATCTGCGATGTAGGGTATTGTTGAAGGATATGTGGGTGTTAGAGGGATGAAAACACCGCACGTTTTATATTTTAAGTATTTTATTTTAGTCTTAGTATCACAGGATTTTACATTACTTAATTGCTCGGCAGCTCCGGGTGAACTCTCAATGAAGACTGTCGTTTTGGTTGCCAGGCGGCGAGTCGTCGAGTTGATTAATATGATGGCGGCCGTCTTGTCCGGTGTTGCCGCCACATCAGCCCCCCTTGAGATGGTGATCGTTGAACGTCGTCGAATACGATATCGGGAGATGATGACGGTGTGATGGGACTGCCGCTGATTTTGCTATTGTTGGCGGATGCCGCTGATGATGGTGTTCATGGCGGTATGGTCGAATTGCCGCTGACTTTGAAATTCGTGGCGGCATGGTGTAGTTGCCGCTGGGCCAGCTCTGCTTGTTGTGTCTGCATTGTACACCCTGCTTGTTGTGTGCGCATTTATGCTTGTAGACGTTCCGGGAAATGTACTTTTCTCCCCGTCCTTGTTGTTGTATGGTGTTCTCGTGTGGCTGTCTTCTCGTGCTCGTGTGGAATCTCCGAGGTGATGTCAGGTGGTTGGCTCGCTAGCGCATGCTCTTCTTCTATGTGGGCTGCTTTGAGTCGGTCGATAGTGATGTGTTTCTCTTTTCCGTTGACAGAAACTTTGTATGTTTTCGGATAGCGCTTGATTATCTCGAAAGGGCCATCGTAAGGTCGTTGCAATGGCGCGTGCACGGTGTCGTTCCGGATGCACACATATTTGCATGTCGACAATTCCTTTTGTACGTATGGCTTTTCGTGTGCGTGGTGCGATGTGGGCTTCGGTCGTATCTTGCTCATCATTTCGCGCAATTCACGGCAGAATTTGGTTTCGTTGCGGAGGGGCTTCAGCTCCGTGAAGAATTCTGCGGGTAGGCGCAAACTTTTTCCGTAGACCAGGTCAGCTGGAGTTGCTTTGATGTCTTCTTTGAAGGTTGACCTTAGTCCCAACATGATGAGTGGGAGTTCTTTCGACCAATTTGGATTGTCCTTGCATTTTAGCGATGCTTTGAGGACTCGGTGAAAACGTTCGATGATTCCATTCGCTTGTGGGTGGTAAGCCGACGTTCTTAGGTGATGTATTCCCAATTGTCGGTTCGTCTGCCTGAAGAGTTCGCTTTCGAATTGGCGCCCTTGATCGGTCGAAATTCTCGATGGTACGCTGAGTCGGGATATCCAGCCGTCGATGATGGCAGTTGCTACAGTTTCGGCCGATATGTCTCTCGTTGGAATAGCTTCGGGCCAACGTGTGAATCGATCGATGATTGTTACCAGATATCGATATTCATTCGATGGTGGTAATGGTCCGACGATGTCCACGTTTAGGTGATCGAACCGGGTATCTGTTGGTGTGTAGTGTGCCAACGGCGCTTTGTTGTGTCGGTGAATTTTGGATTTTTGGCAGGCAATGGAATGTTTTGACCATTGTGTGATGTCGTGTCTCATGCCAGGCCAGATGAACTTTTCGCCGATTAGTTTGTTTGTAGCTCGGATTCCGGGATGAGACAGGTTGTGCATTTCTTGAAAAACGAGTCTCCGGTGTGGTTTGGTGATGAATGGCCTTGCCGTGTTGCCGATGACCTGACAATATAGCGTTTTCGTTGAGCTGGGAATCGGTAGCTTGGTTTGTGAGATGCTGTGCTTCGATTTTCTTTCGATGATTTCTCTGATTTCAATGTCCGATTCTTGATCACGGGCCAGTTCATTGTAGTCGATGGATTGTTGTTGGATTCCTTCGATACGCGACAGGAAGTCTGGGACAACATTGTCTTTCCCTTCGACGTGGCGGATGTCAGTCGTGAATTGGCTGATGTAATGTAGTTTTCGTAGATGTTGAGGCGTTGCCTTCTCCGCTTTTTGTGGCGTGTATCAGAGGTTGATGGTCCGTATAGACCGTGCATACCCGTCCTTCGATATCATGAGCGAAATGTTTTACGCTCAGGTAAATCGCCAGCAGCTCTCGAGATTATGCGCTCCAATTTCGCTGAGCGTTGTTTAACTTTTTCGAGTAGAAGCCCAGTGGTTGTAGCGTGTCGTTTGCCATTTGGTGTAGCACGCCACCTACGCTTGAATTCGATGCATCGACTGCATCGGAAAGTTGCTTTTTGAAACGTTCAAATGCTTTCGTTGCTTCCTCTATCCATTGAATCTCTCGCTTATCGTTTTTAATGTTCCCGGGGATTAGCTGCTGCAAGATATCTTGGGTTTCTGCTGCTGCTCGGATGAATCGTCGGTAGAAGTTGATCATAGCGATAAATCGTCGGAAATCTTTGGCTGCTTGAATGACAAAATGGCTTCTACCTTGTCTAGCAATGGTGAAATTCCCTCGGGTGAGACGATGTGCCCGAGAAATTTCACTGACGGTTGACTGAACTTGCATTTGTCCAAGTTAATTGTCATTCCGTGATGCTCGAGTCGACTGAATACGATGCGCAAGTGTTTTTCGTGGTCCTCTTCGTTGTTGGAAGCTATACAAATGTCGTCCAGATATGATACCACAAAGTCGAGTCCACGCAGTACGCCGTCGATGTGTCGTTGAAACGTTTGTCCGGCGTTGCACAAGCCGAACGTCATGTACACAAATTCAAACAATCCAAACGGTGTGATGATTGCCGTTTTCGGGATGTCACTTGGGTTGACGGGGATTTGGTGGTAAGCTTTCTCCAAATCGATTGTCGTGAAAATTTTCTTCCCGGCGAGTACGTGGTGGAATGTTTGAATATTTGGGATCGGGTTCTTTCCGTGTCACCGAGTTGAGGGATCGGTAATCTCCGCAGGCACGCCACTTTTTACCATCGTTTTTCGGGGCCATGTGTAAAGGTGATTGACCTTCGACGGGCGGCAAATGCCTTTTTTCATCAGGTATTCGAATTCTTCCTTCAGCTTTTCTGGTGATAGTCGTCTGGCTTTCGCGAATACTGTCGATCCCTTGGTTATGATGTGATGGAACGTTCCATTGTCCGGGATAACTTTGTTGTCCGGTATGGATAGTATTTCCTTGTACTCCCTGAGTAGTTGATTGTATTTGCCGCTGTTATCTTCGATGACTTTGACGGTTGGCGTGTTGGTACATCGTGTTTGGCCGGCTGTTTTTAGTTGGGTTTTTGTGTCGATTAGCAGTTTGTTTGCTACGTCGACCAATAGTTTGCAATGGCATAGGAAATCGGCGGCGATGATGGGAGTCTCGACGTCTGCTATGCTGAATGTCCAATCGAAATTGCGGCGTAGCCCGCGATTTACTTTAACGGGTTTTCTGTCGTAGGTTGCGATCGATGAGCCGTTTGCGGCGTAAAGTTTCGCCGTGATGGGTTTCATTGTGGTTCTTTCGTTTAAATTGGGTGGTATAACAGATACGTCTGCCCCCGTGTCGATCAGGAAAGTGTTGGTTGTTACCGAATCTCTTATGAAAAGTCGGAGAGTTTTGTTCAAGCCGAGCCAATTCCCTCCAATGTTGGCTCGACGAGCTAGTTTACCGAAAGTTTGCTGGGTTGTCGTTCCGTGTAGAAATTGCATGGTTGTTTGCCTTTCTTCGCCTGCCATCCGAATTTGAAGTGCCACCAACACTTATCGAATACTTGTCGTGATGATGCGACTGACTTTGTTCGTGTGGTGTGTGGTTGCGTGTTGCTTCGCCGAACGCTGATTCTGTCTCTGGAACTTGAGCGATGGGTGCCATTTTGTAGTTGGTGCAATATTTGTTGAACTTGAGCGCGCATTGTTTGCATTTCCACGCGTAATGAAACGGGTGTCGTCTGCTCCTCCGGCGTGTATGGGTGTGGTTTGATTGTGTTGACCACTTTGTCGGATAATTGCTCCCAGATGCGGCCGGCCATTTTTGCTTTCTCGCTCAGAGTCAGATTTGCTCCTGACGCTAGCACTGTACGCACTTGCTCTGGTAGGTTTTGTTGCCAGAGTATTTCCAATAGATTTTCCGTTATTGGTGTATGAGTGGCATGTGTCCGCATTTGTGTTAAAAGCTGAGATGGCTTTTGATCGCCTAGTTGTGTGCCGCCTAGAAGTTTCGTTATCTTGGTGCTCGTGCTCTTTGCGAACTCTTCGGTGACACGTTTTTTCAATGTGGAATACATTTCGCCGGCGGTTGGTGGATTTGCGTGTAAGTCTACGAGTTTGTACATCACTTTTGTTGGAAGTTGGCCGATAGCCGTGTTATATTTTCGTTTATCGGACGTGATTCCTTCTGCGTCGAATGCTGCTTCCACTTGCCAGAACCAAATGTCCGTATGCTCTGGTGTAAATAGTGGCAGTCTAATTCTTGATAATGCGCTTACACTGTCCATAGCTACTCGGTAACAACACTTTTGGGATAGCACCGTTTGCGGCCGCGGATGGGATTGGCTTTTTCGGGGTTTCATCGTTGTCCGGCATTTACCACCGTGTGTCTATTTTCTTGTTCGGGATAATGGTCCGTGTAAGATTCGAACTGTTGCACAATGGGTTAATAATGTTTTCGATATCACTTTGCGAACACGCGGTCACTTTGTTGCACCGGTAAAAATTTTTGGCACCGGTAAAATTTTAGTTCCGTTGTTCGAGTGAGTTGCTCGAATGCTTTTTTTGGACACGATGTTTCCACCGAGAGATATTATTATTGCGCGTGTTTCATTTATGAAGAAGTCGTCACTAGTTGTGATAACTGATATTATAGTTATTTTCGAGTATTGTCACAGATTTGCGAACGCGCGGACACTTGTCGCACCGGTAAAAATTGTCCCGTTGTTCGAATAATTTTTCACGACATGAAAATTGGAACACAAGAGCACAATTTTATTATGGCGCGAGTTAAATTTTCACAAGTTTTAGTCACTGATTGTGGTGGCTGTATCTTATTTTTCGCGAGCGGGTTCGTTTTTTAAAAGTCGGGGTCACCAGTTGTGGGTGTTAGAGGGATGAAAACACCGCACGTTTTATATTTTAAGTATTTTATTTTAGTCTTAGTATCACAGGATTTTACATTACTTAATTGCCCGGCAGCTCCGGGTGAACTCTCAATGAAGACTGTCGTTATGGTTGCCGGGCGGCGAGTCGTCGAGTTGATTAATATGATGGCGGCCGTCTCGTCCGGTGTTGCCGCCACAGATATATAGAAGGAAAAATCCTCTCCCGAAATATTTTTTCTGCGTACGCCCCCGACCATGTCTATAGGCTGTGTTAATCCATCTCGCTGAAGAAGTGGAGTAAACACATCATTTCGGCCATCATAGCTGGATAGGTTCTTGTAGGTATTTTATAATTAGGGATTTATCGTTTGAGGATGTCCGATTTAGAGTAGTCTAGTTGGTGCGTCCAAGGCTCCTTTACTGCTTCAAGTGTAGTTTAGTTTCAGATATATATAAGTTACACGCGCCTACAAACACTCTCGATCTAGTCGCCTTCTACGTCATATCCCATTGTGGCAACCTGGGCAACTGCACCGGGCTGCAAAT
Organism: Microchrysa polita; assembly: GCA_949715475.1. Classification (NCBI taxonomy): domain Eukaryota; kingdom Metazoa; phylum Arthropoda; class Insecta; order Diptera; family Stratiomyidae; genus Microchrysa; species Microchrysa polita. Next base: position 129,430,563 of record OX454415.1, on the reverse strand, counting down.
TTTGAATGGCGGCATATTTCTGAAACTTTCATCCTTCATTGAATTAATGTTCTGTGAAATATAACCATTTCGATATTTAAATAAATTAGAAAAAAATAAATAAATAAAGGAAACTCTGCAAAAGTCGTTCCTTAGTAGTATTAGGTGCTTCGGCTTTTGCCGCTCTACCGACCTTGCCCCTTCTTTTTACAATCCAACGATGAATGGATTGATAATGAATACCAGATTATTTCAATACGGCAGTCTAACGGGTTAAACGAACAATTATAAAATTCGAATAAAGTCGGATCACTGAACTATTATTTTTTTTTATCTGTGCACGGGGCGTTAAAAATGCCAACGTAGACTTCAGTCTGCCAGTTCACCACTATAGCTATGAGAATCGCGCGTAGGAGAAGTAACATACACTCGGAATCAAGAAAACCGGTAACTTTTATTCCTCTCGGAAACTGCTCGTTTCATTAAGTATTGAAAACGACCACTTCGTGGGGCTGCAACTGGATAACGGTTGTGACTAAGAAAAAAAGTACTTAATATCCATTGTTTGGGAGCCGAGACATTTCTATTGACTTAAATTGCACTAAACGTTACGGAATCTCCCGAAAACAATCAAAAATCCAGTTTTAAAAAAAATGTACACCTCACATGAATGTAACCGATCTACTTTCAGCCTAAACTCAACTATTTCCCAGGGGGTAAATCTGGCACTGGTTGGTGGAACTTGCCCAATTTCGAGGTCCTGCTTTCAGTATACTGTATATCGAAGTGCCCATTCAAAATTAGCAAAATCTATTCTTCCATTCAATTTTATTCACACACGATAAAATAGCAAAAAATGAAATAAAATATAATAAATGTTAGCACGTAATACGTAAATTTATAATATTACACTTTTAGATTTAATCAAATAGCTGTTCGTGTGGATATTTATTATGAAACAACCAAAAAAGAATGTGTGTATCTACAAAAAAAAAAAAACGAAAAAAAAAAACGTAAGAATTGATGCGAGATTTGTGCGACTATTTCTATGTACATACTATACATAGGAATACTCAATTTTGGGATTTCGGAAATGCAATTTCATTTGTCAAATTGGAATGCCTATAAATGGGCATGGGTGTGGTAAACTTGATTTTTGAGCGATGAATTTAGGGTAACGAAACAAAAAAATTGTTTTCAAAACAATTTATAATTAAAAAAATGCTAGGAATGCTTACTAGGGAATATTATACAAAAATATGAAATATATTAGTGATGTATTGTCTTAATGGTTAATGTTATATAAATCCAAATATATGTAAAAAAAATACAATTTAAAATACATTTATTGCCGTTGTAACTCAGAAAATTTAAATAATGGGAAACAGTAACATAAAAAAATACTAATCAAAAACTATTTACAAATAAATCTATTTTGAGGGTGCATATGGAGGCTAAGCCGAGATTCTCTCATATTTTATTAGCGACAAAATAATAGAAAAATCATTTTTCCGATCTCTCGGTTTTGTGCTGGATGATAATCAAGCGGAAGTGACTTAAATCTGTAGTCAAAAAAGGAAATAGGACACAAGATTTTCTCTTGATAATCTAGAGCCACTAGCACATTGCATACAGATCATGAAATGAAAACAATCATTTGTTTGCTAAGTAAGACAAACTTTAGCAAATGCTAGAACAGGATTTTGATATTTGTAGGGATCCAGACACATTCGTTGTCAGAAATAGAAACAGGAAATTATTATCGTATCCTCTAAAATCAACAGAATAGTATTGAAGGAATTTTTTTTAACTCAATTTGAAAAAAAAAAAACAAAATTGTATATCAAAAAGCTAATAAAATATTCAGAATTGGGTTTAATTGCACCCCCAATGGGAAATGATTTGATTTGTGTTTTAATAAAAAAAAAAGGAAGAATTACATAAAATAGTTATGTGCCGATATTCAACTAATAAAAATCAAATAAAAGAGTAAATAGGTTTAATGTTTGATAGGATTAAGAATTTCAAAGAAGAATAGTATTTTGCTAATTTCGATAGATGCACTTTTCAATACAGAGGAACACAGTTATGGGAAATTCATTAAAATTGATATATCAATTGAAAAAGTAAGACACTAAACTAATAGCAGGCAGGACCTTCTTTCGTTGACTATTGCAGGTACTGACAGCTAACTTAAAGGTTTTTTTACAAACCAACCCAAAATTAACATACTCGTTGTTCTTACACGCTCTGTAAAAAATATTCCACAAGGATATTAGTACTCGTGTGTTTATAAATAAATAAATAGTCTACAATGCCACTGAGTTCGAATTTCAAATACGCGCACGCTGCATATTCAGAGTCTTTTGAAGCGTCACAAAATAAATGTAACTTAATTCTGCACTACCGAATATCTAAGGTAGTAAGCCTTCTAGGGATATTCATCCTTGCGATCTCCTAGCTTTCCATAGCCAAACTTTTTATCAAGTCGAGCTGTCCCATTCAATTCTACTTTCCCAGATCAGTCGTAAGAGAATTTTAACCCGGCCACATGAAAGTTGGCTGGCAATACCAAATTGTCAATAATTATTGTCTTAATTGCCAGCACTTCTCTTAGTTCGTCGCTCTACAAGGCACAAGTATTTCATTGACAATTTTATGAAAATTAAACCAATGAATTATCTCTTCCGTTTTGTAGTCCCATATGAATCCTAAAATTCTTTATTGCCTTAAATTGTAAGTGACTTGCTTAATTTCCTCAGTTTTATTCTAGATACTTTTTGGGGTTAAAGAACAAACCTCATCTGAAGTTTAAGTTGTAATAATATTTAAATCATATTCTTTGTTTTACAACAGTTACGGCTTTTACGCTAATTATCTATGTACTCTCCATTGAAGGATTAGGTGAAACGATATTAATTAAATTGAGACTGTTCAAGAATATCACAGGAAATGTGCTGATAAGTTCGTGTCAGCTGCACTCATTCAAGTCGGAAAAAAATTAAACAATCAAAAACCAATTTTTTTCAGGAATAAATCTGAACATCTGCTAGTGGCGATAAAAGCTACATAATGTCTTTTTATGACATGCAGTACAGTAGTCGATCTGGGGTAGATTTTCATTTAAAAAAAACTAATTTCCTCTTTTGCATTAGTGGTAGGATAAATTGAAGGGAATTTCTTTTCCCAAAAAAGGTGTTTATACTCAAGGGCTTTTAAAAAAAAATCTCTTCGAATATATCCGGATACAAAATACCGCAAAATATGAAAAGCACAGCATTAATTCGAAAACAAAGATTTTTTTATTATTTGCAAGATGGTGAAAATTTCAAAAAGATGGCATCCAGCTATGTCAGATTTTTAGCGACTTAAACCCCATAAAGTGAGCTTCCTCCCCTGCATAACCACCTCTCAATATTATCTATAGCAATAGTGACTTCAGTTTTTGATTGTTTGATCTTTATATCTATTTTGCTTCTACAATTCAGAGATCTGTAATAGACCAGCGGAGAAGCTGACCGTGAATGTACTAAAACGTAGAAAGGCTCTTTAAAAAAAAGGTCGGCTGAGGCAGATACTGGCTGCTAGACTAGAAACGGATTGAGAGTTTTACCGCCTCTTCGTCCTTGTACACACATATTGAAAACAGGATTCTCGTACCTAGGAAGCTACAGGCAAACACGAAGAAGAAAATTTAAAACTCGAAAGAAAGGAGCCCTGGCATTAGCTAGCTTATTCGCGATTTTCTACCGCTCTGCGGCCAAGATGACGCGGTAGGGTCGCACATGAGAAATTTAAAAATCCCGACCGTAAGGCGCGAGCCGTTAAAAAAGCACCTACCTCGCAAGACTAACCTTACTTCTCAAGGATGGGCGGCGGGGAATCTTTAAAATATTAGGGGGAGCACATGAACTCATGAGCACAAGAAGAACGCTTGCTTTCGATTTTTTCTCAAATGGGATCCTTGGCGTATTATAAAATGCAGAACAACACAGCATGTACACAATAACGTGGACCACTTATCTGGATTTTATTCCTTGCGCAATCTTCCTACTTCACATTATAAACCGCCGCAAAATAACTATGAAAAAAGTACTGCTTTTTTCCTCAAAAAACGAAAATATATTAAAATCACTGAGATTCCCAAAATGCAGCCAAAGCACAGAATAAACAAATAATATGTGTTAGAACCTTCCGTTAGAGATTTTTATGGGGTGTGTCTCTGTAGATGTGCCCATATTGCATCCCAATTATGTTGAAATTCCAGCATTGATTCCATAAAATATTGGGCCCTCAATGTTTTCCCTCAGCCTCGTCCATCTGATATCGCCTCGCAACTTCTTCCATTCCATTTACAAATCGGACACTCTGAAGAATCATCCAAATGTTTTCGGTTGATTACTTACACTTAGCTACATATATCAGGGTTGTGTTGATGCTCCTTCATAATCTGGTTTTAATGATACAATCACCGATAGGTATGTTAAAAAGGCTTATATGGTTGGTGTTGCTATAACTTTTGGACGCTTCATCAAGAAGAAGAGACTCGAGAGCACTCAAAATGCACTTCACCGCGCAAAACAATTTGAAATGGACCAGAAGAACTCTTACCAGTATCACGGACACGATAACCACGCCTTGGATATTCGGGGATGACAGCTATCCAATTCGCACAAGCCAGGGTCGCAATATGCTTCATATAGGGCGCATCAGAAGCTCGGGCCTCTAAATATTTTTTAACATTGGACAGATATAATCTACGCTATTGCAGAATATTTTCTGAATTTCAATGAAACAGTATCGACGAGTTGTTGTGGATTTAACATTCATAATCGGACAGTGCAAACTGTCACACAGTTGAACTCCAACATTTCTTTTCTTTTAGCATAAATTGTTTGCTGAGCAAAATTTGTATAATTCAACATATTTTATTCAGAACTCTTGTTACAAAATATTGTGTCATCTGAATATTTATAAAGGACGATAGTAGGGTTCCCATATCTGCTCGAGCCTAGAAGTCGTTGCTGCCCCGTTATGTGCTCGTGAAAACTTTAAGAGAACGCACTTCTAAAACGATGTTGAAAAATTATATCTCTATGAAAAACATAAAATCGTCTCATTGCAGTCCTCCTGCTAAGTCATTTACTTTTGGAAATGCATCAAATTAGGCAACGAAACAATTAGATTTCCAATTTAGGAACTCAATTCCTGAAATGTGTTTCCGACAATATGAATCTGAATTGGGTTTAGAAAGACCCTGAGCATTGCTGATGATAAAAAATTACTGGAAAGCTGACTTGGTATTTTGGTGGTCTAATACATACACATATATACACGGAACTTTACGAAGACATCAAGAATTTAAGGAATTTTCTGTTTAGCCTTACAAATGGGCATGGGCGCCCAAAAAGCACCGTTTGCGACATGATTTAGATGCCGAGGGCTTACAAGGCCGACACTAATTTTTACGGGAAAATTGTCTCAAATCCGACTAATTTTTGGTTAAATATGGCTTCGTGTATACGCAACGACTCTTATCTCTAAGCCCAGACATGCCTACTGTCTTATATGTAGGGCACCTAAAACATTGGACACCCTGTAGCGTATTTGACATTAGGTATGATTTGGACGTTACAGAATGATACAGGAGGGATTTTCTTATTAATCTAAACTATTGGTGAAGTATTTTTTTGTCGTCTAATTAAAGAAAAAATATTCCGAAAATCGGCAATTTTAGAAAATTGAAAATGTTAGTTTTCTTCTTGAAGGACATGCTTTTATTTTCATGAATATACCATCTAAATTATTAAAATAAAGTGCGTTTGGAAGCTAACAGTTCAATGGACCGCAAATATTGCGCATGGAGGTTTTTGTTGAGTTTTCATTTCTAATGTGGCATTTGTTTTTAGGGTGTCCTAGGACAGTAGGCAAATATGCTACTATGAGGTTGTGTCAAGAAGTATTTTCGATTTGTTAATTTTTTTTTATTTTAATCAATTACGATATTAGAAAAAAGCCAGGATATCACAAAATGTAATTAGAACCTCTATATTGATTTTTCGGAACGAAAAATTTAGATCAAGGTTCTGAAATTGAGGCTTGGGTAGCAATTGATGGCCTACTCACTCACTAGTTCACTGTACTTTTTAATTGTTTGTGACGTCGATTGAATTTTTTGTGTAGTTAGGCTTACAAATGAATAATCTACGAGTATTGTGAAATAACTGATTATTTTTATATTTTATGAGGCAGACTCATAAACGAAATAGTTACTAACGCCATGAGTCATATATGTCTCATATATAGCGAACATAATGAGTTAACTACTCACTAAACAAATTTTGTCCGTTAAACATGGCCAAGATGCTGAAAACTGCTATTTTCGTTAAGTAATTTGTCCAAAACCTAGTTTTAAATAAAAAAAATATTTTTTTCGCATGTTTTGGAATAAGTGTCCCTAAATAAGCAATAAAACCATAAAAATACTTGAAACTTCTCAAACGGCTCCATAGGCATATCTGGGTTAAACGGCATATAATTAACTCTAAGAGTCGCCATACACTATCCAATCTTATTGTACTACAATCTTTTTGATCGTCAGATAAATTGAATGATGTATGCGACTATCCAAACCAGTTTAAACTTTCTTTCGCGGCTTCCTGTTGTTTGATATAATTGGACTGCACATTTTTCCGCTTAAACCCATGTTGCAAAATGAGTTACAGTACCGACAAAAAAAAAATGGTAAAGATCTGCATAAAAATTTCCATCACTCAAAATATTTGTTTTTTCTTGGGCTTTCTTTTTTTTTTCTTCAGAAAAATAGGATCAGTTTTGCTGACTCGGACTGACCAAAAATTTATAGTGAAAAAATTTCAGAATGTCAGTGATAGAGATTGCAAACATTCAAGCGAAATTTCGAAAAGGTCATTAGAACTGAAAAGAGTTCAATTAGGATTGGTATCGCTTACCTGTATGCAATTTTGGGATAGCATTTGCATGAGTTAATTATAAATTGCCATATACAGGGTGACCCATTCTTGGTGCAGAATATTTTATTGGAAAGTAGTGTGGCTCATTTTGGGAAAATTAACGGGACCACTCGATTTTTAACAGTTACATTGTTATAGTATTTTTTGTAAAAATGCCCGACTTGCCGAAATAAATCAAAATTTTCCAACCATCAAATACTTCATCCGAGATATGACTTCACTTTCTGAAACTACATAAAATTTCGAATCCGATTCGTAACGTTACGAAGTTGCTCGTATCTTCCGAGATACACCCGTTGAAACTTTAAAGAAATTTTAAAATGGGGCTTTCATAAAAAAATCAAATGATAAAAATTGATGAAAACCCGATTTTTAAATTTCTTTTTGAACGAGTGTATCTCAGAAGATACGTTGGTTGGATTGTTTCTCTATTCACTAGCGAGATTATAAAACGGTGGGGTTTTTAGAGGGTAGGATTTTGTAAGGGCGGGATTTAGTAATGCCGGGATAATGTTAAACGGGATTTTTTGTAAAACACGCGATTATAAACGGTAGGGATTTTGTTTTTCGGGATTATGTAGGTATCTCCAGCTACACAATTCCCTACTGACGTCTGCATGGGCGTAGCCAAGTTTTCATCCAAACTAAACTTTTTTAACTTTATGATCATTTTTTTTTGAGAGTATATTTTTCGAGCCGAGGTTTTTGAACTGTTCATGCAGATATCTATTAACCTTCGGGCGGGCGCAATGCATTTGACAGATTAAGTGACCAGTTTTTGTTGCGCCAATCAGCGATTTGAAAAGGGGGAGATCTGAAACTCAAAGTAGCTTAATCTTTATCGATCACCTACACTCAGAGAAAACTTATTGTAACATTAACTATATGCAACCAAGTTAATACTACTTTCTCAAATTTACCATTAAAATGGTTGATTTGTACTAAGAAATAATTCTTTCAACCATTAAATGATCGTTTACATGTCATATCTTCCACAAGTGAAAACAACTACGGCATAGTTGTTTTTGAATATTAGCTTTGCTATTTCTTTTATGCGATGTCTCACAATGTATGGTTTAAATTACAAACTTCATCACTCATAGAGTGTGGTTGGTCTAGTAGGTAGGGCGTTGGTCTCCAAATCATAGGGTCTCGGGATCGAATCCCACTGTAGGCAGGTAATTTATTATGCAATTTAGAGCGTAAAGAGGATTGCGCCCGATTGTGTTAGGATTTCTATTACGCCCGCCGGAGGTTAATAGAAATCTGCATGAACAGTTCAAAAACCTCGGCTCCAAAAATATTATTGCAGAAGATATTAAAAATTTAACGGTCAAATTTTTAAAAAGGTTATGTTTTGACATGATCTAATTATTATTTGATTAATTAATGACACTCACACGCAGTTTCCCAGTCTCGGATGTCAAAACCTAAAATTTAGTATTCGAAACAGCAGTTTCTTGAGCATTGTGCGGATTCCTATTAGGTAGTTTCCTTATCAATTTGAAAAAAAATCCGTATTAAGACTAGGCATTTGTAGTACGTTAATTTTCGTATCTTGCCAGAAGTCAATTCCCGCATTTTGATGCTTTTAATGTGCGTAGTGCAGCTTTTTGTTCAAAGATGACAGTACATTGGTGAGTAAAAAAATGACCATGATAACGACCTGGGGGGGGGGGGGGCAAGCATTGGATAAGGTTAACTTACTTCTGATCTTGAAATTTCAAGAACAGCAAACTCGATAAGGAGACTGATTTTGAAAAGAGTGTCCGAACTAAAGTTTTTTTTTTTAATTTTCACCTTCGGTTAATTTTAAAAATATAAATTTTAATTTTGGGTTAGTCAAAAAAACGTTTTTCTTATTCTTTGAATTTAAATTTTTTTTTCCAAATATTGTTCAATTTCAATATTGTGTGTTGTCTTTTTTTTAAAAGCGGAATTAAACTAATTGACAAATTTCCAATAAATAGTTTTTATTTATAAGATTTTGATTTTTCTTTTAATTGGTAATAGTACTTCTATCTTTTTTTTTTTGTTAAACACAAAACTTCGACTTTTAATGTTTAATCTTTATTTTATTATTTTATTTTATTTATTTTATTTATTTATTTACCAAACAAGGCAGAATATTGCTTCTTTCTACTTAAAAACCATCCTAATAATTGCACTAAATTTTTGTTTATATATGTAGATAAATATTATATAGAGTATATAACTACACATTTTCCACAAGCAATGCACACAATGCAATAATTTACGATATGGATACATGTACATTATATTGATATCTATATTATCTGTATGTAAATGGTATATATAACTAAATCATTGATAGAAAATATTATTTTCTTTTTTTTTTAATTTTGTTTAAAAATTAATAATATCAAAAAAAAAATATGTCCTTAAACAAAATTTCTTTTTATCGATTTTTATTAATTTAACTTTCTAATATAAATCTTCCTAATAAAAAATAAATTTCTTGATCTTATTCTTTCTAGAAAATATATATTCCTATAATTTTGGGCACAATCTTCATTGGAAAAATATTCCATGCACATCCACGAAAGGCAATGCCAGATTTTCATAATCCATAACTGTCCAATAGCCATTCGTGGATATTCAAAGCGCACTTATTAATTGTTTATTGTTATTATTATATTAACAAAAAGTAAAACAATATACATATATATATATTATATACACAAAATTTAAAATAAAATTTAGTGTAAGTAGATTATATACACAAATGTATTTCACCAAAATGCACTTTTTCGCACCATATTTATTATGTAATTGTTGTTTTTCACTATTAAAAATTATTGAAAAAAGAAGCCAAAAAAAAAACGATCAACGTGTTTTTTATATACCTTATAAATAAGTGCACCACTTAATCACAGTTAACACATTACATGTATATGTATGTATGTCCTATTTAGATATGACAAAAAATCGACACTTTACAATTAACATTGCGAACAATATGATTTGCTCTAGAAGAGATTCCTTATTAAGACTATATTAAATTGTGTTTATAGTACTGAGTTTATGCATAATATGCCGTTGATAAAAATGGTAATCTAAAAAAAATTAATAATGAAGTATCGGACAAAAAAATAAAAAACAGAACAAAAGCAATTCATAGTCAATTCTATGCAACTAAAGTCACAAAACAAAAATAGATACTATTTACGAGTATTATTGGTTTTTAGATGAAATCCAAAAAAAAAAACGTCATTCTTTAATGGCGCTCTCACACGCATATGATATACAAAATTGTAATACCATTGAGGCAATATTTAACGGAAAGTCCTTTTATACTTTTCGATATCAAAAAAGTGTTTGAATTTATCATTGATTTTAAAATATATGATTTCCGTGTGTTAATAACTTTATTTTCTAGTTAACAAATAAAAGTTTAAGTTGTTCGCAAATAAATGTCTTTTTCTATATATAAATGTACTGCACCGCCATTTGTGATATACATATATAATTATACATAACAAAGTAAATAAACTTAATATTGATATATATATATAAAAAACACATTGCACATAAATCTTATTTTGAAGTAGCTTAGTACGATTAGAAATTTATTGAATTTAAAAACATAAAAACTAAAATGATATTGAAATAACAACCGAAAGATTTAAAGCTAACAAAATCGCCTTTTTCACTTATTAAAATATTTTTATCTCAAATTGCTTCGTTGGCACATTCTTAATGAAGACCCAACAAAAAACACACATAACAAGAACAAAAAAAAATAATTTTGATAAAAATATTTTAAATAAAATGAATCTCTGGAACAATTACAGAACATCTATAATAAAAACAATGCAAAAGTCAAACCAAAAAGTAATTAACTAAACATTCCTTGAGTGTATAATAGAAAATTTATACAAAATCGAGCAAACGTATATACAACATTATACATAAAATAACTGGCAAAAATATTAAAACATTGTACTAAAAGTATTTATCAAAAAGGGCACTAAAATCATTTTTTTTTCGTTTTGAGTTATTATTATTATTATTATAGAAAGTAGTAGTCACATGTACCTTAAAAGCATGATGCTAGTGTTAAAGCTGAAAAACAAAAAGGTTTTTTCTTTTATTCAATCTATAGCAAACGAACATAAAAATGCAAGCGCTTGCCAAGTCTTAAGTTTTTGACTCATTGTTGTCAAGAAAAGAAAACAAAAATTTTACAATAGCCTTGCCGTGAAACGAAGCGCTTAATGGCTTAATACTAACATAAATGCTCTTATATGTTAATTTTGATATTTAAAAAAATACCAAAATATTATTATTGAAAAATATAGTGTAGGTATAGATCACCAAATATAACTACCACCACTCTAACAAATTCGCACATTAAATGTTGTGATGCACCAGTATTGACGCACCAGTATTTATATTAAATGAACAAAAATATATAATGTAGATGTATACACTTTAAAATATACAAGTATATACAGTAAAAAATTATACAAGTATATTATTATACATAAAATTAAACAAACTACACTACTTTTTATATAAATGATCTCTCAAGCAAACATTAATCCTTAAAAAAAATTTTCATTTCTTAGGAAATTACAAATGGATTTTTGCAATTACTTTTTTATTTATTTTTTTTTTTTATTATTTCCGAATAATTATTTATTTTATTAATTTTTTCGGGCATAATTACAAAAAACATTGCCGAAAAAGGCGTTTATTAGCATATTATTATTGTTGCACTACTTCACGCCGCACTAATTGTTTGGCACCAGCTCATACGATACATCTTCATGGTGTGGTAACAATTATATAATATTTCATGATAATCAGAATATCCACACCGAAAATAAGTTTTGTCGCAGTACTGAGCTGAAGAGCCTCATACTCAATGTAGTATGAAAAAACACGACAAAGGCCTCGTACAATTCTGTGGCCCGGAGCCTCGCAATACCTAAGACCACCACTGGACAGCTCAGTAAGCTGTAAATTTTTATTGGAAATTTCGTTACTTACATCCTCAGGGAATACACAAAAAAAACCCTAATATTGATCGTGGTTGTAGGGTCGGGTACCCCTACGAAAGTGCACGTTTACTACCAAAATACAAAAAAGTAAGCACGGCGAGACAGTTTGCAACTACATATATCAAAAATCGAATAAACCTTTTTCGCGATGGAAGTCCCTTTGCTGTAGGTCATAGGAGTGTCCAACCCGTGGCCCACATGAGGTCCACCAGAATTCTCAGTGCGGCCCAGCAAGCGGCTAGCATAATGTTAGGGTCAACATGGCTATAATTGAGAACAATTTTGTGTATTAAATTTTAATGGCGATTAGTTTAGTTTCTTTGTATCCCTGATTGTAACCATCGACAAAATACTAAATTCGTTAGGTATAAGGTGACCAGACTCCCAAACGCCTTATGCTGTACACATTGTAGAATTCGGTTTTCAGGCAAATCATGAATCATACTATTTCTCCTCCTCACGAGGCTACCACCATGATGCATGTCATAAAACGACAGCATACATATTCTCCTTCCTTTCATAAGAGATATGTTCGCAAACAGAATTGAGGAAGAATAGTAGCCTATATTCTGAGAAATACGTGGTGAACCTTGGGTTCTGTTGATACATGGGTTCAGAAGGTGGAAGCAGCCCTGCTCATACCTATCTATTTAAAGGCTTGGTTTCGTATATTGCAATAGATAAACTGGCCAGAAAATTCTCAACCGGTTGGCAGCTTTCCTGGCGCACCTACGGAGTGGAGTCCGAGGAGAAACTTCAGGGCGATGGAAGTGATTGTCCTTGTTGCGATGTTTCTGGAGGAGAGTCTGCATTCATCCATGGTTATATTAGTGATGCCACGCCGGCCGGTCCCCTGAGCTCTAAGCACCATATTATTTGATTTTTTGGACATATTGTGGGAACTCTAAAAACCCTTAAGAATGCATTTACGTATCGAGGTTGACATTGGAATCGAATGGAGGATTTCACGGCTGCTATTTCTGTTGTAACTTCTGAACCTTGCCAAAACTAACAAAAATGCGATTTGGGCAGGTGTAACTGTCGAACGCTGATTGATAGGTCCTTAAAGTATGGAGGAAATGTGATCGCCAGATAGCTCTACAAGTGTGCTCATTTTCAGAAGAGAGACGGCTTATCAGATGAAAGATCGATTATCTTGCTAAAAACACCATTAAAACAGACAAGGCTGTACACAGGCCTCACCGAGAAGCTTAAGTAGTGATTTAGAATTCTTTGTGTGGCATTGGGAATGCTGTACATTTACGAATGCTGTACGACAGGTCAAAATGCTGTACGTCTGGTCAGCTTACGTTAGGATTATTTTCATTGAAAAAGCCTATCCTTGTATAGTTTGGTTTTTTTTTTAGTCGTTAGGCACTCGCTTTGCGCACCGTCTCTCAGGGGATACCATAAGAATACGAGCGAAAACATATCGCGGAACCAACGTTATGGAGTAGTATTTAAACCTTGCAGATGTCATCTAAAATTTATAGATCTGGTTGGATAAATACAAATTCTTCGGCAATCCATGGACGTAGCCAGGATATTGTAGAAGGCGTTGTCCGACGCTCGGTTTCAGAAATTTAAGATTTTGTTCAAAGCAAATGCCTAAGAGCCTTCGATTGCCGATATAGAAAAGATTCATGTTATAAGTAGCCCTGGAGAAATAAAAAATAAATTTGAAATATTTATCAGCTAGAGATCAAATTCATTGAAAACTCTAAAGCAGCCTTTCCCAACCGATCACCGTGAGTTTTCGAAGGAGTCGTAAATATCTCTCTCTCTCTCTAACCGATTACTTAAACATGAGAATTTAGAAAAGATGTGCCACATCCGTCCAATAACGAATTTCTAGGTCAATGTTTCAAAAATGATTAAATGGGTTTACAAGACGACCGTAATGTTTTGTATTTGTCGGGATCAGAGGGATAGATGGACCGCAATAGGGGCAACACACTACATCCAACGAAGTTCTCGACCCATGTTTACAGTGAATTCTGCAGATCACGGGATTTACTAGATTTTTCATTATTTCTTTTCGTTGCTCGTAGCTATATGCCTACATAGTGAATCATGGTGATCACAACTAACGGACCAGCGTGGATCTTAGAAATATATATATGTGCAAAGCTTGCTGGGGGGTCACATTTATCTGGGAAGTTGATAAGATCACAGAATTGACGAAAATTTATTCTGGACTCCCTGCAGAATGAAGCCATAGACAAATGTATGAACCATGTAAAAGTCACCTTGGTTTTTTCCTCTCTAATTTTTAAAATGAAAATGAATAGCTAGTTTCACACTATCGTGGAAATTATTATAAGCTACCGTCTGGAAATGGTTACAAAATTTTTCCCTGTTCTTTTTTGTATGTTTAAAGAGGCCTAGAGAGAAATTTTTAACATTCGTACGAGGTCTATCCAGCCCTTTAGCCGAAAACAAGAAAGTAAAGAAATTTCAATGTTCAATTCAAATGCAGTTTCTGCCACTTTTATCGGAGAGATGATAAATTTCCGAAAAATGCTACTGTTTACTTATGCCAGATATATTTCTGGCATTTCGATAAAAGCGGCAGAAATTGCATTTGAACATTCAGATTTCATTATATTTTCTTGTTATGAGCTAATTTTCAAGAACGGAGAAGTAAAAAATTTTAACGGTAATTTGTTCAATTAAAAGGAGTTAAAGAGAATCGCGAGCTACTTGAATGCTGATTTTTTTGAAACCGGGGGGTCGCGGCACTAAAAAGGTTGTGAACCCATGCATCAAAACAATATTTGACAACTTGGTAGATTAACGACATGACATGAAAAAAATCAATAAGTAAATCAATTTTGAACTTTCTTTAAAGTTTTAATATTTTTTGTATCTTCACAGCGAAGTTGATATTCGAAGCTTTATATGAAATTTCATGAAAATTTTGAATATGCAGGTAGAAAAATTAATTTTTTACGCGATAATTTTTACAAAAAAATAACGCTAAGGCAGGGTAACGAGAATGTGATATCAATTCAATTGATTGCGTTTTTGCTGGAAGTAGTTGAACTATTACTATGGACCCTACGATAAGGTGACCAGATGCCTGAATAGTCAATGCTGTACACACACTACTTATTGGTGGGACTCGTCCTAGAGACAAACCCAAATCCGCTATGGGAGGATTTAAAAAATCGTGGCAGTCGCTAGCACTTTCCAAGAGATATTTATTAATAATTTCATTCACTCAGGTAGGTACTCTAAGATTTCATGAATATGGGCAAAGTAATCAACATCAATATCGTGGGACAATATTTTTATGAGGCTGGCAACGTTTTCATGATAAAGAAATATCGTACATTATCCAAACCATAAAAACCCATACAAACCCTGTTTCTGAACAGATTGATTTGCTGGCCATGGGAAAGCCCCCAGTATGTGAGGTGCCTTTCGCTATTTATAACTCAATTAAAAAATAAATTTACTCTTTTATTTTAATTATCTTTACTCAAATAATTATTTCAGAGTATTTTCGCATTAGTAAATTGTACAGGGGCGCGCGCAGAAATGTATTTCGGGAAGGGGTTTAGAAAAGAAATTGACGTTAGGGGTTCAGCGCTAGTAGCTGCTAAGCGCGGCAAAATGACTGAAATTGCCATGGCACGAAACGAAATTTAAGATTTTGTCAGCACAAGTGATACTGAGTTCCTTGCTTTGCCATCCAAACATCATGGCTTTGTTTAAAATATTATTGCATCGAAAAACCCCTACGTAGGATTGCCATTTGTATTGTGAAAGTTCGCAAATAACGATAATAGGCCTTGCTTAAAAAAATGTTTGTAATTTAAATTAAAAAAATAATTTATTATTCAAAATCGACAGTTCCGATTTTTCAGCAAACTTTAGAAGCCGAGTTTTGATACCAAAATCTGCTAATGTGAGGTGCATTGTAATTAAATATTTTTGTACCCTGAGTTGAACGACCATATGAGAATTTCAACAAATTGGGGTCAGAAATCAAATTGTTCTTTCGAAAATGAAGTTTATTGAATGCTTACTTGTACAAAGTTTTTGTGTGAGAACTCTATGTTTTCGTGAACTTAAAGGACATTTCTATAATTTCCATAGAAAAAAAAATTCCTGAAATTTCAAAGCCCCCTTGGACCCCTACCCTGGCCACTTACTTCCCTGCGGCAATCTAGAAGATAAAACGTCTAGAATATAATTGTCCTAAAACAAATTCTCCGAACGTTCGCTCGCCAGCCAAGTTTGAACTTGGGTAAGGGTTATAACCTCTTCAGTCAACTGTTAGTAGACCTGAATTATGTATATTCGTTTGAAGCTTCTACCCAAGCGTACCTACTCCCGAAAGTTTTACTAGGCGTCTGGAGATTGTCAAATCCAGCGGTACACGAACAGAAAAGTATTTGATGTTCTTGGCAATGCTTCTTGGTAACCTGCGAAACAGACAATTATGTATTGAATATTTACCAAGTCGCAATCGCAGAAGAATGCAGAATCTTCCTAGCTGAAAGTAGGTATAGACAGAGACAGGTTTCATGTCGATTTTATTACACCACTGGTGACGTGACAGTTGCTTGTGTAAAACGATTCTACGGGTCCGATAGATGGATAGAAAGATACATCATCTTGAGCTGTGCATTCAATTCTCAAATTTACACAATAGTGCTTAGCTCAGCTCAACTGTAGTGTAGTGACCCTCGGAATAAATAGTTTGGCCTAATATCCCCTTTGTAAGAAATATCTTGTTGGGTGAATAAATGAATAAAATGAAGTCATGCTAGTCATTGCTAGCTAAACAGGTAAGTTTTACCTTTAGGCAAGTATTAAGCATAGTATTTTTCAATTGACTCTAAACCTTTTTTTCCTAAATATCGTTATCGCCCTAATCCGACCTGCGTTGAAAGTCAGTCTTTTTTGTTGACATCCCTATAATAGGAGGTACTGCAAAAACTGATTTGTTTAGTGCTTGGCTGAATATTTTAAATGAAAATCGACCTATTTACCAAAAGCACTAAACATAGCATCGTTTTATTCATACGACCTAATCCTTACCGAATTTATTGTTTATGAAAGAAATTATCTTTTTTCTATTCTACCGAACTGAATAACACCCAAAAGTAGGTACTAGGCATCACAAATACTGATGGTGACTGGTAGTTGCTTTGCTAATTCGTATAATTTATTTCTGAAATGCAGGCATCTACTTTATTTGAACTTGTGTCTTTAGTAAACCAGTTACGAACTGTTTATGAGATTTTTGCTAATTTGTTGTAATTTGGTTAACTTATTAACTACATATTTCTAATTCATTTTCCTTATTATATTATAAAGTAATTTTTTTACAAAAGAGAGAGAATGAAAGTTACTAAAAGTTAAAAGTGTGTTAAAAGATGTCAAACATTTTTCGTTTTGTAGATCATAAACTTTTATCTTAATATATTTAAAGGCTTTTAGATTTTTTTTTACTTACATTTATTTAATAAAATCAACACATTTATGTATATCGATACAAACGCCATAAAAAACTAAACACAAAAACACTTACGACATCTAATCGAAACGTACTTATATAAAATAAAAAATAAAAACTTTTCACTACTATCGTACTTTCTAGGAAAGATTTAATTGAACATTTCAGTTAAGGAAGAACGTGTAAATAAAACGATCACATTTATGTTAATCTTTTAAATTCTTTTTTATAAATATATTCTTTTATTTTGATTTAAATAACTGAAATAATTTCAACGTAGCTATAATTTTCGTAGCAAATTAGAGAATTAAATTAGCATAAAATAAATAGAACACGTGTAAGATATGTATCATCTAAAAATTTAATCTTTCTTTTTGTATTTAATGAACAATCATCAATAATAATACATTTATTATCCCCTTTTCGGCACTATTATTCTTCATTTTCAATCAATCAAAATCTATAAATTTATTATCAAAAAAAAAAAAACATTTATGCAGTATTTTTGTAATATAATAAGACAAAACACATCTTTTACATAATTTTCATTTGTAAATACTTATATAATCGTTAAACAAAACTTAACACAAAAACGAAAAAAATAATATTCCTAACATTTACTTTTAAATGAAAAAATAAAAAAACAACAACCAACATTATTATTAAGTGTCTGTGTAAAGAAATATATTAGTCATTATTTCTATGTATGTATTCAAACTCAATCAAAACAAAAAATGACATAAATAACAATTGATATAAAACAAAAAGTAAATATGTATATGAAACAAAATTAAAGGAGTCAGTTCGAAACGATTAAGTAATGTGTACTGAAAAAAGAAACATACACCGAACATAATTGCACCAATAACATATGTACATACATACACAATACGTGAAACATATAAAATCATAAACATCAAAATACACACACACACTACACTACACCCAAATGAAAATGAAATAAAATGTATGCTTACACTGCAAAAAAAATATTATTATAGACTTCATTAAATCAATGAAAAAAAAAAACACTAAATATTAAAAAGATTTATTTAAAACGAATGTACATGTGTTATATTATATATTTATGTATATTTAAAACAATGCGTAAAACTTAAAGAAAAAAAATCACACACAATTCAATGAGCAAAAGCAAGAAGAACTCCACGATCTCTAAAAGAAAAAAAGATAATCCAAGAAATGATGATAAATAATATACAATAGGTCGAAAAGAAATACATAGAATCAATCGGGAAAAGTAAATAGAAAAAGGATTATATTATCATAAGGATACATTATAAAGTCAAGTAAAAAAAGTAAGAAAACCCTACAAAACTATATATATTATTATATTGAATGAAAGACACAAACAAATGATGTCGCGATGGAAAACAAGAGAAGAGGACTAAATTGAAACTATATTATTATATACATCCAAAAAAACATAATGAGATATATGTAAAATAAATGCCTCAGTCAGTATAAAAAAAATAAATATTCTGTGTTTTATTGTGCTTTTTACGTTACCTATATACATTTTCTTTCCACAGGTTCAGAAATTTAGGAAATCAGGGCTAATATGTATTCTCATGGAGGCCCTTAGCAGAAAAATTGCTATAGACTAGAGATGAGCATCGAAAGAAAAACATCGATGGTTACCATATAAAAATATCAGCCCAAGATGTTTTTGTCCAAAAACCTGAAGAATGCGAACGCGAGTTATAGTGCAACGTGCCATCAGATAGCTAGCAAGTTCGGCTAATACTAAAAAAAATGGACCGAATTTCGGACCAAAACAATTTCACGAATAGGCTTTACTTTTTTTTCCACAAAAAAGGAAATGAATTCAATAGTTTGAATTTGTGCTGCCACACATTTTTATACCCTTCGCTCATAGAGTCAAAGGGTATATTAGCTTTTTCATGAAGTTTGTAACGCATTGAAGGAAGCATCTCCGACCATATAAAAAGTATACATATATGATCAGCATGACTTGCGGAGTCGATTGGGCGTTGTCCGTCTGTTGCGGCGCGTTTTTCTCGACAACTATCAAAGCTACGGAGCTGAAATTTTGCACACGCCATGGGTCATGCGGCTGCCATACAAACCTAGCCCCCCAATTTAAGTTCTTCTAGGAAAAACTTTTTTATCTGCATACCAATTTCAACCAAATTTCACACAAATGTGTTTCTCTTGATGAAATAAAACATATCTAAGAATGGATCAAATCGGATAAAGGGGTCATGGGGCTGCCATACAAACCTAACAAAAAAACTTTTTTATTTGTGCACCAATTTCAACCAAATTTCACACAAATGTGTTTCTCTTGATGACACAAAACATATCTAAGAATTGATTAAATCTGACCATGGGGTGGCCATACAAACCCAAACCCTATTTTGGTTCTTCTAAGAAACATTTTTTGCACCAATTTCACAAAACCTTGAATTAATGTGTCTTTACCAAAGCAAGAAAAAAGTTCAAAACGAATGGAGTCGTACTGTGGGGTCATGCTCCCACAACCCCAATAAAATGTTGTCAAAACTTTTGTCAAGACGGAAGAAAAAGAATTAGGAGGGGGATTAAACACAAGTCATAGGTGCGCCCGAAAAAACTTTTAGCCAAAGGAAAGCGAAGGGTATTCAATTTCGGCCATGCCCGAAATTAGCCTCGCGCTCTGGGGTTGGCGAGCGTAGCGAGCCAGGGGCGAGCCCCCTCGATTTATTTTTGCTTTTAATTACGTCAAGTGCTTGTTATTGTTGTTTGTTTGCATCCGCCATAAATTTAACAGCTAAACTATAAGGGCATTGTTCAGTTGAGTTGCGGCTATGATATATGTACATATATAGATGGCGTTGCCTTAAGTCAAGGAATGAAATGTCAATTTCAATATTTGTTTAAGCTAAGAATTATTAAATAAAATTCTTCCTGCTGCGATTTTATCAATAAAAATGCATACTTACTGTCGTGGAATATGTCACAAACGGTGGGGAATTCCATAAGCTACAATCCGAGACCGGTTCCATAATTCTCCTCGGCCATTTTATGTATTATTTTTCGATTCCCCGCGGTCATTTGACATTTCACGATGAAACAACCGGGGAATCGGAAAAAATACATAAAATGGCCGAAAAAAATTATAGAACTCTTTTCGGATTGTAGCTTATGGAATTCCCCACGTATTTCACGACAGTAACAATACATTTTCATTGAAAAAATCGCAGCGGACAAAAATGTCACTCTCGATGTCTGTACTAGGCTTTAGCAAAGTAACTTATTTTTACAAGTATCTTGGTTCAAATTTGGATAATTTGACGAAAAAAATAGTGCTCATCGAACTCAATATAGACGACCTTAGCCAAAGGAGACCTTACATCAAGGAATGCCATATTGATTTGGTATTATTTAAAAATGTTCACTGATTTGACAAGTTTTATGTCAAGCTCTTTCTATAAACATAGTAAATTACCATATAAGTGCGGTATTATCCCTAATTTAACAAAAAAAGTGTAGTGAAGTGAAGTGAAAGTGTGATAACTCTAGGAAGGTAACAAGCAACCTTAAGTTCAAGTGATAGTAACTGTGAAAAATTTCAAGGCTACTTTGACATCGAAGATGACTTCATTTCAAGGAATGTTCATAGATTCTAGTAAGTATAGAAACTGATTAGCTTTTAGTCCAGGGTTCATTTTGAGTAAACGGACGACTATTTTCAAACTATTTATCTTCTGTTAAGATCTTCTTCTCTGTGCCGTAACCACTCAACCGTTTGTAGGTTATACATACTTCGAGTCAACGTTACATTGCATAGAGGAGTGTATATAATGTTGCAAGCACTATATATTTCCTGGACCACGCCGAGATTCGATCTCCGGACCTCTAGATTACTAGCATCGTAGATAAAGATAAACAACAATAAGTTTTCCTCAGATAATTCATGTTTGCACTAAACAATTTTGTAATAATATATTATTTGGATAAAAAAAGTTACTGAAAAAAAAGTTTAGTTTATTTGTTTTTAGGTTTAAAAGAACGTTCATTTAGCATTAACTATACATTACTGAGTACATTTTGTTTTTAAGTGCTTCAGATACAAGTAATATGTACATTTTAATACTTCTTTTCAGTAAGGCTGATTCTTCTTTGAAATGCACCATACGTTTTTCCACGAAATCTTCAATTTGCACAATTTCGGCAATGTGCTGAAGACGAATAGTTGTGAAATACCAAGGTTTTTTTAGGATTATTGTCAAGCATTTGTTTCGTGCGACCTGAAGCTTATCTCTGTGGCCCTTGGCACAATGTTGCCACACTGGTAAAGCATATACACTGCGCGACAAATGCTTCGGTTCATGGATATTTTGCTTTGAAATGATATAATTTCTATGTACTCTGATCGGAAATAATTTTTAAATAATGCTCTCTCAATTAACGGTTATTTTAGTAAACATTGCAATTCTATCAAACAACTCGCATAGCTAACGGAATTTTTTAAAATGCAAATCGCAATTTCCACTACGAAAATTGTGTAGGTTCACTTACTTTAAAGAGTTATCTCGTCCTGGTGAGAAGTGTTTGTGGAAACATTTTTTTTGCATTGTACTCTGTGAGTCATATAGTGGATAATGTCAAAAGGAAAGCAATTTTCTGCCGAGAAAAAGGCGACAATTTCCATACTAAAGCAAGAAGGACATTCAAACCGACATATTGCAATACGGATTCAGCGGAGCTCGAACGTTGTTAATAATTTCATGCGAGATAGTGAAAATTATGGCCGATGATACGCAGGAGGCAGAAAAAAGGCGATTTCCGGTGCATCAAGGCGACGTCTCTTAAGAGAAGCCTCGAATTTGCCCCTTACTGCGCGTACGCTTGAAGAGATTTTGGTGTTATCAGCAAGTGTAAGGACCATCCAATGAGTTCTTAGATATTCTTCTTGTTTGAAACGTTTACGGTTAAAGAAAAAAACAGCCTTAACCCCAGCAACATCGCCTACAGCGCCTGGAATTCGCCTCAAGTTTCATGAACTGGACATCACAATGGAGGCAGGTAATATTTACGGATGAAAAACGGTTTTGTGTGGACGATCCAGATGGGTTCTCCGACTATTATCATGATATTAGGAAGGAAGCTATGTACCTGTCACGTCATCACTCCTGAATAGGTCCCGTTATGGTATGGGGAGCCATATCATATCATGGAACTATCGACTTGGTCATCCTACGAGGTTGCCAAGCGGGTTCGTCTTAGAAACAGCTCTTAGAAGAGGAAATCCCTAAGATAAATGTCATGTACGGAGGCGGTCCTGGGATATTGCAACACGATCTTGCCCCAATTCATACAGCGAGGGTGGTTAAATCGTTTATTGAGGAGGAAAATGTGACTTTGTTAGACTGGGTGCCCATCTCCCCTGACATTAAACATTTGGAGGTGGCTTGTTCGGGAGCTTTACAGTAGTGGTAAACAGTACGACTCTAAAAAAGAGGTAATTCATGGAATTAAGACAGCTTGGTCTAAAATACCGATATCCCTGCTGCATTCATTATACGATTCCCTGCCTCGAAGGCTTTATGAAATTATAAATAAAAATAGCGGAAATACACACTATTAAATTACAAAAAAATGCTCTTGCTTTTTCATATTTATCCTCTTTCATACTTTTCTGAAATATTTTTCACCGAAAACATTATTTAAAACGGTAAAATCGTCCCTGAACCTAAGCAATTGTCGCACTGGAAATTGACTCTTTGAATGAAATAAATTACTGTAATTTAAGGAAAATGTCCTGTGGGGATTCAGTCCATTCATTTTCTTTGTGATATTCAATAGTTCCGAAAATAATATTTCTTGAACCGGTAAGCTTTTATTATTATTATTATTATTATTATTATTACTTTATTTACAACGAAATAAATTACAATGTAAATATATAAGAGCGCGAGCAACTAGGGCCTTTGGCTCGGAGTGGTCTTAACAAAATACAAATCATATTCTTACTAATATGTATTTACAAACTTTATAAATTCATTTAATATTTTAATATTATTGATAAATTCATTGGTGGTTAGGAGGGTAGAAAGTTTGGATGGTACGTTTCTGGATGTTTTATAAGTTTGGAGAAACTGGCATTCATCAAGGATGTGGGGGATATTTAGGTGGTGTGATGATTGGCAAAGATTGCAGGTGGGTTTCGGCTTTTTTAACATAAGGTGCACGTGTGTGGCTATTGTGTGGCTAAATCGGAGTCGCATTGCGTAATGTCCCGTCTCGAGCTGGTGTTTGGATATGATGGTATCGCTGGCTCGCACAATGGGTTGCAGGTTTTGTAAAAATGGGAGAAGTTCGTCCATCTATGCAGTCTGTCTTTTTGCGTCATCGTGTCTACCAGTCGGTTAATGTCGGTTTTGTTATGTGGTTCTTGTAGAAAGCAAGGGGCTTGGGCAGCGTGTCTTGCGATCGAATCTGCAAAGTCGTTACCTGCTATAGGGGACCCACATTATTTTGATTTTTGATTCTTTACTAATTAGAATATCCCTAATGACTGATATAGTAGGGTCTTTGTTATTTATATTTTGTAATGAATTGAAGCAAGATTGACTGTCGGTGCAGATAATGAATTTACCACGTGTTTTGCATGCATAACTAACGGCTGTTAGGATTGCCTCACGTTCGGCTGTAAAGATGGATGAGTAGGTAGGAATGATTGCTAAGTGGATGATTTTATCAGTCGTAGTAACCGCGAATGATGTGCTATTCGTTGTTTTGGAACCATCCGTAAAGAGTAGTGACCAACCGTTTTCTGTCAGTGGTTTGGTTATGTCCATAAATAACTGTCGGTAGCATTTATCGTTTGTGGCGGCTTTACGGAAAACTGTTAAATCAGCGATCAAACTGTCTATCTTGAGGTGCCAGGGAGGATTATTGATGATTCTTCGTCTAGCTTTAGATATTGGGATTTCTAGTGCTTTACTTTTTTTGTAGATACGAAGTAACGTTGACTTGTATTTCGGTTCAGTCTTCCGTCTCTGGGTAGATTTTATATCACCGCAAAGAAGGGTGTTTTGTTGAGCTGCAACTTTGTGAATAAGGCGGCCTAAAAGTTGATCACGTCGTTCTTCAAATGATGGAAGTCCTGTTTCCGCTAGCATGCAAAGGATTGGTGTAGTTTTAAATGCTCCAATCGCCGCTCGTATGGCATTGTGATACACACTTTTGATTTTTTGTATCTGTGTCTTCGCCGCGAAACCGTATAGTGGAAGACCATATTCGAGTTTAGCTAAGATAAATTGTTTTGAAATGTTTACCAGAGTTTTTGGATGTGCTGCTGATTTAGGATTGCCAAGGAATTTCACAAGATTTAATCTCCTATCCAGAGATTCTTAGAGGTGCTTGATGTGGTCGTTCCAGTTATACTTTTTGTTGACAATCAGTCCTAAAATTCTGAGATGGTTAACATTACATAAGATGGTGTTGTCAAGGGTGACAGTTGGAGCTATGCAATTAGTTTTCCTACAAACATGGAGATGTTGGGATTTTGTTAAAGAAATTTTGGCACCTGAGTTGTTACACCAGATTAGCAGGTCATTCAAGAGATCGCTTAATTGAGACAGAAAATTAGCCTGATTGCGAATTTTACATAGGATGTAAAGATCATCAGCGTAAATGCAATGTAGAAAATATTTGTGTAGCTTAATGATTCCATTTAGGTCTTCGAATGCTATTAAAAACAAAATAACTGAAAGTGGTGATCCTTGCGGTATCCCGTTAGTTAGCGGCTCTGTTTTTGACAAATGGTGGTTAACTCTAACTTTTATTTTCCTGTTTGACAGGAAGTTTTTAATGAATAGGAACATATGTGGTCCTATTTCCCAAGACTTTAATTTGTTGAGAATGGTATGACTGCCAATGCGATCGAAAGCTTTTTCAAAGTCAAAGCTTATTATGGAGGCATGGTTATGCGTTGAAATAACATTGCTTAAGAAGTGGTCTATGTGCAGCATAATATCAACAGTTCCCTGGCCTGGTTTGAATGCAACTTGGTTCAGTGATATTAAATTACGTTTTTGAAAAAAACAGGCTAATCTCCGGGATATAATTTTTTCTAAGATTTTAGATATGCATGGGAGTAAATGGGAGAAATAGGGCGGTAGCCTGATATATTATTTACCGGTTTCTGAGGTTTATGTAGGGGAAAGACCGTGGCAATCTTCCATGTTTGGGGTATGGTGCTTTCTAGTAGTATATTGTTATATAAATTGATGAGACGATTTTTAAAATGTGGGGTCATGTTTTTAAAAAGGGGGTAGGGTATTTTGTCAAAACCTGGAGTTTTACCTTTTAGAGATGAAAGTGCCGTGTCAAATTCTAATAGAGATATTTTTCGTCAATTTTGGAGGCTGCTGGGGATAGGGTAGGAGGGTTATACAAATCATTCAGACATGCAGATTTTAAGTTGATGAATTCCGGACTAAAATTTGTATCTTTAGATGACTCAGACCAAGATTTTGCGAAGGAATTTGCAATTTCGGTTGGATCTTCTAGCTGCATATTATTAGCTACCAGGGATTTTATTTGAAAATATCTTTGTTGAGCGGAGATGTGTTTTACCTTTTTCCAAATATGACTTATATTGGAGTTTGGATTAAGTTCTTCGGAAAATTTTTCGAAGGCTTGAGCTTTGGATATTTTGCATTTATGTTTAAACTCGCTGTTAAGCCTTTTGTATTCTGCTAAGTTCGGAAGGGTGGGATGTTTTCTTAATCTATTAAGGGACGATTGTTTTTTTTGACGTAAAGTGGCTAGGGATGTGTTCCACCATGGTGTGTATTTGCTAACTGGTCGTGGGGACGTAATAGGTATTGTGTTGTTAGCTGAATATTTAAGAGCACTGATAAGTGTAGCAGCTTCTTTGTTGGTGTTATCTGAAGGGGGTTTTTGATGTGAAAAACGATCTAAATGAACTTTAAATTTCTCCCAGTTGGCCTTGTCTAGAATATATTTTGTTGTGAATTTTATAGGCAAGTTTTGGTTATTGCCTATTGTAATGATGATCGGATAATGGTCACTACCATGTAGGTTTTCTGTAGTTGACCATTTGCATATGGGGTATAGCGAAGCAGAGCAGAGAGAAATATCAATATGCGTGAACGTATGATGAGTCGATAGGTGAGTCGGATTTCCGTTGTTTAGACAACAGAGATCAAAGGAACTTATCAGTTCTTCAATTATTTTGCCGTGATGGTTAACGCGTTGTGACCCCCAAATGGGGCTCCAACCATTACAGTCGCCGAGAAAAAGAACAGGGGATGGAAATTCGGAAAAGGTTTGAGCTAGTTTTATTTGACCGTTCATGGAAGGAAATAGAAAGAAAACACCGAGTTTCTGTTGATTTATTAGAGGGAATGAATGCTTTTGGAAACGCCATGACCGTGTTTTCAATGTGATCGTTGTAAATAAGTTTTTTTCCAGGGTAACTCCGAGGTATTCTACGTTTTTCCTCAATGGTTTGTTTACACCAAAAAAGTCTAGGTTCCGTTGTGGCAGGTTTCCTTTTTTAATTTTTTTTAGAGAAAAATATTGCTTTTGTTTTGGAAGCATTTAACTTTAGTCGCTTTTTGAAATAGGCTTCTAGGTTGTGTATGATGCTTGTCAGAAGACAAGTGTCATACAAGTGTCAGCATGAGTGCACTGGAATGTCGGCAACGAATATATTGAAGAGAGTTGGACTAAGGCAGGATCCACCCGCTGGAATTTCTCAGGGATAGGAACAGCTACCGTTTACTCTCACAGAAAAGCTGCGTTCGGTTAAAATGATTCGATTAATTTGATTAACTCTTCCGTCGGCACCTACTACAATATGCATATTGTATACCGAATAGGTCTGGCTGGACCTACTGAGAAGTTTTTTTATTTTTTGTAAAAAGTGAAATTTTGATCGGTAAAGTCATTCTGCCAAGTCTAAACTAGCATTTTTAAGCAATAAAAACATTTATAACATTTTCGTAGATATACTGGGAACGTTTTTAAGTAGACTTATTTTGAGGTGGTATTAGTAAAAACATGTTTTTCCGTTATTTTCTTCTTTTTTTGCTTTTCTATTTTCATGGCGTATATCTAGTAGAGAGTGTGGTCACATTTTCCAGTTCCCATTTCTTTGAGGAAATATTTAGCGCTCTGTTGGTAGATTTTACCCGCATATTAGTCTGCAGATTGGTGGAAATAGGAAGAAAGAAATGTGGAATTTTCAAGCGCTAAAATCATTTCTTTCTAAATTTTACCTAAAATTCGTGGTAAAATCAATTTAAAACGAGACCGAGGCTAATTTCGGGCGCGGCCGAAATTTGGATACCCTTCGCTCCCCTCGGGCTAAACGTTTTTTGGGGCGTATCTATGACTTGTGTTTAGTCCTCCCCGCTTCCATGCTTTTCCTTGAATTTTCACATAAGTGCCGTGGCGAAGATTTAATGGGAGAAGCAGGGGATGTGGGTTTCTTAGAAGAACCAAGGGGGGGGGGTTGCACGGCAGCCCTACGAACGCATGGCCTTTCCATAAATTTTTACGTATGTTTGTGGCATCAATTAAAACACATTTCTATGAGATTTGGTTGAAAATGGTGGATACATAAAAAAGTTTTTCTTCGAAGAACCCAATTTTGGGGTTGGGTTTATATGCCAGCCCCACGACCCCTCAGTCCGATTTCATTTATTTCCACGTTTGTTATGTGGCATCAATAGAAATATAATTTTCTGAGGTTTGATTGAAATTGGTGTGCAAATAAAAACGTTTTTTCTTTGAAAAATTTGATTTGGGGGGCTAGGTTTGTATGGTAGCCCCATGACCACATGGTCTGACTCCATCTATTCATACATATGTTTTGTGTCATCAATAGAAACACATTTGTGTGAAGTTTTGTTGAAATTGGTGTATAAATAACAAAAAATTTCTTAGAAGAACTTAATTTGGGGAACTAGGTTTGTATGACAGCCCCATGACCCCATGGTCTGATTTGGTCAATTTTACATATGTTTTGTGATATAACTTGAAACACATTTGTGCGAAATTTGATTGAAATCGATGAGAAAATAAAAAAGTTTTTCTTAGAAGAACCTAATTTGGGGGTCTAGGTTTGTATGGCAGCCCCACGACCCCATTGTCCGATTTGGTCGATTTTTACATATATTGTGTGTCAGCAATGAAAACACATTTGTGTGAAATTTTATTGAAATTGATGCATAAATAAAAAAGTTTTTCTAAGAAGAACCTAATTTTGGGGGGTAGGTTTGTATGGCAGCCCCACGACCCCCTTGTCGGATTTCAGCGATTCAAACATACAAACTGCCTGCAACAAAAAGAAGCATGTGTGCAAAGTTTCAGCTCCATAGCTTTTAAACTGGCCGAGCAAAACGCGTCGCAACAGACAGACAGACGGACAGACGGACATCGTCCAATCGACTCAGCTCGTCACGCTGATCATATACATATATACATATTTTATATGGTCGGAGATGCTTCCTTCAATGCGTTACAAACTTCATGACAAAGTTAATATACCCTTTCACTCTATGAACGAAGGGTATAATGACGTTTGCAAGTCACTCATTTTTAATCCTTACTATTGCAAAGGAAATCAAACTAGTTTGAACTTCCTAGAATCAAATCTCAGTTGCTTAGGTGATGTTATAAAACACGATAAAATTAGGCAGACTAATTTCCCTAACTTCCCGGCTTCTTAAAGAAAAATCTCCGAATTTTTTATTGTTTATAGTACAAATTGAATCTTAATGATGTTATTACATCCTAAATTGGATATTTTTAAGAGAATACCATATTTTCACTTTTTACCTGCAGAGAAAAATTAGGTGAAAAACTGTAGGTCTGGCCAGACCTATTGCGTATCAAAAAGCACTATAAATTGCAATTCGTCAAAAACATGCTCAAAACTTAAAACGATTTTCACAAATTTTTGCAAAATGCTTCTAAACATAATATTCTGGGATATCATGAAGTAGCTGCGATTTCATCTTCTACACTTTTTTGACCGAAATATTGTGACAAAGGTCTGGCCAGACCTTTGTGCCGACAGAAGGGTTAACACTAGAAGGGTCAGAGCCGTCAATTTGACGGTTTCGTGATTTAAATCATCTATATATTCTAAACCGCAATGGTTTCAGCTTTCATATTTATTGACTTTTCCTAAAATATGTATTTGATCATATATTTGGATAGAAATAAAAATAAAAAATTTTATTTGGTGAGATATTTCTTGTTATACCTATTAGGGTCAGAACCGTCAAATTGACGGTCAAAGCAAAAAATCTATAAATCCGTGGTTAAACCTTTTTGTTTGTGATTAAAGTGCTCGTAAAAGAAAATAATCGTTAATATCGGCTTTACGCTTGAACTTATTGTGATATTGTGCGTTTTTGCAGCGCCCGTGTTCGCTAGCCCAGGCTACGGCCATAGTCATTTACACGGTCTTTGGCGTGCGTGTTTGCCCATTGATGATCTGTTGTAATGCAACAAAGGGTACGTTCCGTCAGTAATGATACTTTTCCCAAAATTAATCCACAAAAGGCACTAAGAGTGAGTAGAGTTTCAATACCAAATCCATCACGCAATGTTTTGTAGGTGATGAGACAGCTATGGGACCACAAATTGAACCTTTGTCAGTCCTACCGAACGAGTGAAATTCATATATTTAGTTGATATCCTTCCGAGGAAACCTTGCATTTTTGCAAAACGATCCTAATTTAGCTGTCCAAAGTTGTCTAAATCTTCATGCTCGAATCACAGTTCCGTAAAATAAAAATGGTTCGTACTTGATTCGTTGAGTTGCGATTGCTTTATAATCATCTGGTGTGTCTCTGGGAGTAACACTTACTCTTGCATTCCATACTTCAATCAACACAGGGGCCTGAATAGTAGATGTCACAAGTGCATACATAAATATTATTACCAAAAAACAGAATAGGTTTCGGTTTTAGAGGCACTCGGGGTACGCTCTTAGCTACTGGGTGGTTTGTTTTTATTACTAAACACATACACACCCCGTATAACTGGCTAAAGCTAAAGCAACTAGTAAAAAGGATCTCCGGAGGATTTCAGTGTAAACATGGATTTCAGGACGACTAGAAAAGAATTAAACTATTACTTTTTTACCATCTTTAAAAATCTGTTTGAGAATAATGTGCTATCAGTCATACTAAAAGAAAAACTAATATTTTTCAAATTTCACTAAAAAAATTATTCAGAAATACGTTAATTTCTAATTAAAAGTAAGATAATTTCTTATGTCTTTATTTACATTAACCTTTTATATTTATATTAGTACCATTTCAGCTATAAACACCTTGCCGTCAAATTGACGGCTGTGACCCTTTTAGGTATATAAATTTCCTGACCCTTCTAGTGTTAAATAGAGTGGAAATTTGAAATGCGTCAGCTTAACAAGTTTTGCAACTGGACAACTCATTTAGCAATAACTAGACAGAATGACAGTTTACATCAATAAATAGGGCCTACACAGCGCCCGCTCTAGCACTTACGCCGCCCCGGGCAAGAGGACAAATCGTCGCCCCTTAGGTACTATTCAAGGCAAATTAAACGTAGATTGTATGAGGAATTCAAAGATGTTGCTGTAAAGATTCTGTAATACTTGCTCTTATTATGAAGCTAAGAAATATAGGTACTCCATTAATACTTTTTGTTTGTTTTTATTGGATGGCTTAACACACAGGGGTAATTCTGTTAGCAAATATGTAATCAATCACTCACAAATCAACACACACATGCAATATTATCCTATAGGAGATAATCGGTAGTGTTGTTTTATCCTAATAGTATGACATTAAATTGTCATCCGATAAATTGTTTATTGTATTTTTGTAGGAGTAAGGGCTTCATAATTTTTGGATGAGTTGAGAGTGATAAAGTACTTTGAAATACCAAAATGGAAACCAACTATCTTCAATTGAATGGTTTGAAGTCTTAAATTATTGTCAGTTTCTGAAGCAGCTAAGAAAAACTCTACACATAAACTGAGTACATTTTATTGATAAATATGTGGATTGAAACAAACTGTAAACTGTAAAATCTTCTCACTGCAAACGAATGATTGTCAGTTTTTCTATTGCCACTATTAGTAAAACCACATGAGAGAAGATTAATTGCATAACAGATTTTATAGAAATGTGTTAAATATTTCTATAGAAGCAACTCCAACTGCTTACGAGCAATGCTCAGATTAGTCGAGTGGTTAAGGCATAGGACGGGCGATACGGTGGGCATGGGTTCAATGTTAGCTGCGCGCTACTTTTTTCATCAGATATCAGTGTCATTATATAAGCTTCCTATAGATAGCAATAATACTTAATCTCTTCACATTGGTTATCGGAGGTAATGAAAGAGGCACGAAAGTAATGATGATATAAGATATAAAATATGTACACAGCAAATTTTATTTCCAGTAAAAATCCAACTAGACGAAATCCAGTGATTTTTTCTACTGATAAATCAGCAAAAAATTAAATTTTCACTTAGATTCTACTAAAAAAAACTAGATTTCTAGTTTACACCTGAAATCTAGAGGAAAAACACTAGAAAATCGACTAAATTTGCTTCACCACTGCTTTTCCAGTCCGACCCTGGTCTGGGATTCTAGTTAAAAGCTAAGATAACTAGAAATCCAGTAAAACTGTTTAGAAATGCAGTGAACTAAAAGTATAATCTAGCGAAATCCGAAAAAAAACTTGACTTTCAGTTATTTTCACTAGACTTTCAATTCAACATCTTAGAGTAATAAAAAAAAAACGTTAGGAAATATATTTATGGAGGCTATGCTACTCCCTTTCTAGTTCTCAACATCCTCAAAATCTAGTGAAAACAATTCATTTCAGTTTAAAAAACGAAATATAACTTAATTTCTAGTGATTTTCACTAGATTATCAATTCTTAAAATTTATCGTTGGTTTGTTCAACTTCGTGCACGGTCTTGCATCGCATTCGCAGTTTAGCCGTCACCGTGCGTGTAAGTTTGAAACATTAGTGTACGTGTTCGCTCGCGTTCAAAACATTCGGTCGGTGCTCCTGCATTGGTTTTGGATTGTGTTATTAGAAATATGTTTGTTAATTGTTTGCCGAATAAGTGGAAAACAAATGCAAAGTGTGAAGCAGCTAAAACATTTATGGCAAAATTTCCTATGCGGCATGTTCCATAATTTGTTGATGTTTTGATTAACTACAGTTTCAAAACACGAACGTATGAAAAATAAAGAAAATACGAATATGTATTATGCAAATTTAACGGTTGATTTTTAATTACGAACCCACTACAGAAAGGGTGTCCGTGTCCATAGCTTAATGTCAATGCGGGCAACATTGTTTGTTTAAAAAACGATGGCCGCCCAAAATAGAAAACATTCTTTAATTTTCAGCTTATGCTATAGAAAACGAGACCGAGGCTAATTTCGGGCCCGTCCGAAATTTGGATACCCTTCGCTCTCCCCGGGCTAAAAGTTTTTTCGGGCGTACCTACGACTTGTATTTAATCTCCCCATTCTTTTCCTTCCGTCTCCACAAAAGTTCCCTTGCGTTCGACGGCTTATTATTTTCTACTACTGAAATTCTAGTGAATTTGAGGCTTCTTTATCTAAAATTCCAGTGTGTTTTCCCTGCTTATTCCATTTATTTTACTAGAATATTGTTTCTAATTAGGGAGATTCTAGCGATTTTTCAGTTTCATTCACTGGAATATTGGTGTTTAAACTCCTTATTTTCTAGTTTATCTCACTGAATTTATGCGGAAGACCTACTGTTTATTCCGTTCACTTTACTAGATTTCGCTTTACAATAAATCTTCTATTCTAGCAAACTCAACTAGAATCTCTATAAAATTTCACTAGAAAACCGTGAAAAAACAACACAGAATTCTAGCGAATTTAACTAGAATCTCGTGAAAAACCAACACAGAATTCTAGCAAACTCAACTAGAATCTCAATACAATTTTACTAGAAAATCGTGAAAAAACAACACTGTATTTCTAGTTGAACGTTTTTCACTAGAAATTCTAGCGGTCATTTTCTAGTGACCTTTTACTAGAATCTAGTTGAAAAAAATTTAGTGTGTACAAGGTTTTATTGGTTTAGAAAAAACGGCGGCAAATGTCACTTTTCTGTTTTCATATCATGAAATCTGCTTCTAATACTATTGGAAGAGAATATTCTACGAACTATAATTGTTAGTTGGGTAGAAGCATTTTTTGAAAGACAACACGAAAATTGATGGTGACAGTAGGACTCGAACCAACGCCCTAATAATTCACAAAATATAATCTTGATTCACTAAAAAGGCCCAGAAAGTATGCACTAGAAAACTGTTCCGCTTTCGTTCAGACTCCTAAGCGAAATTCGCCACAGTTCAGCAAGGCTTGATATAGAGTTTATTTGGACTTCCGAAAATTAAGGTTAGTATTGAATTCCCCGAGCGACATTTTTTTTACCACCCTCAAAAAATGAGCAGAGGGCACACGGAAACCTAGAGGCTTTCACAGCGACGTAAGAAATTGAAAATTAATGCATAATTATTTTGTTCACTAAAAGACTCAACACATTTTGTAAAATACTGCTTGGGAAAATTAAATTTTTGGAAATTTACAATGCAGCTCGTTTTCATTACTAATCTTTTGGAGTAGTTTTTGATAACATCTTTATACACTGCGCAGCAGATAAACTTCAATTAGTCGGATCTCTTCGCAAACTGATTTCTTCTGTGGTTTATTTTCATAAATGCGTCATCTTGATAATTTTTATAGAGAATTGGGTAGCTAGCTAGTTAAATCGGGAGAACCTAGCAATATCTCGATATTAGCATGTCTACAAAAATATTAGGGAAGATTGGTTGCAGCTCTGACAATGTGTACTGTGGTTCCATCCCTCAACTTGCTGAAATCTAAACCAACCTGTTCAAAATTTGTCATCTCAGTGCTAGATGAATCAATGCTATTGGAATCAACTGATCCGCGAAAATATCAAGCAAATTAAAGTCGAGTTGCTGCAAAAGGGGGGCAAAAGACTTCTCCATGTGTCCTCCTCGCGGGCGCCCCCTGGTAACGTGAACGGCTAAGTCAAATCATCTGATGCGAAATTTGGAAGAAGCACCGCTGCGCCTGAGTGCTGTATTTACATCTGCAGCGTCTCAGGTTACTTAACGTGATAGGTGACAGAAAACGTCTAACTCAACCACTAAAGCAGCATCTTCGAGGCATGCCCATGATGGCCTTTACTAAACGATTAAACCCTATCATGGTTTAGCGATGTGCCGACAACTCATCCTAAGAAAAACTTCAAGTCAAGAAACCTGAAACAAAAGCCTCGGATTGGACGGATACAAAACAACGACGACCCCGCAAACGAACAACTGATTACTCTTTCGGATCCTGGAATGTACGCTCCCTGAATAGACCGGGGGCCTTAAGGGCCCTCCTGGATCAGGTAGAACAATACAAGCTGAGCATAGTTGCAATCCAGGAAACTAAATGGCTCAAAAGCGAGATTAACGACCTCAATTCGCACACTATTTTTACGAGTGGTAAAGAGGAGGGCAACAAGGAGTTTGGAGTAGCTTTCATCGTGAATAAGCAGCTCAAGGACCACGTTATCGGCTTCAAACCCATCAACGAGCGGCTATGTGCGATCCGCATTAAGACCCGTTTCGCTAACCTCTGGCTCATTAATGCGCATGCCCCTACAGAAGTAAAAGAAGACGCGATTAAGGACGAGTTCTACAACGACCTAGAAACACTCTTCGACTCACTTCCATCAAACGACGTCAAGCTGCTGCTAGGAGACTTTAACGCTAAAGTCGGAAACGAAAGCTGGCATAGGGGAACTACTGGTGGCCATAGCCTCCACGACGAAAACAACAATAACGGTCAGCGACTTATCGACTTCGCGAGCGGCAGAAACTTGGTCATAAGCTCTACATGCTTCCCTCATCGACGAATCCATAAGCAGACCTGGAAGTCTCCAGATGAATACACCGTGAACCAGATCGACCACGTACTGATCAGCAAGAGATGGGCCTCTAATGTCCTAGATGTTCGATCCTATCGAGGAGCCAACTGCGACACCGATCACTATTTGGTGAAGACGACCTACAGGTGCAGAATCTCTTCGGTGCACCTAACGAGAATCAACCCTGCCAAGATCTTCGAGGTTGACAATTTGATTGATGATGCCACGGCGGCTGCGTATACTACAGCCCTTGAGGAAAAACTGTCGCCCATGCTTGATAACATCAATAATCTAGGCATCCATGAGTTCTGGGAGGAGCTCAAAGACAGCATCAAGGAGGTCGCAGAAGAGGTCGTGGGCTATAAAGGCCGGCGCAGACGAGCAGACTGGTTCGACGACGAATGCAGGGCCTCGATTGAGGCGCAAAATGAAGCCTATCGCCAATACACACAACGCGCATCCCGAGCCAAGAAAGAAAGATATAACGAGCTTCGGCGAGTATCTAATAAGTTAATTAGACAGGCGTACAAACTTATAAATAATATCAAGAACGGATATCAACCCAGGACAAGCCTATGTAAGGACAAGGATGGTAACATCATCAGCGACATCGAAAGCGTCAACAAACGATGGGCCTCGCATTTTGAAGAGCTCCTCAATGCACCATCAACATCCCCCGCGGAGCCAGCTCTTGAGCAGTTAGCCGAACCAGGCCCTCCCGTTCTACCCCCAACAGTAGAGGAGGTGAGTCTTGCCATACAGTCGCTCCAAAATAATAAAGCGCCCGGCGCTGACGAGATCCCAGCAGAACTGCTGAAGCATGGTGGAACGTGCCTGACCAACGCTGTACATGTGCTACTGCTGAAA
Organism: Microchrysa polita; assembly: GCA_949715475.1. Lineage (NCBI taxonomy): Eukaryota > Metazoa > Arthropoda > Insecta > Diptera > Stratiomyidae > Microchrysa > Microchrysa polita. The sequence goes on along the minus strand of OX454415.1, from coordinate 129,394,219 downwards.
ATATGGAACGACGAGGTAATCCCCGAAGATTGGAGCAAAAGCATAATCTGCCCAATCCACAAAAAGGGTGACAAGCTGAAGTGTGAGAATTACAGGGGCATATCATTAGTTTGTACGGCCTATAAGATTTTATCAAAAATTCTTGAAAAGAGAATCAATCCGTACGCAGAACAAATCATTGGCGAGTATCAAGGCGGCTTCAGACCTGGTCGTTCAACGACCGATCAGCTTTACACAGTGAAGCTACTACTCCAAAAGTGCTGGGAATTCAACATCGACGTATACCAAATCTTTGTCGACTTCAAGCAGGCATACGACAGTATCGACCGAAGTGTACTGTACAACATTATGCTGAATTTTGGTATACCGGCAAAGTTAGTGCGACTCACAAGGATGACGATGACTAATACCGTCTCGCAGGTCAAAGTGCAGAACCGACTCACTGACCTATTTGAAACTCGTACTGGACTCAAGCAGGGCGACGGGCTGGCGCCGACGCTCTTCAACCTGGCTTTGGAGTATGTAATTCGAGCCATGAATATGGACAGCAGCGGAACGCTACTCATCAAGTCGACTCAATTAGTAGCGTACGCCGACGATATCAACATAATGTCTCGAAGGTTGGGTGATGCAGAAAGCCTCCTGCATAACCTCAATAACGCCGCAAAGGAAGTTGGACTACATATCAACGAAAGCAAAACAAAGGCCATGATGCAATCGAAAACAAGGACGCCAGCAAATTCAAGCATCACAGTGGGGGACCTTAATATCGAGTATGTAGACAACTTCAACTATCTGGGTTGTAACTTATCAAAGGACGCCAACGAAACCGACGAAATTAAGCGACGGATACAACTAGCCAATAAGACATATTTCTCGGTCCTCCCTATAATTAATTCGAAACTTGCGCACAGGAACACGAAGCTCCGCGTGTACAAAACGATCATCCGACCCGTGCTATGTTATGGCTGCGAAACATGGACCCTTACCCAAGCCTCCGAAATTTTGCTAGACCGATTCGAACGAAAGGTCCTTCGGCGAATTTTCGGGGCCGTTCGCGAGCGAGACCAATGGCGTATCCGATACAACCATGAGTTGTATCAATTGTACGATGAGCTGGAAGTATCGAAAATCGTGAAGCTTCAACGTCTGCAATGGGCGGGGCATGTACAACGGATGGACGATAATCGCATGCCAAAGAAAGTTATGAACGCACAACGAATTGACGGAGCGAGGTTGCGTGGACGACCGAGAGCTCGCTGGGAGAACTCCGTAGGTGAAGACGCCCACCAGCTGCTGGGCTTCCGAAACTGGAGGACAAGGTCACGTAACCGCGACAATTGGAGGTCAACGATTCAGGCGGCCAAGGCCCGACGTCGGGCTATCGTGCCACATTGATGATGATGCTGCAAAAGGTGTTTGGAAATTATCTAAAATGACTGAAAAAGTGATGAAAATGTTGTTTCGGGCATACAATTTCTCACAGTAGAGGTTGATTTTAACGCTTTTATGTGGTGAGTGTTATGCGATGTGACTTCTTATTTCTCATTTCATATGCTGTCCCACTTTGATTTTCGGAAGTAAGACGCGTGCTAGAGTCAAGGACGTACAATTTTGGCAATTTTTCCTGAGCCTTTTATGATACCGAATGCAGTACTCCGTATCAATAGTGGGTCATTAAAACCTTACAAAGACTTTTTTTCTTCAAAACACAACTCTCCTTTTTATGTATTTTATCTGTAGTTTTTATGGTTTTAATTCCACTAAATCGACGTTGATATTAATATATTCTTTTCGGCCTTTTCCACTCTTTTCTTATACAAGTACCTACTAGCCAAAAAGCCGCCCCCAAAATTTGGCGCCCCAGGCGACCGCCCGGTTGACCCCCCCCCCCCCCCTTAGAGCGGGCGCTGGGCCTACAGCTGATAACAAACTGCCCAAAAGCTGAAAATAATTTTCCTAAAACACGAAATGAACTGACGTACAAAATAAATAAGACAAAAAGCCCGTGGGCCTGCATCCGTGCTTTGACGTCAAAAATGAACCTACATGAATTTAGTAATTAATAAATAATAAACAAAATCAAAAATACCACCACCATCACATCTTTCAATACCCACCCGATAAAATATTTATATTAACAACATGATTTGAAAATGACGGCTAAAAAGTTTTCAAATGCCAATATACTTTCCCTGCATAATTAAAACGAAAAACGCTTAAATCGTGTGCATAACTAATTTTGTTATTTACCCCTGAAACGTGAAAGAGCATGTATACAGCCGCAGCCCTCAGCCAAATTATTCCGTGGAAACGCGAGTGTGAAGCAACAAATATCCATTTAGTTATGTTAATTATCCTGAGGCATTGTACGAGCAAAAGCAGGTGAAACTTTTTTCGGAAAAATTATTGGCTGGCAGGCAGAACCCGCGGTATTTATACGAGTTTTGCTATGTATGTTGTATTTTATTTCGATAATATAGCTACTCATATAAAGGATTAAACCTAATTAAAATGTCTGTAATATTATATGAAGAGTACAAACATTGTATACGTTTCGAGGACGAGGACAATTCAACGGTAATAACGCGAAATCTATGTTCATGATCGGTCGCATCTTAAGAATTTTAGGAAAATGTGCAATTCAATTAGAAACAAGCACGTGTAACTTATTATCATGTTGAAAAAATCGTGTAAATAACAGGACTCGTATACGGTTTTGAAACTAAAAATCGCTTACGGCAATTCTATTTGTGGTTGATGTTTGATGTTTTGGAAAGGACGAGAAAATAATTCCAATAGCGTACAAGCTACAGGCATGTGTACAATGTTAAGTTGATAAATCGTAAGGTTGTAAACATAAGAAAGCTGAGGCCCAGTTTCTCGTAGAAATTTAACCGCGATAGCTAACTATCTTGTCAAGATTGCTTTAAGTCGACATCTCGCTTACACAATGTCTTGACATTTAAAGTTTCGCTATTCAGTACCCATGGGCTGGTTAAGTCTTATCGTTTAGACGAGACACGCACCTGGTTTTTGGAAAAGTTTTAAAACTTGTCCGCTCGTGTGGCAATACCAGATCAAAGCTAATTGTCTTCAAAATCTCACCCCGACGTCACAATAACGTATTCATTTCTCATTGTTTGTGTTGCGGGAATCGGTTGGCGGAGGTTAATATACTAAATTAATGCATTTGTTTAATTCATATTCGTATTTACTTTAGTTTGAAATAAAATTGCATATCGGACATCACGAAGTATTCCATCGAATGCCTTTTTTAAATCGATGAATACAAAGTGCAATACCTTTCGTGCTGCTCTATACTTTTCCATCGCAATACGAATGCACTGAATCGCATTAACAGTTTGTGTCGCATGTGGCTTGTGATCACGCCGGTGATACATAATGAAGAATTGCTCGATCAATCGCTTTATGTCGCCAGCATGGTTTCTATATCCTTACCCCAGGAACTGCTGGCTAGTGCCAGTTAGAACATTATTTCGACTGTGGATTTTGTTAATAACAACGTCGACGTGTCGATTCGACTTCATCATGGTGTCTAAGTGAACCCCAAGGATTTTAGGATGTGTGACAGTAGGAATAACGTCTCCTGCAGTGAAAGACGCTATTCTGTTGAACTCCTCTGAGCACTCCCTCTTATGTGTGGGATTAGGTGCCTTAGCAGTGAAATGAAGCATAGTTTGATCGTAAGGGCGACGTATCTATCTATCACATTTTCTGGTCTCTAATCTAAGATGACAATGGGTGAGGTTATAAAACACAACGTTCGCGTAACGTTTCGCGTTTTCCGAAACGTTTCCTATTGTGTTCTGTAAACGCATAGATCCGGATCAGACTTGGTGTTACCATCGCCATCTCTCGGAAAGTGACAAATGTGACAATTGACACATCACAGCTGATACGTTTTGCTCGAAAATTAAAATTTCAAGTTTTAAACGAGATGCAGATACATTTTACATTGATTATAAATAGTTTAATAAATAAATGAGGGCGGAAATGCACGGTTCGACGGCAGATTGTAAATTTCTGTCAATCAATCAAGCTATGCCTCGCAAGGGGGCGCTTAGGGGATCTGTTTGTAGGGAGAAGTTTCTGATCCGTAACGGCCGGTTGATTTGAAACGTTGCGCGAAACGTTGTGTTTTATAACCTCACCCAATAACGAAAAAAAACATTAAACCTATTTTTCTCCCATTTCTTCAGAACAATTTCAATGTAAAATCTTATGTTGCTCCTCACGCACAGTATAACTTCGACCTTTTGTTAAATTTAAGGTTTACACTTCGATTCACTCACTCAGCACAAGAATAACGACAAACGACGAATAATGTTTTACGTTTGTTTCATATAAGCGCTGTTACATTGGTCCAGCGCTTACTTATCGTTTCTGAACTATGAACGCGTTTCCATATGCTATAAGTATTGCCAGCCTAGAATTACACAAATGAAAGAGAGCTTTACATTTTATTTGACGAATTAAGCAATTATATTAATGTGCGTTTTGCATACTTTTAGTATAAAATTAACGAGACTTTGAGGATACGCACATTATAAATTATACATGCTTTAATGATTTGATAACTTAACAACGCTTTAAAGAATTGATAGCTTAAAGTGGTTGATAAATATCTACGAGAAACCGGCCCTCAGACTTATAAAGGTTGCGGTATTTGAAAAACCTACTGGCGGCAAATATTTAGATCTGCCATTGACCAAATTGGACATTTAATTTTTTTTATTATGTAAATTTCCGTTTGAGATCTCGTGATGAGTATTTATCAAAACTTAAAATAGAATGAAAGGTTGAAAGTTTTAAAAATATGCCCCCCCCCCCTCAAATTTTGCCGCATAGGCAGTTGCTCCGGGAATTTCAGCCCCGCTTGTAGATCACATTTTGATGAGAACAAAAGTGGGAACGGTGATAGGTAGGAACTTAAAATTTGGTCAGAATGCTCAGCCAATGCATTCCCAAGTTATCTCTCTCTTCACTAGTTACATCGGCCCCTTCATCGGCCCCTTATAAAGAAATTTCGAAAAATGCACCCTTGGAATTTTATTGACCGCATTTTTGAAAGGTTGTAACTTTCGAACGGGGACGGCTAGGATTCTGAAGTTTTCAGCAAAATGTGCCCATCCTTCGTAAATGACGATAGCAATAACTCGTTTAATTCATTACTGAAAATTCGCCTAATAGGATCCTTTCCTGCTGGCATACGCATAACCCCATATAACCGAAGGACTTATTTGTTAAGCTCCAAAATTATTACAGCTCATTCTACTAAATATTTCATCTACTTCTACATCACGTCCTGATTACGAGTACACATTCAAAGTATAAATTTCATCCACAAAATTATCTGCGCTTCATCGAAGACAGCATCGCCCATGCTTCGTGTCAATTGCACTATCGTGGCAATGGCAACAGCTTCTTGCTCGCCACTTCCAGTTCGACGATAAAGTAGTGAAATCACGTCGATGCCGTAATAAAATCAACTTACAAAATTTTTGACATTTCCTCGGGGCAAAATCCTAGGAACTGAACTAATTTTAAAATTATTATCACACCACATTTTGCATCCTTCCTAAGTTCCTATACTATGTGGACGAGCGCTAAACACTATGACAAACATTATGGACTTTTAGCTGCCGAACACCGAACAGCTCTAGATGGTTTACGTCGAGCGAGCATTTTACTTGTTCTTGTGTAAGTCGAGCGAAAATTTATATCGATAAAACTGACGATGAATTGCTTTTGCGAGTTACGGATAGGGATCTCCTAGCTTTCTCCTAAGGTCATACTACACAGTCACTACAGCTAAGAGCTGAAAACTTGACGCTTCTATACCATTTCGATATCATACAAGCTGACTTTCCATGCGGTTGAAAGGATCACGTTCTTCAGAGAGTATTGAGTCGAAATCCTGACACGATATCCTGCACGGAATAGTGATGGGGCGCTTGCTAAGCATAAGCACTCTATGGCATCATTGTTAGTCTCTAAATTTCGGATAATTTTGTTGGGAAAAATGTATGTGCAGTGGCACTTACTTTCGCTCTGTAGCCTTACATTTGGCCGTTAAGCAGATGAAGAAATCAGTGAAAGACACCCACCACATATAATCTCTCCTTAGCAGAGGTTGGTTTCGAATATGTCAGAAGTTTTATTTGATATTCAAAGCACAGAAGCAGTGAACGTGCACTAGGCCAAGACTTTCCAGGCGGAGGCAGTTGTAAAGATATTCTTTGAAAATTTAGGGCAGAAAGTCATCTCTGTTGCGGCTTAGTGCTGAAATGGTGCTAATGAACTGAAACAAAATGAAGTAGGCAGAGAGTGCATCGGTTCGTCTATTTCAGACTTGTGGGCGAGAGGGTTGTCGATTATTATTATTCCGTAAGATGGTAGGATTAAATGCAGAAATGCTCACAGTGGCCGCTATAGTAATTTCACTTTGTGGGGATCGGTGGTTGTAGGACAATTTTTCCAACAAGGCTCGCAATGCTGCTGCTCATGTTTTAGGTGAATGATGATCCGGCAAATCGACATATCCTAACCACTGTTTATACACCAGGCGTTCCTTAGGCTCGGTCATCATATTGTTTCTGACGATGTCCACGGTGTTAGTTATGAATAAATACCCGGGATGTCATTTGACCCGTGCACATCGGGGAAAAGTGATCAGGACGCTAGTGATCGTCAGTAACGGAGTTCCTTGGTTATCGGGCATTTTCCAAGGATACAATTCTTACCGAAGCAAAACGGGGCGCTGCTTCGGCAAACCATTTTTTCCTAGCTTTTCGTATGGGATCAAAAATTGAGCAAAAAAAAAAAACAAAGAAAACAATACAATAGGAAATGTTAACAGCACTCTCGAAGCAACGGTGGTATCCACTGCTTTAAGTATTTCCACAACTAAAGACGGAAGGGCGACAGCGAGTACTTCCGAACAGCCACGGGATGGTATCGGTCAAGCCACTTAACGAAAGGTACAAACGAGCTATAGGTACCTCCCGGACATTGATGAGCCCAGACCGTGGCCCATCAAACATCATAAATCACGGCAAGAAGAAGCTTGAGCTTATCGAACCAGGAGGCTACAAACATCCCCCTAATAAAATATTTCATGGACTTATGCCCAACAACGTGGGCACTGAAACAAAATCCTCTTAGAAAGAGACTCAGTGGCGCAGGATGCAAGCGATATCTCAAGAGGGTGTTTATGTCGATTCCGGCAATACAACAGTGTAACTTTAATTAAACTTGACGATTTATAATCTCGATATCTCTAGTTCGAGCAAGGCGACCACAGGAAAAGCAGAAAGAAGCAGTTTTTCTGCGCCCCTCCAACTACAGGGAAGTGAAAATGTAAAGCTTCCGCTGTAAAGCCTCTGTGAGGCCGCACATACCAGCTTGGCCATAATCTCAGCCAAACCAACAGAACGAGTCACCTTAGAGCAAAAGACGCTGATCCGAAATTCAGCGGTATACGATTCAGGTCAGGCCATATTTTGTTCTAGTGCGAGAATGAAGCCACAATGCAGAGGCGCATGAAGCATCATCAGGGTCAGCATCCCTGAAGGCATTATTTTGAATGCAATGCAGAAAAGTGCTAGGAGACTTTGAAAATCAAAATGATGGGCTCCACATCGGAGACTGGAGTAGAAGTAAAGGCATCTCGGCAACACTATCGATCGACCCGGTGTTCTTCGCCGATGTTATTAAAGCAGAAATATAAATTCACCAGGCTAATCCCGGCTTAAAACCTGAAAGCGCTACAAGGCATTGTTGGACGCTCAGCTATACGGAACAAGCCAGAGAACAGTACCAGGGAGCATGCCAACATCGCAGCACTAGCATATCTGGGGATCGACTGCTCAAAAAATGACGACGTTCAATCCACTCTCTTAGAGACGCTGATCCACATGATGAAAATCGGGGAAGGACCAGGACCTCTCCTCAGGACCTTAGCAGGCTCGATGACGAATCTGATGCATCAAATGACTGGCGAGTCCCTGGGTATGTTGCAGGTTAACCTGCATCACGCCATCACAACCTCAAATACACCAGGGGCCAAGTTCACCCGCGGAGGCTTCGGCTTAGCACTCATTCAAGAACCCTGGCAAGATCGATCAAACCTCGAGCGTGTACCCTAATAACAAAACAGAAATCGGCAATAGTGATCTGATTGCAATTGGCATTACAACAAAAGATGACACCAATACAAACCTCGTGGTGACCTTTGTCCATACTTATCCGTATAGACAAAGAGGTGCCAGCACCATAACCCAAAACATTGGTAAACTACGGCGGTAAGAAAAAGGCGCTCCTTCTGGTCGGATAAGATGTTAATGCTCACGAAACTGCTTGAGGAAGTACGAGTATTAATCGACACTAGCTAGTGGGGGCAGGTACTTGACCTAACCTTTGGAAACCAATGGATTTAAAACTGGATCAGAAACTCGCATGTTTCTGACGAAACATCAGTGAGACACCATAAATATATCAGATTGGTATTTGGCTGGTCTAGCGGTTAGTGCGCGCACCTTCGGTGCACAGGGTCATAAGTTCGAATCTCACCGTGTTCCATGGTGTTTTTCGAACTCACGAGCTTGTGACGGACTATGATCTCCCTCAGATGTTAAACGAGTACCCATTTATGGGGATAAATATCACTGCTGAGCGTGATGCTGATCTCATTACCTCAACAAAAAGCAGATAAGATCTTGGAAATAGGATGTCACTAACACATCCTGCGGCCTTAATTCAATGTTGGATTGTCGCGCCTGTTATTTATTTATTTGGCTAAGCGGTGCCCTCGCCTAGATTGCGAGAAAGCTGCACAGTTACCACTGGCGAGTTACTTCTTAGCACCCACTTGCCGGGATGCCATATACTGAAGAATGGTGCACTTTAACTGCCACTGAAACACTTGCCACTTTTCTGGAAATTGAAGGAGCATTTGACAATATTAACGACGCTAAAATTAAAAGAGCACTAAGAAAGGTACAGGGACTAGCATGTCTAATTACTACCGGTCGCAGCAGCGCTCTCGAAATTTCACTAGACTGGCTGTAGGTAATTCACCTCATGGCTGAGGAAAAACTAGCACTGACTCGACACATTGCCTGCGATGTCAATCTGGATCTAACTAAGAAGCAGTTACCATGCCTTAATAACACCAATGTCGTGAAAACCACATCGCAAAGGAACTCCCATGCAGTCACCGCAGAAATCAGGAGCGGAGAGACATTGCATTCAAATTTCGCTAAGCTATACCTCATCATTATCAATGACACACGACAGTCGGACGTCGGGCTTTAGCCGCCTGAATCGTGGACCTCCAATTGTCGCGGTTACCGGAGGCTTGAGTGAGGGTCCTTGTTCCTTAACAGCCATAGCATAGCACAGGTCGGATGATCGTTTTATACACGCGGAGCGAGTTTCGAATAGATCAGTACGTATATTTTGCACTCTGTCCTGTGAGACGGGTATCCCTACCTATGAGTCACCTCAACATTGTATTTCAGGCAAAAATTGACGCAATAGAAACTTGCGCCGAACTTTGTCTGGGTGCCAACTATTACCAAACAAACCAGTAGCGTTTAACTTCGTTAACTTCTCAGAGAGCCGGCTAAGCTCACTCATAAATTACACCGTCGCGTCAACACGCTGAAACAACTGGACTCAATTAATATAATAATACTGTTCTGAGTTCCAGGTTATATGGGTCCCACAGGGAACGAACAGGCAGACGACCAGAATCCTTTCGCAGCATTCAATCAATTACCGGGAACGGCTCAAAGTGTCTGGGAAATCGGCAGGCTTGCCAGGGCTCTGGTAACTTTGGGGTTGGACTTCAACCCATGTCCTCTGTGAGTTAAATGCTCTAGGCGAACGCCAATTCCTAGTCCTTCCGAAGCACGATTGATCTTGATCGTACAGCATGGTTGGGAAAAATGGTGGCTAAAGGTGAGACAGGCTAAGAACGCAATTACCACGAATAGCGTAGTTTTGAGACCAGAGAACTCCGTTAAGCTACTTAAATAATGAAGATTACAGGAAGTATAATTTTAAGTGTGGAGACGCCCATAGAGCCATTTAGAGAGATTTTCGAAGTGAAGCAGCTCCCCTATTTTCGTCTCCGACGTTTGGCAACGCGATTTGGCGTGACCTAGGCATTCGCATAGAAAGTCAAACAGAGTTTCTCTTTCATTTGCATTATCGCAACTGTGACAAAGCGAGTTGTGGGGAATAGGCAGCCTGGATGCATGGTCCACTAATGGTTAATGTCCAGTAATTACCGCTGTAAATCTAGCAATAGTTTTACGCGGTCTGATCAAAATCTCAGACGTTCTTTACCGGTCATAGGCTGGCCATAGCTTCCTTGATATTAAACAAGCTCTAAGGTTCCGCCAATTACGATTAGCACTCGCTAGATAATGAGAGATAATTTCTTCTGACAGCTGCCATCGGAATATCCACGCGCTCCACATGTGAGCTGTGTAGAGTTGCCCCCCATTTGGCCAACTCATCTACAACCTCATTTCCCTGTATGTTGTGTCCCGGCACCCGAAGTCGGGTTACTGTGTGCCTTCCCCATGCTCCCGAGTCTGTGACATGCTTTCATGATTGCGAACAATTCAGCCTGGGAACAGTGCCCGCTCTAGCACTTACGCCGCCCCGGGCGAGAGTACAAATTGCCGCCCTTAGGTACAATACCAGACAGATTGATAGTGGATAGCACATGTTATGTTGTTGTTGTAGAAGCGATTCATGATTCAAGATTTTATTTTCCAGACTCACAGTGGGATTCGAACCAATGCTGTAGTAATTCAGAGAATAGAATGTGTATCCATTGAGAAGGCCCAGATCGTATGTAGTAGAAACATTTTCCGTCGTCATTCATACTTTTAAGAGCAATTCACCTCAGTTCAGCAAGGCCTTGAAGAGAGTTTGTTTGAAATTACAAAATTAAAGCTAAGTATTGAATTCCCCGAGCCACATATTATTTCCACCGGCATAAAACAATGTACAGATTTCACCCGGAAACCTGGGGATTTTAGAATTACGTAAGATACTGCAAGTTAATGTAAATTAACACTCAACACATTTTAGAAAACATCCCTCTCGAAATTGGCATGCAAAAAAATGGTGGAGCCGACAAATTTCAATTAGACGGGTCGCTTCATAGACGAGTTTCTTTATTGGTTTCAACTTGCTTATTTTCATAAATGCTTCATCTCGCGAGTTGTTACAGAGAACAAGGTTAGGAGCTAGTTAAATCGGAGGCCAAGTACCGATGTTAGCATGTCTGGAAACATATTATGGAGGACTGATATTGCGGCCCTCATCCTTCTGAACTCCAAGCTATCTTGTCCGAAATTTGCCCACTCAATGCTAGATTAATCAATGAGTCCATTCGCGAGGAGGTCGGGCGAATTGAAGTTGAATTGCTGCCAGCTAAATGTGAATAGATGTTGTCTAAAATGTCTGAAAATAATTTGTGTTTAAAATGATGGCTTTGGGCATGAAATTTATCACAGGATATTTTATTTAACGTATCTATGTGGTGCAGGGGCAGACCAACTTGACTCGGAGCCCTCTCGTCATCTTCTTCAGCACCCCTCCCCCCAAATTTTTTTTTATGATTTTATGAAAAATCTGCCACTCTTTACTGGCAATAATGCTATGGACCAAATTAAGTTTAAATAATTTGAGAGAACTTGACATGCCCTCTTTTTCACCAGACACGTCAGTTTCCTACAGCAACTCTGCTGTTTCTAGGTCGATTGCATTATTACGAATTAACAAGATGCAAGCAAAATTACATCCCTCAAATTTCCCGGATACTGTCGCAGGTTTCGGCACTATTGAATAATCATGGATTTATGGGGAAATCGGCTGATTTGAATGAATTTTCTCACGTTTTTTAAGACCCTTGGACAACGGTTTACGTAAAATCCGCTGGCTTTCTGGAACAAGTTAAGGTTGCTTTCTGGAAGATAGTTTCATTGCAAAAACCTGAACATACGGCGATTTGTCTGATAAAATCTCAAAAGTTTAAGTACAAAATTAAATTTTCTAAACGTACAGGCTATTCCGCTTATGTCCTTCTTTGCAAGCTTCACAGATGTCAAATTGAGGCAAATCTCACTAAACATTTTAAAATTCTAAATGCAGTACTTCGTATCAATTGTAGGCTCTTCAAAGTCTAGCAAGGATTTTGCATCTTTAAAGCACCACTTTCAAAAGATAACTAATGATGCAGTTGATAAATTCAAAAACTGATGCGTTTCTTAATGAAGAAATTGATGTGATAAGTAAATATTAAGTACTTGAACAAACCCTTATTCTCTATTTTATTTCGCCCTTTTTTATGCCATCTGTAGTGTCCATGGTTTCCTTTTCACTAAATCGAAATCGATAATGAGTTTTTTTTTTCATTTTTTCCATATTTTTATTCGTGTTTTAGCCAAAAAGCCGCCCCAAAAATTTGGCGCCCCGGGCGACCGCCCGGCTTGCCCCCCCTTAGAGCGGGCGCTGACTGGCAACAGCCATTTGGTTGCTACTTAGCATCTTCACTAGCAACCAAATGGAGACAGAAAATGACATATCCAAAATTTCATTTTGGTGATTTTTTTAAATTTAATTATCAAAATCGGACTCTGCGCGTTTGAATTATTACACGGCCATTCAAGAATTATTCAATTTCACACAAAAGAACGAGCAAAAGTTGCAAAATTGTCACTTTGAATTTGACAACAGCCATTTGGCTGCACGTGACGCCATTTGACGACTAATCTATATGGACCTTAAGCTTCCTCACAATTGTATATATAGAACATCTCCAGTGAAATTTGTATGGAAGTTGTTCACCATTACACTAATTTCCTACAAGGGAAATATACTTATGCATGCATTTTATTAGTCAATCGCCTCCCTCTTCCTTTTATAACCGGGCTTGGGACCGGCTTCTGCGGAATTAAGACGATGTGCTTTTTCAAAACACAACAAATACTATAAATTGTAGCAATATGGCTTAACACATATTGAAGATTTTTGTCGCGATGGACCTTCAATTATGTTTTCTCTAAAATGTTTATACACAGTTTCAGAGTTAGCACGAATTTCCGTCGTAACTCTTCGTGCCTGCTTCGTACAAAACATGTACGAACGTTAACGAACGAGGTACGAATTCTCACGAACGAAACTCGCCTAGTCGCCAGCCACAACACTCGCGCACTTGTTTTACAGAAAACATGAATTAAAACCGCGATAAACTATATTTTTGAGACCGAAATTCAAATATCACTACTAAACTATAGGTACACACGCGATTACCAATGAAAAGATACACTCATTGTATCTACGTTCATCGCTGGAGCACCCGACGACAATACATCTCACATTCTGAAAAAAAGCTTATTTAGCACCTTTTTTTGAATTAAAACCATTTTGCGAGAGTACGGTTCACACAGATTTATTAAATTTCTAACAAATCACTATGTGAAACACAATAATTCACACGCGCAAACAATTTCGTGCACCCACATTCACTCCCGCAAATTGGTTGACAACTACACGGTCGACAGACGACAGCCCAGCCATCGGCCGACCATCTTGTGGAATGCTTGAGTGTAGGAGAGGTGGTGCTGAAGATGAGGGCAAGCTTTCCTAGTCACACACGTAGACTATTCTACGAAGATTTCCAATCTGATAAAAGATAAAACACAAAACAAACAAAAGACCGGCGAAATGACATTTGCGAAAAGAGTGTCATCTGACAAATTACGTTTATCGTATCGCCATTACAGTGGGCTACATTAAGTCCGATATGTTTTCTGTCGCCAGACAAAGTGATCGCTTTACATGATTCCGAAGGGTGATACCTATCACTTTCATTGCACTGTCGCTTTGCTTATTTAAAGGAAATTTACATTTTAAAGAAAGGTTTTGGTGTTAATTATTGGTTCCACAGTGTCCCATTGCTGTATTGCTACAGTATTGATGTTTCACAACAGTTCGTATTGAACTTTTCGTGATTTTTTCATGAAAGTGACTCTCGCCTTGAAAGTGACAGCCATATAAAATACATTGGGCGACTGTCGCCTTAGATGATCCCAAAATGACGAAAATGACTGTCGCCAGTCAACTGTCCCCTTACAGAATGCCTGGCCTGATTTGTGAACTTTTTCCAGTTGTCACCTACGTTGCCATCCAATTTTAGACCTAGAGCCAGCGACACTTCAAATGCAACTATTTCCTCTCCATTCTGTTACACATTATCGCAAATTTCACGATTGGAGATGCCCCAAAACGGTAGTCTGCCTCCTGGACAGTGGGGCTAAAGGGGTGCCAGACAACTTCAAAGTCGTTAATAGTTGCAAAAATTTGCAACTATTTCCTCACTGTTCGTGCTTTGCACGATCATAGTACTTGGTCCACTGATAACGAAAATGCAGATGGCAGACACTTTCAGTGGGGCTAAAGTGGTGGCAGACGAGCCCAAAGTCGTTAATAGTTGCAAATATTTGCAACTATTTCCTCGCGTTTGATTCATATACCATTTCATAGAGGACGAGTCCCCGCATATAAATTCCCAAAACGCAGACAAAAATTGGGGGGCTAACATGGTGGCAGACGCGCTCCAAAATTTGAAATTTGTATGAAAAATGGCAAGTGCTTCTACAAAAATAACGCTAACTCCATCATGCTAAATTATATAGGTACAGAAAGAGCTTAATTATTTTCCAGACCACTTCCCTGAGTACTTAAGCCAAATTTCATTTCAAAATTCCAGTTACAACCCGGTTAATTTATCAATCGAAATTTGACTATTTTCAAGTAAATTTACAGGCAATATAGTACATACACAGAAAACGAATATACAAAGTGACATTTTCCCCTAATATCACACGGATGGCCCTCAGCAGCGATTCTTTTTGAACGGCACATCATTCAGGACACAATGCTAAGCATATGTTTCCAAAGGCAGACAAAAACCTTTAAAAGGACGACGAGCAGACGAGGCTAAAGTGGAGTAAAAAGTGGGATTTTGTGAGAAATAAGAAGGATCTAATTTTCCCCTAATATCACACGGATGGCATCCAGCAGCGATTCTTTTTGGACCGCATATCACTTAGGACACAATGTTAAGTAAATATTTCCAAAGGCAGACATACAGTATTAAAAGGACGATCAGCAGGCGAGCCCTTAAATGGGGCAACAAGTGAAATTCTGCAAGAAACAACAATTATCTCTCGCGGAAGCATTTCCCCTTAATATCACACGGATCGCCCGCAGCAGCGTTTCTTTTTGACCGGTATATCATTCAGCACACCATGCTACGTATTGATTTTCAAAGGCAGACATACAGCACTAAAAGGACGATCAGCAGACGAGCCCTTAAATGGGGCAAAAATTGGAATATTGCGAGAAACAATAATTATCTCTCGCGGAAGCATTTCCCCCTAATATCACACGGATGGCCCGCAGCAGCGTTTCTTTTTGGCCGGTTTTTCATTCAGGACACAATGCTAAGTAAATATTTCCAAAGGCAGACATACAGTATTAAAAGGACGATCAGCAGGCGAGCCCTTAAATGGGGCAAAAAGTGGAATTTTGCGAGAAACAACAATTATCTCTCGTTGCAGGATTTTACCTTAATATCACACGGATCGCCCCCAGCAGCGATTCTTTTTGGACCGCATATCACTTAGGACACAATGTTAAGTCAATATTTTCCAAAGGCAGACATACAGTATTAAAAGGACGATCAGCAGACGAGCCCTTAAATGGGGCAAAAATTGGAATATTGCGAGAAGCAACAATTATATCTCGTTGCAGCATTTCCCCCTAATATCACACGGATGGCCCGCAGCAGTGTTTCTTTTTGGCCGGTTTTTCATTCAGGAAACAATGCTAAGTATATATTTCCAAAGGCAGACATAAAGCATTAAAAGGACGATCAGCAGACGAGCCCCTAAATGGGGCAAAAAGTGGAATTTTGCAACCACAACTATCTCTCGTTGCAGCATTTTCCTCTAATATCACACGGATGAGCCGCAGCAGCCTTTCTTTTTGACCGGTTTTTCATTCAGGACACCATGCTAAGTATATATTTCCAAAGGCAGACATAAAGCATTAAAAGGACGATCAGCAGACGAGCCCTTAAATGGGGCAAAAAGTGGAATTTTGCGGGAAACAACAATTATCTCTCGTTGCAGCATTTCACCCGAATATCACACGGATGGCCCTCAACAGCGTCTCTTTTTGAAGGGTATAGCATTCAGGACACTATGCTAAGTAAATATTTTCAAAAGCAGGCATAAACCTTTAAAAGGACGATCAGCAGAGGAGCCCCTAAATAAGGCAAAATGTTTGATTTTGCGAAAAACAACAATCATCTCTCGTGACAGCATTTGCCCCTAATATCACACGGATGGCACCCAGCAGCGATTCTTTTTGGACGGCGTATCTCTCAGTCCACCATATTAAGTAAATGTTTCCAAAGGCAGACATAAAGCATGCAAAGGAGGATCAGCAGACGCGCCCTTATGTCGGCCAAAAAGTGTGATTTTGCGGAAAACATCGTGTGATATTAGGGAAAAATGCTGCAACGAAAGATAATTGTTGCTTCTTGCAAAATTCCACTTTTTGCTCGACTTAATAGCTCGTCTGCTGATCGTCCTTTTAGTGCTTCATGTCTGCCTTTGGAAATATATACCTAGCATGGTGTCTTGAATGATATACCGGTCAAAAAGAATCGCTGCTGGGGCCGATCCGTGCGATATTAAGGTAAAATGCTGCAACGAGAGATAATTGTTGCTTCTCGCAAAATTCCACTTTTTGCCCCATTTAAGGGCTCGTCTGCTGATCGTCCTTTTAATGCTTTATGTCTGCCTTTGGAAATATATAGTTAGCATGGTGTCCTGAATGAAAAACGGTCAAAAAGAAAGGCTGCTGCGGCCCATCCGTGTGATATTAGAGGAAAATGCTTCCGCGAGAGATAATTGTTGTTTCTCGCAATATTCCAATTTTTGCCCCATTTAAGGGCTCGTCTGCTGATCGTCCTTTTAGTGCTGTATATCTGCCTTTGGAAATATATTCTAAGCATGGTGTGCTAAATTATATACCGGTCAAAAAGAAACGCTGCTGCGGGCCATCCGTGTAATATTAGGGGGAAATGCTTCCGCGAGAGATAATTGTTGTTTCTCGCAATATTCCAATTTTTTCCCCATTTAAGGGCTCGTCTGCTGATCGTCCTTTTAATACTGTATGTCTGCCTTTGGAAAATATTTACTTAACATTGTGTCCTAAGTGATATGCGGTCCAAAAAGAATCGCTGCTGTGGGCGACCCGTGTGATATTAAGGTAAAATCCTGCATCGAGAGATAATTGTTGTTTCTCGCAAAATTCCACTTTTTGCCCCATTTAAGGGCTCGTCTGCTGATCGTCCTTTTAGTGCTGTATGTCTGCCTTTGAAAATCAATACTTAGCATGGTGTGCTGAATGATATACCGGTCAAAAAGAAACGCTGCTGCGGGCCATTCGTGTGATATTAAGGGGAAATGCTTCCGCGAGAGATAATTGTTGTTTCTTGCAGAATTTCACTTTTTGCCCCATTTAAGGGCTCGCCTGCTGATCGTCCTTTTAATACTGTATGTCTGCCTTTGGAAATATTTACTTAAGATTGTGTCCTAAGTGATATGCGGTCCAAAAAGAATCGCTGCTGGATGCCATCCGTGTGATATTAGGGGAAAATTAGATCCTTGTTATTTCTCACAAAATCCCACTTTTTACTCCACTTTAGCCTCGTCCGCTCGTCGTCCTTTTAAAGGTTTTTGTCTGCCTTTGGAAACATATGCTAAGCATTGTGTCCTGAATGATGTGCCGTTCAAAAAGAATCGCTGCTGAGGGCCAACCGTGTGATATTAGGGGAAAATGTCACTTTGTATATTCGTTTTCTGTGTACGTACTATATTGCCTGTAAATTTATTAGAAAATAGTCAAATTTCGATTGATAAATTAACCGGGTTGTAACTGGAATTTTGAAATGAAATTTGGCTTAAGTACTCAGGGAAGTGTCTGGAAAATAATTAAGCTCTTTCTGTACACTGAAAAAAATGGTTTAGACTTTTTATCTAAAGTGAAGTAGTTGACTTAAATTTAGATAGCTTTACCAAAGAAATAGCTGATTTCTCTAATCTTCGTAGCTGAAAATACTATTAAATTCGTTCGTTTAACCACGCAAGATTAGAAGAAAAAGTTTAGTCAATTCTTCCACAAAAGTTGTTGATTGTACTATTCAAATATAAAATTTAACTACAAACAATCGTTCTTTTTTCTTCCAACACAATTTAGCTATCCAAAATTTAACAATTTATAGATAATGAATGTGTCTGTCTTTACAAATGAATTAATCGAATTTGCAAATATAGTAGATGTATCAACTAATGACGAATAGAAAAATTATCCATATCTTCGTAACTGTTTCAACTACATAGAATCATAAGCTGAAAATCAACGCGAACTTTAGATGAATTCGACTATTTCTTTAGATAACCATTCTAATTTTTTTTCTCTGTGTACCTATATGATTTAGCATGATGGAGTTAGCGTTATTTTTGTAGAAGCACTTGCCATTTTTCATACAAATTTCAAATTTTGGAGCGCGTCTGCCACCATGTTAGCCCCCCAATTTTTGTCTGCCTTTTGGAATTTATATGCGGGGACTCGTCCTCTATGAAATGGTATATGAATCAAACGCGAGGAAATAGTTGCAAATATTTGCAACTATTAACGACTTTGGGCTTGTCTGCCACCACTGTAGCCCCACTGAAAGTGTCTGCCATCTGCATTTTCGTTATCAGTGGACCAAGTACTATGATCGTGCAAAGCACGAACAGTGAGGAAATAGTTGCAAATTTTCGCAACTATTAACGACTTTGAAGTTGTCTGCCACCCCTTTAGCCCCACTGTCCAGGAGGCAGACTACCGTTTTGGGGCATCTCCAATCGTGAAATTTGCGATAATGTGTAACAGAATCGAGAGGAAATAGTTGTAAATAATTTCCACTTGGGCTCTTAGACTATTTCACTATGTCGGGTTTTCTAAAGATATCCATTTTCGCACTTCAATTAAAATCCAATATTATCCCGATTAACTTTATATTTTTTAATTGAATTTCGGCTGCGCCATGTTATGATGTCCGTTTATAATGTAAAAGCACGGATATTATTAGTTAAACACTTTATTCTTTAATGATAATCTGGTTTACATTCAGTGGCGGCTCGTGGTGGAAAATACCGGGGGTTCACAAGGAAATATACAAATGTATTGCATTCGGGAAGAATATGATGTAACAAAATTTTTCATAGTTTTTATTAAAAAAAAAACTAGTCTACAAAAAAGCCAAAAATTCTACAGAAATTATTGTTTTTATAGGTATACGTATTATTCTTCCGCAGACTATTTCAGTCAACTGGAATGTTTGTTTTCACTCCTGCACAACAAACAGGGAAAACAAAAGAGGTTTCTAAGCCGCACACACATGGCGAATCCATGGATCTTATTAAATTTTCATTCTGTCAAAATCCAAATCGGCCTGGGGATAAGTTCATTGGACAGAACGAAAATCCATTAAAATCCATGAATTCCATATATTCTTATAAATCTACTTGTTTTTTTTCGCGAAAATTGCCGCTTTAAATTCACGCCAGAATTGTTATTTTCACTCACTTGCACTCTGCCCTACAGAAATTACTGGAGGGTCTTCCCGAGTTTTTATTTTAATCTTATTTTCTTCTAGAAGATTTTTTAAATTTGCTTTAAATAAATTGACCGTTGCAATTTTTTTCATCGCGATTTGAACAGAACAGTGTATGCGACACAACCTTTCTTCTTTTAAGGTTTGTGTTCGTAGAGACGACTCATGGGATCATCGCTCAGCGATCGAAGTTAAACCACCGGTTTTGAGCACTATATGGATATATTTTCTATACAGACATGTTCATTTAATCCATAGTCGATACTAGGAAAGTAGAACCATTCAAAAAATATTTAAATACGGCTCGAAATTAGATGCAAAACTGCAATCGCTGAGCGATGATCCCATGAGTCGTCTCTACGAACACAAACCTTTAGAATTTAGCTCATACGATTTACAAGACGCTGTGCACAGCAACTTTGTGCACAAGCTCTAGTGTAAATTTTGCACTACCTCCTTGCCCCGGAAACAGCGAAGATATCCAAAACTAGAGCGTGTGCTCCTCTTCCCAATGGAAATGGTTAGAAATATTGCAGGTTGTTGGTCGCAGTGTCGTGACCATGTCGTATGTGCAGTCAGCAGTCGGCAGTGTACATACCTACATACATTTATGTCTATGGGCATAGATTCAGTAGATGGAATGTAGGTTTATCTATAAATCGAATAAGGACACGATGCGGGCTAGATGTGCGATTTGAGATAACAGATTTGAAGAAGTGAATTACGTACTCTTACGATTTTATTCTCAGGGGGTGCACGTGCACTTGTGCACATATGGGCGAGCCGCCACTGTTTACATTGTGGGTACAATCTATCTGTCGTCGGTCACGCCTCATCCGGAACTGCTCTTTCTTTATGACCTTTGGTATCATTGGACCTAGATTTAAAATGTACAATATTAGTACCCGTGTACAGTATAACAGTCATGATTATCAGTATGCCTACTTGAGATATGCAAAATTTTGGTATACTGAATTATTTTTTAGAATTGTCATCATTCATACTATTTTGTACGACTTGCTAAAATTCTCTAATAACTCAGGAGTCCGTAAGTTGATATTAATGAAATTCGACTGAAAGCTGTAATTTCTTTGAAACTCTTTCCTCTGGATTTTTTTTAGGTTAAGGAGCAAAAAGCAACAAGTAATATTTTTTCTGCTCCTGAAGCAGTTTTTACGGGTGCATTCTACATATGCCCTCGCTGAGAGGTAATATCGCACGACCAACTCTTTCGGACTATGGGAAAACAAAATGATCACCAACACAGAAAGACGAAAAAGACAGCAGATAGGTCATGCATTCCGTCTAGATCAGTGGTTCCAATCGCAAAATATCACCGGACCTGCCTTCCTTTCGAGGTCCTAAAAAAGCCCCCGCCTGTACGAGTGCCGCTGGCGGTGCAACAGTGTGTGAAAGACAAAATCAGATTTTTTCTAAATATCTGGAAAACGATTATTAAAAGTGGTGTATCGCGAATATACACATATGGCCAAAAAAATAAGTACACCCATACGAATTTTTCTCACCACCCTGTAGCCAAGTAGTTATTTGAGTAAATAAAATCATATGGAAAGATTTAAATACTTAATTGGTGAGGAATCAAATAATATGTAAATTAGCATATTATAATAAATAACAGCTTTCATATACCTTGAAAAAGTACGAACTGACTAAAATAGGCTGGACAAAATAATAAGTACATGTCAGTTAATTTGATTAAAAGTGGTTTTAATTAAAATATTATGATCTGATTCGACAAGAATTTGATTTATTTCATTATTTAAAAGTCAATGGTCCATTATTTTGAAGAAAAAAAGAAAAAAGGTTTTTGTTGGCTCTCTGCACTGAAAAAATGGTTTAGACTTTTTATCTAAAGTGAAGTAGTTGACTTAAATTTAGATAGTTCTACCAAAGAAATAGCTGATTTCTCTAATCTTCGTAGCTGAAAATACTATTAAATTCGTTCATTTAACCACGCAAGATTAGAAGAAAAAGTTTAGTCAATTCTTCCACAAAAGTTGTTGATTGTACTATTCAAATATAAAATTTAACTACAAACAATCGTTCTTTTTTCTTCAACACAATTTAGCTATCCAACATTTAACAATTTATAGATAATGAATAGCTGTCTTTACAAAATAATTAATTGAATTTGCAAATATAGTAGATGTTTCAACTAATGACGAATAGAAAAATTATCCATATCTTCGTAACTGTTTCAACTACATAGAATCATAAGCTGAAAATCAACGCGAACTTTAGATGAATTCGACTATTTCTTTAGATAACCATTCTAATTTTTTTTCTCTGTGTGGAGATAATTCTTATGACATGTTCCTTTACATCCATATATCCAGTTACTCAGGAAATTCCGTATTTGGTCCTTTTTGTGAAAACTTTGTTACTAGTTCATCGATTCAACTCTCCCTAAATATTCTGGATTCAATTTGACTCTAGTAACAACGTGAAAAGCCACTCGATTTGGTTGAAGCGGATCCTTGAGGTATGGTTAGGGTTAATATCCTGCTGAAATCCCCATTTAAAGTGTATGGCCTCATCAGTTACATATTCTGCGACTCTCAACTAACATTTCTTATATGGAAATTGCTTCATAGTAATGGTTATTAGGTACATTTGAACGAAACCGAACTATGAAAATTAAGCGATAGACTAAGTTTTTTCCGCCTCCCTGGGAAATAGCCAGTTGATGAACCGTATATCATATTATTTTTTTCCTGGATGAAGAATATTACGATAAGAGTAGTTTCCAATCAAATTCATTACGATCTCATAAATAAAACAAAATATTTTTCATTGTTTTCATTGTTCGGTCTGGAACAAAAAGAACTATCCCTATAACAAAATTTTCTTGTACTGTCAACACTTTTTGACATCGCCATGGAAAGTTCTAAACTTTTTACCAAAACTGCTTTACTTCTTGTATTCTCCGATTACCTTTTCAAAGGGATTCTCTATTTTCAATATTCACCGCGAAAATCATCAGTCAAGCCAAGGGAACTTTTTTCGCCATAGTGGTAATGAGATCGGCAGTTATCCTTAAGACCCTTACATGGACCTAACCGCATTTGAGACTACTTTTATTTAGTTTTTAATGAATTACACAGTAAATACAATGTTTGGCTGGTTTATTTCGTTAATGAGAGAAAATTTTTTCCACTATTTCAAATTTTCGGAATCTAAACGTCTTTTTTCGTACCTACCCTGCATTTTTCGCCCCTTAGGTATTTTCGTTTGTTTTTAATTTAACGCTTGTTGCATACACCAATGAATAAACAAACAAATCCTTACGGAAAATAGCAAGTTGTTGTCAAAAATTTAAAAAAAACGGAGGAGTACTTATTATTTTGACCAAGCTGAAAACCCACTTCAAAGCTAATATCGGTAGGGACTAAGATAATACGGGGATGCCATTTAGTTTCTCGGTTCCGTTGGCATTGTTGTATCCTAATTGTTGTAATGGCTTTCTATTTGGAGTAATTCAATTTTAAAAAGGATATGAAAATTTGGCATAAAAAAGTACATGAGGGGTGTACTTATTTTTTTTGGCCATATGTGTATGTAGGGCTTGGAGCATAAGTGGTCTAAGTGACAAAGAATAAATGCGCAGAAATTGAGACACACGCGTTTCGTTCTACAATTCC
This sequence comes from Microchrysa polita, assembly GCA_949715475.1. Taxonomy (NCBI): domain Eukaryota; kingdom Metazoa; phylum Arthropoda; class Insecta; order Diptera; family Stratiomyidae; genus Microchrysa; species Microchrysa polita. The sequence goes on along the minus strand of OX454415.1, from coordinate 129,370,771 downwards.
CTATCTGTCGATAATTATCAAGTTCTCTTGGTGGATATTTATCTATTATGATTATAATTATCTATTAGTGTATAAAATTTGAAAATCGGTTGTGTAATAACGGAGATATGATTGTTTTTTTTTTGGCTATTGACCGTACATAGACCACTATTGCATAACCAAGTTAAAGTTTTTTCTGCAAAATTGTAGTAAAAGGCATAGAATAAAGTTTTTTTTTTATTAATAAAATAGTTGGTAGTATGAAGTAATTAGTACAAGTTTAAAGAATTTATTCATCTTCTTCGGATTTTCCAGCATTTGGAAGAGTAATCACCTGGTTCTATTCAACATTTCCTCGTCTTGGAACAAACGGGATAGTCTGATAAAAGAGGTGATGAATTGGCGAAACGTATTTCAACATCTTACGGATATCGTTCATTTTTTCGTAAGAAATCGGATATGGTTTTCCATCGGCCGGCGGGTAGTTCGAACTGTCGCAATTTGTTAAGGCATTCGGTTTCGAATTTATTCTTGCAAAGATTAATATTTTACGATACATATGCTCTGTTTCGGCTTTGCAGAACTCACAATAGAGTTTATACATCTGGGAGAGATTGAGTCCAGGCTCAAGATACTCTCGTTCGGAAATGACTGTAGTGGCTCTTGTAGCGTGGGAACTTCCATGAAATCTTGTGCTGGTAATCGATTTTTTGGTGGCTGCTTTCCTCTTCTATCTGGGGAAGCTATTTTTGTTTCCGGATTCATCTTTCGACGTAATGCATAATCAAATCGATGATTCGATATCTTTATTACACCCAAGAGCATCTTCTTGCAAACACACTGATCAGTTAAATAAATTTTCCGGCTACCTCATCTTAGTGGGATTTATTCCAGTTCGTCTCTGTGGAGGCACAACTTGGACACAGGAACAAATCAAATTGGTTTGAGCATCCCATGTGAGCAGCTTATAAAAATCAAATCATAGATTTTTGGTTGCTGTTGAACCTTTTCAATGCGTTCCGCGCACTTCATTTAGCAGCAGTCTTAGATTCTCCCGAATATTTTTTTAGGAACTGTCCTTCCAATACCATTTTTGTATTCCTGTCCACTGGCGCGCAACGCTTTATTCTTGTTTCACTTCCAACTTGATTCATTGGATTTGCGTTTTTTTCCAAGGTGGATAGGTGCTTAAGTAATGTCTTTGGATTCAATAGAAGCTGGCGGACGAACGAATTGCTTTACATTTATGATCATTCTCTTAGTTGTATTTTATCATTGACTCCATTATGTATCGGACATTTTACTTGGTTTTAGATGATCGACCTTACAGTCGTGGGCACTCTCTCTCTTTAATACCCTAACTCCTAGTGGAGCATGGTGCGCTGACGACTACCGTGTGTAGTCGTCAACGTTACAAATACAACTGAATTCGGAGTCTGATTCGGTTGTCAGCCGTACCACTTCCTAGTCGCATTATTAGTTAATCATTCTATGATAAGAATATCTCTTATCATCTTCTCCTGAATAATAAACTTGCGACGAGTCGTGCCGAGTTTGGAAATTGGTTTCTCTATGAGTCTCTATATCACAGAGTGGCGACCGAACGATCACGGCCACAGAGCACACTTGAACAAGATTTACTTTTGACTGTGAGTATTCTTTTTGGTTCTTACATTTTTTCCTGGAAGGCATATGTTGCCATTTTTTGGTGAACGTTTCGAGCCACTCATGAGAATTTCTTCTCAAAATAAACGATGGTTTCAGCAAATTCTGGAAAGAAATGATTGCTCCGTCACTTGCAGCAAAAATTTAAGATAACAGAAAAACATTTTGTCATGGCACACAAAAATGGCCCCTGAGCTCACTATAAGAGAACCCGAAAAGAAATATGAGAAATACATATTGACATATTGGTTGCTGTGATATGCTCTTTGTTTTCTGTTGAAAAAATGTGCCGTTACTTCTTTTATTTGATCATAGTCAACACCGATAGTCGATATTTTGCCCGAATATTTAAGCCGACTACTGTTTTTAAGAGGATTCTCTTGAGCTCAGCGATTCATTGAAATCTGATTAAAGTGAACAAATTTATTAACATTATTGGCAAAATAAGAGTTAATGACGTGTTACAGTAACAGTATATAACAACTACTTTCTTTCAATAGATTCCATTCATATAACTAAATATAAATCTGTAGATAATAGTCTTATACTAGTATTTACAAGATCCCGATCCAATAGAATAATTTTGGAAAGAAACTGTCGGATATGTTTCTAAACCATCGGAGTCCAACGGTGGTGTACAAACGGAAGCTCTATTTCCTTCAGGATTTGATGTTGAAGTACTTCCAATTTCTCGCGGACAATGGTCCTTTCCTTGATTTTGTGAGGCGTTATTAAATCCTTTCCTTACTTTAATAATCTTATTGCGAAATTTTGTATTTCAAAAATTAGGACTACCGTCTTAATCGTACACTTACCGCAATTTACAAGCGTACACACAAATAATATTCCGTTCTAAATAATGTATAGAAATCTGTATTTCTAGAGTAGCAAACTCAAACTCGACTTCACATTTTTGCATACTTCTCTGTATCGTTATAATGAATTCCAATTTTTATAACGGTTGAAAGATTTTCTTTTAAGAAAATTTGTTTGTCAATTATTCAGCAAATATCATTTTAAAAAATTGAATTGTAGTAGTGGTATAAGTGCAGTATTTAGACCACTAGTGCAATTAACAAACATAGCATCCAAATGCACAAAGTACTTATACCAGTCTTGCATAATAAAGTAGCATCGACAGTTTCGTGCAACAGGAAGTTTTTGGCCATTTATTGGTTTTGGTTTGAAATGCAAAAAATCCCATTAGCATATGAAATGAAAGAATATTTAGCAGTTCAATAGAAGCAATAACTCAATTTTGACCAAAATGTCACTTGGACCACTCTTGCTCCAAGCCATTCATATAGATCTTATGGTATATTATTAAACTGTCAGAAGTCGATATTGATTCGCGTAATCGTAACGGTGCCAGGAGGTCAAACGGTATTTTTAACGAGACCGAGGCTAATTTCGGGCGCGGCCGAAATTTGGATACCCTTCGCTCCTCTCGAGCTTAAAGTTTTATCCGTACTTACGACTTGTATTTAATTCCCCCCCCCCCCCCCCCCATAACTCTTTTCTTTCTGTCTTCACAAAAGTTCCGATGCGTTGGCAAAACAATATTTGTGTGGGGTTTGGTTGGAATAAGCGGGTATATAAAAATGTTTATAATTATAACGTATGCGGAAGAGTACAATAGGGATGTCAAAAACCGGACGGTTAGTCCGAAAACCGGTACTTCCAGAACGGTTAACCGGGCTATTTTCGGTTTTGAGCTCCTCCCGGTTTTAACCCGGAAGGTTGTGTGTCCATCCGGTTAAAACCCAAAAAAATCTTTCAAAATCCTTGCATTTTTTTTATATTTTCTTTTTTTTCAGTCTGCAATTCAATTACTTGTCCCCTATTAAAAATTTCGTTTTCAAATTTCAGCCCTTAAATCTATTTTCGAGCACTGTCCTCATTACTATTACTCGTAGAACCATTGCTTCGTCAAATTACCTCCGTGTATATTATCTTTTCCAAGACAGATATTGTTTATGTTTACATTGCGTTGTTCAACATGTTTATACCCATAAGATGGTACAGTGAACCCCCGACATTCGCGAGGGATGCGTTCCACGAAATCGTCGCGAATGTTGAATTCGCGAATGTCGGGGTTCAGTGGCTTTGGATAGTGGGAAATATGTTCCAAATATGAAAAATGTTACATGTGTAAGGTGGAGTACATCACAGTTTTTAAATCTAGAAAAAAAAAAAAACAAAAATTCATTTTTTGCTTGCCACTTAAAGACTTGAAAGCAATTGAGGATTTAAAAAACTCCCCTGTAAAAAGAGAGAAATACAGCAGTATTTTATTGGCTAAATTCAATGTCGGCTCCCAAACATGAAGTTGTTTTAGATCAGGGAAAGAGGTTCACGCCTCTCATCTTGCAGTGATTTTGAGATCCTATGAATTCAAATTTTCGGACGACCAGTCTGATCACTGATGAACGAGAAAATTCTTCCATTGCATTCGCGTGATGCAATAGTGTCAATTGATCTTTTGGGGCATTGAGCACCAGTGCAGTTTTTTTTTTGCTCCGGTAAAGGGCGGTTTCAATTAAAAAATTCGCGCTTGCTACTCCCCGCAAAATGAAAATATGATGATGGTTTTAGCGTTAATCTAATCTAAATTTATTAGGATAGAAAAATATGCGTGCTGTAGCGGTAAATTTTAATGGATTCAAAAAAATCGCAATGGTTAAAACGAACACGAAAATTTAGTTTTAATTTTTTAAAATTTTCGCTTTCGAACTAGAACGAAATCGCGAATAAGCATAGTGAATGTTGAAGAAGTGTCGCAAAATATGAATCGCGAATAAGCGAATTCGCGAATGTTGGGACCGCGAATAACGGGGGTTCATATAGGGTATATTGTTTTTGTTACGCCAATATTATGTAACACCTCAAAGGAGCCTCCGAAGGTATGGCAAAGTATATATATATAAATGATCAGGGTCGGTCCCTGAATCGAATAAGCCTTGTCTGTCCGTCTGTCCGTGTGTTAGCACGATAACTCCCGAGATAATGAAGATAGCAGTTTGAAATTTTGGTCAAATGTTTGTTTTGCTAAAATCTTGGACGGTATTGAAAATGGGCCAAATCGGACCACGGGTTCTCCTACCTCCCATACAAACTACTCCTCCTTGATATTTTAATTCGGCCATAACTTTCGGTAGAATATCGCTATCGACTTGAAATGTTGATCAATGTCGCGAAAAACTTCAAATGGTAGCCGTTGGATGCCTTGATAAGATAATAAAGATGAAGATGTGCCAGGTCCGACCCATGTACCCCTTTATTTAGGGTTTTGCGTGCCTTCTAGGTCTGTACATGTAGAACTCGGTCTCGTTTTCTTTTAAATTAGCTGTCTTACTACATCATGTAGGTGCATTTTGATTTGATTTTGCATAAAATACGAACACCAGCAATACGTGTATGCATTTTTTTCCTAAAATTCTAAGCAAATGAAAAAACTCGGTTAACCGGAAAACCGGTACTTGGAACCCGGTTTAAATCGGTCGGTCTAACCGGCTTTGCAAAAAAAAAACGAAAACCGGTTATGGACCGGCTTTAACAATCCTAGTCTGCAATAAATGTGTTTCTCCTATAGTTCCAAATACAATGCCGAAACACTCGATCTGCACCTGCCTCCAATAAGAGCTACGTGTGGTAAAAACTTAAAAAACAACGTTTTCCCGGGTAAATTTCTATGTATAAGGGTATCATGTACTCGTGGCGTGCAAAATATACTCTCAATGATTAATCCTTTAGCTGCCACAGGCATTTGAAGATTTAAAAAAAATACATTTTCTTACGCACCTTAATATCTCGAAAACCAGCCTAGCATGCGAAATAAGACGATTATCACAGCCAACAATAATCTAGCTAAAAATAAAACTAACCGCACTAAAATCAGATAAGTGGTTTAGTTTGTACTTGCACTTTTTTTATTTAACCCAAAAACAAATTATTTTTTTCATCTGAATTCTGTCCAACTTCTGCCAAGATTGTGATGCTTGTGCGATTCTTTTAAAAACTAGCGCTTAATCATATGATCGTATGTTTTCACATCATTTTATTCTAGCTCCATTATTTTTTTAATAGTATCATTGCCTCAAGTGCAGAAAACTAGGGTTAACTTTCGCTCAATGTTAGCATGATTTGCATAATTTTTAGCAAATTGCGGAACTCTGGGGGCTGTTTGAATGAATGCGAGCTTAGTATGGAAGAAACACATTTATTGCAGACCACTTTCACGCATACATTACCATAAAAATGAACGATTTGATAAAACTTAATATCCAGTTGGTCCTCCATTGTTTCTAATTACTTGGAAAATTCGTCTTGGGACTGAATTTACTGAGTTTTCGCGCATATTTTGGTCAATTTCTTCCCAAGCTTGGCGGATCGCTCCTTTAAGAACCGATACGGTCTGATATTGCTTTCCATGGGCGTAAACCTTTCTAACAAGTATTCCCCATCAATTTTCAATGGGGTTGAGGTCGGGGCTACGGGCTGGCAAATCTAAAACTGTAATGTTTTTCTCTTGGAATCGTTCTGTTGTCGTTTGCGCCCGATGGATACTGGCATTATCCTGTTGGAAAATAATTGACTCGGCATGGTCAGCGATGTCTCTAATATCTCTAAATAATCACTCACGGTCATTTTCAGTTTAACCCAGACCAAAAGTAATTTCTCTGCAAATGAAAATCCACCCCAAATCATCAGAGAGCCACCACCAAAGTTTCGGCTCAACTTCTTTTTCTTGTCCTAAATGGCGCCCATAATATTGAACACCATCGGGGCCGTCCATTTTAATTAAACTTCTTTTCGTCACTGAAAATAACACTTTTCGCCGAAATACATATGTTGTTGGCCCATTGAAGACGCTTCCCCTTATGATATTGGGTCAAAGGTGTTTTTTTCTGCCTTTGGATGAATTTGAGGTCCTTTTTGGAGTGTACAATCTGCTGGACACGACGCAAACTTACAGATAAATTCATTTCGCTCCGGATTTCTGAAGCGAATCTGGTCACCGTCCAGATCTTCGTTGTTTTGCCTTTTTTCACGAAGCAGGAGGAAATTGTTGATGACACATGATGATCTGCAAATTGTTCTGCAATTTTGCGGTTTCACAGGCCGTAATCCTTATACGCTATTACTGCTCCTTCTTCTTCGACTGGAAGGGAGAAGCCACAAACTGAAACAACCAGTAATTAAAAAATGTCTGTTAAGTTTCGTTTAGATGTTACCAGACTGTTTCCCACAAAACAAAAACGACGAAAAACAGTACTTCCGGTGCGAGAAATTGAAAAATAATGGACGTGAACGTATAAATATTTCGCAACAGTTAACGCACGACACTATTGAGTCATCAGTGCAACTGACGGAAATGCTTTCTCATTAAAAGTAACAGTATTTCGAAAGGGAAGTTTGTAAACAACATAATAAAAATCATTTTCGAAATTTATAATGGTCCAGGAATTATTAGAAGCGAAAAATGGTAGAATTTGTGTGTGAACTTATATTTACTTCGGTGGCTGTATATTCACGAAATTAACAAATGCACTCATAGCGTCTTATAAGAATGTGAAATATATATTTGATATTATTTTAGGCGCTGTACAAGCTACAAATTCGTCATCTAACAATTTTTACTGAATATTGCCGTAGAGAGATATTCCCCAATAACGGTAATTTTAGATGTTTGGCTCCTCATAACTTCCTTAGGTGCCCATGGGGACTTTTGGCATTCTTGTTTGTTTGCCTCACAATAGCTACATATTTGTCATGGACGACTTTACAGCATACTCCCCCCTTCAAGAGATATTCTCGAATAACCTAAAGATTCCCGTGTGATGATCCAGCAAGTTTACCCAAATTGTTGTTCGTATTTCCTGGAGTAATATGGCTATAAATGTAACAAAGTTGGCTGGCCGTGGCTGAAGCAATGTCAACATTTCTTGTTGGAAAAGAACACTCTGAAGTTAGTTCAGCGTTCAGCGATACTGTGCTACGAGTAAATTACGTGTTGCCTTGTAGAAAGTATCATTTTCGCTTTACTGAAGACGTGTTCATTGAATCGATTTTCCACTGTAATTAAAAAAAAAACTAACAATAGCCATTATCCTTTCCTTTTTGCACCGTTCCCTATAATATTAGAGGCAGATTAAGCAGAATAGGCTAAATGTCTTTCATTTACAACATATGACCTGAATGCATGGCGTACCATATTTGATATACGCATTGCAAATCCGACTATTTTCGATTTTCTGGGGAAACGTCGCCGTCGCCTTGCTTGAGTCCAGTACGAGTTTCAAAAAGGTCAGTGAGTGTGTTCTGAACTCGGACCTGCAAGACGGTATTAGTCATCGTCATCCTTATGAGTCGCACTAGCTTAGCCGGTATACAAAAATGCAGCAGAATGTTGTACAGTACGCTTCGATCGATGTTATATTCCCAGCACTTCTGGAGTAAAACCTTCACTGTAAAAAGCTGATCTGTCGTCGAACGACCAGGTCTAAAGCCGCCTTGGTACTCGCCAATGATTTCTTCTGTGTACGGATTAATTCTATTTTCTAGAATCTTAGATAAAATCTTATAAGTCGTACAAACTAATGAGATGCCTCTGTAGCTCTCACATTCTTATCCCCTTTTTTGTGGACTATTTCGCTCTTAGGATGAACAAATATCCAATAATTGCACAAAATGTTTTTTTTTAATCTATTGTAAAATAATTACAAATTTAATAAATATGCATCTAATCTAAACAATCTTACAACTTAATTTGAATATTACTATTAGCCGCAATCCAATCCAAGAAGTGCGTGACACGTACGGACACCGATGGGAAGCAAGCAACACATCCACGTGAGCTACCAAACGAGGTCAAACCGAGTAGAATGGAGATACCGCTACTATGTTCAAGAACAACTGGACCGCCTGAATCCCCATTGCATGTACCACGACCGAAAACGGTATCGGTGCAAATATTGGATGACCTAGCGCTACGGAAGTAGTATTGGCAAACACTTGGTGGCTGAACGGTAACTCCAGTGAATTGCAATTCGTCGGTAATGGTTGGAGCATCTGTACAATTTTATTAAATGTGAAATTTATAAGAAAATTCTCATATTAACATATTTATAATTAGATTAGTTACCATTAGCGTTTTTTCCCCATCCTGAAATCACGACGTCCTGTCCGGCGAAATCGTGAATGGCAGCATTGGTGTACGAGGGTAAACTGACGGGAGCGATCCTATCTGAAATTGTTAATTATTTTTATGTTCAAAAACAGAATGATTCCAAAATAACAGGGCAAAAGTTTCAACTTGATCTTAAATACATTTTTTTTACATCTTACCTGTGGTTGGTACAGCATATGGCAAACGAAGGATTGCAATGTCATTTGAAAAGGTGCTAGGATTATAACCCTTGTGAACGGTGATGTTAGCAGCATGTACACGAATATTGAGACGTCCTTGCTCAGTCAAGTTTCTGATGTTTTGTGCTCCCAAGTATACATCGATATAAAGGGCACTGTAATGAAAAATAGAAAATTCAATTATAAGTAACAATCTTTAAAATTTCAATGTTATAACTTGACTTTGAAGTGTATACAAGTGAAAACAACTAAATACAACAATCACGTCGACAAGTGGAAGTGCTTACACGTTTGGCACAATAAATTGAAGAAAGCACCTTGACTTCAAACGATAATCAAACACTACAACTAACTTAATCTTACTTGATAGCACAGTGAGCAGCGGTAAGCACGTAGCTTTCAGACACCAAGACGCCACCGCACCAACTCGACGAAGTTGTCTTATTCATAAGAAGTCCAGCTTGATATTTGAATTGACCAGGTTGAGCCATTTCGCCACCAATAATGCGATTAGTAGCGGCTTCCTTTTCAACGAATCCTTGTGGAAGGAAATCTTGAACAGCTTCCAGATTATCCCAGAGCAGTGGATCTGCGAAAGCAATTGCTATGCTTCCCAGAAGCAGTAAAGCTTGAATACTGTATTTCATATTGAATATAATGCACCTCCTGTACTATTGGTGAACAACTAAAAATCGAAAATTAAATTATGGTCTTTTATAGGCTTCTTCATGTTCAGTTAATTATGCTGATAAAAGGTAGAGTAGTTATCGCTCAAAGATTTCCAGCATAGGCTTAAGGGTAGAATAGAAAGTATGGATTGATAAAGAAAAATAATTTTTGATTTATGATTTTGAATAGACGCGTGCTTTAATCCGGAAATTTGTTGTGAGAAATTCTATAGACGCAATTATATTCAGATTTCAAATCAGATGGATAAAGAGGCGGATACATTTGATTTATACACAATAACAGACAAACTGGTAAATCCAAACTTCCTGACTTATATGTTTCATGTAGCATCTATCCAGGTGTGTAAAGCTGGTGACGTTCGTTCGGTCGTCCGTCGTTTACCCAGGAACATTTTTGGTTGCCCACCCACCTAAAAGAAAAAACATTAAAACATTTTCCACTTGGCTCAATAATTATTGGTGTACCTGATGTGACCACTATAAGCATGCTTCTGCGATCTGACTTTGCGAATTCGATTGGCTAAATTAACCATGTAAAATTGTTGTTTTGTTTGTCCACCCCTGCAAAAAGAGATATTCCCAAAAAAGCGATACTAGCCAGGAATTTTACTCAACGATTTTGGCAAATTTGGCAACTTGGCGTTCAACACCGTTAGCCACATTTGCTCAGGAAAAAAAGTCGCTAGCCTTTTTTCTACGTAGAAACTTCACTCAATCAGGTGTGTGCCTTATCCGGCCTCGGGGCACCCTATGCTAGAGGGATGGGACTTGACCAACTTTAATTGCCCATGGGGGGGGGGGGTCCTAAATTACACTTGTCGCTTTTCCATCCCTACTTTTTGTTGAGTGAAATTCCTCACTAGTAATGATTTTTAGTAATTAATATTTTTGCCGAGGTGGCCAAACGATAATTTTATGTGTATTTTAGGGCGCCCAGAGGCCAATCCAAGCAGCAGAAGCATGCTTAGGGTGGTCAGAACAGGCACACCAATAATTGACTGAACTCTTTTTTGGTGGGTGGGTAAGCCAACATTTTTCCTGGCCAAACGTCAGCAAACGAACTACACAAGATAAAATGAAAAATTCAAAAGTAACGTCGCCAACCCCACACTCCTCATCTACGGATAGATGAGGAGGTGTTTAGTTAAATCATTCCGAAAAGCTTAGGACTTTTCCTAAGGGACAATCTCAGTGACAGTTTTTCTGTTATTTTCTTCTTTTAATTCACATACGTCAGGAATATTCCGCAACATGTTGGGAGGCTGCAGAGCGAGAATAAATTAAATGAAGGACGACAAAGCAGCTACGCATGACTGGGGGAGCCGTTAACGTATAGAGCGAAAATCAACAGTATCGGATTGCCTTGCATGTAACATACAGTTTTCGATGTTTATCGTTAAGTAGCGAAAAGAATCATTCACGATTGTGCTTTCTTAAAATTTGACTTAAAAATGTTTAATACCTTTTCTGTCAATACTTTCAAGGGCTGGCAGTAAACAAAACTCACGGGAAACATCAATTAAGCGCATCAACTCTAGGGAATTGGAATCTATAAAGGTTTTGTCTGTTTTGACACTAGAAAAGCTAATCGAATTCGTTACCTGTCTGGGGAAAAACCTAAGAGAGGTTTCCTAACTACACCTCCGGGAAAGTGAGAGTGCATGCAATTAACCCGGGAACTATGAAAGTGGAAGAGTATGAAAACTTGTGCCAGAATTCTACGGAATACTAACCTTAATTCTAGGCGATTGTTACTAACCATGAGTCATTTTGACTCACTATGGAAATTGCTGTATTTAAAGTGGAAGAGTATGAAAACTTGTGCCAGAATTCTTCTACTTATTTTATACAAGCTGTATTAAGAGTTTGTGCATTATAATCCGAATAAACTGTAGAAACAACCAAAAAACCAAATATGCCAACTAAAGAATGTAGACGGTTGTTACTAACGTGAGTCATTTTGACTCACAAGAAACGTTTGTTTAGTACTAACCCCGTCACAGAAAAACACAAATAGCTGCTTACCATAAAATCGGAAACGTTTGCCCACTCGGACATTCATTAGAAAACATATTTCTAAAAGAGTACATGGGTAGCGGAACCCAATGGGCCAACCACGAAAGATGGAAATATGTGGAATATGCGTCAAAATGACCCACATTAGTGTTCCCGGGTTAAACCCAATAACACAATTTTGTTTTTCAAAAATGCAATGATCGGAGGAGGATTGTGTCTTCAATATCTTAGGAATCAAACAACCTCTCATAAAATGAAGAGAGGACGGGAGAGCTTTCATTGGCTCATGCTTCAGCCAGGTCCGATGCCAATACACGAACCGCCTAGCCCAGGCATAGCATCTCCATAAGAACCGGAAGGTTCCCGGTTCCCAGTATATCGCGGTATCTGCTGAAACGCAAGCAAAGCAATTGCCAATGCTTCGTCATGTTGACCCTTTCCGTTGCAGAAAATGCCAACTTCTTTAAGCTAACGATCACTACTATTAAAACATTCTGGTTTTCAGTGATTGTCAGTAAGTAAGTTATTCAGTGCCGCCGATGTAAAAGGACTGGAAATTAAGTATATCCTTTTAAAACTACTAATTAATCTACACCACACATGCAACATTTTTTTCTGAAACCACAACTACCATTTGTCTCAAATGTCAAGTGGAAACATCGTAATCCGTATCAAAAACGTAAAAATATATGAAATGTCTTTTGCCAACAAATATTTCTTCAGGCTTTCTCATAGTCAAAACAACATAAAAAATTAATTAAATATTTGAATATATCCCGATAACAAACATGTGCCATATCACCTATCAAAATTTGAACTTCAGCTTAACCATAACCTGTACGATTGTTTTTGATTGGTTCACGGTCAAATCTACACGCTCATAATCGATAACTTCAGGAAGCACATAATCCTGTCATTCATAGAATTCGTTAAGCTAAGTTTTTTCACATCTGCGTTCGTCGTAAATATTTATGGCTATACGAGTAGCTATACGAATATCATTCTTGATAAATTTAAGGCTTTGGTTTTACCACTTTTCACCCGATAAGACTTATCACTATACTCCCGAAAGATTGCACGATACTATATAAGATCTAACCGCCATGAGATCATGACTTTAGTTTACCAAGTACCGAATAGGAGAACAAGATGCGAACATTTTACACAGTAGCCGTTTCGCTGGCAATCATTGCATCGGTTGGAGCTTTCGATAAGTTCGATTCGATCAGTGATGAATCGTTTCTACCAATCGAAGGAGATTTCCCCGCTAGCCGTATTATTGGTGGGTGGAATGCTACAGCCGGAGAATTCCCCTATCAGGCTGGTCTGTTGATGAACAAAGGTGGAGCCGGAAGCTGGTGTGGAGGTGTCTTGATCTCGGATGAATATGTTTTGACTGCCGCTCATTGTGCTATTCGGTAGGTTGAAGTAAAGTGCATGAATGTGAATCATGTCTATAATTAAAATTTATAATTTCAGAGCCGATTATATCGATGTTTACTTGGGAGCCATTGAGATCAGAAATTTAAATGAAACTGGTCGTTTGAATATTCGCGTTTATGCTGACAACATTACTGTTCACCAGGCCTATGACGCTTCCTATATTCGGAATGATATAGCTATTTTGAGGCTGCCAAACCGGATTACTTTCACTGGTGAGTCGAAATTCGACTTCTAGAAGAAAATAAAATTTAAAATCACTCCTGTTTTACAGACAGAATCCAACCCGTTGATTTGCCATCCTACTCGGATGTTGCTGTTGATTTCTCATCTGCTAATGTTGTTGCCTCAGGATGGGGACGTTTAAATGATGGTAAGTTGAATATTTGAGGTAGTTTCATGTAATACAATTACTACTCGAATGTTGCATTATCTCAAACAGAACCCGGAAGTACCATCTCACCCTTCTTGCAATACAGTAAAGTGAGCGTTCAACCTGAAAGCGTCTGCCAATACTATTTCGGCCGAACCGTTTTGTCGTCCAACATTTGTACCGAAACTGCCTATGGACAAGGTATCTGCAATGGTGACTCTGGCGGCCCAGCCGTTATTGAACGTAACGGTAGACGTACTGTTCTCGGACTTTCGTCCTTTGTAAGCTCACGCGGATGCGTCAAGTGTTGGCCATCAGTATTTGTGCGAGTGTCCTACTATCTTGATTGGATCGCCCAACATAGTAATATTCAAATTAATAACTAGATTATGTAGAATAAAAAAAAAATTACTAATTTAATTATTATCAAATTGGAGTAATTTATAATTTGCCTTTATTAAAGTGTGAATTTCTCCTTTCAATTTCAAAATAAGCGATGTGCTCGCTCACTAAAAGAGCAACCCATTTTTTCTAAACGACAGTTCGGAGGATTTTGACTCTTCAACTTTTGCAAACTGTAACACTGCCAGCGCCACTGCGCTCATTTGGTCATCGTATTGTGGTGTAAGGGTGTGTTTAAAAAAAAACTCTTCCAAATAAATAATATTTTTTGTACTTTTTAGTTGACTTTCATTAATACAAGTGCATTTCCAAAAGATGACATTTCCCAAGGATATGTTTGTATAATCCTTAGGTCGTTTTCCTTAAAAATCAACATTTTTCATCAACCCATATTGAAATAAATTGACGATTTTTCATACTGATGCAATCATAAACCAGGACGTAATCAAAGCGTATATGTCATTAGCTAGAGGGTTTGACATTTTTTCTTCATTCCAACTAAAATTAAACACTTATTTCGCCACCGTTACACCTTGAGGAACAACCTCTCGGCATTACTTCACAGGGCCACTTTCAGCTAATCAGCCTCTGTAGCAATGAATGGGACAAATTGCCCTGCTTTACGGACTCCCAGATATTTTCTTATAGCAGCATAAGCGCAACTAGGTAATTTATACTTTAGCAAAATCTTGCACAAACTTGCAATTCGCCATTCACAATGATACGAATGTCCTCCCCTTCATAAAATTGTTTTTCCCGCCACTGCTTTTCAAAACAACACGCGGGACATCGTGACAATTAAGTTGTGCATCCCTTGCCCCGTACAATTAACCACGATTTATAGAGTTTTGACTTTCGTTTTCCGGGAAAAAAATACATAAAAAAATTCAGAAAATAAAAGCACTCATTGTGGAAAAATACTCTGGAAATCAAATGCTGGCCATGTCCTTGTCGCTTCCCTGCCAATTTAAAGCAAGGAAAAAATATAACTAGAATTAAGGATTGTAATTGAGACTGCTTTCATGATCCCCTGTTACACTCGGACTCGTTGCGAGACGGCGGCAACCCTAGATGAAGGGCGATTCACGGAGGAGTACGTGTGGCGGCACTGGCGAGAGTGTGTTAGTGTGTATGGCGAAACACACGGGAGAGTTGATGGATAGACATCGTACGCGACGGACGTGTCTTTTAGCTTTTTCTATTCTGGCGTGTAATTTTTCTATTGGCGATAATAAACAGGCGAATTGTTGGAAAGACGCGAGTTTTATTTCATCGAATATCTTGACATTTGATAACAATTCAGAAGTGGGATAAGGAATCCGCGTGCGAGAGTGAAATTGGCGATTTGGCGAGAAAAAATAAAGAAAAAAAATAATTCCAGTATCTTTATCGCGAAAGTGGTGCAAGATATTTTGGAGGCGGGTCTGGCGAAGCAAATTAGACGGGCGGTGCAGCAACAGGCGGCACTAGTGTTCGGCGAAGTAGTGGAGCACCAGGAGTAGCGGTCGGCGTCGCGTTCTGAGAGTTGTGATCCCAAGGCGAGTGATGGGCAGGCGTTGCGCATCGGACAGGAGATTGTGGAAGTGTTTGATCCTGTCGATGCCGATCAAAACGTGAACGGGTGGCTAGAAAAACTCGACCAGCATGGCGATGTGCATGGTTGGTCCGACTATGAACGGGCGACGATCATGCAGGCGAAGTTGGCGGGGATGGCGAGACGGTGGTATCATCGTCTAGACGATTACCACTTGTCGTGGAACGAATGGAAAGTGAAGTTGCGGGCGGCATGAGTATGCAGTCATGCTCGAGGAGATGGTTGCGCGGCGGAAGCAACCTGGCGAGGGCATGACGGCATATTACCATGCGAAGCTAGGCTTGTGCAGCCGGGTGAAGATACAGGGCGAGGACGCGGTGTCCTGTATCATTCGTGGCTTGCCGGAGGAGCTGCGGGCAAATGCACAGGCGGCAGGGTGCAAAACGCCCGAGCAGCTCTACCAGCGATTCCTGGCGGGCGTGGAGTTATATTGCGGCGGTGGTAGAGTCGATAAGGCGTTTTCGGGTCTATCTAGTGGGGATACACTTTAAAGTAGTAACTGATTGTGTGGCGGCTAGGGGAACGATGCTCAAGAGAGACTTGGTTCCTCGTATAGCTCGATGGTGGCTGGCGTTACAGGAATATGACTTCGAGGTAGAATATCGTCCGGGCGCAAGGATGCAGCATGTTGATGCTCTGAGTCGTAATCCAGAACAAGGCGAAACTGTAAATAAAGACGTACAAATTAGGATTGTAGAGATCGGGCAGCATGATTGGTTCTACACTGTACAGTTGCAGGATCCCAAGGTGCAGGGAATAATGCAGGCGTTGAAGGAGGCGTTACCAATCCAAGAGTTGAAGGCGAATTATATAATTAAAGGCGGGCGATTGTATAGAAAGACATTGTCTGGCGATAGACTGTATGTCCTTTCGATGGCGCGTTTCAATCTCATACACAAGCATCATGACGAGATAGGCCATCCGGGGTATGAGAGATGCTTGAAGTTAGTCCAAGAAACCTACTGGTTTCCGAAAATGAGGCGGTTTATATTGAAATATGTGAGGGCGTGTTTAAGGTGTTCAATCGCCAAAGGTGATTATGGGCGAGGCGAAGGATATTTACATCCTATAGAAAGGCGGGCGATACCATTTGACACAGTACATGTGGATCATTTGGGACCTTTTGTAAAAAGTGCGAAGGGTAACTCGTATCTGTTGGTGTTGATCGATGGGTTTACCAAGTTCGTGCTGGCGAGAGCAACGAAAACTCTAAGGTCTACCGAGGCGGTGGCGAGACTTAGAGAAATATTTTCGGAATATGGATACCCGAGGCGGATCATAAGTGATCAGGGTTTGGCGTTCACAAGTCGAGTGTTTAAAGACTTTATGGCGGAAAAGGGTGTTCGGCATTTGGCGAATGCAATAGCAACACCAAGGGGGAATGGACAGGTGGAAAGGTCCAATAGAACGATTATAGAGGCGTTGGCGACTAGTGCGGAGGCGGAGGCCCGATGGGATGAGGCGTTACCCGAGATTATATGGGGCCTGAACAATACTGTGAACGCGAGCACTAGGTTCTCTCCGGCGCAATTATTATTCTCCCATGGAAGTCGTGGTGTAATAGCAAATCTGGCGAATGGCGAGCTAGCTAGCATAGCGACAGGCGAAGAGCGAATACCAGGCGGTGAAGGAAATTCGGGGGAGACGAACCTTCACAAAAAGAATTCGCAAGGTGAGGTTGATGACCTAACAGGCGTGGCGGAAGCTCTACGAGCTGATCTTAGCCAAGGTGAGGTAGCTTGTATTAAAGGCGTCGCGACGAGGAAACGGAAGGGTGACGACTCAACTGTTCCAAGTCATGCGAAAAGGCTATTACTGGACCGCGCAAAGGCGAGTGAGAATATCACTAGGGCGGCGGGGCGAATGAAATCGAGATACGACCAAAGGCGAAAGAAGGCGATTAGGTATAAACCAGGTGAACTTGTGCTATGGCGTAATGCTGCGACAAGTAAGGCAGGCGTGGGCGTATGGCGAAAATTAGTCAACAAGTATGATGGACCGTATCGAGTGGCGCAGGTGTTGAAGAATGATAGGTATGTGATCGAGGCGATTAAGGGCGTAAGAGGTTACAAGCGATAGGAGGCGCTTGTGGCGGTTGACTCACTTAGGAAATATCATGGCGTTAATGATGTTGATATGAGTGGCGATGATGAAAATGGCGAAGAAGTTGATCGGTCGGACTTGATAGATTTGTTAGAAAGTTAGGTAGTAGGGCATTGGCGAGTTGGGCGTGTCTAATGGCAAATGGAAGGCGTTCCATTCGTCTCATAATGAATGGAAGGCGTTCCCATTGGAGATGTTACGCCTCAAGGCGATTGGAAGGCGTTTCCATTGGCGATACTATGATTAGGCAATTTTATTAATAATGATGTAATGATGATGATGATGGACTCGTTGCGAAGGGCGATTCACGGAGGAGTACGTGTGGCGGCACTGGCGAGAGTGTGTTAGTGTGTATGGCGAAACGCACGGGAGAGTTGATGGATAGACATCGTACGCGACGGACGTGTCTTTTAGCTTTTTCTATTCTGGCGTGTAATTTTTCTATTGGCGATAATAAACAGGAGAATTGTTGGAAAAGACGCGAGTTTTATTTCATCGAATATCTTGACATTTGATAACACCCCTTATTCTTTCTGAAGTGAAAAGAATGCGACATGTCCTAATTTGATTTCCGGACGATGAGATCTAAAAGATTTTGTTTACCCTGTTGAATCACAGGAGAGTACGTCAGCTCCCCAAAGAAATTCGAATGAAATGAGAAATTAGGAATCCTATGATTAATTTCATAACCAAAAAAGCACCCTTTACATCACTATTTTTTTGAGTCGTTTTCGATAACTTCCACACATTTTTCGCATCAAGTCAATTTAAATTTGCTCGTTCTCTTAGCGAATTTCTTCGTTGCCCATCAAGGTGTTGGCATCGAGGTGGCTGTAGGTTGTTACCCGAGACATCGAGCTGGTGATGCAGCCCCCGGGGTTGCGTTTCTGAAAGTGAGTGCATTCACTGGATGAAGAAGTCCCCATCTGACAATACGACCTTGTAAGTAAAACGCCGAAGGCAGCGCCCGCTCTAGGACTTACGCCGCCCCGGGCAAGAGGACAAATTGCCGCCCCTTAGGTACTGTGCCAAACAGATTGATAGCAGATAGATAGTAGATATCCATACTATCTAGATAAGTGGTTCCCAATCTTGTTCAGTTCGTGCCTCCTTGTGAGGTCTACTGATCCTGGCGCCACCCAAGAAAATAGGTTTGCAAAAATTGGCGTTGGCAAGGAATGCTTTTAATGTTATACGTTCATAGTTCAGGATCTATTTTCGTAATTTAAATTGTTTGAAAATTTAATTTTTAGTGCAGCCCATATTTGGTAACTACACGCAGAGAAAAATGTGCAATTCCCAGTAGAAGCAAATTGTAAAAAGGTAAAGTTAAAATAGCAAAAAAGAAGTTAAGGATAAAATAGAAGAAAAAATAAAAAAAGGAAAAAATAAAAAATAAATCACTTTTTGTATTTTTACTATTATCGCCGAATTGATTATTTTATTACAGCGCAATGACATTTTTCATTACATATGTAATAACTTTTACATCAGTTGCAGTAGGGTAAAAAATCATTACAAATGCAATGGTTTTTATTACAGTTTTAATAACTTTCACTATATTTTTTTTCTCCGTGTAATTGAAATTTTTAAAAGTATATATTAATTACATTTCGTGATCTTTGCATGCTGAATTTCTTTCGTGAGTTCGGCCGTCACCATGGCTTCAGTGATACGTGGAGCACGAAAAATGAAATCACTCGGAGCGACCAAAATCTGCAAGTTTTTTTTTTATCCCTACAAAACGCATTTAGTAGCAGCGATTTTCTTTTAATCGAAGAAAATAAAATTGTTGGCAATTTCCAAGTTTTTGCAACAACCGACTACACGGAGAGAAAAAATGTAGTAAAAGGTATTAAAACTGTAATAAAAACTGTTGCATTTGTAATGATTTTTGACCCTATTGCAACTGATGTAAATTTTATTACTTCTGGTATGAAAAATGTCATTGCGCTGTAATAAAATTACAATTGGTTGGTAATAAAATTTGCCAGGAAGATAATTTGGCGATAATACCAAAAAAATACAAAAAGTGATTTTTTTTATTTTTTCCTTTTTTTATTTTTACTTTTTTTTTTAATTTTTTACTTCTATTTTATCCTTAACTTCTTTTTCCCTATTTTAACTTTACTTTTTTACAATTTGCTTCTACTGGGAATTAAACCGGGGACCTATCGTTTTGTAGTCCTACGTCCTACACCTAAGTTATCTAAGATTACAAGTTATGCGAATAAATTGGTCGTCTTATTTTTTGACAGTTTCATAATTATTACGCGCTCTTGTTAATTTCATGTACACTGTGCAATAATTATTATTACAGACAGTGATGAAAATTACCATAAACACAATAAATGTTACTACCCATACAAATATCATGCAATTATTTTTTTCATTACACAGCAATCATTTTTACAATAGGCCAGCACCAGTAAAAACAACTGAATTGTAATCAATTTCACTACATTTTAATAATTTTCACTACAATTTTGGTGAAATTGTATGTTGTATGATTTTGTTGAATTCATTGCACATTTTTCTCTCCGTGTACCCCTGGTGTGTTTCGGAAGAAGTTCGAGTCAGAATCCTCGCGCCTTCTTAGGGGGTGCGCTCCCAGTTTGGGAATCACTGATCTGGATGTATAGAATGGTTGTTATAGAATCGATACAAAGAGGTTTTTCCTCTTGTACTCATGGTCGTTGCTCCAAAACAATTTACATAGTGAAACCAGCTAGCTTAAGAACATTTTTTTTTAAAACAACACAAAAATTCATGATCACATTGGGACTCAAACCTCCGTTCAGCTATCATTCATACTCTTAAGCACACCACCACGTACCACCGTTCAGCAAGCCTTTATAGAGTTTGCTTGGAATTTCAAAATTTTAAAGCTTGATGTAACAAATCGAGAATGCATGCGATACATTTTCAGAAACTGTGCCCTCAAAAATGTTGGCCCGAAAGATTGTGCTCGTTTTCATTACTTAAAAACTTCAATTAGCCGGATTGCTTAAGGCTTTTCAATGTGCATGGCCTCTTTTCATAAATAAGTCATGTCGAGAATTTTTAAAGAGAATAAGGTCAGAGCTAGTTGCAATTAATGAGCCTATCCAAATTCCGATAATAGCATGTCGGAACACAAATTAGGGAGCTCTTGCAATGCGTTCCCTGTTTCGATCCCTCATCTTGCTAAAATTCAAACCACCTTGTTCGTTTGCCCTCCAATGTTAGATGAATCAATGCAATGGGAACCAGAACCAGCTATAGATGAATCAATGCAATGGGAATTGCGAAATGCGCGAAATGGCGATGGAAATTATGGAAAACAACTCCAAAAAATTATTGTGAATAACATTTCACAGAGGAGTCTGCTTTAAACGCCTTAATGTTCTCAGCGTTTATTCGACTCCCTATTTCTCATTTCATTGTGAATTTCTTCGGGAGTTCAATATTTAATTAGTGGACTTGCTCTCCTGTTACTCAATATACTAAACAAAAACTTAAGATT
Source organism: Microchrysa polita (assembly GCA_949715475.1). Taxonomy (NCBI): domain Eukaryota; kingdom Metazoa; phylum Arthropoda; class Insecta; order Diptera; family Stratiomyidae; genus Microchrysa; species Microchrysa polita. Next base: position 129,349,637 of record OX454415.1, on the reverse strand, counting down.
ACATCTTCCGGAAATCAAATCGCATATAAATGAAGCAATAATGAATTTCGTGCTATAATTTCGTTCTCTGAAATTTCGGCAACAAATAGGGTTCATGCAAGGTCCTTAATTCTAGTGAAAAGAAGATTAAATTAATGTTAAATTGGAGGACGAAATTAACACATACAAGTAATTCTCCAGTTAGTATGTTTAGTAACTTAGCGCATAACTGAGCGAATAGTCCCACTTCGCTTTGAGAAAAAAAGGGCGGGTGGTAGCATCACAGACGTAAACTTTGGGCGGCTCTATCTTAGCATTTTAGAATTCTAAATGCAGCAGTTCGTGTCAATGGTAGGCTCTTCATAGCTTCACATGGACTATATTTTTATTTCATCTGTAGAAAAGAAACCGCAGCCTTTCCACTTAACCGAAGTAAATATTGATTTTTTTCTTTCGGCTTTTTTTTTTATTCAAGTGCTGGCCAAAAAGCCGCCCCTAAAATTTGGCGCCCCGGGCGACCGCCCGGCTTGCCCCCCCTTAGAGCGGGCGCTGCCTGGGAAATGCTAGCATGATCGGGGAGACGGTAAGATTCAGAGATTTTGAGTGTGCCACAGAAGACTTCTGCATCCACACAACATTCCATTTTGGGCCAATTTGTGAAAAGGTAGAGATCGTATTCCCCTTTTAACTCACTCCTCATCCATTGGCTCCTGGTGGGAAATCTGACATCGAAGTTATTCCCGAAACTTTATTATAGTCACGGCATAGTCCGTTGTAGCTTCGATCGTATCTTGTGGCAGTTGGTTGAGAACCATATGGCTTGACGATCTAGCGACTCTTTGAGCCTGATCGCACTTCATGCCGCTAGTTCTTTGATAAATAGGTCGATCGGCTGAAGATGTAGGATTACATTCAACGCATCTTTCGAATATGTTCGCATACCCCCTGTAATGGCAAGACATGCCGATCTTTGCAGCCTGCCTAATTTCGTTCAATTGTAAGCTCAACTGAGCGCTGGCCACCAGTGTAGAATCAGAGTATCTCAATGGGCCAAAGAGCCAGCTTCTATTCAAGAATGTCTTGCAGGCATTGAAAGCTACGCAGGCCTTATTTACACACTCTTCTTTGTTTAACTTCCAGCTAAGCTTTGGGTTTTAAACGACTCCCAGATACTTTCAGCTGGGTGATAATGTGAGTTGTTGTCCAACTCAGTTTTGGCAGGGAAAAGGTGTGGCCTTACCACAGTTTGTGGCCCAGTTGCGGACCAGCCCAAGGGGTCTCCCACCCATGATCTGACTAATCACGGAGAGGCACATTCCTGACACTAATATTGCTACGTCATCTGCATACGCCACCACCTTTATACCTTCGTCATCAAGTTTAGTTAAGATTATGTTGATTACTATTAGCCACAGTAACGGAGAGATGACACCACTCTAAGGTGGACCCCATTTACTCAAATGGCTGTTTCCCAAGTTCGCATGGATTAGTTTAGTCCTGAGCAGCGTTGCCACTCGTGTTACAAATGTAACATTTTGTTATAATTTTCGGTTTCTTGTTACAATGTTACACTCCATAATAAAATCATAAAATTTTTATATTTTCTTGATTTGTCAGTCTGTAATTGTATTGCTTGTCTTCTATGAAAAATTTCGTATTTCCGAACACTCTCCTTAGTGCTATTATTCCAAGAACCATCGCTTCGTCAAACTACCGGTCCTTGCATTTTTCCTTTCCAAGGCAGATCAAGAGACGCGAGAGCGTCTCGCCCGCCAAAGGAAAAAGAAAAACGAAAGCGAACAAGTCTATGATTACCGGAGACAACTTGCTTTTTTGTTTGATCAGGCTACAGCCTTCCAGGCAACAGCCCCCAAAATTTTTTTTTTACCAAAATATTCCACATATCCTGTTCTAGTGCCTTTTCAAATAAAATCTTCGATCGGCACAATAACGGGTAAGATATATGCAATAAACGGTGAAATTTTTACCCTCACAGACTTAAGCGAGTAACCCAATTTCAGAATGAAGTCTACAGTTGCAGAAAGACTTGCTTCTACTGTCTCTCTTCGTGATGGATTTTTTATGAAATTTGGAACGAATGATCCTCTGGTGGTCCTTCTAAAGAATCAATGTCTTCCATTTAGATAAGTGGATGGAATAACGGTAAATTAATAGGTAAAGTTAACAAAAGATTTCCAACAATTGCGTCTATCGGCGTATCGCATTGACCATTTTTTAAAACACACTGCGGCATTGGGACATTTGGATATTGGGACACCGGGAGACTGGGAGACTAGGATCTTGGGGTAGTGGGATATTAGGAAATTGGGACATTAGGGTCTTGGGACATTAGGACATTGGGGCATTAGGCACAATGGGGAAACAGGGACGTGGGGACATCGGCATATTGGGACATCGGGATATTGGGGCATTGGGACATCAGGATATTGGGGCAATGGGACATTGGGATATTGGGACATTAGGACACTGGGAGACTGGGACATTAGGACACTGGGATATTAGGACATTGAGACATTATGACCTTGGGACAATCGGACATTGGGACACTGGTACATAGGGGCATTGGACCACTGAGACATCGGAATGTTGTAACATTGGGACATCGGGATATTCGCACATAGGGGCACTGGGATATAAGAACATGTGAACATTAGGGTCTTGGGTCATTAGGACATTGGGATATTAGGACATCAACACATTAGGACATTGGGACATTAGGTACACTGGGGAAACTGGGACGTGGGAACATTGGGGCACTGGGACATCGGGATATTAGAACATTGGGACATTGTAACATTGGGATATTGGCACATTGGGATATTGGAACATTGGGATACTGGGACATTAGGGCACTGAGATACAGGGACATTGGGGCACTGGGGTATTAGGACATTAGGCTATTGGGACCTTGGGACACTTGGTATACTGAGACACTGACCACTGGTACATTAGGACATTGGGCCATTCAGATATTATCACATTAGGATACTGGGACATTTGGGACATTGGGGTACTGGGATATTAGGAAATTGGGGCATTAGGACCTTGGGACATTAGGACAGTTAGACATTGGGATATTAGGACATTAGGTGGGAGACTGGGACATTAGGATATTCCGATACTGGGACATTGGGACACTAGGGTAGTGGGACATTCGGACATTAATAATTAACAACAATTAATAAAAGAAAGGTAACAGACCGTTTACAGAGCGTTAGCCGAATGATTAAAGAGAATTAAGAGAACATTAACAGAACGTTAACAGAGCATTAACGAAAAGATAATAGAGTGTTAAGATAACGTTAATAGAGCGTTAACAGAGTTAACAAAAAATTAACAGATTACTAACAGAATGTTAGCAGAGCCATAACACAAAGATAACACAAATCTATTTTGCACAAAATACATATTAATAAACTGTACCTATTTCATCCCAAAATTATTTTTAAAAAAGCTCAGCAACAGCCATTTGTGGCGTATTTGCAATTGCGTTTGCAGTATCTATTTATTTTAAAGAAGACCCTGTGAATATAACTTATGATATTAAATTTATGGAATATGCTGAACAAAAACCTATTGAAACTTTTCCCAAAACAAAAATATTAGTTGGCTATTTAAGTATGCAAAAATATATGATATCTGACCAAAAACAACAAAGTTGTAAAAGTTACCCCGCCAAAGAAAAATTCATCTGCCGCAAAAAGAATACATATCACTCCAATCCGCTGCTCATATCTAATTTTGTTTCCTGGATGTACTTTTGTTTTAGGTGTAAATGCTGGAGAAGTTTAAATGTACAGGACTACTTCTTAAAGTAATTTGGAGGGAGCCGTCAAAGTGGGACTGAATAAAATGTTAAAGCTCCCACCAAATTACTTTAAGAAGTAGTCCTGTACATTTAAACTTCTCCAGCATTTACACCTAAAACAAAAGTACATCCAGGAAACAAAATTAGATATGAGCAGCGGATTGGAGTGATATGTATTCTTTTTGCGGCAGATGAATTTTTCTTTGGCGGGGTAACTTTTACAACTTTGTTGTTTTTGGTCAGATATTGTTTACGTTGCGTGTCACACGTGTTTTTTTTGTGCGTCGTGAATGTATATGTGTATCAGATCAGTGCATTTAGAGTTTAGAGTTTATTGTTATAGGAAGACGAATCGGCAGTTGCTACGATGTCCGCGTCCACATCGATATCCGCATCCACTTCAACATCCGTCGTGTCCACAAAGGCTTCAACATCTACATCATCTATTAGTGCAGTCATATTAGCATTTCAAATAGAAAAAAATAGAGTAAGGTTAATTATTGTGGTTTTTAAATCAGTGGGCTCCCAGGAATCTAAAACTCATTTTGCTAAAAAAAATTTTGATCGGAAAGGCCTCAAAAAGGACAAAAAATGATACTCTTAATCCTTGACCGGAGTTCGGCATGTGGGGTATCAAATCAAAGGGGACGTCAAGTACATTACATATCCGTGTTTGTTCCATGTTTCAAGGACCCTCAACGGAATAAATCGAGATTAAATGGAGAATTATTGTGTTTCCTGTGTATCTTTCCGTAGCTCTAATTACGAGAGTAAATCAAATTGTCACTACGTTTCTCACTTTTCCAAATCTATAATAGCTAAAGATTCTACCATTAAATTTGCTAAGAAAAAAAAATGATCGGAAAGCTCTCAAAAAGGACACTAATTACAAACCTTGATTGAACGTGGGCATGCGGGGTGTCATATCAAAGATGACGTCGAGTACATTCCATATCTGGCGTTTATTACTTGTTTTAAGGACCCTCACAGGAGAAAATTTTCATGTTTCTCGTATATGTGTCTTTTCAAAGCCCTAATTTGTCGTTTTAGCCCGAATTTTTCCGGATATGCAATGCATTCGACGTCCTCTTTGACATGACATCCCGCATACTCACTTTCAATCAAGGTTTGTTTATAGTCTTCTTTTAAATACCCTTTTCAGAGCTTTCTAATAATTTTTTTCTTAGCAAATTTAATGGCAGAGTCTTAACCTATCATAGATTCGGAAAAGTGAGAAACGTAGTGACAACTTGGATTATTCTCGTAGTTATGGCTTTGGAAAGATACACGGAAAACACAAAAATTTTCGATTTAATCTCGATTTATTCCGTTGAGGGTCCTTGAAACAAGAAACAAACACCGGATATGTAATGTACTCGACGTCCCCTTTGATTTGATACCCCACATGCTGACCTCCCGCCAAGGATTAAAGAGTATCCTTTTTTGTCCTTTTTGGGACCTTTCCGATCAAAATTTTTTTTTAGCAAAATGAGTTTTAGATGCCTGGGAGCTCGCCGATTTAAAAACTACAAAAAATTGCCTTACTCTATTTTTTTCTATTTGGAGGCCTGAAATGGTATATTTTGACTGCACTATATGCATTGTCTAGCAATAAAACTCAGTTAACTATTTTTGAAACATTATGAATACTTCTGACAATTTTATTTGATTATCTTTTTTGTTCAACATGTTTCTCTTTTAGGGCTCCCCATTACACAGTCATATTTCTATACGAACATCTGCTTAACGAGTGTGTATGCATTATTTTGCTAAAATTCTAAGCAATTCAATGAAAAACCGGTTAACCGAAAACCGGTACTTTGAGCCCGGTTAAAACCGGACGGTCTAACCGGCTTTGTAAAAAAACCGAAAACCGGGTTATGGGCCGGTTTTTGACATCCCTACTCTCTACCATAGCTGGATTATAACTCGTGTTCATATTTTGCAGGTACTCGACATTTTTGTTCGAGACTTATTACTGTCCGCCGAATAATTTTGACTCCCAATGATATTTCTGGAGTATTTATTTTTGAGGAAATCAATTTGCAAATTGTTGTTTTTGATCGATCCAAAATTTCAGCGTTTTAATTTCTTGTGAAAAGTTTCTAAATTTGTTTGAAGAGCATTTTACAAATACGCTATTTCTAGAGGATATAACCCCGAGGTGCTTAGTGACTCAGATTGACATCTCGAAAAAAGTTTTTAGGTATGTTTATAACTTTTATCCAGCGGCCAATACTGAAGACCCTGACATTTGGCACAGGTCAGGTTTTGATTTTCACATCCCTGGATTAAGCGACTGTTTTTGTTGGTCCCTTGTTGATTCAGAATCAGTGTTCATCATTCAATTATAGCAGCAAATTGCACCAAGACTTCGAATTAGTTCGGTAAAAGAATTGAATTCTACCTTGACGCAAATTTAAACAACAAATTTTCAGTTTTAATTAAAGTGACATAAAAGGAAACGTGGTAGTTTAATTCAAATTTATTAAATTTACATTTTGTAACGGAAACACTAGCGAGTGCAATTTTTTGCTAGCTGCCGGATTTTTTGCTGACTCCATTTTAGAGCACATCATAAGTTGGCGCGAGTTGCACGTCCTGGTGTATTTGGCTTCCATCGACCCACTGACCTGCGTATATGCATACAAAATTTATGTTTTTGCAGTAGGTCGGAGTACAACACGCAATATCCGAGCTGTTTTCTGAACGGAATAAGTATAGCTCAAGGACAGATAATAATGTAACTGCATATATTTCTGTTCATTATATCCTTTAGTTTGACCATGCGTAATATTAATTAAGTTCGATTATATTGTATTAAGCATTGTCTGATGTACTGAAGGAAGCATCTCGTTTTGGCCAACATTAAGAAATGATCTGCCGCTTCAGCCATGCGGAAGCTAAGCTTCTGTGCCGAGTAGTGTCATTATTAATTGTGAGATTTGTAACCAACAGTTTTTTGTATTAAATCTGTTATGAAATAGTGGGTTCGAGTTTAAGCAAATTGTGGAAATTTTGACATAATTATCTTTTGTCCTATAAACGAAATTCGTCGAAAATGTTTATGGAACCAAACAGATCGAATTTTCGGAAAAATTCAGGCTAGCTTTAGCTCCTTTATTTTGATTTATAGTTCTCTACTATTTGTGAAGTATCATTCAATTCGGATTTGCAGTTTACAATTTTATCAGATAAATGTTACACTTAGAAATCTGAGAACGGCAACCCTGGTCCTGAGTAGTGTCACTATCCATGTAACGAGCTCTGTCTCCATTCCTGAGTCCATGAGGGCATCGTGAATGGATTCTAGACGAACATTATTGAAAGCCCCTTCTATGCCGAGGAAAGCGGCTAACGTGTATTGTTTATATTGAAGGCTGTGCTCGATGCTACGGACCACCTCACGGAGGGCCGTTTCTGTGGATCGACATTGGCATATGCATGCTGCGACCTAGAGAGTACTGACTACTCTAGCCTTTGCCGGATATGTAGGTCGACGATATGCTCCAATGTTTTTAATACGAAGAAGCATAAACTAATGGGTATAAAATCCTTCGCGGCTTCATGCCCACGTTTACCTGGTTTCGGAATGAAAACGACGAGAACTCGTCGCCTCGAGTCGGGAACGTAGTTGAGGATCAGAAATCTTCTGAAGAGTGGCATAGTCCTGTCCTCCTTTATCACGATACCACAATAGGCCTGTAACTTCAGTGCTGCAAACCCCCCTTCGGAGTCACACCCTTTCAAAATCGATCTACATAGGAAATGCCTGTACACCACCGTCGGTAGGGAGTCATATCATAATAATTAAATTTTCATTTTCTCCGGAGAATATTTTTCGAGATTGGCAACACCAAACCTTGTCCGTGCATTGGGACACTAACAAAAAATCTGTGCAAAATTTCAAGTCTATTAGGTCATAATGGAGTCGTACTTTAGCTCTCCAGAGAGAATCTGAGATTGCACTTCATAAGTAATTTAGCGCAATGTGTTGAAAATAAAATCAGGATAAAAATTGGGTTGTTGAGATTTTTGTGCTACACATATTGAACATGAAGACATGATTCCATGCGCGGGAAGTCACGTCCACGGGATATCCTGAAGAAATTCATTTTATATCGATATGATACACATAGAAGAATTAAATTGTAAGTATAACAAGATTAAGTAACGCGATACTATAGATAGTTTGTATTCGTCCTGAAAATAAAAGCTCTCACTACGAATAGCTTTCGTTCAAATCATTCAAAACAAACCCGGCGAACGTGTAATCCTATCACCTCTCTCTGATTTTATAAATAGAAACCCGGCCGAGTGCTAGCTAACCCCAGACTAGCTGTCTGCCATACACGATAATCTGCTAAGCATGGAATTAACCGAAATCCGTCAAATCCAATTCCGATTCGAATTTATGTTCGACGAAAAGTTCACTAACCACATTCAGGTTCATTCTACCGAAGATAATACCTGTTCGACATGCATACACAATAATTCTGCAGGACTCCCACGTCGGGTCGGTCGGGTCGAAATGAATTTTATGCGATGAGTGTTCATATCTATCCAGCTATAAAAACGGCTGCGCTCTCTGGACTCCAAACAAAACAACAGGTGAATTTGACCAACTCATTCCAGCATTCCTTTAAAGGAAACCTGGCAGACATGATCATATGTTTCGACCATCCATTCGCCCGGACTCCAATTAAAACGCTACCAAATTGTATCGTTTAGTTTTAAGCACTCCCCATACGACTATATACAAATCCTGGCGAACGGACGGGACGGATACTATATGAGTCTCATCCACACCCATCCCATCATCGCTTCTTCCTTCGTGTGTGTGCTTTTATGGTGAATGTTCCTTTAGAAATGTGTACTGCATATTGGTCCCGATTTTCGGAGGGGGTTTTCGTTGTTTTTACCAGGCAATCTGGCCATTCGTTCGTCGTATACTATTTTAGTTATCCGGAACGCATATTCGTCCATTCGACGGCGACCATTCCAAACAGCAAAGAAAAAAGTCTCCGCTCGACATGGAACGGATATAAATCGCATGTTATGGCTTAGAAGTAATCCGCAAAGGAGAATAGTCAACAGACGTTGTGTTGGAGCACGGCACATGCCACATAAAAAGCCATAAGAAAAGTCTTCGCATACGGACGGACAATAAACGTGAAACTCGGTGGAACTGAATAATCCTTAAATTGTATTTACGACAAACTGTAAACATTTATTCATGATTTTATGACGTGGATAAGGGGCGGGCGTATACCGAAGAAGAATGTAAATTGCAATAAAAATTCATCTTCAAAAATGTTTTCTCTGACGTGGAGGCCGGCTGAAGCACCCTAGAGGATAATGAGGGGTGGTAGCCATCAAGTGAATACAAGATCAAAAAAAAGACAACAGGAGGCCCCCGGAGGCTCACTTGCAAATTTTTATACATATTTGCTAAATTCCTGCCGCTAGTAGGGAAAATAAAATAAATTTTCGAAGGACATAAAGAGCAGTGATTTTTCGTTAAACTAGGGCCAGTTTAAGTAAGACTAAAATATTTCCTGTCATGAGTTTAGTCGGCATTAGAATTTGTATTGGAGTGGATACGGTTCTTCATGATTCATTTTCGGATTTTATCGCCGATAGTAAGATGCAAGACTCATAATATATAGGGTGTCCCACGACTCATGGTACATAATAATGGATAATGGGTGATAGTACAGCTCATTTGACTACAATTAATGTTCTACATGACCCCTCTATCTTTAACCGTTATAAAGTTTTAACATTTTTTGTAAATAGTGTCAAAAAGCTCGACTTGCCGAGGAAAATCACTATTTGCCACACTCCCAAATATTTAATCCGAAATTTGACTTCACTTTCTGAAACTGCACAAAATTCTACATAAAAATACTTTTTTCCCAATTATATAATTTTAAAAAAGTCCCAGGTACTACCATTCAAACTTTAATGGAATTCGAAAATATAATTATTATTGAAAATTCAAATTGTAAAATCGTAACGGTACTTTGAACTGACAAATATACAAACGAAAAAAAAACACTCGTGCTAATATTTTTTTCCGGCGTACGTATGACTTGTGTTTAAAAAATGGTGGGGAGAGGGGATTAAACACAAGTCATAGGTACGCCGGAAAAAAATATTAGCCCGAGAAGAGTGAAGGGTATCCAAATTTCGGCCGCGCCCGAAATTAACATCGTTCTCGTTTTTTTTTTCGCTTTTTATTTAAAAAAATCTTGTTTACTAAATAAAACTCGTATAAAAATTGTGGAAACGTTTACTTTGGCTTTCTCTTGGAACCACGTGTTTTTCTCTTTAGCACGTAATGCAATTTTTCAAATCCTTAGACCCTAATTTTTATATGTTATTCGAAAGCTAACATTATGAGGCAACTTTTGTCAACTTTGCACATTTGTCAGTTCAAAGCAGGGATTTGAAGCGACACTTTTTTTCGCTCCGCTCCCGCTCCGACCAATTTGAAACCGCTCCGCTCCGACTAAAATTTTTTAGCTCCGCTCCGCTCCATTACAAAAGTCCAACAAAACTTCATTGTTCTTAGTAAATAATTATTGAGAATTCATCAATTCAACTTATATATCTACTCACGTATTATAGAATACGACTTAATAGGTGCGTTTTTTTCTTTCAAGTACAGAACAGGATAGCACCAATTTCGTACAAATTTGAACATAAGATTGAGTTGTTCTATAGTAGGGATATCAAAAACCGGACGGTTAGCCCGAAAACCGGTACTTTCAAAACGGTCAACCAGTTTTTTTTTCGGTTTTTTCCTCCTCCCGGTTTTAATCCGGACGGTTGTTGGTCCATTCGGTTAAAACCGGAAAAAAATTCTTTCAAAATTCATAAAATTTTTTATGTTTTCTTGATTTTTCAGTCTGCAATTCTATTACTTATCCCCTATGGAGAATTTAGTTTTCAAATTTCAGCCCTTTAATAATTGTCGAACACTCTTCTTTTTGCTATTATTCGTAGAACAATCGCTTCGTCAAGGGAGATATTGTTTATGTTTACACTGCGTTTCACATGTATCTTGGTTGTACAACGTGAATGTGTATATTAATATTAGTGTATAGTATATCAATGCATTTCGCGTACCATCGTGTCGCTAAAAGATTTCGTATTCTGCAAGAGAAATTAGAATGGCCCCTGTTGCAAATGTTTGGATTTCTTTTTTCAGCTACAAAAATTATTATTATATTATATATATATTATACAATTTTATTTGATTGTATTTTTTTGTTCAACATGTTTCTCTTTTAAATTACGAGTGTGTAAGCATTTTTTTAGTAAAATTCTAGGCTAATCAATGAAAAGACCCGCAAAACCGGTACTTGGGGCCCGGTTAAAACCGGACAGTCTAACCGGCTGCGCAAAAAGACCGAAAAAACCGACAACCGGGTTATGGGCCGGTTTTTGACATCCCTACTAGATAGGGTGTCCGGAAACTAAACTATCGCATAAGCGCACCGAAATATGATTATTCATGTCATTTCCGGCAAAATAAGTGTACCGGGAATATCCCAAATTCTAAACTCCTTAGCTACCAAAAGCATTTAAAGATTTTACATAAATGCTACTACTAAGACCTCCGTCGGAAAAGAAAATTTATATGAAATAAGATCACAAAATTTTATCTTTGAAGCTTTTTTATACAGCTTAAACTGCTTATGCGATTTTTATTGGGTTTATTCTTAGGAAAAATTGTTGCCCGACGGAGGTCTTAGTGGTAGCATTTTTGTAAAATCTTTAAATGCTTTTGGTAGCTATGGAGTTAAGAATTCGGGATATTCCCGGTACACTTATTTTGCTGGAAATGACATTAATAATATTTCGCTTCGCTTATGCGATAGTTTAGTTTCCGGACACCCTATCTAGAACATGTAGGTAGTATGAGTATTAAATTTTTGAAAAATCTTTAAAAGTCTGTGCTAGCTAATTCGGGCTTTTTTATGCTCCTTTTTGCTGGAAATATCATGAGGAATCATAATTGGGTGCCTTTATGCGATAGTTTCCGGACATCCCGTATAGAACGATTTCTGTAAAATTGTTACTGAAGCTGCGCTTGTCCTGTACTCCATCGAATAAAACGCATCTAATAACTAATTTAAATTAAAAACGGCGTTTCATTCATCGAGTACAGGACAGGACTTTTCTGTCATGGCTGATCTTGAATTTCTTAATAATGAAGCGTTGATTATGACTAAACGGAAAACCTCTTTCATCACCACAAATTTCACAATAATCCGAAATTTTGCAAGTCTCCCAACGAATTCTTCGCCTTTAACCTTCGGGCGGGCGCAATGCATCTGACAGATTAAGTGACCAGTTTTTGTTGCGCCAATCAGCGATTTGAAAAGGGAGAGATCTGAATCTCACAGTAGCTTAATCTTTATCGATCAACTACCCAGAGCAGCTTTCAGTTTCTATCTACCATATGTGTGAGGGGCGGGAGGGGATGAAATAATCTCTCAGATGTATTGCGCCCGATTGTGTTATTTTCTCGTTTTGTATGAAAATTTCCACTTGCTATACTCTTCAGCTTCACATTGCGTAATAACTTTGTGTTGACTTTTAGGCCCACCAAATCGTTCAAAAGTGTGTTTTTAGTAAAATAAGCTCACATTTTTTAACCGGTGGAGTTGTTGGAGGTTTTTTAAATATTGAAGCGATTGAAAGCGGAATATTTTTAGAAAATTGAAAATGTGAAGGGTATCAAACTTTTTAAGCCAGTATTTGCTTCTAAAATTTCGTAGAACTGTTTCCAAAAGACAATGCAACAATAAATAAGAGTCTGAAATATACAGAAACTTAGTTTCATCCTACTTTCTGCACTTAATCTGTCAGATGCCTTGCGCCCGATCGTGTTAGGATTAGTATTGCGCCCGCCGGAAGGTTAAATCGTCCCAAAATCATCAAATTGTGCCATAAAATGAAAAATTTCATCGAAAAAATTAATTTTTTTTTCGGATTTTTTTTTTTTTGATTTTTTATTTCGGAGCGGAGCGGAGCTACTTTCAAAGCAAAAATCGCTCCGCTCCAGTCTGCCAAAAACCGCTTCACGCTCCGCTCTTTCGCTCCGAAATTTAAGGTCGCTCCGCTCCGCTCCAAATCCCTGGTTCAAAGTACCGTTACGAATTTACAATTTTAATTTTCAAGGAAGTATCAATTTTCGAATTTCTTTAAAGTTTGAATGGTTGTATCTGGGCAGGGTCTTTCTGTACGTCGATTCGACGTAGATTATCTCTCTAGGGTTAATTGGCAAAACAGTTATTTTATGTAGAAGTTTGTGCAGTTTCAGAAAGTAAAGTCAAACATCGGATCGAATATTTGGGAGTGTGGCAAATAGTGATTTTGCTCGGCAACGGTTTCTGTCACTATTGACAAAAAATTCTATAACTTTATAACGGTTAAACCTCTATCATGCAGAACATTAATTGTACCCAAATGAGCTGTACTATCACCCATTATCGTATGTACCATGAGTCGTGGGACACCCTCTATAGTATTACACTACGTTTCTGACGAATGTATACATGCACAGCAGAAGCCATCAAACATTCATAAATGTTCATATTTGGGAATGTATACACATTTGCTAGGCGCTAGGAGATTCCATAATGTTGCAGAATGCAAATCGCATAAATTCAAATCGAATGCATTTCGAGATAGTTCAATAAGGCAATGTATGATGTCGGGCTCGGAAGTTATGACTTTTTCGAAAAGGATTTAGCGATTTAGCATCTGTAAATATCAATAAGAATTCCCAGATTGTATACATAGGTACTCTTATTTACATATTGTAGATTCAGTATTTTTTTCTTTTTCTACATTTTTGTTGACAATGTTACAACGTGCCATCACAACACAAAAAATATGTAATACTTATTCTACTAAGAAACTAATTAACCTTCAAGCGGGCGCGCAGGCGGTAATTTACCGCCCTGATCATATAAACAAGCATAGCTTTTCTCCCGTTGGACGGATCGAGATGGGAAAAGTATTTATTCTTAAGTCATACTGTTATACATACGATACAATAAAATGTTAGGTCAATTTTACCTTCCATACCTTTCTAGAGGTCATCAAAAGTTAGGAGATGGTATATTTTGGTATATAGTTGTATTCAAAATGTGCTTTGTGTACAGGACCGGCCCTAGGGGTGGGGTATCTGGGCGGTCGCCCAGGGCCACCAGTATTTAAAATTCAGCGACATAACCAGGATTTGGTTTCCAGAGGAGTACAACTCTGGAAACCAAATCCTGGTAACGTCCCTGGATTTTCTATACAAAATCTATCCGTATGCACAAAAAATATTTGACCTCAATTGGGAAGATCCATTTCCTTGATCTGCCTCTACGTCAATGGAAAAATGTCGTGATGCGTAGTCGATTCGACCTAGGAGGGTCGGGTTGAGTAAGTGTATAGTTTTAGGCAAATTATCTAAATTTATGCCTACGTATTTTTTTAAATAATAGTACATTGTACTCCATTTACCTGAAGGAAAAAGGCACACGGAACTTTAACATGTAATTTCCATACATACATACATTACAATAAACCAAAACCCTTTCGGAAAATATCCAAAAATAGCTATTACGGATCATAAAGTCACGTTGGTTCAGCCGTTTATTCAGTTAAATCGCTATCATTGCAGTACCAACATTAATAAACAATGTCGATTATGGTCGTATCAGATTATAATATTCCATAAAACGCCTTTTCCTTTTTAGAAAATTACTTCATTCACAAATATGACGTCTGTCCCACCGCTTTCAAGTTGGTTTTATTACATCCATATTAAGACATTTCAATTCAACGTTATCCTTACGTAACAGCCGTTCCATTCGATAAACGGCTACTCGTTTTTATTATACGGCTATTAAATAAAAATATGTTTGGCTCATTTCAAGTATGTACATATATGCGTACTCGAATATTATCACGTCCATAAATAACATCAATTACATGACACAAAGAAATGTGCAGACCTTCTAATGATCCACGAAAATTGTCGATTTGCATGGAAAACTTTTACGAGAACGCGGCCATGTAAGCATACGCATTACGTGGAATATTTTTAGCTTACGTTTACCATATCACTACAAAGGCACTTTTCGCCTCTTACTCCCATCTGGCAATCTTCCGGTCAGAAACCTTATCAAATAGCTTTAATAATTATCCTTAACCGTTTCGACGATGACGACAATCAAGACAAGACGAGAAGGACTACAACTCTACTAGGAGGCTATACTGAAAATATGTACATATAGAAATTGTATATTTCAGGCATCAGGCTAAATCTGAAAACACGCAACCTTTTTGTTTCTTGAAATAAAAACAAGGGCTCCTGCTTGACGTAGATACATACAAATAATATTGTAACCTCTCTTGCTACATGGAACAACCGACTCGCTAGAACAGACTCGTTGGTTGGTTCACAATTCGCAATTAAAAGGAAATCGTATCCTTGTCGGCCGTTTAACGGCTAATAACTCATTCGAATGCCACCTCGGTCGCCGCCCATTTTCAAGTTTGCCAAATGAACGACAGAAGGATAAAATTGCGAGCGGGAGCTAATTAGTGACGGAAACGAATTGAAATTCTATTATATCTTCGCCCGACTACAAATTTGGAAATAGGAAATAAGCTTGATTAGTTGTTAACCGATATCGTGCAGTGTTTATTTGAGAACACGTAATTGATGTGAAAATAATTGGTTAATTTGACAATTTTCTATTTTCCATACAAAAATGGACGAAATTACAACAGGAAAATACAACACCCCTGTCTCTATGAATTACTTTGTCTTCAGGATGTAAAGAGGTATGATTACGTATACGATTGTAACCGTGTGGATTGTTTATTTATATACTTAAATTATCACTTCTTGTTCTACTATGCATTATTGATTATTGTGCAACGATACTAAGTTATCATATCCGAAATTGAATTGCGTCACAACCGTTACAGTTCATTACTTCCACCTGTAACACTTACGATCATAGTCCCGTCAAATGGGCGAGACCAATCTAAATTCGAACAGATAACTTTAACGGCAATGGTTATGTTATGTATGAATAAATAATGAACATGAGATGCAGACAGGCGACACCTGAGATTGTGTGCCAGACTTTTATGAGATGTAACCAGAGCTATTATAATAACGCGACGAAAATCTGTTTCCAACTTGATCCTTTCTGGTGTTTTTTATTGGTGGAATTTAACTTCATAAAAATGTAAACTGGCGTTGTTAATTTATACCTTGCCAAAAGAATTTTCTCTCGCCGCTAGACACCATCCAGTTCCGGACAGTTCAAGCACATTCGTGGTAGAAACTCATAAGTGTTGGTATGCAATCCGAACAGCGGTATTTTCCCTATACCGAACGTATTGTAATTCAAAGGTAAATGTAACCGCGCGGCATGTGTAGATTGTAGTGGGTGAACTATTGTAGAGCATTGCAGGGGATTTGTTGTTGATTGCGACATTTCAAGGCTCTAGCTGTCAAGGCTTAGAGGTTACATCCGTCAAAAGATGAGATTTTAAGATGAAAAAATCAGCCATTGTACTCTATTCCGATTCCTTTATCAATCTCTATAGGAAAATGCATACTAATGAAATGACTCAGCATGGGTTTTAGGTAGTTTTTTCTCAAATTTCATTAAAATCCATTTAAAACGGCGTTACAAGCCGTGCTCTGTGGCCATGATTGTTCGGTCACTACTCTGTGATATAGAGATTCATAGAGAGAGAGAGTTTCTAAACTCGTCATGACCCGCCGCAAATTTATTATTCAGAAGAAGATGATAAGAAACATTCTTGTTGTAGAATAATAAACTAACAATGCGACTAATAAGTGGTATGGCTGACAACCGTATCACACTCCGAATTTTGTTGTCTTTGTAACGTTGACGATTACACATGCCACACGGTAGTCGTCAACGCACCATCCTCCAGTAGGAGTTAGGGTAAATCAAGGTAGGTAAAAGCCTAGGGGAACGTAACTATGATGAAATCCTTATTCTCCTCGTGAAATATTGCCACCAGGTTTAGATAAGATTTATACCTCAGGCTCGTCCTTTGGTATGTGGTTTACTATAATTCGGTGACTCACCCCTCGCTCCGCTCAGATCTCACACTGTCAGTCTCGCATTAAGGTACGTGTTCGTAGAGACGACTCTTGGGATGATCGCTCAGCGATCGTAGTTTTGCATCCAATTCCGAGCCATATTTGCATATTTTTGTAATGGTGTTACTTTCCATGTGTCGACCATAACATGTCTGTATAGAAAATATGCGCGTATAGTGGTCAGAACCGATGGTTTAACTGCGATCGCTGAGCGATCATCACATGAGTCGTCTCTACGAACACGTACCTTTAGAGAATTCGCCAATATTTTTGCGAAGCAGTGCTGTTGCGAAATAGGATAAGACGAAGTGCAAGCGCAGCGAGCAGTGAGCTAATGGAAAGCAATTTGTTGGATTTAGATCTCTGGCTCGTCCATACATTTACTCAAATCCTATAGCTCGTCTGTTAACTAAGATCTCGCTGTCTGTGGCCCTTTTCACAATTCGCCAAAAAGTTGATACGTAGCGCTGCTTGGAAATAGGATGAAGCGAGCGCAACAATCGGTGAGTTAATGTCAGGCAATTCGTAAGCTTTATATTTTTGACTCATCCATACATATACTCAGACCCTGCACCTCGCCCTTTACTCCGCTCAGACCTTGCTTTATCTGTCTCGCTATTTAGTATTCGCGACGTAGTGCTGTTGCGGAACAAGGTAAGTCCAGCGAGCGGTAAGCCAATGGATGACAATTCGTAAAATTTAGACCTCTGGCTCGTCCTTAAGTTTACCTAAATCCTGTGCCTTGCCCTTCGCTTCATCCAGACCTCGCCATGCCTTTTGCGCTTTTCAGAATTCGCCTAAATTTGTGACGCAGTGATGGTGCTAAGAATGATAAGGCGAGGTGCAAGCGCGGCGATCGGTAAGCCAATGGACGCCATTTCGTGAAATTTAAACCTATGACTCGCCCGTATAACCTGTAGCTCAGAATACTCTGCGCGCTCACACTCTGTCTGTCGTGCATTAGAAAAACTGCCAACATGTTTGCGACATAGACCTCGGACCTGGAACCTGGATATATGACCCTGGATTTGCTTGACAACCGAATTCCGCTAGTTTGTGTACAGCATTGGGCTTTTGGGAGTCTGGTCACCTTATTATTGCCTGTATATTTTAAACTTTAAATATACCTTTCAATGAAAAATTTGAATATATAAGTTAAACCCCCCCCCCCCTTTGGATGATTCCTGCGCACGGGCCTGGTAACTGTAAAAGGGAGACTCTTGAGGCAGAAGTACACCAACATTTTTATGCTTTTCTCTTTTTTTATAGATAGTTCATTTCAATTTTGCGGCTCGTCGAACCACGATAAAAGCTTTTTCTACGGAATTCTCATTGCAGAAACAAAATGAATTCATCAAACCTCCGACTACACACCGAGCTCGATGTTTGGCAAGTTATATTGTGCTCGTGATTCTACGAACACCTTGCATTTATAAATGTCTCTATTCTCATTAATGGGAATCTTATGACAAAAATCAATTTGAGATGAAAAACGTATGATTTTTTGGAGAAAAATTAACATTTTCTTGGAAAAGTACAAATTAGTAAATTTCGCATCTATTCGCAAAAATGAGCAATTTTCGCCGAAATTCGCATCTATTTCGTAAATACGAAATTTCCGTACCTCTAATTATAGGGAGGACCGAGAAATATGTTTATTGGCTAGTTGTATCCGTCGCTTAATTTCGTCGGTTTCGTTGGCGTCCTTTGATAAATTACAACCCAGATAGTTGAAGTTGTCTACATACTCGATATTAAGGTCCCCCACTGTGATGCTTGAATTTGCTGGCGTCCTTGTTTTCGATTGCATCATGGCCTTTGTTTTGCTTTCGTTGATATGTAGTCCAACTTCCTTTGCGGCGTTATTGAGGTTATGCAGAAGGCTTTCTGCATCACCCAACCTTCGAGACATGATGTTGATATCGTCGGCGTACGCTACTAATTGAGTCGACTTGATGAGTAGCGTTCCGCTGCTGTCCATATTCATGGCTCGAATTACATACTCCAAAGCCAGGTTGAAGAGCTTCGGCGCTAGCCCGTCACCCTGCTTGAGTCCAGTACGAGTTTCAAATAGGTCAGTGAGTCGGTTCTGCACTTTGACCTGCAAGACGGTATTAGTCATCGTCATCCTTGTGAGTCGCACTAACTTTGCCGGTATACCAAAATTCAGCATAATGTTGTACAGTACACTTTGATCGATACTGTCGTATGCCTGCTTAAAGTTCGCAAAGATTTGGTATACGTCGATGTTAACCTTCGGGCGGGCGCAATGCATCTGACAGATTAAGTGGTCAGTTTTTGTTGCGCCAATCAGCGATACGAAAAGGGAGAGATCTGAAA
Organism: Microchrysa polita; assembly: GCA_949715475.1. NCBI lineage: Eukaryota > Metazoa > Arthropoda > Insecta > Diptera > Stratiomyidae > Microchrysa > Microchrysa polita. The sequence goes on along the minus strand of OX454415.1, from coordinate 129,330,321 downwards.
CTCACAGTAGCTTAATCTTTATCGATCAACTATCCATAGCAGTTTTCAGTTTCTATCTACCATATGTCTGAGGGGCGGGAGGGGATGAAATAATCTCTCAGATGTATTGCGCCCGATTCTGTTATTTTCTATTTTTCTATGAAAATTTCCACAGGAGTATAACTCTTCACATTGCGTAATAACGTTCTCTTGACTTTTAGGTTCACCAAATCGCTCAATAGTGTGTTTTTAGTAAAATAAGCTCACATTTTTTAAGCGGTCGAGTTGTTGGAGGTTTTTTAAATATTGAAGCTATTGAAAGCGGAATATTCTTAGAAAATTTAAAATGTGAAGGGTATCAAACTTTGTGAACCAGTTTTTGTTTCTAAAATTACGTAGAACTGTTTCAAAAAGACAATGCAACAATAAATAAGAGTCTAAAATATACAGAAACTTAGTTTCATCCCTTTTTCTGCACTTAATCTGTCAGATGCATTGCGCCCGATCGTGTTAGGATTAGTATTGCGCTCGCCGGAAGGTTATATTCCCAGCACTTTTGGAGTAGTAGCTTCATTGTGAAAAGCTGATCGGTCGTTGAGCGACCAGGTCTGAAGCCGCCTTGATACTCGCCAATGATTCGTTCTGCGTACGGATTAATTCTCTTTTCAAGAATTTAAGATAATATCTTATAGGCCGTACAAACTAATGATATGTCCCTGTAATTCTCACACTTCAGCTTGTCACCCTTTTTGTGGATTGGGCAGATTATGCTTTTGCGCCAATCTTCGGGGATTTCCTCGTCGTTCCATATTTTCAGCAGTAGCACATGTATAGCATTGGTCAGGCACGTTCCACCATGCTTCAGCAGTTCTGCTGGGATCTCGTCAGCGCCGGCCGCTTTATTATTTTGAAGCGACTGTATGGCAAGACTCACCTCCTCTACTGTTGGGGGTAGAACGGGAGGGCCTGGTTCGGCCAACTGCTCAAGAGCTGGCTCCGCGGGGGATGATGATGGTGCATTGAGGAGCTCTTCAAAATGCGAGGCCCATCGTTTGTTGACGCTTTCGATGTCGCTGATGATGTTACCATCCTTGTCCTTACATAGGCTTGTCCTGGGTTGATATCCGTTCTTAACATTATTTATAAGTTTGTACGCCTGTCTAATGTTCTTACTGGCTAATCTTTGGTTTATTTGCTGTAACTGCTCGTCAAAATGTTTGCGTTTCTTACGTCTAATTAACCTATTAGATACTCGCCGAAGTTCGTTGTATTTTTCTTTCTTGGCTCGGGATGCACGTTGTGTGTATTGGCGATAGGCTTCATTTTTCGCCTCAATCGAGGCCCTGCATTCGTCGTCGAACCAGTCTGCTCGTTTGCGCCGGCCTTTATAGCCCACGACCTCTTCTGCGACCCCCTTGATGCTATCTTTGAGCTCCTCCCAGAACTCATGGATGCCTAAATTGTTGATGTCATCAGGCATGGGCGACAGTTTTTCCTCTAGTGCTGTAGTATACGCAGCCGCCGTGGCATCATCAATCAAATTGTCTACCCCGAAGATCTTGCCAGGGTTGATTCTCGTTAGGTGCACCGAAGAGATTCTGCACCTGTAGGTTGTCTTCACCAAATAGTGATCGGTGTCGCAGTTGGCTCCTCGATCGAACATCTAGGACATTAGAAACCCATCTCTTGCTGATCAGTACGTGGTCGATCTGGTTCACGGTGTATTCATCTGGAGACTTCCAGGTCTGCTTATGGATTCGTCGATGAGGGAAGCATGTAGAGCTTATTACCAGGTTTCTGCCGCTCGCGAAGTCGATCAGTCGCTGACCGTTGTTGTTGTTTTCGTCGTGGAGGCTATGACCTCCAGTAGTTCCCCTATGCCAGCTTTCATTTCCGACTTTGGCGTTAAAGTCTCCTAGCAGCAGCTTGACGTCGTTTGATGGAAGTGAGTCGAAGAGTGTTTCTAGGTCGTTGTAGAACTCGTCCTTAATCGCGTCTTCTTTTACTTCTGTAGGGGCATTAATGAGCCAGAGATTAGCGAAACGGGTCTTAATGCGGATCGCACATAGCTGCTCGGTGATGGGTTTGAAGCCGATAACGTGGTCCTTGAGCTGCTTATTGATGAAAGCTACTCCAAACTCCTTGTTGCCCTCCTCTTTACCACTCGTAAAAATAGTGTGCGAATTGAGGTCGTTAATCTCGCTTTTGAGCCATTTAGTTTCCTGGATTGCAACTATGCGCAGCTTGTATTGTTCTACCTGATCCAGGAGGGCCCTCAAGGCCCCCGGTCTATTCAGGGAGCGTACATTCCAGGATCCGAAAGAGTAATCAGTTGTTCGTTTGCGGGGTCGTCGTTGTTTTGTATCGGTCCAATCCGAGGCTTTTATTTCAGGTTTCTTGACTTGAAGTTTTTCTTAGGATGAGTTGTCGGCACATCGCTAAACCATGATAGAGTTTAATCGTTGAGTAAAGGCCATCATGGGCATGCCTCGAAGATGCTGCTTTAGTGGTTGACTTAAATGTTTTCTGTCACCTATCACGTTAAGTAACCTGAGACGCTGCAGATGTTAATGCAGCACTCAGGCGCAGCGGTTACTCGGATAATGCGGGAAAGTAACGCCCCGTAGAGAGACATAGGAATTGGCCGAAGTCCTTTTCCTATGAAACTCCTCCTGCATAGCTAAGGGTCCGCAGTTATGCCACAACTGAAGAAGATATAGGAATCAGCCGAAGCCTTTCAACCTTTATCTTCCCCCTTACGGGGTTACGGGATAACCAAAAAAACACACCTAGTGATTTTTGAACTTGTTTCTTGCACACACGATTTTTATAATATGTACATATAAAATTATAAGCAACCCTGCGCAGTGCGCACCGTATAAAACTGCTTTAGCATGCGCCCTCTGCATCAAACCCAATACACAAACCCACCTGTTTCATAAAAAAAATCCATAGCGAGATTGTTCACTATCGCTTGCCACGGCGAGACACAAGCAGAGCGAAATAATGCCTATATGAAAGATGAGAGCTTGTTAAGTAGATTTACCAGGGGATTGGGTGGAGGAGGAAAGTTAGTGTGGGAATGAATTCGCCGTTGGAGGTGGATTTTAAATTGCTTAATGAAAAAAATTCCGATTGATGTGTACAGTTCGTACCAAAACTAGGTTATCTGATACCAATTTTTCGATTTCCGTTGGAGACAATTTGTATAGCGAAGCGATGTTGCTTTTTTGTTTAATTTGTTGCGAACCACGGCTTACCCGAGTAGTCGTCATTGCAACAAATATATTTAATTTTATTTAACCAGGATACTATGGCTCAGCGGCACCGGTCCCGGCCAGACCAGCGGGGGTCGTGAGGATGTAAGCCAAGCATACTGGTCCTAGTAAAGCCACTTAAGGGAAATACAAATGGGAATGAAAGAGGGAGGAAGAAGGAGGAAGGAATGCACCCATCCTTCGGGGCACGGAAGATCTCAAATAAGTAGAAATTTAGCTCGTCATTACGTTACAAGCAAATTTATTAAAAAAAACAATATTAAAGAATGTGAGGGCACAAATAAATAAGATGAATTAGAAGTAAATAAAAAAAAAAATAATCCATTGATTTAGTGATTAGCAAACAAAAATGTACGAATGAGAGTAGAAATTAGAAAAGCGAATTCACAATGAGAGAAAACAAATAATTTGCATATTAATAGGAAAATAATTTACTCATGCAAGAAAAGGAACGGCAAAAAGGAACTTACGTGGATCTCGACGACGATCGATCGTGGTGAGGGCTACGATAAATCCTGTGCTGTATATAAAAACTAAAAAAAAAAACAAGATAAAAGCCCTTTTTACAAAAATTCACAAAAAATAAATTTCACAGATACTCCGGAGTGTATAGTGGTGATGACAAGATGATGACTTCAAATTACATGCCAGCTACTTGCAATAAAGCGTTCACGTTCGGTGGCGCAGATAATTAAGTCACAGTACGCCGAAAGAAATATAAAGAAGGATGCGGTTCCCTACCGCTCCATCAACTGATTCGATTTCTCCGTTAAATTCGTGGACATCCAGTTCAGGTCCCGTTTACATCATACATGCATATGCTCGCATATACGTCACCATGCAGAGTATTGAATAAATTGCAATACGAAATTATGGTTAATTTGTTGATCGCGTTTTAATAAATTTTCCTTTAAGGGTTGATTAGGTGTATCGCACTTTCTGGGATTTATAGCGGAGGCACTATTTTTTCTTTGTTTGTTCATGCTCGTTGCTCAAACGGTAAATTATTACGGCACTTCATTTCTGCACAAAATTCAGGAACACAGAAAATTCAATAGCTTAGGGGCACAATATTCCACCAAAAATTCAATCCACAAGTGTGTCAAGTGCTCAATTCCGAAGGCAACAGCAAGCAACACAAAAATTTAAATTATATGATCTTTCAGTCCAGAAAAAAAAATCCAACGATCACTTTCCTCACAAAATCCGTCTACCCTCGGTGACGATCAGAATTCAACCAACCATCCTTCCGTTCTCTTTTCTCTCATCCCGCCACCTCAACCTAAATCCATCGAACGGGATCTATATGGATGACAAAAATTAAATCGCTCACCCGCTCATCCACTCTCAAAGAAACAAAAAAAAAATAAAACTTGACTATCAACTCACCTCATCATGCACGGCAACCCATAATTTCCCACGGTCCATGAAGTACTTTGAAGTATGCCGACAGCGAACACTATACGAGCAAACAACCAAAAAAAAAGCGTAAAATCTGGTTGCTCACCTCGTTTGATGTACATATTGAAGACTCGCCGTCACCAATACAAGTTAACGTCATCAATATGATAAGCCGGTCATCTCTTGACCCATATACTGAGTGGATCGCCCCCTGCCTGATAACAAATTCTGAGCAGTTATCAGCATATCTAAGATAGATTGTGTAATCAAGGTATGCTGGTTATTGCTATGATAAGAACAACACCTGTTTGTTATCGAGCCATGACGTCACGACCAGGTCAGTTCAAATGAAAATAAAAGAAATAGAACAAAAGAGAGTGCAGTGACCGTGGTTCGCGACAAATTTCAAGTTTAGTTTAAAAAACCAATTTGATGCTTAAGAGTCATACTTTTGAGACTGCTTCCCTCTTCTCCAAACTCACGCCACGCCACTGATTAACGTGCACTCCACAAACAACAGCTGCTTCAACTGGCGTTTGAAGAAATTTCCATATGGCGACGGATTTTGTATAGTTTTATTGTTTTTTACTTGCTGTTTCTTTCTCATTACTTTTATTCTCTTCTCTGTCAATCGAAAAATTGTGCACATATCCCATTTTCTGAAAAAAAAATTCATGAAAGAGGCTAAAAAATTGACGTTTATATTAAAACACCCTTGAACGTGCAATTTCGTGCAATATCCCTGAAAAATGTAATTTCGTGCATTAACGTGTAATTGCACGAGAATCTGGGCTCTAATGATCACTCACTATATATCGCCGCAAAGTATCATATATTGCAAAGTCTTATAAAATGATCCTACGGCTTCCTGTCAACTTTTTTCCCATAATAATTAAAGGGCCACCCCCAGCAAAAATTCAGAAATTCATTATCTTTGAAACCAATGACCTTACTTCGGTTTATTTGTCTTTGGCTAAAACCCATGAGCTAAACGGCCAACGACGACCGTTTAATTTTTCACGTTAAACTGCAGTTTAAGCGACCGTTTAACTCTTTGTCAATTTCTTTAAACGGACTTTAGCTAAACCGACAACAGTCGGTTAAACCATGAATTTTCATTCGGCCCATTTCATTTTAAAATTAAAAATATTAATAGCTACTATCCGGAAATATCCAGTTGCTAATGGAAACTAATGATTTTTTTAAAAATTACATTGCTGCTTAGCCAGGAATTTCAATTATCGCGTAGTGTATTCTTACCCAATTAGTTAAATGGAGTTTAAAATTAAACTACAGTTAACTAAACGGTGAGTTAAACCATGATTGTACATCCAGCCCTAAAAATACCCGTATCCATACTCGTACATTATACTCGAATTTTACTTATTTCATTAAGTTGGCCCGCTTCATTGGCTGACCATACTTTTTTCCAAGTTGCCGTTTTTAAAGAGCCCCTGGCTTATGGGCTAGTGATCGGTGAGACTGCGTATGTTGCGCCACTGCGTCGAAGAATCGACAAAATGTCAATAGCACTAGAAACTTTTAAATGTGATTATCTCAAAATCGTGTTTTGACACTTGCAACAGTTTTATTATCATGGTGCGATATACAATATTATACAATATACAAAATATAAGAACATACGTGCACTGAAAAAAATTATTTAGAATTTTTTATCTAAAGTAATGGAGTTATTATAAACTAAGAAAGTTCTACTAAAGAAATAGTCAATACCTAGAGAAAAAAGTTAAGTGTGAATTCTTCCACTTTAGTTGTTGAATGTATGACTCGAACATAAAATCTAACTTCAAAGAATCGTTGACATTTCTGTGAAGTAGTAAAACTTTTCTTCAAAACAATTCAAATATTTAACATTGGTCAATTTATACACAATGAATTAAATTAGTAGCTGTTTTAACTCACTATTTTTACATAGAATCACAAGCTCAAAAAAATAAAAGACGAACTTTAGCCGATATCAACTTACTTTTTAGATGATCGTTCTCCTTTTAATCACTACTTGTAATCACGTGTAAGTGCCAATGAGGACCTCTTAAATTTCAATGGAAAAGTACTGACTGTAGCAGCGGCAATTCCCCATGCTAATTCAGTTAAAAATTCATAAATGCCAAATTTGTCAATATAATTTTTTAAGACGATGCAGAATTACATTTATCAACATTTATTCTTTCGTGCATCAACATAAGCATATCGTAACCTCTTCGGGATCGTTAGAGTATCATGGACATAAACGAACCATCGGGAATAGTACCTACCTATATACTTACTCGTTCGTATTGTACTCATATATTTTTGATTCCATTATCAGCCAAGCAAAACACACAGATAACTCCTTTTTACCATATCCAATCTTTCATTGACGTTGGACTCGTAACGGCTGCTAGATGGTCGACCGGGTTTAAAAAAATATAAACGAGACTGATGCTAATTTCAGGCGCAGCCGAAATTTGGATACCCTTCGCTCTCCTCGGGCTACAAATTTTTTCGGATGTACCTACGACAATTTAATCCCCCCCCCCCATTCTTTCCCTTGCGTCTTCACAAAAGTTCCCTTGCATCGACAAAACAATATTTGTGTGGGGTTTGGTTGGAATAAGTGGGCAAATAAAAATATTTACTCAGAAAATTTTATTGAGGGATGCGGGAGCATGGCCCCATAGTACGATTCCATTTGTTTTGACCTTCTTTGTTGCTTTGATAAAGACTCATTAATTCAAAGTTTCTTTAAATTGGTGGAGAAAATGTTTCTTAGAAGAAACGAGGGTTGGGTTTGTATGGCAGCCCCATGGTCCGATTTGATCCATTCTTACGTATGTTTTGTGTTATCAAAGGAAACAGATTTGAGTGAAATTTGGTTAAAATTAGTGCACAAATAAAAAAGTTTTTCTTAGAAGAACCTAATTTGGGGGGTTGGGTTTGTATGGCAGCCCCATTACTCCATTGTCTGATTTTACCGGTTCAAACATACAAACTTCCTGCAGCAAAAAGAAGCATTTGTGCAAAATTTCAGCTTCATAGCTTTTAAATTGGCCGAGTAAAACGCGTAGCAACAGACGGACAGACAGACAGACGGACACCGCCCAATCGACTCCCCATGTTATGCTGATCACAGTGGCACAACCAGGATTTGGTTCTGGAGGGGGCTAAGCTCATCGATATAACTAGACATTTGATGTTACTGCCGTAAGTTGGGGCACTATTTGGTGCTATTTTTCAGAGCGCTATACAGAAGTGTTTCAAAGTGCAGCTGTATTCAGGGTTTTTTTCGATCTAAAACTTTTCGTAGCGTCACATGTTAAAGCGTTAATACTTTGCCATGTTACTGATTAATTTTTCCGGTGCAGAAATTGTGACACGGCGATTTATTATGGGGATTTATCTAATCGTTAGCGTTATCAACCGTTGTATTTGTTCTTCTTCTAAATAAACAATGGGAGGCCTTAGAGGATTGTATCTTGCAAAGAAACAATTGATTCCGAATGGGAATTGATACGAAAGCAACTGACTACATAAGATCAAAGTATGCAAACATTGAATCCAGTTCAATTTTTATTATTAAAAAATATTTGTAGGTTCAACAATTTAACTTTAAATACAGTGAAAGCCCCGTTCGCGGACAGCTCCCGCAGGCGGACATCTCCCGTAGCCGGACAATTGTCTTAGTCCGTACTGTTTTCTTCATATTTTAGAGCAAAATCCATTCCACTAGCCGGACGCTCCACTGGCCGGACACGGACACTATTCCTACATACATTTCTCATAAATCATCTCCCGTAAGCGGACACAAATTCAATTTTTAGTCGACATGGTGAAATTAATGAGAACTGGACAGTGCCGGATTAACCACGTGGCAGAAGGTGGCAAATGCCACGGGCCCCGCGCTTTGGGGGGCCCCGCGTTTTTCTCAAACAAAAATTATAACAACCAAGATGTTTCGAAATTGTTATAGCACTTTATCGTTGAGCAATTTACGCTAGGGTGTTCCAAAATTACAGCAAGGTTTGTATTGCATAAAAATACAGAAATATTTCTTTCTAAAGCTAGTACTGAGATCGAGAGTGAAATTTTTGTCCGCTGCGATTTTTTCAATGAAAATGTATTCATACTGTCGTGGAATATGTGAAGAATGCTGGGGAATTCCATACGCTGCAATCCAAAAACAGTTCCATAATTTTTCTCGGCCATTTTATGTATTTTTTTCCGATTCCCCAGTTATTTCATCGTGAAATGGCAAATAACCGGGGAATCGAAAAATAATACATAAAATGGCCTTATGTGCTTGCATACATCCATAGAATTAAGAAATTACAAATGTATCTCTCATGTACAGTGGAGTACCGCTTTAAACGTTATGAAAAGTGCGGCAAAAATACCTGTTTAAAAAATGATTCAAAATGCTTTCTCAAAAATGTTGGTTTTCATTGAAGTGTGTAAATTTTCGATTTTTTTATTAAAAACCGTAAAACCGAATTAATGTAGAAGATGTTAACGTGAATTTGGCTTTCTGGTATATGTGCTACGTGAGTATTTATTGTGGGCATCTTTTAGCTAGATGTTTGGTTGTCAGTTTTTATGAACCTGAGTAAACCTGAAAAAGGACAATTCAATCGAAAGCTATATTAATAGGAAGCACTTATATAATGAAATAATTTTCCATTTTTTATTACTTTTCGGAAAATGTGAAATCTTTAAATTTTTAGAGGACGTCCAAAAAGGGACTTCTAACATCAATTCTTCTTTGTCGAATAAGTACGGTTTGTCTACAGAAATTCGGTTTAACTAATTAAAATAAGAAACAAAAATGCTGGCAAACTCACACACGTCAATGAAAAACATTTTTTGAAACAATTTTCAAAACAGATAATACTGCCCCCCTTTTCGTAATTGATGGGATGGGAATATTCTCACGGGTTGAATTAAAACACCTTGGAGTTTCTCTCGACACGTTTATCCCGCACAATCTATAACCCGGAAGAGCCAAGGCAAACGTCAACGTAGATTGACAAGTAGTTATTCGTTAAGTAGTAGTAGTTATTCGTTAAGCACAATATAGACGTTTTTATAACAGTAATGCTTTTTTGATTTTTTTTCCCGCTAGAACAGTGGATCCCAATTTTTTTGCGAGATCTGCTGATCATGGCACCCCATGAGAAAATGTTGGCCAAAAACCGAAAATAGATGCAAAAATTGCCTTGGGCAAGGAATGCTTTTAATTTTGGACATAAGTTCCGAATCCATTGTCGCAATTTAAATTGTTTGAACATTGTGAGTTCGGCCGTCATCATGGCTTTAGTGATATGTCGAGCAGCAAAATTGATATTAATATTACTGGAGCGACCAAAATCCGTAATTTCCAAAGACTATAGCTGGCTGATGCGGTTCAAATCAGCCATATCAAATAGGCCCCGCGCTCTACATATGCCACGGGCCCCGCGCTTGCTTAATCCGGCACTGGAACTGGATACGATCACAAAAATGCATTTATGAGCAACAGGTTTTGTATTTGAAGATTTTCGGCTCCACGGATACCATGCATTTGTGTATTGAAATAGGGGGTACAGAAACAGGCCGGTTCGACCCAAAACCCATACTTCCATAATGGACGACCGGGTTACTTTCGGGTTTTTTCTTCCGGTTTTAACACAGTCAACTGTTCAACTTTTCGGTTAACTGGAATTTCATATATGCGGACAATGTATCAACTGTTCTGTCTACTAGAAAAAAGATCCTTGTGTGAAAAAACATCCAAATGTGCCTTCGGCGATTCATTTATTGTTTAGTGTATTATAATCTGCTCATCAAAAAACAGTTTATTGGCAAACAAAATTTTCCTTAATAAAGGACTTAACACCGTCTGGAGATTACACAAATATAAATTGATTCCTTTATGGTTGGTTCCTTGTTGATCGTATAGGCCCATCAGAAATTTGACGTTATTTCGATTCCGAGACTGATCATCTGGGAGGGTAGTTTTGCCTATACGGGAAGAAATGCTTCTGGAGCAGAGCAGGTATTGCACGGGATCCTATTGTGCGAGTCATATTTAAAGCGCGAAGGAGTGCAACTCAGGCTCTACTCAAAATTAAATTTTATTACAAGTTTAGCCAAAACTGCATTCCCTGCTCAAGCTATTCGTGATTAGCATTTATTATTATTCCCTCTGTGGTTCTTGGAATTCACGCGTTGATGTAGACTTACTTAGTCAAAGTTCTCTACACATTTGAAGAAGTTTTACTTAACGCTCTGAGGGTTAATCCAGTGGAGAGAAGTCAATACGAACGCTCGAGTCTCTAACAACTTTCAAGTAACAATGCCAGACTGTGTGCAGTGGTCACTCTATGGGTAAGACCCAACTAGGGAAGGAGCATCTCACCGTTGGGCGGTTTTTGACATCTCTAATTAAAGCTAATATTTTTCTACTTGTTTTCCCTATCAAAGCTTGGAACAGTTTATTGGTAAACGTACATTTGCGCATCGTACATTGTGGAGGTTTGTAAATCAAATGAATTAAAACACAACATAACACTTTTATTGTTTTAATGTTCCTTTTGAATTATTGTGGATAAATTAATGCGCACAAAGAAGCTATATTTTAACCCTCTCCCGCAAGCGGACATCTCCCGCGGCCGGACAAAAATGATGGAACCGCCAGTGTCCGTCCACGGGAGCTTTTACTGTATTTCTACGAAGTGCCATATGGAAATATCTTTTATCGATGCCTTCTTCTTTTTCTTCTTCAATTGCAATAAACAATTTTAATTTTTAGTCGCTATGCCCCACAACATGTTTCAGCTGTAAGGTCTCAATATTAATATTTTCGAAGCTGGCGGATTTTTTTTTTGCTGAAGCATTCATTTCGAAGACATTTGTCCCATTTTGCAGACTTACTTTAGACCTTTAGTGTGTCTTCTAATTTGAACAAAGTATGGTATGGATGTTGCAGCCTGCACAGCCCACATTTCATATTTTTTGTAATATTTGCAATGAAACGAATTGTTTCAATATTGCAAATCTTTTCTTTCCTAAGTTCTGGGTCTGGGAGGGGCTTTAGCCCCCTTAGCTCCTCCCGTGGTTGCGCCTCTGGCTGATCATATATGTACTTATTATATGGTCGGAGATGCTTCCTCAATGTGTTACAAACTTCATGACAAAGTTAATATACCCTTCGTTGACTCTACGAGCGAAGGGTATACAAACAAAAGACACTCCTCCAGGTAATGTTTTTCTTGTCGATAATATCCTTAATAATAATATCATTCGACATATACGCGCGTTATGTCTGCTACTAAAATTTTTGATCCTCAATAAAAGTATGGTCGTAAAGTGGGTCGTAGAAGAAACAACGAGAATCGCGCAAATCGACGCATGGTATAGTACGTACGTAACCTAAGTTACCAACATGACCTGAAAAGTCATTTCGAAGCTTCTCTTTCGTTTTATGATCGTTACGTTCGCATAAAATGAGTGTGTGCGTTTGAATATTGTTCTGGAACATCAGGACGAAGAAATTGTTTTGCAAAAGTTCTAAAAATATATGAATACCATTTCTTGACTTGAGTCTCGTTTGTATTGGTCTTTTGATGCATATGTTATTTTACGTACATATAATATCAAGGCTGACAATATAAGTATGATGAGAAGGCAAAGATAAGTCTGTCATTTCGGCCAGAAAAAAAATTTATCCAAAGGCAAGAAAACAGATATACGACGAACATTAATGGAATGGAGCCATGCAAAAATTTGTAACAAGAAAAATCAGCTTCTTCTTATTTGTGCATGGTCAACAAGTAAATTATCGTTATCCTTTGACGCTCCATAGTTTCGAATTATCCCTTGGAAAAGTCGAGAAGTTTTTTTGTTATTATATGTACCTTTTTTGGCGTTAAGTCTATCAGTTGATCACAAATCTTGAGACAGTCGTTTGCCTTCAGTTTTACCTTCGAGCATTAGTCGAATTTATTATTCTTCTAATGGGATTTGTGCTTTACCTCCATGTATTGCGTAAAGGATACATACTGTAAATACTAGGACGAAGAAGTTAGCCATATAGTGTTTGCGAAAGTCAGTGACTGTTCAAGGCAACCTATAGGCCAAGGTAAAAGTTTGTTTTTGTTGTCGTACTTACTCAAGGCAGTCCCTCTTGTCGTATGGTACGCAAGAGTATATGTTTGAACGGTTTCCCGGGAGAGTATCGGAACATAATATAAATGTTATACAACGATGTAGAGACTCAAAGATTTTCAAGGAGACGAAAAATCAAAACTGAAAGTCTTTGAGATCTTTTTTTGTGCGTCAATTCTCTGAAGATTATGTTTAGCAGTAAGTAAAGTGAATCAAGGGTTTTTCCTACAAGATGGCAAAAAAGATTCAAGAATAGATATCCTTGACCACTCGTTTTCAGAATTTCATACTTGAATGATCTCTGTTCCTTCAATAATTTTTTAGGAGAAAATACTTGTGAAACGAGATGTAGTGGCAGTGGGAGTAGCATAGATTGGATTTACTCGTAAAATAATATTTAAAATAGGATACACATTTTCCGGCAATCGAAAAATGTAAACATGAGGGCGTTCGTCACTAGTAGTTTGTTTTTATCACTCGCTACAGAAAAAAATTAGACGAAGGCTGTTTTCCACGAATTGGAATTGTATTACATGAATGTGAAAATGCAAGCCTCTAACAATTTCTCATAGAAACAGACTGTTTTACTGTTGTATATTTTTTACAAATTAGTAGCTAATCGGAAAACTGTGTATAAAAATTGTGAAATAACAAAACAAAACTCATTCATTTGGTTTGTAATCCTTATAACGAATTATGCAATTAAATCCATCTAAATTTGCGCAAATACATATTTCAACTCTGTCTAATTACATTTTAGATACGTCTAGATCTATAAATTCTAATTCTAGTTCAAAGCACGCCACACATTCCATCGAAACAAACGACACACATAACCCATAGTCATAATTATTTCAAACTGTTTTGCTAATATAGTTTCACGCATTTAAGACCATCTGAATCTGGACCAACGCCTTCGTAATTCAATTTATTTTAGTACCATTCCATAAAACTATGTGAACTTAATGTTGTGCACGGCCATTTGCAAGAGAAAATTCACATGGCAAAATATTGCATGCAATATGAAAGTGACGCTATGCCTTACGCTTGCATACATTCGTACAATTGGAAACAATTTTCAAAATGCGTTTAGTGTTCACTGTGATAAATATCATTTTTGGTTAAATTGAATTACATATACATATGTGACCGGGAAAGTTAAAAAGGGGCTATCGTGTAAAAATTTAGATTTTCACTTTTTTAGTGATTTACACAGGAAACAATGTGCTTTTTCCGATGGTGAAAACCGCAGTTGCCAAAACTTCAAAAATGGGTCCGAAAATCGATCCTGAAGTTCGCCCTCAAATCATCAAAATCCAATGTGAAATTGAAATTTTGTGTATTTATGAATATCTTTTCAACGGCTAAAGCAAATTTACCCAAATTTTCAACACGTCTCACTCGCTATGTTAGAAGTAAAAATCAATACCGCAAATCATATAGATCTGTATGAGTTGAGGTAGGGAGCGGTATGAAAGCAAAAAATGTAGTATCGAACACAAAGTTTTTAGTGAATTTAAGATTTATAAGTTTCTAAATTTTATGAGATGTAGGCATTAATGTATATAATGTAAGTAATTGTATAACCTCAATATTTTACCGTTATTATTTATTATCAAATTATAGAAAGTAGACTTTTATACAGAATTTTAAATAGTAGAATTTTCAATAGAAAAAATTATCAAAGGCATTTTTTTTGGAATAATGTGTGTTTATTTCACACGGTAGAACCACGTCTGCGATCATTATAATGTTTATGTATTATTTATCCCTTTATGGATCACAGAAAAAAACCAAGTTTATTAAAACAAAATCTTTTATTTTAATTAACTTTTATTAGAATGCATTTCGGGTCGATATCGACTCATCATCAGCAAACGCGTTTAAAAAACTGAAGAGAAAATTTTTTTCAAGTTGACAAAATTATTTTATAAAAACCTAAATGAACATTTTTAACTGTTGGCTGATTTGTTAGCATTAACATTTTTTTGTTTTATAATCTTTTGGGTGCTAGATATCAAGCTAGGTCAACAATAAATTTTATTTGAAAAAGGACCAAAAAGGTCACAAAAAATTCGTTAAAACGGAACGGGCATATGCGATATCATATCAAAGGAAATGTCGAGGACATTCGAGTTCGTTTATACATCTCATTCTTACGCGTATAAATGATTCATTTCAGAGTCTCTCATAATAACCATGTTTGTATTTGCAAAACCATAATTTGACAAAAATACTAATCTGAAACGCATTTCTTAACTTTTTAGAATGTAAAGTAACTATAAGTCTTCTATCACCGATTTTGCGTTTTGAAAAATATTGAGTGAAAATGTCCTCAAAAGTAAAAGCAAGATGTCCTATTTACCTTAATTTTTTGTAGGAGATAAAAATTAATATCAAAGACCACGTCTAATTTATTTCATTCACGATATCTGCTTCTATCTCAGTGATCGAAACCGGCTTAAATGGCATTTAAAGTATACAATACAGTAATTTCTTTATGCACAATCTAAGCCATCCAGGGTGCCTCTCCTTCACTGTATATGAGTCACATGTGTCCACAGCGTTCCCCAGCGTTTACGTCTCTGATTTTCGAATGCCAGTCACGGTGGCAATACCGATAAAAACCCTAAAATTTTTGCTGTTTTTTCGTTATTTGGCCCCTAACTCTGAAACTATTTATTTCTTACAAAAACTCTCCATAAATATTTAGAGGGCTCATAATTGCGCGTCCAAAGAGACATACATATTATAAATCCATTGAGCGGTGAGAAAAATTACCCACGATCTTTTTTTTTCTTTTGAGTCACGTGTTAACCGCGATGACAAAAAAACGCGCTTATGGTCATAAGTGCGTTTCGACTTTGTAGATTTGTAGATCATTTCCATATTTACTGAAAATCCCATACAAAACGACAATTTTGAAAATTGATCATCTGCAAACAATTTCCTGTATGTAATTCTGTTTTTCACTTTATATCACTTATAATCATTATTAGAGTCAATAATTTAAAAATTTCCTAAGAAATTTTCCTTTAAATTAAATCTCGCACGGCACATAATATCAAATGCAAGTTCCAATTCAGAATATCGCATTTGGAACTGATGACACAATAGTCAGCTGTTACCGAAGGGGGAAATTTTGATCCGTTTGCATTTTACTTGGACAATGGTCCTATCTGTCCAAGAAAGAAACGACTATAATTAAATATCTATTCAATTCACAATACCAAAGACACTTTCATCATCGTCTTAAAAAGGCTATTGCCTCGAGTCACAATCAGACAGAATTATAATTGAATACTTTTATTTAATAAAATATAATTCATGCATATTTTTCTGAGTATATAATACCCTCGTGATAAAGTTCTTTTCACAGTTGGGAAAAAGAAGACCCTGACTTATGTTAATTAGCTGTAAAATTAGACATAGCCGACAATATTTGCTGTACCGGTAGTAGACTATTGACGGAAATATCATTGAAATCGCAATCTAAAACAAAGGGTACATAATGCGAATAAAATATTCTTGATTCGAGCTAGAATATAGCGATATTCTGGTGTCCCCAAATGACAAAAAATATTCAAAACCATTTCAATGACTTCTTCTAATCCGTCCCTATCGTTTGAAACACATGTTACCTATCCACAACAAATTTTCCAAAAATGTCCTTTTCAGGAGAGAAGATCCTTTCCGAAGATTTCAAAAATGTACAATTATTATTTCGGGGCACTTTTCTCACCAAATGTTGTATTTTCATATCCGAGGCAGCTTGTCCATAAACCAAACAATCACCGAAAAGCTCGAAGACCGACGAATGGATTGGTATTGCCATGTTCAAAGGCGTCCGCCTGAGAACCCCGCAAAGAGAGCGATGTCAATGGAAGTTCCACTTGATGGACCCAAGGCCAGAGGCAGACCGAAGAACACCTGGATGTGTCAAATGAAAAAGCAACAACAACGCATTGGTCTCGGCGATGACACGATCCAAGATAGAGCTGCCTGTAGAAATATGCTGAGAAATTATCGCCAAAACGGGCGATGTGCCTACACCGCAGGTCGAGCAACGCGGGACCATGGAGCGGTATAAAGAACGAGGCAAGGAAGAAGAAGTTGTATTTTCATATGCATATTGCTCATATTGGACTTCTTTAGCAAAAAAAGGACCTTTTGTCCTTACGCGTATTCCCTGGGATTAGTATGCACTTTTAGATATTAAGTGTCCTGCTGATAAATTACTACTTGTGTTTTATTCAAATCAGCACATGAAGAGAATCAAAGCAAACAATTGAAAGGAATTGCATCATTATCAATCATGTAAAGATATTGATTGATTGATTGATGATTTACTGTTATTCCAGTTAGTGGTCAACAATACAATCTCTGAATCATTTTTGTGGCCACCAATGGATCATGTATATCAACAATCATAAAATATATCAAAGAACGTGCTGAAAATATGCTCGAACTTGTCGAAAAATTAACTTACATTTTGATTTACTGTTATATTACCCGCTAATTACATTTTCGGTAACAGTATCCAAATCAGGATCATCAAATTCAAAATTCAAAATTCAAAATTCAAAATTCAAAATTCAAAATTCAAAATTCAAAATTCAAAATTCAAAATTCAAAATTCAAAATTCAAAATTCAAAATTCAAAATTCAAAATTCAAAATTCAAAATTCAAAATTCAAAATTCAAAATTCAAAATTCAAAATTCAAAATTCAAAATTCAAAATTCAAAATTCAAAATTCAAAATTCAAAATTCAAAATTCAAAATTCAAAATTCAAAATTCAAAATTCAAAATTCAAAATTCAAAACTCAAAATTCAAAATTCCAAATTCAAAATTCAAAATTCAAAATTCAAAATTCAAAATTCAAAATTCAAAATTCAAAATTCAAAATTCAAAATTCAAAATTCAAAATTCAAAATTCAAAATTCAAAATTCAAAATTCAAAATTCAAAATTCAAAATTCAAAATTCAAAATTCAAAATTCAAAATTCAAAATTCAAAATTCAAAATTCAAAATTCAAAATTCAAAATTCAAAATTCAAAATTCAAAATTCAAAATTCAAAATTCAAAATTCAAAATTCAAAATGAAAAAAAAAAAAAAATTCCATCTGTTGCGAACCACGGCTATATGTCGAGCCGCCGTCACTGCAAAAAAAAAAAAAAAAAAAAAAAAAAAAAAAAAAAAAAAAAAAAAATTCAAAATTCAAAATTCAAAATTCAAAATTCAAAATTCAAAATTCAAAATTCAAAATTCAAAATTCAAAATTCAAAATTCAAAATTCAAAATTCAAAATTCAAAATTCAAAATTCAAAATTCAAAATTCAAAATTCAAAATTCAAAATTCAAAATTCAAAATTCAAAATTCAAAATTCAAAATTCAAAATTCAAAATTCAAAATTCAAAATTCAAAATTCAAAATTCAAAATTCAAAATTCAAAATTCAAAATTCAAAATTCAAAATTCAAAATTCAAAATTCAAAATTCAAAATTTAAAATTCAAAATTCAAAATTCGAAATTCAAAATTCAAAATTCAAAATTCAAAATTCAAAATTCAAAATTCAAAATTCAAAATTCAAAATTCAAAATTCAAAATTGATTTGAGACTTAACTAGGTTCAAAACACCCGAAGGACCGAGAGGTAAGAGCGTAAAGCTCTGGCACTCCCCTGACGGTAACCCCGTAGATCAGGGGTGTCAAACTCAAAACCTGGCCCGGGCCAAATAAGACTCTCCTCAGGTTTAGGTGGGCCGCAGGAGGAAAATTTCAAAAACTTTTATATAATCGTATTACGAAAGTTGATTACAGAATATTACTTTTAAAATATGACAGATAGTCTGCATCAATTTATCGCAGTGGTGATCCAATTCGTGCCCCACTTGCGAGATCTGCTGATCCTGACTCCCCCCCCCCCCCCATGCCATGGGCAAGGAATGCTTTAATTTTGAACATAAGTTTCATCCAGGAATCCATTGCCGCAATTTAAATTGTTTGATCATTTGTTTGTGTGCAGCCCATATTTTGGAACTACTGAATTTTAGGAAGTATTATTTAAATTTCATGACTTCCGCATCCTGAATTTCGTCATGAGCAAAATTGATATTAATATTACTGGAGCGACCAAAATCCGTAAAATTTATTTAAAAAAAAAACATTTAAAGACTACATCAGCCGTATAAAGAGATTTTTAAATTTTTCTCTACCTAAAATATTCTCAGCCGTGTTCATCAAATGGATTTTGTAGCAGCGAATGAATCGACGAAAATACAATTTTTGCCATTTTGCAAAGCTTTGCAACAACTGATTACCTCCTGGTGTACATATTTCGAAAGAAGTTCGCAAGAAAACCATAATTAATTATGGCAAGCAAGCCCTAATTTATTAATGGTATCAATATTAGAGTTGTGCCCGCGCCCCCCTTCCCTAGCCGCCACGCCTCCCTAGAGTGGCGCGCCCCCCGTTTGGGAATAACTGTTAGCGGCTTCGGGATTATCCGTGAGAACTTCCTCCTTTGGAAAATGTACTTCAAGAACATTAAACAATTAAGACGAGAAGCGAAAACGTGAAAATATGATTGAGCTTCAAGTAACCACTTTTTGTGAATAACATGATTTGGGACAGATGATAAAACATTTTCAGCACCAGTCATCTAGGTCACCCACAATAACAAAATAGTCAGATTAAATTAATTTAAGCAGAATGGTGGCTAAAAGAGAAAAAAGAGAATAATTTGTTTGTGATATGGTACAAACTCATGCACCAATACAGCTTAATAAGTATAGGTCTAAAAATCAGGCACTTGGGCTGTGATTATTATGTTGTAATTTCACATCCAGGTGATTTAGTTAACAATTCCAATATTTCTGTAGCTAAAGCTAAAGCTTTGCCTTTTTTCCAAATAAATCTCAATTTATGTTATGGTAAAGCCAACCAATTTTTTATTAACTGCATTTCGGGACAGAACAGTTTCATGAAGAGACTTAGTATTGTCCTGTACGAAAAAGATGAGGTGTCTTATAAAATCAAATAACCGACCTCAAATTGTTGGTAGTATTTGGAAAAAAAAAATCCTAAAATAATCTTCCATAAGCCATTGACGAGTTTTAGTAATTTTTGTAGACTTGAGTTCAACAGCTTAATTTGTTCACCTTACCAATTTCAACATTTTTGTATTGATACACATTGTGCTGCTTCGACATGGCCGCGGGCCGCACAGAACTGCAAGGCGGGCCGCATGTGGCCCGCGGGCCGCGAGTTTGACACGTCTGCCGTAGATGGTTTACTGGTCACTAAAACCCTCAGCATACTGGACGCTTACATAAATCCCTGTAACAAATGTCATACAAAAGAATGGTGCCTCTTTACATCACTACTGCAGTGGTTTTTGGTAAATTCCTTTTACTTTCCGTAGCAAATAAACTTAATTTTGCCTGATCTGGGTTTTTTCAGTTTTTTTTTTAATTTTTAGAAAGGTTCCCGTGTGTCCTTCCCTCCTTCCTGTACACAATATACCTATATTATACGTATTTATTCTTCAGTATACCTATGTAGTATACCCCGAATGAATTTTGCCGATAAAAATAATTTCAAATACGAAACGATACGATGAATACCAACAATTCACATGTTAGCAAGAGTGACATGATTTTATCCCGGGCATTTTTCGAACATGCATACAGAATTTTTTATACAAAAAAAAAAAAAAAACAAATATACGTATGTTAAAAATTCCAATGGGCAAAATTATATTTTTGGAAGCACGCTATTTGGCAGTTTCTTTTTATTTCATTTGTTTGTGTGTTTTTTACTGGCACTTGCCATTCTTCTACGTTTTCATGCCAATGAATTTTCAGATGTTTCTTATATGACAGTTTTCATTTTGTTTATCACGCTATAAATGCAGAGAAAAAAGGAACAGACAAGCAAATGTGTTTTTATTTATCAAAACAGCGGTATGGACTATATTTAGGAAAAAGTCAACATCAATGAACTTCTCATAAAGTACTTGACCTTACCTATATTGTAGGTAGGTAAATATAGGTTTGAATCGATGAAAATTGATTTTCGCTCAATTATCATTTTCGTCCTGCACCTACTTACATGATACGTTCATAGCAGCAGATATACGAGCGAACCCGATCCGCACTCCGCACTAACGAGAACATTTAAGTTTCACAAAAGTTTTCGTCTACAATGGCCGCAGCCAATTCGAAGACAATAAAACATACTCTCGACGTGTGTACCCCAATGCAACCATTAACACTAATTACACGTTCATTACTCGAAATCCTTGATTTCGCCACACTAATGGAGCATATCCACACATATCGTAATGAATCGGACTCGTGCATGAATTAATCGAAACAGAAACGCCTACGTCAATTAGTTTAGAGCGTTCTGTAGTAGAAGTGAAAGGCTAGGACGATGAGCATAGGCATAATAAAATGGGCGATTCACAGCGATGACTAAAATTTAAAACAACAAAAAACTTTTGGTATGCTAATAATACTGAACAAGGGTCAAGTGGTTGTAAATGGTAAAGTTTTCTAATATACACCACATCAATTTTGTTTTCATTGCTCGAACTAAAGCCTAGTACTGTGATCGGGAGTGAAATTTTTGCCGCTGCGATTTTTTCAATGAAAATGTATTCTCACTGTCGTGGAATATGTGGGGAATGCTGGGGAATTCCATAAGATACAATCCGAAAACAGTTCCGGAATTTTTCTCGGCTTGTTTTTATGTATTTTTTTTCCGATTCCCCGGTTATTTCATCGTGAAATGTCAAATGACCGGGAAATCGAAAAATAATACATAAAATGGCCGAGGAGAATTATGGACCCGTCTCGGATTGTAACGATAACGTATGGAATTCCCCACCGTTTGTGACATTTTCCACGACAGTAAGTAATCAGTTTTACTGATTAAATCGCAGTGGGAATAATTTCACTATCGATCTTAATTCAGGCCTTAAGCCAGAAAAGTTTGCTAGTGATTTTTCTTAAAGTCGGAAACTACTAATGGAAATTTAGTGAGAAAATTCTCTCTTTCTCTCTCTATACTTTTCGGGTTGTAAGTATAACATTTTAGCAATAAAACTTTAAAGTTTCTGTCTCAAGGGAGTTGTTTTCCTCACATATGTTTTTTTATTCGATATTTTAATGAACTGTTTTATTTAAAAGTGGTATAGGTCCATTTTTCACGAATATGAGCTGATAACATTTTTAAATACACCCTAGTTCAGGCACAGGCTTCATGACAATAAAACTGTCGTAAGTTCCAAAAAACTGTTACGAAATTATAGCATTTCAAAGTTTCCAGAGCTTTTCAAATTCTGCGATTCTTGGACGTGCTTAATGACTTTCTTAAAACAATTATTATTATTCAATGTCCTGTGCAAACAAAAAAACATACATATTTTCAGGACACAAGTCAATATTGAACAATATGAATTGGTAATCGCTCCCTAAGTTAGGGCTCAATAGTTTATTGTCGGGTTCTTCGTATCATCAAAATGAATTACTCAGAAACATGCGAGATATATCTCAAAATGTTAAATTGTCTGTGTCCCTAACAAAGTGGCAATCCGCACTATATAGTCAAAAAAATGATAAAACGATACCGAGGCTAATTGCGGGCGCGCCCGAAATTGGGATACCCTTCGCTCCCCTTGGGCTAAAAGTTTTTTTCGGGCGTACCTACGATTTGTATTTAACCCCCCCCCCCCCCTCCATTATTTTCCTTCTGTCTTCACAAAAGGTCCGTTACCTCAACAAAACAATATTAGTCTGGGGTTTGGTTGGAATATGTGGACAAATAAAAATTTTTACTCAGAAAATTTTATTGGGGGATGCGGGAGCATGAACCCATAGTACGATTCCATTTGTTTTGACCTTTTTTGTTTCTTTAATAGACACATTAATTCAAGGTTTTGTGAAATTGGTGTAAAACATGTTTCTTAGAAGAACCTAATTTGGGGGGTTGGGTTTGTATGGCAGCCCCATGACCCCATCGACCGATTTTACCGATTCAAACATACGAAGTGCCTGCACGCTGCACCTGCAGCAAAAAGAAGCATTTGTGAAAAATTTCAGCTTCATAGCTTTTAATTTGGCTGAGTAAACCGCGTCGCAATAGACGGACATCGCCCAATCCACTCCCCAAGTTATGCTGATCATATATGTATACTTTTTATATGGTCGGAGATGCTTCCTTTAATGCGTTACAAACTTCATGACAAAGTTAATATACCCTTTCACTTTATGAGCGAAGGGTATAATGATCTATCAATCCCCTGAGTTCGGAGACATACTCATTATGCTGATTGCCGAATCAAATAGCTGGGAAAACCTAAAAAAAACTTAAGCTGAATGATAAATGTTTTTTTTAACCAAAAGTCCAAAAACGATTGAAGATAAAGTCAGTAAAACTATAAGATTTACGAGTGTTTCTTATATCTTCAGGTCATTGAACGCATTTGTATATTCTCTCGTTAAACGCTTTTTCCTGTATTTTGTTGGCCAGGCCAGAGAACTTCCTACTGGTATGTCCTGTCTGAAACTACGAGTACTTCCCTACACTTGTGTTTCTATTGAAAAAAATGCATTTCATGTTGGGTGTGTTTGTGTGTCAAGTTTTAATCCTCGTGTCTTTTTTTCATTATTGTTTATGTCTTTGTTTTCTTTGTTTTTTCCACGCCACACGTAAACATAAAAATAAAATATCAAAATTTGTGTTTTTTCCATTAAACCCCGTGCAACAGTTCCCCAAGGGGTTCTTAGTTCCATAGAGCATAGACTAATAGTAGTTTGTGACTGCCGCTGTTTGATTAACTTGTTGCCTTTCTAGGAAGCCGTAAACAGTCCGTATAATTAATAAGGCGTGCTGTGAAAGTGATGTGAAAAGGTCATGGGAATACTCGTGAATGGTGAAATTGTAGTTAGTGTTAGTGTGTATTTATGTATTCTTGTTTTATTTTTTCGTGTAATCCTAAGGCTGGAAATAAATCGCAAAGCAGCAAGACAGCAGACGAAAGGAGCACCATGCATTTTGAACGGGTGACATCATTTTGCTGCTGCTGTTGAACAGCAGAAATCACTTACGATTTTCCTTATCATATCAATAGTCCATGAAGAATACAATATTTGGTCGGCAAATTTCGTACATCGCTAGATTTTTGCAGGATGGTTGGGGATAGCCCTAGATTATGGGAAAAAAGTCCCCACCGATTGAAGGTTGACAACTTAAAAAAAAGGTGGGGGGGGGGTATTTATTCCGTGTTTTGCGATTAATTCAATAACCGCCAAAGATACAGAAAAATGGTCTGAGGACAAAAAGAACTAACATTTCCTTTGCAATAACACGCTTACGGACAAAAGTATCGACTCAACCTATAATCGCTATACATATTTGTACGTACGTCGTCGTTCATCTTTTTCATATCGGATTCATCCCAAGTAGTCTGGCTGGTCTAGCGGTTAGTGCATAGGGTCATGAGTTCGAATCTCACCGTGGATCATGGTGTTTTTCAAACTCACGAGCTTGTGACGGACTATGATCTCACTCAGATGTTAAACGAGTACCCATTTATGGGGATAAATAACACTGCTGAGCGTGATGCTGATCTCATTAACTCAACAAAAAGCAGATAAGATCTTGGAAATAGGATGTCACTAACACATCCTGCGGCCTTAGTCCAATGCTGGATTGTCGCGCCTGTTATTTATTTTTTTTTATTATTCATCCCAATACCGGCGACAATATTATTCCATAAATGCCCAATGTAAACCACAGTTTATATAGCTTTCAACATGCCCCAATGCCACCCTATTCAATTTTTGTCACAGAAAATTCTGGCAAATGAATCTTTTGTTGTTGGCGAATAACGCTATATTTTTTCACGGATGGACTTTGCTCCTAGAATTATGTAGGAGGGGAGCAATTCACCACTTGTCACAATGGACGAAAACACCCTGACGGCCTTAATTCTAAATGCGTTCATAAAAATTTCAATCCGTATGCATTATCTAAATGTTTACTATTCAAATGCTGTAAGTTTTAGTGTATGCCACTCATTTTTATTTAAAGTAAACCAAAACATGGAAAAAGCTTTTTAAAGTTGATGTAAACTGCAGTTTACAATGGGAATGAAAGGGTTAAAGCTCCACTCAGACTGATCACCAAATGGTTGCGCGTCCAAAAACTGGCATCACGGGCAGCCATTTGGTTGCTACCTAGCATCTACTCTAGCAACCCAATGGAGACAAAAAATGACATAACCAAAATTTCATTTTGGTGATTTTTTAAATTTAATTATCAAAATGGGACTCTGCGCGTTTGAATTATTACACCAAATAGTTAAAATTCAAACCAGGCGGGTTTTTATTTAATGTGTCTGTGTCTTTGCGTTTTCAGGATCAAAAATCAATGCACAAACGATTTCCGATCGATTGATGCCAAATTTATACTTATCCGACCATATTTAAAAAAAACCTCACATTCCAAGTTTTCCAAAGTGCTATATAATAAAAAAATTGGTGATGCAAAAACGAAATTATTGTTGCACAAACATGCGCAAACGTAGCCGCCCCCACACAAACGGTTCCGGATGTGATTTTAAGTAATATTTACAGGAAGTGTTTGTGTACACAATATTAATCTTAGCTAAGATTCACACCAGGCGGGTTTTTAATTAATTACTCCTGCGTCCTTGCGTTTTCAGGATGCACAAAAATCAATGCACGAACGATTTCCGATCGATTGATGCCAAATTCATACTTATCCGATCATATTTTAAAAATACCGGCGTACAGAGGGCTGCGCCCGCAATACGAGGGTTTTTTAGATTTTGGATACACCACATAGTGAATAATTTTGCACATATATTTTATAGGTAATAAATAAGAATTATGCACAATATTAATGAAATGCTTCTCGTAAATCTATTTTTGGATTGGTCTAAATAAACGCGTTCCAGAATGAAAGGCGTTAGGCGATTTGTAACACTTTTTAGTTAGACCAACCCAAAAATAGATTTACTGTGTATCATGGTTACATATATTAACTGCATTTATTAGCTGTAACTCCGTTACCATTACTCCAAACTGGAAAAAAGTGACTGATATGAAATGTACCCATCGAGTTCTTTGATTTGAGTACCCATACGTCCATGTCCGATAAAAACTAAAAAAGTCGACTTTTTAAAATCTCCGGGACACCCTGTTAGCTTTTTCCTACCAACTTCTAAGTATTTCGTGCTATAGACTCTTACGATTCTACACATTCCTACCAAATTTCATAACGATCAGTTAGAGAACAAATTTTTAAATCTCCGTGACACCCTGTTATCTTTGCCCTACTAACTTCTAAGTATTTCGTGCCAAAGACTGTTACTATTCTACACATTCCTACTAAAATACATGACGGTTGGTTAAGCCGTTCGCGAGGTATTTAGTGAACAAATTTGTAAATGTCCGGGACACCCTGTTATATTTGCCATACCAATTTTTAAGTATTTCATGCCAAAGACTGTTACCATTCTACACATTCCTACCAAATTTCATGACGATCTGTTAAGCCGTTCGCGAGTTATTTAGTGAACAAATTTTCAAATGTCCGGGACACCCTGTTGTTTTTGTCCTACCAACTTTTAAGTATTTCGTGCCAAAGACTGTTACCATTCTACACATTCCTACCAAATTTCATGACGATCGGTTAAGCCGTTCGCGAGTTATTTAGTGAACAGACGGACGGACAGACGGACAGACGGACGGACAAAATCGATTTCATAAGGGTTTTTTGAAAAATCTAAAAAACCCTAAAAATGGTGAGTCAAAACGAAAGAGTTTAGAGGAGTCCTATGTCGACGCGCGACAAACTTAACCAGAAAAAAACGAGACCGAGTTCTAATCGTGCGAATAGCACGATGAGTGTATACCCTATACCCATGTACAGACCTAGAAGGCACACAAAACCCAAAATATTCAATTTCATATTTTTTGTGGGGGAAGGAGGGGTAGATGGGTCGGACCTGACACATCTTTATTAGCTTGTCAAGGCATCCAACGGCTACCATTTAATACTAATTTGAAGTTTTTCGTGACATTCTATCAAAAGATATGGCTTAATATAACTTTGTAGGGGAAGTAGGGGTAGGGGTAGTCGGACCTACTCCACTTTCCATCAACTTAAAGTATATGTCAGAATGAGACATTGCTCAAAATTTCAAGTCGATAGCGATATTCTACCGAAAGTTATGGCCGAATTAAAATATCAAGAAGGGGTAGTTTGTATGGGAGGTAGGGGAACCCGTGGTCCGATTTCGCCCGTCCAAGATTTTAGCAAAACAAACATTCGACCAAAATTTCAAACCACTAGCTTCATTATTTCGGGAGTTATCGTGGTAACAGACAGACACACGGACAGACAGACAGACAGACATGGCTTATTCGATACAGGAACCGACCCTGATCATTTATATATGTATATACTTTGCCATACCTCCGGTGGCTAGTTTGAGGTGTTACATAATATCGCCGTAACATAAACAATATACCCTATACCATCTTATGGGTATAGGGTATAATAAATAAAACCTTAAACAAATATTTGTAAATGAAAAATAATAATAAAATCACATTATTATCATGAAAATAATAATAGAAAATAAATAATAATAGTAGTAAATAAATGAAAAATTTATCCACGAACTAATATGGAATTGTAGATAATAATTGTCAAAAAATAGAATCAGTAATGAAGGCTGGAATTGTAGGTCCATTGAACAGGCCCAATTTAGTTATTATGCAATGATTTATCAATTTAAAAACACAACTTTCAGAAACCCTTCATCAGTATTATTCATATGCATTTTACAAACGGTAGAATATCCTACGGAGTCTCACGCGTTTCTTTGTATACCGTACACAGCTCGGTCGGATATTATTGTGTCAACACAAAGGATAATGAAGTTTCAGTTGAACATTCAGCAGCGTAAATAATGAGATCATCAGCAAAAGATAGTCATCGTGTAACGGACAGTTCATTAAGTTGGAATGTGTTGAATAGTATTTCTAGCGTAGATAAACAAAGTGTAGGTGGACTCCGTACACACGAACTGTCACTACATGTATTGTACATACCTCTTACAGATTACAACACGCAATAGGATGTACAATTCTAATGGCGTGCAATTTATAAAGTCCTTGTTAGAAGGAGTTTCATTCAATGTTCACGGGTGAGGTGATAACGATTCGATTCTGCGATGTGCGCTTTTTGAAATGTTTTTTCTCGCAAATGTACTCGTAAAACTTTGGATGTCCATGAATGGAGTAAGCAGGGTCGAAAGACACTCCTATAAAATTAAGCAGAAAAACAGGATGGTAACAGGAAGTGGCCACTGCGCACTGCGGTGCTCTTCGAATGTGCTAAATTTCAGAATTTTTCATGCAATAGTTCACGAGTAGAAAATATTCTGATTAAAGGAACCGAAGTGAACGTTTTCACCCATCTTAAGCCAACGGGTCCGTACGACCCATGCGTAAATTAATTTTTTTCCATGGCCCAAAGAATGTTTTGAATGTTTGTGTTAATCAAATCTCAAGAGGTGAAGAGGACATATTGATAGAACATACACAAAAAAAAATCAGAGCCCCTAATCCTGTCCTTAAAGGATAAATTTGATGAAATTTTTGTCAAAATTTTTAGATTTTTGAAATGTTGATTATTAAACAATAAAATAAAATTAACGTTTGGGGGTAGATTTCAGCGACAATATATTACTTACATATCTCTGAAATGATAAAAAATATTGATTTCGTAATAGGCCGTTTCTATAAGTAATTATTTTAGCTAATGCAGCTTGGGGTCGAAGACGACGCGACGCTACGGCTGGATAGTATGTCAAGAGTTTCAATGTAGCCTTGAAGTAGATGATAAAATGAACAAAGTGTGCAACCCTTCTGTGTGAAGTTCATTGTATGTATTCCAGTAGTTTGCCTTATTTCACTAAAATTCTTGTATCTGAACGGTGCTTATTTCAATTTGAAGTTGCTATTTATCTGATGATTTGCGAGAAACATCATATTCATACGAGACATTGTGTACTTAGTTGTTCCTCGTTTTACGTTATGTAAATTTTATTCCTAATTTGTGTTTTTGGATTCAGAGTGATTTTGAGAAATAACTATGGAGGCATACAATCCAGAATCGAAAAAAGCATGGACAACGGAGGAACTATTGGTAATTTTGGAGGTCGAGGATCTTGATAAAGTCGATGCCGTTTACATCCCTCCCGATGTAGATGAAATGACTGAAGAAAGCTTCTATGATGAAATCGGAGAAGAAACTTCCGACTTCCGTAAAGATGTTGCTGGGACATTTGAAGTTTTTGCATATGAGGGTAACGTTTGTGAAAGCATAAACTCTATCTTTATTTGACAATATTCTTTCACTATCAGTTCATTTAGTCGTGCTCTGTGGCCGTGATCGTTCGGTCGCCACTCTGTGAAATATACACTCACAGAGAAACGAGTTTCCAAACTCGGCACGACTCGTCGCAAGTTTATTATTCAGAAGAAGATGATAAGAAATACATATTCTTATCGTAGAATAATAAACCAATAATGCGACTAGGAAGTGGTATGGCTGACAACCGTATCACACTCCGAAAACAGTTGTCTTTGTAACGTTGATGACTACACACGGTAGTCATCAACGCACCATGCTCCACTAGGAGTTACGGTAATGAAGAGAGAGAGATCAGTTCATTTGCCAGTGGAATCTCGCCTGCGCCTGGGAGTTAAAAGAAGACAAGTAAAAGCAAAAGATCGACTAGACTACCCAAAGATAATACCCAACCTTCTTGGCAAAAAACATCAGCTCGCGACAAGTCATTGATATTCCAGGGTGTTAGTAATGTTGAGTCAAGAATGTTGCTGGAATCTTGTGAAGGTTTATCGCCATACGAACTATTTTGCCGCTTTTTTGATGAGGATGGAGTCGATGAGATATGCTGCTCAAAAAAATGACGCAACATTCACACTAAGTGCCGCTGAGTTACGTCGATTCAGAGGAATTGTAATTCTCACCGGTTACCATAAACTACCACAATTCCACAAGTATTGGTGAAATGATGGTAAAGATGTCGAACTAGTTAGAAAGACCATAGATTAGCTTTAGGGCGATAAAAAACTGCTTACATTGACAACGACGATCTGGATAAAACAGATAAGTATGCCAAACTTCGTCCGCTTTTCAATCGATTGAATGCTAATTTTTTACAATTTGGCATTTACTCCGGAAGGCTGTCCATTGACGGAGAAATGATTCCATTTTTCGGAACACATGGCGAAAAATGTACATGCGAAATAAGCCTGTCCCGTTTGGATTTAGAACATGGTGTTTGTGCGCCGAAGATGGGTACTTATTTCAATTTATCCAATATGAAGAGTTAGTGAGTTAGGACTTGATGGGAGCGTCATGGGCGTAGCCAGGGGGCGCAGAGAGGGGCTATTTAAAATAAGTTGCAATGCAAAGTGCGAAAAATTTTTCATTAATACTATGTATAGGGTGCCTTAACCTTTCTTCTTCTTCTTCCTTGCCTCGTTCTTTATACCGCTCCATGGTTCCGCGTTGCTCGACCTGCGGTGTAGGCACATCGCCCGTTTTGGCTATAATTTCTCAGCATATTTCTACAGGCAGCTCTATCTTGGATGTGTGGAAGGTGTTCCTCGGTCTGCCTCTGGCCTTGGGTCCATCAAGTGGAACTTCCATTGATATCGCTCTCTTTGCGGGGTTCTCAGGCGGACGCCTTTGAACATGGCAATACCAATCCATTCGTCGGTCTTCGAGCTTTTCGGTGATTGGTTGGTCTATGGACAAGCTGCCTCGGGTGCCTTAACCACTTGTGGAAAATAGCACTTACGTCCCATAACGTATATGGTTTCTAGCAATGTCTCCCAATTTGACCACATTTTTCCAGTCGATCACTATTCATTCAGAGATCTAGCGTGAAATTTTGTCGGCCTCTTTGCATCGACCAGTAATGTGGGTACGTAATGAATGATCCACTGTCACTTTCGACTGCGATTTAGTTCGCCAGCTTTAGCTAAGATTCTAAGTCTTAACGATTATTTGCTGCTTTTCTGTAGTTACAGCTTTATCACCAACGAAAGATATACATATATCTGCACCACTCTTGAAATGAAATGCACTTGCTGTGAAATAGTGCTTACTCTTTCTATCAACAATCAACAAGGTGTAAGAGTGTATTCACAAGTTGATAATGAGTACACAGTTGAGATGAGATTCTATTCTTGTAGGAAGACCAATGTTCTTTTTAAAATATATTTCTTATAAGCAGATATAAATTGTTGTTATAAGATAATTTTAGTTTTCATAAATGTGCCATTTAGCGCTGCTAAGAATATTGTTACACTTTCCAAGCGCTCTATCAGGATGATATTAAAAGAGTGACAATCGCATAGATATTCAGTGTTTACTCTCACAGCCCACTCTGAGTGCCTTTTAATAATCAAAATGTCAGTTGGCTTGGGCTCCTATTTTCAGGAAGAGCAAAATCATTAATCCTTCCCCCTTCTTTTCCTTCCGTTTTCACATAAGTTCGATGAAACAATATTTGTGTCAGGTTTGGTGTGAATAAGTGGGAAAATAAGTAAAT
This sequence comes from Microchrysa polita, assembly GCA_949715475.1. Taxonomy (NCBI): domain Eukaryota; kingdom Metazoa; phylum Arthropoda; class Insecta; order Diptera; family Stratiomyidae; genus Microchrysa; species Microchrysa polita. The sequence continues at coordinate 129,298,823 of OX454415.1, read as the reverse complement.
TATCTCAGAAAACTTTATTGGGGGGATGCGGGAGCATGGCCCTATAGTACGATTTCATTTGTTTTATTTTTTTTATAAAGACGCATTAAGGTTTTTTGAAATTGGTGTAGAAAAAATGTTTCTGACAAGATCCAAAATGGAAGTGGGGTTTGTATAGTAGCCCCATGACCCCATTGTCCGACTCCATTAATTTTCACGTATGTCTTGTGGCATCAATAGAAAGGCACTTTTACGACTTTTGGTTGAAAGTGGTGCACAAATAAAAAAGTTTTTCGTAGAACAACTCAAAATGGGGGGTTGGGTTTGTACGGTAGCCCCATGACCCCATTGTCCGACACCATTAATTTTCACGTAAGTCTTGTGGCATCAATTGAAATGCACTTTTATGAAGTTTGGTTGAAATTGGTGCAGAAATAAACAAAATGACCCTAGAAAAATTCAATTTGGGGGGCTGGGTTTGTATGACAGCCCCATTACCCCACAGTTCAATTCAATCCATTCTTACATTATATGTAAGAATAGATTGAATCATATTATGTTTTGTGGCATCAATAAAAATACATTTGTGTGAAATTTGGTTGAAATTGGTGCAAAATTAAAAAGTTTTTCTTAGAAGAACCTAGTTTGGGGGTTGGGTTTGTAAGGCACGGCATGAAGCCATGGACCGATTTGGTCCATTCTAACGTATGTTTTGTGTCATCAATAGAAACACATTTGTGTGAAATTTAGTTGGAATTGGTGCACAATTAAAAAAAATTTTGTTAGAAGAACCTAATTAGGGCGTTCGGTTTATATGGTAGCCCCATAACCCTAGGGTCTGATTTGATCCATTCTTACATATCTTATGTGTCGTCAAGAGAAACACATTTGTGTAAAATGAAATGAAATGAAATTGGTACACAAATAGCAAAGTTTTTCTTAGAAAAACCAAATTGGGGGGGTTGGGTTTTGTATGGCAGCACCATGACCCCACAGTCCGATTTTAGCGAGTCAAACATGCACGCTGCCTGCAATAAAAAGCAGCATGTGTGCAAAATTTAGGCTAGATAGCTCTTAAATTGGCCGAGTAAAACGCGTAGCAACAGACGGACAGACAGACAGACGGACATCGCCCAATCGACTCAGCTCGCCATGCTGATCATATATACATATTTTATATGGTCGAAGATGCTTCCTTCAATGCGTTACAAACTTCATGACAAAGTTACGAGTGAAGGGTATACAAAAAAAAAAACAGGTGCGACAGTCCAACATTATGGACTAAGGCCGCAGATGTGCTATAGTGACATCCAATTCCCAAGATTTTAACTGCAACTGCTTTTTTGTTGAGGTGTTGAGATCAAAAGCACACTCAGCAATGTTATTTATTCCCATAAATAGGTACTCGCTTAACATTTGATTGAGATCATAGTTCGTCACAAGGGGCTTGAGTTCGAAAAACACCATAAACTGAATTCGTACACGGTGAGTCTCGAATCCATGACCCTGTGCGAAGAAGGTGCGCGCACTAACCATTCCACCAGCTAGACTGCTCTAAATTTTGCCCAACAATATTCTCACGACCAACGATTTCAACTCCTAAGAAAATATTGATGTTGAAAAAATTTCGGGCTCTTTTTAGTTCACTCTGTATGGGGGTAGCCTTAGTTTTGGTCGGATGGTAAGAAATTTTGGTGCGGAGCATCATGGGGCTTAGTTTAGGCACCGCACTAAATTTGATCTGCATGGCTCATTTTGAAAATAAGCTACAGTACAGCGTCGATTATCCGAACTAAAGTCGACAAGGTGTGGTTCGGATAACCTAAAGTTCGGTTAATCGAGTTTCTATAGAAAAATTCAACAAAAATTAGAAATTCGAAGCAATTGAGTGCTGCTAATGAGAGGTTGCTTCCTTCAGACACTTGATTTTTACATTTGATTGAATGCGTTTCATATGAAAAAAGATGATTCCCCGGTCCAGTTAATCGAATGTTCGGATAATCGGCGTTCGGATAATCGACGTTCGACTGTACATGCTTACCTTTTTGGAAAAGGTTAGGAGGAGTGAGGGGGATGTCAATGGTCGGAGCACTTCAATTTTTGGTACAAATCAAATAAATTTCGCTATGCCTCTAGGTCTATTCTAACAAGAGTTACAGTGCGAAATATAAAATTCAAAAAATGTAAATTCACTATAATACTTTTGGTCTAGGGTATAATTTTCTAAAATAATGTCCAGAGTGTGATATATCATTACAAAGGTAATGTTTGTTTAGTTTGTTTCGTCCTTAGGACATTTTGCGGTCAGACTCATAGTTTTCCAGATACATATTAACAAAAAACTGAACTTTCACCCCTTTGCCACCCCCTCCTCCTTAAAAAAGGCGTAAATTAGTGTAATTTTTCACTGCGTATATTGGACAGCGTATTCAACCATTTTTTTATACCCTTCACTCGTAGACTAAAGGGTATATTAACTTTGTCATGAAGTTTGTAACGCATTGAAGGAAGCATCTCCGACCATATAAAATATGTATATATATGATCAGCATGACGAGCTGAGTCGATTGGGCGATGTCCGTCTGTCTGTCTGTCCGTCTGTCCGTCTGTTGCTACGCGTTTTACTCGGCCAGTTTAAAAGCTATCGAGCTGAAATTTTGCTCACATGTTTCTTTTTATTGCAGGCAGTTTGTATGTTTGAATCGCTAAAATCGGACCGTGGGGTCATGGGGTTGCCATACAAACCTAACCCCCCCAATTTGGTTTTTCTAAGAAATTTTTTTTCATGTGTTTACTAATTTCAACGAAATTTCACACAAATGTGTTTCTATTGATAACACAAAACATATGTAAGAATGGATCAAATCGGACCATGGGGTCATGGGGCTGCCATACAAACCTAACCCCCCAAATTAGGTTCTTCTAAGAAAAACTTTTTCATTTGTGCACCAATTTGAACCAAATTTCACACAAATGTGTCTCTATTGATGCCACAAAATATATGTAAGAATAAATGGAAACAGACTGTGGGGTCATGGGGCTGTCATACAAACCCAGCCCCCAAATTGAGTTTTTCTAAGAAAAATTTGTTTATTTGTCCACCAATTTCAATCAAACCTCATTAAAGTGCATTTCATTTGATGCCACAAAACATGTGTAAAAATGAATGGAATCGGACGATGGGGTCATGGGGCTATCATACAAAGCCAACCCCCTAAATTGAGTTCTTCTACGAACAACTTTTTTATTAGTGCACCACTTTCAACCAAAACTCGTAAAAGTGCACTTCAATTGATGCCATAAATAATCGGAGTCATGGGGCTACCATACAAGCCCAACCTCCCCATTTTGGATCTTCTAAGAAACATTTTTTCTACACCAATTTAACAAAACCTCAATGCGTCTTTATCAAAACAAAAAAAAAAGTAAAACAAATGGAATCGTACTATGGGGCCATGCTCCCGCATCCCCCCAATAAAGTTTTCTGAGATATTTTTTTTTTATTTTACCACTTATTCCAACCAAACCTCACACAAATATTGTTTTATCGACGACACAGAATTTGTCAATATCAAATATTATGCGAAAACAGAAGGAAAAGAATGGGGAAGGATTAAATACAAGTCATAGGTTTGCTCCAAAAAACTTTTAGCCCGAGGAGAGTGAAGGGTATTCAAATTTCGGCCGCGCCCGAAATTAGCCTCGTTTGTTTTTATGTTTGGGTCTAAAACTATTTATACTATAGGTAGGACGATGAAATTTGCAGCAAATGTGGATGCAAAGTTGTTTTAAGAGTTTCCTGGGTTTCAAAAAGATGAGTCAATTGGTTTCCGAGTTATCGAGAGTCACATATTGCGTAACATAAAAGTGTGACTAGACTATCTCGTTTACGCAAGATTTAAATAGCAAAATTGACTGAGCTTCAGAAATGTCCAAGCTTATTGTAAGGTAGTGAATGCTATGATCAATAATACATAATATATTTATGATTTTACATTTTAAATCGCAAAATTCAAATTTTATTAATAACGACCCTGGCCACTTTTGCTTTTCTTCCAAAAATACCCGATCCATTGGCACCCAATACTGTATCGTCTCCAAATTGCCCACAGATTTTCATTTTCAACTTCGATCCTATCCACTTGTCATTAACCCATTTTCTGCCATTGGTTCGTTCACGAACCATTAATGTTTTATTTTTTTTAACTGCAAAAGTAAAATTCTTTTGAAGAATGAATTTAACAAATGCTTTCTAGAAGCATTGAAATTGTTTATATATTTTTTTTTAATTTTAAAATTCGGTATTGTACGTCAAAAATAACGGTAAATTTGGCTAATTTTTGTACCCGTGACCTTTGTTAGGATGTTCTTCGGTTTCACCTTTATCCGAAAAAATCTTTTAAACAATATTTTTAATAAATGAAGCTAACTAATTGTGAATGACGAATATTATTTAAAAAGTTATCATTTTTGTTAAAAAAGATAATAAATATGACTCTAAACTTAATGGTTCGTTGACGAACCATTGGCGGAAAACGATATCTTGTGTCCACTTATAAGAGACTCATCATTTTCTATGCAAGCCTGTCAACTGTTGAAGAAAATTGCATTCCAAACTGGCATAAATATTTATTTAACGATAGGAAAGGCATTTATTCTATTTAAAATTCAAGTACAGTAAAACCCCGATTTTTTGGACCCCCAAAATCCGGAATGCCGATATTCCCGTTATGTACTTATGTCCAATTTTGTTTTATTTTTGATAAGATTTTGAGCTTTTCTATAGCTTATTATTGTATACTGCTCTGTAAACTTAATGGAATGTATATTTTGAATACAAGATTATTAGAAGTTAAAATTGTTAATTTCAATGATCAATGATTTTATTAACACCAGGAAAGCATTTCGAAAATTCAAAACAACTCGAAAATCCGAATTGGGTCCGGTCCCAACCATTTCTGGGTCTAATGTAGTTACTATACTGACAGTTTTATTAGTTTGGAGCTCATCGGGATGAACGTGGGAACCCTTGTCTCCTAGGACCAGACGCCAAGATATTTATTGATATGCTAGAAGTTGCTGAATTCAATCCACTGGGTTGCGTTTCTTAGTTCTCCCAGATCGGGACTGTCGGTTTGTGTCACTACCAATTGCTAGTGATACAATTTGGCTCGTTGTTCTTGAAACATATATTTAGGGGAAAGTAAATTTTCTTCTTTATTTTCGTTCTAAATTAGTAGTGACACAATCCGGTAGTTCAGATCTTTGAGAACCCAATCTGTAAGGTTTCACCAAGATTCTCTTCAATTTGGGGGAACCACTCTAGATTCCACGGGCGAAGTATGCGTTACCTATGTTCACTGATTGTTAATGACTCAGTCGGACCAAATGCTTCCGTTTTTAATGGGCGGTTCATACATTTCAATCATAGGATTTACGATATCAATTTACAAATTGTCAGTCATACAGTCATCAAATGTGTAGGCAAAATCACAGAGACTGTGACTGTAACGTGTGAATCGACTTTAAGAATGTTATTTTTTAACAAATAAACACGATCATACAGATAATGTTGTTAGTTTTACCCAAATACCACAATACAGTATGACCAGGCAAAGTAAATTGACGAAAAATATTTTATATCGTTTTCCGCCATTGGTTCGTCAACGAACCATTTTTTTCCTGGTAACCCGCGAAACCCAAAAAATTCAAAACACATTTTTTCTCTTCATCTAAGCTCAAACATCAAGAATATACAAGAAAATTATATTAAAACACTATGCGTCGTGGTGCGGCAGGAAATGGGTTAAACCAGAGCAGCAGGAGCCATCGAACCGTGTGACTTTGCAAGCAGCCGCCCATTGCGCCACCCGCCATACTACACCCATCCTCATAATGCGGCTAGTCACACTGAATACTGACACTGAGTATGCTTATGCTCAGATGGAAATCATCGAGCCAATTAGAAGAAATGGAAAATGAAAATCGTTTTGATGAAAATTTTTATTTTGGGTGATCATCGGCAGAGACACACAGGACAGAAGCATATTTTTGAATTTAATAATCTCGCGGTCGTGGCAGAGTCGCTAATTTTTGCCCACACATTCTAACCGTACGATACAGTGTGTGCAGCAGCGTGTCGGTGAAAACGTTGTGCAAATGATCTCGTCGCTGTTGCGAAGATAAAGAAAGATTCAGAGCAGCATCTCAGCTTTTTTGCTTGGTCGGTGAAAGAGCGATTACCATCGCGCACTATAGAAATCGCTAGTGAGTCGTGGACGGGGAAAACGGAAATACGGTGTGCAGTGTAATTTCAGTTTTTCGTTACTCACTCACAAAAGAAAAACGTGAAGTGAAAAAATCCAGTGCATTCCATATAGTAAACAGTTTTCAGTTGCTTCATCATTCACACCTTTTCCACTCCACCTGTGGATTGGAGAAGAATACGCAATACAATTTTGAAAATTCATCGAATAGCCGAGAAAGGAAAATGTTGGGATTAGGTGAAGTTACGGTGAGTCGTCTTTTGTTTGTCCTTGATAGTAAAAAGGGAAAACTAGTTCATTGCTAAAATTTAGGGCACATCTTCTGGCACTTAGTCGTGTGTAGAATAGTTTTTGGCTCGAGTCCACGAAGGGAAATCTCATGACACTTGAAATGGTCGGGCCAATTAATTGTGCAGTGCGCCCGACATTTCAAATGAAACGGTCCATTTTTAAATCGGGTAGGCGTTACACAACAGGAAAATGTAAAGTTAGGTCAATGGATGCAAACACCATGAATTCTGTTTGGTATTTTTCGACAAGATTGCATCGTCATCCTTGCGATTTCCTCCAATTGTTCAATTATATTATTGGATTGTAATGCACTCCAATTAAAAAAATATTACGAAAATATAATTTACGTAGGTATTCTCGTATTCTGTTCTCGATTCTTTTTTTCTGTTTGAGTCTCTTCGCCACAACTTTTGCCAACGCGTTTATTTATACATTTCATTTTTTTCCAACGTCAAGTAGGCGTTTTTCGATTATAACGAATTTATATCCTTTTTTTTTCTTTAAAATTATATTTCTTCCATACCCTGGGACATTCCCATGAATTTCTCCCTATTTCCAAAGAATGGCCACATATCATAGAGCGATTTTAAAATAGCAACGCGCGCGGGAGAGTAGAAAAATGCAAACCTTGTGGATAGGCAACCAAAACGAAAAAGAATCACTGACTGAAATACATACATACATATGTATGTATTTCCAATGCGGTATCGTATATTGAGTTGGGTCACATTGCGCTGCGATTGCGACCGAATTCGCGCAAAGAGTCACATTTCGGAGTCTTTCGACGTTATTTTACGGAATTATTTATATGCACAAACTGATGGAATGAGGGAGAAATTAATTTCAGTTTCATATGTTCTCATTTCGCTAATGTAAAGGAGTGTCTACATGTTGGGACAACTAATTTTTACAATCAATAAATATTCCAGGCATTTAAGCCAAATTATCGTTACTAGCGATTTACCAGTGTTACTTGTCATTTAGTAAAATTGCTATCGATTCTGAAAGTTGGATGACAACAATCGTACAATTTGTCGCGACACATGTAGACGCGCCTTAAGACCCAGAAAATACACTGCTGTCTTTTTTTGTGTAACTGTTTTTTGTTTAATGAGGTCATTATCGAAAGAATTCAGAATCTTTTGACATCCAATTTTCTTGTGATATCAAAGTGTACGGATTGTTTTGTCTATACTCAAGAGGTGATCAACTGCATGTCCTTTGTCTATTGACAGAGTCATTATTTTTGTTTGGAAAACATGTTTTGATTTTTGCATTCCAGAAAGATTTGTAATATTTTCCTAAATGAATAAAATAAATAAACAACGTCCCTTGTGTAGTAACATATGTTTCCTACTTCTCTGTGCTAATTGTTCGAGTACTATACATATACTCAGCCATAAATCACAGAAAGGTGAAACGAGTTGGGAAGTTCGGGAGAGGTATGTTCTTTCAATGCCGCCGCGCCGGTTGAGTAGCGTGGCGTAACTTAAGGTGTTCCATGTCTTCGGTCAAACACGGGCCCCAGCGTAGTGACAAGGAGTGGGACATTTACTGTGATCTAAAAATAACTTTTTTAGATTTCTAAGTCATTGCGCTGAAGAACTGAATCCCTGTTACCCGGGAGGGTCTTACTTAAACCAATGATTGCACCTTTTTATGTCATTGATTTATATAAATTGCTAATTTTTTTCTCTCTATTGATTGGAGTATTTCCAATCAATAGACATAGATTGGAGTATTTCCAATCAATAGAGACGAAATAATAGGGGTTGTAACTTCTTTACTGTCCATTTGAGCAGAAAATGTGTCAAAAGTATTTTGTAGAGCACAAAATTTCCTAAAAATTCAATCCAAAAAGTTTTACTCTACATTCAAAATTGACAGAGTTATATCGCCAAGAAAATGGGGGGAAATATCGAAAATTATGCGAATTTCACAGTTTTTGTCCATTTTATTTAATTTGTATTTCAAATAGAAAAAAATAGAGTAAGGCTAATTTTTGTTGTTTTTGAATTAGTGGAGTCACAGGAATCTAACACCCTAGACAGACGACACTAGTTAAACATCATTAACTCTTGATTATGTTCAACTAATTCGTATGTCATGTGCTCATTGGCTTGATGATACTCGACAAATTTAATTTAAACATCATTATCACAACGTCATTAAAATTTAATGATGTTTACTCGTCGAGTAATCCGGTCTCCACTACTTCATAAATATTGGAAAACTGGAATTAACAGCTGATTTGCCCTGTCAGTTGATACTAAATTTAAAGCGAATGGTGGCAGATTTAACTTTGAAAAGGTAATAACATAAAAACTATTACCTAGATTTTAAGCATTCTGAATTAAACACATTTTATTTTAGCTCAGTTAAAGGCAATCAGTTTGACGAGGCGATGACGCTTTTAAATGGCAACTTAAGGAACCGAATTTTCATGCAGTAGCAACTGTGAAGAATTTTTATGGGTGAAGTGAAAAGTGGAAAATAAAAAGTTTTTAGGTACACTGGCTACGTTTTTTGGTCGAGAACAAGACATTATACCTATAACATAAATTTCGAAAAATTACAAATTCATCAAATTTATATGGAATTCTTATGTTGTACTGGAGAAAAAACGCAGCGAACGAACTTGTACTTTTTATTTTCGTTTTAAATGACCTGTATTGTATATAAATAAAATAGTGTCTGTAATTTAGCGATGGAAATAAAGGTGTTTTAAGGCTTTATTTGCCTATTTGTATTTATTCGAACTGAGATTCTCGGATTACTTATTTTGTCGATATTAACATTTAAAAGCACATAAATATTTTATTTGGTGGAAATTGTGTACTAACTGCATTCTACTCTACCAGGAATAAAATTTAATGAGTTGCATAGAAATCCGGACTTTAATTAGTAAATTATTTTATGTTGACAGTTCAAATGCAATTGCATTTTTAGTCCGTGTGTCGCTAGATGAAGTTAAGCATACTTGAATTCAAATATGATTAACTCAAGTATGTTTAACTACAATCGTCTGTCTAGGGTGTAAAGCTCATTTTGCTAAACCAAAATTTTTATCAGAAAGGACATAAAAAGGACACTATTTATTCCTTAACCGGAAGTCGGCATGCGAGGCATCATATCCAAGGGGACGTCGAGTGCATTACATATCCGGTGTTTGTTTCCTATTCCAAGAAACGTCGATGAAATAAACCGGGCTTAAATGAAAAATTATCGTGTTTCCCGTGTATATTTCCAAATTCATAACTACGCGAATAATTCTATTTGCCACTACCTTTTTAATTTTTATACCCTTCACTCGTAGAGTAAAGGGTATATTAACTTTGTCATGAAGTTTGTAACGCATTGAAGGAAGCATCTCCGACCATATAAAATATGTATATATATGATCAGCATGACGAGCTGAGTCGATTGGGCGATGTCCGTCTGTCTGTCTGTCCGTCTGTCCGTCTGTCCGTCTGTCCGTCTGTCCGTCTGTCCGTCTGTTGCTACGCGTTTTACTCGGCCAGTTTAAAAGCTATCGAGCTATCGAGAAATTTTGCACACATGCTTCTTTTTATTGCAGGCAGTTTGTATGTTTGAATCGCTAAAATCGGACCGTGGGGTCATGGGGCTGCCATACAAAGCTAACCCCCCCAATTTGGTTTTTCTAAGAAAAACTTTTTCATGCTTGCCCCAATTTCAACCAAATTTCACACAAATGAGTTTCTATTGATAACACAAAACATATGTAAGAACAGATCAAATCGGACTATGGGGTCATGGGGCTGCCATACAAACCTAACCCCCCAAATTAGGTTCTTCTACGAAAAACTTTTCCATTTGTGCATCAATTTCAACCAAATTTCACACAAATGTGTTTCTATTGATGCCACAAAATATATGTACGAATGGATGGAATCGGACTATGGGGTCATGGGGCTGTCATACAAACCCAGCCCCCAAATTGAGATTTTCAAAGAAAAGCTTTTTTATTTGTGCACCAATTTCAATCAAACCTCTTAAGAGTGCATTTCAATTGATACCACAAAACATATGTAAAAATTAATGGTATCGGACAATGGGTTATGGGGCTGTCATATAAACTCAACCCCCCAAATTGAGTTCTTCTACGAAAAACTTTTTTCACTTTCAACCAAAACTCGTAAAAGTGCATTTCTATTGATGCCATAAGATATTATATGAAAACGAGACCGAGGCTAATTTCGGGCGTGGCCGAAATTTGGATACCCTTCGCTCCCCTCGGGCAAAAAGTTTTTTCGGGCGTACCTATGACTTGTGTTCACTCCATCCCGCTTCCATGCTTTTGAATTTTCACATAAGTGCCGTGTCGAAGATTTATTGGGAGAAGCGGGGGACGTGGGTTACTTATAAGAACCAGAAAGAGGAAGGGGGGGTTGTATGGCAGCCCTATGAACGCATGGCCTTTCCGTCAATTTTTACGAATGTTTGTAGCATCAATTAAAACACATTTCTATGAGATTTGGTTGAAATTGGTGGACAAATAAAAAAGTTTTTCTTCGAAGAACCTAATTTGGGGGTTGGGTTTATATGCCAGCCCCATGATTCCATGGTCCGATTTAACTCATTTTTGCATATGTTTTGCAACATCAATCAAAATACATATCCATGAGGTCTGGATGAAATTTGTGTATACAAATAAAAAAGTATTTTTTGATGAACCTAATTTTGGGGGTTAAGTTTGTATGGTAGCCCCACGACCCCATAGTCCGATTTCATTTATTTTCACGTTTGTTATGTAGCATCAATAGAAATATAATTTTCTGAGGTTTGATTGAAATTGGTGTTCAAATAAAAAAGTTTTTCTTAGAAAAATTTGGTTTTGGGGATTAGGTTTGTATGGTAGCCCCATGACCACATGGTCCGACTCCATCTGTTTATACATATGTTTTGTGTCATCAATAGAAATTAGATTGGAATTGGTGCATAAATAAAAAAGTTTTTCTAAGAAGAACCTAATTTTGGGGGGTAGGTTTGTATGGCAGCCCCACGACCCCCTTGTCGGATTTTAGCGATTCAAACATACAAACTGCCTGCAGCAAAAAGAAGCATGTGTGCAAAATTTCAGCTCCATAGCTTTTAAACTGGCCGAGTAAAACGCGTCGCAACAGACAGACAGACAGACAGACGGACAGACGGACAGACGGACATCATCCAATCGACTCAGCTCGTCACGCTGATCATATATATACATATTTTATATGGTCGGAGATGCTTCCTTCAATGCGTTACAAACTTCATGACAAAGTTAATATACCCTTTTCGCTTAATAAGCGAAGGGTATAATGAATGCAATCGGACTATGGGGTCATAGGGCTACAAACCCAACACCCCTATTTTGGATCTCTAAGAAACATTTTTTCTACACCAATTTCAAGAAAAAACTTAATGCGTCTTTGTCAAAACAAAAAAAAAAGCAAAACTAATGGAATCGTACTATAGGGCCATTCTCCCGCATCCCCCCAATAAAGTTTTCTGAGTAAATATTTTTATTTTATCACTTATTCCAACCAAACCTCACACAAATATTGTTTTGTCGGCGCGACAGAATTTATCGATATCAAATATTATGCGAAAACAGAAGGACAAGAATGGGGAAGGATTGAACACAAGTCATAGGTCCGCCCCAAGAAACTTTTAGCCCGAGGAGAGTGAAGGGTATTCAAATTTCGGCCGCGCCCGAAATTAGCCTCGGTCTCGTTTAGAATTCATAATAGCTGAACATTCTATCATATTTGCTAAACAAAAATTAAAACATGGGGAATATTTGACAAAAATTTCGTAGCATAGGAAGAGTACGGAAGCGAGCCTAAACATGTGAAGACCTTGTCAAGTCGATAAAAGTCATTATACTCTCTTTGAATTTACCCTCTTCCTGTGCATCTTACAAACACAATTTATGATGAAATTTGATGACAATCAATATTCCTAGAAAACATACTTAGAAGACTTTAAGCTACAATGTAGCGGTAATGAGTTATTGATATGTAAATGCAAAAAACGGCAAAATTGTCATGATTTTTGGAATTTCCCGCATTTTCTTGGTGCTATAACTCAGTCAGTATTTACTGTAGAGTACAACTTCACAGCTTAGGTTTGTAGTATTTGTCTTTTGTCCTCTACAAAATTGTCTTGGCACGTTTTGTGTTCAAATGGACTGTAAAGAAGTTACAGGCCAAAAACTGATGAAAGGGCAGATTGTAGATGGTTTTTTTTTCAAGATGGCGGCGGGAGCACAGGGGGGAAAGTGACGCAAACTTGGATTTTAACTTATCCCACCTGTCTTTATAACATATCAAAAATTTGAGACATCCCCAATTTTTGCAAGGTAAAATCTCCCCGTTGATTTGAGTATAAAGACTGAGATTGATTGCAAAATATGATCGAGACAAATGCTCTGACAAGTTTATTTATTATAGAAAAAAATTACAAAAATTTACTGTTTTTCTAGGTAACCCCCCTCATTAGTTATAAATTTTTTCCACCTATCCGGAAGCTTTTTGATGCCTGTATCGAAAAATTCCTTGGGCAACTTGGACAGCCATGTTGGCACAATCTCCTCTACTTCGTCGTCGGTGTTGAATTTTTGACCTCCGAGGGCTGCTTTCAGTGATCCAAACCTATGGTAGTCGCTGGGTAATATAAATGCGGACTGTAGGGGGAGTGTTCCAGTACCTCCTACCCGAATTCCGACATTGTATCGAGCGCGGTATGAGGACCTTTCCGATCAAACATTTTTTTTAGCAAATGAGTTATAGATTCCTGGGAGCCCACTGATTTAAAAACAACCAAAAATTAGCCTTACTCTATTTTTTTTTCTATTTGGAGGCCCGAATTGCGATATTTTGACTGAACTAACCGAAGCCTTGGATGTCGGATGCAACATTGCAGCAAACATATAAAAGTGCGTCTACCTTGCCAGCGTCGCTATATCGTTTGAAAGCTTACTCTCACAATAAGAATCAAGGCCTATGAGTAAGGAGGTGAATTTGCTTCGCTGCGAAGAGCAGTGGCGCATGAGGGGATTTTGGAACCTACTAGTGCCAAAAACCAATTTTTAAAGTGAATAACTAGGACCCAGCTTTGATCAGCGGAAACAGATTGAGGCAATAGCATGTCTCTCTCTGAAGTTGGACTGGTAAAATAAAGTTGCGTCCATACTTCTACTTACTTCAGATTGAGATCTAACTAATGGTTGCGACCATTAGTCTCATTTGCATTTTAGTTTTGCAGTCAGCATTATAACTATAGTAGGTTCAGAGCGGCTTGGGACCAGTGCCGGATTAAGACCCTTTGGGGCCTTAGGCATAAAATAATTGAGGACCTTTATTTATGAACTGTCTTCAAACAAAACCCTTAAATTATGTGTAAGAAATACTTTCGTAAATAAAATAGTTTACGAAATAAGAAAAATATATTTTATTTCGCAAAAATTTTAAAGTACAGTGAAACACGATGCACGATTTTTTCGTGCGCTTATGCGTGTTGTGCACTTATCAGTGTTCCGTACAAAGTTTGCAATTTACGTAACATAAATGATAACTATAGTGATATTAAGTGATTTCATGTCACTTTTTAACTTTGCCGAATTAAAAAAATTATTAACTAGTAACAAAATTAAAATTTCAAGGGAAACTCCCAGTTTATTCAAGGACTAAACTACTCAGTCGATTTAATTACTGAATGCATTTTTACGTAACTTAAGTGCATGGATGTAGCTTAGATTTTTCTGGGATACATTTTTTTATCTCAGTGTATCCCATTTACCCAATTAAAAAAAAATTCTTATCAAAAAGCGCGTATGTAAATTGTTTTACCATCCTCGTTAGTATGATCCTAGACATACCCATTTGAAATCATCACAATTACACTTGTTCCTAAATTTACTTACTACTAGGATAGCCAGGGAGGTTACACTCTTTAAATTTGTCATGCAAAAAAGTTCTACTGCAATGATAATGATACATGGTTGGTTGTGTCAGCCTAGAGAAAAACCATTAAATTTCATTTTTGAGATCCAAAGGGATACCATATTTTGAACCCTAGCATTTTTTTTAAATCAACCAAATCGTAGGTTTTATTTTAATCCAATTGAAACCATGGATTCGGTGTGTATGACCTTAAGCTAACATTGAGTTTGAGCTCGCTGCAAAAACAAAAAACCTGAACCACAAAAAAATTATTGAATATTATACCTCTCAACTTAATCTTCCTATACATGATTTCTCTGTCACGCATAAACTCGAAAACCGCTGGATCGAATTGTATGATTCTTTTCTCGTTTAATCCATCTTACGCTAAAGAAGGTTTAAAGATCGAGACAATTTTGAAAATCTCAATGAAAGTGACGGTAATTCGAAATTCCAATTAGTTTGAGAGTCACCTGTCGCAATCACTCACTGCTTCGTTTTAATAACTTTTTGCGATTATAATTGCTAATTTTTGCACTAAATACAAACATAGCATGTGAAAACCAGTCCCTGGATCGATAAGAAACAACGGTGACAACCCTGGCTTAGATCAACAACATCCAACCAATTTTTAACAAATGGCAACAAAAACAACAACCTCAATGGAAACCTTTCATGAATTCCGCAATCAAATTGAATCAATTGATTAGCTTTTGAAGGTTTTTGGGGCTTCTACACTTAAGTTTTTCACTGTTTCGTCCTTAACTGAAAATTGTATTTCGTATCTTGTAGGGATATGAGGCCGACGTATTTCAAGTTTTAGCTTCAGAATGAAAATTTTCAAATTTCACATTTTTCAGTTGTACCTACCTTTTCTGTGACCGCATTTCCGAATTTGGTTTAAATTGGACATCTATATCATACAGTTGTCGTAAAACTATTTCACATTCAGGTACATACCCAATTTTACCTAAAATCAGATTACAACTTGCTATACAATTGGAACGAAAATGTTTCCTATTCTCAAGGTGGCAATGCAGAAAGAATAAAATTATACCACTATGTAGATCTATCACGTGAAGGGTATCATACCTTCGGTTTAGCTTATTTCACTTTCCTTTGTCTTTGTGAGAGCTTATCAAAGAAAAAACAAAAAATATAAAATCACGTGGGGTCACTGTGTGCGGGGCCTCCGTGAGTGCGGGGCCTCTAGGCACGTGCCTTATGTGCCTTATGGATAATCCGGCACTGCTTGGGACTAGTCTTGATTCAACCGCGAGATTACAATAGAAATAAAAAAAATTTAGCGTGGGTGCCTTGTGTTGTAATTTTGAGGAAATTGGAAATTTTATACTTTGTAGTTGATAATTTCTTGAAAATTTCTGATTGACCAGTGAAAATAGAGGAAAACCAAAAAAAAACAATATTTGATTTGGTTATGGTTAGCCATGCTTAGCAAGTCTAAGTTATCCGCTCGCACTGAGCTCTTTGACCAACGAATATTTTGAGTACATCTCATATCAGTTAAAATTTTCCAGTTTCGAGTAACGGTAAAAAAGTTATTGGCGTTTAAAGTTAAACTTCCTTTTCGAGCTCCGTTTTTCTAAACCGTTATAGGGATCGATATGAAACTTTGCACAAAGATTGGTCAGTATGGCCTTATATACGTTAAATATTAAGACGGTCGACTTTTTCTAAGGAAAAGTAAATAAAAAAAATTAAATTTGTTCGTGTGTAGCCCCTCTTAGGTTTCCAAATATGAAAATTCTGCTAAGGGTTTTTAGAAAATTACACAGGGAATATGTCTACGAATTTTCATTCGAATAAATGTATCCAAACCGGAAATATAGCCAAGTAAGTATTTAGCAAAGGCCTTTCACAATACAAGGGAAGCCTACTTAAGCATTTCTTCAATGCATATCTTTTAACTTGATGAAACAATGTACATGAAATTTGGTGGAAATGCATAGAATGGTAATAGTGTTTACCACAAATATTTTTGAAGTTTGTAGGACCAAGTTAACAGGGTGTCCCGGAAAAGCTGCAAAAGTATACTTGTTCAATACTCATAGGAAAGCTTGCGTGGGCTCTAATGTCAGGGGACACAATGGAATCATTTCTTATAAGTTGCTTTTCCTTGATTAAAAAAACAGTTACAGTAGATTTACAGCTAATAAATAATTCAGTTAATATATAAAGCCAAGCCATCCTTACGTTTGCCTGAGTTTCTTTTTGCTCAAAGGCCATCAGAAATCTGAAATCGAAAAATGCCTGTAGATTTGCCTTGGAGTACTTTTATACAGACTGGTTAAATAGTAAATCTATTTTTGGATTGGTCTAATTAAAGGTGGAACAAGGGAAAGGCGCTAGCCTTTCATTCTGGAACGCGTTTATTTAGACCAATCCAAAAATAGATTTACAGGAAGCATTTCATTAATGTTGTGCACAATTCTTATCTATTGCTTATAAAATATATGGACAAAAAATATTCACTATGCATCAAAATTCTAAAAAACTCTCGTATTGCGGGCGCAGCCCTCTGTACGCCGGTATTTTTTATAAAACGATGCACAGAATTAGACAAACCAAAATGCTTGCGTCGAAGCTCGTGCTCGATGGCCGGAGTAATTGAATATCAGGGTTTTACAAAAATTTTCATATTTCCTTCACAATATAATTAAGACTGATATGTACCTCACTTTCGATGAGAAAATATGTTATCCTGACTAACACCCACTTTTATCCTCTTAATCTCCGGTAATTTAGTGGGACACATGAGAGAACCTTTCCTTTTGTGGGAAGCACTGTCTTTGAATCAATTAGCCCTATGGCAGTAGGAATCGTTTTTCTCAGAAAGACTCAATACTCGAAGCACAATACAAGCTCTTCCGCAAACTATTAGGCATATGCCTCTGCGAAGCCACTGTATCTCAATTACTTTTGATTTAGGTAATACCAGGGACCGATTGTGCACAAGCCAAATTTATAAACTCCTTGTGGATCTGCCTCCAATGCTAATGACTTTAAAGCAGTGATGGGCATTTACTCCATTCGGAGTAGATCTACTCCTTTTTTTTTTTTGGCTTTGCTCCGCTACTCCGGAGTAAATGCTTTTTTACAAAATCCAAGCAAATTAACTCCATTCCATTTCCTCTTTGTTCTGTTCTGTCTTTTAGTTCCATTTTTTCTTTTTCTTGAAACAATAGAAATTGAAATTCAATAGCGGAACGTTTCTGTTATAATACTTTCTCTTTTCCACCAGTATGAATTGTCATGTTTAGAACACTCTCTAAACATTACAATTCATACTGGTGGAAATGAGATAGCCCTAAATGCTGCATAGGTCTGAATTTTTTGCGGAATAATGAACATTCTTTTCATCTGCGTGGCTGGAGTGAAGTGAAGCTGGTGGAGTTTCTAGTGCGTTCTTATTGCATGACGGTTTTTATGCTGCCTGTATTGCATCTGTCTGCATTGCATTTGTTGGTGAAGCCTGGAGAATTCTTCTCGGTGGGTGGAGTGTCTATCTAGTGTCTTTAGGAGAGATTTTAACAAAAAAAAAAAAACCAAAAGGGAAAAGTTTAACCGTTTTTTTCGTAATTACGTATTAACTACACATATTTCCACATTCAGTGGTGGCAAATCAATATTGATCACTTTGTCAACCATCCTTTTATGCTGAACATTTTTTTATTATTGAAAGTGTGGGTAGTTTTTTGGTTTGGGAAATAAACTGAGGAATATCCATTCTCCATAAATAGTGAAATGGAGTAAGTTGATTATTCATTTCTGTGTAGAAATGGGTTTAAAGAGGTAAAGATCGAAAGTTAGCAAAAACAAGTGGGAATCCAGTGTTTAAAAAAGGATCATTATTCATTAATCATGAAAGTGTCAAACAATACCAAATAATAAAAAAAAATAACCTTAATCCCAGAAATAAATGTGGGGGAGCCTCGAAGAATTAAGCTTTATGACTTTATGAGGGTTTTGTTATAACGGACAATTTTCCTTCCCAAA
Organism: Microchrysa polita; assembly: GCA_949715475.1. NCBI lineage: Eukaryota > Metazoa > Arthropoda > Insecta > Diptera > Stratiomyidae > Microchrysa > Microchrysa polita. The sequence continues at coordinate 129,280,327 of OX454415.1, read as the reverse complement.
TCTCAAAACGCAATGTCACACTTTAAAAATTGAAAGTTTTGAGTTCATATTAGTCCAAACATTGATCACCACTGTTATAACACCGACACTGATGACACAATTACAAAAACGTCTATCAATCGTAAGGCTCAATAATATGCAAGTATTAAAAAATTTACTCCTTCTCTGGATCCACTCCCTTTTTCGTCCAAAATCTACTCCCCTTTTTTTCCTCAATGCCACTCTCTGCTTTAACCCTTCTGTCGGCACCTACTACAATATGCATATTCTATACCCAATAGGTCTGGCTGGACCTACTGAGAAAACATTTTAATTTTTTATAAAAAGTTAAATTTTTATCGGTATAGTCATTCTACCCATTCTTTACAGCCATTTATAAACAATAAAAGCATTAAAATCTTTTCTGTAGATATACTAGAAGCGTTTTTTAAGAAGACATATTTTGAGGTGGTATTTTTACAAACATGTTTCTCCCTTTTTTCTTCTATTTTTGCTTCTCTTTTTTCATTGCGTATCCATACAGAAAGTTTGATCAAATTTTCCAAGTCCAATATCTTTAAGGAAATATTTAGCACTCTGTTGGTAGATTTAATCGCGATATTAGTCTGCAGATATGGGAAATCGATAGATAGAAATAGGGAATTTTCAACCGCAAAAATCATTTCATTCTAAATTTTCCGTAAATATCTCAATTAAATCTATTAAGAAACATCATCGTAAGTCACTAACACTTAGTTCATACTATTACAAAGGAAATAAAACTCTTTTGATTTTCCTAGAATCAAATCTCAGTTGATTAGGTGATGTTATAAGACGGGATAAAATTAGGCGTACCCAATTTGCGAACTTCACGGCTCTTTAAAGCAAAATCTCAGAAAATTTTATCGTTTATCGTACAAATTTAATTTTAATGACTTTATTACGTTATAAATAGGAGATTTTTAAGAGAATTTAATGTTTTCACTTTTTACCTCAAGACGAAAATGGGGGGAAAAACTATAGGTCTGGCCAGACCTATTGGGTATCAAAAAGCACTATAAATTGAAAATCATCAAAAACATGCTCAAAACTTCAACCGATTTTTTTCAATTTTTGCAAAATGCTTTTAAACATATTATTCTAGGATATCATGAAATATGAAGTCGCTGCGATTTCATCTTCTTTACTTTTTTGACCAATATATAGTGCCAAAGGTCTGGCCAGACCTATGTGCCGACAGAAGGGTTAAAGTTTGCATTAGTATTCTCTTAAAATTCCCAAAGTACAATGATGTATTTATGATTCTTATAAGACTACTCATTAAATCGGGCATAGCAAAAAAATTATTTATTTATTTATTTTTAATACTTAAATATTACAAAACGGGAATAATTTCCCAAAACATGTAATGTAAAGAATTCAAAGTAAGAATGATAGGTATAATAAGTAATAACAAACTTATAAAAATAAAGATAAAAAAATCTCAGGAAAATAAAAAATAAAAATAAGCTAAAATACAGAAAGTTTAAATAAAAAACAAAAACAATTAAAATTCAAAAAGCTATGAAAAAATAATTAAAGTTTATGTAGTACGGATTTTTTTAAAAGAGTAAAAAGAAGAAGGTAACGGACCAAACTCCAATCGGTCGTAATTTCTCATAGCTCTAAGTAACGGAGAGTTTTTATAAATAGAAAGTGAAGATTGCGGAGGATGGAAAATTGCAACCGATCGAGTGTTGTAAGATGGAAACCAATATTTTATATCTTTTATGAGTGATGAAGAAGTAAGACCCTTGCATAACCTGTAGAGGAAACACTGGTCAACACAATCTCTTCTTTTACTTAGTGAAGGTAGATTTAGGAAATTTAGCCGATCTTGATAAGGTCTGTAAGCAAAGTTATATTTAAACATTAAGGTTCTAGAAAACTTTCTCTGAACTTTTCTAATGCATCACGAGAAACAGAAGAATATGGAGACCAAACTACCGAGGCGAATTCTAATATGCTGCGTACTAGAGTCACAAATAAGTTCACACAAGTATTAACGGATTGAAAGCTAGATGAGCACCGTAAAACGAACCCAGCTAGTTTCGACGATTTGCTAATAATCGGCGAGTAGTGATCAGTAAAACGTAATTTACAGTCAAAAACAACCCCTAGATCGGTAATCGTAGAAACACATTGGAGGGGAATGGAGTTTATTTGGTATTGAAAAATGAAAGGAGTAGATTTCAATAAATATACCATAACGGAGCACTTAGAAATATTAAGATCCAGCTCGTTTGAGATACACCAGGACGTAAACCTATCCAAATCAGATTGCAAAGCTATACAATCAGAAATATATGAGACAGCTGAAAATAGTTTGCTATCATCGGCGTAAAAAAGAGAGTGGTAGTTAAGACATGATGGCAGATCATTTAAGAAAAGTACAAAAAGAAGGGGACCTAAAATGGATCCTTGTGGCACACCAGATGAAGGACAAAATTTGGAAGATGTGAAATTTTGGATAACAACTCTAGATGAGCGATCATTAAGATAAGAGAAGAGCCATACAATAAGGTAAGATGGGAATACCAATGTAAATAATTTATTAAGAAGAATTTTGTGGTTGACGGTGTCAAATGCTTTTGCGAAGTCAGTATAGATTACATGAACGTCAAAATGTTTATTGAAGGATTTTGACACAAAATTAACAAGTTCAACTAAGTTTGTGACAACGGATATGTTTTTAGAGAACCCATGTTGTTGATCCTTAATAAGATAACTAAAATGTTCATCAATGAAGTTATAAACAATTTTTTCAAGCAGTTTCGAAAAGGACGACAGAAGAGAGATAGGCCTATAGTTAGACACAGAACTAGGATCACCCTTTTTCGATATGGGAACTATATACGATGATTTCCACTGAGTTGGGAAAACACCTTCATGTAGACTTTTAGTTAATAAAATGGCGAGAGGTTTAGATATGGAAAATTGTGTTTCTTTTAAAAACGAATTTGGGATTCCATCAGGTCCAGAAGAAGAATTAGTTTTAAAAGGAGATATAAGTAATTCAACATGTGATGGTAAAATGAGAGGTGGTAAGTGTAAATTGTGCATTTCTTGAGGTACACACATTTCAGAAGGATTATCTGCGTTTGTATTGTTGAAGGTGAGAATGGTGGGCTGATTTGAAGAGGATATCAAGTTTTTTACATAGGACCAAAATATTTTACTCTCATTGTTCCTCAGACTGTCTTCAACAGTCTTAATATAGACAGACCGTGCAAGTGAGATTAGCCTGTTGATCCTCGATTTTAGGCAACGGAACATCAAGCGGTCTGATTGGTGTCCATAACGTTTCAAACGAGTGTGAAGTCGCTTCTTTTTTAGAATCAAGTTGCGAATCTGAGGTGTAAACCAAATCGGACCTTTCCGAAGCCTTAAATTAGATATCGGAACGTATTCATATAAGATGTTATGTAAAATAGTATAAAAAGTAGCTACAGCTGTTTCGCAATCAAGGTCTTTTAAAATAAAGTACCAATTCATTTCATTCAATTTCTCATTAATTGCTACATAATTTGCTTTTCTGAAATTGAATCTACGACGCATAACCTTAGTACGATAAGGTGATAAGTTAATGTTGATCTCATTGGCTATAGCCGGGTGATAAGGATCACAAGGTACGTATCCAGATGTACGCGTGGATGATGAAACCCCACTCAAAGGAATGTTACTTAACTGAAGGTCGAGGATACGACTCATGAAGTTTGGAAACACATTGAATTGGAGAAGGTTACACGATTGCATAAAGGCTGACAGAGACCTAAAAAAAACCAAGGAAGTTCATGCTAAAGGGAGACCAGGACTAGTAGGCCACTTAATGCTAGGAAGATTAAAGTCCCCACAAACTATTAAGTATGAATTAGGGATATTTACGTTCAAGGTGTCTGATAAATTATTGAAGAGATTCTCATAAACGTCTAAAGAAGAATTACAAGGAACATACACACAGGCGACTAATAACTGTGTAGAAACAGAATGAATTTTTACGATTACACAATCATAAGGTTGAGAATGAGAAGTAGAGACAAGCCCACATTGAATATGATCACGAACAGCAATTAGCGATCCGCCTCCAGTATAGAAAGTCCTAGAAGAACAAGGTTTCTATCACAACGGAAGGTAACACACCCCTCCAGAATTTTGCCACTATTTATAGAAGAGTCAGGTCTCCGTTAAACAGATGATGTCATGGTTGTATGTTAACCCTTAAATGCATAGCGTACCATATATGGTACACGGCTAGATTCCTGAAAAAGTCTAGCGATTATTAAATTTTTGATTTTTTTTTAACTTTTTCTGAAAATAGACAAAACAAGCTTTCACATAAATTCAATTTTGGCTTCCCCAAGCTTTCCTTGAATTGTCTGTGCGTCGTCAAAGTGGACGAACGTTATTTTTTGTGGAATTTTAAAAGCTATTCTTTAGAGCTCAAACAATTGTCGAAATTTACCGTTATTTGGAAAAAGAAAAATATACTGGTGAGTAAATTGGAATGTTTTCTTGAGATTCTGTTAAGATTTTGACGAAAAAAATTCACCAAAGTTATTCTTTGCACCAATTTTGCAACATACCATATATGGTACACCATGCATTGGAGCATATTCAGGTATATCTATACATACATTCCGATCGTTCTTAGTTGATGAAATTATTCAGGTGCGTTCCGCTACACCCCCCACTTTGGAAAATTACTAAAAAAATCATTGCACCGTTACGTGCTCATTATGTGCTAATTATGTACCACATTTAAACATTTTGTGCTAGTCAACTTTTAGAGATATTAGCAATTGAAATGGGGGGGTGTAAAAGAACGTTCTTCTACACCCCCCCAAACAGAAAAAATTAACTTACGGGCTTCAAATCTATATTTTCGTAATTGTTGAGTTATGTGCTAATTATGTACCGAAATTAAACATTTTGTGCTAGTCAACTTTAGAAGATATTAGCAATTGAAATGGGGGGGTGTAGAAGAACGTTCTTCTACACCCCCCCAAACAGAAAAAATCAACTTACGGACTTCAAATCTATATTTTCGTAATTGTTGAGTTATGTGCTAATTATGTACCGAAATTAAAAGTTTTGTGCTAGTCAACTTTAGAAGATATTAGCAATTGAAATGGGGGGGGTGTAAAAGAACGTTCTTCTACACCCCCCCCCAAACAGAAAAAATTAACTTACGGGCTTCAAACCTATATTTTCGTAATTGTTGAGTTATGTGCTAATTATGTACCGAAATTAAACATTTTGTGCTAGTCAACTTTAGAAAATATTAGCAATTGAAAATGGCGTGTTTAGTCCAGTCAAATTAGGGCTCTAAATTGAAAAAACAGGTGAGGGCTCATTTTTGTTGTTTTTAAATCAGTTAGCTTCCAGGAATCTAAAGCTCATTTTACCGAAAAAAAATGATGGGCAAGGTCCCAAAAAGGACGAAAAAGGATACTATTTAATACTTCTCCGGAGGTCGGCATGCGGGGTATCAGTGCAAAGGGTAGGTCGAGTACATTATATATCCGATGATTTTTTCATGTTTCAAAGACCTTCAACGGAGTAAATCGAGCTTAAATGGAAAATTATCGCTCGCTCAAGTCAAGTTGAATGTACGTGTTACATGGGTAGAGAATAGTAAAAACATGTCGCGAAAACGCCGAAAATCTGCAAATTCGTCGTACTCAATTGCGGTGCGTACAGGTTCAATTAACGCCCCCGAGACGTATGAAAATTGACCAGATACATGACGTGAAATTGTGCGTTTCGTATTCCCCACTTCCGTAAATTACATAAACAATCATTGTTATGTACCGCATTTAAACATTATGTGCTCGTCAACTTTGAAGAATATTAGCAATTTAAATGGGGAGAGTAACCCAAACAGAAAAAATCAATTTACGCTTTTCGGACCTATGTTTTTGTAACCGTCTGGTTATGTAGTAATTATGTATGGAATTTATGTTTTTTTTTTTGTTACTTGACTTTTGATAAACATATTAGCAGTGGGGGTGTAGACGGAGTTTTTGTACACCCCCAAATAAAATAAATCAACTTGCGGGTTTCAAACCTCTATTAATATAACGGTCTGGTTGTGTGCTAGTTATTATGTAATGCAGCTTTTTTTTATTAATCAGTTTAAAACAAGTATAAGCAACTAATAAGCCCACTGAAGTAGCTAACGACAAAATGTGACCCGTGCATTATTTTTTTCTCTCCAGCATGTCCATTGCAACCCCTGAGTATGGAAGATGGTATTTTGTCATAACAGACTGCATATCTTGTGTAGTATTACAATTTACAGTGTTTCTATGTGAACACATTCATCAAATGACAAAGTACGATTCACCAATGTCGGAAATTACATAAATCGCCACTTTATCGGCTACAAAAATCTGATTGCCAGTAGGACAATAGAAATATGTAATTAACTTTCTAGTTCTATTCACAATCGATCACAATTTCAATGCACGGGTCACATTTTGTCGTTAGCTACTTCAGTGGGCTTATTAGTTGCTTATACTTGTTTTAAACTGATTAATAAAAAAAAGCTGCATTACATAATAACTAGCACACAACCAGACCGTTATATTAATAGAGGTTTGAAACCCGCAAGTTGATTTATTTTATTTGGGGGTGTACAAAAACTCCGTCTACACCCCCACTGCTAATATTTTTATCAAAAGTCAAGTAACAAAAAAAAAAACATAAATTCCATACATAATTACCACATAACCAGACGGTTACAAAAACATAGGTCCGAAAAGCGTAAATTGATTTTTTCTGTTTGGGTTACTCTTCCCATTTAAATTGCTAATATTCTTCAAAGTTGACGAGCACATAATGTTTAAATGCGGTACATAACAATGATTGTTTATGTAATTTACGGAAGTGGGGAATACGAAACGCACAATTTCACGTCATGTATCTGGTCAATTTTCATACGTCCCGGGGGCGTTAATTGAACCTGTACGCACCGCAATTGAGTACGACGAATTTGCAGATTTTCGGCGTTTTCGCGACATGTTTTTACTATTCTCTACCCATGTAACACGTACATTCAACTTGACTTGAGCGAGCGATAATTTTCCATTTAAGCTCGATTTACTCCGTTGAAGGTCTTTGAAACATGAAAAAATCATCGGATATATAATGTACTCGACCTACCCTTTGCACTGATACCCCGCATGCCGACCTCCGGAGAAGTATTAAATAGTATCCTTTTTCGTCCTTTTTGGGACCTTGCCCATCATTTTTTTTTTCGGTAAAATGAGCTTTAGATTCCTGGAAGCTAACTGATTTAAAAACAACAAAAATGAGCCCTCACCTGTTTTTTCAATTTAGAGCCCTAATTTGACTGGACTAAACACGCCATTTTCAATTGCTAATATCTTCTAAAGTTGACTAGCACAAAATGTTTAATTTCGGTACATAATTAGCACATAACTCAACAATTACGAAAATATAGGTTTGAAGCCCGTAAGTTAATTTTTTCTGTTTGGGGGGGTGTAGAAGAACGTTCTTTTACACCCCCCCATTTCAATTGCTAATATCTTCTAAAGTTGACTAGCACAAAACTTTTAATTTCGGTACATAATTAGCACATAACTCAACAATTACGAAAATATAGATTTGAAGTCCGTAAGTTGATTTTTTCTGTTTGGGGGGGTGTAGAAGAACGTTCTTTTACACCCCCCCATTTCAATTGCTAATATCTTCTAAAGTTGACTAGCACAAAACTTTTAATTTCGGTACATAATTAGCACATAACTCAACAATTACGAAAATATAGATTTGAAGTCCGTAAGTTGATTTTTTCTGTTTGGGGGGGTGTAGAAGAACGTTCTTCTACACCCCCCCCCCCCCATTTCAATTGCTAATATCTTCTAAAGTTGACTAGCACAAAATGTTTAATTTCGGTACATAATTAGCACATAACTCAACAGTTACGAAAATATAGATTTGAAGCCCGTAAGTTAATTTTTTCTGTTTGGGGGGGGTGTAGAAGAACGTTCTTTTACACCCCCCATTTCAATTGCTTATATCTCTAAAAGTTGACTAGCACAAAATGTTTAAATGTGGTACATAATTAGCACATAATGAGCACGTAACGGTGCAATGATTTTTTTAGTAATTTTCCAAAGTGGGGGGTGTAGCGGAACGCACCTAAATTATTCTCCTTTAGTCTTGGGTAGGGTAGGGTATGTTCGTAAAATTTTAATTATCAGCTCTGTGAACATGATGGTGCGTTTTATTGGGCCCAGAACAGGTCCAAATAACCTATATTTTCATACAAATTATGTCACCGATCGATTTTTACAGGACATTTACTGCCATTTTTTATGAAAGCTATGTTAATCAGTTCTGTTCAGCATCCAAGGAAACGGAGCTGTCATAGTTGATTTAGAAGGATTATTTATACCATTTTGCTTTCTATAGCACACCGGTCAGGGCTTAGCGTTTCTGTAGCAGCTTCTTATAATCCAATATTTTTAGCTGGCAAGTATACTGGAAAAATTGTTCACATCTTTTCTTTTGTCCTTAGGACACGTCAGTAAAAAACCGAGCTTCCGTACTTGACATCTTAGTAAGATACTTGGACTTTCACCAGGACTCAAGCAGCTGCGCCTTGATATCCAATTTCTTAAACCATTTGATTATAACAAGTATTGTCTTGTAAGTCCACGGTCAGGATCCTCAGAAAATGTGCTTCTAGGATCCACCATTTCATATGGAAGACTATGTGGAGTACCACATTCGATAAACAAAAAATTACATGGATGTAATTCTTGTGGACATGTTCTGGAACCTGCACAAATTTGGGTTATAAAGCAGGCAGCAGGTCATTTCCATATTCATTCCTAGCAAAGTCAATCCAATTTATATACTTTTCAAGATGGGTATTAGGAATCCCATGAGCTATGATAATTCAGAAGTCTCGAGATATACATTTAACAGTGGAACATGTTTATAAGGAACTTTTATACAGAAGATTTACTTTAAAACGAAATCTAATCGCGCTAATAGCATGATAAGTACATAACCTATACCCATGTACAGAGCTAGACAGCACGCAAAGTCCAAATGATCAATTCCATGTTTTTTTTGTAGTGGAGGAAGGGGTATATAAGTCGGATCTGGCGCGCCTTTAATATTTTAAAAGGACATCTGACAGCTACCACTTGACACACATTTGAATTTATCCCGACATTTTATCAAAAGATATGGCTAAATTTAGGTTTGTAGGGGATGTAGGAGTAGTAACACCTACTCCACTTTCCATCAACTTCCAGGATATGTCACGATACAAATTTCAATAAGGAATAGGAAACTAATCACGCACCAGCCCGAGCTACCTTTTAAAAAACTTAATATTCGCGATTTTCTATAGAAATTACAACCTTTCCTTTAACGAAGAGGTGTTCATTATATCGAGTTTCCACTATAATTTCGATCAAAACTTTCAATAATCATTATCTTTTCTATTTTGCACTATTTCCATTAAATTAAGAGGCAGATTAAATAAAATTTGAAAGTCTTTCATTTACACATTAATGCCTGAATGCATGGCGTACCATATTTGGTACACAATTGAAATTCTACTATTTTCCCTTTTCTGGGAAAACGGGCTATTTCCTGGGAAAATAAAGGCTGATTCCGTGTTCAGTGACTGATTTTACATAATGAGAGGTCAGTTACGATAGTGGGTTCAGACCCCATGCATTTAAGGGTTAAAGAAGAAAGATTAAGAGATTAGAGTTTGGTACGTAACCCTCGTACATTTTGGTAGTAAAGTGTGAAATTAGAAAAGGTATTTAAATTTATTTTGTGTTCGTGTTGACCGTCGTTTCAGAAAATTTCGCCTTGTAAATCCTTTTATTAAAACACCAGCAGGCCAAAAGGAGGATTCACAAGGCGTCGATAGATCATTCGGCAATGTAAGTTTAAATGACGAAACAATCCTGTTAGGAATATTATCCTTTGTAAGCTTCTTACAGATGAAAATAGGAGGATCAAATCCCAGCTTGTTAATGACATACTGTTTTACTTCATCTTCCGTAGTGTCATATGCTAGCCGTGACACAAACAATTGCTTGGGAGGAGAACACACTAGAAGGTCGTTAACGGCGGATGGAGCAGCTACAACGGATATAGGAACGACCAGATTTGTTGCATGATGAGCTGCACGATTGAGAACTGAGAACCGATCAGATCTGCGATATATGTACAGTTCGGATGATAACGTCGACCACATATGCCAGCACAATCGATGATGGGACCGAAAATTGCCTACGAGCAAAACTTTAATTTTGGTTGACTTTTTCCCTTATTTCTTAATAAACTAGTGGCATTGAATTTGAATAATTTGATAGAAGGTACTCTTTGTTTTAATCCGATCGAAGTAATATTTGGTGGAGGGTCTAATGTGATTCGGCGATAAGTTATAGGCATGTCTTTTTTCAAATGTTAATAGGGGATATATGGGAATGCTTTGACGGGGCAGCCTGAGTCTCTGTGTGGGACAGCTATATATTGTTGGGAATAGTTATCCCAATTACCATGGTTCCAATTAAATTACTTCAGGAGCTAGAGCGCCAAATGTAACTATCAAAAAATGGAAATTACACCAAATGTTTTTAGTTCTAGTATATAATATGCCAAGAGAAGGTATATGACATAAGATATCATTAGAAAGGATATTTTGTGTAGTTTAAATCGTCCTCAGAACATTTTGCTGTAAATATTACAGTTAACAAGATATTTGGGAAAAATCATAATTTAACCCCTTTGCCACCCCTCCCCCCAAATGTGACGCGGAAAAAAGTATAACTTTTTACTGCGTAATTCGTTCAGGCCACAGAACAATTTGGCATCAAAAGTCAGCTCTTTTTTTTTTATGTTTGGGTCTAGAGCTAAAGTCACTATACTAGTATTCATCCACTGGAAATTATTTGATGATTGTGATGATATCGCTTGAGTGCTTCCTATGCATTGATTCCCAATGATGCAAATTTGATTCAGTTGAAGCGCGGATGTGTCGTTTTCGCAACATTTTTTGTAAATGGAACTTCTGAGTGCTTTGCGTTACCCGATTGAAATAATTTGTTTACCAGTACAAAGAAAACATTTCTAATTTACTTACGCAGTAGATATTTAATGAATACTATTAGCATTTTCTGTTTTTCGTAAAACTCAACCTAGGATGTCGAAAAACTGCCAAGCTTAGGGTATTTTCCTTTAAATTGGCAACACTAATCTTAACGACTGTTTGAAAAGGATCAAAAGCACGCTCTACCGAGCGTTTTCCCCCATGAACGGGGACTATTTTGATATTTGAAAGACAATTTATGATAAATTAACAATTAATTAGTATTTACCGAAAATTACGTTCAAATTTTTTACAAAATGAAATGTTAATTAAAGGATTATTTTTTGAACAATAATCCCCGTTGTATGTATGTATTTGTTTACATACTTCAATTTAAATGGTATGTAATGCCTCACCACTTTCTTCTGTCATTTCAAAAATGATTGACATGTGAAATTTCAGTTTATTTTTACTAAATACAATTTATCTGTTACCTTTGAAAAGCGACGGCTATTTTTCTATTTATGTATACATACATATACTTATAAGAGGCACATATAGGAACAAGTTCAAGGCCCCTAATACTAGCTATTCTATGCATGTTTGAAGAATGAAGCATTTCAACTGTCAATAGATTGAGATACAAAAATATTCTGCTTTTCCTAATATACATGTCTACATACCGATTTGAGATATGTCTAAACAACGGAAACTTCCAATTTACTGAATTCTAGCACTTAGACACCTATTTGGATGTTTCGCATTGTTTACAAATTCTGACGTGCATCTCATTATCATTAAGCGTGTTGTTGAAAGCTGAATAGTTTGCAATTATCTGTTAATGGCGTATAGGAGGAGGTGAATGAAATATTCTGATTTGAATAGACTTAAGAAAATTTTGAAATTATGTGTAGTATGCAGAATTGTTATGCATATTAGCGTGAATATTTTATTATGGGGAATATAAATTTATTAAGAATGTAATTAATATTTAGTAAAATAAGTGAGAAGCGTAGGTATATGTTAGCCCAAATCAGGTAACCGACTTCTTACTCATCTGGTGATGTAGTACAATTAATCCAGACGAAAGATGCCAAACCTTCACTTAAAAAAAGAGATAAGTTTTGATTCTAATCATTATACTCTGAATCAAGGCTACACGGTAAAAAAAATTTCACTGTAATTGTTCTGTTGATTTAAAAAGGGTCGTAAAAGGAAGAAAATTAAGCAAACTTTTGGAAAATACCCTTGGAACAGTACAAAATAAACTATAAACATATATTTTTTTCTTTAATGCCCAATTGATTGCTCTTTTTTAACTTTATATCGTCAACATTAATACTAATTTAACAGTATCCGCTTAAAACTGCAGGTTAGGTACACATGAACTTTTCCCATACGATTTCCACTGTCTTTTATAGATATTCCCCCTACATCCATACGCGTACTTATATATGTATGTATATTGCACACGAATGGTCCTATCGAACCATAGAAACCGAAACATAAAGAATTGTACGGCTTCTTTCAGATTCATATGAATTGTTATTGTTCTACCGCATAGATACGCATACATACGACTACATATTTGTATTTCTGTTTTACATAATATTATTTATAGCCTCTATGGGATTTTGATTTAGACCAAACCACTTACGAATGGGATATTTTTAGAATCCATGTCACAGTAAACTTTATTAGCATGCAAAGTTGAAAAGAATATTCTTTATTTTTGGGGATGTTTTTTTATAAGTTTACGATAAAACAGACGGATATCATTTGAAACCGTACTGCGTGTGGTTTTCTTTGACTGGATTTGTTTGTTGGTATTTGGAATTTATTTCAAACGTGTGTAGGCTTCTTTTCATTAAGGTATATTTGAATGAAAAGATGGACTTATAGTTCGTCATAGCGGTTGAGAATTACCTTCATGCTTGAAATAGATTAGACGCGTCAGCAGAAGCATCGGCATCGCGAAACGTCAAGCCTAATGCATTTTACATTGCTGACAAAACTGTTGAGCAGAAGACTTGGCATTCAGCATATTTGTCAGCTATGAAATTCTGCCGATGCTGCTGCTGACGCGTGTAATCTATTTCAACTATCAGACACCAATTTATTAGGGACACTCGCAAAAAAAATCACAACGGGCAAGGTTTTATTCGCTTTAATAATAATCTTTCGATTTTTAATCCGGTTGGTTGTTCAGTTTTTGGGTTTTAACTGGAATGTCATATGAAAGTGAGAGAGAGAAACATGGGTTTTAAGGTAAACATTCTCTATTACAAATCGGGAATGACAACAACCAAAATACATACGTCAAAATGGTGGGCAAATGTACGGGAAAATTGTGCCGTTCGGGTTTCAAACACGCGAAAATCTAAACTAAGTATTTCTCGCGTTTTTTTTTCGACCATTTAGTGCCTAACATATTGCCTTTTTGCGTAAAAATGACCGGCACTGTCCGATTTCCCAGCTTAAAATTGGGTATCAAAGTGTATGAGAGTTTTCTAGATTCTGGCTTTGTATAGAGAGGGCTTTGGTCTTAAGGTCCGTTTGCTGACATGAATTTTGCCAGATTATAAAAATTTATAAATATTTTCAAAACTCTTCTACCGAAGTGCAAGCTGTGGCACAAGAGTTAATCTTAATTTTATTATTTTAACTAAAACTATTCATTCAGATTTCCCGCCATCTAAAACTCCTGACAATGGAAGACGGCATCTGTAGGTTAATGAATGACAAATCGCCTGTTTTATGAGTACATTGTAATGAACGCTTTCCTTTGGACGAGAACAACATCTTCCTTAGCCCAGGGCAGCTAAATCCATCCACCGAAAGAAGTTGTTTTTAAGAAAACATCCAGCCAGAAGAACGGGCAATTGTTTAATAAAATAGTCTACCGGTGACAGTGCTTGCAAACTGAAGCAATCCAATATGATAGACAGCATGAAACTTTTCAAAGCCTGGCCTAATATCAACTCCGACATTGTCAAACATTTTTTTTTAGAAATCCCTGATATTCACAGAATTTGTATTTTAGCAATATACAGTGCGACACAGAACGCTTCCGTTACATTAGTCGTACTAGTAAAAGGTGTGCCACTTTGAATGGGTTGCCCATGGTTTTAATACGATTGAGCTGCTGTTGGGTGGGTAGTAGATACAATACTAGCCTCCAATGGCGATAAAACAAAATGTCTCCTTCTTCAAGTTTGATGTGTACTATGGATATGCCGTTTTGCTAAATTCAAATGGGAAATTTACACCCTTTTCCACGGTCACGGGCCCATAATCGGACAGGATTTTTTTTTTCCATAATCAGGGGGCCATCCCCAACTAACATGCAAAATCCAGATACATACATACAGTTGAACTTCCCTAAACCGACACTTCTAATAACCGGACATTTCTCATAAACGGACACTTTTATTTTCCCCAACGTTTTTCCTTATATTTTACTAGAAAAATAACTTCCAATAGCCGGACACTCTCATAACCGGACACGGACAGTGCTTTTATACCCTTTCTGAACAAGCAATTCTCTAATAAACGGACAGTTCCACAAATAAAATTCGAAATTCTTGCATTACAGAATTGTATTTCGAGCAAAGAAGTTTTGAAATTACCGGAAAATCGGTCTTTTGCGTAAAGCAAAATTCACTTTCTGGAAATCGTTGCACAAGTCTTGTTTATCTCTCCGTGTAGGTGGAATTTCTTAGAGATTCAGTAGTTCTATTTATGTGGCGGCATTTAATCGTGCAGTTTTCGATTCTATAAATATGAAATAAAATTAAAAAAAAAATTGTCTTTTGAAGAAAAAGTGCAAGAACAAGTCATTTTAGAATTCACGAAAAAATTGTGTTGTCGATCTCGAAAAAAAATTGAATTGGAAAAACACGGTTGAAATGAGACATCGTGGTTTTGAATCGATTCGCAGCGCAGTTCAAATTAGTTTTATAAAATGTTATTCCTTTGTGAAATATTCTCATAAGCGGACACTTCCAATAAGCAGACAAAATCTCAATCCCCAATGGTGTCCGCTTATGGGAAGTTCGACTGTATATGATTTCTGCCGACCAAATATTGTATTTTTCTTTGAATTTTTTAAGTATTACCGGTAAAATAAATATGGATCTTCATGAGCTCTTATTTTTCTGTCTTTTTTCAGAGTTGCATGATTTGTGCTATACTCGATGGCCATAAATTGGTTTATTTTTTTTTGTATTTTGTTCATGTGTCCCAAGAAAATTAGACCTCGTGTACCCTTTGCCCCCCTTTGCAATTGGTTTTTTTTTTATCGCTTCTTTGCACGACCTTAGCTTCTGTCCGAAGACAGCTAGGTGTCTGAAAGTTTCACCAAATGGCCTCTTGTTCCGCTTTTTGTGACTTTGTTTTTTGAGGAAACATGAAAAATTTGCCCCGTTTATAATTTTCATGTGAATTTTTCGAAACATTGACCTCGTTTGCGCTTGATTCATGACCTCATGAAAAATTTACCACGTTTTCCCTTTGCCCTCGTGGCTTTACCGAATCTCGCAAAACGGGGACAATTAGCATCACTGGCGATTACCGTTAGATACTTCTGGCGGGTTAACCATTTATATCATGATCTTTGGAAGGAGTAATAATTCCAAGTAAGATATAGTACTGACAGTGGCGGAACAACTTCACTCGGGGCCCTACCGCCAACTTCTTGAGTGGGCCCCCCTCCACTGAGAAAAAAAAACACTCTTAAAGGTCGATGCACACTTTTCAGTCATCAGTCACAGCCGTTTTCCATACAAGTTGACATACTTTCAGTTAATTGATTGACTGAAAATCTGTCAATTTGTACACTGAAAAAATAATTTGCCAAAACCAGGAAAAATATACAACATAAAACAGCCAAGGAATAATTTTTCCTGATTTAAGATGTATTTTCTTGTTCCTAGAAAAGTCTTTGCTTAAAATAATGCTTATTTATTTATTTCAAGCAACAAATTTTCTTGAAACAAGAAATTACATCTTAAAACAGGAAAAATTATTCCTTGATGAATTTTTCAGTGTATGGGAAATGACTGTGGCAGTGACTTATGACAAAAAAGGGTGGATCTACCTTAAGCCAACTCTGTTAAAATATGATTTTTACGGTACAGTGCAGCTACCTGCACCTGCAATGGGATTCGATCCCGCGATCTGAAGACGAGCGCCCTAATGCCGCACACACACGGTGAATTCGAATCGATTTTTTTTTAATTTTCATTCTGTAAATGTAATTGAAAAAAATGTATGAATTTGCCAGAACGAAGAATCAAGAAAATGGATTCCTTCTTGTATGGGGGGCTTAAGTTTGTAACTTGCTAGATGATTGAAGAAAGCGACACGTTATTAATTCAACTCTATGCCTTGTGTCAGCTTTAAATTTAAATGTGCTCTAATTTAAATCCTTCAATTTTAAGAACTGTTGTACTTAATATGAAATTTAACACAGCAATCTTGGCAAGACTCCTTTCAAACCAAAAGAGGCCTCTGCACAAAACAATCGTTACTCACAGCCCGGAACTAGAATTTATTTATGTGCTAGTTAGATTCTGGTGACATTGCTTCTCTTTCTAACTAATGCAATATAATAGCCATAACAAACAATTGCCGCTTTATTTTCGCTAATGCAAGCATTGTCGCTAATACATAGACAATGAACTCTTCTCCACTGCACTCTTCGTACTCATGCAAACTTGTATGTCACGAGAGTCCAACTAGCGCATAAACAAATTCTAGTTCCGGGCTGTGAGTAACGATGGTTTTGCCTCTGCATCACACCCCTAATGACCGTGTGTATACCGCAAGAAAGATAAAATATTTTAGTCTTCAACGATATATACAGGCCGTACTAGCTAGTTTGAACTAAGTTATATAAGTAATACCACTCTTATTATAAGTAATACCACTCTCAAACCTGTTCGTGTTTGAGGGTTCATGGCAAAGTGGATTGGAATTTAGTCCGTAAGTTTAGAAAAGGTACTATGTGTCAGCAAAAATGTTTTAAGATAGTTTATTTGCTATGGGACCTAAAGAATCTTTTTTCCTATATGGTACTTGGCAAGGAAAAGGTGGGTCGGATTGCAAACCGCGGCTACAGTTACAGCAAACATCCCAGCCATGCCAGGAGCAATTTTTGTTTTTTAATTTGAGGATTCGGATTTTCTCATGAACTTTGAAAGATTTTAGGGCAATATTAAATTTGTTTATCTAAGGCACCTGGTCAAAGAGGAACAATAAATTTAACATTTGTTTTGACTTCGAAAAGTGTATATCTCTTCTTATCTACAAAAACATCTACGTCGGAGTGTTGTTTTTCGCAATCATTCTGTTTTTATGGTTCGAGAAATCTTTCTTGTGGCTTTTGGGCCCCTAAATCTCGTGGGCCCCCAGCCACGCGGGTCCTGCGCGCCCTTATGCGCCGCCCCTGAGTACTGAAAACGTTGCTAAGTAACTATTGGAGACTGTTACTGCTATAACTAAGAGTGACTTGGGTTTCAATGAAACTTGGATGGTAGCTCAGTGGTGAGGCGCATTGTATTCTAGTAGATAGACAGATAGATAAAGTGTTAGTATTCGATGTTATTGTGTGACCGTACGTCACACGGGCAGGGTGATGAAGTTCACACAACTCCAAATTCTGCGTGTTCATCGATCCTTACCCCCTGTCACTTATATAGATTCATTATATTTCACCGTTGATAATTCCGTTGCGATATCTCAGGGCAATTTCGAGGTAATCGTACACGGTTAAAAATTCTGGTGTATTTTTTATACCAACTAATGGTATAAAGCTCGTTCATACATTTTTTAGTATGAATTGTAATAAACAGCGATGTATAAATTTCGTTTATATTAATTTTTATTAAATTTATCCGAAGCTTGTATCAAAATATTGAATTCGAGATGTTTGTATAAAAATTATACGAAGCTGTTGCAAAATTAATCCAAAAATACTAATGAAAATTATGCAGCATTTATATGAATCTTTTATCAGAACGTGTTATTGATTTTATACTATAAATTACAACTTGCATACCAACCGTTTAATAATATTGAACTGATAGAAATATTGTATACCAAAGTGAGGTAAAGTTTATCCTATAAAAAACATAAAAAAAAAAATTAATTGCATTCGCATTTGGAAAGGTGGACTTCGTGCGTCGCTGTGGCGCACCTGGTTGAGAGTGCATGCTAGTAATCTAGAGGTGGGGATATCGAATCTCGGCGTGGTCAAATATGTCTGTACATGTGCGGATAGGAAATATATAGTCCCTGCAGTATTATGTCCCAAAAGGGGTTTTCCGCAGGCATACATTATCCTTCAGATATAAATGAATGTAATTTTTTTTTAATTTTAAATACAAACTATACACTTTGTAGTTTTAATCATATATCTGGATTATTTTTATATTGTTAGGTTATAAAAATATTTTATACGCGATTAGCATGAACTGTATAGCTTCAACTGATAACTTCGATTAATAAAGAAGCTTGGTATAATTTTTATACAGAAAGTCTATGGAACTATATGTATACCAAAATTTATAAAGTTTATACCATTTTTTTAACCGTGTACAGAGCGTCCCAGTTGGAGCCATTTAGTAGTTCGTTTACTTTGAAGTCGTTTAGCAGGTCCTTTCCGAAACATGAACGTCTAGTATCTTTGAAGTGTTGAGAGTCTTCCCTAGCTTATCTTCTAGATGTTTTCCCATGTTTGCGTTGTATGATATTAATATCCCAAGGTATTTGTACTGTTTGACTATTTCAATGCTGCTTCCTTTTCGTTCTGCGCTAATCGACATTTTTTCTTAAAGATCATTTTGGCCTTCTGGAGATTAACAGTTAATTTCCATGTCATTAACCCGGGAACACTAATTTGAGTAATTTTGACGCATACGCCGCAGATTACATTTTTCGTAGAAAAGGCGATACGCCCAACCGGGTTTTGCTACCCATGTTTTCCTTGAAAAATATGTTCCCTACCGAATGTCGATGTAAGCGGAGGGTTCTGATTTTATGGTAAGCAGCTATTCGTGTTTTTCTGTGACGTCGTTAGTACTAAAGGAACCTTTTTTGTGAGTCAAAATGACTCACGTTAGTAATAACCGCCAATGTTTTGTACTTTACATACTTGATTTCTGGGTGATATTTTACAGTCTATCCAATTATTAAACACACATTCTTATTATCCTTATATAAAACAAGTATTCCGAGATTTTTGGCGCATCCTTCCTACTCTTCTCCTTTATATACCAAAGTTTCTGTAGTGAGTCAAAATGACTCATGGTTACTAATAAGCGCCTAAAATTAAGGTTAGTGTTCCCGGGTTAATGAAAACCGCAAAGATATCCGGGCCCAATTTTCCTCCCTGCCGCAGACCTACGTTCGTTTCGAATGATGTCGATAGCTCATTTCCGCTCCATACCATCGCCGTTGTTTTTGTCGTACAATCTATCCAAAAAGTTGCCAAATTTCGCCGACATTCTACAATTATACTGCTTATAAAACAAAGCATTGCGATTGATGGCATCGAAGGCAGCCTTAAAGAATGTATTCTAGTATAGACACTGATTATGTGTGTCCTTGGACACAAAAGGTCCTTTTTTCTGTGGGTGATAAAAGTCCTCCAGAATGTTTATAAACATATATTGGACTATTGAAAAAGGATAAGACATACTAAAAGGATATTTTTCTACAGGAAGCAGATAATGGGCATGATGGGTGTCGTTCGAAAGGGAAAGCTTAGGAGAAGTTTTAAATGATTTTCGACTTTTTGAAGTAAAAGGATAACGGTAGATAGATAACTGCTACTACAGTCTTTATACGGGATATTCAATTAATAGGAAAGTATTTGGCTTTGGCCGCAACAAAGATAGTATGTTACACCCCAATATTTTTGCTTAAGTCAATTAGGAAGAATTGTCTTTTCTTCGTCCTGAAAGGTACATGTCGGAAACATTGGTATTGAATTTAAGTATTTTCTTAAAGGAGTTCCCTACAATGCCAAAGAAATTATTTTGAATACTTCCCGGCGAATCCTTAAGTTGAAAAAGGACATTTTTTGCAGAGAGAGGTTAAATGGTCAAGATGTGAGTTGTGCTGGGAATAGCACATTTTATAAGTTTCGGGTAAAAAAGCCGCAGCATAACTAGGTATTAGTAGTTTACATGGTGTAGTGGTTAGTGCGCACACCTTCGTTGCATAGGGTCATGAGTTCGAGACTCAACGTGAACAAATTCAGTTTATGGAGTTTTTTTCGGAGTCAAGACCCATGTGTCGGACTATGATTTCACTCAAATGTTAAACGATTACCAATTTATGGGGATAAATAACACTGCTGAGCATGCTCTTGATCTCAACACCTCAACAAAAAAACAGTTAAGATCTTTTAAATTGAATGTCACTAACACATTTGTGGCCTTAGTCCAATGTTGGATTGTCGCGCCTGTTATTATCATACCTAGGTTTTAATCCTATTTTATTATTATTTTTTTCCTTTTTAACATAAATTGGCACTTTTTGCCAGTTTCATAAAGGTACGACAAGCGAAGCAAGATAACGTTGGATCTACAATTTGGTTATGCTATTCACGACGAAATGTCTTTTTCCACCCAGAAAGTGGTACATAGTCAATATGGTTATTGAAAGTCAGGGCTTGTTAAAACATAATGCTAATGGAGGCATTTCGAGTCCTTGTGGATCGATCGTTGTTTACAAACAAAAATGATTTTTTCGCAGATTTCATCAACTTAATGGTGTATAAATTAATGTTTGATGGAAAACTGTAAATCATCCAACTTATCAATAATAAAATAATCATGCCTTGTCATACGCACCCACATATTTCTTCGAACGTAAGAAGTAGGCTTTTTGCATGCGTAGCACGATGTGCGTTTTATATTCCAGGGGGTTTTACACTTAAGGTCTTTCCATAGAACTCTTCAAATGCCCCCGAGTGCTGAACCCCCGAAATTTATTATGCGATGCAAAAACTTGAAAACAAAATGATGTGTCTTCACAGATTTTTTTGTTGCGGGATTTTTTTTTTTGATAATGGTTCCTATTTCAACTGAAACCTTGCGGGATCACCTCTCAGTATTACTTCGCAGGATGGGTTCGGCTAATATCAGGTCACGTGACAACCGACACAGCGCCAAAAACTAATTCATGCAAAAACATTTTCTCACTTTCCAATTTTTAAATCATCTTAACCCCTCTGTCGGCACAAAGGTCTGGCCAGACCTTTGGCACTATATTTTTGTCAAAAAAGTATAGAAGATGAAATCGCAGCGATTTCATATTTCATGATATCCTAGAATAATATGTTTCGAAGCATTTTGCAAAAATTTGAAAAAATCGGTTGAAGTTTTGAGTATGTTTTTGATGATTTTAAATTTATAGTGCTTTTTGATACCCAATAGGTCTGGCCAGACCTATAGTTTTTCCCCCAATTTTTGTCTTGAGGCAAAAAGTGAAAATATTAAATTCTTTTAAAATTCTCTTATTTATGATGTAATGATGTTATTAAAATTCAATTTGTACGATAAACCATAAAATTTTCTGAGATTTTGCTTTAAAAAGCCCTGAAGTTCGGAAATTGGATATGCCCAATTTTATCACATCTTATAACATCACCTAATCAACTGAGATTTGATTCTAGGAAATTCAAATGAGTTTTATTTCCTTTGTAATAGAAAGAACTAAGCATTGGCGACTTACGAACGTGTTTCTAAATAAATTTAATTGAGATATTTACGAAAAATTTAGAATGAAATGATTTTTGCGCCTGAAAATTCCCTATTTCTTTCTATCTATTTCCCCAAATCTGCAGACTAATATCGGGGTAAAATCTACCAACAAAGCACCAAATATTTCCCCAAAGATATTGGAATCGGAAAATTCGATTAAACTTTCTGTACGGATACGCAATGAAAGAAGAGAAGCAAAAAAGAAGAAAATAAGAGAGAAACATGTTTGTACTAATACCACCTCAAAATATGTCTCCTTAAAAACGCTTCCAGTATATCTACAAAAACGATTTTAATGCTTTTATTTTTTATAAATGGCTGTAAAGAATGGGTAGAATGATTCTACCCATAAAAATCTCACTTTTTATAAAAAATAAAAATTTTTTCTCAGTAGGTCCAGCCAGACCTATTGGGTATATAATATGCATATTGTAGTAGGTGCCGACAGAAGGGTTAAGACCACACAAGCATACCATCTACGAGGTTACTGTCTAAGGGTCACCTAGCCTATGGCTTTATACCCTGGTCCTTGCGAAAGCGGTTTGGACCTCCAGCTTGTTTACTGACCCGGATCTGTAGTCAGATGGGGATTTCTCCATCCGGTGAATGCATTCACCTTCAGGAACCCAACCCCGGGGCTGCATCACCAGCTCGATGTCTTGCTTAACAACCAACTCGAGACCAACGCCAAGATGGGAAGGGACCATGGTCCCCTGGGCTCGCCCATCCCCGAGGTACACTATTCGCTATGGACTTCTCCATAGCAGGTGTGATCCTCCTTCGGCCCCCTATTGGTTAAGCCTTACGGCGAATTCGGGCATGCACACCCCAGGCTCGTTGGACCTGTGACTCCGCGTCTGTGCAGACAACGAAGCGCTGCTTTTCACATCCAGGCGGCCCCTTCAGTTTACTAGTCAGCAATGCGACTCAGGCAGTGTGGTCATCAATCCACAAACTAGCTAGATATAGGCGCGTAGGCATTTTCCACCAAGGCCGTTCTCCCTAGCTAGCCCCTTCTCGACTCGGGTCATGCGGAGCCGTCACCTCCGAAGCTCACACGACTTCCGTATGATGCACCCCCCCACCGGGGGACATCAAAATCGTGCTAGGCCTTTAGTGCTTCCCTCCCGCAAACTATGGGGGGAGGTAGGCACGCCAAGAGCCACCCGTGCATAACTCAGGAGTACGGGACCGTTAGCGCCCGAATGGTCTTTGTACAGATCCTCGCCATGGCGTATCAACTGTACCAGGGGCCCCCTTGCACTGTTAGGTCCGTGGTGTCACAACTCACCAAAGATCTCTGTCCGACTACAAACAGCCTTCCGAGCTGAGTGTCACACGGACACAAACCCCCCTGCGGGGGCTTAAGACCACACACTGGGAAAACTACTCCCAATCAGTATGATTACTCATATATTTTGCAAATTCATACAGTTGCTTTCTTAAAATGTATTATTATGACGCCAATAACAATATTCCATCCAAATGAACTGACTTAACTTTCACTTTTCTTCATAAATGTGCGGCACAATGGCCGCCCCCTTTCTTATTTTTTTTTCTATTTCAATTTCACTTAATATCTCTCATAAATCGAACTAAGTAAAAAATTATTTTAATTTTGTCATTAATATCTCTGCGGACAGAATTCATATAACAGAGGAAAAAAATAATGTATTTTTTAATCGCTCCATCGAATACAATCTGAGGAGCTATTTTAAGCACACATTAAAAAAATTATTTGTTTATTTTTTTTATTATAACATACTTATGTTTAACTATCTGACTTAATTTATGTGTGTATTTTTCTAGTAAATTCAGTTTGGATGAACGAAATGTACATTAGTCCAAATTATTTTTATTTTCATCTATTTTCATATTTTTCGTCCACATAGCTAAAGTTTATTTTTAGAAACATTTCTTTTCTCCATCGGACATTTTTTTTAATTCAGTGTCCTGAGATGTTTTACATGCCCTGCTTATTTTAATATTAATTGAACCGCAAAACTATGCGAATATATTTACATAAATAATAAGAGCCGAACTAAGGAAAAGTGTAGTAGTTTACGAGTATTATTGTGATTATACAGAAAATACGTAATCAGTTATGCAAGGAGTCGAGTTGCGATGAGTTTTGGATATCTTCAGGGAATAAATCTGGCTATTATGGTAGCGAAAAGAGAATCTTGAGATCCATGAAATTAAAAAAATAAATTTATAGTATTTTATGGTTTATTAAGAGAGATGATTTTAATGGACAAAGTATTGCGTGGATAGATGATTGCTGTTTTTGGCTTTGAAATGAGTGGACGTGGATATTTTTCAAAAGGTCCCTTCGGTAATATTACCTAGTGTAATATTTTTTTTACTTAATCGAATAAAAATAATTATTCTGTTCTTGTTGTAATAATTTGTTTTGAATTTTAAAATTTAAAATTTTAATTTTTAAATTTAATTTACAGCGTAAAGCGTCACGTCGTGCATCATTACGACGCGGTTCCGTTTCCGTTCTGCCACAAAAATCACACGAAATCCCATGGGATATTCTGGAACGTTTGTTGATGCCACTACTCTTCTGTCATGCAGCGGCCATTATCATTTCCACAGGTCTACATATAATGGACGTTTCGCCGGCCAGCACATTTTTCATTTTCGTTTGGTTCGCCCTATCGACAGTCGGTGCGGTTCTTTTCTATCACTTTGTTAAGGTAAGTAAAATTTATTAAGACATCAGCAGGAGGCATACATAATTCAAGTATCCTGAAATCCATATTTTTTCCCTTTTTTTGCGTCATACAGGTGATGATTTAATTAAATAGATAAGAGATAAGATGAATGTTTCTTGAATTGCGTAGAAAATTTCATAAAATTCGCTATATCAATAAGTGAATAAGTCTTTGCATTTACCGGTTAAATTAAGTCGAAAATAAAACTCTCATATACCTTTGAAAATACGCCATTGCCATAATGTATTCAATTGAATTGAATCCGCAGAATAGGATGAGCATATTCAAACGATGACTGCCAAATGTGTCCCCTAAGTGATTTCTAAATGAGATTGAAGAGGCAAAATGCTTTTCATTCGATAGAACTGATGAGGCTCTCTACACTCTAAATCACGACTGTAATTTTACACTCATTTTGCACATAATAATATAGTAAACTTACGTAATATTTTACTCATAATTATTTCGTTGGCGTATTTATACCCTTATAGAACATGCAATGTACTATTTTGCATACTTCAACGCAAAAATACATAGCCTCTCTTCCAAAACACGTATATCATAATCACATCTTTACATATCAAATGTCCATATTTACACATCGATGTCGCATTTACCAAAATTTACACAGAAATGTGTAATTTTCAGCATTATGCGCATTTGTTGTGCATTTATGTTGCGAAATTCATTCGAATCGTGTAGAACAAATTAGCATTGAATTTCATTCTTTCATTTGTAGTCCGTGTGTGTACCGTGCAGTTGCAAATTTTCAAACGTGTTTAGTGATAGTCTAAGAAAATTGCACCAAAATATGGCCATCGAACGGCAAAAATCCTACATCGGAATTTTTTTTTTTGATTATGGTTGGGGATGGTCCCCAGATTATGGCATTAAGAGTCCCAAACGATCGGGGGTCCGCAACCTTAAAAAAAGTGGGGAAAGGGGGGGGGGAATTTTTCGGTTTTTCACGATTAAGGGCTGAATTAAGATCGAGAGTGAAATTTTTCGCCCAGTGATTTTATCAATAAAAATGGATACTTACTGTCGTGGAATATGTCACAAACGGTGGGGAATTCCATAAGCTACAATCCGAGACCGGTTCCATAATTCTCCTCGGCCATTTTATGTATTATTTTTCGATTCCCCGGTCATTTGACATTTCACGATGAAATATCCGGGGAATCGGAAAAAAATACATAAAATGGCCGAGAAAAATTATGGAACTGTTTTCGGGTTGTAGTTTATGGAATTCCCCAGCATTCCCCACATATTCCACGACAGTAAGAATTCATTTTCATTGAAAAAATCGCAGAGGCGAAAAATTTCACTCTCGAGGTCAGTACTAGGCTTTATTTAAAAAACGGTAAGAGATACAGAAAAATGGTATGAGGACGAAAAAAACTATATTGCATGCTTGAAAGTACTATATTCACGACATAATTAGTGTAAAAATACACATTCAAGGCGCAATGGTACATATACTATGTTTAAAATTACATCTTTTCGTATAAATTTCACTTCATATTCCTCACAAATTTACACAAACTGAAGTTAAAAATTACACAATTACGATGTACTTATTTTACGACAAAAAGGTGTAAAATGCAACGTTCCGCCTGTTGTGTAAATTTAAAGCAACGAAAATAGGAAACTAGTTTCCTAGTATAATGTATGTAAAATTCAACTAAATTGTCTTAGAGTGTAGCGGTTGTAACCGATTTTTTAAGTTGACTTTAGACCAGTAGTTCCCAACTCAAAAATGTTAGCGGACCACTTAGCATGAGAACGGACCACTATGAACCAGGATTTTCGAATGAAGGATATTTAACCGATTTTTGGTTACTTCTTACTTAGCAACAAATCGGAAAACTAGGATAAAAATCATCCTCATGCCTGGTGTTGAATAATTTTCATCAAACTTCCTTCGTGTGATGTGTGTGATATGTGAACAAAATTGGAAAATTTTACACGCCGACTGTTAACCTTTTGACGGACGAATTCATTGGCTGCGGATTTTTCCCAAATTAACTTTCCAGCGAAAGGTTAAGATTCAGTTAGTTAGTTACTGCTAATATTATTTCTGTTGAAATGTTATTTTTTTATTTGTATATTTTACCGGAAAAGCTGACAACTCTCTTTTTGCTAGCTGCCGGATTTCCGAATTTGTTGCTGAATCCAATTTAGCGCACACTAAGTGTTGGAGTATTTGGTGTCAATCGACCGTAACTTATTTATATCTGTTTTGTCCGGGGAAACATATAATATAGGTTGCCAAGTTTTCGGCTTGTGAGACCAGCTACTGTAGGTATTTGTGTTTCAAAAAACGTACTAAAAACGATCCTGATTGAAAATCAGGTTGTTGTTGTAGTAGCGGCACAAATGGGGTAACATTCAATGTAAGTTGCACATTGTCATTCGAAGATGATGGGCATTCCATCCTCGAGGTCTAGATTTAAAAAGAAAGCTGCTTCGATGGGTTGTGCCCATAACGCAAGTGGTGTCAGATGCGTAGGAGCAGCTGACAAATCAAAAATATGGTCCACGTCATGTGGCCTGGTTCCGCAGGCTGGGCAGCTGTTGGCGACTTCATTATTTATTTTTTTTTGCCTCACAGAAACTTTTGTCCCGGGACTAGGCTTCTCGGCATCACTTTACTTACTATCCGTACGTAAGTGACTAATCAATCAATCGAGTGTAAACTCTAGCAGATCGTAAAAAAAACTGAAAACAAAATATATTAATAAGGAAATTTATCACAATAACTTCTTTTAAACATTAGTTTATTAGTACAATTAAAATTAACTAAGTCCTTCAAACTATTATAAAGAATAATTGACCTTGTAATTGGTTCATTAAGCCCATAGTTTACTCTATGATAAGGCTGAACAAGAAGGTTGTTCCGCCGTAAATTGTGAGGAATATTTCTGACTTGAAAGTTATTTAATATATCTTCACAAACAATATGAGAGCAAAACAGGTCTCTTATAAACATAGCGTTTAAAAATGTTCTTCTATAATCTAAGGCTTGTAAACCCAATAAGGAACAGCGAGTTTTATAATCTGGCTTGAAACGCCAGCCAATTTGATAAATGGCAAATCGTGTAAAATTGTGTTGAATTCTTTCTATACGCTCGATATGCACCTTATAGAACGGATTCCACACAATAGAACAATACTCCAGGTGCGAACGAACGAAAGCTGCATACAATATTTTTAAAGTAAAAGCATCATTAAATTCGCGCGCATTACGTTTAACAAATCCTAACATACTATTCGCTTTTGAAATAATGTAATCAATGTGTTGTCGAAATGAAAGCTCATGGTCGAAAATTACACCAAGATCTGATATTTCGACAACCCTTTCAAGAACACTACCTGTTAAGGAGTACTCAAAGAAGACCGGAGTTTTCAATTTATATATGCTAAGTACTTTACATTTACTAACATTTAAATTTAAATTATTATCGCGGCACCAAAATTGCAGCTTTTCTAAATCGGATTGCAACTTAAGGCAATCATCAATGTTGCGTATTCGTGATAAGTAAGACTTTAGTCGTGGGCACGAGCCGAAGTTGAGCTAGGGTGGAACGGGTGGCTCTTGGTAGTGACTCTTCTTCTGGAGATATGGCAGTGCCAAGTACACGGTTGTTCGCGAGACTTTGACAGGCCTTACGAACTTCGGATGTGTGTAAGTCAGCAATGGCCGCCTTGTAGTCGGAGTCATCGAAAGGAACTTTTTTGTAACGCTGGACTTCTTTGTCCCTGATCGAACGTCTAATTCGACGCGGGCGGTGGTATTTTGTCCATGACTAGGTTGCTCGTATGGTTTGTTCGATAACATCCGACTAAAATATTGCTTAAGTGAGAAGTTCATTATGGCTCCTCAAAAACATTATTTTTGTCTACTGGTGTAGATGATATTGTGAAGACATCTTAACACATCCGGTGATGGTGCGTAGTGCTGTGTTTTGGCAGGTTTGAATATGGCTCCAGTTAGTGTTGCAGAGACCATTGGTCCACTTGGGTGCTGTGTAATTGACTAAGGGGCGACCGATAGCTTTATACGTAGCCAAGAGCGTTTCTTTGTCTGTGCCCCATGTACTTTCGGCAAGTGCTTCTAATATTTTGTTCCTGCTCCTAAGTTTGGAACATATATTTTCGGCGTAGGGGTTGAATTTGCCGGAGTTATCGAGCGTGACACCAAGGATTTAGGAGTCCTGGTTGTGGGGGGATGTGGGTGTCAACGTAGATGGGCAGTTGTGTGTTATACTCTCGATTGAAGCTTGTGAATAATGTGGCGGAGGACTTGGTCGCAGATAGCTTCAGGTTTTTATTTACGAAGAAAGCGTTGAGAACCTGCAGGTATTCGTTAATCAGATCGCACATTTCGGAAATATTGCTGCCATAATGGTGCAGTCGTCTGCGTATGAGATGATTTGTAATCCTGTTGGTGGTGTGGGTAATCCTGACATGTAGAGGTTGACGAGAGTGGGGGATAAGACTCCACCCTGGGGAACGCCATGATTGATTTTCCTAAGTTTAGACTTGCCGTTTCTAAACTCTGTACAGGATTGACGACCGGTAAGGTAATAAGCGATCCATTTATGGATGTACGCTGGTGTAGTATTGTGGGGATCTGTCAGCAATAGAGTGTGGTTGACAGTGTCAAACGCGAGAGCCATAAGGACGGTACGCTTGCTGGTTGAGTCTATTAAATATGTTGGACGTGATCGTATCGAGAGCGGTGGTGGTTCTATGCATTTTACGAAAACCATGTTGATGATTGGCAAGCTGTATGTGCTCTAAAAGTTTCACCAATACTAGTGCTTCCAGTATTTTGGCCACAGGAGACAGGAGCGTTATTGGATGGTATGATTCTGCTAGAGTGTGGTCTTTACCTGGTTTGGGTATTGGGTTTATACGGCCTTTCTTCCATAACTCAGGAATGATGAATGATTTTAGCGATAAGTTCATCGTAGCAGTGATATAAATCAATGGCCGAGTCGAGATGTTTCAGCAATGCCGTCTGGGCCAAACGCTTTGGAATTTATGGCATTTTTAATTGCAAGTCTTACTTGTTTTGAGGTAACCTGAAGGTGTTGATCGATGGTGCTGTTGCAAAATATTCATCATATGCTTCACAAAAATTTTTCACCTTTGCGTTGATAAAGACACATTAATTCAAGCTTTAGTGAAATTGGTGTAAAAAATGTTTCTTAGAAGAACCAAAATTGGAGTTGTGTTTGTATGGCAGCCCCATAACCCCATGGTCCATGAATTTGTGAGCGCATTTGTCGTCGTTATTATAGGTCTTATCACCGAACTTATTGACTACCTTACCTTTGAGTTTTGTTGGGTTAAATAATGCACGTACCGTTTTCCAAAGGTTGCTTACATCGGATTTTATGTGGCAGGATTTTAAATGCTTGTTCCATAGTGGTCTTCTGTGGTCATTGACTTGCTAGGTTATCACATTATTTAGGTCGCTGATACGAGGATCACTTGGGTCTATTGCTCTGAATTCATCCCTCATTTTGGCCAATTCTACGGCACTGGTTGGAAAGTGTGGCCTCAAGATTGGTATGCGGCCGGCAGGGAAGTATCTACTAGCAGCATCTAAGATAATCCGTCTCAGATTTTTTTTTCAGCAATACGTACGTTCGGTGGGAATTGGTAGGGCAGAAAAAGTTTCGCTGGTGTATGCTTGGAAGCCCATCCAGTCTGCTTTGCTGAAATTTGTGTACGTTTTCTTCTCGGTGTACGCGACTTGGGGCGGTTTGTCAATCGTGAGTGACTATTGGCAGAGATAGTCTGACGAGAAGGTGATGAATGGCTCCCATGTGGTGTTGTTGATGAGCCCGGGACTAGCAAGTATTAGGCGGTATTGTCCAGTGAGTAGTGGATAAATGTTGGCCTGAAAACCAGTGGGACAACTTGAGGCTGGTGGTATATAGATATTTAGAATAATCTATATCAACATTTCCCGAATTGATGGAGATCGCTTGGAGTTCGGTGGTGTTATCGGCGGCGCTGATGTCAATTTCTGAGTATGGCATCGAATTATAGATCGGGAAAGCTAAGCCTCCATCTGCGCCGGTGGGTCGATCTTTTCGGATGATATTGATAAGCCTCCGTATGAGTTAGGTATAGGGTGAGTCAGCTTTAAGCTTAGATTCCTGAACCGCAGCAACTTTGATGTGATGTCTGTCCATGAAGTCAGTGAGCTCGATGCTTTTGTGTTGAAGACAATTGCAGTTAATCTGGACAATCTTAATGGTGGAGTAGTTCACAACTGGCTGTGCTGGTGCTGGTGTTAGAGTATGTCGTGGTGCAGTGTGTTGGACGGAAACTGTGGGGGTGACAGGTGATGGTTGTTGGCCCTGATTATTGTGATGTTGGGAAGTCGATGATGACTGCTGTCCACGGATCCTGCAGTTTGGTGCTAGAAAGGTGTTGATTGCAGTTGTTGATCGTAGGTCAGAATTACTTAGTCGAGAACAATTCTTAAAGTGGCACAATTCTCTGCAGCACGAGCATCGCACTGAGGTTTGAACATTGGAGTAGATCCTCTCACCACAGACGCAGCATATCAAAGGACCAGGAATATTGTCGATAAAAAAAATAAAAAATAACAAGCGCGACAATCCAACATTGGACTAAGGCCGCACCGCAGGATGTGTTAGTGACATCCTATTTCCATGATCTTTCTGCTTTTTGTTGAGGTAATGAGATCAGCATCACGCTCAGCAGTGTTATTTACAGTGTTGCCAACTGGAAATTCAGAAAACGGCTAAATTTAGCCGGAAAACCGGCTATATATTTTTCAAAAACGGCTAAAAATCCGGCTAAATAAATTTCAGTCAGAAAAACGGTCAAAAAATCGGCTAAATCATACAAAACAGTCACATTACGAAAAAAATATAATTCGTAAAAGGAACGTCCAATGCGTAACTATGGGCAAGGGCAACCGCATTTATGTTTGGATATCTTATCATCATCGCACCTGAATAATTTTATATTTTGCTTAAAAATTTAACCATGTTAGGCCCAGGATACATATCCAAATCATCATTATGATGAAAGCTCGAAATTGGGGTGATACATATGCTTTCGTCATTAGAATTCGTCATTTACTTTTGACGTTTGTGTAAAATGTCTCTTACAATTGCGATATTTTGATGAATATTCAGTTCAATAATTTGAGGACACACTTTTCTTAAAGAATTTGAATAGAAATGTGTAAAGTCATTATTGACCAAATGATAGTCCAAATGCGTAATCTGGAACTCGTGCTAATGATGATACATTTGCGTCATTCGAAAATATGTGTGTCAAGCTTGTTATTCATTTTTGAATTCGAGCCCTCCAAATTTTATTTTATTTTCCATAGTTACGAAATTGATGTTCCATTGTTGATATTCCGCAATTACGAGTTTGATGCTCCAAAGATACGAAATTGATGTGCCAAAATTGAGCTTGGCCGAAAAATGGTATAGATTTTTGATAAATTTCTTGCTACAAGCCCCACAACAAAATGTAATGCATCTACGAAATGTTCGTCAGACGTTGTGCAAGTAGCTTGACCAGTAAACTACAAAAATTAGATTTAAGTGAGTATATATTTCGGGGGCAAAACTTACCTCTTTCTTCAGCACTTAGCTTTTGTGCTGAAGAAATATATACACACTTAAATTTAATTTTTGTAGTTTACTGGGCAAGCTACTTGCACAACGTTAGTGTTGAAAACTACAGTTCCGGCGATATTATCAATATCTATGAATCGCGCTAAAAGGTTTTCACTCTTGCACTTAATCTGGCATGATTACGTTATCTGTGGTGAAGAATTGACAGGAGACCTTGAGTCAAGGATGCCGAAATTAAAAAACTTAAATGTCATTTTACATACTTTTTCATAGAAATACTTATATTCACCAGTCAAAGCATCCTTGATTTAAGGAGAAACTCAAGGAAAGAGACCTTGAAATTTTCCATAGTCAACCTCACTTGAAGTCAAGGTAGCTACCATCTTACCTTGAAATATTATATTTCAAGTCCATTGAAAACTTAAGGTCTCCTTGAGTTTCGCCTTAAATCAAGGATGCATTGACTCCTTCATAATATATGATGAGAAAGTATGGGAAATGACATTTAATTTTTTGAATTTCGGCATCCTTGACTCAAGGTCTCCTTGAGTTAAGGTATGTTCATAAATACGGCCCTTAGTGTATGTAGAAATAATAAAATAAATCAAAATAATCACGGCGATTAATTATTTTGTTTGTGAATATTGAAAAATTTATTCTAGTTTAAAAAAAATTCACAAAATAATTTTAGCCGGAAAAACGGTCGAAGAAAATCAATTCCGGCTAAAAATCCGGCCGGCCGGAATTATAAATTTCTTCCGGCTAAACAGCACGGTTTCCGGCTAAATTTGGCCGGAAAACGGCTAAATTGGCAACACTGGTTATTTATCCCCATAAATGGGTAACTCGTTTAACATCTGAGTGAGAACATAGTCCGTCAATAGCTCGTGAGTTCGAAAAACACCATGGAACAGGAATCCGGGACAGAGACCCGGCTGCGATAGGATCCAAAAATCAGGTTCGACTACGACGGCGTAGTTCTTATATTGAAGGGAGGTCTCTGGAGCATCTATTTCTTTGCATATTTAACTTCAAACCGATATTTCTAAAATTAGAATTTATGAAGACAAGTTCCGCTATAGGGGCCCCTCGGATGTATTATCTGGACTGACTAGTTTACCGGCTGGCATCTGTCTTTGATCTTGAGATCTATAGTCAAGATTTAAATACTCCAACAACTGGATCATATTGGCACAATTATACGCAAGAACCTTCCACAGATGCACTCCTCTTTAGTAAGTTAAAAAAAACCCAAGAAATTGATATTGAGAAGCCATACTTAGCAAGCTTGGGAGTCGCTTTCTTTGTAAAGGCCTGGATAGACCTCGGGCGGAATGAGAATGAAATTTTTGTCCACTGTGATTTTCTCAAAGAAAATGAATACTTACTGTCGTGGAATATGTGGCAAATGCTGGGGAATTCCATAAGCTTCAATCCAAAAACGGTTTCATAATTTTTCTCGGCCATTTTTTTTTTATTTCCCGGTAATTTCACCGTGGAAAATATTAAATTAAAAATTAAAACCGTAGCCGGTTCAAATTTGTACCATTCATTACAATATAAAAAAATAATCTGAGGGGCGGCAATTTGTCAGCTCACCCGGGGCGACATAAGTGATAGAGTGGGCGCTGGTTCAGTCGGCTGAAACTATTCTTTGGAAATCAGAGTTATGTGGACCGTTACTAACGTCGATTTCGTTGTTAAAACCACTCCCGAAATCTGGACACGCCCCTGGCCGGCTTCAGACGCAGATCATAACGTAAAATTCGCTTTCGATAGAACGATTAAGACCTCTAAATATAGAGATAATAGAGGAACGGCTATGAAGAAGAACTTTTGTCTGGGTTTTTATAACATGCTCTCAAATTCACACATACAATAAATCTCATCAAAAACGTCAGCACTTTCTCATACGAGGGGTGCAAAATTGTGTGTGAACATTTGAATGAAATTTTGGGCTGTGGTGCCTGTTATTGATTTTATAATTCATAAAGTTGTATTTTCTTGTGACTAATTAAAGTTATGTACATAAAAAACACGCACTCTCACAGACATTTTAACATATCCATATTATCCATGAAATATAATAATCTTTGTGGGACTATGACTTTAAAATAAATAACAGGCACGACAGCCCAAATTTGCACCATGGCCGCAAATGACATCCAATTTCCAAGATCTTAACTGCTTTTTGCTGAGGTGTTGAGATCAATAGCATTAAGGTGCTGGTGTTGTGTTGCCTCAATTGGAGGCAACACAACACCAGCACCTTAATGTTTTTCGATCCCGGCAACTACAAAATCCGTAGTTTATTATAATTTCAATAAACTGCACGAATATCAATAGCATGCTCAGTAGTATTATTTATCACCATAAATGATTACTCGTTTAACATCTGAGTGAGATAATAGTAAACACAATAAACTAAATTCGTTCACGGTGAGACTCGAACCCACGACCCTGTGCATCGAAAGTGTGCGCACTAACCACTACACCAACCAGACACCATGGTTATGTCAAGCCTAATAATATAATAAACATCCGACTCTTTCGCGGCCCACCTGTTGAGAAGCACTGCTTTGGTCGCAGGATATTTTTTTTTGCTTCGTAGCATTTATTTCGTAGATATATCGAATACAGATCCGTAATTAAGTTATGTCAATATTTCGATAAAAATCGACTGTGGCCATTAGAAACGTTTCATTATAAATTATGCAGGTATCATGCATGACTTTATCGGGTTATATCACACCCTCCAAATTGAAAGGTATAACATCAATTTCAATCATAAGGCCTGGATTTCTTTGAATTTATTTTGTATGAAATGGAAGGTTAAGTGTTAACGTAAATTCAAATTCATCTATAATTCGCCTGAAATGCTCTTTAAAAAAAAAGATAAAAGTAGTCATACACGCAGTCAATTCCGAATAAAACGAATTATCTATACATAATAAAATCTATTTTCATTTTCAAAGTCACGAATGACGTTGTCAAGGCGAATTAACTATACAATTGTAGGCACTTGTGCCTTTTTTCACAATAATGTATTTCACCTGAAACGATTCGTTAGGTACATATGCGTATGCAGAATAAAGTGACGGTAGTAGGTGTCTTGAGAAAACATACTGTACCGTAGGTGTACGAACCTACGTGTATCATTTTCAGATTAAATGTATTTTCAAGGACACTTTACCGTTAGTCGAAATTTACATTATTCCATTTATGCTTTGATTAAGAGATATCTTCCAAGAATTTCAATGTCACCCCTGAGAGAAATTTCAGAAATATAGATTTTCGGTATGCATTAGCTGACGTGTCTGAGAGTGTGATAATCATTTTAAATTACACTTAAAATGATTAAACGTTAAAAATTACCGCACGCTAGACCTAAAACTTCAATTAGTCGAGTAGGCAATTTTAGACTTAAATTTGTAGATAATGTGTGTATTTTGGTTGGTTGTGTATAGTAGAGCGTTGATTATCCGAACTTATGTCTACACGAATGGATCGGATAGCCGAAAGTTTGGTAATTATAGGAACACGAAAAAAAATTAGACGTCAAGCTGTAAATATGCGAAAACTTGGCGAAAACAAGAAATTCGAAACAATCAAAGTTTCAAAGTTTAAGAAAAAATTGTTAATCGAGTGTTGGGGTAGTCGGCACTATACTGGATATCTCATCTTCAAAATAATCTGCATGATGATAGGCAGATCCTTTTGGCATGCACAACCAAGGTTGCATTTCGTGAACTATTATTTTTCATCTGCCTACCTTGCTCTCATATCCATTAACGTTCTATTGGAGTGGGCATCAATATCCTATCAAAGGAAAGACGCAATTTTTCGCAAAACCTTATATGTATAGTGCAAATTTTTCCACAATTTGAAATTGACCCTAAGTGCCAAAAACCTCATCATATCGGCTGCCACAATCCGGATCGCATCCCAGCGCTTTTCCTTTAATACTCTGGCCTGTCGCGTTTGTTCTTTCATTTTCAATTGCCACTCAACCACTCAAAGTCGCTATTATTGTCATCGTTATTACATTCATTGTATATCCTTGCCATCAGGGCTATTGTCACTATTGGGATTGGGTGTATAAACGAGCTCAACTCCTACTCAGCTCGTCATAGCGAGCATTGTCGCACGTCACATAACTGACTGTGACTGTGTCTCCGACAATATCCCGGGGATGAGATCTCGCCAGGCTTCAGCATCCCGCAGATGCAGAATGAATACAGAGAATAACCAAACGAAGGACACAAGCGAATAGTAGTACAGAATATCCTGACAATTGCCTGGGACAATAATGTATTCTTTCCGGAGCTTTAGCTTTGGATATTATACACATTTTATCGCCTCTGACTCGGAGCTACATACATATTAGCTTACTGTTGAGCAGGGCCTTTACAACGTTTACGTAATCTTATCCTTTTCGCCTTTGTGTGGGGCTATTTCTGCTGAGTAAATGAGTAAACGTTGACACAACCGTTATTATTACGGAATGTGGAAGCAGGAAGGTATATGCATGCACATTTGCGGTTCGGATATAACAGTGATCCTACGGCGGAGATGAGGAGGGATGTAATTTTACGCGAACAGATTCAATTTAGCAGCTTCTGAATAGAATCACACTGACATTCCGGGATTGAGAAAATCTCGGATTATTCGGTGTTTTGTCTTTATTGTCTTTGCTGCTATATTTATATAATAAAGTTGTTAAGTCATTAGAGGAATAGGTTTAGGGTGTTAACGATGCCGTCAGCAAACTGATAGATTGTTGACCAAAAGGTCTGGAAAATTTCTATTAGGATGCTTGAGGCAGATTAGGAATTGTCATTGTCAAATCTTAGCTGTTACTATGCACCTTCACAAATAAATATGAGCGAAATGTAACCACATTTTTGATTTATTATTAATCATTTCGCAAATGAAATTAACAATTTAACAAGTCAAACTAACGATTTGGCAATGACAAATGATTTGCTGAATGATTATTTTGACTTGTGAAACAATTCTTGTTGTAGCAAATCAATGTCAACTTTGACATTTGAAAGTAAAATTCTCTCGAATTCAATCATCCATCCAACGCACTCTTTGCTTTTGTGGACTCTTTCTAAGCCACTTCAAAACATATCGTGAAGATTTAGTGTTCTCTTTTATTTTCTTGCTAATAAATAAGACAGTGTAGTTTTTTGGTTCGGACATCAGCGACATCAACATGCTACCTGCGCTGGTGTTTTTCGTTTGGAAGCAGCACCTCTCAAGTCGGCCAATAAGAAGAATCTTTATATGTGAACAGCTGTGCGAAAAAGGAGAATGATTCAAACCGAATTTATGATCTTCTAAATAAACTGACCGTAGTAGTTGAATCACTGAAACAGCAAGTGGCTGCGGTTAACGCTACTATAAGCCCGAAGGAACATTACGCTATCAGCTTCGCAAGAAGAATTTTCTTGTTCTTGTTATCGACACTAGCGACACTTATCTTACCGCCATATAGCGGACATATAGCGGAAAATATCGGAAACACAAAAGTTCCCACTATTAAAGCGGATAGCAGAACATGCCAAGAAAAGTTTCTGAACGTTACTATAAAGTATGTACTCGTATATTAACAGCACACCGAAAAGTGTAACGCAACGCCCGTCGTAAAACTAAACCTTATTTCGCTCTACTATCAGAACATTCGTGGCATTTCTTCGAAACTTGATACTCTTCGCCAAACTATTCTCACGAATTTTTCTGATACCGTTATTCTCACTGAGACGTGGCTAAAATCTTATCACCGATCATACGAATTAGGACTGACCAATTATACAGTTTATAGATGCGACAGAGACTCAAATACATCACTGAATTTCAGAGGCTGAGTGGTATTGATCGCAGTCAAACAATCCGTAACATCTAAAGGGCTGGATAGACCTCCATCGTGAAATGGATTCCGCGGCGACTTTCTCAATGAAAATGTATACTTACTTTCGTGGAATATTTTGCAAACCCTGGGGAATTATATAAACTACGATCCGAGAGCGGTTCCATAATTCTTCTCGGCCATTTCATGTATTATTTTTCGATGCCCCGGTTATTAGATAATTTCCACGTTGAACTAATCTTGGACAGTGAATCGGTTTGACGTTTGCGAAACTCACCACGCTTGACGGAAAATATGCTACCGAATGGACCCATTTTCACCATGCGTTCGGACAAGGGGAAAATATTTTTTTTTTGTTATTTTTAAGATGATTTAGGACGTAAAACGCCTTTGTAGCAATAGTTTAAACTGAAATTATAAATTCACCATGGTATTTTGCCGGTTCATTACCGTTTCATTTTCATTTACGCCCGAGGTCTATCCAGACCTTAAGATAGAGACATATTAACGGACATCTAATGTACTCGACGTTTCCTTTGATATGATATCGCACATGCCCCTTCCGCGTGAAGGATATTTTTATGTTCTTTTTGGTCCTTTTTTAAATCAAAATTAATTGTTGACTTAGCTTGAGATCTAGCACCCAAAAGATTATAGAAGAAAAAAATTGCCTTAGATTATTTTTTTCTATTTTAAATTCTAAAACAATTCCTTCCAATACAATACTTCCTTAGGTCAAGGATAA
This sequence comes from Microchrysa polita, assembly GCA_949715475.1. Classification (NCBI taxonomy): domain Eukaryota; kingdom Metazoa; phylum Arthropoda; class Insecta; order Diptera; family Stratiomyidae; genus Microchrysa; species Microchrysa polita. The sequence continues at coordinate 129,241,465 of OX454415.1, read as the reverse complement.
TGAAATAATGAAATGTAATTTTCAGTATAGGGCTGAATTAAGATCGAGAGTGAAATTTTTCGTTCAATAAAAATGGATACTTACTGTCGTGGAATATGTCACAACCGGTGGGGAATTCCATAAGCTACAATCCGAGACCAGTTCCATAAATCTCCTCGGCCATTTTATGTATTATTTTTCGATTCCCCGGTCCTTTGACATTTCACGATGAAATAACCGGGGAATCGGAAAAAAATACATAAAATGGCCGAGAAAAATTATGGAACTGTATTCGGATATTAGCTTATGGAATTCCGCAGCATTCCATACATATTCCACAATAGTAAGAATGCATTTTCATTGACAAAATCGCAGCGCTGAAAAATTTCACTCTCGAGGTCAGTACTAGGCTTGACTTTTGTTTAACCAAATATTTTATTTTTACTAGTGTTTTAGTACAAACATTATTTGGTGAAAATTATTTGGTGCGCCCTTATCGCAATATAAATAAATTGAAAATAGTTGTACGTATACTCAATATACACCATTGACTTAAGCGACCTTAAGTGATCTGCGAGTGTTACTTTTTCACATCTAATCTTTTTCACATTGTAGATATTAGTGCTTTTAGGTGCTTTTCGACTTACATGGACATTGACCCTGTCCATGTCGAATGAAATCGGATCAAAATTTCCCAATTCGGTAACAGCTGACTATCGTGTCACCGATAACGCGATATTTTGAATTATAAATTTCATTTGTAATTATGCACCGTGCGAGATACAATTAGAAGGAAAAGTCTCAAGAAATATTAAAATGATTAACTCTGAATAAAGTTTACAAACCAAAATAAATAATAATATAACAAAATAAGAATTTTCCTGAAAATTTCAGAGCCGTCCAAAGATATGCCACGCAAGGACGAAACAATTGCAAGCACAAAGGAGGTAATTTTACCAAAGTTGCGTGACTTGCGGGACACTTTGGATATTTTCAGGACAATTTCGAGAGGATTTTAAATTCAGGGTGTAAGGATTGCTTGGTCGATAGTGACCAAATGTTACACTGGCGCATGCGCAACTGGAAAATAGATACTAAATCGCCCACGGGGGAATAGTTGCGACGGACTGGGACGTCATTTTTTTTCTCAAAACAGGTCGACATGGACAATCATGTCGGGACACGCTTGAAAACTGGTGGTGTGTTTGTTTCTGGAAACGTCGGGTGGATGGCTTTTTTCTGGCGGAGTCGAGTTGCGTCTGTCGCCGAGGGCGGTTTGTTGGAAGTTTTGTTTTTGAATTGTTTTTAAATTTTTGCGTGTGTGAAAAAAAAATTTGGAAAAGTTGGGAATCCTGCCTGCTCTTTTCGTCGAGTATACGAGTCATTTGTGACTATAATTTGCGACTTAGTTAGCCTGAACATCACATTTTGGATTTCTTAAATTTTTGCGGTTTTGTACAAGTAAGTTTTCGGCCTCCGTGCATGGAGATAGACGAAGGAAGAATATTATCAAAGGAAATATTTTTTTATTTTATAAAATTTATTTGTTTCTGGCACTCTGTAAATTAATAATATTGAAAAGTTTGAAGAAAAAAAATATCGTTAATGTTGATAATTGATTTGATTGAAGTGTATATGAATGGAAAATAAACCGTTGTTTTTTTGTAAAATTTTTGGTATAATTTTTGTATGAAAAAAAATTATTCAAACAAACTAAATAAAAATATAGAACTACTATATAGCTAAATACATGACAAATGACATACGGTTAGTCCGAAAACCGGTACTTTCAAAACGGTTAACCGTTTTTTTCGGTTTTTTCATCCTCCCGGTTTTAACCCGGACGGTTGTTTGCCCATCCGGTTAAAACCAAAAAAAAAAAACTTTCTAAATTCATAAAATTTTTATATTTTCTTGATTTGTCAGTCTGTAATTCTATTGCTTGTCTTCTATGAAAAATTTCGTATTTCCGAACACTCTCCTTAGTGCTATTATTCCAAGAACCATCGCTTCGTCAAACTACCGCTCCTTGCATTTTTCCTTTGCTAGGCAGATATTGTTTACGTTGCGTGTCACACGTGTATCTTTTATGCGTCGTGAATGTATATGTCTATCAGATCAGTGCATTTAGATTTAATTGTTATAGGAAGACGAATCGCCAGTTGCTACGACGACGTCCGCATCCACATCGATATCCGCGTCCACTTCAACATCCGTCGTGTCCACAAAGACTTCAACATCTACATCATAGTGAAGTCATATTATCATTTCAAATAGAAAAAAATAGAGTAAGGTTAATTCTTGTGGTTTTTGAATCAGTGGGCTCCCAGGAATCTAAAACTCATTTTGCTAAAAAAAATTTGATCGGAAAGGTCCCAAAAAGGACAAAAAAGGATACTCTTTAATCCTTGAATGGAGGTCGGCATGTGGGGTATCAAATCAAAGGGGACGTCAAGTACATTACATATCCGGTGTTTGTTCCATGTTTCAAGGACCCTCAACGGAATAAATCGAGATTAAATGGAGAATTATTGTGTTTCCCGTGTATCTTTCCGAAGCCCTAATTACGAGAGTGATTCAAATTGTCACTACGTTTCTCACTTTTCCGAATCTATAATAGCTAAAGATTCTACTATTAAATTTGCTAAAAAAAAAATGATCGGAAAGCTCTCAAAAGGGACACTAATTACAAACCTTGATCGAACGTGGGCATACGGGGTGTCATATCAAAGAGGACGTCGAGTACATTCCATATCTGGCGTCTATTACTTGTTTCAAGGACCCTCACAGGAAAAAATTGGGATCCAATGGAAAATTTTCATGTTTCTCGTATATGTATCTTTCCAAAGCCTTAATTTTTCGTTTTAGCCCGAATTTTTCCATTTAGTGTCCTTGAAACAGGAAACAAACACCGGATATGCAATGCACTCGACGTCCTCTTTGACATGACACCCCCCATGCTCACTTTTATCAAGGTTTGTAATTAGTGTCTTTAATGTCCTTTTTCAGAGCTTTCCGAAAAATTTTTTCTTAGCAAATTTAATGGTAGAATCTTAACCTATCATAGATTCGGAAAAGTGAGAAACGTAGTGACAACTAGGATTATTCTCGTAGTTATGGCTGGAAAGATACACGCAAAACACAATAATTTTCGATTTAATCTCGATTTATTCCGTTGAGGATCCTTGAAACAGGAAACAAACATCGGATATGTAATTTACTCGACGTCCCCTTTGATTTGATACCCCACATGCTGACCTCCGGCCAAGGATTAAAGAGTATCCTTTTTTGTCCTTTTTGGGACCTTTCCGTTAATTTTTTTTAGCAAAGTGAGTTTTAGATTCCTGGGAGCTCGCTGATTCAAAAACCACGAAAAACAGCCTTACTCAATTTTTTTCTATTTGGAGGCCTGAAATGGGATATTTTGACTGCACTATATACCTACATTGTCAAGCAATAAAACTCAGTTAACTAATTTTGAAACATTATGAATACTTCTGACAATTTTATTTGATTATCTTTTTTTCAACATGTTTCTCTGTAAGGGCTCCATTACACAGTCATATTTATACAGGGTGTCCGGAAACTGCCGCATAAACGCACCGGATTATGATACCTCAGTTGATTTCCAGCAAAAAAAGTTGTACGAACATACCACCTCAGCTTAACCCTTTAGCTGCCTAAAGGCATTTAAAGATTTTTGAAAAAATCATTTTCTTGCACGACTTAAAGGCTAATATCTCCACAGCTACACCAGGTAGAGTAGTGAAATAAAATGATTATTACAGCCAACAAATTTACCTGTAAAATGAAATTAACCACACTAAAATCGGATAAGAGGTTTGGTTTTTACAGAGCTTCAAAGTCAAATTTGTGTTAGTTGACCCAAAAACAATCTTTTTTTTTTCATCTCAATTTTCTCCAACTTCTGCCAAGGTGAGGTGCTTGTACGATTCTTTTAAAAATTGGCGCATAGTCTAGCGATCATATCTTTCTTACATTATTTTATTCTAGCTCCATTATTTCTAACAGTTTTAGTACCTTAAGTGCAGAAAACTAGGGTTAATTTTGGCTCGATTTCGACATAGATTTTACCAATTGCAGATCTTTAGGGGCAGTGTGAATTGAATTGTATTGAATTCGAGCTAAAATTAACCCTAGTTTTTTACACTTAACGTATAAAAACTGTTAGAAGTAATGAAGCTAGATCAAAATGACGTAAGAAAGATATGAAGCTCTGTAAAAACCAAAGTTCTTATCCGATTTTAGTGTGGTTAGTTTTATTTTACAGGTAAATTTGTTGGCTGTAATAATCATTTTATTTCACTATTCTAGCTGGTCTAGCTTTGGAGATATTAGGCTTTAAGTCGTGCAAGAAAATGATTTTTTCAAAAATCTTTAAATGCCTGTGGCAGCTAAAGGGTTAAGCTGAGGGGGTATGTTCGGTACAACTTTTTTGCTGGAAATCAACTGAGGAATCATAATCCGGTGCGTTTATGCGGCAGTTTCCGGACACCCTGTATACGAACATCAGCTTAACGAGTGTGTGATGCATTATTTTGCTAAAATTCCAAGCAATTCAATGAAAAACCGGTTAACCGAAGACCGGTACTTTGAGCCCGGTTAAAATCGGACGGTCTATCCGGCTTTGCGGAAAAAACCGAAAACCGGGTTATGGGCCGGTTTTTGACATCCCTACTGTTAACTCTTTTCAGAAAGACATAACTGTAACTTTAAATTGAATTTAGTGTCTAGGCTCCAATCTCTACTTCAAAGCTATAGAAAGACTCCAAAAAGACGTCAATTACCAATAGGCCAGTCAATAAACCGAAAAATAAGGCGTTAGGTCGCAAAAAATTGCTCGGCTCTGGTTTTTTGGGATATTGTTAGGATAGATACCAAAAGTGTACCACCAAGTTTGCAACTTCGAAAAACCTGTGCTAACCCCATGACCCTAAAAAAACCTCAAAATTTTCGGACTTTTTTCATATTTTTGTTTGTAATTTCTAAAAGGTGCTTCCTACAAGTAAGTTGTCCACTGCACTGTTAAAGCTAAGAAAATCTTCTTTAATTTGAGTGTAACCCCAGCTTTGTAGGCGCAAAGGATCCCAAGATACAGCACTTTAAACATTGTTTTTTGAAAAAAAGTTCGAAATTGTAATTTCAGTCATGTTCCGAGCTGAATATCGGCTTAAATGCGCATTTTACAGAGAAAGTCATGTGACATGAAGTTATAAACCAGTTCCTTAGCTGTATATATGTCGGAACGAATGGAATCAGACCATGAGGTCATAGGGCTGCCCCTGAAAATTAGGTTCTTCTAAGAAAAACTTTTTTCTTTATGTACCAATATTAACCAAACTTCACCCAATTATGTTGCTGGTTAAGCATAAAAAATATCTAGGAACGGGTGAAATCGGAACAGTACGTTATAGGGCTATCATACAAACCAACCTCTGGAAATTAGGTTCTTCTAAGAAAAACTTTTTTCTTTATGGACCAATCTTAACCACCCTTCCCCCAAATGTGTTTTTTAGTAAAGCTTGAAAACATATCTAGAAACGGATGAAATCGGAACACTAGGTCATAAGGCTGTCATACAAACCAACCCCTGATAATCAGGTTCTTCTAAGAAAACCTTTTTTCTTTATGAACCAATCTTAACCAAACCTCACCCAAATGTGTTGCTAGTAAAGCCTCAAAACATATCTAGGAATGGATGGAATCGGAACATTACGTCATAGGGCTGTCATACAAACCTCCTAAAATACAATTTCGGACTTTTTTACAAAAAAAGCACATTTTTTAAAGTGCTGTATCTTGGGATCCTTTGCACCTACAAAGCTGGAGTTACACTCAAATTAAATTAAATTAAATTAGCTTTAAAAGTGCAGTGGACGACTTACTTGTAGGAAGCACCTTTTAGAAATTACAAACAAAAATATGAAAAAAGTCCGAAAATTTTGAGGTTTTTTGAGGGTCACGGGGTTAGCACAGGTTTTTCGAAGTTGCAAACTTAGTGGTACACTTCTGGTATCTATCCTAACAATATCCCAAAAAACCAGACCCGAGCAATTTTTTGCGACCTAAAATCGGTAATTGACTGGCCTACTATGCATTCACAAAAAAACAATAATTTTAAAGCTCTTCATATTGAAGTTAACATTTAGCTCTGTAAACCGCCAAGTACCTTATCACACACTATTTAGAATAGAATACCTACATAATAATACATAATCGAAAACCAACACTCGAGAATCTGAAATTTAACCCATTCCCCGCCAACACATTTTTTTTCGAATTACATCCTGAAAATTGGTATTTACGATAAAGAAGCCACCCTGAATCCAAAACCGTTTACCATTTTTTCCTACGTGCCTCCGTTCTCCCACAAAGGCCCGATGCCATATGGCATCATTGGCGGGAACCCATTACAAATTTTTTTTTTTCAATTAAGATAAAAACGTTGAAATTTTTTTGGAAAAACACTTTTTACTTTCTTTAATTTTAATTCTGAGCTTGTGTGAAATTTTAAGAAGCATTTAACACATAATCCTGTATCACATTTGATGCATTTAGTCCGAGTTTGGCTTTTGCAGGGCGGATATGCACATCTTCTTCGATTGCATTTCGCAACATAATGGCCAATTCCATCATACGTGCAACATTCGGAAGACTGTGGTATGTGCTCCCCAAATCTGATGAGCCACAGTCGTACAATAGTAGGTTGCAATATCCCTACGGAACTGCATTTGGGTGACTTCCCCGACTTTATTTGTAATATCCAAGCATTTTCATCATCCGACATGATAGGTTCAAGATATTCAACCGCCTCATGTAATTTCATTCTGCATAAGAAATATGCATGAAAAAGAATGGATTGAAATTGCTTTCTTTAAAAAAATAACGGATAAATGCTCATTGTGGAAATTGAATTTTGGTAAGTTACTTTTACACACTTTTTTTGCTCTGTACCGAGACAAGCCTTTCGAAGTACTGACTCAAAGCTTTTGTGGACAAATATGTCCTTCAAACTCCTTGAAATTCAAAAAAAATCAAGATGAATAATTATCACGGTTGATTCAGCGCTTGAAAATAATGTTGCGTATACGCAACTTTGAGCGTTTACAGGGTGTAGTGTGCATGCATATAGACCATCCAGAGTAAAGGATGATGCACACTTGAGAGCAACAAGGATAATTCCGAAAAAAGTCCCATTGTTGAGACCAGATACGTCAAAGGAGTAATTTGACTCTTTGACGAGGTCTCGTACGTGTTTCACAAAGTGAAAATTATTAAAAACGCAGTAAAACATATTGAAAAAATATAAAAAAAAATAAAATTAAAAATAAATTTTTTAATAGGTTTCCGCCAATGATGCCATATGGCATCACTAAAATGTATTTAGTGTTACTACCTATAAAACTACCGTTATTGCAAATGTTTTTTTTGCTATTCTAATCTATGCTACTCTGGCTTTTGTTTAACACAAATTGTTCTGAGAAAATCAGGTCGCAAGTATATAATTTTTGAAATTTTGTGGAGTCTTACCCGCAAAAATCGCATTTTTCTTAAAAAAATTTCACGACACTTTTTTTTTCTGCTCCCAATGGCACAAATCTAACTAAATACTAGCCAGGAACATTGGAATAGATAGAATAAACATTACTTAGTGTAACAAAGAAAAAAACAATGTTGAGGATGTTACAGGGTGTCCGTGGCGCGCTCCCAAATATGAGGCTCACAGTAAAAAGTTTATTGAATTTCCCACACAAAGTGTAGTAAAAATTACTACAAAAAAAAGCTAAAAAAAAATTTGAAATTTAATCTTACACATTTCTTTAGCAAAAGGTTAAAATAAATGAAAACTATTAAATTTTAAATAAAATATTGTGAAATCACATTGCTACTGTAATTTTACAAACAAAAAATGTAAAATTAAATCAAGTGAATGTGATTTTTCATCATTTAATGTAAAATGAAATCAAATGAATGTAATTTTTCATCATTTCATTTTTACATTTCGTAAATCTTGTCGATAGTATTCTGCTACGCTGTGTGGCGCACTTGGTTGAGTCGCCACTCTACGATGCTAGTAATCTAGAGGTCCGTAGATCGAATCTCGGCGTGGTCCAAAATTTTCGAACATGTGAGGATAGGAAATATATAGTGCTTGCAACATTATATACACTCCGAAATTATATGCATTGTAACGTTGACTCGAAATTGCCTATAAACGGCTGAGTTAACGTTAAGTTAATTTTAAATAAAAAATTTAATTTTACACATGGGTATGGGACTTGTTTCCCTCTATGAATTTAAAATTAAATCTTTGTTGGAAATGGGTTAAATATATTGATGTAATTTTAAATGCTTTATTTAACGTAAATTTCGTGTTGTAAATTTACAACTCTGAAAGTTGGCAACCAATTGCCTACTCTGAAAGCTGTAAAAATTTAAAACCGTGGCTTTTACTGATGCCATATGGCATCATTGGCGGGGAATGGGTTAATTATCTGGAAAGGCACCACTTTATTAAGATCAATCGACATCTACAATATGCAATCCACCCCGGATTTCTCTTATTATTATCAACACAGACTGCTGAAAATGTACTTTTGATAATCTCCTGTGCGCTGTGCATCTACCTACCTAGGTCCTAGGATATGACTATAGTAGTGTCATTCAGATAAATGGATTCATTATTGAGTTAAGGGTGATCCATAGACAAATCATGCAATCGACGAAATTGCAATTAGTAACCATTTCCGAAATTTAAATTGAAATGTTGTTCTTGTACGGTTACGTAGGTATTATTGAAGGGATTTATCGGAAGTGTGTGAAAACAGATAAAGTATACGTTACCAATGGAATATGCATAATATATTCCATATACATATGTATATTGTATTAATATGCATAATGGAAAAGATTTATTTTCTTAACTTTCACTTCCATTGAAATATACACTTAAAATTGTGGAGTTATTTTCAGCAGTAATGTTTAAACATGTCTATGAAAAAGAATTATTCTTATAACCACAACATTCGTGACTAAGATTTACGGAAATGAGTTTTTGAATTCACGTGAATCCTATATGATCAAATAACAAACAAAATTGTATTTTTCTATCAGACATCCGTTTTGTGAAATATGCATGCTTACGTAGTAAAGTAATACATAGCTTCAAAAAAATGTGTTTATCTTTTGTATGTGACTTTTACATGATTTCTAAGTTATTTCCTGAGTATATTAATATTCCTAAATGCTGAGGAGGTGTATGTAAAGGTCAAAATGTGTAATAGGTCTGACATTTAAAGCGATATGTTTTCCTTGTAGATACCAAAATTAGGGATATCTCCTATATGTAATTATGTGAGTGAGGATGACCTGTTAATAAATGTATTATAATAATCTTTTCATAAAGACTGTACCGTGTAATTTTATGTAGCCACTCGTACCTAAATTTTTTATGAACGTCACGGCTATGATTATTATTTTCGATTAATTGTATGTTTGTTGTCGTGCTATAGATGGTTTAATCAATTTTTGTTTGTTTTAAACAAAATGCTTAGAATTTCCGCACAGGAGACTCGTCTAAACGTGAACTGCGTCAAAAGTGGACTCCCGCTTATGTGAACAATTTTATGTTCACCCAGACTAATCTGAAACGTGAACAAGTCCTAAAGCCCTCAAAAATTAGCACTCAAATGTCTGGAAAAAGAAATCTCTACTACATTATTTTAGGGTGACTTGTTTTTCGGCCTCTTGGGGAAAAGGGGCTCCATCGTATAACGTGATTAGCAAAGTATAGGTACTTAAGCCATGCGTATGACCTATATCATCTGCCATCTGCCACTTTCACTTGCATTTATGCGTTTTATTGGATACCATATGAGGAGAGTTTCGCCTGGTGTGATAGAGTGTAAAACAATAGCGAACTGTTCTTTTCAACTTCGCCTCAACTGTTATTCGCTTTGTATAAATACCCCTCAATCATTATCTTTCACCGAAGTTAAAATAGGAACTCTGAAAATTTTACACATGTCAGTTGGTGTAAACCAAAAGGGAAGGAAGAAGAAGATGATAATAGGGACACTGACACCCTTTACATTTCTTGTTGGTACTGTAGACCCAAAAGTCCATGTGTAAAGTTGTATCGCTGTGACTGTATCGGTTCACCGCACCGGTGAGTTTTTTTTCGTGAACCAACTTTCATGGTGGTAGATTTTCGAAAGCAAAGCGCGGCTGTGATATTTGGTTTTTCTGTTAGGGAAATTGGCCAGGATGCTATTGTAATGCTTAACATTATCTTAAGTAAAGAGTTTACAAGTGTTCTTTTCGTTTTAATGGTGGTAAAATGTCGAACAAAAAAACCGACGCCCCTCAATGCCAAGAAGTTACGTTGCCAACAAAATCAATGCTAACATTCGTGATGAGCGTAGCTGAACCATTATTGATCTATACCGTTCGATGTCGCAAGGAATCTAGGAGGAATTTATTTGAAGATTTTCATATGAGAAATGTTACAGCCAAATGGAGTAGTGGCTGCAGGCATGTTTTTATGGATGTTGAGACGCAGCCCCCGCATCCCACGAAACAGCCGTGGGGCCCTCCTCTCAGTGGCGTTGATAAGGGGGGATTAAGGGGATCAATCCCCCCTCGGTTACACTTTTTTCTTGTTACTTTAGGTACGTAAAACAAAGCAAAAGTAATTTTTTTGCTAGAATTATTCAACGTGTGCAGTGTTTCAAAAAAACCTGAAACCATATTCAGAACTGCAATAGAAAATTTAATTGTATAATAGAAGCGTTCAATTGTATAATAGAAGCGTGTAGATCGAATAGAAAACTTCAGCAGAGGGCTTTACGTTCATCTACTTTTCCAAATTGGATCTAGAAGTGCTGCTGGAAAAAATTGAATGCACTGATTAAAAATTTGTCGCGGGAAAATCTTAATGTTCCGCTCTTCCACAGAAGCGGAATTTCCAATGGTGAAATAAATTGTACATACGATTATAAAGACTTCTTGAGTTTATCAACATTCTTTTTTTAAGTTAAAATTCGACGAAAGGTTTTCTCGTATATAGCAGGCAAAGTAATTCTTGACTATCTCTATAGTTGTTCGCAATTTAATTGAATTTAAAACGAAGAACTCTCAAAGCTATAACCAGGATTAGTTTTTTAAACTAAATCTAATATAAAAATAAATTGTAGAAATTCCCAAAATTGAAAAATATATAGTCATATACAGGCAGTAATTCGAAACTAATTAACAAACAAACAAACGAAATTCCGCGGTGCCCTAGGGTTGATGATCTCTCAGGGGTTCCGCACAGATATTCAAAAATGCGAACAAGTTTTAAAATTCCGAAGCTTAGTCTGCTACACTGTAAGGAAAATCAACTTAACTGTAAAATATTTGACCAGCATCAGAGACTCAACCGATTTTCTTTTACAACTTTCTACTATATCAAATGGAAAAGGAAGTAGTGTGTACCAGAAAATAAAGCATATTGTAATAAAGCATTTCATTTGTGACGAGGTTTTTGGGATTTAAATTAAAGCGAAAATAAATTAAAGGATTAAATAATGTGTTAATTAAACTTTTCTACGATTTTTTTAAACGAATGTTAACAGTCCGAATTTTCTACTCACATTTTTGGTATCCTTTTCAAACAATTGGCTGATAGCTAGTGTCTCGAAATTTATAGCAAATATGTTTAACAGTCCAAATTTTAAGTTCTACTCACATTTTTGGCATCCTTTTCAAACAATTGGCTGATAGCTGTCAAGTTTGGAAATCTTAGAAATATCTACTCACGAATTTCTGAGTTATCGGAAAATTTTGACTTAAAAACACAAATACTGTACTTTATTCACATATACTAGGCATTCCCAACGAGCTCTCGTCTTCACAATTTCCTTTTCGAGACATATAAATATATGATTTATTTTAATCCCTGTTTTGAGGTGTTTCGGCGATGCTAGGTGTTCCGTGACTCCGAAAAGTTTGGGAACCACTAGTCTAACCCAATATAAAGCTCTGATACTCCAATCACAGAAGGGAAAATATGTACGAACATTGGAATACTAGCCAAATTATCGATGAATATTTTCAGGACTCAGTTTTTTTCGTATGGCATAATTGCTGTCTATTTTGCACCAAGATTTGCTAAAACTGCCAATTTGAAGTGTAATAAATACAGAAATTGTTATTCTGAAATTCAACATTTGATAACCGTGAAGGTGTAAATAATCTTGCAAAATGATCCCCCTCCTCTCTGAAAAGCTATCTACGCCACTGCCTCCTCTGCCGTCCCGTTTCCCTTAAACAAAACGTACTTGTGTTCAAAATAAGCTCGAAAACGAGCCTGCCTTTTTTGTAAGGTTATTTATTAATCGTAGTGCTATGACCATGTGCTTGAAACAAAATTGCATAGCCATTCGTTGCACTGTTCCATTGTTCAAAAAAAATCTCACGGGTGAACCGCATCAATAATAGTGACGCAACTGCGTGCATATTTACTCAGGGGACGTGTCCCCAACGGATAGCTGGTCGAACAAATTTCCATTACTTTCATGAAAGTGTAAGGTGTTTAAATCATTGTTTCGTGCAGCTTCCTTAGACAACCTCCTTATTTTCAAGCTTTCAAACGATATTGGATATTGTTGTGACAATTGTCATCTTATAACAAAGCTTGACGCACTTTTATCTGTTTCCTTTCGACTATCTGGAGCACGTTCCATTTATACGATTTGAGTGAAAATAGTTACTAACATTAACTTTTCGTTGTTCCTAAACACCAATAGTCACAAATAGCTATCTCTCCGAGTCAACTTTTGACGTTTCAAATTTCAAATGGTCGACTGTCGTTGATAGCTATTTCCACTCGCACTCTCGAGATGAGCCACCGATAGCTATGGAAAATGTCCGTTGGCAAGTTCAAGTATGTGAGGTTATGTCGGGTCGGTTGTTGATGTTATTATCAAATGTTGCGATTATTAATTACTATTTAGGCAATGTTTGCTTTTTAATCGACACTAAAGTTAATAAACTAAGTGTACAGATTGATTTCTATGAATGTAAACACTAACTATGAATGCCACCGAGTTATAAATTGTTTTTTGTAAACATATTTTTGAATTCAACGGCTGTTGTGACATTTCCATATTATGTTCTCCTGAGAGCCCTCTCACAAAAGCTCATAACTACGACAATAGTCATGCTATGACTACAGCTACGACTATAGTTAATTCCGGAACGCACTCCTGCTGCCATGTTGCATCCGACATCAAGGGATTCGGCAATGAAGTCTCGGTAAATTTTAAGTATGCATTTTAAAACTGGTAAATTTTTAAAATTTCTAATAAATAATTGGAATAGTGTAGTGTAGGATCGTCAGCAGACCCATGTGATATACACTTACGGACAAAAGTATCGACTCAACCTATAATCCCGCATATTTGTACTTGTTTTTTTTTTTAAGTACGGTAATTAGCCATTAAAGTCATTAGAAAGCTTGAGACCTCAGCTTTATGTTGGTACCATTTAACCAATATTTGGTGAGTTCTTTTAAAATTAATGCTCTTTGAACGAAAACGTTGGGGAAACGGGAAAGTATGAAAATGGTTTATCGTTAGGTTTTTTGAAAATATGTAAAACAAAAACTGTTGGAAAATAACTTAAGTATTTATTATTTAAGTATTTGGTATTGCCTCCTCTTGCTCTAAGACAGCTTCCAGTCGATTCTCCATTGATCTGATCAAGTTGCTGATGGTATATTCCGACTCCTCTAAAATGGCTGCCTTCAATTCTTCAGTGGACGAATGGACTCGATTTCTGGCTCGGACTCTTCTCTTGAGCTCGTTCTATGAGTGTTCAATGGGATTGATGTCTGGACTGCGTGCAGGCCAGTCAAGTGTCAACATATTGACTTCATTCAGGAACTGCCTAGTGAGACGCGATGCGTGACACCGGGCATTGTTGTGAATCAAAGTGAAGTTCTCGCGAATAAATGCTTCAAACGACACAACGTGGGCACGGAGAAAGTATCGATCAGCTGTCAGCCCTCCACCGGGCACGAATACGAGCTCCGTTTTCCCCTCTAAGGAAATGCTAGCCCACATCATAACGAAACCGTCGCCGTACGCAACCGTTTCAGTGAAACAGCACTGCGAAAATCGCTCACCCGGACGCCTTTAGACTCTGCATCTTCTGTCACTGATATGAACACACATTCTCGACTCGTCGGTGAACCATACTGGGCTCCATTCCGTAACCCTCCAATGCAGATGATCTCGAACAAATAAGAAGCGCGCTTGCCGGTGTTGTTCAGTTAATTTGAAGCCCGTGGCAGGCTCCCTTAGAGTGATATTCGCTTCCCTTAATCGTCTCCTCACTGTCCGGGCACTGACGGTTACTTTGCGAACACGCCTCAAGTTATGCTGCGCAGAAACACCCGTGAGGAACCGATTTCGTAGCGTACTTGTAACAATGAAAATGTCGTATCTCTCGGAAGTGGATCGAGGGCGTCCCGTTCTTGGTCTCGAATTAAATATAACTTGACCCTCTTGATCAGGCTCGCGCCGTATCCATGGATGACATATGATTGAAATTACTTTAGATGTAAGTAAGCTAACTTTCCAGGTGCAACTGATAATGAGAAACCGATTAGAAGCGCTTTTATAGGGGTAATTTACCTGACCATTAGCCACCATAAATTTAAATTTTTCTGATTTTTTTGTTACAATTGGCATTAATTTAAAAAGTGCGCAGGAAACGTCGATAAAAAGGGTACCAAAAGGTAGCTAAGACTTCAAACTTTTAAATCACATACGACTTTTATGTATAACTATCGCACTTTTCAAAAAACACGCACAAATATACCCGATTATAGGTTGACTTGATACTTTTGTCCGTAAGTTTAGTTTATTGCATGTTTCTATGGGAAGCATGCAGAAGAAAAGTTTGCTTGATTCAAGATTTCCTTAAAATATTGGTAATCATAATCATACTTGGATCAATGGTTCACTATAATTTTTACCCACACCAAATTATAATTTGTGTACCTACCTATGGCTTAGTATGAAATTAGAAAACAACTAGGGGGCTTCGCCCCCTGCTCACTACGCTCGCCAACCCCCGGGGCCGAGGCTAATTTCGGGCGCGGCCGAAATTTGGATACCCTTCGCTTGGGCTTAAAGTTTTTTCGGGCGTACTTAAGACTTGTATTTAATCCCCCTCCTCATTCTTTTTCTTCCGTCTTGACAAAAGTTTTGGGCTTGGTTGAAATAAGTGGGCAAATAAAAATATTTCCTCGGAAAATTTTATTGAGGTTGCCGGAGCATGACCCCACAGTACGATTCCATTCGTTTTTAACTTTTTAGTTGCTTTGATAAAGACACATTAACTCAAGGTTTTGTGAAATTGGTGTAAAAAAAATGTTTCTTAGAAGAACCAATATGGGGGGTTTGGTTTTTATGGCAGCCCTATGACCCCATGGTCCGATTTGATTCAATCTTACATATGTTTTGTGTCATCAATAGAAATACATTTGTGTGAAATTTGGTTGAAATTGGTGCACAAATAAAAAAGTTTTTCTTAGAAGAACCTAATTTGGGGGATTGGAATTGTATGGCAGCCCATGACCCCATGGTCCGATTTTATCCATTCTTACATATGTTTTGTGTCAACAATAGAAATACATTTGTGTGAAATTTGATTGAAATTGGTGCACAAATAAAAAAGTTTTTCTTAGAAGAACCTAATTTGGGGGGTTAAGTTTGTATGGCAGCCCCATGACCCCATGGTATATTTTGGCTTATCTATAGAAACACATTTGTGTGAAATTTGGTTGAAATTGGTACACAAATAAAAAAGTTTTTCTTAGAATAACTCAAATTGGGGAGCTAGGTTTGTATGGCAGCCCCATGACCCAGTGGTCCAATTTGGGTGAATCAAACATACAAACAGCCTGCATCAATAAGAAGCACGTGTGCAAAATTTCAGCTTGCTAGCTTCAATACCCGCCGAGTAAAACGCGTCGCAACAGACAGACAGACAGACGGACATGCTCCAATCGACTCCCCAAGTCATGCTTATCATATATGTATACTTTTTATATGGTCGGAGATGCTTCCTTTAATGCGTTACAAACTTCATGACAAAGTTAATATACCCTTTCATTCTATGAGCGAAGGGTATAAAAACATGTAACACTTCTTTCTGCCGATTTAGTGTAGTTCCGAGGTGATTTCAGATTACAAAGTATGGTGGAGAAATTTTTTTTTTTGTTTCTTATGTTTTTTGGGGTGCTGAGCTTGAATCCGGAGCTTCCCACCAAAATTTCGTTGCGGAACAGGACCAAAACCGCGAAAAAACCCAAAATTTTCGGAGTTTTCCCGTTTTTTTGTTTATAACTCCGAAAGTGTACATTTCTCCGAAAACCTGTCCATGAAAATATTAGAGAAAACATAACTGCGGGTCCAACGCGTCAATAATCATTAAAATGTATTAAGCGGTATTGCTACAATTGATAGTCATTTTTTTTTGCGTTTTTTGCAATTTCGACCCTGTTTTGCAACGAAATTTTGGTGGGAACTTACAGATTCAGGTTCTGCACTCCCAAATACACAATGTACAAGATAAATGCAACTTTTACGACCAAAAATGAAAAACCGTTCAATCTCAAAATTTTTTCATAAAATGGACATATGTTAAAAATGGCAAATTTATATTATCCACTGTAGTAATACCGCTACATAAATTTTTAATATTTATGTTTCTTTGGACGCGCAATTATGTGCTCTCTAAAATATTCATGGAGAGTTTTTCGCAGAAATAAATAGTTGCAGAATTAGGGGGCGAATAACGGAAAAACAGCAAAAATTTTAGGGTTTTTCACGATTTTGACCCTGTTCCGCAACGAAATTTTGGTGGGAAGCTCCGGATTCGTGCTCAGCACCCCAAAAAACATAAGAAACAAAAAAAAATTTGTCTCCACCACATTTTGCAATCTGATGTACTAGGTTTATCACGTAGTAACTACACTAATTTGATTTTTTTCTATACTAATGCGCTTCCAGGATAAATCGGTCCACAGCTTTTGTGTAAAGTACCTCTTCATCTCAACCAAAATTGATTTCAATTTCAATATTCCTATCGCATCAACCGATAATATGAAAAGCACGTTATACGTTACGTAAAGTGATTATTGAAAAAATCCCTTAAAATTTATCGTTATTCATTCGGCACAATGCCATTTCCCGGTGGTACGAAATATCTGAAATTTGACCCCATCTGCTATTCGATCTCATATCCTATTCAAATTGGCCATTAGACAATAATTGAGCCGCTTGCTATAAAGAGCACGAGAAAATTCCTCCATAACAAATACACATCATGCGAAAACGTCAATATTCAAAATTACGCCATTGTTCTAAAACATGCCTGACGCTGAAACAGCCTGGGAATAAGTTCGTCCAGAGACAGAGTGCCGACGGACGAACGGACGGGCTGGGGGACACAGAGACCCATTCTCCCAAAAACGTATTGTGTTTGAGTATGGTGGCGCGCATAAGTGCGAGGCGATAGTGTGAAATGTTGGTAAGAGTCGATTCGGTTAATTTTTGAAATCATGGCACGTCGTATTCATAAGGATGTGGTTGGAATTTTGATGAAAACATACTCCCGGTTGCTATTTAATACAATGTGGTGTTACGTCAGACACGCAGACACACAGGATACATTTGAAACGACCATCCTCTTGGGACATTCCGACAAGCCATCATAGAATAGATAAAGCCGAGTGTGTCTTGTCTGGGAATATGCAGAGAGAGATACAACATTCCTAGGACTAGGACATAGCGCAAACATTTGTATTTCCATATGCGAAGCAAATAACGGAATCTGATTAGAGCAAATGTTGCTATTTTTAGATCAACACAAAAAGCTCCTGCTCCTGGCTACTATGGTGTAGGAGAGAGATGTGGAGGAAGAAGTTACTGAAAGCAAATTGTGGTTCGTTACGATAGAATTTTTCTCGCGCGCTCGAACGCGGATGAATCTATATGGTAACGCAAATAGGACACAGGGAATACGAATAAAGCATCAACATTGACCGTGTTGACCTAATCCATATATTCGTAGATAAATGTATAGGTAGACACGGTGGTGTCGTTGTTCGTTGTGGTGTCCTTCGAGGGGAGAGTTTCAGCAACGGAACGTGCAATCATCAACGCTTCAGTATGGGCATCCTCATTGATCAACTTTTAACGTTTCACGGAGCAACCATTAAAAGTTGAAAGTGATATTGTGTGGGGAGTCAAGACCATTTCATTATCCTTTTTACTGCTTGGTCGGTATATACTCCCAGAGTGTAACGGTACTGTCTCTCGACGCTCGTCGTAGCTTCATTAAATGTTTTGAAAAGTTCATATTCGACCGTGTGGTGGAATGGTCAGATGTTCAGACTAGAGAGAAAGAGATTCGAAATTTTTTTTAGAAGTGTTACCAAATAGAAGTTTTTGTTGGGGACTACTTTCCTCAAATGCATACTGATCACAATAATTTAAACCCTGTTTAAACTCCTCCTTCAGTAAAAATCTTTCTGTTTGCTCATTATACAATGTTATTATCGATCAGGAAATTGTTGGACCAAAGAGAATTGGGTCTCGTACAAAACCAGCCAAACTGAAATCCACCTGTTCATTATGAAAAAAAAAATCTCCGATCCGATCCACACCAACTACACTAGAAAACCGCGAAAATTGACGGTAAAGGAAGGGGAACACATATTTAGGACAAACATAAGCAACCCCCGAGTATATTTCATACTAAAGCAAAAAAGTATGCTTCCAACATACACCATAATTTTTCACCAAATCATCTGGCAACCGGCCTAGCAGTGCATGTTAGCAAGCAAAACACCAGCACAATAATCAACAGCATAATCCCCACAAAGAAAGACGCGCACAGTATAAAAGGCGAGTCAGACGACGAGTCAGTAGCATTCAGCATTCTAGTCTTGGCATCGAAGCATCTACACCTGAAATTTAGAAGCAAGACTCAAATCGACGTCAGCACCGAATGCGCACCAACCTGGATCATTCGGAAAGTGTGTGTTGAACATTCTACTTTTTGTATCATTGAATTGAATTAAAATATTTAAGAATATACATAGATCAAACTTAACCCTTCTGTCGGCACAAAGGTCTGGCCAGACCTTTGGCACTATATTTTGGTCAAAAAAGTATAGAAGATGAAATCGCAGCGATTTCATATTTCATGATATCCTAGAATAATATGTTTAGAAGCATTTTGCAAAAATTTAAAAAAATCGGTTGAAGCTTTGAGTATGTTTTTGACGGTTTTCGATTTATAGTACTATTTGATACCCAATAGGTCTGGCCAGACCTATAATTTTTTACCCCATTTTCGTCTTGAGCTAAAAAGTGAAAATATTAAATTCTCTGAAAAATCTTCTAATTTATGATGTAATAATGTCACTAAAATTCAATTTGTACGATAAACGATAACATTTTCTGAGATTTTGCTTTAAAAAGCCGTGAAGCTCGGAAATTGGGTACGCCTAATTTTATCCCGTCTTATAACATCACTTAATCTACTGAGATTTGATTCTAGGAAATTCAAACGAGTTTTATTTTCCTTGTAATAGTATGAACTAAGTATTAGTGACTTACGATAGTGTTTCCTAAAAGATTTAATTGAGATATTTACGGAAAATTTAGAATGAAATGATTTTTGAGCTCGAAAATTCCCTATTTCTTTCTATCTATTTCCCCAAATCTGCAGACTTATACGGCGGTAAAATCGACCAATAAAGCGCCAAATATTTCCCCAAAGATATTTGAATTGGAAAATTCGATCAAACTTTCTGTATGGATACGCAATGAAAAAAAAAAAAGCAAAAATAGAAGAAAATAAGGGAGAAACATGTTTGTACTAATACCACCTCAAAATATGTCTTCTTAAAAACGCTTTTATTATATCTACAAAAACGATTTTAACGATTTTGTTGTTTATAAATGGCTGTAAAGAATGGGTAGAATGATTATACTGATAAAAACCTAACTTTTTCTCAAAAACAAAATTGTTTTCTCAGTAGGTCCCGCCAGACCTATTGGGTATAGAATATGCATATTGTAGTAGGTGCCGACAGAAGGGTTAAAAGAATGCTGCATTGATTTCACTTAGATGACTCCACGAAAAAATATACATGCTTCATTAAAAATCTATCGATTACAATAGATATCCGTATAACTAAAATAATGTTTTTGAAATCAGTACATACAGCAACCCCATTACTGTAACACCTCCTTAGCAATTTGCTACTACCACGGTGTAAACCACGTTTGGCCTTCGCTCATATTACCTCCATTAGAAATTGCAATTCAACTTTTCACCGACACTTAATGTCCGTTTAAGTCATCTCGTAGTGTTAAAGCACCGACTCTAGAGCATGCTAAAAGCAACATAGAGAACCGGACCCTTTTTTTACGAACGGAACATTATAACATAGTGTTTCTCGCATCAAAATGTATAAAAACGCCTCCTTTGACTTGGCATTTTACTTTTTAATCACACAGAAATCTTGTGCGCTAATCACAATTATTATACCCTTCACTATTGCAATAATTGAAAGGGACCCAATTCTATTTGTTTTCTGCCGTAGGTTGTTTTTCTGTTTGAATCACTGAAATGGAACGATTGCGTCACGGGCCGCCATATGCTAACGCCAGCTCCAAAAAGGATGTTCTACTAATAAAAACTCTTTTATTTATGAATCAATTTTATAATTTGTTCAGAGTGTCCGAAAACATATGATTAGGGGCTATTTTCATGTTTTCGTATCAAAACTGCCCTAAAACATTTCAATTCCCATACAAATTGGCATATTGAAAATACCGGAAAAATACCCTGTTTTGCGTGTTTTCTATGAAACCTTGATTTTTTTCAAATGAAAACGTGTCAGCACCCAGGTCACTCAGCACATTTCGGCTCACTCCGATATTTTAACTGACACCCGGAAAATTGTTCAGTTTCGTGTGTTTGTCAATGTTCTTAATTTCTCCATAATAAGAGAATGGACGGCCAGTTTGAAGTGACGAAATGTGTTCCAAATGACTTTCGATGACTGCACAAGCACATTTTTATACTTAGAACGATTTATAGGCAAAATAATATTGTCGGTTGTCAAATGAAATTACAAACAGTGCACTGTGAACACTTTTCGGTGATTTCTGAAAACGAACAGCGAAATCAATTTGTTTTCGTCCACTCTGAACATAATATTAATCGACTCACGCAGAACATATTTAAACACACTTTTTCTAAGTACAGAAATCTTTTTTTTTCATACCAATCCTAACCCAACTTCGAACCCACTCCTAACCCAACTTCAAATGAAAGTGAAAGGTATCAAAATTGCGGCTACTGCCTGTATTCCAATTTTTCGTTTTTTTTTTTCATAAACTTACCGCACGGTATTGGTTTGCGCAATAATAGGTATTTATACTTAGGTAAAATGCAGTGGCGGAACAACTTCACTCGGGGCCCTCCCGCCAACTTTTTGAGTGGGCCCCCCTGGCTCCTACACTGATCAAAAAAGCAGAGTAAAATCAATCGAAAGAACTCTTGAAGGTTGATCCACACTTTTCAGTCATCAGGCACAGTTATTTTCCATACAAGTTGACAGTTTGTTAGTTAATTTATTGACTTATGGTCAATTTGTATGGGAATTGACTGTGACTGGTGACTAAAAAGTGTGAATCGACCTTAAACTAACTTCTTTGAAACATGACTTTGATGTTACAGTGTTTCTACTAAAATTAAGAACGTCGTACTTAAAATAGCTTTCCTAAGAAATACTTTCACAATTTGCAGTCTTATATTGAGAATATCATTCTTGTTTAAACGTTTATTAAATTAATGATTTCGTCAATCGTTTTTTTTATCATTTTAAAATAAAAACACTCACGCAGTGCAGTATTGACCCCTA
The DNA here is from genome assembly GCA_949715475.1 of Microchrysa polita. NCBI lineage: Eukaryota > Metazoa > Arthropoda > Insecta > Diptera > Stratiomyidae > Microchrysa > Microchrysa polita. The sequence continues at coordinate 129,219,465 of OX454415.1, read as the reverse complement.
TAGATGTTGGTAACCATAGTAAATTACCTGCGCCTACAATGGGATTCGATCCCGCGAACCTATGATTTTGAAGACGAGCGCCCTATCTACCCTAATGCTGAATACACACGGTCAATCCGAATAAATTTTTTTATTTTTGTCAAAATCGAAGAAAATGTATGAATTTGACAGAACGAAGAATCCAAAAAAAAAGTAACTCTATTTCTTGTTTCAGCTTTAAATTTAAGCGTGCTCTAATTTAAATCTTTCAATTTTAAGAACGTTTGTACATAATATTAAAATCAATACAGAAATCTTGGCAGACTCCTTTCAAACCAAATGTGGCCTCCGCACCACAGCCCTAATGACCGTGTGTATACCGCAAGCAAGATAAAATATTTTAGTCTTCAACGACATATACAGGCCGTACTAACTAGTTTGAACTAAGTTTAGTACCACTCTCAAACTATTTTGCTCGTGTTTAACAGTTCATGACAAAGTGGATTATAATTTAGTCCGAAAGTTTAGAAAAGGTACTATCACCAAAAATGTTTTAAGATATGTAGTTTATTGGCAGAGCAACCTAAAGAATCCTTTTGGGCATATCGTGCCTGGCAAGGAAAAGGGTGGTCGGATTACAAACAGCAAATAGCGCACCCATGCAAAGCAAATTTTATAAGCAAATTTGAGAATCCGGATTGTCTCATGAACTTTCAAAGATTTTCGGACAATATTAAATTTGTTTATCTAAGGAACCTGATGAGAGAGGAACAACAAATTTAGCATTTATTTTGACTTTCTTGTCTACCAAAAAATATCTACGTCGAATTATAGTTCGACAAATTTTTCATGTGGCTTTGGGCCCCTAAACCTCGTGGGCCCCCCCGCCACGCGGGCCCTGCGGGCCCTTATGCGCCGCCCCTGGTAAAATGTCAAAAGGATCCCGACCATGCATTGCTCTTGCTTGCTTGCTTGCTTATGTCAAAAGGAGAGGAAATCGATTCTATCATCTCGGTGGAGGATTATGTTCTGATTCTTCGTCGGCTAGTTGGAGACAAACAAGGAAACTTGTACTGAAACTCTCTCTCTCTCTCTTTGTGAGATACTTACAAAAGGATTTGATTGATTATTACATAAAGGAAAAATTACGGGTAATCGCATGGCAGCGTTGTTTGATTAGAACGTCATGTTCGTTAGATAGATGCTACAGGAGTTCGCTTTTTTTGGAGCGTGGAAGTTGACTAAAACTAATTTGCAATCTGTCCGTTACACGACAGATTTTAATGAATTTTAATTGAAATTGTGATGTAAATGTTCAGTTTTTGATAGGCGGACAGTTGATGTCAAACAAAATAACTGATTGAAAGTGTTTTTACGAATTATATATTCCGCAGGTCAATCGACTAAAGTAATTGTGAAATTATTTCGCAAAAGGTTACGACCGTTTTCATTAAACTTTATGGCAAATGTTAAGATCTTTATTCCTAGAAATCTGCAAAATGTATGCCAAAATTGTTTTGATGTCAAAGGAGCTTAAATAGGCTACGCTTGCGGTTACACTATTCAAAACCCCAGCCGAGTTTTCATGACTATTCATCTATATTCTTTTCAAATTATTAAAGAGAAAAAATCGCTTGCTGCAGACTCAAAATGAACCCTAAACAAAATAATATGTGAATCGAGAGAGAAAATCTAGAAAGTGTTTGCTGGTAGGCAACGGTAGGTACTGTAATCCCTATAATTCTATAGACTCTAATATGAATCGACTCACAAAGATATTACGTCAAGTTCCAAAATTTAGTTTTTATGGTGAGAGCCACTCACCCTTTTCGAACTTACCAATTAATTTAATGGCTTTCCGCCACGCAGAAAAAAATTGTCACGTACTATTGAAATGAGACACTATAAAAACAAATTAACCCATATATGCCCAACGCCCCATTTTTTAAACGGTGCACTTTTTAAATTTTTAAATTAAACTGATAACATTTTTTGAAAGGGTTTTTACTAACATCCTTTGAAAAGATGTTGGCAAAGATGTAACTAAAACGTGGTAGCTGTATCTTGGCAAACTTTGTTCCATTTCCGGTTTTAAGTAGAGGGTTTTCGAAAGACACAAACTATCTGAAAACAATAAAGAATAATTCAGTTTATTTTTATAAAAATAATCTAGTATTAGCAATTTTATTGTCACTAGAGACGTAAGAAACGAAAATTTGCCATAAACACGAAATCGTTAACCAACCGACGAAAATATGGATCGATTTTGTTGATGCCCCAAAAATGGGGCGTTGGGCGTCTATGGCTACATAAACATTCTAAAGGAAATAATAATGGTAAATCGGTTTACCGTTATTTATTATACCCAAAAATTAAATTCATTAATAGCTGTTATAATTTTTTATTGAAATGTAACAGAAAATCGTTTTTTATCGGAAAAATTATAAAGTAAGCTGCAAAAATACAAAACAAACACTTATATTTTGAGCCCATTAGTATACCCTAGCTAACGGTAAAAATTGTTTCTCGACAAATGTCATCCAGAAAAAATGTTAGGTAATAATTTGGTTTTTGCGCTGAAGAAGCTAGGATTCCCTACTGAAATTATATTGCTTTTGTATCAGAAATATTATTCGACACATTCTGTGAAAAATGCCTTATAGATATAAGTCTGCTGACAATCAAGCCTTGAATAAATAATGTCTTCTAAATCTCTGCTCTAATGCATACGAAAACGACAACCTCTAGATACAATTATTGGTGTCAAACAAGGATTAACGAAATTATTTTGTATACTTTGTCACCTTTCATCATCATCAATGTGGAACGATAACCCGACATCGTGCTTGGGCCATCTTTATCGTTGACCTCCAATTGTCACGGTTACATTGACCTTGTTTTCCAGTTACGGAAGCCCAACAGCTAGTGGACATCCTCATCTACGAAGTGCATCCAGCGAGGTATCGGTCGTCCAAGCAATCTGCCTCCGTCGACTCGTTGTGCGTTCTTCACCTTTACTGTGGACTGAAAGCTTGGAATTAGGGATGTTCCTTCAAGTTCTTTGACATTCGCCCGTCGCAGCCACCCATTGCACTCACGGGCAGGGCTGCATTTACCTGTTGTAGCGCCCCTGGGCAGTAGATGAATTGCCGCCTTTGATCACGTGTTAAGCTTTGAAGTAAACTCGTCGTATTTATACATGAAAAGCCAAGGGTGTACATAATTCTTCTTCCTTGCCTCGTTCTTTATACCGCTCCATGGTTTCTACAGGCAGTTCTATCTTGAACCGTGTCATTGCCGAGACCAATGCGTTGTTGTTGCTTCTTCATTTCACATATCCAGGTGTTCTTCGGTCTGCCTTTGTCCTTGGGTCCATCAAGTGGAAGGGTGTACATAATATATTGTAAAAATGTTCACAGAGAATATGCCAAAAATCCAGTATCGCAACAATAAAATTTAGCCTGTGGTTCCCGCCTGGTTTAACTGTTAAAACATGAAGTGATTCCAGAATCCCACTTAGTGATATACAAGTTTTGGGGTAGTGCTACTACTCACGTATGATTTCAATGTTACTATGCAGCGGGGCAATTATTACGGTGCGGTCATCCAATAAACATACTTAATGTCTGATACCAATTCACAATCGCGCAAACGTTACATTGGATGGACATGCTCCGAAAAATTTGGAGTTTGAATTCAGCTGATTGCTTGCAATCTGCAATAATTATTGTAGACATCGACCTACCCTTAGGAAAGCAGTATGCGTTCAAGACTAGCTTTCAATCCCTTCAAAAATCCTTTTTTTATTTATTTTAGATGTTTAAAGTAGCAGAACTTGAGTGGAAATGGCTTGACTTCTTAGGTAGGTGTTTTGACTGAACTACCAAACCATATGTTGCTGTTCAAGAATATTCCATGAAAGATAAAATTTGCTTCTCCTGGAGTGGATTTCGATAGAGTTTGGGGCTTATAAAAGAACATCTGAAAACGAATAATTTAAGCTTTGAATTGATTAGCAAGACCCAACACTGCCTACGTTGTGAATAACTGTATTCCAAAATCAATGATGGACTGGCAGGCTGAGTATACATAGGAGCCTAGAGCGATTAATTTTAAAGGCGGTACTTTCATTGTTCAGAGGGAAAAAAAAGAAGCTCGGTGACCAGAATATATTCTGTTTCGAAAAATGTTAGGTGCTAGTCGTGAGCTGATAGAAAACGTTTAACATTTTTTAGATGAAGCGGTTCGAATTTTCCCTATGAAATAGAAGCGTGGCAGAGAAATAAGAAAAACATTTTGCTGTTTCACAAAGTTTAAAAACACCTAATATTACCTCAAAATATTAGTTCGAATCTCACCGTGCTCCACGGTGTTTTTCGAACTCACGAGCTAGTGACGGACTATGATCTCACTCAGATGTTAAACGAGTACCCATTTATGGGGATAAATAACAGTGCTGAGCGCGATGCTGATCTCATTACCTGAACAAAAAGCAGATAAGATCTTGGAAATAGGATGTCACTAACACATCCTGCGGCCTTAGTCCAATGTTGGATTGTCGCGCCTGTTATTTATTTATATGTATTACTTGACTGCTCGCTACGCTCGTACCTCGTCTTTATGTCTCTAATCCAGATGTGAGGTGCGAGCGCTGAGGTGATACAAAGCGTTTAACATTTTTCGGGTGAAGCGTTTTGAGTTTTTCTTATGAAATAGAAGCGTGTAACAAAATTTAAAATCACTTCGTCTCGGCTCACCGCTCGATACGTTCGCACCTCGTCCCCATTTAGTCTCTAGATGCAGATCTAAAAATTCGAGGTGCGAGCGTTAAACGTTTTTTAGATTAAGCATTTTACGAGTGAAGCGTTTTGAATTTTTTTATAAAATAGAAGCGTGGCACAAAATTAAAAAAACACTTTGTGTTACCTCACCCCTTGCAACCTTTATATTACTAGATGCAGATTTGTAAAATGCGAAATGTAATCGTAAGAGCGCTGTGGTAAAACAAAGCGATAAGCGATAGAAGCGTGTCATAAAATTTTGTAAGAACCTACTGGAGGCAAGTATGTAGCTCTGCCTCTGACTAAAGCGTCCGCTTCTGTAGAACTGAATTTATTATTTCTCTTTATGCAAATTGCTTCTTGAGATCTTGAAATGGGTATTTTAGACAGAATTATACAGTATTTTATACGGTATTTCAATCAATCAATTTAATGTATAGAAGTTTAATAAATATGCCGCCCTTTAAAATTTGCCGCCCCGGGCAGTTGCCCACGTTGTCCATTTGGGAAATCCGGCCGTGGTCATGGGAGCCACCTGACCCCACGGCCCCAATAAGAGCGGTTGAGTTGGTTTAGTTTAGACGATGCAAGATGAACTTCACCCTGACTACCACAATTGAAGCAAAAATATATACCCAATATATACCCAATTGGAATGATAGGATTTTGAACGCCTCTAGCGGACACATTTGAACTACGACGTTTGACAGCTGCTGTTAGCTGTGATCAGTAAGTTTTGCCATTTCACCATGGATCGTTTCACATTACCCCAACGCTTGGAAATTATCCAATTATTTTATCAAAATTCGAGAAGTTTTGTGGCTACTCAAAGGTGTTATCGTGCAAAACATGGCCGTCATTCTGCTCCAACTGAGCAAGCAATTCGTCGAATAGTGACAAAATTGGAAAGTGAATTTACTCTACTAGGCAAGAAGCCTTCGAAACGACGTCGTAGTGCACGAACTGAAGCCGCTATAGCCGCCGTTCAAGCCAACGTTGCTGAAAATTAAAATTTGTCCGTTCCACGCCGTTCTCAGACACTCGGTCTCTCCAGAATGACCACTTGGCGTATTTTACGATTGGATCTTGGCCTGCATCCGTTTAAGATGGTATTGGGACAAGAGCTAAAGCCAAATGACCATCGTTTGCGCCGGGAATTTGCTGATCGTGCTCTTGAAGCGGTTGAAAGTGATCCGGATTTTCATCGAAAAATCATTTTTTTCTGATGAGGCGCACTTTTGGCTCAACGGCTTCGTTAACAAGCAGAATTGTCGCTTTTGGTGCTCGTCCAATCCCCACATGATTAATTCTTCACCATTACATCCCGAAAAGATCACGGTATGGTGCGGATTATGGTATGGTGGAATCATCGGGCCATTCATCTTTAGGAACGCCGAAGGCCGTACCGTAACTGTGAATGGTGAGCGATATCGGGCGATGTTATCCGATTATTTCTTTCCGGAATATGATGAAATTGAAGGAGAGGACCTTTACTTTCAACAAGACGGCGCAACTTGTCACACAGCAGCCGTTACGATGGATTTATTGCGCGGAAAGTTCGGGGATTCGATTATTTCTCGAAATGGCCGTCAAGATCTTGTGGTTTAACGCCCCTGGATTATTTTCTCTGGGGGTATGTTAAATCCAATGTTTATGCTAATCAGCCTGCGACAATTGATGCACTCGAAGTCAATATTCGAGACACTATTGCTGCGATTCCACCCGAAATGATCCACAGAGTCATCGAAAATTGGCTTGAACGAATTAAGGTCTGCAAGAAGAGCCGTGGCGCTCATTTATCCGATATATTGTTTAAGTCATAAATGGCATATAATATTCTACCTAATAAAAACAATCTGCACAATTTTCACTTATGTTTTTGTGTTTTATTTCATTTCAAAATCCTATCATTCCAATTGGGAAACCCATTATCTTAGTACATTTTCCTATGAAACCTCTCCAAAATGCCTTTTGATTCTACCCCACTTTGCTTACTTTACGATCCCCAGATCAAAATAATAAGTTTTTACCAAATAGCAGCTTAAAATTGACATTAACTTGTGTCTTCCCTTTATGGCCCAAGCAAATGTGTATGTAATCTATATGGAGCCAAACATGCCCAACGCCCCATTTTTGGGGCAGCTGTTATTTACAACAACAATAAATACAAAAAAAAATATTTTTTCGCAAATATGCTTTGGGATTGTATATACCTAAAAAAGTTAAATATTTGAGAAAAAAATAATTTGGCCTTATACGGGTTAAAAAGAAAAACATTTAAGAAACAAATTAACACCGTTTAACATTGACCGAAACATTAATTTCAACATGCTACATATTTGTTTTAAAGTACAAATGAGAGATTGTATCGATGAGCCCGCATTGGAATTACGAACGCGTCGAGATTTACCCATCAAGCCAATGGAAAAGTTCTTAAATAATAAATAATTACAGAAATTTATTGATAGTTTGTTTCTTTCTTTTCCGACATATCCCTTAATACAAATGAGTTGCCCAGATGCAAAACCTGCTAAACGCGTTCCATTTGAATTTTGACAATTGACGAAAACCGGTTTTTGCAATATTTAGGCGGAGTAGAAGTTTATTATAAAATTTTAAAAAAATATTTCATTCCAGATTGATGAAACTTTTTTCATTCACGCTTTCATAAAAAAAAATGGTATTTAAGTTTTAAACATGTAGCTGACAGGTTTTGCAACCGAACAACGAATATGACAGGTATTGCAACTCTATGGCTATGTCCACACATGTGCGGTTTGGTCTTCACTATCGTCTTCAAGCTCCGTATCCACTTTCAATATTGAACGTGTCGTTGATTGCGTTAAGTGAACAGAAGAGATCAATGCCTCATTCTATCCACATCTGTTCATTATTTATCGGGAAATATGTGTCGCGGCTTTGGTCAGGACGGGTAAATGATAAATTCTTTCATGAATAGTATGAATAGATGATGAGTTGTTTATATTTAACATTAGCAATCTCGTTGAAGAATGAATGCGTTTCTTCAATAGCGCAGGCATCTCAAGTTTCAATTGTCAAAATGATGAAGACGAACGAAAATTGAAACTGTCTAGACAGGCAACTCAATGGATTTTCGGGAAATATGTTCGGTTGCAAAAGGTGACTATTTGCCAGATAGAATGCAAAACATGTCTCTTTTATTTATATCACCACAATATACAATTAGTTAGTTCGGCTATTAGATCCATTTCAACCCTTTTGTATCCATTATAATAGACGGTTGCTTGAAAAAAACATTCTTTATATTTTATTGATGACATAAACATAAAGCAAGCAGCGAGTTTTTTTTAAGAAAAAAAAAATAATGCATTGATATTTTGTTAAATCGGTTCTAGATCTCCTTCATTCATCAATTCAAATTCATTAAATTGGTCACACATCTTGAATTCCCGCTTGCTTTCAATGTGTTCCCATTCTGTACCAAAATGCAAAGTTAGAAGTTTCTTGATATCCTTTATTTTGGCTTCTTTCAGCTTTATTCCTCTAGGTAGTATGACCGGAAAAATTTTTTTTTGGGAATTTTTATTTTTTTTCACAATAATTTTTGGCGATCCACACTCAAAGTTGTAAAAAGGTTCTCCTTGGACCAGACAGTCAATATAATCTTTTTGCACTTTGGAAACTGAAAATGCCACTGTCCAGGGTTCTTCAGTACCTCATCCGAATAACTTTTCCAGTCACGAACAAAGGATTCGCCAAGAGGAATTACAGTTGAAAATTTCTGCATAACGTCAATATATCGGTCAGGACTTTCTATTACGTATTTTTTCTGGAATTGCCTTTCAATATGTTCCGAATACGCGGTCAGGTGGGATAAACGAGTGGCCGACTATGGGAAATCAAATATGAATTTGCTCAATATGTGAGGGTGATTCGTGGAGAAACCAGTGACAAAGCATAGATATTACTGTCTTATTTTTATTTTGTCCTCCGCAGCCATCTGAAAATAATATTGTTTTTTTGATGCCCTCCATATCCGTGCTGCACAATTAGGTTCTCATACCATTTTTCTGTATCTTTTGTCGTTTTTAAAATAATCGCAAAAAAAAACGAAAAAAAAACGAAAAAAAATACTCCCTTCCCCCCTTGGCCAGGGCTGGAGGGCGAGTTCACTGTCTTCTGCTATCGAAAATTGTGTGTTACATAATCGTTGAAAGTTTTTTGTAATTAAAAATTAATTTCTAAGCTATCAAAAACACATAACAGAAAAGTATACAAACCTTTAAAATCTATCAAAATTTAACTTTGGCCTTTTCATCTACCACATTAACATCAATATCCTATCACGCGCAATACAGGGTTTATAATGGATAAAAGTTACTGGAAAAAAACGTAGACTTTTGTAAATAACAAAATCTATACCCAATCCTTCAACAAATATCACATTTCACAACAAAACTTTTTTGTTCATACTTTCTCTCTCTCTCTCTCTCTCATGTCTCATCGCAAATTACTTATAGGCCAGCATTGTCCAATTACTCGGTATCTACCTATATAAAAAAAAATCCAGAGAATGTATCGATGATTCGACGTAGGAATCCTTATACTTGTTCGTATTACGTATTAGACAAAATACATGAAAAACATTCGTTAACTTAAAATTTGAAGTTGTCTCAAATTATCAGAGGGATCATGAGTATAGTTATTATTTTATATGTATAAATATGTTGGCAACCCGATATGATTCCAGATTGATGGATAAAAAATACCGGCGTACAGAGGGCTGCGCCCGCAATACGAGGGTTTTTTAGAATTTTAATGCATAGTGAATATTTTTTCTACATATATTTTATAAGCAATAAATAAAAATTGTGCACAACATTAATAAAATGCTTCCTGTAAATCTATTTTTGGATTGGTCTAGCGCCTTTCATTCTGGAACGCGTTTATTTACTATTAACCCAGTTTGTATAAAAGTACTCCAACGCAAATCTACAGGCATTTTTCGATTTAAGATTTCTGGTGATTTTCCCTTATGAAATCGATTTTGTCTGTCCGTCCGTCTGTCCGTCTGTTCACTAAATAACTCGCGAACGGCTCAACCGATTGTCATGAAATTTGGTAGGAATGTGAAGTATGGTTACAGTCCTTGGCACAAATACCTTAGAAGTTGGTAGCAAGAAGATAACAGGGTGTCCCGAACGATTAAAAAAAGTCGACTTTTTTAGTTTTTATCGGAGATTAACGTATGGATATTTAAATCAAAGATCTAAACGAGTACATCTCATATCAGTTAAAAATTTTCAGTTTCGAGTAACGGTAAAAAAGTTATTGGCGTTTAAAGTCAAACTTCCTTTTCGAGCTCCGTTTTTCTAAACCGTTATAGGGATCGATATGAAACTTTGCAAAAAAAATTGGTCAGTATGGTCTTATATACGTTAAATATTAAGACTGTTGACTTTTGCTAAGGGAAAGTAAATAACAGTAAATTTGAAAAATTTCAATTTGTTCGTGTGTAGCCACTCTTAGGTTTCCAAATATGAAAATTCTGATAAGTGTTTTTAGAAAATTACATAGGGAATACGTCTACGAATTTTCATTCGAATAACTGTATCCAAACCGGAAATATAACCAAGTAAGTATTTACTAAGAGCCATTCACCATGCAAGGAAGCCTCTTAAGCATTTCTTCAATGCATATCTTTTAACTTGATGAAACAATGAACATGAAATTTGGCGAAAATGCATAGAATGGTAATAGTGTGTGCCACAAATGAAGTTTGTAGGACCAAGTTAACAGGGTGACCCTGAATAGCTGCAAAAGTATACTTGTTCAATACTCATAGGAAAGCTTGCGTGGGCTCTTAGGTGTGTCCCCTGACATAGAATCATTTCATATAAGTTGCTTTTCCTTGATTAAAAAAAAACAGTAACAGTAAATTTACAGCTAATAATTCAGTTCATATATATGTATAAAGCCAAGTCATCCTTACGTTTGCCTGAGTTCCTTTTTGCTCAAAGGCCATGAGAAATCTAAAATCGAAATATGCCTGTAGATTTGCCTTGGAGTACTTTTATACAAACTGGGTAAATAGCGCCTTTCATTCTGTTCCACATTTAATTAGACCAAACCAAAAATAGATTTACAGGAAACATTTCATTAATGTTGTGCACAATTCTTATTTTTGCTTATAAAATATATGTACACCAAATATTCACTATGCATCAAAATTCTGAAAAATACTCGTATTGCGGGCGCAGCCCTCTGCACGCCGGTATTTTTTGGATATCAATCATACCTAAAAAAAAACTTTTCATGTGTACAAATTAAAAAAATATACCAAAACGAATAAAAATAAAATGCATTACTTGAGAACGAATTTATTTGTGTTATTTTTTATACTTAGGACCACTTTAATATACCGTTCCTATAATACTTTAATGGGTATAATAAATTTATCACATTTGACAAGCAATTTTCCTGACGTCCTCATAATATATGAGGATGCATATTTTTCAGGTCCTAAATCCATGTTTCTGGGTGTGGGCTAAAATTTTGTTGTTATTATGGCTCAACCGATGTGATACAAAAATTATAAGATTTTGTGAAAACAAAATTCAGGATTATCTGGGTTGTATATTTTATCCAATAATGATATTATGGATTTTCCTAAATATGTATTAGCTAGTATAGTTAATATTAAAAGGAATTCATACTTTGGACAGGATTTACTAAAACCTGGATTTGGTTGACAATTTTCCAATTTTAATAATGCAAGTACATTCTACCAGTGGCGTGCACTCCATGCCAATAAGCAATGCATACCCTGCGATTCTCTTCAAAATAAACATTTATTATTAATCTTTATCCAATTACTCATTGACTAATTATTTCAAACTCAACAGCCCGTCATTCAATTCACAATCAATTCTCTACATGAATGATTGCTGAATAAGCACAATCCCTTCATGCTTCTATTTCACACACAAATTGTATGAAATTCACGCGCACTCCAACGCATTCAAGGCCTGCTAAATGCACATGAACGAGAAGCATGCATACCTTGGCGAACAAAATCGAAAATTTCTCTACAGAGCGGTCACGGTGTATACTGTATAGCACTAGTGAGAACGAGCTAACTTTTGCTCATGACGTCGTGCTGGAGTGAAATATAGTAACTAAACAGTAGGTCGCAAAAATGATTGAGTTTCGTTTAAATATTTTTTTTTTTTCGTTTTAGTTTTTATATACAGGGTGTCCCGCATTAGGTGGTCAATACTGTAAGGGTTGATAGCGCAACTTGTTTCAGCAAGAAAATTGCCAATAATAATAAATAATAAGCAATTTGGACTTAACCATAGAGGTGGGCACTGCTACCTAAAAGGTATATTGTGCCATAGTCTCTTAATCTAGAAGGTCATCAACCCGTTTGATAAACGCAAGAAGATCCTTCAGAGAGGAGCACCTAATCATACTAGTGCTGAGTAAATCACGTCCAAGGAGTGATCTCCTGGACCTGGCGATCGCCGGGCATTCCAGTAGTAAATGAATGGAGGTTTCGTCTTCCTCCAGGCAAAGGCGACATTGGGTCTCCCTTGATAGACCTATTTTATGAAGGTGGTAGCGGAGCCCAAAGTGCCCCGTAAGAAAGCCTATTAGTAATCTGAGCTCGGTCCTGCGCAGACATTTAATATCGGAGAAGCTGAAGGGGCGCACTAACTCCTTTGTAACTCTTAAACCAGGGTGCGATGTCCAGTAGTTCTGCATCAGGACCGAGGACCAGTTACCAATTACGCCTTTAGCAGCTTTCCAGCTAATTCCACAGAAGGGCTCAGGACCGATGAGTGTGGAAGATGAGCCCTCTCTTGCTAATTCGTCCGCGTATTCATTTCCCTCCACGCCTCTGTGCCCCGGAACCCAATAGATGGAAACCGAGTTACGGCTGGAGAGGCTCTGAAGGATGTCAAAGCACTCGCTGACCATCTTCGAGGTAAACTTGTGTGAAGTTAGCGCCTTAATTGCTGCCTGGCTGTCAGTGCAGATGGCGATGTGTGCGCCACGGAGGCCACGTCCCAAGATCTCCCTGGCACAGTTTTCGATGGCATGAATTTCGGCTTGGAAAACACTAGGCCATTTGCCCATTGCAACCGAGATCCTGGTATTGGGTCCAAAGACTCCAGCACCTACACCATGATCGGTCTTAGAGCCATCGGTAAACCAAGTGATGCTTCTAGGATCCAAACACGTGTTGCCATTAGCCCATTCCGCCCGATCTGGGATGTGAAGGGCGAATTTCCTGCCAAATTGCCAATACAATCGGAATTGTTTTTACCGTTACCTTGTTATCGCTCTTTTTGTGAAAGTCATCGAAATTCGTGACTTGTCATGCAAAATCATAAATTGCAGCCCTCCTGATAACTTAATCCAAGATTTGATTTCAATTTCAGAAACTACAAAAAATTTCACAAAACCTGAAGTTTTTCCTGTTGTCAAGATTATCGCCTATTTTTAAAAACCTGTAAGTCCGTCAATATTTTACCTATAACATTGGTTAGGATATCATTGGATTGAAAATTCTGTATACTTTCAAAATGATCATGGTTTTTTTCTAAGATAATTATTTTAAAAAAAATAAAAAATGAGCAAAAAAATGACTCTTTTTCGCTCGCCAAAAAATTAGCACAGGGTCCCCAGTGTTGCAAATCTGGATTTATATAGCCAGTAATACTCTAAAACAGATAAGCGAAAGAACCGTAGTATTGCATTTATTCCGAGGTAAGGCCTTTTTTTTTGTAAAATTTTACTGGCGTATTATTCAAACTGAAAATTTATTCATTTATTTTTTATATTTCACTATCGCAATTTTAAAAATTTGTTCAATAAAAATGAAAATAAAGGTTTTAATATGAGAAATAACCAATAAACTAAAAATATTAACTAATGAAATGATTAAATGGGTCTGTTTGATGAATTGGAATAATGCTGCTGGAATTGGCCTCCTCCATTTTGTATGCAGACTCGACATATTCGGCGTCCCGAAGGATTTCAAACGGGGTTTCCTTTTTGTTGTCACAAGCATCATTAATTCGCTGCAGCAGCTGTTCCCGGGAGGCAATCGGCTCGGAATAGACAATGATTTTTAAGTTACCCCATAAATAAAAATCTAGGGGAGTAAGGTCGGGACTAACATGTTAAAGCAACTTTTTTCAACTTTTCAGAGTTGTACGTATAAAGCACCGTTACGAAATTACTGTTTGAATTTTCGATGAAAAATCTATTTTAAAATGTCTATTAAGTTTGAGTAGTTAAGTTAGATACAGTTGTACATATCTTGAAAGTGGCGATAATGTTGGCAACAGAAAAAACTTCAGTTTTTGTGAAATTTTATGTAGTTTCTGAAACTGAAATCAAATCTTGGATTAAGTCATCACGAGGGCTGCAAATTATGATTTTGAATGACAAGTCACGATTTTCGATGACTTTCACAAAAAGAGCGATAACAAGCTAACGGAAAAAAAATTCCGATTGTATTGGTAATTTTCTTGCTGAAACAAGTTGTGCTATCAACCATTACTGTATTGACCACCTAATGCGGGACACCCTGTAGAAACCTTTAAACAATCGGAATAAGAAAATCCAAATTTATTAATAAAAGTGATTAGTGTTAGAGATAAATCAGTATACACGCTTTGGTACGTATAAAATAATAATTATTGATTGAAAGATGTCCATTTATTAGTTACAGCCACTGTAATGTGAAGTGTGAAAGAAAGTATGCACATTGTGGAAAATGTTCATACTTTTCGATGAAAGAGAAATAAGAGACAAATTGTCAAAGAATTTCGACAAAATATTATTAACATATTTGTGAAAAACGCGTTCATCGGATGTTATAGTGAATTTAATAGTAGTCGTTGATTTTAAAGTGTTTAAAAAACCATCTTTTCAGTTTTGTGATAAATTTATATTTTGGAATATTGATAAAAAATAGTTGTAGCAATGGCAAATCCAGATTCCTCACTCTGTGTAGAGACAGTGTGCCTGCTCCTTTAATGACAAAAAAAATGTCATATGTCGAGGAAGATGCACTATTCTAAAATATAAAACTAATGAACTTTAAAATTAATGAAAAGTCCACTTTTTTTAGTTAAATAAAAGAAATGAATTCCACTTTTTTGTTTGATGCGATGACACTAGATAGACTAGATGCTTGGAGCTGCACTTTCAAACTTATAGACGCGTATAGCTTCCAAAGTTAAGGTAGAGATAGAGTTGAATTGAAACAATTTTACTAAACCTTAGAACGATCCCCTTAAAAGTTATATTCTACTAGTACAGTTTTGCTTTCTTTGACCGGAATTTCAAACAAAACTGAATTATCATCAAATTTCGAGCTGACAGTGCAGTTCCACGTGTATCACAGGCGCTATTCTGTTGCATACCCTAGACAAAAAGTCTGTGCACGCCACTGCATTCTACAGTGCATTTTGAATTTAGTGAGGGTTTCCACTGGATTAATTTTAATCAAGTTATGGATTTGTTTGTAGGCTGTATTGGCTATTACTTCATCATCATTATCAATGTGGCACGATAGCCCGACGTCGGGCCTTGGCCGCCTGAATCGTTGACCTCCAATTGTCGCGGTTACGTGACCTTGTCCTCCAGTTTCGGAAGCCCAGCAGCTGGTGGGCGTCTTCACCTACGGAGTTCTCCCAGCGAGCTCTCGGTCGTCCACGCAACCTCGCTCCGTCAATTCGTTGTGCGTTCATAACTTTCTTTCGCATGCGATTATCGTCCATCCGTTGTACATGCCCCGCCCATTGCAGACATTGAAGCTTCACGATTTTCGATACTTCCAGCTAATCCTACAATTGATACAACTCATGGTCGTACCGGATACGCCATTGGTCTCGCTCGCGAACGGCCCCGAAAATTCGCCGAAGGACCTTTCGTTCGAATCGGTCTAGCAAAATTTCGGAGGCTTGGGTAAGGGTCCATGTTTCGCAGCCATAACATAACACGGGTCGGATGATCGTTTTGTACACGCGGAGCTTCGTGTTCCTGTGCACAAGTTTCGAATTAATTATAGCGAGGACCGAGAAATATGTCTTATTGGCTAGTTGTATCCGTCGCTTAATTTCGTCGGTTTCGTTGGCGTCCTTTGATAAGTTACAACCCATAAGGTAGTTGAAGTTGTCTACATACTCAATTTTAAGGTCCCCCACTGTGATGCTTGAATTTGCTGGCGTCCTTGTTCTCGATTGCATCATGGCCTTTGTTTTGCTTTCGTTGATATGTAGTCCAACTTCCTTTGCGGCGTTATTGAGGTTATGCAGAAGGCTTTCTGCATCACCCAACCTTCGAGACATGATGTTGATATCGTCGGCGTACGCTACTAATTAAGTCGACTTGATGAGTTCCGCTGCTGTCCGTATTCATGGCTCGAATTACATACTCCAAAGCCAGGTTGAAGAGCGTCGGCGCCAGCCCGTCGCCCTGCTTGAGTCCAGTACGAGTTTCAAATAGGCCAGTGAGTCGGTTCTGCACTTTGACCTGCGAGACGGTATTAGTCATCGTCATCCTTGTGAGTCGCACTAACTTTGCCGGTATACCAGAATTCAGCATAATGTTGTACAGTACATTTCGATCGATACTGTCGTATGCCTGCTTGAAGTCGACAAAGATTTCGTATACGACGATGCTATATTCCCAGCACTTTTGGAGTAGTAGCTTCACTGTGAGAAGCTGATCGGTCGTTGAGCGACCAGGTCTGAAGCCGCCTTGATGCTCGCCAATGATTCGTTCTGCGTACGGATTAATTCTCTTTTCAAGAATCAAGTCCGTACAAACTAATGATATGCCCCTGTAATTCTCAAACTTCAGCTTGTCACCCTTTTTGTGAATTGGGCAGATTAAGCTTTTGCGCCAATCTTCGGGGACTACCTCGTCTTTCCATATTTTCAGCAGTAACACATGTATAACGTTGGTCAGGCACGTTCCAACATGTTTCAGCAGTTCCGCTAGGATCTCGTCAGCGCCGGGCGCTTTATTATTTTGAAGCGACTGTATGGCAAGACTCACCTCCTCTACTGTTGGGGGTAGAACGGGAGGGCCTGGTTCGGCTAACTGCTCAAGAGCTGGCTCCGCGGGGGATGTTGATGATGCATTGAGGAGCTCTTCAAAATGCGAGGCCCATCGTTTGTTGACGCTTTCGATGTCGCTGATGATGTTACCATCCTTGTCCTTACATAGGCTTGTCCTGGATTGATATCCCTTCTTGATATTATATATAAGTTTGTACGCCTGTCTAATGTTCTTACTGGCTAATCTTTGGTTTATTTGCTGTAACTGCTCGTCAAAATGTATGCGTTTCTTACGTCTAATTAACCTATTAGATACTCGCCGAAGTTCGTTGTATCTTTCTTTCTTGGCTCGGGATGCGCGTTGTGTGTATTGGCGATAGGCTTCATTTTTCGCCTCAATCGAGGCCCTGCATTCGTCGTCGAACCAGTCTGCTCGTCTGCGCCGGCATTTATAGCCCACGACCTCTTCTGCGACCCCCTTGATGCTGTCTTTGAGCTCCTCCCAGAACTCATGGATGCCTAGATTATTGATGTTAACAAGCATGGACGACAGTTTTTCCTCAAGTACTGTAGTATACGCAGCCGCCATGGCATCATCAATCAAATTGTGAACCTCGAAGATCTTGGCAGGGTTGATTCTCGTTAGGTGCACCAAAGAGATTCTGCACCTGTAGGTCGTCTTCACCAAATAGTTATCGGAGTCGCAGTTGGCTCCTCGATAGGATCGAACATCTAGGACATTAGAAGCCCATCTCTTGCTGATCAGTACGTGGTCGATCTGGTTCACGGTGTATTCATCTGGGGACTTCCAGGTCTGCTTATGGATTCGCCGATGAGGGAAGCATGTAGAGCTTATGACCAAGTTTCTGCCGCTCGCGAGGTCGATAAGTCGCTGACCCTTGTTGTTATTTTCGTCGTGGAGGCTATGACCTCCAGTAGTTCCCCTATGCCAGCTTTCGTTTCCGACTTTGGCGCTAAAGTCTCCTAGGAGCATAGCTTGACGTCGTTTGATGGAAGTGAGTCGAAGAGTGTTTCTAGGTCGTTATAGAACTCGTATTTAATCGCGTCTTCTTTCACTTCCTTAGGGACATGCGCATTAATGAGCCAGATATTAGCGAAACGGGTCTTAATGCGGATCGCACATAGCCGCTCGTTGATGAGTTTGAAGCCGATTTGAAGCTGCTTATTCACGATGAAACCTACTCCAAACTCCTTGTTGCCCTCCTCTTTACCACTCGTAAAAATAGTATGCGAATTGAGGTCGTTAATCTCACTTTTGAGCCATTTAGTTTCCTGGATTGCAACTGTGCTCAGCTTGTATTGTTCTACCTGATCCAGGAGGGTCCTTAAGGCCCTCGGTCTATTCAGGGAGCGTACATTCCAGAATCCGAAAGAGTAATCAGTTGTGCGTTTGCGGGGTTGTCGTTGTTTTGTATCCGTCCAATCCGAGGCTTTTGTTTCAGGTTTCTTGACTTGAAGTTTTTCCTAGGATGAGTTGTCGGCACATCGCTAAACCATGATAGGATTTAATCGTTGAGTAAAGGCCATCATGGTCATGCCTCGAAGATGCTGCTTTAGTGGTTGAGTTAAACGTTTTCAGTCACCTATCAAGTTGAGTAACCTGTGACGCTGCAGATGTAAATACAGCACTCAGGCGCAGCGGTGCTTCTTCCAAATGTCGCATCAGATTACTTTTATTTACTTGATTAAAAAAAAATATGTGTGTTTAGCAATTTTTTCGAAAATTCGATAAAAAAAAAACAATTTATTGGAAAACAAAAATATTTCCGCTCGGTTCTGCGGTTCTGAGAATTCACTCGTTGGTCATCAAATGTTGAAACTGGTAAAAACCCCTCACTCCATATGAATTACGATTCGATTTTGAAACTTTTGATTCTTATCACGTCAAACAGAGAGGGACTCCATTATCCATATAGCCATTCCGTATCACACAAACCTTCAAGTTAATCCTGCAATTATTTCGTTATTCTTAATCAAATCTAAACCCAATATTATTAAAATCTTCAAGTTATCATCAACAAGAACAACATTCGAAATTTATTCCCATACGGAATTAACTTCGGCCATTGTCCATAATTGAAACGTGAGTCCAGGATTCTACAAGTAGCTAAGGTACGACTATACGTGGACTACGAGTATAGTACAATATTCATGTACAATATTCATTGTAGGTATGTGCAATGTTCAAGTGCCTGCAGGGCAATGGCTGGGAAAGGAAACACATAATAATGAAAACGTACAAGCGAAACAAATCCTCCAGTGGATGTCGTCGTCGTTGCAACAGACAGGAGTCCAGTGCAGACTTTAAAAAGCTTCAATTCGTTCAACGGAGCTGCATAGTGCAAAGGCTAAGATTGTCCTTCTACTCGGAAAATTGTCGTCTAGCTAGCTAGATTGTAGAAAATGAGAAATAGTAAAGAAAATGAAATAAAATAAAATAAAACAGAATTGAACAATATGGCTTGCTTGGCTTTATTGTATTATCTCTGAAACGTTTGAGTCCTGGTCCTGGAGTCTGTGTCAATGCTTATCTTCGTATTGTTTTGTGTTCCGTAATTCAATGGGTGCGCTTATTGTGAAGTGTGTATTTCTGAATAGTTCAAGTTGATGCACACAATCAAATTAGCCACTGTCAATTAGATAGATCGTTTAGTAGCAGTGGCAATGTTGTTATTTGTAATTCATTGCACACATTTGATTGCTCGTAAGCCTCCTGGTGCTAATCAGTTAATGTTCTATACATGTCGTCATCATATTGTAAGCAATTTGCCCCCTCAGATATATGACATGTAAATTAAGCTTGATTAGATTTAGACCAAATTCGTTGAGATAGCTTGACTCTTCCCTCTTTTATCCTCAGAAATGTTCTCTACTGAAAAACACAAAAGTTCAAATTACGTGAGATAATTGATGTTTCACGACATACTATATTCATGCTAGCTCCGTTTCATTGGCTGCAGACTCCAGTATAGGGCAGAAGAAGCATAACCAGCCTTACAAAATATTGTCCTGAGTATCCTTGACAAGCTCACTGCCGATAGTTCTATGTTCTGTTCTGTGTTATTATCGAGAATTTTATCAAAAATTCGCTAAATTTTCGACAGTTTCAACTTTCAATATCACACGCTATGTTGAGCTATAACGGACTATTCTTCATTGAAGCCAAATTTGCTTTGTATGACCAAATACATATTATGTTATCTCATTTATGTCCTGCCTGATTTTCATAACAACAAATATCCTTCTTCTCATCAACAGGTGTCAGCATCTGGTAAAGGTATACTCGTAACAGGATGTGAATCCCCGCTAGCATGGTATCTGGCTAAGAAACTTGACGATGTGGGCTTTACCGTATACGCTGGATTCGCTACCGAAGTTGATTGTGACGAAGCTCAAATTCTGAAGGAAGAATGTTCGGGTCGTATCAAGATTGTGCATATCGACATAACGTCAGAGAAAACGGTATGAATCGGTTCAGAAAAAGCTCGGCCGAAGCTTATCAAGGACATCCTGAGTAAATATTCAAACCGTTTTCTTTCAGATGTTGGAAGCTTCGCTATATATTTCGCAACATTTGCCCTATGGTGCGAGTGGTTTGTGGGCTGTTATGCATTGCGCAAGCTGGGTGGCACTCGGCGAAATTGAATGGATTCCGTTCGCGGTTTTGAGAAAGTCGTTGGATTATAATTTGTTGGGTAAGTTATATATTTATTAGTACTTATGTTCTTGAAATGTGAAGCGGCATACCTAATATATGGAAAGAGGTTTCAGTACTATAGGTAGACTTTTAAATGTAGCAAAAAAAAATGATCTTAGAAAATAAACCTTCTACATACTTGTTTAAAGAAGCATGAATCAATTGCGACATGGATTTTCAGCATGTTACCAACATTTTATATAGAATCATACCAAATAGCTTAGCGCCAAGCTTTCTACTTTACCAGTCCTGAGCGTTACTAGGAAATCATTGTTTAATGTTAAAGCTAATTTCTTTGCATTCTCGTTACAAAAACCGGTGACAATGGAATTAGCAGCTTTAATTCGGGAAAGAAAGAATCTTTGAATCGGAATCCAAGGATAGTCAATATTTAGAGCATTCGCCACAGCTTTTTCCTCGATGGTCTTCGTAGATTGGCTTTTTGCACTCGTTGCAATTGTATTTTGTCTTCCGATCCTTTGCTCGTGGGCATAGAAAACATCTTTGCCTCTTTGGGGGATGGCATCTGGCCCCATTGGCGGGTCTGGTTCCATGGGAGAATCTGGCCCCAATGAGGGGCTGAACATTGCCCACATTGTCGTCAATATTTTGCACTGCGCTTCGACGAAAACTGCCGTTGATTTCCTTCTTCTTAGAAGAGGTTCGACAAGTGTATAGCCAAGTTCGTTGAGGAAGCTTCCATACAATACTTGACTTGAAAGTCATAAGGTAATGACACAATAGTGAAAGGAGATACTCATAAATGAAAACCAGCTAAAAAACGGCATAATTTTGAATGAATTGAGTAAAATTTAAAAAAAAAAGCCCTAATTCAAAACACCCTAAATGTTCCATTTCTTTTAAAAATAACATATCTAATTTCCCAAATGTACTCTAATTACAAAGTTTCAACACTTTCCGACCATTATTATTACATTTTACCGTTTTCCAAATAACATAATGTACTTTGAAAATTTCCCACAAAACGAAAAATGTAGGTTTTGTAAAAAAGACATATGGTTCGTGTGGTCTGACAGACCCCAGAGCACTTTAAAACTCCTATAATTTATTAACAAAACCACAAATTAAAAAAAATCATGCCTTAATGAACGTGTGACACATACATAAAATTACATATGCATCAAAATACCGTTCAATAAGTTTTTCTACGAAAATTTTAAGATTTAAATTTCTCTGGGGTCTGTCAGACCCCACTTAATCATCCGAGGGTTAAGTTAATATATCCTGAAAACTGGTGCCTAAAAAACGTCTAAAATAAGAACAAAAAACCTGGTTTCCTCTGGTTTTCAAACCAAATAAAGTTTGGCTGGACTCCTAAGAAGTTTTTCCAGTTTGGGCACTTTGCAATTGACTGTATTAACAACCCTAACAGCCCGAACACATACATTAAATGTCGCGAAGTAGGGCATAGAGCGACCTGTGATTGAGGTGAGCAGATGATTATTGTAAAAAAGGGGGACACAATAAACTATCCATTAGAGATCGGAGTTGTATGGTTTTGTCACAGTACATTATGGATCCTCGTATTCCCAGATTGAAATAGAAAATTAAAAAGGAAAAGAAAATGGGGGACATTTGGACAAAGAACGAAAAGCAGGACATGACCTATATAAATGGACATCTGGTCACCCTAGCAAAAATGTTTTCTGCGCCAAAAAGCTGATAAAGTGAATCCCATGCATCCAGCTGGTAGTGCCGGGTGCGGATGGTCTTTATACTGTAAGGCACTAAAGATTACCAGGAAATGAAATGAATATAATGGAAACCACAGGCAACAACGGATTGAACAATAACCTATGA
The DNA here is from genome assembly GCA_949715475.1 of Microchrysa polita. NCBI lineage: Eukaryota > Metazoa > Arthropoda > Insecta > Diptera > Stratiomyidae > Microchrysa > Microchrysa polita. Next base: position 129,197,101 of record OX454415.1, on the reverse strand, counting down.
TTAATATGAGAATCTGCTAAGGGGAAATAATGAGGCACGGAAAACTCCTTCTGTACAACTTTGCGTAACAAAATTTGGTAAATGTAGGATCCACTTTTAATCTATCATTTGTTGTTCTTTGGCACTAGTTAGGGAGTGCCAGGTTAGTGGGCCTTGCCTTCAGAACAACCACCAAACATTCAGGGGCGTAGCGAGAGGAGGGGTTAATGGGGTCCGGACCCTCCCGAAATGTTTGCAATGGACTTAAACACTTCAATGGTGATAGCATGAGAGCATTGCACACTAATTTCATTTGGTTGGTATAGTTTTCTTCAGACTCATCAAATTTTTTCATACGATGGTTGTTGATCTGACAATTGCTTGCTCCGAAAATGGGAAATAAGATAAAGCTCGATCCACACTTTTCAGTCAGTATTCACAGTAATTTTTGTCAGTTAATTAACTGGTAAATCTGTCAACTTGTAGGGAATATTGCTGTGACTGATGACTGAAAAGTGTGGTTCGATCGTATAGCCGGAATGTCCCATTTTTGTTTATTTCCAAAAATTTAAAATATCTTCTTCTGTCCCCACAATACCCTACACATATTTCTCGATAACATGCAAGATTTTCGTACGCCGAATCAAATTGGCAGTCCTCAAACGCCTCTAAGAGCATTAAAAACAGATCAGAGCAAATTCCCACTAATTTGAATAAGAAAATAAAGTTGCGAAGGAACAACTTGTCTTGGGATCTTCCCACCAACTTTTGGAGTGAAAACATTGCGAATCTTTGGTAAAAATGTTTGAAAGTGCAACATCAACAGCGGTCTGCCTAAAAAGGCGCCCATAATGTCCTATTTGAGTCCTACAGAACTCTCGCAAATCACTGAAGCTCTCGATTAGAAAAGGCAAGCGAAATTGTTTTCTACAGTTCACCAAAAAACGCTGATTCAAATTCATGCGAAATGTCATTCATGGTGCAAATGCCAGACGTTGTCAGACGCTACTTAATTATATCCTTTCAGTTCTGTTTCCGCAAAACGAACCACTGTAGGGCTACTCATATAAGAACAGGTGACACAAATTCCCGACATAGCCAAAGAAAGGAGGGATATGAAAGATCCGGGAAAAAGTCCCTAACAAGCTCTCAGAGTAGCAATTAGAATAATTATTCAGTTTGTCGGAGTCTTGGAAGGTTGTGTTTGAGTGAGGACATCTTCACAAGAACTTGGAAAAAGCATAAACTGGTACTTGGTACAATTACTGTATTAATTCTGATTCCCAAATTTCGTGGGTTCGAATTTTAACTAATTGTGACTTATCGTTCTTTCTATACACCAACTGCGGTGCATGTCTGTAGTAATTATGGCATGGCAACTTACCAGCTCTATGGGAACTACGCGGAACTTTGTCTGTTTGGAGGAGAAGAGCCCCAACGGGAGAAATATCGAGTTATTCAATTTTCGGAAATGTCACATTGGAATCTTTGCACTTGAGACCTCTAAGCGTCTATAGCTCAGTAGGTAGAGTTGCTGACCTTGTGACTGGGGGTGGGAGGTTCGAATCTCAATTTCCTCAATTTTTGGTATTTTTTCCAAAAGTTTTGTGGTTTCGTACAGATAGACACACTCATCTACCTACTGAGCTATAGACGCTTAGGGGTCTCAAGTGCAAAGATTCCAATGTGACATTTCCGAAAATTGAATAACTCGATATTTCTCCCGTTGGGGCTCTTCTCCTCCAAACAGACAAAGTTCCGCGTAGTTCCCATAAAGCTGGTAAGTTGCCATGCCATAATTACTACAGACATGCACCGCAGTTGGTGTATAGAATGGAACGATAAGTCACAATTAGTTAAAATTGGTTCTTGGTAGTTTGTAATGTCAGAGAGGCATTAAATTCTGCAAACTAGGGCTGCATTCACGCTGCTTGGGAAGAATGGGCTCCTTGGGTACTTCGATAATAAGGGCTACTTTTCAAACCATGTCCTTCAATACAACACTAGCGAAGGGCTCATGAAATGGTGGTTTATTGTCCGGGTGTTCGTTCCAAAGCGGTCTGATCTTGGTCCACTGCAAAAAATTCAGAGTGTATCGAGATTCATACTCCAAAGGCGATTACAACTATACAAATTTGTTTGCAATAGGTCTTGCACTTGCAGAACCAAGGACAGAAGCCGTCCGTTGAAAAAAAAATCAAAAAAATATGTCATCTGAATACCAGAATAGGATGTACTCTCATAACTTAGGGGGAGTAATTATTACTCGATGCTGAACTTTGAAGAGCTTCTGGTGTATGAAAGCGATGAGGCAACGCCGCCGCCGCCAATGTGGCTTTATCGAGGGTTATGCCAACATAAAAAGCTCACGATCAAGTAGGACCCCGATAGACTACCAGGATACTGCTCCGAAAATCAGTGAGTCAATCAAAAATATGAGGAGGTGAAACACTTTAACCCAACTACTTATGGGTCAAATGGATATATCGGCTGTCCTTGCATCGATTCAAGTTGGATTTTTGAGACTGTATGAATTGCAAAGGAATGATTGAAAATGCGTAAGGTTTAGAGAGAGATAAAATCAGCCGGACATCAGTGTGGGTGAAGAATTAAGCTCTCAAAATTTGGTGGACTCCTTGTGGGTGCCTCAACTTAATTAGAATGCAGTAAGTGAGCTCATCTGCATCATCGACAAAGATCTCAGAAAAGCAGAAACAAAACCGAAAACAATAAATATAGACAAAGCCACTTTTGCGAAGGTAGCTTGGCAGGAGAAGCATCTCCGTAGGTCTGACTTTAGTCAGCAAAAATCGGACTTAACTGTATAAAACAAAGTAGGATGAAGTATCTTTTTAAAAACTTCCCCACCTTGTAAATAAAAAAAAGGCATGATCCGCACAATAGCATTCCCAAGCACTGAAGTTTTGCGTAAAAGGGTGGAGCTAGACTTGGAGATGAAGGCTTATAACACTTAAAAAGTTGGTACGGAAAACCTGCTATCGGAAAGTAAATTCGAGTCATAGATAGATAAGCGTCCGAGGATAGTATTTTAGTTAGGTGAACATAACATAACATAACGGTATGCATTCGCCGAACCGAAATTTCGTGTCAATATTTTTGATAATATTTTTTTAGAATTTTGATATTTGGGATATTTTGAGGAATTTTAATTAAGTATTTTCGTTTGGGATTTTTTATCCTAGAAACTAACCCATCCCATCCATTTTTTTAAAGCAAAATTTTATGTAATTTTACCTAACGGGATCCTTTTAAAATATCAACATTTCAAATCTAAATCATAATCTATTCTATATTACATTATGAAATCATTATAAACATATTTTCTACTTCATATTTCCCTTCCAGGTGCTGCACGCTTAACACAAATCCTTCTTCCACTCTTACGTAAAGCTAACGGTCGTATTGTATTCCTCACATCTGGTAAGTAATCGAATGCACGCTATCCCTAAAAAAAAGTGTCGTTAGCATGATTTCGTTTTCAATTTCCAAACGAGTGAAAAAACGATAAAAGGACATCTTGCCGTCTTTTATTCCTGATACGAGTAGTATACTTGACTCGTGTATATTATACTGGCGTGGCTCTTTGGCATAAGAGTTGTAAGAACGAAATTGATATTGAAGCCGCACCAGTATCTCTGCGTTCTATATCCAAACCCCGTAGCTAGAATACATTGTTATCCCTAAGATTAGTCGAAATCTATCTGTCACTTAAGTTTGTTTCCCGACAGGACTAAGCCGTATTCCGGCTCCGGTTCGTGGCATTCAGTGCGCCACCCAAGCTGCTGTTGAGAGTTTTGCAACATGTTTGCGTCAGGAATTGCGTCCACGTGGCGTTGACGTGTCGGTAGTGTCGGCTGGTGAATTTTCAATTGGCAACGCATGGTTGACGGAAGATGATCTTCGTGATCAGGTAAGTGAAAAAAAAACATTTCATTTAACACTGAACAGAAAGGATAATTTTTGCTAAAAATGTATTCCAATTTAACATGGAAACATCACATGGGCATTATATTTTTTTAAGTTCTCCTCTATCTTGTTCCGGGCGCGTTTTTTGTACGATTAGGTTTAACAATACTGCCAAGAATGCAAATTAATTATTAATAACTTCCTGTTTCAATTCGAAAATATTTTATAAATTAAGCAAAATGATGAAACCGCTAAATCTTCCATATCAAATCAGCATTACACCTGGACTCAAATAAAAAAATCTATTCTATGTCATGTATCCATATATCCTTATACGGTTTCCATTTTTTCGTAATCTTTCTTTGCCACTTGGAAACGTTTCTATTTCGGGATATTATCAGATTTTTCTTATTTTTTCCCTATTTTGATTTTCTCGTGTCAATGCACACATGCAAACGGAAACAAATATTGACAACGAATCTAATTCATATTGGCCAGCCTTTTCCTATTCTTTTGGGTTTTCGTGATAATATTGCAAAGTGTGTATGCTGTATATTTCCGTAAAAGAAAATACTCTGATATCCTGGTCGAAAGAAAAGGATAAGCTGTGATTTACACGTGCCGAGGATATTGGGTTTTCGTGTTATTCGTGCGTGTATAGCTTGTAACGAAACTGTCATTCTCTCATGTGAACAAAACTGCTTTAATCTGCTATGCGTGGGATTGCATTCTATTAACGAAGATTACAAAGTTTCCCGTCCTTTGCAAATGACGATGACAATGACATGACGTGAGTTGTGAGAACTGAAAATCGCTTAATGCAATAGTCTTGTTGTGCGTGTTCTACTAACATGTTAAGCGTCGTGATTTGCAAGGTATTAACGTGGGAAAATTATAGTCTACGTATTCATGAGATCGCAAAAGATTCCCATAGAATAATCAAATACTCATAAGATGTGACAAAAAAAAAGTCTATAGAACAGTAAAATAAATAAAAATAAAATAAATTTTATAAAATAAAATATAAAAATTATGCCTGAATTTGGTAATACAATGGTTAGGTACGTAATATTTGTCACAAGGGCCTATTGGAACAATGACAAAGTCTAAATAATATAATATAATTGTAATTACTGATTTTTACCAAAGGCTTTACGCATTCGAAACGTCAATTCTCTCTACACAACCGTTTTTCCAGTTTTACAAAACATGATACAAAAACTCATACCAAAGGTTACCTGCAAATCGTCTTTTTGTGGTGGTCCTAATTTTTATAGATTCCTCAAAAATAATTGAAATTGTAGGTAGGTTTGTGGAATCTTCATTCTATTGCCCGCTTCTTTGGTTTCCGACCAAGGGATCGACTTTCAGAACGGTCGAGCGTGTTATATTCGGTTGTTTCTTCCGGTTTTATACCCAGTCGGTTGGTTGTTCAATGTAAATTTTCTCTCCTATTTTCGGACAAATTTTCATTTTGAAGCACTTCACCCTGTAGCAATCATACATATAGTTACACAAAATCATTTTAATGTGTGACATCGCTTAGAGAAATATTCTGATCCGATCAATAATCCTTAACATTTTCCGGAAAGCTACTAACATCCTTATAAAGAGCTCAAATCAGATGGTGCTATACAGTGGCGCAACCAGGATCTGGTCCTGGAGGGGGCTGAGGCCATCTATATTACTGGGCATTTGAGTTTGCCTCCGGAAGCTGGGAAATTTTGTTATTTTCCTGTAATACGCTGATGTTTAAAGCCTCCATTGCATTTTTCGATTTAATTTTATTTAACCCTTCTGTCGGCACCTACTACAATATGCATATTATATACCCAATAGGTCTGGCTGGACCTACTGAGAAAAAAATTTTATTTTTTAGAAAAGGTGAAATTTTTATCGGTAGAATCATTCTATCAATTCCTTACTGCCATTTTTAAACAATAGAAGTATTAAAATCATTTTTGTAGATACACTAGCAACGTTTTTAAGTGGACATATTTTGAGGTGGTGTTATTATAAACATGTTTTTCCCTTATTTTCATATCTTTTTGCTTCTCTATTTTCATGGCATATATCTAGTAGAAAGTTTGTTCGCATTTTTCAATATCAATATCTTTGGGCAAATATTTGGCTCTTTGTTAGTAGATTTTACCTCGATATTAGTCTGCAGATTTAGGGAAGTAGGTGGAAAGAAATAGGGAATTTTCAAGCACAAAAATCATTTCATTCTAAATTTTTCGTAAGTTTCTTGATCAAATCTATTTAGAAAGACGTTCGTAAGTCTCTCATACTTAGTCCTAACTATTACAAAGTAAAAAAAACTAGTTTGAATTTCCTTGAGTCAAATCTCCGTTGATTAGGTGATGTTATAAAACGTGATGAAATTAGGCATACTTATTTCCCGAGCTTCACGGCTTTTCAAAGAAAAATCTCAGAAATTTTTATCGTTTATAGTACAAATTGAATTTTAATGACATTATTACATCGTAAATAAGAGAATTTCAAGAGAATTTCATATTTGCACCTTTTACCTCAAGAGAAGAATGGGGGGAAAAACTGTAGGTCTGGCCAGACCTATTGGGTATCAAAAAGCACTATAAATTTAAAATCATCAAAAACATACTCAAAACTTCAACCGATTTTTTCAAATTTTTGCAAAATGCTTCTAAACATATTATTCTAGGATATCATGAAATATGAAGTCGCTACGATTTCACCTTCTATACTTTTATGACCAAAATATAGTGCCAAAGGTCTGGCCAGACCTTTGTGCCGACAGAAGGGTTAAAGCTCTGCGTCGTAACAACGCAAGTATAACGAAAACCCATTAAATCGTGAATCGAATCATAAGGCCAATTACATTTGATCAAATAGGACTTTCCTATAGACAATAATGTGATGTCCCTGATACTAACGGACTTTGAGACCCTAAAAAATATTAAAACAAAAAGGTGCGGATGCGGATAGAAAGTACGCCAGTTACCATACGCTACAAGGGATTCTATAACAGAATGGATAGAAACCGCCCCATGGATTTAATTTGTGGCTTTGGATTTTCGTCGTTATCACCCGTTCACGACATTTTGCGAATAAGGTCGAGATGTGCAGCTACGCAAAAAAATGGCCCACCGAAATTAGAGCATAATTTATTATAGCCCGCGTTACTGCACGTGAAAAATAGGAATTTTGGGCATGAACAAAGATCGGACCGATCACAGCTCCACAAACAGGACCCTTTCGCTAAGAACCGATAGATTTTGGATGTGAATTAATACGATGGCCACTCCGTATATTACGATATAACATCCAAAGATACAACGAAAATCTCCTCAGAACAGCCCATTTTTAATGTATAGCAAAAAACGACAAAATTTATTTAAACCGCAAAATCCAAAATTGAATAGAATGTTTTTAAATTTAAATGCCACCTTGTTGATTTTGCTACTAAGCAAAATTTAAATTTAAAAACATTCTATTCAATCTTGGATTTTGCGGTTTAAATCAATTTTGTCGTTTTTTGCTACATTAAAAATTATTAATAATGGAACTCCAACCAATCAAAACCGAACTAAAAAAAAGCAAAAACAATAAGGTGGCTTTTAAATTTAAAAACATTCTATTCAGCCCATTTTTATTTTATTATTTTTGCACAAAGATTTTTCTAAAATTCTGGGAAGGATGTTGCAACTTGTTTAGACCATCGAGCCTGGTGCATAAATTATGCTCCAAAAGAACAATAACTCAAATCTTATAAAATCTTCAACAAAGTGCATTGCTTCATATTTCATTTTGATTTTTTTCATTTCCCAACTTTTTGGGGTCTGGGAGGGGCTTTAGCCGCCTTAGCCCCTCCCGTGGTTGCGCCACTGGTGCTATAAGACTTCGATAACACTTCCTCTAAACGTTAACCTAAAAAGATACTCCATGAAATACTTTTCTATAGTATTTATTGGATGACATAACACACACATGCAATAGTCTCTCTCTAAATTAACACACACCACCAATATTCGTCTATATCAGAGCATCGGTTGTGTTTTTTCATCTTAATAGTGTGGCATTCGAATTGGAATCCTATAACTTGTTCATCGTAGTTTCTTAGAAGGATGGACTTTGTGATTTTTGAAAGAATTTAAACTTGGAAGTGCTCCGGAATACCAAGTTTCTTCAATAGAATTGCTTGGAGTCTTGCATGATACCAACATTTCCTAGTTCATTGTTAATTAATCTCTGCGCAGAAACTGACTGCATTTTATTGACGAATGTGTGGATTTAATCGACGTCCACTGATTAATATATAAAGTAGAAGGTTCATTGCAGAAGATTCGATAGAGAATTACTAAGCAGAATTGTAAGCAACTAGTAATCCTTTGTAGTGTTTACGTGCATTGCTTACTATATGGTGGTTAGCGCGTAGGACGAGCAATACGATAGTCATGGGTTCAATGTTATCTGCGTGATTTTAGCCATTATTGGGCTATTATTCTGCGTTTATACCCTGCACAATGCCCCTATTACTGTTGGAAGAGAATATGCATAAAACTGTTAATCGGGACTGAACTAAGCTGGACCAGGTTTGAATTGCCGAGTGTCCATGTATCAACGTGAAGCCGAAAACTGTTGAAAGCGGATGATGCCCTCTATGAAAAAATTCATTCATACGTAATGATCGTTCCCTCCTGCTTTTGGTGGACAGTGATGCATTTTGGGTCCTTACCTGTTTCCTGCTATTGCGCCAAATGTCCTGATTTTATCCTTTTTTCGGACGTCAAGTGGCTATTTGACCAAATTTTAGACATATTTAAAGAAAAAATCGCTTAAAAATTATAGAAATTAACAATTTATAAAAAAAACTTAATGAATACTATCACAAAACCATCATAGTTGTCATATATATAATAGATAATTAGTTCATGCGAGTCGACGTGATGTATCCAAAGGACGTTTTGAAAGTGAAACACATTAACACACAGTTTCCGCTAAATCAAAATTTTTGGCCTCTTTGAAGCCATTCCTCCTTATTATGCAAAATTTAATCAGTATCATTAAAAAAAAGTCAAACATTAATCGTACCTTTCAAGTACCGAAGGACTCGCTTCGCAGCAATCCAATGTTCAGCAGTTAGTTAGTTAGCAGTTGTTTAACTGCTCAAGATGACTAACTATACATAACTGATGTCCGGCCTTGTAGTTGAGGCCAAACAATTAAGCGCCCCAATATGTTCGCGATACGGGAGGTTAACATGTTCGTCATTCTTCTCATTGCTCGTCAATTGAAGACCACTGGCGAGAGGCGTACTCACGGGCTTGCAATCCTTTATACGAAAACTTTCAAGGATATCGTTCACATAAACACGTTGAGGCATTGCAATTCCGCCATTTTCTCTAAAGAATTCGATGCCCTAACAATAATCGATCCAGCGTTAATCCTTCACTTCTAATTGTTGCTGGCTAAAACCTTGTGCCACTAGTCGAGATTTCCTTCGCTCAAGTGTGGCATTCGAATTATATATATGTTTCGCAGAACCATATGCGATCCAAAGATTTTAAAATTGTCAGGACGATCTACATGAAGCCACGTTATATTTTTTTTATTATAATAGAAGTAATTTCACTCACCATCGCATTTAGCCATTCCTCAGCATCTGACCCAGACATGACATGTTTCATTGGAATTTCCGATAGGAATGTTTCTTCAACTTCTTCACACTGCTCCATGTTACATTTGACGATTTTTTGCGGTCTTCCGCTCGAACTATCCTAGGTCTACCTCATCCTCTCCTCGGAGGATTGTCGTTGATCAGATTCTCGCCAACAATGTCGCTAAAAGCGGTGTCCATATCTTCGTCTGTTGCATCCTCGAAAACCTAATTGCCAGAGTCGCCCCCCACGCGATCCTTTTTGTATGGTATTCTGTTCGTCTCTGCCATCGACAGCGATCCAAGTCCGTATTGACATAATCTTCGACGCATACTTGCAGCGATTTGCCACGATTACTGGATCGGCATTCACTTTCACTTTCGTCGGTGTATTTTACGTCACAACTGATGCGAACTCTCTTGTCTTTGGTTGACCAAACTCAAAATTCCTTACTGCATCCGGCATAGTCAGTTCATGTGAAATCCCTGCAAATACTGTCAACATTTTGATAATCGTGTAATCGAATTCGCTTGGTGGTACTCCCTTCACATGAAAGTCTCCACACCGGTTTTTGACATTTCGCCAGCGAAAATAATGCAGTTGCACTTTATTTCACAATGAAAAGATGTCATCGACAATCAATCAGAACGTGAGTGAACATTTATGTATCTTACATTGAGTGAATAAAAAGCAAGTCTCCACGGCACCGTTTTCACGGGAGACATATATGCAAGTTTTTCACTCGGTGAAATCACTACATACCTTAAAGGGCTGAATTAAGATCGAGAGTGAAATTTTTCGCCCAGGGATTTTATCAATAAAAATGGTTACTGTCGTGGAATATGTGACAAACGGTGGGGAATTCCATAAGCTACAATCCGAGACCGGTTCCATAATTCTCCTCGGCCATTTTATATATTTTTTTTCGATTCCCCGGTCATTTGACATTTCACGATGAAATAACCGGGGAATCGGAAAATAATACATAAAATGGCCGAGGAAAATTATGGAACTGTTTTCGGATTGTAGCTTATGGAATTCGCCAGCATTCCCCACATATTCCACGACAGTAGGAATACAATTTCATTGAAAAAAATCGCAGCGGCGAAAAATTTCACTGTTGAGGTCAGTACTAGGCTTTAGTAAGAACCCAAAATATGTAGGTATTCGTTAAATGAAAACACAAAAATGCATAGTAAATAAATTCAATCTGAGAAAACCTACACAAAAATGCTATCCAATATGTATGTAATACGGTAGGGACGGCTACGTAAACATACCAACCAATGTTTTCGCCTAACATGATAGCTTTTCGGTATTAATTTAGCAATAAGGCAGGCAAGTGCGTAGAACATTTCCATGAAAAGGATTCATTCGAAAATGAAAACGTCAAGGTGATGCTGGTATTTCAAGGTCAACATTTAATTTATATAAGTAATACGGGCCATTGGATTTAGTAAATTGTTTTAAATCTTTGTATCTTTTCCTTGAGTCTGTCTGAATGTCAAGCGTCAGTGGCGGTGCGCATGGGAAAAGAAAAGGAGGTATTTTTGTCATTTCAATTCAGATTAATTTTTACAAAATTACAATTTAACCCTTAAATGCATGGGGTCTGAACCCGTTATCGTAACTGACCTCCCCTTATGTAAAATCGGTCACTGAACACGGAATCAGCCTTTATTTTCCCGGGAAATAGCTTGTTTTCCCAGAAAAGCGGAAATAGTAGAATTTGTATTGTGTACCAAATATGGTACGCCATGCATTCAGGCCATATGTTGCATATGAAAGACATTTTTCAAATTTTATTCAATCTGCCTCTTACTTTTATAGGAAAAGTGCAAAAAAGAAAGGATAATGATTATTGAGAGTTTTGATCGAAATTATAGTGGAAACTCGATATAATGAACTCCTCTTCATTAAAAGAAAGGTTGTAATTTCTATAGAAAATCGAGAATATTAAGTTTTTTAAAAGGTAGCTTGGGTTGGTGCGTGATTAGTTTCCTATTCCTTATTGAAATTTGTATCGATGTCTATATTTGTGACATATCCTGGAAGTTGATGGAAAGTCGAGAAGGTCTTACTACCCCTACAAACCTAAATTTAGCCATATCTTTTGATAGAATGTCCGGAAAATCTTCAAATATGTGTCAAGTGGTAGCTGTTCGACGTCCTTATAAAATATCAAAAGTGCGCCAGATCCGACTCATATGGGGTATATATTCTTCCCCTACAAAAAAACATGGAATTGACTATTTTGGACCTTGCGTGACGTCTACGTCTAGCTCTGTACCCATGTATGGACTCATCATTCTATTAGCGCGATTAGAACTTGGTCTAGTTATAAAATAAATCTTTGATATAATAGTTCGTTATAAACATGTTCCACTGTCAAACGTATACCTTGAGACTTCTTTCGACTTATCATAGCTCATGGGATTCTTTTCTTGAAAAGTATATGGATTGGATTGACTTTGGTAGGATATGAATATGGAAATGAACTGCTGCCTGCTTTATAACCCAAATTTGTGCAGCTCCCAGGATATGTCCACAAGAATTACATCCATTTAATTTTTTGTTTATCGAATGTGGTACTCCACATAGTCTTCCATATGAAATGGTTGACCCTAGAAGCACATTTTCTCAGGATCCTGACCGTGAAATTCTAAGACAATACTTGTCATAATCAAATGGGTTAAGAAATTGGATATCAATGCACAGCTGCTTGAGTCCTGGCGAAAGTCCAAGTATCTTACTAAGATGTTAAGTACGGAAGTTCGGTTTTTTAGTGGCGTGTCCTAAGGACAAAACAAAAGACAATTTTTCAGTATACTTGCAAGCTAAAAAGACTGGGATTATAAGAAGCAGCTATATATACGCTAAGCCCTGGCCGGTGTGCTATAGAAAACAAAATGACAAAAACATCCTTCTCAATAAACTATGACAGCTCTGTTTCCTTTGATCCTGTTCTGGGCCCAATAAAACGCACCATCATATCGAAAGAGCTGATTATTAAAATTTTATGAACATATCCTACCCTACCCAAGACTAAAGGAGAATAATTTCATCAATCAAGAACGATCGGAATGTATATAAAGATATTTCTGAATATTCCCCAATGCATGGTGTACCATATATGGTACGTTGCAAAATTGGCGCAAACAATACCTTTGGTTACTTTTTCTGGTCAAAATCTCAAAAGAATGTCAAGAACACATTCCAATTCACTCACCAGTATTTTTCCTTTTCCAAATAACGGTAAATTTCGCCAATTTTTTTAGCACTAAAGAATAGCTTTTAAAATTCCACAAAAAATAACGTTCGTTCACTTTGACGACGCACAGAGAAATCAAGGAAAACTTCGGGAAGCCAAAATTAAATTTATGTGAAACCCTGTTTTGTCTACTTTACCAAAAAGTAAAAAAAAAATCAAAAATTTAATAATCGCTAGTCTTTTACAGGAATCTAGCCATGTACCATATATGGTACGCTATGCATTTAAGGGTTAAGTGTATATTTGCAGAATTAAACTGATTGGGTTAAGACTTGCTGACAATAGTTGGGACAATGTCGAACCAATAACGAACGAGAATTAAATTTAATCCGTTTAAAATCGATTCTTACTTATTATTTGGTGATGAAATCGAAAAATAAAATATATCGCAATGGTTTCCAAAAAATTAAAATGATTTATAGCATAAAGAAAGAAACCTTTGAAAAGCGTTTGATTTGATTAAATAATTTGATCATGTCTCTTCGATAACTCCAATGGACTATTAAAAAATATTGAATATTTACTTTGCATAAAATTGTCTATAACCTTATGAAGAGTATGAACATTCTTTTTGCATGAATCTTTTCTCTCTTCACAACGAAGGTTGTGAAACCTTCATTATACGGTGCCTATATTAAAAAGGACCAATGTTTTTTTTTTGTTTTGTTTATATAAGCTCTCTAATTGGGGGCTATCCATACTTCAATACAAATTCCGCCTCTATTTACTTGTTTGACTGACCGTACTGCAAATATTTTTCAACGAAATCATATCTATACCTAAAATACATATTATACGTACATAGTACGCATATTAAGTTGAAAAAGAGTCTTGAATCTTCCGCCGAATATCGTATACCCCCGGCATTTCCATTTGAAATTCACTCAAATTTCACAATAAGATTCTTCATCGCCTTGACACAATCCTACACCCAACTTCTGAGAATTTATAAACATTATTGTCTCGTTCATGTTCGCATTTTCCTTTTAGCACGAGCTGAACTTGAAGAGTATGTTTTCGCTATCAAATATAAGGCATACACACACAATAACGTGTTAGAGACTGACGCAAAGTCGTCTCGTCTGTCTGTTATTCGTCGCAATTAGGAGTGAATAAGAAAACATAAAATAATAAATCCTGGAATCCTTATTTCTTGTGTGGAGAAGCCATGTAAAAAAAAATTGACAATGAAATGTTTAAATTAAAATGTGCTGGTACATTCTACTTGTTTTTAGGTAGGTTAGCATTCCCATACCTGTTGGGTCACCATTATTGAGTAGGTCAGTGCTGATTAATAGAAATTTCGTGGCAAGTAGGCAGGTACTCGTAAGAATACATTAGGTATTATGAAAGAAAGGACTGAACTTCTGTATGTAAAGGGTGTTTTTTAACCCTGAAAGGTCATGCTTATTTTTAGTACGGAAAGGTCATGCTTCGTCGAATCGACGACTCTCAACTTTGACAGTAAAAAGATTGGTTCATTGTTGGGTAAACAATGAACCTTCAATTCATTCTCAACTTTGACGCCTCATAAAAATCACCCTTTCGCCAAGTATTTATAAAATTTGACAGATGTTCAATCCTTAGTTTATTTAGAATGGAAAAATATACACGGACAGTACTTTTGTACCCTTTCTGAACAAGCAAGTCTCAAATAAACGGACAGTTCCACAAATAAAATTCGAAATTCTTGTATTACAGAATTGTATTTCGAGCAAAGAAGTTTTGATATTACCGGAAAATCGGTCTTTTGCGTAAAGCAAAATTCACTTTTCGGAATACTCTGTACAAATCTTGTTTATCTCTCCGTGTAGGTGGAATTTCTTAGAGATTCAGGAGTTCAATTTATGTCGCGGCATTCAATCGTGCAGTTTTCCACCCTTTTAAAATATGAAAAAAAAATTACCTTTTGAAAAAAAAGTCATTTTAGAATTCACGGAAAACTAGTTTTCTCGATCTCGAAAAAAATTGTATTTGAAAAACACGGTTGAAATGAGACATCGTGGTTTTGAATGGATTCGCAGCGCATTCCAAATTAGTTTTATAAAATGTGAAAATTTGTGAAATATTCTCATAAGCGGACACTTCCAATAAGCGGACAAAATCTCAATCCCCAATGGTGTCCGCTTATGGGAAGTTCGACTGTATTCTAAGCTTAATAGGAAAATGGGTTTACTGAATGAGAAGCTCTTTTATATACAAGAGGCACAGCGATCCATTTTGTGGTCCCAACAAGGGTTTTCTTTCACTTTTCCTATTCCAGTTGTAGAGTAGATTTCAGAAGTATTTACAATAAATTTAGAAATTTTGTCTCCCCGAGTCCCCTTTAGAATTAAAATTAAATTCTATGGATGATGTCTGGTTTTGACATTGAGTGCCTAGTAGGAGATTTCCATGAGTTCGAAATGCAATCTTTCTAAAATGAGGAACAATTTTGAGCCATTTTCCTAATTTGTCCTATTTTTGTCTTTGTATTTTTTTCCATAATTTTTGAAAAAAAAAAAAAATAGGTCCCACATTTAAAAAAGAAACATATTTATTACGAGCTAGTTGTATGGACACAGGCTTATCTTCGAATCGACAGAAATTCCGAAGTTCTAAAAGTTACACACAGTTCATCCTTCGTCGTTTCGACGACTCCAATTTCTAAAAATCCAACTTACCCTGCTTACTTCGATTAGCCGCAATATACCCAGCTAGTACATCGACACGGTAAGTGCTGTACGAAAAATCATCTCAAAATATTGAAAATTGTCAAGAAAAACGTGATAAATGGTATGATGCGTCGTCGATTCGACGAAGTATGGTAAAATTTTGATTTTGGATTCACCGTATTAAAACATCCAATTAGTTTACGTTGAAAATATTTTTCATTTTTTTTGTACTGTTTGCTTTTCTTTTGGCTCGTTGATTGATACATTTAACGCAAAAATATTGTGCATCGACATGTTGTGTGTACAAAGGAATAATACATTCTTGAAACAAAACAACTTCCACGGAAACATGTTGCCGATAGCAACGGTAGAATTTCAGAGCTCAACATGCTCCAAAGAACCAGAACATGATAATAGACTGTCGCAACGGCAACGGCCTCGTCGCTTGTTTTCGTTTCCATCGAAGGATGTATCGCATCCAATATTATGTCTTCTTATTTTGAATGCCTCCGAGCAGGAATATGTTTAAATCTCGTAACTGGAAAACAACATAAAGGCCGGGTTTCTGATAGCTCTTATTCAGTACGTGTCGGCTGATTAGTCTTATCGCGTAGAGAAGACACACACCATATTTAGAAAGCTTTTCCATTGTATTGAATGGAATTTTTGTTTATTTTGCATAGCTACGCCATATTTTGCTTGTTTAAGCCATCATCTTAGATTGAGAACATCACTGCGCACTTTCATCCAACAGCGTAAATAAGCAAAAGATAACATAACTATGCAAAATTAACAAAAAATCAATTCAATATAATGGAGAAGCTTTTTGAATATTGTTTGTGTCTTCTCTGGGCGATAAGACTAACCATTCTATAAAATCTACGAGAGAATGGGCCTTAGTATTTAATGTAAGTGGAAAGTGCACGCGTGTATTGAAAGCATCGATTGTATCATTACTTAGAATCTCTGTAATCGTTGTGGTCGTCGAAAAAAGGCACGAGTTCGAGGTTTTCCAGTTAAGAAGAATCCTTGCCCTTGGGATCGTGGTAAACCTTCTCTCGCGAATTGCTATACGCAATGCAGTTAATCGATTCAATAGCTTTGCACTATCTTGATACTCGTATATAACGTAAATATGTATTCCGATTTTATTGAACCCTACGGTTTCAGTCTATAGTCCAATAAAGTTGTAATTTTAAATAGACGAAAATTAACGTTTGACTAATTTTTGTTGTTTTGGAATGGGATTAATACGAAATCCCCATTCACAAAATCCCCAAAATCAAAATCCCCATATTCAAAATCCCCATAATCATGATATCAAATCATCCTGTTCAATTATCCATAAGGTCCATCTAGATTACTCGCCAAATGGCGTCACGTACGTAAGTGACTAATCAATCAATCGAGTGTAAACTCTAGCAGATTGTAAAAAAAAAGCTGAAAACAAAATATATTTATAAGGAAATTTATCACAATAACTTCTTTTAAACATTAGTTTATTAGTACAATTAAAATTAACTAATAGTCTAAGAAAAATGGCATATTTGGTCGGCAAAAATCCTACATCGGAATTTTTTTTGGATTATGGTTGGGAATGGTCCCCAGATTATGGCATTACAAGTCCCAACCGATCGGGGGTCCGCAACCTTAAAAAAAGGGGGGAAAGGGGGGCATTTTTTCGGTTTTTTGCGATTATTTCAAAAAACGGTAAAAGATACAGGAAAATGGTCTGAGGACGAAAAAAACTACATAAAATTATCTTTGGAATGATATGTAACACATTTGAGTTTAGTTGAATATTTCGGCGTTAGAATAGAACATAAATTAGAATATTTTCATTTTAGACCTTTTTTAAAAGCTCCATAACTTTTGAAAGAACGCTAGTTCAGCCGTAAAATGTTGTATAAGTATTCACAACAAGTTTAAGATAATTTTAACGTAAACAGTGAGTGGCTCCCGTCAAGGATCTTCATTATCACCCCATTTAAATTTTTCAAAACCGCATATCCATAACTCCCCCCAAAATTGGAGCAGAGTGCTAAATTTTGGTTTGTTGCGATTAGAGGTCATAGTGACCCCACCTACCAAAAATCAGCTCATTTGGATAAAAACTAAGGGTATCTCCCATACAAAGTGATCCATCAGAAGTTTGTTCTACGTACTACTCATTTTATAAACTGTAGAACAAAGTTGTCATGGGTCACTTTGTATGGGAGGTACCCTTAGTTTTTATCCGAATGAGCTGATTTTTGGTGGGTGGGGTGACTATGACCTCCAATCGCAACAAACCAAAATTTAGCACTCTGCTCTAATTTTTGGGGGAGTTATGGACAAGCCGTTTTGACAAATTTAAATGGGGGGATAATGGGGGTCCTTGACCGGAGCGACTCAGCGTTTACGTTAAAATTATCTGAAACTTGTTGTTAATCCTTGTACAACATTTTACGGCTGAACTAACATTCTTTCAAAAGTTATGGAGCTTTTAAAAAAGGTCTAAAATGAAAATATTCTAATTTATGTTCTATTCTAACGCCGAATTCAATTGAACTCTAATGTGTTATATATCATTGCAAAGATAATTTTATGTAGTTTTTTTCATCCTCAGACCATTTTTCTGTATCTCTTACCGTTTTTGAAATAATCGCAAAAAACCGAAAAAGGGCTCCACCTTTCCACCCTTTTTTTAAGGTTGCGGACCTCCGATCGGTTGGGACTTTCTTTCTATGCCATCATCTCGGGACCATCCCAAACCATAATCAAAAAAAATTTCCAATGTAGGATGTTTGCCGTTCGATGGCTATATTTTGGTCCAATTTTCTTAGACTATAAGTCCTTCAAACTATTATAAAGAATAATTGACTTTGTAATTTTCTTTGGCCGTTTTACCGGCTAAAATTATTTGGTGAATTTTTTATACTCTTCGCTCATAGAGTGAAAGCGTATATAAGTTTGTAACGCATTAAAGGAAGAAGAAAGTATACATACGAGTATATGATCAGCATGACTTGGGGAGTCGATTGGGAGATGTCCGTCTGTCTGTCTGTTGCGACGCGTTTTACTAGTATTCAAGCTAGCAGGTTGTTTGTATGTTTGAATAACCGAAATTGGTTCACAGGGTCATGGGGCTGCCATATAAACCGAGCCCCCAATTTAAGTTTTTCTAAGAGAAACTTTTTTGCTTATAAACCAATCTTAACCAAACTTAATAAAAATGGATGTTAGAAAAAATACATACATATGTTAAAATGGATCGGAATTGCTTTATATCATCATTTTCTGTCATTGAACGAATTTGCAAAAAAAAAAAATAGAAAAACAAAATTTCCGCAGCTAGCATCGAACCCGTGTCTGTTGATTGCCTATCCTACACGCTACCACTCAGCCAACCTCTCATACATATAGTCAGCATTGCTCGTAAACACTACAAATGTTATCGAATCTTCTGCAATGTACCTTAAATCTAAACATTTATCAATAAAATAGAGTCAGTTTCTGCGCAGAGATCACCTTAATTGGTTCCGAAGATAACAATGAGTTGGTAAGTGTGCTTCATGCAAGATTTCAAGGATTTCTAGTGAAAAAATGATGTATTTCAGAGCACTTCATAAGTGTCAATTCATTAAAAAATCACAAAGTCCATCCTTCTATAAAACTACGGTGAACAATTTATCGGATGTCCATACGAATGTCACATTATAAAAACAAAACCGACTGTGCTATAGAAGAATATTATGCATGTGTGTGAGTTAACTTTGAGAGACTATTGCATGTGTGTGCTGTATCATCTAATAAGTATTTAAAGGAGTATTAGGTTAAAGTTTAGAGACATTTTTATCGAATTCTTATACCACCATCTTTAAATTTATTCCATAATGATGATAGAAGCTTTCCGGGAAATGCTTTAAGGATGTTTTATCGGATCAAAATATTTCTTTAAGCGATGTCACACGATAAATTGATTTCGTGGTACTATATGATTGCTACAGTGTGAAGTGCTTCTTTAATGCAAACGAATTGTTGCTTGGGTGGGGCTGCCATACAAACCGAACTCCCCAAATTAGGTTCTTCTAAGAAAAACTTTTTTATTTGGGCACCGATTTCCACCAAACCTCATGAAAATGTATGTACCTATGTATGCCCCGAATTAGTTTTTACAAGAAAAACTTTTGTATTTGGGCAACAATTTACAAACCTCATGAAAATGTATTTCTATTGATGACACAAAACATATGCAAATATGCAATATGCAAATTAATGAAATCGGACCATGGGGTCATAGAGCTGCCATACAAACCCACTCCCGAAATTAGGTACTTCAAAGAAAAACATATAGGTATATAAAAATTGATGGAAAGCAGCCATGCCGTCATGGGGCTGCCGTACAAAAAGAGGCGGCACATCAAAAATTTACCATCAATTTCGTAACTATGGAAAATGAAATAACATTTGGAGGGCTTAAATTCGAAAATGAATAAAATGGTTCAATTTAATCAAAATATAAAATTATTCAGGTGCGATGATGGTAAGATATCCATGCATAAATGCGGTTGTCCTTGCCCATAGTTACGCAATGGACGCTCCTTTTACGAATTTTATGTTCCACAATTTTGAACCTAACGTGGTTATGGACTTAACCGAGAAATTGTACCTGTATACAACAACTTTGACTAGTTGAGCTATCAAACTCAGTAAATTTTAACTGCAATGCCAGCGATTGGAGCAGGCGCGCACAGAGGATTTACGGGGCCCGGGGCATATAAATAAAAGTGGCTCCTTTGAGAAAAAGAACACTTGTCCTTGGAAACTCTATAAATGTTGTTCCTACTACAAGATGCCAGGATGCTGGTACCTGAGAGAGCGGCATTAGGTTCGCGGGATCGAATCTCATTATAGGCGCAGGTAATTTTCTATACTTAAACATCACTAACACCTATAGAGGTCAATGCTGCGCTGCGTGAGCATTTTTATTACAAAAAAAAATAATTGATGAAATCATTAATTTATTTAACGTTACAACAAGAACGCTACTCTCAATGTAAGAATGCAAACAGCCAAAGTACGATTTTTTAAGTACGATGTTCTTAATTTTAGTAGAAAAACTGTAACGTTTAAATCATGTTTCAAAATACAGTAAAACTTCGTTATAACGCTCCTCTGGGGTCTAAGCGCTATATCCGGGAAAACGCTATAGCCGGGAAGCCCAAGAAATATACTTTATAGACCTTTTAGGTGACAAAATTTTTCATTCGATTGATACATGGAGTGAAATAGTAAGGAAATGGCAATCAATTGATTACTGGTTTAAAAATAAAAACAGATATTTGTCTTTGTTTTAAACTGGCAACAGACTTCAGTACTACTGAGGTTTTCAATTTATTGAAAGATCCTTCCTCTATGTCCATGCTATAGGCGAAAATTGCTCGAATCTTCTTTTTTGCAACTAAGACTGTAAATGTTTTGGCATGCTTGACGCGTCTTTCTTGTTCTCTTCGGTGTCGACGGATGCTGATGCAATTACGAGATCTTCAATTATACTTTCAATTGTTGATTTGTCGTTTCCCTTTTCCAGGAAATTTGACCTTGATGTGAATGAAATTACCTGTAATAAATGCTAATGGGACCGGGACCGAGAAAAAAGAGCGTTAAAGCCGGGAAAGCGTTATATCCGGGAGCGTTATAACGAAGTTTTACTGTACTTGGTTTAAGATCGATCCACACTTTTTAGTCATCAGTCGCAGTCACAGTAATTTCTCATACAAATTGACAGATTGTCAGTCGATCAATTAACTTGTATGGAAAATGACTGTGACTGATGACTGAAAAGTGTGGATCGACCTTTACGAGTGTTTTCGATTGATTTCACTTTAGTTTTTTTCTCAGTGTAGGGGGCCCACTCCAGAAGATGGCGGGAGGGCCCAGAGTGAAGTTGTTCCCTCACTGCTGATGGCATTGCGAAAATCGAAATTCTTGCCTCTTCATAAACGTTACTAAGACCGAGTGTGCACTGATCCAAAAGGGCTTCCATCATTTTCAGTTTCTTGGTTAACACTTTCTCTATAAAACACATATAGTTCGAGAACACTCTGATTTTAAGAGAATACCGGTTAATTAGATAAATTTCGGCAGAGTGTGCTGTTGATCTCAACACCTAAAATATATCAAGATCAGTGCCAATTTTAGATTTAGCAATTTTAATTGAAAAAAGTAGGTGAAGGGAAATCCTATAGAGTCCTAGAAATGGTTTGAATAACGCAAAACAAGATAAATAGAGATTTAAATAAAATTTATCTGACATCAATTCGTGTAATAATTTTGCAGACGTATGCGCACTACGAGGCCACTGTCCCTGCGGGGCCCTCTCCAACGCGGGGCCCGGGGCAAATTGCCCCTTTTGCCCCACCTTCTGTGCGTGCCTGGATTGGAGCATATACATATGTAATAAAACTAATAAATCTGCCTAAAACTATGCTTGCTATGCTATGGGTAATTCTCCAGAAAGAATTTAAATGATTAAAATCAGTTTTTTACTATATTTGTCCGTAATGTGATTGTTTTGTATGATTTAGCCGGTTTTTTTTACCGTTTTTCTGGCTGAAATTTGTTTAGCCGGATTTTTAGCCGTTTTTGAAAAAAATTAAGCCGGTTTTCCGGCTAAATTTAGCCGTTTTCTAAATTTTCAGTTGGCAACACTGCTCCAGATTCCACAACGAAAAAAATTGTCGTAGATGAGCATTTTCTATTTGCAGTCCCAAATTAGTATAATATGACTGGACTAGTAATGCGTGATGCAATAGCCGCATGAGCCTATACTCGAGCACATTTCACGTTTATTGCCAAATTGAATTTAATATTGGGATGTAGACAAGGCTTTTGGAAACCGACTACGGTTTGAGTAATTAAATACTCATAGACTGACGAATATATTGATCAATTGCAATTCTTCTCTTGACAGATGGGGTATGATGATGGATCATAGTAGTGGAAAATGTTTTAGGGGTTGCATGGCATTTAGATAGTTAAGCTTGTCTGAAAATACATAATTAAACTATTGATTTGCGATAATTGAATTTTTGGTCAGGTTAATTATAGACAAATCAACGGAGAACTACGGTAGTATACAAAAGCCACGTTATTCTACTATTCGTTACACTTTTCAATAGTATTGAAAAATTGTCAGTCAAGATTTCCATATTGACTGAAAACGGATTCAAATTACTCGTATATTAGTATTTTTAGGGTAGAATCATTTATCTATAACAACAATGATTACTTGATTTTTTGGCATGGGAATTTCTTATTTCATTAATATATGAATATGATTTCAATCCATTTCAAATTTAGTTACATAAGTAAAACATCGGAAGTGATTTCCGTTGTTCTGAGGGTTTAATTTAGCAATATTCAATTTACATCGCATGCCTTGTCCAATTCAAATATTTTGAAGAATATTGATTTAATGCAATCTTGAACACATTCAATATGTTCCTTTCCTACAGGACTTGTCAATTTAGTTCCATAGATACGTACTTTCATACATTTACGCCCCAATGGAACAGTTACCTCTCACATAACATGACACATGCACTTTCCTAATGGATCCATAGATGGAATTGGATGACTATACCGAATTCTCCGACCCCCATTTATCAGAAACATGAAACACTCTCTTCCTTCGTAGATAGAGTCTCACTCAAGCTCCCAATCCCAAGTGATAGTGTCAGATATTTACGAGTATGTGTATACGAATGTCAAATATATTTACATAAAATAAATCATAAATTTCGCTACTTGTCGCATATTGACTACATATTTCGAAACACATATGACTGGAACTGGATAAATAAAATTTATTTATGATGGTGATGAAACTTAACGATGCATGCAGTTTACTTCGCATCAGAGAAGCGCGTGTAAATCATCCCTGACAAAGTCGCTAGTGTAGTGTAAGGGTAGTGTGCTCAAATATAACGTAGGTATGTTGGAGTACTTGGCACGTAAGCATAATATTTACTTTTCGTGTTTGCATTTAAAAAATAAATTAATAAAATTTGGAAAAGAATTATTGGGATGGATGTTAACATTTTAATACATAAATGATTGAAATAAATAAATCTGAGCCATCTAAAAGATTTCCTTTTCTTTCAGGATCTAAGATGTATTATTCTAAAATTTGTCCATATGAAGCAATGCTATATTATGTTCACGAAAGCTTGCGATTTTGGCCAACTTTCATGTTTTCGTACACAGCAAAAAATCCGGTGTGAATTTAACTCCGAAAATTGTCGAATAAGGTCCCTCCGTTTGGATAAAATATTGTTTTAACCAAATGGATGAACACAAAAGAGTACTTCCAATTACACCAAAAGGAGTAATTCTCTCGATATTTTTAGGATAAAAATAAAACACAATTTTCAGAGAACATGAGTTTTGTATAACTAGCATTTACCTCTCTATAGGTGTTGGCGACATTTCATTTACCTCTTTACGCTCTAAAAATGCATAATAAATTACCTGCCTACAGTGGGATTCGATCCCGAGACTCGATGATTTGAAGACTAACGCCCTACCTACTACACCACACAGACTATACGGGACAACGTTCGTAATTTGCCCCAAATATTACCTGTCATATTGTGCGGAGTTAACTCCATTTTAAGTAAATTTTAACACCATATAAACAAAAACTGATAAAATTTCGGATAAAATTTATTATTTATCCAAATGAATTTTATTTTGAGTGTTTTATCCTAATGGATAAAAGAAAAATTTTATACTTGTGGGCAGAGTTAAATAAGTGTAGTTAACCCCATATATATAAAAAATAACCCCATTTGGATAAATTTTGATTCACACCGCCTGATTTTTTAGTGTGTATGAAAACGGCCCCAAATCATTTCAATTCCCATACAAATTGACACATTGAAAACGCCGTATGCGCGTTTTCTATGGAACCTTAAATTTTTTCAAATAAAAACGTGTAAAAACCGAGAACCCAAACCCAATTCTCCTATTCAGTACATTTGAGCTCACTCCGATATTTTAACTGACACCCGAAAAAAATTGTCAGTTGCGTGTGTTTGCCACTGTTCTTAACCCTTTAAAGTCCGAACTCTTAATCGCTTGAATTTCCTTTTTTTTGTTCCTGAATATTAACTCTAAATATGATTCTTTTAAGAATATACACTAAAAATTTTTTTACCTCACCCCCTTCCCCCCTTTCTATGCTGTTCCCAATTGGGAACAATGGCCAGTAATGGGATATAAACAAAACAAGGTCGATTTTATTCCAGATATGTTGGACTTTATTGGTTCTTCAATGTAATTTATGGAAAAGTATAAATCATATTTTGGAATTTGAATAATGGAAAAGTGTAAATCATATTTTGGCAAAATTCATTCAAGATGAAGACGTTTGTTGCACTCATTACACTCCAACCATGCATATGACTTCCAAAGAGCACATCTTCCTTGCGATGAATTTATCAAATAGTGGCCATCTAATTTGCATCTTGCTGGGCTAGCATGTGCTTTAGGACGTGGCTGTGGACCTATTTTTATATGAAACCCTTAGCAGGAACATTGTTACTTCCCGCCTGAAGTCTAGGTGAGTCATTGCCGATTTCCCATGCATTTCCTTATGCACAAACCAGGCTGCTCTACTGCCATGTTGAGAGCATTAGCGAATATATTCCACCACTACTTTTTCCATCGTTGGCATGGGCGATACGAAGATTAGAAGTCCATAAAATATCGACCCCACCCATTCCGTCGTTATATTTGTGAATAAGATGTGGATGTTGTATGCCTATCTTTTTGTTGTCCTTCACAGAATATCTACATTCTGATTTCGCCATGACTTTCGATTCCTACAAGGGACTTTACGGTTGATGCGATTGGAGAGTAAATGTCTCCCACAGTAGTGATTCTCAGAAGGCTACAAGGTGGTACTTACTGAGAAGGAGTATGCCCCAAAACGACGTCCATTCAACGCCGATCTGATCAACATGCTGAATGGCGTAGATTTTTGTTTTTTCTGCTAAATGCTGCAGACAGCTTTGTGGCGTAAATTAATAATATATTTCTACCGGAATTAAAGTTTTCAATGGAAGTTAGTTTCTAAGTTTTTTACCGGCTCATTTTCTATTGGGTTTTGAAAATTAATGCTGGGAAACCAATTTAGAGGTGCAATGTCGGGGTTTTTTTTTGCCTCGGTTTGGGCTATGATCCACTTGTGGTCAACCGTTGATGGTCACCATTTGAAGCTTTTCTTTTCTGCACACGTTTATTTTTGCTGCCCGATGCCTCACTCTCTTCCGACCTTTTTATTATAACGGAAACTTCACCGCAAACATCACTTGGTCTAAGATTTCTTGGTCAATGTCTTCATCGTCAGTAACTTTGTCGTTTTCCTCAGGAGGTAATTGGCAGATATCTATATTATTCAATGAACCCACGTCGCAATCATGTAAGCTCTGTAGATATTCCACTCCAAATTTACGAACTTAAACTCTCACTTATGAACACCGAATAGAGACTGACATAGTACATGCGAAAATTACATGCAATTGCAATGTAAGTCCAGTCATATTGAAAAATTGGAAACAAAATAATTTTTTTTTACAAGACACTGAAGTGAGCCAATGTTCCCAATTGGGAACACGTCAATTTGAACATGTATAGCCGATAACGGTATTATTTTTTTATAAAATTAAGGTCACTACTGTTATTTCGTATGTATTTATTAATAGTAAAAAATAAAAATACATTAAAATTTTAAGGTTTTGTTGGTTAAAAAAAATTTGAAATTTTTTTCCCCAAAACTAAAAAAAATCCTCATTTTTAAAAAATCACCAAAAAATAACGGCAATTTTTTAATCATTTATTTATTTTTTTTCCTTTTTACCAACTTGTCAACAAACTAAAAAAAATGGAAAAGAATAAAAAAAAAATTGGAAGTGGGTTTAAAAAAAAACATGAAATTATGTTCCCAATTGGGAACATTGGGCGGTAAAGGGTTAATTTTTCCAAAATAATAGAATGGACGGTCAGTTTGTTTGAAGTGACCAAACAAGTCGCAAATGAAAAAGAGGGGCTACACGCGTTTGCTTTTACCTAAAAACGATTTATAGACAAAATAATAATGTCGGTTGTCATATTAAATCACGAATAGTGCACTGTGAACACTTTTCCGTGATTTCTGAAAACGATACGGCGAAAACAATCGGTTTCGATTCGGAGATGGTTTACCAAAACGATATATACCTACTACGCTCCTCACTCTGTACCTCCATGTGAACGACACACTGCTTACTGAATCCCAGTTACTTGCTGATAGCAGCATCAGAACCACTAGGTTTTCGGGGCTTATGTTTTCTCCCAGTTCCGTTTCGAGTTGACTGCGGATATCTCCAAATCTGGGACAATCAAACAAGACATGTTTCGCGTCCTCCGCCACTCCATTGCATCTCGGGCATTCTGGCGAGTTATCTATTGTCGGTACCCTTCGTGGCCCGTTATTAATTGGGTCATATCAAAATTTGTTTCCCCGTGTTTTCGGTTAACCCACATGGCTGAACTCTTTCTTGGCATGGAGGCGTCGCATACTATTGATAGTTGGTCAGTCAATTGCACGCTTATTTGTTTCGCGGCTGCCCCATTCCCATGTGCCCACGCATTGAAGTCTCCCGCAATTATCACGTGAGTGTGGGTATTCGCGTCGTGCACAAGTGCGTCCAGAAAAGCCTGAAAATATGTGTCATTCCATCGTGATGGAGTGTAGCAGCTATACACGTGTACGCCGTTGATCTTTGCTCTGGCCACTCCGTTTAACCCTCCCGATGTACCTTGTTGGAACGCATACGATCCGCAAGTCCAAATTGCTACCTCGCTGTCCTTATCTGCGATCCAAACCGAGCTACGCAGATTTTTATATTGGTCGTAGATAATTGCATCGTCGATCTTCAGTGGCGTAACGTTTCTAAAATATCTTGTGTGCGAGATCGAAATGGGGGCCCCCACAAAGTGTAATTTATAATTAAACAAAATGGTTGAAACCACTATTTTTGCTGATTAGTACACGTAATGTAAATTTGGAAAAATATTGAAGGTACAAGTACATCCAGGATTTATATTTAAAGGGACTTACACTTCTTCTTCTTCCTTGTCTCGTTCTTCTTACCGCTCCATGGCGTCGCGTCGCTCGACCTGCTATGTAGGCACATCGCCCGTTCTGGCGGTAACGTCTCAGCATATTTCTACAGGCAGCTCTATCTTGGATCGTGTCATCGCCGAGACCAATGCGTTGTTGTTACTTTTTCATTTCACACATCCAGGTGTTCTTCAGTCTGCCTTTGGCCTTGGGTCCATCAAGCGGAACTTCCATTGATATCGCTTTCTTTGTGGGGTTATCAGGCGGATGCCTTTCAACATCGCAATACCAATCCTTTTGTCGGTCTTCGAACTTTTCGGTGATTTGTTGTTCTATAGACAAGCTACCTCGGATGTAGGTACTTTTGATATGGTCCTTTTTGGTTACACCAACTCACATGCTACACTATCGACAGTATATACTAAAATCTCACGATTCAACTTAGTAAGCGGGTCGAAATTATTTTTTCTTTAGAGTAGAATCCGTTTAAATGTATACATTCCGAATATTTGATGCATGACTAAAACTGTTTTTTTTTTGCAACATAGGCGAAATTAACCACATTTTTACAAGCGTTCTTATAGATTAAGTCATGGATTTTATTTTAAATCGCGTTATGAACCCGGTGATTTTTTTTTCTGTTAATTGGATTTTACCTTTAGTATCAGAGCCGTTAATGGGTGAAGTCATTTCTTCGGCTTTTTCTGCTATCCGTTCTCAGAAGAAAAACTTCTATGTTACACATATTTTCCGCTATATGGCGGCTGCTGCTGATTTATCGCTAGTGTCACCAAAAAGAAGAAGAAACTCCCCTTTTGAGAGCTGATAGCGTAATGTTCCCTGAGGTCATCCCTGGTAACGAAAATGCAGTTCTTCAGCGAAACAATAAGATGTTCCTTGAAGTTCTCATATCAAACTGCTTTGAAGTCAAAAAAATGTTTCATTTAAAAGCACTCCTAACTGTTCATCTGTTTTAATTCTAGTTTCAGTGTGTCTATGAATAAGAAATCAAGTATTTTTTTTAATCAGTCCAAAATTGTCTACTCCTCTTCACTACGTTAGGGGGCCCCTGTGGGTTGGGGGCCCGTGTGCGACCGAACACATGGAACACCGTACGTTACGCCACTGTCGATCTTCTTCTCTTTCACTGTCTGTGATAGCAGATCTTGTACTGCCTGGCAGTGATTCGGGTTCAACTGAAGAATTCTCATTTAGTTATTAGTTTTATTGCCTCCTGATATACTGGGCACTTAATGCAACCAGTTTGGTGCTTATCGCTGTATCCTTGTCGTAGGATGCCGCTTTGTGGCCATCCGCTCCGCACTTGAAGCACATATCTGACCTATCGTGCTGACTATTCGCTAATCTTTCGCAAAGTGGTTAAATCCTAAACACTTAAAGCATCTCTTCGGAGACAATTGCCATTTTAACAGGCAAGCTTATGGTTACACTTTGGGTTCCACCTTACGCCTTTCTCAACGACTTCACGGCGTCAGGGGGAAGCTCCACTTTTAATTTCTCAACGATTGTCTCGCGGACATCGTCCCTCGTTATGCCCTCATCGAGATCTAGAGCTTCTATCCTCGTCTCCTGCCACAGAGCTCTCTTTAGATAGATTCAGTCCTAACCGTAACGATTGCCTTGTATCCATCTACCGAATCTCCAACCGCGGGTTTTTTTGTTTTTTTTTTTGAAAGAAGAGTCTTCCATTTCTTTTTCGACGAATTCGGGAGACGTTATCACCCATCTCTTTCAACCGTAATCTTCACTCTCTTCAGGATGTCGACATAGGTCATCTCTGGTGACTGAGAAATGATCATGGCGTCGGGTCTTGTCCTTACGAGCTATTATTCTTAATCTGACCAGACTACTTCATTTTTGGTGTGATAATTTAAATTTGTATGGAATTTGACAGCTCAAACTTATAGTATAGTGAAACTTGGTTTTTGATCCAAATATCCTAATAAAGCTACATTTGATTTTCTTTGCAACGATATATAACACTATAGACCCTTTCTTGGAAAATTATACCCTAGATCCAAAAGTATTATGTGGAATTTATGTAAATTTTTTGAGATTTACATTTCGCACTGTAACTATTAATAGAGTAGAGGTAGAGTAATAAGAACTGGTGCTGATGCTGTCAATTAAATGTATTTGACTTATACCAAAAATGGGCTTGCTCCGGCCAAGAACACCTCCCATGCTCCCGTTAACATTTCTCAAGAAGGCAATTTGTTTCGTATCATCCCGAAACTATGGTTGGCGGTTCTGGCCCACTATTCGCAATATCATCCTGACCTGCAAACGGAATGAAACCACAAAGCATCATAGAACTTGGATTGCAAAACATCTGATGATGTTACGCCTATCGTATGCCTCTATTGTCCACAATTATGCATCGCATCGCTATCATAAACACCGCCTGCACACCGCCTGCACACCGCCAACATCACCATCGTAATCGTCGAATGCAGCGTCCCGGCAAAGATCTTCTCAAGGATATGCATATCCAAAAGTGATTGAATTAGTTAATAGCATTCACCAAACCTACGCGGTGCGGTACCCGTCAGAATCTGTGAAATAATTTTTGCCGTGGTAGACCACGCTGATTTTGCCAATTCGGGTGGTGTGTGCGTGTTGTGTGTAACGCGTACCGCTCCAGCGCTGGTTTGGCGGAAACTAATTTCTTTCAACGCTTATTGGCGGGGAGCTTGACGAATTTTTTATTTGCTGCTATGTTATTTTCTTGATCAGATTTCATTTTAAATCTACCAGCCTTGTAAATAAAATGTGTTTTAGAAACCTTTTTCGCTATCCTTCGCTTAGGCGACTTTTGCCTTTTTTATGCAATAAAGGTCTTTCGTAATTTTCATAAGATTGGTTTTATCCGGCTATTGCATGAAATTAGTTTCCGCCAAACAAGCGCGGGAGCGGTACGCGTTACACACAACACGCACACACCACCCGAATTGGCAAAATCAGCGTGGTCTACCAAGGCGAAAATTATTTCATAGATTCTGACGGGTACCGCACCGCGTAGGTTTGGTGAATGCTATTAACTAATTCAATCACTTTTGGATATGCATATCCTTGAGACAAGATGCGAGTATTTTGGCGGGATTGTATTTATATCAATTCTTTTTGCGGCTGACGACTTTTTCTTTGGCGGAAACCTTTTACAACAGAGTTATTTTTGTGAGCTATCATATTTTTTTGCAGTTTTTAATTTACAAAGTAGACAACATATCAATAAATGATATTGAATGCGTTCAATTTATTGAAGTTAAGACGATATTCACTGCCTTTTAATCACGAATTTGTTTGAGAATAATAATAATAATGACCCTCTTAGTAAACTTAGAACCCTTGATAACCTTAGTCGCCTTGGTAACCCTAGTGACCATAGTATACTTGATAACTTTGGTGACCTTGGAAGCCCTTAGTAACCTTGGTAGCCTTAATATCTTTATACATCACTTTAATCTTAATGATAACCCCAACTTTAACCATACCTTAACCTTGGTCTAAACCTTAAACTCAACCTTAACGCAGGCCTTGTCCTTAAATTTAACACTAAATGCGACTTAACAATAACGTTAACCCTATCTGTTACCCTATTGTTATATAAATTACATACATACTTCCTAAGGTTCAAATTGGGACTACCAAAGGGTTAAGACACGATCCCCGTTACTGCAAACGCAAGAATGTCCTTACATCCAGGTTCCACCACCACAGCAGGATCGATCAAACCGAGTGGTATTTAACGCAATGTATGCACCGCACTATATGCTCATGCAATATTATATTAATATCGAATGTATACGTGCTCGTATACAGGGTGTCCCGCATTGGGTGGTCAATACTGTAAGGGTTGATAGCGCAACTTGTTTCAGCAAGAAAATTCTCAATACAATCGGATTTTTTTTTACCGTTACCTTGTTATCACTCTTTTTGTGAAAGTAATCGAAAATCGTGACTTGTCACGCAAAATCGTAATTTGCAGCACTCCTGATGACTTAATCCAAGTTTTGATTTCAGTTTCAGAAACTACATAAAATATCACAAAAACTGATGTTTTTCCTGTTGCCAACATTATCGGCACTTTCAAGATACAGTTACTCAAACTTAACAGAAATTTTAAAATAGATTTTTCATCGAAAATTCAAACAGTAATTGCATAACGGTGCTTTATACGTACAACTCTGCAAAGTTGATAAAAGTTGATTCAACATGTTGGCTTTCCAACGGTATATCACTTATTTTATTTACATTGCAGAATTTTAGGTAAACACGCATTGAATGGTAAAAATCATGGCTTCAGTGGAATCGTTAACAATTTTCCCTTGACTCGAAAATAGACATACAAAGGCAATTATAATTCAGGATAGAATCTCGCTACATTATTTTTACCAGAACTGTAAGATATTTGAAATTTGGTACATTGTTTGAAAAATGCAACGGTACTTATAACGGTTAAAATTTAATATTTGTTATTTATGGCAGATAGACGGGTGCCCGCTCATAATGCGAGACCTATCAAAGAATATTTGGAAAACGAATTTCCCGGAAAGTGGATTGGCAGATTTGGGACAGTTGCGTGGCCTGCGAGAAGTCCCGACCTTACTCCCCTAGATTTTTATTTATGGGGTAACTTAAAAAGCAGTGTCTATTCGGAGCCGATTACCTCCCGGAAACAGCTGCTGCAGCGAATTAATGAGGCTTGTGACAACCTTAAGGAAACCCCTCCTGAAATCCTTCGGGACGTTTCTTCCATGCGCTGAAGGTGACGAGTCTGCATACAAAATGGAAGAGGCCCAATTCCAGCAGCATTATTCCCATTTATCAAACAGACCCATTTAATCATTAGTTAATATTTTTAGTTTATTGGTACTTTCTCATATTCAAAACTTTATTTTCATTTTTATTTAACAAATTTTCAAAATTGCGATAGTAAAATATAAAAAATAAATGAATAAAATTTCACTTTAAATAATCCGATAAGAAAATAATTACCTTGTTTTTTTATATCCAATATGTGTAATTCTAAAATCCCGCAATGTAAATATGAAAAGTTATATACCGTTGGAAAGCCAACATGTTGTAGCAACTTTTATCAACTTTGCAGAGTTGTACGTATAAAGCACCGTTATGAAATTACTGTTTGAATTTTCGATGAAAAATCTATTTTAAAATTTCAATTAAGTTTGAGTAACTGTATCTTGAAAGTGCCGATAATGTTGACAACAGGAAAAACTTCAGTTTTTGTGAAATTTTATGTAGTTTCTGAAACTGAAACCAACTCTTGGATTAAGTCATCAGGAGTGCTGCAAATTACGATTTTGCGTGACAAGTCACGATTTTTGATGACTTTCACAAAAAGAGCGATAACAAGATAACGGTAAAAAAAAATCCGATTGCATTGGTAATTTTCTTGCTGGAACAAGTTGCGCTACCAACCCTTACAGTATTGACCACCCAATGCGGGACACCCTGTATACAACGAACCAAAACAGAAACATTTATTTCTTGCCCCTACTCTTCCAGACGCTCTACCCTTGCAAACTTTGGAGCACATATACAAGGGATTGTTCTAAACGATTCAAATCACAATACTATACGATTCTATTCCAAGCATTTTTCGAACCCATTCCCGACTTTTGCAAAAGACAATCCAGAAACTCTATGCAGTTTCACATGATTTGCTGTTTCTTTTTTTCTACTGCACGGATCGGAGCAAATAATAGCCTATGCACACCCTCGCGACAAACTCTATCTATGGGAAAAGAGAGCGGATCCCGAGATGCTCTCTCCAAGGCTGTAGCCCTGTCAATGAACAACAAGAACAACGAGAACAAGATTTTCGAAAAAATGCGATTTTCAAACTCTTATAACTCCGGTATTTTTCATCGTATCTTCATTAAATTTGCTACACTTCGTAAGACGGCGCGACTGACAACGCCTATACCAAATTTGAACACTCAGCGCCAACCAGAGTCTGAGCTACAGAGGTCCGAAACCCGTACTTGTTCCGTCGTGTAAACATAGTCTTGGTCGCTTCTCACTTTGCATTTGTTCAAATTTTTTCATCTTTCTTTGGCGGGCGGATTAAATCTATATATATTTCGCGAGTTTCAATTATTGAATGTGGTCCGTCGAGAACATTTTTTCGTCGATTTTATATTGAACATTATTGATGCGTCGAGTTTCGTTTTTTTTTTTGTTCGATTCTATATTGAACACAATTAAATTTATAAATTAAATTAATAAAATAATGTTATAAGCGCTAATGTCATAATCTTTATTAGCGATAATTATCTTAATATTTCTTGAGCCTTTTCCTTTAAATTGTATCGGGCACGATGCATAAAATCAAATGAAATTTCCAACTCAGAATATCACGTTGGGGACTGATGAAAAAATAGTCAGCTGTCATTGAATTGGGAAATTTTGATCTGTCTGCGTTTTTCTTGGACAATGATCCTGTCCGTCCAAGTCGAAAAGCATTAGCCTCAACCCCAATCTATGCCTATTTCTCGCTCCCTCATTCAACTGTTTTCTGTAATAATTTATAATTCACGTATCTTATCCGTGATTTTTCCACAGTTTTCCGCAAAATAAATCTTTCAACTTTATTTTCGTAATGCCGTAGTCGTGAAAAATGACAAGCAAAAAGCTTGATAATGCCTTGTCGTCGCACTTCACTGTTGACAGAGTGAGAGACAGACACAGCCTACGCCAGAGAAAAAAGACGGTTTTCGTGTGCCTATCCGTCTAACTTTTAGATATTTGTAGGTACATGTCACTTCCAGCGTCACTTCAAAACAGGGATTAATGAAGTTGATAATGACGATAGCAATTTACATTTTTCCCATGATGGATGCTATAAATCTGTTTTTATCTCTAGGCTGATGGATTTAACACAAGACGAAAGCATATACTCTAATCAGAGATCTTTGTGTAACCTTGGCAATGATGGCTCACGATAAAATGTGAAGAAATTTTGATTTAATATCGTGCCTATGCGGAGGAGTCTTTCAAGAATACATTAAATCAAAATTATTTTGATGCGTTCTTGGAAGGATTTTGTATGATACCGAGTATAGAGATAGACCTATTATAAATAAGTTAATTTCCGTGGAAAAGAAAAATGTTAGATGGAAAAATCCTATTTTACACAGATGTTAAACAAAGAGATTCATATTTGTAAAATGAATTTTCGTAATTCAACAATTTTATTAGTTTTTAATGAAAATCTTCAATGCTCTCTTCTCATGATTAAAATAATAGAAGTTCAAAAGAATCCGAAAATTGTTCGTCATGTAATTATAAAATGCAACCTTTTTTTCTAGATATCATCAAGTTAATTTCCTTCCTCAACGAAATATATTTTTGTATAACCAAATCACAGCGGCGATGCCAATATTGATTAAGGACTTACAAGCAGTATAAATCTTCCATTTAAAAATACAACTAAAGACACAAGTCACAATAGAACAACTTTAAAAAGTATTAAGTGAAAATTTCCCATCAACTCCTCTCTATAGGGACAAAAAAAAGAATGCTCGCTCGACCGAAAGGCTATACGATAAACAAAATTGAATTGTAAATTAGCAATCTGCATGCAAATAGACGGAAATTTTTGCCAAGAGAATAAATTTGACCGCCACCTCGTATATTGTCGTTTTCACCTTACGAGTCGTTTTCCGTTTTCTAAGACGTGACTTCGTTTTAAATTTTTCCCGTATAGTATTTTTCTTCTTTTCTCTAAATTCTATGATATTTGATTTGAATAATTGAGTGAATTTATTGAATGTCAAATGGGTGACGATTTGTTACAGGAGTACGACTGTGACAATGGTATATGCGATTGATTTTCAAAAGGAAGAAAGTTTTGTCTGGTTTAGTTTTGAAAATGAATTTTCATTTTAGGGAAAAGTGGACGTGGAACTTGTTTGAATTATTTAAAATATTTAGAGCGCAGTCGATTAGTTAGTTTCCCCTCTTTAGAATTTGATTTGGACGGTAGGAATCGTTATTGGGCATAGGCAGATCTAACCATTATGGTTTCGTGCTATGGTATAGTCCATCAATAAAATACACCTACATATTTGAAAAAAAAAGTGTTGAATTATTATTTGTGTAGGTTATAGCCTCTAATACATATTGCAAATTATATCACCACTTCTATCGCAGCCCCAACCAAGACCATCTTATCAGACAAACCACTTTCCCTCGAAACTTGTTAACTAATTAATTATATTCATATGAAAACCCTAGGGAAACCTTACAAGATTTTGAATAGTTTCAGTCTTTGATGCGGTTATTTCTTATTTTTTTCAGGCTAAGAAAATGTGGGCTCAACTCAGTGACGAACAGAAAAAGACATATGGCGAAGATTACTACGAAGCTGCTATGACTGCTATTGAAAAGTCAAACCGTGAGGTAAATTCACTATTAAATCTCGACAACATCCTATGACCAAACTTACTAAGTATTTTTCACGGTTGTCTATTATACTTAGGTATCGGACTTCCAACCTGCTATTCGTGTATTGATGGATGCTGTCACTCGCACTTTCCCCATGGCACGCTACACACCTGTCACCACCTCGGAAAAGATTCAAATCTTCTTGGCCGAACATTTGCCAGTATCGCTCTATGAAGCCATCTATTGTAAACATTAAATATGAATCTTTACAAGCTGTAAAGTAGACAGGATATCAAATAGATTGAATTTGATTAGAAGAGAACCACTTAACATAAATTGATAATGATAAAACATCTCTAATTTAGATCATGTCGAATAGTACATCAATGACGTACTTAATTATTGCCTATTGGTTAGATTTATTTAATCCTATAACAATATTCTCGAAAATATTAAATTGATTTTCAAAACTTTTGGCAACATTTTAGTTGAAATGGAAATGTACTGGTCTAATGTTTAGTGAAGGAATATTTTAGTTTTTTTTGACGTCTTTTTTTGTGTTGATTGTATTTATTTAAATAGTAAGAGTGTAAACAGATAGAGCATTTGATATTTATACTTTAATTTATTTTATTTTTTGGTATCCTTAATTTACAAGACTCCACTGTATGTAACTATTGCACAGATTCTCAAAAATCACATAATTTTATTATTCTTGTCACTTGTCTTGTCCAATAATTAAATTCATTTAGTTTTAAACGAATTTTATTGATAATCAAATAAAATTTAAATAAAAACGTCAAAGTTGTATTTCGTATGCATTTTATGAACTCTAGTTACTTTTTGTAAATCACCATCATCAATGTGGAACGTGAGAACTGGGAGAACTCCGTAGGCGAGGACGCCCACCAGCTGCTGCTGGCTTCCGAAACTGGAGGACAAGGTCACGTAACCGCGACAATTGGAGGTCAACAATTCAGGCGGCCAAATAATATGATAATGTGGAACGATAGCCCGACGTCGGGCGTTGGCCGCCAGAATCGCTGACCTCCAATTGTCGCCGTTACGTGACCTTGTAATCCAGTTTCGGAATCCCACCACCTGGTGGGCGTCTTCCCCTGCAGGGTTCTCCCAGCTGGCTCGCGGTCGTCCACGTATCCTCGCTCCGCCCAATCCGAGGCTTTTGTTTCAGGCTTCTTAACTTGACGCTTTTTTAATGGGGATGCCTCGAAGATCCTGCTTTGGCGGTTGATTTAAACGTTTTCTGTCACCTAACACGTTATTTCAAAACAAAAAAAAAACTATAACAGTTTTAAAAATCAATTTTATTTTTGGAAATAAAAAAAGGAAATAAACAGCACAAATTAAATATCTCACTATGCATTACTACATAGCATATGTCACCGGTGTCATTTTTGGTAATTCAGCCGATTTGTTCACAACGTAAAACAAAACTTGTTTCTTTACACTTTTGCCGTAAAAAGACGTAAGAAACAGTTAAAAAATGTAAAAAAAAACGTTAAAAACGTAAAAATCGGGTAAAAAACCGTAAAAAAAATAAAATATCGTAAAAGTCTATTCTTTTTCATTGGAAGTGTCAACCTGTCATACAGCTTCAGTTCAACTGTCGTGCGTGAACCTAGTGTTTAAAATTGAAACTCATATTAGATTTATGTTTATTAGGGGAGTTTTTTTATGGGCGGAATTTTCAAGCTAACCCAAATAAAAAAAAACCGTGGAATACTTTTAGATTTAAAGGAGACTTGGTTTGATTTTTGTAATTATAAAAGTGTCAAAACAATAATAAAACAAAATTTAATTACAAAAATTATTCATATGGAAAAATGAATTAAACCTAGTGGTTTTTAAATTCAAATTTGTATGTATTAGAAAAGAAGATGAAAAACACATTTCTTGTATTAGCTCTATGGCCGCCTTTACTAAAATATTTATGCATACATGCTAAGCTGATCAGAACATACAGAAAACATAGTAACACAACACATACTATGCGTTGGTCCAGAGTGGACATCAACAAAAAATAATGCGCGTTTTTTCGCACTATCGCAATTCACACATACAAAATAACAACACACATGCGTAGGTAATAAAATGTTTCCGGGGGGGGGACTTGCTTGCCCTTTGCCCGTAAATTTGAATAAACCCATCCGTAAGTAAAATATAATAATAAAACGCTCAGTAAATCTACTGTACGGAACTGCGAAGACTCCAATATTTTTGTTATAAACTGTTCGGTGGTTTAAGGTACACAGTAAATTTGCTAAAAAGTAAAAAATACCCCCTTTCCCCCTTTTCCAAAATTGCAGACTTTTAATCAGTGTGGAGTTTTTTCCCATAATCACGAGGCCACTCCCCTTCATCTTGCAAAAATTCACCGATATAGTATTTTTGCCGAAATATCGTATTTTTTTTTACTAATACTCAACAACTCATTCTCGTACTCATATCCCTCCAATTGAATCGAGTACAGAACAGGATAGAACAACTTGCATACCAAATTTTCAGTTGATTTTCTGTATAGAAATATAACTATTTTCAAATGTATATCGAAGTTGTGCTGCCTTGTCCTGCACTAAATCCACTCACTCTACCGCATGCTACCACTACATTGCATTAACACCGCGGAATGCAGTTTCGCAAATCCACTAATGAGGTCAACGAAAGCATGACAACCTGTTCCGCAACCTAAGGAAATGCATTGTCATCAAATCCGGCGCGGTATCAAGATTCTCTGCGTCATCTTTCATGTTTTTTTCAATATGCAGTTTTCGCAGGCGCAGATACAGCGTGATATACTTTGCGTAAGCCACTCCGACCCATGGCATGGGTCAGCGGAAGAAGATACACTCATGAAGTCGACAAATGCACGAAAACCTGCTCTGGCAGAGAGTTTAAACTCTCTTCAACTTAAACTGTGTAGCAAAAAAGCAAATGAATTAACTGCTTGTTTTTGCATGCTAAAATGCTATCCCCCTAAACCTGTATATTTAGAAGATTTTCCCTTAATCTGGTAACACCAAAATGGAAGCTCCGCCAATTTCATAAAATGTTCTCTTCTCGCATTCCTTTCTGCAGAATAAAAGCGTTTTCGAGAAGTGTCAAAATTTCGCTAATGAAAGCCAACTTCTGATTCGCGAGGGGATATTTGTTTCCCCATGTACATGTACATGTAGAGTTAACCCTTCTGTCGGCACGAAGGTCTGGCCAGACCTTTGGCACTATATTTTGGTGTAAAAAGCATAGAAGATGAAATCGCAGCGACTTCATATTTCATGATATCCTAGAATAATATGTTTGGAAGCATTTTGCAAAAATTTGAAAAAATCGGTTGAAGTTTTGAGTATGTTTTTGATGATTTTCAATTTATAGTGCTTTTTGATACCCAATAGGTCTGGCCAGACCTATAGTTATTCACCCCATTTTTCTCTTGAAGTAAGAAGTGCAAATATTAAATTCTGTTATTTATGATGTAATAATGTCATTTAAACTCAATTTGAGCTATAAACGATAAAAATTTCTGAGATTTTTCTATAAAAAGCCGTGAAGTTCGGAAAATAGGTATGCCTAATTTCGTCACATTTTATAACACCACCTAATCAACTGAGATTTGACCCTAGGAAATTCAACCCAGTTTTATTTCCTTTGTAATAGTAAGGACTAAGTATGAGTGACTTGCAAACGTCTTTCTAAATAGATTTGATCAAAAAATTTACGAAAAATTTAGAATTAAATGATTTTTGCCTTGAAAATTCCCTATTTCTTCCCACTTATTTCCCTAAATCTGCAGACTAATATCGAGGTAAAATCTGCCAACAAATTGCTTAATATTTCCCCAAAGATATTGGAATTAGAAAATTCTATCGAAATAACTATTAGATAAACACAATGCAAATAGCGAAGCAAAAAAAGAAGAAAATAAGGGAGAAACACGTTTGTACTAATACCACCTCAAAATATATCTACTTAAAAACGTTTCCAGTATATCTACAAAAATTATTTTGATGCTTTTATTGTTGAAAAATTGCAGTAAAGAATGGATAGAATGATTTTACCGATAAAAATTTTACTTTTTCTAAAAAATAAAAAATTGTTTCTCAGTAGGTCCAGCCAGACCTATTGGGTATAGAATATGCATATTGTAGTAGGTGCCGACAGAAGGGTTAATCCTAGTACTGACATCGAGAGTGAAATTTTTGACTGCTGTGATTTTTTCAATGGAAATGTATTCTTACTGACGTGGAATATGTGGGGAATGCTGGGGAGTTCCATAAGCTACAATCCGAAAACAGTTCCATAATTTTTCTCGGTCATTTTATGTATTTTTTTTTTTATTCCCCGGTTTTGTGTCATTTCACGATGAAAAAGAATAAATAAAATGGCCAAGGAAAATGATGGAACCGGTCCAACGCGTGTTTGGACCCCAAAATTGATCGCTGTGCCTCTGCTATATAAAATAGCTTCTCATTCATTACATCCAATTTCCTATTAAGTTTAGAATATATATTTTATGATTCGAGCACGTTTTTGTAATTATATCAACGTTAAGTTTTAATTTACCTCATTTTTAAATTTAATGCTTAATATTTCCGGCCAAAAAAACATTGAATTGAAAGAATTTGATTTGTAAATCAATTTCCTTACAAAATTACTTAAAATCGGTGTTTTTCCATTCTAAATAATCACACTTATATGTCTCCAACATCTAAGACAGAATTAAAGCTGGTTATCGAATAATGGATGCTAGATGCGTCCAGTTGAATAGCTTAAAGTGGATTCAAATGCTACACCTGAAGCGCGTTCCATTTATACGATCTGAATAAAAATAGTTACTCACATTCACTTTCCGTCGCACTTTCTCACACTGCTCACAATTCTGTCGGTAGTGTAGTTAGGCAACAGCTACGACTACGAGTGAATTATGGAACGCACTCCGGATATTCTGTCTCCCATCATCAGAGAGTGATGGGAAACCGAAACTCCACCAGGCAATGGAAAAAGGTCGTGATAATTCCGTGTAATGGTAAATATTGTAATTATTGGCGTGCGATTTGCCTACTTCTAGCTGTCTCCAAGCTGGTGGCTAAAATTATTTTGAACGGGATCCACGACCCATTGGCTTTCATGAGGGGTTTTCATGTAGCGACCATACAAATACTCTCCGAATTATTATTGAGTAGTCTCGCGAGAGAAGATCCCCCGTTTTACGCAAGCTTTCACATTTTTGAGGTGCAGAGCGGAATGAGACCATGAGTTTATTCGTCGATACTAAATTTGATACAAATGTCAAACGTTCGAGTGAAAATAAATTGCTTCAGATGAGGTGCCCATTTATAACACGTTCTCCATAGGAAAATTATCGCATAAATCATTAAAATATTATAAATATTTGCATTTATGGTTTACCCGATTTCATTTACGTTAGCAAACGGCATTACTTTTTGTGGAAAGTTTCTACACTTTTCCCAACGTTTCTGTCATTTTTTTATCCCTAAAAAAAAATGGATTCATCAACCTCTTCAAAATATTTTTCTATCTCGACTATAAGTCTATAACCTCGCAGTTTGAGTTAAGTTTTGTTTACCCCCGAGCCACGTTTTCATGTTAGGGAAAGGAAAAAATCGGAGGGAACCAAATCAGGCGAGTATGATGGGTAATTAATCATTCAGTACATGCAATTTCGCCGCGACAATTATGGATGAATGTATCTCTCGGTTACCGTAACTCCTAGTGGAGCATGGTGCGTTGATGACTACCGTTACAAAGACAACTGAATTCGGAGTGTGATACGGTTGTCAGCCATACCACTTCCTAGTCGCATTGTTAGTTTATTATTCTACGATAAGAATAATTCTTATCATCTTCTACCGAATAATAAACATGCGACGAGTCGTGCCGAGTTTGGAAACTCGTTTCTCTATGAGTGTCTATTTCACAGAGTGGCGACCGAACGATCACGGCCACAGAGCACGACAGAATGGATGAATGTGCTCGTATGTTATCGTCTTTGCTTTTCTCGGAACATATTCACCGCATGCATTCCGCTGTTTTACTGTTGCCTACTCTCACGGGTATAATAATGGATCCAGGATCCATCAACAGTGACGACTCGACGTAAGAACTCCTCCAAATTTCGGTTGAAGAAGTCCGAACACGGCTTCGACATTGACAGTCGTATCCATTTGTTGGTCTCCATAAGCAATCGCGGCATCCATCAGGCTGACCTTACCTTAGTCATGCTTTATTTGTTGGGCATATTCCTAATTTAATTACTGTTCCGTTCGATATGCCTATGGTCTCTGCTAATTCGCGAACTTAAAAGTCGCGGACAATAAAGTCTTAGACCTTTTGGACGATTTTTTGAGTAAGCATGTATGTCAGTCGGCCTGGGCGCTCCTCGCCGAAGTGTGTACCCAGTGGCGCAACCAGGAATTTGCCCTGGAGGGGGCTACCACCATCAATATTACTAAATAAATAACAGGCGCGACAATCCAGCATTGGACTAAGGCCGCAGGATGTGTTAGTGACATCCTATTTCCAAGATCTTATCTGCTTTTTGTTGAGGTAATGAGATCAGCATCACGCTCAGCAGTGTTATTTATCCCCATAAATGGGTACTCGTTTAACATCTGAGTGAGATCATAGTCCGTCACAAGCTCGTGAGTTCGAAAAACACCATGATCCACGGTGAGATTTGAACTCATGACCCTGTGCACCGAAGGTGCGCGCACTAACCGCTAGACCAGCCAGACTATCAATATTACTAGACATGTGAATTTGATTTCGCAAGTTGGGTGATGGTGCTACGTGATTTCGAGAATTTACGCTATGCA
Source organism: Microchrysa polita (assembly GCA_949715475.1). Taxonomy (NCBI): domain Eukaryota; kingdom Metazoa; phylum Arthropoda; class Insecta; order Diptera; family Stratiomyidae; genus Microchrysa; species Microchrysa polita. The sequence continues at coordinate 129,154,196 of OX454415.1, read as the reverse complement.
AGGTTTAAGCTCTCATTGCAGCCTACCTTATTTTCGAAGTATTTTTTTCGTAGCTTAGCGTCGTGGAAACACTCGTAATCAGCACGTCATTAATCATTTACATCCAAGCCAATTAGAGCAAAGTTTGTAATTGCCCGGTAGCCGACGAGAAAATAATTTTAGGCACCAACAAAATCTGTACCGAATTTCGGATAAGAACAAGAATTATATTTTTTTTTGAAAATCTGCAGCCAAATTCGTTGCTTCATATTTCATATTTCATTTTGAAATATCTTCTTTCCTAATTGCTGGGTCTGGCAGGGGCTTTAGCCCCCTTAGCCCCTCCCGTGGTTGCGCCACTGTGTGTACCAATATGTTACGGTTGCCATAGGTGGCCAAGTGTCCATCTTCGTATTTATTTCTTCGCATGTTTTTCCATAAAAAAAAAAACAAATATACGGATCGAAATTGTTATTGTTCCATTTTTATGAGAAACCCGAAACACGTGTGTCGAAACTGGCTGCCAAATCAAAGCTAATCTATGGATCAGTCTGAAATTTAGTATGGTCTCGTGTAACAGATGATAGCAGACGACGGTTATCCCAATTTCCCTATGCAACGCCTACCTGTCTTCAACTGTCTTCACACAGGGGTACTTGCGTAGAGCATATTGACAATTTTCGACAGTACTATAGCTGTGTCTGTTCAGAAGTTAATTAGTGTAGCATTTTTGTATCAAGGATAGAGTTCAGAAAAATTGTTGTTTCCTTTACTATCGGCCAGGAGCAACGGCAGCTCCCTGCCCTCCTCTAGCTACGACCATACATGGATGCCATGTGATCATACAAACTAAATCGGTCAAAGAAAACACAGTAAGATGGAATACACTATTTTTATTTTCTCTTTCTCAATTGATCATTCATTAGCCAGCGTTAAGAATTTATGACTACAGACAAAACTTCTCTTTTGTAATTACATCACATCACCATCATAATAGCTAAATTTTTTTTTAGTTTTTCTGTTCTTCAAAATTTAGTCCAGTTCTATCGGCATGCGAATCAAAGTGTGCTTGTGAATTCATGTTATTCTATTGTTTAGGTATAAAATGAGCAAAAAAAAGTCATCCGAAAAATATACATAATAAAAGAAAACTTTTATGAAATATCTATTTTTTAGAATACTTTTGTATTATTTATAGGTAATATCCTAAGAATTAGAAACACTGTACTTTACTTTGCTTTTGGAATTCGTCAGTAATGGCATTAAATGAAATATTTAGTGTATTATTTTTTTATTATTTGTTTTTTGGCAACTTTTCTTTTGATAATATTTTATTCATTAATATTTTATATTTATTGATAAGTTAATCAGTCATCAATTTACATGTTTTTCATTGTAATACTAGGGTAAAAAATATCTTTTTTTTTGTGTTTTATTTTTTTATTTGATAAAATTTCATCCTATTGATTTGATTTATACATAATAACAAATTGTTAACAATTGCTAAGCAAATATTTATTTTTTACCAGCATAACTCAAAGTGGATATGGACAGTTATAACGTATTACAAACTTTGTGAACCGGTAGTAATAGTTGTGATTTTTAAATTTTAATTATTTACTAAACGTAGCTCCTAAAAAATATAACTAAATGTGTGCTGTATGATTTTCTTAATTTTTATTCAATTTGTTTTACCCATTTAATTTATCTAATTTTTTTCATAAGTAATGTTTTATTAATTAAACTTTTCTATAACGATCGTGATATTTTTTTGGTTTCCGTTTTACATCTATTTATCTATTTAGCTTGGATAAAATTTTAATTGTTTTATTGTTTCCAATTAATATCATCGCTAAATAATACATGCTAAATGTCATTAAAAGGTTTCTTCCCCTATCTGCCAATTTGAAAATGCTTAATTCAACTTGAAATTCAATATTCTGCTTGCGATATACGCTTTACGCTTGTTAATTTGATTAACTGTCTTTAAATTTGCTTGGTGGTTTAGTCACGTTTTTCAAGGGGAATCAGATTTCTGATACATGTTCTAGTGGCATAAAGCTTGTAACTTGCTTATGGATTTTGAGTTAATTTAGCAAATAGTAATTGCATATTCTTGGGAAATCTATCCGTTCTGAACAACAGTTTTAATTTCGACATAATGAATCTTTTTTGAATTATCATAACATGACCTTCATAAGATTCCCCAAAGTATTCCCGGAATAAACTATTGCTCGTGCTGCCCTTTAATGGCATTGAAGTCAATATTGACTTCAATATCTCGTACATTTACAAAAGGAGCCCGACTGATTCTCGTGATAACATATTTGGAAAATTCTATGGAACTGACATTTACACTTGTAATGGTTTTTCCCCCAGGCTATTCAAAATGTTCTCTCCCTAGATGGAGATGCCCCATTGCGATATGTAATTGAAAATCAAAATAACGTTCACTTAACATTAATCCATCATTATTTAGCGAAATTCAATTACGCAATTCAAATTTCATTCTGTTCGTTAACCTGTGAAAATTGTACGTTTAAATCTACGTTCTTATTGTACGTAAATGTCAACGCGGTAAATTCGATAAGAAATTGAACCAATACCATGTCATGACAGCATGACACCAATTATTTCAAAAGACCACATAAAGTCTCTATGGTTTCAATGAAAAGTTTCAATCGAAATGGGAAAAAATCACTCTCACATGACATAATACGTTTAAAATCTTTTCAAATCGCCTTTTTGTAAGAATTTTATGATCCTCAATAAATTTTGAATTATCCCGAAATGAAGGTGAATCACACGTTACTGATTTTGTCACAGGAAATTTTAGTCATAAATAATAATTGATTTGCATAACTTCCAGAAACTGTGTGAAGAAGTTTGCGAAGTATATTTTATGGACGGGAATTAGTCCATTATTTCTTGGGGAAAAGAAAAGTTATAGGGTTGGATAAAAACAAATTTTAGTTTGGAAAAGTGATTTTATCAAAGAGGATATTCGTAATAATTACGCTTCTAGAAAAATATTAAATCCTCTCTAAGACCCTGGTCAGACAGGAGTGTTTGCATAATTCTAATATTTGAAAAACGATACACGCGAATCCCGAAATTATTCTATTCGAAAGATACAAAGCACCAGGTAGGAGGATGAGTATTTGGTTTGAGATTTCACAGTGTATGGAGCTTTCTTTGAATGACGAGCCATAGGGTATAGGCGAAATGACTATTATCTTATGCCGCACGCACACACGAGAATCCGAATCCATTTTTTCAGATTTTCGTTTTGTCAAATCTATACGTTTGATAGAATGAAAATTAAAAAAAAGGTGTAAAGTTTAGACTACACCAAATCAATATTGTATTGTCATTTTTTTTTAATAGCAATAATACAAAATAGTTACGTGTTCAGACAAAGCAATGCAGATGGATGATTTTCTCTCGATTGCTTCGTGTGAATACACATTGTACTCGTATATGAGTATATAATGAACTTTGTAATAAAAAACTCACTCGATCAAAATGTACGTCTGAATAAACTTTAGCCGAGAAAATACATTTTTCCAAGTTCCAAGCTGAAAAGTGTATTCGTATGGGTACTTTTCCACGAGCAGTGGAAGCGCAAAACTGGCATTGAATAGGTTACTATTGGAAAAATGTCGGCCACTAGGTCCAGCTCGTTATCGGAATCAATGAAGCTGAAACGTGTAAATTTCATTCTGTTCGTTAACCTGTGAAAATTGTACGTTTCAATCTACTGTAGGACCCCGATAATCCAGACCTCGAAAATCCGAAAGTTCGATAATCCGGATTCGGGTTCGTGCTAAATTTTGTTTAAATTTTCATAAAATTCGACAATTTTATAAGGTTTCTTTAAGCTTACAGCTATATAAACTTAAGGTAGGCAAAATTTCGAATACTAAATCATTATATTAATCGTTAGAATGGTTAACTTTTTTTTACGATTTGAGTATAAATACTGTCCACCAAGGTCTAAATTAGTGCATTTCGAAAATTCGGCAAATCCGATAATCCGGATAGGGTCCGGTCCCAATCAACCCGGAATATCGGGGCTCTACTGTATGTAATTTGTTATTGTACGTACGTAAATGTCAACGGTAAATTTGAGAAAAAACCGAGACCGAGGCTAATTTCGGGCACGGCCGAAATTTGGATACCCTTCGCTCCCCTCGGGCTAAAAGTTTTTTCGGGCGTACCTATGACTTGTGTTCAGTCCTCCCCGCTTCCATGCTTTTCCTTGAATTTTCACATAAGTGCCGTGGCGAAGATTTATTGGGGGAAGCGGGGGACGTGGGTTTCTTATAAGAACCAAAAAGGAAGGGGGGGTTGTTTGTGGCATCAATTAAAAAACTTTTAATTTGGTGGACAAATAAAAGTTTTTCTTGGAAGAAACTAATTTGGGGGTTGGGTTTATATGCCAGCCCCATGACCCCATGGTCCGATTTAATTCATTTTTGCATATGTTTTGTAACATCAATAAAAATACATTTCCATGAGGTTTGGTTGAAATTTGTGTCCAAATAAAAAAGGATTTTTTGGAAGAACCTAATTTTAGGGGTTAAGTTTGTATGGCAGCCCCACGACCCCATAGTCCAATTTCATTTATTTTCACGTTTGTTATGTAGCGTCAATAGAAATATAATTGTCTGAGGTTTGATTGAAATTGGTGTGCAAATAAAAACGTTATTTTTAGAAAAATTTGATTTGGGGGGCTAGGTTTGTTTGGTAGCCCCATGACCACATGGTCCGACTCCATCTATTCATACATATGTTCTGTGTCATCAACAGAAACACATTTGTGTGAAGTTTGGTAGAAATTAATGTATAAATAAAAAAATCTTAGATGAACTTAATTTGGGGAGCTAAGTTTGTATGGCAGCGCCATGACCCCATGAAAGAAACATAGAAACATATTTGTGCGAAATTTTATTTAAATCAATGAGAAAATAAAAAAAAAATTTCTTAGAAGAACCTAATTTGGGGGACTAGGTTTGTATGGCAGCCCCCACGACCCCATTGTCCGATTTGGTAGATTTTTACATATGTTATGTGTTACTAATTAAAACACATTTGTGTGAAATGATTGATTGATTGCATACACTGAGAGAAAAAATCCTGTAAATTAAAAAATACGCATATGATTCAAAGAGATTCAAATATGATTTTGCTTCATATTTGTTTCCCTTTGAATCATTGTATAATCCCTTCATTTCAAACGGATTTCCCTTTGAACTAATAAGATATTCCTTTTGAAAGTCTATCTATAATCACTTTAAATTAAAGTGATGCAGTGTCAATTTAATCAGGTCACAACCATAAATCGAAAGGATTTCCTTTTACTATACGGGACGACGTTTATAATTTACACCATACATTGTGACATCACTCTACCACACTGCCGACCAACTGCGAGTGTAAACAAAAAAAAATCCTTTTGAAAATTTGGATTTAAAGGATTTCCCATTAATTTAAAAAGATTTCCTAATGAAAATTTGAATTTAAAGGATTTCACATTAATTTAAAAAGAATGAATTTGAATTAAAGCGACATATATTTAAAAGGAAAGGATTATTTTTAATAGGAATGTAACTCGATTTCAAAAGGATATCGAGTTAATTTTAAGGGACGTTATTTTTCTCGGTGTAAATAAAAAAGTTTTTCTAAGAAGAACCTAGTTTTGGGGGTTAGGTTTGTATGGCAGCCGTACTACCCCCTTGTCGGATTTTAGCGATTCAAACATACAAACTAGATTTTAAACTGGCCGAGCAAAACGCGTCGCAACAGACGGACAGACTGACATGGCACAATCGATTCCCCAAGTCATGCTGATCATATATGTATACTTTTTATATGGTCGGAGATGCTTCCTTCAATGCGTTACAAACTTCATGACAAATTTAATATACCCTTTTCGCTTAATAAGCGAAGGGTATAATGAACTAATACCATGTCATGACACCAATTATTTGAAAAGCCCACCATAAAGTCTATGGTTTCACTGAAAAGTTTCAATTGAAAAGCAGAAAGAAACACTCCCACATGACTAGCGTACAAAACACGTTTTAAATCTTTTCAAATACATAACCTTAAAATCGCTTTATTGCATGAATTTTATGATCTTCAATAAATTTTGAATTATCCCGAAAGGAAGGCGAATCACACGTTTCTGATTTTGTCGCAGGAAATTTCAGTCATAAATAATAATTGATTTGCATAACTTCCACTACATAGAATCTGTGCAGAAGTTTATTTTATAGATGGGAATTAGTCCATTATTTCTGTGCAAGAAAAGTTTTAGGGTTGGTAAAACACATTTTAGTTTGGGAAACGCGATTTTCCCGAAGTCACGTTTTTAGGAAAAATGTTCAATTCTTTTCTAAGGCCCCGTTCAAACAGGACTATTCAGTTTGAGATTTCGGAGCGTCTGAAGCATTGAATGACGATGTGACCATAGGGTAGGCTAGGTTAGGTACAGGGGTCGCCAAGTCTACTTCTAACGTACTCAGACCACAATTGGTCCGTTGTGATACCACCGAGATAATCATGCCCACATATTATCGTCTAAGCTTGAAAGAAACTCGTGATAATAATATATTCGTTAACACGATCGCTGTCTCTTAGTCACATGTATACAAAGCGTTCTTCTGTGTCCACGTCTATGAGTCACTTGTGACTCATAAATGTATGGATTTTCAGATGTGAGACGTGATCAGTGAACTTGTTAAGCAGTGTTGGGCTCACATTTCGAATATAATCCGTATCATAAAATTACCTTGAGCCTAGAAAACACAATCCTTCCTCCTCCAACGACTTCTACAAAAGTCATAGTTTAGCGGCGATAATTAGGAGCTACGTTTCATATCGCGTCTTAAGTTATAACACTTGTGAGGGACACAAGGAATACGTAGTTTCTGCAGGAGTACCGCAGGGATCTGTTCTTGGCCCACTTTTGTGGAATACCATGTACAATCGTGTCTTGGAGCTCGCTATGACGGAAGGAGTGATAGTGGTAGGTTTTGCTGACGACATAGCTGTCATAGCTGTCGCAAGAGACCCGGAGTTGGTCGAAATGTACACAAGCGAGGCGATTACAAAATCATAAACTGTGGGTGAAAACTATTGGATTAGAGCTCGCCGATCAGAAAACTGAAGCACTCTTGATAAGCAATCGCAGAAAAAAGTGTTGCCTCAAAATCAGAGTCGGAGAGTGTGTCATAACCTCTAAGTGGGCCGTTAGGTATTTGGGGTTGTTATTGATTCGAAACTAAGTTTTGGAGAGCACTTAAAGTATGTAGGCGATAAGGCGGCGACCGCCACGGCGGCGGCTCTAGGAAGAATGATGCCAAACATAGGTGACCCGAGAACAAGTAGGAGGCTGCTATTGTCTAGGGTGGTAACATCAATTATTACATATGCCTCGCCAGTTTGGGCCAGTGCATTACGGCTTGCCTGTAAGGTGAAACCATTAAGCGCGATCTATCGTGATGTGCATTAAGAATGTGTTGTGCGTACCGCACCACATCACATGAAGCAACCTAAGTGGTAGCTGGAACGATGCCTTTGCCGATCCTAGTGGATGAGATCAGCAGGCATCTGAGATGCACCCAGGGCGAAGAAACGTTGAAAGGCTTGAATCAATGAGAAGGTGGCAGGTCCAATGGGATGAGGCCATGGGCGTAGCCAGGATTTCGGTCAGGGGGGGGCAAGCCCAAAATTTTTTTAACATCATGATTTTCTTAGGAATTGAAATTTCCGGTCGCAGAAATATTGTTAGCAAATTTTAGTAGCCTGGCTTGTGGTTGGATTGGCGCACCGGGTCATGGATTTCAGACTCACAGTGAACGAATTCATTTTATGGTGTTTTTCGAACTCACGACCTACGTGAAGGACTATGATGTCGCTCAGATTGTAAACAAGTATCCATTTATGGGAATAAATAACATTGCTGGGCGTGCTGTTGATCTCAACACCTTAACAAAACAGCAGTTTAGATCTTGGAAATTGGTGGGTGTATTAACTTTGTCATTAAGTGTGTAACGCTTTTAAGGAAGCATCTCCGACCATATAAAAAGTATAAATATATGATCAGCATGATTTGGGGATTCGATTGGGCCATGTCAGTCTGTCCGTCTGTCTGTCTGTTGCGACGCGTTTTACTCAAATACAAATGCTTCTTTTTGCTGGAGGCAGTTTGTATGTTTGAATCGGTAAAATCGGACAATGGGGTCATGGGGCTGCCATACAAACCCAACTCCCCAAATTAGGTTATTAGAAAAACTTTTTTATTTGTGCACCAATTTCAACCAAATTTCACACTAATGTGTTTCTCTCGATGACACACACATATCTAAGAATGGACCAAATCAGACCTTGGGGTCATGGGGCTGCCTTACAAACCCAACCTCTCAAATTAGGTTATTCTAAGAATTTTTTTTATTTGTGTACCAATTTCAACCAAATCTCACACGAATGTATTTATGTTAATGACACAAAACATATGCGAGAATGGATCAAATCGGAACATGGGGCTGCTACGCAAACCCAACATCCCATTTTTGTTCTTTTAAAAAACATTTTTTACACCAATTTCACAAAACCTTGAATTATCAAAGCAACAATAAACAATAAAATTTTCAGAGTAAATATTTTTATTTGCCCACTTATTCCAACCAAACCCCAAAACAAATAATATATTGTTTTGTGTTTTTTTTTGCTAATTTTAGAGCCAAATTTTAAAAATGGAGATGCGAATGATTTTCTACTGCATTCTGATTACATTCAACTGGCCTCTAATATCTGCCTTTTAGAGCGTAGTTTGCCTATTTTCAGTGCAATTTTTGTATCTCAGACTTTCGTCTGTCACTTTCATCTTAGCAAAGTAGCATCGTCAGTATATTTATAAATCCTTTATTGGTTGAAATTTGGTTAACGGTTTTAATAAGATTTCCTCTAAATTTAGCAAAGTATTAACAGTGGCTAAATTTTATTGCTGGTATGATTCAGCTAGAAAATAAATTTTTATTAAATATCTTGAAAGACAATGAAATATGGGACCCATTTTTTACAAGGTCCCTAACAAAGCAAAACTGTATATCATTTGTCACCCTTTCAGATGAAAATAAAAATAAGAATTCCACTAACTTCCCGAAGGGACCTAACGGTTTAAATTGTATACTCCAGCTCAGAAGCCATGTAATGAAACAGGAAATATGGGATCCACGCAGCCACAGTAGCAAACTCACACACTCACACCGTCAGTTACGAGAGGCCACTCGCTGTAATCTATTTGTATGCGCTTCCTGACTGCAAACTGTCCCGATCATGGCTTCTCCGGCAGCACTTGGGCTTGCGCAGCAGAAATTTTTTGAAAATGTTGTATAGTGCAGCGATTTTTTTACTACGTCGATAAGGATTTTTTTACCTTCTTCATCGACCAGGGGGGGGCGACCGCCCCTCCCTGCCCCCCTCTGGCTACGCCCATGGATGAGGCCTTTACTGAGCTTTATCTCAAACATAGCCATGTGGATTAATCGAAAACACGGGGATACGAATTTTTACATGATCAAATTCTTATCGGGCCACGGAGAGTACCGACAATATTTCCATCGGTTTAAGTTAGACGACTCGCCAGAATGATCGCGATGCAAGGGAGTGGCGAAGGATGCGACAATTGTCTTGTTTGATTGTCCCAGATTTGGAAATATCCGCCTCGAGAGCCTAGTGATTCTGATTCTGCTACCAGCAAATAAGTGGGATTCAGTAAGCAGGGCAATTTGTGCCGTCCACATGGAGCTACAGATGAAGGAGCGTAGACGTCTGCTACCCGTGGTGATGGCGCAATAGGCTAAATTGAGAGGGGGGGAGATTCACTGATTAAACCATCGTATAGGCCACTTTATCTTAAATGCATATGCCATTATCCAATCCTAGACTAGAATTATGTCCTAAAATTCTTTCCTGTTTTTTGTATTGAACGTAATCTTTGGGCCATATTGTAGACCAAAAGATTGGTCCCAAAAAAGTATTAGAGAAGCATGCATTACTGGCGCAAAGGCTTCCTTCAAGTTAGGCAAAGGTATAGTCCGGTCATAAGGCATACATGCTGCCGCGACCCAAAGCACCTTGACCTGTAACTTCAGACAGTCTCAGACAAAGTCGTTACTACTAAAACTTACTAGCAGAAAAGCCTTGATGGTTTTCCTTGCAAAAATGCACGATTGGGGAGTATCCCCGTTCCGCAACGTAAGAAGTGGCAAAATCATCTGCAACCCAAGGTTCCAGAATCAGTACGATGTCGTCCTCTGGCCCTTCTATAACAGAAGCTGACTCTGTTTTTTTCGTGGTGAAGGTTAATCTTATGACTTTTCTTCCGGCGTAATGTGGTTTTCCCCATTCACGTTGGTGCCGAGAGAGTTGAAATTTGGAGACAGCTAAGACGAGCTATCCACCGACTGTTTATGGTGGCTCTTGAATAGTAGGCCAGTCGGTGGATGAAATAAGGTGAGCAATATATTATTTATATAAAAGAAAGTCGTGTTAGTTACACCATTTATAACTCAACAACTGCTGGACCGATTTCCATGATTTTGTATTTGTTGGATTAGGCTTTGACCGGAATAGCAGAATAACTATTCAAACTTGCGAAAAACTCACAATGAGCAACAATTCACAATGGGATCTTTTTCGCTTACTTCTGTCTGTATTTTTTGAAAGTATCAGATGATTTCAGTAAGCTTTTCCCCAGCGTACTGGTTTCTCACCGGAGTAACAGGACAACATATGAAACATTCACAATGAGGAAAATTATGAAGACCGTTCTTTTTCACATATTTCTTGACCGAATTACTGGATTTCAGTGAATTGATGCCACCGGATTGGTGTACACAAAGCTCCGGAAAATTTACAATGAGCAACAATTCACAAGGATTTTTTCGTAAACTTTTCCATATACATATTTCTTGAACGTCTAATCGGATTTTTTTTTTTTAATTGTTCGGCCGAATTTGTCTTTTCCATGAATAACTGTTGAAAGATGCAAAGAAAATCACAATGAGCAAAATTCTAAAGGCAGTCCTTTTTCACATAATGTCTTTCTGTATTTCTTGAAAGCAGTTCTGTTAATTTTATGCATTTTTCAATAGTTATTCTGGGGTTTTTGAAATACATACATTGCTGCATTCTTCCAAATCATGATATAGGAAAAAATTGAGACAAAATGGCTGCCTTCAAAATTTTCTCATTAATTACGTCGTTAAGTAGATACGGATTAGCGTATTTTTTTAAATTTTCCACCGCAAGTGAACATTTATCTTACATTGAGTGAATAAAAAGCAAGTCTCCACGGCACCGTTTTCACGGGAGACATATATGCAAGTTTTTCACGCGGTGAACTCAGTACATACCTTAAACGACAATTCACAATGAGTTCTTCTTCTTACTTCTGGCTGCATTTCCTGAATTTTAACGGATTTTCGGACATTTTCCCTTCCCAATTGGTTTCCACCTCCAATAGCAGATTAAGTGCTGAAAACTGTGACAAATTCGCAATGAGCAAAATTATGCTGTCAATGGTTTTTCAAATACTACGCTCTGCACTTCTTAAACAAATTACTGGATTTCAACGAATAGAAGCTACATCATTGGTCTCTACCCAGAATAGAAGAATAACTATCGATTCAAACATGTGAAAAATTCACAATGAGCAAAATTGTGGAAACACTTCTTTTTCACGTACATTTGTCTTTATATCTTTTCTAAACAGAACAAAATTATGGAGCGGTTAATGCATTTTAGTAAATTGGACCCTCTAGATTGGTTTCCACCCCGAACTGCAAAACAACATGCGAAAATTTTACAATGAGTAAAATTTTAGATATAGTATTTCGTTCAGGTGACTATCGACTCGAGATTTCGTCCGAACCGAATATTTCATTTTATGGCGAAGTAACTTGTCTAAAGGTCCATCTAGATTAGTTGCCAAATGGTTGCGCGTCCAAAAATTGGCATCTCGTACAGCCATTTGGCTGCTTCTAAGAATCTACACTAGCAACCAAATGGAGACAGAAAATGACATAACCAAAAATTTAATTTTGGTGATTTTTTAAATTTAATTATCAAAATCGGACTCTGCGCGTTAAAATTATTACACGGCCATTCAAGAATTATTCAATTTCAGACAAAAGAACGAACAAAAGTAGCAAAATTGTCACTTTGAATTTGACAAGCGGTTGTCGAAGCGATTGATTGAGTTGCCATATTGAATATCAAAACTGACGCACACCCAAATGGCGATCAGTTTGGATGGAATGACAACAGCCATTTGGCTGCACATGACGCCATTTGGCGACTAATCTAGATGGACTTGCTTCGGACGTCACAATAACAATATTTCATTGTCAGTTTCAAATAGTTTCGGTTTGAGATGATTTTCTCTCGCTTGTATCATGTTAATGCTTTTTGCATATTTTAGAAATATATGACCACGATACGCCATTCAATACATTCTCCCAGCAATATCTCGATTCGAATTGGCTCATCTGAATGTAGGCTTATTCAGCTTGACTCTTCTGCAAAGCTTTAACTCCTTTAAGGCGAAAATTATTTACGGTTCAAAGACGATTTTTCATGTTTTCATTCATTCACTATCGTTCATATCAGCGGGGTTTTACACACTGACACTGAGTATGTATCCTCGTTCCCGTTAAAGCGACTATCGAAGCATATTAAAACGGACGTAAGTCATGAAAGGGTAGTTCGCTCGTTTTACTCTGTAAAGATTTATGGGGTGTCGCTACGAATCGTGGCATAGTGTCAAGTGGTGCGAAATATTTCCGGAAGAGTTGTACACTTACTTTTTTTCTCGAAATACTGCATACACAGTAATTTGATGTTTATGTGAGGCGAGAGAGAAAGTGATACATATGATACGTGATGTACTAAAGCTTCTCTAGGGATTGGTGAGATGAAGTTCGTTAATCAAATAAAAATAAATGTCTATGGAATCCTTTCAATTAGAGTCAAAGTATATCCTGATTTATTACACCAACCGATTATGGTGAAAGTATTTTCAGCCATTGACTGATGACCCTATTATTTCTTCGTCTCTAAATTAGCCGATAAGAATTTCCAATAACAGTTACACAAATCGGATATTTATCATAATACGGATGTCATGCCGACATTATCCTGCCACTTCACTCTAAACTAGTTTCAGTTTTCGAATGATTTATCAACTTCGTCCGCCTGCATCCTTTCCTTAAGAAACAGATTATAGCTGTTGGATTGTTTTATAAATGACCTAGTTTGATGCCACATTACCGAAGGAACAGCCTTTCAAAGACTGCCCAATTTCTTTCCATTCAATGGAGTTTCTTGGCTTCACCAACGACTGATTGTTCGCGCACAAATATACTACAGACGAATCGATATTCTGTTAACAATGTTTCGAAATTAAAAAGATTCAATCGAAAAGTAGCATTTCCGATTGGTTTGCCTTGTGCTGTGTGCACAAGCTCGTACGAGTATGTATGTATCTTCCGGTGGTCGATTTTAAATGGAAATGAAAAGCTCCATCCGATCCGATACAATCGAATGAATTGAAAGGGATGATGGTAGATAGAGGCATTTTTTTTAAATTGGATTGGTTTCAATTTTAGGGAAAGCCGAATTTCGGAAATTCAGATAGTGTGTTAAAATTTCTATCGGTTCGACGTTAAAGAAAATATTTTAAATCCGGACCATTCTGAAGATTTCAAAATCTCAGTAATAGTAGTCTAAATTACTGAGACTTTGAAATTTTCAGCATAATCATTAAAAAAAGGAAAATTTGGAAATACTATTTTTTGTTTTGTACCTATTTTATTACTGCTACTGTCGAGGAATAACGAATTAATTTGTAATTGCCTATCTAAAATATAAAACGGAATTTTATAAATGAGCTAGTGTTGCTATAAAAATGTCAAAAACGAGTGCAATATATCTAATCTTAATTAAATGATCTGATCCTAATTTCTTCGGGATCGTGTTACATTATATGTATTCAATTTGAGATTTAAGTTTTTATTTTTTTATCATCAACTACTGTAACCATGATTTTCCATGTAATTTTATTAAATAAATCGTTGCCTACAATTTATTTCTGTGCCTAAACGCATATTCTAGTCGATATCACTTATGGCCTCTCCACACGCGGGATACCTACTCTAATCTCCACTCCCAAAGACTTCCGTCCGGAACGACGACGCGGAGACCCGAGTATCGTTGTATACGGAGAGGTATACTTTTAAAAATTTTATACTCCAAAATTGTCCATGCGAAACTTTTTTTCTATTTTCATTTTTTTTTTGTTCTCTAGATTCATTAGTATTTATTTATTTAATTTTCATTTAATATTATCATTTTTTTGTTTTCTTACTATTTTCATTCATTATTTCTGATATAAATTTATTACTAGCACTAATAAACATCAAATTACTTGACGGGAAATGTTCCTGTGTCAATCTTTCTCACTTGTTAATTCCTTTACAGTTACAGTAGTTGTCTTGCGCTTATGCTGATCATCCTGTGAACTACTACCCGGTTGCGGTTCGACATTTTTATCATCACAATCGTTGTCGTCGGCGTCGTCATTCTTATTTTTGACAATTTTCTTATCTACGTGAATGGTGACGTCCTCGCCACTACAATAGGCCGCGGCAAGTTTCTCTAACAGCTGAGCTGTGTCAGAAGACGTTCGCTCGTTACACAATCTGTGTGATAAAAAAGAAGTTAAAATGATTATAAGAATAAATCATACGGAGATAGAAAAAATCTAGGAGAGCAAACGGCATTCTCAATTTGAATTATCTTAAACTGTAACCCCGAACCATAAAAAGAAATATTAACAATAAGCAAAGCCAAATATACCTCATAATGTGAAACTAAACAACTTCAACAATGTTTTTTCACTTTAGAACAAACAAAAGTAATAATAGCAAGTAAAGTACATATAGGAGAAAAAAGACATAAAACCATGAACTTTGCACCTAAAATTGGATGCTTTTGAAGTTGTTTTTATAATTTGAGAGTACCTACATTTTAAGTAAAACAAAATAAATAATCATTGAATTTAATATATCTTATCATCTACATACACACTCAAATTCAATTAATCACTACAAAAGCATATGACCATTTCATTTAAGTATGAAGTTTCATACATTCAATAACTGGGAAATATTTCATTTTAGCGTAAATTGGACTAGTGGTATCTGAGAAAGTTACAATAGTTTATGTTTATAGCTTTTTGGAAATCTTTGGACACATTGAAAATTAAATCTGATAATAAAAAATTAAACTAACTTTGGCTTCAAATAAAAAACATGTATCAATATAGTCATCCGCAAATAATGTGTTTGTACATTCGGTTTTTGGCACTATTTCTTTGCATAAAACCACCGAATATTAAAAATAAGAACACATGTTGATCAATTAAAGTCTTCCTTATACCATTACCGAAAAATTAATCATCTTTATGAATTTATAAAAAAGCTATAAGTTAGAAACAAGCGAAAACATCTGCAATTAAGTTTTCGTACTTCCATACAAAAAATCAGGCCATTTTTATAACAAAACATAAAAAGATCAATTTCTTTTTGATTTTTGTGTGATTTTTTAATGATATCAATGAAGACATAATGGTCGCTAATATCATTCAAAATTTATAGGTGTAAGACATCACTGCCCGTTCATATCTTCCGGACGGAGTTTCCTTCCAACTGTTCCGATTCCGACACAGACTCGTTGTTTTATTGCATTCTGACCGTATTTGTTATATAGACGAGCCTAGTCGATTGACCTCAAGGAGCTAACTACTAAGCTGTTAATACTGTGATTTCAACTGATTCTGCGAGAGGTGTGAAACTCTCCCGATCCCCCCTTCATTGCATCATACATTGTAAACTACTCAAGTGACATTAATCGGGTAACTCGATCTGGAGTCAGTAGGATGCCACGAGTCTAAAGCTCAATTTGCTAAGAAAATGTTTAATTGAAAAGGTCTCAAAAAGGACAAAATTGGACACTCATTTATTCGTATCCACTATATGTATTCTCCATTTCCATTCAAATTTTCGCGCGATTTAATTTTGCTCCTAAAGAAAATGCATTCAATTGGAACGCAAGTCTTTTAATGCTAGGCTGGGAATTGGCAGTTGGTTGAAATTAAGCACACATCGATTAATTTTCAATATGAGCATCCCTTTAATAAAATAAATGGATGTTCGGTTCTTTCAAGTATTAAAAAAAAAACGTACATTTCGATGTTGAAAATATATGTTTGTACCGTAATCTGTAACACTTTGGTATAATGGATTGAATGTCGGGTTGGGTACGATATCCCGCCTATGATATTCCCGTTTTTTTAAATCCCGACATTCAATATCCCGCCATTTCAAAATCCCGCCAATTAAAAATCCCGCTCAATTAGAATCCCGTCTAATCAAAATCCCGCCAATCCAAAATCCCGCCATTTCAATAACCCGCTTATTTAAAATCCCGCTTTTCAATATCCCGTCACCAAAGGTAAGTATTCTTTCATAAATCGCGCGCGAATACTTACCTTTTGTGACGGGATATTGAAAAGCGGGAAAGTCGGGAAACCCAGGAAAACCAAGGTACCTGCCTAAGTTCTGGAGTATTGCTGACACAGTTGCAGCAAATTTTCCAAGAACTCAAAATATTGTTGAGGCTTGGCACATACGATTTAACTTTATCACAAGAAAAAGCCATATCGGTCTGTACCGGCTGGTGGAATTACTAGGTAAAGAATTGCTCCTAGCTAAAAACCAAGTTGAGCCGTCCCGATCCGAAGGTCGCATCCAAAAGGTCTTTAGACGTAACCAGCAGTTAAGGAATATACTTGCATCTAAAGAGGACTATGAAAAAACGGATTTTTTGAAAAACTTGACGCATAAACTAATGTAAATAATTGATAAGTCGAACGCATATCTATGTTTTGTTAACAATAAAAAAAAATTTGGCGGTATTTTGGCGGGATTCTTTTTATTATTTAAAAGCGGGATTTTGAAATGGCGGGATTTTGAAATGGCGGGACTTTGAGATGGCGGGATTTTTATATGGCGGGACTATGGAATGGCGGGATTTTGATATGGCAGGATTTTGTAATGTCGGGATAATGTAAAGCGGGATTTTTTGGAAAAGGCGGGATTATGAACGGGCGGGACTTTGTTTTTCGGGATTATGTAGGTATCCCTTGAATGTCATCATGATTCATATGTTTCCTATCCGAACATATTTTTATACCATGGACAAGTACACAATTGAGCAGCGCGATAAGGTTGTTGAAGCCTTTTACGAAAATGGATGTTCAAATCAAAATGCTTTCCGTGCACTTTTTGATTTTTTTTGGTCAACATAATCGACCAAATAACGGACTTCTTGTGGCCAGAAATCGAGGATATGGACCTGGACGATATGTGGTTCCAACATGATGGATCCACTTTCCACACATCCAAGGAAACGCACGAGAAATTCAATGGCCGTGTTATCTCTCGTCTTGGCGATGTCAATTGGCCGCTATGATCATGTGATTTGACACAGTTGGACTTCTCTCTCGGGGGATAGTTAAAAGAAAAACTGTACGTCAATAAGCCAAAAACAATTCAAGAGCGAAAGGATGAGATAATTCAGCACATTAACGATATTGCACTAATGTTGCCAATCGGCTAATAAATGAAAATCTGAACATTCAAAAACGGTTTAATTTTTTTTTATGATAAATTTTCGAACTATAACTTATGGCAGTCGTGGTGTGAGGGTATCATATAGTCTAGCTAAATACCTGTATACTAAATGATACTCTCTAACAAGTCAACATGGCACCTCCAATCTTGGTGACAGCTGGATACTGCGAATGATCTTTGCACGCAGGCTGAGCCATGGAGCGGGTGCTGTCGCACGATATGTATGGATTGTGCAAAACTTTGTTCCCATCCCGGAAGAGAACCTTTGGCAGTGGGCGCCTATGAAACTCTCCGCATATGTGACACGGGGACTGGGTGCGAGGTTGGAGCGACTGAGGAGGGGTTTAGAATCCAACACTTCACCTTTTCTTGTAACCAGTGAACCGCCGTCTACGAAGTAGGGGGAGGCGTAACACTGGCGGCTGCCTCGTCTGTCGCGGTTAAACCCAAACCTGAAGTATGAAAAGTATCAAGAATGGACAATTTCAAAGCCATTCACGAATTTGACTTGGCGATGGACATCAATGAGTTGCCAGGGTCGGAGAGGTTAATCTCTGAATGCACAACCTTGTTGTGCGAAGTTTTTAAAGGAACGGACAATGAAGCGTCGAAAGGTGTGGACAGGTTAGTTCCTAAAGTTACTTCAGTTGAGGATGAAACTATTCGAACGGACAATGAAATGCCGCAAAGTGTGGAGGCGTTAGCTCAAACAGTGTCTCCTGAGAAGGGTCCGAGCTCGAAATGAGGAGCTTGTTTCGTCGAGAGATTAACCTGGTAGACTGGAAAGAGAAGTCTAACAAGGGTAAGAAGTCCTTCGTACAGGTTGCCGGAGGATATCTCATCCTGGGTGTTACCGACGCGTCCCGTGAGGGTCCCCCAGGTGTCACACATCTGAATGCTTTCAAAGCATCTCTTTTGTGTGCTCTATCTTGACTGATGCGTCTCTCGTGGAAGGAAAGTCGGGGCTGCAATATCCTCCGAGGAGCTTAACATGTTCACTTCGTCTAGGAGAATATGTATCAGTATATCAGGCGGAGATGATTGGATTGCTGCACGTGCTGGATCATTTTCTGGAAGGCCGGGTCTTGGGGAAGAAAATTCTGATAGCACTCGACAACCAATCGGCGATCAAGTGCATGCAGCAATGTAACATCAATTCAAAATTGGTATGTGAATGTGTCCAGAAGCTCAATGAGCTTGCTTCAACCAACGAAGTTACGCTAATGTGGATTAAAAGACACGTGGGTACATTGAGGAACGATACCTTAGCCAAGGAGGGATCAGCAGAAAAGTTTCAAGGACCATAACCGGAACCCAAAATTGCTTTGGGAAATGGCATGATTGGGACCAGGATAAATAGCCGAATTGACTCCATACATCGGCAACGATAGCGAAGGCTATCTTGTAGGCAGGCTCAAAATTATCAGCCCTCCAGGGAGGAAAGCCAGTTATACACGGAGTAGCCAAGTTGTATAACTCCCTTAGTGGCAGGGCATGGTAATTCTAAAGCGCATCTATCTAAGATGAAATTCGTGGAGGATGATGTAGACTTTGTCTGGAAGAGGCTGAGACGGCAGCGCACATTGTGAGTGCCCAGCACTAGGTAGTAGAAGGCTGAAAATCCTAGGCAAATCCACAATAAGTGTGGAAGCCATTAGTGAATTTAGCTTCAAAGACATGCTACACGCATCACACGGGACTCAGTCATGAAGGAAGAAGTCGATAATTATCATTCGACATTCGAGGACTGTAAGGGGACTAAAATGGACCTAAAAAGTAGTGGTCTGCTTCGATAAATCCCCAAAATCACATATATATGTCAAATGTGTTTCTTATATCGACTTCAGCGGCATCGCATTTCGGAATCGCCTCATGTTCTAGACTAGAGCATCGTTTCTATATTATTCTATGAAAAATTAGCCTCGCATCGAGCAGTTAATATTAATTAATACATTACTAGAGTCTAGAGGGACGGTGAGTTTTTGCACAAAATCATTCCGATTCGTCCTAGTCGAGAACCGTCTGGTCTGGTAAGTGTTCACTGTAATGTACAAACGTATAATCCTCGAATATTCTGAATATAATTAGTTTGTTCTTCACCCTTCTGCACATTTGCAGCACAACAAATTAGTTAAAAAATTACACTCATAGGTATACGGACATGAACTCACTCTTCATTAAATATTAAAATAGTAGGAAAATCGAGTTTTATATTGTATGAGCATGAAGTGTACCCACATTACACAACATAAATGTATTTAATTAAAATTTATTGTAAAGTGGCTTATAATAATAATGTGAGAATCACGTGCGTTACCTACTGAAAGTGTATTGGCAATTTCGCATTAATACATTTATTTCTCGGGACGGAATTAAGCTGCTGTAACTTTCATATTTACTGAATGTATGGAAAAACAAACAAATGGAACTCGCATTCGTCTATTTTGTGGCAAAACTTTTCAAATCCAACACAAATCCCACATAATAAACATATTTCCCGATAAATGTCAATCATACAAATCATTAATATTTCTCCTGTGTTAGTCCCTCGCATACCAATAAAAATAATAATTTATCATGCTCGAACCAAACTAAAATAAATGGCCAAAGTCGGCAATACATAACAAACGAACATATAAATGAAACATATCAAACAGAAGCGTATAAAACAAATAACGAACAAAAAAAGGAAAACAACTTTCTCCGAGACATTGACGTAATCGTGTGTGCTCCCACCATCAGAGCACACAGAACGATTGCATCACTTTGACTTGAATCTCGGATCATCGCATATCGCGTCCCCCTAACCTGCCTGATGAATCCTTTATGTTCTCCATGAAATCCTTGCCGGTGATGTCAACTAACGAGTTGGGGTCCATGTTCGACAACGAATCCAAATCCGGACCACTCACCACCGAAACATCACATAAATTGTTCTGCAGTTGACCTACTAATTTCTTTAGTTGGGCATTCTCCGCATCCGTTTGGTCCACGGTTTCGGCAGGATTTCGACTTGATATCGTGACATAGTGTGTTGCCTGTATAAGAAAAAAAATAAAAAATGAAAAAATGGAGAAAAGAGAAATTTTATATGAGAATAATATACGTTGTGACAAATGGAAATGTTTCGAAGCTGAAATTGTATAAAATGGTCGCAGAGTGGATGTGGTGGGCTGGTACAGGTGCGGAGGCTGCTGGTAGTGGCAATACGAAAGATGGTGTGTGATTGCCATTAAATTGCATGAGAGATCAGGTGAACACATATCTAATGAAATATTTAACTGTGTGAAGGCTGGCAGAAGTTGAGAGCCCACACGAAACACATTTGAAATCTTCCAGAGAGAATAAATGTTGTACACACATTTATAGGTATGTTGCCGCGACCGAGGTGAAATAGGATTTCCAAAGCTTTAAGTGCTTGATTTCGTGTCTGCGAATAATTTGCTGTTCCTTTGAAATATATACGTACATGTGGCGGAATTTTATTATATCGAATAGATTTTCCTTTTATGTAGAAAGCATTGCGTGTTATAGTATTAAAATATATTGTAGGACTGGCAAAAAGGAAATTATTAATCGGAAAGTTGGTACAAAGAAGTCACTTTAATTAGACACACAAATGTTTACTTCAACTGAAATCAATCCGTATTACTTTAAACACCAGAAAGCGCTTAGAAATTAAGTGATTTTGTTATGCGACTTATTTAAAACAAATTTAGCGCCAGTAATGCCTTCCAAATCCTCGGAGCGTATCATTCAATGGCTGCCCATTTGATACAGCAAATTCCTGTAAACTATAATTTTACTTTTTGATGCTTATGCTACACATTTTCCTTTTCAACACATAAATAAATTATAATCGCGCTCGTACTATCTCCGGAACTTTTCTATACCTGAATTCTTTTCCTAAAAAATATCTTTATGCTAAACAGTTCCGGACAGTGGTGTAGATTGCTTCTCGGAGAAGACGGGCGCGCTCTTCTCAATAATTTTGAATTTTGAATTTTGAACTTTGAATTTTGAATTTTGAATTTTGAATTTTGAATTTTGAATTTTGAATTTTGAATTTTGAATTTTGAATTTTGAATTTTGAATTTTGAATTTTGAATTTTGAATTTTGAATTTTGAATTTTGAATTTTGAATTTTGAATTTTGAATTTTGAATTTTGAATTTTGAATTTTGAATTTTGAATTTTGAATTTTGAATTTTGAATTTTGAATTTTGAATTTTGAATTTTGAATTTTGAATTTTGAATTTTGAATTTTGAATTTTGAATTTTGAATTTTGAATTTTGAATTTTGAATTTTGAATTTTGAATTTTGAATTTTGAATTTTGAATTTTGAATTTTGAATTTTGAATTTTGAATTTTGAATTTTGAATTTTGAATTTTGAATTTTGAATTTTGAATTTTGAATTTTGAATTTTGAATTTTGAATTTTGAATTTTGAATTTTGAATTTTGAATTTTGAATTTTGAATTTTGAATTTTGAATTTTGAATTTTGAATTTTGAATTTTGAATTTTGAATTTTGAATTTTGAATTTTGAAATTTTTTTTCGAAACTGCTTTGAAAAGCCTCATCGCTTGCCAATTAAATTGTAAAGAACGAAATTGATAAAGAAATGCAAAATACTAAATTTGCGCGGGAAAAATTGCTAGGCTTTAATCTTTTTGATCCCTCACCGCTACGCTACAGGTTCCGGAAAAAGATTCAGCATCAGAAAAGAGACTCGCATAAGTGTTGACTGTTCCGACTCGCATTTACACACATTTATATTTTATGGAGAAGTCTAATTTCAAATGCTTTCTTTTCTTTTGCCAGGATATTTCGATTCCTACACATTGGGACGTTTCCTTTTATATGTTGCTCGAGCAGCTTCAAAAATGTATTATTCAATAGAACTGTTGTCACTTACTTCTTAGAGAAGGAAAACTTTCCAGAAAATGTCTTTGGCGGCATTAAGTTTTTATTAAACAAACAAAGTCAGAATTTTATTGTAGTGTAGGTACCTCCTATATCCAGTCTTCGTGACATATAGATTTTCAGTTAGATATTTTCCCTTTCATAGCTTTAACTTGGTGTCACGAACAGAGAATACACCCCCATTGACTGTTTAATTTAAAATTAGTTTGCTCTCATGAATTCTTCTAATTGTTCTGACGACATCCAGCCATAAGCTAACTTCTAAGTTAAACTTTAAACACTGCTGTGCCAATTAGTCTTCGATTCTATTTGCCAGTGCAAACAAAACTTTTTCCAATTGTCCTAGTCAAGTCATAGGCACTTAGTGAAATTGCCATCCAAACCATTCATCCGTATATAGACGGCAAGACAAGTTGTCTTTGTGCTAATTAAAAGAAAATAAATTCCACACCACCAGCGTCTATTTGAAAATGGTCGGAGACCGGAGTCCTTACCATCGTCACCATCTTTACACAGAGTACTCAACATTTCTTCCAGATACTTACATCCATCCAACGTTCACCCGGGAAAACGGCTATCAGCTCGGCATTTGGTTCCAATGTACGAAAATATTCTTCATCGTCCACTTCGGTACCGTCACAATGGTACCGTCACAATCGAAATGTATTGTTGGCACAGAGTCAATTTTTCCAAATTTTTCAGCAGCTTTTGATCGCATTTCTTCGAGCGTTGCCGCCACAACGGCTTTCTTGATACATCGTGTAACGTCCTTTATCTGAAAAGAAAAAGAAAAAATCTATGAAAAAAGGTGAAATTAAAAAATGCAAACAGCATAAGGATAGTCTTCGTGTTGAATGACGAAAGGACGACACTACATTTGATCCTTTCGTTTTCAAGGAAATTGTCCAGCAATTTATGTCGAAATGTACAGCTTGTATCGAACGAGTTGTAGGTCCTTGTAAATTTAAGTCAGCCATTTGTGGGAATTGAGGTTTGTAAGAAATGCATTCAATTGTAAAGTAAATAAGTCACAAAAAAAGGTTTTCTTATTTTTTTTTTTTCATTTTTTGTGCAACAAAGTTCAGTTTGAAATAAAAAAACGTTTTCAGAAGCAAATGTGTAGTGCAGAGAATGGTTTTCAAAATACCAAAACCAAAAAGCAATTATGCTTGATTATTTCATACACAAATGCACATTTTAATTAAAATCTGAATTGTTGTGGATTTCCATTCTTTTTTTTTCTAACACGAAAAAAAATTATGAAATGATGTACATCGCAAAATTACGATTTTACCAAGAAAAGTAGGAAAAATAATAATCTCTTCCGGATGATGATACCGGCGCGAACCCATCGTCGTAGTAGACAAAGGAGTAAATCTCTTGATAACGATGATAGTGTAATAACTTTATTCGTGCCCGCATTTCTCCACAGAGGTCAGGCGAAATCCTATTTTACACAAGCCGCGCGTATAATACCTATAAAGTCAAAACCCATTATTTTCCTCGTATTCATTCTGTCTGTTATCATATTGCATCCTGGTGAAGAATTATCGCGTTTGGCGATTCTAAAGATATTGCACAATCCTGCCTGCCGTTGATATTATGTGTGGTCCTATGGTATGCCGTAGGTACTACCACTACCGTATGTAGTACAGTGTATCCATAATACTCAAAGTGCATTTTCTATGCAGATTTACGATGACACCGGGTTGCATGCTCACCTTGAAACCTATATGTACCATAAGCCGCCCCGCGCCGATGCCCATTTGACATTGTTGTAATTTTATTATGCGGTCCGTGTGAAAGATCATTTTATGGCAGCCGACGCCGTTAAAGCATATAAATCTCTAACATAAAGTCAGAATATTTTCGGATTATCCTTAATAGAATGTCCTTCTCTCGGTCGGAGTGAGGATGTGGATGATTCGTGAAATACGGTTTTGGTGGGCTTTTCGGAATGTTTTATTCATTTGATTAAGATGTATTCGGTTTGATTATGCCATTTGCGACTGAATAATGGTTTTCATGCTGTTGAATAAATTACGCATACTCTTAAGAGAGTAGATTTATGATGTACCTATAGAAATGACCGAAGAAAGATGTTAATCCAAAAGAAGACATTGTGAATGTGGGATTACTAAAATTATATGGGTTTGCTTCGTTTACGTTTATGAATGTTATGTCGTAAAAATCGTCAAAATAGGTAACTGTCACCAAATCAAAACCCAGCAATCAAAATTCATTACAATCCAGTGATTAAAAATCCACCATTCATTTTTTATAGTCTTTGGTGCTTGTTTTTCAAGCCACATTATATATTGTATTGAGAGAACAAAATTTGTCGAGCAGAATATTCTAATTCAACCCTTTATTTTCAGTAAAATATTTCCTTCACCTTCACGTCCTTATTTTATCTAATCGAGGCTTATTTCTGTTCATTTCTATCAGTTTTACAATGCGGGGCTAAACTCACAAATTATTTGACAATTAATCGAAAAATAAGGACAGTCAATGCAGAGGAATATTAAAATAAAAGAACGTTTATATAAATTTCGATTTTTAAGGTTTTTTAGAATTTTTTTTTTAAACCCTTATGAAATCGATCTTGTCCGTCCGTCCGTCTGTCCGTCTCTTCACTAAATAACTCACGAACGGCTCAACCGATTGTCATGAAATTTGAAATATGTAGAATAGTTACAGTCTTTGGCACAAATACCTTAGAATTTGGTAAGAAGAAGATAAGAGGGTGTCCCGAACGTTTGAAAAAGTTGATTTTTTTAGTTTTTATCGGAGATTAAGGTATGGGTATTTAAATCAAAGATCTAAACGAGTTCATCTCATATCAGTTAAAATTTTCCAGTTTCGAGTAACGGTAAAAAAGTTGTCGGCGTTGAAAATTAAACTTCCTATTTTACCTCCGTTTTTCTAAACTGTTATAAGGATATGAAACTTTGCACAAAGATTGGTCAGTATGGCCTTATTACGTTAAATATTAAGATTCTTGAGGAAAAGTAAATAGATTTCAGCATATTTGAAATGTTTAGTGGTAGAGTGGTAGATCGCAAAATTTTGCAATAAAAGTGGAAGATCCACCATAAAAATGGTAAAATCGAAACATACGAGCATAAGCCACTATCATTTTCTTTTTGGTACTCACAAATATTATGTTCGGGCTGCGACTTCTTTCTGTAAACCGTGAACTTGCAGTATGTTGAAATAATAGTTTTTTTTAGTTGTATGGTCTGGAATGGCCTTATCGCTTGTCAACTGTATTGAAAAGAAGTCCCAAGCTCACATTTGTTACAAAACCACTTGAATTTGAAACTTGAACTCCAGGGAAAGCATCGTATTGTAGAGATTACATTTATTTGAAAATATTACAAAGTATCCTACGATCCGGTCTTTACAAATTATTCGCAAATTTCATACTGTTACAAATCTAGAAATAATGCGCCAATTTTAAAAATTGTTTGTAGTTTTTCCAGAGTACATACGCGATGGTTAAGCGCACAAATGTGCTAAGTGACTTTTTGAATGAAAATGTGTTAACTTCATTTTCTAATTCATCAACCTTATAGAGCTACTTTTCTACACAAATGTTTCAACTAGTTATCTATTAGAAACGCCACAAAGCTGAATGCAATTCTGTGTTAAGTACATATTGTGTACACGAAATGTGTTAAGCGCACTTACACTAATTGCGCTCTTTAGAAAATAGTAAAAGTTTTGTGCACACAAGTGATAAGCGCACTTACCTCATTTAGTTCATTATTTAAGAATGTAATCTGCAATGGAAGGAAGCAGCGTTTTCGATTGCCGTTTCGCTTATATCCCGCCGGTTATTCGTGGAAGCTGTTCTGACCCATATCCGTTTTGTAAGAGAAATAAGTAAGTCGTACCATCCAGTGCTATGATATCTATCACACCTGTGCATCTGCAAGGAGTGAATTGTACGGTTCAACAGGTTGAACCTGTAGAGGTGTTAGGTTTTACATCCGTAGTGTATATCAGGAGCATTGTGGGCTACAAGGTGGTCGGTAAGAGCCTGGAAAATCAAATTCATACAATGTAAAGAGGGTCCTATCGAGCAACGCTTGTGCCTTGTCCAGTACAAATTAGAAAATGAGCTTGGTCGCACTGATGACCTCTGGTATGTATGGAAGGAGTTGCATGCGACGTTGTCTGCCCGTATTCTTCACTGGTACTTAGTCAGAGACGATGGGTGGTCGTGTTTCTTGATCTAAACCACATCCTGCGTTATCATCCATACCTTAATCACAAAAATGTGCTAGAAATCAGCACGTGAGCAAACCACGTCATCCTGGATTTCAATAATAAACCGCTCTATTTCAACAAAAAGATAGCCTGCACTGAGTCATCTATTCGATAGGTGAAGAGCGAAAAATAGCTGTCAAAAGCTGTTTTGACATTTTTATGTCTTGACTCTGGCACATAAATCGAAAATCGTCACGAAAATTGCAACGAAAAAGCGTTACGTTTTTGGCATTACAGGTAGTACCCTGTGAATTTTGGGTGCCATTCAAGGTTTCAACGGAAGTTGGGCTAGGTGTTACCCTGTGAGTGTTGGGTGCCATTCAAGGTTCAACAGAGGTTGGGCTTGGGTTCAATTCACGTTCAACTTGAGTTCAACTTGGGTTCAACTTGGGTTCAACTTGGGTTCAACTTGAATTCAACTCGAATTCAACTCAAATTCAACTTTCAACTTAGGTTCAACTCACGTTCAACTTTCGTTCAACATTTGTAGAACGAAAGTTACTTTCAACTTAGGTTCAACTCACATGTAACTCACGTTCAACTTTTGTCGAACGACCCAAAAAGTGTAACTTTCAACTTAGGTTCAACTCACGTTCAACTTTCGTTCAACTTTTGATGAACGACCCAAAAAGTGTTACTTTCAACTTAGGTTCAACTCACGTTCAACTTTCGTTCAACTTTTGTTGAACGACCCAAAAAGTGTAACTTTCAACTTAGGTTCAACTCACTTTCAACTTTCGTTCAACTTTTGATGAACGACCCAAAAAGTGTTACTTTCAACTTAGGTTCAACTCACGTGTAACTTTCGTTCAACTTTTGTTGAACGACCCATAAAGTGTAACTTTCAACTTAGGTTCAACTCACGTTCAACTTTCGTTCAACTTTTGTTGAACGACCCAAAAAGTGTAACTTTCAACTTAGGTTCAACTCACGTTCAACTTTCGTTCAACTTTTGTTGAACGACCCAAAAAGTGTTACTTTCAACTTAGGTTCAACTCACGTTCAACTTTCGTTCAACTTTTGATGAACGACCCAAAAAGTGTTACTTTCAACTTAGGTTCAACTCACGTTCAACTTTCGTTCAACTTTTGTTGAACGACCCAAAAAGTGTAACTTTCAACTTAGGTTCAACTCACTTTCAACTTTCGTTCAACTTTTGATGAACGACCCAAAAAGTGTTACTTTCAACTTAGGTTCAACTCACGTGTAACTTTCGTTTAACTTTTGTTGAACGACCCATAAAGTGTAACTTTCAACTTAGGTTCAACTCACGTTCAACTTTCGTTCAACTTTTGTTGAACGACCCAAAAAGTGTAACTTTCAACTTAGGTTCAACTCACGTTCAACTTTCGTTCAACTTTTGTTGAACGACCCAAAAAGTGTTACTTTCAACTTAGGTTCAACTCACGTTCAACTTTTGTTGAACTACCCAAAAAGTGTTACTTTCAACTTAGGTTCAACTCACGTTCAACTTTTGTCGAACGACCCAAAAAGTGTAACTTTCAACTTAGGTTCAACTCACGTTCAACTTTCGTTCAACTTTTGATGAACGACCCAAAAAGTGTTACTTTCAACTTAGGTTCAACTCACGTTCAACTTTCGTTCAACTTTCGTTCAACTTTTGTTGAACGACCCAAAAAGTGTAACTTTCAACTTAGGTTCAACTCACTTTCAACTTTCGTTCAACTTTTGTTGAACGACCCAAAAAGTGTTACTTTCAACTTAGGTTCAACTCACGTTCAACTTTCGTTTAACTTTTGTTGAACGACCCAAAAAGTGTAACTTTCAACTTAGGTTCAACTCACGTTCAACTTTCGTTCAACTTTTGTTGAACGACCCAAAAAGAGTCAAATTCGAAAAGCAAATCGTCACGAAATAATGTATAAATGATTTCGCGGTTGCATCAGTACTGTACATTAGCATTTGTTGAAAACATGAAAATGTCCCACTGAGTTGCGGACTTGTACGCAAGCTGAACCGACATTCTGTAAGGCGACAGTTGACTGGCGATAGTCATTTTCATAAAATGGCTTTTTTTTTCTAAAGGTCAGTCAAACATGACGTCCATTAAACACCCATAGCACCGCTCCTGGACCACGTAGGCTGACGGTTGTAGTGTTGTTGGAAAGCCTAGACCCTGGGCTTTGTTTGGGCGAAGTTTCATTTGGACAAAAGAAAAGGCGCAGGCTCCAGGGACTTTTGAAAATGGGCAGCTGATTTTTTACCTCCGATATTCCCTACTTGATGAAACCTCACTAAACATAAAGGGGAAAATGAATGATTAACAGGAGTAAAACCGCCGTAGCCGCCTTACAGATAACGTAATAGGACGGATTTTATATTGCTCTCCCGTAAAAATAAGTCTAAAGCAAATTAATCTGAATACTATATTCTGCCTGTTCCAAACACTTCACCACGGAATTCGAATTCAAAACGCGATTATTATTTCACCTATCTTCTTCATCGGATTGTGGCAGTAGATCTTACGACTTATAACAGCTGCGCAAGTGAACACCATATTCTCAGGAAGCGGTTGTTATGAAATTGTGTAACCTTGCCTTAACCTTTACTAATTCATTGACCGCTTTATAACCTAGCGGATGTCAGACTCAGTAGCCCTTGCAAAACTCATAAACTGATAATTGATAAATTTTTCACATAGTGATGAAGACAAAACTGTTAATGTTAAACGTCTTAAGTGAACAATAAATTTAAATGTTATATTTAAAAACAAAACATTAAATTGAAAATTCAATTTTATTCTAAACCCGTTCACTGTTTGATCCTTTTTTATTGGCATTGCCACTACGTCTGCCTTCTTAAAATCTTTTGTTCGCTTTTTGTTACATGACTCGCATATGACACATATACGAGTACGAGAACGCGGACGAACGCTGTACGCTGTATACAGTTGTGACTCATGGAGTGAACATATTAAAGAATTGTATTACCAGAACGTGGTCTGAGGGACTTAGTTGTCATTATCCCCGCCAGAAATTCGAAAATTTACATACATTGGCTATGGGACACATGTCACTCATAGACGTGAACGGTAGGAGCAGAGTGGACACGTGTATCTCATAAATAGTGAACGCATTAATAATACACTCGGCCGCAAAACTATCGACTCAACCTGAAAGCGCGTGTGTTTGAACGTGTTTTTTGGAAAGTATGATAGTTATCCATAAAAGTCGTATGTCGTTTAAAAGTTTGAAACTTTAGCTAACTGCTAGTACCCTTTTTATCAATATTTGCTTCGCACTTTTTAAATTATTGCCACTTGTAACAAAAAACCCAGAAAAATTGAAATTTCAGGTAAAGGTCAGGTCAGGTAAACTACACCTATAAATGCGCCCGTAATCGGTTTCTCATTATCAGTTGCATCAGGAAAGTTAGGTAACTTACATCTGAAGTAATTTCAATCACTGTTTGGTCATCAATGGATACGACGCCAGATCAGGCGGCACAAGTTGTTGCCCTATTGTCGGAAAATCATAGTCAGGGAACCGTCGCTCGCCGTCTTGGAATGAGTCAGTCTGCTGTCTCGAGTGTTAGCAGGAGATTTCGAGAGACTTGTAGCTTTAATTCGAGATCAAGAACGCGCCGCCCTCGATCCACTTTAGAGAGAGACGTCCGTTTCATTGTTACAAGTACGTTGCGAAATCGTTTCCTCACGGGTGTTGCTGCGCAGCGGAACCTGAGGCGTGTTCGCGGAATAGCTGTTCGTGTCTGCACAGTAAGGAGACGATTAAGGGAAGCGAATATCAATCCAAGACGGCCTGCCAGGGGCCCCAAATTGACTGCACGACACCGACAAGCGCGCCTCTTATTTG
Source organism: Microchrysa polita (assembly GCA_949715475.1). NCBI lineage: Eukaryota > Metazoa > Arthropoda > Insecta > Diptera > Stratiomyidae > Microchrysa > Microchrysa polita. The sequence continues at coordinate 129,123,419 of OX454415.1, read as the reverse complement.
CTCGAGATCATCTTACTTGGAACGATACGGAATGGAGCTCAGTATTGTTCACTGACGAGTCGAGAATGTGTCTATATGGCAGTGACAGAAGATGTCGAGTCTACAGGTGTCCAACTGAGCGATTTGCGCAGTGCTGATTCACTGAAATGGTTGCATACGGCGGCGATTCCTGTATGATGTGGGTTGGCATTTCCTTGGAGGGAAAAACGGATCTCGCATTCGTGCCCACAGGAGGCCGAAGAGGAGGGCTGAGCGATACGTTACCGATATTCTCCGTGTCCACATTGTGTCCTATGCAGCATTTATTGGCGAGAACTTCACTTTGATGCACGACAATGCCCGGTGTCATGGATCGCGCCTCACTCGACAGTTCTTGAATGAAGCCAATATGTCGTCACTTAACTGGCCTGCACGCAGTCCCGACATCAATTTCATTGAACACTTATGGGACGAACTTAACAGAAGAGTCCGAGCCAGAAATCCAGTCCCTTCGTCCACTGAAGAATTGAAGAGGAGTGGACCGGTATTCCTCAAGATACTATCAGCAACTTGATCAGATCAAGGCAGAATCGACTGGAAGCTGTCATTAAAACAAGAGGAGGCAATACCAAATACTCAAATAATAAATGCTTAACTTATTTTCCAACAGTTTTTGTTTTATTTGCAAAAAACCTAACCAAAAACCATTTTCATATTTGCTCATTTTCGCTACGATTTCGCTCAAAAGGCATAAATTTTAAAAGTGCTCACGAAATATTGGTTAAAACGGTACCAACGTAAAGCTGAGGCCTTAAGCTTTTCAATGACATACGATTTTTATGGATAACTGCTATACTTTTCGAAAAACACGTACAAATTCACGAGCTTTTAGGTTGAGTCGATAGTATTGCGGCCGAGTGTAATTCAAAAATTGATAATAGTGTCTTTCAGAACTTCCAAAATAAGTTTTACCAAAGAATTCACAATGTATGGATTCCATTTTCTTATTTGTGGTCTCCTGTAAAATTTGCTAACTTGCACTTACCACATTTGTGCGCTTTGTCATCGATAGGTACTCTACAATAAATCGCAGAACTATGTAGGTAAAACTATATTATCGTTTATTAGTTTCATTGCAATTAAACGAAATTATGTGAAAATGACTAGCTTTTGCATATGTGTCAATTATTTTTTAATTACACTCTGTTGATAAGTGACAGAATATTAAATGCTGATTGTGTATGCAATTTCGATAAGCTGGCTGCATACGAGTACAAGTTTATTATTAATGAAAATGAAATGAATATCCTATCCTGTAACAGGAGATGAGAAAATTAGGTCAATTCTCATCGGTATAGCTTAATGTACGCAATACACTCATAAATTTATGGATCGATTTTGATATAATCTGAATCAATTTTACCAAATTTCAGATCCTTAGAGGCGTCATGTAAGAAAGAAATGATCGTTAGACTATGCGCCAATTTTTAAAAGAATCGTACGAGCACCTCAGCTTGGCAAAAGTTGGAGAAAATTGAGATTGAAAAACAGATTGTTTTTGGGTCAAATCACAAAAATTTGACTTTGAAGTACTGTACAAACCAAACCTCTTATCCGATTTTAGTGGCGTTACTTTTATTTTTTAGGAAAATTTGTTGGCTGTAATAATCATCTAATTTCGCTATTCTAACTACGCTAACTTTTGAGATATTGAAGTTTTAGTAGTAGCTAAAGGGTTAAGGTAAGGGGGGCATGTTCCATACAACTGTTTTGCTGGAAATCACATGAGGAATCACAATCCGGTGCGTTTATGCGGCAGTTTCCGGACACCCTGTATGATCAGCATGACTTGGGGAGTCGCGTTTTACTCGGCGGGTATGGAAGCAAGCGAGCTGAAATTTTGCACACGTGCTTCTTATTGGTGCAGGCTGTTTTTATGTTTGAAACACCGAAATTGGAGCACCGGGTAATAGCGCTGCCATACAAACCTAGCCCCCCCCCCAATTCAAGTTCTTCTAAGAAAAACTTTTTTTTTTCATGAACCAATCTTAACTAAATTCCACACAAATGTGTTTCTCTTCATGACACAATACATATATAAGAATGGATCAAATCGGACAATGGGGTCATGGGGCTGCCATACAAACCCAACCCCCCAAATTAGGTTCTTCTCAGAAAAACTTTTTTATTTGTGCACCAATTTCAACCAAATTTGACACAAATGTGTTTCTTTTGATGACACGAAACATATGTAAGAATGAATCAAATCGCAGCATGCGGTCACGGGGCTGCCATACAAACCCAACCTCCAAATTCGGTTCTTCTGAGAACAATTTTTTATTTGTGCACCAATTTGAACCAAATGTCAGACAAATGTATTTTTATTGATGACACAAAAGATATGTAAGAATGAATCAAATCATACCATGGGGTCATGGGGTTGTCATACAAACCTAACCCCGGCTCATCTAAGAAAATCTTTTTTAATTGTGCACCAAATTCAACCAAATTTCACACAACAATTTGTTTCTATTGATGACACAAAACATATGCAAGAATGGATCAAATTCGACCATGGGGCTGCCATACAAACCCAACCCCCCATTTCGGCTCTTCTAAAAAGCATTTTTTACACCAATTTCACAAAACCTTGAATTAATGTGTCTTCATCAAAGCAAAAAAGGTCAAAACAAATGGAATCGTACTATGGAGCCATTCTCCCGCATTCCCCAAAAAACATTTCTGAGTAAATATTTTTATTTGCGCACTCATTCCAACCAACACCTCACAAAATTGTTTTGTCGACGCAACGGAACTTTTGTGATGAGGGAAGGAGAAGAATTGGGAGGGACTAAATACCAGTCGTAGGGACGCCCGAACAAACTTTTAGCCCGAGGAGAGCGAAGGGTATCCAAATTTCGGCCGCGCCCGAAATTAGCCTCGGTCTCGTTTTAGAGTAATTTTTTTTATTTTTGAGTCTTTGTTAGAAACAAGTTTTAAACTTTTTTTAAATACAAAAATATATTAAAAAGTCGAGTTCCAATGTTTGGTTGCTTATCCAAACTTTTTTATTAAATCTAGTATAGATAAGTGATATTTTTGGAAGCCAATTTACCCGTTTTATGAATGATTAAGAAAGTTTTCACCCTCTATATGTTACAACTTGTTTGCAAAATATACACATATGCGTATTTTCTCTTCTATAATTGAATTTAATTTCACCATTTCAACCCGAAACAAATCCACTTCACAACACAAAGTCTTAAGTCAACAGTCTCAAGATGGAATTTCTAATTAGGTCTTCTTGGAAAGGGCACTCATAGTCTTTAAACGTAACAAGTGCGCGGAGCGGTATGGGCTCCTCTTAAAGTGAATAACTTTGTCATGAATTTGAAAAGTTGATCCCTGTCAGCCATTATCCTCCACAGTACCTACTCGTACATATAATATTTCAATGATCAACTTTCAACATGCAATGATCAACTTCTCGTACATCCGACAACGACTCGTGTCGTATCCTTACAACAATGCGCGTCAAAAGCAAAGGAGAAAAACGACCACGGGAGCACGGAAGAGAAAAAGCAATCTGCTCTTGGAAACGATAAAGGTTCACCAAAGTGAGTGTTCCTAAAACAATTAGAAGACATTGGGCCAACTTAATGTCAAGAAAGTTCAGCCATATACACTTCTTCATATCTGCAGAAAAAAAGTGGAATGGGTGATACGTCTTAAGGCCGAATGCCTGCCTGTCTGTCAGAGTAGTCACGTTTATGATATGATGCCAGAGAAATCCGGCGCAAGGGAAATATTTACTGAGTGGAAAATGAAATTTTATTCATATCACTCAATGACACATTTTAGAAAATGGATATCGTGAGTCACAAAGAGAAACTATAATTGGAAGTTATATGTGGCAGACGGAAGCAGTGTTTTGTGTAGGCAAGAAGAGGCTCAAATTTTAGCGAAACTGTCGTGCTTGAAAGTGAGAATATATTCTGGGAAATCACTGAATTATTTCTGAAATTCGAATTACCAATGATTGAGAGTGTATCGTATTGAAGGATCTGCATATCAAATGCGTATTTCCAATATGTATGTTTGCTAACATCAAAGGATGAAATGGATAAGCGTTTGAGCGGAAGATTTACATTACGCACGGGCATCAATTGAAGTTGTTTTGTTGCTGAACAACATTAATGAGATTTCTCTGTAAATTGCACTTGAAACATGAACCTCGAACGCTCCGATTAACACACTGCGTTCGCTATGAAGAATCCTATTCTTGTGCTCGAAATTGCTTGCCGCCTACTTACGCTAACTTCAAGTTCACTGAACAAAGCAGTGCGTTCATGTGCATGTGTTTATCATATAGCCCGCGAGATCCACCAAAAGTACACATTATGCAATTTAGATGAGTTACCCTATTGTTTTGCAATAATATGCTAGTACGGGCGGCATCCAGTTTCCCACAGCTGCTGACGTCCTAGAAAAGGCGGCTTCCTCTCCTTTTCAGCATTTCAAGGATAGCTCTTTGTGTATACATATTTGTTTTACTATGCGATACATAATAGGCTGCACAATAGCGTAAGAACAATGGAATGTATCCCAACAAGTGCATCATACATCATTCATGACTTTTTGCATTTACATTCCCATATTACATTGGAAGTCAGTTGTTCAACGTAATATTATGCTGACTGTAAAAGAACTATAAAAGTCGAGATTTGCTATTCTCCCGACGATTACAGAGTATCCATGTATCACGTTATGAACTTGGCAACTCGAGGCACCAAACAAAGAATACTGTAGTATGGCATGCATTCATTATACGTGTACACGAGTTACGTGTATTATTACCGGAAGTACTAACAACCCTCAGAGCGTGTATTACTCCTGTGCCTTTATTTCGTAGTATGAACAAGGGTTAGGTACTCATGTAATGAGCAAAGTTGTGATATTAACTTTTGTCATTTCGCGATACCGAAATTAATTTCACATTTTTCGTCATAATCCAAGCCGGATGCGAATACAACAAGATGTAGGTGGTCTGGGGGTGGTTCGTACCGGAAATTTTTGCGATATTTCACAAAACAAAAAACCAACGGACAAAATTAAAATAAAATCTAAGGTTAAGCACTGCATCATGCCAGCGCAGTAAACATTGCAGGTGAAGGTTGGATGACACTTGAATGAAATGCATTCATGAATCACAGAAAATACTGATGTTGCGAGTCAGGTAGTTAAATTCCACTGGATTAAGAATAAGGAACAGAAGCATATTTTCTTGTATATGTGAATTTTTGAAATGGTCAGCAGAACTCGTTGGTTTGGCTGTAAACCCTGGTAAGCTTCCATTAATCAGCTATATGGAGTTCTATTGCAGCTAGAGCCAGTTGGCTGTCTGGGGTTAGCTTTTTGGAGGAGCTACTCGTCCGACTGAGAGTTAATTGTCTTTGGGGCCTATGACGTGCTGGGCAAACGTGCATCGCGTGGCCGTCCGCAAGGTTCCATCTTAGGTTCATTTATTAAGAAATTTGCTGAAGTCATTAGAACGGCTGTGCAAGTGCTGCGAAGTATAAATCATCCTTGTGTATGAGTATCATCAGCGTGTTGCGGTAGAGCGTTTGAGATCATCTTTCATGGACGTTGTCCAACAATTGGAATCCCAGATTAGTGTTGAAGTTTCGTCGTACAATAAGGATTGTGCAAGCCGCGAGCTGTCAATTCAGTGAAGAAGACGACGAAACCTCTTTCCACGTACTATGCGAGTGCGATGCACTGCCCCATCGCCGCCGGTCACACCTCAGAGTGGCCTTTCCAGACACAGACGACATAGCTTCGACATCAATAAGCGATCTCAACTCCTTTTTCAGCACGATCAACCTTGATCGTCAGGCATAGTCCTGCCCATCTGCGACTAAGGCGATAGCACAATAGGCCCATTGGTTTAAGTGCTGCCAATCCCTTCGGGTTCATGCCCCTCTACAGTCTACATCTAAATCTTCGTCCTATAGGACTGTAACGATGCTGCTCAAGGGCATTTTCAATCACAGTCATCCTCCATCCAGAAGTAAGGAAGGGGGATGTTAGGGTAAAGTACGAGGCTGTCGAGGTCAAATACTTGGGCATAACTATGGGGGAGAGGATAAACTTCAAAGTCTACTTCACAGCTATTACGGAAGAGTTTGTAGATATTTGTAAGAGGTTGACACATGTAGTTAGGAAGGATTGAGGTTTGGGCGCAGTTCAGGAGATATACGAATGTTTGTTACTAGAACAACATATGGATCATTACCAATGGACCTCAGTGACACGTGTCAACGAGTCCCTTAAAAAAATATCCCCGAGTGTGTAAGGCGGTATCTATAGTGGCTCTGAAGGTCCTGATGGTCCTCCTTTTGAAGAAGAGGGATTTCACCCCCTAGTGCGCTGTTACCCCTCAAAAGTGTCTCTGGGAGATCCCGGGCAGAAATCGTTGGCCTCCTGGTGGAGTGTGTCCTATATAGATGGTAATCTAAACAACGTTTCTTGGAGAACTAGCTACGAGTACATTAGGCAGGTTAGTTCCTCAACACGTTTCATGGTTCGCTTAAACCATGGCTTGATTCGCACAATCTAGCTGATGATTCACTATGTCCTATGTAGCTATCTCATTGCCCTGCTTACTCTGATATCCGAAATCTTAATGCATTTGGCGCTGTCTCTTTAGACGTCATTATTTCCTGGCTCTAAGTGCCATCGTGTAAATCCTGAAGATGTCCAACAGTGTCGTTTGTCTGGCATTGCCGTTGGCGCTGACATTGTTTAGTGTCGGTATCACTATCAGGCCTTACCTCGACTTCACGCTGGTATGAGCAGGGATCACTCCCACTGGCTTAATTCCAGTGGACCTATCCCGCTCCCCCGGAAAGTTAGGTCACCAGTCCTAAGTGGGTGTGCAAGGCGCCCACACAACTTCAGTCTCAGAGGTCCACTACGAGCCCGAAGCAGAGGTCTAATATCCAAAGAGATTGAGGACTCCCCTCATCAAATATGAGGACATATGAGGTAGCTGCCCCCCCCCCCTGTTTTATAATTATATTTAATTATGTAGTAACCTTTAAATGATATGTCAGTTATATTTTAATATTCATAAAATAAAGATGTTTTTCAAATAAATACATTTTATAAAATATTTTATATTTTATAACATGGCGCAGCCGATAATTGGACTACGTGAAAATGATGTCCAAAGAACTTTCGCTCCAACCCGAAGGCGAGAAAATTTAAAATTGAATTAAAAGAAAGTTACAGAAAGATTTCACAGAAACATAAAAAAAAGAAAATGAAGTTTGATCCTTTATCAAGAAAAAGGAAAAGTATATAGAAGAATACAAATAGGAGAAGAAAAGAAGAAGTAAATAATAGAAAAGAAAACAAACGAAAGAAAAAAGCAAAAGAAAAAAAAGAAAGAAATCTTGTGTTCGTTGTTGGGTATTGGCAAAGTAAGACCAAAACAACAAGCGAAATACAAGTAAAGAAATCTTGTGTTCGTTGTTCGCTTTTGGCAAAGTAAGACCAGAACAACAAGCGAAATGCAAGTAAAATAAAGAGAAATAAAAAAGAAGAGAAATAGAAAATAATGAAAAGAGAAGAAAAAGAAAGGTAAAAGAAAAAAGAAATGGTTTAAAAGAAAAGAATAAGATGAAGGATCGAACTTGGCCTCCATTAGACGATCATATATGTATGTGTACATATACTAGAAATATGATATATGATATGATGTTGTCTAATGGAGCCATATAAAAAAAAAGAAAGAGAATGAAGAAGGGAGATGTTTTATAATTATATTTAATTATGTAGTAACCTTTAAATGATATGTCAGTTATATTTTAATATTCATAAAATAAAGATGTTTTTCAAATAAATACATTTTATAAAATATTTTATATTTTATAACACCCCCCCCCCCTGTGTGGCTGTGGTTTTACAACGGCGTGGAGTTGAACTACAACCGGGAGCCGGGACCCATTAAAAGGTGGTAGAAAGGCCTCGCATCTCGCAGTATGTAAATGCCAAACCTGTAAAACCCTAACGGTAGGTTCAGACTACCCAAAAGGCATTTAAACTTCAAAGTTCATTAAACCAAGCCATCTCTCATGGAGATCGTCGAGTCTAGAATTAATTTTCTTGTATTGCTTGAAATGCTATTCTGACCTGATGACTTAACATCTTAAAACCTAGATGAGGCTTGAAGTATTTCGCTCTTTCGTTCCGCTAACACGGTTCTTCGGTCTCCGGGCTCCAACTTGTGTAGTGGGAAAAGAGTTGAAGCAATATCAGCATCACGATAGAGCTGACTAACGGAAGTTCGTTTGCTCTTCATTATAGCTCTTTGACTAAGCCGGCTCGCTTTCAGGCATTCTTTTCACAACCCAGTAGGTCTCTGGCATTTCCTTGGCGGAGCTTTTCCTTGGCATAGAGGCGCCGCAAGCTACTTCTATTTTCTCTGTGATTTGCACGATTCTTTGTTCTTTCGATTATTCACTTCGTCCTAGTCTATAAGTGGCACTAGGGTACTACTATAGCGAATGTGAGGCCAGTAATGGATGCGCATGGCCTTTTCTAGCGCTAGAACATTTGCTCAGAAGCGACCGCTTATTCGTTTCACGACATCCCCATTTAAGTACCCAGTAATTATCACGATCCTGCACAGCACTAAATCATCAAAAAATACCTCGAATTCAGAGTCGTTCCACCATGGCATGGCGGATTGTAACAGCTGTAAAAATAAATAAACTTTTGCTTTTGTAGCGCATAATCTCTCTGACCGTTTGCGACAGCAGATCATGTGCAGGAATCTCATTTTATTATTTTTTCGGCGCTTTCCGATACAGTGGACATAAGTACTACCACTGCTTTGATTCTGCTGTACCGACTTCTTGGCATAAAAACACATGGAGTGTCTCTTAACGCATACTTCGAGGCCCGGCTACTCTCGACGAATTGAAAGTCTGATAACGATAAATCTGATCCTTAATCATATCGTGGCATTAGTCTTCTTGCATACCCTAGTCAATACTGGAAGGGATTCTTGTTCGCAGAATGGAGAAAAATTAAGGACATGAGCTTCTTGCAGTTGAATCTAAATCTTTGTCGGGCAGCACAGGATCTTCTGCTGCACACTGTAAAGGAGAAGGCCGTCGACGTCGCTATTATCAGCCATCAGTATAAGAATTTTCCAGGATCAATCTGGGTCACAGATAAGGATGATCAAGTGGCCTTCTGAACGTGCGGAGACTATCCTTTCGAGCAAGGCATGGCGGAAGAATTAAGAGGAGTCGTAAAAGTAGATCGACGGTATATATGCGTATAGCTGCTACGCTCCACCACGATGGAACGATGTCATAAAAGGAAATGTGGGATCCGTCGTTGACCTCACATTTGTCAGCAGCTTATTGGCTATGAAGTGGGGAGATAGCGAGCTTTATACTCATAGCGACCACCAAACAATTTTGTTCGAAGAACCTGGCAGATTGTACCGATCAAATAACGATACACGCACTGTTGGATGGTCTACCGAAACATTTGACGAGGCACTCTTCAAAGAAGCCTTTCTTCAAAGTGGCCCCGCGGAACAGACGTCAGCCCAGATAACAAAGCAGCTTGCGATGCCTCTATGCCCCGAAAAAGTTCATCAAGGCAAAGGAACGAAAACTACTGGTGGTCCGAAGAAATAGCGGGTCTGAGACGAAATTACTTGAAAGCGCGACGTCAGTGCTAGCGAGTGACTCAATGCATCGCTCATGAAAACCTTCTAGAATCCTATAAAGAGGCTCGTAGATCACTAAAGCTGGTTATTCGAAGAAGCAAAAAAAATGATTCAGACAACTATGTGACGATGCAGAAGTAAGCCCGTAGAGAATGGCGTATAGGGTGGTGATTAAGAAAATAGGGCCAAAAGCACCACAAATAAAGTGCCCGACGCTGCTCCGAAATATTGTCTCGGTTCTGTTTCCACAGCACGAGCTGCAACCTGCAAAGCAAAGTCCACCAGAGGAAGGGGCTCGCATCCCTGCTATAACAGAAGAGTAACTTTGGTGAGCGACTGCAAGATTGGAGGAGAGCAAAGCTCCAGGATCAGATGGAATACCTAATAGGGCGTTGAAGGTGTCAATCCGCGTGATTTCCCAAAAGTTTATCGAAGTCTTCGATACGTTCGTTACCGAAAGTACCTTTCCAATTATATGGAATCGACAAAAGTTGGTGCTCCTTCCAAAGCCGAAGAAGTCGGCCGGAGAGCCGAACTCATATCGGCCTATTTGCCTGCTTGACACGCTAGTAAAACTGTTTGAAGGGATCATTTTCAACCGAGTTTTAGCAGTGGTTGAAGAAAACGGGAGCTTGTCGGATCGACAATATGGTTTTACACAGTCGAGTTCCACAGTGGATGCTATTGGGATCGTTACCATTTTAGCTAGGGAATCGCTTCAAAACGGTGCATGCTGTTTGGTCAAGAACGCATTTAATTCCGAAAATTAGGCTTGGGCTTCATGCCGCCTTGCAAAGAATAGATGTAACAAACTATCTTGCATATATTTATAATCAGGAGTTAACTTTCAAAACCGCGCTCTACAATACGATACAGGCGATGAGCCTAAGGGGTATGGGGTTACAGCAGGAGTTCCACAGGGGCCAGTTCTCGGTCCACTGCTGTGGATCATTATGTACAACGGCATCCTGGAACAAGAAATTCCTAGAGGTGTGACCGTAGTGGGGTTTGCAGACGACATCGCAGTGGTGGTTGTAGCAAAGAAGCCATAAATATAAATCTTCTGTTATTAACAGTTGGACCTGGAGCTTACCGAGCAAAAAACCGAGGTAAAGTATATAACCAAAAAGGCAACAGGAGCGACCGTGGCTTTGGCAGGGACTACGCCCAATATAGGAGGTCCAAAATCTAGCAGAAGACCGCTTTTGGCTAAGATGGTCACATCTATACTGCTTTACGCCTCACCGGTTTGGGCTAATTCACTGGACTCCTCTAAAAGCGCCCAGAAATAAACTCGGTTTACCGTAGGTGCGCATTAAGAGTGTGTTCGGCGTATAGAATAACATTAAACGAGGCAGCATACGTCGCGTCGTTTCCGGAATGATGTTAAAGGGAATTATGGTCGAGGAGATAAGCAGACTCTACTGTGGACGTCGTCGGATTTAGAACTTCGGAAAAGTTTGGAAAGGGAGGAAAGCATCAGACAGTGGCAACAACGATGGGACCAAGCTACAACCGGAAGATGGACACACTGCCTCATCCCTCATATTGCAAGGTAGGTTAGTCGCAAACATGAAGAAGTGAACCATTTGTTAACTCAATTCCTAACGGGTCATTGAGGATTCCAACAATACTTGTATCTTTTCAAGTTGGATCCCTTGCCCGATTGCCCTAGCTGCAAGGGAGTGGCACAAGACGCAATTCACGTATTTTTCGACTGACCTAGATTTGCTACGGAGTGCAGACACATAAATGCGGAGATGGGGAAAATATTAAGCTCACAAAATGTGGTTGAGCGTATGCTGTAGATCAAACGGAATTGGGATGCAGTGAGTGAGTTTGTTTGTAACATCCAAAAAGACCCCCTGAGAGAAGAATCTAGACAGAAGTCAGTAAGTCGCAAAATGAAGGCTAATTAGCTGACTAGTCATTGCCTGCCTGCGAAGTAATACTGAAAGGTGGTCTCGTGGGGGTTGTAGCAAGAGAGGTTGTCTGTTAGTTGGTAGGAAGCCAGCACAACTGCAATCGCAGTATCTATCCAAGATTTCCACACTTCGTTAAAAAAAAAGAATGGAGGAAAATACCTATATACCTATTGGTGATGTCCGAGAGTAAGACTCTCTCGGACATCACCAATAGGTCAGTATAGCTCTAGCGCCAGCACATGCACTCTCGTGGCGTTTCATCAGAGAAACAGTATCATTGTTCATATATTTCCTTTTGTCCGAAGTTATCTATTTAAAATAGTTGATTTTCTCTCAGAGAGTCTGGGAATTTCAGCATACGAACTTTACCAAATTTACAATTTTCTTTTACCAAAGACTTTAAAAGACATTTCCTTTGATTAAGCTCTCAATATATTGTATTTATGAAGGATATATTCAAACGTATATTGGTATCTGGGGGAGGAAATTAACATCGGTATCGGTCAGCTAAAGCAACAGAACGGATCTTTTACACAAATTTGTGCTGCAGAAAAGCTATGAGTCGTCAAAAAAAAAATTCGTGGCGTCCTTTAAGTTGAACCCTATAGGAGAAACTGTCTTTCAGCTCAACATCGCTCGTTTTAAGTAGATTATGGAGTCTCTGCAGCAAATTTCCCGTGGACAGTAGATTTTTCTCTTTGCTTTGCGAAATAGGTTTGACGTAGGTTTCTCTATGTTCGAATGTTCGTCAGTAACTCTTTCGAAACTTTTAGTTGTTGCAGATACCGTATTGTGATTTTGGATGTCTAAGGACAATACCCCTAAAGAAAAATCTAAAGGCTAAAAAAAGAAACGAAACTAGGTTGTCTCATTTGAACAAATAAGCCATATCATTACAAATAACCTGCCTAAGACAATAGGAATATTTTTGCATAATGAAAGAAAAGCCAATTTGAAATTTTAAGTCACCTTCATCTGTCAGTTTATGTCAAATATCTATGAATGACGTGAAGGGCAAAAACACATCCTTTCATCATATAAATGTTTTTTTTTTCTCCTAATCATAGTAAATGGCACATTTCTGTCTCATGTTAGCATTAAAGTGAATACGGTAAGAAGCGACTGAAAACGCACACATGCTGAATATTATGCTGAATTGCTTCCCAAAAAAATCTAATTTAACCAAGAAGCAATAGGAAAAACTTTTGAATAAAATATGAATACCCCCACTCGGTTCAGTTCAGTGATATACAAATGTGTACCGGAGAGCGAATCCCACATACACTCAAAAACATTCAAATGCGAGTTTTTTTTTTTTTTTTTTGTGAAGACAAAAATGTTGGTGGATTTCAGTGTATAAATTTGAATATACGGCTTCAACTGAAAAATGTGGTTTATTAAATTTCCGGGAGAAAAAAAACCCTTCATTTTACTGAGTTTCGTGGAACGATACCGTTGGAATATTTCATAGCTTCATCATACCTACAAATGTGGTGTCGATTTGAATATGCGTATTGAAGCTTTCGCAAAGAGATGGATATTTGAATAAAGTAGGCAAGTGAAATTTAAGTCGAAGTTGTTAAAAATTGTAAACTAGCAATTTCACTTGCATTAAAAAATCTTTAATCCCTAAGAACTATAAGTCGCGCTTATCCAACGCCATAGTTCGTAAAATAAATCCCTCCAATTTTTGACGTAAAATTGTATCTTAAGGCCTGAATAGACCTCGGGCGGAATGAAAATGAAATTTTTGTCCGCTGCGATTTTCTCAATGAAAATGCCTGCTTACTGTCGTGGAACATGTCGGAAATGATGGGGAATTCCATAAGCTACAATCCGAATATGGTTCCAAAATTTTTCTCGGCCATTTTATGTATTATTTTTCGATTCCCCCGTCATTAGATATTTTCCACGGTGAAATGACCGGGGAATCGAAAAATAATACATAAAATGGCCGAGAAAAATTTTGGAACCATATTCGGATTGTAGCTTATGGAATTCCCCATCATTTCCGACATGTTCCACGACAGTAAGCATGCATTTTCATTGAAAAAATCGCAGCGGACAAAAATTTCATTTTCATTCCGCCCGAGGTCTATACTGCGCTTTACGCTATAGCTAGGCCGTCCAAACATAGAGAATCCATGGATATAAATTTAAAAAATGACAAAAACTTTTCGTCTCTAAGTTGAAAACTTTTTGTCACAAGTTCTAAAAGCTTGACATCTTATCCATGAACCCTTCCTTGTCCTTAAATCGTAGATCTCTAGTTTCCATCTCTTAACTCGTCAGTCAATCTAGCTTTCCGCATCATATCCCCCTCGGTGATGATGATGAGGATAGGAGTCCTTGTTCGAACGAATATAATCATTAAACAGCAAAAGAGTTGAGTTATAATTCTCTCTTCGTCATCGTCATCATCATCATCATCTTCCGAAGCGGCAGTAATGGAGTTATACGTATAGGTATATCACCCTCATCAGGCCTGATGACAAATTTGTACTGTTGTTGTCAACATTCAGATTTATCGCATCGATATAATAGAGAATAATGTCGACCCGATATTCCCGCAAATAATTCATCGTTGGAGTACGAGGCATCCTGTCAAACGAAATAAAAATCAAAAAGAGAATTTCGGTTCATGATGAGTATACCAACTTTCGTTGCGATAAAACAAAAAAGGATTTTGCCTCTGTCTCTATGGCGATATTTCGTAAATCAGCCAAGCGTCAATTGTAACGATAACATACTTATTCAACCAGTGCAACCTCGAAGGACGCATTAACTGTACACACATAGAATCCACATCCTGAAGGATGAATATGCTATTGATTTTTGTGTGAAATATGTTTTCCATTTTCTGTGTGCAATGTGCCAGAGGAATGTACGTTGGCGTGGCGACAAAGACTTGCATGCAGTGGCGTAACGTTTCTAAAATACCTTGTGTTCGAGACCGAAATGGGGGCCCCAAACAGTGTAATTTAAAATTAAACAAAACTGTTCCCGATTAGTACAGCCTGTAGTATATTTGGAAACATTTTTAAATTACATATAAATCCAGGACTATTCGATTAAAAATGTTGTTTTATCCAGGACTATATTTATAGGGATTTACACTATCGACAGGATATACTCAAACCTCACGATTCAATCGAGTAAACGGGCCTTAGTTCAAATCGATGTTGCCGAAATGTTTGATCGTCACCAAGATGTTCACGTAGTTTATACAGATTTCTCGAAGGCATTCGATACGATATGTTTTCACAGACTTCTGACTAAACTCATAGCTTTAGACATTCCAATTTCATTGGTTAAATGGATTTGTTCCTACCTTACAGACCGCACTGGACAAGTTAGTTTCAATAGTTGCATATCCGCTCCCTTCATTCCAACATCCGGTATCCCTCAACGATCCATCTTAGGTCCTTTGCTTTTCACTTTTTTTTATAAATTACCTACCTCCAATTCTAAAATGCCGGAGCCTGCTTTTCGCTGATGATCTTAAGTGTTACCTTCCTGTTTCTTCTATTACTGAATGTCCACAATTACAATCAGCACTTGATTTACTTTCGTCCTGGTGCCATGTAAACGGCCTCCGGCTAAATTTGCCTAAATGCTTTTATATGACATTTTGTTTAAGCATTCGCCTTTGTTTTTCCCCTTCACTATTAATATTGAATTTTAGTGGTCACTATGAGAACATCGTGAATCGAGCATCCAAACTTGCTGGTTTTGTGCTACGTAGTTCTTCCCAATTCCAATGCATTCAATCTGCTGTCCCCGTCTGTTTTGCTCTCTGGTTCGTAGCATTCTTGAGTGCGCAAGTGTAGTCTGGTCTCCTTACAGCCAAATAACCCACACAAACGACATTGAGGCTGTACAAAGAAGATTTACCCGTACACTTTTTCACAAATTTAACTTACCTAATGCTAACTATCCCGATCGTCTGCTTTTCCTGAATTTGCGTTCACTGAAAGCGCGAAGAATACTTTTGGATGAATGTTTTCTATTTAGACTTTGCCATGGACTCATTTACTCCATCTTAGCGGAAGGTATTCGTTTAAAATCTCGGAATCGCCCTTCGCGTAATCTAACCATATTTGATCCAGCATTTGCTAGATTAGAAATCTACTTTAACTCGCCATTACTCAGGATGATGAGGGTACATGATCAAAACCAGTTTGGTCCTCTTACTCTCAATTTTAATTCGTTTCGTAGAACCATTCTGCAACGACTTGTATCTTACGATATTGTACATTTTAAACACTCAATGCCAATCAATAAGCAGCCATTCATTTTTCTCAAAATTATAAAATTGACTTTTTAAGGTCCAACCAGACTGATCGCCCACTGGCAGTTGTCATTTCATCCAAACTGATCGCTATTTGGTTGTGCGGCCATTTTGATATTCAATATGGCAACTCAACAAACCGCTTTGACAATCACTTGTCAAATTCAAAGTGCCAATTTTGCAACTTTTGTTCGTTCTTTTGTGTAAAATTGAATAATTCTTGAATGGCCGTATAATAAATCCCAAACGCGCAGAGTCCGATTTTTAAAATTAAATTTAAAAAAATCACTAAAATTACATTTTGTTTAGATCAGTTTCTACCCTATTTGATAGCTAGTATTCTACTACGCACTGGCAGAGTAGGTTAAATTTATAAATTTAGAAGTAAGAGTTATAATGTCGTAAGCTGGAATTCTAAGCCATTTGTAGATCTAATCCTTACTAATAAAATAAATTGTTGAGATAAAAAAAAAATTGGTAGCTAGTGTAGATGATAAGTAGCAACGGCGCGTGGCGGTTCGTGATGCCAGTTTTTGGACGGGCGTCCAATTAGAAGCCAATGAAGATGCACCTTACGTCCTTTCCATTCTTTAAATAAAATAAAACGTTTAGTTCGCTTCGCTCTTCACCCAACATTTTGGTGAGAATATCAAATACGAAATGACAATAATTTGGAAGCAAGAAGTTTGCATATTCATGGACTGACTTTACTTACTTTATGATATTTCTGATAAATTCTCCCTTCAAACTGCTTTGAAGCAAAGAAAACTATATCACTCAAAATCAGTCCTAATCTTTAAATCTAGCTTCAACGTTCCTATGAAGGAAATATCTAGTAAAAAAGTTTGTTTTTAACAGTCCAAAATCTCCCACTCCTCTTCACTACGTTAGGGGGCCCCTGTTGGTTGGGGGCCCGTGTGCGACCGAACACATGGAACACCGTACGTTACGCCACTGCACATGGATATGTATACTCGCATATGGCTTTAAATTGAGCCAATGGCACGACTGTAGGTCATTTGTAAGTGTCCGGAATGTAAAAGATCGATTGCCACGAATTCATCATTTTGAATCGGTTATGGATACTGTTTGTGAAAAAGTATAGGTATACCAGAATCACACTTCAATCATACATTGGATGAAGGATGTATTACAGTAATCGATGTAGTGCATGGGTATACTAATTGAAGTTGAAGCGAAGACGACACATATACCAGTGTATCTCAAACTAGAGTCGAACCTCACAAATCCGACCGTCTAGAGACCAAGGACTACGGCGGAACAGTGTTTTGTTCCCTACACGGTTGAATATTTTGGCATAATAATTATCTCTTTTTAATAACATTGAACATATTCAATCGTCAAATACAAAAATTGGTATAAAATGTATATTTACAAATGTTATTGGCATAAAGTAAACCAACTTGGTCTACATTTTATAAAAGAATGGTATTAAGAAGCCCCCTTACTCTACAGTGGTATAAAAATAATATATTTTTTTATAAAAATTTATGCTCAAAGAAATAAAGTTTATACATTACAAGAATAAGTTCTGGAATTTCCGGTTGAAGAGTGCGAAGTGAAAAATTAACAGTTATTTTGCATTAGCGTTGGAACCGTTTACACCAAAATAGATAAATTTAATACAAGCGCGGAGTAAAAATAAAAATTTACGATTCAATTTGTGGCACATCTTGTTTGGTTAGATGAATGTTCATAAGAAATGGTATAAAATTGATACCTTTCTATTTAAGATTTTGGTAGAGTACAATAATATTTATATCAACATTTATAAACTTCATCTTGATTTTTAAATTAAAAAACTCCCAAGAGGATTTTGTTAATTTCTTGTTATTTCGCGAGTGAGTCTCATGATATTTCTGTCAGAATAGTAGAAGTATCGCAGTGTCCCGATAGTGACAAAAAGATACTCAACTACAGTGACTATAAAGGCTGGAGAGGTAAATTGCTAAAAACAATAGTTTTAATTATTATTCAATGCTAATTCTTATTATATTTACACAGAGACTGCTGGTTAACAAATGAAACAATGGATTTCTACAGAGTAAATTCAACAACAAAAGGTTAAAACAAAACAGGTATCATATCTATTCGATGGCGAATGAAGGACCAGCATAGCCGTAACCACCATTGAAGATTATCTTTATAACATAGGCCGATTTTAAAACGTCGGAGGCGCCTCGTAAAAACGAATTCCCGCATGGTAGAGCAGTATTTTGTTGTTTTTCCCCCAATTGGTAAGTTTTATTATACATATTGGGCCGTAAAGGATTTCAATAAATTATTTTTTCTTCAGGTATTCCCATAATGGAGGTCCCGCAGAGGCATTGAAAATCACGCAGAAAAAATATGAGAGAATGGTAAAAGTACACACAAAATACGTATTATTACCAGAATTCGTTAACAACATTTCTTTATTTCTAGATTGGGAAAAAAGAAACACGAGAAAAACTCAAATAAATCGCCAAAATGAAATATGTTTGTTTTATGTATTTAAATAAATGAATTTAAAAGCATAAATTCAATTAAGCATATTTATAATTTAGGACGATAAGAATGAAGATATTATTTATAAATCACATTTATCCGTTAGATTAATAAATAAAAAGTATTCACTCTCTACCAAAAGGCATTCCATTAACTTGATTATATATGGTATACAGTTTATAAAGACTTCTTATCAATGTAATTGAAACAAACCCAGTATAGAATATATACTAAATTGAATAAACAAATTCTATACCAACCCGAATAAAAACAATACTACTGATTATCGATTTGTATACCTTGGCCATTTATAAATTCTATATACTTTCTTTATGGATTTATATAGATATCATTTTTTATTAAATTTATACCCAAATCTTCAACCGTGTAGTTTCCCATGTCTATTTTTTTTGTGATCCGTTTTATCGACGCTTTCTTATACGGCGAAGAAGTATTGCGCATGAAAACCCTAAAAGCTAAGCAACCTGTGTGATATAGTCCCGCTTCACATAACATTCAATACAGCAGGTTTGCAGCCAAACTTTCTTTGGAAAGTTAGGGTTAGGGTTAGGGTACGTTTGGGTGAGTAGTTGGCAACGAAAATTTTTGACTGCCGAAGCCCGGGAAGAGTTTCCCAGTGGCTTTGGCTTTTTTCCCACTCACCTATTACATTTCTGTATGTACAGAGTGGTATCCCACAGTAGGGTTCTGGGCCAATGACGGGAGTCGCGGATGCTCTCCTTGCAAGCTCATCGGCCTGCTCATTGCCTTCGACACCCGAATGCCCAGGTACCCAGAAAAGGGTAAGACTGTTACAAGAGCCTACCTGATGGAGGATTTCCTGACAACCCCACACGAGCTTCGATGTGACAATGAAGCTCGTCAGCGCTTTCATTGCCGCTTGGCTGTTAGTAAATATTGCTATTTTCTTGTTTAAGTTGCCCTTTTCAATGCATTTTCTTGCGCACAGCTCGATTGCGTGTACTTCTTCCTGAAACACGGTCGGTCGGCATCCCATTGGAATAGAAAGACTAATAACTGGGCCGCTAATTCCTGCGCCAGAACCTGTATCTGTCTTTGAGCCGCCCGTGTAAAATTTGATGGTACCGGGGTGGCTCTGAACTTTTCAGTCCAGTCCTCCTTCGCCGACGTCACTGAGTCTAATGTGCTGTCGAAACGTAACGTTTTAACCAGTTAGTCTGATGGCATAGTAAGTAAGTTGTCACTACTTATCCATCCTAGCTGCACCGAGTTAAGTGGGCATGCCGTATCACATGTCTTAAGCCTGATAACAGCCAGTCTTGCCACTGCCTCAATGTGTATGTGTAGTGGTGGGAGGTTCAGCAGAACCTCCAAGGCGGCGGTGGGGCTGGTGATGAAGGCTCCAAGGACAGCTAGACAGGCCAGCCTCTGAACTTTGTCCAGATTCAGCCTACCATCAGTAGTGGGTGCCCTTCTCCACCATACCACCGCCCCGCATTCCATAATTGGTCTAACAATTGTGTTATAGATCCACATAATTATATCTGGTTTGATACCCCATGCTTTGCCCGCATAGCTCCTGCAGATCCATAAGGCCTTAGTTGCGTTCTCTTTTACCACCCTGAGGTGCTCTTTCCAGAGTAATTTCTTGTCCAAAGTGACCCCCAGATACTTGACAGTTTCTGGCACGGTCAACTGTGAATTATACATTGAGGGACACTTCAGAGCTCTTAGTGTCCCCCTCCCACTGAATGGCATCACTGCGGCTTTTGTCGGATTGACACGTAGCCCGTTAACAGTTCACCATTCCTGTACTATTTGCAGAGCGTTCTGTAAAACAGTAGGGGATAAATAACACTGCTGAGCGTGCTGTTGATCTCAACATATCAACAAAAAAATAGCGGCGTACAGGGCTGCGCCCGCAATACGAGGGTTTTTTTAGAATTTTATTGCATAGTGAATATTTTTTGTACATATATTTTATAAGCAATAAACAAGAATTGTGCACAACATTAATGAAATGCTTCCTGTAAATCTTTTTTACAGATTTTAGATTTATTATTTACCCAGTTTGTATAAAAGTACTCCAAGGAAAACCTACATGCATTTTTTGATTTACGATTTGTGATGGCCTTTGAGCAAAAAGAAACTCAGGCAAACGTAAGGATGGCTTGGCTTTATATATGAACTGAATTATTAGCTGTAAATCTACTGTTACTGTTTTTTTTAATCAAGGAAAATCAACTTATATGAAATAATTCCATTATGTCCCCTGGCATAAGAGCCCACGCAAGCTTACCTATGAGTATTGAACAAGTATATTTTGCGGCTATTCAGGGACACCCTGTTAACTTGGTCCTACAAACTTCAAAAATATTTGTTGCAAACACTATTACCATTCTATGCATTTCCACCAAATTTCATGTCCATTGTTTCATCAAGTTAAAAGATATGCATTGAAGAAATGCTTAAGAGGCTTCTCTTGCATTGTGAAAGGCCCTTGCTAAATACTTACTTGGCTATATTTTCGGTTCGGATACAGTTATTTGAATGAAAGTTCGTAGACATATTCCGTATGCAATTTTCTAAAACCCCTTAGCGGAATTGTCATATTTGGAAACCTACGAGGGGCTACACACGAATAAATTGAAATTTTACAAATTTACTATTTATTAACTTTTCCTTGGCAAAAGTCAACAGTATTAATATTTAACGTATATTAGGCCATACTGACCAATCTTTGTGCAAAGTTTCATATCGATCCCTATAACGGTTTAAAAAACGGAGGTCGAAACGGAAGTTTAACTTTAAACACCAATAACTGTTTTACCGTTACTCGAAACTGGAAAATTTTAACTGATATGAGATGTACTCGTTTAGATCTTTGATTTAAATACCCATACGTCAATCTCCGATAAAAACTAAAAAAATGTGACTGTCTGACTGTAACCATTCTACACATTCCTACCAAATTTCATGACAATCCGTTGAGCCGTTCTCGAGTTATTTAGTGAACAGACGGACGGACGGACGGACAAAATCGATTTCATAAGGGTTTTTTGAATGAAAAAATTTCTAAAAAACCCTAAAAAGTAGTTAAGATCTTTGAAATTGGATGTCACTAACACGTCTGCGGCCTTAGTTCAATGTTGGATTGTCGAGCCTGTTATTTATTATTTAAAAGGTATCCGTACTTACTGATGTAATATGGAGATGTTTAGATTTTTGCGAATAAATAAATAAATACAGATATACAAACTTTAAATAAATTCTAAAATTGGGTTTTCATTGAAACTGCGAACAATAAATCGTATGACGGTATGTACTTTGAACTGTCAAGTCCGCAAAGTTAACAAAAGTAGTTTCAAGGCAGTGGCGATCCGTCGTGGGGGTTTTGGGTATTCAAGCTCCTCCGAAACGTGTCTCACAATGTCCGGAGTTTTCCAAAACCAGCGCAGAAGATCGATACCACAGATTCCTCCAGCCACACTGCTAGTAATTGCCGAATACATCGCCTCTGTCCTCCCAGGTGGTTGTTATCCACAATTTTAATCTTTTGTACCGGTTGCAAACCGCGATCAGTGTGGCTGAGGCCTTATTAACGCAAGTGATTACAAGCATTTTTATGTAAGGATGAGAAATCGGGTTAATAAAGAAGAAGGACGTTTCTGACCATCGCAGTTTGAACAGACAGAAAATTGTATGACATTTTAGACCCAGAGTTCAAGGAATCTATAATTGAAAGTATGCAAGTAGTTGCCAGTGCCGCCAATATATTCAAATTCTTCTGACCTTATCGACTTCGACAAATGACAGTCTCAAATTTTTTTAATTCATTTATTTAGAAAAATAAACAAAACATAGGTTAAAGTATCCTCGTTATACAGAGGGCTGCGCCCGCAATACGAGGGTTTTTTAGAATTTTAATGCATAGTCAATATTTTTTGTACATATATTTTATAAGCAATACATAAGTATTGTGCACAACATGAAATGCTTCCTGTATATCTCTTTTTGGATTGGTCTAAATAAACGCGTTCCAGAATGAAAGGCTAGCGCCTTTCATTCTGTTCCCTCTTTAATTAGACCAATCCAAAAATAGATTTACTATTTACCCAGTTTGTAGAAGTACTCCAAGGCAAATCTATAGGCAACGATTTAAGATTTCTGATGGCCTTTGACCAAAAAGACACTCAGGCAAACGTAAGGATGGCTTGGCTTTATATATGAACTGTATTATTAGCTGTAAATCTACTGTTACTGTTTTTTAATCAAGGAAAAGCAACCTTATATAAAATGATTCCATTGCGTTCCCTGTCATAAGAGCCAACGCAAGCTTTCCTATGAGTATTGAACAAGTATACTTTTGCAGCTATTCAGGAACACCCTGTTAACTTGGTTCTACTAACTTCAAAAATGTTTGTGGCAAACACTATTACCATTCTATGCATTTCCACCAAATTTCATGTTCATTGTTTCATCAAGTTAAAAGATATAACATTGAAGAAATGCTTAAGAGGATTGCATTGTGAAAGGCCCTTACTAAATACTTAGTTGGCTATATTTCCGGTTTGGATACAGTTATTCCAATGAAAAATCGTAGACATATTCCCTGTGTAATTTTCTAAAAACCCTTAGCAGAGTTTTCATATTTGGAAACCTAAGAGGGGCTACACACGAACAAATTTAAACTTTACAAATTTACTGTTATTTACTTTTCCTTAACAAAAGTCAACAGTCTTAATATTTAACGTATATAGGGCCATACTGACCAATCTTTGTGCAAAGTTTCATATCGATCCCTATAACGGTTTAGAAAAACGGAGCTCGAAAAGGAAGTTTAACTTTTAACGCCAATAACTTTTTTACCGTTACTCGAAACTGGAAAATTTTAACTGATATGAGTTGTACTCGTTTAGATCTTTGATTTAAATACCCATACGTCAATCTCCGATAAAAACTAAAAAAGTCGACTTTTTTCAAACGTTCGGGACACCCTGTTGTCTTCTCCCTACCAACTTCTAAGGTATATGTGCCAAAGACTGTAACCATTCTACACATTCCTACCAAATTTCATGACAATCGGTTGAGCCGTTCGCGAGTTATTTAGTGAACAGACGGACAGACGGACGGACGGACAGACGGACGGACGGACAAAATCGATTTCATAAGGGTTTTTTGAAAAAAAAATTCTAAAAAACCCTAAAAACTGACTTCTTGCGGGAAAATGAAGATGTACTCCTTTATAACAACAAAAGAGTGTCAAGAAACACCTGAAAGATATCGGGAAATACAACGCCAAAAACCAATAAAAATGTAAAATTTCAGCCTAAAAGTCTGGTCTCCATAACCGGCTCTGGCTCGATTTCGACATAATTTGAATAGATTTCACCAAACTGCAGATCTTTAGGGGCAGTCTGAATCGAATTGAATTCGAGCTAAAATTAACCCTAGTTTTCTACACATAACGAATGAAAACTGTTAGAAATAATGGAGCTAGAATAAAATTATGTAAGAAAGATAAGATCATAAGACTATGCGCCAATTTTTAAAAGAATCGTACAAGCACCTCACTTTAGCAGAAGTTGGAGAAAATTGTGATGGAAAAATAGATTGTTTTTGGGTCAAATCACACAAATTTGACTTGGAAGCTCTGTAAAAATCAAACCTCTTATCCGATTTTAGAATGGTTAGTTTTATTTTTTAGGTAAATTTGTTGGCTGTAATAATCATCTTGTTTCACTATTCTAGCTGTTCTAGCTTTGAAGATATTGAGCTTTAAGTCGTGCAAGAAAATTATTTTTTCAAAAGCTTCAAATGCCTGTGGCAGCTAAAGGATTAAGAATAGCCCAACTAACAAACTCTTGAGAGTTTAGCTCTTGTGAAATGAAATAAGCTCTCATAAGACTCTAGTAAGGCTCTCACCACTCTTATAATGTTGTTCTAGTAGCAAGATTCAAATGAACTCTTTAAGTACATTTATTATAAGATTATTACTCTTGGAGAGTCGTATTCTTGTTACAAGTTCATATTTTGTTGCTATGGACTCTCATAAAGACTTTTTAGTGAGAGTTTAACTCTTCAAGACTTAAACTCTTATAAAAATGTTCTTATAAGAGGTTTATTCTTATCACTCTTATAACGAGAGCTTTATAAATGCTTTAGTCTTTAACATCTTATTATAATACCTTTATAAGAATGGTATACTTAAACACTTGTAAGAAGAGTGTTGTGAGTGCACGATTGATTTTTTTGAAGCTAAGCAATCTGTCACTTTATAATCACACAAGAATTTTAACTTAGCGTAACCGAAACGGATTATATAAAGCGACTCTTTTTGACGAAGGGAATAAACGGAATAAAATAGTCGACTCAACGAGCGTAACAAAATTCGCTGGAAAAACACTAAAAATGCTATAAGAACTACCTGCCAGCAAATCCTTTTCTCTGCTGGATTTAGTAATTATAATTTTTGTTAGTTTTGTTAAACATGGAAAAAACACTACTCTTCGACGCGACTGCTACCGCACAGAAATAATAGATAAACGTCAAATTATTTACGCTCATACCGAAACTTATGCTCTCTTATGAAGAATAGAATCCTTATTGTGAGACTTTAAGTTTCAAAGGGAGAGCTTAACTTTATTAAATAGAGCTTCATTTTCATAGTGAGACTTTAGTTATTATAAAAAGAGCCATCCTCTTGAAATAAGAGTTTTAGACTTATATAAAGAATTTAGTTATAATAAAAAGAGCCGCCCTCTTGTTATCAGAGTTCTGGCTTTGAATGGAGATTTAATGAATAGCTGCCATTTTTTTTTTCAGATAAAACTGCATTAGGGGAAATTAAATTTGAATTTATGAGTAATTATGTGTCATTGCATATGCCAAATTCAAAGGATTGTGATTTTTTAAACTGACGAATGTCATTCACTTAAGTTTTACACAAAATATCATCATTAGATAATAATTATATTTTCACAAAATCTTATAAAAAAATTGAAAATAGATTATTTTCAGAGGGCTTTGTAATTTTTCGAAGCAAAATAGTTATATTCAACGATAAAATTTTAATCGCATTAGAATGTTGACTTATATTTGTGGGAAAGCATCGTTTTCGACAAGTTAATATTTCCTTCATTCCAAAATGTTTTTTAAGTTGTTGTCAAAATAATAACACACGACAATAGAAGTTCTCGTAAGATCGTATTTTTACATTGGACAAACAAAGACAGCCTATGTTGGTAAATCACATTCACTCTTTCTTGCTCCACTTATAATGAGAGTTTCCGGCTCATAACAAGAGTGTATAAGACTTTAATGAGACTCTTACAAGAGTAAACACTTACTCTGATAAGAAGCCTTAAAATCTTCTTATAAGACATGTGTAATTCTTATAAAGAGAGTTAAGTTTTAGCTATAAGATCAATTTAGCTCTTGTAAAGTGGTTCATTTAATACTTATAAGAATCTTATAGTACTCTTGAAGAGTTAAATTTCAAGAGTTGATGTCTTGATGTTGGCTCTTATAAGAGTCTTGTAGACTGTTATAAGCGCAAAATTGTTAGTTGGGAGGGGGTATGTTCATACAACTTTTTTGCTGGAAATCAACTGAGGAATCATAATCCGGTGCGTTTATGCGGCAGTTTCCAAATACCCTGCATACTTAACAGTAAGGCCATTATAAATGGTCGCTCCTAAAACACACCGCCTAGGATCCAGCCTGCCTTCTCAGCTTACTGATAAATACACCACTGTCAAAGTGAGAGGCTTAGCATCATAGTGAATGTTGTGGCAAATTGTCACAAATAAAAATCTCAGTTTGATCATTACGACTGAGATTAAGTGCAGTATCTCTCGGAATTAGGGGAACTGAAACTACTCTCTGATCTTTCTAATTTTTTGCACTAGCTTCAGACTGAGATCTCCAGTTATTTTTCATCGTCCTATTACATAATATTGGAATAGAGAAGAAGTAAATTTGAAGCTTAATGCTTGAAATAGGTTAGACGCGTCAGCAGAAGCATCGGCATCGTGAAACGTTAAGGCTAATGCATTTTATATTGCTGACAAAAATGTTGAGCAGAAGACTTGGCATTCAGCATATTTGTCAGCTATGAAATTCTGCCGATGCTGCTGCTGACGCGTGTAATCTATTTCAACTATAAGAATTCGATAAACTATGTATTATACATACAAGAAAATTTGACCAGTTTTAATTCAGTGCAGCCGGTTCTGATTACAGAAGTAAATAGACATATCTTTAACTGACACCACTTTCTATCCCCTATCCAGTGGTGTAACGTACGGTATTCCATGTGTTCATTGGAACGCGGGCCCCCAAGGCAAAAGGGCCCGCAACGGCCGAGAACTATATTTGTCTCAAATATGAATTATCATTAATAAAGTTCACAAAAACGTAGTCAAACCGCATGATACTAAGTAACAAGTACTAAATTGACGAATTTCAAAATCAAAATCACGAATTTCCAAAACACGTTGGCGAATTGCAAATTATGTCAAATTGATGAATTTCCAAATCAGGTTGACGAATTTTTTGTTACCTAATTTCCCGATCAAATTGATTAATTTTTAAATCATGTTGACGAATTTCCATTTGTAACTGGGCAATTTCCATTCCAAATTCGCGAATTCCCAAATCAAAAGAAGTTTCAAATTATTGTAGCAATTTTTCAAACCAACGACTTTCCATTACAAACTGATTAATTTCCAAATTATATTAAGCATTTCATTCAAAATTGGCGAATTTAAAATCTACAATCTACGAATTATCGTTATGAATTGGCGAATTTCAAAAACATGTTGCCAAATTAACAAGTCAAATAGACGAAATTTCATGTCGAATTGACGAATTTCAAAATTTTGTTGACAAATTTCCGTTTCCAATTGATGAATTATCATTTTTAACCCTCGGATGGTTCAGGTAAATTTTACATACGTAAATGGTTCAGTGGGGTCTGACAGACCCCAAGGCAAAAATCGCTCTAAAACTTAAATTTTTGCTTTTTTGGCTCATTTGTTTGCACTAGAAGTAACTGTGAAGCCTTTTGATTAAGTGGTATATAAATAAAGTGGAATTCGGACAATAGCTTTTAGTATGTGGATGAAAAAATTAGGTGGTGTCAAATTTCAGGGTAATTTGAACTTATCACAAATAAATCAATATAAAAATTAAAATTTTAACAAAATGTGGTTTTTATTAGTCAAAACGTATTTAATACTAATTAGCAAAGATAAGTACATCAACATTTTTTAACTAAGGTTAATATTTTTTCTTAAATTGGGATCCAAAGTTAGTCAATATTTAGAGCATTCTTCTTCATAGCTTTTTCCTCGATAGTCTTCGCAGATTGGCTTTTTGCACTCGTTGCAATTGTGTTTTGTCTTCCGATCATTTGCTCGTGGGCACATAAAACATTTTTGTCTCTTTGGGGGACTATCTGACCACATTGGGGAACCTGGGGCATCAGCCCCCAAAGGGGGAGGGGAGCAAGCTGAAAAATGCACAAAATATCTTCAATAGTTTGTACTGTGCTTCGGCGAATATTGCCCGTTGATTTCCTCCTTCTTAGAAGAGGTTCGACAAGTGGATAGCCAAGTTCGCTGAGGAAGCTTTTTGTATTATGTAAAATACCCACCTAATTATTACGCTCATAAAAGTCATTAATTTATGTCTTGACTTAAAAAACATAAGGTAATGACACAATAGTGAAAGGAGATCCTCATAAATGAAAACCAGGTAGAAAACGGCATAATTTTGAATGAATTGAGTTAAAAATTTAAAAACCCTTAATTCAAAACACCCTAAATTTGCCATTTCTTTCAAAATTAACATATCTAATTTCCCAAATATACTCTAATTACAAAGTTTCAACCGTCCCCGACTATTATTATTACATTTTATCGTTTTCCAAATAACATACTTTGAAAATTTCCCACAAAACGAAAAATGTACTTTTGTAAAAAAGACATACGTAAATGGTTCGTGGGGTCTGACAGACCCCAGAGCACTTTCAAAGTGCTATAACTTATTAACAAAATCACGAATTCAAACAAATTCATGCTTAGATGAACGTATGTGACACATACTTAAATTACATATGCATCAAATTACCATTCAACAAGTTTTTCTATGAAAATTTTAAGATTTAAATTTCTCTGGGGTCTGTCAGACCCCACTGAACCATCCGAGGGTTAAATTGAATTCTTATGTCTAATCAACACATTTAATCAAATTTAAAAAATCTATTTAATTTTATCAAATCATTTTGAATTTCCGCAGAACAAATCGACGAATTTCCATTTCAAATAAATTAGTTTTCATTGGTCGGTTTCCCAATCAATTACCCTAGAAATTTATCAATATCGGTACACACACAATGCGGCAAAATAAGAAAAAAATAATTAAAATTGTTGTGTGAATCCTGGCGGCAACACAAAACGACCAAATGAATATTAATTAAAATTAAAAATCAAGTACCCACCTACTAGCTGAAAGAGGTGATTAGAAAGTTCCTTTTCGTGTAGCGATTCAATAAAATTTTTTTATTACACTGACACAAAAATACAACGGTAAGAACTGCTTACTAAAATTTGAGACTTATCATTTCGTTTCGAAAAATATTTAAAAGGAAAAATAATTGAGGAACAGAGAGTAGCAATTCTACTTAGCGAAAACTGCCCTATGTACCTATAGATATCAAATATAGGTAAGTAAATTGAAAATTCGACTGTACAAAAAAGGGCCCCCGCTTTGAATTCTAACACAAGAAATTTGAAAAACGTTACGCCACTGCCCCAGAAGTAGCCTAAAATCTGAATCTTTGTTGTCTATGAGAATGCACACAATTCTTCTGCGGTTATACAGCCGATTTTGGAACGTGATAATTCTCAAATAGCATACGAGAGGAGTACACATCATTTAACCATCCTGGGACGTTTACGTATTATAAATATTCATACATTTCACTTTTCACAAAGCATTCGAGACAGCATATTCTCATGGGCCATTGCGACAGCTGATTCAGCCCAAGTCTACGTACATACAATGTCTCTATCTCTATTCCCTTCTGAGATGGAGTATTATTATCAGACCTAGCGCAGGTTTTTAACTCTTTATCTGACAAGAAAATTATTCTCACCATTATACACATACTGCTGGCACGTCAGGAAAGAATTTATATTATACATTCACGATTCTGCCTGTAATGTGAACGAACGAGCATATAATATCCTTGCGTTGACGCGGCTGGTGCAGGTAGTTATTCCTACTTTTATAGCAATATTCTTGATAAAGATATCTGTCGGTTTTTATGTTGATAGACGTGCAGACATTTTCAGAAAATGAGGTCGACACACGAGCCATTCCCCAGAGTGGAGTATCTCTACATGCTTGAGTTCGGAAATGTGGGAAAAAGGTAATATTTTTTTCTAAGTGAATTAAATGTCATAATTTGAAATGGATATACGAAAGAAACGATGTTTTAGGATATGACATCAATATTTCTGGAAATTTTAAGTGCATATTATTTTTGACAGAGATAAATCACTCATGCATTTAGGGAAATTAACCCGGCGACATGGGGGATTGGTAAAATTTACACGAGCTATTTTTTATTTTTTTATTTTTTTTAGTTTCACATAATATATTAATATAGCCCTCAGTAGCGGGAGATATTAACGTCTTCTAAATATTCGTTGCTGCAAATCAGTCTAGAAAAAGGAACAGAGAATTTTAGATGAGTCCACGTAACTATTTTTTCTATTTTTGTTGTTTTTGTTGTTTTTTCGTAAAATTTTAATTTTTTACCCAATAAGCTTTACCTTTTTCTACGGAAAATTTTAATTATAAAAAAAAAACTACTTGAAATTAAACAAATATTATTTTTATGAAAAGGGTTAACACAAAACCTCATTTTGACTTCTTTTTATAAAACTCTATATGATGAAGATGAAAGCTTTTTTAAAACAAAGGGAAAACGAATTTATTTCAAAAAGTTCGATGTAGTTTATTCATTTGGTACTCAGAAAAAAAAAATACATATTAAAAAAGAAATTATGTTAACTGAACCTACCCTCTACTACCTGGAACAGTTTTGTGCCCCCACGTGCCGGACTCTTTCTGGTATATTATTCAGGACAGGTAATAGTCAATACAGGATTTGTTCATTGGGGAGTTCTCCGCAATCCTAAAGGTGGTATATATTTCGAATCATCACAGGAAAACGCTATTTGCGCACGTGATGTCATTCGGAAGAGGATTCTTAGAAAAAGGAGTTTGATAACTTATGAATGCTTTTCGTCCTTCGGAATCAGCGAAATAATTTAGGTATATAATTATTGTGTGATAGCTACTTATAGCTCTATACATATTTAGGGAAGTATCCTGGAAACCTGTCAGTTATGTTAGTAAGGACGAAATGTCCTTTTCTTTCTAAAGCTGACAACTATTATCAAAACACAGAATTTGCTAAGAATCTCCTTAGAACACCTGGATATGTCAAATCAAAAAGCCACAACAACGCATTGGTCTCGGCGATGACACGATCCAAGATAGAGCTGCCTGCAGAAATATGCTGAGATATTACCTCCAAAACGGGCGATGTGTCTACACCGCAGGTCGACCAACGCGAAACCATGGTATACAGAACGAGGCAAGGAAGAAGAAGGCTAAGAATGGAGTAAAAAGGGGAGTATAGCGAGGATCAAAAGTCTAGCAAAGCCGGTAAGAAGATCTATGCAGGGTGTCCCGCAACCGGTTCGCCATGCATCTACGGCAGATTTTGAAGTTGGTTATCTGAAAAATATGGCCAAAATTATTTTTCTATTTTTTACCGTTACGAAGTAATTGAACTTTTTGCAGTTCTTGTCGATAAGGATGACTTTATGCGGAAAACTGTCATTCTCAAACTTTTGATTCGTTCAAATTCAAATTGTAAAATCATCTTTCAGAACTACACAAAATTTCCAAAAAGTGACAACATGGATGTTTCAAAACTATCTTTATAACAAGTAAAGTAATAAAAACGTCAAACAAGTCCTCCTCCTAAGGATCCGTGACGATCAGGGAAGGGGACACAACTCTTATATTGATTCCATTAATAAATTATGGTTTGCTTGCCATTAATGCATTGTGCTTGTCTTCCGAACTTCTTTCGCAATACACCAGGGGTAATCGGTTGTTACAAAGCCTTGCAAAATGGCAAAAGATGTTTTTTCCTCGATTAATTCGCCGCTACTAAATTCCTTTGATGAACACCCATAAGAATATTTTAGGTCGAGAAAAAACTAAAAAATCACTGATATAAACCGCATCAGCCAGTAATATTAATATCAATTTTGCTGCTCGACGTATCGCTCAAGCCATGATGACGGCCGCACTCACAACGAAATTCAGGATGAGGAAATTTAAAAAATTACTTCCTAAAAATTCCAGTAGTTCCAAAGTATGGGCTGCACTAATAAACAATTTAAATTGCGACAATGGATTCTTAACATGTATCCAAAATTAAAAGCATTCCTCGCCCTTGCATCTATTTTCATCTTTTGACCAACATTTCCTCGGGGGGCGCCAGGATCAGTAGATCTCGCAAGGGTAACTGAAATAGGCCATTTTTGAGGGGAGTTTAAAATTCATTCACACTAGCAGATTTCCTGCTTAAATTCAACTTCTTGGCTTGTAATGTCGGTGGTTTTGAACGTATTCAATTTTTTCATTTCTTCCGAGGTACTCCCATTTGAATGCTGCAAGAGTTTGAAAATAATTTCTTACAGTCAAAATCAAGCCCATATTTCCTGACGGTATGTTCAGCTGACAAATTTGCTGCATTATGGTACCCCAGGACTTACATATACAAAAACGAACTTTTATGCAAGCTTTTGATTTACACGTGCGAAAGGGGAAAAAAGTAGTGGGTAAATAACACTATACCTAGATTATGTCATTTGAAAAGGACAAAAATTTATCAGTAGGCTAATTTTTGAATCAGTAGGTCTACAGTGCTCTAAAAAGTATTTTGAAATAAAAAAAATAGTGAAAAGGTTAAGAAAGGACCCAAAAGAAAACGAATTTAGCTTTAGCCGAAGATAGGCATTTTGGGTATCATATCAAAGGAAACATCGAGTACATTCCATTTCCGGTTTTCTGCTGCGTTTAGACACCGAGGAATAATTTCCTCTACCACATTAACCATTTTTCCGATCGCAGGGTCACAACTTTGCATAATTATTGTAAAAGTCAATTCTTTACTGTTTACTCCTCAAATCAAACCAATGCATTTATGTATGTGTATGTCAATTCCATTTACTTAAAAGACAAAGTTTAAAACACCTTGATTCATTTCCAGAATTATTTATTTTTTCTCTCTTTTAACACGCAACTAATAGAAATTTATTGTATTTGGTAAAACTTTTTATATGTTCGAAAGCTTACGTTACGGGCTAACTTTTGTCAGCTTTGCAGATTTAGCGGCATAATTTACCGTTACCAAATATGGGTGTAATATTAAAAGGTAATGTTGCCATTTTTAAGATTTAACCGATTGTAGTCCTAGGGTCACCTTTGGACCCTGATATCCTAATCTGATATTCTGTGGCTCACTTAGTTGAGTCGCACTCTACGATGATTGTAATCTAAAGGTCAGGAGATCGAATCTCGGCGTGGTCCAGGAAATATATAGTGCTGGCTGCAACATTATAACACTCCGAAATATATATGCAATGTAACGTTGACTCGAAGTAGCATATGAACGGCTGAGTGAACGCACCATGCCCCACAAGGGGTTACGGTACAGAGAAAAAGAAGAGTCTGATATTCAGAGACCAACCTTTTCCGCGCTTTTTGCGCCATGATAAGAACAGTCTTAGTTTTTTCAACCGCCTGAAGGCCAACCGTGAAAAGACCAAGACTCTCTCTTGACTACCGTAACTCATAGTGGAGCATGGTGCGTTGATCACTACCGTGTGTAGTCATCAACGTTACAAAGACAACTTGAATTCGGAGTGTGATACGGTTGTCAGCCATACCACTTCCTAGTTGCATTGTAAGTTTAAGAATAGAATAATAATTCTCCGATAAGAACATTTCTTATCATTTTCTTCTGAATAATAAACTTGCGACGAGTCGTGCCGAGTTTGGAAACTCGTTTCTCTATGAGTGTCTATTTCACAGAGTGGCGACCGAACGATCACGGCCACAGAGCACGACAAGACTGATCGTTTTCATCTCCTCGTCGGAGTTAACCTCGACGCGTTACAGAATGCTGTTGCAAGATGATCCATAACACCATAGGACAAGAAATAAGCCCTGTGGATCTCCTGTTTTAATCCTATACTTTGCACCAGAGAACAGCTTGTGCTGCTTCCAGACGATTCACATGTCAACGGGGTAATTTTGATTGGATCCCACGTAGACCATGTCGGCCTTTACATTTTCGTAATATGTCCAACAGGCTCTGATATGCAAGGCTCACCACCATTTTGTTTTTTATTTGAGCAGAAGCATCAAGTTTTGCCGTTTTTATGTTATTGGAAAGATTTGTATGGCCATGTAAATATCTAAGACTTTGAGAAACTCGTACCGATTGCCGCACCTGTAATATTGAAGAAGCAGGTGAAATTTCATCGCCTACTGTAGTATGTAGACCACTTGCTGAGTCGGTGGTCAACATACTGCAGCTCATATTGAGGAAACACAATACAAACCCTACTTAGGCGTTGATGGGCACATATGTGGTGTTTTTTTTATGATATTTGCCCTTCTTCATAGATTTATAGCCGCATCGTTACGGAAATTACAGCCATTCAAAGATGCAACCCAAGAACGAAAAAATCACAGAGTGGGGACCAAGCGAACTTAATTTTTTTTTTCTTGAACTCAAATTCACACCAGCGGATTTAGAAACCTCTTTCATTGTAAACCAACCCACCATCTCACAAGTCAACTGTGGGCAGGTCCATTAAATATGCTTTTTATCTTTTTCTCCCCATTTATTAATTTACTAACCGATTTTGTCCTAGTATCCATTTCACTTCATTTCCATACTTCCTATCTGAATAACATCCGCTTTGCAGCTTACAGCCGGCATCATTAAGGCCAAATTATATTAAAATTTCATTTACCAGAAAGCCATCAGGTATCTTGCATCCATTATGTAATATTCGTCCGGATATTTGCTTGAACCTTGGTCATAGACTAGAAGTTTCCATATGCAAGGACATACCATATGTATAATAAAGTCAGCATGTTTCAAAGAACCCAGTCGTTAATAGTTAATAACGGTATCCAGTTGGGTAAAATAAAGCTCTTTTCTTCCCCGTAATGTGTCGGTGTCCGAAGTTAACTTGAAAGACTATCGGACGTGATCCAGGTGATGCCTGGACGGACATAATATTGCGAGTGACTTGCATTCTCCTACCAAAGAAGTAGAATACCTAGAAACACAAAATGAGGACAAAACTTTATTGCCCGTAACAAATTTCCACAGAGACGTGAACGTGGTCGACACTCAAATAATAGGTCGAATGATGTTCAACACTATCTGGATTATGCATGCTGTAATAAGAATCCTTTACGGGACGGGTAAATCGAAAGATTCATGTTCGCATGCAAATTTGCCGGTCAATTTCAGAGGTAGACCTTACGTAATATGCGAAGGTAGAAATAAAATAGACTACGGACTTTTCCATATAACGGCCATGTGGGAGATAATGGCTTGGCAAAACATAAATGAAATGTTTCAGGGTCACCGCGATGTAGTGGTTGGTGCTGGTCGTGTGGGTTAAATGGCAAAGGTAAAGAAAACAATGAATGTTTATACACGATACACGTTTTCAACATTAAATGAGTTCGACGTTATATTGAGCTTTTGTTTTTGTAGCAGCCCGTTTTCGAAATTAGTCACAACATCAAAAAGGACATGGCCGCGTGTATGGAGTCAAACTATGAGATATAAGAGAAACTTTTGTTTGACAGTTACAAAGGATTTTGCGCTTATTCTTTGACTGGCTCTATTGCGAGATTTATATGGTAGTAGGTATTGTATAGGATTCTGGGTCATTTCGCATTTGCATCGTATGTTTGAAAAGAAGTGGGCGCAGCTGAATAAATATCAACTTCGACGAGTATGTGCTAAGCGATCCTAATATTCTGATAGCAAAATTTTCGCATCATAAATGTTGCCTGTTTCGATAAAATCGAAACATTTCTAGAGCACGACCGAAAATTCCATTCATTTTCGCCAAAAAGTAAAGTAAAATTAGCAAAAGAGGCTATCCTTTTTTTGCAAACATAATCTTTATTCCTAGCAGAACTAAGACGACTAAACGTACACCGGATCTCCTATGAAATTTGCTTATTTGAATTTGACCTAATTTAATTAATTGCAACCATTGATGTATTCTTAATTCCATAATATTCCAATCATATATGATCAAAGTGAAATTTGTCAAGCAAAATGGACTTTTGATTTGTCGACATTCATCTCAAATATGTACGAACGCGCGCTTTACGTAACCACACTGTCCTGATTGGCGCTGAGTGAGCTTCAAATTTTATACGTAGGGATAATTTGAAACACGAGCGACCGAATACTTTTTAATTAAGTTAACTGCGAAACTTTAACGTGAGCAAGCACAACACAAATAAAACAACTTTCGACTGAACATCGTTGGACATTTTTAAAAATTCATTAAAATTTACTTTGAATTTGAAACGGAGCGTAAATGTGTGCAGTCAATCGTAAAGAGGGATGTGTAATTAAATTCACAACGATATTTTAAGTTATATATTTTAAATTTTGTCAACTAGACTAAAAGATGGCAGAAAAAGAAAAGGGATGTGAAAATTGTCATTACTTCCAAAAAGTCGATAAAAATTCATTGCGTATTCACAAAATCCAAATATGTATTCATTTATTAAAATCCTGCGCCAATCATTCAATTCTTCTCTGACGTATATCCGAAATTCGGCATTTTGAAATCCTATTTCACTTAACCTATCGAGCAATGCGGCAAAAGCAATTTCACACAATAAAGAATAATTCAGATATTCATTATTAAAAAAAACTAAAATCTATTTTAGGCACTCAGCCAAATTTGCAAACTGAATGAAAAAGCGAATGCAATATCCATTTTCATTTCGGGCTCAGCCAATTCAATATTTTTGGCGCTTTGAATATGAGTATTGTCCATTCGTCGAAAAGCCTCGACGTCGACCATAAAGGGTACAAGAGTAGGCATTTCATCGGGCTTCGTTTTGTATTTCGCTCGACTAACTTCCAATTGACTTTTTTTCAACTGAAATCCTCAGAGATGTCTTCTTTTGCCGTCAACAGAAAAAATATCGGCTTGACCTGATTCTCTGTATTTGTCGGATTAAAGAGTAAATATCATTAGCTTCAATGCAAAGCGAAAGTGCGGTGATCTTATACGATATGGTATAAGTAGACCTGTTCCAAAAACCGGGATCCCGGTACAAAACCGGTGTTCACTTGGTACCGGACCCAATATTCTAAAGTACCGATATCCCGGTTTTTTGGTACGGAGTTAAAAAGAACGATTCATTTCAACCATGAGCCGGTTTTTTCAGGTTTTTTGGTTCCGGTTTTAACCCGGTACTAAAAAAAACGGCTTATGGTTAAAAAAAACCGTCGGTACTGAAAAAAACCTGAGTCGGTTTTTAATCCGGTACTCAAAAAACCGGCTTATGGTTAAAAAAAAACCGTCGGTACTGAAAAAAAAACCTGAGTCAGGAAAACCGCTTGTGGTACCGGTTATTGATAAAAAGCGAAACCCGGTACTAAAATCTCGGTACCGAACAGGCTTAGGTATAAGACTCGATTTGTATTAGTATTATTGGATGAGTTCAACCAGAACAAATACAATGGTAATAGCACGAGAACTGGTAGATGTGATTTCAACATACAAAGCAAATCAGGATAACATGATTCTTGAAATTCTAACAGCCAGTCATGAAAAGAGAACCACGAAAGAATTGTGAATAAGAGAGAATATACACAAAAGGATATGCAGACACTTCTCTTATCCATACATCGTATACAAGGATTGATTTCATCTGAACATATGGAGAGAGAAAATATGGTACAAATTGAATTAAATTATGCCGACCAAATCCTTTATCGGTGGTTAACAATCCAAACGGTACGAAGCGAAGAGCTTCGCTCCCATTTCCCATTTGTATGAGTGAATTGTCCAATTAGTAGAATATAGTGAGTCCAGGAAATATGTAATGTCTGCTACACATAATGCAGTATACGAATTAAATGGTATGAACTCATGCGTTCCAAGAACTCATTGGAGACGCAGAGAATCTCTACGAATTGTTGAATAAGGTTTCGTTATCCGATTGCCGAATTGTTGCCTCGTAGCAATAACATTATGGTATAAATGTCGGAACACAAAAGGGATGAAAGCACTAATTTAAGATGGAATGCGGTCTCTGAAATTGTTTGACAAGCATAGGAATTTGTTAACGAGTACATTGGAAATCTTGCGGCTATTCGGTGTTATTAAATAATGATGTTTGAAACTGCGTCTATATATGTATGAGGCTTTGTGCTTCTAGAAATAAGTTAAGTAAACTTTGAGTATTTACATATACATACATGGACTAATTTGATCAAATATTATCGTACCCTCAAATATGCTTAAGACTAAACAGTGAATTAGTAGTCTGGCTGGTCTCGCGGTTAGTGCGCGCACCTTTGGTGCACAGGGTCATGAGTTCGAATCTCACCGTGATCCATGGTGTTTTTCGAACTCACGAGCTTGTGACGGACTATGATCTCACTCAGATGTTAAACGAGTACCCATTTATGGGGATCAATAACACTGCTGAGCGTGATGCTGATCTGTGATCTCATTACCTCAACAAAAAAAGCAGATAAGATCTTGGAAATAGGATGTCACTAACGCATCCTGCGGCCTTAGTCCAATGTTGGATTGTCGCGCCTGTTATTTTTAAACAGTGAATTTCCGAAAACATTTCATAAATCAAAAGCCGTTATACTTTTAAGAGAAAAGTTTGAAACTGGAGGTGAATTCGTAATGCACGAGTAAGCTACTCTTCCACAATGGGATTTATATGCAGTAATCAAAATGTATGCCACCATTATACCTCCTTTAAGAAATCAATGTTCAATTTGACACCCATATTGCCAAAATATAATTAAAATATACATAATGTTCAATTTGATTTCAAACAAAAGGGCAAGGCTTGCAAATTTTCAAATCGAAACCAAATTGAGATCATGTTATTTAAACGGTACGAGGGACTTCAGTTTACTAGGTACTCCCTTTAATATTAAAATGTCGTCTTCTTTCTTGAACTTTTTTTTATCCTTTGAGTGCACTGGTCAGATAATTATGTCGAAAAACAACCGCACAATGGAAGGCGATACTTTGTTAATTCTGACAAGTTTTATTTCTCTAGGTATTAGCTCCCGTTAACTTTACCTAGATATGCGCACCTATCGGTAGTATCACAAAATAAATTTCATCCGAGAAACAATTCAAAAGTTATTGATCGATGAAAATAATATTTTTCTTGGACACACTCCTCAGATATATGAATTGGGGCGTCATCATGCTGGTACATCCATAGTATTGGTCCAAAAATGTTGCTGAAATGTGGAAATGCATTTTCTAATATGTACTGCTTTATAGTCGTTGGCGTTAATTTTTTTTGGTTTCAAAATTGCAGACCAGAACTCCCGTAGTAGGAAATTGCTCCCCATACCATTACACTACCCGCACAGTTATGTCGACGACTTAAATGTTGTTCATCTTCCCGAAGATCATGAAAATAAAAGTTATAACCACCTGGCCTATCCAAGTCAAACTTTTTTTCGTCCGAAAATACGACGGTATGCCACTCCTTGTTCCATGTCATATGCTCTCGAACAAATTGGAGGCATGTACCTTTATGAGCACCGTTAAGTGCTGTTTTTTAGTTTTAATCGCTTCAAGTTCTTAGAACTACGAATTATACATTTCACCTCAGTGAGACTTGCTTTACCACCGCATTTTTCTTTGGTTTTCTCTGCCGAACAACGTGAAGTAGAGACAGTTTTGATAATATTCCTCCTTTCCTTTGCGGTCGTTGCATGTTTGGTTTCTCCTTTCATATTTTTTCGTAGTTTAGACCTTGCCGAATAAAGTTACCCACATTTTGGTTTTGTCCAATTTTAACAGTGTTAACACGTTGATTTAAGCCACATTACTGAAAGGCTTTAATTTGTCCTATATCGAAATCATTGAGTTGCTTCCCGCGACCCATTGTAAACGTAAATCACTTCAAACACTTAAAATTAAAGGAAGACTATCTCACACCTGACAACGCTAACTAATAAAACTGTTCTTGAACCTATTCATATGAGTCACTAAAATATGGCGGTTTGAGCTGTCTGGTGGTTTGAGTGAGACAGTCAAGAAGAAATTCCAAGATACCGTTAGGATAATAATGCCTGCTCATTTTGATATATAAACTGTACAATCGATAAAAGTAAATGTGCATATACAGTTGAGCCTCGATTTGCGTCGATTCACATTGCGTTGTTTTCGTATTGTGCTGTTTTAGAAGTAACACCATTTTTCAGATTTGCGTTGTGAAAATTCGCGTTGCGTCGTTATTTTATTACAAAATTCCAAAATTTGCTATGGAAAACTCACAATTCGTTTTGCGTTGTTTCGTGTTGCGTCGCGATTTCTAGGAACCAATTACCGACGCAAACCGAGGCCCTACATAGTTTCTGAGATAGAAGCGAAAGTATAGCGAAGAAATTGTGAACCAATTCAGTTGAGCGGCAGTGTAGAATCCGTACCTTCATTTCGCAGTTAGATGTATTTTTCTGCGGTGTTTTTTCTTATTTAAAAGAATTGTTATTGCTATTTGTATTTCACGGAAACTGTTTAACGCTGATTTCACTAACGGTGACTCCGATTTCGGCAGGATTCAACTTTTTGCTAATTGAAAGAATATTATTTATTTGATTTGCAAATTTATTTATTTGATTTGGAAATGTATTTATTTGATTCATTTTTTTGGCAAGTAAATAATTTATTCAATTTGGAGATTTATTTATTTGATTTGAGAGTATATTTTTATGATTCGGACATTTATTTATTTCATTTAGAAATTTATTTTTCTGATTTGGGAATTTAATTTTTTTTAGTTGGGACATTTCCTTCTATTTCAGCTTTATAGCTTTTAAATTAGCCGAGTAAAACGCGTCGCAACAGACAGACGGACAGACTGACATCGCCCAATCGACTTCCCAAGTCATGCTGATCATATATGTATACTTTTTACATGGTCGGAGATGCTTCCTTCAATGCGTTAAAAACTTCATGACAAAGTAATATACCCGCTCAGTCTATGAGCGAAGGGTATAAAACAAAGTATTTTCTTACATATATTTCGCAACTGTAATTGGTAGATAATATTTTGTGGGGCCTGCATTTCATTTTCGAACACAATATATTATAGAAACGTTACGTCATTGTTCGAAGGATATATATGCTTGTCGTCACTTTTTTGGAAGTGTTTCTTCCCATTCTTCCCATCCCTGGCGTAGCCAGGATTTCGTTCAGGAGGATGCGGAGAGGGGTAGAAAATACTCAGGGCTTACTCTTGATAACATAAAGCTACTACTTTCGCTTCTTCGTTGATGCTCCCTAATTTGTCATTTTTATTAAATGTTTGAATTTAAAAAAATAATAGAAATAACATCTGTTTCGCTTGTTATTGTCTTTCTTGTTAAACGAAATAGCATAGTTAGTGTTATTTTCAAATCTATTCTAAATAAAAATTATTACTGATTCAATTAAGGGCATATGTTTTTTTTTTGCGAATAAGAAATGGAAAGGGAGGAGGAGCCAATGGCGCCTTTATGCGGAGCTACTCGATTCATCAACGAAAGTAATCCACTTGCATTTCTTAAGAGCTATAAAGCAAAACGGTAAAAAATTAAAGACTTTTTTTTATTTTTCTAGACAAATTCAAGAGTATTTTGTATAAAAACAGAGGAAATTTAATTTGAATTATTTTTCTTTAAAAAATTTTTCTGTATCTTCTACCGGTTTTTTAATAATTACAAAAAAAACTAAAAACTACTTATTTCTTTCTCCTTTTTTCCCAACCTCCCGACTTCCTATCAGTCTGGCATTTTTCCAATATAATTCATGGACCATCCCCAATAATCCTACAAAAAAAAATATCAAAGATGCACGATTTTTGCTGCATCAAAAACCTCTGTAGGTGTGGGCGACTTAAAATTTATCCTGGGCAAGCCGGTGAGGGTACGGTGCACATACGACGAGCCTCGTAAACATTTTTATGAAATCTAAACTTCAGTAATCTTCCGAAAAGTATGGCTGTCCGGTGTCACCATAGTGCAATGCAGAGCATGTGTCCTTAAAAGAGGGACATGTGACCCCATCTCATGTTGCTTTTCTAATAACTAATCTTATGTAGAAGCCACAGAGATAAACTGAAGGCTCCGCCTCCGTCTATTTCTTAGCAACGATGAGGATCCGTGCAGCGGGTTGCGTTCCGTAGTAAAAACTTGTAATTCGCTATTCATTCATATATGTATGTATGTATTTACATTAAAAGTTTTTCCCAAGTGGAATCAATCTAATTAACGTAATGTTACTCACTAACCTACCTAACATAGAAACCTCCCATTCCCATTTTCTCTCACTTTAATTTCAAAACTTTTCTAATAGATATGTCGGT
The DNA here is from genome assembly GCA_949715475.1 of Microchrysa polita. Classification (NCBI taxonomy): domain Eukaryota; kingdom Metazoa; phylum Arthropoda; class Insecta; order Diptera; family Stratiomyidae; genus Microchrysa; species Microchrysa polita. Next base: position 129,081,208 of record OX454415.1, on the reverse strand, counting down.
CAAACTTTCGTACCCACATGCATCCAGACATACATATTCCAACCCCGCCTCTCCCACCCTAACAACAACAAACTGTACGTATGAAAACCCTAAACTTTTCTTCATACATGGCGCAGACTTTTTAAGCCAGCTGACGTTTCATGCTGAACAACATTCGTATAAAAGTTTTTGTGCTGACCATAAATATCAATGAACACGATTGGTCTCTAACTTGGAAACTTTTAGAGCATGTATAATGTACCCGAACGAAATGTGCAGGGCATATCCTTTAGCGGCAGTCCGTAGTACACAATTTGCACTATACCATTACACAGAATCCTATTCGCATTGAGATACAATGAACGACACGAGTGCAAGCCGTCCTGCTAACTTTTGAACTTGTTTTCATAGAGAAAGTACTTGTAACTATTTTTCCGGGATTAAAGTTGTCCTTAGAAATATGGATAGGACATAGGAAAATGAGTTTTGCAAGCAACAATAACTTTTGAGAATGGAAATTATTGAGGTTAACCCAAAATATTTATCATGTGTCCGGAAAGGCGAGTCATGTTTTGGGAAATAATAACACAGTTTTCGATTAATGATGATAATAATAAACAAGGATTACAATTTCCGATGATTTATGATATGAGTAAAATTGGGATGAAACTGTTGTTAAGCTATAGTACGAAATTTACAGATTACAAATGTTTTTTTGTGACGTGACACCGAAAGAAGCAAATAGCTTTTCCTTTGACATTTTACTACTTTCATTTGCAACACCTTTGCTAACAGCCTGCTTTACAGCCCATTCACACTGCTGGCGATGCGATGCGATGCGATGCGATAAGCTTCCCATCGCAAGGAGAACATTTCTTAGCATTTAAATAGAAACCAGCACGAACCTCCTTGCGATGCCACGTCGGGTTGTACAATGGAGAACTTTCCCATGTCGAATCATCGTGCTTTCAGCAGCTGTAAAGTGCCTTGTCGCCGATGGGAGCGACATGGAGGATACGATTTGTGTATAGATCGAGTTCTTAGTGGCATGTAGTTTTATGATGAAGAAATTTTCTATGTCGATTCACCGTGCTATGTTTAGACGATGCAATGTGCATTGACGCGGCTGTAGTCTTCTACCAACGACTTATAGTGACATGGTTTATTGTATGTCCATATGAATGGAGAGGCTGGTTTCGTGTCTTTTGAGGCTGTTTGATGCTAATAGAGTGCAGGATTTGTTTCAAATCGGCTTCGAATGCCATATGGAATTTTTATACGATAATACACATCCAGACGTGTCGATGATCATGTATAGTGTTATAGATTTGCATATTATTAAATGAATGGATAGTCGTAAGAAATGTAATAAGGGATTGGTCTACTAAATTTACAGTGCTGGCCAACCAAGTTCGTAGCGCACGTGTACCCACCCCACAAAAAAGTGCGGAATTTGGATTTGGCAAGAATTGTTTTTATACAAATCTATGAATGGGTCGCAATGAAGTAGCATTTGGTGAAATATGCTGTACAACACAACCCGGTTTGTAGCGTACGTATAGGAAAGTTTCGTACAGCGCATATATTTGCAATGAATTATTGAAGGTAGCGGATAGGTCACTTGTGGGAACATACGGTGATGAGAAAACCGGGATATTTTTTTGGGGTAGGCAGCCCTAAATTTTTTTTTTTGTTTTTGACCTCAAATTCGGAATTAGCGACCCAAATTTACCTAGTGTTTCTGCCACACCGATTGGACAAGTATTTCCCCGAGAAAACAGGGGTGTCATTTTGGGGTGGGGAACCATAAAAAAATTTTTTGGTTTTTGACCTCAAATTCGGAATCAGCGACGCAAATTTACCTAGTGTTTCTGCCACGCCGATTGGACGAGTATTTCCCCGAGAAAACAAGGGTGCCATTTTGGGGCGGGCAACACCAATTTTTTTTTCTTGTTTTTTACCTCAAATTCGGAATCAGCGAACCAAATATACCTAGTGTTTCTGCAACGCCAATCGAACGCGTATTACTCGAGAAAACAAGGAGGCCATTTTGGGGGAGGGAAGCGCGAACGCTACAAACTAAGTTTCATTGCACTATTGCACCCATTATCAACAATTTATACTATGTATATCCAATATGAATATTGTTTTGAAACCCGTAAGCTAACACTACAAATTCCTACAAAGGTTACCTTGCTCTTTCTCCCAGACATTATTACCTACAACAATCCATTCATGGATACCCACAATTATCTACAACACTATCAAAAACATACCGACACGTATGTATGTACATATATAGAAAATACCAGATGCTACACTTGAAGCGCCAACTCACGAGGCCGATCTAAAACCATACCCGTATTCATCGCGCCAAACCGCACGAGACAGCGCCGGTATACTCGTAAAATCCATTGAAAAATCCGGTTTTCTTGCCATGAAAACAAATCGCATTGTCTCGCAACAAATCTCATCGCATCGCATCGCCCCGCCCGACATCGCAAGAAGTGTGCACACATCGCATCGCCTGGCCCGGAAAAGCTCGGCGTCGCACTGTATGTGTACGCTGCCTTAGGGTGGGTTGAGCGGTGCCGGTCGCCCTGGGCGCCTAATCAGGGACGCTATACATTTATAATTTTAATCACAAAAATAAAAAATAAAACTGGGGAACTATGGAACAATACGCTGTACCGCCTTAGCCTTTGGTCCTTCGACGGTCGAATTAGCGAGCTACCACTTTAGTTTGAGATACACTGGTCCATGTGTCGTCTTCGCTTCAACTTCAATGAGTATAACCATGCACTATATCGAATACGGTAATACATCCTTCATCCAATGTAGCTTCCTATGGTATGGTTGAAGTATGATTCTGGTGCATCTATACTTTTCACAAACAGTATCCATAACCGATTCAAAATTATGAATTCGTGGCAATCGATCTTTTGTATTCCGGACACTTACAAATGACCTACAGCCGTGCCATTGGCTCAATTGAAAGCCATATGCGAGTAGATGTAGTAACTCACTAAAGGATACATATTTCTATCCAAGTCTTTCTCGCCTCGCCAACATTCATCATTCCTCTGGCACATTGCACACAGAAAATATTTCACACAAAAATCAATAGCATATTAATCCCCTACGCTCCAGGATGTGGGTCCTATGTATGTACACATAATGCGTCCTTCGAGGTTGCACTGGTTGAATAAGTATGCTATCGTCACAATTAACGCCTGGCTGATTTACAAAATATCGCCATAGCAAAATCTTAAATTGCTTTTAGCATACACTATAATTTTCCACGGTCACCAGGATGTATAAATTGGACTCGTAAGTAGATGCTTTTCATCTCCTAATCATAGTCTAAGAAAAATGGCATATTTAGTCGGCAAAAATCCTACATCGGAAATTTTTTTGGATTTTGGTTGGGAATGGTCCCCAGATTATGGCATTAAAAGTCCCAACCGATCGGGGGTCCGCAACCTTAAAAAAGGGGGGAAAGGGGGGCATTTTTTCGTTTTTTTTTTTGCGATTATTTCAAAAACGGTACGAGATACAGAAAAATGGTATGAGGACGAAAAAAACTACATAAAATTATCTTTGCAATGATATATAACACATTAGAGTTTAAATGAATATTTCGGCGTTAGAATAGAACATAAATTAGAATATTTTAATTTTAGACCTTTTTTTAAAGCTCCATAACTTTAGATAGAACGCTAGTTCAGCCGTAAAATTTTGTATAAGTATTCACAACAAGTTTTAGATAATTTTAACGTAAACATTGACGCGCCGGTCAAGGACCTCCATTATCCCCCCATTTAAATTTTTCAAAACGGCATATCCATAATTCCCCCCAAAATTGGAGAAGAGTGCTAAATTTTGGTTTGTTGCGATTGGAGGTCATAATCACCCCACCCACCAAAAATCAGCTCATTCGGATAAAAACTAAGGGTACCTCCCATACAAAGTGACCCATCAGGAGTTTGTTCTACGTACTACTCAATTTATAAACGGTAGAACAAAGTTGTCATGGGTCACTTTGTATGGGAGGTACCCTTTACGGCTGAACTAACATTATTTCAATAGCTATGGAGCTTTTAAAAAAGGTCTAAAATGAAAATATTCTAATTTATATTCTATTCTAACGCCGAAATATTCAATTAAACTCTAATGTGTTATATATCATTGCAAAGATAATTTTATGTAGTTTTTTGCGTCCTCAGACCATTTTTCTGTATCTCTTACCGTTTTTGAAATAATCGCAAAAAAACAAAAAAAGGCCCCCTTTCCCCCCTTTTTTTAAGGTTGCGGACCTCCAAACTGTTGGGACTTTCTATGCCATCATCTCGGGACCATCCCCAACCATAATCAAAAAAAATTTCCGATGTAGGATTTTTTCCGTTCGATGGCCATATTTTGGTACAATTTTCTTAGACTATCAGGGATTCGTTACGGTAAGAAACAAACTGTACGGGTTTGGGAATTCTTCCGCACAAAATAGGTTCTAATTAGGCGTAGAGTCTTATGTATGAGTGTTTCCTCTATTTTGCGTTAAAAGTAGTGTACCTATGTATGTATCCTTCACATTCAACACTCTGAAAGTAAACACGAAGGAAATAAGAGCTGTGTGAGTTGTGGATGTGTTGACATTGAACTACACCCGGTGAATAGCGGTAAAAATAGAATGATGCTAGTAATTAATGAGGAAAATGCTAATTAGGTAGACAGGAAAATAGGAGCGTTTCTTTGACGTTAAAGGAAGACACTAACATCCGTTTTTCGCGTGGAATTAATGCTGCATAAAATTGTATGGATGTGATCCGAATATTGATACATACTGCGCTCACGACAATATCCACGCCGTTTTTTGGCGTTTGTGCACGAAAATATTGCAGTTGTATTTTACACAGACTTTCACTTTTGAGTAAAAACGGTTGTCATCGACAATAAAGCATGCCTCAAGTGCAAGTTTGTATCTTAAATTGATTGTATAAAAGCAAGAATCCGCGGGAGGTCTTTCACTCGTATGATTCACAATACTCAACAAATTTGAAATAGAATAATATAAGTATCCAATGGGAAACTCAACACAACTGCGTTTTTAGTTTTCAAAAAAAAAAATCCTGGCGCCAAATTAACCAAAACGAGCCACACGTCTCATGCTTCGGCTTGCAACGACAACATAATCTTGTTCTCCACCACTTCACCACTATGCATGCACACTCCATCCAAATGGAGCAAAGTCAACCACAAACAACCTTTCAACAGCATCGCATTGCATCGCACCAAAAAAAAAACTTGAACAGGACATATAACTTCAACGCCCTTCCTTTCCTGATTTTATGCAAAGAAGCGACCACGACGACGTCGACGACATTATTTTATTGTATCAAATTGACCTGGTTTGTATATTGTTTCTATGAATGTCACGAATAAACCACCACGACGAAGACGTTTCATTTCCTCCTTTTGGCTGTTGCTGCAGTCAGCCAGTCTGGTTGCATACCAAACCCTATACGAGTACTCCCAACCCCGCCATAAGTCAGAGAGACATAAAAGAATGCTCTATTCTATTCTATGGCGCAAAAAGGACGCGTATAACTTTACTATTTTTAGTTCAACAGCTCTAGGCGACAATGACCTAAAGCAGCGGTCGGCAAAGTGCGGCTCGCGAGCCGCATGCGGCTCTTTTGCTCATTCAGTGCGGCTCTTCAACGAGTGGCACCATATTTTGTATTTATTATTTTTTATGAAGAGCAAAGTTTGCGGGTTGAGTCCAGAAAACTCATTTCTCGTTTAGTATAAAAAAACATTTGTTATATTTATACGTATTTATTGAAACAAACAATTTTTTTACATTAAGTTAATGGGAAGAATGAGCTTGCATCTTCTGCGAAAGTTCGGAAACATTAGGATTGTATGTCGTTGTTTTTAGTTTTAAGCATGATTCTAGGTTTTCATCGGTGAGACGATTTCTTAAGTTATTTTTGATAAGGTTCAGGTTTGAAAATGACTGCTCGCACGAATAAGTGGACCGAAAGAAACACAAAATGGAAAATGCGTATTTTTTGACCTGATCATACGAGTTTGGTATACTTTTCCATGTGCTGAAAATAATCATTTCTTCTGTCTGCAGACTATCAAGTAGAGACCACTTATGAGCAGCACTTAACTCACATTTGGTTTTGCTAAGATCTTCCAATTCAACAGAAAGACGCTCAAATTTAGAACTCCACAGTTCCTTATTTTTCAAGTCTAACAGTTGTATTTCAAATGCGGCAAGATCGATCTCAATAAATGGACTGAACTTCAAATCGGCGATGTTTGATGTGAGTGGCTTCTTCACGAAGGCTAACGTTTCTTTGTTACTTCTAAATTCAGAAAATCTCTCCGAAAATGCATCTTTCATTTTCAAAACTGTCATTTTGAAGAATTTCTTGTCGATTATCGCCTGAGTTTTTTGCGGATAATTTAACAGGTGTGGAAAGTGAATAAGGGTTTCTCTTTCCAAGTCTTGCGCGAAAAGAGAAAGTTTACATTCAAATGAAATTACTTTTTCCAACATTGAAGAAAGGGTATTGCCTTTTCCCTGTAGACTTCGGTTAAGGATGTTGAGATTAGATGTCATATCCACCATAAAGTAAAATTTCTGGGTCCACAGATCGTCCGACAACTCTTCAAAAACAATTGATTTTTGCTGAAGAAATTCTTTGACTTGTGGGAAAAGGTTTGCGAAACGTTTTAATACACTCTATGAAATTTTTACTCTTATAATAGAAGGAAACTTTGTTTCCTTCTATTATAATAGTGAAATTACTCTGCAATCTAAATTTGCAAATCAAGTGTAATTTTACATAAATAATGTTTAAAAAAGTACTCCAATATATTAGCAAATTTACACCGTGCTATGTGTAAAAACACTCCGTAATAATAGGAATTAATGCTGTTTCACTCTTTTTTCGTTGTAAAGATTTCAGTTCAGAGAGAGAGATCAGTTTTTCGTCTACATGGGAGGTTGCAATATGGTCTTTTTTTGTGCGATCTGTACACTTGTTCTTCTTCTAAGTACCGTAACTGAGCCGTTTATAGGCAATTTCGAGTCAACGTTACATTGCATATCATTTCGGAGTGTAATGTTGCAAGCACTAAATATTTCCTTTCCGCACATGTACGGAAATTTTGGACCACGCCGAGATTATATCTCGGGACCTCTAGATTACTATAGCATCGTAGAGTGCGACTCAAACAAGTGAGCCACAGAGCGTGTACACATGAGTTCTAAATGCAGAGAATTTTCGGAAAATGTGATACACTGTGCTAAGTACAGCCGATTGAAATATGACAACTGGAGAGCACGCTACAAAAAATGAGTAAAACTTCGACTGCACGTTGTAAAAATACACCACAAATCCGAATTAAACACAATAAACGTTGTAAAAATGCACCAGAAAATCTGAATTATACAGAAGTGTAGCGTAAAAATACATTTCACACCGATTTTGGTGTAATTTTCTTATTTTACACAGAAATTGTTGAAAAATGCACTCTGTATGTGATTATAAGCGGGAAAAAGTGTAAAATTACCGCATTTTCAGCGGAAATTTAAATTCACTTTTTAGAGTGTACGTTTCCTCGAGAGAGCCAGCGGACTTTGTTATGCATTAACAAATCTGAATATTCACTTCCAACTTCCGATAGGAACTCTTTGAAATTTCTGTGATTAAGAGCCTTAGCCAAAATAGTATTTACAATTTTGATCACAACATCTATGACATTTTTTATTTCGTCGGGAAATGTCTGCGCACAAAGGGCTTCCTGATGGATAATGCAATGATATGTAAATACATTGTGGTTAATTTTCTCTTTCAAAAGAGCAACAAAGCCTTTTCGCGGTCCGGTCATGCTTTTTGCCCCATCTGTTGAAATAGAAATGATTTTATCGAGTGGAATTCCGTGTTTCTCTAGGCAAGATACAACGGCTTCTACGATGTCTTCTCCGCGTGTTTGCCCTTTCAATGGCAAGAGCCCTAAGAGCTCCTCTTTAGGACCCGCAGGTGCAACGAATCGAACAAAGAGCGACACTTGTGCTGTGTCAGTTACATCAGTTGACTCGTCCACAGCAATTGATATAAATGAAGCACGTTTAATATCGTTCACTTGTTGATTAGTTATATCTACAGCCATTTTCGAAGCCCTATCACTAACCGTTTTAGCAGAAAGGGGCATGTCCTTTATTTTTTGGAGAATTTCCGATTTGTTGTTAAAATTTTTAAATAACTCTTCTGATGCGCTTAGAAAGCACGTTTTAATGAAATCTCCATCTGTAAAGGGCTTTCCTCTTTTGATAAGTTCATGGCTTACAACGAAACTAGCAATATTGGTATTATTTGACGATTGGACCCATTGTCCGAATATTGAAGTCGATTGCTGGTTCTTTCTGGATAGTTCCTCGACAGCTTTTTTTCTTGAATTACCAGGCGGATATTTACTAGCGAAAGTTGAATGCTTCATAGAAAAGTGTCTTTCCAAATTCGACTTCTTGTTATTTGTTAATTTCTCTTGGCATATAAGGCATACCGGAAATCCGACAGAATTTGGTATAAAGGCAAACGATTCCGTCCACTCAGCCCTGAACTCACGGTTTTCATCTTCGACTTTCCTTTGCTTTCGATTTGAGGCCATCTTTAAGAAAAACACCTAAAATATTATGGGAATATTTTAGACTTACAAAAATCACGGCGGTTAGGATTATGTGTCTCATAATAACATGAGATAGGAATACCTACGATAGCTATAGTTTCTAACTCTGCGTGGGGTTTTTCGTTTCTCTCAAATAACGACTGAACTTGTCTAGTTGCTGAAAAATGTACATATTTTAGGTTCATTTTAAAGCCTTGGACATAAATTGTAGTCTCACCTGCACCAAGGAATAACTTTCAGGTGAAGAACAGAAATTTGTCCTTTGCTCGACAAACAGCCAACATTAAATATGAAAGATCCCTTGAATTACAACAACAAACATTTGCAAAACTTGCAGTGAATGGGAAAGTGCAAATGCTACACACGGATAACAATGCACACGTCCAAAGTTTCAAATAGTCAGCCCTGGTATGAACTTTTCCTTTGACAAGAAAAATACGAGCAAAAATAACGGATCTTTACAGTTACGAGCTCACATTCCTGCTTGTAAGATGCGTATCTTGTACACAAAATTTGCGATATGGGTGCAATATTTCGTGTAGTTGGGACTACAAGTAATTTATTTGCAACTAAGCTGTGCTTCTTTTGCAAAGATTCCGCAAGATACATAATTTCCTTATTCATATTATTATCAATCTTTTGTGACATCAACAGGAAAGTAATATAACAAATTGATAAAAATACAAATTTCAAAGCGGTAGGTATCTACTGTGTGGGAGAAATGTGCCCTTTCGCAGGGACATTCAAAAATGGCAAAGTAGCTTTAAAAAAAGTATCTTACACACTTTTATTTCCGATCCTTCACTTACTTTGAAACTCGAACTTTGTGAATTTAAATTAAATTAGACATACAAAATAGGAGTTTCAAGTTCAAACGTACACATGCAAATAGGATGTATAGTAACTCGGAATAGACAGACAGACAAATTCAAATAATTATGCATACATATATGTAATTATTTTTAACAATTTTCTGTCGATAGTCGTAAATAAAGAAATTTCAATAAATCAACTTAAGGAATCCTCTTAAAAAAAAAATGATTGGCTCTTTGGATCCACCAAATTGGTATATACGGCTAAATTTGGCTCTTTGGACAAATAAGTTTGCCGACCACTGACCTAAAGGATACACATACACTCAACAGCGCTTTTGTGCGAACCTTGTAGTAAAATGATTTATTTGGGGTTTCTTTTCGTTCGTACTATTTTTTGTTTTTTCTTGCATGAAGAATCTTTATCTTGAGGAATTTGGTGAAAATTTAAGGAATGTTTATGGTTTTTGATGAATCTTTTTGTGTGCTATTTCCATAGCTGGAGAGAGAGAGAGAAACAGAAAGATTAGAAAATTAGAATGATTTATTAAAAACAGTACAGTGAGATTAAATCTTAGAGAAAGCATGCGTTAGTCCAGAGTGGGCATCAGAAAATAAAAATGGCACCGTTTTCACACTATTGCAGTTCATAGTATGTGTGAAAATTTTATTCAAATGTGAATTTTTTGTTTACAATTGAGAATATAAAATCCGCGTAATATTTATTACTCTCTCAAAAAGCCAACGTGATTATTAACCCTTCGATTGGCACATAGACCTAGACAAACCATTGGTACTATATCTTGATGAAAAATATCGTTCAACAATATTTTCCACCCCTTGCCATATATTTCAAAGGGACTGACGGCCACAAATGCGATCAAAAGTTCGGCGAAATATAAACTATGTCTAAAGAAACGAAAAAAACCGGCGTATCATTGTAAGACATAGTATGTAAACTGTGTCTAGAACTAAAATTAGACCTCTTCAAAAAATATAATTAATTTTACAGAAGATTCAGCTAAACCTCAGGCATAATAGCTCGTAGGCGGCGACAGAAGGGTTAATAATTGCATCGACAATATTTTGACGTTTCAATTATTTTGTGGAGTGTAGTGTAATAAATTTGGAGCCAAACACATATGGGTTGTGTGATCACATAAGCCCTATTCCTTCACGAAGGGAGTGACGCCTTTAATTCGAAAACGATATGAAATTCGAGAAATGTTTTCTATCAGGCGAATTGAATTCGTATCGCGGACGATAGAAATTGTTTGCTGGGCCTATTCGACTCACTGGATCATTTCCAGATTTATTGGAAATCCCATACAAAATGATGATCATGGAAATTGATCCACGTACCGTCTTGGATAATCTATGCCAAACTAACCCCCCATATTTCTCCGCGAACAATTTCCCTGAAATTTCCCGTATGTCATTTTGTTATTTAGTATTTTTGGTTTGTAAACTTTATTCAGAGTTAATCATTTGAATATTTCTTGAGACTTTTCCTTTTAATTGTATCTCGATAGGTGCATAATTACAAATGCATTTGTAATTGAGAATATCGCATTGGGTTTGGGGACAGATGACACGATAGTCAGCTGTTACCGATTTGGGAAATTTTGATCCGATTTCATTCGACTTGGACAGGATCAATGTCCGCTTTAGTCGAATAGGGCTCTCTGGACTAACGCATGGCATGGGTTGCTATGCTTTCTCTAAGGATTAAATAAGTAAATTTATTCGTCGACAGCCTAAAGCTTATTTCAAGTAATTGTTTCGTCCAAAATAATTCTGATAATTATTTAAATAAACTTCGTGTAGGTTTCAAGTTCTGCTGCCCTAAATATCTTTGCATTAAGTACATATTTTCATTGGCTGTCTTGCCCGACCTAATAATATGTATTGTTTCTCACTCTGTATTTGGTGTGTGATAGGGATCCGAAAGATCTTTCAAAGGATATACATATGTAATTGTTAATAATTTCTCATAATTACATTGAAATTTTTCTGCGGAAGCATGATAGTCTCCACATTGTTTTGATATGAATGTTACTGCTTAAAAATAGGTACACAGAGAAAAAAAATTAGAATGGTTATCTAAAGAAATAGTCGAATTCATCTAAAGTTCGCGCTGATTTTCAGCTTATGATTCTATGTAGTTGAAACAGTTACGAAGATATGGATAATTTTTCTATTCGTCATTAGTTGAAACATCTACTATATTTGCAAATTCAATTAATTCATTTGTAAAGACAGCTATTCATTATCTATAAATTGTTAAATGTTGGATAGCTAAATTGTGTTGAAGAAAAAAGAACGATTGATTGTAGTTAAATTTTATATTTGAATAGTACAATCAACAACTTTTGTGGAAGAATTTACTAAACTTTGTCTTCTAATCTTGCGTGGTTAAATGAACGAATTTAATAGTAATTTCAGCTACGAAGATTAGAGAAATCAGCTATTTCTTTGGTAAAACTATCTAAATTTAAGTCAACTACTTCACTTTAGATAAAAAGTCTAAACCATTTTTTTTCGGTGTACAAATAATTATTTCTTTGCCTATATCAAATTTCAATTTCCGAGAATGATTGGATCATAATGTTGTATAGGTAGTACAACCCCCACACGGTCGGAAATTTAGTTTCTTTTTAAAACTTTTATAGTAAACCGAAAAAGTTTACTCCATATTTTAAGCAAATTTTGTTTCAAATCTAAACAATTCAATTGTTTTATTAATTTTAGTTAATTTCGGTTTATTTCATAAAAAATCCAAAAGTTTTAAAAAATTTTAAAACTAAAAGTATTAGAAAGTAAACCAATTGGACCTTCATGAATAAATTTTTTCAATTAAACCAGACTTATATTAAAGTGTAAACTAAAAGTTTAAAATTGAGACTAAAAGTTTAAAAGTTGTAAACTCATAGTTTAAAATCCAAACAATGAGTCTAAAATTTAATCTTTTGGACTAAAATTATAACTTTAAACCAAAAACAGTTTTAAGTACTCGCCATATGGTCAATTGTTCATGGAATAATACATAATCATGAGGTATAAGCCCTCTGTGGCGCACTCGGTTGAGTCGCACATGCTAGTAATCTAGGGGTCCGGAGATTGAATCTCGGCGTGATCCAAATGTCCGTACATGTGCGGCCTAATCCAAGTGTCTGTACATTATATACTCGAAATAGCCCATAAACGGTTGAGTGAACGCACCCATGCCCCACAAAAACATGTAATATGAAATAAAAAAAAAAATCGACTTAAAAAAACATTTTAAACTAAATTCATTTTTAAAGTAAACCTCTCCAGTTTTAATATTTCACCAGATTCTGGTTTTGGATTTAATTATTTTAGTTTTGGATTTAAGCTTTTATTTGATTAAAACCTAAACGGAATGCATTAAAATCAAATATAATGCAAAGTTTTGTATTTAAACTATTCAGTTTTATTTAGGTGTAAACGATCGAAAAGTTTAAAAATTAAACTTTTTTGTATTGGAACTATATACAATCAAAAAAGGTTTAATAAATAAACTAAATTTCCGACCGTGCATCCGTTTTTCATTCATGTCATTTCCAATTAACACTTCACCATTTATATTATACTGGAGTGTACAACATAGTGCAGGCGTCCAGCTATAATCACCTAACAATAATGTGGCAAAGCATAGGTACAAATTTATTTCCGGTGGTCATCACACGAATTCATGACCTCAATATATTTTGTCCATTCAAAGCTTGTTAAATTTTCTGTATTCAAAAACCTACCCTAACTGAGTACGGAAAAATGTTGTATGCACACATAACATTCATATGCTGAAAATTTTATTCTGTATTCGCCTCATCCTTTTATGTCAAAAATCGTGTCTTGCACACACACCCCCATTTTGTTACCCCATATGGTTGGTTGGGTAGCTGTATCCTGTATCTATACATTTTGTTTATTGATTACAGCATTACCGGAGGGTTGTTGTAATACAGATGCCAAATTTCGCCTACTGAAATATGCAAATTCAATCAAATTTAGTTATCGTTATGATGATACTCTTCACGCTCTTTTATAATACTTTCAAGCGGTCGCGTCGCATCGCATCCATTATGTAATTTACATAAATGGTGTATTTAATGAATGCGGAATTATTTATTGATTATTATTGAGTCCTGCGGTGAAAGAGGGAGTAAAAAATAAAGAGTCGATGGTAAAATGATGAGATTGTTGTTTTCTGTTTTTTATTATTTTGGCAGAAGTGGTTTAATTTTAATCCACAGATCTTGCCAGTTCGTTAAGCCGGCTACGCCATTCTATCATTCGTGTTCCTTGGATGTTTGCTGTGGGATGATTTCCCAAATTTTACAGTAGTGTACACATTTTTTTTTTAAATACATAAATTATATTATAATGATTTAATATATAGGTTCATATGTATAAACATAAGAATGTATATAATATTCAAATAAAAAATACTTCAATTTAAATTTATTTCTTTTATTATGGAATACTGGACTGTCCCGGATCCGGGACAAACACAAACACGTTTGAATCAATAGAACGATCGTTCATTATTTTGAGTATATAAAAACGAACTCCGCAGCGTTCAAATTAGGTTAGGTTAGGTTAGGTAGTGGGGCCGCCAGAAGTGAGACCAGCACACTTAGACCAGTGATAGGTCCATTGTGATACCGCCTATGAGAGCCTTAAAAAAAAAAATTCAAAAATTTGTTTGGAACCAGCGTGTGCTGGCAATATATTTGTTGATCTGTATTGGACTTACATCTCTGAGATCATCCATATCGTAAAAGTACCTACTACCAAGAAACCTTAAACGTTTCTCAGCCAAAGCCGAGCATTCACAGAGAAGATGATGCACACTCTCCTCTTCCTCTTCATCCTCACAGCTTCTGCAGTAGTCGTTGTGAGGAATTTTGAGTCTCCTGGCGAGCTCCCCTATAGGACAATGCCCCGTTATAACCCCAACTACACTGCTAATATGCATCCGGTCCAATGACAATAGCTTGGTAGAGCGGATAAAATCTAATTTTGTCCAGATCATCTTCGTTGTAGTACAAGTGTTACCATTGATCCATCTTGCGTTGGTTCGGCGCTCAGAATCTGCTGAAATTGCCAATTTGCAGTTGATAATTGGTGGTTTGATGCTTCCGCGGTCGACTTCAACTCTATCAGCTGAAGCACTAGCTAGATGGTCCGCACAGCAGTTGCCTGCAAATCCACAGTGACCCGGTATCCAGCATAGTGTTATATTAAAAAAGCGACCCATCTCTTTAAGAACAAGCCGGCACTTTTCAACAGTTCTTGATGTGGTCAGTACCGACTCAAGTGATCGAATAGCAGCCTGACTATCAGTATACAGAGTGACGTCCCTTTCAGTTACGACGTGACTACCCAACCAAATTAGCGATTCCATAATCGCAGAGACTTCCGCTTGGAGGACACTACAGAAATCAGGAAGACGAAGAGACAAACGTATGTCCAGTTGTTCAGAGTAAATTCCAATACCAACTCCTGCGTTGGTCTTTGAACCATCAGTGTAAATAGAGATAGCTCCACTTGCCGGGGGCGTATTATAACCCCATTGATCTCTCGACGGAATCAAGGTATTGTAGTTCTTACCAAATGAATACTTAGGGACAGTGTAATCAGTCTCCAAAGGTAGCGTAAAGTTACCCAATATCGTTGAGTGGCCATAATCTAGTGCTCTCCATAGGCCAGTTTCCCGTAAGCGTAGGGCCGTGTTTGCGGCAAGTCGTTGTCCAAAGAGGTCCAATGGGAGCAGACCCAGCAGCATATCTAATCCGGCTGAAGGGGTGGTGCGAAAGGCTCCTGTTATGACAAGACAAGCCAATCTTTGTACTTTGACAAGCAAATTATAATAGGTGGTTTTGCTAAGTGCCGTCCACCATACACTAACTCCGTATAGTAAGACTGGCCTGACAATAGTTGTATACAACCAAAACACAACTTTTGGTTGTAAGCCCCAGGTTTTTCCGATAGCCTTCCTGCAAGAGTATAGTGCAATGGTGGCCTTGTTCACTCTCTCTTCAATGTTGGGTTTCCATCTTAGATTCTTGTCCAAGATAACACCAAGAAATTTTGCCTTGTCAGCAATCACAAGTTGGGAGTCCCCTAGCAAAGGGGGATTAATAATAGGAATCGTTCGCTTTCTTGTAAAAAGGACAACCTCCGTTTTGGCTGGATTGATTCCAACCCCACTGAGACTTGCCCACTCAGCTAAAATAGATAGCGCGTTCTCCAATAACCCACTAAGGGTTTCAGGAAATTTACCTCTAACGGCGATAGCAACATCATCAGCATAGGCAGTGACTTTGCATCCAATCCTTTCTAGATTCAAAAGCAATTGATTAATCGCTACATTCCAGAGTAAAGGAGATAAAATTCCTCCTTGTGGTGTGCCCCTACATACATACCTAGATACGGACGCAGAACCTAAAGTGCTGCGTATGCGTCTGGAAGTAAGAAGCTTGTTTATGAGGGTACAAATTGGACCCTCAACATGTAAACCCAGAAGAGCATCTGTGATTGCCTTGGGTTTGATAAAGTTGAAAGCGCCTTCAATATCTAAGAATGCGACCATCGTGTACTCCTTATGATGAAGTGATTTTTCAATATAACTTACCAACGAATGTAAAGCTGTATCAACTGACCTCCCTTTCCAATATGCATGTTGTGACATAGATAATAGGTTAGGTGAGATAAACGTTCGTAGATGAGTGTCGATTAGTCGCTCCAACAGTTTCAGCATAGTTGACGAGAGGCTAATGGGCCGCAGGTCTTTAGGACTAGCATGTGAACTTCTGCCAGTTTTCGGAATAAACGTAACTCTCACATCTCTCCAGATACGAGGAATATAAACCAAATTTAGGCAACCTGTTAGTATGCCCTCTATCCATGGGTAGGTGATGTCTACACAGTGTTGCAGGTCCGCAGGGATGATGCCATCAGGTCCAGCCGATTTAAAGGGCTCAAAACTAGATATCGCCCAGATAATCTTCTCACGGTCGAGTATAGATGTCGTATCACAAGACTCTGTGCGACCTATCCGAAGGTCAGATGAGTCAATAGCTGAGCTTCCCGGAAAATGCGTATCAAACAGACACTCAATAGTTTCGATACTTGATGACGTCCATGATCCGTCCTCTTTTTGAAGAAAGCTTGGCACGGATGGGTTCGACGCCAAAACTTTCCTAAATCTAGATGTCTCTGAAGACCCTTCTATGTTTTTACAGAAACTTCTCCAAGCGTTGCGCTTTGCGCCTCTTAACTCTTTCTTGAAAGACTTTAAATGTTCCTTATAAAAGTACCAATCGGATTCAAGTCTCGACGACTTAGCTTTGTTAAAGCTTCTCCTACACGTAACCCTTAACTCGGAGATCTTAGGGGTCCACCAAGAAGGTTTTTTCTTACCTCGAAACGCATTAACAGGACATGATTGAGCAGTCGCAGACCTCATAGCTTCCGTGAAAAGGTCAACCATGTTATCCAACTCCTGTCCATTGTTTGGCATGTCCGGTAGTGAAGGTAACTCCGCAAGGAGAACCTCTTCAAATCTAGACCAATCTGTTCTTCTACGATTGACAGTAGGCGGATTCACAATAGGGCGCTCCGCCAGACTGAACTGTAAATATCGGTGATCCGAGAAGGAGTGTTCCGCAGACACTCTCCAGTCTTTGATCAAATGAATCGTATCCTCTGATGATAGAGTGATATCCAAAACCTCTTGTCTGTTTTTTGTGATGAAAGTAGGCTCAATGCCCACATTGCAAATAAGGAGATCGGTACCCAGAAGGTATTCTAGAAGTAATTCACCCCGTTCGTTTGTATCTGAGCTGCCCCAGACTACATGATGCGCATTAGAGTCGCATCCGACGATGACACTTATATCTGAAACCTTTGCTGCCGCAATGGCTTTCTTTAAATTAGGAGGAGGTATAGTATCATCATAGGGCATGTATACTGAAGCGGCCCAATAGATCTTATCTTGTATCTCCAAGCAGACGAATACCATATCCTTATCACTATGATTAGGTAACAAGAAAGCCTTGACGGTTTTCCTTACAAGAACGCAAGAACGCGGTTTGCCCTGTCCTCTAACGTAAAACATGGTGAAATCAGAACACCCCAGACCCTTGACCAAATCATGGGCAACCCAGGGTTCCTGAATAAGAACGACATCGTCATTACTGTGAGACAAACGATAGAGAACGGCAGCTGACGCTGCCTTTGAATGGTGAAGATTAATTTGTAGGAACCTCACCATTACGTCTTCTCCATCACAGTAACGTTCTCCTCCTCATCCGTTTGGGATTCAGCGGAGTCGGTCAGTAACGACGCATGAGACGCCGTATCTAGGGCAGCTAAGTCTGAGCAGAGTAAGAGGCTGTCGTCCTCAACAATCTCAACTGCAGACCTAGCAGCTACGACAGACTGGCAATCAGTTACGGAGAGCATACGATCGGCATGCTCAGCAGGTGCAGAGACGGGCTTATAAGCCTTTTTTATGTCTCCCTTATAAACTCTGAGCTTTAACTTAACAAACCCAAAGCTAATGACTCCATCTGATTTGGTTAGCGGAGCTAACGATGGTGAATTTAGCAACATAATCGCACACCTGTGATTATTTACCGGTTCTTCCAACTTGACGATTCGCCAATCATCAGTTGGAATGGAAGGGTTGCAGGTACGGATTATTTGCAAAATGTGATCCTTGTCGGTTACTGAAGATGGGAGGCTCACACGAGCCCTCGGACGCGATGGAATATCGTCCTTTGCGACCACCTCCAATCTAGCGCCAGGCCACAGCTCCCCAGCCTTGCCGATAATGAATTTGAACATAGAGACCGATCTCAGGTCGGCGAACTTCATCAGTTTCACACGACTTTGAAACCAGCCTCCATCTTCACACACTGGAGGCGGACCAGGGAAAGCCTCCATGGCGAGCTGAAAATTATTGATGACACTGCCTTCAACCAGAACCCATTTATCAACCGACATGCCACCATCGGCGTCACTGCGGTCGATAACAGCTACTTCGATCGTTCAAATTGATTATATTTCTTTCATTTTGAACGCGCAGTATTGAAATGCCCGTAACGTTTATATTGACAATTAAAATCGTTTGAACCAAACGTCAGTTTGAAGACTTTCGAAGTGATCGAAAAAACCTTTAAAAATGAATATACCAAAAAGGTGGAGGAGTAGCCATTTTTATAAGAAAAAACTTAAAACATTATGTGCTACAAGATCTTGCATTAAGTGCAGTGGAATGTGTATCAATTAAACTGGAAGATCTTAAGTTAACCATATTTGGTATTTATTTCTCGTTTTCAAACGTGAACAAGCAAAAGCTGCAATGCTCCGAAAGGATATCCATCTTTCTTAGATCTCGTAATAAGTAATGGCACCTGTGCTATCGATCAACCAATCACAGTAAATTATTTATCGTCACCTCACCTACTAGTATTATTCGACAATTCTTATGGCTCTAATCATAATACTATTCCCATACAGCTTTTACTTAAAAAGACCAACTTGAGAAAATTCCGCTTAGCTTTAAATGATCTTATTAACCTAAATTTTCTAGATCTGGCAGCTATAACTGACACAAACCAGATAGATGACCTCTGTCAAATTCAATAGCGAGAGCAACCGTTGAAAAACGCCGTCGACCAAAGAGTAAACCAAACGTCGACACAATAACAAAACAAATCATAACCGTTTGCAATCTATACAGGAGACAATGGCAGCGACTCCGACTTCCTTAACTAAAAACAGTAGTTAATAATCTCACCAACCAAATTAGGCAAAACATCACAAGCAACAAAAACGAGAGATGGAGCAAACAGTTAGAAAGACTTAAAAAGAACGACAGACAGATTTGGAAATTCGCGAAAATGTTAAATAAGAGACCCTTCATGCCTCCTCTTAGCCATAATGGTACCCTAGTATATGACCATCGCCATAAGGCTCAATTAATAGCTAAACATTTTCTATCGGCACATAGGGCAAGCGCTCACTTGGGCAATACAATAACGAAAGCTATGGTACACGATTCAGTACGTAAGCTATCTACCATCAGTTCAGAACCCCTTGAGTCCATCTTATGCACAACAAGTGAGCTAAAGAAAAATATCAAAAAAGTTAAAACGCAATAAAGCTCCTGGTTATGACTAAACTAAATAACTAATGAGCTGATCAAAAATTTCCCACAGAAGTCTTTGGTATTTCTAAACTTGATATTCAATTACTGCTTGAAACTACATTATTTTCCACAGTGTTGCACGCTGTAGTTCTCCCTATCGCAAAATCTAGTAAGAATTCTAAAATGGCCACAAGTTACAGGCCGATAAGCCTGTTGCCTGCCCTTTGAAAACTGTTCGAAAAGATACTAGTATCGAGAATAAATAAAGCTGCCGTTTCGTTGGAAATAATTCCAGACCACCAATTTGGATTTCGTCCAAAACACTCCACTATCCAGCAAGTGTTCAGGGTAACTGAGAATATTAAAGAGGCATTTAAGGCAAAAAAATCAGTAGGTAGACCTAGTAACTTTGGACATTGAGAAGGCCTTCGACATCGACACTGTCTGGCACGAGGGACTAATTCACAAGCTGTTGTCGTTTCGTTTCCCAACTTACATACTTGACTAAATTGGTGTAAAGCTTTTTAACCGACTGTACTTTCGCTGTGAAAATTGAAGACAAAATGTTGGATAACCATTTATTGAAAGCTGGACTGCCCCAAGGATCGACTCTCAGTCCGATTCTGTTTAATATCTACACGGCCGATATCCCTAATTCCACCAACTGCGACATAGCTTTGTTTGCGGATGACATGTGCATCTACTCTAGTTCGGATGAAACTTCCCTTGTAGTGAATTGTCTAGAACGCCACCTTGAAACACTTTACCAGTATTATCACCGTTGGAAAATAAAAATCAATCAATCAAAAACTATGGCAGTGTATTTCAGCTCAAAGTGGAGTATAGGAACAAACTACCCTCCCGAAGTCTGGACTTTTTAGGACAAGAAATTACTTGGGATGATGATATAATTTACCTCGGAGTCAACCTGGATAAGAAAATGACATTTAGTAAACACGTAGATCTGATTCTATCAAAAGTGTCAAAAGCATCACACTCGCTACACTCCTTGCTGAATAAAAGATCCCAACTCTCGCAGTTTAATAAAACCCTAATTTAAAAAATGGCAATACAACCACTTATATCTTATGCAATGCCTGTCTGGAGGCAATGTGCTAAAACTCACAAGTCAAAAATTCAAATCGCTCAGAACCGTATGTTAAAATCAATTTTGAATAAATCTCGTTATTATCCGACGCGCCTCATACACGACTCCACTGGAACACTTACAATTTCAGAACTTTCCATGGAATTCTCCTCCAGCTTTGAAGAAAATTGCTTTATTAGCACCAACCCGCTAATATTAAAGGTCAAATTGTACTATTCCTCATAGCCCAGATGCATGTAAGTTAGAAATTAGGTTATTGTTAAGATTAGTTGTAAGTTAGAAGTAAGATAGATCTAAGGATAAAACACACACATAAGCTAGGTTTTTTGTTAAATTTTCCTTGTATAACTATATGTATAGTATGCAACTGGTTCCAATAAAGAAAACACGGTCCACCCACTTAATAAACTATAGTAGTTAAGATCAATGTCTGTACTCTAAATAAATTAAGAACCACTATTTTTGTGATTTTGAGAATTTTAAATGAATAAACTTGAACTTGAATATACCACTGAATCAAAATAAACGCAAAACGCAAAACAATATAAATGCGAAAGTGTTTATTTCTTACGCGTTTAATTCAAACGCGCTACTATTGTTGTATTAAAAGTTTTTGCGTTAGGCGCCATATTAAAGGAAAATCGTTCAGCTCTACATAAAACTGGAATCATAATTTGGATGTTCGTAAGGGTTTTAGCTAAACAACGTCTCAGATATTTTTTACAAATTTTTATACCCTTCGCTCATAGAGTGAAAGGGTATATTAACTTTGTCATGAAGTTTGTAACGCATTAAAGGAAGAATCTCCGACCATATAAAAAAATATAAATATAAAATATAAAAGTATACATATATGATCAGCGTGACTTGGGGAGTCGATTGGAGCATGTCCGTCTGTCTGTCTGTCTGTCTGTCTGTCTGTCTGTCTGTTGCGACGCGTTTTATTCGGCGGGTATTGAAGCTAGCAAGCTGAAATTTTGCACACGTGCTTCTTATTATTGCAGGCTGTTTGTATGTTTGATTCACCCAAATTGGATCACTGGGTCATGGGGCTGCCATACAAACCTAGCTCCCCAATTTGAGTTCTTCTAAGAAAAACTTTTTTATTTGTGTACCAATTTCAACCAAATTTCACACAAATGTGTTTCTATAGATAACACACAATATATGCAAGAATGGATCAAATCGGACAATGGGGTCATGGGGCTGCCATACAAACTTAACCCCCCAAATTAGGTTCTTCTAAGAAAAACTTTTTTATTTGTGCACCAATTTCAACGAAATTTCACACAAATGTATTTCGATTGTTGACACAAAACATATGTAAGAATGGATGAAATCGGACCATGAAGTCATTGGGCTCCCATACAAATCCAACCCCCAAATTAGGTTCTTCTAAGAAAAACTTTTTTATTTGTGCACCGATTTCAACCAAATTTCACACAAATGTATTTCTATTGATGACACAAAACATATGTAAGATTGAATCAAATCGGACCATGGAGTCATGGGGTTGCCATACAAACCAAACCCCCCATATTGGTTCTTACCCATTATTTGTGTGTGTCGAAAACGAAACATATAATGAAACTAATAATGTAGTGCTTGTACGACACGCAACGAATCGACAGCTATTTTAAACTAAAAATCAATGTCCACTTTACATATAAAAACCCATAAAATTTTCAATCACAACATTTTTGACTATTTGCGAAAGCGACAAAAACACCTGTTTCGCAAATTTTTGAAATCCTCAAACAAAATCGCTAAATTTCAGAAAATGCTAATAGAATTCATGAAATATCCCCTGGATAAGTAAATTAGAACTGTTTTCTTTGTACTGGTCAAAAATTATTTCAAGCGGGTAACGCAAAGTACTCAGAAGTTGCATTTACAAAAAATGTTGCGAAAACGACACATCC
Source organism: Microchrysa polita (assembly GCA_949715475.1). Lineage (NCBI taxonomy): Eukaryota > Metazoa > Arthropoda > Insecta > Diptera > Stratiomyidae > Microchrysa > Microchrysa polita. The sequence goes on along the minus strand of OX454415.1, from coordinate 129,058,501 downwards.
GCGCATTAACAGCGTCATATTTGCATCAAGTACATTATGTGATTCTTGAAACTGGGAATTGTTATTTTCATAATTGAGTTGGAAATCAATATATGAGAAGCACTCTAACGACATTCCGATACAAGTAAAGTGTCGATACTTCTGTTTCGATACCAAAGAATTCTGGTATCGATACTTTTCTTTCTATTTTACTCGGTATCGAAACGATTCGATTCAAGTAACCAGATGAGTACTTTTTGAATCTTTGGTATCTGCCCATACACCCACATGCTTTCCGGCAATAAATTATTTCGTAAATAGTATCATTATGGCAAAACATAAAGGTGAATGATTTTATACTTGATGTATCATGAAAAACCGACCGGGGAGATGCAGTTCAGCATCTCCTCTCACGTTTGAATACTCCATTATTTTTGGAGGCTATATCTTAGTATGCGGGCAGCTAATATATTCTATATCCTATTCAAAGTGATTCCCAATGTAAACCATCGCAGACAATAAACATATTGTTTCCAAACAATGTGGAAAATAAGGCTGTTTTTTTTTTCGAAATAATATGGGCAATATGAAAACAAGATTTTTCAAATGAATGAATGCTTTTTTGCATAACCTACTAACCTCCCGGACGTAAATAAAGTATATTAAGTAGACTCTTGACTCGATAATCCGGATCAATTATTGCAAGGGCTAATCCGGACCATCGGAACATACGGATTAGCGAAACATTTTTTTTCTGAGGAAAACAGTCCAAATAAATAAATAAGAGGAACAAAAGCCGATAAATGTATTATTTCTTTGAAATTAGTCAGCATTATGTCATTTGCCAAACCGTCCCGTAAAAAAGTACGAGACCAAATTTAACATTTCACCCTGAAAACCTCAAATATCCGGACTTGTTCCCAGTACCTTATAGTCCCATGTGGGGCCATGGTGCGTTAACTCAGCCGTTTACAGGCAATTTGGAATCAACGTTACATTGCATATCATTTCGGAGTGTATATAATGCTGCAAGAACTATAATTTCCTATCCGCACATGTACGGAATTTTTGGACCACGCCGAGATTCGATCTCCGGAACTCTAGATAGCTAGCATCGTAGAATGAGACTCAACCAAGTAAGCCACAGAGCGTGGTATAAATATCCGGACTATAGGGTCAAAATTGGTGCCGAAATCCGGACTATAGAATACGTAGGGGAAACATTTAGTGGTCCGGATTAGCGTGATATCCGGATTAAAGGAGATCTGGATTACCAAGTCAAGGCTGTATAATAAAATATTCACTCCCATTTATTTTCATTATGTAAACCATTTTTCTCAAGAAAGTAGATAAGATTTTCCCTTGCAAATTTTGTGTCGCTGTAGTGCGGGTGTGTCGTTTTTGACACATGTCCTGGAAAGGACCCCTGAGGTCATACGAAAAAAATAGTTACTAATTCTGAATCTAGGATCGAAGAGAACATGTTACACCAATTTTCATCCAATAATTCCCATTGGATCAATACCCGCAAATAATGGGCTAAGAAACATTTTTTTACACCAATTTCACAAAACCTTGAATTAATGTGTCTTTATCAAAGCAACTAAAAAGTTCAAAACGAATGGAATCGTACTGTGGGGTCATGCTCCGGCAACCCCAATAAAATTTTCCAAGTAAATATTTTTATTTGTCCACTTATTTCAACCAAGCCCAAAACTTTTGTCAAAACGGAAGAAAAAGAATGAGGAGGGGGATTAAATACAAGTCATAGGTACGCCCGAAAAAAACTTTTAGCCCAAGCGAAGGGTATCCAAATTTCGGCCGCGCCCGAAATTAGCCTCGGCCCCGGGGTTGGCGAGCGAAGCGAGCAGGGGGCGAAGCCCCCTTGTTTTATATTGAACTGACCCTTATTCGGTATGACTGCGTAACTTCAAAATTATTTGCAACATATCTACTCTAACTTACTCAGTTTATGGTGTTAAACAATGATTTTAATAATATGTTAGAGAAGTACCAATTTTTATAGGGATAAATAATTCTGAGGAGCGTTCTGTTGAACAAAACCCCTCCACAAAAAAAACAGTTAGGATCTCGGAATGTGACTAATACATCTGCGTCCAAATTGAACTTCTAATAATTTATGTATAGAAATTAATCGCCAAAAAAATGAATTTTTTCCTTAACCGAAGTAAAAAAAGGGCAGATGCAATTTCGGATATCCGATATTTCGGTTAAACCACAGCAGCAATAATTGGCACTCAAAAGGCTATTTTAATACTTTAAAAAAAATTGTGAGCGGTTAAATTGGGTTTAACCGATGCTCGGTCAAACGGGGTTCAACTATATAATATAAAGCTAATATTATGGGATATTTAATGATTAATCCATAACTTTTTTTTTACTCTGTTTACAAGTTTTATTGTTTAATTGCAACAAAAACTATTTTTGTTAAGCTAGACTCCACCGTTAGTTTGTGCGTATTTTGAAAAAAAAATTAAATAAATTCCAGGATATGTTTTCCCAATGTTATTTTTCCATGTCAATTTAATTTTTTTGGTTTAAAGTTTCATTTATTAGTAAAAACAACAGTAAATTGATGAACATTCATAAGTTAACGCCAAGCCGAAAGTAGATGCTAACACAATTTCATCCATGGGCACCCGTTTTTGTTACTATTGCTATTGTTGTAATACGTGTTACTTGAGTAACATCGCCATCACCACCTGACAATTGGAACTTGATTAAATTTAATCATGTATGGGAGATACCCTTAGTTTTTATCCGAATGAGCTGATTTTTGGTGGGTGGGGTGACTATGACCTCCAATCGCAACAAACCAAAATTTAGCACTCTGCTCCAATTTTGGGGGGGAGTTATGGATATGCCGTTTTGAAAAATTTAAATGGGGGGATGATGGAGGTCCTTGACCGGAGCGACTCAACGTTTACGTTAAAATTATCTTAAACTTGTTGTGAATACTTATACAACATTTTACGGCTGAGCTAGCGTTCTTTCAAAAGTTATGGAGCTTTCAAAAAAGGTCTAAAATGAAAATATTCTAATTTATGTTCTATTCTAACGCCGAAACATTCAATTAAACTCTAATGTGTTATATATCATTGCAAAGATATTTTAATTAGGTGTTTTCGTCCTCAGACCATTTTTCTGTATCTCTTACTGTTTTTGAAATACATAATCGCAAAAAACCGAAAAAATGCCCCCTTTCCCCTTTTTTTAAGGTTGCGGACCCCCGATCGGTTGGGACTTTCAATGCCATAATCTGGGGACCATTCCCAACCATAATCCAAAAAATTTCCGATGTAGGATTTTTGCCGACCAAATATGCCATTTTTCTTAGACTAAATATGAAACGTTGGTTCTTGGCCAGTTTTGATGTTCTGTGTAGATAGCAGCATCCATGCCAGAGTTTTAGAATCATCTTTCTACCAAGAATAAGGCGCAGAGGGTATTTTCGTCTCTTATATGTCATTCTATTTTGCGAGGTGTCTTTTTATTGGAAATTTTATGTAGTTTCAAAGACAACTTTAGTTGATTTTCAGCCTATGATTCAGCTACGACAATATGCATTCATTATCTATAATTTGTTAAATGTTGGATTTTGTGTTAAATTGTGTTGCAGAACAATTTTTACTACTTCACGGAAATATGCACGATTGTTTGTAGTTAAATTTTATATTTGAATAGTACAATCAACAACTTTTGTGGAAGAATTGACTAAACTTTTTCTTCTAAACTTGTGCGGTTAAATGAACAAATTTAGTATAGTATTTTCAGCTGCGACGATTAGAGAAATCAACTATTTCTTTGGTAAAACTATCTAAATTTAAGTTAACTACTTCACTTTAGATAACAAATCAAAACCATTTTTTTCAGTGCACGATAAGATTTTAACAACTACACGGAGAGAAAAAATGTAGTGAAAGGTATTACAATTGTAATGAAAACCATTGCATTTGTAATGATTTTTGACCCTAGTGCAACTGATGTGAAAGTTATTACATCTTTAATGAAAAATTTTATTGTGCTGTAATAAAATTAACAATTGGTTGGTAATAAAATCTGCCAGGAAGATAATTTGGCGATAATAGAAAAAAAAACAAAAAGTTATTTTTTTTATTTTTTCCTTTTCTTATTTTTACTTTTTTTTTTATTTTTTACTTCTATTTTATCCTTAACTTCTTTTTCCCTATTTTAATTTTGCCTTTTTACAATTTGCTCTACTGGGAATTGAACCGGAGACCTATCGTTTCGTAGTCCTACGTCCTACATCTACGATTACAAGTTATGCGAATAAATTAGTCGTTTTATTTTTTGACAGTTTCATAATTATTACGCACTCTTGGTAATTTCATGTACGAAATGATGAAAACTATAACACCATGCAATAATAATTATTACAGGCTGTGGTGAAAATGACCTCAAACGCAATAAATATCATGCAATGATTTTTTTCATTACACTGCAATCATTTTTACAATAGGCCACAATAACTACATTAGGGGGATTCATGCTCGCGTTCGTATATTGAAATACGATGTTATATCGTATTTCAGTTGTCATTAAATTCAAAAGTCTGTTATTTCTCTCCGAATACGATACCTGAAATAACATTTTGTGCTGGGGTGTTATTTGAATATCGTATTTGGCATAGTATGATATGAGTAAAAACTATAATTGCCTATTTGTGTTTTTGTGGAAACAAAATTTATCCTTTTCGACCTGTTTTATTTATGGTGTAGGTGTTTTATAAATTATTGAGTTGTTTATTATTGACGGATTGGGAATTTAAGTTTCAAATGAACTACCGTATGGTATCGGTGGAGGAGTGAAAGAAGTAACATTTGTGGAAACATGCATTCCATTCAACTCGTTTGTGAGACATGGAAAAAATGAGTTGTGGCATTTGAAAGAATGTATCGATGGATGGAGGAAACAGGTAGAGCTTGTGGAATATGCATGCATGAAGCGGTGTACCGCTGTAGGACGAGCAAAACAGACAATTTTTTTTACTTAAAATTTGGAATCAGCTGCCCAAAATTGCGTTAGTGATTCCGCGGTTGACGGTTATTTCCGGAGAAAACTGGGTTACTTTTGGGCCAGCAATCCAAATTACTTTCTTGTCATACTCTTCGCTCATTGAGTGGAAGGGTATATTAACTTTGTCATGAAGTTTGAAACGCATTGAAGGAAGCATCTCCGACCATATAAAAAGTATACATATATATATGATCAGCATGACTTGGGGAGTCGATTGGCCGATGTCAGTCTGTCCGTCTGTCTGTCTGTCCGTCTGTCTGTCTGTTGCGACGCGTTTTACTCGGCCAATTTAAAAGCTATGATGCTGAAATTTTGTACAAATGCTTCTTTTTGCTGCAGGCAGTTTGTATGTTTGAATCGGCAAAATCGGACAATGGGGTCATGGGGCTGCCATACAAACCTAAACCCCCAAATTAGGTTCTTCTAAGAAACATTTTTAGCATCACAAATTTCCCAAACCTTTGATTAAATTATTTCAAGTAAACCTCACTCAAATACTGTTTTATCGGAGCCATGGAACTTATGGAGAAAACGGAGAAAACTAGGTTACCACTCTTGGGCTAGCAAATTTCTTTCTTGTTTTTGACCCCAAATTTTGAACCTGTGACCAAATATTACCTTAAAGTTTTTGCCGTACCGATTCGACGTGTATTTCTCGAGAAAAGGGGATAATTATGGGGCAGGCACAAAATGTTTTCAGCATTGGTCTCACGATTCAGTGACCAAAAATTACTTTAGTGCTTCTATTACGCCAATTGGAGTACTTTAAAAAAAAATCCGGGAACCATTCTTGGGCGGGCTGCTTTCAAGCTTTACTTCTCTCTAGTACTAACCTTTTTGCGAACTTCGAGTATGAGTATTATGCTGGAAACAGACTGGGTGCAGCAACAGCAGCAGAAACGTCCAATGCATTTTAAATGGGAGACGTCATGTTGGCAGCAAAATCTTTTTATAGCTGTTGCAACATGACGTCACTCATTTAAATTGCATTGGACTGCATTATCATTGCTGCTGCTGTTACTGTTTCTGCATCCATCTTATTTCCGGCATTAGTATTCATACGGCCTATGCAGAATGTAGGCAAACATATACTTTTCCTGCTCTCGTGTGCAGTCGTCACGAGAGCAGAAGTATATTTTTGCCTTTTTTGTATACTTTCACTCATTAATTTATACTCACAACTAATGTCAAATACACGGCAATTATACGTTGTATTAAATGTTTGTTTACTTTCCATAGTTACGCCATATTTTGCTTGGTTACGCCATCATATGAAAATGCGTGATGGTTTTTTCTAGTTTGCATATACAGTAGAATCATTACGTAATTTCACACGATGGCATAACCAAGCAAAATATGGCGTAACTATGGAAAGTAAACAAACATTCAATTTGATACAATACACATTGGCCGGGTTTCTGATAGCTCTTATTCAGTACCTGTCGGCTGGTTAGTCTTATCGCGTAGAGAAGACACACAATATTCAGAAAGCTTTTCCATTATATTGAATGGCATTCTATAAGCTCTCGCCGTCCGTTTATTAGCACAAACAAACGGACGGCGAGAGCTTTTGTAGTGGCCAGCAGACAAGCATTGTGCATTACACATTGTAAGAACGATGGTTATTGGCTGATTTCAGATTGTAAGACGGAACCGGACGGGTAAACTTGCAAGACAAGAGAGCTTTTGTAGTGGCCAGTAGACAAGCATTGTGCATTTCACATTGTAAGAACGCGTCTTACGAAAGAAAAAAATCGTGACACGATTGTTTTTCTTTCGTAGGAATCGTACGATCGATAAGACGATTGCATCTGCCAATAGTTCAGGCGTTCTGCAAAGACAATTAGCGCGTGTTTTACTTGCATTTTAATCTTGTTGACTCGTCACTTCATTATACACTAACTTTGGAGCGTTCATGGCAACATTTATACATACTTGCTGTGTGATTATTGTTCGCCGGTCCGTGTTTTGATCGGATAGTGTGAAATGATCATACGATGGTTCTTGTCGTGCAAGTTTACCCGTCCGGTCGTTTTCTTACAATTTGAATTCAGCCATAGTCTTGCAAGTTTACCCGTCCGGCGTCGTTTTACAATGTGAATTCACCCAATGGCATTGTACTGAAGCTATCGGACAATGGTGTGCGTCTATGATAAGACTTAACAGCCGATAGCCACTAGATAAGGGTCCATTCTCTCAAAATTCGTATCGAATGGTTAGTCTTATCGCATAGAGAAGACACACACAATTTTCAGAAAGCTTTTCCATTATATTGAATGATTTTTTTTGTTTAATTCGCATAATTATGCTATCTTCTGCTCATTTACGCAGTATGCAACTGCGCAATGATTTATTTTTTCAATCTAAGATGATGGCGTAACCAAGCAAAATATGGCGTAACAATGCAAAATAAACAAAAATTCCATTCAATACAATGGAAAAGCTTTCTGAATATTGTGCAAACAGGACCCATCTGTATTAGATTAGTAGACCTATAGATCCGTTCGCACACTCATAGATATGTCCATATTCCTCTTGATGTAGGCCTTCCAGTTCCCGGCTGTGCCCACTGGCGAACCTCCGTTATAACTGTGTGCCCTACCGCAACATAAACGGTAGTGTCTCCCCCACATCTCGATCCAGAGCGACGACCAACAGCAAACAAGATTAAGTTGAAACACGGTGACTGCTCCTTTCGGCACAGCTAAACGAAAGAAACTACACCATACACCAGATATAAAGGCTTGATGTTGGATTGCATATACATTTTCACTGTTGAATATTACATTTCTATCCAAGGTACTACTTTTTTCGGCTGCCTGTCCCGAAATCTTATTCCGCTTTGGATTTATGCTGAAGTCCTGGTCATGGCAGCGTTCATTTTGAGCCCATAGCATTAGAGGGATAAATCTGTTTGAGCATCTACCTTTTTCATTGACGAAAAACTATGCTGTAGATAAGCATAGTGTCCACCGGTAATCAAGCATCAAGCCTGTTATTTGACCAAAAATAACATACCTAATAAAAACACGGGTTCGGGCTTGTTATTGAATACGAGAACTAATATAGGCAGAATAGGGACAGAAAATACGAAAATCGTATAGAATTTACTTTTTTCCTAGTAACCAGGTTGTTTTTAATTGAGCGGAAAGAGAGACTTTCTCGCAATTCTCATTTAAAATTATAATTATGACACATAAAACGAAAATTTGTGATTTTTTTTGTCAAAAAATCAGCTGTTCATTGTTGTTGTTGCATAGTATAACATAGTATTTCATATACGACTAGGATTTTTGGGGCGTTCATTCAAATTTTGTTGTGTTATAATACTCAAATACGCAATAACAAGGATTTCTGATATACGAAGCGAGCATGAATCCCCCTATTGTGATCAATTTCACTACATTTTAATAACGTTCACTACAAATTTAGTGAAATTGTATGTTGTGAATTTCATTGTACGATTTTGTAGCATTCATTGCACATTTTTCTCTCCGTGTATATACAGGGTGTCCCGCTTTAGGTGGTCAATGCTGTAAGGGTTAATAGCACAACTTGTTTCAGCAAGAAAATTACCAATAAAATCGGATTTTTTTACCGTTACCTTGCTATTGCTCTTTTTGTGAAAGTCTTCGAAAATCCTGACTTGTCATGCAAAATCATAATTTGCAGCCCTCGTGATGACTTAATCCAAGATATTATAGAGAATTATTTTTAATTATGTTTATTTATATTTATCTATCTCTGTATCGTTTTCTTTTATGTTTATTTATATTTATTTTTATTTCTCTACATTTAATAAATTAGTTATATAAAAATATATTTTGTTTTTTGCAAACGTTTGACACAAACTAATTATTATTAAAAATGATTTTTTTTAATTTTTATCGTATGCCACTTTGATGAAGTGGATTTTGAAATACTAAAATCCACGACAATTTGATTTCAGTTTCAGAAACTACATAAAATTCCACAAAAACTGAAATTTTTTCTGTTGCCAACATTATCGCCACTTTCAAGATACAGTTACTCAAACTTAATACAAATTTTAAAATAGACTTTTCATCAAAAATTCAAATAGTAATATCATAACGGTGCTTTATACGTACAACTCTGCAAAGTTGATAAAAGTTGCTTCAACATGTTGGCTTTCCAACGGTATATCACTTTTTATATTTACATTGCAGAATTTTAGGGAAACACGCATTGAATGGTAAAATTCAAGGCTTCAGTGGAATCGCTAACAATTTTTCAGTTTGAATAATCCGACAAGAAAATATTTAACTTGGTTTTTTTACATCCAATATGTGTAATTCCAAAATCCCATAATGTAAATATGAAAAGTAATATACCGTTGGAAAGCCAACATGTTCAAGCAACTTTTATCAACTTTGTAGAGCTGTAGTAATAAAACACCGTTATGAAATTATTGTTCGAATTTTCGATGAAATCAGGAGGGCTGCAAATTATGATTTTGCATGACAAGTCGCGATTTTCGATGACTTTCACAAAAAGACCGATGTTATAGGTAAAGGAAAAAAAATGCTGATTGTATTGGCATTTTTCTTGCTGAAACAAGTTGCGCTATCAACCCTTACATAGTATTCACTACCTAATACGGGACACCCAGTAGATAAGATGCACGAGAAACCGGCCGTCAGTTATGCTGTTAAGAGCTTTACGAACTAGAAATTCGTCTTAAACTAGTTTCAAATGAGAGTGTTTCCGTTTCTGATTTATGCCCAAAAAACTGCTCATTTATCTGTTTATCTACTCAGTTGATGACGGTAAATCTGCAGCCCATTTCGCATAATATCATTTTTAGTGAACTTAACGGTTATGGAGATTTTCAAAGAACCCTTAAAAACACCATTAGGATATTATGACACTGTTAGAAGTACGTGAATCACTTTCCATGAAATTGCAAAAGTAAAAAGTTTGTCATACACTACTTTTCAGTACATTATTCCGTTATTGGGATACATATTCGCAATATTTTGTAGGTGTTTTACCCTCTGTAGCACCGCTAGCGGCATGCATCCGTACAGATAGGGACTTGTGGAGTCTTCTTTGGAACCTTGAAAGAAAAATACTACTTTCTTCTAATATTTTCCCGAAGTGAAATGCTAAATTTCCTGGAGAATGATACAATTAGCTATACAGGGTGTCCCACGACTCTTGGTACATACGATAAAGGGTGATAGTACAGCTCATTTGGGTACAATTAATGTTCTACATGACCCCTCTATCTTTAACCGTTATAAAGTTATAGCATTTTTTGTTAATCGTCTCAGAAACCTCGACCTGCAGAGCAAAATCACTATTTGCCACACTCCCAAATATTTGATCCGAGATTTGACTTTACTTTCTGAAACTCCACAAAATTCTACCAAAAATAACTGTTTTGCCAATTAAATAATTTAAACCCCTACCCAGATACAACCATTCAAACTTTTAAGACATTCGAAAATTGATTTTTCATTGAAAATTTAAATAGTCAAATCGTAACGGTACTTTGAACTGACAAATGTGCAAAGTTGATAAAATAAATAAATAAATAAAGTTGCCTCATAATGTTAGCTTTCGAACGACATATAAAAATTAGGGTCTTAGGATTTAAAAAATTGCATATCTTACGTGTTAAAAAGAAAAAAACGTGGTTCCAAGAGAAAACCAAAGTAAAAGTTTCCACAATTTTTGTACGAGTTTTATTTAGTAAACAAGATTTTTTTAAATAAAAATCGAAAAAAAAACACGATACCGATTTTAATTTCGGGCGCGGTCGAAATTTTGATACCCTTCACTCTTCTCGGGCTAATATTTTTTTCCGGTGTTCTTATGACTTATGTTTAATCCCCCCATTCTTTCACTTCCGTTTTCACATAGTTTCGTTACCTCGATAAAAGATATTTGCGTGAGGTTTGGTTAGAATAACTGCACAAACGAAAAAAAAAACTTTCTTTGGTGGGAGGGGGGATGGCCCCATAATACGAATATATGTATTTGTTTTTGCAATGTGTCTTTATAGAAAGTACAAAAATATGTAAAAACAAAATATATTCGTACTATGGGGGCATCCCCCCTCCCACCAAATTCCGTTTGTGCAGTTATTCTAACGAAACCTCACGCAAATATCTTTTATCGAGGTAACGAAACTATGTGAAAACGAAAGTGAAAGAATGGGGGGGATTAAAATAAGTCATAAGTACGCCGGAAAAAAAATATTAGCCCGAAAAGAGTGAAGGTTATCAAAATTTCGGCCGCGCCTGAAAATAACCTTGGTATCGTGTTTTTTCGTTTTTTTTTTAAAAAAATCTTGTTTACGAAATAAAACTCGTACAAAAATTGCGGAAACGTTTACTTTGGTTTTCTCTTGGAACCACAATTTTTTCTCTTTAACACGTAAGATATGCAAATTTTTAAATCCTAAGACCCTAATTTTTATATGTCGTTCGAAAGCTAACATTATGAGGCAACTTTTATCAACTTTGCACATTTGTCAGTTCAAAGTACCGTTACGATTTTACAATTTAAATTTTCAATGAAAAATCAATTTTCGAATTTCTTAAAAGTTTGAATGGTTGTATCTGGGTAGGGTTTTAAATTATTTAATTGGCAAAACAGTTATTTTATGTAGAATTTTGTGGAGTTTCGGAAAGTAAAGTCAAATCTCGGATCAAATATTTGGGAGTGTGGCAAATAGTGATTTTGCTCTGCAGGTCGAGGTTTCTGAGACGATTAACAAAAAATGCTATAACTTTATAACGGTTAAAGATAGAGGGGTCATGTAGAACATTAATTGTACCCAAATGAGCAGTACTATCACCCATTATCGTATGTACCAAGAGTCGCGGGACACCCTGTATAGTTAGAACGAGAGCAAACTTTCAAAGTAAAAAAAAAAAAAAAATTCTTTTGTTAATTTGAAACAACAAAATAAAAAAAAATTACCGGCAAATACCATGCAAAAATATGGCTGTTAATACATATTTTAATTGGGAATCATATTTGGCGATAATGATAAATGGATTTCTTATTATTTTCCCTGAAATCATCATCATCAAATCATAACTAAAATATTTAAATCCATTATTACATTCCCAGATATTTGAACTGCGCAATTTGTGCTAAATAATTTGATTTCCAGTAAAACCCCTTTCGGGTTTCGTAGACGTGAACCCTGTAGCACAAAATATAATTTACGAAACAGGCAAATACCTGCTAGTGCAGTCAAAATATCCCAATTCAGGCCTCCAAATAGAAAAAAGTAGAGTAAGGCTAATTTTTGTTGTTTTTGAATCAGTGGGTTCCCAACAATCTACAACTGATTTTGCTAAAAAAAATTTTGATCGGAAAGGTCCCAAAAAGGACAAAAAAGGATACTCTTGGATCCTTGGCCGGAGGTCGGCATGCGGGGTATCATATCAAAGTAGACAGTACATTACCTATCCAGTGTTTGTTTCCTGTTTCAAGGAGCCTAAAAGGAATAAATCGAGCTTAAATGGAAAATTTTCGAGTTTTTCGTGTATCTTTCCAAAGCTATAACTACGAGAATAATTCAAGTTGTCCCTACTTTTATCACTTTTCAGAATCTATAATGGCTGGAGATTCTACCATTAAATTAGCCTTACTCTATTTTTTTCAATTTGAAATGCTAATATGACTGCACTATGCCTACACAAAACTTGGAATTCAAAATATGAAGCCGAAGTGAATATGCTTACAACCCACGTTAAATTCTCATCCGCCCATCAGATGACCTTTATTCGTTTTCTCAAACCTCGCCTCGCCCTATCAATATCAAACAATCGAAAACGAATAGAGCTCTGTCTGTATTTTCCATCCAAACTCTTCTTCATCAACATAGTTCCAAAAACTTCCGCCAAATCCCTTACCAAACAAACATTCTTCTTTTACCCACCAGCAACACAACACCCACCGTCATTATTACATTCTCAAGATTCTTAAGCCAAAATAAAATCAATGACTTATCAAGTTACGGGCAAACGCATTGTGCGCCACTCGCCACATTATATCCCAACAAGCGGACAACGAACTTTCGTCCCTACACTAATATTAACCGGCGGAAACAGCAGAATCCCGATCAACTACACAAATACACTTCGGATGCACCCCCATACCCCCAGGAGACAGGACGACATCATCATCATCCCCATACATATTGACAATATAACGGAAGTCTAGCGTACAATAAACATAATCGTTCAGTAAATCGTCGCTCCCGCTGTATTTACTCACTTGGTCCTTTATTGGAACAGACCAGAGATCCGATTTCCCGTATCAAGCGTATCGGAGGACAAGGAACCCCGCAGCCAACTCATAGCCATCCACAGACAACACAGATTCAAACTTGAACTGCGGCAAGTTCGCTGCCAAGAAGATACGGTCAAAACGAGTACTCGTAGGTAGTTAGTAGGCAGCAGAGATGGGCGAAAAAAGGGATATTCTTGCCGAATTCATTCATTCTCCTTGTGAATAGAGGGAGGCGGGCATACCACACACAATTTGTATATGTCGAAAAGGATGTTGGCATTCAGCCCAACTCCTTTTTCATGTCAATGCACCGCACCCTGTATGCTATGAGACGACAAATGTCTGTGTAAACATAGTGTTTGGTTGGTTTCTTCCTTTTTTCTTTACAATAACGATACCCGGGACGAAAATGTCTAGAGGAGAAATTAGAAATCTCAGCATGAACAGAAACTACCGAGACATGGGATATGATGTATGCAAGTTTCCATCCTGGCCGTATCTTCACCTTTTGCCGTCGTAGCCCGTAGGGAAAGCTATCCGTTCAGTAGTTGGCAGTTTCTTTGAAATAAAAAGTTTTCAGTTTTCACTGTGTGAACATAATTCTCGTTTGTACGTTCCCAGTGAATTCCTCCACTGCTGGCAGTTGATAAATAATGCATCTGACGGCGACAACGAAGATAATAATGACGACAACGACCGTGTGCACTGGGCACAGTGCATTGCACAGTTTTGCAAGCCCCAAACAAGGGAGTGGTAAGCAGAATATTTTAACCATATAAACGGATGTTGCTCGCACCTTAAATGGTTTCCTGTTCTCCGCTGCTGATGCTGCTTCCATGGATGTGGCTGCTTCTTCGGTCGCCACGCTGAACACTTTATGCAGACACTTCACTCGAATGAAAACTTTTTACACTCGCGGCACAAAGCGCGAATTGGAAAAAAAATTTCTGTATTTTGTAGGAGTATAGCCGTGCAATAAATTGATTAGAACACCAAACAAAGAAACGTTTTCAGAACAGCACACAGCGGTAAACTTAGCAAAATGTTATCACTCGTTTGTGCACAATAATAATAATATTCCACGACGACGTTGAACTGAAGGCTCAGATTGCCAATCGCACGATACTAGTACGGTACAGGTACAGAGAAGATTTGCACGACACGTCCAGACCAATGTATAGCTACGATTGCAATAAACACAATTCTCAATCTTGGGGCTGTTCCAAACGCTGTTGGAGCGATGCCGATGGAGCGCAGCGCTTGAGATCAAAGCGAAAAATCGCGTCACAAGCAATATCCACGCGAATAAATGTATCTGAGACGGTATACCATCAACAAAAAGAACTCCAAGACGCTCCTCCAAATGTCTACACAAGAGCGAAAAGCATGGTTCGTTCGTATGGATACCATGCCATCTGAATCTGATTCACTATCCAAGCGGGGGAACATTTATAGCGCATGGCTCCAACATGTCTTATCAGCATAATAGGGGGAGTGGGGCTTTGGTTGATCCACAAAAGCTTCGATACAGTACATGGTTGCCATGCCATGCTCGTTTCTAGAGTACACCGGTAGATATTTTATCTGTTTTGGTACCATGGTACATGAGGATTGAACATTGAAGTAGGGATGGGACTTTTTGATAAAACTACCGGTTGTCCGGTTATTACGGTTATTTTCCTCATCGGTTATACCGGCTCGGTTTAACCGACCAAAAATACCGGTTATTGAAATAACCGGTTAAAACCGACTAACAAAAAAAAAGGCCCTCCTGTTCTATATTTTTCCATATATTTAAGGTAGCATTTTGCACGCTGCGTAACTTATAAGCAAGCGAGACACCTCGCATTAGCATCATTTCTTAAAACAGGACATTTTGCGCAAAAATTTGAAAGTTTATAGGGATCTTTGCCCAAAAAATGACAAGTTTCAATAGGAAACAATAAATTGAGGCGATACGGAACTTAGAATTCGAATAGAAAAACTCAACCGCATTGGATGTAGTAATTTGATGGTAAAGCTGTGCATCCTGCACATACATGGCGAATTAATGAATTCAAATGGATTAAAACTCCATTCGCTGATTTGGCAGAGTGCAGAGTTTAAGCTTTATCCACACTGAATTCAAAGTGACAATTTTCTTCGTATTTTTTTTTTAAATTGTGTAATTTTTGAATGGCATAGTAATTTCAACGCGCGTTGTCCAATTTTATAATTAAATTTAAAAAAAAAACCTCCAAAATGAAAGTAGTTTGGTTATATGATTTCCAGGCTCCATTTGGTAGCTAGTGTAGATGGTAAGCAGCTGCAGTGTTACCAGTTTAGGGGAAAATCCCTTAAATTTAGGGGTTTTTCAACCTCTTAGGGGGAATTTTAGGGTGATAAAATTTTTAGGGGAAATTTTAGGGGGAACCTAAAGAACCTTAGGAAGAATTTGGGGCTTACTTTCCTAACACGAATCAGCAAATTCCATCAAAATTTGTGTCAGCGACAGTCGCTTTAACTTTTAAAATTTGCTGGTTGGACCAACAAATAGAATTGTTTACTTGTCCTGTACCTCCAGAATATCCTCGATTCGATATCGGTGGGAGATAGTGTGGACATATTTACATATTGGGGAGTTCAACATCTTCTCTTATGAAACTGGTACGCGTTTTTTAGATTGCTAATAAATATGTAAATAGAAAATTTGTAATAATGTGTTAGTTTAGAAATTCGAGTGACTCCTTTTTCTCTCGAACTATGTATTTTAGGAGCAATAAGAGGATGAGCTAACCTCAATTTGCCTTTTTTCTTTTTTCTTTGATTATAGTTGGCTACGGACGGAAAATTCCCACTTCGATTAGCCCCGCTTAGAGCT
Source organism: Microchrysa polita (assembly GCA_949715475.1). Classification (NCBI taxonomy): domain Eukaryota; kingdom Metazoa; phylum Arthropoda; class Insecta; order Diptera; family Stratiomyidae; genus Microchrysa; species Microchrysa polita. The sequence continues at coordinate 129,042,330 of OX454415.1, read as the reverse complement.
ACAGCTAGTAGCTGTCGTCGCTTCGCCTGTAGACCGATATATGTTTTCGCGGTATACCATTAGACCCACACATGAAGCGTCTGAATCCATTTTCTTTCATTTTGACAGAACGAAAATCAAAAAAAAAATTGATTCGGTTTGATCGTGTGTGCTGAATTACGCTTCGTACCCTCGTCTTCATTTCACAATTTGCGCTCAGCATGAATCCTTTTTGGTGTTTTTCTGTCCTTTTTTCAATTTAGGGGGAAACCCATCATTTTAGGGGGAAATCGAGTTGAATTTAGGGGAAAATCACGCAGCCAACCTGGCAACACTGAGCAGCTGTCAAATGGTAGCTCACGACCCCGACGCTTGTTTTTTAACGAGCTGCCATTTGGAGGTAATGTAGGTACAGCTTTAAATACATTTTAATTTGAGGATTCGCCACTTATGTGCGCCGTTCGACTAACTTACTCCATTAAATCGAACACCCAGTGCAGTGAAGTTTTTTTTGGAAAAATTCTAAGTTTAGTTTTACCAAATAGACCTTTTTATTGCACTAGCTGCTTGTTCTCTGTTGAAATATTGTGTGGAAATTTGGAATGTGCGCCAATTTTAAAAGTAATCACCGGTTATTCCCGGTTTTTCCATTTTAAAAATAGTACCGGTTAATAACCGGGCAAAAATAGTACCGGATATAACCGGTTTTTTAAAATGAAACTACCGGTTATTCATAATAACCGGTTATTAATTCCCATCCCTACATTGAAGAGCTTGAACGATAACTTTAACCGAATCGCCAGCTCCAATGTTTATTATTGTGAAAAATACGGTCTGTTTGTTGTCGCTTTGTCGACATCCCGCCACTGTGTTAATGGCTGAATTCAAATTGTAAGAAAACGACCGGACGGGTAAACTTGCACGACAAGAACCATCGTATGATCATTTCACACTATCCGATCAAAACACGGACCGGCGAACAATAATCACACAGCAAGTATGTATAAATGTTGCCATGCACGCTCCAAAGTTAGTGTACAATGAAGTGACGAGTCGACAAGATTAAAATGCAAGTAAAACACGCGCTAATTGTCTTTGCAGAACGCCTGAACTATTGGTAGATGCAATCGTCTTATCGATCGTACGATTCCTACGAAAGAAAAACAATCGTGTCACGATTTTTTTCTTTCGTAAGACTCGTTCTTACAATTTGAAATGAACAATGCTTGTCTGCTGGCCACTACAAAAGCTCTCTTGTCTTGCAAGTTTACCCGTCCGGTTTCGTCTTATAGTCTGAAATCAGCCAATAGGTTCCCTATGTGGTTCAATAATTTGACCTGCATTGAGGAATACGTAGGTACTGACTTTTTGAGTTTTGAATTGGAACGTTTTTATAAGACAATAAATAACAACCCGACAACCTGATCCCATCATGTGAATGGAACCAATAATTTCTGTTTATTATGTGCTTTAATCAAAACCGAAAGTATTGGGTAAGGCATAAGGATTAAGGATGAGGATTAATTTTGTATGTCCTAAGTAGGCATGGGTGTATAATCACGACAAATGATTTCGCCAATTTCGGCTGTTTTCAGAACATCAGATATTCAGAAATACACCCATGCCTACTTGGAACATGCAAAATTATGATATACTGTTTCGTATACGGTAAGCAAGCGAATTTTTACATGGAATGTCACCGGTGCACCAAATTCTTTGATCGGTGACACGCCGAAAAATTTTTTTGCGACGGCTAAAAAATTAAACATCCTAAAATTCGCAGCGCGCAGCATTCTACTGCTTTTGAAAAGTAGCAATCAAAGATTTAGCAAAATAGGCTAAATATAAAATATTGTATAAATTGTATATATATGTATATATATTGTATAAAAAATTGTATAAATTTGGAAAGAATTTTTGAACCGGTTTTAACCGGATGGACAAACAACCGTCCGGGTTAAAACCGGGAGGAGAAAAAAACCGAAAAAAAACTGTTAACCGTTCTGAAAGTACCGATTTTCGGACTAATCGTCCGGGTTTTGATATCCCTAGTATGTACCCACATTCAGTTGGGCTTTACTTGGCGGCCATTTGTCTTTCGCTGCAGATAGAGAGTGATATGTTCATTACGCGACACGCTTGCGAACAGTGACTCCATTAGCGGTATTTTTCGTAAATGAAAGTCAATTTGACAAACTTCGGTTTTTTTTTCGAAATAGTTTTGTTTGTTTGTTTAGTTTCGCCATGAGTTTTTGTTTCGTTTGTGCAAAATCCTTAAACGAAGGTGACGTTGTATCCGTATATTGATTGAGAGATGCATTGAACGTGGTCATAGGGAGCATGAAGAAATTTTGAGAAATGTGAATAGTGTTCTAATGCATCAATCACTTCGGAAAATTCAACAATTCAACAGTCAGCTTAGTTTATTTTTGACGAGAACACAATCTTCAGAGGTATGAAGTGGGAGGCATTGTTGGTAGGGATGAGCATCGAACATCGATGTTTCGAAAACATCGATGTTTTTGGACCGATGGTCGATGTTTTTACCATCGATGGTTTTGCGTCGATGTTTTTCACCATCGATGGTTTACGTTTCGATGGTCGATGATTTCACCATCGATGGTTTTCAACTATCGATGTTTTCTTCCTCAACATATTTTTTTTTTTACAACTCAACTTTGTCTTTATAAGTGTATGCAAATACCTTCAAACAGCCCAATCAGAAAAAAATGTGAATCCATCGTAACATACAACATGCAATCCATCTATCGTGAACACTGTACACACAAAAAGGAGTGTTTTTCTTTATACGCCCGGTAGGGCACAATTTCCAAATGTGGTTTCGCCCTGGAATAGTTTCAAAATTTGGTCTGGGCCAAATATCAGTGTCCCAAGGCTTAAGCGGGCCGCAGAATAAAAAAATTGAATACGCGTATTGAAACCTATGTATTTTTGTAATTTAATCTCAGAATGTTTCATTTAAGGTGTGACTATTAATCTAAGGCAGTAGCTTCCTAGGGATTACGTCCTATAGAAATTACGTCTTTTGAAAATGCTCTTCAAATAAATTGAGCACCTTAGATAAGAAGTTAAAACGCCAACATTATTTGTGAATTAATTTCCGTCAAATTTTGGACAGCTGATCCGAACATTGTGGAACCGGTCATAAACATCCAGAGGCAGCCCAAAACAACCTTGGGAGCGAAAATTCTTAGTCTGTGTTACATCAAGTCCGGTCAGAAAGAAAGGCTCACAATAGACAAAAATTGGTTCTGTGATGAGGTGTGAAACAAACGCTTGTACCAGCTAAAAGGGAAAAATTCTGCACTCTTTATGTGATTTCCTCATCAAATATACGATTTCGGGGCTTTAGAATTTCGTCCCTCAAATAAATATCAGCCCAAGATGTTTTTATCCAATAACCTGAAGGATGCGAACGCGAGTTATAGTGCAACGTGCCATCAGATAGCTAGCAAGTTCGGCTAATATTAAAAAAAATGGACCGAATTTCGGAACAAAACAATTTCACGAAAAGGCTTAACGTTTTCTTTGACAAAAAAAGGATGCCTTAAGCAAATGTAACTCAAATAATCGTCGGCGATTTTTTTAAGCGTGCATAAGCCACTGAATTCTTGGCGAGTTTTAGTAAATTGTTGAAATGAGTTCAATATAGCTCGAATTTGTGCTGCCACACATTTTTATACCCTTCGCTCGTAGAGTCAACGAAGGGTATATTAACTTTGTCATGAAGGAAGCATCTCCGACCATATAACAAGTATACATATATGATCAGTATAACATGGGGAGTCGATTGGGCGATGTCCGTCTGTCTGTCTGTCCGTCTGTTGCCACGCGTTTTACTCGGCCAATTGAAAAGCTATGAAGCTGAAATTTTGTATGTTTTGTATGTTTGAATCGGTAAAATCGGACCACGGGGTCATGGGGCTGCCATACAAACCTAACCCCCCAAATTAGGTTATTCTAAGAAAAACTTTTTTATTTGTGCATCGATTTCAACCAAATTCCACACAAATGTATTTCTATTGATGACACACAACATATGTGAAAATCGATCAAATCGGACCATGGGGTCATGGGGCTGCCATACAAACCCAACCCCCCAAATTAGAATCTTCTGAGAAAAACTTTTTTGTTTGTGCATCGATTTCAACCAAATTTCACACAAACGTTGCTCTCTTGGTGGCACAAAACATATCTAAGAATTGATCAAATTGGATAATGGGGTCATGGGGCTGCCATTCAAACCTAACTCCCCAAATTAGGTTCTTCTAAGAAAAACTTTTTTATTTGTGCACCAATTTCACACAAATGTGTTTCTCTTGATGACACATAACATATCTAAGAATGGATCAAATCGGATAATGGGGTCATGGGGCTGCCATACAAACCTAACCCCCCAAATTAGGTTCTTCTAACAAAAACTTTTTTATTTGTGCACTAATTTCAACAAAATTACACACAAACGTGTTTCTCTTGATGACACAAAACATATCTGAGAATTGATCAAATCTGACCATTGGGTCATGGGGTGGCCATACAAACCCCTCCCCCATTTTGGTTCTTCTAAGAAACATTTTTTGCACCAATTTCACAAAACCTTGAATTAATGTGTCTTTACCAAAGCAACATAAAAGTTAAAAACGAATGGAATCGTACTGTGGAGTCATGCTCCCGCAACCCCAATAAAATTTTCCGAGTAAATATTTTTATTTGTCCACTTATTTCAACCAAGCCCAAAACTTTTGTCAAGACGGAAGAAAAAGAATGAGAAGGGGGATTAAATACAAGTCATAGGTACGCCCGAAAATCTTTTAGCCCAAGGAGAGCAAAGGGTATCCAAATTTCGACCGCGCCCGAAATTAGCCTCGGCCCCCTAGTTTTTAATTAAGTTCTTCGACCTGGCTGCGTATGGGGTGGGTTCTGGGTACGAAACGAATGCAAAAAAAAACTCAAGGAGAAGAGTTATATTCTGGTGGGTGGGGGAGGCATTGAATGAAAACCATAATCAGCTTAATTTTTTATATTAAAGTGATTATTTTTTGAGTGAGTTCGATGTTTTCTTACCATCGATGGTTTCGTCTCGATGTTTTTTCGATGGTAACCATCGATGTTTTTCTTTCGATGCTCATCTCTAATTGTTGGCCAATGAAAGAAAAAAGAAACGATTTGTTGATATACTGCAGAATTATTTAACGAATCATGGTTTCTTAGTATCCTAGGCTGTAGAGGATGCGGATACACAAATGTTCAAACGGCTTTAGGCATGTCGTCCAAGTTTGACTCAATTTTCATCGTTGGAGAAGACGTTGATCTGCTGGTTATATTGTCAGGTATTGGATATCATGTCTAGAACGTCTATTTTTAAAAATGGAGCGAGGATCCGAAAATACAATTTTGTATTCATCAACAGGTTTAAAACACCAAACTCTTTCAGAGGATATACTTTTTCTTCTTGTACAACGCATAGTTACTTCGGAATGCTCACCTTCTTTCGGGTATATCTCGGCTGCGGCTGATCGCATCGACTTCATTTTTTTTCTGGATTGTAAGATTTTTCTGTGACTCTGAAGCCGGATTTCACAACCGATCGCCTGAAGTAATTTTCCTTCATTCAGTATGCAAGAAAGAGGAGATTACCTTAAAATATTTCAAAAGATTTCAGAAAAGTACATAAAGAGATTTTAATTTAAGTATTCTTCTTTCGACGTATCTTCCCTAGTAACAATTTCATCATCATCATCAACAATGTGGTACGATAGCCCGACGTCGGGCCTTGGCCGCCTGAATCGTTGACCTCCAATTGTCGGGGTTACGTGACCTTGTCCTCCGGTTTCGGAAGCCCAGCAGCTGGTGGGCATCTTCACCTACGGAGTTCCCCCAGCGAGCTCTCGGTCGTCCACGCAATCTCGCTCCATCAATCCGTTGTGCGTTCATCACTTTCTTTGGCATGCGTTGTACATGCCCCGCCCATTGGAAACGTTGAAGCTTCACGAATTTCGATACTTCCATCGATCGTTTTGTACACGCTGAGCTTCGTGTTCCTGTGTGCAAGTTTCGAATTAATTATAGAGGGGACCGAGAAATATGTCTTATTGGCTAGTTGTATCCGTCGCTTAATTTCATCGGTTTCGTTGGCGTCCTTTGATAAGTTACAACCCAGATAGTTGAAGTTGTCTACATACTTGATATTAAGGTACCCCACTGTGATGCTTGAATTTGGTGGCGTCCTTGTTTTCGATTGCATCATGGCCTTTGTTTTGCTTCGGTTGATATGTAGTTCTTCCTTTGCGGTGTTATTGAGGTTATGCAGAAGGCTTTCTGCATCACCCAATCTTCGAGACATTATGTTGATATCGTCGGCGTACGCTACTAATTGAGTCGACTTGATGAATAGTGTTCCGCTGCTGTCCATATTCATGGCTCGAATTACATACTCCAAAGCAAGGTTGAAGAGCGTCGGCGCCAGCCCATCGCTTGAGTCCAGTATGAGTTTCAAATAGGTCAGTGAGTCGGTTCTGCACTTTGACCTGCGAGACGGTATTAGTCATCGTCATCCTTGTGAGTCGCACTAAATTTGCCGGTATACCTAAATTCAGCATAATGTTGTACAATACACTTCGATCGATACTGTCGTATGCCTGCTTGAAGTCGACAAGGATTTGGTATATACGTCGATGTTATATTCCCAGACTTTTGGAGTAGTAGCTTCACTGTGAAAAGCTGATCGGTCGTTGAGCGACCAGGTCTGAAGCCGCCTTGATACTCGCCAATAGAGAGTTTTAGCATACCGTATGGAATAAAACGACATAATTTGACATTCCATATAAAAATTCGCTTGCTTACCGTATACGAAACAAAATATCTCAATTTTGCATGTCCTAAGTAGGCGAAGGTGTAAAAAACGACAAATTATTTCGCCAATTTCGACTATTTCCAGAGCATCAAATATACGGAAATACACCCATGCCTACTTGGGACATGCAAAATTAAGATATTTTGTTTCGTATACGGTAAGAAAGCGAATTTTTATATGGAATGTCAATTTGTGTCGTTTTATTCCATACGATATACTAAAACTCTCTAATGATTCGTTCTGCGTACGGATTAATTCTCTTTTCAAGAATTTTTGATAAAATCTTATAGGCCGTACAAACTAATGATATGCCTCTGTAATTCTCATACTTCAGCTTGTCACCCTTTTTGTGGATTGGGCAGATTATGCTTTTGCGCCAATCTTCGGGGATTACCTCGTCGTTCCATATTTTCAGCAGTAGCACATGTACAGCGTTCGTCAGGCACGTTCCATCCCTATAATACTTTGTAAAATACTCTTTTCTGACAATAATAGGGGCACTTTACAGGGTATAACCACTGAATAATAGACCAATAATGGCATTTGGCGCGGTTTTTTAATCGAATTGAACCCTATTGTAGCATGTATTATGCTTCAAAAAGGCGTACGTCATTTGCTTTATATCATCATTTTCTGTCATTGAACAAATTTGGAAAAAAATAAAAAAACAAAATTTCCGCAGCTAGCATCGAACCCGTGTCTGTTCATTGACCGTCTAACACGCGACCACTTAGCCAACCTCACATATAGTCAACATTGCTCGTAAACACTTCAAATGGTTAGTTGATTCTATAGAAATGCTTGACAATTCTTTTTCGGATCTTCTGCAATGCACCCTAAATCTATACATTTATCAATAAAATACAGTCAATTTCTGCGCAGAGATCACCTTAATTGGTTCCGAAGAGAACAATGAGTGAGTAAGTGTGGGTTTCATACAAGATTTCAAGGATTTCTATTGAAGAAATTATGTATTTCAGAGCACTTCATAAGTGTCAATTCATTAAAAAATCATAAAGTCCATCCTTCTATAAAACTACGGTGAAGAATTTATTGGATGACCATACGAATGTCACACTATAAAAATGAAACCGACTGTGCTATAGAAAAATATATGCATGTGTGTGAATGTCACACTATAAAAATGAAACCGACTGTGCTATAGAAGAATATATGCATGTGTGTGAGTTAACTTAGAGAGACTACTGCATGTGTGTGTAGTATCATCCAATAAACACAAGAGTGGAATATTTAAAGGAGTATCTTTTTAGGTTAACGTTTAGAGACAGTTTTACCGAAGTCTTATACCATACCATCTTTAAATTTATTCCATAATGATGATAGAAAGCTTTCTGGAAAATGCTTTAAGGATGTTTTATCGGATCAAAATATTTCTTTAAGCGATGTCACACGATGAATTGATTTCGTGGTACTATATGATTGCTACAGTGTGAAGTGCTTCTTTAAAGCAAACGAATTGTTGCTTGGGTTATTAAATATTAAGTAAGCATAATGTCCAAATATGAAATTCGTTTTGCTTGTATTGTCTCCTTTTCATTCGTTCTAAAACTTGAACAAACATCTGACTCAAAAGAATAACTTATAAGTTGACATGGCCGTGTTATTCAACGTATGTAGTTTATAAGTACACAAGAGTAGGATCCTTTTTCGAAATTTTATTAAATTTCTTCTGTACAATGAATCATATTTGTGAAGCTGGACGACTATACTGATTGTATACCTATGGAATGGTATGACGCAACTGCTAAATGGGTTTTATACTTAACATAAGAAAACAGCAAGCGCCAACTTTCTTGTACATATTTCACAACCAACCCTTTTACTACAAAAAGGCAATTTCCTCGCAACAAACAGCATGAGCCTCGCCTTTAACTCGATCTATTATTAAAACTTCATTTTCTGGCATTTGCCAAGAAAAAGTGCAAATTTTTTGTAAACTGTATTTCAAGGATACAACATACTGAACGGTACAAGCATAGCTCCCAAGTTTGTCCACGGCTCGCGTTGTCGTTGTCAGTGGGAATTATTAAAAAAGTGCATTATGGAACCACATCATCATCGCCGACATTTTCAGTCCTAAGTGCAACGATGTACCTTGTGGTATTCTAGTTTCAACAAAGTTTTGGAATTCACTTAATTTTAGGGTTACGAATTTTTTTAAATGTATTTCCAAGGTTATTGAGGGTGTGTAAAAGGTGGGGGTCATATTAAATTTTTGAGGTTAGGAAAAAGTTTAATTATTCTTAGTTAAAAAAAATTATCAGTTATAAAATTATTGTAGTACCTATCCTTTATGCAGCTCAAATTGCCATTCCCAATTTCGTCTATATCGCATTCCGTTTTCGACGATCGCCAAAAGTATTGACAATCATCAAATCAATTTCACTAATTCAAACAATTCTCCTAAAATAAATGACATCAATAAGGACATCTTAATCGAAATTGATTGTGCCGATTGACTCTGTCGAACGCAACAATGGAACGAGCGTAATCAAAAAACATTAAACAACTAAATTACAGCATGCGACTTTGTCCACCATTGATTTCATTATCATTTATCATTGACTCTTAAGAGAGTCCTTTTCGTCAATTCATCTCACGTACACTTCATTATACTCGTATATCTAGCTAGAAAAAAGAAATCACCAATGTTATTGTTGTTGACGGCGAGCTGTTATCCTTTCGAGAACGAAGAACGTTAATAAGTGTCTAGACTCGACAAAAATCGATGCCACCTCGCTCATACTAATGTTTAGCGAGTGTATGGGTTCGATTCTCAATGTGTGGAAAGGCCACCGCCCGCCTAGCCTGAATTTAATTTTCGTATTATTATTTAATGATGGGTGGGTATCATAGACACTTTAAATGCTGTAACAATTAGATATCCTAAAGAAAATAGATTTGTTGAAAGGTATTATTAACGTACAAATTAAGATTTGATAATTTTTATGGACCTAGCCATCCCCATTTCTTTTTAGGAAAGTATAGATAGGTTCGCATTTCAACTGAGGCGTTGAGAGGTGAAAATATGAACACAATAGAGAAAGCCCATAATATTTTCACGCACCCAGTTGGGTAAATCTTAACCAACGCAAAACTTTTATCAAATTTACACAAAAGGATATTTTATCATGAAAATCTGAATCTGTATTCATCATGTTGACTGTGGCTTTCTATCATCTTTCCGTCTAGAATATCCTTCGCATTTCCTATTCGACCTGACCATGTTCAAATGCGAAAGTCCTGCAAATGCACGCAGCATACTCATGTCCCGAAAACGAAAACCCTAGGAACGGAATAAATTACATTCGCCGTCTGCACTGTATATTGTTTGATGGCACGATGGATAAAATTGAATAGAGGATCTCGGAAGGACTACTTGACGACTAGCAGCACCTAGGCTCTCGAAAGACTGCATTTATAAAGATGTTTGCAAAGGACAATGAACCATGGAGACGAAAAAAAAAAACATAAAAAAAAGAAAATGTTTTTAACAAGGACTATAAGTCACGAATCGGAAAGCGTTTATACAAAATATTTTTTTTTCGTTGTGAGATTAAACAGGATAAATAGTTTTGTTTCTGTACTATGCGGGTCGAATAGTACAAGAGCAAGGACTTTGTTTGACGGCTGTGTTTCGGAGACAGTGTACATATTACAGAAAAAGGAGGAACAAGTAAAATATGATTTTATACAAATGTTTTCTTCTCTTCAAAATAGAGAATAAAATTCAGGCACCTTGCAAGACTGAAGTTATTACACCAGTACAGCGATGGAAAAATATGCAATAACGCGGAAATTATCGAATAACATAAACGCCCCAGGAAGGATTTCCCCAATGTGTTTTCCCGACAAAACAAAATACGCGGGACATACCCCGAATTTTAACCATTTGGCTATCATAGGCGTTAAATTTTTTTTTCAAGGTCCATTTTATCAAAGCTTTCATATCTTTAAAACCTTACCATAGCTATAATACAGAAATAAAATGTAAATAAATTCATAAAAAAGAAAACTTTACTCACGTTAAAATCAGAAAAGCGCTTGAAATTTTAAATACAGTAGACTCGCGAAAAAGTGAACTAATTAAAACTGCGACTGTTCACCTTAACGGGGTTCATGTTATGCAATTGCTCACAAACAAAAAACATGAAAAAACGAGACCGAGGCAAATTTCGGGCGCGGCTGAAATTTGGATACCCTTCGGGCTAAAATTTTTTTTCGGGCGTACCTACGACTTGTATTTAATCCCCCCCCCCCATTCTTTTCCTTCTGTCTTCACAAAAGTTCCGTTGCGTCGACAAAACAATATTTGTGTGGGGTTTGGTTGGAATAAGTGGGCAAATAAAAATATTTACCCAGAAAATTTTATTGGGGATGCGGGAGCATGGTCCCATAGTACGATTCCATTTGTTTTGACCTTTTTAGTTGCTTTGATAAAGACACATTAATTCAAGGTTTTGTGAAATTTGTGTAAAAATGTTTTTTAGAAGAACCAAAATGGAGGGTTGGGTTTGTATGGCAGCCCCATGATCCCAAGGTCTGATGTGATTCAATCTTACATATGTTTTGTGTCATCAATAGAAATATATTTGTGTGAAATTTGGTTCATTTTGGTGCACAAATAAAAAAGTTTTTCTTAGAAGAACCTAATTTGGGGGGGTTAAGTTTGTATGGCAGCCCCATGATCCCATGGTCCCATTTAATCCATTCTGACATTTATTTCGTGTTGTCAATAGAAACACATTTATGTGAAGTTTGGTTGAAATTGGTACACAAATAAAAAAGTTTTTCTTAGAAGAACCTAATTTGGGAGTTGGCATAAATTAACACGACGAAATTCTCCTTCGGGCACAAAAAATTTGTTTCATTGCGGGGCTTCCACTTGGGGGTCTTGTACGAAGTCCACATGGTGAAATTCCTCACACATAGTGGAGGATTTCTTGGATCAATTTTGATTTTGATATGATTTATGAAACATCTCTTTCAGTTCACCCGTTACAAATTTGGCACATGCTCACTGGATCCAATATCCACAATCCTTTTGGTTGCATCCATCCTATGCAACATTAACCATTCTTCAAGCAAGCTTATCTCTGCATAAAATGCTTATCCTCCGCCCTATTCCCCTGTTGTATCACCAATTTTTCGAGCCGTTGCAAGGGATGCACAAACTCTCCACTATTATTCCCCATCCCCACAAAAAAGAGCGGCGATGATATTCCCCTGCCGTTTAGCCCACTAGATAGTTTGCTCTGTTGTGGGCCTGACACGCTTAGTTACTTTGGGTGCCAAGAAAAAATGTGTTACCGGCGAAACAGCATGACGAGGACAACGACTAGTGCACAAGGTGAACGACCGTTTGACTAGGACATATGCAGAGGGTGCGCCGCGCTCGGAGCATCAGGAGCATCAGGACGATTACATCGTATTCTGCGTGCGGTTCATCATAGCACTAGCACTCTGCTATATAGGAATCTACGTCACTAGGACACTCTTTGGAACTACACATTGGCATTGCCCTATACACGTCACGATGTCACAATATAGCGCAGTTTGCCCTAGATACGAGGATAAGTTCGCGCGCGGTGGTGCGTTGACATAGTGTTGGTGTACATTGAGCTTGTTTTACCCACAAATGCCCAGCAGAGAGATTTTAACGAGAAACTGACTCGCTGCTTCCTTTTCAACGGACCACGGACATTTTTATGCTTCTTACGAGTATTTCTATAGCATTACTCGCTCAAGACAAAAACATTAACCTCCCGCAAATGAGGTTAAACATGGCCTTTAAAAAACGAAGAATAGAATAGGGTTTTTGTGTTCACAGAGCAGTGCTGTAAGCACGACCTATTGCACGAATTGGGCGTGGAGAATGCAAGAAAAAAAATCCGGCAGGATAAACTTCAATGGGTTTCTTTGAAAGGGACTTTCTTTGTGCCGAATAAGGTTTCCTTAACGGTCTGAATAGGGCAAAAACGTTAAAATTTCTTCAACCTAGGGCTCGGATGGGTGATGGTCGTGTTTGAAAATAAGGCGCATCCTGTACTGTGAAATTTCCAAATATAAAGAGGACATTTAAAAAAGCAGGTCATGCTGACCATGTACAAAGAAATACAGGGAAACAGAGTAGGTTCTTTCCTTTTCGATGAAAATATGCCGAAGTTAATAAGATGAATAGCACATACACTACGAGTATTCTTGAATGAGAAGAGCGGATGTCATTTGTCTCCTCTCCACTTCATTGACTGATATGTCCTGTTGATTAAAAAATGTGGTTGCGGCGAGAGATGACCCAGCAAGTACTTTGAATCCTGCGCTCGTTCCAATCGATAATTCAACGACCCGAACATGAACACTCGCCTTGATTATTCGATTTAGGGATTCGCTGGATTCGATTTAAAAGGAGGCGAGGGGAGCGTTTCGGAAATTGGAACAACATTTAACTGAATGGAGTCAGGGTGGTCGCGATTAGCATAATCTTGTCTTTTGGAGCGTTCGCCATTGAGCTCTATACTTGAGTTGTGATGATGGGCAATTGAGTTGTATGTGATTGCAAATTTATTTTTGAGTGGTCGTGCCTGTTGATGAGATTGGGTCAAGTATTAAAAGGATTTTAGATTATATAAACTCAAACTTGTGCAGCGTTTCATCTTTATCCTTGATAGCCGCTAGTGCATTTCTGTAGACTTTTTTGAAGTGTAGCCAACGAATACCTACTTACCAAAGATAATAGCGACGTTTTTTTCGTATCGCGGGTAAATCTGACTCGAAAAAACGATCGTGGGTAGCATCCCGGTTAAGACCAAACAGCTGACATTTGACAGTTTTTGCGCATCTTTGATTCACCTTCGTCGGCTTATTTTTTAGATGTGGTGAATTTTATCACAAAAGATGATTATTTCTTTCTCGTGATGAGAAAAACTCTCACATTTGGTTTGAAAAAACAAATTCCCTCATATTTCCCCTATGCGTCCGCCATCTACATTTGAGCTCTATCCAGTGTAGGGTAGTTCCACGCGTGAACTTTACCTGGTAAGTGTCATTTTTTTTATATGAAGTTCTACCCAAACCTGCACGGGATAAACACAATAAAACGTACCTAATAATAGGTATGTTTTTTTGGTTATCCCGTGTAGGTTTGGGTAACGAAACTCCATATAAAAAAAATACCTGCTGACCCACCTGCCATTTTTTTTATATGAAGTTTCGTTACCCAAACCTACACGGGATAACAAAAAAAACGTACTTAATAGCGACGTTTTTTTCGTATCGCGTGTAAATCTGACTCGAAAAAAACGATCGCGGGTAACATCCCGGTTAAGACCAAACAGCTGACATTTGACACTTTTCGCGCATCTTTGACTCAGCTTTGTCGGCTTATTTTTTAGATGTGGTGGATTTTATCACAAAAGATGATTATTTCTTAGCAAAATCTTTTCTCCTGATGAGAAAAACTCTCACATTTGGTTTGAACAAACAAATTCCCTCATATTTCCCCTATGCGTCCGCCATCTACATTTGAGCTCTATCCCGTGTATGGTAATTGCACGCGTGAACTTAACCAGGGTAAGTGTCATTTATTTTATATGAAGTTCTACCCAAACCTGCACGGGATAAACCCAATAAAACGTACCTAATATTAATTGGAAATAATTTCGAATTACATTAGCGACGTTTTTTTCGCATCGCGGGTAAATCTGACTCGAAAAAAACGATCGCGGGTAACATCCCGGTTAAGACCAAACAGCTGACATTTGACAGTTTTTGCGCATCTTTGAATCGCCTTCGCCGGCTTATTTCTTAGATGTGGTGGATTTTATCACAAAAGATGATTATTTCTTTGCAACATCTTTTCTCGTGATGAGAAAAACACTCACATTTGGTTTGAAAAGACAAATTCCCTCAAATTTCCCCTATGCGTCCGCCATCTACATTTGAGCTCTATCCCGTGTAGGGTAGTTACACGCGTGAACTCTACCTGGGTAAGTGTAATTTTTTTTATATGAAGTTCTACCCAAACCTGCACGGGATAAACACAATAAAACGTGCCTATTATTCGATCCACCATTTCTGTTCGTTTGAAAAAAATTGCGTATAAAGTTTTGTTGCCAAAGTTGGAAGGACTTGCCTATGCAGGGTTTAGGTCACGGTACCAACAACATGGAGAACAGACAAATTCGCAACTTTTCCACAAACTATGTTTGAGTAAACTGTCTCAATTCAAGGATTTCGTACGTATTCTGGCTATGGTAAGTGTTGTAAAATTTACTGTGGCTTTATCTCGAAATTAGTTTAGGAAATTATCTATTTTTGTACGTTTACTTTTGTGTACATATAGACTTCATGGTATCACACTCAGAAAAATTTCAATGGGAAATCCCATATTAAACTAATCATTTTGTCCCATTATTTTTAGTCAATTGGAAAAATCAGATTACTTTAATAATATCGAAACCATTACTTTCACTCGATAAATATCCGTTTATTTTAATAGTTGACTCATTTAAAAATAAACACATGGTCTGGTTATTTTCCAATAGGATATATCTGGTTGAATTAATAGGATCAATCCTATGAAAAAAAAATAAATTCATTTCACTCGTAATCGGATCGAACTATTTTTTCTCATATTATTTTACCAGCCACGCTACGTCATTGTGGATTTTTTTTAATAATCACGATATTTGGCCAGGCCGAGTATTGAACATCCGATTTGTTAGTATGTACTCTTTAAAACTTACCAAGTCACTGGGAGACAACCGAACGATCTCGGCTACGGAGCATGATGTTGGTTATCTTGCAAAATACATCTGTATGCTTGAAATTCAATTAAAAGGCATATCCCATTAATGCTATAGAGCGTTATATAAAAGAAAGCAGCTGGTCTATTTTCGGAAGTAGTCTTTTCTTTTGCCGCGCTGTTAAATTTATAAGACAGAAATTATTAACTTTACGGGATGCATTTTTCTCAGCGATATAGTTGATTTTATTACTTTTGTATTTGTTTTAATGGGATCCATCCTATTATTAGTTAATCATATCAGATCTTGTTAATTTAATGGGACAAACTGATTAAAATGTAATCTGATGTCCCATTGGATTTATGGGACAGATTTCATTCCATACAAAATATCTCAATAGGATTCATACAGTTATATTAATTATTTCATCTTTTTACTTTTGTGAAGAAATCTGGTAAATGGCCGCCCAATTAAAATAATGGTACAAAAACTTTGAAGTTTACGGGGTCCATTTTTCTGAGTGTACTGTAAACCACCCAAACAAGCCACCGCCAAATGTTTAATGTCAGGGGAGATGGGCACCCAGTCTAACAAAGTCACATTTTCCTCCTCAATAGACGATTTAACCACCCTCGCTGTATAAACTGGGGCAAGATCATGTTGCAATATCCAACGATCGCCTCCATACATGACATTTATCTTAGGGATTTTCTCTTCTAAGAGCTGTTTATAAGATGAACCCGTTTGGCGACCTCGTAGGATGACCAAGTCGATAGTTCCATGATATGATATGGCTCCCCATGCCATAACGGAACCTATTCGGGAGTGATGGCGTGACATAGTCCTTCCTAATATCATGATAATAGTAGGAGAACCCATGTGGATCGTCCACATAAAACCGTCTTTTATCCGTAAATATTACCTGCCTCCATTGTGATGTCTAGTTCATGAATCTTGAGGCGAATTCCAGGCGCTGTAGGCGATGTCGTAGGGTTAAGGCTGCTTTGATATGATATGGCTCCCCATGCCATAACGGAACCTATTCGGGAGTGATGGCGTGACATAGTCCTTCCTAATATCATGATAATAGTAGGAGAACCCATGTGGATCATCCACATAAAACCGTCTTTTATCCGTAAATATTACCTGCCTCCATTGTGATGTCTAGTTCATGAATCTTGAGGCGAATTCCAGGCGCTGTAGGCGATGTCGTAGGGTTAAGGCTGCTTTTTTCTTTAACCGTAAACGTTTCAAACAAGAAAAAGATCTACACTTGCTGATAACACAAAAATCTCCCCGAGCTTATGCGCAGTAAGGAGCGAATTCGAGGCTTCTCTAAGAGAAGTCGCCTTGATGCACCGGAAATCGCTTTTTCTGCCTCCTGCGTATCGTCGGCCATTATTTTCACTATCTCGTATACAATTATTAAGAACGTTCGAGCTCCGCTGAATCCGTTTTGCGATTTGTCGATATGAATATCCTTTTTGCTTTAGTATGGAAATTGTTGCCTTTTCCTTGGCAGAAAAAAGCTTTCCTTTTGACATTATCCACTATATGACTTACAGAATACAACGCGAACAAAAATGTTTCCACAAACACTTCTCACCACGACGAGATAACTCTTTAAAGTAAGTGAACCTATACAATTGTCGCAGTGGAAATTACGATTTTCATTTTAAAAAATTCCGATAGCTATACGAGTTGCTTGGTAGAATTGTAATATGTATTTACTAAAATAACCGTTAATTGAGAGAGCATTATTTAAAACTTATTTCCGATGAGAGTACATAGAAATTATGTATATCATTTTAAAACAAAATATCCATGAACCTAAGCATTTGTCGTGCAGTGTATGTATATGCCAGCAAATAAGCTTAATCATACGGACCTAAGAAATCTTCGCAAGTTTGGTCGAATCAAACTGTTTGTATAAAAAATAGCAACGCATGATTTTACCACCTCATATCTACCATCATTTCATTTTAGCATTTTTTCAGGCAGTTTTTATTTCAGTAAGGCAGAAGAAACCGTTGGGTGATAATTTAGCAGCAAACTTGGATGTTCCCTAGAATATTCTTTACCAAACAAACCAAAATCTAGACAAAAAAAATAAAAAAACATCCTCCCCGGCGGGGAATCGAACCCCGGTCTCCCGCGTGACAGGCGGGGATACTGACCACTATACTACCGAGGACATGTTAGCTGTAATGTCAAGTGGTTACATAAGCATTCTACAAATTGTGTACATTCAATGCCAATTTTATTGCTCTATAGAAATTCGTAGCTATGCAACTATCAATGAATAGCAGCTCATGTGATAAGAAGAAGACACAAATTGACGTTTGATGTCCGTATTGTCAATTCAAATTCGCGTTGCTGTTTATGGCGCGCGTCTATTCATCGCATTTTTTTGAGCGGAAAATAAATTAAACTGCAGAGAAAGCATAAGATAATTGATTAATTAGTTAGTGTTGTTCTAAACACAATTTAGCAATGGCGCACACGTGTTTCAATTGTCCGGCAACGGATAATCTGTTTGGGTGAGTTGTAAATTGTCTTGGTGTTCATAAGGTGGATTTGCTGTACATGGTGTATTCCCAATGTTTTTGATACAAACTTGGTTTCGGTTTTTAAAATGAACTGAAGCACTTGTACACTTTCGTTTAATAGAAAAGGCAACCTGCGTTGTAGAGCAAATTCCTTGTTAGTATCAATACTAATACGCTTTGTCTATTTTCAGCGCTCCCGAATCAATTGAAATGCGCGAAAAATGGCTAGAAGTGATGCCCGAAGAGATCGCCGCCGTATTGGATGACTCCTTTCGCATATGTGCCGAACATTTCGATCACAAGCATATTTTGGGGAATGGTTTAGCGCCGCGTGCGATACCGACCAAGTTTCAAATCCATAATGTTTGGTAAGAGCATGGTTCTCATTAAATTTTCTATTTTGTGGAGTAGTCAGCTAGTATTAACACGTCTCTCTGACGGTCTGGAAATATTCGATTCCTTTAGCCGATCATAATGTTAATTCAGTACCCCCCCCCCCAGTAGTCCATGCATTGTTGCCTTCTAAGAAGCTGTTAAATTATGAAAGAGAATGGACTGAGGGTTGGACGAAGTTTTTGTGCTGCCCGATACCAGCTTTGTACATTTAATGAGAGTACATCATGTCTATTGAACAACTTCATCTTGCAGCTCAGATTTGCTTCTACGACCAAGAAATTACAATGCAATGGTTGCATTCAGTCTGTGAGGTGTCCCTAAGCGCCATAGCGCAGTGGTGTTAGGTGCATAGCAGCAGCTGGGCAATCGAAAATATGGGCCACATCGTGTGGTCTAGCTCCGCAAGGAGGGCTGGTGTTGGCGATTCCTTTATCTATTCGTGACATCCATCCTGCGTCTACTACGCTTCGCCATTAGGAGTACCTGAGCTATGCAGCCATAACCTCCCTCCCTTGCGGGACGACGAGATTTATCCGGCTTAAAGCCGGAATGGTGTTCTCCGCCGGGATGCCTCCCTTTGGATCCCCACCTTGGGATGCGACTCTAGCTGGTCGACTTGTCTATCACCACGAACCCCCTCGAGTCCAACGCCTAGATGGGTAGGGACCATGGTCCCCTGGGCACGCCCATCCCTGAGGTACACTATTCGCTAAAGATTTCTCTATAGCAGGTGTGATCCTCCTTTGGCCCCCTTTCGGAAGACCTAACGAATTCGGACGCCTCCGCAGGATCGTTATGCCTGTTTACTACTCGTCTGCTTAAAGCGGACTCATAGCGCTACCGTTCACATTGGTTTGGCCTCCGTCCGTTTACTAAGTAGCAATTTGATTCGGGCCGTGTGGTCATCAATCCACGAGCCAGCTAGGTAGAGGCGCAAAGGCCATTCTCCCTAACTGGCCCCTTCGAGGCTTGGGTTCTGCGAAGCCGCCAACTCCGAGACTAGACACGTACGCTTATATGTGGTTTCTCCCCTACGAGGAAGCACTGCGTCGTGTGAGCTTGTATAGCTGACTTTTTGAAGGAATAGGGAAAAAGTCAAGCTATGCTGTGTCACCCATACATGATGAGCTCGGGAGCTCAGGACCGTCAACTCCCGAAGGTCTTTTGTACAGATCCACGCCATGGCGTATCAACCATACCAGGGGCCTCCCTGCGCTGCTCGGGTCCGTGGTGTCGCAACTCACCAAATATGTGTGTCACATGAACACACTTCCCCTGCGGGGTATCTATTCGTGACAGACAGAAATTTAGTCGCGGGCACCATACGGTGCGAAGCTGAGCCAAACTTGTGCGGGTAGGTCTGGGCAAATCCGGAGAGATGGCTGGTGGTTAGAGAATTCTAAAGTTGCCTTTTTGACTTCTTAGGTGGATACTAGGCCTTATAATCGGAACTCTCGAAAGGAACTTCCTTATACTCGGTATTTCAATTCTTTGTCCCTTATTGAGCGTCTGATGCGACACAGAGGAGGTGTATTGTCCATGAGATGGTTGTTCAGGTGATAAGTACGGTAGCATCCGACAAGATACTGTTCCTATCGTTACTGGGTCTTTGTCCCGGAACCACCCATGGATCTTATGCATGGCCAAGAGTCGTAAAACCCCATCGACACATGTGGGGAAATACAAATACGCACATTTATTTCATTCGTTTTTACCTGATTGGAGCAACTCACGCCGGCCAAATTCTACTCATACGCGCCGGCATCGAAACAAATCCTGGTACCCGGATGCCCTGCCGCGTTTTTGGTAAGAGGATCTCCGTGCAAAGAATGGTGCCACTTTAAAAACTGCTCAGGGCTAAACAGCGCTGATCTACGATCAACACCTTTACAGCGCCAAACTGCAGATTCTGCGGTCAACAGTCATCATCGACTTCTCAACAACACGCTTATCAGGGTCAACAACCATCACCTGTCACCCCCTCAGTTTCTACTCGCCATACAACAGCACAACCACAACAAGTAGTAAACTACTCCACCACGAATATTGTTCATGTAAACTGCAATGGTTTACAAACCAAAGGCGTCGTGCTAACCGTCTTCATGGACCGACATCAGATTCAAGTTGTTGCAGTTCAAGAAACAAAGCTAAAAGCCAACTCATCGCTAAATTCGTACTGAGGCTATAACATCATCCGACGCGATCGACCTATTGGCGCAGGTGCTTTTTTGGTCCATAGAACGTTGCCATACACTGTAATTGAGATCTGCTCTACCACCTCCCACCGACGTACGTCTAGCTGAAAAGAACTTGAGACGGGTTATTCTAACTGCTGCCAAAAGATACATCCCAGCTGGTCAAATGTAATGCTCATTTGGAAACCTGCCACATGAAAACCGGTATTAGCAACCTTTGGAAAACTGTGCGCGCACTTTCCAACTCCGTCAAATCGAAAGGAAAGGTAGCCATAAAGTTCGGTGAGAAGACCTACAGCAACAACGACAAATGCGCTCATAATTTTAACCAGCAATTTGTCGAACATCCCGAAAAGGACAAGCTCAAGCGCGTAATCACCAGAGCTATCGGTAACACCACAACAGACCAGCGTCTTCATGTTACCACCAACCAATGATGTCAACTTTAGTTACATTTCAGTAATCGGTTATATTCGTTACATTTGTTGCGAGTAATCGTTACTTTGTAATCGTTGCTTTGAAAGAAACACATAAAAACTACAACGATAACCTACTCGAATGCGATAGTTCTCTTATTCACGGTTCGTCACCGACATTAGAGATGGATTTGCACTCTTTTACACAATTAAATTGCGAGACAGGCGGAAACCCAATCGCGCTCGGCCGCAAATTGTAGAGATATCGACCATTTTCTAATGTACATGGTACGTAGTTATTCGTCAATTTCTGTGGTCAGCATCTTGGCTGACGATTATCTCTGACTGCACTAACGGGTAAAAGGCTTCGACAACTCTGGGCAATTGTGTGAGGAATCCGCTGACATATCGATTGTGTCGCCACGCCAAAGGATTGCAGAGATATCGACGGATTTCCGAAAGAATACGAGGTCAATCGTTTCGTTCATTAATAGTATGCGATAGGAAATCGTGCTGGCTCGATACTTGCACACTGCGCTTCTACCTACTACTCGGTCTGCTCGATTACTCAGACTTCTCGATTACTGGGACTGCTCGATACTTGATTACTGGGAATGCTCGATTCTTGATTATTGAGAGAATGTACATAGATATAAGACAGTGTACTACTCGATCTACTCGATTCTTGCGCTTGTAGCTTGTACTATTCGGCAAGCAGCACATGGTATGATATCTATTCTCAGGTAGAAGCGCACGTATCGAGCAGGCCGAGTAGTGGGTAGAAGCGCAGTGCGCTAGTATCGAGCCAGCACGTTTTCCTATTGCATACTATGAACGAAACCGCGTAATCTTTCCGAAATGCGCCGATATCTCTGCAATCCTTTGGCGTGGCGACACGATCGAGGTGTCGCTGGACTCGCTACAAAATTGTCTAACGGTTTGGCGGATACTCTTTTTCGGTCAGTGCACAGGGGGGTCAGAGATAACTGTCAAACTGCATATTGGCACACAACAATTTCACAATCAGCTTCATACTACTTCCGAAATCCGTCGATATCTTTTGAATCCTTGAGCCGATCGACACGATCAAGGTATCGCTGGACTCGCAACAACATTCTCTAAGGTAGAACCAGGTAAAGACCACACGCTTGGAGAGAAATGCCTCTGTCTCCTGTAGCCAAAATACTTGAAGCGCTGGTATTGCCGAACCTCCTGGACCGCATCTAAATTGCAAATCACCAACATGGTTTTCGAAAGATGCACAGCACCACCTCCGCTCTTGATATTATAACATCCAACATCTTTAATGGACTAAACCAGCAGAAGCCAGGTCTCTGCAACTCTCATGGTAGTCATATACAGACCTGTCAAAATGCAGCACTACGCACCGTCATAGGACAACCTACATCGTGAGACAAAAATTATGACTTTGAGGAGTCACAATCTAAAATTCTTCTTACCAAGCAATATTTAGTCGGATGTCATCGAAATAATCACCCGAACAACCGACTTATGGACAGCACACCTCCTCCGCGTCGAATTAGATGATCAATCAGGGACAAAGAGCGTAAAGTTCAGCAATATAAAAAAGTTCCGGTTGCTATGATGGCGCAGTCGTCAGCGTATGAGATGATTTAAAGCCCTGTGGGTGGTGTAGGAAGATAATACTATTCTCTTTGGGATGTCTCGTTTGATTTTTCAGACCGCGAATTTCCCGTTTTTTAATTCGGTGCAGGACTGGCGACCGGGAAAATAATTAGCAATCCATTTGTAGACTTGAGGTGTAGTGGAGTTACGAAGATCTGTGCGCTGAAGAAATGTGACGCTCGAGTGGCGGAAAACTACAGAAGTGTAAGTGTTGTTAATTCAATAGCCAAATCGCAGACAGGGGAGTTGTTACGACGGCTTGAACTCTACTGTAAAAAATATTCTGCTTTGCAGTTAGGTTGCGCTTGTTCGTATCCGAGGCGGGGTGTTCCACGTATTGTAGATTGAATTATCGCCGTTATTGGTTGCGATCTTAGCTGCTACCTTGTTTAACGGGGTTGGAAAGGGTTGTCAGTGTTTTCCAAATGTTGTTCTTGTCTGTTTTGATATTGCAGTTTTGTAGATGTGAAATCCTTTTTTGCCTTCTGTGGTAGTTGACTTGTTTGGCAATTTTAGCGTTCAAGTTGATACGATACGAGGGTAATTTGGCTCACTACCTAGTTCCTCTCTCAACATTGCTAATTTTGCTACATGCATTTTAAAAAGTTACGTCTCAATCTGTGAATTGGGCCTGCTAGGGAATTGGTTTTGTCTGCGCTCTGTATGATCCGCCTGATATGTTTATGATATGCTAGTGGTGAGTCAAGAGCCGGAGATCGAAAGTGAGCTAAAGTAAGATCCTCTAATAGGAGTCATATTTGATTCAGCCAAATCTGTGAGTTTCGCATCTTTACTTTGCAGACCAGAAGTTGAAAACTCCTTACCATGCTTGAAAGCATAGATCATTCCTCTACGTAGACCCGGTCGCTATAGGAACGTTGTTGAAAGATCGGCCATGTTTTCGTGCAGCAGAATAGGGAGGCAGTATCCTGCCCTCTAAAACATCTAATTCAGTTTATGTATACTTGGAACACTTGTATCAAAACTCAGTGGCGGATTGTCTATTTGCTAGCGTAGGCTGATGGCAATCGATCAAATCTCTTCTACGGAGCATATTAACCAGTAGCAACGAGTACACAATGTCTCTATGCGGCGGGGAAAAACGGCCAAGAATTTTTCTATCTACCTCGCTAGAGAACAGACCGAATACTCGAAAGGTTTTCCCCATCTTGTTTAACATCAGCATCTTGTTTGACTGGAATTTCAGATCCTCCGACTTGAACCGAATTGATTGCATCTACTTGTCACGGGCAAGACAAAGCTGAAATGCAACTCAAAGTCTTAATGCAATAATTCGTCTAACAAGCAGCCCGCGTACGTAATTCACCTGATAGTAGTATCATATTTTGTAAGGGAGCATTGACATCAGATAAATTCATCTTAACCGTATAAACAAAATTAAATCATGTCGGAATGCTGTTCTACGCACTGCTGTCTCCTAATTTTAGCCCAGGACCACCTACATCAGAAGACTCAATTTATGCGATGATAACTTTCGACTACAAAAATAATTTTGTCTCCCCATGAAATATCAGCCGTGGGTTTCGATATCTTGAGAAGGAGGTTCAAGGATACAAATGGGGCCCCTTCGATGATAAGACATACAGATCCGCTATCGCAGCGATTCACACTGACTAAATTTATCGGTCTACTTCCAAATTAGTTGTGACGGACGTTTAAAACATCTGTCCGAGTTGTGCTGGCGAGTTTCATAGTGTGGGTTCTGCAAATCCACTGTGCCCACTGATCTTGTCGTCATCTGTCGCATTTTGGCTATGTTCTTGTCCCTTGATATCACTGACGAGAACCACGACGAACCCTAAAGTAGATCCCCGAATATGCACAGCGGTGCCACGTCTTTCTGACCCGCTAAAAGAAGAAGAAGAAAAAGTCCCAACAATTTCGTTGCCGTAGCCGTCCACAGAATCACGACCGGGGGATTTTCTTTTGGACTGGTTGTTACACGTTTCATGTTTGTAAATTTTCGAAGTTTTGTTTTGAGCCAGTTTTTTTGCTAGTCGACTGCCCTCATTTCTTTATAGTGGCTAAGTTTTTTTCTCTTGGAAGTTTCAAAAGAAGCAATCTCACCAAAAACCCGACTGCGATTTAACCTGGCCTTTGCGGATTCCTGGACCTGGGATATCTTCGCGTTTCTCCTTGGCTCAGCTGTACATCACATGCACTTTCTGAGTTTCTCCTTTGCAGCGTCACATATAAAGGTTGGCCCTAAATCTAACCAAGTCCATCTAGAGAAGTTTTTTGGATTTATACGGTCACAGATTGTTCTTGCGAAATTCTTTGCATTTCGGAACTGTGTTCCATTTTCTCGGTACCTATTTATTTGGGCAGTGGCTCAAAGGTACTAAAGGCTTCATTGCAATAAAACCAATAGCAACCAATAGCAAGGCGGCAGGGTATACCAAGAACTTCGGGCACTATCTTGTCTCACCTCCGATCCGGTTAATGTATAGATAAATTAATGTTTGTCTCTCTCCAGCGTGAGCTTAACTACATTGTAAATTTTAAAATGGGTGGTACATGTACAAAGAATGAACGACAATCGCATGTTCAAGAATGTGATGAACGCGCAACGAGTGGACGTAGCCAGATTGCGTGGACGACCGAGAGCTTGATGGGATCAGATGTTCATCAGTTGCTGGTCTTTTGAAACTGGAGGCCAAGGTCACATAACCGCCAGAATTGGAGGTCAACGATAAAGGCAGCCAAGGCGTCAGACGTTTGTGCCACAAAGAAAATATTTCTTGTTGTTAATAATACCGTTATAATACTGTAAAAAAAAATTGGAGTAACAGTGGGTGGTGTTGTATCTGACCTTCGTCGATATTGATGGATTCTTGGCAGGACTATGACTAAATCTTTCTTCCTCTCTTAGTATCTTTGAGTATGAGTTACGTTAATAGCAATTGACAAAATATTTTGATAGAATAGAATGAAAACCTATTTTTTTTTATTTTTATTATTGCAGGTGCGAAATCGAAGACGACGAAGATAATGGTGCCGATGAAGCCGAATACTTAGACGATGAGCTCAATACATCGCTAGAAGATACAGGTCTGGAAGACACTGACGCTTGTACGCTGCAAGAGTCTCTACAGTCTCTGGAAGAGGACCCACTAAATATTTCATCGAAAAGTTTCGAGGAACCATCTGATAAGAGCTCAATTGATCCATTCGGAGATTTATCACCGGTCAAACCTCAATCAATTGAAAAACAACAATCTCAATTTATTGTGAAACCCATCACCACCCCTCCTGCGGCTGCGTCGAAGTCAATTGCACCGAATATTAGCCCCTCGTCAACAGTCAGGATTGTAGCCAAATCAGCGGTTGTACCAGCGTCTTCGGTAGCCAAAAGTTCAGTCACGTCACCAATTGCAACGACTGGCAGTATGTCATCGGCAACACGAACTTTGATCACATCACCATCCACACCTGTTCAAGCAGCACCGATACTCATTACTAAAAGTAGTCCGTCGATAGTTATCGCCAGAAGTAGTCCGGTGGCCGTGGTTGGCAAAGCTGTTTCATCCGTTGTCACGTCGGCCAGTACTTCCTCTACCAATGTTGTTGCCAAAACAACGCCAATTGTTGCGACGAAAATTACGACTCCGTTATCGTCGAAAGCGGTCAGCAGTCCAGCATTAGCATCCGGACGTCCGAATACTTCCATTGCTGCAACTGCATCAGCGAAGCTAAATGTCGATCAAAATATTGCAAATGTGAAGTTGTCTCTTCTAAGGCCATTGCAGAAAATTCATGGACCGCCGAAAACGGTTGCCACCTCCGCCGCACTTCAAGTAAGCAAGACTCCATCGTCGTCGACTGTCTCGACAACGACATCTGCAAAAACTGCAGCTACAAATGTTCGTGCGAGTACCACTACTATTGCATCGAAGGATACTGTTCATTCGACTCCAGTAAGTTCAGCTCAGAAATCGACGACGACAGCGGTCAAAGAAGTCGTGTCTCCTCCCACGAGTACCACGAAAACGACTCCAGCTGCCAAGCGAATGCCACTATCTGAATCGAAAGTAACAAAACCTTCATCGAGCAGCACAACACCAACGACAGCTGCCGATTCTGCGAAATCCGCTACTAAACCTAGTGGCATTCTTGGAAAAGGTGTCATGAAGATCGTGATGGAACCATCATCAGCAGCTGAAACCATATCAGAAGAAAAGAAACAACTCGACGAAGAGCTTATAATGGAAATAACAATGCCAACAGAATTCCACGCACAATCCCGCGTCATGCCTGAAAATCGCGCAAATATATTGTCAAAAAAAGTACAATCAACGCAACGCATCCCGCCCCCACTGACGGCTTTCAGTAAAACGGCACAAGTGCACAAGGCAAACATAAAACCTCCGCCTACTACTGAACATATAAAGCAGCCGCGAAAACAACAGCTCGTTCCTCAGCCGCCAACGCCATTGCCCAAATCCACTCCGATCGACGCAACATGTCCCAAGCGAGTGCGTCGCAAGCAATTCAAATTTCTCAATGCAGCAGCGGCAGCTGCGCAGGATGGCTCTGGACGTAAATCTGGACGTAAAATCAAGAAGAAAGACACATCCGAATTTGTAACAGTATTCGGGAAAGCACGTAAAACGAAAAGTTCTGAAACTGAACCAGGAGATGAGAAGAAAAGCGCGACAATAGAAACTCGTCCAGTTGTGCTACTGCGACGGTTAGTAATTCCAACGGACGGTCTTATATGGAAAATAAGCGAATTGCAACGTCTTAATGACATGTTGAGGAATGTTGAGGAGGAGCCTCCTACGCCCAATGTTGCGAAACCTGTTGCTTCCACTCGTAAACGAAAAGCGACTATAATTAGTTCTGACTTTGGAAACGCCAATGTCTCGGACTTCACAGAATCGTTGCTAGAACCACAAATCGACATTCGGGTTGACGATTCTCGTTGTTTGCCTCCGGATCATGAGGATGTCGAAGCTGCGCTTGCTGAAATGCACAATGTCCGGCAATCGGTACCAGCAAATAATTCCCTTCCGCCAGTAAAAGTGGAAGAGCCCCCGCGAAAGCTTTCCCGAAGATTCAATGCCCCGCTTCCACAACCACCCAAACCAGTTCAGCCAGCTAAACCCGCAGTTCATCCCGCGGGGCACCTTGCAGTGGTCAACATCGGGCAATCAGCGTTCAATAATAATGTGAAAAAGTATACAATTGCACCGGCACGACCTGTTGGAAATTTTGCGCGTAAATCAGTTCCAGTAAGGCCGCAATCGAATGTTACTGTTTTTGCTGCTGCACATCAAATCACCCAAGCTCCGATGAATACCAACAGTCCTGAAGGGAGATTCCGAATTCAGCTAGACTCACTTAAGGGTGATCTGAGAAAGGCGATATCTGTTGAAAAGGAGCTCGTGGCGAGTTACAAGAAATTGGATGAACGATGTACGAAATTGCGAAATTTTCTGGATGAGCTGGCTGACCATGGGTTGATTATGAAAAGAATTTAATAATTTCGAGTGGAATAGATTTATGGATGTGATTAGCTTTACTTTTGTGAATAAAAACGTGGTTTATTCATAGCTTGTGTATGATTTTTTCCGGGTCCTATTATATCACATCATCGCGTTGCGTTGTTGTGGTTGGGTTATAAGCAGTTCAAACTTGGGATATGCACGTCTGAATTCAGCGTTAGGTGTATCGTTTATAGGGCCAAAGGATTATTCACACCTGCTATTGAGTGGTCTTCAGCGAATATTATACATCGGGGATCGATTTGCACAAAGGACCACAAGTAGACATCCCTACCCTGCAAAGAGTTGGACTCGAGGTGTCTGGAGGTTGTTTCTTAAGTCAACCAGGTGGAGTTGTAGCCCCAGCGTTGGGTTTTCGAAGGAGAGTGCATTCTCTGCATAAAGATCCGTGTCAATAAATTGCAAAAGGCCCCAACAGTTAGACGGTCCGGGGGGTAAAAGCACCATCTGAGGTACTGAGAAAGATCAGTGGCCGCAGCAGGGCATTGAAACAAATGACCATCATCGTGACCCGCGCCGGCGCTATTTGCGCAGATTTTATGTATGCTCCGGGTCTATTTAAGAAAAGTAGGAATTAATTATATCCCTGAACATCTTACAAGATCTCGTAAGCCACACCTGGCATGCCGTTCTTAAAATTTGGTCCACGTTGCCGCCCTTTCCAAACTTCAGCAAACCCCTCTTCAAAATGTCCACAACTTTTCCACGCGACCATTTCACTGCGGGCAATAGGGTGATGTATTGTGATGGGCAAACCATTTTGAATGTTTCTGATGTGAAATTGAGGCTGTTATCCGAAACGGTCCATGTGTTAACAACATCTTCCATACCACCTTTCGGTATTACTTTACAACGACGGCTGTGGCTAAGTGGCTGGCTGACTTACGCCAAGCTTCCTCCGAATGTTTTCTCAGCTGTCGTATTCCGCATACTCTCAACTTCCGGCCAGTTAAGCGCACCAACAACTACAGATCATGTCGTTGCCGATTGGACTGAGGGCGCGGTCATAGGTGTACAATTTTGTTTCTTGCCTAAGCATTTATAGCGCGATCCGAGCAACTTTTGCCAAAAGATGAGATTTTTACGTTTAAGGAAAGAAAGAAATTGTGCGGCCGAATGCCAGCATACACAAACCGTTCATGATTTTAATACAAAGTTCGGGAGGAAGAACCGGCTGATCGCTGAAGAACAATTGTGTGATATGATTCCCGTTCCACCTATGGGCATATTTCCTCTCTGCCTCATTGAACGACAACACAGCATACGAACAAGATAGGAAGAATTGAACCATCTCTCACGGTGCATGAAGGCTGCATCATCTCCGTAGCTATATGCATCAGCTGCGACACCTATAGCCATTTCCTTGGATCGTAATAGCAAAGGCCTAGCGGCCAATGCAGTGTTAGTTTCAGGCAGGATAAATGCTTCCGCGTAAACGTTTCTCCACTTGAACTTCATTTTCTTTCCAGTGAGTCTGTCCAAACCTGCGGGGTTGCCAAGTTCGGCAGAAACGATTCGTACAAGTTTATAGCACTCAGGAAGGATGTCAACTATGGAGCAGACAGACTCTCAAAGAGTCCGCAAACGGTTGGAGTCGGGACGGATACCAAGTGAATCTACGATCTTCCCCAAATACTTAGTTTTCGGTTGGCCGACCGCGCACTTGTCAAGACGTACTTCCAGCGCTTTCAAAACACTCGACAGTCTTGAAGGCGGCCCTCCCTATGCCAGGAACACTACGACGATTGGGGTAGCAAATTCGGCATAGTTAAACCTTGTGATAAAATTCAAAAATTGTAGTCGATATTGCTGGTCCCCTACAAGCCAAAACGGACACCGACCGGAACTGGTCGTGCTCTTAATGGTAGCTTCATCCAGTTCTGCAGTATGATCTTCGCCGTTAACTGCTCCGCATTTTCCAAATTCTCCAGAGAGACGACCTGGGAAATTCTCTTTAAGCCCATGCCATGCCCAAGTGATCATAAGTGTAGCTAAGATGGATTGGCAGATCGCAGCGGTAGACATGTCGCACAAATCTACGGTCTTCATTGCCATGTCGCCGAAAGACTCAGATCGAGTTCGAACACGTAATCGACGACGCCGAATTTTTCCCGGAGTTCGATTGTCGCGGAGAAGTAAGCATTGGATATTGGGATTGTATCAAAAGTTGCACATACGGCTGTTCCGGTATGTGGCAATCCAATCTTGTTCCAATTCCGTTGCGAAATTACTATCCAATTTGAACCGAAGTCGTGCTTCAAGGTCAAGGAAGCTCCAGTGACCAGCAACTTTTGCGAATTTCCGTGTGATCCTGCCTTCGATACAGTCTCTTCCACAGTTGGTGTTCTTCCGCTTCTATCCATAAACTTCTTGGCCGAGTCACAGTAACATAGACTAGGAAAATTTTGTCCCGATGCGAATGTAAACAGCCATAGAAATGATACTTTGGAGGCGTACGAATTCATTGTGATGTTGGGGCCATAACTGATGCTTGGCTAGGCGACGGGGATGTCACAATAGACACTCCAGATTTCACATCCCTCTCAACGTTTGTGAAGTTCGCGTCTGCTGGTGCACGTGACGGATTCACGAAGATAAGTCCTTACTAGTGAAAGACTTCATGTCGAAATGATCACCTGCCCGATTGAAGTTAAAGCATCGAAATCTTTTTTATACTTTCTTTTAATGTGCCAGGTTGTTATTCGATGAATATTGATTACACAGGGGTGTCAAACTCAAAACCTGGCGCGGGCCAAATAAGACTCTCCTCAGGTTTAGGTGGGCCGCAGAAGGAAAATTTAAAAAACTTTTATGTAATCGTATTACGAAAGTCGATTACAAAATTAAAAAATGAAGACAAGCAGCAAAAACGTGAAAACATGATTGATCTACAAGTAACCACAATTTCAAGATTTGCGACAAATTTTGGACAGAAGATAAAATTTTTTTAGCACCAGTCATCCGAGGTCGCCCAAAATAACATATGGAGGCAAAATAAATTAATTTCAGCAGAAAAGGTGGCTAAAGGAGACAAAAAGTTGTTTGTGATATGGTTTTAAACAAACTCATGCACCAATACAGCTTGATAAGTAAGTCTAAAAATCAGGCACTTGGGTCCTAATTATTATGTTCGAATTTCACATCCAGGTGATTTAGTCACCAATTCCAAGATTTCCGTAGTTTTTAAAGCTTTGCCATTTTTTTTTTCAAATAAATCTCATTTCATGTTTGGTTAGAGCCAACCAATTTCTTATTAATTGAGTTTCGGGACAGAACAGAGACTTAGACTTAGTATTGTCTACAAAAAAGGTGAGCTGTCTTATAAAATCAAATAACCAGCCTCAAATTGTTGGTAGTATTTGGAGAAAAAATCTTGCATAAGCCACTGACGAGTTTTAGTAACTTTTGTAGACTTGAGTTCAACTTCTGAATTTGTTCACCTTACCAATTTCACTATTTTTGTGTTGATACAGATTGTGCTGCTTTGACATGGCCGCGGGCCGCACAGAACCGCGAGGTGAGATTTTCAAGATTCTGCCCTCCAATTGCGTCGGACAACTGATGTTGTCGAACAACTTACTGCGTATGAGTGCTGTTTTATCGCTTTCTGCCAATTGCATAGGTATCTTTTTCAGAGCAAAAATACCCTGCCCTCTAAGAATCCATGTATCCATTCTTTGACTTTTCCGGGGCAGAGACGAAGAACGTTATTTGACCTGTTACATCACTAAAATCCGGTCTTTTATGGTCGGGGCTGATCTCGGCTGTTCGCATTGGCCAATGCCTCCAGAAATATTACCCTGTCGTCTGCAATCTGCTTTTGCATAGCGGTGATAAGCACAGCAAGTAGTTTATCGGCCATACTTGCGAAACGCGGCGAATTCTTCTCGTTGCGATGTACAGGGCAATGATGAGCTTGATTGCAAGTATACGTCGCCAGTGGCGTAGATAGCTTTTCGGCGAGGGGGGGGATCATTTTGCTAGATTACGTGTACTTTACGGTTATCAAATGTTGAATTTGAGAATAACAATTTCTGTATTTATTACACTTCAAATTAGTAGTTCCTTTGAGCAAAAAAACTGAGTCCTGAAAATATTGCGTCGATAATTTTGGCTTTTTTACTACGGTGATTGAATCCACAGTATTCCAATTTTCGTACTGTGATTGGAGTATCAGAGCTTTATATTGGGTTAGACCAGTGGTTAGTGGTTGCCAAGCTTCTCAGAGTCACGAAACGCCTAGCATCGCTTTCTGGCCGGAACACCTCAAAACAGAGATTAAAATAAATCATATATGTATGTCCAGAAATGGTAAATTGTTAAAACGAGAGTTCGATGGGATTGCCCTGTATTGTGGATAAAGTACAGCTTTTGTGTTTTTAAATCGAAATTTTTTCATGATAACTCAGAAATTCGATAGTAGTAGATATTTCTAATTTCATTTCATTTAATTTTCAAACTTGTAGGACACCGCAGCAGCTATGTATATATATTTGTTATAAGTTTCGAGGCCCTGGCTATCAGCCAATCGTTTCAAAAGAGACCAAAAATGTGAGTAGAACTTAAAATTTGAACTGTTAAACATTCGTTTAAAAAAATCGTAGAAAAGTTTTGATTAACACAAATTTAATCTTCTAATTAAATCGCGCCTTAATTTAAATCCCAAAAGCCTTGTCACAAACACTGGGGCATGCTTTATTTTCTGGTACACACTACTTCCTTTTCCATTTCCCATAGTAAAAATTTGTAAAAATAATCGGTCGATCAAATATTTTACAGATAAGTTGATTTCCGGTACAGTGTAGCAGACTAAGCTTCGGAATTTTAAAATTTACAAGCATTTTTTCGTATGGATTGTTTGCATTTTTTCAATTTTTGGATATCTTTGCGAAACCCCTGAGAGATCTTCACGAAACTCTAGGGTACCGCGGAACTCCGTTTGTTTGTTTGGTTATTCGTTTTCGAATTACTGCCTGCATAATACTATATATTTCCAATTTTGGAAATTTGTACAATTTGCTTTATAGAAGAATTAGTTAATAAAAAAAAAAATAATCCTGGTTGTATTAAAATCAATAAAATTGCGAACAACTAGAGAAAGTCAAGACTTGCTTTGCCCTGCTATATACGATAAAACCTTTCGTCAAATTTTAACTTACTCAAAACTCAAACAATAAAGGATGCAAAAAACTTAGAAGCAGTTTTGCAGCATTTTCTCTTCATTCTTATTAGCTTCCCACTCTTCTGAAATCTACATAATCTTGCGTACTGTATATTTCACCATTGGAAATTGTGCTTCTGTGGAAGAGCACTCCGTTTTCCATATTATTTTTAAATTCTTTAACCGAACATTAAGATTTTCCGGAAACAAAATTCTAAATCAGTGCTTACATTTAATTCGTTCAGCAGCACTTATAGATTACTTCAGTAGCGCTTGCCTGTGCGAAACTCCAGATCCAATGTGAAGAAGTAAATGAACGTAAAGCGTTGTAGTTTTCTATTCTATCGATACGCTTCTATTATACAATTAAAATTTGAGGAAGTGCTAAATTTTCTATTGCAGTTCTGAAAATGGTTTCACGTTTTTATGAAACACTACACACGTTGAATAATTCCAGCAAAAAGTTTATGTTTGCTTTGTTTTACGTAGGGGAGACTGGGGCTGGTTCTAACAAATTTTAAACAAAACTTCTTAGCTACCCAACCTTTTGCGTTAGAGACATGACTTTCTGCCATATAATGCGTCATTAATAGGACTTTAAATAGAAATTATTAAAATTATTGTAAACGTATTACATTCTGAATAATAAGGCTTTTTTCCTAAGAAACTCACATGTTAAAACTTACCCCAGCCTGGGGTTGGTTCTAACAGCCCTGGGGTAAGTTTTAACAGGAAGGATAATCATCGAATTTGAACTTTTTGCAAATAATTAAACACCAGTTAATCTACAAAATCAAGCTTTATTTTTTTTCAGTCTCATATTAATTAAATACAACGATCAGTATCATCACGGTTTTAAATTTTTACAGCTTTCAGAGTAGGCAATTGGTTGCCAACTTTCAGAGTTGTAAATTTACAACACGCATTTAAAATTACATCAATACATTTAACCCATTTCCAACAAAGATTTAATTTTAAATTCATAGAGGGAAACAAGTCCCATACCCATGTGTAAAATTAAATTTTTTATTTAAAATTAGCTTAACGTTAACTCAGCCGTTTATAGGCAATTTCGAGTCAACGTTACAATGCATATAATTTCGGAGTGTATATAATGTTGCAAGCACTATATATTTCCTATCCTCACATGTTCGAAAATTTTGGACCACGCCGAGATTCGATCTACGGACCTCTAGATTACTAGCATCGTAGAGTGGCGGCTCAACCAAGTGCGCCACACAGCGTAGCAGAATACTATCGACAAGATTTACGAAATGTAAAAATGAAATGATGAAAAATTACATTCATTTGATTTAATTTTACATTAAATGATGAAAAATCACAAATCACTTGATTTAATTTTACATTTTTTGTTGGTAAAATTACAGTAGCAATGTGATTTCACAATATTTTATTTAAAATTTAATAGTTTTCATTTATTTTAACCTTTTGCTAAAGAAATGTGTAAGATTAAATTTCAAATTTTTTTTTAGCTTTTTTTTGTAGTAATTTTTACTACACTTTGTGTGGGAAATTCAATAAACTTTTTACTGTGATCATATTCAGTACTGAGTGATATTTTAATGCTAAAGATAATTAAATAACAAAACTTTAGCTTTTATAGCAGTTTTCTTAAACTCAAAAAATTTAATAAACATCTTCTTTGAAAAACAATCACAGGTAATTAAAAAAAAATGGAACTCTAGCCTTAATATCCTAACACAGGAACTTAACTCGCGATTTGGGTAAGTGTTAACATGTTAGAACTTACCCCGTGTGTTCTGTTAAAACTAACCCCAAAGCCCAATTTTTCAGAAATCACATTGCACTATAATAAGTACGTAATTTAGCAGCAAGAAATTAGAGTGCATCTGTAGCTGAATAAACACTTTTTATATAAGTTAAAGTTTCACATCTTTGAAATGTATATTAAGATTGAAAATCAAGAAAATAAAAACGCAAAAAAGATCGTTTACCTGTTCATATGGGCACACCACACACAACTCGTTACTGCGACGGCGCAGACTAAACTGACGAGTCTCGACACGTTTAGCATTGTGTACAAACAGGACAATCATTATTTGTTTGTTTCTCAGTCTGATAGTTTGGCGTCTATCAGCCTGTTAATACCTGCCCCTGTTAGAACCAGCCCCGGTCTCCCCTACCTAAAGTAATTATAAAAAAAGTGTAACCGAAGTGGGGGGGGATTGATCCCCTTAATCCCCCTTTATCTACGCCACTGTACGTCGCCAATTAAAGTAACCATCAAGATGTCGTGTTGGTTTGCACGAGTCTTTATTCTCCAAAACTTAACCTAAACTCTTTTACATTCGGTTGCCAACTGTCATCGACATTTTACTACGGTTAACCTCAACATAGACGAAGGAAATTGCCCAACCACATTAAGTAGAGAGTGGCAAAAAACGGCAAATTCATAGGGAAAATGGCTGCAATTGGTAGGTAACCAACATCAAACAGGAAGAAAAGCCGTACCCATATTGCCCAACTATGTTATAAATCAATCATCAATTCAATTCACATCAACGGAGTTAGAAACTTTAAATAAAGGACTCGGATGTGCAATAATGCCAACAACTCCACGTGAATCCATTGTTGTAAATATTGAGGCTGGTATGCTGATCGAGCAAAAGGAAAAAATAAGAAGTGGCATAGCCAGAATAATTAAGAAAACCGGTAAAGAGATCGCGTCGGTAGATAAACAAACCATACAGCAACTCAAGGAAAAGCCAGTTTAAAGGTACGTGTTCGTAGAGACAATTCATGTGATGATCGCTCAGCGATCGTAGTTTTGCATCCAATTTCGAGCCGTATTTAAATATTTTTTGAATGGTTCTACTTTCCTAGTATCAACTATGGACTAAAGCAACATGTCCGTATAGAAAATATACCCATACAGTGCTCAAAACCGGTGGTTTAACTTCGATCGCTGAGCGATGATCCCATCAGTCGTCTCTACGAACACAAACCTTAAAGGTACGTTGTCCTCGACGCGGCCGCAGCGAGTCTAGCGACTCCAGCGGCTCTAGAGCAAGTTCCCTACCCCAAGCAGCCGTCGCCCGAAGCCCCACAAACAAGCAAGTGCACCACGTTCACCATTCGTACATGCATTATGTACAACAAGAGTCGCGCGACTGCTTTCTATATACAGACAGATTCGTGTATCAGCCGAATCAGTACGACTATTGTGCGAAAAAACTACCCTACCCCAAGCAGCCGTCGCCCGAAGCCCACAAACAAGCAAGTGCACAACGTTCACCATTCATGCATGCATTATGTACAACAAGAGCCGCGCGACTGCTTTCTTTATACATCTTCTTCTTTATGGCACGATAGCCCAACGTCGGGCCTTGGCCGCCTGGATTGAAAACCTCCAATTGTCGCGGTCACGCGACCTTGTCCTCCAATTCCGAAAGCCTAGCATCTGGTGGGCGTCCTCACATACAGAATGCTCCCATCGGGCTCTCGGTCGTCCACGCAATCTGGCTCCGTCCACTCGTTGCGCGTTCATCACCTTTTTGGGCATGCGATCGTCGTTCATCCTTTGTACATGACCCGCCCATTGCAATCGCTGCAATTTCACGATCTTCGACACCTGTAGCTCATCATACAGCTGATACAACTCAAGGTTGTACGGGATGCGCCATTCACCTCGTTCACGAACGGCCCCGAAGATTCTTCGGAGAACCTTTCGCTCGAATGTGTCCAGCAGGTGGTTAGAGTTTTGGGTTAGGGTCCATGCCTCGCAGCCATAGCATAGCACAGGTCGGATGATGGTTTTATACACGTGGAACCTCGTGTTCCGGTGCACCAGCTTCGAATTCATAATTTGGAGGACCGCAAAGTAACACTTATTAGCTAGTTGTATCCGTCGCTTTATCTCATCTGTTTCGTTGGCGTCTTTTGACAAATTGCAACACAGGTAAGTGAAGTTGTCTACATATTTTATATTGAGGTCCCCCACTGTGATGTTTGAATTTGCTGGCGTTCTAGTTTTTGATTGCATCATGACCTTGGTTTTAGACTCGTTGATATGTAGCCCAACTTCTTTGGCGGCATTATTGAGATTATGCAGAAGGCTTTCTGCATCACCCAATCTTCGAGACATGATGTTGATGTCGTCGGCGTAGGCTACTAGTTGAGTCGATTTAATGAGTAGCGTTCCGCTGCTGTCCAGATTCATGAATCGAATCACATACTCCAGAGCCAGGTTGAAGAGCGTCGGCGCCAGCCCGTCGCCTTGCTTGAGTCCAGTACGAGTTTCAAATAGGTCAGTGAGTCTGTTCTGAACTCTGACCTGCGAGACGGTATTAGTCATCGTCATCCTTATGAGTCGCACTAGCTTAGCCGGTATACCAAAATGCAGCATAGAATGTTGTAGAGTACGCTTCGATCGATACTGTCGTATGCCTGCTTGAAGTCAACAAATATTTGGTATACGTCGATGTTGTATTCCCAGCACTTCTGGAGTAAAAGCTTCACTGTAAAAAGCTGATCTGTCGTCGAGTGACCAGGTCTAAAGCCACCTTGGTACTCGCCAATGATTTCTTCTGCGTATACGGATTGATTATATTTTCCAGAATCTTAGATAAAATCTTATAGGTCGTACAAACTAATGAGATGCCTCTGTAGTTCTCACATTTCAACTTATCCCCTTTTTTGTGGATTGGGTCAATGATACTTTTACGCCAATCTTCCGGGATTATTTCGTCGTTCCATACTTTAACGATAAGTGTGTGTATAGCCTTAACAAGGCTCTCCCCACCATGCTTCAGCAGTTCAGCTGGAATCTCGTCAGCCCCCGGGGCTTTATTATGTTTTAGTGCTTGCATGGCGAGATCAACTTCTTCTACTGTTGGGGGTTGAACGGGAGGGCCTGGCTCAGCCATCAGCTCCGGAGCTTCTTGTGTGGGGTTGTTCGGTTGAACATTGAGGAGCTCTTCAAAATGTGAGGCCCAGCGTTTATCAACGCTATCTATATACATGCTATTCGTATATTGGCCGAACGAATACGACCGTTGTGCTAAACAACTACCCTACCCTAAGCAGCCATCGCCCGAAGCCTACAAACTGGCGAATGCACCACGTTCACCACTCATGCGGGCATTATATACAACAAGAGCCGCGCGGTTCATTCATTGTGGAGCTATGCCAAGCTGTATGGCGGAGAATAACTTTGTATCACAAGGCAAATTTTACAAAACAACATCCGACGTTTCGATGGGTAACCCAATGTCACCACTGTCGGCCGACATATTCATGACTCATATTGAGTCGCTGATCCAAGAAAAAGGTTGAATGCCGAGACTGTAGATACGATATGTAGATGACGTTCGCGCCAAAGTCTGGAAGGACATCAACAAGATCCACCCTAGAATACAATTTAGTATGGAGATGGAACAACAAGGCTAACTAATATTTCTGGATGTACGGATTATCAGCAATACAGGTAAGCTCGAATTCGAAGTCTATAGGAAGCCGACAGCAACTCCAAGGACGATCAGGGCGACATCAGCACCCCCTACTTCGCAAAAGCTCGCGGCATACAATTCTATGATGCACAGGCTTTATACGAGAAAGAAACATAATATATCCTTGACACAGCGATGAAAAACTAATACAACACCAAAATAATCAAGAAGCTCATGGAAAATAGAGGAGCGAACGCACTACATCACCTATTCGATCAAGCGAAAGACAAAATGAGATGGATAAGCATACCGATGGCCAAAAATTTCTACAAAATAAGGACATTCATGAAGAAATTCAACATCAACATCGTAGGAAGTAATACATTGGTCAGACGAAGCGGCTTATCACAACGAGCTTTCACGAGCACCTAAGGAAGACAGCAAGTGGCCAAAGAAGAGTTACCAGCACAATCAGATCATCCGTAGCTAAGCACATCAATGACGAGAAACATGCAATAACTAGCGATAACCTGGAACTGATACGACATGTAAAGAGGCCCCACACTTTGGATGCTTAGGAATGCCTCGAAATATTGAGACGAACCCCGGAGATATTGCTCATCACAGACTAAGGAAATTGCCCAACCAAATTAATTAGAGACCTGGCTAAAAAGAAGCCTTACTCCAATTCTAATTAACTCTTTTACATGCAGGAACCTACTTGAAGTTTTCTGAGTAACTTTTAAAAAATGTTTTCGTATTATAAGCATTTGTAAAAATGACAATGTACCAATAGCTAACGCACTGAAGAAGGGAGCACAGTGCTCCCGAAATACGTATATGCAACAAAAAAAATTTGTAGTTGGGAGCAGCTTTTTAATTTTTCATTTTACTATGGTGTTTCTCGATTGGTAACACTGCAGATTGGATTGTCCATTTCTCTCTGTCATTGTTTTCGAAATAAAACCAGAGATGCTAACTAATCGTCTAACGGGTGCCCCGATGGAGCCTGGTGTGCAGAATCGGCCGATTGTCTTATGAGAATTTAGTTGATCCGCCGCAAGTTCGATATCGCAATGGGTTTCAAAGGAGAGCGAACGAGACTAAACTCGCGATAAAACGGATAAGACCGACTCTTTGAACTAGAGCCGATTGGCCTGTGGATCTATTATGGAGCACTACCTCCAAGGTTGAATGGAATGTCCCTGTAATCTAACAATGATTCCTCGATGGAATCACGCCAGTCAAAGAGGAACTCCAAGATTATAGTCTGCGGCACGAGTGAACTTACTTGTTGCAGTTACGAAGTTGGGTTTACATCCCTTATTTAAGGGATTAATTAAACAGTAGTCTGACTGGTCTAGCGGTTAGTGCGCGCACCTTCGGTGCATAGGGTCATAAGTTCGAATCTCACTGTGGATCATGGTGTTTTTCGAACTCACGAGCTTGTGACGGACTATGATCTCACTCAGATTTAAACGAGTACCCATTTATGGGGATAAATAACATTGCTGAGCGTGATGCTGATCTCATTACCTCAACAAAAAGCAGATAAGATCTTGGAAATAGGATGTCACTAACACATCCTGCGGCCTTAGTCCAATGCTGGATTGTCGCGCCTGTTATTTATTTTATTTATTAATTAAACATAAAATAATTAATAAAAATAATTTAATGTTAAGACCACAAATGCGGCCCTTAGCCAACCATGGCTCTTGAAACAGGGCAAACGTGGACGAATTTCTGGCAAGATCTGCACAGGATGATCGATGATGCAGATTTACCTGAAGCGCTTGCCTTGCTGAGACCGCCTGCCTCGTTCGTAGTGCCTACTCCGCCCTTTACTATCGCTGTAGTTAGCGCCACGTTGCTTGGACTTTGCTTATAGGAGGAGCCATCGTCAGTGAGGTCCTTGCTCCTTTCGAGTGCCCTCTGGGGGGACAGTGCTGAGCTGAAGTACTGTAATTATTAGGCCAATGCGCCAATACTATGGAACTGAGTTCCTCGATTTCAAAAGCCTGCGTGCTGAAGCGAAGAATCTTCTGTCCTCACGGGCTGTCTTTGAAGAGGTGCCTGACATGGTTTTGACACCATGGCTAGTTGTTGCAGTGCTGTCCAGGATGATAGAGATAGACGGTGACTGAGTCGGACAAGTAATAGGAGCAGAGTCGCAAATCACTATACCTAAACAACAATTTTATGCCTTTGTTTAAAAAAAATCTGAAACTTACATGCAAATATAAATTTATTTATCGTTCAAATATAAATGTTACAAAATCACAAAAATAACGTGTGAAAATGCCAAAAACATAATTGCAGCTCAAAAATAGAAATATACGAGTCTCTTGTCTAGTCCACCACTAACCCACAAACTATACAAAATTCTCACAATTTATTTGATTTATTTCCAAAACCATCAAAAAATCGTGTTCACAAAAATATACTTTCGCTAATCTTAGCGCTTAGCTCGCCATCCATAAAAGACTCATATTGTGCACACGTACCTTCATATTCCCTGGTAATATAAGTAATAACGCACTCATATGAGATATGAGTACATATAAAGATTTACCGAAAAATGCTCCCGGGATACAGCCGTCTAAAGATACGAGAATCGAAAAATAAAAATGTTAAATGATTTCATGCAAACCATATATTCCTCTAGCTAATGAATATCGCCGTTAAAAACTCTTCGACAACAAGACGACTTCACTTGGCCAGAGCTAAGAAATCGTCTCGCGCGTACTTTACTGATTAAGCTCGGGGCCAAAAACTTGTTGGACTTAATGTTTTTTGGTGTTCACACACGAAGGCTCATATTATACTTTTAAGAAATATATATTTATTTTAAAATATATTTTTTGTATGTTACATTATTGTGTATACATGCCACCGAGTACATAGCTACAAGTTCGTGTGTCCATTATGAATGGGCATTTATATTTTTCGAGAATATTTATTTCGTGTAAAACAGAATAATGTCATTTTAATGTTTAACGAGATTGTTTATATGTCGACATAAATGATAAATCATGATAAAATCTATCGATGTTCGCAGTGTTGAGCTACATACTCGCGTATGTGGTACAATATGCAAGGTGTAAAGCTGTAAGGTGCACCGTGTATGCTATTAGTGCACGCACCTGTTTCAAACACAGATCACATGGGATCGAGGTTTTATGACCCTATAAAAGAATTAGTTGCGAACATTCGTTAAGGCTTAGGCTAGTGATTTATTTGTGATTTGCATTGGAAAGCTGTCCTTTGATAATCAAGGCTGTTTTGAGCGAAAGTTTTCGGAGTTCTCTCACCGAAGATGTCCCAGGGGACGGAGCCGATGCTTTTATAACCGTGCAGGTTAGGCCTACGAAAGGGCTCCTCAACGAGCGAGCAGCGGCATGCGCTTGCTGTAGCTCAGAGCGGTTGGATTGGGCTGGGTTTGTGGTGCCCATTGCCTCTTGGCCTCTACACAAAGAAAGAGATACCGCATGCCTATAGGGAAAAGAGAATACAACAAAAATGATTAAAATTGGGAGAAAGCTAATGCGAAAGCTGGTGACAGCAAGAACCGAGTGCGGAGGTTTTCGGCTCTGTCTATACATTTTTAAAACCAACAGAAATGTAAAAAAAAGGTCCTTCAGCGGGACTGCAATTGTCTTCCCTTGGTGCACAAGTGACGTGGTTCCGCAACCCATCTTCCTACTATGGGTGCACCGACGTCCCTTGTTGTCTGGATTGGGTTGCCATCCGTACTAGGGCATACAACTTACGACGCCGAGGGGCATGCAGGCTCTTCTCGTTGCGCATGGCCAGCCGACCCGCCATACGATGGCCAAGTTTGGTCAGCTGGCACCCACCTCGGTCGATAAATCCCATCCCTATGCGATTTGTCCGCCACGGGAAGACTGCGATAGTGACCTATACACTAAAACCGCGTGAATACACAGCAGAGGTAATCCTCATCGTCCTGCTCTTGCCGCCACCAGCTTAGGGTCTAGAGCAGGGGTTCCCAACCTTTTTCGGTGCATGCCCCCCTTGCAAGGTTAGCAGAAACTCGCGCCCCCCAAAAAAAAATTCGCTCAAGAACGGAATAATGCTCTTCTCACTTCATTCGTTTTCTTTTCTTAAGAATTCGCTACGTTTACAAATAATGAGAGAAAATCTGCAATCATTTGGAACAACCTCACTGAGATTTTGGGCCAATCAGATCTGCTTGGATTCTGTTTTCGCAATTATAAATTTATAAGCAGTTTCAATGCTAACATTTAGCTCATTCGAATGTTGAATTGATTCCACACTTCTTAAACTATAAAACATGGCTTCAGTGAGTAGGCAATTCGTCGCACCATGGCAATGTTCGAATTTGACTGGTACGAAGTGAAGAAAACGTAGCAGCCGCAGCGGACAGTGCAGCTGAATTGGGCATTGTCGGAGAGCGAGATTTGGCTATGCATCCCTACTAGATTGGGTTAAGAATTGAGGCTGCATTATCATAAGACAGGTATAGCGCGATGTTGAAAATGTTGCCTGAAGATCCAGTTTTAGACCAAAAACTAATTTTTCCTGACGGAACCATTTTTTTTTGGCTCAGCGATGCGTCAACAAGCAAAATTGAAGTCATTGGAGTGACTACATCAATTTTATGAAGCATCATTTCAATTTCATTCAAGTTTAACAGGTAGTGCATTCCTAATTTTTCCCTCTGTCTCTATTCCCAAAACAATTTCAGTTATCATCATCAAACAGACTTTGGACATTGGCTCTTCTCTAAATATATTTTATAGTGGCTGCAGCGATTTAAAAATTTTGCTTATGAATCGAAGAATTCTATCAGCTCATGGCCGTTGTAATATAATCGATCACATCAACACTTGATTTGAGCCTACGCCCCCCCCCCCTTTGCCGATCGTTACGCCCCACCGGTTGGGAAGTACTGGTCTAGAGCAAGTACTCGCTATTTGGCTCTGACCCACCCTAAAAATAACGGGTCCCGGCCCATGAACTCAAAAATATAATTTATGTAGCCCATCCGCGGGCGCTCTGGCGTTGGTAAAAGCATGGACAGCGCCACCCATGCGTACTACCATCGGGAGGATGGCACATAACTCCGTCAACCCATCTATAACCCGGAATGGGAGTCAGGGAATCACATAATTATATTCCGTAGGCATTATGTGCGTATATACGCGCCCAAGCAACAATTCGTTTGCTTTAAAGAGACACTTCACACTGTAGCAATCATATAGTACCACGAAATTCATTTATCGTGTGACAGCGCTTAAAGTAATGTTTTGATCCGATAAAACATCCTTAAAGTATTTTCCGGAAAGCTTTTATCATCATTATGGAATAAATTTAAAGATGGTGGTATAAAACTTCGATAAAACTGTCTCTAAACGTTAACCTAAAAAGACAGTCCTTTAAATACTCC
The DNA here is from genome assembly GCA_949715475.1 of Microchrysa polita. Lineage (NCBI taxonomy): Eukaryota > Metazoa > Arthropoda > Insecta > Diptera > Stratiomyidae > Microchrysa > Microchrysa polita. Next base: position 128,997,960 of record OX454415.1, on the reverse strand, counting down.
ACTCTTGTGTTTATTGGATGATACACCACACACATGCAATAGTCTCTCCAAGTTAACTCACACACATGCATAATATTTTTCTATAGCACAGTCGGTGTCATTTTTATAGTGTGACATTCGTATGGTCATCCAATAAATTGTTCACCGTAGTTTTATACAAGGATGGACTTTGTGATTTTTTAATGAATTGACACTTGACACAGTTTTCTGAAATACACAATATCTGCATTAGAAATCCTTAAAATCTTACATGAAACCCACACGTATACACTCATTGTTATCTTCGAAATTAATTAGGGTGATCTCTGCGCAGAAATTCACTCTATTTTATTGATAAATGCATGATAGGGTGCAGTGCAAAAGAGTCGATAAAGAATTGTCAAGCATTTCTATAGTAGCAACAACCATGTAGTGTTTCCGAGCAATGCCGACCATATGTGAGGTTAGCTGAGTGGGTAGCGTGTAGGACGGGCAATCAACAGACATTGGTTCTTCTTCTTCTTCTTCTTTTAGCGGTACAGAAAGGTGTGAACCGCTGTGTATCTATATGGACTCGTTTTATAGTTCGTCATCGTTTTCGTCCGCAATCTCCAGGGACAAAAACGTGGCAGCTGCAATGGGGTTTTCCCATAGTGAGAGGGGGGTGAGATTAGTGGGTGCAGCTGGGCATTGAAACAAATGGGCTACATCGTGTGGCGTGCCAGCGCAGTTTGGGCATACGTTTAGTATATTTGGGTCTATGCGAGATAGATACGAATTTAGGCGTGAGCAGAAGCCTGACCGAAGTTGGGCTAAAGTCACTCTGGTGGCTCTCGGGAGCCTAATCTCCTCAGGCGAAATAGGTGGTGGAATCGCTGAGAGGACTCTGTTCGTACCTAAACTCGCAATAGACCTACTCACTTCCTCAGTGTGAATCATTGCGATGGCAGCCCGGTATGAATCTTCATCGAAAGGATCCCTTTTGTAACCCTGGACTTCTCTCTCAATGTCACGAGGGCCACGTTTGATGTTACGTGGGGGGGGAATTTTGTCCATGAGGTTACGATTAGGATGATCCTCTCGATAACAACCTACTAAATATTGTTTTGTAAGTAGTCGATTGTGGTCACGTATTGGCATCAAATGTGTCTCCTGATGTAGGTGGTCCTGGGCAGACATCAGAAGGCATCCTGTAGCTGTGCGTAGAGCAGCATTTTGGCAGACTTGGATTTTGTTCCAGCTTGTTTTACAGAGACCTTGCGACCAAACTGGCGCCGCAAAATCAGCCGCTGCTCGACCCACCGCTTTGTAAGTGGCTAGCATTGTCTCTTTATCTTTGCCCCAGGTGCTACCAGCCAGTGCTTTAAGAATTTTGTTCCTGCTGCGCATCTTTTCGCATACCGCTTCCGCGTGATGAGCTGAAGTCATCATTTTCTCAAAGTGAAGCCCGAGAATTTTTGGATTTGCAACAGCAGGAACTGGTTTGTTGCCAATACGTACCCCAACCGGCCACTTACAATCACCTGACCAGGTGGTAAGGAAGGTCGCAGACGATTTGGACGCTGAGATGGTTAGGCCTCTGCTACGGAAAAAGGCTTCTAGTCGCGCTAAATATCTATTGATATCTTCACGCATGACATCCCTATCCGCACCCGTGGCGAGTACAGTGCAGTCATCGGCATAAGAAATAACTTCAATGCCGTCCGGAGGTGTTGGGAGACCGGCCATATAGATGTTAAACAAGGTGGGAGAAAGAACCCCACCTTGTGGAACACCTAATTTGATCTTTCTGAGTTTAGAACGACTGCCTCGAAACTCGGTGAAGGATTGCCTACCAGCTAGATAGTTGGCAATCCATCTTACCTCTTGAGTCGGAACATGCATATTAAGGAGATTTGCCAGAAGCATGGAGTGATTAACCTTATCAAACGCATTTGATAGGTCAATCGCCACCATGATAGTTCTATGGCAGGGTGTACTGTGGTTTAGTCCGTCTCTTACACGTGTAGTGATCGCGTCCAGAGCGGTGGTTGTACTATGCATGCGTCGGAATCCGTGCTGATGGGGATCTAGCTTTGCATGTGAAACGAGTGTGGGGTGGATGAGGGCTTCCAGCGTCTTTGCTACAGGTGACAGGATCGTAATCGGTCTGTAGGAAGTTCCTATTTTGGCACTTTTCCCTGGTTTAAGGCATGGGACTATGCGACCTTGTTTCCATATGTCGGGGATGACGAGCGTAGACATTGACAAGTTAAAGACTGCCGTGAGGTACTCAATGGCAGGAAGACCGAGATGTTTGAGCATGGCCATTGAAATGCCATCAGGTCCAAGGGCCTTAGAATTTTTTGCATTCTCAATGACTGTTTTAACCTGGTCCGGAGTATAAATTGGTACGGAGTCAACAGTTCGGCTGCGAATCCGTCTTCTAATTTTGCGCTTGAGGCCATCTGACTTGGGATGTTCAATAAATTGTTTATTGAACTGGCTCGCACACTGAAGAGGATTGCTAGTTTCTTTTTTGCCGAAGGTTATGGCTATATTGCCCTTATCTTTTGTGGGGTTCGAAAGGGCACGGACAGTGGACCATAACTTACTTGCACCTTCTTTAAGGTTACAGTCATTGAGGTGCTCGTTCCATTTGGCCTTCTTGTAGTCTTTAACTTGTCGCTGAATTTGGATGTTGAGCTCCCGAATTCTGGGGTCACCAGGGTTAGCGCGCCTAATGTTGTCACGTTCATCAGCTAACCTTGCGGCACTTGTTGGGAAGTTTGGACGAACCTTTGGAATGCGCCCTGCAGGGATGAACCGTGCCGCAGCTTTGGCAATGACGCTCCTAATGTTACGTTCGGCCTTATGTATATTGGTGGGAGAGGGAAGCGCGAAGAACTTCGATGACGTGAATGTTTTGAAACCTTCCCAATCAGCTTTTTTGTGATTGACGAAAGTTCGCTTCTCTGACTTGGTCAGGTCAGCTGGTTTGTCAATTCTGACTATGATTGGGAGGTGATCAGAGGGAAGACCAGTAAGTGTTTCCCAGGAGGTCTCACTAATTAGGCTAGCGCTGACAATTGTAATGTCTGGTGAGCTAATACAATTGTTTGCATCACGGGTTGGGGAGTTTTCGTTGAGGGTACAGAAACCTGATGCGTCCAGAGATTCGGCGATAGCTTGACCCCTGGCATCGTTGTGAAGCGCGGAATGCCAGAGTTCATGATGGGCATTGAAGTCACCAAGAATGATCCTGTGCTCTCCATTAAGAAGAGGACCAATATCGAAATGGTAGTTTGTACAACTAGAGTGTGGTGGTATGTAGATGTTAAAAATTTCGATATTGGTGCTCCCTGATGAAACTGAGATGGCTTGCAATTCCGCCGTACCGTCTGAAACTACATCTAATACACGGTAATGTACGGACCTGTGTATTAGGAAGGCAAGTCCACCTCCAGGGTGAGAATCATTCGTGGCGCCTTCTCTGTCCTTGCGTAAGATGATATAATCACCATCAGCGTTGAATGGTGAATTCGCGTGGAGTTTCGTCTCTTGGATGGCTGCAATCAGGATTCTGTACTTTCTCAAGAAGCTTGTGATTTCAGGGAATTTCCCTAGGATGCCATTACAGTTGAACTGCAATATGGACACCGGTGTAAAAATTGCTGGCGGAGGGGCGGGAGTCAAGCTGTGTCTTACGTTCAAGGCAACATTATTGGGGGGAGTAGGGGGCGTTGGTGGAGGGGAGGGGCCTGGTATTACCCGAGGCTGCCCAGTATTCCTACAGCCTGGAGCAACAAATGTCCCTTCTATGTAATGACCCATCCTTCTCAAACCGGAGCATCTAAAATGCACCCACTCCGAACAGCAACTACACTGAAGTGACCTGGCATTAGAACCGATACGTCGGTTGCAGACACTACACATCCATACCAAAACAGGGCCTGGATTTGTTTCAATGCCGGCGCGTAAAAGGAGAATTGAGAGCAGCCGCGCCGAGATGTGATGCTCCCAATAAGACGAAAAAACATATATAACGAGTCCATACATATACACAGACATACACAACCTTCCTGCATCGAGACCTTCGAGGCTCTTGCCAGGGAGGCGTTTTGGCAACTCTTGGCCGTTTGTTGTTGCAAACGGGTGTGGTCCGCCCCGAAGAGGCGTATTGCAACTGCAAAATAATAATGCAATAGCAATGGTTGCCAGTAGGACCACCAGACATTGGTTCGATGCCAGCTGCGGCAATTTTGTTTTTCTATTTTTTTTTGCAAATTCGTTCAATGACAGAAAATGATGATATAAAGCAAATGACGTACGCCTTTTTAAAGCATAATTGAGTGCTACAATAAGGTTCTATTGGATTAAAAAACGGCGCCAAATGCCATTATTGGACTGTTATTCAGTGGTTATACCCTGTAAAGTGGCCCTATTAATGCTAGAAGAGAATATTTTACGAAGTATTATAGGAATGAAATTGTTACTTGGGCGTACATACGCGTTTATAAAGTCTTGGCGTATGGTGTGGCGGCTGTCTGCCTGGGGCTTGCAATTTTATTTGGAGGTTATGTTACCCCTAAAACAAACAAAAACTAACACCCTACACAACATCACAAAAATGACTTTATGTTATTTTTTTTTTATTTTCGGGCCCTCCTCTGGGTTCAACTTCGATTTCTCCAATTTTTCTTTCCTTTGGTTTTTTCTTTTCTTTCGTTTTGTTCACTTGCACCACGCGACCACCTGCAATTCCCGCCAAAAACCAACTGTCTCCTCGATGACAGTTGTCACCACCGACCGCCATCACCAATCTCCATTTTTTTTCAATTGCCGCCAATTGAAAAATGGCATTATTGCTTATTTTTCAATGTGGCAGCCCCTAAAAAATCAGGTGTTGCTTTACGATCAATTCTGTACACTTGTTCTTCTTCTCAGTACCGTAATTCAGCCGTTTATAGGCAATTTCGAGTCAACGATACATTGCATAAATTTATACTCATAAATGTCGATTTTTGAATTTGAGCGGGATTTTTTTTTACAAATGTCAATGATTGGAAATAGATCGAATCAAAGACATTTTCAAAAATCAAGCGAATTCAAAGATTGACACTTATGTGTCTGAATTGGTCCATTACAAGCTTTTGTGGTTTGTGAATAAAATGCCAAAGTTAAATTTTGATTCGAGCACTCCTAACGGTGCAAGAGTATTTTTTACCAAGGTTTCAAAAAAATCTCTGTAACGGTAGCTCGGGCTAAGAAATTTATATGGCGAATTCACAGCCCATACGGTTTTGAAGAAAGTGGCCAAATTTCTTATCAATGCGTACACGTACGTATACAAGGGTACTACGGTGGCTCAAATCTTAAAAAAAACGTGATTTTTTGGGTTTTGCGTGAATATCTCTGTAATGGGGGAAAATGCTGTAAAGTCGTCTATGACAAGTTTGTAGCTCCTGGGGCTGTAAACAAAATGCCAAAAGTCCCCATCGATGGGTGGGCACCTAAGAAAGCTATGAGGGGCTCTCTTCTTCTTCCTTGCCTCGTTCTTTATACCGCTCCATGGTTTGGTGTCGGCACATCGCCCGTTTTCGCGGTAATATCTCAGCATATTTCTACAGGCAGCTCTATCTTGGATCGTGTCATCGCCGAGACCAATACGTTGTTGTTGCTTTTTCATTTGACATATCCAGGTGTTCTTCGGCCTCGCTCTGGCCTTGGGTCCATCAAGTGGAACTTTCATTGATATGTTATGAGGGGCGAACAACTAAATTTACCGCTTTTGGGGAATATGGCTATAACGGTAATGTTCACTCAAAAGTGTTATATGACGAATTGTATAAGGCCTAAATTGATATCAAAATTTTCAGTTCGATACGATCAGGGATTTGGAGCGACACATTTTTTCGCTCCGCTCCGCTCCCGCTCCGACCAATTTGAAACCGCTCCGCTCCAGCGCTCCGCTCCGAATAAAATTTTTTCGCTCCGCTCCGCTCCACGCTCCGCTCCGCTCCATTACAAAAATACAACAAAACTACATTGTTCTTAGTAAATATTTATTATTTTCCGCGAATTATTCAATTTAACGTATATCTACTCACGTATTATAGAATATGACTTAACAGGTGCGTTTTATTCGATCAAGTACAGAACAGGATAGCACCAATTTCGTAATCCGGATTAATTATTGCAAGGGGTAATCCGGATCATTGGAACATCCGGATTAGCGCAATCACTTTTTTCTAGGAAAAACAATCCAAACAAATAAAAAGACGGAACAAAAGTCGATAAATGTTTTATTTGTTAGAAATTAGCCAGCATCATGTCAATTGCTAAACAGTCCCGTAAAAAAGTACGAGACCAAATCTACCATTTTACACTGAAAATCTCAAATATCCGGATTTTAGAGTCAACATTGCTGCCGAAATCCGGACTATAGAAGATATAGTGGAAATATTTAGTCGTCCGGATTGGCGTGATATCCGGATTACCGAGTCAAGACTGATTATTAATGTCATTTCCAGCAAAATAGGTGCTGAATTCTTAACTCCTTAGCATTTAAAGATTTTCCAAAAATGCTAACACTGACACCTCCGTGGGAAAAAATGTATATGCAGTAAGATCACAAAATTTTGTCTTTGAAATACTGTAAAACTGTAAAAACTAAACTGCTTATCCAATTTTTATGGGGTTTATTCTTAGGAAAAATTGTTGGGCCCAACCGAAAGAAAATATGTATATGTAAATTGTTAAATTTTTGAAAAATCTTTAAATGTCTGTGGAAGCTGAAGAGTTAATAATTTTTTTATACTCCTTTTTGCTGGAAATATAACGAGGAATCATATTTGGGTGCTTTTATGCGATAGTTTCCGGGACATGCTGTATAGAACGAGATCTCTCAAATGGTTATGGAAGCTGCGCTGTCCTGTACTCCATCCAATAAAACGCACCTAATAACTAATTTAAATTAAAAAGGGGGTTTCATTTATCGAGTACAGGACAGGACTTTTCTGTCCTGGATGATCTTGAATTTCTTAATAATGAAGAGTGATGATTATGTATGACTAAACGCAAAACGTCTTTTATCACAATGAATTTCACAATAATACGAAATTTTGCAAGTCTCTCAGCGAATTCTTCGCCTTGAAACAGCCCAAAATCATCAATTCGTTCCATAAAATGAAAAATTTCGTCGAAAAAAATCCTTTTTTTTTCTCGGAATTTTTTGATTTTTTACATAGGAGCGGAGCGGAGCGATCTTCAAAACAAAATTCGCTCCGCTCCAGCCTGCAAAAAATCGCTCCACGCTCCGCTCTTTCGCTCCGAATTTTAAGGTCGCTCCGCTCCGCTCCATCGCTCCGCTCCAAATCCCTGGATACGATCGATATATCCATACAATAATGGCATTTTTTGATAATTTCTGTGAATATATTTATAAAGTCTGCAATAAATGTGTTTCTTCCATAGATCCAAATCGAATGCCAAAACACCCGATCTGTACCTGGCTGTAACGCCCAATGGGAACTACGTGGGGTCAAACATAAAAAAAAACAACGTTTTCCCGCGAATCGTTCCAGGTATAAGGGTAGCAAAGGCTCGTAGTTTCCGAAAACTACCGCACTGGAAAATGATTTCTCATGTGATTTCCAGCAAAAAAAAGTGCACAGGACGGGACATACCCCCGATTCTTAGCCATTTAGCTGCCATAGGCATTTGAAGATTTATGAAAAATTCATTTTCTTACACAACTTTAAACTTAATATCTCAAGATGATCATCACAGCCAACAAATTAACCTTAAATAAAAAAAAAAAAACTAACCGCACTAAAATCGATTACTGAGCTTCAAATTCCAATTTTAATTACATATTTGACCCTAAGGCAAATTATTTTTTCATCTCAACTTTCTCCAACTTCTACCAATGTGTACAGTAGGACCTCGAAAGGAAGGCTCATGCAAAAATCCAGCTTTCCCCTAATTTTGCTAATGCCTTAGCAAAAAATACATAAATAAATAAATTGATGAATATTTAAATGATATTTTTGAAATAATTTCATTGTTTAGTCTATTCAATCGATTGTTTGTCGTTTATTACTTTAACAAAAAATGTCATAGCCATTGATCCCTGAAGCATGTGGTCCTACTGGTGACCATTCCGCTGCCACTTGGGAGCTACAAGCCTCTACGGGGCGGACCATACCCGTTTCCAACAAGAAACGGCCTAGAAATGCCAACAATCCCGTCCCTGGCAAGAGCCATGAAGGCTCAATGCAGGAGGGTTGTGTATGTCTGTGGATGTGTTCTATGTTTTTCGTCAAATTGGGAGCATTTCATCTCAGCGCGGTTGCTCTCAATTCTTTAATCCGCGCCGGCATCGACACCAATGCAGGTCCCGAAATTTACATCTGCAGTGTATACAACCGACGACGCATCTTCGGGAATGCCAGGTTTTTTAGATGTACAGCAGAGAATAGTGTTAGTTTTACTGCTCAGGCTTATGAGAAATGGGACAATATGACAAGTTGTTTTTTGTTGCTCCAGCGTGTCTGAACGCGGGTCGCCCCCAACTATCCCAGGCCCCACCTCTCAAGCGAATGGTTTACCACCATCTCCGGCCATCCCTGGTCCTAGCTCTGGAGCCAATACTCCACCACCGTCACCAGTAGTCAGCAATACAACAAGACATACTCGCTCCAGTCTAACACCTACACCCCTGCAGCAGTTGCAATGACATCACCCAACCTACAATACCCGACATCGACATCCGCAGTGATTACATACTTTTGAGGCGCGATAGAGCCGGCAAGCAGGGTCCTAATCCAGGAGGAGGGCTTGCATTCCTGATACACAGAACCGTCCAATACAGTGTATTGGATCTACATTTTAATGACGGCACGGCGGAAATGCAAACTATTGCCGTTAAATCCGGCAATACCAATATCGAACTTATAAACATCTATTTACCACCAGCATCTAGCTGTAGTTCTGGTCCACTCCTCTCAGGACAGCATAGGATCCTACTTGGCGACGAACTCTGCCACTTTCTCCTCGGCAACGATGCCAGAGGTATAGACATCTCGCCCAAATCAGACCCATCAGATTTCTGCGCACTCAATGGAATTTGGTCTACACGCGTCGTTGGCACCTGCCATAGTTCTCCTGACATAACTATTGTGAGCGCCAGTTTGATAAGTGAAACCGGTTGGGAAACATCCATGTCCCTCCAATCCGATCACCTCCCCATATTAATAAATATTGATTAAACCAGCCGAACTAACGACGTCAGAACGTCGTACGTTTATCAATCACAAAAAGGCAAATTGGGAGGGTTTCACTGCGTTCACTACGACCAAGTTCGCTGCGCTACCTATGCCAACTAACGCCAGGGAAGCCGAAAAGAATATAAGGAACGTCATTGTCAAAGCGGCAGCTCGCTTCATTCTGGCAGGACGTATCCCCAAAGTTCGGAAAAACATAAGACGGGTAAATCCGACAGACCCCAGAATTTAGGAGCTAATCTCCGAAATAAATCGACAAGTCAACACCTTCAAAAAAGATAAATGGAATGAGTATCTGGTAAGCTGCGACCTCTCGAAAGGTGCCAGCAAAATTTGGGTTACGGTCCGCGCCATGCCTCAACCAACCAAAGACAAGGGCAGTGTAGCCATCAGATTCGGTGAGAAAACCACCTCAAATTCGAAACTTTCAGCGAGCTTGCTCAATAAGCAATTTGAAAAATGAAACGAGACCGAGGCTAATTTCGGGCGCGGCCAAAATTCGGATACCCTTCGCTCTCCTCCGGGCTAAGAGTTTTTTCGGGCGTACCTACGACTTGTATTTAACCTCCCTCCCAATTCTTTTCCTTCCGTCTTCACAAAAGTTCAGTTGCGTCGATAAAACATTATTTGTGTGGGGTTTGGTTGGAATAAGTGGGCAAATAAAAACATTTACTCATTATTTATTTTATTTTATTGGGGGATGCGGGAACATGACCCCATAAATCCCATTTGTTTTGACCTGTTTTGTTGCTTTGATTATGACACATTCATTCAAGGTTTTGTGAAATTGATGGGAAAAATGTTTCTTAGAAGAACCAAAATGGGAGGTTGAGTTTGTATGGCAGCCCCATGATCCCATGGTCCGATTTAACCCATTCTTACATATGTTGTGTGTCACCAATAGAAATACATTTGTGTGGAATTTGGTTGAAATCGGTGCACAAGCAAATAAGTTTTTCTCAGAAGAACCTAATTTGGGAGGCTGGGTTTGTGTGGCAGCCCCATGACCCCATGGTCCGATTTTATCAATTCTCACATATGTTGTGTGTCTTCAATAGAAATACATTTGTGTGGAATTTGGTTGAAATCGGTGCACAAACAAAAAAGTTTTTCTCAGAAGAACCTAATTTGGGGGGTTGGGTTTGTATGGCAGCCCCATGACCCCATGGTCCGATTTGATCTACTCTCACATATGTTGTGTGTCATCAATAGAAATACGTTTGTGTGAAATTTGGTTGAAATCGGTGCACAAATAAAAAAGTTTTTGTTAGGAGAACCTAATTTGGCGGGTTAGGTTTGTATGGCAGCCCCATGACCCCATTGTCCGATTTTACCGATTCAAACATACAAACTGCCTGCAGCAAAAAGAAGCATTTGTACAAAATTTGAGCCTTATAGCTTTTAAATTGGCCGAGTAAAACGCGTAGAAACAAACGGACAAACAGACAGACGGACATCGCCCAATCGACTCCCCATGTTATGCTGATCATATATGTATACTTATTATATGGTCGGAGATGCTTCCTTCAATGCGTTACACACTTCATGACAAAGTTAATATACACTTCGTTGACTCTACGAGCGAAGGGTATAAAAACAAAAAGGCCAAGCATATTTTGAGATGATATGATTTTAGTGCGAAATTTCCATTACACGAGTTTGCAAAATTAAGCGATCAAACTGAAATTCTGGATCAACAAAAAAGATAAGTAATAATCAAAAACGGATATCCCCAATCAGAAAAATAGATAATCTTATTCCTATGTGAATAATACTGCGAAAAACAGATTAAAGTCTGTTTAATTCCAATATCCGGACACTGATAATATAGATTAAGAATACAATAATTGTAATCTAATGTAGTCCCCAGATTTATTTTGAATGTCTTATCTCTGCCAAATAGTTCAAATTGACAAGACCTTGTCAATTAAATGAGTCGTGCTATTTTATTTTCATTTTCAGAAATTGATATAAATCCCGCGGATATCGTTATAATCAAATTTAGATAACGCAGATATTCCATTTCGACATAATATAAAATGTATCGCCGATCACGGCGATCGTCAGTCGAAAACAATTCTCACAAACAGAACAATATGTTCAGCTTTTCTCAACTACCAATCCTGTTCGGGTTATTCGTGGTATTCATCAGCCAAACCGGTGAATCGGTCCCACAAGGACGAATCCTGAATGGCATTCCCGTCGATACGCTGAGACGATTCCCGTACTACGTCACCATTCAAAACGATCGGAAATTGTGCGCTGGCACTATCCTATCCAATCAATGGGTATTGACCGCAATGAGTTGTGTTCCCGGTGGTAGATTTACAATTCAATTTCGTATGTTGAATCCGGCGTCAGCATTCAACGAAGCATTCGGGCTGACTTTGAACGATGCATCAGTCATTCGTTTCCCAACAGGTTACGATAACATTGCTCTTATCAAATTACCCATAGTTCTGCAGTTCTCAGATAATCTGGCGCCCATAATAATCCCTGATCATCACGACTACAAGGAAGGAGAATTTGTCGTTGCGGCTGGACTGTCGGCAAATCAAACCGATGAATTGACGTATGGAATGTTCAAGGTATTGGCCGAAGGTCAATGTAGTAATATGGATTGTGGCACAACGCCCAGTTCTATGTACATTGATCCATTTATGGAAGTTTGTACGGTAGGATGGGATAATAATGGTCAAGTGCCGTGTGATAACAACGAAGGAACTGGTTTGATTTATGGATGGCCACGGGAACCACGGTTGATTGGAATTTTCACTTCATCTGAGAAATGTGCAGCAGGCTCCCCGGCTGTATATTTGAAATTAACGGCTTATTTCTGGTGGATTCAACAAATTACGGGAATAGCGGGTGTGACTGCTCCTCCTCCTACTACTGTAACTACGACTACTCCTACTGTTACTTCTACTGGTGGTGTTAGTGGTAGTGCTACTGGTTGGTGACCGCCAAAGAACGTCGAATAGCGACAACTGAGTTTTTTTAAATTTAAGTTTCTTAATTTGTATTAATAAAATTGTTAACTATTTTGATTAAATGATTTTTTTTTAATTAATGAAATGATTTATTTCTTTAACATGCTGTTGATAAGTGTGTGGATGTACCTACATATTAACATAATCTTGACAAAAATGATTAAGGTGATACTATACGGATTTGTGGCAATGAACGCGAGCTTATATCTAGTCATAATTTTTCGGAGATAGAAGAACCATAGTTTAGCTGACGTGGTCGGGAAACACTATATCGAACACACACTACGTAAGTCTGATATATTCTGTAAGCCAGTGTGGACTTAGGGCAAGACCTATGAAATTCTGAAAGGATCGCGCATTTACTTTTCCGCCGCAGTTGAAAACCCTGGAGAAGGTCATGTACACTAAAGGGCAGTATCACCAGTTTATGGAAAACTCTCCCACTGGGTCACACGGACCATGTTCATGAGAAGCAGGTATGCAGCAAACGCTGTTTCTACCTTCCACATCATTTATTTATTTATTTATTTATTTAATTCATGTTGTGCCACCCATTCAGAACAATTTGCTGCATTTACTAATGAGGTCAGGGTCGATTTTAGATCTCTTGTGTTGGGGGCTGAAATTTTAATCACTTATGTGACCTGACCGTAACATTTTTTTTAAAAATAAACTTACTCTTTGCTAAATCTATGTAAAAACAATAAGATAAATAAGCTGTCGTCCTTGTTTTTTTGTGACATTTCCACAGCCAATACTCATAGTAACTGTTATTATGGGAGTGTATATTTTTATTCATTCAATTGAGGAAAAAAAAAAACGATTGGGTTAGATTGTATCGGACGAACTTCGACGAGACCTTTAAACCTATTACCAAAGTTTGTATGGCGAGAGGAATATAGGCAGCAATTTGAACTCAGGGTAAATATGCACCTGGCGCGGACTGATAACGCAACTATACATCAGTTAACGAAAATCATGCAGAACTGTGCAAACAAATCAGGGCAAACGAAGAAAACTGGCAAAGAACCGTGGTTTGACAACATATGCGAGAAAATGAGGAGCAGGTCTTTCGCTTGGCTGAAACAGTTCCGAAGAAACAACAACGAATTTACGAGAATGATGTATGTGGAATCAAATCGATTGTACAAAGAAGTATGTTCGAAACAAAAACGGCAGTATTACCAACAACAAGCCGAATTGCTTAGTAATTGTACTGACTCCAAAGCGTTCTGGAAAGTTGCTAAACGAATAAATGGTGGGGAGTCCTACACAATCGGCATCAGAATAAACGAAGATTCTCTTAAATGTCATTTTATGAATATGCTACAAAGTGGAGACAACGAGAACACAATGCAGTTTGCAAGACCTAACACGATACACCCAATACTGGATGCAACGATAACGGAAGATGAAGTGAGGAATGCATTGGAAAAATGCAAGGATAAAAAAGCGCCTGGAAGTGATGGGGTGCCAGTAGAGTTCTATAAATATGGACCAGAGAACCTTACGAGTATTCTTTGCTGTGAATTCAATCGAATTTTTGATAGCGGGGACGTTCCGGAGGAGTTCCGAGTGGCAGTAATTTTTCCGATTTTCAAAAAAGGAGACGTTAGCGACCCTGCTTGTTATCGCGGGATATCGTTTCTTAACGCGTCTGGAAAAATTTTTACTACTCTGCTACAATCGCGATTCGCTAAGTGGTTATGCCAGGAAGACGTCCTAACTGAAAACCAAGCGGGTTTTCGCCAGGGTTATTCAACATACGACAACCTTTTTGTATTGCATAACTTCGCACGCACCTACCTCAGTGAAGGGCGGAAATTATACGCGTTCTTTGTTGATTTTAAGGCGGCGTTTGATACAGTCGACCGACAGTCCCTTTTCTACAAACTATACAATATCGGCATGTCATCAAAGTTTGGACTCGTATTTGAACGATTGTACCACGAAACGAAGGCACTGATATGGAATGGGTCGCAAATGTCAACACCGTTCACTACAAACGTAGGTGTGCGTCAAGGGTGTAAGCTGAGCCCAGACGCGTTTGCTGTCTTTGTCAACGACATCCTGGAGGATATGCCTGGTGGCGCGAGGGCCTTCGGAATACGACTCAAAGGTCTATTGTACGCAGATGACATTGTGCTTTTTGCGGAGTCTCCTAAAGAGCTTCAAAAAATGATTCTACATCTGGAACGATACTGTGCACAATGGAAGCTCGTCGTTAATCTTGAAAAATCAAAAATTATGGCTTTTAAAAAACGTTTCTGTTTGGCAAGAGAAGAGAGGTGGACTTATAATGGGCACATTATTGAGGTAGTAAAAGACTATAAGTACTTGGGAATACTAATATCGAGCAACCTCAACATGGAACCACACCTCAATAAAAAGCTTAAGGAAGCCAAGTGGGCAATAAATAGTACGTGGAAAAGCTGTTTCAAGAATACAAATATATCTCATACAGCTAAGTACAAGATATTCCAAGCAGTGTCTAAGTCCATCCTGTTTTACGGTGCACAAGTATGGGGGGCCAGGGAATATGAGGAAGTGGAAAAACTTCTAAGATATTTCATAAAACGGTCCTTTCATTTGCCTAATTATACTCCTAATTATATGTTATTACGAGAAACCGGCCTAACATCGCTCTTCCTGGAGACACTAAACATGCATACTAATTATTTAATGAAGGTAGTATCCATGAGTAATGAGAGATTGCCCAAGAAAATATTGATGCACGCAGCTAGAATAAAATCAGCGTTTTACGTAGACTTAGCGACACTAGCAAATAGAATCGGCACAGAATTCAACTGGGATGGTACAAACAATTCTAACATGATACTGTCGAAACTTGTGAGCGATACGAGACTGGTGGAAATGCAAACCACAGCGGATAGGGCGAGAGCATCACAGCATCGAGAGATATACGTCATGCTAGACCACGACTTACAGCAGAATACGTATTTCCAAAATGAATTCTCCATCAATAAAATGTCTTTGATATTTAGAGCTAGAGGCGAACTACTTCCATTAAATTACATTCCCCATAGAAGAGGATTGCCAATCTTATGCACGTTATGTAATTTACAAGCAAGAGAGGATACGAACCATTTTATAGGATTATGTCCAATCCTGAGGGAAATAAGGAGAGCACATTTTGGGAAAAGTATCCTCAGTAATATGGAGGTAAACGCGCTGCTAAATGGAAGAAACTGGGATTCACTGTACGAATTCTGTAAAATAGCTCTACAATACCGGCAGAGGATTATTAACGAAAGCATTTAGTGTAAATTGTGGGGTGCAGAGAGCTGGGTAGATGAACATGCAGAATCTGGAGTTGTGTGAACTTCATCGCCCAGCTCTCTTAGCTGACCACAAACACATGAGAAAACAATAACCATTAAGTTGTCATAATGAATGAAATACCCGAATCCAATTTATTTGAAGCAAACATGGAAGCACATAGTCTACACACCACGAGCGGAACCACCAAAATCATAATATAATATAATATAAAACATGAAGAATAATATAACTAACTTAACAAAATAAAAGGCCAAAGTAACATAAATTAATATAGTTAAAATAAATGAAATAACCTGGAAACTAAATGTAAATATTTATCACCTACACATGTAAATATCAACGCAATCGAGCAGACGGCTTTGCCATGCTCTACTGTTTTTAATATAGGAATTGTAATTAATGAAAGAAAATTTGTACAAATAAAACACTTATCTATCTATCTATCTATCTATCTTGAGGAAAAAAAATGTACGGTTGCAGTGGATTCAAGTCATTCAGAAAACATGAAAATTGAGATAAATCGTGACTTGTAAAAAAACTGACTGAAAAACGCGTTATGTAAGTTTAACTCATTTATTTGAACTTGTAAAACTACAATGGCGGTTCAATAATGGCGGTTCAATCTACAAAGGCGACTGTTTAACGCGATGATCCCGTCTCAACAGACCGCGTTGGTGGCTTGTCATCCGTGATCATTCTGATGGCGATGGCGTTGCCAGATCAGCTGGTATTGGCGTTGACATCCCGCCCCCCGTGAATCCTGACCGATTAGAGGATTCATTATGAAACAAAGCGGCTAGCTTGGATGCTGGTCGACGTAGTGTACCATTCGATGTTCGAACTTCGGCGCTGCGCTCCTGACCATCCTTAGCTTTGAAGACTTCTGTGACTAACCCTTTCTTCCACTGACTTCGTGGCTGAGTTGAATCGCAGATGATGACCAACTGTCCTGGCGTTAGGGCTGGAACTTCCTGTCTCCATTTGCTGCGACGGAGAAGTTGAGGAAGGTACTCGACGGTCCATCTTTTCCACAACCTATCTTTCAGATTTTGAGCGATTCGCCACTGCTTCCGTAAACAAACAGGCTCATCCGAAGTGTTTGGAGTTTGAGTTGAATTGAGACAACCGACTAAGAAGTGGTTCGGCGTTAGCGGCGATAAGGGTAATTCGGTCAACGGTCGGCTATTGATAATATTTTCTGCTTCGATCAGCGCGCTTCGAAACGTCTCCAATCGCGGGGCTTCCTCCTTAAAAACGCGACTAAGAAGCCGCTTGACACATTGTATTAGGCGCTCCCAACATCCACCAGCATTGGGATAGAGCGGACAGTTGAAGACCCAATCGATTCCGGCTTGGCACATGTATCGTTGAATTTCGAAAATATCGAAAAGGCGATTATCTGAAGTTAATTCCTTTTGGGCTCGTACAAAATTAGTTCCGTTATCGCTTCTCATTCTCACAGGCGTTCCACGTCGGTTCATAAAATTCCTCATACACAACAGAAAGGCATCAGTAGAGAGGTCGCTAGCAACTTCCAAATGGATTGCACGAGTTGTCATGCAAGTAAGAAGACAAATCCACCTTTTCTCCCGACGACGTCCAATGGCTACACTAAAAGGTCCGCAGTAGTCGACTCCAGAATAATTGAATGGGCGGACGTAAGGAGTCAGACGATCGGCTGGCAACTGTCCCATTAATGGTACCTTCGGCTTGGCAGATCCGATAATACAGACGGGGCAGTTCTTCCTCACAGACTTCATGAGGGCTAAAGCGTTCGGGACCCAGAATCTTTGTCGAATCTCATTGATTACTAACCTGTCATTCTGATGGTGACGGTTTCTATGATGACCTTCTAGCAGTAGGCGTGTTATGTGATGCATCCGCGGCATGATAATTGGTTGACGAGCAGAAGGGGGAAGACAGTAGGCAACGTCCAACCTTCCTCTAACGCGAATAACTCCGTCTGATCCGAGGTGCGGCGTCAGTTGATATAGGTCACTTGACTTCGATACTCGACCTTTTAAGGCCAGGGATTCGATTTCGGTGGAGTAAACTTCTTGCTGTACTAGGCGGCATATAACGAGTTCGGCTTCACTTAGTTCAGATGCAGTGATTTCTTCATTTTGGCGACGAATGGCATTGAGTTGACAGTTTTTGATAAACTTCTGAATCCAGGCTGTGACCCGTAATAGTCTAGAAAATGAGGAGAATTTTAGAAAATTTATGAAGTGGTTTTTGTCGTTGGACAACAGAAATATCCGTGGCGGTACTTCCTCATCATGGCAATGTTTGGAAATCATATCAATTGGTTCCTTCAGCCAATAATCTTCGCTCTGATAGAGAAATTCCGGTCCGTTTACCCATCTTGAATTATCTTCAATATCTTTGACTTTTGTAGCGTCATCCGCAACATTCATGGTACCTGGCAGCCAATTCCACTGAGGCGGCGAAGATGATGATAAAATCTCGGCAATACGGCACGCAACAAACTGCTTGTACTCTCGGGCTGTCGATCTAATCCAAAGCACTACTGTCTTTGAGTCAGACCAAAAGATTACTTTGTGGACAGTGAATTCCAGGCTTTGGAGAATCATTTCCTTGAGACGACATCCTAGAACGGCGGCTTGTAATTCGAGACGAGGTATAGTCACCGTTTTAATCGGGGCGCATCGACTTTTGGCGGCAACGAGGGTGACATCGACTTTTGATTTTGACTTGACTCTCAGATAAACTACTGCGGCATAGGCGTTTGTGCTGGCATCCACAAATACATGGAGTTGTAGCTCGTCGGCAGATTGAAGTAAAGGCGAGTAACATCGTTGAATGGAAAACCTCTCAATTCGCTTCATGTCCTTCCACCATTTGTTCCAGGGCACGTACAATTGATATGGTAGCTCCTCGTCCCAGTCCACTTGAAATTTCCATACTGCTTGGAGAAGGATTTTAGACGCAATTGTGAAATTGGCGAGTAAACCAAACGGATCGAATATAGCCATGATTATTCCTAACATTTCACGTTTCGTTGGCGGCCGCTCGCATTGCATTACTCCTTCGGGAACTTTATGAAATCCGAAGTGAAATTCGAGTGTATCTGCTTTCGTGTTATAAAAGAGCCCCAATATTTTGTCGAATGTTTTCTGACTCTCCAAGTTGACTGCATGATGTTCGGACTCCTGTCCATTAAGATGTTTCTCCAAATTCTTGCAGTTGGAAACAAAGTTTCGAAGCGTAAATCCAGCGTGCTCATTAATTTTAACTGCTTGCAGAATTACTTCCTCGGCTTCGGCTTCATTATCAAAGCTGACAACCAGGTCATCGACATATGTGTTTTCAATTACCACCTTGCGACCCTTCGGCATTTTCCCACCATACTCGTTGGCATTCAAGTTTTTGACGTACTCCGCACAGCATGGCGAACACACTGCGCCAAATATCATGGATACCATCGCGTACGTTTTAATCGGCTCGTCGGGATTGCCTTCACGCCATAGAAAGCGCTGCGAATTCTGATCCGTTGGATGAATCCGTACCTGAGAAAACATTTCTCGTATGTCTCCTGCGACTGCGACAATACCTTGGCGAAATTTGAATAAAATACTAAACAGCGATTGAGCATGCTCTGGCCCTTTAAGCAAAGCCGAATTAAGTGAAATGTTAGACACGGTGGCAGCTGCGTCGAACACTATGCGTAGTTTCTCCAGTTTGTTGGGGTTAACGACCCCGAAATGAGGCAAGTACCAAGTTTTCGGCTCTGTTATATCGGATTCTTCTGGTGACAAGAGTCTGGCGTATCCCTTTTGTATATACTTTGACATCTCTTCTTTGTATTTCTCAGCAAACTTGACGTTCTCTTTCATTTTGGCTTCAACCTTTAATAGACGGCGTTTTGCCATTTCATAGCTGGAGGGGAACTGAAACTCATCTTTCCGCCATAAGAGGCCAATTTCGTAACGGCCGTCCTTGTATCGAGTGGTATTCCGTAAAATCTCTCTCGCACGACGATTATCCTCCGATTCCAACAAAATATTAGAATTTCGGACTCCAAAATATTCAACCGAGAGGTATTCATCCACCAGCTGGGTTAATTTCTTGGACGGGGTACGGTCATTGATATGAAGTACGGTAGCGGCTGAGTCTGACATATTTTCAACGGGTCCGAAAACTATCCATCCCAATTTCGTCTCAACGGCAATGGGTTGACTAGCATCGCCCTCGATAACGTTGTTGTATACACCGAGAAACGAATTATCCAATCCCAGTAACATCATAGGCTTCGCATTACAATAATTGTCCACTGGCAGTGCGTTCGTGTGTGGAAAATCTGCACGATTCAATGTTTGCGTAGGCAGATTCAAATTTCGGACTGTCCATACGTTCTTCAATGCAAAAGATGGTGCGTTGATGAAGGTGCCTCTGATGTTCAAGGCAACTTTCGATGAGCTTTCCGTCTTCTTCTCGTCGCCGTACCATTGAAGAGTAAGTTTTGTAGCTCTACCTTTCAGACCCAATGTGGTTGCGACGTTCGCATCAATTAATGAGATGGACGATCCCTCGTCTAGCACTGCATATGTAGACACACTCCCAGACGGACCATTCAGTAGCACAGGCACTATCTTGAAAAGCTGGCCCGACTTGTTGTGGTGGCAATTTAAGACGTGCTCCGGTTTAGTCATTGGCACTGGGGCTTGATGTAGCAATGGGTGATGCACACGACTGCAATTATCGACTGAACAGGTTTGTTTTTTACGGCAAAGGGTGAGACTGTGGCCTTTTCTCAAACAACCAAAACATAGATGGGCCTTTTTAACATGACTCCATCTGTCATCTACGGGAAAGGATTTGAATTGGTCACATTCCCAGATACAGTGGCTCTTTTTACATACCGTGCACAATTTTGACGGCTCAGCAACAATGGCTTCGGTGCTGTGCAAAACTCTCCGGGCGGCTGGCTTGTGTAACGGTTGACGAATTGTTGGCAAGATACTTTCGTGGGATTCAGTCCGCGACATTAAACTAACAATTCTTGCCAAATCATGGATCCACTCCGCGAAAGACTCGACAGAAGGGAACGGCTGGACGGTTGCGGCAAATTTCGCCCACTCGTAACGTTTTGACAGTGGCAGCTTGGCAACTAACTGGTCTAACAATGTCGTGTTCAGCAGGTGATGTTGACAGTTGGCGGACTTAAACAATGCCACCATGTTACGAATCTGGTTCGCAAATGGCAATACCATCTCAATTTTCTCATCAGTTATGGCAGCGATTGATTTCACCTTTTCCATTTGGCAACGGATGAGTACGTCGGGTCGACCGAAATTAAATGTCAGCTCTTCGATGGCTTTGGGCACGTCGTCCGGATATATTAGTAGTGAACACACTGCTCGCTTCGCATCCCCTTGCAATGCTTTGTGTAGACGCATCAGATTCTGCTTGTTGTTGTATCCGAACTCTGTTGTGGTGTCGACGAACGATGTTAAGAAGAGGGGCCATTCCTCCGGCTTCCCGTCGAATGAAGGCAATGGATAGAATTTCGCTGCATATTCATTTGAATGTGCAAGTGGACGATTCTGCAACATTGTTGACGTGAGTGGCTGCGTTGACGTATCAAATCTGGTAGTTGGTGCTACGTATGTTGGCACCGAAAAGAAATTTGGATGACTGGCAGTCACATAAGTCGACCAATTCGCAAAACTCGATGATGTCGGGTGTGCCGCCGGTGTTGTTATCGTCGGCAACGACGAATATCTTGACGATGACGTAGTCGTCGGCGGCGGTGCCGGTAGCGGGCCCGATGTGGATTGCATTGGCTGATGATTTGGTATATGCGCGTGTGATGAATTCTGGTAATCGGCTAGCGGTATATCGACTACAGGAACAGGTTGTATCGGCGGTCCATACGGCACTTGGTACGGAAAATGTCCCGTTGTCGAATGCGGCACAGAAGGCAAAGATAAAGACTCCGACGGCGGGTACTGTGGCGTGGACAATTTCGCAAGATAGGATACACGATCGCTAATTTCGCGGATTGTAGTCTTCAGATCCGAAATTGTGGCACTCAAGTCCACTTCACTCGAACGCGTGTCTTTGGGCGTATTGCGAACATTATTATCGTCTTCGTGGACTCGACTTTTATTTATTTTTTTATTACGCGGCATTTTTTCGGGCTGCGAGAGTTAGGTCGCGTTAAAACTTGTAAAAAAACTGAACTGAAAAACGCGTTATGTAAGTTTAACTCATTTATTTGAACTTGTAAAACTACAATGGCGGTTCAATAATGGCGGTTCAATCTACAAAGGCGACTGTTTAACGCGATGATCCCGTCTCAACAGACCGCGTTGGTGGCTTGTCATCCGTGATCATTCTGATGGCGATGGCGTTGCCAGATCAGCTGGTATTGGCGTTGACACGCGGTATTGACCGCAATGAGTTGTGTTCCCGGTGGTAGATTTACAATTCAATTTCGTATGTTGAATCCGGCGTCAGCATTCAACGAAGCATTCGGGCTGACTTTGAACGATGCATCAGTCATTCGTTTCCCAACAGGTTACGATAACATTGCTCTTATCAAATTACCCATAGTTCTGCAGTTCTCAGATAATCTGGCGCCCATAATAATCCCTGATCATCACGACTACAAGGAAGGAGAATTTGTCGTTGCGGCTGGACTGTCGGCAAATCAAACCGATGAATTGACGTATGGAATGTTCAAGGTATTGGCCGAAGGTCAATGTAGTAATATGGATTGTGGCACAACGCCCAGTTCTATGTACATTGATCCATTTATGGAAGTTTGTACGGTAGGATGGGATAATAATGGTCAAGTGCCGTGTGATAACAACGAAGGAACTGGTTTGATTTATGGATGGCCACGGGAACCACGGTTGATTGGAATTTTCACTTCATCTGAGAAATGTGCAGCAGGCTCCCCGGCTGTATATTTGAAATTAACGGCTTATTTCTGGTGGATTCAACAAATTACGGGAATAGCGGGTGTGACTGCTCCTCCTCCTACTACTGTAACTACGACTACTCCTACTGTTACTTCTACTGGTGGTGTTAGTGGTAGTGCTACTGGTTGGTGACCGCCAAAGAACGTCGAATAGCGACAACTGAGTTTTTTTAAATTTAAGTTTCTTAATTTGTATTAATAAAATTGTTAACTATTTTGATTAAATGATTTTTTTTTAATTAATGAAATGATTTATTTCTTTAACATGCTGTTGATAAGTGTGTGGATGTACCTACATATTAACATAATCTTGACAAAAATGATTAAGGTGATACTATACGGATTTGTGGCAATGAACGCGAGCTTATATCTAGTCATAATTTTTCGGAGATAGAAGAACCATAGTTTAGCTGACGTGGTCGGGAAACACTATATCGAACACACACTACGTAAGTCTGATATATTCTGTAAGCCAGTGTGGACTTAGGGCAAGACCTATGAAATTCTGAAAGGATCGCGCATTTACTTTTCCGCCGCAGTTGAAAACCCTGGAGAAGGTCATGTACACTAAAGGGCAGTATCACCAGTTTATGGAAAACTCTCCCACTGGGTCACACGGACCATGTTCATGAGAAGCAGGTATGCAGCAAACGCTGTTTCTACCTTCCACATCATTTATTTATTTATTTATTTATTTAATTCATGTTGTGCCACCCATTCAGAACAATTTGCTGCATTTACTAATGAGGTCAGGGTCGATTTTAGATCTCTTGTGTTGGGGGCTGAAATTTTAATCACTTATGTGACCTGACCGTAACATTTTTTTTAAAAATAAACTTACTCTTTGCTAAATCTATGTAAAAACAATAAGATAAATAAGCTGTCGTCCTTGTTTTTTTGTGACATTTCCACAGCCAATACTCATAGTAACTGTTATTATGGGAGTGTATATTTTTATTCATTCAATTGAGGAAAAAAAAAAACGATTGGGTTAGATTGTATCGGACGAACTTCGACGAGACCTTTAAACCTATTACCAAAGTTTGTATGGCGAGAGGAATATAGGCAGCAATTTGAACTCAGGGTAAATATGCACCTGGCGCGGACTGATAACGCAACTATACATCAGTTAACGAAAATCATGCAGAACTGTGCAAACAAATCAGGGCAAACGAAGAAAACTGGCAAAGAACCGTGGTTTGACAACATATGCGAGAAAATGAGGAGCAGGTCTTTCGCTTGGCTGAAACAGTTCCGAAGAAACAACAACGAATTTACGAGAATGATGTATGTGGAATCAAATCGATTGTACAAAGAAGTATGTTCGAAACAAAAACGGCAGTATTACCAACAACAAGCCGAATTGCTTAGTAATTGTACTGACTCCAAAGCGTTCTGGAAAGTTGCTAAACGAATAAATGGTGGGGAGTCCTACACAATCGGCATCAGAATAAACGAAGATTCTCTTAAATGTCATTTTATGAATATGCTACAAAGTGGAGACAACGAGAACACAATGCAGTTTGCAAGACCTAACACGATACACCCAATACTGGATGCAACGATAACGGAAGATGAAGTGAGGAATGCATTGGAAAAATGCAAGGATAAAAAAGCGCCTGGAAGTGATGGGGTGCCAGTAGAGTTCTATAAATATGGACCAGAGAACCTTACGAGTATTCTTTGCTGTGAATTCAATCGAATTTTTGATAGCGGGGACGTTCCGGAGGAGTTCCGAGTGGCAGTAATTTTTCCGATTTTCAAAAAAGGAGACGTTAGCGACCCTGCTTGTTATCGCGGGATATCGTTTCTTAACGCGTCTGGAAAAATTTTTACTACTCTGCTACAATCGCGATTCGCTAAGTGGTTATGCCAGGAAGACGTCCTAACTGAAAACCAAGCGGGTTTTCGCCAGGGTTATTCAACATACGACAACCTTTTTGTATTGCATAACTTCGCACGCACCTACCTCAGTGAAGGGCGGAAATTATACGCGTTCTTTGTTGATTTTAAGGCGGCGTTTGATACAGTCGACCGACAGTCCCTTTTCTACAAACTATACAATATCGGCATGTCATCAAAGTTTGGACTCGTATTTGAACGATTGTACCACGAAACGAAGGCACTGATATGGAATGGGTCGCAAATGTCAACACCGTTCACTACAAACGTAGGTGTGCGTCAAGGGTGTAAGCTGAGCCCAGACGCGTTTGCTGTCTTTGTCAACGACATCCTGGAGGATATGCCTGGTGGCGCGAGGGCCTTCGGAATACGACTCAAAGGTCTATTGTACGCAGATGACATTGTGCTTTTTGCGGAGTCTCCTAAAGAGCTTCAAAAAATGATTCTACATCTGGAACGATACTGTGCACAATGGAAGCTCGTCGTTAATCTTGAAAAATCAAAAATTATGGCTTTTAAAAAACGTTTCTGTTTGGCAAGAGAAGAGAGGTGGACTTATAATGGGCACATTATTGAGGTAGTAAAAGACTATAAGTACTTGGGAATACTAATATCGAGCAACCTCAACATGGAACCACACCTCAATAAAAAGCTTAAGGAAGCCAAGTGGGCAATAAATAGTACGTGGAAAAGCTGTTTCAAGAATACAAATATATCTCATACAGCTAAGTACAAGATATTCCAAGCAGTGTCTAAGTCCATCCTGTTTTACGGTGCACAAGTATGGGGGGCCAGGGAATATGAGGAAGTGGAAAAACTTCTAAGATATTTCATAAAACGGTCCTTTCATTTGCCTAATTATACTCCTAATTATATGTTATTACGAGAAACCGGCCTAACATCGCTCTTCCTGGAGACACTAAACATGCATACTAATTATTTAATGAAGGTAGTATCCATGAGTAATGAGAGATTGCCCAAGAAAATATTGATGCACGCAGCTAGAATAAAATCAGCGTTTTACGTAGACTTAGCGACACTAGCAAATAGAATCGGCACAGAATTCAACTGGGATGGTACAAACAATTCTAACATGATACTGTCGAAACTTGTGAGCGATACGAGACTGGTGGAAATGCAAACCACAGCGGATAGGGCGAGAGCATCACAGCATCGAGAGATATACGTCATGCTAGACCACGACTTACAGCAGAATACGTATTTCCAAAATGAATTCTCCATCAATAAAATGTCTTTGATATTTAGAGCTAGAGGCGAACTACTTCCATTAAATTACATTCCCCATAGAAGAGGATTGCCAATCTTATGCACGTTATGTAATTTACAAGCAAGAGAGGATACGAACCATTTTATAGGATTATGTCCAATCCTGAGGGAAATAAGGAGAGCACATTTTGGGAAAAGTATCCTCAGTAATATGGAGGTAAACGCGCTGCTAAATGGAAGAAACTGGGATTCACTGTACGAATTCTGTAAAATAGCTCTACAATACCGGCAGAGGATTATTAACGAAAGCATTTAGTGTAAATTGTGGGGTGCAGAGAGCTGGGTAGATGAACATGCAGAATCTGGAGTTGTGTGAACTTCATCGCCCAGCTCTCTTAGCTGACCACAAACACATGAGAAAACAATAACCATTAAGTTGTCATAATGAATGAAATACCCGAATCCAATTTATTTGAAGCAAACATGGAAGCACATAGTCTACACACCACGAGCGGAACCACCAAAATCATAATATAATATAATATAAAACATGAAGAATAATATAACTAACTTAACAAAATAAAAGGCCAAAGTAACATAAATTAATATAGTTAAAATAAATGAAATAACCTGGAAACTAAATGTAAATATTTATCACCTACACATGTAAATATCAACGCAATCGAGCAGACGGCTTTGCCATGCTCTACTGTTTTTAATATAGGAATTGTAATTAATGAAAGAAAATTTGTACAAATAAAACACTTATCTATCTATCTATCTATCTATCTTGAGGAAAAAAAATGTACGGTTGCAGTGGATTCAAGTCATTCAGAAAACATGAAAATTGAGATAAATCGTGACTGAACTGTCAACGCCAATACCAGCTGATCTGGCAACGCCATCGCCATCAGAATGATCACGGATGACAAACCACCAACGCGGTCTGGTGAGACGGGATCATCGCGTTAAACAGTCGCCTTTGTAGATTGAACCGCCATTATTGAACCGCCATTGTAGTTTTACAAGTTCAAATAAATGAGTTAAACTTACATAACGCGTTTTTCAGTTCAGTTTTTTTACAAGTTTTAACGCGACCTAACTCTCGCAGCCCGAAAAAATGCCGCGTAATAAAAAAAAAAAATAAAAGTCGAGTCCACGAAGACGATAATAATGTTTGCAATACGCCCAAAGACACGCGTTCGAGTGAAGTGGACTTGAGTGCCACAATTTCGGATCTGAAGACTACAATCCGCGAAATTAGCGATCGTGTATCCTATCTTGCGAAATTGTCCACGCCACAGTACCCGCCGTCGGAGTCTTTATCTTTGCCTTCTGTGCCGCATTCGACAACGGGACATTTTCCGTACCAAGTGCCGTATGGACCGCCGATACAACCTGTTCCTGTAGTCGATATACCGCTAGCCGATTACCAGAATTCATCACACGCGCATATACCAAATCATCAGCCAATGCAATCCACATCGGGCCCGCTACCGGCACCGCCGCCGACGACTACGTCATCGTCAAGATATTCGTCGTTGCCGACGATAACAACAACGGCGGCACAGCCGACATCATCGAGTTTTGCGAATTGGTCGACTTATGTGACTGCCAGTCATCCAAATTTCTTTTCGGTGCCAACATACGTAGCACCAACTACCAGATTTGATACGTCAACGCAGCCACTCACGTCAACAATGTTGCAGAATCGTCCACTTGCACATTCAAATGAATATGCAGCGAAATTCTATCCATTGCCTTCATTCGACGGGAAGCCAGAGGAATGGCCCCTCTTCTTAACATCGTTCGTCGACACCACAACAGAGTTCGGATACAACAACAAGCAGAATCTGATGCGTCTACACAAAGCATTGCAAGGGGATGCGAAGCGAGCAGTGTGTTCACTACTAATATATCCGGACGACGTGCCCAAAGCCATCGAAGAGCTGACATTTAATTTCGGTCGACCCGACGTTCTCATCCGTAGCCAAATGGAAAAGGTGAAATCAATCGCTGCCATAACTGATGAGAAAATTGAGATGGTATTGCCATTTGCGAACCAGATTCGTAACATGGTGGCATTGTTTAAGTCCGCCAACTGTCAACATCACCTGCTGAACACGACATTGTTAGAGCAGTTAGTTGCCAAGCTGCCACTGTCAAAACGTTACGAGTGGGCAAAATTTGCCGCAACCGTCCAGCCGTTCCCTTCTGTCGAGTCTTTCGCGGAGTGGATCCATGATTTGGCAAGAATTGTTAGTTTAATGTCGCGGACTGAATCCCACGAAAGTATCTTGCCAACAATTCGTCAACCGTTACACAAGCCAGCCGCCCGGAGAGTTTTGCACAGCACCGAAGCCATTGTTGCTGAGCCGTCAAAATTGTGCACGGTATGTAAAAAGAGCCACTGTATCTGGGAATGTGACCAATTCAAATCCTTTCCCGTAGATGACAGATGGAGTCATGTTAAAAAGGCCCATCTATGTTTTGGTTGTTTGAGAAAAGGCCACAGTCTCACCCTTTGCCGTAAAAAACAAACCTGTTCAGTCGATAATTGCAGTCGTGTGCATCACCCATTGCTACATCAAGCCCCAGTGCCAATGACTAAACCGGAGCACGTCTTAAATTGCCACCACAACAAGTCGGGCCAGCTTTTCAAGATAGTGCCTGTGCTACTGAATGGTCCGTCTGGAAGTGTGTCTACATATGCAATGCTAGACGAGGGATCGTCCATCTCATTAATTGATGCGAACGTCGCAACCACATTGGGTCTGAAAGGTAGAGCTACAAAACTTACTCTTCAATGGTACGGCGACGAGAAGAAGACGGAAAGCTCATCGAAAGTTGCCTTGAACATCAGAAGCACCCTCATCAACGCACCATCTTTTGCATTGAAGAACGTATGGACAGTCCGAAATTTGAGTCTGCCTACGCAAACATTGAATCGTGCAGATTTTCCGCACACGAACGCACTGCCAGTGGACAATTATTGTAATGCGAAGCCTATGATGTTACTGGGATTGGATAATTCGTTTCTCGGTGTATACAACAACGTTATCGAGGGCGATGCTAGTCAACCCATTGCCGTTGAGACGAAATTGGGATGGATAGTTTTCGGACCCGTTGAAAATATATCAGACTCAGCCGCTACCGTACTTCCTATCAATGACTGTACCCCGTCCAAGAAATTAACCCAGCTGGTGGATGAATACCTCTCGGTTGAATATTTTGGAGTCCGAAATTCTAATATTTTGTTGGAATCGGAGGATAATCGTCGTGCGAGAGATATTTTAGGGAATACCACTCGATACAAGGACGGCCGTTACGAAATTGGCCTCTTATGGCGGAAAGATGAGATTCAGTTCCCCTCCATCTATGAAATGGCAAAACGCCGTCTATTAAAGGTTGAAGCCAAAATGAAAGAGAACGTCAAGTTTGCTGAGAAATACAAAGAAGAGATGTCAAAGTATATACAAAAGGGATACGCCAGGCTCTTGTCACCAGAAGAATCCGATATAACAGAGCCGAAAACTTGGTACTTGCCTCATTTCGGGGTCGTTAACCCCAACAAACCGGAGAAACTACGCATAGTGTTCGACGCAGCTGCCACCGTGTCTAACATTTCACTTAATTCGGCTTTGCTTAAAGGGCCAGAGCATGCTCAATCGCTGTTTAGTATTTTATTCAAATTTCGCCAAGGTATTGTCGCAGTCGCAGGAGACATACGAGAAATGTTTTCTCAGGTACGGATTCATCCAACGGATCAGAATTCGCAGCGCTTTCTATGGCGTGAAGGCAATCCCGACGAGCCGATTAAAACGTACGCGATGGTATCCATGATATTTGGCGCAGTGTGTTCGCCATGCTGTGCGGAGTACGTCAAAAACTTGAATGCCAATGAGTATGGTGGGAAAATGCCGAAGGGTCGCAAGGTGGTAATTGAAAACACATATGTCGATGACCTGGTTGCCAGCTTTGATAATGAAGCCGAAGCCGAGGAAGTAATTCTGCAAGCAGTTAAAAATAATGAGCACGCTGGATTTACGCTTCGAAACTTTGTTTCCAACTGCAAGAATTTGGAGAAACATCTTAATGGACAGGAGTCCGAACATCATGCAGTCAACTTGGAGAGTAAGAAAACATTCGACAAAATATTGGGGCTCCTTTGGAACACGAAAGCAGATACACTCGAATTTCACTTCGGATTTCATAAAGTTCCCGAAGGAGTAATGCAATGCGAGCGGCCGCCAACGAAACGTGAAATGTTAGGAATAATCATGGCTATATTCGATCTGTTTGGTTTACTCGCCAATTTCACAATTGCGTCTAAAATCCTTCTCCAAGCAGTATGGAAATTTCAAGTGGACTGGGACGAGGAGCTACCATATCAATTGTACGTGCCCTGGAACAAATGGTGGAAGGACATGAAGCGAATTGAGAGGTTTTCCATTCAACGATGTTACTCGCCTTTACTTCAATCTGCCGACGAGCTACAACTCCATGTATTTGTGGATGCCAGCACAAACGCCTATGCCGCAGTAGTTTATCTGAGAGTCAAGTCAAAATCAAAAGTCGATGTCACCCTCGTTGCCGCCAAGAGTCTATGCGCCCCGATTAAAACGATGACTATACCTCGTCTCGAATTACAAGCCGCCGTTCTAGGATGTCGTCTCAAGGAAATGATTCTCCAAAGCCTGGAATTCACTGTCCACAAAGTAATCTTTTGGTCTGACTCAAAGACAGTAGTGCTTTGGATTAGATCGACAGCCCGAGAGTACAAGCAGTTTGTTGCGTGCCGTATTGCCGAGATTTTATCATCATCTTCGCCGCCTCAGTGGAATTGGCTGCCAGGTACCATGAATGTTGCGGATGACGCTACAAAAGTCAAAGATATTGAAGATAATTCAAGATGGGTAAACGGACCGGAATTTCTCTATCAGAGCGAAGATTATTGGCCGAAGGAACCAATTGATATGATTTCCAAACATTGCCATGATGAGGAAGTACCCCCACGGATATTTCTGTTGTCCAACGACAAAAACCACTTCATAAATTTTCTAAAATTCTCCTCATTTTCTAGACTATTACGGGTCACAGCCTGGATTCAGAGGTTTATCAAAAACTGTCAACTCAATGCCATTCGTCGCCAAAATGAAGAAATCACTGCATCTGAACTAAGTGAAGCCGAACTAGTTATATGCCGCCTAGTACAGCAAGAAGTTTACTCCACCGAAATCGAATCCCTGGCCTTAAAAGGTCGAGTATCGAAGTCAAGTGACCTATATCAACTGACGCCGCACCTCGGATCAGACGGAGTTATTCGCGTTAGAGGAAGGTTGGACGTTGCCTACTGTCTTCCCCCTTCTGCTCGTCAACCAATTATCATGCCGCGGATGCATCACATAACACGCCTACTGCTAGAAGGTCATCATAGAAACCGTCACCATCAGAATGACAGGTTAGTAATCAATGAGATTCGACAAAGATTCTGGGTCCCGAACGCTTTAGCCCTCATGAAGTCTGTGAGGAAGAACTGCCCCGTCTGTATTATCGGATCTGCCAAGCCGAAGGTACCATTAATGGGACAGTTGCCAGCCGATCGTCTGACTCCTTACGTCCGCCCATTCAATTATTCTGGAGTCGACTACTGCGGACCTTTTAGTGTAGCCATTGGACGTCGTCGGGAGAAAAGGTGGATTTGTCTTCTTACTTGCATGACAACTCGTGCAATCCATTTGGAAGTTGCTAGCGACCTCTCTACTGATGCCTTTCTGTTGTGTATGAGGAATTTTATGAACCGACGTGGAACGCCTGTGAGAATGAGAAGCGATAACGGAACTAATTTTGTACGAGCCCAAAAGGAATTAACTTCAGATAATCGCCTTTTCGATATTTTCGAAATTCAACGATACATGTGCCAAGCCGGAATCGATTGGGTCTTCAACTGTCCGCTCTATCCCAATGCTGGTGGATGTTGGGAGCGCCTAATACAATGTGTCAAGCGGCTTCTTAGTCGCGTTTTTAAGGAGGAAGCCCCGCGATTGGAGACGTTTCGAAGCGCGCTGATCGAAGCAGAAAATATTATCAATAGCCGACCGTTGACCGAATTACCCTTATCGCCTGAGGACGACGAGCCGCTAACGCCGAACCACTTCTTAGTCGGTTGTCTCAATTCAACTCAAACTCCAAACACTTCGGATGAGCCTGTTTGTTTACGGAAGCAGTGGCGAATCGCTCAAAATCTGAAAGACAGGTTGTGGAAAAGATGGACCATCGAGTACCTTCCTCAACTTCTCCGTCGCAGCAAATGGAGACAGGAAGTTCCAGCCCTAACGCCAGGACAGTTGGTCATCATCTGCGATTCAACTCAGCCACGAAGTCAGTGGAAGAAAGGGTTAGTCACAGAAGTCTTCAAAGCTAAGGATGGTCAGGTGCGCAGCGCCGAAGTTCGAACATCGAACGGTACACTACGTCGACCAGCATCCAAGCTAGCCGCTTTGTTTCATAATGAATCCTCTAATCGGTCAGGATTCACGGGGGGCGGGATGTCAACGCCAATACCAGCTGATCTGGCAACGCCATCGCCATCAGAATGATCACGGATGACAAACCACCAACGCGGTCTGGTGAGACGGGATCATCGCGTTAAACAGTCGCCTTTGTAGATTGAACCGCCATTATTGAACCGCCATTGTAGTTTTACAAGTTCAAATAAATGAGTTAAACTTACATAACGCGTTTTTCAGTTCAGTTTTTTTACATGAACTTTTTGCAGATTGACCCCAGACGTCAAGTAAATCCGCTCCTACCTAGAGCCGCTTATTTGAAGTACGCCAAAAAAATTGTTATTGTGATAATCGGCAAGGATGTGTACTGAGTTTACAGCAATATATCGTTTTATATTCTCACTAGCTTCACAGTCGGGACAACATTTCATAATTTTATATATAACTCCGAAACTTCCGAATAAACAGCGGCCAAAGGCGGAACCTAATCAGGATAAAATATGAACGTCATAACCATTTAAAATAAATAATGGCATTTATACTATTACGCCAGGAAATTTGAACAAACATTTGGGCAAAGTTCAGAAAAATTAGGGGAAAGCTGAATTTTTGCTTGAGCCTTCCTTTGAGGTCCTACACAAGACCCCAAAAGTCCCCGTATGTACAAGTGCCGCTAGCGGTTATACCGAGGGTCGAAAACCCTCTAAAATAGGGGTTTCTGAATATATCGCTAACGGTAATATGTATGTACTAAAAATTGGTGTTTGGAAAATTTATAGCTCTTTTGGTTTGTGAATAAAATATCAAAGGTAAATTTTGATTCGCCTACTCCTAACGGTGTAGGCGGTAGGGGTTTCTGAATATATCGCTAACGGTAATATGAATGTACTAAAAATTGGTGTTTGGAAAATTTATAGCTCTTTTGGTTTGTGAATAAAATATCAAAGGTAAATTTTGATTCGCCTACTCCTAACGGTGCCAGGGGGTCTAACGATATTTTTTACAAATTTTCAGGAAAATCTTTATAACGGTAACTCCGGCTAAAAAAATTGTATGATGAATTGAAGAAAGTGGCTAAATTTTTTATCAATACGTACACCCTCAAGGGTGCTACGGGGACTCAAAGCTTCAAAAAATTGGGGTTTTCGTAAATATCTCTGTAACGAGGGAGGCACCTAAGGAAGTTATGGGGGCGAAACAGATCAGCTGAATATTTTTGAAAAATTAATTTTCTTACACGACTGAAACCTTAATATCTCCTAAACAAGACTAACGAAATAAGATCATTCTCACTGCCAACAAATCTACCTAAACAAAAAAACTAGCCGCACTAAAATCGGATAAGTGGTTTAATTATTACTGCGCTTTAAAGTCAAATTTTTGTGATTTAGTCCAGAATCAAATTATTTTTTCACCTCAATTTTCTCCAACTTCTGCCAAGGTGAGTTGCTCGTACGATTGTTCTAAAAATTTGCGCATAGTCTTATTGTATTTTTCTCACATAATTTTATTCTAGCTCCATTTTTTTTCTAATAGTTTTAATGCTTGAAGTGCAGAAAACTGGGGCTACTTTTAGCACAAATTCATTCAAACTGCCCTAATGTACTGAAATTTTGGAAAATTTATACATATTATACTAAAATCGAGCCAAAATTAACCCTCGTTTTCTGCATTTAAGCAAGGCAATAAAAGTGCTAGAATTATCGAATCTAGAATAAAATGCTATATGAAAGATATGATTGTAAGACTATGGGCCAATTTTTAAAAGAATCGTACATGCACTTCACCTTGGTAGAAGTGGGAGAAAATCGATTTTCGGTGAAATCAGAAAAATTGTACATTGCACATCGGTAAAAACCAAACCTCTCATTTGATTTTAATGCGGTTAGTTTTGTTGTTTAGGTAAATTAGATGGCTCTGATAATAAGCTTATTTCGCTATTCTTGCTATAGTGTAGTTTTTTTTTCAATTTTTTAAAAATTTTCGAATGCCTAAGTCTCGGGGTGTGTCCCGCAGTGGCGTATTTACAGGGGGGGCACAGGGGGCATGTGCCCCCCCTGTGAGCACATCAAACTTTTTTCACACCATACTAAAAATTGCAGTACCAAATGTTCCCTTTTTATTTTGAGCGTTTCTATTACTAATAAATCTTTTTCGAATCATTATCAGTACATCATCTTCTCAATTCGCCAGATCTCCTCGTTGATGAACCCTTTTCGTTTTTCGAACGAGTTTATTTTCATAGACGCGTGGTTTCAAGAACAAGAACTCTCAGAGAATAAGTACAAGCTATGTTTATGTCGAGGCAACGAGGTGGTCATGAAACGTTGCCCAATCTCGACATGAATCTGTTCGGGAACAAGGACTGCTATTGAAAGTCTCGTCATGTGTGAAGTGACTCCATCTTATGTTCATATAAGTTGAGGAGATGTTGTTGCGGTATCGATGTCTTGGAAGCCGCTGAATTTATAAATATTTGAAACAATCGGCCTGATTTTTCGATCGGGCTTGTGTATTTATGTTTTGGTGGTAAAGCATGTTTAGCATACATTTTCGAATTCCTACGGTTTGATGTCTGTGGTGCCCTGCCTGGGGTACTTTCTTCAATGCTTCAATTTTCACGAAGTAAACATCATCGTAGCCATTCCTTCTCCTTTCTATTTTGCAATTGATTTGTACAAGCATGTTGCTTCAGCTTACTATCTAGGACTCGTTTTAAAAGGTATTGCAGATACTATAGATTTGAAGCTACTGTAGTACATATGGAAATAACAAACAATCATACCTTCCTGCTTACCTTTGTTGCTTCATTTTAATTAATCGATTGATCACTTCCCGGCTCTATGCCACGGATAGTTCCTAGTATTCTGGATTGTACTTGTAAAATATTATTCGGCGCTTGTTACAATTTTACGGAATCTGTTACTAGATTTTTCACAAAACATACAAAGGCCT
Source organism: Microchrysa polita (assembly GCA_949715475.1). Classification (NCBI taxonomy): domain Eukaryota; kingdom Metazoa; phylum Arthropoda; class Insecta; order Diptera; family Stratiomyidae; genus Microchrysa; species Microchrysa polita. Next base: position 128,962,880 of record OX454415.1, on the reverse strand, counting down.
CTTTTTCAGTAAATCCTAATTTTGCATTCAAATTCGCTTAAACTTGCCATGGAATTCAAGACCACAATGTCAGCCAAAATTTGTTGTATCAGCTATTCATCTGTGTTTCTTTCAAAAGTAAGCAGAACCACTTTTTGGCGAAATTTGGCCGAAATTTGGCAGAATTTCGGACGATGTATGAAATTTCTCTTCCAGAGAAAAGTGTTCCGTCTGGAATCCGTTTTGTCATATGGAAACAGTCTCTTTGGTCATTGCATTAATTACATAGCCAATTAAGTACATATTCGTAAAATTCCTTTTCGGCTTCAGGCTCCTTGGAACTACACTTCGCAAGCTTTTTTAAGGGCCTCCGTATTTTGGTTCAGGAAAAGCCAAAAGCAGTTAATGAGTGTTATTCTAAGATCTGTCAGGAAAACTAAACTTTTGGTGTAATAAACCTGAAATGCAAAGGACTCTTACGCCCGTATTTAAAAACATACCGTAACTCAAGGAGACCTTGAGTCAAGGATGCCGAAATTACAATAAATGTAATTTTCCATACTTTTTCATAGACATCACTTATATTCACGAGTCAATGCATCCTTGATTTAAGGAGAAACTCAAGGAGACCTTCAAATTTTCTATACACTGAAAAAAATGGTTTAGACTTTTTATCTAAAGTGAAGTAGTTGACTTAAATTTAGATAGCTTTACCAAACAAATAGCTGATTTCTCTAATCTTCGTAGCTGAAAATACTATTAAATTCGTTCATTTAACCACGCAAGATTAGAAGAAAAAGTTTAGTCAATTCTTCCACAAAAGTTGTTGATTGTACTATTCAAATATAAAATTTAACTACAAACAATCGTTCTTTTTTCTTCAACACAATTTAGCTATCCAACATTTAACAATTTATAGATAATGAACAGCTGTCTTTACAAATGAATTAATTGAATTTGCAAATATACTAGATGTTTCAACTAATGACGAATAGAAAAATTATCCATATCTTCGTAACTGTTTCAACTACATAGAATCATAAGCTGAAAATCAACGCGAACTTTAGATGAATTCGACTATTTCTTTAGATAACCATTCTAGTTTTTTTTCTCTGTGTAGTCAACCTCACTTGAGGTCAAGCTACCCACCTACCTTGAAATATTATATTTCAAGTCTATTGAAAACTTAAGGTCTCCTTGAGTTTCGCCTTAAATCAAGGATCAACGATCCCTCAGTCTTGCCAATGTTTTTCCTATGTAGCTGCTCTCGGGTATCCCCACACTAAAACTTTATGTAACAAATTAGCCCTGTGCTCTGTGCCCCCCCTTTGAGAATTTTCTAAATACGCCACTGTGTGTCCGGTATACACTTTTTGTTTTGCTGGAAATCACATGAGGAATAATTGTTCGGTAAGTTTACATGCTACCCTTATAGATAGAACAATTCCCGGGAAAACGTTGTTTTTTCAAGTTTGACCCCACGTAGCTCCCAGGGCCAGGTAAAGATCGGGTGTTTTGGCATTGTATTTAGATATATTGAAGAAACACATTCATTGCAGACCGCTTTCCCGCATAAGCTACTGTTACTAAGATATTCATGAAATTAACAAACGCGGCGTTGTACAAGCTACAAATTCGTTCTACAACACTTCATAGTGAACATTACCGTTATAGAGATATATACAACATCTTTTAGCCAGAGTTACCGTTAGACCTCCTGGCACCGTTAGGAATACTCGAATAAAAATTAACTGTTGACATGTTTTTCCGAAACAACAAGAGCTACAAATTCGCCATACACCACTTATCAGCACATATATTCCATTATCGAGATATTCGAAAAAAAACCTGTTTTTAAGGGTATTTGACCCTCTGTAGCACCTCTAGCGGCAGTCGTACAGATGGGGACTTTTGGGGTTTTGTTTAGGACCTCGAAAGGAAAGCTCATGGAAAAATCCAGCTTTCCCCTAATTTTTCCGAAGTGAAATGCCAATTTTCCTGGGGTATATATGTAATTTCAGTTCAAACTAACGAGTATCCTGATTCCAAGTAATATTTACGTTTTTCTAAACAAAGAACAGTTTTTCAAATAAACAATCAATTGTCTGGCTTGAAAATGTGAAATTGAATGAGAAAATTGTTTATTTGGTTTGGATAAGTGTCTCTATTAATTTAATGAGCTGGACCCCTTTTACGCTGGTGTGGGATATTATATATTAAGTTTTCGTCATTACAGGGTGGCCCAATTAAACTGCAACTTTTGGCTAACTGATTTTTTTATTTATTTAATACATTATTTTATTGGGCAAAAAATGTTGAAATACAATTGAGGTATCTACTTATTTCCAAAACTCGCTTCCTGCATTTTTGAAAATTTCAAGGTAATTTTGGTTTTTTGCAAATAATTAAAGTCTGGGTTTGCTTTTTCCGTAAACAGTTTACATAATAAACTTTTTACTGTTTGTGGAATAAACTGAAAGACATAACAATTTAAAAAAAAAATTCTGGACTTTACAATAAAAGTTGAAACTTGGACATTGATATTTGGAAATGCATGAAGCGAGTTTTGGAACTCAGTGACAGAATTATATTTTTAAAATTTAATTCAAGTTTTCGATGTGACCACCATTAGCGCGAGCTATGGCTTTGAGTCGGTTGACAAACGAATCACATGCTGCACGAATGTGAGCCTCTGGTATTTTTGCCCATTCACGGCGAAGAGCTGCCTTGAGCGCATCAATACTCTGGTATCTTTTAGTGTTGACATGGGCCTGCAAAATCCCCCATATGGAGTAGTCCAGCGGATTCGCATCCGGTGAATAAGGAGGCCACTGTTCGGTCGAAATTAATTTTGAAACATTGTTTCTTAACCCGTCTTGGTTTGCGCGTGCTTTGTGTGACTGTGTAGAGTCTTGCCAAAATGTCCATTCTCTTTCAGTAAAATGTCTGCGTGCCCTCGGCTTCAAAGCACCATCCAAAAAAAATACTCGGTAAACATTCCCATTCATCTTGACGCCACGATCCAAAAACACTAGCAGAGATGGGCCATTCGCCGTCACGGCTGCTGCCGAAACCATCACAAACGGTCGGGATTGAGTTTTGGTGGCCATCCGGTTATCTTCTCGGACGACCTTTCTGTTAGGTAGACATGATCGTTTTGTTTATTTATAAATTGCTCAATAGGGAAATTTTTCTCATCGGAGAAAACGATATTTGGTAATTGGCCACGTTGGTGCAATCGCAATTGCTCTTTCGCCCTATCGAATCTAATTTTTTTGTTGATTTCGAAATGTGCAGCTCAGCAGCCATTTTTCTGCCACTCCGTCGAGAATTTCGGCGTATTCAAGCCTTGATGTTCCGTACCATTTCCGGCGTTGATACAGTTTTTTTCCTGCCACCACCATATCGATTAGTAACACTCCGAGTTTCATTGTAACGAGCTATGGTTCGAGACACGAAAGCTTAGTTGCTATTTAGGTGTTAAAGAGCAGGAACAATTTTCACTTGTGGCTTTCCAGCCGAATATTTATTTATTTATTTATTATTATAGGCATACTATACAGAACAACAATAATTCTAATAACACAGCACCTTAAGAAACTATAGAACTGTTATATAAAGTTATAGAAAAGAAGAGGAAATATGAACAAATATTATTAAACTAATTGTATGAGTAAGAAAGCAAAAACGTAAAATCCATGAATTTAAATAGGTAAGCTACAAAATGCAAGAAATTAATTGTACACGCAAAATCGAGTATGGAAACTAGAATGTGTTTATAATCACTGATAAAAAATATTAATTTAATCTAGACATCAGAGCGCGCCTGAATGCATAAATGGAAGACGGCAGCGGACCAAGCTCCAAATCGTCATAACTGCGCATCATTCTGATAATAGACGAGTTCATGTAGGTGGAAAGACAAACAGTTGGGGGGTTAAAAATGGCTACACTACGAGTCCTATAACTGGGAAGTCTATACAAAATATCTTCTATTGTAGAAGTAATTATAAGCCCTTTGCAGATTTTGTATAGAAAACAAAGGTCAAGAAAACACCTTCTTTTCTCCAAGGACATAATGTTTAAAAAGATAAGACGTTGAGGATACTGAGGTATTCCATATTTAAAAAATAAATATTTAGTGAATCTACGTTGAACTGATTGTAAGTCTGTTCTGCTTTGCTCTGCAGATGGTGACCAAATAACAGACGCATATTCCAGTAAACTGCGTACAAGCGAAAAGAATAGTCTTACAGCAGTTCCAATGTTACGAAAATCACTGGAACATCGTAATACGAAACCAGAAAGTTTGTATGTTTTAAGAACCAAATTTTCAGTATGGACATTGAACTTCAGCTTAGTTTCAAAGGTTACGCCTCGGTCGTCAACTGTTGAGACACATTTAAGAGGAAGGGAATTAATTTGATAACAATAGGAAAATGGAATAGGTCGTCAACTGTTGAGACACATTTAAGAGGAAGGGAATTAATTTGATAACAATAGGAAAATGGAAATATCATCATCTGAGCACATTTAGAAACATTTAGGTGCAGACCGTTCCTAAGGCACCATTCAGATAAGGTATCAAGGTCGGCTTGCAACGAGATAACGTCATCCAGCCTTGAAACCGACGTGAATAGCTTGCAATCATCAGCATATAATAAAGAATGGTTTTCAGAAGTGGAGGCGGGTCATTAATAAAGAACAAAAAGAGTAATGGGCCTAATATTGACCCTTGAGGTACCCCAGAGCACGGGTAAAACGGCAAAGAAACCAAATCTTTAAAAGCGACTGATGAGCTTCTATCCATAAGGTACGAAGCTAACCAACCTAAAAGAATGGGAGGGAAACCAGAAATGCCAAGTTTTTTAAGGATACCATGATCCACTGATTGAAACGCTTTAGAAAAGTCGGTAATCACATGTACGTCGCAATGTTTATTGAAGGACTTTCCTACATACTCGACAAACTCAACTAAATGTGTGACCGTTGATTTGACTGCACAGAAACCATGTTGATTCGAGACAATAAGATGGCTGAAACAATCCCAAATGAGGTTGAATATGATACGCGATAATTTGAAGCAATGCTTGAATCACCTTTTTTCGGAATGGCAACGGTATAGGATTGCTTCCAAAGGGAAGGGAAAACGCCTTGTCTAATACTCTTGTAGAAAATTATCGCAAGAGGTATGCATAAAGACAGGATGCACTTCTTTAGGAAGTAATTGGAGATTCCGTCGGGACCAGAAGAAGAATTGTTTTTAAATGATGCTATAATTGTGCCCACATAAGCTTCTTGAATATTAGCGAAGAAAGGAAGGTGATTCGAATCATGAAAAGTAGTATAAGCAGAAGAGTTAGAGGTTTGACTAAAATGGTTAGCAAAGTACCGGGCCAACAATTCACATATGTCTTTTGGATTGCTTGCAGTTAACTATGGCCAAATGAAAGCTTAGAAGGATGTGAAGATGACGAGCGCATATTTCGACCATATGACCAGAACAGTTTGGGTTCGCCTTTGTTGACGCTGTTTTCTATCATCTATCATTTTTTTCGTTTTGGCTCTAATTTGACGAAATGCAATTAGGTCACAGTTTCTGTTGTAACGTCTATAACGCAAACGAATTTTGTATTTTTTTCTTATAAGCCTGTGCAGGTAAGGCGAGAACCATATAGGACCAATGCGAGGCTTAGTGGAGTAAAGCGGAACGTTTTCCTGTATGACTTCATATAAAATATTATAGAATGCATCCTCCGCAGAGTCGCAGTTAAGATCAAAGAGGACGCTCGACCAATTAATACGACTCAATTTAGCATTAATTACTTCATAATTGGCCTTGAAATAATTAAACCGTGGAAGTTTATTTTTGTGCCGAGAAGGAGAAATGTTGAGGAGAAGTTCGTGAGAAATGGCAGGATGGTAAGAGTCACAGGGAACATAGCCCAATCACACTGCTACGTTTTACTTCCATCACGGATAAAATGCTTTTCACAACACTCAGCCGCAGAAGCTTGCGGATGCTTAAACACAACAAGGTGAACTGTCGTGGAACAAAATATGAGGGCGCTATCATTAGCGGTCACAGATTTACAGTTACATACATTTGGTTGCAGTTCAATTGGGCCATAATAGAATGAAGAAAACAAGAGAAATGGGTATAGTCCAACGGAGGGTTTCGAAAGAATCACTTTCATACCGAGGGTTTTCGAAGGAATTGCTTTCATTCAGTAATTAAAAACACAATTTTTCAATTCGCAATTTTTATTTAATAAAAAAAAAATGAACAACAATCTTTTTCGTTTCAAAGATACGTATACTTTTTTTGCTTGTTTGTCATGTAATAGATTAGCTCTCTTATTTTTGAAATTGTCTTTTATCAGTTTAAAGAAAATAAGATCTTCTTTGTAGAAATATTCAGAATACACTCTCATAACAAATTCGTTTCATTTTTTTATTCCAAACATTATTACACGTCGCTTTGCGAGTCTTTGACAATTATAATATAGTATATATTTCATATATTTATATTTTACTATATTCTTATATAAATTTTATCACTTGTTTTTTCCCCACGCAGAAGAAGAGCATTAAGATTTTCATGTTTTTCTTAAAGTAGTTGCTTTTTTGCTAACAGTAAAAAATATATTATTTTTTCATTTAACTTTGATTGTATATTTTTCTATGAGTTTTCTTGTTTTTTGTTTTAAAGAAATAGTTTTGTATGTGTGTCTAATAATGTAGATATATATTTCAGTTGGATTCATTTAGAGAGTGAGTAATTTCCTTAAATATTTTTCATTTTATGTGTTTTTTTTCGTTTTACGAATAATAAAATAAAAAAAAATATTTTAATCTATTATGATAAATAAAAATTTGTCTAGATCTTTTTTTCTATGCTTAAAAATATAATAATACTATATGTATGAAAATTGTATTAATAAAATTTCCTTTTTAATTTTATTTAAAAAATAGCACTGACCCCAATTGCCTTTGCATAATGTTCATCGTCATTATGTATGTACTGGTCGTTGAAAAGATAGAATTATGAAATTGTGAGACTTCATTAAAGATATTGTATACATAAGTATATTAAATATTTTATTTAGGTTCTGTCTTATTGCTTCTTTTTACATCATTGTTTTCAATAAATTACTACCTATATAAACATGGGATTTTCGGTTGCATTGCGATTTACTTATACACACACGTGCAATAAATTCACATAAAATATACATATTTATTGGTTTAGTTTAATGCCATCCGGTCTGTTTCATTTTTATTTCTATATATTCCTAAGTCTATTTGAAAAGAAAATACAAAATAAGAGGGAAAGTTTGAAGAAAGTTATGTTTTGAAAGGGAGAACTTAAGTTTATTTGAAATGCAGAAAGTGGAGCACCGTATTGCGAAATTTATCAGGATGATCCTTTTAGTGTGTAAATATGGTGTTTGATTTTTTATTTTTATTACAAATAGGCATAATTATTAAAGAGATTGCTTGTAGATACTTGTTAATTTTTTAAGCTGTTTTGCCTCAAATGTCAAAAGAAGGAAAATATTGAAAATTCTTTGTAGTACTGAATAACATTTTAGTTTTTTTTTCAAAAACAGCTAAGGACATCCGATAAGCAAAAACAATTTTCACATTAATGATATTTTCCAATTTAGGTACTAGGAATACTGATCCAATTTTAAAAATTCTCCATAGAGAATTTCGTTGAGCATTTCATTAAGCACCGCATAAAAACAGAATCCAAGGGCTTTTGTATTATAATATGCTTTTGAACACACAAATACTGTGGGAATAAACTTATTTCTAAATGCGTCAATGTACAAAAAAAAAATCCGTTTTATTTTTAATAATAATAATATAAGCTTTAAGCCGTATGCTGGCTTAAAAAAATCAATCTATCGCAATCTACTGTCCTTTTTTCCTTTATTATTTAATTAAAACTAGAGTAACTTAACTTACGAAAACCTACAGAAAAATAAAACTAAATAAGACATTATCTAAAAAATAAATTATTAAACAAAAAATAATAGCTTAACTGTAATAGTTCAACTGCACATAACAAATGTATATCATTATAAATATTTAATAAAAAAAAAAGATAAAACTAAAGTAATAACTGGCTATAGTGTACTGGCATTGAAGTTCCTATCGCTTTTGTCGCGTAAACATAGTAAAAAAAAAAATGTTGCACTACTCCTCGTACGATTTCTTAGTTAACATAATACATTATGTGGAAATATACTTATCTTCTTTAATCTAGTGGAATGAAACGGAAATTGAATACATTTTCTTCGAGAATAAATAAAGTTTATCATAATATTTAGCAGGCAAATAACAATTCCATATTCTTCAATTTGGGATGTTTCTTTTTTTGTTTCAATCAAAACAATTGAATATTTTATTATTTAAAGTACGTAGTTTGGAGATAAATAAATATTTTTGTCCTGACAATTATAATTAACTCCTTCGAATAGAATATGTACAATAAACCTTTTTTTTTTTTAGAAAAATGTAGGTAATAACTATTTTTTTTTTGCAGTATCATTAGTTCAGGCATCCATTTGCTTTGTCTTTATAGATTTTCTTTTTATACATGAATTTACTCTAATCTCTTGTAATTACATATAAGTGTATATTTTTTGCTATATGAAAAATAGATATATAATCGTGTTTGTATTAGTGTCGCCTCATATGCAAGGATAAATGATCGGAACGGCTGAAGGAACGTGTGCATAGCTTGCATCGAAATGGTTTAACGCCCGTGTGTTTGCGAAAGTGTCGCGTCAATTCGTCGGAACGTGCAAAACGCCATACGCATCCTTCCCAGGTACATACGTAAGGTTTCTCGCCTGTAAAGAAATGAGAAAAGATTAATTTAATAGTAATAGTTTAATCACCTAGTAAAACTAATACATAGGACATTGAAAATCCAAGAAAATCCAAAGTGGCTAAAATGTTCAATTGCAAAGGGTTCTAGTCACGATCAATACTATTCCAAAATATAAGTTGTCCGGTAAATGCCATATTATGGGAAAATTATTCCTATTATGATTTCCAGCAAGAAATGCGTACGGGATTCTTAACCCTTTAGCTGCCACGGGAGTTTCAATATTTGTGAAAAATTAATTTTCTCACACAACTTAAACCTCAAATCTCCGAAACTGCAGAATACAAAAAAAAAAAATGTTATCAGAATCAATAAATTTTCCTAAAAAAAAATTAGGCCGAACCGCACTAAAATCGGAGAAGAGGTTTGGTTTCAAAGAACTTAAAAAGCGATGTTTTCTCATTTGTCCCTAAAACTAAATTATTTTCCCACTGATTTTTTTCCGCTTCTGGCAAGGTGAGCTGCTTATATGTTTCTTTTGGAAATTGACGGATGGCCTAATGCTCATATCTGTTGTATTTTATGTGTATTATGTATGGAATGGAAGATCAGTTGGAATAATCGGAATTCGTGGATTCTTCCTTTCCTTTGAATTTTCCCTTGATGATCGTCGCTAGAATCACATTGTTCATCAGTTTCTTGACGGACAACCGTGAGCCGTTGCACAATTTCGAATGATTCAGATTCCGTAACATGTTTATGATCGATCCCAACTTCAGCTGTAAATTATGCGGGGCTCCTGGCACATCAAGAGAGTTCAAAAACTCCGTCAAATAGTTTGTCGCTTCATCCTCGTCGATCACGGTGTCAACGGATTTGTACGAATTTTTGAAAATTCAGCAGCCGATGGTCGTTCTGCAATGCGACTCTCATGTTCGTAGTCAATTTCAACTTCTTGACATGCCGCCACAAAGATGAAAATTTCAGGCATGCATTAAGTTCATCCGCAGCAGTAGATTCCGGCATGACGGGAAGCGTTTGACGAAAATCTCCGGAGAGTAATGTCCGAGCCCCACTAAATCGTCTCGAATCACCTCGTAAGTCCTTCAACGTTCGGTCAGCTGCCTCCAAAGCTCGTTTATGCGCCATCGTCCATTCATTCCAAATGATGATTTTGTATTCTAGCATCAATTTCGCTGTTGCCGAACTCTTGGTGATTGTGCACTTGGGCTTCTCAACCAAGAGTAGATTCATCGGCAGCTTTAAAGCGGAATGTGCAGTTCGACCGCCTTCTAACAATGTAGCAGCAATGCCAGAGGATGCAAAAGCCATCGCAATTTGACATCTTGACCAAATTGTTGCCATAATCAACAAAATGGCGAATAACCTTTATAGACAAAACGATATTCGCGCAAATTCCGATAATATTATTTCAATAAGTGAAAACCACCGAGAATTGGTCGTAAAGCAAATTTAATTCTCGGTGGTTTTCATTTGATGAAATGACGAATGTTTTGCCTGCCCCACCAGGAGCATCGAGAAACTTAATGCTTCCTGTTCCATCGTCAACAACCTTCCTAAGCGAATCGTTACGTTTTTCTGCTCGGCATTCAAAAGCGGCACATTTATTCGAATTCGTTCGGCCAGCTCTTCTCGATCATAATCTTGCTCCCGTTGCAAGTCGCGAGTAATTGCATCGTCCATCGAACAATTTGGCGCTGGCACTCCCAATTTCGACAGCAGTCTGCCGCACATGGGCACGGTCATGCCTTCGATCAGAACTAACGCTTCGTAGCGCATCTCGACGTTAATTTCAAGATCGAAATTGGAAGTTTTGTATGTATTTGTTCCACAATGCGGTGGGGATACGCCAATATGAACAGAAGAAGATGAAAGTAAAAGTGTGGGAAAATGCACTGTCCTCATAATTTTGCGCGTGTTTGATATAGTTATTCACAGCACAGCAATTATTTATCTGGTAAGCTTCTTCCAAATTTAACGCAACACGTCTTTTATCACAATGAATTCCACAATTATTCGAAATTATCAAAAGCTTCATAACGAATTTTCCACCTTTGAATCGTCTAAAATCATCAAATCATCCGATAAAATGCAAACATTTTTCCTGAATTTTCTACTGAAAATTTTATATTTCTTCATTCGAAAAGCTATTGTGGAAAAATTGCAAGCAAAAAAAAAAACAATTTTCAAGTTTTCCAATTTTCCGACTTTTTCCAAATGTTCTTTTCCCAAAATGTTCTTTCGTAAAAACCTTCTCCTGGTAATTGCATACAACTGGAAAAAAATTGAACCAAATCGGTCCAGCCGTTCTCAACTGATGAATTACTTGGATTTTTCCAATTTTCCGACATTTACGGTGGGTTTTTCCAAAAAATTTTTCGTAAAAACCTTCTCCTGGCAATTGCAAACAACTGACAAAAACATTTGAACTAAATCGGCCCAGCCGGTCTCTATTGATGAATTTTTTAGATTTTTCAAATTTTCGGACTTTTGCGGAGAGTTTTCCCAACATTTTCTTTCGTAAAAACCTTCTCCTGGTAATCGCAAACAACTGAAAAAAAATTGAACCAAATCGGTCCAGCCGTTCTCAATTGATAAATTACTTCGATTTTTCCAATTTTCTGACTTTTCCGGAGGGTTTTTCCACAATTTTCTTCCGTAAAAACCTTCTCCTGGTAATTGCAAACAAGTGAAAAAAAATTTAAACCAAATGGGTCCAGCCGTTCTCAATCGATTAATTACTATACATTTTTTCGCTCCATTTTTATATACATTATACATATATATGTATACATATATAGAAGATATACAATTTTCGTTCAATTTTTTTTACACCCTTGGCTCATAGAGTGAAAGGGTATATTAACTTTGTCATGAAGTTTATGACTTAGTGAGTCAATTGGGCGATGTCTGTCTGTCTGTCTTCCGTCTGTTCGTCATTTGCAGCGCGTTTTTCTCGGCCGTTTCTCCGAATTAAGAAAAAGGAACTTTGTTGAACCCGTTGATATACATATAAGTACCCTTACAAACCTTTCCTATGAGTATTGAACAACTAGACTTTTGTAGCTATTCAGGGACACCCTGTCAACTTGGTCCTAAAAACTTCAACAGTATTCGTGCCAAACACTATTACCATTCTATGTATTCATGTTCATTTTTTGATCCAGCCACAGGATTTATGCTGTGAACAAATGCTTAAGACGCTGCCCTGGTATTGTGAAACGCCCTTACTAAATATTTGATTCGCTATATATTTCCGGTTTGGATTAAGTCATTCGAATTAAAATTTTTTAATTTTTAAATTTTTTTTTAAAATGTTTATATTTGCAGACCTAAAAAGGGCTACACACGCACAAATTGAAAATTCACAAATTTACTGTTATTTACTTTTTCTTAGCAAATGTCAACCATCTTAGTATTTAGCGTATATAAGCTCATATTGACCAATCTTTATGCAAAGTTGCATATCGGTACATATAACGGTTTAGAAAAACGGAGCTGGATACGTAAGCTTAACTTCAAACGCCCATAACTCCGTTATCTTTACTCTAAACTAGAAAACTGTATTAACTGATATAAAATGTACTCGTCTGTTCCTTTGATTTGAGTACCCATACGTTCATCTCCGGTCAAAACGAAAAAAGTTGACTTTTTTCAACTCTTCGGGACACCTTGTTATCTTTTCCCTATCAACTTCTAAGGTATTCGTGCCAAAGACTGTTATCATTCTACACATTCCTACCAAATTTAATGACGATCGGTTGAGCCGCTCGCGAGTTATTTAGTGAATAGACGGACGGACAAAATCGATTTCATAAGGGTTTTTTGAAAAAAAATCTAAAAACCCTAAAAAAGGGGAAAGTTTTGTGAATTATATATTAATTATACAATATTAGCATTGAACGCACTCAACTAGTTGGGATAAACATGTACGAGTATTATAGTAATCGTTTGTAATCTCGTGTCTTAATCAAGTATTTTCGGTAACGCATATCGATATCGAACAAGAAGGGAAAAAAGGTTGTCTGTTGTAATTCCAGCACTTAGAGAAAGCATAGCAATCCATGCCATGCGTGAGTCGAGAGTGGCTATGTGATCACACAACCCATATGTGTTTGACTCCAAATTTATTACACAACACTCCACGAAATAATTCAAACGTCAAAATATTGTCGATGCAATTATTAACCCTTCTGTCGCCGCCTACGCGCTGTTATGCCTGATGTGTAGCTAAATCTTCTGTGAAATCAATCTTATTTTTTGAGGAGATCGAATTTTAGTTCTAGAAACAGTTTATATAAACTATGTCTTACGATGATACGCGGTTTTTTCATTTCTTTAGACATAGTTAATATTTCGCCGAATGTTTGATCGCATTTTTGGCCGACATCTCGATTGAAATATATATGGAAAGGGGTGAAAAATATTGTTGAACGATATTTGTCATCAAGATATAGTACTAATGGTCTGTCTAGGTCTATGTGCCAACCGAAGGGTTAATTATCACGTTGGCATTTTGAGAGAGTAATACATATTTCGCGGATTTTATATTCTCAATTGTAAACAAAAATTTGACATTTGAATTATATTTTTGTTTAGATGTGTGAACTGCGATAGTGTGAAAAAGGTGCCATTTTTATTTTCTGATGCCCACTCTGGATTAACGCATGCAATGGGTTGCTATGCTTTCTCTAAGTTCCAAAAAAACATTATTTTAAATATAAAAAAAACTTACTTCAGACCAGTTTTTAATTTTTTAAAACCTCTAGGCAGTGGCGGAACAACTTCACTCGGGGTCCTCCCGCCAACTTCTTCAGTGGGCCCCCCTACACTGAGAATAACGCAGAGTCAAATCAATCGAAAACACTATTGTAGGTCGATTCGTACTTTTCAGTCACAGTCATTTTCCATACAAGTTAAAGGATTGTCAGTTAATTGATTGACTGACAATCTGTCAATTTGTAGGGGGAATGACTGTGACTAAAAAGTCTGAATCGGCAAATTTTTTTAAACATGATTTTGGCGTTAAGTGTTTCTACTAAAATTAAGAACATCGTACTTAAAATAACTTTTCTCCGATCGAGTGGCGAGATTTTTCGATTGCCGGATAAATCGGAAAATGTGTGTGACAATCGGATTAAATTTTTTGATTTGACGTATGGAATGTATTGCCAATGTAATTTTTCGTACAAGCAGTCATGACAATCATGTTTTCTAAGTTGCTGATTTTTTTTACATAAACCTGTGGTCGTTCTTCATACTGTGGTTGTGGCGGTCATTCTCCATCAAAGTAGCAATGGATATCCATCTTCCATCGCAAAAAATGGCCAATTGACCAATAAATTGCTAGGTATGTGGCGCCCATAAGAGCTACTTTGACTCTTTGCACGCTTATATTGAGAATAGCGTTTTTGTTGTAACGTTTATTAAATTAATGATTTAATCAACCGTTTTTTTTTTGTTGTAAAAATGCTCACCCAGCGCAGCATTGACCTAGGTGTGATATTTAAGCATAATAAAAATCTTGCGCCTACAATGGGATTCGATCCCGCGAACTTATGATTTGAACACAAGCGCCCTATCTACTCTAATGTTGCACACACACGGTCCATCCTAAAACTTTTTATTTAATTTTCGTTTTGTCGGAATCGAAGAAAATATATCAATTTGACGGAACAAAGAATCCAAAAAAAATGGATGCGGAAGCGTACGCGTGTGGGCGGCCTAAGTCTGTAACTTGCTAGACAATTGAAAAAAGCGATACGCTATTAATTCAACTCTATTCCTTGCTTCAGCTTTAAAATTAACCTTCGGGCGGGCGCAATGCATCTGACAGATTAAGTGACAAGTTTTTGTTGCGTCAATCAGCGATATAATAAGGGAGAGTTCTGAAACTAACGGTAGCTTAATCTTTATCGATCAACTACCCAAATCAGTTTTCAGTTTATATCTGCCATATGTCTAAGGGGCGGGAGGGGATGAAATAATCTCTCGGATGTATTGCGATTGTGTTATTTTCTCCTTTTCTATGAAAATTTCCACTTGTTATACTCTTCACATTGCGTAATAACATTTTGTTGACTTTTAGGCTCACGAAATCGTTCAATAGTGTGTTTTTAGTAAAAATAAGCTCACATTTTTTAAGTGGTCGAGTTGTTGGAGGTTTTTTTTATATATTGAAAGCGGAATATTCTTAGAAAATTGAAAATGTGAAGGGTTGAGCCTGTATTTGTTTCTCAACTTTCGTAGAACTGTTAAAAAAAAGACAATGCATCAATAAATAAGAGTCTAAAATATAAATAGAAACTTAGTTTTATCCTATTTTCTGCACTCAATCTGTCAGATGCATTGCGCCCGATCGTGTAAGGATTAGTATTGGGACCGCCGGAAGGTTAAGTGTGCTGCAAAATTTCAGCTCCGTAGCTTTTAAAGTGGCCGAGAAAAACGCGCTGCAACAGACGGACAGACAGACGGACATCGTCCAATCGACCCGTCTCGTCATGCTGATCACATATGTATACTTTTTATATGGTCGGAGATGCTTCCTTCGATGCGTTACAAACTTCATGACAAAGTTAATATACTCTTTTACTCTATGAGCGAAGGGTATAAAAAGTCATCGATTTCGAAGCATGCGACAAGCTCACAATATCGATTTGGGCTGAAATTGTTTAACCCATTTTGTACCGGTATCCGAAATATATTTTTTTAGAGCGATATTCCGTTAAAAAAATTATTTTGTGATGCACAGTGTACAGAGATACTGGGTGGTTATAAAATGGAACGCTGGGAAGTAAGCGATATCGACTAACGTTGATGTACTGTACTGTGCATGCAGGGTTTCACGTAATATGTATAGTCGTAATTTAAACACTAGGTGTGTTTTTTGGTTACCCCGTGAGGTTTGGGTAACGAAACTTCATATAAAAAAATGACAGGTGGATCAGCTGGCATTTTTTTTTTATATGGAGTTTCGTTACCCAAACCTACACGGGATAACCAAAAAAACACACCTATTGTATCAATTTAAATATTGTAACAACGGTCAAAACGCAGAATGAATTCACATTTGTCGCATTATGGTTGTGCCTTAAAGATATTTTATATCTTATCATCCCTAAATTAGATCGTCGTTTGAAAACGGTTTGTTGGGAAGCTTGGTTGTCTTTGTCTTGCACTAGGAAGTTACACCATGTTTCGTTTTCGAACAACCAGCATTTTTAAAAACTCGTAAAGCTAATCATATTTTTTTTTCTTTAAATTTTTTTCTCTAATTGACATAGGCACTTTTTTCCTTTACGATTCTAATTGGTCGAAAAAAGACGACATTTTTATTTTAATTAATAATTATAATAAAAACACAAAAACTGAATTGAATTTGTGATGCATTAAAATTGTGAAGGCATATCTAGGCTTCAAGAGTCATCTCATAGAGGAACAACTGCTCATATCAAGTTACCCATTTAAGTCTTTCGATTTTCCAGACTATGTTGAATATTTTCCATGAGTCCATAGTTTACATTAAAACAATAGCTCAGATTTTTGGGATCCAGTATATAGTTACAAGGTTTGTCATTGAAACGTTGGCGACTACCGCGTGTACCATGCTCCACTAGGAGCGCAAATCAAGAAGAAGAAGTAAGATTACCCTGCCTTGCACGGGATCCAATAAAACAGTGTTAATATTTCCCAACAGTATGACATAAAAAATACCGGCGTACAGAGGGCTGCGCCCGCAATACGAGGGTTTTTTAGAATTTTGATCCATAGTGAATATTTTTTGTACATATATTTTATGAGCAATAGATAAGAATTGTGCACAACATTAATGAAATGCTTCCTGTAAATCTATTTTTGGATTGGTCTAAATAAACGCGTAGCTAGCGCCTTTCATTCTGTTCCACCTTTAATTAGACCAATCCAAAAATAGATTTACTATTTACCCAGTCTGTATAAAAGTACTCCAAGGCAAATCTACGGGATTTTTTCGATTTCAGATTTCTGATGGCCTTTGAGCAAAAACAAACTCGGGCAAACATAAGGAAGGCTTGGCATTATATATGAACTGAATTATTAGCTGTAAATCTACTGTTACTGTTTTTTAAATCAAGAAAAAACAACCTATATGAAATGATTCCATGACATTAGAGCCCACGCAAGCTTTCCTATGAGTATTGAACAAGTATACTTTTGAAGCTTTTCCGGGACACCCTGTTAACTTGGTCCTACTAACTTCAAAAATATTTGTGGCAAACACTATTACCGTTCTATGCATTTCCACCAAATTTCATGTACATTGTTTCATCAAGTTAAAAGATATATATTGAAGAAATGCTTAAGAGGCTTCCCTTGTATTGTAAAAGGCCCTTACTAAATACTTACTTGGCTATATTTTCGGTTTGGATACAGTTATTCGAATGAAAATTCGTAGACATATTTCCTGTGTAATTTTCTAAAAACCCTTAGCAGAATTTTCATATTTGGAAACCTAAGAGGGGCTACACACGAACAAATTTGAATTTTACAAATTTACTGTTATTTACTTTTCCTTAGCAAAAGTCAACAATCTTAATATTTAACGTATATAAGGCCATACTGACCAGTCTTTGTGCAAAGTTTCATATCGATCCCTATAACGGTTTAGAAAAACGGAGCTCGAAAAGGAAGTTTAACATTAAACGCCAATAACTTTTTTACCGTTACTTGAAACTGGAAAATTGTAACTGATATGAAATGTACTCGTCTAGATCTTTGATTTAAATACCCATACGTTAATCTCCGATAAAAACTAAAAAAGTCGACTTTTTTCAAACGTTCGGGACACCCTGTTATCTTCTTCCTACCAACTTCTAATGTATTTGTGCCAAAGACTGTAACCATTCTACACATTCATACGGAATTTCATGACAATCGGTTCAGCCGTTCGCGAGTTATTTAGTGAACAGACGGACGGACGGACGGACAGACGGACGGACAAAATCGATTTTATAAGGGTTTTTTGAAAAAATTCTAAAAAACCCTAAAAATGTGTACTTTTTACTATAAAATCAATTTCATACATACCTGTATGAGTTCTCTTATGCGCCTTCAAATGTGAACTCTTCGTATAGACTTTGTCACAACCATCAGCATCACATTTATGAACTTTTCGATTTTTCGAGAGATCACTGAAACTGCTGCCACCATCCCCACTATCTCGATACGCTCCACTTATGCCTAAACTACTGCGTGCGCTACTGTTACCGTTGCTGCTACTACCCCCGTAGCTGCTGCCGCCACTGTTATTGCTATTGTTGTTCATACTGGAAAAGGACTGATGATGATGTGATGCCATCACTTTCCACGATGAAAGTGGTGAAATAGCCGGTGAGAGTCGAGAACTATTGAAGGCCGACGTGAAAGGATGCTGATGATGCGAGTGAAATATACTTAAGGCGGTTGTACTGATGTTGCTGTTGTTATTGTTGTGATGATTGTTATTGTTGCTACTACTAGGGTGGCTGTTGTGATTGTTATTATTGCTGCTGCTACTGCTACTACTGCTACTAAGCACTCCCAGCGAGGATGCAGCAACCGCTGCTGTTAAAGCGGCAGGCGTGGTGGTGGACGGTAGGGAACGTGAGCTTAAAATCGGTGGTCTATCATTGCTATTGTTGTTGTTGTTATTGTACTTGTACGGATTCTTAAAGAGATTCAATAAATTCAGTTTTTTATCGTAGCTACTAAATATGGATGTCGATGCATTGCTATGATTATAATTGAAACTACTGCTGTTGTTGTTCGTGTAGCTGGTGTTATTGTTGTTAGCTTCATCCTTGAAACGACGATAGGTGAAGAGGTATGGCGGTGCTGCTAGCAAAGGTGGTATTGGACGTTTCGTCAAACTGGACGCTACTATACTGGCCATTGATGATGATAGTGACGAGGCGGAATTGGACGATATCGAGGAATGTGTCGCCGTTGATGATTTATGTGAAGATCCTGTAAAGAGAAAAAGGAATTGTATCGGTCAATAAATCTATAGAACTACTGCAAACGTTTAAAAAATGATTTCGTAAACATCCTTATCTTATAAACGTAACATTGTATGATGGGTGATGTGATTCTGCACCTTAACTAAAAACATTGTTGCACATTTTATGGAGCTTGGAACCCAATGATGCACAACGCATCTGGCCATTTTCACTGCATTTAAAAACATGTTACACTTATCAATTTTATTGTCAATAAAATGCCTCTTCGATACGGCCTATAGTAGTAGCCTAATCACCGTGTCTTACGGCTGCCATCCATCCATAAGTGCTAAAAAAGCATTTCGTATTGTTTTTCGCCTCCAATCGCAGTATATCGGAGAATTTTGCAAGAAAACCTGAAGCAATTTCTCGTCTTTAATGAACAATTAGGTTTTCTAATTGATTTACAACGTAATACGCGAACTGCGTGAAAGACTCTCATGTGTGTAGGATGTGTACTATGGGGTACCTGTAATAAAGAGGAGCGAGATATGGATGCTGGTTTTTCAATAAAATATCAAAACGGTTGCCTTATGTCTTATCTGCACAGGTGATTTTTCACAATACATACAGACATTCATAGTTTCAACACGACACAGATATCGAATACAAAAGATTTGTGTGGATAAATTAGCTTCTGTGCTGAAATGAAGGTTTCATGGAACTTTTTTTTAGTTAAGTCACGTAAAATATTAGCTCGCAATAAATTGAATATTAACCGGGGCGGGGCGGCCGGTAATATGGTTGAAAGAATCTATGTAGATTGAAGATTTATCTAATAGCAGCGTAGACAAGTTTGCATGAAAGATATTTTTTGTAGGCGGTATATTGTCATGGAAAATTTAAAATACAGTATAAAACGGATTCAATGAAGTAAAGGGAGTTAATTCTATTTCGGATAAGCGGAGTTTCGGTTAATACATGCGATACCAATAAATTTGCATTGAAAAGGTATGGTAAAGTGGTGGTGTCTTAAACTTGCAAATTGTAAATGACATCACGGGACCATCCTGTCACCTACAAGTCCGCATAAATGTATCATTCAAATGAATTTTTATAAAGTTGGCTCACATTTTTGTGTAAGACTTTATTGGAGATATTTGTGGCTTGTGTTTAACTGATAACTTTTATAGATAGATGTATAAAATGTTAAAATTTTATATAAAAAAATAAAAAGCCGAAGGGAAAAATGCAATATCTACTTAACCCTTCGTTAGGCGCGCACCCATTTGTCACGTGGTTAGGCGCGCGGGCTACAATTGTAGCCCAAATTTAAAATTATATAAAAAATATTGTTCAATTTTATTTATTTTTTCTTGCTCGGTCTGTGGTCTGTTGATAACTGTACAGATTAAAAAATATAAAATCTTTAATTTTTTATTAAAATATATATAATAAAAGAGGGCAAAATGCAGATTAGTCCTATTTTTAGTCTTTTTTGACATTAACTTACTTAGGTGAACAAAATAGTTACTTTTCAAAATGAAAACCCCAAAAAAGGTTATATTCTCAGAAATCAACAAAAAATCTTCGAAATGGAACACTGAGCGAGAGAATGCAGTTAAAAATGCCCAGTTTGTGGAATTCCAAACTTAGCCCATTTTTGGGTACCCAATATTCACAATTTTTTAAACTGGGAGTACAGTTTCTTGCTAGAAAGCTAAATATATAGTGAGTCAAACTGATTGAATTTTACTCACAATATTCATGTTAACTGTTCTCGCAATATTTACGCTAGAACTGATAAAAATTTCACCCAGAAACTAAGTAATGTTAGTAACAGGTATCATATCCACGCTGTAAGAAATGACTTTGACTTCAACTCCAGGTTTTTCGTTAAAATAGTAATCTAATTTTTGTACATTTATATTGAAACCCTTTTTTTTTGTCAAACATTTTACTGCTCCTATTTTCTACAATGTTTTATAATAATATTTTTATTTTAATGGATATCCATGAGTACCAAAAAAGTAACATAATTGGGCGCACGGGCTACACTTGTAGCCCAGTGGACTTTGATCGCAAAAAAATATTAGTTTCTAGGCTCAATAAATATCAAAAATATTCTTATTCGATTAAGAAGCAACATTTTAACAGCTACTGAGCAGTTCGAATGAATTCGGTTTATATCCTGAAAATGATCGCCATTTAAAAAAGTGTGGGCTACAATTGTAGCCCGCGCGCCCACTGAAGGGTTAAGCTACAGATGAAATAAAAATGGGTGAAATCAAATTCAGAATATTTTTTAAGGTAAAGAAGCAAAGGGAAGCCACCTAATTTTAAATAGAATAAGTAGCACGTAATTTTATAATTGCATTTTTGGCGTAATTTGATTTTCGCAAAATGAAGTCTTAAATTGTTGTTCAGTTTGTTGAATCACAGGAGACCACGTCCACTATCTGCCGGAATAATTTACATATATGAAATTTGAAAGAAAGCGTCCCAAAAATTCTCCTGCAAGAGATTTCATGCCTCAAGGCACCATTTTCATCACTACAGCTTTTCTAATAATCCCATGCACCTTTGGCAACGATTCAATTTCAATTCATCCGATATCTCTCCCTCAGTTGATTGTATTCCTTGGGTTCAGGAATTATTCATCTTATCAACGTTGCGAAAATTGCAAATTAGCATTGAGAGGACAAATTTCCAACAAGGTGGTTGGAGTTTCAGCAAAATTAAGGTGACCAGATTGCCTAGTGACCAATGCTGTACAAAACATGTTACATATAGAATCAAGCGTGTGCCTTGTAAAGAAGGGGGAGGGAGGGGTATTAACAACAAATGGCTCTGTTTCAGATTTCATGAACAATCTTATTTTGGGAGTTTTAAGAGGACATGAATGCAAATTGTAAAAGCATGAGGATAATAGGCGATCAAGACATGGGAAATGATTTAGTGAGTTTATTTGAATGAAAATTTGAAAAAAAAAAGATTTTGCTGCAGAATCGGGCTCCGAGATAAACTAAGTCAAATGTCTTGAATAATTTATTTTGATATTATGATGCAACTTTTTATTTTGATATTATTTCCTGTGGTTCGTTTTTGACACAATTCAAATAAATTTTATCGGTCCAACGTTTGCATCAGTTATATCGGCTCTCCGCGATTCCCAACCGAAAACTGTTTGAAGGTGTGATTAAGCGCT
This sequence comes from Microchrysa polita, assembly GCA_949715475.1. Classification (NCBI taxonomy): domain Eukaryota; kingdom Metazoa; phylum Arthropoda; class Insecta; order Diptera; family Stratiomyidae; genus Microchrysa; species Microchrysa polita. Next base: position 128,940,877 of record OX454415.1, on the reverse strand, counting down.
TATTTCCACATCTTCTGTCAAAATTCCCTGACATTTGCCACTTAGCAGCAAGATACATTCATTCATAAAATGCGTTACATATAGAGCAGTTTGTAATTTACAAAGTCCCTAACAAAATGGCAACTGATCGTATTTTTTAATTTACCCTTTGTACTTGAATAGAGCTTCAAGCTTTCCTGAGCATTCTTCCATCTCTATTACATAGCGAAAAGTCTAGGAAATAATATTTCTTGGTTGCAAATTCAAATTATAAAATTATAATCGTATTATAATACTTTGAACTTAAAATCTAAAAATTTGAGATTGTGTTCGCTTTTTAGCGGAAATTCTGCCACTTTGTGCATAAGATTTTAAATCTTCTGCAAAGCACTTTTTATGCTCTTGTCATGTCGTGCAGCTTATTTTGTCTATTTAAGGAAGGCACAGAGAAAGGCATAAAAAATCAAAGTGATAATTGATTTCAAATGCAAGCGCGTTCAGAGACAAGTTCACTGAAGCTCAGTGGTAATGTAACCAAACACTGTTTGATTTTTGTATGCTTCCAAAATGTATCCAAAGACGAGGCTAATTGCCAAATTTTTCATTGAAGTTTGTATTCTGAATTCAGTCTTTTACGAAATATTTACCTGAATCTGCCGCCCCTAAAATCGGTCAGCCTGAGATCCAGCCTACTGGTAAATCCGCCACTATGTCCCTGTTTATCTCCAAGGAAGGATAAATCTGTGTCCTTTTCAGACCTTTTCGCTGAATAGTTTTGTTAGCAAAATTAATGGTAGAGTCACTTTAGGTTTGGATTATACAAAAATTAGGACGTAGTTGCAGCTGCGGTACGTTCTTGTGGGTTTGGCTTTGGAAACTTGCCGACCGTAAATTATAAGAAACTATAATGCCGGACAGTGGCGTAGATAAAAGGGGGGGGGGGTCAAGGGGATCAATCCCCCCTTCGGTCACACATTTTTTATTATTACTTTAGGTACGTAAAACAAAGCAACCGTGTGTAGTGTTTCATAAAAACGTGAGACCATTTTCAGAACAGTAATAGAAAATTTAGCACTTCCTCAAATTTCAATCGTACCTATATTATAGAATCGTATCGACAGAATAGTAACACTACAGCACAGGGCTTTAAGTCACTTTTTCACATTGGAGTTTTGCACAGGCAAGCCCTACTGAAGTAATCTAGACAGCGGCTGCTCTAGCATTTACGTGGTCCCGAGTAAGATAATAAATTGCCGCCCCTTAGGTACTGTACCAGGCAGATTGATGGTATAATACTATCGATGGACGTCTTGGTTGTAGAATCGATTCAAAGATTTTTTTTTTGTCATAAATCGAGTGAATGGGCCCTCATGGTCGTGGCTCCGAAACGATTTACATAATGCAACCAGTTGATCTAGAGACAACACAAAAATTCATGCTCACAATGGGATTCAAACTAACGTTCAGCTATCAGTTATAGTCTTAAACGCAATTCACCACAATTCAGCAAGACCTTATAGAGTTTGTTTGGAATTTCAAATTTAAAGCTTGATGTAAGAAATCGTAAATTAATGCGTAAAATTCCCTAAAACACTCAACACATTTTAGATAACACTGCCCTCAAAAATGTTAAGTCAACAAATTGTGCTGACTTTCATTACTAACCTCCTGCAGTTGTTTTCATAAAAAACTGGGCAGCCGCAAAACTTAAATTAGCCGGATTTCTGCAGGGTTTTCAACGTATATGGCTTATTTTTATAAACGCACCATCTCGACAGTTTTTAAAGAGAATAGGGTCAGAGCTAGTTAAATCGGCGGAATCCAGCCAAATTCCAATATTAGCCTTTCCGAAGGATTGAGCTCTGGCAATGTGTTATGTCGTTCGATCCCTTATCTTGCTGAAATCCAAACCACCTTGTTCGTAGTTTGCCCTCCAATACTAGTTGAACCATTGCAATCGGAACCAACTGAAGAAATCCATCCATGCAAAGATTTGGCAAATTGAAGTTTCATGGAAATTATGGAAAACGACTTAAAAAAAAAATAATGCCTCTGGACATAACATTTCTCACAAAACGCCGTTAAGCGGTCAGTGTTTATGCTCCCTATTTCTCATTTCATATGAATTTCTTCGGAAGCGCAATATTTATTCCTGGCACTCATCGGACCTAAACAAAAACTTTAGATCTCATCTTCCGGAAATCAAAGTACGGCATATCTTATATAAATGAAACAAAAAATTGCATAATTTGTCTTCCCTTTGGCAAAAATCAGGGATCATGCAATGTCCTTCTGGTGAATAACCCAATTAGCACATTTACTTTTCGAAAGTAGGGCGAATGCTAACGTCACATATGTAAAATTTACGCATGGCCTCCAAATTTTTAGCAAATATAGCTAGCTACTACGGTGTCCTAAAAGTTTGGCATTTTTAGAAATATATACTCACAAATTTCTGAGTTATCGGAAAATTTCGATTTTGCTTTATGCACATATTCCCAACAATGCCCCTTTTCTGGACATTTAACTGTATTGAGGTGTTCCGGCCAGAAAAGCGGCGATGCTAGGTCTTTCGTGACTCCGAAAAGTTTGGAAACCACTGATCTAACCCAATATAAAGCTCTGGTACTCCAAGCACAGTATCGATAATTTGTATGAAAATTGGAATACTGTGGACTCACCGTAGTAAAAAAGGCAAAATTATTTCAGGACTCAGTTTTTTCGTATATGGCAAAATTGCTATCTATTTTGCACCAAAATGTGCTGAAAAAACGGCTAATAAATACAGAAATTGTTATTTTGAAATGCAACATTTGATAACCTTGAAAGTATGAGCAATCTTGCAAAATGATCCCCCCTTCTCCGAAAAGCGATATACGCCACTGATGCCGGATATGTAGAACACTTGATGTCCCCTTTAATATAACATGCCGCATCTCCGATCAAGTTCCTTTTCGATTAAAATTTTTCTGAGCAAAATGAGCTTCAATTGATTCGTAAACAGTTAACCACACGAATTGCACAAGAACTCTACGAATTACGAATCGAATAAGCTTAACTCGTTTACATTTTTGTCGACATTATTACCATCAAGTCTGCCTTCCGAAAAGCGTTTATTTTCCTTTTGCTTTTGGAGTCACATGTGACTCATAGACATGAACGGGGAGGAAAGTTGTTTGCACATGTGACTCATAGGCAGTGAACGTGAAATGTGTAAACATTAATGCAAATTTTAAATAAATAACAGGCGCGACAATCCAGCATTGGACTAAGGCCGCAGGATGTGTTAGTGACATCCTATTTCCAAGATCTTATCTGCTTTTGTTGAGGTAATGAGATCAGCATCACGCTCAGCAGTGTTATTTATCCCCATAAATGGGTACTAGTTTAACATCTGAGTGAGATCATAGTCCGTCACAAGCTCGTGAGTTCGAAAAACACCATGATCCACGGTGAGATTCGAAATCATGACTCTGTGCACCGAAGGTGCACGCACTAACCGCTACACCAGCCAGACTACTACCAATGCAAATTTTACAACAGTGATATTTTTACAAAATTATGTTAAACCTTTAAACTCTAGCAAGATACAAAGATTAGATAGGGAAATAGGTAGCGCAGTGGTAGAGATGTTACACTATCTCTGAGTTGCCGGAGCGTGGGTTCAAGTCCCACTGTGACCACCGATATACATATAGAAGGGGGGGGGGGCTTAGGAGATGTTAGATTTATTTTCTATTTTTCAGAGAATTCGCGGAGTTTGATTTTTGTAGTTAAAGAAAAACTCACACCAAACTTGATGCGCACAGAACTTTTTAAAAAATTGATGATTAGTAACAAGCAGTTGTAGTTCCTGCACCAGAACATTTTTTAATGTTCGCGGAACTGGAAAATGCACGTAATATTTTGTCTTTACTACAACTTATATAGAGATAGATTTCATTTTGCTACCAACTTCCCAAATATCCCGTGGCGATACCAATTAACCACAACATCAATCATATAAAGCTCAATGAAAGTCTGAAGGCTCTCGCTTAAAATGCACTCGTACCTATAGACCTACATAAATGAAATTAATTGACTTGCATTATTATTTAGTAATCGATATTTGTAAAACAATCATCGTAAACAATAAATTACAGCAGATTTATTATCTTAATATTTGCTTATGTGCTTTTAAACTTGATTGTCGTCGACAGCATATTTTAATTTTCCATTAAATCACTTGAAACAGGGTAGACCTATAGTTTGTACATTAGCCTAGACCAGATGAATTTAGTAGCGAATTGTGCATAATTGTTGCAGACAGGCCGCTCGTGTGTATTTATGTATAATATTGTAATTTATGTTTGCTCAAGAGTGGGTGTGAAATCTGGATATAAATCGGAAAATTGTATCGAGGTCATACTTAACTAGTTTTATCTAAATCATACTGGTACTTAAATCGAATCAATCGAACTCAGAACATTTTTATTTGAAACTATACTTTGTTACAATTGAAAAGCGAAAAAAAGCCGGATTCAAGAAATGGATTCGAGAAAGTTTCTTTGATAAAATAGGTGAACTGTATGTTCACTGTAACATAGAGATGTAGGAAGCATAGAGTCTCCCTTTATAAAATATTAATTAAATGCTGAACATTTACAGGCTGAAATTGAAAAATTTATAGGCGCATACTTGTTCAAAAATAATATCGCATTTTAGACTTGATTCAGATAAATTATATAAACAAACTATAAAGCCCTTAAGCATTGAAAGTCACAATCGGCGAGTCCTGATTGCAATACGAATCTCGTTTCAATGGATATGATGTCACCACCCAATGTAGATTAAAACTGTCCGAAACACATTGGAAGTGCACCCAATCGGATAGCTATAGGCGACAAACGAATAACATTTGCAATCACACTCAAATTATAAATTATTATGGAGTGCCCGCAGTCGTAATAAGAATGTTTATCTCCAAGGATGAGGTTGCATCTTTATACATCCACCAAAGATCAACTGATATCAGCATCGAATCGATTTGTTCAAAGTGATCGCGATGACCTTTCAGACGTGTCGCTGCCAAGCATGAATTGTTGACAATTTCACGCCTATTTGATCATGCCACCAACTATGGTGGAAAACGCGTCTGAGATTTATTCCTTTGGCAGTTCACAAGGCGAGCCTGTCCACTCAAATGTATCCACACTATACAGCCATACCAATAGTACATAATACAGATAGGGTGTTAAAGTGGTTCGCTGAAGTGAAAATAGATTTTTCGTTATTAAATCTATTGCCGTTTGTACACTTTTATTTTGTTTGTCAATCTCTCTGCATGTGCAAAAGCCTACACAAGTACAATTTACTCGGCCCCCAAGTCTCCACGATGATCACACCACTCACCTGCAGTACTACGTATGCATGTGCTCTTGTACTAGCAAACTGACGTGTACGGCGCAAACACTTACTATTTTGCATATGAAGATGTCATGAGTGGAAAAATAAGCGAAGGAGCACAAGATGACAGAAAGGTTGCCCTCAATGCCTGGAATTGTACAGATGAGCGTTAGGCATGCAATTTGAAAAGTGGCCGGAAAGCATGAAAAAGCGTCGTTGCATCGCGCGATCTCTTCATCTGTGCTTCTTCTACCCATGTGTCGAGTTGGGTGACAAGATCATGATGTGTGCTCAAACATGTCACGTATATGTGTGTACGTCGAATATGCATATCTGTCTTTTTTGTCGGTATAGGATCATCACAAGAGAATACCGAGTCGAATATAAAATACGTATTGCAGCAAAATAGCACACAGTAGTCGTGCATGTTGCATTGCAACAATCGTCAGAAGCATCATTATTATTAGAAGAATAGTAACATTCACTTTTGCATAAAAAGATTAGATATAAAGCGTGCTTTTTCAAGATTGATTCTAAAAGAAGCTATTGCTTAATTTTGGATAGCTACACTCCGCGCTACTTGAATAACACATCCTTAAAATTTTATTCAACCTCAATATTCTCCGAACCGGGAGCATTAGAAATTTAAGACTTATTTTTCGGTTTAAGCTTATTGAATTTTAAATCAAGTTATAATACACGGATTCTTATATTTGTAACAGTTAATTTTATATGAATTTGTGTTAGTGTCATCCAATTTCCAAGGTCTTAATTGCTTTTTGGTTGAAGTGTTGAGATCAACAGCACGCTCAGCAGTGTTTTTTATCCCTACAAATTGCTACTCGTTTAACATCTAAGCGAGATCATAGTCCGGAACATGAGTCGTGAGTTCGAAAAAGACTATTGTTCACGGTGAGACTCGATTTTAAATTGAAATTAACTTTACTTCATATTGAATTCAAGTTAAGATAATAATCTCTTTTAATTGAAAAACTATATGCCTCTCTTCCAATTTTAACAACTGGGCAGAAAACAAAATATTGCTTCGAGGACGGTAAATATTTTCCCTCATGGAAACAATTTGGCAAATCAGTTTTTTGGCTGACATATATTGGTAAAGAATTCTAAACTTACCATACAAATTACAAAAACAAAAAATAAATATCGTTAATCGTATTCCAAATTAATTGAAAACGAAAGATTTAAGCCAGTAAATTAGAAAATTGTTGTGTTGATAGAGTTTGAAGTTTATATTGCCCTAACTAGCTACATAGGACCATACTTCAATGCGGTCATTAACATTTGGGATACTGGAGGATGGATGTCTGCTCGAACGGCATTTTTTACCATATTTTCGAAGAACTGTCGCGAACCACGGTCACAACCCATTCAAATTGACTTATACTCATTTTGTATACGAGATATAAAGTCAAGCTGACCTGGTCGTGACGTCACACCTGATAATAACTAGCCGCCCATCTACCCAGCTGACTTCTTATCATAGCAATCATCAGCATGCAATAGTATACGCAATGTATCTGATGAATGCTGATGGTTGTTATAGCATAAGACAGGTCAACGGCAAGTTGTTATCAGGCGGGGGCGATCCGATAGGGGTCAACTGATATAGTCACCTGTCTAATCAGATGATGCCGTCACTTGATGTCTTCGCTTTAATATGCTGAGCACGGGCATTGCATTAAATCATCGGAATAGATGAGCGAGAATCCGTTGTTTTTTTTTTTTGTTCACTATTGCTTTCGATACGGTTTGATGGTGGATGACATTGCTGTTCGTCAGCATGTCAAAGTGGAGACCGTGGGAAAATTTGATGACGGTTTGCAGGGCTGAATAAGTTCGAGCGCGGGAGAGGATTTTTTTTTTCTCGCTCGCTGGCAGGATAGCGGTTGGGATTTTGGAGGGAAAGGTTTTTTTTTGAGGAGTGGAGTTGTCACTCTGGTTCGAGACGGACGTTTTTTTTGGATATCGGCTAGTTTTGATAGTTCTGCGATAGTCCTATTTTTTTATTATTCCTGGAAAAGACTGACGGTTTTCTTTTGGAAGGCGGATAGAGTATCGCGGTTTGTTGTTCGGTTTTCTCGAAAGTGTCGTAGTGGATTGGTGATTGTCGGGAGTCGTGCTTCGACAGTGATTTTGGTTCCGTGATTATCAAGGGACAGAACAAAGGGATAATTGTGCACGTCGGGCAGTTCCGCGGCAATCACGATAATCCCGTACACTCTGCCAACAACCGCTCACCGCAGAAATGAGGAATTTTCTTTGCTGCCAAATTCGCTATATACCAACAACATACTGAAGGTGCAGTTTTCAACGGCCGATTTGGCGATCGCGATTGCGAACGCGATTTTGTCGGAGCACGGAAGTGTGCATTAGTGACGACTTTTCTTTTTTTTGTTTACGATTGCGACTGCGATGTTCATCGCATAACGTTCAAGTGGCGGATTCGTTATTTGTATATTGTCGCAGACACAGCCATTTTTGCATCATCACATGGAAGATCGTCGAGGATAACAGTCACAATATTTCGACACTCATTTTCGACTCGAGCAAATGAATAAGGCGAAAGGAGAAAAGAAACAAAACGGACACTGTAAAAATTGTGTAAATAGGGAGTTTATTATTTTTTTTTTATTATTTGTGCCTGAATAGCATTTGAATTTCTTTTCTTATAGTGAAATAGTGAGACTCACCCACGATCGATCGTCGTCAGTTCTCAAAATCGTAAGTGTTTTCTTTTCTTTTATTTTATTTGCTCACCAATATTGGATTTTCATATTTGCTGAAGATTTGTTCGTCCTAAAAATAGTTTTTTTTACATGATCTTAGTTTTTATATTACCTTTTGAATTAGTTTCGATTTTTTTTTTTTTTTTAACAATTTGTCACAGCATACTCCCTCTATTTATGAATTGAATATACTTATTATAATGATTAATTAATTCTTTCGTATTGAGATCTTCCGTGCCCCGAAGGATGGGTACATTCCTTCCACTTTCCTTCCTTATCTTTCCTCCCTTCAGGTGGCTTCTCAAGGATCAGACGGCTGTAGCTCATCACCCACGACCTCCGTTGGTCTAGCCGCGGCATAAGCCACCGAGCCAACAGCATTCTGGTTACATCGAAAAAAATCTTGTTGCAATGACGACGGCTCGGCAGAACCGTGGTTCGCAACATAATGGCGCCCAAACGTTTCTCTATTACAGAAGGTGAAATTTCGTCGTAGGATGTATTAACTTTCAAGATTGCTTCCTATATCTCTCGGATGGGATAAGCCTTCAGTTGGCACGATGAATTAGGAAGTAACTCGTTTGTTGAGTATCTGCGTTTGTGGATGATTGTGAACTATCCTTGAGCTACATCCGGTTCTAACCGTGTGATGTCTTGAAACATCTTTGAATTAGTTTCATGATGGTTTCCAGCTCTACAACGCGGCGGAATTTCAACCTTCTTCCACTACTTATATCTCCTTCCCAATTTTAGCCCTTTTCTCTCCTTATCCTATACTCATTCAGAAGGACACGGAAGATCTCAATATTTTCATCTGATTACATTCACTTATTCTTTTTTTTTTGAAATTATATACTACTCGCATTTATCGCTATTTAACTTTCGACAGTGATTCGGTATTTTCACTTTTCGTTTGGTTCATGGAATTTTTTTTTTTCTATACAATTTTAACTAGTGCTTTTTACATTTAAATTTTCATCTAAATCTACACGATGGCACGAGGATCCGACGATCTTCACATGGAGGATACTCCGAATATTTCCACCCTTTTTCAAAGTACTGTGGCAGGTGAATCGAATGGTGGCACAGTTGTTTTTGACACTAAACGAGCTTGTGTCAATATGACCAAATGGGGATTCCATTTTGATGGGTCCGCTGGGGGATTATCTGCCCGACAATTTATTTTTCGCGTCACCGCACTGGCGCAGAGCTATGGGATGACCAATGAGGCCGTCGCTTGCGATATTCATTTTCTTTTAAAGGGTGCTCCGCTTGACTGGTACTGGGAGTACCGGTTCAAAAAGCCTACCGTTCCCTGGAAGGAATTCGAGGCGGAGTTTCTGGATAGATTTGGGCTATTTCGTAACGATGTCGACATACGACGAGCTATTGATGCGCGGTTACAGTTGCCTGGAGAGTCATTTCGCACTTTTTTTGACGCAATTGATTCTCTTAAGAACCAAATGACCGTCAAGCCTAGCGATGTGGATCTACAAGTCACTCTTTTCCGAAACCTTAACCGTCGTCTGCGGGACCACTTAGCAGGTGAATCATTTGCGTCGGCTGAAGAACTTGTAAAGCGATGTATAAAGACGGAAGAGGACTGGAACCTATCTAGTATGCAGCCTCAGCCACAACCAGCCTCCAATCGACCAAAAGTGCACGAACTTGATTTTTCAAGCCACAGTTCGCCAGCAAATTCTGAGCCTGTCGAGGCTTTGAGAACCTTTTCCAACTCAAGTGACCCTTCCCGAAATTCGCAGTTCAGGATCTGTTGGAATTGCAAGGACTTGGGACATTCTTTTATGGATTGTCCAACGACCGTCCAACATGTTTTCTGCTTCGGTTGTGGCTCACCGGGGACAGTCAAACCCAAATGTACCCGCTGTAATAAACCGGGAAACGTGAGAGGGAATGTGCGACCTTTGGGGAGCTCGCATGTTCCCCCTCAAGTTTCCTGGAGGAAGGCAAACACATCGGACGCCGCAACGAATGTGGATCCGGAACTACGGGCTCAGCCTTAAAAAAAATATTTATTAATCGTTTTTCGCGCTCCTGGCGCTATTTTCAAAATCGTCGCCTTCTCAAGCAAGCCTGTGCAGACTCGATTGTTTCGGCAGCCAACGATAATCGACCATTTGCAGAAATCTGTCTCCAGGGGCGAAAGATCACTGGCTTGCTTGACAGTGGCGCAAGCGTGAGTATTCTAGGGGCGGGTGCGTTAGACCTTATTTCTGATCTGGGGTTGTATCTTCACACGATGCAAGCCGAGGTTAAAACCGCTTCGGGTCAAAGCGCCTCGGTCCTGGGATACATTCGTGCACCGGTACAATTTGAAGGCTCAACTAAGTTACTGAAACTTCTTGTAGTCCCGAGTCTTACAAATCAATTGTACTTGGGAATTGATTTTTGGGATTTGTTCCGAATTGTACCGATGCGTGTCTCCGCTATCGATCAAGTTAGTCCAAAGGTGTTAGGAGATTCTCTTCAATTATCTCCAGATGAACAGCAGTGCCTTGATTTCGTCGTACAACAGTTTCCTTCAGTAGCAGAGAAAGGTCTTGGGCGAACCACATTGGTTACGCATAGTATAGACACGGGAAATGCAAAGCCAATCAAACAACGACACTATGCAGTGTCTCCCGTCGTCCAGAAGCTGTTGTATGACGAGCTCGATCGCATGCTTTCTCTAGGGGTAATTGAGGAGAGTCACAGCGCATGGAGCTCGCCAGTAACGCTAGTCAGAAAACCTGGAAAAGTACGTTTGTGTCTAGATGCTAGACGGCTTAATGAAGCCACTACTAAGGATGCTTATCCGCTTCCTTTAATAGAGGGATTGTTGGCCCGCTTGCAGTCCACTCGATTTGTGTCCAGTGTGGACTTAAAAGATGCCTTTTGGCAGATTCCTTTAGATAAGGAGTCTCGTGAGAAAACGGCCTTTACCGTCCCCGGTAGACCGCTTTACCATTTCGTCGTCATGCCTTTTGGGCTCTGTAATGCTCCACAGACCATGTGCAGGCTCATGCATAAGGTCATCCCACATGAGCTTCAAGACAAGATTTTTGTCTATTTGGATGATTTACTTATCACCAGCACCACGTTCGAGGAACATTTGCAGCTTCTAACAAAAGTTGCTAATCTTCTCAGGGAAGCCGGTCTAACTGTTAATGTGGTGAAAAGTAAATTCATCCAAAAAGAAATAACATATCTTGGTTATGTAGTCAGTGACGGTGTCCTTATGACTGATCCTGACAAGGTCTCTGGTATTGTAGCATATCCAGAGCCCAAAAGTGCAAAAGACGTTAGACGATTTATGGGAATGGCGGGCTGGTACCGTCGTTTTATTCCGAACTTCAGCGCAGTTACCGCCCCGTTAACGGATCTGTTAAAAGGTAAACCTGCATTTCGATGGACTCCAGCGGCCAACAATTCCTTTGAAAAGGTTAAACAGTTATTGGTGTCAGCTCCCGTGCTAGTGAATCCTGATTTCACAAAACACTTCTACATCCAGTGCGACGCAAGTTGCACTGGAGTTGGAAGTGTTTTGTTTCAGAAGGATGATGATGGTGGAGAGCATCCAATCGCATATATGTCCATAAAACTGAATTCTGCGCAGCGTAATTACAGCGTTACAGAACTCGAATGCTTAGCCGCTGTGCAAAGTGTAAAGAAGTTTAGGGCATATATCGAAGGGTTGCCCTTCACCATCATCACAGACCACGCAAGTTTAAAATGGCTTATGAGCCAGCAAGACTTAAGTGGTAAACTAGCACGGTGGAGTCTAAAATTGCAAGCTTTCGATTTCAACATTGAGCATCGGAAGGGCACCCAAAACCTAGTCCCTGACGCCCTTTCAAGAGCTCATGCGGGTGATGTCTGTTGCCTCCCGGAACACTTTCATGTAGATTCGGTCATTCCTGATTCTGCTTTCCAAGAACCTGAATACCAACAACTTCGTATTCAGGTACAAAGCGATCCCAAAAGGTTTGATAATGTCTATGTCAGGGATGATCGCGTCTACATCAACCAAGGTGCTTCTGAGGAGACAACTGACATTCCCAGTGCAAAATTGTGGGTCCCGGAAATGTCTAGGCCTGGTCTGATCAGTCGAGCTCATGATGACCCTCGAGGATCTCATTGCGGTATAAGGAAAACGGTTGAAGTGCTTCGGCGGTATTATTACTGGCCTAATTTAAGGTCAAACGTTGCCGAATATATTAAAAACTGTACCGTCTGTAAGCAAATTAAGCCTCCGAATTACCGCATGAGACCCCCCATGGGAGCATCTAGAGAAACTGATCGGCCCTTGCAACGACTTTTCATCGACTTTATGGGACCCTATCCACGGTCGAAAAAAGGTAACACCTTCATATTCGTGGTCCTTGACCATTACACAAAATTCGTATGGCTCAAGGCTCTTCCTAAAGCTACTGCTGAGGTGATTATCAGTTACTTGAAAGACCAAATATTTTTGACTTTTGGCGTACCGGAGATTATTCACTCGGACAATGGCAAGCAGTTTGTTTCGGTCGCTTTCTCTACATTCCTTAGCGAATACGGTGTGAAACATGTTCGCACTGCATTTTATTCACCTCAGTCGAATGCGTCCGAGAGAACTAATCAGTCGACACTGGCCGCGATTCGAGCATACGTGGGTTCCGATCATAGGAATTGGGATGAGCGCATGAGTGAGTCTTGTAGTGCGTTTCGCAATGTAGTGCATGACTCAACTGGGTACTCCCCCCATTTCCTTATGTTCGGCTACCATTGGATACAACATGGCGAAGATTATGCTCTTCTCAGGGACCTCAATGCTCTTGCAGATGGAGATGTGAGTCTTCGCTCCAACAGTAATAGAGTGCGCCAAGTGCACGATTTAGTAAAACAAAAATTAACTGAGGCTTACGCGCGATCTGTCCGAGTGTATAATCTCCGCAGTCGGCCAAGAATATTTGTCCTCGGTCAAAAAGTTTTCGTAGCAAATCACCCTCTCAGTAGCGCTGCGGACCGTTTCGCTGCCAAACTAGCCCCAAAGTTTGTCAGTGCTATAGTCCGGCGAAGGATTGGCCAAGTGCTCTACGAATTGGAGGATGAACAGGGCAATGTGATAGGCGTTTTTCACGCCCAAAACATCAGGGACTGACCTTCCAGGAGGGTGCTTTCACATATTTTTTTTTTTTTTTCTTCTACTCTTTTTAATTCACTAGGCCCGGCTGCATGAGACCCATCTCTTGGGTGGGTCGTCCCCACGATTGTCGCGAACCACGGTCACAACCCATTCAAATTGACTTATACTCATTTTGTATACGAGATATAAAGTCAAGCTGACCTGGTCGTGACGTCACACCTGATAATAACTAGCCGCCCATCTACCCAGCTGACTTCTTATCATAGCAATCATCAGCATGCAATAGTATACGCAATGTATCTGATGAATGCTGATGGTTGTTATAGCATAAGACAGGTCAACGGCAAGTTGTTATCAGGCGGGGGCGATCCGATAGGGGTCAACTGATATAGTCACCTGTCTAATCAGATGATGCCGTCACTTGATGTCTTCGCTTTAATATGCTGAGCACGGGCATTGCATTAAATCATCGGAATAGATGAGCGAGAATCCGTTGTTTTTTTTTTTTGTTCACTATTGCTTTCGATACGGTTTGATGGTGGATGACATTGCTGTTCGTCAGCATGTCAAAGTGGAGACCGTGGGAAAATTTGATGACGGTTTGCAGGGCTGAATAAGTTCGAGCGCGGGAGAGGATTTTTTTTTTCTCGCTCGCTGGCAGGATAGCGGTTGGGATTTTGGAGGGAAAGGTTTTTTTTTGAGGAGTGGAGTTGTCACTCTGGTTCGAGACGGACGTTTTTTTTGGATATCGGCTAGTTTTGATAGTTCTGCGATAGTCCTATTTTTTTATTATTCCTGGAAAAGACTGACGGTTTTCTTTTGGAAGGCGGATAGAGTATCGCGGTTTGTTGTTCGGTTTTCTCGAAAGTGTCGTAGTGGATTGGTGATTGTCGGGAGTCGTGCTTCGACAGTGATTTTGGTTCCGTGATTATCAAGGGACAGAACAAAGGGATAATTGTGCACGTCGGGCAGTTCCGCGGCAATCACGATAATCCCGTACACTCTGCCAACAACCGCTCACCGCAGAAATGAGGAATTTTCTTTGCTGCCAAATTCGCTATATACCAACAACATACTGAAGGTGCAGTTTTCAACGGCCGATTTGGCGATCGCGATTGCGAACGCGATTTTGTCGGAGCACGGAAGTGTGCATTAGTGACGACTTTTCTTTTTTTTGTTTACGATTGCGACTGCGATGTTCATCGCATAACGTTCAAGTGGCGGATTCGTTATTTGTATATTGTCGCAGACACAGCCATTTTTGCATCATCACATGGAAGATCGTCGAGGATAACAGTCACAATATTTCGACACTCATTTTCGACTCGAGCAAATGAATAAGGCGAAAGGAGAAAAGAAACAAAACGGACACTGTAAAAATTGTGTAAATAGGGAGTTTATTATTTTTTTTTTATTATTTGTGCCTGAATAGCATTTGAATTTCTTTTCTTATAGTGAAATAGTGAGACTCACCCACGATCGATCGTCGTCAGTTCTCAAAATCGTAAGTGTTTTCTTTTCTTTTATTTTATTTGCTCACCAATATTGGATTTTCATATTTGCTGAAGATTTGTTCGTCCTAAAAATAGTTTTTTTACATGATCTTAGTTTTTATATTACCTTTTGAATTAGTTTCGATTTTTTTTTTTTTTTTAACAATTTGTCACAGCATACTCCCTCTATTTATGAATTGAATATACTTATTATAATGATTAATTAATTCTTTCGTATTGAGATCTTCCGTGCCCCGAAGGATGGGTACATTCCTTCCACTTTCCTTCCTTATCTTTCCTCCCTTCAGGTGGCTTCTCAAGGATCAGACGGCTGTAGCTCATCACCCACGACCTCCGTTGGTCTAGCCGCGGCATAAGCCACCGAGCCAACAGCATTCTGGTTACATCGAAAAAAATCTTGTTGCAATGACGACGGCTCGGCAGAACCGTGGTTCGCAACAGAACTTAGGTTCTAGATATAATTATATTTCAAAAACTATTTTTGGGCGCTTCAAGAGGATGGTTTTCTCTCCTGCGAAGATTTCCTCTATTTCGTATCCTGTATACGCTCTTTAGCACATATAATGAAAGACTAAAATTGTGACCTAAGCCAATACAAATATTTTTTCTTTGTAAATACGAGGAAAAAAATATTTTTTGTTAAAATCATTTTATTCACATTGGAACAATATCGTAAGAAATCCATATCACTAATGAGCCAAAAATACGACCAAACTATTGTAATGGATGGCCGGAGGGAAGGGATGACCATTGAGGTCCCAGTGCATCAAAATGCAAAAACCCTATCTGGTGGCCACTAGTGACGTGACTAATTTAGTCAAGAATTCACATGAGGAGCGAGAGGGGAAAAGGAAAGCAAATCTAGCCTATCATTCATTGGCTAGGTTTGCTTTCCTTTTCCCCCCTCTCCCTCCTTATGTGAATTCTTGACAAAATTAGTTTGGGGGATTTCATCAAACAAAATATGCGCGCAAGAAACCCCATGGTAGGGAGGGTATAGACAAGCGCGGGCCCATACCACCAGAGTGGCCCATTATCAGTCGTTTTCCATCAATAGGCTGCCTACCTGAGTGTTGTAAAGGATCCGTCTCGATAGGACCGTTTTGTCCCCCTTTAAAATTTTTTTGGCTTTAGGCCATTTCTGTGTAGGGTTTCTTTTGGCTTTAGCAGCTATTTTTTTATGTCCTTTCTCGGGACGTTTGATCGTTTCCGGGTTTCGGGAGTTTGACGTCAGTCGTTACCGATATGTTTCCCTTTGTTTTCTTGAGTTTTAATCGGGTAGACGTGCGATTCTCTTCGTTTGATAATGGATGAGGAGGGTGACCCTAAAGGCTCCCCCCACTACTCCTGACATCTCAGCTGATCTGCCAGCGCACGTCACTAGTGGTCACCAGATAGGGTTTTGGCATTTTGATGCACTTGGACCTCAATGGTCATCCCTGCCCTTCCCTCCGGCCATCCATTACACTGTCTTAAACTGACAGCAGGGTTAAAGCGTTTCTCACACCGATACAGGGCGGACCCGATGATTTTTCCGGGCGATCAAAGCGGCTTATGACAGCTGAAGTAACAAGACTCCCTAATCAGTGGGTCGTGCGTGACCGTTGAGAAAGGGAGAGTGTCAGAATACTGATGCCTTTTCAGATGGAGATGTTAGACATATTTTCAAAGACCACAACTACGAATCATGTTTATTTTTTTTTTTTAATAAAAAGAATCTTTGGTCAACATTTGCAGTGTCTAACCACTGTTTTTCCTATGGTCGCCCAGCTTCAATTCTAGCGTATGGGCATCATAATTTGGTTGTAATCTGAGGTGACCAGATGCCTGAATGATCAAAGTTGTAGATTACACACATTGCCAAACGCATACGCCGCAGATTACATTTTTCGTAGAAAGGGCGATACGCCCACCCGGGTTTCGCTACCCATGTTTTCCTTGAAAAATATGTTCCCTACCGAATGTCGAAGGAAGCGGAGGGTTCTGATTTTATGGTAAGCAGCTATTCGTGTTTTTCTGGGACGTCGTTAGTACTAAAGGAACCTTTTTTGTGAGTCAAAATGACTCACGTTAGTAATAACCGCCTATTTTTTGTACTTTACATACTTGGTTTCTGGGTGATATTTTACAGTCTATCCAATTATCAAACACACATTCTTATTTTCCTTGTATAAAACAAGTATTCCGAGGTTTTTGGTGCATCCTTTCATACTCTTCTCCTTGATATACCAAAGTTTCTGTAGTGAGTCAAAATGACTCATGGTTAGTAATAAGCGCCTCAAATTAAGGTTCCCGGGTTAAAAGAACCCAATTTTCAGTGGTTGGTTTGTACGACAGCCCTGCGACGTAGTGTTCCCATTTCATCCGTTCCTAGATATATTTTGAGTCTTTACTAGGAACACACTTGGGTGAAGTTAGATTAAACAAAAAAGTTTTGCTCGGTAGAACCCTATTTTCAGAGGTTGGTTTGTATGACTGCCCTATGACGTAGAAATAGACGTAGAAATATTTTGAGGCTTAACTAGGAACACACTTAGGTGAAGTTTGGTTAAGATTAGTTCATAAAGAATAAAGTGTTTCTTAGAAGAACCTAATTTTCTGGGGTTTGTTTGTATGACAGCCCTATGACGCAGTTTTCCGATTCCATCCGTTCCGACATATACAGGCGTCCCCCGCTTTTCGCCGTTCCGCTTTTCGCCGATTCGGTCTTTCGCCGCTTTTCAAAATTCACCACAATTCGTCTATTCGCCACAAGTTCCACTCTTTCGCCATAATTAAAAATTGCCAATTTTAAGGAATAAATACCAAAAACTTTTAAATCGTTGTTCCCAATGCAACTCATCATCTGAAGATAAATTCCGTTTAAATAAATTTTGGTGGTTAAAATTATCGGTTTTTAAACAGAATCCATCTCCAGATGATGAGTTGCATTGTGAATGCCGTTTTTTTTTCGTATTTACGAGTATTCCTGAGAATTGTGAGAATTCAAATCGGTTTAGAAATCGCCTTGGTGGCACTTTTGGGTTATAGTAAGCGGTTAATGTTAGAGTCTGTAGCCAACACTGTTAAGTTTCTTTTACAACTGTGTGTTCTTCTTCGAATCGCGTTGCAAAATTGTTCTTGTTTAGTTGTGACGGAATTTTGTTTTAGACAAATTTACGTCGCGAGTCGCTTTGTTTTTGTTTAGAATCGACAACTCGCGGTTTTTTTTCTTTACTAGGTGCATCGTGGTAAAGAAAGAGTCAAAAGAACTCATAAAGTGCTAACGTTGCAGGAGAAATCGGATTTGATAAAGCTCGCCGAAGGAGGAATGTCTGTCAGCCGTAAATTAAATATTCCTTGTAGAACAGTGGGCACAATTATAAAAAAAAATAAAACTAAAGTGTTGGACGAGATAAAAAATTCCACGCCTGTCCATTCAAAAATAATAGGAATAAACGACAGTATAATTGCCGAAATAGAAATGCTTTTAAGCATCTGGATTCAGGACCAGACTCATTACAATATTCCTCTGAATACCTCAGTTATACAGACCAAGGCTTTAAGTCTTTTTAACACCAAGGAATGAAAGAGGAGAGACGGAAGAATCATCCGTTGCTAGTAAGGGGTGGTTTAATAGATTAAGGGGCGTTCCAATCTACATAACATTAAAATTGATGGGGAAGCGGATAGTGCCGATACAGTGGCAGCCGAGGCATATTCCGCGGAACTTAAACAAATTATGGATGAATGGGGATATTTGCCAATACAAATTTTAATGTGGACCAGACGGCATTATTTTGGAAAAAAATGCCATCCAGAACCATCATTTGAAAGGAAGAAAAAACGATGCCAGGATTTAAAGCCGGTTGACCCTTTTGCTGGGTGCCAACACAGTTGGCAATATGGATTTAAAACCGATGATTTACCATTCAGAAAATCCTAGGGCACTGAAAAATTATCTAAAAGCAAGTTGACCACTGCACTATCGGTGGAACTCAAAGGCATGGATGACGGCCGTATTATTCCGAGCATGGTTTAAGGAGTCGTTCAAACCGAGTGTGGAAACTTGCTGCGTCGCTTTGTTTTTTCTCTCCCTCAGAAGCTCACGATAACAGCTTATCTGGTTTGGGGGCCACTGTTGACTTTTGAGCTCCTTTCAAAATTTGGGTCCACCATTTCCCAAAATGCCATAGCGTCTTCAACCTTTAAAATATCTTCCTCCAGTTGCTTGATTATTAAGATTCGTAGCTCGGTGTTGTTGCTTTCTTCCTCATTGAATCTTCGCTGCTCTTCTATTGACATAAGATCTTCGTCAGTTAAAGCGCTTTACACATATAGCCGCAAAATCTACGTAGATTATGTAATCTCGTATGCTGTTCACACTATGGTCGTAATCTTGTTCCACGACTTGACAGTACAGTACAATCCGTCTAAATTGCAAACTCCGACAATTTCACGCACGACTGAAACTGTTATTTTTATTAATTTTTTAAAACAAGAAGCAGAATCTATCTTATAGAAATTATGTCAATGATTTATGTTCGTCAGTAGGTGAAAACATCACACTTTTGGGTTCAAAACCATGTGCCAAGCGAAAATTGATGAGATGAACTCTACTGTAGAATTGCCAAATGCGAAGCTCACCACACTTCACCATGAATTTGTAAAGATTTTCTCCGAGATTTTGATTATAATCTCCGTACAAAATCTTTGAAAATGTATGGAAAATCTACAAGATTTTCGCCTAGATTTTGTAAAATCTCAAGATTATGCAAAATCTTCTATAGTGTGTAAAGAGCTTAACTCTGTATTTTGTCAAGAAAGCAACTCCTCCGCATCTTCCGGATAAACATCTAAATCCAACTGTCTCGCCATCACTACAACATCAGATGTTGCATAGTTCACAAGATTCCCACTAGCTTGAATGTCGGCTGATATCCACTGTAGTTTTTTCCATGCGCCTTTTGGGCGCCACATACCTAGCGATTTATTGGTCAATTGAAATTGACAGTCTCACGGTCCACAAGACACAACACGAAATAGCGAAAATTATACCGATTTTGGCGATGGAAGATGGACATCTGTTGCTACTTTTGATGGAGAATGACCGCCACAACCACAGCATGAAGAACGACCACAGGGTTATGTCAAAAAGCCAGCAACTGACAACGCAATCAAAAAATCTCGCCAATCGATCGGAGGGTCTGTGGCGCTTCTTTAACATATAAAATTTATTAATGTATGAGTTAAGTGATTAATAAATTAGTTCACATTTCAAAATTGGTTCATTGATTTCCTTCCATGCATCTCTAATTGTTTTGATTACATCCAAAATTGTAAAGTTTTTCCAAAAAGATTTCAGCTTGTTGTGTTTTGGCACATTAGATCAGAACTATCGAGGTCTATCGCCGCTATCGCTTTTGAAAAAGTGCGCCGTAGATAATAAGATTTGATGGTGACAATTACGTCTGGTCCATTGGCCGCAAATGGATGACGTGTTTGGCGGAAGGAAAATCTCTTCATATAAATCACTTAATTGTTTCGGATGACAGGGAGCATTATCCATAAATAGTAAGACTGTGAACGGGATTTCTTGCTCCCTACAAAAAGTTTCCACACTCGGTATGCTTGGAATAATTCGGCCGCCATCCATGCCTTTGAGTTCCACCGGTAGTGAAGTGGTAAACTTGCTTTTAGATAATTCTTCAGTGCCCTTGGATTTTTTGAATCGTATTTTAAACCAAAAACTCAGCCATTATCAACCACATCTAACCACATGGAATGAACTTGTCGATTTAGTATATAAATGAAGTGATTGAAATCAATTTTTGTGCAATTTTGTTTTTATTATTGTTTACTTTGGATTTGTGAAGTTTTTGGATATAAAATACGAATTTTAATTATAGCTCTTAGGGCATCATATGCACTGAAAAGTCTCCGCTTCGCCTTTCGTCGAAACCCGCCTTTCGCCGAAACCCGCCTTTCGCCATTTCTCGGGTCCCTAACCCGGCGAATAACCGGGGGACGCCTGATACATCGTACACTAAAAAAAACTTGTATACAAAATTCCAGCTCGATAGCTTCAAAACTGAGCGACTAGTTTAGTTTACATTAATACAAACGGACAGACAGACATACAGACGGACATCGCACAGTCGATTCCTCGCGTCACCCTGATCAATATAATGTTGTGTTGTCGTTATCGCCCGTTCCATAGTCGAAATGTTTTACTGGTAAGCTCAAGAGTTGGTCCACCGCAATTAAAGGAGAAATTGTGAATAGCCCTAGAGAAAAACATGTCCTCTCAGGTGAAATAGATAGTGGGAGCACTGTGAGCACGCTATCTAGCAAAGAACCCATTCGTTTTGGATGTGCATTGCTGCGATGCCGGCTCGTAATTTTTCGATAGATCAACGAATTATGGATGTACTTGTACGAAAGTTAGGCTTAAAAAATGTCCACGAAATATTGTACAGAAATGTGTGATGCCTCCATCTTTTCACATAGACAATTGGAAATCTGAAGACATTGTTTTGTTTTCGAAGCGTAAAATCTTCAACAACTTCAATTGCAACAAAACAAGCTTTTAATGCATATTTCTCAGCTGTAGAATATTTAGAGCTCGGAAAAATTATAATAAAATCAGTAATCAAACTCTAGAAGATTCTTCCACCACAGACCTGTGTTATTATCTAAGCAGATTTTTTGTTGCCATCGGGTTGCATCAATTATTATCTATCTGTCATTTTTTGCAGGATAGTTGGCGATGAACCTTCCTTTCGTCAAGTTTCGGACTATAGCCCATAAATTCCGCAAAAAATCAAAGATACATAATAATAATATAACGATGAAACATACTATATATTATATTTGGAGCGGGGTTCAATTAAGCTAGCACAATTACAATCTATCAAACATACATCACACACTAAAGTTTATTGGAACTTTTACTCGCGCTCACGAACAGGACCGACTCAATGTCGGAACTGTCAAAATTGGGGCCACGGATCTTCCAACTGCCACCTTCCACCCAATTGTTTACTATGCGGAGCGAAACACTCTTATATTAACTGCCCTGTCGCGAAAATTTCAACTGAAGACATGAAAAAATAATTCAAATGCTTTCACTGTGGAAACAATCACATGGCTAACGAACGTTCATGTGAAAAACGTATCGACTATTTAGCGCGCCAGCGAATAACAATTCAAAATCGAAATAAGAAAAATATTCCGACCAAAAAAATTGATGTGCACTCTAATCCACAATTTTTCCCGTCACTACCGAACACTCAAGTCTCGTCCAACCAACCGGCAGCCAATTTAGCGGCGACATCTTCTACTATGCCCTCGTACTCTAACGTATTGAAATCTATTCCACAATCAATCAATGAAACTTTGCTTCCAATCAATCAGATGCTGCGGATATCAATGGAACTTATCACAAGTTTTAACAATTGTTAAACTAGGACTGAACAGTACAACGCTATAGTTCAAGTAGCACTGCAGTTTGTTTACAAATCGTCGCTATAAAACAAAACCGGCATATCTGCAAAATCCATATTTTACACCAGAGGGTTTTGAAGTTTTTGCGAACGGTATTTTAATATAAACGTCTGTTCGATGCACCACAAAGTCACACAAAATTGGATTAAGTTTATATGCATACTGTTATTATTGAAGTAGTAGTTACAAATAAATTAAAAAATGCTTAATTTAGAAGAAATCTGCAGATATGCCAGTTTGGTTTTAAATTCAGAGCAGTTATGCCAGTTTGATTTCAAAACAGGGGCACTGTTTGCACTGTTGCACAGTCTTCTATAAGGAATATTGAAAGATAATTCGCTTTTACTTACAATTATGAACGGGTTTTCTTCAGAAATTTTTGAAGCGATTGGCGTATTGCCCGATAGATCTGTCTTTTACTAAATTGAAGGGCAATTTGCGCCGAAATGAACACCGGCACAACCCCATTTGATGTATTTTTACTCAACTATACAATGTGCCGGTATGACAGAAAAATAGAGAAAAAAAAACATTTTTTTGATATCAAAAACCCAAAAACGAAATTTTTGCACTTATGCCGGTTTTGTTTTATAGCGACGAAATGAGCAATTGTAATTTAAGTATACTTCTCTGGAACGCTCAGAGTGTTAAAAATAAAACTGCAGAGCTTTTTGATCTTGCTCAAGAGATAGATATACTTGCAATCACAGAAACATGGCTAAAAAAACATGATAAAATTATGAATGTTAATTATAATATTTTTAGATTATACCGGTTAGGGGCTACAGGCGGTGGAGTTGCACTTTGTATGAAAAAATATGTAAAGTTCTACGTTCTTCCTGAATTACATACCAAAACTATCGAGGCGATTGCAATAACATTAGAAGACTGTCAGGTTGTACTGGTTGCATGCTACTTTCCGGGTACACACGTATAGATAATGCCAAATTAGATTTGTTTGTAAAAGACATCAAATACTTACTGAATTTAGGTGAGAAAGTTATTTTGTGTGGAGATTTTAATTCGAAACACAGGTATTGGAACTGTGTAAACTCAAATAGGGCCGGTAGGAGATTGTATGACTTAGCATTCCACAATAACATAATGGTTCATTCGCCATCTGAGCCAACACTCCTCATCCCCAGACAACAAAAAAGTATCATCACCCCATTACCCAGTACTATTTCACTTAGAAAGGTCCGGATCTGATTTAAATCCGCATTTGCAAAACAAACAGGCACTAAGGCCCGTATTTATGAACATTCCTTAACTCAAGGAGACTTTTTTTTCTATGAAAAAGTATGGGAAATTACATTTAATTTATTGAATTTCGGCATCCTTGACCCAAGGTCTCCTTGACCTGTGGACTTTCGCATAGCGACGGTGACATCAGGAACAAAGCACAACCCTGGTCAAAGGAGACAAAAAAGTCTCCTTGAGCTAAGGAATGTTCATAAATACGGGCCTAAGAATTAACTGGCTAAAGTTCAAGAAATTTTTGAACCAAAATATTGACTTGAGATCTCAAAATCTATCTTACATAGACAGCCCAGTCCAAGTTGATGAAATTCTGGACGAATTCTACATGAAACTCCATGCTGCAATAGAATTTGCATCAGTTAATGCAAACAAACCCCAATTAAAAATCAGCTATCTAGATAATGGTACAAAAGCCCTTATCCGGACCAGGAATTATTTTCGGAGAAAATGGCAACGCGTTCGTGATCCGTCTACACATATGGTCGTAAATAACCTGACTTAAGTTATCAAACAACAAATTTTTATCAGTCGTAATGATAAATGGAATAACATGTTGCAAGGCCTTTCCAAGAATAATAAAAAAATTTGGAATCTGAACAAAATATTCCGACGTAATAAACTAATCCCTCCATTACGAGCTTCCGATAAAACTTTGGTGTTCGATAGCAGAGATAAAGCCGAAATCATCGCTACTAAATTCCAGCAAGCTCACGGTATCTCGTCGCACTTGGGTAGCTTTTTGTATAATCAAACTGTGAAAAATGAAGTTGGTAGCTTAGCTACCAAACCATGTGACTTCAACGAAACTTATTTATCGTCTCCAAGGGAAACTAAAAATATTATCAAGTCATTTAAAGCCAAAAAGGCTTCTGGTCTGGATAAAATTTCAAATATAATTTTAAAAAATCTTCCTAAGAAAGCCGTGGTGAAGTTTAATTTTCCGATCAACTGCTGCCTGAAAATCTCATATTTCCCTAATCGCTGGAAGCACGCCAACGTCATACCTTTGGCCAAATCTGGAAAAGATGCTAGAGAAGCTTGCAACTATAGACCAATAAGTTTGTTACCATCCCTAAGTAAAATTCTGGAAAAGGTGATACTTTTGCGTCTAAACGAGGTAATTGAACGGCTGAAAATCATCCCAGACTTTCAATTCGGGTTTAGAAAGCAGCAATCAACCACTCACAAAATTTACCGTCTCCACAGGCACATTAAAAATGCTTCGCGAATAAAGAATCTGTGGGTGTTGTTGCTCTAGACATAGAAAAAGCATTTGATTCGGTCTGGCATGATGGATTGTTATATAAGTTAATAAAGTTTAATATACCGGTTTACCTTACAAAATTTTTTCAATCGTTTCTATCAAATAGAACTTTTTCTCTACAAGTGGGAGACTCACACTCTACCACTAAGACCATATCCGCTGGGGTCCCTCAGGGCTCATGCCTCAGCCCTGTACTCCTTAACTTATTTACAGCTGACATTCCCAAAACCAACGATTGCCACATTTCCTGTTTCGCAGATGACGTCTGCATTTTCTACAATCATAAAGACCCTAATGATAATGAGATATCGTCCAAGCTGGAATTTCAACTTGAATGTTTGTACCAGTTTTATTTTCGATGGAAAATTAAGCTGAACACCGCGAAAACACAAGCCACTTTCTTCACCCGGAAAAGGAAAAGATCTAACCTGCCCAGCTCTCCAATTAACTTTCTCGGCGATCACATTGTATATGGAATAATGAATTTAATTATTTAGGTTTAAGTCTTGATAAAAAACTAACAGGTCAATCTCATATGGAAATAACGTCCCAAAAGATGATGAAATCCTTTTGTGCTCTATATCCTTTATTAAACAAAAAATCCAAACTATCCACAGATAATAAGATATTAGTCTATAAAATGGTTATCCAACCTATTGCTGTATATGGCACGCCAGTATGGGGACTTTATTCCAAAACCAGAAAAAATAAAATTCAAATCACACAAAATAAAATTCTCAAACACCTAATGAACAAACCGTTTTTCTTTTCAACCGCAAAGTTGCACTAAGAAACCAAAATTGTAACCTTAGATAAACTAGCTACTAAGAATATTCAGAAATTTCAGGCAAACTGCCTAAACATTGACAACAACCTGATAAGAAGCATCATTAATGATAACTAGCTTTAAGTATTATAAATTTAGAGTAAATGAATTTTATTGGAATTAACTTTATTTTATAAGATGTATTATAATTTTTTTCCCTTTGTCACATGAGGTTTTGTTTGCAAGCATTTTTTCCTCGGCAGTCTCCACCAATATTTAACTAGTCCAAACAATTTCAAATTAGCTTTACTATACTTTAGAGTTATGGCACTAGCCGGTATCTATTTTAAGTTAACATGTTAGTCATAGGATGAAATTGAATAAAGATTGATTGAATTGAATTGAAGCTCCTTTTGTGTTAAAAATTTCTACCGCAGCCCTATGACGTGTTCCGATTCCATCTGTTCCTGGATACGTTGGGGTTAATCCAGGAACACACTTGAATGTATTTTAAGATTTTAAGATTCAAAAAGAAAAAAAGTTGTTCTTACAAGAACCTAATATTTGGGGGTTGGTTTGTATGACAGCCCTATGATGTTATGTTCCAATTCCATCCACTCCTAAATATCTTTTGAGGCTTTACTAGCCTAAGGTGACTAGATTCCCGAAGGCCCAATGTAGTACACATTCCGGAATTCGGTTTTCAGGCAAACCCTCAATCGTACTATTTTATTATTTGTTATCATTCGCTTAATGTTATCAAAACAGCAAGGTCCCGATGTGATCGCATTAAGCGGCGTCAACTGTATGTCACGAGGCTACCACCATGATGGATGCCATAAAACGACCACATATTCTCCATCCTTTCATAAATGATATCTTCCTAAACGGAATACAGCAAGAATAGTAGCCTTTATTCTGGGAAATGTGTGGTGAATCACAAGGTTCCAGGGACGTAGCCAGGGGAGGGGTCCAGGAGTCCTTAATTTCCCACAGTATTTTTAATTTGTTCATTCCTGAAACTCTGCAGTCAGATAAATTGTGTCATCTGGACGAAAGTAGTGACTACATAATAAACAATTTGAAACACATAAAAATCTGGTGACCCAAAATTGGGATGGTCTTTCATAATAAAAACTTCAAAAAATTTCGTAAGACCTCAAACAGGCTACACAATTTAAAATAAAATATTTCCCTGTAAGAATGAAGTAATTTTTTTTTGCGGAGGGAAGGCAAAATCAGCACGACGCGGGCACCGAATACGCGATCGTACTTTCCATAGTTCCATAGTTGCTGCTTCGTGCATATACCATGGCCCACGAGCCCATCTATAATAATTGTACAGAAACGAAATCTTTGGCGTTGTATACGTGGCACTGTCTGCTTCCGATGATATCGGAGCAATTAAGTAATCGTGCTTGCTATCGAGCTCGTCCAGCCTCGTCAAGCGATAAAATTGAATTCGACACAGAAACAGTGGGACAGTAGGCATATTATGCATTGGGGCAACGCCGAAACTAGTGTCTACAATAAACAACATGATTCTAATCATGTCATAATTTCTGAAACCCAGCTAAATCCTGGCTACATCCTTGCAATGTTCTGTTCGTACTAAACAAGACCCAGAGAAGATCCCTCAACTTCTAGATGTTTTCATTGACAAAACATCATCAGCATGTGAAGTGCAAATGTATGTTTTAACACGCAAAGTTATAACAGGCATGGGAGAAGTGTAGCCAGGACCTCGTTTAAAAGGGCAAACCCAACAATTGTTTAACACAATAAACCCGGAATTTTTTTAGGGTTAGGAATAGGTATTTAATTCAAATCTACGACAAAGATAAGGATTTTTTTGTCAGTTTAAATTGTCGGTTCCATTTTGTTAGAAATACATTTTTTTAAATCCATATTTCAAGAAAGGACAATTTATAATCCAATTTGTTTCAACACGGATTCGATTTCCGCTTTCTAGACAGTCGATACTCAGTGATTTTTCAACTTTTGGATTTCAGTGTCCGAAACTGCAGTCTCAGCAGCATTGTAGGGATGATGATGGCCCTTTCCCTATCTCTGACTATCCGTGACCCTGAGACAAAAATCATGAAGCTGTTTATTTGAAGTACGACGATGTCGGATGTCGACCCTCTGGGGATTTATCGCTACTTTATTGGATTTGGTCGAAATATAGGGGAAATCCTTGCAGAGTCCTTTAGTTTGCATTTTCTTTTTCCTAAAGAGGTTGATAGGGGAATCGGATGGAGTACAGTAGTTTTTCCATTGTTTTGTGAAAAATTCAAACCGCATCTTTACATGGCTGTTACTTCTGAACCTTGGCACCTATAGATGCTTGAAATTTTCACCTAATACAGGCAGTGCGGTCCTCTATAAATGGCTGTTAAATTTCAAAATTTTCCGCTCCAAAATTTCCGAATTAGGGACAATTTTCGATTGATACGAGTTTTCGATTAGAGAAGACGAAAGTGCGATTTGGGCAGCTGTAATTGTCGAACGCAGATAGGAGGACCCTAAAATATGGAGAAATGAAAATAATGTAATCCCCAGGTTGTGGAGCTACCTGGCGCTTAGATTTAGGTACATTCAATTTCAGAACGATTGACCAAAGAGTTCCGAAATTATCGAAAATGAACGTTTGCCACATGAAAGTGCGATTACCTTGCTAATAACACCTAACAGACTGACTACAGGCCTCACCGAGGAGGTTATTATGCAGTCATTTAGGTTTCTTTGGTGTGGCGTTGGGAATGCTGTTCATTTACTAATGCTGTACTCTACAGCAAAATGCTGTACGTCTGGTCAGCTTATACCAGCCACACATTGGGGTGAAGTTTGGTTAAGATTGATTCACAAAGAAAAAAGTTGTTCATGCAAGAACCTAATTTCCAGCGGTTGTTTTGTATGAGAGCCCTATGACGTAGTGTTCCGATTTCATCGGTTCCTAGATATGTTTGGTGGCTTTACTAAGAACACATTTGCGCAAAGTTTGGCTTTACTAGGAACACATTTGGATGAAGTTTGGTTACGGTCGGATTAAAAAGGAAAAAGTTTTTCTTAGAAGATCTTAATTTTCAATGGTTCGTTTGTATGGCAGCCCTTATGAGGTAATGTTCCAATTCCATTCGTTCCTATGTTTTGAGGCTTTACTAGAAACACACTTGGGTGAAGTTTGGTTAAGACAGTTACATAAAGAAAAAAGTTTTTCTTGGAAAAACCTAATTTTCAGGGGCAGCCCCATGGCCCTATGGTCCGATTCCATTCGTTCCGACATATATACAGCGTACACTAAAAAGAAACTCGTATACTAATTTTCAGCCCGATAGCTTCAAAACTGAGGGACTAGTTTGCGTTGCAATAGACGGACAGACTGACAGACAGACAGACAGACAGACAGACAGACGGACATGCCTCAATCGATTTCTCTCGTCACGCTGATCAATAATATATATACTTCATATAGTCGGAGGTGCTTCCTTCTGTGCGTTGCAAACTTCATGATAAGGTTAATATACCTTTTCACATAGTGACGGGTATAATAATTAGGGAGCGCACATTTTGCGGACAATTTCAGAGCGTTTAAAAGGTACAGCTGTTAAATGATACGACCCGAGAACATTAAAATTGCAAAGCGACGGAAAAGCGCAAGTGAGGTAATTTTCAAACCGAATTAACGAGAAAAAAAAAAACAGAAAGGAGCGAAACGCACACGGGATACATTTTCAAACAAACATTTGATAGTAGGGTGCACTCTTTGTTGAAAATTTCAAAGTCCTAGCTGTCCACTTTCGAAAGCAACAACCATTTAAAGATACAAAACAGACAAAAAACCAAAAACCGCCAAGAGGGAACTAAGCGCCCGCTTTCCTGAAAATTGCAGTCTTAAATTTAGGAAAATTTGGGGCAATTTTTCATGCGGGACAGATTTATAAAATGTGGGAGTGTCCTTCAAGATCCAGGAAAGTCGGTCGTCTTACTTTCGCGTCCATTTATAGAACTTGTTGAACATTTGGCATTCCTGTGGCGGAAAAAAGAGCAGCAATACTGGCGAATATTCGTGTTGAAGTGAACATTTTCCTACAACAGTGAGTGCTACAATTTTGCCGCTGTGGAAGTTTCGCCGCGTGCCTACACGAAATGCTTAATTGATTTATATAATTTCTTCCAAAACAATACAATCAAAATGGGTAGAAATGTATTGCATTGCATTCAAACCAAAACAAAAGAACTAAGCGAGTAACCTGCAATATAAGAATTTTCGAATTAGTTATTGCAAAGAGAGTGACTAAAAAATGAAATGATGAATGTGAAGACTTGAGAATAGTGTTGTGAATTTCGGAAACAAATAAATGTACCGTGTATAGGTATTAAGGTATTATATAGGCTTTAAGAAACTGTAAACTGATTTTCTGGATTACTGAAATACCGATTTAGAACTATACTAGAACCCAAGACGATACTTCCCTCTTCTTTGCAAAGTTCCTACTGTGAACTATGCAATTTATATTCATTATTAAGTTTTTATTTTAGATAAATACTTTGCGATCATATACCGGAAGATATAAAATTACGACAAAAACAAATTGATTCATACCAGACAATAAGAAAATGCTGTCTGCCATGAAGTACAGCGAAGCATTTAACATCTATTCAAACCCAGCGCATAAATTAGAGCTGACGCTAAAATTTCGAATTCGCCACACTGCAGCTCCCTTATTACGTTTATACTACTTATGTATCCAAGTTTTATAGTTTCTCAAACACCTGTTTCAGTAAATTAATGGATCGGCTTTCGTTAAGCTGTTAAAACGTAATATCACCCCATTATTCATTATTCGACGATATGAAGTACCGTCAAGCTTTCAATTACGAAGTACGGAAGTGCGATTCATGCTTTAATAATTATACAGTCCATTGTATAATGGTCCTTATTGAAAGGGAGTAATGATTTGTAAAAGGTCTTTTGCCCAGGAAAACCGTATATTACAGACCGAAAAACATTCTGCAATTTTACGAGTTCGCGTTCTATAACGATGCGATCAATAACGTTTATAAGTACGAAAGTATCTATTCTTCGAAATAAAATGTACATTCGTATCTGTACCAGTATCTCTACAGCGTAAGGAGATATACGATCCAATATAATTACAGTGAGTGGTCATAAAACTAGTATATGCTGCAAAAACGTTAACCTGACGACTTTCTTTCCATAAAACATTTGAAAGATGCAGTCAGTCAGATATGTATGTTGGAACATTTGTTCGCCTTTGGTCAGTATGATGGTGTCGCCTTCGCCTCGTGCTCGTTATGATATGGTACGTCCACTGCATACATCCATACATTACATTATTTACAGTGTAATAATCTTTTACGAGCATTTTCAATTTGTAAAGTCTACACACTTATACGCGCGTCAGTAACCGTTTTTCATATAATATTGTCGTCGTCTTCGTTCGTACGAAATGCACATTTCTCGTATTGTACACACACAATCATCATCGAAGACGAAAAATACGCGACATACGATGATTTTTCTTTGCAGAATATTGGAAAATGAATTTTCCACGGTGGCGCTGTCGGGGGCAATCGCCAGGACCGGACACAGTGCGGAGCTCATTAAAATTGAAAAATGTTCAATTTAATATTTATAAATTATTTTTTTGCCGTTTGTCTCAACGAAGTACCCAGTGTATAGGCTAGCGCACTGATAAAAACAATTGTCATAGAAACATACAATATGCGCGGCGTTTAATTTACGCAAGAAGCAAATAAAACATGAATGGCGGGCACCGTGTGCAATATGCGAATAATTGAGAAAATTTTCCGAACAGTAAAATCAGGACTTATGACTGCATTAGCTGATCGGATATCCAATCACATTAGTCAAATCTTTCTATAGTTAGCTTATGGATATTGGCTGGAGTTGGGAAATTTATGCGCTTAATTAGTGGCGATGTGCCGTTTATGGTATTGAATTGAATGCGTATCCATTTTGTGCGAAAGATGAAAAATCGATATTGTAAGACCTTTTTAGATGAGTCCACAATTAATTTCTGTTCTGTTATATAATTGATTAGTGGTATATAGTAATGCTTTTATTTGATTTTCTCTTTTGAATTCTTAGGAAATTCAAATTAATATCACTTGTGGGAATTGGCTTTTGCTTTTGTCTAGCAAATCTTCTAAATATTAGCTTGTGAAATAAATTTTAGATTGAATTTAAATCTGTCAGTGATTGTTGCCAATTACAGATCTTCAACATTTTCTAATTTAAACTCAATTCGTCACTAATTAAATAAAATTCTGATTATCTGTAATAGAGATGTGGATCACGATCAATGATCAGATATTCACTCTGATGTAAGATCGTGTATTTATAATACGAATATTTTCTAAGCATTTGTCTGGAATATTATAGATGTGCATATGGACCAGTCACGTTGAATATATTCCATCTGTTTGCGCCTAGTCAGCTAATGTTGGCGTTTTTCAACTTTCGATTTTTGAAATACATATATAAGTACACACTGGATCAGATAGAATTCAAAAGGAAAAATCTGTTGCATATGGATCTAATTTATGCATGCATTCATTTGGATTTTCTATATCAAATGCGTATACATATGAGAAAATCAGAAAATATCATCATCATGCAGTGGTAACGTTAAGAAATTCCATAATATATTAGATTGCGATCTGATTTTTACATAATAATCGTTTTCTTCAAAAAGTTAAGCAATCGATCGAGTTTCGCAACAAATCTAAGCCGTAAAGTCTACCGCACAATTTCAATTCTCATCCTATACGTACCATATATAGTTACTCTGCTGCCTGAAATGCAATATTCTGTACAATGACATAAATTTTTTGCCACATGCACTCGTGCTTTTCTCATTTTTTCGACTTTTCCAATAAGCTTGTTCTTTACATATCGTGCTGATGAATCTAATTGCTTATCGATTACATTATCTGATAATACCATCGTTGGTGGAAATTTATATGTTTCTTCCTCCCTATTGCATGTTTTTTCAATATCGTTGAACTTAACTCTAGGATCTCTAATCCTCACACAGGATACGAATGATCGATTCTCGAAAGTCGTAATTTATCAAATACGGCGCTTCAACCAAATTAATGACCGCATCTAACCCAAGCTATGATGCTTGTGGTTGATGAATGCCTTTTGATACTTTAATTAATGAATCAGGCAGGCTAATAACTTGCACCCGATAAATAAATTTTCTGCGAGCAGTTTCAGCGTCGAACGATACAATAATTTTGTCGACGCAAACACGAGAGGCTGTGACACTGGTAGAGTTGTCAGCATTACACCGACAATCATCCATTAGGGATCCGCATTTCACTTAGTCGATGTTGGAAAGGAACGCTATCTTCTTTGGAAGCAAAAAGCAAAAAATATGCATGAACGTGATAGAGGACACATTCTCGATCTCAATTTGGAGTCACTTCTTTCATATTGATTTCTGCTTATGTCAAAACATCGAAAATTATTCTTTAAAAAAAGTCGAGTGATCCAAAAAGTTTTCTTTTTATTCACGTCGACAAAAAATCGACGCTCTGCTTTATAAAATATAATTCAAAAGCATACAACCTAGATCAATGTTCACTAGATCGTAAATTGGGCGCAAATCGATTATTATGAATGGCATAACGAATTAGATTGATCGAGTCTAACTGTCAACCTGAACACTGTTTACCGGGTGGCGCAAAATTAATCACCCTATCTGGACTGTTTATATTACTGTCTACAAATGCAGAATACAAACATGCCAGCTCTGGAGCGCTATTCGCCTCAAGAGCGTGGAAACCTCAATGGATATTATAAAGAATGGGTTTTATCTTTCCTGGTCAGATTTTAGCGTTTAGGTATCGATCGATTTAGCCACCACGGACTTCTTTCTTTGGGCTAATTGAAGTCGCGGGTCTCTACCAACCCGCCTCAGACAACCGCCGATGTTGATGAGAATATCCGATAGAAATGCGAACAATAAATTTATCACTGGTAATCTTGCGGAATGTGATGGAAATGAGATAAAATGGGCACAAATGTGTTTCAATACTAGCAGTCATGATATGGATATCATCTTTTCCACCACAGACGAAATTGAGAGATTTCCATAACTCAAAGGTTTTTTTAATTTAGTAAAAAAAATTAGTAGTCTGGCTGGTCTAGCGGTTAGTGCGCGCACCTTCGGTGCACA
The DNA here is from genome assembly GCA_949715475.1 of Microchrysa polita. Lineage (NCBI taxonomy): Eukaryota > Metazoa > Arthropoda > Insecta > Diptera > Stratiomyidae > Microchrysa > Microchrysa polita. Next base: position 128,907,115 of record OX454415.1, on the reverse strand, counting down.
GGGTCATGAGTTCGAATCTCACCGTGGATCATGGTGTTTTTCGAACTCATGAGCTTGTGACGGACTATGATCTCACTCAGATGTTAAACAAGTACCCATTTATGGGTACACTGCTGAGCGTGATGCCGATCTCATTACCTCAACAAAAAGCAGATAAGATCTTGGAAATGGGATGTCACTAACACATCCTGCGGCCTTAGTCGAATGTTGGAATGTCGCGCCTGTTATTTTTTATTTAAAAAAAAATGATTGGAAAAAAAATTTGATGATTAATTTTGCGCCACCTTCTGCATACATAATTTGCACCGAATTGTCGCTAAGAAAATTGAGAAATTGTGCTACATCAAAATTAGGACAATGCACAAATTTCAAATATCTTGAATAATTTGTGTTTAGGGAGATTGTTTTGTTAAATGCGTTTTGCCGCTCGGGTTCTTACATTGACTACTTTTTCGCTAATTTGTCTGCTTCATCCTGATTTACGCTACACGAAATGCAAAAATGCTAATATGTTCCACTGCAGATGGAAATTTAGGGATTCCACTATGCAAATTTTAAGAACTTGTAAGGTTGCTCGCCTAAGTCTTTCGTTTTTATTGGCTTCAAATGCAGAAAAGCATTGTTTGCGCAACAGTCTATGTTATTTACATGGGATTTAACTTCATTTTTGGCAAGGATAAGGACCTAAAATTCTGTAAAGATTCAATTGAAATTGATAGTCTTCGGACGTTAATTGCTGAGTTGTTGATATCCAGTGTTGAAGTCGGTGTTTTGCTTCAGTATTTAGCAAATCATGTTTCCATAAAAACGTGTTATTGATGAAGGATGATGATATTATTTTAAACTGGTTATAACCCGATTGAACTGTTCCAGGTTAGTCGTGGTGCAATTTGCCAATGAAGCACCACAATTGTACTTTCTAACAACAAAGTCGTAACAAATTTCACAGAAAATCCTTAACTTATCTGATATACGTAACTTTGTACGGCTCCGGGATGTACGATATAACGACGTTAGCCGTGTTCTCGACGGCCGTGACGACTCTCGACGGTTCCTGGATGTACGGTGATGGTAAATCTCGACGAATCACTTGTATAAATTTGTACTTTTATCACAAACAAAGAAGACTCAGTTGGCGGCACGGATTGGCGGGGCACAGTGCGGCACGGAACGGCACGACCATTTTCTTCATGTGTAGTGGTAAATATCTTTACAGAACGAAATGAAACAGAACAGAAGCGAAGCTGATAAGATGTTTTCAAACTTAAAACAATTTAAGAAACCATAGTAGTCTTCCAATGATACTTTTTCAATGCGCGGTGCGGTGCGGCACGGATTGGCGGGGCACAGTGCGGCACGGAACGGCTCGAATATTTTCTTCATGTGTAGTGGTAAATATCTCTACAGAACGAAATGAAATAGGACAGAAGCGAAGGTAATAAAATGTCTTCAATTTTAGAAACCATAGTGGTCTTCCAATGATACTCTTTCAATGATTTCGGGATAATGCCGCACGGATTGGAGGAGTACAGTGCGCCACGGAATGGCACGAACATTTTCTTCGTATATAGTGGTAAATATCTTGAAAGAACGAACAATATGAAACATTTTGTTTGCAAGGGAGAAACTGTTGAATTTGTTGTAAATATTTCGATTTGTGATTTGTGACTTGGAAATGTCCAGGTGTCAGCGCTTCGTAGTCGGTCAGGTCGTTGCTTATTGGCGTGAGAGGTCGACTATTCAAGCATACTTCTATTTCTGCTAATGATGTATACATCTGTTGTTGGAAAATCTTATTTCAATCAAACACTGTATTTTATACTTTCATAATTTTCTTTTTATTGATATATGTTTCTTTCTTAAGCTCAGCTCAAGAACTAAACTATAGCTCTTTCATAAACTTATAACCATGCAGGCAAATATCTAAGTATGCATATACAGTTTACGACTAGTATTGTAAACAAAAATTTCAATCCATACGTTGCATTGTATCTTAATACGTACAATCATACAAAGAACAATTTAATTTTTGTTTATAATCTTAAGTGGCTGTGGATGCATTATTTTTACGATCATAAATATCGTAAATATCCAACACGCCCTCTCAAAAATTGAATCGTTCTAATTAAGTTCAAAATAACTATAAACAAATTAAATTTAAATTTATTTGTTCTTGAGCCTTACTTTTTTTACTTTCTTAATTTAATTTTTTTTTTCAACTTCTGGGGAACATTCACAAGGTCCAACATTTGTTGCGAGGATTAGGAAAACCCAGAAAAACCTAACCAGACCAGTTATAAATGACATATTACTAAATTCATTCTTATACATCTTTATTTGTTATCCGCTGATCTTTCCTCGTGTACTAGCTTCTGTTGAATCCTCGAAATTGTGGCTTTGATAAGCGGCTTACACATCTGATTTTTATTTGCCTGTAGGGAATATACTCAATATTCATTATGGATTGTGTATTTACTTTGGTCTCTTCAAATTAATTTTGGATAATATTAATGCGATCTCTGAAAATCTAAAAATAAAATTTCTTTTTAATAAAAATAAATTGATTTCTATTTTCAGCATTAATAATCCATACAACGTACTTCTCATACTTCAACGAAAGTAATGTCATTATACTTCAATTAAAAATCTGACTGTGTAACAGATGACTATTTCTTAGTTCCATCTTAAAATACAATTTTGCCAAAAATTCCAAATAACCAATAGGACTTCTAAGATGAATATCCCCAAAACGAATTTCTGCAAACTTTTACTACAATTTGGAATTTTCTAGTCTGCATTTCAAATTACCATTCAAGAATGTGAACCATATAAATAATAAATCTCAAAACTCTTTTATGACAATACAAAGTTCTTCCGTTTATAAGAGTTGAATTTGCTAAAACCATTTTCAATGCAGAACATTACAGTCATTAAACAACCACCAGTATTCATCATAATTCAAGTTTGAAATAGCTTGTTTTCAAGTACTAAATTTTACCAGAATTACCTGAAACGATGAAACCCTTCATTACTCTCATTTGTATGTGTTCTGTTAATGTTGGTCAATTCAGTCAATGTATATAAGTATATCCAACCACAACATTATTTACATTTATCTATATTATGTTTATTGTGTTATTTCAAAAACATTAATGCACACTGATGCATTTGGTAAATTTCTGAAATGTTTTACTTTCATTGCTTTTATTTTTCAAATCACCAATTCGCTACATGTTTAAATCATTTGCTTTAAATTTACACATATGTACAGATTTATTTTTAATTGCTTCACTCCGATTTGGTCTACTTTTCTTAATGTTTCCATAAAGGATTATAAGAGCAGGCACCATTCTGAAACTTGCCCTTCTTTGTATAGGGATAATATACTAATCCTGTACTGACTGTAACTTTATAAACATCTGATTCTGTTTTGATTGCAATAGCAAACAATTTATTACCTGTATTACTTAATTGATCACTTTGAATAGTGAATATCAAATTACAATATTAAACATTGTTTTACTTTAGCTTTACATAAAGATGAATTTATTTCATCTTTGAGAGCTTTCTATCTATTTTCGCAATGTTTATTTTTTTTTTTAAAGAATTGAGCATTTTCACAATTAATTTACTTTTTCATTATTGTTAAACTGTATCCCCATTATAGGAAATAGGACCTTCTTATATCCATTTAATAAATTCTTCTTAGACACTTTCTAATACCTGAGCTTTTCCATCAGTATCCGATTTTACACATTTTTATTACATTACATTACATACATATTACTATGTATTTCCTTTAGCAATTTCACCTATTGCTTTTCACAAGCTTCCTGCGTGTCATTTTATCTGATTCATCAATGTTATCAAATCAGTACTTTCAGATTTTATTTATCTGATTTAAGAATGTCATACTACATCTACTGATTTTAACTCTTGTTCAGAAAGATCAGTTTGTATTATTATTTCGAACAAAGATATTTTCAATAACACTTTTCATTTTCGGGGCTTAAAACCAAATTTAATTAAATAAGACAATTTGTTTATTTACATCTTGCTTTCTTCTTCCGTATATTACTCAGTTCCTTGTTACTTCAACAAGAAATTGAAGTAAAACCACTTATTAATTTTCCACTCAATATTTTTTCAAATTTATTTATTCTACCTATACAAAATTCAGTTAGATATATAATTCGATTACTCTTTCAAAACTCAGGCACTCTTTATTACAATTAATCCGGCAGTTTATTTTTATCGGCAGACCTTTACCACATATCACTTTTTTTTTTATATATATCCACCAACCATCCACCCTCCGAGACTTGAAGTCTCTTTTACTGGTTTTGACAATTCAGATGCACCAGTTTACCTTTCAACCCAATTTTTTTTTTTTTATTCATTCTGACTGGTTTTGAACAGAGTTCAGATGCACCAGTTCACTTTTAAACTTGGCCTTTATTTTTTTTATTTTTTACTCACTGGTTTTGATTGAAAATCAGATGCACCAGTTTTACATTTCGCACTTTTCTCTGATTTATTCTTATCAGATTTTTTTTTTAATTCCGTTCTTGAAATTACAAAATTTCCTTTATTCAGTACTATATTTCTGGCCACAACAAAACTATAAACATAACACATGCTTTCTTCTCATTTGGATGTAATCCAACCAGTATACCTTTCCAGAGGTATTTTTCACAACATGGTTGTTATATGGTTTTACTTTACCATATTTACACAATTTTACTGCAGGGTTCGTGGAACAGTTGGTGGAATCCTATGCCTTTCTTTACACAGTTTTCTTTATTTTACTTGTTGTTTTTCTATTTGATGATTTTAATGTGAAAATTCATTTTCAATAAACATTTCTTTAAGCGTTATAAACACTTTTGATTTATGTTATATTCTATCCTTACAAATATTTTTTTATTATTATTATCCATTCACAAAGATTTTAAAATCCATTCTTGAAGGAGTAATGCAATCTACTTGTATGTATATCAATTTTATCATTAGATAAGCAACAGTCGATGTCTAAGCTGTTAGCATTCGCATCCTTGCCATATTCTTACCCTTCAGTTGATAGAGTGAAGAATCAATGGAATTAGATACACCTTTTAAATCTTCATGGTGAGATATTGAAAGTTAGTACAAACTCACATTTTTTATTGCCTAAATAACAAAGCATTACTAAGAGCTTACTTGTATGATTTCTAAGCTAGTACATACATACTTAGTATGCACTTTGCTCATTAGCAACTCAAGTCAGCAAATATATATCTCAGCCAATATTTTAGTGAACTTTCACTAGGTGTACTCAGTCTAAAATTCCCTTCTGAACTTCTATTTCATTTTATATTCACCAAGTGAACAATTAATGAATATATTCAGTTTTGTTCGAGAGCTGAATATATGAATGTATTAATTTCACCAAGGCTTCACCGAACCCAACTGAAGCCATGGTTTCATTTTATTATCATTCAGTGAATGATTCTATTCAGAAAACGACTTATTGTTTCACATCTACTAAATACCTTCTGAAAGCACTTAACGTTTTCATTTCAGCATATATATACATATATATTTTTTTAATATGAATGTGAATCCATTATTATTACTTCTAAACTCTAAATGAACAAAAAAAATAGTTTCACCTTAATGGAGTTATTTCATTATGAATGTTCGCTGGGATATTACCCATACTGCTTTTGTTTCAAACTACAAGGATAATATATTATGATCAAAATTTTAATTCTTCAATAATATTTTCGTAATTCCTGAAATTTAATTCGAGCACAATCTAAATGTAATAAATCGTTTTTTTTTTATTCATATCATCGATTCAAAACAATTAATAATATGATACTTACAGTACTGTCACTCTCAGTCCATTCCTATCACTTTTCTTAGTTTTTTTTTTACCTGTAGAAGTGATTTTCCTTCCTTCCTTTGTGCAGCCTCCTTGCGTTCGTCTTTTGTGTTCCTTGGGCGTTCATTTTTTTTTTTTTTAGTATCTTTTATTTCACACATAACTACTATTTTGATTTTAGTTTCTTTTAAAAACTCTTACGGTACGTCATTCACATTACACCATTTTTTTTCTTAATCACAATCACATTCTTTTTGCACACAACTTGCACAGCACTGGTTTAAGGAAATGGGTCTGGGCCCATAACCTGTTGGAAAATCTTATTTCAATCAAACACTGTATTTTATACTTTCATAATTTTCTTTTTATTGATATATGTTTCTTTCTTAAGCTCAGCTCAAGAACTAAACTATAGCTCTTTCATAAACTTATAACCATGCAGGCAAATATCTAAGTATGCATATACAGTTTACGACTAGTATTGTAAACAAAAATTTCAATCCATACGTTGCATTGTATCTTAATACGTACAATCATACAAAGAACAATTTAATTTTTGTTTATAATCTTAAGTGGCTGTGGATGCATTATTTTTACGATCATAAATATCGTAAATATCCAACATCTGTTTCACGTTAAGCATCTTCTCGCCGATGCTTCTAATTAGATGCCTTTTTGTTGACTTGACACCTGCCTTCCCATAACCAGGGCCGGCCTTAGCATTTTGGTGGCCCTGGGCCAAATAGACGATGGTGGCCCCTGTCAACATCCAAATAAAAATTGATTTTAGAGACACCAATTTTTTGCTTGACGTTGATGTAGATGGCCTGAATTACTATTATCCAATAATTGTGCTCATAATGTTGATTTCGTAATCGTACGTCGCTTGATCGACATGACGAATAGAGTTCCAATGTTTTATGCTTGAGGTCGACAACGTGCGGTGGTGATTATTCACGATAAATATTACTTGAAACTCATTGGGACCTGGAGGTGAATAATGTACTTGTAAAAAAGCATTAATTTTTCGAGCTGGAACATCGGTAAATTTTCCTATAAGTTCCGAAAAAGCAAGCGTGTTTGCAAACTCATTTTCAATTGACAACATTGCCTAGCAATTTAATTGATCTTGCGTCATGGTTGATCACAGATACGTTTTGATAAGCTTCAGTTTCGAAAAACTTCTTTCACCTGATGCCGTCGCTGGCATTGCTAATAAGACTCGAAGAGCAATGGTGAAAATGGGGAGCATATGTCGCAGTTTGTTTTACAAAATACAGCGAGTGCTCTTCTCAGGAATTAAGCATACGAGCATTTTCAATTCAGCACACATATCTTGGGGATCAACGTCCGATTCCGATGCGTCTTTTAAAACATTGCTCAAATTAAAACATGTTCGCATAAGCTCATTTTCATTAGCTGTTTTCATTTTCCCATAATCAGTAAGGTATCCAAAATTATTAGTGTGGAGTTTTAACTGATTAAAACGTTCAGTGAGAGACATTAGTTTTTGATTTAATAAAACGTTAAAAAAAATCCACCTAAAATTTCATTTTTGGGTCCGTAATAGGGTCATCGTCGGCTTCTTACGAAAATAGTTTTTTAGCTTTACATCTTCTCATGGAGCTTGCTGCAGGAAAAACCATTTCTTCGGCCATGATTTCAAGCTCCTCGGCTAATTGTTTGGCAGCATTTTCGGCCAATTCGAATCCAGTCTCTTTGTATGATTTAAAGAACCCTTTAGTTTTCTCGAAACATTTCATGGCAATATCAATGATTGATTAGCACTACCTTAGTGATAATGTTTATTTGCAATAAAATGTCATAACAAAAAACTAATGATACTAGGAACGAACCTTATTTCTCTTCAGCGGAAATAATTCGTTTAAGTACATTCCTCTAGTGCGTTCATTCATGATTAATTGCTGGCTTTGCCTATCAATTGTTATTTTCTTCCTTAATCTTAACTCCAGTTCAATCCAGCCAGCCGTGTGTTTGGAAGACACTTCGTGATCTTGCAATAACGTTGCCATGTGTTTCCAATCATCATTGCCCCCAATCGTTAGTTTGATTTCGAATCAGAAAATAATTTACAACAAAAGCAAAAAACCATGTCATTTGATTTTGGGTAGGTACACTAACCATCGGCGATTTGCCCTCTCACCATTCGTCATTTTACGTCTATAAAAATCTTCAGAAAAATGACGCGTTTTGCTTTTTGATAATCGAAGCTCCTGATTTCAAAGGGACCATTCCATTCTCCACTAAAAAATAACCGTAAACGTTCAGTTATTGTGGATGCCCATAACGAAGGGTCTTCCATTTTATTGGCCATTGGTATTTTTTTACCTCAGTATCATCAACAACTTTAGACTGGGATGTTGATGTTACATCTGCGGTAATGCAACCAGGCTGAAGATTATTAAACGGCGAAATACTTTTTTTCTCTGGAACTACGAAATGCCCTTTTTAGTGTGCCGATAAATGCTTCCGCTGTCGCCTTCTTTTTCCTTTTTAAAGGACCCGATTCTTGATTTAGTCCAACTCGTTTTGGTGGAGGCAATAGAAATTGTCCATATTTCAAAAGGGTGTTGCGTGGAGGCCCCTTGTTATTGACACTATTTCCGAGTGGTGGCCCCTGGAAAGTAAAGGTTCTTTGAGGGTGGTGGCCCCTCGAAAGTGGTGGCCTTGGGCGACCGCCCAGTTCGCCCACCCCTAGGGCCGGCCCTGCCCATAACCCCTCCAAATGTGGGCTACAGAGTGGTATAAAATGCCACATTATTTCGTTATGGACTAAGTTCTCCTTTGTTTCCTTCACTATGTTGTCAAAATCTCGTTTCAACTCTCGACTTGCTCCCACAAAATTGGTGCCATTATCCGAAAATAAGTTCTGGCATTTTCCTCTTTTTGATATGAAGCGTTTGATGGCCGCAATGCAGGCTTTGGTTGTTAGCTCGCTAATTAGTTCTAAGTGGAAGGCCTTCCTGGTCAGGCAAATAAACACAGCTTCAGCTATGTATGCCTTCATTGTCTTATTTCCGCAAACGCTTGTCCATTTGACTTTGAAAGGGCCAGTAAAATCAATTTCGGTATTACAAAATGCTCGAGCTGGTGTAATCCTCTCACGATGCAATATTCCTATCAATTGTTGCTTTGATTGAGCTGTTGCCTTAAAGCAAGTTAAACATTGATGGATCGTCCATTTTATAAGTCCTTGTACATTCAGGTTCCAATACTTTTCGCGTAAAGCAGCTAAAACTTCGTTGACAGTTCCGTGCAAAGTTATTATTTGGCGAGTTTCCTGTACGATTAGCTTCGCAAGTTTGGTTGCTTATGTTATAATATTTTCATTAATTGGGCCCGTTGCGCCCATGTGACTGAAGGTCGATGGTTCGAGTTCCGATTGGGACAAAAAATTTTTTCCTCTCAATTTACTCAATGTTTGGTATTTTTTCCAAAGCTTTGTGGTTTCATACTGATAGTCTGTTGTCTATCTGGGCACAAGATGACCACTTGAATTTTAGCGGTAGAATTTTATGGAGTCACAAGGTCAGCACTCAACCGACTGAGCTACAGACGCTTAGAGTTCTCAATGAAAATATTCCAATGTGACATTTCTGAAATTGAATAACTTGATGTTTTTCCCGTAGGGGCTCTTTTCCTCCAACAGATAAAATTCCACGTAGTTCGCGTAGAGCTGGTAAGTTGTCATGCCAAAATAATACAGACATGCACTGCAGTTGGTGTATAGAATGGAACGATAAGTCAAAATTTCCGCAATTAGTTAATACTCAGAAACAATACAATAATTGTTCATGACGCATTCTTCTTCTAAAAGAATTTCTGCAGATTTGCCGTACCTTTATTCCAGCACGTAATATAGTCAATCCATTTTTGCTTTGTTCTAACGCTTTTATAAAATAAAAGGCGCTAGCCTTTCACTCTAGTACGCTTTTAGTTAGACCAAATTGCGTGTTTTTCTCTTAGCTACTACAAAAACAGATTTGTTTAGGCAGATACCCGACTTGATCTCCCGATTGACGCGAAATACACCAATACGTGCGATTCGCGCAAACTCACGGTATGCGATCAAATAGAGTCCACGATAAATCCGTAAGCTAGTAAAAGATTTGACTCGATAGCGTTTCCGGTAAAAAATGATAGGAAAACTATTTCGTCGGTCTGACAGATCAATGTGCGATAATAGGAAGGTTAAGAAAGTAGAAACACTCCGAATCTGTCATGCCAACCTGATTTTTCGTAGTGCTTAGGATTATTCAAAACGAAAGATATAAGCGAGTAACCCGACTTTTTACCCTGATTTCAATAATAAATTTATCTTTCAATCGTAGGAGTGCTGTTGAAATATTTGCGTTGACAAAATACGTAGCAAAAGTTTTAGCAGAAGCAGGTCGCATAATACAAAATTTGAACAATAAATCTGAATATTTTGGCACCAGTTGTAAAAACTTAACTTTTGTAATGAGTAAAATAAAGTAATGAGCGCAACCGAAAGCGAATTTCGAAGAAACGCTGACTTTTTAATCGAACCAATTTTTCTTACTGAAATTCGGAGAAACTTCTTCTAAGTTTTTTATTTCATTTATTTCCATTGGCCTGCTCGTACTTATCTAACTCTTAAATCCTGTCAACAATTGATAATAGCATTACGTACACACAATTCAAAAGAATGCAATATATCAGGGAGAAAAATCATCAGTGATCTATTGTCTATTCTCTCATAATGATCCCGTCACAATCGTTAATCATTCCCTAAATGGTCATGGCCACTGATCATTCTTGTGATCTTCCACAAAAATGGAATGACATTTAACAAATGCGCATAAAATTGTAGCATATTCCAATGGCACATAGACAACAACTTAAGCGCGATGTACGCGCGCAGTCAATCTATGTACTCTGCACATTTATAAAAGACTTCGCATAGTTAGCTGCTATAAGTGTACTCATCACTAGATCCTCGGGATAGTCAAAGCGATCTGATACTTACTTTTGCCTTCTAAATGCGGATCGCCACTATTGGAAGCGGATCTCCCAAAAACGGATGTCCCGATGTCAGGTATCTTTTCACACCTTTCTTTCGCGTGTCCAGCCGTGCATTCCTAGGCATTTAGTCGCAATGCATACTCGATGATGGTATGATCATGCTGATCTTGTTTAACTATCTTACAAATTCACCGTACAAACGAGATGTATTTAAATATTATTATGCTGCATTGAGTGTCAATAGAGTGTAGTCAAAAAAGGGTACTACGATCATGGATATATGGTAGAGCATTTATTGCGTAAAGACATACCGTGTGTGCCTGTCGCATTGCAGATATATCAACCTGGACGTATTTATTGGTAGCAGAACCAGTACATACTACTATATGGGCTCCCGGAAAGGCTTTGCAGTCAAATGGGTATAGTTGTAACAAATTATTTTGATCTTTCATCTATACTATGGCATGATATTGTTTGTTGACTGCGGAAAGTGTTGCGATGTCAACAGTATCATAAATTTTGATTGTATCCTGTTCTTGAAATGAAATGTCTCAAAATCGCGTCGAGGCATATCTAAATATCCCATCACATCACATTAAGCCAAGTGTATTCAAACTGGATACGAGCTAATAGTTGGAGCTCGAATATAGCCAAATTTAAGTCACTTGGAACTGCCTTCTATAGAAGCTACAAGCTTCCCGTAAACGATCTGCACCGTGAAGCTAGTTAAAATAGTGGTGCAGGTTTCTAAATGGCTCTTCTGAGCAGTTTTATTATGGTCCTATACAGTCTCCCACATCTGCATCTAAGTACGATGCAATTTGAATTGTCGCACCAAATATTTCAAACACGTATCGGTACCATATAAAAATGTCCAATCATTGAAAAGATATACTTAAGCTTGAGATTTAAGCCTATCTAGGTAGTCAAGTACATTCGAATGCGCAGGTGTAATTGAGGCCGAAAATGGGAATTGCAGCCGCTTTGATTCACTTTTCCGTATGGGATTGGGATACGCGCAGTTACTATAGTGAAGCTCGCCTTATAGTTCTCTATAAGTATGTACGGTCAGTACTCAGTTGGGCACTTAATTGCGATCGATTCTGTGAGAATTTCCTTGTGAGTCGCGATTAACTGCCCTCGGGTAGATATGCAAGCAAAACAGTAGGTGACAAAAATTAATAGGTTCGCACACCTTGTTGCGAATTGACTTTTTCGTTGTCGTTGGACATAGTTGGATGTGTTGTTTGTGTTTTGTGGCGCTAGTTATTTTTGCGCAACTGCGCGTCCACTCCATTTCGGGATACATGCACTGCAAGCTATATGCCCTACTTTAAGTCATGTTTGTGAGAACAGAATACATTTTTATTTGCCATTTATGAAATTTAGATGCGTAGTTGAGAAATGCATGTAGATGTTCTTTGGGAGAGCTCCTTAGGTGGCATTTAATATAGACCTTCGTGTTATGTGGTGGTTTATGCAAACTGTGAGGCCATTCGCGGTTCAATAATAGAAAGTGATATTGTCATGAGAATATTGTGTGACCTGGTTCACATTGAAGTTATGATTATTGCGTGCGTGTACGTATACCTTTCATGCGACACCAATAAGGACTTATGTCTTTATAGAGTTAAAAGTTAATATTAAAAATTTAAGAAGTATTCTTTTTTTTATTCAGGTGGTCAAAGCCCGATGTCAAGCTATCCTGCCACATCATTATCATTCGGAAAAATACTGCGTAGGATACCCTAAATGCATCGTTAAATAATTTTCAACAAAATCCATGCGGCCTGCTTTCCATTAAATGCATAAATCCCATTTAATCTTGCACTTAATAAAGTGTAAAATGTTGCTCTATCCATAAATGGTAACAAGGTGGTAATGTGAGAGCACTTTGAAATTATAATCACACAGCTAATTTATGCAGCCGTTCGAAGTAGGTACTCCACCCTTTGCCTACGGTCACAGTCCAAGGCACTCGGATTACAATGCACTCGCGTATTGTGCTCGATCAATAATACGCTAATATGCAGATTAGCTTGCAAGTAGTGAACTCTACTCGTAAATCGTATCATATATTGTCTATGGAAAACATTCAAATAGTTTATTGCAAATAAATATTGCACAAATTAGAATAAGCTGAACCTTATACATATGCCCGCGGCATGTATCTTTACTTTACTTTACAAGGACTTCTGAAAATCACACTTGTATGACATAACTCTATTGCTAAAAAATCTCAAATTAACTATTTCCTTCCGTCTCTATAATATAGAAGCGCCGCTGAATATTCAAGCACAGATAAATTGACTATAATGTACGACACACCCTTCACTGCATACCTGAACTGTAACAGCGCTAGTATTATTTACGATCGACATCAATGCACCTCTAATCATATCTTATCCGTATCCAACCTGAATATTATCTGAATCCATTAAAATTACTTTCAAGTACAAGTATTCAATCGATCGGCACATTCGTGTGAACTTCGAAGTTACTCTTCCCATATTTACAGTAGTCTTTGCCGTACTGTACAGGCAAAGACTAAGTTATCATTACCACCTGTGCATACTAAAACAGGCGAACATATTTTTTAATGGAGCCGCGAAGCGATACATAATAATTATTATAGTTAGGCGAATAGTCACCGTAGTGTATACGTATGCAGAAAAGTACACACCCGAAGGATTGTGAGTAAATATTTTGCATTTTGCAGTCTGTAGGTCACATGCAGTATAATGGAAGGTTTATTTAAGCAAGTATTTTGTAAAATTCAAAATTGGAAATCAGAAATGATAAAGTGTCTTTTTAAATATGGGAAACTGAATCCTGTACAGTAAAACACGGTTAAGTGCAACACGCTTAAGTGCAAAACTCGGATAAGTGCACACAATTTTCATGCACCATCCATTCAATGCGATTTTCAATACATTTCAAAACGGATAAGTGCAACACGGGTAAGTGCACGCAATTCTTTTGGTAGGGTTAACAACATTTGGACACGATTTATGACGGATAAGTGCATATGTGCATTTGAAAAATTTATTAGTGCAGACGTTTCGAACCAGTGGACTATTTTAAGAATTTTTGCGATCCTAGCTGGATACCTAATATTTATTGATTCAATTTATGAAAATGTAGAAGAAAGGGAAATCAGGTCAACTGGATAATTTTTGTCTTTAGGTAGGTAAATAAAGTAGTCTGGCTGGTCTAGTGGTTAGTGCGCGCACCTTCAGTGCACATGGTCATGAGTTCAAATCTCACCGTGTTCCATGGTGTTTTTCGAACTCACGAGCTTTTGACGGACTATGATCTCACTCAGATGTTAAACGAGTACCCATTTATGGGGATAAATAACACTGCTGAGCGTGATGCTGATCTCATTACCTCAACAAAAAGCAAATAAGATCTTGGAAATAGGATGTCACTAACACATCCTGCGGCCTTAGTCCAATGTTGGATTGTCGCGCCTGTTATTTATTTAGGTAAATAATGAGAGTTAAAAATTGCAAATGAATGAAAAATGTATAGCAAAGGTGGCAGTATCGTTGTCATTCCAGCGTTCATGTTAGCAGTCTCAGACAGTCTCCTCGATAAGATCGCAGGACAACACTAAGATAGTCGTTAGGTTGTTAAAAAAATTTGGTTTTTCTTTTCTTGCCAACAATATTTTTTTTGGATGTTGTTTTCCCATTTCTGCAAGCATGTGATAATTTTGAGGTCCATAAATTGTAATTGAAAATGTAATGAAAAATATTTTAGGCTACACACAATAATCTTGACGTCCTAAAAGCCTACAAAAAGCTTGATTCGCAACATCTATGTTCGATGCTCTTGCCTCGATGTTCTCCCTCAAAGCCGGCACCCTTGACGGGATTGTTGCAATCAGCTCTTAGTTTAATAATGGTGGCAGGGGTCACATTGATCACAAAAAAAAAGATGGGTAGTGCCCATTTGTTAATATTTCTTGCCAAGGTTCGAAAGCTTTGCAAAGTTGTCAAATTTAATTGTTGAACACTATTGCGTTACTTGGCCCACAAAAGACTTATAGTCCTGCATCGGAGATAGTTTGTTCCGTCTTTTGCAAGGTATCAATAGAATTATTGTTGATCTAAACCAGTGGTTCCCAACTCAGAAACGTCTGCGGACCACTTATCCTGAAAGTGGATCTCGACGGACCACCATTTGCAATAATAATGAAACGAATTAAGGTTTCAATTTTGTTGGCCTAGGTATTGTATTCAAAAGCTTACGCTCTATCTCCCATTGCAAATTGTTCATATTATTTTGTTTGTTTGTTATTTCGTACTTCAAAAAAAAGTGGAAAAGCACTGATCATATAAAAATTATTCGCATAATACATACATACGTCATCTTGGTTCTATAGTTTCAGGAAAATGCCTTACTGAGAATTAGTTTCGGCTTCAATCTCTTCGAATTCGGAGTCCAGAAGTTCCTGATGCAACCGATCGTCATTACGCTGGAATTTCAATACTAACACCAATTTGTTAGGGAGCATGATTTAAGATTTGCCATGTTTGCCAGGTTGAGAGAAGAGAGAAAAACTGTTTTGTTCGCGTCAACACTAGCCTAACCAGTTAAAATTTTAATTGCATATGTGTCTTGTCTCAAAGAGCTAACTTCGATTAAAAGTTATCCAGTAATCGGTATAGCTCGGTCTTTAGACTGGGATTTGTGACAATGCTCAGCGCGAAAACCCGTTTGATTTTTGCTATCGAATAAGTTCCAATAATTTTGAAATTGGGCTATAAGCAACGAACATAAGCAACCCATCGCCTTCCCATAATCACGGATCATGCAGCAAAGTAATTACTGGATAATCTGTTACATGACGATGAGAGCGCGTGTTTGGCATGTAACTTTAATTAGTCAGAAAAAAATATAACTTTTTTCTAACAAGTCTCCAGAGTCTCCCCCACCTACAGGGCTCTCACCGACCACCGACGATCCACCTGTTGGGAAACCGTGGTCTAAACAAAGGTTAGAATGGTTTCCACATCAACTTTGTGTTCAAATTCGGTACCGGCTTTGTTTAATGCAAAAATATTATTGTTAATTTTTCGTCGAGAAATACATATTAAATTGTGAGCTATAATTTTCAATAATTTTTTTTGTGGCAGTTTTACAGCGAACACACGGTAAACATAGCCGAATACTGCTTAAAAAGGCCTTTAGGTTTGTTTGGAAAACATATGGTCCTAAACATGGTGGGGTCCTAAAGTTTTTTTTCTGTTTGAGCTGTCTTATTCAAGGAGCACATTCGTAACCACCCTGGCTGTCCCGTTGCTTGTAATTTAGGAATGAGAGATCGAGATGTTTATAAATGGAGTCATTATGTTTTATTTAGGGTCATATAAGTGAGAGTGGTAATACAATATTAGAAATTATTAACCCTTTTGATAGGAATTTGTATTAAAATCAATTGAGTGCAGCCAATTGCTAACATGCCACTTGTGTCTGTAAAAGAAGTGTCCCGAAAGAACTCAACCCACATCCTTAGCTTTTCTGCTACCAAAAGTACAAATAGACACATTTTTTTGGTATAAACTGGAACATTTTCCTAGCAAGTAAATTTTTGCTATTATTTAGTTAGTTTCTTACTTTTTCCAATTGTTTCAATATCAGTTGTTACCACTTGTTTCCATTTATGCTATGTAAATTAGATAGTTTGTATGGAGCACTGATAGGTGCACAACACGCTTAAGTGCACAAAAAAATTGTGCATTATCGATGTGCACTTATCCGTGTTTTACTGTAATTAATTTTGTGAGTTTGAAAGATATTCTGACCTCAACTGTTTTTTTTTAGGTTTACATATGCAAAGGAAAATACTGGTGAATCTTTCGAGCTTTTTTAGAAATGCTAAATAATTCCAGAAGTCTGGTTGGTGTTGTGCAGGGATGTCAAACTTAAAAGACGGCCCGGGCCAAATATCGGTGTCTTCAGGTTTACGTAGGCGCAGAATAAACATTTAAAAACGAAAATAATTTTTTTTTATTTTAAGGATTGAATTTATTTATTAACCTTCGGGCGGGCGCAATGCATCTGACAGATTAAGTGACCAGTTTTTGTTGCGCCAATCAGCGATTTGAAAAGGGAGAGATCTGAAACTCACAGTAGCTTAATCTTTACCGATCAACTACCCAAAGCAGCTTTCAGTTTCTATCTACCATATGTGTGAGGGGCGGGAGGGGATGAAATCATCTCTCAGATGTATTGCGCCCGATTGTGTTATTTTCTCGTTTTGTATGAAAATTTCCACTTGCTATACTCTTCACATTGCGTAATAACTTTGTGTTGACTTTTAGGCTCACCAATTCGTTCAAAAGTGTGTTTTTAGTAAAATAAGCTCACATTTTTTAACCGGTCGAGTTGTTGGAGGTTTTTTAAATATTGAAGCGATTGAAAGCGGAATATTTTTCGAAAATTTAAAATGTGAAGGGTATCAAACTTTTTAAGCCAGTATTTGCTTCTAAACTTTCGTAGAACTGTTTCAAAAAGACAATGCAACAATAAATAAGAGTCTGAAATATACAGAAACTTAGTTTCATCCTACTTTCTGCACTTAATCTGTCAGATGCCTTGCGCCCGATCGTGTTAGGATTAGTATTGCGCCCGCCGGAAGGTTAAAGTAAGATAATAAATCAGAGTCACAAACGACCTCGACATTATATCTTCTAGAAATGCCATTTTGTGAAAATAGAAACTTAGAAACTTTAGACAGTTAAAAGATCAAATCATAAAAACTTGGTTGATCGATCAGTAATCATACTTTGTGAATGAATTTCTGTCAAATTTTGGACAGCTGATCAGAACATTGTAGCACCGGTCAAGCAACTGTCTGGTAGTCGGAAACTACCTTGTCAGTCGAAATTGTTAGGATTACATAAGTCAAGTTCGGATAGATAGGTGAAAAAAATGTATAAAAATTTGTTTCTGATGTGGTGTGAAACAAACGCATAAACCATAAGTAAGGCAACAAAAAATGGCTCATGGACTGAAGTTAATATGTTTACGAAATTCCATATCCAGGTGATTTTCTCACCAAATACAAGTTTTCGGAGTCATTAAAGTTTGGCCTTCTTTTCAAATAATTTTTAATCGAAGATGTTCTTGCTCCGTTACAGTAAACATGGATAAGTGCACATAGATAATGCATGATTTTTTGTGCACTTATGCGTGTTGTACACTTATTATCAGTGTTACATACAAACTTTCTAATTTACATAGCATAAAGGAAAACTTAAGGTGGTATTAACTGATACTGTGTGGTTTTTTAACTTTGAAAAAGCAAAACCAAAACTAAATAATAGCAAAAATAATTTTGCTATAGGAAAATTTCCCAGTTTATCCCAAAATAAACAAATTGTGTACTTAAAATAACGGGTGGTCCAACTAGAATGCACGATGTTAATTGAGTGTCACACCTTAACGGTAAGTTTCTCGCCCAACTTGGGTTCAAATCCCACTTGAACGGATTCAGTTTAGGATGGTTTTCGAGTTCACGGCCGATGTGACGCTTTATAGTCTCACTCAGCTGCCAAATGAGTGCCCATGCATGAGAATAAATAACTCTGCAGAGCGTGTTGTTGGTCGCAATACATATAAAAAAAGGAATTAAGTTTTGGATCTTGGATGCCTGTTGGCTATGTTTTATGTTGGTTTGTCGCGCTATACCATTATTTTTATTTATTTATTTATTTATTTACCAACCAAGGCATTAACATATACAGTTTACATAATACAAAATTAAGGACAAAAACATTACATTACATTAAATTACTTATATAATATATGTATAAATAATTAAAATATGTAATATATAAATATCTAGGGTTGGTTTAACCTTCGGGCGGGCGCAATGCATCTGACAGATTAAGTGATCAGTTTTTGTTGTGCCAATCAGCGATATGAAAAGGGAGAGATCTGAAACTCACAGTAGCTTAATCATTATCGATCAACTACCCAAAGCAGTTTTCAATTTCTATCTACCATATGTCTGAGGGGCGGGAGGGGATGAAATAATCTCTCAGATGTATTGCGCCCGATTGTGTTATTTTCTCCTTTACTAAGAAAATTTCCACATGTTATACTCTTCACATTGCGTAATAACGTTGTGTTGACTTTTAGGTTCACCAAATCGTTTAATAGTGTGTTTTTAGTAAAATAAGCTCACATTTTTTAAGCGGTCGAGTTGTTGGAGGTTTTTTAAATATTGAAGCTATTGAAAGCGGAATATTCTTAGAAAATTTAAAATGTGAAGGGTATAAAACTTTGAGAGCCAGTTTTTGTTTTTAAAATTTTGTAGAACTGTTTCAAAAAGAGAATGCAACAATAAATAAGAGTCTAAAATATACAGAAACTTAGTTTCAATCCTTTTTTTGCACTTAATCTGTCAGATGCATTGCGCCCGATGGTGTTAGGATTAGTATTGCGCCCGCCGGAAGGTTAATAAGAGGGCCTGGGTTAATTTTTGTTTGTAGGATGAGTTAGTTATACCACGAGAATAATGGGTACTATGTGCATTGAAGGTGCGGCAACATTTATTTACGGGTTCATTATAACCATATAGGGTGGTGTGCTGATATTCCTTAAGTAAGGTTGTGTGTCTAGTACGTCTAGGTTGATTATTAGGGGTAATTCGATCCGAGAGAAAATTAACGTTGATGACACCAGTAATGATGTCGAAGGTGAAACAGGCGCAAAGTAATGTTCTTCTACAAGAAAGAGACATTAAATTTAAGAGGTGAAGCCTGTATGTATAAGACGGAAGATTTTGAAAATCGCGAGGGTCGTAGAGGTTTCTTAAGACAAAAAGAATAAACTGTTTTTGAATAGACTCGAATCTATTGCTGTGAATTTCGAAGACAGGGTTCCAGACAACGCATGCATATTCAAGTAAGGGTCGTACTAGTGTGATATATAAGGACTTAGTAACCCAGATGTTACTAAACTCATGAGCACGTCTCTTGATAAAACCAAGCTGTTTATTAGCCATAGATAAAGTTCTATCGTAATGCAAGGTAAAACGCATTTTGTTGTCTAATAATACACCGAGGTCATTGATATGGTCAACTCTTTTTAATACCGCATTGTTAAGATGGTAGGAAGTGGGCATAATTTGATTTTGATTTTTACTGGAAAAGCTTATTACCTGACACTTATTCACGTTAAGGTGGAGATTGTTGTCGTTGCACCACTGGTCAAGGGAAAGAAGCTTGGATTGAAGAAACTCAGCACCATCAAGGGTTTTGATGGAGCAGTATAATTTTAAGTCGTCGGCGTAGAAAAGGTGGGGTATATCAGACAATATGGATGAGAGGTCAGAGATGAAGATATGGAATAAGACAGGACCAAGGTGGCTCCCTTGAGGAACTCCGGAGGTGGCATATATGGACTTCGAAATGTGACCCTGAAATTTTACAAATTAAGTTCGGTTTTGGAGGTAGGACCGAATCCAGTTGAGAAGCTGTCCAGTTACACCAAAGTTGCATAGTTTATCTAACAGCACCTTATGATCGACCCTGTCAAAAGCTTTGCTAAAATCAGTGTAAACAACATCGACTTGATAACCCTTTTCCATTCGTCAGAGAACATCGGACACAAGAATTGTGAGGTTGGTAGTGGTAGATCTGCCTTTTCGAAATCCGTGTTGTTGTTCATTGAGCAAAGGATCAATTAATGGAGAAAGTTTATCACAGATCATTTTCTCAAATAGCTTGGGGATTACAGACAAAATAGCGATACCCCTATAATTTTCCACTGATTTTTTATCGCTACTCTTGTGGATGGGCGTAATATGAGAGGATTTCCATGAAGACGGAAACTCACCTAATTGGAGGGATTTGTTGAAAATTAAGTGAAGTGGAGTTAGCAGCTGGTAAGCACACTGCTTAACGAAAATAGGAGATATGAGATCGGGGCCGGGTCCTTTCGTGTCATTTAATTCTTGAATAGCACTGACAATTTCGTCCTGTGTAAGAATCATTCCGTCAATGAGAGAGGTTGGGCTGCTATCGAAAGAACTAGTTTGGGAGGCGGTGTTAAAAGCCGAACAAAAACAGTTCTGGAAATGGTCAGCAAATAAATTGCAGATTTCTTGGGGAGAAGAAGAGGTCGCGGCTCCTTTGGTCATGGCAGAGGAGAATCCTGTGGTCTTCCGTTTTATATTGACAAAATCGAAGAATTTTTTTGGTTCATGTATAATTTTTTCTCCCATTAAATTAACGTAGAGCCTATAGGCTTCATGGGATTTAACGCGAAATTCTTCGGCTAGCTCATTGTAGCTTTTTTTAAGGTTATCACTAATGTTGGGGTTATTTTTAATGGACTTACGTTAACGTTAGCGTTAACGTTAGCTTCGTCATAACAGTTAGTGAAAATAAGATCCAACCAATTGCCGCTTTGGTTGGGTAATGAGACAATCTGCTGCAAATCATTGCTGTAGAAGGTGCTAACGAGGTTGAAGTCAGAATTATCAAGCCGATTAACTGGAAGAAGCTGGTTATCATTATCGTCAACTATAAATCTGATGTTGGGACGATTAAAATCACCAAATACAATAATTTTGTCTTCATCGTTCAGGGAGGCTATTACGGAAGAAATTACATCACAGAGGTTATTATATATTTCTTCATCCGAGCGAGGGGGTATGTAAATAACACCAATAAAGAGGTAATAGTTGTTAATAGGGATTTTGGCAAAGACAAGTTCAAATGCTTTGTTGAAGCTGGTAGCCACTACTTGACTTGGGAGCGAGTTGTGAATGGCGACGAGAACTCCTCCACCTCTGGAAACACCGGTGAGATCATAGTTACGGTCAGATATGTATATAGACCAATTGCAGTCGAGAATCTCTTCATTTTTAAAAGAGTTATTTAGCCAGGTCTCTGTGAAGGCAAAAATGTTGAAATGGGATGATTTAGCGTCAAGGTATAAGTTATTAATTTTGCCTCTCATACCACTGCAGTTATAGTAGAGGAATCTGGGAATGATGGGGTTCGCCTTTTCATTAGGAATAGTACTTACGATGTTCTTCGCGTGATTTTTGCAGACGTGAAATATATTTAGAACTTACAAATGAGCGGTAAGTTTCTAGATCGGATTTCACTTGCTCCTGAGACATGCCCAGCTCTTCATGATAACGGTTATAAAAGCTACGCAAGGAGTTAATGTCGGTAGGTAGACCCTCTTTAAATAACACGAGAACAAAGCCGCATAATTAAGAGAACAGGCTGGTTTAATGCTTAATTTTTTACTTTGGGAAAATATGCACCTTTTCCATATCAGCTAATTAAAAAGGTTGGGTTACCCGCTTAAATCTTTCGTTTTCAATGATACATTTTGAATATTGATATTAATGTATATTATAGTAATAACTCAAATTTTCCATCTCGAAGGTTCTGTTCTAACTTACAGGTTCCCCAAAACTTAATTTTAGCTAATATGAATAGTATCGACACTTTGTCTTTTAATACATCTCATTTGACTGGTATCGATACTTTAATGGTATTGGATCGTCCTGGTATTGGATACTGTGAATGGATGATTTTGTTTCAATTAGGGCAAAAGAACTCGCTTCAATAACAATTCAGCACTACCAATTTATGAGGAATTTTAACCTCTGACAAAAGTGAAAATGCTATTTTTTCCGCTGCATTTTAATACCCGTCACTATGTGAAAGGGTATATTAACTTTGTCATGAAGTTTGCAACGCACAGAAGGAAGCACCCCCGACTCTATAAAGTATATAACTATTGATCAGTGTGACGAGAGAAATTGATTGAGCGATGTCCGTCTGTCTGTCTGTTCGTCTGTTGCAACGCAAACTAGTCCCTCAGTTTTGAAGCTATCGGGCTGAAATTTTGTATGCAAGTATATTTTAAGGGTACCCTGTATATATGTCGGAACTAATGGAATCGGACCTTGGCGTCATGGGGCTGCCCCAGAAAATTAGGTTCTTTCAAGGAAAACTTTTTTACTAATTTTAACCAAACTTCACCCAAGTGTGTTCCTCGTAAAGCCTCAAAATATATCTAGAAATGGATGGAATCGGAACATTGCACCATAGGGCTGCCATACAAACAAATCCCTGAAAATTAAGTTCTTCCAAGAAAATCTTTTTCTATTTTCATCCGACCTTAACCAAACTTTACCCAAATGTGTTGCTAATAAAGCCTCAAAAATATCCAGGAACGGATGAAATCGGAACACTACGTCATAGGGCTATCATACAAACCAACCCTTGAAAATTAGATTCTTCTAAGAAAAACTTTTGTCTTTATGAACCAACCTTAACCAAACTTCATCCAAATGTGTTCCTAGTAAAGCCTCAAAACATATCGGAACATTACGTCATAGGGCTGTCATACAAACACACCCCCAAATAGTAGGTTCTTGTAAGAAAAACTTTTTTTTATTTTTGAATTATAACCAAAATTCATCCAAGTGTGTTCCTGGATTAGCCTTAACACATACAGGAACACATGGAATCGGAACACGTCATATGGCTGCGGTTGAAATTGTTAAGGCAAAAGAAGCTTAAGTTTCATTCAAATGTGACGGGTATTCAAATTTCGGCGGCGCCAGAAATTAGCCTACAATTAGTTTCTGCCATTTTATGCGTCAATTTTCGGTTCCCTGATTTCCAGCGTAAGTTCTATGTTGTTTTTTTTTGTTTATGTTCAACTATATACGCCTATAGAAAATTGATAACCACTAAATTTATTATTTTGTACAGCAGGGGTGTCCAACTAAATTTTTACGCGGCCACATTTTTGTTTGAAAAGCGAAGGCGCGCCAAACAATTTTATCAATTAAAAGAATTTCTGACGATGCAAAAGTTCAATTCAAAAAAGATTGCTAGGCATATCTTTCTTCGGGAAGTATTTTGCGAAATCAAACATATTTGAGACTTTTGGCTGATGATAAACATGAAGGGACGCCTATTTGAAATAAGAATTTTGGCGTTGAACGAAAGGTCGCTTTTTTGCCCAAAGAAGTCCTAAAGTCATCAGTGACGGTTAAAATATGAAGGCCTCTTAAAATACGGGTGATGCTGATTAGTTTTCCGATCAGGAGTTTTCCAGGTCGAGTTATTTTTTACTAGAGGGATTGTTAAGGCCCATAAATATAATCTAACTTCAAAAACGATTGATGCGAAACAAATTCCGTGGCCTCGACGCAGTGACGTAACCGGAATATTGTATCGGGAGGGGTCCAAATGTAACCGAGCGAATAAATTCTCGGTTTCTCATTTTAATTAAATAATTAATATGTTTATTTAAAGGAAATGTGTAATTTTCACCTTCAATATATCGATTAGTTGCTCTCTTAATAGTTATATTAATTTAGCACCAGCTGGCATTCTGTATGGAGATAAACGTTCTTTTTCAGTTTTTATAAATTCAAACTGACATTCTAGCAATACAATGAACGTGAAAATTTGCGTATCGCCTCTCAATTACCGACATTTGATTAAAATAAATAACAGGCGCGACAATCCAACATTAGACTAAGGCCGCAGGATGTGTTAGTGACATCCCATTTCCAAGATCTTATCTGCTTTTTGTTGAGGTAATGAGATCAGCATCACGGTCAGCAGTGTTATTTATCCCCATAAATGGGTACTCGTTTAACATCTGAGTGAGATCATAGTCCGTCACAAGCTCGTGAGTTCGAAAAACACCATGATCCACGGTGTGATTCGAACTCATGACCCTGTGCACCGAAGGTGCGCGCACTAACTGCTAGACCAGCCAGACTACTTTGACATTTGATTAATATTATTATTTATGAATGGCAGCCATGCCAGGTTTTCTTATCAGATTTATCATTAGAAAATTCCCAAAAAATTCAAATAACTGTCTCCTATCGCCTTATTAAGGATAAGTTTAATTTTATTTGTCTGGATACACTAAGAAATACATAATGCGATATTTTTAATAATTGGAAGATTTTTCTAAGATCCAGTTACCGCCATTTCGCGAATAGATGCCTTTTTTTGTGGCATTATCACTAGGGTTTATTTGTATAAATTTGAACTAAAAAAAAAAAAATACTGCGCCCACTAATAAGAAAGCGAATCGTCGATTGTGGCTATATTTTTTGCCCACTTCGCTTAACACATCATGTGCTGTGGGACTATACACGCGACTCATTCAAGGGCATAAATCGTCGATTGGACTCTAATAAGCCAACGACTTTATTTCATACCTCACTAAGTTCTAAGTGTGGCGAGGGTAAGAGCGATGTCCTATCTGCACTTGTTTATTTATATGGAAAGATTTACCATTGCGGCAATCGAACTCGTATCATCTCATTTCAGCCAACGACCACGACTTAAGGGTATGCCATCAACAGCCTTGTATAACATTTTACCACTAAAAATTAAATTCGATGAACTAAATGAAGCGAAAATGAATTATTTAGCAAAAGCAGAACGTACCCACTTAAAAAGAGGAACGTCTGGTTATTGCAATTTTTATATGACTAGTTCTGCATGATCTGTACACATAAGATGGAGAATCTGGCTATGGAATAATGTGTTGCATTCCCCTATTTCATACCTACCTTCAGAACTAAATTAGAAATTAAAGAAAAAATCCGACTAAATTACGTTTTGCAAGAATTTCTTAAAAACACTCAGCATCCCTGTATCGGAAAGTTCCAACCACTGAGCTCTAAAGAAAATTGTTAAATTTTTCTAATAAACAATAAAGAGAAGTGTTTTCGAATGAATATTCATTCTCTATTCTACAAAGTATTTGTAGTGTTCCCGGGGTCTCTGGTAGCGACTCCACTAACTAAATCAAATCGATTGCCGTATGTGACATTGACATAGACATGACATAGAGACTTGTCACGATGTAGTGTACTTGAACTTTCGAAAAGTTAAATGGAACCAAACAGAGTAAGATGTGATCCTACCATTTTTTAATCACGAGTTTTGGATTTTTCAAACAATTCAATTTTAATTTCCGTAGTGGAGCGGAGCGAGCCCACGATGGAAGCTCATATAAAAAATATTATTTGATTTGTAAATTTCGATAATTTTTGAGAGCATATTGCGAGGGGTCTAGACCCCACGGACTCCTCCCCTGGCTACGTCTCTGCATCGACTGAGCGATTATACAGAGAATATTTCTGTTGAGGCACTATAACAATTCTGTTGCAGATGTCGATGCCTTTTTTCAAAAACATGTACACCAATCAACCCAATTTTATATACACTGACACACGCAATTCAGCGGGAAAATATTGAGATCACGGAAAGCATTTTGAAGAATTTTTGTGAACCATTCAATAAATTCAAAGAAATTTTTTTAACATATTCTATCCAGAAATATTTTTAATACCTTTGAAAAAAAAAATCCAATTTGATTTATACGACTAAAATTTATCGAGTTACTCGCTTAGCTCTTTCGTTTGAACATGCATAAAATATGTATTTTTTTAAGCGCTGTAAAAAAATATCTAAGCGGCTAAGTTCAAGTTGAGCTTAATAATTTCTATGTCATTTAGTTAGTTCTCGACGTAGTGGTTTTTATTTTTTTTTTGCACTTAAGGCACAAAGTCGCAGTATTTAAACTGCGGTCAGGGAGGAAGAATCTACTCAGAATTGAATTATAGAATACTTGAGAAAAGCTGGCAAAACCTGAGGGGCTGCAAAAAAAAAATATTTCAATTGATGATTTAGTTATACAATGTAATAAAATATTAAACATTGTCGAAATGAATAAGACAAGAGAATTCGCAAGGCTTTCCTTTTTTATATTCTATTTTTTAACTCTTGAGCTATATTTCACTTATTCGTGTATGTGTGTTGAAGTTTCTATAAAAATTCAATGCAAGGCGTAAATTTCAAAGAAAAAAAAACTAAATTCAGTTTGCATTTCTTGTACATGATGACTCATTGATTCACGTGCACATTAGCTCCGTATTGAAAAGCTATCAATTTTGTATATTATACATTTGTATGCTATGTCTACATTCCCGAATAATCTCAATAAAATTACCCATGTTCCAGGTCAACTCATCAATATCTATCTGATCGTCAAATCTAATCATTTGATCTATACACTATACACACTCTTTTTGGCATCGACTAATTGAATAACAATTACCACACGTCATTCCAATGAATCGATGATTTTTGAGTGCATTAGCCCATCAGGCCGCTTTCTTTGTATAGATTAGAGATCAAGACTCCTATAATAACTTCACCATATCTATTGTACATTGTGTACAAAATATACAAGATGTTTCTAACACACTACTTATCCGGTAAAATTACAAATTTGTATTTTCAAAAATCAGCTATCGCAATAAAAAGAAAACAGAGGCTGATCAATCAAAAATTGAACAAAAATACAATTTCGGCCATTGAAAAAGATAGTGCGGTGAAAAGATAATGCTCATAGAGGTGCATAAAGAGGTGGATTATTACACACAGGCTTAAATCAAGACCTCACATATGGTTTTATCACCCAATAATAGAATCTACAACACGCCTAGCCCCGAAGGATGGTAGAAAAAACTCCATAGACATGTGGATTTCAAACCAAAGTTGCAAGCTTTTTTCCGCATTTTTCTCATAGTCATTGTTGATGTTACAGATTATGATCATCTTCATCTTCTTTGGATCATGTAATGCCTGCTAATCCGTAACTGCTGCTTGTTCGGAATACGAACACGTACAATGGCCAGGGTGAGCCATCACAGGCTCATGGTAGCACTCTAGCAGCTGTAGCAGTAGCCGCAGCATCAGTAACAATTGTTATTGTAAACAATTAAAATGAATGCGAAAATGATTTATAATAAATGCTAGGTGAGTAGTACAAGTATAGTAGCGCATTGTGTTAGTTGTGAGGTATATGAGTACTCGTATGTACATATTATGGACTAATGTTTATGTCTGCCTATGTACCAGTGAAAGTGTAACATTATTGGCATAATATGCGCGAAATGAACAATAGTTAGGCGTACTCGTATGTAAGGGACTCTGATGTAATTCCATATGTGCAGAAAAATGTACAATAGATAAATAATTGTAGTATCCATGTCGGTTGGCGAAACATTTTCCGATTTAGCGGAAAATCGGATGATTTATGACTGGCCCGATAAATTTTGCTATTGCAAAAATATATTAACAATTATTCCAAATTAATTATAGTTGTCGGCTGTCTGGTTTGAATTAAACGAATATGCTTGTGGTGAATTATTATCTGACATTTGAGCGATAATTTGGATAGTGATTGGATAAGTGATGGGCTTTTGATGATGTTGACTATTTTTAGTGTAAGGTGATCGATTGATGACCTGTCCTGAATTTGGCTTAATTTGTATGGGGTTTTCATTTATGAGTAACACCCGAGAAAGTGTTGTAAGTATTATACAATTTTATCATTTGATTTAATGTGTTTACAATACTTTACAGGGAAATCAAAACATAAACGTTGAGGAAATTTATGCGATTACTTCTACAGTTTAGAAGAATTAGGTGTAAATTATCAAACCTTATTCTTGATAAAAATGAAAAAATCATGTAAAGTAGGTACCAATCATACGCTGCAATACTATTAAAAATCAAAAAGACAGCATCTCCAAAGAGATTGTACATGCTGCTAGCATCATTTAACTAAAAAGATCATAATTCCATAGTCGTAAGCTAAATACTATAAAATTCCCAGCATACTCTGATAAAAATCACTTATCTTAAAATCTACCACAAATCAGATCCGCAAAGTGGCATCATCTGCAACACGACTTCCTTTTTCGTGTTCTACTTCCTAACGTTTCTGTAATTCATCACGACACTCATACAAACTCCAATATTTCATGAAAACCACATCCGGATAAAACATTAATCAAATCCCATTAACATAGGTGACAAAACATGCTGCGAACAATATATTATAAGTGCACAAGATCGTGAACAAATGTCACTGCAAACTCGAGTCTTAAGCAAATCGCGAGCTGTTCCCTAGTCGAAGACAAACTTATTCTATAAGTTGCATATACTGTGAAACCAGCATGGCAATATAGAACCTCACCTTAACACCACACGACGACGATGACAACGAAAATGTACCAACGAATTATTGTGTGTGATCTACGGACCTTGTTAACATCAGACTCGACTTGTTAGAGACAAATTAGCCGTATAGCGCCGTGGGTCTAATCCAGTTTGATTCGCGTCAGATCGGAACACTCCTCCTCAACTTCTCATGGAGCAAAGCAGCCGGGTGAAATTGATTCCGCGACGACTTTGTGAAGATCACGCTTCGCGTATATTATTGTGATACCTACTAAATGGTGCAACAAGCAAAGTTCCAAACGCCAAATTGCTTGGTCCATATGCGACCATAGAATATCATTTTCAGCATCTTATTGTCATGCTGAGATTTTGATTTATTTTATATGGTAGCACCCAGATGGAATGGAACCATTGTCGTCGTTCAAAGAAGTGGTAACAAGGCGGACGGTTATGCGGTTCTTGAAGGTAATACAAACTGATTGTTGATGGTGTCGCCGAAGTGGAGTCCAGTGTTGTGAATTATGGCACTAGGGAATTTGGTGAGCACGCCATGGTGAAAAGTCCAGGAGAATGTTGATATGTAAGGGGGCAAATCGTGATCCAGGAATCAGGAGGAAGAGCTATGGGAATTTTATTGTAATATGTGGAATGCGCGAAACTATTGCAAACAGTCGAACGAAGAGTGTAGCTTAAATAAAATTATACCAAAGACGTTCAATGTAAATAAATCCATGAGAACCCCTATTCGGCGAGCGAAAAAGAGCATTATTTTATTTAATTTTCGGTATTTTTTTTTTTGATTTTAAATATTTGTTTTCTTTTGTTGAAAGAAATTTTAACAGTTGCGTAGAATAAAGGGTTCATTCGAAATTGCCATTTCTGTAGACTTCGAGAGCTTTCGTCGCCTCCTTAATTTCAAATGAAAGTTTACCAAATTAAGTTCTGTTCCGCAGACATAATGTAGTACCTATATATCGTCACCAATATCCCGGAACAGCGAAACTACCCAATTAGCGATTTCAAGATATTCATTCAGAGGCAATGGCGAACCTATTATAAAACCAACAAAAACTAAAAACGCTTCCTTCATTGAGAAAATTAAAACAGGTTTTCGTGAATCTCCAAAAATGTCCAGAGACAAAATGCCAGAAACGCGAATCTCCATACAATTCTCACAAAACAACAATATGCCAAATACCCGAAACTCATATAGCAATGCAAACGAACAATCGCCAAAAGCGCGAATCTCGATGCTCCGTGTATTTAATGCGTTGTAACTTTGCCGATAATGTCAGAAAAAGTGAAGTTAGAATTAAATCTTGTAAGGGAGATATGTATCTATAAATAAGTTTTTTTTAATGAATGATACAAGTACAGGCTGTCTCACGTAAATATTTTTAATATAATTATAACTTTATCTTTTGTTAATCGATTATTGTTTTTAAGCTTTACAAATATATAAAATACAGTCTCCCAGTTGAACGAAGCACAAGTTTCAACAAGTTGATTCGAAGTTTTAAAAAAGTCTCACAATTATGGAGATGAAAAATAGTTTGATTTAGCGTGCAATCGCAAAAAAATGTCTTTCCAAGCTCGCTGCAAATTGAATCGCTTATCTGATTTGAGTGAAATTAGTTTTGTTTCCTAAGAAAAATTATTGGCAACGATAATGATTTTCTTTCAGTATCCTTGCTAGTCTCTTTTCAGAGATATTGATGTTTTAGTAGTCTAAAAACATGAAATTTTTAAAAAATTTGAAACGCTGTGGCATCTTTTTTTTTGCTGGAATTTAATTACGGAATCATTTTGCGTTGCATTTATGCGGTAGTTTCTGGACAACCTATATAAATACATGCAAAATCCATGAAAAAAACGCACACTAATCCAAATATGTGCAAATACCTTCCATGGATATCCATAATATCTATGCAACCATACAGCTGCCACAAAGGGAAACGAAACAGATGCTGGAATTTCAAATCCCCAAGCAATCTCATATCTCCATATAACGGAAAAAATGCCAGAAAAAAGGTGTTAGGCTACATGAAATATTTTATATATATTTTATATTTTCAGAGTGAATTGAAACTTCAAATCAGTTTTTCTCAAAACTACGAAAATGTAGATTTGCGGTTCTGGCAAATTGGTAACGATATCATTATACCCTTCGCTCATAGAGTGAAAGGGTATATTAACTTTGTCATGAAGTTTGTAACGCATTGAAGGAAGCATCTCCGACCATATAAAAAGTATACATATATGATCAGCATGACGAGATGAATCGATTGTCCGTCTGTCTGTCTGTCTGTCCGTCTGTCCGTCTGTATCAGCGTGTTTTTCTCGGCCACGACAACTTTGTTCTACAGTTTATCAAATGAGTAGTACGTAGAACAAACTGCTGATGGGTCACTTTGTATGGGAGGTACCCTTAGTTTTTATCCGAATGAGCTGATTTTTGGTGGGGTGATGACCTCCAATCGCAACAAACCAAAATTTAGCACAATGCTCCAATTTTTAGGGGAGTTATGGACATGCCATTTTCACAAATTGAAATGGGGGGATAATGAGGGTCCTTGACCGGAGCGACTCAATGTTTACCTTAAAATGATCTTGAACTTATTGTGACTACTTATACAAAATATTACGGCTAAACTAACATTCTTTCAGAAGTTATGGAGCTTTTAAAAAAGTCTAAAATGAAAATATTCTAATTTATGTTCTAGTCTAACGCCGAAATATTCAATTAAACTCTAATGTGTTAAATTTCATTGCAAAGATAATTTTATGTAGTTTTTTTCGTACTCAGACCATTTTTCTGTATGAAAAATGTATGAAAAATGGCTGTATCTAAGTACACTTTTGACTTATATGAATGGCAATGGATCTCATTTTGTTGTAAATTTAATCTACTTTCAAATGTTGTGAGACATAATTTCCCCAGACAATTATTTAAAAGGATATTGTTAAGCATGTAACAAATTGGAGAAAAAAAATTCTCCACTTTTACTCGCCAAAAAATTAGCATAGTGTTCGCTTATAAACGTTTTGTGAAAATTCATATTTTATTAAGAAGAAAGTGTCACCAACTTTAGGCGACTCTCTTAATACCTACTACAGGCGACACTTCCATGTTGCCACGTTCATCACCATTACAAAAACATATGATGTGTACGATAGAAAATAAGTAGGAGTAGTGAATAGATATGAGGTAGTCATCCGTTGACCGTCGCGAGGAATAAACGAATTCCCAAACAATTCCGTGTTTTATTATTTCGATTATTTTGTCTGGTCTTATGCACTCTGCCCTCCTGACAGAAGTTATTTATCGTCACAAATCCGCGCAGTTCTCTTTTGGGCATTCAATGCCTCTTTTTTTACGATTCAATTTCTTTTCACTATGGTGACGCTTTCAAGAGGACTAAACTATTCTCAGTGGCATGGGTGGCAAATGCATTTAAATGTCAAAATGCAATCAATTTCATGATTGAAACAACAGCTAGACCAGACCTAGTAATTACCCAACTTTTCTCAAATTACAAAATCTTTTGTGGTCTCTTTCTATCCATTTTTCATAGTTTTATGATTTTTGGTTTTCATTAAACTGTATATTAGGTTTAAAAAAAAAACTAAGTGCTACAAATCATTGAAAACTAAAGCCACCTGCAAAAAAAAAAAAACTAAAATTTTGTTTTTTTTTGCGAATATCTGGAAAACTATGAGTCTGACCGCAAAATATCCTATGAACGAAAAATGGATTCAGATTCGCAAGACTTTATTCACATCAAATTAACTTGATTTTTTTTTAATTGGAGTACTCCGACCAAGAACTGCCTCCTCACGCCTTTTAACATTTTGTCAAATATCATTCATTTTTCAATTTTGAGGGAAACGCAATATGACAATTCAGGCATATCTATATTTAACCCTTTCATTCCCATTGTAAACTGCAGTTTACATCAACTTTAAAACACTTTTTCCATGTTTTGGTTTACTTTAAATAAAAATCTGTGACATACACTGAAACTTACATATAACAGCATTCGAATAGTAAACATTTAGTTAATGCATATGGATTGAAATTTTCATGAACGCATTTAGAATTAAGGCCGTCAGGGTGTTTTCGTCGATTGTGACAAGTGGTGAATTGCTCCCCTCCTTCATAATTCTAGGCGCAAAATCCAGCCGTGAAAAAAATATACCATTATTCGCCAACATCAAAAGATTCATTTGCCAGGATTTTCTGTGAAAAAAATTTAATAGGGCGGCATTGGGGGACGTTGAAAGCTATGTAAACTGTGGTTTACATTGGGCATTTATGGAATGATATTGTTGCCGGTATTGGAATGAATCCGATATGAAAAAGATGAACTAGGCGGAAAAAGTGGCATAAAACCTTTCAGATGGTAAAAATTGAGCGATTTCGACCTATTGGGGTATATTCCGGATTAATTGGAACCAATGCCCGGATTATCGAATTGTCCGGGTTTTCCGGAAATGAACCGATAAAGACTCCACCCTCGTCAATAATATATCATTTATGCTAAAATTCTAACTAATTTTAGTAAATTTAGCACCAGTAGATTCGATCAGAAAAACGTATAGTTTCGCCAGTTTTTATAAATTTATTTTAATTTAAAAACTCTAATTTAATTTTGAGCTTTACTGATAAATGGTCCTAAATCCGGATTATCAAACAAATAATCCGGATGTTGAGGTCCGGATTGGCCGGATTTTACACTATTGTTTTGTAAACATAGCTCCAGTAAATGGGTGGGACCTTAGTATTACTCATCGAGAAAATTTCTCAATACAACACGGCCCTAATTATAGGTAATTCGCTTAAACCTTTTGTTCGCAATTAATAATGTCTCGACATCATACAACTACAGGTAGCATTTGGATTATTATTACCATGGCCAGTTTTTGCAGACCAGTGGCGTAGGTCAGGGGATCCAAAGAATGTGTCCCCCCTGTGATTATGCATATTGTAGATGGTGTCCTACATAGTGGTTACCGACTAAAATTTATATAATGTTGTTCCTAGACTTGTCATAGAGCAGCGTTGATTGTCAAATATCCTCTTGAGAATCATTCGATAAATCTGATCGTGGCAGACATGGTCATAGAATCTCAGAGCCAGATCCTCAATTCACTCCAATGCTGGAATAACATGTTTGAACATAGAGTCCATCATATGATTTTCCAGGTATTTTTGTGCCCCGTTATTGGGGTTTTAAACTATTCTGTCTTTTACGGTGATAGCAAATTACAGCCTCAATATGTATTTGCTTTCGTTGTTACTGAAGAACCTTCTACTTTCAACTTTTGCGCTAAGCCTATTTGATTACAATTAGCCATTCACTGATACTGGATGGTTTTTTTTTGTGAATCACGTGTGGGGTTTGCGTATTGAAATTTCTGAAAACTGTGAATTAAAAAACTTCTAAAAATAGATGTATATGATGCCTGAACCCCAGTGCTTTGACGTTTGCTTCGCAGTGCGGCTTTACTCTTTGCTTTCTACCCTGGGGTCGCTTATATTTATCGCAACTATTTATCGCGTAGTATTTCAGTAAAGCTAACAGACTTCAACTTATACCCAATTGTTGACAATCTCTTCTTACAATTCTCTCGAGTGACAACACCTTTTCCAAGACCCTCATTTTTGCTCTTACTTTTAATTTGATATACCACACATGCAATGCTTCAAATTTATTTTTGCACCAGACAATTTCTATTTCTGCTAAGCTATGAACGTGAAAAAAATATCATGCTCGTGTCGTGACGGGCTGCTCCCCACATAATTTAAGGCATTTTTTTTGGGCAGAAAAAAACCCTTGACAACTGATCCTCTTCCCCTCTAAAAAGATATCTTCGGTAAGGCAAATATGCGTCATTTTAAGAAATTAATTCCTATAGCACCTATAAATATTAACTGTATTACCGCTATTTAAAAAATGGGTGAAATACAATTTTTTCGCATAACGGTAAAAAAATTAAATTACAGTGCGTACTCGATAATCCGAAGCCTCGAAACACCGAATTTCCAGTAATCCGGACCACCTTGGAAATTGTATTGGACACTCTTTAGTCCGAATGTCCCGAGCATCTCTAATCCGAATTTTAGACTTCTTCATCGGAATTGTGAAATCTATATCTTGCTCATTTTTCTGAGAAATAACGGATCAAATTTCTTAAAATTGAAAATGGCATTTGGTTTGCTTGTGCAGTTGCAATTTGGTATCGCATTTCTTCGAAAGTTTTCAGTGGTAACGCAAGGTTTTTCAAATTTATTTTTAAATATGACCCCCGTTAAGAAGCGCAGTCACAAGACTTTGAATTTCAAGGATGTGAAATGTGAAATTATAGATAAGAGTTTCTGGAAAGAAATTATCCCTTGAATATGGTGTCGGATGCTCAACCATATCGGATATTAAAAAGAACAAGGAAAAAATAAGGAGGTAAGGAGTTATAGGTTAAAATACGAGAAATAGAACCAATGCATCACTAATGACGTTTTTGTACGCAGTTTTGTATTATCGACGGAATCTGGCACAGTTAAAAGAAAACATCACGTTCTGGCGAATATCCGCAAATGGAGTCGAAGTTTTATGCCTGGTTTCTGCAGCAAAGGGATAGATATGCATCGATCTCAAAAGAGATGCTTTGCGAGAAAGCAAGCATCAATTGTACGAAAACCAAAATTTCAATGCCAGCAATGGCTGGTATGAAAAATTTAAGAAACCATTCGGCATACGAATGCTTAAAGTAACAGGTGAGAAACTTTTCAATAATACTGCTGCCGTGGATCCCTTCCTCCAAATGTTCAAAAGAAAAATAGAGGAACTCGATCTAACTGAAGATCAAATATATAATGCGGATGAGTCCAGTTTATTCTGGAAAATGCTACCAGACAAAACGTTGGTCCACGCTAAGGAAATGAGTGCTCCGGGTCGGAAAATGAGCAAAGAACGAGTTACGTTTTTGGCTTGCTTGAACGCATCTGGAGAGCATAAGCTGAAATTGCTAGTCATCGGAAAATCCAGGAATCCAAGAGCGCTAAAAAACCAATTTCTTCCGCTTGAGTATAAATCAACGGCGAGAGCATGGATGACATCATCCTTATTTAAGGAATGGTTCCATGAGTCCTTCATCCCTCAAGTAGGGTCTTTTCTAATGGAAAAGCATTTACCACCGTTTCCATGAGTCCTTCATCCCTCAAGTAGGGTCTTTTCTAATGGAAAAGCATTTACCACCGAAGGCTATTCTTATTATTGATAATGCTCCATGTCATCCAAATCCAAAACACCTAACATCAGAAGATAAGCAAATCGTCGTGATGTTTCTTCCAACAAATTGCACTGCATTAATTCAACCCATGGACCAAAATGCAATACGCATTATTAAAACGTTATACAAAAAAGTTTACTAGCTCATGTTATGTCGAATCCAATCCTGGAAGATATAAGCCAACATCTTAAGACTGTCAACCTTAAACACGCAATAGATTTTTTGGTAAACGCTTGGGCTAAAGTTAATAAAATTCCAATACAGCGATGCTGGAGTGCTTTCAAATTTAGCAGAATATGTCCGACAAGAAAACCAAAATCAACAATCCAATTCCGACGATTTAGTTGAAATTCGAGAAATGATCAATCGCATCACGCATGATAATGACATTATCGATAATGATGTTTCTATATGGATAACAAGCTTGACACACATCCAAATCATTATGACGATAATCCGTCATAATTATGAAAGTTCGAAATTGCGGTGACACATATGTTTTCGTCATTAGAATTCGTCATTTACTTTTGACGTTATGGTAAATTATGAAAATGTCCCTAACAACAGATATTTTGATGAATATTCTGTTCAATATAATTTAAAGGCACACTTTTCTTGAAGAATTTGAATAGGAACGTGGAAAGATTGATAACAAATTTAATATTTTTGCAAAAATTCTTGTTCTTCATTTTTGCAACAGATGGCGTCTCTGTCATTATTGAGCAAATGATGGTCCAAATATTACATATTTGGAATTCGTGCTAATGATGGTAAATTTTCGTCATAATGACGTATTTCCGTCATTCGAAGATACGTGTGTCAATGTTATTAATGAAGACAGGACTCAAAGTTCAAATGAAGAGGAGGAAAACGAAGAACCAGATATACCTGACCAACTAGAGAAAATTAAAATCAAAAACGAAGCTGCAATATCTGCTTTTGAAATGGGCAGAACAAAACGGGGAATCATTAGAACACGTGTTAGCACTTCGACAATTGAAGGAAAATGCTGTATTGAAAAATATAAGGTGCGCAAAACAAACAAAAATAACAGCTTTCTTACAAAGCTAATTTGAGATTGAACTATTTTTTGTTCTATTTTTTACTCTATAATGTAAATGTTCATTTTTCTTTAGTTTAAGACATGAAATGTACTTTATTGGATAATCTTCTTTATGAAGCAACCTCAATGTTTTTCTTTTAATTTCACTTAATCGTGGTTTCCACTAGTCCGAACTCCTCGCTAATCCGAATCGGGTCATGTTTTTATTAGTCCGGATTATCGAGTACGCACTGTACATAAATACTGATACCGTTTTCGCTAAAAAGACGATTCTGCAAAAATGTTGTCAATCCAGTATGAAAAACCATGTATAATGAATAGTTTTTCATAATCGTTTAGACCCTGGTCAATTTAAACCATTTAGTACTCTAGTTGGCTTGGAAATACACTGCCTGTCAACACTATAGCCGCACCATAAAACAGACTGATAATTTAAAATTGAAAGAGAGCGCAGTTATTCCACATACTATAAACATAAGGGATATTAAAAAGACAAGTAAATTCACAAGAAGTTTCCTTCAATTTCAAACCGTTATTTCTCTGTAAAGGAAAATCTAATCTGCCTGTCTGCCTGTTATAGCTATAGCCGCAATTGGAACTAGTATGGGAAAAACTGTTAAAAAAGCGAAAATTGAGGAAATTAAAAACGGGAAAAATCTTTTTTAAATAAAATTGACTCCGAGGGATTATTTAGTTTATTTCTCAATAAATAATAATAACGGTTTTTTTACATAGAAAACTCTTTGAAATATTATTTTCTTATGTAATGTTTCTTCAAAATTTCCTGTCTAATTTTGATGAAGGAGGGGCCACCTCCGTAACATTTGTTACATTAAAACCTTGTTATTGTGCAATGATTGGTGGAAGATGATGCAATCTATTGCTACAAACTCCGTTATGTGTCATGTCTTCTGTATTAAAACGAAAACAGTTTATGGTGATGATATTCCAGAGAAATTTCCACTGTACTAGAGGTGGTTACAACAACTGTTAAATACATAAACAGCCCTGATTAATACTATTAAGGAACTCTGACCGAAGTTTGTATTGAGATCTATGGAAATCCGGCAAGTGCTTATTAAAAGAATTAGCCAGGATAGTCTACCTACAGAACAGTTGATATCGTCACTTCCAGCATATGAAAAATTTCATGGAAATGTCCTAACGATAAACAGCTTCTGTTTTAAACAGAAAATAGGAAACATAACGGGTTTTGAAGCAAGAGATTGCATCACTTCTCACCAGTCGTCGTGCTTAAAGTTGGTTCCAATGGTACAAATGTTAGGGATGGGGCCTCCCATCTATCCAAATTAGACAGCAAACATTGGAGAAACATTATTACGTACAATCTATAAAAAAAACGCGATTTCGAAGAGTTTTTTTTAATGTAAAAGCAGCGGTTGTCGATGCTTAGGGGTTAATAAGCGAAAAACTCGAAAAACTAAAATGATTTCGTGAAAAATAAACAAAACAATCCCCAGAGTCTATTTTATTCCAAAATAATCTTTCCCTTTATTAATTTCCTCAATTTCCGCTTTTTAATCAGTATTTCCCATACATGTTCCAAGTGCGGCTATAGTTATGACAGACGGGAAATGTAGATTTTCCTTTACAGAGAAATAACGGTTTGAAATATAAGGAAACTTCTTGTGAATTTATTTGTCATTTTATTATTCCTTATGTTTATATTATATGGAATAACTGTGATCGCTTTGAATTTTAAAGGATCACTCTGTTTTATGGTGCGGCTATTGTTTTGACAGTATAAGTAGCGAATACTCTACAGGAAAGTCATCAAGATCATAGAATACCTTCAAAGTTGAATTCTGAATTCTACCCATTTCATTTCTGTTTCCAAAACACAGACAAATTTATTACAACATACACTGTTTTGTGTGCAAATGAATTTTAAGGTGTGTGATACCGGGTTCTATACAAAATCCACAAAGTCAAAATCCACAAGTCAAAATCCAAAAGTCATAATCCATAAAGACAAAATCCATAAAGACAAAATCCATAAAGTCAAAATCCACAAAGTCAAACTCCATCAAGACAAAATCCATAAATTTTTGTATGAAGAGAGCCATAATGCTTATTGCGTGGGCACTAGACAATTACCAAACCCCGGAGCATATGCGCTTTACCTGAAGACACGGAGAAGGATGCAGCCGGAGCATATGCGCCTTAGGTGTCTCTGTCTTTACCTGAAGCGCTTATGGTCCGGTGCATTCCTCTCCGTGTCATCGGCCAAATCGTATATGCCACGGATGAATCCTTTTCCGTGTCTTCAGGTAAAGCGCATATGCTCCGGGATTTGGTAATTGTCTAGTTAACGTAATAACGTACATAAATATTCTCAATATTCAATTGTGATAAGCAAACTGATGTATATTTGAATTTATGGATTTCGTCTTTTTGGATTTTGACTTTGTGAATTATGACTTTATGGATTTTGTCTTTGTGGATTTTGTCTTTGTGGATTTTGACTTTGTGGATTTTTCATTTTTTTTGGATTTTGTCTTTTTGGATTTTGTATTTTTGGATTTTGTATAGAACCCGTGATACCCTACCGAATCATCAGTATTGCAGCAGTTTTCCACAAGCATTTACATTGTTAGTTGAATACAATTATTAACGAATGTTCAGCGGTAAATGCGAAAATAATTTTCATTGCACTCTTAATACTTAGACGGTAATAAGTGATTTATTGATCAGTTTGTTTAGATGTAATCGAACGAGGATCATTACAATGTTTTCAATTAATAGATGATAAGTGTCCCTGATCGGACCACTCCGTCCGTGATAATGGGTGGAATGTTGGAATGTTAAACGAAAATTCAGGATACGAATCGGGTACACGGTTGCAAAATTCACCTATCAATCGGAGGAAAAAAAAATGTTTAGTTTTCATTTCGATAATAATTTCAATAAATTAAATGAAATACTTTCAACAGTCTGACCTAATAAATTAAAAAGCTAAGGGCAAGGTATTTTTAAAAAGATGTGAGTAACTCGCTTAAGTCTTTCGTTTCTAAGGCAAATAATATTCAGATGCATCATCATCATGAGTGAACAGCGTTGTCAGTCTATGTAAAATAAAAAGTACTGAAGAAGCGAAACTTTAGATCAAATGATTAGGAAGGAAGAATGTTTTAGTCTTGTAAAAATGCCAGGCATGAATGAATTTAAGTAAATGATTATTTCACGGTCCTCCCTATAATTAATTTGAAACTTGCGCACAGAAACACGAAGCTCCGCGTGTACAAAACGATCA
Organism: Microchrysa polita; assembly: GCA_949715475.1. Lineage (NCBI taxonomy): Eukaryota > Metazoa > Arthropoda > Insecta > Diptera > Stratiomyidae > Microchrysa > Microchrysa polita. Next base: position 128,866,553 of record OX454415.1, on the reverse strand, counting down.
TCCGACCCGTGCTATGTTATGGCTGCGAAACATGGACCCTCCTCCAAGCCTCCGAAATTTTGCTAGACCGATTCGAACGAAAGGTGCTTCGGCGAATTTTCGGGGCCGTTCTCGAGCGAGATCAATGGCGTATCCGGTACAACCATGAGTCGTATCTATTGTACGATGAGCTGGAAGTATCGAAAATCGTGAAGCTTCAACGTTTGCAATGGGCGGGGCATGTACAACGGATGGACGATAATCGAATGCCAAAGAAAGTGATGAACGCACAACGAATTGACGGAGCGAGGTTGCGTGGACGACCGAGAGCTCGCTGGGAGAACTCCGTAGGTGAAGACGCCCACCAGCTGTTGGGCTTCTGAAACTGGAGGACAAGGTCACGTAACCGCGACAATTGGAGGTCAACGATTCAGGCGGCCAAGGTGCGACGTCGGGCTATCGTGCCACATTGATGATGATTAGGAAGGAAGAATGTTTTAGTCTTGTAGAAAGGTCAGCCATGAACGAATTTAGGTAAAATGATTATGCTTTCGCCCAAATAAAGTGGTCTATTGACTGAACCAATATGGGCCAGTCGATGCGGGGCACCATTCATAAAAGAAATAATGGGGTCATGGGGCTGCCATATAAACCTAACCCCCCAAATAGGTTCTTCTAAGAAAAACTTTTGTTTTGTTCACCAATTTCAACCAAATTTCACACAAATGTATTTCTATTGATGACACAAAACATATGTAAGAATGGATGACGTCGGACCATGGGGTCATGGGGCTGCCATACAAACCCAATCCCCCATTTTGGTTCTTCTGAGAAACATTTTTACACCAATTTCACAAAACCTTGAATTAATGTGTCTTTATCAAACCAACTAAAAAGGTCAAAACAAATGGAATCGTACTATGGGGCCATACTCCCGCATCCCCAAATAAAATTTTTGAGTAAATTTTTTTTATTTGCCCACTTATTTCAAACAAACCCCACACAAATATTGTTTTGTCGACGCAACGGAACTTTTGTGAAGACTCAAGGAAAAGAATGGGGTAGTACAATTAGTACAAGTCGTAGGTACGCCCGAAAAAAACTTTTAGCCCGAGGGGAGCGACGGGTATCCAAATTTCGGCCGCGCCCGAAATTAGCCTCGGTCTCGTTTTTTTTAATTTCTAAATTGTTAAAGGAAGATAAATTGGCAGATTTCCTCATCAAAGTTTATCATTTACCTAAATAATTATTAAAAAGGAACTCGACAGCTACCAGTACCATTTTATATATTTCACAATAAGCACAAACATGTTGTCGCGTACGCATTCGAAATAAAATACATTAAATGCTATATTGTTCATGGTTAGAAGACATTAATGCAGGTTAATATAAATTTCAGAATAAAATGTCTTGAACAAGTGCACCCCATCAAGTTTTAATTCAATCCTGTTGTTGCGTCAAACTGTTTTCATGAAAAACGTTCATTAAAACAAGTATAATTCACCAACCACCAGTAACACAGTAATTAACAGTGATAATTCAATGAGCTCGCGCAACTATAATACAATCCTTCGGCGATCGACCGTCGTTGAACCTTTTGTATTATTCACATTAAAGAACTCCAAAGGCTCCAACTGATTGACTATCGACGATCACTAGTAAATTTCAATTAGCGGATTAGTAAAGAAGTGATTAAGTGGTTTTAAATGATACCAACTTAAGTTAATCGATGAATCGCACGCCATAGTGTTATGGGCATAGTGCTTGCTTATTACATAGGACTGCAGCAACACATCACAATACCACAAATAAGTAGCCAAGCAATGGTAGTAGCAGTAGCTTCCAAAGAAGAAACCTTGGATGGTGTTTAATGGAGCGGACCAATCGTCCCGTTGCGTCGCATCGTCCACCATCGAAAGGGAATTATATTTGTACATCGACAACAATATTGTGTATTCATGTCGTTCGTCGTTGCACAGTTTGTTGCGATCGATCCAATCCGATCGTCAACAGGGTGATTTAAGGTGCAGATTACATTCTCCAATTGCCAAGTATGGATTGTATGATTGTATAGTCTTGCAGTGCACACTTAAAATATATCGAATGAACTTAGGGAAGTTGTAGCTGTAAATTGATAACTGTTGGTGGCTACCATATTACTGACAGCTGCTGTTGTTTTGTGCTTGGGAAAGATTGAGTTGGATTGCTGCGGTAGGATACATTTTAAGGGGTTCTTAGCGAATTGACGATGGTAAATGTTTGAACGTCAAAATCTATATATACATAAATGTGTTAAAAAGAAATTCCTTAATTTTATTTCACTTTTAATAACAAAAAAAAAAAATTAACTGGCGATTTTTATTGTAGAAGTGTTTAGATTAACAGCACGCGTTGCATAATTATGCCCTTAACCTTCCGGCGGGCACAATACTAGTCTTAACACGATCAGGCGCAATGCATCTGACAGATTAAGTACAGAAAAATTTATGAAACTAAGTTTTTGTATATTTTACACTCTTATTTATTGTTGCATTGTCTTTTTGAAACAGTTCTACGAAATTGTAGAAAAACGGGTCACTTAATCTGTCAGATGCATTGCGCCCGCCCGAAGGTTAAATGGGTACTCGTTTCACCTTTGAGTGAGATCATAGTCCGTTAAAGAGGTCACGCATTCGAAAATCATAATAAACTGAATTCGTTCGAAACAAGATTTGAACCGACTTCCCTGTGCTTCGAACACTCTAACCACTACACCAACCAGACCACTCTTTACAACTGCTTTTTTATTGTTAGATATCTATAAAATGAAACAATATCATCAGAATGAAAAGAAAATATTAAAAAAAAAAATCTTGTATCGCAATCGTATGCCTACTCGTCGAATGTGATTGAGTTCTTAATCACATCTTAAAAATAAAGTTAACTTTAAGCGTTTTATTTATAACACCTGCCCTTAAAGAACTAATGACTAAACAAATGAAAAATTCAAAGATTAAATACCCACTAGGACATCGCATTGTATAAGAATAGTCTTAGAAAAAAAAAAACACAAAATCTTGTACTGTGTTAAAACATTGGCAAATGTTCGGACTAAGCTGTTCACTTATTTTAGTACAGATACTAGATATACGTACCAGATACTCTTATTAACGATTTACAAGCAATGCAATCAAATTGCTACTTGTACAATACAAGAAAATGTTGTCAGTTTTTTTATGCGAACCATTAACACATTCCTTTTGAAAGGTTCAACTTTTGCATGATTTTTGCACTAATAAATCATAATTTTATGAACGCTGTTAGTTACAATTTGATATTATAAGGCATTGAAATGCGGCGCCATAAGTGTCAGTTTTCTAAGTTCTTTGTCTTCTAGAGATAATCGATTTTGCTGTCGATTCAGTTATAGGCCGAAGTATGTGGTACAGTGAAAAAAAAAATGTTTATTATAAGTATCATTGTTAAATTATGTTCAACATAATTTTGCGAGCGAACTGTTACATATTTTGTGAAAATTCACTATACATACACATACAGAGATGAGTGTAAACAAATGAGAAAAATAAAAATTAATAATGACCATCAATCTTACCATAGAAAAGGTAAACTACACTTGACTTCTTTAAATTTCACTTTCTATTTTTCTATTCAGCGAATAAATCAATCATCATCAGAAAACATTAAACTTGTTAGAGTTAATTGGAGGCACCAATCAATTATTATCGTTCCCATAGTACATATCCCACGCAAAGATTTGCACATAATATACTTCGTACAAGACAAAAGCCATATTCTTCAACTTATACATATTCATTTAACGTCAATTTTGCAAGGCCTTCATATCCATTCACATCCTATACCGGGACGACATCTCTCAGACTGGATTCTTTCGGAGCGTCTATGCTGCCTTTATATTTGACTTTCCATCATCAAAACGTATAATTATTGTTGTAATTACGCCTGACATCGTGGAGGAGAACTGGAGAGGCCGCCTCATCTCGGTCACATCCGTTTTACTGGCCGATCACGAAATCATATTCGCTCCGTTGTGATAGGCTTGCTATGCTATACTATAGGCACTTATCAATCTGCCGTCGAAACAAACCGTTGCATAAAATTGCATCTAAGTATATATTGTATGTATCTAACTATCATCGTATTTAATTAATTTATTGCTCTAAGTACATGTATATGTGCATGCAACCTATAATGTTGCACGTATGTAAACACTGCTGACCGACAACGTGTTAAATTGAGAGAACTACTTGTCCAACGTATAACAAATGGCCAGGCAAGATTTAAATAAATACAAGTCCATAATAATTTGGTTTGAGCCGCTTAAGTTTAGAACCAGGTAACACCTTTCAATTTTTCTCAGATAGATGTGCATGTATAAATAAATTAAATAGATATAAATACGTAGGATTCGACTCATGAAGTTAGGTTTACTGAATGTGACTGAAATGTATTATTAATTTGTGACAAAAAAATATAAAATGTTTTTTATACCCGTCACTATGTGAAAGGGTATAATAACTTCGTCATGAAGTTCGCACCGCACAGAAGGAAGCACCTCCGACTATATAAAGTAGATATATTATTGATCAGTGTGACGAGAGAAATTGATTGAGCGATGTCCCTCTGTCTGTCTGTCCGTCTATTTCAATACACTCTAGTCCCTCAGTTTTGAGGCTATCCGCCTGAAATTTTGTATACAAGTTATTTTTTAGTGAACGCTGTATACAGGGTGTCCCATTCACGGTGGAGAATATTTTAAGGGTAGGTAGCCTGGCTCATTTGGGGGAAATTAATGTACAACGGGACCCCTCTATTTTTAACCGTTACAATGTGATAGCATTTTTTGTCAAAATGCCCGACTTGCCGAACTAAATCAAAATTTGCCACACCACCAAACATTTCATTCGAGATATGACTTCACTTTCTGAAACTACATAAAATTTCCAATAAAACGGCACGTCGCCCGTTACGAAGTTGCTCGTATCTTCCGAGATACACCCATTCAAACTTTAAAGAAATTTCAAAATTGGTTTTTCATCAAAAATTCAAATAATATATCGTATTTTACCTACGTATACAATTTTAGAATTACTTTAAAGTTTGAACGAGTGTATCTCGGAAGATACGAGCAACTTCGTAACGGGCGACGTGCCGTTTTATTGGTAATTTTATGTAGTTTCAGAAAGTGAAGTTATATCTCGGATGAAATGTTTGATGGTGTGGCAAATTTTGATTTAGTTCAGCAAGTCGGGCATTTTGATAAAAAATGCTATGTTACATAGTAACGGTTAAAAATAGAGGGGTCCCGTTGTACATTAAATTTCCCCAAATGAGTCAGGCTACCTTCTGTTAAAATATTCTCCACCATGAATGGGACACCCTGTATAATAGGGATGTGAAAAACTGGACGGTTAGTCCGAAAACCGGTACTTTCAGAACGGTTAAACGGGTTATTTTCGGTTTTTTCCTCCTCCCGGTTTTAACCCGGACGGTTGTTTGTCGATCGATAAAAAATATCTTTCAAAATTCATACAATTTTGTATATTTTCTTCATTTTTCAGTTAGCAATTCTATTACATGTCTCTTATGAAAAATTTATTTTTCAAATTTCAGCCCTTAAACATATCTACTTTCGAACAGTCTCCTTATTGCTACAGGGTGCGCCAGAGAAACTTATTAGAAAGCTCAATAGAAACAAAAAACTTCTGATATGTTTTTATTTGAGAATAGAATATCCCTAGTTTTTTTTTCATACAGCCTTGAAAATGACATGGGTTAAATGGCGACCTCCATTGTGCATACACTGATTAAGTAGATTTTTGAAGTTCGTCTCTACTTTTTGCAGCACATCAATCGGTATGTTGCCAATGCCGTCGCGAATATTGTTCTTGAGGTGACATATGCTTTGTGGTCGATCGACATAAGCCAAGGATTTCAAATAACCCCAAATCCGACAAATCTCGAGAGCCGGCCATGGAAGATCGCCACGGACCGGAGAGATATTAGGCGGTCGGGGAATTGTTGTCGCAACAAATTCATTGTGCCTCGTGCTGTGTGTGCTGTGGATCCATTTTGCTGAAACCACACGTCCCTAAAGTTCATATCTTCGAGGCTTGCAAGAAAAAAGTTCTCGATCATGTTCCAAGTGAGCTACGGTTAAAGTAGAATCTCTCGAGGCCCGCTGCTCTCTAGACCAGAGAATGATGGCAACTGACGAGAATAGGGAACAAACTTGAGGACTTCGCCCTCCCACCCCTCTAACCACCGATTTCACCGATCGGCAAATTTTTTAAATAAGTAAGTTTCTCTGTCACACTCTGTACGTGCATTTTGAATTGATTTGGCATACGATACAAGCACCAGCAATACGAGTGTATGCATTTTTTTTTTACTAAAATTCTAAGCAAATCAACGAAGACTCGGTTAACCGGAAAACCGGTACTTTGAGCTCGGTTAAAATCGGACGGTCTAACCGGCTTTGCAAGAAACCGAAAACAACCGAAAACCGGGTTATGGGCCGGTTTTTGACATCCCTAGTATATATATCGGAACGAATGGAATCGGACTATGTTGGCATGATGCTGCCATAGAAACCAACCTCTGAAAATTAGGTTCTTCTAAGAAAAACTTTTTTCTTTATGAACCAATCTTAACCAAACTTTACCCAAATGTATTAAATCCTCGAAACATATATCGAAACCGATGAAATCGGAACACTACATCATAGAGGGCAGTCATACAATATACAAACCAACCCCTGGAAATTAGTTTCTTCGAGGAAAAACGTTTTTCTTTATGAACCAGTCCAAACTTCACCCAAGCCTCAAAACATATCTAGGAACGGATGCAATCGGAACATTACGTCATAGGGCTGTAATACAAACTAACCCCAAAATATTAGGTCCTTGAGAGAAAAACTTTTCTTTTTACTTTTTGAATCTTAACCAAAATTCATCCAAGTGTGTTCCTGGATGAGCATCAAAGCATCCAGGTACAGATGGAATCGGAACACGTCACAGGGCTGTGGTAGAAATTGTTAACACAAAAGGAGCTTTAGTTTCCTTCAAATGTGACGAGTATTCAAATTTCGGTCGCGCCTGAATTAAGCCTCGGTCTCGTTTTAACTCATTGCCGGACACAACGCCAAAATTTGACACGATTTGTATGGTCAAATGCTCAAAATTGGACGTCTATAGACGTTGTGTCCGGGAAAGTGTTAAATATAAAAACTTTACATTTTCCGCTAGGAGCAGAAGAGCTCTTTTGAAAACAATGTTATTTGTAATTTAACACTAAAATAGAAAATAGAGTCCTATTTTCAAACGAAGGTTTTTAAGTAAAAAGATACCTTAATTTTATTAGCTGATTCCTCTCCCCTCCGAAGGATACCTAATATTAACCCATTTGTTGTCAAATAAATGGTCAACAGCATTAAAATCACTACGAGAAAGAGATGTATACTACACAAAGGCTGATAAAGGTAATCAAATTGTTATAATTGCTAAAAACGAATATGATAAACGTATGTTGAACTCCATCAATGAAGATAATTTTGTGAAAATGAATAGATCACCACTCCCAAAAATGCAAAATGATGCACGATCCCTAATATCCGATATCAGCAAAACGTTTGGTGTACCTCTATACAAACTACGCGTCCCAAATCCAGAAGTACCCAAAATGTACGGTTTGTGCAAAATACATAAACAAGGGGAGAAAATGAGGAAGATCGTTTCAAATTTGAATTCTCCACTAGTGAATATTGCAAAATGGCTCGTCAACGAAATGTGCAAATTCGGAGATTTCCAAAGTTTTGCAGTAAAAAATTCGTTTGAGTTTGGGAAGAAAATCGAAAGCATAAATATCGAGCCAGGAGAAAGAATGGTATCCTTTGACGTCACATCCATATTTCCAAGCGTACCGATTGAAAATGCTATTGCTGCATTGAAAAAACACTTAACGAAATGCGATCTAAGTGCTGACCAATTGAATGTCTACGTTAAGGCAGCGAATATATGCATGTCACACAATTCCTTCCAATTCAGAAATGAATATTTCAAATGCGACCAAGGTGCTAGCATGGGGAATCCGCTATCTCCCCTAATTGCAGAGGCTTTCATGGCAAACTTTGAAATGGAGATGCAACAAATCGGCATTTTACCACGAGTTTGGTATCGATATGTCGATGATGTTTTTGCAATAGTCAAGGAAGAATGTAAATGCATTGAACAATAAACATCCCTCAATACAATTCACTCATGAGGTTGAACAGTCTGGCAAGTTAAATTTCCTCGATCTCACTCTCACTATAGAGGCAGCCAAGGTCCTTTACAAGTCTCAGTTTATCGGAAATCTACAACATCCGACAGACTTATCCCGAATGACTCATACTGCGCACATCAACACAAGATAGCCGCCTTTCATTCATTCATTCATCGTATGTGCAATCTCCCACTATCCGCCGCAGATTATATGAAGGAATATAATCACATCTTAGCCAACGTTAATATGGTTACAAGAAATCCTTGATAGAGCGAATAGTGAAAAAACACTCAAGGCTAGCATACAGAAGCCAACTCACTACATTGTATGATCAAAACAAAAATGAATTGGCGAAAAACGTACATCGTGTTTCTCTAACATATGCGCCAAAAATATTAGGCGCCCTCAAAAACACATACAAAAAAGAGGGAATGCAAGTGATATACAAGAATAGTATGAAATTGAAAAGTTTGCTCGGATCAACAAAGGACAAAATACCAAACGAGGAAAAGAGTGGCATTTTCGAAATCCAATGCAACAGTTGCGATGCCAAGTACATAGGACAAATAAAGCGAAAAATTAAAACACGATATACTGAACATTTATATGCGGTGAAGAACTTAGCAACAGAGAAATCTGCAGTGGCCTTACACAAATTTGCTAACAGCGATGAGCCACCCCATCAAATCGCCGGAATCAAATTATTAAAGCACATCACCGATCATAGGACACTCGATGCATATGAGGCGATGCTAATTTCAAAATGTAGAAATCGAATGAACACCGACCACGGAAATATATCATCTACACTCTTCAATTTTGTAAAATAATTTAAATTAGTCCAATACATAATACATTTTTCAATCACAATATAATTGTACATATGCATCAATAATTACATTAACAGTTATCTATTTTCAAAAAATGCAATTAGTCCTTTATACATACATATATTAATGCTAACAAATCAGCTAAAAATGTTCATTTGGTTTTTTAAAATAAATTTGTCAACTTGAAAAAAATTTTCTCTTCAGTTCTTTAAACGCGTTTGCTGATGATGAGTCAATATCGACCCGAAATGCATACTACTACTAAAAGTTAATTAAAATAAAAGATTTTGTTTTAATAAACTTGGTTTTTTTTCTGTGATCCATAAAGGGATAAATAAAACATAAACATTAACATGATCGCAGACGTGGTTCCACCGTGTGAAATAAACACACATTATTCTCCATTTGTTGCTGCTAGTAAACTTTTAGGGATTCTACTACTTTTAAGGTTGATGTGGTGCGTAGCGGCATTTAGCCCAAAGAAAATATAACATTTTCCTAAAATTTCATTTCTTTCTCTTCATTCAGAAATTCTTCAAAAGTCTAAAAATAGTAAATAGTAAGCTTAAGTTCAGCAAAATCATTTTCCTGAAAACCACATCATAAATAAAACAAATTCCAACGACCCTGGTTTTGAAAATGAAATTGAACTAATCTTGTCGCAGAAAGAACATTATTAAGAAAAAACGAAACATCTAAAAGAAATCGATGAAGTGCAATAGTACGCGCTTTAGTATGTAAAGTATAATGACTGCCACGAACACTGAAAAAAAAGGTACCCTGAAACAATGAAATTATTCATTAAAGTAATGAATATATCCCACCGAAGACGGCTTTCATCAGCCTTATGAATTTGTTGTTATCAAAACAGAGAACAAAAAGTTCATTAAAATTATGAACTAATTCATAAAATTAACAACTTGTTCATTGATATAATTACTAAGTTCATAAATTAAAAAAAAAAAACTGGCGCAGGTTTATACTGTTGACGACATTCATTCTACATTTTACGTCTGCTCTGAAAAGCCATAAAAAATTCGTACCTACCTACAGTGGGAATCGATCCCGGGACGCTATGATTTGAAGAAAGACGCCCTACCTACTACACCACGCAGACTATACGTGATGAAGGTTTATAAAATACACTTAAAGCGATAATGACATCGTTCATAGTAGTACATATTTCTATGAATGATGTCATGTAATCAATGAACAATAACATCAAATTTTGTTTTATTTACTTACATTGCGGCTAATACATATATGGGTTCATAGCCGGAATGTACAATGCATTAGATTCTACTGGAAGTTCATTGTGTTCATGATCGCTTTACATTAAGTTGAAGTTTTGTTTTCGTTATACTAACGACCGGTGTTTCCTTAAATAGATGAACTCTGTATTATCTTAAGAAAGAGAAGGTTTATTTACTATGAACTAATTCATCATGGTAATGAAAAAAGTCTATGCTCCTAGTTTATTAATATTATGATGATTTTTTTTTCAGTGTAGGAAAAATCATTATCTGCGGATGAGAGATCAAAAATTGAAGCGGTGAAAAAGTCAAATTTCTAAAAAAAATTAAAGTCGAATCCAAAAATGTGTGAATAAGTAGCGTTAATGTAAAAATAATAGAGGCGATTATGATTGAGGGCTTGTCAATCCTTATGAGAGATGCTTCGAGCCCTCATGATTCGGTTGCAAAGAATATGATAAATTTTGACATTAACGCGACCTCTATCTATATTTTAAACAGTGATAAGATATACCCCATATTTAAAGAAACTAAAACTAAAGAAAAAAGCCAACTTAACTTTGCTCGAAGGCAAATGTACTTAAATTAAGCACGAGAACACATGGTGTGTAGTAAAGAATGTTGCTAAGTTGTTTTTTTTTTTTTCGAAAAAAAAAAAGAAGTTCACTTTAGAAGACTATGATGATGTATGATGTCTACTTCCATGATCTTCGCTAGGAAGGAAACCATTAGGCTCGCCTTAATTTTCGGATAGAGGTCTGGAAGCCATCTGGTACAATGGTACCGGCGGAATACAGTCTTAACAGGAAATATAAACGGAAACGCCTATAAAAACGTGCTTTAAAGTTCTTTCCTCTACCCATATCAAATCAGCCATCGCCAAGCATGCCATTGAAGAAGGGCACATCATAGATGACTTTCAGGTTTCATAGAACCAAAGGTTGCGCAATTGGACGTGTACGAGAGTTTGTTTATTAGCCGTGAACACCCTAAGAGGCTACTAAACTCTGATTCAGACCACGCTCCTTCGCTACTTTTTGAAATTATTCGGGTAGATGATAATTTATCAGTTTTTACACTTTCTTTCTTTTTTCAGGGCCTTCGGTTTTTTTAACGACCTAGTAATTTCATCTTTTAATTTCCAAAACAAAAATAGTATTTAAGTTCCCCATTTGTGATACATACCACCGAAGATGACAGCATGTTGCTGTCGAAATGATCATTTGGAGTAAATAAAAAATATATATCGACATAAAAGGAACCATTCGATTTATTTTAACTATTTTAGAAATTATTCGGTAATGAGTCATTATATTTTTAACACGATATTCCTCTGCTCCACGCTGTCCGGTTGGTTCAATGAAAGATTGAGCCAAAAAGTCAGTGTGCAACAGTGACCTTGGATGGATGGATGGATGGATGGATGGATATGGCGCTGAGATAGGTTGGGCTGGTTGCGCCCGATACTGCAGCCTGCTGGCTTATTGTATTACCCATCTAAGCGAGAAAATTTCAGGTTATGAGTTCTGTCCTACGTAAAAGGCTTAGAAGAAAGCTAACCAGGTTTACTTTGGGTGCACCCATACTGGTGGTTTGAGCCCCAAAGAAGTTTTGTCTCCAGCTCATAAGAGCGGGACATTCGAAAATAACGTGCGAGGCTGATTCCTCATCTTCGTTACAGAGGCGACATAGTGGGTCTTGTGTGTAGATCCCTATTGTATGCAGATGTTTCCGTAGGGTGCAATGACCGGTTATAAGGCCTGTCACTGCCCTGAGGTTCGTTTTACTAAGACTGAGGGCTTCGGTGCAGCTGGTATGCCAGTTAGATTCCAGCATGCGCTTGCTATGCCTGAGCCCTTCAGCGAGTCTCCATCGGTCTTGGAATTTATCCTCGGTCCATCGTCTGGCAACGGTTCTGGCAGTAGATTTACTGATCCCGATTGCAGGTTCAGGACCAGTTAAGGGTAGTTCGGAACCCTCTCTTGCGAGGGCATCCGCTTTCTCATTTCCTTCGATCCCCTTATGTCCTTTCACCCATTTCAGAGTTAGTTTGTTTCGGATTGCTAGGTTTTTGAGATTTTGTTGGCATTCCCAAACCAATTTAGAGGTTGTTTTGGGATTTGCAATTGCTTTTATAGCAGCTTGACTGTCGGAGAGAATATATATGGTCTTATTGGTATATCCCTTTCGAGTACTCTCCCCTGCTGCAAGGTTTATGGCTATAAGTTCTGCCTGGAAGACAGTTGTATATTGACCTAGGGGTTTGGAGATACTATAGTTGTTGGTTTTAGTATAGACTCCTGCCCCTGTTCCTTCGTCTGTCTTCGACCCATCAGTGTACCACACAATGTGATTTGATAGATGGTTGTCGTTCCATTTACTCCAGTCTTCCCTAACCGTTGAGGTTTGGATGTTGGAGTCTAAGGTGTACATGGCCGGGGTATAGTCGCTGCCCATATCTAGGATTGGGTTTGCAATGATTTCTGTGATCGTACAGTGTCCTACCCTTTGTGGTGTCCACATGTTCGATGATTGGAGTCTGTACGCTGCGAGTCTAGCCTCTTCTGTGATTTTGAGGTCCAGTGGTGGCAGGTCTAGTAGTTTCTCTAGAGTTAAAGTTGGTGCACTGCGCATGGCGCCGGTTATGCTTGCGCAGGCCAGTCTCTGTACTGATCCCAACTTCGCTGCTGCTGTTTTTTGCTTGATTTTAGTCCACCAGACTATGGAGCCATAGGTCAGACGGGGTTTGACCACAGCTTCGTATATCCAGTGTATCATTCGTGGTTTTAACCCCCACGTTTTTCCTATTGCTCTTTTAGTAGCATATAGGGTCTGTTTGCCTTTTGATATTGTGTTTTGCAGCTGCTTGTTCCACGTGAGTTTGTTATCAAGGGTGACTCCTAGATATTTTACCTCCGTGGTAAACTGCAGTTGTTGGTTGAATAATGTTGGAGCGTTGAGCCCTTCCAAGTTGTATTTGCGACTGAAGGTTATTAATGTGGTTTTGGCGGGATTGACCGATAGGCCTACCCTCCTACACCAATCCTCCACTTGGGTTAGAGCTTGTTGCATGAGTTCAGAAATAACTCCTGGATATTTTCCCCTTATAAGGATGCTGATGTCATCGGCATATCCTAGGGTATAGAAGCCAGTATTATTTAGCTGGACCAGTAGGCTGTCCACTACAAAGTTCCACAGGAGGGGTGAAAGTATACCCCCCTGTGGGCAACCTTTGAGGACAGCTGTATACATCGTTTCACCGAATAATTTTGCATGTACTTGTCGTCCTTGAAGCATTGATTTTATCCACCGACATAGGGTGTTTTGAACTCCATGACTCGAGGCGCCGTGTACAAGAGATTCAAAGGAAGTGTTGTCGAAGGCCCCCTCTATATCTAGGAAGGCCGCGAGCCCTATTTCTTTGATTTCTAATGTGGTCTCAATCTTCCCAACTAGATGGTGTAGTACTGATTCACATGATTTCCCTGTCTGATAAGCATGTTGGTTTGGGTGCAACGGGAAAAGCGACAGGCACCTTTCCCTGATATGTTTATCGACGAGCTTTTCCAATGACTTAAGTAGGAAAGAGGTTAGACTTATTGGTCTATACGATTTCGCTAGGGTTTGGTCACGCCCCGGCTTTGCCAGAAATGCTACGTTTACCTGCTTCCAAGTGATTGGGATGTATCCTAAGGCTATGCTGGCTCTGAATAGTCTTAGTAAAAGCGGAGCCAGGGTCGTAAAACCCTGCTGAAGCAGGGCTGGGTAGACACCGTCTGGTCCTGGTGATTTGTAGGGTTCGAAAGAGTGGATCGCCCATTCCACCCTATTATAAGTTACTATTTGGTTCGCAATCCGCCAATCGTCTTTGTTAGCCCTGAGAAAAAGGGAGTTGTCATCCAACTGGTCTGTGCGCTCCAATGTTATCGTTGATCCAGGAAAGTGAGACCCTAGGAGGACTTCCAGGGTCTCCTTACCTGTTTTTGTTTGGTTTCCATCGGAGTTTTTAAGTGTTCCGATGGGGTTTGTTGGATCCTTGGCTAGAATCTTCTGGAGTCTCGCTCCTTCATGCAAGTTTTCTATTTCTTCGCAGAACTTCCTCCAGGATTCCCTCTTGGCTTTCCTAATTTCTTTGCTATACTGGGTTAGGGTGCAGCGGTATGTGTCCCAATCCCCAGTTCTTTTGGCTACGTTGAAAAGCTTACGTGTCTTCTTACGCAGAATGTTCAGGTTCGAGTTCCACCATTTGCATTTCGCATTCGTGTGTCGTCTCGTTAACCTGCAACTCTCTTCGAAGGAGGTTTTTATTGCGGCTTGCAGTTGATCCGCTGCAGCCTCCACACAAAGTGTAGTTTTAATGTGTCTGGGAATTTCATTCAGATTGATGGTCAGGCACTCTCTGTAGAGGTCCCAGTTTGTTTTTCTCGGATTTCGATACAGTTCAGTTGGCTTATCAACTTTATCGATTTCCATACTTATGTATCTGTGGTCCGATAGCGATGGTTCGGGTAAAACCCGCCAATGGCGGACGTTAGAGGATACGTGACCTTACTTTCCGGACTTCAATTTAAAAGAACACGTTTGTACCAGACTGTAAAACAATTTTATAATGAAGCCGAACTTATCGATTAAAATTGAAAGCGTCACTACCCAATCATATCTATTAGGTCACTCTTAGTAAGGGAGGTTCAGGACAATATTAAATGTATCAATTTTGTTGTTGTCAATGTTACAGGTCTAGAAATAGCCTCATAGGCTTAAAAGCTCAATAGAAATGGATTAAAGTCACGTGTGCTAAACACTGACAACAAATTTTAAAATGCTATTTTGTGCGTTTTTTTTTCGAAAAATAATTAACATAATCAAACAATAAATAAACAATATTAAAAAATATAGAAACATTTTTTTTTATTTTAATTAATTAAGAATTAGAATGTGTTAATGTGTAAATCAGCAGTCTATAGGAGTAAAATGGGTTCATTGCGATTTCACGGCGTATCTTTTCACACCACGCAGAAAAATCCACTAGTATTTGGTAAGTCGATTATGGCGGTCATGGGACATAATTTTCCTCTGCGTGAGTATTTGCGAAAGCACGTAAAAAAAAAAATATCGAAAACCATCTGAACTTAACTAACGATAGTAATAAAATGTTTGTGTTTGTCATCGCTGTCTTCAAGGTTCTGAGTGCAAATTTTACTCTTTTACAAGTTGAATGAAATTAAATTTTACAAAACTGGAATAAGTTTTCCTCATTTGAGGTTAGCAGATGTAGTACAGTACTTAAAAAGGATTTTCCAGATTTTCAATTACAATTTAAAAATATCAAGATTGTTATGTTACAAATTTAACATAGAGTGTAAAAAAGCTAACGTTAAAGCTATGTTCAAATTTAAAGAAAATGATGGAAAAGGAGTCTATCGACAACTTCGACTACAAAAATATGGAAAACGAATGTCTAACTCAAAATTAAGACTTTACGGTGCAATAAAAAAATATATGATTTTTGCTAGCTTTTGCTATAAAAATGCAGAAATCGTTTTCTTCCTCTGAAGGCTCGGCAAATCTGCCTCGTAAAATTAAATTTCTAGAATTCATTGAGGAATTGGTTTTTTACGTTTCAGAGGTTGTAACAGAAGGATAGCGAGCAGTGGCGGATTTACCAGTAGGCTGAGTAGGCTGGAGCCTAGGGCGGCAGATTTTACGGGGGCGGCAAATTTGGAGCAAATAACAAATTTCAACGCCATGCCATACCACTTACTCATCTCGTGAAGTGTGTTTGTACCTCAGTGAGACACATAAGTGAAGAACTATTTGTCACCGTTATCTCAGAGCTTCAAATAACGAAACGATTTATTATTAAAGACGAAAAGCAAAAAGGCCTCTTATAATTTGCTTGCAGGTTAAAATTCGCAACAAAGCTCTTTTGTAGGGTTTTTTAGATTTTTTTTCGAAAAACCCTTATAAAATCAATTTGGTTCGTCCGTCTGTCCGTCCGCCAGTTCACTTAAAATTTGGTAGGAATGTGTAGAATGGTTACAGTCTTCGGCACGAATACCTTAGAAGTTGGTAGGGCAAAGATAACAGGGTGTTCCGAAGAGGTGACATTTTTATTTCTTATCGGAGATGGACGTATGAATAATCAAATCAAAGGACCCACACTCATCGAGTTCTTTCATTTTATTTCCAGTTTAAAGTAACGGTAAAGTTATGGGCATTTGAAGTTAAGCTTACGATATCACCTTGGCTTTTCTAAACAGTTATGGGGGTACCGACATGAAACTTTACACAAAGTTAATATGAGCTGATACACTCTCTCATAGGTCTGCAAATATGAAAATTTTGATCAGGGTTCTTAGGAAATGACATGAGGAATATGTCTGCAAATTTTCATTCGAATAACTTTATCCAATCCGGAAAAATAGCGAATCTAATATTTGGTAAGGGTGTTCCATAATAAAGGGTTTTCCAATAGGGACGCTTGATCTTTGAAATGAAAAAAAAATACATGTAGGAGAGATATTTGCGAATTTTTTTTTTTATTTGAAAGGTCCATCGACCCCATTACATATGGAATATGACATCATTCAAATGACCGCCACGGCTTCGGTTGGTGGCGCGCACACGAAAGGTCCAATTTTCGATGACTCTGGCGCACAAATCGGGCTGTATTTGATCGATGGCGTGGCGTATGTTAACTTTGAGGGCATCGGTGGTTTGCGGTTTGTTGGCATAGACCTGCGACTTAAGAAAACCCCACAAGAAAAAGTCCAGCGGGGTCAAATCGCACGATCTCGGTGGCCAGTTCACGTCGCCTCCGCGCGAGATGACCATGCCCGTAAATTGCTCGTGCAGAACATCCATCGTAGCGTGTGCTGTGTGGCACGTAGCGCCGTCCTGTTGAAACCACATGTTGTGCAGATCCATATTCTCGATTTCAGGCCAAAAGAAGTTGGTTATCATCGACCGGTATCGCGACCGTAAAACGGGCGAAGTGCGCGGAACGTTGCTCGAACTGAAGACCCGTTTTCATAAAACAATTTTATGATTTGCACGTGCTGCTCGACACTGTAACCTGCCATGGTGGTTTGGGAGGACGGAATGAATATAACACACTGCATTTGACAGCTGTCACTCAAACAACATGGCCGCAATCAGCTGTCAAAGTTCAAGCGTCCCTATTGGAAAACCCTTTACATGGCATCGCCTTAAGCATTTGTTTCCTGCATTATCTTGTGACTGGATCAAACAATGAACATGAAATTTAAAACTGTATTTTTGAAGTGGCGTTGATAGAAAAGTATTTGAAATTGAAAAAAAAAACGTTTATGCCAAATTTCAGTTGGAGTTGTTCTTGTCGATATGTTTGTAAAATTTGTATGGAAGGTGCGCTGTTCTGTCCTGTACTCGACCCAATAAAAAAAACTCAAAATCATCAGCAAAAATGCGTCAAAATGAAAGAAATGGAATGTTGAACTCAATTTACAAAAACTTGTAAAATTGGTGGCTAATAATATGTTCAGAGTGCACGAAAACATGTCGCTTGGGCCAACATTCAAAAATTGATTTTTTTTAAATGAAAATGTGTAAAAACCCAGGTCCCAAACTTGATTCCCATATTAAGCACATTTCGGCTCACTCCCATATTTTAACTGACACCCGAAAAAATTGTTCAGTTTGGTGTGTTGCCACTTTTCATATTTTTCCCAAAATCTTGTTTGGACGTTCAGTTTGAAGTTACCAGCGAATTTTTTTTTAACTTTAAACGATGTATAAGTAAAATAATAATGTTGGTTGTCATATGAAGTCACTGTGAACAATTTTTGGTGATTTCTAAAAACGAACGGCGAAATCAATCGGTTTCCAACATATTATTATGCAAGATTAAAATATATATTTTACAAATATGTAATAATTTGTATATTTGTTTAGGGCAGCCATTTTGTGCAGGCAAAATATCTCGTTGGTGAAGTGGTTTTGTCCCGGGATTCGGTTCAGAAAAATGGTATTGGTTCTGCCGAAACCGAAAGTCATTTGCAACACAATTCGTTCGCAACCTTTCAGATTATGGGACAAGAGTATTTTGGACAAATATTTATTTAAAAAAATACCCCGATCCTATATTTGGTGAGAAAATAGTAAATTTCGTATACATTGCAATTTCATCCCAAGTACCCGATTTTTTGCCAAGTTTTACTGGTGCACGCGTTTATTTCACACCACATCACAAACAAATTTTTGTTTATTTAAAACCACCGTTCTGTCCGAAGCTTACTTATGTTTTCTGCCTAACAATTTTCACTGCCAAGGTTGTTTGGGGCGACCTGGATAACCGGATGAATATTCTGACGGAAATTAATTCGAAAAAAAAGTATTTACTGACGGATCAAACAAATTTTGGCCTTTTAATTTCTTGTTTAACATTTTTTAATTCGATTGAAGTACTTTGTCGAAAAATTTAATTTTTCAAGGATCCCGAGTTCGTTAGTGACTCAGATTTATAGCAATATTTTAAAAGAAATATTTGTGTAATCAAATTTGTAAAATACTCGTAAATTTTTGTAGACATTTCCGTATTTTTGATTCTGTCCCCCGCTCAAACTGAAAGACAGTGATATTTTGTGGCCCAGACCAGGTTTTGACACCCTTCTCGTAGAGCTTGGTATATATATAGGGGCGGCAAAATGTCAACAGCCTACTAGCGGCAAATGTGTAAATCCGCCACTGATAGCGAGGATAGAGCGAGGCGTTCAATTTTATTTGCTCGGTCTCCCATGTTTAGCTTCAAGAAAGTTTTGTCACTTGGTTATGCTTTCCTAGGAGAAATTCACTACCTCTCTGAATCTCTGGCTTATATCGGCTTTTTTGGATTGGGGCATGCTTTATAATAATAATTTTGATTGTTAATAAATAATAAATAACAGGCGCGACAATCCAGCATTGGACTAAGGCTTTTTTTTTATTGTTACAAACCTTCAAAGTTTCGCATGATACAAGCCCATTTCGGGTAACCAATTTATAATGAAGATTTCGGGGCAGGATCTGCAAATTTTAGGGTTTTTCCTGAAAGAACTGGCTTTCCGCACGTCCCAATAAAACATTTCATTGTAGAGGGATCGAAATTTGAACTTCGAGCACCACATTTTTGGAAAACGTTAAGCAACCGAAGGCAATCTATATTGTTATTGATTATTATAATTATTGTCCTGGAAGGTTACATACTTACAACCTTTAAAAGTATTACTGAATTGAAGACGTACCTGAAAAGGGACAGAAAAATGGAAAATTATTACTGGTAAACATATAAATATATAAAAGCAAATATTATAATATCTATAATGCACTTTAGTTGTAAAGAGTTCTCCTAAAACTAAAAGTATGCCTAGGTCAATAGCATAATTATATTTATTTCTGAATTCTTCCCTAAAAATATATAATAAAGTCGAATCGATTCTCATATTTGAGTAGGTACTAACATCGCCATTTCATGTGAAATCCATACAAATACTGTCAACATTTTGATGGTCGTGAAATCGAATTGCCTTGGTGGTACTCACTTCATACGAAAGTCTCCACACCGGTTTTTCATATTTCCCCGGCGAAAACAATGCATTTAAACTTTATTTCATAGGGAAAAAATTCCATCGGCAATCTATCAGTCCGCGAGTGCATATTTATCTTAAATTTTGAGAATAAATGGTTTGTCTCGACGGCAAATTTTTCATGGGAGACATAAATGCAAGTTTTTTCGCTCGGTGAACATAGTACATACCTTTAAGGTATGTACTGAGTTCACCGAGCGAAAAACTTGCATATATGTCCCCCGTAAAAACGGTGCCGTTGAGACTTCCTTTTTACTAACATAATGTATTATAAATGTTCACTCGCGTTCTGATTGCTTGTGGATGACATCTTTTCATGATTAGTGAGAAATATTCGTGCCAACTCTATTCCGGCTTAATTTTTCAGATTCCTTCTAGACTTTACACATCGTCCAAATTTCCGTTTTAGTTTAATTGTATTTTCTGGGACTATGTACGATCGTACGTGTGTACGATCGTCCAGGTCTGTTTACCATCATTCACTAAAAACTTTGTGTTGAGAATCTTCTATCGTTCGATTGCTGTTAATATGTAAACTGAACAATGAATCACTTATTACGATATAGCATTAAAAGTGCAAGAAAAATCGTAATTAGCCGTTGTAATATATACGTTAATATATGTATTCACCTAAACATAAAAATAAATGACAGGTGCGACAATCCAGCATTGGACTAAGGCCGCAGGATGTGTTAGTGACATCCTATTTCCAAGATCTTATCTGCTTTTTGTTGACCAGACTACACCTACCTACATAGCTGAATGCATAATTGCGAGAAGCTGCACTAGTGCTATCAATTCGATAGGCGATAGCTGCCAATCTTAAATTCATTTGCCCACAAGACGAAATTCGAAGATATCGAATGAAAAATGAGAAAGCAAAATTCCTATATACTGGAAAATTTGATGTATTAAGAATATTTTGTTACAACTTTCATTGCTTTTGAAAAACTTTTTTCGAAATTTTCCACCTTTATTTGTTACCACTTTTATCAATATTTAAGGCAGCATATTCAGCAAAAAAAACTATAATACTATGCATATTCAGTATATTTATTCCTAAATTGTATTTAGACCTAAATTATACAGCACAATACTTGTTCAATATTTTGGAAACTAACGCATTGTTTTCCGAGTATTAGTTTGGTCAACCTAGTACTTTGAAAATTTGATACAAGACACATAATTAGTGTTTAAGGAAGGAATACATTACGATTTTGCCCGCTATTCAATAAGCCATTCTTACTTGCTATAGTCATAAAAAATCATATCCCTTGGCTTTTATGCACCGATTTTTAGGGTTTTTTAGACAATTTTTTTCAAAAAACCCTTATGAAATCGATTTTGTCCGTCCGTCCGTCCGTCCGTCTGTAGAATGGTTACAGTCTTTGGCACATATACCTTAGAAGTTGGTAGGAAGAAGACAACAGGGTGTCCCGAACGTTTGAAAAAAGTCCACTTTTTTAGTTATTATCGGAGATTGACGTATGGGTATTTAAATCAAAGATCTAAACGAGTAAACCTCATATCAGTTAACATTTTCCAGTTTCGAGTAACGGTAAAAAAGTTATTGGCGTTTAAAGTTAAACTTCCTTTTCGACCTCCGTTTTTCTAAACCGTTATAGGGATCGATATGAAACTTTGCACAAAGATTGGTCAGTAGGACCTTATATACGTTAAATATAAAGACTGTTGACTTTTGCAAAGGAAAAGTAAATAACAGTAAATTTGTAAAATTTCAATTTGTTCGTGTGTAGCAGGTTTCCAAATATGAAAATTCTGCTAAGGGTTTTTAGAAAATTATATATAGAATATGTCTCCAAATTTCCATTCGAATAACTGTATCCAAACCGGAAATATAGCCAAATAAGTATTTAGTAAGGGCCTTTCACAATGCAAGCCTCTTAAGCATTTCTTCAATGCATATATTTTAACTTGATAAAACAATGAACATGAAATTTGGTGGAAATGCATAGAATGGTAATAGTGTTTGCCACAAATTTTTTTGAAGTTAGTAGGACCAAGTTAACAGGGTGTCCCTGAATAGCTGCAAAAGTATACGTGTTCAATACTCATAGGAAAGCTAGCGTTGGCTCTTATGACAGGGAACACAATGGAATCATTTTATATAAGGTTGCTTTTCCTTGATTAAAAAACAGTAACAGTAGATTTACAGTAGATTTAATTGAGTTCATATATAAAGCCAAGCCATCCTTACGTTTGCCTGAGTTTCTTTTTGGTCAAAGGCCATCAGAAATCTTAAATCGAAAAATGCCTGTAGATTTGCCTTGGAGTACTTTTATACAAACTGGGTAAATAGTAAATCTATTTTTGGATTGGTCTAATTAAAGGTGGAACAGAATGAAAGGCGCTAGCCTTTCAATCTGGAACGCGTTTACTTAGACCAATCCAAAAATAGATTTACAGGAAGCATTTCATTAATGTTGTGCATAATACTTTTTTATTGCTTATAAAATATATGTACAAAAAATAGTCACTATGCATTAAAATTCTAAAAAAACCCTCGTATTGCGGGCGCAGCCCTCTGTACGCCGGTGTTTTTTATATTTATTGATGGTACACCCACCTGATTATTGAAAACAAAAGACTGAAGCGGGTTACTCACAAACTTAGACTATCATATTTAATTTAATTTTTTATTTAGATTTTGTTTCCTCGTATTTAAAATAGTGTTAATTCACTAAAAAAGTATATTAAAAACATTAAATTAAAAGAAAATGGTCAACGCTGTGGTATATTGCGAATGTTAACGAAAAGGAATTGTGTAAGCCTTAGTCCTATTAATCCTATTATACATTATATCGCGGAGCTTTAAGTCCATTTATCAGTGTTTTCATATTCCTATGAACGATTTAAAAAACAATTAATTAGTTACAAATATTGCACACAATAGCAATAATAGATGTCGCTGCTAAATATATCGTTGAAAACGAAAGATTTACGCGGGTTACTTACTACTTTTAATGACCCTAGCGGGCCCAAAACTTCCGCAACCTATAATTCAGCATTGGAATGATACTTGGGTACACTACCGACCAAATTCTCGTTCGGGAAAAAAATCGTAAAAAATAATGAGACTTTTTAGGTGACAAAAAATAAAAATTAAAAATACCTAATAGCTAGGCTATTGGTATTAAATGTTTCCAACAAACATTCAAGAATCAATATTGCAACACAAAAAACTCAAACTTCATTTCCAATTTGGCCCAATATAAATTGTCATTGAGACTTCACGACATAGTACTCTCAGAACAATATCCGACCAGTCTCGCGATCGTGTTACGGTGTATAGATTTATATCCGCTATGGAAACAAGTGGATATCACTTAAGCAATATTATGTTCACGTTGAAAACATGCAATTCTATCTGCATCGCACTAAATCACATTAGTGCCAATGTTTTGTCGTTTAGTTTGTCTACCGAAAAGATAGTTGGACGATTTTTCAAAATCGATCTAAATATACAAAGCGACGTCTTTGAAATGCATTTCCTTCTCTAGGTACATTGCTTCTCTATGCAAATGAGACGATGATATCTGCCTTACAGTTAGTGTTCGATGGACACACGGCCAGTTCATTTGGTGCTTTGGCAGCATAGTGTCCGATCATTTTGTACAACACAACAAACAGATCACATCGTCCAGATCGACTATAGAGCAACCTATGGCGAAAACAAAAAAAACGAGACCGAGGCTAATTTCGGGCGCGGCCGAAATTTGGATACCCTTCGCTCCCCTCGGGCTAAAAATTTTTTCGGGCGTACCTATGACTTGTGTTCAGTCCTCCCCGCTTCCATGCTTTTCCTTGAATTTTGACATAAGTGCCGGGGCGACGATTTATTGGGGGAAGGGGGGGACGTGGGTTTCTTAGTTTAACCAAAGGGGGAGGGGGTTGTACGGCAACCCAATGAACGCATGGCCTTTCCATCAATTTTTACGTATGTTTGAGGCATTAATTATAAGATTTGGTTGAAATTGGTGGACAAATAAAAAAGTTTTTCTTCGAAGAACCTAATTTGGGGGTTGGGTTTATATGCCAGCCCCATGACCCCATGGTCCGATTTAATTCATTTTTGCATTGTTTTGTAACATCAATAAAAATACATTTCCATGAGGTTTGATTGAAATTGGTGTGCAAATAAAAATGTTTTTTCTTAGAAAAAATTGATTTGGGGAGCTAGGTTTGTATGGTGGCCCCATGACCACATGGTCCGACTCCATCTAAATGTTTTGTGTCATGAATAGTCATGAATAGAAACAGATTTGAGTGAAGTTTGGTTGAAATTAGGGTATAAATAACAAAAATCTTAGAAGAACTTATAATTTGGGGAGCTAGGTTTGTATGACAGCCCCATGACCCCATGGTCCGATTTGGTCCATTTTTACATATATTTTGTGATATCACTAGAAACACATTTGTGCAAAACTTGATTGAAATCGATGAGAAAATAAAAAAGTTTTTCTTAGAAGAACCTAATTCGGGGGACTAAGTTTGTATGGCAGCCCCACGACCCCATTGTTCGATTTAATCGATTTTTACATATGTTATGTGTCAGCAATGAAAACATATTTGTGCGAAATTTTATTGAAATTGGTGCATAAATAAAAAAGTTTATCTAAGAAGAACCTAATTTTGGGGGGTAGCTTTTTATGGTAGCCCCACGACCCCCTTGTCGGATTTTAGCGATTCAAACATACAAACTGCCTGCAACAAAAAGAAGCATGTGTACAAAATTTCAGCTCCATAGCTTTTAAATTGGCCGAGTAAAACGCGTAGCAACAGACGGACAGACGGACAGACGGACAGACGGACAGACGGACAGACGGACAGACGGACAGACAGACAGACGGACATCGCCCAATCGACTCCCCATGTTATGCTGATCATATATGTATACTTATTATATGGTCGGAGATGCCTCCTTCAATGCGTTACAAACTTCATGACAAAGTTAATATACCCTTTTCGCTTAATAAGCGAAGGGTATAAAAAGGTTGCAATCATCTTGTTGACACTGCATTCGGGGTTCGGCGAAGGAAGTACGGAAGGTCAATTCTTTATACTCTAGGTGAATGTTCACTTTAAAACGACGCAATTAATCTCGTTGAGGTACTGCTCATCGTATAAATTCTTTCGCACACCATTAACAATAACAAACGGTCAAGCACGCGGTGTGTAATACGAAAATTGCACAATCATGCTTTTAGCGTTTACAACCCGGTCGCGACCGGTGCGCGCACAAGCTGTTGTTTAAGAAACACTCTAAAAAGTTTATAATGAGCCATTTATTTATGGAAGTGCCCATTGCATCCATGGTCCATGGTCCACAAAAGCGAGGAATGCATCAAACTCTCGGATCTATGCTGTGAAGTGTAGGTACTATGGCCGAGACGGTTTCTTTGTATATGATAGCTCTATCGCAGCGGTTTGCATTGCAGCTAATTGATTAAACCTGGGCGACCTGTGTCTCACCCGTGGCTGTATTATGCTTATGGTCATTTGCCAGAGCCTCGATCGGTAAGCAATCATATTTGCAATGGTTTATTGTTTTTGACAGAGACTCACCGATTGGAAGATCTTGCTTGGCTGCAGATAGGGCTATTGGGATACAGCAGTGAATATACGAAAGCATATGCAGCAGCTCTGCGATCATTCGCACATAAGAGCATCATATCTTATTGAATGCCAAATATTTGTAGGCGTATCACAATAATACTTGGATGCAGGATATTATCGTAAATCTCGAATAGACTGCGTGGTTGGAATTTT
Organism: Microchrysa polita; assembly: GCA_949715475.1. Taxonomy (NCBI): domain Eukaryota; kingdom Metazoa; phylum Arthropoda; class Insecta; order Diptera; family Stratiomyidae; genus Microchrysa; species Microchrysa polita. The sequence continues at coordinate 128,840,819 of OX454415.1, read as the reverse complement.
CATACCAACAGGCTCCCCCTAGGTGGTCAAACTGTTTCTATAGTATTGCGTGTAATTGATTTGAAATGTTTGCGTGGCCTTTAATTGAATTTTGATAAGATGAACATTTGTTTACTTGCATTTCGAAGAGGAGTAACGAACATGTTTCTATTTAATTGGGGCCATATAGGGTGTTTCTATTAAAGATTATGGGAAAATATTGGCTAATTTAAAATGAATTTTACTATCTCCATTTTTACTTGTATCAGATTTTTTTCATAAGCTAATATAAATCTACGAAAAAAGTTAATACCTTCACCATTCTCTTGCGCTCCTAATGATCACTCTTTTTTTAAGTCTTTGTCGCTTCTGTATCCAGGTCCATGTCTATTGGATTCTCATGTTTGATATCAATTCAATAAATTTACTGTCCAATTAGTAGTCTGAAGTGTGTACATTCTAATCAGGTCGCTGCAAACGACATTCATTAGTTTTGATGGCTAATTGACTACACTCCAAAGTGTATGTTGTACGCACGTATATGTAGTCCTAATGTGACTGAATCTCCTTGTATGGTCAAATCAGTTGCACTTTTTTTTTTGCACTCGCTTTATCTCAAAACCAAAGTGAATTGCAGTTCAGCCGAACCGAACGAAAGAAAGGCTTGGAAGTCTCGCTTGCCTGGTATTCATAAATTTTTTAAATGTTATCTTAATTGTCGCTCACGGGAGTTAATGTTATTAGTAAAGTAGATTTAAATTTTCCGACCTCTAAGACTTACCCAAAGATAAACCTCTGTGACTTGGATAAAGTGCTTCTGTATGGACTACGTCGTCGTATACGCCATTTAGGATTATTTACCTTGGCTTGACCACTATACGCAGTAGAGTGGGATGGGCCATGCACTAATAGTAAATGTTGGCTAATTTAGTGTGCATGTTATTAACATGAACTAAGTCAAAGAATTAATTTAGGATATTAAGGCAAATCGTTTCACTCTCTGTATAACAACCTGAAATGTTCACTTATGCAACATAGTGTGTATTTAAGGTGGTGATTTCACTTTAACGAAACGGATGCAATTGTATGTACGTTCAGTCATAAAACTAAATTTAGTTGCAATTCAGGTTGCAGTGTAGGAATGGACTATATGTATATCTAGGTGGTCTGCATCAAACCATTCTTTCTGGCGTAAATGACTTAGTTTGCGAAGCTAGTAAATGTCTATGTTGTTAATTAATATCACGAATACCATATACGTATTTAATGCGTAAGCGTTAAGAAAATTGCCGACTTAGCACCTAAGTTTTATATCGTTTTAGACCTTAGGAAATATTATTTCAGCGTGGCTCTTTGTATGTCTACTTTTTTTTTTAAATAAATAACATATATAAATTAAGAATTGCAAACTGAACTTTAGTGATCATTTTGTTAAATATATATATATATCGTCAATCATATCGTTTTACTATTACAATATTGCAGAATTCATAACGCGTGTTACTAAGTAATCACCTGCGCGGAATATTAAATTATGATCACACACTATAAATGGTTAATGTCATAAAAATTAATATTCACGATAGCTGTCGATAATAATTTTCCCATAAAATACCAGTTAAGTTGGTGTTAAAGAGCATAATATACAAGACTAGTTGACATCCATTATTGTTGACTGCATTTCTTTCATGTTTACAAGATCCGTTTCGTGTTTTCCGGATTCATTATATTGGCACGCTACTTTCAATTTAACGCAGCATGCGTCGGAATTTATTAAAAAATATTACAAATTATGAACACCTTTCTAATATACAAGTTTCTATGCATGAAATAATCAAAGTACACTGTAAAAACAAGGTTGAATTTTACATCGAAAACTCGTTGAATTTTACACCTTTTTTTGGCGCAAAATAACAGTAAACGTTTATTTTTCAACAAAATTTCTAGTAAACCCATAAAATAGTGTAATATTACACAGATTTTTTAATATTACACTATTTTGCTGTAATTTTACGCCACATTTGGTGTGAAGATGTGTCATTACTTTATTTTCATGTAATATTACGATTTTGGTGTAAAAAATTACACCTACATTTGTGTAAAACTGAGTGTATTACAATACTTTTGACATTACGAGTATTGCATTTTCCTGTATCTCACAAGTGGCTTGTTCTGTGTGCAGTTAGTCTGTTCCGTCCGAAGTGCGCTCGTGTGAGTATATTATTGTTGTTGTTGTAGTGCTTTTTGCTCGTGAACCGAAGGGGGTGTGGCAGCTCTTGGCGGTTGAAATAACGGGTAGCAACAGGACGATTTACTTCGAAGAACCGGCTGCCGAAAATATTATCATAAACCCGGATGTAAATTTACATTTTTTCCAGTGCAAATTTGCTTATTTCTGATTTATTAAGTCTAAAAGTAAGTTTACTTATTTATGTGTGCAAATTATTATTATTACCGTTTGTAGATTTACACCAATTTTGTAGTAAATGTTTACACCGTAAAGCGTAAAATTACTCTCGTTCATATCGTAGTGTAAATTTACTACTATAATAGAAGGAAAAAAAGTTTCCTCCTATTATTGGAGTAAATTTTTTTAGAGTGTAATGTGCTACACTGTAAAAAAATTTACTCCAATAATAGGAGGAAACTTTTTTTCCTTCTATTATAGTAGTAAATTTACACCATGATATGAGCGAGAGTAATTTTACACTTTACGGTGTAAATATTTACTACAAAATTACTCACATAAATAAGTAAACTTACTCTTAGAATTATGTAAATTTAAATCAGAAATAAGCAAATTTGCACTGGAACAACTGTAAATTTACACCGGCGAAAATGTAAATTTACATCTGGGTTTATGTAATTAATATTAATAATATTTACGGCAGCCGGTTCTTCGATTTTAATCGTCTTGGAGCTAGTCGTTATTCCAACGGCCAAGAGCTGGCACACCCCCTTCGGTTCAACATCAAAAAACGCTATAACAATAACAATAATATGATGCTCACACGAAAGCACTTCGGACGGAACAGACTATGTGCACACAGAACAAGCCACTTGACAGATACAGCAAAATGCAATAATTCACAAAAGTATTGTAGCACACTCAGTTTTACACAAATGTAGGTGTAATTTTCACACCAAAATCGCAATATTACATGAAAATTACACAAAAATAAAGTAGTGGCACATCTTCACACCAAATGTGGTGTAAAATTACACCAAAATAGAGAAATATTAAAAAATCTGTGTAATATTACACTATTTTGTGGGTTTACTAGAAATTTGGTTGAAAAATAAACGTTTACTGTAATTTTGCTAGAAAAAAGGTGTAAAATTCAACGAATTTTCGATGTAAAATTCAACCTTGTTTTTACAGTGTAGTATGTTAAAGTAAATCCGTAAATGTACTTAAATTCCTTAAATGATGTTATATTAACTTCAAAATTTATACTTCAACACATAAAAAAATAAATAGCAAATGCCGTTATATTGAAAAAAAAAAAACAAAAAAAATATTGGCATATTTGGACTGTATTCTGATTTTTTTTTCGTTTTAGGTGTGAGGAATTACTTATTACACGTTGTCCTGTTGATAAACTATCTGTAACACCGACTTTAGCTCCAATTGTAGCCGCTGATAGTGAAAATTAGAGGCGGCTCGCAGAATGGCCCTTTTCTGTTTGGCGGTTTGGGCACCTTGCGTACGCCCTTTTATGTTTCGTCCATATCCACTTTTATTTTTTAAATAGTTAAACACAACCGATTTCCTTTTTTTTTCAATATTTTCGAAATTTCGCGTAATCTGTGTTGTTCATTTCTCAAAACATCGATTTGAGCCATTTTCGCGGTATTTAATGCTTTTTCTTCTACCCATGATTACCGAAACTAACAAAAATTAAATTCAAAACACAATCTGAGTGGATTAAAACAAAAACAGTTAGGATACGATACTAGCACTTTCGAAATAACGACCGAATCGCAACTGTCCCTATTCAAGTGACCCAATTTTGAACATAGAATTTATTAGTGCATCAGCATAATGTTGATGAAACATAACTGTTGCTATTAAATGTTTCTTTTTTTTCTCGCAAACTATGAGCAACATAATAGCCTTTGTAAACAAATACTGAGTTATGCTCTCTGCTGCAAGGAAAAGGATATTTTGAGATAAACAACTCTCGAAAAGTTTGTCCCTATTCAAGTGACTGGGAGTGTATATCCTTTAAAAAGATGTTGGCAAAGCTGCAACTAAATCATGGTAACTGTATCTTGGCTAATTTTGTTCCATTTCCGGTTTGAAGTAGAGGGTTTTCGACAGATGCAAACTATCCAAAAACAATTCAAAATAATTCAATTTATTTTTATAAAATTAATCTAGTGTTAGTAGTTTTATGGTCAAAAGAGATATATGAAACGAAATTTACCCATAAACATTAAATCTTTTACCAACCGATGGAAATATGGATCGGTTTTGTTGATGCCCCAAAAATGGGGCGTTGGGCGTCTATGGCTACATTAACATTCTAAAGGAAATAATTATGGTAAATCGGTTTACCGTTATTTATTATACCCAAGAATTAAATTAATTTATAGCTTGTATATTTTTTTATTGAAAAGTAACAGAAAATCGGAAAAATTATAAAGTAAGCCACAAAAATACAAAACAAACACTTATATTTTGAGACCATTAGTACACTAGTTAACGGTAAAAATAGTTTCTCTTCAAATGTCATCCAGAAAAAATGTTAGGTAATAATTTGGTTTTGTCGCTGAAGAGCTAGTATTCTCTACTGAAATTATATTGCTTTCGTATCAGAAATCTCATCCGGCAGATTCTGCGAAAAATCACTTATGGATATAAGTTTGCTGTCAATCCAGTGACTTTGTGCTCCAGTTACGGATGCTCAACAGCTGGTGGACATCCTCACCTACGGAGTACATCCAGCGAGCTCTCGCTCGTCCACGCAATCTGGCTACGTCTCGTTGTGCTACTCGTTGTGCGTTATTCGCCTTTACTGCGTACTGGAAGCTTGGAATTAGGGATGTTCCTTCAAGTCCTTTAACATTCGCCCGTCGCTTACGATTACAACAATTTAGGCAAAAATATATACCTATAATGTAATGTAGTATCTAAGTTAATGCTCCTATAAAATCTCTCCAAAATGCCTCTTGATGCGACCCCACCTGGCTTACCTAAAGATCTTAGTTCAAAATAATAAATTTTCACCAAATAACAGTATAAAATTGACATTTACTTGTGTCCTCCCTTTATGCCTCAAGCAAATTTGTGTGTAATCTATATGGAGCCCAACATGCCCATCGCCCCATTTTTGGGGCGGCTATTATTTACAAGAACAACAGTTAAAAAAATATTTTTTTTTCGAAAATATGCTTTCGAGTATTGTCGACTTGACATATATACCAAAAAAACTTATATATTCGAGAAAAAAATAATTTGGGTATATATGGGTTAAGTGAAAACAATAGAGCAATCTATTAACCTATGATTTTTATTCTTAACTATTTAAATTTAATCGATAATACAAAAATTAAAATATTCGACACACGCTGTCCGAATTGAGCAGGCTGTCACGGATTCTATGCTGAATGAATTCGAGTGTTGTTTCTAAGTTCTATAGTTGTGAATGCTTCGATGCTAAGACTAGAATGTAGTTGTGCTGATCTGTTGCGTAGCTCGTCTTTTATAATGCTCGAGCGTGTTCTAAGTGGGGATGCCGCATGCAATGTGCTTCAGCTGTACGGTGTATGCTCGCGGGATGTTGCATGCGATACTGTTGTGCTATCGTCAGGCCGGTAGTCAGCTGATTTGGTCAAAATTGATGATAAGTGTTACGAGCGTTTTTAACAAAATGAAATTTGACTAGGTAGCCTGCGATAAATGCAACATACACTGCATCAAATGGATCACATTCAGTTGCGCCGATGATGTTCGATTATACATTGCCCTTAGCCTTTCAACAGGATTTGGTAAAAATTGCTAAATCAGTAGAGCCTCGATTATCGAACTAATGTCGATAAGGGGTGGTTCGGATAACCGAAAGTTAGTTTGATCGAGTTTTCATAGAAAAATTGGAGTATCGCCTAAAAGTTAATATAAGCAACAACCTGGAAATGTGCCAAACGACTAGCACTGAATAAAAATAAGAAATTCGAAGTAATTTAGTGCTGCTGATGAGAGGTTGCTTGCTTCAGACACTTGATTTTTTCATTTAATTCGATGCATTTCATATGAAAAAAGCTGAGTCCCCGGTTCGGTTAATCGGCGTTCGGGTAATCGACGCTCTACTGTATTTATGTGACCCCTTAATGAATAATGTCCAATTTCAAAACGTACACATTTTATTCTGGGCAATATTCTTAAATAAAACATTACTAATCGGGTGGTTTACTATAGTACTGAGGATCTTTAACCATCATCAACAAATTAATGATCGGAAAAAATGTGTTTGTTCATTTGAAATTATATCCAATTGACGATCAAAAATCCTTACGGGTTCCATTCTCATAAGGTGAACTTTTCGTTTTCTTCCTGTCGCCACGAGCGATTATATCAAAACTTCTTTCAACATCATGATTTTCTCCTCCTCCTCAGTTTGGGAGAGCTCGTAAAAGTACAGGCAATTTTTATCTTAACCAAAAAAGTATCTACGTTTCTCTATGATGATTTGTTTCACTTTCCTATTTACATCATTAACAGTTCCAGCAGGATTCTCAATATTTTACTTGTTGCAACTCGTTTCCCCTATCCACCGGCCAACCAAACACGATTTTTGCTGCCTAAAGAGATATAGAACAACTACTGGGCCAGTCTACACGCGAAACAAGAAAAAGATGAAAACCGATTTTTTAGAAAAGATTCGTGAAGAGCAAGGCAAGGAAAACCTCAATTTCCATATAAAAACCGGTTTTGATCTCGAGTTTCACCGACTAAAAAATATACTCAAATAGAACACTAAGAAACCTGAGGGACTTTTTTATCGATTTAGTCTTTGGGCGAAAATTGTTTAAATTTAGCAATACTCTAGCTTCCTGTAGGAAATAATGTTTACTTTATTTTTGTAGTAGATAATTTTTCCGGGAAATGAACCGTTTTCTTTTTATACGCAAAAAACAAGAAATTTGGCACTTTTTGCTTATTTTTTTTATGTTCCGACACTTTTTTTAGGGTGAAAAGTTGATATTCGGAATCAGCGCCCCAAAATACATATAACAAAATTGAGAAATAAACTTCCGCATTTTTTTCCTGACGAAAATACGATATTATTGGGCTAATAGTAGGTACAGCAACAAGATTTTTTACGGTGATCATCGACCAGAGTGGGGGCAAGCGCCTTCCCTACCCACCTCTGTATTAAGGGAGTAAAAGCACTGACACACAATTTAGTGCCTATAACATCGTATCAGAAATTGTATTATTCATGTTTTTCTTTTAATCGTTTTCGTAAAATTATAACGTCGAACATTTGACTTAGAGCTCTAAACTTTGGAATCCGATCATATACATATAGCCGTATCGACAAACGGGGGTTCTTAGGTTAATCTTATTAAATCACTTTCGAAATTTTGTTGAAATAACATCCCAAACCTTCGATAATTTACACCGGGGTTTACCCTCATTCTTAGCTGCGAATGTATTAGTAGGTAGAGTGACCAGATGTTCAAGCTAAAACAGGGAAAACAGCTGGTCAATTTAGGGTAACTCCATGTTTCTTTGACAGGACATGGGTGCGTTCTTCCTTTATTTAACTTTGATATATGATAAACTCCGACCGCCAAAAGGATTCGAATGCCTTTTCTAGTTAGATGCCAGTACTGATAGTGGTAATTATTTGAGCACATAGTATCAGAGGCCGAGGAAAGCTGAAAGAGAACAGCTCTCATTGGATTAAAATATTTTTCGAATATTACGGGTAGGTTATTTTAACATACATTATTTTCGAGCTTAAATTCCCCCCACATGAAGGAAATTTTGGTGCATAAAAAAATCGTTTTTAAATTTTTACACAACGCACAGTGGAGTATTTGAATCAAAAAGCTGGCCAACATTATTACGTACAATTTTTCATGTGGAAATGCATTGAAATTCGATTTAGATATTTTTATTTTAAATTTATTATAAAAAAGTATAAAATTAAATATCAAAATTAAACAAAAAAATAGTAGTCTGGCTGGTCTAGCGGTTAGTGCGCGCACCTTCGGTGCACAGGGTCATAAGTTCAAATCTCACCGTGTTCCATGGTGTTTTTTCGAACTCACGAGCTTGTGACGGACTATGATCTCACTCAGATGTTAAACGAGTACCCATTTATGGGGATAAATAACACTGCTGAGCGTGATGCTGATCTCATTACCTCATCAAAAAGCAGATAAGATCTTGGAAATAGGATGTCACTAACACATCCTGCGGCCTTAATCCCATGTTGGATTGTCGCACCTGTTATTTATTTATTTTTAAATAAAAAAATAAAAAAAAAAAAATTTAATAAATAAAAAAAAATTTAAATTAAATAAAAAAAAATGTAAAAGGTAAAAATAATATTTATTATACATAAAACGATTACATAATAAATTTTCTTAAAAATTAGTCAGCGGAATCTGAGTCCTCATCGTCCTGTTCTCCGTCACTTTCTTCGTCCTCTCCTTCATCATCGTCCACTTCTTCTCCATCATCATCATTTTCGCCGCTAGTTTCGTTTCGATCATTTTGCATTTCGGGAAGTAAAAGGCCTATTGTTTCGGGAGAAAATGGCTTACTTTTCTTCCGTGGCTGTGGTCTACTACTGCTTAATAATGGATCGGAAGTCAGCAACAGTCTGTTCAAAACGTCTCTATTACAAGCAACTCTACAAAATTTTCGAGAGAAGCTTTGCCTGTACCACCTAAAATGCTTGTTTCTTGCTTCGGCTGCCTCTTCCGATAACTGTCCGATTGGCACAAGAAAATGGGAAATAACAACAGCACCGTGAATTAAGATTTTGTGAAGTGTGGGTGACATTGGATGCCATCCGTATAATTCTACATAAAGTTTCGCTGTGTTGTATGCGTAAACTTCAAACTTTTCTGTATCAATTGAAAATCCACTTGAAAGTGCTTCTAATATAACTTTCATCCTGTATATTAAATTTTCATTGATGCCGGTAATCCTCAATGATGCATCAGGGTCGGAAAAAAATCTTCTTGCCGTGTTTCCGTCATTCGTATTCCCAAATCCTGCCTTTAAAATGTCTACTAAAAGACCCATTTCGTCCCGAAAGGCATGCTGAATATGGTCCTTTCTCTCTTTGATTACGGCTTTCTCTTCGTCCGATCTGGCTTGCCACTTTTTTATTGGTAATTTATACGATAAATGCAGCAAAGATTCGAAAAATCGAATCCTTGCATGGAGAACCGATAGACCGAAACGCAGATTTTCGGGATTAATTGGTGCTTCCTTCCTCAAATTATTGAAATCCTTTGACGTCAATCCACAAATGTAGTATCTCATTGTTGAAGTTGTACTAGTTGCTGCGTTGCACACCTTTGCGTCAACCATTGTGAGTAGTAAATTGTGCGCTACTCGAAGGATCCCATTTGATGTTTGTATCTCCGTTTCATTCAAACTTCTGGCTTGGCCTTCTATATAGTCCACTTCTTCCTTGGTGACATCCTTTGATTCGTGAACAAACCGAATTCTTATGGGTCGGGAGACGATGGTACCGGGTTCTGCCATAGAATTTTGTTTCCGCCATTGTTACCAATGAAGAAGAAGATAAGGAAGTATACCAAGCAATAAGATGCACTATCGAAAAGGTGACCAATTTCGGTGTTCTCCCTCTCTTTCTATCCTAACATAAGTATTGTTAGTCTCATTTAGTACGGCTGTCATCCCAGTATATTGGTTGAATGAATTAATAAGATAGCAAATGGTCCCACATTTTTGGTCTATGACTCTGTCCTCTATTTTCTTTGTCTGTGATTGTTACCAACTTGTAGCCGTAACGGCACAAGGGAACTTTGGAAATTGTTGGAATCGCTGTCGGTGCTATTAACGAACTTCTTCTTAAACTGCGACTGCTGCGATCCGTCACATCCCCATTTTGTGGCAAGTTGCAAGGCGTTTTGTTCGTCTTCACTGCAAGTTTTCATCACATCATCCAAATACTTGCACAATTGCGTAGAAGTGATATCCAGTAAGTCTTGTAATTTTACTTCGGCACACGTCTCGGTAACACTGATTGAGGTTTCCCTCGGATAGCACTAGTTTTTCGCATTTTTGACAACCGAATAGCAGAGATAAATAGTCCTGTTCGAACTATGTAGTATTTCCCATTGCTTTCGTGTAAAATCGCCTTCGACAAAGATGGCCAAAGCCTCAGATGGTGAGTGCTTTTTTATCTCTTGCTTGCTCGCGATAACGAGCGCCTTTTGCATTTACGGCCCTTGTGGGTGTTGCCTTCATGATTCTCGCGACTTTCGGTTTTCCCTCGGCACGGTGACTCATTTGAGCTGCGTACGTTAATACATCGGCCGGCATTTGCTCTCGTAATTCCTTGCTCTTCCTTCGCTTCGTCCTGTCGCTCGCTTCACCAAAATTTTTATTCGGTCGGCCCGGTCTCTCGGCATTCCAAACGGGGAAGCTAACAACATTGTTAAGCCACTTTTCGTTTTTCTTCAGGAAACGATGCTCGATGTAATTCACGGCTGCCCATTTTTGTTTAAAATTCGACTTGAAGCGTCCGAGGAGGTTTTTAATACGTGTACATCTCCAACTGGACATTTAGTCAAATCAATTATTTTTTTCTCTAAGAATAACGTTCTTTCGAGAGAATTCTTACTCGGGCTTTCCTGCATTATTTTGATTTTTTTTTATTTTGAAGTGCTTGAATTTCACTGCAGTCAGTTGTTTTATATTCATCAATTTGTATGTTCTAATTGCACCTTTTCCATTAATAAAAAGCGTTTTATCCCAATTTTGTTATATTGCTCTGACACCTTTTACATCTCTACCATTCAAGTGTTATTTAGCAGGTAGAATCTGCTAAATGTTTTATTACTTTTATGTTTTTTTTTTTAACCAATAAGGGGGAAAGAGGGACGTAGAATGAAAGGTCTGTTACCCTTCTGGGTGTAGTCTAGGGTGAAAATTTTAAGGTTTCAAATTTGGGGCGAAGGTTCTATCAACATTTTCTAATTTTCATTATCTCTCTTTGACATTCATTATCTCTCTTTGACATGTAATAATAAAGCAACGAAACATAATCGGAAAAAAACTTCCCAACCACATAAACGGCAATCGACTATTTCTGTCACTCGTTCTAGTGAATATTTATCACGAAGAACTGGTAAAACTGCTGGTGCTGGTGAACATCCAGTTATTTCATCCATGTTAAAAAAAATATTGTATCCGCAATGTTACAAAAAAAAAATGAAAAAAGGTAAAGGAACTTACATGTCAGGTTCACGGCCAACATTTTGAAAAATTACTTAAGCGACTCTTTATTTAAACGTAAGAATCTTGAAGTTTAAAATATTTAATATGTCAACACGAAACGGTTATAATTGGGTTATAATGTTGTGTATAACCTATACCGACGTACAAATCTAGAAAGCACGAAAAACCCCAAATATTCAATTTAAAGTTTTTTTTTGTAAGGAAGGAAGGAATAGATAGGTCGGATCTGGCACACTTTTAACATTTTATAAGCACATCCAAGACCTACCATTAGACCTAGATTTGAAATTTTTCTCACTGTGGATCATGGTGTTTTACGAACTCACGAGCTTGTGACGGACTATGATCTCACTCAGATGTTGGCCATCCAGAAAAATTAACAACCGTTCGTGTATTGAATTTTAAAGGTGATTACATCCACATGGAAAGGCTATTCCACGTTCACTGACTGATTGTTTTTTCGTCGACATTTCATGTCTGACCTCCGAAAAACCTTGGTTTTCCCTTGGTTTATATGGGATTCATTAGCGCGAACAGAGAGGGACGCTAAATATACATGCCACTCATGGATAGTGAACGTGTTAATAGAAACTACAAATTGACTGACGCATTTAAAAAATATTTGATCAAAATTTCATAGTAAATCATTAAAGTAGCTAAATATAACTGCAAATACCAAAATAAACGTGGATCCATATCAGAATGAAAGCAATCAAATAATGTACTCTTCATAGTTACAGCAATTTGTTTTAAGTATTTTATGGATTTCTAACTTTTTCGAAAGATTACAATACAGTGATGTTTTTCCCGTAGTTTGGACGATTTGACTAGTATAATTTTTTTTGAGTAATGTCGCACTAAAAATTTTTGTAATAAGGAAATTAAACAAAAATTTTATTAAATAATTCAAAATTAATAGTTTCGAAGTCTTTTTCTTTTTAATTTTGAATGAAAACGAAATTTCTAACATATTTTTGGCTGAAAGAAGCATTTTCTTAAAATTATTGGGATGAAGGTGGGTTGGACAATATAATCACGGACATATGGAATGGGATCCTTGGCAAAACGTAACTTTAGGATCTCACTAAGGAAAACGAAAAGATTTAAGTTTAGACAGATTAAGTGTAGCGAGAGTTTGCAGAATCTGATTATGCAACGCAACCTTCGAAACTATTAAGTGTGCGGGTAACACTCTCCTAGTTCCCTATCTCAGAATATCGGATCTCTTTAGATTGCAATTTTTCTATTTAAAAAAACTGCTAACTTTATTTAAAAAGCGGAAGTTGTTGTGCCATCCAAAGAGTCAAACAGCTTAGATAACTTTTTTTTTTAAGAATATAGTAAATTAGCAAGCAGAAAAGTTTCTTAGATCTTCGGCCAGGTAAAGCTTTTACGCTCAACCGAAGAATTCGATCATCCGGATGGGGTGCGGTCGAAACCAATTCGGAATATCGGGCTGCTAGCTATTTTCCCCATTTCATTTTTTAAGGACTCAGACCACACGCAAAAATTACACATTTCTTACTCTCCATTAACAGTTCGAGACACCTTCCAGTTACCTTCTATGTGAAGAATTTTTGCTATCTATTTGGAAAATTCCTAACTATAGATACTGATTTTCATCACTTAGAGTAGGTACTAACATCGTCAGTTCACGTGAAATCCATGCAAATACTGTCAAAATTTTGATGATCGTGAAATCGAATTCGCTTGGTCTTACTCACTTCACATGAAAGTCTCCACACCGGTTTTTGGCATTTCACCAGCGAAAATAAATGCAGTTGCACTTTATGTCACAGTGAAAAGATGTCTTCGACAATCAATCAGAACGCTCACTCTTAAATTGAGTGAATAAAAAGCAAGTCTCCACGGCACCGTTTTCACGGGAGACATATATGCAAGTTTTTCGCTAGGTGAACTCAGTACATACCTTTAAATTAGGCGGTTGTTATCGTCTTCTTCTGGTACAAACCAATTCAAGAGTCTAGGAGTGCATGATACACCATGAAACTTCAAAACTATTTAATGAATTTCTCTACAATAGAATGTATGCATTTACATCTTCCTTCTCATATCACAATCGAAAATATGACATACTCATCTGCCTTGCAACTGCATTTATACAAGTTCAAAACATGACTAAAATCAATCTTTGTCACAAAGAATTCCTTAATTGGCACCCGACCAACAAGTTGCGTGTTACTTCTCATTGCACCACAGCATACAGTCAGACAGTAGTAGTTCCTCTGCCATACATCTTGGCACGATTATGTCCTTGCTGATGGCGCACTATCACATTAAAAACTTCGTGTTGAATCTATTTCATTATTTAGCAGACAGATCGTTTGGTTTGGCATCATATCGCGCCACACTTCATTTTAAAAGTCCGCGAAGAAAACTATTCTGACTTCTTGACTGTAAAGCGAAAGATATGCAACTTGACTTATTCAGACAACCGCATTAATACATAGGAAAACCTCAACTCAAGTGTATGATATTTTGCATATAACGACGGAAAATTGAATTTCACTCGTTCAAGTTATGGCATAAATCTTGCGCATATAATTGCCTTCGCGTATCGGAACGCATCAATCAGGTTAATTAAATTTACAGGAACGCCATTAAATAGAATATTCTCTGTTTTGGCGTTTCAGATGGTGCGCGGACTGGAACAGAGACGGCTATGGCTGTTACAGCCTAGCCAGCTAGCTTAGCTTCATGCTACAGTGTAGTCTAACGACACGTTCTAAACATAAGAGTGACCGTCGGGACTCGCAACACTTATCTTGCGCCATTTCACGATTTTATTGCATTGTTAGAGTAGTCATGGAAAAAGACATTTGGAGACAAAAAGACGACATGCTTAGATCTAGGAATTATATGCATCCGCCGTTACTTACGGCATCATGTGTGATTATGATTATGAGCTAACAGTGACGCCAGGGAAGATATTTTAAGAAGTAGATCAAAAGTCAAGTGTTTGGAACAAAAAGACTTAAAAAAGGACCAATCAAGGTGGATACTGTTCATATTATGAATATCCATGGCAGTTTACCAACAGTCTTCATTCTATTGTTCTACACCAAATTTAGTCGAGAGCCACCATTAGCTTGGCCTATCCTTGTCTATCTATTTGTTGCATCCGTTGTCGGGACATGTTTTTGTGATAGCATCTAACAGAGTGCAAAAGGCCCATGATTGTCATTCCAGCGTGTGTATGCAATGTGAAGGAGCAATACATGCTGATTCAGTAAACTGCACTAGGCCCCTTTCTGTACGTTTTATTATCATCATAATAATTTAGCGTGCGTTTGCAAAAGAGTTTGTGCGATCAGATGAAGTGATCGTTGCTGTACAATCACTCGCAATGAGTACTTGTTTCTAGGATTCGCATAATATATCCATGAGATGTTCTGCAATGCACGGCTAGCACATATATTTCTTTCAGAGGTGTTCCGCTACACCACTGTCGCGATCTTACCACCATACTCGTCGACAAAACATGCATTCGGTATGTTCCAAACATCGCAGAAAGTTTATACATACCTGAGAAACGACGACCAAGTCTGTCGAGTGTTTTGAAGAAAAACGTGCTCATCTCGTCATGATCATCACGATCATAATCATCATCATCTTCATTATAATCATCACCACACCAACCATCATATCATGATGGAGCCCATATATGAGCGCGGTCGCAACATTGCACCGGAATAGGACGGGCATATTTGACCATATACATATGCAGGAACCTACTATCTTAATGTAGCGCGTTCGTCATCGTATTCGTCGTAGGAGCTGTGCGGCGTTCTTTTTTGATATATTGTTGCTCATTTGTAGCACGCGATAGTTGTTATTAAACGCACCGAGAATTATGACGAAGGATATGTTTATGTGCGGTTTGCACACCATACGATCATGGAGTTTAGCCACTTAATCTCCACTTAGAGAAATAGCGTTGTAGCCAACGGACTCGATGAAGGAAGTGGGAGCTAAAGTCGTGGCGATTCCGATGTGTAAATTCGTCATGTTCTGCATTAAATCATGTTGCCCTGTACGATTTGAAAGTTGTTGATTACATTTCACAGCAAGGGTTATTTACGAATGCCCGAGGAGTTCATACATTGAACAGGAGAATTGCAAAAAAAAAATTGGTAAGGTGGCAGGATATATTTCTGTTTCTTGCCAAGGACCTATGGTTACACCTTCACTCGACACATAATCATTATTAAAATCTAAATGCATTGCTCATTACCACAAAACATAAATCTACAACAAGTTCCAATCTGTGGGAATATTTTCGCAGATTCGTATGTATCTAACTAAATTTTCCTATCAGACGTTAACTCAGTTTCCGCGAGTGATACGTGCTAATGACTAGACTGCATGTTAAGAAATTCGTCAGTGTCAACTCGATAGTTCGACACGAAAATCAGAGACCACTCTCTTACAGTTAACACTGATACTTGCCATTCAACTTGGTCCGATCTTGATCAATTCCTTAACGCTTTAACATGACAACCTCGGGGGAAAACTCAATGAATTTTCCTTGTCTCGCCTGAATGTACGTTTGCACTTGATATCTGTCACTTAAAATATCTTCGCGCGCGCAGGTGAATTTGTGTACATTATAATATCGAAATGATCACCCGGACGATCGTTTGGTTTCCTTACTTTGCATTACTATCTGGAGGGTGCAAGAAAAATGGTCAAATCAAATGCGCGCGCATACATACATTTAAATTACATGCAATCGGTGCACGCATAAATTTAGATTTCGACTAAAAGATAGCGCCAAAATGTCGAGATTATGGAGAGGCTGAAGTTGTCAGTTGCTGTGTGAGATCTTGGATGTAGGGAATATTTTAGTGAGAACTGTTTGGTTTCTGTAGAGGAAAATGAATTTGTTTCAAGGATTATTCGGGTAATGGGAACGATGATAGTGAGATAAGAGGATTTTGAGCGATGTCGTTGTTTTTACAATCCAATTTGAGAGAGTAAATGTTTTGTCAAACAAATCTAAATAAAAGACAATAGTAGAAAATCACAAAAAGATATAGTGGGGCATACAATATGTAAGATGATCGCGACTGTATTTATAATCACACGTTCGCTGTCTATGCATCACAAGTGTACAAAACGTTCCACTACACTCACGCCCATGAGTCATATGTGACTAGAAAAACAAATAGAAAACAAAGGATTTTCCAAAGACATGTCATGTCCACGAAAAAAGTCGGCCAGTGAACGCGTTAGCCATGAAAATAAAAACATTCCACGCCCTATACTCGTAAAAGATGAATTTTGTCATGACAAAAGGACAATTATTGCTAACAATCCTCTTGGGCCACATTGAAAAATTTTAAATTAATTATCAAATACATATAATAACGAGACCGAGGCTAATTTCGGGCGCGGCCGAAATTTGAATACCCGTCACATTTGAATGAAACTTAAGCTCCTTTTGTGTTAAAAATTTCTACCGCAGCCCTATATGACGTGTTGCGATTCCATCTGTTCCTGGATACGTTGGGGTTAATCTAGGAACACACTTGGATGTATTTTGGTTAAGATTCAAAAAGAAAAAAGTTGTTCTTACAAGAACCTAATATTTGGGGGTTGGTTTGTATGACAGCCCTATGATGTAATGTTCCGATTCCATCCATTCCTAAATATCTTCTGAGGCTTTACTAGCCTAAGGTGACCAGATTCCCGAAGGCCCAATGCAGTACACATTCCGGAATTCGGTTTTCAGGCAAAGCCTCAATCGTACTATTTTATTATTTGTTATCATTCGCTTAATGTTATCAAAACAGCAAGGTCCCGATGTGATCGCATTAAGCGGCGTCAACTGTATGTCACGAGGCTACCACCATTATGGATGCCATAAAACGACCACATATTCTCCATCGTTTCATAAGTGATATTTTCCTAAACGGAATACAGCAAGAATAGTAGCCTTTATTCTGGGAAATGTGTGGTGAACCTTGGGAAAGCAAGGGACGTAGCCAGCGGAGGGGTCCTGGAGTCCTTAACTTCGCACAGTATTTCTAATTTATTCATTCCTAAAACTCTACCGAAATTAAGCTTGCAGTCAGATAAATTATGTCATCTGGACGAAATAAACAATTTGAAACACATAAAAATCTGGTGATCCAAAATTGGGATGGTCTTTCATAATGGAAACTTCAACAAATTTCGTAAGACCTTCCGATGATAGCGGAACAATTAAGTAATCGCGCGTGCTATCGTGCTCGCTAAATCCTGGCTACGTCCTTGCAAGGTTCTGTTGGTACTAAACAAACCCAGAAAAGATCTCTCAACTTCTAAATGTTCTCATTGACAAAACATCACCAGCATGTGAAGTGCAAATGTATGTTCTAACACGCAAAGTTATAACAGGCATGGACGAAGTGTAGCCAGGATCTCGTTTAAAAGGGGCAAACCCAACAATTGTTTAACACAATGAACCCGGATTTTTTTTAGGGTTAGGAATAGGTATTTAATTCAAATGTACGACAAAGATTAGGACTTTTTGTCAGTTTAAATTGTCGGTTTTTTTAAAACCATATTTCAAGAAAGGACAATTTATAATCAAATTTGTTTCAATACGGATTCGATTTCCGCTTTCTAGACAGTACAGTACAGATACTCGCAGTGATTTTTCAACTTTTGAATTTCAGTGTTCGAAACTGCAGTCTCAGCAGCATTGTAGGGATGATAATGGCCCTTTCCCTATCTATGACTATCCGTGACCCTGAGACAAAAATCATGAAACTGTTTATTTGAAGTACGAAAATTACACCTCCGTGTACCTACCTATTTAAAAGTTTCGTTTTGTTTATTACAATAGGTAAATTAATACCTCATTGCACAGCCAATTCTTAAGTGGATTGCGACCCTCTGGGCATTTATCGCTACTTTATTGGATTTAGTCGAAATATAGTGGAAATCCTTGCAGAGTCCTTTAGTTTGAATTTTCTTTTTCCTAAAGAGGTTGATAGGGGAATCGGATGGAGTACAGTAATTTTTCCATCGTTTCAAATGGCATCTTTACATGGCTGTTACTTCTGAACCTTGGTACCTATAGATGCTTGAAATTTTTACTTAATACGGGCAGTGCGGTCCTCTATACATGGCTGTTAAATTTCAAAATTTTCCGCTCCAAAATTTCCGAATTAGGGACAATTTTCAATTAATACGATTGAAATCCCGAACGCAGATCTTGAAATTTGGAGACAATGTGAGCGGTGAGCGCCAAGTATAGCTCTACAGCTACAAGTGTGAGGTATAGCCTTGAAATTTTCACAAGTCTGCCAAATTTTCAAATTTATTGGACAAATTTTATAAAGTTTTCGATTAGAAAAGACGAAAGTGCGATTTTGGCAGCTGTAACTGTCGAACGCAGATAGGGGGACCCTAAAATATGGAGAAATGAAAGTAAATGTAGTCCCTAGGTTGTGGAGCTATCTGGCGCTTACATTTAGGTACATTAAATTTCAGACCGATTGACCAAAGAGTTCCGAAATTATCGAAAATGAACGTTTGCCACATGAAAGTGAGATTACCGTGCTAATAACACCTAACAGACTTTGACTGAAGTCAAAATGCTGTACTCTACAGCAAAATGCTGTACGTCTGGTCAGCTTATACTAGCCATACATTGGGGTGAAGTTTGGTTAAGATTGATTCACAAAGAAAAAAGTTGTTCATGCAAGAACCTAATTTCCAGCGGTTGGTTTGTATGACAGCCCTATGACGTAGTGTTCCGATTTCATCTGCTCCTAGATATTTTTTAAGGCTTTACTAGGAACACATTTGGATGAAGTTTGGTTACGGTCGGCTTAACAAGGAAAAAGTTTTTCTTAGAAGAATTTAATTTTCAATGGTTCGGTTGTATGGCAGCCCTATGACGTAATGTTCCAATTCCATTCGTTCCAAGATATGTTTTGGGGCTTTACTAGAAACACACTTGGGTGAAGTTTGGTTAAGATTGGTACATAAAAAAAATAGTTTTTCTTAGAAAAACCTAATTTTCAGGGGCAGCCCCATGACCCCATGGTCCGATTCCATTCGTTCCGACATATATACAGCGTACACTAAAAAGAAACTTGTGTACAAATTTTCAGCCCGATAGCTTCAAAACTGAGGGACTAGTTTGCGTTGCAACAGACGGACAGACAGACAGACAGACAGACAGACAGACAGACGGACATGGCTCAATCGATTTCTCTCGTCAAGCTGATCAATAATATATATACTTTATATAGTCGGAGGTGCTTCCTTCTGTGCGTTGCAAACTTCATGACAAAGTTAATATACCCTTTCACATAGTGACGGGTATAAAAACAAACGGTACAATTATAATCGCGTCCATGAAATTCAGCATCACGAATAAAGTAAAAACGAAAGATTCAAGCGAGTTACTTCGAAATTTTGGTAATTGTATACTTTAAATCAGTTACCCTCGGAAAATTAGCAATTCACTTCGGAAAAAAAGTTGGGGAAAGCTTAAGGTCAATATTATCCTCAAAGTTGAACTTCGTATTTTATTTATAAATTACGAATAGTTTGAACAGGGATTGAGTAAACAATGGGAATTCCGAAAAGGTTGCCTGTGGTGAACAAGCTCAGGTATTAATTAGATTTCGTGGTAATTTACTGTTCCAGAATCAATATATGTATCTCATATTTTTGAAAGTAACTACCTAGAACAGTGGATATTGTTTATAACAACATGGACTATAACGACGGAAGTTCCATGTTCCACAAATAATCGATCGGTTATAACGTCGGAATTAATACGGCCCGAGAGACAAAAAGCTTGTCGTCATTCGTATGAGAAATGAGTGCTTTTGTGGCATAAAAGATAGACTTTGAGATTTAAATAACATTTAGAATGAAGTTCGGAAGTTCACTCATAAGTAGAAAAGAAGTTGCAAGAATTATTGTTTTTGAAAGGCCAAATGACCTGAGGCGACATTCCATTGCACTCAACCTAACGTTTTTAAATAGTTGTCAAAATCGAAGTTAATGTTACAAGACAGGACGGTAGAACATTTTCGAAATCTTGTACAAACTTTATGCAGCAGATCCACTTTAATTCGGTACCAATGATCGCCCAGGATAGTGACGCAGTTAGCAATACATTTCTTGGTTGAGAGCTTTCAGTTCGCCGTCCTTATGGTGTCAAAATTCAATAGGGAGCTTTAGCAAGACGAACAAACCGTTTTTTCCGCATAAATAGAAAAATTAGGAAACTTGATTTTTTATTTGTAGCTTTTACAAAGTGGTAAGTTTAGGTTCTCGTTTGCCACACACAAAAAAAGCTACAAAATTACAATTTTGCCCTATCAAATATGCAGCCTCAACTATTTATAGAAAAAATTCAGGCTATTCAATTTTTCCATATTTAAAGAAATAAAAATTCAGCTTTTCCCTTAATGTGTGTGTCACACAAGGACATACCCTTGCGGCCAAACGTATACTTTAACAGAGTGAGCCGCAATCTACAGCGCACAAACAATCGTGCGATCTTTGCCAGGAGGACCATTAAAATCACGCTTTGGCCAGACGTCAGGGCGATACAAGGTAGTTAAATGAAACGATAAGACATTTGGAATTGTGTAAGCAAGGTTAACAATTTCATAAAACTCCTTACTACGAAAATATGTTTCGAATACCACATTTATCATCATAATCATGCTGTACAGTACGGATATGCTAAACAACCGTCGACTTCGAATCCGCTCAAATGACTCACTGAGAAAAAAAATCCTGTAAATTCAAAAAATACGCATATGATTCAAAGAGATTCAAATATGATTTTGCTTCATATTTGTTTCCCTTTGAATCATTCAATAATCCCTTTATTTCAAACGGATTTTCCTTTGAACTAATAAGATATTCCTTTTGAAAGTCTATCTATAATCACTTTAAATTAAAGTGATGCAGTGTCAATTTAATCAGGCCACAACCATAAATCGAAAGGATTTCCTTTTAATTTAAAAGGATGGACTCTTTGTTTTAAATGCATGAACTCAAAAAAATACTTTAAATTACACCAAAAGGAGTAATTTTCACAGGGTGTTCTTTCCCTGTGAAAATTACTCATAAATGAGTTTTGTATAACTGACCTCGCTATAGGTGTTGGCGACATTTCATTTACCTCTTTACGCTCTAAAATGCATAATAAATTACCTGCCTACAGTGGGATTCGATCTCGCGGCCCTATGATTTGAAGACTAACGCCCCTACCTACTACACCACACACACAGACTATACGGGACGACGTTTATAATTTGCACCATATATTGTGACATCGCTCTACCACACTGCCGACCAACTGCGAGTGTAAACAAAAAAAATCCTATTGGAAATTTGGATTTAAAGGATTTTACATTAATTTAAAAAGATTTCCTATTGAAAATTTGGATTTAAAGGATTTCCCATTAATTTAAAAAGAATTAATTTGAATTAAAGCGATATATATATAAAAGGAAAGGATTGTATTTAATAGGAATGTAACTCGATTTCAAAAGGATATCGAGTTAATTTTAAGGGACGTTATTTTTCTCGGTGTAAACGTAATCGCATCCATCTTTGGCGAAGTTTTGCTCGATACAGCCATGGGTACAGTCGCATCCCATCATTGTTTGATCAATTCTAAAGACACAACTGTCCGTACTGAGTACGTTGTGTCAATCAGCAGTTGAAGCGGCCGAAAATTGCTATCGCTGAAATATAAAAACAGTTGGAGGATATATAAATGAAATGCGAATCCCGTCGTCGCGTCGTCGCAAAGAGGGGGAGATTGCGCGACCTGGCACTAAAGGAGTCAAAAGGCACAATGAGATGAAAATTGATTGTTTTTTGAGCGCTTTCAGCTCATTCTTAATCTACTTGCAACATTCCTCGCAGGATGGAAATTGCGATCCGCGTGTGGGTGATGTCACTAATAGGTGTAATAGGCATTGTCTCGCCAGTTCCAATTCATGTTAAGGAAACAAAGCGAAGATAATATCTGTGAGCACTGCCAGACATTTGGGTTGGGGAGGTATCTGTTCAATTTTCTTCAAGACCACCCTATAAGCCATTCCCTATGGATTTGTATCCGAATCCTCACAGAGCTATTAGAAGCGATTTTGTTTGCTCCTTTTAATTGCAGGTTTCAGGGACCTACGATCTGCTTTATAAGACTTGAGCAAATCATTGTACGATATCCTCGATCCACCAGTAGTTTTCTTCCGATTAGTGATCCAACTCTTTCTTGGCATGGAGGTGTCGCATACTATTGATACATAGTTGATCGGGCAATTGGGAGAACTTCTGTTCCACTGACCCGGTAACTGTACCTACACAAGACAGGGTTTCTATGAACGAATCCTCATCGAAGCGTCATAGAACGATGTATGGTACCGCGGTGGCGCATGACAAGAGGACAAAGTTGGGAGCGAGAAGGAAACAACCACGAGAGCACATGCTGCTGTGAAGTAAATGTATAATTCGCTATGACATGCGCACATATTGATTTTCCGATTTTTGAATATTTGAAGCGATACAACCAAGTTGCTTTGGTGCCAAATGAAAAGTGTCTAATGGAAATATATGTTTGAATTTTAGGATGTTTGAGTTTTAGGATCAATTTTGACCAAATTATTAATAATATTAATAATGAGAAAAAAACACATACAAATGATATAAAAACCCATTCTTGCCTTCTTTTTTTAGTTAAGAATGGTTTTTATGTGTTAAAAAAAAAGTCTTTTTCGTTCTCAGAATTTTTTCCTGTATTTTTCGCCGGTTTTGAAATATTTGCTTCTGCTCGTCCCCCTTTTTGAAGGTTGCTGGCTTTTAATCGGTGGGGACATTTTTCCATAATCATGAGGCCATGAGCATCACCAACCATCCTGCAAAGCTCGAGCGATATAGGATTTTTGCCGACCAGATATCGTATTCTTATTTGATCAATACTCATATCTCATATCCCTTCAATCGAATCAAGTACAGAGCAGAACAGAACAACTTGCATAATTTTCAGTTGCTTTTCTGTATACAAAAAAAAAATCTATCCAATTGCTTATGGAACTTGTACTGTCTTGTTCTGAACTAAATCCACTCACTCTACCGCATGCTACCAGTACGTTGCATTAACACTGGGGCATGCATCTTACAAAACGCAACAATGAGGTCAACGAACACAACCTGTTTCGCAACCTAAAAAAATTCATTGTCATCAAATCCGGCGCGGCATCAGCGATTCTCTGCGTCATCTTTCATGTTTTTTCTATATGCAGTTTTCGCAAGCGCAGATACCGCATGAAATTCTTTTCGGTAAACCACCGCGTCTCGTGAGTCGTGACCAGCTGAAGGAGATATACGAGATCTTCTTCTTCCTTGCCTCGTTCTTTATACCGCTCCATGGTTTCGCGTTGCTCGACCTGCAGTGTAGGCACATCGCCCGTTTTGGTGATAATATCTCAGCATATTTCTACAGGCAGCTCTATCTTGGATCGTGTCATCGCCGAGACCAATGCGTTGTTGTACGAGATACCTTCATTGAAATCGACAAGTGCACGAAAACCTGCTCTAGCAGAGAATCTAAACTCTCTTTAACTTAAACTGTGTAGCAAAAGAGCAATTTCCTGTATACGTGTACCTGTTTGGTTGTTTTCGTGACCTACATTAGGCAATTTGGCCAAAACGAAGTGGTACCGATTTTGAGTGAGCTTTGGACATATATGTATGATTTGTATATGATGCACCCGATGCACCCTGTTGGAACGCAAGTCGTCCACAAGTGCAAATTGCTATATCATTTTCCTTATCTGCGATCCAATCCGGTTTTTCATATTGGTCCCTTTCCTTTCCCTTCTATTCACCGTCTGTGATGACAGATCTTGTGCTGCCTGGCAGTGTTTGAAATTCAGCTCTAAGAATTTCATTTAGGGATTAATTTTGCCTCTTGATATACTGGGCAATTGGCGCATCCAAATTGTTGCTTAAAATTGGCCATAGCTGCCTCCTGGCACAAAATTCAATTGGCCAAATGCAAAACATTTAAAGCATCCCTTCAGAGACAATTGTAACTTTAACCGACAGATCGTCCATCTGACATTGATTTTGCCTACTTCCATCACCTTGTTGGCTACGTCTGTAGGCAAGCTTATGGTTGCCCTTTGGGTGCCACCGTACGCCTTCCTCAACGATTTGAGAGGAAGCTCCCCTTCAAATTTCTCTACGAACGCCGCCCGAACATCCTCCCTCGTTGTGACCTCGTCGAGATCTAGAACCTGTATACTCGTCTCCTGACGAAATGCTCTTACACTGGATGGATTGAGTCCTAATAGGTTCGTAACCATTGCCTTGTATCCATCTACGGAATCTCCGCAGCGGTTTTCATTTGGAACAATAGTTCTTCATTTCTTGTTCGGCGAATTCGAGAGACACACAGAAATGGCATTACTTCAATCTTTTTCAGCCTTACTGGTATCTTTTGAATCAGGCAGCTTGGTGAACTTGGCCATAGAGTGCGCAGCGAGACCCTCACCGTTTTTTTGGGATTAACAAACCCACGCCGCACCGCGTGGACCATCCTACAATTGGGAATGTTTTTATCAATGTTAAAAATTATGAATGAACGGTATGACCGTATAGTACGACGGCGCCGGCTATAACGACGAAAAACAGATGGTCCCTTTAATGACGTTGTAAACGATTATTCTACACGATTCAGAATTTGTGCAAAAAAAGAGAGCAATGCTTACATAGGAAAGAATGAGGACTGGTGTGTGTTATCCTGATACAAATATAAAAATATTTACAAATTACCATAAAAATTACAACAATTCGAACGAACGAATATGAAATTACTTCAAATTATAAAAAGTTACCTTTGAGGCTAACAAATCTCTGATTTCGAGTTATTGAGAAATCAGAGTTTTAAATTTTAGAGGGGCTGTTATCATCTTTTACAAAGCCTTTTCACAATGCGAATTAATTTCGAATATGATAGAATCTATCTTGTTTTCCCAATTTTTAATGGACCCATGCTGACAAGCTATTTTACTGAAATAAATGAACTAAATTTAATTAGAAGGTTCGCTATGGAAAAGTGTCTTCGTTACGTTATCAAAGTCATATTTTTACTAATTTATGTACGCTATACTAACTCTGCGGTAAATATTTAAAATTTACAGCAAAAATATTTAGCCATTTCAAATTCGAACATGTTAAAAAGATTTGTTTCTAATATCGTCCACGTGAGTCCTAAATCTTTTTTCAGAACAACAACATACATTCGCCAAATTGGTCTGAAAGATCAACAAGATTTCTAGAACCATGCGGTCAAGTCAACCGTATCTTATGTCGATCTAATAGCAATCGTATTTTCAACATGCATGCTACATACATGCCGATGCTGATCTATATGTACGCTAGTTCTTATATATATCGCACTCTAGCATAGCATACTCAGAATTACCACTCGTTTGTTCTGCGACAAGAAGATATTTGCAATACCAGTATTGGAAGGAACACATCGGAACACTTGGTGGCCCTCGTTTAACCCGCCATCCGTATAAAACAATGCCTCAGTTAATTATGGACAATGGGGAATGTTAATAGTTCCGTTGTTGTCGTACATAAAGTCGCATAAACAGCTCAACTCGGCTCAGCATCGAGCTCAGAGCTCAGTTCTGTTGCACTAATCTCAGTTTGGAAAGTAACAAGCCAGGATAGATACATTTTTATTTGAAAGGTCACCAAGTTATGCTATGTACAGTAAAAGCACAAAACAATATACACAATGGACAGTAGATGGATGAATGGAGAATTTATCAAAGCCAAAAGTCATGCGCCTATATATGTACCTTCTATAGACAGTACTTGCCAAGAATTAGACGCTCTAACATACCACCATGCAAATATAAGGCAATGACGTTCCAATCTGCAAAGAATCCAAACAACACAGCATTCTAGGACTATGCTTATACAAAATTTGTAGCTATCCATTTTAGGTCTGGGCCAGTTATTTGTTGCAGGTTAAGGTCCACAATTCCAGGGCCACAATAATGTCAAGTTGACTGGACCACAGCAAAGACTTCGACAATCAGTTCCGCACACCTCCTCCAACTCGTAATGGGAAAACTGATTTTATGTTTATTGGTACTACAGTTGCTTTGCTATCTTTTATTTTCATTGTGATTATTCCGAGAGCAAATTGATTAGGTGTTTCGCAATCACGTGCGCGCGCTATTTTCAAAATGGAATGAAAACAAATCGTTCTCATTGTTCGATATTGTTTCAAATTCGTCTATAATACAAACGATTGCTGCTATATGGAAAAAGCTATTTGTTACAGGCTGACGAAAAAAGAAGAAACAGAAATTGTGCACAGACATTGAATAACCTTTGTGAAGGAACAAAATGGCAATTCCGTAATAGGCCTATTGAGTTTGTGTAATATGAATACACATTTTTTTTTGTCTGATTGTTTTAAATGCGTTAGTTATTGTTTTGTGCGTTTGTGCGGACAACATAATGAACTGAGTACCATATTTATTGCTGGATTATTGTGAATTGGAAATAATAACTACAATACGCATAGTCAAGGTCTAAATTAATTTTATTTGGCATGCTGTAAATATTGGCCAAAAATTCCTTAGCGGATAGTCATTAAAAATATAACTAGAGCAATCAGCGGGAATTAAGTCGTTTATTCATAGTCTGTCATTAGAATTGTTCGTATTGTGTAGCATTTATTAATTAAATGATATTAACTATTGAGTACCCATAAATACCTAAATGACTGTAACGATCAAAAACTTAAAACTGACATTGAAAAAGGTAGGCGAAAGTAAATTTGTCTACAAATGCCGTTGTAGGTCAAAAAGAATACACTTGAATTGATTTCTTAAGGGAATCCTTATCCCTTTCCGTCCTTAGACTATTATTTTTTACACACTAAAAAAAATATTATTTCCACTCTGCTTTTATTTTTCATGAATGTTGGCTTTATTTGATCATTTCAGTACCAATATGTCAACTTTGGAGTTTCTCGCTTTAATCTTTCGTTTTAAATTATGTTAAAACGAAAGATTCAAACGAGTAACTTAAAAGTTTGATAAATGCATACTGAATTGTGTTATAAGTAAGGTGGGTCAATATTTTCAGAAACGAAACATTTATAAATACAATTAATTCTGACTATATCTGGTGGTCCGGATGTTTGAAAAGGAAACAAACTATAAGCTTTTTCGTGTAAAAAGCAAGTAAATTTTTGTACGTCAAAATTTTTATTTTTTTATAATCGGGCAAAATCATTCGTAGATTTTCTTTACCGATCGATATTGGCGGTAGCAGAATTTCAATACTTCAGAATGATGAACTCTTGGATAATTGGTTTGATGGTCAAAGTTTTTACTAATGTTGGAACAGCGTCGGTGTTTTCGAACATGCATCATTTTTTTTGCTCAACAAGCTGTTTGTTTTTTTGTAAAGGTTAATGTAGCCATAAAATTAAATGTTCGCTCTCAATTTGTCCTTCATTGGATTCATGGATTCACGCCCGGCTATCATTGGCTTTAGTGGGATATGGGCTCAAAGTATCTTATTTGGTACCTGATAAAACAAAAACATCAATGTGTTGTCAATATCTACCTGTATAAAATTAAAATGTATTGTAACCAAGTGTGTAGCTTCTGTTGCCACATATAAAATTCCGAAAGTCCCCATGAATGCTAGAACCTCTAAGCAAGCTGAAAGGTCTGATAAAAATCTGTCAGGGAACAGATTTTTGGAAGTGTCTATACGTAGGAACGCTTTTCAACAATTTTGACTGGAAAGGAAAGACAAGCTTGTCTGTTGTTCTGCTTCTAGTGCTTTAATCCGTGAATTGAAGTCACAGTTTTGTACAAATATTTTTAACAGATACTATTTTGTTGGGTTAATACGTTGCCTTGTATCAGACAAACACTTCCATGATGCTTGACAATTTCACGGAAATACACTTGCTGAATTGGATAAGCCAATGACACATAAGAGTGAAATTTGCAACTTTATTTAGCGATTGTTAACTGATTGATTGGAGGGTAAGATAAACCTACAAATTAATAAAGTGAACCCTTCGAAAGATTATTAAAAGAATTACAGTCCTGTATAGAATACAACAAATAAACCTTAACACATTCATCATCTCTAATGCATGCCCAAAATGTATACCTTTACATTGAACACACTACTGATCAACTTTATCAATCCATATGCGGAGTGATAAAATCTCAGATATTTTCAATGACAACAAACAATGACCTGCAAACACGCTGCATTGTACACATACCTTTATGGAGCTGTTTTATTACTCGACAACCTATATTGGATTTAGTTAGTTCAAGTTGCAAGATCGCCAATGGCATAAAACCAATGGACAATCACTTTACGGTCAACAACATTGCACTCGCGCTTGTCTTTTTTTTGTTCTGTTTGTCGTTTCCTATAAACGCAAACTCAATTTGCACAGCAGTCAACTTGGCCGCGCGACTGTCAAATCAGTTTATTAGGAAGGACCATAATAGGGTATCCTTTCTCTTTTTTATCGTTATGCGCGACACATGCAATTTCCATTTGGACTTAGCATTATATTTGACACCCCATTGTATGCAGACAGACATCTATAGCGTCCAAGTGCAGCAGAACAATTGTCCATATTTGCGAGTATGTATGGAGTACTACGAATACGGATACACTATGTGCAGTGTTACTACTAGCCATCAGGACGTACTTTACGTACGCCAGTAAAGTAGTATGTAACTATTTATGTAAATTTTTGGTCGCTTCGAGAGGAATGCTATAGTTGTTCGGTGGTCTCGCACCATTTTATTGTACCAGTAGGTACGCGAACATAATGTTCTGATCTCATTAATTGTTTTGACCATATGTGCCGAAGTCAGTGTGCAAATTTATTGACAAAAATAGTCACAAGTGTGTGAATTTTATCTGATCGGAAAAGTGTGTTTTGCTGTACCCGCATTATGTTTGTTGGATCGTATGGACATTATTGGATTAGCTGCATAGAAGTAAACGATTGGTATAGTATCAGATATTGGCAAAATGGGTGAAGACAAGGTAAAAAAGAATTTACGATTTGAAAAAATGTAAATAGACCAACTAAGACTTAGATGAGAAAATAGGTAAGTGATCGAGAGGAAGCAAATCTTCCTATCTAACATGAAGCTACTTGGTTACCAGGAAAGTCGAATCTTTGATAATAAATTAGTGAGCCGTCATGCTCCAGAAACGGCGGCAATATATCGATTTTTCACTTGAATCTAGTCATTTTGGCAGCGATTTACATCGTGAGATCGGCCGCCCGTACGCGTATTTTTATATTTAAAACCACACAAAAATCCATGATCACAGTGTGTTTCCAATCAACGCTGCAGTAATTGAGAGAACTAAGGTATTGAATGCCCAGTTAGTATGTAGTAGAAATCAGACTCTTGAGCTAGGCTTCGTAAGAAAGATTGTATCTCTCTCTTCATTACCGTAACTCCTAGTGGAGCATGGTGCGTTGATGACTACCGTGTGTAGTCATCAACGTTACAAAGACAACTGTATTCGGAGTGTGATACGGTTGTCAGCCATACCACTTCCTAGTCGCATTGTTAGTTTATTATTCTACGATAAGAATATTTCTTATCATCTTCTTCTGGATAATAAACTTGCGACGAGTCGTGCCGAGTTTGGAAACTCGTTTCTCTATGAGTGTCTATTTCACAGAGTGGCGACCGAACGATCACGGCCACAGAGCACGACTAGAAAGATTGTATGGAATTCTAAAATTAAATCTTAGTATGGAACTCCCAGATTAAAATATTTTTCTCCGCCATAAAAAAGCACACCACTAAACATATTTTAGAAAACTCCGCCCAGGAAAATTTTGTGCCAAAGAATGGTATTCGTTTCCATTCGTAACCTTTCGGATGAGTTTTTGATAACTTTCTTACACTCTGCCCAGCAAATAAACTTCAGGGTCGGAATTATCTGTTATGGCGCCCTTGGGTAGTTTCCAAATTGCCGCCCACACTAACTACAGTTAGACCTGAAGGTAGAGCAGTCGTTTCACATGGCAAGTTGGAGGTGAGTATGTAAGGTTTTACCAAAACATTTTTTTTTAAATACGTTAGCTCTCGGCCGGTCCAAGGTAGGAAAAACCGACTGACAAGACAACCTGATTCCAGAATGGTATTTGTAGTTAATAATGACTTATTTCGGCCAGTTACTTTTGACATTTTTATGTCTTGACTCTGGCACATAAATCGAAAATCGTCACGAAAATTGCAACGAAAAAGCGTTACGTTTTTGGCATTACAGGTAGTACCCTGTGAATTTTGGGTGCCATTCAAGGTTTCAACGGAAGTTGGGCTAGGTGCTACCCTGTGAGTGTTGGGTGCCATTCAAGGTTCAACAGAGGTTGGGCTTGGGTTCAATTTACGTTCAACTTGAGTTCAACTTGGGTTCAACTTGGGTTCAACTTGGGTTCCACTTGAGTTCAACTTGGGTTCAACTTAAATTCAACTCCAATTCAACTCGAATTCAACTCGAATTCAACTCAAATTCAACTTTCAACTTAGGTTCAACTCACGTTCAACTTTCGTTCAACTTTTGTTGAACGACCCAAAAAGTGTTACTTTCAACTTAGGTTCAACTTTCGTTCAACTTTTGTCGAACGACCCAAAAAGTTAACTTTCAACTTAGGTTCAACCCACGTTCAACTTTCGTTCAACTTTTGTTGAACGACCCAAAAAGTGTAACTTTCAACTTAGGTTCAACTCACGTTCAACTTTCGTTCAACTTTTGATGAACGACCCAAAAAGTGTAACTTTCAACTTAGGTTCAACTCACGTTCAACTTTCGTTCAACTTTTGTTGAACGACCCAAAAAGTGAAACTTTCAACTTAGGTTCAACTCACGTTCAACTTTTGTTGAACGACACAAAAAGTGTTACTTTCAACTTAGGTTCAACTTTCGTTCAACTTTTGTCGAACGACCCAAAAAGTGTAACTTTCGACTTAGGTTCAACTCACGTTCAACTTTCGTTCAACTTTTGTTGAACGACCCAAAAAGTGTTACTTTCAACTTAGGTTCAACTCACGTTCAACTTTCGTTCAACTTTTGTTGAATGACCCAAAAAGTGTAACTTTCAACTAAGGTTCAACTCATTTTCAACTTTCGTTAAACTTTTGTTGAACGACCCAAAATAAAGTCAAATTCGAAAAGCAAATCGTCACGAAATAATGTATAAATGATTTCGCGGTTGCATCAGTACTGTACATTAGCATTTGTTGAAAACATGAAAATGTCCCACTGAGTTGCGGACTTGTACGCAAGCTGAACCAACATTCTGTAAGGCGACAGTTGACTTTTTTCTTTAATTTTGCAAAAACATATCCTTAATTCTATCCTATGAAAATTGGCTAATTACAGCACAAATATTTCCCGATTTTTGAAATTTTGATTTTTTGAATTTCAGAATTTTAGAATTTTAGAATTTCAGAATTTTAGAATTTTAGAATTATAGAATTTTAGAAAATTAGAATTTTAGAATTTTAGAATTTTAGAATTTTAGAATTTTAGAATTTTAGAATTTTAGAATTTTAGAATTTTAGAATTTTAGAATTTTAGAATTTTAGAATTTTAGAATTTTAGAATTTTAGAATTTTAGAATTTTAGAATTTTAGAATTTTAGAATTTTAGAATTTTAGAATTTTAGAATTTTAGAATTTTAGAATTTTAGAATTTTAGAATTTTAGAATTTTAGAATTTTAGAATTTTAGAATTTTAGAATTTTAGAATTTTAGAATTTTAGAATTTTAGAATTTTAGAATTTTAGAATTTTAGAATTTTTGGATTTTAGAATTTTAGAATTTTAGAATTTTAGAATTTTAGAATTTTAGAATTTTAGAATTTTAGAATTTTAGAATTTTAGAATTTTAGAATTTTAGAATTTTAGAATTTTAGAATTTTAGAATTTTAGAATTTTAGAATTTTAGAATTTTAGAATTTTAGAATTTTAGAATTTTAGAATTTTAGAATTTTAGAATTTTAGAATTTTAGAATTTTAGAATTTTAGAATTTTAGAATTTTAGAATTTTAGAATTTTAGAATTTTAGAATTTTTGGATTTTAGAATTTTAGAATTTTAGAATTTTGGAATTTTAGGGTTTTATATTTTAGAATTTTAGAATTTTAGAATTTTAGAATTTTAGAATTTTAGAATTTTAGAATTTTAGAATTTTAGAATTTTAGAATTTTAGAATTTTAGAATTTTAGAATTTTAGAATTTTAGAATTTTAGAATTTTAGAATTTTAGAATTTTAGAATTTTAGAATTTTAGAATTTTAGGGTTTTAGAATTTTAGAATTTTAGAATTTTAGAATTTTAGAATTTTAGAATTTTAGAATTTTAGAATTTTAGAATTTTAGAATTTTGGAATTTTAGGGTTTTAGAATTTTAGAATTTTAGAATTTTAGAATTTTAGAATTTTAGAATTTTAGAATTTTAGGATTTTAGAATTTTAGAATTTTAGAATTTTAGAATTTTAGAATTTTAGAATTTTAGAATTTTAGAATTTTAGAATTTTAGAATTTTAGAATTTTAGAATTTTAGAATTTTAGAATTTTAGAATTTTAGAATTTTTGGATTTTAGAATTTTAGAATTTTAGAATTTTAGAATTTTAGAATTTTAGAATTTTAGAATTTTAGAATTTTAGAATTTTAGAATTTTAGAATTTTAGAATTTTAGAATTTTAGAATTTTAGAATTTTAGAATTTTAGAATTTTAGAATTTTAGAATTTTAGAATTTTAGAATTTTAGAATTTTAGAATTTTAGAATTTTAGAATTTTAGAATTTTAGAATTTTAGAATTTTAGAATTTTAGAATTTTAGAATTTTAGAATTTTAGGATTTTAGAATTTTAGAATTTTAGAATTTTAGAATTTTAGAATTTTAGAATTTTAGAATTTTAGAATTTTAGAATTAAAGAATTTTAGAATTTTCGAATTTTTAAAATTGTGAATTTTTGAATTTTTTAAATTTTGGAATTTTTTAATTTTTTAATTTTTGAATTTTTGAAATTTATCTTATCGTGAGCTCATCGGAGCACTGATGTACATCGCTATGGGGCGGGACACGCTTTGCTTTCAATAATTACAATGGCGAACCTCACTGGCAATACGCTAAGGCTTCATTCAAACGACTCGCAAGCTCAAGACATACAAATGCATTGCCTTATATGGGAAGCTCATAACGAGTGAGAGCCGTGCCACTGTCAAAACACGGCTTGCGAGCCGTGAATTTGCGGGTTGTGGTGCACGATATGGGAAAACCCGTCTCGCTAGTTTTGTTTTGACAGCGGCACGTCTCTCGCTCGTCGTGAGCTTCCCATATAAGCCAATGCATTTGTCTAACTGGAGCTTGCAAACCGTACGGCTCGTCGTTTGAATGAATCCTAAGAGGATACTAAGATATCTCCATGGTATAATTGATCGGAAGTTGGTATACACGAAAGACGCAAAAGGCATGCTGACGCGGACTGGGGAAGTTTTAACATCGATAGGAAGTCTTATTCCGGATACAATTTCTCATTATCGGGACCAGCAATATCTTGGACCTCGCGCAAGCAGTAAATTGTGGCCTTATAATTTATTGAGGCCGAAAATTGTATGCCTCTATGTGGCCATTCGAGAAGCCATCCAAGCATACAAGAGGTTGGACTCGGCACTTTGGCCAAGATTACGATTTTCAAAATTAATCAATCCGCTGGAAGATTGTTCGAGAATCCCGTCTTCCACTCTCGTACCAAACACGTTGATATCAAACATCATTTGATTCGACAAGCGATCAACACTTATCCTATTAGTATAAAGTTCCTGCCTACCGAAGAAATTACAGCTAACGAAAATAATATCGGGGAAAAAATTAGATAATTGTGTTAGCGGCCAAGGACTCTTCAATGTTGGTTCATAAAAATGAGGGGAAGTGTTGGATGTACAATTATATCAACATGATTTGGATTTGGATTTGAATTTTTGAAATTTGGAATTAAAAAAAAAACGACAACAACAATCAGCGCTTTTCGCCACATTGAAATCGCCAGCAAGCACATGAAAATATGGATAGTAAAGAGTAGAGCCCTCGTTAAGTGATATGAGCTCAAAAAATCTACCTGGGAATAGACTGAATAGATTTTGAAGGTAATATGATGAATTTCATCCAAAGATAATCCCAAATAACCCTAATCACTTGGCTTCATATGAATTTTTCGGGAGTTTAATATCTATTTAGTGGACATGCTCTGCTCTTGCTAATTTTAACAATTTTAAGCTTCATCTTCCGGAAATTAGCCTATATCGAATAATTGCAATAAGAAATACATTTCTTTATTTATTAAGCTCGCTAATTAGGTCAAACCTGCGATACGACTTCATAAATCTTTCCTTCCTGGACCGTTTATGTCCATCCTACACCAAATCTCAATTAAGTAACAAAATAAAATATTCCTGTTGCAATAATTTGCAATCTGTTTTATGTAAATTACTCTTCTTCGTCTTGATGTACAGTGCACCAATGTGTAAGCTCCCGGCGAGAAAGCATGTCAGACATTTATTGATTGAGAGGCATTAAAAATCCATAAAAATGTTCGAAATTATTTTATAACTATGACTTCTTTAATTAGACAAAGTAAATGAATGTATACTCGTATCTTATCTAGCAGTATATATATTGTTGTAGTTGTAGGTACATATCTTTCGGCAAAATGTATGAGCCTCTGTTTATTACAAAACACTGTGCAAGAATCAAAGTTTATGGCCATACCCCGTCAGCTCAAATACATTTCTATAAAATTACATATCGCTATCGAATCACTTGGGTTGGCTAGTTGGAAAACTATCGCTAACATTATCGTCATCATCATCATCATCGTCGTCGTGTCCTCCCCTTGGATCGACACCGCGATATCGAATCGGTGTCTCTGTGTACACCGAAAACCAAGGTGGTCATTTCGTTAAGTAATTGCAACCCATTAAATGTCCCATTAGCAGCTTTACAAACAATTTTAATTGACACAAAGTGACTATAGTCTTCATATACTTAACCTATGCCGATACAGAGTTGCATCTATACGAAAAGTCTAGCCTAGTAATATGTTAGTGATAGGATATGTCTGCGCGCTTGGTGTTATTAAGATACCTAAATCAGTCAGTCTAATATGTTCGTTGGTTGCTGCGCTGCTTGTTACTCTATGTCTAACCTTTGAGAAATGGAGATTTTTTTTTTCCAGAAGGGAACAAACATAAGAAAATATCAACATGCACTAGCTAGCAAACCTTGTCAATTTATAATCGTCTCCCAATAGACTTGGCCGCGTCACAAAAATGTCTGCAAAGACTTTTGCTTGCACGAGCAATTGAAAATCGACACTTAACACATTAGGCCTGAGACGTTTCTTTCATGTAAGCCGCCAAGAAGCCGCCCGAAGAAGTCAAGTGCAAATAATGCACCTGTCAAATACATGGCATAGTTGTGAAGTAAAATGCTATATTAATGGAAAATAATATTCTGAGCTTTAGTGGAATTGCATAGAAATGAATGAAATTTATTTAGAAAATTGGGTCTTGCGGGAATAACCTTGACACCTATGTGCATGGTAATGGATGACAGTATTGGACTACTAATTACCTATAGGCCAATATCTTGTCACTGAATATATCTGCATTCTGACTATCCTAGCTGCAGTAGATGTGCAACAAAATCTTTGACTAAGTACACTCCTCTTGGCAATTATACCGATGAAATATATCGCGAAGAATCTGTTAAGAAACATCTGCAAAAGATACAAACATAAATTGTTTATAAACCTCCCGCAGTAGAGTTACGAGAAAAATTTCTTTTAGTTAATTTCTGTTGGGTTTTGGAATCGTGATTCCTTAGCGGCTTTTGATGTTACACCGAACGATTGCGTGAATGCTCGTTACGTTTACGCTTAGGCTATTTTCAAATTCATTACATGATTTTATGGTTGCCAGTTGTATTTCCGTTAAGGAAAACATTTTAATTAAAGATAAATGTATATGCAAAACATACAGGGACATAGCCACAAACGAATTCTACCAAATTTAATCATTCGAATCTTTGAAGTTCAGCTGAAAAGCCAAGTCCTTGCGTTAAAAGAAACTATATTGAGGTTTTGGATAAATTTCGGTGGGAGTTAAATCGAAAATCAAGGTTGTCGAGTCGAGTCAAGCCAAACTTAAAGTACTATTGTTGTACCAGAAGATCCATAGCCTCAAAATTGATAGAGTAAAATGCGAAGCAACCCAATTTGCATAGGTAACCGGCAGGTCTAAGTAGGCATTTAGTGAATTAAGATGCCTCCCTCGCACCCCCAGTTTTTGGCCTTGATTAACTGTAAAACGAGGTTTGCTTCACTGCAACAATTCAAGGAAACCCTAAATGCTAATAAAGACTATGGCTATGTCACAACGAATTAATAAAGGTTTTCTCAACGCAGACACGTCGCGTCGTTTGAATGTACCCTTATTATGCATCTTTTAAAATGGTGTAGATTTATTTTTATAATATTTTTATTATTATAATATCGCAATTAGCTTTTCTTCAAACCAGACGACTGTGGCGAGGATGTTTTGTTTCCTTTTACAACTACAAAAATAATGGGGTATAATTACATTTTACTCGTAATGGCCGCTCCCTCCTTTTGAAAAATTTCTAGACACGGCACTGCACTTCTAGCTGATTAGAAGCCTCGGTTATCCAACATTCCCATTCCGAATCGCTTTTCTTTTATCGTTTAAATTTATTTTTGTATGCCTACATGCTGGGTTTTTTATTCCGTAAACGTAAAACGAAAGATTGAAGCGAGTAACTTTTAAATGTATGCTGAGTCCAGATGTGTACTTAATTCTCCTCCGACGCGTAAGATTTCTAAAAAAGTTATATTTTTTGAATAAAAAAAAAACGAAATGCGCAAAATGGTCTGAAGATTGTTACATTCGCGTATATTTTAAAATGTACAATAAATTGATATTTTTTAGCTAAATAGAATTGTAGATAAATTTGCATATAAATGAAAAATATGTATGATAGTGGGATCATTTGGACGTACTTTCCATATTTATTTGGTAGCACAATTCTCCATCGATTTTTTCCACGACTGATGCTTCCTCTTTTGAATAATAAAAGTTTAACGGGCCATGCCGAGTATCAAACTCGTTTCTCTATGAATCTCTATATCAGAGAGTGGTGACCGCGAACGATCACGGCGACAGAGTACGGCAAACAGCCTTGCATAGTAAACAAAAAATTGTGTAATTTTACTTTGAAAATTTCCAATCAGAAATTATCACTCAACGGAGCATTTATAAAGTTCGTAATGCTCCAACTATACAGACGATGGCGACCAAAGTTGAGGAATATGGCGATCTGAAATATGCCACGAAACTTGATTTTGACGACCGACCGAAAACATAGAGCTTGTTAGGGAAAGAATTTCAGACAACTTTTTTTGAAAATGACTTACCTCTCCGGAACTCAGTTTGTCCATCAAATCACTCGTCGAACCTGATGATTACAAGTCTCTGACGACTTGGAACGATTTCGAGGAGTAGAAAACGAGCACGATTGGAACAGTGACTGAAGTCGACTTTTTGGCAGTGATTTGAAAAAAAAAATGAATGTATGCATATTGTATGTAATGTTGATAAGGCGTATCGTATTTTGACTGGGCGTAGATTTTATTTTGTTTGGTATAGATAATAGGGGCGATGTTTTTGGAGGGGAAATCGTAGTATGTTTGTCATGCTATGGTTACAGGTAGTACGTGTGACGATTGGTATCAGAGGTATGACGTATGACTATTAAGATAACATTTTCCTGCTTGTGTACTACGATGGCGTACCGGTTCCGGTAATCGACTCCTAGTTACCGTTTCAGGAATACCGCAACATCTCTATTAGATGCCTTCGCAACACTTCGTATTTCCAAACAAAGAGAAGCAATTGCTGATTGCGACTTTGCGGAGTCTTTGAAAATTTATTTGAAATTACTGTTTGAATGAATTAATTTTTAAATCGTCGTTACGTATTGATACGGCTTTGAAATTCGGCGTTGCGCAGTGGGACCAAAATTTTAGAAAAAAAATATAAAGACAAACAATCTTAATATTTTTGGACGTTCTAAATCGAATGAATTCATATTAATAGAATTAACCGTTTTAAACTTATTTCGATTTTAAGGGGGTAGGAAAAATTATTTTTCAGTTTTTTCTTAATTATCTGGTAACCTGTAAAATGGTCTGAGGATTGTTACATTCGCTTATATTTTGAAATATTTTCCCGCCTGAAAAAATAATTTAAAAAAGTTGATCTGCATACTGTACCTCTGAAACAGTCCGGACCGGACAGGGATACAGTGCAGTGAAAGAGAACGAAGAGTTCCGTTTATACTGTAATCGAGGTAGCACGCATTTTATCGCGTCTTGACACTTTTTTTTGAGGTGAAATAGTGATTGTTGAGTTTGGTCCAAAATATTGAAAAGTTACTATAGCGGTGACATGTGATTCCACACCGAAGGAAAAAATTTATAAAACTTTTTGTTATAAAGAGTATAATAAAATGCAGAGTTCCAGATAAGTATCCAATAACGTTTGTATCCTGTATCGCGTTGAGTGTTTCGTGTGAAGAGCCGTCATAAAATAAATAAATAATTAAATAAAATCATGCCATCATAGCGCACATGGGATACCATTTTTGACTCCACACAGATGTTCTTGCTTTGGGAATGGGACTGCATGGTCGGGTATATTATACTGTATTGACTGGGTATAGAAGGACGGGGTCCCCCACCATCGGGGCCTCAGGAGCAGCATAATATGGCGCTTGAACTGGCCGTTACCAACTTATTAGATTTGCAAATTTTTCCTCCCTTCTTGCTTTTTTTCCGGGTTCCTAGGCATGTGATTTTCATTTTTAATGTGAGTGGACTGGGGCTACAGGCGGCAACATCCCACCCTATTTCTCCCGACTCAAAGCTCCAGCGAGCACATTCCGACGCTTAGTCTGCAGAGAAGCCATTTCGGCATTCGTGCCATTTACCTTAATGGTACCTCGGCTTCGTCCCCTAGACATCTCGATGTCAGTTCACGTCTATCACATTAAACTACACAAAATCACCTTTACAATAATATATTATACAATCAGCTGTTTTGACAAATTATGCCCTAGACCAAAAATAAAAATTGGGTATTTTCATTTTGTACCCTTTACATTTTCTATTATATCGCTGAATGTAATATTTTTACAAAATAGAGTTAACGATTGCGACTAACGACACGCTTGATTCGCTTGTTGAAACTTTGCTGGACAACACGTTCACATAGATTCTCCCCGGCGGAAGAGATATTTGTAATAAAAAAAGGAACCCAACAAATTTTCCGGGAAATGTTCAATTATTGCGTATACCGCTGCCAATATGACATGACAAAATCTATAAAAGTATCGGGTGGTTCTGGGCGGTTATGAGTGGCACGTGAAGCTAATTGTAAAAACTCAATGTGAAAAAATGCAGTTTTCGTCAGTTTTGCATTCAACGTAAAATTATTTTTTTTTCACATTTTTTATCTTCTTCTTCCTTGCTTCGTTCTTTATACTGCTCCATGGCGTCGCGTCGCTTGACGTACGGTGTAGGCACATCGCTCGTTTTGGTGGTAATGTCTCAGAATATTTCTACAGGCAGCTCTATCTTGGATAGTGTCATCGCCGAGACCAGTGCGTTGTTGTTGCTTTTTCATTTGACACATCCATGTGTTCTTCGGTCTGCCTCTGGCCTTGGGTCCATCAAGTGGAACTTCCATTGATATCGCTTTCTTTACGGGGTTCTCATGTGTTCTGCGTTCTGATGTTCTGTATTCTGATGTGGTCCCTTTTGGTTACACCAACTGACATGCGCAACATTTTTTTAAGCTAATTTATTTTTGATAATATAACAATTAAAAAAAAACAATTCTTTATCGAATTTCTAGGCAGGATTTTCATGAAAACAGGAACAGCCCATATGCATCAATTAACTCGATGCACTCCCTCCATTTTCGATTTTCTCAAAACGCCACTTATACAGAGTTTTGTTCACTCAGAATCATTTTAGTTTTTATAGTCGAAGAAATTAATATTTTATTTTATTAGTAGTGCCTCGATTTGCGTCGATTTACATTGCGTTGTTTTCGCATTGCGCTATTTTAGAAATAAAACCTTTTCTTCCGATTTGCGATGTGAAAATTCGAGTTGCGTCGCTATTGTAATGCCTTTTCTCTACAAAATTTAAAAATTAGCTGCCGAAAATTTACAATTCATTTTGCGTTGTTTCGTGTGTTGCGTCGCGATTTCTAGGAATCAATTACCGACGCAAACCGAGGCCCTACTGTATTTTGTATTTTTAGTCTAACAAAAATTGCATATTTGGTTGGCAAAAATCCTGCATCGAAATTTTTTTTGGATTATGGTTTGGAATGGTCCCCAGATTATGGCATTAAAAGTCCAAACCGATCGGGGGTCCGCAACCTTAAGAAAAAAGTGGGAAAGGGGGACATTTTTTCGGTTTTCTTTTGCGATTTTTTAATCCGATTCCCAACCAGAAAAATGCCCTCCTTTTTTTAAGGTTGCGGCCACCAATCGGTTGGGTCTTTCTATGCCATCAGCTTGGGACCATCTCCAACCATAATCGAAAAAAAATTCCGATGTAGGATTTTTGCCGTTCGAATGGCCATATTTTGGTCCAATTTTCTTAGACTATTTATTTACACAGGCAGGCAGTTTTTCCTGTGCACCTTCAAACGAAAGATTCAAGCGAGTAACTCAAAAATTTGATTATGACAAAGACTTTTAGTAAAATGCATATGCTCAATCTAAAACTGCACTTAATGCCAGATTTTTACAATTGTGAAAAAAGAAATAAGATGTATTGTAATGAGTACGAATAATTGATTGATGAATAATGTGATAAAAATTAGATAATATTTGGCATGAGAGTGTCATCGGAATCGAGCTGAGTAATATGCTCGCTAACAAAAACGATAAAAAGTGTTTCCTATTCCTATTTTTGAAGACTCTTTTCTATTATCAGACAAGAATTTCAGAAAACTTTGAAAACGCTTTATATCGCCTATATTATGTCCTTGGGCAAAACTGTAAAGAGGCGAGGTGCTTCATATTGTTTCTGAAGATTTTTTGAAGACTCTTTTCAATCATCAGAAAAGAGTCGCAGAACACTTTGAAAACGCTTTATATCGGCTAACAGCTCGCGATGCTCGCTTCTCTCCTTTATAAAGGGGTTATATACAAAATCCACAAAGTCAAAATCCACAAGTCAAAATCCAAAAGTCATAATCCATAAAGACAAAATCCATAAAGACAAAATCCATAAAGTCAAAATCCACAAAGTCAAAATCCATCAAGACAAAATCCATAAATTTTTGTATGAAGAGAGCCATAATGCTTATTGCTTGGGCACTAGACAATTACCAAACCCCGGAGCATATGCGCTTTACCTGAAGACACGGAGAAGGATGTACCCGAAGCATATGCGCCTTTAGGTGTCTCTGTCTTTACCTGAAGCGCTTATGGTCTGGTGCATTCCTCTCCGTGTCATCGGCTAAATCGTATTTGCCACGGATCAATCCTTTTCCGTGTCTACAGGTAAAGCGCATATGCTCCGGGATTTGGTAATTGTCTAGTTAACGTAATAACGTACATAAATATTCTCAATATTCAATTGTAATAAGCAAACTGATGTAAATTTGAATTTATGGATTTCGTCTTTTTGGATTTTGACTTTGTGGATTATGACTTTATGGATTTTGTCTTTGTGAATTTTGTCTTTGTGGATTTTAACTTTGTGGATTTTTCAATTTTTTTGGATTATGTCTTTTTGGATTTTGTATTTTTGGATTTTGTATAGAACCCTTATAAAGTCCTTTGGGAAAACTGTAAAGAGGCAAGGTGCAAAGCGAGCGGTTATTAGGGTCCTTCGACAAAGATTTTTAATCAGCAGTGAAGAATTTCAGGAAACTGTTAAAGCACTTTTTATCAGCTCACCGCTTGTTTCGCTCACCTTTAGTATTTCCTTTGGGAAAACTGTAAATAGGCGAGGTGCGAGAATATTGAGCGGTGAGCGGACACGTAGTGTTTCGAAATTATTGTTAGGGTTCATCGACAACGATTTTTAATAATCAGAAAAGAATTTTAGAAAATTCTTAAAACGCTTTGCGCCCGCTAATCGCTCGCTTCGCTCGCTATTATAGTCCTTCGAAAAAAGATTTATACTCAGCAGAGACATCCTGTAGAAAGCTCTTAAAACACTTCGTGGTCTGTAACCGCTTGCTACGCTCGTACGCGCCTCTCAACAATTTTTCGAGAGGACATACTAAAGGCTAGGTGCGAGCATCGCGCTCGTGAAGCCGACACATAGCGTTTCAAATCGTTGTTTTTTAGCCCACCCTGCAATGCGCTGATAGAAAATGTATTGTTTGCAAATATCGATATAACCATATGGCTGAGTCTACGCACTAGGCGTTATGGTGTTCAGAAAGATAATTTAATTGTTAATTCAGTACTTACACAATTTTGGCTCACTCTAAAATTTTGAAATTACAATTCAAAACCATCCTTACCTGCAAAATAAAAATAAAAAATAAATCAGTTTACATATTTTAAAAAATGATAGAAATGTTGAGCTACTTAAAAATATTTTTGGTATTACGAATTAGGAATTCCGGTTAACGAGTTTTTACATCGTGCGACAAAAATATTCGCTTGTTAAATAAATTGTTTCCCACCTAAATCGACTAAGGCTGCAAACATTCCTACGCATTTTTTTTATGTTAAATCATTTCATCTAATATTATGGGATATAACAAAAAACCGATCATTTAAGGAAAAAGCTTCAATCAGTTCCAATGTAGTGATTATTGTGCACCCTAAAATTAAATAATTAACTATTATTACGTGAGTAATGATCACTTTGGACAATTTACACCCTCGTTTGTTTATTACATGCATTTACCGGGATCCCTTCACTTTATAATCAAGTGATTGCACTCAATGTGTACTTTTCCCGATCATATGGATAAACTTAGGCTAAGGCTTGTACATCCGGGACTTACTTCTCACGATCTTCGGATAGTCATTGATATTGCTGGTTGATCAGCAGTATATTGCCAGATGCGGATTATACCTTCGATTTGTTAATCGATAGAGACATAGAGTTACCTTTCATAAATCCACAAACTGATTTATCTAATATTCCCCATATGTTCCAAACGTGTTTACTACCACGAATGTTTACACTAGCACTTCCAAGATTATTTGATATAAATTTGCAACACGAATGCTTTTGCGCTAATAGCACGGTACAAAAGCAAAACCCAATTACCAACTATAGATCTTCTCTAAACCATCGTTCATGATGCCACACCACGACAGCACGACAAACAATTACCAGCCGAGGTCGAATGTACAATTGTGTGCCAGATTTCCATAGCCAGACGAGGAAGTTACACACGTAACGTCTTGTATACGTCTAGAGCGCAATTGGGCGTGTCAGGCAATAATCTATAAAATTGTCAGTCAGATAGTCAGTCACTTAGGTTTCTTCTATACAAACTTCCAAGCCCATAGCCAGCACTGCGCTCACCATGGCATGTCATTAGAACATCGTGAATATCTTTTACTTGTCAGTGAATAGACGATTAGAAAAAGCTTATGCACGATTTCAAGAGAAGATGACTTATAGCCACGGTCAGAAAAGGACACGACAACGCCCCTTAAAAAATAATTTCCAACTATTTTTCTTGTCCTCGAAAACTGCACTTATCGGGAGTT
Source organism: Microchrysa polita (assembly GCA_949715475.1). Classification (NCBI taxonomy): domain Eukaryota; kingdom Metazoa; phylum Arthropoda; class Insecta; order Diptera; family Stratiomyidae; genus Microchrysa; species Microchrysa polita. Next base: position 128,796,433 of record OX454415.1, on the reverse strand, counting down.
TATCTTGTTGCAACTGTATAAAACTGTGGCATGAAAAAAAAAACTTCCAATCTTAAATGATCTTGAGAACCCACCTTGCGGCCCTTTTCTATGTGCAATCTGTTGTGCCGGTTTTGCAGAGCATGCTTTAGCGTGGGAACGAAAAATCTTCGAAACATACAGCCTGACTTGAGCAAATTAGCCAACTAGGGCCATGATCGATCTGTAGCAATTCGCGACCGTATCTGGCCAGTAGTGTGCGGCTCTGATTTTATATTTTCAAAAATGAGGAGACGACCTGGCGACTCGAATGCCAGACCTATACCGCGCACTGCTCTCGAAATCAGACTCACCCAATCTGCACTTGATCGTAACGATCTATAGAGGTGACAAGTTGGCAAAAGAATCGCACAGGAATAGCGAACCGTTCATTGACTATATGCATACAACAATCACCGCGACATTGATCTAAGCATTTGATATCGATTTGTTGTACCGAGTATCGTGTCTAGAGAATTGTATGATATCGTATGGCATAGAGCCAGGTCTCGTCTTCTAAGTTCCGCGCGCGTATAATCTTTTTGTATGCCATACAGCATGCACCTTAACTAGTTGTACCACGTTTGCCGACATCGAGGTATTCGTCCGATGTTCATACACGTAAAAGTTGCTATTATACCTTCCGATTGGGGAAGATTGGGTGTCTCGGCTATGGGCGGTGGCAAACCTATACAGAGTCGGTGCGACGAGGACGACGAAGACGGCTAGAAAACACGCTGATCTACAATTGCACCGCTATGTAAGTCATGTTGCAGCCGCCTTTACAGCTCAACAGCTATATGCAACCGCAACATGTTGTGCCTTAACTTAACTGATCCCAAGCGTTTTCATGTCGCGATCTGCATCCATCGCACTGACGACGACAACGACGGGAAAGGCTTAATTAATTGTGTGAAGTTTTACATGGCATAGCATGTGAACTGAATTTGCAAAACAGATGTCGGATTCAAGGTAGCAAGCCTAAAACTAAAAGATCAGCCGCTAAGATTTACTATGAGACGCAGCCTGTCGTGGTTGTTTGGCTTTGGTCTCGCGAATGTATTAATGTAACGAATAGCGGATTTACAGCGTGGATACGGCACGTCAGGGCTAGTTAACATCTCGCGATTACAGCGTTTGGTAAATCGAGGCGAGTTGAGGTGTGAGAAATTTCCGGATTATACTGTGATTTTCAGTGCGTATAGAACCAGGACTGTAAAAGGGGCTGTAAATTTTCGTAGACTTATTTGTATAATATACATTTTCTAAAAAAAATGTAGCTTAAAAAATCCCGGGTAAGGACCAACCTATCGGTTAGCTTTACTGGACGGAAGGAAAATATTTAAATATTTTTAAATTAATTTTTTTTCGCTCCGAGTCTATAAGCTCCCTTAGACTCTCCCGCCAGTGAGTGTTTCGATTATCTTTTTTACTCTGAAACAAGTACAATATCGAAGTCAAAAAATTGACTACTCTTGAATATTGTTAAGCTACTCGCATAAGTCTTTCGTATAGTAAAATAAATTTTTGACTATAAAAAGCCAAGGATTCGTAATGATCATAATAGTGGAGAAATTGAAGTGCTAGTCTGAAAGTTCAATGCGGTTTATAGAAAATCCTGAATGAGAGGTAGCGCAAAATAGATCAACTTGATTTTCTGCTGAAATCGATGCTACCTTAGTATTTTTTTTAGCGATTTGAAATATGTTGTACACTTTCCGGTAAAACATGCATGTATTGTGTGTATAAACGTATTCAGAGACAAAATCATTTTAACATGTATATGTCATTAGGCTATCTTAAATACTGGGGATCCTTCCGTGAAAAATTGTTACATTTGTAACGTAACAAAAACGTTATGAAGCTTAGAATCAACCTAACGGTGATTCGATCTTCACAAAATTTGGTATACATTATCGTTGGATGGCCCTGACAAAGAATCGGTGATCACAATTTTGATGAAAGGCGCGGTAAATTCACCATTGAAGTGAACGAAAAGGCATCCTTCAATGAATTTCCCTGGCTCTCCATGTGGACCGATTTCGATGAAATTTCGATGGTGGTTGAATGGTGCGGTCCTTAATATTGTCGTATCGGGACTTATTATGTGAAAGATATCCTTGAGCACAAAAGGTCCTTGTTTCTGTGGGAGTGCACTATAGACGATATGGATACGATATAGATATCAAAATACAGGATTCGTCGGGACGAGTTCTCCAAAATGACAACAAGTTGATTTTGAGGTTTCCAAAATGGATGTTACGACATAAAAAGGACTTTTTTCTACCAGGAAACAGAGTAAGGGCTTAATGGGTGTCGTTGGAAAGGCGATGTTTGGGGCGATCTATGTGATCGGTTTCAAATGAAAGGAACCTCTTTTAAATAAACGTACTTTTGAACATAACGTTCATTGAGCATCATCATAATTAGAAAATAAATTTTCTTATATTAAAACAACACGCGTTTTAGTATGTACAGTACAATGACCACCAAAATAAAAAAATGTTTGAGAAACTTATTAAAAGTAAAATAAAAAGAAAAAAAGAAATCTGATATTTTTGTGGGGACTTGAACCTCGTGCAATTTAACCAATTACCTGCCACTTAATCGACGCGGCTATGCTGGCTCTTGTTGAAGTAAGTAATTTTAGCAATATCATCATTCCGCTCTATTGTTCGTAGACTAGATTCTGGTAATTGCAGCACATAACAGCCGAAGCACAGAACAGTATGGATATGAGCAGCAGGGCAAGGAACAAATGATTTTGGGTACACAGAACGGACCGTTACGAATGAATGAAATTGAATGCAATTAAAAATGATAATGAAATATTGCTAAAGTTATTAACCTCGATAACATCCAACATAGCTGAGACGATTGAGTTCCAGGCTGGGTTGGTTGGATTGGACAAGGTTTCGAGTCCACAAAAATTCCGATTGTTTTTTCTATTTAATAAATTTCCCATACACTTTGTTTTGTTTTCGTGGCCATTATACTATGTACATTCTTAAACGAGTGTTGTTTTATTTTAAGGAAATTTATTTTCGATTTATTCTATTTGTGGTTTCAACGTTTTGATGTAATGTTAACTTTCTTGTGAGCGATAATGTAGACATCTACATGAATTTATTTTGTCAAAAAATGTCCTTGCTCATATGAAGTAAACCTAGTTGAATGTTCACTTCATACGATGATCAACTGGGACATAATTATTATCCAATCGTAAACGCATTTATAAAACTAAAAAAATCTGGTGGTTATTCCCAAAATTAAGAAGGAAAATAAACTAAATAATTGGTTTAAAGGATATTGAAATAATTTAGAAAAGGAGGTCAAATGCCCAATAATTTTGCAAATTTTCCCGCAAATTCGATACCTAGCCCTTTTCTATTTGTTTTTCTTTTCCATTTAGTCCTCATAGGATATTGAAGCTATATCTAGTGTATTGTATTGTATACCTAATTTGCATTAAAAAAATGTTGCCATAGTAAGGAATTTATTACGTACACGTTATAATCGAAAGATATGGAGAGACCGGCGGAAATTATCGAACAGGAGCCCGATTATTATACCCTTCGCTCATAGAGTGAAAGGGTTTATTAACTTTGTTATGAAGTTTCTAACGCATTGAAGGAAGCATCTGCGACCATATAAAAAGTCTACCTACATATATGATCAGCATGACTTGGGGAGTCGATTGGTCGATGTCAGTCTCTCCGTCTGTCCGTCTGTTGCGAAGCGTTTTACTCGGCCAATTTAGAAGCTATTAGCTGAAATTTTGTATAAATGCTTCTTTTTGCTGCAGGCAATTTGTGTGTTTGAATCGGTAAAATCGGACAATAGAGTCTTGGGGCTGCCATACAAACCCAACTCCCCAAATTAGGTTTTTCTAAGAAAAACTTTTATTCGTGCAAAAATTTCAACCAAATTTCACACAAGTGTGTTTCTTTTGATCACACAAAACATATGTAAGAATGGACCAAATCGAACCATGGAGCCATGGGGTCATGGGGTGCCATACAAACCTAACAACCCAAATTAGGCGCTTCTAAGAAAAACTTTTTTTTTGTGCATCAATTTCAACCAAATTTCACACAAATGTGTTTCTATTGATCACCCAAACGTATGTAAGAATATACCAAATCGAACGATGGGGTCATGGGGTTCCATAAAAACCTAACTCCGAAAATTAGGTGCTTCTAAGACAAACATTTCATCCGTAGTTTACTAAAATTTTAATAAACTGCACGAATACAAACATTTCTATTTGTGGACCAATTTCAACCAAATTTCACACAAACGTGTTTGTCTTGATGGTACAAATCATATCCAAGAATGGATCAAATCGAACCCTGTGGTCATGGGGCTGCACCAATTTCACAAAACCTGGAATTAATGTGTGTTTATCAAGACAACAAAAAAAAGTCAAAACAAACGGAATCGTACTATTCCCCCAATAACATTTTCTGAGTAAATATTTTTGTTTGTCCACTTATGCTAACCAAAGCCCACACAAATATTGTTTTGTCGAAGCAACGGAACTTTTGTGAAGACGGAAAGGACATAATGGGGGGGGGGGGATTAAATACAAGTCGTAGGTACGCCCGAAAAAACTGTCAGCCCGAGGAGAGCGAGGGGTATCCAAATTTCGGCCGCGCCTGAAATTAGCCTCGGTCTCGTTTTTTTTTGATAATACGATTAGATAGTTCTATTACCTCCGACATTACCGCCGAAAAGGGGATGTTCCACTACCACAGATTGGAAAATACCGGCGTACAGATGGCTGCGCCCGCAATACGAGGGTTTCTTATTTTATTTTTATTTTAATGCATAGTGAATATTTTTTGTACATATATTTTATAAGCAATAGATAAGAATTGTGCACAGCATTAACGAAATGCTTCCTGTAAATCTATTTTTTGATTGGTCTAAATAAACGCGTTCCAGAATGAAAGCCTTTCATTCTGTTCCACCTTTAATTAGACCAATCCAAAAATAGATTTACTATTTACCCAGTTTGTATAAAAGTACGCCAAGGCAAATCTAAAGGCATTTTTCGATTTAAGATTTCTGATTGCCTTTAAGCAAAAAGAAACTCAAGCAAACGTAAAGATGGCTTGGCTTTATATAATATGAACTGAATTATTAGCTGTAAATCTACTGTTACTGTTTTTTAATCAAGGAAAAGAAACTTAAGTGAAATGATTCCATCCCTGACATAAGAGCCCACGCAAGCTTTCCTATGAGTATTGAACAAGTATACTTTTGCAGCTATTCAGGGACACCCTGTTAACTTGGTCCTAGAAACTTCAAAAATATTTGTGGAACACTATTACCATTCTATGCATTTCCATGCATTCTATGCATTGAAGAAATGCTTAAGAGGCTTCAATTGCATTGTGAAAGGCCCTTACTAAATACAGGCATACCTCGACTTAGGACGCTAATTGGTTCCAGGAAAATGCGTGCTAAGTCGCAAGCGTTGTAAGTCGAATAATCATATTGCACGTAGACAAGAACACGGTCAGAACTCGAAACTCGGCACTTTTTAGCTAATGATACAGTTTTTCAAGAAAAAGGAGCATTCAAAATAAATTAGCATGTGCACATCAACATTAACTAATTTGCGTGCCTAATATTTTTCATATCCCTTCTTGGGCTCTCTTATTGTGAACTGACGAATACGGCCAATTTTCGTTGCCACATAAGTATTTAGGCAGAATTCTCTTTTCCTTTCTAACAATTTAATTTAGAAAACACTGATATAGAAAACTTCTAAGGACGCCACAAACCTGACGATTTCTCGGTCGATAGATTGGGATATCGATTGGCCACAATCGATCTGCCGGCCGTACATCACATACATTAGGCAATTTATCGAGCAATCTGAAATTGACAGTCTCACGGTCCACAAGACACAACACAAAATAGCGAAAATTATACTATTTTTGGCGATGGAAGATTGACATCCATTGCTAGTTTTGATGGAGAATGACCGCCACAACCACAGCATGAAGAACGACAACAGGTTTTTGTCAAAATATTAGCAACTTAGAACACATGATTGTCATGGCAGCATGTACGGAAAATTGCATTGGCAATACGTTCCACACGTCAATTCAAAAAATTGAATCCCATTGGTCCCTACAGTTTCCGATTTATCTCGCAATCAAAAAATCAGGCCGAACGATCGGAGGGTCTGTGGCGCTTCTTATTATTTGTTGAGGTGATCGTCTTATATTTGAAGAAAAAAGTCACATTCTCATCACCATAACTTCAAATATGACCGCAAAATTGTGCAATTAGCAGTTTAGTTGGAGCCCCAGCCAGTGAAAATTCAGGCAGCATATACAGTTACTTATCAATCACGAAAATATAAAAGTAGTTCAAAATACATAAGTTACCGTATGGCAAATGGATGTCGATTCCAAAGTGACGACTCTATTGCAGAAGGTTAGTACAAAACTTCAGTTAAATCAAAAGGTGATACGGATGAGCAAAATGTAACCTCATATTATTCGACAGACACTTAATTTAAGAAAAATGATTTTAATTTCTATTCACATTGTAGAAAATTTGCAGAGGGGATTAAATTTCTTACATTTACAGAAACTGTTCCTCATTCTTTCCATAAGTTGGAAAATTTTGTGTACTAATTATATTTTTCATAAATATAATTCAAGGGAGTCTAATAAGTAACAAATGTTATTTCGGAGTAACTACACACCATAGCTAGACTTTTAGCAAGTCGTGCAAACACTAAAAAGGTTAAATAACAATTTAAATATTTCTTTGCTGCCGTATCCTAGGATAGTGTGAATAGTGTATTCGGCTTAATTTAAAGCCGAAAAATTAGATCCAGTAACAATTCATAATTTTAACGCTACCAATTTAAGGACGTACACTGCCAACAGTGGCGTATTTACAGGGGCGGCACAGGGGGCACGTGCCCCCCCCCCCCCCCTGTGAGCACATCAAACTTTTTTCACACCATACTAAAAATTGCAGTACCAAATGTTCCCTTTTTAGTTTGAGCGTTTCTATTACTAAACTTCGTCAATCTTTTTCGAAACATTATCATCACATCATCTTCTCAATTCGCCAGATCTCCTCGTTGATAAATCCTTTCCGTTTTTCGAACGGGTTGAGTTTATTTTCATATACGCGTGGTTTCAAGAACAAGGACTCGCAGAGAATAAGTACAAGCTATGATTATGTCGATGCAACGAGGTGGTCATGAAACGTTGCCCAATCTCGACATGAATTTGTTCGGAAACAAGGACTGCTATTAAAAGTATCGTCATGTGTGAAGTGACCCCATCTTATGTTGATATAAGTTGAGGAGATGTTGTTGCGGTATCGATGTCTTGGAAGCCGCTGAATTGATAAATATTTGAAACAATCGGTCTGATTTTTCGATCGGGCTTGTGTATTTTAATTTTGCCGTGTTGGGCTGCTGTAAAGGTCTTTAAACCAGATGCTTCTCTTTCTGTTAAAATGCTAAAATGTGTTTTGGTGGGAAAGCATTTTTAGCATACATTTGAAAATTCCTACGGTTCGTGTCTGGGGTACCCTGCCTGGGGTACTTTCTTCAATGTTTCAATTTTCACGAAGTAAACATCATCGTAGCCATTCTTTCTCATTTCTATTTCGCAATTGATTTGTTAAAGCATGTTGCTTCAGCTTACCATCTAGGACTCGTTTTAAAAGGTATTACAGATACATACTATAGATTTGAAGCTAGTGTATAGTACATATGGAAATAACAAACAATCATACCTTCCTGCTTACTGTTGTTGCTTCATTTTAATTAATCGATTGATCATTTCCCGGCTCTATGCCACGGATAGTTCCTACACGGCTGAAAATTTTGATGTAATTTTTATAAAAAAATATATTCATACATTTCCATATAAAAACTTTACCAAAAGTATAATTGAACTATATTAAAAGTATAAGTATTCTTGATAAAAAATTTACTCTTCAATAGTATAAAACTGATAAGCAAATTTATACAAATCGCTCGAAAAAATAAAAATTGTAATAAGAGTGCAGTCGGCTTCGAATCCACAATTCTGTGATTTGTAGGCAAGCGCGCACTGAACCAGGCAGACTACAAATCAATCGATTTCTAGGTTGAATGGGTTTCTTTTGTTGATAGTGTAGATTTGATAACATAGTAGGATTGATTCTACCCTTTTATGTTATAACAACATTCAATGCAATTTATTCTATGCCGAACCGTGTAAAATGTATAATATTAAAAGGGTATTTGGATAGTTTTATTCTGTAGCGGTTATAAGTAATATAATTTTTGAATAAACTAAAATTATAAGTTGAAAAGGGTCAAATTTGATTCAAGTTTTGGAATAGATATAAAATTTACTCCCGGTTTACACCAAAATTTACAACCGTGTAGTATTCCGGATTGTACTTGTAAAATATTATTCGGCACTTGTTAAGATTTTACGGAATCTGTTACTGGATTTTTGACAAAACATACAAAAGCCTCTTTTTCAGTAAATCCTAATTTTGCATTCAAATTCGCTTAAACTTGCCATGGAATTCAAGACCACAATGTCAGCCAAAATTTGTTGTATCAGCTTTTCATCTGTGTTTCTTTCAAAAGTAAGCAGAACCACTTTTTGGCGGAATTTGGCAGAATTTCGGACGATGTATGAAATTTCTCTTCCAAAGAAAAGTGTTCCGTCTGGAATCCGTTTTGTCATATCGAAACAGTCTCTTTGGTCATTGCATTAATTGCATAGCCATTTAAGTAGTCTGGCTGGTCTAGCGGTTAGTGTGCGCACCTTCGGTGCACAGGCTCATGAGTTCGAATCTCACCGTGTTCCATGGTGTTTTTCGAACTCACGAGCTTGTGACGGACTATTATCTCACTCAGATGTTAAACGAGTACCCATTTATGGGGATAAATAACACTGCTGAGCGTGATGCTGATCTCATTACCTCAACAAAAAGCAGATAAGATCTTGGAAATAGGATGTCACTAACACATCCTGCGGCCTTAGTCCAATGCTGGATTGTCGCGCCTGTTATTTATTTTTTATTTCATTTAAGTACCATATTCGTAAAATTGCTTTTCGGCTTCAGGCTCCTTCGAACTACGCAAACTTTTTTAAGGCACTCCGTATTTTTGTTCAGGAAAAGCCAAAAGCAGTTAATGAGTGTTATTCTACGATCTGTCAGGAAAACTAAACTTTTGGTGTGATAAACCTGAAATGCAAAGGACTCTCAGGCCCGTATTTATAAACATACCTTAACTCAAGGAGACCTTGAGTCAAGGATGCCGAAATTAAAATAAATGTCATTTTCCATACTTTATCATAGAAATCACTTAAATTCACGAGTCAATGCATCCTTGATTTAAGGAGAAACTCAAGGGGACCTTGAAATTTTCTATAGTCAACCTCATTTGAAGTCAAGGTAGCTACCCACCTACCTTGAAATATTATATTTCAAGTCTATTGAAAACTTAAGGTCTCCTTGAGTTTCGCCTTAAATCAATGTTTTTCCTATGTAGCTGCTCGGGTATCCCCACACCAAAACTTTATGTAACAAATTAGCCCGTACTCTGTGCCCCCCCTTTGAGAATTTTCTAAATACGCCACTGACTGCCAAGTCGCACCACCACGATTTTACATTTTACGACTTGCTAAAATTCTCTATTGTGTGCGTGTTCCTTGGTACAAATAAAGGATTTAGCTCAATTCGAAAGGCTCAAGCCCCCTTAAGAGGTTGCCTAGCTAATATCTTTTTGGTTTTTATATGGGATATAGTTTACTTTAGATTGCACCCACACTGTCCGGGGTTGCTAAACCGCGCGATACAAAAAGTCAACGTTGTAGACAACATACGCCTGACAAAGAAACAAAAATTGTTGTAACTCGAGTCGTGGTCTAAATTATTCCCGCGTTGGAAGTCGAAATGTCCTAAGTCGAAGCGTCCTAAGTCGAGGGATACCTGTACTAACTTGGCTAACTTCCGGTTTGGATACAGATATTCGAATGAAAATTTGTAGACATATTCCCTATGTAATTTTCTAAAAATCTCTAGCAGAGTTTTCATATTTGGAAACCTAAAAGGGGCTACACACGATAAAATTCAAATTTTACAAATTTACTGTTATGTATTTACTTTTCCTTAGCAAAAGTCAATAGTCTTAATATTTAACGTATATAAAGCCATACTGACCAATCTTTGTGCAAAGTTTCATATCGATTCCTATAACGGTTTAGAAAAACGGAGGTCGAAAAGAAGTTTAACTTAAACGAAAATAACTTTTTTATCGTTACTTGAAACTCGAAAATTTTAACTGATGTGAAATGTACTCGTTTAGATCTTTAATTTAAATACCCATACGTCAACCTTCGATAAAAACTAAAAAAGTCGACTTTTTCAAACGTTCGGGACACCATGTTTTCTTCTTCCTACCAACTTCTAAGGTATTTGTGCCAAAGACTGTAACCATTCTACTCATTCCTACGAAATTTCATGACAATCGGTTGAGCCGTTCGCGAGTTATTTAGTGAACAGACGGACGGACAGACGGACGGACGGACAAAATGGATTTCATTAGGTTTTTTGAAAAAAAAAAAAAAATTCTAAAAAACCCTAAAAACCCAACGTCATGGATATAGATAGATAGATAGATATAGATTTATTTCATAATTCTCTTAATAGAAAAATACAATAAATTTTACAATTACATATCTTAGGTTAAAAGTACTATGAAAATGTTATATCCTAACACTAAAAATAGCATTATGGAGAGTGTCAAATGTTACTTCAAACTAACATTTATCTTACAATAAAAACAAATGAGTATGTGGGGTGAACTTCAAATGAAACGTTACAAATTAGGTAATTCAATTTCAAAAAATTGCAATAAAATTCAAAATTACAAACAAAAAAACGAGAATTCTCTTTAAAAAAAAACCTTATACCAAAATGCCAGAGAAAATATTTTCTAAATTAGCATAATCAAACTCAAATAACCATTTTCTAACACATTTCTGAAACCTTCCAGATACTGCTTCTGATCTAATAGATTGTGGAAGTTTATTGAATAAACGGCAGGACGAGACTAAAAAATAATTTTGAAATGCGGTGGTTCTTGAAAAAGCGACTGATACCATATTAGCCAAGTTTGTCCGAAGCTTATATTCGGATATTATTTTGAAGTTTAAATTTCCCGATCTGGCAAAGAAAATCTTCAAAACTTTAAAACAATATAAATGCCGGACAGGAAGAACATTTTGACTGTGAAATAACACGAAACTAGAATGTCTTCGGGGTTTATCGCAAATAATTCGTACCACATTTTTTTGTAAAATGAGAAGTGGTTGTATCTTATTTAAATAAGCTCCTCCCCAACAAGCAATGCCATATTGAAGCGTAGAGTGAAAGATTCCAAAATAAATCCCCTTTAGAAGTGCTTCGGAACAGAGTTTTTTCAGATAATAAAAATACCTGGGAGAGCAACGAAAGTACTTGGCTAAATCTTGTGTATGGTCTGCAAAGGATAACCTTGAATCGAGCGTTAGTCCAAAGTATTTGAATGTATTCACAACCACTATCTCAAAACATTCACTACAGTCAAGATCAATAAATGCTCGAATTGAAATTACTTTTCCACCTTCAACTTTTCTTACAAAAATGTGGTTTGCTTAAAGATTTAGTTTTTATCAAGAGAGCTCTAGAGTAACTCGTAAGAGAATCGTTTATGAAAACTTTACTAAATATATTATTATTACCGTTACCGCTGCTATGACTGCCTCTGCTGATGATGCTTCCGTCGCATGTTGAGTTGAGATCATTTTTTCTATTGACTTTTGTACTCATGATTTGTCGCTTTAAGTCATAGTCGGCGAATTTTACGCATATTAAAGACTTTTGCGAAGTGAAGAAGAAGACTGTTAAAAGTCGTTACATTTTCGATTGTTTGCACTTATTTATTGTTATTGTTTGCAAATTATTTGAAATGTACCGCTGCCGAAAAAACCGAAAATGAGTAAAATAAGGCCCGTATTTATGAACATTCGTTAACTCAAGGAGACTTTTTTGTCTCCTTTGACCAGGGTTGTGCTTTGTTCCTAATGTCACCGCCGCCATGCGAAAGTCCACAGGTCAAGGAGACCTTGGGTCAAGGATGCCGAAATTCAATAAATTAAGTGTCATTTCCCATACTTTTTCATAGAAAAAAAAAGTCTCCTTGAGTTAAGGAATGTTCATAAATACGGCCCTAAATCATGAAATCGAACACCTGAATTTTTTGCGAGAAAATAAAAGGGTTTAGTAAAATGATATTCGGGGAAACCTCAAATTGTCAATATATTATCGGCTGAATTTCATGCTTGCTTTTTGAACTATGGTAATATGTTAATATCAGTACAAAATTATCAGACACTTGAAGTCGATTGGCGACAAATTCTAATTCATGTAAGCTCTCTTCATACATGGTACTTTTCACATTTATTTATTGTCAGAAAAATTGGTCCACAGACGGTTTCGAGTTTGCAACCATTGTCCTAAAGCAGGCACTTATCTAACAGTTTCTTTATAGTAGATTGAGTTCCCCAGATTTCTTAGCATGGTACATAGAGGGTCCACCGAACAATCTAAGATGTCCAGTCCCTTAAAGACCATAAAATAAATAACAGGCGCGACAATCCAACATTGGACTAAGGCCGCAGGATGTGTTAGTGACATCCTATTTCCAAGATCAGCATCACGCTCAGCAGTGTTATTTATCCCCATAAATGGGTACTCGTTTAAAATCTGAGTGAGATCATAGTCCTTCACAAGCTCGTGAGTTCGAAAAACACCATGATCCACGGTGAGATTCGAACTCATGACCCTGTGCACTGAAGGTGCGCGCACTAACCGCTGGACCAGCCAGACTTAAAGACTTAAAGACTTAAAGACCCATACCCATAGCAAAATATTTGCATGTTCTAGTACGCACACATTTCATTTAAGTATCCAAATTAGATTTCTCTCTCTTCTTTTCTTAGCAAACCTATTTAAATATCATCTTCATTTTCCCATACATCATAACATTTCATTGGAGCTGACCAAACAACCCCGCACCTAACCCAACAAAACAAAAACCCGAAAATGAAGAGAACACCTTTCTAGGTCATTGCTGAAGGTCGACCATGAACAATACCAGTAATTTTCACATATACCACACGAAAATTGTATGTCGATGACTGTAGTGGACATCAATCAAATATTGATACAACAATACCCGAGACAGCTCACAGAAAACGCCTCATCGTCCGATTAATTGAATAATAACATGACCACGTCAGGCTTGAATGCGTCCGTGTGTTAGAACATACATATCGTATGGTATGAGTCTACGCGAGTGTACAGTTGAATTGCGTGGTTTTATCAGGCGGGCGCGAAAGAAAAAATGGCCATAGGTCAAAAGTTGAATAGCCTACAAAACATTTTCAGGTATTGTTCAGGTTGACGGACGCTCGATTCAGCAAGCAGGCAACATCAATATGTGTACCAACGTACATCAAAATATATATAAATAAGAAAACACGAAGCAACACACAATATACATAATGGGCAGACGAAAAAGAAATTCTATTTAGGCAAGAAGAAAAGGAGGTTCGTTCTCATGTCAGGGCTGTGAATAGGTTAAATTGTTGATTGAATGTGTGTGTCCATACCTGTGGGCGTTCTTTGCTAGACAAAATGCGGGTGTACTGCCGAGTCACACGAAGCAGTAATTGTTATCTATCCTCCTACGTAAATACAGTCTGGCGACATTTTTAACGGTCATCGATTCAGCGAAAGGAGACATCATCGAAATCGATAACGATTTCATGTTTGCTGCTAATAAATTGGAAGGGAATTTAATTGGACTTTTTTGTGTCAGACAAAAATATGATAGCAAATTTTAAAAAAGGTTTGTATGTATGTACTTAATTTATTTTTGAAATATGCAACACGGGTGACTGAAAATTTCATAATACAGATTCAGACAATTATTCTTTGATAATACGTTCTTAATAGGTTAGCTGCTCTGGGATGTAGCCAGCTAAATACAAATTCACAACCTCCTCTTTTACTGAAATTCTAAGGGCAAATCCTAACTTGTATGATTTTACTCAATTCTAAATTACACGTGGAAATATATGAGAAACTAGAAGTCTTGAAAAACTATTGTTGATAATACGAAATATGCAATTCAGACATCTAAGGCTTGCGACTCTAAAGTTCTAATCGATAGCAAGGAATTAAGGTAGTACACGTGAAAATTTCAACACACTGCAGCATGTGTTGTCCCCATTACCACCACACCAGCTAAATTTATTACACGAGTATATTCGATATGAATAAACTTGGCGACTTTTTCACCTTCTGGTTATGATATGATCTTGGTCTCTCCATAACGCTTCCAGGTTCCCATATAAACCATATTCCAGTTTCCTGTGGAACTCGGTTTTCTATACTATGTCATACTCTGTAAGTAACATGACATATTCGTATTGTATGTACCTATGCATGTAATGGGGAATAATATTGCTAACAAATCTTTTATGATTCGATGATCACGAAATTTCTAGAATTTATTCATATGGCGACCACCGGTTTCTAGCATCAATATGGGATCTTTAGTATAGTGGTTCTGGGAACATTCAGCATTTCACTTCTTAACGCGATTAAAATGTAGAAATATAGATTCAGGATTCTCTGTTCGTGTGAATTAAAACTGGAAAATTATTATGTTAATCAGTGTCAAAGTTGTTCCATGGAGAAGGGAACAGGAAATGTTTGCGTAAATATGAATACAGAAGAAGGAAATAGTTTTAAAAGGCCAAGTGGAGATTCCGGATTATTTTTTTGACAGTTTCGCAGTTCTCTAAATCAGCATTTTTAAGGTATTTTTTGAATAAATTACTCAAATTTTGATTTAGCATGACTTAAAATCAAACTACATAGTATTATTATGTAAAAACTTGTTCACTTTTTAGGAACACCAGTGGCTTAACGTTTTCGAAAACGCAGCTAATGAAAAAAAATTCTTCTTCTTCTTTCTCCTTGACTTAACAGTCGGTTGTCTAAGCATGGAAGCTTGTATTGACAGGTAAGAATGGTCATTTGGCGGTGTTCATTTAGTTTTTGAAAATATATTTGTTAAAAGCACAAATCATTATAACTTTGTAATTATAGTCGCATCAAATAAGCACCGTAATGAAATAACATTTAAAACATGTGGTTATGAAAGTTCTTTGCCCAAGACATTTTTGAAAATACTGTTACACAGTACTGTATTACGAGAACAGTTAATGTTTAACTGTTATGAATCACATTTTTCATTATCATGATTATAAATTATAAATTTCACGTTTTCAGTTTTTATCTATCCATTAGATATATTAATTCGCGTAATAATACGTTCACAGTGAACGAAATCATGTAATTTGGGGCTATTTTCATGTTTTCGTATGAAAACAGCCCGAAAACATTTCAATTCCCATACAAATTGACACATTGAAAATACGCTATTTTGCGTGTTTTCTATGAAACCTTGATTTTTTTCAAATGAAAACGTGTAAGCACCCAGGTCTCAAACCTAAATTCCCCTTTTCAGCACATTTCGGCTCACTCCAATATTTGAACTGACACCCGACCAAATTGTTCAGTTTCGTGTGTTTGCCAATGTTCTTAATTGCTCCATGATAAGAGAATGGACGGTCAGTTTGAAGTGACGAAATATGTTGTAAATGACTATCGATGACTGCACGAGCACATTTTTAAACTTAGAACGATTTATAGGCAAAATATTATTGTCGGTTGTCATATGAAATTACAAACAGTGCACTGTGAACACTTTTCGGTGATTTCTGAAAACGTACGGCGAAATCAATCCGTTTTCGTCCACTCTGATTAGAATATAAATTTCATTTTATAATTTGTTTAACATCACTTTTATTATACCCTTCGCTCATAGAGTGAAAGGGTATATTAACTTTGTCATGAAGTTTGTAACGCATTAAAGGAAGCATCTCCGACCATATAAAAAGTATACATATATGATCAGCGTGACTTGGGGAGTCGATTGGAGCATGTCCGTCTGTCTGTCTGTCTGTCTGTCTGTCTGTCTGTCTGTCTGTTGCGACGCGTTTTACTCGGCGGGTATTGAAGCTAGCAAGCTGAAATTTTGCACACGTGCTTCTTATTGTTGCAGGCTGTTTGTATGTTTGATTCACCCAAATTGGATCACTGGGTCATGGGGCTGCCATACAAACCTAGCTCCCCAATATGAGTTCTTCTAAGAAAAACTTTTTTATTTGTGTACCAATTTCAACCAAATTTCACACAAATGTGTTTCTATAGATAACGTAAAATATATGCAAGAATGGATCGAATCGGACTATGGGGTCATGGGGCTGCCATACAAACTTAACCCTCCAAATTAGGTTCTTCTAAGAAAAACTTTTTTATTTGTGCACCAATTTCAACGAAATTTCACACAAATGTATTTCTATTGTTGACACAAAACATATGTAAGAATGGATGAAATCGGACCATGAGGTCATGGGGCTCCCATACAAATCCAACCCCCAAAATTAGGTTCTTCTAAGAAAAACTTTTTTATTTGTGCACCGATTTCAACCAAATTTCACACAAATGTATTTCTATTGATGGCACAAAACATATGTAAGATTGAATCAAATCGGACCATGGGGCTGCCATACAAACCAAACCCCCCATATTGGTTCTTACCCATTATTTGCGGGTGTGTCGAAAACGAAACATATAATGAAACTAATAATGTAGTGCTTGTACGACACGCAACGAATCGACAGCTACTTTAAACTAAAAATCAATGTCCACTTTACATATAAAAACCCATAAAATTTTCAATCACAACATTTTTGACTATTTGCGAAAGCGACAAAAACACCTGTTTCGCAAATTTTTGAAATCCTCAATCAAAATCGCTAAATTTTAGAAAATGCTAATAGAATTCATGAAATATCCCCTGGATAAGTAAATTAGAACGGTTTTCTTTGTACTGGTCAAAAATTATTTCAAGCGGGTAACGCAAAGTACTCAGAAGTTGCATTTACAAAAAATGTTGCGAAAACGACACATCCGCGCATTAACAGCGTTATATTTGCATCAAGTACATTATGTGATTCTTGAAACTGGGATTTGTTATTTTCATAATTGAGTTGGAAATCAATGTATGAGAAGCACTCTAACGACATTCCGATACAAGTAAAGTGTCGATACTTCTGTTTCGATACCAAAGAATTCTGGTATCGATACTTTTCTTTCTATTTTACTCGGTATCGAAACGATTCGATTCAAGTAACCAGATGAGTACTTTTTGAATCTTTGGTATCTGCCCATACACCCACATGCTTTCCGGCAATAAATTATTTCGTAAATCGTATCATTATGGCAAAACATAAAGGTGAATGATTTTATACTTGATGTATGTATCATGAAAAACCGATCGGGGAGATGCAGTTCAGCATCTCCTCTCACGTTTGAATACTCCATTATTTTTGGAGGCTATATCTTAGTATATGCGGGCAGCTAATATATTCTATATCCTATTCCCAGTGATTCCCAATGTAAACCATCGCAGACAAAAAATATATTGTTTCCAAATAATGTGGAAAATAAGGCTGTTTTTTCGAAATAATATGGGCAATATGAAAACAAGATTTTTCAAATGAATGAATGCTTTTTTGCATAACCTACTAACCTCCCGAACGTAAATAAAGTATATTAAGTAGATTCTTGACTCGATAATCCGGATCAATTATTGCAAGGGGTAATCCGGACCATCGGAACATACGGATTAGCGCAATCACTTTTTTTTTTCTGAGGAAAAAAAAGTCCAAATAAATAAATAAGAGGAACAAAAGCCGATAAATATATTATTTCTTTGGAATTAGTCAGCATCATGTCATTTGCCAAACCGTCCCGTAAAAAAGTACGAGACCAAATTTACCATTTCACCCTGAAAATCTCAAATATCCGGACTTGTTCCCAGTACCGTATAGTCCCATGTGGGGCCATGGTGCGTTAACTCAGCCATTTACAGACAATTTCGAGTCAACGTTACATTGCATATCATTTCGGAGTGTATATAATGCTGCAAGCACTATAAGTTCCTATCCGCACATGTACGGAATTTTAGGACCACGCCGAGATTCGATCTCCGGACCTCTAGATTACTAGCATCGTAGAATGAGACTCAACCAAGTAAGCCACAGAGCGTGGTATAAATATCCGGACTATAGGGTCAAAATTGGTGCCGAAATCCGGACTATAGAATACGCAGGGGAAACATTTAGTGGTCCAGATTAGCGTCATATCCGGATTAAAGGAGATCCGGATTACCGAGTCAAGACTGTATAATAAAATATTCACTCCCATTTATTTTCATTATGTAAACCATTTTTCTCAAGAAAGTAGATAAGATTTTCCCTTGCAAATTTTGTGTCGCTGTAGTGCGGGTGTGTCGTTTTTGACACATGTCCTAGAAAGGACCCCTGAGGTCATACGAAAAAAATAGTTACAAATTCTGAATCTAGGATCGTAGAGAACATGTTACACCAATTTTCATCAAATAATTCCCATTGGATCAATACCCGCAAATAATGGGAAGAAACATTTTTTACACCAATTTCACAAAACCTTGAATTAATGTGTCTTTATCAAAGCAACTCAAAAGTTCAAAACGAATGGAATCGTACTGTGGGGTCATGCTCCGGCAACCTCAATAAAATTTTCCGAGTAAATATTTTTATTTGTCCACTTATTTCAACCAAGCCCAAAACTTTTGTCAAAACGGAAGAAAAAGAATGAGGAGGGGGATTAAATACAAGTCATAGGTACGCCCGAAAAAAACTTTTAGCCCAAGCGAAGGGTATCCAAATTTCGGCCGCGCCCGAAATTAGCCTCGGCCCCAGGGGTTGGCGAGCGAAGCGAGCAGGGGGCGAAGCCCCCTTGTTATTACTAATTTTCCATTATCACTTTGTGATGGGAGCTGATAGAAGACTCGAAATAATTTTCAAAGTGAAGGGATATACGTCAGAGGTCCTATTTCAATCCCCTAAGAAACTAATTTAGTTCTACGATTAAATACAAAAAGCATCCTAATCCGAAAAATTCGCACAACTTTCATTAATAACTGTACAAATTCTCTATCATCAATGTAAACCTAAGGGTTTTCCAAAAGAGCTCTGAGTTTCAGTTTCAAGAGTGTTGAGTTAGTGAATGGAGTTAGATTACTTTCAACGACCGAGAGCTCTCTCTCAACATTCAGTATGTAAGTAAGCCCAATTGTTGCTAGGCTCCGATAAATGGAAGACGAAATATCGTAACCGCGGCAATTGAAGGAAATCCGAGTGACAGCTAACCGTCGACTTTTGTCTTATATGTCACGATGAATGAATGAATTTCGTTTGTAGTTTTTGAAACAGAATTAAACAGGACTTTCAACTTTTTCTGTCCAGGGAAAATTGCTTTCTAGAGGACATCAGAACCAAATAGTAAAAAAAAAGAGATATTTGGTCGGCAAAAATCCTACATCGCTGGATGTGAAGGTTTAAGATGAAAATATTCTAATTAATTATTAAGTCCAGCGCCGTATTTTTTAATAAAACTCTAACATATTATACACATATCATTGTAAAGGAAATTTCATGTAGTTTTTTTCGTCCTCAGACTATTTTTCTGTAACTCTTGCCGTTTTAAAATAATTGCTAAAAACTCAAAAAAGTCCCCCGTTTCCCGCTTTTTTAAGGATGCGGACCCCCAATCGGTTGGGGCTTTTTTCTCATAATCTGGGGGCCATCACCAACCACCCTGCAAAAATCCAGCGATGTAGGATTTTTGCCGCTCGACGGCCATAAATTGGGTTATTTTTTCTTCGGCTAAAATATTAAGCTGCAGATAAACCTGATAGGGAGTACCACTAGTAATCGTTTACAACGCTAAGGAGTAATAGTAGTATAGTAGCTAGGTGATTTCAGATTGCAAAGTGTGGTGGAGAATTTTTTTTTGTTCTTATGTTTTTTGGGGTGCTGAGCTCGAATCCGGAGCTTCCCACCAAAATTTCGTTGTGGAGCAGGGTCAAAACCGCAAAAAAACCCGAAATTTTCGGAGTTTTCCCGTTATTTTGTTTATAACTCCGAAAGTGTACATTTCTCCGAAAACTCGTCCATGAAAATATTAGAGAAAACACAATTGCGGGTCTAACGCGCCATTAATCGTTAAAATTTGTTAAGCGGTATTGCTAAAATTGAGATTAATTTTTTTTTTTGCTTTTTTATTTGTGTACCAATTTCAAATAAATTTCACAAAAATGTGTTTCTATTGATGAAACAAACCATATGTAAGAATGGATCAAATCGGACCATGGGGTCCTGGGGCTGCCATACAAACCCAACTATCCAAATAAAGTTCTCCTAAGAAAAACTTTTTGATTTATGCACCAGAATAAATCAAATTTCACACAAATGTATTTCGATTGGTGAAACAAAACATATGTGAGATTGGATCCAATCGGACCATGGGTTCATGGGGCTGCCATACAAACCAAACTCCCCAAATTAATTTCTTCTAAGAAAAACTTTTTTATTTGTGCACCAAAATAAACCAAATTGCGCACAAATGTATTTCCATCGATAACACAATATATATGCAAGAATGGCTCAAATCCGAGCATGGGGTCATGGGGCTGCCATACAAACCCAACCCCCAAATTAGGTTCTTCTAAGAAAAACTTTTTTATTTGTGCACCAATTTCACAAAACCTTGAATTAATGTGTCTTTATCAAAGCAACTAAAAAGGTCAAAACAAATGCAATCGTACAAATGGAATGCTCCCGCATCCCCCATTAAAATTTTCTGAGTAAATATTTTTATTTGCCCACTTATTCCAACCAAACCCCACACAGATATTGTTTTGCCGACGCATCGGAAGTTTTATGAAGACAGAAGGAAAAGAATGGGGGGGGGGGTATTAAATACAAGTTGTAGGTACGCCCGAAAAACAAGATTTTAGCCCGAGGGGAGCGAAGGGTATCAAAATTTCGGCCGCGCCCGAAATTAGACTCGGTCTCGTATTTATTTACATTTACGTTAAATTCTACAAAAAACAGTACGATAACGGCACTATTATGAGAATTTTTTTAATGGAGTTTTTATTTTAACAAATTCTTCAACTCTTACAGTAGTGACAACCTAAAGGGGAACACTCTGCACATTTCGCTCAAAACTTAAAAGAAAAATGTTTATACAAAACTTTGCTAATAATCAGCTATACCTTAGAAAATTTTTGATAAATCTTGTTATCATAATCCAGAAAGGGTATTTTTTTGAATTCTGAAAAATTTGCCAGTTTCTATTAAAATTTCCAAGGAAAATCTACTAAAATGCCTTCTCCTTCTTAAAAATGTTTAACCCGCTATCGCTGTTCAAATCAACAATGTGTCCCTTGTCAAAATTAAGCTGAACGCACCTGGTCTAGAAACTAATGAAAGTGAGAATCGAAAATAAAATAAAAAAACCTCATAAGATTATTTCGAAACAAATTGCAACACAAAAGAAAAATTAACATTTCTGCATTTACCTACTATTCATGTGGAACTATCGACTAAACGTGAAAACTCTATGGCTCTAGCCCAATAGAATTTCACTAGTCACCTAGCAAATTCTCGGCATCATTTTTCTTAATTAAACATTTTTGCAGCAGATTTCCATCATACCATCATTGGCAGCATGACACCGGACATTTTTGCAGAGGACGTGCGATCTATTTTGAATGAGGCGTCATGACACACCACGATCATCAGCCTGGATGATCGGCACATTTGCATTGATGGTGTTCTGATCTAACAATCATAGTGAGTGCAGCAATATATGCCGATCATTAACTGATCACAATAGTGCTGTGCATAGTATACTGTACGGCGATTTCACAAAAGTTGCCGCAATTATTCTGATTATATCGATGTGCACTTTGATTCACACTCTACACACATTTATTGACTTTTGTCGGTCTCGATTTTGCGCGAGACTTTCAATCCAAATGCGCATACTTGCCTCAGAAAATGCACTTTCCAGACAATTGGGAAAAAATCATTACATAAGTCCTTTGTAGGTAATTGTCCAATTGTACTTTACGATTGAGGTAGTAGTTACACATTATGTGAACACACACACTGTTTACAATTTTGTCAAAGAGGGCTCTCTAACCGCGTCAGCAAAATGCAACCGTGTCGAAGCCAGTAATGTGGCGTCATTACTGTTCGATTTTCAAATGTCGAAACAGTTGAAATATAATCGAAAAATGAGCAAGAAAATTAGAAAACTAAAAGAAAAAAAAATTGGCGCAGTCTTCAAGACAACAGTATAACAGCAGCAAAAGCGCCTTTTCCGCCAAAGATGAAAGAAAAGTCACCGCGTGCACGATCACGTCATGTCAATTGCTTTATTGCGTAATTGAATGCAACACATGTCGATACAGTATAAATGTTTCGAATGTTAAGTTTTCTGGCAAACATCACTACTCTATTCCGTTGCACTCCTTGATGAATATCATTGTCCATACCGCGTGTGTGTTATTGGGGGCACTTATCTGCTCCCGAAAATTCAATCTCGCGGCAATAACATTATCGTTAACATCGCAAGTTAAATAGTTTTTAAATTGCATGAGTTTTTTCTAGCAGAAATAGCGTATTGTCAGTCAGTGGTGACATGACCGGGAGCAGTTGAAATTTCTGCATTGACTCGGCACAGACTTCTTCATTTTGTTGTCGTTTTATTTGGAATAGTGTGTTAATCAACATAAGGCTTGAGAGATCCATACCCGTACCTTAAGGTTTGAAATTATGAAATTGCCATTGCCGCATTTTATCCTTGAACTAAATTGTATATCAGTGTAACGCAAATATTCAGAGAGTCCCAACATCCAGTTTAAATACATCGGGAGCCGTTGAAATTTCTGCATTGACTCGGCACAAACTTCTTCATTTTGTTGTCGATTTGTTTTGAATAGTGTGTCAGTCAACATGAGGCTTGAGAGATCCATACCCGTACCTTAAGTTTTAAATTATGAAATTGCCATTGCCGCATTTTATCCTTGAACTAAATTGTATATCAGTGTAACGCAAATATTCAGAGAGTCCCAACATCCAGTTTAAATACAGCCAAATCCATATTTTCAATTCCCTTGATCAAGTATCCACTTCCTACCGAGATTATTCAAATCTAGTATGGCTATTGAAGTATAATATTGTTGCTAATGTTAACGCATTCTGACCACCTTATTGGGTAAGTCCATCTGGCTATACGGTCCGTTCCAAACACATTCCCTAAAAAAAGTTATTGCTTGAATTTCTTCATAACTATGCACTCGGTCATTATAGGCATAAATTCATTATTACGCGCCCATAGACATCGCATACTACCAAATATGCAATAAAATCTCATTGTCGAATTCTTTCGTGTTGTTGTTACACTTAAACATAGTAGCAGCCGCTAAAGTATTTGAATTTTATGCAGACTTTAGCAGTATGGTGCATTGCATACCAGTACTGTGTCAGAGCTGTTAGAGTCGCGTATATACCACAAAACGTCGCAATCCTGCAAGAATCTATAGCCGCAAGTCAATCGCCTAACAATGGCATAAATTGGCTTAATCAATGCAAATAATGTTGGAGAGTAATGTGTGTCGCGTAAATTACTGTTTAATATACACACAGAGAATATTTTGAGAACACAACAGAGGCACACGTTTCAGTAAGGAAACTATGCATTGAAAGAATGGGTGGTGATTCTGTTATCTGATATTGAGTATACAGGAGAGTGAAGAAAAGGAGTTGCCATTAAATTATAAAAAAAAATTTAGTCGAATTACTTTATCCTGATGCGTATTGATTCTACCCTAATATGTCATCTCCTACAAATCGTTGACTAGAAGCCATTAAAAAGAGCAATATTTAAAATTATAAAATTTCCCTTCCTTGGATGTGTTGTTTTGCCATAACTCCTTGAGGCGCATGGCGCGTTAACGACTAGTGTGTGGTGTGTAGTCGTCAAAGTTTCAACGGCAACTCAATTCGGAGTGTGATACAGTTGTCAGCCATACCACTTCCTAGTCAAATTTCTGTTTATTATTCTATAAGAAATTTTCTTATCTTCTTCTGAATAATAAATGTGCGACGGGTCATGCCGACTATCGAAACTCGTTTCTCTATGAATCTCTGCATGACAATGTGATGTGGATGTGTCAAATGAAAAAGCGAGAACATTGCATTGGGTTTCGGCGATACCGCCTGAACAGGTGCATCGCCCGTACACCGCAGGCGGAGCGACGCGACGCTATAGAGCGGCGGTATAAATAATGAGGCAAGGAAGAGGAAAAAAAATATTTTCTATAAGCCTATAAATTCATACATCTTAGCCACACTCAATCTATGTGACCCCTTGCCCCCGAAAATGTTTGTTCCCTGTTGAGCCACTGGCCGGGGACGCCTAATAGTCTCCGATGAATTCTTTAATGCTCATATATGATGCCAATATTCAAAGATTTTAATCAGCATACAGCCAAAGTTATGACCCTCAGGTGTTTTTCTTTATTCGCGCATTTGTTGTACCGAGTACGTACTATGCATTCGAACGAATGGCAATGCCGAAACCACCTCAGCCGATCGCAACCACAGTCATCTTTTTGCCGTCTTGATGCCGGTAAAATTACTGTGCAGAATCGAGACAAGTTGCAATGTATGAAAATTTATTGATTTCTTGCATTTTAAAGAAGACTTTAAAGATTTTAATTTGTATACGGGACAATGTAGTCTGTTCTGCAATGAATGTGAGAGTTCTAGTTCTAGCCTCCGATAGATTCTGTGTGTCAGGTGTTATTATCTAATACCAAAAAAAAACTAGGGGTTGAGTCATAGGAAAATTATCTTGCATATCTAGTATTATTCATGAGAACTTTAGTGTTTAGGTGTTATCCATGGGCTACATCATTAAAATTTTACAGTTTTTAATCTATTAAAA
Organism: Microchrysa polita; assembly: GCA_949715475.1. NCBI lineage: Eukaryota > Metazoa > Arthropoda > Insecta > Diptera > Stratiomyidae > Microchrysa > Microchrysa polita. The sequence continues at coordinate 128,771,335 of OX454415.1, read as the reverse complement.
CTCAACTTTTATGTTTAATATTTTTGACAATCACGTAGGTTTTATTTTTATCTGAGTATATATTTTTGAGATATTCAACTTGCCAAAAATATTTAAATTTCATAATTATTATTTATTATTTAAAATTAGTTTAATTCCTCTTATACATATTTAATTTTATTTTATTTTAAATTGAATACTAGTCAAATTATGAAAACCAATTCAAAATTATCTTGGTACGATGACCTTCCAAAAAATGAGGGTGGGGTAGTCTTTCTTGAAGAAAATGCATTTATTTTGAGGCGCAACAACATTCAACACAAGACTTAGATCATCGATTCCGGCAATACAAAATTCGCTTGTAATAAACTAATCCCAACATTATAAAAATGCATTTATTTATTATACCCTTCGCTCATAGAGTGAAAGGGTATATTAACTTTGTCATGAAGTTTGTAACGCATTGAAGGAAGCATCTCTGACCATATAAAAAGTATACATATATGATCAGCATGACTTGGGGAGTCGATTAAGCGATGTCCGTCTGTCCGTCTGTCTGTCCGTCTGTCCGTCTGTTGCGACGCGTTTTACTCGGCCAATTTAAAAGCTATGAAACTGAAATTTTGCACAAATGCTTCTTTTTGCTGCAGGCAGTTTGTATGTTTGAATCGGTAAAAGCGGACAATGGGGTCATGGGGCTGCCATACAAACCCAACTACCCCAATTAGGTTCTTCTAAGAAAAACTTTTTTACTTGTGCACCAATTTCAACGAAATTTCACACAAATGTGTTTCTGTTGATAACACAAAACATATGTAAGAATGGATGAAATCGGATCATGGAGTCATGGGCTGCCATAAAAACCTAACTCCCCAAATTAGGTTCTTCTAGGAAAAACTTTTTTATTTGTGCACCAATTTCAACCAATTTTCACACAAACGTTTTTCTCTTGATGACACAAAACATATCTAAGAATTGATCAAATTGGATAATGGGGTTATGGGGCTGCCATACAAACCTAACCCCCTAATTATAGGTTCTTCTAAGAAAAACTTGTTAATTTGTCCACCAATTTCAACCAAATTACACACAAACGTGTTTTTCTTGATGACACAAAACATATCTAAGAATTGATCAAATCTGACCATGGGGTCATGGAGTGGCCATACAAACCCAACCCCTATTTTGGTTCTTTTAAGAAACATTTTTTGCTCCAACTTCACAAAACTTTGAATTAATGTCTTTACTACAGCAACAAAAAAGTTAAAAACGAATGGAATCGTACTGTGGGGTAATGCTCCCGAAACCCCAATAAAATTTTCCGAGTAAATATTTTTATTTGCCCAGTTATTTCAACCAAACCCAAAACTTTTGTCAAGACGGAAGGAAAAAAACACCGAGAAGTTTTCCCTTAGGGGAAAAATCTTAGATCATGTATATGTCTACATTATTGCTTACAAAATAATCCACATTGCATCAGCCGTTATCTTGTCACTCAAGAAGCCCAAAAATCCGTTAAAATCGATTACATCCAGTACCCCAATTGTCGACTTTCGAACGACAACCATAATGCCCATTCTCAGTTTCCTTAGAGAAGTGTCCTTCTTGGTGGTACATAATAATATCCTTTGAAAACCCAAAATGAGCTTGTGGTGCTTTGAAAGGGCTCAACTCACCGAATACTGTATTTTGATATGCATATCGACTATAATGCATTCCTAAAGAAAAAGGGACCTTTTTGTCCACGGACATCTTTCTTATAACAAGTGCCGACACCATAATAAAAAGGATCGCACCACTTAACTTCCATCCGAGTTTCATCCAAATCGCTCCACAGGGGGAGCCAAGAGAACCAATTGAAAGATAACTTTTCATTCGCTTCAACGGCGAATTTACCGCTATTCCCGCAACTCAGCAGTGACTGTCGATTCTTTGTAAGGGCGATCAAAGGAAAATGTATACCAAATTTAACAATGATCAAACCACTGAAAGGCTGATTTAAAGCTTCGTTAGGTTTTCGCTATGTTTTACAATGTCACATTTTGTCACGGAACAACACAACGTACACATCCTAATTTCCTTAAAATAATCACACGTGTTTTACCAACGCCATCTAGAAATATCATAGCCGCAACTCAGCTGTACAACGACGTTATTACTTAGCTCTTAAATTTTTTATTTACACGAACAAACAACAAAAACAAGTAGTGACGTAATAAAAAGCAAAAACAAAACAGTGCAACATTGGCGAACATAACCTAAAATTATAAGCTGATTTTGACGTCTAAGATTCTACATTGCGGCCTAATATCTAGACGGCGTTGGTTTTACTATGTTATCTATTATATAATATATAATTATATGATATATAATTATCACCAGGCTAAAAAAATGTTTTGGGCTAGTGGCGTAGTGCGATAAAAGAAAAAAATATATGCTGCTGTGGGGACTCGAACACATTGCCCTGCGCACCAAGCTTGGCGGATATCCAACTAGGCTACATCGACTACAGGTTGACACGATAAATCTAGCAATCATCACATGATCATGTTCGAACGTACGTACCGTACAACCACTGCTACGTACTGTTTCATTTCAACATTCAACGTTCAGTCGCTGTACAACCACTGTCAACCAACGTCCCACAATGTTCTGAACACACAATATCATTCTTCCGTGCCCAGAAACTCTTCAACTAACGATGACGACGACGACAATGGCAATTATGTTCTGCCTGCATGCACCGACCTGTGTGATGATACTGTGATGATTGCTAGATTTACTTGCCGTCATCGAGGTCGGCATGGCCGAGTAGGTTAGATGATAGGTGTTTGGTGCATGGGGTGGCGTTTTCGAGTCGCTTAATTTTAATTTTTTTTCTTTTTCATTTGGTTACCTGAACATTATTTTGATTTTGGTGATCATACTAAAACGACTATTGATTTTGTACTCTTCGTAAATTCATAGGATAAATCGTATGCATTTTGGAAGCCTCTTTTTTACGCGCGCGTTTTACATGTGACAAATTCGAAAGTGCACGCATATGCAACGGAAAATTCAATTTATACCTGCTCGCCATTTGCAATTGTACCAGGCATTTGCATCAGCCATCGGTTGCACGCCTCCACGATGTAACTATACTGCACTGTGTGATGACTATAGACCAGATGATGATGATCACTAAATTTATTCGTACTGATAAGGCGCAGTGTGGTCAAGGCGGTTTGGTGGTCGATGCTGACTTTTTGGAAGGTATTGACGACGGATTGGACCATGGTTCGAACCCCCCTGGGACATGAGATTTAAAAAAAACTCCGAGAAGTTTTCCCTTAGGGGAAAAATCTTAGATCATGTATATGTCTACGTTATTTCTCACAAAATAATCCACAGTGCATCAGCCGTTAGCTTGTCACTCCAGAAGCCCCAAAAACCTTTCAAACCGATTACATACAGTACCCCAATTATCGACTTTCAAACGACAACCATAATGGCCATTCTTGGTTTCCTTAGAGAAGTGTCCTTTTTGGTGGTACATATGTACATAATATCCTTTGGAGACCCTAAATGAGCTTGTGGTGATTTTAAAGGGCTCAACTCACCAAATACTGTATTTTGGTATGCATATCGACCAGTGGCGCAACCAGGATTTTGCCTTGCTCGACCTGCGGTGTAGGCACATCGCCCGTTTTGGCGATAATTTCTCAGCATATTTCTACAGGCAGCTCTATCTTGGATCGTGTCATCGCCGAGACCAATGCGTTGTTGTTGCTTTTTCATTTTACATATCCAGGTGTTCTTCGATCTGCCTCTGGCCTTGGGTCCATCAAGTGGAACTTCCATTGATATCGCTTTCTTTGCGGGGTTCTCAGGCGGACGCCTTTGAACATGGCAATACCAATCCATTTGTCGGTCTTCGAGGTTTTCGGTGATTGGTTGGTCTATGGACAAGCTGCCTCGGATGTAGCTACTCTTGATGTGGTCCTTTTGGTTACACCAACTGACATGCGTAACATTTTCATTTCAGTCGCTGTCATTTCCTTCGCGTAACTTTCATACATGGTCCAGCATTCTGATCCATACATGAGTGCGGGCCGTACAACCATTTTGTACAACTTGCCCTTTAGCTTCGGTGGCATTTTCTTATCGCAGAAAACTCCTGAGTTTTCTCGCCACGTCATCCACCCAACCTTTGTGCGGTGTTTGATGTCATAATCGCATGTAGCTCCGCTGTTCACCATCGAGCCAAGGTACTTGAACTTGGTACAAGACTTAAGCTGCTCTCCTTTGACGTACATATCTGGTATCGGTGCATCTGGGTCTGAGAATGGGCAGCATAAGAACTCAGTCTTTGTTATGCTTACCCTCAGTCCATGCTCCTCCAGAATGTAACACCATTTTGTAAGGGCAGCTTGCAAGGCAACGATGGACTATATCATCGGCAAAAAGAAGAGATATTTCTAGGCCGTCGGAGATACGTGTTAATAAGTAGCACATGATGATGTTGAAGAGCAACGGACTCAATACACTGCCCTGGTGTAATCCGACATTCACCGGAAATTCTTCTGATTCACCGGCTGTGCAGCTAACCTTAGTCGTAGCTCCATCATACATGTCTCGTATCATCCTGACGTATGCCTCAGGGACATTAAGTGCTCTCAAGGCCAACCATATCAGATCACGATGTACTCTATCGAATGCCTTTTCTAAATCGATGAACACAAAGTGCAAGTCCTTTCGTGCTGCTCTATACTTTTCCATTGCAATACGAATGCACTGAATCGCATCGACTGTAGATCGACCTTCAATTTGATCTATGCCACCAAATGGATAATAGTGAATTTATCCAGTAATGGATAACGCTATACCGTAGTGGTACACTCCCTCTTATTTTTTATGTAAATGTTTCATAGCTTAGCATTACGTCGTGGAAAGTTGAGTGTAATGTTATAATCGTTCGCAGCAGGCTCTTTTCATGGTTTTATGAAAACATACTTTTAAATCACTTTCAGCATTGCAATCGGTGCTTTTATAAAATATAGACAGAACGCAAAGTTAGACATTATATTCGATGAAATTGGACGCTTCGAGACGATAGGAAATAATTTGACTTTGTCATGTTCCTGATTGTCACAGACTTCCACGATCTCGTACATTTATAGAATAGAATTCTTGTTGTAGCAACTATGATATTATGTTTCCACCCACTCCGACCTTTTTGCGTAAAACACCAAGAGGTCACCCTTCTACACTTGATTTTCTATTAACGAATTGTCCCTTTTTCGTATCACTACCGGTTACAACCACTGATCTTTCTTCTGATAATTTGCCAGTGTTATTCAATTTGAATGACCAACCTATTTTGGATGGAACACCCAAAAAAATTTTGTTCCACAAAGCAAACTGGTCTCACTTTTCTCAAATAAAGGGCACGTTACGTTACTAAATGATGATCATTTAAATTTCACTTCTATAGCAGACATTGAGCATCACCTTGATAAATTCAACGAAATTTTATAGAAAGCAGCTCAAGCATCAATCCCGCAAGCACGTTGTTCCTCACAACCTCCTCAACTAAAACTTTCGCCATTAGCGAAGAGGTTGATAGCTGAACGAAACTTCTGCCGTAGGCTATGGCAACGCTCCAGAAATTCTCGTTATAAATTTGAAATGAAACGGTTAAAACGTCAAATAGATGATGAACCTTGATCCCACCGATTTCTGAATCTAACTCCATTCTTATAACAAACGCCGAAAAATCTGAAGCTTTCGCAGCGCATGTCCATCGTCAGCACTCTGCTACGAACCATGTAGGTGATCAAGAGACAAATAACTCAGTTTCTGTTACTATTGACGAAATTAAAAACGCAACAGATGATAGCATTCAATTTATACCACTATCCGCCGTCAAGAAAGCGATAAAACTTTCAAAAGCCAATAAAGCTACTGGCCCGGATTCATTGCCAATGCATTTAATTAAAAACATGCATAGAAAGTCACACATGTATTTATGCCACATTTTCAACGCCTGCTTAAAATTTACCTATTTCCCAAAGGCATGGAAAATAGCTTCATTAATTTGCATTGCAAAACCTGACAAACCCAAGTCTCAACTAAACAGTTATCGCCCCATAAGCCTACTAAGTAATATTGGTAAACTTTTTGAGCGGATAGTAAAATATCGCATTGAAGTAGTATTATTGGAAAAGGGAATACTCCCCAACGAGCCATCGGTTTCAGAGGGCAACACAGCACGGTTCACCAAATTTCAAGAATAAAGTCCATAGTTCAATCAAGTTTCGAGTCGAAAAATTCCACCGGAATGCTAACCCTAGACATCGAAAAAGCTTTTGACTGCGTTTGGCACGAAGGTTTCACTTTTAAGATGCATTCTTACGGTTTTCCATTGTATTTAACAAAACTGATTCTCGACTTCCTCTCTGATCGATTTTCTTTGTAAATTTGAATGGTTCAAAATCTTCTCTTTTTCCGCTTCCGGCTGGAGTTTCTCAAGGATCCGCACTTAGCCCAACACTTTATAATATATTTACGAGTGACATTCCAATTCCGATAAATTGCAATATCTGTTTATTTGCTGACGACACAGCGCTACTCTGTTCCTCATTATCTCCGGAGATAATTACTAATGCTCTATTGAACGGGTTTCACATCTTAAAAACATATTTCTCGCGGTGGAAAATAAAAATTAATTCTGATAAGACAAAAGCTATCTACTTTACAAGAAAGCGCAAGCCAGAGTTCCTCACATCTGCGCCATTTAACCTTGATGGTAAAATAGTCCATTGGTGTAAAGAGCATATTAAATATTTAGGTGTTCGTCTTGATAAGAAGCTTACTTTCAAAGCAAATACGGATGCTCTGCTTAAAAAGGCCGACCTTCTTATAAAAATCTTATATCCACTTATCAATAGGAAATCATCGCTTTCAACAGATAATAAATTACTTTTGAATTAAATGATATTCCAATCAACGCTAGAAAAATGTCCTTTTTGGTGGTAATATCCTTTACCAAAACTCAAAATCAACTTGTCGTGATTTTGCAAGACTTGTCGCAACGGATTCTTTATTTTGATATCCATATCCTTATACATAGCGTCTATAATGCATTCCCACAGAAAAAGGACATATTGTGTCCAAGGACATCTTCCTCATAAAAAGTGCTGGCACCAAAATATTAAGGATCGCAGCACTTAACTTCCATCCGAGCTTCGTCGACATCGGTCCACGGGGAGAGCCAGGAGAACCAATTGAAGGATGAATTTTTGTTCGCTTCAATGGTGAATTTACCGCTATTCCCGCAACTTATCATAATCGTGACTGTCGATTCTGAGTCAGAGCGATCAAAGGATAATGTATACCAAATTTGGTGAAGATCGAACTACGGGAAGGTCGATTTAAAGCGCTAAACGTTTTCGTTACAGTTTTTCGTGACGCTTTTTCACGGAACGACACCCAGTATTTCTCAGGTAGCCTCCGCAAAGACATATACATGTCAAAAAAAAAAATATGTTTTTAAATCACATACAGTGCTTCAAATATCACCTTTCGAACGACACCCATAATGCCCATACTCTGTTTCCTATGCTAGAAAAATGTCCTTTTTGGTGGTAATATCCTTTAAAAAAAACTCAAAATCAACTTGTCGTGATTTTACAAGACTCGTCGCAACGGATTCTGTATTTTGATATCCATATCCTTATACATAACGCCTATAATACATTCCCACAGAGAAAAGGACATTTTGTGTCCAAGGACATCTTCCTCATAATAAGTGCTGGCACCAAAATATTAAGGATCGCACCACTTAACTTCCATCCGAGTTTCGTCGACATCGGTCCACGGGGAGAGCCAGGAGAACCAATTGAAGGATTAAATTTCGTTCGCTTCAATTGCGAATTTACCGCTATTCCCGCAACTTATTGAAATCGTGATTGTTGATTCTGAGTCAGAGCGATCAAAGGATAATGTATACCAAATTTGGTGAAGATCGAACTACGGGAAGGTTGATTTTAAGTGTTAAACGTTTTCGTTACAGTTTTTCGTGACGCTTTTTCACGGAACGACACCCAGTATTTCTCAGGTAGCCTCCGCAAAGACATATTCATGTCAATAATGAGGAGGGGGATTAAATGCAAGTCATAGGTACGTCCGAAAAAAATTTTAGCCCAAGGAGAGCGAAGGGTATTCAAATTTCGGCCGCGCCCGAAATTAGCCTCGGCCCCCGGGGGTTGGCGAGCGTACGTTTTTGTACAAATCGCTAATCGCTCTCTTATTATTCACAGCAGTGTAGACATGGGTGGCATATCGTACTTTTTTGAGATAAGTAGGTATGCCACCAGATGTCAAATTAGCTTCATTTTCAATAGAAGATAATTTTGATTTGAAGTGAATGTTTAACTGCAATTGCTGACAAATCAACAAATTCGCACTTGGGTCGTTCTTCTTCTCAATGTACTACATTATGTAATCTAAATCTTCAACAACAATTAAGATTTCCCGTCCGTTTAAATTGTCGGTCGCAGCAATTTTTTTGGTCTATTTTTAAAGTCAAACTTTAAGGAACAGCAGTTGGAAACGATCTTGTTCATCTATCATCTTTTGACAATAAATGGCGACGTGTTTTCAGTTACATATAAAGTGATGGCTGAGGCACATCGAGCCAAAAATACTATGGGCGCATAAAGCACCGTTTTGACTCCAAAAACTCCGTGAAAGTTAACTTATCTATATGATGCAGATTAGGCGAAAAATTTATGAATGTGGAGGTAATATTTAGGATGTAAAAAGCAGCTCACCTATTTTCATTTCCGATGCATTCTCCAACCTTAGTTGCTATGTTGATGTAACTCAATTTATTAAAATTAAATCCTAATTAACTTAGTCTCTATGCTCCTATGCCCGGGTACCCAAAGTTGGGTGATTCATTATCGTGTCAAGGCTGGCTGGTCAACGGTTCTTGGCATAGCTCAACCTTGGAAGTCGTCTTCACAGATTTCAATGCTATTTCTGTTGTATGCTCCTGAGTACTTCACGATTGAGAACCTTTTGCCCTGAAAAAAGCTGGCATAATCAGGAAGGCGCTAGTATTCACAGAAATTTAGCAATTCGCAAAAGATTTCGACACCCACGCCAGACGCTACAATCCATTTTAGACTCATCGGTCAAAAAAATGTCAAACTCGTTGACTACTTCATTCTCCTGCCACTCACCTCTGGTTGGTAGTTTGGAATCATAGCTTTTCTCAATAGTTTGGGCATTTTGAAGTCCGTTACAACGTTGCCAGACATTTTTTAGCACAAACAAACGGACGGCGAGAGCTTTTGTAGTGGCCAGCAGACAAGCATTATGCATTTCAGATTGTAAGAACGATGGTTCTTGTCTTGCAAGTTTACCCGTCCGGTTTCGTCTTACAATTTGAATTCAGCCAATGCATTACAATTTAATTTTAGTTTTTCTCTTTCGAATTAATTTAGGTACTATTCGACTTTGTTTTTTTTACAATTTAAAGTAATTCTTATTGGAATAGAAAATGTTACTCATTCTCCTGGACTACTCACAAACTTTTAAAAAAAAATTTATACTGTTTACAGGGGTGTCAAACTTAAAACCTGGCGCGGGCCAAATAATACTCTCCTCAGGTTTAGGTGGGCCGCAGAAGAAAAATTTCAAAAACTTTTATGTAATCGTGTTACGAAAGTTGATTACAAAATATTGCTTTTAAAATATAGCAGAGAGTCTAGATCACTATAGACGCTTCGGGATTATCTAAGAGCTTCCTCCTTTCGAAAATGTACTTCAAGAACATAAAAAAATAAGACAAGAAGCGAAAACGTGAAAATATGATTGATCTGCAAGTAACCACAATTACATGATTTGCTTCAAATTTTGGACAGATGATAAAAAATACCAGCGTACAGAGGGCTGCGCCCACAATACGAGGGTTTTTTAGAATTTTGATGCATAGTGAATATTTTTTGTACAAATATTTTATAAGCAATAGATAAGAATTGTGCACAACATTAATGAAATGCTTCCTGTAAATCTTTACTATTACCCAGTTTGTATAAAAGTACTCCAAGGCAAATCTACAGGCATTTTTCGATTTAAGATTTCTGATGGCCTTTGAGCAAAAAGAGTATGAGTATGAGTATTGAACAAGTATACTTTTGCAGCTATTCAGGGACACTCTGTTAACTTGGTCCTACAAATTTCAAAAATATTTGTGGCAAACACTATTGCCGTTCTATGCATTTCCACCAAATTCCATGTTCATTGTTTCATCAAGTTAAAAGATATGCATTGAAGAAATGCTTAAGAGGCTTCCCTTGCATTGTGAAAGGCCCTTACTAAATACTTACTTGGCTATATTTCCGGTTTGGATATAGTTATTCGCATGAAAATTCGCAGACATATTCCCTATGAAATTTTCTAAAAATCCTTAGTAGAATTTCCATATATGGAAACCTAAAAGGGGCTACACACGAACAAATTGAAATTTTACAAATTTACTGTTATTTTCTTTTCCTCAGCAAAAGTCAACCGTCTTAATATTTAATGTATATAAGGCCATACAGATCAATCTTTGTGCAAAGTTTCATATCGATCCCTATAACGGTTTAGAAAAACGGAGCTCGAAAAGGAAGTTTAACTTTAAATACCAATAACTTTTTCACCGTTCCTCGAAACTGGAAAATTTTTATTGATGTGAGATGTACTCGGTTAGGTCTTTGATTTAAATACCCATACGTCAATCTCCGATACAAACTAAAAAAGTCGACTTTTTTCAAACGTTTGGGACACCCTGTTATCTTCTTCCTACCAACTTCTAAGGTATATGTGCCAAAGACTGTAACCATTCTACACATTCGTACCAAATTTCATGACAATCGGTTGAGCCGTTCGCGAGTTATTTAGTGAACAGACGGACGGACGGACGGACAAAATCGATTTCATAAGGGTTTTTTGAAAAAATTCTAAAAAACCCTAAAAATGTTTAGCACCAGTCATCCGAGGTCGCCCAAAATAACATTGGGAGGCACTTGGGCTCCAATTATTATGTTGGAATTTCACATCCAGGTGATTTAGTCACCAATTCCAAGATTACCGTAGTTTTTAAAGCTTTGTCATTTTTCCAAATAGATCTCAATTAATGTTCGGTAAAGCCAACCAATTTTGTATTAACTGCAATTCGGGGCAGAACAGTTTCATGAAGAGACTTAGTATTGTCCTGTACAAAAAAGATGAGTTGTTTTTTAAAATCAAATAACCAGCCTAAAATTGTAGGTAGTATTTGATTTTACGATTTAAGCTCCCGAAATATCGAATTTTATGCCCCAAACTTACGAGCTTGATGATCCAAAGTTATGGACTTGACTGAGAAATGGTACATATCTCGACGGTACAATATCACTTTCAATGCTGCAAAATTCAAATTTTTTGCAATTTCTATCTCAAAATTTTTGTGGAGTAGTTTTTCGTACAAAAACCCATTCAAACTGTGTACAAAACTTATTTGCAAAATTAATCTTTGTAAAACAATTGCAAGTCTGAGAGCATTTTCGTACAACAAAGCAATCCGACTTTTGAGCATAATTTTAATCACATTTTGAATAGAATTGGTCTAATGTTAAGGCACTGGTAACCATAATATGACATCATTAAAATTTGATGCTCAAGGAACTGCAACTTTGACCATGGACTAACAAGGTCCGGTAGGTATTTCGAAATTCATAAGGGTCACCTCAATCGGATTTAACGCCCATTCATCGGTAAAAACTGTTTGGGTAATTCGTAAAACACCCGAGGAATAATTTCGATGTTTGGCTAGCCTGATCTTTAGCTTACTGACGCTGCGGATTTATTTTCTTTCTCTGTTGACTAGAGGCGAAACAACAATCACTTCGAAAAAAATCATTCAGAACTTACTCTTCTACGACATTTAAAGTATAATTTGATAAAAATATTTGCCTCAAATTTGCCAACTCTTCAAATCGACCAGCCGTATTTTGAGACGCGCGCCGATCCTAATTCGGTGAACGTGATATGAAATGAAATGCAGAATGCTGTACATGTTGCTGTATGCTGTACGGCAAATTAAAATGGTGTATGTCTGGTCACCTTATACGCAGCTCGTCTATACTCAGTACTTATTATGTCACCTGGAATACATTATTCTACTTGTGATTAGATATAAATAAACCCACAGATATGCCGGTTTAATTTTTCTTCTTAGCAAGTGGAATGGTACCTATGGTCTTTTTCTGGGACTAGGATACCTAACCTATACCTGTGAGTATTATTAATCGATAAAATAATCAGATCATGGACTATCGCATTTCGTCAAGTCTTTCAAGACTTAAATCTTTTCCCTGGTGAGACCCATTTCCATAACCCAAATTCGGACTTATGCTAGAAATTATTGAAATTTTCATAAAACTAAAATCAGTGTAGTAAGTCACTGACAATTAGGGCACTAACAAAATCTGGACAGTACGATAATCCGAATAGGGTTCGGTACCAAGTTATCCGGAATTTTGGAGCTCTGTATTTATCTAAACCAAACACTAGTAATTCCTAATAAAGACGGGTCAAATCATCACGTTACAGAAAAAATCATTAAGAAAATTTCAAAATTACTTTCTGAAAAAGATAATATCTTTTGGACTGTTGAGTTTCTACGCCTGACTTTAATCTAATAAAAAACGTATACAGAATGTTATCGGGCAATATTTAGGAATACTATTTTTCAACGGTTATGGAACTTTGCATCTTTTATTTCATTGCTATGCAAACAAAGAACTGCATCATTGTGTAAATGCCCAGGCAGTAATTAGAAGTAATATTCTTCCCCTGTCCGCACATAGGTCTGGACAAACCATTGACACTATATTTTGAAAAAAATCTGGTCGGGTCAGACATATAGTTTTCACCCAAATTTTTCTTTGCAGATAAAAAGTAAAAATGTTTACAATATTTAGAAAGTCTACTACTTATTATATTAGTTCAATAAACAGCTTAAAAATCTAGTACTTGGTACTGCGAAAAAGGACAGCTTTTCGCAAAAATGTGGAGTTGCCGAGTTATAACCTAAAAAAAGGAACATTGGCGAAAATTTTAAGGTGTTTGCGATTTTGACCCTGTTTTTCAGCGCAATGAAAAATTACGGTTTTGGTCGTTAGTAAACTAAATGAATAAATCAATACCTACAATCAAGACGGAAACGAAAAAAAAAGCTTTTTCATTCATTTGTTGCATCACCCACTATGAAAATGAAATTCTGTTCCTTTTTTTACTGCTAGTAAGCCAATAATTTTCATAAGACCCTGTTACATCTTGGAAACTCTTCATTTACCCGCGAATCAAGAAATAAGAAATTAATTTTTAGTCCAATAAAGATGTCATTTTAAATAAAAATAAAAAATAACCGATACCCAGCTTTTGTTGCTTTGGAATCTCTAATATTGACCCAAAATGTCGAAAAAAGAGCACAAAATTGTCTTTGACTGAAGGCAATCATGATGTGTATCATATTAAAGGGGACACTGAGTCGAATCAATGCCGGGTAACATTAGTTTTGGGTAGTTATGGCACTGTGAACATAGCGATGGAAAATGTTGAAGCCCACAAAGTTTTATCTTTTTTCCTAATTTAGACCGTTCTGGGTCCTTAAGTTAAAGCAAAAATAGCAGATATGTAATGTATTCGATAATCGATATCCACTTTAATACCTATCATGCCTACCTCCCGTCAAGGATTAATCTGTATCCGTTTTTGTTCTTTTTGGGACCTTTGGTCCAATATTTTTCTAAGAAAAGTTGTAGTTGTTGAGTTTTAGGTTCCTTGGATCCTACAGATTCCCAAACAAGAAAAATTAGCCTCAGGGTATTTTTTTCTATTTGGAGCCCCAAATTGGTATAATATTATTGGACTATTTGTCTATACTATAGTAAAAGTTTATCTAGAACGCGCAAATTGAATGGGAGATCTGTAAAGCTAAACACGTTGTTTTGAACGTGCATGCATCCGCGTATACTGTTATATTACATCGACTTCTTAGCCGATCATATTATGCACAACCAACATCGCTAGTGTTGATCTTTTTTCGCGAACCTGATTTACGTGTTTTAAACTAAGAAAATCGTGGCTTTACATTTGTCCTGTCCTGTTCCGTTTCTAGTTGAACATTTTTTCAGTGTCACCGAACGACTTACATTTGAATTATTTTGTGCCGTTCTTCGACTCTTTGGTGGAACCTCGCGTTGCAACAAATCTTTTACAATCATCTTGTGTAGCCAACACCTCTCCAGCGAATGTTTAAGAGCTATAGCCGACATTATAAGCACACTGCATATTGCGGCTTTATCAAGTTCAAAGTGCCGATCTTGTCAGGCCATTTGTTAGGTGTAAAAGATCGCGCTACACCTGACTCTAATCTACGTACAGGAGAAGGAAATCTTTGCAGAGCAGCCGCCACGGCAAAAGCCTCACCGTTTTATAAATGTGCTGACATACGATCGGACAGTGTCCACTGATGTTGTCAACGCTGATAAAGATCAATGTGATTAGAGAGCGCATACACATATGATTTATTATCTGAAATCATAAATTTAGTCGACATTTAGTTGGACATGATCACCAGGATCAGTTTCGGGTATTTAGTGGTGTGGGTAATAGTCATAGGAAATTTATTATTTGGAGAATATAATATTATAAATTTTGTTTATAAGATAAGTCGTTGCGGGTGGCGTTTTTGTATATTTAAATAAAATTTATAAAAACGAATGTATCGCAAATTGTTTTGTTTTTTCATTGTTGTTCTTATTCGGCTGGTGGTATTGGCGCGGACTTTTTTGTTACTGTTAATTTCCTGTAATTTTGTCTTTTTATTTTTTTATGTATGGGGCTATGGTACGAAGTCCAAGCATATCAAAATGATTCCCTTATTAAAATCCACTTCACGATCAAACTGCACTCCGCCAAAATTAACCCAATTATTTTTTTTTTGTACTAACTAAAATGGAAAATAACCTAAAAGGCCGAAAACTTTAGTAACTAACTGAAAAGAGTGATTTTGACTGGGTGGATTTTTCTTGGGTGGGTTTTGAATTGTAAATTTCGATCAGATGATTTTCATGAGATCATCAAGATGAAAAATTCTTTTCAAACTAAGCGACATTATTTTTCGAAGCTGATAAATTATATTTATTGCTTTTACTTTAACACATTTGACTGCTCAAAATACACCCAGCAAAAAACGTGTATTAAAACCAATGAAGTTTTTACTTTACTTCTAGTAAACAGAAAATTTCTTTAAACGTATGAAGTTTGAATATAATTAATTTAAAATGCCATTGGGTCAAATACACTTTCATAGAATTTATGATTTCAGTAGTAATAGAATTATAACCTGCCCACATACAACTAATGCAACAAATTACATACAATGAAGTAAATCAAATTCATGGGAACTATGATAATTTTCCATAGCCTCTATGTATAAACAATTTAAGTTTGTATCGCACCGCGTGTCAAGTAGTTAAGATTTTAGAAACGTTGACAACATTCCACTTCTGGTCTCATGGCAATGTGCACGGACTGGCACGCAGGCGGACCGGGTTCGAATCCAAGTTTCGGCATAAGGTTTTTTATGAATAAAAAAATATATGAATTTGAAATAAAACTAAATCACAATAAAAAAATAAGAAATAAAATAAAAAAACAATAGAAAAAAAAATAAAAAAAAATATTCTTTTCATTTTTTTTAAATAAAATTCAATGAAATTTTTACATAGAATCGATGAACAATCTCATTGTTATAATCGAATTTTCACTTAATATTTTCAATGATATTTCTATCATTGTATCAAAAAGGCTATTTCATCGGCTCCAAATCATAGCCAAAATTTCATACGTCCTATGCAATTTTTCTTTAATAAAAGTAATTTTTTTTCTGGGTGTAGAAATTAATTTTATATGTAAATATCTCGAAAATTGTGTTTTATTTTAAATAAATTAGGTTAAATAGTAATTATATAGGTTTATCTTATTTTACTTATTTGATTCCGAAAAATTGCTGTAAAAGCATATTTTATCGATCATGTAGGTACTATAAAAATTTCTAACTTCGCCATTAATTTTGTAAAATCAATTACATACCAAATAATTCATACATTCGCCCTCAATTATTCATCGTGCAGATCTAATCGTTTCGAATAACAGCATAAAAAAACACTCTTTCTTTATGTAAACACAAAACCATCATCAACATCATCATCACGGCCGGCATCTTCACCATAAGCATACACAATTACCCACACTATACCGGTGTAATCAAAGTGTTGAATCAAAATCAATTTTCACATCCATACACCGTTGATGATGGAGTATCTCTTATTGTTTCATTCAGATTTCAACATCTATTAAAACACCCTCGTCGAACCACTTATCACACGCCCGGCCCCGGCCGGCCGGCTATTCGTCAGTCGGCCATCCACTAGCCATGCCATTGCCACGGCGCTTAAAGACTTTAATTACTACACACCTGCCAATTGTTTGAACAAACATTCTCATTACACGCATAAGTGTAAATGATCAATTGTATATGAGGCGAGCTCTGATTGCATCAGCGCACTTTTCCCCAAACGGCCAGCGGCTGTTTTAGCGCTGTTCCAGCTTCAATCGCGATTCCTGCATAATAATTGCTGTCGAAGACCTCTGTAATCATAGCATCAGCAATTCAACGTTTTATGAGTTCCAACAACTGATCGTTTGAATTCGCGCGAGCAATCTTTGCCGGGCATGTAAGCGTCTGATTATATCGATCGCGATGGTGAGCGCACGATCGATTCACAAAATCGATTCCATCAATCAAAAGTGTGGAAAAGCGAAGATCAAATGAAATCATGAAAAGATAAAAATATCGCAAAACGTGCAATGGGATTTGAGGAAATACCTATTTAGTGATGACTTTAAAGTGTTAACACTTAATAAAGCGTCGGTCGTGTCGGGGCTGATCGTGTTGATAGCTTTCCTTTGCTTTAAGAAATGTATAAGCAGCGGCATGGACTTAATAATGTCTTTTATCACGAAAATGCTTTAGATACAATCTTAATAGGCATAGATTTATAAATAACAAAGAAAAGCCGTTTTTAAATACATAAATAAGTATGTAATTGTATTCCGATCTTCTAGCAGCATTTCGGCACTATTAGAAAGCAGTTAGGTATGAAATGACAACAGAGCCTATAGAACGACCAATATCGTCAGATTTAGCTTGAGCCCAACTATTAATTGGATGGAATCGGACCATGTAGTCACGGGGCTGCCGTGGAAACCCAACCCCCCAATTTGGTTCTTTAACGACTTTTTTTTTGCACTATTGAGTCTTTATCGAAATCGCAAAAGAACACAGTAGTGAGGGCCTCAGTAGGGTTGCTGTATTTAAATGGGCCAAAGTGGTCAAGGATGGCCGTAAAACGATCGAGAAAGAGCCGCATCATCGTCGAATGAGCATCACACCAGACAAAATTCGCCACATAGAGCAACTCATTTTGGAGGACCGTAGGATAAATGTTTGAGACATTTCGACTGAACTCGCCATCAGTATTGGATGTGTAGAGTCGCTCATCAACACCTTCAATATTCAAACTGTTGAACTTCTCTAGGATAACGAATGTCTTCATAGTGCGGGGCTCACGCTCGATACAATATCGGAATTGGGGTGGGATAGGTGGAATTTTTCGATACCGGCATCAAAAAGCTTCCGGAGAAGTGGAAAAAACTTGCAACTAGTGAGGGGGAGTACATACCTAGAAAAACAGAAAAATTTTGTATTTTTTTTTCTATAATAAATAAACGTGTCAGAGCATTTGTCTCAATCATATTTGAACCGTCCTTATTTTTTAAAAACAAAGTGATAGGGTCGGCGCATGAGGCCCTACGTTGCGGGCGGAAAGGTTTTTAATATTTCACCAAAATCCCAAATTTAATTGAGGATGTGAGTGGATAATAGCGACAACAAGCGATTTTTTATAAACAGTTTATATTGAATAATTGGGGTTTATATGCATTAGTGTATGTATCACTTAAACCCATCTTCTTTAGTTAATTGTCCTTAATTTCGATTAAAAAGATGATACATCATAATGTGGTCAGAAAATTAGTGGAATAAGGTGATAACGATTTTTGTCACCTTTTTCCACTGAATTACGTAGCACTATTGTGTTGAACAGTCAGTAGAAGAAGGTAATATCTGACGTCTGTAGTTTTTTCCTGACATCTACTTCGATTTTATTTGCTGAAGTAAGAGCCGCGATACCTACATAACCCAAGAAAAAAAAATTGCGCAAGTTCATAATCCCGCTTTTAAAAAAAAATCTCGCCTTACATTGTCCCGACATCACTAAAGCCGTGTGAGGAGGCCCTAGATTGCATTTACTTTCCAGTTTCTCTATTTTCACGGTAACTGTGGGGATCTATTTTACCCGTCCTAAAAGGTTATTGAAATGGCGGGATATTAAGTTGACGGACTTTTAATTAAGCGGAATTTCAATTGAACAGGATTTTTAACTAGCGGGATAATGTCCGTCAGGATTAAAAAAAACGGGAATATTATGGGCGGGCCAACCCTAAATT
This sequence comes from Microchrysa polita, assembly GCA_949715475.1. Taxonomy (NCBI): domain Eukaryota; kingdom Metazoa; phylum Arthropoda; class Insecta; order Diptera; family Stratiomyidae; genus Microchrysa; species Microchrysa polita. Next base: position 128,752,705 of record OX454415.1, on the reverse strand, counting down.
TTTTTGTCAATTAAGGAAATACATACCCAATTTTTTTTTACAGAAAAACTGTAATTGCTTGAAGAAACGCAAATTTCTTTGTAATAACACTGTATTTTGAAACAATCAAAAATAATTTGAATTGGAACATTAAACGTGTTGTATTTCAACCAAAAACTTCTTAAAATATAAAAAATCTTGCAAAATATACTAACATATTTATTGGGGTTGAAATCGATCCCACGAATGAAGATCGTTGACCAAAATACCGAATTCAATTAAGGGTTAAAAAATAACACCCACTAGAATTCCTAATAAAGTTATATTATGATTTCTTAGTTGAAGCAAGTTAGACCAGCTTTGTTTTATCTTGGGCAAAGAAAATATCGAGAATTTAGTCAAAAAAAAATTACATAGTAAACTGTTTCATGTTTGATTTTTTTGATGCTACTTGATCCCCTTGATATCCCCGTTATCTATGCCACTGTATACATTTTAACAACTCTATGGATGAGGTTTTTGATCAAATGTCGCTCGAAGTGGTATTGTCATATCCTGTATTAATCTTAGCAGTATTGCCCACCCAATGCACGGCCGCCCTTGAAATAATTAAAAATATGCAAACCAGTCATTTTCCAAACGGTCGACTCTTTCTCACCCTATCACACCCACTACATCACAATGAGATTGGAATTCCTCCATTCAATGGTTTGACATTTCGTGCCATTCTAACAAACAAGATTTTTGTTCAGATATTTGGCCTATCTTCCTCTTTCACATCTAGATATACCTACCACGAATCACTTTATTCTGTCGTGAAAAAACATAAAACGGATCGAAGATCGGAAATCAAACTGAGAGAATCACCTTGAGGTTTAACAATGGCCAACTAGAGTGTACTGTACAGTACAGATAAGTGGATACAAAACAGCGAATGCCACAGAAGTTGCACACTAGGTGTGTCTGCTATGTGAATCTCCAAATCCACCAAAGTATGTATGGAACAGCGAATTTGCTAAGCTAAGCTATCTTGAGGTCTCGTCTCTTGTTTCATGCAGCGTTGCGACGACGAAGAAAAATGCAAAGATTGCACAATTGGCAAGGTAACTCCCAAATGAATAAGAAAATCAGGTGGGGTAACCTAAGGTAAGCGCTAAGCGGTATCGTGGCGTTGTTTTGTCTTATTGAAGTTTGTTTCCTTTTATTAGATTGAGAGTGCCACAGTGACTATGGGCTTGTTTCGATGTTAACTGTTGAAATTATCATCATTCCAAAGATGGGCTTGGAACAATACGGGAAATATAGTATTTACAGTGATAGTCGACAGTTATTAGCTAACAATCAATTTCGGAGATTCAAAGATTCGTAAAGTTTTACACTTTTGTTATTTGATAATAAAATTTAGTTAGTCTCTTTTAAAGAGAAAAAAGAGTCGACATTTTTAAAGTCCCTAAGAAGTTTGAATATTTAATTCGAGATGTTGATACTCTTGTTTGAAATTGAGTGTGTCAGTTCAGTCTTCAGGCCTTTTTTATGCCTTATGAGCTTATGAGTTAGTGGCCGAGTGATAACTCTTACAACTATGTATTACAAAAAAAAACATATTCAGTAGAATTGAAACTAATGAAAGATACAGAAAAAAAATGGTAAGAGGAAAATAGGATTAAAAAACATCTTATTCAGATTTATATTTTTATAAGAAAATTTAAGAAATTAAACTAATTTTAACATACAGAATATCTTATAAACTAAAGATATTGATTGATAGCGATATGGCAAATTTTATAACGCATCAGGGGAACCTTGGCGATGCTTGTCTAATATAAACTTAAGGATTTTTTTTTTTGGTTTGCAGTTTTTTTTATGTGAAATGGCTCGCAAGAGCAAGAGCATGCACCGTATGCAGCGTATATTAGTGAAGGCTGAAGGATGGTCTTAAATACGTGCATTTTGTTGTGAACTGACAATGGAGATATAGATCTTTTATCAATGAATCAGCTTTTGTACAAAGAGCGCTCATGTTGGCCTTGAATGTTGGGGTTTTATCGAGAAGCGCACCCAAATATCTGATATGTTCTCTAATCCAGTTTACGATTGACACTTCTAAATTCAATGGACCCGTAAGAAGTAAATTGGCTTTGCGCTTTCTAGTAAAGAAAATAACCTTGGGTTTTATCAGCGTTTATTTTAATTTTTCATCTTTTGAAATAATTTTCGAGAGATTTTAGTCCGATTTAGTGCCTTTGAAATGATATCAGGATAAAGTGAGCTGCACTAGCAGTGTCATCAGCGAAGAGACAAACTTGGCAGCATGCAGGTATGGGTATGTCACTAGTATAAATACTATACAATATAGGACTTAGGTCTGATACTTGGGGAGCACCAGCTGGAAGAGTAAAAGAAGGCGAAAACGTTCCATTAACAATTACACAAACGAAAAAATCTGTAAGGATGTTAGCTATAACTTTAACTAAATACACCGGGGAACCATAGTTGTAAATCTTGTGAATAAGCCCTTTATGTCATATACTGTTGAAGGCTTTCTCGATGTCTAGTGCTAGCATTCCTGTGGAGATTTTAACATCTAGATTTGAATGGACAATTTTCTTAATGCGTGTGATCTGGTGTACGGTACTATTTTGTTTCCTGAATTCTGATACATTGTTGTTTTAAAAACGGTGGGAAATCAGAAACCCCAGGTATTTTAAATTAGACAGAACTTTCTTTTCAAATTTTCGAGTGTCTACTGTATTTATTATTTAAATGATTTTAAATATTGGAAATATTAGTAGGACCTTAAAATTAAAACTCACATTTAATTTCATCCAAAAACTTCCGAAACATACTGTATTCCACTCAACTGGATAATAGCTAATCACACGAGTGGCTTCAGATAGCGCAGGCCAGGCACGTAGCCAGGGGAGGGGTCCAGGGGGTCCGGACCCCTCCCGAAATGTTTGCAGAAATAATCGGAGTCAGCGTTAACATAATTTTGAATAAGATTGACGTCTTCTTAGCTCCGCTATTTTTTCAGACATCATTACTCATTCACTTAAATAGCAGTCGATTTCAGAATTTAATCAATATTTTCAAACTGTTAGCTTAGTTGAAAGTGCCGCTAGCAGTGATGCGGCTGAACACTACTAATTATGTGTAGAAAACTACTATTCGCATTCGGTACAGAATTATCGTTATTATTTATCCTAATTTGCCTAAGAGTTTGGTGTTTTGAACTTTCCGCTGCTGAGGTCCTAAATGTTGCTAGGAAATAATTTCAGAACGCGATGAACATTGGTTTAGCCTGAGCATTGCTGAAAATCCAGAATGCAACATAGTCGAGATTTATGGCTATGGCTAAATTAATATATTAGTCATTTGAAAATGTGCATGAGATAGGGTGGTCAGACATCTCTCTTTAGGTGGATATGTCCTGCTTTTACTCTCTGTGCTTCCCATTCCAGCCCAAATGCCACGAACTTAAGTTCGAATTCCAGATTTCTTCCTACGATTCCTTAATAAAAAAAAAACAACCGCAGTTAGAAACACATCCATTGTAGCCTCGCCACATTCCGAATTCAGTAAGCTTAAACTTATAATTTTGACGGTGGTGTATTATGGATCAATCGACGAACTATATGCTCTTGGAAAGTATCAAGACCTTAAATGCGAGCCAAATACAACTTTATACCACATTGGTTTTAGGGAAACTCGGCATTTAAATCATGCTGATGACCAACATTGTGAAACATGCAGCCACAATCAATAATTTGCCCTATTATTAGTTGGAGACAGTGGCGCAACAACGGGAGGGGTAGACCGAGAAATTGTGAAAGGAAAATATGAAAATAAGAACTACACAAGTTTGAGTTGTGCCTGCTGGTGATCCCAATGTTTTTTTACCTGGGAGGATATTAGCGCAACATCAATCCAGGTTTTGCTTGTGCATAAATTCCTTTTTTGCATTTTTCATGCCTTTTTTCTAAAATCCGCATCCGCGCCCTGATCTAATTTGTAGACCTTTGTGACATACATTTAAACACTCCCTCGTCAACTACAATGCTGAAAAGAGTGATTCAAAATTGGGTTTCCATGAAAACAAAAGAAAGTCCGAATGCGGATTTCGAGTATAACATTTCACTCGTGTTCTTACGACGCTAAAATACGCAAAAATTTGCATCGAAAATTATTGTAAATGCAACGGGAACTCCACCAATAGAAACACCACCGTATAGCATCATTACTGGAAAATAGCACCATCATCAACTTGCGACAGCAGCTTCAAATGTCCAGTAACATGGGTGGCCTTAGCCATTTCCAGGATAAGATCCAAGTTGCACCACTGGTTGGTTGGTTATTTTTTTTTCTAACGATGGACCATAGTGAAATAACCATAAATATAAATCTTCCTTTCGGTGCTCCTAACAAACCCTCCCTTCTTTTTAATTTAGAATCTTTGCTATTAAATACTGTACCGTTCTAGCAAAAGAACTCCAGTAACACATATTTTACAAAATCACACTGTTCATTTCGAAAGCACTTCCCCTTAATTTCTTTCGGGACACATGGAATCTTGTAGTAATTCTTGGTGTACTACCCTGTTAAAATTAACCTAATAACACAGACCATAATTTAAATTTAAAGGTTAAAATCGTTTTCATCAAATTTATAGAAAACAAAAAAATAGTACGGGGGGCAATATTTGGACCCCTCCCGAAACAAAATCCTGGCTGCGTCCCTGGCGCAGGCAGATCGACAGAAGGAATAAGAAACACCTTGTTCCAACTCGACCTAAAGCACACACAAATATAGTCAACGTCTACGTATTTACCTATAGGTCGGCAGATGAGCCCGACTGTGCCTCTATGCTTTATTTCTGTGCTGGTTGTTGTTGCCTTGAGGTTATGTGAAAGGTCAAGTTCGTGAACGTTTTCCAACACACGACCGGTCGAGGTCTTATCTACAATGTATACACCCAACTCTTCTATAGGATAGGTACATACATACTTCGCCTTCGCTACCATCGTCATCTTCTTCATCAAGAGATATGTAGTTTTGTTCTCTAGATTCAGATTCTTTCTTATTCGAATATTCTATTATAGTGTCTGAATCATTGAGTGTAAGAACATATTGCATCTTATACGAAAGGTAAGGTTCTCAAGTGAATTTTCATATAAACGGAAAAAATCCAAACAATTGCTTTAACCCAGTAAATGTACCTATCTATTCATACTAGGGATGTCAAAAACCGGCACATAACCCGGTTTTCGATTTTTTTTTGCAAAGCCGGTTAGACCGTCCTGTTTTAACCGGTCTGAAAGTACCGGTTAACAGAATCGTTTAATCGATTTACTTAGAATTCTAGTAAAACATGCATATACACTCGTATTGCTATGGTTCGTATCGTATGCAAAATTAAATCAAAGATACAAGGAGAAGTAATTTAACGAAGCGATGATTCTACGAGTAATAGTAATAAGGAGAGTGTTCGAAAATATGTTTAAGGGCTGGAATTTGGAAACAACATTTTTCATAGGGGACAAGTAATAGAATTGCATACGAAAAAATCAAGAAAATAAAAAAAAAAATGTTGTCCCTGTTTTGACCGGATGGAGAATCAACCGTCGGAGTAAAAACCGGGAGGAGGAAAAAACCGGTTACCCGTTTTGAAAGTACCGGTTTTCGGACTAACCGTCCGGTTTTTGACATCCCTAATTCATACCTTTCTTATGCTGCTTTTTATTATGTGAGTGTATTACTGGCTTTAGGTTGATCGTGCTAAAAAGTGCCAAGCACTTTGCAATAATCAACTTATTGTTCTACGGTGTAGGTCTTCCGTTTTATCTGTCGACTTTATTCTTTGCTGTCTTTTCGTTATTTAAGGTTCGCGCGCTTTGCACTTTGGTATACAAAAAGAATTAAATAACATTGCAGATCATATCTATTCTCAAGATCTTTCTTAATAGAAATTTAAGATCTCCCTTAATATCAACAGCAAAAGGTGGAGTACATACAACATGTAAATTGTATGCACAAATAATGGTGCAACAGACACCTTGGCTGTATGATGGTTTCACGAGAGAAGTAAACCGTTTAGTGTTGTATTCGTAGTAGCATTGTGTGGTAGGCAACAGCCACGCCAATATTTATCGCGGTACGTATCATTTGCATAATTGAAGTTATATGGGAGTACATAGATGAAACATACGTAAACTTGTGAAAAGTGCAGTAGTGCAGCTAATGTAGATTAGCTATACCTTTCATACCATTTTCAACGCAGTATAATTTTTTCCTACGTTCCACTCCGTGCTCTCCTCCTAAATGACTTTGACCTTCAAAGACAGAGAATAGTAGAGAAGGGAAATTCTAATGACCACCACCTACAATAGCTTATGAAATATCTGGAAAATCGGCCAGGAGAAAAGGCAGTTTTTTGCTACTTTTGTCTACATCAGTAAATGTTTGTCTTAATCGATTTGTGTCTACGACGCCTCTTTCCACCTCAGCCTATTTGCAGCCATCGCCTTTAGCTGGTCCCACGATTTGCCTATAGATTTTCCCTCTGCCTCAACAGATCTTCTCCATGTATTTTTGGGTCTTCCCACACGACGCCTTGCATCGGTTCCCTGAGGATTCCAATCTAGAGCCTGTCTGGCAATGTTTTTTGGCTCTTTTCGAAGTGTGTGACCTATCCACTGCCACTTCCGCCTTTTAATGTCGATGCCTATCCTATTTTGGCCAGTAATTTGGAGGAGGTCCTCGTTAGAGATTACCTCAGGCCAGCGAATTTGTAGGATGCGGCGTAGGCACTGATTCACGAAAGTTTGTAGTTTGGTTGTAATATCACTGGTCACCTTCCAAGTGGAACACCCATACAAAAGCACGGATCTTACATTGCTTTCGAAGATCCGGAGTTTGGTATTTCTGGAGATGTTTTTGTTTTGCCAGAGAGGAGTCAAACTGGAAAATACTGCTCGGGCTTTATTTATGCGCGACTCTACATCAGCATCAGCCCCACCATCCGCTGTCACTACGCTCCCAAGGTAAGTAAAGTTCTCGACTTTTTCTATCGGCTGTTCGGAGATAGAAATGTTTCTTTGCCTTTCTGATGTCAAGCTCAAATACTTAGTCTTAGCGGCATTAATTTTTAAAGCAGCACTACGACTTTCACGATGCAAAGCATCCGTCATTTGAGACAGATGATCTGCTGTGTTTGAAAGAAGGCAAATGTCGTCGGCATAGTCTAGATGCTGAAGGTAATCAAATAATTTCCACCTGATACCCTTACTTTTATGGTCGCCTAGAACGTCGCAGATTACGTCGTTGATGGTAATAAGGAACAGTATTGGTGATAAAATACAGCCTTGTCTAACTCCATTATTCACCACAAAAGGACTAGACAGTTCGCCCTTGTGCAAGACGTGACATTGGGCTCCGTTATAGGACTCCTTTATGATGGCAATAAGTTTCTCTGGTATGCCTCTCCTACGTAAGGCTGTCCAGATATAAGCCCGGTCAACGCTGTCAAACGCCTTCTCGAAATCAATGAACAATAGATGTAACGGGGATCTCCATTCAGCGGATTGTTCAATTATGATTCGGAGGTATGGTCGCTACATGAAAAACCCTCACGAAAACCAGCTTGTTCATTGTTCAAAGTGCGGTCGATCGTTTTCTTGATCCGGTCCAAGATTATTTTGGCCATCAGTTAAGAGACTGCAGGGAGGAGACAGATTTCACGCCAATTATTGCAATCCTTGAGACTTCCTTTTTTGGGGATTTTAATAATGACGCCTTTTTTCCATTCCTGAGGGAGAGTCTCGGTTGTCCAACACTCTTGGATCAGGGGAAGAAGAATATCCGCTGTAGCGTTGATGTCCGCTTTCAAAAATTCCATCGGGATACTGTCTGCCCCCGGGGCCTTACCTGCTTCCAGTGATTGAAGAGCCTTAGTAATTTCCAGCTTGGATGGTACGCCGGTGTTAATTCTGGCCACTTGCGGAAGACTTACTGCCTCCGGTGGAGATGGGCTTGAAGGGTTAAAGTTGTTATTTAGAACCTCCATGAAATGCTCTCTCCATCGGCGCAGTTGTTTTTCATCTGTGACTAGCAGAGACCCGTCTTTATCCTTTACAGGATGCTCATTGGTGAAAGATTTGCCAGTCAGTGGCTTTATGAGCTTGTAAAGGGTTCCACTGTCACAACGGTAAGCCGCATCTTCTGCCTCCAAAGCTAACGCGTTGATGTTGTTGCGTTTATCACGTCTAACGCTCCTCTGCACTCTTTTTTGAAGAGAACTGTACTCGATCCTCAGTTGTTGCTTAACTGAATTATCAGTAGCCGAGTTTATTTGCTCTTTAATTCTCTTCCGTGCAGTTATCAGAGACCATGTATCATCACTGATAAATGGTCTTCTACCTCGCTGTAGTCTGCCTACAAATGTTTCGCCACACGATAGAAAAGCTTCCTTCACAATGGTCCATCTATCATCTACAGAAGAAGCATCTGGTGTTTGTGCATTTGCTACCTCGCGCAAAGCGCTAGAAACTGCGCGTGTTGTTGACGGCTCTTTAAGCTTTTGCACATTGAATCGTGGCAATACACGCTGGTTTTGTGTGCGACGAATAGCAGCGGTCCGCAAGCGAATTTTTGCGGTAACAAGTTGGTGATCGCTGCCTACATCAGCACCACGCTTAGCCCTGACGTCCATGAGACAATTCCTCCATGTTTTGGAGATGGTTATATGGTCAATCTGGTTCTCTGTTCGGCCATCTGGAGATATCCAGGTTGCTAAATGGCAAGGTTTGTGTTTGAACAGGGTGCCGCCAATGACAAGCTGACGAGAGTTACAGAACTCTACGAACAACTCACCATTGTCGTTCCTAACACCCAGACCGTGATTGCCCATTAAATGTTCCAATCCAACATTGTCAGACCCAATTTTAGCGTTGAGATCTCCCATAATAATTTTTATGTCACCTCTGGGAGCCTTGTCAAAGGTGTCGCCAAGCAGGTGGTAAAAGGCGTCTTTAGCATGCTGGTCGGCTGACTCAGTTGGGGCGTAGCACTGAATTATAGTAATGTTCCTTACTCTGGACTTGAATCTGGCAGTTATTATTCGGTCGGAAATAGGCCTCCAATCTATAAGAGATTGGCGAGCTTCCTTGTTCAAAAGGATGCCGACTCCAGCCATTCTGGGTGAGGCTTCAATTTCACTACCAGAGTAAAGCAGCACAGTTTGGGAACTAGGTGATAAGGTCGTTCCCGCTCCGGTCCATCTTGTTTCGCTCAGTCCTAATATCGAAATTCTATATGCGGTCATTTCCCGTTCGACTTCCGTGAGTCTTCTACTACTGCACTCGCCCCACATCATTCGAACGTTCCAAAAACCAATCGTAGTCCGTTGTTTGTAGCCAAAGGTCGTTGCCGGTAAATCAGCCCGTGGTATCCGAGGCTCGTTCAATGTTTCGAGTGTAGTTTAGTTTCAGCCTACACACCCTATCCCTCAAGTCGCCTTCTACGACAAGCCGCGAACGCTGTGGTATAATTCTAACCCCAACACCACAGGGGTCAATTTATATTAAGCTTCGTACATATCCACACAATTTAGCACAAACAACGTCGCGCGCAATTGTAGTGATTTGTACGAAACCCAGGAGAGTTTTATTCTCCCCTGCCCCTTTAGTCGCCTTCTACGACACGCCGGAGGAAGCGGAGGCATTATTCTTGACCCATGCCACAGGGCTACCCAAATTAGGTTCGTCAAAGAAAAACTTATGCAAATGTTGTTCTATCGACGTCACGTAACTTGTGTAAAAACAGAAGGAATCAGATGGGAGGTTTATGCAGCTGCCGCAAAAATCGGAAATTAAGTTATAAGAATTATTTAAAAACAGACTAAAAAATATTAGCACGAAAGAAAGTGAAGGGTATCCAAATGTCTACCGCACTTAAACTTAGCCTCGGTCTCGTTTTTTTTATTATTCTTCATACATACTTTTGCCTATTTGTTCTTCTGAACGGATTAGCTTAAATTTCATGCCTTCTCCAAGCTTCCACCAGAAGCAGAATAGCTATAGGAAAATATGCATAATTTTCCAATAGGAAAATTACGATGGCAATTTTATTTGTGCCTACTTTTGCTAATATCTCTTGATGGGATTGCCGTATTGCAAAAAATCCACCCCTCCCCCTCTTCATTTTCTCCTACGTTTACCTATATGCCCTGATCGGATTACCGTGTTTCAATGATTCTCGTTTCCCGGAATGTATGATTACTCAATAGCAACATGGAACATTTGGGAAATTTGGACTAGATGAAATATGAATATTTCCTGAACGGATTAGCGAAATTGAATGAATTATCGTATTTTAGTATTCTTCCCTTGAATGATTCGACAAAAAGTTAGGAGGGCAGTTTATTTGCTACAATATTTGTCTATAGTTCTTGAACGAATTAGCGGATTTCCAAAAATTTCTAAGTTTTGTGACTTACATCACCCCTACCCATGACTAAATTCCAACTGAAATAGCAGAGCAGAGTAGCTATCAAAACCATCGTTACTCACATACCGAAACTAGAATTGATTTATGTGCTAGCTGGACTCTCGTAACATTGCTTCTCTTTCCAACTAATGCAAAATAATAGCCATAACAAACAATTGCCGCTATATTCTTGCTAATGCAAAGCATTGTCGCTAATGCATAGACAATGTACTCTTCTCGACTGGACTCTTCGTACTCATGCAAAATTGTATGTCACGAGAGTCCAACTATAGCGCATAAATAAATTCTAGTTCCGGGCTGTGAGTAACGATGGTTTTGGTAGCTATAGACACATTAGTAAATTATGAAGGTACCTCATTTCCTTCGGTTTGGCTATATCCCTTGAATTGATTCCTTAATTTCATCAATTTTTCTGAACTTAATCTGGCAAATGAATTGCGCCCGCCAAAAGGCTAAAAGGTAAGGCGATATCAAGTTCGCAGTGTTATCTTGTCTTTAACGCATTTTTACCAAAATTTTAGTTTTTTGGTTTTTAGGACTTCCAGGATTGTTTGTAATTAACAACTATGGGGAAATTGATAAAACTTATTTTCGTGAATCATAGATCAGCCTTTGGGTGTGTTCCGTATGACATCAAACGTGTTTGGCAAAAAAGTAACGAAACAAACAAACAGACAACTTAGAAAAGAAAAATCGGAATGATTCCTTTATTAATTACGTAGAAAATATTGGCTCCCAAAATCAGATCGTCATCTTCGTTACTGTAGACCAGTGGTTTCCAACTCACAGATGTCTGCGGACCACTTATCCTGAAAGTTAATTGGTACAGACCACCATTAGGGCGATGTTACCGGAATGTGCGAGAAAATGTGATAGGGCACGTTTTCGACCAATTTTTAAATATATTCCCGTTTGGATCCAAACGCTTTTCTCTTCCGTCATTCTCTATTTTGTTTTAGTCTTTGTATTAACAAGAATTCGTGATAACCCTCAATATGTATTTTAACTGTACCTGAAACACAACTGCATTCATTCTCTCTGATATGTGGTCGTCCGTTCCTACTACCCTACACCCTACTGCTTGTTGTTCTCTGGAGAAATGTATTAGGTTCATATTTTTCGGTGAGCACGAATTGGTGAAAACACTTCAATGTAACGTGACCAAAAAAAGTTCTCGAAACGGTTATCAATAACTTGTTGGCAGGATTTCTCGAAAAACGGACTTGCTTAGCAAAACTAGCAAACACACGTTTCCTTAATGAATTTGAGTTATAGTACAGTATTTAAAGACACAAAACTGCCGGTTACTTAAAAAAATACGTAATCGCTGAAATTTGCTGGAGATGTTAGGGGACATGTCTTTTATCTAAAGCTGAGTTTTCCTATTCGCGGGAATGGGGGAAGTTGGAGTATATTGCCTACTAATAGGCGAATTTTGTATTTTTCGTTAATATCGTTCTTACTGTTGACCCTACAGTAAAGTGATGTATTGGAGTTTTGTTTCTAATCAAATTATCTATCCCACGGTACCTACATTAATTTCACCGGCCAAGTATTTCCGTTATAATGACCAGTTAAAGGTCAAAATAGTATCAATAATGGAAATATTTTGGTTAAATTAAACATGTAATGACTGAAATTCGGTGAAATCGTTAAGGGATGCGTTATAAATCCTTTCCTTCTCGAAAAAAATAATTTCAGTTTGGCCTCACTACCGCCTACTGTAGATGCCGACCGCCTACATGCGTTCAGAGTGTTTCTTCAGGTTCAAGGAGGGATTGGTAATTACATGGACCCAGAAGACTATGGGGTTGGACAAAAACTACAAATGTATACCGGCCCATTGCTTGCGAAAAGGAACCAACCGCACCAAATTTATTGAAAGTTATTTCGTGTGCCTGTAAAACTGGTTGTGGAAAAGCATTTAGGTGTAGGAAAGGAGGATTGAAGTGCTCTCCAATTTGTATGGTTTGTTGTGGAAACGCGTGTAGCAACATACCTAACTTTTCTGCTCTTACTGAAAACGACGACTTCCTCCATAACGATGGACTTTTTTCATCGGACTCAGAAGGATACGAAGCTGGTCACAATTGTAGCGCAGGCAATAGTGAATCCGAAAGAGAGGAAGAAAATCAATCTAAGAAACCAAAATTGAGGTAGTCATATATTTTTGCTGTTACATCAATAAAACTCCAGCGACTATGTAAAGAAATTATTATTTTTTATTTTTTTGAACGATCGCTGCGACTGCGCTAATTAACCTAGCTTGATTTTGGTCTCGTTTAAGAGATAATAATTCATTCAGCAAGAACACACAACTTGACATAGCGAAGTTTTTAGCAATCACTAAATACACATTTACATAAATAAGCAATTTACTCAAACTCCTCCATCCCCACTAATACGAAAACTCAGTTTTAGACAAAAGATTCGTCTCTTAACCTACCACCATTTTACTGTAGGGTCAACAATAAGAATGATATTAAGCAAAAATGCAAATTAAACCTATAAATAGTCATTTTACTATAACTTCCCCCACTCCAAAAAATACGAAAACTCAGATTTAGACTTAGGGCATGTTGCTTAACATCTCCAACAAATTTCAGCCATTACCTGCATTACTTAAGCAAAATATTCTCATTATTAGTGCTATTTTGCCATTTAACCAGTCATTATAACGGAACTATTTGGCTTGCGATATTGACTTAGGTACCGTTGAATAGACAATTCGATTAGAAACAAAACTTCTCCACATCACTTTACTGTAGGAACACCAGGAAGAATGATAGTAAGGAAAAACGCAAAATTCCCCTATAAGTAGGCAAATTACTATAACTTCCCCTACTGCCACAAATACGAAAACTCAGATTTAGACTTGGGGCACGTTGCTTAACATCTCCATTCAGCCATTACGTATTTTTTTTAAGTAAAATATACCCGTTTACTGTACTATTACCTCTTCTAAACAATTTTGTTATATAAGCACCTCTCATATCCACCCCATAAACTTTTCAATATCCCTCGTATGATCAAATTCCACAGTAATTGGATTAAACTAAATTATAAAAAAAAAGTTTGCTCTGATAAGGCATTTTAGCACAAACTTTAAATTACAGCTTCAGCTAATTTCTTTTTTTTTCGCTGAGAAAGAAACTTTTTGCTGGGCACTAAAATAAGATTATTGGAAATAAGCCACCCAAAGCCGAACAATATACGGAAGGACCGAGTTTTTCAATTCTAACCTAGTGATTATCAAATTTATCTTAATAAGATTTTCGAAAAAAGGATTGTCATTGAGCTTCTCAAAGATAGTGTTTCATTGACTTCATATTCTGGGAAATAACGAGAAAATTAAATTTGAAGGGATGAAGCAGAACCTTCTAAGCTCAGGACCCCAATGGACGAAAAAAGAAATTAACATAGTTTTTATCAAATTACTACAACTTTGTAATTTTCCATTAATTGAACCACTCGAACAACTTTGTATAACCAAAAATGTGCGGTTAAATATAACTAAAAAATCTAAAGTCGAATTGAAAATTTGCTACTTCTGCAATAGATCCAAAAAATTGCTTGTATATAGAAGCAAATACAAATTACAGAAATCAATTATTGTTCTGCAAAAAAAAATTAAATTTCAATTCACGAAGAAATACATATTACACTTTTGTGGGCCACCGCCGCGCTGAGCCTCTCACCGACCACACCGGTTGGGAAACAGTACAGATGCCCGCACCATAATTTGGTAGTGATGGAAATCAGACCAAAACCTCTCCATTATCATTGTTTCCACAAGTGTGCAATGCTGAAATGCCTAGTAGAGTAATTCTCATTGCTTACTACTATTACCAGCAGTGGCGCAACCAGGATCTGGTCCTGGAGGGGGCTAAGGCCATGCTTACTGGGCATTTGAGTTTGCTTCCGAAAGTTGGGAGATTTTGTTATTTTCCTGTAATATGCTGATGTTTAAAGCCTCCATTGCAGCCTGAGTTTTTCGATGTAATTTTATTCGTAGCTTAGCGTCGTGACAACGCAAGTATAACGAAAACCCAATAGATCGTGAACCGAAACATACGGACAATTATACATTTGATCAAATAGGACTTTCATATAGACGATAATGTAATGTCCCTGATACTAACGAAATTTGAGGCCCTAGTAAATATTAACACAAAAAGGCGCGGATGCGGATAGGAAGTACGCCGGTCACTATACGCACAAGCGATTCTATAACGGAAAGGATAGAATCCACCGCATGGATTTATTATTTGGATTTGCGGATTTTGGTCGTTATCCCCCGTTCAGGAGTCCAAATATAAAAGTGGGGTGATCGCAAGACATTTTGCGAATAAGGTGATGTGCAGCTGGGCACAAAAATGGCCCACCGAAATTAGAGCATAATTTATGATAGCCCGCGTTACTGCACGTGGAAAATAGGAATTTAGGAAAGAAAAAAGATCGGACCGAAGTTGGGCTAATGTCGTTCAACAGCTCCACAAACAGGACCCTCTCGATAAGAACCGAAAGATTTTGGATGTGATTTAATACGATGGCCGCTCAGTATGTTACGATATAACATCCAAAAATACAACGAAAATCTCCTCAGAACAGCCGATTTTATTTTATTATTTTTGCTTTAACTCCCTTAGCCCCTCCCGTGGTTGCGCCACTGTCCAAATATTGGAACATCCATTGTTTCCTTGATCATAAAAAATCGATCAACAAGACTTGAACTTTTATGGTTTATAACTATAATTAAACAATTAATACACATTTTCCACTGCGGCAGGTTTACTGTTTCGAAGGCATTTCTAACTATTGTACTTCCTAATTCCAAAACAAAATCTACGCGTGACTGCCTCAAAACGAATGTGTAAACGAAAAAAATTAACTCATTTTTCTCGAAAAAATATTCAGATTGTAAGGTTTCTTCATATTAAAAGTCGAGGGTGTCCTTTTTTTAGTTTTTTTCTCTAAAATTGCATATTATTCCTATTTACTTACCCCTAAGAAGATTAATTCACTTAAATCGGAATCCTCTCCTACAAACTTTTTCCTCCACGGAAAAGAATAATTGTCGAATTATGAACAGGAAGCAATTGTAACGGTTTTATGATAAAAAAATGTGAAGACTTTCATACAAAGTTTAACCAAATAAAGTTTAATGATTTACTAAATGCAATTTTACTTTACAGCTTTTATCTTAAAGATACTAATAAATGTATAAAAAAAACTGCGATAGTCCCAAATTTAATTATTAAAATTATCAAATCCGTTGCTCACATCCGAAATCTTAAAAACCGCGACATTTAAATTATAATTTCTTTTATCAATGTTTACCAACACTTCGCCGTTAAATACGCACGATCAACGGAAAACATCTTCATTATAAACTCATTCGCGAAATCATTAATTAAACTAGCCTAAAAAACAGCAACAACAACAAAATCACATCCGAAAATCTTCTGAAAACCACGACTAATTGCAATATCTATTTAGCGAATCTAAAGAATCAATAGAAAAATATGGATGTAAGTACTCGAACATATTCCATTAATTCATATAACTCTTATGTATCGTAACACGAGCGAACAACAGCGTGTACGCAACCTTTCGACTATAATCCGTAAAATCCGGTAGAGAAATATTGAATTTTCCACGCCTGTAATAAAGTGAAATTACGTATAAAAAATTCCAAGAAATTTGCACAAATCTATACTGAAAGGCTTGAGTGTAGCCGTAAACTCATACTCGTAATATCATAATGAAAAAAGATGAAAGATTTAAGGTTTGACGCGCATAAAAAAACACCGACAGCGAAGAGGAAAACTACGGGCGTATCGGAACGGAACGGATGCTGAAAATCTTCAGAAAGAAGAAAAAAACCGTCTTCCAATCTTTCGAATAAATAAAATTATTACTAATTGGTCTAATCGCTATGGTCTGATCTTCGAGCTGGGTGCTAGAGTGTCGGGTAATTTATAAATTGGCGTTGATAATTGGGCGTTATCTTGGCGTGGCTCAACCTCTTTTTTTTTTGTGTGTGCAATCTTGCAGGCTGTTTTTTTTGTCATGACAGTTGATGTCTTTTTTATCGTGATAGAGACAGGTAGCAGTACGCGATCATTTTTTGTTATTTTTTCTAATTGTCACGCTAGAATTGAGGATGGCGATGAAAAAGTCCATGATGAAAAATTAATATTTCCAATTCTAAACTAGCCGAAGCCGAATTAAATCATTCCTTTCTTTCTTCCTTAAAGATGGAAAATAATTATTATAAATTTACAAAAATTCAATTTATAAATTTCTCTCTGTGCGCAGAATGTTTACTATGAGCAAGTCGCATATTAGTAAAATTTTATACAACAATTTTTATTCTTTTTTTTCAATTAGATTTGATGGCATTACGTTTATAAAAAGTTCACTTTGCAAATATTAATTTGTCACTAAAAACTAACAACTTCTCTTCAACAAAAAATACTGTCTTCAAAAAAGCATTTGAATTTTCAGCGCTTTCGCACAAATTGCTTTTAGGTACTTACCAAAAATTACCTAACCGTAAAGCATACAAAAAGTTCACCTCTCCGCTGAAGAAGTGATGATTGTCTTAACACATTAACAAATTCATTACCATCGAATGTTATGGGCAGGTTTACCAAAACGAAATGCAAGCATGACGAATTGAATCAACTGGTGGACCAACGAGAAAAGCCAACCGAATGACGAAACTCGCCAGCTTCAACGACAATTAGCCTGTTATACTAAAGTGATCATACCAAATTACCCAGAACGGCTTAATTGCATCTCTATCCGCGCATTTTATCCATCTGATTCCAATAAGCTCTTTTATTGACCATACATATAGTCAATACGAAGACTCTTTTTGTACACTGGGCTGGGTGTATTGTGTATATGTTGGAATCACTTTACTTTACAATGACTCACACCGGGCGAAGCCCACCACGAAGACGAACCAATTGACTCACTCACTAGCTCTATGTACATCAGATTGCACTGATTTTGATCTAATTTCTGACTAGTGAGTCGTTTGAGAAAAATGACTGACAGCCTCATCAGATTCAATGTGTAGATAATGAAATGATGAATTAGAAATAACTGGGGATCGTCGTGCTCGGCAACATTGCCGCATAGTTTTCTTTTGCCGCGATGACACGAAGCGGTTCGACGCGCTTCTCTTGATGGCCACATGGGAGATCCAGATCTGTATCGCGCCGAGCCTCGGCAATATAATAAGACATTAGATACATACGTCTAGATTCCGAGTGTAATAAAAACGAAATTTACAAAGAGGGAAAAAAAGATAATTGGAGTGCTGATGGGACCAGATAGCTGTCCGTAAATATTGTGAAGTGTCTTTATTAGCGGAATCATTTGAATTTATGCGCGCGGGCATGTCTTTTGCTTGTAGCTTGAACACTACCATAAGAATTAACGTGCTCACTTGAAATAATAACGGATTTTTTACAAATTGTTTCTGCAATATAAAAAGGATAAAACTAAACACATTTACGTAAGAGTTCACTTAATCAAGATTTAGTATTTGACTGTATAAATACAAATCAAAAGATTGCAGCGAGTTACCAGGAAGCTACAAGAATAACGTAGGGACGGATAGAATGGGAATATGGGATAGATGGATACGGCGCTATGATGGGTTGGGCTGTTTACGCCCAATACTGCAGCCTGTTGGCTTATTGTATTTCCCATTTACGCGACAAAGTTTCAGGTTATTAGCTCTGTCCTTCGTAAAAGGCTTTGAAGGAAGTTAACCGGGTTTACTTTTGGGTGCACCCATTCTGGTAATTTGAGCCCCAAAGAAATTTTGTCCCCAGCTCATAAAAGCGGGGCAACCGAAAACAACGTGCGAGGCTGATTCCTCATCTTCGTTGCAGAGGCGGCATAGTGGGTCTTGTGTGTAGATCCTTATTGTATGCAAATGTTTTCGTGTGGTACAGTGACCGGTTATAAGGCCTGTCACTGCCTTGGGGTTCGTTTTGCTGAGACTGAGGACTTTGGTGCAGTTGGTATGTCAGTTGTATCCTAGCATGCGCTTGCTGTGCCTGAGCCCTTCAGCGAATATTCATCTATCATGGAATTTATTCTCGGTCCATCGCCTGGCAACGGCTCTGGCAGTAGATTTACTGATTTCGATTGCAGGTTCGGGACCAGTGAAGGGTATTGCGTATCCTCTTTCTTGTTGCCTTCGATCCTCTTATGTCCTTTCACTTATTTCAGACTTACGTTGTTTCGGGTAGCTAGGTTTTTGAGGTTTTGTTGACATTCCCAAACCAATTTTGAGGTTGTTTTGGGACTGGCAATGGTCTTTATGGCAGCTTGACTGTCTGTCTTCGAACCATCCGTGAACCACACTACATATATGTTTTGATAGATGGTTGTCGTGCTATTTACTCCAGCCTTCCCTAACCGTTGAGGTTTGGCTGTTGGAGTCGAAAGTGTACATGGCCGGGGTATAATCGCTGCCCATATCTAGGATCGGGTTTGCAATTATTTCTATAATCGTGCAGTGTCCTACCCTTTGTGGTGTCCACATGTTCGATGATTGTAGTCTGTACACTGCGAGTCTTGCCTCTTCTGTGATTGTGAGGTCCAGTGGCGGCAGGTCTAGTAGTTTCTCTAGAGTTAAAGTTGGTGCACTGCGCATGGCGCCGGTTATGCTTGCGCAGGCCAGTCTCTGTACTGATTCCAACTTCGCTTCTGCTGTTTTTTGCTTGATAGTCCACCAGACTATCGAGCCATAGGTCAGACGGGGTTTGACCACGACTTTGTAGATCCAGTGTATCATTCGTAGTTTTAACCACCACGTTTTACCTATTGCTCTTTTAGTTGCATATAGGGTCTGTTTGCCTTTTGTAATTGTGTTTTGCAGCTGCTTGTTCCACGTGAGTTTGTTATGAAGGGTGACTCCCAGATATTTTACCTCCGTAGTAAAATGCAATTGTTGGTTGAATAAGGTTGGAGCATTGAGCCCTTCCAAGTTGTGTTTGCGACTGAAGGCTATAAGTGTGGTTTTGGCGGGATTGACCGTTAGGCCTACCCTTCTGCACCAATCCTCTACTTGGGTTGGAGCTTCTTGCATAAGTTCAGAAAGAACTCCTGGAAATTTTCCCCTTATCAGGATGTTGATGTCATCGGCATATCCTTGGGTATAGAAGCCAGTGTTTTTTAGCTGGACCAGTAGGCTGTCGACTACAAGGTTCCACAGGAGGGGTAAAAGTATACCCCCTTGCGGGCATCCTTTGAGGACAGCTATATGCATGGTTTCACCGAATAAATTTGCATGGACTTGTCGTCCTTGAAGCATCGATTTTATCCACCGACAGACGGTGTGTTGGACTCCAGGCGCCGTGTACAAGAGATTTGAAAGAAGTGTTGTCGAAGGCCCCCTCTATATCTAAGAAAACTGCGGGCAATATTTCTTTGCTTGCTCTCTAATGTGGTCTCAATCTTCCCAACTAAATGGTGTAGTACTGATTCACACGGTTTCCCTATCTGATAAGCATGTTGGTTTGGATGCAAAGAGAAAAGCGACAGGCATCTGTCCCTGATATGTTTATCGACGAGCTTTTCCAATGACTTAAGTACGAAGGAGGTTAGACTAATTGGTCTATACGATTTCGCAAGGGTTTGGTCCCGCCCCGGCTTTGCCAGAAATGCTACGTTTACCTGCTTCCAAATGATTGAAATGTATCCCAAGGCTATCCTGGCTCTAAATAGTCTTAGTAAAAGCGGAGCCAGAGTTGTATGACCCTGCCGAAGCAAACAGGAACAATATTCTCAGGCGCAAATACGATTTCAAGAGCGACAGGCGCTTAAACCAACAGCTCAGTCTTCTTCTCCTAATTCCATTCCACAACTTCCTAGCGCTAATTCTACCTTGACAGCCCCGGATCAACGACGACTCTCATTGCCAGATAATTAACCAACCCTGAACGACCGAACATTTATGTTTCCGCCTCCTCAGCCGCCACAACTAGTTTTACATCAACCATCTAACGTGATCAACATGGTATGCCTTTTTGTCATGGTTCACATCAGGAACCTCAGTTCCTTCATAGTAACCTGCCCCCGGGTAATTCAGCTTCGACTTGGCGGTTTGCTCCAGATACTCGCTCTAGGCCAAATTCCAATCCTGAGAGAACTAGTAAAGCAATTACTATATGAAACTCAAAATTCTCCGGCGAGGATCCAAATTGTTGCATCAGGTATATACTTTTACGACGAGTACCTTGAGAAATAATTTAGGAAACGTAACAAGTTACCTTCCATGGCTTCTCACTGCCAAAGCGTTGGACTGGTATTAGAGGTATCATCACAGTGTGAATTGTGTCGAATGAAACTCCTTTTGCGAGCACAGTTTCGTGAACGGCTTACGGACTATGAAATAATGGAGCAATTAAAACATGGAAAGCATGGACCAAAGAAATTGTTTGATTCATACTGCGATGGTGCCCTCTAAAGCTGGTTAATCGGTAAGAATGCGAAATTTTGGAAGGGGAATTGTTAGAGATTCTAAGAAGCAATCTCCGCATAGAGATCAGAAGAGAATTGCATTATTTCCCTATAGAAAGTCTTCAGGAATTGAAAACTTATGTCTACCGCTCCAATCACTTGGAGAGCATCTATAAAATAAAAGCTTAAATCGGGGACAAAATTTCGCCTATCCAAGGCACATTTCTGAATTGGCAGAAAATTGAGTAGATCAGACATTATCAGTCTTAGAAACTAATACCGTTTCGGGCCGAAGTAAGGAAGTTAACTGTTGGAATTGTAGGACATCAGTCATCAGTTCGCTGATTGTTTGGCAGAGATAACGATCTTCTGTTCTGGCTGTGGAGAGCCGAACGCCTATCGTCCTCAATGCTCAAAATGCTAAAAAAAAACTTAAAAACGAAACCTTTTATGCCTCCAAAACAAAAGTCAAAACTGCTGATCTCAGCTATTCTTTAAGCCCTTCTTTTAATAATTCCGTACCTACAACACAAGCTTTTGATTCTCAAAAGCATGATTACACAGCACAAACTCCAGACGTTCAATCAACCTTAGCAACGGTATTACCACTGACTACCACTCTAAAATCGTCACCGAATGAGCTCCACACTTCTATATTGCGTCGTTGGACAAGTTAAAAAGGCGCCCACCAAAACACTGTACTGTCCGTCAGAGGAAATTCTGAAAAAGAGTCCACCGCCGGTGTTATTGATGCGCCATTCTTGGGACTCCCCCTAAGAATGAATTTATGCCGATGTAACACTATTCGGTGAAAAAGTTTGCTGCCTTGTTGACACGGGAACCAGTGTCAGCTTTATAGCTGCTGATTTGGCAAGGAAACTCATAGCGAATAAAAGTCATCCTTGGGAGAAATCTTACCTCCGCCTTACCACGGCAGATGGCACTCCTCGAAAAGTATCAACTTTTATTTTGAAATATTAACCCCAGAGAATAATAAGCATTGACTAACTTCCATCGGAGAAACTCGTCTCAATGCAGTTATCGCAATGTGTCCATCCCTTTCTTCGGAGGGCTTAGGGCGTACGTCTCTTGTAAAACGCGACATTGATATTGGAAGCAGCAAGCCCATTAAGCAGAGATACTATGCAGTCTCTCCCGCCATCGAAAAGCTCTTCGCGGAAATCGATCGGGTGCTTGCGTTAGGTGTCATTGAGAAGTCTCAGAGTTCCTTGTCGTCTCCAGTGACACTCGTGGTTAAACCTATAAAAGTTAGGTTATGCTTGGATACTCAGAAAGTGAAGGCTGTGACAATCAATTTTGTTTCGCGGTTCAATCGGTTTCAACAAAACACCACCACCACAAACGCAGCAAACAGGTTTGCTCAATTTTAAATCGAAGTAAGGTAAACTCAGACCAAAAACCCCTTCCCATCCTACAGAACTTTTTATAATATAATAAGTAACACAGGTGTGAGGTGAGGAAATATCACAATTCTTCAGGAATTATAGCATATCGTTAACCAGGAAAAAATATAATTGAAAAAGTTACCCGCCGAAATCTATCGTTTTCAATTTATATTGGGTCATTTATTTTGAAATAAATATTTTTTTTTAAACTATGAACGTGCAAGAAATTAGAAGCATAATACTCCTGTATATTCACCACAAATACTTTTGTTTTAAGCTTGGGAAAGCATAACGGATTCATTAATAATAAACACAGGGAGAGTGGAATCTCTACGACTCTCTGTCGCTGGCAACAAAATACGTACACAAAAGCTTTTCGTATTATATCCAATTCATTTTGTAAAAAAAGAAATCAAGAAATGTGCTTTTCATGCCATCTGTAGATTGTCCATAAACAACAATATAAATTTTTCAATTGAGCATAATTTCATGATCCCCACACTGTATGCCCAAAAATACTAAAAATTCCTTACGCATATCTCCACGACAATCGCTGCTAACATAATTAATTTTTATAGGTACACCAGACAGAGTAATGATACATATCGGGACCCCGTCCGTCCTTCGTCGAACATCATTATACACATCGTATGCGATAATAATAATTAACAGCCTGTCGATCATTTCAATTCAATTTCAATTTGGATTTGCATCAATATTAGCTTGAAATGTAGAGATGAGATCGTGTCATAATGGATACTATCAGCATCAGTTACTGAGATTATATAGTTAGTCATAATAAGTAGGTATTGTCAAAAGATCGTGCTGGAAAAAATATTGGATAAAGTGGCATGGGATGAAAGCCATCAATTATTCATTTTTGTTTCGTATACAAAAGAAAACAAATTTTTCTATAAATATATTGGTCCCAATGAAAGGGAACAGAAACTATATTTTGGTACGTATGTATGTACATCGTCGTCAGTGTCACTATCTATAATTTACATACATACATACTTGTACTTAGCTTTTCTCCTACCATACTAACTTTTCTTTTCTCTTCATCAAAATGATGGTTTTTTCATAATTATCGTGACGATCGTATGTACATTTACGTCAAACGTACATACATAGTACCTACTTTTATTTCATCCCGTCTGATAATGATGATATTTTTTTACAGCCGCCCAATTTTTGGCACGTCCGGTTGGCTTAATGGAAAAATTTTAGATTAATTTAAATAAAATTATACAATAGCCTGTCCGGAGGGTGCTGTGTAAGTCTTCAAAAAAGTTTTCAGTAGATCTGTACACCGAGTGTCCAGAAAATAAAAGGGATAAAAAAAGGACAAAAAAGTAGCACGCGTGTGGTAAGACGTACTTAATGTTGTACTAACAATACATTTTGATGTAGAACGAATTTTATAGTGATTACAAAGCAAATCAATTTTGACCATACTATAGAAGGCTGTATATACCTTTTTCTATCAGGTTTTAATAGATTTTGTTCAGAATACGATGCAAAAAGTATGGAACGTATTTGCTGTTATGTACGTTTCACGCGATAACTAATGATTTCGTCCCAAATTTACATGGAAAGAAATGTGAGGAATTTCAATTCATGTTTGTTATGAAATTTGTAATTTCAATTTTGTAATATTGTTAGTAGAGTAACTTCAATTGGCCTGGCACAAGTTTTGCAAAGTAGCTAAACTTCTCTATAATAGGATGCTGGTAACACGCTTAAATCTTTTGATTTGTATTGTTACAGTCTAGTATTTATTAGCTCAATATTGATAAATGATTCTAGATAAACTCAGAGATAAGAATGTTAGGCGTTACAGTCTAACAGTTAAATCTGGAACAAACGATGTGTTAGCGACATATCATATACATGATCCTGTATTGACGAAGGCAACGTTGGTCTTATTCCCATTTTTCGTAACTCCGAGAATAACCACGGAGGACGAGCATGTTTTTACTAATAAAGTTTTTGACCAGGGAGCTTAGGTCGAATTACGGAAATTGTTATCAGATCCGTTGAGCGATCGTCCCCTACTCATGTTCACCCGCATGCGGCAACTGTCAGGGAATTTATGCACTCCTGAAATGACCATTTGGACACAGGACTCACTGACCACAAGCAGTGAGTTTTTTGGCTTAGCTAGCTGAGCGCTTGGATAATTTAACGAATGCCAGGCGTACAAAAAATAGCAAAGATAAAACGCGGCGAATGGTTGTTAGAGGAGGCCCACGACCGTCATAATACAAATCGCCTCCACATTCGCGACACTTTAAACGAAAGAATATATTTAATTGACTCGGGCGCTGAAATGTACGTTATGCCTCAAAGTCATTGCACAAGTGAACGTGAAGCGAATAAAAAATTAGGTGCAAAAATAATTTCGGTGAATTTGGGTTTGCGAGTTCCTTTCCCATGCAATGGAAATTCTACATAACAGGTTTAAAAACAAGTCCATTATTGGTACAGACCTTCTCCGGGCACACAACATCATGGTGGATTTACATTCTTCTTCCTTGCCTCGTTCTTTATACCGCTCCATGGTTCCGCGTTGCTCGACCTGCGGTGTAGGCACATCGCCCGTTTTGGCGATAATTTCTCAGCATATGTGTATGTGTATGTATGGTGGATTTACATAAGAAACACTTAATGAATAGCAATTCACAAGAAGTTGCTACCGGAAGGGTACGCACACAGCTCCTGCAGCCGTGCTAGAAATTCAGTGGCCAAACGAATGCAACATGTACATTTTGAACGCTCAGCACATGGCCTCTCAATTAATTTGGAAAATCCACACTGTGTAATGGACTAATTCAGACACATAAGTGTCAATTTTTGAATTCGCTTGGTTTCTACAAATGTTTCTGATCATATCAATTTCAAATCATTGATATTTGTAAAAATCCCACACATATTCAAAAATCGACATTTGTATTTGTGAATTAATCTTAAAGGCAACAGTTTGTAGTAAATGGCGTCATATAAGACTGCCATATTTGAAATATGGGTATTTTTATGGGGTGTTGGTTGGCAGCCGGGAAGAAAATGGCGAGGAGTAGATGATGGTGGGGGGAGCTGACAACTGGCGATTAGGTGACGAACGTTTTTTGGGGGAGAAAAGGAGCGCGCGTGGATTTTTAGTGGAAAACGTACATGATGGAGGCAACGGAATCGACGCCTCTGAAAGCAGTGGCTAGAGGATAAGTTGCCGAAGGACAATTGTTACGACCGGAAGAACAAGAAAGAAAAAATGAAAGATAAGCTTTTTGTGGTATAGTTTGTTGGCTAGTTTTGTTAAATTAACCATTTGTCGATGATATACTCGTATCAATGTTCTTAGATATATTTCCCTGGCCACAGAACGCCTTCTCCGCCACACAATTTTTATTAATTATTTTTGCGTTGCGCCCTCCACCGTCTCTATGAGTCACGATCATTAGAGATTATGTGTTCCCCTAACCTCATTCCAGGAGCAAATTGTGTATGTGTTGAAGAAAGGCATCAGCCGGCGCTGCCTATTTTTTTGAAACCCGATCTGCGGGGCCATGGGAGCCTCTTATGAAAAAAAGTGGTATGACATCGATGCGACTGCTCCAGTCTGCGCATACTGCTGCTGACTCTTTGAGATGCCTTTGGCCTAACCTGAACAGTTGTAGAAGCATTGGCTCCGTCCCCTGGGACATCTCAGGATGTCCAAAGCTCTTCATTACAAGTGGAGTATTTAGTTCACCAGGTCAGTGGCGCAACCAGGATTTGGTCCTGGAGGGGGCTAAGCTCATCGATATTACTAGACATTTGATGTTACTGGCGTAAGTTGGGGCACTATTTGGTGCTATTTTTCAGAGCGCTATACAGAAGTGTTTCAGAGTGCTGCTGTATTCAGGGTTTTTTTTCGATCTAAAACTTTTCGTAGCGTCACATGTTAAAGCATGAATACTTTGCCATGTTACTGATTAATTTTACCGGTGCAGAAATTGTGACACGGCGATTTATTATGTGGATTTATCTAATCGTTAGCGTTATCAACCGTTGTATTTGTTCTTCTTTTAAATAAACAATGGGAGGCCTAAGAGGATTGTATCTTGCAAAGAAACAATTAATTCCAAATGGGAATTGATACGAAAGCGACTGACTACATGAGATCAAAGTATCAAACATTGAATTTTAAAAGGAGTTAATCCATTATCCAGCACAGTTGAAGCAATTAAGAACATACCGTGTCCTGAAAAAAAGTGATTTGCGGAGGTTTATTAGAGCAATTAATTTTCAACGTCGTCTTATACTACAGGCCACAGAATTACAGGCGCCACATATTGCTTTCCAGGGTAGTTCTCCTTAAGAGGAAAAACACCCAATTCAATGGAATGAACAAGCCATATTTCCGCTTTTGATAAATGCAAGCATGCACGGTTAACAACTGATACCTCAAATTCCGGCATTGGAGCATTGGAGATGCTGTGGAGCAACTGACAAACTATTGCTGGCAACTTTTCCGGTTCTACTCCCGGAAACTTGTTGGTGCAGAATGTCGTTATACGCATAGTACATATGATCGTGAATTATTGGCGATTTTTTTCCTCCATCAAGCACTGCCAATATCTTCTTGTCGAACTTTTTACGTGCGCTGAGAGCATAAGCATAAATAACATATTCAGTTTCCAAAAACGTTCAGATCCTCCTAAACCCAGACAGCACCGTCAACTGGAATAATTTTCCCAATCCAAAACGTATTTTCGTCAAATTGCGGGAAGGATAATTTACTAGCAGACACGCCCTAGTTTCAAATAGCCTTCACTTCAGCACCCAAAACGTAGAAGCATCACAGTTGCAAGATACTGAGCTGGAATTCATTCTACAGTCCGATACTGCATTAAGATTGAAACGAATTCACTTCGACAGTTCTGCCGCACGCAATTATGCAATTTTGCGATGGTCATTTCGATACTGTAAATCCTTCTGGAGCTATGTATTTGAATTTTCGACATGATTCAAAAAATCTCCGTTCTCGTAAAAATTCCAAAGCAACCGTTCAAACTGCCAACGAAACGTTTCCAACACGGTCTCATGGTCGGACCACTTCATTTATCTTAGTGTCAAGCTCAACAGGGTCTTCTTTCCCAGCTAATCTTTCCAAGCCGCTGCGATGTGCAGGGTTTTTTCGAGCTTGAATTTCCCGGTTTTGGGCTGCGGAAACAATTACCCTGGACCAAGGCTCCCGTTGCGAAGCTCATTTGTTTAGAGCACTCACAAGTTGGAGTAGTCGCACCCGTTCTGCAATGTATCAACCTCAAGTCGACGGCATCATGCAGAGATTGCATAGAACACTAAAAGCATCAATAACATACCAAGGTGATCACAAATGGATTAACATTTTAGAGACAACATTGGAAGGTTTGCGAAAGTCACTGAACGAGGATATACGATGTTTGGAAGCAGGCAGATCTTGTTTTCATAACATCCTTGCAAATGGTGTGGGTTCAGTTTCGCCAATTATACGATACTCCAGGTCCTCTTGAGTTGGTAGAGTAATTGCGGTAACAGATGCGCTTACTCAAACCTTCACAGACAGTACACTATACCGAGCCCAATCAATTTTATTTCAAGGACCTTCATACATGTTCACATGTTTTCCAGCGTGCGGATGCAAGTAAAAAACACTTGAAGCGAATCGACGACGAGTTTTTCGGTCGAACAATTGAAACCAGCGTTTTTGGAGTAGTCAGCAGATTCATTAATCGTTCAAAAACGGGCATACGGCAGAACATCAGCCTTATCAACACATAACGTCGTATCTCCGGTTCCAGGACGTAAACACTCACATAGGAGTATTGTGTTTGTGGCGACTGAATCTCACCACTATTGGAGCGTGCGGTTTGCACAACAGCTTATTGTCAGACGTATTTTTACAGTTATACGCAATAAAAAAATAGTCGAAAAAAGGCATGCCTTGTTATAATAAATTGTTCACGTACTGCAACTGTAAATCATATCATTTACCGAATTTTCGTTTTTGCACTATCAGGACCAAAAATTGATCCACCAATTGCAGCCCAACCCGAAATACATTACTTTAAGTTTTGAGGGTAATCTGACCTTCCTTGTAGAACCGAGAGATCAAAATGAATCAACGCATCAAACTTCCAATAACTGTTGGTTCTGAGAAAAATTGCACCAAGTCGTTGCGGCAAGTAATTGTAAGAACAATAACAAAAGAGTTATACGAGTAACCTTAAAAATCAAATGTTTGCTTTGGATGATATATCTGTGGTAATACTATTTTCTTGTAGCTTAAGCCTAGTACCGACATCGAGAGTGAAATGTTTGTCCGGTGTGATTTTTTCAATAAAAATGTATTCTTACTAGGGATGTCAAAAACCGGCCCATAACCCGGTTGTCGGTTTTTTTCGGTTTTTTTTGCAAAGCCGGTTAGACCGTCCGGTTTTAAACGGGCTCCAAATACCGGTTTTCCGGTTAACCGGGTGTTTTCATTGAATTGCCTAGCATTTTAGTGAAAAAATGCTTACACACTCGTATTGCTGGTGTTCGTATCGTATGCAAAATCAATTTAACGTGCACGTACATGATGTAGTAAGACAGCTTATTTAAAAGAGAAACATGTTGAACAAAAAAGACAATCAAATAAAATTGTCAGATGTGATTCATTAATTTATTAGTTTTTGAAAAAATATTTTTCAACATTTACAACAGGGTTCATCCTAATTTCTCTTGCGGAATACGAAATCTTTTAGCGACACGATGATACGCGAAATGCATTGATATACTATACACGAATATTAATTCACATTCACGTTGTACTACCAAGATACATGTGAAACGCAGTGTAAACATAAACAATATCTGCCTTGGAAGAGATAAGATACAAGCAGAGGTAATTTTTCAAAGCGATTGTTCTACGTGTAATACCAAAAAGAAGAGTGTTCGACAATTGTTAAAGGGCTGAAATTTGCAAACGAAATTTTCCATAGGGGATATATAGAAATGCAGACTGAAAAATCAAGAAAACATAAAAAAATTTATGAATTTCGAAAGAATTTTTTTCAGGTTTTAACCCGATGGACCAACAACCGTCCGGGTTGAAACCGGGAGGAGGAAAAAACCGAAAAAAAAACCGGTTAACCGTTCAGAAAGTACCGGTTTTCGGACTAACCGTCCGGTTTTTGACATCTTTGCCATTTTATGTATTTTTTCCGATTCCCCGGCTATTTCATCGTGAAATGTCAAATGACCGGGGAATCGAACAATAATACATTAAATGGCCGAGGAGAATTATGGAAACGGCCTCGGCTTGTAGCTTATGGAATTCCCCACCGTTTGTGACATATTCCACGACAGTCAGTATGCATTTTTATTGATAAAATCGCAGCGGGAAGAATTTCGCTCTTGATATCCATTCAGCCCTTTAGCCTTCAATTTTTGTTTGTATATTATACAAAGTATAAGTTTCAGCGAACTCCACGAATGGAAAAATGCACTGTGTACGGAAGCAGGAGGATCTATCGAATCCAGTGGCAAAGAAAATATTTTTTTAATATAAGCAGAAATTTTTAAATTGAATTTCCCATTGACTGAAAACAATTTTGTAACACCTACGGGCTTTGTAAATTGTCAATTAAAATTAACATCGCGGTCGCAATAAATGATAAATATTTCGAAATTCGACATTTCATGAATTACATTTTTAATGACCTGTAATTTAATGCTTACAAGCTGATTGAAATCTTTGGCAAGACTTTTTTTTTTATTTAGTCCATTTGCTTAGCACGCTAGCTACTTTACTTTCCAGGCACAAGGTTTCATTGAAGCTTTAAGAGCTGCCAGATCCATATGCAAAATTGTAATCATAATCGTAAAAGTTAATGAAGTAAGAAGTAAATAACACGGTAGAGCGGGTCGTTTTACACAACACCACTACCAAAATAGTACAATGTGAAAACATTACCAGTGCAAGGTTCTGGTTTGAAATGTTTCTCCTCCTTTTGTTGATTTGCACAAATTGCAATAATGCAAAAATATGTTCAGAATATTGGTTGGTTGAAGTCTGGCTGGGTAGTGGTTAGTGCGCGCACCTTCGGTACGAAGGGTCATGGGCTCGAGACTCACCGTGAACGAATGGTTTATGGTTTTTTTCGAACTCACGACCCATGTGACGGACTATGATCTCACTCAGATGTTAAACGAGTACCCATTTATGGGAATAAAAAACACTGCTGAGCGTGCTGTTGATCTCGACACCCCAACAAAAAAGCAGTTAAGATATTGGAAATTGGATGTCACTAACCCATCTGCGACCTTAATCCAATGTTGGACTGTCGCGCCTGTTATTTATTTTTATATTAGTTGCTTCCATTTCTACAAACCGAAGTAAAATTTTCCTGGAAAAATTACTCAGTACTGTAAACATAACTATAGTCACACTCAAAATGCATGCATCAAATTGAAAGTGTTTTCTTGTTTACACCAAACTATGTATATTTCAACATTAAAGAAATTACACGATTCTCTAAGTAGCACTTAACATCGTATACAAGAGCTGTAACTTTTGTTCGGGGTCATCGTCGGTAGCCGCTGGACGTGTTTTGGTTTCTTCTTCATCATCGTTTATATTTTTTTCACATTCCCATAATAACTCCCTTTAAATCGGGCTTCCTATCTACACCTATCTATTACCCAAAAGGTGAAAATGATAGACAGTTGGATTGCACTCGATAAAAACGTATCCCTCACTTTGAGCTCCCGATGCTTTCGAGGAAAAAAATAATAACACAAGAGCATAGTCTTGGAGTCGCTACTATGATTATCATCATATTATATTCCCGGACACTTGTCTATTGTTAAAATCATAGTTAACCCACTTTTCAGAGTGCTCTCGAAAGAAACACTCTATAGATCACAGAACAGATCATCATCATGCTATGAACAAAATAAATGTATTTTACTCGCGGTATTTTATGAGGAGTGGCAAAAGAGATCCCAATCGATCGATGACGAGGATGATGATGATCGCGATCAACGACGCAAGGAGCCTTAAGAGATTCATTCAATTTGCTTAAACAAGACAAAAATTTTCCGCTGATCGTATGGTGTATGGTGATATGATGATGATGATGATCGCGATCTATAAATATAGAGGGATTCATGCATCTATGGATTCGAAATTGAGCCTCTCTTCCACCAAGTCGTCAGAAGTCTAACACGGAACAGCTAGGTGTAGATAAGTGTTCAAATGAGTGGTGTAGATCGTGGATGCGCTGCTAAGATATTACAGTGTACATATGTGCCTTTTTAAAACGATTATGAGGTGATATGGCAAAAATGAATGCTCTTTTGAAAACATACGTGAATTGTTTTGTATGTCGGTTTTTTCGAGCCTCCAATAGACGCGTTCGTGCTGACACGAATAATAGTGTACTTTTGATTTTTTTATTTCTTTTTATATTTCTGTTAAAAAATTACCCATGGCAAATTTTCTTAAATAAATCAACATCATTAGTTAAGGCGATCACATATGTAATTTTCTCACGATCGTTTGATCCGGATGAGACACATAACGAAGAGGCGTGCTTGTTATTGAAGAGCGTAGTGTATGGTATTGACTTCAAGGTTTTGGTACTCGTATACAGTGAATGGAATAATAGAAGATCATATGCTATTGTTTTTAGGTTGTATGCGGAAATGTAGTGTTCAATGGAGGCGTTAGAAAATTTATTGTAATCGTTTTTGGGCATCCTGAAAAATTAGGATTACATTTAGGTACAAAAAGGCCTGATATTCTTATGATCCCCACAGTGTAAACAGTAAATACGTCCGATAGTTCGCATAAAAAAATTCTACAAAATACCAACAAAAAAAATTAAAAATAAAAGTTTCCACTGTTTTTCAATTTTGCACTTTTCGCAGTCGATAAGTTCCAATCCGCATGTGGTTGCATCCTCATTTTTTTTTTTTACCATAAATGAGGACACAGTAATACACCATACACGCACGTTTCAACTTTTCTAAAACAATTTTGCGTTCTCAGCATAAATACGACTGTATCGTACACTATGAAAACCACTCCCAAAGTCCCAACTCGCCAGCCCAGCTAACAGCACCTAGAAACTTGACTAATTTGAAAATTTTCCACATTTCGACATTTTCAATTCGTAAATTGCATGCTTGCTGATAATTACAGATTGGAGTCTATGTGAAATATGATGATGACGATACTCAGTACTATACCTACATAATGCTATCTGTGGCATCACCAGAATTTATGTCTATTTTAGAGAAAGACAAGCTAGTTACAAGTTACAACTTCGCAGGGAAACCTTGAATGTGTAGTTGGGAATCTTAACCGAACCTTTGGAAACATTTTAGCTGGTTTTTAACTTCATACGTGTGAGCATTCTGCATTTAAATTATTATTATCTATCACTTATAATACCGAAAAATTGTTTAATTCAAAGTAAACTACACTCGATCGGTTGTTTTTAAATGGAAGGTCTCATGGCAGAAACCGTGTATCGATAAATGCTTTGTAAATACATTCATACAAAATCGTGCTGATGAGCCTCGATCATGGTATACGGGTAGATGCATTTTTCCTATAAGTATATTTATAATGTTTGTTTGGATACAAGTACCATACATGTATCTGACTATTTTTCAGTTGTTTCTATAATACAGCATAATAATTTTTTATCAGCAATGCGTTTAGAATTACTCGTGTGAATGCACATACATACATATACGATAGTACCAGTCGTACTGGTGCATAGTTATGGTGAATGTTGTGTTTACTACGTACCTCGAGGTGATCGTAAGCTGAGATCGACTGGTTCGACTTGAACGGGAGGGCCCTCTGCCTGTAAGAAAAAAAAACGAAAACAAATAGTAAGATTAAAAATTATGAGTAATGATAGTTAATCAATGGATTACGATGTGAAATGTTGCATTTCAAGGGTACAAATTATGCTGGTAGTCATAAGTTTTAAACTATACTAGAGCTATTCAGTAAATATGCTTTTAATATAATGTTTTTTGAATGGATAGTTTATGATTGTAAATTGGTTTAAAAAGATATCGGTGCCTGGTAGCGGAATTGCCGTTTCTCGAAACGGTTGCGAACCTCTAGCGATGTAGATATTCGGAGTGGTTCTGAAAGTCTCCCAATAAACAGCAAATAAATTTCAAATAGAGGATTTCAAACTCACGTATGTAAGTAATTTAACTACGCAGTAGGACCCCGATATTTATTTAAAATTTATTGGGATAATTTCTAAACAAACTTTCACTGTAATTTCAAAAATTAATATTGGTTGCGGATTTCTGCGAAAAGACGACCACTTTTCGCAGATTACCTGGTACACTGTGCACATGACAAATGGTGTTTAAAGCGTCCCTCACACCGGCGCGTCAGCGAACTTTTCCGCGGCTTTAAAATTGTAACACACTGCGTTGTATGAAGATGTTCACACCAACGCGAATATTTTGCAGCATTTTTCCCGCCGCAAATATTCGCTGCCTAATGTTATTTTATTCAAATAATTTATATGAAAAGTGCAGTGTAGTACAACTCAATGTTGGTGTACCCGAAAAAAGATTTAGATTTGGAATAAGTTGTTTAAGTATTGACAGATTGAGCTGGCTTCTAAAAGGAGGCTCGTCCAAAAACCGTAATCGCGGACCGCCATTTGGCAGCTATCTACACTAGCTGGCATACGATTGAGTTGCCACATTGAATATTAAAACCGAACAGCCAACCAAATGGCGGTCAGTTTGCAGTGACCAAAAATTACTTTAGAGCTTCTACCACACTAATTGGATGGAGTGCGAGGATTAGAATACTTTCCGAAAAAATCGGGGAATCATTCTTGGGTGGGCTACTTCCAAGATTTACTTCTCTCTGATATGTACTAATCTTTTTGCGGAGTCCGAGTATGAGTATTAGGCGGAGTTCATAAATAATAATAATAACTACATAATTGTGACTTATCATTCCATTCTATACACCAACTGCGGTGCATGTCTGTAGTAATTATGGCATGGCAACTTACCAGCTCTATGGGAACTACGCGGAACTTTGTCTGTTTGTAGGAGAAGAGCCCCAGCGGGAGAAATATCGAGTTCTTCAATTTCGGAAATGTCACATTGGAATCTTTGCACTGAGAACTCTAAGCGTCTATAGCTCAGTAGGTAGAGTTGCTGACCTTGTGACTGAAGGTCGGAGGTTCGAATCCCGATTGGGACGAATCTTTTTTCCCTCAATTTTTAGTATTTTTTTTAGTATGTTTTCCCAAAGTTTTGTGGTTTCGTACAGATAGACACACTCATCAGGTCTTGTGTCTATTGTATATCTGTGCACAAGACGACCACTTGAATTTTAGCGGGAGAATTCTATGGAGATTTGATTTGCCGTGAAGGCTACCACCATGACGCTCGACCGTGCGCAATTGAATAACTCGATATTTCTCCCGCTGGGGCTCTTCTCCTCCAAACAGTTCCCATAGAGCTGGTAAGTTGCCATGCCATAATTACTACAGACATGCACCGCAGTTGGTGTATAGAATGGAACGATAAGTCACAATTAGTTAAAATTCGCACCCACGAAATTTGGGAATCACAATTAATACAGTAATTAATAATAATAATAATAAATGCCAAATAAAATATAAACATATACTTTTCCTGTTTTCCTGTGCAGTCTTCTTCACGCTTGTTGTGTCTTTCACTCGTCCATTTACATATGCTCACAACAATTAATATAAAATACACAGCAATTGTATTGAATTGAATGTTTATTTACTTTTAATAGTTACGCCATATTTTGCTTGGTTACGCCATCGTATGAAAATGTGTAATGATTTTGCCTAGTTTGTGCACTGAAAGATAATTGTTGTATCCATAATTGTCGGTCGTAGTCCAACAACTGATGTAAAATTGTGATATTAAACAAGAACAATTTTTGATTTTACCACTTGGGAGTATTTGATTTAACAATTTGAAAATTGTTGATAGAAAATTTGCTACTTTCCTGTACACCCAGAAAAAAATAATTTTTGTTAGAAAGAGAAAATTTACATAGGATGTATGAAACTCTACCTATGATTTGGAGCCGATGAAATAGCCTCTTTTGGACAATGATAGAATATCATTGAAAATATTAAGTAAATATTCGATTATAACAATGAAATTGTTCATCGATTTTATTATCATACCTACCCATAGCAACATTTTTAGTAGCAAGAAATAATGCTTTTGGTTCCGCCACTTTATTAAGTTTCAGTTACGTTTTTGCCACCCAAATATTAACTTTATCGTAACAAATCCTGTAAAGTACTTTTTGGGACGTTTTAGGATGGTAGTAGTTGGAACTTTGTAGTGAACGAAATATTGCTACTACATATTCGACAAGTACAGGGGAATGGTACGGTTTTGGTAACCCACTTTGCTACTACATAGTGAGCAACTCTAAAGTAATATTTTTAAGTGGCCAAACCGTAGCAGTATAATTTATTTGTATCTTCGAATACTTTCTACTTTATAGTCAAATTAGGAACTATATAGTTGCTAGTGTTACTACAAAGTCCGATTGGGGACTTTAAAGTACCAGCTGTCGAATACTTGTCGCCATATTTTCCAAAGGTTTCGCAAAATCATTTTCTACCCACTACGAAAAAGTAGCTATTTTTCTGATGTAACAATTTAGAACTTCTTTGGTTTAGGTAACTATTTGGTGTGCTGAATATTTAGACCTATAAAATTAAAAAGTGGAAGAACAAATTAACTTTAGTTGGTGTTCGTTTCGAGAATTTATTCATTAAATCATTAGAAAATGAGAGTCACCAAACTTTTCATTCTCCATATTAGTGACTTTTCGGTGACAAAAAGTTCCTTGTCACTGAACGATTGAAAGTATGTATGTATTTGCTACTCTCAAAGGCAATATTGGAGTGGTGTCTACGTTATCGCTACTAAAAATGCTAGTTGGGACAATTCAATTTAAATCCGAACACCGGCCGCAACTGTTTCTTTTTTTTTGGGTACAAACAATAAAAACACAAACAGGTTGTATTGCACTGTAGGCCAGTCAATAAACCGAAATATAAGGCGTTAGGTCGCAAAAATTTGCTTGTGTACCATCAAGTTTGCAACTTCGAAAAACCTGTGCTAACCCCGTGACCCTCAAAAAACCTCAAAATTTTCGGACTTTTTTCATATTTTGGTTTGTAATTCCTAAAAGGTGCTTCCTACAAGTAAGTTGTCCACTGCACTGTTAAAGCTAAGAAAATCTTCTTTAATTTGAGTGTAACCCCAGCTTTGTAGGCGCAAAGGATTTCAAGATACAGCACTTTAAACATAGTTTTTTGTAAAAAAGCTCGAAATTGTAATTTCAGTCATGTTCCGAGCTGAATATCGGGTTAAATGCGCATTCTTCGGAGAAAGTCATGTGACATGAAGTTATAAACCAGTTACTTAGCTGTATATATGTTGGAACGAATGGCATCAGACCATGGGGTCATAGGGCTGCCCCTGAAAATTAGGTTCTTCTAAGAAAAACTTTTTTCTTTGTGTACCAATATTAACCAAACTTCACCCAAGTATGTTCCTGGTTAAGCCTCAAAAAATATCTAGGAACGGATGAAATCGGAATACTACGTTATAGGGCTGCCATACAAACCAAACTCTGGAAATTAGGTTCTTCTAAGAAAAACTTTTTTCTTTATGAACCAGTCTTAACCAACCTTCCCCAAATGTGTTTTTTAGTAAAGCTTCAAAACATATCTAGAAAAGGATGAAATCGGAACACTAGCTCATAGGGTTGTCATACAAACCAACCCCTGATAATTAGGTTCTTCTAAGATAAACTTTTTTCTTTATGAACCAATCTTAATCAAACCTCACCCAAATGTGTTCCTAGTAAAGCCTCAGAACATATCTAGGAATGGATGGGATCGGAACATTACGTCATAGGGCTGTCATACAAACCTCCTAAAATACAATTTCGGACTTTTTTACAAAAAAAAAAAAACATTTTTTAAAGTGCTGTATCTTGGGATTCTTTGCGCCCAAAAAGCTAGGGTTACACTCAAATTAAAGAACATTTTCTTAGTTTTAAAAGTGCAGTGGACGACTTACTTGCAGGAAGCACCTTTTAAAAATTATAAACACAAATATGAAAAAAATCCGAAAATTTTAAGGTTTTTAGAGGGTTACAGGGTTATGGGATTAGCACAGGTTTTTCGAAGTTGCAAACTTGGTGGTACACTTCTGGTATCTCTCCCAACAATATCCCCAAACAACAGAGCCGAGCAATTTTTTGCGACCTAAAATCGTTAAATGACTGGCCTACTGCATTTGTTCATGAATTTACGCATGTCAATACTTTTATCCTTCGGGTAAGTGTAGGCAGGAGAATATGTCGAATTTCACGTCCGATTTCTTCCGTTTACCATTTTATATAGATAACAAAAGGTCCCGCGATATTTTGGTGTATAGTGCACGAGAAGTGCAGTAAGATTATAAATGTTAAAATAATTGTCTTGGGCCAATTGTTGGCGTTATTCTTTATCATTTCTAAGTCCTTTCCTTATATCAATCTAATCTTTTCTAAGGCAAAAACATGATATCAGCTTTGAACTGACAGTAACCATCGAATTATTCGTGCCGCGTAGGTGTGAACACCAAAAATCCGCTGTGTGGTCTATTAAGCACCACTTAATGCCTTTACATTTTCTTTGTATCCTTAGGGATAGTATTCAAAAATCTTTGGTACAAAACGCAACTTTTTCGCTAACAGGACATACAATAAGTGCTTTTTCATTGTTTTTTCCTTATGTTTATGAGTAGAGATGAGCATCGAACATCGATGTTTCGAATACATCGATGTTTTTGGTCCGATGGTCGATGTTTTTACCATCGATGGTTTTGTGTCGATGTTTTTCACCATCGATGGTTTGCGTTTCGATGGTCGATGGTTTTCACCATCGATGGTTTTTAACCATCGATGTTTCTTTCCTCAACATATTTGTTTTTACAACTCAACTTTTTCTTTAAAAATGTATGCGCATACCGTAAAACAGTCCAATCAGACACAAGAAGTGAATGCATCGTAACATACAACATGGAACATGCAATCCATCTATCGTGAACACTGTACACACCAAATGTGGTTTCGCCCTTAAATAGTTTTAAAACCTTTCCTCACTGCTTAAGGGCTGAATTAAGATCGAGAGTGAAATTCTTCCCGCTGCGATTTTATCAATAACAATGCATACTTACTGTCGTGGAATATGTCACAAACGGTGGGGAATTCCATAAGCTTCAATGCGGTTCCATAATTCTCCTCGGCCATTTTATGTATGTTTTTTCGATTCCCCGGTCATTTGATATTTCACGATGAAATAACCGGGGAATCGGAAAAAAAGACATTAAATGGCCGAGAAAAATTATGGAACTGTTTTCGGATTGTAGCTTATGGAATTCCCCAGCATTCCCTACATATTCCACGACAGTAAGAATAAATTTTCATTGAAAAAATCGCAGCGGAAAAACATTTCTCTCTCGATTTCAGTACTAGGCTTTACGTTGATATTTTGAAGAGATGTGGTAGGTGTGCTAGAATTTCGTCGCCCGTCTTTTCTTTTCATGCACCGTCAAGATACAACGTATGACGGACGGCCGAAGTATGTCCGATTATAGTCTGAGATGAATACGATATTTGGTCGGCATAAATCAAACATCTTTGGATTTTTGCAGGATGGTTGGGGCTCCCTTATTATATGAAAAAAAAATCCTCATCGATTTGAGGTACGCAACCTTGAAAAAATAGGGGAAAGGGGGACATTTTTTGAGTTTTTAGCGATTATTTAAAAAAACGGAAACAGATACAGACAAATGGTATAAAAAGATAAAAAACTACATAAAATTTCCTTTGCAACGATATCTAATATGTACATTAGAATTCTATTGGAAAATTCGGCACTCGAGTATGTATTTCTGTTCCAATTTTGGAGGGAGTTATGGACACGGAGGGATAATGGGGTCCTTGATCGGAGTGACTCAAATTTTTAATGAAAATCATCTTCAACTAAATGTGAATACTTACACAAAATTTCACGGCTGAATTTGCATTTTTTTCCAAAAGTTATGGCGCTTTTTAAAAAGGTCTAAAATGAAAATATTCTAATTTATATTTTAGTCTAGCGCCGAATTTCACATCAAATTCGAATGTATTATATATCATCGCAAAGGATTTTTTTTTGGTTTTAGACCATTTGTCTATATCTTTTGCCAATCCTCCAATCAGTGAGGATTTTTTTCCCATAATCAGGGGGCCATCCCCAACCATTCTGCAAAAAATCAAAAGATGTTTCATTTTTACCGCTCGATGGTCATATTTTGGGTTATTTTTCTTCGGCTATTATCGTTCTCCCTCAGTGTTCAGAGAATAATGGAGAAAGGGGAACAGCGGGCTTACTAACATCCCGTCGAATAGTTTTCCAAGTCGACGCCATACGGCCAGATTCCCGATCGGTACCCCTGGTTTCTCAATGCGGTGTACAATGCACAAAATTTCAAATATCTTACAATTCTGGTCAAAATAATGTAGTGAGACTCTATTCCGAATTATAGCAGCCTTTGTTTGTCTTTTTTTCGAGTAAAGGGAAAATTGTTAACGATTCTGCACTGTAAAAACAAGGTTGAATTTTACATCGAAAATTCGTTGAATTTTACACCTTTTTTCTCGCAAAATTACAGTAAACGTTTATTTTTCAACAAAATTTCCAGTATACTAACAAAATAGTGTAATATTACACATATTTTTTAATATTACTCTATTTTTGTGTAATTTTACACCACATTTGTGTAACTTTAAATTT
Organism: Microchrysa polita; assembly: GCA_949715475.1. Taxonomy (NCBI): domain Eukaryota; kingdom Metazoa; phylum Arthropoda; class Insecta; order Diptera; family Stratiomyidae; genus Microchrysa; species Microchrysa polita. The sequence continues at coordinate 128,712,423 of OX454415.1, read as the reverse complement.
TCAGTGTATATTTACCAATTGGAAGGAAATTTTCATGTAATATTACGATTTTGGCGTAAAAAATTACACCTACATTTCTGTCAAACTGAGTGTGTTACAATACTTTTGTGCATTATTGCATTTTCCTGTATCTCACAAGTGACTTGTTCTGTGTGCAGTTAGTCTGTTCCGTCCGAAGTGCGTTCGTGTCAACATCATATCATTGTTGTGTTGTAGCGCTTTTTTGCTCTTGAATCAAAGGGGGTGTAACAGCTCTTGGCCGTTGGAATAACGGGTATCTCAAGGACGATTTAGATCGAAGAACTGGCTGCCGTAAATATTATTATAAACCCGGATGTAAATTTACATATTTGCCAGTATAAATTTACATTTTTTCCAGTGCAAATTGTTTGTAGATTTACACCAATTTTGTAGTAAATATTTACACCGTAAAGCGTAAAATTACTCTAGTTCATATCGTGGTGTAAATTTACTACTATAATAGAAGGAAAAAAAGTTTCCTCCTCAGTGGCGGCTCGTATACAATAATACTGGGGGTTCACAAAAAAGAAAACTAAATACATACATACGACATCAACCCCTCAAAATCTATTTTAACGTATACTTAAGACTACCTACTTTGAATTAAAATTATTTTATTTTAATGTCAAAGCATAGTCCATCATACGTACATTCTAATTGTTTGCGAAAATGACTACTTCCTCAAGCCTGTTTCCATCCTGTTTACCTTCATCTCCTTGTAACTGCGAACAAAAATCTAGATTTTATAACTAAAGAATCACTGCGATTTTCACATAACAGCCAAGAAAAAAAAAGTTACGAATCAGCAGCACACCAAATTTATTTTTTATCGTTTATTTGACATTAAATTTTTCCACAAAATGCTTTTCAGTTCAGACAAGGCAAACCCAATCCTAGAATATTGAGCATGAATTGGTTGTCCTTAGAAAAGTTCTTATCAACAAATTTCTAAAGTTAAACATAAAATCTCTACTCATTCTTATACCTATATTCCTTCATTGAAAATATTCACCCAAAATTCATATATTCGGTTCATCACCAAGTGGTGTGCTGTGCAGGCTGTGCACGACTTATTTGTGCACAAATTCTAGTGTAAATTTTGCACTATCCCCTCGCTCCGAGAACCCGTCACATATCTGATTTTGGAGCGAGTGCACCAGTTCATATGACTGTGCACCAACACTGTGGGTGTTGGTAGCTGGTCGAGATATAGATTCAATGCATGGCTTGGGTATATCGTATGTGCATAATGTACGTACGCTTCTTAGAGTATGTTGCGTCGGGCGGTTTGTTCTGTTTTGTTAAGTGTTTTATTTAGCACATTATTTGTTGATATTGTTGTTTTATCAGGGGGTGCACGTGCACATGTGCACATATGGGCGAGCCGCCACTGTTCCTCCTATTATTGGAGTAAAATTTTTTAGAGTGTGGCCAGACGGCCAGATTCCCGATCGGTACCCCTGGTTTCTCTATGCGGTGGGTTGTGGGTACGATACGAATTATGAAAAAAAGGCAAGGAAAGGAGTTACATTCTGGTTAGTGGAGAAGGCAATGAATGAAAACCATAAACTAAACTATATTTCTATTCAATCAGCTCAATTTTTGCTACTGAAGTGATTATTTTTTTGAGTACTCAAAAAACTCAAAACATCGATGTTTTTGGTTCGATGTTTTCTTACCATCGATGGTTTCGTCTCGATGTTTTTTCGATGGTAACCATCGATGTTTTTCTTTCGATGCTCATCTCTATTTATGAGGTTACTGCGCTCGTTTTAACTTCAACAAGCGTGTTACTGGCTTTAATCTTTCGTTTTAATTAATTATTGGTAGGGGAAGGAGAATATGGAAATTTTGAAAAAACGTTTATTCGTAACCGCAATTATCTGAGCTATTAAAAGCTAACAGCTGGGTTTTCTTCTAAGTGAAGGTCTATAGAAATCAGGTTACATTTGAAGCGTGACCTTCGAATACGACTGTCTGAAATAATCCCTGCACCTGCACAACTATTTTTGTTTCTATTTTAATCAATTTGGAAAAATAAATTAGATATTCGAAAATATCTTGCTATTAAAAATCCAGCATCTTCTTTATCATCGCAAAACTTAAATCCCTTAAATGTTGAATTACTCACTCTACAAATCGCAGGCTTTGTCGAAACACGTGGAACTGTTTCGGTTGAACCACGCGAAAAAAATTTAATTGCGTTAAGCTCAAAAGGTGAGCGAACCACGAATGACGAAAATTGGGACGAAATTGAATTCAATTCATTCGGTGAACCCTGCACTAAGTTGCATCGATTTAGGACAATTAACTTAACAAGTAGAGGCAAATAGGTACATACAATATTTCTAATATGCTGGTGCATCTTCTTCTTCTATCTTCTTCTTCTATATATATAAAAGAAAGTCGTGTTAGTTACACTATTTACTGGACAGGTTTTCATGATTTTGGGTTTGTTGGATTAGGTCTTTCTTGAACGAATTACAGGATTTCAGACACAACGAGCAACAATTCAAAATGAGTTTTTTTTTCACATATATTTCTTTATATTTCTTGAACTTCTTAGTGAATTACATTTTTGGAATTGCTTAGTGAATGTTGGTAAATTTCCTCCACCGGATTGTTCTCTACACAAAATAGTTAAATAGTTACGTAAACTTGCAAACAATTTTATATGAGCAAATTTTGAAGGTAGCTATTTTGCAAATATGTACTTTTGTATATATTTCATACCTTTAGGCGCCCTCCTACTTTTTTTTTAAATCGAATTTAGTATTTCAATTTTATTCATCTTGAAGGGAAATGTTAGTGCGACTGCAGCGAGCTCAAGATTAGTCTTAGCACTAAAATTTGCAAACAATATTTTATGACTGGCTAGTTGGTTGAACTTAGGTATAAAATAATTACCAAAACTAATCGATGTAGTCGGTGACTTATGCAAGCTTAAACTATGTATTTTAGAAATTTCCCACTTAATACCAAGTTAGTTTGTTAGTTTGTTTTAGCCACCTATCCTATGCTGTTATTTTTATCTATTTTAGCCATTCAGGCTTATAATGCATATTTTACATGTAGGTAATATTTTCTAATCAGATTTCGAAAATAAGTTTTTTGAAATATTTATCATGTGATCCACTCGAACCTGAAGACACTATTATTTGGACCAGGCAAGGTTTCGAGTCTTGCACTCCTGGTGTCGGAATTATTGGAGATGCACAAAATTGCATAGCTATAGGCGATGATCGAATTATATTTCCATTTCTTCATTCCGCATCACAATCGTATCGGCTGACTTCACTTCGGATATATCTGTATCCACAGAGAGTCACCTCGAGTATACAAGGTGATACAAGTGAACCGTCATTCAATTATGCCAAGAGCTACCCATATATGTCTCGGGAGCATAGGAGTGTCATCGCCCGTAGGTCTTCGTACAGATCCACGCCATGGCGTGGCAGATCAACCATACTAGGGCCCCAATGTGCAGCTCGGGTACGTAGTAGCCACTCACCAGAAATCGGTGTCCCTCTACACAGAATGCTCTGTGTCACAAGGACCCAGACTCCCTTGCGGGGACAAGGTGGTACAAAGGGGGAAAGATTTTTTTAAACAGTAAAAGAATTTCGAAAAAAAAAAACATTGTTCAAAAAATACATTATAATTGCACCTGCAGCCGTTGGTATAAGCTGCCCTCCGTCACAAATCCGCTACAGTTTGGCATACGAGAAAAGGACATAAATTCTTATACCTTAACGAGCGTAAGATGGAAAACTATGAGATGTGAGATGGATACCCATAAAGTTACTACAGGTATGGTTCCTCTTAACTGAGTTTACCAATTACTTCATGTCTAGACAGACAGAAAGACAGTTGTCTAGTTCATGGGTATTAATGTGAATCTGTCGATGAAGATTGAAGCAATGTTTCGCAAATATGTTTCTCAAGAGTTCACAGATGAAAAGTGACATCAATTCATGTTTTTAAATATGAGTTTTCTTATTACATTGATTGTGCCGGTTTTAATGTTATGGTTGAATTTGCTTGTAAAAGCATTTAAACTTTACTAGTTTAAGAAGAAAACCGATTCGTTGCTTCAGTGATCTTCGGGCGTTTGGCACTTCAGCGGGATACTTCGTGTCACTCTTGGTTTCGATCTATGAGACAATTTCGTCTATAAGCTTAGGATTTCAGTCAGTCGACAGCTTTTCCCGCTTCTTTGGATAACACATACGCTTTATAGGAGTTTTGCAATCTACGACTGTCTCGGTTAAGCCTAAAATTCCATGCTGTCGCTACAATACCGCATTGCGCAAATGCAGTGGGTGTCTAGACGAAAAATGTGGGTAATTCATCTTGCTATCGGACAAACAAAATTATTTAGTACATGCCAACATTTTGGGTGTAGTGCTCACTAAAATGTCAATCTATGCACGACGTTTGCGAGCTACTGAGACGAGTGTCAATGCTGAAAGCTAAACATTTTCATATACACATTGTCTTTCCGCTGGGGTATTTTGGTCTGGCCCATATTGGGCACGAGTTTAAGTACCCCAGAAATTATTAATAGGTTCTTTGCAGTAGTGATGTGAATTTCGACTCATTTCACTGAGCCGACACATCACCTCTGACTCTTTTCACTGAGTCGTTCATTAAAACTCGTTCAATGACTCATTTCGTTCATAGTGCTAGATAGACATGCTACTACTCATTACGGTTCATACGAATCGATCACATCATTCTCACTCAGCACAACAGAATGTATCTGATACATAGTTGGAAAACTCGATGATGCACACTGAGCAGAGCAGTGAGCACTCACTCAGCACAACAGAATGTATGTGAGTAAGAGTAACAAACAACTCAGTGCTCGGTCGGTCGGTACTCGATGATGCACACTGAGCAGTGAGCACATCAGTTCAGTGTGTCAGAGTAAAAATCAGCTCAGTGCTCCGTAGAGTGCCACACCGTCACATTGAGCATTGTTCAATGAAAATCGTTGAATTTGACTGGATAAATGTTAGTGTTGGCGGTTGCTATTCTACAAATCGGTAAATTATAGATTTTAAGTAATTTATATATTTTTTAACTGAACGAATCAGTAGCAACGCTGCTGAGCCGACTCATTTGCTCAGTTTGCTGAGTCGTTCAAAATGAACGACTCATTCATGTGCTACACATCACTACTTTGCAGTCATGTTTAGTTTATTGTAGCGTCCAAAGCTTTCTCATTCATGGTTTATGTATTTATTAATACGTACACTGGTAACTTATCCCTACTTATAAAATTAACCCTCATCCAGCGGGATAGGTACAGGTGTACCTTTTTCGTTTTTAAAACACCGTAACTTTTTTGCTATGGGTCCGATCGGGTTGAAATTTTCTGACATCTCTACGATTTTAGTTTAAAATATGTATTCCAAATTTCAGAAATGTGTGACCACCCATCCCCAAGTTAGGGAGCAAAATTAATCTTACACCCTTTAACGGCGGCAAAGGTACATTTGTACCTTCATATATTTTGTATGAAAGAAAATTTACAAAAAACGAAAATAAAATATTTTTGGTGAATGCTCATGCTTAGAGAGATTTATTATAGCATCAATAAGTTGAGAAGCGAGTGATGTAAAGAAGTATTTGATTTACGAATTTTATTTGTAATGATCAAGGTCCTTGGAGATATCGATCTATAAGGACTAGGCTAACTCATACAGCGGTTTTTGGTTATTTGACATCAATCTTTTACTGGCATACCAAACTTTTTGAAGTAATGGCTTGGGGCAACCAATACAATGTATTACGCCTTTTTTCCCCCATAACATCTAGTGAAAATTAGGTTTGTAACAAATGCTAAAATTTTGGATTTTAGCGGTTGATTTTCTTTACCACAAATTCCCATAATTTGTATTCCATCACCTAATATTTATGATTTGTGTAATTCGGGACCTCCACCCGAGTTCCTTTTGAAGTTTCAGCTGAAAACCAGCAGAAGCATCCAACAAAATTTCTAAATGGATGTTTGGGTGGTACATAAACTTGGTTGAATTGTACGTCGGTACCATATATAGATACCGATAACTGCTATAGAATATGCCACATGTCTTCGGTTTCTTGTTTTAATTTGTCAATCGATCCTTGGATTTAATAGCATATGCGAGCAAATATATTACAATTAACCAATAACAATCACAATTAAAATTTTAGATATTTTTCTACTATAGGAATTGGCCTGAGTTTAGATTTACAAAGATTAGAGACTGAAAATTACACTAGCCGTTTCTACTTGCTTGTTGCTTGACAGGACCTTTCTTTCGTATAATAACACATTTACTCATTTCTCCAATATTTATTGCTTAAAATATTGTTGTTTTATGGAAAATAACGAGAATGTGATAATTATTGACGTTTTTTTAGTTAGCGATAACGGGTTCTAGTAACAGAATAATATATTGGGGGCAGGGGGGTAAATTTTAACCTAAGACTCCACAATTCGCAAATCAAACATACCAAATTCTTCTAAAATCATTAATGACTTAATTTGAACCGTTTTCTACTTTTCATTTGTAAATCAATTTTAGATTTCGTCAAATTAAAATTCCAAGCAACCCATTTTTTCAATTTTCTTTTTAAAATTTTGCCTATTTCCTAAATTTACCCAGTCCAAAAATTAAATCCACATAAACGCAACTTCTTAAAACATTCACTTCGGCAAAAACAGTTACTAATTTGTGACTAGTCAACATAATATAACGGTTTTACGGTCAAAATTCATACAAATAGTGAAGATTTTCATACAAAATGTACTAAGGTACAGGTGTACCTTTGCCGCCGGCAAGCGTTGTAAAAATCTGCCGCTGGATGAGGGTTAAGCATGTCATTACAAAGTAGTCTGGCTGGTCTAGCGGTTAGTGCGCGCACCTTCGGTCCACAGGTTCATGAGTTCGAATCTCACCGTGGATGGGTGTTTTTCGAACTCACAAGCTTTTGACGGACTATGATCTAACTAAGATGTTAAACGAGTACCCATTTATGGGGATAAATAACGCTGCTGAGCGTGATGCTGATATCATTACCGCAACAAAAAGCAGATAAGATCTTGGAAATAGGATGTCACTAACACATCCTGCGGCCTTATTCCAATGCTGGATTGTCGCGCCTGTTATTTATTTTAGAAAAATAGGGGTTGCAGGCTTTAATCTTCCGTTCTGAAAACACTTATTTAGATACGCTAAAAACGTTGAATATTAGAAGATATATTTCATCGCAAAAAAAGGTTGGAGGTCATTTTTATTATACTGCTTTACTTTATTCTGCTGATTTTTCAATGATAAAAATATCTAACTATAAAAATGTGTTTATTGCTATGCACATTTTATCTTAAATACTCATTTTCATGTCCTGAAAACGTGATGACGCTCCGATTTCTTATTATCTTTAAATCTTGTCAATCTGTAGTAATCTGCATGTAAAACCATAAACCTGATACTGGTAATTGACCATTATATTATAGAGCACGACAAAAAATCGGTGGTTTAATTTTGTTTTTCATTTGTACGACATCACGTTTTAAACTGACCAAGGACATGGTTTATCCGAAAGTGGGCCACATCCAAGCTCCATCTAATGAACCTTACGGCAAACAAAAAACCCTCATTACCTCCGAAAATTGAACTTTCCCTATTTTCTCAATTCTGCTCACCAGACAAGCCCACATGATGTTAAAAATTCATTCTCCATTAATTAGAAATCTTATTTCAAATCAACCGACCTCTATCTCATTATCGAGTAGATCACGACAAAACGACAAAATCCTCCAATCCGTTGTCGTTCAGTATACAAACACACACAATACACCGAGAAAATCTCCTCAACAATGCAATTAAAATTCTCCACAAGAATAAAAATATTTTACCAACTATGAAAAGTTCATGTCCAAATACCAATCAAAGTATTGTTGATGATAAATTAACTCGAGGTAATTAAGAAAATGCACGATTTTCATTTATATTTTGGTTTAGTCGAGCAACTTGGCTGATGCGCGGCGCCTCAGTGTCAAATTTTTGGGGGTCTTTAACGTCTTTCCGCGTACCAATTTGCTCTACTCTGTACTCAACAAAAGTGTGACGTTGCGGCATATTTCAAAAAATTCTCGAAAGTCTTTGATGATACAGCGTATTTTAGCATTTTTCATCGCCTGTAGGTTGTGAAAAATTTATGTTGAATTCGTGAAATTAGTATGAAGCAAGGGATACCCAAAAATCATGCTTATCGTCATACTTATTAGTGACCATCAGTCAGCACGTTTTCATTCGCCTGGCCGGCCAGACAAATTCGCATATTTTTTGGAAATGCCGATATAGATAGTTGGGCACAATCGAAATATGATGCCGGGCTCCATTGATAATGGATCAAAATCAACAGGTTGGTATCATTATGTCTATGAGAAAATGTTGAATCGTTTTCCAATGATTAGGCAAACTGTATAATGTCAGATTTGGTGCACACAACGCATTTATAGAGAAAACCCCTAGTGGAATGTTTTATAAATCACAGTAAGTTTTCGGGGCCGTTGCGTAAGATTTATAGGAACAAGCGTTCAATTATTACGAACAACGCATTCATTGTCGTAATAGACATGAAAATTTTTTCGAATAATAATATGGTAGCGGACTTGTATTGTGAACGTTAAAAATAGCAATAGAGGTCATTATCGACGAACAAAGACAAGCGATTTATGGGCTTGGCTGAGTACGGCCCCATCACACCCGAAAACCTAATGAAATCGAACAAAATTAATCACACAAGACGGCAATTCAGCTGATCCATTGATCGACATCACTTGGATCTTTTGTACTTGCTTGGTATGATTATAGAGCTCATTCGCATCATGGCAACTTTCACGCCTCCCCCAATCATCCGTGTTAAGGTCGATCGATGGACCGTTGTTGTGCGCATCTTTGATTCCCGACATAATGCAGAAACGATCGCATAATATCCAAATAATAAATGGATCGCCACTTGTTTTGTGCCGTCATTGTTTAGCGGGCATGTTTTTGATTCCGTCTTAGAATCCGTTACCAATTTGGTTATTAATTACCGCGTCAATCGATTCATTTATTATCTGCTCTCTTAGTATTCAGTCTCAATGAAGATTCATCAATGGCGGTCCTACCGCATGGAGATGGTGTGAAAACTAGTCCAGTAATGGGTATGGTATTTTCAATTTGAAAATATTATTCAGAGCAAAATATTATGTATTCATTGAGATGCATGCTGTGAATTACGTTTCTTCCGTAAAGTGCTAACTTTGGGGGGTACTCCATTGATTTTTAGGGCAATCTTGCTTGGTGGCAAAATATCTTTTGTTCGTTCAAAATTGGATTCTTTTATTTAAGCATATGTATTGAATGTGCAATGAGCAATGGTATATTATGTGTTAACGATGTGGAATCCGATGGAGCTTTTAAATTTGAATTGTAGGCCCTTTAGAGAAATTTAATTACATTTTGCACGCATCGTTGAATTTTAATTGTAAATCGTTACGGAATAAGTTTGAATGTGCTAGGTATGCTGGTTGGAATCGCCATTGCCAATTCATTCACCTACAATCTAACGCCCTCGACTCAATTTCATTCGACTAAAATTGTTTTTCTTTTTTTAATCTACAAAAATGTCTCTCCTCAGCTACTAGATGACTTCCTCCTTCGCTGTCATTAATTGCCACTATTCACAGGACAAGTTCCGCACGTTGAGTGATTCCACTAATGTTTTATGTAAGTAAAAACGAAAGATTTAAGCCGGTAACCTACTTTTCCAAATTCTAATGTTTTAGGTAAAATGAAAGATGAGCTCTTTACTGTTATCTGTAAAAACAGCTGTAGGGTATAATTGGGACCAATTTGGTGAGCTGACGGTATTACCAGACGGAGCAAGTATCGCACATCACACGGCTCTCCTTTTTATTGAGCATCAATCTGGACGGATCGTTGGCTAGGATTAACCTCACTACAAACGTCGGCAACATATCCGTTCCGAAAACAAATATATGACACAGAAAACAACAAGTGTAGAAGGTATCCGCCAAAGAAAATTAATCAGCAGCAAAAAATAATTGAAATCACTTCTCGTTACTTCACCAATCATATCCGGCCGCGGTCCGGGAATCGGACAAAAATAGGAAGCATAATCACAAATGGCCACATCGCTACCAAAATCCTAAACTTTCTAAAGCATATGCTCCCAATTAATAGAGGCTAAAAAAGATCTGGTCAGGTGTACAAGACTCTCCACCTAGTAATTCTTCCAACCTATCAACCAGATGACATACTCCATAATTCACGCATTAATCTTCACCATTGCACACGGACACAAGCTTAAGCCCATATACAGGTATTCCGCAATAAATTCTAAAATCACATACAGTTCAGTGATTCCTTACACTACCGCGCATGTACCAGTACAACCCCGTCAAACCATTTAAATCTTGAATTGATCACATAAAGAGATCGAAAAGTGTTTCCTGACTTATGGTACGGTGCGCGATCACCGATCATAACCGGCGCGCATATGGCCATGCCGGAATATATGCGCAACCTCAGTGAACGTCGCGCGATCCCAACCCAAAACAGAAGATCGTCCGCAAAAAATATTGATCCTCTTGTTCAATGAATGCATTCAATTGGTTCGTAAATCTTTCCAAGGAGCATGTTGTGGCGACCTCAACTCCGGCTCTCATACATATGATCCAATGATCACTTGCCCTGCCAGATCGTTAGCCATCATCTCTACCGATCGCTAACAAATCGCTGTTGAAAGGCTATGACAAAAGCCCCATGAAGAGGAGACCTGCACACATAATGAAAAAAAAGAAAAGCCACACAACACATCCATCGGTGAAATATGGTTCAAGTTAAAAATCACAAACGATTTTTACCACCTTCCCGGTGTTGATAGCATGTGTTCATACTGAGTGCTGAGTTATCAACAAAAGGCGATGTTGGTAAGAAAAACCTTGCCTTGTTCCGCGACCAATATTTTAGCAAGCACGTAGCTGTCCGCACTGAACCTTTAGTAAAGTAAACGCTGCATACTACTTGCAGCTTTCTGGCACTCGAACTCCGCGCAGAGATACTATACAAAGCCCGAACAGAATGTATGACAGCTGCATAATTTGTTACAAGTATTGAGGCTGTTTGTTTCGCAGATTTCTCACACAACATGATGTTGTATTCTCTAGTACGAGTAGTTGTGGTGTGGTGCGATACCGTAGTAGCGTTGCATGCGCGATGCGCCTATGGTATTGAACTTATGCAAAACTGATGTTTGAGTCGGGCGCGTTTTTCCGCGTCTTCGTGCCGTGCCCGATTCCCGGACTCACTCCAGGTTTCTCGTGTCTTTCGCGTACGTGCATATGGTGCTCAAGAGCTTGAAAACATGCAATAAAGTCCATTTTAGTTTTGCGAGATTTTCTACGAAAAAAATTCGTATGAAAGTGTATAGAGTGAATGGGAAGTGAGGTTGCAGATTAGGTTTTAAAATAAAGTCCAGCAAATATTTGTAATATATTACTATAACTTATATTTGCGTATTGTCCTAGTCATGGTTGGATTCCACAGCTTAAGTTTCTTGTGTTAACGTAAGGCCTCGGGCATTGCTGTCTAGAACTGCGAATTTAGGTGCCATTCTGCAAATTAGTTCCTTGCGATAATAAAGTAATTTGACTGTAGCTTCAGTAGATGGTCATAGAAATACCCTAACATGGTCATCTGGCCGTGCGTCTTCTGATCACCAGCTGGTGAAATAGAAGGGGCAACTCTGCCCAAAACTACCAGAATTAGAGGAAATCGGCAATCGCTCCCTTTGGAGATTTGTAATCACAGTTAAAATGTTATTTATGTTATTTGCTCCTATTGGTATAATTTATAATATACAAAATATACGTAACAATAAACTTTATGTTCACCCTATACCTTCAACAATTTCCGCGGGACTCCACGAAGTAATGTACAATATGGTTCGTGGCTACTTCATACCATGTTGTCTGAGAATGTTTTCTATCGTTCCGCTCATTCTACCGAGAAAAAAATGAAAAACAGCAACGAAATCTTGTATCCAGTTTCCACGGGAGGGAAAATGTGTCGGAGGTGTTTAGATACCATGTTCGCAGTCCTGTTATGGAGAGGTGAGCAAATGAATGTTCACCTGAAATCGTGATTTTGAATTTTGCAAGGGAAAATGTTTCGTGAGATCGCGCCGCGCCGCATAACCACGTCCACGAGACGCAATGTCGACCATTGCAGTGAATTTAAACTAACAAAGCAAAAAAACACATAATCCTTTATTCATCCTCTCGAATCGGACCCTTCGGTACACCCGCACCATTTGTGCATAAGAAGGTTCCATCATGTTGATGCTGTTGCTTGCACACGACAACAAGACCATACCAACTATTCACGTACTACTTGGAAGCATTCTTGTGACTATAGTGAATTTTTCTTTGGATCATGATTTTCTTGTCCGAAGGGACATTATGAGAAATGGATGCAATATGTCGTCAAGTTTTACTAAGAATGTATATCGTTTCGCGTTATTGTAAATCGAATTGTGCTGTGAATATTGATTGGAAGGAAAGGAAATTTCGTCTCTAAAGTGGTTGTATACGATAAAATTCATAGATCACGTTCGCGAATTGGATTGTAGTACGACGAGTAGGAAGCAGAGAATAAATTGTATTTGATGGTGTCGGGACAAATTATTCTAACAAGCTCCTAATTGGATTGCTATTGATATGCCGTTTCTTGTAAGTTTTGTGTATCCTGACGACTCGTTATACGCATAATGAACGTATAGGTATCAAGACACGCCGAAGTAAAACTATTAAAAGAGACGCTGTATGCATTGCGTGAGAACTGCGTTCATTTAACACATATTGGACATAGAGGCAGATCACATTCTGTCTGTAGGAGCCTTTAGATTTTCGACATTGAATTTAGAGAAGTTTTAAGAAGAGTTGACAGACTTTTCTACAGGATGTCCGGAAACGGTCACATAAAGGCACCGGAAAAAATGATTCTTCATGTGATTTCCAGCAAAAAAAAAAGGTGTAAAGCACATACCCCCGATTCTTAGCCCTTTAAAGAATTTTAAAAAATTTATTTACGGCTTAAACCACAACATCTCCAAAAAATTAGCTAAAATTGCGAAATAAGATAAATTTTTTTAGACTAACCGCACTAAAATTTTACAAGGCTTCTGAACGTGTACTGTATTTGTCAACATTTCCAATGGAAACTTCGCGTAAATGTGGATGATTTTTATTTAGGCGTCATTTAATTTTCCCTTTTGATGCAATGATAAAAAACCTTTATATGGCTTAACATCACACAATCATTTAGGGTGACCAAATCCTAGCATAGAAATAATACCAAAGAAACGCAGTAAATGATATACTGCAGGGATCGTATGACATGCGGCACCATCTTGAAGCGTTATCCCATACAAAACTCTTTTGTGTCTATTTTGCGAATCAAGAGAAAAAACCTATTTAATCAGGAATAACGGTAGTTTTTATTCAATTAAAATCCTGATTTATTTTTAGTACACCGTTTATAAGCGCGCTACAAACTATGTATTCTTAGTCCAGAGGCATATAATAAAAAAAAAAGTTTCTGACTTAAGTCTTTCGTTTTAAACACGAACAATGGGTCGAAAGTATGGAACGAATGGTCAAAAAGCAATATTTCGAGAGCAACGAGATGGTATTCGGCAGAAATGTCAGGGTTAAAATTGTGAATCGATTAGTTAGACTCTGTTATATGGACACAGTTGTGGTAACATAGTAAGCAGCTAATGTGGATGTTGCTTAAAAAAATCGTACTTCCGAAACAGAGTAATTGATAAGTTTGAAACTTAACCATTATTTATAGTAAGAAATAAAAATTCATCCACAATAAAAAGGACATTTTTCGGCTTTAAATTTCTATTATATTGATCATTGAAATTTGCAAATTTGAGCCTTGCTTTGGGAATGGGCGCAATATCTTGTTGAAATCTTACAGGAGTTGCATGAAAAATGTCGGTTATCTTAATCATTACATTAGGAAGAATATTTTCATAAGCCTGGACGCTCTAAACACCGCTCATCTCCATTAGACCAATAGTTCCTTTACAAGATGTTCAATACCAAAGAAGAAATTGTATGGATTGGGCAAATTTTCTTGGAAGAAAAAAGTCTATCTCATCAGTCCAGGTATTATTTCTACGGTTTGAGTAAGAAGGAATTAATTTTGTCGAAGCATCACTCAAGAGTAAAAAATATTTTTCGCATTGGATCTGGAGTTTCGCACAGGCAAGCCCTACTGAAGTAATCTAGAAGTGCTGCTACAAAAATTAAATGTGAGCACTGATTGAATAGTTGCTACCGTAAAATCTTCATGCTCTTCCACAGAAGCGCAATTTCCAATGGGGAAATATACAGTACATAAGATTATAAAGATTTCTTCAGGAGAGTGAAAAGCTAATGCGAATGAAGAGAAAACGCTGCAAAACATCTTCCAATTTTTGACGAATAACTCTCAAAGCTAAACCTTCTATAAAAAAAAAATATGGAAATTTCCCAAATTGAAAGATTGTCTTAAGCAGGCAGTAATTTGGAAACAAATTAACCAACAAACGAACGGTACCGTACAGTTCCGTGAAGCTCTCTCAGGGGTTTAGTGAAAACATCCAAAAATAGGAAAAATTAATAAAAAACTTTTGACAACAAAAAGCAAACAATCCATACGAAAAAAAATTTCTAAGTTTTACAATTCCAAAGCTTAGTCTGCTACACTGTACCGGAAATCAACTTAACTGTAAAACATTTGACCAGCGTCAGAGACTCGACCGATGGAAAAGGAAGTAGTGTGTACCGGAAAATAAAGTATGTCCACAGTGTTTATGACGAGGTTTTTGGGATTTAAATTAAGGCGCAAACAAAATAGAGGATTAAATTTGTGTTAATCAAAACTTAAAAAAAAATTAAAAGAATGTTTAACAGTTCAAATTTTAAATTCTACTCACATTTTTGGTATCCTTTTCAAACAATTGGCTCATAGTTACGGCCTCGAAATTTATAGCAAATAAATATACTCGTATATAGCTGCTACAGTGTCCCACAAGTTTGAAAATTTTAGAAATATCTACTCACGAATTTCTGATTTATCGGAAAATTTCGATTTAAAAACACAAAAGTTGTACTCTATCCACATACACTGGGCATTGCCAACTAGCTCTCGTCTTCGCAATTTCCCTTTTCTGATCATATAACTATATGAGTTATTTTAATCCGGCGATGCTAGGTGTTGCGTGGCTTTGAAAAGTTTGGGAACCACTGAATTAATAATAATAAAAATAAAATATATCAAAATAATAATAATAAAAAGCTCTGATATTCCAATAACAGTAGCGAAAATTTGTACGAAAATTGGAATATTGTGGAATCACTCACCGTAGTAAAAGAGCCAACAATTTCGATGCAATATTTTCAGGACCCAGTTTCTTGCTATCTATTTTACACCGAAATTTTCTAAAACAAAACTGCAAATTTGAAATGTAATAAACATAGACATTGTTATTCTGAAATTCAACGTTTGATAACGGTAAAAGTATAAGTAATGCTGCAAAATGATCCGCCCCTCTCCGAAAATCTATGCCACTGGTACAAGTTAACAGATTGTCATGCAATCAGTCAATCATTTAGCTGACAATCTGTCAAATTAAATGAAAAATAACCGTGACTGATAACTGAAAAGTGTGGAACGATCTTATCGTCTCCAAATCACTTGTTCTTTTATGAAAAATTACAAATCCACAAAAAATTTACCGGTCTTGTTTGACCCCAATACTTCACTATTGTGACCGGGAAAGTTAAAAGGGGGCTATCTGGTAAAAACAAACAAGCGAGTAAACGGCCGATAAAGAAATCAAGTCGGTGCATAGTGTTTAAATGATTTGTCGTGATCTGATTTTTATGAAACTTGGTATCTATATACTTTCGATGATCCTGATTCGGATACTGTTACCTAAAATGTAATTAGCGGGCACTATATAACAGTAAATCCAAATGCAAATTAATTTTTCGACAAGTTCGAGCATATTTTCAGCACTTTCTTTGCTATAGTGTATGATTGTTAATATACATGATCCATTGGTGGCCACAAAAATGATTCAGAGATTGCATTGCTGACCAGTAACTGGAATAACAGTCAATCATCAATCAATCATGTAAAGATAATGATGCTATTCCTTTCAATTGTTTGCTTTGATTCTCTTTGTGTGCTGATTCTAATAAGACACAAGTAGTCATTTATCAGCAGGACACTTAATATCTAAAAGTGCATACTAATTCCAGGGAATACCCGTAAGGACAAAAGGTCCTTTTTTGCTAAAGAAGTCCAATATGAGCAATATGGATATGAAAATACAACACTTGGTGAGACAAGCGCCCCGAAATACTATTTGCACATTTTTGAAATCTTCGGAAAGGATCTTCTCTCCTGAAAAGGACATTTTTGGAAAATTGGTTTTGGATAGGCAAGATGGGTTTCAAACCATAGGGACAGATTAGAAGAAGTCATTGAAATGGTTTTTAATATTTTTTTTTTTGCATTTGGGTACACCAGAATATCGCGATATTCTAGTTCGAATCAAGAATATTTTATTCGCATTATGTACCCTTTATTTTAGATTGCGATTTCCATGATAATTACGTCAATAGTCTACTACCGGTACAGCAAATATTGTCGGCTATATCTGATTTTACAGCCGACTGGTCAGTCAGGATCTTCCTTTCCCCACTGTGAAAAGAACTTTAGCGCAAGGGTATTTTACACTCAGAAAAATATTCATGAATTATATTTTATTAAATAAGTATACAATTACAATTCTGTCTGATTGTGACTCGAGGCAATGGCCTTTTTAAGACAATGATGAAAGTGTTTTTGATATTGTGAATTGAATACCTAGATATTTAATTATAGTCGTTTCTTTCTTGGACAGACAGGATCATTGTCCAAGTAAAACGCAAACGGATCAAAATTGTCCCCTTCAGTAACAACTTACTATTGTGTCATCAGTCCCCAACGCGATATTCTGAATTGGAACTTGCATTTGATATTATGCGCCGTGCAAGATTTAATTTAAAGGAAAATATCCCAGGAAATTTTAAAATGATTGACTTAAATGATTAGAAACCAGATAAACTGAAAAACAAAATTACATACGGGAAATTTTAGGGAAATTGTTTGCGGAGGCATCTGGGAGATGGCATTGGCAGATGATCCATGACATAGCTTGGATCAATTTTACAGATTGTCGTTTTGTATGGGAATTCCAGTAAATATGGAAATGCTCCACAAAGTCGAAAAGCACTTATGACAATAAGCGCGTTTTTTACCATCGCGATTAACGCGTGATTTAAAAGTAAAAAAAAATCGCGGGTAACTGCTCAAACAACTTACAACTGTTCTACATTTTTGTCTTACTGTCGTCGGCTTATTTTTTAGATTTGACCGGTTTCGTCACATAATACACTGAAAATTAACTAGGTAGATGTATTTGTTTTTTTTTTCTATGGAGTTCGTTACTCAAAACTACTCCAGATGATCAAGAAAATGCAACTGATGGTATTTTTCAACCAACCAACGTGGAAAATTCTTGGTAAAAAAATGAAACTTTTATATGGGATGTAAGCTTATACTTCCACGTTATGTATCGAGGACTTTCAAACTAACGGTTGTACTTAAAACCAGCGTTGCCACTCGTGTTACAATTGTAACATTTTGTTACAAATTCCAATTTCTTGTTACAATGTTACACCCCGACCAATTTTGTTACAATCTGGCGAGAGTGGAGAATTCAACTATATTTTAATATTTTTCCACTATTAGTGACATGAAGAAAAACAAATTTTCTATTTTTATGATTTGTGCATGATCACCCATCGATTCAGTCAGGCATGTCAAACTTGTGGCCCGGGGGCCACATGCGGCCCACATCGCAGTTGAGCTAAAGTGTAAGAAATTTATTAAAACTCGTCAAAAATTCTATTGCTAATGCAAACTTAAATTATGTATTTAAAAAATTTACTCTTTGTTTTAGGAAGCTAGCGGTTTTTCAAAGTACTTTTGTGCAAGAAAATATAATGTCCATCGTGAAATTCTTTTCTCTCGAAATTTATTTAAGTAAGCAGTATTTGGCTTTACCACAGTGGGATTATAGCTTATGTTCACATTTTTCAGGTACTCGACCTTTTGTTCGAGCTTTATTATTGTCCACCGAAGCAGAATAATTTTGGCTTTATTTCTGGATGACTGGTTTTGATAAGCTGTCCAAAATTTGAGTTAATTGCTTAGCAAATAAAGGTTGTTGGTCAATCCACCAAATTTCGGCGTTTTTTTAAGTTTTCATATTTTTTATCCTGCGGCCCGCTCAATCCTGAAGAGGCTGACATTTGTTGGCCCAGGTCAGGTTTTGATTGAGTACCCGTTTTTACTGGTCCTTCCTTGATTCAAGATCAGTGTTCATTCAACTATACCAGCTAAATTGCCCCAAGCCTTCGAGTCAGTTCAGTAAATGAATTGAATTTTACCTTGCCGCAGATTCAAACGAAACATTTACGGTTGCCGATATTTTTTCTCGTCATTCGGTAAAATTTGGAATGCAAGCTTTATATGGGCACCAAATTTCAATTTAAATCAAAAGAACATTTAAGAAGGAACGTGATAGCTTAAGTAAAATTGATTTGCGAGTAGTTTGATATTATTTTGATGGACAGAAAAGAGCAGATGAGGTAATATGCCAGACTACATTCGACATCTTCACTTATAGGGGCTGAGCCTATTTTCACACTCACTTTGAAAGCTCAAGCATTGTCTGAGGTACTGGAAGGAGCATCTCGTTTTGCGACAACATAAAGATGCCCCTTAAATCATTCGGAAACTACGCTTCTCTGCAGAGCAGTGTCAATATTAATTGCGATATTTCTAAACAATTGTTTTCGTGTTGAATCTGATCTCAAATCGTGGGTTGGAATTTAAACTAATTGTGGAAATTTTGACATATCGTTTCTCCTGTATTGCAGTGCGTGCCTGTAGTATTATGACACCAAGATTAATTGCGAGATTTCCATTTCTTTATTAAAGTTTTATTGTGCGGAGTGCCCTCATATGCTGGTTATCCACACTACCTTTTATTTATGGAACAGAATGGATAACATTTTCGGAAAAAGTCAGCCATTTTCAAAATTGTTTGTTTTAATTTATAACTCTCCACTATTTCTGCGAGCAATCCAGCAATCATTCATTTCGGACTTACGTACATTTATTGCTTAATTATTGTTCATTAACACCAATACCTTCAAATTTGTTACACTCAACCTAAAAATGTTACAATTTTATGAGATAAATGTTACACTTAGAAATCTGAAAACGGCAACCCTGCTTAAAACATGTAAAGTACAGCAAAGTTCTAGCGGCACAGAACTCGAAAGAATTACTTCCAGTCCCTACTGGGGGTTTCTGTAAGGATGCCTTTAAGCATTTCTTTTATTATTAAGAAAAAACCCGAGGAAAAAGATTTTTTTAATTTTCAATTAAATTAACAACTAAATTTTTTTTTTTTCAAATTCTACAGAACGTAATTAACTAATATTATATATATATTATTATTATTATTATATTATATTATTTAGTATAGATATTGTTCGGTGGAGATATACTCCAATCAAGGGGGAGATTTTACCTTGCAAAAATTGCGGATGTCTCAAATTGATATGAATTGATAAGTTATAAAGACAGGTGGGGTAAGTTAAAGTCCAAGTTTGCGTCACTTCCCCCCTGTGCTCCTGCCGCCATTTTGAAAAAAACATCTACAATCTGTCTTTTCATCAGTTTTTGGGGTGAAACTTCTTTACAGTCCATTTGAACACAAAACGTGCCAAGACAATTTTGTAGAGAACAAAATTTCCTACAAACTTCATCTAAAAAGTTGTACTCTACAATAAAAACTGACATAGTTATAGCACCAAGAAAATGCGGGAAATTCCAAAAATCATACCAATTTTGCAGTTTTTTGCATTTACATATCAATAACTCATTACCGCTGCATTGTAGCTTAAAGTCTTCTAAGTATGTGTTATAGGAATATTGATTGTCATCAAATTGCATCATAAATTGTGTTCGTAAGATGCACAGGAAGAGAGTAAATCCAAAGAGAGTATAATGACTTTTATCGACTTGACAGGGTCTTCACATGTTTAGGCTCGCCTCCCTTCTCTTCCTATGCTACGAAATTTTGTCAAATGGGGCATATTTTTTGCGTTTGTTTGTTTGAATTTTTCCTAAGCAAATATAATGATAGAATGTTGAGATATTATGAATTCTAAAAAATGAAAAAGGCAGTGGCAAATTGAATTATTTGCGTAGTTATGGCTTTGGAAAGAAACATTTTTCATTTAAGCCCGGTTTATTTCGTCGATGTTTCTTGAAATAGGAAACAAACACCGGATACGTAATGTACTCGACGTCCCCTTTCATATGATGCCCCGCATGCCGACCTCCGGTTAAGGAATAAATAGTGTCCTTTTTTGTCCTTTTTAGGACCTTTCTGATCAAAATGTTGATTTATTTTGATGAAAACTGAGCTAACTAGCGTGTAGAGTAGGAAAAATACTTTCGAATGCAATTCATAACTCAATTTCGTATAAAAATGGAAGATGCGAGTTTTGCCGCGCACCGCCTCAAATACAAACATGGTCATTATGAGAGACTCTGACATTAATCTTTTATACGCGCAAGAATGAAATATATTAACGGATTAGAATGCACTCAACGTCTCCTTTGATATGATATCGCACATGCCCGTTCCGCATTAACGACATTTCTGTGTCCTTTTTTATCCTTTTTAAAATCAAAATTAATTGTTGACCTAGCTTGATATCTAGCACCCAAAATATTATAAAACAAAAAAATTACGTTTGATAATTTTTTCTATTGAACATTAAAAAAGAATTCCACTATTTAAAATTCTGTATAAGTCTACTTTATATAATTTGATAATAAATTATAACAGTAAAATATCATTACTTACATTATATACAATAATGCCTACATCTCATAAAATTTAGAAACTTATAAATCTTAAATTTCCTAAAAATGTTGTATTCGATACTACATTTTTTGCTTTCATGCCGCTCCCTACATCAACTCATGTAGACTTATATGATTTGCGGTATTGATTTTTACTTCCAACTTAGTGAATGGGACGTGCTGAAAATTTGGGTAAATTTGCTTTAGCGATTGAAAAGATATTCAGAAATACACAAAATTTTAATTTCACATTGGATTTTGATGATTTGATGGCGAACTTCAAGATCGATTTTCGGACCCATTTTTTGAATTTTGGCAACCGCCGTTTTCACCATCGGGAAGAGTACATTTTTTTCTGTGGAAATCACTAAAAAAGTGAAAATCGAAATTTTTACACGATAGCCCCTTTTTAACTTTCCCGGTCACATATACTTATCTCGCACCAATTTCGGTGCCAACAGAATCTGGAGGTACAGGGCAAGTAAACAATTTTAATTTATTGCGGCAGCTGCTGGCACATTTAAATATAATTTTACATTTTCATGTAAGTTTCTGATTTACGAGTATGTTACGGAAAAACTTCTTCCATATTCCTCCTAAGATTTGTTTTTTATTTTCCCCGTAAAATGTCCCCTAAAATTTTCAATCCCCCAAAAATGCCCCCTAAGAGGTTGAAAAAAAAACCCTAAATTTAAGGAATTTTCTTTAAATTGAAAACACTCTTCTCGTTACTTATCGCTGCACCCATAATTACATTTACATCCGATGAGGAAGCCGTGTAATGGTTTCGGTGGTGTCTAAATTTCTGAGAGTAGCACTTTTTCTGATGCGCACCACATCCCGTTTGATACATTTTTGAATTTTAGCGCATACTAAATCTATGATAAAAAAGGGAAGGGGAGGCACTTTAGGGATATAAAATATACTTTAGGACCTATTCCCATACCTAGTAAGAACACACAAAAACCATCATAAAAATCGGTGCAGCCGTTTCGAAAACAGTTTGGCAAAAAACCTTTTTGATGCGAGATTTTTATATAATTTTTCAGATTCCTTTAAATATTTTTGTCATTTAAAAGTTTATTAACGTGGTTTGGAAATGTAGGTATTTTATCCAGAAACGTGTTTTGTTGATTCGATTCGGAAATTTATTTTTTGCTATCCAGAAATTTATTTCTTTGATCCAGAAATGAATTTCATTGATCCACAAATTTATCTATTTGTTTCAGAGAGTTATTTAGATGCCTGAGGCAGTTTTACACTAACAATTTCGGTGTACTCCCCAAACTTATTTTTTGCTGAAAAGAATATTGGTAATCAAATCATGCTTATTGAAATAATGTTACTCTTCTTATTTTTTTTTTAGAACCTTTCTGTCAAGTTTTGTTTTTTGTCCTAAATAAATGAATTTTTAATTCCTGGGACTCTACAAATTCAAAAACATATATTCCAGAAAATTCTCCATGTATCGGTCATGCAAAAGGCCGATTACATGTAATTTCGGGGTTTTCGCATTGTAGAAAAAAAACTCACGAAACCAAAAGAAAAAAAAAATCTTAAATCCAATGACAGATTCATTTATTTATCGGTTTTTCATCCAAGGTATAAAAATGTAGATTTTCGGATGTGAAATGATGGGCTATTTTAAAAAATCATTCGGTTCACAAATTTTACTGATTTATATTAAATTTAATCAATCAGCGCTGATATATTTTGTGATTTGTCCAGTGCGCCCCGAATGGTCCAGAGCCCACAAGCGAGCCCGTGCAACCATTTCGATTAGAACTCATATGCAAGTTTTTGATTTCACATTTTGTTCTGTTTCTTATGGACAGAAATCTCCTTGTTTGAAATTAAAATTATCGAATGAATTCTTCGTATACATTTTCATTTTTCTCTCTACTAATCAATGAAATTGAAAAAGGTATATTCTCTCACGATAAATGCAAATAAAAGCGTCTGCCTAATATTGTCTAACAACACAATTTCAAGTCAGTAAAAACCGCAAATAATCGTGTTGAATCTACTTAACATGTCCTCATTCATCATACCTTCACCATTCCAAACATGGCGCTACTTTGACATAGGCGTCGCGTCGCGTCTGTCGGCAGTCGTGTATTTGACGGTCACTTGATGAAAGAAAAGTGTCTTCTTTCACGCATTTTGGTCTTTTACATAACGTGCACTTGATGTCAGTGTGTCAGGTGATATGAGTATGAGATGAGTAGTGAGTGTCGTGCTAACTACACAGTTAAGACGAGCCTCGTTGTCTTATATCAGTTGGGACAAGTATTGGTATAGAGAATGAAGTTCTCACGGTAATTTATCATACTCATCCATCTTCGGCTTAGCTCTTTGGGCATTACCGTATGCTGTAGGTCAATTTTTCATATTGACAAATAATTTTATTCTTTGAATCCAATTATTTTAGAAGGACATTTGCCATGAATCTAGACTACTTTTAGCCCTGAATTAAATTGAGTTTTTTTACGTTTCTTCCATTTTCACACCTCTTATTAGATATCAATTCGATTTCGGTATTTTTTTTTTAATCGGTCACAATATCTCAATGGCTGTATTAAGCCTACGTCAAACAAATCATTTTGTGGTTAAGTTAAGATCAGTGTGCTCAAGTACGCCTAAGTAGGTACACATTGTGTTTTTATACTATTCTATTGAAAATTATGTTTACCGCACACAATAAGAGTATGTACGCAAACAATTACAGATATAAAACGACTCCGATGTGGTCTGAAAAAGGCAAGACCATTTTTTTTTTGTTATTAAACTATATAGACAACAACACACAAAGTGTTGATTTCAACACAGCTGGAGTTCGTTTAGTCTATTAATTGTCGGTCATAGATGAGACCTTGCATAACACAGCAGGCGCATGTTGTTGATTGTAAATAAAATCAAAATTTTGACTTTTTGTTACCTGGTGGACGTATCAGACAGAAACAGAAAAAAACAACGAAATTCACTTGCTATCATTAAAAATAAATCAGATTCCGGAAGTGATTTTAGCCTCAAAATTGCGGATAGTCATGTTCAGCTTGAATGCAATTGTGAGTAGGCTAACATTTTGTATGTATCTACTGATAATAATAGTTTCAGTTGCCCCCGTTAAAAAAAGAAGAGAAAATCCGACTTTGGTTAGGTGTACTGTACAGAAAAAAACTGAAATGTCATACTAGTTTAAAAAACTATATATGAAGCATAATTAAATGAATCATCGAGATGGAAACAACAGAATTTATTAGACTCATTACATAAAAGAAGTATTCATTTCACTTCAATCCGCCACTGAAATCCTGTTTTTAATTTTTTGGGGATACAATACAATACAATGGATAAGCCTACAGCGCCCGCTTTAAGAGGATTAAGCCTAAAAATCAATTTCGATTTGGTGAAAAGTGGGTTAGCTATGATATTCCGCCCATCATATTCCCGTTTTCAAAATCCCGACGTTTATTATCCCACCATTTCAATATCCCGCCAGTTAAAAAATCCCGCTAAATTGAACTTCCGTATAATCAAAATCCCGCCTACTTAACTATACTTTTATAGTGATCAGTAAATCGAATTTTTGAATCAAAGATGATTCCCAGGTGTGTTCACAGTCACATGTTTTAAAGGAAGCATTTTGACGGAATACGAGAAGAATGTAGGAAAAGCTTCAGTGAGTAGATCATTACAGAACACTTCGATACGTTAAGAAGTAGATCATTGGTGAGCCACCAAGACGACAATAAGTCCAGATCAGCTTGCAACGAAAGACAATCTTCTAGGCATGAAACAGAGGTAAACATCTTGCAATGATCAGCGAACAAAATACATCGGTTGCTTAGAATAGAAGGAAGGTCATTCACAAAGAATGAAAAAAGAAGAGACCCTAAAATAGATCCTTGTGGAACCCCTAATGTTGGTGTAAATTCCGATGAAATGCTGTTATAAAAAATTACTTTGGAAGATCTGTTAAGTAGGTAAGATGACATCGACGAAAGTAGCCAAGGGGGGAAACTTAACTCATGAAGTTTATTTAGTAGCACAACATGGTTGACCGTATCAAAGGCTTTGGAAAAATCGGTATAAATTGCATGGACATCCAAGCGCTTGTGCAACGAGTTCGCCACAAAATCGACAAATTCAGCCAAATTTGTGGTAGTGGATTTTTATTTACGGAAACCATGCTGAGCAGAACCAATTAAATGACCCAAATGTTCATCAATATAATTGTATACAATATGTTCCAGCAGTTTTGAACAAGGTTATAATAAAGCTATCGGCCGGTAGTTTGACGCAATATTTTGGCCCCTGATTTAGGAATTGGAACTACACTCGGCGTCAAAAGTACTTCGAACACCAACCCAATTTTCTAAAAAAGTATGAAACTTACAACTATGAAAGTTATATCCACAGAAAGTGCGTTTAATGGCAATTTAAATGACTATCAATTTTATCTAAAGTACCGTAAGCTTACATAGCAATCAAACAACAAACACAATGCTAACGAATTGCTTTGTTTTGACTAGAGTTCGCCCTTACCTTTTTTTCTTCTACAGTGGGGGTATAGGATATTTTTTATAATTTCTTTAGTTGTTGTTGGTTGTTCATTGCTTTTTAAACGCCTGTATTTTTGCTACTTTTGTCAACCAATGATGAATACGACACCGGAGAAAGCAGCTCAAGCTAGAGCACTACTTTAAGCAGGCTTTGCACAACGTGAGGTCGCTTAGAACAGATCATCGGTGCAAAGAGCTTACAGACGATACTTACAGACTGGACCATTCGATCGGCGTCCAGTTACGAATAGACCTAGGGCTACAGCAGCAGCAGCAGCAGATGATCGTTATATCCAACTCAATGTTCAGCGCAATCAAGTCCATCAAAAGCTGCGTGACGAACCCCAGGTGGTTATAAGTTCTTCTACCGTTACAAGGAGACTTGTTGAGCGGAACCTGACTCCAAAGAGAGCTGCAGCAGGCTCAAAATTTACGGCAGCCCACCGTCCAGCACGACTTGAATTTGGACGTTAGACGAGTGGGGTACTCATCACTGATGAGACCAGGGTAAGCCTATGTCAAAGTCATCGACGTCACCCTGGAGAACGTTATTCTCAGTGTGGCATCGCGGAATCTGTTGCTTTTGGAGGAGGATTTGAAATGGTCTGGCCGGCGCATCTCGCTAACCGGACATACAGCATTAGTTTTCATCGAACCGAGGCACGGGCCGTAAACGTGGATTGACTTCACAATGCTACATCAATGACATTCTTGCAATCCATGTGATATCTCACGCAGATTATATCGGGCATAATATCCAGTGGATGCTGGATAATGCACGGCTTCATGTTGGTCATGTGGAGACCCAGTATCAGCTCAAAGCTCGGACTCAATCCAATAGAACACTTATGGGATAAACTGAAACGTCGGATTCGAGCCCGCGTTTCTGTTCCAACAACGCTTCCAGAGCTGCGAATCGGAATTGAAGAGAAGTAGAATGCAATTTCCCAAGACTTCATCATCAGCCTCGTGAGGTCTATGAATACAAGGATGCTAGCAATTATTCGAGCAAGGGGAGGGAACACTGACAAGCTTTTCACTTGGTGATTACAAGACCGGAAAACGACTGGAAACGACTCTTATTTGTAAAATCTTTAATAAACGCTTAATAAATTAATAAATCACAAGGTGTTTCCATTCATTTTAATTGCCATAAAATGCACTTCCTATACATGTAACTTTTATACTTTTTAAGAAAATTGGGTTAGAGTTCGAAAGTTGCGGGTGACCCGATACTTTTGACGTCGAGTGTATATGAACACTTCCATTGACCCGGGAAGATAGAATACTCTTTTGAAAAATTATTGAGAGTGGTATTGAAATCGTGTTACTAACTCTCTTTAAAAAGGTGTTTGAAAGTCCATCAGGTCCACAGGACGATTTATTACCTATAGAATTGATTAAAATACTAACCGAATTTGGCATAATTTGAGGTAAGACTGGAAATGTTTCGAGTTGGGTTACAGGATTGGAAAAGTTCCTTAATCCGAGAGTTGCAGATGACTGTCGGAAAGTACTAGCAAAGTATGATGCAAATAACTCGCAAATATCCTCGGGAGTGTTGACAGACCGATTATCCAGAGATATAGTGGAGGGAATGGATGATGATGATCGCATGTTCTTAACATATGACCAGAAAAGTGTGCAGTCATTGTTCCCGATGCTGTTTTCAATGCTGTCAATGTACGCATTTCTGGAAGCTTTAATCGATATTTTTGTTTCAGAACGAAGTCTCTTAAAAAGGATAAGATCAGATTGGCGGTTGAAGCGATTATATCGAATACGCACTCGGTTTTTCCTCTGAATCAATCTTTGAATTGATTTAGTTATCCAAACGGGGCCTTTGCGAGGTTTGGTATTGCAAATTGGAACACAGTCCGCAAAGATGTTGAAAAGAATATCATAACAAACGGAGAGAGCAGAGTCACAGTTCATAACCAAATATTAAAGGCCAATCTACTTCAGACAACCTGGCATTAATTCCTTCATAGTCGGCTTTATGAAAATTAACCTTTAAGTATGGACGTGAGGTCTGACAGACCTTTCAAGTTTTCACATATTCTTGAATTGCATACTTCCACTCCCTCCTCGACCCTGAACATCTCAGTACACTAAGTTCTATTTGTGAATCCAACGTCAAGAGTCGAAATTTCTAATTCCGGTGTATTGAATGTAAGTTACAGTTATTAAAAGATTGAGCATGGTCTGTCAGACCTCACGACCATGTTCGTCATACAAATCATTCGTGCAATGTGTTATTGTTTGCATCAGATTTATCACATTTGAATCGCACGAATTGGCGATAGTAACAGTAAGCGATTAGCGGAAGTTTCAGGCAATCAGTCAACCAAAAAAAGGTTCCGAGTTTCCGACGGCATCATTCGAAGAAGATCTCCGGGCTCAGTTGATTATTTTTGAATTGTCGGATAATGGAAAGGATATCGCGCAGATTTCCTTGTCGGACATAGTATTTCACCTCAGTGATAATTAAGATGCAGATGAAGCAGTAGGAGTTGCTAGTGATAGCAACAGTGACGATAGCTTAGAAAGTAATATACCGCTTTCCGAATTGACAAGAAGGTCTATTTTTTTTAAAGATGACGTTGACTCGAGTGTTTGGCGAAGACATCGTGGAAGAAGAAATCCCTAATAAAGAAGTAAATCATGGAAAACGAGGAAAAATGCAGAGTGTGTCCACCTAAAGTCACCAGAAAGACCGCTTACACTTGTGTCGGGTGTAAGAAGCCCACTTGCCTGCAATGTTCTAATCCATTACGTATAAAGACTGCCAATAATTTTGCTCCAAAATACCTACTGTCAAAATGTTGCTATATTATTTTCTGAATTCAATATTTTGTTTTTTTGAATCTTGATACGCTATATTTTAAGCCAAAATTATTAATTTTGTTCTGTGATTTTTATTTAATTTTTAAGAGCTCAAAAACTAAGATGTGTTTCGGAAAGGCTGTAATGTGTTAGTGATATACATTTCCCGACATTTTGCATGAAAATAAAAAAAAAATAATTAAATATAATTGTTTTTCTTCATTACTGAGTAACTATTTATCAATATGAAAATGTGTTTTTAATCATCCGTATCCATTTCCGCATAAAAAAAACACCAAGAAGATAGAGGTCTGTGAGACCTCACGTCCATAGTAATGTCCTATTTTTTTCACGTCCACACTTAAAGGTTAAACCTGGTATTTGGATTAATTGCTGGAGGAAGGGAAAGTTAATTTTAATATCTAATAAGAGTGCTGGATGGTAAGGGTCGCATAAAATAATAACATCAGAAGCCTTTAACGAGGTCAAGCATAATGGCGATAGGTTACCAAAAATCAGATCAAGATTACGATCCATGAAGTTCCTAGTAGTGTTGAATTGTGGTAGATTTCACTCCATGAACGAGGAAAACGACAGAAAGACAGAAGGAGAAGATGAGGATAAGGGCAACCCTGGGAATTCAGGCCAGCTTAAGGTGGGTAAATTAAAGTCCCCGCAAATGATTACACTTGAGTTGAGGTGGGATACATTAACTATGTCTTATAAATGAGAAAAGAGGTTCTCGTAATCAGACAAAACGGAATTAGGAGGTACATAAACACAGGAAAGTAGAAGCGCAGAACTTTTGGATTGAACTTTAACAGTAACACAATCGAAAGAAAATGAGTTAGTGGTGGATTTAAGTTGACACTCAAAGATACTGCGAATAGCTATAAGTGAACCGCCACCACAAGATTTACCCGTGTTCTTGCCAGGGCGGCGTAAGTCCTAGAGCGGGTGCTGAAGCCTGAAAGTACAATTTTCAATGCCTGCTGTCCCATGTTCAATCGAAATTTTTCTATACGCACTATATCCCAGCCGCTGATAGAAATGTCTTACGCGAATTCCTTGTTAGGGCCGTGCTTGGTTTTATAAAAATTAAATGGCAGAGAGAGGCAATGGAGTATGTCGGGTTACCCGCTTAAGTCTGCCAGAGCAACAAATTGTTGTTTATTGTATAGAAATCCCTCCAGTTATTGAACCGATCGAAAATTTTGATAGCCAATGCCCTAAAGCGAAAAATTGTATAGTAACTCATCAATTGAGAACGGCTGGACCGCTTTGGTTCAAATTTTTTTTTTCAGTTGTTTGCAGTTGCCAGGAGAAGGTTTTTCCGAAATTTTCTTTCGGGAAAAGTCGGGAAATTGCAAAAATCGAAAATTAATATTTTTGCTTGCAATTTAGTGTTGGGAATTTTCGGGCTGTTTTAAATTTCTGAGACCCTACCAACTCCAAAACAATAAAAATTGACACTAGATTAATGGTAAAAATTACTTTTCTTACTGCATAAAAGACTAAATTAACGATAAAAAGGGGGAGGGGCACTTAGGGGGATGAAATATGTTATATGGTCGGATATGCTTCTATCAATGCGTGACAAATTTCATGACAAAAT
This sequence comes from Microchrysa polita, assembly GCA_949715475.1. NCBI lineage: Eukaryota > Metazoa > Arthropoda > Insecta > Diptera > Stratiomyidae > Microchrysa > Microchrysa polita. Next base: position 128,682,274 of record OX454415.1, on the reverse strand, counting down.
TAATATACCCTTTTAGCTTAAAAAGCGAAGAGTATATAAAAATTCACCAGGGCGATACGGCAAAAATTTTAAAAGTTCTAGAAACAGAAAAAAACTGGACAAAAAGCAACTTTTTGTATAGTAATTTTGGTCCTGATTCAACCACTCCATTTCCATATTCCAATTTTTGCCGAACAATTCAGCATTTTTCCTCGTCTGTTGTTAATAAAAATCAGTGCCGAAAGCGTCGAACTATAAGTGGCAAGAGAAGCCACAACTCTTTTATCTATAAAAGTGCGTACAGTCTTTATGCAATTACCGTGAAACACAAATCTACCAAGTCAGTTAATCCTTAGAAATGCCTTTTATTTAGCCACCCCGACACATGCCATAAAGACATGATCCAATTTCATCATAATAGCATGCTCTACTACACACTCTAGGCTCTAGGGTACTGTGAGCACCCTCTGCAATTAGCTCTCATTTTCGTATTACTTTGTGCCTGGTTAATTACTGTTTTCTTACCAACCCAATAGAACAATTCCACATAACGATTTTATACATTTTTTCGTTCGAAGTCAACCACCATCCATACGAGACAATCTCTACCCTGGCGACATTCTTGAAATAGACACCACCACCAACCACCCAAGTCTGTTCCGTCTCAATGAGCTGAAAGTGCGTTGCGTTCCAATGTTATGGACACTTGACCAACCTTAATACCTTCGACAAAAGTGCAAACAGTTTACGGGCCCGCAGAATTGAGCTGCCGAGGAATTTAAATCATCTTACCGCGAGGACATGTAGTGCACTACAAGACATGACATTCCTAAAGTGTGCCCCTGTCACACACTTATGGCTTCAATGCGATGGATTACAACTTGTTCGCGTTGCTTAAATCCTGTTTAAAATAAACGAGTTTCAATTATGCAAAATGTCACATTTGTAAACCTTGAATGGGTGTAGCATTTCCAATAGGAAATTACAAACGGCCCGGGGGTGGTAAATCCATGCACGTAATATGCACATATGGAATTCGAGTCAGTCATTTATTGATTTCGTTCGATGAGCGTACTTAGGTCGCGGACAAATCCAAATCGTCCATTAATTATCGGGGAAAACATTCAGATTCAGAATAATAGTGCCATTATGAACTTTGGACGCAATACGTGACGTATAGGTGCACAAATCTTAGGGAAATGGTTCAATTTAGAATTTTGCACAACTGCGTCGACGACGCGACGTCTTGCTCCATTTCCTCTTCTTGCACATAGACAATTTGAAGTAGCTTGGGCAGGAATAGCTCAATCTTTTCTCTGAATCTTTCTGGTTTCATGGCTTTTTTTCGCGATTAATTGGACTGACTAACATGGCGAATTATTGACAAATACACATGGCACATTCGGACACCGCCAACCCGCACTGATAGAGAAGTCACTCATTGCACGATGTCTAGGTACATCAGAGATAGTGCAGAGAGTGAAACGAGTCCATCATATGACAACCTGTCGTCATATATTTTATTCGTTAGGCTTTCTGACTTTGATTTCGTAGTCGCACATCAACGGATCGTAACCAATAAATTGTAGGTTTTACCCTCGCAGTGTTTGGTTGTATATCTTCGGTACAACGGCTCTTGTCGTTAGTTATGCGTGAAGTCATGTCTTCGTTGAGGAGAATTGTCACCACACAGCAACTTGCCTCTGAAGACATTCTTTCTTACTTCCATACCTTAATGCGTGCAACTTAATTAGTACATCACGAACCAATTAGATGTGATTGCTACACAAATCTGGACGGGGGGAATATTTACACGAGCCGAAGACGTTTCATTCAAAATAAAAGCGGCAAATTGAAACAATAAATCTCCAGACATACAGTGTGCCAAGTGAAATGCAAAAAAGACACATATAGTGAGGTGGCTTATTAACTTTTATGCCATGTCAGATTTCCTAAGGTGTATCGCGCAGTATAGTGTCTTTGATGCACGCACGTTACGGACGATGACTTTAAGTGACATGCAGTTAATTAGGCGGTACTATGGTCATAATGGTTGGAAATGGCCACGAAATGACTGAATTTGCTAATTAGAGATAATTACAGGAGCTAACGATAATGTGTTGATTTTACTTTAAAATGGCTGTATGGAAAATGAGTAAGGAATAGCATATCGACTGCCCATATTTGATCAAAACCCAAGCCCGTGTGCCACCCTGTATAAGGAGTTGTGTTAGAGCCACCATTTATAACTCAATAACGGCTGGTTCAATTTCCGTGATATAGAAATGCGAAAAATTGACAATGGGAATCGGCAAAAATTTTTAAAGCAGCGCCTTTTACCATCCTTTCACCTTCAACGGATAGGCGTATATCAGAAAATTCCTCTCTTCCCCTGAATGGTTTCCACCCACAATAATAATATATAAAGAACCATCTGGAAAATTAGCAAAGAGCAAAACTATGACCTTATAGGTTTCTCCACGTTTTGTCTTTATGTTTTCAACGGATTAAAAGATTTCTGAAATACATCCCTCTCCTCTGAATGACTTCCACGTCTAATGGGACAAAGTCCTTGCCACATCTGCAAAGTTGGCAAAAAGGAAAATTCGGAGAGTTCTTCCTTCCCTCCAGCTTTTGAACGGATTAAGCGACAAGCGGATTTCACTAAATTTTACCCACATGATTGGAATTCACCCTAAATAGCGGAATAAGCATTCGAACGTGCGGAAAATTCACAATAAGCAAACTTATGAAAACAACAATTTTTTTTCCATTGCCTATTATTTCTCCTAAACGGTTTAGCGACTTTCAGTAAATTTCATCCTACTCCCTTCTAATCTAATTGACCACCACGTCAAATAGTTGTTGCAAAATCTTCAAAATTTGGCAATAAATTTTTTTTATGTTAACTCTTATTTAAATCTCTTGAAATGATTTTCATTTTTCAATTACAATACATAATTTCATGCCCTCCTCCTGAATTGATGACCACCCCGAATGTTTATTGAAATATCTGCAAAATTGATTGATTGAGAAATTAGTATTAATACTCATCCTTTTGTCGAATTAGCGGATTTCTATCAATTCAACGACCGATCTTAGTGACATACACCCCGAATAGGACATTAGCTCTTGACCCATATATGGACAATTGACCAGGAGTAAAATTATGAAAGCAATGACTTCTACCCTTAATTGCAAAATAGCTTTTAACACACCTGGAAAATTGGCCAGGACTTAACTGATGATCTTTTTAACGAAGTAGCGTAATTCACTCAACTTCAACCCCGAATGACTTCCACTCGCGAAAACTGAATTGCTATTGCCCTATTTTGAAAATGGACTAGAAGAAACATCGAACATTATGTCTGCAGCTCATTTAATCCTATCTTATTTTTTCGAAACTCATAAAACCGTAATTTTACTACTAAAATTAAATATTTTATTAACCAGGAATAAATTTTGCTTCCGATTGCTGAAAATCACAGTCTTTACGGATACCCTGTATAGCCACTATGTGACTCCCTGAAACCGCTCGAAGATTATTGAATCATAAGGCCCCTCTTGAAGGAGGCTTGGTGTTTTTGTATGATTGTATTTTCATAGTAGGCCATGAAATTAAATGACAATTGAAAAATAAAATAGAATCGGTCATTTTTCCTAGCGGAACGTCAAGCGCTTTTATGTTCCTGGTGTGGTTTTGCTATATTTCTGTGGTCAAATTACGCGAATAATAATCGACGCGTAGAATTAAGTTTATTTCACACGATCGTGTTTCGCATCAAGTGTTTTTCTGGGGTGTTTGTGAAGTGTGCCGCGAGAAAATCCATTTCAAGATATCACGACACATTCGATAGTTGTTGGCTGCTGCTAAGGTGTCCCATCGTCTTCCTTCCGTCTTTTGCGGTGACAACAAGGAATCGGTAGGAAAAAACGTTGTGCGTAGGTGAGTACACTGAGCTTGTAGTTGCTTGTATTGTTGTTATACTAATTGTGTAAGATCTGATTTATGGCGGACTATGTTTGCTGTGTGTACAGCACGGAAAATTACCAAGAGGTATTCTAAGATTCAGTATTGAGTGAGTGTTGTATGGAAAGGTTGTGGTTTCCCCCTTTCCGGAAAGTTATGATAGTTTGAGAGGTTGTGGTGTCTCCCCTCTCAGTGAGATGTTTAGAGCCGTGTGGGCTTCACCTCGGAGTTGGTCCCCTCCGATTGAGTCGTTGAGAGATTGTGGTCGTCCCGCTCTCAGCGTTGTGTTTGTAGAAAGGTTGTGGTGTCTCCCCTTTCTACTTGTGATAAACTCGAGAGGGTGTGGTGTTCCCCCTCTTTGCACAGAGTTTACGTTTTGGAGAGGTTGTGGTGTTTCCCCTCTTCATGTTGTGTTGACGTTCCTAGAAAGGTTGTGGTGTCTCCCCTTTCTATTGGTGGTAAACTCGAGAGGTTGCGGTGTTTCCCCTCTTTGCACAGAGTTTACGTGTTGGAGAGGTTGTGGTGTCTCCCCTCTCCATGTTGAGTTGATGTTTGAAGAGGTTGTGGTGTCTCCCCTCTTCGTGTTGTGTGATTGAGAGGTTGTGGTGTTCCCCTCTCTGAAATTTGAGTAGAGGCGCGGTGCTCCGCTCCGGAGTTGATCCCCCTCTGTAATAGCTAGGAGGTTGTGGTTTCCCCCTCCGCAGTCTACCATAGAATACCGAATTAGAATGTTTTCGCCAGAAGTTGTGTGCCTTAGGTAGAAAGGCTTTACTTCTGGATATAGAAGAATTGAGGATGGTAGTGAAGTGGGATTGAACCAAGGAGAAGCAGCCGAATCAACCGATACATCCATCCTGCGTCTACCTCGCATTGCCGTTTGAATACCTGAGCCAGAATCAACCGATACAACGAGAAGCCGATGACCTATGCTGCGATGACCGATGCTGAGACGACGACGCCGACAAGTGGTTCTCCTTCGCTCTCCTCTTCTTCCTGTTTGTTGGCCGGGCCAACATAAACATTTGAATTATTATTCGTTTTCGTTTCAAATAACTTAATATCTTCAATGCGTGTAACTGCAGGCTCATTGGTTGTCTTTTTCTTATTACAGATGGTATCAGGCGGTATAGATCAGGTGAGTACCGTATTTTATGCATACAAATGTCCAGTACGCCATGTTCATTACAAAAAAAGAAAAAAATTATATAACAAAATAAACTTTGAGTCTCTTACACTCTGAACCAAACCTAAGATTAAATCGCTAGTTTGGATTATTTACCTAGATTATGCAGTTGGTGTTACTGGCTTAACTCTTTCGTTTTTGCCGTTCAATTATTTTTAGTGTATTTTTTTTATGTTTTTCATCGGAAAAATTGTTACATTTGACATATTTAAAATTGCGATCTAGGAGAGTCACTGGATTGAAATAAAGGCATTTGTGCCGTGGGCTCATTTTAATAAAATTTTCGGTCAACAATTCCCGGATATGCCGCACAAGGCCAGCCCAACCGATGGCCCTCAAATTGACCAGATATGATTAGAAAAATCATATCAAAAGCATGAAATCCATGGCCCTCGCTACGACACAATCTCGTAAACCTTTCTAATTGGCATGACCATTTTTCGCCTTGTTAAAACATTTTATTACGCTAAATGCCCGTAGCTGTACAAAAAAAAAACGCATGCTCATGTACATTTGCCGTAAACACCCCCTAAAGTATGGATAATTTTCAAATCAATTTCCAACAGGCTGTGTGAGTGAGTCGTTCAATCAATTTGAGCTTTTGTCTGATCTCTGATACGCCCATAATACTAAAAATTTAATATCTATTCGATTGCCGGTAAGGCGGCTGTCATGCGTCTACTGCTATGCACACGCCGAATTCATTAAGTTACAATCATAAATTACCTATCAAATTACCGCCTGCCTGGAAGCCTTTTTATTCTGAAAATCAGCTCGAGAAAACACCATTGTCACGGCACAGCAAGTGCAGACAACGGAATATTTTTTTTTTTAATAGTGGGTACTTCGAGGTGTGTACATGGTTTCTTTGCAGTTTGGTCTGTACTTCGAGTACAAAAATACCTTAGCATGTACTACTCGTTGGTGTACAGGTGTACAATTTGACTGACATATCCAATTAAATTACGATTATATTTCGAGACGTAATGAAGTAATTTAGGTGTGACAATATTGTTGGGTTTGGGTGCATGAAAACTGAGGTATAATTTTGGGGGAAAGTTAGTAAAGGAAAACCTTTGCTAGGAAAAAGAAAAGTGTAATGTCTGCGACAATAATGTCGAGGAAGCGAAAAAAAGACATCACGGAGAAAATCCATGTTAAAACATGGGGAAACATATAAAATTCATGTTGACTTTTACTAGATTTTTTTTTTGTTTGTGTATGTATGACGTAGAATAGGAAATTACATATAGAGTGCAGAGTTACAGCACATGTTGTGTTAAACATTAGTGCGAATTGTTATTGTTACTAAAATATGACTGCACTGCAGACATTGCGCAACCATAATAAATCAAAAAATAGGGGGTTTCGCCCCCTGCTCACTTCGTTCGCCAACCCCCGGGGCCGAGGCTAATTTCGGGCGCGGCCGAAATTTGGATACCCCTCGCTTGGGCTAAAAGTTTTTTTTCGGGCGTACCTATGACTTGTATCTAATCCCCCTCCTCATTCTTTTTCTTCCGTCTTGACAAAAGTTTTGGGCTTGGTTGAAATAAGTGGGCAAATAAAAATATTTACTCGGAAAATTTTATTGGGGTTGCCGGAGCATTACCCAACAGTACGATTCCATTCGTTTTGAACATTTTAGTTGCTTTGATAAAGACACATTAATTCAAAGTTTTGTGAAATTGGTGTAAGAAAATGTTTCTTAGAAAACCCAAAATGGGGGGTTTGGTCTGTATGGCAGTTGGCAGCCCCATGACCCCATGGTCCGATTTGATTTAATCTTACATATGTTTTGTGTCATCAATAGAAATACATTTGTGTGAAATTTGGTTGAAATTGGTGCACAAATAAAAAAGTTTTTCTTGAAAGAACCTAATTTGGGGGGTTAAGTTTGTATGGCAGCCCCATGACCCCATGAATCAAACATACAAACAGCCTGCAACGATAAGAAGCACGTGTGCAAGATTTCAGCTTGCTAGCTTGAATACCCGCCGAGTAAAACGCGTCGCAACAGACAGACAGACGGACATGCTCCAATCGACTCCCCAAGTCGTGCTGATCATATATGTATACTTTTTATATGGTCGGAGATGCTTCCTTTAATGCATTACAAACTTCTTGACAAAGTTAATATACCCTTTCACTCTATGAGCGAACGGTATAATTAGATCAGAATTCAAAAAATGTATCGTTGGGTTGTATTTGTAAGAATAAATAAAGTTTTTTTCTTTGTACAACTATATGAAGAAAAATATTCGGTAAATAGGGATTATGCGAGATGCCCAACTCTGACTCCATTCACTTCATAAATCGTTGGAGCATGCTCCTGATCGTACACTTATAAAAAGGGAAATATACGCGACGCCGGACAAGTCAAATTACCGAACGAACCATGGTATACCGATTGAGAGGATTAAGGCCTTTCAGGCAACTTTCCGAAAAAAGATTTTGTTTAGCAAAATTTGCAGCACATCCAATTCATGAGGATGGGCTATCAAACTTTCGATCGGTGCAATAACGAGAAAGATAGGTATATGCAATAAATGAAGGGTTGCCGCTTGTCTCGTTTTTTATACCCGATAAAGCAGGTATGAATAAAATCAGTTGTAACAAGTGAACCTTATTTTTGCTGTTATTATTCAAAACCTGAAAAATTGTCTGTATGCCTCAGGCCTTGGGATTTCAATGGCTGTCTTTCACAAAGATCATCCAAGCTAACATCGACAAAATTAAAAAGCTGCAATCTGTCACATCCGTTGGATTGCACTTGTTTTGCTGAATTTTGTCTGGGGATAGGCAGAAAGAAGCCTGAACAATAATAGAACCGAATGACATCTTCATTTGACCCTAGAGAGATAGTCTACGTCGAATTGACGTACAGAAAATTTTCTTTTTATTATATCTCACGTCATATCAAGAGGCGTAACTAGGTGGAAAAATTATTAGCTTTAGTGCCACACAGTCTTCGATATTAGCGGGTCGGATGTCGAATCGACGTATGATTATCTCTAATGTCAGTAAAAACTTTAAACCAAATTGAACACGTTGAATGCTGCCGAAGAAAGCAGCACAATTCATTTTAAATTGCTGACATGTTTTTTCTGTTGCAAAAAACAAAAGCAGCAAATTTGACAGCCAACGCTTCTAATCTGTTTTCAGCAGTAAGCTAGCAAAAATATTAATTTTCCCAGATTTTTAACATTCAAAATTTGACAAAAAAATGTCTTGCCGATGTGTTCTTATTTTGAATTTTCGAATAATAATCCACTCAATCATCAGTAATATGTACCTCCTAAAACCAAAATATTGCGATTCTGCAAACAAAAAAAATATGCACATTTTTGCTTGCACACATATTTCAACCGCGATTATTGAGAGTAATAAATATTTATTGAAGCACTCGGAATATTTTTGGGTGCAAAAGACTCAGCATACAAATTTTGGTCAAAATTTTGATAATGTGAGAGGCTACAAAATTGTGGGGCTTAAAAATGCAAAAATTTACAAATAAGAATGAACCAAATAGGCCAGTCATTTTATGATTTTAGGTCGCAAAAAATAGCTAGACTCTGTTTTGTTGGGATATTGTTTGGGTAGATACCAGAAGTGTACCACCAAGTTTGCAACTGGGAAAACCCTGTGCTAACCCCGTGACCCTCAAAAAACCTCAAAATTGTCGAACTTTTTTCATATTTTGGTTTGTAATTTCCAAAAGGTGCTCCTACAAGAAAGTCATCTACTGGATATTTAAAGCTAACAAAACCTTCTTTCTTTTGAGTCTACTTCCAGCTTTGTAGCTGCAAAGGATCTCAAGATACAGCACTTTAAACATTGTTTTTTTTCAAAAAAGTTCGAAATTGTAATTTTAGTCATCTTCCAAACTAAATATCGGCTTAAATGCGCATTCCGCGGAGAAAGTCATGTGACACGAAGTTATAAACCAGTTACTTAGCTGTATATATGTCGCAACGAATGGAATCGCACCATTGGGTCATATGGCTGCCCCTGAAAATTAGGTTCTTCTAAGAAATTTTTTTTTCTTTACGTACCAATATTAACCAAACTTCACCCAAGTACGTTCCTGGTTAAGCCTCAAAAAATATCTAGAAACGGATGAAATCGGAACACTACGTCATAGGGCTGTCACACAAACCAACCTCTGGAGAGTATGTTCTTCTAAGAAAAACTTTTTTCTTTACGAACCAGTCTTAACTAAACCTCACCCAAATGTGTTCCTAGTAAGGCCTCAAAACATATCTAGGAACGGATGAAATCGGAACATTACGTCATGGGGCTGTCATACAAATCAACCACAAAATATTAGGTTCTTGTAAGAAAAACTTTTTTTCTTTTTGAATCTTAACCAAAATTCATCCAACTGTGTTCCTGGATTAGCCTCAACGCATCCAGGGACATATGGAATCGGAACACGTCATAGAGTAAGTCGTATTACAATTTTGAATTTTTTACAAAAAAAAAATCTTTTAAAATGCTTTATCTTTGGATCCTTTATACCCACAAAGCTAGGGTTGCACTCAAATTAAATAAGATTTGGTTAGCTTTAAAAGTGCAGTGGACGACTTGTCTGCTATAGTGTTAACTAAAATCCAAAAATAAGTTTTGACCCATTACCTTAGTAGTTTTTTTTAATTCTTACTTTAAATGGTAAAATTCAAGGTTATTTCAAAAAAAAACCTAAAAAATCAAATATCTCAGTGACCATTGAAAATCGGCCGAACATTTATGGCCTCATTTTGTTGTATTTTGACCCTATTATAACGTGTTACAGGGAATAGGTCGACTTAACCAATAACCCTGTATGTGAAAATTGAATGCCCAGTTTTGGTCAAAATTTCTACTCAAGTCCATTTTCATTGGATATACGTATCCCAGCAATAATACCGATTATCCCAGAATATGTGCACAAGCTACAAACGGCATTTACAAAAAACTTCCATAGGGCCGATTTCTTGTACATCTTACGGGCTAGTTAGTCTTATCGAATCGACAAGACACACACCATCTTCCGAAAGCTTGTACATTATATTGAATTGGTTTGTTTACTTTGCATAGTAATGCCATATTTTGCTACGCAATTGGATACAACAGCGTAACCAAGCAAAATATGGGGATATTATTCAAAATAAACCAAAATTATATTCAATATAATGTAAAAGCTTTCATAAAATGGTTTGCGTCTTGTATAAATGATAAGACTAACCAGCCGACAAGATGTACGAGAAATCGGCCCATAATCTTCCATTCTCTTTAATGTATAATATATCGGCTCCAGTTGCGCGAAGCGTAACAAACAAGAAAGCTCCTGACCGCGCAGCCTGAAACGGGCGATCGAAGATAGGGCTTAGTTTCGCCTGTAAGCAAACTAGATCATAATGCAGGATGGCGATTGCAATCTAGGTGCCATGCGGAAACTCCAGTACCCGACTCATATACACCGTTTTAAGCATATCGGCTAATTAACCCTTTCATGCCCAAATTATGGATTTTAAGCGGATAATTTTTCTAACAACATTATGTCGTTCAGTAGGCATGTTTTATGATATTTTCTTGAAAAAAAAAAATTTTAAGCGCTATAGTTAACAAATTAGAGCATGATGCCATATGGCATCATTGGGACTGAGAGGGCACTTAGCAATTTCCGTGTGAAAAATGAGATATTTGGTCGGCAAAAATCCTACATCGGAAATTTTTTTGCAGAATGGTTGGTGACGACCCCCAGATTATGGGAAAAAAAGTTCCATCCGATTGGGGGTCCACAACCTTAAAAAAAGGGGGAAAGGGGGAAATGGGGTTCATTTTTCGTTTTTTGCGAGTATTTCAAAAACGACAAAAGATATAGAAAAATAGTCTGAGAACGAAAAAAACTAAATAAAATTATCTTTGCAATGATATATAACACATGAAGGATCTATTCAATGATTCGGCGATAGTTTAAAAATAAGTTAGAACTTTTTCATTTTATACCTTTTTTAAAAGCCCCATAACTCTTGAAAGAATGTTAGTTCAGCCGTAACATTTCGTACAAGTATTCACAATAAGTTCAATATTATTTTGGGAGAAACATTGAGTCGCTCCGACCAACGACCCCCATTATCCCCCCATTTGAATTTGGCGAAAGGACATGTCCATAACTCCCCCCAAAATTAGAGCAGAGTGCTAAATTTTGGTTTGTTGCGATTGGAGCTCATAATCACCCCACCCACCAAAAATTAGCTCATTCGGATAAAAACTAAGGGTGTCCTCCATACCGCAAGCAACTCGCATTTATATGAATAGGGGACTTCCTGACTTGCCTTTCACGCCCAATGATGCCATATGGCATCATGCTCATACAAAACCACTTTATAGGGTTTTCCTAAAAAAAAATCGAAAAATCTTTTGATTTTCTCTTAAAACAACCTCTTTACAAAATAAAACCATTAAAATGATTTGCATAAAATGATTATTATCAGGAAATATAGGGAAATGTATAAATCAGTTTTTCGGCTTTACGACAATCGTCAAACCTTCTCTAAAATTTCATTAAAAATAACATCCCAAAACCAAAAATTTCACGCTGGGAAAAATCAACTAGGTATTATATTATTGGGAGAGTCTAATATCACACAAAAAGTTAAAATTTATTTCTTAGATTTACTATGAAAAATCATTAAATTTCATGATGCCATATGGCATCATTGGGAGCGAAAGGGTTAATACCAAAAGACAAGCGAAGCGATTATATTCAATACTGGTTATATGATCCAGCTCGAATGAGACAACCGTGACGTCGTTGTAAAGTTGAGTTCACAGAAATGATCAGCAGTATGCATAACCCAGTGCCGTAGATAGATTTTCGGAGAGGGAGACGATCTGCGAACAGCAGATTTTTTCAAGGGAGGATAAACTTAAAGGAGTTACGGGTCGTGAATAACCCGAATTCTAACACTAAGTAGTTTATGTACAAATATTCGGAAGCATTTTTTTCACAAAATTTTGTGAAGAACAGATGAATGAATCTCAAGAGATTTTTATGCGGGGCAAATCTACGCAGTTTAATTAATCAATCGGACACATTTTTTTTTACAAAATGTTATGCAAAAATTAAATTTGAAACTGAAGATATTGCTGGTGCATTCAAATTTGTGAACTGAAATTCTGTTTGCAATTTTGCAAATAATTATGTAGAAAAACTCTGCACTGTCCATGCCAGTAAATTAAATTAATAAATTATAAACTTCAACATAATACCTGCCCTGTGGCATGGGTCAAGAATAATGCCTCGGCTTCCTCCGGCGTGTCGTAGAAGGTGACTAATGGGGCAGGGGAGAATAAAACTCTCATGGGTTTCATACAAATCACCACAATTGCGCGCGACGTTGTTTGTGCTAAATTTTGTGGAAGTTTAATAAAAGTTGACCCCTGTAGTGTTGGTGTTAGAATTATGCCACAGCGTTCCCGGCTTGTCGTAGAAGGCGACTCGACGGATAGGGTGTGTAGGCTTGTAACTTGCATACCTGAAACTAAACTACACTCAAAACATTGCACGAGCCTCGGCTACCACGGACTGATTTACCGGCAACGACCTTTGGCTACAAACAACGGACTACGAATGGTTTTTGGAACATTCGAACAATGTGGGACGAGTACAGTAGTACAAGACTCACGGAAGTCGAACGGGAAATGACCGCATATAGGATTTCAATACTAATACTGAGTGAAACATGATGGACCGGATCGGGAACGACCTTATCCCCTAGTTCCCAAACTGTGCTGCTTTACTCTTGTAGTGAACTTGAACCCTCATCCAGAATGGCTGGAGTCGGAATCCTTTCGAACAAAGAAGCGCGTCAATCTCTTATAAATTGGAGGCCTATTGCCGACCGAATAATAACTGCCAGATGGAAGTCAAGAGTAAGAAACAATGCATGGGAGGTACCCTTAGTTTTTATCCCAATGGGCTGATTTTTGGTGGGTGGGGTGAGTATGACCTCCCATCGCAATAAACCAACATTTAGTACTCTGCTCCAATTTGGGGGGGGGCGTTGTGGACATGCCGTCTTGACAAATTCAAATGGGGGGAAAATTGCGGTCCTCGACCAGAATTTTCTCAGACTATTACTTTGCTACTTGCACGATTTCAACGTTTTCTCCAACGTCGTTTTTGTTACTCGTAATAATGCAATCAGGCCATAGTTTTTTCCAGGCTCGACTCATTGCGGTTTGTTGCACTTCATCCCAAGCAGTCTTTATGTTTCGTATTGCTTTCATGATATCAAAGGATCGCCAGTAATTTCGGCCTGAAGTCTCACTTGATACATTTTCATCGATATCTTGGACTAGCTGGCAAAATGTGCATCGTAGATAATACGCCCCATCATCCATAGGTTGCAGCAAAGGCGTTCAATTCGGAGGTAAAAAAACCTTTACATGGGTTCATTTTGTTCACAATTTGTGGATGTCCTGCCACATTGTCCAGAAGTAAGAGAATTTTATGTGCCAAATTTTATGGCAGAAATTCTCTACAGCGGGACAAAAATAAGATTGGAACCATTCCACAGATAAACTGGAAGTCTTACATCCTTTTGATTTTGAAACCCCTTTCATTGCACGCGGATTCTCAGAATGAAATTTATTATTGTGTCTAATTTGTGATTTCTGTGCAAATGCAGAGACGTAAACTCGGGTAACCGTAAACGCAATGTGAAACATGGTATAAGTTTACCTGTATTGTGCAAATCAAAATTCTTGCCTCAAGACTTATGTGTATCTCTTAGGCAGACAGACAAATATAAATGGCAAAACGGGATAGAAAAAAATTGCATAGAGGATACTGTGCATACTTATATAGGCGAACGGCACGGCCGGATTGGCTTTACAAGTTATTCTTAGTATGAATTAGCAATATTATAGGAAACAAAAGGAAACAAATAACGTAGTGAAACCTTGCTACTCACATTTCATTCGCTTTTTACAATAGCTATCAGCCACTACTTAATTCAGTGCTAATAAAATTTAAGCACTTTTTGGCCAAACATGTACATACATGTTCTATCGAAAATGCAATATGTACGCGACTCGAGGGGTGAAAGGATTGATCTCACCCTTATCTACGCCACTGGAATGGCCGAGCAATGAACATTTTTAAAAAAATATCCTTGGCTCATACGTACTTATGTATAGATACTCTACACAATTTTTTTTAAACAGTGTGTACGTAGGTATACTGAAATTCAACATCGCATCTCAACAAATTGGAATCGGAATTTTAAAAAATCGCATAAATTATTCTGTCACAAAATCTGCAAATCATGCAACAATATTAGATCTCCGCAGAATTCAAATAAACGTTTTTTATATCAATTATCTTCAACTCGAATCGACTCAGGAAGACATTTTCAACACGATCTGTATTAGTTCTTTAGCAATGCTTAGGACCCTTGGATCAGAAGGTTCAAAGCTCCGAGCTTACCACAACTACCGTGTGTAGTCGTCAACGTTTCAACAACTGAATTCGGAGTGTGATACGGTTGTCAGCCATACCACTTACTAGTCGCATTGTTAATTTATAATTCTACGATAAGAATATTTCTTATCATCTTCTGAATAATAAACTTGCAACGGGCCATGCCGAGTTTGTAAACTCATTTCTCTATGAATCTCTATATAACAGAGTTGCGACCGAATGATCACGGCCACAGAGCATGACAAGCTAAGAAAATTATTATATTGCAATGGCCATTCGCTGTCCAAAATACTTATCCTGAAGAAAAATTTTGAAATAAGTGTGTTAAGTATGATATTTAAAATTTCATCATATCACTAAAATTTTGGTGATTTTTGAAACATTTCCGGAGGGGTTCAGACACTATGGACCTCTTCTCTGCCTACATCCGTGAATTGAACCAACCATGGAAAATTATGCTACGAAAATACATCGACACATAAAATTTAGTAGAACTCAGAGCCTAATAAGCTATTATCTTATTCAACTGTGCAGTTTTCATTCACAGGACCCCTACTCGTCTATTAATCTTCAAAAAACACCGTACCTTCCCTATAATCCACTAAGTACCAATGAATTAACTTCTCACAATAAAAATTGATCCATCCTGTTACATTCTAAGGAAGAATGTCTACCGTATGCTTTGCAATCCCAGATTTAATGTGCGTGCATTGTGTGTGTACATTATTACAACGGGACGTCATACAGTGCCCGTTGGTATGACTCTTTAGTCATGGCGCAAATTACAAGGCCTTTCGTTAAACATTCTTATATACGCGGATATACTGATGCGACGACCAACGGACGGTGCTGTGACGCTATGGCGAACAAGAGCCACTTTAATTAGATATTCTCCTTGGAATCGCGCACAAAACTTCTGTCAGCAACTTTTCAATCAGCTTCCTCTCCCGGGGCAGCTAATCAAGCCAAGCCAATTTGCACGAAACCGATTAAAATCTTTTCTCGTACTATCAATGGTCACTAAGTATCTTAGCTATGAGGTAAAGGTGCGCTTGTCACTAGATTAGCCGTTTATATTCGCCGTACTTACTGCTAGCTATGCTATGCTAGCTCCGTGTGCATATTTTACGTTTTTGAGATCGTGTGCGCTTTCTTTCCACTTACATTCGAAGAATCTATGCGCACAAGGATTGACTCGAGAAGGTGAATTACGAAAAAGAACTGGTAGTGTACACTGCGCGTATTATCTGTCCCGGGGTACCGTATAAAAAACAAGATCGCAATCCTCAATTTACGCATATCAGCGTCTTAGAACGGTATATCGTGAGCAGATCATATAGATGAGGCGGATTTAACCCTCGATCTGAAAGAAAGTTGTCAAGCAGATTGGTTTAAGAAGTCCCCATTCATGTATGCATAGACCACAAGAAATATATGTCTGGGTTAAACCATTTCTAAAACGCCATTCATTTGTGGTGCCCAGACAAATAGCACACAATATACATGACCACTTTTATAAGCATTTAATCTCTTAGATAATTCCTAGCTAATTTCTAATCACCTGAAGGAATTTCCAATGAATTGACCATCTAACATCAATAGACCTCAAATGACTTGTGACGCGGTGCGATGCTGTTGTTGTGGCGGCTGTCGGTGGTGGCGGCACGATGGCAATTGGCAATACCTCATACCAACGGATCACAAACGCAAAAAAAAAAAGACAAAAAAATGCAATGCACTCGGCTGGATTGCGAACAAATAGGCGACACACACTATTAACGTGAATTGCTTACTTACCACCACGCGTGAGCAAAACAATCCACTCGAAGAAGAAATAGTTACAGAGATAAATGCCTGACGTCTTTGCTTCCGATTATCTATACACTAAACTCTTTGTGTCTCTTGTCTTGTAAGTTGGTCTTCGAAAGCCTAAACAAAACTCCAGGAACCTGCTAGCATTAAATCGTTTCGTTTGCAACAAATTGATATCAAAATTGCATAAATGAATAATAATAATCATAAAAAACAGACAACTGCCTCGATATGAGTACAAGATATTGCGCCGGTTCGACGGCAAGATCTCCAAGATCGTTACAGACTAGATTACTTTTTTGAAGCACAACACTACTATTAGTAAGCTACTGTGCGAATAGGGAAAAAGGAATTGATGCCAGATTGAAAGAAATCGTATAATATACCCAGTAGTGGGTACAGTAGCACCTTGCTGGCTATACTTTATCTATATCTGCGTTGAAAGGTGAACAATATTTTTTCTAAAGAGTATCAAGATTAGCGATAATCAGTAATAACTTCTGTTTATACCTACTTTTCGATCGACGACACAAAAAGCCACTTGGAATAATTTTATTCTACAAGAACCAGCAATGCGATGGACGTAAGGCGCCATACAATAGCTCATATATCCCTCACTTAAACCGCGGAGACGGAAGCTTATTCTCTGTTTATTAATATCTAACATCTTTTATCGTAATTTAATTTATTCGACTCAATTGGATTCAAAGGTGGATGGCGGGCTCATGATCAACAAAGAAACCGTCGGAAAAATGATGCTGATCGGCAGTAGGTATAGGTTGAGCTCGACGATTGGAGCGCGTTTTATAGACGTTCGATCAATAGATCAATTTGCAAATAACAGTAGTCGACAGCTAATAATATAATAGTAAGATGCAGCCGGGCGGTAAGTTCACAAAACCTGTAGAGTTTGAAGATCCAATTATTTAGCACAAAAATAAATTGAAACATTTTTTTTTTTCAATTCTAAATGCTAGATAATAGAGAGCAAGTCGTACAACATTGTAAGACATAGTAGATTTCCTAAATTGCAAACAGAGCAGATATCAAGCGAAGTTTACTACTTTGGACATTATCATCATCGTTCTCAATGATGAATGCAATAGCCTGACGTCGGGCTTTGGCCGCCTGGACATTAATTATCCTTAGGTCAATAATTGAAAAATATTTTTTAAGTTCGTTTAATGTTTTTTATTTGTTTTATTTTTGTCGCTAAATTGACAAAAAAACTTTAGCATATAATTATTGACAACATTTCAACCTTGACACATACAAAAATAAAGTACATGGAACAACTCCCCACTCTGCAGAGTTACTCAACCACGAAAACATAAAGTATCAAGTCATTTCCATTTTGCATGCCTCTATTTGATGTGAATGAGTCATTCATATATGTATTACTATTTTTACGACAAGTAATTACAAATTGATTTAACTTTTTAGACTATTATGACCACTTTCAACCTAACTTCTATGGAAATTTTCTAAAACGAAAGACTTAAGCGAGATACCTAAACTTTATTAAATCTCTGTAAATTGATTGGTTATACGACGAGTTAATAGTATTGCAAATAAGACATTCATATTTGCATAATCTATGGTAAACAGCTAATTGTTGTATATAAAATGGTAGTGTGGACGACGGAATGATGAAATTATGGGATTCGCTAAAAGTCTTTTACCGATTTGAAAAACTTATAACTATTAAGGCCGTGTTTTTTTACATCGGGGGCAGGTTTGCTAACCCAGACGCGCAAAAAAAAACTATCGAGGGTAGCATCCAGGTTAAATTTCAAATTGTCACGTAGGCATTGCTATTAATTTCAAAACATTGCTTAAAAATATTAAAGCCCCGTTTTCACTTTACAAACACAAAAGTTCAAATGTATTTTTTTTTAATGAAAACATATTTTTATGTAGGAATCATAATTTTGTTAGTATAAGAATTCGACGAACAACATTTTTAACATGAATTTATAAACAAAAATTATATTTTTTGCACACACTTGTGTGTTGCATGTAAACTATACCTTAGAGCTTTTCATTTCAAAATTTAATTTTTGCTAGTCATTGGAAAACGTACTAGAAAATAATTGGGATTGCATACATTTAGGCGAGTTTTGCAAAGCTCATTAAATCTGGATAGCAATATAATTTCAAACCTGAATAAAGTCACAGGTTAGCGTTTGTATGAAAATTACCCCGGATAGTGTAGGTTAGCTAATTAAAAAACACGGCCTTCGTTTGTGACATTTTTTTATTTTTTTTTAACAAAAATTAAATTTGGGAGACTTTAATATTTAACAGTATACAATTATTAACAAAAGTATTTTTTTTTTTGCGGCAATGGCGGAAAAATTTCAGCAATATCAAACGTTTCAGATCTTAGCTTTTCTATATCTGTCAGATAGGGCCAATAGGACTAGTTTGCCTCGCTGTGCAATGGATAATTGTTCAATATTTATTGTCTGATAGCACAACAAAAATTAATTAGCTTTTGATATCGGTCAGAGACTTTTTTTAAGTGGAGGGTGGGAACCCTTAAATTATGCAACCAGAAACATTGAATACTGTGGAACTTGCCTGTTATGTACGTTAACCCTCTAACCTTAACATTTGATTGGATCCGAACCTCTCAAGGGTAATATTATTTTGTTTCATGTTGTGCTGCAAAGCATAAATCTGAAATCCGTATAGTGATATATTTTTTTGGTTTAGGTGTTAAGCCTAGTACTGACATCGAGAGTGAAATGTTTGTCCACTGCGATTTTTTCAATGAAAATGTATTCTTACTATCGTGGAATATGTGGGGAATGCTGGGGAATTCCATAAGATACAATCCGAAAATAGTTCCATAATTTTTCTCGGCCATTTTATGTATTTTTTCCGATTCCCCGGATATTTGATCGTGGAATGTCAAATGACCGGGGAATCGAAAAATAATACATAAAATGGCAGATGAGAATTATGGAACCGATCTCGGATTGTAGCTTATGGAATTCCCCACCGTTTGTGACATATTCGACGACTTCAACTTAAGCCACCTTTTTTTTTTTGATTATTTACAATTATTAACCGTCATTCAGAGGTATAGGTACAAATGCACCTTTTTTTTGGTTTTTAAATTATCGTAAATTTTTTCCTATGGATCCGATCTGTCTGAACTTTTTCTGACAGCTCGACGTTTTTAGTTAGAATATGTATGCCAAATTTTAGAAATGTGTGACCACCCATCCCCAAGTTAGACAGCGGCAAAAATACAAATGTATACCTTCATATGTTTTGTATGAAAACAATTTACAAACGACACAAATATAATATTTTTGGTGAATGCGAATGCCTAGAAAGACTTATGATAGCATCAATAAGTCGGAAATCAAGTGAAGTACACAAGTATTTCATTTGGGACTTTCATTAGTACTGATCAAGGTCCTTGGAGGTATGGAACGACCAGACCAAATCATACACCGATTTTTGGTTATTTGACAACAATCTAAACGCTTTTACCGACATACCAAACTCTTTGAAGTATTGGAGCCTTTGGACAACCAATACAATGTAATACATCTCTTTTTCCATAACAGCTAGTGGTAATTAGGTTTGTAGCAAATGCTAAAATGTTGGCCTTTAGCGCTTGATTTCCTTCATCACAAATTCCTACAATGTGTATACCATCTCGTATTATTTGTGAAATTTGTCCACCGGAGTTCCTTAGGAATTTTACGCTCAAAGAAAGCAGGAGCATCCAACCAATTTTTTCAGAATTGCAAGTCTGGGTGGTATATAAACTTGAATGAATTCTATGACGTCGGTATCTATATGGAAAAACCTGCTACAGAATATGCCACATGTATTCGGTTTTTATATTCTTCGCTTTATATAGGTAATTGATCATTATGACGGGGGAAGTCGATCGGGCAATGCCCGTCTGCCCGTGCGTTTTCCTCAGCCGCTACAAAAGCTAGGGTGCTGACATTTTGCACACTGCTTATTTATGTTGCAGGCTGTTTGTATGTTTGAATCGCTAAAATCGGACCATGGGACCAATTTTAATCAAACTTCATACAAATTAGTTTTAAGTGATGCCACATTACATCTGTAAAAATGAATGGAATCGGACAATGGGATCATAGGGCTGCCATATAAATCCAATCCTCCTAATAACAAATGAAATCGTACTATGGGGCCATTTGATCCCGATCCCCCAAATAAAATTTTCTAAGAAAACATTTTGTTTGTGCACTTATTCCAACCAAAACTCATTCAAATAATACTGTTTCATCGACGTCATCGAGCTTAAGTAAAAACGGTGGAAAAGAATGATGGGAGGGGGTTAAACACAAATCATAGGAACGCCCGAGAAACTTTAGCCCGAGGAGAGTGAAGGGTATCTAAATATCGGTCGCGCCCGATATCCCGATATTAGCCTCGGTCTCGTTTCTTTTAATTTTCTTCAAGCGATCCTTAGAAGTAACTATGTGAAAGAATAATTTAGAATTAACCAATCACAATTACTACTTTAGGTATTTTTTCACTACAGCGATTGGCTTGAATTAAGATTTTTAAAGATTAGAGGAAGAAAGTTATCCTTACCGATTCCACTTGCTTGTTACTTGACAGGACAGTCTTTTGTATTTACATTTACACATTTGTGCAATATATTTATTGCTTCAAGCATAGTTCTCTTAAGGGAAATAACGAGAATGTGGTAATTATTGATGTGCTTTTTGTTAGAGGTAACGGCAACGGGTTCTAGTAATGGGATATTTAGGGGGCGGGGGATTAGTGAGGTAGTCAATTTCAACCAAAGGCTCCTCAATTCTCAAATCAAACATACTAAGCTCTTTTAAAATAATTAATGACTTAATTTGAAAGGTTTTCTACTATCAACTTGTAAATTAATTTTAAACTTTTTTAAAAAAATGTATTCACGTTGCTGTCGTTTTTTGTCAAATATAGGTGATGGGTTATCAGCAAGTTACACTCATATTTCGTTTATTTATATATCCAAACTCATTTTGAATATTATTGAAATTTACTCCTTCAGAAAATACTTGCCCTCTCCCCATCCCCAGTCATTCATTGGCAATTTAGCAATGACGATGTGATGGCTACTTCAACTGCATGGATCGTAGGCTCAGTTCTCACAAAGAGATTTTAGTCACTGATGGGGGTCTTTGGATTTATACACACGCATTCCGTTTAGTCTTCTTCTTTCTTGCCGTACTATACCGCCTCATGCCGTCGCTTTGCTCGGACTGATGTTTAGGTCCTTCGTCCGTGCTGGCGGTAATGTCGCAGTTAATACTTAAAGGCAGCTGAATACATTAAATTAATACAATAAATTAATACAAGCAATATGTTTAGTTCAGTCTAGCTTTTGTAGAAAGCAAGCTATCGCTCAGCAAATAATTGTTCCGAGTATAATGATTAGTCGTTTAATTCAGTACTTACAAGATTTTTCATTCAAACGAAACTAAATCATCCTTACCTGAAAAAAAGAAAAAAAAAATCCAATTAACAAATTTAATTTGAAAAATGAGAAGATGGATTTCGGGCCATAATATTATATTTTCCTGGAAAGAGACAAACCGAAATTCAGCCGATTTTGAAAGAAGTAGATTGGATATTTGCTATTAAAAAAACGTATCCGTGTTCATTGATGAGCACCGTCTTGGACATCCGAAAAACCTAACGAGACCGAAGCAAATTTCGGGCGCAGCCGAAATTTGAATAACCTTCACTCTCCTCGGGCTAAAAGTTTTTTCGACCGTACCTATGATTTGTGTTACCCCCTCTCCCCCTTCTATTCCATCGGTTTCACATAATTTATGCTGTCGATAAAGCAATTTTTGTGTGGAGTTTGGTTGGAATAAGTGGGCAAATAAAAAACATTGCGTTAGAAAACTTTATTGGGGAAGCGGGATGAGAGGGGCATAGTCCCTTGGTACGATTTCATTTTGATTATTTTGTTGTTCCGATAAAGACATATTAATAAAAGGTTTTGTGAAATTGGTGTAAAGAAATGTTTCTTCTCTCTTCATTACCGTAACTCCTAGTGGAGCATGGTGCGTTGATGACTACCGTGTGTACTCATCAACGTTACAAAGTCAACTAAATTCGGAGTGTGATACGGTTACCACTTCCCAGTCGCATTGCTAGTTTATTATTCTACGATAAGAATATTTCTTATCATCTTCTTCTGAATAATAAACTTGCGACGAGTCGTGCCGAGTTTGGAAACTCGTTTCTCTATGAGTGTCTATTTCACAGAGTGGCGACCGAACGTTCACGACCACAGAGCACGACGAATGTTTCTTAGAAGAACCAAAATGGGGGGTTGGGTTTGCTTGGCAGCCCCATGACCCCGCAGCCGCTTTCCATCCATTTTTACATATGTTTTGTGACATCAATAGAAATACATTGGTATGAAGATTGGTTGGAATTTGTACAAGAATAAAAGAGTTTTTCTTAGAATAAGTGAATTGGAGGGGATAGGTTTGTATGGCAACCCCATGACCATGATTCGATTCGATTAATTTTTACATAAGTTTTGTGGCATGAATAGGAATATAGTTTGATGAGGTTTGAGTGGAATCGGTGCACAAATAAAGAAGTTTTTCTTAGAACCTAATCTGGGGGTTGGGTTTGTAGGGCAGCCCCATGACCCCATTATCCGATTTTACCGATTCAAACATCAAACTGCCTGCAGCAAAAAGAAGCATTTATACAAAATTTCAGCTGGCCGACTAAAACGCTTCGCAACAGATGTTTGATTTTGTCGACCTCCACCATGAATGGGACACACACACCTAATTTTGTGGTCTAATGTGCTTTCTTTCTAGAGTTATGGAGCTTTTAAAAAAGGTGCAAAACGAAAATACTCTAATTTATTTTTTGGTCTAGCGCCTAATTTATGGTATTACATCTAATTGCAAAGCAAATTTTTTATGATTTTTGTCGTTTTCAGACTATTTTTTGGTCTCTTTTGCCGTTTTGAAAATAATCGCTATGACTCAGGAGGGAGGTAACCCCTTTTTTCAAGGAAGTGGACCCCCAATCGGTCAGGACTTTTTTCCCATAATCAGAGGGCCACACTACGCTCTGTGGCTCACTTGGTTGAGTCGCACTCTACGATACTAGTAATCTAGAGTTCCGGAGATCGAATCTCGGCGTGGTCCAAAATTTCCGTACATGTGCGCATAGGAACTATATAGTGCTTGCAACGTTATATACACTCCGAAATTATATGCAATGAAAAGTTCACTCGAAATTACCTATGATATAAACGGCTATAAATGGCTGAGTGAACGCACCCATACTCCACAAGGGGTTACGCGGTACAGAGAAGAAGAAGAGTGACACACTCAACTATACTGCAAAAATCAGGGGATGTTTGATTTTTGTCGACCAAATATCGCATTTTTCTTTGACTAAAAAACACTCACAGGTATTTCAGCACAAGCGGTGTTCACTTAAATCGCACTGTCAACTGCGGGAACTGCCTACCACTTAATTTTCCTTGGGCGAAAAGAGTCAATAATATCTACGCCGCTGCGTGACTATGCCCTTTAATGGGCTCTACAATTCAAGCAAGCATCGATCAGCAATGTTGCCATGCTCTATGGCGACATTCATAGAGAGGCGAATATTCGAAACTTGACATTACCTATCGTATAACATTTATTCAACAAGGAAGTGGTGTGTCTCACAACTGCATCACAGTCCGAGTTTAGTGCTCGTCGAAAAGTTGACAACTATACACGGTAGTGTCCTCCATTTGATTTATCGATTTCTTCAATCGAATATAAAACAGAGCATTTCCAAAATAAATTGATATTTCAATCTTCCGAGTCGTAGTTGCGTTTCCGCTTTCGGGAAAAAAAACCATCAGGACTCCGTCTAGGAGTCTTAGTATCTTTCCAGTTTTTATTCTGATGCATGAAAAATACATTGTAAATATCTTATCATAAAATTCTTGGGTATCCACACATTTTTTCTGCACACAATTTCAACTATGAGATCGCAACATCATAGCATTACCAGCGCCCGCTCTAGCACTTATGCCGGCCCGGGCAAGAGGACAATTGCCGCCTCTTGGGTACTGCGCCAGCCAGATTGATAGTAGGTAGATAGATAGAGTGATTGTGGCACCTCATGGTCGTTGTTCCGAAACGATTTGAATAGTGAAACCAGCCGACGTAGGTCACAGTGGAATTTCAAACCAACGTTCAGCTATCATTTATACACTTAAGCACAATTCAACACAGTTCAACAAAGCCTTATAGAGTTTGTTTGGAATTTTCGAATTAAATCTTGCAAAGCTTGATATAAGAAATCGAAAATTAATACGAAATTTTGTTTTCCACTAAGACACTCAAGACATTTTTAGCCCTCAAAAACGTTGTGCCAAAAAATGGTGCTGGTTTTCATTAGGTAGGTACTAACATCCTGCAGTTGTTTCCATAAATCCCTAAAAACCGCAAATCCGATTTTTTTTCAGGGTTTTCAACGTGCATGGTTTATTTTCATAAATGCGTCATCTCGAGAATTTTTATAGAAAATAAGGTCAGAGCTTGTTAAATCGGGGAAACCTAGCCAAATTCCGATATTAGCATGTCCGAACACAAATTATAGGGAGCTCTGGCAATGTGTTCTGTGGTTCAATCCATCATCTTGCTAAAACCCAAAACATTTTGTTCTAGGTTTGTCCTCCGATGCTAATTGAAGCAATGGAATCGAAACAAACTGATGAAATCCATACACGCAAAGGTTTGGCAAATTGAAGTTAAATTATGCTGCGAAAGGTCGATGGGAATTATAGAAAACAACTCCAAAAATGAATGATGAAAATAATGCCTTTGGGCATAACATTTCTCACAGATGAGTCTGTTTTAAACGCCTTTATGTGCACTCTAAAAAGTGAATTTAAATTTCCGCTGAAAATGCGGTAATTTTACACTTTTTCCCGCTTATAATCACATACAGAGTGCATTTTTCAACAATTTCTGTGTAAAATAAAAAAATTACACCAAAATCGGTGTGAAATGTATTTTTACGCCACACTTCTGTATAATTCAGATTTTCTGGTGCATTTTTACAACGTTTATGTGTATAATTCGGATTTGTGGTGTATTTTTACAACGTGCAGTTGAAGTTTTACTCATTTTTTGTAGCGTGCTCTCCAGTTGTCATACTTCAATCGGCTGGACTTAGCACAGTGTACCACATTTTTCCAAAAATTCTCTGCATTTAGAACTCATGTGTGTTAAGGTACTGAGAAGAAGAACAAGTGTACAGATCGCCAAAAAAAAGAACAATTTGCAACCTCCCATGTATACGAAAAATTGATCAGCAAAACTCGACCGATACTTGTTTATATTTTATATATCCTTAAATAGTTTTATTGATAACTATATTATTTGTAAAGGTTCGCCACTTAAATCTTTACAACGAAAAAAGAGTGAAACCGCATTATATTCCTATTATTACGGAGTGTTTTTACGCATAGCACGGTGTAAATTTGCTAATATATTAGAGTACTTTTTTACACATTTTTTATGTAAAATTACACTTGATTTGCAAATTTAGATTGCAGAGTAATTTCACTATTATAATAGAAGGAAACAAAGTTTCCTTCTATTATAAGAGTAAAAATTTAATAGAGTGTGCTTAGCATTTATGCGAGTCCCAATTTTTGAATTTTGTATAAATTTATTCGGGTTTTCAATATTTATTTAGTGGACGGGCCCTCCTGTTACTCAACAGGACTAGACTAAACAAAAACTTTAGATCTCCTCGTCCCTAAAAAAAAATTACATTGTAAATAAAAAAATAAAATTGCGTGCCAAACTTTCGTTCTCTCTTTAATAAATAAACACGTTTTTACCCTTATTTTCTAGTTTATTTGGCCCCCTTTTATTTCATCTGTATAGAAAGGAAAGGAAGCCACAGACCACTAAATTGAAGTTGATATTGACTTTTTTCTTTCGGATTTGTTCACCCTTTTTTTGTCTAAAAAACCCGCCCCTGAAATTTCGCGCCCTGGGCAACCGCCCGGCTTGCCCCTCCCCTTAGAGCGGGCGCTGAGCATTACAATCATACAATATTTTGCTTGCACCTAAATCCCACAGTGCATATACAGAGAGCCCTTTATAAATCCACTCCGTCAAATACAAGAAAAATTGATTTGAAATTCATGTTTGCCGTTGGCGAATCACAGATTTGAAATTCGATTGAATCATAATAGAGCAAATAGCAATATAACTTCATTGACAAACAATCGCGATTTTGCTTCGATCATTGATTCGAATTAATTGGACCATTGAGTGGAAAATGATTTCCGATGAAAGACAGGTTACATTGGTAACTGCATTCCGATTACATATTCATTTCAAATTATCATAGAAACATTTTATGGCAGATCTTGTTGGAATTTCATGAGAATTCCAGGGATTGTCGTGTGAGATATATGTAGATAGTGGAGTTTGTATGACATTATACGAGTAGTATATCTGTTGTTGGGTGGTTGGCAGGATATTTGATTTGTTTCAAATGTACGAATACAATATGGCAAAGTGGTAAAAAACTTCAATAGCGGTGGTGTATTAACCATTTTACTCCAATTTAAATTAGTAGCAGTAAAGGTACTTATTTCTTATTTTCTTGGGCGTGGAATATACTTACGATGAATTTGAAATACGAAATACGTAAACAAGGCTGATCGTCATAATGATTTGAATCCGTAAAACTATCGGAGCCATATAATTGAATATGTATCTGCAAACAGTGCTTAAAACTATCCAATGGAACCGAATAATGTATGGAATTAGACAATCCCTCAAATTATAGACACGTGTTTCTGTCTTGTTCGTAAAAGGTAAATAAATCAATATGGTTCGATAGCAATTTTATTTTATTTTTCTACATACATACGAGTACATACACATCTCATACGAAAAGTAAAGATAACTTTCTTTTCACCCTAAATTATATGTTTCAGCAGTGACCACGTTGGTTTAATAACTTGACCGATTGATACGAAATTAAATGATGAGGCGACTCTATTCGACCGCGGTTCGAAATGGAGCAACTATACCATACAATATTGGTTGATATGGATTTTTGCGGCACTTTTTCATACTTGCAATTTCATAAAAATTGTCGTTGGCGATTTCTCTTTTTTATGCTGTTGTCATGTTAAATTAACCGAAACCGCGCAGACACACCTTGAAAATCTGACTCAGAAAAATATGGTGCACACACAATATTCGCGAAAAAAAACACTGCCGCGACAGCACCTTGTTGTTGACCTTTCTTTTAATGTTATTCTTTGACTTTTGGCTGTTTGCCTGAATTGCACCCAGCAAAAGTCATAATTGCTCATTAAATTGCATTTTTTTTTGTCACACTATGCAATACTTAATGTTTTTTACTCAATTTGACCCACAATGAACGAACAAACCCATTAACGAGTCTACTTGCAGCACCTTCGGCTAATGATCACCTGTGAGGTCTGGTGTAGTTTTTCAGTGGATATTTCCTTTCTTGTACTGTTGCTTATGTTGCGAGTTTTGTTGAGAACATTCCGAATCAAGCGATAAATAAAGAATCTGTTTGAGAGGTCAGATTGATCTGGGTGGTTTGATTTCTACGGCTGTCTATAGTTTTTTTTTTTTAATATTGCACTAGACATGGATACGGATAAGCCCATGACTTTAGATAAAAACAGCTTTATTTTGTCACACAACTGTGTTGAAGAAATAAATTTGAGGTGGTTTAGTTTTACTGGATAAAGGTGCAGGTCATGCAAGCACGGCTGATACTCAATTCCGAAATAATCTGAAGTTTCCGACACCTGGAAAAATGTGTGCCAACTAATTTTCTTAATGCTATGAAGTAATAGGGCAAAGAAAATACGTAGTGGGCATAATTTAGATTAGTTAGTAAAAATAATTCTATTTACAGTAAAACCTAAGGGCGGACGAATTGCGGTCAAGATAGAGACAGAGGTGGAAAACTTAAAGAGACTCATTTAACACAATCTCGAAAGTACAGAGAGAGACCAAGAGTGTTTCTACTAATGAAAATGACGCATCACACTGTTTGTGGTCGAACTATTTCGAAATGGCTTATCCAATTCTTATGAAATTTTGTATACGGTGGTTTATACTGTAATGGTCGATAGAACACCTTGTCAACAAGTTTTCGAAAAACACAACTTCCTTTGCTAAATAAAATTTATTACTCCTCTTATTGAATTATAAAAGACTTAACCACGGTTTTTAGGGTTTTTGAGAAAATATTTTTTCAAACAACCCTTATGAAATCGATTTTGTCCGTCCGTCCGTCTGTCCGTCTGACCGTCTGTTCACTAAATAACTCGTGAACCGATTGTCATGAAATTTGGTAGGAGTGTGTAGAATGGTTACAGTCTTTGGCACAAATACCTTAGAAGTTGGTAGGAAGAAGATAAAAGGGTGTCCCGAACGTTTGAAAAAAGTCGACTCTTTTAGTTTTTATCGGAGATTGACGTATGGGTATTTAAATCAAAGATATAAACGAGTACATCTCATATCAGTTAAAACTTTCCAGTTTGGAGTAACGGTAAAAAAGTTATTGGCGTTTCAAGTTAAATTTCCTTTTCGACCTCCGTTTTTCTAAACCGTTATAGGGATCGATATGAAACTTTGCACAAAGAGTCGTCAGTATGGCCTTATATACGTTAAATATTAAGACTGTTGAGTTTTGCTAAAGAAAAGTAAATAACAGTAAATTTGCAATATTTCAATTTGTTCGTGTGTAGCCCCTCTTAGGTTTCCAAATATGAAAATTTTTCTAAGAGATTTTAGAAAATTACATAGGGAGTATGTCTATGAATTTTCATTCGAATAACTGTATCCAAACCGGAAATATAGCCAAGTAAGTATTTACTAAGAGCTTTTCACAATGCAAGAGAAGCCTCTTAAGCATTTCTTCTTTTCTTTTAACTTGATTGGAAAATGAACATGCAATTTGGTGGAAATACATAGAATGGTAATAGTGTTTGCCACAAATATTTTTGAAGTTTGTAGAACCAAGTTAACAGGGTGTCCCTGAATAGCTGCAAAAGTATACTTGTTCAATACTGATAGGAAAGCTTGGGTGGTGTTCCCTGACATGGAATCATTTCATATACATACATAAGTTGCTTTTCCTTGATTTAAAAAACCGTAACAGTAGATTTACAGCTAATAATTCAGTTCATATATAAAGCCAAGTCATCCTTACGTTTGCCTGAGTTCCTTTTTGCTCAAAGGCCATCAGAAATCTTAAATCGAAAAATACCTGCAGATTTGCCTTGAAGTACTTTCATACAAACTGGGCAAATAGTAAATCTATTTTTGGATTGGTCTAATTAAAGGTGGAATGCGTTCCAGAAAGGCTAGCGCCTTTGATTCTGGAACGCGTTTATTTAGACCAATCAAAAAATATATTTACAGGAAGCATTTCATGAATGTTGTGCACAATTCTTATTTATTGCATATAAAATATATGACCAAAAAATATTCACTATGCATTAAAATTCTAAAAAACCCTCGTATTGCGGGCGCAGCCCTCTGTACGCCGGTATTTTTTAAACTATACATAGAATTTACATTAATTCACATTTTTGCAGTTTCAAACAAAAACGTTGCTGCAAAGTAGGGATGTCAAAACCGGACGTTTAGTTCGAAAACCGGTACTTTCAGAGCGGTTAACCGGGTTTTCTTCCCTTTTTTTCTCCTCCCGGTTGTTTGTCAATCCGGTTAAAACGGAAAAAAAATTATATCACAATCCATACAATTTTTGTGATTTTTCAATCTGAAATTCTATAACTTGTCCCCTATTAAAAATGTCTTGTTCAAATTTCAGCCCTAAAACTTATTTTTGAGCACTCTCCTCATTGCTATTACTCGTAGAACCACTGCTTCGTCAAATTACCTCTCCGTGCATATTATCTTTTCCAAGGCAGATATTGTTTATATTTACATTGCGTTGTTCAAAATGCTCTTTTAAATTAGCTGTCTTACTACATCCGGTTCGTCCATTTTGATTTGATGTTGCATTAAATACGAACACCAGCAATACGAGTGTGTATGAATTTTTGTTTTACTAAAATTCTAAGCAAATCAATGAAATGACTCGGTCAACCGAAAAACCCGGTACTGTGAACTCGGTTAAAATCGGACGGTCTAACCGGCTTTGCAAGAAACCGTAAAAAAAAACCGGAAACCGGGTTATGACCGGTTTTTGACATCCCTACTACAAAGATACTAAGAGAATTTCGTAAATGGATTTTTCCTTGAAATTTAAGACGAAAATTTCATAACGGTACTTTCAACTGCCAAAAATCTAAACTTGTCAAAATTTGCTTCAATATATTGGCTTTCTGTAGGTATATTAGTTTTTCCGATTTAATGTGAAATTTTGGAATAACATACTTTGGAAATGGAAGAAAAAAAAACATTGTATGCACACCAAGCAAATGCAAGCCATCCTTTGGGTTGGGAAAACTTTCAACCTTTAATTTTTAATACATATTTATCCTCAAATCCCATGTTTTTACTTTCTTTTTAAATTCTGAATAAATTACAATTGGATCAAAGGATCAAATTTTGATTTTCTTATGTTGAAATCGCTTGAAGCACATGAACGTCTGGGCTTAGAGCCGAATACACTACATGTGTCTTTAAATTATTATTTGTGTTTGTTCCGACAAACACTAACCAAGCACCAAGTAAAGATCATGAATCTGTACCAAGCTACTATTAAAAGAGGGTTTGTAAGGGTATCGACATAGATCTCCTATGGACTGAACTGATAATGCAACATTTTTGGCTTACGAAGTTCGAACGGATAGTAACGACAGGTGCGCTCAGGAGAACCCAATGAAATACGTCCATAAAAATTGCAATGTGAATAGATCAACTTTTGGTCCTTTGATCCCTTTCGGTCAATTTCAAAATAATTTATATTCTATTCAGAAAGAAAGGAAAGATTTCATGATTTTCCAATACAGTTTCAAAAATACGAAACTCAAGGCAATGGTTAGTGAAAACTTTTTTGGTGTATATACTACGTTGTTTTACTTCCATGGAACTAAAAAAAAATTAATTTATTTCAAGTAGTCGTCAGACACAAGACCTGATGAGTGTGGCTCACAAAACTTTGGGAAAAATTATCAAAAATTGAGGAAATTGAGGGAAAAAAGTTTCGTCCCAATCGGGACTCGAACCTTCGACCTTCAGTCACAAGGTCAGCTACTCAACCTACAACGCTGCAAATTGTCCTAGCGTACAGCTCTATCTAGTAGGTCAAATTACATGATAACGGTACTCTGCTTCAGCAGAAAATTCTGTTCCTTATGGCTTAATTTACGCAAAAGAGCAACCTATGTCTGGAACTTGACGTGGTGGATTTTGGAACTCAGCACCCGGGTCCCAATCACCAACCTAGCGGGGATTAAAACAAGATAAATTCCATCGGGCGTGTGAGGACATTTTTTTATAAATTTACCCTTACGTTTAACTGTATGTTGTAATACTTTTCTTGTACTGAATGTTGTAAAGAACTAGTAAATAGGTAACGTCAATTTACACCTCCTCTCCACTGATAATGAAGGTACCCTCTTTGGATGTTCGGTCGCTATGGTGTCATTCGTGCGTAAGAAAACAGAGAAACCATTTCGAAGTCTAAGTTTGCCTTCAGCAAAAGCTATATTAGGAGAATGGTTCACAACCAAGGTACTACAACGCTGAAACAACGTTCTGGTCTACGACAATCTAAGAAACTGAAGTGATGAGCATGTCAACTGTATCACACTGCAAATAAAAAGTTACGGTACAGGAACAAATCAATCCTTTTAGCAACGATACGCTACACCTTTGTGAGCTTCTATGGGCTGTCATGTTTACCCCACCGTGGTCATTCAGAGTTACAGATTTTTGGCAGATACCGGTGACATTATTTTAAAGAATTATTTGTGCGATAATTTAATAATGCTTAGTCATTCAGAGAGATGCTCTAAATGAGTCAAAGATCCGCATGTGGCTCGCGAGCGACACTGTGCTTACCAATAGCCTAGACCAGTGCTTCCAAATCTATTTCAGTTCGTGCCTCCCTTGCAAGGACTGGCGATGCAATAAATTTCATAATTTCCGCATTTCGGCCGTCACCATGGCCTAAGTGAAATGTCAAGAAGCAATAGCCATATCAGGCTTATCAAGTGATGTTTTATTTTTTTCTCGGCCTAAAATATTCTCATCAAACGGATTTAGTAGCAGCATTTTTTTTTAACCAAAAATATACAATATTTGTCCATTTTGCAACGTTATGCAACAAAGGAATACTGGTGGATTTCGAACGAAGTTCAAGGCAAAATGGTGGTGTTGAAGCAAATCATAATTCATAAACAGCAGCAATATTAGAGTTGTGCCCGTGCCCCCATTCCTCAATCGTCGCGCCTTCATAAGGGTCGCGCCCCCTTGTTTAGGAATAATTAGACTAGATCCATATTTTATTGTTCCCGAATTCAAATTTGAATAATATCGCTATTGTTTACAAAAATGTGTCTTTTAAAGTTGCCCAAAATTCCTGAAAAAAAAATTGGCCCCCAACTAGGAAATTTGCACCGAAATTTGACAGCAAATTTTTACACGAAATAAATTCCACAAGAAATGCATGACTGTCAGTCAATGCCAGCTTTAATTAAATTAGCTATTTATTTATACGTAAATACTGAATAGAAATAATCCAAATACATCCGTAAAATATATTAAAATAGGATTTCACAAAGTTCAAGTGAAAAAATATAAACACTTCGTTTAAAAATTAATCTACTATTTCAGCGCAAAAGAATTAAAAAAATAGTTAGTTCGAAAATATTGACAAAAGATTATTTTTAAATGTTGAAAGGGAAGAGGTTAATAGGTCCAATTTCGATAGAATCATATGTTCTAATAATTCAAAAGGAAAATCGGTATACAGAGCTGGATCAATTAAAGGAGGATTAAAAATTGCGTTTGACAGTGTGTGATATGATGGAATTCTATAATTAATTTTATCCGATAAACTAGATCAGATATCCACGGCAAATCTTGTATAAGAAACATTGCTCAAAAAAATGTCTTCGCTTCTGTAGGGTAAGAAGCTTAACCTTCAAGCGGGCGCGGATCACTTTGTGACATAACCGGGCGCGCGGCGGTAATTTACCGCCCTCGTCTTTCCCCCTCCATTTGCGCTCAACTGTACAACTTCCGTTCTCATAACTACGGTAAATTGAAAGAAGAGCATGTCCCAAACAAGTTATCATCATAAAATCTATTATCTGGTGAACAATAAAGCAAGTTCTGCAATTTTAGCGAAGCACGTCAGTTCAGTGATATTACACGGAGCACACACATTTTGAACACAACTATATACCAAAATATACCATCCCCGAACGTTTGATGACCGCTGGAAAGGTATGGAAGGTGAAATTTACCCAACATTTCATTGTATATCGTATGTATAACAGTATGAATTAAGAATACATACTTCTCCCACCTCGATCCGACCAACGGGAGAAAAGCTATGCGTGTTTATATGATCAGGGCGGTAAATTACCGCCCGCGCGCCCGCTTTAAGGTTAAAGAAATCAAGTCTGTCAGGGTAAGGAAGATATCATCATCATCAATGTAGCACGATAGCCCGACGTCGGGCCTTGGCCTCCTGAATCGTTGACCTCCAATTGTCGCGGTTACGTGACCTCGTCCTCCAGTTTCGGAAGCCCAGCAACTGTTGGGCGTCTTCACCTACGGAGTTCTCCCAGCGAGCTCTCGGTCGTCCACGCAACCTCGCTCCGTCAATTCGTTGTGCGTTCATCACTTTCTTTGGCATGCGATTATCGTCCATCCGTTGTACATGCCCCGCCCATTGCAAACGTTGAAGCTTCACGATTTTCGATACTTCCAGCTCATCGTACAATTGATACAACTCATGGTTGTACCGGATACGCCATTGGTCTCGCTCGCGAACGGCCCCGAAAATTCGCCGAAGGACCTTTCGTTCGAATCGGTCTAGCAAAATTTCGGAAGCTTGGGTGAGGGTCCATGTTTCGCAGCCATAACATAGCACGGGTCGGATGATCGTTTTGTACACGCGGAGCTTCGTGTTCCTGTGCGCAAGTTTCGAATTAATTATAGGGAGGACCGAGAAATATGTCTTATTGGCTAGTTGTATCCGTCGCTTAATTTCGTCGGTTTCGTTGGCGTCCTTTGATAAGTTACAACCCAGATAGTTGAAGTTGTCTACATACTCGATATTAAGGTCCCCCACTGTGATGCTTGAATTTGCTGGCGTCCTTGTTTTCGATTGCATCATGGCCTTTGTTTTGCTTTCGTTGATATGTAGTCCAACTTCCTTTGCGGCGTTATTGAGGTTATGCAGAAGGCTTTCTGCATCACCCAACCTTCGAGACATGATGTTGATATCGTCGGCGTACGCTACTAATTGAGTCGACTTGATGAGTAGCGTTCCGCTGCTGTCCATATTCATGGCTCGAATTACATACTCCAAAGCAAGGTTGAAGAGCGTCGGCGCCAGCCCGTCGCCCTGCTTGAGTCCAGTACGAGTTTCAAATAGGTCAGTGAGTCGATTCTGCACTCTGACCTGCGAGACGGTATTAGTCATCGTCATCCTTGTGAGTCGCACTAACTTTGCCGGTATACCAAAATTCAGCATAATGTTGTACAGTACGCTTCGATCGATACTGTCGTATGCCTGCTTGAAGTCGACAAAGATTTGGTATACGTCGATGTTATATTCCCAGCACTTTTGGAGTAGTAGCTTCACTGTGAAAAGCTGATCGGTCGTTGATCGACCAGGTCTGAAGCCGCCTTGATACTCGCCAATGATTCGTTCTGCGTACGGATTAATTCTCTTTTCAAGAATTTTAGATAATATCTTATAGGCCGTACAAACTAATGATATGCCCCTGTAATTCTCACACTTCAGCTTGTCACCCTTTTTGTGGATTGGGCAGATTATGCTTTTGCGCCAATCTTCGGGGATTTCCTCGTCGTTCCATATTTTCAGCAGTAGCACATGTATTGCGTTGGTCAGGCACGTTCCACCATGCTTCAGCAGTTCTGCTGGGATCTCGTCAGCGCCGGGCGCTTTATTATTTTGAAGCGACTGTATGGCAAGACTCACCTCCTCTACTGTTGGGGGTAGAACGGGAGGGCCTGGTTCGGCTAACTGCTCAAGAGCTGGCTCCGCGGGGGATGTTGATGGTGCATTGAGGAGCTCTTCAAAATGCGAGGCCCATCGTTTGTTGACGCTTTCGATGTCGCTGATGATGTTACCATCCTTGTCCTTACATAGGCTTGTCCTGGGTTGATATCCGTTCTTAACATTATTTATAAGTTTGTACGCCTGTCTAATGTTCTTATTGGCTAATCTTTGGTTTATTTGCTGTAACTGCTCGTCAAAATGTTTGCGTTTCTTACGTCTAATTAACTTATTAGATACTCGCCGAAGCTCGTTATATCTTTCTTTCTTGGCTCGGGATGCGCGTTGTGTGTATTGGCGATAGGCTTCATTTTTTGCCTCAATCGAGGCCCTGCATTCTTCGTCGAACCAGTCTGCTCGTCTGCGCCGGCCGGTAAGGAAGATAAGTAAGTTTAAAATTTAAAAAAATATGGATTTAGTCAATCTTCGTTGAACCCCATCTAAGGCGTCTGTGGACTCACTACCAGTCGGGGACTAAACCAAATAATTTTATAGCACTACATTCAGAATGAAACTCACTAGTACAGCACAAAACAAATCCCGTAAGCTTCGAGGCTCTTTTACTATACATACTTTCATAGTTGTTTGAACATATTCAAAGGAAGATTGTTGACTAAACAGAAAAAGGATGATAGGGAAAATTTCAGTGATTAAACCATTACCGAAAATTTTAGTACATTGAGAAATATATCATTGCAGCTACATCAAAAGGATAATAAATCCATATCGGCCAGCAACGACAGTGAACTTCTAGGCGTGAAACAGAGGAAAATGTCTTGCAATCAACCGCGTACAAGAAACATCGGTTAATAAGAACAGCCGGAAGGTCATTTACAAAAAATTAAACAAGAGGAGGCCCCAAGATAAACCCTTGAGGTACCCCGATGTTTTTCAAAATTCAGAAGAAGTAGTGTTATTAGACTTAGCTTTAGAAGTCCTGTTGACGAGGTATGAGGACACCCAGGAAATTAGCCAAGGAGGAAGTTTAGTTAGTAGCATAGCACGGTTTAGCTATCGAATAATTTGGAAAAATCTGTATACATTGAAAAATATTTACGACGAAATCGACAAATTCAGTTAAATTTGTGGCAGTGGATTTTTTTACGAAAACAAAATGTTGAAATATAATTGTATGTACACAATCCGTTCCAGTAGTTTTGAGCAAGATAATAGAGAGTTTTAGCATATCGTTGAAAATATAACGAATAAGCTTTGACATTTTTTATGAAAAATTCGCTTGACTGCCGTACGCAAAACAGTATACCACAATTTTTCATGTCCCAAATAGGTATAGGAGTATTTCTGTGAATTTTACTGTCTATAAACAGCTGGCATTGTGGGTGTTATTTGTCGTTATTAATCGGCTATGCCTACTTGGAACAGAAAATTGTAACCGTAATGATGATCAATTTTCGTTATAATGTTTGTCTACGGTATAGTTGTACAACATTTAGTTTTTTAACAAATCATTTTTCTTAGGAGTTGGCACACACATTGCTAGAAAAAGAAATAATGGAAAAAATATTGGGAAGCATTATTATTATTATTTTGTGTAAATCACGTGAAGCGTTTTGCTCCAAAAATTTTGCGTATGTTTTTTCAAATTGTTTTTTTTTTGTGTGGTGGCCTAAGAAAGTGTTTTGTTATGATTTTAATTCAAGGTTTATCTAGTAAATTAAATAATTTAGTATTAAGTTTAATGAAAAAAGCCTCATAGAAGCAGGCAATAAAACTGGCGAGACGGACTAGTGGTCATTCTTATTAATCACAATATATACTATGGGAAACAAATATATACTATGGGAAACAAAATGCCTTGTGGCATGGGTCGCGAATAATGCCACCGCCTTTCCCGGCGTGTCGTAGAAGGCGACTAAAAAGGGACCTAATCCAAGGTGGATCAGCATGCGCCGAG
Source organism: Microchrysa polita (assembly GCA_949715475.1). NCBI lineage: Eukaryota > Metazoa > Arthropoda > Insecta > Diptera > Stratiomyidae > Microchrysa > Microchrysa polita. The sequence continues at coordinate 128,644,656 of OX454415.1, read as the reverse complement.
GGATGCATGGTCAAGAGGGTGCTTGGCCGCTAGTATGCGAAGGTCGCAGGCAACCATGACATCTGAAGCCTGAGGCATGTTTTAACATGAACAAGACCTCCCATAGGTTAGTGTGTGTGTGTATGGGTTGCCGCGTCTGGAGATAGCCGGCGGACGTAAAAGGAAAGTCCATAAATTTACTTATTTCCACACACTAGTGCCAAAAACACAACCTTTCTCCAAAAGGTGTAAAATAATGGAAGGCCTTATGGAAATTGACGCAGATACAAGCACTACCCCGCTGGGCACTACTTCTGCTATGCGGTTGAGTGATCCCGGGGCGAACCTAGTTCGCGCCAGAGCTCGACGGTTTCCGGGGGCGAGCAATATAAGGCAGTCCAATAACATTGTGGAGAAGCTGAGGGTTGCAAGCTGGAATGTCGGTTCCATGACGTCAAAGAGCGAGGAGATTGAGGATATCATGAAGCGGAGAGGGATAGACATTATGTGCGTGCAAGAGACAAAGTGGCGAAATACCCATATCGACAGAGCCCGGTTTCTTACGAATTCCATGAAGTACAAATTGTACTACTATGGAATTACAAACCAAAGAAACGGAGTTGGCATTATTCTGGCGTCGTCTTTACTTGGCAGTATAATAAGTGTCGCGAAGAGAAGTGACCGCTTGATCAGCATCAAATTGGTTATCTGCGGAAGGGTGTGGAACGTAATAAGTGCCTACGCTCCCCAAGTGGGACTGCCACCAGAAGAAAAAGAGGCCTTTTGGAACGACGTTGACACCCTGATTCAGACCATTCCAGATACCGAATTGGTGTTCTTGGGAGGAGATTTAAATGGCCATGTGGGTGAATCAAATTATGATTACGAGGATTGCCATGGTGGAAAGGGTAGCCCTTCAACGGTCAGAAATGACGAAGGTGAAGCTATTCTGACCATGTGCAGATCGCATGGTTTGGTCATCCTAAATACATGGTTTGTGAAAAACGAGAGCCACCTATTCACCTACAGTAGTGGACACGGAGATAGGAAACGCAGATCGATTACCACCTCTGTTTCGATTTTATGAGAAGGTGGGTAAGAGACTGCAAGGTGATCTTGGGTGAATCTGTCGTCAGCCAACATCGTTTGCTCCTGTCAGAATTTATTTTGAAAGCAGGAGGAGCAAGAAATAGAAGAACTCCCAAGCCAGTCGAAAAAATCAAGTGGCACAATCTCACAAACGACAACTTTGAACCTGTAGTAACTCCATTCATTGATAAAATGACGGAGTGGTTTGAAAACAACATAGCCTGCACCGGGCACAGTCCAACACAAATGTGGAATAGTTTCGCTGAAATGTCAGTAGGTGAGGCGGAAAAGGCACTTGGAGTTTCGAAAGGTCCACTCCACACGAAGAAAGAAACATGGTGGTGGAACACCGAAACTAAGGAAGCAGTGCAAGCCAAATTGAACGCATTTAAGGCATGGACTAAATGTGAGTCAAGCAGTGAAGCCGAACGGGTTCAACTTCGCGAAAATTATATGCAATGCCGGAAGAAAGTAAAGCGCTTGGTAGCTCAAGCAAAGGCGAAGGCAGCTGAAAAATTCTACCAAGAATTTGAAACTCAGACTGTGACCGAAGGACCGTCTTTGCGCGAGAGACCTAAGCACGACGCCGGAATATTTAGGGTCGCAGCCCAAAGGAGAAGGAACGCTCGGGAAATACAGGCGACAAAGTACGTGGAGGACTCGCAAGGAATGTTGCTGATTGACGATACGGCAATTTGTAGCAGGATGCGAGAGTATTTTGACGAACTTCTAAATGAAGAATTTCCTCGAGCAGCTTTTTAAGATATTGAGCCGAATACCACAAATATTGAAGATATCTCAGAGGAAGAGGTGATGGAGGCAATGCATCAGATGAAACGCGGAAAGGCAGTCGGACCGGACAAAATCCCCGCGGAATTTTGGTTGAAAATGGAAAATGTCGGGCTTAGTTGGCTCACAGTCCTCTTCAACAAAATCAAAGGTGGGCAACCGATGCCTGATGCTTTCAGGAAAAGTTTTCTTCTTCCTTTCTATAAGAACAAGGGAGACTCACGCAAACTCAACAACTATAGGGCTATAAAGTTAACACCTCATACACTAAAGATCTACGAGCGAGTTGTCTGCAACCGATTGAGAAAGATTGTGCGGTTGAATGACAATCAATGCGGCTTTGTTGAAGGTCGATCTACAGTCGATGCGATTCAGTGCATTCGTATTGCGATGGAAAAGTATAGAGCAGCACGAAAGGACTTGTACTTTGTATTCATCGATTTGGGGAAGGCATTCGATAGAGTACCTCGTGATCTGATATGGTTGGCCTTGAGAGCACTTAATGTCCCCGAGGCATACGTCAGGATGATACGAGACATGTATGATGGAGCTACGACTAAGGTTAGATGCACAGCCGGTGAATCAGAAGAATTTCCGGTGAATGTCGGAGTACACCAGGGCAGTGTATTGAGTCCGTTGCTCTTCAACATCATCATGTGCTACTTATTAACACGTGTCTCCGACGGCCTAGAAATATCTCTTCTTTTTGCTGATGATATAGTCCTCAGTAGCCCAAACATTGTTGCCTTGCAAGCTGCGCTTACAAAATGGTGTGACATTCTGGAGGAGCATGGACTGAGGGTAAGTATAACAAAGACTGAGTTCTTATGCTGCCAATTCTCAGACCCAAATGCACCGATACCAGAAATGTACGTCAAAGGAGAGCAGCTTAAGTCTTGTACCAAGTTCAAGTACCTTGGCTCGATGGTGAACAGCGGAGCTACATGCGATGATGACATCAAACATCGCACAAAGGTTGGGTGGATGAGGTGGCGAGAAAACTCTGGAGTTTTCTGCGATAAGAAAATGCCACTGAAGCTAAAGGGCAAGTTGTACAAAACGGTTGTACGTCCCGCACTCATGTATGGATCAGAATGCTGGACCATGTATGAAGGTTACGCGAAAGAAATGACAGCGACTGAAATGAAAATGTTACGCATGTCAGTTGGTGTAACCAAAAGGGACCACATCAAGAGTAGCTACATCCGAGGCAGCTTGTCCATAGACCGACCAATCACCGAAAAGCTCGAAGACCGACGAATGGATTGGTATTGCCATGTTCAAAGGCGTCCGCCTGAGAACCCCGCAAAGAAAGCGATATCAATGGAAGTTCCACTTGATGGACCCAAGGCCAGAGGCAAACCGAATAACACCTGGATGTGTCAAATGAAAAAGCAACAACAACGCATTGGTCTCGGCGATGACACGATCCAAGATAGAGCTGCCTGTAGAAATATGCTGAGAAATTATCGCCAAAACGGGCGATGTGCCTACACCGCAGGTCGAGCAACGCGGAACCATGGAGCGGTATAAAGAACGAGGCAAGGAAGAAGAAGATACTATGGGAAACAAAAAGAAGCAAACTATGCAGTGGAAATTTTGCAACACGCATTGCTTTCGCTTCTTACAAGAGTTATCAGCCATTTTATTAAGCAAAATTTAAGAAATCGGTATTTCTTACATTCAATTCAGAGCTAAATTAACGCCCGTTTTTTGCTGAGAGGTACGTAAATTTCTCGCAAAGTGCACGCTGTGCGACCCAGGTGGGTATTGATTTAATTTAACACCCTCATCTATGCCACCGGTTATTGTTGCATCAATGACTCTAATCCTGTGTACGATGGCTGAAGCTATTTAACCGACAGACCAGATCCCCAACTTTATATGTTGGCATTCGATGACTTAATGGTAGAGATAACACTCTATCCCTGAGTTGCCGGAGTGTGGGATCGGCTCGCACTTTGACCATGGATGTTTGTTCTGTTTTTTAAATTTTTTAATCCTATGGCAACCGGTTCTTGAATAAAATCCTCCTGGTGCTCTTGTGATTATTACAACTACCAAGAGTGTGATCCGTCAACTACGAAAGCTATTTATGATGTCTACACTCCAAACCCTGTGGTTTATTCCTCTGGAAAAACGCCTCTCTAAAACCCCCACGAATTGCATTTCTTGAAAAAAAAAATGTAATCAAAGGCACATTTGACTCTTTCGCCCTACAGCATAGAAACGCTTTCACAACAACCTACCACCATCAATATTTTTTTGTCTTAAGTGTCTCTTTCCGTCCGTAGTTCAACACTTCCAGTTCTCTAGACAAACGATCATTGACTTTTCCCAAGTCTAATCGCTATAGTACACCGGAAGGTATTAAAAATATCTCTGACGATCGGCTTGGGCAAAAATTATTTTATTCAATTTCAACAAACCGGGACTGACTTAAACCTTTTGTACAACTCTTGAACACAGTCCAAATATTTCATTCATTCATTCAATTCGTTCAGTTCGTTGTAACAAACAGTGGAAGTGTCAACTAGATCATAAACTGTGAAATCCGCTTACAATTATAACGAACTTGTCCAAATGCCTTCCAATAATGTATAGTAACCCTGAAGTTTGAAAAAAACTCATTGTGCTAGGTTTTTTCTTTTCGTTCAATTCAAACTTATCTGAATGAAATGTATATTTGCAAATTGATCAGTCGTCTGATATCTAAGATCCAGTTGACCTGCACCTTTTGTTATATGTTGCGGTTATGACCGCGCTACTATATTTTCTATTATTATTTAATATTATGCCAAATTCTCGACAAGCGCGGGCCCCTATTTTTCATCGACTGGCCATATCTAATTTCAAGTAGCTACTTACGATATCTGTAGATGTACATATTTGCTAAATCGCATGCATATTACGCCAACGTCCATTTTCACTCTTATATTCTTATGGTAGTGCTGCGCGGACACAGCCGTAATTTATTGTTATGGATTAGGTTCAGTGGTCATAATTTGCACGAGCCGTAAAATGTGGTTTAAGATCTTTTGTATCGTATACATAGCAGTTGGTTTTTGGTATGGTCATTCATTGTCATATAGGTGTGATATGCATGAATTTCGTAAAGATGTGGTGAGGTTACTGGTATGCGGTTTACAAAGCAAATCGCAATTTCTTGCAGGCTTTGTGTTGAAGGTGTCATTATAGTTGGCCCCTTATTGAAGAGGTTGAGGTTTGAGTATGTTCCGCTTGAAATAATTGTAGTAATTAGGTATGAATTTGATAATATGTGTATATCACCGCAGTTTGGTTTTTTTTTCTGCTGAGTCGAACATTACCGTTATTAGGTAAAATTTAATATTCATAGTTCCGCTAGCGAAGTTAAGAAAAATTATGTTTTTTTTATTTTTACTAATTATTCGTCATTAAAATATTTAAAATTCATGTTAATTAATACTTGGCGTTGGTTTTACTAAACTATATTTTGTTAAGACGTATTAGTCAAGTGTACGTATTTTCATCTTGAAGCAATAATAAGAAATGTAACTTTCATTTTCTGAATCAATGGCGACCTTAATTGGTACACATGTTTTTCTTCCTCATCCTATAATCCGCAAACAATTCGTCTACAAATGGCGCCTAATATAATCTCACGTGCCAGTATATTTGCCCAAACACCTCATTAACACCAGTCCAAAAACGTCAAAATGAAATTTCATTAAACCTCGATACACACAATAAATGTTGATTGACAATCTTTGCGAGTCCATTAGCGGCCTATCTACATTTAATTATACTCAACCTGATTCATATGATTTCTTTCTACGTATTTTATCGTCCTTTAGCTGTCCATTTACACTGAGTAGATATTATTATTATATTCCAAACACTCAATACAGCCAATTAAAAGATAACTTGTTCACTTTTTTCCTTCAACGCACGAGTACTAATCAACCAAGATCCGAAAATGAACAAAAAACTGAACTCGGAAAAAAAGAGAGACAAATAGTTGGACAGTAAAATAGTTGGTGGTATAAAAATGTACTTGCAGTGCTGTAAATTACTTGCGGCATTGCTGAACCACACATACGTTGGGCGGTCTACTTTGAACAACCGCGACTCATATAAATATCGGAGATCAAAGATTCTGATCTCATTAGTTGATAGATAGACAGTTTAAATATTGGAAAATTACCGCTTGCATTTGGTTAATTAGTAGTAAAGGAGAGTACATTTTTATTCCTTTTAAACGTTAGTGGTTTTATGCCATCTAGCTGTTGCGCCTCAAGGCTTTTTGTAATATTATTTTTTTTTCTTATCAAAGGACGTTAATAATAAATGACCATATTCTCTAAAAATGCCAAGTAATTACCGCCAGAACGGGCGACGTGCCTACACCACAGGCCTAGCGACGTGACGCCATGGAGTGGTATACATTACGACGAAGGAAGTTTGATAAAAAATTGCAGCAATTGAAAATAATGCGAAATTAAAAGATTCAAATTCCTTTTTTTTTTTATTTCACCATTTTAAGATAAGAAAATGTGAGAGCAAAATTTTAGTTCCACAACAAAAATCTTAATTGTACTAAAGTAATTAATGTGAACATTTTGATTGCAATACCAAACACATGGTCATTCATCCAGTTAAAGCGTTTAACGCTTCGGTTTCATTTGCTCCAGTTACTGGCTTAAATCTTTCGTTTTTAGTGAAAGTTGTTATGAATTGATAAGAAAAATCAATTGATAAGAAAATCTGTAAAATATACACAAAGACAACAAAAAATAGACATAGGGGTGTGAGTCTAGAAAAATATTGCCGAAAAACTACATTCCAGAATAAGCCATGGGTGGAATAGATGAGAATTTCAAATAGAGCAGGGTCTGCTGCTACCCATTCGACTCAAGAACAATAGACTACTAGATAACGCATTGCGCAGGACCGTTATTCCATCTTATACGAATTTGACCGTCTGTGGTATCCACACGGGCTTCCAATTGGTAGTCCGCAAAGCCGATTAGAAGCCGTCATCGCTTCCACACTAGTAACAATTTCACTCGGTGCCAAATTTAGATATATAATTTATTTATGCAGTCGTGAATCATTCTGTTGTCAATTGTACAGCGGTATACCATTTATCGAATATATAGTCACAATTTTGCAAAGTGTTGTTGGTTTTTTGTGTGAAACTAGAAAATTATCAAATGATCTAACATTAACACAAACACAGTGTCGAATTTTGGTTAATAAATCTATGAAAACTTTAAAAATTATATTTTGATTGCATCATTTTCCGGCTCGCATTTGGCAGCACGTTTGGATGCTGTTTTAGTATGAAAAGTGACACTAAACATCTCGCCTACTATAGTAACATTTGAAAATCTGGTCTAAATATTCATCTGGGTAGATGTTGGAGCCACTTTTTGATGACATTTTCTTATTGTATGTGCATTCCCTGTTCTATAAATTCAATGGTTTATGCGGTACTTTCTGGCCACCCTGTATAACAAGGGATGAAGGGATGTTTCTTAAGAGGGCTCTTTTTGTTTATTCTGCATATGAATCTGGCCGATCTTTTATGTTTTTTGTTTTCTACAAAATCGAAAAAATTCCAAGCGACGTAATCGTTTGTATTACGGCTGTACAATCATTTTTCTGAGATTTCGCTTCGGCATTTTACCCCTAACGAGCAACTTAACAACTCCTCAATTCCAGAATATTAAAAATTTGCGGCCATCTCACGGCATTTACACTTTTCATTACAAATTGTTCGTGAACTTCACAATTCTCGTATACTACCGGTCTATTGTGACGTAGATGCGAAGAACGAACAATTTTTTTACAGCTATCCGCGTGATCTGGTATGTCTATCGTTCTTGCATTTGACTAAATGTCAGTTACGAATTTACCTGTAGGCTGAATAGGCCGCCTAGGGTTGCAGATTTTCAGGGAAGAATGGCAAATTTGTAGCAAATATTATATCAGTTATATACATCTGAAAGACTGATTTCCAAATTAATATTTTAATACCAAATTTAATAGTATAGATGGGCCAAACTATCCTCGTCATTAGATATGATTGGGGAACAGGCGGAGCATGTATTCTCCCTAAGTGAATCTGGAGAGCTTGCCATTAATTCAGAACTTTAAAACCTATAGGAATAAATATTAATGCAGCAAACATGTATGGTATAGGGGCCTACAGAATAAAATTCTTTTACATGTGAATACCAAAGATTTATGGACTTTCTTTTTTTTAAGTTAATATTCTTTTTCTTTGAATTTGTAATAAATCAAAAATTTAAATATGGAAATCGGCCGATGCGGAAGGATCCCTTTCTTCCCTTCTTCTCTCACCCTAAAACTGAAACTGTCAACCTTTCTGCAAGTTATATAGCACAAAAATTGCAGAATTTCAGCTGAATATCCGAGGAATGGGAAATTATTTTTTGTACTTTTGATCCTTTTTTTTAATCTTTCAAATGGCAAAAGTAATGCAGTTGAAACTCTCCTGACGGACATCCCTGTTAGGCGGACATTTTCTCAAAACGCAGCTATTGGAATGACTTATGTATAGAAAGTAACCCCACTTGGGTTGACCCCCACTAACCCGGACGCGGACAACATATTTCCATGCATTCGGATAGAATACCTCCTTTGGCCGGACAAGGACTTCTCCTGAAGGGACAAAATTTGGTCTAAATGAAAAAATAAATGAAATCAATAATGTATATATGGGGGAAATCCCGTAAATTGAATTTTCAGTACCCTAAATATTTGGAATGACATTGGGTGCATTTAGCGAACGAAAAATGTAGCAGAATAGTTTTCCCCGATTCAATTTATTTTTAACTTCACATTATGTAGACTATTCAGGGTGAAAGGGTTTGGTTGCGTGTGATTTTTGTAGCATTTCCAATGATTTCCAAGTAAATTTCATTCAAAGCAAGCAAGCAATGCAAGCCCTCCCCCATTGAGCGGACAAAAACTAGCTGACGAAGAGTGTCCGCCCAAGAGATTTTTTACTGCAAAAACAACTTGTTTAAACTTTGTTCAACGTACCGTATTGAAATTATTTACAGGATTTTAAAGAAAAACAAAAAACAATGTTGAAATTAACAGTTACAAACCTGTGTTTTTGAAGTGCCGAAACCCAAGAAAAACGATTATTGTGAAATTTTATGAAGTTTAACATTTGAATATTTTATGCGATAATTTTCACAAAAACACTACAGCAGGATAATAATAGCTGTTCGGATTTTTCCTCTCGTTTTTTGAATCGCAATTGACGACGTATGAATCGCATACCATGGCATTTGCAATTTGTATACTTGAAAACCCCTGGAGCACCAAGTTGAAATTGCTTTCTTTGTAATCCCCTCAAAAACAATGCCCGTAACAGTTCGCGTATATATTGCGGTGCATTCTTTGAAAATCGTTCGTGTATTGATCTTTGAAAATAAGATCTGTCGTAAATTTTTGGAAATCGCGCTAGCTAACGTCACCAATAATTACTTCAATCAATCGTCATATATGCACATTGAAAGTCGCGAAAAGGATGAGCATGGCTACGTATCGCTCTATAACAGTTTTGATTTTTTTATTTAATTACGATATCTCTATCGGCGCGTTCGCAATTAGTGGAATGCAATTTGCAAAGTCCCGGAGTGAAGCGTCCGTACCTTTTTTATCGAAAGACAATGTTCTAAATCGTTTATTGCCGATCAACATATTTTCACTTGAATTGTTGACCCCATCCGGGAACATATCTTTGATTCGGTTTGACTGGAATTTTAAAACCCATACGGGATTCGATTGATTCGATGTAGGTATTATTTGATTTGAACTTTGCATATTTGTTTGAACTAATTATAATGAATTTTGATGTACTCTTTTTTTTTGTAAATAGACCTTTGAAACGAATGTTTTTCGCGAGTTTTTTTTCATTTATCGAGTATTGAAAACTTGTCCCGTCGAGTATCGCCCTTTGAATTCTATCCCATTACATTACATTTACTCCAGGCGTTTGGTAAAATCAGAGTGCATGCCAGGCACTGTCTGAGATTATTTTAGAAATCGGTAGGGGCTTAGTCCTAAAGCTTAAATTTAAGTTTGCACCACTTGGAAAATTTTCTAACGGTACTTATCAGGGTTTTTGTCTTGTTTGGGTTTTTTGTGTATATCTCCGCTCCTGATGGTTGGACTTTCAAAAGAAAGACACTAAATTGTTCGCTAAAAAATTGCCTTAATCTTTTGTATACTGACTGTTCATCTCAAAGCAGTAGATAAAATGCTACAGCGTGTCAAAGTGGAAAAACCCGTTTTGTTCATGAGTTTTTTGCAAATAAGTCGATAACGGTGAATTTTCACTAAATAATTAATCATAGTTCACTTGTAGCTTATTGAATTCCCTACAATCCAGAAAAAAAATTAAATCGATACGATCATCCACAACGGAGATATGCCCAAGAGAAAGTCGACGATCTGAGATAGCAATACATTCTACGGGTATGTATGTACTATAGGGATGTCAAAAACCGGCCCATAACCCGATTTTCGTTTTTTTCCGTTTTTTTTTTTTTGCAAAGCCGGTCAGGTCAGACCCTCCAGTTTTAACCGGTCTCAAAGTACCGGTTTTCCGGTTAACCGAATCTTTTCATTGATTTGCTTAGAATTCTAGTAAAAACATGCATACACACTCGTATTGCTATAGTTCGTATCGTATGCAAAATTAAATCAAAGCTACAAGGAGAAGTAATTTGACGAAGCGATGGTTCTACGAGTAATAGCAATAAGGAGTGTTCGAAAATATATTTAAGTGCTGGAACTTGGAAACGAAATTTTTCATTGGGGACAAGTAATAGAATTGCATACGGAAAAATCAAGAAAATATAAAAAATTGTATAAATTTGGAAAGAATTTTTGTCCCGGTTTTAACCGGATGGACAAACAACCGTCCGGGTTAAAACCGGGAGGAGGAAAAAACCGAAAAAAAATGGTTAACCGTTCTGAAAGTACCGGTTTTCGGACTAACCGTCCGGTTTTTGATATCCCTAGTATGTACCAACATTCAGTTGGGCTTTACTTGGCGGCCAGTTGTCTTTCGCTGCAGATAGAGAGAGATATGTTCATTACGCGACACGCTTGCGAACAGTGACTCCATTAGCGGTATTTTTTGTAAATGAAAGTCAATTTGACAAAATTCGTTTTTTTTCGAAATAGTTTTGTTTGTTTGTTTAGTTTCGCCATGAGTTTTTGTTTTGTTTGTGCAAAATCCTTAAACGAAGGTGACGTTGTATCCGTACATTGATTGAGAGATGAATTGAACGTGGTCTAGAGAGCATGAAAAAAATTTGGGAAATGTGAATAGTGTTCTAATGCATCAATCATGTTGGAAAATTCAACAATTCAACAATCAGCTGAATTTATTTTTGAGTAGACCACAATCTTCAGAGGTATGAAGCAGGAGGCATTAAAGAAAAAAGAAACGATTTGTTGATATACTGCAAAATTATTTAACGAATCATGGTTTCTTAGTATCCCAGGCTGTAGAGGATGCGGATACACAATTTGTTCAAACGGCTTTACGCATGACGTCCGAGTTTGACTCAATTTTCATCGTTGGAGAAGACGTTGATCTGCTGGTTATATTGTCAGGTATTAGATATCATGTCTAGAGCGTCTATTTTAAAAAATGGAGCGAGGATCCGAAAATACAATTTTGTATTCATCAACAGGTTTAAAACACCAAACTCTTTCAGAGGATATACTTTTTCTTCACGCCTTCATAGGGTGTGATACGACTTCGGCCTTTTTAAGATATGGAAAAAGTAGGCTTCTCTCCTTTTTAAAGAAGAAGGAACATACTCACGTTTTACAATCCCTCGAGGTTTTTAAAGCAGAGTGCTCAGATGCAAACACTATATGCACTATCGGAAAGAATGTTTTCATTGCCTTGTACGGAAGTACACGTAACGACACATCACTAAGCGATTTCCGTTTCAAACTTTTTGCTCGCGCAGGAACGAAAATTAAAGCTAATCTTGCTGCTTTGTCTTCACCGAATCAGCCGCTGATCATCATTCCTTACGAGCGTTCCACCAAATACAGACATGGCTCGGCAACGTTTTAAATCCAGAAAACTTGGGCTGGAAGCGCACTCAGGTGGGATTGGAGCCTGTGATGATTTCGGGAGAAATTATCCCTTCATACCTATTCAATATTATTTCGGGCTCTTGTAAAAAAAACTGTGGGACAGCATGTGGTTGTAAGAAGGCTGGACTCACATGTACCAATATCTGTAGAACGTGTTGTGGCAAAATATTCTCAAATGTCGCAGTCATAACCGAAGACATAAATGATGAAGATTGCTACGAAGACATTTATGATATTCCAACGTTGGTCCCCCTTCCACAACCAAGTAGATCTGTATATCATATTCAGGATTCTACTGAAGAAAATAATACAAACGTACCCTCATCACTAAATAGACCATCCAAAATTAAAAGAAAGTAAATTAGGTACTTTATCCCATTAGTGAACTGCCAGGTTTTTGGAAAACCTTACTTTATGGGGGTGAACCTATTTCAATTTCCGCTATTGTATTATAAATATCGGGTGGGTAAAACGTCCCTTTCCGATGAGGAGGAATGATTTTTAGAAAATTTAATGATGAAAAATGCTAACATAAAATTGTTACCGCAATCGCCTGTTCTGATGGCTTCAGACTTTCTTCCCTCAAAAAGAAGGTATACGTCAACAAACTACAGACTTTAACAGTGTTAAAATAGAATATTTGAGCAGAAATTGCGCAGATCACAGCGGTCGCACTCCAACTTGTTTTCCAAAATGTCGTGCAAAGACCCGATGCTTTACCATCCTAACTGCATCTGCAACAAATTATACCTATAAGTATGTACGAGTATAACGCATAGTTACTTCGGAATGCTCACTTTCTTCCGGGTATATCTCGGCTGCAGCTGATCGTATCGACTTAATTTTTTTTCTGGATTGTAGGGAATCCAATAAGGTACAAGTCCACTCTTATTAATTTTTGCGCGAAAAATCACCGTTATTGACTTATTTGCAAAAACCTGATTTGAAAAACTGTTTTTTCAACTTTGACACGCTGTAACATTTTACCTACTGCTTTATGGTGAACAATCGCTATGCCAAAGATGAAGAAAATTTTGTACCAAACAATTCGGTGACCTTTTTTTGGAAATGCTACCATTGGGAGCGGAGATATACGCCGGAAACCCAAACAAGACAAAAACCTTCATAAGTACCGTTAGAAAATTTTTCAAGTGGTGCAAACTTAAATTTAAGCTTTCTGACTAATACCCTATCGATTTCTAAAATAATCTCAGACAGTGCCTGGCATGCACTCTGAAGCCCGATTTCACGACCGATCGCCTGGAGTAATTACATTATATGCATTTTACCCTGTGATGAAGTTTGAAGAATGCGCAACACTATCGTGTGTAGTCGATTAGAAAGTGATATGACTGACAAGGACAAACGGATCACAAATAGGCTTCATTCAAACGACGCGAAAACGGCTCGCAAGCTCGAGACAAATGCATTGGTTTATATGGGAAGCTCATGACGAGCGAGAGCAAGCAAGAGCCGTGCCACTGTCGATATGTGAAAAGACGTCTCGCTAGTTGTGTTTTGACAGCGGCACAGCTCTCGCTCGTCGTGAGCTTCCCATATAAGCCAATGCATTTGCATGGCTGGAGCTTGCGGGCCGTTTTCGCGCCGTTTGAATGAAGCCTTAGAATTGAAGATTTCACGTTCTATATACACGTAGATCACTATTTTATTGATCTCGTTGGAATAACGAGCTGCATTGCAGTAGCCTTCCTCAAAGCTGAAAGCATGACTAAATTCTCTATAGCTTCCTTATGATTTATTGGATACATGACTGTCATATCGAGCAATCATAAATATCAACGGCGCCAAAATCGCCATTTCAAATGATCTAAGACGTTTGCATTTGCGTCGGACTGATTTTACGCGATTATCTGCAAATGTCATACTCGCCGCCGCTTACTGTTCTGAATAACAAATGGCAGAAACATTAAAACTCAATTTTAATGGTAATCTGTGACAACTTGCTCAAGAGATTTAGATAAAAATAAATAGCTGTGGGTGTGAACATACAGAGCATTAACATAAATCACAAAAATAGAATAGAATAGATCGGCGTGAATAATGTCTGCGCAAAAAGAAGTACTTGGCTTGGCTATTTTAATACACACATAACATTCATGTGTATACCTATTATTTTGTCAAAGTTGCTGAAGAGACGATCAACCTTTTTAGCTGAGCGTATACGAAAAACATAGGTGCAGATGGAGGGATTAGAAAAAATCTTTAGTGATGCTATAACATCGAGAAAAATTTGATTCGAAACAAAAATAAAACTTTGGACTTATTGCTTTTACTATTGGCGATTTTCCGGTTTCAGCATGGTTCAATCAATCAATCCTTTTTCGAATTAATCATATTTCTCCTGAAAATTAGTAGCGAACATCATTGCTTTTTTCGAAACAATTATTATTTATAGGAGCTATACCAATAGATCTAAGACTTCAAAAACATTAGTACCATAAAAACATAACCTACCTTTCTTAGGTTACAGAAATGTGGAGACATATAGTTGAACTAAGGCCAAGCTCTTAAACCAGCAATGAAACCAAGCACTATTTGAAGGAATTGGCCTCTGTAAAGGTGATACGGCGCAAAACATTTATCATCAAAAACACATTAAATTTTTATCAATTATAGGTGAATTTTGTATCAGGATCGGTTCCGATTGATTTATCATGTCGTCGCGTGGGAGAATTAATGATGAAGCCGAAATGTCTGGAGGATTTTCCAACGGAATCCTTGGTGTCTGCCATCTGCGTCATCTAGCCAGTGCTATTGGATCTCAAATTTCAGTTCGCTTATTTTATTCTAAGCCTTAATGTGTCCCAAAAAATTTCAAACACCAAACCTCTCAACGCTAGCCCATTAAAGACCACTGCAACGAAACTCATAATGACACATGTGTCCATTTGTTAACCGAAGATCGAAGTGAACCAACTAATTGCACCTTACACCCGCCACCAAGGCTACGAAGAATAATAATCGTGTCACTTGATGTAGCATTGCGCCCACCACACCTGCGTTTGTTGAATGGTCTCAACAGCATTACTGCACCAGCACTGGATACCTCTGGAGACCATGTTCGAAATGTGATTAATAAGATTTCGTTTTTTAATCGACTGTCAACTGGCAAATGGTACTTAATGTCACCACTGCTGTATATATGCGTTAGTTTCAACAACAAGACAAAAGACCTTGTATCTCGAATATTATAATAATAATTATTATGTCTGTGCTCTGTGACTTGTTGTATTTCGATGCATGCATGCATGCATGTGCTGGAACTACCTAGTGGTGGACAACTAGCATTACTTCATCACTCTAGCCATCGAAATGCGTTTGCTTAGCATGGGGTAACTAATTTTCATTTTGAAATAAATAATAATCGATTTCGGATTTAATCCAGAAATATTTTTAATGATTTATTCATGCATAATTAAACTTATATGAGAGATGTATGTGTGTCTTCAGTGAAGTTGAAGTTGCGTTAACACTATTCCGCATTGAAGTGCGTGCCCAATAACAGAAAAAATAGATATGGTGTCGAATCTCTCAGATAATAAATGTCTGCACTAAATCAAATGAAGATTGCACTCGAGAGTGTCGTCATTGAAGATGTTCATGATACTTTCGTAATTTTTAATTGTGATCATTATGAATTGCATTATACATGGCACATAAACATGGAGACTAGTTTATCTCTGTGAAATTACAAAAGATTATAATTATTGTCTGAACTGAACTTACAGTTTTATCAAAATTATATGGCCTAGACATCACAGCAGGATTTTTATTTCATTTCAATATCTGATGCAGTTCCTAGCATAAAGCCTTTCTGCATCTAATCTCCGTTTTCTTAAATACTTGTTCACTATAAATCAAATAAATTATTACATGACCATATAATATGGATATAAAACACAAACAATCAGATTTATTAAATAGGAAGCAATAGTACGAGTAGCAATGATTTGCAGACAACAAAATAATGAGACGAATAATAATTAAAACATTGTTGAAAGATAAAATAAGTGTAAAAGTCAACATAACGGTGGCAGAACTATAGTCACACTCACTCGACGTTATTGAAAATTCACTTGACACAAGTTTCTTGAATTTGCAGTTGAATGAAATTTAAAGGGGATTTTAGATATAAAATAATTTTTATGAGAGAGCTTTAAAGGGAGCAACAAGAAACATACTTTTTTGCCACTACAGAGAGTTTGTAAAGATACACTTGAATTTTCTAAGCATTTCATTGTGATGATGAACAAATTTGCAATAATAAATAATTAAAAAAAAATAATATCATTCTAAAACTGACTGCCGTGGGCTCTATTAAAATATTTCATGAGAATTTTTTCTCCAGTGCTAGCAGGTCGGTGTATGATACCAGTCAGTTTTGCGGATGTTCCGCCTTCTAATCCAAGAATGTAGTTTTCTAGACGTGGATTGTATACGGATATTACCATAAATTTATCTTATGAACAAAGTCAGAAGCCTCTAAGACGTATGCATACTTGTATGTCTAAGATACTCCTAATAAAACATCTCCTTTCAACGCGCACAAAACCATCTTTTTGCTATATCTTGTGGTAAATTACATTACGCCTCTTACAGCTACACTTCTTGTACGGATTACAACGATATCGAGCCTTTGGTTGATTCTGTTTTTGTTGTTATTCATGTGAATAATAATAATAAGAGGCAGTCACACATTTGAGTATTTCCTCTTGAATCGTACGTATATCTTTGTAGTGCAGTCATATTAGCATTTCAAATAGAAAAAAAAATAGAGTAAGGCTAATTCTTGTGGTTTTTGAATCAGTGGGCTCCCAAGAATCTAAAACTCATTTTGCCATAAAAAATTTTGATCGGAAAGGTCCCAAAAAGGACAAAAAATGATACTCTTTAATCCTTGACAGGAGGTCGGCATGTGGGGTATCAAATCAAAGGGGCGTCAAGTACATTACATGCCCGGTGTTTGTTCCATGTTTCAAGGATCCCCAACGGAATAAATCGAGATTAAATGGAGAATTATTGTGTTTCCCGTGTATCTTTGCAAAGCCCTAATTACGAGAGTAATTCAAATTGTCACTACGTTTCTCACTTTTCCTAATCTATAATAGCTAAAGATTCTACCATTAAATTTGCTAAGAAAAAAATGATAGGAAAGCTCTAAAAAAAAGGACATAAAAGGACACTAATGTACAAACCTTGATCGAACGTGGGCATGCGGGGTGTCATATCAAAGAGGACGTCGAGTACATTCCATATCCGGCATCTATTACTTGTTTCATGAGAAAATTGGGATCCAATGGAAAATTTTCTTGATTCTCGTATATGTATCTTTCCAAAGCCGTAATTTTTCGTTTAGGCCCGAATTATTCCGTTTAGTGTACTTTAAACAGAAAACAAACACTGGATATGCAATGCACTCGAGGTCCTCTGTGATATAACACTCCGCATGTTCACGTTCGATCAAGGTTTGTAATTAGTGTCCTTGAATGTCCTTTTTCAGAGCTTTCCGATAATTTCTTTCTTAGCTAATTTAATGGTAGAATCTTAACCTATTATAGATTCGGAAAAGTGAGAAACGCAGTCTCAATTTGAATTATTCTCGAAGTTATGGCTTTGGAAAGATATACAAAAAAACACAATAATTTTGCATTTAATCTCGATTTATTCCGTTCAGGATCCTTGAAACAGGAAACAAACACCGGATATGTAATGCACTCGACGTCCTCTTTGATTTGATACCCCACATGCCGACCTCCGGTCAAGGATTAAGGAGTATCCTTTTTGTCCTTTTTGGGACTTTTCCGATCAAAATTTTTTTTTTAGCAAGATGAGTTTTAGATTTTTAGGAGCCCACTGATTCAAAAACCACAAAAAATAGCCTTACTCTATTTTTTCTATTTGGAGGCCTGAAATGGGATATTTTGACTGCACTAAATGAATGATTCAATCTGTTCCGAGATTGAATGAAACGAAAAGAACGAGAAATAAAAAGACTTTTTCGCAAAAATCAAAATATGGAAAACACTTAAGATTGTTGCATGCCAAAGAGTAATTTTGCATTAGTGCGTGGCGCGTTAAGAAAGTACCAACATATAGAGTGCCCATTGAATTGAATTGTCGTTTGGTTTATACTTTTCCGTTTGCGAATAGTGTTGGTTTTAACGATTGTAGTATATTTTTGAATCGTTTCATTGTGCGGGGGAAATTAATTGATTTTGAAAGTATATTGTAGAACAGTAGTGAATTGAATTTATGAGACTATGCAATAGTGAAGGGACTGCAAGCTAAATATTGCATCGTATCGAAAATTAATTGTGTAAAAACGCAATTCCTTTTTTAATAGACACTAAAACTGTTCACCTTTTTTTAAGAAACGCACCAGAATTGTATTTCTAATTACTATTGGTCTAAGCAAGAAAAACAGCCAGTACGTATTTCGGGCAAAATGTAATTTTGTAATCGTAAACTTTGTTGACTGCTGACTCCTTTCAATGTAACATTTTATCCAATATTACATTACACAATTTTTGTGAATAAATTCAAAATGGTATACAAAAAAGTAGGAAATTCGTCGCATTGTCGACTGGAAACAAAAAAAAAACAGCGGAGCTTGAAATTCCGCAAAAACCAGTCGATTAATTATTTTTTTTTTCTTTAAGGATTGCTAACATTTTTATTGTCAAAATATGTAATTTATCGAAAGACTAGACTCAGAAAAAAATCGTCACGTAAAATTGAAGTGAATTAATATAAAAGTAAAATTGAGAGATTGTAAACATGAAAAAAAGAGGAAATGGGGTAATTTTTGATTTTTTAGCGATTATTTACAAAAAAGGCAAAATATTTCGAAAAATGGTCTGAGGAAAATTAGGCGCTAGACTAGATAATGCACAGATTAATTTATTAATAATTTTGGCTGAAAATTGAGTCGCTCAAATCAAGGTCCCCCATTATCCTCCATGGGCGTAGCCAGGATTTCGTAAACGGGGAAGGCAAGCCCAAAATTATTAAATCATCGTGATCGTAGCCTGGGATTTTCCTATGTCGTCGAGGGTATGTAATTGAAATCTACGACAACAAATAAAATTTCCCGTCCCGTTCCCACTTCGCAGATGCCTGCGGACCACTTAGTCTAGAAATGAATTGCTATGCGTTACGAGGATGCATTAAAAACTTCCAAAATGTTTTTTTTTGTCTATTCAGTAGGTAGTGGTCAGGGTTTTATTTTTTTGGATTTGTTAGATTCAGCATTATACCCTGTCGGGTTGATGCATTTTTCCCCAGCGGTAAAGGTTTTTAAGCGTTTGTAATAGTTCGATTTGCTACCTTTCAACTTAATGGGAGGATGTTCCATGTTTTATCGCTTCGACTACTGCATTCAGGGTGCTGAGCTCAATTCCAGAGCTTTCTACCAAAATGTCGGTGCGGCACAGGGACAAAACTGCAAAAAACCGTTTTTTTTGTGCTTATGACTCCGAAACTGTACATTTCTGCGAAAACCTGTCCACGAACTTAGAGAAAACATGATTACGCGTCCAACGCGACGATAATCTTAAAAATGCGTTAAGCGGTATCGCAACAATTGATGGTCTTTTTTTTAGTTTTACTTTGTTTCGCAACGAAATTTTGGTGGGAAGCTACGATTCGAGCTCAACACTCCAAAGTAGGTATATACAGGGTGTCATTAAGTGGTCAATACTGTAAGGGTTGATAGAACAACTTGCATCAGCAAGAAAATTACCAATCGAAATTTTTTGACCGTTACCTTGTTATCGCTCTTTTTGTGAAAGTCATCGAAAATCGTGACTTGTCATTAAAAATCATGATTTGCAGCCCTCGTGATGACCTAATCCAAAATTTGATTTCAGTTTCAGAAACTACATAAAATTTCACAAAAACTACAATTTTTCCTGTTGCCAACATTATCGCCACTTTCAAGATACATTTCCTCAAACTTAATAGAAATTTTAAAATAGATTTTTCATAGAAAATTCAAACAGTCATTTCATAACGGTGCCTTATACGTACAACTCTGCAAAGTTGATAAAAGTTGCTTCAACATATTGGCTTTCCAAACTAAAAATATTAGCTAATGATTAAATGGGTATGTTTGATGAATTTGAATAATTCTGCTGGATTCGGCCTCCTCCATTTTGTATGCAGACTCGACACCTTCGGCGCATGAAAGATACGGCCCGAAGGATTTCAGGAGGGTTCTCCCTGTCAATGTTGTCAAAAGTATCATTAATTCGATGCAGCAACTGTTCCCGGGAGGTAAAATTTTGCAAAATGGTATCCTCCTCTGACAGTCGCTCGGTAGTCATTCCTGAACTTGCGTAAGGTGGTATGGATGGATACCGGTTTTTCCGACTGAAGAGTCTTTTGGATCGTTATCCGAGGAATATCCAGCTGAAGTTCTGCTTTACGCGTGCTCAATTTTGGGTTAGTATCGAAGATATTAAGAATCTCTTTTTCTCTTTCAACACTAGTCCGGCGAGCTCCTTGTCTACCGGTGTGGTTTGGTGCTCGACCTGTCTCTCCAAGAAGCCGATACGTTCTTTCGAAGGTACGTCTGCCTGGAATTCGTCCCTGTGTGAATCGTTTACTATACTCTCGAACTGCTTCAAGTCTATTTCCTTCTTCAGCTCCACACACCAACACCATATCGGCAAACTCTCTATCGGAGAATTGGTTTTCCACCATCGCGATTTGATTTAATTGGTATAAAGATGAAGGCCAAACAATGTACAAAACTTAAAATATCTTACAGTTCTGGTCAAAATATTGCGGCGAGACTCTATCCCGAATTATAATAGCATTTGTTTGTCTTTTCCGAGTTAAGGGAAAATTGATAGCGATTCCACTGAAGTCATGATTTATACCATTAAATGCGTGTTTCCCTAAAATTCTGCAAGTAAATATGGAAAGTGATATACCGTTGGAAAGCCAACATGTTGAAGCAACTTTTGTCAACTTTGCAGAGTTTTACGTATAAAGCACCGTTATGAAATGACTGTTTGAATTTTCGATGAAAAATCTATTTTAAAATTTCTATTAAGTTTGAGTTACTGAAACTGAAATCAAATCTTGGATTAAGTCATCAGGAGGGACTTTCACAAAAAGATTGGTAACAAGGTAACAGTAAAAAATATTCCGATTGTTTTGGTAATTTTCTTGCTGAAACAAGTTGTGCTATCAACCCTTACAGTATTGACCACCTAATGCGGGACACCCTTATAAAGTACAAGAAAAAAAAATGAAAGAGATTTCAATCTTTCATTTCATTATTTCATAATTATGGAACTATGTTAGAAATGGCAAACTTAAATCATCTGAAATTAACAAAATCATTGCGCAATTTTATACAATGGCGTAACCAAGCAAAATATGACATAGCTATGCAAAATAAACAAAAATTCAATTCAATATAATGTACAAGCTTTCTGAGAATTGAGAGCGTCTTCTCAATGCGATAAGACTGACCATTACGTAGATAAGATAGAGCTTTCTTAAAATTTGACTTGACTGAAATGTTTAACACCTTTTCTATCAATACTTTAATAAACAAAACTGACAGGAAACCTTAATTGTTGTTGACGATTTTAAATCTTTATCCTCCAAAAAAAAATTCTTGATACGATCATGAAGTTGGAACGAAATCCTGGCTACGCCCATGGCAACGACAACAAGGCCAGACACTATCACTTTTGTCCTCTTGTTAGGTAGCTGATTGTTTTTTTATGATCTTTGGAAAAGACACCCTTTGCACGGTACTAGAAATGTGGTTGAAAATATCAGGAGGCACGAATCGAAGATGGAATTTACAACTCAAAAATTCGTCCGTGCATGCCTATATGTTCGCGATATATTTCATTAACCTTGGCAGCCTCGAGATCAAGTTTGCACAGATAAATTGCTCAACAAAATTTAAATTATTGTCTTAGCAACAGAGAAATGTTGTCTTTTAGTCTGTATATCAGATTGCACATTGTGCATTTGAACAGGGCGCCAATTCAAAGAGTCGCTAAGCCAATAGATCAAGGCAACAGACAAAGATCCGAAGAGCATAATCCGGCGCGCATTTCTCTACAAAGAGTCCTAACTATCACCGTTTGGAAGTTAGAGTCGCCGAAAAATCCCACACACAAATTTTGATCAGAATTTTGCAAAATTTCGATTTTGAAAACATAAAAATTTACATTTTTTTATAGACATTTCGGCGGTTAAATTTCCAATTAGTGATATCTTGGACTGTCAACATTGTAGAAAAGTTTTAAATATTCGAAAATTTCGATTAGATTTGAAGCGCCCAAAGTTTCCACAAAAAGTGCAAATTTTAACCAAATGTTAAGTTTTAAAGTCGAACAAATTGAAAATGGGGGTGTTAAGAGCCGATGTGTAGCATATTTCTCTACAAAATTGAGAGTCCCAGAACATGTAATTTTGAGAAATAATAATTTTTAGATTACAATCTAATACTGACTACCTCTCGAATTTATTAAAGGAACTACAGTGGAAACTCGATGTATTTTGCTTACAGTTATGGAGTTTCCAAGGTATCAAGTTTTCTAGTTTCGAGTCTTACTAAAAGAAAATATCCAGTGCCGTCTCATATAATTTTCTGTGCATTTTATTACAAATAAAAATTTTCGAAACTAAAAGCGACTTCTAGGCTTTATCAACGACTTTTTAATAAATTTCTTGATGGCTATGGATACTACGAATGACCGAAAATGTAACTCGGATACTCGTTTGGTGTATTTTTTTCAGCGAATTGAATATTTATTTGAAAGCGGAAATGAGAAACTTCGACATATAGGGACTTTCGTAAGAACACTTCGACTGGATGTGACTCATTATATGTAAAATTGAACAGAAATGCACTACAGGATAATGAGACTGGCATAGAAACTGCACCTCAAAGATAGATTCTGCTTATAAAAATTAAGTTTTTGTATGCAATCTTAAACAAACCTTACCTAAATGTCTCTACTGAAATTAAAATAACGAAAATCATACCACTATGCCATAGGGCTGCTTGTAAACTACTAGGTCTATAGTAGAAAGTGAAGGGTTTCCAAATGTTGACCGCACTCGAATTGAAAGTTTGACTTCCCTAAATAATACGAATCGAAAAGACAAATAAAAGAGCGACTTTTCACACACATGCACAGGGTAAAATATAACCTAGGATCGGCCCTGTATACAGATTTCTCCGGCGACAACCTCTCACACTCAACTTCACACTTCATTTTTTTGAGTACATATGTCCCCTATGGCCATTGCATCTGACCTAGTCCGAAAGTTTCAATTTTAACCATTTTCTCCGAGTTTTTAGCACGCTTCTTACATTCAACTTTAGTCAAACTGCCCTTGTTAGCATGGGCGACGTTGTTTTGTGACTCGGCGACTAAATAACAATTTTCAATCATTTCTCAAATAGGAACAAAGTATGAACAGAATTGGCGACGGATGTCGCATAAAGTGATCCTGAATGGGGAAATAATATAATAATTCAATCAGCGAGCACAAAAGTTTCTTTCAGCTCTGTATTCCCGAATGGTGAAATATCGTCGGCCGACATTCCCACAAAGTCAAAAACACACAAGCCTCAGGCCAAATAAGAATGTAGAGTGCATTATGTAAATGCGGTCAATTATTTTTTGGTCAATGGTAAACCAGCCAAAAAGGCAGGAGAGAAAAAGAACTGTTCCTACGACGATCTAAATCAATTTCTGTGTCATGGAGCTTCAACGGAGCATGACCCATTGCGGTGGGTTAATCTCAATCTCACTTTCCTCGTCAGATTCCAATAGCTTCCAGTCCAGTTCTTGCTTGAGATATTTCAACAAAGACAAAATATCTTGACAGCTAAACTCTGACTCCTCATTAAAGTTGTCCACCTCACCACAATTCCATAATTTGCATCGAGAAGCTATTGGAACTGTACAGTGATAAGGAAACAAATTTTCATTTATGAATCTGGCGGGATTTTCAAAAATAAATTTTATTTACATTTAAAATAATACAAAATCATATCAATCGTTGTGTGAATATTGCAACTTAAGAAGTTTATATGCGTATTTTTAAATGAGCCCAGTACTCAGCCCTTGTGCTCATCGCCCCAAAATGTGTGGGAAAAGATAGGAAAAAATTCTTCACTACATTTCGCTTCTCAGAATCACTCGATGACGGAGCTGATAGTTCTCGAAATTATCTCGTCAACGTTCGGATCCAAAATTTAGAAAACCCTTATAATTATAGATTTCACATTTTATTAATACATAGGTGTTACTGTCTTAAATCTTTCGTTTTTGTTCATTGTTTGTTTGCACGACAAATGATGATTTTCCCCCAATGGATAATCAATTAATTTTTGTGTAATTTCAATAGCGATAGGATTCAATCAGACATAATCAATTTCACCCCAATTTTTATGCGTTTCAGACAGCGTCCGATAAGTGCCTAGTTTTCATTGTCATGACATATACATAAGTGATACCTTCAATAGAAAGTTGTTAAAGCATTTCAGTCTTTTTCATTTATTTCATAGCGCATCATTACATTGCCCTATAGCAATTCGCGCAGTTACCCAGAATAAGCAATAACTTTAGTAATTCGTTAGTAATAAATTTAGCTAGGTCCAAACGCGCAAGTTAAACGCTGTTAGTCTTTAAATTCATTTTTTTCACCAAATCGAATCTATTCAAAACTTCTCGCGTCCGTCGTCTAAAGCCTCTATCGAATCAAAATGCACAAACAAACAAATGGTTTTATGTCAAGTGCAACACCACCTAACGCGTATTTGATCAGCCAACAAATCATATGAACTCCACTTTGCTATCTTTAAAAAAAAAACAGAATGCATGTACCAAGCAGAAGGTTAATTCCTGAAGAATTCACACTTCATCCCATCCATCAGTTAAAGTAACACGCCAAGATGGCATAAGACGGATGATAAGTAATTTATAATAACCGCAAAACGTTTTGGTTCAATTGATCGGAACATACGTCTATATGTATGCATGTTCTATGTAGGTACAATCAATGATCAAGGAGAGAGGAAAAAATGATCAATGGTAACAAACAAAACCGCAAACAGATACGCCAATCGTTATAGTCAATAGACCTTTTTTTATCTTCCTATCCAACTTCTAGTCAATTGCTTTGACTCGACTATAGAAGAAGGCTGGCTTCCTCAATATACAACAGGTTGGAATAGCGCAATTGAATTGAAATACGCGGAATACCTGGTAGCTTCATCATTTTTTCATTTAATTGTATAATATCGACGCATACCTATGTCTAAAGATGCTTCTTTAAAAATTAATTAGCGTTGGCAAGTAACAAGAGAAAAGTATGTAGTTGGGTATATTTTTGCGTAGTACAATAGAGTGAGAAGAGACTTACCTCCTTGGCTGGCAGAGGGTCAGATCCAAGTCCATTCTGAAATTAAGAAAAAAAATAAGGAATTAATTTTGTTTGTTAACATTAAAATGTATCTATAGGAAATGTCATAAATGAAAACAATGTCCGCCCAACAAGTGTATGCACACTTGGAGCTCCATCAAAATATCTTGGCCTTTGTCCAGGATCAAGACCACCGACCGGTTCTAACACAATGTCATCGTCAACCATACGATCAAAATCTTTGAAATAACATAGCCCATAACATCGTAAATGGAATCTGTTAAAATCCCGATAAAAGTCAACTTTATGGCCTGATCGCTAAGCGCATAACCACCCGTCTATTTGTATCTCTTCACAGAACAGAATCTGTACGAATCATTTATTTGCACACGGTCAATTGGATCTATTCTCAAGAAAAAACATAAACTGCCATGAATTTGTTCTATATGCACTTGTACTCGCGTATCATTGATGTTGTGCATCATCGCATAGTATGTGCAAGATGCAAGGATTTCAAATTGCCCCGTTCCATTTGAGATGTGCATTTGTGCAACAAGACAACCGCCAACAACCACGACATCACATGCAATCAGAGAACAACGATCGTTTGGTGCATATATGGCTTGCAACAATCAGCAGCAACCTCCCAAAAGCGATTATATTGAAAGTCTAATTGGTCATCATAAATTGTACATTTACAACGGACCAAGATGCCTAGGAGGTGGAGGTTTTTCCGTCTGTCGTCGTTCTTGTCGCATTATCTGTGTAACCGCTATGATACATGAAATTATTGTCCAGCTGCAGATGACCAACGCGCCAGCCAACTCAGGTGGATATAGCGAAGAAATGGTCAATGAGGGAATTTTCTTTTGGGATATTTGTTTTATGATTGGAACAATGGTTGACTATTTTTTTGTTTTCATAATGCTGAAATGTAACTATAGTTGGACATGGGGCATTTCATTTCGACATTCCTTTATAAAGTTGGGAGTAATTGGAAAAATTTTGTCGCAAAATAATTGGTTGTGACTTGGGACAAATTTATTTTATACATATTGAATAGTATCGATATTTATCAATAAATTAAATTAATCGAAATTAATGTCAACAAAAACGAAAGATTTGGGTAAGACAGTAACCTCAACATTCACGCAATTTGCGTTACGGTGACAAACTCTAACTTGAATCCTGCCTGAGAGTAAGTGCTTTCCTAATTCATACACCGAGCACTGAATTTTACGAACGAAGAGTGAACGTGAGCTACGGAAAAGGTCTGAGATTAAAAAATGTTATGGGGCGCTAGGGCCATCAATGAATCACTTGGTGCAATTCAGTGAGCATTAAATATTGAGGAACAAAAAAAAACTCCTATGAAACGATTTTTTCCTCTCACTTCCCAATATTTTGATACATATTATTTTTGCTGTAGCTTTTTTACTCTCAGACTATTTTCTGTGTCTTTTGCCGTTTTTAAAATAATCGGTAAAAACCGGAACAAAAACCCCCCGCCCCCCTTTCTAAGGTTGCGGACCTCCAATCGGTGGGGACTTCTTTTCCTATAAACTGGGAGCCATCGCCAACTATCCTGCAAAAATCCTGCGATTTAGGACTTTTGCTGACCAAATATCGTATTCTCTTTGACTAATATGGTAAATTTGATGGACCGACCGCGAAGTCTCTAAATTTTGATATCACCCTACCAGGAAGCAGTTTGCAAAGCGTTGCTATTGAGGCTCTGGCGGTGTAGGCCCATCTTGCTTAAACGAATTTATTCGAAAGTGGTCGACTCTACACAATGTAAATCCATTCAATTGAAACAACTGAAGCAATCGATTTGCGAAGAGATGGGACGAATTGACTGCTGCGAGGAGGTTAAAACGAATCCAAAAACTCTGAGTTTAAGGGCGTTTCTTCGTGCTTTATATAAATTTGAAGTTCTATCACGGCCAAAGGAGCACACTGGGTGGTCAGCTCGTGAGATGGAGGGATGAAGGTGCCCTCATCATGGCAAGTGCTCACATTACCTCTCCGCGGTGGCCGCTAGAAACTTCACTCCTCTGAAGGCCTAACTGTGGGGCCGGTGATCGTATGACCTCTCTTCAGACAAGCCTCGCTATGCAAGTAAGTATGTATTTAGGTGCATAGTGAGCCGGCGAGTCGAGATCCGAAAATCACTGTATATACCAGATGTTATCAGGCTATGTAATCATACTGTTTCTGTTAGATATGCCTAAATCCCCGGGGTGTCAGACAACCCGTGCCCATCGGGGGAAGGTCATCAGGGCGTAAATGATAATCACTAACGGAGCTCCTTGGATACCGGGTTACCCCCAAGGGTAGCTACAACCTTACCGGGGTAAAGCGAGACAATGCTTCGGTGGACCATTTTTTCCCCAGCTACTCGTGGGATCAAAACATGAATAACAACAACAAACCCAACCAAAACAAACAACACACTCGAAGTCAAGATGAAATTCACTGCTTTGAGTGGTTCCTCTAGGGAAAAGGGAAGGCCGGCACCTCCGAACAACCAAGGGAAGCCACCCAGTGTCCCAGAGAAGCTCTACCTCTCGGACATTGACGAGCCTAGACCAGGGCCATCTAATTAAATAGATAACAGGCGCGACAATCCAGCATTGGACTAAGGCCGCAGGATGTGTTAGTGAAATCCTATTTCCAAGATCTTATCTGCTTTTTTGTGGAGGTAATGAGATCAGCAACACGCTCAGCAGTGTTATTTATCCCCATAAATGGGTACTCGTTTAACATCTGAGTGAGATCATAGTCCATCACAAGCTCGTGAGTTCGAAAAACACCATGATCCACGGTGAGATTCGAACTCATGACTCTGTGTACCAGAGGTGCGCGCACTAACCGCTAGACCAGCTAGACAACCATCTAATTACAAAAAGAAAAATCCGAAACTTTGCGAGCCAGCAGGCATCAAGGGTCTCCTGAGAAAGGGACTCAGCGGCGTGGGATGCAAGCGCTTCCTCAAGTTCCTGGCACAGGAACATGAGCCGATAAACCCTCAAAGAACTCCAACCAGCATGCACCTCAAGCCAAGCGACAATGCTCTACGGACGAGGTCTCACCTGCTCTTGCGCTAGACACTAAACGGCAAAGAGTGGGCCTAGACCAAGGTAGCGTTGTCACGATTGAAGGCGGCGACAGGGACTGACGCGAAACCCTCTACGAGTAAGGCGACCTCAACAACGGCCAAAAGAAGCGGCTTCTCTGCGTCTGCACCCACTGGAGGCAAAGGGAAAGCGAAAGCTTCTTACGCGAAAGCCTCTGATCTGTGGCCTAAAACACCAGTGTGGCCATAATCTCCACTAATCAAGCTGGATTGCTCACGTCAGAGCAAAAGACGACGATTCAAAACGTGCTGCCATCCTCTCTGAGCGCGCTAAGCAGGTGAGGCCGAAGTTCGCCAGAATAAGATTCAGGACCCGCCACAACCTCTTTGAATGTGAAAATGGAGCCACGACAGAGTGGTTCACTAAGCTAGCTGGTACTATGGAACCATGCCCGGGATCATCCCTCAAGGCGGTATTGGGCAGCAAAATTTCGCGTAACCAGATTGCCAACGTGTTCTTTCTGCGCACCACGGAGTGAAATGCGGAGAAAGCGCTAAAACATCTGGAAAATCATAACGATGGCCTTTACATCGTACACTGGAGAGTACTTCGCGAAGCACGGGAGGGTGAAGGCATCTCAGCCAGTCTATCTATAGACCCAGTATCCTTCGCTAAGCAGAACTAAAATACGTATCATTTGTGGCATTCTCACAAGCCTGTCTCACACTCCTGTCTTAGATCACATTTACGCTGCGAAGAAGACGACGAGGCCTCTTTCCACGTACTGTGCGAGTGCGATGTTGTGGCCCAACGCCGCTGGTGACTATTCGGAGTGGGCCATCGAGACACGGCCGACATATAGCTTCGACGTCTATAAGCAATCTCAACTCCTTTCTTAGCGCGATCAACCTTGATCGTCAGGCATAGCCCTGCCCATCTGCTTCAGTGCTACGAATCCCTTTGAGTTCTACATCTAAAACACCCTGTATAAGAACTTTTTTTTTGTATACTATTTTCACTGATTCAACTTCACTTTGTGGGCAACTTAAAACGACTCCAATTTATTAGAATGAAATACACACAATCCGACAATCACCTCCACCGTATCTGTGATTGACAATCAATTGTGTTTTTTCTAGGTTTCGTCCATTTTCCAATTGCGCCCGGCACGAAGTTGACCACACCATCCCGAGATTATTATGTCCGATCACAAAAAGTGGCAGAATGTGATTAGCGTAATTTACCGCGGCCGCGCCGCCGCCACAATATACGACCGTAACGACCAGCGTACATACATATTAGATTAAAGAGGACAAAGAGACACACACAGCACCTGAACGTGTGGGACATATGGAAAAACCATGATAATGCATTGAGATTGAGTTTAAGAAGGGAAAATGTCGCCAACTTGGCAATACAGTGATTGGTAATAAACGTCATTTTCCGCAATACTCCACCCAAGTCAATCACACAAATTGACAAGGAGACGGTTTTTGTGCGCGAGGAAGCAATAAAACATGCTCGCGGTGATTGAAGTATAAGTCCGTAGACGGCGGCGGTTACCTAGTTGGTAACGATCACATGTAGAGAGAAACGATTAAAGTGAATGTCAAGTATAAATTTTATTGCTGCAAAAACACTTGGAGCAATCGTTTGAAACTTAATTTCAGATTGCATTTCTATGTTGACCTTTGACTCTTAAAAGCATAATTTAATGTTTCCTTTTTTTTTGATAAGTACACGAGAACTAAGTATCATTTCTCCAACTGAGACCCTCAACCCTCATGATTGAACGCATGTCCATGTCATACTACTTTGCATTCACATTTAGATACCAAAATGATACATTCGAAGGTTATCCAGCCCCGTGTATGCCTACTTTGTGGTGACATTTGAAAAATGTCCATGCCATCATGCAACCTGCTGCAACATAGTTTCCATAATTGTCATGACAATCGGCTAAAAAGAGCGCTTTCTAAAAATTCTATCTGTGTAGAAAATGCAATTCGTTACGCGCATAGTATTACGCGGACTGTTTCAAAGCATATCACTACCGCCTTGTCCATACTACGTACGTACTATGCAGATACTACACATTCCCAGTATATCTGACATTTATCACTGACAAACCTGTCGATAAGATATCTAATGGCTACCGCTCAACCGTTTTGCATGAAAATACAATTAATAATATGCGGAAGATATGACACCGTGTCCAAGAGTGATGTCGACATAATACTTCAGGTTCAGATGCAGTCTTGCCTGGTTGATGTGGTGGCATAAGGTATGTCCACAAGAGACTTGTGATCTCCACTTGGAAGCATTCGTTATTTTATATGGGTAAAAGCACATAGCAATATGTCGAGTGACCAGATGCATGCTAAACAGAATTAAACTGCAATTTATATCATCAATCAATTAAGTGGATTAAGGTGATTTCGACGATTGAGAGACATGGAAATGTTTTGCATATGGTGCAGTTCAGTGACGCCCCAGCAAGAACAAGCGGCGGGTCTCCGTTAAGATTTGGACTACTCGTGTCTAACATTAAAAATCTAATTCAATTAATTGTATCGTAAATAATTAGTTGGATGATGCTCAATTACTCAATTAATTTCAGCACCGCTTTTGTTGCTCAAATACATAGTGGAAAATCGGCTGGACTTGGAAATAGAGGAGTCCTAATATGACCCCTGATACAGATACAAAAAAAACTGCACTCCACTGTCCGAGCTATTAAACTAGCACTAAGCAGTTCAGGCAGCTTCACAGCTAATCCGTGAAATATTGCCATAAATCGATGCTGCAACCGGCTCAAAAACACCTCCTTGTCCGATTAGGTAGCACAACCTTGCAATATTAGTTGGACACTATGCTGATCAGAGATTGGCATGCGAGAAAAGTTTGTGACTATGGTGGATGATAGGGTGATTTATGTCTTATAGGCGGGTAGGAAATAAATGTACAGTTTGCGTTTTAGTTTTTCTAAATAAAATATGTGAATATTCATACATTCAAAAGTTTTTTTTTTTTTGTAAATGTTATTTTATTGGTATTTCCTCTTTTTGTACGCCAACTCATTATTGCTTAAATTTTAACGCGGACCGATAAGAGTACCACAAGTATTTCGTCTGCTCCAGAACAAATTGCCAATAGCACAGAAGCAGAAGAAGATGAATCGTCTCAGTTAGCAGGAAAGCCATAAGCCAAATGGCACGCTGAATCTGAGATCAGGGGTGGCGCTTTCCCCTATACAATTATGTAGAAATATATTTCCCCAATTGTAATCCCCAGCCAAACAATTACCGTGCTATATACATGTGAGTTGTCCAGTTTCACAAACTAGTTAAGCTCTATACTTAATTCATTTTTATAAAAAATCGCAAAAAAATGCTGAAAAGTTTATTGTCTACTTATTGGAATTTTTTCTGTAAATATATTTAGGAAAACCATCTTAATAAATTGCGATATGGCATAATACTCCTCTATTCCTATTTTTCAGAATAAACGAACTAAACTGTTCGGATTTAACGAGTTTTGGCACTGGAGAGAGATGTTTTAACGAGTTTTGCAACGCAAAGTGAAGCCTAGGAAATATGCGATATTTGATTGGCAATGGTGTGTATTTTAAACTTGACATGATTATTGGGGATTGCCCAATGGGAAAAAAGTCATGTTCGACAGGGGGTCCACAAGAAGGAGAAATAGGGGAGAAAAAGTGTAATTTTTCATTTTTTTTTCTATTTCAAAAAATGTCAACTCTATAGCAAAATATTCCGAGTACGTAATAAACAACATAAAAATCCCTTTCAGTTCAATTGAATTTAATGTATGGAGCTCCAGCTATTTTTACTAAAAATTATGTTGATCCGGTGACCCATACTTATATAATAAAATGATCCAAATTACATCAGACAGGAAAATTTTGGTTTCACCTCATACCTCAATCAGATAAAAATCAAGGCTACCTTACCTTCCGTACAAAGTTTCCTACGGTGATGATTTTCTTTGTGTGTTTCTCAGGGGGAAGGTTTCTCTGTTGTTTTGGTTTCAATGAAGGAATGCGCTCCATTTGCTGATAAATCCGTCGTTAACGGAAAATAAAGTTAGATAGTGTGGATTCGATCTGATTTAATTCCTGCATTATCTTAAGAGTTTTCTTGACAAGGGCGCATCCATTTTATCACACTGGCGGACAGGTTGTTTTGGGTGCGACTGGATTATTCGATTCCCGTCAGTTACTCCCACTGTATGGATACGCGATTGCCCCTCAAAATCGACTTCCCAACGACAGGTTCTGATCTTGATGATCCTCCCTGCTGAAACCATGTTGCTTGAATTCAGTATGTTGTTACGCGAAAGAAGAAATGCATTCAAATGAATATTGAAAGGACGTCAAAACTTTTTTACAATGCTCACTCGTCCTCTGCTTGCCAATTGAAATGCGTTAGTACGAGGTTGTATTTTACTTATCTGTATCACCTTTGTTTTTAACTGAAACTTTGTCCTAAACATTCGGCCTTTCTTTTACGCCATTCGGTGGAATTGGTACTGGAATGTATGCCTTCAAAAATTATGTTCACCAGTTGGGCCTAATCTCTCACAGGACCGTGTAATTTTACCTTGATTGAAGGCTCGAACTGAATTGCCCAATTTTGCGTCCTTGTTCCGGGTCACGGATGAGAAATTCTTTTTGAAATATTAAACAATCAGCTCAACTAATAATATGATGGAAATCCCATCACCAGTGCTTAAAGAAGTTTAAGATTGAAAAGAAATATGCCCCGAAGCAAACTAGTTGCTTTTGAGGTGAGCATAATCTATACTGTATTATTAACTGAAAATGAATGTATGCTGAAGAAGATGGGTTAGATCTTATAAAATATCATGGGGGAACCATGATATTTTATAAGGACATCCAACAGCTACAAAATGACACTGAATTGAAGTTTTTCGAGACATTCCATACAAAGATAGGGCTGGATATAGCCTTGTAGGGGAGGTAGGGTATTCTTGCGTTATACCTATTCCACTTTCCATCGGTTCTACGGGTATGTCACAATTAGCCATGGATCAACATTTCCAGTCGCTAGCGATATTCTGTCGAAAATAATGGCCGAATTAAAATACCCAGAAGGTAGGGGAACGCTTGGTCGGATTTGGCCAATTTGCAAAACTGTTTAAGATTATATAAAAATACCGGCGTACAGAGGGCTGCGCCCGCAATACAAGGGTTTTTTAGAATTTTGATGCATAGTGAATATTTTTTTTACGTATATTTTATAAGCAATAGATAAGAATCGTGCACAGCATTAATGAAATGCTTCCTGTAAATCTATTTCTGGATTGGTCTAAATAAATGGGTTCCAGAATGAAAGGCGCTAGCCTTTGAGCAAAAAGAAACTCAGGCAAACGTAAGGATGGCTTGGCTTAACATATGAACTGAATTATTAGCTGTAAATCTAATGTTACTGTTTTTATAATCAAGGAAAAGCAACTTGTATGAAATGATTCCATTGTGTCCCCTGACATAAGAGCCCACGCAAGCTTTCCTATGAGTATTGGACAAGTATACTTTTGCAGCTATTCAGGGACACCCTGTTTAACTTGGTCATGCATACTTCAAAAATATTTGTGGCAAACACTATTCTATGCATTTCCACCAAATTTCATGTTCATTGTTTCATCAAGCTAAAAGATATGCATTGAAGAAATGCTTGCATTGTGAAAGGCCCTTACTAAATTCTTACTTAGCTATATTTCCGGTTTGGATACAGTTATTCAAATGAAAATTCGTAGACACGTTCCCTATTTAATTTTCTAAAAACCCTTAGCAGAATTTTCATATTTGGAAACCTAAATTGAAATTTTCCAAATTAACTGTTATTTACTTTTTGTTACCAAATATTTAACGTATATAAGGCCATACTGACCAATCTTTGTGCAAAGTTTCATATCGATCCCTATAACGGTTTAGAAAAACTGACTTCGAAAAGGAAGTTTAACTTTGAACGCCAATAACTTTTTTACCGTTACTCGAAACTGGAAAATTTTAAATGATGTGAGATATATTCATATAGATCTTTGATTTAATTGCCCATACGTCAATCTCCGATAAAAACTAAAAAAGTCAAAGTTTCAAACGTTTGGGACACCCTGTTATCTTCTTCCTACCAACTTCTAAGGTATATGTGCCAATGACTGTAACCATTCTACACATTCCTACCAAATTTCATGACAATCGGTCGAGCCGTTCCCGAATTATTTAGTGAACAGACGGACGGACAGACGGACAAGCTAACCATCTACAGGTATACCGTCAGGGGAGCACCTAGCCTTTCGGCCTTTATCTCCCGGTCCCGCTTAAAAGTTTGGACCTTCGGCTTTTTACTGACAAGGTGTTGTTGTCAGACGGAGATTTTTCCATCCGGCGCATGCACACACCATCAGGAATCCAACCCCGGGATTGCATCACTAGCTGGATGACTTGGGTAACAACCTCCAGCCACTACGAGTCCAACACCTTGATGGGCAAGGACCATGGTCCCCTGGGCACACCCATCCCCGTAGTACACTATTCGCTATAGACTTCTCTATAGCAGGTGTGATCCTCCTTCGGCCCCCTATTGGTTAAGCCTTACGTCGAATTCGGACATGCACATCCCAGGCTCGTTGGACCTGTGACTACGTGCCTGTGCAGACACGTAGCGCTGCTTTTCACATCCAGGTGGCCCCTTCAGTTTACTAGTCAGCAATGCGACTCGGGCAGTGTGGTCATCAATCCACAAACTAGCTAGATATAGGCGCGTAGGCATTTTCCACCAAGGCCGTTCTCCCTAGCTAGCCCCTTCTGGACTCGGGTTATGCGAAGCCGTCAACCCCGAGGCTCACACGATTTCCATAAGATGCACTCCCCCACCAGAGGACATCACAATCGTGCTTGGCATTTAGTGCTTCCCTCCCGCAAACTATGGGAGGAGGTAGGCACGCCGAGAGCCACCCGTACATAACTCAGGAGCACGGGACCGTTACCGCCCGAATGGTCTTTGTACAGATCCTCGCCATGGCGTATCAACTGTACCAGGGGCCCCCTTGCGCTACTAGGTCCGTGGTGTCGTAACTCACCAAAGATCTCTGTCCAACTACAAAGAGCCTTCCAAGTTGAGTGTCACATGGACACAAACCCCCCTGCGGGGCGGACAGACGGACTGAGACAAAATTGATTTCATAAGGGTTTTTTTTTTTTTTAAATCTAAAAAACCCTAAAAACGAGGCTAATTTCAGGCGCGGCCGAAATTTGGATACCCTTCACTTTCCTCGGGCTAACAGTTTTGTCGGGTCATAGGTACAATGATCGGATTCCATTCATTTTCACATATGTTTTGTGACGTCAATAGAAATACATTTTCATGAGATTTGGTGTACATCAGTTCTCAAATAAAAAAGTTTTTCTTAGAAGAACCTAATTTGGGGGTTTGCATGGCAGCCCCATGATCCCATCATTCGAGTCCATCCATTTTTACATATTTTATGTGAGATCAATTGCGATCTAGTTATATGAAGTTTGGTTAAGATTGGTTCATAGATAAAAAATGTTTTCTTAGAAGAACTTAAATTGGGGGACTAGGACCCAGTGATACAATTTCGGTGATTCGAACATACAAACAGCATGCAACAATAATAAGCACGTGTGCAAAATTTCAGCTTGCTAGCTTCAATACCCGCCGAGTAAAACGCTTCGCAACAGACAGACAGAGACGGACAACGCCCAATCGACTCCCCATGTCATGCTGTTCAAATACTTTTTATATGGTCTGAGGTGCTGCCTTCAATGTAATGCAACTTAATGACAAAGTTAATATACCCATTCACTCTATGAGCGAAGAGTATAAAAAATCATCTGACCAATATTTCAAACCGCCAACTTAATTATTTCGGCAGTTATCGTACGAACAGACAGACACACGGCAACGTCTTCAACGCAGAGTTCACGAAATTGATTTTTTCTTATTACAAAAAAAAAATTAATTAAGTATTTTCAGCTCCTCGTATACAATTCAATTCAAATACTTAAAAAAAATATATATATCGAAAAATTCTGAAATAAAATAATTTTGGATTTGACGTACATATTTTGCACCTGTTTTGATGGGTTTAACGAGTTTCGAAAACAAAATATTCTGGTTAGATATAGCGTGTTTTGCAACTATACAGCTAGTGAATTTAACGAGTTTTGCAACTGTTTGCAGTTTCTAACGCCTTATTATGCGTAATTATTAAAATTAGGTAGAACATTTTCCTATTTTTCCTATAGAGCCTCAAAACTGAAATAAAATGGCATTATTAACTCAATTTTTCACAATTTTGGATTTAACGAGTTTTGCAAATGGCCGGCTCTAATTATTTTCAGCCTTTTCAGCCACTTTCGTAGCTCTAATAAAAACACTCATGAGAAATTTAAGAGGTGAATTAACACATACACTTTTAAAACGCATGATGAGCTTGTAGTTATGGGAATAAAACGTTAAATTCGAATTTTTTCATAGAAAAAAAAAATCGCTATGACTTTCAAATTTAAACTTTCGAACAAAATACAAAAAATTATTAATATTCAAAACTGTAAAGTTTTCGCATTAAAAAAAAAATTGTTTGGTAATCAATTTTCTGTTGTCCTACACCCACAAACGAAAATTTGTACTGGGCAAATGAAGCTTTCTTAAAATTAAAGTGTTATTAATACAATTCCAATTATCATAATTAATCGAGTGGTCCCTCCCTTAAAGATGACCTGAACGAAATCGTCCCGCTCGGCCACCACTATAAGATCGGTCCTGGGTACAGTTCGTTAAGATATTTTTTTGTTCTGCTGAAAGGTAAATCATTTTGTAAATTAGTGCCTATGTTAATAAGAAATCGTCCTTTATCAAACTGAACTTTGTAGGAGTGTCGAAATCCAAACTTGTCTTTCTGTACACTGGAAATGGACAAAAAAAATTGCAAACAGTCGAATTTGTCAGGGTTATTTTGATCCCTGGTAAATATAACAGAACTTGAGCTCTAATCGTTTCGGTGCAGAATAATTAAGCACGCCAGTAACTGGCTCCCTCAGATTATAGGCACTAGACCAAGTTATTTCTCATGTGGAACAGACAAAACAATTGATAAGCAAAAAACTCCCTAGTCGTTAACCTAAACGATTATTATTGGTCCAAGTCCACTCCTGTAAATTGGCCACACCATTAGACTGAATTAAAAAAACCTTCCGTGCAGGGCCCTAAATTAGAGAGTCATATCAACCCCCTTATCTCCCCGTCAGTAATTTTGATAAAATTATCTTAAATAAAATGAACTTTTGCAACCCCCATATTTATAGCTATCTCAACACACTTAGCTTTCTTCTAGCAATAATTATCTACAGCCAAAAGTAAAAAAAGCAACTACATACCTAATCGGAGTATGTACTACCCTGTATAGACTCCTTAATGGAATCTAGAACAATTCTTCTTTTTTTTTTTGTGCAACATTGTCAGTTCTCCTGTCAAACACGGATAGACCATAATCAATAGTATCGTGTAGTCCAATAAATCTTAATCAAAATTTATTTATCTGTTTAGAGGAATTCACTCAACATCAATAAATTACAGAAATAGTTACAATATTATAGATTCTGAATTCGTTTGGCCTATGAGCAGATTTATTAGGCTGTTGACGACGCCAAACTGCTACGAGTATTAAGTTCACTGCGAAGCCGTGATCCCAAACAAATAACTTCAGCCCATAATATGAAACTTATTGGGCGCTTTTGGTCAAACCGTTCTTCAGCCAAATAAGGATAATTCTAGTTTTCCTTTTGTGGCTTTGATTCCAATATTATTGAACATGTATCATTCCATGTTTTTTATTTTCTTATTTTTGAAGCACATACATATACAATAATTTCACTACTTAGGATGGGAATTTAATGTATGTATACAATTCGTGGGATATACATCTCCATGACGATTGAAAATTGGTACGACTAGACAAGTAGCAAAATGCAGAGGTTGTCAGGTGGTATCCATGGGAAGGCTTCAGCAATTTGTACGTAGTTTTAATCACATCGTTTGAAATGACCAGAGGTGTAAGTGACCAAGAAGGAAGACTAATCCATGAAGTGCCATTATTATACCTTCCATCTCAATTAACAGTAGCGCAAAAGCTGTAGGACCCAACGTTACAAGGTTCAACGATACTGACCAACTGGACATGTGTGGTAGACGTATGCCTACGAACGTATTCTTCATACCAATCACCCGAGTTATCTTACATCGCTAGGCTCGCTCACCTGGGCATGTGTTGTGTATACAATCTTGTTCCGCTGAAGCCTGTGAGCCGCTCTGATACGATCCGGCGATACACCTAACTTGGAGATGCAGATACATACTATGAGATACCGCGCATAGATACCATCTGCATTCATAGTATTCACATGGAATATTATGCCTGAATGATGGCTGAGCCGAGCGCTATCTATGTGCTTCAGCAGTTTGTTAAGTGATCGGTTGCGGTCATATCGATCCAAAACAAGTGAAAAAGATTTATGAGATCTTAAAGATTTATTGGTTTTACGGATTCAGTTACATTCGCGATGATAAATTGCTCTGATCAGCTCGGATGCCGTATGTTACATGAAGGTGAAGCGCGACGCGACGCGACGTGTGATACGAAATTGAAGAAAAAGCCCCAAATGAATAAGTTGATTGGATTCAGGACAGTAATTTTCATTGGATCGCGCGGACTAAAAAGGCTAGATTTTTTCAGATTTAAAGAAAAAACCCTGCGATGTAATTCTTATAGAAACCAAGTTGAAAGCTAGGTCTGACAATAAGCATAATCAGCTCATTATCATGATAATATAATACGGACTCGTTCAATCAATCGTTTCATTGAATATGTGCATAATTCTGCGTTGGCTATCTGAATGATGGGTGTCCTGTGCCACCTGAAGCAATCAATTTCTTTTGGTCTGATCGTCAACGAGGTGTAGGTTGGTGCTGGTGGTTAAGGTAGAGGCTGTGCATGTGCATACAAAGTGTACTACTTAGTGAGTGACCAAACGTGCAAGTTGAAGTTATTTTTTTACACAGTGGACAAAATGCGTGTTTTGTCCATTTAAAAAGTCTAATCAGTTTTATTTAAATAAAATTTATTGCCATAATTACTGGTTGCACGATTCGAAATAAATATTTAGTGGTGTTCAAGTCTGTTAACAGACTATGTTCACTCACTTCAGACTACTTTGCCTACTATGCACTCAATTTATCTTAGGTCGTCCGATTTATGATTTATTGGTTCACTTGAATGGATCAACAAAAAGCTGTAGGCATTGCATTGTTTTCGCACACGATTTAATTTTAAGCCTTTCTAATTGATTCTGTGTTTTGGTAGACATAGAGATACATTGGTGTGGGTCAATTTTTTCTTTTACTTTTGAAATTGGAGAACAGGACTTAAAAAAAAATGTTAAAAATCATATTTCAATCAGCGAATAAAATAAGCACATTTTGATTTCTTAATGTATTGGCAGTCAGCACGTAGTAAGGTGGTAGTTGTAGGTCTAACACCGGTGACAGCTACTCACTCAGAGAAATATTCACTCATATTGAACGAAATATATTTAATTCAAACGATTTGCGCTTTTGATTTGGCTCCACAAGCAAATGCGTTTAATTCTAACGAGTGGCATTTCTTTCAAATGAGTTGTAAAAAGGCGTTTGAATTAAAAGAATTTGCGTTTACCTGAAAAGAAGGAGTCAGTCGATTTAAACGTATTCTTCATTGAAATAAACACTTATTCTTTGATTGTAAACGGGTAACGCATTTTGAATAAATGAAAGGCAATTGTATCAAACGTCTTCGTTTTTATATTGAACATTTTTGTTATTGAAATTAAACGAAGCATTCTTTTTAATGAAACGATATGTATTTCGAAAGTAACATATCCCGTTTTCATTTCATAGAAATTACCCCATTCAAAATAATTGAGTTTTACATGGAATTAAAAGCAAACTCTGCTGAAATAAAATAATACATTCCGTTTGATTGTCCATTCTCCATTCGATTAGATACTCACTGTTACCTGGGTTGACAAATCAATAAATAATAAAACTTATGAAAACTTCAGGAAAACACTTTATTTTTTATTTATGTCTAATTTTAATATGATTAATATATAACACTTTTATTTTAACACCCGCTAAACTTAAATTGCACGTGTGGAAGCGTCCATTCCTCCAGATGAATGCAAAAGTACATTCTCGAAAACACTCTTAACATCGACGAAGATTCTAACTAATGACATACACGTTTGTTGTGAGACACTACACATTTGTACACAATGAACATGAACACGTGAGACTCATCGGACCGGCCAGAAGTATTAACTACCTGTTGTGCTACGTTGAAACAAATGATATTTTGGCATCGCGTCCTTTATGTATGTGTATTTGTTACGTAAGGGAATGTCAATGTATGTAATGCGGAATCTTTTGATTTAAACGACCGCCGTTTGGGGCTTAGCTACTCTTTTGTTTTAAAAGAAATTCTTTTAGCGTAAATGAGAACTCGTTCAAATCAAACGAGATTTTTCAAACGAATACTGCGTTCAATTTAAATGTGGAGCTTTTAATATGAATGTGCGTTTTTTTCTCTGAGTGTGGAAATTTTACCTTTGTGAAGGCTTAACTGTCAGGGCCGGTTGCTCTGTGGTTATTCCTTGAGACATGGCTCATTCGGTGGACAGGCGTAGATTAAACACTGGGTGTTTCGGCGAATCCAGAGCCGCTATCCAGTGTTATCTAGCCTCACCACCTTATGGGAGGCTCTGGTGTGGTGGGCCGTCCTCTCCCTAGCTACTCGTCGGAATCTAATGAGCAGTAACAACAGTATAAACCTTAAAAGACTCAACAACGATCTGGATGGGGCAGAGGCCCTCGGCTCAGACTTCGTTCCAGCAGAACTTTATCTGTCTGATGTAGACGAACCGCACCAACCTGAACGGAAAACTTCCCGAACCGAAGCTGAAGCAAGCGCACTGCAAAAGAGGGGAGCAGAAAGTTGGACATCGACGCAAATATTCACCGGCAGGCCTGCAGGATATTCTTCGAACAAACACTTGCAGGGGCTGCCTGTTAAGAGTTATGTATGATTTATCTCTCAAGAATAGGCTCCTAAAACTGCAAGAGCCACTGGTGATTCATTGTAATTGCTAAGCTCCAACTCGATAACGTCAACTTTCAGATCAACGGGAAGCTACCCACTTTCGCTAAAAACCAAGGAACGAAGAGGTCCGAACCGAACCGAATACATAACTAAGACCTAGCACCTCAGCGGCCTGCAGTTTCAAGGCACCCCGCCGTGGCCTGAACTGGTCCATTTGGATCAGTGTATGTACACCCCAGCGACTACAACCAAAAGGAAGGAGTGAGCGCAAGGGACCTCCTGTTACATCCAATAGCACCCCTCAAGCAGCAGTCGATAGAAACAGGAGTACCCATCAACAAGCAGCTGAGATGTTACCCCGGCGGCGTCAGCAAGCCTTTCTTTTGCCAGGTGGCTCAGTAATG
The DNA here is from genome assembly GCA_949715475.1 of Microchrysa polita. NCBI lineage: Eukaryota > Metazoa > Arthropoda > Insecta > Diptera > Stratiomyidae > Microchrysa > Microchrysa polita. Next base: position 128,602,538 of record OX454415.1, on the reverse strand, counting down.
CTACCCCCACTATCAACCTATGGAAGCAACGCTCCCCGACGAAATACCCAGCTCAACCATGGCGATGCTCTACTTGGCTCGAAGCACCGACGCGACGCCACGAGTGCTATTATACTTCTGGGCAGGCGTAACGAGGGTCTCCGTACCAGAGAGTTAAGGCTAAGGGTGATGAATGCCAAGATTTTGTCTAACTGTTGTCGTAGACCCGATGTCAATAGTTAGGGGCTACTTTCAGGCGTCTTACGGACTAAGACGCAGGTCCAACCGAAAAACTGAAAGGGAGCCCAAAAGGAAGAACGACGAAGACGGCCAGTGCAATAAAAACGGTAGTTCAAACGAAGCAAGTAGAAATGCGCCCCACACTGCAATCCTTTCAACGACCTCCAGCGAAGAGGCACTACACACGGAGAACCTTTCTGACTCATGGGAGCCAATGGTGGCAGACATTCCACCCAGTTCCAACTTTACATTGGAGTCGACGACAAAAGATGATCGAGATCAAGAGGAATAACCCGATCACTTGTGTGCTGCAATGCTATCTTCATCACCACATAGAAGCCTCGAATATAGTTTTAAAGCGGTCCATCAATGAAGAGCTCAATACAACTCTGATCCAGGACCCGTGGCAGCACGACAATAAAAATTGCGTGTAAGTATTAGGAATTTGGTGTTTGACAGAGGCTCTACTCGCCCTAGGCCCTGTTGTAGTTAGCAGACAATATTAATTACTTTCAGAATTTACCAATAGCGACCAGGTGGCAATCGTAATCTGTACCACTAGCGAGGGCAACCACAATCTGGTCCAGTAATCTGCCTACGTATCTAGCGACTTGAAGATTTCAGCGATGGAGCTAAAAAGATTGACCTTCCACTGTAAAGCGAATCAGAAGGGTTTATTGCTGGGCTTCGATGCCAATGCCCATCACGTACTATGGGGCAGCACAGACGTCAATAGAATAGGTGAGTACGTTTTGGTTTTAGTTATTTCCCTGGACATCTACATCCTCAACAGGGGATATCCGCCTAGTCTTGTAACCAGAGAAATATAGGAATTCCTAGATAGAACTCCGTGTACGCAGCTAAATAGCGGAACAGATTCGAGATTTATATGTGTCGGGCAAGCCCTCTTTCTCCGATCATGTACAAGTACATATACGTTTCGACCTGACCCTTGCAGATTTCACAATAACTGAGCGTAGAGTCCTACAAATTTCAAACTGACCTGACACACTGAGGCAGCCTTTACAATAAATCGATAAGAAAATCAGCGGGTGGCTCGATCTCCAAAAACTCGTCGACGATACCACCAGGGCCCTCCTACGAAGAAAACTACCCAACACAGGTGATAAAGAAAAAACAGTGTATTTTGTGGTGGAACAAGGAGCTATAGCACACTCATAAAAAAGGTGTGTAAGCTGTTGTGCAAAGGGGACAGGTACATGTATTTCTCCACCGATCGTCAGAGACATAAAAAGGCGTAACTGAGCAAACTTTTGCGTCAACAGTACTACTATAGCGGCTACTCTGCACAAAGTACTAGCTAAAAACGGTTGCAGTGCGATTAACACTCTCCAAGGAGAAAATGGGATTATCGCGAGGGATGCTGAAAGTACGAGTATCTTGCTCCTAGCAATCCATTTCCCGGCTGCAGACTAGACTATAACTGAGTGATAGCAATAGCTATACAAACCTGCCAATAACATAACTAAAGGAAATACACGCTATTGAAGTGTACGCGAGAAAATGCCAGGAAAATGGCTTCACAAACGAGAAAATAGTAATATGTATTTACTGGCTGCCAGTTACAATTACAGCCTCACACGCTTTATTATTAAGTTGAAGCTCGTCAGGAAATCATTTTGGCACTCGTCCATCGAAGGCAACGAGCAAGCAGAAGAAATAACGAGAAGAGCGTCTGTCAGTCCCCTTTTTTAGAATAAAAGAGAGATTACATTGTCAGTGCGGTTGTTTGGCATACAGTAGCTACCTTTTCGTTTATTGGGGAGGTAGCTCAACTCTTTTTTATATGCCTGGTGTCAAGGCTAGCTTTCCAACTAATGTTGGAAGCAATATTTCGAACTAACCACTTTCACATACAGAGCAAAATACCACGAGGGTATACAAATCTAAATTGAAAGGAAAGTATTCACTTTCAATTTAGCCCCCTTTTATACCCAGAACCCTACTATGGGAGACGTAGAAATGAGATAACTGAATGGGAAAAAGCCACTGCCCGCTCTAGCATTAAGGTCGCACCGGGCAAAAGGACAATTAATTGCCGCAACCTTAGGTACTTTCATCATCATCAATGTGGAACCATAACCCGATGTCGGGCTTTGGCCGTATGTGGCAGTTACGTGACCTTGTCCTCCAGTTTCGGAAGCGCAGTAGCTGGTGGGCGTCCTCACCTACTGAGTTCTCCCAGCGAGCTCTCGGCCATCCAGGCAACCTCGCTCCGTCAATTCGTTGTGCGTTCATCACCTTCTTTGGCATATGCGATTATCGTCCATTCGTGTTTTATCAGGCAAATTGATAGTAGGTAGTATGGATGGACGTCGCTGCTGTAGAATCGATTCAAAAGATTTTTTCCTCATGAATTTAGTGCTTGTGGCAGCATTGGCAGAATTTCAAAATTAATTCTTGTAAAGAATGATGTAAGGAATTGAAAATTAATGGGAAATTTTATTTTTCACTAAAACACTTAACATATTTTTAGAAAACTCTGTTCTCAAAAATGTTGTGTCAAAAAATGAGGCTTGCTTCCATTACCTACCGACTACAGTTGTTTTACATAAATTCCTTAATAACTGCACAGCGAAAAATTAGCCGGATTTGTTCACGGGTTTCAACGTGCATGGCTCATTTTCATAAATGCGTCAGCTCGAAAATTTTTAAAGAGCATAAGGTCAGAGCTTGGATCGATTTTAATATAATTTGAATAAATTGTACCAAATTGCAGATCTTTAGGGGCAGTTTGAATTGAATTGAAATCGAGCTAAAAATTAACCCTAGTTTTCTGCACTTAAGGCATTAAAACTGTTAGAAATAATAAAGAAGCTAGAATAAAATGATGTAACAAAGAAATGATCGTTAGACTATCCGCAAATTTTTAAAAGAATCGTACGAGCAGCTCACCGTGACAGAGGTTGGAGAAAATTGAGATGGAAATACATATTGATTTTGGGTCAAATCACAAAAATTTGACTTTGAAGTTCTGTAAAAACCAAACCTCTGATCCGATTTTAGTGCCGTCAGTTTTGTTTTTTAGGTAAATTTGTTGGCTGTAATAATCATTTTATCTTGGTATTCTAGCTAGTCTAGCTTTTTAGATATTGAAGTTTTAGTCTTTCAAGAAAATTTCATTTTCAAAATCTTCAAACGCCTGTGGCAGCAAAAGGGTTAAGCTAAGGGGGTATTTTCAGTACAACTTTTTTTGTTGGAAATCACATCAGAAATCACAATCCGGTGCGTTTATGCGGCAGTTTCCGGACACCCTTTATATGAAAATTAATCGAATAATTTATGCAATATTCTTCCAAGCATATTACGAAACAAATTTTCTGGAAGCCAATAAAAAAGCGCCCCTCAAAAGCCTCCATTGTCGATTAAATATTAATGGGAACATGTTGACACTTCCCAATTAAACATTTAAGCCGACCGCTCACTCTTATAGATTACCGCCCAGAGCTATGCCAACATTCTAATTCCCCACAACACAAACACCCATCAAAGAGGTCACAAAGTGAATCAGCATTCTTTCAACAGATTACAAACAATTTGCCTTCAAGTCTAAATTGATTTTAATTAAACTGCTGGCGGAACGGGCGTGGTGGTATACACAACACATCCATACTATCAAAACACAGAAAAACACCCATAGTTGAAAAGCCGACCGGGGCCGGGCGAATACAGTCATCATTCATATGAGCCACGAGAGATACATACGAGTACATACCATACTCTCGCCCCTAAATTGGATGATATTAAATTCTTTCATTAGAACATGAAAAAATGCCGTGCACATACACTATCTGTCCACATGACGCCGCTTAGTTAACTTTATAGGAGTTAGGAGCTATACGCTTCGTCGTTAGGTGCTGTAGCGGTGTCAACGTTTGTACATCGAAGCTATGTTTGGGAGAATGGAAAAATAACACCTGTAGCCGATACTTGGACATACATACTAGGAAAAAATGCCTCCTTGACTTCCAAGTGTCGTCATATCGATATGGTCTTATGGTCATATGACACTATACGTGTGTAGTACTAACGACTTATGCGGGCGACCAGCATATTGGAATTCAAGTGCCCATCTTGGTATTTGATATCGGTCTGGTAAAGTGCAGAAGTCCATGTTTTAATTGAATTTAAGCTGAGCGATATATCTGCAAACTCATTCCACACACCTTTCGTTGTTAATTATGACCCCGTCGCAAGTAGATCTGACCAACCGATCCAAATATGACAACCAAGTGAATCAAGTGGAGCGAAGGCTTACCATGTAAATACAGTACAGTATTAATAGTCTTCATATCCTAGAGAATTTTAGATAAGTCTCGAGATTCAGACAAATCTAGAATCATATTTACCAGATTGTAGGTACTCCTGATTCAGTAGATACTTCAAATTAAAGGTCGATTCACACTTTTCAGTCATCAGTCACAGTCATTTTACATACAAGTTGACAGTTGTCAGTTACTTGGTTGAACTTAAGTGCTTTAAAGAAAAATAATACATAAAAAATCCACCAATTCCAGATATTTTCAAGATAGCTTTAGAAGCTAACTTAACGAATTTGGTTAAGTGAACTTTGACCCGATGGGTATTAGTACTAACAGCTTATCTACCATCATTGATATTTTTAATTAAATTCCACCGCACGGTAACTCTTTCCTGTGCACCTCGCACAAATTAGGAGCGTTCGATTAGAGGTGCGGGTTCATGTATCAAATAGCTACAGGGGATTCACTCATGCACCTCCGAGCTCACACTCAAACTCATACGAGTATGTTTGAGTAATTTCCTAAAGCATACAAGTTGCTTAGTTAAATCCACAATGTACCCTCGCGGCGAATAGGCTTGTTGGTTTGGCTAGATCTAAACGTGCTGCGCGCTGTACGAGCTTTGTGTACCTACTCCTTGTACCGTGAAATTGTATTTTCTTTTCGACTTGTAAGTAACGGCAGCGATATACATAGATTTGAGAAAACAAACTGAAAAAATGGTTTCCAAATATACAATAACGCGGCTACTGGTTATTTCGGGCAAAGGTTATGTTATCGGCTTCCGAATGCGCCGCAGAGATTATGTTTTGTGTATCTTCTTTTTTGTTAAATATCGAACCACTTGTTTCTTGGCGGTGTTTTAAGGTGGTATGTAATAAGATTAAATGAAAAGAAACGGGTACTCACGGCACACATGTGATGATTGGATTAAAATTAAGCGGGTCTGAGATAGTTTTTTGGGATATTTCAAGTGAGTTTAGGTGTAAAACAATAATTGGAAACTGTTTTTGATCGTTGAGGTGAATTTAATGAGAAACTTAAAAAAAAAGAAAAAATCTGGATGTACAGATATTATATCACACGTTGAAATTTATATCGCATTAACTATCATACTATCATGTTGGTTGTTAGTTGGTTGGTTACCTGTGATAGTAAACCAAAATGAATACTCCTTCTCTATTCTAGACATTAATGCTAGACTCGCCGATAAGCAGATAAGCAAAGTATCCTAACACTCCTCACTTACATTATTCGCAAATTACTGAAAGACAGTAGTGTGTCAATTTATAGGTTTCATTTATGGAAAAAGAGGCCCGCAGGTTTTTTCTTAAAAAAATCACTCATTTAATTTTTTTCTTGGAAAATATATAGTTATCTGAATTTTCAGTTAACCGTTTCTTGTTCTTCTGGTAATAATAATTGACGCTCTAAACTACTAATGTTTGGCTGAACAAATAAGAAAATTGGAAAGAATTCGGATAAGTAAAAAAATACACGCCAAAACATTCTTCACAATCAAATTATAAGGTCAACTGCCTTTTCCGATGGAAGAAAATCAACCTCTTGAGACTTGCGTGATTGAAAGCAGTATAGCCCGGCTAACAAGAAAGATAGCACCCAGGAGGATTGGCAAGTCTCGTTGCTATCATGACATTAGTCTTGTTCCAGTTGTTGGAAATGTACTGCAGAGGATTCCTTACCCTTATCTTAGAGCGGGAAGATACTCGTATACTGAGGACGTCAAAAGGGCTATATCTGAAAGCAACGTTACAGTTGTCCTGGAAACTGGGTGCGTTTAATCACCTCCTGTAGGATGCTATCCTGCATAATTCCGAAGCAGTTCGCTCTCCCGAAAATTATTTATGCAGAACCTATTTCTCGGCTACAATTTCTATTGCCCGCGTGATGTGCGCATGGTGATTGTAAAGAGATGCATGCCGTGGCTGTTCTCAGGGGTCCATCGAAGGGCACCTATCACCAAATATTAAACTCTTTTGTCGGTGCTGACAAATTTTGATATTGATATTTAAGTTGTAGTGGAGAGGAGCGATTTTCAATTTGTTGCAGGGAAAAAATGTGGCGTGATAGGAAAGTAATAATAATAAAAAATATATCAGTTGATGCAATTAAAGAAAAGTCGAAAAACTAAAAAAAACTTTTATATGATCCTGAAAATATTGTTAATAGTGCATCTGCACCCTTATATTTAAATCCATATCCGCATTTTTGTATACGAATATGATGCAGATTTAACAGTTTGAAAGTGCCGTTCCGAAATTTATGCTTGAAATTTCAGTGAAATATATATTTTTAAATTTGTGTTAACACTCCGTCGGACGCACCTTAAATCAAAACAAGATCGGGCGCACTCGGCCTGAGATCTATTTGGGTCGGTTTTCCTTAACATGTTGCTTCAAATTTCAAATACTTTTCGTAAATAACTTATTAGTATCTAAGGCCCGTATTTATGAACATTCCTTAACTCAAGGAGACCTTGAGTCAAGGATGCCGAAATTCAATAAATTAAATGTCATTTTCCATACTTTTTCATAGAAATCACTTATATTCACGAGTCAATGCATCCTTGATTTAAGGAGAAACTCAAGGAGACCTTAAAATTTTCTATAGTCAACCTCACTTGAAGTCCTTGAAATATAATATTTCAAGTCTATTGAAAACTTAAGGTCTCCTTTAGTTTCGTCTTAAATCAAGGATGCATTGACTCCTGAATATAAATGATTTGTATGAAAAAGTACGATAAATGACATTTAATTTATTGAATTTCGGCATCCTTGACTCAAGGTCTCCTTGAGTTAATGAATGTTCATAACTACGGGCCTTAGGGATCTAATTAAAATTAATATAGTACTAAGAAACGCATTTACTAAACAGTATCATACACAAATAAAATTATCGATTTACAAGAAAAAAGCCTGGAAAGAAGATTTTACGAAAAATAGCGGTGTTACCATGGTTCGTTAGAAAAATTGAAATGATTGAAGGACAGGCAGTCTAAAGGCCGGCGCAGACGAGCAGACTGGTTCGACGAAGAATGCAGGGCCTCGATTGAGGCGAAAAATGAAGCCTATCGCCAATACACACAACGCGCATCCCGAGCCAAGAAAGAAAGATATAACGAGCTTCGGCGAGTATCTAATAAGTTAATTAGACGTAAGAAACGCAAACATTTTGACGAGCAGTTACAGCAAATAAACCAAAGATTAGCCAGTAAGAACATTAGACAGGCGTACAAACTTATAAATAATGTTAAGAACGGATATCAACCCAGGACAAGCCTATGTAAGGACAAGGATGGTAACATCATCAGCGACATCGAAAGCGTCAACAAACGATGGGCCTCGCATTTTGAAGAGCTCCTCAATGCACCATCAACATCCCCCGCGGAGCCAGCTCTTGAGCAGTTAGCCGAACCAGGCCCTCCCGTTCTACCCCCAACAGTAGAGGAGGTGAGTCTTGCCATACAGTCGCTTCAAAATAATAAAGCGCCCGGCGCTGATGAGATCCCAGCAGAACTGCTGAAGCATGGTGGAACGTGCCTGACCAACGCAATACATGTGCTACTGCTGAAAATATGGAACGACGAGGAAATCCCCGAAGATTGGCGCAAAAGCATAATCTGCCCAATCCACAAAAAGGGTGACAAGCTGAAGTGTGAGAATTACAGGGGCATATCATTAGTTTGTACGGCCTATAAGATATTATCTAAAATTCTTGAAAAGAGAATTAATCCGTACGCAGAACGAATCATTGGCGAGTATCAAGGCGGCTTCAGACCTGGTCGATCAACGACCGATCAGCTTTTCACAGTGAAGCTACTACTCCAAAAGTGCTGGGAATATAACATCGACGTATACCAAATCTTTGTCGACTTCAAGCAGGCATACGACAGTATCGATCGAAGTGTACTGTACAACATTATGCTGAATTTTGGTATACCGGCAAAGTTAGTGCGACTCACAAGGATGACGATGACTAATACCGTCTCGCAGGTCAGAGTGCAGAATCGACTCACTGACCTATTTGAAACTCGTACTGGACTCAAGCAGGGCGACGGGCTGGCGCCGACGCTCTTCAACCTTGCTTTGGAGTATGTAATTCGAGCCATGAATATGGACAGCAGCGGAACGCTACTCATCAAGTCGACTCAATTAGTAGCGTACGCCGACGATATCAACATCATGTCTCGAAGGTTGGGTGATGCAGAAAGCCTTCTGCATAACCTCAATAACGCCGCAAAGGAAGTTGGACTACATATCAACGAAAGCAAAACAAAGGCCATGATGCAATCGAAAACAAGGACGCCAGCAAATTCAAGCATCATAGTGGGGGACCTTAATATCGAGTATGTAGACAACTTCAACTATCTGGGTTGTAACTTATCAAAGGACGCCAACGAAACCGACGAAATTAAGCGACGGATACAACTAGCCAATAAGACATATTTCTCGGTCCTCCCTATAATTAATTCGAAACTTGCGCACAGGAACACGAAGCTCCGCGTGTACAAAACGATCATCCGACCCGTGCTATGTTATGGCTGCGAAACATGGACCCTCACCCAAGCCTCCGAAATTTTGCTAGACCGATTCGAACGAAAGGTCCTTCGGCGAATTTTCGGGGCCGTTCGCGAGCGAGACCAATGGCGTATCCGGTACAACCATGAGTTGTATCAATTGTACGATGAGCTGGAAGTATCGAAGATCGTGAAGCTTCAACGTCTGCAACGGGCTGCGCATGTAGAACGGATGGACGATAATTGCATGCCAAAGAAAGTGATGAACGCACAACGAATTGACGGAGCGAGGTTGCGTGGACGACCGAGAGTTCGCTCGGAGAACTCCGTAGGTGAAGACGCCCACCAGCTGCGCTGGGCTTCCGAAACTGGAGGGCAAGGTCACGTAACCGCGACAATTGGAGGTCAACGATTCAGGCGGCCAAGGCCCGACGTCGGGCTATCGTGCCACATTGATGATGATGATGAGTCTAAATTGGTAATCAAATCATCATTAGAGAAGTATCATGAGGCTCCAAAATAAATTTTGAAACGCATCTTTGACGCAGCGCTTTCGCGTAGCTTAGGCGCATTATAAATTATGACGCGATTAGGCGCAAGCGGTCTGTCAAGACAAAGGCCTTACCGCACAACTGTCTAAGAGACCATGGAAAACTGGAGGTAGGCATTCTGTGAGATTATTAAAGTTAGACGAATAAACGGAGCTGCAAAGGTGAGCCCTTCTACTAGCGTGGAGCAGAGCAGAAACGGTTTTGTTGGCCTGTCAGGTCGGGTGCGGTTAAGTTTAAGTTAGTTCTTATTTAAAACCACGAAGCTTAATTGATGTCAAATGACCGGGGAATCGAAAAATAACACATAAAATGGCCGAGGAGAATTTCGGAACCGGATTGTGTCTCGGATTGTAGCTTATGGAATTTCCCACCGTTTGTGACATATTCCACGACAGTAAGTATGCATTTTTATTGATCAAATCGCATCGGGAAGAGTTTCACTCTCGATCTTGATTCAGCCCTTAACGTGGGAAAGGTTCAGAATCGGAAATGTTGAAAATTTTTTGTTCTTTATATAGAATTTGAAAAATTATGTGAGACAAATAAATTAGACAAAAATTAATCCGTTTCAGACATTTTCGGTGATCTATTCAGTAAATGTCGTGACAAGGGTATACGCCCTTGTGTGATACACAAATGAGTGGAAAGTTGAACGAATTTTAATTTCTTGAACTCCTTTTCATTTTGCAGAAATAAAAAGTAGACGGGATACATTTTTAATACCAATTATATTAATGGAGAAGTTAGCAAATGCTAAATTGTGGTTTGGTATAGTTTTCTTTTCAATCCATTGCAAGAACTTTTCTTAGGCCCCTGCTATATCAATTAAAGAAACAAATCAATGCATTCTCAATTAGAGTTTGATTTTCTCGTCCGTAAAACCTGAGACAGCACCTTAATTTGATGTAGTCTCTACAGTTGAACATATTGTATATGGGAACCTGACGGCTCTTAAAACGTCGTAAAAACTCAACAAATTCAAGTTTTATAATTTTTTTGTTCATATGCTGAAGAATTTTGCGCTGTTTCAGCTTTAAACTTTTGGAGTCATTTTCGGCAACTTTATTCCACTTTCTCCTGCAGAAAAATTAAATTCTTCGGTTGACTACTTATTTTTTTCAACGTACGTTTATTTCCATTAATTAGTAATTAAAAGGGTCCCAAGATAATAAAGTCAAAGCTGGTTAAATCGGAAAATTGACTGGGACATCGTCGAATCTTGATATGACACAGTGGAAAAGCAATTCGAGGAGGACTGCTATTGAGGCGCTGGTAGCGTGTGTAATTCAATTTACGTTCTGCGATTATGGTTTTTAAGCAAGACGTATAAGCGCTAAAAACGTTGAATATAAATTGAAATATTTCATTAGCAGCGTATCTTGGGATATCCTAATTTAAGGCAGAAAATGTCGATGCAGTCTTATTTCATAACTTCATCGACTTGGTAAAACTCCCTACTGAATATTGACGCATAAATACGGTGAACTGAACTTAACTGAGCAACCAAGGAATGGAATGCTAAGTGCTCCACTATCCTGAACTATTGGTACCGGATTGAATTGGATCTGCTGCAAAAAGTTTAGCGCAGATACCGAAAATGCCTCGAAATGTTTAGTGATGAAAACGCGCAAGATTTTTTGATGGACAATTTTTCAGAGCGGAGTTTTTTTTTTCACATCCTCTACTTGCTTTATGTTTTTATTACAAAAAAAAATTTTTAAAATGAATTTCCGATTTTTTACATTTATGCTTAAAAACCGTCATGTTCAGTGCGATGAAATGCTTCGTTCTCGTTGGCCTTCCAAAGACAAGAATTCTTCTAAGTTTTTTTTTTACTGTTATTTTAAACTGAAACTCGACCTTTGCATGTCGGAAAAGCAATCAATTCAGATACAAAAACGTCATCAGACCAGTTATTGTCGTTATATGCGATATTTTTGCTTCAGGGTCGCAGAAATTCCGTCGTTATAACCCATCGGTCGTTATAGCAATAGTAGCTACATCCATTAAAAAATTAACCGCACGAGTTTCTGAGATCTCGGGATATCGAATTTTCGTCGTTACAGCCGACACGTCGCGTCGCTAAAACCGATGTCGTTATAATCAATAACAGGCGCGACAGTCGACCATTGGACTAAGGTCGCAGATGTGTTAGTGACATCCAATTTCCGAAATCTTAACTGCTTTTTTGTTGAGGTGTGAGATCAACAGCACGCTCAGTAGTGTTATTTGTCCCCATAAATAAGTATTTGTTTAAGATCTGAATGAGATCATAGTCCGTCACATGGGTCGTGAGTTCGAAAAACACCATAAGCGGAATTCGTTCACGGTGAGTTTCGAACCCATGACCCTGTGCACCAAAGATGCGCGCACGAACCACTACACCAGCCAGACTACTAAACATAAGAAACAAAAAAAAAATATGATAAGGATATAAAAAATCCCAGATTGTTTGTCTGACTATTAACATAAGATAAAATAAGAACGATAAAAAGAAAAACTAAAAACAAAAAAGTTTTTAGTTTTTCTTATCGGTAGTATGTACATACACTTTTTGTGCACACTTAACTTAGTATTCCAAGAAAGCAGGAAGCATCTCCCTGACTGCCTGGATCCTTGTTTTCCATTACATGCATTTTTCGAGCCAAACACGTATTGATAAACATACGGGTGTTCCGCATTAGGTGGTCAATACTGTAAGGGTTGATAGCGCAACTTGTTTCAGCAAAACAATTGCCAATACAATCGGATTTTTTTTTACCGTTAACTTGTTATCGCTCTTTTTGTGAAAGTCATCGAAAATCGTGACTTGTCATGCAAAATCATAATTTTCAGCCCTCCTCATAACTTAATCCCAGATTTGATTTCAGTTTCAGAAACTACAAAAAATTTCACAAAAACTTCAGTTTTTCCTGTTGTCAAGATTATCGCCACTTTCAAGATACAGTTACTCAAACTTAGTTGAAATTTTAAAATAGATTTTTCATCGAAAATTCAAACAGTAATTTCATAACGGTGCTTTACAACTCTGCAAATTTGATAAAAGCTGCTTCAACATGTTGGCTTTCCAACGGTATATCACTTATCATATTTATTTGCGGGATTTTGAGATTACACATATTGGATGTAAAAAAAAAAACAAGGTTATAATTTTCTTATCGGATTATTCAAACTGAAATTTTATTCATTTATTTTGAATATTTCACTATCGCAATTTTAAAAATTTGTTAAATAAAAATTAAAATATAGTTTTGAATATGAGAAATAACCAATAAACTAAAAATATTAACTAATGATTAAATGGGTCTGTTTGATGAATTGGAATAATGCTGCTGGTATTGGCCTCCTCCATTTTGAATGCAGACTCGACACCTTCGGCGTATGGAAGAAACGTCCCGAAGGATTTCAGGAGGGGTTTCCTTTACGTTGTCACAAGCATCATTAATTCGCCGCAGCAGATGTTCCCGAGAGGTAATCGGCTCGGAATAGACATTACCATTTTTAAGTTACCCCATAAATAAAAATCTAGGGGAGTAAAGTGGGGACTTCTCGCAGGTCACGCAATTGTCCCAAATCTGCCAATCCACTTTCCGGGAAATTCATATTCCAAATATTCATTGATAGATCTCGCATTATGAGCGGGGCACCCGTCTATCTGCCATAAATAGCGAATATTAAATTTTAATTGTTATAAGTACCGTTGCATTTGCCAAAAATACAAAAACAATACAAAATGTCAAATATCTTACAGTTCTCGTCAAAATGATGTAGCGAGATTCTATTCCGAACTATAATAGCTTTCGTTTGTCTTTTTTCGAGTAAAGGAAAAATTGTTAGCGATTCCACTGAATTTTACCATTCAATGCGTTTTTCCCTAAAATTCTGCAATGTAAATATAAAAAGTTATATACCGTTGGAAAGCCAACATGTTCAAGCAACTTTTATCAACTTTGCAGAGTTGTACGTAAAAAGCACCGTTATGAAATTACTGTTTGAATTTTCGATGAAAAATCTATTTTAAAATTTCTATTAAGTTTGAGTAACTGTATCTTGAAAGTGGCGATAATGTTGGCAACAGAAAAAACTTCAGTTTTTGTGAAATTTTATGTAGTTTCTGAACCTGAAATCAAATCTTGGATTAAGTCATCACGAGGGCTGCAAATTATGATTGCATGACAAATTACGATTTTCGATGACTTTCACAAAAAGGAGCGATAACAAGGTAACGGTAATAAAAATCTGATTGTATTGCTAATTTTCTTGCTGAAACAATTTGTGCCATCAACCCTTACAGTATTGACCACCTAATGCGGGACACCCTGTATATTGCTGCACTACTTTTAAGGCATGACAGTCCGGTTTAGTGTAAAATTTATTTCGGCGCAATCTGCATGAGAAGATTTTGAACAGCAGCCGGCTTCTAGTGGATATTGCATAGGTAAATTTCGTAGTAGGCATACGTGAATAATGTAAAAATAAAAAATAACAGGCGCGACAATCCAAATTCGGACTAAGGCCGCAGGATATTTTAGTGACAACCTATTTCCAAGATCTTATCTGCTTTTTGTTGGGGTAATGAGATCAGCATCACGCTCAGCAGTGTTATTTATCCACATAAATGGGTACTCGTTTAACATCTGAGTGAGATCATAGTCCGTCACAAGCTCATGAGTTCGAAAAACACCATGGATCACGGTGAGATTCGAACTCATGACCCTGTGCACCGAAGGTGCGCGCACTAATCGCTAGACCAGCCAGACTACCGTGAATAATGTAATTCACACAAAATTTCCTCTGCAAGGAAACCAAAACCAAAATCAGAATCAGGTCAGCTTCATTATTCTACTTCTATGTCAATTCAACTTTCATGTCCAAGCCTCATTATAATAACGTAATGTTTGCGTCTGCACGTACAGAGTAGTCAAAGTATAAGTATAAAATTTCAAAAAGCCATTCACTTAGCGTGCCAAATACATCAAATGTTTTGACGAATCAGTAGCCGCACACACGAGATAGAAAGAGAGTGAAACTCATACTGACAAGATACATAAATTGATTTATCGATCAAGGACACATCGATCGATCCGGGGGTCTATATGGAAAGCTTATCGCAAATCAATAGATAAAGATCAGGAAATAAATCTGGTCTTTTGAACAACCAAAGAATGGAACATACCACTCAAGAGTACTATGTACGTGACAGTGTGCATTCGATCAACAACTACAACAACTTGTCCACGCCATATCTGTCGCGGTACTTACAGTAGCTCCAGTTAACCTCAAACACCGGGCAATTAACATACAAAAGATTTTTTTTAATTGAATTCTAATTAATTAGCAATTGCTGTGAAGCATGAAATTTTAATTTTAATCGACTATCGATCATTGTGGTTTGACGCGGTGTTTAGTATGTTCGAGAAAAAGGTTCTTTTGGTAAAGTTTGACTTAACTCTGCGGAGTGGACAAGAAATGCAATTGTGCAGTGATGCAGAGGTTCTTAACTGTGGTATTTGTATCAGTAGGAAGTTTCGATTGCAATCTACATCGTCAAAGTTCTATACAACTGAAATTCTTATATGGATACATTACAGTATGATATAAAGGCAATTAAGGAAGGTGATATTCAAAGGAATGTTCATAAATCAATGCACAGTGTATACGGTTGTCTGGGTTTACCATAAAAATAAAAACACATGAAAGCAGCCCTATACATGTACTTAAGGCTAGGCAAAAAAAAACTAGCCCTGATGATGTAGACACCTCTGTGGGCACTATTTAAATCCCTTTTAAATACAAACACCCCCCATGTATGTTGCTAGTAAAAAATCAGTAATCACGAGACTATAGTGTCACCTGGAAGCCATGATTTGTCTCGAAGTCTGTGTAGCGTTAAATAGTATTGTGTTAAGTATATTCCTGGCTTGAGGCGAGCACGCAGATTTTGTTGTTTCTGCGTCAAACAAGATTATTTTATTAAAGCTTACCCATTTGTCCGAACTGCACAAAATAAATGGGCACCTGTAAAAAAAGCCTACATACCTGTAGAAAACAAATGGCATTTCCCTTGAAATTAGCTTAGGCTTGTAATTCAAAAAAACGTACATCGAAGGTAAGAGGAAAATTATTATTGTAAGTACCACGAATAACAATGGTATTATCGACAATCATAATTGTAGTGCTGATGGTTGAAAAGTTACGTGGCGTTACCACGCCGGCCGCGCCGCAACTTTTTGTGAATGTCAATCAGTTCAAAGCACAGTTCTGCTAGCCTGGCAGCAACTTTGTTGCTGAGCCTGATTAATTTATCTTGTTGGTAATTAGATTGTTCTCATATTATGAATGCATGTAAATAAGTACAAAAAAGAAAAGATATGTTCACGCGCTGGATAGATACATACGAGTACATTATGAATTTTATTCTTGTTTTGGTGACGCACATATCACAATGTATTTATGTAGATAGAATGTTGACCATTTATTACACAATCCATTTATTACGGCATGTCACCATATAACTGCAATTCTGTTTGTATGAATATTGTTGTTTTGATATGGACGCAACAGTCGCGTGTCAATTACTTGCCCAACGTACGGAGCTGGTGTGGTGACTGCGCCCATATATCTGATAATGACCGCGTATATTTCTACATATAAATATGACTATGGTGCACTCAAAAGCGATTGTTGAATACATAGTGCAGTCAAAATATCCCATTTCAGGCCTCCAAATAGAAAAAAATAGAGTAAGGCTATTTTTTGTGGTTTTTGAATCAGCGAGCTCGCAGGAATCTAAAACTCATTTTGCTAAAAAAAATTTTGATCGGAAAGGTCCCAAAAAGGACAAAAAAGGATACTCTTTAATCCTTGGCCGGAGGTCAGCATGTGGGGTATCAAATCAAAGGGGACGTCGAGTACATTACATATCCGGTGTTTGTTGCATGTTTCAAGGACCCTCAACGGAATAAATCGAGATTAAATTGAGAATTATTGTGTTTTCCGTGTATCTTTCCAAAGCCATAACTACGAGAATAATCCAAGTTGTCACTACGTTTCTCACTTTTCCGAATTTTTGATAGGTTAAGATTCTACCATTAAATTTGCTAAGAAAAAAATTATCGGAAAGCTCTGAAAAAGGACATTAAAGGACACTAATTACAAACCTTGATTGAAAGTGAGCATGCGGGGTGTCATGTCAAAGAGGACGTCGAGTGCATTGCATATCCGGTGTTTGTTTCCTGTTTCAAGGACACTAAATGGAAAAATTCGGGCTAAAACGAAAAATTACGGCTTTGGAAAGATACATATACGAGAAACATGAAAATTTTCCATTGGATCCCAATTTTCTCCTGTGAGGGTCCTTGAAACAAGTAATAAACGCCAGATATGGAATGTACTCGACGCCCTCTTTGATATGACACCCCGCATGCCCACGTTCGATCAAGGTTTGTAATTAGTGTCCTTTTTGAGAGCTTTCCGATCATTTTTTTTTAGCAAATTTAATGGTAGAATCTTTAGCTATTATAGATTCGGAAAATTGAGAAACGTAGTGACAATTTGAATTACTCTCGTAATTAGGGCTTCGGAAAGATATACGGGAAACACATTAATTCTCAATTTAATCTCGATTTATTCCGTTGAGGGTCCTTGAAACATGGAACAAACACCGGATATGTAATGTACTTGACGTCCCCTTTGATTTGATACCCCACATGCCGACCTCCGGTCAAGGATTAAAGAGTATCCTTTTTTGTCCTTTTTGGGACCTTTCCGATCAAAATTTTTTTTAGCAAAATGAGTTTTAGATTCCTTGGAGCCCACTGATTCAAAAACCACAAGAATTAACCTTACTCTATTTTTTTCTATTTGAAATGCTAATTTGACTGCACTATACATTCGTTCTGTCGTTCTGTATCTAACCTGATTTCAAAAGCTTGAGGAAGTAGATAATTCAACTTCGGTTGTTACATGCAATCTATGTATGTCCAGTGTCCACTCTATATTGGACAACAAGTCACACTGAATTAGTTTCGATTAAATTGTGATAAATCATGAGATCATGAGTTGGGCTGGGTCCTGGGCTTATTGATATGTGAATGTCGCCATACTCGCCATATTAGAAGATAGGTACTGGACCGCAGTGAATTGGAGACAGTGTATTATTAAATTTGAAAACGGCAGCAAATTGGTATGGTTATGTAGAAAGTCAAATCATTTTCAGAATATCGACATTAAAGTTGCAATTTTTACAATTTGAAACTACGAGTAGGTAAATTAGATCAGATCAGATCTCAATGCATTCTTCATCTTTTCTGTTGGCTACTTGAAATCTTAGAGTTTTACCCTCGAATAAGAAGAAGAATGGCTAGCGACCGCTATTATATCGGCATAGTCTTTGCTTGATCCCTTTTGAATGGGCGTCTTAGTTTAGTTTTTGTATTTTGTTATACCCTTCGCTCATAGAGGAAAGGGTATATTAACTTTGTCATGAAGTTTGAAACGCATTGAAGGAAGCATCTCCGACCATATTAAAAAGTATATGTATATGATCAGTATGACGAGAGGAATCGATTGGGCGATGCCCGTCTGTCTGTCTGTCTATCCGTCCGTTTTCCTCTGCAGCTTTAAAAGCTACGGGGCTGAAACTTTGCACACATGCTTATTTATACTTCAGAGTGTTTGCATGTTTGAATCGCTAAAATCGGACTATGGGGTGAGGAAACATTAATTCTCCAAATTTAATCCACAAACACTCAAAGATTGGCCTTGCGATTTATTGATGGTTATCGCGAATGCAAGATAATTTTTTATTTATTTTAAGCAAAGACTTTTCATGGAACAAGAAAAAACATTTTAAATCAAAAAAACTTTTCTTGGAACAAGAAAATACATCTTAAATCAGGAAAAAATTTTCCTTGGCTGTCTTTCTTTGTATTTTTTTTTCTTGTTTTTAGCAAATTATTTTTTCAGTGCGGGTATTAAATTCGTTTAAGCTCAAAAGGTATATCTGTTGGGATCATCGGAATTCAAAACTTCCCCACTTCGGAACTTTCCTTTCAGGATTATCGCATATATGAGATTACTCCTGTGTTTTGCACCACCAAATGCGTTCCGTTACACAATTTGGGTTTGTTAAGATTCCGAAGCATGATCACAACAGAGCCAACCTTAAGTACTAAATTGTGCGGCGCCAAACCAGGGCTATCCAAAGAATTCAAAAATTTAGTAAAATAGTTGGTTGCTTGGTCTTCGCTTGTAACACAGTCGATCGATTCGAAAGAATACAATGGACGCATGATTTGGGTTTGCACTGTGACGTTAATATGGTCCACGTCTTTATTCTTCGCAGCAAGAATGGCTCGTTCACTCAACCAATTGTAGTCTTGTGATTACCAATAATATTTGGGAATATCGTCTCAATAAGCTCGTCCTTCGTTCAGACAAAATCGTACAAAATTGGTGAAATAGAAATCGACCAGTTTGATTCATCCACAGGAACACGACCATTTCCGATAATTAGAAACTGCTTTGAGAAATCATTGGCAGATAGATTGTTAGGCAGGGCAACTCGCATATTTGTAGTCAGTTGAACTTCTTTGACATAACGCCACAGAGTCGATGATTTAAGGCAGGCGTTAATTTCATCGACAGCGGCCGACCTGGAAATGGCTGGCAATGTTTGGCGGAGTAGAGACCAATCGGGTGGAGCCAATCTATTGAAATTCGTTAATCTGTTTCTTGGGCTATTCAGAAGTATTTGCAAAAAGATTTTTTCATAATTTTGCTCATTGCGAATTTTATCTGTCTTTCGATAGCCATTCTGTTGTTCGAGGTAGAGACCGATCCGGTGGGGCTTCGGCTACTGAAATCTACTTATCTGTTCAATTCAATTTTGCTTATTGTAATTTTCAATGAATCTACCCTCTACTGTTCAGAAAAGTTTGTGAAAAACAACTGTCTCGAAAATTTAGCTCATTGTGCATTTTCCGAGTTTTCAATATTTATTCTGCTATTCGGACCAAATTTACAAAAAAAAAAAAACACCTTAACGTGTTCAAAGTAGGCGCAGGATGGGAAAAATCTGCCTTGAAAATTTTGTTCATCCGCTTAGGTCACTCTGCATTTTCAATAGTTACTCTGTCGTTGTTTGGTCTGCAGTGTAGGCACGTTGCTCGTTCTGGCGGCAATGTATCAGCCTATTTCTAAAGGCACCTCTATCTTTGATCGTAACATCGCTGAGATCAATGCGCTGTTGTTGCTTTTCCATTTGATACGTCCACATGGAGCCCAATGTCGTGGTGCACATTTACTCAGATCCGCGAATTAGTTCAGGAGATATAGACAAAAGTATATGACAAACAAGACCGAGTTCTAATCGTGCGAATAGCACGATGAGTGTATACCCTGTACCCATGTAAAGACCTAGAATGCGCGTAAAACCGAAAATATTCAATTTCATTTTTTTAAGGAGGGAAGGGGTAGGTGGGTCGAATCTCGCACATCTTTTATATTTTATAGCGCCATCCAGCAGCTTTGATTTGCTATAAATTTGAAGTTTTTCGCGACACTCTATCAAAAGATATATAGTCTAGGAGATGGTTAACACTTTTATTTACTGGAAAGCTAAATGGTTCACGACACTCTTAATCGATAGTCCGTTTGGTGGTAAAAAATAAATTGCAAGTCTTGCTGTCCAAATCGGTTGCGTTTTTGAGATTTTTTGACGTTAAGGTGTCAAATTTATGGGTTCCATTTAACCGAAAGCTAAACGGCTGAATTTTTTTTAAAGTCTCAAGCAGGACGGGATGAATTAAAATCCACACAGCAAGACGAGCCAGGTGGTTGCGTTTTCAAAACAGACGCGTTCAAACATGTAAATTTTTTACAATTTTTTTCAATTTAACTGAAAGCTAAATGGATGAAGCTTTTTGAAAAAGTCTAAACTGGTCAAGGTAGGTAGGAATCTGGACCGAAAGACGACCTAGGTGGTTGCGTTTTCAAAACAGACGTTAGTCCAGTCATATTAGCATTTCAAATAGAAAAAATAGAGTAAGGCTAATTTTTGTTGTTTTTGAATCAATGGGCTCCCAGGAATCTAAAACTCATTTTGCTAAAAAAAAATTTGATCGGAAAGGTCCCAAAAAGGATAAAAAGGGTATTTTTAATCCTTGACCGGAGGTCGGCATGCGAGGTATCATACCAAAGGGGACGCCGAGTACATTACATATCTGGTATTTGTTTCCTGTTTCCAGGACCCTCAACGGAATAAATCGAGCTTAAATGGAAAATTATCGTGTTTTCCGTGTACCTATCCAAGGCCAGAGCTACGAGAATAATTCAAGTTGTCACTACTTTTCTCACTTTTCAGAATCGATAATGGCCGTGTTTTTTCAACAGCTAACCTACACTATACGGGGTAATTTTCATACAAATGCTAACCCGTAGCCTTATTCAAACCCGAATAGCAAACTATTCACTTTTAATGAGCTCTTAAAAAGCCGCCTAAATGTATGCAATCCCAATCAATTCTAGTACGGTTTCCAATGACTAGCTAAAATTAAATTTTAAAATCAAACGCTTGTAAGGTATAGTTTACATGTTGCATACAAGTTTGCGCAAAAAAATAGTTTTTGTTTGTAAATTGATGTTACAAATGTTGTTTGCCTAGTTCTTATTCTGAAAAAAAAAAAATGACGGTTCGCGCATAAAAATATGTTTTCATTGAAAAAATAAAGCTTTTGCGTGTGTAAAGTGAAAAGGGGGCTTAAATATAAATGAGGAATATTTTGAAATAAATTGCAATGCCTACGTGACAATTTGAAATTGAACCTGGATGCTACTCTCAATAGTTTTTTTGCGCGTCTGGGTCAGCAAACCTGCCCCCTATGTTGAAAAAATACGGCCAATAGCTGAAGATTCTACGATTAAATTTGCTAAATAAAAGTTGATCGGAAAGCGCTGAAAAAGGACATGAAAGGACACTAATTATACACCTTCGTCGAACGTGGGTATGCGGGGTGTCATATCAAATAGGACGTCGAGTACATTCCATATCCGGCGTTTGTTACTTGTTTCAAGGACCCTCAATGGAGAAAATTGGGCTCAAATGAAAAATTTTCGTGTTTCCCATATCAGTATATTTTCAAATCTGTAATTTTCTACTTAAGCCCGAATTATTCCATTTAGTTTCCTTCAAACAGGAAACGAACACCGGATATGCAATGCACTCGACGTCTTTTTTGATATGACACCCACTTCCGATCAAGGTTTATAATTAGTGTCCATTTATGTTTCAGAGCTTTACGATCAATTTTTTTCTTAGCAAATTTAATCGTAGAATCTTCTGCTATTATAGATTATGAAAAGTGAGAAAAGTAGTGACAACTTGAATTATTGTCGTAGATATGGCTTTGGAAAGGTACACGGAAAACACGATAATTTTCCATTAAAGCTCGATTTATTCCGTTGAGGGTC
This sequence comes from Microchrysa polita, assembly GCA_949715475.1. Taxonomy (NCBI): domain Eukaryota; kingdom Metazoa; phylum Arthropoda; class Insecta; order Diptera; family Stratiomyidae; genus Microchrysa; species Microchrysa polita. Next base: position 128,580,477 of record OX454415.1, on the reverse strand, counting down.
CTAGAAAAATACCGGATATGTAATGTACTCGGCGTCCCCTTTGATATGATACCCCACATGCCGACCTCCGCTCAAGTTTTAAAGAGTATAATTTTTTGTCCTTTTTGGGACCTTTCCGATCAAAGTTTTTTTTAGCAAAATGAGTTTTAGATTCCTGGGAGCCCATTGATTTAAAAACAACAAAAATTAGCCTTACTCTATTTTTTCTATTTGAAATGCTAATATGACCGGACTAACGTCTGTTTTGAAAACGCAACCACCTAGGTCGTCTTTCGATCCAGATTCCTACTCACTTTGACCAGTTTAGACTTTTTCAAAAAGCTTCATCCATGTAGCTTTCAGTTAAATTGAACTTAAAAAATTTACATGTTTGAACGCGTCTGTTTTGAAAACGCAACCACCTGGCTCGTCTTGCTGTGTGGATTTTAACTCATCCCGTCCTGCTTGAGACTTTACAAAAAATTCAGCCGTTTATCTTTCGGTTAAATGGAACCCATAAATTTGACACCTTAACGTCAAAAAATCTCCAAAACGCAACCGATTTGGACAGCAAGACTTGCAATTTATTTTTTACCACCAAACGGACTATCGATTAAGAGTATCGTGAACCATTTAGCTTTCCAGTAAATAAAAGTGTTAACCATCTCCCAGTCTAATAGCGGAATATTGCTTTGTAAGGGATGTAGGGGTAGGGGTAGTCAGACCTTTTCCACTTTCCACCCACTTCAAGCATATGTCACAATTAGGCACTGATGAAAATTTTAGGTCGGTAGCGATATTCTGCGAAAAATATGGCCGAATTAAACTATATCGGAGAGGTAATTTGTATGGGAGGTAGGGGAACAGAATAACTATTGAAATATGCAAAACATTCACAATAAGCAAAATTATAAAAACAGTTTTTATACCCTATACCCATAAGATGGTATAGGGTATATTGTTTTTCTTACGAAGATTTATGTAACACCTCAAAGGAGCCTCCGGAGGTATGGAAAAGTATATATATAAATGATCAGGGTCGGTCCCTGAATCGAATAAGCCATGTCTGTCTGTCCGTGTGTCTGTCTGTTAGCACGATTACTCCCGAAATAATGAAGGTAGCGGTTTGAAATTTTGGTCAAATGTTTGTTTTGCTAAAATCTTGGACGGTATTGAAAATGGGACAAATCGGACAACGGGTTCCCCTACCTCCCATACAAACTACCCCTCCTTGATATTCTAATTCGGCCATAACTTTCGGTAGAATGTCGCTATCGACTTGATATTTTGATCAATGTCTCATTCTGACATATACTTTGAGTTAATGGAAAGTGGAATAGGTCCGTGTACCCCTACCTCCCCTACAAAGTTATATTCAGCCATATCTTTTGATAGAATGTCGCGAAAAACTTCAAATCAGTATCAAATAGTAGCCGTTGGATGCCTTGATAAGATAAGAAAGATGTGCCAGGACCGACCCATCTACCCCTCCCTCCCCTACAAAAAATATCAAATTGAATATTTTGGGTTTTGCGTGCCTTCTAGGTCTTTACATGGGTATAGGGTATACACTCATCGTGCTGTTCGCATGATTAGAACTCGGCTTCGTTTAATACTTATTCTGCTATCCGAAGAGCAGTCCAATCTGATTTTGCATATTTACTCAAATCCGCGACTTTGTTCAGGAGACCTAAACAAAAGTATGTTATCATAATTTTGCCTTTTGTAAACTTTTCGCATGTTTCTTCGGTTGTAGACCAATCCACTGGATTCAGTTGGCTGAAATCTGGCAATTCGTTCAACGAATACTGAAAGAAATATACGAAAAACTCATTGTTAATTTTTTCGCGTGTTTCTATTTTATTCTGATATTCAGGGATAGGACCAATTCAGCGGCCAAATCTTCCAAAAATTCGCAATCAAGAAATATGAACAAAAAAATGCAGAAAAAAAAATTATTGTGAATTGTTATAAATTTTCTGCATATTTCAATGGTCATACTGCTATTCCTGGCGGAGCCTTGTGGGGTCAACGTACTGAAATCCGGTAATTCGTTCAAGAACTACATAAAGAAGCATGTGAAAAAGAATTGTCTACATATTTGCGCCCATTGTGCATTTTTCTGATGTCTCAATAGTTATCCTGCTACTTTAGTTAGGGGCCAATCCTGTGAAGCAAATTTACGAAATCCGCTGATATATTAAAGTAATACACGCAGAAATAGGCGAAAAAGAACTCATTGTGAATTTTTTACGTGTTTTAATGGTTATTCTGCTATTCCGGCCAGAGCCTAATCCAAAAACTCAAAATTTTTTACGTGTTTTAATGGTTATTCTGCTATTCCGGCCAGAACCTAATCCAACAAACTCAAAATTATGGAAATCGGTCCAGCCGTTCTTGAGTTATAAATGGTTTTATTTACAGGGTGTCCGGAAACTGCTGCATAAACGCACCGTATTGTGATTCCTCGTGTGATTTCCAGCAAAAAAGTTGTACGTAATATAGCCCCAATTCTTAACCCTTTACCACATACATTTGAAGATTTTTTTCTTGTACGACTTAAACCCATATATGTATCTCCAAAGCTTGACTAGCGAGAATAGCGAAATACGATGATTATTGCAGCGAAACAAATTCACCAAAAAAATAAAAGTAACCAAACTAAAATCAGATAAGAGGTTTGTTTTTTACAAAACTTCGAAGTACTATTTTTGTGATTTGACCCAACAACAATATATTTTTCCATCTCAATTTTCTCCCAAGGTGAGGTACTCCTACGATTCTTCTAAAAATTAGCGCATAGTCTTACGATCATATTTTTCCTACATCATTTTATTACACTATGGTTTTATTTTCTAGGCAAAATTGTTGGCTGTATTAATCATCTCATTTCGCTATTCTAGCTTGTCTAGCTTTGGAGATATTAAGGTTTAAGTCGTACAAGAAAATTTTCAAATGCCTGTGGCAGCTAAAGGGTTAAGAATTGGGGGTAGGTTCATACAACTTTTTTGCTGGAAATCACAATCCGGAGCGTTAATGCGGCAGTTTCCGGTCACCCTGTATATAGATTACACAACCTACATAAGTAAAAATGGTTGGAATTGGACCATGGGGTCATGGGGCTGCCATACAAACCCAACCCCCTAATTGGGTTCTTCTAAGAAAAACTTTTTTATTTGTGCACCAATTTTAACCAGACCTCTCGTCAAATGTAGTTCCATTGACACCACAAAACATTTGTAAAAGTGGATAGAATCGCATCGTGGGGTCATGGGGCTGCCGTACAAACCCAACCCCCATTTTGTTTCTTCTACACTGAAAAAAAGGTACCCTGAAGCAGTGAATTTTTTCATTAAACTAATGAATATTTACACCGATATCCCACCCAAGACGGCTTTCTTCAGTCTAATGAATCTGATTTTATCAAAACAACGAACAAAAATTTCATTAAAACTATGAACTACTTCTTAAAATTAACAACTTGTTCATTGATATAATTACTGAGTTCATAAATTATAAAAAAACTGGCGCAGGCAGGCATCCAGCTTCATAAGTGTTGACGACATTAATTTTACATTTTACCTCTGCTCTGAAAAGCCATCCAAAATTACCTACCTACCTACCTACAGTGGGAATCGATCCCGGGACCCTATGATTTGAAGACAGACGCCCTACCTACTACACCACACAGACTATACGTGACGAAGGTTTATAAAATATACATAAAGTGATAGTGAGATCAATATGTACTACTATGATCGATGTCATGTAATTAATGAACAATATCATCAATTATTTTGTTTTAGCTACTATCGCTAAATAAATAAATAAATAAATAAATAATGTATGGGTTCATAGCCGGAATGTACAATGCATAAGATTCTACTGGAAGTTCATTGTGTTCATGATCGCTTTACATCAAGTTGAAATGTTGTTTTCGTTATACTAACGTCCGGTGTTTCGTAAAATAGATGAACTCTGTATTATTTTAAGGAAGAGAAGGTTTATTTCTCTCTCTCTCTGGTTCCTTTTAACCCCTAGTGGGGCATAGGGCATTGACTACGCCTCTTTTCCACCTCTGTCTATTAGCAGCCATCGCCTTTAGCTGGTCCCACGATTTGCCTATAGATTTTCCCTCTGCTTCAACAGATCTTCTCCACGTATTTTTGGGTCTTCCCACACGACGCCTTGCATCGGTTCCCTGAGGATTCCAATCTAGAGCCTGTCTTGCAATGTTTTTTGGCTCTTTTCGAAGTGTGTGACCTATCCACTGCCACTTCCGCCTTTTGATGTCGATACCTATCCTATTTTGGCCAGTAATTTGGAGGAGGTCGTCGTTAGAGATTACCTCAGGCCAGCGAATTTGTAGGATGCGTCGAAGGCACTGATTCACGAAAGTTTGTAGTTTGGTTGTAATATCGCTGGTCACCTTCCAAGTGGAACACCCATATAAAAGCACGGATTTTACATTGCTTTCGAAGATCCGGAGTTTGGTATTTCTGGAGATGTTTTTGTTTTGCCAGAGAGGAGTCAAACTGAAAAATACTGCTCGGGCTTTATTTATGCGCGACTCTACATCGGCATCAGCCCCACCATCCGCTGTCACTACGCTCCCAAGGTAAGTAAAGTTCTCGACTTTTTCTATCTGCTGTCCGGAGATAGAAATGTTTCTTTGCCTTTCTGATGTCAAGCTCAGGTATTTCGTCTTAGCGGCATTAATTTTTAAAGCAGCACTTCGACTTTCACGATGCAAAGCATCTGTCATTTGAGACAGATTATCTGCGGTGTTTGAAAGAAGGCAAATGTCGTCGGCATAGTCCAGGTGCTGAAGGTAATCAAATAATTTCCACCTGATACCCTTACTTTTATGGTCGCCTAGAGCGTCGCAGATTACGTCGTTGATGGTAATAAGGAACAGTATTGGTGATAAAATACAACCTTGTCTAACTCCATTTTTCACCTCAAAAGGACTAGACAATTCGCCCTTGTGCAAGACGTGACATTGGGCTCCGTTATAGGACTCCTTTATGATGGCAATCAGTTTCTCTGGTATGCCTCTCCTACGTAAGGCTGTCCAGATATAAGCCCGGTCAACGCTGTCAAACGCCTTCTCGAAGTCAATGAACAATAGATGTAACGGGGATCTCCATTCAGCGGATTGTTCAATAATAATTCGGAGGGTGTTGATATGATCGCTACATGAAAAACCCTCACGAAAACCAGCTTGTTCATTGTTCAAAGTGCGGTCGATTGTTTTCCTGATCCGATCCAAGATTATTTTGGCCATCAGTTTAGAGACTGCAGGGAGGAGACAGATTCCACGCCAATTATTGCAATCCTTGAGACTTCCTTTTTTGGGGATTTTAATAATGACGCCCTTCTTCCATTCTTGAGGGAGAGTCTCGGTTGTCCAACACTCTTGGATAAGGGGAAGAAGAATATCCGCTGTAGCGTTGATGTCCGCTTTAAGAAATTCCATCGGGATACCGTCTGGTTTATTTACTATGAACTAATTCATCATGGCAATGAAAAAAGTCTATGCTCCTAGTTCTTTAATATTATGACAATTTTTTTTTTCAGTGTAAGCAAAACAAATGTTACAAATGTTAATTCCAGCCAAACATTATGTAAATGTGCCTTTATTCAAACCACAAAAATATATTAAAACAAATAAAATCGTAAAATCGTCCCCAAAAAAAAATTCCAAGAAAAAATGATGTTTTTGCACTTATTACAACCAAAACTCACTTAAGTAATATTGAATATCATTCATTAATATTATGAAAAGCATTTTTTTGCAGTGCATGGATTAGGAGATCTCTATTCGGCTTTGAATCGATAAATCGCCGAATATCTAAGAATTTCGAAGGATCAGCGGCAGAAGTGTCCACTGGTTTACGATAGACTTTCATAGCAAGACGAAGTCCTATAATTAGGGATATAGCATACAATAGCCCACACCCGCAAATATACTCATTTTTGTTCCTGATGATTTTTGCGGAATTCTCTTTGAATTTATTTGCTTTTCGTATTACAATATAGCAACCATAAAGGCAACATAATCGTGCCTCAAAATTCATCTTCTTCTTGTCTACAAATTAAAATCGTTTCAATCATCAAAATTGATCACTAATGAAACGATTTCTTCGTCTGAGTCATCAACGAGCTTTTTTTTTGATATCCGTAACTTGCCTACTTACACCTCACAGCCAAATTCCTGTGGTATTCATTGAATTGAAATTTGGTGGCCGACAGGAATTTAATTTACGATATGAGTATTTATGAAACAAAAAAACGCTAAGAGCCACCAATTTCAAGGTAAATCTATTCGTACAGTGAGTGCTTATGGATTCGACTATTTTTCATAATCATCCATTAGCAGAAAAAAAAAACATTCCATGAGATTATTGGTCATCTTATGCTCTATACGGTATACGATCGTTAAAGGCATGTCTCTATGTATTTTCTCTTGAATTTAACCTTTAATTATTCTGTCCAGCACAGCACAGATATCCATATGTTTAAGGTGAGAGCCGCCCGAATCGGGCGGTGAAAAGAATCATAGAAACTGCATTTTGATTAGACACCGCGCACTAACTGGCCACTGGCGCATCCCATTTTTGGCGGAGGCAATACACCCGCCGAGACCCATTTCAGATAATTGCCTTCGTGATGGTCCGTTGTTTTCACAAGCCTTGCGGCTGATTATGGGGGAGGATCTGACGTAAACGTGTAATCAGTAGGTTTCTGTTTGTCTGCATGCAATCGTTGCGGATTGTATGAGTTGGTGCCATATACACATTCTAATATTCATAATTGGATGAAGAGAGGTTGTTTATGGCCTCAGCGTACGGTATTCCAAATTCATCCCAATTAGCGTTGATAAAGGACCATTCCAAGACAATTACTTACTGGACCAAACGATGGTAACACCATAACAAAATGTGGATTTATATATTGCGACCTGAGTGACACTTTTCAGGGTGTACGAAATGCAATCAGCAAAATAACGAACATGGATGCATGACCGTTCGTTCGGCCTTGCCTTTTACAAGCAAAAGCACAGTACAGAGCTCGAATCTGTGGGAATTGAAGATACACTCAGCAGAATTATCTTGAGATCCAGTACACAGCCACAGCCCAATATTCTGCTAAGTGTCTCTAGTATGAAAGTGCGCTTCTTTGTTGAACGTGTTCCTCTTGTTGTGCATCTTGATTTTCTACTCCCAGCAGCCTGTGTTAGGCTTGGTGCCTCCTTAGCTTGAACTTCATGGGAGCCTATAGTCAGTCTGACTGTATCTTCGTCGTGCCGTGCCGCATCTTAATTTGAAGGCCATTGTCTATCGCTCACACCACACAGATATAGACGAAAGGCACGTCTGCAGGCATCTCCCATACTATATAAAACTGTTTCCCGATATTATGTTTGGTTTAAGACGTTTTTCTAAACTTGGCACATTATTGATTGACGCATCGTGACTACAAGCCTTCGAATGTTACCTACTTACGTTCATCAAATGGCATTTGGTACTTTTATTTTTTTGAGGAAACGTTTTGTGACCGGTCGGTCGACGGTCATATATGCGAATTCTTCAAATCGCACTATAGCAGCATAATGGCATTCACCTGATGACTGACTGTCAGTCAGCTTGGCCAAGAAGGGGACCTTCGGTCACCTATGGACCTATGTAATCGTCGTTCATGTCTTTTCGTCGCCATATAGTCCATTGACCAAGTGGCCGAATATCTAAGACTGAATATATCTTGACTATTTATGCACAATCCACGCAGGGAGGGTGTCAGCTTGCGGGACGATCATTATGCGAAAGTTGGCAAAATAATGATTTTGGATACACCATGCCTCCTATAAGACACTTGAAAATATGGGAAAAAGAAGTTTATATGCATGTGATGACGACTACCTGTATGACTGTGATGAGGATGATGATGATGATTGCGCCAAGCCTAAAGAGGTGACGTTTTAGCATGAACATACAAAACGATGGGAACCACTTAAAATGTTAAAACATTAGATGAATAATCTTGAGTGTGGTCAAGAAAAGTCACTCAAGTGCGGTAAACGTTTCAAATGAATGAGTGCGCGAGACGTGCTGAAAAAAAATTAAAAAAAGAGTCAACTTTCCCTCGGGTCAACGCAGGTACATATCACGTTAATATGTGTCACTATCCCTGAATGGCGATGAAGTGAAGCGAACTCGTGGAAATGTTATATAAATGTTTGGAGTGTTGTTCAGAGCCATATTTGGAATCATTGTATTAAAAGTAAACAATTGAACAGGCCTAAATGCTGTTGTAGGTTATTTGTACGAAAGATGATTATGTTTGCTTTTATAAATGGGCGACATCCATCATCACCTTTGTAACAATCTTTTATTTAGCACCATCGTTCGAAACGTTCCTTTGTGCAAATGAAAACTGATTCAGTAAGTCCTTCAAGCGGGACTCTGACTTTAGTTGAATCACTTAAGCATTTCAAAAATAGAAAAGAATAACTTGTAATTAATTTTTGTCGTTCTGAAATCAGTATGCCTACTAGTGTAGTTCTTCTTCTTCCTTGCCTCGTTCTTTATACCGCTCCATGGTTTCTCGTTGCTCGACCTGCGGTGTAGGCACCTATTAGTGTAGTTACTAGGTGATTTCAGATTGCAAAGTGTGGTGGATAAATTTATTTTTGTTTCTTGTGTTTTTTGGGGTGCTGAGCACGATTCCAGAGCTTCCCACCAAAATTTCGTTGCGGGACAGGATCAAAACCGCAAAACAACCCAACATTTTCGGAGTTTTCCCGTTTTTAGGGTTTTTAGAATTTTTTTTTTCAAAAAACCCTTATGAAATCGATTTTGTTCGTCCGTCCGTTTGTCCGTCTGTTCACTAAATAACTCTCGAACGGCTCAACCGATTGTCATGAAATGGTAGGAATGTGTAGAATGGTTACAGTCTTTAGCACAAATACCTTAAAAGTTGGTAGGAAGAAGATAACAGGGTGTCCCGAAAGTTTGAAAAAAGTCGACTTTTTTAGTTTTTATCGGAGATAGATGTATGGGCATTTAAATCAAAGATCTAAACGAGTACATCTCAAGTCAGTTAATTAATCTTCCAGTTTCGAGTAACGGTAAAAAAGTTATTGGCGTTTAAAGTTAAACTTTGTTTTCGACCTCCGTTTTCCTAAACCGTTATTGGTTATTTTAATTTGTTCGTGTGTAGTCCCTCTTTGGTTTCCAAATATGAAAATTCTGCTAAGGGTTTTTAGAAAATTAGATAAGGAATATGCCTACGAATTTGCATTCGAATAACTGTATCAAATTCACAAATATAAATGGCGGGATAATGGAGGTCCTTGACCGGAGCGACTCAATGTTTACGTTAAAATTATCTTAAACTTGTTGTGAATACTTATACAAAATGTTACGGCTGAACTAGCGTTCTTTCAAAAGTTATGGAGCTTTTAAAAAAGGTCTAAAATGAAAATATTCTAATTTATGTTCTATTCTAACGCCGAAATATTCAATTAAACTCTAATGTGTTATATATCATTGCAAAGATAATTTTTTGTAGTTTTTTTTCGTCCTCAGACCATTTTTCTGTATCTTTTACTGTTTTTGAAATAATCGCAAAAAACCGAAAAAATCCCCCCTTTCCCCCTTTTTTTAAGGTTGCGGACCCCCGATCGGTTGGGACTTTTAATGCCATAATTTGGGGACCATTCCCAGCCATAATCCAAAAAAATTTCCGATGTAGGATTTTTGCCGACCAAATATGCCATTTTTCTTAGACTATTATTCGAAACCAAACGATAAGCCAGTAACCGGTGATAGCGTATTTAGTGTCCGTTACGGGTAAAATATTAAAAAAAAAAGTCAGTAGCGTCCCTTTTTACAGTTATTTGTAATTAAAGAAAAATTGAAACGCGACATGACATTGTTCTAATTTTTCATCCACTGTAACAGCAAATCTTAAATTTATCAAATTTTCTTTTGGCGCTGCAACAACAACAACATTTTTCATTACCTACACCAGACATGTCAAACTCGCGGCCCGCGGGCAAAATGCGGCTAACCATACCATAGTTTTGTGCGGTCAGCGTTCAAATCGAAGCAACTCAATGTGTATGAGTACAAAATGCTTAATCATAAAAAATGTGAACTCTAAGTCAAAGAAATTAAAGACCATATGAAAACTTGTATTTGGTGAGAAAATCACCTGAATTTCATAAGCATAACATTAACCATTTTTTGCCTTTCAAGTTAATAAGTTTTACGGGTACCCATATGCACACCAGATCAGAAACAAATGTTTGTTTATTTTTATTCACATTTCTGTCCGAACTTAATTTATGTCAGCTTAATAATTTTGGCTACCAATCTTGTTTAGAATACCCGCATGATGAATGACTGAAGCTACAATGTTCTAATCAGCCATCGAAAATTTGGCGTGAATTAATTCGCAAATAGCGTGGTTACTGATCGATCAACTAAATTTTAACTTCTTATCTAAAGTTTCGAAATTTGTTTGAAAGACATTTCCAAACGATAGCATTTCTAAGCCATGTAATCCCGAGATCGTTATAGTGACACTGATTTTTACTCATTTTTTAATGGACATGTAATATAATTTCACAAAAAAAAATATATAGGCCTTTTGGAAATGTTTATCCTGTGGCCCGCCTAATCCCGAAGACAGTGTAAATTGGCCCGGGCCAGGTTTCGATTTTGACACCCCTGACCTACACCATAACCCGAAAAAATAACTGTTTTGCTTGGAGAGAAATGTGACATTCTTTTTGGAACTGAGAGATATAATTCATCGTTTCGTCTAAGTTAAAATAACTGTACTGTAAAAAAATTCACCGGGATATACTAATTTTTAAAAAATATTTTTCCCGTAACGGACACTTAATGCGCTATCACCGGTTACCAGGTTATCGTTGGGGTTTGGGACACCCTGCATATACTTTGCCATACCTCCGGTGGCTCCTTTATGGTGTTACATAATATCGGCGTAGCAAAAATAATAAACCCTATACCAGGGATGTCAAACTCAAAACATGGCCCGGACCAAATAACACTCTCCTCAGGTTTGGGTGGGCCGCAGGAGGAAAAATTTCAAGCACTTTATTTATATCATCGTATTTCGAAACTTAGTTGCAAAATATTACTTTTAAATTATGACAGAAAGTCTGGATCACTATAGCGGATTATCCGTTATGAATTCCTCCTCTCGAAAATATACTTCAAGAACATTAAAAAAAAAATACCGGCGTACAGAGGGCTGCGCCCGCAATACGAGGGTTTTTTAGATTTTGGATACGCACATAGTGAATAATTTTGCACATATACTTTATAGGTAATAAATAAGAATTATGCACAATATTAATGAATTGCTTCTCGTAAATCTATTTTTGGATTGGTCTAAATAAGCGCGTTCCAGAATGTAACACTTTTTAATTAGACCAATCCAAAAATAGATTTACTATGTATCATGGTTACATATATTAACTGCATTGATTAGCTGTAACTCCGTTACCATTACTCCAAACTGGAAAAAAGGGACTGATATGAAATGTACCCATCGAGTTCTTTGATTTGAGTACCCATACGTCGCTGTCCGATAAAAACTAAAAAAGTCGACTTTTTAAAATCTCCGGGACACCCTGTTAGCTTTGTCCTACCAACGTTTAAGTATTTCGTGCTAAAGACTCTTACGATTCTACACATTCCTACCAAATTTCATAACGATCAGTTAGTGAACAAATTTTTAAATCTCCGTGACACCCTGTTATCTTTGCCCTACTAACTTCTAAGTATTTCGTGCCAAAGACTGTTACCATTCTACACATTCCTACCAAAATTCATGACGATCGGTTAAGCCGTTCGCAAAATATTTAGTGAACAGACGGACGGACAGACGGACGGACAAAATCGATTTCATAAGGGTTTTTTGAAAAATCTGAAAAACCCTAATTAAGACCAGAAGCGAAAACGTGAATGATTGATCTTCAAGTAATAACTTTTTGAATTGCATAATTTGGACATATAATAAAAAAAATTGTCGCATCAGTCATCCAGGTCTCCCAAAACAACATTGGGAGGCAAAATAGTGAGATTAAATTCATTACTGCAGAAAAGTACCTAAAAGAGACAACAATTTTCTTGAGATATGGTTTTAAACAAACTAATGCACCAAAGTATAGGTCTAAAAATCAGGCACTTGGGCTGTAATTGTTATGTTGAAATTTTCCATGCAGGTGATTTAGTCAACAATTCCAAGATTTCCGTAGTTTTAAAGCTTTGTCATTTTTCCAAATAAATCTGAATTCATGTTCGGTAAAACCAACCAATGTTTTATTAACTGCATTTAGGAGCAGAACAGGTTTATTACGAGGCTTAGTATTTTCCTGAACAAAAATATGAGCTGTCTTATAAAGCCAAATAACCAAATCGTTTGGTCGTTTGTATTATTTCGAGAAAAATTCCTAAAATAAGCTTGCATAAGTCAGTGACGATTTTTAGTAATTTTTGTAGACTCGCGTTCAACTGCATTTTTTCACATTACCAATTTCAGCATTTTTGTGTTGATACAGATTATCTATTTTTACATCGATATGTGATCATTTTACTTTTATAATGCCGTTTTTAACATGCCTTAGGCCCGTATTTATGAACATTCCTTAACTTAAGGAGACTTTTTTTTCTATGAAAAAGTATGGGAATGACATTTAATTTATTGAATTTCGGCATCCTTGACCCAAGGTCTCCTTGACCTGTGGACTTTCGCATAGCGGCGGTGACTCAGGAACAAAGCACAACCCTGGTCAAAACAGACAAAAAAGTCTCCTTAAGTTAAGGAATGTTCATAAATACGGGCCTTAGTGTGTATTTTTGTTTATGTATACATAATGGTCGTATCCGTCCTGTTTTAGGTAGGACAGTCCTGCTTTTTCGACCTTATCCTGCCGTCCTGTCAACACGCCCAATGTCCTGTTTTTGTCCTTCTTTGTCCTGTTTGGGATTTCAAGTTTAAATTCAGAAAATAAGCAAAGCACCAAAAATTCGTTCGCTTTTATTTTCTTGCCAAAATGTTCGTTAGACGATTCAAAAAATAAAGTGCCTCAATGTCACCTATTGCCCCTATTGCTAGCAAAGGGTACTTAGGTTAAGAACAAAACAGCTACACTAGATAGCCCTGATGAGAAGAACCCCATCTAGAAACATTGATACTAAAGGATGAGCTGGGAATTTCGTAGTAGGGATTTCGAAAAGAGCGACCTAGAATAGTTATTACAATTGATTGTGAAAGAAGTGATATCATTTGAGTCATATAAGAGATAAACACTTCTAGGTAATACAGGATGACACACGGAAACCTGATAATTAAAAAAAAAAATTCAGTACAGTTGAGGAATTTGCATTACAACCTTTTAACATTTTTATGCCGAGGAATTTAAATTTTAGAAGTCGTGTTTGGAAATTGCCCTAAAGTTTATCCAGAAAATCCACTTCAATTTCCATTTAACATTTAGCATTAAATTTTTTGGTTCAAAGAGTTTTAGCTTGTAGTAAGATAAAGCGTTAAAGCGTAATAAGCTTGCTTAAATGGAAAGTTTCATCGTTCCTTCAATATTCGTCGGAATGCTTATATCCCTCTCAGTAAAGCCTTATTCCATTGACTGAAAAAACTTCGAACAAAGTAGTTTCGAAAAAATTAGACCACAGTGCAGAATGCGATAGCTTCAACACCAGTCCTCTGCAAATTGCTTCTTATCTAGAAGGTCACATCATAAATGTTCGATCTCCCAATTACGCATTTTCGAAAATAAACCACGCATGCGTTGAAACAACTGAATCCACCCGCGGAGAGATGGGGCAAATTAAAGTTGATCCGCCGCGGATAGTGAAAGAAAATTACCGAAAACCACTCTAAAGTTTAGTGATGAAAACGAACACCATTTTGTCGAAGGTTTTTTTTAAGGGTTTGATTGAAATTCCGCAACTGTTTTGAGTGTTTAAGAACAACATTTTTAGCATTAATTTCCGATTTTTTACGACCTTTTTGAAATCATCAGGTTTCCATGTGCCACCCTATACAATTGAAAATTCTAAAGATACAGTGTTTTTGTCTTTCTGGTTGTCCTTCTTTTCATCCTGCTTTTTTATTGGATTTGTCCTGCCAAACACCGATTTTTAGAACATTTGTTTCTGCTTTTTCATAAAATAATTATACGAGCATTATGTATACACATAAAAATACATGGAAAGCAAATTGCTATATACATATGGATAAAATATATGTATCTAATGTACACAACATACTCAATTCAATTCATACTCATACGAAGAGATGGTCAAGCAAGCATTTTTGTTTGAAGGCGAATGAAATTGTGCCGCGTAAAATTGTGTGATATAGCAATTCAGTTATTGTTTGTGCATAGTAGCCTCTGGTAACCGCATCGTGTAATTGGATGGGTTAATTGAAAAATTCAATGGGTCTTAACTTCTTGGTTCGTATAATGTTCTTGTGCACAAGATAATTCCGTCCATGACTGTGCGGCGGTGGCTTCTAATTTATTTGCCAATGCGGCACAGATTTAAGGTGAACAAAATTGGGTATCTCCTTCTTCACTGACACAATGACCTCCATGATGGTTAATTTAAGAATAACGTTTAAGGTTGAATTGAGGGAGTAAATCATACACCCAAGATTTTGCGGGCCGGCTCTCCTTATGTTCAGAATGAGCAGGAGGGCGACCACGAAAATGGGCGCCTAACTAATTACGATAAAAGATGAAGGCAAACAAACATTTTCAACTGATCTTTATTCGCCTAATTTTTATGTTTTTAAATCAACATTTTTGAAAATTTCGCACTTTCATATTTTCAGAAAAAAAAAAATTTCAAAATTTTTGATTTGAAAAACTAAAAATGAGGTCAAGAATTGCACATTTTGTAATTTTGCAAATAAAACGAGACCGCGAGGCTAATTTCGGGCGCGGCCGAAATTTGGATACTCTTCGCTACCCTCGGACTAAAAGTTTTTTTCGGGTGTACCTACGACTTGTATTTAATCCCTCCCCCATTCTTTTCCTTCTGTCTTCGGAAAAGTGCCTTTGCATCGGCAAAACAATATTTATGAAAGGTTTGTTTGGAAAGGGTGGACAATAAATAAAAATACAAATATTTACTCAGAAAATTTTATTGGGGGATGCGGAGCATGGCCCCATAGTACGATTCCATTTGTTTGGAACTTTTTAGTTACTTTGATAAAGACACATTAATTCAAGGTTTTGTGAAATTGATGTAAAAAATGTTCCTTAGAAGAACCAAAATGGGGGGGTTGGGTTTGTATGACAGCCCCATGCCCACATGGTCCGATTTTACCGATTCAAACATACAAACTGCCTGCAGTAAAAAGAATCATTTGTGCAAAACTTCAGCTTCATAGCTTTTACAGACAGGCATCGCCCAATCGACTCCCCAGGTCATGCTGATCATATATGTATACTTTTTATATGGTCGGAGATGCTTCCTTCAATGCGTTGCAAACTTCATGACAAAGTTAATATACCCTTTCACTTTATGAGAGAAGGGTATAAAAAATATAATAAACAAAAATGCCATAAAACAAATTTTGAGTATTGGGAATTTTTTGAAAGTATGCATAACGATACCGAGGCTAATTTTAGGCCCGGCCGAAATTGGGATACTTTTCCTTTCTTCAGGATAATAGTTTCTTCGGCGTCGCTCCACCCTCCCGAACTTTTATTTCCTTCTGTTTTTAAATGTTCCGGAGACGTCAACCAAACAGTCGTTGTTAAGGTTTGCAAAAATTATTGCACAAATAAAAAAGTTTTTCATAGAAATACCTACTTTAGCAGAACCTTTGAATAGCAGACCCCATCGTCTGATTTCAGCGATGATGTTTGATGTCTACAACAGAAATAAACATGTAAAATTTCGGCCCTCCACCTTGAAAGCTGCCGAGTATAACGTGTCAGAACAGACGGACAGACAGACGAGCATCGGCCAATCCACTCGTCTCGTCATACATATATTATATGACCGAAAAAGCTTCCTTTAATATCATGATATTTAATGATTTTCACAAATCAAACCAACTAATATACCCTTTCACTGATAAAGTGAAGGGTATAAAAACATAGTTGCAAAATTTTGCAAAATCTTTTTTTCCCTCAAATTACTAATGCTTATTCTAGTTTAGAAGTAAGTCGAACCGGTTGCGGGGTATCCTGTCGAGGTTGAGAGTAGTCGAAAATTTGTCTTAACAATTTTTTGTTTCCGTATATGAATATCCGTGGAAAATTAAATGTTTTTTTTCTTGAAATCATTAATAGTATAGTGACTTTAGCTCTAGACCAAACATTCAAAAAAAGAGCTCACATTTGATGCCAAATTGTTCTGTGGCCTGACCGCATTACGCAGTAAAAAGCTCTTTTTTTTATGTTTGGGTTTCATCATTTTTTCAGCTAAAATCACTATACTATAAATGACTTTTCTGTAAAATTAAAGCGTATCAGAGATCGAATTAAAATAATCCAAAATAAAAAATGAATTTCTACAGCTATACACAAAATCAATACATTATACTGATTTTTTCTCTGTTTCAAAAATCGTTGGTTTCAAGCTACTAATTCAAATTTTTCGAAAAATGATACCCAACTAGCAATTTTGGCTCTATAATAATTCATGGAATATTCTCTTCTAAAAGTAATAGGAGGGTATAAAAGCGTTACAGAGTATAGAAGCTAAATAATAGTCCAATAATGGCATTTGGCGCCGTTTTTTAATCCAATAGAGCGTTATTGTAGCACTACATTTTACTTCAAAAAAGGCATACATCATGTATCTTATATCATCATTTTAACGTGAGAAGAATAAAGTAATGTTGCCAGTTATAAAAGGTTTATAGGGTGACACTAAAATTTTATGAAAAAAACAGCCCGCAGCTAGCATCGACCCCATGATTCTCGTATTTCTAGTCCTACGCGCTAGTCACTCGGCTAATCTGAGATATAGTCAGCATTGCTCGTAAACATTACAAATGGTTACTAGTTATGTACTTCTATAGATATGCTTAACCTCTCTTTATAGGTATAGGTATAGGCAGGGATAATTTAAATCGGTTCATAAATTAACAATGAGTAAGGAAATGTAGGATTCACACAAGACTTCAAAGAATTATATTGAAGAAACTTGGTGTCCATCCTCGTATTCCGGAGCACTTCATAACTTCCAACTCTCTCAAAAATCACAAAATCCAATAAAATTACGATGAACAAATTGGAGATTATTTTATGTTTGTGCTCATTTCTCATTATCTACTACAGGAGACTATTACGGGTGAGTGTTATGTCATCCAATAAACACAATAGAGAAGTACTTAATGGAGTCTTTTTAGGTTAACGTTTAGTGAAACTATTATCGAAGTCTTACAGCAACATCTTAAATTAATACCGATTTGAGCTATTTATAGTGCTAATATTAATTATTGGAAAATCGTGAATTGATGCTATATAGAAAATGTTTTAAGGATTATATATCGGATCAACTGAGTTTAGTTTTACTACAGGTTCACTACAGGGTGAAGTTATTCTTTAAAGCATACGCACTGTTAGACAGCTTTTGAGCTTATGCAACAACTGGGATACCCCATTTTAATGTTTTACAATAATAATTATTATTATATTAGAATATCGGTAATCCGGACCCCATCTAATCCGGAAAACTTTGTAATCCGGCGCCTTCACAGAATCGAATCAATCTCAGTAATCCAGCACATTTAAAACCGAGAGCCTCTATAATACGTTTCGCTTAATTTTTAGCTGAACTTGTGTTTTGGAGATGTTTTTTCAACTGCATAAAATAAAAATTATACCGGAAAAGTCACGTTTTCGCAATAAAATAAAATTTAAACTCAAACGTCCAAATATGTATTTGTAGAAGAAATTCGCACAAAACCTAAGAATACTATTCTTATCTTATGGTTGAAAGAAATTATGAAATTTTCAACAATTCTGAACATTGAGAATTATTCATAAATTACCATTATTTTTCGATCTGCATTTTATTACGCTACACAGATCTGCTCTTTGTATTAGGCGATTATCTGCTAAAACCTAGAAGCTAAGATCACTTATTGGTAAGGTTCGCTATTTGTATCATCGGCAGTTTTGGGTACCGTAACTTCATACAAAAAAATAACTACAGTTAGAGAAGTTGTTTTTATGAAGTTGCAATATTTAAAATTGCACGCGATCCAAAGAAATTTTACGCTTTTATTGAATGATCATCGCCTCGATCCTCGATTCTGCATGGGATACGCAAGGAAAAAACGAGGCAATTAGGACTCTAGCTTTTAGTTTTACAGATGGAAAAAAAAATATTTTGCGGTTGTTCAAAAACTTCTACTTCTATTCGAAAAATTAGACCAATCTACTAGAAAACTTGGAAAATATTCACATTGTAAGGATCTATATTAATATTCTCGTCCTGGAGAGTTCTTTTCGATCTGTCTACACACCTAAACAGAGATACAAAGCCGAAATAAAACTCCCCTGCAGCAGCTTTGTTCAATTTTCAACAAATTTAAAACATTCAAAATTGAAAGGATTTTATATCGTTGAATGGATATGTAATTGACTAATCTACACACATGTCTACTTACATTTCATTTATATATCGTTTTTTTTTATCAGATAAATTATTGAATCGTCAATTCTATTAACTTAAAATGTAAAATTGCTCTCGACTCGCCATTCTATTACATCCTTCTCATCCTAAGAAAGTTTCCTTAGAAATTGAGAAATTAAGAGTTTTTTGCCCAAAGACAGAATATGGCGTTTATTAGAATCACTGCTTAAAAGTATTAACTGTTCATTGGAATAATAATAAATAAATAAAAAAACACACTTACCATGTAAACCATTAAATATTAAAACACGAGGAAATAACACACTGTTGCTTTTGCACCCACTTGAATAGTAACCAAAAACATTTGAAATTTCACATCCAAATCACACACAAATTTTCCATAAGCGTGAAGGGCGAATAATAACATTTAACACGAACACAATGGGGGAAAATTTTTATAAAATCACCATAGTTAAACTAAAATTCTTAAAGCAAAGTTTATTCCGAGAACCTTATGCGTACGAAACGGATAAACTGTAATTATGTGTACGAACAACGTTTTGAATTAATTATATAGATTTCGTTTTAACTCCTAACTTATGTTTGTTTTATAAAGGTTAATAATTATAAAGCACTTGGGTTGTATGGACTTATATGCTAGTAATGCCCCTTTTCATGCCCATTTATTTCGGTTTGAAAGGTTGAATTGTTTAATTCATAGTTATACGATTATTACCACTACGACCCGCAGGGTTTTTGTCTTTTCCCAGTGTAGACATAGAAAACACAACTTCTGTATTATTCAGCACTATTCATGGTTCTTTCACTTTAATTGCTAGCACCTTTGACTCTGTTTGCTCTTTAATTACGTTGTAAAGTCATGTTTATCATCTTGCACAATAAAAATTAGAACACTTCAAACAGGTGGCGCTTTTCGGTAATTCCGTGACCTGTGCCAAAGTGTACTCATTTCAGAAGCTTTTAAAAGACATCAACCGACCGGCGTTTGAAGATTTCGTTTTAATTACCGCACAAATTACATACCCAAGCTTGTAGACACTACTTCTTGTTTTACTGACCGAATTCACTGAATTCTTATTATGACTATCTCATTAACTGGCCACACGAACACACAAATTGAATTGAATAACTCCTGAAAGGACACTTTCTCTATATACAATCAGCTGATGGATGAAGTCGATAAGTAGCCGAACTGAAGGGTGTGAGAATCTCTCGCGTCGGGGATGAAGAACTTTCAGTATTGATGAGAACGTACACTATACTGTGAGGCACACTTATAGAAATTGCTTTCTTCCCAAAAGGGATGAGTCCTTTTGACAGTTTGACCTTTTGCAGCAGCACAGCACCTCAAACCAATGTCGCGCGGTTACCGTTCGTCGTCCGTTTGTCCAATTAGTTTACGAGGTCAAACACTTTTGTACTTTTTTATTTATTACGTTGAGCACGAACCGACAAAGCATGTTTGGACTGACAATGGAAAGGAAGTTTTCATCGGAACCCTTTTTTGCCGTTATAGCAGTTACACACTGGACTTTCGTCAGTCCGACCGGAAAAAACAGTCACAGCTCATAACCTCACACAGCAAAACAACCGTTTACCGACGGAGTAACGCAATAAAAACTGTATAGTGGCGGCATGCAATGACATCTTAATTATTGCTTTGTACGCATGTCGAACGCGCGCGCAAACTCTCTTTTTACAAACATTCACTCGACGTCACTCACAGGAAGGTCGGAAAAGCGAGAATAACAGACGGGAAAATTCAAAAGTATGATGTGTGTGTGTCAAAGAAAACAGAAAGGATATGAATTGAAAAAGGATAACGCCTCGGAGTATGGAAAAGTACAGAAATTTGTAATTTGAAGTGTTTGAAATATTTCAAAAGGAAGAAACGATCACTGAGATCCAGGATGTAAATCCTGAGACGTCCTTCTGAACGCTCGTTTCAATTAGGATTGAGTCCCAGCTAAAGTGCCGAATAGGCTTTTCTTGTCAACTGTTGTTGAAAACCTTTTTTGATCATAACTGCTTGAAAAACTGAAGAAGAAAAATTTCATAACAATATTCAACCAATTCAAAGTCCGACAGGCGTTTAACGTATAAAAATTAGTTGAAATCGTAAGTAGACAATAAAATCGTATAAAATGTAATTATTATTTGAGGGAAGAAAAAAATGAATGAAAAAAGCAGCGCACGTTATGCCGCCTCGCGGGACAGCTCAGTACTGTTTCATTTCGATTGTTTTCCTCCACTTTAACGCCAGCTCCAAAAGAAATGCGATGGATGAAAAAAAAAATTACACTCGCACGCCGTCAACACAATAAACTTGTTTCGTTCGTTCGCGAGCTTTGATTTTTCCTCCGTTTGCAAACACACGATATGCTGCTGGTTCCCATAAATGCATGTATGTACTTACCATATCGCGGGCTCCACCATATCCATTCTATGCTCCAATAGATTCGCCGTAGCATAAAGTGTGCGCGCTCCACAACACACAATTCAATGATAGAGTGTGTATGGTGTTGGGACCCCATTAACAACACACAAACCGAACCATCATCATCGTTGCAATTTCTCGCTCGCTCGCCAGTACTTTGCGGCGAATTTCGTATATTGGAGCGTATGGTATGGTGACCAGTGGAGCATGAAGTACGAATGTGGTGCCCCATAGCACTAGTTAGATAGTTGGCCAGCTGGGGAGTAGTTAGCAAAAGCACAATTTTAAAGGGAGGGCATAAGATTTAGTTTAGGAAATCATCATAATAACTTAAGATCAGATTTGATTAAAATTTACGAAAGATACTGAAATAATAATTTTTTAAGAAATACTAAAACAGCGAAATTGATACAAACCGTGCTTCCTTAAGGTTTGTGTCCGTAGTGACGACTCATACGATAATTACTGAGCTACCGTAACTAGAAGAAAGAACGCAAAAGTAACTTAAATCAATTTAGTCTGCAGGTCACACATATTGGTTGGTTACAGTGTTTAAGCCTGCATGTACGCGAAGTATCCTTCAATGTTCTTTAGTGGTAGCTTCAAATAAAAATATACAAATATATACCAGAAAATACGACGACGATATAACGACATTACTGCGATACAGGGATACTAGATTCCAACCTTGAATTTTGAATATTCGAATTATAATCTTCAATATCATATCATATCCCATTTTCGGTCTTCAATTTTTAACTTTCAATATTTAATTGTCATTTATTAATTTTCAACAAATTTTCCATTTTTTCATTTTTCTTTTTCTATCTTCCAATTTCAATAGCCAATTTTTTCCCATTTTCCAATTCCAATTTTTCGTTTCAAATTTTTAAGTTTTTATATCCGCATCTTTAACTTCTCGTTTTTCTTTATAAATTTTTTCATTTACCATCCTCCATCTTATATTTCAAATTTTCCGTTTCTTTTTTGCATCTTCAATTTTTTCTATTTTTCAATACTCCATCTTTCATTTTCAAAGTTCCAAGTTCAATTTCTCTTTTTCCATTTTTTTCAATTTTCATTTTCAATTTGCAATTTTAATTTTTTTTTTTCTCGGCGATCACTCGATCCAAGATAGAGCTGCTGAGACATTACGGCAGGACGGGCCATATGCCTACACCGACGCCATGGAGCGGTATAAAGAACGAAGCAAGGAGCAAGAAGAAGCAATGCGACAGTATATCATTGGGAGGACAAGAATAAGTCTTGTATTTTGTACAAAAAAAGGACAGAGCAAAAATTACAATTATAGCACTCTTCGCTGAATTTTGCTGCTGGCATGAGCCTATATATGAGGTTGATTCTAAAATTTGCCGCTTACAAAAAATCTGATTCGTCAAGCGTGGGCCCAAATATCATTTCGCTTTAGATGTTCCGCGGGAATTTTGCGGGTTCTTTTGCTTTTCGGCCCTTAAATTTCTATCATAAAATCCCGAACACAAATCATGATCGAACATCAAAGGCACCATATTCAACTCCCGCAATTAACCGGTACATGAATAAACCAAAAGCCCCGTTCTTAACGAGATTGGTTTAGTGCGGCATGTACGCGAAGTACGAATGCTATTGTTATTCGCAAAAAGGGATTCATCAAATGTCGAAAGAACGATGCATTCATTTCTTCTGTTCATTTGATGGTATCAATGACAACTTGAATGTTGAAATAGGAAACAGAACTTGACGACGATAATCGAGACGAAAGACGCACAGGTTTGGACATAGCCACTGAGATTTTCCGTCAGCATATCGATCGCCAGATATCGTCTGGCGGTATGGGGGAACGATGTGGTGTACCTTCAGAAGCACATTACGACATTTTGCAGTGTACTTCAGGCTTTTGGTAAAATCAGAGTGCATGCCAGGCACTGTCTAAGATTATTTTAGAAATAGGTAGATGCTTAGTCCTAAAGCTTAAATTTAAGTTTGCACCACTTGGAAAATTTTCTAACGGTACTTATCAGGATTTTTGTCTTGTTTTTGCGTATATCTCCGCTCCTGATGGTCGGACTTTCAGAAGAAAGACACCAAATTGTTCGGTAGGAAATTGCCTTCTTCTTTTGTATACTGACTGTGAGTCTCACAGCAGTAGATAAAATGCTACAGCGTGTCAAAGTGGAAGAACCCTTATTATGGTGTATCGTCGGCTTTTTTGCGTTGACCATTCTAAAATGTGGGTGTTTTTTTCTCCTCTTTTTTCCTTTTTGGTCTCCGATTAGTTTTTTCTCTTCCGAATACGTATTTCGACAGTCAATTACTGTCTTCTTCAGCGGTATGTGTGTTTTTAGCCTTATCTTCCTATTATATATAGTCTTAAAATCTCTTTGCGCTATTCAAAAGTTTACAAAAAGATCCTGGCGCTGATTACTAATTAGGTCTACCTGGGATTAGATCGAAGAGATAAGATTGTGCATTACCATTAGGTTGAACTCAGACCTATTAGTGGGGATTTCCTTCTGTATGTAAAAACTTTCATAACTATGTATCTAGTTTTGATTGCTTAACCTCTTTTTTTACCTGCTCCATTTTGTGCCCTTCATCGATAATATGACGAGCCACTGATGTGCCCTTCATCGATAATATGACAAGCCACTGATGATTTGATATTCTTCCTTTTGTCTCTTTTCGCCAACTCTGCCTCTTTTAGGGGTTCCTTAATCCTAGTGTCAACTAATCTTTTCGTTTGTCCGATGTATGTACTGTTGCAGTCTTCGCATGTTATTCGATAAATTCCGCTCTACTCCGTTGATTTTTTCGGGTCTTTTTCATTGCTAAGTAGCGTTTTGATCGTATGATCTCATGAAATCGAAGTAGTAGGATCTAGCAGAGATCATACGATCAAAACTAAATAAATAAATAAATCGATACGATCATCTGCAACCGAGATATGCCCAAGAGAAAGTTTACAATCTGAGATAGCAATACATTCTACGGGTATGTACCAACATTCAGTTGGGCTTTATTTGGCGGCAAGTTGTCTTTCGCTGCAGATAGAGAGAGATATGTTCATTACGTGACACGCTATCCCGACAGCGTATTTAGGAACCCTAGTTCAGTTCGTCACCTGCTTGGGGACGAAATCGGTTAGCTTTTCTAGTTCCAAAACTGGCAAAAACCTTATTCGATTTCGTCTCCTGAAAGTAGACGAACTCGCATAGGGTTTCGAGTACATTTTGCGTTGAAAACATCCAAAAACCCTCGTTCAACTCGTCCCCACACAAGGGGACGAAATCGATTAGCTTTTCTATTGTATGAACCGCCCAAAACCCTAGCTTTACTCGTCTCTTTTTCTGTGGATCAGCACGCATAGGGTTTCTAGTACATTTTTCGCATAAAACCGCAATATAAACTTTGCGAGTAACTAGAGAGTTCCAAATCCTTGTTTATTTTGTCTCCTATATGGTGAAGCTCTCACGATTTTGGAAAGGATTTCCTGCTGAAAACATGCTTATTCGAAAGTGTTTTTTTTTTAGTACAGATTTGATTGTGCTTGGCAAAGCTGCAAGTCTTTATATGAGTACATAGTTTAGGACAAATTTATTGAAAATTAAAAATATTTTGTTAAGAGAAGGTGCGATAATGCTTTTTTTAGATTTTTTAGTGCTTCTGTTTCTCTTGTCATTCAATGTATTCAGTAAAATAAGAGATCTTTACCGCTTATCAAAAGCATTTCCGCTTTACATATTGCAAATTTTTAGGTTTGTGCTCAGGAAATTATGCTGTTCAGATAAAGTTGTTACTGGTAGCAGTGAGAGAAAATAGAATAAAATGAAAAGTCAATAAATCAAAATTTTCGTTTTTCTAATTTGATTTTTTTACATGTTTAATCTCTATTTGAAAAATTCATGTTACACAAAACAAAAATCATTAGTGTTTCTTCGGTGGTTGTTCGTTGTCTTCAATGTTCTTGGATAACTTATGTACACCCTTTTTTGTTTTTTTCTTTATTTTGATTTTTAGTTGGTCGGCCAGATGGATTCCTGCTGCTTGAACCGACTATAAGTAGGTTGTACCCTTATTTTACGAGCTCGCTTTTGAGCAGTTTTCGATGTCATAAATGAAGTTATTTGTGACGTTGTTTGCAAGTTTTCGAGAAGTGTAACGAATTTCGCGACTTATTTTGTCGCCGTAATGTCAAAGTTATTCGCAAAAACAGTTCCTAAACGCGAAAGATAGTTTTTCATTTTTATTATGTTATCAGTTAATTCGATTCGGTCTTTGGAATCAATAGGGCAATTAAATTAATTGCACACATTTTCAAAAGGGATATTTTTAGTTTGGCTAGAACTAGAATTGCCTTCTTCCTCTACTTCGAATTACGTAGCAACTTTATCTGAACAGCATAATTTCCTGAGCCCAAACCTAGAATTTGCAATATGTAAAGCGGAAATGCTTTTGATTTAGTCATAGTCAGATAAGCGGTAAAGATCTCTTATTTTACTGAATACATTGAATGACAAGAGAAACAGAAGCACTAAAACAATCTAAAACAAAAAAGCATTATCACACCTTGGAATTTTCTTAACAAAACAGTTTTAATTTTCAAGTAAATTTGTCCTAAAGTATGAATTCATATAAAGACTTGCCAAGCAGAATCAAATCTGTATAAAAAAAAGACACTTTCGAATAACCATGTTTTCAGCAGGAAATCCTCTCCAAAACTGTGAGAACTTCACCATATAGGAGACAAAATAAACAAGGATTTGGAACTCTCTAGTTACTCGCAAAGTTTATATTGCTGTTTTATGCGAAATATGTACTAGAAACCCTATGCGTGCTCATCCACAGAAAAAGAGACGAATAAAGCTAGGGTTTTGTGCTGTTTCGGCAATAGAAAAGCTAACCGACTTCGTCCCCTTGTGTAGGGACGAGTTGAACGAGGGTTTTTGGCTGTTTTCAACGCAAAATGTACTTGAAACCCTATGCGAGTTCGTCTACTTTCAACAGACGAAATCGGTGAGGGTTTTTTGGTACTTAGCCACTAGAAAAGCTAATCGATTCCGTCACCTGCCTGGGGACGAAGTGAACTAGGGCTCCTAAATACGCATCCCGACAATCCCGACGGCTATCCCGTCAATCCTCTTCACTTAGTAACAACATTTGTAGAAAGGCACCGGCAATCAACAATTCAACAGTCAGCTGAATTTAGTTTTGACGAGATCACAATCTACAGAGGTATGGAGCAGGAGGTATTGTTGGCCAATGAAAGAAGCAAGAAACGATTTGTTGATATACTGCAAAAGTATTTAACGGGTCATGGTTTCTTAGTATCGCAACCTGTAGGGGATGCGGATACACAAATTGATCAAACGGCTTTAGGCATGTCAATTTTGTATTCATCAACAGGTTTCAAACACCAAACCCTTGAGAGCATAAACTTTTGCTTTGCTTTGCTGCTTTGCCTCCCACCGAATCAGCCGCTGATCATCATTCCTTACGAACGTACCACTAAATACAGACATGGCTCGGCAACGTTTGAAAACCAGAAAACTTGGGCTGGAAGCGAACCCAGGTGGGATTGGAGCCTGTGATGATTTCGGGAGAAATCCTATACTCCTTTTTTCCCCGTTAAAAAAAAACCTTTTTTTCTGACTTGCATGCAGATTATATCGGGTGTTTATTGGGAATTGCATCTTAAAAAAAAACTCAAAAATTTTTAAATTTCGAACGAAAAATAAAACAATGCTGTCTACAAAATCAGAAAATTAAAAAAATCGTTAAAAATGCGCCTGAATAGGACCTTCCTGGTTGTCACGCAAGCATACAGACGTTAACTTTAGTGATACGGTTCCGCAGCTGATTCAAAGTTGCAAAGTTGATTTCTGTAAGTTTTAAAGAAATTTCAAAAATAGAAAACTGGTTTCTTTATTTATGCTAATAATTTTTTTTTTGCAGATTTACGTGTATGCAAAAAAAGGATAGAAATTTTGATGAAACAAATTGGCATTAGAAAATATAATTAATTGGTTAAACTTAAATAAACTTATACTGTCTAAAACAATGTCACATAAAAGAACTGTATTTGCAATCGATATGCATCTTTTATAGCATTATTTATATTGTAGTATGTACGTATGAGCCCCCCATTATATCTGATACTAGAAGCTTGATGTGGAGAAAGAAAACTTTCAAGAACTCTACACGTACCACCGAATGAATTCGCCCATACCATGGAGAATACACATGAATCAGTTACTTACTCTACTGGGTGATCCAGCCATGCTAGTAGTACCAGTACTAGCGCTACAACGGTATTGTGTGGGTCAGCTTCTTCATATATTCTTCACTGACCTGGTAATTTATGCTAATTTCGTTTCAGTTACCGATTCCTGCAAGGGTCATAATAAGAATGTGTGGATATACCTTATAAAGTTAATCTTATGGAAATGAATCGTCTCACTGGATGCATCAACCGTGAACTTTTGAAACAGAGACACATTCGCCTCACCAGGCTAGACAATCCCATCCAAAAGAAAGGCTGCATAATGGTATAGTCTTGAAACTTGAAAGTGCATAGTAGCTGTAATTACCCTGTCACACACGAACGGGTCACGTCAGTGTTCAGTAAATAGACGGTGGCGTCTAATTGAGGAGACCGCATCTTGCCATCGTCATAGTACTCGTACCGCTATGGTATAATATAAAACCTGAACGCCCCCGCTCCACGGGGAAACCCCGTCAGATATTTTTTTTTTACTTTTCACAGTTGATGCACTCTAGAGAGGTGGGTGGTGTCCGTTGTTAATTTGTTATTTCTTTTGTTTTGGTGGCTTAGCTTGTATTGGGCCTCTGCTATAATTGCGGCCATACACATATCATCTCAACCATTAGAATTTTACTCTACATATTCCATTCAAGAGCTATCTGTCCCTCCCTTGTGATGACATTGCATATCTAATTATTGCATTCATTAGAGATAATTCACCTGATACTAAAACGGAAGTCGTGTGTAGTACGTAGTACGTACGTATGTTGACAATCAATTGGATAGTTGTTTGGCTATGAAGTGACTTGACTCTGAGCCGCGATCATATCATACGTATGTGAAGTTGAGTTGGGTTGGGTCGAGTCTATATTATTCCTATGGCGACAACTGGAAATGGTCAATAAAATAAGAATAACTCAGAGTTGAGTTGGAAACGGTAAATGTACTCTATATGTACATGTTTGTATGACCTTGAGCTTTCAATATTTGCTATGTATGTATGTACATATATGCTATGAAATCAATTAAAATTAGTTCGACCGTACTTTTTTTTACTGTGATGTTGATCGTGTGCTGGGATATAATAAGAATCGGCTATCGCTATCGGATTTTGATGATTCGAGGACATTTATGCTTGTTCCTTCAGTACAAACATCAAAAACAGAAAATTTCAAATCGGTATGTAGCTAAGTAAGCATTTGTTAAGCCAAATCATGTTCGAATGCAAAAATTTCAAATTTCGGAGAGTTATGTTTTGAGTCCCTTGAAAATCAAGTTTTAGTTTCTGTTGTCGTTGTCTTCCAAGCGCGTCCGTCAAATCCCCAGAGTTTTCATATACTGGAAAGAATGATCATGAACGCAATACGAACAAAATGTTTTTGACTTTTGAAAAATAACGCAAAAGTCCAATGTCGAGAGGGGATATATTTTTCCTAATTAATTTAAGCGCCATAATAGGAGCCCCCACTTTGATTTCGAAAACCAGATACGCCACTGCACATCATGTTACTAACAATCAACAGCCTAAATCGGTTAACTGAAAAAAAACACACAACTTATGAAAAAAAACCTTTAATTTAGAAAAAAAAATCGTATCTAAGGCCCGTATTTATAAACATACCTTAATTCAAGGAGACCTTGAGTCAAGGATTGAATAATTTAAATGTAATTTTTCATACTTTTTCATAGAAATCACTTACATTCACGAGTCAATGCATCCTTAATTTAAGGAGACACTCAAGGAGACCTTGAAATTTTCTGAAGTCAACCTCACTTGAAGTCAAGGTAGCCACCTACCTTGAAATATTATATTTCAAGTCTATTGAAAACTTATGGTCTCCTTCGGAAACAAAAAAGTTCTCCTTATGAACAGATCCCGTAATAAACCCAATCTGGGGGCCCCAGAATTTACATACTAGCCTATAGCTATTTACGCAAAGAAAGACGATGACTAGAACAATACACGATCAAAAAATCCAAGAATAAATTTGTTTACAACTTCACGATCGTATCTTTGGGAGGTCATACATTTAAAAACGTAAGAAACAATTAAGGTTTCCCGTCGGTTGTTTTTATTGTCGGTCCTTAAAGTATTGATCGGAAATGTGCTAAATTAATTTTACAAAAGTGCACAATTCACAATGATTTTGAACAGCTTCTAAGGATAAACACTCCTGCATTACATTCAACACGGTTACGATTTCCGCTTTTTATACCGAAGCTCATATACAGGGTGTCCGGAAACTGCCGCATAAATGCACCGGATTATGATTTCCCAGTTGATTTCCAGCAAAAAAGTTGTCAGTAGCATACCCCCTCAGCTTAACCCTTTAGCTGCCACAGGCATTTAAAGATTTTTTGAAAAAATCATTTTCTTGCACGACTTAAAGCCTAATATCTCCAAAGCTAGACCAGCTAGAATAGTGAAATAAATTATTACAGCCAGCAAATTGACCTATAAAATAAAACTAACCGCACTAAAATCGGATAAGAGGTTTCGTTTTTACAGAGCTTCAAAGTCAAATTTGCGTGATTTGACCCAAAAACAATCTTTTTTTCCATCTCAATTTTCTCTAACTTCTGCCAAGGTGAGGTGCTTGTACGATTCTTTTAAAAATTGGCGCATACTCATACGATCATATCTTTCTTACATAATTTTATTCTAGCTCCATTATTTCTAACATTTTTAGTACCCTAAGTGCAGAAAACTAGGGTTAATTTTGGCTCGATTTCGACATACTTTGAATAGATTTTACCAATTGCAGATCCAGATCTTTAGGGGCAGTGTGAATTGAATTGTATTCAATTCGAGCTAAAATTAACTCTAGTTTTCTACACTTAACGTATAAAAATGTTAGAAGTAATGGAGCTAGATTAAAATTATGTAAGAAAGATATGATTGTAAGACTATGCGCCAATTTTCAAAAGAATCGTACAAGCACCTCATCTTGGCAGAAGTGGGAGAAAATTGAGATGGAAAAAAAGATTGTTTTTGGGTCAAATCATGCAAATCTGACTTTGAAGCTCAGTAAAAACCAAACCTCTTATCTGATTTTAGTGTGGTTAGTTTTATTTTATAGGTAAATTCGTTGGCTGTAATAATCATTTTATTTCACTATTCTAACTGGTCTAGCTTTTGAGATATTAGGCTTTAACCCTTATGTCGGCACCTACAACAATATGCATATTCTATACCCAATAGGTCTGGCTGGACCTACTGAGAAAAATTTTTTATTTTTAGGAAAAAGTGAAATTTTTATACGTAGTCATTCTGCAAATTCTAAAGTAGATTTTTTAATC
Source organism: Microchrysa polita (assembly GCA_949715475.1). Taxonomy (NCBI): domain Eukaryota; kingdom Metazoa; phylum Arthropoda; class Insecta; order Diptera; family Stratiomyidae; genus Microchrysa; species Microchrysa polita. Next base: position 128,549,816 of record OX454415.1, on the reverse strand, counting down.
AATAAAAGCTTTTATATCATTTTCGTAGATACATATACTGCGAACGTTTTTAAGTAGACATATTTTGAGGTGGTATTAGTACAAACATGTTTTTCTCTTATTTTCTCCTTTTTTTGCTTTTGTATTTTCATAGCGTATATCTAGTGGAAAATTTGATCGCATTTTCCAATTCCAATATCTTTAGGGAAATATTTAGCACTATGTTAGTATATTTTACCCTGGTGTTAGTCTGTAGACTTAAGGAAATATGTGGAAAGAAATAGGGAATTTTCAAGCGGAAAAATCATTTTATTCTAAATTTTTCGTAAATTTCTTGGTAAAATCTATTTAGAAAGACGTTGTCAAGGCACACATACTTAGTCCTTACTATTACAAAGGAAATAAAATTGGTTTGAATTTCCTAGAATTAAATCTCAGTTGATTAGGTGATGTTATAAAACATGATAAAATTAGGCATAACTATTTTCCGAACTTCACGGCTTCTTAAACAAAAATCTCATAATTTTTTATTGTTTATAGTGCATATTAAATTTTAATGATATTATTACATCATAAATAGAGAATAATTTTAAGAGAACTTGATATTTTTTTTTACCTGTAGAGAAAAATGGGATGAAAAACTATAGGTCTGGCCAGACCTATTGGGTATCAAAAAGCGCTATAAATTGAATTTCGTCAAAAACATGCTCAAAACTTCAAACGATTTTTTCAAATTTTTGCAAAATGCTTCTAAACATATTATTTTAGGATATCATGAAGTATGAAGTCGCAGCGATTTCATTTTCTATACTTTTTTGACCGAAAAATAGTACCAAAGGTCTGGCCAGACCTTTGTGCCGACAGAAGGGTTAAGTCGTGCAAGAAAATGATTTTTTCAAAAATCTTTAAATGCCTGTGGCAGCTAAAGGGTTAAGCTGATGGGGTATGTTCTTCACAACTTTTTTGCTGGAAATCACATGAGGAATCACAATCCGGTGCGTTTATGCGGCAGTTTCCGGACACCCTGTATACTCTTGGCATAATTCGAATCCTTGCTAAAACTAAACCTTATGGTCTCACCAAGGGAAAGGTTCGATTCGAAAGACTAGGGGAAACGCAGTATTGCAGGATTTTATTATCAAAGGCTGGATTTACCTTGTATGGCGCCCATGGGCAGACGGCAGATTTTACGGGGCGTAAATTATACAAATATTTTTTTTATTAAACGCAAATACTGATTTTCAAAATAATATTATGCATGAAAAGTGTAGTACTTCAACTGAATAACAGAGGGAATAGAGACGGTTGATTTGAATATTTAAAGTTTTCATAGTGCGACTAAATGCGAAATTTGAAAATCTGTCAATCGTTGTTTCAAAAAAGAGTAAAATGGCCTTTAAAACCGACGCTCTAACCAAGGGAATTATTGTTTGACATTTTTTATATTTACCTATCACAAACATATTCAAGAATGCTCAGGACCCATGAAGTGGAAAACACTCGCCCATTAAAGTGCAAAGGGGAAAGTTCAGAATAAATAAAGGTCAATCAAATAAATTCGTCCTGGAGTATTAACATTCGACACATAATACCAATAGTGTTCCGCCTTTTTTTGCACAACTTGATTTTGTGAGAAACAATGAAAACACTAAACTACATGATTCTGGTTATGTCCCTACAGTAAGGGCAGATTAGCCATAGTACACTATGTAGGCTGGAGCCTAGGGCGGCAGGTTTTACGGGGCCGGCAAATTTCACATAGACCTGTTTTTAAACTTCAGAATTCATACTTCCATGCATACGTACTTGAAGTCAGAATACATATTTTTCATACCGACCGAATTATCCTTGTCTTTAGAGCCGCCTTACGCTTTGAAAATGGCGAAGCATGATTTGCCCTCAGTGAGATATAAAACTAGATTCGATCAAACAGAGCTTCAAGTACTAAAATAAATATTATTTCAGGACATGTTCGTCCTGTATAGTGTTCGAGGTTCTTCCGATCCTTAAAAAAAAAATTCTACTGAACCGTCGAATCTTTTGTAACACCTCTTCAGAATTACCAGCTTAAATTATTGTCAGAATTTTCAGGGAAAAATCAATTTTGATATTTGTCTATAGTTTTAATATGTATCTGTTTTTTCGAAGCGACGCAGACATTAAATAAACTTAAAACCAAAAAAAGAAAGGTAAATGCTAAATTTGATGAAATCGGAAATTTAGACGAAGTCAATAGGGAGAACCAAAAAAATAACGGTTTTCTTTGTCCTCCCTTTTGACTTCGTCTAAATTTCCGAGTAGGATAACGGTGAAAGTTAAACCAATTCTATTTGGTAGAACGAATTGTACTATCGAAGCTAATAGTGCGTTTCCCCAAGCAATGTGGTAGACCATGCAGAAACAGCATGCACATTACTATAGATAAGACAAGTCAAATCATTTGCGCCACTTTGTTTTTACTTATTTTTTATGACTGATTCAATAAATGATACCCCATGCATTGAATTTTCCTCTGTGATTAAGAACGAAGAACGTCTTGGACCGACGAAGTGGAAAGCTTGAAACTCATGCGTATGTTGGAAGTAGATAATGGATCATTCCGAAAACATAATAGTGCTCTGCATATCATGCACAACTTGATTTGAATGTAAGCTAATAAAACCTTTAAGTCCCTTCCTTAATTTACTTGAAGTCACAGATAGGGACAGCACAATGTGAATTTGGAAAATTGAGTGGTGAAAAATGACTTAAGCGACTATACCAGAGCTTAAATTTTTTTTTTTAAATGTAATATACCTGGTGAACACAAAACTTTCAATTTGGCGGCCGGACAGTAGTCCAGGTTGCCCATATGGGAAATCCGGCCCTGGCTACAAAAATCAAGTCCTGAAAAGTGTGCATACATTTAGTCTTCGTGACAGCAGCAGTCTTAGCAGCAATGTATTGAATGGCAGTCTTTTAATTACCTTCTCTCGGATATTTCGAGTCATCGGGTGTTATTTTTTAAGTACGAGTATGTTAAAGGAGTCAAACCAGCGTTTTTATACTCTATAATATTGTAGTGCCGCGAAGGTAGAAAAATGACTCTGTCCATCAATTATGGGGGGCAGGCCCGTGCGCAGGAATCATCCAAGGGGGGGGTTTAACTTATATATTCAAATTTTTCATTGAAAGGTATATTTAAAGTTTAAAATATACAGGCTATAATAAGGTGACCAGACTCCCAAAAGCCCAAACTAGCGGAACTCGGTTGTCAAGCAAATCCAGAGTCATATATCCAGGTTCCAGGTCCGAGGTCTATGTCGCAAACATGTTGGCTGTTTTTTTAATGCACGACAGACAGAGTGTGAGCGCGCAGAGTATTCTGAGCTACAGGTTATACGGACGAGTCATAGGTTTAAATTTCACGAAATGGCGTCCATTGGCTTACCGATCGCCGCGGTTGCACCTCGCCTTATCATTCTTAGCACCATCACTGCGTCGCAAATTTAGGCGAATTCTGAACAGCGCAAAAGGCATGGCGAGGTCTGGATGAAGCGAAGGGCAAGGCACAGGATTTAGGTAAACTTAAGGACGAGCCAGAGGTCTAAATTTTACGAATTGTCATCCATTGGCTTACCGCTCGCTGGACTTACCTTGTTCCGCAACAGCACTACGTCGCGAATACTAAATAGCGAGACAGATAAAGCTAGGTCTGAGCGGAGTAAAGGGCGAGGTGCAAGGTCTGAGTATATGTATAAACGAGTCAGAAATATAAAGCTTACGAATTGCCTGACATTAACTCACCGCTTGTTGCGCTCGCTTCATCCTATTTCCAAGCAGCGCTACGTATCAACTTTTTGGCGAATTGTGAAAAGGGCGACAGACAGCGAGATCTTATTTAACAGACGAGCTATAGGATTTGAGTAAATGTATGGACGAGCCAGAGATCTAAATCCAACAAATTGCTTTCCATTAGCTCACTGCTCGCTGCGCTTGCACTTCGTCTTATCCTATTTCGCAACAGCACTGCTTTGCAAAAATATTGGCGAATTCTCTAAAGGTACGTGTTCGTAGAGACGACTCATGTGATGATCGCTCAGCGATCGCAGTTAAACCATCGATTCTGACCACTATACGCGCATATTTTCTATACAGACATGTTATGGTCGACACATGGAAAGTAACACCATTACAAAAATATGCAAATATGGCTCGGAATTGGATGCAGAACAACGATCGCTGGGCGATCATCCCAAGAGTCGTCTCTACGAACACGTTCCTTAATGCTAGACTGACAGTGTGAGATCTGAGCGGAGCGAGGGGTGAGTCACCGAAATATAGTAAACCAAATACCAAAGGACGAGCCTGAGGTATAAATCTTATCTGAACCTGGTGGCAATATTTCACGAGGAGAATAAGGATTTCTTCATAGTTACGATAGGGATGCCATGTCGTTCCCCTAGGCTTTTACCTACCTTGATTTACCCTAACTCCTAGTGGAGGCTAGTGGAGGATGGTGCGTTGACGACTACCGTGTGGCATGTGTAATCGTCAACGTTACAAAGACAACAAAATTCGGAGTGTGATACGGTTGTCAGCCATACCACTTATTAGTCGCATTGTTAGTTTATTATTCTACAATAAGAATGTTTCTTATCATCTTCTTCTGAATAATAAATTTGCGGCGGGCAGTGGCGGCTCGTATACAATAATACTGGGGGTTCACAAAAAAGAAAACTAAATACATACATACGACATCAACCCCTCAAAATCTATTTTAACGTATACTTAAGACTACCTACTTTGAATTAAAATTATTTTAATGTCAAAGCATAGTCCAACATACGTACATTCTATTTTTTTGCGAAAATTACTACATACTTCCTCAAGCCTGTTTCCATCCTGTTTTCCTGCATCTCCTTGTAACTGCGAACAAAAATCTAGATTTTATAACTAAAGAATCATTGCGATTTTGACATAACAGCCAAGAAAAAAAGTTACGAATCAGCAGCACACCAAAATTTATTTTTTATCGTTTACTTGACATTAAATTTTTCCACAAAATGCTTTTCAGTTCAGACAAGGCAAACCCAATCCTAGAATATAGAGCATGAATTTGTTGTCCTTAGAAAAGTTTTTGTCAACAAATTTCTAAAGTTAAACATAAAATCTCTACTCATTCTTATACCTACATTCTTTCATTGAAAATACTCACCCAAAATTCATACATTCGGTTCATCACCAAGTGGTGTGCTGTGCACGACTTATTTGTGCACAAATCCTAGTGTAAATTTTGCACTATCCCCTCGCTCCGAGAACCCGTCACATATCTGATTTTGGAGCGAGTGCACCACTTCATATGACTGTGCACCAACACTATGGGTGTTGGAAGCTGGTCGAGATATATATGTACGTAGATTCAATGCATGGCTTGGGTATATCGTATGTGCATAATGTATGTACGCTTCTTAGAGTATGTTGCGTCAGGCGGTTTGTTCTGTTTTGTTAAGTGTTTTATTTAGCACATTATTTGTTGATATTGTTGTTTTATCAGGGGGTGCACGTGCACATGTGCACATATGGGCGAGCCGCCACTGGCGGCGGGTCATGACGAGTTTAGAAACTCTCTCTCTCTTTATGAATCTCTATATCACAGAGTAGTGACCGAACAATCATGGCCACAGAGCACGGCTTGTAACGCCGTTTTAAATGGATTTTAATGAAATTTGAAAAAAAAAACTGTCTAAAACCCATGTTGAGTCATTTCATTAGTATGCATTTTCCTATAGAGGTTGATAAAGGAATCGGAATAGAGTACAATGGCTGATTTTTTCAACTTAAAATCTCATCTTTTGACGGATGTAACCTCTAAACCTTGGCAGCTAGAGCCTTGAAATGTCGCAATCAACAACAAATCCCCTGCAATGCCCTACAATAGTTCACCTACTACAATCTACACATGCTGCGCGGTTACATTTATCTTTGAATTACAATACGTTCGGTATAGGGAAAATACCGCTTTTCGGATTGCCTACCAAGACTTATGAGTTTCTACCACGAATGTGCTTGAACTGTCCGGAACTGGATGGTGTCTAGCGGCGAGAGAAAATTCTTTTGGCAAGTTATAAATTAACAACGCCAGTTTACATTTTTATGATGTTAAATTTTTGCCTTATGAGAACAATAGTATTTAATAAGAAATTCTGGCAACATTTGCCAATGGAGGGGGGGGGGGTTCTACCCCCAAACCCCCCCCCCCCCCCCCCTGCGCACGGGCCTGATGGTGGGGGGAGTCTGCGCGCCATGGCATAGCACTCATGCGAGCATTTTTGACAGTGTATGGTAACTAATTTGTATCTCCACCATAAATAATCCACATGTGCTTCTTTGAACCGCACAAGTGTAAACTCCAATTGTTTAGCTAAAAACGATAGTATTTATCCCAAAATTGTACTAAAAGCACTCACTCCTAATGACCTACTGAAGGCGAGTTGTTCGGAATACGGTAAAGCCCCGATAATCCTGATTGATTGGGACCGGACACTATCTGTTATTTTTGAATTATTCCGATTTTCGAAATGAACCTATTAAGACTCCGATAGATGGTAATAATGCTGAAACTGCTCAAAATTAAATACTTTTTAACCTAAATAAGAGATTTAGTGTCCATTTTTGGTTGCAACAATCAAGGAACTCCTGCACATTTAATGTCGGAAATGTTTTAATACAAGAGAAAGAGGCCTCCTTAAATATCTCCAAATTAACAAAAAAAAAAAAAAAAAAAAATTCTTTATAGAGAGTTGTACGGAGAATGTTGGTCGCCTCCAAGGAAATAACTCATCTAAGAGCACATTCGTTATTTAGATATGGCTATTAATCTCTTGAAAAAATTAATAATTGTTCTGAAATATTTTGTAGAATACAGTCATGTTTCTATCCTACCTAGAAGCACTTCACCCTGTAACAATCCTATAGTACAACTAAATTCAGTTTAACGCGCGACAACGCAAATTAGTATTTTGTTCCGATAGATAAATCCTTAAAACATTTTCGGAAAACTTCTAACATCCTTATAGAATAAATTCACGGTTAGTCAATAATCATTGAATATAAGCACTATAAGAAGCTCAAATCTGTATGAATTCAAAGATGGTGACTTTATGTACTTCCAGAACACTTTCTCTTAACGGAAACCAAAAAAGCTACTCAATTAAATACTTCTCTATTGTTTTTATTGGTTGACATAACACACACATGTAATAGTCTCTCTCCAAATTAACACACACATGCAATATTCTCCTATAGCAGAGAATCGGTTGTGTTATTTCATCTTTTATGTATGTATGACAATGTATGACATTCATATTGTCGTCGTAGTTTTATAGGAGGATGGACTTCGTAATTTTTTAAGGAGTTGAAAGTTCTGAAGTGGAATTGGAAGTTTTTTTCAACAGAATTGTTGAAATCTTGCATGAAACCACTTATTGTTAATTTCTGAACCGATTAAAATAATTTCTGCGCGCAAACTGACTGCATTTTATTGATGAATGTGTGGATTTAATCCTTTTCACTGCAAACTACGTGATTATTGCTAAATCCAACTGATACATATAAGTTAGAAGGATTATTGCAGAAGATTCTATAAAGAATTGGTAAGCCTTTTTATACCTAGGTATAGAAGCAACTAATAAACATTTGTAGTGCTCACGTGCAATACTCCGTATATCTCACGTTGGCCAACTGTTTAGAGCGTAGGACGGGCAACACGATAGTCATGTGTTCGATGCTAGCTGCGAGCTGCTTTTTTCATTATATATCCATGTCTGGCCACCGTGTCCTATACATACATAGGACATGACATCCGCACAAAATTTATTCAGCGTTTTCGACCATTAACCCATATTGTCCGGGGGTAAGAAGGAGTTGTGCTAGTATTACGAAAATTCACACAGTAGTTTGGCATAGGAAGAGTATGCAAATTTCGAAGAAATGTATTTATAATTTTTTGTATTTTGGGCTGTGGAGCACGTTGCAAAAACGCAACGCTAGGACTTAACGTGTACTTTTTTGGTCAAAGAAAAGTGTCTTCCATACACAGAAATCGTCTTATTTTTTAAAATAATAGCCTAAAATTTAGAAGCAGAAGTTATTATTAGCATTATTATGGATCGCCCCACCAATTTAGTCGTCGAAAATAATCGCCAAGTATTCTGGTGGAGTCCGCATGAGGATGGGTAACCCCCCTCATTCTCTGTGAAGCTTCGATTTTTACCAGGTTTGTAGGAATCGCAACCGGTGCAAGATGCAATGCCCAATCCGGATCGCTCATATTAGATAGGTGAAACTCCTCCTTAGAATCTTGTCTGGATATAAGGCTGGCGATCCTCCCTCCAAAAGTAGTGCCTCTTCCCTTTCCATTTGCAGAAGTTGGTTCTATTATAAACCTAACTTCCCAAGGACATATCTGGATTATATTTTATACAAAGTTTAAACTTCACACGCTATTTGAGGAATATTGGGCCGTTGAATCGGGTGAAACTTGGAAATAATCATTTCGCTGATAAAAGGTAGTGACCGCATCATAGAACCAAATAAATTAAATGTTCTAAATAAACTTTTTCATTTGCAAAGCCTCTTTTTACAAATATTTCTTAAATTTATCGAAAACTTGTACAAAAAAATTTTCGCCTCGCTTTATCTCAAGAAGTTAAACAGAGTCAAACAATAAAAGCAAAAATTAAATACCATCAAAACTGAATTAGTAGTAGAAATATTGGAAATCATTTGTCCATAGGATAGGAAAAAGAGGATACCGTTATAGTCCAGCGTTGCGTTTTCGCAACCTTAAATTTTGAGCGTATGTTCTGCGCTCATAATACAACTTTTTGATGAACTAAGTATATTTTCGCATCTGCTGTAGTCTTTCTTATGTTACTTCCGTAGATTTCAGGAAAATATTTGGTCTAAGTATTTTTATACACAAATTAGCATCCATACCTAAAAACATGGAATTTACACAATTTTCAAACCCTTAAAAAACATAGAAAAAGTCAAAATACATATTTGAGCAAAAACAGGTCGATTAGATAATTCTAAAATGAAACTTTCTTCCTCGGGGATCAAATTTATATTTTTTACCAGAAAAGCGTGAAACATGAAAATGTAAAGCGTTGCGAAAACGCAACCGTAGGACAAAATGGGTTAAGTAGTGTTGTTGGCAGTACAAAGCAAAAAATCAATTTTAAAAACTGTACGGTATTTTTTAGTAGTAAATTGTTTTCATGAGTATGGTACATAATTTTTTATTTACAAGAAAAAATATTTTCTAGAACTCAGGAGATTATACCGGGACTAACGGTCGCTATGGGTGTTCAAGTGATACGAAATCTACAATTCCCAAGGCTATAGTCATGTCGGTGGTCGACATTTGGTTACTGTCATAGAGACGAAATTCGACCATTATCTTGGCTCTAAGCATTTAACAATTTTTTTATTTTCTGAAAGCGACTCAAATGTCAGACTTATCTCCGATAAAAATGGATTTTATTAGACTTCTTTAATGGCATTGCCTCAAATCGATGTAATATTCATTATTCACTTTTATGTTAAATCCTATGTCTTTATTTACCACCAAATAATATGCAAATATCATATTGGAGCACCTTCTCCATCTCTACAAGCGATCGTGTCTCATTTTTATCATCACCTATTCGTCGTACGCGATAATGGCAATTCCGTCGCATGTCTATGCACTGTGGAGTCTCATATCGAGACAAGTAGAGGTTCCCAGTGAATGATTAGCCACGAAACCTTTTATGGCAATTGCACGTTTACATGTTTCAATAACATTCAAACAGATGAAGATTGAAATAAGATGCAGCCCGAAACCAAATTCAAAGATACATATTTCCAACTCTACGTAGAAAAGAAGGTCTGCTCCTTCGTCACTGCGACGACAGTCTCCACGGAAAACGGTCTAATCAAAAAGATGCAAAAAGGAGGTTTCGCCGAACACGATTACAGGTACCTATACGAGTACTACACAAGATCGCGGATCGCTGCTTCATGTATCGAACAATTGGTGGTATAGTTACCACCGTACAAAACGGCCTTCTTTGGCAGTCGGTTGTATGTGATTTTTAGAATATTCCCATAACCCATTTTTCTCTCGGAATGGCGCGAGTTACTTTTACCATGTTTTGGCGTTCGTCGAATGGCCAGTAGCGATTTGGCGTCTACAACTCTATACATTATAGGCTCAGCGGGTTGATTTGACTATACGACACTCTGTTAGGCCTCCTTCTCGTTGATCGTATATGCATTGGATTTAATTGATTGATAATGTCATCCCGGCGAAGGTTTTCATCTTGTCAGCTTGGCAATTTCTTGTGTACCTATAGATTTCCCGCATTTGTTGTGAGAAGAACAGAAACGTTCCATGCATGATCTTGGATTGCTATTGATCTGTAATCGGCATTGCTGCAATTTTTGGATGATCGCATTGATCCTCGTTACATGAAATCGCCGTTTAGCGGGGCATACTACTGAATTCAGTTTTTACGTTAAAATCATGCAGGAACGATTCCAAGTTCTTACGCCATGTCCATTGAAGTCATGGGACACATTTCTGCGGGTTTCCCTTATACACACTGCATACCTACAAATGGTCGCATTTCGACGAGTTTAATTTAAGAAATTGAGCAATCCACGATTGCTGACCACAATCTATCGATTGCCTATTGGTTCGCCTAAATAAAAGATTTTCCCTGAAAATCAGTTCAATTCCGTGTTTGACTTTCGCGCAATTCTTTTTTCTTGTCCATTTTAGGATATTCCCACGGTGGCATAATTTTCAGATCTTATGGTGGTGAGCTCCCGTCGATCCATGTCCATACTTCCATCTCTGATACAAGGTGCACCGCGATGTAATAAAGTTATTAGTTTCAGTTCAGAGGTATGATTGGATTGGAGAGTATGGTTTTGGAACGATCGCAGATATATTTTGTGAATGGCGTTGTTAAGCGTATCGCATAAGAACTGGCGGGCTTACCGCAAATTGAACGAACTGGAACTACTCCAGTTAAGCCGCAGAGCAGCACTCCCGCACTACGTTCGTGGGCGATGTGAATGATCTTGATGCACGATCTTTTCCGTTTTCATGAGTATGAGCAACAGTCGAAAAATCGTAAGTTACGTAACGTACTTATGTCGGTTATTATAACCGCGCCGCCGAGATGGATGTTTGGCAAGTAAAGCGCAACTTCAAATTAAGATGATGTTTGTTTAATACGCGATTTCGATCGGATTTTAGTGTTTACATATTCGCACCTATCTCTCCGCAACTTGCTCGGATCACACAGAAGTCAATTGAATTGTCTTTTTTTTCTGATTGAAGCCATCGTGGTGGCACACGAATTATGAGAGAATAATTTAAAATGGATCATGATTCGATTGTGCATTTTCGTATTTTTTGATGAATATGCGAGTACGTATGCCATGCTCTTACCTCATGTATGTATGTCGTATGTACAAGTAAAAAAAAAAGTTGGCGGAAAACGCTTTTCCAACGTGCGCTTGTTATTATTGTGCAATTATGAAAAATCGTGATTATTGGAAGTAAGTCGTTTTTGCAAATGTTTGCATAATCTAGAGAGGATGTTCACGGAGCTGAATGAAATTATTAAGCGAAGGTATGTTGTATACGTATGAATGAATTTTGGATTTTTCAAACGAATGCCAATGATGTAATTGTGGGTGTGACCGTAATGTGTGACAAATATGATAATTTGTAAATCAAATTCATTCGTTTTTACAGATTTATGCGAAAAATGCTGCAGAATTTTCAAGTTAATCGCTACATGTATCACAAAGTTAATTTAGAAATTTTTTTTTTGTGAAATCGTTCAGTACACTTCAATGAAACCGGGCCACACGGTAAGCGCGAACTCTAATCAAAACAGGCATTGTGTTTGTTGCGTGAGTTAACGGAACTTCAGATAAAACTCATAGTAGTTTGAATTGCCATTAAATGCACTTTCTGTAGATATAACTTTCATAGTTGTAAGTTTCATACTTTTTGGGAAAATTGAATTTGAGTTCGAAAGTGGCGAGTGGCCCGATTTTTGTGAAGCCGAGTGTATTAATGCAGAGTTATTAATTTGTCATCTTATTTGCAAGTCTTAACAAATGTTGATGTCTATAGCAAGTATAGTTTAGTCAAATTTATAGGGCCAATATTATTGAGAGCCGGCATTTCTCCCGAAAAAAAATTTCTTTCTAATAAGAAGAATTCAGAATAGCAGTGGCGGAACAACTTCACTCGGGGCCCTCCCGCCAACTTTTTGAGTGGGCCCCCCTAAACTGAGAAGAAAGCAGAGTAAAATCAATCGAAAGCACCCTTGAAGGTCGATCTACACTTTTAAGTCATCAGGCACAGTTATTTTCCATACAAGGTCACAGATTGTCAGTTAATTGATGGGTTTACTATCTGGTCAATTTATATTATCAATATGGGAAATGACTGAGACTTTCTTCTTCTTTCTTGCCTTCGCGTTGCTCGGCCTGCGGTGCCTACACCGTTTGGCGGTAATATCTCAGTATGATATGACTGTGATGATGACTAAAAAGTGTGAATCGACCTTAAACTAACTCTTTTGAAACATGATTTTGACGGTTCAGTGTTACTAAAATTAAGAACGTAGTACTTAACCCTGCTGTTAGGTTTAAAAAAAATGTACTAATCCCTCGTTAGCGGACCATTTGGTCCGCACTGAATTTTCCATAGAAAATAAGAATTGAGTCTAATCACTGCCATCTAGATAGACAGGCCGGATTATCAGCTGATCTGTCAGTGGTCATGCAACACTAGTAGTGCCATGGTTGGTCATGGTCCGCGCTTAGTACTGCCAAAGTACCGCTCAGTACAATCCACAAATTGTCAACAATCCAAATATCAGTGGCTGTCAGCCTGTCATTTCGTGTGACTTGCTATGATATACACATGTCAGTGCGTTGATTTTTTAGATAAATATGGTAAGTACCATAGGCGCCCGCAGGGGGGGGCAAGGGAGGGCACTTGCCCTCCCCAGGATTTTGCAAGTTTTTTTTTTAATTTTTCGGACACTTTCTGCAAACATTTTATGAACCTTTTATTCAAATTCCAATACAACATTGGGTGCGGTTCTGAAACGCACTGGTCGCATATGTTCCCACAACATGTTGTCCATTCTGATCCTGTATCTGCGGTTTTGCGGATCGGCAATAAATTTCGGTGTTTTCCGTATGTCTGCATGTGTGGAATATGGAAACGAAAAGTTCCGGAGATCATTTCTTATTCGTAAAATCCCAGTTAGAGGATCAGAATGGACAACATGTTATCGGAACATATGCGACCGGTGCGTTTCGGAACCGTACCCATCGAAGACCATGTCATGTACGTGTGAAAAACTTCAATGTTCACTTACGTGGCCCCACACCTCTTGTAAAATGAAACACATCACACTAATACAGCTGAGCCTATTTTGGTGTTAGAGTCTAGTCAATATTAATCAGCTAATGCTAAAATTATATCTATCTATCAATCAATAATAATGGCACAGAATTTGGTCAACTTGCATCTCTATTTCATTGAACATTTAGTTTTGATTAAAAATTTATCAAAGAATTGATAATTATCAACTATCAATTGATTGATAAATACTTGCGATTCGCTATATTTTATTAATGTTATTTATAAGTTAATAAAAAAAAATTTTGTACAATTCGCCCTAGGTGTCTAGTTTGATATTTCAACAGATTTACATATGATTCTATCCAACGAACTTTAAATTAAAAAATCCACTGCTGAGCGGTCTTTTAGTACCTTACGCAAAGTAAAAACCTGGTTGCGATCAACAATGACCGACACAAGGCTCGATGCTTTATGTATGATGTATATCCATCGTAATTTAGTTAAAGATTTGGTAAAATTGAATTTTTATTCAGATGTTATAAATCGATTTGGCCAGGATAAAAGGGGGTTACAGTTCCTATTTGCACCAAATTGAGATTTATACATATTCTTTTACAAAGTTATGTTATGTCCAGCTTTTCTAGTCTTTTTATTATTATGAAAAAGTAAAAGAAAAAATCTTTGGGGCAAAAACGGGTTAGTTTGAAATTTCAAAATAAACGAGCGAACATATATTTTTCAAAATTAGAGTTTTCAACTATTTTCAAAAATTTTTATTTTTGTTTAGTGTGGTGCCGTCTTCATATCTTCCAATAATTTTCATGTAGCTTAAGCAACGGGATTAAACGTGGGGCTATTTTGAAATTTCAAGCTAACCCGTTCTTGCCCCAAACATTTTATTGTTTTACTTTTTCATAATAATATTAAATAGTAAAAATATAAAAATGAATGACAAAGCGAGAAACGCTGGAAATTTTGTCGATTTTTTAATGAATATGAATTATGAATAACCTTTTTTTGAGTCTTTTTTAAAAGCAAAAGAACAATAATTAACTCTTGTTTCACTGGCATCTGTTTGCTTGCTTTATACCAGATCATTTTATTATGCATAGTATTTTAATATTCCTTCTGATCAAGTATTACAAAAACCAGTGTAATTAATTAATGATTGGACAAGAATAAAGCTACTCCCATCTTGGTGTAAACCCTTCAATTGTGTTGTTAAAATGAAATTCAATATTTTGAAACATACTACTTATACAATTAATTCACATTTCATTATTCACATTCATTATGAGCTCTTTCAAAAAAAAAAAGAAAAAAAAATTGAAAAAAAGAAAAAAAAAAAGTGTTCGAGGTTGCCCTCCCCTGGAAATATTTCTGCGGGCGCCTATGGTAAGTACGATGTTGATGTATACTATTTTACCACTTGCACATCAAAAACACATTAAAGCAAACCATAACCTTTGTTTCGTAATAAACGCTCGGCATATTTAAACTTTTGGGTTCAGAAGCACTGGAGGTTGTGGGCTTTACAAATGTCAACTGTCACTGGTCACGAACGCACTTTGTCCACTTGTAGACGAACAAATTTCTGCAGTTCGGCCTGTCTATCTAGATGACAGTGGTCTAATATTTAATACATTTATATTGATCCAATAATTCGTAAATGTATGTTTTCACATTTTTTATTGAAACGTGTAGTGTGAAATATTTCTTATGGTCGGCCATAAGCACTATACAGCTGTTGTAAAAATGTGTTATAGGATTGCCGTTATTGCATTCTGCTGTGCTCCTAACTTTAGTCTGTTTTTTTTTGTTCTGTCAATTTTTCAATTTTGTTGATCCGACGTTTTTTTACATCGCGTTACAAAATGGCAAGACGTTTATTGAAAGATAATGAAATACGAGGGATGCCCAATGAAGAAATCGACTCTGATATTTCCGATTCAGAGTTTCTCAGAAAATACGAAAACGAGTGATTCTCAAAGTGAATCTGATGTGGATGCATCAGGATCTGCCGACTCATTATTTACTTCCAAAAACAACATGGTGTGGAGTGCCACTCCATTGACACAACCCATCCGAACTCCAGCTGAAAATATTATTTCAACACAAGGAGGACCAACTCGTTTCGCGGTATCAAGGTGTAATGATATTATGTCAGCATTTTTGTTGTTTTTCCGCCTCCAATAGAAAAAATGGCTTGTTCTGCTATCCGTTCTCATAGGGGGAACTTTTGTGTTTCCGATATTTTCCGCTATGTATCCGCTATATGGCGGACGGTAAGATAAGTGTCGCTAGTGTCGATAAGAAGAACAAGAAAATTCTTCTTACGAGAGCTGATAGCGTAATGTTCCGAAAAAATTATCATCGACAATACTAACAAATATGGTAATGTCAAATTTGGTTACATATGGAGCAATATTGACACAGACACTTTGCGGGCATATATTGATGTACTTATTCTTGCAGGGCTATATCGGTGGGTACATTTTTGTTTTAGTTACCTACATATTTGAGTTATTGACTAGACTTTTTCATGTAGTGGAAGCAATGGAAACGTTCATGGTTTATTCGATGGCCGCCGATCAATGATGTCTGAAGCTACTTGTCAGATCATCACAAGTGCACTTCGTTTCGATGATCTTATTAGTCGGAGGCAATTGCGAATGGCCGACAAATTTGCTCCGATTCGCCAATTGTGGGACCATTGGGAGCTTCACCTTCCAATGCTTTACAATTGCCACGAAAACGTAACCATTGACGAGCAGCTTGTCGCATTCAGGGGACTATAATCGCTTCGGGAATTTATGCCTTCAAAGCCTGAAAAGTATGGTTTGAAGTTTTGGCTTTTGACTCAAAGTCAGGCTACGTATGGAACCAACCATATCTTGGGAAGCCTCAAAATGCCCAACCTGAGAAAAACCAAGGAGAACGAGTTGTGTTGGATCTGACTGAAGGCTTGAAAGGCCAAAATGTAACAGCCGACAATTTTTTCTCCTCATTTGATTTGATAAATAAGTTACGCGATAGGAAACTTACTTATGTGGGAACAGTTCGGAGGAATAACACATTTATGGCCATCCCTTGTATTCGCCAATATAATCGACATATCGGCTTTGAATGCGTATATAATTCATTCGAAAATATATCATCCATGGGGACCAGCTGATCGAAATCGAAGAAGGCCGGAGCTTGCGCTTTCCTCCTTTCCTCCGCTTCAGCGGATTTTTTGACTGAAATACGTTTATCCTCATCCTCATCATAGCATCCTCGAGTAAAATAACAACTGCTTCGGGGGGCCAGAAAGCGTGGAATATATGGTTGCTGCAAGTCAAAATTTGACATAAAATGCTCCATTTGTGACAAGTTTATCTGCAAATCCAGCAGACAGATACCTAGCTCAATTTGTATTAATAAAAATTAATTTGCAGAATAAAAACACTTCATTTTTTTCGTAGCTAAAATCTTATATTTTGATTTCAAGCAGTGCAAAATAGCCTTTGGACCAAATGGTCCATAATCCAAGATACGTAATTTTTAATTTTTCTAGTCTCCACTTTGGGATAGAAGTTTGTATTTGTGATAAAACCATCGTTTTGTTAAAAAAGAAACGTGAGCCGAAATTTTAGGTCCAATTGTGCCATTATAAAAAATTTATAAGGAAAAAACTAAAAAAAATGGACCAAATGGGCCTAACCTAACAGCAGGGTTAAAATAGTTTTGATAAGAACTACTTTCACTCTTTACATTCTTATATTGAGAATAGCGTTCTTGTTTTAACGCTTATAAAATTAATGATTTCCTCAATCGTTTTTAGTTTTTTATTTTAAAATAAAACGCGGCGCAGTATTGACCTCTATAGATGTTGGTAAGCGTAGTAAATTATCTGCGCCTACAATGGGATTCGATCCCGCAAACCTATGATTTGAAGACGAACGCCCTATCTACCCTTATGCTGCACACACATGGTCAATCTCAATCCATTTTTTTTTTTCGTTCTGTCAAAATCGAAGAAACTGTATGAATTTGACACACCGAAGAATCCAAAAAATGGATTTACTCTATATCTTGTTTCAGCTTTAAATTTAAGTGTGCTCTAATTTTAATCTTTCAATTTTAGGAACGTTTGTATAGTTACATAATATTAAATTCAATACAGAATCTTGGCAAGACTCCTTTCAAATAAAATGTGGCCTCCGCACCACAGCCTTAAGGACCGTGTATATGCCGCAAGCAAGATAAAATATTTTGGTCTTCAACGACATATACAGGCCGTACTAACTAGTTTGAGCCAAGTTTAGTTTAGTACTACTCTCAAACTATTTTCGTGTTTAACAGTTCATGACAAAGTGGATTGGAATTTAGAGAGGAGCAATAAATTTAGCATTTGTTTTGACTTCGAAAAGTGTATATATCTACGTCGAATTATTGTTTTTCGCAGATGTTTTAAGGTTCAACAAACTCTTCATGTATCTTTGGGCCCCTAAATCTCGTGCCTGCCTCTGAGAATAGGTATACCTGCCCCATAAAATACCCAATGCATATCAATATGAATGCTAATTTTATGTTATACCGGAACTGCATTACCGTTTATTTTCCATACAATCTGACTGATCATGACGATCAGCGCCCGCTCTAGCACTTACCGCTCCGGCGAAAAAATAAATTACCGGCCCTTAGGTACTGTACCAGATACTACATGTTATGTCATTGTTGTTGTAGAAACCATCTAACCAATGTTTTATGCTTGTAACACATTGGTTCCACGATTGCCGTGGATAACCTATCCACACAAAAATTCATATTTACAGTGGAATACAATGTCTACCCACTGAGAAGGCCAAAAAAAGTATGTAGGAGAAACCGTGTTCCGCCATCATTCATACTCTGAAGCCCAATTCACCTCAGTTCAGTAAGGCCTTCTAGAGAGTTGGTTTGAAATTCTAAAATTAAAGGAAAGTATTCAATTCACCACTGGCACAAAAATACAGGGTGACCGGATACTGCCGCATAAACGCACTGGATTATGATTCCTCAGTTGATTTCCAGCAAAAAAGTCTTACGAACATACCCCTTAGCTTAACCCCTTAGCTGCCACAGGCATTTGAAGATTTTTGAAAAAATCTTTTTCTTGTACGACTTAAAGCTCAATATCTCCAAAGCTAGACCAGCTAGAATAGTGAAACAAAATAATTATTACAGCCAACAAACTTAGCTATAAAATAAAACTAGCGGCACTAAAATCGGATAAGAGGTTTCGTTTTTACAGAACTTCAAAGTCAAATTTGTGTGAATTAACCCAAAAACAATCTATTTTTCCATCTCAGTTTTCTGCCAAAGTGAGGTGCTTGTACGATTCTTTTAAAAATTGGCGCATAGTCTGACGATCATATCTTTTTTACATCATTTTATTCTAGCTCCATTATTTTTAGTTTTTATACGCTAAGTGCATAAAACTAGGGTTAACTTTAGCTCGGATTCAATACAATTCAGACTGCCCCTAAAGATCTGCAATTGGAAAAATCTATTCAAATAATGTCAAAATCGAGCCAAAATTAACCCTAGTTTTCTGCACTTAAGGTATTAAAACTGTAAGAGATAACGGAGCTAGAATGAAATGATGTAAGAAAGATATGATCGCAAGACTATGCGCCAATTTTTAAAAGAATCGTACAAGCACCTCTCCTTGGCCGAAGTTGGAGATAATTGAGATATAAATCCGGTGCGTTTATGCGGTAGTTTCCGAACACCCTGTATACAGATGGCACACGGAAACCTGGCGGATTTTAGAATGACGTAACAGATTGAAAATTATTGCGAACGTTTATTTTCCACTAAAACACTCAACAAATATTAGAAAACTCCGATCTGGAAAATGCCAAAAAATTGTGGAACCGATAAACTTAAATTAGCCGGGTCTCTTCGTGGACGAGTTTCTTCAGCGAGTTGTTATTATGTATATGTAGATATAGAGAATAAGGTCAGAGCTAGTTAAATCGGGGGAACCTATCCACATCCCGATATAAGCATGTCCGGATACATATTAGGGAGGACTGCTATTGCGGCTCTGGCAATATGTTCACAGGTACACTGTGTTTCCATCCCTCATCTTGTGAAAATCCAAACTACCTTGTCCGAAATTTGCCCACTCAATGAGGAGATCGGGCGAATTGAAGATGAATTGCTACTCAAACTGGTGTTTTTGGGCAAGACATTTCTCACAGGAGATTTTTTTAACGCGTTTGCGACTAGTTATTTCTGATTTCTTAGGTCGCTTACACATTGAGAATCCATTGATTATTATTCGTTCAGTGAAGCTCAATATGACAACCTGGTATTTTTTTTTCTTGTAGGACAAAACGAATCCATGGATTCTCCATGTGTGGACGACCTTATGAGGTTCAAACAAACTAAAAATATTAGGTCGCAGCCTCACTCATAGGGGTTTGAAAAACCGCGCGAAAGATCAAGGATGTGTTCAATTTTGTCATTTGTTCGGTATTCGGTCAGCTGCTAGCGCTGCGGTTGGGGGAATCCAAATTCGCACATAATTGTGGGCTCTTCAAAGCCAAGCAAGGACTTTGCATATTTAAAACACAAATTTCAAAAGAGGACTAATGACACATTTTCAAAAAAATTAAATCAAATTAAAATTAAAAAATAAACTCGTTTCATAAAGAAGCTCCCATAAAATTTGGCGCCCCGGGCGACCGCCCCTTGAAAGTCCTAAAACATGAACATTAAATGTCTGGAAAATAGAGTATCGACTGCACTTACGACCCATAACGTAAACGGTTTGTCGCAATGTATCCTAATTTGACGCAACAATTTTTCAGTCGAACACTATTCATTCAGAGATCTAGCTTGAAATTTGTCGGCCTGTTTGCATCTACCAATAAATCTAGGTATGTAATGAATGATCCACTGCCACTTTTGATTGCAATTTAATTCGCTAGCTTAGCTAAGATCTAAGCCTTGACGATTGTTTGCTGCTTTTCTGTAGTTACAGCTTTCGAAGTACTACTCTACTCTTCCTACAACAGCTTGGGTTTTACAATCTGGTTTGCAAAATTTTTGACAACAACTTGGCTGTGAAATGCTCTCGACACCGCCATCAACGACAACAATACCGTCTAAATAGATCAATTAATATTTATGGGGGGAGTGGAATTTCCACTCAGACTAAGCACTTTGGCCTTGTTTAATTTTTTCTTTAACCCGACTGCATTTGACTCCTTCTCGAGATCCGGAGCTATAACGCTCAGATCGTTGATTTTGTGCGAGAGTACTTAAATGTCGAAACTTCATCATACAAGGTCCATGGGGTCCCGGCAAATAAAGTCGAATGAGCGAAAAACTCCCCCACCCCCGGACCGATATTCAGGCTTCGCCCATGGCGGATCTGTCTAATCTATTGACTTGCTTGAAATAATCTCTGTTGTGGAATCGCGCAGCACTAGAGCCGGTTGCCAAGAAGCAGCTTAAAAACGCTTCTATAGACGCTGATACGGAGCACTTCCCCATGATCCATCATTATACCCAATATATTTTGTGAAATCGGTATCTATCTACATCCACATAAATACGTAATTTTTATTTATTTTTTTACATTATACTTATCTATATTAGGTATCGATAAATATACAGTCAAGAGGCAGCCCTCATTTTAATCTAACTTGGTAGCTTTCAAATTAAGCTTTTCAGTACTTTTTTGGGAAGTTAAATATGGTTTGTGTACCTAATAAAATCTTTCGAAACTTTAGTACTCAGAGCAGTAAGCTTCTTTTAGTAATAAAAGCTTGGAGCTTAGAGCTTAAGATAACTTTATGTTTAAACTCTACAAAGGGCCGATTTCGCATATATAGTCATACAGGGTGTCCCGCAACTGGTTAGCCATAGACCAATGGTAGACTCTGCATGATGTTTTAGGAAAAATGTCGCCAACATTTTTTCTCTAGCTTTTACCGTTACGGAGTAATTGACTTTTTTGTGATTCTTGTCAAAAATGGTGATTCTCTAGAATTTCTAGTTAAATAAATTTTAGCAGCAACAAAATGTACAAAATTATAGAGTAGTAGAGTAGAGTTTAAACATATTTTTATGAGAATTTCAGCTAAATTTCTAATTTTCAAAACTAGTTTATGTGAAATTCCTGTTTTTTATTTGCGAAATTTCCGTACCTCTAATAATAATAAAACGTAATAACTATTAAAACCACTTCGTTCATGTGTGAGAGTGTCAATTTCATTCTCACGTGAAAGTAAGATTTTTTCCACTTACGGACTATGTTTTTTTACTTTTTACAAATATTTTTCAGAAACCGGATGACTCTGTGCTTTATTTTTATATGCCGTCCAAAAGCTAAGATATTTGGCCAACTTTTGTCAACTTTGCAGATTTTCCACTACAATGTACCGTTACGAAATTCGGGTTTAATTTTGACATTAAAAGTTGAAATTGACATTTCTGCAAAAATCAAAACGTCGTATCTCGGAAGATACGAAACCGTTCGAAACGTTCGATATGTCCTTTTATTGTAAATCTTGTGTACTTTAAGAAGAATATGAAAAACATTGATGTGGCTAAAGTGAAAGCTAGAAAATAGGAGTTTTTCAAAAATGTCGTGTTTTTTTTTACAAGAATCACAAAAAAGGCAATTACTCCTTAACGGTAAAAGCTTGAGAAATAATTTTGGCGACATTTTTCCTAAAACATCCTGTAGAGTCTACCATTTGTCTATGGCCAGCCAGTTGCGGGCACCCTGTATACATAATGTAAACACTTTCTGAAAATATATATTTTCTGTGGAAAAAGCTCATTTTCTCTTACGAATTCGGTAATGGAACCTAAAAAATGTGCTTTCTCCACAGAAATGAGCTTTGATTGGCCGATAAATCGCTGAGTCTATTGGGCCCATTAGAAAAACATTTGAATAAACGTCTAAAAATGGTGATATATTTAAATAAAACAGATTGGAAATGGTTTTTAATGATTATCAGGCTAATGTACTTGAGCGAATTAGATACGAGCGCTAATTAACCTCTGTCTGACAGACCACAGAGATATTGAAATCCCAAATTTGTTATAGAACAAATGTTTTCATGGTATTTTCATGCATATGTAATTTATGTATGTGAAAGATACGAACTTTTAAGCATGGACTTTTTATTTTGTAATTAAATTAAAAAATTATATATCAATTGGAAAATGGTTAAATCTTATCCAGAATAATTAGGAATGCGTAATTACAGTATAGTATATTTATGGAAAAAAGTAGACATTTTTAGAATGAAACGCGGAAATTAGGGTATTTGTAACACATTTAAATCTAAACTGATTTATTACACAACACTCATTACACTCATTTCACGTATTTAATTTATAATTAGGGCATTCGTTTATATGAGTTTTAAACGAAGTCATAAGCTCGTGAATGATTGTTTTTTGTTAAGCAGGAAATTAGGTAGGTATACATACATACACTCGTTCTTAAAAATATTTTTCTGAATATCTTTTCATGCAGTTTTCTTAGCGAAAAATGTTCGCTGTAACACACAGTAAAAGGGATATCGCCCAATGGACTCCCCTCGTCATACTGATCAATTTAAATACTTTTATATGGTCGAAAATGCTTTCTTCAATGCGTTACAAACTCAATGACAAAGCTAATGCACCCTTTCATTTATAGAGCAAAGGATATAAAAACACAATTAACAACTTATTGGCCTAAAAAAATACAACAGGCGGATGCCTTTGAACATGGTAATACCAATCAATTTGTTGGTCTTCGAGCTTTTCGGTGATTGGTTGGTCTATACTTGTTGACAAGCTGCCTCGGATGTAGCTACTCTTGATGTGGTCCCTTCTGGTTACACCAACTGACATGCGTAACATTTTCATTTCAGTCGCTGTCATTTCTTTCGCCTTTGCGTTACCTTCGTACATGCTCCAGCATTCTGATCCATATATGAGTGCGGGACTTAAAACCGTTTTGTACAACTTGCCCTTTCAGTGGCATTTTCTTATCGCAGAAAACTGCAGAGTTTTCTCGCCACGTCATCCACCCACCATGTTTGATTCCATCATCGCATGTAGCTCCGTTGTTCACCATCGAGCCAAGGTACTTGAACTTGGTACAATACTTAAGCTGCTCTCCTTTGACGCACATATCTGGTATCGGTGCATCTGGGTCTGAGAATGGGCAGCATAAGAACTCAGTCTTTTTTATACTTACCCTCAGTCCATGCGCCTTCAGAGTGTCACATCATTTTGTAAGTGTAGCTTGAAAGGCAACGATATTTGGGCTACTGAGGACTATGTCATCGGCTAAAAGAAGAGATATTTCTAGGCAATCGGATATATGCGTTAATAAGTAGCAACTATACTCGTCATCAAATAAAGCGGGCCACTCACCACTTTCGAACTATAACCAAATTTTCTAAAAAACTATAAAAGTTATATCTATACAGGAAGTGCATTTTATGACATTTAATAAATGGATTTTTCAATTTATTAAGCGTTTATTAAAGATTTTACACATAAGAGTCGTTTTCAGTCGTTTCCCGGTCTTGTAATCACAAAGTAAAAAGCAAAAATTTTAATTGAAAACAAATAAAAAAAAAAAAAGTGGAAGTATTCCCTCTCTTGCTCGAATAACTGCTAGCATCCTCCTATTCATAGACCTCACGAGACTGATGCTGAAACCTTTGGGAATTGCATTCCACTCCTATTCAATTGCGATTCGCAGCTCTGGATGCGTTGTTGGAGCTGGAATGCGGGTTCGAATCCAACGTTTAAGCTTATCCCATAAGTGTTCAATTGGATTCAAGTCCGGGCTTCGAGCTGGCCTACGTACAAATACCGATGTCCTGCCGATACTGGGTCACCACATGAGAGCAAAATGAGACCGTTCATTATCCTAGATAAATAGATATATATATATATGATCTGCGTAATAGACTACAAGGATCTCGTTGATGTAGCGATGTGAAGTCAATCCACGTGTACGGCCCGTGTCGGTTCGATTAAAAGTAATGCTCCGGTTAGCGAGATGCCGCCCCAGACTATTACAGATCCTCCTCCATAAGCAACAGATTAGCTGCTTTCTCAGGTGTCGTATTCATTATTGACTTACAAAAGTAGCCAAATCTCTATTTCCGGCGAAGGGTAAATTTTCTTATTTTTTTTTTTGCTTGTTTGTCTTTTTTTCGAAAAAATATTTTTCCTAAGTATAGTTCTAGACAAATTTACACTTTTTAGAGTTTTAGAAAAGAAAAGGAAAGTTTCGGTTTCGGAAAAAATCATTAATCAACAGTCGATGCCAAAAATATTGTCCGGGCTATAAAATGTTCGAACAGCTTGTTTCCGGTATTAAAATGACTATCAACAAGCGAACCGAAACCACAGGATTATTAAAAACGAATCAAAAAGTTATAGAAATTACACCCAGATGGTACTTGCCAAATTTCAGGATAAATTGATACTTCTGTATGAAAAAAAAATGAGTCGACTAAGCTAAGGATAAGCCAATGGACCATAAAACTAGTCCAAAATATGACCAATATGATGAGGTTTATTGCTGAATTATTAAGGCAGGTCAGTATTTTTCCGTTTCTCTCTCGATAATTAGTAGACTACTTAAAAAGATGACTCAATTAGCATTAGGTCAATGCCTTATGGTCATTTAAGTACATTACCCTATAAACAAGGCAGTAACATTAGTCAACAATAACACTTCCGTGACAGTGTTAGATACTGATGACATATCACGCTATGACGCAATCAATATCAAAATATGTTTTATCGCTATCAGCATATAACAGCCATAACAATAATCAATCAGGCTTTTCCTTTGATTTTATTCAAAAAAGGTATTTTATGCTTTTCAATACAACCCTTTCAATAGGGATTTAATTTTATTCATATCAATCAGAACATACAACAAAAGCTTTTCAAAACTTAACCTTTCTCAACAAACAACAACACAAAAAGGAAACTTCATTCCTCACATGTTTTCTACCACAAAACAGCCTTCTTAATACTATTAAGCATTTATTGTATCCTAAAGCTAATATTAGACTTTTTGTGCTCAATAACAGCCCCATGCATGCATATGGTCGAAATACTATGTCAACACTCATCTACTTATGCCGTACTATTCGCTATACATATCCTATCCATAATTCCACGACCACTTTCAGCACATCATAAAAGCATCAGCCGGATGATACACACAACAGGACGAAATATTCAATTTAAATTTAATACTCTCCTTGCCTTTTGACAGGCGCTCGAATAACACACAAAACTTTTGTCGACTATCACGACACAATGCCCCGGCCGTCGAGCCTCGAAATGCATAAGATTAACTTTGCATTCGACTGCTTGCCAAACAGCCATGCAAAATTGCATTCAAAGGTCGATTAATCGATGCATAATGGATGAAATCCGGGGCGGCCTGCTGTACAAGATGAAAACTGAGAAAAGTGTGCTCAGAGTTGCTAGTTGTAGCAGGATCTGTAATATAAGGAGTGCCCGGGTCGAATGAAGCAAACAATTTGTTTTCTATCTTTGGAATTCCACTTGCCTAGGTTTCATTAAAATTGCCCACACAAAGTTAGCGAGCGCGGAGATGGTAGAGCGTGTGTACTGAGTATAGTCTAGTTTCTAGTAGAACAAGGAAAATATGAATTCGTGTTATATAATCTGCTAAATTGACTCAGGGAAGATGAAATATTCTTGCTTGAAAATGGATGCATTGTTTTCGAAGAATACCCGAGTCGGTGTAGTGTAGTGCAAAGATTGGAATATGAATTTGAACAAAGTGCAATTCCAAACTATGTAAAATATTTAGAGCAACAAATGGTGTTGATTGGTATCTGTTGATAGGAATATGCTGTTCGGTAATAGTGAGAAAATAAAAAATAGATTTTTTATTAAGAGACGCGGGAGCATCTCATCAATATTAGTTGGTCGTATCTTCCGAGATACACCCGTCCAAACTTTAAAGAAATTTTAAAATCGTTTACGTTTACGATTTTATCATTCGAATTATTTACGAAATTTTAAAATTTCTATAAAGTTTGAACAGCTGTATCTTGGAAGATACGAGGCACTTTGTAACGGGCGAGGTGCCGTTTTATTGGAAATATTGCTTCAGAAAAAGAAGTCATATCTCGGATGAAATGTTTGGTGGTGAGGCAAATTTTGATTTAGTCGGCCATTTTGACACAATCCGATCGGTCTGAAATTTGCTGACATCTCTACGATTTTCTTTTAAAATATGTATTCCAAATTTCAGAAATGTGTGACCACCCATCCCCAAGTTAGGGAGCAAAATTTATCTTTCACCCTTTAACGGCGGCAAAGGTACATTTGTACCTTCATATATCATGTATGAAAGAAAATTTACAAAATACGAAAATAAAATAATTTTGGTGAATACTCATGCTTAGAGAGACTTATTATAGCATCAACAATTTGAGAATCGAGTGATGTACAGAATTATTTGGTTTGCGATTTTTATTTGTAATGATCAAGGTCCTTAGAGATATTGATCCATAAGGACTAGGCTAACTTATACAGCGGTTTTTGGTTATTTGACATCAAACTGAAGACTTTTACTGGCATACCAAACTTTTTGAAGTAATGGCTTGGGGAATCCAATACAATGTATGTATTACGCTTTCTTTCTCCATAACATCTAGTGGAAAATAGGTTTGTAGCAAATGCTAAAATTTTGCGGTTGATTTTCTTTACCAGAAATTCCCATAATTTGTATTCCATGACCTGATATTTATTATTTGTGTAATTCGGGACAACAACAATCACAATTACTATTTCAGATATTTTTCTACTATAGAAATTGGTTTGAGCTTAGATTTCCAAACATTAGAGACAGAAAATTATTCTAACCGATTCTACTTGCTTGTTGCTTTACAGGACCTCTCCTTCGTATAACAACACATTTATCCAATATATTTATTGCTTCAAGCATTGTTTTATGGAAAATAACGAGAATGTGATAATTATTGATGTTTTTTTCGTTAGCGGTAACGGGTTCTAGTAACAGAATAATATATTGGGGGGTAGGGAGGTAAATTTTGACCAAATACTCCACAATTCGCAAATCAAACATACCAAATTCTTCTAAATAATTAATGACTCAATTTGAACCGTTTTCCACTTTTCATTTGTAAAATTATTTTAGATTTCGTCAAATTAAAATTCCAAACAACCCATTTTTCAATTTTCTTTTTAACATTTTGCCTATTTTCTAAATTAAACCACTCCAAAAATTAAATCCACATAAAACCAACTTCTTAAAACATCCACTTCGGCAAAAACAGTTAATAATTTGTGACTAGTCAACATAATGTAACGGTTTTACGGTCAAAATTCATACAAATAGTGAAGATTTGCATACAAAATGTACTAAGGTACAAGTGTACCTTTGCCGCCGGCAAGCGTTGTAAAATCTGCCGCTGGATGAGGGTTAAAAAAAATTATAATACATTGTAACGAATAAAAATAGAGCGGTCAAGTTGCACATTAATTTTCCCCAAATGAGCTACACTATCTATCATTAAAATATCCTCCTCCACGAATGGGACACCCTGTATAGTCTGGGCAGCTCGGACACTATAATGAGCAAGGTGAATTGCTTCTCGAGTACCTTCTGGGTACCAATCTTTTCATTTAGAATGTGTGCTGTGAGCCTACTTTTATTACAAAAAACAGACAAGAGGTTTTGAAAAAAACACTCTAGCATCAGAGGATGTAATTCATTTAATCAAAGATTGAAGAGTCTCGTCAGAGCACTCTTTCTCGGATCATCGGTATCTAAAATTCAGTCTAGTAGAGCGTCCCGAAGCGACTTCGCACACAGTGAATCGCAGAAGGACTGACTGGCCTAGGTTTCGAACTGCTCTCGCTGAAGGCTTGCAATCCTTACCTAATCTGCTATACCAGTGGTTCCCAAACTTTTTGAAGACGCGGAACCCCTGAGATCGTCGAATTCGTTTGCGGAACCCCAAAAATGGGTCGTTAAGACAAGACGAGCGTTGATAGACAAGAACAAACGTTCATCGTACCCATACAAGGAAAAAAAATGTGTTATTAGAAAAAAGTATCAATATTTAGTTGAAGTTTACCGTTATTAAAAACAAATGGAGCAATTTAATGAGAAACATGTATCTGGTGATTTTTACATATTTCAGTAATATTAGGCCGAATATATGACAGAGCCACTCGCATATCCTCTTCCAAGCTCCTGAGGCTTTCACGTTTTCATGGTTTTATATTGAGAATAGTTGAAAATCCGATTTTTCACATAAATATGAAGTTAAAAACAATAGCAGGATTTTCGGATTTTTGTTCTGTCAAAACAGGGTATTTTTCCTGGATACCAAAAATTCTTCAGGCGAACATTCTGAAAATTTTAATCTTAAACCTCGAACAGAGAGATGTTAATTCTTCTTCTTCCGGCAAGGTGAAATATTGGATGCCACAAAGAGATTTCTTATCCAATCAAACTGCTGTGTGTTTAACGAGGGGTAATATTTCAACCGTTTTAGGTTTCCAAATGCTCAACTATTAGATTTTTTATTTTATCACTTGCGGTGTTTAGGGATGGAAACATTTTCAGGTTTCCCTCTGCATCATGCCTCTTTTAAAGTAATAGTTTGCTTTTCATGGCATTTATTTTATCAGTATATGTACGTCAAGATATTTTTGTCCTTACCTTGAATTGACCGACGTGAAGATATCAAAAATGTCTGCCGAATATGCCAAAATGCAGCGCCAACTTTCATCCTGAAGGTATGCCATGAAACATATGATTATTGAAGGCAATAATTTAAGAATTTGAGTGTGTTTACAGTATAGGTATTATTGAAATTTTCAGAACATCATATTTTCACAATTTTTTCGCGGAACCCCGTTTGGGAAGCACTGTGCTAGACAATGAACAAAAGCTGGATGAGATGGTTAACACTTTTACGGCAGCTATGAGGGCAGCGGAATCTGAATTGACATCCTGACATTTCTTTTTCTGTCAAGCGAAAACCATCACGGTGGAGTAGCACGACCTCTGAGCTAAGGCCCGTATTTATAAACATACCTTAACTCAAGGAGACCTTGAGTCAAGGATGCCGAAATTAAAAAACTTAAATGTAATTTTCCATACTTTTTCATAGAAATCACTTGTATTCACGAGTCAATGCATCCTTGATTTAGGGAGAAACTCAAGGAGACCTTGAAATTTTCTATAGTCAACCTCACTTGAAGTCAAGGTAGCTACCCACCTTCCTTGAAATATAATATTTCAAGTCTATTGAAAACTTATGGTCTCCTTGAGTTTCGCCTTAAATCAAAGATGCATTGACTCCTATGAATATAAATGATTTCTATAAAAAAGTATGGGAAATTACATTTAATTTATTGAATTTGGGCATCCTTGACTCAAGGTCTCCTTGAGTTAAGAAATTTTCATAAATACGGGCCAGAGTCGTGTGCAGGAGAAGCTTTAATAAGGCGAAGGCTCCCAGAATGGTGTCAGACTGGATCTCCTATAAAAAACATTAAACATTTAAGCATTTTTTTATTTCTATCGAAATTGAAAATGTTTGAATGGGGTGACGTAGAGGATGGCTGGGGAGAGTTTTTACTGCAAATTTCAGAGTCCTAGCTGTCTCCGTTCGAAAGTTACAGCCGTTGAAAAGTGCAAAAATTTCAATAAAGCGAGCGGTGAGTCGACACAAAGATTTTTCGAACATTTCAAGAATTACCTAGGAAATTATGTATTAGAAGCCTCTTTGAAAGACAATCAAAAAATTTACAACCCTTTATGATGGCTTAACGCATGCACCCTGCCTTTTTAAAATTGTTGCAACCCTTTACAGACGTTTTTTTATAGACACGACTGTCAGAATATTCGAACACGCTTTAGTGTGTTCCTGTGGAATACTATAAAAAGGTGAGGTGGGATCGTAGCAAGCGGTGAGCCATTACAAAGCGCCTAAAATTTTTAGAGGACCCTTAGAATATTCGAACACGATTTGTATCGGCTCACCGCTCGCTACGCTCGCACATCGCTTTTAGAATGTTCGTGTGGAATACTGCGAAAGTGCCACACATTTTGAGTATGTATGTTAGTATATTCCTGTGGAATACTATAAAAAGGTGAGGTGGGATCGTAGCGAGCGGTGAGCCAGAATATTCAAACAAAATTTGTATCGAACACGGAATGTTCCTGTGGAATACTGCGAAGAGGCGAGGTGCGAGCGGTGAGCGCCACAAATTTTGAGAGGACCCTTTAGAGACGAAACAACCCTCAGAACATTCAAACACGCTTTGTATCGCCTCACCGCTCGCTACACTCGCATCTCGCCTTTAGAATGTTTCGGTGGAATACTGTGAGTTGCGAGCTTAGGGAGCGGAAGCACAAAGTGCCTAACATTTTTCGAGGACCCTTAACAGACTTTTCTTATGTTCCTGTGAAATACTATAAAAAGTCGAGGTGGAAACGTAGCCAGCGGTGAGCCACTACAAAGCGCCACAAATTCTTAGAGGACCCTTAGAATACTCGAAGCCGATTTGTATCGGCTCAACATGTGATCCATTACGATCGGGGTCTATTTGTCGAAAATTTTATTTCAACCTAAATTGAAAATGTTTGAATGGGGTGACGTAGAGGATGGCCATGGCTGAGGAGAGTTTTAACTGCAAATTTCAGAGTCCTAGCTGTCTCGATTCGAAAGTTACAGCCTAAGTGTGCTAGGTGCTAGAAACTTGGCCGCCCCTATACCTAACCTAACCTAATTCAATTTTAGAATGACTTGTTTTTACTGGCTCTCCGTGTGTTGGGTTTTTTAGAAAATTTTTTTCAAAAAACCCTTATGAAATCGATTTTGTCCGTCCGTCCGTCCGTCCGTCCGTCCGTCCGTCCGTCCGTCTTTCCGTCTGTCAGTCTGTCCGTCTGTTCACTAAATAACTCATGAACGGCTCAACCGATTGTCTTGAAATTTGGTATGAATGTGTAGAATGGTTACAGTCTTTGGCACCGCGCTAGCCTTTCATTCTGGAACGCGTTTATTTAGACCAATCCAAAAATAGATTTACAGGAAGCATTTCCTTAATGTTGTGCACAATTCGGATTTATTGCTTATAAAATATATGTACAAAAAATATTCACTATGCATTAAAATTCTAAAAAACCCTCGTATTGCGGGCGCAGCCCTCTGTACGCCGGTATTTTTTTGGAATTTAGTATACGCATGATTATGTGATGGTCGTATCAAAGTATCCGAAACCGCCAATTAGACCAGTGGCTGCAATAACGGTAAATTAATGAACAAAGTGAACGAACTGATGCCTTGTCATTGCGGTGACCACTATCTTAGATATTCAGGGTAGTATTTTCCTTATGGCTATAGTCAAGTAGATGTGTCCTGTTGCAAAATTTAAAATTGAAAATGGGAAATTTAACTGATTCAAGAAAATTGACTACGCAGATTTCGTCAGTTTATGATCGCTGCCAACAGCTTGCCGAAGTCTTACTTGCTCTCCCACGGTATCTTCTGTGTATAGCCTCCTCATGGGCATACACTCATTTAATTTTATTTCTTTTAATTTTCCCCACAGTCAATTAAATTTAAATCCTCAAATATGCCTATGGGCATATCCTATGAATTGCATCTTAAATTAATTGGATTCCATTCGACCGTATCGGAAATTCAATTCGCTGCAAATAGATATGTAACTAATTTCCGCTAGTCTATAGCTGCACATCCTCTCATAGGCACACACATATCCTCACCTAGGCACTAGGACTGCACTAAAGGACTATAATTGTGACACGTTACTGCAATTGACACTTTCCATTTCCAAATGAAATTCCACAGAGAGCGGCTGACTAGTTTATAGAAATTGTACAAAACCAGCGTTTGTGGCCGCAGACCTATGGCACTCATTGTGGTTTTGTACAGCCAGGAATTGATACAACGGTTCACGACTGCAAAGGATTTTCTTTTACACGCAAATCGAAATTAATATGTACATACGAATTTGTGTAGCAATGTGATAAATTAGCGATCGTTGTGGGCTTAGAATATGAGTTCATGAGTTGGTGTATTGCGTGGGGACGTTCAAAATATCATAATTTGTTAGAAAAATTAAAAATACAAAATTGGAAATTAAAATAGCTACAAATTTAAGTTATGAAACATCAAAAGTTTCTTAATTTTTTATCGGAAATATTTTAGACTTCCCTATGATGAAGAAACACTTAAATCCAATTTGAAAAAATTGAAGCCGCAATTATAATATAATTTTTAAACATCTATTCGTATTATACAATTTACCATAATTATCAAACTAATAAGGAAACATGCCCTGCGCTAACAACCCCGGTCGCACTAATTGTTACGTAGAACAAACAAGAAAAAAATATGCCAACGCGCATATATTGACATTAATTCTCGTCCTGTACGATGGTCATCAACATAAATTACCCTTAAATAGTCCCGAAAATTTCGTCCCATTAAGAGCGTTTTAATAGATCCTTATGGCTATAAAATGCTCCCGTTATTTTGCTAATATGTATAACAAAAGATATTTTCGTGGTGTCGTTGGCATATACAATAAGATGCCAAAACTCGCCCTCCCTACATATAGTTATTGTGTCGGTGAGGTCTATACTTTGTCGGTCATTGTCTAGTTCTAGACATAGACACCACCAGGATAGACAATCCTGTGAGTTCCGTTCACGGATGTCTAATGAAATTCTCATAATATGTAGGCAAAACAACAATATGGCAGTATAGGAGGGTGTTAATATAAATGGTCTCTCGTTGTAATACAACTGACCGAAAACTTTCCACAAAGTTTGCCGCTCAAAATTTGTTTTTCATCCCCACTTCTGCCTATTTGAATTTAGTGTGGTGCTGTTTTTGCTTCAGGACATTATGCTTCTTGTATGGTCTTTTCAGAGGCTGAAAGTTAGCAACGAAGACGGAGCCAAATTAATATTAATAGTGCGGGATGGGTATGATTTGGATAAAGAAAATTTGTCGAGAAGAAGGCGTTTGGATTGAGATAATATTTCCTTTCAGAATTTTCATAACTAAACGCAGTGTTCAATGAAACAAAAACAGTTTATTTCATATAATTTTTCTGTTGTGAATATTTCTAAACTTTTCAATAATGAAACAATCAGAACGTTTTTGCCGAATGTTCCTCTATCCAAACCATTTACCACACGGCAGTTTTCAGTGTCTTCGTCTTCGATCCTGAAACAAATCGTATAGTACATAGAAAAACAGATTTGGTGTCTTATTGGCTCGCAAGATGTTTACATTTGATTTTCCTTATTCTAATACCTTGCTTGCCATCTAGCATGTACATACCTTCTTCATAGCAAATCACAAGCCTCTGATTTCCGAGTCTCTGTTGTAACTGTCGGTTTTAAGGAGGATTTAGAGAGACAGTATCAAGTCAACTGAAGTTCCCTTTAGAGATTAGAATGGGCTCTATTTATACGCTTTATAACGGTGTACAGGACACGGATACACTTCAACAGACTACGTTGAGCTAAAAACGGTTGCAGTAAATTTCATTGAAATGTCTCGACTTTTGCCTTTCATTCGAAATTAAGCGATAAAGTACGGAAAGACGTTGCTGAACATCTTGATGAGAGTTTTCATGGCTGGAGAAATACCGTTTCGGTTTTGTCGAGACAAACATGATAGTCGAAACTGCAAGGTAGAAGTGGAGCAGGCAAAAGATATCGATTCCTCAGTTGATTTGAATACTGTATGAAATGTTTAGTAATTTTACAGAGAATTGTTGAAAATACATCAGTACACTTTAATTTTGGAGAAAACTGTAGTTATCTTGGTTTTCTTCTTTTGTGTGTTTAGTTACTCGGCTCTCTGAAATCAACATCCTCCCATGCTGACCAGGGATGTAGCCAGGGGAGGGGTCCAGGGGGTCCGGACCCCTCCCAAAATTATTTCAATAGGATTTGAAACTTAACTTCCCAAAGTGCATCCAATATATTCATTCTTAGAATGCTGTTGAAATTAGATTAAAGGTATGTAAGCAGTATGTATGCCGTCAGAGATTGTGCCATCTGGACGACTAATCCATGAATACATAATTAATAAACTATTGTATAAAAAAATTGAAAAACCTTAAAATCAGGTGATTGGGATAGTCAGGGCTGGATTTGGATTTTTTTGGTTTTAAATTCTGAATAAAATGCATTTTGAAAACTCAAGGAGCAACTGACATAATAAAATGTAATTTCTTCCATTCAATTTACTCTACCTAAGTGTACTCGTCTCAATCCAGGGTGCCCAATTGCACCTTCACCTCAAATTGTGATGTGACTCGGCCTTCAAAATTTGAATCAAGCTAGAACCACTCACTGTATAATATACAAATACTTGGCCGCGAGCTCTCGATTTAACGACTAGTTGTCTCTTAATACCCCCGATTGGAAGAAAATATCTGGTCATGTCGATACTTCGGAAAGTCAAGTCAAGTACACATACATACACATTGTATGAGCAAAAGTAGATTCGTCAATACTAGTGTTTATTTTTCTATTTTGAATTAAATTTTTACTTATCCAATAGCTGAAGAAATTAAACACGCTTTTCTCTATTGGTAGACATCTTAACGCTAATAAATTTTACTTCACAATCCTAACTTACAGCAATTTATAGAAATGTTGGAAGTAAAGACGATAGGACTTAAGTGGGTTGCAATTTTACATTCATTCCTCCTCGATTTTGACATATTCAACATTGTTAATAGACTGTCAAGATTGAATTTCTCTTTTCAATATCGCAGACATGTCAAGTGTCAAATGGACGAAGCATACGAACATTGAAACAATCTGGACAGACCCAATGAAAGCTAAATAAATTAGGTGCTTGCATTTTAGATTTTTTTTAACATATGTGTTTCACCAAAAACAAAAAAGCGGGTTAATTGCATTATATAACGGAAACCACCTTCAAAAATCCGCGTAAGCTCTCGTAAAATTGAAATTTATTACGAAGATAGAATGGAGGAAATTGTTAATTTAGGAAATTTTAACCAGTAGCGGAGGGCGGCATACAGGCTAAATCCGGCCCTGGCGATAGTCGGTGTGGAGACTTTCATGTGAAGTGAGTACCACCAAGCGAATTCGATTTCACGATCATCAAAATTTTCACTGTATTTGCATGGATTTCACGGGAACTGACGATGTTCGTACCTATTTTAAAGCCTAGTACTGACATCAACAGTGAATTTTTTTTCCGATGCGATTTTTCAATGAAAATGTATTCTTACTGTCGTGGAATATGTGGGGAATGCTGGGGAATTCCATGAGGTGCAATCCCAAAACTGTTTCATAATTTTTCTCGGCCATTTTTATGTATTTTTTTCTTATTCCCCGGTTATTTCATCGTGAAATGTCAAATCACCGGGGAATCGAAAAATAATACATAAAATGGCGGAGGAGAATTATGGAACCGATCTCGAATTGTGGCTTATGGAATTCCCCATCATTTGTGACATATTCCACGACAGTAAATATGCATTTTTATTGATAAAACCGCAGCGGGAAAAATTTCACTCTCGATCTTAATTCAGCCCTTAAGAATGAAGTCGCTACGCGAGCCCAAGCATACATACTTTCCATAGATCTTGACTGCTGTTTGTAATGCTTTAATTTTTAGGTAAGTAAATTTATGCATATGCGCAATAGAGTTTCGTTAAGCCTTATAAAGTGAAAAACGCCGTATATCACGAATTTGTTAAGCAACCTTAGCATTGCTGCTTCGTTCTGTTACCAGAGAGGCCTATGGTTGTAGACGTGAAACGGTCTGCTTCTGATGATAGCGGGGCTATGAAGTACCTACGCATGCTTGCCATCGTGCTCTTCAACGCTCGTCAAGCGATAAAGCGATGGATTCGACACAGGAACAGCCGGACAGGAGGCATGTGTGCAACGGGGCAACGCCGAAACTAGTTTCCACGGTTTAGAAGAAATGTATTTCTAATAATGTCAAAATTTCTCACACCGAGTGTCGGACCCCTCCCAAAACAAAATCCTGGCTTGGCTACGTCCCTGAAGCTGACTCATTCTCAAGAGCTTTCATTCATCAGCTGCAAACAGAAATTGATATCGCACTTCAATCCGTCAGCAATATCCAGTTTTCCGTGTTATACTCCGAATTCAGTTGTCGTTGAAACGTTAACGACTACACACGGTAGTTGTCAACGCACCATACTCCACTATAGGGCATCTGAGTGAACAAATAATAATAAAAAACAATGTTCATGATTAAAAAAGTTAAAAAACTACACTAGTTCCGATATAATATTTTTTCCGAGGACCAACGTCCCTTGATTTATGTGCATTTCATTGCCGACTTAAAAGTGATTTGTGCCGTCTGACCCTTAAAAACAAAAATCCTTAAAATTGCTGGCAGTTATACACGTTTTTAGGGTTTTTTAGAATTTTTTTTTTTTCAAAAAACCCTTATGGAGTCGATTTTCTCCGTCCGTCCGTCCGTCCGTCCGTCCGTCTGTCCGTCTGTTCGTCTGTTCGTCTGTCCGTCTGTCCGTCTGTTCACTAAATAACTCGTGAACGGCTCAACCGATTGTCATGAAATTTGGTAGGAATGTGTAGAATGGCTACAGTCTTTGGCACATATACCTTAGAAGTTGGTAGGAAGAAGATAACAGGGTGTCCCGAACGTTTGACTTTGGACTTTTTTAGTCTTTATCGGAGAGTGACGTATGGGTATTTAAATTAAATATCTAAACGAGTACACTTCATATCAGTTAAAATTTTCCAGTTTCGAGTAACGGTAAAAAAGTTATTGGCGTTTAAAGTTAAACTCCCTTTTCGAGCTCCGTTTTTCTAAACCGTTATAGGGATCGATATGAAACTTTGCACAAAGATTGTTTAGTAGGGCCTTATATACGTTAAATATTAAGACTGTTGACTTTTGCAAAGGAAAAGTAAATAACAGTAAATTTGTAAAATTTCAATTTGTTCGTGTATAGCCCCTCTTAGGTTTCCAAATATGAGAATTCTGCTAAAGGTTTTTTGAAAATTACATATAGAATATGTCTGCGCATTTTCATTCGAATAACTGTATCCAAACCGGAAATATAGCCAAATAAGTATTTATAGTAAGGGCCTTTCGCAATGCAAGCCTCTTAGGCATTTCTTCAATGCATATCTTTTAACTTGATGAAACAATGAACATGAAATTTGGTGGAAATGCATAGAATGGTAATAAAGTTTGTCACAAATATTTTTGAAGTTGGTAGGACGAAGTTAACAGGGTGTCCCTGAATAGCTGCAAAAGTATACTTGTTCAATACTCATAGGAAAGCTTGCGTTGGCTTTTATGACAGGGAACACAATGGAACCATTTTATATAAGGTTGCTTTTCCTTGATTAAAAAACAGTAACAGTAGATTTATTTACAGCTAATAATTCAGTTCATATATAAAGCCAAGCCATCCTTACGTTTGCCTGAGTTTCTTTTTGGTCAAAGGCCATCAGAAATCTTAAATCGAAAAATGCCTGTAGATTTGCCTTGGAGTACTTTTATACAAACTGGGTAAATAGTAAATCTATTTTTGGATTGGTCTAATTAAAGGTGGAACAGAATGAAAGGCGCTAGCCTTTCATTCTTGATCGCGTTTATTTAGACCAATCCAAAAATAGATTTACAGGAAGAATTTTCTTAATGTTGTGCACAATTCTTATTTATTACTTATGAAATATATGTACAACAAATATTCACTATGCATTAAAATTCTAAAAAACCCTCGTATTGCGGGCGCAGCCCTCTGTACGCCGGTATTTTTTAATTGTAACATCTGACCACCAACCTGGTAGTCTCTATCAACTGCCTACCCCGAGTTACTTGGCAGTGATGTTGATTTCGACGGCACACTGAAGGCCGGATTGCGTGCGATACATTTATTTGGTTTGCCAATACACCCCGGATTAAGAGATCAACTTGAATTTCCATACCCCTAGTCACTTTGCTGCAGAAAACAAATTTGACTGCAAACGCATTGAATTACGATATCTGAGGTCCGGTGCTTGCGCTTGCTCGTGCCTACGATTGTAATTTAGATTTTGATTATCATTTGGGCTAAGTCAAGCTCTTTTTTTTTTGAGGAGAAGAATTACAAATACTGTGTTAGTTTTAAACGGGGCTGCGGTTTTCTCTTTTAATGTATTTTTTTTACTTACGCTTTGCTTTTTGAATTTTTACAAGCATCACCACCATCACGATGCGATCTATCGTCGAAGGCAGTGCACATAATCAATCAAAAATTGTAAGTTTATTTTAATTTCTTTATTACATTCTTTCATTAGAATTTTTTATAATGGATTATTTAAAAATTGGAATCCTTCCAGTTTCTTGTTTTTTGTTATTCGTTTCTATTTTATTTCATTTGGACGCATTGTGTTTCTTTCGCGATCACATAAGTTTCGTTACCTCGATAACACATATTTGTGTGACGTTTGAAACTAGTAGTATGGAATATGTTGAGTCTCAAACGTCTAGGGACATCCAAACTTTCGCCCCACGTTGGGCGCCATCTGTAATTAATTCCAAATAGAAGCGATCTGTCGCGTAAATAGGACGAGGGCAGTTATGGTCGTGAAGAACCAAGTTCGAAACGGAAGAAGGGACCGACTCCGGAAATTCCCTCTTTATCCATATGCCTACCCACGCTTGATGGCCGTTGTCTTTAGAATTGGGGGGAAAGCTTTATAAGTGTGGCAGCGGTGACTCGACCATTACTTTAAAAAAATTTCATGCGCATGCCCGTTAACAAAACAAGAATAGTAAAAAAATATAAAATTAAAGTTCCAACGCTAATTCTTCCTGTTCCACGAACGATAATAGAGAGCCTAAGGTGTTGATCAGCTCACAAGACAGCCTAGATGTTAAGGACAGCGCCCTGTTTTTTTTTTTTTTTTTTGTTTGCGAACTCCCCCAGGAAATGTCAAACTCAAACAAAAAGGCCTTAAAAAAAAATTGCTAGGTGCTCACACATGTTTTTTTCTCCTTCAGGCGTAATGAATAATATGCAGTAGTTTAAACTTTAGAATACAGGGAATACAGGGTGTCCGGAAAATGCTGCATAAACGCACCGGATTATGATTCCTCAGCTGATTTCCAGCAAAAAAGTTGTATCCTTAGCTTAACCCTTTAGCTGTCACAGGTATTTGGAAATTTAAAATAATTTTCTTGTAAGGCAATAACTCAATATCTCAAAAGCTAGACTAGCTATAATAACAAAATAAGATGATTATTAAAGCCAACAAATTTACCTAAAAACAAAACTAACGGCACTAAAATCGGATAAGAGGTTTAGTTTTTACGGAAATCAAAAGTCAAATTTTTATGATTTGACCCAAAAACAATCTATTTTTCCATCCAAATTTTCTCCAACTTCTGCCAATTGGCGCATAGTCTTGCAATCATATCTTTCTTACAACATTTTATTCTAGGTCCATTATTTCTAACAGTTTTAATACCTTAAGTGCAGAAAACTAAGGTTAATTTTGGCTCGATTTCGACATAGTTTGAATAAATTTTTCCAATTGCAGATCTTTAGGGGAGTCTGAATTGAATTGTATTGAATTCGAGCTAAAATTAACCCTAGTTTTCTACACTTAACGTATAAAAACTGTTAGAAATAATGGAGCTAGAATAAAATGATGTAAAAAAGATATGATCGTAAGACTATGCGCCAATTTTTAAAAGAATCGTACAAGCGCCGCTCCTTGGCAAAAGTTGGAGAAAATTGAGATGGAAAAATAGATTGTTTTTAAGTCAAATCACACAAATTTGACTTTTAAGCTCTGTAAAAACCAAACCTCTTATCCGATTTTAGTGTGGTTAATTTTATTTTTGGGTAAATTTGTTGGCTGTAGTAATCATTTTGTTTCACTATTTTAGATGGTCTACCTTTGGAGATATTGAGTTTTAAGTCGTGCAAGAATTTTTTTTTTTTTCAAAAATCTTCAAATGCCCGTGGCAGCTAAAGAGTTAAGAATAGGTGGTATGTCGTATGTTCCATACAAATTTTTTGCTGGAAATCAGCTGAGGAATCATAATCCGGTGCGTTTATGCGGCATTTTCCGGACACCCTGTATAAATAAATAACAGGCGCGACAATCCAACATTGGACTAAGGCCGCAGGACACCCTGTATACTATACAGTTTAAACTACTGCATATTATTCATTATTATTTATATTTGTAACGATTCAGTTGTCGCAACTAAATCGTTGTAATTTTAACCTCGGTGTTTCTACTAAAGTCCATTCTTGTAGCATTTTTAACACACTGTGAAAGTGGATAGGTCTATCTCGAGTCAAAGTGTGAAGAAGAACCATTAAAGAGCAAAACCAAACTAAACTAGGTCAGAAAAATCACGATTCAAAATTCTACATAACTCAAACCTTATAATCTTTAAACCCATATCTACGCATACTTAATCATTGTGTACTATACCAATTAACTAATCCGCAATGCTTGGCGCAATAACTCACTTCGCATTCCTTTGAAGCACTTGAACATTTTTAAAAGTTTCCAAAAAAGTTGATTATCGCACGAACAGCAAACTTAACTCGAAAAATATGATCTCTCAATTTAAGAACCTTTTTTATTTGCTTTCTTTCGCCCCAGTGAACTTATAAATTTTTCACAGAAATTTTCCAAATACTTTTAAGGAGCGTCGCGTCGTCGTGCCATCGTCCTATCCTAATTCATTGCTTTTGCGTGTTATCCATTCGAGGCATGTCTTTAAAAGCAACTGATTTTGAGTTTATAATAAATTAAAACTAGACAGCAATGTTGAACTTTTTCGAGTTAATTTGCTAATAAATCGGCACAATTTTGCTCTTGAGAGGCATACTTAAACTGACTTTTAGCGGACGGAGAACAAACAGGACAATGAGGTTGAAAAAAGGATTTCATGCCCACTGTGAAGAATATAATAATTATTATGAATGTTATGAATGTTCTAAATGAGTGCAGCAGTACGAATCCTTGACAGAAATTATTCGAACAAAAGTTCAAGTATTTCACAGAGAATTTGGAGAATAAAGTATACATAGATAGCAGGACCGAACATCTTGCCACATTTATGATGAAATACATAGAAAAATTTGTACAAACATATTTTATGGTTTAACTTAAACATTTCCCTGAATTATTGAAGTGTGCAAAGTAGAAGTTATTGTACTCACAGAAAATTGAAAGTTTACATTTTTATCTAAATCGAAATAATCAATTACACAGGAGATTTTCCTCAACTTGTTCACTCACAAACTCCTTCGACAATGTCAACACAACCCAATTTAATGTTCTTAAACTAATTCCATCCATAATCTTCGTGCACTTTATTTCATTTTTTCTGGCCGGAAACGCTACAATTTAGCTATTCTACATAAACACAAATGTGAGCTCCCATCCAACAGTTTCACGGAATCGTAGAGGCCTGGGCCCATTATGTGAGCAGCTAATATACAAGCATTTCCTCAATTTGATGCTTATCGTATAAAATTTTGTCCGCAACGACTTTCAGAATGTTTTCAAGTTTTTTTTTGCATAGTGTAAGCGTGATTTGTCCTCGAGTCCTTTTTTTATGATCATCGTTTTAGCTTTTTTTGCTAGCAAGATATGATGACACTCTTTACACTTAAAGTTAGTGTCTTGGGATTCCTTCTGGAAAAGAAAGCCGGTGGTGTGATGAGTTGGACTACGTCATGCATACTTCTTAATTTTCACAGCGTGTGGGACGCTAAAAGAGTGCCTAACAAACAAAAAACAATGTCTGTGTCTGTGTACCTTGAAATTACTCCACAGTTGACAATTATCGTACACGGCCCGAGGAAGTTGCGAAAAAGTCCACGGCGAAAGTGTGGTCATAAAATTTTGACTAGAAGGGAAGTTTTTTTATTAAAACTTTTTTTTCACTTGTGCACAGCCCGCACGGAATTATGTATACATTTGATGTGAAGGTTGTATGGTCTTGTTCGGGATAAAGTAAATTTGTTGGTGGCTATTTAGTAAGGGGAAACATAACATGTGAATTATAATAAGTTTGTCGGAGGAAATGCTCTTTACGACGTGAAACTATAATGAAGCGGCATGCCCGTACAGTAGAGCGGAGATGACCCGAATTAATGTTTCCAGTTCTTCTTCTTCTTCTTTTAGCGGTGCAGAAAGGTGTGAAACCTCTGTGCATCTATGTCGGTACGATTTATGGTTCGTCAATGTTTGTGTCCGTGAGGTCTACGGACAAAAACATAGCTGCTGCGATAGGGTTTTCCCACAGCGATATAGGGGTAAGATCAGTGGGCGCAGCGGGGCATTGAAACAAGTGACCCACATCATGAGGAGTACCATTGCAGTTTGGACAGATGTTTTGGATGTCCGGGTTTATGCGAAAAAGGTACGAATTAAGGCGTGAACAAAAGCCCGACCGAAGTTGAGCTAGTGTTACTCTAGTGGCTCTCGGGAGCCTAATCTCCTCAGGTGAAATTGGTGGTGGGCGCTCTGAGAGGATTCTATTCGCACCTGAACTCGCGATAGACCGATTCACTTCTTCAGTGTGGATCGCTGCAATGGCGGCTCGGTATGTAACTTCATCGTAAGGGTCCCGTTTGTATTCCTGAACCTCTCTCTCAAGACCACGCCTGACATGTCGTGGTGGAGGAATCCGGTCCATGAGATCATTATTGGGATGATCTTCACGCTAGCAACCAACAAGATACTGTTTTGAATGTTTAAAGTTCGGTTAATTGAGTGGATAAATATGCAGACTATCTTTCAATATTCTTTAGTGGGAGCTTCTAAGTTAAGAAATACATACATGAATTTTGAATTTTGAATTTTGAATTTTGAATTTTGAATTTTGAATTTTGAATTTTGAATTTTGAATTTTGAATTTTGAATTTTGAATTTTGAATTTTGAATTTTGAATTTTGAATTTTGAATTTTGAATTTTGAATTTTGAATTTTGAATTTTGAATTTTGAATTTTGAATTTTGAATTTTGAATTTTGAATTTTGAATTTTGAATTTTGAATTTTGAATTTTGAATTTTGAATTTTGAATTTTGAATTTTGAATTTTGAATTTTGAATTTTGAATTTTGAATTTTGAATTTTGAATTTTGAATTTTGAATTTTGAATTTTGAATTTTGAATTTTGAATTTTGAATTTTGAATTTTGAATTTTGAATTTTGAATTTTGAATTTTGAATTTTGAATTTTGAATTTTGAATTTTGAATTTTGAATTTTGAATTTTGAATTTTGAATTTTGAATTTTGAATTTTGAATTTTGAATTTTGAATTTTGAATTTTGAATTTTGAATTTTGAATTTTGAATTTTGAATTTTGAATTTTGAATTTTGAATTTTGAATTTTGAATTTTGAATTTTGAATTTTGAATTTTGAATTTTGAATTTTGAATTTTGAATTTTGAATTTTGAATTTTGAATTTTGAATTTTGAATTTTGAATTTTGAATTTTGAATTTTGAATTTTGAATTTTGAATTTTGAATTTTGAATTTTGAATTTTGAATTTTGAATTTTGAATTTTGAATTTTGAATTTTGAATTTTGAATTTTGAATTTTGAATTTTGAATTTTGAATTTTGAATTTTGAATTTTGAATTTTGAATTTTGAATTTTGAATTTTGAATTTTGAATTTTGAATTTTGAATTTTGAATTTTGAATTTTGAATTTTGAATTTTGAATTTTGAATTTTGAATTTTGAATTTTGAATTTTGAATTTTGAATTTTGAATTTTGAATTTTGAATTTTGAATTTTGAATTTTGAATTTTGAATTTTGAATTTTGAATTTTGAATTTTGAATTTTGAATTTTGAATTTTGAATTTTGAATTTTGAATTTTGAATTTTGAATTTTGAATTTTGAATTTTGAATTTTGAATTTTGAATTTTGAATTTTGAATTTTGAATTTTGAATTTTGAATTTTGAATTTTGAATTTTGAATTTTGAATTTTGAATTTTGAATTTTGAATTTTGAATTTTGAATTTTGAATTTTGAATTTTGAATTTTGAATTTTGAATTTTGAATTTTGAATTTTGAATTTTGAATTTTGAATTTTGAATTTTGAATTTTGAATTTTGAATTTTGAATTTTGAATTTTGAATTTTGAATTTTGAATTTTGAATTTTGAATTTTGAATTTTGAATTTTGAATTTTGAATTTTGAATTTTGAATTTTGAATTTTGAATTTTGAATTTTGAATTTTGAATTTTGAATTTTGAATTTTGAATTTTGAATTTTGAATTTTGAATTTTGAATTTTGAATTTTGAATTTTGAATTTTGAATTTTGAATTTTGAATTTTGAATTTTGAATTTTGAATTTTGAATTTTGAATTTTGAATTTTGAATTTTGAATTT
This sequence comes from Microchrysa polita, assembly GCA_949715475.1. NCBI lineage: Eukaryota > Metazoa > Arthropoda > Insecta > Diptera > Stratiomyidae > Microchrysa > Microchrysa polita. The sequence goes on along the minus strand of OX454415.1, from coordinate 128,504,916 downwards.
TGAATTTTGAATTTTGAATTTTGAATTTTGAATTTTGAATTTTGAATTTTGAATTTTGAATTTTGAATTTTGAATTTTGAATTTTGAATTTTGAATTTTGAATTTTGAATTTTGAATTTTGAATTTTGAATTTTGAATTTTGAATTTTGAATTTTGAATTTTGAATTTTGAATTTTGAATTTTGAATTTTGAATTTTGAATTTTGAATTTTGAATTTTGAATTTTGAATTTTGAATTTTGAATTTTGAATTTTGAATTTTGAATTTTGAATTTTGAATTTTGAATTTTGAATTTTGAATTTTGAATTTTGAATTTTGAATTTTGAATTTTGAATTTTGAATTTTGAATTTTGAATTTTGAATTTTGAATTTTGAATTTTGAATTTTGAATTTTGAATTTTGAATTTTGAATTTTGAATTTTGAATTTTGAATTTTGAATTTTGAATTTTGAATTTTGAATTTTGAATTTTGAATTTTGAATTTTGAATTTTGAATTTTGAATTTTGAATTTTGAATTTTGAATTTTGAATTTTGAATTTTGAATTTTGAATTTTGAATTTTGAATTTTGAATTTTGAATTTTGAATTTTGAATTTTGAATTTTGAATTTTGAACTTTGAATTTTGAATTAGAAAACTGTCAACTGAAAATCATTTGTCCTTCAATTATATTTTTTAACTCGATTATTCTATATTCCCTACAAAAGTTTACCAAATTCAACAGCCTTTAACAAATCTTCCTGCAAACTTTCAGGCTTTATTTCTTTTAATTTATATCTCTCCATGAATATATTGCCTAAATGCTGCAAAGCTTTAAATCATTGACACTGATACACACAACAAACCAAATAAAAGCAGAAAAAAACCAACAAAAACGGACAACAAAACCCCGGAGCCAATGGAACGTCGACGCCAATTTAGAAGGACATTCCCGTCTGTCCGGAATAAATATAGAGACACATGCAAGACAACGAATTCCCACGACAGTTTCAGGGTGATTTCTTCGAATTTCGTCCGTCCGACATATTCACGGATATATTTGGCATAGGATAAGTTTCTTATGTGAGTGTAGATATAAATTTTCTTATCAGAACAGCGAGTGAACGTTGAATGGGTACAATGTCTTCTGGTGTATGTAGTCCTTTGGGACCATCAGACATTGGTGTTGTTTTGCGGAAAGTATACCAAAAAGTAGTAGACGAGTTGCCGAAGAAATAGTAGTGCATGTGTTCAGTGGATTTGGATAAGTGTGGTGTAGCTGAGGCGAAAAGTGTCAAAGTCAACACAAACTGGCATTAGCTATATTTTCCGAGAATATTTCAAATGGACTAAACAGGAGGATATGATGGAAACAAGCAGTATCGTATTATCTAATTTGAATATCAACTTCAAGTTTTACAGTGGTTGAGACACATATTTATTTAAGATTTCAATAAGTTGAATAGGTCCTTTTTGAATGCATAGTTTTGTCACAAAAACGGTTAGCTATAATATGAAAATATTGTTGATCCCCTTACGTCTTACGACAAAACGCCACATGCAACTTTTTCAGTTTTTCTGGTTTCCCCAAACTTACAAAAATATTGAGCCGAGTCGTAAAGCCCTGTATAAGTCAATGCTAATTGAAGTAAAGTTTGGTCCAGTATTAAGGTCTACTTGGTTCTTAGTTTTACTATATCGTACCATCCATTGCCCGCAAAATCCTCAACGACAACAAGGCATCTTATCATTTCTCATTCCAATGCTTTGCACATTTTCTCTTCCTTTCTGTATTTGTTAGATAGTCGCAATTCGCACAACTATTGTATACGAATGTACTAACTAACGCTTGTTGCTTCCATTATTATTCCCGGGAAGCTCGTCCTATGGGACGGAATCTTAATTAAAGATACTAGTCGGTCGGATAGACGAGTACAAGAAGAAGTATGTTGCAGCTTTTTGTATTTTTCGTTCGTGATGGTAGAGTGGTGCACTAGAGTGGTAGGAAGTCATGCTTGATGTAGTGGTGATGGCCAACAAATACGGAGCTAACCAAAAAGTAATTTTCGGTTTACTTGGGCGTAATTTAGTTGAAATGCGATTTACTCAAGATATGAATTGAAAGTTAGCATTTGTGAAGGATATTATGGTAGAAAAGAAGGTCTGAAATTCGAAATTGTGCAATATAGTTCGGAATAGTAAACCGCGGAACATCAACCAACGCGAACATAGGATCGTGCGCGAATTAAAGGCCAAACCGGTATACTTCCTCAAAGCAGACAAGGGGAACAATGTCGTAGTGATTGATCGCGATGCCTATGATGAAGCTGTCGTCGAAAAGCTATCAAATGGCAAATACATTGACCTGCAAGAGACCGCTCCCCGACTCTGTAAAAAGATTTGAGCGCGCCTTAAAGGAAGCCGGCGCAGTGTTCGAAAACGTGAGTCGGCTAAGGATGCTGAATCCAGTATTACCCAGAACCCGGTGTTAGCATAAGATACATAAGGAGGGCAGCGAGATGGGGAAAATCATCGCAGACTCCAATTCACCAGCCTATAATCAAGCCAAATGGCTTATTGCGGAGTGTCAGAAACTGGGCAATAGCAACATCCCATACTCGACACACACAATAGCTCATCGAAAGGCTATACACCATCGACCCAACACACCGATTAGGCAATCTGTCTTCCAACTTGAAAGATGGCTGAATCACTTCGATTCTATCCCGGAATGGATGAAGAAAGTTCGAGTCTATACAAACCTCGCAAGCCTTTGTATGAATGAGAACTACTTCACATTCGGGGTAAATACTATAAAATCACCTCCGCGGTGTAGCGATGGGGAACCCTATTTCCCCTTCTTAATACATAGTCAATGGTATGGGTCGATTTCATTTCCTCAGCTAAGATTTGCCACAGTTTAAATTTAAATCTAATTCAGAAATACGTATCCTGTTCCTAAGATTCGATTCGGAAACAGATAAGAGAGGAGACAAAATCAGCCAGGATTCTTTTCAGCTATGAAAAAATTATGTGCATAGTCTTGAGGGGGGGGGATTGTTATGACCACGATATTTTTTTTTTTACTTACTTAAAGACTAAATTCGCTATATTATTTTTTTTCATTTTTCTAAATAATATTCGTGTGGTTTTACCATGTCATCGAGATCCAGAAAAACCTAAATCTACTACCCTCTCTTTCTCTCTTCCTTCGGATGTGAACATTTTCGCCCAGAAGTTTTCTCATAAAACATAATTTCAAATTATCCGCTTCAGTTAGTTTTCAAAACCGTAACGACGTACGTACTTGAATTTGTTAAAATTTCCCTTAAGTGGAAATCTTTCCGCAAACTTTTCCCGTTTCCGTGTTTTCATTTGCCATCTTCGCAGCTTTCTTTGTCTCTATGCGCTGCGCCGCGCTGCGAATACAATGAGACGTACTAATTACCGACGTTCCGTTTTTCTTAACCCCTCACATCTTGGTTTTGCCTGTTTAAACCGAAGAGAAGTTAGCAAAACTGCGTAGAGCAACCTTTTGACATGAGTCGAGAAAGCGACATAAAAGGGATCGCCCCGTAGCTGTAGGGAAAAACAAAGAAGCTATCAAAGATGCGTTGAACTAAAGTGCATCCTTTTTTCACGTACATATAGAACAAAGAACAATTGGGTTTATTAAAAATTGATGGAATAGTCAAGGATGCCTCAGATTGCTCTGTGAATGTTTCTTGCGTAATTTCTCCTCCGAGGGCAACGCATTTCTGCGAAATCAGGGTTAACAACCAGGCCATTATCACAAGGGTGTAGATAGACGGTATAGAGGCAGCCGAAAAGGTATCGTTCCGTGTAATTAATTAGTCAAATAGCGTACTGTACAAACAACGCAGTGGAAGCCACTTAATAGCATTGTTCTGAGGCATTCAGACGAGCCTTCGACTTCGACCAACCTGTTTTGCTTCGCACCAGCATTTTCACTCTTCTTCCGTATATACACAAGTGATACAATGAGCGTACTCATCCACAAAAGGATTTGCTTGAGTCAATTCTAGCATCTTTCCGAGGATTTTCTATCGCACACATTCTTCGGCACTGGGACGGACTGCCGCTGCTGTGTCCTGGTATGGATGGGTATGAAATCTTGAGACGGCCAGAAAGGAAGTCGAACCCGGCCGCATGGCATGCCATTAAGAAAATTAGTCAAGGCCCTCCGCACCAAAATGGTATGTTAATTTACATTTTTATGGTGTCTCGTTTCTGTTGAATGGTGGCAACTAATCGATTTACTGATTTGGCTTGACTTTTTGGCGTTGGAAAAAGGAGTTGCGGATTAATTAGGACAATGATTAAACATGTTTTTATAGCGTGAAGACGGACGAATTTGTAATGAAGTTGAAGTTGATTTATGGAGAGTTATGCGGTGCGGAAGTGATGTGAAATAAGGTTCAGAGATTGCGATAATTGCTGTGGTCAGATTTCAATGCGATGAAGAAGATCCGATTTCTTGATTTAAAAAAAAAATAGAATTTTTATTAAGTTAAAAATGTGTCTTAACATTTTACTAACAGATTTCTTTAAATTTTACCAAGCCTTATCCAAGAATCAAGCGGTATCCTTTACATAAATTTCATGTCGAACTTTATCGGTCGAAAGCATCAAGCTTTGCCTTTACCAACGTATTCATACTTTTCCATTCCTTAGTCTTCTCCAAACGTATTTCATGATGACGAATACTTTAACATTTAGGACTTTCCAATCCCATATCAGTAGGAAGAAGATACAAAAGATCTATGCTAGCGTCCCTGCAAGTGAAATTCCGAAAACATGAAAATCAGGCAGTCGTCAAAAGATCCAAGAGTCGAAAAAATCGAAAACTTAATAAAACTTATTAAAAACTTTTCAAATATTTACCGGATCCAAAAAAAAATTGGTGTAACCGAAAAAGTCGGAAAAATATATTATGTAGATCTCATGACAACAGTGAAAACAGTTAGAAACGGTTCACTGAACAAAAATTAATAGGCAAAGCATGTAAAGAACACGTCTGAGCCTTATTTCACTTCTCCGTCACAGGAAAGTTGATCCTATACAACTATATCACCTTAAAAATGAATACACAGACTACCGCCCACTTTTTTCAGTCATGCAGTGTCTCAAAACCACAGTACACTTACAGTTACCGCAATTTATTCAAGGTGTGAATCAAATTTGCAAAATCAATTTTTTTCGTCCTTTCACGTGGCTCATGCAGCCAAATTCCTCCGTCGCCTATCCTGCTACCAACAAAGTTGCGTTCGTCGATGTGAGAGGTGTAAAACTTGATTTTCGCAGAAGTCTCTCGTTTGGCAGGATAAAAACAAATGTTGAGAATTCGTACGTATCCTTTTCGTTTTTTTTAATAAAATGCAAAAACAAAAAAAAAAACATTCCGAAAAGGACGAGTCTCGTTGAAGGAGATGAACGCAAGACTTGTCGACGTCGTTGAGTTTGATGAAAGACATGGAGTGTTGGAAATCTATTATACATACATACTTTATTTGTACGCTGTTTTCGTTCCTTGAAACAGTTTTTTTTTCTATCTCTCTACTTGTACATTTTTCTAATCTCAGGACAACGCCTCATTTCCTATGCAGGTCACACTGATGTAAAAATGTGATAAAGACGATGAGAGTTTCTCTATCATATATGTACATATCTATGTTTTCGACGACAAAAATACAACTCTGAAAACTGAAATACACCAACTGTATTTGAGTGCGGTGTTCGTCGTCTTTCGCACTTTTAGGACTCTAAAAAAACATAAACCACATGAAATGGGATGCACTCGAGGCGGTTGACACTGAACACTGAAGCGACAAGCGAGCTTCCATCCAAGCGTGTGGCTTTGATGCTTTCCTGTTGCGTTTCAAAATGTTTGTAGCGCGAGCGGGAAATTATGAATTCGTAAACATTTTATGATTTGTTAAGGATCTTTTTAAGGATGTGAAAATTGAATTTGGGTTTCATCAATTTTTTTTTTATCCAAAGTGTGATAAGTGGTTTTTGAGTGGAAAAATGTTTGCATCCATAAATAAATTTATTTTTGTTGGTGTCTCGCTGATGTGGGTGGACCTTGTCAATTTGTTTGTCAACTTATATAATATTCGAGATTTTGATATTGAAATATGGTTACTAGAGCAGTGATTCCCAAACAGGGGGGCGCGCCCCCCTAGGGATGCGTGACGATTAGTGAAGGAAGGCGCGAGCACAACTCTAAGAACTATGTATGAATTATGGTTTGCTTCAACACCATCATTCTGACTTGAACTTCTTTAGAAATCCACCAAGGGCTAACCGGTTGTTGCAAAGCGTTGCAACATAAGCCAAAATTTCATCTTTTTCGATTAAAAAAATCCCTGTTACTAAATCGGTTTGAAGAACACCACTGAGAATTTTAGATCGAGAAAAAAAAAAACAAACAAAAAAATCACTTGAAATGGCTGATTAAAATTGACGAAGCTCGCATTTCTGATACGAAAAAAAATGCGGATTTTGGTCGTTTCGGTAATAATAATTTTGCCGCGCGACGTATTACTGAATGGATGCGAAAATCACGAAATTTAAATAATACCAAAAATTTCCAGTAATTCCAAAATATGGGCTGCACTCACAAACAAATGTTCAAACGTTTTAAATTGCATAAATATATTCCGGACTTACGTCCAAAATTAAAAGCATTCCTTGTTCATGATAATTTTGGCACATCTATGTTCAGTTTTTGGCTAACGTTTTGGCACCAGGATCAGCAGATATCGCAAGAGGGGCACGAACTGATAAAGATTGGACATTGCTGGACAATTATACATTTTCTTTATATTTTCACTCAAATCAGAGTTGTTAATTGTATACAGGGTGTCCGGAAACTGCCGCATAAACGCACCGGATTATGATTCCTCAGTTGACTTCCAGCAAAAAAGTTGTACGGAACATACCCTCTCAGCTTAACCATTTAGCTGCCACAGGCATTTAAAGATTGTTGAAAAAATCATTTTCTTGAACGACTTAAAGCCTAATATCTCCAAAGCTAGATCAGCTAGAATAGTAAAATAAAATGATTATTATAGCCAACAAATTTGCCTATAAAATCAAGAGACGCGAGAGCGTCTCGCCCGCCAAAGGAAAAAGAAAAACGAAAGCGAACAAGTCTATGATTACCGGAGACAACTTGCTTTTTTGTTTGACCAGGCTACAGCCTTCCAGGCAACAGCCCCAAAAAAAATTTTTTACCAAAATATTCCACATATCCTGTTCTAGTGCCTTTCCAAATAAAATCTTAGATCGGCACAATAACGGGTAAGATATATGCAATAAACGGTGAAATTTTCACCCTCACAGACTTAAGCGAGTAACCCAATTTCAGAATGAAGTCTACAGTTGCAGAAAGACTTGCTTCTACTGTCTCTCTTCGTGATGGAATTTTTATGAAATTTGGAACGAATGATCCTCTGGTGGTCCTTCTAAAGAATCAATGTCTTCCATTTATATAAGTGGATGGAATAACGGTAAATTAATAAGTAAAATTAACAAAAGATTTCCAACAATTGCGTCTATCGGCTCATCGCATTGACCATTTTTTAAAACACACTGCGGCATTGGGACATTTGGATATTGGGACACCGGGAGACTGGGAGACTAGGGTCTTGGGGTAGTGGGATATTAGGAAATTGGGACATTAGGGTCTTGGGACATTAGGACATTGGGGCATTAGGCACAATGGGGAAACAGGGACGTGGGGACATCGGCATATTGGGGCATTGAGACATTGGGATATTGGGGCATTAGGACATCAGGATATTGGGACAATGGGACATTGGGATATTGGGACATTAGGACACTGGGAGACTGGGACATTAGGACACTGGGATATTAGGACATTGGGACATTATGACCTTGGGACAATCGGACATTGGGACACTGGTAGATAGGGGCATTGGACCACTGAGACATCGGAATGTTGTGACATTGGGACATCGGGATATTCGCACATAGGGGCACTGGGATATAAGAACATGTGAACATTAGGGTCTTGGGTCATTAGGACATTGGGATATTAGGACATCAACACATTAGGACATTGGGACATTAGGTACACTGGGGAAACTGGGACGTGGGAACATTGGGGCACTGAGACATCGGGATATTAGAACATTGGGACATTGTAACATTGGGATATTGGCACATTGGGATACTGGGACATTAGGGCACTGAGATACAGGGACATTGGGGCACTAGGATATTAGGACATTAGGCTATTGGGACACTTGGTATACTGCGACATAGGGACACTGACCACTGGTACATTAGGACATTGGGCCATTGGAATATTATCACATTAGGATACTGGGACATTGGGGTACTGGGATATTAGGAAATTGGGGCATTAGGACCTTGGGACATTAGGACAGTTAGACATTGGGATATTAGGACATTAGGTGGGAGACTGGGACATTGGGATATTCCGATACTGGGACATTGGGACACTAGGGTAGTGACAATGGACCTTAGGGCATTAGGGCATTAGGACATTGGAACATTAAGACACTGTGACATTGGAACAATGTGACATTGGGACACTGGGTCAGGGGGCATTAAGACAGATCAGTAACAGAACGTTAACAAAGCGTTGGTAAGGCAACAACAGAGCGTTTGCAGATCGTTAACAGAGTGTTAACAGAAAATTAACAGAGCCTTAACAGAACGTTAACAGAACGTAAATCGAGTAATAAAAGAAAGGTAACAGACCGTTTACAGAGCGTTAGCCGAATGATTACAGAGAATTAAGAGAACATTAACAGAACGTTAACAGAGCATTAACGAAAAGATAATAGAGTGTTAAGAGAACGTTAATAGAGCATTAACAGAGTTAACAAAAAATTAACAGATTACTAACAGAATGTTAGCAAGCCATAACACAAAGATAACACAAATCTATTTTGCACAAAATACATATTAATAAACTGTACCCATTTCATCCCAAAATTATTTTTAAAAAAGCTCAGCAACAGCCATTTGTGTCGTATTTGCAATTGCGTTTGCTGTGTCTATTTATTTTAAAGAAGACCCTGTGAATATAACTTATGATATTACATTTATGGAATATGCTGAACAAAAAGCTATTGAAACTTTTCCCAAAACAAAAATATTAGTTGGCTATTTAAGTATGCAAAAATATATGATATCTGACCAAAAACAACAAAGTTGTAAAAGTTACCCCGCCAAAGAAAAATTCATCTGCCGCAAAAAGAAAACATATCACTCCAATCCGCTGCTCATATCTAATTTTGTTTGCTGGATGTGCTTTTGTTTTAGGTGTAAATGCTGGAGAAGTTTAAATGTACAGGACTACTTCTTAAAGTAATTTGGAGGGAGCCGTCAAAGTGGCACTGAATAAAATGTTAAAGCTCCCACCAAATTACTTTAAGAAGTAGTCCTGTACATTTAAACTTCTCCAGCATTTACACCTAAAACAAAAGTACATCCAGCAAACAAAATTAGATATGAGCAGCGGATTGGAGTGATATGTTTTCTTTTTGCGGCAGATGAATTTTTCTTTGGCGGGGTAACTTTTACAACTTTGTTGTTTTTGGTCAGATATAACTAACCGCACTAAAATCGGATAAGAGGTTTGGTTTTTACAGAGCTTCAAATTCAAATTTGCGTGATTTGACCCAAAAACAATCTTTTTTTCCATCTCAATTTTCTCCAACTTCTGCCAAGGTGAGGTGCTTGTGCGATTCTTTTAAAAATTGGCGCATAGTCCAGCGATCATCTCTTTCTTACATCATTTTATTCTAGCTCCATTATTTCTATCAGTTTTAGTACCTTTAGTGCAGAAAACTAGGGTTGATTTGGGCTCGATTTCGACATACTTTGAATAGATTTTACACCAATTGCAGATCTTTAGGGGCAGTGTGAATTGAATTGTATTGAATTTGCGCTAAAATTTACCCTAGTTTTCTACACTTAACGTATAAAAACTGTTAGAATTAATAAAGCTAGATTAAAATGATGTAAGAAAGATATGATTGTAAGACTATGCGCCAATTTTGAAAAGAGTCGTACCTCATCTTGGCAGAAGTGGGAGAAAATTGAGATGGAAAAAAATATTGTTTTTGGGTCAAATCACGCAAATTTGATTTTGAAGCTCTGTAAAAACCAAACCTCTTATCCCATTTCAGTGTGGTTAGTTTTATTTTATAGGTAAATATGTTGCTGTAATAATCATTTTATTTTACTAATCTAGCTGGTCTAGCTTTGGAGATATTAGGCTTTAAGTCGTGCAAGAAAATGATTTTTTCAAAAATCTTTAAATGCCTGTAGCAGCTAAAGGGTTAAGCTGAGGGGGTATGTTCGTACAACTTTTTTGCTGGAAATCACATGAGGAATCACAATCCGGTGCGTTTACGCGGCAGTTTCCGGACACCCTGTATAGCCAACAACATGACGGTAGCCAGGACTTTGTTCAGGGTGGTTGCAAAATATTTTCAACATCAGAATCGTAGCCAGGGGGTCGAGGGTATATATTTGAAGTCTATGACAACAATTGGGACTTGCCGTCAGGTTAAACTGTCATTTTAAAAATATTGTTTAAAAAAAAAAGTTTTTTTAAGGGCAATCCAGAACGCATATTCCGCGATTTAACGATATTTGGCATCAGCATGTATTTTAAAAAAAAAAACGAGCGTAGAGAGGGTTGCGCTCGCAATACGTGTTTTTTTTAGAATCTTAATGCGTACGTAATACTTGTTGTACATTATCCTTTTTGGGTAAAAAGTCAGAAATAAACTTAAAATCGTCTTAATTCTGTCAGTAAATTTTTTTTTGGATTTGTCTAAATAAAAGAGTTATAGAAAAAAATACTAGCGCTTATATCGATTTTAGTTACACTAATCCAAAAATAAATATACTATGTTTCCGGTTTCGTTCCTGTTGATTTGGCCTTACAAATGTTGAAACTATTCGTAACAAATAGAATTTCAATAGCATGTCGATCGGTTGAGCTACTAACGAAATATGTAGTAAACAGGTGGAAAGTCGCTAGCCAAATGCTCAACATTTGAAGAAACTAAAACTGAAAAAAAAATCCCCAACATAACCTTGCCTGAAAAGAATGCGTTTAAATTTTGTACGAAAACATTTGCCATGGGGTAAAGAAGGAAGGCCACCATTAGGATCAATCACCTTGAATGACGGATAGGCTCTAAGAGGGAGGAGAAAGCAAGCCGGGCGGTCGCCCGGGTTACCAAATTTCAGGGGTGGCTTTTTGACTAAAGCTCATATAACAAAAAAGTTTAAAAAAATCCAGAAGGAAACATTTAATATCAACTTCGATTTAGTGGAAAGGAAACATACAGATGTAATAAAAAGGGACGAAATAAAATAATCAATTTCTTAATAAAAAAAGCGTAAAAGATTCATTTATTTATCAACTGAATTATTAGTTCTCTAGTTGTCTCGCTATAGTTGTGTTTTGACGGCGGCACAGCTCTCGCTTGTCGTGAGCTTCCCATAATAATAATAATAAAAATAAAAAACAGGAATTTTCATAAAAAAATGAAAAGAAATCAGAATAGCACAGGTAGAAAGACAAAAAGTATAAGCCTATGCATTTGTATGGCTGCAGCTTGCGAGCCGTTTTCGCGCCGTTTGAATGAAGCCTTAGAGTTGCGTAAATTGTACGTCTGTGATTCTAGCACCCGCCCTCTACTTCTGAAAAGCAAAGTGGGTCAATTCAATTTATTATTGAGTTAATTTTGATTTCCGGAAGTAAGTTCTACAATTTTAATTTGGTCTGTTGAATCGCAGGAGAGCACGTCTCCTATTGAACCTCCTGTAAAAAATGTAATGCCCAAAGGCACCATTTGCATCAGTATTTTTTCAGGAGAAGAAGAGGGTTTCAAATTTTAAGAAACGGCAATTCAGAGCGACCTTTGTCCTTTTAACGATAAATGGCGTCTGCATGCGTTTTACTCCTGAATACATCATATAACTTTCGTCACAAAATGTATTCCTTGACGAAATGTTTTAAGATCCATTAACTTCCCACAGAAAACTGCTTGTGACGTATACTTTATTCTAACGGTAAAACATGGCGAACAGCAAAAAATCTATAAATTATACATTCAAACCCAAAAGTCATGGAGTGATAAAACATGGGAAATTTGGGCTTTTGGGCGGTGAAACATTTTCTAGAATGAGGTTGGTTAGGCAATGTAATCGCAAACATAGGTGGTTCGGACTCTTACATAAAAAATCTTAGGATGTCACTTAGAGAATAATTTAAGCTTCGAGATTTGGGGTCCCAAAAGCCACATGAAAGATTTCGCGAACCATAAAAACCGTACGACTGCGAAAAACTACACTCCGAAGCAAATACAAATAATAATACAAGAAGAGACACTTTTCAAAGCCAAAACAAATGCCAAATTTATTGTCCCTCTTTCACCAGGTCCCTTATATAAACAAATTTAATACATACTTTCCTAAAATGTTTGGAAGTTCATGAGACAATCTGCGCTACTTGCTGTAATTGAAGCCGCGGTTTGTAATCCGATTCACCATTTTCCTTGCCAAGTACCATATGGACAAAAAGATTCTTTAGGTCGTTCTGCAAATACTCAAATAACTAATTTAAAATATTTTTGGTGATAGTACCTTTTTAGGGTTTTCTAGAATTTTTTCAAAAAACCCTTATGAAATCGATTTTGTCCGTCCGTCTGTTCACGAAATAACTCGCGAATGGCTCAACCGATCGTCATGAAATTTGATAGGAACAGTCTTTGGCACGAAATACTTATAAGTTGGTCGGGCAAAGATAACAGGTTGTCCCGAAAAGTTAAAAAAGTCGACTTTTGTAGTTTTGATTGGAGATGGCCGTATGGGTACTCAAATCAAACGAATTGACGAGTATATTTTATATCAGTTACTTTTTTCCAGTTTCGAGTAACGGTAATGGAGTTGTGGGCGTCTGAAGTTAAGCTTACGTGTTCACCTCGGTTTTTCTAAACCGTTATATGCAACCTTTGTCATAAATAAATACTAAAACTGTTGACATTTGCTAAGAAAAAGTATATAACAGTAAATTTGTGAAATTTCAATTTGTGCGTGTGCCCTTCTTAGGTCTGCAAATATAAAAAAAAATTATGAGAGGTTTTAGGAAATAAAATAAGAAATACGTCTGCAAATTTTCATTCGGATAACTAAATCCAAACCGGAAATATAGCGAATCTAATCTATGGTAAAGGCGTTTCACGATAGATACCAGGGCAGCGCTTATCTTGTGACTGAATTAAACAATGAATATGAAATTTGGTGGCAATGCATAGAATGGTAATAGTGTTTGGCAATAAACGAATACTTTTGAAGTTTGTAGGACCAAGTTAACAGGGTGTCCCTGAATAGTTGCAAAAGTCTACTTTTTCAATACACATGAACGGTATGTGTGGGTACACATATCAACTGGCTCAACGAAATCATTTCATGTAAGTGCGTTTTTCTTTATTCGGAGAAACGGTAACGGATTTACAGCTAATAAATTGAGCTTATTTGTATCCTTACGTTTGCCTGAATTTCTTTTTGTTGAGAACTCTTCAGAAATTTTAATTCCAAAAATGTCTGTACATTTACTGTTGCAGGGGCGAACCCAAGGGGGGGATTTGGGGGATGAAACACCCCCCGAAATTTTAAAATGAAAATTATAGGTATAAATTAAATTCACACAACATATCTTTATTGATAAATCAAATACCTACGTGATGATTTTCACTATGCCCGACGTCAGACTATCGTTTTAGAGTGCCCATAGATCTTCCAATCGATTGAAGCAATTTTTTGATTGCCCGATAAATTGGAATGTGTTTGTGACCATCTAATCCATTTTTTTGATTGGACGTATGGTACATATTGCCATGCAATTTTTCATACAATCTGTCATGATAATCATGGTGTTTTCAGTTGCTGATTTATTGACATAAACCAGTGGTCATTCTTTATGTTTTGGTTGTGGCGGTCGTTGGCTATGTCCACACATGCGCGCTTTTGTCTTCCCTATCGTCTTCAAGCTCCGTTTCCACTTTCAACATTGAACTGATTGCGTCAAGTAATCACAAGAGATGAATGCTTCATTCTATCCACATCTGTTCATTATTTATCGTTAGATGTGTGTCGCGGCTTGGTTCAGGGCAGATTAATGATCAATTCTTTCGTTAATAGTATGAATAGATGGTGAGTTGTTGACATATTCAACATTTGCAATTGCGTTCAAGAATGAATACCTTTCTTAAATAGCGCAAACATCCCAAGTTTCAATTGTCAAAATGACGAAGACGAACGAAAATTTAGTGTCTAGACAGGCGCATTCTCCATCGAAAGTAGCAATGGATCTTCTATCGCCATAAAATATATAATTTTCGCTATGTTGTGTTGTCTCGTGTGGACCGCGAGATTGTCATTTCAGATTGCGCGATAAATTGCATAGTGTATGTGCTGTACGGGCGATTGGTCTATCGATCGGACAGTATATGGGCACTCTTAAGCCTAAGGTCTATGAACATTTAAAGCGTTGGATTTCATGAGTTACTTTGCAAATACAAATCACCCCCCGAAATAAATTCCTGGGTTCGCCCCTGTACTGTTGAGTACTTTTATTTAAACTGGACACATAGACACAGTCTTCCAGTCTGACTTTGACCATGGATTCACAAATTTATTTTTTCGCGTCTTAATTTAAATCCCAAAAACCTCGTCACAAACACTGTCGACTTGCTTTATTTTCGGCTACACACACACTACTTTCTATTGAATTTCATATATGTAGTAGAAAGAAAATCGATCGAGTCTCTGATGCTGGTCAAATATTTTACAGTTAAGTTGATTTCCGGTAGAGTGTAGCAGACTCAGCTTCGGAATTTTAAAACTTACAAACATTTCTTCGTATGGATTGTTTGCATTTTCTTGTCAAAAGCTCTTTCTACATTTTTCCTATTTTTGGACATCTTCGCGAAACCCCTGAGAGATCTTCACGGTACCCCAGGATACCGCAAAAATCCGTTTGTTTGTTAATTTGTTTTTGATTTACTGCCTCCATTAGACTATACAAAACAATATTTGGTTGGAATAAGTGGGCAAATAAAATTATTTACTCAGAAAATTTTACTGGGGGATGGGGGAGCATGACCCCATTGTACGATTCAATTTGTTTTGACCTTTTTAGTTGCTTTGGTAAATACTAATTAATTCAAGGTTTTGTGAAATTGGCGTAAAAAATGTTTCTTAGAAGAACCAAAATGGGGGGTTGGGTTTGTATGGCAGCCCTATGACCCCATGGTCCGATTTGATCCAATCTTTCATATATGTTTTGTGTCATCAATAGAAATACATTTGTGTGAAATTGGTGCACAAATAAAAAAGTTTTTCTTAGAAGAACCTAATGTGGGTTTGGGTTGGGTTTGTATGGCAGCCCTATGACCCCATGGTCCGATTTGATCCAATCTTTCATATGTTTTGTGTCATCAATAGAAATACATTTGTGTGATATTTAGTTGAAATTGGTGCACAAATAAAAAAGTTTTTCTTATAAGAACCTAATTTGGGGGGTTAGGTTTGTATTGCAGCCCCATGAGCCCATGGTCCGATTTAATCCATTCTTACATATGTTTTGTATTGTCAATAGAAACACATTTGTGTGAAATTTGGTTGAAAGCCGTACACAAATAAAATGTTTTTCTTAGAAGAACCTAATTTGGGGAGTTGTGTTTGTATGGCACCACCATGACCCCATTGTCCGATTTTACCAATTCAAACAGACAAACTTCCTGCTGTAAAAAGAAGCTTTTGCACAAAGTTTCGGCTTCATAGCTTTTACATTGGCCGAGTAAAACGCATCGCAACAGAGAGACAGACGGACACACTGACAGACAGACAGACGGACAGGCGGACATCGCTCAATCGACTCCCCAAGTCATACTAATCATATATGTATGTATATGTATACTTTTTATATGGTCGGAGATGCTTCTTTCAATGCGTTACAAACTTCATGAAAAAGTTCAATCTATGGGCGAAGGGTATAAAATGAAAAAAAGACTCTTCATAAACTCAAATCTTTTGAGCAGTTTTGCAGCGTTTTCTCTTCATTTGCATTCGCTTTTCGCACTCCTGAAGAAATCTTTATAATCTTATGTACTGTATATTTCGCCATTGGAAATTGCGCCTTTATGGAAGAGCACTCCGTGTTCCACATAATTTTTAAATTGTTGAACTGAACATAAAGATTTTCCGGCAACAAATTTTCATTCAGTGCTGTTTCAAGCAGCAATTCAGTAGGGCTTGTCTGTGCAAAACTAAAGCCCTGTGATGTAGTGTTTCTATTCGATAGATACGCGTATGTATTATACAACCGAAATTTGGGGTGTGCTAAGTGCTAAATTTTCTATTGCAGTTCTGTAAATGGTTTTACGTTTTCATGAAACAACACATGTTGAATAATTCCAGCAAAATGTTTACTTTTGCTTTGTAAGTAATATTAAAAAATGTGTGACCGAAGGGGGGATTGAAATCCTTGCCCCCCCGTCCTTATCTACGCCACACTTGCACAAACGAGCATTTCACGAATTAACTGTTATTTTCATTTTCTTAGCAAAAATCAAGAAAGGCGGAGGGGTATAACGTAAGCTCAACTTTTACGACCCATGATCCCGTTACCGTTTCTCAAAACCGAAAAAAGTAACTGATATGAAATGTATACTCGTCATGTCCTTTGATTTGAGTACCCACATGCCCATCTCTGATAAAAAAATTTCTTTTTCCACGCCTTCGAAGACACCCTGTTATTTTGTCCTACCAAGTTCGAAGGTATTTGTGCCAAAGACGTGATCGCAGACGTGGTTAATAAGTGTGAGATAAATATGTACGCATAATCCTAGACTGCAGTGTTGTTACACGTAACAGTTCCTACCAAGTTTGATGTCGATTGATTGATTGAACAGATGGACACACAGACGGACACAAAACGATTTTATAAGGGTTTTTGAAAAAATCCAATCTCACTTTTCCGAAACTTCTCCCAGGAAATCAAACTTTTCGTAAAAAAAAAAGTAACTTACGTGGGTCTCCTTGTATCAGAGACGCATCATTTTCTATGGTCTTCAACTTTTAACCCTTTCAGCCCTAGTGGTTTCACCATGAAACCACCTACTAAAATGCATGAGTACGTTAAGCCCGAGTGGTTACGCCACACGACCACCGCAAGCATTCATCATTCTTATCATAATTTATCAGATGAAACCGGTTGTTTTTTAAATTTAATGTCTGGATATCATTCAAGCCGTCTAGAATAGGGTCATTCGGGTGAAAAACGTAAAATTGGCGACAAGCTTTGTGTTTCTTTTTGTATTTGGTAAAATACTAAGAAAATGGCAGGTAATATATATTTAAATCTAGCAGAAACCCATCCATAGAAAATAAACCAATTTTGAAAGTCGTCGAAGTTGCGATGTATTTGTTTTGTTCACGCCGGAAGTTAGTGGTTTCACTGTGTAACCACTCGGATACAGAGCCATTTTTTTATTCTAGGCGCGCGTACGTCGTGGAAATTTTCCGCAATAGAAATTATGTCTTTGGGAGAGTTTCGACAATTCTTTGAAGACATACCTTCCGACAACGAATCATTCACCTCTGCTGTCTCAAATGGCATGAATTATGAGGAAGATAACTACGAGAATCCTTTAGCGCCCAATTTGGATGAAAACGTTCTGGAGCCCCAATTTCAAGAAATTGAATGGGACAGCGAAGGGTATGAAATCTTTTAGGCTAGCCGTGGTATCCAGCTCAAAACAACACTTTGGATTCTATTTTTTTTAATCAAATTACAAGAAATGTTTTTTGAATTAGATTTTTGTTCACATTTATATGAAAAATTGAAAAAAAATGTGCAGCGTTAAAATTCAGGGCTCAAAGGCTGCAATTCTTCGTTCGATGTTCGATCCCTCAATAATTCGAATCGCCCCATGAAAAAAGTATGCATCTTTTTCATTCATATCAACAGTCTGTGTATCTCTATAAAGTACACAATTAATTCCGTAACACAAAATATCTTTTCTCTTATCTGAAGCGGAACGTTGGTTGGAAAACGAAATTCTTCTGTAGGTACATTTATTTCTCTTTTCTCACGCAGCCGAAGAGAAAAGACACAAACATGCGCGTTTCTACGAGTATACCACGTGGTTTTTGGTGGTGTCTCTATAGGAATTCCATTTAGGTATCACAATAAGAGCAGAGGAATGTAAACAAGTACCTTCCTTTGGCGGTAAAAGGGACGAAGCGAGAAGGTTCTGGGAAGGTGTTTTTTTTATGGACAGATAGAAAGGTCCTTTTAATTCGAAAAATATTTTCAGATTCATTGAAATGGTTTGAATTATAGGTACGGACACACATGCCTTGTGGTCATGCATGGTCCTTGCAATATTGAAAGGGCAACGATTCCTAAGGAATTTGTCCTTATGCCCTTATTCGTCGTCACCTTATCTCAACAACAATTGAACAATACACATCATGTTATGGTCAGATACCTGAGAAGAGAGGTGTGTACCCGAAGACCGGTTTGTTTACACTTTACATGACCGATATAGAAACCTACAGCCAGAGATACAGTACAGTACAGCACAATATGTACAAGAAGTATCCGTGCTTCAACTTCAACCGGTGGGTTGGCGGGCGGCAGGTTGGTTGTTTGTTGATTGTTGCGTGCCGCTTGATAAAAAGGGGGTTGGGTGGTCAGAACGTTTGGCGTCACGCATCATATGAGACTGTGGCCTAGGTTAGTTCTGTTTCTCTGTGTACTATGTCACTACGCCAAGAGTTCTGCTGCTGCTGGCTTCGGCACAACCGATGATGTGATGTGATGAAAAAGTTGAGAGATTGCGCAAAGAATCCATCCACCTTGCCTGACTGAGGTTGCTACTTCTTCGTGCTTCTGCCACACTATCGCAATGAAAATGGTCACACAATTCAGTATCTGTAGTGGCAGCAACGACGAAGCTGGTTCGCGTCCGCGACTCTTGTGATACGATACGCGAGACCACAGTATCAACATATCAGATTCAGATACGTCGTATGTAGTGTGATAGTGCGCTCTAGCATAAATTAGATACGTTTTTATACTACCCCCGTACATATACTCGATACGTGATATGATCCGTACTCAGTCAACGGTTGGAGGTTGTCGGTTACTTTATGCTTGATAATTGCGCGCGAGTTTTTGTGTTTATGTGATACCGTGAATTATTTGTAAACACGACCATACCCCTACAGTTCTGATAATTACAAAAACCCAGCAAAAAGGATAAAAATTCAATGTCGCGTCTACATAATTTGTGTCTTTCACACTAATTTTATCTATGGTAAATCGCTATACTGCATCATAAGACAATTCGCAAATATCGTCGCAGCGTTCTTCGCGAGATACATTTGATATTTTCTGCAAACAATTTTATTTTAGTATTTTTGCTGAACAAGAAAACGTGTGGAGGTAGTGGAAGAAACGGGCGACAACATCGGGCGATTAAATGCTCCTCACTGTGTTGTACGTCATACACCAGCACACAATTAGATTTATACAACAAGATCAAAACAGTATTTTTTAGTCGCATTTTCGGTCCGCTACTATAAAGCTATAGCTAAACCACCGCAAGTATAAGACACACTACTGGCTGAACCAGTTTCTTCATTGACGTGTCTTGTGTGCTTGTTGCTGAATTTATTGAAGAAACTCGAACTCTATTCAAGCAAATTTATGCTGTTTATTGTGCTAAAGTGTTGTTAGTTGGTGGAACGTTAATTTGCATTCATTATTGGCGTTAGGGTTCTGAACCGGCTGCGGGACGTGTGGTAGAATTCTATTATTGTGCAGCATAAGATCGCGAAGACAGCAGCAGACCGTGAAGTTGAGCCCTAAGTGCATGAGTGTCTATCTGCATCCGGGAAGTGTTAGTGACGCATCTGTACTGTACATACAGAGGCTCGTTCGTTGCATCAGCAAGCAACCAATAATAAGCCGACCATAGTGCCGTGCCTCCAGTTCCACTGACCACCAGATAAACGACCACAACAGTTGCCTTGACTAGTCTTCAGACGATCTGCACGATAGACGCACATACCAGAGATAGACTGCTTGTCATCAGGTTAGCACATCCATTCGCAATAGTGTTTTCGGCTGAATTCCAGACAAACTGAAAGAGTTAAAATTTCAAAATTATTATTGTTAATAGTCGATTTAATTCTCAGATAAGTGAAACAAAAAGTATTGTTCCTCCATTTGTTCTTATGATGAGATCCTATAATTATTTTTCAATGAAGAATATGTACATCAAGAAGCAACTTAAGATTTGTCGTCAGGTTTTCCACATTGAGCACGTAGAAACCCCAGTGTTTTGTCGTTCTTTGAGTAATGCAGGGTGGTCCATATAAAAGTATTGGATTTGAGCATAGAAGAACGTAGCTTGTTTATCAATATTTTTTTTAGGTTTTATCCGATAATTTTAATTTTTTTTTTAGGTTTAATCAAATAATAATTTTTTGGATAAATTATTTCAATGGGGTTGTTTATAGGAGGCACAAGAACAAGAACAAAAATCGTTTTTCAGAAGAGATTCGCTAGGAGCAAGGCAAGGAAAAAATCATTTTTCATATAAAAACCGGTTTTTTGTCGTTGTTCTTGTTACGCGTGTAGACAGGCCCAATAAGTGAACAAAACAACAAAAAAACTCGAAAATTCTTAAGGATTTTTTTTTTTATTTTTATGTTTGAACATATTACAGGGAAATTAAAAACTAGAAACTATTTTCGGAAGATGATTTTCTTTGAGATTACATCCGTTACTTGCTTGGCAACGCCGATCACTTTCTGTTTCTACCGTAGGTCTCCTCTGATTTCCGATCGGCTACTTTCTCTTAGTGCTATAATCGCTCTGATTTACTAGCACAAACCCTTTCCTTCAATGTACTCCACAAAACAACAATTGTAACACCTGCAGTTTTAGTCTTAAGATCGAGCAAGTCAGTTTATTGATGATGCTGGTTGGTTGGTTAAAGTAATGGCTTAGGCAGAGGTTAGCCAAAAACCCAATTAGCGCATAAAGCGCCGCGCCGTTTTGAAACCACAAACTCCGTGAAGTTGTAATGTGTGTTACGCGATGAATTTCGGAGTGGAGAGGTGCCTTGACCCAACCACTGTTGTTTAGGAAGTACAGCAGCTCCCCTAATTTCACATTAGCTGCAACCTCCAAGCTTCCCAAAAAAGCCTTGCCGAGCGTCCTATACCGGGTTCTGGCAAGACCCGAGCATTCACACAGAAAGTGAGTCAGGGTTTCTTTCTCATCTACGTTTCCGAAGCTGCGACTATGTGCGTTGTGGGGGATGTCCAACCTGGCAGCGTGGAGCCCTATTGGCCAGTGCCCCGTGATACAGCAGTAAGCTTCGCAATATATCTACGCAGTGTAGTCAAAATCTCAGTCGTTCTTTTCCACTTCTTCCTTGATAGAACGCTCCGTCTTCCTGAAACCACATGTTTGACCTGTTCTGAGCAAAGGAACGGACTCAAGTGTTCAACATTGCACGATAACGCTCTCCATTAACTGTCAGCGCTTCGTTAATCGCATTTTCGAAAAAGGCTAGTCCGATTGTCTCCTATAATGTAATCCATGGAATAGGTCTATGGGGTCCGAAACGTGAAATCTTTTCAAGGCGTTTTAAAATTTCACATTTCAAATTGCACATTTTCTTTGGCAGTCACTTTAACAGTTAAATCGGTTGTTGTGAAATTGAGTAAGGTTGTTTTTTACCCTTTACCGCCCGATTCCATTCATTTATTTCCATAAATATCAATTCTCGGATATCCATTCCCCGGCAACAAGTCTATCAAAATTTAGAATCTGCTCACCAGAAATATTTCAATGACTCCAACTGAGTTTAATTCGTGCCGGAAGATGAGGTGTGCAGACACAACTTCTGCTCACTTTAACTCCAAGCTACATTTCAGGTACATGAGAGCCCGGATAGTCAACAACCGATATTTGCTACCCCGCTGGTAAGCTCAATGGCAAAGATCACACCAAGGATACAAGGCGCTAGCTTATGTTGATCTATTGATGGATGCCCCAATTTCCGGCTTCATCTCCGAAAGAGGATCCGTATTGTATTGTAGTGTTCGCTTTCAGGACATGGACATCTAATTTAAGACCTGAGGAAGACCCTTTTCGCTGATATCGACTGGAGGAAGAATTTTCATTGATCATGACTATTGGTTCTGAGAAAAACCATTTTGCTGCTCTCGACTATCCGTTCTTATGATAACCATGTTTACTGCTCTCGACTATTGGTCCTGAGGAAGACCATTTTTGCTCCTCTCGAGTTCTGAGAAACACCCATTTTGCTGCTCAAACTGCTGGTCCTAAGTCAGACCGATTTCAGCACCGCGATCTTCGCGGCCACGCAAATCGAGCGCGCACAGTACAACCACATAATACTCTCACTGACCCATTTTTGTAATGTACATACTTGCGCCAGACTATGGTAGTGACTAGTGAGTGTAGGGACACGGCCTCAGGTGTTTAGGTATGTGTTCCAGATGTTTCCGTCTGACTTTTAATTATTAGTTGTATGTGACAACTATCGTCTGTTTAGGTTTTCAATGCTTTTTATTGTGAGCCCAATACTGCTAAACAAATTCATTGTTAGCACGGGTTGGTTCTCAGCTTAAGAGGGTAGTATAGATTCTAATTCTGCCGAGGTATTACAACGGACCAAATTTTGGTCTAAGTGCGCTGGGTGTAAACCTAGCGGCCCCTATACCTAACCTAACCTATCGTCGGACGAAAGTGGGGGACTCGGGGGGGCTCGTGTACATGGTGAAACCATAGGTTAGGTTCTGAAGCAAAAACTCTTCGCTTTCCAGCTTATCCCGGCGCGACAATTCGTTCGTCTACATTACCAACTGAAAA
Source organism: Microchrysa polita (assembly GCA_949715475.1). Taxonomy (NCBI): domain Eukaryota; kingdom Metazoa; phylum Arthropoda; class Insecta; order Diptera; family Stratiomyidae; genus Microchrysa; species Microchrysa polita. The sequence goes on along the minus strand of OX454415.1, from coordinate 128,481,913 downwards.
AAATATGTTTAAGCTCAAAGAATACCACAAAAAATGGTCAACGTTCTAGGTTGCACTTCAGGATTTCCTGATCCTCATTGGACTTACTTACTAGTTAAAAACGCACTGATTATGCTTATTCATTCTAAAAAAAAAGATCAATTAAGGAGTAAACTAGCTTTGCTTGTTTCATCCGGTGGTTATGACGAAAAATACATTTCCAGTCACCATCAGAAACACCAAAATATTGATTTCGAATAATGTATGGAATAAAATTTCTGAGATCGGGCGTTTCACCTCTCCCGAAATCAAATGCTGGCTACGTTCCGGATGGGATTTCGCAGCAAACAAAACATTTCTCAGAATATAAGCCTCGCTGATGCAATTATCTATGATAATGTCCCCCCAATTGTTCTAATTTCACCTCTACCTGAATTTACTAGTTAACGAATGGAGAATTATGTTATTGACTGGACTGCTGTGTGGAAATTGCTAATAATAATCGTCTATCTATCTATCCTTGTAATCTAGTTTTAGTGGATACTGCTTGGACAACTGGCTAAACGTCCTTGAATATATACTTTAAAAGACCCAAGCAATCGCTTCCCTGAAATTGGTTAATTGGAATCGATTTTGTTCGATTGTTCCAGTTTCCCATATTTTGACGATGGTGCAAAATATAAACACTGGTGCTGCTATATCGATGAAATGGTGAATAATTAAAAGGCGAAACATCGCATCTCGCGTTTTTTCGAGTACATATTAGTCCAGCCATCAAATCAACACCTCCCATGTGAATATTGTATTCATGGATAATGTTTGGTCAGTCTATGTCATAGCACTTCTTCGACTGCTTCTTGATGTATTTCTACAATGCGTTTGTTATATGGACCTCATATGCAGAACAAAAAAAACCCTGTAGGTTCATTTTCCTCATCAGGCCAAGAGACGCTTTTCGTCCTAAAAAACGTGTTTTATTTCTTTTTTCACTTTCACTAAAATAAAATTATAAACAGAGAAAGATTAATGTACCTTAAAAAAAGAAAAGCAAAAATTTATTCACTTTTATCACGGTCGTCTAAATCACTGGTGTCCAACATAATTTCTACGCGGGCCACATTGTTAGTCTGAAAAGCAATGACCGGCCAAACATTTCTATTAAGGAAAAGATTCAGACACATAGGTGTGATTTTTCCCCGATAAAGTATCTTGCGAAATTAAGAACAGACATACCTCTCAGTTTTTGGATTTTATATTATAAGAGTTTTGAAGGGTATGACAAGGTGCCACTTTTTGTTTACCGAGCCCTGAGAAATCCCAAGCTAAGTTCCGTGCTGTGACCTCCACTTTATTATTTTCACGTGGCTCATTTAGCAAAAATCGAAGGCGTCTCCATAACGTGGACAGATTACGTGGAGATGCGACTTGTCAACCGAATTGACATGGACATATTGCGAGGGTATGGGATTTGTTGCCCGATCTTACCGGATCTCGGTCATCGTATAGCAGTTCATGACGATGTAGTAAGTCGTACGCCATTGTATGGCAGAACCCTGGGCAACCTAGATTGCGGAGTCGCTCCATTTGTTTATAGCCAGGAGACCTTTTTGTCCTTTTAAGGAAGTTGGTTAAGGCTCGTTGAAGAGTGAAGAAGTAATTTGTATTATTCTAATTAATTTTGGCTTGGATAATTAATCATTAATCAACTATGGCAGTGAAATGTTGATACTGTTCGATGGAATAAGCCCGTCCTACTAAAAAAGATTCCAAGCGAAATTTTACAAAAGATTTAGGCTGTTATATTTCACACTAAAAATCTTTTGACGATGTCGGTTTCTTTCCTTTAAAATCACGTAAACCAAGCATTTCAATTTATTGGCAAAAGAAACTCATACAAACAATTCAGCCAGAAAATATTGAGATCGCGAGTAAAATTATTATTATTGAAGCAGTAGGATATTTTTCTGTAAAACATTTCCTTAATGGCATTTTTCATCAAGAAAAAAATGCATATCTGAATAGCAAACTTGTGTAGACAAATTTGTGCTTTTTTTGCATAAACAATTGTTCAAAATTTTCCTAAAATTCAAATTTTTACAAGTCGTTCGCGGGCCAAACAAAAGCCCTTGGCGGGCGGAAGTGTGGCCCGCGGAATATATGTTAGACAAGCCTGCTCTAAATTAATGTACATACATACTTTGAAACACAAAACCCAATTGCACGATCTATAATTTTGAAGATCACCATACGACTTCGGATACAAAAGTGAATAATTGCCACAAAGAAGTCACTATGTACATTCAATGTTTTTAGCACACATACCAGACATATAAGTGGTAAATCAAATGTTGCCAGATTTTGAGCTTGACACCCCTGGTCAAGAGAGTCGTCTCGTAGTATTAGAATTATAGTTTTTAACTGCAAATACTAGGTGGGCCAAAAGTAATCACTCTATTGGAAATCGCTGTAACTTTTTTCCTTCTTTTTGTTCTTTCATTTTTCCTAATTTCCGAAGTAATCAAACGTAGAATACGAACTCGAATTGCTTTACTCCTAAGGAACGCGGGCAAATTGTTTCCATTTTTTGCGCAACAATTCGTCGGTTGCATTGGCACAGCGCGAATTTCGTCGCAAATTTCCTAGTCGTCCAACACCAACTGGACAAACAATGCGCCATTTGGCCACTCGCCTTGAAGAGACATGGACAACACGAGATGTTCCCAGGGCTGGCCGGCCCCGAAGCCGGTCAGCTGAAAAATCGCTGCTGTTGCTCAATATGTTGAAAAAGAGCCCGGTACATCGACCAGACGACGCGTCAAACAATTCCCTACGCAGAATTTTGGTGAATGATTTAAAGATGTTCCCTTACAAAGTGCAGACAGTGCTGTTAGATGTTAACCGCCAAATGCGTCTAACATACGCTCAAGCCATTCTGAATCTGAACTGGCCGGCGGGATCACCCGATTTAACTGTCCCAGACTTCTTTTTATGGAGTTTTTTGAAGTCGCGGGCTTACGTCAACAAGCCTCAGACTCTTGAAGCCCTTTAGGAGAATATTCGCCAGGAATGCGAAAACCCGTCTCCCGATATTCTGGGAAGAGTGATGGAAAAACGCCATAAAACGGGCCCGTATGGTAATCAACTGTGGCGGCGGCCATTTGGCCGATATCATTTTTGCGACTTGATACAATAAATTCTAAGGGATTAAATAAACGTATTTCATAAGCAAAACCGAAGTTTTTTTAATTCGGAAAAATACAGCAAAGAAACATCGGATGATTACTTTTGGTCCACCTTGTATAAATGGAAACAAAGTGCGTCAAATTGATTTCACCTATTTTCAGAATTTGTTCTTTTTTTTTTTAAACAATTATAAAACAATATTAAAAAATCGAAAAATATACTTTTTTTCACTTAACTGAGAATTGAATCGACCATTAATAGTAAACATTTTCGAATTTTAACTTTTTTAGTTTGACTGAAATTCAGCCGAATTGGTGTGCCAACCTGATGACAAGCAGTGTACAAACTATCTCAATTAAATATTTAACGGAATTATTGTAGATAGCTGAAACGCAACCAGTCGTGTATGATATAAGATACTCTAGTGCAGTAGCGATCTTTGTGTTTACAACACATCCATCTCCAATATCAATCGATCCGGGACCAGTGTGCTATCTTATTCGTCAGTTTTCGAACTTTTCTCTATTTCGTCTCATCCATTCCAACATCGTCCTCGTCGTTCATCGTGCTTGCCAGGCATCCTTTTAGCAAGCTATCAATATCCTTTCAATATACTTTCACCAAATACACTTCGTGTACGTACTTCTACTGATACATACTTTGTGTACAGTACACCACCGTCTCCATCCTATATTCGTCGTAGAGTCCTCGTCTTCTCGACGTCTCATTATATTTGTGAAGGAAAAGCGGAAAACATTGCAACACGTGACCGAAATATCGATGATCGAACTGTGTCAGGATTCTTCCATTCAGTAGGTATAGGAAAATTGAAAAAGGAAAATTCTTCCACGGAAACATTATCGACTTCTGTGCTCGTGTGGTTTGGTTTGACTTTGCCGTCTCCGTCTGCGACTACAGCTGAAAGCTAAAAGAAAAGCAAAAGCAAGGAAATGGTTCACAAGGCATAAGGACTTCATCAAATTCTCATCATCCTGTTGCCGGCTTTTTGTTGTGGGTTTTTCACTTTAACGTGTCGGCGACGACATACTACTATTCCTTTATACATCTCGAAACTCCCATTGTTATCCTGTGACACTGAACTCTGAACGTGTGTATGTACATGCGAAGGACTTTTTAATACTGGCCGTGTATTTAGTTCTGGTGCGGATAACACAAAACGATTCTTTTTTTTTCAGGGCAAAGCGAAAAATCAGTCAAGTGCGAAAGGATGTTGTGACTTAAAAAAAAAGCGTAAAGTGGAAACAAACTTCGTGTGTAGGCGCGTATTATACATATTCAGTGAACTGTTTAACGGTTAACGTAATTCGGACAACGTATACACGACCAAGTATTCGCTGTGCTAACTTGTGGATATTACACGCGGAATACATATTTTGGATAATTCAATTAACCGAAAAGTTGGATACCCATTCTGAGATTCGCTTTCATTTTTTTTCTAACCGAAAAGCATTTTCTCCCTGTGTTCTCTATAGCCAACTGAATCCATCCATCATTTTGTGAAAAATTTATAAAAGTTACGTAAAATTACGTTACCGGTGTGCCATAACTATCTCGGCTCTGCATTGCTCGCGAACAAAACAGAAAAAAAAGATAAAAAAAATATTTTAATCTAATTTTCTGATTGAGTGGGCGCCTTTGAGTGAATCATAATTTTAGTGGTGCAAAAATTTCAAATTTTTCTATCTTTGTTGTATCTTTATGATATTTTGTTAAGTGTGCAAAGTGAATTTTTGTGACTGATAAAATTAGAAGTGAAGCATCATATAAACAAAAGTTGATAACACCTTTTTAGTTTGTGCATTGCTGGTGCAAACATATACATTATTTGGAGAACAGTCAAGGAAAAATTCAGTGATGACGACTCATTGCAACTTGTTTGGAACATTGATAGCAGGTAAGATAAGGGATAACGTCGGTTTATTGTTGCGGCTTTGCATCAAAAATTAAAATGAAAAAAATTGATGAAAAGCCGATTTAAAAATTTTTTTATTAGTTTGAACGGATGTATCTCGGCAGCGCCTGCTCTGAGGTAGGCAAGCCGGGCGGTCGCCCGGGGTGCCAAATTTTGTGGGCGGCTTTTTAACAAGCACTCGAATAAAAAAAGATACAAAAAAAAAAACAAAAGAAGAAATTCAAAATCAGTTTCGATTTATTGGAAAGTAAACTATAGAAACTGCAGATGAAATAAATAAGCGAATAAAATCCAGCAATTCTTGCTAAAGGGAAGGGTCCCCTGGTTTATAATACAGGACGGAATTGTAGTACTTAATTAGTATTGCATGATTTGATTTCCGGAAGATGAAGTCTAAAATTTATGTTTATATTCTGTTGAATTACAAGATAGTGAGTACACTCAGAGAAAAATTATAGTTATTTGTGACTATTTTCGATAGTCACCTGTATATTTTAATGAAAAATCGTGAATCAACTATTTTCCGTACTAAAGGTACGTTGTCCTCGACACGACTGCATCGGCTCTAGCGACAGCGACTCCCTCATTTCATATAAAAACTCATTTTTCTCTCATTCTAAAAACGAGTTTTTATATGAAATGAGCGAGTCGCTGTCGCTAGAGCCGATGCAGTCGTGTCGAGGACAACGTACCTTAAAACAAGGAAAAATTGTAAGAAGCAACAACTCAAACTATAACTAACAACATTCTCCTTGAGTTGAATACAACATTCACCATAGTTGATGTTTTTTGTTTTTGTTTTTTTTTGTCCTCTTCACCTCCTCTCAACTCCATTCCACTTATTGGTATTGTTTGCACTGATTAGGACTTGTTCATTCAAATTCAATATCGTTGAGCATACGAGAAAAAAATAAAAATTACTCATGAAAAAAACGCGTTACTTATTAAGTCTCATTTCCTTTTAAGCTCATTTTTCTACTTAATTATTAGGAAATATAATTAATTTTTCGATGTCAACTTTTTGTTGGTATAAGGGATTGTACTGATGTTCAATGTACTAAAATATATCGCTTGAACGTAGGTTTAAAATTTCAGACGTTTCGAAATAAAATAATATGTTGTGCTATGTTAATGGTTGTAATATAAGCTAAAGCATTTGGTGCGGATTTGATCGTTTGCGGTAGCCCGTTGAAGTAGTTAATGGTCTGCATTACAGGATCAGTTCTTAGTCGCTCATTTCTTGGAATAGTAATGGTGTAGTTTTCTGCAGATCTGACTGCATATGAATGTATTTCACTTCTTGTAGCTAATGTGATATTTGTTTTTAACTCGTTAGTCTTCGCTTTGAAGATGAATTTTGCTCGCTCTAGTAAAATAAGTTTTCGTATCGATAAGGCACCAGCTGATCTATATACTAATATGGTTGATGTTCCAATAGGAATATGATGAATTATTTTAATCGCTTTGGTGATAATTCGTCCGATACGATCAAGGTTTCGTTGAGATGTTTGACTCCAGAGAAGCAATCCATAGCAGACCCGAGAATTTATATTCGCATTAAATAGTAGTTTTTTAAGCGCAAGTGGAAGAAAACTTATTCGATTAATCAAACCAACAATCGGCGTAATTTTTTTTTAGCAAGGCAGTCAATGTGTCTATCGTATTTTAGTTTATTATCTATTATAACTCCCAGGTACATATTTTATTTCATTGACACGGTGTATTTCTTCATTTCCAATTTGTAGATGAATTTCAATTGGCATTTTATTTTTCTGGTGGCAAATCATATAGTTTGTTTTTGAAGCGTTTAGCACCAGTTTGTTGCGCAGTAACCAACTTGAATATTTGACGAGATCATTGTTTATCATATGTTCAAGGAGCTCTGGATTATCACTGGAGTACAACAATAAAGTATCATCGGCAAACATTACAGTTTTGGCACTGAGATTACATTCATTAATATGGTTCACATATAGCAGGAAGAGCAATGGACCCAAAATAGAGCCTTGATGAACTCCAATATTAATTGTTTCGAAATTGCTTATTTTGTCAAGATTTTTCGTTGATATTTTTCGGTTACGTAGGTAATTACAAATGATATCGTTAGTCTGATGTGTTATTCCATAGTTTTGCAACCAGCTCAGTAAAATTTCGTGGTTCATAGTATCGAATGCTTTTCTAAGATCAACAGAAATAGCAACGGCGTATTTTCCCTCATCCAACTGTCGGTTGATAAAACTGATCGCATCAACAAGAGCACTCGAAGTATTGCTTTTACTTTGAAACCCATATTGATTTGCACCCAGAATTTTGTTTTCGTTAATGTAGTTGGTTACTCGACTATGTATTATTTTTTCAAATATCTTGCTGCAACTGTTAAGCAAGGCTATGAGCCTGTAATTGTTCATATCACTTTGTGGATGTCTGTCTGTCCGTCTGTTGCAACGCAAACTAGTCCCTCAGTTTTGAAGCTATCGAGCTGAAAATTTGTATGCAAGTTTCTTTTTAGTGTACGCTGTTTATATGTCGGAACGATTGGAATTGGACCATGGGGTCATGGGGCTGCCCCTGAAAATTAGGTTTTTCTAAGAAAAACTTTTTTCTTTATGCACCAATCTTAACCAAATTTCACCCAAGTGTGTTTCTAGTATAGCCTCAAAACATATCTAGAAACGGATGGGATTGGAACATTACGTCATAGGGCTGCCATACAAACGAACCATTGAAAATTAAGTTCTTCTAAGAAAAACTTTTTCCTTTTTAATCAGACCGTAACCAAACTTCATCCAAATGTGTTCCTAGTAAAGCCTCAAAAAATATCTAGGAGCAGATAAAATCAGAATACTACATCATAGGGCTGTCATACAAACCAACCACTGGAAATTAGATTATTCTAAGAAAAACTTTTTTCTTAATGAACCAATCTTAACCAAACTTTGCGCAAATGTGTTTTTAGTAAAGTCACCAAACATATCTAGGAACAGATCAAATCAGAACACTACGTCATAGGGCTCTCATACAAACCAACCGCTGGAAATTAGGCTCTTGCATGAACAACTTTTTTCTTTGTGAATCAATCAACCAAACTTCACCCAAATGTGTGGCCAGACGTACACCATTTTGCTGTACAATACCTAAAGCTTTTTGACCTGTCGTACAGCATTAGTAAATGTACAGCATTCCCAACGCCACACCAAAGAAGCCTAAATGACTTTATAAAAACCTCCTCAGTGAGGCCTGTAGTCAGTCTGTTAGGTGTTATTAGCAGGGTAATTGCACTTTCATGTGGCAAACATTCATTTTAGATAATTTCGAAACTCTTTGGTCAATCGTTCTGAAATTTCATGTACCTAAATGTAAGCGCCAGGTAGCTCCACAACCTGGGGATTACATTTACTTACATTTCTCCATATTTTAGGGTCGCCTATCTGCGTTCGACAGTTACAGCTGCCCAAATCGCACTTTCGACTTTTCTAATCGAAAACTATAAAAATGTGTCCAATAAATTTGAAAATTGGCAGACTTGTGATCATTTCAAGGCTCTAGCTCACATTTGTAGCTGTAGAGCTATACTTGGCGCTCAACGCTCACATTGTCTCCAAATTTCAAGGTCCTACTTATCTGCGCTCTGGAGTTCAATCGATTTAATCGAAAATTGTCCCTAATTCGGAAATTTTGGAGCGTAAAATTTTGAAATATAACAGCCATGTATAGAGGACCGCACTGCCCATATTAGGTGAAAATCCCAAGCATCTATAGCTGCCAATACTCAGAAGTAACAGCCATGTAAAGATGCGGTTTAAATTTTTCCTGGCTTCCTGGATATCAGAAATTATGACATTATTAGAATCTTGTTGTTAATTCTAGACACTAGTTTCGGCGCTGCCCCAATGCATAATATGCCTCCTGTCCCACTGTTCCTGTGTCGAATCCAATTTTATCGCTTGACGAGGCTCGGCGAGCACGAGTGCACGCACGATTAGTTAATCGCTCTGCTATCATCGGAAGCAGAGAGTGCCACGTCTACAACGCCAAAGACTTCTTTTCTGTACAATTATAGAAGGGCTCGTGGGCCATGGTATATGCACGAAGCAGCAACTATGGAACTATGGAAAGTACCTTGCCTTCCCTTCGCACGGCTCAAAAAAAAAATGCTTCATTCTTACAGGGAAATATTTTATTTCAAATTGTGTAGCCTGTATGAGTTCTTACGAAATTTGTTGAAGTTTCTATGATGGAAGCCGATCCCAATTTTAGGTTACCAGATTTTTTGTGTGTTCCAAATTGTTTATTATATAGTCACTACTTTCGTCCAGATGACATAATTTATCTAACTGCAAGCTTCATTTCGGCAGAGTTTTAGGAATGAATAAATTAGAAATACTGTAGGAAGTTAGGGACTCCTGGACCCCTCCTCTGGCTACGTCCCTGGAACCTTGCTTTCCCAAGGTTCACCACATATTTGCCAGAATAAAGGCTACTATTCTTGCTGTATTCCGTTTAGGAAAATATCACTTATGAAAGGATGGAGAATATGTGGTCGTTTTATGTCATCCGTCATGGTGGTAGCCTCGTGACATACAATCGACGCCGCTTAATGCGATCACATCGGAATCTTGCTGTTTTGATAACATTAAGCGAATGATAACAAATAATAAAATAGTACGATTGAGGGTTTGCCTGAAAACCGAATTCCGAAATGTGTACTGCATTGGGCCTTCGGGAATCAGGTCACCTTAGGCTAGTAAACCTTCAAAAGATATTTAGGAATGGATGAAATCGGAACATATTACGTCATAGGGCTGTCATACAAACCAACCCCCAAATATTGGATTCCTGTAAAAACAACTTTTTTTCTTTTGAATATTAACCAAAATACATCCAAGTGTGTTCCTGGATTAACCCCAACGTATCCAGGAACAGATGGAATCGGAACACGTTATTGGGCTGCGGTAGAAATTTTTAACACAAAAGGAGCTTCAGTTTCATTCAAATGTGACGGGTATTCAAATTTCGGCCTCGCCCGAAATTAGCCTCGGTCTCGTTATTAATTTCAAAATATCAGTAGTAATGCCATCAGGTCCAGGAGCTATGTGCGACTTCAGGTTCGAAATAATTTTTAAAACTTCTTCTTTGGTGGTGGGTGATAATGAAGTTAAAGCTGATGTTGTTATGGGCATATTTTGTTGTATATTTGCCGATGTTTGCAATTTATTTACTAGTTGCTGGCCAATATTAGCATAAAATGTATTCATTGTTATGGCTATTTTTTCAATATCGTTTATAACTTCGTCCGCAGTTCATATCTCCAAGATACCTTGATTTGATCCTGCCGAGCTTCGCATAGTAGCACTATCAAGTATTCGCCATATCTCTCGCATGTTTCCTTCTGCATTTGAAATTTTCTGTGAGTAGTAATTTGATTTCCCAATCCACAAAAAGGGTGACAAGCTGAAGTGTGAGAATTACAGGGGCATATCATTAGTTTGTACGGCCTATAAGATTTTATCAAAAATTCTTGAAAAGAGAATCAATCCGTACGCAGAACAAATCATTGGCGAGTATCAAGGCGGCTTCAGACCTGGTCGTTCAACGACCGATCAGCTTTACACAGTGAAGCTACTACTCCAAAAGTGCTGGGAATACAACATCGACGTATACCAAATCTTTGTCGACTTCAAGCAGGCATACGACAGTATCGACCGAAGTGTACTGTACAACATTATGCTGAACTTTGGTATACCGACAAAGTTAGTGCGACTCACAAGGATGACGATGACTAATACCGTCTCGCAGGTCAAAGTGCAGAACCGACTCACTGACCTATTTGAAACTCGTACTGGACTCAAGCAGGGCGACGGGCTGGCGCCGACGCTCTTCAACCTGGCTTTGGAGTATGTAATTCGAGCCATGAATATGGACAGCAGCGGAACGCTACTCATCAAGTCGACTCAATTAGTAGCGTACGCCGACGATATCAACATCATGTCTCGAAGGTTGGGTGATGCAGAAAGCCTCCTGCATAACCTCAATAACGCCGCAAAGGAAGTTGGACTACATATCAACGAAAGCAAAACAAAGGCCATGATGCAATCGAAAACAAGGACGCCAGCAAATTCAAGCATCACAGTGGGGGACCTTAATATCGAGTATGTAGACAACTTCAACTATCTGGGTTGTAACTTATCAAAGGACGCCAACGAAACCGACGAAATTAAGCGACGGATAAAACTAGCCAATAAGACATATTTCTCGGTCCTCCCTATAATTAATTCGAAACTTGCGCACAGGAACACGAAGCTCCGCGTGTACAAAACGATCATCCGACCCGTGCTATGTTATGGCTGCGAAACATGGACCCTTACCCAAGCCTCCGAAATTTTGCTAGACCGATTCGAACGAAAGGTCCTTCGGCGAATTTTCGGGGCCGTTCGCGAGCGAGACCAATGGCAATCGCATGCCAAAGAAAGTTATGAACGCACAACGAATTGACGGAGCGAGGTTGCGTGGACGACCGAGAGCTCGCTGGGAGAACTCCGTAGGTGAAGACGCCCACCAGCTGCTGGGCTTCCGAAACTGGAGGACAAGGTCACGTAACCGTGACAATTGGAGGTCAACGATTCAGGCGGCCAAGGCCCGACGTCGGGCTATCGTGCCACATTGATGATGAGTAATTTGATTTCACTTCTTTGATAAGTTTGTTAGATAGCTTTTTAGTTTTATTGTAGTTAGCTTTATTTATTATATTCATAGGATCATTCAAAAGTAGTTTATATGCTTTCCTTTTCTGTTTTGAGGCTTCAATAACATTTCTTGTTATTTTAATTGTTAAACAAAGTTTATTTTTCTCAGTAAGACTAGTAAAAGTCAACCATGCAAAATTGTTGCTTCGTATATTTTAACTATTACTCGAAGTTAAATTTGACAATCTTGAAAGTTGAAATCAACAATTGAAATCAACAAGTGATAAGCTATTTTCGTTTTGTCATATTTTTACAGTCAAGTGTTAGCGTTAGTGAGTTCTGAACAATATTTCGCGGTGCTTTTTCTAATAAAGTGTTAAAAATGGTTTCAGAATCAATGACGACGGTGAATTATTATTAGTATTAGTGAAAGTGCGGGCAACCAAAACGATATGTTTAGTGAAAATGTCTTTAAAAGACACTGACGTCGATTTTCTCTAACCTGGGTTTTAGATGAAGGAAGTAATTGCTATTTCGCAATCCACTATATGCTATTTAATAATTGTTAGTTTGATCTATTTTTTGCCAAAAATATCAATATATGCATTGGTTGCAGAAAACTCTAGTATTTGTTTTTTTCTCTAATTTTCTTTTAGTGCAAAATGTTGACATTCACATGAGTTTAATTGAACGTTCCCGAAATGGTTTTTCGGCTGTAAGCTGACTTAGGACGTGTCAGGTAAAATGGAGACTCTTATTGGAAGAAAGAAAAGGTATACTTTTAAAAAATATATTCATATTTGCTTTCTTATTAATTTTGCCGTCTACTATATAGATTGTTTGAATCCAGGGGGTGCATTGTGAGAACCATGAACCATCACCGTCGTCTTGTATGTCAATGAATGCAAAAACCGGAGGTCGCAAATCATCTAGATGGTGTGCATTTAGGCAGCAGGAAAACTTATATGCATTGACAATTGAATGATATGCCAATGACTAAGATCAATGTATTGCTTACGTAGGTACTTTTAACAATTTAATGTCTAATAAACATTTGTCTATCCTTTTCCAAATATTATGTTGCATATAAATAAAATTATTCCAAATAAATTAAATATTGTTTTTACAAAAAAAAAAGGTTTTATTCAACGTTCATCGCTGGTTTGTTTCATGATTACTATCAACTTTGTACATAGTCAATTTCAACTATGGGGGTAGTATTTACTCGTTTCCTATTCCGTTCAACTATCCAGATACAGTAGAGCGTCGATTATCCGAACTAATGTCGACAAGGTGTGGTTTGGATAACCGAAAATTCGGTTAATCGAGTTTCCATAGAAAAATTGGAGGATTGCCTAAAAGTTAGTACATATAAGCGAGAACCTGGAAATGTGCCAAACGATTAGCACTGAACAAAAATAAGAAATTCGAAGCATTTGAGTGCTGATGATGAGAGGTTGGTTCCTTCAGACACTTGATTTTCTCATTTGATTCGATACATTTCATATGAAAAAAGCTGAGTCCCCGGTTCGGTTAATAGAGTGTTCGGATGATCGGCGTTCGGATAATCGACGCTCTACTGTAGTTATTTTGAAAACGAAAATGATTTCTAAAACGCAATTGATAAATTTTATGAATTGCTCGTTTACAGTTTTTGATTTCAATAAAATTTTTAAACGGAGTTCTAGGTACACATGTCACAAGAACCGAACAAAAAGATAAATACACTATTCTTGATATCTTAAAACTGCGTCTCAATCATATGATATGAAATAATACTCGAAACGTGCAGCCACACTAATATTAAATTGATCAATTCTGCGGTCAATAGACGCTCCAATTGATTGCCATTGCAACAATGCTATCAATTGGCATTGATTGCGATACATCATAAACTTATAAGAGTGGTGGGGGAACTGCATCGATAAAGATTTATTGGAGAATTAAAGAAAAAACAAATATGAAATACATATATTATGGGGATTGGAGACGGAATGAAATACTCTAAACACGCTATGCCTCTATGTATGCATCTTAGAAAAAGCATAGTAACCCATGCCATGCGTCAGTCCAGAATGGCTATGTGATCACACAACCCATATGTGTTTGACTCCAAATTTATTACACTACACTCCACGAAATAATTCAAACGTCAAAATATTGTCGATGCAATTATTAACCCTTCTGTCGTCGCCTACGAGCCATTATGCCTAAGGTATAGCTGAATTTTCTGTGAAATCAATCTTAATTTTTGAAGAGGTTTAATTTTGGATCTTGAAACAGTTTATAAGATATAGTACCAACAGTCTGTCTGGATCTATACGCCAACAGAAGGGTTAAATATCACGTTGGTATTTTAAGAGAGTAATAAATATTACGCGGATTTTATATTCTCAATTGTAAACAAAAAATTGACGTTTGAATATAATTTTCACGCATACTATGAACTGCAATAGTATGAAAACGGTGGCATTTTTATTTTCTGATGGCCATTCTGGACTTACGCAGGGCATGGGTTACTATGCTTTTTCTAAGGTATGCATATAAAATATTTTTTCCCATTTTCACTCTTAACCGAAAAATAGATAAAAAGCGGAAAAAGTGCTGCTACACTATCTTCCAACCGAAATTGCGTAAAAAAAAAATTATTCACAAAGTAGTAACTTTTTGCACAATGCATTTTATTGTTTTTTTAAGAGAACGATGTTATTCCAAACTTCTGAATATTCGTCCTAGATCCAGATTTGGTTACCCGATGACAACAATGATAACGTACGAGCACAATAACGTAGGCCAGTCAATAAACCGAAAAATAAGGCGTTAGGTCGCAAAAAATTGCTCGGCTCTGGTTTTTTGGGATATTGTTAGGATAGATACCAGAAGTGTACCACCAAGTTTGCAACTTCGAAAAACCTGTGCTAACCCCATGACCCTCAAAAAACCTCAAAATTTTCGGACGTTTTTCATATTTTTGTTTGTAATTTCTAAAAGGTGCTTCCTACAAGTAAGTTGTCTACTGCACAGTTAAGCTAAGAAAATCTTCTTTAATTTGAGTGTAACCCCAGCTTTGTAGGCGCATGTTGCTGGTTAAGCCTAAAAAAAAAATATCTAGGAACGGATGAAATCGGAACACTACGTCATAGGACTGTCATACAAACCAACTTCTGGAAATTAGGTTCTTCTAAGAAAAACTTTTTTCTTTATGGACCAATTTAGTAAAGCTTCAAAACATATCTAGAAACGGATGAAATCGGAACACTAGGTCATAGGGCTGTCATACAAACCAACCCCTGATAATCAGGTTCTTCTAAGGAAAACTTTTTTCTTTATGAACCAATCAACCAAACCTCACCCAAATGTGTTCCTAGTAAAGCCTCAAAACATATCTAGGAGTGGATGGAATCTGAACATTACGTCATAGCGCTGTCATACAAACGTCCTAAAATACAATTTCGGACTTTTTTTTACAAAAAAAGCACATTTTTTAAAGTGCTGTATCTTGGGATCCTTTGCACCTACAAAGCTGGAGTTACACTCAAATTAAAGAAGATTTTCTTAGCTTTAAAAGTGCAGTGGACGACTTGTAGGAAGCACGTTTTAGAAACTACAAACAAAAATATGAAAAAAGTCCGAAAATTTTGAGGTTTTTTGAGGGTAATGGGGTTAGCACAGGTTTTTCGAAGCTGCAAACTTAGTGGTACACTTCTGGTATCCTAACAATATCCCAAAAAACCAGACCCGAGCAATTTTTTGCGACCTAAAATCGGTAATTGACTGGCCTAAACGTGACAACGACAACTTTTAACCCGGGAACACTAATGTGAGTCATTTTGACGCATATTCCACATATTTCCATTTTTCGTAGAAAGGGCGGTAGGCCCATTGGGTTCCGCTACCCATGTATTCTTTAAGAAATATGTTTTCTAATGAATGTCCGAGTAAGCAAACCTTTCCGATTTTATGGTAAGCAGCTATTTGTGTTTTTCTGTGACGGCGTTAGTACTAAACGAACGTTTCTTGTGAGTCAAAATGACTCACGTTAGTAACAACCATCTACCTTCTTTAGTTAACATATTTGGTTTCTTGGTTGTTTCTACAGTTTATTCGGATATAATGCACAAACTCTTTATAGCTTGTATAAAATAAGTATTCCGAGGAATTCTGGCACAAGTTTTCATACTCTTCCACTTTAAATACAACCATTGCCATAGTGAGTCAAAATGACTCATGGTTAGTAATAAGCACCTGGAATTAAGGTTAGTGTTCCCGGGTTAATTTGGTTTTTCACTACTCGACACTTAATTGTTATCGGTTTTATCTTTGTGCTGTTTAAATAAAAACGACATTGCGATTATGACCAATTAAAAAGAGCCGATAATACGGATTAACCCGCAGTCGAAAATATCATTTATTGTGATGCTGTTAAGTCGTGGAATGTCCATTATGTAATTGTTGTATTCTTTCATTGCTCATCTGCTGAATTAAGCTCAGATTATATGTAATAGCTGCGCAAGAATTAAACTGAAATCTCATTTGCACTAATAATTATTATATGTATTTTCGGGATAAGTTTGTATACTGAAAAGCGAGAGTATTTATCTTTTACTATTTGTGCACATGTGTGATATTTACAGATATATATATACAACTTGACGATACTTTATATCGATTCGAACGATCCGAGTTAAATTACGAGATTAGCAAGAGCTTAACCCAATTTTTAACACCTCATTTAAGCCTTTTGGTGTTAATTAACACATTGGTGGCAATCGCAACAACACAGCGTACGAGTCACATACGTAAAGCGTGTACGTGACCGCAATTACACATGAACATTTTCACATAACGACACATATCTAGTGAGAAACACAGTTTCTCATCTATAGGGTTAATAGATAGTTGTTCATCCATTCCATTCCGGCTGGACCGAAAAAAAAATTTATTAGGCCAAATGTCCGTTGAAATTGAAATCATATTAGCATCATTGAAAATTGGAGCAACTCATTTTATGTAGTGTTCAAGTTTCGTAACGTTTCTCTAATCGATTTATCATTGATTCCCTTCTAATAAATTAAGATTCCTCCAGAGTTTCCAGGACGATACGCTTCTATATGCGAGAACATATCTATCTGTCGGGATTGCACGTCACATTTCTTAACAGAGAGATACAAATCGAATTTAAGTCGGTCGTCGACGTATCTAGCAATCCGGAAAAATGATACTTCTTCTGCCATACCAGCAGCACGATTTTGTCCTTCGTTGTCGCTGCGAGACACAGAGTGAGTGTCATTCGCAGAGACCAAATCGAATCTTTGGATTATTCCTGATGGCGTTTTTTTCCGTTCGTCTTCACCCAACCCAACCAAGAACCATCATCGGTGGTCGATTGGCGAAGGGTTGAAAAGTTCACTTCAATTTTTCTTCTTCTTGCCTTTGCTGCGGAGCGGACGATGTATGGCCACATGCGATATGACATGAGCAAAGAGATGAACAACAACAACAACAAGAACGTCAGAAATGTGAACAGACGAAGCAAATCAAATCAAACCAGGATTGAAGGAGAATTCACCTCACGTTCACCTACTAATGGCATACTAACTGCAGATGAAGTGAACATTTTCTAGGAGTGAGCAAACACGATTGCCAGATGACTTTCACTTGAAATAAAGTCGACAAAGCGTTTCCACGGTATAGTTATCTCAAAAGGCAATCCATCTATAGCGTGTTTATATTTGTATCCGATTTCATTTGTTTCCCGCAAAAGTTATTAGAAGTATCGTCTCTCACAGTGGCTGACTGACTGTTTTCAGATGGCTAACTTTTCCGGAAAAATGTCAAAAAGGACTGTGAGTGTCATTTTGTCACACAAGTACCCACTTTTGTCTGATTGAAAAAATACACTTTCGACTTTCATAAATTTCGTTCGACCCATCCTATGAGAAAAGTTCAATCGCATGGCAAACATCGCTAGGGATCGCTGGTTCTCTTCAAACCCATCCACAAAAAAAAAACCAAGAAGAAGGAAAAAAACTGTTGGAGCGTAATAGATGAATGATGATGTCCTTACGGGAGAGTTCATCTTTTCGTGCGCTATATGTATATATAGTCGCGCCGGGGCTACTTGGAGTCGGGGACAGATTTTATAGCGCTACTATGGCTATGGCTAGCTCTGACCGTGTCGGTCGCCTTTGCTTTTCTTTTCGATTTTTTTTTTCTTTTTTGTCGCTTGTCCGAGCTCTTTGATGATAGGATTTGATTTCTCTTGAATGAAGGGTGTTTGTATGGGGGTTCCTGCTCTTATCGGCTACTACTTAGTTATGATTTCTGTATACGCAACGAAAGATTTCTTTTTCTTTATGACGGGAGCGTAAAGAATGAATAGCGTATTTATTATCCTCGAAGGTGTTTACTATTCCTGACAAGATTTCGGTTGATTGTATCGTAAAAAAGAGACGGATCAACTGATAAATAGATACGGCAAGCTTTGTCTGTTATATAAATCCTGAAAGGGATGAATACATAATTAGATTATAATACTTTCGTAAGTGGAGACAAGGATATGGTTTTTTTTTGTTTGAAATGCGAATATGGGAAGTAAATTCAGAAAATATTTATTTGATAATCAAAATCTATACGAAAGGCTGGACCGCTTTCCATGATTTACGTTTGTTGGATTAGGCTCCGACCGGAATAGCAGAATAACTATTGAAACATGCGAAAAACTCCCAATGAGCAAACATTCACAATGGGTTATTTTTTGACTACTTCTTCGTGTATTTCTTGAACATAATTTCAGTCATTTTGCTCCACAAGATTGGTCTCTACCCCCATTAACAGAATAACTATTGACACATATGAGAAATTCCCAATGAGCAGAATTATGAAGACAGAATATTCAGAAACTTCACAATGAACACCAATTCACAATGATTGTTTTTCACATAGTTTTGTGTTTATTTTTCGAACGTCTAGCAAAAAGAAATCCAACCGAATAGGTCTTCTTCACGAATAGCAGAGTAACTATTGAAACACGCAAAAAATGCACAATGATCAAAATTATAAAACAGTTCGCTTTAGTCTAGTTCTCAAACGAATTGCTGGATTTTAGTAAATTCATTCCACCGGATTGGCCTACATCCAGAATACAATTGAAACATGCAAAAAATTCACAATGATCAAAATGATGAAAACATTTGTTTTTCAAATACTTTTGTCTATATCTCCTCAACGAATTCTCAGATTTGAGTAAATTTGTATCACCGCATAAATGGTAGAATAAGTATCAAAACATTGAGGAAATTCACAATGAACAAAACTATAAAAACAGTTCGTTTTCGCATACTTTAGAATTTATTCCTTCAACAGATGAGCGGATTTCGGTAAATTTGTCACGCCAACAAAATAATAAAATTCACAATGGGGATAATGTTCAAGGCTGCTTTTCTGATCGTTTGGCGACCATTTTGAAATGGTTTGGTAGACTTTGTTAAATTTACACCACATGATTGGTTTCTACACCGAATAGTTAAATAGCTACGTAAATTTGCAACATATGGTAAAAAAGCAAATTTTGTAGGTCGCTTTGTTGCACCTATGTACCTTTGGCTATATGTATCTCCTAAGGTAATAAGGTTATTTTAGAAAATATGCTTCACCGAATAGGTGTCCATCCAAAACAGCGGAATAATTATTGAAATATACATAAAATTCACATTGATCACTTGGCCATTTTTGTTAAACGAATTTGCGTATTTTTGTAAGTTTTCCCCTTGAATTTTTCTTCCCCCGAAAATCGAAAAACTACTGAAATATGCAGAATCATCTGAACGGATGAGCAAAATTTTGAAAGCATCTCTTTTTCTATCCTTTAGCCACTTTGATCGGATTAGGAGATTTCGATAAATTTGATCCACCGTATTTGTAGATTCAGATACTTCGAAAAAATCGGAAAGGCAATTTTGATGATAATGATTTTTCTTATTTCACATTTTTTTCTTTGATAATTAAGTCATACTACTTAAGTGACTGCGGTCATTAAGGGCTTAATAATTTTATTATTTTTGTTTGAATTGCCCTGCCTTTAAAATGGAATGAGCAATTCACAATGAGTACGATTTCACATATTTTTGTCTGCATTTCTGAATGTCTTAGCTGATTTTCAAAGATTTTGTCCGAGTTTTCGAGTTTGTATCAACCCCGAATAGTTGCAGAATAAGTGTTAAAAATTTAGGAAAATTTACAATGGGTGGGGTTCCAAAACGGAACAATTGCGTATGTTCCGCAAATATGTTTGCCATTTTGATCCCCTAACTGCCATTTTGCGGATCAGGAATAATTTCCGGTTCTTTTCCTTTGTCTTCCTTTGTGAAATATGTTAACGAAAAGAACTGGAGATGATTTCTGATCCACAAAATGGCAGTTAGGGGATCAGAATGACAAACATGTTGGCGGAACATACGCAACTGCTCCATTTTGGAACCCCACCCAATGTTAGTTGTTTTGCACAAGCATTTCTCAACATTTCTTAAAAGAATTACCCGAATTTCAGCATGTCTGCACCCCGAACCGCAGAATAACTATTGAAACACGAAAAAAAATTCACAATGGGCAAAATTATGAAAACAAATATTTTGCATGTATTTCTGAATATCGCATGACTATTGAAACAGATTAGCGGATTTCAGTAAATTTGCCCCACCGGATGGGTCTGTATGCCGACCAACAGAAAATTATGAAGACAGGTCTTTTCACATACATTAGCCCACATATTCTGAACGAATTAGCGTATTTTAGTAAATTGGAACCTCCAGACTGGTTTCCACCCTGAACTGCCGAACAATTATTGCAACTTACGGAAAATTTACGATTTATGCACTGAAAAAATCATTTGCTAAAAACAAGAAGAAAGTACAATAAAAAACAGCAAAGGAAATTTATTTCCTGAGTTAAGATGTATTTTCTTGTTTCAAGAAAAGTTTTTCTGATTTAAGGTGCATTTTCTTTTTCCAAGAAAAGTCTTTGCTTAAAATAAATAAATAAGCATTATTTTAAGCAAAAACTTTTCTTGGAACAAAAAAATAACATCTTTAATCAGGAAAAATTATTCCTTGGCTATTTTTCATTGTATTTTTTTTTTTTTGTTTTTAGCAAATTATTTTTTTCAGTGTGGAGACAGTTTTTTAGCGTACTTTTTGAACAGGTCAGCTGATTTTAGTGTAATCTATCACGCCTGATTTATTTCCGCAGCTGAATGACTTCCATGCTCAATAGCAAAATACCACTTGGGCCTACTTTTGCCAATATCTCTTGATCGGATTTACGTAATTCGGTAAGTTTCGATCCCCTAATGGTTTGGTTTTCACCTGGAATAGCTGAAAAGCTACTGAAATTTGCAGATACGATCACGGAAAAAATTGGGCTATCTAAAATTAAGAAACTCTTTTCTCATTTGCAAAATTCCCGTATTTAGACAAAATTTCTCAAAATGTGAAAATTTCTTCTTGAATTGATCCTATTTTCCAGACAAGACCTTCTTTTGAGAAATAAGAAGTAGATTCAAGCCTAAACCATTATTCTCAATTCAAGCAAAAAAATGCTTGCTAATAGATTTTTTTGACATTTTCCATGTAAAGCTCGTAGAAAAGCTTTATTTTAGCTTTAGCTTATATGGGAGCGTTGTAGTAGATTAGTCAGATGTGTCTCTGGTTCAGCGGGTAGCGCGTTTGATTGGGAAGAATGGGGTTATGGGTTCGATGTTGGTTGGATGCAAGTTTCTTTTTTATTTTTGTTCAGATTCTTTTGTATTTTTCATAAGAAAAGTTTGCTTGATTCAAAATTACTTTTCCTTAAAGCGCTGTTATTGGCATTTCACTTGGATCAGTAGGACTAGTTCTCAAATGAAGAGAAATATTTCATGGCTGCTTTTTGTTGTCGTTTTTTCTTGATTTGAGTAATATTTTCTTTACTTTAGCAGGCGATTTGGTTCAGTGCATTTCTCAGGGAAATACACGTCCAATCGGCGTGGCAGAAGAACTAAGGTAAATTTGGGTCGCTGATTCCGAATTTGAGGTCAAAAACAAGACATTTTTTTTTTGGGTTGCTCGCCCCTCAAAAAGTACCCCTGTTTTCTCGGGGAAATACTCGTCCAATCGGCGTGGCAGAAACAGTAAGGTAAATTTGGGTCGCTGATTCCGAATTTGAGGTCAAAAACAAAAAAAAACTTTGGAGTTTCCCGCCCCCAAAATTGTTTTCTCATCACCGTTCTCACAACTGACCTATCTGCCGCTACCTTCAATAATTCATTGCAAATACATGCGCTGTACGAAATTTTCTTATACGTAAGCGTACGCCACAAACCGGGTTGTGCTGCACTGCATATTACCACAAATCTTACTTCTTTGGCCCATTCATAGATACAACTACAACTGTCAAATCCGAATACCTCCCTTTTTTGGGGGTACGGGTACGCTACGATCTGGGTTGGACAGCACTGTAAATTTCCACAAAGGCTATTTAGTGCACCAATCCATTATTACATCACCTACATTTAATATCTACAAATCTATAACACTATACAACACGACGACACGTATGTATGTATATATGTATAAATATTCCCAATTGTAATGCAACTCGATCTGCACAAAGCATGCATCTCATGTAGATAACTCCCTATGAGCATCAAACAGCACGAAACCAGCCTCCCTATGTACGATTACATACATACAATACACCATGCAACTACAAAACCGATCCAAACACAAATCGTATCCTCCATGTCGCTCCCATCGGCGATAAGGCACCTTGCAGCAGCTGCTCAAAGCACGATGATTCGACATGGAAAAGTTCTCCATCTTACAACCACATGCCACTACGAACCCGATCCAAACACAAATCGCATCGTCCATGTCGCTAACATCGGCGACAAGGCACCTTGCAGCAGCTGTTGAAAGCACGATGATTCGACATGGAAAAGTTCTCCATCTTACAACCACATGCCACTACGAACCCGATCCAAACACAAATCGCATCGTCCATGTCGCTCACACAAGAAGATACGAAATTTTTTTTTTTGCGATGGGAAGCTTATCGCATCGCGTCGCCCGCAGTCCGAATGGGCTGTAAGGCATTGTTACATCCAGAACAAATCATTTTTGTCCGCGTTTCGATGCTTAGTGAGCTGCAACCGACACATCGGCAACGTTTCTCTTGTTGTATTGGCAAGTGATCGCCAATGTTAAGTTTTTGGTATTTTGTCCGCTTAGGGGTTCTACCGCCTTGGCGGCGTGGCATCATTTCCCGCTTTTTATTTCCTTCAAAAATCAAAGCCTCAGCAAGAGGAACCAAAAAATCTTTCAAAGACAATTTGTTTTTTGTGTGTTCAGTATAAATTATCCACGCATTTACTACACTGTCCATCAGCAGCTTGAAAAACACTTTCTTCCACCATTTCTGGGACTTACGTTTCAAATCGTAAACTGTGGTTTTCTGGTCATCCAAGTCGACTCCTCCCATAATTTTGTTGTAGTCGCTGATACAGGTAGGGCAATCAATTTTCTTTTTTGAACCATCCTTTTGCTTTCTTTCAACCTCTACACAAGATGGCGAATGGCAATTGGAGGCCAAGAGAACTACTTTGGAGTCCATCCAGCGTGCAGCAACAATACCAGTGGGGTTAGTTTTATATTGGCTTTCACCTCTGGCTAATTTTCCAACAAATTTAGGCGTATTCTTCCTGTCCTGTAATAGTCCTTAGCAGCATCTCTTGGCTTCTCGCAGTCATTGAAATATAGCTTCGATTCTGAATAACAGAATTACCCATAGAAGCGATTGTAGTGCATAATCATGGAAACTCCTAGGTAGACGAGGATTTCATTCGGATATGTCAGGTTCCATTTTGATTGTGAACGACGATTCAGTGCTGCGAGCCGTTGGTTTGTGCATTCAGCGATTCGTATGCACAAGCTATAGGGGAACATCTTCTTGAATACTTCAATAGGAGAACATTCATCATCCAAATCAACAAGGACATTGCATTCCCGTTCATCTGGAAGTTGGTATTTCGGCTGGAACTCCTGAACGTTGTTGGTGGTAGCATTCACCCACATAGCAGCTGCACCTTCACTTGCGGCCTGATCGATTGGCGGCGGCGCAGCACGTTCCTCCACAGGCTCTGGGTCAAGTTCTGGTTCAGGCTCTAGAACCGAATCTGCTTCATCGTCAGTTTCCGGCAAATATTCGCTGCCAGAATCCTCAAAATCGATTTCTGAATTCGTCTCTTCCAATAATATGCGTTCAACATCCTCCAATGTAAGTAAGTTTTTGCAACTTTTTCTACGGCTCACTGGCTAAGTTATCCCGACCTTGTGAAATTCTTTTGCGTCTGGCGCTCGAACACCAACATTTTTCGTTACGTTTCTGAATTTATCTGATAAAAACGTTGTATCTGGTTTTGGGACTATTTAGATAGGCGATCTCGAAAATATGATCACTACAGCTCTTTAAAATCTACTGGGACATATTATCCCAGTAGTCCCGAAAGGGATAAATTAACTCGTTGTAACTTCGGGGTTGAAACCAATCTGGAGGGTCCAGTTTACTAAAATGCGCTAATTCGTTCAGGATATGTGGGCTAATGTATATGGAGAAGACCTGTCTTCCTAATTTTCTGTTAATTTGTTCTTTATTCGTGTCAGTCAGTCAACGCGAATAAAGAACAAATTAAAGCTGCAACAATGATATGATATGAAATATGACTCTTCGCACTGCCATCTAGATAGACAGGCCGAACTGCAGAAATTTGTTCGTCTACAAGTGGACAAGTGCGTTCGTGACCAGTGACAGTTGACATTTGTAAAGCCCACAACCTCCAGTGCTTCTGAACCCAAAAGTTTAAATATGCCGAGCGTTTATTACGAAACAAAGGTTATGGTTTGCTTTAATGTGTTTTTGATGTGCACGTGGTAAAATAGTATACATCATCATCGTACTTACCATATTTATCCCAAAAATCAACGCACTGGCATGTGTATATCATAGCAAGTCACACGAAATGACAGGCTGACAGCCACTGATATTTGGATTGTGGACAATTTGTGGATTGTACTGAGCGGCACTTTGGCAGTACTAAGCGCGGACCATGACCAACCATGGCACTACTAGTGTTGCATGACCACTGACAGATCAGCTGATAATCCGGCCTGTCTATCTAGATGGCAGTGCTCTTCGTCGTACTCGAACTGCATGGCGATGAAATTTGTCGATTGAAATGGAAGCCCAGAGCTGACTGGAATTTGGTCATCATATGCCATCGTACGGTAGCATCCTGGCTAACCACTAGAGAAGAGTAAGCTGCCTAGAAAATTTGTTGCGACGCCGATTTTCAAATTTGCGTATTTACTTACCCAGGCATGCGATTCGTATATCTCTTCTTGGAGCACAAGACAAACGAGCAACGCGTAACGCTAACGCGTTGAGCTGCAATATCTCGCGGCTGGTTGGTTGAAGAGGATAGCTAACATACATGATTCAGTGCGAAAATATTGAAATTCCGCCAAAACCAATTGAAAAAACTTTGTGAATGATTTAATATTTTAAAGATTTTTTTTTTGCCAAAAAACACCTACGACTTGCTTAAAGTCAGGCGCATATAACCAATTCCACCCATTGGTGGATTCGGCGACATTCGCCTCTCTCTATGAAATTGACGATAATGAACGGTTCGCCATTATCTTGTCCTAAAGGACCATTGAAAATTCTCGTAAATTAGCTCTTCGTCCATAAAGAATCAACGACATACATAACAGATTAAGTTACTCCATTCTACTACCTCTCCCAGAAAGTCTTCACCAGTGTCACTTTGTGTAAGCCATAGCGACACCATCATCCATAAAAGGACGTCTGCGACGAAACCCGAAAAAAAGTGAATGGTATCTGAGAATGTGTTACAGTAGTATAAGTTTCGTATACAAGACGAGAGAACAATACCCCGAGGGCGACTTCCAGTTCACACTCTTGTGTTGTGCGATGATGCTTACAGCCCAAACTGACTGTGAACATCAAGTGGCTGGTAGCGCACAAAGGAACGATATAGAGAAGACGAAGCCACATTGAAGATTGTCGTCTATTCCTCAAGTGGCGTCCTTTAACACATTCCAGCTTTGTCGTTCTATGCCACAACGGAATTTGGTATGTCGTATAGCACACCACCTCGCCGCACACTGTCTCCAAGAGATATGGTAAGTTACTCGGCTTCAACTCAATATCCCATGCCGAACATCTACTTCCAAAACAGGACTAGATATATATACTTGTGGTGACAAAGTTGGCTGCGATTTTTCTTACCTTAGAATATAATCCCATCATGGAAACAGAATGTAATAAGGTGCGAGACTGTATGCTATGTATCTATGCTCTTGGATCCTAGAGAAGATAATAAGGATTGCGTTATACAGGTCTTGCGGCGCGCTTCCGTGCGAGAGAAACTTTCAATATTTAAACTCAAATCTCATATTCCCTTCGTAATTTTGTGGTTTAACAATGTGACCTTCACATATGCAGAGTATGCAGCATCGTTGTCGTGCTGCTATGGAATTCCATGCTGCCTCCTGCTGTTCAAGATATACGGCTGGAGACGCTTTGCTATCATAATATTCATACCAGCAACAAAACATCCTCCTCATCCTTTGAGGCATGAAATTGAGTTCTTTCTCGCACCTGCCGTCACATTTCGTATATTATGTATGTAAGATGTGCGAGAATGCCGTAATACTGGTATAGAGAACGTTAACATTCTTCGGCGTCCTAGAGAGTCATTTCCGTCACTTTTCCCCACGGGAAAACTCACATGTAATTAGTCAACTTGTGTAATACACGAAAAGCTGTCACTAGTGAATGTCGGCTCTTGTACGGGCTGGTACCTGTAAGAGTGCTTAGTAGACATATATAAGTATGCAGAGGGTTGTGGGGCCTTTAATAAAATTTTTGGATAATTATGACACTAGTAGTTAATAAGTCAATTTATATTAAAACATGAGTTAAAGAAGTTAAACAGATTATGAGCGAAATGAGGACGCTTCAGGGAGGATCCCCCATTTTTCTTTATGACTCTCACATGACCCATGAGCAATATCTGTTTACATCATCTACAGTCATCGTGTTTGCGACAATTGCGAAGGTGTCAAATACTTTCTTTAGCAACAAACACTCCCACTTTATACGCTAAGAAGCAAGTACAGGAATATTGTAAATATTTTCCTTTCTGGCGACGCCAACAACGTGGCAGCTGGGTGAAACCTAGAGGCGCACAATTAACAGCAAATTACTTCATTGCTTATATACACGAAATTAGCGTTTTATGGAGCGTTAATCATGACGCTCGAGTCATTCAACAGAATCTCAATGGATTCGTGTTACAAAGACGCTGGCTATACAGGAGCCAAGATCTTGTGGAAGTGGTGTTACGCACATACCTACAAAAAGGCGAGGTGGCAACACGACTTTTGTATAGTACGACGACGAAGAACAGGACCCTCGCCAACCTGAGAGCTCTAAACGTTTTTTTTTTTCTCGTCTCTATTCAGCATGCAGCGATATAGATAGCAAAGAAGCACTAGAATGTCTTGAGGGTTGATATAGTGTCTTTACATTATTCTTCGGCTTCTCCCCTGATACAGCTCATTACAAAGTCTACGATGAGCTTACATTTTTGGTATTCATAACTTACTCCGACTCCTGTATTGGCCTGAGTCTGAATTTATGGACAAGGAGAGCATTTTCATAAATAGACTGAGCTGTGTGTCGACGGGCCGTTATCCTTTGTCCATACGTTTTGGGGTTTTCGCATTCACGGCAAGGAAACATGGCATTCAGCTCGAGTATCCAAATGAACTCTTTATGGTTTGGTATAAAGGAAAAAAAGGGAAGACAATGTGTCAGTGGTAGGATCTACAAATATGTACTACGTACTGTTGCTGTCCTGTTCAGGGTGGTGGGTAAATGAATGGAAATTGTTTTTGTAATATAGACGTATCCTGGATGTTTGAAGAACATATTCATGCCTATGTAATTGAATTTCATAGGAGCTCATTCAAGGCAAGGTTAATGTCTTCACTGAATTAAGGGTGGATTTGTTTGGCAAATTGGCTATGTGGACATTGACTTCGTAGGAAAACCATTCAGTATTATATTGATACAAACAAAATTAGTGAAAAGGTTACGATTTCCGCGAATCAGTTATTTTGTGCAAAGGGAGCAGAGCATTAAAATTCTTAATTCAAAATTCAAAATTCAAAATACAAAATTCAAAATTCAAAATTCAAAATTCAAAATTCAAAATTCAAAATTCAAAATTCAAAATTCAAAATTCAAAATTCAAAATTCAAAATTCAAAATTCAAAATTCAAAATTCAAAATTCAAAATTCAAAATTCAAAATTCAAAATTCAAAATTCAAAATTCAAAATTCAAAATTCAAAATTCAAAATTCAAAATTCAAAATTCAAAATTCAAAATTCAAAATTCAAAATTCAAAATTCAAAATTCAAAATTCAAAATTCAAAATTCAAAATTCAAAATTCAAAATTCAAAATTCAAAATTCAAAATTCAAAATTCAAAATTCAAAATTCAAAATTCAAAATTCAAAATTCAAAATTCAAAATTCAAAATTCAAAATTCAAAATTCAAAATTCAAAATTCAAAATTCAAAATTCAAAATTCAAAATTCAAAATTCAAAATTCCAAATTCCAAATTCCAAATTCCAAATTCCAAATTCCAAATTCCAAATTCCAAATTCCAAATTCCAAATTCCAAATTCCAAATTCCAAATTCCAAATTCCAAATTCCAAATTCAAAATTCCAAATTCAAAATTCAAAATTCAAAATTCAAAATTCAAAATTCAAAATTCAAAATTCAAAATTCAAAATTCAAAATTCAAAATTCAAAATTCAAAATTCAAAATTCAAAATTCAAAATTCAAAATTCAAAATTCAAAATTCAAAATTCAAAATTCAAAATTCAAAATTCAAAATTCAAAATTCAAAATTCAAAATTCAAAATTCAAAATTCAAAATTCAAAATTCAAAATTCAAAATTCAAAATTCAAAATTCAAAATTCAAAATTCAAAATTCAAAATTCAAAATTCAAAATTCAAAATTCAAAATTCAAAATTCAAAATTCAAAATTCAAAATTCAAAACTCAAAACTCAAAATTCAAAATTCAAAATTCAAAATTCAAAATTCAAAAATTCAAATTTCAAAATTCAAAAATTCAAATCATATTTCCAATCGAAATTGTTTATAATTTTACCAGTTGCAATCAGACACTCGTCAAGTGCACTTCTTATCACTAGTTAGAATTTCTTATAACCAGTTTTACCGCTTACTGCTACCTTTATATTTCAATTTGTGCATTGTTATCTCAACTTGCATTTGAAAATCCATCCGTACTGGCCACTTGTGGTGGAAAACGGCCAAGGGAGTCATCTCCCACAGGACTGCTTCTCAGGGATAGAATCAAACTCCCGAAAACGCATGAATTTTCATTGAAAATGGCTTTCCGCAACAAATTTTCGCCACTAGCAAACCTGCCGAACGACTGCAATGGTACGAATAACATTACCCACGATGGAAACAGCAACGTCGAGAAAAACACCACGAAAAATAAGATGCCGCCAGTAATCATTCCCCAATTGAATAGAGATGAAATCAGTGCAATTATGGATGCTTTGAGTCTGTCAAAGTTTGAAATCAAACACTTGGGCGTAGGTAGAAAGTTTTCCTTCCAAGCAAGGATACATACGATCTTTTCGTCAATCATCTGAAAACAAATAAAGTGCACTATTACACTTTTGCCCCTAACGATCAACGACCATTGAAATTCGTACTGAAAGGTCTCCACGACATGGAGTGTTCAGTTCTTAAAAAGTGTTTGTGTGAAGTGCATAATCTCGATGTTTTGGATGTGAAGAAATTTAACCTCAAAGTGGAAAAAAAGAAATACCTTGATGAGACCGTGTATCTACTATACTTTAAACGTGGTACAGCTAAGCTATCAGTACTCAAAAACATTCGGTCGATAATGAATACCATTGTGAAATGGGAATACCAAAAACGAAGACAGCAGCAAATCACTCAATGTAGGAATTGTCAATCTTTTGGTCATGGTTCCTCGCACTGCTACCTCCAAACCAGGTGTCTGTTCTGTGGAGGTCACCAAGACTCGTGTACGTTGATGGAACCATCCGAGGTTCGATGTGCAAATTGTGCCGGTAATCATCCCGCAAATACCATACAGTGCCCAAAACGGCACGAATATATGCAAATAAAAAAAAGGATCACCCAACGAGTGTCCAACAACGGCAATAGCAATCTTCAGAGGGCAGGCATGCCTGCAAATGACCATTCCCAGTTCCCTCCGCTATCAAGTGTCCACCAACCTGCACCGACACTCTCAACTCTAACGTCTAACTTATATAGTAATGTATTAAAAAGTAAACATGACTCTTATAATGTATCAACACCACAACTTTTCAGTGCTAGTGAAATGATAAATTTAGCTCAAGAATTAATATTGAAATTATCACATTGTAAAACTAAGACCGATCAGTTTTATGCAGTAATAGAACTAGCATCTAAATTCTTATACAATGATTAATGATTCTATTAAATGTATTCTATGGAATGCCCAAAGCATCCGAAATAAGTCAACAGAAACGTTTAATTTTTTAGAAACGAACGATATTGATATATTATTTCTAACTGAGACATGGTTACGCGAGGGTCAAACTTTATCTAATCGAAACTACAACATTATTAGAGAAGACAGAGTAGATTCGAAAGGAGGTGGAGTTGCTTTATTTATAAAAAAGGGTATAAAGTTCCATATTTTAAATAACCTAGAAACCAAAATTATTGAGTCAGTTGCAATTAAGTTAGAAGCAATTAATACTACATTAATATCTGCTTATTTTCATGGCACCAAACTTGACAGTTCAAAATTAAATCTTTTTAAACATGATATTAAGTTATTAACATCAATTAGAGGTAAATACATTCTTTGTGGGGATTTCAATGCTCGCCATCGTTTCTGGAATTGCTCCAAGGCAAACAAAGCCGGACAAATTCTGTACGATTTATTAAATGACCATGCTTTCCTCATTCATTCCCCGGTAGACCCAACATGTTACCATCCGAGAGGAAACCCGTCTACACTTGACCTAATCATTTCCGATGGTCTAAGCCCGATTTCACAACCGACTGTCGACGAATTGTCGTCGCTTCACCTACCGGTTTTGTTTAATATAAATAAATCTTTCCCAAAACTAGATCAATCACGCCCTGATTACTCTAAAATTTCATGGAACCGATATCGATCCTTATTAACGAATGCAATCGATCTCTGCACTTTAGACTTCTCTCAAGTCAATCATACTGATCATATTGATAGTCTGATTGAAAATTTTTCAGAAATATTGCGCACTGCATCCAAGGAATCCACAGGTCGATCGCGTGTCAAACCCTATATAACGCACTTAGATAGCTTTTGTGTCGCCCTAATTAAATATCGCAATAACATTCGTCGAATGTGGCAACGTACGCGAAACCCAATATTACGCAAACATGTCAGTAATTTAAATAACAAAATATCCACGACTCTTAATGAGATTAGAAATATGAAATGGAATGAATTACTATCAAAACAAGAAAAATCTTCGCGGAAACTATGGACTCTGCTCAGAGCAACTAAAAATAAAACTCGATATATACCACCACTAATATCACCAGGTGGAAATAAAATTAGTAACGAAAGAGATAAAGCCGAATTATTGGCTAATAGCTTTGCCGAATCGCATACCTTAACCGAGGAACTCAGTAATTCATACACAATCCATGAGGTCGATCTGGCTGTTAGCTCCCTGAGTGAAGCTCCCAATGATTTTTCACCGGAACACTTTTGCAACCCTTCTGAGGTAAGGACGATAGTCAATGGGTTAAATGCCAAAAAGGCGGCGGGTGAAGATCGAATTATGAATCTCTTTATTAAAAACTTACCTAGGCGAGCAGTTGTTATGCTTACATTCATTTTCAACTGCTGCTTGAAACTGAGCTATTTTCCGATTACTTGGAAAAATGCGGTTGTTGTTCCCATCCTTAAGTCTGGCAAAGCCCCAAATTTGAGTTCTAACTATCGTCCTATAAGTCTTCTGCCATCATTAAGTAAAATCCTAGAAAAGATTATACTTAAGCGGTTACAGCGAAAATCGGAGGCTGATCGTATTATTCCGAACTGGCAATTTGGCTTTAGATCTGGTCTTTCCACAGCCCACCAACTTCGAAGAGTAGTAAATCACATATCTGCAGGTTTTAAAAACAAAGAATCAACTGGATTTATTGCTCTAGATATAGAGAAAGCATTTGATTCAGTGTGGCACCAGGGTCTCATATATAAATTAATGAAGTATTCATTCCCCACATACCTAACGAAAATTGTGTATTCCTTCCTAAGTTCCAGATCGTTTCAAGTGAAAACTAAAGCCACTTCTTCTAAACGAAGTAATAATGCTGGAGTGCCACAAGGGTCCGTACTTAGCCCCACTCTTTACAACTTGTACACATCAGATTTGCAAAAGTATCCAAACTGTGAAATCGCTATGTACGCGGATGATACAGCCATATATTGTACGTCTGACTCTCCACACAAGATCGTTAGGAATTTAAAACGCCAGCTAAAACTTCTCAACACTTTCTATAATAAGTGGAAAATCAAGATTAATGGGGAAAAAACACAAATTATATTTTTCACTAAAAGGCGCGCTAGAAGGTTCTTACCAAACAAACGACTTAACGTTCTAGGAACACGAGTATCGTGGGCCGATAGTATTAATTACCTAGGACTTCATTTGGACAAGAAAATGACTTTTAAATGTCATGTGGACGAAACTGTATCCAAGATGAATAAGCGGATCCGTATTCTGTACCCCTTTATAAATAGAAAGTCCAGACTTTCCCCTGAAAACAAGATTCTGTTATATAAAACAGTCATGCAACCTGTAATTCTATACAGTTGTCCTGTCTGGTATCGTTGTGCAAATACCCACAAGAAAAGATTGTAAGTCGTTCAAAATAAATGCCTGAAAATAATCATGAACAAGCCATTTTATTTCTCCACTAGAAAACTCCATGCACTGACAAAAATAAAATTGATCACGATTAAATCCCACGATATATACAGTAGATTTCTAACCAAATGCTCATTGTTAAGCAACCCACTAATATCCTGATAAATTCTTTACTGCACTTGCGTCAATCGCTAATGATAGGTTAGGCTAGTTTTAGTATTACTTTAATTTAGATTAAGATAGTATTTAAGTTCAAGTAGGTTTTTTTAGAAAATTTTTCCTCGAAATATTATCCGCATAATTGCAAAGTACGTACTTACTGTGTCAAACTAACTATTTACTAATGTAGCTGTAAAGACTAATATCTAAACCCTAAACGATGTTAAATTGTATCATACACATTGAATTGAAACCAAATAAAGAAATTTTATTATTATTATTATAATTCTACCAATTTCTCTTATCAAACAATTTGCATTAATCAATGAATAAAAATAATTTTATCTATCGTCCTGTTGAGTGCCAGCGACCCAGCTGTAATGCAAAAAAAAGGAAATTTCCAATCGACTCTATAGCAGCGCTAAACGATATTTCGGTCGATTTTTTCGTTCAACTTGGATAATACTTTATCCATCCGTAGTAAGCAACCATTAGTTAATTGCAACTTTTTTTTTATCAAAAGTTGTCTTTCTAGAATTTATCTCCTAACTAAAATAAAAATAATGAAGGACTTCCATACCCTTGACAGTTTTTCCATCATGATACAGTTTTATGGTATGCTGCGATGTCCTCGATTTACCTATGTATGTACATAGAATTTTTAAAAAGTGATATCAATTAGTCAATATGCAAAGTACCTATGTTCCTGTTTACCTCCATACTCTGTGATGACATAGGTCGAGTACTTTGCTGTGTGTATGTGCACTGCTTATGTCAAGAGACACTTTTTATATCAAACTTGCATCGACACAGCACAGCGCGGCACATGGATTGAACTAATTAGAACACGGAGCGTTAATTAAAAATAATTAAAGGCAGTTTTGTGTTTTTTTTTTGTGTGTGTATTTGACGTTGGCCGTATAATTAATGCAAATAAGCCCAATCGCGATGAGAGCAAGCTGAAAGTGAAAGAGAAAAACAGGAGGAAAGAGCGCACTGAAAATGCTAATAATAATAAAGTGAAGAGTTGGCGTTTTACAAGGTTGCATATTATGGAAAATAGCTAAGTTAGATATAATAAGAAGAAGACAAGTTGTCTTTTCAAGTGAGTTGTTTTGGAAAACTAGACTAATATTAATAAGCCTTGAAAAATATATACTGAAACCTTGAAAAGTAGTACTGATTTTAATTTTCTTAAAAAAATCAAAGTTTTCAAGGTATTTGTTGAAATAATCCACCATTTTCTAGAGCCTACTCTATGCGTTTTTCCACTTTATATTTTTTTTAGAATGTATGTTTTCTGTCTGAAAACCTCTTAACATTCAATTATTCTGGCTGCAGTCCTTCAACAAAACAATAAGAACAACATAGGCCTAACGCGTCTGTATTCTTCAATGAATGAAATTCCTCACCTTTGGGACCGAATCTTACAAGGACTCGTTTAGTGAAATAAAAGAAAATGAAATTTCAATTATTATTATTATTTTCTTTTGTTTAGCGTTGTCTAACCTTGTTCCTTGTCTGGGCATCTTTTATTTCAATGAAATAAGCATATTTCACAGAATTCAGAACAAATTTGCTGAATTTACGAATCGCGAGTATGTATTTGTCTCAATATTTTTCATAAGCTTCAAGTACGTCTGCTCTGAAGAGGATTTACTTTATTTTGCGATTCTCCTTGAGAATATATGCATAACATGGGCGTAGCCAGAGGGGGGCAGGGAGGGGCGGTCGCCCCCCCCTGGCCGATGATTATGATGAAAAAAATCCTTACCAATGTAGTAAAAAAACACTGCACTATACAATGCTTGAAGGCGTAAAAATGCGAGTTTGATTCCAAGCACTACGTAAAATTTTCTGCTGCTGAGCATGTAGTCTGGAAAACTAACCAGATGCTTTGCCGCGGAATGCATGACCGTGATAGTTTCCAGCAAGGACAAATGGACAACAGCAAGTGGCCACTCGTAACTGACGGGGGTGCGGAGGCTGCGTCCCAATACATAAGTACGTTTCGCTCGTGGAAGTGGAAAACTAAAATATTTGTTATAGTTTTGGGTGATTTTTCACTATATCCAGCTTGATACACTCCCAATCAATAGGATAATTCCACTTGAAAAATCGCTTTATCTCGGTAAGTGATAACGATATTTTTTTCAAAGTAGGTGACAATATTTTCAGTAGTCTGCTTGTTCTTTAAATAAGAAGAGGTCTCAAATCCGGAGTCCCGATAGGATTATCTTACGAGAATTCTTAAAAACAGTACAAATGTGAAAGTCATTAGGATAGTTCCAGAGGAAGTAAAACCCAAAATAAAGGTATAAATAGATAATTTTATTTTGAAAAATGTGGTTAGTTATGAGTTCAACTTCCGTTAAGTGATATCAGCCCGAAGATTTTATCCGGTATTGAAATGAACGTTTTGAACGTAATTTAAATGAATTTCGTCCCAAGTTCCTCTAATCGCTTACAGAAGCTCTTTAGTGCTGGTAAACTGTCGACTAATGGTATAGATCTTTCATATCATTCATCCCTAAACATTTTTGATGATATTTAGATCTAGGAAGGTATTTCCATAACCTTAATTAGTTATCAATCAGAGGTATTCAGAGCACCCAAGCTTTTAAAAATATTCTTTCTAATGTAACATGACATTTTCCATGCCACTCCTATAAGATTTTAACAAGATATTGACCCTAATTATGAAACAAAGCTGATAAAAGATTGGTTTCAAGACCAGTCCATCAACATTATGGAATGACTACCATACTCCCAAGATCTAAGTATCATCAAAAAGGATAAGGATAAACTAGATCGATACCGGTACACGAAAATTTAATAGCACTGAGGAGCTTCTGTAAGCTATTAGGGGAACATGGGAAGAAGTTACCTTAAATTGCATTAAAAACCTATAAAATTCTATCCCGGATAGACTTTTTGACCTCATATCATTTTACGGAAGTTCAAATCACTACCAGCCTCATTTGCCGAAGTAAAATTATCTTTATTTTGTGTTTTATTTGCTGTGGAACTATCCAAATGACTTTCACATTTGTACTGTTTTTATTAATTCTCGTAAGAAAATCCTAATGGGACTCCGGATTTGAAACCTTTTTTTTTAAAGAACAATAAGGCTACTAAAAATATTGTCATCAAGCTTAAAGGCAATACCGTTAACACTTACCGAGAAACAGCCATTTTTCAAGTGGAACTATCCTATTGATTGGGAGTGTATGTCATATGAAGTCGCTCCGGGAAGGTAGTGTAATTTATCAACATTGCATCTGAAAGAGATTTTAGTGGGAAATAGTATACAGCTTTACCCAGTTAGGGACCTTGTAAAGAACGAATCTCACATTTCAGTGTCTTTCAATTTCAAGTTATTTAATCAAGTTTCATTTTGTAGCTTAATCACACCAGCAATGAAATTTAGATCTCACAAGAGGAATATGCAGTACTAGAGACAAAAATAGCACCGAATATAGACGAACTACCGTCTAAAACGCAGAAATTGGAGGCTAGTGGCTCTTAAATTAAAAAAAAAAAAAAAAAAAAAACAAACTAACAGGCCCGACAGTCTATCTTTGCACCAAGGTAAAAGATATGTAAGTTACATCCAATTTCCAAAACCTAAGCTACTTTTTTGTTGAGGTGCTGAGATCAACAGCACGCCCAGCAATGTTATTTATCTCTATCATAGAGATTATATTCCGTCACATTGGTCGTGAGTTCGAAAAACACCTTAAACTAAATTCGTTCACGGTGAGTCTCGAAACCATGACTCTGTGCATTAACCACTACACTAGCCACGCTATTTTAAAATTTGCCTAACAATATTTTCGTGACCGAAAATTTCAACTTTTAATGAAATCATGATGTTGAAAAAATGTTGGGCTTGCCCCCCCCTAACCGAAATCCTGGCTACGCCCATGATGCATAATCCGCTTAAGGCATACGGACGAATACTTACAATAGCACATTCAGAAATATTATTTCTATTAGCAACCCACACACGATGTTTTACGAATTAACGATGAGTTTAACAATTTATTGTGAGTTTATCCACTTTAGGGTATTCATTATCTTGTTATTTTAAAAACTGGACAAAATTAGAATGAACGCCCTCAAAACATCCTAGTCGTATGTGAGATACTGTGTTATATGCAGCAGGCGTATCTTCAGTCTAGTTTGATAGGAGGAAAATTTTATTTAATGCCCCCGCATCTTTGAGCGGTGAACACGAACGTTGCTTCTGCGATAGGGGTTCAGAAATGATGGAGTTAAGCCAGTAGGCGCATCGGGGAACTGAAAGGCCTCCCTTAAGGAGAGGTGGGACAGATGTTTTATTTGTCTGGACTTATTTCGTTAGGTATACAAATTTACCCCGAGACTATTTAAGTCAAATCGGCGATAGCTTTCATCACGTTAACAACTCAGCACCCGCTCCAGCACTTACGCCGCCCCGGACAAGAGGACAATTTACCGCCCCTTAGGTGTACTTACCAGGCATATTGATAGTAGATAGTATGAAACTCTTAAGCGCAATTCACCATAGTCCAGCTGGGCTCTGTAGAAAGTTTGTTTAGAATTTCCAAATTAAAACTTACTATTGAACTCTCCGGTCGTGCTCTGTGGCCGTGATCGTTCGGTCGCCACTCTGTGAAATAGACACTCATAGAGAAACGAGTTTCCAAACTCGGTATGACTCGTCGCAAGTTTATTATTCAGAAGATGATAAGAAATATTCTTATCGTAGAATAATAAACTAACAATGCGACTAGGAAGTGGTATGGCTGACAACCGTATCACACTCCGATTTTAAATGAGTTCAACATGCGTCGTTTATTTTCATGAGTGCGTTATCTGGAAAGTTCTTAGAGAATAAAAAAAAGAACCAATTAAATCGGGGGAGCCAAGCCAAATCCCGATATTAGCATGTACGAAAACAAATTAGGGAGGACTGCTATTTCAGATCTGGCAGTGTGTAGGTACTGTGGCTCCTCTTGATTTGCCCTCCTTGAGGACATTCGGCGACAACTGGGTTCGGAAAGTGATACGGTTGTCAGTTGTTCCACTTCTAGTCGCATTCTATTTCTTCTGAGTAATAAACCTGCGACGGACCTGAAACTTTATCACAGAGTGGCGACCGAACGATCACGATCAAAATTCACACAGAAGAGTTTTTTATATGGACTTTTGAGTGCTGCGACTTCTCCGGAAATTCAAATTTTATTTAGAATAATTAGATTTACGGAAATTTCGCAAATAAAAAATCGGAATTTCGTAAGTAAGAAATTTTGATTATAAGAAATTTCGCTGAAATTCGTATAAAAACATAATTTTGAAAATTTTATTGTTCTTAACCTCTCTATTAAATTTACAAATTCGAAATTTACAGTGAAAAGAATGTTCGTAACTCACCATTGCAAAAGGTTCGTGTGCTAATTACTCAGCCAAAAATCGACTTACAACTAGTGAGGCTGACAATTGAATCATACTCCTAATTGAATTGCCAAGAAATGTTTTTTGACAATTAGTCTAGTACAAATAGCTAAAAACCCAAACATCCAAAAGAAAAAGAAATTTTTGATGCCAAATTGTTGAATACACTGCCCAATACACGCAATAAAAAGTTACACCAATTTGCGCCATGGGTTAAGGGGGGAGGGGGTCCCAAAGGGGTGAAAATTTACTTTTTTACAAATAACTGGAAAACTAGTTTAAACGGCTGTTTCACTTTTTGCACACATTTTTTAACCGTCGACGGTTTAACTGACAACCATTAGTTAAACCATGATTGTACATCCGGCCCTAAATTTTAGCCTGCGTGCTATTTTTCTATGCTCGTTTTTTTATTTTAATAAGTTTCAGTAAGTCAACAGCCATTCAATTTCCATACAATACGTTGATTAGGAACATTTCTTTCCTTTTTTCAAACTTGTGCCAACTATGCAATCATTTCCTTGACGCAATCAATATTTAAATATATTCACGCAATTAGCAATTTCTTGACACAAATCCTCAATCCATACAACTGGAAATTGCATATTCTACCCGCAAAGTGCATAACATAGAAAATATTTTAGCATATAATAAGACTTGAGAGATATTTTAATAGAAAGTTAAGTAACACCTTATGTGATACTCCTCACCGCACCGACCGTGCAGTTATAACTTATTCGCATATGTATTTTGTGGTTTTAATTATACCCTATACCCATAATATGGTATAGGGTATATTGTTTTTGTTACGCTAATATTATTTAACACCTCAAAGGAGCCTTCGGAGGTATAACAAAGTATATATATAAATGATCAGTGCGGTCCCTGAATCGAATAAGCCATGTCTGTCTGTCTGTCCGTTAGCACGATAACTCCCGAAATAATGAACCTAGCGGTTTGAAATTTTGGTTGTTTTGATAAAATCTTGGACGGTATTGAAAATGGGTCAAATCGGACCAAGGGTTCCCCTACCTCCCATACAATACAAATTACTCCTCCTTGATATGTTAATTCGGTCGTAACTTTCGATATAATATCGCTTTCGACTTGCAATTTTGATCAATGCCTAATTCGGACTTATACTTTAAGTTGATGGAAAGAGGAGTAGGTCCGGCTATCCCTAACCCTACCTCCCCTACAAAGTTATATTCACCCATATCTTTTGATAGACTTTCGCGAAGAACTTCAAATCAGTATCAAATGGTAGCTGTTGGATGCCCTGATAAGATGTTAAAGATATACCAGGTCCGACCCATCTACACCCTCCCTCCCCTACAAAAAAACATGACCATGAAAATGTTAGCTTTTGCATGTTTTCTAGGTATGTACATGGGTATAGGATAAACACTCATCGTGCTATTCGCACGATTAGAACTCGGTCTCGTTTTTAATGTACATTTACGTTACCGTCGCTAAAATTTCGGTCTGTTCTGATCTTCAAAAATAATAAAGAAAAACATTTCAATTGATTCCCAAGTAGCACAAACGAGTTGTAAAACGGTTATATAACCGAAATACAACCATGGTTATATGACAATATTGTTAGGAAAATGGTTGTAAAAATGTTTTAAAAATGTTTGCTAAACCGTAAAAAAGAGGTTTTTGCCTGGCTATAAACGTAACATTATTGTTGTTATGTCGTTGGCTTTCAGACATTATTGTTGTAAAATCGTTGTGAATGTAACTACAATTTTGTATGCTAAAAAATTTCATACATTTTCTTTTTCAGAATTGACAATTTTATTTATCTTAGATATTTTTTATCTCAGATATACATATTATAATATTTTATACCTTTTTATCCAAAGAAATTATCTTTTTATCGATTTGCCTCAAGCTGGAATCGAACCTGGTTCCTCTTGCGTCACCATTGCCATTGCGCCATACTTCTCATGTTCTCTAAATCTGAAATACTTCACGCGCAATGCGTGGCGGTCGCAAGATTGATTCTCGATCCTGCGATGTTTTATTTTTCTTTTTTTCATATGCCAAAAATTATGTTAATATAATTCCTTTATGCTATTTGTTTCCGTTTAGCGCTGGGAAGCTTTGTATGCAATATAATTGCAAATATCAAAAAGATACTTTCGGTTCAAATTCTAACAATTGTGTTACATATTAAACCACGTTGTATTTGTAACAATTACGTTATTTTATAACAAAATTGTCAAAAGAACAACAATTGAGTCAAATTTTAAACAATAATATTACAAGGACAACATTAAGGTTTTCAGGAGAACAAATTGTCCCAAATGAAACCATCTTGTTAATTTTGCAGCAATTTTTTAAGTTTAGACTCAAATGCTCACTTTTGTAACTATAACCCATATTGTTGATTATTTAACTAAAATATAACCAAAAATCGGGTTGTATATCTAACCAACGTTATTTTGTGCTGCTTGGGTTATATTGTGCATTATTTTCAGGACAACAATTCATCCGATTTCTATTTATCCATGTGAAGGGTATAATATTTGTTTGGGTAGTCAATTAAGTGCGTCATTCATTCATTCATTAGGGTATGGTGGGGCCTATTTAAAAGTCAATTGCTCGTTGTATGAATGAAACGTTTGAATTTTTAGGCTAAGGCCAAGGGGCACTAGTTCGGATGCATAGTTTTTTTTCTCACTAGCATTGGGTATAAAGCCACTGATTCATTAATTGTCTGGTTGCATACATATTATGAGCGTCTTTATGTATACAGTAAACAGTATACGAGTATACCCCATATTTTTTGAAGCCAGTTCTTGCATTGTTATTCGTAAATACTGACATCAAGAATAAATGACAAATAGATAGCCCAATTATGGCTATTCTAGCTTAAAAAGCAGACAAGCTTAATAAATTAAATTAAAATTGCAAAATACAAAAGGCACAAGTTTGTCTAACTTGTTTGACCGTATTTAGTATGTACTCATGTTTGTAAATATGTATGAATGTATTGTTAATTATTCTCAAGTATTTAAAATTTAAATGGACGACAATACGAAGAGCATTCAAATCGTCTATCTGCTCTCATCCTCTTCAGTTTTCCTATAATAACTCAAGCTCAGAAGTATGTGTGTTTCATTCTACATTTATACAACTACGATAAATGTATGGCCATTTTGTCGTCATCGTCAAACTAGCTCACTGAGTCACGTACGAATTAACAA
The DNA here is from genome assembly GCA_949715475.1 of Microchrysa polita. NCBI lineage: Eukaryota > Metazoa > Arthropoda > Insecta > Diptera > Stratiomyidae > Microchrysa > Microchrysa polita. The sequence goes on along the minus strand of OX454415.1, from coordinate 128,440,203 downwards.
TTTGAACTTTTGTACACTTTGCCCTCGAGTGACTCGCCTTTTTGCTGCTCTATCCCTCGAACTCCTCACAGTCGGACTCTGCATCCGAATAAAAACTTCATTGACCATTTGTGCAGACCTTTTTGCGCTCAAGTGTCTTCCGGACAAATATATTGTAAATATAGTTCAAGTTTTGTCTAACCTAATTAGAGTGTTGAATTGTTTAGTTAATAGTTTGATAGTTGTGGATAAGCATCCATATAGGACGTTGTCCGGTTGATGGTCGTATAGTGACCGTGCATCGGAGTTGAATCCAAAGTGAGTCTTGTTACAGTTTTTAGTTTTGGATACTACCTCCTACGTATATGTATATTTGTTGTTACATATTTGCATATGTTTTTATACATCTATACGTGTTTGAACTTTTGTGGATGAATTGATGTTTTGCAACCCAAGCAACAATTCGTTTGCTTTAAAGAAGCCCTCCATACTGTAGCAATCATATAGTACCACGAAATTCATTTATCGTGTGACATCGCTTAAAGTAATATTTTGATCCGGTAAAACATCCTTAAAGTATTTTCCGGAAAGCTTATATCATCATTATGGAATAAATTTAAAGATGGTGGTATAAAACTTCGATAAAACTGTCTCTAAACGTTAACCTAAAAACGTACTCCTTTAAATACTCTACTCTTGTGTTTATTGGATGATACAGCGCACACATGCAATGGTCTCTCTAAGTTAACTCACACTATATTCTTCTATAGCACAGTCGGTGTCATTTTTATAGTGTGACATTCGTATGGTCATCCAATAAGTTGTTCACAGTAGTTTTATAGAAGGATGGACTTTGTGGTTATTTTACGCCTGATTTTGCATCTTGCTTAGTAAGGTGGTTAGTCCGGTCGACTTTGAAGCACATGGTCGATGGTTCGAATCGCACTGTGATCGGATTCAGCACTGATCATACTCAGATGTTAAAGGAGTACTCATTTATGGGGATACATCATTCTGTACAGCTTGCGGTTCATCCCAATACCTTTACCAGAAATTTGAAATTTGAACTAAAACTGTCTACAATGTACGAGTATGTGCTTGTCACTTTACTTCTACAAAATAGAACAATGTTAATTAACTGGGTGAATTATTTTCGTGTCTAGACCATTTGTGACCTAAGGGGTCATTATCATTATCGATATATGTAAGTCGTTCATTTCGTATGAAACATATTAGATTAGAAATGATGTTAGAATATATTCTTGTATTTTGTATCTTTGTTAGTTCGTTAATCACATTTTTTAATTTTTACCATACCAAAAATATAGTATATAGTTCTCACATTCCCAGGCTTGTAGGTCAAGCTTTTTATATTGATTGATACGTGGGCTTTAGTATTAATTCTTTAAATTGACAACGATGATCATACGTAGGTCAAACAGTTGGACTGTATAGATTCACACGATGGGGATCAGTAGGGTCGGTATATAATTCAGGGATTAGCTTTTTCATGATAAGATGCATATTAATACCAATATGGAGGGTTTTTTTTTTATTAAAATGTGTTTTGTTTTTGTTTTCTAAAAACAGAAAAAAAACGATACCCAGTTCTAATCGTGCGAATAGCACGATGAGTGTATACCCTATACCCATGTGCAGACCAAGAAGGCACGCAAAACCCAAAATATTCAATTTCATATTTTTTGTGGGGGAGAGAGGGGTAGATGGGCCTGACCTGACATATCTCTATTACCTTGTCAAGGCATCCAGCGGCTACTATTTGATATTAATTTGAAGTTTTTCGTGACATTCTATCAAAAGATATGGCTGAATATAACTTTGTAGGGGAAGTAGGGGTAGGGGTGGACGTACCTACTCCACTTTCCATCAACTCAAAGTATATTTTAGAATGAGACATTGATCAAAATTTCAAGTCGATAGCGATATTCTACCGAAAGTTATGGCCGAATTCAAATATCAAGGAGGGGTAGTTTGTATGGGAGGCAGGGGATCCCGTGATCCGATTTGGTCCATTTTCAATACCGTCCAAGATTTTAGCAAAACAAACATTCGACAAACCGCTAGCTTCATTACTTCGGGAGTTATCGTGCTAACAGACAGACACACGGACAGACAGACAGACAGACAGACAGACATGGCTTATTCGATTCAGGGACCGACCCTGATCATTTATATATATACTTTGCCATACCTCCGGTGGCTCCTTTGAGGTGCTACATAATATCGGCGTAACAAAAAAAAACAATATACCCTATACCATCTTATGGGTATAGGGTATAATAAAAAAACGTTTTTTCGGGCGTACCTATGACTTGTATTTAATTCCCCTCCTCATTCTTTTTCTTCCGGCTTATTGAAATAAGTGGGCAAATAAAAATATTTACTCAGAAAATTTTATTGGGGTTGCGGGAGCATGACCCCACAGTACGATTCCATTCGTTTTGAACTTTTTTCTTGCTTTGGTAAAGACACATTAATTCAAGGTTTTGTGAAATTGGTGCAAAAAATGTTTCTTAGAAGAACCAAAATGGGGGTTGGGTTTGTATGACAGCCCCATGACCCCATGGTCCGATTTGATCTATTCTGACGTATATTTTGTGTCATCAATGGAAATACATTTGTGTGAAATTTGGTTGAAATTGGTGCACAAATAAATAAGTTTTTCTTAGAAGAACCTAATTTTGAGAGTTAAGTTTTCATGGCAGCTCCACGACCTCATTATCCGATTTGATCCATTCTTAGATATGTTTTGTGTTATCAAAAGAAACATATTTGTGTGAAATTCCTTTGAAATTGGTGCACAAATAAAAAAAGTTTTTTGGGGGTTAGGTTTGTATGGCAGCCCCATGACCCAGTGATCCGATTTCGGTGATTCAAACATACAAACAGCCTGCAAAAATAATAAGCACGTGTGCAAAATTTCAGCTCCGTAGCTTCTAAAGTGGCCGAGAAAAACGCGCTGCAACAGACGGAGAGACGGACAGACAGACAGACGGACATCGTCCAATCGACTCATCTCATCCCTTTCACTCTAAGAGCGAAGGGTATAAAATCTCCTGACAAAAATGACACTTATATTTTCATTTCCGAGAAAAAAAAATAGTATGGTACTTTCCTTGATCTAGATATGCGAAAGCGTCCCGCACGCCAAAGAAAAACGAAGAAATTTGAATAATTCAAAAGTGAGAAGCGACTACGACTATGTTTACACGACGGAACAAGTACGGGTTTTCGGACCTCTGTAGTTCGGACCCTGGTTGGTCCTGAGTGTTCAAATTCAGTAGAGGTTGTCGCTCGCGTCGTCTCACGAAGTGTAGAAAATTTCAAGAAGATACGATACAAAATACCGGAGATATAAGAGTTTGAAAATCGCATTTTTTCGAAAATCTTGTTCTTGTCATTCTCGTTGTTCTTGTTGTTTATTGACAGGGCTACAGCCTCGGGACTAGCTCTCTTCTCCTATTGATAAAGTCTGCTCTGAAGCTGTGCATAGGCTATCATTTGCAACGATCCGTGCTGTAGAAAAAAAGATACAGCGAAAAGGATGAGTAAATATATAGAGTTTCTCGCTTAAGTCTTTTTATATGCATTTTGTAAAAGTCGGGGATAGGCCCGAAAATGCCTAGAAAAAAAGTCGTATAGTTTTGTGATTTGGCAGAACTGTTTAGAACAATCACTTGTATATGTGCTTCAAACTTTTCAGTTTTAGAGTGTCCGTAAGAGCGGGAGCAAGGGGTCAAAGTTTCTGTTTCGATTCGTCTCATACACGAGTACGTACATATTAACATAGTATTGGATGAACAAATAACATACCGATGATCCTTAAGTTTCCAGGAAAACAGCGCGGTAGCGGTTCACACAACAAACATACCACAAGATTTAACAAGTTCTCCGTGGTGTACCGCGGCGGAAACTATTTCGTATATTCTGACACATACCGCTACCGCACCGCGCTGGTTTGGTGGAACCTTAAATATGGCGCCGGGGCACCAACCCGATTTTGACTAGACTGACGGTGTATTGTGTTGTGTTCAAAACAGATTTACATGATGAAGACATTTGGAAAATCGATTTTTCAAGGAATTCTGATGAGTTAATTTTAACAAAAGTTGGCATGTGTGTTTATTCTTGTGATTCCACTCGGTTTGATCCTGTGTGATAGGCAAAAAAAGGAAACTCTTGGTCATATAGTGACTGAAACAGAGACTAGTCCTGATATGTACCTATAGCTTTTTTTGATTCCTGGTCGTGAAACCACTTTATCATCGTAAAAGCAATACTTGGTAAAGTCGTTTAGTCAGGACTGAGCAGGTTTTCGGGACCTTTGATGAAGGATAAAAGGATTTTTCACATGAATATATCTTATCTCTGGGGTTCTGGTTAACATTTTGTAACATAACTAACGAGCGTAACGTGACGACGCAACGACGATGAAGATCGAAAAGCCGAAAGTAGTAGATAGGGCTATTTTAAAAGGGAGAATGATGGTACCTGCATATAAGAACAGTCTCGGGTCTGTAGTAACGGAAATCGTGTCTTAACCGTTTGGTGTTGATAGGCCCAATTTAGAACTTAGCAGATATGGATGTAATTTGAATTACATATTTAGTACACAGGTTACATTTAAAAATAAGATTTAAGATTAGGATGAATGTTAGGGTTCGGGATAGAGATGGAGTAAAGGTTTAGACTCAAGTTAGGGCTAAGGTTAAAGTCAAAATAAAGTTTAGGGTAACGGATAGGGTCTAAGTTAACGTTATTATTGGGGTTAAATGTAAAGATAGGGTTTGCGTTAAGGTTGAGCCTTAGGCTTAGGCCAAGGTTAAGGTTAAAGTTAGGGTTAACATTAAGTTTAATGTGATGTTTGAAGATACCAAACGGGTTACTAAGGGCTTCCAAGATCACCAAAGTTATCAAGTGTATTATGGTTACTAAGGTTACCAAGTCAACGAATGTTACCAAGAGGACCAAGGTCACTAAGGTTACCAAAAATACAAAGGTTAGCAAGAGATTTATCATTATTATAATTATTGTTGTCAAACAAATTCGTGACAATAGGGCAATAAATATCGTCTTCATCATTTATTGATATGTATTGATTTTGTAAATCGAAAACTGCAAAAAAATATGATATCTCACAAAAGCAACTGTGTTGTAAAAGGTTTCCGCCAAAGAAAAAGTCGTCAGCCACCAAAGGGATTGATATAAATACAATCCCGCCAAATACTCGCATTTTGTCTCAATGATACACATATTCAAAAGTGATTGGCGGTTTTGACCCTGTTCCGCAACAACATTTTGGTGAGAAGCTCCGGATTCGTGCTCAGCACCCCAAAAAACATTACAAAAAAAAAAACTTTTCTTTAGGTTTATCACGTACCAACTACACTATACAGGGTGTGCCATTCATGGTGGAGAATATTTTAATGGTAGGTAGTGAGACTCATTTGGGGAAAATTAACGTACAACGGGACTCCTCTAATTTTAACCGTTACAATGTAATAGCATTTTTGGTGAAAATGCCCGACTTGTTGAACTACATCGAAATTTTCCACACCACCAAACATGAATATCAACTTTTTTTCATCTTCATGAAAAGTGTGAAACCTAAATATTTTTGTCTACATATTCGATCATATCCTCATCCGCACCCTCATCCGCATCCCCAAAAATTTCTCCATTAATATACGCATCCGCAACCGCATCCTCAATGTTACAATATTTTTCATCCGCATCCGCATCCTCATCCGCTAAACAATATCCGTTACATCTCTAATATAGATGTACATATATAGAAGATTATAAGTATAAAACTTGCAATCCAAAGGCGATTGGGTACACAATTTTATCCCGAAAACATTAAAAATCAAAACTTTTGTTGTACATTTCTTTAACTAATTGTTTTAAAAAATAGCTAAATATTCTTTTTTTCTTTATTTACAGGTAATTAGCATTTTTACAATGAAAATTACTTCGTAAGTACAATTATAATGCTTTGCTCACATGCAGAGCTGTAACCTCATCCATACCGTTTGTTAGAGTATATAGTAGCCAACGAAATATTGTTCGTCCTAATACATACGGAAGCCCACGCGTTGATCAATCGCAGAAACAACGACACCGAATCTAATTTTGGGCGCGGCCGAAATTTGAATACACGTCACATGTGAATGAAACTTATGCTTCTTTTTCTATTCTTTTTAACAATTTCTACCGCAGCCCTATGACGTGTTCCGATTCCATCCATTCCTAGATTTGTTTTGAGGCTTTACTAGGAACACATTTGGGTTAAGTTTGGTTAAGATTGGTTCATAAAGATAAAAAGTTTTTCTTAGAAGAACCTAATTTTCAGGGGCAGCCCCATGACCACATGGTCCGATTCCATTCGTTTCGACATATATACAGCGTACACTTAAAAGTAACTTGTATACCACATTTCAGCCCAATAGCTTTAAAATTGAGGGACTAGTTTGCGTTGCAACAGACGGACAGACAGACAGACGGACATCGCTACATTGATTTCTCTCGTCACACTGATCAATAACTTTATATAGTCGGAGATACTTCCGTCTGTGCGTCGCAAACTTCATGACAAAGTTAATCCCTTTCACATAGTGACGGGTGTAAAAAAAGAATTTGAAATCAATTTTTTTTCTTGGTATGTATTCTACTCCTAGATCCTAAAAATATATTTTAGTCGACCAATTTCACAAATCCGTTTCGCAAAGTCGTCTAGCTCAATTTATATATGTGCCGTCATTAAATCAATACGAACGGTACCAACAAAAATGATTCTTCTACTAATCGAATGGTATACCTACCCACCAACCAATTGAATGATATCATAGATTCCATCACTATGTTATGTATGTGATAGAAATTATTTTCAGTCTGTTAGCAATTCACCATCCATTTCTGCTGATATTTATCTAAACATTTCAATAGAAAACAATTGCAATTCATTCATGGACTCGAAATTGAATTTAACCTGGAGGAGAATTTGATAGTATCATAGCAATATCGTACGAATAGCATAGGTTCAATTACAAATTAATAAAATATATTCAAATGGTCAGCGCGGATCGATTCCATTGAATTTGCAAAGAATATTCGTATAAATGAGGAGGTCGCATGAAAAATTATATACATACAGTGGACTCGCAAAAATTTGAACATTCAAAAGTTGAATTATTACATTTGTATTACACACAAAAAAGGAACATTATCTACGCTATCAGCCTGAAGAATTTTTTTTTATCTTCTTATTAACACTAGCGACACTTATCTTACCATCCGCCATATTACCAGAAAATATCGAAAACACAAAGTTCTCGTTGTGAGAACGGGTAGTAGAACAAGCCATAAGGTCCTGTTATTTCCTGACATATAGTTATGTGTTCGTGGAATACATTCACTAAGAACGAAAATGAAGGCATGCATCTTTTTCGGGATTCTACTGTCATGCAATGATAGCTATGAGCAATTCCATACTATACCATGTTCATTCTAAAAACGGATATGTAGTGAGAATAGGTAGGTACGAGAGTGGTATATTCTTGTACCATGTATGTATATATCAATACCAAATTTGAATTAGTCAAAATCCGATTTGAAATTTGCATTATCTCTCATATGAGTTGTTCAAATATTTATTCATGTGTGTGGGTTGAGCAAACGAGCCGCCGCTATACAGTAATGGACGTAATTTTAAGGCATTTCAGGCTTTTTTGATAGATTAACTATTATTAAAGAAATAGATGCGCTAATTGGCAATAAAGAGCAAAAATTGAAGAAAAAAAAGTTACAAGATCTACTCGCTAAATATATAATGGAAAATGCCTTTAATGATTACCAAATATTTTTTTTTATACAATTTTTCTATTAAATCAGATTCTACCTCAAATCACAGAAATTAAATTTATTTCTTTGAATTTAAAACCACATTAAATATGCCTCAATATATCGCCAATTTTATACCAACAAACAATCGGGTTGTAAACAATTTTCAATTAAATTAACCAGCTCAGTGAAACATGTAGAACTCACACTGAACCAAATATTTTCGTTTTATCAAATTAACTAAATTTTCATCAGTTTTATTACTATTCGCTTACAATTTTTAATCAACTTGAAGAAATCGCACTTTGTAAAAGTTTTTCTTCGTATAGAAGAAATTATTCAAACTGACGATTTGTTTGCGCTAAATTATTGAAAGCAATTGTAAGATTGACAAAAGTTCGTCAAAATAACAAATTCACAATTTGTCAGATTCGTCAAAAGGATAAAACTTAATCAAATGGAAGAATAGCATCATTCTTATATTTTACATATATTATATTTTATCACAGTGAATAATTTAGTCATATATAATTCTTCTCTTTTACGAAAATTCTTCACACTGATGAATTTATAGTAACGCATTTTCTGTTTATTTTCTATTTTATTTTATTTATCTCAATTCCAAAAAGAAATTTTTTCATACAATTTGTCAGAAAGAAAAAAAATAAAAAGTGTCCTGGCCGAGTCTCAATAAGGCGTCCGCCATGCAGTGTGTATCAAGTAGTGCTTGTCTTGAGAATATTGGAAGTATATTTCCTTTCTGGCGCAATGGCAGTGTGAGTGGACTGGCACGCAAGCGGACCGAGTTCGAATCCTGATTCTAACACAATGGGTAATATGGTTATTTGTATATAAAAAAGTGTTTAATAAATATTGTGAGAGTCTTGAAGACATATAATAATAAATGAAATTAGTTTCAATACGAATAAGACAAGACGCAATGTTAATTTTTATATTTAAAAAAAAATGAAAATTTCTTCATATTGACAAATTATTCATCAATTTACAATAATTTGGTAATTATTCAATATGACTATGGTATTCTTCAATCCAAATAACAGCTTCATTGACCGTATTTTGATGAAATATTCTTCATATTAAATGTAAATTCGTCGAATTTACGAATTTTTTGGTTCAGTGCACTATATGTCGATATTCTATTGGAATTCGTCTACCCGCGTCGCGACACGTCCCTCCACATACTCGTAGGTACACATTGTCGTAGAACTGTGAAAATCAATTAGTCATGTTAAATTGCATAAAATGTACATTATATACATAAAAAAAGTACGTGCACTTAAAATAAGTCAGCTCGATGGCGTCGTTTAGCATTATAATATTCCAATTCAATTAAATTTGCGTTCAATTAATTAACGAGTTTCGTCGACCGTCAATAAGTAATTCACAAACACACACAAAAAAAATGTGACAAGCATCAAAGTGTTATAAATTCGAGAATGATTTTCAAAAGTGGGTACATGGGTGCGTGTTAATGTGCAATTAATAAATTTTGTAAAGGTTATAATAGCGTGTGAAAAATTTAAAAATGTTAAAGTGGTTTTGACTTATTTAATTTGACTTTTTGAACTATTGTTAGGTTGAAAATTATAGTCTAGTACAGATAGCTCAAAACCCAAACATCCAAAAATAAAAGGAATTTTTGATGCCAAATTGTTGAATACACTGCCTAATATACGCAGTAAAAAGTTACACCAATTTGCGCCATGGGTTAAGGGGGGAGGGGGTGGCAAAGGGGTGAAAATTTTTTGCAAATATCTGGAAAACTATGAGACTGAGCTTGAAATGTCCTGAAGACGAAACAAACTACATAAAATTACCTTTGTAATGATATATAACACTTTAGACATTTTCTCAGAAAATTATACCCCAGACCCAAATGTATTATAGTGAATTTAAAATTTTGGAGTTTTACATTTCGCACTGTAACTCTTGATAGAATAGACCTACCGTTATAAGATTTTGTCCATATATTGATAACAAACTTTGTTTGATTTGTATCAAAACTTGGAGTGCTCCGACTATTGACGCCCTTCTCACTCCTCCTAACATTTTTTAAAAAGGCATGCCTGTAGCTTCTTTTTAAATTGAGCCAGGCAGATTAAATTTGGTGAAGTGCCTAGTCTATGCTCCATTATGCTTCCCACCAAAAATTATTACCATCCGATCAAAACTAAGGGTACCCCCCATACAAAGTGTACGAAAATTATAACAAATTTCATATTTTTTCGCTTCTAAATTCTATATAAAATAGAAAACAAAAAATTTATCTCTTAGAACGTCATTATAACAGTTAATTGTAGTCTTTTGAATGTATGTTCAAAATGTTGTTCCAAGGCGTACGCTACAACTATCAAAAAGTTGGGATTGAAGGTCAGTGATACCAGTCCTGAGGCATTTTGCGAATATTTCAAGTAACGTGTACTAGCAACCTTCAAACCCGGTTTTTCGTACTTGTAAGGGACGCTCTGGTACAAACTTTTGGATATACATTCAGAAGACTACAGTTAACTGTTATAGGGACCTTCTAAGAGATAATTTTGTTTTCTATTTTAGATAGAATTTAGAAGTGAAAAAATGTGAAATTTGTTAGAAATTAGGGTCACTTTGTATGGGGGGTACCCTTAGTTTTGATCGCATGGTAATAATTTTTGGTGGGGATCATAATGGAGCTTAGACTAGGCAGCCCACCAAATTTGATCCACCTGGCTCAATTTAAAAAGAAGCTACAGGCATGCTTTTTTGAAAAATGCTAGGAGGAGTGAGGGGGGCGTCAATGGTCGGAGCACTCCAGTTTTTGGTACAAATGAAACAAATTCTGTTGTCCATATATGGACAAGATATTATGACGTTAGGTCTGTTCTATCAAGAGTTACAGTGCGAAATGTAAAACTCAAAAAATGTTAATTCACTATAATACTTTTGGGTCTAGGGTATAATTTTCTGGAAAAATGCCTAAAGTGTTACATATCATTACAAAGGTAATTTTATGTAGTTTATTTTGTCCTCAGCACATTTTAAAGTCAGACTCGTAGTTTTCCAGATATTTGCAAGAAACTGAATTTTCACCCTTTTGCCACCCCCTCCCCCCTTAACCCATGACGCAAATTAGTGTAACTTTTTACTGCGTATATTAGGCAGTGTATTCAACAATTTGGCATCAAAAATTTCTTTTATTTTTGGATGTTTAGGTTTGGGGCTATTTTGAACCAATTGTACTGGACTAATTAGGGAAATAGTTGAAGTCAAATTTAGTTTGAAGAATTCTACGGTAATATGGGGCAATATCCTCTTACTGCAAAGTCCAAATCCACCCATTAAATTATATAAAAAAAAAAACAATTATGATCTCGCAGAGGATTAATTGCGGATTTTTATTTACCTATGTTTTGTGTCAGACCTAATGTTTTGTACACATAGCAAACATTGCTTGCTTCGAATATTATATGCAATTTTTTAAATTTAATATTGCCTTCAAGCGTTCTTTTTTTCTTCTTTCAATTTTCCAAACCTTGACACCCATGTATGACAAATGATACACTTTCATCTGTTTTCTCCCCATTCTCTAAAATGTTAAGTGTTTCACGAATTGTTTGTCTGCATTGTAGTGACAACAAGATTTGCTAGTTAACACTTCGTCTTATCCTTTCTTACAATGTGTCGTCAATTGTGTCACCAAACCGCACCGTACATACTCTGTGCGATGTGGTTAAAAAAAATGTCAGGGATTTTCATGCTCATACCGTTCTGTTGAAAATTTTTCAACTGGCAGAAGAAAGTGTATCCTGGCTTATGTTCTGCCCGTTGCCCTCCTATACAATATACTAAAGAAAAACAATATGGCGAGGAGAGGAAAAAAAGTGAAACGATCCAAAGACAAGAATGTTGCAGGCGAAACAAAAAACGTTGAAAAATACACTCTACTCCAGAAGAGCGCGATTTTGAGCTAGGAGGTATACAAATGTATACGTGAAAAAGAACGATTGTGGTTGATGCGGGATGTACACAGAAGAAATTTTATATTGCATCAGTGTAAGCATTGGGAATATTTGTAAAATACCTAAATCCCATTAAGGCCCATTCTCTCAAAACTCTTATCGAATGGCTAGTCTTATCGCATTGAGAAGACACACAAAATTTTCATTTTGAGTCTTTTGAGTATTTTCTATGTGAAAATTGGCTGAGTCTAATAACAGGTCTAAAGGTACGTTGTCCTCGACACGACTGCATCGGCTCTAGCGACAGCGACTCGCTCATTTCATATAAATACTCATTTTCTCTCATTCTAAAAAACGAGTTTTTATATTAAATAAGCGAGTCGCTATCGCTAGAGCCAATGCAGTCGTGTCGAGGACAATGTACCTTAAAGGTACATTTTCCTCGACACGACTGCACGACAGCGACTCGCTCATTCCATATAAAAACTCGTTTTTAAAATGAGACAGCAACGAGTTTTTATATGGAATGAGCGAGTCGCTGTCGTGCGGCCGCGTCGAGGACAACGTACCTTAATACATTTATATACATTCCGTTTTAAGTACGAATTTCGCTATCCCAGCCAAAGTAGGTTGGTAAACCTATTGTCTATTATCCTTTCCTTTTATAAATCTTTTTATACCCTTCGCTCATAGAGTGAAAGGGTATATTAACTTTGTCATGAAGTTTGTAACGCATTCAAGGAAGCATCTCCGACCATATAAAAAGTATACATATAAGATCAGCATGACTTGGGGAGTCGATTGGAGCATGTCCGTCTGTCTGTCTGTCTCTCTGCTGCGACGCGTTTTACTCGGTGGGTATTGAAGCTAGCAAGCTGAAATTTTGCACACGTGCTTCTTATTATTGCAGGCTGTTTGTATGTTTTATTCATTTAAATTGGATCACTAGGTCATGGGGCTCCCATACAAACCTAGCCCCCAAATGCGGTTCTTCTAAGAAAAACTTTTTTATTTGGGCACCAATGTCAACGAAACTTCATGAAAATATATTTCTAATGTTCCCCTAAAACAGATGTGAAAATAGATGGAATCCAACCCATCAAATTTGTTTTTTCTAACAAAAACTTTTTTATTTGGACACCAATTTACATCAAGCCTCATGAAAATATATTTCTATTGATGTCGCAAAGAATTTGCAAAAATGAATGAAATCGAACCATGGGGTCATGGGGCTGCCATACACACCCAGCCCCTCCAAATTAGGTTCTTCAAGGAAAAACTTTTTCAATTGTTCACCAATTTCAACCAAACTTCATAAAAATTTATTTCTATTGATGGCAAAACACGAACGTAAATATTGATGGAAAGGTTCCTTGCGGTCATGGCGCTGCCGTAGAAACCCTCCCTCCTCAATGTTGGTTCTTCTAAGAAACAATTTTGCTACACTAATTTCATCAAACTTTTTATTAATGTGCCTCCATCGAAACAAGAAAAAATTTCAAAACAAGTAGAATTTTACTAAGAGACCATGTCCCCCGCTGTCTCCAATAAAGTTGCCTAACAGAATTTTGTTCCTCTGTCCAATTATTCCAAGAAAACCTTATTCTAATATTGATTTTTGTTTTGCGCCACTGAAGAACGAAAGAGGGAGGATTAAACACAAGTCATAGGTACACCCGAAAAAAAATTTTGGTCCGAGGAGAGCGAAGGGTATCCAAATTTGGGCCGCGCCCGAAATTAGCCTCGATCTCGTTTATAATGACTTAGGCCCGTATTTATAAACGTACCTTACTCAAGGCGGCAGTCAAGGAAATACTTAAGGAAATCTTAAGTCAAGGAATGAAATGTCATTTTCAGTAACTTTTTTATCCAAATAATATATTTTTACAGTTACATACTCGTATTTTAGTGCAAACATGAATTATTTGTGGAAATTTTTATTGTTACTTTCATGACAGAAGATAAATTTAAATAACTTGAAAATAGTCGTCCGTTTACTGAAAATTCACCCTTGACTAAAGGCGACCTTAAATTAGTTCCTTTACTTACTCGAATGTATGAACATTCCTGAAATGAAGTCATTTTCGATGTCAAGGTAGCCTTGAAATTTTTACAGTCACTATCACTTGAACTCAAGGTTGCCTTTTACCTTGCTTGAGTTATCACACTTTCACTTCACTTCACTTCACTTTTTTTCTGGTTGTTGTTTGGGATAATATCACTTATATGGTAATTTACTATGTTTTTAGAAAGAGTTTGTCATAAAACTTGTCAAATTAGTGAAGATTTTTCAAAAATACCGAATCAACATTGCATTGCTTGATTCAAGGTATCCTTGAGCTAAGGTCGTCTGTATTCAGCGCCTACTCTAGCATTTACATCACCCCGGGGCAATTTGCCGGCCCTTAGATTCTATACCAGGCAGCTCTTGGTCGATATAACAGCGAGTAGCTCGGAGCGATGCATAATCTCAATAACGCCGCCAAAGAAGTAAGGCTACATATCATCGAGTCTAAAACCAAGGTCATGATGCAATCAAAAACTAGAACGCCAGTAAATTCAAGCATCACAGTGGGGGACCTCAATATAGAATATGTAGACAACTTCACTTACCTGGGTTGCAATTTGTCAAAAGACGCCAACGAAACAGATGAGATAAAGCGACGGATACAACTAGCTAATAAGTGTTACTTTGCGGTCCTCCAAATTATGCATTCGAAGCTGGGGCACAGGAACACGAAGCTCCACGTGTATAAAACCATCATCCGACCTGTGCTATGCTATGGCTGCGAGGCATGGACCCTAACCCAAAACTCTGAACACCTGTTGGACACATTCGAGCGAAAGGTTCTCCGAAGAATCTTCGGGGCCGTTCGTGAACGAGGTGAATGGCGCATCCGGTACAACCTTGAGTTATATCAGCTGTATGATGAGCTACAGGTGTCGAAGATCGTGAAATTGCAGCGATTGCAATGGGCGGGTCATGTACAAAGGATGAACGACGATCGCATGCCCAAAAAGGTGATGAACGCGCAACGAGTGGACGGAGCCAGATTGCGTGGACGACCGAGAGCCCGATGGGAGCATTCTGTATGTGAGGACGCCCACCAGATGCTAGGCTGTCGGAATTGGAGGACAAGGTCGCGTGACCGCGACAATTGGAGGTTTTCAATCCAGGCGGCCAAGGCCCGACGCGACGTCGGGCTATCGTGCCATAAAGAAGAAGAAGAAGAAGCTCCGAGCGATTTACATTTTGGAACCGGCTCGGCTGCCATATGAAAATTAAATATAACACAACAATTCGTGGCCACAGGGGTACTCGAACCAACACTAAGTAATTCAGAGAATAGAATCTCCACTGAGATAATGAAACCCCAGTTAACTGTAGTAGAAACCTATTCATTCATACTCAAACGCAATTCATCACAGTTCAGCTGGGCTGGTAAAGACTTTGTTTGAAATTCCAAAACTATGAATTTCCTGAACAAAATATTTTAACACCGTCAAAAAATAAACTTCAGATTGCATACCATGAAACTGCCGGCTTTTAAACCAAATTTTCCACTAAAACATTTAACACATTTTAGAAAATTCCGCTCTGGAGCCAAGGATTGGTGCTGCCTTTCATTATTAACATTTTGGAATAGATTTCGATAAATTGCTTACACCCTGTGCAACACATAAATTTCAATTAGCCGGATCTTTTCGCGATAGGATTTCTTGAACGATTTTAACGTGCGTGGTATATTTTATGCGTCACTTGAAAATGATTTTATTAGAGAATAAGATCAGAGCTAGTTGAATCGGGGAACTTAGCTAAATCGCGATACTAGCATGTCTGCTATCTCTCTGACAGTGGATAATTAATCATACTTGCCTTGCTGAAACCCAAACCGCGTTGTTTCAAATTTGTCCTCTCACTGCTTGATAATTCAATGTAATTGGAACTGAAGGAATCCATCCTTGCAACGATTACGAAATTAAATTGAACTGCTGCTAAAGGTGGATGGAAGTTATCGAAAACGAAAATTAGTGATGTAAAATGCAATTGGAAATGTAAAATTTTCACTGAATTGTTTCTTTTAAAAAGCCTCTTATGTGCTTAAACAGACTAAACAACAATTTCCGATTTCACCTTCCGGAAATCAAATTGGGACATATCGAATAAATGCAATAATTACGTGCTATATTTCGTCCTCTATTTGAAAATTTATTGGTCCTTCCCTTTAGCAAGAGACTCGAAATTGCCGATAAGCGGCTGAGTTAACGCACCATGGCCCCACATGGGGCTATACGGTACTGAGAAGAAGAAGAAAGAAAAGATCGTTAGACTTTGCGCCAATTTTTAAATGAATCGTACGCTTTAAACTTTGTAACATCGTATCTAACAAAATGGTGCAATTCCGTGCTCATAGTATGTCAAACAGCTTTTAGTCTTGCCCCTTCTAAACGAGATCCTGGCTACGCTACGCCCTTGCTTCTAACAGCGTTGAGTGTTAAAACATACATTTGTTCTTCACATGCTGATGATGTTTTATCAATGAAGTAATGAAGACACTGAGAACTTTTGGGCTTCTTTATGGGTCCTGTTTAGTAGACGGGTAGATGTTGAAATAATAAAACAAGTTGTGTATCAGGTATAATAGTCTAAGAAAATTGAGCCAAAATATGGCCATCCAACGGCAAAAATCCTACATCGGAAAGTTTTTTGGATTATGGTTGGGGATGGTTCCCAGATTATGGCATTAAAAGTCCCAACCGATTGGAGGTCCGCAACCTTTAAAAAAGGGGGAAAGGGGGGGGGCATTTTGTTTGTGTTTAATTGAATATTTCGGCGTTAGACTAGAAAATAATTTAGAATATTTTCATTTTAAACCTTTTTTAAAAGCTCCATAACTTTTGAAAGAATGCTAGTTCAGCCGTAAAATTTTGTATAAGTATTCACAATAAGTTCAAGATCATTTTAAGGTAAACATAGAGACGCTCCGGTCAAGGATCCCCATTATCCCCCCATTTAAATTTGTCAAAATGGCATGTCCATAACTCCCCCCAAAATTGGAGCAGAGTGCTAAATTTTGGCTTGTTGCGATTGGAGGTGATAGTCACCCCACACACCAAAAATCACCTCATACATACATATAACTGATTATGTACGAATATATAATGTGCAGTAATCACAATAATTTAACCCTTTCCCGGACAGAACGTCTATAGACGTCCAATTTTGAGCATTTGACATGCAAATCGTGTCAAATTTTGGCGTTGTGTCCGGCAATGAGTTAATGAGAAATCCATTAATAATAAATTAAGCTTTTTTATTTCCGAAAAATTTGAATTTTAAAAAGACACTCTCTTTTTGGAAACAATAACGTGTGAAGTTCCGACTCTATTATAATTTGCATGTATAATTTATCAATTTTTTGTTTTCTAATATCAAAAACCGTGACGTCATATCAAACAAAAGCTGCCATTGGCTAAAAATAATCATACGATAGACAAATGATTGTGTCCCCGCAATATGTCCCCAACCCGAGACCATCAACAGCACTTTCAAAATTCATTGACTTTTCGCCAAGAAAAGATTTATTTGTACACTCGTATGTCGTATCACATAAATATGTATGTATGTATTTTCAACGTTTCGCTCTCACCTCTCAAACAAAATGATAAACGTGTATAGACATAGCGCCGCGTCCGCGGTTTGCGTCGCGATCTATCTCTACTCTAACTCAGTGGCGGTCACTACACCTCTACACCTGTGAATGCGTATGTCATGCGACTTTACGCTACTTTAATGTGTAAACGTCGCATTAATAAGCAACTGTTAGTACTGGGTGGCCCAATGTTCACGCAGGAGTTTTAATCAATTATCAAAGATTTATAATTTTAATTTGTATTCAAAGCGTGAAGGAAAGAACACATCTTGGAGTTTTTTTTTTACCAATTACGAAATCTAACATGTTTTGAATGTCTTTTTTACATTTTCATTTTTACATTTTCGAATGTCTACTGAGCAGGATATAAAAAGAACTTTTTGAGACAAATGATTATGTTCGGCTAATCTCAAGGCCCCTGATTTTTTATTAAGATAACATATCGAAAATTATTTTTGTTCAATTCAACAACTCAGTTAACCCTTCTGTCGGCACCTACTACAATATGCATATTCTATACCCAATAGGTCTGGCTGGACCTACTGAGAAAAAAGTTTTATTTTTTAGAAAAGGTGAAATTTTTATCGGTAGAATCATTCTATCAATTCCTTACTGCCATTTTTAAACAATAAAAGTATTAAAATCATTTTTGTATATACACTAGAGATGGCAAAAAAGTAACTACCCGTTACTTAAGTAGTCGTTACTAATAAGTATCGGAAGTAACGACTACCGAGTACAAAAAGTAGTCGTTACATGTGTACCGAGCAACAAACAAACAAAGCAATCTCGTATGTATGTACTTAGGCACAAACACAAGAATCGAGCATACCAAGTAGTATACAGTCTGATATCTAATCATGACGGTTATCATCCCTGTGAGCTACGCGGGATAAATGCTCTCTTAGAGAATGTTGTTGCGAGTCCAGCGATACCTTGATCGTGTCGATCGGTTCAAGGATTCTAGAGATATCGACGGATTTCGGAAGTAGTACGAAGCTGATTGTGAAATTGCTGTGAGCAATATCCAGTTTGACAGTTATCTCTGACCCCCCTGTGCACTGACCGAAAAAGAGGATCCATCAACTCGTTAGACAACTTTGTGGTGAGTCTAGCGACATCTCGATCGTGTGGCCACGCCAAAGGATTACAGAGATATCGACGGATTTCCGAAAGATTATGCGGTTTCGTTCATAGTGTGCGATAGGAAATCGTGCTGGCTCGATACTTGCGCAATGCGCTTCTCTGCTCGATACTTGCGCTTCTATCTGAGAGTAGATATCATACCGTGTGCTGCTCGCCGAATAGTGCAAGCTACAAGCGCAAGAATCGAGTAGATCGAGTAGTACACTGTCTTATATCTACATTCTCTCAATAATCAAAAATCGAGCAAACCGAGTAATCGCGCAGACCGAGTAATCGAGCAGACCGAGTAGTAGGTAAGCGCAGTGCGCAAGTATCGAGCCGGCACGATTTCCTATCGCATACTATTAATGAACGAAACGATTGACCTCGTATTCTTTCGGAAATCCGTCGATATCTCTGCAATCCTTTGACGTGGCGACACGATATAGGTGTCGTTGGACTCACCACAAAATTTTCTAATGGGTCGACGGATCCTCTTTTTCGGTCAGTGCACAGGGGGGTCCGAAATAACTGTCAAACTGGATATTAACACACAGCAATTTCACAATCAACTTCGTACTACTTCCGAAATCCGACGATATCTTTAGAATCCTTGAGCCGATCGGCACGATCAAGGTGTCGCTGGACTCGCAACAAAATTCTCTAAGGGAGCATTTTTTTCCCGCAGCTCACAGGGGTGTCAGGGGTAACCGCCAAAGTACAATAATTCACAAAAAGTATGCTCTTGTCAACCTAGATGTTGGCCACAGCAATTTTAAGATCGACTTCGTATTCGTTCGGAAATACCTCGATATCTCTGCAATTCTTTGGGGGAGCGACACGATCGAGATGTTGCTTGGTTCGGCACAAAATCGCCTAAAAGGTGTCGAAACCTGTTTCCTGATTACTGCACAATGCTTTGGTGGAGCGACACGAGCGATATGTCAGCGGATTCCCCACAAAATTCCCTAGAGTTGTCGAAGCCTTTTACCCGTTAGTGCAGTCAGAGATAACCGTCAGCCAATATGTTGACCAAAGCAATTGACGATTAACTTCGTACCATGCACATTAGAAAATGGTCGATATCTCTACAATTTGCGGCCGAGCGATACGATTGGGTTTCCGCCTGTCTCGCAATTTAATTGTGTAAAACAGTGCAAAAGATGAGTACAAGCCCTCCTACCATCTCTACTATGTCCGAGACGAACCTGGAATAAGAGGACTATCGCATTCGCGTAGGTTGTCGTTGCAGTCGTTGTAGTTTTTTATGTGTTTCTTTAAAAGCAACGATTACTAAGTAACGATTACAAAGTAACGATTACTCGAAACAAATGTAACAAGTATAACCGATTACTGAAATGTAACTAAAGTTGACATCACTGATATACACTATACGTTTTTAAGTGGACATATTTTGAGGTGGTATTATTTATTATAAAAATGTTTTTCCCTCATTTTCATCTCTTTTTGCTTCTCTATTTTCATGGCATATATCTAGTAGAAAGTTTTTTCGAATTTTTAATACCAATATTTTTGGGCAAATATTAGGCGCTTTGTTAGTAGATTTTACCTACATATTAGTCTGCAGATTTAGGGAAGTAGGTGGAAAGAAAAAGGGAATTTTCAAGCGCGAAAATCATTTCATTATAAATTTTTCGTAAATTTCTTGATCAAATCTATTTTGAAAGACGTTCGTAAGTCTCTCGTACTTTACAGTTACAGTCCTAACTATTACAAAGGAAAAAGCAGGTTTGAATTTCCTTGAATCAAATCTCAGTTGATTAGGTGATGTTATAAAACGTCTTGAAATTAGGCATACTTATTTCTTGAGCTTCACGGCTTTTCATAGAAAAATCTGAGAAATTTTTATCGTTTATAGTACAAATTGAATTTTAATGACACTCTTACATCAAAAATAGGAGAATTTTAAGAGAATTTCATATTTGCACCTTTTACCTCAAGAGAAGAATGGGGGGAAAAACTGTAGGTCTGTCCAGACCTATTGGGTATCAAAAAGCACTATTAATTGAAAATTATCAAAAACATACTCAAAACTTCAACCGATTTTTTTTCAAATTTATGCAAAATGCTTCCAAACATATTATTCTAGGATATCATGAAATATGAAGTCGCTGCGATTTCATCTTCTATACTTTTATGACCAAAATATAGTGCCAAAAGTCTGGCCAGACCTTTGTGCCGACAGAAGGGTTAAGGCAAATAAGCCAGAGACCAGAGACGTTGCATACTGTAATGAACCAGCGAGCGAGAAAGCTCATTTTGGAAAAGCGAAAAAGGAAGAAAATTAAAATGTGTCATATTCCGTACTAAGTGTAAAAAAACTGATTGAAACACCTTCATAACTATTGGTACACCTTGTAGATGGACAGCATAGACATTAAAAATAAACATTAAACACGCCGCAAATGTGCGGCCATGTAACTGTGAATGCGCGCATCTGTGGGTATGTAATGGAGCAGGAGGCTCGACTTTTTTATTTATAGATGACACATTTGTCATGAATATATGGTAATTTTTAACATACTCGTACGACCAATATACATACATACATATTGGCAAATTTTCAAAATTATTCAAATTACAAATGCCACTATTGGCGTCGGGAAAATCGGATTTGATCTTTTGTATAACTTCCGGAAAACACTTTTTTCTTTTTTTTACGATTAATGTGTTTCTAACAATAACTACAAAACAAAATTACTCATAACATGTATGTATGTATATAAAAAGCTTAAAGAAACAAAACCAAAAAAAATGTCACCGGTTTGAATTGGTTTCGCACGAAAAATGTACTAGGCAAATATTAATTTAAAATGTTTTGGTTTGTTGTATTCTCTTCTAAGCGAATTTTTATTTTATTTTGAGCGTGTATGGGGAGATTTTTTTTGTGTGCTGCCTAAACAAATATAAACTAAAACTAGTCAATAGCATTAAAAAGATACATGATGTCTTGTGCACATAATGTATTATTATTTAAGAGCACCTACGTCGCAATTTTTATGCTAATGAAGCGAAAAAACGTAGTTTAGTTAGAGAAAAACAAGATTTTTTTAGAAAAGAATACAGGGTGTGTAAACTTCTTATTTATTATGTATAAAGTAAGAAAAAACTCGATTTGACATTGTCATTCAGTTTATTAGAATTTCGAATGTTGAATTTATGTATTAGGTTAGGTTAACTACTGAGTACAGTCGACAGTTAGTTAATTTATTTTTTTGTTACATTCGAACTGTAATGCGATTTTAAAAACACCATAAAACATCGAAAATTCATCCTTCAATTTTTGTTCCCCTGCAGATCAAATTCAATTCGGCTGATCTCTTCGCGGGTGGATGCAGTTGTTTTTGAAAAGACTTGGTTAACCCTTGAAAGATAACCTACATTTCAGAGACGCACAAAAAAAATGAAATCGTTGTAACTTCTAATTCGACCTCGAATATGGTTCATATCAATAGTTAGGCTCTTTTATTATTTATTTAATAATGAAAAAGTCCCATACACAGATTTTGATTTTTTTTAATAAATAAATTAAAAACCACCCCTATTTGAGATTGTAGATTGAGATTGGTTTTAGTAAAATTAAGTTTAAATGAAGGCACAAATGCTGAGTTGTAAATAGAAGAACAACATTTGTTGATGATTATCCTTAATCCTGGCCCGAAATTAAGTTGATTGATTGATTATTTCGGCCATAACTTTCGACAAAATAGCACTAGCGTTCTGAAATATTGATAAATGCTATTTGTTACATATCCTTGAAGTTGATGGAAAGTGGGACATGTCCGACAACCCCTACTCTACCTCCCCTAGAAAACTATATTCAGCCAAATCTTTTGATGAAATGTTGCGAAAAACTTCAAATTTGTGTCAAATAAAATCAATAAAATTTCAAGGTGTGCCAGATCCGATGAATCTACTCCTTCCTCCACTAGAAAAAAAAAGACTTAAAACGAAAAGTTATATTTTTTTTATTTAAATCAAATCCAATAACTATACAGTACAGCCATTGGATATTATCCTGTTGAAAAAATTCATTTCAAAAACACGTGCTCGTATATTGTATGTTTATAGGCATAAATTATGTTTATCTCTGAAATTTCACTTCATGTATTAAATTTAACCTTTAACCCAACCTCCGTGTTTTTCCGCAGTCTTATAACCGCATATGTAGTGGCAATCAACAGCAAAGGTCGTCTGTAAATCTTGATTAAATCATTAAGGAAGCTTATATAGATTCACAAAATCCATTTAAGATAGTATAACACACGTTGCCGCCGCCCACATCTTCAACCTGACCATCGATAACTTCATCGAAAAACATTCCGCAAATGCCTATCCGTATGTGTTTTCCCAACAGATTTACGTTGACTTGGCATATTGGATAAATAGTGGTTTGAGGAACGACATTTTTCTTATGCCTTTTTAGAGACGGAAGGCTCATATGGGCTCAAGGTCAGCACATATTATAGAAATAAGGAAAATAGCTAACCTGTAAATATATGGGCCAGTTCAGTTACTCATTGGCGGAAGCAAATCACATTAGGAAAGATATATGTATGTATTCATCTTTAAAGATGCTTATGGATATGGTTAAATAAATTGGAAGAAATATATGCATATGTATATTGTGTCGGTTTCGGTAGGACTGCGAAGTAGGCAACGTTACAACTAAGTTTGTTTATTAAAACTTTGCAGTTGATTTGCCCATCGCAGCTCTGGATCTTTTAATAGGCAAAGTAAGTCAACATCATCAAAAAGAAGGCATTCAAAAAATTTCCAACGATAAAAAAAATTGTGTTTTTTTTTGTATAAATATGTATTACACACAGCAAAAAATCCGGTGTGAATTTAACTCCGAAAATTGTCGAATAGGGTCCCTCCGTTTGGATAAAATATTATTTTATCCAAATGGATGAACACAAAAGTGTACTTCCAATTACACCAAAAGGAGTAATACTCGATATTTTTGGGATAAAAATAAAACACAAGTTTCACAGAACATTTAACTCATAAATGAGTTTTGTATAACTAGCATTTACCTCTCTATAGGTGTTGGCGACATTTCATTTACCTCTTTACGCTCTAAAAATGCATAATAAATTACCTGCCTCGATTCGATCCAGCGATCCTATGATTTGAAGACTAACGCCCTACCTACTACACCACACACACTATACGGAATGACGTTAGTAATTTGCACCATATATTACGTGCGGAATTAACTCCATTTTAAGTAAATTTTAACACCATATAAACAAAAACTGATATAATTTCGAATAAAAGTTATTATTTATCCAAATGAATTTTATTTTGAGTGTTTTATCCTAAAAGGAAAATGTTATACTCGGGACGGAGTGAAATAGATGTATTTAACTCCATAGGTATAAAAAAATTAAACCTTTTTGGATAAATTTTGGTTCACACCGCCTGATTTTTTGCTGTGTAGGTACATATGTATGTAATAAAAAATACCGGCGTACAGAGGGCTGCGCCCGCAATACGAGGGTTTTTTAGAATTTTGATGCATAGTGAATATTTTTTGTACATATATTTTATAAGCAATATATAAGAATTGTGCACAGCATTAATGGAATACTTCCTGTAAATCTATTTTTGGATTGGTCTAAATAAACGCTAGCTAGCTAGCTAGCGCCTTTCATTCTGTTCCAGCTTTAATTAGACCAATCCAGAAATAGATTTACTATTTACCCAGTTTGTATAAAAGTAGGTACTCCAAGGCAAATCTACAGGCATTTTTCGATTTAAGATTTCTGATGGCCTTTGAGCATAAAGAAACTCAGGCAAACGTAAGGCCGGCTTGGCTTTATATATGAACTGAATTATTGGCTGTTACTCTTTTTTTAATCAACTTATATGAAATGATTCCAGTGTGTCCCCTGACATAAGAGCCCATGCAAGCTTTCCTATGAGTATTGAACAAGTATACTTTTGCAGCTATTCAGGGACACAACTTGGTCGTACAAACTTTAAAAATAGTTGTGGCAATCACTATTACCATTCTATGCATATCCACCAAATTTCATGTTCATTGTTTCATCAAGTTAAAAGATATGCATTGAAGAAATGCTTAAGAGGCTTCCCTTGCATTGTGAAAGGCCCTTACTAAATACTAACTTGGATATATTTCCGGTTTGGATACATATATTCGGATGAAAATTCGTAGACATATTCCCTATGTAATTCGACTTTTTTAGTTTTTATCGGAGATTGACATATGGGTATTTAAATCAAAGAACTAAACGAGTACATCTCACAGTCGTTTAGTTTGATTTTCTAAAAAACCCTAAAAACGAAATTCAGCATGTCTCTTACCATACATCCCCTCAACCTTTAGAATATCCGTCCGTTCCCTAATCTACCCTGACTCGTCGGTAAACTATGGCCGTACTACTGACATTTTAACAGCTTATTTCAATCAGTTGCTATGAAATAATTTGAACGTCCATAAAAACTAAACTGGAAAGGATATTCAAATTTTCTCAACGCGGATTAATATTCTAGTGTATACAAATATCATTTATTAATATTTTTTATTTAAATTTGAATATCTATATCCGAGCTCTCAAGTAATTTGCATTTCGAAATTTCGGAATAATTTTTCTTATCAATTGTAATCTTTATAAACTCCAAGGTTTTTCCCTCCAAGCGTGGACGTACAGGCCAAAAAAATAAAGCTACCAACACCGTGTTTGACTGTAGGCTTCGAATGAATGTTTTGCCATGTTTTAATTTGGCCTATGCGGAACTTAATGAGGCTTCATTAGAACGGAATATATTAGATGTTTACTCATCATGACTAAAACGGTGTTTCAAAATACAAAATCTTTAACCAACGGTCCTTTTTGTCAGCTTTTAAACAACGCTTTTGCTCCCTAGTAATTATAAATTGCTTTTCCAGCGCTATTACGTCATTAAACCCATGCGGTTATAGGAAATGGTCTAAAATTTTTGACTGGTATGCATCTCCCAACCCAGCCTTGAATTCTCTGGTAATTGTTGAAGCTTTTAGTATTGGGCTGTCTTGTATTTCGCATACCAAATAGCGTTTGTTCGATGAGTTGAAAATTCTATTCGGGGCATTTTTCTCTTCGCGGACCGTATTATCTTTGTAGACAAATCTGTTAGTAATGCTCTGAGCGGTAAAATGTCAACCAAATCAAAGATTACACCAATTTGCAGGTTTGCATGATCAAAATCAATGAGAACAGGTCCTTGTTGTTAAGGCTTCGTACTGAAACTCACCTGACAACACAATTCACATATTTTGTTTGATTTTTTGAAAAATTGTTGAAAATTTTAACTAGAACCCAATACTAATATAATAATTCAAATGTAGACATGCGAAAAAACTGTTAAACAGTACTATAAGATATAATTTGACAGCTGTAAAGTATTTGGTTGAAATAAGCTGTGACATTGTTTTTGTTACTTTTTTGTTGTTTTAATTGTTTTCAAGCATTAAAAAAAGCATAAAAATAAAAAATTGTAACAAACGATAATGTAGAACATTCAACCGTTAAATCAGCGATTACCAAGAATTGAAATCTCTTTTCATTTAGTTTTTATGAGCATTTTAAGTTATTTATGTATGTATATGTTGTGGTTGAAATAAGCTGTGACCCATTGTATGTACATATGTACATATATGTATGTATGTATATGGAATAAGTTTAGACCTATTAAATTGTAAATTGTATTTCACATAGGTTTAATTACACAACACCACCACCGCCAAATTTGACAGTTCTTTTGGTCGAATGTTAGAATTGTCAATTCTGAAAGTTTGACGTATCATCATTTTGTCAAATTTGACAGTTGTATTTGTGAGAAATGTTAAAAAAAACTGACAGGAAAAACTAGCCTACTACATTATACAAAATAAAATAATGAAATACTCAAGTCTACCCATATATCAGAGCCAGCTTTAGAGTTCATTTTCTCAGGGCTCCATTACACAGTCATATTTCTATTATTCAATTTCAATTTCAATTCAATTTATTTCATGTTACGATTAAACAATGCAATTACAGTTCTAATACATACAGATACCGGCTTTATAGCCTTAACTCTAAATTAGCAAGGATTGGGCGATGCCCATTAAATTATAATTAACTTTGAAGCTTATTAGGGATTATTAAGGAAAAATTTTCAAAAACCTTATGTGAAATGTATTAATAATAAAATCTTACTCTAACTTAATCTAAACCTTAAATCTAAACTTAACCTACCTTATGAAGGAGTCATGTAATTACCAGATTTCGAATTAACCTATTATTTACGTTGAGGCATGAAGCCAGGAAACGAATACTGCTTTTATCTGCTAGTTCTTTCAATGTCTTAATTTTAATTTCATTGTGCAACTTATTGGTCGAATAAAAGAATGGTTTGTCCATTATTCTATTATTATTTTTTTTTATTATTGTATATACTGCAGAAGGCCAGGCCTTATTACAGAGATTCCATAATATAATTCTATAATAAGTTGCATTTCTATATTCAAAATTCAAATTAAAAATTATTTACTATGCCAATTATTCATTAATGATAAAACTACAAAGCTTAAGTGACCCTAACATAAAAATATACAACCTTTTAATTATGTTTACATCTCTAGTATTCAATATTTCGATTATATTTTCTATATTGCTAAAATTATTGAGATGGTATTGTCTTACTGGCATAATTATTGGACACTCTACTAATAAGTGTTCAATATTAACAGGTTTTTGTAAATTACAAAGCGTACAGTTCTGATCTAAGTTAAGCTTATAATTGTTTTCAGCAATGTTGATATGTTGATTGTATTTGTTAGACATCCGAATCTGTGCTATACAACGTCGATAATGTCCAGGAAGAGATTGAAGAAGGTACCACGCAGGCTGATCTGGGTCCTCATCGATATGTTGATACCAGCATGATGAACTGCTGCTGGTTACTTTAAGTCGGTCATTGTGCTTAGATTTCGCTTCGTACTTCTTTGATATTAGCTCGATATTTTCTCGTTCAGCGCAGTTGTCGATAATTTGTGTATAACCACCTAGTTCACGTAGCAGTTCGGCTTTCACTGTACCTAGCCAGTTCATCCGATTTCCGTTCTCCACTTCTATCATCTGATACGTTATGCATAGTGTTGGGTATCGGTATTCAGGAAGCATTGTTATTCGTCGTAGCCAGTTCAGAATGTTTACAATTATTTTGACCCTCATGTGATTTCGACCGCATTCTTTTCTTAATGAGTGTGTAGAGGTGTTGCGTGGTAAAAAGAATAATCTCCTTAAGAAATCCTGTTGGATACATTCAATTTTGTCAATGCCAGTTATTCCCCAGACTTCGGCTCCATACAGCGCAACTGATTCGACCATTGCATCAAAAAGTTTAATTTGGGCGTTCCAACCCATTTTATGCTTGTAGAGCATACTGCTGAGATTTGCTGTCGCTGCCGCGGATGATTTTTTCCGTTGATCTATTTCCCTGTGGCATGATCCAGTTCGATATAGTAAGCAACCAAGATATGATAATTGTGGGACAATCTTAATCTCTTGATTATTAAAATTAAATTTTCGCTTTCTCTTTTTTTTATTTTCTTTTCGAATACCATAATTTTATTTTTTTTTTTTTTTTTTAATACGAGCTTTTTGCTATTGCAGTAGCTTTCAAGTTGATCTATTTTGTCTTGTAAGTCAACAGCGTTGTTCGCAAATATCACAAGGTCATCGGCGTAAGCAAGCATCATGATATCCTGCTGTTTGGTGATGCTGATTCCCTTAAATCCAAGGTTTCGGAAAAATACTTCGATGTCATTAATAAATATGTTGAAAAATACGGCACTAAGTGGATCACCTTGTAATAACCTTTTCGTCACTTTGACAAACTGGGTATGTTCATGTCCATTTCTAATAGAAACCGTAGCCGAATTGTAAATAAGACGAATCAGTTCTATGATTTGAGTATTCATTTTGTTTGAAGCTAAATGTTGCCATAGCATGTTGTGATCGATACTGTCAAAGGCGCCTTTGAAGTCAATAAATATCGCAAAAAGAGGTGACTTTTGGATTTCGTTTTGTTTATCAATCAAAGTTTTAATAATGAATATATTGTCTAGGCAACAACGTTCTCGTCGGAATCGATTCTGATGCTCTGGCAAAAGTCGCTGGGATTCAATGAAGTGGTTAATCCGATTGCTCAGTACACTTGTCAATATTTTAACCAATCCGTTTTGTAGTGCAATTGAGCGTATTCTATTATCATATGAGTCGTCCAGTTGCAAAACTCGTTAAGCGCCATGTAGTTTATTTTGTGGAAATTGCAAAAAAACGCTGGTAAGTTTCTAAAAAACTTTTATGATTACTTTTTCATTAAATTTCATTTGGGATTGTGCTTCAAGTCAAACTAGATAGCTTCAAAATCCTAGATTAATATTTTCCTGATTAGAGAAAGGAGAAGTTTGGATTTAACGCCTTTTGCAACTGGAAAGGGGTTTTAACGACTTTTGCAACTCAAAATTTTAGCTGAATGAGGATAGGGTATGAAAATAATGTTTCTCAAAATAAAATTCAATGTTTTCAATTTTTCGCAAACATTTTTTGTTTCGAACAATAGGGAAAATAATTTAGAAAATGTAAAAATGTCTTAATAAGAGGGTTGTCAAGTTGCAAAACTCGTTAAGCGTAATTTATTTAGAGAAAATCGCAAAAACCGGTTTATTGTGCACTTATTGTATTTTTTTCTTCTCGAAATACATACATTAGGATGACCATCTAAATAAATTGCTGCGATATGGCATAATAATCCTACATTCGTAGGTTTCTGAATAAACTAGAAAATTCTTTGGATTTAAAGAGTTTCGCACCTGGAGATGGGTTTTAACGAGTTTTGCAACTCAAAATGTAGCCTAAAAAATATGCATTAATTGGCGGCAATAGTGTATATTTTAAACTTGACAGGATTGTTGGGGATTGCCCTCTGCATATGCGGGAAAAGTCCTGTTGAACAGGGAGTATATAAGAAGAAGAAATAGGGGAGAAAAAGTGACATTTTTCAGTTTTTTTATGTATATTTCAAAAATGGTCAAATCTGTATGAAAGTATTCCGAGTATGTCCTAAACTAAATAAAATTTCCTTGGCAGTAATAAAATTTATTACTCTACCTGTTTTTGGAAAATATCCTGCTGGGTATTTTTAGATGAGTACATTTTGCATCATTACTCCTGAAAATATGAAAGTTAAGCCATGTACATAATTGTGCAATGTGTGTAAATGTATGAAGCTCCAGTAATTTTTTACTAAAAATTATCTTGATCCTGTGGCCCTTGTTTCATCCTTATTTAAAATCAAAAAACAAATATGCACACGCCCGTAACTCTTCCAAATTACATTAAGGAGGAAAATATCGGTTTGTCTTTAAGGCAAAGCTTCATTACACTTATCATACCAAATATCAACTCAATCAAATCAAAATTAATTGTAGCTTCCGTACAAAGTGACCTACAGTGATCTACTTTACTTTTTCTCCGTCACCTTATACTGCCCTACGGTCTCGCGTTGCTTGCGGTGCCATGTAGAGACACATCGCCCTTAATACCTAATACCTCAGCCTACTTCACCTCTATCTTGATCGTGTCATCGCAGAGAGCAATGTGTTGCTGGCTTTTCATTTGACACATCCAAGTGTTGATCAGTTTGCCTTTAACCTTGGGTCCGTCAAGTGTAACATCCATTTATATCGCATGGTTTGAGGTTTTCTCAGACGGAAGGTTTCTCTGCTGCCCTGTTTTGGTTGAAATAAAGGAAGGCGCTCAATGTTCGAGAAATGCTTCTTGATGAAGCCGCATACCCCGAATTCGATTTGCTGATAAGTCCGTCGTTAACGGAAAATAAAGTTAGATGATGTGGACTCGATCTGATTTAATTCCAGGATTATCTAATTAAGAGTTCTTCATAAGGGCGCATCTATTTTGTCAATCTGGCGGACATGTTGTTTTGGGTGCGACTGCTTCGTTCGATTTTTGTTAGTCAATTACTCTTACACTATAGATACGCGATCGCCCGACAAAATCGACTTTCCAACGACAGGTTCTAAGGCTCGAGACCATCGGTAAACAAATGCTAAATCGATCGAGAATTTTTTTTCCACAGGCTAATTTCATTAACCGTCAACTTAACGTTTTTGAAAACCTAATGCGAAACTTGTGCGAATACGAAATTACGCTGTTGGAGGCCAACAGAAACATGCTCATCTCGCATGGCAGGCACACTAGGTATTTGTGATCATATCTTCAGGGCCGTTGTACCTTTCGAACCTTCGACGATAGCGCAAACTTCAACCTTAAACTTTGCGGAATACAGCCAATACAGGAACTATCATTCAACACCCGATTGAATTTAACGCTCAAAAGTTTTCGTAAAAATCACGCCATTCCGTATTATAAAAAAGCCCAGGGATATTATTGCGATCCTAGCAATGTGCTCGATGAAGCAGCCGTGAAAACCGTACTGCAGATTTAAATGAGACAATCAGAATCAGAACAATCGAGTGGCCTTAGCAGTCCTTGACTAATTTCGGCCGAAGAAACCAGGCTGCAAGCTTCCGAAAGCCTTCTGTTGAAACCTGAACCTATTTCGATCTGGCTGGAATTCTCGAATCAATTTCAGGATATGCATAAATCAAAGGATAGCTCTATTTCATCTTACTGGCATTACACACTTCAAAACAATGGTATATTGTGTGTACCCCAACTCTGCGTTCCAAAATATACCTCTTAACGAGACCCGCGAGTTCTAATCGTACGAACACCACGATGAATATACCCACGCTTGTACCAACCTAGAAGGGACGTAAACCTCAAAATATTCAATTTTAATTTTTTTGTATGGGGTAGGGAGGTAGGGGTAGATGGGTCAGATCTGGTTTCCCCTTGATATTTTATAAAGGCATCTAACAGGACACCGAATTGAAGTTTTTGGTGACATTCCATTTAAAGTTAGAGCTGGATATAGTTTTGTAGGGGAGGTCGGGTATCCTTGCACTGGACCTATTCTACTTTCCATCCATCCATTCTACGGGTATGTCAAAATTAGGCATGGATCAACATTTTAGGTCGCTAGTGATAATCTGTCGACAGTTATGGCCGAGGGATCGAAGGGTTTAATTGAATGGAAGATAGGGGAACCCTTGGTCGGATTGGCCAATTTTCAATACTGTTTGAGATTTTATAAAATACAACATAATGACTAATATTTCAAACCGCCAGCTTAATTACTTTGGCTGTTATCGTGTGAACAGACGCACGGCATTTTTCAAAACCATGACAGCATATGTTCCGAAATGAATTCGTTTTATTACATAAATCCATGAATTTAGCGTTTTCAGCTCCTCGTACAATTCATTTTAAATACTTTCAACAAAAATATCTCGAAGTAACCGGAAAAAAATAATTTGGATTTGACGTATTTTGCACCTGTTTTGATGGATTTAACGAGTTTTGAAACCAAAATATTGTGGTTGGATTTAACGTATTTTGCAACTGTACAGCTAGTGGATTTAACGAGTTTTGCAACTGTTTGCAGTTTTTATCGCCTTATTACGCCGTAATTATTAAAATTAGTTAGAATATTTTTAATCCTACCTATAGAGCATCAAAAGTGGAATAAAATGGCATCATTAACTAAATTTTTCACAATTTTGGATTTAACGAGTTTTGCAAATGGCCGACTCATATGTATGTCATATCCTTAAGCCTACTCAATTCATTCGGTTCAAATTTTCCCACATGCAGCAAACGAAATCAAGTAGGCTTAAGCATACATATGATAATAGAAATATGACTGCGTGTAATGGAGCCCTTAGTGTATTCGCATTCTAACCTGGAATAGTTCGATGGACACCTCCTGATAAATTGATTTTGATCTTATTTTTTGTGTGTTGATTGTTTTCAACAGGAAAATCTAAAACAACGTTTTTTCTAATTGCTCTAGAAAAGTATGGAAACACTTAGTTATTGCCTTTACCTTTTAAATTGTTATAAATATTTTTATAGCAACCTCATTTCTACAAAAAAAAAGTGTAACCATTCATAATGGCAGTGGTGTGGACATTTTTATATAGAGGAGTCAGAGTAATTTAGTTTTGATTAGTATTGATTTTAAAAATCACTTTAATGGAACGTGGCAGTCATGTGACGTATATGATCCTAAAACAATGCCTTTACCTAATCTTTGTACTGAATTAACGATTTCATTTCATTTCCATACAAATGAGCCTCTTCGATCGTATTTTTTGCCCGTTTCATATTGTAAGAAAAAAACACAATATGAAGGGTATAAGGGCTAACATTTTTGCTCTTTCGTGACGTCACCGATCTTCCCGTGATGCAATCTTCACCAATTTTAGTATGCATGATCCTTTGATGGCCCTGACAAAAAATCGGAGACCGAAGACCACAATTTTGATCAGCGAGTGTAATAGCCGTACATGTACCCTTGAAGTGGACGAAAAGCCAGACAAGGACAGTTTTCTACCGGAAGCAGATGCGTGTCGTTCGAAATGGGATGTTTAGGGCAATGTATGTGAACAGTTGTAAAGAATTTTTGGCCTTCTGGAGTAACAGGATAGCGGTGGATCCTCATTTAAATGAACGTACATGTCATCAATATTTAACGTCAACTATAGCCTTCATGTGATATCTCAAATAATACTTATCTTCGGCCGTGGCGAATATAGTGTGGTACACCTTACTACTGTTGCTTCAGTCAGGACGAAATAGCATTTTTTCGTCCTGGAAGATACATCTAGGCAACATGGGTCTCAAATTTCAGGATTTTCTTGAAGGAGTTTCCCACAAGACTAATGGAAGTATCTTGAATCCTTTTCGGGGATTCTTAGCTCCAAAAAGGATATTTTCGCAGAGAGAAGTTAAATGATCAAGATGTGTGTTGAACGAAAAGGGATGTTGAGGATAGCACATTTTACAAGTTAAGGGAAAATTTCGTCTTTCGGAAGCTGCAGCATAGTTATATAGATCCTGGTATGAAACTTTAAACTTTTTACTTTTAAGCATTATCGCCAGCATTTGACTGAAACAAATTTTTAGCAAATTTAGAGTAATCGATTCGCGAAGCAATATACAGCCGAATTCGTTTGATTATTTCATTCAGGACTCAATGTCTTTTTCCACCCTGATAGTGGTATATAATCAATATGCGATTCAAAAGACAGGGTTTGTTGAGAGTAGTTCCCCATAAGTCATTTGATATCTTTTGGAGGGATCCTTTTATCCAATTTTTTTTGCAGGACAAAATAAGATATATTTGTTTCGAAAGAGGATGGTCATGAGAATGCTTTTGATAAGTTTTTTAATTATTTTCGTCCTTTTGAAGCAGCATGATATTCGAATATTCCAGAAAAATCAAGAAAATTGTAAATATACCATTTGTACCATGTGTATAAACTTTGTTTAATACCCTCTCTATAAAATTTTGGGAAGTACTTTGCAGTTATCAGTCAGAAAGGACAAATTTTTCTTTAAGTTTAACATTATCAAAACCCAGCTGGCGCCGACGCTCTTCAACCTGGCTCTGGAGTATGTAATTCGAGCCATGAATTTGGACAGCAACGGAACGCTACTCATTAAGTCGACTCAACTAGTAGCTACAACATATCAACGAATCTAAAACCAAGGTCATGATGCAATCAAAAACTAGAACGCCAGTAAATTCAAGCATCACAGTGGGGGACCTCAATATAGAATATGTAGACAACTTCACTTACCTGGGTTGCAATTTGTCAAAGGACGCCAACGAAACAGATGAGATAAAGCGACGGATACAACTAGCTAATAAGTGTTATTTTGCGGTCCTCCAAATTATGAATTCGAAGCTGGTGCACAGGAACACGAAGCTCCACGTGTATAAAACCATCATCCGACCAGTGCTATGCTATGGATGCGAGGCATGGACCCTAACCCAAAACTCTGAACACCTGTTGGACACATTCGAGCGAAAGGTTCTCCGAAGAATCTTCGGGGCCGTTCGTGAACGAGGTGAATGGCGCATCCGGTACAACCTTGAGTTGTATCAGCTGTATGATGAGCTACAGGCTACAGGTGTCGAAGATCGTGAAATTGCAGCGACTGCAATGGGCGGTGTTATATAAACATACACACCCCATTAGGTTGCTACCAATTTAATAGACTGCCATTTGGCCTGCAGCGACTGCAATGGGCGGTGTTATATAAACATACACACCCCATTAGGTTGCTACCAATTTAATAGACTGCCATTTGGCCTTAATTGCGCTCCAGAGATTTTCCAAAAACTTAACAAAAGGTACTTCGGAAATTTACCTGGCGTCTTCATATATTTTGATGACATACTGATTTTTGGGAAAAGTAAAAAAGAACACGATGAAAATCTGTCTGGTGTAATAGCTAGGGCTAATGAAATTAATGTTAAGTACAATCCGAATAAGCTTCAACTCTGTCAAGAAGAGGTACGATATTTAGGATATATTTTTTCCAAAGATCAAATTAAAATCGACCCCAGTAGAATTAAAGCTATTGAGGATATGAAAGACCCCGAGAGCAAAAAAGATTTGCAAAGATTTTTGGGTTGTATAAATTATTTAAGAGATCATATTTCAAATTTGTCAGCACTAACTGCACGCTTTCGAGAATTATTAAAAAAGAACGTCGTTTTTTCATGGTCCTTATCACATTCAAATTTATTTAAAAAATTAAAAGATATAATAGCGAATGCTCCAGTTTTACAAGTCTTTAAAGAGAATGTTCCACTTGTAATCCAAACAGATGCATCGCAAAATGGTATAGGGTCTTGCTTATTGCAAAACAATCAGCCAATATGTTATGCCTCGAAAGCACTTTCTGAAGCTGAGCAAAGATAGGCTCAAATAGAGCGAGAGATGCTGGCAATAGTTTTCGCGTGCCAAAAGTTTCACCATTATATTTATGGACGCAAAGTAAGGGTTCTCACAGATCACAAACCGTTAGTAGCTATCTCTAATAAACACGTAAGTCAGGTACATTCTAGTCGATTACAACGAATGAAGTTGAAATTGTTGCGATATGATTTAGAGATTCAGTATATTTCGGGAAAGGAAATGCATATCGCTGACACTCTGTCAAGGAATTTTAATGAAAAGAATATAAATGAAATTGATAATTCTTTAAATTATATTGTTCATACAGTTAATATTGAAAATGATTTATTAGAAAAGATTCATATTAGTACTCTTCAAGACATTGAAACTCAGCTTCTAATAGAAATCTGTAAAAACGGTTGGCCTCAGGAACTTAGAAGAGTTAATGATTTAATTAAACAATATTGGCCTATTCGTAATGAGCTATATTTTGAGGATGGAATTTTATTTTTTAACGATCCAATAGTTGTTCCAATGAAGCTACGCTCAAAACTTCTCTCTAAACTTCATGAAGGCCATTTGGGAATGACCAAAACAAAGTCATTAGCAAGAACGATAGTTTATTGGCCTCGACTTAATGAAGAAATAGAACATTACATAAAGAAATGCAAAATCTGCGAGAAGTACCAGCGTTCTAATACACATTCTCCATTAATACCACACCATATTCCGGATTTGCCCTTTGAAAAAGTGGGCGTGGATATTCTTGACTTTTCTTCTAAGGCATACCTTGTCCTTATTGACTATTTCTCAAAATGGATTGAGTTGAAACCACTGAAAGATAAAACAGCCAAAGAGGTCGTAAGCGTATTAAAAGAAATATTCGCATGTCATGGGGTCCCAGCAATCGTAGTTTCCGATAACAATCCTTTTAATTCGTTCGAGTTTAAATCATTTTTGGGAGACTGGAATATTAAATTAAATACCACAAGCCCGTATTACCCTCGAAGTAACGGTCTTGCTGAAAAGGCAGTAGGTATAGCAAAATCACTTCTAAAGAAGTGCGGTGAGGAAAACAAGGACATAAGTTCAGGCCTTCTAGCTTATAGAATTGCCCCTCTAACCGGTTCTAAGTACAGTCCAGCACAACTGCTTATGAACAGGCAACTAAGATCAAAACTACCCATAAAGAATTCTCTTCTTCAGCCGATGGTCCCAAAAAATTGGTATGAGCTTAATTTACAAAATCAAAATAAATACAAATATTACCATGATCGGAAAATTGGAAAGAGACACGAAGAAAAAACGTTCCAAAGCGGAGACAATATTGTATATCAAAAGGATGGTATATGGAAACCTGCTAAAGTAATTGAACCACTAAACTCCCCCAGGTCATATCTTATACAAAACGAAGGCAGTAAAGTGCTTAGACGAAATTCTGTTCACTTACGTAAATCTATGCATTCTCCAACAATTCAAAATCCAGTAACTATATCCCGCGAATTCAATGAAAACGATGTTCACGTCCAGCCCGGTGTAAATCTTCAAAATCAACAGGATAGTCCACAAGCAAACAGTAAGGCACATGAGTCTCCAAGTAATGTTGAGGATAATAGTAGCAAGCAATCATCTGAAATGTATCAAACTAGATCAGGAAGGATAATAAGACCACCAGATCGATTAATGTATTAGGTCTCTTATTTAAGTACATTTTGCCATAAATATCATGAATTTGTATTTCGACTAAATAAGTTCAAATTACGTGAAGAATTTAGATCTAGATTTTAAATTATAAATTCAAAATATATATATTGGATTAAAATTAAAAAAAAAAAAAAAATATATATATAAAAGGGAGATGTGATATAAACATGTGAAGTACTAGAATGTAAGAATATAATACATACTACCAACATTGCCAATAACTCGTTCCAAGTTGAATTGTCAGTAGTTGTCATCTGAAAATAAAGACAAAGAGATCATCAGCAATCCACATGGTGTAAATTTATTTATATAAAAATATAACAGGCGGGACATGTACAAAGGATGAACGACGATCGCATGCCCAGAAAGGTGATGAACGCGCAACGAGTGGACGGAGCCAGATTGCGTGGACGACCGAGAGCTCGATGGGAGCATTCTGTATGTGAGGACGCCCACCAGATGCTAGGCTTTCGGAACTGGAGGACAAGGTCGGGTGACCGCGACAATTGGAGGTCTTCAATCCAGGCGTCGGGCTATCGTGCCTTAAAGAAGAAGAAGAAGAAGAAGAAGAAGAGTTCACTAAGAATAGTTTTCTAGTTAAATGAATCCAAGTCGGTCTTGAGAATTTATCTGTAACAAAAATTAATTTAAAAGGAATGTACCAGCACCGGCAGTGCTATTTAATTGACTGTGTATTTCTTATTTATATTAATTGTGAAAACCACAGCAAATGCATGTTGACAAGTGCGGGATTACGGTAAAATACGCATAAACGCGATGTCATTCTGCATCTACACGAAAGAATGGCAGTTATAATAGCTTCATTTGTGAACATTAATTGAATTATCATATTTTTTTGGGTTGAATGTTAAATCCTTAGTAGTTGAGTTAAATGCTTAACAGTTGAGTGTTCTACACAAAAAGGATTTCGGCAGACAAAGCTGCAATGGCAACTCCAATGTCGTGAAAAATTTACCGCCGTATATAGTTAGTCCACTTCTTTCATAGCGGTGAACCAACTAAGACCACTTTTTCTCCAGGCCAGGCTGTTTTCCACTGTTATTCATCCCTTTTAAGGGCTAATACGATTGTACATCGCAAAGCCACCGTATTTTGATACCGTATTTTGCTGGTTTTGACGGTATGTTTCCTGAAGTATCGCCTCCCGAGTGTTCCTATTATCAAATCCAATCATTCTGTTTATTGCTTTGAAGCGTTTTTTGGCCATGGCTGCTTTACACAGAGACAAAGGCAACCCAAATACAGAGAAGGCCCTTTATAAGCGTGAAATTCATTGAGGGTCAAGTTTTTGCATTTGGCTTATTTGGATTCCACTTTCCTGCGCTTTAATTTCCCCTTCATTTTTGTATAGTGGATAATGATCTAAGCGGTGTCATCAGTGATGATTGACTTGATTCTCAAAGGATCCGCAACAGTTCCAGCAGCAAGCCCTGGGCGACGTTAGGTATTGTTAACGACGTTATAAGCTCGAATACGGCCACTAGCGGGTGGATCAGCGTACCATTTGTGGCCACTCCTGAAATAAAATGAGGCCTTTCATTGGGAATTGCTGCTACCCAAGATGTAGGGTTTTCAGACAGGTCGTCATTGTCCGATGAATCTGAATAATCTGCCACTTCAACCTCCACTTCGATTTCGGCATCAGACGCGTCTTCATCCGGAATATACTCATCATCAATGTTCTCGTCGTCAAAAGGACCATATTCATCATCTTGCTCCAAGCATCTGACCAAATTATCCACGGCTTATCTGCAGGTCTATCTATAGGTCCCCAGAGACCATGTTGGTCATCTAAGGGTTAAAATTGAGAATTTCCATTACATTTCCGTTACAGCTCTGCATGGCATCGCATCGCAGTGAAGGTCGATTTACACTTTTCAGTCATTAGTCGTCATTTTCAATACAAGTAGATAGATTGTCAGTTAATTGATTGACTGACAGTCTGTCAATTTGTATGGAAAATGACTGTGATTGTGGCTGATGACTGAAAAGTATTTATCGACCTTAAATAATAGACACAGACTCCCATTTAAATGCTTAATCTTTTATTTTTATTGAGATGCGTTGCTTTCTGCCTTTCTGGCATTGTCCCGTTAGATACTGCATCACAGTATCTAATGAACAATATGAGAACAATATATGAATAGAATCTCCAACTCGAATACCATCGCATCGCTTCCTCTGCGAAAAAAAAGAATGAAATTGTCCAATAAACATTTCTGGGATTATTTTTCAGACAGCTTACAGGATTCGTATACGCTATTATGAGCAACCGAGCGACTATGCACGTAATATCTGTATGAAAGTCCATAAATGTTACCATCAGCGATATTTTGTTGATGAAGGTTTTTTGCCTTTACTCGTCTAAATACCCGTTATACGAGTATAAGAGAATGTGGCGTTTATTCTATACGTATAATGGTTTTGTCGTCATGCTGTGTTTCAAATGCATGTAGCGCCAACTTTGAATAAATCTGTTGATTGGCGGATTTAGGTCACATTTTATTATATGGGTCTGCTGAATTGCCTCGTTGTTTGTCGCGGCAGCATGGCACATACAAATGGAGGCGAATTGCCTAAAGCTAGTGGCAGATTATGTAATAACCACTTGCTGTGATACTATTATATCCACCAAAAAGCCCATCACCACGACATGACAGAGTAGCAGAAATCAGGATTAATAGTTAGGTACATATTTTTATTTTGTGTAGTTTGGAGAGGATTTAAGGTCAACCCTTGTGAGGTATTAATCGATAATTTTGGTTATATGATGAAAAATATTGAATTAAAAAACGGAATAATCGGAAGAGATTATGATGCAAATGCCAAATATGTACAAATGCTATACATTTTTTGGTGTTGGAATCCTATTGAATGAGTTTATCGTACTAACACGTTCACTGTCTATGATTCACATGTGCACACAGCGTTCCTCTTCGTTCATATGTATGAGTCACATGTGACTCATTAATGTATGAATTTCCGGATGTCAGACGTCGGCGAAATCTAGTCAGACAGTGAACGTATTAATCTAACAAGCGATTTTGCTGGTTGGATTTAGAACGAAACACACCTATTAGAAAATAAATAAATAAATAAATATCCCTCAATAAATGCCACGTCAGCACCATATAAGCATTCATCTTCTTTTATAATTTCGAAGTCCATTCATCGTTAAGTATTATCTGAACAAAGCGAATTTGTTCCAATTAACTTTCAATGGGTGGGTAGGTTGATTTCGATTTGTGTGGATTGCTTGCCAAATCTGTGTTTTTATTACAGATATACCGTAAACCAAGATATTTTTGAATCCATACACATACATATAGTAAATTACGTATAGGAGTCAGTAGAAGGCGGAAACTTTAGAAATCATTCTTTTCTATTCCCACCTAATTCAACAAGGATCCAACCAAAGTGAAAGTTTACTTCACAACTTTTACACAACCACCTATTTCATAGCGCACGTGTGATATTCGAACTATCTAAACACCAAAGAAAATTAACATTTTCGTGCGAAAAGTCACTCAACTTTAAGCAAACTTTTGACATTCCCGTCCGTTACAAACCAAAAAACTTTCCCATCCATATAGCAAATCACACAAAGAGCGCATCAAACAGACAAATCAGACAGCCACACTTCATAATATTTGCCCTCTGTCATGACACCCTCGCGTGTGTCCCTACTAGAAGGACTCGGTTCGTATGTTTTGCAACTGACTAAAGTAGAACTGCAAATATTTGCTTCGTCTCC
Source organism: Microchrysa polita (assembly GCA_949715475.1). Taxonomy (NCBI): domain Eukaryota; kingdom Metazoa; phylum Arthropoda; class Insecta; order Diptera; family Stratiomyidae; genus Microchrysa; species Microchrysa polita. The sequence goes on along the minus strand of OX454415.1, from coordinate 128,399,235 downwards.
CATGTCAAACACCAAAACCTCTTCTGGTCGCGCCACGTCCCATTAGTTGGGTTGGGTGTTGGAAAATCCCCCACCATATAGTGGCCCTACATTAGCTCATCCCTATAAAGTTGGGCTCAATATGAGTACCAGAGCAGCACAGTGCAGTCGTGTAGTTTGGCAGCGAACGTCCAACTCTATAAATAATACTGAGAAGCAAATAATATGTACACCCGGGCGACCCGACCGACCGAGAGAGATTTGGAGATGAGAGGAGAGGAAAGCAACACACAGAGCGAGCACATCAGAGCACCGAACTTTTGGAAAATTATGAAAACTTTTTCTGTTCATCTGTAACAAATCTAATGAATTCGAGGACTATCCGCATTGGAATCAAGAGCAAAAATATACACAAACCGACAACGACGACAAGGCTATATAAGCGCACAAAGTGAATTATCTGAGAACCCAACCTTAGTATCCTTATCCTATGGATACCCTACAATATTCGGATACGCTTGATTCGGTTTCGGCCGTATCGTTGTCGTACAGTTGAGTATGTATGTATCTGTCTTACTCCTGAGGACTGCTTTACATTCAACGGAATCCCAAGTGACAAGAAGTTGTTATGCCCTTTCAAATTATACCGGAAGCTTGATATACTCGTAGTATCGAATGGTCGACTATAGCAGACGGATAAGTGGAAAATAGTTCTTTGGTCGGGGTAAACAACTTTATATGGGAACTCAAACATCATGTCGGCTGGTTTGGTGGAAGGGTTTTCCTATTCCTAATCTTGCGATTAAATGGCTATTGAGTCTGAGTGCTTGGCAAGCAGTCACGGTCGCTTGTAAATTATTAAGTTGATGGAAAATGTGAGCAGAAAGTGCTTTAGGTTCCTATGATTCGATGGTGTTTGTTGAAGAGTTCACATCACAAAAATCAGTCCGGAAGTCGACCGGATGCCTCATTCAATTCGTAGCGAAATGAAAACTTTTGGTTGACAACAGGTCTCCACGGAGTCTCGTAAATATTGAGATACCTTTAATTCAGCTATTATTTCTACGAAAATAAAGCCGTTAAAACAAAAGAGATTTTTTTAGAGAGCATTTCAACTTGTTTTTAAACAAATAAGTTGGGAGAGGGAGTATTTACTAACGGTTTTCTTGCAAATAAATGATAAATCTAATCTCTGACAACTCTCAGTCTCCTTCGTAGACTGTGAAGAAGGTAAAAACTAACGGATTTTGGAATGAGTTCCTTGAAAAGAACGGTAAAATGTAATAGACACCAACGTTTATGTTTTAGTTACGGGAAGTGGAACAGTGAGAAATTGTAGCTGTTGAGCGGTTATGTTGATCTGTTTAGATAATTTGCATGCTTAACCAACACACGAGCATGGGGAGGGAAATAAGAGTATGTTTAATTTTAGGTTTACAAAACCCAATTGATCGACACGAATCTGAATGGCTTTGCATGTCTCCTATCGCGTCCATTCACCACCGATAAGTAATGGGCATGACAGGTTACCGTTATTTTCAAGGATGTCGCTATTAAACACACAAATGTGTTCATTATTTATTATTTTATGCGCAACAACAGACATTGGGGTTCACTCAGTGGCGAGTTGCTAAATTTGATTTTGGTGGATGGTTGAGGCACCTGACCTGCCCACTTACTACTTGTCGCCAATCGGTGGTGAATGGACGCGATAGCAAATATGCAAAGGGATTAAGATTTGTGTCAAACACACGGGTTTTTACAAACCTTAAATGAATAGCAGCATTCGCAAAACATTGCGCACTCTTATTTCCCTCCCCATGGTTAAGCATTTAAATTATCTAAACTCAGTAAACTTTAAACTCATAGCCGTCGTATGTCGTTTTATAGGAGGCATACCTCATACTTCCAGCCTATAGCTTCTTGTCATATTTTCATTATTTTTTTTTGTAGAATTTTTGTATTACATTCTAGTTAAAAGCCAGAGAAATATAGATAGGATTACCACCTATGCGCGGTTTGTTTGGACTACCGTCGGTTCTCCGGGTCGTAGCCCGAATCTCCGGGTAGAGGCGAGGCATTCCGGGTTTGATTTGGAGATAACGGGTTCAAATTCCAAATTGTAGAGGGTGTCCCAAGTAGAGCCCGGGATTTGAATTTCGCGCTATTGTAAGGTTTCACATGTTCAAATCAATCATAGATGGCCGTTCGATCGTTGACAGTATGAGGTTATTAAAAATGGAGCGCTACAAAAAAGAACAACACATTCTCATTGTTAATGTTTTTTATCAAAATAGTGAAAGTTTCGCGGCCACAGTCCGCAAACTGCGTTTAATTTGGGGTTGAAGCAACTTTGCTAACAGAATTAATTACAAAGATTTGCATTTGCAAGAAGTGCAATTGACTTAAGAACTAAAGCCTGCAGACCATGCACAGCGAAGAGAGTTCATCAATTGGTTCATAGAAAAACAACCAGAAAATTTCGATTTTGAAGACAAAATCATGTTTAGTGACGAGGCTCATTTTCATCTCGATGGCTTCGATACAGGCAATATTGTCGCATTTGGGGCTCGGAAAATCCATGAGTGAATCACGACAAAAAAATTCATCCATGACGTGTGACTGTTTGATGTTGATTTTGGGCTAGAGGTATATCCGGTCCATATTTATTCGACAATGAGGCAGCTCCAACACAAACCGTGAATTGTGTTCGTTATCGTGAAATGTTATGTGTATTTTTAATTTGATTGGATAAACTTAGCGACAAAAAATAATGCATATACCTATTGTCTTACATTAGACCTACATCTTACTTATTTCTGTCCCCATCCATTTAAATAAGGTTTGAGCTCTTTCAGTGGCCTCTTTGCAATCTTAGCTTGTTTCTGTTTTGTACAAACTCAAGTTTTTGATTTAAATTTTATAAAATACAACAGTGTGTTCAAAATTTCCACTGAAAATAACAAAGGCCGTTTGATTAAGTAAAATATTTAACAAGACCGAAGACTTAACATGAACTTTTTTGTTTTTCATTTTTTATTTGTTTTGAATAAATTAAAAACAATAAATTAAGAAAAACCTGCTCAAAATATAAGAGATTCCCTTATTTTGACAGTCACAGAATTAGGTCGAATAAATATAGCTTTGGTGCATGTAGGCATATCCTTACGTTTGCGATTCTAATTTTGTTGTTGATGGGAGCTCTGGAGAAACGCAAACGATAGATCAAAAATGTTTGTGAATCTTAATTCTCAGCATAAGCCACCGATCAAAATCCTACTTTTGAATTGTTTTCAGTTCTTTTATCAAAAATCTAAATGGTTTGTTTTTCTTTCTTTCCAGGTAAATGCAAGAAAATTTCTCTGTCGTTGTGTGGTAAGCTTATATGATTTCTTGCTTGTTAACTGAATCAAGTTCTTGATTATTTAACATACAATTCATAATTGTATGGACATCTACATTTATATCATACTTTTATAGCACCTAAATATTATTTTATATTTTTATATAAATGTAACAGTATTTGGCTTGGTAATTTGTAAGTACCGGTAAAACACTTACACCTGCAAATGCCTAAAAGACTAAACAATGGCGCCATCCCGGATCGGCGACCTAGCGGCGGAATTCATCGAAGCGGGTTTTCAGAAGTGGGTAACTTGTCAGGAAAAATGCGTAAAAAAATTTGGCGACTATGTACAAAAATACTTATTTATTGCCATAAAAAATGCCTTACACCGGAAAAAAAATGTGGGAAAAATCAGCAAAACCTTTGTTTAATTATGGTGACCAGCTAAAAAAATTCGTCGATTTTAGGGCTTCGTTAGAAGCGTTCACGGACGGTTACACAACAGTGATTATAGGAATAATCCGAAAATTTAACAAACAATTAAAAAAATATTAAAATGATGAACTTTACTACTTTACTTTCAAGTTTGCATAAGTCACCGACTTTTTGACGAGTCTTAGTAAATTTCTTTGGCTTGAGTTCAACAACTCGATTTTTTTTTTATTTTTACGCATTTCTGCTGATAAACATTGTGTTTCTACGACATGGCCGCGAGCTGCACAAAATTCTAAGGTGGGCATGTTTGAGTTTCGCACCAAACCGGATCTCAGAGTCCAATCTACTTAAAAGTTTTGTTTTATTCCACCCTAGTAGTTTATACCACACATTATTTTTTACCAAAACCGAAAGCCAAACATAATTCCTAGATTTATAATACGTAAATCCAACAATTATTTTTAATCCAACACAATTTAGATTTATGAGTAAATGAATTTTCACTCAAACTAAAAGGTGAACATTTCGCGCACCAATACGGGAGAGAGGGGACGAATAGTGAAAAAGCCCTCTAAAAAGGAGTCTAGTCACCCTACACCTAGATTCTAAAAAAAAACGAATTCACTTTAAACTCCGGCATAATTGTAGGTTTGAATATGTTTGATCAATCAAGTCACATTCCCATTGGTATTAACTTTTCGCAGAGATAGGTTAGGTACACGTCGTCGTACGATTCAGATAAGGAAATATTACGTTCAATGCGATAGAAAATATTCCAAAACACGACAATGAGTTTTCACGGTCTATTCCGTAAAATCTATTTATCTATTATCTCCAATGGCTTTGTTATCTATTTATGGATACACAATACACACATAGCTTTAATTAGGCCTGCTCCTAACACAGGTAGACCGGTTTAAAACCGGTGTTTTGTCAATACCGGTACGAATTTTACTGAAGTATCGATATCCCGGGCCAGTTCTGGATTTTTTAGGTGTTTTTATCACCTGTTCAGTACCGTTTTTTTTCAGTACCTGTTCAGAACCGGGCTTTTCAGGAGCTTTCAGAGCCACAGCAAACACAACACGAGGCTGAATGAATTTGTTGTGACAACATTCCCCCGATCGCTGTATCTTTCTCAGAGGCGATCACCCATTGCTAGTAGGCTCTCCAGATTTTGCTCCATGCGATTATTTGTATGGGGTTATTTCAAACCCCTGGTTTAGGTCGATCGACCACGGACCATAGCTCACCTCAAGATCAACATTCGCAACGCCATTGCTAAGATGCAAAGATTGTAAACGAACTTCAAAAATCGACTTAATCAGTGCACATTGGGGGTCGCCATTTAATCGATGTCATTTTCAAGGCTGTATGAAAAAAAAATTGGAATATTGTATTCTCAAATAAAAGAAGAATTAAATGAATAAATAAATGAAGTACTTTTGTTTTTAATTTTTCAAACAAAGTTATCAAATAAGTAAGTTTTTCTGGCGCACCCTGTATCCATAAGGAAATTTAAAACAGGAATTTTTTTATAGAAGAAAACAACTAAAATGCTGACTAAAAAATCAAGAAAATATAAAAAATTGTATGCATTTTGAAAGATTTTTTTTTTTCGGTTTTAACCTGATGGACAAACAACCGTCCGGGTTAAAACCGGGAGGAGGAAAAAAACGGTTTTCGGACTAACCGTCCGGTTTTTGACATCCCTACTGAACAGGTGCTAAAATACTGAAAAAAAAACAGTGTTTGAAAAAAAAACAGATCATGGTTGAAAAAACTGGTACTGAAAAAAACGGGGTGCTGCGAAAAAAACCTGCGGACCGGGTGTGGTACCGGGTATTCAAGAAAACTGGTATCTTGTACTGAAGTCTAAGTACCAAACAGGCCTAGCTTTAAGCTCTACTTTTAAACAATTTTAATTTTCTGGCTTATACTGGTTATGTGCTATTATCTATTCCGTCCCCTAACAAAAATTCACAAAATAGAGAAAATGAATCGTCGTTCTTATCGCATGAACATCAAGTGGTGTGATTTTTATTTAGACAAGCGAGCACGCGGCAGTGTAGTCTAATAGTAATAGATAATGTTAGAAAGTTTGCAATCGCTAGCATTGGAAGTATTTATCTAAAAAATGTAAAAAAAAGTTAAAACCGATGCCTTCTACTAGATTACCATATACAGCCAGAATGTTAATTTTCGGAAGATTTTATTTTATTAAAGCGTTTAATTCATTTTCTATTATTGTGTGATTAATATTTCAATTTCTCGGCTGATTGATGTGACAGTTTTACTTATTCTAAATTATTTTTTTTTTTGTGATATACATATTGAATGATAATTATGTACTATTAATGGCTCAATAAAACAATAATTTAAACACTTATGTATACGAAAGAACTGACAGATCTAAACCTGGAATAAAGGATTTCCACATATGGTATGGTCATACCGGACTTTTTAACAAATTAAAAATTCGTAACAAACAATATAAAGCTGCCAATTTTTCAACATTTAATTTACAATCCTGTTGATAAATTGATTTTGATAAATCCATAAACAACATTTACAATTATGGTCTTCTTCAAAAACAATTATTGTCAATATCTGGAAAATAATTGCATTTAATTAAATACCATAAAAGCCTTCGATTTGTCTTCTTTATATGTCGTTGCACTTAAATCTTTCTCATATATGTCACTTAGTCGTATATAAGTGCTAATGTGTATTCTCTTTGAAATCCATTAAGTACTTTCTAATTACCGCACATGACATTCTTGACATTCAGTCTGGCACATACCAATAATAACGATTGATGGACATAGAATACAAATTAGGCATAAAGTATAGTGTGCATAATTGATATAGTATCGGCCATCTAGTCCTCCAATAATTTTATTTGTCTTAAGGAAAGTTCATAATTAAAAATGAAATATATTGTTTCACATATAAGTATAATTTCAATTCGTGCATAGATATCCCTGCAGACTCACACCCAACATCTCGTATTCACGTATTTTCGTTCAAGCCATATAAATATGAATTGTATCTATTTTACAGAAAAAACGGAAGTGGGATTCAATCTATGTATTTTTATCTAGACTAGATGGTATGGTCTGACATACATAGATAAATCGCATCGTATCCGACTTTATTCTTTGGCCCGAGATAATCGCAAATATAAATGCAGAATTGGTATCCTGACTCCACACACACATATAAGGTTATGGCAATCGGAGAAGATGGGCGGCACGTTTCAGCTGTTCACCAATGCATTCTCCCGCGGAATCGGTATTTCCCATTGCCCATTGTATGTCGACACCGACTATGCTTCTCTATGGTTCATCCTTGTGCCACGAAATTTCGTGGTCTATAGTACCATAGTACTCGCTAGCTAGATTTTTCGTTAGCGGCGAATATTCTGTTTTATTGTAGTCCGCACTACTATAGGAATATTGTTGTGTGATTTTTTTCCCTTTATCAGGAAGCTGGAATTTTTTTTTATTTTTGACCAAAAACTCGTCCTAGCATCAACGAATCGAAAATAATAAATAAATAAAGTTGCAACACGAAGAACATTGTGACGACGAACTAACCCGTGTGGAGCTGTATCTATTTTCGCATCTCTATACATATGTGGTGTGGTATGAACCATAAAAGTATCCTGGTTGGAAATCACCCTGACACTATCCGCGTATAGATAGTATGGATACTAGTGAAAATATTTCGGGCATGAATAGCAATGGAGTTCGAAGTTTTTTTTTCTTTTGGTTGGAAACATTCAGAAACGTGGTGGAAAATGCAATCGAACATGGTGATTGTATGCATGTACGACGAGTACACAGGCTCCTCTGCTACTCGCTTAACAAACCCAGCCAATGGCGCCGGAACAGGGGGGGCAGCGGGGGCAACTGCCCCTCCAATATTTTGGCTAAGGTGGCAATTAGTACTACATATATTGCACTATATTAAAAAATAAGAATAATTTATTTTATATTTGTATACATATATAATGTAAATATTCAATTATTATTCTTTCCGGGAGTAACCGAGCTCGTTTTCAAGGCATGATGAAGAATATTAAATTTGCCTTGTTCTCATTTCGATCACGATACTGATGATCTTCGGTCACAGTTAACTCTTTTGAAGAATATGCCGGGAATTCGCTTACATGTTGTGCCGAAATTACTGATCACAATCGAAGTATATCGAGCACAGCGAAGTATCTTTTGAGCTAACACGGCTAGTAATAATACTGCTGGCAGTTCCAGTATCAGCAGCATAATCAGAAAGGTGTTTCAGTTCTTTGCGACGCCTTAAAACATGTCTACGTTCAACAATGACACAAAACGTCTGCCACATCTAATCCTTCTCCATGTTCACAGGGATTGAACGCTGTTGTTCTCTATAATATGTTTCATAATCACTTCTTGGTATCACAGGATATTAAAGTGGTAGAGGTCCGGTATATATGGTGACCACCTAATTTAATATGAATTTGAGAAAAAATCTTGCCCCTCCAATAAAAAATTCGTTCCGGCGCCGCTGAACCCAGCCGTTTTTTCAATTGGTCTTTTTGTTTTTGTATCTTTATTTTCTCTAATAATTTCGATCGATCAACTACATTTTTTTTCCTGTTGAACTGGAAAAGACTCGATATCGTGCGCGGTCAAAGTATCGAGTACACCTAGTTGGGTAGATTTTCCTGACAGGACACTATCGTTTGTATGTCTAACAATTTTCCCGCGGATACGATTTTCAATTAATATGGGTATTTTCCTTTTGTATACAATGACCTTCCTGAATTTTATTCTAACCGTGAATTCAGAATAAATAGAGGCTAAATTTAGTGTAGCCGATTATAATTTTTTCTGTGTCTGATACATTCTGCTCCATTTTGCGAATATGTTTCCACGAAAAAGGAATCAATTTGCTCGAATTCAACTATACAAGGTCTGCCTTTTTATTTGAGATATAGGTTAGTAAATACTTGTCGAGGGGTTTTTCAGAGTTTATGAACTTTTATACCTAAGCACAGTTTAGGATCGCGATGGCCGTAAAAAAAATTCGCTAAACTTCATTTGTACGGCTCTTGGCCCTATGCGGGACAATAAAGAATTGAGCCTGATAGAAAGCGTAGGTACGTTCATATCCTTTTTTACTACATATCTATATCTTTTCACTGACAATCGATATTGTCAAATACTGAAATTTGCATATTCGCGACAAGCGATTGGTTTAATCCGAAATGTGCTCGTTTCCTATAGAATAAAATAGTCAATAACATGCGTTCATTTCACAACATAGGCAAATCGACATCAGCACTATATACTCCAGGCAATTTAGCATTTTACTTCGAAAAAACTCAGGAAAATTCTGTTTTCGTGCATAAGCCTTCCTTCGGAAGTTTTAAACAAAATTTACTAAAATTATTTCTATGGTAATTTTTTAGTCTGTAAAGTTCAAAAAAAAAATTGGGAAACTTATTAAATTATGCCTGCACCTGAGTTTGAACCGTTCAAAGAATTTGTGTGTATATCGCTATAACGGTAACGTACACTGACAAATTCGGATAGCTTCTTCGCCTTAAAATATATTGTCCCCATTGATACATGCCTCTAAAGTGAGCTATGTGGAGTCGAAAGTTTAAATCTTTAAATTGACAGTTGTCTTGCCATATTTATAACGGTAACGGTATTTTGTACAACTTTTAGCAAAATATCAAAACTTAACGCTTCCCTTGCGGATCTGAAATGGCTCAGAAATTATAATGAAGACATTTTCCTTTATTCCCGTGAATATGTAAATAAAACGGTAACGTTTACTGAAATTGTTGCCTTTGGCCTTTTGTGGGGTTGGGAGCCATAGAAATACACATTGGCTAATAGCCAAAAACGTTTGAAAGCCCTGAGTTAGATGATAGTACGTTATCGTTATGAAGATAAGAGAATTTTCGGAAAAAAAATTGTTGGAAGAATTTATAATGGAAAAATAATTTTTAAGCATTTGTTTTGTATTCTTTGGAGCTTTTGTTTGTGGGTCGTTGCACATCTACGCTTTAAACGTAAGTTTAGAGTCGAGAGAGGGCCCTCGGTATTTGAGTTCTTTGGACCATGAGATAGCTGAGCCTAAGATGTTAATTTGAGGGTTTGGAAGGTATCTGACTGCGCGGCGTTGTTTGAAGAAAACGGCTTGAGTCTTTCCTGTATTTATTTGTATCCTCCACTTATGACAAAACATTTTAATTAGCCGAAGTTGATGTTGTAATGTGTTGACGATGCTATCCGGATTAAGATGTGTAATGAATATGGCAGTGTCATCAGCATAGGTAGTTACAACTAGGATGCACAGGCATATCAAATGTGAATATGTTATACAACGTCGGGCTAAGTGCCGAGCTTTGCGGCACACCGGCTGGAACACAACGTTTAGTAGACTTAGCTTGAACTTTTATACAAAATTGCCTGTCAGATAAAAAGGATTAAATCAATTTACATAATATAAGTCGGAAATGAAAGGCATGAGAGCTTGTAAATGATGCCATACTGAATCGAAAGCCTTTTTCGATATTTTGATCTATTAAGTCTGAGGACTCTTTAGCAGCGAAACCTTGAGATATATGATTGACTACTCTTAGCAACTGTGGTGGTTGGTTGAGAATCCTAGACAAACCCCAAATCGGAAGTTGGGAATTATGCGATTGGAGTCCAGTTTATTCCTAAGGTGCTCTAAAATAGTTCGCTCAAAGACGTTCCGTAGCGACGGTAGCAGACTAATCGGTCGGTAGTTGAGAGGCATGGCAGGATTTTTACCAGCCTTAGGTATGGGAATAAGGATCACATTTTTCCATGCCCTAGGGAAATAACCTAGTCTTAAATAGCAAATAAAAATAAAGCAGACTTGTACCAATGCTTGTCTGGGCAAGTTTTTTAGAAGAACATTGGGGGAATTATCATCACAAGCAGCTTCAATTTTTTGAGAATGAGTTTAATTTGAGATGGTTTTCGGGGCTATGATCTGAACATAAAGTGGAGAGTAAATTGTTTTCGTTAATCACATCGTCCGTGGTTTCAGGGTCGCTTAAATTATTGGTAAGTGTATGCGACTGGTGGAAAGCTTTGGCCAATAATTCAGCTTTTTCAGCTTTTAATCACACAGTCGATCTGTCTGATTTACGAAGTGGTGCGAGACGAGACTTATTTTTCAGACACTTTTGCAGCCTCCAAAGTTTCTGAGAACCGGTTTCAAGTATTGATAGCATTGTGTTCCATTGGAAATTTCGCAAGGTCTGAAGTGAGAGTCGCGTTAAGGTACGTTGTGCTAGACGCGGCCGCACGACTGCGACTCGCTCATTCCATATAAAAACTCGTTTTTAAAATGAGAGAGAAACGAGTTTTTATATGGAATGAGCGAGTCGCAGTCGTGCGGCCGCGTCTAGCACAACGTACCTTTAGCGAGGTAAAATCGTTGAATGTTTTCCTAACGTATGGAATGCGAGTACGCTGCCACTGACGTCTCACTGTATGGCGTGGTTTAAGGTACGTTGTCCTCGGCACGATCCCAGCGGCTCTAGCGACAGCGACATTCCATATAAAAACTTGTTTTTAAAATGAGAGAAAAATGAGTATAAATGTATACACAAGCTATTCAATATTCGGTCGTTCCAGCAGAATATGAACTAAAATAAATAGACTTAGAGGTAAAATATTCTGCCGTCTTATTATCGCATTACTTCTAATTGTTCTTCGGAAAAAAATCTAATTCTACTGCGAGCATTAGTGAAACAATTAGCAAATTACAAAACTTTTTGTCGGTAAAGTCTGAAAGTTCGCTAACCCAATTCGCCGATTCCTGATTAGTTAAATTGCAGTTTCATTGCCATCACACGTAGCGACAATCTCATATATACAGGGTGGGCAAAAAGTCACTTTTCTATTGTATGCAATAACTTTTAAATAAAGTGATTAAAACAAAAAAAAAGTAATCGCAAAATTACATTTAATTTAAGAATTTTATTTACATTAGGTGAGACAATGACCTTGTTGTAACACCACTTTCCAAACCGTGTCATCTCAAAAAATGGTAACATAAAATGGCCACCGCGGTCGCCTGATCTGCCGGCTCCAGACTTTTTTCTATTTCACATTTCACGAGTTTCTATGGGGTTACCTCAAAGAGAAGGGTACGTCAACAAACCACAGACTTTACCGGAATTAAAAGAGAACATTCCAGGGGAAATTGCGCAGATCACACCGGTCACACTCCATAACGTTATGCAAAATGTCGTGAAAAGAGCCCAATCTTGCGTGAATTCTAATGGTGCCCACTTACCGGATATAATTTTCCACACCTAATGTAAATAAAATGCATAAATTAAGTCTAATTTTGCAATAATTTTTTTTTTTGGTTTTAATCATTTTATTTAAAATTTATTACTTAAATAAATAGGAAAGGGACTTTTTGCCACCCTGTACATATATAAATGTTACCTTAATTCACGTTGTCAGTAAAAAATCATTCATTTTTGCCTAGAAACTATCGGAATTGCATCAAATTGCATATATATATTGCTATAGGCGACGAACTAATTACTAATTACGTTGCGACTTAGGGTTGTCACGTTTCCTTCCTCAATTCTGTTCTTCTTCGCCTTATAAGGCTCGATAATACACGTCAAAAATATCCCTTTATTCTGCCTATTTAGATTATGTAAGCTGCCTCCTGTTCAAACCTCTCCCTTCCTTGATTCGCGGGACGCGGTGTGTGCCTTGGTTTTCGATAGATGTCGAATTCTGTAAAACCGTTGCTCCTAATGATTTCCAAGTCTGGAAATGGCCGCTCTCTGGCTCTCCTCCGTCTATGAACTGGATATTCCTGTGGCTCTGGTTAAAGTTTGCTAGCATCTCCTCTCCCGGATCCTTCTGGATATGATCGTCACAACGTGCGTCGTCCACATATCTCACTTATGAGCGGAGAGAGTGGAAATTTGAACATGGTATCTACGAGCAGACATCAACTGAGTAACAAGCTAGGCTCAAACAGGTACAAGAAGGAGAAACACGAAGGAAACGGAATTTACAAGGTCTCCTGCCCGGACGTACATAGGACAGACGAAACGGCTAATGGTAGTAAGGTGGAATGAACGTGCTCGAGAAGCGTACATTGCCAAGTGGAACAACAAGAATCCCGGGACACTAATGTCGATTGTGGTGGGAAATATGGCCGAGACAGAACACAAGATGACACGGGACAACGAAAGGCTATAGAAAATAGAGGGTTCGATCGGCGTTAGCTTAATGCACTGGAAAGCTTGGCTATTCTCAAGGAACCGGAACACCGCAGGATAAATCACGACACCGGCAACGTTCAATCAAGGTTGCTGAGAATTTTGGCGTCGAACCCATCCATGCCAATCTTTCTTCAAAAAGAGGACGGATCATGGACGTCATCAAGTATCGAAACTATTGAGTGTCTGTTTGATACACATTTTCCTGGAAGCTCAGCTATTGACTCATCTGACCTCCGGATTGGTCGAACAGAGTTTTGTGATACGAAATCTATACTCGACCGTGAGAAGATTATCTGGGCAATATCTAGCTTTGAGCCCTTCAAATCAGCTGGACCTGATGGCATCATCCCTGCGGACCTGCAGCACTGTATAGACATCACCTACTTGTGGATAGAGGGCATACTAACAGCTTGCCTAAATTTGGTTTATATTCCTCGTGTCTGGAGAGATGTGAGAGTTACGTTTATTCCGAAAACTGGCAAAAGTTCACATGCTAGTCCTAAAGACCTGCGGCCCATCAGCCTCTCGTCAACTATGCTGAAATTGTTGGAGCGACTAATCGACACTCATCTACGAACGTTTATCTCACCTAATCTATTATCTATGTCACAACATGCATATTGGAAAGGGAGGTCAGTTGATACAGCTTTACATTCGCTGGTAAGTTATATTGAAAAATCATTTCATCACAAGGAATACACGATGGTTGCATTCTTAGATATTGAAGGCGCATTCAGCTTTATCAAACCCAGGGCAATCACAGATGCTCTTCAGGGTTTACATGTTGAAGGTCCAATATGTACCCTCGTAAACAAGCTTCTTACTTCCAGACGCATACGCAGCACTTTATAGGAACTGCGTCCGTATCTAGGTATGTATGTAGGGGCACACCACAAGGAGGAATTTTATCTCCTTTACTCTGGAATGTAGCGCTTAATCAATTGCTTTTGAATCTAGAAGGGATTGGATGCAAAGTCACTGCCTATGCTGATGATGTTGCTATCGCCGTTAGAGGCAAATTTCCCGAAACCCTTAGTGGGTTATTGGAGAACGCGCTATCTATTTTAGCTGAGTGGGCAAGTTTCAGTGGGGTTGGAATCAATCCAGCCAAAACGGAGGTTGTCCTCTTTACAAGAAAGCGAACGATTCCTATTATTAACCCCCCTTGGCTAGGGGATTCCCAACTTATGATTGCTGATAAGGCCACATTTCTGGTATCATCTTAGACAAGAATCTAAGATGGAAGCCCAACATTGAAGAAAGAGTCAACAAGGCCACCGTTGCACTATAATCTTGCAGGAAGGCTATCGGAAAAACCTGGAGCTAACAACCGAAAGTTATGTTTTGGTTGTATACTACTATTGTCAGGCCAGTTTTACTATACGGAGTTAGTGTTTGGTGGACAGCACTTAGCAAAACCACATATTATAATTTGCTTGTCAAAGTACAAAGATTGACTTCTCTTCACGGTTGGAAATTTAGGAGTAAATTTGATAAAAAAATATATACATATAGGTCCATGCAAAATATTGTATAGAATTTATAGAAAGCAACTGTATAAAAGTTCGTTTAATACTTAAAGGGTGTAAAAACAATGCATTCTATGTGTTGAATAATTCCACACACAAAAGAATAAAAATAATAAATGTTTGGAGTAATTCAATTTGATAAACGTTTGTTATCGAATGTACACTTCCTTGATTAAAATATTTCTATACAGGATAGGATAAAGGATAAAGCATATCAATTAATTTATAATTTAATAAATATAATAATATTTTTTGTATTTATTGAACCCCTTTCTGTATATACAATACAGAAAAGGGTTAAATAAATACAAAAAATATTATTACTTAATAAAGAATTTTTTAAATTATTTTATTGATTGGAGTGTTGACATTTATATGTACATACATATATTAAAACTCCATAGAAACATATGTATATGTTTCTCTGCCAAAACATAAATTCATACTGCATTTCGTATAATACAAAATTCACAAATGGGAAACCTTTGCCTTGAAAAAATGTATGTTTCAAGCAGCCGCAGCGGTAAATTAGTTAACGCGTAGTTAGGTTTACTCATTTTCTATATTAAATATACTCTTGAACTTTATAACAAAGTGGAATTTATCCATGACCGCCTATATTTTTTTAACTATGTAGAGAGTCAGTTCAAGAAATAGCAATTAAAGGTTTCTCCCTTACACTTGCAATGTGTAAGTTTAAAAAAATACTCCAAGATGTTCCCGTCGAGAGATCAATGGGATAATAATATGCCCCTGGCAAGTGGCGGTATCACAATGAACCTATTACTGGTCTAAGTGCGCTGGTCTCAATTCCGGCGGCCCCATTACCTAACCTACCCTTTTCTGCGTACCTGGACATTCGGAATTAGAACAGGGTTAGGATAATCTTTGGGCTCCTCACGGGACACTGCCGTTTGAATAGACATTTAAAGACCATGCCCATTGTTACCGACGCGAGCTGTCGCTTTTGCGAGGCTGACGACGAAACGACTGCGCACATTCTTTGTGAATGTGAGAGGCTAGCAATGCGCTGCTTGGAATGCTTCAGCATTATGTTCCTTTTAGAGGAGGATATCGCCTCCTTGAACATGGGCCAGCTTAATCGGTTTATCGAAAGAAGTCTGTTAGATGAGTTCATTTAACTAATAGCTTGGGGAATGGCACAATATACTAACGCAGTGCCCATGGCTACCTAACAGCCACAGCCCACACTAAATGTAAATCTAGAGAAATTTCCATAAAATGCCTGTTGAAAGCACTACAGTCCGACAACGCACCATTAAGAAAGGGTGGAGTTATGGGAGTCTTCCGGCACTTTCTTTAAAATCGGAAGAGCTACTTTGGTCAAGTTTATCATTGTCTTTATTACATGTTACCGTTATTAAGATTTTTTCAAAAATCTATTCTTCCGGCACTTTCTTTAAAATCGGAAGAGCTACTTTGGTCAAGTTTATCATTGTCTTTATTACATGTTACCGTTATTAAGATTTTTTCAAAAATCTGTTTTTTTTTTGCAAATGTTTGACGCTCCGTAGCGCCGCTAGTGGCACATGTACAAACGGGCATTTAGTTTAGCATCTCAAATGGAAGGTTAAGGTAAAAATCCAGCTTTCCACAAATTTCCGAAATTTACCGAAATTTTCTTTTTAACTTTCCTGGGCTATATAGACATTTTATATGTTGAAATTCTGCGAATTTGTCGAACAATCAAACGAATGAAAATTACTAGATACATATCTCTGCGAACATGACAATTCCATCAAATGAATATTCTGACAAGAGTAGTATAGTCATGTCATGTGTGTGTGGATCGATGACACATTCATTTATAGACGTGTAGCTAGAAAATGCATTGGATGATACCTTCCAATATTGCAACTATTGCATATTTTGAGTTTTTTTTTGTGGTATCCTTGTTGCGAGAGACAATAAATGTCGCGCGGATACACTTTTCACGCAAGTGATGATCTGCATTTGAGTATTTTTCAATGCAAAATTGATGGATTGCATTTTGTATACATTGTTTTTTTCATTTACATACATATGTATGTACATACTCGTATGTATGTAGATTAATGACATATACCGAGTATGTTAGTGATATTTTCTGAAAAATTGCCACGTCAATTTGCTATTGATTCGTTATGTACGATATGATATCCTTCTATGACCATATATAGGGTCCGCCAATAAGCGCGCTCGAACTTTAAAATGAAATAAAGCAAGTTGTGTGAGAGGTATAAATGAAATTTATTTTTTGTTTGAAAGAGTATTCGAAGGCATTATGTATGGAAAATAACATCGTTCAAGTGGCCACCTCGGCTTCGCTTGGTGGCGCGCATACGAGAAGTCCAATTTTCAATGACTCTGGCGCACAAATCGGGCTGTATTTCATCGATGGCGTGGCGTATGTTGACTTTGAGGTCATCAGTGTTTTGTGGTTGGTTTGCGTAGACCTGCGATTTAAGAAAACCCCACAAGAAATAGTCTAGTGGGGTTAAATCGCACGATCTCGGTGGCCAGTTGATGTCGCCTCCGCGCGAGATAACCATTCCTCGTGCAGAAGATCCATTGTGGCGCGCGCTGTGTGGCTCGTAGCGCCGTCCTGCTGAAACCACATATCCTCGACATCCATATTGTCGATTTCATGCCAGAAAAAGTTCGTTATCATGGATCTGTATCGTTCGCCGTTTACGCGCGGAACGTTGCTCGAACCGATGAATGATTTTCGTAATAAGTTTTAATGATTTGCACATGTTGCTCGCGGCTGAATTGGTTTATGGTGATTTGTGAAGATACACTGAATAATAACAACTAGGTTTGATAACTCTACCACAAACAACATGGCCGCCATGAGCTGTCAAAGATCGAGCGTGCCTATTGGCGGACCCTGTATAAAGTATGAAATCCATTGATGAGTGATTTACATAGGTTCCGATATTCATACGTCAATTAATTTCAATAAAATAGAACACATTTCGATTTTATATGGTTTTACAAACCGTCAGACATTTATTGTGCGAGTAGTTATATCGGTTATCAGTCTATGGTAAGGTACTGTACTATATTTTTGAAGGCCTATGTGCGCGTACTGATAGGTTTGCATTCGAAGCACGTGTGAATTGCTGAATGGTAAAACGGAATTGGGAAACATCGACCACATTCGAACAATTTGACGAGTCCAGTTCGATAGATATATTTAACTGACAGGATAATTTGATTAGTGAGGTATTTATTGATGTATTGCATTTAGGCAGTTCTAAATGAACTCGGCTGGTTGTGTGTAAGAATGCCTTCATCACATTTTCTCACACGAAGAATTTTCGGTATTTGCAAACTAAAGGCTTTAGGTGACTCAGAAGCTATAATGTGCTTCATTCTCTTTTAATCAAATGGTGACACTCTCATGATGATACTTTTAGTCTCAAACATCAAATCACTGAATCCTAGAACACCTTTAGTTGTATGAACTGCGCAATCTCAGCAGTTTGAGAATGAGAACTCACACAGCAACACTATAATCTCAATGACCAAAGGCCAAAGGAAAACTGTTTTATCAAATTAAGTCACCTGCTTTTGGATCACCGAGACGATAGAATTATAAGTAACTCCAGATGAGTAGACCTAGTTTGGAAAAATCCCAGGCCCCGAAACTCCAATCACTACGTTTTCTAATTTAGATATATACAGTGCTGGAAAAAAATTTGGGCAAGAACATTTTCTGTGATAAAACCATGTTGAAGTTAAAAGTTTGCCAATATTTTAGCGAAATTGATTCATTGCCTCAATTAAGAGATTATTTCATGAAAAATTCTCTTCCTGCATTTTCAGGGACGATTTTGAAAAAAAAAGTGAAGACGGACATTTTTTACCTGAAAAAAAAGTTGTTCGGCGAAAATAGAGTAAACTGATTTGATTTTTTTTTTATATTTTTATTGGTTTTTAGAGCTTTACAGCTAACAATTAATATTTAGTTGGGCCATCTCTGGCTTTAATTACGGCTATACACCTCCGATTTATCGATTCGGACAAATTTCTTCCCGTTGTGGTCGGAATTGACTCCCAAGTTTCAATTATTAGCCTTTTTAATGCCTGAATTGAGTCTGGGCGCTTCCTAGCCACTTCCAGCTTCATGATACTCCAGATATTCTCGATCGGATTCAAGTCGGGGCTGTATGGAGGCCAATCCAAGACGTCGATATTGTTCTCCTGGAAGTACCTCTTCGCCTATAAATAAAAAAATAAAAAAAGGATAATTTTGTTGGATCAATTTACCAATTATTATCAAAGTTTAGACTTGTATTCACTTAATACATACATCTTTGGCAGTGTGACATGGTGGATTATCCTGTTGGAAGATAAATTTCACGCTATCCCCAAGCAGTTCTAGAGCACATGGTTACAATCGGTTCTCCAAGACTTCCAAATATACCGAAGCTGTAACCTTTGAATTTAGGAATTCAAAAACATCCCCACACCATGACTCCTTCCGATTTCGGAGGAAGCATTCGCAGAGACTCGTCGCTTAATCTTTCTCTAGGCTCCTGCTGCACAACGATTCGATAATCGCCTGAAAGGAGCTTGAACCGAAAAGATTACTCTGTTCCACATCTCCTGAGTCCAAGAAGCATGCTCCTGGGCCCATTGCAATCGTTTCTGCCTGACTCAGAACGAAAGATCTGGTTTATGGACTAACGCACGTAAACCAGCTTTGACAAGCCTATTTCTTACCATTCTGGACGAAACTTGATTTCCAGTTGCTCGAACTAGGTCGTTTCTAATAAAGGCTGAAGTCTTGAAACCGTTCCGACGGCTTTGCAAAAACTAGATAGTGTACTCATCACTTGTTATTACTAAGGCCAATAAAACCTTATTGCCCTAATTACTTGCAAGCATAAAAAGTTATAAAATGACCATAATATGGTTTGCCCAATTTTTTTCCAGCGCTGTACTCACAATATGCATTTATTTTAAAGAAACGGTCAAGGCTAAACGCCCGAATCTTGAAAACACAATCAAACAAGAACTCGAGCGTCTAACAAAGCTCTTGAACAATTTTCCCAGCAAACATCAATTTTCCAACAAAAAAAAAACTGCCTGAAAACGATTCCTTAGGTATGTATACAATAATCAAAACATAAATATTGTCTAAAAAACAAGCAAAACAATATCAAACAGTGCTAACAATTGTTTGAATAGCGCACGCCATGACACACGACCTTTCGAATGTCCTCCGGCACAACACGTCAAAAAATATGTCCTTCAACACGGCGAGCAAGAAAAAATAAAACGAAGCACTATAAATAGAAAATTTAGCCTGCAAGACATTCATAGATGTAGGTATTTTTGCAGAAAATCTTCAACACCTTATTTATCTAAAAACCTCCTCCTTCCAAATTTCTTGCTCAACATCATATGTGTAAAATAGAGCGTAGAGTGCATGGTACTTTCCAAGTTATACAAGAGTATCTTCTCTATTTTTTTTTTCATATTTTACCATCATCATCATCAGCTCAAGCATGCACATCCCCATTCATAGTCAAACAGGATGCAAGAATTAACATTCAAACATTAGCGACCTCGCAACATCCATCGAGTTGTTTTCCCTCTTCACAATATTTGCTTCATATTTAATAGTTTGTTTTAGAATGAAAATAATGTTGTACGAATGTTGTGCTAACCTTTTGCCTCTCTCTTGTTGTGTTTGCAGCCTTTTTTTGCTTTTCGCTCGCGCCTTCTATTTGTTGTGTACACTTGACACATTTTCTGACACTCTTCTATGGGATGAAAACAATCATCTTGTCCTCATACGAGAGACAACAATAATGGAGTGATGAGGATTCATAGTGTATTCTTTTGTTGTTTAAAGGGGCATATCTGGATGAGTTGTACGAGTATACAGTATACACATAACATATTGTACTCATGTTGTTGTTTGCCTCAAGCAACTGTTATTTCACTAGATCTTTTTGTTTTTCTTAAGAAGGCGACATTGGTTTAGTGGACCAATGGGTGCATGTTGATTCTGCGAGACTGGGTATGCAAATTTGCAGTTTGAAGGTAATTAAGCCAGGATGCATTGCCTGTTTTTTCAAGGTCTTTAAAATCAAAGGAGCGAAAAATGCTTCAGGATATCATCAAATATTATTTTAATCTTCAGGGTTAAAATAAAAAAAAAATATTTTTGGTGTTCTTCTATTGCTTCCTATTAAGCGACGGATACAACTAGCCAATAAGACATATTTCTCGGTCCTCCCTATAATCAATTCGAAACTTGCGCACAGCAACACGAAGCTCCGCGTGTACAAAACGAACATCCGACCAGTGCTATGTTATGGCTGCGAAACTTGGACCCTTACCCAAGCCTCCGAAATTTTGCTAGACCGATTCGAACGAAAGGTCCTTCGGCGAATTTTCGGGGCCGTTCGCGAGCGAGACCAATGGCGTATCCGATACAACCATGAGTTGTATCAATTGTACGATGAGCAGGAAGTATCGAAAATCGTGAAGCTTCAACGTCTGCAATGGGCGGGGCATGTGCAACGGATGGACGACAATCGCATGCCAAAGAAAGTTGTGAACGCACAACGAATTGACGGAGCGAGGTTGCGTGGACGACCGAGAGCTCGCTGGGAGAACTCCGTAGGTGAAGACGCCCACCAGCTGCTGGGCTTCCGAAACTGGAGGACAAGGTCACGTAACCGCGACAATTGGAGGTCAACGATTCAGGCGGCCAAGGCCCGACGTCGGGCTATCGTGCCACATTGATGATGATGATCTAGATGGCTGTAGATTTCTAAAATTTGATTATGCATTGTTCTGCATAGTAAAAATTGGCCATTGAGTGGAAAACAAAAAGGAAATTTCTGGTATAATTTTGTGCTCATTAGTCAAGAATTAAGAAGTCAAGAAATCAAATTCATTCACACTAGTACTCCTATTCATATGATTAGGTCGACTACATAACAGAACAATACCTATACCAATTTGAAGTTGCTGTTGTGTATAGAACGACTTTTGTCAAATTTGTATGGAACTGCAGGCACTCGCGGCCTCATCTTCCTCATGTTTTTTCTTTATGCAGTTTTTGTAAGCGCAGATACCGCGTGGTACATTTGCATAAGCCACATGGTATTGCTGGCATGAGTCTGCGGAGAAAGATGCCTTCATGAACTCAACGCATTTACAGAAACCTTTACTGCAAAATCAGAATGTACGGGATTCACCATACCACACTCTCTCTGATTCCTGTTAACCCCTTGTGGGGCATAGAGCATCAACTACGCCTACTTTCCACCTAGTTCTGTTCTGCGCCACACAATGAAACCTAATTCAAGCCATAATAAGTGCCTCGGTGAGACCTGTGTCTTGTCTGCTTTTAGGGTATAAAGTTTGACTTCTACGTACCCTGTACGATCGATATTTAGCGAGATAATCGCACTTTTATGTTTGGTAATCGTACATTTTTTACTCTCGCCGATCCTACTCTATGGGCAAATGAATACTATAAAGAAATGACTCTGCAAGGGTTTTCTGAGATGAAGTTTTTTCCCCAGCAGACCGGCATGGCACCACTAATATAACCATGCCTACTGTAACGAAGGACTTGGCCATCCGAAGATGCCCTGGGGACGGAGCCAATGCCTCTACAACCGTGCAGGTTGGGCAACGAAGATAGGACTCCTCAACGAGTGAGCAGTGGCATGCGCATGATGAAGCTCAGTTTCGGGAGATACGGGTGGGATTTGTGCCACTCGTTATCCCTGTTCTTCTACAATTGAAAGGGATTTTGCAAGGCAAAAGGAACTACAACACAACAAAAGGGTTACAATGGGGAAAACCCGTAAGGTGCCATCTTATTGAGCTGGACCCGGATGGCGACGGGTCCCGGCCTGAATAAACCCACTGAAACTAAAAAAAAGACTCGGACCTGAGGCACAATAATTAAGGGCGCCGCCCTTCACACAAAACCGGGGTGAAGTTTAGGACATCACCCCATTATTCGCCTCCTAGAATGTAAGGGCCCCCCCCCCCCCCCCCTGGGGAGATGAGGATCACTTCGCGGCGTTATCGGCATATATGTACAATGTATGTATATGTATAAAGGGTCCATAACTCCAAAAATATGCACCACAGAAAACACAATAAACATACAAAAGGTTCCTGGCTTCATTATCTGCCAATGTCCTCGGACTCTACTCGATAGATACATTGAAACTGTGCCTGGAAAGCCACTATTAGCTTAAGAATTTTTCAGTCCAATATGGTATTAGGTTGCCTTCTTAAGACAATATGTTCACCACAAATTTTTGGCTGGGACCTCTGTAAAAATAATGAATCAAAAATGTGTGTCGATTTGCCGTTGAGTGACTTTATCGAAACCGGAAAATAGTAAATCTAAAAAAAAAAGTTTTAGTCAGAATCAAAAAATAGATTTACTGACGGAATTAAAATGATTTGAAGTTTATTTCTACCCAACAAGGATAATGTATACAACAAGTATTACGTACGCATTAAAATTCTAAAAAAAAACACGTATTGCGGGCGCAGCCCTCTCTACTTTCGGTAGGAAACTCCATATATAAATGTAGATTGCAGTCTAAAACCGGGACGCAGGTTTAAGTCTCTTTATTGGGGTACAGCATTGTCAATGAAGAAACCAAGGTCGATCCGGTAAACGTATCCTCTTTGTTTCGCAATTGATTTTATTTAATAAAAAAATACAAAAAATGGTAATTCCAAGAGTTCTATTCATTTAAAATTAGCAGGTCTTATTTGACCGACGTGGGAGTCCTTTAAATAAAGTAAAGTTCTTAAAAAGAAATTTACAATTCTAGGCAAATTTCTACAAAAAGCAGAAATGTTTAAACCAACGCCAAAACGACCTTCTTAAGAATAAACAATTTTCGTTAAATAACCATAAAACAGATTTTCATTCAAGTACAGGACGACATTCAAATTGAATTCATTTCAGCCAACATTCATCGTCACCTCACCTCAAATCCACATTGAAAGCTTAAGCTATATATGCTGAATTACACTTGAAACGATTTTCCTTTACAAATCATTTCAAAGGACCGACAGAGAGACATTTCATCTTCCTCCATCTTTTTTTTATCCGGCACATATATAGAATCCATCTCAAACGAGGCGCGTCGAACTCTCACAGTCGTCGTAGTCGTGCGGTCACATCCTTAATTCATCCTGTGTAACACACTCATTGAAAATTCCCACTTGAGGAGAAATATTTAATTTTTTTTTCGCACTGACTTTGTATAGGCTCTCGTCGCTGTTTCTATCCATCTCCTGTGGTCACGTCTTTCAGGTCAGTATGACAGTTCAGATCTGTGTATATATTCATGTAGTGTACACCTATCCGTATATAGTCCTGGTTCCACATTTGATGAAAAAATTTAAGCAAAATTTTCGAGTGGCTCTTTTCAGGATTTTGATTGCCCAGAATACGATGAAACTTGTTACACTTTTTTTATCTTCGTATTTCCGGCATACTTGTGGCGGTTGAATGTTGAATGTCAGTTTGCCCGGCCTAGCACCTCTGTAAAAAAAGAGACTTGAAGTTGTTTTTGTATCTAGAAAAACTAGTTGTAGCTTTATGCCTTCGTGCGCTTGTCATTTATTCATTGTATAACTGGCAACAAATGACGATGAATAGAGTAGAGTTCAAATGGAAGGAAAAGTGCGGCAAACAAAGAAACTAGCACGCGGCTAATCATCACCATCCGGTGTGTGTGTTACTGAAGATGCCTACAAGCTTTATTTGCGCTGAATAGAAGAGGACACATATAGACACTGGAGCATACTTAGAACCTTCAGCCAAAAGCTACGATTTGAATTACAGCAAAAAGCATCTAGAGTCCTTGAAAAGCTGAAGCTATGACTGCGAATCCTGAATGGCATACGAGCGAAAATGCCTATTCGCATGTAAAACACAAGAAGAATCAAGGAAGCCGTACTTACATGTACAGGAGCGGATGTGTTTCCTCTATGCTTTCTTGTGAATACTTCATGTCAACGAGCTTCATTCGTGCGCAATCTAAACATTCTGTACCATTTACAGAACATCATGGAATCACATGGTACAAGCAGAATTAAGTTGTATCTGCATAGCGAGATGCAGAGAGAGAGATAGGAGATAGGTCGGCCTTATGTTTGATATATGTATACCGGAAAACTATTAAAAAATTCAAATGGTACACTTTCACTTACACTTGGCTGAATAATTCACTTGATACATCACAGGAAAAAAAGAAGTATGAGAACTTGCAGAAGTTGCATTCAAGTGCCTGGAAGCGTGTTGAAATCGCATCCTTGACATGGAGTGTTTGCATTCTTGTTCGTCGAGGCGAATATGTTTGTTGGATAAATGAGTGTATGTGTGTTTATATCAATTTGGTAAATTGTGCATTGTTTTGAGAAGTGTAGGTCGAATAGCAAAATGTGGTTGTAAGGACTACAATGATACGTACTAGCGTGTTTTCCATGGTACAAGTTTTAACTCGTACAGTTTACGATTGTTTTGTGTAATGTGTTTTTAGGTGTAAAATTTGTGATGCATTAAATTCAAATCATTTGTCATTCTCTTAAGTAAAAAAACTCCGAGAAGTTTTCCCTAAAGGGAAAAATCTTAGATCATGTATATGTCTACATTATCGCAATCAAGAAACCATTATCGCTCACAAGAAAGTTAACATTGCACCAAAACGTTAACACTATAAATAGAATAAATCGAAATCGAATATTCTTAAAATTAAACAACATGCGTTTTAGAATATACAAAATAATGACCACAAAAAAATGTTTGGTAAACTTAATAAAAAGAAAATAAACAGAACAAATCCAATAATTTCTATGGGGATTCGAAACATCATCAATCCATTGTCCGAAAAACTTACCTGCCACTTAACCGACTGCGCTATGTTGGCTCTTATCGAAAAGATAAAAAAAAATTGATTCTGGTGGTAACTACAGCACATAACAGCCGAAGCCCAGAGCAGTATGGTTAGGCGGGTAAGGGCCAGCGATGGATGATTTTGTGTGCAAAGACGGACGGTTGTATACGTATTGAAGGAAATTGAATGCAATTGACTAGTTGAATTGCAAAGGCAAGCATAAAGTTTAAATTTAATATCAGATTACATACGAGACGAAGAGCTTTGTGAGGAGAAAAAGTGCAACGGAAGAATGATTTGAGGTGCGGTGACGGACTTCATTGATTGAAATGAAATTCATCTGCTGGATAAAAATTTAAACTTTTCTTCATCTTTCAATCCAATAAGTTCAAACACTTTCAAATATTTAATTGTATATTAAACTTCAGTACGTTCGTCCATCACCGCCCCACAGTGTACCGAACACACAATGGGTGGGTTTCCAAAACGAAACAGTTGCGTATGTTCCGCGAACATGTTTGCCATTCTGATTCCCTAACTGCCATTTTGCGTATCAGGAATAATCTCCGGTTCTTTTCCTTTGTCTGCTTTTGTGAGATATGTTAACGAAAAGATCTGGAGATGATTTCTTATCCGCAAAATGGCTGTTACGTACAAATCCTTTCATGCACGTTTTTCCAGATTCCAAATCCAAGATTCCTTTTCCTCAAATCCGTTGACTATCGGCAAAGTTCAGCAGAACATTCACTCCACTATGACCATCACAATTATTAAAATGAAAAACGCGATTTCAATTAATGCGATATGTATTTGCCGTACTGGCGTATTCAAATTTACAAATTAGTCAAAAACGAATTCAAATTATGCAAGGAATGAACAACAAATTTAAGTTCTTCGAACTATAAGAAATGCAAGTGGACTGTTGGACTGACGAATAAAGAGTGTCCCTCGAACCACGATTCGACTCCACACGCAAGTTCAAGTTACGGATTTCGTAACGGATAGTTCAAATAACCTGATTAACCATTACATCAACTAATTCAGAATATCAGAATATTAAACTAAAAAAAGGATAAAAGAAACTTTGCTTGCGTGAGGAATCGAACCGCGGTCTTCGGGCTGAGGGTCCGCACTATTTCCACTAAGCTATGATGAGCTTGTGTCAAACTATAAAATTTCATGTGATCAGTATTGATTCTAACATTTAGGCGCTATTTAACTGATTAAACTTTGTCGAATTTTACTTATATTTACTATTCGAAACCGGGATGTGAAATTCGTTGTAGTAAGTAACAAAAACGCAACATAAAAATGTTAGATTCAACAAAGTTGCTTCAATCTAATGGCGCCAGAATGTACTAAATGGTTTGGATCTGAGATAAAGTAAAATTATGCAAATAGTACAGTGAAGTAAGAAATTTCAAAAAGTTATAATTTCAAATAAGTTACATATTCAGTATATGAGGAATTTCAAACAATGTCAATTATTGCTTAATTCTAAATTTAAGATGTTTCCGATTTGATGTAGAAGTCGATGATAACAGTATGGGACGAACCGGTTCGGAGAAAGGAAGATCCTGAACATTCTCCCCCCGCTGGGCGATAAGTCAAGCCCAGTACATTTGATTCGATTTGCTGGTCCATGACTGGTGATGGTCGAGCTGATTTGCTTAATATTTCGATGATGCTCATTTAACAATGTCCGTTCAAGCACAGGGATGTGGCTACAGCTCAAAATAAGGAGGAAATCCCAAATTAAGTCCGAAATGGTAACTAGCTGCGATCTGCAATTACAATTATTAGTTTGGCTTCAACAAATAAGAATAAAATGTGATTGTTGTGTCTTGTAGACGTCGATTCGATGAATATTGATATTACAGTAGTAAGCGAATTTCCAAACGTACTGCTCGAAATGCGTATGTAGCGTATGCGTATGTAGCGTATGATGTTAGGAAAAGCAGGACGAAGTTCAGGCAGCTATGCTGCCGGTCCGCCTCTACTTAGCCCGTATCATACAACGAAGTGCTGTTGGTGAGATAAAGGGTTGAGGGGATATGGGTTGAGGAACAGATTCAATGGATGATTGGGAGTGCCAATTTATTTTATTAAGAAGTATTTCAAGTTAATTCACAGATTCATTTGTAGGTAGCAAAGCAATTTTTGTAATGTTCCGTTGAAAAGTATTTCCGTTTTTAAATACCGATACGACACGCACTAAATTGTCTTTTCCCGTATGTACCGCGGTAATTCTCGCCAAAGGCCACTTATAAGACGGCAGTCTTTCATCTTTGATTAGACATAAATCACCAACTTTCGGTCCATCCTGTCGAGATTGCCATTTCGGACGCTGATGAAGTCGCGCTAAATATTCCTTGGACCACCGTTGCCAGAACATTTGCGCCAATTTTTGAGTGTATTGCCAGCGAGATAAACGATTGTCCTTAATATCCAACATGTTAGATTCTGGAACGTTCAGTAAACTATCACCGATTAAAAAATGAGCGGGTGTCAAAGCAGTTGGCTCCGAAGGATCATCGTACATGGGGCATAGTGGTCGTGAGTTGAGTGCTGCTTCAATTTGAGTAAGAGTAGTGTATAACTCTTCGAACGTAAGCACCGCATTGCCAAGAGTTTTCTTCAAATGTTGCTTCATGGATTTGACGCCCGCCTCCCACAAACCGCCGAAATGTGGAGAAGCTGGAGGATTAAAGTGCCAATGAATATGCTCGTTAGCTGCATATTCCGAAATTCGTTGGTTCATCCTGATGGTTCGTTGTAATTCTGTGTCTGCGCCTACAAAATTCGTCCCGCAGTCACTATACACGTCAGAGCATAATCCACGTCGAGATACAAAACGCCGAAAAGCAGCCAAGAATGCTTCCGTACTCAAGTCGTTCACAAGTTCAATGTGTACAGCCTTCGTCGCCATACAGATGAAGATTGATATGTAACCTTTGTGAATACGACCGCCTCTTCCTTTCTGATTCTTGATGCTGACTGGTCCGCAGTAATCCACTCCGACATGCAAGAAAGGACGAGTTATGTTGACTCGGGGTGAAGGTAAACTTCCCATCAGTTGCGTTGCGGTTTGAGCTTTCACCTTGTAACATTTCACACAGTTGTGAACACATTTCTTCACCATATTCCGGGCATCTAAGATCCAGTATTTCTTCCGCAACGTAGACAACATCAGTTGAATATCACCATGCATGGTTGTTCGATGAATGTGTTCAATCAGAAGTCTGCTGAAATTCCCATCCTTCGGCAATATGATTGGATATTTTTCATCGAATGTCATGTTAGCATAAGCTAATCGACTACCCAACCGTAGGACTCCGTTGCCGTCCAGAAATGGATTGAGGTTGTTCAGCTTACTTCCTTTATCAATGGACCTTTCATTCCGTAGGAGACGTAATTCTTCTGTAAACTCTGTTTCTTGAACAAATCGAATTAGTAGATTAGTAGCTGCATCAAGTTCCATTACTGACAGATGATTTCCATCAATGTTACGTTTTCGAACAGCTTGGCAGAAACGTAGGCAGTATGCAACCACTCTAATCAAGCGAGTGAACAATGAACATTTCGAGATGAGGGTTTGTAATACGGATTCCTTTACCCATACGCTCAAGCAAACTAAGCTCACATTTGGTTTGGCCTCTAAATCCGTGACGTCAACATCGATAACAGCTGGCCATTTATCTACAGGCTTCCGTAGCCATTCCGGACCGTTCCACCATAAACTATTGCCAGTCAAATGTTCAGCTTTTGTGCCTCGGGATGCGATGTCAGCGGGGTTGTCTTCAGAAGGAACATACTTCCAAGGTATGTTAGGCACATTTTCTAAAATTTGACAGACGCGATTCGACACAAAGACAACCCATTTGCAAGGGTGCCCTTGTAACCAAGATAATACTATTTTCGAATCTGTCCATAAGTAGCACCTTGCCATCTTTACTCGATCGGCTAACATAGAGTGTGTTTGCCTCATTACCTTTGATAAGAGCAAGGCTCCGCATAACTCTAATCGTGGAATTGTTAGGGGTTTCACAGGAGCAACCTTTGTCTTTGCGATTACTAAATGTGCTTGTATGTTGTCGTTGCTTCTAGTAACGCAGTACACCGCTGCGCCATACGCTGCCTGTGAAGCGTCGCAGAATCCGTGCAGTTCAATTTCTTCCGATTGGTTCAACAAAATGCATCGTGGAATTTTAATGTGTTTTATTGACTGGAAGCTATGCCGTAAGTCGTTCCAGTAATCCATCAAATCATTAGGTAAGCTTTCGTCCCAATCCAGTCCACGCATCCATAGCTTCTGCATCAAACATTTCGCTGTGATTATAATTGGAGCAATCCAGCCTAAGGGATCATATAATCGTGAAATATCTGACAATATCAAGCGTTTAGTATATGAACCAATATTACCAGGTAGGTTATACCGATATGCCAGACTATCGGTTCCGGGATACCACAGAATGCCTAAAGACTTGTGTCCTTCTTCGAAATTCAGATCCAAAGTTCGAACCGCTTCTATATCTTCGGAGGGGATGTTTTGAAGAATAGAGGGGTCATTGGAAACCCACTTTCTTAGATGAAATCCACCGGATGTTAACAATTTGTTAAGTTCATGGATCCTTGTGGTCACCTCTTCATGACTGTTACCTCCGGATAACACATCGTCGACATAAAAATCGTGACAAATAGTTTCCGCTGCTAATGGATAAGATGCCCTTCCTTCTTGAGCAAGCTGATGCAAGGTACGTATTGCCAAGAAAGGAGCACTCGTAACACCAAAGATAACTGTGTTGAACCGATATTCCGAGATCTTTTCTTCAGTATGAAATCTCCATAATATGCGTTGAAAATCTCGATCTTCAAGATGCATTTTGATTTGTAAATACATCTTTTCGATGTCCGCAGCGAAAGCATATTTGTATAATCTCCATCTAACAAGGACGGAAATCATGTCGTTTTGTACTGGGGGGCCTGTTAACAAAGTATCATTTAAAGACAGGCCTGATGTCGTTTTCCTAGAGGCATCGAAGACAATCCGTGTTTTGGTAGTTGAGCTATCCTTCTGAACAGCGTGGTGTGGAAGAAAGTGCGCCTGACCCGATGCCGATATCGCCGTGCCGATGTCATCCACTTTACTTAAATGTCCGTTACTAATATACTCGTCCATACATCGTATGTAATCCAGTTTCAGATTGGCGTCCCGATTGAATCTTCTTTCGAGACTGTGAAGACTCATTTCCGCAGAACGACGCGAATTGCCCAACTCAGACTTCATTGCATCATTCTTGAATGGCAAACGTACCACAAATCGTCCAGTGTCATCCCTTGTGGTAGTTTCCTTATAGAAACTCTCGCAGCGAGCATCTTCCGAGTTTATAGGTTTAGTGACCGTTGGTTCTTCAAGTTGCCAAAAACGCTTTAATTGCTCACTCAAAGTTTGATCTTCCGATATTTCAACTTTAAACGAATGCACCGTAGTCCTGGAGCGTTGAGTATTTCCAGATATAACCCAACCCAGCTTAGTTTGTTGCAACAACAACCCATCAAACAAAAGCTTCGTTTCGTTAAGTAACAACTTGCCGTACAAGTCTGATCCGAGAAGTAAGTCAATCCGTCCGGGAGTATGATATGTGGGATCAGCCAAAGTGATTCCGTTTAAATCCGAGTGATGAGGCAATTGTACTTGATGAGCAGGTAGCCAACTCGTTAATTTAGGCAAAACTAACGCTTCAAATGGTATATCTCCGTTCTCTATCGTCCTGATGTGCGCTTGAACAAGTCCATTAGCTTTCGCTGCACTGGAACGTCCAATGCCAGTAATGCGAGTATCAGATGGCGACTTTCGCAGTCCCGATCGCTGCACTGCTTCTTCGGTTATAAAAGATGCCTGAGATCCCTGATCCAATAGGGCTCTCAACTTGACAACATCCTTCTTTCCGACAATAGTTACAAGGGCGGTTGCCAACAGAACATTCCCTGATAGAGTGCTGTTCAACGAGCTAACACTAGCAGGAGTAAAAGGCTTTGCTGAAGCAGATGGAACAGTTGGTTGATTGTTACTTGGAGTGGAAGCTTGATCAGGCTTGTGAAGCATGGTGTGATGCAACCCCTTGCACTTAAAACATCTCGATGTAGTAGGACATGCGGAAGCTCGATGTCCTTTTACTAAGCAATTAAGACACAATCCATTATGTTTCGCCATATCGAAACGTTGACTTGGATTTGCCTTGACAAATTTATTGCAGTCGCGCGTTTTGTGTTGTTGCCGACAAATTGCACATTCAACCTTAGACTCGACATAGTGCGATTGAATGCGACGAACAGGGCGATTGGTTGGTTTGGAAGAAGTGGCTTCCAACGTTCGAAACCTAGTGTTCAAAAACGCCTTTAAATCGTCTAAAGAAAGCACCTCCTTTTTTAAGGCTTGCTCTTGCTCCCATAATGCTCGTGTGGCAGCAGGAAACCGTTGCACCGCCAGAAAAACCACCATTGCATGCCATAAATTTTTTACGTTCATGCCTTCGAGCAACTGAACCGCTTCGACTGTCTTGTCTAGCAGCCCCCTTATGGAATTCGCAGATTCCACGACCGTGTCACCGTTAATCAATTTTTTAAATTGTATATTTAGTAGCGCAGCTTTGTTATCATACCGATCAGATAACGTATGCCACGCCAAATCGAAATTGTCCTTTGTGGTTTTAAAGGAGCTTAACAAATGTGCTGCCTCCCCTTTCACACTGCACTTTAAATAGTGTAACTTTTCGACCGCGTTAAGTGACTCTTTATTTCCGATAAGAGTGGTGAACAAATCCTTAAATGATGTCCACTCATCATAATTGCCATCAAAAAACGGTAATTCAATCCGTGGCAATTTAACCGTTACATCCGCGCGATGCATTTCCGATTGCGAGGAACTTTCATCAAGCCCGTCCAAAATGTCCTCCAATTCAGATTGGAATTCTAAACACTCTTCTTCAAATGAAATAAACTGTGAATCCGCGAAATATGTGTGCTTAATTTCCTCATCATTACCGGTTAAAAGCGCAAGGATTTTCTTATGCACACCGAAACTGTCTTTGAACAAAGAGTCAATTTTAGAAATTAAACGCCTGATGTAATTATGAGTTTTACGCTCCGGCGGGCATGTTTCAAAATTCGATTTTAACCGCGATAATGCATTAAATTTAAGCGTTTGTTCTTGCACTAGCTTATTCATTTTTAGAACACTTGCAAAGGACGAAATTTTCAATGTAGTTTGTAAATGTATCCGTAATGAACTTGAGTTGAGTTAACAGTAAATTATGCGAACGGCACTGCCTAAATTTTTACCCAAAAATCCGAAAAATTATTCAAATTGAAACCACGTTTTCACCGAAATACCGTAATTGTCCGTAATATGTACCGTAACTATCGAAATACCGTATTATTCGATCGAATTATTCGTAATGTTCAAATTGTTCCATTAAATTAGCTTAATTGGCAATTTATCTTAATTGCATTTAAAATATTGTAAATTCCATAAATTTATATGGCACAAATTTGGGAAGAAAAGGAAGGATAAAGGACTCACCCAACTTACTCAACGACGAATCCGGCTCGACGGACCATAATGTTACGTACAAATCCTTTCATGCACGTTTTTCCAGATTCCAAATCCAAGATTCCTTTTCCTCAAATCCGTTGACTATCGGCAAAGTTCAGCAGAACATTCACTCCACTATGACCATCACAATTATTAAAATGAAAAACGCGATTTCAATTAATGCGATATGTATTTGCCGTACTGGCGTATTCAAATTTACAAATTAGTCAAAAACGAATTCAAATTATGCAAGGAATGAACAACAAATTTAAGTTCTTCGAACTATAAGAAATGCAAGTGGACTGTTGGACTGACGAATAAAGAGTGTCCCTCGAACCACGATTCGACTCCACACGCAAGTTCAAGTTACGGATTTCGTAACGGATAGTTCAAATAACCTGATTAACCATTACATCAACTAATTCAGAATATCAGAATATTAAACTAAAAAAAGGATAAAAGAAACTTTGCTTGCGTGAGGAATCGAACCGCGGTCTTCGGGCTGAGGGTCCGCACTATTTCCACTAAGCTATGATGAGCTTGTGTCAAACTATAAAATTTCATGTGATCAGTATTGATTCTAACATTTAGGCGCTATTTAACTGATTAAACTTTGTCGAATTTTACTTATATTTACTATTCGAAACCGGGATGTGAAATTCGTTGTAGTAAGTAACAAAAACGCAACATAAAAATGTTAGATTCAACAAAGTTGCTTCAATCTAATGGCGCCAGAATGTACTAAATGGTTTGGATCTGAGATAAAGTAAAATTATGCAAATAGTACAGTGAAGTAAGAAATTTCAAAAAGTTATAATTTCAAATAAGTTACATATTCAGTATATGAGGAATTTCAAACAATGTCAATTATTGCTTAATTCTAAATTTAAGATGTTTCCGATTTGATGTAGAAGTCGATGATAACAGTATGGGACGAACCGGTTCGGAGAAAGGAAGATCCTGAACAATGGCAGTTAGGGAATCAGAATGGCAAACATGTTTACGGAACATACGCAACTGTTCCGTTTTGGAACCCCACCCAATATCATTCTTCCGTTGCCCAGAAGCTCTTCGACTGCCTATATTTTCAGTTATTGTCTGCCTGCATACATCGAGCTCTGCGAAATGCTCTGTGATGATTGCTAGATTTATTCGCCCCAATTGGAGTCGGCAAAGCCGAGTGGGTTAATAGTCCAGTACAATTGGTTCAAAATAGCCCCAAACCTAAACATAAAAAAAAAAAGAAATGTTTGATGCCAAATTGTTGAATACACTGCCTAATATACGCAGTAAAAAGTTACACTAATTTGCGCCATGGGTTAAGGGGGGAGGGGGTGGCAAAGGGGTGAAAATTCAGTTTCTTGCAAATATCTGGAAAACTATGAGTCTGACCTTAAAATGAGCTGAGGACAAAACAAACAACATAAAATTACCTTTGTAATGATATGTAACACTCTAGACATTTTCTCAGAAAATTATACCCTAGACCCAAAAGTATTATAGTGAATTTGGATTTTTCGAGTTTTACATTTCGCACTGTAACTCTTGATAGAATAGACCTACTGTCATAAGATCTTGTCCATATATTGATAACAAAATTTATTTGATTCGTACCAAAAATTGGAGTACTCACTCCTCTTAACATTTTTCAAAAAGGCATGCCTGTAGCTTCTTTTTAAACTGAGCCAGGCAGATTAAATTTGGTGGGGTGCTTAGTCTAAGCTCCATTATGCTCCCCACCAAAAATTATTACCATCCGATTAAAACTAAGGGTACCCCCATACAAAGTGAACGAAAATTCTAACAAATTTCACATTTATTCATTTCTAAACTCTATCTAAAACGGAAAAATAAAATTTGTCTCTTAGAACGTCATTATAACAGTTAATTGTAGTCCTCTGAATGTATGTTCAAAATTTTGCATCAAAGTGTACACTACAAGTATCAACAAATTGTGTTTGAAAGTCATTGGTACTAGTTCAAAGGCTAGTTCCGAATAAATCGAGTAACGTGTACTAGCAACCTTCAAACCACATTTTTCGTACTTGTAAGGCACGCTCAGGTACAAACTTTTGAATATACATTTACAAGACTACAATTAACTGTTATAATGACGTTCTAAGAAATAAATTTTATTTTTTAATTTTAGATAGAATTTAGAAGTGAAAAAATGTGATTTTTTTTAGAATTTTGGTTTACTTTGTATGGGGAGTACCCTTAGTTTTGATCGGATGGTAACAATTTTTCGTGAGGAGCATAATGGGGCTTAGACTAGGCACATCACCAAATTTTATCTGCCTGGCTCAATTTGAAAAGAAGCTACAGGCATGCCTTTTTGAAAAATGTTAGGAGGAGTGAGGGAGGCGTCAATGGTCGGAGCACCTCAATTTTTGGTACAAACCAAATAAATTTTGTTTGTAATAGAATGAACAAGATTTCGTCACCCTAGGTTCTTTCTATCAAAAGTTACAGTCCGAAATGTAAAACTCAAAAAATGAAAATTCTCTATAATACTATCGGGTCTAGGGTATAATTTTCCGAAAAAAACGTCTAGAGTGTTATATATCATTACAAAGGCAATTTTGTGTAGTTTGTTTCGTCCTCAGAAGATTTTAAGGTCAGATTCATAGTTTCCAGTTATTTGTAAAAAAGTAAATGTTCACCCCTTTGGGACCCCCTCCCCCCTTAACCCATGACGCAAATTGGTGTAACTTTTTATTGCGTATATAGGGCAGTGTATTCAACAATTTGGCATCAAAAATTTCTTTTTCTTTTGGATGTTTGGGTTTTGAGCTATCTGTACTAGACTATAAGTGACAGGTGTTTGGTGCAGTGGGTGATGTTTTGGAGCCCCATGTGAGATTTTTTTCTTTTTAATAAGTTACCTAAACATTCTTTTGATTTTGGTGATCATTATACTAAATATACTAAAACGGGTGTTGTTACATTAAGGAATTTTTTTTTAATGTTCTGCTAAAGTTATGTTGATGCTCAGTGAACTTTATGTTTAAACGTAAGCTCATTTAGGTTTCACGGTTATCCTGTAACTCTGGAAGTCGACAAATCCTTTAAAACTGATCACATATTGCCCCAAACATCACCTTTCGAACGACACCCATAATGCCCATACTATGTTTCCTATACTAGAAAAAATGTCCTTTTTGGTGGTAATATCCTTTTTTGAAAACTCAAAATCAACTTGCTGTGATTTTAAATACTCGTACCAACGAATACTGTATTTTGATACTCATATCGTCTATAGCGCACTCGCACAGAAAAAGGGCCCTACGTTAATTTTAACGAGGTTCCACCGTTATCCTGTCACTCCAGAAGCCCAAAAATCCTTTGAAACCGATCACATACAGTGCCCCAAACTAGGGATGTAACGGATGTGGTTAAGCGGATGAGGATGCGGATGCGGATCAATGAAAACGTAAATTTCCAGATGCGGATGTGAATGCGGATGCGGATGTCATAAAATTTGCAAATGCGGATGCGGATGCGGATTAGTTATAAAAGATATATGAAGTGAATTTTACTAATACCGAAAATCAGATTCAGTTTTCGGGAATATTCGACATGTTAGAAGTAAAAGTACAAGGAAGCTTAAAGAAATGTGCAATCCTTTTGAGTGCTGGACAAAATCATTAGCTTCATTAAAATGCAGTGTCATAGTGGAAAGCCTTTCTTTTCCATTATTTTTTTTTCATTTTGGACCTTTTTTTAAATAAGCCCCATAACTTTTGAAAGAATGCCATTTCAGCCGTAAAATTGTGTATAACTATTCACAATAAGTTCAAGATCATTTTAAGGTAAACATTGAGTCGCTCCGGTCATGGACACTCATTATATCCCCCATTTGTATTTTTCAAAACGTTATGTCCATAACTCCCCAAAATTGGAGCAGAGTGCCTAATTTGGTTTGTTGCGATTGGTGGTCATAGTCACCCCACCCACCAAAAATCAGCTCATTCGGATAAAAACTGAGGGTATCTCCCATACAAAGTGACCCACCAGCAGTTGGTTCTACGTACTACTCATTTTATAATCTGTAGACAAAGTTGTCTTGGGTCACTAATAATTTGATGTAGTTTTTTCGTCCTCAGACCATTTTTCTGTAATAATCGCAAAAAAAAACGAAAAAATGCCCCCTTTTCACCCCTTTTCTTAAGGTTACCCCCAATCGGTTGGGACTTTTAATGCCATAATCTGGGGACCCCCCCCCCCCCAACCATAATCAAAAAAAACTTTCCGATGTAGGATTTTTGCCGTTCGATGGCCATATTTTGGCCCAATTTTCTTAGACTAATATCTACATGCATTAGATTTGGTTTCTTGCAATCGCTATTAATTCTCTATTCTATGAGTAGTTTAGAATGTAGATGATTAGATGGGAAATTTGTTTTTTAATGATATCCGCATACAAAACTGCGGATTGCGGATGCGGATGAGGATGTCAACATGAGGATGCAGATGCGGATGTAAAATTTTATGCGGATTATCCGCAGTTGCGGTGCGGATGCGGATATCCGCAACATCCCTACCCCAAACATCAACTTTCGAACGATACCCATAATGCCCATATACTCTGTTTCCTATGGTAGAAATAAATGTCCTTTTTGGTGGTAATATCCTTTTACAAAACTCAAAATCAACTTGTCGTGATTTTACAAGACTCGTCGCAACGAATACTGTCTTTTGATATCCACATCATATCCATATCGTCTAAAATAATGCATTCCCACAGAAAAAAGGACCTTTTGTGTCCAAGGACATCTTTCTCATAAGAAGTGTGGACATCAAAATATTAAGGATCGCACCACTTAACTTCCATCCGAGTTTCATCGACATCGGTCCACGGGTAGCGCCAGGAGGACCAATTGAAGGATGACTTTTCGTTCGCTTCAATGGCGAATTTACCGCTATTCGCGCCACTTATCAAAATTGTGATCGTCGATTCTTTGTCAGCGCGATTAAAGGATAATGTGTACCAACTTTGGTGAAGATCGAACTACGGTAAGGTCGATTTTAAGCGTTAAACGTTTTCGTTACAGTTTTTCGTTACGCTTTTTCACGGGACGACACCCAGTAGTTCTCAGGTAGCCTCCGCAAAGACATATACCTGTCAAAAATAATGCATGGCCAGGCTAAAAAAATAACAGCGCATAATATGCTAGGGTGTTTAATGAAATTACAAAAGACGAAAGTGAGTATGCCACCAAGAATTTCGCCTTCATTAATAAATACGATTTCAGTAGGTAGTAGTCGTCTTCATCTTCTACCATAGGCCACCTGGAAAATGAAAGCCTTGATACCTTTTTACATCGAATCTCTTCTGGTTGCGTGTTTGTGAATTTAATTAAAAGTTCGGTATCTGCATCGTACGATTGAAGTTATCTCCAGCATTCCGTGAAAAATAACGTAGAAGCTGCAGATTTTCATAATTAAAGTGAATTCTCTTCTACCATCTACGTAGTAGAAGAAAACGCAATGCAAGACATTTTATTTCGATAAAGAGCCAAGAAGTAAATTTGAACAAATAAATTCCATAGAATTTTTAACGAAAATATAAACTCATTGGCATTCCATGGGGCTTCTAAGGATATGCAGGTGTACCTAAATATATTAAGCACTATAATTATTTTAGGATTGTGGGAACCCGGTGTGAAGTCCAGTTTTAGCTGGATGACGTCATCCAACAAAAGCGATATCATAGATTCAGAATTAAATTTCAATTCAATTTCGAGTCTGAATTATTTATCATTTATTACTAATCTATCTTCATTACATTTCAATTAGACACTTAACAATCTGATAAGTGTCCAAAATTAGCTTTCCATATAATATCCCGGCAATAAATCGTGGGAAAGTCAACAACGTGTCTTAAGACCAACAAAAATTTCAATTTATTGCTATTAACAACTTGACAATGAATCCAGATGGACATTACTCATATCAGAAATTATTTATGATGGTCAATTCAGAGAGAGATCCATAGAGATATGATTTATTTGGTTGACCAAGCATTCTCGTCGCCGACATTTATCCCATATCCATTTGCACTCGTACATATGTACAATAAATTGCCATAAAATGAACACGACTGACACCCTCGGGCTAATAGTCACTTTAATGGACGAATCAATAGCGCGTACGATTATTATGTTTCACGGTCTTCTGATCTGATCTGAAACTGAATGGCTGAAGCTTAAAGTGACTCCTCAATATATTCAACGAAAGGACTCGTACTATAATATGGAGCGTCATACATAATGGTGACATGATGATAATGGCCCGTGCGGAAGGGAACGCACCTCGCACCTCTAACCTGAATTTAATATGGAATATATTACTTTACTACCCTATATCAATTATGGCATGTGGATATGTGGGGCGAGCACACTCATGTTGACGCGGGTACACTCAAACAAGTGTCGGTAGGGACCATATCAGCACCGCCTGACTGTCACATATTGTGAGCACACAGAGTACCCTCATTCTGCACGGTACTTGGCGTACTCGAATGTATTTTGATGTGATTGTTGTCAATAAATTTTTATTGATAAATGTAACGATATGTAGCTATGAGTTTTGTGCATGGGAATCGAAGGGTATGGTTTAACTCAGTGGTTCTTAACCTTTTGCACATGAAGGACCACTTGATCAAACTCGTTAGTTGTTGCGGACCACCAAATTGCAATTGTGATAAAAACGATTCAAATCATGAAATCTTGTACCGAAGACTACACTGTAAAAACAAGGTTGAATTTTACATCGAAAACTCGTTGAATTTTACACCTTTTTTTTCGCAAAATTACAGTAAACGTTTATTTTTCAACAAAATTTTTAGTATACCCACAAAATAGTGTAATATTACACAGATTTTTCAATATTACTCTATCTCAGTGTAATTTTACACCACATTTGGTGTGAAGATGTGTCATTACTTTATTCTTGTGTAACTTCACATTTTCAGTGTATGTTGTTTACCAATTTTGGTGTAAAAAATACACCTACATTTGTGTAAAACTGATTTTTGTGCATTATTGCATTTTCCTGTATCTCACAAGTGACTTGTTCTGTGTGCAGTTAGTCTGTTCCGTCCGAAGTGCGTTCGTGTGAGCATCATATTATTGTTGTGTTGTAGCGCTTTTTTCCTCTTGAACCGAAGGGGGTGTGGCAGCTCTTGGCCGTTGCAATAGGTAACGGGTAGCTCCAGGACGATTTACACCGAAGAACGGGCTGCCGAAAATATTATTATAAACCCGGATGTAAATTTACATATTTGCCGGTGTAAATTTACATTTTTTTCGTGCAAATTTGCTTATTTCTGATTTAAATTTACTTAAGTCTAAGAGTAAGTTTACTTATTTATGTGTGCAAATTTACACCAATTTTGTAGTAAATATTTACACCGTAAAGCGTAAAAATACTCTCGTTCATATAGTGGTGTAAATTTACTACTACAATAGAAGGAAAAAAGTTTCCTCCTTATTGGAGTAAAATTTTTTTAGAGTGTACTTCTTGCGGTGACCGTACTGGTAATGTCAATAGGGAAACTAATAGAATTAATTCAAGCCGTTCCCTACAGTTCTTACTTGAAGAACAACAATTTTTACATAGACTTCTATAAATATGGCATTGCTGGTTCATTTTGTACCAACAGAAACCTGTCGGAACCCTATTTAGAAGTGACACCGAAGATCAATAATAGCTTTATTATCTTAATTCAGCAATGTAAATTACCATTATGCATTTTGTGTGTCGCATCTCTGGCGGAGTATACCATTATGGTCTGGCCGGAAATTAATATATTTTCAAAATATTCATCGCCTTAAACACCTGAACTGTTTACCTACAATTATGACAACCCTCAGGTCTATAAAGACACGTAGCTACTCCACATAACGTGAACATTCCTATCAAGCTCTCGGCGGTCCTCGTTTTCTTGCACATCGCAATCATCTTGCGTTCGTCACCTCAAAAAAGCATATAAAACAAATTTTGACGGTATTTCATTTCATCGTAATAAGCTACACTCACACACTAAATATCTTACACAGTGTACATCGGTCAAAATCTCAATGAAAACAGTCTGTCCTGCTCAGTCAAAACGGACTCCCATCCGCTTCCAACCTTCAAGTTTCTATTAGAAAGTTAATATTGAGCTGCGTGAAATTCGAGAATTGTTGTATCGGATTATGAAGGAACCACGGCAAAGGCTTGGCGGACCACCTAGGGTCGCCTCAGGGACCACCAGTGGTCCGCGGACCACCGGTTAAGAATCGTTGGTTTAACTGAATGATTAATTGAAGGGAAAATTGAAGTTGTAATTCTTTATAAATTAATCAAATGGATACCATTTTTCGTTTTGCGACGACTTTTAATAAAGGTATTGTCATTAAAACAGTTTGAATAGAGAGGAGGTAGGAATGCAGAAATACATGTACCCTATGATGCTACTATAAATGAAAACAGGATACGCAAACCAGACTTTATAAATAGGAAAAGCTTAAGCCGGCCCCACACCGACCGGAGTGTGGCAAACACCGCACAAAAGATTGATACGAAAAATCGTGCAGCAGTGTGCTTGGGCCACTCCAAGGTATCACTCTTGGACCGATCTTTTGTGCGGTGTGTGCCACACTCCGGTCGGTGTGGGCCGGCTTTAGATACAATTCAAAAAAATTAGGCTTTCTCGCATTTCAAATTATCAAATCACGCATTAAGCAACTGAACTGTAATTTGTGACTATCTTCATTTTTCTAAGGGTTCTTAGTTGGGTCTTACTTCACTCTCTCTTGGCAAACCCCCACTAAGTAAAGACGTGTTCTAGATAATTCCAATAAAAAGCAATATAATTTATTGACAACTGCAGCAGACCCTAAAGTCGGCCCGCACCGAATGCGAATTTATAATTTTTTTTTGTAGTCAAAACGAATTCGGGTAATGATTACTCGTGATTTTTTCAGAGAATATTAACATTCAATATTTAACCGTGTCGCAAAAGGACTGGAGTAATTAAAACTCGCCAAAAACGCCAGATTCCAATAAACCATGCGGTTTCGCAGATCAAAATTTTACACTTTCTTGTTTAATCTAAAATGAACTTTTTCAGCTTGTCGCCGACGACGGCTCTACGGTCGAGCTGCCGTCATTGCAACATTTTTTTTTATTTTGATTGCTGTTCGCTTGGTGTATCCTGTCCCGACTAGACCAATGAAGGTCGCGAGTGTCGAGCCAAAGCAACTTGGTCCTATAGACCCCTGTGGTGTGGGAAAAGAATAAACCACCGCGTTCCCGGCTTGTCTTGGGCACTCTAGAAAGTGTCGACTTCCAATTTCATAGTTTTTTTTTTATCATTTGGAGATATACTAGCTTCCACCCCCTACGGCTAGGCGACCTGAATGTCTACGTAAAAGGAAAAAAACTTAGACGCGGGTTGACGAAAACTCTCCGGGCATCGTAAACATTGGACCATGTATTCGCAAACGGATCCCCGTTCCCATCCTTCCTCCGTTCGCGTATACATGATCAAATCGATACGAGGCTAATTAAAAAAAAATAACTCTTGAAATCTCCAGTTTAATATTTTTTACCTATGCAGACTGCAGAGATATTCTAGTATCCACGCCCAACGGCTAGGTCACGTGAATGTCTCCGTATAGGGAAGTACTTAGATGGACAAGAGAATAAACTAAGCTCGGCGTTGTACACATTCGATCATATATGCGGGAACGCATCTTCTATCCAAACCTTTCTTCAGTGCACGTATAATAAATGATCGAATGGGTACGATGCTACAAAAATCGTCCTAAATCCCTGGGGTGTTATACGAACGGTGCCCATCGATGGAAGATGTTCAGGGACGCAAATGGACGCCGGAGTTTGCTCCGGTTAAATCTAGCCTTGAGGCACCTTGCGGGGCTCTGGTGTAGTGGACCTTTATTTCCCTAGCTCCTCGTGGGAATTTAATGAGCAAGCCATTAAAAACCAACACGAAGACCTATCCGCAGATGTAAGTGTAGATAAGGTGCTGGGTACTCCAACAATACCCATTCAACAAGACCTCTAAACTCTCGAGGCCTCCACAATAACAACCTCTAGCCGTTTTTACAAAAAGCCTCGGGACGGAAGAGACTCCAGTAGTCGAAAGAGACATGTTCGTAAAACTGGTCGAACTGATTATCGACGCGATGGAGTTTGTAGAGTCGAAACCCTAGATACGCGGTGCTGTGAAAGAGAAGCTCAGGAATGTACGCGTTATTTATAACGGAGCAGATATACGGTAAAAAGGCGAAAAAGCTCCAAAGCGAAAAAGAGGACAGAGGATCTACAGGAAAGGGTGGTTCAAACTGGAAGGCCCCCACTAGAAGAAAACCCTAGACCTTGGACCAGGGTGGAAAGTAAACCGGAGAAGAAGAAAAACGTAAAATTTAAGAAGCTAAGGACAAGACCTGACGCTATTATCATTTCTCAGTGAGAAGAGATGACCTATGTCGACATCCTACAGAGAGTGATGCCCGAACCACGCTGAAAGAGATGGGTGATAACGTCTGCCGGAATGTCAAACAAGAAATG
Source organism: Microchrysa polita (assembly GCA_949715475.1). Lineage (NCBI taxonomy): Eukaryota > Metazoa > Arthropoda > Insecta > Diptera > Stratiomyidae > Microchrysa > Microchrysa polita. Next base: position 128,355,569 of record OX454415.1, on the reverse strand, counting down.
GGGAACTCTTGTTCCCAAATAAAACCCGCGGTGGACATTCGGTAGATGGACACAAGGAAATCGTTACGGGCCTGTTAGGACTGAATCCATCTAGTATAAGAGCTTTGCGGCAGGACACGCGGTTCTTGATCTCGATGAAGTCACAACGAGGAATGATGACCGGGTGGAATTCGTTGAAAAACTGGAAGTGGAGCTTCCCCTTGATGCCGTGAAGTCATTGAGGAAGGCGTACGGTGGCACCCAAAGAGCAACCATAAGACAAGATGGTCAGAAAGCGGCATCCTGCGAAAAGGAGGGTTAACTGTAACCACCAAACTGGATATGTCAAGTGCCCAGTATGTTAGGAGGCAATAAAACTAACCCTCAAATGAGATTCCCGCAGTTGAACCTGAATCACTGCCAGGCAGCACAAGATCTAGAGCTATCACGAAAGAGAAGAAGATCGACGTTGCGATTATCTGCGACCAATATAGAAATCTGCGTAGCTCGGTTTCGATCGCAGATAAGAACAACGAGGTAGCAATTTAGACTTGCGGACGGTCCAATAAGATACATCGGGAGGATTAAACAGCGAAGATCAACGGCGTACACGTGTATAGCTGCTACGCTTCACCAAGGTGAAATGACGCAAATTTTTAGGGTTTTGTGGACGCACTTGTACACGACGCGAGTACATTCACTCCATGATAATTGAGGGAGACGCGTGGGCACGGGAATGGTACAGCCGATAAACAAATAAGCGTGGACGGACGCTTAATGAACTCGGGAACGTCAACACCTTTCCAAGAGGAACTATGGGCACCACCATCGACCTTACATTCGTGAGCAGTTCTTTGGTTACAGCTGGTACACTGGCGAGTTAGCGAGCACTATACGCACATTGACCATCAGAGATTTTATTCTCTTTACGAGACGCTTCAACGAGGCGGTGTTCATAAAAACTCTGTCTGATGTAGGTACAGTTAACAGATCAGCGGAACAGAAGGCCTTGCAATTGACCGAACATCTGTCAACAGTAGCATGCGACGCCTCTATGCCAAGATAGAGCTCTATCTCTAATCGGAGAGAAAACTACTGTTGGACCGAGGAGATCGCGAGTAGGCGACGCGAGTGCTTCAAAGTTCGACGCCTTTAACGATCGACACAAACGACAGCGCGCAATGACTTGTTTTAGGCTTCTAAAGCAGCCCGTAGATCCACAAAACTAGCAATTAAAAGGAGCAAAAAAAATGCTTTAAGCAGCTCTGTGAGGACGCAGTCACAAATCCAATGACAGCGGCGTATAGGGGGGTCATGAAGAAATTGGACAAAGAGCTCCCCAACTCAAATATCCATCACTGCTCAAAGTTAGTATCTCCACTTTGTTTCCTCAGCATGAATTGGATCGTGCGTGACACAGCGATTAGTGGCATCACACCCCTCATTACAGAGTCCGAACTATGTTCCGTGTTCGTAATAGAGCGTTAAAGGTAGCGTTTCTGACGATGCCCGGAAAGTTCATCGACGTCTTTGGAACCTGCCTAGAAGAACGGACTTTCCCGCAATCATGGAAAGGCAAATTTTGGTGCTTATTCCCAAACCAAACCTGCTGGTGAGCCTAACTCTTATCGCCCAGTTTGTTTACTCGACACAACGGGAAATTGTTCCCAGTTTGTACGGTTTTAGACGAGCGCGGTTTACGGTAGACGCAATAACCGCGGTAACTACTATAGCAAGTGCGCTGTTGTGACTTTAGATCACTGTTTCCCAACCGGTGGTCTGCGGACCGGAGGTGGTCCGTGAGAGTCTCAAAGGTGGTCCCCGGAAGAAACTAGTGAATATTCTTGTAAAAATTTGATACTCCTCTGTGACTAAATCAAATTTTTTAATTTCCTTAAACAATGTCCCTGACCGTGTTAAATTACTCTCTAGATAGCCAAAGTTGGAAATCCATCTCGAACCTAAAGATAGGTACGAACGAGGAGCGAGGAGCTTAGAGTTTTTTTTAAAGATATTTAAAAACCGAGCAAAGTGTTTATTTTCCAAAGAGTTAAAAAAAACGAAACTGACTAAGCTGTAGCTGTGATTTAAAATGACCCCGTGCGGTAATACTTAATCAAAGCAGAAAAGTTTAAAAAAAAGATACACGCAGTGGGCAATAAAGAGATAAAGATCGCCAAATAGTTGTGGTACCTAATAATCTTGGACGAAATAGAACAGGCAGCGATCATGTGCATGCCCATATTTCTTCTTCTTCCTTGTCTCGTTCTTTATACCGCTCTATGCCGTTGCGTCGCTCGACCTGCGATTTAGGCACATCGCCCGTTCTGGCAGTAATGTCTCAGGCTATTTCTACAGTCCCTATCTGGGATCGTGTTATCGCCGAGACCAATGCGTTGTTGTTGCCTTTTCATTTGACAAATCCAGGTGTTCTTCGGTCTGCCTCTGGCCTTGGGTCCATTAAGTGGTATTTCCATTGATGTCGCCTTCTTTGCGGGGTTCTCAGGCTCATCATATGCCCTTATTGCTGTGGAGCTTATTTCTGTTGAAGGAACATAGCTCCAAAATGAATCACCTGCTAAAGAAGTAAGCAATGTTTATGGGACATGCATCAGACCACGCAAACATTTTTTTGCAGAAGGGAAGAACCATGACTGACAATACTAAAGTGATTTGTTGGGTAAATGCGGTGCGCTATAAGGTGATCCACGCTTACAGCGACAAGAAACTTCTCCTCAATACCGACAACGCTTCAGTCTATTCATTCCAAAGAACTACGCACCACTTGGTTGAATGGTGTAGCGTAAGGCGACCAGACTCCCGAAGGTCCAATGCTGTACACATTGCAAAATTCAGTTTTCAATCATAATATTTCTCCCCCTCCCCCCTTTCACGCCGATTTGGTAAAATCATAATATCTCACGAGCTACCACCATTATGCATGCTATAAGATGACTACAATTCTCCTTATTTTTATAAGTAATAACAGAATTGCGGAAGAATAGTAGCCGATATTCTGAGTAATACGCGATGAACCTTGGGAAAGCACGGCTCTGTTGATACTAAAAAGGACCTATAAAGGAGCCCTAAAGTTCTAAATGTCCAAATTGATAAAACATCATCAGCATGTGAAGCACAAATGTATGTTTTTGTTTTAACACGCAAAGCCATAACAAGCAAGGGCCTAGCGTAGCCAGGATCTCGTTTAGATGGGGCAAGCTCAAAATTTGTTCAACACCATGAGCCCGAAATTTTCTTAGAGGTAGGGGTAGGGGTAGGTACTAGGTTTTGACGTGAATACGTTGCATTGATACGCATTTCCCGTAAGATTTCCAGTCAGTTTAAATTGGCGGTCCCATTTTGTTAGAAAAGACGTTAGAAGTTGTAAAACCTTATTTTAAGAAAGGACAATTGAGAATTACTTTTGTTACATTTTAGCGATGAATGATAGGTCAGTGCTCTATACAAATCTGCCAAATTTCAAAATATCCCGCTCCGAGTTATGGATTAGAAAACATAAAAGTGCGATTTGGGCAGCGGGAACTCCCGAACGCAGATGTGTACGTCCTTGAAATTTAGTGGAAATGGAGAGCACGAGGTAGCTCTACAAACTGCAAGTGTGCCAATTCGAAAGGATATGTCAACGTTTTCCCGAGCTATCGAAATTGAACGATTGCCAAACATAAAAGTGCGATTATCTTGCTAGATATCGATCGTACAGAAGTCAATCTTTACATCATAAATTTCGACGGTTGTAACTGCTGAACCTTGTGGTCTGGCTGGTCGAGCGGTTAGTGCGCGCACCTTCGGTGCACAGGCTCATGATTTCGAATCTCACCGTGTTCCATTGTGTTTTTCGAACTCACGAGCTTGTGACAGACTATGATCTCACTCAGATGTTAAACGAGTACCCATTTATGGGGATAAATAACACTGCTGAGCGTGATGCTGATCTCATTACCTCATCAAAAAGCAGATAAGATCTTGGAAATAGGATGTCACTAACACATCCTGCGGCCTTAGTCCAATGTTGGATTGTCGCGCCTGTTATTTTTTTTTTTTTATAACTGCTGAACCTGAATAGCTAGAGCCTTGAAATTTTCACCAAATATGAATATGCGGTGCTCCACAAGTTTGCTAAATTTAAAATTCATTGGAAGAATTTTTATGGATAATTTTCGATTAGAAAAGACAAAAGTGCGATTTGGGCAGCTATAACTGTCGAACGCTCATAGGTAGGACCTCAAAGTACAAAGGAAATGTGAGCGTCAAATAGCCCTACAAGTGTGTTAAATTTCAAAACAATCGACCAACGAGTTCCCGAGTTATCGAAAATGAACGCTTGCCAAATGACAAGTCTGATCACAGGCCTCACCGTGGAGCTTATGTAGTGATTTAGGTTTTTTGTGTGGCATTGGGAATGCTGTACATTTACTAATGCTGTACGACAATTCAAAATGCTGTACTGTACAGCTAAATGCTGTACGTCTGGTCAGCTTAGTGTAGCGGATCGTCCCACACTTCCGACCTCGTGCGACTGCTTTGTCCTCATCATCGTATTATTACAAAGCCTAAAAAAGCTAGAGTACCACTGGGCAAAGTTCATCGACCCGAAATAACTGAAAAATAATAACAAAAATCTGACCACAACTGAATGGGTAAGAAAACCATTTTGGAAACTTTTTAATCCAACCTCGCTCCGTAGCAATATCCTTCGAGGCTACGTGGTCCGCAGACATCTGTGGGTTAGGAACCACTTCTTTAGATGTTAAAAACGTAGGAGTGTATTCACGCCGCTCTGCAAAAGATAAATGTACCCGACTATATAGCCGCGTTAATTAGGAGCTACCTTAACTTAAGTTACTGCAGGAGTACCGCAGGGATCTGTTCTTTGGTCCACTTTTGTGGAATATCATGTACAACACCATCTTGGAACAAGAGTTGTTCGAAATGTACTCAAGCGACGCGATTACAATCATCAAACTGTGGCTGGAAACCGTTGGATTAGAGCTTGCCGATCAAAAAACTGAAGCAGTCCTGATAAACAAGCGCAGAAAAAGTGTTCCCTCAAAATCAGAGTCGGAGACTGTGTCATAACCTCTAAACGGGCCGTTATGTATTTTGGGGTTATAATTGATTTGAAACTAAGTTTTGGGTAGCACTTAAACGATAAGGCGGCTCTAGCAATAATGATGCCAAGTGAGGCTGCTATTGTCGAGGGTGTTTGAGCAAGTGCATTACGGTTTGCCTGTAACGAAAAACCCCTAAACGCGGTCTATCGTAGATGTGTTTTGAGAGTGTGTTGAGTGAGTGCACCACATCACATGCGGCGGCCTACGTGGTAGCTGGAATGATCCCTTTGCCGATCCTAGTGGACCAGATCAGCAGGATATATAGCGGTCGCAAGGCGTAACACTGGAGATGTACCCAGGGCGAAGAAACACTGAAAGGCTTGAATCTATGAGAAGGTGGCAGCTCCAATGGGATGAGGCCTCAACTGGCCGATGGGAAAACACCCTTATCCCAGACATAGCCATGTGGGTTAACCGAAAAGACGTGGATACGGTTTGTTACATGACCCAATTCTTGACGGGCCTGGATCGTTTAAAGTTAGATGACTCGCCAGAATGCCCGAAATGCAAGGGAGTTGCGGAGGATGTGAAACATGTCATGTTCGATTGTCCCAGATTTGCAGATATCCGCAGTCAGCTCGAAGCGGAACTGAGAGAAAACGTAAGCTCCGAAAACTTAGTGGTTTGTGGTGCTGCCATGAACAAATAACTGAGATTCAGTAAGCAGGGCCATTTGTGCCGTCCACATGGAGCTACAGAAGGAGGAGCGTAGACGTAAGTCTACTGCCCGTGGTGATGGCTGATTAGCCTAAATCGGGGCCCTGTGAAGTTATACTGAAAGGTGGTCCCGCAGGGTCAAGCGGTGACAAAAGAGCATGCAGTATGTATCTATCTATCCATGGTCTCATTTAGGCGGGCTAAAATATCTTTATCATATATTTTGCTCATTGATGGTATAATAAGCTTATTTGGCCTGTAGTTTTCAGGCTGTTTTAGATTTTTTCCTGGCTTTCCAATTGGTATCACGATTGTATGTTTCCAACAGTGGGAGACAATTTTAAACATCTATTTATAAGAAAATTTAATTTAACTAGAGCTTTCTTTGGGATACTAAATTATATATCTTTTCGAATCCTGGAGGCTTGTTTATTTTGAGGTTTTTTAAAATGTTTCTAATCTCATCAGAATACGACAAGTAAGCTACATTTAAGTGACTCGCGGATGATGTTAGTCTCCTCGCAGCTACCTTGACTAGATGGTTAGTTACAGTGTTTCCTAATTAGTCTGCAGTTTTGTGGGCCTTTCCAAATCGGTCGGCTATAATTATCTAATCATTTCGACATAGATATCTAGAATGAACAGACAATTGTCTACAAAAATCAGCTCGATTATTTCATTGATCTATGATTTCAGCGCGAGATATGACCTCATCACATAACAAATTCCCAACCCTTCTCGGGTTAAAAAAAAAACTGAAAACTAAAATAAAACACAATGTCCTATGCTTTTTCTCAAACTAAATTTTATACCGTATTGAAATGTCACGTAATACTTTTGAAATACATGCACTTATACCGAGCAATATTAATAGCATAAAATAGGCCAGACCACATACAAAATTACCTTTGAAAGTTTCACATTCCCTCAAATGCATATAACATTTCATTAAATTCGCTTTAGCCTGACCATACCTATGACCGGTACTTTTTGGTGCCAAACAGTCACTATTACGAACCGCTGATTGACCACACTATTAAAATAACCTAATGCACCAAAAATTCACTATTTTACTATATTCATATGCCCATAAAATTGAAACAAACTCAAAAAAATCAATATATTCCACCGCATCCAAAATGACGTATAATGCCATGCCTCTAAAACCCAACGAATTCCCAACAATTTTATTATACTTAACATTATTAATCGTTCCATGCCACGACAAACAATAACACATGCCGGCCCTTAATTTACTACCACGCGCGTATCCTTCTGTAGAGCGAAGTACACGACAAACACGAGTAGAGCACAGTCTATAAACGGGCACCCACAAAAAATCCTTGTTCCTCTTTTTTGATGAAGCCATTCAACTGTCGAGATTCAATTGTGAAGGAAAATCGTCGCCCGCTTTATAAGAAAGCGATGATGATACGTATATGGCGCCTATATGCTTTTTATCGAAGTTCTTGAATACATATTGAATAGTATAAGACACTTAACTCCCTCAGTCGACACAAGCCGGTTCAAGGAGAAATAGATACGCTATGACAATATCGCGTTTACGAGGTATACTATGAGAAAACATCAGGCATCCAGTCGAGACCTTCACCCCCTAGCACCAACAATAATAATAGTAGGAACCCCAAGTTCACAAGGATTCGCGTTTCATACACATATGCGGGAATATACGGCTCGTCGTAGAGTAGATGATTTTCGCGTTTTATTTTGTGATTGCGAGTGTATACGTTGCGATAAAAAGGACGAAACTTTCAGAGAACACTTAGCATAAAATTATGATGATGACTCTACACAATGTGCGGGAAATTGAAACGTTTTCGCATGTTTGCGTGATGCAAAAAAGGGGTCGTTTTTCACGCTTGGCTGCCACGTACGTAGTTTTAATAGAAATTTTGTATGGATTCAGGCTGAAAATGTATTTGTTTGCAACACAATTACTTATCCTTGAAAACTTAATGTGCAAAACAAAAAAAAAAACACAATGAAAATTCAATTTAGTTCTGTGATTTTTGATTCACCGTCAACCATTTGTCGCGTGTCTCTAATAAGTATTTTGATTTTTGATCCGTTTCTCACGATTTCCAATATTTGCCCTCACCCTCGCCTGAAAAAGGCTCTGCACAAAAAAAAAAAATTAAATATGCCCCAAACCTTGCAAAATTCTACCGGAGTCTTTGAAGTGGCTTCCAAGAAGGGAGGCAATTGCAGTCCTACCCCGTGGGATAGAAAGCACGAAGCACTTCACTAAAAGTCTCGTGTGTACATGCTTACATAGGATCAGCCTTTTTAAAACGATTCAGTTGAGTTCGCATACTGAAAATCACAAAATGCTATCAACGAAATTATGACGAGATGTCCTTGACGTTCGAACAAACGATGGTACGAGAAACGGCACGACACTAGTGGGGGTGAGGCTTTGAGTTGTATGATTTTGAATGATATATCGTTCACATGTGGTGCATGTTGTTCCCGATAAATGAGGATTTATTTTCAACGATTTTCAACGAGATCGTCTTATTTTTTTTTAAGCTAATTTAAGAGCGATTTGAAATCAAATCTCTGAGAGGATTTGGGAGAGCTGGAGTTAGAGTAAATTGGCAGCTGGTGATGGGCGGTTATGTTATGGTTCATGCAAAAAGTTTTTCTTAGGTGAAGCTAATTTTGGGGAGTTGGTTGACGTAGTGTTCCGATTCCATCCGTTCCGCATTATGTTTTGAGGCTTTAGCAGAAACGCACTTGAGCGCAGTTGGGATAAGATTGGCCCATGAAGAAAAACGTTTTTCTTAGAAGAACCTAATTTTTTACTTTAAGGTCGGTTTCTATGACACTCCCATGAAGCCATGGTCCGATTCCAATACACACTAAAAAGAAACTTGAATTTTTTACATACTAAATCCCGCCATTAGAAAATCTCGCCCAGTAAATAGTTCCCGTATACGGCTGCACGAGCGACTTTTTGACAGCGTCCACTCCATCGAAAACGTGAGTACCTATAAGGAGATCCTCATGCACAAAAGTAGTTCTGCTGGAACGATGAACAATTTGCTTCGGCCACAAACCTCGAGTGTATTCGCCTAATCTACTATTTCGTTGCTATAGCGTCCAGAAACCATTCTTCGGGGAGTCTTAAAGTAATGCAGTATACCATTTCCGCTGGGGAAGCGTCTAAATCCCCCATGAGGCAGTTGCAGTTGCCCCAGCAATACGGTGGGCAAACCCAATTCTCGCTGTTCCTATGACACGTGATAAGAGCCTTAAAAGTTCGGTGCCAATGTTCCAGCGCGCCCCGTTTGAAGCAGGATGATACGGTGTAGAAGAACTATTGTAGTTCTGCAAGACCCTCTTTACAGACTGGTCTGGCAGAACAGCCTCCGGCCAACGTGAAAAACGATCCCGCATAGTCAGGCAGTATCGATATCCATGCAAGGGGGCCAACGGATCAACAATATCGATGTGCACTTGTTGGAATCTCTTATCAGGAACTGTGACAGGCTGAAAAGGTTTTCGATCTTGAGGGTAGCACGTCCTCCAGGATGCGATCAATTGTGTACAACGTCAAATACTCGCTTCCGAAAAGACAAAGGCTGGAATGGTATTATTTTCATCACCATCACTATTTGAGGCAAGGAGCGCCTAGATCTGTGCATCCCCAGTTGATAACCAACTCTGCCGCATTCAAATCCCCTTGAAACGATAAAGCATTGATTCCCGTGATAACATCCGTAATCACGTTGGACTCACCTCGCACTTGCACGATTTCCGTAAAAAGTTCAGAGATAAAGTTCAGGTGACGGAGCAATGTAGCCTTTTCTGTCTTCGGTCAAACGCATACACGGCAGTTGTGGATCGCCTTGTTTGTTCAAATACAGCACGGGGCCTAAAAATTGGCAGCGTTCCCAACGAATCGACGAAACTTTGAAGTAGTTTAGCTGTATCAGGCATGTTCGTTGATCTGGTGACCCAAGTCCTCGGCCTGATCAACTCCGAAAGAAATTGGCAACGTTGATAACTACGCCGAATCTGCTAAGTCTCTCAAAACACCAATCGCAAATATCATCCACAGCTGCAGATATCCAGACCCCGCAAAACGTCGTCCATAAAACGCTGGAATATCTGTGCAGCATTCCGTAGGCCGAACGTCATTATTTGGAACTCAAACAAACCGAAGGGCATAGTAACTGCTGTCTTCGGCCACTGAAACCTGATGAAACGCTCGAAGCAGGTCGTTTTTACAAAATAATCGCATCAGATCGCAGATCTGCCTACGTTTTTAATATTATTTGTCGGGAACGGTAATCGCATTCAGTCGCCTCAAGTATCTGCATGGACGCCAGGTATCGTTTTTCTTAGCAACCAAGTGCAGCAGACTGGCCCATGGGCTGTTGGAAGGCCGACAGTAACATTTTTCGATCATAAAATCGTATTCCGCTTTTGCAGCAGCTAGCTTATCGGGCGCCAACTCGTGGTGTTAATATAGTGCCGCAATTTGTGATTGACGTTTGGCTGTGCCGCTGCCGGATTTGTTACAAATTCACTGAGAAGTTTATGAAACGAAGAGCCATATCAGTGACTGTTGAAACGGTGTCATAGGTGATGGAGCTCACAAATCCGTTTGCAAATAACTTTGTGTTTGGGTCTAGCAGCCGACAGCCGTTGGTTTTGATACCGAAATGATTCAGCAGATCCGCACCGATAATCGGTCGTGTAATGTCAGCAAGACAAAACCTCAAAATTTAACGACAGCGCTCGAAATCCGAATGTGTTTATGGGCGTACCATTAGCAGCGAATAACTTATATTGTGACAGCTTAGATACTTTGTGTGAAAGCGATCGCGGAAAAACGGACACGTCGCGTCGGTGGCCGTTTCTATCGAAAAATTAAGGCCGGCAACTTTATCAGTGACGTGAAGGCGGTTTTCAAATTCGTCACTGCCTACAGCCGGACGGGACAGCGTCGACGTTAGTTTCCCGAACTCTGTTGCGACCGCCATTGACATGGTGGATTACAATTGCGAGCCGCCTTGCCAAACCTTTGGTGATAAAAACGAAATCGTAAGTACGCTGCGACGTTTCTTGCGAACGTGATTGTGTCTTCTCGCGGGACCGAATGCGTTCCATCCGATCCAAACGTGATCGTATCTCGGACAACTCCATAGCCAATAAATCTTCCTTGGGCTGGGAACTGATAGTGACTCCACATATGTTTGCGTCTCGCACGCTTACGATTTGATCGGCTATAATGGCTTAAAACCGCATGAAGCTCGCTGACAACTCGATCAAATTTTGCCTCGTCTCGCAAAACATGATGCACTCTGAATTCGAGAAAACCATCAAACAGATCGTGAACACCAAAATTCCGGTATCTTGAAAAACGACTTTGTGCAAAGGTTGTTGTCCGCGACAGGCAACACCCTCGTTTGGTGCATCTAAAAACTTTTCTTCCGATGTCGCCATTATGCAAAATCGCTTCACCTCGATGATAGTTTCGAAACATCGCAGTTACCAACACCCAGCTTGCAGAAAAGGCGGCGAGCTCAGCTAACTGAGTGGGGCGAGAGGCTATCGTTAAAGAGGTCAACAAGAAGACTATTTAATAGAGCTAAAAGAACTGAGAAGTGGGAAACGTACCGCTCCAAACTTCATGAGTATAACAAAAAGATCATCAACACAGCTGCCAAGCTCCATTAAGTTTTGACTAAAAATGACACCGAGTACCTAAGTACCATAAATCATCTTAATGTGCGCCACACAACTGAAGCCCTAACGACGGGCGAAATACTCCTCAGCACCCACTTTCCGGGATGCCAAATACTGAGGAATGGGGCCCCTTCGATGATAGTCTGTACAGAACTAATTCTTCAGACTAGAGAACAGAAAGAACAATCTTTACTCAAGATAAAATGGCTTATTTGAGCTCATTCGAGCCATTTAAATCCGCCAGGATGTCGGAATTTTTCCAGCTTTACTACAAAAGGGTCTGGAGCCCCTAATTCCATACCTCGTAAGTATCGTCTGAAGCAGCTACATACCGCACCCATGGAGACTTGCACGAGTTGTATTTATTCCTAAAATGGGAAACCGACCTAAAGAGGATCCCAAATCATACAGACCAATCAGTCTTACCTCATTCATGCTTAAAGCAATGGAAAAAATCAATGAATGGGCACATCTGAAATACCACGCTGATCAGAAACCCGCTATACAAAAGACAGTTTGCTTACCAGATATTTACTTGAACGAGATCTAAATATAGTACCACAATGGTGTGATGAAAACGGGCTCTGAGTCAACCCCTCCAAAGCGATTATCATACCCTTCTCCAGAAACAGAAATCTGACTGAACTCAGAAGCCCGGCAATGTCCAACATCCCTCTACCAATTGGGAGTCAAAAGTCAAATATCTTGGAGTAATCCTTGACAGCAAATCCTGCTGGAAAAAGCATGTCGAGGCGGTGACGGAAAAAGCAAAAATTTGTAGGGAAAACCTGGGATTTGAAACCATCCATAATGATCTGGATTTACAAAGCAATAGTTAGACCAACTTTAAACTATGATGCTGTGGTCTGGTGGAAGAGAGCCCTGCCTACGGAGGGTAAGTCCGCTCTAGGTAAGGTACAGAGACTAGCATGTCTCATGACCACCGGTGCACTCCGATCTTGCCCTAGCAGTGCTCATGAAGTTCTACTAGATGTACGCTCAATTGAAATCCACCCCGAGACCGAGGCAAAGCTATCAATGGTACGACTCATTGCAAATAATGCCAGTCTGGAGTTTACTAAATGGCAGCACATATGCGAATATGCCCTCCGACCACCTTGCAAAGGAGCTCTCATTCGGCCGCCGCTTCCAGGCTGTAACATGGAGTAGGGAGGGAGTGGAACCCTAACTTCGCGAGGTTGCATCCACAGTTCATCAAATGGTTTACTGACGGCTTCAGCACATAGGATATCTAATATATTCCTATGGGCCCCCACACCACTGTTTTTCAGGCAGAAATGCACGCAATCGAAACCTGCGCTGATCTCTGCTTACGAGAGAACTACGTAAATAAACGAATAGCTGTCATCTCAGACAGCCAGGCGGCCATTAAATCACTTACTAAGTACACCGTCACGTCAATACTTGTTCAATGCTGCCTGAAGGCGTTGAACAAACTAATAAGATAACAACCCTTCTCTTCCTGTATAGAGTATAGTAAAGAGAACATTCAAAGACCAGGAACGACTCAACGCAACTGAGCACTGGAATAAACTACCTGGGCTTAGACAATCTAAAATGTTCATAGCATGGTATTCCCACAAAAGAACGACTGAGCAGCTTCAGCTAAGCGGAGCTAAAATACGCATCATCTGTGGCATTCTCACAGGTCGTTCCTGTCAGAGATCACATTTACGGCACAATAAGGCCTATGCAAGACGCGAGCTGTCGATTCTGTGAAGAAGACGACGAAACCTCTTTCCACGTTCTATGCGAGTGCGATGCACTGGCCCAGCGCCGCTGGTCACAATTCGGAGTGGCCTTTCCAGACACGGACGACATAGTAGCTTCGACATCTATAAGCGATCTCAACTCCTTTCTCAGCACGATCAACCTTGATCGTCAGGCATAGTCCTGCCCATCCGCGACTAGGGCGGTAGCACAATAGGCCCACTGGCTTCAGTGCTGCGAAACCCTTCGGGTTCACGCCCATTTACAATCTAATCTACCAATTGTTGTGCGCAAAAATGGAATAACTCGAACTCGGTATTAAAATTTGAAGAAAAGTTTATTGCGTGTTGATTCGTGTACAAGAGGAATGAGTCTGGGACATGAAAACAGATGGTGACGATAGCGCGTCGTTTCTCACCGATTCCACAAGCGCTACCTGACGTCAACAGCTACAGGTGTATATTTACAAAGAAAATGCTATGGAGTTTATTTGAGAAATATCCTTGAGAAATTTTGTGGTCAGACTTATAGTTTTCCATGTATTTGCAAAAAAAATAATCCTATGCCAATTCTAGCGGTATTTGTTTACTATAGCTGCGCGCGCACAGTCTCCTCAAAGTTGAAAACTTAGATTTAACAGAAATAATGGTCTTCAAACAAATAGATAACTAACGAGTGAATAAATGAACCAAATTACAAGATCAGCATTGTAAAAAAAATTAAGAACAATTTACCCTCTACAAATTTATTACATAAATAAATCACTAATCGATAAACTTGGTTCTCGGAACATTATTATATTATTTACAGAACATCATGTTCAATTAATGTTTAAAGACTTTGCCTTTCTTTTGAAATTTCTTGGAAACTTTGCCTCTTTGTTCACCAGACCAAACGCAAACCTGTTCAATCCGTATCTAAATGTCACATCTTCCATGGTACATAAAAAAAAGTGTCTTTTGCAAAAACCGTCGCAGTCGACTAAAAGATATTATCGAATCGCGTGCGTCCCGTACTCTGTCAAACCTCATCTCCCAACGCATCCATAAATTCGGTTACAAACAAAAATCCATAAAAAATAGAATGCTACAAAAAATATTATCTTCGTCCTCAATGGACAATAGGGAACACGTCAACCGCACATAAAAATTCGTCGTTTCTAACGCCCCGACCGGGCCACTCCGCAGAGCCGGCATAGCATTTAGTTAGTACATACCTACCTATCTTAGCTCCCGCGAGAAGGTATATATGGAATAATGCGAGATTTCTTTTCAAAATCCTGAAAGCACTGGAGAAACCCATAGTCTCTCTATTGAATATCATTTCTCTGTAAAAGCAGCAGCCAAACTCCAATTGAGTTGCCAAATCTCTACGTGTTGGTAAGGTTATATCTCGCACCTACATGTCCTTATCGTATCGTGCCGAATCACTGAAAAAGATTAATTGGACCAGCCGGGATTCTGATAAAAACGAAATCGTTACCAACACGACCAACACTGACGTCGACGACTATGTGGCATCGTATCGAAAATAAAAATGAAAGAAGATTTTTCCAGTTCACAGGACATTTGAGCGGAGAAAATTGCGGCGGTGACTTTTTTCCAAGTTTTGTCCCTTCTTTCCTTCAATTTTGTATGTGCGCCTGTGACTGTGTTATATGTTGCACGTTTTCTATTATTTTCCAGCTTTTTGCTATCTCGCGTACAGCCGCACTTTTTGTCCTGTTGGATGCTATACGAGTTCTTCTACATGATGCTTTCGTCTATTCTATTCCTTCGCGCTGTTGCTGTATGTGCGAAGCTAATAATTACATAGCGAGGAGACAGAAACTTTGCCCGCGATTTTGGTCGCGCTAACAATATGTATGTGCATCGCATTGGTATGTGTCTGATACATAGCTATAGTATTGACTCCAGTCAGGACATACCAGACCGCATAACGTATATTTTGTAGCCAAGATAAAACTTGGTTCTGTATAGTGACACAGGCACGAATCGTAACCTACGGCTTCTATAGCCCGGCTCCCATACAGTAAGTTTCCCTTCAATTTTCACAATGTGCGAGGAATATCCACATCCTCACGGCACCGAAAGTAAAAAAAAAATCGTGTGAACCATAGAGGGCAATATTGCAAAGAAGAAAGTCAAGGAACGTGTCCGTCGACGACAAGCCACTCGGGGAATAGAAAAAGTTTTCTTTTCGATATCACTCCCTGAAGATTAGCCCGGCAACGCGGGCAGTTCGCCAGCTTATGATGACGAGGGAATGGCCATGGCAAAAAGGACATGCATTTACGAGAATTTTATTAATTTTTCTTTTTCACTAGTCTAGTAATCTGTTCGGTGCGCTTTTCTGAACTAGATGCGGAGAGACGGAGCCAAGTCTTCTTTTTATGTTCCTAGTGCCTCGCAGTTTTTGTTTCAGCATTGTGATAGTTTTTCCAGTAATTTATTGAAAACTATTTCTTCACAAGAACTATGAGTACTCAGCGAATCTTCACTTCGTCGACCATTATATATTTTTTACTTTTAAATTTTTAATTTTCTCGATTGCATTTTAATGTATATTTTTTGCACTTTGTTTTGTCTCTTTTCAGTACTTTCGCTGCTGCTGGTGGTGTGCTATGGCTCGAATGAAGATTGCGGACAACAGGAGTTGACAAATTGCGCCCGACCACTTCAGATACTACAATCCAAATCGGAATTATCGATTGCGGCGAAAAAGGAAGAGCTAGAGAAACTTTGTCCGTAAGTTTGGTGTTGTTGTTTTTTCTGTCTGTCTTGAAGATTTTCAAGTTTTATTCCGCGTTGTTGATAACAATGATTATTATGGTTATTGTTTATGATATCTTTCTCAATCATTTTGTGTTGTTGGTAATTGAAAAAGTTTTTATGCTTCTGGTCTGGTATTAGTGAAGTCTTGAAGTCTTTTATAGTATTTAGAGTTTTGATTATTCAGAACATTAAGAGTTCATTTAGGTGACTTTCTAAATGAGATGATACAAGAAGATACATACATCTTTCTCAAAGATAGATATAGCCGTCAAATGTAATTGAATTATATTATATCGTTATATTAAGTTCGTTTTTTACTACATCCCGTGTAGGTTTGGGTAACGAAACTTCATATAAAAAAAATGACAGGTGGATCAGCTTGAGTTTCTTCACCCAAACCTACCAAAAAAACGTACTTATTATATTAAATCTTTGTTGTATCTAAAAAACTTTTGCCGACGAAGGCATCGTAACTTTAGGTGAAACACAAGAATATTCAAAACTAGGGTGTATAAAAAATACTGAAATATGTAAGCATAATTTACTTTTCTCGAGAGATAGGTGCTTTCGTACAGTTTTTAGTACTCTTTTACTTTGATACTACACTCGGGTGCAAAACTATAGACTCAACCTAAAAGCGCGTGTATTTGTATGTGTTTTTCGAAAAGTATGGCAGTTATCCATAAAAATCGTATGTCATTGAAAAGCTTAAGCTTAAGCCTCAGCTTTACGTTGGTATCATTTTAACCAATATTTGGTGAGCACTTTTAAAATTAATGCTCTTTGAACGAAATCGTAGCGAAAATGAGCAAACCCATGGTCCGATTCTATTCGTTCCGACAGATATACAGCGTACACTTAAAAGTAACTTGTATACACAATTTCAGCCCGATAGCTTTAAAACTGAGGGACTACTTAGTTTGCGTTGCAACAGACGGACAACGCTCAATCGATTTCTCTCGCCACACTGATCAATAATCTACTTTATACATATAGTCGGAGGTTCTTCCAGCTGTGCGTTGCAAACTTCATGACAAATAATATGCCCGTTCACATAGCCATGACGGGTATAATAACTCGATTTGCGTATTGAATGTCTTTGCAAGATATTTTCAGAAGTCGGTTTCATTGTTCCTTAATCGGTTTCCGAATGTCAAATAAACAAGCATGTCAGGTCAGCTGACTGTTAATCCAATTATTAACCCTTTCGCTCCCAATGATGCCATATGGCATCATGAAATTTAAGGATTTTTCATAGAAAATGTAAAAAATAAATTTTAACTTTTTGTGTGATATTAGACTCTCCCAATAGTGTTATACCTAGTTGATTTTTTCCAGCGTGAATTTTTTGATTTTGGGATGTTATTTTTAGTGAAATTTTAAAGAAGGTTTGACGATTGTCGTAAAGCCGAAAAATTTATTTATCCATTTCCCCATATTTCCTGATAATAATCATTTTATGCAAATCATCCCCTTTTTTAAGGTTGCGGACTCCCAATCGGTTGGGACTTTTTTTTCCCATAATCTGAGGGTCGTCACCAACCATTCTGCAAAAAAATTTCCGATCTAGGATTTTTGCCGACCAAATATCTCAATTTTTACACTAAACTTGCTAAGTGCCCTTTCAGTCCCAATTATTCTGTTAACTATAGCACTTTAAAAATTTTTTTCGAGAAAATATTATAAAAGATGCCTACTGAACGACATATTGTTGTTGCATTCCATACCGATCTGCTTATCGTAGATGTGGCTGAAAAAAAAACAGTTTAAATATCCTATAGCGCTATTGTCTTCATCTATGTGAATTTATTGCACACAGTAATGCAATCAGGATCTTGTCCTGGAGAGGGCTAACGCCATCCATATTACTGGACATTTGAGTTTCTCTCCGCAGGTTTAGTGACTATGCTATTTTCCAGGATGTCCTAAGGTAACTGCTTCCTGAATTTGGCGACCTGGGCGACCGCCCGGTGTCTAGGAGGAAGTTTTCTGCAGAAGGAGCAGAAAAATGTGGTTGTTAATGAGTGGTGTTACAAAACGGGACAGTTGCGTTTCTTCTGCAAACATGTTTGCCATTCTGATCCCCTAAGTGCCATTTTTCGTGTCCGGTTATTTTCGTTAACATATTCAACAAAGGCATACAAAGGAAACAAACCGGAGATTATTTCTGATCCGAAAAATGGCAGTTAGGGAATCAAAATGGCAAACATGTTTGCGGAACATACGCAACTGTTGCGTTTCATAATCCCACCCAATGACATGTCACACTGTTTGCGAAAGCTGCGGTGTGAACGACAGACGTATAAGTCACTTCTGAAGTTTCTTATTATTTTCATATATGTGCATAGGTACAGATGTAAGCTACTATTTCATGAAATTGAATTGTAGGCGCCGTTAGTAGAGATGGCTAGAAGAGAGTCGACAAAAAAGTAGTACGGAACATACCCCCTCAGCTTAACCCTTTAGCTGCCACAGGCATTTAAAGATTTTTGAAAAAATCATTTTATCGCATGACTTAAAGCCTAATCTCTCCAAAGCTAGAATAGTGAAAAAAAATGATTATTACAGCCAAGAAATTTACCTGAAAAATAAAACTAACCACACTAAAATCGGATAAGAGGTTTGGTTTTTACAGAGCTTCAAAATTCAAGTTTGGGTGATTTGACCCAAAATCAATATTTTGTTCTATCTCAATTTTGTCCATCTTCTGCCAAGGTGAGGTGCTTGTACGATTCTTTTAAAAATTGGTCTTATATCTTTCTTACATCGTTTTATGCTAGCTCCATTATTTCTAACAGTTTTAGTACCTTAAGTGCAGAAAACTATGGTTAAATTTGGCTCGATTTCGACATACTTCGAATAGATTTTACCAATTGCAGATCCTTAGGGGCAGTGTGAATTAAATTGTATTGAATTCGAGCTCAAATTAACCCTAGTTTTCTACACATAACGTATGAAAACTGTTAGAAGTAATGGAGCTAGATTAAAATGATGTAGGAAAGATATGATCGTAAGACTATGCGCCAATTTTTAAAAGAATCGTACAAGCACCTCACCTTGGCAAAAGTTGGAGAAAATCACGCAAATTTGACTTTGAAGCTCTGTAAAAACCAAACCTCTTATCCGATTTTAGTGTGGTTAGTTTTATTTTATAGGTAAATTTGTTGGCTGTAATAATCATTTTATTTCACTATTCTAGCTTGTCTAGCTTTGGAGATATTAGGCTTTAAGTCGTGCAAGAAAATGATTTTTTCGAAAATCTTTAAATGCCTGTGGCAGCTTAACGGTTAAGCTGAGGGGGTATGTTCCGTACAACTTTTTTGCTGGAAATCAACTGAGAAATCATAATCCGGTACGTTTATCCGGACACCCTGTATAGTTTAATTTCGGAAGCACTAAATGTTTGGAGAATATCGGAGGAAGTGTTTAATTTTGTGTATTGTATCGAGGGTGAAGCCATGATTCCGTTCATGAATCTATGTTTGGAATGGCAGACAGTGCGGTTATGTTTGCGGAAACCGGTCCAACAGTAAACATGTTTCCCATGAGCTCAGTTTCTTTGCATTCATCACACGGAAAACTCTTAAAAGGGCAAAGTGACGGCGTTTATTCAACTCAATCCCCTTCATTCAATACCCTCTATGCAAGCGTGCCAGCTAAAAACCATAATTCATCTAAAAACAAGTCATATCCGTTTCATTAATTTCAAAGAATCACATGGAAGAATATGGTAATTAATCTCATGCACATACCTCGTCATCCTTAATTAATTCACTGTAAATCGCGATTCCTGATGCATAAAATCTACCCGTCATAACAACATTCCTACATACGAAATATCTTTTATGTTGATCTAACAATTTTCCCCGATTACCTCGGAATGTCGGCCAGCAACAAAACAACACCGGGCACCCGGCAGCTAATCAACCAAAACACGCTCATTTATCGCAACCAGCAAATCTAAACTCATTTCGTTGCGTGGATGACCAACCCCTCCCGTCATCCTCCCACAATAATAGTACTAATCCTAATTGTATCCGTCTAATTAGCTTAACTGCGAAAAGTAAGTTGAAAAATGTTTTGGAGGCCATTTGAATAATTCCATTCATATAGCCGAGCCGGGGATAACTTCCTCTTATTGTCGACTTGCACCCGGGCTAATCGTCCGACACGATGCCAAAAGTAAAAAAAAAAAGAAATGCGAACTGAAATTAAGGATAGGTTTCGTCCGTTTCGGTCGTTTGCTAAAAAAAAAACACTCTCAAGCAAGTTGAGTGGCACCTGCGTCTGGATATGCGAGGTCGTATAATAAAGTTCATGGCGTCATTCTCGATCAAACCACCGGATTTTTGGTGCCCTGCAATATTGTTGTGTGTACCGACCGTAGTATACCTAATCTTGACAACAATCTTGATGTACCTGTCCCAAAATGAGTGGCAAAGATGGGTGAAAAAATACATCAGCGAAAAATGTATAGTCAAGCAATTTGCCAATCCATCACAAAGTTTACGTGCAAGCTTGCCACCCACTTGTGAACGCGACCAGCTCTATACGCCCATTGCGCTCTATAACTGGTGTGGTGCCATTCAAAGTAAGAAAGAGCGTCCTTATATTTTGCAAACAAATGTGAAAAAGATTGGGTTCACACTACATGCGATGGAATGTGATTGTATTAGGCTACATTGGAAAAAGGACATCGTTCACTCTGTATGATATTATATCTGTATCGGTTGTGCGCGCTGCTGATCAACACAGCCACTAGCTATGGTCTTACAAATTAGACGAGAGAGGCACATACAGTACACTTATGTTCGACATTTTCTTTTTTGCGTACCGATAGCAAAATATTTCGATAATATACATCATAGTGCAAACGATAGATTTTGTGGTTACCTAAGTGTATTCTTTCGTGGAGTCCTCTTAGTGAAAGCAATGGAGTAATCTATTAAGTTTGATCTTTATTTAGTCTTGTTCCTGGGTTCCAGTTGTGCATGCTTCGATGCTAAGACTAGAATGCTGGAGACTCGTTTCGTTGTCTGGCTCACCTTTTATACTGTACGATCCTGGTGAGTGGAGCTGCCGCAAGCTGTTTATCGTTGTGCTTGTGCTGTACGGTGCGTGCTAGCGGGACGTTGTTAACGTGTCTGTACGTTGACTACGGTGCTGTTGTGCTAGTCTGCTTGTCAACTGATTTGGTGAAAATTGATGACGTTGTCGTTACAACGACAATGGCTGAATTCAAATTGTAAGACAAAACCGGACGGATAAACTTGCAAGACAAGAACCATCGTTCTTACAATCTGAATTGCATAATGCTTGTCTGCTGGCCACTACAAAAGCTCTCGCCGTCCGTTTATTAGCACAAACAAACGGACGGCGAGAGCTTTTGTGGTGGCCAGCAGACAAGCATTATGCAATTCACATTGTAAGAACGATGGTTCTTGTCTTGCAAGTTTACCCGTCCGGTTTTGTCTTACATTTTGAATTCAGCCAATTTTTGACATTAATATAAATTAAAGGAGTTAACAATATCTTGTTCGTGGAGTTTTCCCTTATTTTTTTTTTTGTTTTTTTTTTTTGTTTAATAGAAAAAACTTATTGTTCAACTACAGTAATTTAGTTTCCCGTCTTCATCTACATGCCAGGCAATGTGAATAGTGCTTACAAACATAATAACCACTTGACAACTTCTACCTAAACCTCAAGGCGTCTCAACTCATACCTAAGCATGAAAAGCAATATCCACAAAGTCAGGTGTTTTCGCCGGCATATATCATTAAATCAATTTTACCACCAAACTTGACTTTCTTTCCTTCATTTTTATTTCGTCCTGCGATATTCTTCCGGACCACATAGCATGCACGCATAATAGCTAACACAACATCACGCTGTGCAGACAGAGGCCCACCTTCGGCTTGAACCATATCGGCTGTGCTAACAAGGTCAGTTTTCACTCAACATGGGGAGTCTCTGGCTTTATCGCATTATGTATATTGTTGAACGGAAAATATTCATCTTGGGCCCAACCAAAACCACAAGGATAATCATTAAGGCCGTCGCCGACAGCTTGCACAGAAGTCAGAAGCTTTATTATAAGGCGGAAAGCACACTTCCGGAGTCGTTAGCATAAATGGCGGCTATTGATTTCAGTGTGCGCTAACGATGAGGCAATTAAATTTCAGTCTTGCTTGATGCTTTATCGTCGTCAAAGCGCTGTGGCGGTGGTTAGTTCACCATTTTTATTCTTTTAAAAAGGAGTCACCATAATCACTACCACTATCTGGGAACTCGTACCCTTTAATACGTTAGTTGTGATACTGGTACATCATATATAGAATAGAACCAGGAAGATTCTCGGCAACGATAAGATGTCAGTGAAATAATTAATTTAATGATAGTATGGTCTCGACATGATTAAAAGTCGTGAATAATGGTCACCGGTACAATTGTCATGCTATGACCAACAGGATTCGAGATAGTTCACTTCCATGACCATAATCCTTCGCGGTAACCTATTACGGTTAATTCACATTGGACGTTGGTCGTTTGGCACAGCAAGGCTTGAGGCAGGATTGTTATCACTGGTAGGGACATTGCAAAGGAAACCGCGAAGATTCTCTTTGCTATCTTTGTGTTCATCCGGTGAAATTAATTTATTGTCTGGCTAGAAATGACCATATTTAAAGTCTGATATCACAGACAGATTTATATGTACGAACGTGTATACGTATGATCTTTACAGTTTTTAATCGAGGTAACATTTTTTCTTCTTTTTAATTAACAGGGATCTGTATAATGGATTGCATTGCATTCGAAGCTATACCCGACGCTGTATGAGTCTTCAGCAACGAAATCAATTTAACAAAATGTATCATGGCACGAATCAGGTCATACGAGACTTGTGCAAGGAAGGACAATATCAAGACGGTAAGTAATTATTATATTAGGTTGCGTAATCCAATTCACTGTATGGGGCGGAGTATTGAGTTCGGGGTGATAATTTGAGGTTTAGTATGAAATCCACCAATCAGAATAAAATCGTTCGAGGCCTACCTGATAACATTTCATCAATTCAAATTTCAAATTGTTCTCTTTCTGTAAAGAAAATAGACTTTGAAATATCTAACGCTATAATAGATGCAATATGTCTTAAAAATTTTACTAGATTTCGAAAAAGTAAATTTTTACCAGAACTTGGATTTCGTACCAGATCGGCTAAACTTACACGATCGTCTGTGATTTTAACTGAATCTCTATTTCTTTCACAGAATTTCTGAAACATGCACCATGTCTTCGCGTTGTTCAGCCCGAATATGAAATGTGTACGAAACGCTATCAAGAAGCATTGGCTTTTATCGATCCGGCCAAAAGTCAGGAGAATGTCACCCTTACAGAGGACGAGAGTGTACGAACTTTGTGCTGGTGAGTTTGTTTTTTTCCAAAAATGGTTCATTCGGATCTTAAGAAAAAGTTTTAATAAACAAAATAAATGAATCCATTATTCTAAAAAAAAATCTTATTTTGTATTTTTTTTTTATTTACAGCTCATTTACCGAATATCTAGACTGCTCTACACAAGCAGCGCGAAAAACATGCGGCGAAGACACTGCACAATTTGCGAGAGGATTTTTGGATAAGATGTCGTCAACCTTAGTGAAGGTACGATTTTATTTGTGCATACTCTTTTGTTACTTTATACTTTTATAGCGAGTAGCATACAGTCGCACCGAAAAAAATATTTACTTAAAAAAAATATATAAATTTGTATACCCTATATCAGTGGCCAGCAAATTGCGGCTCAAAGTTTTTTCAAATAATCGCACAAATTTATTCTTCAATATCAAGCGTTATCGGCTAAAATGTTTAACCCTGAATGGTGGTATATACGAATATCACAGCCCATATGATACACATTTTTTTTTGGTTTATTGTATAAACTTGCAGGATCGAAAGGAACGCTCTTCGTATCAACACCAATGAATGCGATTTCGAAATTATTTTAAGAACTGTTTTTTTTAAATAAATGCTCCAAAAAAGAAGTTATTGTTCTTGTAGCGGTGCAACTGATTTTTTATTCCTTGAATGGGCTGCGGTAGGATCGTTGTTTTTTAAACAACACAAACATTTATGATCATAGCGGTATTCGAATCAACCATCACCGGATTGGAATCTGCCCCTTATCTTGAAGGACATCCACCTAAAAAATTGTACAAGAGACCATTTTCAAGGCAGATAATTTTCTCTCACACATTCCAATCCGCCCTTTCCTGCTAAATGGCCCTCAATGGCATAATAACAATTGATGGCAAATTGACCCTGACCCATATAATGTCCACCACCAATCTCTTTGGATCCTGTTAACCCCTTGTGGGGCATAGGGCATCAACTACGCCTACTTTCCACCTCGTTCTGTTCTGTGCCATCGTCTTTAGGTCTAAACACTGTTTGTTTAATGAAGCAGCCTCGCTATTAATCGATCTTCTCCACGTGTTTCTTGGTCGTCCAACACGGCGTCTAGCATTGGCTCCATGGGGGTTCTAATCTAGGGCCTGCTTTGCAATATTTGTTGGCCCTCTTCGGAGAGTATGACCTATCCGTTGCCACTTTCGCCTTTTGACAGAAGTGCCTATCCAATCCAGGCCTGTCATACTCAGGAGATCATCATTGGAAATAATCTCCGGCCAGCGGATTTGTAGGATGCGCCGTAGACACTGGTTTACGAAAGTTTGCAGCTTAGTTGTTATCTCATTGGTCACCTTCCAAGTTGAACAGCCATAAAGAAGCACAGATATTACAATAGAATTGAAGATTCGGATTTTGGTGCGCCTGGAAATGTTGTTATTTTGCCAGAAAGGAGTCAAAGTGAAGAAGGCTGCCCTAGCCTTATTGATACGCGATTGTACATCAGCGTCCGCGCCGCCATCTGATGTGACTATGCTTCCGAGGTAGCAGAATTCGTAAACTTTTTCGACTGCCTGGCCCGAAACACAAATTCCGCTTTGTCCCTGAGGATCGGAGCTCAAGTACTTGGTCTTGGCAGCGTTTATCTTGAGCCCAGCATTACGACTTTCGCAATTCAGATCATCGGCCATTTGAGCTACATCCTCCTTTTTATTTGATAGCAGACAAATATCGTCAGCATAGTCCAGGTGTTGCAGGAAATCAAACATTTTCCATCTGATACCTTTCCTCTGGTTTGGAAGCGCGCTCAGTAGTACATCGTTAATGGCTATGAGGAAAAGAATAGGTGACAAAATGCAACCTTGTCTCACTCCACTGTGCACCTCAAAAGGATCTGAAAGCTTACTCTTGTGCAAAACGTGACATTGGGCTCCCTGATAAGATTCCTTGATGATGGAAATTATTTTATCTGGTATGCCCCTCCTACGAAGAGCTCTCCAGATATACTCCCGATCAACACTATCGAACGCCTTCCCGAAATCAATGAACATGAGTTGTAATGGGGATCTCCATTCGGCGGATTGCTCAATAATAATTCGGTGGTTGTCGCTACATGGAAAACCCTCACAAAAGCCAGCCTGTTCATTGCTTAAAGTGCGATCAACTTCATCCTTGATCCGGTTCAAAATAATTTTAGCCATCAACTTGGATCCAGCTGGAAGTAGGCAAATTCCGCGCCAATTATTACAATCCTTAATGTTACCCTTCTTCGGAATTTTAATAATTACGCCCTTTTTCCATTCTACTGGAAGAGTTTCGGTTTCCCAACACTCTCTGATAAGGGGAAGCAGAATATCCGCTGTAGCATTCGAATCCGCTTTAAATAGCTCCACCGGAATTCCATCTATCCCCGGGGCCTTACCGGTGTCCATAGATTCGATAGCCCGCTTTAATTCCGTCTTAGATGGTGGTCTGGAATTAATACTGGCTACTGGAGGGACGTCTGCTACTCCCGATAAAGATGCACTTGCAGGCCCAAAACGGTTGTTAAGGACATCAAAAAAGTGCTCTTTCCATCTCTGAAGTTGCTGTTCTTCGGTAACAAGCAGTAACCCTTCTTTATCTTTCACAGGATGGTCCGTTGTGAATGATTTACCAATTAGCTTAAATAGGGTACCGCTTTCACCACGGTAGGCCGCATCATTTGCCTCCTTCGCTAAAGCGTTGATGTAAGTACGCTTATGACGCCTCACACTTCTCTGAACGGTATTCAGCTCGAAGTTGATTTTTAGCTGAATCATGAGCAGCAGAGTTAATCTGTTCCTTAACTCTTTTGCGTGCTGAGATAAGAGACCAAGTAGCATCACTGATAAATGGTCTCCTACCTCGATCCAATCTTCTCACGGTCGGTTCGCCACACGAAATGAAAGAATCCTGTGCAAAATTCCATCTACGAGTATCTTCAATTGTAGGATTCTGGAGAGATGTTGCTGCACAAGCTTTTTCGTGCAACGCGGTTGAATATGCACGTCTAGTTGAGGAATTTTTTAGCTTTTGCGCATTAAATCGTGGCAAGATTCGCGTGTTGTGGGATCGTTGAATCGCTGCAGTTCGTAAGTGAAATTTCGCGATAACAAGATGGTGGTCGCTGCCAACATCAGCCCCACGCTTCGACCTGACGTCTAAGAGGCAGTTTCTCCATGTCTTAGAAACAGCAATATGGTCAATTTGGTTCTCTGTTCTGCCATCAGGAGAAATCCAAGTTGTTAGGTTACAGGGTTTATGCTTGAACAACGTTCCGCCAATGACTAGTTGCCGAGAGTTACAGAACTCCACGAACATTTCGCCATTGTTGTTCCTGTCGCCAAGCCCGTGATTGCCCATAAGATGTTCCAAGCCTATGTTATCAGTACCGACTTTGGCGTTGAGATCCCCCATTATAATTTTCATGTCACCCCTGGGAGCCCTATCAAAGATGTTGCCTAGTCGCTGATAAAAAACGTCCTTTGCGAATTAGTCTGCAGGTTCAGTCGGTGCGTAGCACTGAATAATTGTAATGTTTCGTACTCTCGATTTGAATCTGGCTGTGATGATACGGTCGGAGATAGGTTTCCAGTCGATAAGGGATCGGCGTGCATTCCTAGTCAACAGCATTCCGACGCCCGCTTGCCGAGGTGAATTATCGTCTTCACTTCCAGAGTTGAGCAACACAGTGCGAGAGCTTGGTGATAAAGTCGCCCCCGATCCGAGTTATCTTGTTTCGCTCAGTCCTAGTATAGCGATGTTGTATGCGGTCATTTCCTGTTCGACTTCTGTGAGCCTTGTGTTATTATATTCACCCCACATCGTCCGAAACGTTCCAAAAACCGATCGTAGTCCGTTGTTTATAGCCAAAAGTCGTTGCCGTTGAATCAGTTCGAGGTATCCGAGGCTCGTTTAATGTTTCAAGTGAAAAAAATTTCAGGTACGCGGGATACAAGCCTACATACCGTATCCCTCAAGCCCCCGTTACGACAAGCCGGGATCGCTGCGGTATAATTGTAACCCCAAAACCACAGTGGTCAATTTTTCAAGTTTCGTTCATATCTGAAACCCTTGAGTGCAAAACAGAGTCGCTGCGCGCACAGTTGTAGAGCTATTTTGGAAACTCAGGAGAGTTTTATTCTCTCCTGTCCCTTTAGTCTCCCCTTACGACACGTTGTGAAAGACGAAGGCACTGTTCTTGTTCCATGCCACATAGTACGTATTTGTCAATGATATTTCAAAATAACCTTAAAGCTGGAACTAGTGAGCTTCAAACGCGATTTTTGAGGGCAATCCTTGGTAGGATCTTTTGACCATGCATTTAGAAGACTATAATTAATTGTAATAGTGAAGTTCGAACACAAGAATATATTTTTCCATTTCAGTTAGTTTCTGGAGAGAAGAAAATGGGCGATTTGGCAGATTTCGGGCTCTCTTTGTATGGGAGTTACTACTCTCAGCTCTGATCCGATCGAACTAATTGTTGGTTGAGAGTATAAGGCCGCGCGCAGACTAAAGGCGTATTGCAGCGTAGCGTAAAACCTATCGCCCCATATAAGCGCTTGTATTGGGAGACAGGTTTTACGCTACGCTACGCTGCCCTACGTCTTTTGTCTGCGCGCGGCCCAAGGGGGCTAGGCTAGGCTAGGTACTCAACAAAATATGATTGCCCTGGAGTAATTTTAAGAAAAGTTACAGGCATGCCTTCTTGAGAAATGATAACTGGAGCGTGGGAGGGGTCCTTGGCCGGAGCAAGCTCATTGAAGGTCACGCCAATTGAATTTATCCACTCCACGAAGAAATGATATGCTGACAAATGTGTTCATATTGAAATCTTGTACAAAATATGTTTTTCCTTCTCTTATCCTTACAGACCTATTGTGACGCCTACTACAAAGGATCGGGTCGATGTCACGAATTTGAATCATCAGCGGCTACAACAAGTCTATCATTTATCGTACTTGCAACAACATCACTTTTATCTTTACTATTTTTGCACAGATAGATTTTAGCCCAACTAAAATAAATTTATTGCATTATATTTAAATTATATTTAAATAAAATACACATCATTATTATAGTTATATAAAATAGAAAAGAATTTCATCTAAAACCTAGCACTTAAGTAGATCATATCAACGATTTATTACGAATAATATTAAAACATGTAAGACAACCGAAAGAACAAAAAATAATCATAGATGAATATTTTATTCCAAATATGTAGATACGAGTATGTAGCGAAACTTTACGAATATATTATATTGAAAGGTATATATTGAAAAATATAAATAAACGATAAAATGCCATAATTTTATTGAAACATATGAATAGGGTGTAGTAAGTAAAATGGAAAACAAAAGGAATATAATTCCATTTTTTCAATATACACAGCAAAAAGTCAACACAAGATATTTTTTCAAAAACAAAATTACATACTTTAAAAACATGGGATTGATACAAAAGATAAGAAAATTTATTGCATCGAAAATTTTCTTCACAAAAATAAGTATATTCTAATACGTACTATGTCTTATCACCTTGGTTAGAGTTAGAGCGGAACACATTTATATTATACTAAAACACTAAACTAAAAACACCATTTCACGAAAATATTAAGAAATCAAAATAAATTCCCATTACTTCTCACAAGTACATTAAATAATGTATTAAAATTATACCAAAATGTATTTAATTCTATATATTTTTGTAAAACAATCTTAGATACAAAAAATAAGTAAGTATTGTAAAAATATCTTACAGAATACAGTTGACCACATAAATTAGATTGCACTGCATTTAAGCCGCAGGACATCGAATTTAAAAAAGAAAACATTCTGATGGCGTTATGCGAAAATTTTTAGCCTGATCCATATTATGAAAAAAAATCATAATATGAAATTGAACGGGCTACAATTCTCGTGGTAATTTTTATTAATTCAAGGAGTTTTTAAAACTCTTATATTAGAACTAATATGGTAAGTCCTGCGGTTAAAATGCACAGGATTTTTCCAAAATATGTAATGTGGCCTATCTCATTCTGCGCGTATGTTTAAATCGTATACTTACAAATATTTCAATTAAGCACTTTTACAATGTTGTATTCCTTTTTATTATAATTGTATTGTAAAATGTTATTGAATGACATCGATATGAATTTTTATCATAGGTTAAAGTATGAAAAAGAAGGCAACACACGTCACCAATGTAGATCAAAAAGAAAAATTCATATCTAATTATTTATAATTGTTTTGTTTGGTTTTTTTTTTATATAAAACAAAAATATATTTCATTAGAGGAAAAGTTAACGATATTGTTAAGACTTATTATACACGATATTATAATGTATGTAGATATTCATGTATTCATAGAAATAGAAATACGATAAACGAAATATAATTATAAATGATAATTCAAAGAAAAAGAATTTAAATCATTGCAAATGATATTTAGAAAAATTAATAAAAAAAACAAAGCATGTACATTATGTTTACGAGAAGTAAATAAAATTACAGTCTTATTATTATTATTGCATATTATTATCATTCTGATCTTACACTTATTATATAAGTCTATAAAAGATATTTTGTAGATACTCTTTTCTTATGGAATACATAATAGCACGAATTTCATTAAAGTGAATTGATTGCAAGACGTATATGTCTTTTGATTTTCTTTGTTTTTATTTATTAATTATTTTTAGCTTTTCAGTACGCACAGATTGTAATTATGTTTCTGCGAGCGATTTCTTAATTAAAAAAGGATTGGCAGCGCATACATAACTGGATACTGCAACAGCGGGCTTTACAGGTGATCAATTCCAACCATTATGCAAAGAATATTAATTTTCGGTCACAAAACATTGTTTCGGAAAGATTTCTGTGTAGTAAGAATAAGAAGTAAGCTGTCTAAACGGGCTCTGATCTCCCGATCATGAAGCGTAAAAACTATCGGAACGTCCTCCATGAAGCAAATTGAAAATCGGATCTACAGATACTAGGCCGCAGCTTTGACACCTCTCAACTTAAAAATAACGAAACGGATAAAAACAGCTAGGAATTTCACAAAGGGGTTATGTAGGGATGTCAAATGCCGCACACACACGGAATCCATGGTTTTCCCGAATCCAACGAAACGTCATACAAAAAAATGACAGCTTTCTGAGCTATAATTTTTTATATGAAGTTTCGTTGGATTCAGGGAATCTATGAGTGTTTAGTATTTATTATGCATCAATGCAATGTTTTATATAGTTTATTTTATTTTTCAGACTATTTTTCGGTATCTTTTGTGAGTTGCAATAATGAAATGTAAATTTAGTATGTCCAGAATAATATATGTAATTGAATTAATATTGCAATAAAGTACATAATAATAATAATAATCCAAAACTGACAAAATACCACCTTTCACCCTTTTTCTTCATGTTGCGGACCCCTTACTGGTCAGAATTTTTTTTCTATAATCGTTGAGCAGCTATCCCCAGCAAAAATTCAGAAATGAATTATTTTTGCTGTCCGATGGCATTATATCGGTTTATTTTCCATGGGCTAAAAACCATTAGTTAAACGGCCAACGACGACAGTTTAACTGTTTGTCAACTTCCTTGAACGGAGTTTAGTTAAACTAACACCTATCTGTTAAACCATGAATTTTCATCCGGCTCATTTTATTTTAGAAACACATCAATAGAGACACATTGGTATGAGGATTGGTTGGAATTTGTGCAAGAATAAAAGAGTTTTTCTTAGATGAAACCTAATTTGGGGGGATGGGCTTTTATGGCAGCCCCACGACCCCACTGTCCGATTTCAGCGATTCAAACTAAATAAATAAAACTAACCACACTAAAATCGGGGGTAAGAGGTTTGGTTTTTACAGAACTTCAAAGTCAAATTTTTGTGATTTGACCCAAAAAACAATATATTTCTCCATCTGAATTTTCTCTAACATCTGCCAAGGTGGGGTGCTCGTACGATTCTTTTAAAAATTGGCGCATGGTCGAACGATCATTTCTTTCTTATATCATTATACCCTTCGCTTATTAAGCGTAAAGGGTATATTAACTTTGTCATGAAGTTTGTAACGCATTGAAGGAAGCATCTCCGACCATATAAAATATGTATATATATGATCAGCGTGACGAGCTGAGTCGATTGGACGATGTCCGTCTGTCCGTCTGTCCGTCTGTCCGTCTGTCTGTCTGTCTGTCTGTTGCGACGCGTTTTACTCGGCCAGTTTAAAAGCTATGGAGCTGAAATTTTGCACACATGCTTCCTTTTGCTGCAGGCAGTTTGTATGTTTGAATCGGTAAAATCCGACAAGGGGGTCGTGGGGCTGCCATACAAACCTTCCCCCCAAAATTAGGTTCTTCTTAGAAAAACTTTTTTATTTATGCACCAATTTCAATCTAATTTCACACAAATGTGTTTTAATTGGTGACACACGACATATGTAAAAATCGACCAAATCGAACAATGGAGTCGTGGGGCTGCCATACAAACCTAGTCCCCCAAATTAGGTTCTTCTAAGAAAAACTCTTTTTAATTTCACATCGATTTCAATAAAATTTCGCACAAATGTGTTTCTAATGATACCACAAAACATATGTGAAAATAGACCAAATCGGACCATGGGGTCATGGGGCTGTCATACAAACCTAGCTCCCCAAATTAAGTTCTTCAAAGAATTTTTTTTTTACACACAAATTTCAACCAAACTTCACACAAATGTGTTTCTAGTGATGACACAAAACATATGTATAGTCGGACGATGTAGTCATGGGGCTACCATTCAAACCCCTAGCCCCCCAAATCAAATTTTTCTAAGAAAAACTTTTTTATTTGTACACCAATTTCAATCAAACCGCAGAAAATTATGTTTCTATTGATGCCACATAACAAACGTGAAAATAAAAGAAATCGGACTATGGGGTCGTGGGGCTACCATACAAACTTAACCCCCAAAATTAGGTTCTTCAAAAAATACTTATTTATTTGTATACACAAATTTCATCCAGACCTCATGGAAATGTATTTTGATTGATGTTACAAAACAAATGCAAAAATGAATTAAATCGGACCATGGGATCATGGGGCTGGAATATAAACCCAACCCCCAAATTAGGTTCTTCGAAGAAAAACTTTTTTATTTGTCCACCAATTTCAACCAAATCTCATAGAAATGTGTTTTAATTGATGCCACAAACATTCGTAAAAATTGATGGAAAGGCCATGCGTTCATAGGGCTGCCATACTTTGTGGTTCTTATAAGTAACCCACGTCCCCAGCTTCTCCCAAGAAATCTTCGACACGGCACTTATGTGAAAATTCAAAAGTATGGAAGCGGGGTGGAGTGAACACAAGTCATAGGTACGCCCGAAAAAACTTTTAGCCCGAGGGGAGCGAAGGGTGTCCAAATTTCGGCCGCGCCCGAAATTAGCCTCGGTCTCGTTTTATTGTAGCTTCGTTATTTCTAACAGTTTTAATGCCGTAAATGCAGAAAACTAGGGTTAATTTTGGATCGATTTTGATAAAATTTGAATAAATATTTCCAAATTTCAGATCTTTAGGGGCAGTTTGAATTGAAGTAAATTGAAATCGAGATAAAATTAACACTAGTTTTCTGCACTTAAGGCATTAAAACTGTTAGAAATAACGAAGCTAGAATAAAACGATGTAAGAAAGAAATTATCGTTAGGCTATGCACCAATTTTTACAAGACTCACGAGCACCTCACTTTGGCAGAAGTTGGAGAATATTGAGATGGAAAAATATATTGCTTTTCAGTCTAATCAGAAAAAAAATTTACTTTGAAGTTATGTAAAAACTTGTCTGATTTTAGTGCGGTTAGTTTTATTTTTTAGGTGAATTTGGTGGCTGTAATAATCATCGTATTTTGCTATTCTAGCTAGTCTAACTTTCGAGATATTGACGTTTTAGTCGTACAAGAAAATGATTTTTTCGAAAATTATCAAATGCCTGTGGCAGGTAAAGGGTCAGTATGTTCTGTACAACTTTTTTGATGAGGATTCTCAATCCGGTTCGTTTATGCGGCAGTTTCCAGACACCCTGTATACACTCCGAAATGATGCAATGTAATGTTGACTTGAAATTGCCTATAAACGGCTGAGTTAATGCACCATGGCCCCACATGGGGCTATACGGTACTGAGAAGAAGAGTAAAATGCGTAGCAACGGACGGGCAGACAGAAAAACGATTCCCCTTATCATGTGATCCTATAAAGGGCGTTTTTTAAGAATGATAGAATTTCAAATTGAAATAAAAAAACAAAATATCACATTTGAATCAATTTTTTTTTTTTGTATTTCAGTATACTCTGACAAATCATAATGTTTAGACTCACTCCTGAAGAACGTATCCAAATTATCAAAATTTACGTCCAAAATCAGTCGTCGATTCGCGCAACTTATAGACGACTTTTTATACCCTTCGCTCATAGACTGAAAGGGTATATTAACTTTGTCATGAAGTTTGTAACGCATCGAAGGAAGCATCTCCGACCATATAAAAAGTATATATATGATCAGCATGACTTGAGGAATCGATTGGGCGATGTCCGTCTGTCTGTCTGTTGCGACGCGTTTTACTCGGCCAATTTAAAAGCTATGAACCTGAAATTTTGCACAAATGCTTCTTTTTGCTGCAGGCAGTTTGTATGTTTGAATCGGTGAAATCGGACAATGGGGTCATGGGGCTGCCAAACAAACCTATCCCCCCAAATTAGGTTCTTCTAAGAAAAACTTTTTTATTTGTGCACCAATTTTAACCAAATTTCACACAAATGCATTTCTATTGATGACACAAAACATATGTAAGAATGGATCATGTCGGTCCATGGGGTCATGGGGCTGCCATACAAACCAAACCCCCCATTTTGGTTCTTCTAAGAAACATTTTTTACACCAATTTCACAAAACCTTGAATTACTGTGTCTTTATCAAAGCAACTAAAAAGGCCAAAACAAATGGAATCGTACTATGGGGACATGCTCCCGCATTACCCAATAAAATTTTCTGAGTAAATATTTGTATTTGCCCACTTTAAACCATACAAAAATATTGTATTGCCGACGAAACGGAACTTTTGTGAAGACCGAAGGAAAAGAATGGGGGGGGGGGGATTAAATACAAGTCGTAGGTACGCCCGAAGAAACTTTTAGCCCGAGGGGAGCGAAGGGTATCCAAATTTCGGCCGCACCGAAATTAGCCTCGGTCTCGTTATTGTATACAATAAACAATCGTCCATCTGAGCAAGCCATCCGTCGAATTGTGAATAGATTTCGTACCACGTACTCCCTAAATGATGCAATAATACCAATACGTCGAAGAAACCATCGACTTATTAAAATCGAAATTTGGTGATAAGTTGATTTCAAGAAATGATCCTGGAGTGCGTTCCGGAATTAACTATAGTCGTAGCTGTAGTCATCGCATGACTATTGTCGTAGTTATGGGCGTTGTGAGAGGGCTCTCAGGAGAGCATAATATGGAAATGTCACAACAGCCGTTGAATTCAAAAATATGTTTACAAAAAACAATTTATAAC
Source organism: Microchrysa polita (assembly GCA_949715475.1). Lineage (NCBI taxonomy): Eukaryota > Metazoa > Arthropoda > Insecta > Diptera > Stratiomyidae > Microchrysa > Microchrysa polita. Next base: position 128,320,585 of record OX454415.1, on the reverse strand, counting down.
TCGATGGCATTCATAATTAGTGTTCATATTCATCGAAATCAATCTGTACACCTTGTTTATTAACCTTAGTGTCGATTAAAAGCAAACATTGCCTAAATAGTCATTAACAATCGCAACATTTGATAATAACATCAACAACCGACCCGACATAACCTCACATACTTGAACTTGCCAACGGACATTTTCCATAGCTATCGATGGATCATCTCGAGAGTGCCAGTGGAAATAGCTATCAACGACAGTGGCCCATTTGAAATGTGAAATGTCAAAAGTTGACTCGGAGAGATAGCTATTTATGACTATTGGAGTTTTGGAACAACGGAAAGTGAATATTAGTAACTATTTTCACTCATACATCGTATAAATGGAACGTGCTCCTGGTCGTGCCATTTAACACATATCGATTATTTCCTGTGAAGTTACGTTAAATCACAGATTTATTCTGATAAACCAGCAACAATTGACGCCTTGGAGGCCAACATTGTTAGTGTTATTGGTGACATACGACCAGAAGTACTCGAGAAAAGTGGTCCAGAATTGGACGTCAAGAATGCGATTCGTCGAGAACAGCCGCGGTGGCCATATGTCTGAAATCGTTTTCAAATGTTAATGGGCCTGTCTACACGCGAAACAAAAACAAAATGAAAAGAAATTCGTGAGGAGCAAGGCAAGGAAAAATTCAATTTTCATATAAAAACCGGTTTTGTTCTCGTGTTTTTGTTTCCCGTGTAGTTTCACCCAATATCATACATTTATCATTCCAATAAAAAAATATATACAAATTTTATATGGTCGGAGATGGAAGCATCTTCAATGCGTTACAAACTTCATGACAAAGTTAATTAAGGGTATAATTAAACTACAGTTAACTAAACGGTGAGTTAACCCCGGCCCTTAGTAACAAGTGCCTAAAATTAAGGTTAGTGTTCCCGGGTTGAAGAAAGCGATGTGCTTTTCCGGGGATAAGCGCTCATTACTTCACAACGCTTCCTTGTGGGACTTACAGAAGCACAGGTATGGTCACGTAAGTTTGTTGGTTGCCGGTTAAAATTCATACATAATATACATACCCAGTGTCGGATTTACCAGTAGGCTGAGTAGGCCGGAGCGTAAGGCGGCAGATTTTCGGGCAGCGGCAAATTTCGGACAAATATCCTCATAAGATACGTTTTGAAAATAGTCTGCTTACATGCTCAAATTTGAAACCATAAGCCTCTCTGATCGAAAAAAAGGACACTTTTTTTCTGCGACAATTTTTCAAAACGATATAGATCTTCCGTTTCCCTGGGTTCCTGTCTTTCTCCGGGTGCAGTATATTCTACCACCTCCCTTCAGAAATTGTAATTTCGGGCAGTAACGGCCACGGAGGGAGCTGCAGCTATAAAGGACAGGGTTGTATATGGGGAAAAAGAAGGAAAGTAAAAGAAAACAATAATAATTAGGAGTGAACCCCTTTCAATTGACAGCAATTACACTAGGCATACCGAAATCGGGGGGTTCTATACAAAATCCAAAAATACAAAATCCAAAAAGACAAAATGCAAAAAAAAAATGAAAAATCCACAAAGTCAAAATCCACAAAGACAAAATTAACAAAGACAAAATCCATAAAAGTCATAATTCACAAAGTCAAAATCCAAAAAGACAAAATCCATAAATTCAAAATCCATAAATTCAAAATCCGCACAGTCAAAATACATATTCATATTCACAGTAGAAGCAAGAATTTACATCAGTTTCCTTATCAGAATTGACAATATTTATGTATAATATAATAAAAGAAAGTCATGTTAGTTACACCATTTATAACTCGAAAACGGCTGGGCATATTTTCATGATTTTGGGTTTGTTGGATTAGGCTCTGGTCAGAATAGTATAATATAATAACTATTGAAACATACAAAAAATTCACAATGGGTTCTTTTCACCTATTTTTGGGTGTATTTCTTTAACATATGATCGGATTTCAGTAAATTTCTTCCACAGGATTGGTTTCTACCCAAAATAACAGGACAACCATCGAGACATATGAAAAATTCTCAATGGGGCACAATATGAAGACAATTTTTTTTCTTATACTTCTTTCTGTCTTTCTTGAACGAATTACAAGATTTCAGTAAGTTGACCCCCCTATGGGTCTACACAAGCCTCCGACCGGAATAGCTATCATGGTATTTTCCCTGAATATCAAAATAATATTAAAACATGCAAAAAATTCCCAATGAGCAAAATTATAAAGATTTATTTTCCGTGTATTTCTTTCTGTATTCCCGGAAAGAATTACCAGATTTCAGTCAAATGATTCCAGCGGATTTGTGTACACCAAAAATAACTGTTGAAATATTCGAAAAATTACAAAGAATAATTATTAAAAACAGTTCCTTCTCAAATACTTTTGTCTATATCCGTAAATTGATTCCACCGGATTTGTCTGCAACCAGAATGTCTCTATTGAAATATGCAAAACATTCACAATAAGCAATATTATAAAAACACTTTTTTGAAATACTTTTGTCTACATCTCCTGAACTAATTCAATATTGAGTAAATTTGCACCACGGGATTGGATTCCATCTGGATGTATCAAATGGGAAAGCAACCACAACGCATTCGTCTCAGTGATGACACGATCCAAGATAGAGGTGTCTGTAGAAATAGACTTCACCCCGAATAGCGGAATTAAAACAAGCACAAAATTCAAAATGAACAAAATTATGGAGACGGTTCTTTTTTAAACACTTTCGCATTTATCTCCTGAACGGATAAGCAGATTCTGGTAAAAATGCTACGCCAAATGGGACTCTACTCCAAAAATAAATTTGTAAATTTGCCCTACCGGATGGGGCTCTACCCGAAAACATCAGAGTAAATATTGGAAAATGTAACGCTCAAAAGCAAAATACGCATTGAATTCTCTGCAAAATTGGCCTGGAGAACAATCGTAAAAGCAGTTTATTTTCTCCATCTTTTGTGTATGTGTGTTGATTAAATTATCATACTAAATTAAATTATCGCCATCTCACTCCACCACTTCACCCCTTCAGTACCCTTCATCGTAAAGCTCATGATAAATATGATTTATTAGCAGTTTTTTTCCAAGCTTTTGGCTATAATTTTTGAAGGACTTAGTATATTTCAGTAACTTCCTCCCCGTCCGTCAACCTGTAGCACTTTCACCTTCGATGAGCAATAAGAGTTAAAGGAAAATTGACTAAGAGAATAGTCCACTTTCTCCTCCTTGTGTCGGATTAGCGGATATCTGTAAGTTCCACAACCACCCGCACCCACCTGAACGAGTTCTACCCACAATAGGAGATACATCTGGAAAAGTGTCCAGGAGTAAAATTATTAATGCAGCTTATCTTCTTCAATTTTTGTCTATACCTCCTGAACTGAACATTTCACAAAATTAAATTTAATATTTCAATTCTATTCGATTTGAAAGGGAAAGTTAGTGCGAGCGCAGCGAGCCCAAGATAGGACAGCGAGCGAAGCGAGCTCTTACATTCATTTTAAATATTACGAAAATTTCATATGAAAAGCTGTGTACATACAGGACACATAATAAAAACTATCAGCACCAATGGGCGGTTGAAACATTTAATTCTATTACCATTATTAAGCATTCAAATGGCTTTGGGATTCGGGGAAATACCCCAATAAGTCCCTATTTAGTCCAGTCAGACACCAGACACCCAAAGTAACAAATGGAAAACTTTAATTTACTTTTCTCTTCACTACTGTATGTATGTAGAGCCCATATAAATGTACGTAACGTATGTAGGAATTGGTACATTTAATCAACCTTGTATGTGTGGTCCATTCAAATTTAGATTGAAATTCAGAATTCAAATCAAATCGTCCCGGACTCAAGGGAAAATATTTTGTTAGACGTTCGTTATTATTATCATTTGACTTGTTTTTCTCGTACATATATTATTTGAAGGTTGGATGATGTTTGTCTGTTAATATTGAAATAGAGTAAGGGAAAAATTACGAGTAGTTAGAATATGGTAGCTTCAAGCTTTAGGATAACATATTTGAGAGTTTTCAAAACAAAAAGTTCGGTTTTTCATTACAAAAACAATGATACAGAACAAATATAGCGACACTTTGTTAAGGGATCTATTACGCTTACTTTGAAACAAAATAAACAAATATGCGACCATTGAACTTTTATAAATTTGTGTATGCATATAAATTTTCTATTAGGTATTCTTGGTTTTTTTAAAAATCCTTTAAGGTTTACTTGAAAGAAAATAAATATATAACAACAAGACATCATCCAAGAAGAAAGGAAAACGAAAATGTTTATCAGAAAAATAAAACATCAAAAACATTATCATCCTGTCGTAAACCAGAGGTAATCGCTTAACCACAAATAATACCCACTCATTCTCTAAAAAGAAGAAGCGATTCGAAATACTTTTGTTCGTGTGAGGTATATTTATATGTAAAATGTTAAATCACCTGTTTGATGTTATTCTACTCATAATAATGTTCATCAAAGTATAGCTTAAACATCTTACTTCCGACTTAGGCTCTAAAATCGGTTGTTAGGATGTTGAATTGCGCGTGAAAGGGAATTTCAACATAAACTGATTTTAAAATTTTCTTTATTCTTCCGTCCAAAATTACTACATGTTCATACAAAGGTACACTCCCCCACACACTCAAACACACGAAGTTCTGAGCTGATGGCGATATTTTATTCTTAGAAGCCAATAAACCGATATACGACGCATGGCTTGAATCTCAGTGAATGTTTAAACGTACACAGAATGTATGTAATACAAACGCGAACCAAAATAGCATTGAGAGGATTCATGAAATCCTTCTTATGAAATGAAATATCGTATGTCGTTTTCAAAAATCCTCCTTATCATAACTCAAGCGTTGGTCCAATCTACAGTGTTCGAGTGGTGGTGTTTTTGTATCGGGAAGTCACTGCACCATACAAATTTTGCGAGATGTGTCGTATGAAGACATGCAATGACGTCTGTCAAGTTAGCACTACTACTTTAAAATTTCGACAAACGCTACAATGCATCAAATGCTATGATAAGTTTAGATTTGGACAGGCCCTGAAGGGGAAATTTTGTCTAGGTTCTTATAACACAATCACAAATAAGGGGTCTTCGCCCCCTGCTCGCTACGCTCGCCAACCCCCGAGGGCGAGGCTAATTTTGGGCTCGGCCGAAATTTGGATACCCTACGCTCTCCTTGGGCTAAAAGTTCTTTTCGGGCGTACCTATAACTTGTTTTAATACCCCTCCTCATTATTTTTCTTCTTCTTCTTGACAAAAATGTTTTGCTTGGTTGAAATAAGTGGGCAAATAAAAATATTGAAAATTTTGTTGGTGGTGCGGAAGCATGGCCCCGTAGTACGATCCCATTTGTTCTGACCATTTAGTTGCTTTGACAAATTAATTCAAGGTTTTGTGAAATTGGTGTAAAAATTGTTTCTTAGAAGAACCAAAATCGGAAGTTGGGTTTGTATGGCAGCCCCATGACCCCATTGTCTGATTTGATCCATTCTTACGTATGTTTTGTGTTATCAATAAAAACACATTTGCGTGAAATTTGGTTGAAATTGGTACGAAATAAAAAAGTTTTTCTTAAGAACCTAATTTGGATAGTTGGGATTGTATGGCAGCCCCATGACCCCATTGTCCGTATTTATCAATTCAAACATATAAACTGCCTGCAGCAAAAAGAAGCATTTGTGCAAAATTTCAGCTTCATAGCTTTTAAATTGGCCGAGTAAAACGCGTCGCAACAGACAGGCAGACGGACAGTCTGACATCGGCCAATCGACTCCCCAAGTCATGCTGATAATAAATGTATACTTTTTATATGGTCGGAAATTCCTCCTTCAATCCGTTACAAACTTCATGACAAAGTTAATATACCCTTTCACTCTATGAACGAAGGGTATAAAAATACACATAGGTACTATCAACTACTGCTACACCATAGGCGCCGTTCATACGGTACATTTGGCGCACAAATTTGAATTGCCAAATAGATTTTTTTTAACAGCATGCAAACAATTTTGGAACTAAGAAAAAAAGAAAAAGACTTAATAGTTACGTAAATCGAAATTCTTGTTTTCCGCAAATTACGTCTAAGTTTTCTTATGATTTTCATATCAGTGTAATGGGAATATGAGTAACGAATCAATAAGGATTCAGGTGTGTTTCATTGGGTTGAGTACCGGACAGAAAAGCACAACTTCCCTACGATGGTCTATACAGGGTGTCCGGAAACTGCCGCATAAACGCACCGGATTATGATTCCTCAGTAGATTCCCAGCAAAAAAGTTGTACGGAACATACCCCCTCAGCTTAACCCTTTAGCGTGTCACAGGCATTTAAAGATTTTTGAAAAAATCATTTTCTTGCACGACTTAAAGCCTAATATCTCCAAAGCTGATGATTATTACAGCCAACAAATTTACCTATAAAATAAAACTAACCAGACTAAAATCAGATAAGAGGTTTGGTATTTACAGAGCTTCAAAGTCAAATTTGCGTGATTTGACCCAAAAACAATCTTTTTTTCCATCTCAATTTTCTCCAACTTCTGCCACGATGAGGTGCTTGTACGATTTTTTTAATAATTGGCGCATAATCTTACAATCATATCTTTCTTACATCATTTTATTCTATCTCCAATATTTCTAACAGTTTTAGTACGTTAAGTGCAGAAAACTAGGGTTAATTTTGTCTCGATTTCGACATATACTTTGAATAGATTTTACCAATTGCAGATCTATAGGGGCAGTGTGAATTGAATTGTATTGAATTCGAGCTAAAATTAACCCTAGTTTTCTACACTTAACGTATAAAAACTGTTAGAAGTAAAGGAGCTAGATCAAAATGATGTAAGAAAGATATGATTGTAAGACTATGCGCCAATTTTTAAAAGAATCGTACAAGCACCTCCCCTTGGCAGAAGTTGGAGAAAATTGAGATGAAAAAAAAGATTGTTTTTGGGTCAAATCACGCAAATTTGTCTTTGAAGCTCTGTAAAAACCAAACCTCTTATCCGATTTTAGTGTGGTTAGTTTCATTTTATAGGTAAATTTGTTGGCTGTAATAATCATTTTATTTCACTATTCTAACTTGTCTAGCTTTGGAGATATTAGGCTTTAAGTCGTGCAAGAAAATTATTTTTCAAAAATCTTTAAATGCCTGTGGCAGCTAAAGGGTTAAGCTGAGGGGGTATATTCCGTACAACTTTTTTGCTGGAAATCACATGAGGAATCACAATCCGGTGGGTTTATGCGGCAGTTTCCGGACACCCTGTATAGAACAACTTTTGTCAAATTTGTATGGAAGTTGTTCACCATTATACTAATTTCCTCCAGGGGAATTCGGGTGCAAAGCTATCGACTCAACCTAAAAGCGCTTGTATTTGTACGTGTTTTTCGAAAAATATAGCAGTTATCCATAAATCGTAGCGAAAGTTAGCAAATATGAAAATGGTTTTTGGTTAGGTTTTTTTTTTGCAAATAAAACAAAAACTGTTGGAAAATAAGTTAAGTATTTATTATTTTAGTACTTGGTATTGCATCCTCTTGCTCTAATGACAGCTTCCAGTCGATTCGGCATTGATCTGATCAAGTTGCTGATGGCATCTTGAGGAATACCGTTCCACTCCTCTAAAGGGCTGCTTTCAATTCTTCAGTGGACGAAGGGACTGGATTTCTGGCTCGGACTCTTCTCTTGAGTTCGTTCCATAAGTGTTCAATGGGATTGATGTCGGGACTGCGTGCAGGCCCGTTAAGTGACGACATATTGGCTTCATTCAAGAACTGCCGAGTGATGCGTGACACCGGGCATTGTCGTGCATCAAAGTGAAGTTCTCGCCAATAAAAGATGCATAGGACACAACGTGGACACGGAGAATATCGGTAACGTATCGCTCAGCTGTCAGCCCTCCTCATCGGCCTCCTGCGGACACGAATACGAGATCCGTTTTTCCCTCCAAGGAAATGCCAGCCCACATCATACAGGAACCGCCGACGTATGCAACCGTTTCAGTGAAACAGCACTGCGCAAATCGCTCAGTTGGACGCCTGTACACTCAACATCTTCTGTCACTGCCATGCAGACACATTCTCGACTCGTCAGTGAACAATACTGATTCCGTATCGCTCCAAGTAAGATGATATTGAGCAAATAAGAGGCGCGCTTGTCGGTGACGTGCAGTCAATTTGGGGCCCTGGCAGGCCGTCTTGGAGTGATATTCGCTTCCATTAATTGTCTCCTTACTGTCCAGACACTGACAGCTACTCCGCGAACACGCCTCAGGTTCCGCTGCGCAGCAACAGCCGTGAGAAACCGATTTCGTAACATCCTTGTAACAATGAAACGGTCGTCTCTCTCTGAAGTGGATCGAAGGAGGCCCGTTCTTGGTCTCGAAATCTCCTGCTAACTCTCGAGACAGCAGACTGACTCATTCCAAGACGGCGAGCGACGGTTCGCTGACTATAATTTACGACAATAGGATTACAACTTGTGCCGCCTGATCCTGCGTCGTATCCATTGATGACAAAACAGTGATTGAAATTACTTCAGAAGTAAGTTGCCTAACTTTCGTGATGCATGATCGACTGCACTTATTTTCCACTGCGGGTCTGGTGAATCAAATATTCGACATTACGATACCAATCCATTTGTCGGTCTTCGAGCTTATCGGTGATTGGTTGATCTATGGACAAGCTGCCTCGGATGTAGCAGATTGATATCAAGTACAACTAGCTTCAAATCTATAGTATCTGCAATACCTTTTAAAACGAGTCCTTGATGGTAAGCTGAAGCAACATGCTTTAACAAATCAATTGCGAAATAGAAATGAGAAGGAATGGCTAGGATGATGTTTACTTCGTGTAAATTGAAGCATTGAAGAAAGTACCCCAGGCAGGGCACCACAGACACCGAACCGTAGGAATTCGAAAATGTATGCTAAAAATGCTTTCCCACCAAAACACTTCAATTTTTAGCATTTTAACAGAAAGAGAAGCATCTAGTTAAAAGACCTTCACAGCAGCCCAACACGAATTCACGGCCATATTAAAATACACAAGCCCGATCGAAAAATCAGACCGATTGTTTCAAATATTTATCAATTCAGCAGCTTTCAAGACATCGATACCGCAACAACATCTCAACTTAAGATGGGGTCACTTCACACATGACGAGACTTTCAATAGCAGTCCTTGTTTCCGAACAGATTCATGTCGAGATTGGGCAACGTTTCATGACCACCTCGTTGCCTCGACATAATCATAGCTTGTACTTATTCTCTGAGAGTTATTGTTCTTGAAACCACGCGTCTATGAAAATAAACCTAAACCCGTTCGAAAAACGGAAAGGGTTCATCAACGAGGAGATCTGGCGAATTGAGAAGATGATGTGATGATAATGCTTCGAAAAAGATTTACAAAGTTTAGTAATAGAAACGCTCAAAATAAAAAGGGAACATTTGGTAATGCAATTTTTTAATATGGTGTGAAAAAAGTTTTATGTGCTCACAGGGGGGCACGTGCCCCTGTGCCCCCCCTGTAAATACGCGACTGAATGGATTGGTATCGCCATGGTCATAGGCGTATGCGAGAGACCGCTGCGAAGAACGTGATATCAATTGAAATTCTACTTGATGAACCCAAGGCCAAAAGTAGACTGCAAAAGCGACAACAACGCATTGGTCTCAGCCATGACACGATCCCAGATAGAGCTATCTGTAGAAATAGACTAAGATATTACCACCAGAACGGGCGATATGCCGTATAAAGAATGTTATGAATGACTCAAGGGTCAAGGCTTTCTCTTATCTGGCGATTAGGTGTTTTAGTTTTACACTGCGTTGTGTGCTAGATGTGCCGCCGCCTTCCTAACTTCGGTGGCGTTCTCCAAGCAGAGGTCGTAGTGATTTTGGAAGTACAAGAACTTGGTTTAAATCAGGCTTGAATTCGACCACTTCGGTCAGTATTCCCCTCAGCAAGAACTATTGAAAACCACTGCTTTACAGGGAATTGGCCCGTAATACGATAGCTAGCTAGCAACGATAAAATCGTCCACGTAAATATAAGAGCGTCTTTTGTCGCTTGCACAAAATTATTTGATGCTAACGAAAAATCCTGTTGCAGTACTTGCGTTACAACGAAAATTATCCGGCTAAGACTAGACGCTGCCTGCTCTACGATTCAAGGTATTTTTACGATAGGGATGATAATTGGGATGTGAGATGGTTGTTTTTATTGGCGTTTACGTTTAGGCATGATTCTCTCAATGATATCACAATGGATCAATTTTAGAGTGATGACCTAACCTAATTTAAAATTTAACAAGAAATATTTTTCAATGAATACATAATTTTGGCATATTTTGAAGCGAATGCAGTTACTCTAATGCATATTCAATTTGCCTCTGTTGAACACAAGTCATCCGTAAGTAAAACCGCATTAAAACGATTCGTTTTAATTTCCCTAATCTCAATTTCTTGTCTACAATCATTTCTATTTCTCTATACTCGAAAATCAATTGGATGTTGATATTTCCCTCAACTACTCAATGCGAATACTCGAAACACATTGCAAATTTTCGGAACCATTCCAATTATTATCTGGTATGTTGGCAAGAGCTCTTTTGCCTTTGTCTAAATGTATACATACATCCTGCATGTAATAGTTTGCCTCTATTCCAACGCCCTGTATGAAACTATACTACTTGCAAAGTACCCAAGTACCACAAGTAAAAGCCAAGGATCCTTTTCAAGGTCTCCTCGTGGGATTCACGGACGATACTACACCATCAAAAGTACCATTGAATCAATTTCAAATGCTAACTTAATAATTTCGATAACGGCTATGGATAAAATAAATTATACGCTAGTCAAATGGGTGGGCGGGTTGAACGGTGAATTGAACAGGAACAGGTAATTTGCTCAATACCAGTTGCCAAGTTGATGTTAACCAAGGATCTGTCTCAGAGAGGTCAATGGCGGGCAAGTGAAAATACCACAAAATGGAAATATATGCGAGGCCTTTATAATCAATTACTTATACATATACTTAATCAGTTCCAAGAGTTTCTGACAGCCTTATACATTTACATATACACAATTTGACTTCGGATCCGTTCCAGCTACTTAAAATTCGGAAATTCTCTAAACTAATATTCGTAAGGATGCTTGAGTATTTCTAGTGTTGTTGGTTCTATGTAGTTTTTGATTAGTACACTTTTGAGAACGTTTGCATGATATTTGGTTACATTGCTTTTGTCCGGTGCTCGTGTTGCTGACGAACTGATGAACCCCATCCTACACTCTTCACGAATGAATGAGACACTTTGGTTAACAATGAAAGAGCATCAAGAGAAATAGAGAGAGAAAGCGTTGATTTAAGCGAGGAATGCAGTACCTATAAACGTACAGATAGAGAATAATCGCCTCGTTCAAAAGTCCTGCTCTTCGACATCAAACCAACAATTGATTGAAGTACCTATGCAGATCCAAATAGAATTTCGAATTCCAATCGATGTTCTTAGATCCGACTAATCTACATAATTGATATTAATGGAAAATGTAAAGTTCTTCGTCCTTTACCAACCAGTTGTAGGAAGTATCCTTAGTTCTCGAAGTTGGCCGACACTTGAAAGTTTGTGTGTGTGTTTTGAGATGATCTAGCACAGAGATGGTCGTAATAATGTGATACGATGTCCAGTGTGGTGTCGATGCACTTTTGCTGTACCTATACGTGTTGGGTGCTGGCATATCCAACCGAAGAGGCATGTACTGTACATATGTATATGTTCTTGCATAACTTTACATCACATGGCATTGGCTATCCATTTGTTGACCATAGGATACTCACTCACTTTATACACAAGTGCAATGTAAGTGGCGGTATTGTGTGCTGTGCAATCTAGCAGTCACAAGAGTGCAACCGTATATCGATTGATTCTGAATAGTTGCGGAGAACGTGGCCACTTTCAGGTGAGTATTTATATGAGAAGAAGATTTCAAAAGGCCTCTTTAAAGTTGCACAGATGTGGCGAAACTCGTTTTCAAAGAACTAGAAAAAAATATACATAGTTTGACGCCTCTCAATTATTAAGTAGCAGCACATTTGTGTTTTCAAATCAATAATATTCGATATTATTTTCGAATAATGGTTAAAGCTTTCCAAAAAAAGAAAAAAAGTCGTGAAAAAGTGACCATCACTCAATCGTCTCTAAGAATACATTAATGAAAAATTAGAAATCTTTGCCCGGGTGCTTTTGACATTTATTAATGTTTACATAAAAATTCACCCGTAAGCGGGAAGATAAAGGTTGAAAGACTCCGGCTAATTCGTATATCTTCTTCAGTTGTAGCATAACTGCGAACCCTTAGCTATGCAGGAGGGGTTTCATAGGGTGATCGGCCTTGGCCAATTCCTAAGTAACCGCTGCGCCTGAGTACTGTATTAACATCTGCAGCGTCTCAGGTTACTTAACGTGATAGGTGACACAAAACATTTAATTTAACCACTAAAGCAGCATCTTCGAGGCATGCCCATGATGGCCTTTACTCAACGATTAAACCCTATCATAGTTTAGCGATGTGCCGACAACTCATCCTAAGAAAAACTTCAAGTCAAGAAACCTGAAACAAAGACCCCGCAAACGAACAACTGATTACTCTTTCGGATCCTGGAATGTACGCTCCCTGAATAGACCGAGGGCCTTAAGGGCCCTCCTGGATCAGGTAGAGCAATACAAGCTGAGCATAGTTGCAATCCAGGAAACTAAATGGCTCAAAGGCGAGATTACCGACCTCAATTCGCACACTATTTTTACGAGTGGTAAAGAGGAGGGCAACAGGGAGTTTGGAGTAGCATTTATCGTGAGTAAGCAGCTGAAGGACCACGTTATCGGCTTTAAACCCATAAACGAGCGGTTATGTGCGATCCGCATTAAGACCCGTTTCGCTAATCTCTGGCTCATTAATGCGCATGCCCCTACAGAAGTGAAAGAAGACGCGATTAAGGACGAGTTCTACAACGACCTAGAAACACTCTTCGACTCACTTCCATCAAATGACGTCAAGCTGCTGCTAGGAGACTTTAACGCCAAAGTCGGAAACAAAAGCTGGCATAGGGGAAGTACTGGAGGTCTTAGCCTCCACGATGAAAGCAACAACAACAGTCATCGACTTATCGACTTCGCGAGCGGCAGAAACTTGGTCATAAGCTCTACATGCTTCCCTCATCGACGAATCCATAAGCAGACCTGGAAGTCTCCAGATGAATACACCGTGAACCAGATCGACCACGTACTGATCAGCAAGAGATGGGCTTCTAATGCCCTAGATGTTCGATCCTATCGAGGAGCCAACTGCGACACCGATCACTACTTGGTGAAGACGACCTACAGGTGCAGAATCTCTTCGGTGCACCTAACGAGAATCAACCCTGCCAAGATCTTCGATGTTGACAATTTGTATCCGGTACAACCATGAGTTGTATCAATTGTACGATGAGCTGGAAGTATCGAAAATCGCGAAGCTTCAACGTTTGCAATGGGCGGGGCATGTACAACGGAAGGACGATAATCGCATGCCAAAGAAAGTGATGAACGCACAACGAATTGACGGAACGAGGTTGCGTGGACGACCGAGAGTTCGCTGGGAGAAATCCGTAGGTGAAGACGCCCACCAGCTGCTGGGCTTCCGAAACTGGAGGACAAGGTCGCGTAACCGCGACAATTGGAGGTCAACGATTCAGGCGGCCAAGGCCCGACGTCGGGCTATCGTGCCACATTGATAATGATGATGACATAAAAATTCAAAAAAAAAATATCAGAATACTCTTAAAGAAATTTAAAAAGGAGAGTTGGGGCAACATAATCAGTATGAGTATCATCCCCAATCTGATTCTCTTTGCCTCCCAGGGGCCCCAAAGTTAATTAAAAAGTAGTCATCAGTGGCGGAACAACTTCACTCGGGGCCCTCCCGCCAACTTCTTGAGTGGGCCCCCCTCCACTGAAAAAAAAACACTCTTAAAGGTCGATCCACACTTTTCAGTCATCAGTCACAGCCGTTTTCCATACAAGTTGACATACTTTCAGTTAATTTATTGACTGAAAATCTGTCAATTTGTACACTGAAAAAATAGTTTGCCAAAACCAAGAAAAATATACAACATAAAACAGCCAAGGAATAATTTTTCCTGATTTAAGATGTATTTTCTTGTTCCAAGAAAAGTCTTTGCTTAAAATAATGCTTATTTATTTATTTTAAGCAACAAATTTTCTTGAAACAAGAAATTACATCTTAAAACAGGAAAAATTATTCCTTGGCTGTTTTTGTTGTGTTTTTTTTTTTCTTGTTTTTAGCGAATGATTTTTTCAGTGTATGGGAAATGACTGTGGCTGTGACTTATGACAAAAAAGGGTGGATCTACCTTAAGCCAACTCTTTTAAAATATGATTTTGACGGTACAGTGCAGCTACCTGCGCCTGCAATGGGATTCGATCCCGTGATCTGAAGACGAGCGCCCTAATGCCGCACACACACGGTCAATCCGAATCGACTTTTTTTTAATTTTCGTTCTGTAAATGTAATCGAAAAAAATGTATGAATTTGCCAGAACGAAGAATCAAGAAAATGGATTCGCTTCTTGTATGGGGGGCTTAAGTTTGTAACTTGCTAGATGATTGAAAAAAGCGTCACGTTAATATTTTAACTCTATGCCTTGTGTCAGCTTTAAATTTGAATGTGCTCTAATTTAAATCCTTCAATTTTAAGAACTGTTGTACTTAATATAAAATTTAACACAGCAATCTTGGCAAGACTCCTTTCAAACCAAAAGAGGCCTCTGCACAAAACAATCGTTACTCACAGCCCGGAACTAGAATTTATTTATGTGCTAGTTAGACTCTGGTAATATTGCTTCTCTTTCTAACTAATGCAATATAATAGCCACAACAAACAATTGCCGCTTTATTCTCGCTAATGCAAGCATTGTCGCTAATACATAGACAATGTACTCTTCTCAACTGCACTCTTCGTACTCATGCAAACTTGTATGTCACGAGAGTCCAACTAGCGCATAAACAAATTCTAGTTGCGGGCTGTGAGTAACGATGGTTTTGCCTCTGCATCACAGCCCTACTGACCGTGTGTATACCGCAAGAAAGATAAAATACTTTAGTCTTCAACGATATATACAGGCCGTACTAGCTAGTTTGAACTAAGTACAATACCACTCTCAAACCTGTTCGTGTTTGAGGGTTCATGGCAAAGTGGATTAGAATTTAGTCCGTAAGTTTAGAAAATGTACTATGTGTCACCAAAAATGTTTTAAGATAGTTTATTTGCTATGGGACCTAAAGAATCTTTTTTCCTATATGGTACTTGGCAAGGAAAAGGTGGGTCGGATTGCAAACCGCGGCTACAGTTACAGCAAATATCCCAGCCATGCCAGGAGCAATTTTTGTTTTTTAATTTGAGGATTCGGATTTTCTCATGAACTTTGAAAGATTTTAGGGCAACATTAAATTTGTTTATCTAAGGCACCTGGTCAAAGGGGAACAATAAATTTAGCATTTGTTTTGACTTCGAAAAGTGTATATCTCTTCTTATCTACAAAAACATCTACGTAGGAGTGTTGTTTTTCGCAATCATGCTGTTTTTATGGTTCAAGAAATCTTTCATGTGGCTTTTGGGCCCCCCCCCCGCCCGCTACGCGGGCCTTGCGGGCCCTTATGCGCCGCCCCTCGTAGTCATAGTTCAATGGGTTTTAAAGTAAGCTGACCATACGTACAGCATTTCGCTGTACAGTACAGCATTTAGACCTATCGTACAGCATTGAGAAGCGTACAGCAAAATGTACAGCATTCTTGACGGCCCGACGTGCGATGTGTACGTACTAGAAAAAAAAATTTCGATCACAAAATATGAATGATATGATAAGCCTCACATTTTTCTTATTAGAAACTATGTCAAAACTCAAAGCCACTATAATAATGACACACAGCGCCATCTACATCTGTTTGACTTGACAACCAGTGGTCTGCGGGGCGGGTTAATTCGTGAGGTCGTCGTGAATTCGATCACAGAAAATTAATAACTTTCCATGAGACTAAACTCAAATTCGCTGAAAAATAGGATTCTGAGTTTAGCCTTCTTAAAGGTTTGTGTTCGTAGAGACGACTCATGTGATGATCGCTCAGCGATCGTTGTTAAACGACCGGTTCTGAGCATTATATGCGGATATTTTCTATACAGACATGTTCCCTGTGGTCATAGTCGACACCAGGAAAGTACCACCATTCAAGAAATATTCAAAAATGGCTCGGAATTGGATGCAAAACTACGATCGCTGAGCGATCATAACGTGAGTCGTCTCTACGAACACGTTCCTTAAGATTTTGTATCCCTACCTCCATATTCTGATCAATAACGACGATATTGGACTGCAGTTCGCGATTGATTTCTTCGGAGTTTCTAGAATTCATATTTTTCCGCGAATTTGAATTTAGTCTCGTGGAAAGTTATTATTTTTCTGTGACCGAATTCACGACGACCTCACGAATTAACCCGCCCGCAGACCACTAATACAGTATTTGATTCTGGGGCACAACTTAACGTCTTAAGTTTTACAAAGTAAGTACATAGTTTCATTTCATACTCAATTAAAAAAAAAATCGGCCTAGTACAAGAATTGCTGGTTATAGCTCGTATATTTGTCGAACTATTTAATTTAACCGCAATTGCATTTGGCCCATAGTAATTAAATTACAAACTGGTCTGCAGGCAGCTTGAATTTGGGAAAAACGACTATAAAGCTAATTCGAATTTTATAAAAAAGTCAATATACTATTCTGTCTTCTTAACGAAGCATTCTTTTTGGTACACACTTTTTTATAGAACACTGGACAATAGTCATTTACCATAAAGAGGGTGCTACAAACTCGACATTGTTGCAATACCCCAACGCCTTGAGGAGCGACAATCAAGCGATAATACTCTGAGACCTCAGATCGATTTTCGTCATTTCATTACGAATGGGAAGGGAGAATTTTCCATAATGGGCACAGACAATCTGCCCGAGGTGGCAAATTTCAAGGAGAGGCATATTACTGAAACATTCCATTGATTTAAAGTTCAGTGAAATACGCATTTCCAGTTCTCAAACAGCAGTTTACATAATTAGAAAAAAATAAATAAGATTTCAACATGATGTATGACAGATTTAAATATGTACTGCCAGTAGGCTTTTCAAAGTTCCCGCCCTATCGACTTCTACAAGTTTCAGTTGCCTTTTTTATTACTTCCTCTGAACACCGTCCTTAGCCTACGAGCCTATTTAGCCTTCGAACCTACCTATGGTTTCAGTAGATGCTTCTGGTGAAAATGTATAATGCGAGTGAGAGAATCAATTGTGGGAGGGGCGTGAACCCGAAGGAGGATTGTACTATGTGAAAGAGAGAATCAATGTTCTTTGTTGTAAAGTTATGCCTTGCTATTAAGAACTTTAAATCATGTGACCATTATGGGACAGCTTCAGAGGCTGCCTGAACTCAGTATGATTTCTACTGATTCAAAACATTAAAAAAAGATTTTTTTTTAAATTCAAAAACTAGCTTTTTTCATTGAGTGAGAAAAATAAAGATTTTTCCACGCTTCATAAACAGTGGAACTTCTATAATATCCCGACATTTTCCATGAACTAAAGTGAGTAAGCAGGCGCTCTTAGGAGGAAATTCTGTTTATTAATTGTATCCCAAATATGCCCCTGTCTTCCAATTTCGCCGAAGATGCCTCTCACTTTTCACAGCAAATTCATTTCACTTTGAGTTACCAGAACCGTAGCACATCAATTTTCTTAGAAACTTGATGTGGGGTCTTAAAATGACAAAAACTTCCTTTTAAACGTCTGCTTGCGTGTACCACCATTTATACTAATTAAGTCACGGTCAGCAGTTAAGACAGCTTGCTTATTGGTCTACGATGTGAGGAAATTTATAAAATCAGATTTGTGCTACGGAGCATAATACAAAAAAGAAGTTCAGATAGGAGATCCGCCTCTAGCGTCCAGCCCCACTTCTAATTTTATGCTCGTAATGGGCCGAATCGACGAGCTATGTCCCTTGAGGAGTTACCTCAATAGGGGAAAGATTATGGACAAATGGAGAGGTCAAGAAGCACGATTGAAATGATAGTAACACGACATTGGAGAGCTGTTTTTGACTATTGGTTTCTCATGATAATGAGAAATGCATTCTTAATAAATATCCAATACTTAGACTAAGTACGCATTGACCCTCTGTATATTTTTCTAAAATTTATACGAAAGGTTCCCTTTCGGAATGGGAATGGCCGCGTTCTCTTTTCGTCAAATGTGCAAGACTAAAAGTCTTTAAAAGCAGTTACGTAAGATTCGATCAAACAAAAGTTCCTTTATGTTTGCCGATTTGGGGGCTCCTCTAACTTGGGAGTCCGTGTTCAGCTGAACACTGAATCTGTCAAGAATAATCATTTCTGCAAGTAGATGCATCTCCTGGACACTAAAGCTTGTCCGTTCATGGTAAAATCTGCGGTATTGAAGTTTTTAAGTAGACCCTGGTCTAGAGTACAGCATGGGTCTCTTGGGCATCTGGTCAACTTATATAGACACATTGTGATCAGTCTAACTGTTTCAAAAGAATTCTCCTTTAAAAGCTAACATTTCTTTTTTTTCGATTGGGAGTTTTACTTTCATCGCATCTCACAGTGTGTGTGTACGCCTCTAAAGGCTCAAATAAGCGAGATAGTGCCGCTTCGGTGTTTCCAAAAGGAAGTTTTTCCAAACTTAAAAACGAATTTTCTAATCCCGAGTGGTGATTTTTTTTTTTCAATTTGGCAATTACGGCAAAGTTTGACCTCAAATAACTTGATATAATTGCACAGTGTTGATTCTAAACATCTTCAAATACCCCCTGATCGCTTAATAATAATGACTTGCAAAAATATACCGCATAACAGTAAGCTATCCTGTTTCCAACTGACTTGCTGATCCTCTACATATAATCCTCCCAAGGTAACCAATTTAACTTTATTTTACAGAATAGATTAGAGACACAATCATAACTCAATTCAAACTAATCTGAATGAAAATTCGTTTATCTTTAATTCCAATATTTAAATCCAAGAAGTCATGTCAGTTCCTTTTCCGCTTATCAGTTCCACAAACTCCTTCTCCATCCGACAAAATTCATTCAACAAAACTTACCCCGAAACAATAACCTCTTACCCGCATACATTGCTCAATTAACGCAAAATACTCCTTGCGACACAATGTCGGAAACGACCATGAAATTTCAAATCATCCACCAAACATAATAGTAGCAAGCAAGCACAACATAAGCTTTTCCTATTCAACTTACTCTACCTTAGTGTATACGATTTATAAAAGGATATAAATCATCATCGTATCATGTGTTTCGTTCGTTTGCTGCTCCTGTGCTCTCTCTCATAGGAATCTCGAGACTCTGTCAACGGTAACTGTGTAGTGTAGATATATTATGGTTGGATTGCGGGACACTGCGGGAAACACCGAGAACTACACTCCTCGGAATATGTCCTTGTTGAAGAAATTTATTCTTTGTCAAAGTTGTTAAAAACTTTATCCATGCATACGATAAGTGATACATGAATCAATCTCGGGAAGAGTTAGATTCAGAACAGCCATTGGGAGACTAGCCTCTGCATATGCAGCAGCCTCTTCCTTCATATACAGCAGATACAATTTTTTTTCTGCCCTCATGTCATGTAAAAACTTTTCAATAGGCGAACGGGCGCAACAATATCCTCTTGGGGAAAGGAGCACTTCAAGCAAAATAAAACTTGAAAAAAAAAATCTCTGAAACTGTGTATAAATCCCTCTGGATGATTTTGATACTATGACGGAATATAGTTCGAGAAGGATTTGTGAAAACGCGCATTTATGCGTATACCGTCGGTATCACTCGCGTGTAGTACCCGGTTTGAATTTATTTTGCATTTAAACGCGAAATGTTTTACATTGCTGAAATAAGTACACACAACATGTGAGTTTACATTGAGTTGAAGGATATTATCGTTATCATATCGAAGAGTCCTTGAGAATCAGGTGAATCGTTTTTTGCACGATTTATTCGTACATCGCGGTACTTTTTCAAAATGTTACGATTATGATTTGAAATTTCGGGAGAATTTTATGTGAATATTATTCAAGGACTTTTGAACTTTTGAGGATCAGTCTTATTGTTTCCGTTGTGATTTATGGAGTGGTTTTTTGAATGTGTCAATTATTACACGTATACTACAGTTATTTCATATTACACTCTAAAAAGTGAATTTAAATTTCCGCTGAAAATGCGGTAATTTTACACTTTTTCCCGCTTATAATCACATACAGAGTGCATTTTTCAACAATTTCTGTGTAAAATAAGAAAATTACACCAAAATCGGTGTGAAATGTATTTTTACGCTACACTTCTGTATAATCCAGATATTTTTTTACAACGTGCAGTTGAAGTTTTACTCATTTTTTGTAGCGTGCTCTCCAGTTGTCATACTTCAATCGGCTGTACTTAGCACAGTGTACCACATTTTTCCGAAATTTCTCTGCATTTAGAACTCATGTGTACACGCTCTGTGGCTCACTTGGTTGAGCCGCACTCTACGATGCTAGTAATCTAGAGGTCTCGAGATCGAATCTCGGCGTGGTCCAAAATTTCCGTACATGTGTGGATAAGAAATATTTAGTGCTTGCAACATTACACTCCGAAATGATATGCAATGTAACGTTGACTGGAAATTACCTATAAACGGCTGAGTTACGGTACTGAGAAGAAAAACAAGTGTACAGATCGCACAAAAAAGACCATATTGCAACCTCCCATGTAGACGAAAAACTGATCAGCAAAACTCGACCGATACTTGTTTATATTTTATATAGCCTTAAATAGTTTTATTGATAACTAAATTATTTATAGAGGTTCGCCACTTAAAGTAATGCCCACACCGGCGCGTCAGCGAATATTCGCTTCGAATTTTTCCGCGGCGTCAAAATTGTAACACACTGCGTTGTATGGAGATGCCCACACCAACGCGAATATTCGCCAGTTTTGCAGTATTTTTTCCGGTTCGAATATTTGCTACCTAATGTCATTTTATTCAAATAATTTATTTGACAGGTGCAGTGTAGTACAACTTGATGTTCGTGTACCCGAAAAAGATGAAGATTTGGAATGAGTTGTTTATGTATTGACCGAGCATTTAAGTTTTGAATGTTTTATGGTATAAGTGGATGAGTAAAAGGAGTAACCTTTCTGAAAACATGAATTCCAAGGAAGGAAGGTTTTTACCCGTTGTTTGGACTTACACAAATAAATTTCCCAATTGTGGCAAGTCCGGCGACACCCCGATCGTATCGCTCGGCCGAAGAATTGCAGAGATATCGACTATTTTCCAAATCGACTATTTTCCAAGTGCATCTAGGTTGGCAACTAACAAAAGCATACATTTTGTGAATTATTGTATTTATCTGGGTACTGGGTTATCTCCATGTAAGCTTCGCAGGAAAGATGCTCCGACGCCACCTTAGAGAATTTTGTTGGGAGTCCAGTGAAACCTTGGTCGTTTCGTTGGACCCAAGGATTCCAAAGATATCGACGGATTATCGAAGTAGTACGAAGTTGATTGTGAAATTGCTGTGGCCAACATCCGGGTTGACGGTAATCTCTGACCACCCTGTGCACTGACCGGAAAAATAAAGAGGATCCGATGACCCATTCGGCAATTTTATGGTGAGTCTAGCGCCACCTCGGTAGATCCGCCACACCAAAGGATTGCAGAGATATTGACGGATTGCCGAAAGAATACAAGGTCAATCGTTTCATTCATGAATAGTATACGATAGGAAATAAGGATCCTGGTGGTTCGGTACTTGCGTTTGTCCCTAAGTAGTTACATACACGCTTGAATATTCTATTGAATTGAATATTTACTTTGAATAGTTACGCCATATTTTGCTTGGTTACGCCATCGTAAGGAATCACGTAAGGATTCTACTAAAAATTATAATGCAATTTCATACGATGGCGTAACCAAGCAAAATATAGCGTAACTATGCAAAGTAAACATTCAATTCAATAGAATATTCAAGCTTGTATGTAACTACGCATTTTGCCTAACCGAGCTAAGTAAACAGATACATACATATATTCAATTCAAAACAGCCACAAAACAATGTTCAAGCTTTGTGTCTTCTCTTTACGATAAGACTAACCATTCGACGGGCACAAGATAAAATGTAAGAGTTTACGATTACGCGATAGTCAATTCAAACAATCAAATCGAACACTCCCGCAACTATTTTTAGGGTACGGTTTACCAAGGTTGTACTGCACTGCATATTTCCATCAATTTCCGCATGTCAATGATTTTATCCTTAGAATAAGTATAGACAAGGAGAGGTAAAATGTCGAATTTCACGTTGATTGCTTCCGCTTACGCTTTTACATAATAAGTAAAGATGCCGCGACATTTTGATGTAGTGCACAAAAATTGCAGCATGATTATAAATGTTATAATAATTGTATTTGGCGAGTACTTGCAGTTATTCTCTATCATGTCAAGTCCCTTCCTTACATAAATCTAATACCTTTTTTGAGGCAACAACATGATATCAGCTGTGAGTGACAGTACCCAGCGAATTATTCGCGCCGCGCCGGTGTGGGCACCCAAAAATGTCCCGCGAATTTTCCGGCGCGGATTCGCGACGGAAAATTCGTGACGCGTTGGTCTGGGCATCACTTAAATCCTTACAACGAAAAAAGAGTGAAACCGCATTATATTCCTATTATTACGGAGTGTTTTTACACATAGCGCGGTGTAAATTTGCTAATATATTGGTGTACTTTTTTAAACATTTTTTTATGTAAAATTACACTTGATTTGCAAATTTAGATTGCAGAGTAATTTCACTGTTATAATAGAAGGAAACAAAGTTTCCTTCTATTATAAGAGTAAAAATTTCATAGAGTGTACACCCAGAGAAAAACATCCCATAACCTGTTAATGGGACTCCTATTAACTTTTCGCCTCGGCTATTTTAAACAAGTTAATAGTTTTATCCTTAGTTTAATGAGATTATAAACCATTGAATTTCTAATAGGACGTACATTTTAGACTAATGGGATTATCTAATAAGATTGATTCAGATTTACATTGTTAGTTGCCAATATTTTAAAACGTATGCTTATGCATCATGATTAGAGGTACGGATAATTCGCAAAAAAATGAAATTTCTCATAAAAAATTTCTGAATATTGGAAATTTTGCAAAAATTCAATTCAAATGCAAAAATCAATCTGAGATGGAATTTATTTTCTCCTATCAGTCTTAACTGATTTTTTGAAAGAAAATTAGCTTTTTCGTGGAAAAAGTACAAATGGGTGGATTTCGCATTTATTTTTTAAAACAGCAATTTTCGCTGAAATTCGCAACTATTTCGTAAATTTGAAATAGATACGAATTCGGGACTTAATTATGATTTTCATATTCATACTCCCGTGCATTTATATATACAATTTTATATGTATAGTGATGGAAAAAAATATGTCCTGTTATTGAGGTAACGGTATTTTCAAAGGGACATCCTATAAAATTTATAGGAAATAACTATTGTCCCAATAAGAAAAAAATATTGTTTTAATAGGATGCCCCATTATTAATATAGGATAAACTATAATTTCAATGGGAAAATCATATTAATTTAATGGGATGTCCTTTTATTGAGGCAATAACATGATTGCATTAATAGGATATCGTATAACATTAATAGTATAATATCACATTGATTTAATAGTTCGATCTAATTATTTTAATGATGTTCCATCCCGTTAAATTGATGGTATCATATTAACCCAATAATGGGATTTTCCCATTGACTAAATCTAATGGGATAAAATGGCCAATTCCTATTGGTTTAATGGGATTTTTTTTCTCAGTGTAGATATCGGCAAAGCTCTTGCGAGTCTGCAATGACATAGGAAACACACGATCACCTATGCGGCCGTATTTGTGTTTACTTGTATAGAAGGAGAATGTATTTTGATAGGTTCCGATTATTAATGGGGGAACGTACAGATTTCCTTAAGTCGACTGCGAATAGACAGCATTCGCAGTCGAGTCGACGATAGCTTTTACACAATGCTCTCCGGAAAAAAACCGAAATTGAATTGAATAACAAACAAATTACACGAGCTACTTCAAAAATATTAAGCGAGTAACCTCTTTCTTAGTAGTTTATCCAAATAAATTATGTAATTCAAATTACAGCCATTGGTAAAGTGCATAAATTTGCACTTATAGAACCTTCGCCGGTACCTCATTCAACCTTATCGGCCAATCAATTTGATGGACTTATCGTGCTTAATGCCAATCATCTAATTCATCCAATCAATCCTTTTGAAATAACACTGTAGGAAAACTGTCCTTTTATTGATATCTAGTGCATCTGGACACTGTACTTCCGAAACATATCACATGTCAAGGAATCACTATTAACATAAAGCCTGCGATTTCTAGCCGAAAGGCATCTCTTTAGGGGTTTGATTAAATCACTTAAGCCGCAAGAGATTAGCTGGTCAGTTATCCGTCTAAACACAGTTTCGGTGGGATGGGAATTCCAAGTGCTAATATGACACATCAGCACTTAAATGTGGATAGAGCTTAGGAGTAGAGGGTAAGTTGTACACTATTAAACAGGATATTCGATAAACTACAGGATAATAATTTATGTCGTGAATTTCTCAAGGATTTCACCTAATAATAGATCGATGGAAACGTGTTGACATGTAATTAAATTATTGTTACATATCTGACCGCATTTAGTTGATTCGATTTAACATTATGCGGTATAATGCCCCGGCTATAGGCGCGTTAGTCTGTTTGGTGAAATGCTGAAATGAAAATGATGACTATGAATGGCTTCATAATTAACATTCAACATGAGTGTAAATTGCATTATCAGGTGATTTATTGGAACAGATGGAATTTGAATTTGTGCACTGCATCAATCTTGTATGAGGTAATGTAATTTCGTATAATTGATTTCAGTGAACAATTTGATAATTTGATGTCACAGAGACAGAGAGGGTAGGGTTGTACCTACTGTATAGCTAAGGGATCAATATAAATATAAACACACCACTTACAGTACCTATACCATATTTGGCATTCGCCAAATTGCAATGGTCAGGACATGCATAGAAGATGAACGAAGATCACCTGCTTCATCAGGTGATAAACGGGCAACTAGTGGACGGTGCCAGTTTGCATGGACGATCAACTATGTTTACGTTTCGCCATCCTCTGCTCTGCAATACTTTCCAAAACGAGTATGATTCTATGCTTACCGTCAGTCGTCAAAATCGAATTCTTCCCGCACACGAATTCTCCAATGATCCCATATCGCTCAAACCCGCTCGATCCCAAATTCAGTCAATTTTGGCAAGCTCAAAATTTGTTCAACATTATGATTTTCTTAGGAAATTTCCGGTCGCAGAAATATTGTTATCAAATTTTAGAGTAGCCTGGCTTGTGGTTGGATTGGTGCACAGGGTCATGGATTCCAGACTCACCGTGAACGAATTCATTTTATGGTGTTTTTCGAACTCACCACCTACGTGACGGACTATGATGTCGCTCAGATTGTAAACAAGTATCCATTTATGGGGATAAATAATATTGCTAGGCGTGCGTGCCACGCATGTTATTTCTTTTTTTTTTCTAATTTTAGAGTCAAATTTTTAAAATGGAGATGAGAATGATTTTCTTCTGCATTCTGATTACATTCAACTGGCCTCCAATATCTACCTTTTAGAGCGTAGTTTGTCTATTTTCAGTACATTTTATGTATCTCCGACTTCATATTCCACTTGCGAAATCAAAATCAGTTTGTTTCGTCTTTCACTTTCATCTTAGCAAAGTAGCATCGTCAGAATATTTATAAATCCTTTATTGATTAAAATATGGTTAACAGTTTTAATAAGATTTCCGCTAAATTTATCAAAGTATTAACAGTGGCTAAATTTTATTGCTGGTAATGATTCAGCTAGAAAATAAATTTGGATTTAATAACTTGAAGGACCCGCTCTGTGACTCACTTGGTTGAGTCCCACTCTACGATGCTAGTAATCTAGAGGTCTGGAGATCGAATCTCGGCGTGGCCCAAAATTTCCGTACATGTGAATGGAAATATATAGTGCTTACAACATTATATACACTCCGAAATTATATGTAATATAACGTTGACTCGAAATTGCGTTTAAACGGCTGAGTTAACGCACACAAGGGGCTATACGGTAGGTACTGCGAAGAAAAAGAGGAACTTGAAAGTCACTGAAATATGAGACCCGTTCTTTACAAGGTCCATAACTCTGGAGGGGCCTTTTAATTTCTAGTACGGAAAGGTCATGCTTCGTCGATTCGATGACGCTCAACTTTGACGCCTCATACAAATCAACCTTTCTCAAAATATTTATAAAATCTGACAGATTTTCAAACGTTAGTTTATTTAGAATTGAAAAACATCGATTTTGAGTAATTTTGTTATTTGGCCCGAAATATAAAACATTAAATTTAAAAATGAGATAAGTAAATACTTAATTGAAATTGAAATAATTGATGTAATTAAAAAAATGTGCTCGAATCATAAAACACATATTCTAAACGTACTAGGAAATTGGGTTTAATCAATGAGAAGCTCATGTATATACAAGAGGCACAGCGATCCATTTTGGGGTTCCAACACGGGTTTTCTTTCACTTCACCTATTGCTGTTTTTACAGTTGATTGTAGAATTATTTACAGTAAATTTTGGAATATCTTCGCCCCGAGTTCCCTTGATTAATTCTGATTCTATGTACGATGTCTAATTTTGACATTGAGTGCCTTGGAGCCGATTTTTATGAGTTCGAAATGCAATCTTCCTAAAATGAGGAAGAATTTTGAGCCATTTTCCTGATTTGTCCTATTTTTGTCCTGGTAAATATTGTTTCCATATTTTTTTTTAAAATAGGTCCCAAATTTCAAAAATAAACATATTTCTTACGAGCTAGTTGTATGGACACAGACTTATCGTCGACTCGACAACCAGCCATAAGAAATAATGGAGTTCTAAAAGTTACACAAAGTTCATCCTTCGTCGTTTCGACGACGCCAATTTCCAAAAATTAATTCGCAATGTACCCGGCAAGTACATCGGCACGATAAAGGTTTGTGTTCGTAGAGACGGCTCGTACGATGATCGCCCAGAGATCGCAATTAAAATACTGGTTCTGAGCACTGTATGCGTTTACTTTCTATACAGACATGTTCCTTTAAGTCATATTTGAGCTAAGGAATGTAGCCACAATTAGGAATTATGCAAATATGGTTCGGAATTGAATGCAAAATTACTATCGCTCAGCGATCCTCACATGAGTCGTCTCTACGAACACGTACCTTAAGCTCTGTACGAAAACTCAGCTGCAAATAATGAGAATTGTCACCAAAAATGGGATAAATTTGATGATGCGTAGTCGATTCGACGAAGCACGACCTTCCAGGGCTAACAAAGCAAAGCAGTATACCATTTGTCACCCTTTCAGAGTGAAATTCCACTAACTTCCCGAAGTGACCTAACGGTTGAAGTTGTGTACTCCAGCTCAGAAGCCATGAACTGAAACAGGAAATATGGGATCGACGCAGCCACAGTAGCACACTCACAAGTGAAATGTGTGTGCTGGTACGCAGCCTCCGTCAGTTACGAGAGGCCACTTGCTGTCATCTATTTGTATGCGCCTCCTGACTGCAAACTGTCCCGATCATGGTTTCTCCGTCAGCACTTGAACTGCTGGCGCAGCAGAAAATTTTTGAAAATGTTGTATAGTGCAGCGATTACAATTAACTGTTATAATGACGTTCTAAGGGATATTTTTTTCTTCTATTTTAGATATAATTCAGAAGTGAAAGAATGTGAAATTTGGTAAAATTTAGGTTCACTTTGTATGAGAGGGTACTCTTAGTTTTGATCGGATAATAATAATTTATCTCGCAATCAAAAAATATTGCCGATCGATCGGAGGGTCTGTGGCGCCTCTAAGAGCTGCGTAAATTTTAAGTCTATGATGCTAGCACCCGCCCTACTTTCAAAAAGCAAAGTGCGATTATTCGCTCAGTTATGTGCTAATTCAGTTATTCTTAAAGAAAGGATGCTAGTTGTACTCACTCGTATCTACTAATTTCGTCCTCCAATTGAAAATTATTGGCTGGTCTAGCGGTTAGTGCGCGCACCTTCGGTGCACAAGGTCATTAGATTGAATCTCATCGTGAGCCATGGTGTTTTTCGAACTCACGAGCTTGTGACGGACTATGATCTCATTCAGATGTTAAACGAGTACCCATTTATGGGGATAAATAACACTGCTGAGCGTGATGCTGATCTCATTACCTCAACAAAAAGCAGAACAGATCTTGGAAATAGGATGTCACTAACACATCTTGCGGCCTTAGTCCAATGTTGGATTGTCGCGCCTGTTTTTTATTTGTTTTTAATTGAAAATTTGGTTCCTCCTTCTTTTCACCAGAATTAAGGACTTTGCAAGATCTCTAATTTTTGCCGAAGGGAAGGGCTACCTGATTTTCAAATAGACGACGAAATTATAGCACGTACAATTTTATTGCTTCATTTAAATGATGATTTGATTTCCGGAAGATCTGGATCTAAAGTAACTCCCGAAGAAAATCATATGAAATAAGAAATATACGATTTTTTACATTAAGCCTTACAAGATTTAATTTTGAAATTCCAAACAAACTCTTTAAGGCTTTGCTGAACTGTTGTGAATTGCGCTTTAGAGTATACTCGTAAAAGATAGCTAGACGTTGGATTGAATCCCAATGCGACCATGAATTTTTGTGTTGTCTCTATAAATGCTGCTACGTCAGCTGGTTTCACTATGTAAATCGTTTTGGAACAACGACCATGATGCTGCCACAAGCACTCGATACAAGAGGAAACAATCCTTGGAATCGATTCAACAACAACGACGTCCATCCATACTAGCTATACTATCAATTTGCCTATGGTAGAACCTAAGGGGCGGCAATTTGTGCTCTTGCCCAGGGTGGGGGTAGTGCTAGAGCGGGCGCTCGATGGAGTACAGTGGGTTTTCCATCGTTTTGTGAAAAATTATCATTTTTTATTCCACTGCTGTAACTTCTGAACCTTGGCTGCTATTGAGGCTTAACCTTTTTTACCTAATATGTATAGGCAGTGGGGTGCTCTATACAAATCTGCCAAATTTCAGGATTTTCCACTCCGAGTTATGGACAATTTTCGATTAGTAAACACAAAGGGCGGATAGGTAGGACCTTGAAGTTTGGAAAGATCGGTCAAAGTGTTCCCGAGTTATCGAAAATGAACGATTGTAGGATTGAGGAGTAAGTTTACACATTGGTAGACTTACGATAATTGTAACTAACTGCTGTATATTATATTGTACATACATTTTGCATTCCTTTTTTACTTGAATATTTAAAATGGATTTGATTTACACTTTTTTACATTAGTTATGTTACATGTATTAATTTGGTTTATAAATGAATTGGCATGAAATAAATAATAATAATAATAATAAAATTAAATTAAATTGCATCTTTCGACCGTTGTAACTTCTGAATCTTGACAGCTAGAGCATTGAAATTTTCACCAAATACGGGCAGTGCGGTGCTTCACAAGTTGGCCAAATTTCATATTTTTTGGACAATTTTCGATTAGAAAAGACAAAAGTGCGATGGAGGTAGCTGTAACTGTCGAATAGGTAGGACTTTAAAATATGGAGCAAATGTGAGCAGAAAGTAGCTCTACAAGTGCGTTAAATTTCAGAAAGATTGACCACTCGAGTTATCGAAAATGAACGTTTGCCAAATTAAAGTGAGATTATCTTGCTAAAAACACCTTTAAAACAATTATTGTATTAATTCTGGTTCCCCAAATTTCGTGGGTGCGAGATTTCACTAATTGTGGAAATCTTGACTTATCGTTCCATTCTATACACCAACTGCGGTGCATGTCTGTACAATTTTTGGCATGGCAACTTACCAGCTCTATGGGAACTACGCGGAGCTTGAATAACTTGATATTTCTCCCGCAGGAGGCTCTTCTCCTCCCACAGACAAAAAGCTCCGCGTAGTTCCCATAGAGCTGCTAAGTTGCCATGCCAAAAATACTACAGACATGCAGTTGGTGTATGGAATGCAATCTTTAAAACAGGCAAGACTGATAACACGCCTTACCGAAAAGCTAATTAGGTTTCTTTGTGTGGCATTGGGCATGCTGAAATTTTATACTCGTACGTAAAGTTCTTTGAGTGTGGCTGGCTTTTGATCTTCATTACATACGCATACCGATCGTCATTAGATGTGGTAGCAATGTGTAGAATGGTAACAGTCTTTGGCACGAAATACTTAGAAGTTGGTAGGGCAAAGAGCAAAACTTTGGAGATATTGAGGTTTAAGTCGTATAAGAAAATGATTTCTTTCAAAAATGTTCAAATGCCTGTGGCAGCTAAAGGGTTATCAATTGGGGGTACGTTCCTTACAATTTTTTTGTTGGATATCACATGGGGAATCACACTCAGGTACGTTTTTGCGGTAGTGTCCGGACACCCTGTATATGTAGGGTGTTTTTTTAGACTTGTGGTTTTCAAAAAGAAATAAAACGCATATAATTTGTTGTTATGGCCTAGAACTTAGCTTTTTTATAAAGATAAGGGTTTGCCATTATGTTTTAACCCTTCTGTCGGCACCTACTACAATATGCATATTCTATACCCAATAGGTCTGGCTGGACCTACTGAGATAAAATTTTTATTTTTCAGAAAATGTGAAATTTTTATCGGTATAATCATTCTACCCATTCTTTACGGCCTTTTATAATCAAAAAAGGCATTAAGATTGTTTTTGTAGATATATTAGAAGCGTTTTTAAGAAGACATATTTTAAGGTGGTAGTAGTAAAAACATGTTTCTCCCTTATTTTCTTCTATTTTTGCTTCTCTTTTATCATTGCGTATCCGTACAGAAAGTTTGATCGAATTTTCGAATTCCAATATCTTTGGGGAAATATTTGGCGCTTTGTTGGTAGATTTTACCGCGATATTAGTCTGCAAATTTGGGGAAATAGATAGAAAGAAATAGTGAATTTTCAAGCGCAAAAATCATTTCATTCTAAATTTTCCGTAAATATCTCAGTTAAATCTATTAAGAAACACCATCGTAAGTCACTAATACTTAGTTCATACTATTACAAAGGAAATAAAACTCATTTGAATTTCCTAGACTCAAATCTCAGTTGATTAGGTGATGTTATAAGACGGGATAAAATTAGGCGTACCCAATTTGCAATCGTCACAGCTTTTTAAAGCAAAATCTCAGAAAATTTTATCGTTTATCGTACAAATTGAATTTTAAGGACTTTATTACATAATAAATAGGAGATTTTTAAGAGAATTTAATATTTTCACTTTTTACATCAAGACGAAAATGGGGGAAAAGCTATAGGTCCGATATAATCAAAAACATACTCAAAACTTCAATCGATTTTTGCAAAATGCTTCTAAACATATTATTCTAGGATATCATGAAATATGAAGTCGCTGCGATTTCGTCTTCTATACTTTTTTGAATAAAATATAGTGCCAAAGGTCTGGCCACACCTTTGTGCCAGAAGGGTTAAAAATGATTTCGGGCAAGTGGCCGCCGTGGTTGGCTCGAATAAATTCCAGCCGAGAGACCCAATTTTCGTCCACTTTTTGCAGCAATTGGGGCCGTATGTCAGCAATAGCGCGCCGAATATTCTCTTCCAAGGCGTCAATCGTCTCGGGCTTATCTGCGTAGACAAGCGACTTCACATAACCCCATAAAAAATAGCCCAGCGGTGTTAAATCACACGATCTTGGAGCTTCATGGCTGAATAAAATTTTCTTGTGAAAATCGGGATCGTTGGCCATCTTGTTATGAGGCACGATTTGCAAAAGTTGTTCCGGAGTAAGTCTATTCATTATGAAATGGCAAACAAACTAAGTATTAATCAAGTGACAGCTGTCAAAAAGACCAACTCCGAAAAAAGTATTGCCTGATTGAAAACCACACGTCTAAAAAAAACACCCTATATGAGTGGCGAATTGAAGTGATTTTTGTAGCTCATGGATTTTCCTTTCAACACATTACTAACTTGTTGTATTTTATGATAACTTGCAATATTAAATAAAATCAACCACTTATACTGTAATTAATTTAATTTGCTGCCAGATTCGGTGTCGTTGAAAACAATTTCCGTGTATTATGTGAATTTAATATGTGGTTAGTCATTCTAAGGTTTCTTCTACGTCTTTTACCGGTTAGAGCGTGATATCCTCCAACACACACGATTTTATTCAATGCAACAAATTAATCAAGCATAATCTCCGAAACCACACTTTATCCATATACTGGCAAAAGAGACATCTTCAATCAAACTTAAAGCCCCACAAGAGTTTAGCAAACAACAACGAAAGCAGAGCAGGAATTAGGCATGTAATACTCAGTCTGACTCCAACCCTCACCCTGTGCCGTATCTACTCGAATTTCAGCCTCCAATGTCTTCGACTTCTATCTTTGTTTCTATCCTAATTATACCCTAACATAAAAGGATTAAACCAATATCGCGCGCAAAACAAGTTCCGGGTACTTTTACTGGATGTGCCTAACATTTGCTTAATTTCACAATGTCGTGTTCTGGCTGCCGCAACATCTTGTATATGAAAGGGTGATATGGGTGGATTGTGACCTTTGCTCGAGGCCTAGCAATGATTTCTTTTCCATGACTTGCGACCATCATGGTGTCGCAGTCCCTTTTCTTCGGGTCGTGTTTAAAAATTTACATGGGATTCATCTTTGCGTCACACGCCGGGTGGTGGAATCCTTTTACAATAAATTCAGCACAAGAAAAAAAAAGAGCAAATAAAGTGAAAAGTTTGATGTAAATACTTGACTTCTAATGATACTTCCTCAAAGTATCCTGTGCCTTCGTTAAGAGCTAACAACGCCTCGGCTCTGACTTTCTACGCGGCACTATGATGTCCCTTTTACAAAAGTTGACAAAAAAAAATCTGAATTGGTATAACAGTCAAGATGTATCACAGGCAAACGGAATCGGAATGAGAAAAACAAGGATCAAGTGAGCGCAAAGTACAAGGCTTGAATCTAGCACGAAGAAAAAAAAGAACGTCATCTCTGTCAAAAAAGGCATTTTAGCTGGCGGCTTTAAAGCTAGTCGTGAGACCAATGCTTAAGCATGCTGGAAGGATACCACTGCCGCGGCGTCATGGCGAAAACTTTTGGGTTCATATTTTAAACCGCAAAAGAATTGTTAATTACATTTGCCTTGTGCTGTGATGAGTCTAGGAAAGTGAGTTGTTGGTTGTTGCAACTTGAGTGCGAGTTGTTTTCAAGTTCAAGAGTGTACTCGTACTTGTTCTGATGTACGCGCAAGACTCTCGACTCAAGGAAGCCATTAAAATTTAAATTACAACTCTTCAGGCTGTTTACTTGTCCTAAACCCTTGGAAAGCCTCTATTACTGGCTTGGCATGTATACACACTCTCTATTGGGGCATCCTTTTGTGTAGCCAGCATAAGGTCTTCTCCGCCTCGGGTTCGGCAAGCAAACTCGCTCTATGCGGTGTGTTGTTGGAAGACTATCATCCCATAATGAGCTGTTGGCAATGGCAATTTCATGCATGTGTATGAGCTTAGGTATTTACTCGGAAATGGACAAATTGTCCATATGTGGGCAGGAAACGGTTGGCATTTATGAGGTTTGTATATGGCCGGAGCCGAGGTCAAGATGTTGGAAAATTAACCCTATTATATGGGGATGTATGCCGTATGTTGAGTGTCCTTGATACGGTGGAAGGACATTGTCTATTGTTTGTAGATGGTTTCATGTATGTAACATCGATGCAGAATGTTAAGAGCATTGTTCAGCTTTTCCAAAGCAATGAATGACTTATCTATTTACTAGGCAATTGTAGATACTAATAAATCACATATTCGCATAGATGCATTAAGTTGGTTTTTTGTTTGTATCATCAGGACTAAAAATCCTCAAAATACAAATACATAATTCCAAACCACCAAGGTGTGATCTTTGGGAATTTAATGTCCACAGGGATGTTGTATGTGCGTGGGAATTTGGTATTTGCGCTTTCAGTCTCTCAGGATCGGGGATTTGGTGATTTCGCGATTTTTCTAATAATTTAGCAATTTGTTCAAAAGGACTTTCAATCCAATTTCAAATAATTTGGCGTTAACCACCACTCAAACTAAGCTGATATTTGTACAAGCACAGAAATAATGAGCAACACAAATATTGTTTCACAGGATATGATTTCAATGAATTGAACCACGTTGCAATCACCGAACCTATCAACACGACCCCAATAAATAATTACACTTTCATGTTTTGAACGGTGACTATAGGGAAGTCGTCCTCTGCGTCTGTAATAAGCATTGTTGTCCTATTACACAGAATATATCATGAAAATTGTTCCAACATACAAAAACACCATGTTGTATCCGATCCGGACCGTATATGAATCACTTGCAGGACGATACAGCCTGCAACAAACACTCAATGCTGTCTACTCACGTATACAATAACAAACAATGTCGGAACGTAAATCAGGTGACTAATTGGCATTTTTCAATTCAATTAATACGCCGACGGGATCGATGGGTTAATTTTGGAATGAACCGACTCGTACGATAATGGTCATGATAAATGAGCGTGTACCGTAGATAAAATTTATATTTTTGCTTAATTTTTGGAAATTGTATTGCGGTCAACTCCGTGGTGAACCGCGAAAGCGATTATGAAGCCATATATTCCGATGAGCACTGCATCATATTTGGATAGTGGTGGTGACTAATGATTTCCCAGAGTACGAGATTTATTTTATTGTGGCGATAGTTTTATGGGAGTTAATTCACATTTGATTTAACGCATATAATCAATTTTAAGTTGAAAGACTTGTATTTCCTTATTGTCGATGAAGATGATTTATATTCCAAATACGTATTTCGGCAGCTATTTGCTGCCATCTTCAGTGGATTAATGCTTAAGTCTACAATGTTCCATATATTTATATTATCCTAACTTATACAATATTCTTATTACTAATTACCTTTTAAGCTAATTACAAACTACCTGGTCCAGGTATCAGCCGGAATAGATCAGTGTGTCCGTTTCCTAGGTCGGTGTTCAGCCTCGTCTCTGGGTTTTCCTTGCCTATGTAATAGCTCTCGTAAGCGTCTAGTTTATGTGCCTTGACTTCCCTGATTATCTCGAATTTCGTCATTTTATGCCCATCTTCGACAATATGCTTCGCAACTGCTGATTTTATATCCGTCCTTTTTTGTTTCTTGGCCAATTCCGCTTCTCTGAGGTGTTCCTTTATTCTTGTCTCTACAAGGCGTTTCGTCTGGCCTATATACGTTTTCGGGCAATTGTCACATGTTAATTTGTAAATGCCGCTTTTTTCCTGTGGTTTCTTGGGGTCCTTCTCTGACTTCAGTATAGATTTCAATGTAGTTCTCCTACTGGATGCTACCACCTCGATGTCGTGCTTGTCCATCACTTTCTTTAATGGGGCATAAAGTTCCTTAGAATATGTAACACTCATTCGTCGTTTAGGTTCCATTTTCCGGGTTTGTTGAAACAACGTTGTTTTCATGTCCATGCTTTTTGATCAACTCGTCGACGATTTCTTCCTTGTACCCGTTCTTTTTTGCCGTTTCCTTTATGTATCGCCGCTCCTTTTCGAATCTTTCCTTATTGAGGGGTACGGTTAACAGCTTGTAGACCATGGAATTGTAGGCTGCCATTTTGTGGTTGTATGTATGTGCCGACGTCCTTACTATTGTCCTCTGCGTGTGTGTTGGCTTCCTCTAAATGTCGTATTCGATTTGTTCTCCATTCTTTATTAGTTTTAAGTCTAGGAATGTGATCTCTCCGTTGGCTTCTTTCTCTACGGTAAACTCAATATTCGGGTGGAGTTGGTTGATGTTATTCAATATTTTCTCGGCATGTCCTTTCTTTACTATCGCGAAAATGTCGTCCACATATCTTATCCATATTTTAATTCCATCTTTTGGTATTTTCTTCTCAAGGGTCGCCATAAAAATTTTGCTTATGAGAGGCGACAGTGGGTTAGCCATTGCCGTTCCTTTGGTCGTTTTGTAGTACCTATCGCGGAAAGTGAAATAATTTTCGTTCATGCATGTTGAGGCCAGTTTTGTTATTAGTTTAGCTTTCCTTCGTCCATCTGGTGTTCCATGTTCGAGCAGCCAATCCTCTAGCATCCAGATAGCTTCCTTTACTGGTATGCTAGGAAAAAGTGCCCTAACGTCATATGACACTAACTCGTCTTCTTCGTCTAGCTTAACGTTGGCCAGCTTCCTTATAAGTTCTTCGGAGTTGCGTACTGATGTTTCGCTATATATGTTGCCCATTGCGTTGATTTCCTTAATGACCCATTTCGCGATGTTATATGTGGGTGAGTTAGTGTCGGCTATAATTTCTCGCATCTCGTTCCCTTCTTTGTGAATTTTCGGTTGGCACCTTATGCGAGGTAATGATGGGTTAGGCATCCTCAGTGCAGCTACATTTTTAATTATCGGCTTACACTCCTTCAAAACCTTCTCCACTCTTTTAATTGAGTCTGGTAGGGGATCGTTCCTTAGTTCGTAGAAGTTTCCACTTTGCAATTTCTGGTCCACTCGTTGATCATATTCTTCCTTGTCCATTACCACTAGTGAATTTCCTTTATCTGCTTTTAGGTAGACTACGTCCTTTTTGTTCAGCTGCTTACATGTTCGCCATTCCTTTGATGTGCTGTGCTGTTGTGTACTATTATTTATGATTGCTTGTTCAACCTCCCTCCTTATGCTATATTTTGTGCGTGTTTCGAGGAATTTTATATTGGATTCTATGTCTACAATTGTGTCTTCTACTGCTGGTTTTTGCCTTACTGCATAGGTCAGTCCATTGTTCAAAAGTTTTAGTTCTTCTATTGTGAACCGAATCGATGACTTGTTAATGACGTAGTTAGGAATAGGGTATACTTTATTAGAGGTGTTTCCTTTAGTACCTATGTTTTGTGCATTCATAAGATTAGAGAGCTTTTTGTTTAGTATTTTCCTTTTTCTGAGTTTTTCGCATTGTTGGGCTTTGTCGATCTTTGCTAATGTAATCATAACTGGTTCTCCTAACTGTGAGTTTGCTAATTCTAAGTGCGCTTCATATGCTTCTAATGTAAGGTAGTTTAACTTCGCGTATGATTTTCTGATATCGTTTTTCATTATCTCTAGTTCCCATTCTGGTACTTGTGATCAAATTTCTAGTTTTTTATTAAGTATTTTAATCTTGTACCCTTTAGGAGTGATTTTGTGTCTTACGCTAATTTTTAGAAATCTAATGTTTTCTTTAATTCTAGCTATATGTTGCTTCGCTTTAAGTAATCGTTTAAATGCCGAAGGGGGCTTGGTTGCCAACTTAATGTTTCCCTGTTAATCAACCTAATCAATTCAATTCAATTTTTTTTTCGAAAATGATTTTTGTTTTAAATAATATTGGAAAACTGTGAATTGTAAATAGATCTGCTGTCGTCAAGAACAGGAGCAAGTTCCATTTATACGATTTGAGTGAAAATAGTTACTAACATTCACTTTCCGTTATTCCAAAACTGCAATAGTCACAAATAGCTATCTCTCCGAGTCAACTTTTGAAGTTTCAAATTTCAAATGGTCCACTGCCGTTGATAGCTGTTTCTACTCTACTGGATGCATTTTGTGTTTAGATAGTTCTTAGTATTCGAGTTTTTAACAAAAAAAAAATCGTTATATGGGAAAAATGCCCTTAGGGGTAGTTTTTGAATGGGGGAGGAGTGTGAAAAGCTTTTTGAAGGTAGAAATATTCTTTTCAGCCGCTGCGACAATTAATTGGATACATTTCGTTTTATGGAGAGTCTACTTTTCGGTGCTACTGGGGTGGTTTTTTACAATGTCTTTATGGCCATTCTCAGCAGCAACATGTAGAGGTATTTTACTGTTCAAATCAACAGCGTTAATATTTACACCTTTTTTTAAATACGCACATGACAATTTTTTTCTTTTGTCATTGGGTGGGGTTTCATAACGGACCAGTTGCGTATGCTCCGCAAACATGTTTGCCATTCTGATCCCCTAACTTCCATTTTGCGGATCAGAAATAATTCCCGGTTCTTTTTCTTTTGCCTGCCTTTGTGGAATTATGTTAATGAAAACAACCGGAGATTATTTCTGATCCGCAAAATGGCAGTTAGGGGATCAGACAGCATGTTTGCGGAACATACGCAACTGTTGCGTTTTGGAACCCCACCCATTGGATCACGACAAAATTGCAAATAGCGTTTGTCGAATTTTTACAGTGGTAGTGCTAACTTGACAGACGTCAGGCAGACGGACTTCGCTCAATCGATTTCTCGAGTCACACTGACCAATAAATATACATATATATATACTTTTCATAGTCGGCGCAGATGCTTCCTACTGTGCGTTGCAAACTTCTTGGCAAATTTTTCATACCCTTTCACATACGGGTATAAAAACATTCTGATCTGCGAAATTACGACTCAAAAGAAATATAATCCGTAAAGGGCTGAATTAAGATCCAGAGTGAAATTTTTCCCGCTGCGATTTTATCAATAAAAATGCATTCCTACTGTCGTGGAATATATCACAAACGTTGGGGAACTCCATAAGCTATACAATCCAAGACCGGTTCCATAATTCTCCTCGGCCATTTTATGTACAATATGAAACTTCGATAACTCGTAACCTTGATAAGCCGGAAACCTCCATTGCTCGTAATTTTTGGACGGACCGTTGAAAAGGCCTCGACCACTCGTAAAAAATATATGTATTATAGTCCCCTCGATAACTCGTAATTTTTCGCGAGAAAAATTGATGAAAAAAAAAACCTTTATAACTCGTAATGTTCATCCAAAACCTTTGATAAGTCGTTATAGAGTCTCGTTTCAAGTTTCAACACAACCTCTTATCTCCATTCACATAAATACGCAATGAAAATGTAAGCAAAACTTGTGGTTTACCGTTACCATGTCTCAGGTTTCTTTTAACACAATTCTAAGGACTTTTGCTAAAATTTATTCAAGGTTCAAAATGTCAACAACGCGTGCGGATAAATAATTACAAGCGCCCACAACCAGTAAGTGCAAACGCCAAAAAGACCCTTAGTTTCCGGAGTTAGAAAAGTGTATGTATCAAAGATGGGCCTCACAGATTTTAGAGCCAGTAACGGT
Source organism: Microchrysa polita (assembly GCA_949715475.1). Classification (NCBI taxonomy): domain Eukaryota; kingdom Metazoa; phylum Arthropoda; class Insecta; order Diptera; family Stratiomyidae; genus Microchrysa; species Microchrysa polita. The sequence continues at coordinate 128,281,117 of OX454415.1, read as the reverse complement.
TGGTTGGATAACTTTAAGTTTAGGCATAATATTAGTTTCCGGAAAATTTGTGGTGAGAGCGCCGTCGTTGATGGTAAAGTCTGCACGGAATGGAAAGGCAAACAAGGTAAGCTAATCGAGAACTATGAGGCCAGAAATGTATTCAATGCCGACGAGACCGAGCTCTTATACAAGTGTCTCCCAGAACGAACCATGGCTTTAAAAGGGGAAAGCTGTCATGGAGGCAAACTGAGTAAGGATCGCGTGCCTCTCTTGTTGGGTTCAGATATGGATGGCACAGAAAAATTAAAAAAAAACGCTAATGATTGGAAAATCAACAAAACCCAGATGTTTCAAAAATATCAAAACATTCCCTATGACTTATCGGGCCAGTAAAAGGCTTGGATAACACGAAATTTATTCAGCGAGTGGCTACTTTGAACAAAAGTATGGAAAAGCAAAATCGAAGGATTTTACTATTCGTAGACAATTGTCAAGCGCATAATGTGCAAGAAAGCTTGAGTCATGTGCGAATTGAATTTTTGATTGCCAATATTACTTCAACACTCCAGCCGCTGGACAAAGGGACAAAACATTTTATCGCATGGAGGTAGTATTGCGAATGCTTGACAGCCTTGAAGACGGAAACGTCTTTAAACTGACAATAACGATGCAATGACTATTTCCCATAAAGCCTGGAATAACGTCAGCACTGCGATGATTAGGAATTGTTTTCGCGCTTGTGGCTTCCTAAATCATTCAACCAATATTATGATGCAACATGATGAAATTCTCAATATAGCGGAGTGGAATCGTATCCCGCAGATACGTATAGTATACTTAAATCACAATTAGCCGGTTTTTGTGAAATTTGGCAAATTTTTTATGAAGGGCTCTGCCAAATGTTTAGGCCAGGATAATTTTCAAGTTTCACTTTTTACTCGTACGGCTTTTATTTGGCTTTTGAGAAAACGATGCTCATAATGGAATAGATTTAAAAAAAAAAAACACAGAAGCAACACTGCTTAAAAATGATCCTGTCAAAGACCGTAAGCATAAAATTGCAGTAGGTGGAAGAAAATAACATAAATTAAACTGATTTTTAAGATATCAATCGACACAAAAGAAAAGTAGGTTTTAGGGATTAGATGATCATAATTCCTGATAAATACAAAAGGCATAACTGACAAAGTGGTGGAGTTCGTGATGTAAAAAATAGTTGGCCAAAAGTGATTTTAAAGAGTTTAGTCGAATTTAATAATTTCTTCACTGAATGGTGAAAACCGGAGTAAAGTTGCCGCTCCCTTCAAATAGCTTCAGGGACACCCAGGGGTCCGCGGGCCAACGGGTAAGACCACCGGTGCTAGCATTAATCTGCACGGTTATAGAGGCAATGGCACCGTACTATATCCTACTAGGAAGGACAAAGTCATTACATTTCTAGTAAAATCATAGTCCATTACATGGGTTCCAAGTTCCAATTTAAACAAAAAACGAGACCGAGGCTAATTTCGGGCGCGGTGCGGATACCATTCGTTCCCCTCCGGGCTAAAAGTACCTACGACTAGTATTTAACCCCCCCCCCCCCATTTTTTTCCTTCAGTCTTCACAAAAATTCCGTTGTGTCGACAAAAAAATATTTGTGTAGGGTTTGATTGGAATATGTGGGTAAATAAAATATTTACTCAGAAAATTTTATTAGGGGATGCGGGAGCAGTACGATTCCATTTGTTTTGACCCTTTTTGTTGCTTTGACAAAGACACATTAATTCACGATTTTGCAAAATGTTTCTTAGAAGAACCAAAATGAGGGGTTGGGTTTGTATGGCAGCCCCATGACCCCATAGTCCGATTTAGTCCATTCTTACAGAATGTTTTGTGTCATCAATAAAACACGTTTGTGTGAAATTTGGTTGAAATTGGTGCAATAAAAAAGTTTTTTTTTTAAAAGAACCTAATTTGGGGGATTCGGTTTGTATGGCAGCCCCATGACCACATGGTCTGATTCGATCCATTCTTACGTATGTTTTGTGTTAGCTTTTAAATTGGCCGAGTAAAACGCGTCGCAACAGACGGACAGTCAAATAGACGGACATCGCCCAATCGACTCCCAAAGTCATGCTGATCATATATGGATACTTTTATATGGTCGGAGATGCTTCCTTCAATGCGTTACAAACTTCATGACAAAGTTAATATACCCTTTTACTCTATGAGCGAAGGGTATAACAAAAATATGCATACTATGGAAGACAATACGAATTTCTAATTCAAGACCTTGTGTATCTAAGTCATCAAACTAACTAGATTACGAAAGCATAGTCCCTTGATGGTGTAGAAACCGCGATCGCAAGCTTCATATTATTTTATAAATAATTTCTTATCGTGTTTTCAATGAATTGCCTTTGTTCATAAACAACTGGATCAATTATCCTCCGAAAGAACGAGAACAGGATATCTCATTTACGAGTTAATATTTCAGCTCTGCAATTCATCGATTTCAATAATAATAATTAAGGCCACAAATTAGCTTTATCGTCTGACAGAAATTCTATGTTCACATAGGGATGGACGCGGCTTAAAAGTGCAGTTGTTTCCACCACTAGCGAGTATACCTAATATCCACCGAAGCGGTCACTCTACGGTTCTACACTTATTCAGTCAGGATATTCCAATTAATTCTTACACAAAAGCTAATTTGGTGGTTTCAAATGAAGTATGTAGGTGTACCTATTCCACACGATTTTATATAGTAAACCACAATACTGCACTTCAATTTCGCCAGTGGAAAATCGAAAATGGTAATTATACTTTCAAATAGAAATCGAATTAGAAGGGCTAGTGGATTTCAAAAATGATTTATGAACAGTTTATGTTATGAAAAGGAGAAAGGGCTGCTGGTAAAATTTGGCTGATCATCATTTACTGTGCTATATTAACGCACTTGTAACTATGTACCGTTTACTTCAACGGTTTTTTTTAATAAAATCATCCATTTAAACGACTCCATATATGAATACACAAAATGGAATTAGATTCCACCAAAATCCACCTTCAATTCCAAGCAATGACCATTCGAAATATAAATCGATCTTCTTCAAACACCACGCAAATTTCCAATAAATCACCTGGTCACGTTTTCATACCTCATCGGGAATGACTCCAATATCCGGGCCGTGTTGACTGTTTGCTAGAAAATTGTCGAAAAATTATCCTTGTCTCGTCATCGTCATGCGTGTCCCGAGTGTGACAGGAAATTTATATTGATATTCGTTTGCAATGACGACACATCGTCATCAGCTCGACATGGCGCGTCCTGAAAATATGCCTTCCTGCCGCATACTAGAACGAAAATACAGGTAGTCTGGGAACTGATGTTTGACAGGCTGAAGAGAGAGGAGTCCTCGAAGGTAAATGAATGTATTTGTATATGTCCAGCTGCTTTCAACCGTATAGCAATTGGGTAGCATCCTCCTCGAATTCGGACTTCAACAACAGGAAACCTGCAAAATGCCAGAAATGTCGTCATCATTCCCGGTATTCCCGGTACCATTCTGGCTCAAAATATTTTTCTTTATTTGTTTACATCCTTGCTGTCCTGTTTCCTACACGTCCCTATGATCCGTGTAGATTGCCTGCAGTTGGCAGATCCTATGGTCGATGCTGGTTCGAGGCTGTGTGCGGTCGTCGACACAGGAGGGCTCTTGATGTGTTCAACCGACGACAACGACATGGCACCATACAACCAATATTCCCAAGGAAGCATCGATACGGTTGTCACAACACCTGTAAACTGCTCCGTTAGTTCTCCTATGTTGCAAAGCAAACGGGCCACTGATAAAGTCAACAAAAACACAGCCAGGATGAATGTATATCTTCGGCAATCCGCATGTTTCATGGGCAACAACGAGAAGCCGGATGCGGGGACCGAAATGTCGGGCATTCACTTGAATGGTTTTTGGTGTTTCAGATAGCGAAAATGTAAATTGACTGAACGTTTCCATTAAATTGGATGAAATTGTGCTGGTGAACGCACCATATGCTCCAGTTGTCAATAAAAGATGAAGTCTTCCTCATCGTCGTTGTGTGGGTCAACGGAGTCGGCCAAAAGCTTGCTTTGCTGCTATGACCAAAAAGGACTATGATGATGCTTTGTGTTGTGATGCGACAAAAAAGAAGTAAACATATGTGGATTTTTTGATTTAGCAAAAACCTATAGAGGAGATTATATTTGGCTATGGTTTACCTGGCCGTATCCATATGTCTCGAAGCAATTCCAATAAATCCACGTAGTCCGAGTGCATAAATATCCCACATGTATCATCTCGGAATTTCGGTACAAAGTGTGCATCGCATTCTGGAGCCAATTTGTTTGAACGTGTACAGTTGGAGCTTATAGGAACATACCTATATGTTCTCTAGTTTGGTATAGTCCTGTCACGATGTAAAGGTTGTTTGCCTCAAGTGGTCAAAGGATGGCAAATCATCCATCTCTTGCAAGCGTTATGGTTTTCCAATTGAACAATTCGTCAAATAGTTGGAAATGTCGGAGGATGCCAAGAACAGGACATCAGGTTGGAGTGAGTATTTTTATTACAGTTTCAAAAACTCTTCTCTGGATATCGATTGGATGAACATAAATTGGGAAAGCAATTAGTTATGTTCCTGTCGAAGGTATAAAGCAATCTCGACTCATTGTTTAGGTGTTGGCTGATTGGTTCGTTAGTAAAAATGGTGGCTAAGGCAAGACAGGCCAAGAGCCCAATTACCACGAATAGCACCGTTTTGAGAACACAAACTCCGTTAAGCTACTTAAAGGATGAAGGTTTCTGTAAATGTGATTTCGAGTGTGGAGACGCATCTAGCGCCAGTCAGAGATATTTAGTAAGTGAAGTATAGTTCCCCTATTTCCGCCTCCGACTCATCCTCGAGGCTACCAAAAAACGCAAATCCCATCGCGCGATAGCGGGATCTGTCGAGACCTGGTCATTCGCAAAGAAAGTGAGTGAGTTTCTCTTTCATTTAAATTATCGCAACTGCCGCATGGCGAGCTGTGGGGAATATGCAGCATGACTGTATGATCCAATCCACTCACACTACAGTCCATTTTGGACCTATTTGTGAAAAGGGAGATATCGTATTTCCCTGTCACCTCACTCCCTCTCCAGCGACTTGACTCCTTGAGCATGACCGAACTACATGCCGCTAGTTCTTTCACAAATAGGTTGAAGGGCAGAAGATAGGATTACATTCAACGCATCTCTCGGGCATGTCAGCATACCCCCTGTGAGGCCAAGACATGCCGAACTTTGCACCCTGGCCAGCTTCGTTACAGTGCTGGCTACCAAACCAGTGCCCCATGTGTCAGGATGGAGCGCCTCAACTCCTGACTCCGTGAGGGCATAGTGAATAGATTCCATGCGGATATTGTTGAAAGCTCCCTCTAAGTCGAGGAAAGCGGCTAACATGTATTGTTTGTATTGAAGACTGTACTCGATGCTACGCACCGTTTCTGTGGTTCTACCCCTGACATATGCGTCAGCGTATGACTGCGATCTAAAGAGCACTGCGTTTTCTAGCCTTTGCCGGATATGGAGTTCGACGTTGTGCTCCAATTTTTTTATACGAAGGAAGATAAATAAACTGATAGGCCTGAAATCCTTCGCGGTTTCATGACCTCGTGTGGCGGCTTTCGGTATTAAAACGGCTCGAACTCATCGCCACGAATGGGGAGCATAGCTGGGGATCGGGAAACTCATGAAGAGTAGTGAAAACATTGGAACTACAAGATCCTACATTTTCTGCATGATGCTCGGCAGTATGCCTTCTGGCCCAGCAGATTTAAATGTAGGGAAGCTATTAATAGCCCAGGAGACCTTGACCTCCGTAATGATAGAGTCTATAAAGTCACTCAGTTTAATGTTAGGATTATTCAGTGTCGGACTGGGTGTGCTAATGCTTTTGCACACAGGAAAATACGTATTCAAATGAAGTTCGAGGGAATCATCCGTAGATTCCACCCAGGTTTCATTATCTCTCTTTATTAGCGACGCACAGAATGTGCTTTTGACTGAATTTTACTTATCCTTGCTGAGTCCTTGACGTGATCCAATGATTGGCAGAAATCATCCCAGGCTTGGGCTTTTGCTGTCCTGATATTGAAAATTTCGTGAGTAAGCTTGAATAGGTTTCCATTCGAACATGGAAGAAGGGTTTTCTTACTACGCTTCACCGGGCATGAACCTTTGAAGTTCCATGGCCTTTTCTAATTCCCCAATTCCCTCGTTCAACTCCTTCACGAAAGCTGCCGGTTGATATGAAGGACCTAGGAGTTTGTTCTTACACTCAGAGAAAAAAATGCACATTCATATTAAAAGCTCCACATTTAAATTGAACGCAGTATTCGTTTGAAAAATCTCGTTTGATTTTAACGAGTTCTCATTTACGCTAAGAGAAATTCGTTTAAAACAAAAGAGCAGCTAAACCCCAAACGCCGGTCGTTTAAATCAAAAGATTCCGCATTACATAGTAATGTGTATACATTCCTTTGCGTAACAAATACACATACCTACATCCCTAACTCGTTTTTGCCATAAATGCGTGTAAGTCAATTTGTGCATTGATAAAATACATTCTCGCTCTACAACAAAGGACGCGATGCCAAAATATCATTTGCTTCAATGTAGTACAACAGTTGTTAGTAAATACTTCTGGCCGGTCTGATGAGTCTCGCGTGTTCATATTCATTCAAAACAAGTGTGTAGTGTCTAACAACAAACGCGTATGTCATTAGAATCGATGTTTAGAAGTATTTTTGAGAATGTTCTTTTGCATTCATCTGGAGGAATGGGCGCTTGCACACGTGCAATTTAAGTTTAGCGGGTGTTAAAATAAAAGTGAAATATATTAATCATATTTTCTGAAGTTTTCATAAGTTTTATTTTTTTATTGATTTGCCAAACCAGGTAACAGTGAGTATCTAATCGAATGGAGAATGGACAATCAAACGGAATGTTTTATTTTATTTTAGCAGATTATGCTTTTAATTCCATATAAAACTCAATTATTTTGAATGGGGTAATTTCTATGAAATGAAAACGGGATTCGTTACTTTCGAAATACATACCGTTTCTTTAAAAGGAATGCTTCGTTTAATTTAAATAACAAAAATGTTCAATATAAAAACGGAGACGTTTGATACAATTGCCTTTCATTTATTCAAAATGTGTTACCCGTTTACAATCAAAGAATAAGTGTTTATTTCAATGAAGAATACGTTTAAATCGACTGGCTTCTTCTTTCCAGGTAAACGCAAATTCTTTTAATTCAAACGCTTTTTTACAACTCATAATGCTTTTGAAAGAAACGCCACTCGTTTGAATTAAACGCATTTGCTTGTGGAGCCAAATCAAAAGCGCAAATCGTTTGAATTAAATATATTTCGTTCAATATGAGTGAATATTTCTCTGAGTGTAAAAATATGTCTAAAGTTTTTCCAGTTAACCGTTTTAGAGTTCCGGGAAGAGTCTCCCTGGAGACGTTGGTATTAGAAAGTATCCACTTATGGTCTGAGAAAGATTTCAGATCGGATACTCTCCACTGTTCTACCTTCAATTTTTCGTTATCCGACAGGAGTGTAACGTCTAAGACTTCCTTCCATCCTAAGCTGTTTTCCGAGCTTGGAAAACTGAAGGTTGAACAGTTTGCCGGTTACACACTGTAAGATTAGTATTTAGTATAAAATCAACCAGGTCCTCACCTCTTTCATTTAACCCGGTGCTCCCCACAAAGAGTGTCGTACGTTGACATCGCAGCCATCAGAAGGGTTGAATTTATTGAATGTTACCAGAAGCTCCAGCTCTTCTGGAGGCGCTGACCTTGCATGGGCCAGGTAGACTGAGGAGATAAAGAGCTCGGCCATCCTTGGAACCTCCATTTTAACAATTGTTAGATCTGATGAGCTAAACTGCGGGTAGAGGAAGGCAATCATGCATTTTTTTACTAAAATACAAGTCCTTGGTGTAACTTGGTCCAGGTTAAGCTCCATTAGCAATGTGCCAATAACTTATCATTATAAAAAAACTTCAAGCCTAGAAACCCGAAACAGAAGATTCGGATTAGACGGATAAAAGACAACGACGACCACGCAAACGAACCATTAATTATTCTTTTGGATCCTGGAATGTACGCTCGCTAAATAGACCGGACGCTAGTACCATATGGCCATAACGTCCTTTAGGTCCCTCCGCCGGGAAATTTTAGAGAGTGATTCACCCTGCATTACGTGAATTCGTTACGATGCAATCGCCACAGAAACTGTTGGGTTGCGGTGCTGAAATAGAGGATACGTCAACTTCTCTCAAATTATTGTGGGCCGCCTGCTATCGACGCGCCAATCTGACCGTGATTGCCCATTAGATGTTCTAATAATCGCAGACCTAAGTTTTGCGTTCAGATAGCCGATCTTTATGCCACGTTTGGTAGCCTTATCAAAGGTATCAGCAAGAAAGCAGTGTAACACGCCGATCAGCTGTCTCAGATGACTGCCTCATAAATAGGCTTCCAAACTAAGAGATTCCTGCAATTATTTGTTCAAAACGATCCGGACTCCAGAATGTAATACAGATGTACATATTTGTTGGTAGTTTACCGCAATCCTTAAGAACCAAGCCAGAACGAAAACCTTACCATATACCCAAACAATTCGGTCATACCATTAACATTTATTGAAAATACCCTCTACATCCTGCATGGCTTACATTTCCATTTCCACTACGTGTCGTCTTGTCTTGATTTTCCAATTTTCACTACAAGACAAAAGAAATGGCTGAAACAAGAATGGTTATTGTATCTTATAAGGGTTGTCCATTTAAGCAAGTAAATACTCGTAACCATATAAGAGCAATCTAGTAACAATTTCCACAGAATGACGCGACGGGAGTTCATTTTTATATGAAAACAAGAGAATCAATGTCTCATCTTGTACACATGCATACCCTTTTATGGAAAGACGGCGAATGCATCCGGGTCTAGGATTTTTGCAGTAAAATGCAAAAGTCAAAAGAGGATTGTATTCTAAACAAGAAAGTCCGATGTGCGGATGTATGCTATACAGTGAAGTCAAATTATTTTTGATAGAATCATTTGGGAAAGCAACATCCTGCAACGCAACTCCTGGAACTCTTTAATAGCCAATCATAAAGTTTAATACGAGAAGTTAAACCTTGACATAATATTGAAACATTGAAGAGCATTAGCTCGAAGTTGTGCATATAAAATGAAAAGAATTCCCTTTGCGGACTTCCAAATGAGATGAATTTCGTATGTTGCATTAAAAGCAAATTTTCGAATGGGGTACTTCTAAGCAGCGCCCGCTCTAGCACTTACGCTGCCCCGGGCAAGAGGACAAATTGCCACCCCTTAGGTACTATTTAAGGCGAATTAAACGTAGATTGTATGAGGAATTCAAAGATGGTGCTGTAAAGCTTCTGTAATACTTGCTCTTAATATGAAGCTAAAAAATATAGGTACTTTTTTATTGTTTTTATCGGATGGCTTAACACACAGGGGTAATCCTGTTAGCAAATATGTAATCAATCACTCACAAATTAACACACACATGCAATATTCTCCTATAGCAGATAATCGGTAGTGTTGTTTTATCCTAATAGTATGACATCAAATTGTCATCCGATAAATTGTTTATCGTATTTTTGTAGGAGTAAGGGCTTCGTAATTTTTGGAAGAGTTGAGAGTGATGAAGTACTTTGAAATACCAAAATGGAAACCAACTATCTTCAATTGAATGCTTTGAAGTCTTGAATTATTGTCAGTTTCTGAAGCCGCTAAGAAAATCTCTACATATAAACTGAGCACATTTTATTGATAAATATGTGGATTGAAACAAACTGTAAAACATTTTCACTGCAAACGAATGATTGTCAGTTTTTCTATTGCCACTATTGGTAAATCCACTTGAGAGAAGATTAATTGCATAACAGGTTTTATAGAAATGTGTTAAATACTTCAATAGAAGCAACTCCAACAGCTTACGAGCAATGCTCAGATTAGTCGAGTGGTTAAGGCATAGGACGGGCGATACGGTGTGCATGGGTTCAATGCTAGCTGTGCACTACTTTTTTCATCAGATATCAGTGTCATTCTATAAGCTTGCTATATATGGCATTAATACTTAATCTGTTCACATTGGTTATCGGAGGTAATGCACGAGGCACGAAATTAATGATGATATAAGATATAAATTACAAGGTTCTATTGGTTTAGAAAAAACGGCGGCGAATGTCACTTTTCTTTTTTCATATCATGAAATCTGCTTCTAATACCATTGGAAGAGAATATTCTACGAAGTAATATAGAACTATAATGGTTAGTTGGGTAGAAGCATTTTTTGAAAGACAACACAAAAATTGATGGTGACAGTAGGACTCGAACCAACGCCCTAATAATTCAGAAAATATAATCTTGATCCACTGAAAAGGCCCAGAAAGTATGCCCTAGAAAACTGTTCCGCTTTCGTTCAGACTCCTAAGCGAAATTCGCCACAGTTCAGCAAGGCTTGATATAGAGTTTATTTGGAGTTCCAAAAATTGAGGTTAGTATTGAACTCCCCTAGCGAGATTTTTGTCACCACCGTCAAAAAATAGGCAGAGGGCACACGGAAACCTGGAGGCTTTCACAGCGACGTAAGAAATTGAAAATCAATGCAAAATTATTTTGTTCACTAAAAGACTCAACACATTTTGTAAAACACTGCTTGGGAAAATTTGCAATGGTGCTCGTTTTCATTACTAATCTTTTGGAATAGTTTTTGATAACATCTTTATACACTGCGCAGCAGATAAACTTCAATTAGTCGGATCTCTTCGCAAACTGATTTCTTCAGTGGTTTAATTTCATAAATGCGTCATCTTGATAATTTTTATAGAGAAGTGGGTAGCTAGCTAGTTAAATCGGGAGAACCTAGCAATATCTCGATATTAGCATGTTTAGAAAATTATTAGGGAAGATTGGTTGCAGCTCTGACAATGTGTACTGTGGTTCCATCCCTCAACTTGCTGAAATCAAAACCAACCTGTTCAAAATTTGTCATCTCAGTGCTCAGTGTTTCGGGCATACAATTTCTCACAGTAGAGGTTGATTTTAACGCTTTTATGTGGTGAGTGTTATGCGATGTGGCTTCTTATTCACTTTGCTTTTCGGAAGTAAGACGCGTGCTAGAATCAAGGAGGTACAATTTTGGCAATTTTTCCTGACCCTTTTTGATTCCGAATGCAGTACTCCGTATCAATTGTGGGTTATTAAAACCTTGCAAAGACTTTTTTCTTTAAAACACAACTTTCCTTTTTATGTATTTTATCTGTAGTTTTTATGGTTTTAATTCCACTAAATCGAAGTTGATATTAATATTTTCTTTTCGGCCTTTTCCACTTTTTTCTTATACGAGCCAAAAAGCCGCCCCCAAAATTTGGCGCCCCGGGCGACCGCCCGGCTCGCCCTCCCTTAGAGCGGGCGCTGCTTCTAAGATACGTACATATATTGTTTTCTCAGAGAGATTACTTAAGACTCCGTTGAGACGATTCGTTGAAATCTATATTATCTCTCTACTAAAAAGGAATTTTACGGAAGGGTTTTAAAATACTAAATACAGATGATACTTACTCCGACAATAAATCTGACAAAACATCACTTTTTGAAGTCAATCTACCGATGAACCGCTTACCATATTAACTAAGTGCAAGTACAAGGCAACATCAAACGATGAATATTACGTGCAACAAAATATAACTTATGTCCTCGTGTGCACAATATTCTTGCTGGCATTGCTCTTTCTCTCAGCGTCTCTATCTCTCTGTATTGCAAAGATTTACAAAAGCTTATTGCGGATTGAAGTTGTCGACGTTGTCATCGTTTGTGAGACTATAGTCCTTGTTCACTTTATGAACTAGCGCTGCTAAGAGGATCTTTTTCCGCCATTTTTATTTTCTTTTGCCCCCGTTTGGTTCAACTTCAACTAACCGCTGGTGGTGGTAAACCGGAGACCGTTGTTTCGGTCGTCACACTAGTCATTTGTCGTCGCTGTCGGAGAGAGTGAAACAAACGGAACAGAAAAACACAGAAAAAATCCTGACACGAAGGACACACTGAGAACTTAAATACGTTTGTCAATGTATTCACGCTGATCCTATTTACGCTAAGGGTTGTGCATAGTTGAAAGGTGATGATGTCCTCGTTGTTGTCGTCGAAAGGCAAAAAACACAAAAACAGCATTTGAGATGAGAGTAGTGTTCGTTTGACTAAGAGACTGTTGGGTTATTTATTTCATTCAGTCAAATCTTGGGGTATCTATTATCCTAAGTCGCTTCCGGGTTAATGTACCACTTGACAACTGGTTTTATTGTGTCGGGGGTAGTAAACTTTGGTAGGAGATAGATGGGCTGTAATGAACATAATAGGAACATGGAGTAAAAATAAGTAGGGTTTGTTCACACGATCCGCACGTCTAGGTGACTCGATTCGACAAATCGGAGTTGTTGTTGTAGCGACTCAAGAGATATTTTTTCTCTATTGAATCGAAGGGGGCTTTGGTAGCTCTTGGCTGTTGTGACAACTGGTAGATCCGGGACGATTTACATCGAAGAGCCAGCTGCTGTATGAGCATTTTTACACTGAGAAAAAAAATTAGAATGGTTATCTAAAGAAATAGTCGAATTCATCTAAAGTTCGCGTTGCTTTTCAGCTTATGATTCTATGTAGTTGAAACAGCTACGAAGATATGGGTAATTTTTCTATTCGTCATTAGTTGAAACATCTACTATATTTGCAAATTCAATTAATTCATTTGTAAAGACAGCTATTCACTATCTATAAAATGTTAAATGTTGGATATCTAAATTGTGTTGAAGAAAAAATAACGATTGTTTGTAGTTAAATTTTATATTTGAATAGTACAATCAACAACTTTTGTTGAAGAATTGACTAAACTTTTTCTTCTAATCTTGCGTGGTTAAATGAACGAATTTAATAGTATTTTCAGCTGCGAGGATTAGAGAAATCCGCTATTTCTTTGGTAAAACTATCTAAATTTAAGTCAACTACTTCACATTAGATAAAAAGTCTAAACCATTTTTTTCAGTGTATAGACAACACAAACACTGAGCCACTGAATGCCCGACAAATCGGAGCCGTTATAGGTACCAGAACTTTTACTCTTAGCTCAAAGAATGCCTTAAAAAGGGTATAGAGAATTTCTGTATATTCAATTCTTTCAACGAGTGTATTGAAAGAAAACGCGATCATAATTTTTTAACACGAAACTCGGTTTTTTTTTAAGAATATAACTACCCAGAATAAATTTACCAAAATTTAAATTCTTTACAGTAGGTATAGCTTTACCCTACACGCTTTCTTTTTCTATTATCATAGTAGCTACACCGAAAAAAATGGTTTAGACTTTTTATCTAAAGTGAAGTAGTTGACTTAAATTTAGATAGTTTTACCAAAGAAATAGCTGATTTCTCTAATCTTCGCAGCTGAAAATACTATTAAATTCGTTCATTTAACCACGCAAGACTAGAAGAAAAAGTTTAGTCAATTCTTCCACAAAAGTTGTTGATTGTACTTCTTCTTCTTCCTTGCCTCGTTCTTTATACCGCGCCATGGTTCCGCGTTGCTCGACCTGCGGTGTAGGCACATCGCCCGTTTTAGCGATAATTTCTCAGCATATTTCTACAGGCAGCTCTATCTTGGATCGTGTCATCGCGGAGACCAATGCGTTGTTGATGCTTTTTCATTTGACACATCCAGGTGTTCTTCGGTCTGTTGTTGATTGTACTATTCAAATATAAAGTTTAACTACAAACAATCGTTCTTTTTTCTTCAACACAATTTAGCTATCCAACATTTAACAATTTATAGATAATGAATAGCTGTCTTTACAAATGAATTAATTGAATTTGCAAATATAGTAGATGTTTCAACTAATGACGAATAGAAAAATTATCCATATCTTCGTAGCTGTTTCAACTACATAGAATCATAAGCTGAAAATCAACGCTAACTTTAGATAAATTCGACTATTTCTTTAGATAACCATTCTAATTTTTTTTCTCAGTGTAGGTGCTCGTTTTCAACAGTAGGAAAATAGTTGAATCCTTTATTCCTTGTCATCACCTGATATTCTAAAAATCTTCAAGATTACCTGAATGACTCTACCGAGTTTCTTACTCTTTCCGGTTGTGGGTTTCGCTACTGCCTTTTTTAGAAAACACTTTCGACTTTTTGTTTAGACTTTCCATTTTGTTCCCTTATTTCGAGAAACACCAGCTGTGTCAAGCCTGGTTTTCGACATTTATGTTACATAACACTCCTACGCTATTTGAGCTATCTCTTGTACTCGCCACAATGAAACGAACTGAATCTGAAAGTTTTAAGCTGTCTGTGTTCACTATCATCGCCGCTCGACTCGGCGCCATTCCGTATCAAAGGTTCCATGTTTTTTATCCTCACACAGTTTTACTCGCTGACGGTCTGATGCTTTGACAAGCACAAGAGTGCTTAGTGGCGTACTTAGTGATGAATCCTTTTGAGATTCTTTCGTGCTCATATAACTATATGTACTATATGCATAGAGGAAGAAAAATGTACGAATAAACCGAGAAGGAGGAAAAATCATTCGGGCTGCGGCTCAATAGTAGGTATAGTGTGAGAACCAATTTACCCGGTTTTAAGTTTAAAGGGATGTTCACGAAAATGTATTTTCTTGCCGATTGTCGTTGATTTCAAACTCACGAGCTTGTGACGGACTATGATCTCACTCAGATGTTAAACGAGTACCCATTTATGGGGATAAATAACACTGCTGAGCGTGATGCTGATCTCATTACCTCAACAAAAAGCAGATAAGATCTTGGAAATAGGATGACACTAACACATCCTGCAGCCTTAGTCCAATGTTGGAGTGTCGCGCCTGTTTTTTTTATGCAATGCAAAAAGAAAAATTAAAAATAACTTGGATGGCGTAGGAGGCTTACTTCATGGCTAGGGAAATCTATCACAGGAAGCTGCAAGAATATATAACATAGACTATTCACAGTTTTTTACTGCAATAAGCAATTCACACACACAATACACAATTCCTAGTTCGTTTCGTCCACTGGTATGATAACTCATCAGGAGCCAGATTGTTCATACCAGTGAGTAGCTCAATCATGTGGACGAAACCAACTACCAATTGTGTAGCCCAGGGGTGTCAAACTCAAAACCTGGCCCGGGCCAAATAACACTCTTCTCAGGTTTGAGTGGGCCGCAGAAGGAAAATTTAAAAACTTTTATGTATTCGTATTACTAAAGTTGATTACAGAATATTACTTTTAAAATATGGCAGAAAGTCTAGACCACTATAGCGGGACTATCTGTGCGAAATTCCACCTTTCGAAAATGTACTTCAAGAAGATTAAAAAAATTAAGACAAGAAGCGAAAACGTGAAAATATGATTGATCTTCAAGTAACCACTTTTTGTTAATAACATGATTTGCGCCAAATTTTGGACAGATGAGAGATGAATAAAAAATTGTAGCACCAGTCATCCAGGCTGCCCAAAATAACATTGGAAGGCAAAATAGTCAGATCAAATTAATTTCAGCAGAAAGGTGGCTAAAAGAGACAAAAAGTTGTCTGTGATACGATTTAAAGAAACTCATGCACCAATTCAGCTTGATAAGTATAAGTGTAAAAATCAGGCACTTGGACTATCAAGAGACGCGAGAGCGTCTCGCCCGCCAAAGGAAAAAGAAAAACCAAAGCGAACAAGCCTATGATTACCGGAGACAACTTGCTTTTTTGTTTGACCAGGCTACAGCCTTCCAGGCAAGAGCACCCAAAAAATTTTTTTAACCAAAATATTCCACATATCCTGTTCTAGTGCCTTTCCAAATAAAATCTTCGATCGGCACAATAACGGGTAAGATATATGCAATAAACGGTGAAATTTTCACCCTCACAGTAAATGCTGGAGAAGTTTAAATGTACAGGACTAGTTCTTAAAGTAATTTGGAGGGAGCCGTCAAAGTGGCACTGAATAAAATGATAAAGCTCCAACCAAATTACTTGAAGAAGTAGTCCTGTACATTTAAACTTCTCCAGCATTTACACCTAAAACAAAAGTACATCCAGCAAACAAAATTAGATATGAGCAGCGGATTGGAGTGATATGTATTTTTTTTGCGGCAGATGAATTTTTCTTTGGCGGGGTAACTTTTACAACTTTGTTGTTTTTGGTCAGATAAATGTTTATTTATCCCCATAAATGGGTACTCGTTTAACCCTTCTGTCGGCACGAAGGTCTGGCCAGACCTTTCGCACTATATTTTGGTGTAAAAAGCATAGAATATGAAATCGCAGCGACTTCATATTTCATGATATCCTAGAATAATATGTTTGGAAGCATTGTGCAAAAATTTGAAAAAATCGGTTGTAGTTTTGAGTATGTTTTTGATGATTTTCAATTTATAGTGCTTTTTGATACCCAATAGGTCTGGCCAGACCTATAGTTATTCCCCCCATTTTTCTCTTGAAGTAAGAAGTGCAAATATTAAATTCTGTTATTTATGATGTAATAATGTCATATAAACTCAATTTGAATTATAAACGATAAAAATTTCTGAGATTTTTCTATAAAAAGCCGTGAAGTTCGGAAAATGGGTATGCCTAATTTCGTCACCTTTTATAACACCACCTAATCAACTGAGATTTGATCCTAGGAAATTCAACCCAGTTTTATTTCCTTTGTAATAGTAAGGACTAAGTATGAGTGACACAACAAACGTCTTTCTAAATAGATTTGATCAAAAAATTTACGAAAAATTTAGAATTAAATGATTTTTGCCTTGAAAATTCCCTATTTCTTCCCACTTATTTCCCTAAATCTGCAGACTAATATCGAGGTAAAATCTGCCAACAAAGTGCTTAATATTTCCCCAAAGATATTGGAATTAGAAAATTCGATCGAAATATCTACTAGATAAACACAATGCAAATAGCGAAGCAAAAAAAGAAGAAAATAAGGGAGAAACACGTTTGTACTAATACCACCTCAAAATATATCTACTTAAAAACGTTTCCAGTATATCTACAAAAATTATTTTGATGCTTTTATTGTTGAAAAATTGCAGTAAAGAATGAATAGAATGATTTTACCGATAAAAATTTTACTTTTTCTAAAAAATAAAAAAAATTTTCTCAGTAGGTCCAGCCAGACCTATTGGGTATAGAATATGCATATTGTAGTAGGTGCCGACAGAAGGGTTAAGATCTGAGTGAGATCATAGTCCGTCACAAGCTCGTGAGTTCGAAAAACACCTTGATCCACGGTGAGATTCGAACTCACTCGCAAAGAAAAAAAAATTTCTTAGAAGAACCTAATTTTCAGAGGTTGGTTTGTATGACAACCCTATGACGTAGTGTTGCAATTCCATACGTTCTGGGATATGTTTTGAGACTTTACTAGGAACACATGTGGGTAAAGTTTGGTTAAGATTGGTTCATAAGAAAAACAAAATTTTTTTAGAAGAAGCTAATTTTTAGAGGTTTGTTTGTATGACAGCCCTATGACGTAGAGTTCTGATTTCATCTGTTCCTAGATATGTTTTTTGGGGGCTTTACTAGGAACACATTTGGGTGAAGTTTGGTCAAGTTTGGTTTATAAAGAAAAAAGTTTTTCTTAGAAAAACCTAATTTCCAGGGGTTGGCTTGTTTGATAGCCCTATGACGTAGTGTTCCGATTTCATCCGTTCCTAGATACGGTTTGAGGCTTTACTAAAAAACACATTTGGGTAAAGTTTGGTTAAGATTGGTTAATAAAGAAAAAAGTTTTTCTTAGAAGAACCTAATTTTGGATTTTGGGTTTCTATGGCAGCCCCATGAGCCATGATACCATGGTCCGATTCCATTCGTTCCGACATATATACAGCGTCCAGTTAAAAGATATGTACTTGTATACAAAATTTCAGCCCGATAGCTTCAAAACTGAGGGACTAGTTTGTATTAAAACAGACGGACAGACAGACGGACGTCGCTCAATCGATTTCTCTCATCACAACTGTTATGTTGGACTTTCACATTCAAGTGATTTCCAATTCCATGATTTCCGTAATTTTTCAAGCTTTTCCAAAAAAAAAAACTAAATTCATGTTCGGTAAAGCCAAAGAATTTTTCTATTATCTGCTTGTCGGGACAGAACAGTTTCATGAAGAGGATTATAGTATTTTCCTGAACAAATAAAAATGAGCTGTCTTATAAAACCAAATAACCAGCAACAAATTATTTGTAGTATTTGGAGAAAAATTCTTAAATTTTTCTGAATTTTTCTAATTCTTAATTTTTGTAGGCTTGAACTCAACGGCTGAATGTATTCACCTTATTTATTTCCATTTTTGTGTTGATACACATTGTGCTGCTTCAACATGGCCGCGGGCCACATATTTTGGATATGGCTATATGGTCAATCTGGTTCTCTCTTCGGCCATCTGGAGATATCCAGGTTGCTAAATGGCAAGGTTTAAACAGGGTTCCGCCAATAACAACCTGACGAGAGTTACAGAACTCTATCAACAACTCACCATTGTCGTTTGTAACACCCAGACCGTGATTGCCCATTAGATGTTTCAATCCAACATTGCCAGACCCAATTTTAGCATTGAGATCCCCCATAATAATTTTACGTCACCTGTGGGAGCCTTATCAAAGGTGTCGCCAAGCAGGTGATAAAAGGCGTCCTTGGCATGCTAGTCGGCTGACTCAGTCAGGGCGTAGCACTGACGACCTTCCTTGTTCAAAAGGATGCCGACTCCAGCCATTCTGGGTGAGGCTTCAAGTTCACTACCAGAGTAAAGCAGCACAGTTTGGGAACTAGGTGATAAGGTCGTTCCCGACCCGGTCCATCTTGTTTCGCTCAGTCCTAATATGTATCAAAATTCTATGTGCGGTCATTTCCCGTTCGACTTCCGTGAGTCTCGTCCTACTGCACTCGCCCACAACGTTCCAAAAACCAATCGTAGTCCGTTGTTTGTAGCCAAAGGTCGTTGCCGGTAAATCAGTCCGTGGTATCCGAGGCTCGTTCAATATTTCGAGTGTAATTTAGCCGGGGAAAGCGGTGGCACTATTCTTGACCCACAAGGCCACAAGGCACAAGCCAGCAACCCATTCAGCAGAAATGCAGGGTCTTAGGGCCGATTTCTCGTACATTTTATCGGTTAGTTAGTCCTATCGTAAAGACAATACCTACACCATTTTCTGAAAGCTTTTACATTAAAAACTTTCGGAAAGTGGTGTGCGACTTGTCTATACGATAGGACAAACCAGCCGAAAGGATGTACGAGACATTGACCTTATATCTTATAAACACCCAAAATAAAATATGTACCTAAGCCAGTGGTATCAAAGTCAATAGGTTCCATGAACCAAATGACCCGAGATGCAAGTATAAGCGAGCTAAAACCAAAGTTAGTGAATATGTCGTAGTAAATTTAAGCTTTTGTGCTATGTGCGAAAGGCGCATTCAGGACCATAACCAGTTATATCAACTGTATAACGAGTTGGCAGTGTAAAACTGCGGTGGGCGACAATCACTTGGCCAGAGCCGGCAGAATGATGAACCATGATTGTGCGGTCGACCATCAGAGCTAGCTGATTTTACTATGAACATGAGGACGCCCAATAGCTCCTGGGCTTTCGAAATTCGAAAAAAGCACAGGTTGCTACAATTGGTGCCACCGATAAAGACAAAACAAAGTTCGACGTCGGGCTATTGTGCCACATTGACTTCTGATGGGCTTTCGAAATTCGAAAAAAGCACAGGTTGCTACAATTGGTGCCACCGATAAAGACAAAACAAAGTTCGACGTCGGGCTATTGTGCCACATTGACTTCTGATGTGCACAAAGTGCTGAATTAATTGTGAAATCGGATTCAGGTGAGACTTGAAAATTTCTCGGAAACTGATAAACACTATTTTATTAGGATATTCCTGCCGTTATCTTTAAAAATGTTTAAAGAAAAGAATTCAATATACAGAGAACCGCTAAACATATCTTATGTTTCCTTGATTCGGAAGCTTTCATTAATTATTATTTGAAATTTCAAATTTCCCTATTAAATTGTAAGAGTTTTTGTAATTTGACACATCTGACCCAATTTTTAGAGGGAGGCGCCTTATCGAGCTTTAGCTCCGAATGCCACGATTCCTTCGCATGGGATTTGCTCTCCTTTATCATGGATAGAGTCTGTCCTGAGTTTGCGCATAGGCTATCATTTGCTCCGATCCGTACGGTAGAAGAAAATATACAGCGAAAAATGTAGAATTGCATATAGTTTCTCGCTTAAGTCTTTTTATACCTTTCATTGGAAGCATTTTGCGAAAGTCGGGGATAGGTCCGAAAATGGCTAGAAAAAAAATCGTATAGTTTTGTGATTTGGCAGTGAGTTCGAAACACACCATAAACTGAATTGGTTCACGCGTTCACGATGAGATTCGAACCCACGACCCTGTGCACGTAAGGGTGCGAAATAACCACAACACCAACCAGACGCGAGGTTACAAGGCCATCAAGGTTACGAAAGTTACTATGCGGGAGCGTCCCGCCCGCCAAAGAAAAAGAAATTTGAACAAATCTAAAGTGATAAGCGACGAAGATTATGTTCACATGACGGAACAAGTACGGGTTTTCAGACTTCCTTAGCTCGGACCCTGGTTGGCCCTGAGTGTTCAAATTTGATAAAGGTTATCGCTCGCGCCGTCTTACGGAGTGTATAAAATTTCAAGAAGATCCGATTAAAAACACCGGATATATAAGAGTTTGAAAATTTCCTCCACCAAACCATCGCGGGAGCGGTACTCGGTACACACACCACACGAATTGGTAAATTCGGCGGCGAAAATTATTTCATACATTGTGACGCGTACCGCGACCGCACCGCGCTGGTTTGATGGAAGCTATTTACTTAGTCAATCACTTTTGAATATGCATATCCTTGAGACAAGATGCGAGTATTTTGGCGGGATTTTATTTATATCAATCCTTTTTGCGGCTGACGACTTTTTCTTTGGTGAAACCGCTTACAACACAGTTGTTTTTGTGAGATTACCTTTACATAACTGTAAAAATAGGTGATTGAAATTTGTTTGGTTTTATTTTCGTAAGGGGCACTATGCGCACTATCATCTACTTTCGGCTTCACATTGACATTTGGGACATCCTATATAAACTGTTGACAATGTACACCACATCGACTGTTCACTGTGCCATTATTTTCTTGCACCTTCACACCATTGCTAGAACTTCAGAACTATTCTTATGGCGTCAAAATGAATCCTGGCAACCTGAATGAAACCTTATCCGCAATAAGTGCAACAGTTCACCGGAGCACACCAAGTACACCTGATTATTGGACAATACCAAAACGTCGTCGTCGTATCGTTTCATATATAGCGTCTCCACGATGGCTGTCGGGGCAATCTGAAATCATCAATGGTCCAATCTTTGAAGCGTGAATAGAACTAATAGGAATTTTCTCCATATAGCTTCCCATACAGACAGGACAAAAGAACAAACTGACAGAATCAATCTATGATGGCCGCTTCGAGGTACATATATTGAATGTGTAGAATAAAAACGATAGTGCACAGCACACTCACACAATAGAGACATAGAGAGGTCCATTTGTTTAAACTGACCCGGTGATTTGTCAAGGAAGGAGAAAGGATAAACACCCGTCTATGAGAATACCTCTCCTGGGGAGTTCATAGGAGCGTAGAAAGGACAAACCAACAACATACATCTCTCTACACTATGGTCGTGTGTCATTATGTGTATAAATCGAAAACTGTCGTCCTTTCTGTTGAGATTTTCAGCTTGTTATATCGGAAATTGAATTAAATGGGAATCAGAGACAGAAGTTATCAGAACAAAAAATGAAGAAGAGAAAATCCGAACAAAAGATTTATTACATGATCGGGATTAATGTTTATTGGTTGCAAATCTACAATACTTTTGGTCGGATTAGATAGCAAAAAAAATATATCTTCAGTACAATGACCCGAAGAGACCTTTAATGAGCAAATATCTTATGTAAAATTGGTTTTGACTTTCATCGTTATCGCTAATTAAATGCAATCATTACTGGCCCGTACACAACCGCCACCAATTTTAAAAATCACCACGCTATACACCTCATTAATGCGAAATCCATAATCATGATCATCCCACTAACAAGACAGGATAATCGTTTCAATTTATACAGTCCCACTGTATAATACCAACGAGCAACGGCCCTCCGGCGCAGCAAGACGCCATGCTCATGCCATACCCCCTGACCGCCACCATTCTTTGTAGTCCTAATCCACTTTAAAACTTTCATAGAAAATCGAGCACGAACGAAGCAGCCGCCGCACCACTACCTCTCTAAAACATGTTCAGCATGCAAAATTGTCCTTGCTCGGATGACCCCCATCATTGAAGAACAGTTTTCTCCCACGCGTTCCTTATACCAACTACAACTAGTTATATTAAATGGGAGCATGATTTTCAATTATGTTTCCTTTCGGGGGGAATGATGGAGAGAAACGAAAACGATGTTCCCATAGGAAGAGCGGCAAAAAAAAACTAACCATGAAATGAAAATTCTCTTATGAGTTCTGACGGTAAAAGACCAATTTTAAAAGTCTTGTGTCTTTTTTTTTCTTCTTATTCGATGATAGCACAAGGTCTCTAAAATGTGGTTGTGTACATGTGTATTGCATATTGCATGCCACACTGTTCCTGGGTAAGGGTTGAACGAGAGATAGACGATTACGGGAAGGACACGAATGCACAGGGATGATTATGAAAATTGAGGCTGCAAAAAAAAATTTGGCCAGAATAAAACGATAAAGTCCAATGGGAGCATTTAGTCTGATTCGGAGAAATCGCCTTGAATGAAAGTTGAGCATGATTGAAAAATGTTGTGTCCTGGGAGTATTTAGCAAATCATTTCCTTTCATTTTTGTGTTTTATGGAAGGCTAGATTTTTAGAGTAGTGTGGGTTGTAGAAAAGAGTAGTACATAGTACTAGTTGTAGACTATATTAATTCTATAGGTATGATTCCCTAGTGTGATTTTCTTCTTTTCCAATACTAACAATCAAGAGCTAATTATGATGAAGCTGCTATGACATTTAATGAGAAAAAGGGACTTAAGTTATCATGGGACTACTATTAGGCGACCAACTTTTCCAAAAGCCAATATGTAATAATAATACTAAGCGGACCTTACCCCTCCGTGGATCATGCTACCTAACAGTTACATTGCGCCAGGCTCCTTTACTCTAGAAGGTGGATAACTAGCCTAATTAAGGTCCTTCGGCTCCCGATGATCGTGGAGCTTAGTACATTACGCCCAAAGATTAATCTCCTGTACTTGCCGATAGCCGGGCACAGGCCTGTCCTAACACCGGTACACCGACGTTTAATCACCACCGGTACCAATATTTTGAAGTACCGATATCCTGGTATTAATCAGCCGGTCCCGGTTTTTTTCCGACACCCTTTTTTCAGGTTTTTAGCACCTGTTCAGTACCGTTTTTCAGTGTTTTTCAGCACCTGTTCAGTACCGATCTTTTTCAGGATTTTTTAGCACCCTTCAGGTTGTTTTTTAATTTTCATTTATTCAGAAAAATTCCCCAATTTTCAAAGGGAAATACTCGTCCAATCGACGTGGCAAATTGACTCTTAAATAATTTTGGGTCGCTGATTTCAAATTGATAAAAAAAACCTCAAGAAGACCGGAACTGGACAGATGCTTAAAAAGAACCTAAAAAGGATCAGTACTGAACAGGGGCAAAAAAAAACTGAAAAAGACCGGTACTGAAGAAGTGCTAACAAAAAAACAGAAACAGACCAATACTGAACAGGGGCTAAAAAAAACTGAAAAATACCGGTTCATGGTATAAACCGGTACTGAAAAAACGGCTGCCGGTGCACCGGCTGTAGAAGAAAACCGATATCCGGCATTGAAATCTGAGTACCGAACAGCTGAACATTCACACAGCAAGTGAACAGAGTTTCTCTCTTCCTATGGAAAATTCGACGCGCAAGGTGACCCTGGATAATACAATCATATGAAGATGTTAGCGAAAGGTAAAATGTCCCGTAAGAAAGCCAGCAAGTGCTTTTAATTCTATCTTGCCCAAAATCGTAATGGTTGAGTAACCAGTTTACCAGTCTTTCGCAAGTCGTAGACCTGGATAGACAGTAGCTGAACCTGAGATTCGAAGACTATTTAAAAATCAAGCACTTTCTGTAGTCTAAACTGGAGGGCTGAGCTTAGCCTACAGAAGCGCCTTCCCTAGCAAGCTCATCAGGTCATCTTTTTCGTTTCCATCGGGTCACCAATAGATGGACACAGAATGATGAGACGAAAGGTTCTGAAGGGGGGCCTAAGCATTCTCTGACCAATTTCGATGAGAATTTATACAAAGAAAGTGCCTTGATTGCATCTTGACTATGCGTGAAAATTGCGATATGGGCACAACTGAGACGCCGCGCCCGCCCGAGGATCTCTCTGGCGCAGATTTCAATGGCCTGAATCTCGGCTGGAAGACACTAGGTTTAACACCCTTTTCAATCGAGCTCCTGGTGTTGGGTCCGAAGACAACAGTACCTACACCGTCGTCTGGGCGCCAACGGCTGCTGTTTCCCGTCTGAAAATATTCAGTGGCGTGATATTCCAGATGGCCATTAGGGCTAGGGTTATTAAAAGCGTCCGTAATACTCATAAGCATGTCAATCATTGAAGTGTATTTAAGCTCTTTATTGCATTGCCTTGCATTGTTTTGGACCTCCACCCCAGCTACTTAATGTATAGGCCGCACTAGCGTACGCAGTAAACCCTTCCATAATTTTGGGCATAAGACACCATGTTTTTCCATAAAAGTTCTGACAAGTTCTTATGACTCCCCGTGGCCTTACTTAGAAAATTTTCTAAGTGGCCATTTCAA
Organism: Microchrysa polita; assembly: GCA_949715475.1. Taxonomy (NCBI): domain Eukaryota; kingdom Metazoa; phylum Arthropoda; class Insecta; order Diptera; family Stratiomyidae; genus Microchrysa; species Microchrysa polita. The sequence goes on along the minus strand of OX454415.1, from coordinate 128,256,090 downwards.
TTCATCAAGTGTAGAGAGGAACCCCCCTCAAATGAATTTTATCAAGTGTTGGGTTAAGTTTCCTTGTGAATGGCACCAAAACAGTTTTATGTGGCTTAGTACTTCGCCCAGTTTTAGGGCACCATCCCACCATCTATTGACTAAGATTAGGGCCGAGGTTCTCAAATCGGTAGTGACAAACTGGAATTTGCCCCTGACCACAACAACATGATGTCGTCAGTGTAGCCAATTGCAAATACCTCCCGCTCATCAAGTACCGAGAGTAGTTCGTCAACCAGACCAGAGACCATTGTAAAGGTGAGAGCAAGCTGCCCTGTAGGCCGCCCTTGATGGCATTGATTTTAATTGATTTCACTGCACCACACCAATGAATGTAATGAATGACCCATCTGCATTACTGCTTTCTTTCATCGCCCCATTCCCAGGGTTTGGAGTGGGATAGTACATCTGCCTCTTCCATAGGGGTCGGAGAGGGCGTGGTGCTGTGATACCTGCTCCATTGGCTCCAGTGAGGCATAGAAAGCGTGACTCTTCACTAGAGCACTCAGTTTCGGCTTCGTTGTTGGGCGGGTTGCCGCCGATGTCGGTAAAGCCGTTTTTGCTCCCCTTCGCTCTGTCACTGGTCTTCTTCGCTGCGTTTCCTTTATGGGTGCCCTTCCAGTTTTTCGGGTGGACCTTGGTCGTTGGTGAGCAGAGCCCTCGTTTTGCCTGCCAAGAAGTGTTTTCCAACTGGTGGCATCGGCACTTCGAGGCAGATAGAGCGTCACTATTATGCAGCGAGGAGTATCGTCCCCAGTAGCAGCGCGCAGCGTGGCTCCTTCCAAAGGGTTGAGAGTGGGGGTAATATTGCTTAGTAATTCCGCAGAGGCCTCGTTGTCGCATTCAACAAGCAAGTTGCTCACAATGTTATCAATTATGGCGTCTTGCGCTATGGAGATTTGCTCTGGGGTTAGCAGGCCGTCTGGGTAGCTTGATGCCATTATGGCGACCCTCACTGATGATGCCACCTGTAAGTACGTACCCCTGTTGCCGCTGGTTGTTGCCAGAGGGGTGGCAGCTGGTCGTGAAGGACCTGCCGATGTCACCGGGTGTGCGTTTTGGTCACGTGTTGCTGCTTGTGGACGGGTACTCGTGCTCCTAATGACTACAAGTTGAGGGGTGGCACTTGATGCTACCAGAGTTCCCTTGCGGTCACTCTTGCTCCTGTTCGCCGAAGTCGTAGGGGTGGGCACTGATCCAGATGGACCAGCAGAGAGGAGGAGGTGCCATGAATCCGCAGGCCGCTGAAGTGCTCGGTCTTGGTTCGGCGTTCCGCTTAGGGATCTCTGCTGCCCTTTGTTTCTTGGTGGAAGCAGCTTGCTTCCCAGAATTGGGTGTACCGTCTTCCTCTGATCGTTGACGTTTGGGAGTGGGTGCAGGTTCAAATTAATCACAAGTGGCCTTGCATTTTCGGGAGCATGTCCTTGGGTGAGGAAATGTACTTACCTCTTACAGACAGCCCCTCCAAGTCCTCTACGAAGTGGATCCCAAAGGCCTCCCGGTGAATATTTGGGTTGAAGTCCAGCTTTCTGCTTCTACTCTTTTGCGGTGCGCTCGGTAGAGCGTAGTAGATGTGGTTAGCCCTTGGCACGGATGTATGGCAGTTGCTTTGAGGCTCCCGATTCACCGGCTCTTGGATTGAGCCTTGTCTGAATGGAGAACCCCAGAGCAACTAGCCCTCACAGTTAAGCCTTCACAAAAGTGAAGTTACTAGCAGCCCCGGCGGAGAGGAACTGCGAACACTTCCCTTGATGATGGCACCTGCATCCTACCATCTCACGAACTGAACCGACTGACTGGTTTTAGATAAGGGTATTTATCTTATGCCGAGCGCTCTGGCTATGACATCGTAGCCTCTGTTATCAAAGGTACCCTCGATACCTAAGAAGGCACACATCCAGGACCTTTCTTTCTTTATTTCTTTCTTTGCCGACTTGCCCTTTACATACGCAAATTGACTTGCCCGTTTCTATCAATGCTCTGGTGTGTAGTTTCACTAGCCTTTCCAGCGTTTTAACGAGGAAGGAGGTTGATGGGCCTGTAAGATTTGTCAGTCTTGAGGTCTGTTGGCGATGAAGGTTACGTTGACTCCCCTCCAGTCAAGAGGGATGTAGCAGAAATAGTAGAACTCGGCCAGAAAAGAGCAATTAGGGTAGGATGATCTCCAGCCAATTTTCAATTTCCTCTTGTCGAAAATAACATCAGAGATGCTAACTAACCGTCTACCGGGTGCTTCGATGAAGTCAGAGTTAACCGATGCCACAGATGTTCCGCCAAGTCGCCCATTATGGGGAATTTTGATGATGATTATGTCAATTTTCTCTGGGGCGATGGTGACAGTCTCTGGCTTGACAGTTGATTTTGGCGGGAGTTTTGAGTGAGCAAGGATGTGGTCGGGAAAATATGGTGCGCGTTTTTGGTTGCAAAGAAAAGAGCAAAATAATAGTTTATCGAGTGAAAGTCTAAGGACCCCTCGCAACGTACTCCGCCGGAAAAATGATAAGGTTGAAGCTTGTGCCCGAAAGTAGTATGTGTGTTTTAAAGGCTATTTTTGTGTTCTTTTTTATCTAAATGCATTTAATTTTAGGAAGATGAGTTGCGGGACCGCGTCTTTTTGTGCACCACGGGAAGACCAATTCGATTTCTTTTGTTGTAAAAAAATATAGTGAAGCGAGTAGAAAACCTCAGCATTATCTTCTCGCCACCACCTGCCTTGTTATACCCTTCACTCGTAGAGTAAAGGCTATATTAACTTTGTCATGAAGTTTGTAACGCATTGAAGGAAGCATCTCCGACCATATAAAATATGTATATATATGATCAGCATGACGAGCTGAGTCGATTGGGCGATGTCCGTCTGTCTGTCTGTCCGTCTGTCCGTCTGTCCGTCTGTTGCTACGCGTTTTACTCGGCCAGTTTAAAAGCTATCGACCTGAAATTTTGCACACTTGTTTCTTTTTATTGCAGGCAGTTTGTATGTTTGAATCGCTAAAATGGGACCGTGGGGTCATGGGGCTGCCATACAAACCTAACCCCCCCAATTTGTTTTTTCTAAGAAAAACTTTTTCATGTGTTTACTAATTTCAACGAAATTTCACACAAATGTGTTTCTATTGATAACACAAAACATATGTAAGAATGGATTAAATCGGACCATGGGGTCATGGGGCTGCCATACAAACCTAACCCCCCAAATTAGGTTCTTCTAAGAAAAACTTTTTCATTTGTGCACCAATTTGAACCAAATTTCACACAAATGTGTTTCTATTGATGCCACAAAATATATGTAAGAATAAATGGAATCAGACTGTGGGGTCATGGGGCTGTCATACAAACCCAGCCCCCAAATTGAGTTTTTCTAAGAAAAACTTTTTTATTTGTCCACCAATTTCAATCAAACCTCATAAAAGTGCATTTCATTTAATGCCACAAAACATGTGTAAAAATGAATGGAATCGGACGATGGGGTCATGGGGCTATCATACAAAGCCAACCCCCTAAATTGAGTTCTTCTACGAACAACTTTTTTAGTTGTGCACCACTTTCAACCAAAACTCGTAAAAGTGCACTTCAATTGATGCCATAAATAATCGGACTATGGAGTCATGGGGCTACCATACAAGCCCAACCTCGCCATTTTGGATCTTCTAAGAAACATTTTTTCTACACCAATTTAAAAAAACCTCAATGCGTCTTTATCAAAACAAAAAAAAGTAAAACAAATGGGATCGTACTATGGGGCCATGCTCCCGCATCCCCCCAATAAAGTTTTCTGAGATATTTTTTTTTATTTTACCACTTATTCCAACCAAACCTCACACAAATATTGTTTTATCGACGCCACAGAATTTGTCAATATCAAATATTATGCGAAAACAGAAGGAAAAGAATGGGGAAGGATTAAATACAAGTCATAGGTGTGCCCGAAAAACTTTTAGCCCGAGGAGAGTGAAGGGTATTCAAATTTCGGCCGCGCCCGAAATTAGCCTCGGTCTCGTTTTTCAATTTATCCCAACGCTCTTATCATAAACATACATACCTATATTTGTTGGCCAAAAAATCGGTAAAACTGTTTAAAAACTAAAACAATGCATGTTTCACATGGGAACCAATAAGTGGCCCACCCTGTACTCGTTGGGTTACTTAGGGCACTTTCACACACCATACCATAATGCATAGTGCAGTATTACATATCTTAACTGTTTTACTAACATCAGATTTTAGACAATTTCACTTGACTGAAGATCAAAAAAAGCTCTTGTGTCCCTTCACCAAACTTCGTCGTCATAGCATCCGTAGTAGGTTATTCATGAACTGCAGGACTAGATACATAGATGCCGTCTATGGAATGGATGCAAAACATTTAAACAGAACTTCATCTTACTTCACCAACATATTGCATAAATAATTAATCTTGTTTAATACCATACCGTATAATCAAGTGAATGAAGTAAGGATACCTGCGCAAAAAGGAGCTCGTTTATTCGGGCTTGACGCTCAAATTTTCAATGTGTAAGTTCTCAGGTGCAAGCAACCTACCGCTACCAGATATGAATAGTATGATGTGGTTTTAAAGTGAACACTACTCCTGTCCTGACTGACGGATACATACGTCCATCTCCCTACTCATCCACCGTACTTTACACGGAATTTATACATGTTGGCTGAAAATTACTTTTTGAATAGACAGAGAGTCCTTAATTTGAATTGACTGCTTTACAACATTATGTGCACAAATATATTTGCGAAAGCGGGGCACGGCACGTCGCGTCGCGTCCGTTTGTCTAAAGAAAATTGTGTTCTCAATAAATTTGTAAACTATCCGCGTGCAGATTATTTGTGTGTACGCTGTCATTTGTCGGTCCTTTAATTGCTTTAATAGATTTGAAACAGAGTACGAGCGAAATACGATTTTCAGCCTTTTGGTAGCTTTTTACTTGCGCTCCGGCGGTGACCAATTGAAATGCAAATTGGCGAAAATCAAACTGTTCATTTCGTTGATTCCGCTGAAGTCGAGTCGGGTTTTTGAGTTCGGGGCTTTTTAACAGCAAAGATTCATTAATCATGGTGATTTCAATTTGTTATGTTAATTTGGTATATCGGACTAAATGATAGCATACAACAGACCCTCTCGTGGTATACTCATTTCGGCGCTTCGGGCGACGACATGGCGTCGAAATTGTACGGTCAATTCACGCATAACCGATTCATCATCAGTTGTTAAATGAATTGCCTTTTATAGAGATGTACCGACATGATATGGGCATAACATCAATTTAATGTAAAAAAAAGGTTTTCTTTGGAACCAGATTAAAATATCGACAGTTGAATAGACTCGAGCTGTAATTCCATTTTGCATGTTGAATCAGTCGGCAAGTATTCAATGAGATTTAATTTGTAAATGTTCAGTGAAAGACACGCGCTTAACGAACACGGGCACAAAGAATGGCTTGGAGGATCTGCATTTATGCTCGATAATGTAATGTTTTCATTAGCATACTCTGAAAAGGACGATTTCGCTTGTAATGAAATTATTTGTTAAATGTTAAGCGTGTCAATTTAAAACAGCAGTATCTTTCTTTTGGAAGTGTTACCTTAAAGTCAATTTATTGATGAAGTTATCAAAATCGCAGGATTCCGGGAAAAGTCCTGACTGATATGGGGTCCAAAAGAAGAGGCGGAGTTAATCCTGACGCTGACCAATAAGATTTCGTAGAAAAGAAAAGCTCGCATCTCTTTACCCATAACGCAGATATAAGGGCCGAAAGGAATTCGTGGAGGGAATTTTGCTCGAATATGAGGAATACATCCGATGTATGCAGATTACAGAAGATGATTTCGAAAGACAGCGTTTCCAAAATGGGCCTAATCCGAAAGGCGGATGGAACTATGACGGAAACAATGGAGGAGACATTGCAGTCGCTTATGGAAGTCCATTTTCCAGGAAGCTTCAAGTCAAATAATCCGTGGACTCAAACCTGTAAATTGGTAGGGGCGACCGGACGACAAGAAGCTGAGAGGATAATAACTTCAAATGGTGTCAGGAGTGCTATAAATACTTTTGAGCCATATAAGACGGCTGGAATGGACGGAATATTTCCGGCACTGCTACAATGGGGCATAGCAGCTTTGCTGGAGAAGATCCGGAACATATTCGTTGCCTGTTTATCGACAGGATATATCCCAATGTCTTGGAGAGAGACCAAAGTTGTCTTTCTACCAAAACCGGGAAAAAAGGATTATACGGAAGTGAAGTCATTCAGGCCGGTTAGCCTAACCTCTTTTCTATTGAAAACAATGGAGCGAGTATTGGTGGACCATCTAGAGAATACCTCGCTAATGTATAGACCTTTGAGTAGATGTCAACATGCTTACAGAGCAGGTAGATCTACTGAGTCCGCTCTGCATGAAGTAGTGCGGGTAGCAGAAAGAGAGATTAACAATAGCGGTATCGCTATGTCAACATTTATGGATATAGAGGGTGCTTTTGATAAGATCTCATACAGGAGACTAAGAAATGCCCTAGCTGAGCGGGAGATCGAGTCCTTGATAATAACATGGATCGATTCGATGCTTAGTGGGAGGGCAGTAAATCTCAGTAATGGATGTGCCAGAATAAGAGGAAGGGTAGTCAGGGGCTGCCCACAAGGAGGGGTACTTTCGCCTCTACTATGGAACATCACCGTAGACTCTCTTCTCTGGAAACTGGACTCGATGGGCGTACATACAGTAGGATACGCTGATGACTTAGCAATTATGGTCAGTGGCAAATTCATGGACACTATTCAAGGTTGCATGAGGCAAGCTCTCAAAGCAACTGAAGAATGGTGTAATGAACAAGAGCTAACTATAAACGCAAGCAAGTCAAGCACTATAGTCTTTACTCTGAAAAGGAAAGATGTAGAAACCACTCCCATGCTGCTTTTTGGTTCGGAGATAAAAGAGTCCAAGGAGGTGAAGTACCTAGGGGTAACCTTAGATCCCAAACTTACTTGGAACTCTCATGTTAACGAAAAGACACAAAAAGCAGCGAGGATTTTGCATCAGTGTAAGAGAGTGTGTGCACGTAGGTGGGGTATATCACCAAAAGCGGCACATTGGATCTATACAATGATGGTTAGGCCCGTTCTATCCTATGCAGCAGTGGTCTGGTGGCCCAAGGGTAGCCAGAAAACTACTAGGCAACGGCTGGATGGGATTCAACGCATAGCATGTATAAGCATATGTGGTGCAATGAGAACTACGCCAACACATGCTATGGAGGTTATACTGGGATTACCGCCACTGGATCTGTTTATAAAACAAAGTGCGGCGCTCACAGCAATAAGAATGGTAAGAGATGGCACTTGGCATCACTTTGGTAGCAACGGAGGTCATAAGAGGATCCTTGATATTGTTCGTGATAATGTCAGGGAGACTCATATGCCTTTGGATGGTATGAGAAGATGTAGGGTAGTCGAAAGACATCACATCACTATCATAGAGGATGGTAGGATACACGAGGAGTATATACGTGATGTTGCTATTTTTACTGATGGGTCTCTCATGTACGGAAGAGCGGAACTTGCCGATACCTTAGCAAAAGAGGGACCAGCAGAAAAGTTCCAAGGACCGGAACCCAAAATTGCTTTGGGAAACGGCATGATTGAAGCCAGGATACATGGCTGGATTGATTTCATCCATCGGCAACGATGGCGAAGCCTATCCACTTGTAGACAGGCTCGTAACGCAATTACCAGTCCACTAGGGAGGAAAGCCAAACAAGTACTCAGTTACACACGGAGCAGCTTAAGTTGGATAACTGCCTTAGTAACAGGACATGGTAATTTTAAAGCTCATCTATCTAAGATGAAAATCGTGGAAGATGATGTATGCAGACTATGTCTGGAAGAGGCTGAGACGGCAGCACACATTGTATGTGAATGCCCAGCACTAGGTAGTAGGAGGCTAAGGATACTAGGCAAATCCACAATCGGTGTGGAATCCATGAGGGAACTTAGCTTCAAAGATATGCTACTAATCACACGGGACTCAGTGATGAAGGAAGAAGTCGATAATTATCAGTCGACTTCTGGAAATCACTGATGACTGTAAGGGGACGAAAATGGACCCAAATAGTAGTGGTCTGCTTCGGGTAATCCCCAAATCACATACATAAGGGCCGAAGCTCCTGCGACTACAAAACTTGAAAGTGCCGACGACGACTGGATGCAGCTTTAGGCTGAGAAGCCGCAAAGACAAAGCCAGTCTTATATGCTCTTCAGAAATGATGAGTGTCAGCACTGATACTGATAAGAAAGAAACAAATCGACTTAGTGATACACAAATGCACATAGGAAAAAGAGCGATCTTTAGTGATGCTGTTCTTTTTATATCGTAGTTTTCTAAATCTAGCAGCCAGTGCTCTTTCACCTTTTGTATATGACCAGCTAGCCTCTCACACTCACAAAGGATGTACGAAGCGGTTTCGTCGTTTGCCTCGCAAAAGCGACAGCTCGCGTCGATAACAATGCACATGTTCTTTGACCATTTAGACGGCAGTGCCCCGTGAGGATTCCGCAAATTATCCTAACCCTGTTTCTGCTCAGGTTCATTACACTAAGGGTACGTTTGGGTGAGGTAACGAAAAGTTTTGACTTCCGAAGCTCTGGAAGAGTTTCCCAGTGTAAGGTGGCTTTGGCTTTTTCGCACTCACTTCTTACATTTCTGCATGTGCAAAGTATTATTCCACAGTAGGGTTCTGGGCCAAGGAAGGGGTGGCGCCGCATGCTCTTCTTGCAAGCTCGTCTGCCTGCTCATTGCCTTCGACACACGAGTGCCCAGGTACCTAGGAATAGGTAAGACCTATTGGAGGATTTCGGGACAAACCCACACGAGTTTCTATGTGACGCTTTCATTGCTGCTTGGCTGTCAGTAAATATTGCTATTTTCTTGTTTGTGTAGCTTTTTTAAATGCATTTTCTTGAGCACACAAATGCGTGTACTTCTGCCTGGAACATGGTCGGTTGTACTCCAATTGGAATAAATAGACCTGGCCCACTAATGTCACGGTTCCTGGATCAGAGCTGTGCTGAGACCCTCCCTGATGAACCGCTCCAAAACCACATCTGAGGCTCGTATGGCGTAGTGGAGATTGCAATGCAACACACCAATGCTCGGGTTATACGTCTGCATCACAGGTGTCCTTCGTCGCCTTACTCCTAGGATAGGGAGTGAGTGTAACGTCTGCATCCTCCATGGGCTCCGGTGAGTCGGAGAGGACGTGGTGCTGAGGTGCTTGCTCCATCGGCTCCGGTGAGTCAGAGAGGTATTATCCTCAATGGAGCTCGTAGACTCAGCTATATTGCTAGGCAGATTGCTGTCGGCATTGGTAGAGCCAGTATTGCTCCGCATCGCACTGTCCTGAATGTTGGTTCGCTTCGTTACGTCTTCCAGTTTTTCGGGTGGACCTTGGTCTTTCTGAAGCGATAAGATACCTGGAAGTTGCGCCTAGCGATGCTCTCCATGAACATCAGGTCCACAGCTGCAATCAATGTGAGACCATCTCCTCCTCTTGAAGGACCTGCTGTTGTCACCGGATGTACATTTTGGTCACGTGTAGGGTTTGCTTTTTCGGGATGGGTGCTACTGCTCCTTTTAACTACAGGTTGAGGGGTAGCACTTGATGCTACCAGAGGTCTCTTGCGATCACTCCTGCTCCTGGGATAGGACACTGATCTAGATAGACCAGCAGAGTCCACCGGAGGTGCACTGCACGTTTGGAAGTGGGAGCATTACGATTAGAATTAATCGCAAGTACCTTACCTTTTTGGAAGCATGTCTTTGGGCGTACTTACCCACCTCTTACAGGCAGCTCCTTCAAGTCCTCTACGAAGAGGATCCCTTAGGCCTCCCGGTGAATATGTCGTTAGAGGCCCAGTTTTCTGCTTCCATTCTTTTGCGGTGCGCTCGCTAGAGCCCGCTACAGCTTCCGTGCAGGAAGTATTCCGTGTGGGTCGGTGTGGTTCGTCCACATCCGACAAATAAAGTTCCGCTGGAACGAAATCTGAGACAAGGGCCTCTTGATCCGTGTCCGAGGCCGCCTCAGTCGGATCGAAATTGGGTTTCTGTTTTGATTTAAGTTATTCTTTATCAAGTGATTCCCACGAGTAGCTACGGTAAGGAGAGTCCACCACACCAGAGCCCCGCTTGATGCGGTAAGGCTAGATAGCAACGGGGGGTCGCCTAGTATCCGGCTTCTCCATTAAAAATATCCATTTGCGTCAACTACAGTACACGTGGGGCAAAGACGAGTGTCGAATTTATCGAGTCCGTGGCAAGGATAAGTGTCAAGTTCGTTGGAAGAACGAGTTGCCGAGTCCGTGGCTGGACGAGTGGTCGAGTCTTTGGCAAATACGACTGCTACGTTGTCGAGTGCGTGGCAAGACGAGTATCGAGTCCGGAGCAAGAACGAGTGGTCGAGTCCAGTGTAGTATACATGGTGAACGAAGAAATGTCGGATTGAGCTTTGACGAATAGTCAGTTCTTTTCACGTTACTGAAACATGTGGCGCCCACGCCCATTTCACTGAAACGTGCTCCGGAAGCAATAGTTCAACAACATGATTTGAAAATTTTTCGATTTGACATGGAAATTCGGCAACTTGACGTCATATTCAATCAATTTGTCATATGTTGTCATGTTTTGGAAATTCCAATGAACACATAGAACACCGTATATGTTACGCCACTGCTGATATGTCAGAATATGGCCTTATTTTCACAAATTGCTATCTTGCATTGTTACCCCACAATTTTCTAAAGGCATCTTGCCATTTTTTGATTTAGGTAGGCCTTAACTCATCTTACCTATTCAGAATCACTATTGAGGAATAGATAATGCATATCCGAAACATACTGAATTTATTAAATCCAAACCGAAAAACTTTCTTAAACGCTCAGTTTCATTTCTATTTTGCAAACTTGCTCCCAATACCTCCCTGCCGACTATTATTTTCCACTTAATTATCAACCCTTGCTCGAAAAAACCTTCAAACTCTTATTTAATCATTAACTATGAAAACAACTACCAACTGCCATCGCGACCATGTGCCACAAAAAAATGAGAATCCGCGTGCTTACAGTTCACGAGCAAAACCTCTAAATTAACTTTTCAATTCCATTTAATTATTATTTATGTTTGTTAGATACAAGGACACTCTAGCATCCAGCTACAACAGTCTCCATAGAAAACAAGCGCAACCAACGGTATGTTTTAATTGCGAAAAATTTTAAGCACATTTTATTTTTACTTTGCCTGCCCCTCGTGCTATGACTTCGCGTGGCGGCCGACGTGGCGTCTGCTTTCGCGAAGAAAGTTCGATAAAGATCCCTGGACCAATTCTTGCTTCTTCATCGGTATGCCGTGTTCGCGACTTCCTATAGCACAACGCTCGACTTCGCGTTCAGCAACAATTAAATTCTCACGCCTAATTGGTCCATTAGATTGCAGGGAATCCTTTTAAGTATGATGGTGGTGTGGAGGTGTGAACTGCGCTACTATGCCAAGCTGATAACTTTTCCCGCCGAAACTTTTCCGTTCTGCTTTTCTTTTTCTTATTTTTTTCGAAAAATCATTATATGCGATAGTAATGAAAATTTCGTGGAAATTCTACATTATTTATTTGGTTATTAGGGCGTTGTGCGCGGGGGCAATGAAAACGTTAGCCCATTATGTTGCCACTTTCCGGTCAACAATCTTGGTCTAAAACTTTCCCAAGTTGGTACAGAGATTCAACTTTGACGCTAATTATCCGCCGTTGTAAATTTCTAAAGAGAGCGCGCTAAGAATACTCCCCTAGCGGAACGTAGAATACAATTTTAAGGATCATTTGAAACATCATCGGCTTAAGATGTCTCTCGTTAAATGTCCCGGAGAGAAAGACCAACTTTCCAATGATAACTGTATATGTACAACTCGTACTCGTACAAACCCACCAGAAGATATGGTCGTGTCGGTCGTATTCTTGTCCTCGTTCGTGTTTAAAAGTTTCCTGTCAGCACAGTCCGGGCCACTTCCGCGATGTACCAACCAAACAAATATAAAAACAGGAAGCCATAGAGCTATTATGTACGAAGACGAGGAATGATATTTTGACTTGCAAAAGCCTCATTTTGAGGATGGAAAAGAGGATGTGACTGACGACATTGTATCGGTTATGTCGGAATGCCGAAAGGCATCTTCCGCCCATGTCGTTATTTGTAGGAGCAGCACGTGAGGCATAAGGAGATTCTTGCTTTTGGGGAATGGTGAACGTTCAATTGGAGTTAAGTGTCGTATTTTAGGACAGATGAAGAAGTGTAGAACACGCTCGTGAAACCAAGATTGCTGGTAGTGTGTGGAAAGTTTTATGACTTCTTTCAAAATTTACTTTATGGCTTCTTCTTTGAATTGGCTCGTTGTGGTGGAGGGTTATTCTCGTTCCAGTCGTAGATAGTTTATTACAGAGTACCTGTTCTCTCGGCAAGATTTTTTTCGGTGGTATGATGCGTATGCCTTACCTTTATATACCTTTAGCTACTTTTTATAATTTAATTTTTGTTTTTAATTGCTGGAATTTAATATCGGAGTTCTCAAATCAGAAAAGAGTAAATTTAATTAAAATAGCAGTTGATTGACTTATGCATTTGCGGAGCCTAATATGCTAAGGCGTATAGCGTTTTGGCTCCAAGTGGCCTTCTAGAGCGCTTCTTTTTGCGATTGGCTTGGGAGATTATTGTGTGAAGAAAAATTTTGAAAGTTTTCAAGTGCTCCGTCCCCATTCGTAAGTACTGCTCTGGGAAGCATAAAACTGAGTATAAAAGTTTCTCCAACTAACTTTACAGACAGATTCATGGGGCAATGTTCCTATCAGTTTCTTTAGAAGCGCTTTTAAGCGAAAATAATGTTGTGTAAGGAGCGGAGTGGAGAATTATTCTCCACTCCGGTTTTGGACGTTTCACGTTGCATTAAATTTTTAGAAGAAAAGCTGTAACTGTAATCCATAATCAAAGAAAAAAACGAGACGCGAACATGCAAGTTTTTCGGACTGAATATTGTGTCAACAGCCTTCTAGACAACTTTCCGATAAAATAATTATGTTCGATTACAAACTATAATTTTAATCCAATCAAAACGATTATTGGCCGAGATTATAAGAAGGATTGACCAAGGTATTCGATTAAATTTTATTTGCCTATGGCATAATTTAGAGAGAAGTTACATGCATTTTCGGTAAATGATAACAAGAGCAAGAGGGTGTCCATGGCCGGGCACCTACCTACATCATATTAAAAGTAACAGTGCGGAATGTAAATTTCACATAATACTTTTGGGAAAGAGATTCGAGCTTATCGACTGATTTAAGGTAGTTGCCATAGAAGGGAAGTTATAGTTATAGGGCAGGCTTGGGTTTAAGTGGAGGCTGAGGAGCTGTAGCCCCAGGCTGCATATTTAGGAAACCTAGTTCAGTTCGTTACCTGCTTGGAGACAAAATCGATTAGCTTTTCTAGTGTCAAAACCCTCATCGATTTAGTCCCCTGAAAGTGGACGCACTCGCATAGGGTTTCGAGTACATTTTGCGTCGAAAACAGCCAAAAACCCTTGTTCAACTCGTGAAGGGATCGCAACGGTTTTGGATAGGATTTCTAACTGAAAATATTGTAATTCCGATTTGTTTTTTTTTTTTAACAGATTGGAGTCTGCTTGGCAAAGTTGCAAATCTTTTGATAAGGACTTTAAGACAAATTTAATTGAATCTTTAAAATGCTTTGTCAAGAAAATTGCAAGGTGGAAATAATGTTTTTTAGATTGTGTTGCCGCTTCTGTATCTAATGTCAATCAATTTATATATAGTAAAATAAGGGATTATTACCGCTTATCTAACTGACACTGCAGCAAATGTATTTCCGCTTCACAAACTGAAAATTTGAATTTCGAGCTCAGAAAATTATGTATTTTCGCAGTAACTCAGCATTACTATTATGTACTGAATTGCTTGATGATGGCGGTTAGTAATATTTAAATAATACATATTTGAAACACCATAAAGCGCCATATACTTTTTTCTCTCTTTATTATTTAAATTTGATGACTAACTGCCAATTAGCAAGGAATTCAGTACATTATAGTAGCGGAGTTACTGCGAAAACACATAATTTTCTGAGTTCCAAACTCAAATTTGCAGTTTGTAAAGCTGCAATGCTTTTTATGGAGACTCAGTTAGATAAGCGGTAAAGATCTCTTATTTTACTATATATAAATTGAATGACAAGATACAGAAGCAGAAAAAAAAATCATTATCTCCACCTTGCAATTTTCTTAAGAAAGTATTTTAAATATCCAAATAAGTTTGTCCTAAAATCCTCATCTAAAGGTTTGCAGCTTTGCCAAACAGACATAAATCTGTATAAGAAAAAACCAAATGGGATTCCTTTCTAAAATCTTCACTATATGGAAGATAAAACAAAGAAGGATTTTGAGCAGTACTCGCAAAGTTGATCGATCACGTCACTTACAAGGAGCCGAGCTGAACAAGGTTTTATAACTGTTTTATACGAAAAATGTAGTAGAAACCCTATGCGAGCTCGTCCCCTGAAAAAGAGACGAGTTAGGTGAGGGTTTTTGGCGGTTTAGGCACTAGAAAAGCTAACCGATATCGTCCCCTTGCGTGGGGACGAGTTGAACAAGGATTTTTGGCTGTTTTCGACGCAAAATGTACTCGAAACCCTATTCGAGTTCGTCCACTTTCAGGGGACGAAATCGATGAGGGTTTTTTGGTACTTAGCCGCTAGAAAAGCTAATTGATTTCGTTACCTGCGTGGGGACGAACTGAACTAGGGTTCCTAAATACGCCCCCGGGCTCCCGATTAGGGGGAGAGAATTAATTTTCCCCATTTTTATACCCTTCGCTCGTAGAGTCAACGAAGGGTATATTAACTTTGTCATAAAGTTTGTAACGCATTGAAGGAAGCATTTCTGACCATATAAAAAAAGCATGACTTGGGGAGTCGATTGGGCGATGTCCGTCTGTCTGTCTGTCCGTCTGCTGCTACGCGTTTTACTCACCCAATTTAAAAGCTATGAAACTGAAATTTTGCACAAGTGCTTCTTTTTGCTGCAGGCAGTTTGTATGTTTGAATCGGTAAAATCGAACCATGGGGTCATGGGGCTGTCATACAAACCCAACTCCGAAAATAAGGTTCTTCTAAGAAAAACTTTTTTATTTGTGCCGAATTTCACACAAATATGTTTCTATTGATAACACAAAACATTTGTAAGAATGTATCAAATCGGACCATGGGGTCATGGGGCTGTCATACAAACCTAACCCCCCCAAATTAGGTTCTTCTAAGATTTTTTTTTATTTGTGTATCAATTTCAACCAAATATCACATAAATGTATTTCTATTGATGGCACAAAACATATGTGAAAATGGATCAAATCGGACCATGGGGTCATGGGGCTGCCATATAAGTCCAACCCCCCAAATTAGGTTCTTCTGAGAAAAACATTTTTATTTGTGCAGCACTTTTACGAAATTTCACACAAATGTAATTCTATCGATGACAAAAAAACATATGTAAGAATGGATCAAATCGGACGATGGGGTCATGGGGCTGCCATACAAATCCAACCCCCAATTTTGGTTCTTCTAAGAAACATTTTTTACACCAATTTCATAAAACCTTGAATTAATGTGTGTTAATCAAAGCAACAAAAAAGGTCAAAACAAATGGGATCGAACTATGGGGCCATGCTCCCGCATCCCCCAATAAAATTTTCTGAGTATAGACAAATGCGGGGCCATGGTGCGTTAACTCAGCCGTAGGTAATCGTGTCAACGTTACAATGCATATGATTTCGGAGTGTATATAATGTTGCAAGCACTATATATTTTCCATCCGCACATTTACGGAAATTTTGGACGAAGCCGAGATTTGATCTCCGGACCTCTAGATTACTAGCATCATAGAGTGCGACTCAACCAAGTGTACCACAGAGCGGGTCGCGGTTCGTCTACTAACGCAACTTATTCTTGTTACGGAAACTCACATTTCCACAATAAAATTTCAAATAATTTTTATCGAAAAGTGCCAAAAACTCTTTCAACCAAGTATTTGTAGACTAGACAGTTTTAAATGGCTCAATTCATTAAAACTTATTTTGCAATATCAGAATACCGTTAAAACTCGGTGCTACGGAGAATCGTGAACTGAACTTCCTACTGTCAAAAAGTTGGGGTTTGGATTGGCCGGCTTTATCATCTAATTAAAGTTTTTCTACGAATGCCTATACAGTGCTATCTGAATACTAAGGTTTGGATCGACTAATCTTAACCTCTAAAAGAAGTTAAGATCAACACTCGCCAGTAAGATTGCTAAGCTAGTTCAACTTTACCAGGACCGATATTCCCTAGTTTAAAATTCGAATGTATGTCGAACTCCCATTTAAGAGAAGGTACTAACATCGTCATTTCACGTGAAATTCATGTAAATACTATCAAAATTTTGATGATCGTGAAAACGAATTCGCTCTTGTACTCACTTCACAAAAGTCTCCACACTGGTTTTTCACATTTCGCCAGTGAAAAAAATGCAGTTGCACTTTATTTCACAGGGAAAAAGTGTTATCGACAATCAATCAGCCCGCGAGTGCATATTTATCTTAAATTTAGAGAATAAAAGGTATATACGTATGTGTTCAACACCCTTTTTGCAATACTTTTGCAATAGCGTATACTTTGACGTTCCAGCGCCTGTATTGGTTGAAACTAAAATGTCAATTTTCAATTTTTTAAGACCCCCGCAAACACGCAAAGGTACCTAAAATCTTTTTTTTTTTTTATAAGTGAGTTGGCAGACATACTATCATTGCAAAAAAACAAAATAAGTATTATTTATCGCAATGTAAAAATACGAAATCTTTCCGCTGCTGAACCACTGCACTTGCGCCGCCAGGGCCGGATTTCCCATAGGATCAACTCGAGGGGCAGGTCATTTTTAAAACTTACTACATATTTGTTTTAAATTTTGCTAAAGATGTATTTCGAAAACTCAAGAAGTTCGTTATAATTCGAATTGACGCCCAATCACAACCTCACCTTAAATTTTATTGTGACTGCGCCCTCCCAAGTTGGGACTTATCCTGCTAGTAGCATTCACTCGGAACGGCCTACTGGCGTGTCGGGTAATTTGGTTAAACTAAACTAGAATACGCAAAGAAGATGTCTTTACGCATTGGCTTCACTTTAAACAAGCATAATGCTATTTTCCTGCATATATTCTTCAGTGTCCATTTTATCGGAGGTCCACCAATCAACGAATTAAGATTTTAGTACTTGGCCGCAAGCTCTGATTTTTCTATTACAAAAATATTCCCAAACAGGAAAAGAAATGATCCTTAGGAAAGTGTAAATTGAAAAACTATAATGAAAATAAAATTACAACTTAATAGTCGTTCTGACATATCTGATAGGATCCAGTCATCTTAGTTTAAAGATTACAGTCAAAGGCTGTGTGTCACTTCACCACCTTAGTTTATATGCATTTTAAATTTGTTGTGACGTAGCCAAGATTAGGTTTAGGGAGTGGTCTATTAAAATGGTGGTGAATCAGACAAAATTATTTTCTTACGTTTTATCGAACTGATCATTTTATTTTGATAATAAAACGGAAAATTTCACAGACAAAAAAAATCATTAAAATAATGAAAATCAAACGTTGCACTTTTTCGTCGCCTAATGCCATTTACTGAATAACATCTCTGTGTACATGCTATGTGGATTTTTTGAGGTTTCCTTTTTTACTGACAATAAAAAATTCCCCGAAGTTGCAGACAACGGAAACCGTGGAAATGCTATTCAAGAACCCCAGTTGAGATAAAAGCAGGTCAAAGTGTCCCCTTTCAAAATTCGCAGGAAGTTTCGATAAAATTGAGGTTTCTGACGAAAAGTATTTCTCGTCAAATATGATTTTTTGATGATTTTTAAAACGATGAAAAAACAACTTATATAATAAAAAATGTTTTTAGAACATTCTGAAGAAAATGTACAACCAAATGGAATGAGTGTGCCATATTTCAGTTTTCAACTCCGTTCGTGGCCGGAACCCCCTCTCCTCGCTACGTCCCTTGTAAAAATATACTCAAATAAATTTATAATTTTCAAAGTCAAACGTGTTGCCTATCTTATTTAAGCGACTTCTACAATTTTCAAACCTAACCAGTGACGGAGGGTGTTACTATCTATAGCGTTTTTTTGTGAAGAGATATTGATTGAAAGTTATCCCTTTGTCGAGTTATTTATCGCCATGAATGAGTGCTCACTTAGCTTGCGAGTGTGATTGCCACAGGAGTCCCGAATTCGAAACCCATCACCATCATCAATTACAGTGGAACTTCCCATAAGCGGACACCATTGGGGACTGAGATTTTGTCCGCTTATTGGAAGTGTCCGCTTATGAGAATATTTCACAAAGGTATAACATTTTATTAAACTAATTAGGACTGCGCTGCGAATCCATTCAAAAGTACGTTGTCTGATTTCAACTGTGTGTTTCCAAAACAATTTTTTTCGAGATCGAGAACACTATTTATTCGTGAATTCTAAAACGACTTGTTCTTGCACTTTTCGTGAAAAGGCAAACATTTTTAAATTTTTTTTTATATTTTCAAAGAATAGAAAACTTTACGATTAAATGCTGCGACATAAACTGAACTGAATCTCTAAAAAATTCCACCTACACGGAGAGATAAACAAGATTTGTACAGCGATTTCCGGAAAGTGAATTTTGATTTTCGCAAAAGACCGATTTTCCGGTAATTTCAAAACTTCTTTGCTCGAAATACAATTCTGTAATGCAAGAATTTCGATTTTTATTTGTGTAACTGTCCGTTTATTAGAGACTTGCTTGCTCAAAAAGGGTATAAAAGTACAGTCCGTGTCCGGTTATGAGAGTGTGCGGCTATTGAAAGTTATTTTTCTAGTAAAACATAAGGAAAAACGTCGGGGAAAATAAAAGTGTCCGTTTATGAGAAATGTCCGGTTATTAGAAGTGTCCGTTTAGGGGAATTCGACTGTATAATTAACAATGAAAGTCAAAGTCAAAGTGAGCGAGTTCAAAATTAAGTTTAGATAATGTCCTTAAGGACAAAATCTGGATTCCTTAAATAATATTGTGATGTGTCTAGACTATACGTCAACCCAAATTGTATTTCCGTACTTGGCACCAGATGGCGCTAGTGTCGCTAGCGAGAATAGGGTTGACCGATAAGACAACAACAACGACTTTCTGGAAGTTTCGGGAAAATGGAAAGTGCGTCACCGAAGTTTCTGGAACAGTGGAAACGAATATATAAGGGCGTCGACTAGTGTCGACAAGTCAGTCTAGTTTTAGCCGTGAATAATGTCGAGTCAATAATTAGTGATGTAATTAGTAGAAATTGTAAACCGTGTATATCCGTGTGGTTGTAATAAATAGTGTTACAGTAAAGCGAGTGTTATTCATTATCGTGTTCGCGAAAATCTATCGAACCCACTGGAACGTCTAGAAAAGACGAGAAAAATATAACAATATTTACGGGAAACTGTTTTACATATTTTTTCGGTTTACCATTCTCACTCAAGTGCATGTTTTAAATTTCGCACAGAGCTCACACGATAGCAATAAAAGTTGCTTCCATATCGCTACAAACATTATTCCATCGCTTCACAATATATACCTACACAATATCCTTGCTGGAAAACATATCAAATTGTGTGCGGTGACACCCATCATATAGAAGTCAGAAGAGAGATTCACATAAGCGAAGTTACCTGCCATATAGTGACATCATCTCGAGAGCAATATGACGTAATACAAAATACTCTGAAAGCGCTTCTCACCGTCAACGTATTATTATTGCAATCTTTCGTATCGTAACGAAATATGATGCGCCATGACCGTATAGGTTGTTGGTATCGGGTGTAACAGTAAGTAAGGATACCTTATTTCGCCTTAACACAATTTGCTCTCTGGTGCAGTGGCGTAGATAAGGGGGGGATCAAGGGGATCAATCCCCCCCCTCCTTCCGTCACACATTTCTTATTATTACTTTAGGTACATAAAACAAAGCAAACGTGTGTAGTGTTTCATAAAAACGTGAAACCATTTTCAGAACAGCAATAGAAAATTTAGCACGTCCTCATACTATCGATGGAAGTCTTTGTTGTAGAATCGGTTCAAAGGATTTTTTCCTCATAAATCGAGTGAATCCTGGGGTCCCTCATGGTCGTTGCTCCGAAACGATTTATATAGTGGAACCAGCTAATGTAGAGACAACACAACAATTCATGCTCACAATAGGATTCAAACGAACGTTCAGCTATCATTCATAGTCTTAAGCGCAATTCACCACAAGAGTTTGTTTGGAATTTCAAATTTAAAGCTTGATGTAAGAAATCGTAAATTAATGCGAAACTTTGTTTTTCACTAAAACACTCAGCACATTTTAGAAAACTCTGGTCTCAAGCATGTTAAGTCAACAAATTGTGCTCGCTTTCATTAGTAACCTCCTGCAGTTGTTTTCATAAAAAAATTTCCTTAAAAAACTGGGCAGCCGCAAAACTTAAATTAGCCGGATTTCTTCAGGGATTTCAACGTGCATGGTTTATTTTTATAAATGCACTATCTCGACAGTTTTTATAGAGAATAAGGGCAGAGCTAGTTAAATCTGCGGAACCTAGCCAAATTCCAATATTAGTATTTCCGAGGGAGGGAGCTCTGGCAATGTGTTATGTGGTTCGATCCCTCATATTGCTGAAATCCAAACCAGCTTGTTCGTAGTTTTCCCTCCAATACTAGATGAATCAATGCAATCGGAACCAACTGAAGAAATCCACGCTAAGGTTTGGCGAATTGAAGTTCCATGAAAATTATGGAAAACTACTCCAAAAGTAATAATGATGAAAATAATGCCTTTGGACATAAGCTTTCTCACAAAAGAGTCTGTTTTAAATGCCGTTATGCGGCCAGCGCTTATGCGACTCCCTATTTCCCATCTCATATGAATTTCCGCGGGATCTCAATATTTATTCAGTGGGCGTGCTCTCCTGTCACTCATCAGACCTAAACAAAAACTTTAGATCGCATCTTCCGGAAATAAAAGCGCGGCATATCGCAAATAAATGAAACAAAAACGAGACCGAGTTCTAATCGTGCGAATAGCACGATGAGTGTATACCCTATACCCATGTACATACCTAGAAGGCACGCAAAACCCAAAATATTCAATTTCATATTTTTTGTGGGGGAGGGAGGGATAGATGGGTCGCAGGGTCGGCCCTGACATATCTTTATTACCTTGTCAAGGCATTCAACGGCTACCATTTGATACTAATTTGAAGTTTTTCGTGACATTCTATCAAAAGATATGGCTGAATATAACTTTGTAGGGGAAGTAGGGGTAGGGGTAGTCGGATCTACTCCACTTTCCATCAACTCACAGTATATGTCAGAATCATATATTGATCAAAATTTCAAGTCGATATTCTAGCGAAAGTTATGGCCGAATTAAAATATCAAGGAGGGGTAGTTTGTATGGGAGGTAGGGGAACCCGTGGTCCGATTTGGCCCATTTTCACTACCGTCCAAGATTTTAGCAAAACAAACATTCGACCAAAATTACAAACCGCTAGCTTCATTATTTCGGGAGTTATCGTGCTAACCCTGATCATTTATATATGTACATATATACTTTGCCATACCTCCGGTGGCTCTTTTGAGGTGTTACATAATATCGGCGTAACAAAAACAATATACCCTATACCATCTTATGGGTACAGGGTATAAAAATGCATGCTTCGTCCTCTATTTGAAAATTGGGTAGTCCTCTCTTTGGCAAAAAATAGGGATCATGCAATGTCCTTAGTTCTGGTGAAAAGGAGAGGCGGAGAGGAGTAATTCTCCAATTAGTATCTTTTTTAAAGAATGACCTAGTTAGCACATTTGCTTTTCGAAAGTAGGGCGTGTGCTAACATCACAAACGTAAAACTTATGCATGGCCTCGAAATTTATAGCAAATATAGCTAGCAGCTACGGTGTCCTACAAGTTTGTAAATTTTAGAAATATATACTCACGAATTACTTTATTGTTTTCATAATTTCCCTTTTTTTGACATATAACTGTTTTGAGGTGTTCCCGCCAGAAAAGCGGTAATGCTATACGTTCTATGACTCCGAAAATTTTGGGAACAACTGATCTAACCCAATATAAAGGTCTGGTACTCCAATCATAGTAGCGAAAATTTGTACGAAAATTGGAATACTGTGGATTCACTCACCGTAGTAAAAAAGCCAAAATTATTTCAGGACACAGTTTTTTCGTATATGTATGACAAAATTGCTATCTATTTTGCACCAAAATTTGCTGAAGAAACGGCTAATTTGAAGTGTAATAAATACAGAAATTATTATTCTGAAATGCAACATTTGATAACCGTAAAAGTATAAGCAATTTTGCAAAATGATCCCCCTCCTCTCCAAAAAGCTATCTACGCCACTGCTCTGGTGTGTCTGTGATTGGTAATTGTTAACCTGTATTCATTTGAAGCAGTATCGCAGGATTGCTTCCCATTGTAGACGAAAAACATAATGGGGTTAGAGAAAGAGGATCGAGAGTGGTACCGATTTGCCGCAACTTTATTCCACTCACTCTACAAAACAGGCTGTTGATCAATGACTACAAGACCAAAAAATAGCATTAAAAATTGTGAAAACTGTACAACTGAAACCCAGCTGGAGACCAAGGTTCATTTTTATATAAAAAAAATAACAGGCGCTGCAGTCCAACATTGGACTAAGGCCGCAGATGTGTTAGTGACATCCATAAGATCTTAACTGCTTTTTTGTTGAGGTGTTGAGATCAACAGCACGCTCAGCAGTGTTATTTATCCCCATAAATGGGTGGTACTCGTTTAGCATCTGAGTGAGATCATAGTCCGTCACATGGATCGTGAGTTCGAAAAACACCATCAACTGAAGTCGTCCACGGTGAGTCTCGAACCCATCACCCTGTGCACCGAAGCTGCGTGCACTAACCACTACACCAGCCAGACTACCATTTTTATATAACTCCTCGAATATTCCAGCGCTCCTGTATGACAAACCCTATACATAGTTTGTGGCGCGATGTTGCAATTTAGTCATGTAAGTTTTGCAGGATGTATATACGGGTAACTTGAGGGATGCAGACCGATTTTCGGTGTACGTAATAACTTTCATAGATGGTAGAATGAATAAAGTACCTAGTCCTAGGGGGTGAGGATCGTATATGTGTATGGTCTCCTGTGGAACGAACAGTGTACGACAACGGAATTGTAAATCCGTTGGTGCGGGTAGCATATGTGCGGTTTTACGAAACTCATCGTATAGTGTACAGCTCCGGGTGGTATTATTAGAACCATTCGGGATTTTGCGAAATAGAAGTTGCTGACACTTTTTTTGTGTATTCGCATCATAGTTGAGGCGAAAACTATATTGATTTTCTTATTGCTTTTCGATGTTTAATGATACCCTTTTTATTTGAATTCTAGAGTGTCGAATTGATGTCGTTTGTAATTGACAAAATTTAGTACGATGTTTCAACTGAGACTTTTCTATGTTAAAGTTAACTTACGACTTGCTGCGTTGCTGACATTTCATCGTTACATACCTAAATTAAAGTGCATTGGTATAATAGTGCTTGCAAAAATGTAAAAATGTAGGTTTTATCCATTAGAACATTGCTTGAATGCCAGCTGGTGAAAGGTAGAAATTCTAGCTTTTTTGCCAAGCCGTATTAGCTCTAATATCTTTGACTGTAGCTCATGACTTTTTCTTACATACTTGCATCTATGAAATCTCATATGCGATTTGACATTAAGTACTCTACGATATGAAACATGACAAACATGTCGAAAATACGGTAGGTAATGCATCCTTCTGCCTGAATCTGTGCACGCGGAAAATATATACATACCTATGTCTGAAGAGCTTTCTCTAAGCAAAATCCCTCCATGGTGGACGGACCAAAATAAGACTTCCACTATGCCGTACCATACAAGGATTTCAAACCATGCACATATGTAGGTAATCAGCGTTATATCATATTATGTATATTAATTTTGAATTTTGAATTTTGAATTTTGAATTTTGAATTTTGAATTTTGAATTTTGAATTTTGAATTTTGAATTTTGAATTTTGAATTTTGAATTTTGAATTTTGAATTTTGAATTTTGAATTTTGAATTTTGAATTTTGAATTTTGAATTTTGAATTTTGAATTTTGAATTTTGAATTTTGAATTTTGAATTTTGAATTTTGAATTTTGAATTTTGAATTTTGAATTTTGAATTTTGAATTTTGAATTTTGAATTTTGAATTTTGAATTTTGAATTTTGAATTTTGAATTTTGAATTTTGAATTTTGAATTTTGAATTTTGAATTTTGAATTTTGAATTTTGAATTTTGAATTTTGAATTTTGAATTTTGAATTTTGAATTTTGAATTTTGAATTTTGAATTTTGAATTTTGAATTTTGAATTTTGAATTTTGAATTTTGAATTTTGAATTTTGAATTTTGAATTTTGAATTTTGAATTTTGAATTTTGAATTTTGAATTTTGAATTTTGAATTTTGAATTTTGAATTTTGAATTTTGAATTTTGAATTTTGAATTTTGAATTTTGAATTTTGAATTTTGAATTTTGAATTTTGAATTTTGAATTTTGAATTTTGAATTTTGAATTTTGAATTTTGAATTTTGAATTTTGAATTTTGAATTTTGAATTTTGAATTTTGAATTTTGAATTTTGAATTTTGAATTTTGAATTTTGAATTTTGAATTTTGAATTTTGAATTTTGAATTTTGAATTTTGAATTTTGAATTTTGAATTTTGAATTTTGAATTTTGAATTTTGAATTTTGAATTTTGAATTTTGAATTTTGAATTTTGAATTTTGAATTTTGAATTTTGAATTTTGAATTTTGAATTTTGAATTTTGAATTTTGAATTTTGAATTTTGAATTTTGAATTTTGAATTTTGAATTTTGAATTTTGAATTTTGAATTTTGAATTTTGAATTTTGAATTTTGAATTTTGAATTTTGAATTTTGAATTTTGAATTTTGAATTTTGAATTTTGAATTTTGAATTTTGAATTTTGAATTTTGAATTTTGAATTTTGAATTTTGAATTTTGAATTTTGAATTTTGAATTTTGAATTTTGAATTTTGAATTTTGAATTTTGAATTTTGAATTTTGAATTTTGAATTTTGAATTTTGAATTTTGAATTTTGAATTTTGAATTTTGAATTTTGAATTTTGAATTTTGAATTTTGAATTTTGAATTTTGAATTTTGAATTTTGAATTTTGAATTTTGAATTTTGAATTTTGAATTTTGAATTTTGAATTTTGAATTTTGAATTTTGAATTTTGAATTTTGAATTTTGAATTTTGAATTTTGAATTTTGAATTTTGAATTTTGAATTTTGAATTTTGAATTTTGAATTTTGAATTTTGAATTTTGAATTTTGAATTTTGAATTTTGAATTTTGAATTTTGAATTTTGAATTTTGAATTTTGAATTTTGAATTTTGAATTTTGAATTTTGAATTTTGAATTTTGAATTTTGAATTTTGAATTTTGAATTTTGAATTTTGAATTTTGAATTTTGAATTTTGAATTTTGAATTTTGAATTTTTTTCAATTTTTCGTTTTACATTTTCAAGTGTCAATTACGCCATGGAGCATTTCAGTTAAGCATTCTAAAATCTAAAAAAAAATGCTGTACATTGCATATATCTTTCCCGTTATTGCACAAATCGAAGAGTTAGATAGCCACTAGATCAGGGCTGTCCAACCCTCAGCCCTCGAGCCGCATGCGGCGCCCTGAAGTTGTCAATGTGGCTCGCCAGATATTTGCATTACATTGGGAAAAACCTCGATTACGTTATTTCCAAACTACATACTCCAACGAATTTTCT
The DNA here is from genome assembly GCA_949715475.1 of Microchrysa polita. Classification (NCBI taxonomy): domain Eukaryota; kingdom Metazoa; phylum Arthropoda; class Insecta; order Diptera; family Stratiomyidae; genus Microchrysa; species Microchrysa polita. The sequence continues at coordinate 128,230,033 of OX454415.1, read as the reverse complement.
TAAAAAATTGGTCAATAAATCAATCAAAACTACCTCATTTATTTCACCCAAACAATATTTAGCTACCCTTCGGTTCAATTGAAAAATGGCGTTAGTCATGCTGCATACCCATTCTCATGTTTCGAATCCCTTACCCCGTATCCTTCCTGCTCTTGCTATACGAAAACCCATCTCCTTCGTGCCGATGCCATTCTTTCACATTAATATCCCTTTTTCGAGATTTTATTTCTCCTCGCAGTTGATGGCGAGTCGTTAGTCTTTGCAGAAGTGCTCTCTTCTGGGCTATGGCTTTTAGTTTAATGGTCCAGCGCTGAACATTTTGCTTTCGCTCCTTGAGCGCGCCGGGCCATTCCTGATTAGAATTGACGAGTGTGTTTCCCTACACTCCCATCGCTGGATAAACTATTCAAGCTCACTTCGTCAATAAGTTGGTACTATACGGTCTCCTAAAACGCACCGTTTGCACAATACCACCGCCAAGTCACCACCACGACGAACTGAAAAAAAAATCAGGACAAAAGAAAGAAGACAAAATTCCTAACTGAAGCTTCTCTGATGCCCTCTCTATACATCCATAAAGGCTCAACGAGCCAAACAACAGCTTCGGGGGGAATTTAAATTTCTCTACTGGTACGTTTGCTCCTTTGGCTCCCACAACTTTTCATACTACTGTTGCTGAAATGCATTTTCGTTGAATTTTATGAGACCCATGAATGCTGCTGCTGCTGTTATGTACATGGATGAATCGTCCTTCACGTCCGGCCTGGCATATTCATCCCGTCAATGCATCAAATAGTCTCCGAGTTCGTGTGCAACTTCACAGGATATGGCAAAGCATCTATTTTGATGACGGGTAATTAGAAGATCTTTGACGAAATGGTGAGTGGCAGGCGACTGACTATACCTATACAGTAGAAGAATATGGTCGGTATCCTCCAGACTATTATGGGCTGATATGGCGAGCCAAGTCAGCATCAGCATCATATCCTCCCGGTTGAAGGACTGTTGAATGCAGAAAGGATAATGTTAGCGATGCACCATAAAGTGGGCACATTTGATTTTGATTGGTCTCGGCAGTTTTGAAAAGAGACATGGTCGTCCGCCCGACGGAATTTGCAAAGAGAGGCAACAGTTGTGGCCTGCTGGAGGGCGTATTTGCTTGGAATGGGCATGGATGACGTTGATATCTCTGAAACATTTATGGATACTTGAAAATTTCGCTCAATACCATCATCAAAAGATTGTGCATGAGAGTACTAAGTGAAATTGGCTATTAAACGGGTTATTGTTACTGAACTTTCTCTTATGGATCGCGTTTATGTCGAGTGTATGGGTAATATATGGGCGAAAGTTGATGGGAAGCGCGAAATTTATGGATTTTAATAGATTCCATTTATGTTGAAATACTTTAAATTAAAGACTATTCATAAAAGCTCTTTTGAAAAGTAGAAGCGTTTTAATGGATATGCGGGATATAGCTTTTCACAAAGGTCGATCCCTATTCTTTTTCAGTTATAGGAAAATCGCAGACCCTTAGCTTTGGAGGAGATGCCTGATAGGTTGAACTGCTCCTGCCGATTCTTTTATTTTGTTGCACTATCTGGGTAATCGGAACGACAACGGTGAGATGTTGGTAGAGTTCTGCAAGTGGAAGAACTAAACTGTTGATCGGCACCGAACTCTGATTAAAATCGGATCGGGTGGCGACGTAACTTTAGATTTTTAATTTTTTTCATACTCAGTTCGTTTGTTCATCGTTAGCGCCCATTTGCCCAGGAAAAAAAAAATTGTGTGCTCACCGACCCAAAAAAAGGTTATTGGAAAAATATCATTTGGTGAAAATCGCGACGTCACTTTCAAATGTCCAGCCTATTCAAGCATTCGCAGTGAAAACAATGAAGCAGAAATTTTAGGTTTCTTATTTGTTTTTAAATATTTGAATTTGATTCAATGATACAAAAATTATAATATTAAGCACACACTGTCGGAACAGTTCAAGTTTGTACGGATTTTATGCTCACGTGGAGAACGATTCGAGTCTTGTTCCTGAGTTCCAATTGTGGATGCTTCGATGCCGAGACTATAATGATGAATGCTGCTAATTCGCTGTCCGGCTCGCATTTTATACTGTACGAGCCTGCTTGCTGTTGGTCATTTTGCTATAGCTGCTAGTGCTGTACCTGTACGGTGTGTGCTAGCGGGACCTTGTTTACATGTACATTGCATGCGGTGGCGGTGCTGTTGTGTTTTCGAGAAACCGATAGTCTGATACAGTGAATATTGATGGTGTGTGTTGGAAGCGTTGTTACAAAGTGCGTTTTCAGCATTTTGTCCGCGCTATGTGGTGTAACCCCGTCTTTCAAAGAGGCTGTAAAATACCGTGGTGCTGATCTGTAGATGCAGTTTGCGTCACTTTAAAAATATCCTGTGCTAGTTGACGCGCCACGTCGCACAAAAGTGCTAAAGCCAAATAGTAATAAAAGTATACAAACCACTTGCTGAAGAACATATAATATAATACATACTGCACCGACTTCTCAAACGAAGCATGACTTTATAAAAACACAGAAAGCAGTATATCAAGTGACAAAGATATTTTCTCCACTCCGATAAAAATCTATTATCCTGAAAGAAATGCAATGTTCACCGGACATACTCTAAAAATTATGCGAACTCAGTGAAGTTATGCCCGCACAAAGAACGGAACGTTTATGCAACAAGACCGCACGGTCAACACACTCCAAAAATATAGCGAGAAAAATCATTTCAACGCTTCCAGTGACTTTTTCCCTGTTTAACCTGCATGGTGCCTGCTAGTGAAGCTTCGTTGAATTCCTGAATTAAGAAGAGAGAAAAAGGTCCTTCCCATTGCCGTTTGTCTGCGCGGAATAAACTGTACATTGTAGTGAACCTTTATGAATTCATTCTTCTGTTCAATTTGACCCCACCTCGTCTGGTATTACCTACATGTTTGTCGACTCAGCTGGTTTGAAGTTTCGGAACGGGAGTCCTATGTTGCCAACGACGAAAAATAAGTGTGCGGGCTCACAAAAAAACAGTCCATAGTCCATGAATATCCACCAAGTTATCGCCTGTCTACTGACTTGTTGCCCCGTTCGACCATGAATTCTTGTTCGTTCGTTCGCTCGTTCGTTCATAAAAGGATACCAACGAGCAGCAGAGCACTGCCAACGTGTTTCCCGATTATTCCGACCAACAGACAGAATATAGAGTCCTTTTGCTTTGTTCGGCCACGTTTCTTTTAGTTTTTTTTTGTCAGGCTTTACTAACAGATCCTGCCTGTGGAGAATATGTATGAGAAGTACACGGGGCAATAGCAGGACTCAGGACCCAACCACACACGCCAGACCGCATACATAAGGCCCTTTCTGGATGAGAATGAATGGCGAACAAGAGCAGGAACAAGGCGTTAATGCGTTGTGCATAAAGTTTATACACGGTCGAGCGAAAAATATGATGCGCCAACTTTTTGTAGATTGGTGACTTGTTGGGGTGATTGCATATGAACTTGGATTCTCTAAATAACTCAGATTAAGGAGACAAGGAGTGACTGATAGCGAAGAAATTTAAATTTTAAGTTCAGCCAAGTGGTAGGTTCTTATATATCTACTAAATTAACTTATACAAAAAATGTCATCAATTGCAACTTTTATTTTGCAGACAGTTCGTTGTTTTGAGGCCTGTATTAAGACAGATACTACTCGTTTTTCCAAAAAACATTGCACTGTCATGTCCGTTCAACTTGTATTGTGTAGAATGCATCTCCGAATCCATTTGAACAACTGCTCCTCGTAACGAACATGATTCCAGCTACATTCCTAGCTTCGATGCTTAACGAAACATGAAAAGGACTCAACCAATGCTAAAAGGGTATTTTTTCAAGTGAAGCTTTTTTACGAGTTGATTGAACAGTGCCAGCGCAGCCAGAGAGTCAGTCGACAGCTGAAGATACCGATGGAAAAAAAGTGAAGTGACTCGAAATCATATAGACGTCCTGCGAGCGTCGTGAATGATTTCGATTCGAGAGTGAGCACAAGTGGTTGAAGTCCGAACACAGAACACTATTTTCCGAGGATTTATTCCATCAGACAGACCGTTAAATGTTTTCTGATGTAGATGAGTATGATGGAAAGTATTTGTGTATCCCAGTGACATTTTGTTTGACCTATTTTGATATTTTAATATTTTAATTTGCATTTCTGGTCGATGAAGTACAGGTTATTGAGGTGTGGCCCTCAAATTCATTCTAGAAGTGCTTATAGTAGGTAGTCTGCGGGAACGATGTAAATTTCCTATATTATCACGTTATTTATAAGTGAAAGTGATGTCATTCTTTTGAGACTGGGAGCTCAAGCCAGTGTCCAAGCAAGATTTAAACACATAAAACACGTCACTCTTTTCTTTGGCATATTAATTGCGTCATTCAACCAAAGCGGGAGAATCCACTTAATTCTGCATTGAAAATGCGGTTTTCTGTCGAGTCATAGTCGACATTTGCACACCATTTTCCTTCTCACATACCTTTGTTAAGGTGAGCTCTAAGCAACAATCTCCTCTATTTCTGGATAGTATAAATTTTTAGATTTGGGTCTGAAAAAAGGACTAACCATAGTGCACAGCACACGATCTCTATTGTATGCCGGATAGGATATAGAATTCTCTGCGGGCTCTTTTCTCGATAGCTTGCTGTTCTCTTTTCATTTTTACATTATGTATGTACATACCGTACATACGAGTACCTACATTCCTTTTTCACAAGCAATATGCAAGGAGAGCATCGCGCAGCCGAATAATAGAAACGATCCTAACTCCGGCCTTACACGTTCAGCAGCATAATGCAGTAAAGGTTAAAGACCATTTTTCAGGATATTACAAATAAGGAAAACCACCGACTGTCTCGACATTCCTATAGCAGAGAATATCGCATAACTTTCAGGATGAAATTTTATTTTCCCTTTCGATTCACGCCGGCAAAAGAGGTGTGCGCGTTGGTTCGTTCTTCTGCAGACGGTGTAGGTACAGGAAATTCGTTGTAAGCAAACGAAAAAGGATGAAAGTATAACAAATGGATACTACGAGAAGTTGTACTATTTTGAAAGTCACAAATTCACTGATTTACAGGGCTAGTCCTTGCACTTATTTCGGATGAAAGGGCTAATCCATTTTAATTCGTTTCATGTAAATCATGCTTAATGAAATTTATTGATTGTATTTGGGTGAAAGGGATATGAGCATGAAAAAGGCTCAAAGAAAATTTGGAGAATTCAGTGGTGCTTAAGTATTGATTAGTTTTAAAATATTTGAAATTATGGTGTCAATTCGATGAGCACGTTATCGGCTTCAAACACATAAACGAGCGCAGGTGTGCGATCCGTCTCGCTGAGTCCATGGCTAACGGCTAACAACCGCCTAGAAGTAGTCTTAGCATCACTTCCATGAAACGAAGTGGAGCTTCCAAAATCAGAAACAAAATTGTCTTAGGGGTACCAATTGAGCTCACAACCTACATGACGCATGCGACAACAAACGGGAAGCGCGCGGGTACACAACCGCCTTTATGTAGAAACTATCGCCTATGCTAACCATCATCAGCAAATTTAGGCGTCCATGAGTTCTGGGAAGAGCTCAAGCACATCATCAATTGAGCTGCAGAGAAGGTCGAAGGTTACAAATACCGACTGATTCAACGATGAACACAAGACCCCAATTGCTGAAATAATTAAAAATTACTTTTGGACATAGCAGAGGAATGTAGTCTGGCTGGTCTAGCGGTTAGTGCGCGCACCTTCGGTGCACAGGGTAATGAGTTCGAATCTCACCGTGTTCCATGGTGTTTTTCGAACTCACGAGCTTGTGACGGACTATGATCTCACTCAGATGTTAAACGAGTACCCATTTATGGGAATAAATAACACTGCTGAGCGTGATGCTGATCTCATTGCCTCAACAAAAAGCAGATAAGATCTTGGAAATACGATGTCACTAACACATCCTGCGGCCTTAGTCCAATGCTGGATTGTCGCGCCTGTTATTTATTTAGGGGAATTTACGGTTTCGTTCGAAAGATCAATGGTGCATCCGGTACAACCACGAATGGTATCAGCTGAATCACAAGCATATGCCCAATTGAGTGATGAAAGTGCAACGAGTGGACGGAGTCTGATTGCGTGAACTACCCACAGCTCGATGGGAGCAATTAGTAGGAGAGGACAAAGGAAACCACAAAAACAGAAGTGAAAATTCAGTTGCGTAATTGAAACACTAACCAGATAGATGACTTGCTTGATATACTGAACACTTCATTGTCAAATTCAATTCACAAACAAAACACATCATAACCATTCACAACCTATACAGCAGACAATGTCAGCGACTCCAACTTCCTCAGCTGAAAACAATAGTTCATAAACTAACCAGCAAAATAAGTAATAAATTCAGGAAGTCTTAAAAACAGACAGACAGATTTGGATATTCGCGAAAATGTTAAATACATGCCATACATCCCCCATCTTAGCCATAATAGTACCTCAGTATTTGACCATCGCGATAAGGCTCAATTAATAGCCAAACATTTTCTATCGGCACATAATGCAAGCGCTCACTTAGGCAATACAATAACGAAAGTCATGGTACACGATTCCGTGCGTAAGCTATCAACCACCAGTTCAGACCCATTGAGTGCATTCAGCGAGCACATATTGTGATGTGCTACATATCCCCACCCAGGGCCGGCCCTAGGGGTGGGCGAACTGGGCGGTCGCCCAGGGCCACCATACTTAAGGGGCCACCACTCTTAAGGAACCTTTACCTTCAAGGGGCCACCACTCGGAAAGGGGATCACTCAAAGGGGGTCTCCACGCGACACCCGTTTGAAATATGTGCTCGAACTAAATTAAAGTTAAATATAAAGTGAAATAACGATGATGTGATTTTATTGATAAGAAATCTATTATAACATGAATAGAGAAAATACATCCATCCTTCTCTATCTCTTTCTCAAATTGCAATATCTGCTCTCCAACATCACCTTTGATGTTTGTTAAAAATAACCGTGACAGTTGCACGGTTGATTTTTAGAACTCGCTCGAGAAGTATAAACCTGAGATTATACCATGATAATTAATAGGCGACAGCCAGTAGTGATGACATCAGAGGCCACTACTCCACGGATTGGTATAATACGCCGATGACGTTGCTATTGCAGTTAGAGGCAAGTTTCCTGATACTCTTAGCGGGCTATTAGAAAACGCCCTAGCTATCCTAACGGATTGGGCAAATCTCAGTGGAGTCGGAATTAATCCATCCAAAACAGAATTTGTCTTCTTTACAAGAAAGCGCACAATTCCTCATATTAGGCTTCCCAGGCTAGGAGGCTTTCAAGTTGAGCTTGCTGAAACCGCGAAGTTTCTTGGACTTATCCTTGATAAGAAACTAAAATGGAAGCCCAACATCGAAGAAAGGATGAATAAAGCTACAGTAACACTCTATTCGTGTAGGAAAGCCATCGGGAAAACCTGGGGTTTGCAGCCAAAAGTTGTGCATTGGATGTATACCGCTATTGTGCGGCCAGTCTTGCTTTACGGAGTTAGTGTGTGGTGGATGGTACTGAGCACCGCTACCTATTATAATTTGCTGGTCAAAGTTCAAAGGTTGGCTTCTCTTCTTATAACAGGAGCTTTTGGAACTACTCCTACATTCGGATTAGATATGGTCCTGGGACTGTTCCCATTGGACATTTTCGGCCAAAGAATGGACGCAAAAGTGGCCTTGCGCCTACGTGAAACTGGTCTCTGGCGAGCGCTGGACTATGGGCATTCAGCGATACTTCGTAATTTTAACCTGCCCCTAGCGACTGAATACACTGTTCCCAATCACTTCTTTGGTAGTTTGATTCCCTCAAGGGAATCTTGGGATAGTAACAGCTTCTTGGTCAGTGGATCCATTTCCATCTATACTGATGCAGGAGTTGGTATAGGAATCCACTCGGATGTGTTGAATATTCATTTGTCTTTCCGCCTGCCTAATTTTTGTAGTGTCCTCCAAGCGGAGATCTCCGCGATTTTTGAAGCCTTAACTTGGTCGGGCTGTCACGTCATCACTGGTAGGGACGTCTTTATATTCACAGATAGTCAGGCTGCAATTCGATCAATTGATTCAGTGCTGACCACTTCAAGAATGTCGTTCAGTACTTAGAGAGATGGGTCGCTTCTTCAACATTACGCTATGGTATGCTGTATACCGGGCCATAGTGGCTTTGCAGGTAATCGCAATGCAGATGACTTGGCCCGGCATGCGTCAGCAGGTAGTAGCGTTGAAGACGGTATTCCTTCTTGAAAACACCTATTGCACCTATTAATATGCGCAACGACGAGAATGATTTCGCCAAACCTAGACAATGTCCGTTCTAAGATGCTACTTTCCTTAGACAGAAAGCATATTCGTAGTGTAGTGGGAGTAATGACAGGGCACTGTCCTATTGGAGAGCACGCGAGAAGACTCCGAATTCCTCACAACGACTTCTGTAGAAGTTGTGACGATGAAGAAGAGGAAGAGAGTGTGCATCACTTACTCTGCCACTGTCCCGCCCTGGCTGAGAAACGAATGCGTTTTCTGGGCTCAAGGTATTTCTACGATACCGATGATCTTCGGGATGTGAGCCCAATACTGCTCAATAAATTTATTGTAAGCACGGGTTGGTTTTTAGGCAGTTAGTAGAGACATGATTCTCTCGGTGGTATCACAATGGACCAAATCTGGTCTAAGTGTGCTGGGTGCAAATCTGGCGGCCCCTGTACCTAACCTAACCTAAGGGAAGAAAGAAGAAAAATAAACCTAGATCAAAATTTTCGAATGACGGTATTCGCACCCTTGAATTTATGCTTGCTTCAGAGACCACGAAACCTGAGCATTGCGGCCATACAAAAATCTTAAAATCGAGATTATTTACTGGATATGCTTTTACTTTACAAGGCGTGACGCCTTCAGGTCGCAAGAAGTTTGAATTAGTGTTTATCATGAAAAGAATAACTTAACCGTACGCACGTTACCGACGTCAAACCCTTAAGTGAAGATTGGAGTTTGCCGCATAGAAAACTGGTGGAAGCATTATTTATAGAAACACGATGCACCGCGTGTACAAAATTATCTAACGCAGTGCTTACCAAACGGGGTTCCGTAAAAAACTAGGGTTCTATGACAACTTCTCAAAAATAGGAAATGTGTAATTTAGAAATTATTTTTGGTTGAAAAATTCAAGGAATGCATAGAAAAATTCCACAAAATGTTGTAATTATAAAATTCGCGTTTAAGGCTGCCAACTGAGCACTCCGGTGACAGCCAATAATTAACATAAATCTCGCAAAGTTATGAAACTCACAGAAACCGCCAGATGGATGAAATTTTGAATGTTTGGCGTGTGAAAAGCAGTTACACGGCTGACAAAAATTTTCCAAATGTAAGTTTTCTTCCAATTGTATGAAATAATTGGAAACATTTTCATTGAGATATGCGTAACCCCAAAAATAAATAAATAAAAAAGTTCCTGCGATTTTTTAGTGAATGCTAGAAACATGATCATGAGAGAAGATTAGAATTCCGCAAGCTCTTGGGTGATTAAGAAACAGCTAACCGCAGCTCTTAATATTTGATACTTTTTGTTTGTGTATTAGGTAAGGGGCCACCATCATCGATTTGGCCCTAGGCCACCAGAGTGCTAAGGCCGGCCCTGTCCCCACCACAAGAAATGGGAAAACTGCTAAATTTGTGTTCGCTGAATGGACTTGCTACATGAAATGTCAGTTCTCTCTTACCAGCTGATACATCCGCCTGACCACACGAATTCAAAAAACCTAAAACTGCAACTTTCCTTTCAAAATACGTACTCTCATCGCACAATACATTTTTTCAGCTGAAATGTGAATAAACAATTTACAGTATTGATGGTCGAAGCCAGTCGAGCAGCTGTGCGTGACAGTTGATCGAGCAATCCAAGTAGCAGCTACACATCTAAATGTAGCATTCCAATTCAACGCTATATAGGGGAAATTTTCGATACATCGCATGTGGACCGATTAGCGGGTGAGTGGGACGCGGGGAGAGAACACTTTCCAGTAGCTCTTTCCAATATGTGCTCGCTGAATGCACTCATTGAGTCCATCTTATGCACAACAAGTGAGCTAAAGAAAAATATTAAAAAATTTAAACGCATAGTAATGGTTGAATTAGATATCCCGCGTCAGCATCAGCATCGGCAGAGACATCGGCATCAGCAGAAAAATTTCAATTTAGAACACACGCATTTGCCTTTGATGACCCACATTGACAGCAGAAGCAGAAAAAATGCTTCTGCCGCTGCTGCTGCTGTCAATGTGGGTCATCAAAGGCAAATGCTTGGGTTCTAAATTGAAATTTTTCTGCTGATGCCGATGCCTCTGCCGATGCTGATGCTGACGCGGGAAATGTATTTCAACCATTATGATAAAATAACTTACGAGTTGATTAATAGTTGAAATAGATTGGATGCGTCAGCATCGGCAGAGGCATCGGAACAGCAGAAAAATTTCAATTTAGAACACACGCATTTGCCTTTGATGACCCACATTGACAGCAGCGGCAGAAGCATCGGCAGAAGCATTTTTCTGCTTCTGCCGCTGCTGTCATTGTGGGTCATCAAAGGCAAATGCGTGTGTTCTAAATTGAAATTTTTTTGCTGATGCCGATGCCTCTGCCGATGCTGATGCTGACGCATCCAATCTATTTCAACTATAAAAATCTCCCACAGAAGTGTTTGGTATTTTTAAGCTTTATCTTCAATTCCTGCTTGAAACTACATTATTTTCCACAGTGTTGAAAGCATGCTGTAGTTCTTTCTATTGCAAAATCTGGCAAGAATCCCAAAATGGCCACAATATATAACCCGATAAGCCTACTGCCCGCCCTTGGAAAGCTATTCGAAAAGATATTAGTATCGAGAATAAATAAAGCTGCCGATTCGTTGGTTTCCGTGGAAGACACTTCACTACCCAGCAAGTGTTTAGGGTAACTAAGGGCCATTTTTTCGTACATCTTATAGGCTGGTTAGTCTTATTGCCTAGAGAAGACACACACAATATTTAGAAAGCTTTTCCATTTTATTGAATGAAATTTTTGTTTATTTTGCATAGTTCTGCCATATTTTGATGGATACACCATCATCTTAGATTAAAAAAATCATTGCACGGTTTCATGCAACAGCGTAAATAAGCAAAAGATAACATAACTATGCAAAATAAACAAAAATGTCATTCAGTACAATGGAAAAGCTTTCCAAATATTGTGTGTGTCTTCGCTAGGCAATAAGACTAACCAGCCTATAAAATGTACGAAAGAATGGCCCTAAGAATAATAATCAAGCTTTTAAGGCAAATAAATCAGTAGGGGCCATTCTCTCAAAACTCTTATAGAATGGTTAGTCTTATCGGATAGAGAAGACACACAATATTCAGAAAGCTTTTCCATTATATTGAATTGCATTTTTGTTAACTTTGCATAGTTATGTTATCTTTTGCTTATTTACGCTGTTGGATGAAAGTGCGCAATGATTTTTTCAATCAATCAAAGTGATAGCGTAAACAAGCAAAATATGGCGTAGCTATGCAAAATAAACCCAATTTCCATTCAATACAATGGAAAAGCTTTCTCAATTGTGTGTGTATCTTCGCTATGCTATAAGACTAACCAGCCAACAGGTACTGAATGGCTGAATTCAAATTGTAAGAAAACGACCGGACGGGTAAACTTGCACGACAAGAACCATCGTATGATCATTTCACACTATCCGATCAAAACACGGACCGGCGAACAATAATCACACAGCAAGTATGTATAAATGTTGCCATGCACGCTCCAAAGTTAGTGTACAATTAAGTGACGAGTCGACAAGATTAAAATGCAAGTAAAACACGCGCTAATTGTCTTTGCAGAACGCCTGAACTATTGGTAGATGCAATCGTCTTATCGATCATACGATTCCTACGAAAGAAAAACAATCGTGTCACGATTTTTTTCTTTCGTAAGACTCGTTCTTACAATTTGAAATGAACAATGCTTGTCTGCTGGCCACTACAAAAGCTCTCTTGTCTTGCAAGTTTACCCGTCCGGTTTCGTCTTATAGTCTGAAATCAGCCAATAAGAGCTATCAGAAACCGGGCCTAGGTCTAGTAACTTTAGACATTGAGAAGGCCTTTGACACTGTCTCGCTCGAGGGACTAATCCACAAGCTGTTGTCTTTTCGTTTCCCAATTTACTACAATTTATTTACGGCCAATACGGCCGATATCCCTAATTCTACCAACTGCGATATAGCGCTGTTTGCGGATGACATGTGCATCTACTTGTAGTGAATTCTCTAGAACGTCACCTTGAAATACTTTACCAATATTATCACCGCTGGAAAATAAAAATCAATATCAATCCAAAACGAAGGCAGTGTATTTCAGCCGATAGTTGAGTAGGAACAAACTACTCTCCCGAAATCTGGAATTTTTAGGAGAAGCAATTGCTTAGGATGATGATATAATTTACGTCGGAGTCAACCTAGATAAGAAAATGACCTTCAGCAAACACGTAGATACTATCAAAAATGTCTAAAGCATCACACTCTCTACCAGTGGCGCAACCAGGATTTTGTCCTGGAGGGGGCTAAGTTCATCCGCATTACACTATATTTGATGTTGCTGCCGCAAGTTAGGGGACAGTGCTTTTTTCATTTAGCATTATGCAGTAGTGCCGTTGCATTCACGGATTTTTTTCGATGTAAAATGTTTCGCAGCGTCAAATGTTAAAGCAATAACACTTTGCCGAGTTACGGATTCATTGACCGCAATCAGAGCAAAATTACTAAAATGTACAACAAAAAAATAAAAATTTTGTGACACACTCAAAACCGGATCGAAGTTGGGCTAATGGCTGAGAACCTTATCTTTGCAGCAAAATAGCAATGGATAGTCAATAGTCACTCTTAGAAGACTATTTTAGAAAGAACCAATTGATTTCGGATGTGAATTGATACGATGGCGACTGGCGATATAAGATCGAAGGATGCAACAACTGAATACAGTTCAATTTTTTGTGAGCATTTATTTTGAAGAATATTTTTTTTTACAAATGTTACTTCAGACCAGTGTGTCTTTTTTTTGCACAACGATGTTTGTAAAAATCTGGTAAGGATATTGCAACCTGCGCAGACCATCGACACTAGCGAGAAACCTATGCTCCAAGACCACGCTTTTCATATTCTTTATAAAATTTGCAAAGGAAATGTATTGCTTCATATTTCATTTTGCATTTTTTTCTTTCCCAAATTATAGGTCTGGGGGGGCTTAAGCCCCCTTAGCCCCTTCCGTGGTTGCGCCACTGCTTTCTACAACACTTACTGAATAAAAGATCCCAGCTCTTGCAGTTAAACAAAACACTGATTTACAAAATGGCAATACAACCAATTATATCTTTGCAATGCCTGTCTGAAGTCAATGTGCCCATACTTGCAATCCAAAAATTCAAATCGTTCAGAGCCGTAAAATCCATTTTGAACAAACCTCGTTACTTTCCGACGCGCATCATACACGATTCCACTGGAACACTTACAATTTCAGAACTTACCAGGAAATGCTCCTCCAGCTTCGAATAAAATTGCTTGACTAGCCCCAACCCGTTCATCAGACTAATTATAACATTAATTAAAAACACTAAAAGTCGATTGAATTGTAGTATTCCTTATAGTTCAAATGCATGTAAGTTAAAAGTAAGTGATTGTTAAGATTAAAAGTAAGCTAGACGAAAGATAAATTTAAGGATCAAACATGGTTTTTTAGTTAAATTTACATTGTATAACTATAATAACTGGTTTCTAGAAAGAAAGCACGGTTCGCCCACTTAATAAATCATAAGATTCATTGTTTGTACTCTTAAGGAATTAAGAACCACTTTTTTGTGAATTTTAAATAAATAAATTTCAACTTGAATTAATTGAAACACTTGAGGTAGGTCTAAATATTGCGGAAGACTGAGCAGTAAGACACTCGTGCTTACTACCTGACAACGCTGTCAGTTTGCCTGGGTAACTGCCAGGGGCGGCAGTTATCTAAATCCTTCAAACTTTCCATTGATTTAAAATTCTCTAACCAAGTTATTTCGAGATCTAAAGATACATAACTTCAAAATCGGCAAACTTTCGCCCTACCGACGTCTACAAGTTTCAGCTCCTTTATTTTTTCAGTCCGACGACTTATCGATTGATCCTTGTTTACCAAATTGTTCAATATGACTGGCTAAAAATGATTAAGGGGCAAACAAAAGAAGTTGAGGAGGTCTAAAACGCAAGCAGGGTAAGTTGGTATTGATGTGAAATATAATGCAATGTAAAAGGACTAAATCGCAAACCATCAGCTGAATTCAATCACGAAATATTCCGGAGCTGCATGTCACCATTTTTACTCAACCATAGTAATCGGTCATTGTGCGTTTTAGACCCTTGATCCTGGAGAACACGGAAACTGCTTAATTTTCTTATTTTTCCTTTTCGAGGCTAATAGCTATAAACCTAGTTTTTTATTTGCCTCGGAGAAGTATAGTTAAAGTCACAGAATTCGGGGAATATTTCGATGTGAGGAAAAGTTTAGAGCTGGGAACGAAAAGCCAGCTGATTTGCTTTTAATTGACATTTTTCCGCATGGCATTATAGAACTTGTAGTCTGGCTGGTCTAGCGGTTAGTGCGCGCACCTTGGGTGCACAGGGTCATGAGTTCGAATCTCACCGTGGATCATGGTGTTTTTCTAACTCACGAGCTTGTGACGGACTATGATCTCACTCAGATGTTAAACGAGTACCCATTTATGGGGATAAATAACACTGCTGAGCGTGATGCGGATCGTTAACATAATCCACAAAAGCAGACAAGGGAAAAGAAGAAGAATAGTTAGAGGATCAGAATGGGAAACATGTTTGTAGAACATACGCAACTATTCCATTTCGTAACCCCGCCCGATGTAATCTCCTAATCTTTTCATGAGACGTGGGAAAAAGTACATTAAAAACAATATGTCTTCGTCATTTTGCTCATTGTGAATTATCTTCTTCTCAGTACCGTATATAGCCCCATCCCCATGTGATGCCATGGTGCATTAACTCCGCCGTTTATAGGCAATTTCGAGTCAACGTTACATTGCATATATTTCCTATCCGCAAATGTACGGAAAGTTTGGACCACGCCGAGATTCGATCTCCGGACCTCTGAATCGTAGACTCAACCAAGTGAGCCACAGAGCGTGTCAAATTGTCTGCCTGTTCAGAAATTCTGCTCATCCGTACAAAGGCTAGTCCAACGAACCGTACAGATCCCATGGGGCATTGCGAGCTTTTGGACGGGCATATTTGCGTTAAAAATGTTTTGCTGGACCCGAGAATTAATTTAGAAATTAAGCTTGCAAAGCCTTTAGCTGATAAACGCTTCAGGATTGCTTTCTGTGGAGTTTTCCATTTAAGGCATTAACTTCTGGCCAAACTTGGGTGTCGTACTGACCGACAAGCAAGAATTACTTGAAGTTAAGCAAAAGTGGCAAGGTTCTATGCAACAGTTATTATTTATTTAAAGAGTGCTATGTGGCTGTGGTCGTTCGGTCGCCACCCTGTGATATAGAGATTCATAGAGAAACGAGTTTCAATACTCGGCATGGCTCGTCGTACGTTTCTTATTCAGAAGAAGATAAAAAAAATTCTTATTATCGAATAATAAACAAAAATGCGACTAGGAAGTGGTATGGCTGACAACAACCGTATCACACTCCGAATTCAGTTGTCGTTGAAGCGTCGACGACTACACTGTCTGATTCACAGTGTCATTTCTTATTCAGAAGAAGATAAAAAAAATTCTTATTATCGAATAATAAACAAAAATGCGACTAGGAAGTGGTATGGCTGACAACAACCGTATCACACTCCGAATTCAGTTGTCGTTGAAGCGTCGACGACTACACTGTCTGATTCACAGTGTCATCGCCATCGGACCCCCCTATTAAGCCCACCTCAGCAAAAAACTGTTTTCTTTATTGACCAACCTTAGCCAACCCGCATGTGGAACCCACACATCGTTAGGTACTCTACTTTCCACTCTATCGAATTCACAAAAGATATGCAAGAAAGAAGCAGATCGGACGATGGAATAATTGGGCCGCTATAAAAAAAACCATCGTGCTGCCGTAGTAAGTAAATATGTATTTTAGCCACTCCCAAAAATATTTCATTCTTTTCCTTGTTTTTAATTCACTAGTTATTATTGGTTATGATTTTCCTTTTTCCTTTTATTCACACAAACTAGCTTTTTTGATTGTTAAATTTTGTTTTTATTATTGGTATTTTACGACGTTTCGCCCTAACCAGGCATCTTCAGGTCTATTCTCAATGTAAAATTCTATTTTTCCTTCTCTCCGACATTTAGTTAGATCGCGCCATGTTTTGTGTGAATAAAAGGAAAATCACTCCCAAAAATAGTCTCTTTCTCGTTTTTTTAAGCCACAAGGGCCGTTCCTGAAAGAATGCCCAAATACGTATACCGGTAAAATATTTAGACTTCTACTGTGAAGTTAAGTAAATGACGAATCTAGTATTTACATAAATTCTTCAGTTGATCAATTCATAGTTTGGATTCAGTCATTTGTTGATGCTAATCATCATCGAAGCAAGTATTTGGCATACTGAAACAAAATATATTGTTGTTAAAACATTGATTGCCACCTGTATTTATTGCTACTGTAAAAAAATACTAATAAATTTGCCGATAGAAAAACAATTCTCCGATGAAAATCCACATCGGCTTCATCAAAGCACACGTATACAAACACATCATAAGTCCTTGCTCCTTCTATCAATGTACAATGACTATCAATGAACAATGGGTAACAAGTGCCAATTCCTCGAAACCGCGTCTCTTTGATTTGATGAGCTTAATCCAATTGAAATTGCGGAAACGTTGTCAGGGAGAAGCGAAAAAAACCTGGACAGCTCCTAGATATGCACTCACAAAATCTGTCTAAAAAGGGCATGCACACAGGCACAAAAACGGACGAGTCTCTTTCGGATTTTAATTTATAGGATTACATTCTATATGCTGCTCCTGCTATGTCGACTATATCGTACTTTAGGTAGTACGACTAAAAGTTTCACACGGATTTATCGTGGTCAGTCAGAATTGAATATGGTTTCGTTGCAAAACTCCAGGGTGTTAGGTACGAGTAGTATTACCTCGGTCATCGTCATCGGGGAACGAAGAGCGTCACTTCCTCTTAATCCCCAAAGCAATTACAGCTGGAGCAATGGCCATTTCATATACTCCTCCCTACCTATGAGTACGTACCGATCCTGAACTCATCGTCTCCTCTCCTCTATACATATAGCTTTCGTCATTTTTGGTTAACCGTATACTGTGATTATCGCGATTACCCGGAATGCGATTAATTTTAATTAATCCTCTCAAAGGATGTCCGGTATGGCGAAAGAGAGTGGCATTCGTGAATATGAGAAAAAAAGCCGTCAAAAGCATTGAACGAAAAGAGGCCAAAATCAGCGAGATTGCAGCATATTCACTGCGATCCGATCAATAAATTTTTTTGTCCTATCGTCCTGTATCCATTGCGCGCTGACTGAATTTAGAGACGGGACTTCAATCCGCCCGGACTTTATGATGATAATAGGGTATAGAGAGCTAAACGGCTTCGCTGTATATGTATGAAATATGTTGATGAAAGCGATTAAGCTATTCACGGTAATGTGTAAGCTTAATTTCGATATACGTTCGGTACACCTTGCCCTGAAAGGATACTCACTCACATCCTTTCAGGGCAAAGCGGAAAATAGGTAGGTATACGCCACATATATAGTCTTTCCTAATTCAACCGTACTAATTTGCGGACGAACATAATGGTGTGGACTTTGCTAGATGTTCATTTTTTTTAAATCCTTTGTGGGCAGTTTTTGAAAGGATTGCATTTAAAAGCATAGCAAGTGGCAGTTATGAACGTTAGCCTGGGCGGAAGGACACAGAATTCTATAGAATGTAAAGGGTTTCTGTTTTTCAACACGCAATTGCTTTGTTGCAATTAATGGAAATTATGAGTTGCACTGTTGATTTAGAAATGCTTTTACTAATGTAGAAATTAGTAGGATTTCGTTGTTAAAGTTTTTTTGACTGTACTGACTGAGTTTTTCATGATTTTATATAAATTCTTTTGTATGGTACACATTTAAATTTTCGAGAATAAAACTATTTTTAACGAAGTCGGCATAAATTTCTGGTTTGGGATAACAACAATGTTCTTATTTGAAAATTATATGGGCGGATTTTCGAGGCTTAGAAATCTCGGGAATCGTCGATCGAATCATGCTTTCTTTTGTGAATTAAAACCCTTACGGAAACAAATGAAACACAAAACAATAATTTTGTCCATTTTGTGTATAAGTTAAAAATAATAATAATAATTGAAAACCTACCTCTACCATAATCCAAAATTAAATACAATTTTCATGCACATTCCTTTGACCCGAATGTCGAATAGTCAGACAGACATCCTTTAATTGGAATTTTATTGCGTCCATCTATATTAAAACGATGCTCCGGTTCAGTCCTTTTGAAATTATATACAAACGCGTACATTGCACACCGAAATGATGTACATGAAATTAAATTTTATCCTGAATTAATGCAAATTTCACGAAAATATTCATATTTTATGAACTACACATCGTTTATACACATAGGTTGAATGATGCAGACTTTAGGTTCTAAATGATGCATCTGGTTTTGCTTATGTTCGTGGTTTTGTTTCTTTTTAACTCATCTCTATGGTCTAACTTCCTGGGTCCTAGCTAGGCCACTATTAAATTAAGGCCATCATTACCACGAGTTTCAAATTACGCAATTGGACCATCATTTGCACAGTAATGACGTCTGTTGTAAAATTTAACAACAAGAATTTTGCAAAAATATTAAATTTGTTATGAACCTTGACCTATTGAAAAGAATATTCATCAATTTACCGCTATTGTGAGGGATATTTTCCCCTTTTACACAAACATAAAGTAAATGAAAAAGATGAATTCCAATGACGAAACCATATGTGCCACACTAATTTCAAACTGAAAATAGTGGGAATACAAGGAAAAGTTTTCAAAAAAAATCAGCCAGATGCTGAAAATTGAAGCAAAAATTTAATCTAAAAAAATCCTCCAATTGGATCTCGGCAGTCCATTTCGCACTACGTTGGATTCGATCAATAGATTACAAGAATAACGTCTACCAAGCTGATTGAGTGGGGATTTGTACGTATATTCGTCTGAATATCAGTTTCTATTGATTTTTTGTTAACAAGAATATTGAAGAAATATATATAAAGGGTCAACTTGCAAGGAGGAGTGCCTCTCTTGAAGGCTTTCACCTAAAATTTAGCCATTGTGATTTAGTTCTTTGAGTGTTTGACTCATGAAGAAAAAGTGACTGCTGTATCAAGAAAAATGTGTTCACAGTGTTTATATGTACTATATAAAAAGATAACTGTGGATCTTTTGATGCAAAAACCGTTCAATAAGGTCCAAGTCAGAATAACTTTTTGTAACTAGGAATCAGGAAATAAAAAAAAAAACAAGTGCCTGCCGATAATCCGATAATCCACCATTTCCCTTGGATGTCCTTTGGTGGAGCTCCACTTCGAATTTGATTTCAGTCGGTTTAACTCAAAATGTGGACGACTGGTGTTAGTTAAACTTTCCCATGTATACAGGGTGTCAGGAAACTGCCGCATAAACGCACCGGATTGTGATTCCTCATGTGATTTTCAGGAAAAAAAGTTGTACGGAACATATCCCCTTAGCTTAACCCTTTAGCTGCCACAGGCATTTGAAGATTTTTGAAAAAATCGTTTTCTTGTACGACTAAAACTTCAATATCTCAAAAGCTAGACTATAGCTATAGTCATGCCAGTCGAGTAACAGTCATTAATTTTAGAGTAGAAGCGTTCACCCAAAATCTGAGAATCACATATGTATAGAGCCCGTATGTAGAGCTTCACCCTACATAGGGTATAGAATTGAGACCAAATAAAAAATAGATGTTGGGACTCTTTTTAATTGGTCGAAGGTTATTTCATAGCCAAAGAAGTTCGATGGTCCTACTCCTACTGACTTAGCCACTTCTATTGCCCATAGGTCATTCGTCGTTTGTCCACATGCAAAAAGAGATACATATGTACATAAGTATTATTTACTAAAAGCCGTTACTATAGTCAGGAATTTCCTTCAATAAAAAAGCTCCCATTTTCGATTTTTTAAGTTATTTTTATATGTAGGTATACAGGGTGTCCGGAAACTACGGCATAAACGCTCTGGAATGTTATTTCTCATGTGATTTACAGCAAAAAGTTGTACAATTCTTACTCCTTTAGCTGCCACAGGTATTTGAAAATTTTTGAAAAAATCATTTTGATGCACGACTTAAACCCTAATATCTCCAAAGCTAGACTAGATAGAATAGCGAAAAACAGATGATTGTTCCAGCAAATAAATTTACCTAAATAATACAACTAACCACATTAAAATCGGATAAGGGGGTTGGTTTTTATAGAGCTTCAAATTTGCATTTTTGTAATTTGACCCAAAAACAATCTATTTTTCCGTCTCAATTTTCTCCAACTTCTGCCAAGGTGAAGTGCTTGTACGATTCTTTTAAAAATTGGCGCATAGTCTCACAATCATATATCTTTCTTACATCATTTCATTCTAGCTTCATTATTTCTAACAGTTTTAATACCTTAAGTGCAGAAAACTAAGGTTAATTTTGGCTCGATTTCGACATAATTTGAATTTATTTTATCAAATTGCAGAACTTTATGGAAAGTTTGAATTGAATTGAATTCGTGCTAAAAATTCGATAGCCCATCATTAGCTCACATTTGCCCAGGAAAAAATTTCGTTTGCACACCCCCTCAGAAAAAAAGTGATTGGCAAAAACATTTTCTACATAGAAATTTTACAATTAATGGTGTGCTATTACAATTAATGCTGTATCCACATTGACTACAAATGACAGCTTGTCAAACAACTGCATTGCGTATCTATACTAGCTACCAAATGTAGCCTGAAAATTACACAACCAAACTTTCATTTTGGAATTTTTTTTTAAGTTAAATATCCAAATCAGACTCTGTGCGTTTATATTATTATTAGACGATTCAAGAATTATACGATTTCACTCAAAAAACGTACAAAAGTTACAAAATTGTTACTTTGAACTCGACAAGCCGTTATCAAAATATCAGCTGACAAATAATTCAGTTGCCATTTTAAATATCCAAACTGGACGACCAACCAAATGGCAGTTTGTGTAGATGCGATAACAACAGCCAGTTGGCATCGCGAGCTGCTAATTGGCAGCCAGTACGGATACAGCTTTTTTATTAACCCGGGAACACTAATGTGAGTCATTTTGACTCACATATAAAAGTTTTTCACTTTCCCTTGAAAGGGCCGTACGCACACCGCATTGCGCTACTTATGTATTCCTCGAGAAACTAGTTTTGTACCGAATTTCATTGTGGGTGGTCGATTTCGTTTTCGTAGTGAGTAGATATAAGTGTTTTCCTGCAAGCCAGTGAGTGAGATTGGCTTACTGTCGATTCTGCAATTACAAAATAAGAAGGAAGACAAACACATTCTGTGCTAAATGCAGTGTTCCTGTATGCGGTGAACACACAAAAAATTATGTTTCCAGTGCAATCAATCGGAATCGTAAATGTATAGCATTATGATCGTTCATTTGTTGAGGCTGTTAAAATCACAGAGCTTTTTTTTTATGGCTGTGAAAGTCAATGATTTCTTATTTTTATTTTTGGTTAATAAAGAATTTTCTATGAATTAAATTATTCTTAATTGTTTTCCTTTGTTGTCTATGATTTTTATTCACACTCTCCCATTTTATGTAACGAAAATCTCATAGTGAGTCAAAATGACTCATGGTTAGTAACAAGCGTCTAAAATTAAGGTTAGTGTTCCCGGGTTAAGCTCCAAAATGAAAGCACGATTATGTCATTTCCCTTCTGGGCCGCTTCCAGCCAAAAGGCAACTCGCGATTACAGCTTTTAGACGAGCTTGCAATTGGCAGCAAGTGTGGCGATAGCTTAAGTCCCCCGCGAATGATTTTACGTATGTGAAATGTTTGGACCTTGGACAGAATTCTTCGTAGTTTTTTTTTTATTTTTTTTTCGCATCGTCAATCTTATTAAACTCCCTAGTAAATATTATAAATATGTTTTACAAACCAATTGAAAGCGAAATTAAGGGTTTTTTTCGAAAATTATTTAGGAGATTGTACATATTTTTCAAGCTTGGTTTGGTATTGCGTATTGCTTACACAAATTGAGCTTAATATGGACAGTAAAAAAAAGGAAAAAAATATATGAAAAGAGTGTTGCCCTTTGACCCTTGTGATCGGTTATTTGATTTGCCTGCTCTAGTGGTTAGTGCGCGCACCTTCGGTGCACAGGGTCATGAGTTCGAATCTCACCGTGGATCATGGTGGTTTTCGAACTCACGAGCTTGTGACGGACTATGATCTCACTCAGATGTTAAACGAGTACCCATTTATGGGGATAAATAACACTGCTGAGCGTGATGCTGATCTCATGACCTCAACAAAAAGCAGATAAGATCTTGGAAATAGGATGTCACTAACACATCCTGCGGCCTTAGTCCAATGCTGGATTGCGCCTGTTATTTATTTAAGTGTGAATCGCGTTTTATGTTAACATATGTTAAGAAATCTGAACCAGTGTGGCCATTGAACTTTCTGAGGAGGATCCAATGCTCTCGAGAAAGAAAAAGGTCAACGTCGAATTGATACCCTGAAGCCTGAAAAAATAATTCTAGTGAATTCTAGTGTACGGAACCTTTAAGTACAGTTTGGGCTTGAACTCTTGCTATTTTAAACACTTGCCTAATTCCCTGTTCCGTCTAATTGATTCGTCAGTCGGCATTCCAAACTCCAATTAATTTTCATACAATTTTAATCCACCACACGTTCATTTACAAATCCCATTAGTGGAATATTTAAAATTTTGCCATATGTAATTACACACCTATACAAAACAAAGCTTTCGTCTACCCACCCGCCATACATTCAACACATAAACCTCATCATAAATTCACTACATCTGCATTTTCCACAAGCAAGGACTCACCCTAGCGAGCCCAAAAACAACGAAATTGCACTGAACCCACACATATCGTCATCGTTAACAGAACGGACATAGCTCTATAATAACTGCGGAGCTAAAAATTTAGCATAACACAACATTTTTGATTGTCGAGAATAAATGCGATATTTTCGAAAATTTCAAATAGTTCCGATTATTTTCGCGCCATTTCCATTTAAAATTGAGCGCCAAACAGTCATAGTCAGTATACAAGCGTCCTGGTTCGTAGGACGCAGGATATTCGAAAAATATGCTTTTCATATCTTTGCAACGTCAAAATTCAATGGATAGGAACAATATGCAATTGGATCCACCCTGCTGCCCTATCGTGGTCGACGATTATTATTAGTTGCAATTTGAAATTTGGTAGATTGCATAAAATCATACCAAGTTCGTGCTGGTTAGTACCTACTACGAGTACTGACACCGCATCATCATTGTAAAAACAATAGTCCGGGTCGTCCTGGAGGCCATTTATTTTGTAAGCGTGGGTACCCAATACTGTTGTAGGACGTTGCCTAGTTGCAATTTCACTATGTGAAATTAGTGGCAATTATTACAAATTCGTGTAGAGAACAAAGAGAGCGGGCGAGCACGGTCATTTATTAAAAAGTCCTCGGCGAATAAATGAGAACAGATGATAATGATGCCTCATCGGTCGAATTCCAAAAAGGACATCGCTGGTGGACGCATTGAGAACACAATGGCGAATAGTTTAATTGGAGTATAGAGTTTCGTCGATTCGTTTTTAATTGGTTATTTATTACCAGAGGTCACGATAGGAAAATGTTAATAATTTAACGGATATAACTACAGTTTGTTGTTTGAAATATAATTGCAACATTAATTCCATTGATTGATAAAGTCCAATATGTAAAATGTCATTTCGATGTGCTTTATTTGAACTGAAATTTTGAATATAATATTCATATTCACCAAGCTGATTAGAAAAGCGCTACTCGCTACATTGTACTCTTATAATTATGGCGCTACAAGAGCTAATTTAATTTTATTGAATGTTTTTCGTAATATGAGAGTTATTTCTTCTTGACAGCTTTTTACTTTTTCTCTAACTAGAGTATGTAATTATCCCGCAAAAAAAACGACAAGTTGGAAAGTTTCCTGCCAAAGAAAAATACGTCAGCTGAATAAGAAGAATTTATATCACTTCAATCCGCAACATGTTTCGCATTTTGGGTGGATACAATGTAAAAACCCAAATGTCCAAGACAATTTTTCAGTTTTTTAATTTTCAAAATGTACTCGTATTATAAATGTTTCGTTCGTTAATTATCTTGTTTGCGTCTCGTTTTTTTTTTCTTTGGCGGGCGAGACGCTCCCTCGTCTCTAGATCATCTCAATTTAACTACATTGCTACTGTGTGATTGTTGTCATAATCGCCCTAGAACAACCCATTTGTATCCCCCCAAACGAAATAAAAATATCTCACCTCTCTTGCACCTTAATTCGACATGAAAGCCTGTAACAAATCTCGCTTAGCAAACATTCGTAACTCCCAAAGTGACCGTAAAATCAAACCAAGTCATCTATAAGCACCACCACCTCTTCCTTACCCCTAGAAACTTTTCACGAAAAATTCAGACAAATTTCATGAGCCCTACACGACGTCCTTATGATAATGAGTGAGCACCTCAAATCAAATCTCATGAAGTGTTCGCCCACCTTGCTTCCTCACCGTATACACAAATTTTACAGTATCATGATTTAGCAAGAATTCGAATGGACTTTGAATAAGAAGATGGCCCGAAAAAAACCGTAACCGGAACTGACAATAAACTCTCCGACCGAAGTGACCCCATAAGGATTCATGAGGATTTTATTGAGATTAACCGAAGGGAAGGAAAAAAGAGACGTCGATCCTGCCTGGGAAAATTTTTAGACCATACTTAGACACGGTCCTGAATCGTCGGACACAGGACGCGCTTGGTCGTGTCGTGTGGGTAGTTTCCGGGGGCGGCATTAGCTCTATTCGAGCTATTCCAAAATGATGATAGTCATCGTCGCGGGACCGTTCAGAGTAATATTGTGTTCTGGGGTTCTGGGTCGGTCAGTTGAGGCCAGTCAGTAGGAATGGCAGCAAGTCGTCCTGGCGGGTCAGTTACGAAAAAAAGGTATAAAAGGTTCCCTCGGTGAGCCGCGCCACAAGCTATTTTAGATACGCTCGTGTGTACATTGCGTGCGGATATTATGCGGGAAAGATGAGATTTTATTCCTCATGTAGGCGGACATGCGAATTGTGAATGATTTGATAATAGACTAAAAGTGACTTTGCCCAGTCGGAATGTAGTTTGGATGCGGGGAGAATCGAGTGATTTGCTCTAATATGCGAATGTATTTGCCATGACCGCTTGCAGTTTAACTGACAGATTGATATTATCCTTATAGAGGCCCATAAACACCCCATTACTCAGCAAATCTTCGAAGGGCTGATAAATCATCTACTTATGCTGATATGAAAAGGTTACCCGAAGAAGGGAGTTTTGAAATGTGCACACACATGATGTTTTGATTGAAATCAGTCGGATGAAGTAGGTGAAGGATAAACTGTACTTAGTGGGAGCTGAACTCTACATTTTTAGCATAAGCACTAAGAGGATTGCGCCGTAGAAGCGATAAATGATTGAATTTTTCATATAAGACTGGATCTGACAGGTGGGGACAATTCGTCTTTTTTACCTTTTTGTCGCACTGAAACTGC
This sequence comes from Microchrysa polita, assembly GCA_949715475.1. Lineage (NCBI taxonomy): Eukaryota > Metazoa > Arthropoda > Insecta > Diptera > Stratiomyidae > Microchrysa > Microchrysa polita. The sequence continues at coordinate 128,204,022 of OX454415.1, read as the reverse complement.
GATATGACTATTACATTTTATAGATACACTTCCTGACTTCCTCCAGCAACAATCTTTCCCCCATTTACTTCGTAATAACTTCACAATAACACTTGACAGATGGGGACAACCGCTTTTTAAAATCGTGCCATGCAGTTTGTATGGGTGACAGCTGATTTATCATTCCTTTTTATTTCTCTATTCCATGATTTTTAGTCAAGTAGAAGCATGACTTGTTGTACTCGTAATTTATTGATGGGGTCCAATTTCGTATTGAAAAACATAAAAGTGCACGCTTGTATCTTCCGAATGCTGATAGGTAGGACAATGAGTTTTAAAGAAAATGTGAGCACCATCCTGTTCTACAAGTTTATAGTCTAGGGGTCCGGTGCCCATAACTACCTTGTGTTCAAAATATGCTGGTCAGCCCAAAATTTTGCGGTTCCTTATTATGGAAATTACGTAATGTTTGTGCTAATTTTGAGGTTCAATCTGCTGAATTTTTGTGCATGTGTCAACATACCGAAAGTGGCGGTCAGCCGAATTTTTAGTACATAGTTCCTTCACCTAGGCTGACCGCCTCACAGATGCAAACAAATAACCCCTACCTTCCCCTTGACGTTACCGGCAGAGTTTATATTCAAGCAATATAAACATAGTGACCGCTCTGAACCGGTTTATATACCGATTTTAACCGGTTCAAAGTATTCAAAATACCTCATGAAAAAATTTATTTTTGAACATACCTTACTAGATAGCCAGGATGAATTTATATTCAAATGGTAGATCTCAATGAGCCCGTCTCGAGAGTACCGGCCAGCCCAAACCAAACCGGTTACTTGACGCATTTTTACCGAATATGTACTTGAAGAGCGGTCCACTATGAGCCCACTATGTTTCGATAGGGTTAAGCGAGATTGGGTGTTTGAATATAAATTCAGCAGGTTACCTTATGAGGAAGATTGAACCTCAAAATAAGCGGAAACATTACGTAATTTCCCTAGCAAGGAACCGCTAAATTTTGGGCTGACCAGCAGTTTTTAACAGAAGCGGTGATGAACTACAGCCTGTACACATTTTCAGTCGGTTACCTTATGGGGAAGGTAGTTGGGCACCGGGCTCCCGTACTATTATTACACTCAGAAAAATTTCAATGGGAAATCCCATTAAACCAATCATTTTGTCCCATTATTTTTAGTCAATAGGAAAAATCTGATTACTTTAAAATTATAGGAACCATTACTTTCACTCGATAAATATCCGTTTGTTTTAATAGTTGACTCCTTTAAATACAAACACATGGTCTAGTTATTTTCCAATAGGATATATCTTATTGAATTAATATTAATGTAGTAAAAAAAATCGTTTCACTCGTAATCTGATCGAAGTATTTTTTTATAAGACCCATATTATTATACCATCCACGCTACGTTATTGCGGATTTTGTTAAGAATCACGATATTTGGCCAGGCCGAGTATTGAACATCCGATCGGCTAGTACTTTTTAAAACTTACCAAGTCACAGGGAGGCAACCGAACGATCTCGGCTACGGAGCGTGATGTTGGTTCTCTTGGAAAATACGTCTATATGCTTGAAATTCAGTTAAAAGGCATATCCCATTAATGAAATAGGACGTTATATTAAACAAATGGGATCCATCCTATTATTAGTTAATCATATCAGATCTTGTTAATTTAATGGGACAAACTGATTAAAATGTAATCTGATGTCCCATTGGATTTACGGGACGCATTTCATTCCATACAAAATATCTTAATAGGATTCTTCCAGTTATATTAATTATTGCATCTGTTTACTTTTGTGAAGAAATCTGGTAAATTTCCATCTAATTAAAATAATGGTACAAAAACTTTTAAGTTTACGGGGTCCATTTTTCTGAGTGTATCAAATTCCACAAAGATCGGACAATGGGTTCCCCAGCTATCGAAAGTTTCCGATTGCGGAGAATGATTATCTCCACTTTAAATCGTATATTTTATCGATTGTAACTTCCGAACGCTGATAGTAAGGACCACGACATTTGCAGCAAATGTGATCCCTAACTAGCTCTACAAGTCTACCAAAATCAATCAATGATCAACCCGAATTGCAGAGTTATCAAAAGTTAAATATTGCGTTAACATAAAAGTGCGATTATCTCGGTAACTACGCATCGTACTAGGTCAAAATATTGCTCTTAAAAACGGAAGGGAAAGCTTAACTTCCGAACGCTGATAGGTAAAACCTTGAAATTTTCATTTGAAATCGCAGCTGCTATGTTGCACTTGCTGTGCTAAATTTCAGATTTTTTCATGTAATATATCGCGAGTTATTGAAAGGAACAAAAGTGCGGTTTAAACGGCTTTTATTTAACGAGGTGGGGAAATCTTTGGCAGATGCTGCTATTGGAGTTATGCCGGATTTCTACCGGCTAAAGCCAGGCTACGTTCATCACCTTGCTCCTTGCGGGAACACCTCTCAGTATTATAGTCTGAGAAAAATGGCATATTTGGTCGGCAAAATTCCTACATCGGAAATTTTTTTGGATTATGGTTGGGAATGGTCCCCAGATTATGGCTTTAAAAGTCCCAACCGATCGGGGGTCCGCAACCTTAAAAAGTGGGGGGAAAGGGGGCATTTTTTCGGTTTTTTTGCGATTATTTCAAAAACAGTAAGAGATACAGAAAAATGGTCTGAGGACGAAAAAAACTACATAAAATTATCTTTGCAATGATATATAACACATTAGAGTTTAATTGAATATTTCGGCGTTAGAATAGAACATAAATTAGAATATTTTCATTTTAGACCTTTTTAAAAGCTCCATAACTTTTGAAAGAACGCTAGTTCAGCCGTAAAATGTTGTATAAGTATTCACAACAAGTTTAAGATAATTTTAACGTAAACATTGAGTCGCTCCGGTCAAGGACCTCCATTATCCCCCCAGTTAAATTTTTCAAAACGGCATATCCATAACTCCCCCTAAAATTGGAGCAGAGTGCTAAATTTTGGTTTGTTGCGATTGGAGGTCATAGTCACCCCACCCACCAAAAATCAGCTCATTTGGATAAAAACTAAGGGTATCTCCCATACAAAGTGACCCATCAGGAGTTTGTTCTACGTACTACTCATTTTATAAACTGTAGAACAAAGTTTTCATGGGTCACTTTGTATGGGAGGTATGACACATCCAGGTGTTCTTCAGTCTACCTCTGGCCTTGGGTCCATCAAGTGGAACTTCCATTGATATCGCTCTCTTTGCGGGGTTCTCAGGCGGACGCCTTTGAACATGGCAATACCAATCCATTCGTCGGTCTTCGAGCTTTTCGGTGATAGGTTGGTCTATGGACAAGCTGCCTCGGATGTAGCTACTCTTGATGTGGTCCCTTTTGGTTACACCAACTGACATGCGTAACATTTTCATTTCAGTCGCTGTCATTTCTTTCGCGTAACCTTCAACATGGTCCAGCATTCTGATCCATACATGAGTGCGGGACGTACAACCGTTTTGTACAACTTGCCCTTTAGCTTCAGTGGCATTTTCTTATCGCAGAAAACTCCAGAGTTTTCTCGCCACGTCATCCACCCAACCTTTGTGCGATGTTTGATGTCATCATCGCATGTAGCTCCGCTGTTCACCATCGAGCCAAGGTACTTGAACTTGGTACAAGACTGAAGCTGCTCTCCTTTGACGTACATTTCTGGTATCGGTGCATCTGGGTCTGAGAATCGGCAGCATAAGAACTCAGTCTTTGTTATACTGCTCCTCCAGAATGTCACACCATTTTGTAAGCGCAGCTTGCAAGGCAACGATGTTTGGGCTACTGAGGACTATATCGTCAGCAAAAAGAAGAGATATTTCTAGGCCGTCGGAGACACGTGTTAATAAGTAGCACATGATGATGTTGAAGAGCAACGGACTCAATACACTGCCCTGGTGTACTCCGACATTCACCGGAAATTCTTCTGATTCACCGGCTGTGCATCTAACCTTAGTCGTAGCTCCATCATACATGTCTCGTATCATCCTGACGTATGCCTCGGGGACATTAAGTGCTCTCAAGGCCAACCATATCAGATCACGAGGTACTCTATCGAATGCCTTCTCCAAATCGATGAACACAAAGTACTTTCGTGCTGCTCTATACTTTTCCATCGCAATACGAATGCACTGAATCGCATCGACTGCAGATCGACCTTCAACAAAGCCGCATTGATTGTCATTCAACCGCACAATCTTTCTCAATCGGTTGCAGACAACTCGCTCGTAGATCTTTAGTGTATGAGGTGTTAACTTTATAGCCCTATAGTTGTTGAGTTTGCGTGAGTCTCCCTTGTTCTTATAGAAAGGAAGAAGAAAACTTTCCCTGAAAGCATCAGGCATCGGTTTGATTTTGTTGAAGAGAACTGTGACCCAACTAAGCCCGACATTTTCCATTTTCAACCAAAATTCCGCGGGGATTTTGTCCGGGCCGACTGCCTTTCCGCGTTTCATCTGATGCATTGCCTCCATCACCTCTTCCTCTGAGATATTGTGGTGGGGATATGTAGCACATCACAATATGTGCTCGCTGAATGCACTCACTAAACGTTATTGTGCGATCAGATACCATATTTTGAAAGGAAAGTTGCAGTTTTAGGTTTTTTGAATTTTTGATGTGCTCATATTGGGATGTGCTACATATCCCCACCACAAGAAATTGGAAAACTGCTAAGTTTGTGTTCGCTGAATGGACTTGCTACACGAAATGTCAGTTCTCTCTAACCAGCTGATACATCCGCACGTTGCGGCAATTCAAAATTCAAAAAACCTAAAACTGCAACTTTCCTTTCAAAATACGTACTCTCATCGCACAATTTATAACGTTCACTAAAACCTGGCTCAGAAATGACATTTTTTTCAGCTGAACTGTGAATAAACAATTTACAGTATTGATGGTGGAGCAGCTGTGCGCGACAGTTGATCGAGCAGTCCAAGTAGCAGCTACACATCTAAATGTAGCATTCCAATTCAACGCTATATAGGGGAAATTTTCGATACATCGCATGTGGACCGATTAGCGGGTGAGTGGGACACGGGGAGAGAACACTTTCCAGTAGCTCTTTCCAATATGTGCTCGCTGAATGCACTTATTGTTCTTTCTCCCATTGGGGTGAAGGGGAGGAGGGCAGTAGTGCTGAGGATTTGCATGAAAACCATAAAAGACGCCAACGAGCTGCTGACAAATGTGAGATCAACAATGAACCCAACATTTTCCCTGTTATTATCCCAAGTGAAAACGCGTCGGGCAGTACCCACCTATTACTATTTTTCTCTCGGCTGCTGCATTGTAAACGTATAAGCCGTAAAACTTTGCTCTCAATTCCTCTTAGTTCTCCGGACACTCCTTGCTGGAAGGGACGGTCTACGCACTTCAAATTGGCTCCTTGGTCATCCTTGTCTACGACCTACGCCGACTCTACGCTTCAGAAAGACCAGTCGATGGGCTGACGAGTTGTACAAAGAGTCCGATTGATCAACAACAAAAAAATACCTTTTAAAACATAGACTAAAACTTTATTTACCAATCGTCCAAATCAAGATCCTTAACAATGTCTACACCATCATCAACATCGTCCTCTTCATCTTCATTCTTCTCACTTACCGCCACCGGCTGTTTCTTACTCTTCTTCGTCTTCTTCTTTTTCTTTTTCTGTTCAGCTTCATCCGCCTCTTCTCCATCAATCAGTCCTCCTTCATCTTCACTACCGGACGGGAATAATTCGACAGGACCACCATCTTCACCATCATCATCCTTACTCTTCGCCGCATCACCCTTCTTTCTCTTTATCGACGGTATATCATAATCATTGATATCGTCCGTGTTGGCCGCTTGTCTCTTGCGTTTCACCTCATGCGTTTTAACCCAGCTGGCATAGTAAACACTCAGAGGTGTTCCCTTATTTTTCAGCTGAATTTCCCACGATTGTATCAAATTGCGATCTTGCAATCCAAAAGTGATTTTCTTTCGTTCCTGCTCAACAAACTTGGAATTTTCCACAATCTTATCAAGCACTTGCTTCAGCTTCCGCGAATAGTTGATATTTTTGCATACTTTTAGGTATTGCTTCAGCGCTAGAACGCAAGGCACCACCAGGTCTGGGTACGCGAGTGAAGCCGATTCGTGTGCCAAATATTCCAACGTGAGTCCGCACACTTGTTCCACAACTTCATCGCGAAATCCATTCTCGGCCATTTGAGACTTATTCAAACGTAGCAGACAAGCGAAGGACATGGGTTTCATCGAAACGGCCGTGTGCTTCTTGTTGAATGTGTTGCTGTTAAGAACTTCCAAAATGAACGGCAATAGAGGGACAAAAGTGTTTGATTGCTTCTGGAGTGAAATGAGAGCTTGAATGCAGTGGAATCGAAGCGGGAAGTACTGTGCAGTCGGAATCAATTTTATAACTCCGGTTGTTATGCTAACCAGAGGATAGATCAGCGGCTGTAGTTGAGGCTTGTATGCTGTCGAGCCCAGCAGCTCCGTCCACAAACGAATCGAATTTACAAACTGCCAATTGTAAACGGCCTGGAAGCTGTCCTTCTTTTTCAATATAATGGCATTTCGCAGATGAATGGCGAGCTGTCGAATATACAAGAACGCGTGTTGATAGGCTGTGTTCAAGTCCAATGCAAACATCTCTACAAGCGACCGGCGCATAAAATTGATATTGGCCAAAGTGTTGGGACTGACAAATTTCGAGTTCCGTACATAGGCCAAATACATTGCCTTCAAAACGTGATTGAGAAGCGACACCTGCTGGTTACGAGTTATTTTCAAAATGCACAAAAACGCCAATACACGAACGGTTTCCTCCTCGGCTGTACTCCACAGTACAATAAGTCGCTTGAGAATTTGTTTTGAAATTTGCGTATACGATCCCACCATTATGGCCATTTGATGCAGATGTTTCAGTACGACACGAAGAATATTGCTGCTGCTCACATGCTCAACCAATCGCGACAAATCCACTAAATAATGCTTCAACGGCGCTCGGATATTCTTCCATTTCTTGCATTTGTGCAATGCCACCTGGGCCTTTTGATGTTGTCCCAGAAATTTATAAATTCCCGGTTGAAGGTAGAGAACGCACAGTTGAACGACACCATTGAATACGGCCGCGCCATCAACGCGATAAATGGCTGTCCCGGTTTGTCCTTCCGATATGCTGGCCAGAGCCGAGCTGAATGCCTCAACGACATTTCGAATTGTTGTTATATTGACCCTGCTAGCCTGCAAGTCGCTTTGCCACTGACGCAGCAATTTGAGAGTGACAACTTTAGATGCTCCGCTTGCTTCCTTGTCATCATCATCGGCATCGCTGTCGTGAAAATCACTTTCATCGCTAGCCACTTCTAACTCTCCAGTGGGTTTGTGAACCATCTGATCACCATCTGCTTCTTTATCTTCGCCATCACTTCCACCGGCACTATCGCCACCCTCTTCATCGGTATCCTCCAGGGCAAAGTCCAACAATTTTTTGTCATTCGATTTCAAGAAATTGTAAAACTCCGGATCAATATCTTTCAAGCTCTCCAAATCTTTTTTGTGCAATTTCTGTTCACTCTTGTCTGCTTTTTTTGATTTGGATTTTGATTTCTTCTTAGATGTGCGCTCGTCTTTTATTTGGACGTCTTCGTCTTCGGACATGTCTTCGTCGGTTCCGATTTGCTCGAGTTTTTTCGGCTGTTGGCGATCCTTTTTCTTTTTTAGTTTTTTTGACTTCTTAGTTTTGTCCATCTTGGGAACGTTTTTGGGTGTTATCGTAATTTCTTTGTCGGATGCCCCATTTTCAAACGAAGCATCATCAATTGATTTTCCATTTGCAACGGGTTTCTTTAGTTTCTTTTTCATTTTGAGCTTTTTTGATTTCGGAGGTGCAACTGCCAGGCCCTTGGATTTGACTTTCATTTTTTATCTGAAAGAATAAGAAAAACGGTGAGTTAAACAAAATTATAGGAAGGACTCGATTTTAATGGGGCAAGGTAGAACCTTACGGAAATTGCGGAAAACAAATTACACTTTCGTGTTATTAGTGCTATCGCTCCTGTTTCTCCTGTGACCATGATCAGCGCAAACGACACTCTGAAGGCGCTGGCGCACACGTCATCTTAATTCGGCTGCGCGGAGAGCACCTACACACCAATGCGGAAAACTTCCTTTGCTTTTATCACTGTAAGTTTAGCGCATCAGCCCGCACGCAGCAGCCATGTGGCAACTTTTTTTGCAGACAACCCAAAAAAAACTAGTTTCGCTGTTTTCCGCGACGGCGAACATCGTACCCACACAAAACCTTGCCTTCTCTGGCATAACATTTGTGACCGTGTTAGTGATTCATTATCGGAAAAATGTTACTCGAAACCATACAAGCTAGTAATCAGTTCGACGATTCGCGCGAGTTTCCATATAAAACCTGTCAAAAAACTCGTGCGAGGCGAGAATAGCTCGCATCTTGGTATTTAGTTTTTCGGACGAGTAGCCTATGCTCAAACCAGTGTATGAACACAAAGTCTCCACATATTCTCGTGCGAATATAATGTCCTTGCATTTATTTTCGTGCGAGCATGATAGGAAAAGACAAAAATTGAATTAAATGGAGTTTATAAAGGGTTGTTGTTGTTGTTGTAGCGATTCAAGAGATTTTTTCTTTTTTCTCTTGAATCGAAGGGGGTCTTGGCAGCACTTGGCCGTTTTAACAACGGGTAGCTCCGGGACGATTTACACCGAAGAACCGGCTGCCGTAGGAGCATTTTATGGACAAACACAAACATCCATGGGCCACAGTGGGATTCGAACCCACGCACCGGCAACTCAGAGATAGAGTGACATCTCTGCCACTGAGCCACCGAATGCCCCTTTATAAAGGGTCATTTTGGATGATGTCTGATGATTAATATTGTTTATGTTCATCGGAGGAACTGAAAAATAAATATCTTTTCAAAAGCCGATAAGATGGTAGCATAGCATATGTGGGAGTGCTTGTTCAGAAGAATGGCTCACTAGAGGAAAATAAGTCAAACAGCATCTTTCAGCGAAATGACAATGGTTAACATTTTATTATTATAAAAACAAACAGAAAACTGGGATGCGATGTCTTCTATGGTTATTTTGCAAAAATCTTCCGACTTCAAAAATCTTCCGTCCATAATGAATGGAGGTACGTGACAGTCGCCTGCAAGAATAATATTTAAATTGTCATATAAAATTATTTCTACCGCCATCGTCTTCAATTATGGCTCTGTGCTTGATTTCACCTCACCTTTTTTTCTCATCGGCAACTTCAATGCCTGTTTCATGTTGGCGTCTTCGATTTCCTTAAATTAGAATTAATTCAGCCAAAAACTTCGAAACAATTACCTCTGAACTTATTTATGTACATAAGGACGTACGATCGAAAAATATAAAAACGCTATTTTTGCCTGCCTAAGATATTTAACACCTGAGAAATTAGTTGTTTCAAAAGGCGAATTTGCGGCATTTTAGAGACTAGCTTCGATACCGTTTTTTGGCATTCGGGAATCAACAGTAATAATATTTGCCTTAGGCTCCATTCAAACGACGCAGAAACGGCTCGCAAGCTCGAGACATACAAGTGCATTGGCTTATATGGGAAGCACACGAAGTTTTGTTTTTTCACAACTCATGCACCACGATTCGCAAATCCGGATCCGTGTTTTGACAGCATCACGGAACTGCTGAAGCATGGTGGAACGTGCCTGACCAACGCTGTACATGTGCTACTGCTGAAAATATGGAACGACGAGGTAATCCCCGAAGATTGGCGCAAAAGCATAATCTGCCCAATCCACAAAAAGGGTGACAAGCTGAAGTGTGAGAATTACAAAGGCATATCATTAGTTTGTACGGCGGGAACCATACGAAATCCCCAATCACAAAATCCCCAAACGTAGAAAAATACCCAAAATCAAAATCCCCATATTCAAAATACCCATAATCATAATACCCATTTACAAAATCCCCATAATCATAATACCCATATACAAAATCCCCAATCATAAAATCCCCAACCACCCGAAATATGCTGGTAAATGGTAGTAAAAAATGGTCGATGGCTGGTAGATGGTAAATGGTTGATGAAAGACTGTAAATTGTTGATGGTAGATGGAAGGTGTTAAATGGTAGATGGTAAATGCCACTAGGAGGGTCGTAAATCGATACTAACTTTTTTTTTGATTAGCACAAACAAAATGTTCGAGTACATTATATTGAATAAACGTTTGCATATATCGTTGTAAACATATTAGGTTTTCTTTAACATCGTCGAGACATGTCCTCATCCGAACGAATATTCGCGGAAAACTTGCTTGGCTTACTGTTGGAACCGATTCGCCTGCACATTATCTGATTTTGTTCTGTGTCACTTCAAAGAGTTTGCCGTTGATTAGCATATACATACATATATCAGTCCACGACGGTGATTTTTTTATTGCATAGTAGGACTATTACAATTAAAATAGTCTAAATCACCTACCATTTACCATCTACTATTTGCTATTTACCATCGACCATTTGCAATTTACAATCTACCATTTACCATCTGCCATCAACCATTTACAAGCTACCATCCGTCTACCATTAACCACCTACCATTTATCATCTGCCATTTAACATCTATCATTTACCATCTACAATAGACTGAAGAAATTCCCCATTCCCCATTTGAGGTGTGATCTTAGAACGCGCGCGCGTTCTTAGATCACACCTCAAATGGGGAATGGGGAATTTCGTTTGGGGATTTTGGTTTTGGGTATTTTGATTTCGGGGATTTTGATTTCGGGGATTTTGATTTCGGGGATTTTAATTTCGGGGATTTTGATTACGGGGATTTTGATTTGGGGATTTTGGTTTGGGGATTTTGTGACTGGGGATATCGTATCCAACCCTTGTACGGCCTATAAGATTTTATCAAAAATTCTTGAAAACAGAATCAATCCGTACGCAGAACGAATCATTGGCGAGTATCAAGGCGGCTTCAGACCTGGTCGTTCAACGACCTATCAGCTTTTCACAGTTAAGCTACTACTCCAAAAGTGCTGGGAATACAACATCGATGTATACCAAATCTTTGTCGACTTCAAGCAGGCATACGACAGTATCGACCGAAGTGTACTGTACAACATTATGCTGAATTTTGGTATACCGGCAAAGTTAGTGCGACTCACAAGGATGACGATGACTAATACCGTCTCGCAGGTCAGAGTGCAGAACCGACTCACTGACCTATTTGAAACTCGTACTGGACTCAAGCAGGGCGACGGGCTGGCGCCGACGCTCTTCAACCTTGCTTTGGAGTATGTAATTCGAGCCATGAATATGGACAGTAGCGGAACGCTACTCATCAAGTCGACTCAATTAGTAGCGTACGCCGACGATATCAACATCATGTCTCGAAGATTGGGTGATGCAGAAAGCCTATCGAGTATGTAGACAACTTCAACTATCTGGGCTGTAACTTATCAAAGAACGCCAACGAAACCGACGAAATTAAGCGACGGGTATAACTAGCCAAAAAGTCATATTTCTCGGTCCTCCCTATAATTAATTCGAAACTTGCGCACAGGAACACGAAGCACCGCGTGTACAAAACGATCATCCGACCCGTGCTATGTTATGGCTGCGAAACATGGACCCTCACCCAAGCCTCCGAAATTTTGCTAGACCGATTCGAACGAAAGGTTCTTCGGCGAATTTTCGGGGCCGTTCGCGAGCGAAATCAATGGCGTATCCGATACAACCATGAGTTATATCAATTGTACGATGTAGTAACGAAAATCGTGAAGCTTCAACGTTTGCAATGGGCGCCCATGTACAACGGATGGACGATAATCGCATGCCAAAGAAAGTGATGAACGCACAACGAATTGACGGAGCCAGGTTGCGTGGACGACCGAGAGCTCGCTGGGAGAACTCCGTAGGTGAAGACGCCCACCAGCTGCTGGGCTTCCGAAACTGGAGGACAAGGTCACGTAACCCGACGTCGGGCTATCGTGCCACATTGATGATGACTTATTTTAGCGATGCAGGAACACAAGCCATAGCCTTAATATTTATACCTACTGCGCATTTTGTTGCAAACATCCGCGACATGATGTCTAGAAGACAGCATGATATCAAGGTAAAAATTAAGAATTTTCGGATTATGCTGTCGTGATTTCTAATATGGACAACCAACTGTTCAGCTAGTTCTTCGTCCAGATAGTGTGAAAAGTAGACGGCGAATCAGTAACAAAAAGTTGGTATAATTGAGCTGTATACTGATCCATTTGGTGACGCACTTCATCATCAATGTGGCAAGGTAGCCCGACGTCATGCGCCTGAATCATTGATCTTCAATTATCGCGGTCACGCGACCTTGTCCTCCAGTTTCGGTATACCACCAGCTGAGTGCTCCCAGCGAGCTCTCGGTCGTGCACGCTATCTCGCTCCGTCAACACATTGTGTGTTCATCACCTTCTTCTTCTTATAGCGGTGCAGAAAGGTGTGAAACCGCTGTGCATCTATGTGGGTACGAGTTATGGTTCGTCAATGTTTGTGTCCGTGAGGTCTAGGGACAAAAACATAGCTGCTGCGATAGGGTTTTCCCACAGCGATGTAGGGGTAAGATCAGTGAGTGCAGCTGAGCATTGAAACAAATGACCCACATCAAGACGAGTACTATCGCAATTTGGACATATGTTTTGAATATCCGGGTTTATGCGAGAAAGATACGAATTAGGACGTGAACAAAAGCCCGACCGAAGTTGAACTGAGGCTGCATAATCAGCGGTCGGCCGACCCACCGCTTTGTATATGACTAGCATGGTTTCTTTATCTTTGCTCCAGGTGTTACCAGCTAGAGCTTTTAGGATTTTATTCCTACTGCACCTAATTTTGCCACGAAACTCAATGAAGGAGACCATCACCTTCTTAGGCAAACGATTATTGTCCATTCTTTGTACATGCCCCGCTAATTGCAATCGTTGAAGCTTCACGATTTTCGATAATTCCAGCTCATTGAATATCGGGAGAACCGTTACGATTTCGCGAAAAAGGATTGCAGTTTCGATCATTTCAGGCTAATATTACAGAAAAGAAAGCCACATCACAGATACTGAAAACTTACCTAGCTCGCACTTGCCCTTTAATGTCAATTCAAGACTGTACTGATTAAATAAAAGTAAAATAACGTTTAAGTCGCCATCGTAGAAGAGTTGGGAAATCTATGACAAGTTCTTGTTCCTTAGCATTTTATACCACTCCAGGGCGTAGCGTTGCTCGGCTTGTAGTGGTGGCAATCTTCGCCTGTTGGGGCTGTTGGTCTTATCAGGCATTGATTGATCTAGGCCTCCGACTTAAACGACTCGACGGCACAGTCATTTCAGGTCTTAGCTCTTGTGTAAAATAATGTCCACTAACCGCACAGACGTAACTGACAGAAATTAAACTAATTTCTAAGTATTCTGTACACTTAATTACGAAAAATCGTCAAAAAGCAATAAAACTCTTCGGGTCGGGAAGCTAACCAAAAATGACCTACTAAATCAGCGATATAAACCATTACTCAGATGTACTTAAACGTTATTGTTAATTATACCAAAACGTAACTTACATTCTTCACTTGATCACTTTAATTTGAGCGAAAATTCTTAAGAAATTCACGTGCAGCAATCGAAAAATTCCTCCGCCACATGAAATGCCGACTGCTGTTTTGTATACTTTTGTGAAGCACATGGACATGTGTGGAGACCACTCCACTGTCAAATTCTTATCAGCTGATCCAACTATACAAAAGTCTCCTAGGCATTAGACGCACTCATTTCAATAAGCAGCTGATTTCCATATCATCTGCGGTGACAAGTGACCGGACCCAAACAATTCGTGTTTTTAAATTCCGGGGCAAAATGCTAGTAAATACGGCGAGTACTTTTTTCCGTAATTCAAAAGTATCGCGAATATTGTGGTAAGATTGTTCAGATTCATTTCAATTTATATGGTTTACTCGCACATCCTTTTCTAGGGATCCGAGCCATGTTGTGCGATGTTTGCAAACGGCCACCTCGAATCAATCGACTTCGGTGAATCCTCAGGAAATCGCTCATTTTGACAAATTGGCACAGGATTGGTGGCTACCCAATGGACCGATGAAACCATTGTTCGCATTGAATGAGCTGCGGTAAGTGTGAACTATTGATAGATGGAAGTATTTTCTATGAAATGAAGTATCATTTGACATTCCTTACACGGAAGAATCCAAAAGAGTCAAAATCTATACGACTCTGAGACAGTCAAACGACGCATCTCCAGATATCAAAGGACAAGAAGCCTGGGATATTCTGGACATGTTTATAGCCGTCCAGACTGCAGTCACGACAATGGTAAAATCAAAAATCCTAGTGAGAGAAAATCCGTAATCATTTTCTCTTTATACTTTAAGACCTTGCACGACTTTCTATAAAACTAATAAAAAATTAATAAATTCTAAATAACCCCTATGTCTTCTTCTTTTAGCGGTGCAGAAAGGTGTGAAACCTCTGTGCATCTGTGTGGGCACGATTTATGGTTCGTCAATGTTTGTGTCCGTGAGGTCTAAGGACAAAAACATAGCTGCTGCGATAGGGTTTTCCCACAGCGATATAGGGGTAAGATCAGTGGGCGCAGCGGGGCATTGAAACAAGAGGAACATGAGGAGTACCATTGCAGTTTGGACAGATGTTTTGGATGTCCGGGTTTATGCGAGAAAGGTACGAATTAAGGCGTGAACAAAAGCCCGACCGAAGTTGAGCTTGTGTGTTACTCTAGTGGCTCTCGGGAGCCTAATCTCCTCGGGCGAAATTGGTGGTGGGCGCTCTGAGAGGATTCTATTCGCACCTAAACTCGCGATAGACCGATTCACTTCTTCAGTGTGGGTCGCTGCAATGGCGGCTCGGTATGTAACTTCATCGTAAGGATCCCGTTTGTATCCCTGAACCTCTCTCTCAAGGGCTCGTAAACCACCAGCGGCCGCTCGACCCACCGCTTTATAAGTAGCTAGCATGGTTTCTTTATCTTTGCCCCAGGTGCTACCAGCTAGAGCTTTTAGGATGTTGTTCCTACTGCGCATTTTTTCACAAACTGAAGCTGCATGATTCGCAGACGTCATCATGTTCTCTAGGTGAAGCCCGAGAATTTTGGGGTTTTTAACAGTAGGAACAGAATTGTTGCCAATACGTATATCCATCTCCCATCTGATGTCCTCCCACCAAGTGGTTAGAAAAGTCGCAGAAGATTTGGACGCAGAGATGGTGAGGTTTCGGCTTTGGAAAAATGCCTGTAATCGTCCTAGATAGCGATTAATTCGGAGGCGCATTTCATCCTTATCGTTCCCTGTGGCGAGTACGGTGCAATCGTCAGCATAGGAAATCACCTCGATTCCTTCAGATGATGTGGGAAGGCCGGACATGTAGATGTTAAACAGAGTGGGGGAGAGTGCCCCTCCCTGTGGAACACCTAATTTGATTTTCCTAAGCTTAGAACGTTTGCCTCGAAACTCGGTGAAGGAGTGCCGACCAGGTAGATAATTGGCAATCCAACGAATCTCTTGTGCAGGAAGATGCATATTCAACATGTTTGCTAAGAGCATTGAATGATTAACCTTATCGAAAGCATTTGATAGGTCAATTGCCACCAGAATGGTTCTGTGACAACGACTGCGTTGATTTAGCCCATCACGAATGCGTGTAGTGATCGCATCGAGGGCAGTGGTGGTACTATGCATCTTCCTGAAGCAGTGGCGCAACCACGGGAGGGGCTAAGGGGGCTAAAGCCCCTTCCAGGCCCAGAAATGAGGAATGGAAAATTAAATATGAAGCAATGAATTTCGTTGCAGATTTTATAAAAATATGAATCGTGTTCGGGGGGGGGGGGGGGGGCGACCAGCCATTTTCGTTGATCTGTTCCGAGTTTTTAACATCCTTACTCGAATTTGAGAACAAGTTTGAGTCTTAAATATTCCACTTTTGAAAGATGTGCGAGGCATTGAAATTGCGTAATATTTTACGGTTCAAAATTGTGTTGCAGAAATCCTCAGTATTGTAAAATATGCTCAACAACAATTTGTTAAAGTTTTTTCTAAAAAATTAAACTGAAATCTAAAAAATTAAACTGAACATGAACTTGGTCTTGGTATAAAGAGCCACCATCGCAGAAATTCAAATCCGAGAAATAAATTGGTTCTTTGCGAGATACAGTTCTGTCAGTGATCACTGTCTATTTCATATGAGAAGAACCTTATCTTCCCTGGAACTATTCAAATAGCCCAACTTCTGTCAGAATTTTGTTTGTGCCTAAGTTATATGTTTCTTCTGTTGTACCGGACATTCACAAATTCTGCTTTAATTGTTGTGGGTCATATTTTCATTAAACCGCCTCACCTCTTAAACTTACTCGTAAAACGTTGTGTCGTCACTGGATAACAGTCACCCAACTTGCGGCAGTAATCTCAAATGCCCTGTAATATTAATGGTCTTAGCCCCCTCCAGGACAAGATCCTGGTTGCGCCACTGTCCTGAAGCCATGCTGGTGAGGTTCTAGCTTCGCATGTGCAACATGAGTGGAGTGAATAAGGGCCTCCAGCGTCTTTGCGACAGGAGAAAGTATCGTAATGGGGCGGTAGGATTCCCCGAGATTTGCGCTCTTCCCTGGCTTGAGACAGGGAACAATTCGACCTGTTTTCCAGATTCAGTGATGGCAAGCGTGGACATCGACAAGTTAAAGGCGGCCGTGAGATACTCAATGGCTGGAAGGTCGAGATGTTTCAACATGGTCATCGAAATGCCATCTGGTCCGAGGGCCTTGGAGTTTTTAGCATTCTCGATGACTTTTTTAACCTGGTCCGCTGTAAAAGATGGTATGGTGTCAACATTCCGGCTGCGAATCCGTCTTCTAATTTTGCGCTTGAGGCCGTCAGACTTGGGATGTTCAATAAATTGTTTATTGAACAGGCTAGCACACTGAAGAGGATCGCAGGTTTTTGTGTTGCCAAATTCAATGGCGTTATTGCCCTTTTCTTTCCGAGGATTGGAAAGGGCGCGGATGGTAGACCATAATTTGCTGACACCTTCGTTGAGGTTACATTCATCGAGGTGCTGATTCCATTTCGCCCTCCTATAGTCTTTAACTTGTCGATCGATTTCGGAGTTAAGCTCCTGAATTCTGGGATCATCAGGGTGAGCGCTTCTGATCTGATCACGTTCATCGGCTAATCTGGCGGCACTAGTGGGGAAGTTAGGCCGAACTTTCGGGATACGTCCTGCCGGAATAAAACGTGCCGCGGCTGTGGTAATGACGTTCCTAGTGTTTTTCTCGGCCTTATGAATGGTCTGTCTGGCTGGTCTAGCGGTTAGTGCGCGCACCTTCGGTGCACAGGGTCATGAGTTCGAATCTCACCGTGTTCCACCGTGTTCGGCGATAGTTATACCCCTGGCATTGTTGTTGAGGTCCGAATGCCAGAGCTCATGGTGCGCATTAAAGTCGCCAAGGATGACCCTGTGCTCTCCGGAAAGGAGAGGACCAATATCGAAACGATAGCCTGAAGGGCAACTAGAATGAGGTGGTACATATATTTTAAAAATTTCGATATTAGTACTCCCTGATGGAACTGAGATGGCTTGAATTTCCGCCGTACCGTCAGCAACTACATCTAATACACAGTAATGTACGGACTTGTGTATTAGGAAGGCAAGTCCACCTCCAGGGTGAGAATCATCCGTGGCGGCCGGTCGATCTTTCCGCAGTATAACATATTCGCTATGGACGCTTAGAGACGAGTTTGCGTGAAGCAACGTCCCTTGGATGGCGGCAATGAGAATTCTGTTGGAACTCAAGAAGTGTGTGATTTCAGCGATTTTTCGGTGGATACCATTACAGTTAAACTGTAATATAGATAGTGCAGGAAAATCTGCTGGAGGAGGAGGGGCAGGCGTAAGACTGGGCCTGGCATTCCTTATCATATTGTTGGGCGGTGTAGGGGGCAGCGGTGGAGAAGGTGGGCTAGGAGCAGCCCTAGGTTGTCCAGAATTTATACAACCTGCCGCAACATAGGCAACGGAGTGTTGCCCTTGTCTTCGTAATCCTGAACACCTAAAGTGAACCCATTCCAAACAGCAATTACACTGCACTGATCTGGCATTCGAACCGATACGTTGGTTGCAGACACTACAAATCCATACCCTTGGGCCTGGATTTGTTTCAACACCGGCGCGAATTAGTAAAATTGAGAGCAGCCGCGCCGAGATGTAATGCTCCCAATATGACGAAAAAACACATATATCGTACCCACACATATACACAGACAAACGCAACCTTCCTGCATCGAACCTTCAGGGCTCCTGCCGGGGCTCTTGCCAGGAAGGCATATTGGCAGCTTTTGGACGTTTTGCAGTAACAAAACGGGTGTGGTCCGCCCCGTAGAGGCAGTTGCCGTAAGACCACTATGTCCTGACACCGGTCTGTTACCATTTCAAGATCAATAAAAACCAGACCACATTTTTATGCCATCTTTTATGTGCACATTCCTATCGCTGTTACTCATTAAACCAAATGATTTTTCCCACAGTGTTCCATTCATACGTGACGGACTATTGGCCATCTCAGCGGTACCCACTGATAGAAGAGAAACTACAAAATGTCTCGATGGATTCAACTTATTGGAGGTGGGATGTGGCGCTGGAATTCTTACAGAAAATCTCGCCAGACTTAATGCTAACGTTGTGGGTATCGATCCAAGTAGCGAAGTCATTGAAGCAGCAAAACATCATGTTTCCACCGAAAGTCCTGAGCTGACTGCGCGCATACAATATAAAAACGAAACAATCGAGAATTTCGCCAAAGACAACTTGGAACGTTTCGATGCTGTAATCATGTCCGAAGTGGTGGAGCATGTTGATGATGTACCGAAATTTGTTGCGGCCGGAGTTGACACACTGAAGGTAAGTGAGCGGCATGAGCCAGTTTTCGATTCATTCGTGTGAACAACAACAATAAATTCAACAGAAACAACAATAAATTCAACAGAAACAACAAAGAAGTATGTGCTTAAAGTTATACTGAGAGAGCTAATAGAGTTGTCTTCCAGTCTGGATTTCGGTCTAGAATATGTATAATGTTATTTAATGTAGGAATAACACACGAATTATTTCACTGTAATTCACAAAGATTTTATTACAAAAATTCAATAATTACATAAAATTATCTTACACTAGTTTTACCTGTAATTCACAAAGAAACAACATTCGATGTCGCTATTCGCACTTCTTTACTTTATGAGCGTTGTGCTCGGTCTGACTACAAGCCAATTCTCATATTTTATTATTTTTAGTACACTAACACTAACTCTGTCGTGCTCTGTGGCCGTGATCGTTCGGTCGCCACTCTGTGAAATAGACACTCATAGAGAAACGAGTTTCCAAACTCGACACGACTCGTCGCAAGTTTATTATTCAGAAGAAGATGATAAGAAATATTCTTATCATAGAATAATAAACTAACAATGCGACTAGGAAGTGGTATGGCTAACAACCGTATCACACTCCGAATTCAGTTGTCTTTGTAACGTTGATGACTACACACGGTAGTCATCAACGCACCATGCATGCTCCACTAGGAGTTACGGTAATGAAGAGAGAACACTAACTAACCTACAATAAAGAGAGGATACTATCCTCACATATGTAGTGAAAGTTCTGGGTGCTTAATAAAATCTACCTACCGATACATTAAAAAATCAGATTAACATCAACTTCGGCCTTAGCACAACTACTGGGCGGGAACTAAACTCCGATACGGCAAATATATATGATCCCATCGGATTGTGTTTGTACCAATAGCCCTGAAGTCGTAAGTTACTTATGAAAGAGGTACCGCAACAGTGCCCCGATATGAAGGATGTAATGCCAAACAAAGAGACCTGTGATCAATTCAAGATTGGACCATCTAAATACCCAGATGGATCAGCTTCTTCTTCCCTGCCTCCGCGTGATTTGTCCTGCGGTCTAGGAACAACGCCCGTTTTGGCGATAAAATCTCAGCCTATTTCTACATGCAGCTCCATATTGGATCGTGCCACCGCCTAGATCAATGCGTTGTTGTTTTTTCCAGGCGGATCAACTACAGAGATAAGTAGCACTTTTAAAGCCGATGCATTCAAATCCAAAGATAAGATAAGCTCCTCACAGATGGCTAACATTCGTTACCAATAGACCGTCAGAGATGTATAGGTATATGTAGTTTATTATTCGATGATGAATAGCCTCTGAAGTACGAATAGAAGTCTCTTGGGTCAGCCGGATACATGATTCTGTCATCTAATTTGGTGAATTTCGTATGCGTCGATTCCATTAGAAATTAAATTTTCTCTTTCAACCTGGAGTACATACATAGTTATTAAATTACAGATGTTGTCTTCGGAATTTGTTTACAGCAGATGGAGATGCCTTCCGGATCAAATTTTGCCAATAGAAGAGACTTTCCGTATACGGCAAGTCCTTGTGAAGCCGAATATCTGTGTTTTTCAATACGCTGGACGCAGTCCTTAGATTTGGTTCACTAGTTCGTTCGAGAAAACTGCAATTCGAATGATGTGCGTCTGGCTTGTGCTTCGTTGATAACGCACATATTTGCACCTCTCTGCCGACAATTATTCGGTGAGCCAAAGGCATTAATCAGCGAAGCTATACATGTTTCAAATCAAAACTGCTGTCCTGTCAGCTTTTGCTGTCGTATCAGCTGTCCGGAAATGTATGGAAGAGCTATTTCTCGGACAGAGAGTCTCTGGACGTGGGTTCTGATGACCTCGTTAAGATGTCTGCGATGCGGGGATGCCCGCAGGGTTACACCGTAGGGTCATTTGTATTGACTTACATGTTGGATGACGTGCTGACATCCTTGCAACGTGAGTGCAAATGTTGCGCATATGCCGACGAGGAGGGTCACACGCGGCTAGCGCTTGAGGAGAAGAGCTCCCAACTGATGAACATCGTCCATGCGTGGGGAGCCCGGGTGGGAGTTGAAGTTTCAACTCGAAAATCGATGATTATGTTGCTGAAAAGCAAGTTTTCG
Organism: Microchrysa polita; assembly: GCA_949715475.1. Lineage (NCBI taxonomy): Eukaryota > Metazoa > Arthropoda > Insecta > Diptera > Stratiomyidae > Microchrysa > Microchrysa polita. The sequence continues at coordinate 128,182,908 of OX454415.1, read as the reverse complement.
TCTAGCTCTAAGATCAAGAAAATACCAAGATAGAGCATGTGTTGATACTACCGTACAAATGGACTATCGAAAAGGTAACCACTCTTGGTTCTCTTTCTATCCGAACATATGTTTTCTATCCTGGTTGTCATCTCAGTACATTGATTGTGTTGCATTTTAGTCTCGCGACTAAAGATTGCGTAAAAGCAATTTTATTTTGAAGAATATTTCGATTACATAACTGTCACGTGCTATTAAGCCGATTTGAAATATAAATACTAATTAATACTAAATTACGCTGACCCCCAATATGGAAATGTCCACGCCACTACCATTATGAATGAGATAGCAAATGGTTACCCATTTTTTGGTCTATGACCATTTTTTTGATCTTAGATCTTGCCAGCCACCGATAGTCCGGATGGGTAGAAACACTCTCAAATATGTGACACATATCATATATTTGGGAATGTCTTTCGGCGAAAGGTTCAATCTTCAACCCCACTTCGAGTGGCCGAAGGCACGCATGTTCTGTCTGGTTGGTATGCTGAAACATTTTTAGGCAGTTTTAGGTTAGATAGGCGCGTGGTTCGTCAGATCTATGGCTCGCTGCTTGTTGCGTGTGCAACGTTCGAATCAGGAGTTCTGATGGACTAGGCGACGCGACATATTCTCGTGGAAGTCGGCAGCTTAACACGGTTCAGCGTATCATGATGTATGCATGTATACCATGTATGTCGGATAGTTTCTACCGCCGCAATTCAGGTATTGATGAGGGTTCTTCTCTTGATCTGGAGGTTGTTCGTCGTGGAACAGCCTTCCATATCAATAGGGGTCTGTCGCTGCCAGCGTGTTCGCTTATGAGTGCGGATAGTGTGTCAGGTCCTGGATGACTGTTTACTGTCTAGATGGCAATCTAAATAGGATCAGTCCGTCGTTGATAGACTGACATTCCAGTACATCAAGGACGGACTGATCCCATCTAGATTGCCATCTTAACAGTCATCCAGGAGCTCAGCGACAAGTCGCTGAGTTCTCCCAAACACCATCCCATCATCTAACCCCAAGGAAACCTAAACTTAGATTTTTATCTAAGTCTAGGCTTCCTGATGACGAGACATGGTTACTTAAACTAGAAGCTTTGATGCCTCCTGTCCGTGCTGCGGTGCGGCCGAGGAAGACTGGCTGGTCTTTTGCCCAAGGTACTCGGATGTCAGGGATCTTGTCCTTTGGGGCTCTGCTTCTTCTTCGTTTAGCGGTACTGTCAGGTGTGAGCCGCTGTGCATCTATATGGATTCGATTTATGGTCATCGTTCTTGTCCGTGGTATCCAGGGGCAGGAATGTGGCTGCTGCGATGGGGTTTCCCACAGTGAAAGAAGGGTAAGATCAGTGGGCGCAGCTGGGCTTTGAAACAAATGACCCTCATCATGAGGCGTACCAGCGCATTTAGGGCATATAATTTGAATGTCCGGGTCTATACGAGATAGACACGAATTAAGGCGGGAGCAGAAGCCTGACCGAAGTTGGGCGGAATTAGTGTTGGGAGCGCAGAGAGGACTTTATTCGTACTTAAGCTCGCAATAGAACGTTGGTGAGAATCATTGCAATGGCGGTCCAGTATGATTCTTCATCGAAAGGATCCCGTTTGTATCCCTGGACATCTCTCTCGAGGTCTCGTAGGCCACGTTTGATGTGACGGGGTGGAGTTATTCGGTCCATGAGATCACGATTGGGATAAACCTCTCGATAGCATCCAACAAGATACTGTTTTGAAAGAAGTCGATTTTCGTCACGTATTGGCATCAAATGTGTCTCCGTAGAGCAGCATTTTGGCAAACTTGGACTTTATTCCAGTTTGTGTTACATAAACTATATGACCAAACTGGAGCTGCAAAATCAGCCGCTGCTCGACCCACCGTGGCTAGCATAGTTTCTTTATCCTTGCCGCAGGTGCTACCGGCCAGTGTTTTAAGAATTTTGTTCCTACTGCGCAATTTTTCACAAACCGAAGTCATCATTTTCTCAAGGTGAAAGCCGAGAATCTTGGTTTTAGCTACAGTAAGAACAGGTTTCTTGCCAATACGTACCTCAACCGGCCACCGACAATCTCCTGACCAGATGGTGAGAAACGTCTCAGAAAATTTTGACGGTGAGATGGTGAGATTTCTGCTCTGAAAAAAGCTTATAATCGACCTAGATAGCGATTAATGAGGAGGCGCATTTCATCCCTATCGGCTCCCGTGGTGAGTACGGTGCAGTCATCAGCATAGGAAATCACTTAAATGCCTCCCGGTGGTGTTGGAAGACCTGCCATATAGATGTTACACATGGTGGGAGAGAGTACCCCACCCTGTGGAACACCCTGTTTGATTTTCCTAAGCTTAGAACGTCTGCCCCGAAACACAGTGAAGGATTGCCTACCAGGTAGATTGCTGGCAATCCAACGAATCTCTTGTGCATGCATATGCATATTTAGGAGGTTTGCCAAAACCATAGAGTTATTGACCTTATCAAACGCGTTTGATAGGTCAATTGCTACCAAGATGGTTCTGGCATGGGGTACGTTAATTTAGCCCATCTCTAACGCGTGTAGTGATCGCTTTTAGGTCAGTGGTCGTACTTTGCCATGCTGATAAGGTTCTAGGTTCGCATGGGCTACAAGAGTGGGGTGGACAAGGGCCTCCAGCGTCTTTGTGACAGGTGACAGTATCGTTATGGGTCGATTGGATTCGCCGAGACTGGCGCCCTTTCCTGGCTTGAGACAGGAGACTCTCCGTCCTGTTTTCCAGATTTCAGGGATGGCAAGCGTGGAGATCGACAAGTTAAGCCATCTATCAACAAAATAGATCATTGCTCTGACATCCGGGAAGATTTTTGGTGTGTTACATCGTTTGCAGTTGAACAGTGTTTAGTTCCACTGTCTTGTTCTGAATAAAAATAATGACGAATTTGAATTTAGTAGTCTTATTAACAAGCTCTTTATTTCATTCTCAGCCCGGCGGCTCTATATTTATCACGACAATCAATAGAACGATCCCGGCATTGCTTCTAAGCATATTCGCGGCCGAATATATTTTTCGATTTGTCCCCCAAGGAACACATCAGTGGAATAAATTTATTACCCCATTGGAAACCCAGAGAATATTAGAAAGTTGTAAGTGCATGGCAATGAATGAAATATGTAGGTATTTCCTAGTGTAGTTTTTATAAATTTTTCTCAATTTCAGTAAATTGCACGCCTGTAATTGTAAATGGATACACCTATGAATGTTGGCGAAACACATGGAAATGGACGTCAGACACTAATCTTTGTTATGCTATTCAAGCTGTGAAACGGAGTGATTCGAATAGCGATGAACAGAAGAAATAAATATGAAGCAATACTGCCACGAGTATCATTAAAAGCTCATCGCAGTCAGGGCGTATTGATGTCGGAACAGTTTGGAGCATAATTAGTTTTTGGAATAATTGATAAGTTTGATGCTAAATAAAGAGTTCTATCGAATAGAATCATTTCTCTGTAAATAATTTTGTATGGTTGTACTCGTAGTTAAAATAAAAAATGAAGTTTTAAATAAAATGAAGAATAAATTTGGAGTAGGGAACGATAAATGTATTTAGCATTTATGTGTCCAACTGCTATCTAAGTACGCAATCCGAGTAGCGCACATAAGAATATAGGGTGCCCGGAAACTGCCGCATAAACGCACCGAATTGATATTCCTCATATGATTTCCAGCAAAAAAAATTTGTATGGAACATACCTCCTTAGCTTAACCCTTTAGCTGCCACAGGCATTTAAAGATTTTTGAGGGGCATTCGATAGCTCAGTGGCAGAGATGTCACTCTATCTCTGAGTTGCCGGTGCGTGGGTTCGAATCCCACTGTGACCCATGGATGTTTGTGTTGTCCATAAAATGCTCCTACGGCAGCCGGTTCTTCGATGTAAATCGTCCCGGAGCTACCCGTTGTTAAAACGGCCAAGAGCTGCCGATTCAAGAGAAAAAAAAAATCTTGAATCGCTACAACAACAACAACAAAGATTTTTGAAAAAAAAACATTTTCTTGCGCGATTTTAAGCTCAATATCTCCAAAGCTAGACCAGCTAGAAAAGCGAAACAAAATGATTATCACAGCCAACAAATTTACCTATAAAATAAAACTAACAACACTTAAATCCGATAAGAGGTTTGGTTTTTACGGAGCTTCAAAGTCAAATTTGCGTGATTTGGCCCAAAAGCAATATATTTTTTCATCTCAATTTTCTCCAACTTCTGCCAAAGAGAGGTGCTTGTACAATTCTTTTAAAAATTGGCGCATAGTCTTACGATCATATCTTTCTTACATAATTTTATTCTAGCTCCATTATTTCTATCAGTTTTTATACGTTGAGTGTAGAAAACTAGGGTTAATTTTAGCTCGAATTCAACACAATTCAATTCACACTGCTCCTAAAGATCTGCAATTGGTAAAATCTATTCAAAGTATGTCGAAATCGAGCCAAAATCAGCAGAACACACAAGCGTGTAACAAGCGATCTGTTGAATATGTGTTGAAGTGTGTGACCTATCCACTGCCACTTACGTCTTTTGATGTCGATGCCTATCCTATTTTGCCGAGTAATTTTGAGGAGGTCGTCGTTCTCAGACCAGCGAATTCGTAGGATGCGTCGTAAGCACTGATTCACGAAAGTTTGCAGTTTGGTTGTAATATTACTGGTCATCTTCCAATCTATAAAAGCACAGATTTTGCATTGGTTTCGAAAATCTGGAGTTTGGCATTTCTGGAGATGTTGTAGTTTTGCCAGAAAGGAGTCGAAACTGAAAAATACTGATCGGGCTTTATTTAAGCGCGACTCTAAATCGGCATCAGCGCCACCATCCGCTGTCACTATGATTCCAAGGTAAGTCAAGCTCTCGACTTTATCTATCGGTTGTCCGGAGATAGAAATTGTGCTTTGCCCTTCTGATGTCAAACTCATGTATTTAGTCTTAGCGGTATTAATTTTTAAAGCAGCACTTCGACTTTCACGATGCAAAGCATCCGTCATTTTAATAGTGACGTCCTTCTTCCATTCTTGATGGAGAGTCTCGTTTGTCCAACACTCTTGGATCAGGGGAAGGAGAATATCCGCTGTGGCGTTGATATCCGCTTGCAAAAGATCCATGGGTATACCGTCTGCCCCTGGGGCTTTACCAGCTTCCAATAATTTAAGGGCCTTAGTTATTTCCAGCTTGGATGGTATTAATTCTGTCCATTTGCGGAAAACTTACGGCCTCCGGTGGAGGTGGACTTAAAGGGTTAAAGTTGTTGTTAACGACCTCCATGAAATGCTTTCTCAAACGTTGCAGTTGTTGTTCGTCTGTGATTAACAGAGACCCGTCTTTATTTTTTACTGGATGCTCGTGGATAAAATATTTGCCAGTCAGTGTCTTTATAAGCTTGTAATTGGTACCACTCTCATCACGGTAAGGCGTATCTTCTGCTTCCAACGCTAACGCGTTGATGCTGTTAAGTTTATCACGTATTACGCTTCTCTGCACTCTTTTTTGAAGAGAACTTTACTCGGTCCTCAGTTGTTGCTTGACTGTACTGTTTCTTCCGTCCAGTTGTCAGAGACCATGTATCGTCGCTGATAAATGGTGTCCTACCTCGCTGAAGTCTGCCCACAAATGTTTCGCCACACGATATAAAAGCGTCCTTCAGGATGTTCCATCTATTATCAATTGAACGAGCATCTTGTGTTTGTGCATTAGATATCTGGTGCAATGCGCAAGAAACTGCACGTATTGTTGAGGGTTCTTTAAGATTTTGCACATTGAATTTTGTGTGCGACGAATAGCAGCGGTCCACAAGCGATGACAAGTTGGTGATCATCATCATCACGCTTTGCCCTGACGTCCATGAGACAATTCCTCCATATTTTGGAAATGGCTATATGGTCAAACTGTAGTCTGGCTGGTCTAGCGGTTAGTGCGCGCACCTTCGGTGCACAGGCTCATGAGTTCGAATCTCACCGTGTTCCATGGTGTTTTTCGAACTCACGAGCTTGTGACGGACTATGATCTCACTCAGATGATAAACGAGTACCCATTTATGGGGATAAATAACACTGCTGAACGTGATGCTGATCTCATTACCTCAACAAATAAGCAGATAAGATCTTGGAAATAGGATGTCACTAACACATCCTGCGGCCTTAGTCCAATGCTGGATTGTCGCGCCTGTTATTTATTTTTTTATATGGTCAAACTGGTTTTCTGTTCGACCATCTGGAGATATATAGGTTGCTAAATGGCAAGGTTTTCAGACCTAATTTTAGCATTGAGATCCTCCATAATAAGTTTTATGTCACCTCTAGGGGCATTATCAAAGGTGTCGCCAAACAGGTGGTAAAAGGCGTCCTTAGCAAGCTGATCGGCTAACTCAGTCGGGGCGTAGCACTGAATTATAGTAATGTTTCTTACTCTGGACTTGAATCTGGCAGTTATTTTTCGGTCGGAAATAAGCCTCCACTCGTAAAGAGATTGGCGAGCTTCCTTGTTCAAAAGGATGCCGACTCCAGCCATTCTGGGTGAGGCTTCAAGTTCACTACTAGAGTAGAGCAGCACAGGTGATAAGGTCATTCCCGTACCGGTCCATCTTGTATCGGTCAGTCCTAATACCGTTCCAAAAACCAATCGTAGTCCGTTGTTTGTAGCCAAAGATCGTTGCCGGAAAATCAGTCCGTGGTATCCGAGGCTCGTTCAATGTTTCGAGTGTAATTTAGCTTCAAGTATGCAAGTTACAAGCCTACATACCCTATCCCTCAAGTCGCCTTCCTCAAGCCGGGAACGCTGTGGCATAATTCAAACCCCAACACCACAGGGGTTAACTTTTGTAAGGCTTCGTACATATGTATACAATTGAGCGCAACCAATGTCGCGCGCAATGAATAATGAATGACTGACCTTCTTCTTGTAGCGGTGCAGAAAGGTGTGTAACCTCTGTGTATCTATGCTTCACAGACAAACACAACCTTCCTGCATCGAACCTTCAGGGCTCCTGCCGGGGCTCTTGCCAGGAAGGCATATTGGCAGCTTTTGGCCGTTTTGCAATACAAAACGGGTGTGGTCCGCCCCGTAGAGGCAGTTGCCGTAAGACGTGTTTGTCTTAATGACTGACCTCACATTTTTCAGCTTTTTGGACGGTTGTTAAATGTAAATCCAAATTACAAATAAATAAAACTCAAAAGTTTCTTTGTTAATACATTTATTCTTTTTTTAAGTGGTAAAATCAAAAAAAATTTAATAACATAAACATTCTCGTTTTTAGTTTTTTTTATTTATATTGTAATTGCTTCTTTCCTTGTTCTTTCGTGTGTTTGTGTTGTTCACTTCAAAAGTGTGTATTTATTTTCCGTGTAGGCACAAATTAATTTATAGTTGTGTCGAGCATATTTTTTTTATTAACAAGCTTCAAACTATAGCTGCGTGGCTTGTCCTTATTTACTTATTTATCATTTTGTTTAACTACATACTCATTTGTATTAAAAGTACATTCATTTCAAATGACTAAGAGATTATAATGTGTGAGTAAAAATTGTTTATTTGAAATTCGCAATACGTATTTTTTAATTATAATTTCGTTTGCATACACTCAAAAGGCGAATTTATTTATTTGGTAGAGAATTTTGTTTATATTTTAAACGCGCATACAGTCTCAGTGTGTGTGTCTGTGTCGAAGGGTTAAATATTTTTTGTTATAATTATGAACTTGTGTGTTATACGTAGCTATAACATCAGATGACTTAACATTACACATTAGCAACTAGAACTAGGTTTTTATGTAAAAACGTTGTGCGGCACACCATCACTTCATAATTCACTCACAATTTTCTTTTCTTTTTTAAATCGACTAAAACAAACCTTCAACGGCTAAATAATTGTCGGGAGACCAAATCATTTACAGTTATTGTTCTTATCCTTCTTTCGTTCATCCTCTGCTTCGTGTTTTATTTTCGATTTTTTTTTTTTGCATGCCTCCATTTTAGTCGGCTATTCGAGTTTTCCGTTTGCGCACCGGTTGTGGGCTTGACTTGGTCTTTGCATCAGCCTCATCAGCTTCAGCGCCACTCTTCTCGTCGGCTTCGATTTTTTCGGCAGCTTCCTCTTCCTCCTCATTTTCGTTCTCGTCATTATCGCTGCCTGAGTTACGTTCACCCTCTGACGTATGATCAGCATCGGATTTTTCGGTTGCCTCTTCAACCTTTTCTTCGTCCTCGTCTTCATCCTCGAGTTCGTCGTCGGGAATATCTTGAATAGCACCCGCACCTTCGCGCAATTCTTTTTCTTTCACTTCGGCAAAACTCTGACGATGATTTTTGGGCGGATAGAGGAAGTCAACAATGCATACGAGGAAGAGGCCTAGGATAGCGCCGAGGAAGATTGTAGCGATGGCGAAGAGAGCGTATGAGCCCCACGTTGGAAGACCGTAGTCGTCGTGGAGTTTTGTGTTAATGTCCTGCAAAAAGAGACAATTTAGAAGGAATTAATTATTTATTATAAATGTGTGTCAAACGACTAACTTCAAGGCGAGGCTGATGAATGCTGTCGCGAGGGGAGAGCATAGGTTTTTTTTCGAATGAGTGAAGGAGCAGCGAGGAATCGCATGGAATTCAAGGCGAATTCCGTGGGGCGGATTATTTCTGGAAAGCGGCAACAAGGAAGGCGCTCTACATATTTTGGTCCGTTACGGGCTATTAGATTGATTAGATTCGCGAGTTACGTTAAGGCGGGAGACGATATGTGGGTTCGAATCCCACTGTGACCCATGGATGTTTGTGTTGTCCATAAAAAATGCTCCTACGGCAGCCGGTTCTTCGATGTTAATCGTCCCGGAGCTACCCGTTATTAAAACGGCCAACAGCTGCCAAGACCCCCTTCGATTCAAGAGAAAAAAAAAACTACAAAAAAAACTCTCGCTACAACAACACTAATGGGCGATATACAACAGGCGCAACGCCATAACGATAAGGCGAGTTTGGCTATAGGTGACTGCCGTCGGAGTTGAGAACGGCGAGAATGAGTAGTAGTTAGTGCGTTCACCTCTTCGGAGGGTCGTATGATCGAGTCCCACGGTGTAAGGATTCAATTTATGGCGACCCATGTGACAAATTGTCATCTCACTCAGATGACAATTTGTCCCCCCCACAAGGGGGTGTTTCATCTCCTCTACATTGTAATATGGCGATCAATTAATTGCTTCTAAACTTGGAAAGAATCAGAATGCGAAGTCACAGCTTATGCTGATGACGTTGCTATCGCTGTTAGAGGAAAGTTTGCGGATACTTTTATTTAGCTATCTATTGGGGAACGCCCTGACGATCCTAACCGACTGTGCCAGTGGCGTCGAAACTAATCCAGCCAAAACGGAGTTGGGTACTCTTTACAAGAAGGTGTACGATTCTTACTATTAACCTCCCCGGACGCGTATATCGAAAACCTTGTTCAGCTCGTCCCTACGTAGGTGACGAAATCGATCAGCTTTTCAAGTGCTGAAACCGTCTGAAACCCTTATCGATTTCGTCACCTGATAGTGGACGAACTCGCATAGGATTTCGAGTACATTTTTTGTCTAAAACGGCTTGAACCCTTGTTCAGCTCGTCCCTACGCGATGTTACACGTCAATCAGCCATTCTTATGCATAAACTACTCAATCACAATCTTTTTATATTTTTTTGCTGCTATACTGCTGGTGCTTGCTTTGTTTAATGTATACGCACAACAAATATTTCCCTCTCTTGTAACTGAAAATAAAAACCGTTACTTTCATGACTTTTGTTATTTTTAGCGCTAGTAAATCGGATATCTCGTTACTTTACGTGGGGACGAGCTGAACAAGGGTTTCAAGCTGTTTTACACGAAAAATTTACTCGAAACCCTATGCGAGTTCGTCCACTATCAGGGGACGAAATCGATAAAGGTTTTTAAGTACTTTGCCACTTGAAAAGCTGATCGGTTTCGTCAGCTACGTGGGGACGAGCTGAACAAGCATTTCGAAATACGCTCCCCGGACTAAGAGGCATTCAAATTGACTTTTCTGACTCGGATAAATTTCTTGTTTTTTTTTTAGACAAGAAATTAAAAGCAACATCGAAGGAAAGACGAAAGAAGCTACTGTGACCCTGACCACGGGAAAAGCCTGCATCCAAAACCTGTATATTGGATACTGCTATTGTGGGGCCTATTTTTATTTATCGAGTTCGCGTGTGATGGATGACACAACGCCAACGAAGGGCCTTACACCTACGGGAAACTGGCCTGGGGCGGCGCGAGACTATTGGCACTCAGTGATTAATAATGATAAAACTAAATATAGGTACTCCTAACAACAAATATTTTAATTGTCGCATATACATACGTATTTCGGGAGCAATGTGCTCCCTTTTCCAGTGCGTTAGCTATTGGTACATTGGCATTTTGTTAGGGTTAATTGGTGCTGGGGTGAGGCTTCTTTTTAGCCAGGTTTCTAATTAATTTGGTTGGGCAATTTCCTTCGTCGATTTTGAGCAATGTCTCCGAGTTTTGTCTTAATATTTCGAGACATGTAGTATCAGTTGCAAGTTATCGCTTGTTATTGAATGTTTCTCCTCAATTATGTGCTACGGATGATCTAATTGTGCTGGTAACTCATCTTCGGCCACTTTGATTCCCTTAGGTGCTCCTGGAATCTCGTTGTGATAAGCCGCTTCGTCTGACCAATGTATTGTTTATCGAAATCGCCACACGTTACCGCATATATACAACTCTTTTCCTCCTTCGTTAGTCAGTCCTTCTCGCTGCGCAGTTTACTCTTGAATGTGCTTGATCCTACGATGTCGATGTTGAACTTCCTCATAAATGTCTTTATTTTGTAAAAGTGTTTGGCCATCTGTATACTGATACATCGTATACTGATCCGTCGCTATTATCGTCCTTTGAGTTGCTGTCGGTTTCCTATACACTTCGAATTCGAGATTACCTTTATTGTTGATGATCCGTACGTCCAAAAATGACAGAGAGCCTTGTTGCTCCATCTCCATACTGAATTGTATTTTTGGGTGGATCTTGTTGATGTTCTGAAGTATGTTCATGGAATCCTCCTTTCGGACTATGGTGAGGACGTCATCCACATATCGTATCCACAGTCTCCGCATTAAACCCTTTTCTTCGATCAGCGACTCAATATGGGCCATGAATATTTCGGCCAACAGTGGTGACATTGGGTTACCCATAGAAACGCCGGATGTTGTTTTGTAAAATTTGCGCCGTGATTAAAGTAATTCTCCAAGTGTGCGAGGTTCTTGTACACTTTAACCTTTCTTCTCCATTCGGTTGTATTCCCAAACTTATTCAGCCAGAATTCGAGCTGTTAGTTCGGATTTTTGACTAGTGTGTTCGGAAATAGTGACTTCACGTCGAACGAGATTAGTACCGTCGTCGTTGTCAATGCGCGTGAGTTCGATTATGTTTTTCACTGCATACTTACTATATGGGTCGCCGATGTTCAAAAACTCGTTTGTCAGTCATTTCGCCACATTGTAGGCCGGGGAATTCGAGTCAGCAATAATTTCTCGCATTTCCTCTCCTTCCTTATGAATCTTCGGTTGGCATCGAATCCGAGGCAATCATGAGTTAGCCATCATTCTTCGTAACTTCTTCTTCATCCGCCTTCCTAATTTCTGTAGTGCTCTCTAAGAGGTCTCGGCCATTTTGGAAGCCCTAACTTAGTTCAGTAGTCACGTCATGACTGAAAGGGACGTCCTTTTATTTACTGATAGTCAGGCTGCAATTCGTTCACTTAAGTCAGTGCTGACCAGAACTATTGAGAAGTGTCGCTCCCCAATAGGAAAAATAGAAGCGCTTCCGATAGAAGCGACGTAGAAGCGCTTCCTCATCATTTCCAAATGTGCTTCGGAGGAAGTGCTTCCACAGAAGTAAAATTACGAATGGTGAGGGAGCACTTCAAGATCGTAATAGAAAATTATAGACTCTTTGTAGCTGCTCCAGAAGCGCTTACCACTCACTTCTCTACAAGCGCTTCTGGAGCGCATCTTAAGGAACTGCTTGCCACCGCGGACACGTAACGCTAAAAAGTACATGAAGATGAATGGAATGGGAAGCGCTTCTCTGCTTCCCGAGAAGCGCTCCTTTTGCCCTTCTGGAGCGCTCTTTTTCCTATTGGGTCAGTACTTAGAGAGATGGTTCGTTTCTTCAGAATTACACTATGCTGGATAAATGCGTTAGAGTTGAAGGTGACCGTGGCACCATGAAAACACCTATAGTCCCTTGGGCACTGCAGAATGCAGGACCATCGCAAGATGGATTTATGACTGTAAATGCGCAAAGACGAGGATGATTTGACCAAAACTGTACATAGTACATTTGAACAGAAAGCATATCTGCAATGTGTTGGGGGTTATAACGGGAGCCCATATATAGACTCCGGATTCCTCACAACGACTTTTGTAGAAGTTGTGACGACGACGAAGAGGAATAGGCTGTACATCACTTACCTTGTCACTGTCCAGCCTTGGCCCAGAAACGGAGGCGATTGCTTGGTATGTATAAGAAATTTTTATGGAACGAGATGTGAGCTCATCCATGTAGCACGGTAGCCCAAGGTCGGGCCTTGGCCGCCTGAATCGTTCGTTGACCTCAATTGTCATGCGACCCTGTTCTCCAGTTTCGGGAACCAAGCAGCTGGAGGACGTCCTCACCGCTAAAAGAAGAAGAAGAAGGACGTCCTCATCTACTAAGTAGTCCCAGCGAGCTCTTGGTCGTCCATGCAATCTCGCTCCGTCAACTCGTTGAGCATTCCATCACTTTCTTTGGCATGCGATTATCATCCAGTCCGTATCCATTGCAAAGTTGAAGCTTGACGATTGTCGATATTTCCAGCTCATCGTACAATTGATACAACTCGTGGTTGTACCGAATGCGCCATTGATTTCGCTCGCGAAAGGCCCCAAAAATTCGCCTAAGGACCTTTCGTTCGAATCTGTCCAGCAAAATTTCGGTGGTTTGGGTGAGGGTTCATGTTTCGCTGCCATAGCATAGCACGGATCGGATGATCGTTTTATACACGCAGAACTTGGTGTTCTTGTGCGCACGCCTTGAATTAATAATTGGGAGGACCGAGGAATACGTCTTATTGGGTACTTGTATCAGTCGCTTAATTTCTTCGGTTTCCTTGGCGTCCTTTGATATGTTACAACTCAGGTAGTTCAAGTTGTCAACATGCTCGATATTGAGGTCCCCACTATAATGCTTGAATTTACAGGCATCCTTGTATTTGACTGCATCATGGCGATTATGTTGATATCAAGGGCGTATGCTATTAACTGTCGACTTGATGAGTAGCGTTCCGCTGCTGTCCATACTCGTGGCTCGCAATTACGTATTCCACAGTAAATGTATATCCTCACTTTCCAGTCATCAGTCTCAGTCACTTTCCCTACAAGTTGACAAATTGTCAGTCAATTAACTGAGAATATTGAAAATGACTGTGATCGATGACTGAATAGTGTGGATCGACCTTAAGGTTCAAGAGCGTCGGCCACAGTCCATTGTCCTGCTAGAGTCCATCCACGAAATTAGTCATCGTCATATTTGTGTTTTGCTGCCATCTTTAACAGATAACAGTAAAGAGCTGATCGGTTGTTTAAAGCCCAGGTCTAAACCCCCCAATGATTTGTTTTGCGTACGGATTACAAAATTCGGTTTACCAGAATTTTCGATAAAATCTTATAAGTCGTACAATCTAATGATATGCCCCTGTAATACTCACTCAGCCTGTCACCCTTTTTGTGGATCCCTTCTTGTTTCAGTGACTAATGCCATAGAATTTACTAGGATTTTTCGCATAAAATCACCCATTCTACTACCTACCTTCAACAGATGCGACAGCTTGAAAAATTGCGACAACAATGACATGTGCATGGCAGCTGGATTCTTCCATCCTGAAACTTGTTCAAGATTCTTCCATTTTTCGTCGGTTACAAAGCGAACCAACGAATCTAAATCGCGGGAGCCTCGATATTGGCGGAATTCACCGTTGTTGACGCTGCAAATTGAAAAACACCACGATAAATCAATCATTTTCATTGAAAACGAGGCACAAGGATACTTACTGGAATATTGTTGGAAGTGCAGTGACAAAAAAGCGTCCACTCAACGCTGGCGACTTAGTAACATCCACTTGTCCGACGCGAATATCCCGCATTTGCTGAGCGTACGCTTCCCATGTTGGAGCAAGTGTTTTGCAGGCAGGGCACCACGGGGCGAAGCTGAAAAAAATAGAATTAAATCAGCAAGTATTGACTCATTTGTTAATAAAACGTGAACTCGAGTCAAGTTGCGATTCTGTTTGAAAAAATGCGGTCGTAAGGGCAATGCCCAAAAATGGAAAAAAACGTTCTCGCCTGTCATACCAAAAAGGAAATTACGACTGTCCATGACCGTCAACTCTATTGGGAGCTGTGGTGCAGGTGCTGCGATTGCAAATGTTTTCCATTTGTCTAATAGTTTTGTCAAAATCATTACCAATCGATACCCAGACCCCACACGCTCACCGGCTAAACAATGAATCACGAGTCTCTTCTACTTACAATTCCACCATCCACTCGCCCTCCAGCATAAGTTGCCAATTGCCCTCATCCAGATCAACCAGACCACCAATCCGATTGGAATGTGAGAAATTCACAACCAGCAGACATAGCACTCCAATTAGCGCAAATTTTGTCATTTTGTTGAGATGTCCGTGGCGGAGGAGCCCCACGGCTAACAATACGCAGCAGACTTTTTCACACACAAAGGCGGTCCCACCTCACGCGGCAAGGCACCGTCCGATACACGACGCACACGGTTGATGACGGCAACAAAATTCTTTTCTTCTTTTTCACCGGCTCGCGGGAGACACGTTTGATTTTGCTAGTCAAGCCGTGAACGGTTGTGATTCATTGGCCAACGGAAAAATGCAAAAATCTTCGGAATTGAGGGAGAAATGTTCAGGGCGGAGACATCAACTAAATCACACACGGCT
Source organism: Microchrysa polita (assembly GCA_949715475.1). Lineage (NCBI taxonomy): Eukaryota > Metazoa > Arthropoda > Insecta > Diptera > Stratiomyidae > Microchrysa > Microchrysa polita. The sequence continues at coordinate 128,167,864 of OX454415.1, read as the reverse complement.
GCTGGACGACGACAAGTAAATAGCGGTACACGACGAAAACATTTAACATAGGCGGCGTCAGCGGCGGCGAATACAAAACACACGCGTTCCTGTGTTGGGGGGCCGATGACTTTTGCAAATGTTGCAACGGGTACAGTCTTGGTGAAAAGTGTATCCGATTGGAAATTCTGGAAATATTTTTTTTCCAGGTTGCCTGTGGTGGATTCACAAAACCATCTTTATACAAAGCCCGGAAGCAGAACACGTTCATATATTTAAGCGCCAAATCATAGGCCTGTTCAGATCGAAAATTTACATTGCGGTAAAGGCAAATCGGGTTGGGTCGCGACAAACTTTACACGAAAAGTATTGGTTCCCGGTCGATTTTCGTCGCGAAAAGTGGAATGTGTCGTGAATTAAAGTGTCTAGAATGCAGTGAAAGAACAAAATCCCGACAAAAAGTGAATTTTCCGCATGTTTTCGCGATTTTTATCAGAGCAGACACGGTTTTTTTACATGCGCTGTGCTTGTGTTAGTGCATCGTGCAACGTATATACGACATGTTCATAGGCTCGTTTTGTGTGCATGTATTGCTGCTTCCCGGCTTCTAGTGAAGGTGGCTTTGTGGATTCAGGTAGAAAAAGATTACATATTTTTGATTTTTTAAGGTTCATCTAGATTCATCGCCAAGTGGTTGCGTGCCCAAAAACTGGCATCACGAACAGCCATTTGGCAGCTACTTAGCATCTACACTAGTCACTAGCAGATGGAGACAGAAAACGACATTGTGGCGTCCTATTATTAACACGCGTTTAATAATGTAATTCATCCAATAAAGTATGTTCAACCGTTCAACACAAATAGTTTTATTATTGAATAGGGATTTAGTTTGCCACTTCGTAATCCCTATAACATAACCAAAATTTCATTTTGGTGATTTTTTTTAAATTTAATTTTTTTTTAATTATAATTATTACACGTCTATTCAAGAATTAATCAATTTCACACAAAAGAACGAACAAAAGTTGCAAAATTGTCACTTTGAATTTGACAAGCGGTTGTTGTTGTAGTAGCGGTGCAGAAAGGCGTGAACCGCTGTGTATGTCTGTGGAAGTACTCTATGTTTCGTCGTCGTTCTCGCCTATTGTCTCAAGCGACAAGAACGTAGCAGCTGCAACAGGGTTGTCCCATAACGCCCTCGGAGTGAGGTTAGTGGGTGCAGCGGGGCATCGGAACAAGTGGTCCACATCATGGGGCGCACCATCGCAGCTCGGACAAATGTTCTGAATGTCCGGGTCTATTCGAGATAAGTATGAATTGAGGCGCGAGCAAAAACCCGACCTAAGCTGGGCTAGTGTCGCTCTTGTGGCTCTCGGGAGCCTAGTCTCCTCAGGTGATATAGGTGGTGGGGGCGCTGAGAGGACTCTATTCATGCCTAATCTCCCTATTGACCGATTCACAACGGTTGTGTGAATATCTGCGATGGCCGTATGGTATGCTGTGTCATCAAATATATCGGGAGGTACCCGTTCCGTTTGTATCCCTGGACGTCTCTCTCGAGATCTCTGATTCCACTCCTGACATGTGGAGGGGGAGTATTGTCCATGAGATGATGGTTTGGGTGATTCTCTCGATAGCAACCGACCAGATATTGTAAAGACAGGAGAAGATTGTGATCACGTATTGGCAACATGCTGGTTTCTTGATGAAGATGATCCTGGGACGACATCAGGTGACATCGTAGAGCAGCGTTTTGGCATGTCTGGATCTTGTTCTAGTTTGTTTCACAAACGGTTTGTGACCATACCGGTGCTGCGTAGCTGGGAATTGCTCTACCTATCGCTTTGTAGGTGACCAACATAGTTTCCTTGTCCTTGCCCCAGGAACTCCCGGCTAGTGCCTTTAGGACGTTGTTTCTACTGTTCATTTTGTCGACGAGAATCGACAAGCGGTTGTCAAAGCGGTTGGTTGAGTTGCCATATTGAATATCAAAACTGGACGCACACCCAAATGGCGATCAGTTTGGATGGAATGACAACAGCCATTTGGTTGCACGTGACGCCATTTGGCGACTAATCTAGATGGACCTTTAAAGGAAAAACATACACCATTTTTAGAGGTTGAGAGATTTTTATATGAAAAATTCATATAAAATAACTTTAGGCCGCCTTCATACCAGCAAATCCTCTTTACAGCGCGAGCCTGAACAGTAGGCAATTTATTGAATATCCCAAGTCTGATGAGCTCAAGCGTAAAATTCGAAAACAGATTCGCAGCAGAACTGTTGACACTGTACCATTGTACACTGCGGACCAGGTAAAAAAAGTCATTGAGAATGCTAAAAACTCCAAGGCCCTCGGATCAGAATGCATTTCGATGGCCATGTTGAAACATCTCGACCTTCCAGCCATTGGGTATCTCACGGCAGCCTGTAACTTGTCATATTCCTGCACAAGTGATTCGATGGATTGCCAACTATGTATCTTCCTGGTCGGCACTCCTTCACAGAGTTTCGTGGCAAACGTTCCAAGCTGAGGAAAATCAAATTAGGTGTTCCTCAGGGAGGGGTTCTCTTCCCCACTCTGTCTGCATATCCGGCCTTCCTACACCAACGGAAGGAATCGAGGTGATTTCCTACGCAGACAATTGCACCGTGCTCACCGCAGGGGAGGACAATCATTCTTCTTCTTCCTTGCCTCGTTCTTTATACCGCTCCATGGTTTCGCGTTGCTCGACCTGCAGTGTAGGCACATCGCCCGTTTTGGCGATAATATCTCAGCATATTTCTACAGGCAGCTCTATCTTGGATCGTGTCATCGCCGAGACCAATACGTTGTTGTTGCTTTTTCATTTGACACATCCAGGTGTTCTTCGGTCTGCCTCTGGCCTTGGGTCCATCAAGTGGAACTTCCATTGATATCGCTTTCTTTGCTGGGTTGTCAGGCGGACGCCGTTGAACATGGCAATACCAATCCATTTGTCGGTCTTCGAGCTTTTCGGTGATTGGTTGGTCTATGGACAAGCTGCCTCGGATGTAGCTACTCTTGATGTGGTCCCTTTTCGTTACACCAACTGACATGCGTAACATTTTCATTTCAGTCGCTGTCATTTGTTTCGCGTAACCTTCATACATGGTGCAGCATACTGATCCATACATGAGTGCGGGACGTACAACCGTTTTGTACAACTTGCCCTTTAGCTTCAGTGGCATTTTCTTATCGCAGAAAACTCCAGAGTTTTCTCGCCACGTCATCCACCCAACCTTTGTGCGATGTTTGATGTCATCATCGCATGTAGCTCGGTTGTTCACCATCGAGCCAAGGTACTTGAACTTGGTACAAGACTTAAGCTGCTCTCCTTTGACGTACATTTCTGGTATCGGTGCATCTGGGTCTGAGAATGGGCAGCATAAGAACTCAGTCTTTGTTATACTTACCCTCAGTCCATGCTCCTCCAGAATGTCACACCATTTAGTAAGTGAAGGGGAGGACAATCATTAATCCACTGTAATATAACAAAAAAAAAAACGGTTGTACGAAAATAAGCATTTATTTTAGTAGATTCATTGACATAATTACATTGCATGTTATGTCTTAAAATTTATTACAAAAAGCACCTCCCTGCTATCATATTCAATCCTCTCGTGGTCTATTCTCATTAATTGCCAACTTGCACTGTACATTTTCCATTAGCCGACTGTTATTCTGAATGAAATTTATGCAAAAATCGACGGGGTCAGCGCCTAAATAAACTCCAGTGCAAATCCCACATTTTCCCATCTTCCTTACGACTTCTCCGTTGCTTCTTGGCCTGTCTCCTCGGCATTCTCTGTTTGAACATTCTTCATACTCACCTCTGGTGGAATTTCGCCCATCTCAATATCATCACCGCCCAATGCCTTCTTCATCAGCTCATTGATGGTTTGAATGCCACGAGTGAATCGACGAGCTCGTCCCGATTCACCTGCCTCATTAGCCGCTTTTTCAGCCAGCTCGTACATTTCCAAACGAACTTTCAGCAACTCCACCTTACTCAGCAGAATGGTAGGCAGCACTATAGCCGGCGATCCTGTGTCACGTATGGTTGCAGGATCCACAGCTTGTCGTGATGTTCCCGTAATCTGAGCCAATTCAGCCAACAGTTCCGGATCATTTTCATCGGCCTCGGTCACTTCCTCGTCAATGTCGTCATGGTCATGTTTTTCGATTTCTTCCATCAAGTCTGTAGCGCGTTTCTCCAATTGGGCTGGTGTTGCGGCGGTGGGTGTTACTGTGCCGTTTTGAATCTTGTCCATTGTGGAATTAAGGAGTTCTTCTACAGGTTGAAAATAATAGGAGGAAATTAGATTGAAAGGAACTGAAGATGGTACGCAAATACCTGATTTATGTTCTCCAGCTAAGGACGCAGTAAACTTATTTGACATTCAATGGAGATGTGTCAAAAATAAATATATTCATATGAATCTATAGATATATGATGTGAGTCATCGTCCAAGACTAGTCGTGCTGGTTGTAGGTACAAGTACACATGTTAACGTCTTGTTGGTGATAATGTGACGTCATGCCTTGTTTATTGACAAACAACATATGGTTTGTGTTGGAATGATTATGCTTTTCATAGCGTAGTTTCAACATGTCCTGGGACTGCAGTTAAATATACAAGCACCGTTGCAATCCAGGAAACAAAATGGCTCAATTGCGAAATCGACGACAGGAATTTGTACACTATTTTCGTAAGTGGAAAATATACTCCCACTACTCCCCCATAAGTAGTATCAATGCATAATCTTTGGATGTGCCAAATGAAAAAGCAACAACAACTTATTTGTCTCGGCGATCTAAGATAAAGCTGCCTGTAGAAATATGCTGAGATATTACCGCCAAAACGGGCGATTTGACTACACCGCAGGTCGAGCATCGCGAAGCCATGGATCGGTATAAAGAACGAGGCAAGGAAGATGATCAATGGATAATCTTTAGAACAGGAAGTCGAATTCGTCTACTTAGGTAAGTAAGTACATAACACTGTTTCTGCTGATAGCGGCACAGATGTGTCCAAGTCTTAAGTGGCTCATTATATTAAGATATCACGGGATTTTTTTGGTCCTGGCAAATGTAGTAGATGTTGCCTCCTTTGATCTTATATCATTATATCCCAAACTTGTTCATGGGATTTCTTTAAGAATATTGTTCCTACTGCGCATCTTTTCACATACCGCTTCCGTGTGATGAGCTGAAGTCATCATTTTCTCGAAGTGAAGCCCGAGAATTTTTGAATTTGCAACAGTAGGAACTGGCTTGTTGCCAATACATACCCCAACCGGCCACCGACAATCACCTGACCAGGTGGTAAGGAAGGTCGCAGATGATTTGGACGCTGAGATGGTTAAATTTCTGCTAAGAAAAAAAGCTTCTAGTCGCGCTAAATATCTATTGATATCTACGCGCATGACTTCCCTATCTGCTCCCGTGGCAAGTACAGTGCAGTCATCGGCATATGAGATAACTTCAATGCCTTCCGGAGGTGTTGGGAGACCTGCCATGTAGATGTTAAACAAGGTGGGAAAGAAAATTCCTCCCTGAGGAACACCTAATTTGATCTTTCTGAGTTTGGAACGACTGCCTCGAAACTCGGTGAAGGATTGCCTTCCAGCTAGATAGTTGACAATCCATCTTATCTCTTGTGTCGGAACATACATATTGAGGAGGTTTGCCAGAAGCATGGAGTGATTGATTGAGCTCATCCTCGTATGTGTCTTCTTCCCTGTACCGTAACCCCTTGTGGGGCATGGTGCTTTCACTCAGCCGTTTATAGGCTACTTCGAGTCAACGTTACATTGCATATATAATATAATATAATATAATGTTGCAAGCACTATATATTTCCTATCCGCCCATGTAGGGAAATTTTGGACCACGCCGAGATTCGATCTCCGGACCTCTAGATTACTAGCATCGTAGAGTGCGAGTCAATCAAGTGACCCACAAAGCGTGACTCCTCGTATGTGTACTATAATATGTATAATGCATCCATCCTGCGTCTACCACGCTTGCCTTTTGGAGGTCCTGAGCCAACGGCCATAATCTCCCTTTCTTCAAGGGAACGACAGTTTATCCGACTAATAGCCGGATGTGTGTTCTCCCCGGGAGGTATCCCTTTTGAACCCCACCTTAGGATGCGATTCTAGCTGGTCAACTTGCCTATCGCCGTAGACCACATCGCGGCCAACACCTTGATGGGCAAGGACCATGGTCCCTTGGACACAGCCATCCCCGAGGTACACTATTCGTAAAAGATTTCTCAATAGCAGGTGTGATCCTCCTTTGGTCCCCTCAGCTCGCAAGCTGCAGGATCGTTTTGCCTGTTTACTACTCGTCTGCTTAACGCAGACTCGTAGCGCTACCGTTCACTTCCGGATGGTTTCTTCCGCTTACTCGGCAGCAATTTGACTCATGCCGTGTGGTCATCAACCCACAAACTAGTTAAATATAGGTGCGTAGGCATTTTCCACCAAGGCCATTCTCCCTAACTAGCCCCTTCGTGGCTCAAGTTATGCGAAGCCGCCAGCTCCGAGGCTCTACACGATCACTTATGATAGATTCCTCGTCTACGCGAAAACACTGCGTCGTGTTCGACTTGTATGACTGCCTTTCCGAAGGAATAGGGAAAAAGTCAGCCATGCCGTGAGCCACCCAACATGACTCGGAAACACGGGATTATCATCGCTCGAATGGTATATGTACAGATCCACGCCATGGTGTATCAACCATACAAGGGGTTGCTCGAAAAGGACGCGGCTAGCCACCGTGAAGACTTTTCGCGTAAGGGGTGCGGCCAGCGAAATGCTCCCGTAAGAGCCTTATGCCGCACGCACACGGAGAATCCATTTTTTTTCATTATGGAATCCAGAAAATTGTATGATTATCACAGAACGCAAATCCAACAAAAAAAATGGATTCGGATTGTCCAACGTGAAATAGGGCCGTGCAAGAACTGAAGGCCAAACCTGTGTATATTTTCTAAAGCCTGACAAAGTGCAACAATGTGGTTCTCATGGACTGTATTGTCTACGATGAAGCTATTGCGGAAAAAATCCTAAACGGTAATTACTTCGAATTAAGAAAGTGGTCCTACGGCAACCTTGCTATCCTACAGCAATCTCAATCTCTCTCCGGAGCGGACCACACCCGTTTTCATTTCGAAAACGGCCAAGAGTTGCCACTACGCCTCCCTGGCAAGTTCCATAAAGGTTCGATGCAGGAAAACCGCTAAAAGAAGATATCCGCTACCCGAGTCGGTGAAAAAAGTCGAGCGAGCCGTAAAAGAAGCAAGGGCGTTGTTTGAAAACGTAGGTCAACTGTTGATGCCGAGCCCAGCAGTGCCGTGAATCCGTTGCCAGCCTGAAAAACATAAGGAGGGCAACGAGTTGAGGGAAATTATCGCCGACTCCACTTCACCGAAGTACAATATACCCAAATGGCTTATTAAGGAGTGCCAGAAGCTGAATAATACCAAAAGCAAGCATTCCGTGCGAAACACCCATGAGCTCATCGAGAGGCTGCAGACCATCGAATGCATTGAGGATGATGAGGTGTTGGTTTCGTTCGATGTTAAGGCGTTATTCCCCAATACGCCTATCAGGCAATCACTCTTCCCACTCGAGACGAGAGATGGCTAAATCGATTTGGTTCAACCCAGGAATGGAAGAAGAAACTTCGTGTATATACCAAATTTGCTGAGCGAGAACTACCTCACTTCTTTTTCCTTGTCTTGTTCTTTATACCGCTGTAAGGCGTCGTCGCGTCGCTCGACCTGCGATGTAGGCACATCGCCCATTTTGGCAGTAATGTCTTAGGCTATTTTCACATCATCATCGTCATCCAGACCAATGCGTTGTTGTTGCTTTTTTTATTTGACACATCCAGGTGTTCTTCGGGCTGCCTCCAGTCTTAGGTCCATCAAGTGGACGAGGCTAGACTAGAACTACTTCACATTCCGGCGTAAATACTACAAAACTATGTCAGGGGTAGCGAAGAGCAATCCCCTCTCGTCATTACTGACGGAGGGATTCATGGCATCAATCGAGGAAGGAATCGAAGATAAAGGGATAGAGTTTGGCTCCGCTATGTAGACGATGTGTAGTTGCCTCGCTGCACCCACTAACCTCACTCCGAGGGACATACAGACATTTCCTAGCCGCATTGTTAGTATATTATTCTGCGATCAGCATATTTCTTATCATCTTCTGAATAATAAACTTGCGGCGTGTCATGCCGAGTTTGGAAACTCGTTTCTCTATGAATCTCTATATCACAGAGTGGCGACCGAATGATCACGGCCACAGAGCACGACAGTTATTCGCCCTTCCATAAAGAAATATCAGTCAACGAACACAACACAAGGATGAAAAAATGTTAAAAGACAAGATGACGTCAATAAGGTAACTTTTACGGAGAATAAATCCAACAAATCAATTAACATAGAGATGATCCTTAAATAATCTTTATTTTGTTATCACATAGCGTGTTTTTTCTTTAGTATTATTTCTTACTTAGTATTTGCCTGTTTCTGTTTTTTTTTTAATTTATTATTCTACACTACTCGTCTTTTATATAATTTATTTCTTCCCCCTTTCATTCACGTGGGATGTCTACAGTAGTAAATTTCACAAAAGGATTTAAATCTAAATATATCGCAAATACGTAACAAGATGTCGAATGACATTTTCTTAATGAGTGACTAGTGTGTAGTAGTATTGAAAAATATCTTCAATTTTCTGTTTTATTATTGCTTAGCATAAGAATATCATGAACTTTTCTAATGGCCTATTCGAAGGCAACTCGAATTTTCACTGTTTGGGTGAGAGGGTGTGCTAAATTGTCCTCGTGAAAGGTTTCCATTTTTATGGTACTAACCTACAAAATTTTCAATCTGTGGTGATGGTTCAAAGTATGTTTGTGGTGTTTGAAATTGGATAAAAAAAAATATGACTAAAATGCAATAATACACAAAGAAAACAAAATTCAAAAATTTCCCATCATTGGGCTCAACTTGGAACGAGTCTCCACGTCGACAGGACGACGAGAAGACTAGCGCAGTTTTGGCTACCAACCCAACCACGGTGGATGATTGATTAAATGCGGCGGAGTAAATGTTAAATTCACTGGCAAATTTATCAGGGCATAGTCCTTATTCAGTTTTTTCAACGTATTACGTATGATCCGACTGTTTTTGCCCAACATAAAACCGGCTGGAATATTTGCATCACGATCGCTATTATCATGGACCATTTCAATGTAATAATCGTATTCGCTCGATTCAACATTGGACTCAGTGATGATGGCAGCACGAGCGCCTGCCCGTTCTGCATTAATGGTTTTTGTTAGAAACGAGCATTCCCTGGGAAGGAGGAGAAAACACGAATAAATTAAAAAGGAAGCAATTGAACGTTATTGACTAAAAATGACTGTCCAACTCACCCCCGTTCGATAAGCACAACATTCCCGCTAACATCATAATAATTCTCCAAATCACTGCATGCATCGGCCGGCTCGGCGGGCACAAGGGCTACATTATCCGCCCGAAACGACGCGTTAAAGGGAGCCCCGAAATCTTTGGCCGGTCGCAGACGATACGTGTACTCCAATTCAGCGGGATCGACAATTTCAAAGAAGACGTCACCGCCGATTATGTCTTGCGTGTAAATTTCGTAGGCAAAGATATCGTTCACTGCAACAAAGCGATAAAAACAGAAAAATTAGTTAACAGTAGGTACGAGATGCAACGTTGGCTAAATGATAAGCTAAATCCAGCAATGAATGATTGTGTTGTGGGGGTTGCTATGGATCAATGGATCAACGATTTCCTGCACTTGCCTTCGCCTCTCGTTAAACTCCACTGTGAAAAACAAAGAGTCACAATAAGGACCAGCAGTCCGCTGGTCATGCACCGATTCGTAAACATAATTTGAAACTAGTTAAATGCTGAATGATGGCTAAATTTCTAGAAGGCAGCATGCCGAAGATTGTTTTGACATTTAAGACATTTTTGACTTGACGTGTTGATTTCCAATTTTCCAATAATCAGATGATGAGGAGGGGGAGCAAACGGGCGAATTGGAAGTGGCGATAGGAGCGGCATCTGAACATGGATAGGCTGCAATTTGCAATTGAAAATGAGACCGTGGCTAATTTCGAGCGTAACCGAATTTTGCATACCCTTTACTTCCTGTCGTGCTTACACTTATAAAGTGAAGGGTATGAAGATGTCGAGATCAGGCTTAAGTTCGACTTCCATATCTGGTTTACATTTCTCTACAAATTACGGTCTAACACTGCCTCGTGCATTTCAGCATTCCAGCCAGGATCAACGACATTTTTAAAAGCAAGGTGGTTCTGGCACAGAGCCTTTCCGTCGACCACGTACCTGAAGGTGGTACTACAATCTACATCGTGAAACAACTGGGGTAGGCCACCAAATGAGCCTTCTGAAAGCCAATATCTCTGTACAATAAGAACCTAATTTTGGCATTATAGGAAAAGAGAGGCTAAGGCCATTATCTACCAAACCCAATCGGGGAACGTGCAGTTTGATGGTAGATATTTGATAAACGCAATTAGGACGGCATAAGACCGAGAAAGGGAATAATAAAGGTTGATCGCCCATTTCGCCATCAACAATTTGAGCATATATGTACCGTCCAAAGTGCTCAAGTACTTTTGTGAAGCAGACTTACATTATCAGTATTTCTCGACAATAAATGCCATGAAGGGGGTTTAACGTCCGTTCCTACCGTAAAGGTTTACCAGACGGCATCGAATAGGCCAACTGATTGATTTTTTAGATGTCATAATCAGCGCCCCCAAAAGGTAACAGTTTTCCTTACCAAGTGATAAGGCTTATGGCGTTTACATACTGCTTCATGGGAGGCCTTTCTACTACTTCATTCGTTCTATGGGTCCCAGCTCCCGGTTGTAGTGCAACTCCACGTCGTTGTGAAACCACCGCCCGCACTATACTCGCCTTATGCGGGCCTACCTCTTTGTGTCGGATAGGGGAAATTGCCGCCCATCGGAGCCCCTTGACGCTTATCTTGACACACCGTGCTTAGACCTCTGCTGCGGACTCGCAGTGGTCTTCGGCTATTGCTGCAGTGTAGGCGCCTTCCACACCCACGTCGAACTAGTCGCCTCTATTCGGGAAGAGCAAGATAGTCATTTCCCGAGGAATCGACGCAATGTCTTTGAGTCAGTGGGGGTCCTCCCCGGCTCATACCGGCGTGTAGCCGAAATAACGCCAGATAGTAGCACCCCGTACTAAACAATGAAATCGCCAGCGCAATGCCAGACGGACCAGAGCTGGGCTGTTGTACAACATCCGGATGCGGCGGCTTTAAATGCCTCCTTAGCGAAGACATTTAGAGCATACAATGACATATTCACGTCTAAAGAGACAGCGAGAGACATCCAGGAAACCATCCTCGATAGTGACGCTGTATGCATCAAGATTGTGGGTATCCGCGTACGTCGAGCAATAGTTCAATCTTCCGAGATGGTCGCACATGGGACACAAAGTATCAACAGCTAAATTGCGCTTATGAAGTCATGCTTTAAGCGATCCGTAACCAGAGATGAGAAATCCAAGACTTAGATTGAAGTCTAAGTCAGCATTTCCTCTCACGTCACTTACCTGCTTAACGTACTCGTAGGTAGTTCTCCCATGGGACACTGTTTCCCACTTATTGCCATCTAGACAGGACACACTCCTCTAGTCCAGCGATTTCTCGCCGGGATCTCCCAAAGACGGTCTCGGGGATATTAATAGCGACGTTTTTTTCGCATCGAGGGTAAATCTGACTCGAAAAAACGATCGCGGGTAACATCCCGGTTAAGACCAAACAGCTGACATTTGACAGTTTTTGTGCATCTTTTACTCGCTTTCGTCGGCTTATTTTCTAGATGTGGTGGATTTTGTCACAAAAGATGATTATTTCTTTGCAAAATCTTTTCTCGTGATTAGAAAAACTCTCACATTTGGTTTGAAAAAACAAATTCCCTCACATTTCCCCTATGCGTCCGCCATCTACATTTGAGCTCTATCCCGTGTAGGGTAGTTGCACGGGTTAACTTTACCTTGTGTAAGTGTCATTTTTTTTATATGAAGTTCTACCCAAACCTGCACGGGATAAACTCAATAAAACGTACCTAATGTTGAAAGGATATGAGAGGAGGTGAGGAGGATAGAAAAAAAACATGGTGCTGATATTTTGTCTGATGATTGGCTGATTTTCGTTCTATTTCCAACATCAAGCCCAATTTGAAAAAAAAGTTAAAATTGAACATATGAATTCGCCGTGATTCCAGTACGACCTCATGCGGCATCTAGCCTTGACATCGACAAATTGTACTGCTGATTTTGACAGCTGTCACCACATTTCTCAACTCCTAACCAAAAATCTGTTGTGCTGGTGGAACGTGCTCGTGGCTTTCTTGTTGACTGGAGTTTTCTCGCGTGTTTGTTAATATTCGCAATAATAATCGCCCAGCAGTTGCAGCGATTTCTATTCTTTCTCCAATCGGTGAGGCAATTCAGTCGCCACAATGCCGAAAGTTAGCAGCAAGTCGGGGCCGCCCCGCAAACAAACCTTCAATCGCTCGGCACACTCCTTGAATCCCGAACGTTTGGCTGGCGACCTAAAAGGGGTGGCCAATCCTCGTTCGGCCGCCACGATCAGGCGTCTTCAGATGTATCGTAACTTCAAGGCGAAGCGCGATAAACGGGGCAAAATTATCTCACCAGCTCCATTTCAGGTATGACCCATCTGCTTTACTCTCACCCAACACTAGTTCATTTCTCATGTTCATCCTAATCTTATTATAGGGACGAGTACCTTCCGGGACGGTTGCCCGTGTCGAGCCCACTCCCAAATGGTTCAGCAATTCACGTGTCATTTCCCAGAGTGCCTTGCAAAAATTCCAAGATGAAATCGGCAAAGCCGTCAAGGATCCGTATCAGGTCATCATGAAACCGTCACAATTGCCAATCACACTCCTCAACGAATCGGCCAAATATCAACGTGTGCATCTCTTGGACACGGAAAGTTTCGAATCGGTGTTCGGTCCAAAGAAACAGCGCAAACGTCCCAGCTTGAAGGTTCGCGATCTGGCCGACATGTCCAAGGCGTGTGAAGCATCGGCCGAAAATTACAACGAGGAAAAGGATGTGGATTTGGTGCGCGAGGATACGGGTGTCAAAGATGCCGTACGTGATTGGGTCTTCGGTGCCGGACAGAGTAAGCGTATTTGGAACGAATTGCACAAAGTAATTGACTCTTCGGATGTTCTGTTGCAAGTGCTTGATGCTCGAGACCCGATGGGCACGCGGTCCAAATATATTGAAGATTTCTTGCGCAAGGAGAAGAAGCACAAACATCTTTTCTTCATTTTGAATAAGGTTGATTTGGTGCCCACTTGGGTCACGCAACGATGGGTCGCCATTCTCAGTGCAGAGTATCCAACAATTGCGTTTCATGCCTCGCTGACACATCCCTTCGGAAAAGGCGCTCTCATCAACCTGCTCCGTCAAATCGGCAAACTCCACTCGGATAAGAAACAGATTAGCGTCGGCTTCATTGGCTACCCGAATGTCGGAAAGTCGTCCGTGATCAATGCCCTGCGTAGCAAGAAAGTTTGCAATGTCGCACCAATCGCTGGCGAAACTAAAGTGTGGCAGTACATCACGCTGATGAAGAGGATTTTCCTGATCGATTGTCCCGGTGTGGTATATCCGTCAGCCGAAACGGATAGCGAAAAAGTGCTGAAGGGTGTTGTACGAGTAGAGCTTGTTACAAGCCCCGAAGACTACGTCACTGATGTCCTGGCGCGTGTTCGCGAAGAATACATCAGACGAACATACAAAATCAACAGCTGGGATTCCACGATGGACTTCCTTGAACAGCTGGCCAAGAAGTCCGGGAAACTTTTCAAAGGCGGCGAGCCAGACACAACCGTAACAGCTCGTATGGTGCTGAACGACTGGCAGCGGGGCAAACTTCCATTCTATGTCATGCCAGACGGTTTTGAAGTTCCGCATTCCGCACCAGATGCCAACACAACAGTGGTCGCCGAGGACGAGGCCAACAAGACAAGCGACAGTGTCTCCGTGTCTGAGTCGGTGAAAAAGGCTAAACAATTCAAACAAGTACAGGACTTCCGAAAGATTAAGGTCGGAATTGAGTTCGAACAGGATGATATTAAGGAGCTGGAGAAAATGAGCCAGGAAGAAATTGAATTGCAACGAGCCCGCAAGGAGGAACGCGCCAAACGAAGGGCCTTGAAGGCGGCCGAAGATGACGTATCGTCGGATAGCGTTAGCGATTTCTATTCGGAGGATGAGTACGATGAGGATTTGCAAAAAGTTGTACACAAACAGTCGAAGGCCACGAAGGAGAAATATGCGGCCGGTACGTTTACAGTGGAGGATGCACCCGCACCTAAGGCAGTTGCTAAGAAACTTACGGCCAAGGAGCGACGTGCAGTCGAACGAAGGACGAAACGCAAGAAGATTGGAAGCAATTTCTATGAAGTGTCTAATGTTAAGAATCGCAATCGTAGTAAGAAGCCAACGAATTGATTTTATGGACATTATTGAATTAAATTTTAGCTAAATATTGTAAAAAGTTTGTTTGTTGCTTACTGGTTCTCTTACGCTGTCTGATTGACGTAACTTTTTGTAGAATGGGGTAATTGGAATGCCTCAAGATGGCAAGATCCATTTTTGTCTTCTGTTGGGGGTTGGACGGACGAATCACATGAACCGTTTACTCCAGACCAGATCTTCTCATGTATTAGCTTTAAGATTCCAGCGTTGAGGAATGGCGTCAATATGGATGTAAGTTTCATCATAATTCTCGTTTATTGTTTCATGGTCGGTAGGGCCGTTCTTTTCGTCTTTTATTTTGTATTGGCTGCAATTGTATTGCTCCAAAATGCCCTCGGATAGAGGACATCGAAACAGGTCGTAGGAAAACATGAGGCGCACCACTAGTTCGATAGATAGCCCGACGTCGGGCGTTGGCCGCCTGGATTGATGACCTCCAATTGTCCACGCGACCTTGTCCTCCAGCTCGAAGCCCAGCATCTGGTGGGCGTCCTCACATATTTATTGCTCCCATCGAGCTCTCGGTCGTCCACGCAATCTGGCTCTGTCCACTCGTTTCTTCTTCATCACCATTGTGGGCATGCGATCGTCGTCCATACTTCTTGCATATCCCGCCCATTGCAGTCACTGCAATTTCACGATTTTCGACACATGCAGCTCATCGTACAGCTGATACAACTCATCGTTGTACCGGATGCGTATTTCACCTCGTTCACGAACAGCCCCGAACATTCTTCGGATAATGTTTCGCTCGAATGTGTCTAGCAGGTCTTCTTCAGAGTTTTGGGTTAGGGTCCATGCTTCGCAGCCATATCACAGGTTGGATGATTGTTTTATACTCGTGGAGGTTTGTGTTCATGCGCACCAGCTTCCGAACATCTATGATGGCAGTGGGATTCGAAACCACGCTCCGGCAATTCAGAGATAGATTGTCGTCAAGCCACGCAACTACCGCCGCGAGATCAATTGTTAACAGGACTTCTTCTTTTAGCGGTGCAGAAAGGTTGTGAAACCGCATTGCATCCATGTGGATTCGAGCTATGGTTCGTCACTGTTTTCGTCCGAGATATCAAGGGACAAAAACATAGCTGCTGCGATAGGGTTCTACCACAGTGAGTTTGGTGTAAGATCCGTGGGCGGAGCTGAGTATTGGAACAAATGACCCACATCATGGGGCGCTCCAGCGTAGTTAGGACAGAAGTTTTGGATGTCTGGGTCTATACGAGAAATATAGAAATCAAGGCGTGAACAGAAGCCAGACCGAAGTTGTACTAATATTATTTTGGTGGTTCTCGGGAGCCAAATCTCCTGCTCTACTCTTGCATCAACCGCCCACCGACAATCCTCCGACTGGTGTGGAATGCCGCAGAACGTTTAGACGCTAGGATGGTGAGGTAGTAGTCTGGCTGGTCTAGCGGTTAGTGCGCGCACCTTCGGTGCACAGGCTCATGAGTTCGAATCTCACCGTGTTCCATGGTGTTTTTCGAACTCACGAGCATGTGACGGACTATGATCTCACTCAGATGTTAAACGAGTACCCATTTATGGGGATAAATAACACTGCTGAGCGTCATGCTGATCTCATTACCTCAACAAAAAGCAGATAAGATCTTGGAAATAGGATGTCACTAACACATCCTGCGGCCTTAGTCCAATGCTGGATTGTCGCGCCTGTTATTTATTTATTTTTATGGTGAGGTTTCGGCTTACGAAAAAGGCTCGCCAATGCATTTACGAAATTTGATTTGGATAACCCGGCTAGTGTCATGTCTGTGACTTTCCCGTTCTCTCCCAAGGCGGTGTTGGGGGGAGCGCAGAGAGCATTCTATTCGTACGCGCTTGTAAGCCTTACGTTGTCTCATAAAATCTCGCAAAAGGCAATAGTCCAAGCCTAAACCTAGAAGATTCGATACAGAAAAGCTATCTTCTTCTGCATTATGTGTTTTTTTTGTGGAAACTCTAAGGTAGCCTCGTGGCTATGTGTTTAGCCGAAAGGCATTAGCCGAATAAATGAAACCATAAGCGATTGTATGCCAAAAACTTTATTGTGTCAAAACCTACATCTAATTGCATGAAATACTGCAATACCAAACTACTTGTGGTAAAAAAGGATATGTAGTAATGTGCTTTAAGGCCACGTCACGAAAAATATTGTTTTTTTTTTTGTCCCACCCTAGGCAACCAATTATATGCTGGCCAGCGTATATGTGCCACTACACTTCGAGCATTTATTCGGTTCTCCCAGTTTCGGAACAAGCAACCGAAAGGCGTCATAGATTAGGTCAACAATAACCCGCGGGTCGAGGATCTCCCTAATGAATTTATCCAACTTCGCAATATATCTTGGACAATTTTCATCCACCTCATCGATACATCCACACTCACGCAAAATGATTTGAAATGTTTTCCACAAAATCTCCTCGTACGGTACAAGACGATGCAAGGCCTCTTGTATACATTGTGACCACTTCGTCACACATTCATTGGCAATCTTGCACAGCACGTCCAATGCCTTCTGCGTAACAAACATCAAAATATTGTCAAGACAATCTTCAAATTTCTCCATATCTCCAACGGTAGCAATAGCGCTTCCAATCAGCGCTGCTACATTTGCCAAATGTCCCAATGTCGGTCGGGCAAACGACAAATTGGTGTCTGTCGATCGCGGCAAATTTGCCTGATTCACATGTTCGGCCGGGTAGGATGCCGGTGCAGGAGCAACACGATCCGGAATACTGTCGCCAATGCCATGTTGAAGATTTTGACGAAGAACGCTTGATTCAACGGCCAAATCATTGTTAAGTAAGATTCGGCCGTCACGATTGAACGAAGCTTTCAGTCCGTTCTCGTTCAGTTGTTTATTGACCTTGTGCAAATCGTTGAGAGGCTGTTTGGAATCCGGCATGTTGTTGAGAGCGCGAATAACATCGGCTTTGCCTTGATTTGCACCCTTTAGTCGGACCGTTTCACGATAGGCACGATCAAATGCTTTTCTGTGGAGAGAAAATCAAAAGGAAAATTACGTTTGGTTTATTAGATTAAGCCGTGCAAAGAGAGAAATAGATAACGCGAGAGGAAAACTGAGAGAAAGTAGACAGAATGAGAGAGAGAGAGACAGAAGGAACCAACAGAGAAAAATGTAGGTCGGATATCGTCTAGGGAAATAAATCCCGAAACAAGAATTCTAGTCTGCTAATTCAGCTTTAATCTGTTAAAGTCTCGCGTGATTCCAATTCTCTATTATAATGAAACAAATTTTCTGGAAACCGCGTTACTCTCTTAAATCTTTTATTACAAATGGCTGAGAGGACTCTTTCAAGTGGTCTTACGGCAACTGCCTCTACGGAGCGGACCACACCCGTTTTGTTCTGCAAAACGGCCAAAAGCTGCCAATATGTCTTTCTGGCAAGAGCCCCGGCAGGAGCCCTGAAGGTTCGATGCAGGAAGGTTGTGTTTGTCTGTGTATATGTGTGGGTACGATGTATGTGTTTTTTCGTCATATTGGGAGCATTACATCTCGGCGCGGCTGCTCTCAATTTTACTAATTCGCGCCGGTGTTGAAACAAATCCAGGCCCAGAGGTATGGATTTGTAGTGTCTGCAACCAACGTATCGGTTCGAATGCCAGATCAGTTCAGTGTAATTGCTGCAGGGAATGGGTTCACTTTAGGTGTTCAGGGTTACGAAGACAAGGTCAACACTCCTTAGCATATGTTGCGCCAGGTTGTATAAATTCAGGGCAACCCAGGGCTGCTCCCAGCCCACCTTCCCCACCACTGCCCCCTACACCGCCAAACAATATGATAAGGAATGCCAGACCCAGTCTTACGCCTGGCCCTCCTCCTCCAGCAGTCTTCACTGCACTAACTATATTACAGTTTAACTGTAATGGCATTCACCGAAAAATCGCTGAGATCACACACTTCTTGAGTTCCAACAGAATTCTCATCGCCGCCATCCAAGAGACGTTGCTTCACGCAAACTCGTCTCTAAGCGTCCATAGCGAATATGTTATACTGCGGAAAGATCGACCGGCCGCCACGGATGATTCTCACCCTGGAGGTGGACTTGCCTTCCTAATACACAAGTCCGTACATTACTGTGTATTAGATGTAGTTGCTGACGGTACGGCGGAAATTCAAGCCATCTCAGTTCCATCAGGGAGTACTAATATCGAAATTTTTAATATATATGTACCACCTCACTCTAGTTGCCCTTCTGGCTATCGTTTCGATATTGGTCCTCTCCTTTCCGGAGAGCACAGGCTCATCCTTGGCGACTTTAATGCGCACCATGAGCTCTGGCATTCGGACCTCAACAACAATGCCAGGGGTATAACTATCGCCGAATCACTTGACGCCTCAGAATTCTGTTCACTTAATGAAGACTCGCCGACTAGAGTCGTGGGCACTTGCAGTAGTTCTCCTGACATAACTATTGTCAGTGCCAGCCTAATTGCTGCTTCCCGATGGGAAGTACGTACTACCCTTAAATCAGATCACCTCCCAATCATTATAAAGATTGACAAACCAGCGAACATGACTAAGTCAGAGAAGCGAACGTTTGTCAATCACAAGAAAGCCGATTGGGATGGTTTCAAAGCTTACTCGTCGGCGAAGTTCATCGAGCTAACATCACCTATCACCATTCATGAGGCCGAGAAAAATATTAGGAACGTCATTACCACAGCCGCGGCACGTTTTATTCCGGCAGGACGTATCCCGAAAGTTCGGCCTAACTTTCCCACTAGTGCCGCCAGATTAGCCGATGAACGTGATCAGATCAGAAGCGCTCACCCTGATGATCCCAGAATTCAGGAGCTTAACTCCGAAATTGACCGACAAATTAAAGACTATAGGAGGGCGAAATGGAATCAGCACCTCGATGGTTACATTCATCGAGGTGCTGATTCCATTTCGCCCTCAATGAAGGTGTCAGCAAATTATGGTCTACCGTCCGCGCCCTTTCCAATCCTCGGAAAGAAAAGGGCAACAACGCCATTGAATTTGGCAACACTAAAACCTGCGATCCTCTTCAGTGTGCTAGCCTGTTCAATAAACAATTTATTGAACATGCCAAGTCTGACGGCCTCAAGCGCAAAATTAGAAGACGGATTCACAGCCGGATTGTTGACACCATACCATCTTTTACAGCGGACCAGGTTAAAAAAGTCATCGAGAATGCTAAAAACTCCAAGGCCCTCGGACCAGATGGCATTTCGATGACCATGTTGAAACATCTCGACCTTCCAGCCATTGAGTATCTCACGGCCGCCTTTAACTTGTCGATGTCCACGCTTGCCATCCCTGAAATCTGGAAAACATGTCGAATTGTTCCCTGTCTCAAGCCAGGGAAGAGCGCAAATCTCGGGGAATCCTACCGCCCCATTACGATACTTTCTCCTGTCGCAAAGACGCTGGAGGCCCTTATTCACCCCACTCTTGTTGCACATGCGAAGCTAGAACCTCACCAGCATGGCTTCAGGAAGATGCATAGTACCACCACTGCCCTCGATGCGATCACTACACGCATTCGTGATGGGCTAAATCAACGCAGTCGTTGTCACAGAACTATTCTGGTGGCAATAGACCTATCAAGTGCATTCGATAAGGTCAATCATTCAATGCTCCTAGCAAACCTGTTGAATATGCATCTTCCTGCACAAGAGATCCGTTGGATTGCCAATTATCTAGCTGTTCGGCACTCCTTCACCGAGTTTCGAGGCAAACGTTCTAAGCTTAGGAAAATCAAATTAGGTGTTCCACAGGGAGGGGTACTCTCCCCCACTCTGTTCAACATCTACATGTCCGGCCTTCGCACACCACCTGAAGGAATCGAGGTGATTTCCTATGCTGACGATTTCACCGTACTCGCCACAGGGAATGATAAGGATGAAATGCGCCTCCGAATTAATCGCTATCTAGGACGATTACAGGCATTTTTCCAAAGCCGAAACCTCACCATCTCTGCGTCCAAATCTTCTGCGACTTTTCTAACCACTTGGTGGGAGGACATCAGATGGGAGATGGATATACGTATTGGCAACAATTCTGTTCCTACTGTTAAAAACCCCAAAATTCTCGGGCTTCACCTAGAGAACATGATGACGTCTGCGAATCATGCAGCTTCAGTATGTGAAAAAATGCGCAGTAGGAACAACATCCTAAAAGCTCTAGCTGGTAGCACCTGGGGCAAAGATAAAGAAACCATGCTAGCTACTTATAAAGCGATGGGTCGAGCGGCCGCTGATTATGCAGCCCCAGTTTGGACACATAGTCTATGTGACACAAACTGGTCCAAAGTTCAGGTCTGCCAAAATGCCGCTCTACGCATCGCGACAGGTTGCCTTCTGATGTCTGCCCAGGATCACTTACATCAGGAGACAAAATTGATGCCAATACGTGATCACAATCTCCTACTCTCTAAACAGTATCTTGTTGGTTGCTACCGTGAGGATCATCCCAATAATCATCTCATGGACCGAATTCCTCCACCACGACATGTCAGGCGTGATTTACGAGACCTTGAGAGAGAGGTTCAGGGATACAAACGGGACCCTTACGATGAAGTTACATACCGAGCCGCCATTGCAGCGATCCACACTGAAGAAGTGAATCGGTCTATCGCGAGTTTAGGTGCGAATAGAGTCCTCTCAGAGCGCCCACCACCAATTTCGCCTGAGGAGATTAGGCTCCCGAGAGCCACCAGAGTGATACTAGCTCAACTTCGGTCGGGCTTTTGTTCACGCCTTAATTCGTACCTTTCTCGCATAAACCCGGATATCCAAAACATCTGTTCAAATTGCAATGGTACTCCTCATGATGTGGGCCATTTGTTTCAATGCCCCGCTGCGCCCACTGATCTTACCCCTATATCACTGTGGGAAACCCCTATCGCAGCAGCTATGTTTTTGTCCTTAGACCTCACGGACACAAACATTGACGAACCATAAATCGTTTCCACATAGATGCACAGAGGTTACACACCTTTCTGCACCGCTACAAGAAGAAGAAGAAGGACTCTTTCAAAGTCAATTTCATCGAATCTTCGAAGGGGTTCCATATGCATCCCAAACCGCCTCTCGGTCTCTCCCAAAATCTCAAAGACTACATACTTCACAGATATTTTTAGCTTTTTGATTAGTTTGAATCAATTTTTTTCAACTTACCTTTGACGATTGCTCAAATCTCGACGAGTATTTTGAATAGTCCGATCCTGACTATTTTGGACAATTTGTGATGCTGTTCTAAAATTATAAACTGAGTGCGTGACCAAAAACAGTGATGCTCCCAATTGTAAAACATCAATAGCCGACACCTCTTCATCGTTGATGAGTTTCTATAAACAAATTTCATAAAATGGAGTATTTCTTCGATAACCTTATAAAACATACCAAAATCAAATCAATAGCGCTATTTCCGACCGCTACACCGTTCACCAGAATTGTTGCAACATTCAACGTGTTAACAGCTCCTGTTGCCAACTAAACGAAAAAAATACTGCTAGTAGGTTTTTTCATTAAAAAGCCATAATACATACCCTGGAAACATTGCCTCCAGTCGCTGCGTAACGTGCCAAAGCCGTTGTTGCACCGCTTGCTCCAATACCCACAACACCGCCTGCAATGCCCAAATAATCGGCACGTGCTTGCGGATCCGTAATATTAATATTCTCCTCGTGAACCCCACGATCAACGAGACGAACGGTCGAACTTACAGCTCCACATATGCCCGACCCAATACCGGCAATTGCTGCTCCCAAAAGTAACGGTGCAGCAACTGGTAATGCCAACGCTGCGAGGCTGACGCCAGCTGCACCCAATCCGATAAAACCGGCAGCTGTATTGACTACGTCGCCGGTCTTTTTAAAAATACTCGAGGCTGGCGTCTCCTCACAGTCCAGAATAACTTGCTGCTTATCGTCGAAGTCGTAGTAGCCTTTATGCGGTGCAACCATAACACCTTCTGGCAAATTGTTATTCTCGACATAGTCGCGCCAATCCTGATAGACACGACCGGCGTCATCGACGAATATCATGCAACAGTTGGTACTATCGTCGCCTTCTGCAACGATCGAACAAAGGATATTTTAGTATTCTCACAGACATGGATATTGAATAAGACTTACTGCAGCATTTTCGCACTCGAAACAATGGGTACGAAGAGTACTGAGTTTTATACAGGGCATCCTCCTTTTTGGTTGCCGGGGGTGTGCAAAGGACGTAAACAATCGACATGAGCAGATTTCCGCCATAATATTTTCCTATGTGTTTAAACAAAACAAAGTTAAAAACAATTTCAAAAATAAATCAGTTGGCCCACATTGATGCTATACGTACTTTGATTCCAGACTGCATTAACTAGAGTGTCACGGACTTTTTCCTAAAACACAAAAGAAAATTTAAATCTTTATTAACTATTTATGGAAAAACCAAATTTTACGATGAGACAAGTAATGATTCTAATTATCAAAAATGTATCCTTGAAAAGTCTGCAAAAAAAGGCGATTATAGAATAAGATGTTCAACCGAAAGCGATATAGGCAACCGGACCCTTGTGTGGATACACACACGATCTGCCAGCATCCAGGTTAGAGCTGTTTCCAAGAAATACGACTGCCTGAAACACACATACACAGTGGTTCTCGCCTTTCTGCACTCCTATAACAACTACAATAAACCGGCCACCTCATGCTGAACCACAAACGGCTCGATAATGCGGGCAGAGGCCGGCATCAACGGAAACTGGTGACCCACACACGGCTCGACAATGCGAGCATACGGCGGCATCAACGCTAAAAAACGTTAAATATAAAATTGAAATAATTCTTTGCCGGCGCATTCTAGGATACCGTGAATGGTGTGTTTTGCCTAATTTAAGCCAAAAGAATTCGATGCAATCTTCTTCTTCCTTGCCTCGTTCTTTATACCGGCCACCTCATGCTGTACCACAAACGGCTCGATAATGCGGGCAGAGGCCGGCATCAACGGATACTGGTGACCCACACACGGCTCGACAATGCGAGCATACGGCGGCATCAACGCTAAAAAACGTTAAATATAAAATTGAAATAATTCTTTGCCGGCGCATTCTAGGATACCGTGAATGGTGTGTTTTGCCTAATTTAAGCCAAAAGAATTCGATGCAATCTTCTTCTTCCTTGCCTCGTTCTTTATACCGCTCCATGGCGTCGCGTCGCTCGACCTGCGGTGTGTTCCTCCTACGACCGGGTCTACGAACCGGAACGACCCATGCCATCGTCATGGCCAAGAGTCGCAACGACCCCCTTGGACGCAAGAAGGGGAAGGAAACTATGTGTTATACATTCTTCACCGTTTTTTCCTTTTGGGAGCAGTCTTGGCCGGCCCAGTTGCTCCTCACACTACTACTACGTGCCGGCATTGAATCGAATCCAGGTCCATGGATTTGCTTAGTCTGCGGCAATAGGATTTGGACCAATGTTCAAACGTCGGTCGAATGTGCATGGTTCGGATAATGGGTTCATCTAAAGAACTGCTCGGGACTTATCCACTATAATCGATGAGGTCCAACCTACACGGCGAGTCGATGTAGAAATAGAGGGCGACGCTCTTCATCTAACCAAAAACCGCCCAACCAAGGTTCGCAACAATCAACACCTTCCACCCCGGCAAACGTTGTACGCCCAGTTAACTACACCAACACTAAAATCGTCCAACTAAACTGCAACGGACTCCAACATAAAATCGTCGAACCTACTGATTTCATGGACAGACACCATATCCAGATTGCAGCTGTTCAGGAAACCAAACTCAACTCCAACCATTCGCCCAGCTTACACGGGAAGTATAACGTCATCAGACGCGACCGAGAAAGCAATGCTGGAGGGGGTTTGGCCTTCCTCATTCCAATCTATCGTACAGCATCGTTGACATCACTTCCGCCGATAACACCATGGAACTACATACAAGCGATAACCGTCAAATCGGGCAATATTGACTTTGAAATCTAGAAGATTTATATTCCACCCGTCTCCAGCTGTCCCGCTAGTTACAAAGTCAATATTAGCTCTCTACTAAACGGCCAATATCGTCTTCTGCGTGGTGATTTCAACGCACATCACAATCTATGGCACTCCAACCTCCACAACGACACCAGAGGTAACATCATCGCCGATCAGCCGGACGCATCAGATTTCTGTCCAATGGACGACGATAAACCGACTCGCATCGCTGGATCTTGCACTAGCTAACCAGATGATGTACGTATGGCCGAAAAACAACTTAGACGGATAATTCTCACTGCAGCTAAGAGATTCATTTCAGCCGGCCGCATTCCCAGCCTAAAACCTAATTTTCCAACATCCGCGGCTAAATTAGCTAAAACGAGGGATCAGCTAAGAAGTGCAGACCCCAGTGATCCACGCAATGGTGACCTTAACAACATCATCGTCAAACAACCAAGTGAGCCACCGAGCGTGACGCACATACAACTCGCTAATCACCAACACGGCTTTAGGAAAATGCACAGCACCACCACTGCATTAGACCGAATCATGTCTAAGGTCTTTAATGGAATCAACTAGCCCAAGCCGTTTAAGCGAACCATCCTAGTGGCTTTGGATCTGTCGAAACCACCACGTCATGTTAGGGACAAGGAAAGGGAAGTCCAAAGATTGTGGTCCTACTGGCAACCATTGCTATTGCATTATTATTTTGCAGTTGCAATACGCCTCTTCGGGGCGGACCACACCCGTTTGCAACAACAAACGGCCAAGAGTTGCCAAAACGCCTCCCTGGCAAGAGCCTCGAAGGTCTCGATGCAGGAAGGTTGTGTATGTCTGTGTATATGTATGGACTCGTTATATATGTTTTTTCGTCTTATTGGGAGCATCACATCTCGGCGCGGCTGCTCTCAATTCTCCTTTTACGCGCCGGCATTGAAACAAATCCAGGCCCTGTTTTGGTATGGATGTGTAGTGTCTGCAACCGACGTATCGGTTCTAATGCCAGGTCACTTCAGTGTAGTTGCTGTTCGGAGTGGGTGCATTTTAGATGCTCCGGTTTGAGAAGGATGGGTCATTACATAGAAGGGTCATTTGTTGCTCCAGGCTGTAGGAATACTGGGCAGCCTCGGGTAATACCAGGCCCCTCCCCTCCACCAACGCCCCCTACTCCCCCCAATAATGTTGCCTTGAACGTAAGACACAGCTTGACTCCCGCCCCTCCGCCAGCAATTTTTACACCGGTGTCCATATTGCAGTTCAACTGTAATGGCATCCTAGGGAAATTCCCTGAAATCACAAGCTTCTTGAGAAAGTACAGAATCCTGATTGCAGCCATCCAAGAGACGAAACTCCACGCGAATTCACCATTCAACGCTGATGGTGATTATATCATCTTACGCAAGGACAGAGAAGGCGCCACGAATGATTCTCACCCTGGAGGTGGACTTGCCTTCCTAATACACAGGTCCGTACATTACCGTGTATTAGATGTAGTTTCAGACGGTACGGCGGAATTGCAAGCCATCTCAGTTTCATCAGGGAGCACCAATATCGAAATTTTTAACATCTACATACCACCACACTCTAGTTGTACAAACTACCATTTCGATATTGGTCCTCTTCTTAATGGAGAGCACAGGATCATTCTTGGTGACTTCAATGCCCATCATGAACTCTGGCATTCCGCGCTTCACAACGATGCCAGGGGTCAAGCTATCGCCGAATCTCTGGACGCATCAGGTTTCTGTACCCTCAACGAAAACTCCCCAACCCGTGATGCAAACAATTGTATTAGCTCACCAGACATTACATTTGTCAGCGCTAGCCTAATTAGTGAGACCTCCTGGGAAACACTTACTGGTCTTCCCTCTGATCACCTCCCAATCATAGTCAGAATTGACAAACCAGCTGACCTGACCAAGTCAGAGAAGCGAACTTTCGTCAATCACAAAAAAGCTGATTGGGAAGGTTTCAAAACATTCACGTCATCGAAGTTCTTCGCGCTTCCCTCTCCCACCAATATACATAAGGCCGAACGTAACATTAGGAGCGTCATTGCCAAAGCTGCGGCACGGTTCATCCCTGCAGGGCGCATTCCAAAGGTTCGTCCAAACTTCCCAACAAGTGCCGCAAGGTTAGCTGATGAACGTGACAACATTAGGCGCGCAAACCCTGGTGACCCCAGAATTCGGGAGCTCAACATCCAAATACAGCGACAAGTTAAAGACTACAAGAAGGCCAAATGGAACGAGCACCTCAATGACTGTAACCTTAAAGAAGGTGCAAGTAAGTTATGGTCCACTGTCCGTGCCCTTTCGAACCCCACAAAAGATAAGGGCAATATAGCCATAACCTTCGGCAAAAAAGAAACTAGCAATCCTCTTCAGTGTGCGAGCCAGTTCAATAAACAATTTATTGAACATCCCAAGTCAGATGGCCTCAAGCGCAAAATTAGAAGACGGATTCGCAGCCGAACTGTTGACTCCGTACCAATTTATACTCCGGACCAGGTTAAAACAGTCATTGAGAATGCAAAAAATTCTAAGGCCCTTGGACCTGATGGCATTTCAATGGCCATGCTCAAACATCTCGGTCTTCCTGCCATTGAGTACCTCACGGCAGTCTTTAACTTGTCAATGTCTACGCTCGTCATCCCCGACATATGGAAACAAGGTCGCATAGTCCCATGCCTTAAACCAGGGAAAAGTGCCAAAATAGGAACTTCCTACAGACCGATTACGATCCTGTCACCTGTAGCAAAGACGCTGGAAGCCCTCATCCACCCCACACTCGTTTCACATGCAAAGCTAGATCCCCATCAGCACGGATTCCGACGCATGCATAGTACAACCACCGCTCTGGACGCGATCACTACACGTGTAAGAGACGGACTAAACCACAGTACACCCTGCCATAGAACTATCATGGTGGCGATTGACCTATCAAATGCGTTTGATAAGGTTAATCACTCCATGCTTCTGGCAAATCTCCTTAATATGCATGTTCCGACTCAAGAGGTAAGATGGATTGCCAACTATCTAGCTGGTAGGCAATCCTTCACCGAGTTTCGAGGCAGTCGTTCTAAACTCAGAAAGATCAAATTAGGTGTTCCACAAGGTGGGGTTCTTTCTCCCACCTTGTTTAACATCTATATGGCCGGTCTCCCAACACCTCCGGACGGCATTGAAGTTATTTCTTATGCCGATGACTGCACTGTACTCGCCACGGGTGCGGATAGGGATGTCATGCGTGAAGATATCAATAGATATTTAGCGCGACTAGAAGCCTTTTTCCACAGCAGAGGCCTAACCATCTCAGCGTCCAAATCGTCTGCGACCTTCCTTACCACCTGGTCAGGTGATTGTAAGTGGCCGGTTGGGGTACGTATTGGCAACAAACCAGTTCCTGCTGTTGCAAATCCAAAAATTCTCGGGCTTCACTTTGAGAAAATGATGACTTCAGCTCATCACGAAAGATGCGCAGCAGGAACAAAATTCTTAAAGCACTGGCTGGTAGCACCTGGGGCAAAGATAAAGAGACAATGCTAGCCACTTACAAAGCGGTGGGTCGAGCAGCGGCTGATTTTGCGGCGCCAGTTTGGTCGCAAGGTCTCTGTAAAACAAGCTGGAACAAAATCCAAGTCTGCCAAAATGCTGCTCTACGCACAGCTACAGGATGCCTTCTGATGTCTGCCCAGGACCACCTACATCAGGAGACACATTTGATGCCAATACGTGACCACAATCGACTACTTACAAAACAATATTTAGTAGGTTGTTATCGAGAGGATCATCCTAATCGTAACCTCATGGACAAAATTCCCCCCCCACGTAACATCAAACGTGGCCCTCGTGACATTGAGAGAGAAGTCCAGGGTTACAAAAGGGATCCTTTCGATGAAGATTCATACCGGGCTGCCATCGCAATGATTCACACTGAGGAAGTGAGTAGGTCTATTGCGAGTTTAGGTACGAACAGAGTCCTCTCAGCGATTCCACCACCTATTTCGCCTGAGGAGATTAGGCTCCCGAGAGCCACCAGAGTGACTTTAGCCCAACTTCGGTCAGGCTTCTGCTCACGCCTAAATTCGTATCTATCTCGCATAGACCCAAATATACTAAACGTATGCCCAAACTGCGCTGGCACGCCACACGATGTAGCCCATTTGTTTCAATGCCCAGCTGCACCCACTAATCTCACCCCCCTCTCACTATGGGAAAACCCCATTGCAGCTGCCACGTTTTTGTCCTTGGAGATTGCGGACGAAAACGATGACGAACTATAAAACGAGTCCATATAGATGCACAGCGGTTCACACCTTTCTGTACCGCTAAAAGAAGAAGAAGAAGAAGAAGTCCAAAGATTCAAAAGAGTTCCCCACCAACACTTACAAGGCGGCTCTAAAGCAATTACACACCAGCGAGGTAATCAAAGCTACGAATGATTTATCCGAAAACCGTGCCATTCGCGCTCGACCACCTGATATCTCTACTGATGAACAACTGCTACCTAGAGCCACACGTACCACCTTGGCTCAGCTTCGCTCTGGATGGTGCTCCAGAGTCAATTCATTTTGGTCCCGCATTCGATAACGCCAAGGATGCCAACCATATATGAATAACGACACTAGTCCCCCCCTTTACTTGTGCGCTAAAACAACAACCACCTTGCAAAGGAGATCTTATGCGATCGCCGTTTCCAGACTGACACATGGAGCAAAGAGGAGTTGCACTCTAATTTCGCTCGGCTACACCCACATACCATAAAATGGTATACTGACAGTTTCAAAACAACCGAAGGTTCAGGAGCGGGTGTGGTTGGCCCAGCACATAGGACATCAATACTTATATGGTGCGTCACACCACACGACTTAAGGCATCTGAGCACTGGGATAAACTCTACCTGGGCTCAGGAAATCTAAACTGTTCATAATAGGATATTCTCATAAGAGAGCGGCTCAGCTGCTTCAGCTAAGCAGAAAAAAGTGCGTACTATCTGCGGGATCATCTGCGCCCAATGAGGCTCTTACAAGACGCGAGCTGTCCATTCTGTGCGAAGAAGATTACGAGACCTCAAAACACGTCCTGCCCCAGTGACGCCCTCACCTCGTGAGGATGTGCCCTTGGCGTGGAGTCATGGTGGGTGTTAAGTAGTGCGCCAACGATTCTTTCATCTCATAAGGATGTGCCCTTGATTAGGGGATCGTACGGAAGCTGGTTGTGGCATGTTGATTGTGTCATCATCTGAGGATGTGCCGTTGATGACACCCACAAGCCCTTCTGGCTTATGTGAGTTGCAAAAAAAAAAAAAAAAAAATATAATGGAATTTTGAATCTAAAAATTGCCTATTACCTGGTTGATCTGGTGTAGTGCTATGACTTGTGATATCGTCTCGCGCGGATTTGCTCTTAGCGACCTGCCTACTAGGCCGGTGGATACAGTTGTGTCAGACTCTAACCAGGGGCTCTGAAACACCCAATTACTCTGTGAGGATGTGCCGGTCAGGCAGGATGGAGCCAACAGTAGCACTAATAAACAAGTAAATCTGTGATAAAATTATATGATTGTTATGATTGTTGATTACGACCAATAGGGAGTAGTGTTTCGGTTGATTTGTTGGAACATTACGCTATCAGCTCTCGTAAGAAGAATTTTCTTGTGCTTCTTATCGACACTAGCGACACTTATCTTACCATCCGCCATATAGCGGAAAATATCGGAAACACAAAAGTTCTCCCTATGAGAGCGGATAGCAGAATAAGCCTCAAGAAGAAATAAAACGCATATAATTTAATGATATGGCCAAGAATTTAGCTTTATTATATAGATAAGGGTTTGGAATTATGTTTTTAAAATGATTTCGGGCAAGTTGCCACCGCGGCTGGCTCGAATAAATTCCAGCCGAGAGGCCCAATTTTCGACCACTTTTTGCAGCAATTAGGGCCGTATGTTAGCAATAACGCGCCGAATATTCTCTTCCAAGGCATCACTCGTTTCGGGCTTATCTGCGTAGAAAAGCGACTTCACATAAACTCATAAAAAATAGTCCAGCGGTGTTAGATCGCACGATCTTGGAGAGCATGCCACAGGCCCACGACGCGAAATAATGCGCTCACCAAAAGTTTCCTTCAATAAATTAATTGTTTCATTGGCTGTATGGCATGCAGCGCGGTTTTGTTGGAACCAACGGTCATCCACACCAGCATCCTCCAAATCAGGCAAGAAAAAGTCATTAACCATGGCTCTATAGCGTTCCCCATTGACTGTAACATTATGGCCGGCTTAATTTTTGAAGAAATATGGACCAATGATTCCCTCTGCCCATAGAGCACACCAAACAGTGACTTTTTGAGGATGTAACGTCGTCTCAACAATGGCTTGTGGATTATCATCACTTCAAACGCGAAAATTTTGTTTAATAACATACCCATTAGACCAAAAGTGAGCTTCATCGCTAAACAAAATTTTCTTGTGAAAATGGGGATCGATGGTCATCTCGTTTTGGGCACGATTTGCAAACGTTGTTCCGGAGTAAGTCTATTTATTATGAAATTGCAAACTAAACTGAGCATAAATCAAGTGACAGCTGTCAAAAAACCAACTACGAAAAAAGTTATGCCAAATTGAAAACCACAAGTCTAAAAAAACACCCTATATCTTTGCAGGCTCGGTCCACCAGCATCAACACACACCCCTGACAACAAATTATTATACATAAAAAAAGCTGAATACATAATTCTAAAGATATAATACTGCTTGTTCCTTATTATCAATTATCAACTTACACTATCCAGCTTCGACGTCAAATAGCAACCTCAACTCCTGGAACATTACGCTATCAGCTCTCGCAAGAAGAATTTTCTTGTTCTTCTTATCGTCACTAGCGACACTTTTCTTACTGTCCGCCATATAACGACCTCATAGCGGAAAATATCCGAAACACAAAAGTTCTCCCTATGAGAGCGGATAGCAGAACAAGCCTAGGGCCCATTGGCTTCAGCGCTGCGAACCGCTTCGAGTTTACGCATTCCCTAAACTAATGTTGTTGTAGTAGCGGTGCAGAAAGACGTGAACCGCTGTGCATGTCTGTGGAAGTATTCTATGTCTCGTCGTCGTTCTCGCCTATTGTCTCAAGCGACAAGAACGTAGCAGCTGCAATAGGTGGTCCACATCATGGGGTGCACCACCGCAGCTCGGACAAATATTCTGACTGTCCGTGTCTATTCGAGATAAGTATGAATTGAGGCGCGAACAAAAACCCGACCTAAGCTGGGCTAGTAACGCTCTTGTGGCTCTCGGTAGCCTAGTCTTCTCAGGTGATATAGGTGGTGGGGGCGCTGAGAGGACTGTATTCATAATTAATCTCCCTATTGACCGATTTGCAATGGTTGTGTGAATATCTGCGATGGCCGCATGGAATGCCGTGTCATCAAATATATCGGGAGGTACCCGTTTGTATCCCTGGACGTCTCTCTCGAGATCTCTGATTTCACTCCTGACATGTCGTGGAGGGGGAGTATTGTCCATGAGATGATGGTTTGGGTGATTCTCTCGATAGCAACCGACCAGATATTGTAAAGACAGGAGAAGATTGTGATCACGTATTGGCAACATGCTGGTTTCGTGATGAAGATGATCCTGGGACGACATAAGGTGACAGACAACCTGTAGCGATACGTAGAGCAGCATTTTGGCATGTCTGGATCTTGTTCCAGTTTGTTTCACAAACGGTTTGTGACCACACCGGTGCTGCGTAGCTGGGAATTGCTCTACCTATCGCTTTGTAGGTGTAGTTTCCTTGTCCTTGCACCAGGAACTCCCGGCCAGTGCCTTTAGGAGGTTGTTTCTACTGTGCATTTTGTCGACTATGTCTTCGACCTGGGTTTTCGACTTCATCATCTTTTCTAGATAGACACCAAGGATTTTGGGGTTGGTAACAGTAGGAACAACGTCATTAAATTCCTGCGTCCAGGTGGTGAGAAGTGTTGCAGTGCATTTGGACGGTAAAATGACGAGGTTGCGGATACTGAAAAACTCCACCGGTTTCTCAATATAGTCATTTAATCGAGCACACATACCATTTAAATTAAATAATTCCCTGTGGTGAGTACGGTGCAATCGTCAACAGCGCAGAGTGGATAACTGTGTCGAAGGCTTTCGACAGGTCAAGCGCCACTAGGACAGTTCTGTCACAGGGCTGTTTCTGGTTGAGGCCATTATGGATGTAATGGGTGATCAGATCCAGAGCCGTTGTAGTATTATGCATCTTCCTGAAGCCATGCTGGTGATAAACTAGCTCAGCATGTGATACAAGGGTGGGGTGGATGAGTGCTTCGACTTCGAGCGTCTTTGCAACGGGTGATAAAATCGTGATTGGACGGTAGGAATCGGCGAGTTTTACGCTTTTACCGGGTTTTAGAAGGGGGGTAATTCGACCCTTTTTCCAAAATTCAGGGATGACAAGCGTTGAAAGCCATCGTTAGGTATTCGATGGCCGGAAGATCTAGATGTTTCAGCATGGTCATTGAAATGCCATCTGGTCCAATGGCTTTAGATTTTTCAGCGTTCTTGATCGCTGCTGAAACTTGGTCCGCTGTATAGGTGGGAATAATGTCAACCGTTCGGTTGCGTATCCTTCTTTTTATTTTGCAGTTGAGCGACTTGGTCTTGGGATGTTCAATAAATTGTTTATTGAACAAGCTCGCACAAAGTTTAGGATCTGCGGTGGTTTTCTTGCCGAATCTGATGGCTACACTACCCTTGTCTTTGGTTGGATGGGACAGGGCGCGGA
Organism: Microchrysa polita; assembly: GCA_949715475.1. NCBI lineage: Eukaryota > Metazoa > Arthropoda > Insecta > Diptera > Stratiomyidae > Microchrysa > Microchrysa polita. Next base: position 128,134,453 of record OX454415.1, on the reverse strand, counting down.
TTGTAGCCCAAAGTTTGCTGACACCTTTCAAGAGGTCGCAGCTTTCAAGATGCTCCATTTTTCTTTCTTGTATTGTACGTGTTGACTTGTCGATTTATTTCTGAGCTTAGCTCCTGAATTTTGGGGTCTGCCGGATTTGCGCGTCTTAAGTTGTCCCGTTCGTCGGCTAACCTTGCGGCAGGTGTTTGGGAAATATGGCCGAACTTTGGGGATACGTCCTGCCGGAATGAAGCGAGCTGCCGCTTTGACAATGACGTTCCTTATATTCTTTTCGGCTTACCTGTTGTTTGTTGGAACAGGTAGCGCGGCGAACTTCGTCGTAGTGAACGTCGTTCCCAATTACCTTTTTGTGATTGATAAACGTACGCCGTTTATCAATATTTATAAGTATGGGAAGGTGATCGGATTGGAGGGAGATAGTTGTCTCCCAGCGGGTTTCACTTATCAAACTGGCGCTTACTATAGTTATGTTAGGAGAACTATGGCAGGCACCAGCGACGCGTGTAGACGAAATTCCATTGAGTGCGCAGAAGTCTGATGGGTCTAATTTGGTCGCGATATCTATACCTCTGGCATTATTACCGAGGAGAGAGTGCCAGAGTTCGTGATGGGCTTTAAAGTCGCCAAGTAGGATCCTATGCTGTCCTGTGAGGAGTGGACCAATATCGAACTTATAACCAGAGCCACAGCTGGATGCTGGGGGAACATAAATGTTTATAAGTTCGATATTGGTATTACCGGATTTAACGGCAATAGCTTGCATTTCCGCCGTGCCGTCGTTGAAACGAAGATCTAATACACTGTATTGCACGGTTCTGTGTATTAGGAATGCAAGCCCTCCTCCTGGATTAGGACCCTGCCTGCCGACTCTATCGCGCCTTAAAAGTATGTAATCGCCGCGGATATTAAATTCGGGAGTTGAAGGTTGGACCTTTGTCTCCTGAAATGCCGCTATCAGAATTCTGCGTGTACTCATGAAACGGACGATCTCGCTGATCTTCTTGCGGATGCCATTGCAGTTAAACTGCAATATGGTGAATTGAGAAGCAACCGCGCTGAGATGAAATGTGTAACGATCCACTCGAAAGAGTTTTGAATTTTCTTTTGTTGTTGTGTCGACGGACTCGAAAGGCTCGTCAACACACTAACAAAAGTTCTGATGAGACGACTCGGCCAGATAAGTGCATGCGAATTGTGTGCAATACTTGTTTCGGTCGATGTCGTCATCATCCAAGACTCTTTCGAGTGGCCGGAAAGTTCCGTTGTCGTGCGTGAGTGACGACGACGACGCGAGAAATCGAGAGTCGGGTACGAATCGCGAACGGGGGTGGACATTCGGCGCGAGAGTCCCTCATAATTATTTTTCGTTATTTTGTTGAGTTTTCTTAATTTATTCATAAAAGTTGGTCTGTTTTTTTTTGTCAGTGTTCCGAAAGTGTTTTCGTGCCGTGGGTGTTTAAAAAAAAAAGAAGCAAGAAAAAATAAAGATTGAAAAATCGAGTGGCCCCTGAAAAGTGAGGTTAGGTGTTGCCCATGCGGTTATGTGGCACATGTGCGCCAGTCACGATACCACGATTCGCTCTTTAAGGAATACAGGATGAGTACCCTTGTGTCGTCATGTTTGTGATGTTTCAGTGAATTATTAATAATGTAGATCCCCGGTCCGTTCCAGGGACGTATTAAAATTATCAAGGGAGGCCCCCCATTTTAAAAATTCTTTTCTTGGCCATGGGGGCCTCACGGTCGGGAATTATTTATTTAAATTGTGGGTATAGACGGCCAGGGTCCATCGCCATCGGGGCCCTGGAGCAGCAAAAAAAATGGCATTTGAACTGGCCGACGCCGTCCAACCTAAATTTCCCCATTTTTTTTCTCCCGGTGTTTTGTGTTCGTCCTACCTTAGGCACGTGATTCCTTTATTAATATGTAATGGACCAGGGGCTGCGAGCGGCAAAGACCCCGCCCAATTCTCCGAGCCTGAGCTACAGCAAGCACGTGCCGCAGCTTAGCTCGCAGAGAAGCTCTCTATCGTTTGTTTTGAGTTGCCTGTACGGCCAATAGAGCTTCGGTCCCCAGTGACACTTGGTGTCGGTCCAAACCGTTACATATTTGGCGCCCAACAGCGAGGCCCCACTTGATCAGTTCAGGGGTTCGCCCTTATATCAAGTGGTGTTTCTTTCAAGCTGCCTGCTCTAACGCATTAGCCTTAGCCTTATTACTTCACGTATTTTACCTCCAGGTAGCTTTCCCCTCCCCTGTAGCATCCCATCCTTTAAAGTAGTTTATCCTTTTAGATTCCGTTTTTACAAAGGCAGTTCTTTTCGTGTGTTGTCCCGTGCTTTTTGGCACGTGCCAGAGGCCCTCAAAAGAACTGGTGAAATACTCTGTCTTAGAGTTTCTTTAAAACAGTGGCCCGGTTCTTTTGGGGTTACCTCGGTACTTTCGTGTTGAAAAGAACTGTCCTTCTTTCATACATACATTTTTGCATCCTTACAGTTTCAACATTGACATGCCAGCGGTTACCAATGGATCATGTTTGGAAATACGACGTAATGCAATGGTGCATTTAAGCGGCCAAACATGATTCGTTGGAAACAACTGCATGTGAATGATCAAACTTCTTTTATTTTTTGTTGCCCCCTAATTTAACACCCTTTTTGGTTGTCGGTTGGCTCAAATGCCCAATTGAATTTTGTCGGTTAAAAAAATAACACCTTTTTGTATGCTCCATTATACTACCTGGAACGGGAAAGGGATCTTCTTATATTTCGTTGTCGTTAAGTTTTGATTTTTGTTTTTGTTGCATTGCTACCCATTAAAATATATTTCTAGTCTCTCTGCTGTTGAATGTAATTAGCCTGCCGCTGGTATACATTTGTTTGCTAATTACATTCTGATAAGAAATTTGATGCAGTGGAAGTCTTCCGAATTTCTATTGGCAAATTTTGTGATAAGACGGTCCATTTTGCAAAGCGAGTATTATAGTAAAAAAAAAATAAAAGAAATTTTGATGCTATCTTAGCTAACTGGTTTAGCTCTGAATAGCAAACAAAGGCATTGTACAGGAATTGCATGTGTTGAAGAATCAGAATCTATCATCTGTGATATTGATTTTTTGTGATTAGGCAATTTTTGTTTTGTTGTACATATTTATTGTAGAGTAGGTAGAATAATTGGGTTGTTGATTAATTTATAAGTAGTTTATTAATTTATTAATGGTGATTGTTTGCATGATATTTGGTTAGGTAGAATAGTTATAGTAATTTATATTATTTATTGTAGTCTTAATTGGTGATAGTCATATTTATTTATTGTTAGTTAATTAATAATTAGTTTCGTTTCATACTTATTGGTTTTGGATAAAGATTTTTGCATGCTAATAGAGTTAGTTTAGTTCATGCATGATAAAATTGCCTAATAGATACTAATAAATTACCGAACATTAACAAATTCTAAATCCTAATTAAAAATACGAATATACATATACAAATAAATTATAATAAAAAAAAAAAAACAACAATAAATAAAGATAAAAGGAAAACAATAACAAAATCTACGTATATACACACTAAAAGGTTATAATTACAAGAACATATTTATCTTACAAAACCAAAGCTCTTAGACTTTCTGTTACGTCAATTTCAATTCAATTATTTATTTAGTGGCCTCATAAAAATATAAATAATAATGCCATTAGGTCATACCCCTGTTTCGGCCAAAGGACGAGGGCGAGGTGCAATCCCAAAAACTACTATGCAAACTAGGAGCCAAAGACATGACAGCTCCTCTACCACTCCACCGAATACGCCGGTTGTGGAGCAACATCCCTTTGACGCGGATATACCTGGCCCCAGCCACATAATTAATAGGCCAGCCTCGGTTCAAATTGACAACATTGACGCTCAACAAACTAAAGTTTCATTGCCATTCCAGCAAGGAGCTGATAGCTTCAATTTGCCACAAGCGAATCCGGCTCCTCAGCCTCTTCCTGATTTTCATCAGGGCCTTCTCGATTCGTTGAAGGCCTATATTGACGAGGCTATTAGGCAGCAATTTTCCGCAGTATCCACCAATCCTATAGGTCCTAGGGATTCACAGGTGTCTGCTGTTCCTGTGGTATCGTCAGAACGACGAAATCAGGTGTCTGTTGCCCCCGCGGGTAAGACTTTTCGGACAATAAATGATTGGGGTCTCCGTTTCGATGGTGAGGCAGTGAATGAGTTCATCCGCCAGGTTGAACTCTACACTGACCGCACTTTGGGAGGTGATTACGATCAGATGTGCCTTTGTGCACACCTCCTCTTCGATAAGACAACACTCCCCTGGTTTCGTCGTTTTCATGAGGCCTATGGTAATCAGTACACCTGGGAGTCCCTCAAACAAGAATTAAAGGACGAATTTTCAGGCGGGTATGACGACGATGACATCATCGACGAAATGCGTGGTCGTCGTCAACGGGACGGCGAGTCTTATGCTGATTTCGTTGAAAGCATTCGTCGAATACACGATAAGCTGTCTTATAGGCTTTCAGACGGCGAGTTGACTCGCATTGTGCGAAGAAACCTACGTCCATATTTATCGCAACACCTGGCTCAAACGGAAATACATTCCCTTAAGGAACTCCGTTTGAGCGTCAAAAAGCAGGAAATTGCTGAGAAGCGTGCTGGTAAGTGGGGTTCTTCGCGTGATGTGAGTAAACTCAGTCGCCGTCGAGTCGAAGAAGTAGACCCTGATGATCTTTTGGAAGAGGAAGAAGAACCGTGTTCTGGTGTGGAGGCGCTGAAGGCTCCTTCCACTTGCTGGAACTGTGCAAAACCTGGTCATACGTATGCAGATTGCGAGGCGGAACCCAAAGTATTTTGCTTCGGCTGTGGAGCTTCTGGAGTCTACAAACCGCGGTGCCCAAATTGTTCAAAAAACGTGGACCGCCGGAGACCTCTACATCAGCAAAGGCCTCCAAAAAAGGCGCCGAGCAATCTGCCACAGAGCAGTGTAACCAAGTAGGCACTGCGTTTGTAGGCGCCAGAATCTCTACATCAGAACAAAATAATTTGTGTTCTGCTGAGCAATCTGGCATACCATTACTTGAGCGTCAACTACAGGATACGTCGTCACACAATTCGTCCCAAACCGTTTACACCTAAACTCATGTCATGACACCTCGGATCTTACCGCGCACCAATTATCGCTTGGATCCGGTTGGTTCATTAGGGACTCAGTGTAGCGCAGGGACTACCATAAATTCATTTCCTTCCACGGATATTTCATTTCCATCTTCCGAATCGTCGAAGCTTCATTACAGTTTTAGGCCGCTGCATGAGCGTGCAAGAGAATATCAGCTCACTCGTCGTAGAATCTTACATGCTGATGAATTAAAACCGAATCGTCGAAAACGTTCCGCCCTACGCATACGTGCATTTTGGCGGAATGTTATGCACAATAGACGACAGTGTTCTGGTATTCTTTTGAACCGCCCCCGTGATGATATAAGACCATATGCGGAGGTATTCATGTTGGATTCCTCGGTGAGTGGTCTAATTGATACGGGAGCGTCATGCAGCGTAATTGCGTCAAATTTTGCCAAGAAATTCCTGGCCGCACCTAATCATCCTTGGCAGAGATTCCGGATGGGGGTTACCACTGCTGATGGTACTCATCACTCGGCAGTTGGTAAACTCTCCACTAAAGTCACCTTCAAGGGCCGAACAGAGACCATGGAGTTTCTGATAATGCCAACCCTCAGCCAGGATCTCTACCTTGGAGTTGATTTTGTGCGCAGATTTGAGCTTGCTCCCGGACTTTTCTGTGACTCGCTATATTCAGCAGTCCTGTCTATTGAACACTTAGACCATGGGGTCAATCAACACCTTCTGACCCCATCACAACAAGCTATTCTCAATGCCACTATTGCAGCATTTCCATCATTTTCAGCGGAAGGCTTAGGGCGTACGTCTTTTATTTCCCACGCCATCGACGTCGGAGGCAGTCGGCCAATTAAGCAGAGACACTACGCGATCTCTCCCGCCGTCGAAAAGCTTCTCCATGCGGAAATCGATAGAATGCTTGCTTTGGGTGTCATTGAGGAGTCACAAAGTGCTTGGTCATCGCCAGTCACCCTGGTAGTCAAACCTAATAAGGTCCGTCTATGTCTGGATGCGCGAAAGGTCAACGCGGTTACGTTGAAGGACGCTTATCCTTTACCTCTCATCGAGGGAATTCTGAGTCGCCTCCCAAAGGCCAAATTTATTTCAAGTTTGGACTTGAAGGATGCGTTCTGGCAGATTCCCCTCGATGAGACGTCAAAGGATAAGACGGCTTTCACCGTACCCGGCAGGCCGCTGTATCAGTTTGTGACAATGCCTTTTGGGTTATGCAATGCTCCACAAACTATGCAGCGGCTAATGGACCACGTCATCCCAGCACATTTACGACACCAAGTGTTTGTCTACTTGGATGACTTGCTGGTGATCACAACTTCCTTCGAGGAGCACCTCAAGCTCCTTCGTGAAGTAGCACTTTGCATGAGGAAGGCAGGACTGACTCTGAATATAGAGAAGAGTAGGTTCGTAATGAAGGAAGTCTCATATCTGGGTCACGTGATTGGTCACGGGACCATCGGGACTGACTCTGGCAAAGTTCGCGCGATTGTTGATTTTCCCAAGCCTAAAACTGTGCGGCAGCTTCGACGATTCCTAGGCATGTGCGGATGGTACCGGCGGTTCGTTCCAAATTACGCCGGTATCTCGACGCCGCTGACAGACATGCTCCGTAAGGGTCGTGGTTTCGCTTGGACGGAAGAAGGTTCTTCGGCATTTAGTGCATTAAAGGACAGTTTGTCGAAGGCACCGGTGTTGCACAGCCCGAATTTCTCGCATCCCTTCGCAATTCATTGTGACGCGAGCCAGGATGGCGTAGGGGCTGTGCTAACACAAACCACAGAAGAAGGTGATGAGGTGCCTATAGCCTACATGTCGAAGAAGCTTAATCCTGCCCAGCGAAACTATACTGTTACGGAGCAGGAATGTTTAGCGGCCGTTCTTGCTATAAAGAAGTTCCGCGCATACGTGGAGGGACATGAATTTACAGTAGTCACTGATCACGCCTCATTGAAGTGGCTAATGCATCAATCGGATCTAAGTGGTCGATTGGCTCGGTGGGCACTTAAACTCCAGGGGTTTAAGTTTTCAATTGTCCACCGAAAGGGCAGCCAAAACGTGGTCCCTGATACCTTGTCTCGGGTCCACTGTTCAGAATCTCTGGCTTTAAGCAATCCATTTGATGACTCCATTGAAGTGGATTTGGATTCTCCACATTTTCGGTCACCGAAATACCTTGACCTCATCGACCACATTACCAAGCATCAAGAGGAACTCCCGGACTTAAAAGTATCTGACGGATTCGTGTACAAACGAACCGAATACGCGACCGGAGATGAGCTGCAGGAGCAATCCTCCTGGAAGCTCTGGATCCCTGAAGAGCTGCGGTTTGACTTGCTGGCCAGGGCGCATGATCATCCGCTCAGCGCCCATGGCGGTATCACAAAAACACTGAAACGCCTTCGTGCAATATTCTTTTGGCCTAACATGGCTAAGCAGGTCAAAGAATATGTGTCCCTTTGTGATACCTGCAAGTCAACCAAAGCACCGAACCAGAGTCTTCGCCCTCCTATGGAAGGCCAGTTCATCTCCGATCGAGTATTCCAGCGACTGTACATGGATCTGTTAGGTCCTTTTCCCCGGTCGAGATCCGGTAATGTAGGCACGATTGTTTTGGTAGACCATTTATCGAAATTCACTTTCGTGGAGCCCATTAAAAAGTTTAAAACCGAAGCTCTGACCAGTTGGCTCGAGACTCGGATTTTCCACATTTTTGGGGTACCAGAGACGCTGGTGACGGATAATGGCGTGCAATTCAAGTCTCGCATCTTCAATTCCCTGCTGGATCGATATGGTGTCACACATCTATATACGGCCCTGTATTCGCCCCAGGCAAATGCTTCGGAGCGGGTGAACCGCTCCATAGTGGCGGCCATACGTGCCTATATCGATCCAGATCAGCGGAATTGGGATGAGAGACTTTCCGCGATAAACTGCGCGTTGAGATCTGCGCACCATGCCGCCATTAATTCGTCACCTTATCATGTCGCGTTCGGTCAATCCATGGTTACCCATGGAAAGACCTATGGCCTGCTGAGGAAGCTGTCGTTGCTGGAAGATTCAACTGCCATGGCATGCACTAGCGACAAGCTATCGCTCCTCCGGCAACAGGTACAACAAAACCTGAAGGCGGCTCATGACAAAAACGCGGCCCACTATAACACGCGTTCTCGATTGGTTGAGTTCAAGCCTGGAGATGAAGTGTTCCGTCGTAACTTTTCGCAAAGTGATGCGGCTGCGCACTACAACTCCAAGCTTGACTTCAAGTTTATCAAGAGTCGCGTTGTTAAGAAAGTGGGCAATGGCCGCTACTTGTTGTCGGACCTGCAAGGCAAGGTAGTTGGTATCTTCCACGCCAAGGACATACGTCGTTGAGCACCTCAGTTTCTCCTACTCGGCAGGCCTCGTAGTAGAAGCTGCCCTGTAACGATCCACTCGAAAGAGTTTTGAATTTTCTTTTGTTGTTGTGTCGACGGACTCGAAAGGCTCGTCAACACACTAACAAAAGTTCTGATGAGACGACTCGGCCAGATAAGTGCATGCGAATTGTGTGCAATACTTGTTTCGGTCGATGTCGTCATCATCCAAGACTCTTTCGAGTGGCCGGAAAGTTCCGTTGTCGTGCGTGAGTGACGACGACGACGCGAGAAATCGAGAGTCGGGTACGAATCGCGAACGGGGGTGGACATTCGGCGCGAGAGTCCCTCATAATTATTTTTCGTTATTTTGTTGAGTTTTCTTAATTTATTCATAAAAGTTGGTCTGTTTTTTTTGTCAGTGTTCCGAAAGTGTTTTCGTGCCGTGGGTGTTTAAAAAAAAAGAAGCAAGAAAAAATAAAGATTGAAAAATCGAGTGGCCCCTGAAAAGTGAGGTTAGGTGTTGCCCATGCGGTTATGTGGCACATGTGCGCCAGTCACGATACCACGATTCGCTCTTTAAGGAATACAGGATGAGTACCCTTGTGTCGTCATGTTTGTGATGTTTCAGTGAATTATTAATAATGTAGATCCCCGGTCCGTTCCAGGGACGTATTAAAATTATCAAGGGAGGCCCCCCATTTTAAAAATTCTTTTCTTGGCCATGGGGGCCTCACGGTCGGGAATTATTTATTTAAATTGTGGGTATAGACGGCCAGGGTCCATCGCCATCGGGGCCCTGGAGCAGCAAAAAAAATGGCATTTGAACTGGCCGACGCCGTCCAACCTAAATTTCCCCATTTTTTTTCTCCCGGTGTTTTGTGTTCGTCCTACCTTAGGCACGTGATTCCTTTATTAATATGTAATGGACCAGGGGCTGCGAGCGGCAAAGACCCCGCCCAATTCTCCGAGCCTGAGCTACAGCAAGCACGTGCCGCAGCTTAGCTCGCAGAGAAGCTCTCTATCGTTTGTTTTGAGTTGCCTGTACGGCCAATAGAGCTTCGGTCCCCAGTGACACTTGGTGTCGGTCCAAACCGTTACAAATGCTCACAATTTGACGAAAAAAACCATAGAACACTTCCACACACATACACATACAAATCGAATCAGTTTTCGAGATATAGTCGAAAATTGAAGCTCCACCTCCAACCCGCCCTCCCTACGTTAGATCAAGTGTCTTAGATTAGACTTCTTATTTGAGACCTAACATTTTTCTTCATAGCCAAATTCGTTCTACTGTCGATATTGCATATAACCATTACATCATTCCATTATGTTTCAGTTTGGTTTTTTATTATTTTCGTTAAATCCTACAAATATAGTTCTTATTTTATGTACATACATACATTAGAACTCTATATTCAACTGTATTAAACGAGTCGAGTGACTCACTCACCGCTGGAATTGTGGAAAAACCATCTTCTCCCCATCATATCTATGGCAACTATGGCAACTATAAATAACAAGAGTTTTTGCACTAAATATTCGCAAAGTGTAAAGCGTTGCCATTCGATTATGTTTTTCTTTTCCATAAACAAATTGAAGGGGGGCAAATCTACAAGTGTGCATTTCAAGTTTTTATTTGTGAAAGATAATCTCGATTCTCTGTGTTTCTGTTTATATATATTACAATCTATATCAAATTTATTGCATGATTTCCGTTTGATCAACTGATAAACTTGAGACGAATGCTGATAGTGCAATATCAAATTGAAGCCACTCCTCAAACGTATAAAAAAAGTCTAATATCAGATTGTTGTGTATACAAAATTCTATGCTCAATATTTATTTATCTATACAAAAGCGGATTTTTGGCTCTACTGCGAACGAACGCGAACCTTTCTCCGTGAAAGGAACCGCCACACACATAGGGTGAGGTTATAAAACACAACGTTCGCGCAACGTTACCTTTAATTTCAAATCAACCGGCCGTTACGGACCAGAAACTTCTCCCTACAAACAGATCCCCTAAGCGCTTAGGGGATCTGTTTGTAGGGAGAAGTTTCTGATCCGTAACGGCCGGTTGATTTGAAATTAAAGGTAACCTTGCGCGAACGTCGTGTCTTATAACCTCACCCATACACGTAATCCAACGAAACTCCATACAAAAAATGATAACTTGGCAAGTTGTCCATTTTTTACAAAGCCACCTTCACTAGAAGCCGGGAAGCAGCAATACATGCACACAAAACGAGCCTATGAACATGTCGTATATACGTTGCACGATGCACTAACACAAGCACAGCGCATGTAAAAAAACCGTGTCTGCTCTGATAAAAATCGCGAAAACATGTGGAAAATTCACTTTTTGTCGGGATTTTGTTCTTTCACTGCATTCTAGACACTTTAATTCACGACACATTCCACTTTTCGCGACGAAAATCGACCGGGAACCAATACTTTTCGTGTAAAGTTTGTCGCGACCCAACCCGATTTGCCTTTACCGCAATGTAAATTTTCGATCTGAACAGGCCTATGATTTGGCGCTTAAGTATATGAACGTGTTCTGCTTCCGGGCTTTGTATAAAGATGGCTTTGATTTTTTATATAGATTTTGGCAGAACGAAGAATCCAAAAAATTAATTCGGATTCTCCGTGTGTGTGCGGCATTAGGTTGCCAATAACAAAAAGTGTATTTTTTGGCTATCCCGTTTGGGTAACGAAACTCAAAAAAAAAAATGCCAGCTGACCCATCTGTCATTTTTTTATATGAAGTTTCGTTACCCAAACATACACGGGATAACAAAAAAAAAACACACCTATAAATGTTTGTTGTAATATTATTTTGCAAAAAAAAAAAAAAATAAAAATTTTAGTTTACATAATCGTTTTCCAGTGGATCTGGCAATGCCACTTCCAAATTCGCGACTAATGACAGTACATACTTTCTGTTCGTTCAAAATTCGTGTACTGCATGTACATATGCTGAATGGCGAATGGCATAATGGAGCCAATGGAGCTTTAAATTGGCAATTGTAAATAAAACGTTCGAAAAATGTACATATTTCTAAAATCTTGAGATTCGACTCCCATACAAAAACACTCACCAATTTGCGATTTTCTTTTTCGGTTCGACTATCGGTTTCTTCGGCATTGGGCATTAACAATTCAACTTTACGGAAAAGATAGCCTTTGTCCTCGCAGCCATATCTGAGAAGCAAAAACAAAAAGCAGCTGAGCTAATGGCAATCCTATTCCAAACATACGTGCAAATATGCAAAGCGGGCCGTAATTCTACGGCCAACGTTCTATTTGACTTACAAATCCCATGGAATGACTCCTCTGGCACCAAACACTTCGCCCAGTTCTTGTTGCACTTGTCTCGCCGTTCTTGGAGCATTCGGGCTGCGACGGGCTATCTGCACATTTCTTGCATTTACTTCACCGGAATTGGAATTCATAGTGCACTCCACTCACAGGCTCACAGTTCCCGATAAGTTTACAATTGATCGACTACACACGACTATTTCGGCTAATATGGTCTGCGACGAAATGGGAATGAATGCGAGAGCGTTTATCTGAGTATCTGACGACCAAAAAAAACGTGCCGGGAGCGAAACTTCTAAACACAACTGATGGAAAATAAAAATCCCCGGCGGAAAATGTCGTTTCATGAGAGGCACACTAAATTGTAAATTGATAGAACAAATCTGCACGGACGTGATTGGCGATGTGATGTACTACTAAGTGGTCGGATGGGAGGTCCAAACTAGAATGCGAGGGATTGGGTACGTGAATGGAGATCGGGCCTCGGGCGCACATCCGCTAGCGATAATATGTCCGGGGACTCCCCCGAAAAAATGGAATTATGGGGTCATTTATGTAATGTCGTGCATGTCGTGTACGCTCGTGTACGTAAATGCAGGCTTCGGCTACAGCCGGCCACAGCTTTGGAGCACCGAGATGAAGGAAGGAGATGTCATACGTAAAATGAAACGGGACAAGTTTGCTTGTTTAATGGGAGAGGAAAACAACGGTACATTAATTGATAAGTGAATCATAAACATGCTTTGGAGTTTCGATTCCAGTGGCGTTCAAACAACAGTTTCGTTTTTTTTGTTCATCTCGTGTACTTTTGAGTAACGGACCCCATATATTAACAAAATGGCACTTACCAAGCTAATTTTCACGCGTGTCACTACCTTCAAGGGAATATAATTTAGGGGAATTAAATGTTGATGGCTAATTTGTAGGGAGAAAAATACGGGAATTATGTTTTTCAAATAAATAATCGTCTTTTGTGATGAAATCCATCAAATCTAAAAAAAAAGCTGACGACAGCGAGACAAATGCTGGAAATAGAACGGAAAGCAGCAAGACAGCAGACGAAATCTGCCCCATGCATTTTTTTTTATTCTTTTGGTCAAATAACAAAACTTTGATTTTGAAGCTGTGTACAAACCAAACCTCTTATCCGCCGATTTGAATGTGGTTAGTTTTATTTTATTAGGTAAATTATTTGGCTATAATAATAACATTGACACACATATCTTCGAATGACGGAAATACGTCATTATGACGAAAATTTACCATCATTACAAGCTTGACACACTTAAGTTCGAATGACGCAAATACGTCATTATGACGAAAATTTACCATCATAACAAGCTTGACACACTTAACTTCGAATGACGCAAATACGTCATTATGACGAAAATTTACCATCATTATGACGAATTTCAAATTACACATTTGGACCATCATTTGCTCAATAATGACAGGTGACGCCATCTATTGCAAAATTGAAGAACAAGAATTTGTGCAAAAATATTAAATTTGTTATCAATCTTTACACATTTCTATTCAAAATCTTCAAGAAAAGTGTGTCTTTAAATTATTGAACAGAATATTCATCAAAATATCGCTGTTGTAAGGGACATTTTCATCGTTTACACAAACGTCAAAAGTAAATGACGAATCCTAATGACGAAAACATATGTGTCACCTCAATTTCGAACTTTCATCATTATGACGGATTATCGTCATAATGATTTGGATATCTGTCATAGGCATTATGACGAGTTCCAAATTACACATTTGGACCATCATTTGCTCAATAATGACAGGTGACGCCATCTGTTGCAAAATTGAAGAACAAGAATTTGTGCAAAAATATTAAATTTGTTATCAATCTTTACACATTTCTATTCAAAATCTTCAAGAAAAGTGTGTCTTTAAATTATTGAACAGAATATTCATCAAAATATCGCTGTTGTAAGGGACATTTTCATCGTTTACACAAACGTCAAAAGTACATAAATGACGAATTCTAATGACGAAAACATATGTGTCACCTCAATTTCGAACTTTCATCATTATGAAGGATTATCGTCATAATGATTTGGATATCTGCACTGCCATCTAGATAGACAGGCCGAACTGCAGAAATTTGTTCGTCTACAAGTGGACAAAGTGCGTTCGTGACCAGTGACAGTTGACATTTGTAAATCCCACAACCTCCAGTGCTTCTGAACCCAAAAGTTTAAATATGCCGAGCGTTTATTACGAAACAAAGGTTATGGTTTGCTTTAATGTGTTTTTGATGTGCAAGTGGTAAAATAGTATACATCAACATCGTACTTACCATATTTATCTCAAAAACCAACGCACTGGCATGTGTATATCATAGCAAGTCACACGAAATGACAGGCTGACAGCCACTGATATTTGGATTGTGGACAATTTGTGGATTGTACTGAGCGGTACTTTGGCAGTACTAAGCGCGGACCATGACCAACCATGGCACTACAAGTGTTGCATGACCACTGACAGATCAGCTGATAATCCGGCCTGTCTATCTAGATGGCAGTGATATCTGTCATAGGCATTATTCAATTTCACACAAAAGAACGAACAAAAGTTGCAAAATTGTCACTTTGAATTTGACAAGCGGTTGTCAAAGCGGTTGGTTGAGTTGCCATATTGAATATCAAAACTGGACGCACCGCCAAATGGCGACTAGTTTGGATGGAATGACAACATCCATTTGGCTGTACGTGACGCCATTTGGCGACTAATCTAGATGGACCTTTAAGCATACGAATCGTTACTTGCAAAACCATCGTTACTGACAGCCCGGAACTAGAATTTATTTATGTGTTAGCTGGACTCTCGGCACATTGCCTCTCATTCTAACTAATGCATAATAGCCGTATCAAACAATTGCCGCTTCTCGCTAATGCAAGCATTGTCACTAATACATAGACAATGTACTCTTCTCAACCGCACTCTTCGTACTCATGCAAAATTGTATGTCACGAGAGTCCAAATAGCGCATAAACAAATTTTAGCTCCGGGCTCTGAGTTACGGTGGTTTTGGTTACTTGGGTATTGCGATATTTCCTTGAATTGAACCAAAACCCTCCAAACAATTCATATTTCCTAAATGGTATGAAATTGCCTCCCCAAATTCAGACAACAGTTATATGGAAGCACGTCTGTGTGGGGACTTTTAGCAAATTGTTTGCCATCGTGGATATAATTCGGCACTCAGTTTTAACAATTTATTATTTTTCCTCTGTTAATTCAATCTATTCAAAATTACCTTTTGCTATTTATTTTAACTATCCATATTTTCGTTGCGTAAAAAGTCATATTTACCAAATTTATCCTCTGTTCTGGATCGCAAAGAAACGCACCAAAAATTACTCAAACGAATTTGACAGTTTCTCTTTTGACATTTCATTTCGCATCGAAACGGTTCAAATCTGCACATTCGCTGGTCGTTTCAGCCACTTCCAGTTGCCCCTACCATTGGAATTTCAATTGTTTGATTATGGGAGAACAGCGACGTTCTGCGTTCTGCGAGTGCATTGGAAAGCTGGAAATGGCGAATTGCACGCTCTCTTTTCTCAAATTTTGACAGCCGCACCGGAATTGCGAGCATGTGTGTTGGTGTTGTTTTGTTTATCGCGCGGCGGACTGCATGACGGACATCGACGGTAGTCGGTTTCTTGCACGAATGTCGCATGCATTGCTTTAACCGTATCACTCAAACATTCGTCCCCTACACACGGTGTGCCTGCAAATAGCGCACTTTGTCGCACGTTTTCGTCTAGAGTAGCGGTAGCCGGTATTCGCCGCCTGCTTTATTGCACGACAACGTCTTCCAGGCAATCGCAGCTGGAAACGTGACATTTCCCCAGGTCGCGGGTCAATCATCGTTCGCCGCCTCCACCTCCGCACAGTGCGGCTGCAAACATTCAACTTTTCTTCTGTTCTCTGCTCGCTGTGCTGTTCTGCTGCTACCAGGCCGTGCCGCCCGTCAATTTCAATATGGCTGACGGTGAGTCTCGATGACGACGGGTGCGAGTTGTGTGTTTTGTTGCGTTCGCTGCAGTTCTAGTAAAATTCTCCAGTCCGTTCGCGAAAAGATGATCTTCGTGCATTGATAGCGGGTGCGTAAGGTGTGTGTGCGTCCAATTAATCTCGCGTGGTACGTTCGCGGTGTGAGTTTAATTCAAGAAATTCGGTTGCAAAAAATTCATTTTGTGGTGCGACACAAGGAGTCCGCGGACATACAGTTGGTGTGTGGTGGTCGCGCTCCTCTCGTTATCGCGGTGGTGTCGTGCTTGTTGCGATAAAGTTTACACGGAAAATTTCGAACCGGGGAAATTCATATGGTGAGGTCCTTGCTCCGGTCCTGAATCTCGTGTGTGAATCCTTTTCGAGTGCAGTGTGAAGGAAATTCAAAAGAAAGTTTCCCTAAGTCAGTGAGACGACGAAGAAAAAGTGCGTGTCGGTGATTTTTGCAAGGATAGTTCGCATCGTGCCCCGATCCTGCCTGCCATCATCCGCGCGAGTCCTGAGCAGAAAACAAGGAGTGCCGCCGGTTGTGCAGGAGACGACGACGACACCCAGCTGCGAAATTTCCTTTTTACGGTCATTCGGGACGGGAAATATGTGGTAAGTGTGTGCAAGCGCTACTTAGTAAAATGTGTTGAGTCGTTTGGGGTCCTTTGTATGTAGGACCACCGCCCCACTGACTGCAATTCCGGCTGCCAGCTGTCAGTTTTAACAATGCACCCCCCCCCCCCCCTGTTTTTTCTTGGTCGTAGCGAGTTGGTCACAAACTCGCGAAGTGTGGAGGACCCTTGAGCAACCAATCTCTCCACCCGTTTTGTCTGTGTTTTGTCTCGGTCGTGTGGGCCTGCACCAGGACCAGTCAAACAAAGAATCCTCCGGCAAAACATTTCTGGGAAATTGGCAACACACGATTTCGTGCATTTCCGCTTCCGTCCCAGTGTTATAGTCGGTCGCCTTACAACTCCTGAGTCCCGACTACTGCAAGAGCTGCTGTCGGAATTGTGTCGGTTACGGGAAGCGTGCGCTCTCAAGAGTCCTCCTAGGGGTGGGAAGGCAACAATCATCATCCCCCCACATACAGAGTGTGGTTGTGCTCCCCGCATATTGTGTGGCCCGTCGTCGTCTGTCGTCGACCTTTGCGGTGTTTGTCAACCATTTCCATTGATACGCTCGCAGCTCTTATCGGCCAAGTGGCTCTCGTCGTACAAAACAACAGAAAACACCAAACACACCCCCGTGTCGACTGACTACAGTCAGTCGGGCCTTGTGGGGTGGATTAACACGCACCCGTTACAAAACAAAGCACAAAGCAATCGTTAATTAGGTACACGTTCGTTTACGAGCGATTTGACACCATCGGTCCCGGTGTGTAGCTCGCACGGAGCCTCCTCCCGTCGCGGTCGTCCCGGGTTTGAATTTTTGTCGGTCGGAAGAAAGGGGAGGGGGAGGAGAGCTGTGAACTAGATGAGTGTGAATTCCCAGTTCCCAGTTGTAATTATGTCGACTGCTTCGTTCAGGTGATATACGGCGGGGAGTCTGGGGGCCAGTTTACTGTCTAGAATGGGGCTGGGAGTCCGTCATTCATAACTAGGCATATTAATTATGAATATGGACAGGTCCAGAATTATTTTTGCAGAATGACAGGTTTGCCTGTAAATACGAGTTTGATATTTTCAACGAGTGTTTCGTAATTTACCTTACGGGAAAATGCCTTTCAGTATGAGTCCTTAATGGACAAACAAACTAGGAAGGACATACATAGATTGAACAGACAGGGTTTTACCTTGGATCTAGGTATTGAATCCATTTAGACCTATTAAAAGGTGTCCCAACATTTGGCTAACATTTTTGGTTTAAATAGTATATTGCATAGGTCTAATTACTCAACACGTCAAATTTTACAATTTTCGTCGAATTCTACAATGACGTTTAGAACTGTCAAATTTGACAGATTGATGTTTCGATTTCTGAAATCACACTGTTATCCCAGATAGCATTTTGGAACTGATCCTGCGGCATCAATAAGTATTCAATAATTTCCCCTCTATGCAATTGATTCTGGAATGGGAATTTATTGATGCCTGCCAT
This sequence comes from Microchrysa polita, assembly GCA_949715475.1. NCBI lineage: Eukaryota > Metazoa > Arthropoda > Insecta > Diptera > Stratiomyidae > Microchrysa > Microchrysa polita. The sequence continues at coordinate 128,116,488 of OX454415.1, read as the reverse complement.
CAATAGTCACTATTGTGAAAAATATTAATGCATAATTAGTATAAAAGCGATCCGCGTAATCATTAATCTGTCTTACCCCTTTGTTCGAAAAATTTCGAAAGAAATTTTAGTCAACTTGTCTATCAAAATCGACTATGAAGAAAAGATTCAATACGGAATCGATTAAGGAACGATCCATTGAACATGTTTTATAAATGTCAATTATTGTGAAATTGTTCGGGACGTCCGCAGTTGTTCGCGTAAATTTTATTAGTAAGGAGCATCAATATTTATTTCAGCCGCACGTTTTAGCCATTTTGGTAAGTGAAAACTTCTTAAAGCAAATTTCTATTCCTTAATATTTATTTTCATATTTAAATTTCAGAATCAATTGGTGATTAAAATAAAATGAAAGTGGACGTATGACGCACCCAGAAAAGACCACTGATGCAAGAAACGATACAACAGATTAAATTAAATGTACATGTTATTAGTTATTATGTACCGTGAAATTTAATAAAAACAAAGTATAAAAATTTTACGAATTTTATTAAACATAACAACCATCTGCATAGTGGGGATTCAATTATTCAATATAACATCAATGATATATCGATATAGATTCGCTTTTTTTCATTCCGTTGGTTCGATATAATTTCGATACAATATTGATGACAATCTTCAATAAATTTTCCCCTTTTCGAAAACGTCGACCAATCAAAATGCTTTAAAAGCGGACATCGTCCATATAAAAGAATCAATAATGGTATACTGAGAGGATCAATACATTGAATATAAGGTTTAGTACAGAATCAACAAAACATCAGTATTGTGCTATCTGGGATGTTTGTGAGAAATGTCAAAAACAGTCATGAAAACTAGCCTACTACTAGAAATTTGTTTGGTATAAACGGACCCAGCTTTTGAATTAATTTTTTTAGTTTACGCACATTCCAAGCTCTGGAATTTCAACGAAGAATAATTCACCACAATTTACCCGTTATCCATACAATTTGACAGACTGTCAGTTAATTGATTGACAATCTTGTCTTGTAATCGATTGACTGACAATCTGTCAACTTGTATGGAAAATGAATGACTGTGACTGATGACTGAAAAGTGTGGATCGCCCCATAACCGATTGACCAGCTCGTCTCAACAACCCAACCATTCTTGAATGTGGTTTGATACCCATATTGCCCAATGTCATAACTGTATTTCTTTAATTACTGATAAAAGTGCCCAGAAATTTTGACTTATGGCGGATTTTCCAAGTATCGCAATACAATTGCAGCTCAGTTGTGTTACCTTGTGTTGTCCTTTAGGGACAGTTTCACGTGAATCTCATAACCTGAAAATTTTCTTGCGTAAAGTATGCATTTGAATTTAATTTCAAGTGAAGTGCAAAGAAAAGTGTAACTCTAAGCATACAGAAGTACAGGGTGCAGAGGAAACGCATGTTTTTTAAACTGCTAGTACGCGGCGACGAGAGGGGGTATTGACCTTGAATGAATGTTGGCAGACTGCCCATACAACGCAATTTCAGTCGCTATGGAGCGTAGAGTATCGTGTGTTCGTTGTCGAGCAGTACTTTTGAAACAACGATTCCGTATTTCCGAAATTTTTATGGAAGATGCAGATGCTACAGTCATGAGTTCCCCCCACGACGTCCAACTCTAAAATTTTGACGGAAAAGACGTTTAAATTTTTTTTGCAACGTTTGCAGAATACCTGAACGTACCGAAACGGATTGTCGCTGTTGTAAGCTATCTAGCATCGGCATTTCTGCCTCTACTTTACGAATGATTTCAGGGTTGGCTACAGTATCCTCATCATATTCCCCTTTTTGTAACTCCCGACGTTGATTATCCCGCCAGTTAAAATCCCGTCTAATCAAAATCCCGTCTAATCAAAATCCCACCAACTTAATATCCTGTCATTTCAATAACCCGCTAATTGAAGACACCACTTCTTAATATCCCGTCATAGAAGCTAAGTATTCTTTAAAAAATCGCGCGTGTGATTTATGAAAGAGTACATATTTCCCTTCTATGACTTCTAAAGTGGGATATTGAAAAGCGGTGTTTTCAATTAGCGGATTAGTATGTGAATAGCTGTTCCCATATAAACTAGTAGTATGGCTGGTCTAACGGTTAGTGCGCGCACCTTGGGTGCACAGGGTCATGAGTTCGAATCTCACCGTGAACCATGGTGTTTTTCGAACTTACGAGCTTGTGACGGACCATGATCTCACTCAGACGTTAAACGAGTACCCATTTATGGGCCATTTATGGGGATAAATAACACTGCTGAACGTGATGTCGATCTCATTACCTCAACAAAAAGCAGGTAAGATCTTGGAAATATGATGTCACTAACACATCCTGCGGCCTTAGTCCAATTTTGTCGCGCCTGTTATTTATTTATTTATTTATATAAACTATAAATTTTGTTTTTTGTTTTCCTCAGCACACAAGCTATTAAATCTAACGGTATAATGCGATTTAATTTATCCATACTCAATTACAGTTGAAAACGAGACCGAGGCTAATTTCGGGCGCGGCCGAAATTTGGATACCCTTCGCTCCCCTCGGGCTAAAAGTTTTTTCGGGCGTAACTACGACTTGTATTTAATCCCCCTCCCGCCCCATTCTTTTCCTTCTGTCTTCACAAAAGTTCGGTTGCGTCGACAAAACAATATATTTGTGTAGGGTTTGGTTGGAATAAGTGGGCAAATAAAAATATTTACTCAGAAAATTTTATTGGGGGATGCGGGAGCATGGCCCCATAGTACGATTCCATTTGTTTTGACCTTTTAGTTGCTTTGATAAAGACACATTAATTCAAGTTTTTGTGAAATTGGTGTAAAAAATGTTTCTTAGAAGAACCAAAAAGGGGGGTTGGGTTTGTATGGCAGCCCCATTACCCCATGGTCCAATTTGATCCATTCTTACATGTTTGTTTTGTGTTATCAATAGAAATACATTTGTGTGAAATTTGGTTGAAATTGGTGCACAAATAAAAAAGGTTTTTCTTAGAAGAACCTAATTTTTGGGGCTAAGTTTGTATGGCAGCCCCATGACCCCATTGTCCGATTTGACCGATTCAAACATACAAACTGCCTGCAGCAAAAATAAGCATTTGTGCAAAATTTCAGCTTCATAGTTTTTAAATTGGCCGAGTAAAACGCGTCGCAACAGACAGACAGACAGACAGACGGACATCGCCCAATCGACTCCCCAAGTCATGCTGATCATACATATATGTATACTTTTTATATGGTTCTGAGATGCTTCCTTCAATGCATTACAAACTTCATGACAAAGTTAATATACCCTTTCACTCTATGAGCGAAGGATATAAAAAAAACCGTAAAAAGTAGATTAAAAAGCGACGATTACTCGGCTACCTGTTTAATGGGTGTTTTATGGCAAATTTTATTATTTTCGATGGGCGGTTTACACTATCGGTGGGTCGGTTTGGGTTCTCGCACAGGATCTCCATACTCTACCATGGGTCCAGGGTACTGGGTCGGCTTATGTGGCGTAAGATTTCTAAATTTCCTAGGTTGATGGTATGGCCTTCCTCGATGATGTGCGCAGCTACTGATGAACGAATCGTGGCTCTAGGATTTCTCGTTCCGCACTTGCTGCCTGCTTCATGTGTTCAACGAAACTTGTTGCTAGCCTCCTTGTTTGCCCAATATAAACTTTGTCGCAGTCGCCACAGGTGATCCGACACACTCCGCTCTTCTCCTCGAGGCTCATGGGGTCCTTTACGCTTCCTAATAGCGTCCTGAGAGCTGAATTATTGCTAGAGCCAATGACCTGTAAATTATACTTAGAAAGGAGATTGTTAATTTTGTGAAGTAGATATGATGCTTATACGCTTTACACATTCCTTGTTTAATTGCTCAAATAACGTACTCATCCCTTACACACTGCCAGGTTTTCTTCTGAATTAGTCGCTCGATGTTTTCCGCATTAAATCCATTTTCAATGGCAATATCCAAGATGAACTCCCGTTCCCTCTTGTATCCATTGATCGTGAGCGGATACGTTACGAGTCGGTGTATCCAACAATTATAGGCTGCCATCTTTTGTGATGACGTATGGTTTGAGGTCGCTGGAATAGTATGTTGGGTAGCTGACGGTTTCCGATAGATTTGAAATTCCAACCTGCCATTACTATTCAGGGTGATAAGATCCAAGAAAGGATCCATTCTTTTCCTTCTCAACTGTAAATTCAATTCTGTGAATTGAATTTATTGAAGTAAGGATATGATCATTCTTCTTAACAACGGCAAATATGTCATCCACATATCTAAACCCTCGGCATCAAACCTCTCGCCTCAATTTCGTCTTCGATGGATGACATGAACCTCTCAGTGACCAGCGGTGAGAGAGGGTTACCCATCGCTACTCCCATAGTGGTTTTATAAAACTTACCCCGGAATGTGAAATAGTTCTCGTTCATACAGAGGCTCGCAAGATTAGTATAAATTCGAATTTTTTTCCTCTATTCCAGGGTAGAATCAAACCGGTTCAGCCAGTTCTCAAATTCGAATATTGATTGTTTCATCGGCGAACAACGATTTTACATCAAAAGATAACATAATCTCGTCGTCTTTGATGTTATCGATGCCCTGCAATCGGTGGATCAACTTCTATGGGAGTTCTTCACTGAATACCTACCATTAGTCTCACCCAATGCCTGACATTCCCGTATTATTCACTTCGCTATGTTGTAAGTCGGCGAGCTCCGATCTGCGATAATCTCTTGCATTTCGATGCCTTTTTTATGGATTGTTTTAGCTCGAAAAAAATTCCCGTTTCCCAGTTTCTCGAACATGGCGCGATCGTAAGCTTCCTCATCCATCCTCACCACGTTGTTACCTTTGTCGGCTTTGAGGAAGGAAACGGGTAGCTCCCTCAGTTCGCGTGCCGTCTGTCTGTCGCGTTGGTTGGTTATTTGTTAGATTCCTAATCTTATTTCTTCTTTTGTATCACTGTCTAAGAATTTGGAATTTTGCCATTAATTTTTCTTGAAAGATGGCTTAATAGTGTTTGTTAGGTCAAGAAGCTTATCAATTACAATTTTGTTCAGTCATGTGATATTTTCCAATTTGATTCCTGGAAGATCAAATACATACATATTTTTGTAATTCATACTAAATGAGAAGTAAGACGTCTCGTAAACACTAAGCTCAAAAAAGCGGTAAATTTTCATCAATAATTTTTGGGAGTAGTTTTCGATAACTTTAATTCACATCGATTCCCTTAATTGGTTCAAATTGCATTGATTCACCTAGCATTGAGACGGTTCGGTTTCAGCAAGATGAGGGATAGAGGCACAGTACACACTACCAGGAACGCAACAGCTGTCCTTCCTAATTTGGTTCTGAACATGCTAATATCGAGATTTGGCTAGGTTCCCCCGTAGAAAAATTTTAATCCATGTATTTTTTTATTCAATTGAAATTCAAGCTCTATAAAATGAGCCCATCCACGAGCTGATTTGGATTTGAATTCAATTAAATGCATGTTAATTCTTTGGATTCGCCTAAGATGACGCATTTATGAAAATAAGTCACGCACGTTGAAACCAGTGAGGAAATCCCTCCCTCTATCGAAAACTATACTCCAAAAGGTTAGCAATGAAAACGAGCACCATTCGTTGAACCAACTTTTTCCAGAGCGGAGTTTTTACCTCACGGCCTATAAGATTTTATCGAAAATTCTTGAAAAGAGAATTAATCCGTACACAGAACGAATCATTGGCGCGTATCAGGGGGGCTTCAGACCTGGTCGCTCAACGACCGATCAGCTTTTCACAGTGAAGCTACTACTCCAAAAGTGCTGGGAATATAACATCGACGTATACCAAATCTTTGTCGACTTCAAGCAGTCATACGACAGTATCGATCGAAGTGTACTGTACTGTACTGTATGCTGAATTTTGATATACCGGCAAAGATAGTGCGACTCACGAGGATGACGATGACTAATACCTTCGCGCAGGTCAGAGTGCAGAACCGACTCACTGACCTATTTGAAACTCGTACTGGACTCAAGCAGGGCGACGGGCTGGCGCCGACGCTCTTCAACCTTGCTTTGGAGTATGTATGGCTCGAACATGAATATGGACAGCAGCGGAACGCTACTCATCAAGTCGACTCAATTAGTAGCGTACGCCGACGATATCAACTTCATGTCTCGAAGATTGGGTGATGCAGAAAGCCTTCTGCCTAACCTCAATAACGCCGCAAAGGAAGTTGGACTACATATAAACGAAACCAAAACAAAGGTCATGATGCAATCGAAAACAAGGACGCCAGCAAATTCAAGCATCGATAATATCGAGTTTGTAGACAACTTCAACTATCTGGGTTGTAACTTATCAAAGGACGCCAACGAAACCGACGAAATTAAGCGACGGATACAACTAGCCAATAAGACGTATTTCTCGGTCCTCCCTATAATTAATTCGAAACTTGCGTTGAGCTGAAAGTATCGAAAATCGTGAAGCTTCAACGTTTGCAATGGGCAGGGCATGTACAACGGATGGACGATAATCGCATGCCAAAGAAAGTGATAAACGCACAACGAATTGACCGAGCGAGGTTGCGTGGACGACCGAGAGCTCGCTGGGAGAACTCCGTAAGTGAAGACGCCCACCAGCTGCTGAGCGTCCGAAACTGGAGGACAAGGTCACGTAACTGCGACAATTTGAGGTCAACGATTCAGGCGTCCAAAGCCCGACGTCGGGCTATCGTGCCACATTGATGATTATGTGAGACGCGCGGTATGAAGACGCGCGTTATCCAGGGGAAGTTCAACAGTTTGGAATCCATCGCGCAGTTAATTTGCGATATTGAAGGTGTTTGTGGATGAGAGACTCTACACTACCAATACTCATGCCGAGTTCAGCCGAAATGTTACGAACATTCATCCTACGGTCGTTCAAAATGAGTGGTTCTACTCGGCGAATGTTGTCTGGTGTGATGCTATGGTTCGGGGTCGACGATCATGTGGCTCATTCTGGACGGTTTCGCGCCATCCTTGAATGCTTTGGCCCATTTAAACACAGCAGCCCTACTCAGGCACTCACTACCGAACTGATTTCGCAAACGCAGAAAAATTTCCCTACAATGAATGAATGACAATACGCTGCGCAAAGGCGGTTGGCACTTGATGTTCACTCATGGTAGTAGCACGAGCTTAAAACATTCCTTCGCGATGAAAACTATGCCACACTGTTCGTATTCGTAAGGGACCCACATATCATATACTCAAGCCGCGACCTTCAACACATACATATGCGCGTCATCTACAGCGTTTGTCTCGATCATATTTGAACTGCCCTCGTACAACAAAAATGACATCTACTAGCTATCTGTAAATAAAATAAATAAATCTGGCTGCTACAGCACCTAAGGGGCGGCCATTTGTCCTCTTGCCCGGGGCCGCGCAAGTGCCAGAGCGAGCGCTGCTCAGAGCGGTTAACTTCAGCTTGGCTCTAATTTATCGAGAATACCAAAATGTATAGATTTTGCTCGATTTTTCTAATTTACTCATAGAATTTTTCAAGATAAATTTAATTTTCTGAGCAATTCAATTTATCGAACATGTAGTTACCGAGTTTCGACTGTATAGTGTTCTGCACATTTTCTGCGGTTGGTTTGTGGGATCTTTTAATTTTCCCGTGTGAACCTGGATGGTGCGGGAACATAATGGAGAGGGTCTCTGACTTTATGGTTTTTCGGTTATATATATCTGTAGAAAAATAGCACTATCTGCAGAACTGCTAGGAATTTCACATAATGCATGTTCCATGTAAGATGAATTTTATACGAAATTTAAGCTTTCATTCTTGCTTATCAATTTTTTTTTTACTCGGAGCTAAAGTCGAAAAACGCAAAACTGAGAGTTTTTATCCACTATCCCCATCTTACCTCAACTCCCAAGTTAGGGGGCTTTAAGTAAGTTGACTTCAGATGTTCCAGGAACAGGATTCAGTTTTAATATTTATTATCTACTTCTCGAAAACTATTTTTGTCAATATGAGATACTTATCGTCTAATTTTGTGTCACTTATAATTTGTGAACTTGCTCCAACCGACGAATACGCTTACGTTGTTCTGCTGGATTAATGAAGGTATCTTAATGCATTCGAACATATTCACTGAACAAAGCACGCACTTACTCATAAATGTAGTTTGGTCAGCAAAGAATATGGTCAAGTAGAAAATGAAAGCGGATGTGCTACTATATTGGAGACTAGGCCTGTTCGGTACCTAGATTTCAGTACCGGGTTCCGGTTTTTTTCAATACCCGGTACCACAAGCGGTTTCCCTGACTCAGGTTTTTTTTTTCAGTACCGACGGTTTTTTCAACCATAAGCCGGTTTTTTTGAGTACCGGGTTAAAAACCGACTCAGGTTTTTTTCAGTACCGACGGTTTTTTCAACCATGAGCCGGTTTTTTTGAGTACCGGGTAAAAAACCGGTACCAAAAAACCTGAAAAAAACCGGCTCATGGTTGAAGTGAATCGTTCTTTTTAACTCGGTACCAAAAAACCGACTCGTTGGTCGGTTTTTTAACTCGGTACCAAAAAAACCGGGATATCGGTACTTTAGAATATCGGGTCCGGTACCAAGTGAACACCGGTTTTGTACCGGGATCCCGGTTTTTGGAACAGGCCTATTGGAGACAATGTAATTATGTATTAATATACAAGTAGTATTGCTACTTCCTATCCGGGTGTGGTTTGTAAAAGAATCTTTCTGAATCTGAAGTGGTCTTAGCAATAGTCTTGTGGTCATGGCATATTTGAAATTGATTTATTATTCGACAAACGTTCGGAGAGGAAAGCTATCTATTTTTTTTTATCTATTAATGTAGCAATTGAGAAATGCATTAAGAATGTATTATGAAATGATGTCCATGTCCAAAGAATATGTTGTCGAGGAGTTGAGTATACAGAAAGGTCAGCGAAAGAAATGTATAACTGGCGCAATAGTTCATTTCATTGCCGTACCGGAACTTGGTTTTAAGGTGAATCAGCGTCATTCTATCGAGATCGTGCGGCAACAGGCACTGAAATCAAAGTTCAGCTCAGAGTTATACCATAGATAGTTAAATTTCATGAAGATATTTCATTGCAAATTTGTCAAGCTCAAATATTAATTAGAAGTAAAATAGGTCGAGCCGTAGATTTTTTGATTCTAGAAAGTAGAGTACCTACATATTCGCATACACCACGAACATTTAGTAAACGTAAAACATTTGCTGTTCTTTCCTAATCTAATCTAGAATTTTTATTTGTACAATTTTCTAATCTAATAAATACATTTTTTGCCCATTAAAACACAATTTTTCGTTTATGGTCAACTAGACTCCCATAGATTCCAGATCTACAATCGCGGTGTCGCGATGGTTTACTAAAACGTTTATCTATTTCTTAGAATATTAGTAAAATGGATCACTTCAGTGGCCGATATTGTAGCCTTCTTTGAAGATACATAATACAACAAACAACATTTTTCGGGCCTTTTAAACATTATTTTGAAAGAAATTCATGTGATTAATATCAGCATAAAATATTTTGTTTCAAAAATCCAGAATACGTACGTAGTTCAAAATGAATACAACTAGAGGGTGTTTTTTTAGGGTTTTTTTTAGATTTTTCAAAAAACCCTTATGAAATCGATTTTGTCCGTCCGTCCGTCTGCCTGTCCGTCTGTTCACTAAATAACTCGCGAACTGCTTAAGCGATCGTCATGAAATTTGGTACGATTGTGTAGAATGGTAACAGTATTTGGCACGAAATACTTAAAAGTTGGTACGGAAAAAGTAACAGGGTGTCCCGGACATTTGAAAATTTGTTCACTAAATAACTCGCGAACGGCTTAAGCGATCGTCATGAAATTTGGTACGATTGTGTAGAATGGTAACAGTCTTTGGCACGAAATACTTAAAAGTTGGTAGTGCAAAGATAACAGGGTGTCCTGGAGATTTTAAAATTTGTTCACCGAATAACTCGCGAACGGCTTAACCGATCGTAATGAAATTTGGTAGGAATGTGTGGAATAGTAACACGAAATACTTAGAGGTTGGTAGAACAAAGCTAACAGGGTGCTCCGGAGATTTGAGAAAAAGACGACTTTTTCAGTTTTTATCGGACATGGACGTATGGGTACTCAAATCAAAGAACTCGATGGGTACATTTCATATCAGTTGCTTTTTTCCAGTTTGGAGTATTGGTAACGGAATTACAGCCAATAAATAAAGTGTTACTAACGCCTTTCATTCTAGATTTACAAGAAGCATTTCATTAATATTGTGCATAATTCTTATTTATTACCTATAAAATATATGTGCAAAATTATTCACTATGTATGTATCCAAAATCTAAAAAACCCTCGTATTGCGGGCGCAGCCCTCTGTACGCCGGTATTTTTTAAGAATGATAGAACTTCAAATTGCAAAGAAAAAGACACAAAATATTAACTTTTAGTCATTTTTTTTTTTATTTATTGGAATGATAAATGTCATACATTTAACATTTGCAAACAACTTCAGGCATATGGCCACCGCGGCTGTTCTGGACGAAGCGCATTCTTGACGTCAAATTCTGGACTACTTTTTCGAGTACATACTTCTGGCCGTATGTCACCAATAACGCGAACAATGTTGGCCTCCAAGGCGTCTTTTGTTGCTGGTTTATCAGAATAAACCTGTGATTTAACGTAACCACACAGGAAATAATCGAGAGGTGTTAAATCGCACGACCTTGACGGCCAATTGACAGGCCCATTTCTTGAAATCAACTTATCACCAACCAAATTTTGATTTTAATGATGGTTGATTTTTTTTTATGGTTTCTTCGATGTGTTGGTGTGACTGCATCATTTAGAGAGTACGTGGTACGAAATCTATTCACAATTCGACGGATGGCTTGCTCAGATGGACGATTATGTATACCATAAAAAGTCGTTTATAAGTTGCGCGAATCGACGACTGATTTTCGAAGTAAATTTTGATAATTTGTGTTCTTCAGGCGTGAGTCTAAACATTATGATTTGTCAGAGTATACTGAAATAAATAACAAAAAAAAAAAATTGATTCGGTGAAATATACACTCATAGAGAAACGAGTTTCCAAACTCGGCACGACTCGTCGCAAGTTTATTATTCAGAAGAAGATGATAAGAAATATTCTTATCGTAGAGTAATAAAAAAAAACTAACAATGCGACTAGGAAGTGGTATGGCTCACAACCGTATCACACTCCGAATTCAGTTGTCTTTGTAACGTTGATGACTACACACGGTAGTCATCAACGCACCATGCTCCCCTAGGAGTTACGGTAATCGAGAGAGATTCTGTAATGCGATAGGCGACAGTCACTTTAATTTTTATAATATTGTCTAACGCTGAATCTGATAAGATTTATTCGCCGAATTTACGTCAGGATCAACACCAATTGCATCAATATCAATCATCAGCATTTTCTTTACATTCGTTTCAAACTCCTTCTGCATCATCTGCACTTCTCACGTCGACAGTCCAACAGCTGTCTTATTCATCGCATCCGTTTCAACCCATAGTTAATATCATTCGATTCGCATATCCCGCAGCAATCAGCAACGAGGAATAGTCCTAATTATCACAGCGACGATATTGCAGCGCAACTGTTCACGGGTGCTAGTGCTATTGCTCCTATTTTGCGAGTGTGCGCTCCTCCAAGGCAAATTTTCCTCGTATCGAGGGTCGCATACGACATGTCTGAGGACGAGCTCTCCTCTTATATAATGATTCGGCTTGGCTTTCGACCAGCAGTGTTCAGCTGTATAGAAAGTAACAAAAGAGAACATTCCGGATCGGCTAATCTCTTCTTTCGAAATTTATGTGTCGCAGGACGTCGATATACCTTTAAACTATTGATTGTGGCCTCCAGAGTTTATTGTGAAGGATTATAAAACGCGCACGTCATCTCGGCGGCGACATCCAAGACGCGAAAATTAAACATCTCAATCTACTATCAAAATTCTAGATGTCTTAGAACCAAATTGGAGGATTTTCGTCAATTACCTCTATATGGTCATGATGTTATATGCATTTCCGAAAAGTGGCTTGATTATTCCATAGGCGACTCTGAGGCTCTTCAATCTTACAGTATTTTTCGGTGCGATCAATTAACGACACGTTTGACTGTGCTATAAGCGTTAATCTTTCCTCGTCCACCATACTCCTTGTAACTTGCGTTTATTTGCCTACCAACTCCAGTTTTTCTACTTATGAATCATGGTACTCAACTGTTGCTCGATTATTGAATAGTGATAACTTTCCATCCATCTGTGGCGACCTCAATCTCCCTCACATTCAATGGTGTCTCGATTCAGACTTGCCGGTCTCTTCCGTCTCTTACATTCAGAGAAAAACTCACATAAAATTAATAGGAATTGGTCATTTTCTCCTATTAATTTTAGTCAATAGGAAAATCCGGTTATTTTACTTATAGGACCATTATTAAACGAGACTGAGTTCTAATCGTGCGAATAGCACGATGAGTGTATACCCTATACCCATGTACAGACCTAGAAAGCACGCAAAACCCAAAATATTCAATTTCATATTTTTTATAGGGGAGGGAGGGGTAGATGGGTCGGACCTGGCAGATCTTTATTATATTATCAAGGCATCCAACGGCTACCATTTGATACTAATTTGAAGTTTTTCGCGACATTCTATCAAAAGATATGGCTGAATATAACTTTGTAGGGGAGGTAGGGGTAGGGGTAGTCGGACCTACTCCACTTTCCATCAACTCAAAGTATATGTCAGAATAAGACATTGATCAAAATTTCAAGTCGATAGCGATATTCTACCTAAAGTTATGGCCGAATTAAAATATCAAGGAGGGGTAGTTTGTATGGGAGGTATAGGGGAACTCGTGGTCCGATTTGGCCCATTTTCAATACCGTCCAAGATTTTAGCAAAGCAAACATTTGACCAAAATTTCAAACCACTAGCTTTATTATTTCGGGAGTTATCGTGGTAACAGACAGACACACGGACAGACAGACATGCTCGCTGCGCTCACCAACCCACCGTTCGCGCTCGCAAAATCTTATTTTTTTTAAATTTTTTTTATTTTTTATTTTTTAAGAATCGCGATATTTGGCCAGACCGAGTATTGAACATTTGATTCACTAGTACTATTTGAACTTACCGAGTCGCTGGAAGGCAACGAACGATCTCGGCTACGGTGCATGTTGTTGATTATCTTGCGAGATACGTACATGTGCTTGAATTTCAATTAAAAGGCTTATCCCATTAATACAATAGGGCGTCCAATAAAACAATGCGCCTATTCTGTACCGGTTTCGTTTAGTTGTGCGATCTAATTAGATTATCCTGATAATTTAAAATGTGTGTCCTATTATAGATTCAACAGTTTTTTTATCTTTTTAAATTAATGGTATTAATTAATTGGTTAATGGTTAAACTGTTTGAAATTTAGTTAATAGGAGTCCTATTGAGAGATTATGGGACATTTCTTTCTAAGTGTTGGCTTAACTTCATTCATGCATCTTTGCTCCGTTTCACAAATACATAAATACAATTCATATCGCTTCCAATCGTCTTTTATATCTCATTTTTACCAATATTGATAAGTCTTCGATTCTTCTATCTGAACCCTTTCCTTATGTGCGAATCGATTGCCACCATCCTTCGTTACTATATGCGGAATCTCCGTTCATCCGCGTATTTGCCCCGAAAGATTTCCTACCTCAATACAACTCACACTGACCATCAACCGATCTGCGAGTTTTTCCCCGCATACTCACCTTCCTCTTCCGAACCCTTCTCATTTCTCAATGATCCTTCTCATTTTTCGTTTCCTCTCATGTTCCCTGACCAGGTTAACATACTCCTCAGTAAACTAAAACCCGAAGACGAAGCGGGAGCCTACCGAATATTTTTCTGAAAAATACCTGTCAAACCTTATCGTTACCGCTCTCAATTTTATTAACCAAAAGCCTGCAGGAGGGTATCTTTCCATCTGTCTGGAAAAAAGCTTTAATTATACGTATCCTTTCGATTTTTATTCTGCAACAAATTATAGACCTATTTCATTGCTTCCGTCTTCTGCTAAAGACTTTGAAAAAATCGTCAATGACTTTTTGATAATAAATTTTGGGCATTTAATATCACACTGTCAACATGGTTTCCCAAAACACCGCTCGACTACGACGAACTTACTCCAGATCGCACAATTTGTTGATCTCCACCCAGGATGTTCACGAAGTTTATACGGATTTGTTGAAGGCATTTGATACGATATGTTTTCACAGACTTCTGACTAAACTCATAGCTTTAGAAATTACTATTGGATTGATTCTTACCTTTACAGGCCGCACCGGACATGTTAGTTTTCATAGTTGAATTCATTCCAACATCCCTCAAGAATCCATTTTAGGTCCTCTGTTCTTTACTTTTGTTTATAAATCTATAGGATTCGAGGTAGGTAATCGAATCCTAGATTGCCGTAGCCTGCTTCCGGTTTCCTCTATTACTGACTGTCTACAACTACAATCTGCATTTAATTCACTTTCGTCCTAATGCTAGATAAACGGCCTCCGGCTAAACTTGTCTAAATGCTTTTATATATTTTCGGTAAAGCGTTCTCCCTTGTTTTTCCCCTACACTATTAATAATGTGCTTAATAAACGGGTGGATTCTTTTGATAATTTAGGGGTTTAATTCGACAGCAAATTGAATGTTAGTGGTTACTACGAGAACATCGTGAATCGGGCCTCCAAACTTGCCGGTTTTGTGCTACGCAGTTCTTCCCAATTCCATTGCATTCAATCAGCTGTCCGTCTTTTTTGCTCTCTTGTTCGTAGCATTCTTGAGTACGCAAGTGTAGTTTGGTCTCCCTCCAGTCAAATACATAACACACACAACCGACATTGAGGTTGTACAAAGAAGTTTCCTCTGTACGCTTTTTTATAAATTTGGCATACCTAAGGTTAGATGCACAGCCGGTGAATCAGAAGAATTTCCGGTGAATGTCGGAGTACACCAGGGCAGTGTATTGAGTCCGTTGCTCTTCAACATCATCATGTGCTCCTTATTAACACGTATCTCCGACGGCCTAGAAATATCTCTTCTTTTTGCCGATGATATAGTCCTCAGTAGCCCAAACATCGTTGCCTTGCAAGCTGCACTTACAAAGTGGTGTGACATTCTGGAGGAGCATGGACTGAGGGTAAGTATAACAAAGACTGAGTTCTTATGCTGCCCATTCTCAGACCCAGATGCACCGATACCAGATATGTACGTCAAAGGAGAGCAGCTTAAGTCTTGTACCAAGCTCAAGTACCTTGGCTCGATGGTGAACAACGGAGCTACATGCGATGATGACATCAAACATCGCACAAAGGTTGGGTGGATGACGTGGAGAGAAAACTCTGGAGTTTTTTGCGATAAGAAAATGCCACTGAAGTTGAAGGGCAAGTTGTACATGTATGGATCAGAATGCTGGACCATGTATGAAGGTTACGCGAAAGAAATGCTACATCCGTGGCAGCTTGTCCATAGACCAACCAATCACCGAAAAGCTCGAAGACCGACAAACAGATTGGTATTGCCATGTTCAAAGGCGTCCGCCTGAGAATCCCGCAAAGAAAGCGATATCAATGGAAGTTCCACTTGATGGACCCAAGGCCAGAGGCAGACCGAAGAACACCTGGATGTGTCAAATGAAAAAGCAACAACAACGCATTGGTGTCAACGATGACACGATCCAAGATAGAACTGCCTGTAGAAATATGCTGAGATATTACCGCAAAAACGGGCGATGTGCCTACACCGCAGGTTGAGCAACGCGAAACCATGGAGCGGTATAAAGAACGAGGCAAGGAAGAAGAAGAAGAAAAATTTACAAGTACCAAAAATATGAAAGTGACTGTCGTCTATCACCTTGCAGAGAATGCCAGCTCAGATATTATTCATTATTACGTCTGTAAAAATTTAAACACGAAAAACGAGCAGTGAGAATGAATTTTAAAGTTTTTGTAGGGTGTCGGGATATTTAAATAAATCTAATAAAAGCAAATGGAGTAGAAAATAATCGTTTTAAAGGTATATTACGCTTTTAGGTCCCCAAGGGAAATTTTTCTTGTTCTTCTTATCGACACTAGCGACACCGTCCGCCATAAAGCTATGTGTCCGCTTTATGGCGGAAAATATCGGAAACATCAAAAATTTCCCTTGGGGACCTGAAAGCGTAATGTAGCCAAAAGTTTCCAGTGTTTATTTTCCAGTCAGGTTAGCATTGAATCTCATTCGCATTCAAGTGCACGTTTCTTATGTATATGAAACTGCAAACAAAGATATCTTTCTATCTCTCTATGTGTGTGCATTCATCCTGTAGAAAAAATATTTTTCTTTTTTTTTTTCTATCTTATCTTGAGCTCATCTTCACAAGAGCGCTCTTATTCTTGTTCTGTTTGCGGTTTTGGTTTGTTATGCAACCCGAACTGAAACTTCACGGTCAGCAAAAAAAAGATTCCTGTTTGTTCCCCGATTGGGACACACCATCCATAGTCATACCATTCTAAATGATGCGCTTAGCGCACGATGCTGGTGTTAGATGTTAGCCATTTTGTGTTGTTTTTGGTATGACATCCAATGATTGTAATTGCATGTAGATAGAAGACGACCCTCTTTCCCGGTTATATTTCAAGATTATTATATGTACTGTAGGTGTGTGAAGACTGAAGAGTAAAAGTCGTGACTATGGAGCCGGATTTCATGCGAAGAAAAGACCATGACTCGTTTATATTTTGTTTTGAAATTTGACACCACTTTGCAAGACACAATTAGGATGCACTCAATGGATTTTTCCTCTTTTTGTTTTTGATAAATTGTGTTGACTCCAGGAGACATACAACACGTTACCGATGTCCGTCATTCGCAACTCTTGATTGCACCTGGCGCGTATGTCGTATATCGATTTTGATGCTGGCGGTCATGTCTGCTATATTGTCGGTTCTCAGACTATCGACATCTTCAAACTCGTTTCACTCTACTTGCACTTCCTTGGCACTTATCACTATGCTGCTGGTATCGGAGTACCAGAATGTGTGTACTCATAAGCGCCATTCACATTTAATTCAGATCCCCGATCCGTTTTTGGTTGATTTAATTTTCGCTATACTTGTGTTGTACGAGTACACAGTGAACTTACAAGAAGTGACGAAAAACTTGATTTGACCCTTGTCGTACAATTACGATTACCATCATCATCATCTTGGTCATTGTGGCGTGATGGTCTCACTTCTCACAGCTGTATGTTTGTTATCTCTTTTTTTTTGCAAAACATTCGTATTAGTGGCAATTACCATGTGAATGTGCCATACATAAAATCTCTTTGCCATACAACATTTAGACAGCAATTGAGCTACTATGAGAATGAAATAATGAGACAATAAATTGAATGAAAATATTTTTTGTCGGTCATGGTGGTGTTTAATGAAAAAGTAGGGGCCATAGAAAGCAAAAGGACCTCTTACTTGGATATGTATTGTAAATACATAGTTCATATTGTGTGCGTTCATAAATTCTGCACTATTGCAAACAATTTAAAACAAGACCGAGTTCTAATCGTGCGAATAGCACGATGAGTGTATACCCTATAACCCATGTACAGGCCTAGAAGGAACGCAAAACTTAAAATTTCCAATTTATTTTTTTGTAGGGGAGGAGGGGGTATATGAGTTGGATCTGGTGAACTTTTAATATCGTTAGCTCGTATTTGCTCGGCACTTAAAAAATGCGAGCTATCCTATTTATTTAATTATAGTAAGTTGAGCTTTCGGAGTATCAAGTTGGCTTAAAAGATCAGACAATTCAAGTTATAATTGAAACACACGAGTCTACGAAAAGGTCCGCTTGGCCATCTGGTGGCCATAGTCAGGACTTGAACCGAATAGATAACCGTTAATAACTAATGAATAGCCGCGTTTTTCGTTCGCTCAATTCCAAAAAATGAATATAGCTCTCATTCCCTTTCTATTAATACCACATTTATACCAATACGATCTGTTTTGAACATGCCAACTTGATACTCCGAATGCTTAACCTACTATAATTAAATAAATAGGATAGCTCAATTTTTGTTAGTGCCGAGCAAATACGAGCTAACGATTTGCAACCGATCAATCCGTAATGGTTTTTCAGATAGTGCTTAGCCAACTTGATATATGTTCCAAAAGCTACCATTTGACACAAAATTGAAGTGTTTCGCGACTTAGCTTTGTAAAGGAGGTAGGGGTATCAACTCAAAGTATATGTCATAAAACTTGTTGTCGCGTTGCAAAACTTTTTTGCAACGTTTCCTATTTTGTGAACGCCGGGAATGATCAAGTTGATAATTTTATACCATAGTCGGAAGCAAAGTTGAGTTGTTTAAAAACATGCAATGATCGCTCAACTACCCCAAAAGTCCCAGTCTGTAGGGGTGCCGCTAGCGGTACTACAGGGGGTCAACGATTCTCAAAAAAAGTTTTTTTCTGAATATCTCGATAAAGGTAATATGTGCTAAAAAGTAGCTATTTGTGTTTTGACAATAAATTGTCAATGGAATATTCTGATTTGAGCACTCCTAACGGTGCCTGACCCCCTGGCACCGTATTTTTTAGCAAGGTTTCATGAAAACATTTATAACGGTAACTCTGGCTGGTTTTGTAGAAAATGGCCAAATTTTTCTATCAATACGTACACCCTTAACCCTTAAGGATGCTACGAGGGCTCAAAACTAGAGAAACGGAATGTTTAGGGGTTTTTCGTGAATATCTCTGTAACGGGGCAGTATGCTGTAAGGTCGTCTATGACAAGTTTGTAGCTCCTGGAGCTGCGAGCAAAATGCCAAAAGTCCCCATCGATGGGTGGGCACTTAATGAAGTTATGAGGGGCCAAACACGTAAATTTACCGTTTTTGGGAAATATGACTATAACGGTAATGTTCTCTAAAAAGCTTTTATATGACGGATTTGTAGCTTATAAACGTACCGTCTTAAGAGGGCTATGAGCGTTCAAACCGCATACAATAATTGCATTTTTTTGACAATTTCGTAAATACATTTATAACGGTAACGTGTGCGGGAAAGTGATCTGCAATAGGTTAGGTTAGGTTAGGTACAGGGGCCGCCAGATTTGCACCCAGCGCACTTAGACCAGATTTGGTCCATTGTGATACCACCGAGAGAATCATGTCTCTACTAACTGCCTAAAACCAACCCGTGCTTACAATAAATTTATTGAGCAGTATTGGGCTCACATCCCGAAGATCATCGGTATCGTAGAAATACCTTGAGCCCAGAAAACGCATTCGTTTCTCAGCCAGGGCGGGACAGTGGCAGAGTAAGTGATGCACACTTTCTTCCTCTTCTTCATCGTCACAACTTCTACACAAGTCGTTGTGGGGAATTCGGAGTCTTCTCGCGTGCTCTTCAATAGGACAGTGCCCTGCTATTACTCCCACCACACTTCGAATATGCTTTCTGTCTAAGGAAAGTAGCATCTTAGAACGGTTCTGCATATTGTAGCGGTCTCTATTAACAATGCACAAGCCGCAGTAGGTGTTTTCAAGAAGGAATTACCGTCTTCAACGCTACCTGCTGACGCATGCATGTGTTTCTTCTAGAGATCAAAATAGAATGCCGAAACACCCGGTATGTACTTGCTGCCCAATGGGAGCTACGTGGGGTCAAATTAAAAAAAAAAACAACGTTTCCCGGGAATTGACCTTTGTATAAGGTTAGCATGAACACGTAGTGTTCGAATACTACGGCATAAATGCACTGGAAAATGATTTCTCATGTGATTTCCAGCCAAAAAAGTGTACGGGGCATATCTCCAATTCTTAACCCTTTAGCTGTCGCACGCAGTTGAAGATTTTTAAAAATTCATTTTCTTACACGACTTAAACTGTAATATCTCCAAAACTATACAAGCAAAAATAGCGAAATCAGATGATTATCGAAGCCAACTAAAAAAAGACATGAAAAAAACAGCTTTCCCCTATTTTTTACAAAGTTTACCCATATTTTTGCTCAAATTTCCTGGGGTAATAGTGGTAAATAAATTAATGCTTTGCTCTACGTTGAACGACAAATAACGGTCAATAAAACTGTACACTTTAAGGAATAGCCTACCTTACAGTGTTTTCTATCGTAATCCGCACTAAATTTAGGGAAACAGCCATTTAGATTACAAAAAGGAATATTTTCGTTAAAACCAATTTATTTTCGCTCAATTTTAGCATAAATGCCGCATTTTCGGGGCTCTACTCAATGCCAATGATGCATGCTTTCTAGTGAGTCGCGATTTCTAACGAAAGGACTTGGTCATGCCTCTAGAACCGCACAGGTTAGGCGGTAAGGTGGGAGAGAGGTTTGTTAAATATGTAGTGAAGAAAAAACAAAAGTCTCTGCTTAAAATAATGCTTATTTATTTATTTTAAGCAAAGACTTTTCTTGAAACAAGAAAATACATCTCAAATCGAGAAAATATTCCTTGACTGTGTTTTGTTGTATTTTTTTCTTGTTTTTAGCAAATGATTTTGTTCAGTGCTGGATTTGATGGACAATTGTTAATATTTTACGATGCATTCTGAATTTATTGAAATACGATTCTATCTAATATCCAGGGTTTTGGCTGGAAGTCCAGCATTTGTTTGTAGTCTGTATCGGCTATAAGGTGTGCCTGTTTAACAAAGGCCTGGATCAAACAAATAATAGTAATTTCTCGCGAATTTTATAGCCAGAATGCTCTACCACTCTCGCTCTACTGGTGAAGAGTCCAATAGATAATAATAGTCCCTTGCGAAGATTCTATAACTGTAAAGCTACGAAACGTTCAGTTTATCGTGTTCTCATTCTGAGAACAAAATGACGGATTGCTGGCATAGTACAGTTAAATTAATAATTTACAAAAAATAAGCGTAACTGTAACGTTTAAGCACGCCTTTAAATCGAACAGCACCGCTGTCGTCTTTGTGATCGCCAACAAGGTACCTAACGGTACACATTACAGCCAATTCCGTTAACTGTAACTAGCTGTAAAATACACACACACAGAAAAAAAGAAAATTTTGTTGTGGTTTGACCAGTTTACATTTTGAAAATTCGACATATTCTCCACAAAAAAACTGTTTTTGGCCGCTTAAATTTGATTTGTTCTCCGTTAGCAGCCAATTCACCAAATTAATGGAAAATTAATTAATTTTGAATCGTAGTTTTGCAAAAAAAAAACAAAGCCATTGGGTCGCGAGCTAACCAATTGTTGGTTATTTTATACCTGGGGCGTCGAAGTGCGAAAATCGTGGATATATGCGGAAAAAAACTTATTGCTTCGGACCACCACCATGGAGGTGAATTAAGCAGTTTTTGAATAATGTAAATAAATAAATCAAAATAATAAATTTACTAAAAAAAAATGCATGTCATGCTACTTGTCTCAAAAAAAGGTAACTGCGTCCTATCCGGCCGATTGGATCTGTCATTTCGTTCTTACAAGCTGCTAAAACTCGGTTAGGCTTCATGCACACGACGCGAAAACGGCTCGCAAGCTCGACACATCGAAATGCATTGGCTCTTATGGGAAGCTCACGACAGCGAGAGCCGAGCCGCTGTCAAATCACAACTAGCGAGACGTGTTTTCACATATCGTGCAACACAATCCGCAAATTCACGGCTCGCGAGCCGTGTTTTGATTGTGCATGGCTCTCGCTTGCTGTCGCTCGTCATGAACTTCCCATAAGAGCCAATGCATTTCGATGTGTCGAGCTTGCGAGCCGTTTTCGCGTCGTGTGCATGAAGCCTTAGGGAATGGAGGAGCCATGATTTCATTCCCGAATGTTCGTACCAGCTATTCTGCACTTTTCTGCTCTGGTAAAATATTTCAGCACTAGGTCCTCTTAATCAGCTCTCTTACGGACCACCTTCGGTCCGCAGACCACCAGTATGGAAATAGTAGTATTGAAGGATTAGGGTCTAGGGACAACGAGCGACACCCAAACCGCTTTGAGTTACAGCAAGCTCATGCAACTGCTGGTTTCTTAAGGGACCCTATACTAACTTCGAGGCATTGGCTCCGTCCCTTAGATAGGGTGACCAGATAGTCATGTTCAAAAAAGAGGTTCAATAAAATATACCCTATACTAACTTCGAGGCATTGGCTCCGTCCCTTAGATAGGGTGACCAGATAGTCATGTTCAAAAAGGAGGTCCAATAAAATATACCTGTAACTAATGCGGATGCAGTTCTGCAAAATATGGCAATTTTGAATTATACTCGTATCAATGAGCGGTATCATTGTTAATAACCTTTGTGGCATTGTATTTTTTTCTGTTTTTTGTTTAAAAAAACATTTATTCGCCTTTCTTCAACATTTTTGAAAAAATTTACTCTGTTTGCACTAGACGTCCTTTTGCGAGCGAAGTGCTGGAGCTCGAAAGACGCTGAAAATTCGAAACACCTTCAGAATGGATCGAGCGGACTCTAACCAACCGAGCAAAATGTCAAAATAGTTTTTTTGTTTAGTTAACAAAAATACTGTTCACAGTATGTACTTATAGTTGCAAAATGCCGCCAAAGGCAAGTCTTAAGGTACATACATTTTCCTCGGCACGATCCCAGCGGCTTTAGCCACAGCGACTCGCTCATTCCATATAAAAACTCGTTTTTCTCTCATTTTAAAAACTAGTTTTTATATGGAATGAGCGAGTCGCTGTCGTGCAGTCGTGTCGAGGAAAATGTACCTTTAAGGTACGTTGTCCTCGAAACGACTGCATCGACTCTATCGACAGCGACTCGCTCATTTCATATAAAAACTCGTTTTTAGAATGAGAGAAAAATGAGTTTTTATATGAAATGAGCGAGTCGCTGTCGCTAGAGCCGATGCAGTCGTGTCGAACACAACGTAACTTTATATAGAATGAGCGAGTCGCTGTCGCTAGGGCCGCTGGGGTCGTGCCGAGGAAAATGTACCTTTAAGTTACCCTTGAAATAGATTAGACGCGTTGAATGCTACCGAAGAAAGCAGCAAATTCCTTTTTTAAATGGGTGACGTCATGTTGGCAGCAAAATCTATTTTGAAGCTTTTGCTGCCATCCATGTAAAATATATTGCCGCTGCTGCTGTTGCTGCTTCCATTCTATTTCTACCATTAACCTGGGTTGGGTTCATTTAAAGCTCATGGATTTTTGTCTACTGCATTTCGTACTAAATTTGATTTTTGGTACAGTGATTATCGCACTTAAGAATTGAAAGGGTAGATTTTCATTGATGGATTTCGAACAGATGGATTTCGTCCTAGACCCGAATTCGACCCAATCTAGCGTTTCGGACGTGCATTATCACTTAAGAATTGAAAGGGTAGATTTTCATTGATGGATTTCGGACAGATGGATTTCGTCCTAGACCCGAATCCGACCCAATCTAGCGTTTCGGGCGTGCATAATTAAGTATCCCGATGTGTGTCCTATATTACCCAGCAAACTAACAATAATGTTAGCAAACTCATTCTATCACTTATCCAGTAACAAAAAAACTTCAAATGTATCCGTTCATGAAAGATGCACTAGTCAAATCTAATTCAAGTCAAATGGCAAAATTCTGATGACTCATTGTGAGTCATTGTACGCTATTACCACCAGTTTCACGCAAGAATCGTGATTTTCGTCATCGCTAATGTTCTCAAACCTCCTCATCTACAGCTACATAACTAGTACAAGAACATCTCAAGAACATGTTGAGAAAAGTTGTTCATCTCTCGCACTGCTACACATTATCGTAGTTGTTGACCCATAAAAGTTCCAAGGTGAACTGTAAACGGTTTTTGCCTTTAGGCTAAAAGACCAAGAAGAAGAACGTCTCTTCGGGCGGGTGTGTTGTCTTTTGTTGCTGGCGCTCTTCGTTTTTCTTTCGTGGGGAGGTGGTGCAGGGTGTAGCATCGGTGGTACCGATGTACTGAACATTATTGGGCTTCGCCTCTCGATCGACCTTACCATCATTTACCATCTTCCTTCCTTCGTGTCCCTTACCTAAATTTATTACTTATTGCCTTGCTTTGCCTAGATCTCAATTTTTTTTCTAGTAAACAACGAGAAAGTCAGCCTTAGTTCCGTCAAGAGACCGCAGCTATTATAATAGGAACAAGTTCGATTTTTTCCTTATTCAAGTGGCGGTTCTGTTGTTCTTGTGGATGAATGTGTTGTAGTAGAGTGTAGAGTAGAGAGTACTCAAGGGGTTATGTCTATGTGTAGTTCTAGAGCTAGTGTATATACCTTTTCAACAAGCACACCTCGATGCTCGACTATTTTTTTTTTCTCGTCCATAGTTAAGTTTATTCGACACGATTCACTGACTGGTTATGTTACGATTTTTTTTTCAACTTCTAAGAAAATCATCTTTTGCGTTTCTACACAAAAGTTATTGGTACATGTCTTTCTTATAAATAGCGTTTTATAATTTGCTGGCTCTGAATCAGATATAAGAATGGAACGAACATTGAAACATACCGAGTACAGGAGTATGATAGTATAAGGATGACCACTTCAGAACAAATTGTTGCACGTGTAAAGTGTTTCTATTTTCAGTTTTGATTGTTCTGGATGGCAGTTCCATTCGCTTTTTTTCTGTGTTCAAGACAGCCAAATTTGGAGGCAGACCGAAAATGTGTACATAATATAATTTTTTCTCCAAATTGGATATTATGTCTATTACAAGAGGTTTTGGTTCTTTCTTCAAGATATTCATATCTTGGATATTGGTGCCTCTTGTTAGATGATTTATGTAAATATATCGTGTAGCGTCTGTTATTTCGTTACACGCCAGCGGATCTATTACACATATCGAGAACTGATAGCACACGCCACTGATGAAGTTTGGTATGTAATTATTGAATTGTGTGGTTCTGGTTTTTTTTCTTCCTCTATGCATAGATCTTGCTAAATGCCAACTAGATCGGTATTATTTGTAGCCGTGATGTAATTGTATTTAATTATGATTATACAGTTAGCATAGTATAAAGTATAAAAAAAAATAATATATTGATGAAGATTTATTCAAGAGATAGAGTTAAACGGAGCATAAAATCAGCTCAAGCTCAACAAAAACTAGAAAACAACCAGGATCAGTTTTTTTTTATGCTGATTTTCTAGTCTCGTAAGAGTTAGCGGAAGAACTGCTAAAATATGCACTTTTTTTACTATGACTTCCGTTCTATTGTGTGGTGGTTGTTTTAAACATCTTAATTGAACATGTACTCAGATAGGATGTCTTGGAAGAGATGAAGATATGATTCAGAAGGTTAAATTTATTTTTATATTCAGGCTGAGTAATAAAAGCAGCCGCTGACGACATTTAACTAACCTGATTTCTTAAGAAGTTAAGCGTCTAGACTTTATATAAAGTAATCTTCTTTAGAATTATAGCGAAAAGAGCAAATTTTAATTTTTTTCCAAGCGTAGTGTGCAGTGTTTCCTCGGGTTTTTGTATTCTAGTCAGACGGTTTTTAACCGGTGGTCCGCGGACTTGTTGTCACTGTAGCCATCGAAAATGGTCCGGAAATACAAATATAAAATCCGCATTTGAATTTGTCTGTCCGTTCGAACGATAATTCAAGAAATATTGAACCTAGCAATTTGAAATTTGAATCGGATGCTTTTATTGGTAAAATCTTGGACGGTCTGGAAAATCGGGTAAACGGTTCCCCTATCTCCAACACTGAGAAAAAAAATTAGAATGGTTATCTAAAGAAATAGTCGAATTCATCTAAAGTTCGCGTTGATTTTCAGCTTATGATTCTATGTAGTTGAAATAGCTACGAAGATATGGATAATTTTTCTATTCGTCATTAGTTGAAACATCTACTATATTTGCAAATTCAATTAATTCATTTGTAAAGACAGCTATTCATTGTCTATTAATTGTTAAATGTTGGATAGCTAAATTGTGTTGAAGAAAAAAGAACGATTGTTTGTTGTTAAATTTTATATTTGAATAGTACAATCAACAACTTTTGTGGAAGAATTGACTAAACTTTTTCTTCTAATCTTGCGTGGTTAAATGAACGAATTTAATAGTATTTTCAGCTGCGAAGATTAGAGAAATCAGCTATTTCTTTATCAAAACTATCTAAATTTAAGTCAACTACTTCACTTTAGATAAAAAGTCTAAACCATTTTTTTCAGTGAATACAATAGTCTCCTCCTTTATACCTTAATTTGGCCATAGTGTTTGACAAAATATCGTAAGCCGCCTGAAATGTAGGCAAATGTCAAGTTGCACACCCCTAAACTTGCGGAATAGATTAGATTAGATTTAGTGGCTATTAGGTAGCCCTGGGCACCGCGACTGTTGGTCTATTGTGCCATTGTCCCAAGTTATGGGTTGGATGAACTCATCTAACCGACTTCTTTCGATAAAACGGTTAAGCTGGCCCATACTAAAAGAAGCGATATCCTCCTCTAAAGGGAACATAATGCCGAAGCATTCCAAGCGGCATATTGCTAGCCGCTCGCATTCACAAAGAATGTGCGCAGCCGTTTCATCGTCAGCCTCGCAAAAGCGACAGCTCGCGTCGGTAACAATGCGCATAATCTTTTAATGGCCAGTCAGGCGAAAGGGCCCCGTGAGGAGCTCGCAAATTATCCTAACCCTGTTTCTGCTCATGTTCATCAGACTGAGGTGAGGGTACGTTTAGGTGAGTAGGCAACGTAAAGTTTTGACTGCCGAAGCCCTGGAAAAGTTTCCCAGTGTGGTGGCTTTGGCTTTTTCCCACTCACTTATTACATTTCTGTATGTACAGAGTGGTATTCCACAGTAGGGTTCTGGGCCAAAGAAGGGAGTGGCGAATGCTCTCCTTGCAAGCTCGTCGGCCTGTTCATTGCTTTTGACACTCGAATGCCCAGGTACCCAGAAAAGGGTAAGACTGTTAAGGGAGCCTACCTGTTGGAGGATTTCCTGACAAACCCACACGAGCTTCGATGTGACAGTAAAGCTCGTCAGTGCTTTCATTACCGCTTGGCTGTCAGTAAGTACTGCTATTTTCTTCTTTATGTACCCTTTTTCAAGGCATTTCCTTGCGCACACCTCAATTGCGTGTACTTCTGATTGAAACACGGTCGGTCGAAATCCCATTGGAATAGAAAGACCGCTAATTCCTGCGCCAGAAACTTTATCGGCTTTTGAGCCGTCCGTGTAAAATATGATGGTGCTGGGGTGGAGTGCTCTTAACCTGTCAGTCCACTGCTCCCTCGCCCAGGTCACCGCGTCAAATGTGGTGTCGAAACGTAGAGTTCTAGCCAGATAGTCCGATGGCATACTAAATAGGTTGTTATTAATTATCCATCCTAGCTGCACTGAGTTCAGTGGGCATGCCGCATCACATGCCTTAAGCCTGATGACGGCCAATCTTTCCACTGCCTCAATGCGTATGTGTAGTGGTGAGAGGTTCAACAGAACCTCCAAGGCGGCGGTGGGGCTGGAGATGAAGGCTCCAAAGACAGCTAGACAGGCCAGCCTCTGAACTTTGTCTAGATTCAGCCTGCCGTCTGTAGTGGATGCCCGTCTCCACCCCACTACCGCCCCGTATTCCACAATGGGTCTAACAATAGCCTTGTAGATCCACAGGATTATATCTGGTTTAATACCCCATGCTTTATCCGCATAGCTTCTGCAGATCCATAAGGCCTTAGTTGCTTTCTCTGTTACCACCATGCAATCGAATGACTGTTACCACCATGGAATCGAGTGACGTATTGTCAAAGGCGCCCTCTATGTCTAGAAATACACACAGTTTCATTTCTTTTTTAGACATGGCCTCCTCGATCTCTTCCACTAAATTTTGTAGTGCCGATTCCGTCGATTTGCCCTAATATGAGCGTCCAGTAATTTTTCCATACACTGAAAAAATTGGGCTATCTATCATTTGCAAAATTCTCGAATTTAGACAAAATTTCTCAAAATGTGACAATTTCTTCTTGAAAATAGGATCGTATTTTCAAGACCTTCTTTTGAGAAATAGGAACTAGATTCAAGCCTAAACCATTATTCTCAATTTAAGGCAAACAAATGCTTGATGATAGTTATTTTTGACATTTTCCATGCGAACCTCGTGGAAAAGCTTTATTTTAGCTTTAGCTTATATTGGAGCGTTGTAGTAGATTAGTCAGAAGTGTCTATGGTTCAGTGGGTAGCGCGTTTGACTGGGAAGAATGGGGTTGTGTGTTCGATGTTGGTTGGATGCAAGTTTCTTTTTTTATTTTTGTTTAGATTCTCTTGTCTTTTTCATAAGAAAAGTTTGCTTGATTCAAAGTTACTTTTCCTTAAATCGCTGCTAATGGCATTTCACTTGGATCAGTGTGACTAATTCTCAAATGAAGAGAAATATTTCTTGGCTGTTTTTTATTGTCTTTTTTTCTTGATTTGAGCCATATTTTCTTTACTTTAGCAGGCGATTTGGTTCAGTGTAGTCTTCAAAAGGAAGGATGTAAGGCTGACGGGGCGATACGAATTGAGGTCATCCACCGGTCTTTTACCCACTTTGGGGATAAAGACTACCCTCACTGATCTCCAGGCTGTTGGTATATATCCCAAAGAAAAACTACTTCTAAAGATACTATCCATGAAAGGAATCAGCCCCTTTTGCCCTCTTTGCAGAAGTGACGGAAAAATTCCATCCATGCTGAGGGATTTGAAGGGATCAAACGTCCCGATTGACCACCTTATCCTGTCATACGTGAAAATACCTTTTGCTGCTGCCCAGTCGGATCTGTTTGCTTTGTTGGGCGGATTCGTGCAGTTGTGGCCGTCATTCACATTATAATCTAATCTGCAGCCGAGAGTTGAGTTGTTAGGAGCAGCATGCTCGGCATCCCTCGTGATGTCCCCGTTTACTCCTTTCAGAGTTTTAATCGAACTGCAACCGCTTTTTGCTAGTACTTTCTGCAGTCTAGCCGCTTTGGTAGTGCTATTATGACACTATCACAACAGTTTGCCCAGCTACGCCTTTTGGCGTCTCTGATCTTTTTGTTGTATTCCGTGAGGGTGGAGCGATACAGAACCCAGTCCCCGTTGCGCTCCCGTTCCGCTTGGCCCTGTTAAAAAGCTGCCTCGCTTTTTTTCTGAGGCGTGCTAGCTCCTTGTTCCACCACGGAATACACTTATTTTCCTTTATAACTTATATTTTCTTCATAAGAGGACACAATTGCCCTGGTGGTTTCGTCTACGAGTCTTTCGAGACTGAGCCGCCCAGTGATTTTCTTGTCGATCTGCTGCAGATGTTCATTCAGTGTCTCGATATATCCCGACCAGTTGGTGTTTTGTGAAACAATTGCCCTGGTGGTTTCGTCTACGAGCCTTTCGAGACTGAGACGCCCAGTGATTTTCTTGTCGATCTGCTGCAGATGTTCATTCAGTGTCTCGATATATCCCGACCAGTTGATGTTTTGTGAAACTCTGCGCTCAAATGTTGCAGAATCTGCAAAGATCAGATTGAATCGTATCTGCACGTGATCGGAGAAAGAGGGATCGTCCGATACGTGCCAGCTGCGAATTCGTTCCCCTATTAAGGTACATTTTCCTCGACACGACTGCACGACAGCGACTGACTCATTCCATATAAAAACTCGTTTTTAAAATGAGAGAGAAACGAGTTTTTATATGGAATGAGCGAGTCGCTGTCGTGCGGCCGCGTCGAGGACAACGTACTTTTAGGCTGTTACACAGAGTCAAGTCAAGTACTTCCTGCCTTACTCTGGTTATGAAAGTGGGTTGACATCCCCTGTTAAGGATGTTGAGATCTAGAGACATTATAAATTCTAAAATGTACTCACTTCTTATGTTTACATCAGTGCTGCCCTAAATCACGTGATGATTTGCAGTGCAGCTCTCCTGCCGGTATCTCTCTTGCGGCTTGTTGTGCACGAAATGTGAAAACTGATGCAAACACGTCTCGCGAGTAGTGTTTTGACAGTAGGACGGCTCTCGCTCGTCGAGAGCTTCCCATATAAGCCAATGCATTTTGATGTGTGGAGCTTGCGAGCTGTTTTCGCTTCGTGTGCATAAAGCCTAACTTGTGGAGTAGGTCTGACCAAAGGATCCCCTACCTCCCCTACTGAGCTATTAGGTACCAGACATATTTTTTGAGAGAATGTGGCAAAAATGTGCGATCGATCAATCATTTTCAGTTGGTAGCAGTGATCATATCATAAAAATTGGAAACCAATCAGATCAGAGATCAGACCCATCGTTCCCCGACTTCTCCTACATCTGGAGATTACATATTTCGGCTTTTTGAGTATCTAATTTCTAGAAATGTTTAGTAATATGGATGGCCTTAGCTCACTCCAGGACACAATCCTGGTTGCGCCACTGCGTTTCGGGTTGCGGGTTTCTATTGCAGTCCCGAGGTCTGCACATGGATATACCAGGTGTGTCCAGCTTAATTTTTCCCCAGGTCACATTGTATTGGTTTCATAAGCGATCGCGGGCCTCACATTTTTATGGACATTTTTAATATGACATTTTTGGAATATTTGTAGCGCTAAATACAAACATCGCCAATATACATACTCGATCAACATGTAATGACCCGTTTCAGGCACATACCTAGGTCAATTTTTGAATGCGTTCGCCTTCGCAGATTGGTTTGACTAATTTTATATTATTGATATTTGTCCCGCCTAAACTCAAAAATGGACACGTTTGTTTGATTTGTGTCTACCTATCTGCTTAAAGCGATAGGTGGCGGTGCTTTTCACATCCTGATGGGGCCCTTCAGTTTACTAGTCAGCAATGCGATTGGGGCCGTGTGGGTATCAATTTACAAACTAGCTAGAAATATCCCAGCAAACAATTTTATCGTTTTTTTTTCGAAAAATCACAAAAGTGATACGAAAACGACATTATTCAAATGAAAAATTTATCGTAAAATTGTCTCCCCGACGAAAAATCATTTTATCGTTAACAATATTTCAGGAATGTGACTCCTATTAATGAAATATCGTTTTATTATTGCAAGGATGATAAAATAGTAATTCCTCACAACGAGAGAATGATGAAATTGTCAAAAAATAAAACGACTAATTTATTCCCTTAATTTGTAATCTTAGATAGCTCAGGTGTAGGACGTAGGACTACGAAACGATGGGTGCCCGGTTCGATTTCCCAGTGGAAGCAAAGTGTAAAAAGGTAAAAAAAGTGAAGGATAAAATATGTAGAAGAAAAAAAATAGAAAAAAAGGGGAAACATTTTTTTTTCACTTTTTCTATGTATTAGTATATTATCGCCAAATTATCATCCTGGCGAATTAATATCGGTCACTATTCCTTCCCGAAGGGAATGACGCCTTTAATCCGAATTCGATATGAAATTCGAGAAATGTTTTCTATCAGGCGAATTGAATTCGTATCGCGGACGATAGAAATTGTTTGCTGGGATGCTTTAATGTTACAGTTGTCGACGATGAAGGAAAAGTCAACTGGGTGTTTTCTGATCAGAAGGGGTCTTGGCGAATGGAGCACGAAACCGATTTGACATCCGATGTGAGCTGTGTCTGCCCCACCTATTTGTATATTACACCTGTTTTAATCAGTTTTCTCACTATAGTGCCGACACAAACAGCTTTACCGAAAATCGAAAGCGTTTCTTCGTTGTCGGTTGGTGATCTGTGTCTATCTAAAGGGAACAGTATAGTGCGCATATAATAGGCAGACGGATTGCGGCACCATCTGTATATAGCGGTGAGACCTTTTTTGTCCTTTTACGGATATGACCGCGAAGCTGGTGAAGACCGCGCTATTTTGTTCTATTTCAATCCTCAAGCTAACTACCCAGTTAAGTTTTGTTCGGCAAAAAATTGGAAGCGAGCCCTGCTAAGCTTTCACTTGCAAATTTTGTGTACAAGAATCTGTCGTTTTTTTTTAACATAAAAATTTGAGCAAAATTTCGCTAAAGTAAGGGGTTTATGATTATTTCTTTTGAAATCTTTCGCGGTCCGGATTGTTGCTTGCGGATCGTATGTTGGATAAGCCTGGGGAATAGACATAGACACGACTTGGTCTCGTTTTTTATAAATTTTGTTTTTGTAATATACAACTGAGCAGAAGGGTGTATTGAGCATTTGGATTCATTATATGAGGCACCATCCATCGATGATTCTTACCTTTTACAATTTAATCTATTCATGTTTACAATTACCTGCATCATCAGCAACAAACTCTCCACTTCCATATTGCATTTTACTTCAACTAGGCCTGTTCGGTACCGAGATTTCAGTACCGGGTTTCGGTTTTTTTCAATACCCGGTACCACAAGCGGTTTCCCTGACTCAGGTTTTTTTCAGTACCGACGGTTTTTTTTTTAACCATAAGCCGGTTTTTTGAGTACCGGGTTAAAAACCGACTAGGTTTTTTTTCAGTACCGACGGTTTTTTTTTAACCATAAGCCGTTTTTTTTTAGTACCGGGTTAAAAACCGGTACCAAAAAACCTGAAAAAACCGGCTCATGGTTGAAATGAATCGTTCTTTTTACCTCGGTACCAAAAAACCGACTCGTCGGTCGGTTTTTTTTTAACTCGATACAAAAAAAAAACGGGATATCGGTACTTTAGAATATCGGGTCCGGTACCAAGTGAACACCGGTTTTATACCGGGATCCCGGTTTTTGGAACAGGCCTAACTTCAACATTTGATACCTCATCGTCGAGTTGTCGCCGCTTTGCCGCTCGGTACCAAAATTCTCGCGTCTCATAATAAATTCTACGATCATTATGAAAAAGACGTAAGTGCTTCCGCTTCTTCTACCAACTATAATTGTGTACATAGAGCCGTTGCCCGTTGGTTTAGTTGTTATCTTCAATTTGTAGGCAAATATTGCAAGCGCGCTTTGTTATCCATTCCATTATTTCATACCAGCACGTTCTTTGCCGTCTTCCTTCAAGACGTTTTATATTATGAAAATGAATAAAGTGAAGATAATCGTAGTATGTGGGCTGGAAACTACATATTTCGGCATATATTGTCGAAGCTGCGGGATTCTACTATAAGTTTGCCTTTGTTTGTCATGTACATACTCAAATATTACTTTCATAATTTCCTTGCAAACTATACAATATTTCTTAATAATAGTAAATGTATCATATTTAATCTGGCATGTCTATTTTTTAAATTTTTTGCTCGTATTATATAGCAGATATTTAGATGATTTGCAACAATTGGTCAAATGTTGCGTAAGAGAGTAGCAGTAGCATATTCTTATGATATTCAATTACAATTGGGTCGACCTGCTTTCTGATATTGTGTGGCCAGGCCGACCGAGCAGTAGGTGGTTGTTAGCATTGGGGTTGTTTGTATGGTGGTTATCTAGTTATTTTTATTGCGGTTTAAGTAAGATTTGTTGCGCGGGCTCAACCATATATGTACATATGTATTGCTGATTTTATGCGCAAGGTTCGTTGTGCTAAAAGGGTTAAGTGATGGAATTTGATTAAAAATTAAAGTCTATGGGCCCATCATCATATCTGCACTCTGTTAAGGGCGATTGTGTTTGAAAGGAAGTGACTCTTTGGTTGAGTTTATTTGATGCAATCAATTTTTGATAGTTGTGACCATGAACTAATAAAATGTACATATATTCCGGTTAAGAAAGAAGTACAGGAAAAGATTTTTTAATTAACGCAATACAGAACGTACTTCCTGCTGGAGTTTTCTTGCAAATGCGGTTTGATAGTTTCTTTGATGAATTTTAGTGCTACACTTATGCGTTTCAGATAAGAGAAAATCGCATAACAATATGCGTCATTCAAGGGATAACGTTTCCGAGATTGTTTTTGTTCTTAGAATGTGGATATCTGTGAAGTTCAAGTTTTAATCAAAACTGAAGTTATTTTACCATTGCATTTTATGGCTCTCCAGAGAGGCCTATATACATTTTCTGTTTTGCAATTACACTTGGAGAATAAAAATTGGCCCACCCCAAATGCTTCCGTTCTAAACACTATTACTCAAAAAATAAAATTGCTAAAAAAAAACAAAAAGTGCCAATTAAAAACGTCTGATGAAACGTCTCTTTTCGGTTTATAAACTGTGTTTTTCCCTTCCAATTTGAGTTTTTGTCTTTTAAACCACAGCGTTTGGGGTGGGTCGATTTCTTTGCTCCCAAATGTATTTAGCTAAAACTACTAATACTACGGAATCTGGGTCTTAGAAAAAATATTATGACTATACATAATATAGTATTTCCCAATTGAAAACATCCTTATCCCAAATGAAAAAATCCTTATCCCAAATGAAAAAATCCATATCCCAAATGAAAAAATCCTTATCTCAAATGAAAAAATCCGTATCCCAAATGAAAAAATGCATATCCCAAATGAAAAAATCCATATCCCAAATGAAAAAATCCGTATCCCAAATGAAAAAATGCATATCCCAAATGAAAAAACCCTTATCCCAAATGAAAAAATCCGTATCCCAAATGGAAAAATCCGTATCCCAAATGAAAAAACCCGTATCTCAAAAGAAAAAATCCAGGGATTTGGAGCGACGCATTTTTTCGCTCCGCTCCGCTCCCGCTCCGACCAATTTGAAACCGCTCCGCTCCAGCGCTCCGCTCCGACTAAAATTTTTTCGCTCCGCTCCGCTCCACGCTCCGCTCCGCTCCATTACAAAAATACAACAAAACTTCATTGTTCTTAGTAAATACTCACGTATTATAGGTAGAATATGAGTTACAGGTGCGTTTTATTTTATTTTATTTATTATTAACGGGATAGCACCAATTTCGTAATCCGGATCAATTATTGCAAGGGGTAATCCGGATCATTGGAACATCCGGATTAGCGCAATCACTTTTTTCTAGGAAAAACAATCCAAACAAATAAAAAGGCGGAACAAAAGTCGATAAATGTTTTATTTGTTAGAAATTAGCCAGCATCATGTCAATTGCTAAACAGTCCCGTAAAAAAGTACGAGACCAAATCTACCATTTCACACTGAAAATCTCAAATATCCGGATTTTAGAGTCAACATTGCTGCCGAAATCCGGACTATAGAAGACATAGTGGAATTATTTAGTCGTCCGGATTAGCGTGATATCCGGATTAAAGGAGATCCGGATTACCGAGTCAAGTCTGATTATTAATTTTGTCTTTGAAGCTGTGTAAAACTGTAAAAACTAAACTGCTTATCCAATTTTTATGGGGTTTATTCTTAGGAAAAATTGTTGGGCCCAACCGAAAGAAAATATGTACATATATGTAAAATGTTAAATTTTTGAAAAATCTTTAAATGTCTGTGGAAGCTGAAGAGTTAATAATTTTTTTATACTCCTTTTTGCTGGAAATATCACGAGGAATCTTATTTGGGTGCTTTTATGCGATAGTTTCCGGACATCCCGTATAGAACGAGATCTCTCAAATGGTTATGGAAGCTGCGCTGTCCTGTACTCCATCCAATAAAACGCACCTAATAACTAATTTAAATTAAAAAGGGCGTTTCATTTATCGAGTACAGGACAGGACTTTTCTGTCCTGTTTGAATTTCTTAATAATGAAGAGTGATGATTATGACTAAACGCAAAACCTCTTTTATCACAATGAATTCCACAATAATACGAAATTTTGCATGTCTCTCAGCGAATTCTTCGCCTTTAAATAACCCAAAATCATCAATTCGTTCCATAAAATGAAAAATTTCGTCGAAAAAATCCTTTTTTTTTTCTCGGAATTTTTTGATTTTTTACATCGGAGCGGAGCGGAGCGGAGCGATATTCAATGCAAAATTCGCTCCGCTCCAGCCTGCAAAAACTCGCTCCACGCTCCGCTCTTTCGCTCCGAAATTTAAGGTCGCTCCGCTCCGCTCCATCGCTCCGCTCCGCTCCGCTCCAAATCCCTGAAAAAATCCTTATCCCAAATGAAAAATCCTTGTGTGCGAATTAAAATAAAATGAATTTAGAGGTGTTTTAAGTTGTTTCTTGCATCAAATTATGAGGTGTGGTTGATTTTATTGAGGATATGTCCAGAATCGGCTTCGTGGGGTCGGCTAATACAATTGCCGTGGTTGGACATTTATGAAATCGTATACTCGTACGTTAAGTTCCAGTCTTTGGCACGAAATACTTAGAAGTTGGTAGGGCAAAGATAACAGGGTGCCCCGAAGATTTGAAATCGAAGTCGACCTTTTTAGTTTTTACTTAAATCAAAATTTTTATTTGTGCGTGTGTAGCCCAGGTCTGCATATTTGAAAATTATGATTAGACTTTTTAAAAAATTACATAAGAAGAGGCCAGAAAATTTTAATTCGAATAACTTAATAACTATACCAAAGAATGAACATGAAATTTGGTGTGAAAACTTGGAATGGTAATAGTGGCAATATTAATCTAGAAGTCCAGAGATCGAATCTCGACGTTATCCAAACATTTCCGTACATGTGGGCATAGGAAATATTTAGTGCTTGCAACATTAGACAGGGTGTCCGGAAACTGCCGCATAAACGCCCCGGATTATGATTCCTCAATTGATTTCCAGCAAAAAAGTTGTACGTAACATACCCCCTATACTTAACTCTTTAGCTGCCACAGGCATTTGACGATTTTTGAAAAAATCATATTCTTGCGCAACTTAAAGCTCAATATCTCCAAAGTTAGACCAGCTAGAATGAGCAAGGGAGGCTAGCATCATGCTGCCCAACATTTATGCTCTTAAGCTTTTTCTTCTCTTGATTGAACATGAGTTTGATTGGGGTAGCGAGATTGATGTTCAACTTTGCATTGTACACAGTTCAATGCCATTGTTGTGAATTGTTTTGTTGAATGTGGGCGTTTATGCGGCAGTTTCCGGACACCCTGTCTAATGTTGCAAGCACTATATATTTCCTAGGCGCACATGTACGGAAAGATTTGATAACGTCGAGATTCGATCTCTGGATCTCTAGATTACTATTACCACTATTACCATTCTATGTTTTCACACCAAATTTCATGTTCATTCTTTGGTATAGTTATTAAGTTATTCGAATTAAAATTTTCTGGCCTCTTCTTATGTAATTTTCTAAAAAGTCTCATCATAATTTTCAAATCTGCAGACCTGGGCTACACACGCACAAATAAAAATTTTGATTTAAGTAAAAACTAAAAAGGTCGACTTCGATTTCAAATCTTCGGGGCACCCTGTTCTCTTTGCCCTACCAACTTCTAAGTATTTCGTGCCAAAGACTGTTACCATTCTACACATCTCTACCAAGTTTCATGACGATCGGTATGCGTATGTGATGATGATCAAAAGCCAACCACACGGAACTTAACGTACGAGTATACAATTTCATAAATGTCCAACCACGGCAATTGTATTAGCCAACCCCACGAAGCCGATCCTACACATATCCTCAATAACATCAACTACACCTCATAATTTGATGCAAGAAACAACTTAAAACACCTCTAAATTCATTTTATTTTAATTCGCACACAAGGATTTTTCATTTGGGATAAGGATTTTTTCTTTTGAGATACGGGTTTTTTCATTTGGGATACGGATTTTTTCATTTGGGATACGGATTTTTTCATTTGGGATAAGGGTTTTTTCATTTGGGATATGGATTTTTTCATTTGGGATACGGATTTTTTCATTTGGGATACGGATTTTTTCATTTGGGATATGCATTTTTTCATTTGGGATACGGATTTTTTCATTTGAGATAAGGATTTTTTCATTTGGGATATGGATTTTTTCATTTGGGATAAGGATTTTTTCATTTGGGATAAGGATGTTTTCAATTGGGAAATACTATATTAGGAATAATGAAATAAATGTCATACCGTTATGGAACCTAGACAACATGCGCAAATTTTTCAAATTACTTGCCACAAACCCTAGTCCATTTTTTTACGGCACAACTTTGATGAATCAACGATTTTTGATCTCCCGGTTCCACAAAAAAGTTCAGATTTCTCTCAAGGCCAAAACAGTCACTCTTTGGGTTGGGCTGTTACAATCTATAGAGCAGTTTGTTGCCGTTTTAGAGCAAAAAGAAGATTAAAAAAATATTAAGATTTACAGTTACAGTACGTGAACAAATACAACAATGTGTGAGTTTTTGAGGGATACCTAAACAAAATCCCGCATGTTCATAATCCCGCTTTTTACAAAAAATCCCGTTTTACATTATTCCGACATACATAACTAAATCCCGCCACTTAAAATCCTGCCATTTAAAAATCCCGCATACTAAAAACCCCGCCGCTTTAAAATCCCGCCATAGTAAAATAATTCCGTCAAAATACCGCCAAAAATTATTATTGCTTAAAAAAATCAATATGTTATGTGATTCCCAGCAGTTAATGCGATACTTTCTCTTAGCATAAATCCGTCGGAATATGTATTTGTTTATTTGTTCAATCAAAATGATAATTTAGCCCCTACAGAACAAGACTGTCATACAGGGGATACTTAAGTCTCGACAACCGAAACACCAGACAACCTATTTTTCAAATAAAGTCCCCTGCTCCGTGGGTCTCCGAGAATTAAGGAGGACCCCCATTATTTTAACGGTAAATATGGTGGCGCTTTTTAATATCCCGTCATAGAAGGTAAGTATTTTGAATTAGCGGGTTATTGAAATGGCGGGATATGTATTAAGTTGGCGGGATTTTGATTAGACGGGATTTCAATTAAGCAGGATTTTAAACTGGTGGGATATTGAAGTGGCGTGATAATCAATGTCGGGATTTCGAAAAACGGGAATATGATGGGGCGGAATATCGTATCCAACCAGTTTTTAGGCTAACTTTTGTTTAGGTATAACTGTAAAAATAGATGACTAATAATTTGATATAATTTTTTGTATTGGGTATACCATGTGTGCTATCTACTTTCGGCTCATACTAACCAAACTTCTTGCAAAGTATACCGGTTTGGAAAAACGGAAAAATGTATTCGTGCCAAGCAGTGTTACCATTCTACACAAACATTCCTACTAAATTTCATTTGAATCGGTTGAGTTGTTGGCAAGTTCGGGCGAAGAAAGTCGATTCTATAAGGGCATAAAAAAAACTAAAAACCCTACAAACATACTTTCTTCTTCTTCCTTGCCTCGTTCTTTATACCGCTCCATGGTTTCGCGTTACTCGACATATTTCTACAGGCAGCTCTATCTTGGATCGTGTCAACGTCGAGACCAATGCGTTGTTGTTGCTTTTTCATTTGACACATCCAGGTGCTCTTCGGTCTGCCTCTGGCTTTGGGTCCATCAAGTGGAACTTCCATTGATATCGCTTTCTTTGCGGGGTTCTCAGGCGGACGCCTTTGAACCTTTGAACATGAACAATACCATTCCATTTGTCGGTCTTCGAGCTTTTCGGTGATTGGTTGTTCTATGGAAAGGCTGCGTCGGATGTAGCTACTCTTTTCAAACATTTCAAAAACACTACAAACATAAAACTTAAAAAATCTATTATAAAAAATCTGTTTTTAATTTGTTCTTAATTTGAAAGATTACTTACTTCTCTTAATAAAAAAAAAATCCGACTTATTTTTAGATAATATGTTACAAATTTTCTGGTCAATCAATTCACTTTAAGTGACATTTTATTAGACCCAAACCCAAACACAACAAATCCCCATTATACATAATTCAGGGCAAATCTAACGAAGCATATGATGCCATATCAGTGAGGAGTGCGCGTGAAAAGAAACAATATCGTATGTATAGTCCATGCTGCGGGTGTGCGAAGCCTTTTAAGTTCTCCAACATCTGTCCATACACAGAGAGATAGAGTGCATGCAGGGCTTAGTTATCTCTATAAAAACCGGGAATTATCTTTTTAATATCCATCAAGACAAGATGATCTCGACATAAGTCCATACGTCTCTATACTATAATCGAGGCATATAAACGTTTATATGTGGTATACGACGGACGAACAACATCACGCCGCACCGCCGGACAGCTGTTATGCAACGCCAAGCAGAAATCCTCCTTTTAAGCTTTTTATATACGGATTTTCTACAAAAAAAGGCCCCAAGCATCAAGCGCAAGCTAACAAATGCACAATATGTTGCAATGTCCTACGTAAGGTATACAACATATTGAAGGCGAGTCGAGTCTATTCAGCTTCATCAGAGTTCAAAGATATGTATGAAAGCATCCATCATAAAAGCAAAGAAAAAAACACGACATGGCCCAAAAGTGTGTTAGGAGGTTTGAAAGTCTACTCTTTGTCTTGTCCGAAAAAAAGGTCAGTCTTTTGATAGAAACAAAAACAACATAGCGTAGCGTATGGGATAGCAGACATCAAATGCTGCTGATGCCATCGACTAAATAAAACACTCGATAAATGATCCAATTTTTGGTTCTCTTCATCCACTGAAGAAAAATGCTCACATTGTCTCATATACGTAGAACAGAACAGTCCAGAGCAATTAACTAAAAGATAAAGATTTTATGCACGTACGAAAAGTGCGTTTGATGATGGTTTAATGGGTTAATAATGCGGACGTTTTGGTTTTTTCTCAGAGTTCTGTGACAGGAATAATAAAAAGACATTTGATGCATATGGAAGCATTAAATTTAGGTATATAAAAAGAAGATTGATCTTGTTTTTTGTACTGTTGACAGATTGATTAAATTGTTTGAATGTTGCGTAAGTTTTCTTTCTTCATTTGTTAGCCCTGATTCACACATTAGACTCGCTAAAACGTATAAAGATTTTATTCAAATTAGTTAATTTTCCGTTTCTTATGATAAAGATGTTCATTTAAAAATTTTAGATAAAATCCATAGCAAATTAATTGAGGGGAAAATTTTACAGGCATACTTTTGCTTTTTTGACGAACTTCGCCAAATTGGTTCTCTATTATGATTAATTTTGAATTTTCGCTATGTCTGAGTTATAAAATCTTGAAATATGTGCGGTTGTGGTTAATCCTGTAAATCGACTCCAACCCAAGTGTAATTTGAATAATTTTACCCACCTTACAATCTTAGCCGTTAGAAACTTAGCCGTTAGTTTTTCTACGTCTAAAATACGGCGACGAAACTTCGTTACGTGGTAGTCCTAGTTTGAAATCGATAAGGATATTCAAATGGAACCAAACTACTAAATGTTTAAAATATTCAGGTTTTACTCAGAAAACATTCTCATTATATTTAAAAAGTATCCAAGCGCCAAAAGTAAGCCCATCATAAATCGGAATGTGAGAACAACATCTACAATAACATTAGGCCTGCTCGGTACCTAATCAGAATTTCAGTATCGGATACCGGTTTTCTTCAACACCCGGTGCACACCCGGTTTTTTCAACCTTAAGCCGTTTTTTTTTACCATGACCCGGTTTTTTCAAGTACCCTTTTTTCGGTTTTTTATCACCTTTTCAGTACGGTTTTATGGGGTTTTCAGCACCTGTTCCGTACCGGGTTTTTCAGTACTTTTAACATTTAATAACGGATCGGGTCTTTCTTTAGATCTGTTATTTGTTCGTTTTAACAATGAACGTGAGCCGACCGACCTTTTTATGGATTTGTTAAATGTTTTTTGATAGATTTTGTCCGTCCGTTCACTAAATATCTCGTGAAAAGCTCAACTGCGATTTGAAATTTCGCAGCAATACCTTTGTGGTGTGATCTTCACAAAATTTGGTATGCATGATCCTTGAGCGCCCTGGCAAAGTATCAGAGACCACAATTTTGAGCAGTGACTGGAATAGCGATAAATTCACCCTTGAAGTGAACGAAAAGTCATCCTTCAAT
This sequence comes from Microchrysa polita, assembly GCA_949715475.1. Taxonomy (NCBI): domain Eukaryota; kingdom Metazoa; phylum Arthropoda; class Insecta; order Diptera; family Stratiomyidae; genus Microchrysa; species Microchrysa polita. Next base: position 128,074,682 of record OX454415.1, on the reverse strand, counting down.
TTAATTCTGTGACTCTTCTCGTGGACCGATTTCGATGAAACTTGGATGGTAGCTCAATGGCAAGGCGTTATAATTGGCAGGACATTGGCAGTTTTGACATGTAAGTCTAATAGTTCTTGCTTTCTTTTGATTGCAATAAATTGCCATAAAGACAGTCACGCCGGTCACAGTCACCCTATACTTGACCATATACAAACATCTGTAATCAATCTATCTTTTTTTATTATAAATTGTTAATTGTTTTCTATCGATAAAATAGTTTATCGCTTTTTTGATGGGTAAATGGGAAAAAACCGGTACTGGATAAGTGCTAAAAACTAAATCGGCATCGGCCCATGGTTGAAAAAAAACCGGGCAATAACCGGTGCACCGGTGTTGAAAAAAATCGGGACCGGCCCATAGTTGAAAAATCCGTGCAAAAAACCGGTGCATCGGTGTTGGAAAAAAACCGGTGCACCGGTGGTGATGATAAAACCAGAACCCGGCCCATGGTTGAAAAAAACACCGGGCAAAAAAAAAAAATGGTGCACCGCTGTTGGGGGATAAAACCGGGACCGGCTCATTGTTGAAAAAACCGGGATATCGGTAATATTGGTGCCGGTGCTGATTAAACACCGGTTTTAAACCGATGTACCGGTGTTAGGAACAGGCCTAATTAGCATTTCCGGTGCAAAATATGCGTTCTCATTAAATTTTTGCAAATTTCCGTTAGTGAGAAAATCTTTAAATTATTAACTAATTGTGACTTATCGTTCCATTCTATACACCAACTGCGGTGCATGTCTGTAGTAATTATGGCATGGCAACTTACCAGCTCTATGGGAACTACGCGGAACTTTGTCTGTTTGGAGGAGAAGAGCCCCAACGGGAGAAATATCGAGTTATTCAATTTCGGAAATGTCACATTGGAATCTTTGCACTTGAGACCTCTAAGCGTCTATAGCTCAGTAGGTAGAGTTGCTGACCTTGTGACTGAAGGTCGGAGGTTCGAATCCCGATTGGGACGAAACTTTTTTCCCTCAATTTCCTCAATTTTTGGTATTTTTTCCCAAAGTTTTGTGGTTTCGTACAGATAGACACACTCATCAGTCTTGTGTCTGTTATCTATCTGTGCACAAGACGACCACTTGAATTTTAGCGGGAGAATTCTATGGAGATTTGATTTGCCGTGAAGGCTACCACCATGACGCTCGACCGTGCAGGTCTGTACCGGTGTTGAATGCTCACATTGCTTTGGGAGTTGTGATGGTAGTTAGATATTTTTCCCTCTCGAATTTACAATTACTGTATTAATTCTGATTCCCAAATTTCGTGGGTTCGAATTTTAACTAATTGTGACTTATCGTTCCATTCTATACACCAACTGCGGTGCATGTCTGTAGTAATTATGGCATGGCAACTTACCAGCTCTATGGGAACTACGCGGAACTTTGTCTGTTTGGAGGAGAAGAGCCCCAACGGGAGAAATATCGAGTTATTCAATTTCGGAAATGTCACATTGGAATCTTTGCACTTGAGACCTCTAAGCGTCTATAGCTCAGTAGGTAGAGTTGCTGACCTTGTGACTGAAGGTCGGAGGTTCGAATCCCGATTGGGACGAAACTTTTTTCCCTCAATTTCCTCAATTTTTGGTATTTTTTCCCAAAGTTTTGTGGTTTCGTACAGATAGACACACTCATCAGGTCTTGTGTCTGTTATCTATCTGTGCACAAGACGACCACTTGAATTTTAGCGGGAGAATTCTATGGAGATTTGATTTGCCGTGAAGGCTACCACCATGACGCTCGACCGTGCAGGTCTGTACCGGTGTTGAATGCTCACATTGCTTTGGGAGTTGTGATGGTAGTTAGATATTTTTCCCTCTCGAATTTACAATTACTGTATTAATTCTGATTCCCAAATTTCGTGGGTTCGAATTTTAACTAATTGTGACTTATCGTTCCATTCTATACACCAACTGCGGTGCATGTCTGTAGTAATTATGGCATGGCAACTTACCAGCTCTATGGGAACTACGCGGAACTTTGTCTGTTTGGAGGAGAAGAGCCCCAACGGGAGAAATATCGAGTTATTCAATTTCGGAAATGTCACATTGGAATCTTTGCACTTGAGACCTCTAAGCGTCTATAGCTCAGTAGGTAGAGTTGCTGACCTTGTGACTGAAGGTCGGAGGTTCGAATCCCGATTGGGACGAAACTTTTTTCCCTCAATTTCCTCAATTTTTGGTATTTTTTCCCAAAGTTTTGTGGTTTCGTACAGATAGACACACTCATCAGGTCTTGTGTCTGTTATCTATCTGTGCACAAGACGACCACTTGAATTTTAGCGGGAGAATTCTATGGAGATTTGATTTGCCGTGAAGGCTACCACCATGACGCTCGACCGTGCAGGTCTGTACCGGTGTTGAATGCTCACATTGCTTTGGGAGTTGTGATGGTAGTTAGATATTTTTCCCTCTCGAATTTACAATTACTGTATTAATTCTGATTCCCAAATTTCGTGGGTTCGAATATTTCTCCCGTTGGGGCTCTTCTCCTCCAAACAGACAAAGTTCCGCGTAGTTCCCATAGAGCTGGTAAGTTGCCATGCCATAATTACTACAGACATGCACCGCAGTTGGTGTATAGAATGGAACGATAAGTCACAATTAGTTAAAATTCGAACCCACGAAATTTGGGAATCAGAATTAATACAGTAATTGTAAATTCGAGAGGGAAAAATATCTAACTACCATCACAACTCCCAAAGCAATGTGAGCATTCAACACCGGTACAGACCTGCACGGTCGAGCGTCATGGTGGTAGCCTTCACGGCAAATCAAATCTCCATAGAATTCTCCCGCTAAAATTCAAGTGGTCGTCTTGTGCACAGATAGATAACAGACACAAGACCTGATGAGTGTGTCTATCTGTACGAAACCACAAAACTTTGGGAAAAAATACCAAAAATTGAGGAAATTGAGGGAAAAAAGTTTCGTCCCAATCGGGATTCGAACCTCCGACCTTCAGTCACAAGGTCAGCAACTCTACCTACTGAGCTATAGACGCTTAGAGGTCTCAAGTGCAAAGATTCCAATGTGACATTTCCGAAATTGAATAACTCGATATTTCTCCCGTTGGGGCTCTTCTCCTCCAAACAGACAAAGTTCCGCGTAGTTCCCATAGAGCTGGTAAGTTGCCATGCCATAATTACTACAGACATGCACCGCAGTTGGTGTATAGAATGGAACGATAAGTCACAATTAGTTAAAATTCGAACCCACGAAATTTGGGAATCAGAATTAATACAGTAATTGTAAATTCGAGAGGGAAAAATATCTAACTACCATCACAACTCCCAAAGCAATGTGAGCATTCAACACCGGTACAGACCTGCACGGTCGAGCGTCATGGTGGTAGCCTTCACGGCAAATCAAATCTCCATAGAATTCTCCCGCTAAAATTCAAGTGGTCGTCTTGTGCACAGATAGATAACAGACACAAGACCTGATGAGTGTGTCTATCTGTACGAAACCACAAAAAAATTTGGGAAAAAATATCAAAAATTGAGGAAATTGAGGGAAAAAAGTTTCGTCCCAATCGGGATTCGAACCTCCGACCTTCAGTCACAAGGTCAGCAACTCTACCTACTGAGCTATAGACGCTTAGAGGTCTCAAGTGCAAAGATTCCAATGTGACATTTCCGAAATTGAATAACTCGATATTTCTCCCGTTGGGGCTCTTCTCCTCCAAACAGACATAGTTCCGCGTAGTTCCCATAGAGCTGGTAAGTTGCCATGCCATAATTACTACAGACATGCACCGCAGTTGGTGTATAGAATGGAACGATAAGTCACAATTAGTTAAAATTCGAACCCACGAAATTTGGGAATCAGAATTAATACAGTAACTTTAAATTATTATTATTATTCACCATCTTATTATTATTATTATTCACCATCTTGGTTAAACTGTAAAATACAGAGCCCCAAACAAGTCCAGGTGTAAAGTACCCTAGCCAACTTTTACTATTTGATTGTCCTGCCAATTTTGTGTTCATTATTTGAACCATGACAATTCCTCCCTGGAATATAAAACGATCACCTCAACAAATAATGACTCTTTTGGCACCAGTTCTTGCAAGAAAAAGTGTAAAAATAAAAATTTTGCCTAAATACTTTTGTTACAATAAAATTGACCCCGAACTTTTCTCCAGCTTATAATTAGAGAGCCCAAAAAAGGATTTGCAAAATAGTTACGCACTTTAATTTTCGTTGACAACATGTACCGTTATTTAAAATAAATAACAGGCGCTACCGTCCAACATTGGACTAAGGCCGCACATGTGTTAGTGACATACAATTTCCAAGTTCTTATAACTGCTTTTTTGTTGAGATGTTGAGATCAACAGCACGCTCAGCAGTGTTATTTATCCCCATAAATGGGTACTCGTTTAACATCTGAGTGGGATCATAGTCTGGCACATGGGTCGTGGGTTCGATAAACATCATAAACTGAATTGGTTCGCGCTGAGATTCTAACCCACGACTCTGTGCACCGAAGGTGTGCGCTCAAACCACAACACCAGCCAGACTACTGTGTACCGTAATTATTCTTAATTACCGCCGGTGTTCAAAAGTTTATTTGGTCCAAATAAATACATACGCCGAAGATTGTCTGCCGAGTAAAATTAAATTGTTCTTCAATTTGTGATGTACATCCTTGTTGCAAGAACAATGAACCAGAAGAGCCTATTTTGTAAAGCCAGCAGCTAACTTGTTGCTGCTTAATGTTTCTCGCACTCTTTATAGTTTCATTATCGACAAAACCGACTATATTCATTGAAAGTGCGATTTAATTCAGTATAATGCTGTAATAGGAACTTTAAATTTATAGGATTCCTTCCAACACTGTACGTTTCGCCACTAATCATGATCTCCAAAGGAATTTGATAGCAACATTCGCAACATTTTATCAGAAAATATCTTCTTCTATGTACCGTACCGTCAAAGAGTCCAAAAAGACACCAAAATAACTTCACCGCAAATTGAATTCGGATGGAATACAACATTTTGGTGATGCTTTAGAATGTAATTTTATCGAATTTGCAGGAATATTTTACTTCTGGATTGGAAAAACCTTAAAAGCTAATTTGCTAATTTTCTATAATATGTATTTGTGTTTTTTCCTTTGGAAAAATAGCAATAGCAACTATAGCTTCCCCAAAAGAGCCCATACCAATTTCGAAAAAAAAACAATTTGGTTCTTTGAAATAATACTAATCGATAATTTTTTAGATTTGGCTCTTCAGACTGAAAAGTTTGACGACCACTGTCTAGAGCATATGCACTTTCAAACTAGCCGGTAAAAATTTGAAGGATTCACAAATTTCTCGACGCCGTTTGTTTCGGCAAACTGTAATAAGTATTCTGGCTTCAAGATTCTTTGACAGTTTTTGTTTTTATATCCCTTACGTGAGAAAAGTGACCTCCACCTTAACGAAATCCAGGCTACGCCCATGCCCAATCCAAATTCATACGACCATATTTCGTGAATCTGGTTACTCGATAAGAAATATAATTTGCTCTTCGCCTGTGGCTTGTTCTGCTATCCGTTCACATAAGGAAAACTTTTATGTTTCCGATATTTTCCGCTATATGTCCGCTATGGTAAGATAAGTGTCGCTACTGTCGTATAAAAGAAGAAATTCTTCTTTTGAGAGCTGATATCGTAATGTTCCGAAAATTGTTTTAAAAGAGTATTATATTATTAACTGATAAAGGAATGAAAATTTGCATACTTTATGTAGCTAGCCACTGCGCGTCTGTTGTGTAATTCACAAAAAATAAAATAATGTTAAGAAACATTGTAGTATTGCTATGGGTTCCTTCAACAATATCCATTCCTTCTTCCATAGGTTAATCAACCAATTGAAATCCTCATGAACTCAAATCAATTAGGAATCTGATACTATTCTCGACATAGACATTCCGCTCGTCAACAAGCATAGTGTAAACACACATTTGATCATGTATTGTAATTTATATATTAAAGATCACTCATTGTGTGATCCATCAAGCATCAATCTTACAGCGCGGCAAGTATGTTACAAATGAGTCCCGTGATCTAAACAATCATAATCCATCAATTGTTGTCACTTGATGTTTATATAGTGAGAGACTCAGTGACATGTCTTAGCCACCATTATTTTCTATTCTATCATCATGATCGTGGTCTAATCTTTAATCTCAATTATCCGCTGTAGCTTTTAAAGAAGCCCTCGTACGTCAGTTCCATGTTTCATTCTATTGAAGATCTCGATGCCGAGATGGGTTGTGTAGAGGTCGTTTTGCGTATTATGATTGCTGAGCAATTTGAGCAGTGCGTGGCTCCTCTGAATATAGCAGTAGCAATAATATGAAAATTCCATACTAGTTGGTTAGATACCGGATTCCATATCTCATTTTATCACACCATTGGGCTGGGGTACACTAGAGATATTTATGGAAATATCTTATTATTTGTGGTTAAGAATGGAATTTATAAAGTGACTATGCTACTGCTTTATATGATGGGAATTTTATTGCATAACAATTAGTTCTAATGTCTGAATGAAAAAGAAAAACTCCAAAGGTGCAACTAGGGAGCGTTCCATATAGAACTTAATCAATAAAAACAACACTTCGTCACCTGAGAATATTTTACGATTTATATCAAACACATTGGTACTGATTATGCACATTAACATTCATATCGTCTGTAGTGCACGTATTACAGAAAAAGAGGACCTTTGGTGTCCCAGATTATATTTCACATGTTAAATGTCAAAAGTAAAATACTAAGCGACGCTCCACTTAACTACCATCCAAGTGTTATCGAAATCGTTCTACGGGAAGAACCAGGGGAATTAATGAAGGATGCCTTTTTGTTGACTTCATAGTAAATATGAATTTACCGCTATTCCAGTCACTGATTAAAATTGTGGTCTCCGATTGTTTGCCAAGGTCGTCAAAAGAGCATACCAAATTTGGTGAAAATAGCACCACGGGAAGATCAATAGCGTATGGTTACACGCACAATAAAAAATGCTAGCCCGTTTTTTGTAATAATATGCAACTGTCTAAAAATGCGAAATTTTCAAAAAATTTGATTCAAAAACATAAAATTCCAAAATTTTTGAAAATTTCAATTTGAAAAACACTTATGAAATCTATTTTGTCCGTCCGTCTGTTCACTAAATACCTCGCGAACGGCTTAACGGATCGTCATTAAATTTGGTAGGAATGTGTAGAATGGTAGCAGTCTTTGGCATTAAATACTTGAAAATTGGTATGGCAAAGATAACAGGGTGTCCCGGACATCTACAAATTTGTTCAATAAATAACTCGCGAACGGCTTAACCGATCGTAATGAAATTTGATAGGAATTTGTAGAATCGTAACAGTCGTTAGCACGAAATACTTAGACGTTGGTAGGACAAAGCTAACAGGGTGTCCCGGAGATTTGATAAAGTCGACTTTTTTAGTTTATATCGGACATGGACGTATGGGTACTCAAATCGATGAGTACATTTCATATCAGTCGCTTTTTTCCAGTTTGGAGTAATGGTAACGGAGTTACAGCTAATAAATCCAGTTAATGTGTAGCCATGATACATAGTAAATCTATTTTTGGATTGGTCTAAGTAAAAAGTGTTACAGAATGAATGGCGTTAGCCTTTCATTCAGGAACGCGTTTATTTAGACCAATCCAAAAATAGATTTACGAGAAGCATTTCATTAATATTGTGCATAATTCTTCTTTATTACCTATAAAATATAGGTATGTGCAAAATTATTCACTATGTATGTATCCAAAATCTAAAAAACCCTCGTATTGCGGGCGCAGCCCTCTACACCGGTATTTTTTATTCATGGCATTAATGTTCCAAATTAAGAACAAATTTAAAACAGATTTTTTATAATAGTTTTTTTTTCGATTTTCACCTTTTTTTTACTTTTTTATTTTATTTATATCTATGACATAGTTCATATAATCTACCGAATATGTAGTTCAGTTTACTTAGTTATCCATAACGTATGACTACATGGATTTATCGTCGCGCTAACTCTTAAATGTATCGATTTGCCACTCATGTTATCGATTTTTTCACTATGTGGTTGGTTTATGTGTATGTAATTAAGTTGACTTTCAATTTTTCGTCACCTCCAATATGCGATTCACTTACAATTTTATAGATTATATCGCCGGTAGTTGATTTATTGGTAAACGTGCAATCGTCTAAAAATAATTCATGTCGCATATATGTATGTACAACGCGAATATTTGTACACATTTGATAAGTTTATTACCGGGGGTTGTTGACAAATGGCTGTACTGTACAGGAAGCGCAGGTGAGCCTAGAATACAGTATGTACTGCAAAAAATACTTTTGTGACAATATTACTCTTAGTAATCTGCTGTCTGCTATAACACAGAATTACTGTCCACATGCACTTTGTCCTGGATATACTTTGTTAAGAGGCAGGATTTTTCAATGACTTGGACTACGGACTTGGTTAGTTTCTTGAACACCTCGTTGTAGCAATTCTGTAACAATCACTTTTGTGTTTTACTCTGTAAATCGGTTACATTATCACACATTATGATTGGGTATCAATCATTAAATTGAGACATTCACATGATGCCCCCATTGAAAAAAATTAATCGTTCTACCCTTCATCGACTCAACAGCCCATTCAAATAAAATACATAGTCCATAAATTTAACCCTGCGCAGTTCATTACCATCGCACCATACCATATACCGTTTTAATAAAAATCAAAATTAAGTATCCTCTTGATCGCCATTTACGGGACGTTATGGCCATCATAACCACTATATTTACGATCCATTCTAGCGTGTCTAGTAATGTAATATCCGTCAATTTCACAACGTAAATGCCACTCAGAAGATACCGAGTACGATTACTATGAATACGGCCACTGAATAAACAATGATGCAATTGTGATACATCGCATCGCAGTGTATTTAACTATGGTTAGTGAAAAAAGGGTCATTATTCTTTCGATTATGGTCAATCTACGAGAGAATTACCTCTCGTGCCGGATTTAGTGGGCGTTTGAAATCGGATGCATAGACAACATCTTTTTACATGAAGCAGGTCATGATAACCAAGTAGCTACATCTATCAATTATTGTGAATTTATATTAGAATTAAAAATTAGAATGTAGGGTGGGTTTTCATTTAGAATTTTACATTATCAATTTTGGTCACGGTGAGATTTTTTTATCATTTAAATACACATTGCCGGTCTGGTGTTATCAGAAGTGTTTATGGCACCAACAAATAGTGACAAAAAAGTTTAACATATACTTTTGTAGATATCTTAAAACAGTATGCGTCGCGAAAAAGGAACCTAAATTTCAGGTGATAAATTTTTGTTGTTTCTTTTATTTTGTAGCAAACTTTTTTTTACACTGTATGTGATGAATAAATATGTATGTTAGACTTTTAAAAACAACTTTTTTTTTTCATAGAAACAAGACTTAATTCCTCCAATATAAAATCAATTCAAATCAGACTTGTTCCAAATTTTTAACGTGTTACTTTTGAAAGGCAGAATTTTGTTCTACACGAAACCCACCTTTTGACACAAATAAAAATGTCGGCGGCCAACATTTTAGGTCCTTTTCTTCTGGATTTAATTTAAGAAATATTTTTCACGAATTTCAACATGTACATAATGTATTTGTTTTATTTAATTGTATTTTTGTGTTTAATTTAATAATTCCGTTCTTTTGTCTATTTTCAGGTACGTCTTCATTTTTGTATCAAATATTTTTAAAAGCTGTAAGTAGTCCTTTATTTTAAAGAGATATTTGATCAGCATCAATATGATTGGAAAATTAACATGTTTTACGAAATATGTATTTTTTCCACTCCAAACTTATACGGTCTTACCAATGCACCTTCTGCGATGATCTGACGCAACACATGTGGGGCTCATGCAGGGATTTGTTCAATCAGGGCAGTCCGAAAGAGGGGAGGGAGGGGTGAAATGTGTTGCCGCCATGGGGGCAGTTTCTTATACATACATATTTTATATTTGACTTTTTTATGGACGATTAGAAATAGTATTTTAACATAGTTTTGTATAGAATTTTTAGTGTATGTAGTATTTTTTCGTGCACACTTGGATAGGAGGCAAATAGAACAGTGTTTCGATTTTTGTAAATTTGTGGTAATCTAGTTTTTCAAAGCTAACTACTGCTTGTATGCAAACCTGTCCTTGTTTATAAGCTCTGCAATAAATTTGGAATAAGCTTTCTATTGTCAGTAAAACCAGTTATCTTATAATATTACAAAATGTAAAGATGTGATTCATCCTACGCGGGGCCCTAGTTTCCTACTTAAATCGCGAGCTAAAGAAAAGTAATTTAATATTTTTGTTCAAGAAGTGTTTTTTTTTAAATAGAATTTGTATTCGAAAAGAAATTTCGGTAAACCTGTAAAGAAATCGTATAAGACTATCTTCGTAACGTGCGGCCATCGAGCTCTTTCGTATTGCTGCAGGGGAAATTCATCTCTGCTTTATATTGTGTGGGAAACGACCTATGCTGTCGCGATATATTTAGGCAACGGCGTACCAGTTGTGTTCTGATCAAAATTAGGGACACTCAAAGTGTGGCTTTTTACTTTACACCCGTTTTATATATCATGTGGCAAATATAGGCCAGTCATTTTATGATTTTAGGTCGCAAAAAATAGCTCGGCTCTGGTTTTTGGGGTATTGTTAGGGTAGATACCAGAAGTGTACCACCAAGCTTGCAACTTTGAAAAACCTGTGCTAACCCCGTGACCCTCGAAAAACCTTAAAATTTTCGGACTTTTTTCACATTTTGGTTTGTAATTTCCAAAAGGTGCTTCCTAAAAGAAAGTCTTCTACTAGATTTTTAAAGCTAACAAACCCTTCTTTAATTTGCGTCCACCTCCAGCTTTGTTGGTGCCAAGGATCCCAAGATACAGCACTTTAAACATTGTTTTTTGTAAAAAAGTTCGAAATTGTAATTTTAGTCATTTTCTGAACTAAATATCGGGTTAAATGCGCATTCTATGGAGAAAGTCATGTGACACGAAGTTATAAACCAGTTACTTATGTGTATATATCAGAACGAATGGAATCGGACCATGGTGTCATAGGGCTGCCCCTGAAAATTAGGCTCTTCTAAGAAATTTTTTTCTTTATGTACCAATATTAACCAACTTTAACTTCACCCAAGTGTGTTGCTGGTTAAGCCACAGAAAATATCTAGGAACGAAAGGAATCGGAACACTACGTCATAGGGCTGTCATACAAACCAACCTCTGGAAATTAGGTTCTTCTAAGAAAAACTTTTTAGGGTTTTTTAGAATTTTTTCAAAAAACCCTTATGAAATCCGTCCGTCCGTCTGTTCACTAAATAACTCGCGAGCGGCTCAACCGATTGTCATGAAATTTGGTAGGAATGTATAGAATGGTTACAGTCTTTGGCACATATACCTTAGAAGTTGGTAGGAAAAAGATAACAAGGTGTCCCGAACGTTTGAAAAAAGTCGACTTTTTTAGTTTTATCGTAGATTAACGTATATGGGTATTTAAATCAAAGATCTAACCGAGTACATCTCATATCAGTTAAAATTTTCCAGTTTCGAGTAACGGTAAAGAAGTTAGTGGCGTTTAAAGTTAAACTTCCTTTTCGACCTCCGTTTTTCAAAACCGTTATATGGATCGACTTGATACTTTGCATAAAGATTGGCCAGTATGGCCTTATATACGTTAAATATTAAGACTGTTGACTTTTGCTAAGGAAAAGTAAATAACAGTAAATTCGTAAAATTTCAATTTGTTCGTGTGTAGCCCCTCTTAGATTTCCAAATATGAAAATTCTGCTAAGGGTCTTTAGAAAAATACATAGGGAATATGTCTACAAATTTTCATTCGAATAACTGTATCCAAACCGGAAATATAGCCAAGTAAGTATTTAGTAAGGGCCTTTCACAATGTAAGGGAAGCCTCTTAAGCATTTTTTCAATGCATATCTTTTAACTTGCTGAAACAATGAACATGGAATTTGGTGGAAATACATATAATGGTAATAGTGTTTGCCACGAATATTTTTGAAGTTTGTAGGACCAAGTTAACAGGGTGTCCCTGAATAGCTGCAAAAATATACTTCTTCAATACTCATAGGAAAGCTTGCGTGGGCTCTTATGTCAGGGGATACAATGGAACCATTTCATATAAGTTGCTTTTCCTTGATTATAAAAAACAGTAACTGTAAATTTACAGCTAATAATTCAGTTCATATATAAAGCCAATCCATCCTTACGTTTGCCTAAGTTTCTTTTTGCTCAAAAGCCATTAGAAATCTTAAATCGAAAAATGCTTGTAGATTTGCCTTGGAGTACTTTTATACAAACTGGGTAAATAGTTGCCTCAACGCATTCAGGGACAGATGTAATCGGACCACGTCGTATTACAAATTCAAACTTTTTTTACAAAAAAAAAACATCTTTTAAAATGCTGTATCTTGGGATCTTTTGTACCTACAAAGCTAGGGTTGCACTCAAATTAGAGAAGATTTTGTTAGCTTTAAAAGTGCAGTGGACGACTTTCTTGTAGGAAGCACCTTTTAAAAATTACAAACCAAAATATGAAAAAAGCCCGAAAATTTTGAGGTTTTTTGAGGGTCACGGGGTTAGCACAGGTTTTTCGAAGTTGCAAACTTGGTGGTATACTTCTGGTATCTATCCTAGCAATATCCCAACCAGAGCCGAGTTATTTTTTGCGACATAACGCCTTATATTTATATTTCGGTTTATTGATTGGCCTAATACGAGCACTTTGCTTTTGTCTGTTATCCTACATGCCTAATTTGGATAGGCTTCAAGTATTTTTTGGGAATTTTAAAATCGGAGACTTCCAACGGTGTGGGTTTCTGAGAATTCCTAGCATTCATCCTTTTTACGCAAAAATTTTTCAAGTTTCACACTCCGTTTTGTTATGTTTTAAAAATGATTTAGATTTTTAAGTAAAATTCTCAATTGACTTACATCTCATTTTTTAGGGGAAGCTCCACACTTTTTGGGCTTCTCATTAGCATTTCTGATCAAACTTAGAAATATTTATTTTGTGGACCGCTTGAAATAAAGATTGGGGAATTCAACCCATGCAAGCATTCTTCTTGAATATATCACCAATTCAATATATCATATTCTTCTGAAAGAACACAAAATTTCCAATAAAAGGACATATCGAACGTTTCAAACGGTTTCGTATCTTCCAAGATACGACGTTTTGAATTTTTCAGAAATGTTAATTTCAATTTTTAATGGTAAAATTAAACCCGAATTTCGTAACGGTACATTGTAGTGGCAAATCTGCAAAGTTGACAAAAGTTGGCGTAGTATCTTAGCTTTCGAACGGCATATAAGAATAAGACACAGAGTCATCCAGTTTCTGAATAATACGTATAAATGAAAAAAACCATAGCCTGCAAATGTACCAAACCGACTTCAATCTTGAAAAGGAAGTAAAATTTATACATCAAGCAAAGACTTGGTTGTTATACATTATGGAAAAATACTTTTCGCTACTGTTGTAGATGCTACTTTATTAATTATAACGGTAAGTATAAACAAATTTGTTTTATGTGTTGAATTATTTGTACGAAGGTTCGCTGTGTACACATTAATATTGTGAGAGTATTTTCCATTTTCATCGTCTAAAGGATAAACATTTTAATATGCTGGTAATAATTAGTGTCCTTTTTCAGTGTTTTCCGATCAATTTTTCCTTAGCAAATCTAATGATAGAATCTTAGATTCTAAAAAATGAAGAAGGAAGTGGCAATTTGAATTTGGCTTTGGAAAGATACAGATGATAAGTTACGGGAAACACGAAAATTTCACATTCAAACGCAATTTATTCCGTTGAGGGTCCTTGAAATAGGAATCAAACACCGGATTTGTAAAGTCCTCGGCGTCCCCTTTGATATGATACCCCGCATGCCGACCTCCAGTCAAGGATTAAATAGTGTTCTTTTTTGGGACCTTTCCGATCAAATTTATTTTAGCAAAATGAGATTTAAACTCCTGGGACCCCACTGAATCAAGACCAAGAAAAAAATAGCCTTACTGTATTTTTTTCTATTGGTAATGCTTATATGACTGAACTATTCCCACGTGCAAGCAAGATTTCTTCCACTTACGGACTATGTTTTTTCCCCTTTTACACATATTATTCAGAAACTGGATGACTCTGTGCCTTATTCTTATACAGTAGCCGCTCGGAAATTAGAATGCGCGGAAATTAGAATAGCTTGGAAATTAGAACAAGTGAATTAAATACATGCGCCGCTCTTAAATTAGAACAAACTGTTCTAATTTTCAAGCGTCAGAAGTTGGTCTTGACAATTCTTATATTTTATTCCCTTTTTAAACAGTTAAATACATTCCGTTACATTCTTGTTGTGTAGGTACATAATGTTATCGGAAATATGCTACCGAAAAGGTAACTTTTGAGAAAATTAATTAGTAAATATTAGGTACAGTCAGGGGCGTACGCAAAAATATATTTCGGGAGGGGTTTTCAATATGAATTTTTTATTTATAATTCTGATTAGAACTATGTCTCTACCCAAGAAAAAAAGAAACCATTAGAATTCAGTCGCTTATGTTTATATTTTTAAATTACACAATCTAGTCTGATCTAGCTTCACGAAAAGTTCTGAAATCGGTAACCTCCTGCGGCAGTTGATTCTCCCTATTTAAAAATTTTACATAATAAACTTCTTACTGTTTGTAGAATATATTGAAAGACAAAACAATTTCAAACATTTTTTGTTGACTTTACAATCAAACTTGAAACTTGGACATTGATATTTTTTTCGAAATGCAAGAAGCCAGTTTTGGAACTCAGTGCCAGAATATATTCTATGTCTTAATCTGACAAATTTTCCGAAATATCCTCGACGCAAGAAGGAATATTTCAGCCGATTTTTGCAACATCACTGTATTGTGAATTAATTTCGGAGCGGGTTTTAACTTTGAACCCTCAAAACCCCTATGTAGGACCGCCACTAAGTACAGCTCAATTGAAGTGTTGGTGTTTATTCTGTGTATATAAAAGTGCCCATATATGTAAAATGTCATCCCTACAAAAAAGACAATGCTTACTTTAGCAACAAAAGCCGAGATTATTGAAAAACTTACAAACGGAGTATTAAATAAGAGGCTTTCCTGTGACTATGGAGTGGCGCCATCATTCACTTCGTATTTAATGAAAAATGCAAATCAAATTATGAATAAAATAAAAAATTCCTATATGCCATTAAGAAAAAAACATTGCATAATTTATAATCCCCGCAAATGGAGCAAAAACTATTCGAGTGGTTTATGAAACAAAGAAAAAGGAAGTGCTCCATTGATGGCAATGTTCTAAAAGAAAAAGCCCTTCAAATCCATGAGCAACAAAATCCTGGGACCGCATTTAACGCCAGCGACTGTTGGTTGCAAAACCGCAAACGACGATTTGGATTGCGCAGACTTAAAATTTGTGGAGAGAAGTTGTCTAGCGATGTGACTGCAGTATCGCCATTTAAAGCACAATTGCAAGCGAAAATTGCGGAAATGGGCATTACACTCGATCAAGTGTACAATGTGGATGATTCTGCATTATTTTTCAGACTCCTTCCCGATAAAACTTTAGTCGCCAGCGACGAATGCTGTGTTCCAGGGCTTATTCCAGGGCTTAAGACATCAAAGGAACGAGTGACCATTTTATTGTGGTCCAAGGCCACTGGAGTACATAAGATTAAGCCGCTAGTGATCGGGAAGTCGCGAAATCCTCGATCGTTCAAAGGGTTTATTAATCAGCTAGAGTATGCCTCATCCCGTAATTCTTGGATGACGACGGCTGTTTTAATAAGGTGGTTCCACGAGAGTTTCGTACCCGAAGTAAGCGGTAGCTTCAAAGTAAGGGCAACATTTATGTTAAATTTGAATGTTTAATTTCAAGGTGACTGAATTACTAATAAAAAAAATCTTTCAAACAAGGCATTGCTACTCCTAGATAACACCACATGCCATCCACAGTAAGCTGTGGATGGCATGATGGATGGTAGCCGCGACCGGAATATAGTCATTATGTTCTTTCCCCCGAACGTAACTCCAATTCTACAGCCCATGGATCAGGATCCTATAAAGCATACAAAGATGTCCTACAGAAAGCATTGCTTTTTATGATTATTGCTGAAGATAATTGTGGATTGGAACAAGCTTTTGTCTAATCAATCTGATTCCATTGGTGGGATAAATTAATGACGAAAGCGATTTTGAAGAGGAGGACGATATTCCCCTCGCTAACCTAAGGCTTCGGCAGGACACAATAGAGCTATTTTTACGTCTAGGACAGGTATAGATGAAATAAATCACACAATAGACAACAGCAATGGTCTTTATTTAAGAAGGAAGTAACGCCAACTGTGAGTGAAATGAGGACAAATTTATTGATGAAAACTCCAATTTATCCAGTAGCTACGGCTCTGATGACGAGGAATTGATCGGAGATGCTCGGGTCTCCCATGCAGAGGCAATTAACTGTTCAAATCGATTACTTAGCGCGGCTAAGGAAAATCATCAAACGGCCTCGGGCATTTTTGCAATACAAAACATCCGGGATAAAGCCGTAAATTTATCGGCGATTATTGGCAAAAGACAAATGAAAATAAGTGAATTTTTCACCAAATAAATGTTGATATACACATTACATTTATACCCTATTAACTAACTGTTATTAAATGAGTTTATATAAAACCTTCAGAATGTGTTTACATTAACTCATGGAGCACTTTTTTGACACTATTTGAAAACGCTCGGAAATTTGAAAATCTTAGAAATTAGAATTGGTCAAAACTTTTTTTTTCTTATTTTCGAGCGTCTACTGTATGCCGTTCGAAAGCTAAGATACTACGCCAACTTTTGTCAACTTTGCAGATTTGCCACTACAATGTACCGTTACGTAATTCGGGTTTAATTTTTACATTAAAAATTGAAATTGACATTTCTGCAAAATTCAAAATGTCGTATCTCGAGAGATACGAAACCGTTCGAAACGTTCGATATGTCCTTTTATTGGAAATTTTGTGTATGTACTTTCAGAAGAATATGAAAAACATTGATTTGGCTAAAGTGGAAGCTAGAAAATATGAGTTTTTCGAAAGAAGTCGGGTTTTTTGACAAGAATTACAAAAAAAGCAATTACTCCTTAACGGTAAAAGCTAGAGAAATAATTTTGGCGACATTTTTCCTAAAACATTCTGTAGAGTCTACCATTGGTCTATGGCTAACCAGTTGCGGGACACCCTGTATAAACGACACCTTGTTCTAATCGTGCGAATAGCACGATGGGTGTATACCCTATAGCCATGTATGGACCTAAAAAGCACTCAAATATTCAATTTCAATTTTTGGGGGAGAAGAGTAGATGGGTCGGATCTGGTACAATTTTAATATTTTATAAGGACATCCAACAGCTACCATTTAACACAAATTTGAAAATTTTAGCGACCTTTTATCAAAAGATATGGCTCAAATATAGCTTTGTGGGGAGGTAGGGGTAGCGGTAGTCATGCCTTCTCCACTTTTCATCAACTTAAAGTACATGTCATAATTAGGTATTGATTAATATTTCAGGTCACTAGTGATATTCTGCCAAATATCAAGGAGCGGTAATTTGTGTGGGAGTTGGGGAACCCCTCCGATTTGACCCATTTTCAATACCGTTCACGATTTTATCAAAATAAACATTTGACGGAAATTTCAAACCGCTTCATTCATAAGAAACCAGTTCTTCGTCGGTCTCTTGACTTAACAAGAGGTTTTTAAAATTATGCATTTCTGAAAATAAACCAAGCATAGGTATCTTGAAACAAAAATCATTCGTGGAAATATGGGGCGAAATGAAGTTGATTAATTGATAAAAATTACCGAAAATCACTCTTAAAGTTTAGTGATAAAAACGGCCACCATTTCGTCAAATTATTTTTTTTTTTTAATGTGTTATCTGAATTCTGAATTTGTAGGATGAATTTTAAATTTTTATGAAGTTTTTAAAATTGTCAGGTTTTCGTGTGCCACCCTGTATATACACAGAGAAAAAAAATTAGAATGGTTATCTAAAGAAATAGTCGAATTCATCTAAAGTTCGCGTTGATTTTCAGCTTATGATTCTATGTAGTTGAAACAGTTACGAAGATATGGATAATTTTTCTATTCGTCATTAGTTGAAACATCTACTATATTTGCAAATTCAATTAATTCATTTGTAAAGACAGCTATTCATTATCTATAAATTGTTAAATGTTGGATAGCTAAATTGTGTTGAAGAAAAAAGAAGGATTGTTTGTAGTTAAATTTTATATTTGAATAGTACAATCAACAACTTTTGTGGAAGAATTGACTAAACTTTTTCTTCTAATCTTGCGTGGTTAAACGAACGAATTTAATAGTATTTCCCGCTACGAAGATTAGAGAAATCAGCTATTTCTTTGGTAAAACTATCTAAATTTAAGCCAACTACTTCACTTTAGATAAAAAGTCTAAACCATTTTTTTCAGTGTATACTTTGCTATACCTCTGGTGGCTCCTTTGAGGTGTTACATAATATCGGCGTGACAAAACCAATACCCTTTATACCATCTCATGAAGGTATAGGGAAAATATTGGGGTTGCTCTCCGCAAAATGATACGTCTGTTTTCTCGTCGGTCCGTTTAATCGGCGTGGCAAAAACACCAACGCAATTTTGGATCGCTAATTTCAAATTTGAGGTCAAAACAACATTTTGGGGTTTCCTGCCCAAAAAAATTGTACCTCTGCGTTCCTCGGTGAAATATTCGTCCAATCGGCGCAGCGATTCGATGAGCATTTCCGGAGGAAGCCCGGATTGCCCTCTGGCTTGAATACTAAAAAAACGCCGCGAATCCGTGACGAAAATTTGGCGTCGGGTGTGAGGACCACTTAGACCAGTGATTCCCAAACTGTGGGGCGCGCCCCCCTCGGGATTCTTGACGGTTTGGGAAGGGGGCGTGAGTACAACTTATATATCGCTGTAACAATAAATATATTTTTATGCATACTAGCTAAAAGCCTCTGGCAAAGACCACTTATTTTAGGTCGAAATCACTTGATATTGCTAAAATATTTTTTTTTAAATTGCTTTTTATTTATTAGAACATCTCCGGATTGTGGTAGCTCCAGTAATAGCACTTATCCACACCACAATAAGTCTGGTTGTTATCATAGAGACAGTCGAACTTCCAACGAAACTCACTTTGCGTAGATTTCGAAAAATGTCGAAAAATTCCAAACTTGTTCCAAACAATTGTCATTTTTCTATGCAGGATTGAGATATGGCTGGACAATTTTCTGGGTTACGTGTCGTCATACGAATATTTGGATTATTAACGAGGCAACTCAGTGCATTGGACTTGGACATAATTTATATTACAAAAAAAAATAATCTAGAATTCTGTCCCAAATCAGTGCGTGATTGCTCAGTTTTAGGGCGACAACTTTGTGAATTTGTAAACAAAATAGCGCAATAAACCGAAAAAAGCAAATACGTATAATTATATTCTGCAACCTACCAGAACAATATTCTAATGACGGAAATTGGAAAAGGTCCCCATCTGTTTTCGGTTTTTGGCCAAAATTCTCGCGCCAGTCCTACCAGACTTCGCAAAGTGGGGCGCGGACTGAAAAAGATTGATAAGATTGACTTAGATAGTCAAAAACAAGTAAATACGTTCCTATTTACTTTGTCTGTGACAAACCGTGAATACTATAGTCCACAGTAGGTATCAATTATTATCATTGTTCCCTTTTTTTAATGAGTTGAAAGTAACGATTACAAAGTAACAATTTCAAAGTTTACGATTACTCGGAATAAAAATAACGAGATCACCAATTCTACGACTTTCTAGAAGTCAAGGTGTTTTTCAAACCCAAAAGCTCACTATCACAACTAGCTAAACAAATATTTGTACGCAAATTACATTACGTGAAATACAGTCAAACCTGTTAATCGGACCACTCTATAATCGGACCACCTTCTAATTGGACCACCCTTGGTCAATTTTATTTGGTTTTTCATACAAAATAACCTTTATAAACGGACCACCTCTTAATCGGACCATGGACCACGATCGGTGACTCCAATTAGATGGATCAGCACTAGACGTACCTCCATAATCGGACCAATCACTGGATAAATCTCCAAAATCGGACCAAAACTTCAAATTGATTCTTTCTTGAGCAGTACGAGAAAATTTTTCACCAACAGACAGGCAAAGTGGCAAGACATTTTGTTGACTAAAAAAAATCTTAGAAATTTCGTTACTACATTCACTTCAGTTCCGATTACAATGATGAGCTATATTATTTCCTATGACCACGGGAAATTTCGTAGACAGCATCAACCATTAGATCAGTGTTGGGTAGATGAAGTGGTGAGACAATTCTGGAGTTTCTGAGTCAAGAAGATGCAAGTGAAGTTAAAGGGAGGATTGCTTGAACCATTAACCATGACTTTGATTATAGAAACGATTGATAAATTATTGAAGAATATTCAAAATTTCGGTGGAACTGAGTGTGGGAAGAATTTATAATAAAAAAAAAATCACAAAGGAGTTACGCTGTTGAGCGATTTCAAAACATTAATTGCATAATCCATAGGTGACCTTTATACAAGTCCAATGTTCATGAATAACGTTTAAAAATGATTTCATTAATTTTTTGTACTTTTCTGGCATCCCTTAGTAATCGGACCACCTGCTAATCGGACCAAATTTGATCGGTCCCGTCAGTGGTCCGATTAGACAGGTTTGACTGTATTAGTCAATTTTCCGGATCCGTAATACCATGCAATGCCATGACTCGTCATCTCTTCGCGCACTGTAAATAAATGGATAAATATGGAACGGAAGTACCAGAACAAAATGCCTTTCTGCATGTAGATCCGCACATCAACGCGCATAGTGCATTCTTGTTCACATTACATTTAATTTGTGCGTATACTGCGCGTACATAATTCGCTCTGTAATTCGTGCCAAAGCAGCCGATGGTTAATACAATTTATTTGAATGAATTGTAATGCAGAGTGTGTGTTGAGTGCGCTTAATTAATCCACGCATATTTAGGAGATTGATTGCAATTGTATATTGTTAAAAATGTCTAAATATTGTTGTTATAATTTACATAATGGATTTATGAAATTTATGTATGTCTTGATAGTCGCTTGCCGAAAAAAGGTGTGCGCATAACCAGTGGACGCAGCCAGATTGCATGGACGACCGAGAGCTCGCTGGGAGTACTAGGAGTAGTTGAGGATGTTGACCAGGCTCTGAGCTTTAATGTCAACGATTCAGGCGACCAGCGACTTGTCAATCGTACCACATAGTTTTATTATTATCATATGGCTGTATATTTGTACTAAAGTTTTTGTCTTGGCCGAGACCGTAAGGATCTCCTCACACGGTAATATTTAAGTCTCGTCGACCCAAGAGTCAGGTGACTCAATTTGATAAAACATTCCGCCTGGTTTTATGGTCGTTGAGACTTTAGTATCTCCGTGCAGGTTGTACCTAAGATCCCACTCAGACGAAATTAGCATAATTTTCTCATTAAAGTTTCTCTTGCAAATATGTAGCATGTGCTTTCACACGACAAATTTCGGTATTTGCATTGCAAGAAAAGCTTTAAAAAATAAATAACAGGCGCGACAATCCAATATTGGACTAAGGCCGCAGGATGTGTTAGCGACATCCTATTTCCAAGATCTTATCTGCTTTTTGTTGAGGTAATGAGATCATCATCACGCTCAGCAGTGTTATTTATCCCCATAAATAGGTACTCGTTTAACATCTGAGTGGGATCATAGTCCGTCGCAAGCTCGTGAGTTCATCATGGCTCACGACGAGATTCGAGCTCATGACCCTGTGCACCGAAGGTGCGCGCACTAGCCGCTAGACCAGCCAGACTACTAAGAAAAAGCTTTCATATATGAAAATACACTGCTTGTCATCAGATTAGCACACACCTTCGCATGAGTTGTTTCGTCTGATTTCCAACCAAACTAAAAGAGCTAAAATTTTAACTGTTAATAGTCTATTCAATTCTAAGTTAATTAAAACAAAAAGTATTCTGTTTTCATTTTGTAATTTTGTTTTATAATTGTTTTTCTAAAAAGAACACACAAAATAGCCATTTAAAATGTGTCATCAGGATAGCACATGGTTACAGAAAGCGTAGCAAGCACTGCATGCTTTAGTCCAGAGTGGCTATGTGATCATGATCACACATAGCTCTTTTAGTTTGGTTGGAAATCGGCCGAAACTATTCATGGGAAGGGGTGTGCTAATCCGGTGACAAGCAGTGTACTTCAGGTGCATGCTTTAAAAAATCAATTTTATACTATCCTTGCGTTGGTGCATTTGGTTTAGGCTATTTTTTTTTTTGTTATTTAAAGAGAAGATTTCTTTTGTTTGCTTTGGCTGAACCTGAACGCATTTCTGCACGGTTTGGTAATATTTCCACTACATGTACTTCTCAAATGAAAAGGGCTATCGTCTGAATACAGCCTAATTCTCATATGAAACCTCAACAATTAACTACAAGAGTAAGGTACTTAAAAATTTATATTTGTCTGCATAATGTACAAACGATGTTTTCCAAATAGATTCAATTAATGAATTCGTATGTAACTCGTGTACAAATATTCCATGACGACGCTCGGCACGAAATAAGATTTTCATGTCAAACAAATATAATCCTCTCCGGCTATCATTATTTTAACCTTGACCCTGATTTTCCCCGTTCCAGCAAAACACTCGTCTCATGTACAATTATCCCCTTTTTCAAAATAAACACCATACACACATGAAATGCAATAATCCAGGACCATATAGGACCCCAAGTTAAACACGCGATACATTTATTAGTTCAAGTGCATTTCCCAGACAAACTAATAGTCGCATGCAGTCGTCGTCGTTGTCGTCTATTCAACAAAAACGACCGAAATGCGTCAAATCAAATTCCCTTCACATCATTGCACTGAACAACAGCTTTACACGCTCCCTCGTCCTTTGGTGACAGGTGGAAATTCCCCTTCGGCTGCGGACTATATTTACGACATGACTAACGTATGTTTTGCCTTATTCGATTTATTTAGTTGGAATTCAAACGGAAATGACTCAGAATCGTACAAATAGACTAAATTCATCCACTTTCATGCTGTTTTCCATTATTCTGATTACATTTATCCCTCCCGGGGGAATCAAGATTCGGGGCACATAACTTGCATATATTTGCTGACGATGTTGTGAAGTAGTGTTCACAAAATCAGCCTTTTGCGTGTCATTCATTCAAATCCCTGGAAAAAATGTTAAATATCGCGCACACAGAAGGGTGTGTGTATGTACGGGCGCGAAGTGTATCCTTAAAGACCATGTGGCACGATGAAGGGTGCGCCATGAACGACCGAAAAAAAGGGAAATAGGTCAGGACGATGACGACCAAGTCAAGTCATCGTGCAATGTTGACGATGATGACATCTGTATGCGAGGAGTTATGAGTGTCAAGATGCCAGAGGAGAGACATCATCCACCCTCCTGTTTGGAAGTTTCTAGTCACCATTTTCATGTCTAAGCATCCACAAAATCCTTGCAAAGGTTTTTCAACAATTTGTCGAATAAGGCATGCCCTCAAAGATTGTGCGGCGGTATGATGCGTGTTTTACTCGGTCGATCTAGGATGAGTTGTGCAAATTTGCCTAAAAACAAAATTTTTATTTGATTTGCACTTGAAAAGTGAATTTTGCCCACTTACCTATACGGGCGGGTGCTTTTTTCATTGAATCATGTCATCATTGCCAGCGGGTGGATGCGATAATCTGAAAATATGTAAGTTGATTCTTGACTTTTGAGATATACGCAATTTCAATGGAAGATTACAAGAATAACGTCTGTTGATCAAAGATAAGTCAGACATTTTTTTCCTTGAAGTGGGAAGTTTGGAGTGTTTTTTTCCCCGAAGATATGGCTGAAGTTGACGTTGCCATGGATATGTTCAATTAGGACGCAGTAATTGTATCCATTTGAGTTCTATGTTGCCAGGAATAAATATTGAAATAATTCTAGTACTGGTGGTGGCTTTAATAATATTGTAATTGGTGAATACGAGCTTAAATTTGCTTGAAAATTATCTCTACCACACTTGAGTAACGGCTTTAAAATTTAAATGATCCAAAAGAGGTATCGTTATTCTATACACAACATCCCGAATTCCAATTCCCATGCTCAGTTTATCTGGGAGAAACGCTTTTCTGAATTCGTATTCAGTGAACTACGTGGAATTTACAAACAGGATATATATTTCAGTCTTTTCGCACTCTTACTTTCTGTTTCTGTTCATCTGAGATAAGTTTCGCTCACGTATACTTCCTACAGGCCATACGTTTTACAATATCCTTCGCCAAAGTAACGTTCTTCGCACCGGACAAAGTCATCTCCATAAAACGATCCGCCCGAGACCCATATATTCTCCTCATATCCTCCCTCCTGTGCGTGTCGTCGGCACAGTAGATTGTTATCGTCTTCCCTCGCCATTCCCGAAAATGGATAAGCATTACCATATATAAAATTATTAATATCTACTTCCACTTACGACTCTGTTCCGCCACATTGACCCATTCGATCCCATATTACTTCACAGCATACATACAATTTGCCTTTTTCCGGAACAGCTATTCTCGTGGAAAACTTGGTTATTTTCCCACTAAACTCTTAAGTCGATATTGGGAAGTTTTATCGGCATAGATAGGCAACGTTAGGTTCATATATGCTTGCTCAAGAGGAAGGTGCTGGTTTCCTTCAATCGATATATCTGGCCGAAGGCGAAATATCTTTTTAAGTATCGAAACTATTTTACTATGGCAGACAACTGAAAATGGATAGCTTTATACAAGCAGCAACCTTTTTGGTTTTGTTTTTAGCAAACTTTTGCATCAAGCTTAGTAAAAAGGATGAGCAAATGGAATTTCGAGTTTGGATTTTGAAAGAAAAAAATTATACATGTATGTATGTATGGTATATAGATATTTTGAAGAGAAATTTTAGATGTTTAGAAAATTGTTTGTCTTTAGGCAATAAATTTAACGGGTCGTTATTTTGTATGCTGATCTGCCGATAGAGGTATGTATTCCTAAAAGGAGGGTTCATTTTAGCTAATTGTGGAAATCTTGACTTATCGTTCCATTCTATACACCAACCGCGGTGCATGTCTGTAGTATTTTGACATGTCAACTTATCAGCTCTATTGGAACTACGCGGAGCTTTGTCTGTTGGAGGAGAAGAGCCCACTGCGGGAGTATATTGGAATATTTGCATTGAGACCTCCAAGCAGGGGCGTACGCAGAAAAATATTTTGGGTGGGGTTTTTGAGAAGTCAGTGTTGGTCTGGAAGTAAAGCTCCTACCTTAAGCCTTATAAAACGCGCCATTTTAATTTGATTAATAAGTTGATACGTTCGAAGATGACATCAATGAGCAATACCTTATATGTACAGCTGTGCTATCAACAAATCTCGAAAGGTCAATAAAATTTCCGTGATGGGTACTCAGACTTGATCCTTTCTGGTTGAAAAATCCAGTTCTCTGGTGGGAGCCTGTTCGTCTCGCTGGGCTGGAATCTCCTGAGCGAGTTAAATGTATGAGGATGGTTGTTAAACCTTTGGCCTGTTCGGTGCACAGACTTCAGTGTACCGGTTTCCGTTTTCATTCAACACCCGTCACGAACGGCACTTGTAGGTTTTTCTTCAAACACCCACCAAATTTCAAACACAATTTTTTTAGCATTTCTTTAGTACCGTTTTTTCCAGATTTCTAGGGCCTATAGAGTACCGTTTTTCTAGGTTTGCGGTTTTTGCAGGCTGTTTTAACATTTGTTCAGTGACGTTTTTTTAGCACTTGAAGACTGGGTCATCCGCAGTTTTGCCATGTTTTTTGATACTTGCTGTTACTTGAGAAAATCGGGGTACCATGCTGGAGTGGTCAGCACAACATTTTTGTTTTGTTTTTTTTACCTCAAATTTGGCGAGCTAAAATTACTTTAGTGTTTCTGCCACACTGCCGCTTCGACGAATATTTCCCGGGAAAATACACAAACAAAAATGTTTTTAGTTTTGGCGTCAAATTTAGAATCTGGGATCTAAAAGTACTACGCCGACTAGACGATTCTTTCGAATAGAATCGTGGCATAAATGAAGAACGGGAGAAAAAGCACTTTTTTAAACGCGGTACAAATGAACCTAAATTTCAATTCATTCGGTGTTGAACAGATATTTTTGGATTGGTCTAAATCAGTGGTCCCTAACTCGCAGATGTCTGCGGACCACTTATCCTGGAAATGTATTGCTACGGACCAATGTTACAAAAGTGGACTAAAAACATTCTGAAATGTTTTTTTGCCTATTCAGTAAGTAGTAAAAGACAAACCCTTTGATTCCTTGAAGCATGACCAAATTTGGGAAGCTCTCCGCAGACAGGGAGTACCTCTGAAATATGTCCGACACAAAGTCTATGAAAATAATACTGCAACGATACGACTCGAAAGCACCGGAAAACCATTTAGAATTGAGAAGGGAGTGAGGCAAGGAGACCCGCTGTCACCAAAAATTGTTTGTGCTGCGCTCGAACAAATTTTCAGAAACCTCGTATGGGATGACTATAGAATTAATATAAATGGGATACGATTAAACCATTTAAGATTTGCAGACGATATTGTTATATTCTCTGATAATGTTTGTGAACTTCAGCTAATGCTACAAGAACTATCTACTGAAAGTCGAAAGCTGGGCCTTTTCTTGAAAACGAAAGTAATGACAAATAGCTTGAAGGAAAAAAATGCGTAGACAGCCTGGAGATTGAGTATAAGGATGAATATATCTACCTTGGGCAAGTAATATCTACATGTCAACCTATGGAAAAGGAGATAAATCGAAGGGTATGTATGGCATGGAAGAGCTATTGGTTGTTTGTAAAGATGTTTTCAAAAATGAAGCATTTTCGATTCGTCAAAAAAGCAAGCTGTTTAACACATGTATCCTTCCAAAATTAACCTATGGCTGCGTGGACTTCATGAAAGAAAAATATTCAAATGCTGGAAGTCTGTCAACGAAAGATGGTGAGGAGTATTTTGAATGTTAAACTGAAAGACAAACACTTTTCCCCAGTGGTAAGGGTTTTTAAGCTTGGAACCATTTGATACCTTACAAGTAAATGGGCGGATGTTTGATGTTTTACCGTTTCGACTAGTGCTTAGAATTGTGTTCTGTCCACCAGTGGTGTAGACAGCTTTTCGCAGAGCGAGGGTATCTGTAGCCAGCACTTACTTTTCTATCGCTTCGAGAAAATTCATTAAATTAAGTGGTGAAGAGCCCTTTAGCAATTGTCAGTGGAACTACCATTCTGCTAAATAACAGTAAAATTAGACTTTTAATCATAATGGCTGAGTAAAAAATCAGGACCCAATTGCACAAGCGATAAAACAATTATGTACAAATTTTTGGTGACGCGTATTGATAAATGCTAACAAATTTCCAAAACTAAGCACTGTCTTTAGTAAAATGTCAAATTCGTCCGTACATCCGTTCGTTCGTTCGCTACTGATTTCTTCAACCTTGGCTACCTAGAGATCAAGTTTACATACATTGATAAATTGCTCAACAAAATTTGAATTTTTAATTTAGTAAAAGAGAAATATTTCATTCTTAGTGATACGATTGATTCTTTGGCGGACCACCTCTAAGGATCTCACGGACCCCCTTCGGTCCGCGGACCACCAGTTGGGAAACAGTGGGAACATTGAATAAACGCGTTCCAGAACATTTTTAATTAGACCAATCTAAAAATAGATTAACGATGTATCCAGATTGGATAAAAGAACTTAACGGCAAATCTACAGACATTTTTCGATTTATAATTTCTGACCAGTTCTCATAAAAAGGAAACACAGGAAAGCTCATACTAACCAATCTTTGTTCAAAGTTTCATATTGGTACCTATAACGGTTTAGAAAAACCGAAGTGGTAACGTAAGCTTAACCTGAAACGCCCATAACTCCGTTACCGTTACTCGAAACTGGAAAAAAAGTAACTGATATCAAATGTACTTGTCGAGTCCTTTGATTTTAGTTCACTCATACGTCACCCTCCGCTAAAAAATAACAAAGTCAATTTTTTCACCTCTTCGGAAAACCCTGTTATCTTTGGTCTACCAACTTCTATAAGGTATTCGTGCCAAAGACTTCTCCTACATTCATCAATGAAGAATCTACTAGACACATTGTTCAACAACACAAAATCACCACCAGTCTTCCACAGAAAACCAGTCAGATGATGTCCTTAATATGGTATTCAGTTAGCAATTCAGAACTCCGAACATCTAGATTCCGGGATGAATCCAATGCAGAGGCAGGTGCAAGTTTGACAAAAAAAGAGGGCCCCAAACGAATCGGGGCTTCATGCGCTTGTTGTAGCTCAAAGGCAAGTGTTGTGTTTGGTTTGTGCTGCCCATCAAAAGGATATATCACATATGCACCTGGGAAAGCGAACACAACCGAGAGGTGTGAGAAGAGAATATGTAAGTAACTGGTGGCTGCGAGAGCAGAATGTTAAAGCTTTCCGCACATTTAAGGTGTTCGTAGAGACGACTCATGGGATGATCGCTCAGCGATCGCACTTAAACTATCGGTTCTTAGCTTTTTATGCGTATATTTTCTATACCGATATGTTCCTTTAGACCATAGTTGATACAAGGAATGTCGCCACATTAAAAAAATATGTAAATAGGGCTCGGAATTGGATTTTAAACTACGATCGCTGAGCGATCATCCCATGAGTCGTCTCTACGAACACAAACCTTTGTGCACTTTATGATTCTCTTATCGTTTATGGCAAGGAACAATCGTTGACAAAGAGGAATCGCCGCAAGTCATTACCAGTTGTTTTGAAATTTATACAGGGTTTTGTTCCGTTGATTCCTAAATAAAGTCTGCCTGTACAAAGACTTTTTGAAAACTATCTCATCGCTCAAGGACTTGAGCTTTTGAATTCGCTCGATATGTTCGGTATCTTTCCAACTGCAACTAGGATTTGTTTCGCTGTGGTGGAACGCAGCCAATTATAATTGTATTAGTAGTATGTAACTTGTAGTTTCGATTCTTTTAATACTTAAGGCCGCAATCACGCATGAGGCATGGCCTTCAGATTTAAAAAATTTACACGGTCGAACTTTAAAGCTCGTATGGTTAGTCTTATCGTATAGACAAGAAGCACACTATTTTCTGAAAGCTTTATTATACCCTATACCCATAAGATGGTATAGGGTATATTGTTTTTGTTAAGCCGATATTATGTAACACCTCAAAGGAGCCACCGGAGGTATGGCAAAGTATATATATAAATGATCAGGGTCGGTCCCTGAATCGAATAAGCCATGTCTGTCTGTCTGTCCGTGTGCCTGTCTGTTAGCACGATAACTCCCGAAATAATGAAGCTAGCGGTTTGAAATTTTAGTCGAATGTTTGTTTTGCTAAAATCTTGGACGGTATTGAAAATGGGCGAAATCGGACCACGGGTTCCCCTACCTCCCATACAAACTACCCCTCCTTGATATTTTAATTCGGCCATAACTTTCGGTAGAATATCGCTATCGACTTGAAATTTTCATCAATGTCTCATTCTGACATATACTTTAAGTTGATGGAAAGTGGAGTATGTCCGACTACCCCTACCCTTACTTCCCCTACAAAGTTATATTCAGCCATATCTTTTGATAGAATGTCACGAAAAACTTCAAATTAGTATCAAATGGTAGCCGTTGGATGCCTTGACAAGGCAATAAAGATGTGTCAGGATATGTGTTGTGGGGGAAGGAGGGGTAGATTACCCCTCCTTCCCCCACAAAAAATATGAAATTGAATATTTTGGGTTTTGCGTGCCTTCTAGGTCTGTACATGGGTATAGGGTACACACTCATCGTGCTATTCGCACGATTAGAACTCGGTCTCCTTATATTATTATATTGAATTAGATTTTTTGTTTACTTTGCATAGCTCTGCCATATTTTGCTTGCATACGTCATCATCTCAAATCATTATGCAATTTCATACAATGGCGTAACCAAGCAAACATTAAATTCAATATAATGTAAAAGCTTTCAGAAAATGATGTGCATCTTGTCTATAGGATAACGCTAAGCACTAGGTAAAATGTACGAGAAATCGGCCCTGAATGTTGTAAATAAGCCTTTACGAAAGAATGTCAAGCATATACACTCAACATTTCCTCTTAACCCGTATGTGTTTTGCATATTGCTTCAATCTTCTTTGTAAAAAAAGCTGACAAAACAGATTATCGTCTCAAATGGTGTCGTCTGAGCAAAACTTAGCCATTGCGCGCCACCAGTTGGATGATTGGAGTTAGTTTCGTGGCACTCTTTACATATAATGTGCAGTTGAGCTTTCTACTGCTGCTCTATCCCACAAACATTTCTTTGGAGGCCACTGTGTGCTTTAATCTGAAATTAGATCATCTTTAGTTTTTCCAACAGAATGTTGGCTGGTCCGTAAGCAAGATTTTTATACCCTTCGCTCATAGAGTGGAAGGGTATATTAACTTTGTCATGAAGTTTGTAACGCATTGAAGGAGGCATCTCCGACCATATAAAAAGTATACATATATGATCAGCATGACTTGGGGAGTCGATTGGGCGATGTCCGTCTGTATGTCTGTCTGTCTGTCCGTCTGTTGCAGTGCGTTTTTCTCGGCCGCTATAAAAGCTAGAGAGCTGAAATTTTGTACACATACTTATTATTGTTGCAGGCTGTTTGTATGTTTGAATCGCTTAAATCGGACAAGGGGGTCATGGGGCTGCCATACAAACTTAACCCCCCATTTAGATTCTTCTGAGAAAAACTTTTTGATTTGTGTACCAATTTCAACCTAACTTCGCTCAAATGTGTTTCTATTAATGACACACAACATATGTAAAACTGGATCAAATCCGACCATGGGGTCAGGGGGCTGCCATACAAACCTAGCACCCCATTTTGAGTTCTTCTAAGAAAAACTTTTTTATTTGTGTACCAATTTCAACCAAATTTCACACAATTGTGATTCTAAAGATAACACAAAATATATGCTAGAATGGATCAAATCGGACCATGGGGTCATGGGGCTGCCATACAAACTTAACCCCTCAAATTAGGTTCTTCTAAGAAAAACTTTTTTATTTGTGCACTAATTTCAATCAAATTTCACACAAATGTATTTCTATTGTTGACACAAAACATATGTAAGAATGGATTAAATCGGACCATGGGGTCATGGGGCTGCCATACAAATCCAACCCCTCAAATTAGGTTCTTCTAAGAAAAAGTTTTTCATTTGTGCACCAAAATCAACCAAATTTCACACAAATGTATTTCTATTGATGACACAAAACATATGTAAGATTGAATCAAATCGGACCATGGTGTCATGGGGCTGCCATACAAACCAAACCCCCCATATTGGTTCTTCTAAGAAACATTTTTTTACACCAATTTCACAAAACCTTGAATTAATGTGTCTTTATCAAAGCAACCAAAAAGTTCAAAACGAATGGAATCGTACTGTGGGGTCACGCTCCGGCAACCCCAATAAAATTTTCCGAGTAAATATTTTTATTTGCCCACTTATTTCAACCAAGCCCAAAAATTTTGTCAAGACGGAAGAAAAAGAATGAGGAGGGGGATTAAATACAAGTCATAGGTACGCCCGAAAAAACTTTTAGCCCAAGCGAAGGGTATCCGAATTTCGGCCCCTGGGGTTGGCGAGCGTAGCGAGCAGGGGGCGAAGCCCCCTAGTTTTTGTTGCAATTGTTGTGATCTCGTTGTAGCCATCCATGGAGTAACTGCCGCAAGATTTTAGTAGAGGAGATGGATTTTTCGAATTGGTCGAAATCTAGTAACGAACCCCTCCTTCAGTTCTGATTTGAATTTTTCGCATAATATTTGTAAGCAAGTTTTGGCGTCTAAGACGTAATCATTGAGCTATGTTTAGTCCTTGCTTAGTTTCCTAAGCTTTTTTTCGTTTTCCTTTTTAACAATTCCTATTTTACCCATCACTCTTCTGTAGGTGAGTAGTTTCTTTTTAGGAGATTGCACCTGCTTCCTCTGCGACCAAAAAATTAAACATTTGGTCGGAATTTTTCGTCCGCTTGAAATATTAGTTAAACCTTAAAACAAAGTGGCATCTGTTAGTGAAAAGCTTAAAGTTCACAAGTACACGCTTGAGAAGAAATCTTGAACCCTTTGTATTTCCAGCATGTTATGTGTAATTGATACTTTCTTCGGCCGCTGGGATTTGAATCGAATCTACTCGAAATACTGGGGTATTGACAGCATTTGTGCTATAGAATCAAACTTTACTTACCCGGGATTTGTGGTGTCTTAATTTTATTGAATTCTTGTCGACAACATACAGCCAAGAAGCTAGATGGCTAGAGAAAATATCAACAAAAGTTTCCCTGATTTGTCCGAAAACAACAAAAAAAAAACAACTTCTTTTCTGGACATCTTATGTCTTTCAATTCACCGATATAAATCACCGTCTTACAATTAATTTAACTATACAAATCAATGTCAGACTTTATCGATACTTTGTCCGGACATATGACAGGACCAGATTCAATCAGTGTCACACTGTCAAAAAAAGAAAAGAAAAAAGTCGAACCCAGAAAACATATTCGAACATATTCCATCCACATGATTTCTTCGAATATCGACCAATTTCCATTGAATCAATGATAAGTTTGGTTCGCCGGGGTACATACTACATATCTGAAAACTCAAACGAAACCTCCTGACCCGAAAATGAAATTGCCTTATATCGTTATAAGGGACTTTAGTGGACACTTTTCAAGACCCGAATATTGTTAGAATTATTTCGCCCCAGTCACCCTTGTTGTAGAGAGACGAGACGGTTGTCCGTAAAAAGGCCCCCTTGGCCTATTAATTCCACCATCACATAAAGTTTTGGGACTTAAAAAGGTGTGTGAGTCTATACCCGCATTCGTCAGATTTTCGCCTTCCATTCTGTATGATCCTTATAGGTGTATGGACATTTCATGGAATGGCGAGTTATCGATTTGTGTTATAGGCGGATGTGAAAATAACGCAGAAAATGTAAGTGGGAAGAACTATAAATGAGTGCTATAAACAAGGTGTCCTTTCCATGTGTATACCAAGAGGCAGAACTAGAGTGATATTCCTTCAATATTGTCCAGAAACGTATAGAGTATCAACTTCATTCAATTTCCAATTTTATCGTATTAGGCCCACGGTAAAACGTTAGGCATTCGAAGTTTCCATGTGGATATTTTGCAGGAAGTGGTTAATTAAACGTTGGCGAACTGACGGTCATGTAAAATGGGCCGGAGGCTCATTAATGTATACGATATACGTCGTCACTTTATAGAGTCCATACTATGTCGTCTGAGAGGCTGCGTGGAGCTGGTTGTCTTATTGCGGTTGAATTGTTTATTTTTTTTTAATATGCTCTTAAGCAAAGATGGTCAATTTATTCGTGAGCGCATTTATTAGTTTGGATAATCTGTCCACGAGCCTCGCAACATATGGACTTAATTATATCCGCACTTAATGCAGCTGAGGTGCGAACAAAATGTTTGTTTATAGACGATCGATATTATCAATCACTTGGGAAGTTATTATTGCAGTTATTGGAATTATAGGTAAGCTAACAAAAATATGAACTTCACTTTTTTTACCAAAACTGGCATACGATTTGTCATCGAGAACAATTTGATCCATAGTTCTGCATCCAAAAATCTGGAAAGCCGCCAAAATTACATGAAAACTTAGAGCAAAAAAATATTTTAGTTCGCGAGAGAATTCAGTTTATGGTGGTTTTAGAATTTACGACTCATGTGACGGACTATGATCCCACTCCGATTTTAAACAGAGACAGTGGGTACCCCTTTCTCTTATAGAACACAACCGACTGCATCAAGCGATTTAAGTATAAAAGCACTAGCCAAGTGATTTCTAATCGGTGGGGCGTGCCCCCTATGAGGGCGGGGACACAGATCTATTATATTGCACTTTACACAAGAGTATTGTGAAGCTTTTGAAGAGGCTAAGTATGGGTTTCGAGCGATGTTGTTTTACCAAAATAGATTTAACTAAAAACTGTTACCCTTAATTAATTTATCTGAGGCAGCAACCACACTGTCTGGGGTTTGCCAAACCGCGCGGTACAAAAGATAGCGTTGTAAACAAAATACGACAGAGGCCATCGCCTGGGGAATTCAACAAACGTTATTTGTTTGTTAAATTCCTACTCCATCTGTGTCTCTTCCAAGTGTGTGTTGTCCACAACTTTGATCTTTTTTACCGCACGGTTTGGCAAACCCCGGACAGTGTGGGGCCGGCATAAGATACTCTTCAACTGTAACTACCCTTCGAAGATAGCAAAAATGTTTGACATTCGAATTGCTTGTCATTT
Source organism: Microchrysa polita (assembly GCA_949715475.1). Classification (NCBI taxonomy): domain Eukaryota; kingdom Metazoa; phylum Arthropoda; class Insecta; order Diptera; family Stratiomyidae; genus Microchrysa; species Microchrysa polita. The sequence goes on along the minus strand of OX454415.1, from coordinate 128,040,040 downwards.
TTGGAAAATTTCTGACAAAACGACCTTCCACCGAATTAAGTGATCCTAAGTTCTCAGTGGAAAATACAGAAAACTAAACCAATTTTCCAGGGAGATTGATGCGAAACTGTCAAAGATTACTGTAGAGCACATCATTGACAAGCGCAGAAGTTTTGACTGATCAGTGATGTATCATTACTGAGACTGTAGAGTGAATACGTTTGAAAATGGGTTCTCTCTCTAAGGTTGTCGTTGGTATCCGTGTGTCGCTAAGCTTAGCGTCAACTGGGAGGGTTGGAAGTTCGAATTAATCTCCACCAAGGATACTCCTAAGAGGCCCCCAGCTTGCATCGGGTTACCCATCATGCCAATCGAGAGGCCGAGGCTCCTTCAAGCCCTCTGTTTGCAAAACACGAAAGTCCCGATGAACGTATTAATACGTTCTTAAAGCTGCGAGGACAAAGCCAGTTATTTATGCCCCTCATTAATGACGAGTGTCTGCCTGCTTTTGATGAGGCAGCCTATAAATTACGCTTTGACTTACGCAATGCCAAGATAAAGGTTTTCCGGTCAAATTCAGAGGACGAGCATGATTCCGGTAGGCAGAGTCAATGACTTCTGGAGCACATGTGCTTAAGGGCAGCAGGGGCGGTGGATCAACATGAAGGTAGTACAGATCAACCTTCAGCATTCTGAACTTACCTCGAGCTCGAAAAATCTGCTTCTTTTCTTGAGAGAGGAAGACATTGACATAAGATCTCTGCAGGAGACCTAGGATCGCCGCAATGAGTCCATCAAGGGGCTAGTTGATAAGCAATACGTTTTCTTCTACAATAGTAGCAACCCAGACCATTGTAAACCACGATTTTGCATCTCAGTCAAAAAATGTATTATTACCTTCCTCTGCCCGCAAATAAGCCCATCATATGTGGCAGTTGTCAGAATGGAAGTTTCAGACGTGGGTGAGCTGTAGATCTCCTCCGCCTTGGATCACGTCAATGAATCAGCATGTATAAGCATAGTTCTGTCAAAAGGATATTCATGTCCGTCTTTTATAAAAAGATAAGACGGAACCGGATGGACAGAATATATTGGTGAATCTCTTGGGCTATTAATGATACCCTGACGGAGTCAGTTGTGTAGATGGGGCAAAAGGATAGTGACTCTACGAGGGACTAGAGTAATCCATGCGAACTTAGGAAACACCAATCTTGCGAAATTCGTGGTGTCATATCTCCGCTACTGTGGCTAATAGTAATCAAAAAATTTTTAAGTAAAGTCGATGAGGCGGGCGAAGTGATTGCGTATGCGGATGATTCACCGATCGCGATATCAAGAAAGTGTCTATCTGTGATCAGTCAGATCATGGGAAGAGCCCTCGGGTTGGTCAGCAACTGGGCCAGAAGACGTGGTTTTGGTGTAAGCCCAGTCAAGACAAAACTGATGCTGTTTACTACAAAAACCAAGTTACCATCTTTTTCCCTTCCAAAATTAAATGGATAACAACTGACTATCTATCAGCCAACTCAAAAAGAAGAGCGTGCTAGGAAAGCCTGCCACTGAAAGACAATTTTGGTGTCGGGACTGCCAAACCTATATGGCTACGCTGATATTCTCAACCACCTGCCGCTAGAGGTGATAAAGGTTACAACGGGCTATACCCTGACTACACTAAGTTTCGGGAAGAACTTCGATGTGCAGTTCCCGACCAGGTGCAAATTAAAAGGGAGTGAGGTAATACCTCTCTTTTGACAGATGGGTTCAAAATTGACTGTGATGTGGGTGCAGGAGTCTTCTGTGAAACACTTAATATCTCTGAATATGACCAACTCTCTGATCATGCCAGCATTTTCCAGGCTAAATGGTTTGCAATCATGAAAGCATGTCTCGTGCACGGGAGCATACAAGAAACCCACGAAGTAGCCATATAGTAAAGCTGCTATCATGTCACTCAAATTCTGTAGGGATAGGGATGTCTTCCAAGCTTGTAAGCAAGTACTGCAAAAAACACTAAACAACCTTAGAGGAAGGCACACATTCACCGTACTTTGGGTGCCGGGACATAGGCACATAGAGCGTAATGAAGTAGGAGATGAGATGAGACATATATGGCCAATAGGGAACCATGCAGCATACAGGCCTATTCGATAATGCAGAAAAAACTAAAATTCTCTCTCGCCAGATCTCGCTACCGGACGTGGGGATGTGCATTTTTTGGTAGTCTCTAGAGGATGCTTTTGAGGAGAAATAGGGGAGTTGCTTCAATTCCAATATCCTATGAATGGCTATAGACTACCCCTCTACACTCCTATTCTCCAAATTGGCTTTCCTGTAAACTCCATCATTAAAACAGCTTAATAGAGTGTTTGATCTCAAAACGGCGCTTCTTGTCCTAATTGGGCTTCTGGCCCGTCACGCCTTAGCCGCTACTTTAATCAACCAACCAAATGTCAAACGATTACCCATTTATATGGATAAAAAAAAATCAGAGCATGCTGTTGATCTCAACACCTTTTAGTCCAGTCATATTAGCATTTCAAATAGAAAAAAAAGAGTGAGGCTAATTTTTTGTTGTTTTTGAATCAGTGGAATCCCAGGAGTAAAAAAAAAATTTTGATCGGAAGGGTCCCAAAAAGGACAAAAAAGGACACTATTTAATCCTTGACCGAAGGTCGGCATGCGGGGTATCATATCAAAGGGAAAGTCGAGTTCATTACATATCCGGTGTTTATTTCCTGTTTCAACGATCCTCAACCGAATTAATCGCGTTTCGTGTTTCCTAACTTATCATGGAATCATGGTGTATTTTCCAAAGCCACAACTACGCGAATAATTCAAGTTGTCACTGCATTTTCCATTTTTTTTTTAGAATCTATAGTAGCCGAAGATTGATTAGAATCTATAGTAGCTGAAGATTCTTCCATTCAATTTGCTAAAAAAATTGTTTGGAAAGCTTTGAAAAAGGACATAAAAGGACACTAATTAATCCTGGATCGAACGTGGGCATGTGGGGTGTCATATTAAATTGGACGTCGATTACATTCCATACCCGGCGTTTGTTACTTGTTTCAAGGACCCTCAAATTAGAAAATCGCGCTCAAATGAAAAAATTTCGTGTTTCCCGTAACTTATCATCTGTATCTTTCCAAAGGCATAATTATGCAAATATTTGAAGTTGCCACCACTTCCTTAACTTTTAGAATCTATCATAACTGAAGATTCTGCCATTTATTTTGCTAAAGAAAATTTTTATCTGGAAGGTCCGAAAAAGGACACGTGAGGAGTGTCATATTAAAAAGTACGTCGAGTGCATTGTTATTATATTCCAGTATTGTGAGGAGTTACGGGAAACACGAGATTTTTTTCATTAAAGCCCGATTTATTCCATTGAGGGTCCTTGAAACAGGAAACAGTGTCTTGGATATTAGCCTGTGCCCAGAAGACTCGTTCTCCGCTTGATATTTAGTTTTTCTCTGCATTTTTTTTTCCTGTACTAAGCTCTAATCGTTCCATTTTTACACCGATAATCCAGACCCCGAAAGGTCGTAAATTCGATAATTCGGATTTTGGTTGAGTCCCAAATTTTCTTTGATTTTGAAAAATCTGCTGATTTTATTAAGTCTTTTTCCTTAGTGGGCCCTAGATTTAAATGTACAGCGATATTGACTATAAAATTAATTATTTTCGTTAAATTTTTTTTTAGAATAGCTAATCATGTGTTATAGGCTGCATTTCGAACATTCGAATATTTCGATAATTCGGATGGGGGTCTGGTCCTAATCGATCCGGAATATCGGGAAATGTGAAAGAAAGGTTATGAATGCTCGACAAGTGGACGGAGCCTAATTCCGTGGGCTATCCGGACTTCGATGCTGGGTTTCCCAAACCCGAGGGCAAGGTTGCGTGCCCGCAACAATTGGAGGTTAACCCAATCGCGACGTCGGACTATCTTGTCATAATGAAGAAAAATCTGGCAAAGAGAATATCTAAAAGGATGTACTCAAGTATCGCATCGATTTTCGAATTTCATCTCAAATTTACACTAAACCATAAACCAAACAAAAACTAATCAAATGATCTAAAATCCAATTTAAACTAAAACCTCCTTTCTCAGTTTTCAAATAACCGCGCATCAAACTTCTCACCATTTTATTAGCCCGTTTTCCGTCCATTATACGAACCGCCAGCCTCTTCTATATTTCAAAACTTCGCAGACACAAAACAAAATTTCCACAAACGCGAATCCATTACTTCCGCTACATCCGAAACTTTTGTGAACTCATTAATTGTCTTTTGAGACCATTAACGAAATACACCATGTCTTTGGCGACGTCCAAATACACGCGTGGGATCATAGAATATAGGTATATAAGCGCCCCTTTATCGTCTCCTCCGAGATTCGAGTTCCTTTTACTTTATATCATTTTGCATTTCGCGAGGAGCTTTTAGCAGTCCTTGCACGATTTCCTCGCACTTGTCGCCCTGTCACTATACATTTGCCTGGGACTTCATCATCATCATCATCGAAACGTCTCAAGAAATCACGTAAAACACTTTCGGGACGGGTGTAGCCATAATAGCAGTGAACTCAGCAAAAACCCTACTGGTTGGCAGGGAACGTTCATCGGTTTTTCGGTATAGAGGACTGGGGCAATTCGAGGTCGACCTTATACTTTGTAGAGTTACATGGACCTGCCGATGCCGGGCAGAGGCATACATTCTCTTAAAGAGGAATAAATTTCAAAGCTATTTTGCGGAAATTTCAATTATATTAAATTTCCTTTCTCATATCCATTGAAGCGTCATTGATCAGAATGTAATTAAGGGGAGCTCTCGTGCGCTGGTTTTCTTCTCTATGGAGTCATCCAACGTACAACGAAATATGATTATGTTCCCGAAGGATGCACGAAATATGGGTGTGGCTCTAACTTGTGTATAACTAAACGACGACGACGAACGTGCAAAATTGTCTTCGTTCGTTCGTCCTGACGTTGTCCCAGTTTCGGTTCTGTGAACCGGGTGCAGATGGTTTACATTTATACAGTTTGTGACTTAAGGATGCCCCGAGGGGCAACAATAATGTGAATGTTGAAAGTGAATGAAAAATTAACGAAATCCAGAAGGACATTAAGGACCTTTTCTCGCATGTAAAAGAATAGCAAAGTTTGCACACTGACACACAGGTTCGTCATACAGTAACCTACTATGGGGAGCCAAAATGTGTAGGTATAGTTCTGTACTTTGAATGTTCTCTATGCTAAACGAAACCCTCGAAGCCAGGCAAGGATACTTTTCTTCTGTAAAACAAAGGAAATCTTCGCGTTTGCACAAAAGTATAGTACAAACACACAAGGATGTCAGCACTACTAGACATTTTAATTGTCGCGTATGCCCTCCGTCTTACTTTCGTACACTGCATCCTGAAATTTTATTGCATTGAGCTTTCTTTCGGTACGCCATTATATATAATGTAGGTCTTTCCCCCCGAAGACGGGCGCAGAGCGTGGGAAATACATAGCAAGGACGAAGAAGCCTTCAGAAAGTCGTCGTTCGACTCACTACACACATTTTGATATCTCTTATTGCAAGACGAATGGCATTACATTGCTATCGTTGTGTAGGCAGGGTAACTATACAACACTATATGTAAACAAATTTATTTCATTGGAGTGGCAAAAGAGAAGCCTTGAAAGGATTCACATTTCGCGGAAAATTGTGCGGGGGATGTTTGAACGAAATATGTATGTAAGGTAGAAGGCAGACATGTTTTTTTGGTTTGTTGATGTCAGTGAGAGGAAAACTTGTGCGTAGTTTCATGTTTGGTGATAAGGATGGATTACAGACATAAATTGACATCGGTTATAGGATTACATTTGAATATTAACTTGAATTTATGACAGCACTTTAAAAAGAGATTCAGTGAGTTGCAGACACTCAATCAGACAGTTCAATCTTAAACTACTGAGCGTGTTTTTGAATTTACCGCTCCAGAGTGGAAAAATTTTATAAGAAACAGGCGAAAAAGGGGTTCGTTTTGAAAAGTATTGCTTTTGTAAACAAGATTCCCCCATAAAAAAGGTTCGATACTTGCCCGCCGAGTGAAACTACAGAAAAGGTCTTTATGAAAATTGCACTAACGGTAACGTGTACTGAATATGACAGCTTTGTATATCTCTTTCGGCTCTAAAGAAACTGCCAAAAGGTCCATATCGATTCGCGCTCTCCTAACGGTGCCAAGGTGTCAAACAGGGTGTTGAATTGTTTTTTGTTTAAATATCTATAACGGTAAAGTTTGTTAAATGCAAAATTTAAAAATTCAAAAGTCAAAATTAATAATAATTCATAATTCACAATTTATAAATCATAATCCATAATTTATAATTCATTCAAAATTGATCGCATTGGTCTATTGAAATTTATCACGTTTCGAGAAGGGATGATTCTCAGTACCGTTATTGAGGAAGTCGTCTATGACGAATTTGAAACTTATAATGCCATAAACGCTGAGCCAGTTTTCGGAAATATCTTGCTGAACCAAAAACTTGAACACTCAAATGAATGATAAGGTGTTCTGAAAAAAATTTCATAACTCCTAGGAACGCCAATGATGACCTACTAAAATCTTATCTAAACGCTCGGTCAATATGAGAAAAAAAACAAGCAATATTATTTTCAGAAAACTCTCGATGACGCGGACACAACCCCGAGGGGAATGAGGTCATGAAGGAAATGGGAGAAACCGCATAACACCTACCTAAGTGTCCGACGCTGCTTCCAAATATTGTCTCGGTCCTGTTCCCTTAACACGAGAGCTGCAGCCCGTAGGACACGGTGCATCAGAGCTGATGGTTGACATTTCTGCTATAACATTTGATAAACTTTGGAAAGCTGCTGTAAAGTTATTGAAGGCTAACGCTTCAGAGTCAAATAAGGCGTTAAAGGTTTGCAATCCATACTATATACTCCTTATAAATAAAATAAATAACTGGCGCAACCGTCTAATAATCGACCAAGGCCGCAGATGTGTTAGTGACGTACAGTTTCCATAAATTTGACTGCTTTTGAAGACGTGTTGAGATCAACAACACGCTCAGTAGAGTTATTTGCTCATTTAACATCTGAGTGAGATTACAGTTCGTCGCATGGGTCGTGAGTTCTAAAAACACCATAAACTGAATTCGCTCACGTTGAGACTCGAACCCACAACCCTGTGCACTGAAGATGGGCGCACTAACCACTACACGAATCGGATCCCTCATAAAAACAAAAACAAAAGTTTGTGTGCACCTTTACCTCACCAAATAAACCGGATGTAGATCCAAGTTCATATCGGTCAATCTGGACATCTTGGGAATAATTTTTAACAGACTCATCGGTAGTGGAAGAAAAGGAGAGAGATATAAAAGATAATCACAGCAACCTCTCAAATCGTGTTTTCCAATACCATAGTTATGGACGGATCAAAGGGTTGCAGCAGGAGTTCCACATGGGTCAGTTCTTTCTCCGCTGCTATATAGATGATTGTATAACGCTTCCAGTATAATTTCCTATGCCTAATGGAGTGACTGTTGGAGGCTTAACAGTCGTATAGTTGTAGCAATCTCCAAAGAAGCTATGATTGATTCGATACTGAACTTTAAGTCCAAGATAAAGCAGAAGATTGTTTTTGGCCAAGGCTGTCACATTCATACTGTGTGCTCACCGGTTTGAGCTGTTACACTAAATTTTTCTGAACGATATACCGTAAGAGAGAGATTTCATAACGATATACTATATTCCTAATTTTAGTGTGGACATTTTTTTAAGACTAAAAGTTATGGAAATTTCTAGTTAACTAATTGCAGCACCCAAAATGTAAATAAGCGTCTAAAGGTCCTTAAAGTTCATCCTTGGTCAAATAAAATCACTTTCCATTCAAACTGAATTTTTGTGGAGTTTAAGGACCTTCAATCAAATGCCTATAATTACATTAGCTGAAAAAAAAACACTTGGCCCTAAAAAATATTCTCACTAAAATTAACGAAGCAAATCGTATACCGTTATGAAATATGGACAAAATCGCCTAAAAAAACTTTGGCAGTACAGTTATTTTGACTTACACCAAACAGTGAGTCTGATCTCTCGGTTACACGTTACACAGAGAAGGTCACACTTCTCTCAAACCCAAAATAGTGTTGCCGTTGCAGAGTAAAAAAAAATGGAAATATATATTAAGATTTGCAGTTACAGTGGATGAAAAATGATAGCAATGTGTGCGATTTTTCTTCCATTGCAAATATACATAACTACAAAACAGTGATTTAGTTTTTGAAAATATTTTTTTCCGTAAGGGACATCATAGTAGTAGTCTGGCTGGTCTAGCGGTTAGTGCGCGCATCTTCGGTGCACAGGGTCATGAGTTCGAATCTCACCGTGGTGTTTTTCGAACTCACGAGCTTGTGACGGACTATGATCTCACTCAGATGTTAAACGAGTACCCATATATGGGGATAAATAACACTGCTGAGCGTGATGCTGATCTCATTACCTCAACAAAAAGCAGATAAGATCTTGGAAATAGGATATCACTAACACATCCTGCGGCCTTAGTCCAATGTTGGATTGTCGCGGCTGTTATTTTTAAGGGACATCATATGCGCTATCACCCGTTACCGCCTTGACGTTTTGCGGTCCTGCGGTTCCATCTATAGGAAAAAGAATTCCCACTTGAAACTGTCGACTTTTTCCATGTCACAGTAAACTCTTATGTACATGAATACAAAATATCTCTAACCCAAGGCGTTGATCTCCTTCTTTTCTTGGAACTTAGCACGATTCGCGTAGTTCTGTCTGTGTTGTTTGATCGTCATCTATACTCGTATTCTGGCGATGTAGAGCCAGCCAAAGGTTTGTGTTCGTAGAGACGATTCATATGCGATTATCACTCTGCGAACGCTGTTAAACCACTGGTTCTGGTACTATATTCGTATAATGTTATTTAAGTCATAGTCGATACAAGGAATAAAGCCACATTCAAAAACTAGGCGAAAAGGGGTCGGAATTGGATGCTGCACTTGAATCGCTGAGCGATCATCGCATGAGTCGTCTCTAGCAACACAAACCTTAATACATCAGATAAGACCCAGCGAATCGAGCTCTTACAGCTTGCAATTATATCAGTTCTCATTCATTTCCCGAGATTAATTCTCGCCTTGCTTTGGTGGCTTCTTTACTTTATCGCTCCTTCCGTGCAGTGCTATACTCCTTCGCATTTATCTGCTTGAAGTGCTTACTTCTGTTTTGCGTATACATACATATTAATATTTATAATCGTCATTTGGAAAAGCAATCTACTTCATCCATAAGAATCCTTGGTAAGAACAAAACATCTTCCTTGTATTATATTATTCTGAGAAAGTCTCGATTCCTATTCCGGCATTGTTGTTAACATTTCAAATCATGGTATGGGATTACGAAATACACTGATAGTGCAGTGTCTTTTCTTATTATCGTCACTCTGCCTCCACTTTTCAAAACTCCTTTGCAGCCTGCACTATCCTAGAACCGAACGAATCTTAAATGTGATGTTATTGTCGCTTATCAGATACACTCTCTATACTCTTGACGAGACTGAAATGAGGATGATATGGCGTTTTCATGCAAAACCGACTCCCATTAGCACTGGAGGCCGGTCGTCGTCGTCGTCATCGTCATTGCCATCCTATCTGTATCTACGAGTACATCAGCACGAATGGGATTCCAAGTTGGTTGACCTGAAATCCTTTTGCCATCAGCCCACAGCACCATCACTTCGTCCTATGTGTTTTCAGCGTGTTGTTGCACTTCCATGTATTTTTCCTTGTGGCTCTATGAATATACAAAAACAGGCGTACCAGAATCGCGGCATTGATTCTACACAACCTATGTATGCTGGAACCACCATACAAGACGTCGTCAACTATTACGCCATTGGCACCATATAGATATGAAGAGCGAGCGCGGCAATAAAACAAATACGGTTTTCCCCATTTTTTCCGTATTCGAGGATGTTGCGGAGCGGAAATACGGATGTCAGGATATATCATATAGTTATATACAACACATTAGAGTGTTGTTATGGTTGGCTTTTTTTTTGCTTGGGCTTTTACGCTCTATAAAATGCGGCTAACGGTAGCAAAACAGCATATGCTCCACAAGGATGAGGAAGACGTGCAAAGCTCTCTCTATGATGTTGATGACTCTTTCGAGCTATCGTGTCGTCGAGAGATTTTTAAAAGTGCTAGCGTAAATTTAGTTCACGCGGATTTACGTAAGGAGGCCACAATGCAAGCTTAAACCTTTTTGCAATCGCGTTTTTGTCATCATATCCTTATGAATTCATATTAGCGTAAAAATACACGGCGCGTGGTATTATATGGCATACACTTGGCATAATGTGGGCATTGTGTTGTATTGTCGACACGGAAATTAAAGGAAGTGCGGTGTTTTTTATATTGAGTGTCGAGTGCCATTTTTTGAACGAAATTTGGCCAATATAATACAGTAGAGCGTCGAAAAAGATGGTTCGGATAACCGAAAGTTGGTTTAATGGGGATTCCATAGAAAACTTAAAGAAATGAAAAAAATTAATTGAACGAAAACGAGAAGCAATTGGGTAATCCTGATGAGATATATCAGACGATAGATATTAAAACGTACGGGAGAAATTTCAAATTCTAATCCAAAATTCGAAATTTAAAAAATTTCAAATTTTGTAAGTTTCAGTTTCTTAATATTTGTTTAAAATTCTGAAATGTCAAATTTCTTAAAAATTCTGAAAAGTCAAATCTCCAGAAACTCAAAATTCTAAAAATTTAAAAATCTAAAAATTCAAAAATCTAAAAAATCGAAATTCTTATAATTTAAGAAAAAAGCTGAGTCTTGCTGGGTTAATGGAATCTTCGGATAATCGACCCTCTACTGTACATAGTTTGAAAGGGCTGCATTATATTCCTTAGATATTGTTACCTCAATGCCAGATCGACGCGTATTATTTTACGTTGTGTAAAAATTAGGCAGACACACTCCATTCGTGTCTTTTGCATGTTTCTGTGAGAATTGTTTGCAGAGTCGTGTTTCTGGCATATGTTTTGTGGACATTTTCAGTATGTTATGGTAGATCAGATAAACTTAAATGTCACAAAAAGGGCAAAAACGGCAGTTTGGTGATGCTGATGCATAACATCAAAGCGGACGTTAAATCCATTCTATTTCTGCATTTTTAGATTTATAGTATCGCGAATAAATGGCACACTGAAGGCTACTGAATTGACCCTTAGCAAATGGGAACAAATAGGATGCCAAGATTTCTTCATCCGTTTGTCGTGATAACACGTTTTTTATTACATATTCGGAAATGCAATTTCGTGCACTTTCGGGGACTTTAGGCATTTTGCTTAGAGCCACATGGGCTATAAATTTGTCACAGATCTTATTCCCATATAGGCTACCGTTATACAACAATCCCTGGGAATTTTTTTTTTTATTTGACTGCTCTCATTGGGGAACGGATACGTATCGGGTGTTTTGGTATTGTATTTTGAATCTACGAAAAAAACAAATTTTTTACACGAAAATAATAGAAAATACCGTTATTGTATGGTTTGAATCGGCATAACGCCCTTAAGACTGCACGTATCGATATGAAATTTGATTTAGGCAAAAAAAGTTACAAATTCGTCGTATATGTAATACATTTTAGTGAACATTACCGTTATAGGGATATTCCCCAAAACGGTATACATATGTGTTCAGAATTTTTACCCTTGAGAACTAAGAGAACTGTTGGCCTTTTATTTGCAGCGGCAGAAGCTACGAATTTGTTGTTGTTGTTTGAGCGGCACAAACGGGAAACATTTCAAAATTAGTTGCACGTTTTATTCGAAGATGGTAGGCATTCAATCCTCGAGTCGAGATTGAAAAAGAAGGCTGCTTAAATTGGCGGTAACCATAACGCGAGATGTGTTAATTGCGTGGGAGCAGCCGGACAATCGAAAATGTGGTCCACATCGTGTGGACTGGTTACGCAGGCCGGGCAGGTGTTGGCGATTTCGCTATCTATGCGTGATAGATAAGAGTTTAGTCGCGGGCGCCATCCGGATCGGAGTTGAGCGAAGGTAGTGCCAGGCGCTCTTGGTAGTTGTTCTTAATCAGGAGATTGGTTGTTGCCAAGTACACGATTGTTTGCGAGACTATGAGTAGCTTTTCTTTTAGAACCTCTTGTGTGCTTGTGTTTGTGTGGATGTTTGCAATAGCCGCCTTGTAGTCGGATTTATCGAAGGGAACGTTTTTGTGTTGCTATGGACTTCGCGCTCTTTGTCCCTGATTGAGCGTCGACGCGGAGGAGGTGTTTTGCCCATGAGCTGGTTGTTCGGGTGGTTAGCTTGATAACATCCGATAAAACATTGCTTAGTAAGAAGCTCATTGTGATTCCTCAAAGTCATAATTTTAGTCTCCTGATGTATATGATCCTGTGAAGAAACACAGCCGGTGATGGTGCGTAGTGATGTCTGAATATGACTCCAATTTGTGTTGCAGAAACCAGTTGTCCACGTCGATGCTGCATAATTGACTATCGGGGGCAGGGTTGCCAGATATTTTCAGAAGAAATCGCCAAATTTCAGTTTTTTTATAGCCCAAAGTAGCCCAACAAATTTTATTGCCAAAATAAAACGTAATAAGCTAATCTTTGTACATAAATAATTTCATTAAATGCAAAAATACACTTGGGAGCGAAGAAATCACCCACCCCCAACGCTTTAAAACATGATTTATGTCTGTAAAGTTAACGCTACCACTTTTAAATTTCGATGATCGCTATAGTGCAATAAATATCGCGAATTTGCCGTAATTCAATGGCAAAAGCAAAAAATATGCCGAGCACCTCCTTCCCTTAAAAACAACCCCTAAGTGTTTTTCAAACCCCAAAGAGCGTATGAAGCCTTAAAACCCAAGTTCATCGCATCGCAATGAAACAGATGCATTTGCATGCTCCAGAGGTTATCTAGTATATCTGCACTCTTACAAAACTTTCCACGCCCCTCAAAAACTACCTCAAAGTCCGCTTTAGTCCCCATACACAGTTTAACAATTCAAGTTATAAGTATCGTCGTAAAAAAAAATGTAAAGTTTTAACACAGTTTAATAATAAATAATGTTTTTTTCATTGATTTTACTGAGTTAAAAACAAAAACAGACTGTTTAGTTTTTATTGAGTAATCGTGTTTAGAATGGAAGCATTTGGGGTGGGTCGATTTTTTTGCTCCGAAGTGTATAAATAAAGTCTCTTTCGAATGGGAAAAGTAATTGGAAATGCCCTTTTCACGATCACCTTACATAATGTGGCAGAAATAAAATAATAAAAGATAATTTACTTAAATGTGGAAATATTTTTTGAACGTCGGCTGTTTTAATTTAAAAAACTTTCAGCCAAGATGGGCCAGTGTCATTTGGAATTGCTTCTTCAATCGTGTCTGACCCATTTAGTGTTAATAATAAACTGAATCATTTTCAGAGAATGTTCTGCTTTTTTTTAATTCTAATGGATCAGTACCCTTCAAAAATCTACTTTGTCTTGGAAAAATAATATTTAAAACAAAAGTAAGTACCTGGCGCGTATTTTATGTAGCCCAAAAAATCGCGCGGCGACTTTTGAGAATTTTTGTCGCCAATTGAGAAAAAAGATAGCCCAATTGGCGAGAAGGAGCCCAATCTGGCAACCCTGATCGGGGGCGACCAATGGCTTTGTACGTCGCCAAAAGCCTTTCTTTATCTGTACCCCATGTACTATACCGGCAAGAGCTTTAAGTATTTTATTTTTGCTCCTAAGTTTTGCACAGATGTTTTCAGCATAGGTGTTGAATTTGCCGGAGTTGTCGATGAGATCGCACATTTCGGGAATATCATTGCCGGTTGTCATGATGGTACAGTCGTCGGCGTATGATATGATTTCGGTGGTATGGCAAGTCCTGATGGAAGATAGAAATCCACTCTGGGGGACGCCTTGTTTATTTTTTTTCTGAGCTTAGCTTTAGACTTCGCGAATTTGTCATGTCATGTCCGATGGAACCCACAACTATCAGGGGCGCCCTATAGTGTAGTGACGAAGAGTAGCAATTTTTGACTGTTTTGTGAGTCATTGGAACTAAGACCCTGTTGAACAAGTTAGAAGTGCTCATGTTTGCTACGAAGCAGGTTTAAGCAAGAGTTTTAAGGAACATTTTAGTGCTGTTGTGGGTAAGAGACCCCGGCAAAAGTGCAAGGTCCTGGGTGGCTCGGTCTAAACTCATCAATTTTAGTAGTTGAAAAGGTGGATTTTGATAAGGTGGACTCCCGGTTCACAATAATGAATTAGAAAAACTACGAATTATCAAATAAGCTAAAAAAATCACACTGGCATGCCGATCGGTAAATATACCTATAGTGTATAACAAATTGTTTACTTTTTTGGAAATGATATAATTGTTGTTGGTATGTTAACCGTACTATCCTATCCAGTGACGTAGATAAGCGGAGGGTCAAAAGAATCAAAACTCCCCGCCTTAGGTCGCACATCTTTTTCCTGCGATCGTGAGATAATGTACTTGTTTGACAAAAGAGTATCAATTTAATTTCGGCATTGAATTAAGTAAAACAGAAAAAAAACTATTCTTCAAATTTTAGATGGTAAAATGGTTGGTGACTCTTGTATGATGCGAAAGCAATGCAAGTAGCAACATTTCTACTGCGTAATTTACATGATGAATTGAATTGAACAGTAGGAACTGAAAAATTGCTCAATAACTATTATATAGAAATATATAATTTTTGTGGTCAGTTCTTCTCTATATTTCGCAATTGTAAATGGTAACTTTAATATCAGACAGAAAAATATGGTTGTTTCAAAAATTTTGGCTAGTAGTAGATAATGTTGTGTAGTGGGCCCTCATTTCGTTTTCGAACACAAGATATTTTTGAAACGTTACGCCACTGGTCATGGACGACCTTACAGCATACTCCCTCGTTACAGCGATATTTACAATAAACCCGAAAAATCAAAATAACTAAAAAAAAACCCAAAGAGTGCGCGAATCTATAATCGACTTTTGGCAGTTTATTCAGAAACCACAAAAGCTACAAATTTAACATGTAAAACTTGTCAGCAAATGTTATATTTATCGTGCTATTTATAAAAACCTGTTTTTAGGGGTGTTTGACACTCTGTATAGCACCGCTAGCGGTACTTGTACAGACGGCGACTTTTGAGGTCTTGTTAAGGACATTGAAAGGAAGGCTCATGCAAAAATGTAGGTGTCAGCTAATTTTTTCAAAGTGAAATGCTAAATTTCCTAGAGTAAGAAGTGATCCGAGAATCACGTTATCTAGCTCACAAATAGCGGGATTGTGAATATTGCCAGAGATAGCACGATAACGGTAAATTTTTAACCAATTCTATTGATGGAGTTGTTACTTGAACAAATTGTCCTATCGACCATTACAGTTAGCCATTTCAACCAGGTCTGTCGCCCGGCAGTATAGTAACATGGGGAGAGCTCATCAGTATATTTAATTTTGGAGGGGTGTCTCCTATGACAATCGTATAACAGAATACTCTAATTTCATTAGTTTCAAATTTCTACATGAATCGGGATGAAGGGTCAGTGACTCATCCAAATTGTAGGCGCTTCGTGTCGTATACTAATTGACGCATTTGACAATATTAAAAAAAAAACTCCATTCTTGGTATGCAGGCTACTAAATCCTTTTTAGAGACTTCAACAAAATGACAGGGCATGTGGGGTCCGAAAAACGAGCACTTAATGCTCGTAATTGCAGGACGTTAACAAAAAATGTGGACTTACTTAAGGACAACAATCCATTTCCCCAGTCAAACCCTTTTTGTCCAAAAATTAAAGATTGGCTCTACTCACATTGGTGTTAGTACGAGTACCACAGTTAAAGTGTCGCATAAACTACTTAGATTGACATAGTTCTTGTAGCTTGTAGGTTGCAAACCAATCCACAATTATGGATCAGCAAAATGTCCAGTTGAGGCCACCATACCGCTCCGTTCCAATAAAAATTGCTGAGGACCCCTGTGTGACAAGTTAATCCTTGGTTTCGGTTTCATCAATTTCTACCCAGTCACCGAGTATAGGTTAACTTGATGCCCTGAATCTCGTCTTGAAAATGCTGAAGTATCCATCGTAATGCGACTGAAATCCTACAGCACATCTAGCCTTCGGAGATATGATTGAATCGAGGCAGCATTATATAGCACTCGGGGCACGTTTGCGAGAAGGCAGCGTCCGCAACAGTTGCTCTCGCACGAATTACGTCAAATGTATGGGATCTCAGGACGAAGCTCAACTGTCGAAAAAGGGTCTCGGTAACTAGAGTCGCATCTGGGAAACGCACCATGCTCCACTAGGAGTTACGGTAATTAAGAGAGAGATTGTGTGACAGAAGTCTTTACATTTTTTAAAATACGCTAAGCCAAATATTTGATTTGATATCTTTTCTAAAAAAATTCAACTGAACACAAACATCGTATTGATCGGTCTTCTATCGTAATGTGACGCTAGATAAAAGCACCATCGCCGAAATTACTGCAGCAGTCTAAAGTCACGAGTAATATTGGTGGTCTTAGCCCCCTCCAGAAGACGACTGGTTACGCCACTGACCGGCAAGATTTTCATGAGACCGGCCGCCCGGCAACACCTTCTAGGCCCGTCACTGCCGGACTAGGCCCGAGCAGGTGGTAACCCTACTTACAGTATTGACCATCGAATGCGGGACACCCTGTATAACTTAGTCCCCATGACAATAACGTTTTTTACAACAGTTTGGGAAAAGGATACAACAACAACCCTCGACAAGAATAGAGTCACTATTCTTACTTCCCATTCCACCTAGGACCGGTTTCTCGTACATATTATCTAGTGGTTAGTCTTATCGTATAGACAAGACTCAAAAATTTAATTCAATATAATATAAAAGCTTTCAGAAAATAGTGTGCGTCTTGTGTATACGATAAGGCTAACCACTAGATAAGATATACGAGACACCGGCCCCTAGAATATCCTAAATTAAAATTAAACGACTTCATTTCTCCAATTATAACGTTCCCGAAATTACACGTTACATAAATCATAGAATTCAGCACAATATGCATTTTGAAAATTTTCATTACTCTCTGCAGACCACGTTACCACGAACTTTACTATCTCCCAGAGGGACTCATTACAGTTTAATTTCCATAGCAATGTTGCAGCCGTCCAGACAAATGTCTCGCCATAAATCAGAGTCACTAAGTATTTGCTCTTCTCCAGAATAATGTACGAGTATGTTGGTTCGTCCGTTCAGTTTCAGAATAAAACAGAGTCCCAGAGTGCTTGTGGTGTTTTATTATGGTATTCCCGCGCTTGCTGACGAAACATTCCGACCAAAAACATGTCATCCTAGCTACGGCTGCTCCTGCTTCTATATCATTCCTAACCTGTCAGACAATTTTGCACATAATTGATCAAAATATTTACTTGTTTGTGTTGTATGGTAAATGTTTGGAGTGTTGTCTGAACATTTTCAAAAGATTAAGAATAGAATGGTGCGAAAATAGAAAATCTCCCGATGGCGATGGATGTATATGAATTTTCAAGACGTTTTCTGTATAAAAGATGCTCACTAAGGGAACACAAAAGGATAATGAAAAGTTTAGTGATTAATATAGAAATTGAAATGGGTGTGGATATGGTTTTGAAATTTGTCCTTTGAGGAGGCCTGAAATTAATTCGATTGAGCGAGAATTTTGAATGTTCTAATTATAGAGTAAAATACACTAAGACAAAACTCTTACTGTAATCTCCTCGTATATTCATACTAGGCACTGTTTCTCGAATAGAATCGCGAAACACTTTGGGTGAGGAGACTAAAGCATCCCTGTGTAAGGAAAGCCTAAGGGAATTCACACTCAAGGAGATTTAGTCTGGGCCTACTCAATCAACATGTTAACACTTCCTTTCACACCTGTCTTTCGCATTAAAACTTCAACAACGTGGAAGTGATAACATTATGTCTTGGGGCTTAAGTTCATATAGAATTTATTCACTTCTGAATTCATATATACATATTCAGAACATACAGAACCAATAAAAGAAATCATGAACATGTCGCACATATGTAGGAACACCGGAAGTCTTGATATGATTGTGTCTCTTGGATGTGCTTTTGGTTCCTTACCTGTTCATCTGGTTTGTTGAAGCCCACCATAATCTACCGCTCGAACAACATACATACAGAAATTGCATTTTATGGTTGTAGTATGAAACTATTCTTGGTCTTTAGTTTTTATACACTTCTTTTCCAGCAACAGAGCAACCACTTGAATCTTTTCCATACAAATACGAGTACTCCTTTCACGAGTGACTCCTATATGCGACTTGAATGCTCTTTTTAGTCTCTATACCAGATTAGAGTTCGTGGTGTCTTCTTTGTTCACCGTCATCCGAACCGCACACGTTTTTCTTTATAGTCAAGTCAAGACTCAACCGAGATCCCAAAGGCATATGGTCAAACGTATACTAACTCGGAAATAATGACGAGATTGAAAATACTACTTCCAACTTCCAGATTCAAATCTATATAGCATCTAGCTCTTCTAGAGTTTTAGTGCAATTGCTTTTTCGTCTTTGAGGGATACATTCGAAATGGTGCGACTGTTTCTTTTTGTCCATAAGCCAGACCACAATTCGCCGACGGTATATGTACATCTTGTTGATTATTCCTTTTCTTTGTTTGCTCTATAGTACGAGTAGCACACTTGCATTTTAGATTTATCGCGTTATTTTGAAATGTTTGCGCCGAGTTGGCTTTCTGAACTCTTGAAACTGGAGTCACTGGAAGCGAATTTAAGTACGTTTGTGTATGATCTATTTTTTGACAAAGTACAGCATTTTGTTGCCAAAAGGGCAGAAGTTTAGAATTCTGCCTCAGGAATACTTGAATGTTTGATAAATGTGGTATAATGTACCATGTAATGAGTGTAGGCAATTATTGGATATTTCAGTTGCAGGGAGATGAATGAGTTGATTTTGGATTTGCATTCAAAGTGGATTGAAAATAGAATTACTGTTAAAAAGAGGGAACTTAAAGTGCTTCATCACGTAGATTAGATACACATCGCCTATGATTTGGAGTTTGTTTAGCCATTTTTTTTTTCAAATGATAAAAAATCTTTAAAAAATGCTATATCCCCATAGAAGTTCAAAATAATTTAGGCATAATTTCCCAATTAAATTTTTCCAAGGTTTTTGAAACGGTGTGCGCAGGTTGATCAAACTGGCTAGTATGACAACATACCCCATTCCTTTTTTGTCCTAGTCAGTGGCGATCCTACGTAGGGGTTTTGGGGGTTTAAACCCCCTTCGAAATATTCAGATTCAGTTTATGATAGTTTAAGAATTCATCATGTGACGGACTATGATTTCACTGAGATGCTATAAATGAGTACTTCTTAATATGAAGACGGAAAGTGAAGATATTCCAAACCCGTCATCGAAGTAATTTATGAAGAAATTTGATCGACAATGAGCAAGGGACTCAGTACTCGGAATGTTGCTGTTCTTCTCAAGGCCAGGAAGGCACTACAAAAATATCTACAGTAGAAAACTATGCCCCGTGTATAGTTTCACTCAGAGCAGCTGAAACCGGAAATGTCAAAATTATTTTTATGTTTCATAATTTTGCCACTAACTTCTGATTAAGACTGTCATCCTCAGTTAATTTATCACGCTGGGCTCCATGTTAAACGTGAATCTCGTTCCTAAAACCCTCCCGAAATATTTTTCTGCGTACGCCCCTGGTCCTAGTAAATATTTTTTTCATAATTTTTGAAAAAAATATATCCAACATTTCAAATAGGAACACATTTGTTACGAGCTAGCTGTATGGGCTCAGACTTATCGTCGAATCGACAACCAGCCTTAAGAAATATTGGAGTCTAGAAGTTACACAAAATTCATCCTGCGTTCTTTCGACGGCACCAATTTCTAAAAATCCAACTTACCCCGCTTACTTTCACTAGCTGCAATGTACCCGGCAACTACATCGGCACTGTACGAAGGATCACCTCAAAATAATCAAAATTGTCATGGAAAATGTGATAAATAAATGTGTAGTCGATTCGACGAAGCATGATCTTCCAGGGTTAAATCACATTTGAAATAATTTTCCGGCTGCGTTCAGAAGTGATCGAGCGGACTATGATGAACCCAGCAAAAAGTGTCCGAATTTTCGGAACACACTTTTGGCATGTACTTCGTATCATTTAAATGAAATGCGCACAAAAGTACGAAACTTGCGTAAGGCGGGGTTGTTGAGGGCTTCATACATATCTACGGTATAGTAGCTGCCATGCTAAAGGTACGTTGTCCTTGACACGACTGCATCGGCTCTAGCGACAGCGACTCGCTCATTTCATATAAAGACTCATTTTTCCCTCATTCTAAAAATGATTTTTTATATGAAATGAGCGAGTCGCTGTCGCTAGAGCCGATGCAGTCGTGTCGAGGACAACGTACCTTTAAATTCGAAACAAAGCTTCTTTCACTCTAAGCAACAAAAGGAACTTGATTCAAGGAATATTTCGTTTTTTTGCCAGTTAAACAAAACAACGTGGGCAAAAATTATCATCAGCTAGAGATGAAGGTCTTACGAACAAAAGTAAAAGCTTCGGCGTAATATACACATGTATAGGAACAGCAGGGACTTCCAGTCGTTTGTCACTTTGGTTTTAATAACACTGAAAACTAGGACACGCAAAGCGGAAAGCCCATGGTTCATTCTTACAAATTAATGTGCGAAGTAGTTAAAAACTATTGGGGGTAAAATAAGTACACCCAGAGAAAAAAGTATTTTTATTAAAGAAAAACTACGACGTATGCAATTTTGGCTATGATTTGGAGCCGATGAAATATCCTTTTTAGGACAATGATAGAAATATCATTGAAAATATGAAGTGAATATTCGATTATTATAACAATGAGATTGTTCATCGATTCTATGTCAAAATTTCATTGAATTTTATTATAAAAAAAATTGAAAAGTATAGTTTTTTTTTATTTTTTTGTATCTTTTTTATTGTGATTTAATTTCATTTCAAATTTTCATATTTCTTTATTCAAAAAAAAACCTTATGCCGAAACTTGGATTCGAACCCGTTCGCCTGCGTGCCAGTCCGTTCACATTGCCATGAGACCAGATGTGGAATGTTGTCAACGTTTCTAAAATCTTAACTAATTGATACGCGGTTCAATACAAAATTAAATTGTTTATACATCGAGGCTATGCAAAATAATCATAGTTCCCATGAATGAATGAAAGAATTTGACTTACTTCTTTCTTTGTTGCATTAGTTGTATGTGGGCATGTTTTAATTCTATTACTACTGAAATCATAAATTCTATGAAAGTGTATTTGAGCCAATAGCATTTTCAATTAATTATATTCAAACTTCATACGTTTGAAGAAATTTTCTGTTTACTAGAAGTAAAGTAAAAACTTCATTGTTTTTATTATACGTTTTTTTTCTGGGTGTAGTGTAGCCATTTTCGAAAGAAGTGAAAAGTATTCGGCACATTTTCTGCACTTCTTGATTTGAAGGTGAGCTTCGGAAAACTAATCGCCTTAGCTATGGTATGCATCCCATCGCGAATATACTTGGCGAAGTCGGCAATTGGCGGCAAAATGTGAAAATCCTACTGCCGGCTAATCGCTAAATCTGGCACTGGATTTTTGGAAACTCGTCAGGCAATTTAGACTAGATTTATTGTCAAACTTCGCAAAAAATAGGGTAAATCTGTATGCATGCGCTGAGGCTCTCATAAAAATAATTCATAAGTCCCCATCTGTGCGTGTGCCGCTTCAAAAACCTTCAAGTTGACATTCAGAAACAATTTTTTGCGGAACAATTGATAACGGTAATATATTTTGAAAAGTGGTCTACGACAAACTGGTAGTTCTTACGATTTTATGAAAAATGTCAAAAGCTCTCCTAACGGTGCCAGGATTCAAAATGGGGGTTTCAACGTTGGTTGAAAATCTCGATAACGGCAAGTTGAAAGTTGAAAATTGACAAAATTTTTCACGGATACGTGCACATCGAAAAACGAATGTTTGCCTCGCAAGGAAACATACGCCTTGTAAACGGTGTAAACAAGCTATTTTTTGAGAATATATCAATAACGGTACACTTCACGGGAAAGTTCCTAAAAATTTGCATCTATTCTGACTGCGAAAACGATATGCGAAAAGTTCCAATCGAAGCGTATGCGGGCTTAAACACCTTACAATGACGATATTTTTTGAAAAAAATTTGCAAACATTTCTATAACATTATCGTTTACTAAAGGGGTCACTTACGTTTAAATTGTAACTGCAATGGCTCCAAATCTTCTTCTTCTTTATGGCACGATAGCCCGACGTCAAGCCTTGGCCGCCTGGATTGAAAACCTCCAATTGTCGCGGTCACGCGACCTTGTCCTCCAATTCCGAAAGCCTAGCATCTGGTGGGCGAATGCTCCCATCGGGCTCTCGGTCGTCCACGCAATCTGGCTCCGTCCACTCGTTGCGCGTTCATCACCTTTTTGGGCATGCGATCGTCGTTCATCCTTTGTACATGACCCGCCCATTGCAATCGCTGCAATTTCACGATCTTCGACACCTGTAGCTCATTATACAGCTGATACAACTCAAGGTTGTATCGGATGCGCCATTCACCTCGTTCACGAACGGCTCCGAAGATTCTTCGGAGAACCTTTCGCTCGAATGTGTCCAACAGGTGTTCAGAGTTTTGGGTTAGGGTCCATGCCTCGCAGCCATAGCATAGCACAGGTCGGATGATGGTTTTATACACGTGGAGCTTCGTGTTCCTGTGCACCAGCTTCGAATTCATAATTTGGAGGACCGCAAAGTAACACTTATTAGCTAGTTGTATCCGTCGCTTTATCTCATCTGTTTCGTTGGCATATTTTGACAAATTGCAACCCAGGTAAGTGAAGTTGTCTACATATTCTATATTGAGGCCCCCACTGTGATGCTTGAATTTACTGGCGTTCTAGTTTTTGATTGCATCATGCGCCTGAATGCATCATGCGCCTGAGTGCTCTATTTACATCTGCAGCGTCTCAGGTTACTTAACGTGATAGGTGACAGAAAACGTTTAACTCAACCACTAAAGCAGCATCTTCGAGGCATGCTCATGATGGCCTTTACTCAACGATTAAACCCTATCATGGTTTAGCGATGTGCCGACAACTCATCCTAAGAAAAACTTCAAGTCAAGAAACCTAAAACAAAAGCCTTGGATTGGACGGATACAAAACAACGACGACCCCGCAAACGAACAACTGATTACTCTTTCGGATCCTGAAATGTACGCTCCCTGAATAGACCGGGGGCCTTAAGGGCCCTCCTGGATCAGGTAGAACAATACAAGCTGAACATAGTTGCAATCCAGGAAACTAAATGGCTCAAAAGCGAGATTAACGACCTCAATTCGCTCACTATTTTTACGAGTGGTAAAGAGGAGGGCAACAAGGAGTTTGGAGTAGCTTTCATCGTGAATAAGCAGCTCAAGAACCACGTTATCGGCTTCAAACCCATCAACGAGCGGCTATATGCGATCCGAATTCTGACCCGTTTCGCTAATCTCTGGCTCATTAATGCGCATGCCCCTATAGAAGTAAATGAAGACGCGACTAAGGACGAGTTCTATAACGACCTAGAAACACTCTTCGACTCACTTCCATCAAACGACGTCAAGCTGCTGCTAGGAGACTTTAACGCCAAAGTCGGAAATGAAAGCTGGCATAGGGGAACTACTGGAGGTCATAGCCTCCACGACGAAAACAACAACAACGGTCAGCGACTTATCGACTTCGCGAGCGGCAGAAACTTGGTCATAAGCTCTACATGCTTCCCTCATCGACGAATCCATAAGCAGACCTGGAAGTCTCCAGATGAATACACCGTGAACCAGATCGACCACGTACTGATCAGCAAGAGATGGGCTTCTAATGTCCTAGATGTTCGATCCTATCGAGGAGCCAACTTCGACACCGATCACTATTTGGTGAAGACGACCTACAGGTGCAGAATCTCTTCGGTGCACCTAACGAGAATCAACCCTGCCAAGATCTTCGAGGTTGACAATTTGATTGATGATGCCACGGCGGCTGCATATACTACAGCACTTGAGGAAAAACTGTCGCCCATGCTTGATAACATCAATAATCTAGGCATCCATGAGTTCTGGGAGGAGCTCAAAGACAGCATCAAGGGGGTCGCAGAAGAGGTCGTGGGCTATAAAGTCCGGCGCAGACGAGCAGACTGGTTCGACGACGAATGCAGGGCCTCGATTGAGGCGAAAAATGAAGCCTATCGCCAATACACACAACGCGCATCCCGAGCCAAGAAAGAAAAATACAACGAACTTCGGCGAGTATCTAATAGGTTAATTAGACGTAAGAAACGCAAACATTTTGACGAGCAGTTGCAGCAAATAAACCAAAGATTAGCCAGTAAGAACATTAGACAGGCGTACAAACTTATAAATAATATCACGAACGGATATCAACCCAGGACAAGCCAATGTAAGGACAAGGATGGTAACATCATCAGCGACATCGAAAGCGTCAACAAACGATGGGCCTCGCATTTTGAAGAGCTCCTCAATGCATCATCAACATCTCCCGCGGAGCTAGCTCTTGAGCAGTTAGCCGAACCAGGCCCTCCCGTTCTACCCCCAACAGTAGAGGAGGTGAGTCTTGCCATACAGTCGCTCCAAAATAATAAAGCGCCCGGCGCTGACGAGATCCCAGCAGAACTGCTGAAGCATGGTGGAACGTGCCTGACCAACGCTGTACATGTGCTACTGCTAAAAATATGGAACGACGAGATAATCCCCGAAGATTGGCGCAAAAGCATAATCTGCCCAATCCACAAAAAGGGTGACAAGCTGAAGTGTGAGAATTACAGAGGCATATTATTAGTTTGTACGGCCTATAAGATTTTATCAAAAATTCTTGAAAAGAGAATCAATCCGTACGCAGAACAAATCATTGGCGAGTATCAAGGCGGCTTAAGACCTGGTCGTTCAACGACCGATCAGCTTTACCCAGTGAAGCTACTACTCCAAAAGTGCTGGGAATACAACATCGACGTATACCAAATCTTTGTCGACTTCAAGCAGGCATACGACAGTTTCGACCGAAGTGTACTGTACAACATTATGCTGAATTTTGGTATACCGGCAAAGTTAGTGCGACTCACAAGGATGACGATGACTAATACCGTCTCGCAGGTCAAAGTGCAGAACCGACTCACTGACCTATTTGAAACTCGTACTGGACTTAAGCAGGGCGACGGGCTGGCGCCGACGCTCTTCAACCTGGCTTTGGAGTATGTAATTCGAGCCATGAATATGGACAGCAGCGGAACGCTACTCATCAAGTCGACTCAATTAGTAGCGTACGCCGACGATATCAACATCATGTCTCGAAGGTTGGGTGATGCAGAAAGCCTCCTGCATAACCTCAATAACGCCGCAATCGAAAATAAGGACGCCAGCAAATTCAAGCATCACAGTGGGGGACCTTAATATCGAGTATGTAGACAACTTCAACTATCTGGGTTGTAACTTATCGAAGGACGCCAACGAGACCGACGAAATTAAGCAACGGATACAACTAGCCAATAAGACATATTTCTCGGTCCTCCCTATAATTAATTCGAAACTTGCGCACAGGAACACGAAGCTCCGCGTGTACAAAACGATCATCCGACCCGTGCTATGTTATGGCTGCGAAACATGGACCCTTACCCAAGCCTCCGAAATATTGCTAGACCGATTCGAACGAAAGGTCCTTCGGCGAATTTTCGGGGCCGTTCGCGAGCGAGACCAATGGCGTATCCGATACAACCATGAGTTGTATAAATTGTACGATTAGCTGGAAGTATCGAAAATCGTGAAGCTTCAACGTCTGCAATGGGCAGGGCATGTACAACGGATGGACGACAATCGCATGCCAAAGAAAGTTATGAACGCACAACGAATTGACGGAGCGAGGTTGCGTGGACGACCGAGAGCTCGCTGGGAGAACTCCGTAGGTGAAGACGCCCACCAGCTGCTGGGCTTCCGAAACTGGAGGACAAGGTCACGTAACCGCTACAATTGGAGGTCAACGATTCAGGCGGCCAAGGCCCGACGTCGGGCTATCGTGCCACATTGATGATGAAAGGGGTCACTAATGCCTTGATTACACAGTGCGAGCTATCGTGCGAGTTGGCCTAGACAGCTACTGCAGAGTAGCTACTTGCACCATGTGACCGCATCACGTATGATGCGGTCACATGGTGCATCATACATGATGCGGTCACATGATGTAAGTAGCTACTCTGCAGTAGCTGTCTAGGCCAACTCGCACGATAGCTCGCACGATAGCTCGCACTGTGTAATCAAGGCATTACGTTTAAATTGTAACTGCAATGGCTCCAAATGCAATTTCAAAATCCCCATCGATGTGCGCTCCTTAAAGAAAGATACATGCGGATATAAATAATCATAATAAATCATGCAAAATCATGGTTTTCCTTAATTTTCCGGAAGTAAAATTCTAAATTTCCTGGGGTAAATTGAAACCATTGTTTCTTCGTTTGGCCAGAACAAAATTTGTTGCCCGACTTCCACAAAAAAAAAAGTTATAACTAAATATTTTTTTGAAAATGTGAAAATTTGTATTCGCTTAATTTTTTTGGCTTTATTTAAAAATTATTCAGTCATCAAGAACGCATTTTGGAGCGTTTTGATAGAATCACTAGAGCGACTCAATCTTCTATTCCATTTTAGAATTGCATGAGAGAGAGCAGATTGCCGACGTCGCACATGTGCGGATAGATCAAGACTAGACATTCTCATGCGAGCAACACGTTATATAAGATTCTGCAGAACCGTACACCATACTATCCTAGCATTAGTTAGCACTGGTCTCACTAGACCAGCACACCATGCAACTATTCAATCAGCCAAAAAGGAGATTTTGATTTTGGAAGCCCATTTGGCCTGAGTGGCCTTTCCAAATCCAAGCTCCAGTATAGAGCCTTTGGTCCAACGTGGTAGACATTTGACTTTCTTTAGAGAATTCCAGTGCGGCGCGTTGGACAAACGAAGACGAAACATCCCCATTTACATAACATTGTCGAATTTACGCTACAGCTGTACTTTCTGATGCGGTCGAATTACCATACAATCCCACTCAAAAACCACACGCGAACCCTTCCCTCCAATATGCAACCGAATCATTGACTTTTCCCATTCTATGCCGTATCATCATATACAGCTGAAACCGACGAATATTGTATTTCCAGAAAATATTGCGCGCTATGTAAACGCCTAGTTTTCGGTGAAAAATCAATATTCACCGACTCTACTACTTGTCCTGTTTTCATTTCTGCAAGGACTCGTTCGTTCATTCGTTCGTTTGTTCGCTATCCCGAAACATTCCCACATACTTGCAGATAGATATTCAAATGTACATATGGAATGGTATTTAATATCTCAGTATACTACGCGGGTATAGTATAGTCAGTCTGTGTGGGGCTCTGACATAGCATTGTGGCGTATTCCAGTGAGAGAGAGCAATAACCTTTCCTCAAACTGCACAACTGTGTTGAACATCCCCAGTTCAGCCCATACTTGCGGCCGGAATTTAAGAATGAACTTTAAGATTCTTCCCTTAAAATTTTTCTAGACTACTGTACACAATGTCCTGGGTCCTGCGGACATGTCATGACTCAAGATAGAGAAAAAACCGGAGAACCAAACAAAATAAAAATGGAATGAAGAAAAAAAGGACAAACTAGGAGCAACCGACGACGACGGGTTTAAATGGCTTCCAAGTTTGATTGTTCGGATTACTGCAAATATATGGTGAGCGAAACGGACGACTATGCTGGCTTGCTGTTCTCTGGTACTGTATTTCTTGGCAAAATTGCTAGACAATGGATACAGAAGATAAGCAAGGAAATAGAGAGAAAATGTGAATGAAAGGAATGGATAGTTGAGACGAATGTCATCGGGACTCTGGGAATTGTAAGAGTATGATCTCTTGTTGAGAAATTGTTGGGCCTTTCTTTATTCGCCAGATATTGGGAGGATTGTAAAATGACTTTATGTGTGTATAGTTGGATTGGATACAAAATAGTTACCGCATTGTTGTCTTGGAATCAGCTTCAGTCAGGCTATGGGGAGTGCCTAGCTGGCTGTGAAAATAGAGTGAGTATTCAAGACATGACGTATGAATTAAATTTTATATTTTGGGCTTGTATGTGTACTGAGTTCACAGACTGGCTTTGTAGAGATTTAAGAAAACGAGGATATCCGAATTGACAAGTATATACTGTAATGAAATTTGACCAAGACAATAGTCGCATCGTATTTCCTTATTGGAATTAGAACGAGATTCAACAAATCTAATTTATATGCATTCTTTTACACCGAGAAAAAAAAAAGTAGACCGATCATCTAAAAAGTAGTTGATATCAGATAAAGTTCATCTTTGATTTTCAGCGTATGATTCTATTTAGTGCAAACAGCTTCGAAGATATAGGTAATTTTTCTTATCCTTATTAGGTAAAACATCTACTTAATTTGCAAACTAAATTAATTCATTTGTAATGGCAGCTACTTATTGTATATAAGTTAACCAATGTAAAATAGTTAAATTGTTTAAAAAAATATTTTTACTATGTACTTCAATGTAATATTAACAATTGTTTAATATTTAATATTCAAATAATACACTCAACCCTTTTGTGGAAAAATTCACTTAACTGCTTTCATCTAAACTTGCGTCGTTAAATGAACGAATTTAATATTATTTTCATATGGAAAGATGAGTGAGATTGACTATTTCTTTAGTAGCACTATCTAAATTTACATTAACTACTTCACTTTAGATAAAAAGTCTACATCATTTCTCTCAGTGTACACTTTATGTCTATGACAAAAACCTTGAAATACTAGGATTTCATTTTAAACTACCCATACTTCATTTTTATTGTGAAATCAAACAAAAACTATTATTAAAATTCAAATTATAATTAAAAAAAAAAACCTCAAATTATTATCAAACAATAAAGAAAAATCTAAATTACCATTATTTTTCTCTCTCTCTCTCTCTTTTAGATCCGCTACGCAGAAACCTACCACCAACCACCTTCTTCCACTATCGAGTAACGCCTGTCAGTTGTCAGTATACTACCAAATACTGTCACTGACTAGGCTTTAGGTGTTGTTTTCGCTTCGACGATCAACGAATTTCCTTCCTCTCATCTCATCTTCCTGGAAATTCCTCGTCACGTGATCATCGTCATCAAACTGTCTACCCAACTGATCTCTTCTACAAGAAGCTTTATAGCAATTAGTGTATTCCACCATTATTTGACTGGCAGAATAGCATTTTTTTAAGGCAACAATCACCATAATTTTTAAGCAACATTTTAGTAATGAGGTAAGTGTAAATTTTTTTTTCAATATAGAAACATGGTAATCATTTTTCAAGTTCCATGCGCATAAAAGCTGTCAATTTTCCCAATTCATGATACCAATGTGAATACTCTGCAAATCCAACTACCAAAAAAAACCCTCGTGCTTTATTTATTTCTCCAACACCACATATCTTGACAATACGTGCGTAGATCCAAGTTCATCTATTTGCTTGTCACAAGACTCGCAAAACACCATTGAAAGGTACTCATGGGCTTTCTCATTTCACGTCGAACGACTTCCACCAATCTGTCTGATGGCCTTAGAAGCCGACGTTCCAACCAAGGAATTATTGCATTGCATTCCTCAATAATTCTGTAAAAGAAATTGAAGAACGCTCAGGTAAAAGCTTAAGGGCAAAGCTCAAAACTAAAAGCTCATAAAAATAACAGGCACGACAATCCAACATTGGACTAAGGCCGCAGGATGTGTTAGTGACATCCTATTGCCAAGATCTTATCTGCTTTTTTGTTGAGGTAATGAGATCAGCATCACGCTCAGCAGTGTTATTTATCCCCATAAATGGGTACTCGTTTAACATCTGAGTGAGATCATAGTCCGTCACAAGCTCGTGAGTTAGAAAAACACCATGAACCACGGTGAGATTCGAACTCATGACCCTGTGCACCGAAGGTGCGCGCACTAACCGCTAGACCAGCCAGACTAAGCTCATACGTATCAAAATAATTTGATAAAAAAGTTCAATATTTTTTTACATTGTTGAGTTGACGCGATGCCAGTTGATTAATGCACTTATCTCTTCTAAAACCATCTTAATCGCGAATGGATTTGATGAATTGCCATTAATCTTTTTTTTTTATTTTTATTTTTTACAAATCGTGGATAGTATCTAAGTCTAAATAAGCTGTTAGTTGAATTACGTTCCGTTAATTGTTGTTTATCGCAATTGAAATGTTTGCAGTTGGCACGCACGCACATTAACATTAAGATGAAAGCGATGGTGATAATTAGTTGAATATATGGGAACAATGATGATCGTGCGCCACTTTTCTTTTATGCGCTTAGCTTAACCGTAGCCATAGGGTGAATCGTTTTTGCTAGTACTCGTACGTACATAATAGATTTTTACTCTTTTAATTGAATGGTTTATAGAGCTATAGTATGAAATTGGGTGAATACATTGATTTATGAATTTCTAACATGAAAAAAAAAATAGATTTCTTAAATAGTTCTTAAAAATGTGTTCATATGATTTTGTATACAAACATGTTCTTTTAGGGCTATAATTTAATTATTTGGTGGTTAAAATTTGAGATTACCCGACCTCTCGCTTCTGTAAAAGAGACGGGTCAAATCATTCATAATACCTAAAATCGTATGAATTAAAAAATACTGCTTTAGCCAAGTATTTAGCAAAGCATCTTTTTATTCATACGACCTCTAGGTTAGGCTTGTCTATTCTCCTATAGTTCTACAGGGAGCGCCAGTCCACAAATCTAACAGAAATTCCCGGATTTTTGTATTTAAACTACACTTTGTGTGGAGACTGTGGCGGGTAAACTGCAAGCCGCTATAAAGACTTCCTTCGAAGAGAGTTGCAGGTTAACGAGACGCCATACCAATGCGAAGTGCAAATGGTGGAACTCAAACCTGGACATCCTGAGTAAGAAGACACGGAATCTCTTCAACGCGGCGAAAAGAGCTGGGGATTGGGACACATACCTTCTCACCCTAACCCAGTACAGCAAAGAAATCAGGAAAGCCACAAGGGAATCCCGGAGGAAGTTCTGCGAAAAGATCGATGTTATACATAAAGGAACGGGAATCCAGAAGATTCTAGCCAGGGATCCAACAAAGCCCATCGGAACTCTTAAAAACTCCGACGAAAACTAAACAAAAACAGGTAGGGAGACCCTGTAAGTCCTTCTAGGCTTTCACTTTCCTGGATCCATAACAACGGGGCACATAGACCAACTCCCTGTATTTCAGAGCAAACAAAAACGACTGATCGCTTGCGAACCAAATAGTACAATCGGCTGGAATGGGCGGTCAACTCTTTCGAACCTTACAAATCATCAGGTCCAGACGGTGTCTATCCAGCTATGCTTCAGCAGGGCTTTACGATTCTGGCTCCACATTTAATACGACTACTTAGAGCCAGCATAGCCTTAGGGTATATTCCAATCACTGGGAAACAGGTAAAAGTAGCATTTCTGGCAAAGTCGGGGCGTGAACAAACCCCAGCGAAATCGTATATGCCAATAAGCCTAACCTTCTTCCTTCTAAGTCATTGGAAAAGCTCGTCGATAAACATATCAAGGACAGGGGCCGTCGTTTTTCCCCTTGCACTCAAACCAACATGCTTATCAGACAGGGAAATCGTGTAAATCAGTACTACACCATTTAGTTGGAAAGATTGAGACCACACTAAAAAGCGAAAAGATAGGGTTCGCGGCCTTCTTGGATATAGAGGGGGCCTTCGACAATACTTTCTTTAAATCTACACGACGCCTTGAGTCATGGAGTCCAACACATCCTCTGTCGGTGGATGAAATCAATGCTTCAGGGACGACAAGTATGCAGCTGTCCTCAAAGGATGCCCACCTTGTGGTCGACAGCTTAGTGGTCCAGCTTGATAACACTGGTTTCTATACCCAACAATATGCCGATGATATTAGCATCCTCATCATCAATGTAGCACGATAGCCCGACATCGGGCTTTGGCCGCCCGAATCGTTGATCTCCAATCGTCGCGGTTACGTGACCTTGTCCTCTAGTTTCGGAAGCCCAACAGCTGGTGGGCGTCTTCACCTACGGAGTACTCCCAGCGAGCTCGCGGTCGTCCACGCAACCTCGCTCCGTCAATTCGTTGTGCGTTCATTACTTTCTTTGGCATGCGATTATCGTCCATCCGTTGTACATGCCCCGCCCATTGCAAACGTTTAAGTTTCACGATTTTCGATACTTCCAGCTCATCGTACAATTGATACGCCATTGTTTTCCCTCGCGAACGGCCCCAAAAATTCGCCGAAGGACCTTTCGTTCGAATCTGTCTATAGCAAAATTTCGGAGGCTTGGATGAGGGTCCATGTTTCGCAGCCATAACATAGCACGGGTCGGATGATTGTTTTGTGCGCAAGTTTCGAATTAATTATGGGGAGGACCGAGAAATAGGTCTTATTGGCTAGCTGTATCCGTCGCTTAATTTCATCGGTTTCGTTGGCGTCCTTTGATAAGTTAGAATCCAGATATTTGAAGTTGTCTACATACTCGATATTAAGGTTCCCACTGTGATGCTTGAATTTGCTGGCGTCCTTGTTTTCGATTGCATCATGGCCTTCGTTTCGCTTTCGTTGATATGTAGTCCAACTTCCTTTGCGGCGTTATTGAGGTTATGTAGAAGGCTTTCTGCATCACCCAATCTTCAAGGCGTGACGTTGATGTCGTCGGCGTACGCTACTAATTGAGTCGACTTGATGAGTAGCGTTCCGCTGCTGTCCATATTCATGGTTCGAATTACATACTCCAAAGCAAGGTTGAAGAGCGTCGGCGCCAGCCCATCGCCCTGCTTGAGTCCAGTACGAGTATCAAATAGGTCAGTGAGTTGGTTCTGCACTCTGACCTGCGAGACGGTATTAGTGATCGTCATCCTTGTGAGTCGCACTAACTTTGCCGTTATACCAAAATGCAGCAAAATGTTCAACAAGCTTTAACTCAAGTGGAGGATTGGTGCAGGAGGGTAGACCTATCGGTCAATCAAAACAACACTAATAACCTTCAGTCGCAAACACAATTTCTAATGGCTAAATGCTCCAACCTTATTTAATCATCAATTGCAGCTTACCACTGAAGTAAAATATATGGGAGTATGCCTTGACAACAGACTCACGTGGAACAAGTAGCTGCAAAACACAATTACAAAAGGTAAACAGACTCTATATGCAACCAAAAGAGCAATAGGGAAAACGTGGGGGTTACAACCACGAATGATACACTGGATTTACAAAGCAGTGGTCAAACCCCGTCTGACCTATGGCTCGATAGTCTGGTGGAGCAAAAGCCAAACAAAAAAATAGCTGCTGCGAAGTTGGCAACAGTACAAATACTGACCTGCGCAAGCATAACCGCGCCAACTTTAAATCTAGAGAAAGTACTTGACCTGCCACCACTAGACCTTGCCGAGAAGAGGCAAGAATGGCATCGTACACACTAGAATCATCATGTCCACTAAAGGTAGGACACTGTCGGATTACAGAAATCATTGCAAACCCTATCCTAGGTATGGGCAGCGATTATACCCCGGTCATGTATACCTACCTTCGACTCCAACATCCAAACCTCTATAGTCAGGGAAGACTGAAGTAAACGGAACGACAACCATCTATCAAAACATATAGTGTAGTACACAGATGGGATGAAGACAGACTAAGGAACAGGAGCAGGAGTTTGTACTAAAGCCAACAACTGTAGTAGCTCTAAACCCCTAGGTCATCACACAACTGTCTTCCATGCAGAACTTATAGCCATAAACCTTGCAGTAGGGGAGAGTACTCGAAAGGGATATGCAAAAAAGACTATCTATATTCTCTCCGACAGTCAAGCTGCCATAAAGACTATTGCAAGTCCCAAAACAACCTCTAAATTGGTTTGGGAACCTCGAAAACCTAGCTACCCGAAACAACGTAACCTTGAAATGGATAAAAGGACAGAGGGGATCGAAGGCAACGAGAAAGCGGATGCCCTTGCAAGAGGGGGGTCCAAACTACCCTTCACTGATCCCGAACCTGCAATCGGAATTCGTAAATCCACTGCTAAAACTTTTGCCAAACAGTGGACTGAAAAAAAAAATCCAACATTCATGGAGAAGGGTTCAGACAGAGCAAGCGTATGCTGTGAACCAACTGGCAAAGCTAGCTGTGCCGAAGTCCTAAGCCTCAACTAAAAGAACCTCGGGGCAGTGACAGGTCTCAAAACCCATCTTCATACGATCGGGATCTACACACAAGACCCACTATGCCGCCTCTGTATTGAAGACGAGGAATCAGCGTCGCACGTTATTTTCGAGTGCCCAGCTCTCGTGAACTGGAGACTATTCTTCGCTGGGGCTCAGATGGGCTACGAAGCCCAACCCATCATATCGCCTAATCCTTGCATCAATGCACCCTATTTCCCTATTTCTTGGGTGTGTTGTGTTTTGTTTTTTAGAGATAAAAACATATTTACTAAAAGTTCCCGAAGCTAGGAGGTGAGCTGACGTCAGAAGGGCGGGTTAAAGTTTTAATTTTTGAGTATTCGATAAACGCGTGAAAATAAATTTAAAAGAAAGAGTGAATGGCGTATACTCGTAAAGTTCATCTTTTCATAATTTCCTACAAAGTTCATCATGCCAAATTCCTAACAGTTCCCCAGATACATATACAGGGTGTCCGGAAACTGCCGCATAAACGCACCGGATTATGATTCCTCAGTTGATTTCCAGCAAAAAAGTTGTACGGAACATACCCCCTCAGCTTAACCCTTTAGCTGCCACAGGCATTTAAAGATTTTTGAAAAAATCATTTTCTTGCACGACTTAAAGCCTAATATCTCCAAAGCTAAATTAGTTACAATAGTGAAATAAAATGATTATTACAGCCAACAAATTAACCTGTAAAATAAAACTAACCACACTAAAATCGGATAAGAGGTTTGGTTTTTACAGAGCTTCAAAGTCAAATTTGCGTGATTTGACCCAAAAACAATCTTTTTTTCCATCTCAATTTTCTCCAACTTCTGCCAAGGTGAGGTGCTTGTACGATTCTTTTAAAAATTGGCGCATAGTCTTACGATCATATCTTTTAGGGTTAATTTTAGCTCGAATTCAATACAATTCAATTTACACTGCCCCTAAAGATCTGCAATTGGTAAAAACTATTCAAAGTATGTCGAAATCGAGCCAAAATTAACCCTGGTTTTCTGCACATAAGGTACTAAAACTGTTAGAAATAATGGAGCTAGAATAAAATGATGTAAGAAAGATATGATCGTTAGACTATGCGCCAATTTTTAAAAGAATCTTACAAGCACCTCACCTTGGCAGAAGTTGGAGAAAATTGAGATGGGAAAAAAGATTGTTTTTGGGTCAAATCACGCAAATTTGACTTTGAAGCTCTGTAAAACCCAAACCTCTCATCCGATTTTAGTGTGGTTAGTTTTATTTTACAGGTAAATTTGTTGGCTGTAATAATCATTTTATTTCACTATTTTAGCTGGTCTAGCTTTGGAGATATTAGGCTTTAAGTCGCGCAAGAAAATGATTTTTGCAAAAATCTTTAAATGCCTGTGGCAGCTAAAGGGTTAAGCTGAGGGGGTATGTTCCGAAAACTTTTTTGCTGGAAATCAACCGAGGAATCATAATCCGGTGCGTTTATGCGGCAGTTTCCGGACACCCTGTATACCAGTCAAGTTCATAACTTTGGTTGATGATGGAGTTAATCCCACAGGGACGTACGAAGGGGAGGGGATTTAGAAAGGAGGTTGCAGTTGATCGGAGAATCCAGCGCGAGAGGACGCTCTATAGCTGCGCGGCGGGAGTAAATCACTGCAATTGTCACCGAGCACTGAACATTTCCTTAAAAACATAAAAAATAAATAACAGGCGCGACAATCCAACATTGGACTAAGGCCGCAGGATGTGTTAGTGACATCCTATTTGCAAGATATTATCTGCTTTTGGATGAGGTAATGCGATCAGCATCACGCTCAGCAGTGTTATTTATCCCCATAAATGGGTATTCGTTTAACATCTGAGTGAGATCATAGTCCGTCACAAGCTCGTGAGTTCGAAAAACACCATGATGGTGAGATTCGAACTCATGACCCTGTGCACCGAAGGTGCGCGGGCGCGCACTAACCGCGCGACCAGCCAGACTACTTTGTAACTGGAAAAGTCATATTTTCTTTTGTTAAAAAAAAAAAATTATTCGACTTCATTGCCTCAGTTTTTTTTACAATCCCTATACAATGTCCATGATAAAGCTTTGCCGATCTATGGAGCTTAAAGCCGACAGTTAGGTTTTGTTCCAAATTTGTTTTACAATCCCCATACAATGTCCATGATAAAGCTTTGCCGATCTATGGAGCTTAAAGCCGATAGTTAGGCTATTTCACTGCTATAATTATGTTAAAAAACCGATGAACTTCAAATTAACTGAGGTCTCTTTCTTTGTGCTAGTGAGAAAAAATTTCTGAATGCATTTTGATTTTGGAAGAGAGTCTGAGTTCTAGAATACAACACCTTTTCACATTCCTAAATTTATTACAACATGGTGGTCCGCCGACATTTGTGACCTGGGAACCACTGCTCTAGGCAGAAAAAAATTAAAAATATCAAATTTCTGCCGCGCCTAAAAATAGCCTCTTCTTATTTTAAAATAAATTTCAAAATTCCACGATTGTAACAT
This sequence comes from Microchrysa polita, assembly GCA_949715475.1. Classification (NCBI taxonomy): domain Eukaryota; kingdom Metazoa; phylum Arthropoda; class Insecta; order Diptera; family Stratiomyidae; genus Microchrysa; species Microchrysa polita. The sequence goes on along the minus strand of OX454415.1, from coordinate 128,003,062 downwards.
TTCTCTGAAATTTAAGTCTGGATTGAATTTGCTAGTTTTAGTTTTGTTTTCAAAATAAGGTTTTCTAAAATTTGGTAAACTAAATCTCATAAATAAAATATACCGTTAGAAAGTCAATACGGCGAAGCTATTTTTCTTAATGTTTTTAGATTTGACAGCTTGTACTTCGAAATACCGTTAATCATTTTCAATGAAAAATCAAAATGGGTATTTACATCTTGGAACCAGTGCTAAAACCACGGAAAGGATTTTTTTTATTAATTGATTAAGAGGCTAGAGAATTTGAATCTAACGCGAGAAGTTGGGATTTTTAATGACTTCCTCATAAATAAAAAAAGGCACAAACTTGTACTTTGTTGGATCTGTACAGAAAATCTTGTAATTATGGACCTTGAAAAGAAGAAAAATTCGTTCAAGTTTACATCGATTTATTAATTCAGCGCTTAACTTCAAAAAATTAGGAATAATTGATCCTTTTGAAGACACGCTCTGTGGCTCACTTGGGTGAGTCGCACTCTACGATGCTAGTAATCTAGAGGTCCGGAGATCGAATCTCGGCGTGGTCCAAAATTTCCGTACATGTGCGGATAGGAAATATATAGTGCTTGCAACATTATAGGTACAGGGTGTCCTGCATTAGGTGGTTAATACTGTAAGGGTTGATAGCACAACTTGTTTCAGCAAGAAAATTACTAAAACAATCGAAAAAAAATTTTACCATTACCTTGTTATCGCTCTTTTTGTGAAAGTCATCGAAAATCGTGACTTGTAATGGAAAATCATAATTTGCAGCCCTCCTGAAGACTTAATCCAAGATTTAATTTCAGTTTCAGAAACTACATAAAATATCACAAAAACTGAAGTTTTTCCTGTTGCCAACATTATCGCCACTTTCAAGATACAGTTACTCAAACTTAATAGAAATTTTAGAATAGATAGATTTTTCATCGAAAATTCAAACAGTTATTTCATAACGGTGCTTTATACGTACAACTCGGCAAAGTTTATAAAAGTTGCTTCAACATGTTGACTTTCCAACGGTATATAATTTTTCCGAAATTATAATGCAATGTAACGTTGACTCGAAGTATCCTGTTTATAGGCTACTTCGAGTCAACGTGAGTGAACGCAAAATGCCCCACAAGGGGTTACGGTACAAAGAAGTAAGGATAATGATATCCAAGATAAATCTCCTTAGGGTTTTTCTCACGGAAATATTTACATCTCTGAAAAATGAAAATGTTCCTCCTTTGATTTCACCCTCAAAAGAAAAAAAAAATTGAAAAACTCATCGAATAAATCATCGATCGTCATTCAGTCATTCAAATCATTCATCCCAGCTTGTTTTAATTGAACTTCCGATACCTCGCCTACCGTGTTGACGAAATATGGAAACGTAAAGAAAAGTTGACCCAAATTTAATTCATTAATTGATGCGTCTTTTTCCTCTCTCTCTGTGTTCACGACAATGTCAATGCATTGCAATTTGCATGCAATTTTGACTTTAAATACATATACCAGCACCCGTTCAGAATGGTACACCAAGCAGAGTACATACCGAATGAATAATTCTGAACGACAAATTTACACGCCTGACTTTATCTCGGCACTGCATATTCCATGGTCATAGGCCTATTCAAAACCAGTCGTTCTCCTCTTTTATTAAATGTGCACACTGCATTCACCATAATTTCCTTCCAATTCATGACTGATTTAAATTTTTTTATCGGAAACATTGAACCGTGTTCTAATTTGCTTAAAGTGAGTCAATTTAAATCTGCACTCGTTATAGGTTTGTATGAGCTTGCATTTGATTAGCCCTGATTTTCAAGTATACTCGTATATTGCACTATGCGCACCTCTAGTCAATCCCCGTGGCCAACATACATTCGTCAACTCAATTTAACCCAGGGCGAATTAGGGGTAGAAATCTGCACGCTGCAGTACGCCATCAATTCGTAGCTCTATGATGATGTGATGTGATTCAACTCAGGCAGGAGACTTGATATGATGATGGTGGATGATGACACTTGAATATGATGTCTAGTTATGCAGTGACAGAAAAGTGGGTATATGATGTCGAATCCTGGTCATAGTTCAAAAACCTACATTTCAAACTTGTGTGTTTCTAGGGCGAATCAACAACTCATTAAGCCGTTGAGTTTTTCCGAATGCGTTCCTTTTTCTGTCCGGGCTCGTCATTCCGATCTGCTGAATGAATAAGATGAAAGAAGAAAGAATATGACTGACACAGCATCAAGGAGGCAAAAGACGAACGAGGTAGATTGCGGAAAAAAAAGGAATGCGGACGGAAAGTTATTATTTTATGAACATTCTATTATGTTTAGTTGACGAAGGATAATGACTGGAGGGGATTCGAATGGTTGGACTAGCAAAAAGGATTCTCGAGCGATTTTTTTTTCAATTGAATTAACATAAAGCAGTGTACCTTGGCATTTCAATGTGTTTCAACTTTTGATAATTTGCTAGATATGACGAATTGTAGAAAGGATATTTCAATGTACATCTGGGAATATTAAATATCTAAATATTCTGAAACACGTATACCAGTTGCTATCCTATGCTGGAATCAATGATACGGTCGTTACACCCGACCACTTGTTTTTATTATCTCGACCATTCATTCACATTTATGAATCCTTTTAAATTAATTAACCAAGCTGAGGCAGTTGACCCAGTTGTCTGGACGTGGTTCATTGTAGGCATATTTTTTATTCATATTTTTATCTCAGTTCTTAACCCGTTTCATAGCGAAGCAGGATACAACCGGACTTTCTCGGGTTTGTTATTTAAGACGAAATGTCCTTGTTCCTCTGCTTCGATTTTATGAGAAGGTTGGTAAAAGACTGCAAGGTGATCTTTGGTGAATCTGTCGTTAGCCAACATCGCTTGCTCCTGTCAGAATTTATTTTGAAAGCAGGAGGAGCAAGAAATAGAAGAACTCCCAAGCCAGTCGAAAAAATCAAGTGGCACAATCTCACAAACGACAACTTTGAACCTGTAGTGACTCCATTCATTGATAAAATAACGGAGTGGTTTCAAAACAACACCATCTGCACCGAGCACAGTCCAACACAAATGTGGAATAGTTTCGCTGAAATGTCAGTAAGTGAGGCGGAAAAGGCACATGGAGTTTCGAAAGGTCCACTCCACACGAAGAAAGAATTATGGTATGGTGGAACACCGAAACTAAGGAAGCAGTGTAAGCCAAATCGAACGCATTTAAGGCATGGACGAAATGTGAGTCAAGCAGTGAAACCGAACGGGTTCAACTTCGCGAAAATTATATGCAACGCCGGAAAAACGTAAAGCGCTTGGTAGCTCAAGCAAAGGCGAAGGCAGCTGAGAAATTTTACCAAGAATCAGAAACTCAGACTGCGACCGAAGGACCGTCTTTGCGCGAGAGACCTAAGCACGACGCCAGGATATTTAGGGTCGCAGCCCAAAGGAGAAGGAACGCTCGGGAAATACAGGCGCCAAAGTACGTGGAGGACGCGCAAGGAATGTTGCTGATTGACGATAGGACAATTTGTAGCAGGATGCGAGAGTATTTTGACGAACTTCTAAATGAATAATTTTCTCGAGCAGCTTTTCGAGATGTTGAGCCGAATACCACAAATATTGAAGATATCTCAGAGGAAGAGGTGATGGAGGCAATGCATCAGATGAAACGCGGAAAGACAGTCGGACCGGACAAAATCCCCGCGGAATTTTGGTTGAAAATGGAAACTTTCGGGCTTAGTTGGTTCACAGTTCTCTTCAACAAAATCAAAGGTGGGCAACCGATGCCTGATGCTTTCAGGGAAAGTTTTCTTCTTCCTTTCTATAAGAACAAGGGAGACTCACGCAAACTCAACAACTATAGGGCTATAAAGTTAACACCTCATACACTGAAGATCTACGAGCGAGTTGTCTGCAACCGATTGAGAAAGATTGTGCGGTTGAATGACAATCAATGCGGCTTTTTCGAAGGTCGATCTACAGTCGATGCGATTCAGTGCATTCGTATTGTAATGGAAAAGTAAAGAGCAGCACGAAAGGAATTGCACTTTGTATTCATCGATTTGGAAAAGGCATTCGATAGAGTACCTCGTGATCTGATATGGTTGGCCTTGAGATCACTTAATGTCCCTGAGGCATACGTCAGGTCAGGATGATACGAGACATGTATGATGGAGCTACGAGTAAGGTTAGATGCACAGCCGGTGAATCAGAAGAATTTCCGGTGAATGTCGGAGTACACCAGGGCAGTGTATTGAGTCCGTTGCTCTTCAACATCATCATGTGCTACTTATTAACACGTATCTCCGACGGCCTAGAAAAATCTCTTCTTTTTGCCAATGATATAGCGCAAACATCGTTGCCTTGTAAGCTGCACTTACAAAATGGTATGACATTCTGGAGGAGCATGGACTGAGGGTAAGTATAACAAAGACTGAGTTCTTATGCTGCCCATTCTCAGACCCAGATGCACCGATACCATATATGTACGTCAAAGGAGAGCAGCTTAAGTCTTGTACCAAGTTCAAGTACCTTGGCTCGATGGTGAACAACGGAGCTACATGCGATGATGACATCAAACATCGAACAAAGGTTGGGTGGATGACGTGGCGAGAAAACTCTGGAGTTTTTTGCGATAAGAAAATGCCACTGAAGCTGAAGGGCAAGTTGTACAAAACGGTTGTACGTCCCGCACTCATGTATGGATCAGAATGCTGGACCATGTATGAAGGTTACGCGAAAGAAATGCTACATCCGTGGCAACTTGTCCATAGAACAACCAATCACCGAAAAGCTCGAAGACCGACAAATGGATTGGTATTGTCATGTTCAAAGGCGTCCGCCTGAGAACCCCGCAAAGAAAGCGATATCAATGGAAGTTCCACTTGGACCCAAGGCCAGAGGCAGACCGAAGAACACCTGGATGTGTCAAATTAAAAAGCAACAACAACGCATTGGTCTCGGCGATGACACGATCCAAGATAGAGGTGCCTGTAGAAATATGCTGAGATATTATCGCCAAAACGGGCGAAGTGCCTACAATGCAGGTCGAGCAACGCGAAACCATGGAGCGGTATAAAGAACGAGGCAAGGAAGAAGGGTGAAGTCGCAGTCATTTTCAATACAAGTTGACAGATTATCAGTTTATTGATTAACTGTCAAATAAATACAAGTTTCGACAACAAGTGCTTTTATGGTATCGATGCTTTTCTTTCGATTTTATTTGGTATCGAAACGATTTGATTCAAGTAATCTACCGAGTACTTTTAGATTTTTTCGGTATTGTGAAATGAAAATATCAATAAAACACAAAACCTACGTCGAAATAAATACTAGATCGTGACCAATGTTTTTGTTGTAGAGACTGAAGATATATTTTTTCCCCTTTCGAATCGACGGGATCGTTATCAGTCTCTAGCTTGACTAGATCTCCAATAGGCAAAATGTAGCAACTACAGTAAGTGTGCGTCGGTGGAAACTTGACTTGTAACTTGCCTGAATAAGGCGTTTAAGTGAGGATCATTAATTACCAATGGCCTAACATTCAATATTAGAAAAACAAACAGCTGTCATGAACTAGCCACCTAGTAAGCGAATTTCGAGTCTGTATTAATGGAAGGCTTCATTGGCTTCTTATTGTCATTAGAGACTCCCAGTACACATAACTCATATCGATACTTTTAAGATACAAGGTACTTATATGAACATTTTCGATACTTTGCTGTTGAGCACAACGCATTTGACTGATATCGATACTTTTATGGTATCGGAATGTCGATATTTTGCTTGTCTCAGGAACACAAAAGGGGTCGTGGGTTTTACATCAGTAGCTTATATCAGTAATATTGTGGGCTACAGGGTGATCAGTGAGAACCTGGAAATCCCAATACATACTACGTTAAGCAAGAGCTGGCGAGCAATGTTTTTAGCTCGAGATCTAATCTCCGCAAGATTCTTGCAAAGCAAAGTATATAATATATCGGCTTGATTCTTAGAAAAACCATGTCAACACATTAAATGCGTTAGTGCAGAGTGGCATCAACCAAAAAACAAATGGCACTATTTTTCCACCCTATCGCAACTCATTTTTCGAAGGAAATCGATGTGCTTTAATTTATACCTCAAACCATTGCTTTTGGAAAATATGACGGATTATAGTTCACATCCAGCCAGCAAAAAACACATGTGTGACCTATCATTGATCAGCCTTTTTCATCTATCACATTTTCATACAAACAATATATGACGATGTCCTTATATATCATCTATACACGCCTTTGCGCTTTAATACGGATAAAGATTACAAAATCGTTTCTCATAATGATTATGTAATAGTTGTGTAATATATATGTTTAATGCATCGCTCGTAAAAAATATTCATGACTTACGCGAAATAGATGAATGATGTATTATTCGTGAGAAATGAAAAATGCACACCGCGAATTAAATCCATATGAATTCCACGTCAAAATGTTGATTAAGGAGGAGTGGCTTCAAAGCGGCCAATTTCTGATTTAGCGGGAATAACATTGACCTATGCACTTCTGGTAACAATTACATTTCAAGTTACGCTTGCAAAAATTGTTTGCAAAAAAAATATGCAAAAGTGTGGTGTGACGGCCAACTTGACACAACGCGTAACGCTCTTGTGTTGGCACACTCACGCCAACAACATAAATACGTAAAGAATCAAACTTGCGTTTGGTTTTAAAAACGTTTTCTACCTTATATACCGCAAATTATATATAAAGAAAAACTCCGGTTTTGTGAAATTTTCCTTTAATTTATTCTGAATGCATTTCGGTCAAAACAATGGTATGACCATCTTCAGCAGAAGGTTTGATAGTGCAGGTGTCAGATTTAATTACAAATAATTCATTGTGTTGCCATAAGTGTGTTTTTGGATGTCAAATATAAGAAACAAAATCAGTGAGAAAAGGAGATAAAAAATTATGACTAGAAAAGTATGAGAAAATTAAAGAACAAATTGTAACAAAACAAATAAATTAAATTAAAACTAAATTTACAAAATGATAAATTAACATATAATGAAAACAAATAGTAATCAACAAAATAAATAAATATGTAAGTTGACAGAAAACAACAAAACTAAAAGATTGAAAAACAGGGTGAAGTGTAAACGAATAGACGAAAAGAAAAAGAAAATTTGTTTAACGAATTTACGCTGTTTTAATTATTTTGAAACTGATTTTGCTTCTTATATTTGACATCCAAAAACACACTTATGGCGAAATTGTTTTGACCGAAATGCATTCAGAATAAATTAAAGGAAAATTTCACAAAACCGAAGTTTTTCTTTATATATAATTTGCCGTCTATAAGGTAGAAAACGTTTTTAAAACCAAACTTAACATCAAACCACAAAAATTTGTTCGCGTTTAGTGATTAAAAACCAAACAAACTTTTCGAATCAAACTTGCGTTTGTCTTATATAGTGAGAAGAATGCGACAACTGTTCGAATCATTTTTGAGAAGAAAGAAACCATTGGATTTCTCATAAGCAAGCACACATACTGATTAATCGCATTTCCCTCACCTGACCATCATGTGTGTTTCACTTTCAATGCGTCCTTTAGATACAGCACGTCGACTCGTGATGCAATAAGTGAAGTTTATTATACCCTATACCCATAAGATGGTATAGGGTATATTGTTTTTGTTACGACGATTTATGTAACACCTCAAAGGAGCCACCGGAGGTATGGCAAAGTATATTTATAAATGATCAGGGTCGGTCCCTGATTCGAATAAGCCATGTCCGTCTGTCTGTCTGTCTGTCTGTCTGTCCGTCCGTGTGTCTGTCAGTTCGCACGATAACTCCCGAAATAATGGACCTAGCGTTTTGAAATTTCGGTCAGATGATGGCTTTGATAAAAGCTTGGATGGTATTGAAAATGGGCCAAATCGGACCAAGGATTCCCCTACCTCCCATACAAATGACGCCTCCTTGATAGTGTAATACGGCCATATTTTTCGACAGTATGTCGCTAAGGACCTGAAATTTTCATCAATGTCTAATTGTGACATATGCTTGAAGTTAGTGGAAAGTGGAGAAGGTCTGACTTCCCCTACCCCTACATCCCCTACACAGCAATATTCCGACATATCTTTTGATAGAATGTCCCGAAAAACTAGAAATTTATCGCAAATGATAGCTGCTGGATGCCGTTATAAGAAATTAATGATGTGCGAGATTCAGCCCATCTACCCCTCCCCCCTTAAAAAAAATTAAATTATACACTCATCGTGCTATTCGCACGATTAGAACTCGGTCTCGTTTTTGACTATTTTGACGATATATGACGCTGGCTGGGTAGTTCTACCAAATGTGAGGAGTTCAAATCAGTGATTTATTAGCACACATGCATTGCTGATAATTTCTCTATAGAATTGACTTTCAAACTGGACAATTTTACAGTCGCGCTACTTCGCGCGATTTTTTTAAGTCTTGGATCACATCTTTTCACGGCAGTAATTTCCGATGGAGTCAGTAAAATGAGCATTCTAACGTCTTGTACGTCAGCCTTTTAAAATTGTCCCCGATTGTGCTCATGGTTTGCTTGGTCTTGGGCTGCATTTTTGAACGGCTCTAACTTTAGAACGGAGGCAGCTAGGACTCTGAAAAAACCTAAAAATTTTGTTACTGCAAAAAAGTAAACTGAGATATGGTACAAAAGATTTATCCAGAATCAGGTTTATGAAGAATAGTTCTGGAATTGTATAGTTCGCTGAGGAAATTGACTGATTTCATGTTCCTCCTCTTTTTGTATCGAACGGTATTATTATTCCCTATTAGTGGCCCAGTTTTACATTTTGGAAAAAAAAAACAATATCAAAATGATTGCCCAGATATATTTTTCAGAAAAAAATTTAAGTATAGGGGTCTCCATTTTGATTTCGAACAAAACATTTTTCGAAAACGTTACGCCACTGAATATAGGTATAGGGACCGATCGTCAATGCAAGAAATGAAAAACATGTTGACGAAAGGAAAAAAAAAACAAATTTCTGTACCACTTACTTTCGAATCTTTTCTATTTTGAATTTTGTAAATATTATAAAATTCGATTAAAATTTTCCAGTACAGCAATTCTTATTGTTGTCACCAATGAACTCCTTTTGTTGTCGACACTAAAATTGGTATAAATGTCAAAAGATTTTTCGTATGAAATGAATGTCAGACAATCAATGAAATCTTACATTTTCTGAATTAAATTTCCTCGGGATCCTGTGGCAAATAAAACTAAATGCTCTAATATATCAGGACATTTCAAAATCCATACATATACATATGAGACACATGTGACTCATAAACGTGAACGAGAAGAAACGGGATTGACACACGTGTCTCATAAAGTCAACGTTTCAATGATAATTTATGGAATCATTATAGTGTTTTCAAAACTTCTTAAATATATTTCGACCAGGGAACTCACAATTTATGAATTGTATTTTCTTATTTTTGCTCTTCTGTAAAATTTACTAAAATACACTTAACACATCTGTGCGCTTAACCATAGATTTGTTAACGGGAGTTCCCAAAAAAAGCTAATTACATTTCGATCAAATGAACTAAGCTAATGGGAGTATTTTTAATCCTCGTGGGTAGAACTTGGCATCTGAAAAGGACATGTTTTGCAGGAAAAACTAGCAAGATGGAAGAGATTCGAAGGAGAACGCTTAGGACAATACACAAATTATCGCATCAAAGCGGTTCTATGGAACTGGCTTGAAGTGCCGATCTGCTTAAATAGAGTTTTCCTAATTAACTTTCTTGTATAGTTTTTTTATTTTTTAAAGACAGCAGAAGAAAGTAAAACTTTTTGTTTGCCATGTTTTTCGTTTCCCGAAACTAGTCGTTGTTTTCAACATTCTATTACCGGCAAACAGATTTATACAATTACAGTAAAACACGGTTAAGTGCAACACGCTTAAGTGCACACAATTTTTCGGTAGTGTTAACAAGATTTGGACACGATTCATGACGGATAAGTGCACATGTGCATTTGACAAATTTATTAGTGCAGACGTTTCGAACCAGACTATTTTACGAATTTAAGCGATCCTAGCCCTAATATTTATTGATTCAATTTATGAAAATGTAGAAGAAAGGGAAATCAGGTCTACTGGATAATTTTTGTCTTTAAGTAGGAAAATATGAGAGTTAAAAATTGCTCTTTTTGGGAGCAGCTTAAGGATAAGATCAAACACTGTCTTGATAAAAAAATGTTTAGGAAAAGTGGCAGTCTCTTTGTCATTCTAGCGTTTATGTTAGCAGTCTCAGTCAGTCTCCTCCTTTAGATCGCAGGATACCACTAAGATAGTAGTTAGGTTGTTAGCAAATTTTGGTTTTTCTTTTTTCGTGAACAATTTCAAGTGATAATTTTGACATCCGTAAATTGTAATTGAAAATGTACAAAAAAAAAAATATTTTAGGCTACACACAATTTTTGACGTCCCGAAAGCCTACAAAAAGCTCGTTTCGTAACATCTATGTTCGATGTTCCCCCTCAAAGCCGGCGTCCTTGATGGGATTGTTGCAATCAGCTGCTAGTTTGATAATGGTGACCCCTGCATTGATCACATTTCAAAAAGGTGGGTAGTGCCCATTTGTTAATATTTGTTGCCAAAGTTCGAAAGCTTTACAAAGTCGCTTGTACATGGCTCTGTCAAATTTCATTGTTGAAAACTATAGCCAGAGCCGGCCTTAGTATGTTGGCCCTGGGAAAATCGATGATGGTGACCCCTACCAATTTCTAACCAAAATTTTGGCTTAAATTTTTGTTTTTCATTTTTTTATTGTAAATATTTTTTTTGTTTTGTTCACGACACCCCAATGTCTCACCTTGTTGGCCTGAATGTTTTTTGCACACGTTATATCAGTGATTCGCTATCTTTAAGATGTCGCGAAAGTCATCGCTTTGCCTTTTTTTTTTCAAAAAATAATTTTGATAGTTAGTCACCGTTATATATATTCCAGGAAGGCGAAACTGCAAGCACGAGAGCTGGGAATGGCAAATGAAAATTATCCCCTTCCCAGCCACAAAACAGTTTTCTTAAACATTTATCGTTATACCCTTCGCTCATAGAGTGAAAATATATATTTTTTGTATACGTTTTTTACGATTATGGAAAAAAAATAGGAATTGCTGCCACTGTCAGCTAGCTCTATCAAAGAAATACGTATTTATTTACCCTGTAAAATTTTTAATCTTTGTCATCATCATTAGTTAAATCACAGCAAATTTTGATTATTTTGTCGAGCATTCGCTGAAAGAAACATTTTATTGTCGGACTATTTGCACTTCAAAATAAATCCATAATTCCTAATCGGTCAAGGTGTATCAATGCTTTTCCCTCGCCAAGCATTTGAAATACCATCCGTCAGATGGATGCGACTTGACCGATTTTTTTTTACGAAATTCCAACTCCATTTCTGCGGTTGTCATTCTTTAAGAATTTTATGCTTATTATCGGTAGACATATCGGAGTGCTTGTAGTAGGCAGCCTAAGCTTTAGAATTTTAAAACAGCAATTAATGAAAATATTTGCGCATACTCATTACTCAAATTTTTCAATCGAAACAAATTTTTATATTTTTGGAACCAGGTAATTCCACTGCATTTTTTATAGAATAGACTTAGGCTTATCCTGAAGCTTTTGGAATTCGGACATTTAAAAATTCCCGATAAGATGTGAAACGTCCAGCAACCTTATTTTTATTTGACAACATCGCCCAGCGATTCAATTGATTTTGATTATCTTGTTGCGTGAATGCCCCTAGAGAGTGGAGCACTGAGTGGTGGCTCCCGAAAATAAAAGGTTCCATGGTGTGTTGGCCCCTTCAAAGTGGTTGCCCTGGGCGACTGCCCATTTCGCCCACCCCTAGGGCCGGCCCTGACTATAGCGTTACAAAGTATAGCCACACAATATCAGTTGTTACCTCTAGTTTCCATTTATGCTATGTAAAGTAGATAGTTTGTATGGAGCACTGATAAGTGCACAACACGCTTAAGTGCACGAAAAAATTGTGCATTATCGATGTGCACTTATCCGTGTTTTACTGCTAAAAACGAAATTTAAAACTTGTTAACACTTTGTGAAATTCTAATTTTCGATTTACCTATACAACTACGCCGACAATCCAAAATACGCAGCTCTAGTCGAGCTACTGAACTTTTGAACTCCGCATCATTAAATCTATTGTTCCGATAATGATTTTATTGAATTATTTCGCTTGAAGATGTTTATTGGCTCCACCACTACACGGGCTATTGTTCGTTCTTAAGTGAATCTGATAGAGCTCTCCTCTTACTTGCAATGAATTGGTTTTTTAAGAGGCAAGATCTAACCATCAGCAGGACTGTCCCGTGATGATGAAGATGGTGATGTGCTCTCAAAGATATTTATTCATGAGTGTGATGAAAATTATATTGAGTTCAAGGTGCTCTTGTGCGGCCAATTCAGTTTCAGTCAGGGCAGGGCTATTGAAACTTTAACAAGTCAAGTTTGATTCTTAATTTTTGCAATGAACTGGGTCGACTGGAATTTATTTGCTAATTTAAGATAAATGTAGGGATGTAGTTAGACTTGTTTTTTAATAAATCGGAATTGCTAATTTCAATTGAGGCTCAGAGCTTATATTTAAGATTGTGTCATTCATATACTGATCATTTGTGTCAATGTGCCGGCACATTTTTTAAAGTCGTAAACGAACGACTTATCCATTGTTCTATTTCGATAATTCAACTTTATTTGTTGAATTACTGAAATGTAATGTCCTTATAATTTAAGAGAGACTTTCGTTTCTTTCCACTGATGGCTCTAGTGATGTGCATCCTTTAAGATGCTTTCACATGATCGATCAATTGACAATTGGTCGAATAAAAAAAAAATTATAAAAATTTTGATACACAAAGCTTATCTTGCCTAATTTCAACGTCACTTATACCTTTTATTGGTGCGCTCAATTCATGATATTCAATTTTCATATAAAAGACACCGCCAAACAATCGCTGCAAGATATTGAACTTTTCGAACACAATAGACTGAAATTACTATTATCCGTTTGTGGTCAATTTGAGGATTTTCAATTTGAGAATGATTAGACATTTTTTTCACTATATCGCGAGAGGGCGGTAGCTTCACTTTTGGTAAAAGATAGAAACGTGTAGGCCTAGGCATATAAGGAGAAACGAACAATTTAGGACATATACATTAAGGCGGTGGTGATGATTGTGGTTGATGTTAATTGGATCTATTTATCGTCTCTATCACTGAATTGCATAGACAGTTTGTTTTATAGATACTATTGGAATATTTTTCACAATCCTTTACAATTTTGAATTTCCGGTAAAGATGGCTAATACTTATAGGTTAATGGGTATACTTTTGGAAATTGTCTGAAGCTAAAACGAGGCTAATTTCGGGCGCGGCCAAAATTTGAATACCCGTCACTCTCTTTGGGCTAAAAGTTTTTTTTTTTCGGGCGAACCTATGACTTGTGTTTAATCCTTCCTCATTCTTTTCCTTCCGTCCTCACATAAGTTCCGTGGCGTCGATAAAACAATATGTATTTGTGTGAGGTTTGGTTATAATAAGTGGGCAAATAAAAAAAATTATCTAATAAAACTTTATTGGGGGGATTGGGGAGCATGGCCCCATAGTACGATTCCATTTGTTTTACATTTTTTTGTTTTGATAAAGACGCATGAAGGTTTTTTGAAATTGGTGTAGAAAAAATGTTTCTTAGAAGATCCTAAATGGAGGGTTGGGTTTGGACGGTAGCCCCATGACCCCATGTTCCGATTCCATTCATTTTTATATATATTTTGTGGCATCAATATAAACTTTCACTTCAACTTATACACTTTCACGAGTTTTGGTTGAAAGTGGTGGACAAATGAAAAAGTTTTTCTTAGAAAAACTCAATTTGGGGGGCTGGGTTTGTATGGCAGCCCCATGACCCCACAGTCCGATTCCATCTATTCTTACATATGTTTCGTGGCATCAATATAAACACATTTGTGTAGAATTTAGTTGAAATTGGTGTACAAATAAAAAAGTTTTTCTTAGAAAAACCAAATTGGGGGGGGGGGGGTTGGGTTTGTATGGCAGCCCCATGACCCCACGGTCCGATTCAGCATACAATTCCGATTCCGATTCACTCTACGAGTGAAGGATATAAAAATTGTGTATCAAAGCAAAAATATTTTTTTTTCTGTAGGTATAACAAACTTCAAATGTACATACAGTCTTGACTCGATAATCCGCATCAATTATTGCCACGGGTAGTCCGGGCTAACAAAATATCCGAATTAGCGCAATAACTTTTTCTGAGGAAAAACAGCTCAAATAATTGAATAAGTGGCACAAAAGTCCATAAATGAATTTTCCCCTTGAAGTTAGTCATTATCTAATAGTTTATCAAACCGTTCCGTAAGGAATAATTATGTGACCAAATCTCTCATATCTATACTGAAAATCTAAAAAAAATCCGGATTATAATGTCGAAATTTATATCGAAATCCAGACTATAGAGCCCATAGTGGAGACATTTTCTTGTCCGCATTAGGGTGACATCCGAATTAAAAATGGTCCGGACTAGCGAGTTAGACAGTATTTTTGTTAGAGTTTAATATTTAAACTATATAGTATTCATTGAAGTCATATGTAAAATAAATTATATAAAAATATTATCCTGTTAGTTGAATATATATCCTGTTGATAATAAAACATATTATAAAGATATTCCCCTGACTTTATAACTTTAACAATTTTGAAGTAGATATGACCTTTCTGTTATACCTGAAGTTCGGAAGTGATGAGATGGGTGAAAACTGCACTTTAAAAGACGATTCACACTTAGCCGAAAAATCTGGATGGATTATGAATGGCGAAAACGCATAAATTTCGGTTAAAAGAAACTCTACAGTAGATTGGCTTGAAAGTGGGATTTCGCAAAAAGGAATGTACACTGCTCCTCATCAGATTACAGATTAAAAAAAACAAAAAGAGTTAACATTTAAAAATAATTAGGTACTGGTACACGGAGAGAAAAAATGTAGTGAAAGGTATTAAAACTGTAATAAAAACTATTGCATTTGTAATGATTTTTGACCCTATTGCAACTGATGTAAATGTTATTACATCTGTAATGAAAAGTGTCATTGCGCTGTAATAAAATTAACAATTGGTTGGTAATAAAATTTGCCACGAAGATAATTTGGCGATAATAGAAAAAAATACAAAAAGTGATTTTTATTTTTTTTATTTTTACTTTTTTTTATTTTTTACTTCTATTTTATCCTTAACTTCTTTTTCCCTATTTTAACTTTACCTCTTTACAATTTGCTTCTACTGGGAATTGAACTGGGGCCTATCGTTTCGTAGTCCTACGTCCAATACCTAAGCTATCTAAGATTACAAGTTATGCGAATAAATTAGTCGTCTTATTTTTTGACAGTTCCAGAAATTATTACGCGCTCTTGTTAATTTCATGTACGAAAGGATGAAAACTATTACACCATGCAATATTTATCATTACAGACAGTAGTGAAAATTACCATAAAAACAATAAATGTTACTATCCATACAAATATCATGCAATGATTTTTGTAATTACACTGCCATCATTTTTACAATAGGCCAGCATGAATAAAAACAACTGAATTGTAATCAATTTCACTACATTTTAATAACTTTCACTACAAATTTTGTGAAATTGTATGTTGTGAATTTCATTGTATGATTTTGTTGAATTCATTGCACATTTTTCTCTCCGTGTAGTCTATTCGATTTTCAGTTAATTAAATCGCCATACAATGCGATGTGAGAAATCTTCTTTTTAACATTTAAAAGAGAATTCGCTTCAAACATTCAGACTGCTTGCGATGCGATGCCGAGTTGTGCAATGAGGGAGCTTCTTTATGGCAAAAAAACGTGCTTTTGAGCGGCAGTTCGCAATACAATCGGCTTGTAACGCACTTGATCGAAAAGAATGATAATAATCGCATTCACAAATGAAAAATATGAGTAAACATTTTTGATTTTTTTTTTTAAGATCTCGACGGAGGAAGAAATAAAGAATAAATTTATGTTTATGAAAAAAATAAGATTTCTCGACGACCGATAGAGTTTCCTGTAAAAACGGTTGTCATTTGTAGAGTGTAAACCCACGTTTTTGCCTTTGGTTTTGTCAATACATTACTTCATCAGCGACCCAAAATTAACTAGCAGTTTCTTCCGCGCCGATTGAGCTAGTATTTCCCCAAGGAAAGTGAGGTACGAATGCAGGGTGGACCAGAACAAGTAGAAATTAAAAAAATCTGTTTTTTTAAGCAATAAAAAGCTCCGCATCGCCCGATTCGGCGTCGACTTGTATGTGAACACATTGCATCGCGTCGAATCGCCCGGCATGAAAAAGCTCGATACGTGATATCATCCACTCCTGGCTCAATGTTGAATTTTGGAACAAACTGTTTTTGGGGGTGGAGTTTGAAGAGGTTTAGAAGAAAATCATGGGCATGGGTTCAACTAACCAACACCATACTCTCCTCCGAAATCCTCCTACTGTATAGAATTGTACAGTAGACGCTCAGAAATTAGAACACGTGGAAATTAGAATAGCTTAGAAATTAGAACAAGCGAATAAGGTACACTGGCCGCTCTAAAATTGGAATAAACTGAATTTTCAAGCCTATGAAGTTTTTTCTACACAATTATAAATTTTTTTTTTCGTTTTTAACAATGAAAATGTATTCCGTTACTCTCTTGTTACGGAGGATTATGTACCTCTGTATCCAGAGAGTAGCATTCTCGGAAATTTGCTATCAGAAAGCGTCACTTTTAGGAAGCCAATCTATTGTTGAAATTAGCACAGGATTCCGTTTCTCAGCCTGTGTTCCAGTTCAGTTTAAATAAGATTTTGTGCATTTGCTCTGATTTCCTCTATCAGGAGAATGAATAAATAAATGAATTTGCATAACACTTTACGGCAACTATTTTTTACAATAATTCACGGAACACTTATTCTCCTTTAATAATTGAAAATGCTGGAAATTGAAAAATTTCAGTAATTAAAATTTTTTTTTTTAATTTTCTACTGTATATACTATTGATTATTATTATTTATTTATTATGTACCATTTTTAAGACAAATTCACCTTTTTCTCGACCCAAATTAACTATGCATAGAATGAAATTGTCGTGCTCTGATGCCGTGATCGTCGCCACTCTGTAAAATAGACACTCATAGAAAAACGAGTTTCCAAACTCGGCACGACTGGTCGCAAGTTTATTATTCAGAAGAAGATGATAAGAGAAATATTCTTATCGTAGAATAATAAACTTACAATGCGACTAGGAAGTGGTATGGCTGACAACCGTATCACACTCCGAATTCAGTTGTCTTTGTAAGGTTGATGACTGCACACCGGTAGTCATCAACGCACCATGCTCCACTAGGAGTTACGGTAATGAAGAGAGAGAGAGAGAATGAAATTAACGATTTCGCAAATGAAATTAACGCTAAAATCAAATCAACGATTGCACAAATGAAATTAACGTTTTAACAAGTCAAATTAACGATTTGACAATGAGAAATGATTTGCTCAATGATTATTTTGACTTGTGACAGTTTATTTCATTTGCGACATCGTTATTTTGACTTGTTAAATCGTTAATTTTATTTGCGAAATCGTTGATTTCATTTGATGTATATTTAATTTTTGTTGAGAAAAAGGTGAATTTGTCTTGAAAATGGTATATAATACGAGGGCGGCAAAAAAGTCGATTTATTTCTCTACATATAGTTTGACCCTTCGATGGTCCAACATTTTTAACCCTTCTGAAAAATACTAACAAGTAGGCCCCCGTGTCAGCGATGACCTCCTTATACGTCTATGGATGGACGTGTGATTTTTTAAAGAACAATAGAATGAAACAAAAAGAAGTCGCACAGGTCTAAATCTGGTGAATACACTGGATGGGGCAGCGATATAACCAAATTCGCGGAATTGTGAGGGATGTCATGTTAGGGCCGTTTTTTTTCTGGAATTGTACCTCGTATCTGCCCAATGATTTGGCATAGTAGAACCCTTGAGCGTTTTACTCTTCTCCGGGTAGTCGATGTGGATCACACCTTGTGGATCGCTGATAACGGTGGCCATCCCCTATTCGTCGACGGTCACGAAACGACGCAGAAGCTGGTCTCAAGGTCGCTGGTTGTCTAAAGTGCGCAATCGTGCCGACAGCTGACGCACGCTCAAAATGTCAGGTGTGACCTACGTGATACTTATGCCTTGATTACACAGTGCGAGCTATCGTGCGAGTTGGCCTAGACAGCTACTGCAGAGTAGCTACTTGCACCATGTGACCGCATCACGTATGATGCGGTCACATGGTGCATCATAAGTGATGCGGTCACATGGTGCAAGTAGCTATTCTGCAGTAGCTGTCTAGGCCAACTCGCACGATAGCTCGCACTGTGTAATCAAGGCATTACTGTCTCAGCTTTTTCGTACGCTTTTAAATCGGTGATCTGCAAATAGAATATCGTTGCGTTTTTCACTTTATCCTCTATAGCCGTTTCCGGAGTACCTGTGTGTAGCTCATCAAAAACCTACGTGCGACCACACGTTAAAGCTCGATGGACAGAGTCGCCGTACAAATCACCCAAGCACGATATCCCTTCGGAAAACAAGCATTGATATTGCTGCTTGACCCATTTTCCAAAATTCATTGAGACGCCGGCTTCCATACGCAATCCAATGCGGTTGAAATTTCGATAGTAGCTGTCTACGAAAATGTGCTGCACCATAGTGGCGCCATCCGGCGATGTGGCAAGTACTTATCGGCCCGCCTCTTACTGTATTTTGATGCATTTTTCCCTTTTTTTCGAAACACCTGCGCCATCATTCCCATTATCGGTGTAAAGTTTTAAAATATGGGCTTTTCGCGAATCATAAAGCAAGTAACTGTGAAACGAAAGGATTAAACACATGGGCGTAGCGCGTAGCCAAGGGGAGGGGGCAGTTTAGGGAAGGGGTGGACTTAATGCCATATTTTCATTATTTCACGACTGGACTTAATTTTATCATTTATAACCTTTTTGGTGACTGCAACTGCAATGATTCACCGTTAGAATAAGGGAGAAAGATGTCCAAAGAATAGAACCATCTTTTATTGCGCTACACTTTTCCGAAACATTGATAACTGACAATACCACCTTGTTTAGGAAGATAACATTGATTTTTTTTATCTGAAACAGATCTTATGGTGAAACACCACTGTAGACAGCAGTGTAGACGTGCTACGGTTTAAAAAGCAAAAATCGTAGGCGATTTGGATGTAATCAGGACTAAAAGGATAAACACGTGCAGGTTCCAATCAACAGGTACCAAAGGTCACGATTGTTCGAATTTCTCACACCTTTTCCTGTAGATACATATTTGGACTTGAATTAAATTGTCCATTGATAATTTAAAACTAAGAGTATAAAATAAATTATTTTAATAATACATAGTTTTAAAAATTAAATTTAATATTGAAGTGGTTTACTTGATTTAATTATTTTATTTTTTTTCTCTATTTCAGGTAAGTTAAATCATCCAATTTTCTGAAAATCACTGGTATGTATGTATTCAATCAAATAAAGTCTTCTGAGTGTTCGAAAAATATGTCCAAAGAACGTTTCTCTAATTTCTACATGCGTTGATAGTTAACACTAATGTCCTATCCTATACTAAACATGCTCACCATTATGTGTGTTTCATCCTCTCCCGTAATGGCTGCCACCGACCATTAACATTTCCAGGCGGCCAAGGCCCGACGTCGGGCTATCGTGCCATAAAGGAGAAGAACCATTAACACAAAATCGATTGATTTTCACTCCATCACTCTGCAAAACGGATTCCACCAAGTAAACACACAGAAAACCAAAATCGTTTATTGCAAACACCCATACGAACAAAAGTGCCTAGAATAACCATCGAAAAGTGTCTGGAATATTAAATGCTAATATACATAACTACGAGTACATAGTATATTCGTTAACTTGTTGTCAGACTTCATTAGGTCAGCGGTCAAGAGTTTGGTCAATATATACATATGTATATTCGTGTTCCGAAAACTACCCCCAAACTACATCAATCTCAACATGCGACCTGCTCCCCATTTTATGCATAAACTGTGGGTGGGCGTCATTTATTTGCAATCAACTTACTTACTAAACTATACATATATATTTACCATGCCTTTTATATGTTTCCCCGAAGGAGATAGAAAACAATAACGAGAACCCCCAAATAGTATATGGCTAGTCCTAATTTATGGAAGTATTTCTGCAGCAGTTCTACTTCTACCTACCGTATATACATTGGTTAGGTCCTTCCTGAGTTAGTAATGTTTTCGAATGTCTATGTGACCAAAAATATTTGTGTTTGGTCATAATTTGCATTTTACGAGGACAACGATAACCGTAGCCAGACAGAACCGGCTAGAACTCTATCGATATTTTGGCAAAGTTTAGGGTAATATGGGGAGACTTCTGGGAAATATTTTATTTTTTTCCTATTTTTTTTTAGTTTTTATTTCAATCAGAAAACTCCGTCTATATGGGATATGCAGTAACTTAGAAATTTCTTCTTCTTCTTTATGGCACTATAGCCCGATGTCGGGCCTTACCCGCCTGGATTGAAGACCTCTAATTGTCGCGATCACGCGAACTTGTCCTCCAGTTCCGAAAGTCTAGCATCTGGTAGGCGTCCTTACATACAGAATGCTCCCATCGGGCTCTCGGTCGTCCACGCAATCAGGCTCCGATATTTCAATCAGAAAACTCCGTCTATACTGATATGCAGAAACTTAGAAATTTAGTTTTTATTTTTTTTTATCAAATAAATGTGCCATCTTGTTTTCAACACAATTAGAACAACATTTCGTTTTCCTGATGTGGCATTCTGTAAGGCGATAGGCTACATGCGATAGTTACTTTCATTTTTTGATGCCTCCTATCCCTAATGAGGGCGATATAATGAACGTGAAATTGTAACCGCTTGCCTATGATTAACTACCATTGATGATGTGGGGCCATTCCAGGTCTATTGTCTTGCCAGATTTAGTGTTAGTCGATAGTGCAAAAATGAAAGTGACGGTCAACTGACCGCCTATCGCCTTACAAAATGCCACCTCTGAACTCATGTTAAATTTTCGTATGTGCATATGAATACCTAACAAACATTAGGCAAATCCTCCTCGTGTTTGATTCAATTTAGTATTAATTGCCAATAAATATTCACGAGTTCTATTCCATTTCGGCAAACTTTGATGAAGTGTTCTACTTCCAAGGATAAAATACAAATTGTGTATCTATATATATGTACATACTCACATAATAATCAAATCAATACAGTAGAATCTCTCTAAGCTGAGCACGTATCCTGCCCACCTATAAATTAACTAAATTCTTGAATCTCTTGAAATAAGATTACATCGAACATGCTCGAAAAAACAAAAATTTGACCTGGCTAGTGAAGGTCGTGCTCTGTGGCTGTGATCGTTCGGTCGCCACTCTGTGAAATAGACACTCATAGAGAAACGAGTTTCCAAACTCGGCACGACTCGTCGCAAGTTTATTATTCAGAAGAAGATGATAAGAGAAATATTCTTATCGTAGAATAATAAACTAACAATGCGACTAGGAAGTGGTATGGCTGACAACCGTATCACACTCCGAATTCAGTTGTCTTTGTAACGTTGATGACTACACACGGTAGTCATCAACGCACCATGCTCCACTAGGAGTTACGGTAATGAAGAGAGAGTGAAGGTTTATGAAGGTTCTTCTATAAATGCATACCCTGTGACAGGTGTAATATCCTTTGTGCTTGTTGTCAAACTTATAAAAAAGTCCCATGGATCCCGGACTGCGGTATAATCTACATTGAATGTCTTTTTTTCGAGTTCATTCTATCGCTATTCGCGACTGCTTCGGCAATTGCGAACAAAAGTTCACCACCATAAACTATATGAAAGAATATTAAAAGGATAGTCGGCTAGAAAAAGCGGAAATGCCCGGTTTCATCAAAAAATGGTGAAATGGTTTATTGAAGCGAAACTTGTCGAGTTTTCGTTGCGGGACGTTTACCTACCCTCCACATCAGAACTGGTCACCAACAAAGAATCGTGAAAGCATTATTAGCTTGTGGGTTGTTGATACTGATACTCTTGTGGCATTTCGTAGAGTAGAATTTTCCCTATAGTGTGAGGACTATAGACAGTCGACAGTGATTGTGCAAGAAGGAAGGTAATGCTTCATTGCACATTTTTTTTACAATAGGGAAGGATTCAATCCTTGTAGACCATTAAAAATGCAAAAATCTTCTCTAGAATTCATGCATGTTTGCGTATTATGCTGTGATGCTTTTTTGCGTAATACATGGGAAAGTTGGAGAATTTCATTCGAATTTTCAATATTTCCTGCGATTATAATACTTCACTTGAGTAATTTGTAGGAAGCGTTTTATATACCGTAGTTAGAGCTTCGTTGCTGCTTACAGTAAATTGTCCGTATACACTACGCGAAGTTAAGGCTTTGCTCATTTTCGATTAGATTATTTCATTGATCACTTGTGTGGCAGGCAAAAATTCACTCCACTTTACACCTGTTAAGAGAAGATAGTGCAAAATTGGGCGATTCGCACACTCGATGCATTTTCCTTGTTATTAAAGTAAAATAAAATGCAATTTCGGGGCTCTCTACGTATTATCATTGTGGGCGTGGCCGGGAGTGTGCCAATACAACTATAGAGGTTACGTGCTGTCACAAGTTTGCCATCACAGTTTTGGAAACAACATTTTCACAATCGCAACAATCTTTTAATTAATTACAAAATTACGTTAGGAATATTAAGCCGATTTTCAATGGTTACTGAGACATTTAAGTTTTTAGTTGATGTTTTCCAAAACTCGCCAATTTTGCCATTTAAAACATAAATAAAAAAAAAGCTACAAAGCAAACAAGTAAGAAAGTACTTACTCAGGCTCTAATTTATATTGCCGTGAGTACGGAAAGGATCATCATTGAGCCGCCGGTTTAACAGCTATAGCGTTTTAAGCTGAGCATGTCGATAATTAAAAAAATACAAATAAATGTTTTTTTAATATGTATTTTCCACATTTTTATATTCAATTTGAATAATTTATACCTTTCTAGAAAGCTGCCACCATGGGCGTAGCCAGAATTTCGGCCAGGGGGGCGAGACCAACATTTTTTCAACATTATGATTTTCACAAGGAGCATGTAATTTAAATCTACAACAACAATTGAGATTTTCCGTCAATTTAAATTGTTGATCGCAAAAGTATTGTTTGGAAAATTTCACATTCTAATTTTAAGGAAATACCGTCGATAATGATATTGTTCGCCTTTTAACGACAACACAACAAATGAACCACATAAACTAGAACGAAATCAATAAGATTTCGGTATGGTTTTCATCCAAGAAAATCAAATTCATAGAGAAAAACTTATTAAATAATTTAAATTAAAATCTTTTAAATTAATAAGAAATCTCATTGTTATTAGCTACGAATTCCTCTTGAAATAATAATAAGAAAACTGATTGATATAAGATGATTTCCTCATTGGTTTAATTAGAGCTGCTATTTGAAATAAGCTGAAAATCCATTAAACATAATACGAAAGACAATTAATTTAATTTTTATTTTTTTATTATTCATAAATGAGATTATAAAATAAAGTCAATGCTTAGCCTATACCTTGTGGGGAAAAGTCCATTGCCTAACGATGATGATACGAGTACCACTGAAGTGGCTCTAATTCAATAACCATGTAGGAATACGTTGTAAATTTAATATGCTGCAAATAAACAAAAAAATTGCAAGTTAGAATTTATAGCTATTTGCAACTTACCTTACACCATGTTATCCTTGTGGCTTGTACAAATGTTTGAGGGTATCTCCAGTGCCGTTCTCTTAATTTGTTCTCTGTAGGATTTCTTCGCGGCTGAAATCGGGCTTCCTTTTTAATAGAAAACGTTAATATTAGTGCAAATACGCGTTTGTTTCTAATTTTGCTTACCGTGTTTGGTACATGTGGATGGTAGTAACAACCTCCAGGATAAATATTTTATTACCTTTCAATAATAACGTTTGCACTGACATCCGTACCATGGCCTAAGTTATATGCATTTTTCAACTTTTACACTGCGCGTGATGATTCGTTGCACTTTCAACACGAAACACACGCATGCAATTTGTACAGATTGTCAAGTGATACGATTTATTTTTATTTTATTTTATTTTATTTTATTGACCAAACAAGGCATTTACAATCATAAATACCTAATACTAATTGTAAATTGTAATTGGGTGGGAGGGTTGGGTGAAACTGGGCTTAAAAGGTTTGATGGACTAGGATGATTGAAGGGCCTTAGTCAAGTTAAGCTTAAAGACAGATTTAGACATGTCAGGACAATAATGCATACTGAGTGAGTTGAAAGTGCGGCAGCATCTGTTAATTGGTTCGTTGAAACTATAGACGGTAAAGTGTTGGTATTCTTTAAGAAGAGTTGTATGCCTAGTGCGTCTTATAGTTGATCGTGAAAAACGATTTTGTTACGGATAAAATCAACATTGATTGTGCCGTTGTTCCTCTTCCAGAAAGAGTCATTAAATTTAAGAGACTTAGCCTGTAGCTGTACGATGGGAGATTTAAAAAGTCGGCTGGGCTATAAAGGTCCCTCAGAGCAAAAAGTCTGAATTGCTTTTGGACAGATTCGAATCTATCGCAGTGTAGGCCAAAGACAGGGTTGCAGATTATGCAGGCGTATTTTAAAAGGGGGGGGGGCGGACAAGAGTGTCCAAAATAACGGCGAGGTCAGTGATATGATCAACCCTACACAATTCAACGTTGTTGAGAAGGTACGGACTGGTTATAACTCCATTTTTCCGAGAAAAGCTGATCACTTGGCATTTGTTAACGTTTATATATAGATTGTTACGATGATGACACCACTGTTCAAGGGATTGAAGTTTACATTGAAGGAATACTGAGTCATACTGGGAAAGGATGAAATGATATAAATTTAAGTCGTCAGCATAGAAAAGATGCGGAATATCCTGTAATATATGTGATAATTTAGGTATAACGATGTTAAAAAGGAGTGGACCTAGATGACTTTCCTGTAAGACCCCAGAGGACGCAAATACGCTTTTGGATATGCAGCCCTTGTATTTGACGAATTGTAAACATTCATGGAAGTAGGATCAGATCCAATCCTCCGTTACACCAAAGCGGTGAAGTTTATCAATTAAAATAAAATGATCAACCCTATCAAAAGCTTTGCTGAAGTCTGTATAGACAGCATCTACTTGGACACCTTTTTCCATTTTGTAGAGGACATCGGAAACGAGTATCATGAGGTTAGTTGTAGTCGATCTGCCTTTACGCCAAGCTATGTTGTTGTTCATTGAGAAGTGGATCGATAATGGCAGTGAGTTTATCACAAACTATTTTCTCAAAAAGTTAGGGGATAGTTGAAAGGATAACTATGCCCCGGTAGTTGTCAACCGATTGTTTATCACCGCTTTTGTGGATGGCTTTCAGATGGGAAAGTTTCCAGGAAGATGGGAAAATACCACAACGAAGCGATTTGTTAAAAATCATGTGTAGAGGAGTAATTATAGTTCGTCTAAACAATGCGTTACAAAACGGAGGAATTGAGTCAGGACCGGGACTTTTATTAACACTTAGCTGCTGAATAGCTGTAAATATCTCATCCTGAGTGATAACCATACTGTCGATAATAGATACCGGGATGGAATCCGCAAATGGGGTTGAATTGAAAGGTGTAGAGGGTGCGCAGAAGCTGTCCTGAAAGTGGTCAGCAAAGTATATATCTAGCGAGCACGAAGAGGTAATGTTACCTCTGCGCATAGAAGCAGGGTAACATGTGCTCTTCTGTTTGGTGTTAACAAACTCGTAGAACTTTTACGGATCATCTATAATTTTTTCTCCCATCAAATTAAGATATTGATTATATGCTTCATGGGACTTATTGCAGAATTTATACGCAAGTTCTTCGTTTTTTTCTTAAGCGTGTCACTGATAAAAGGATCATTTTTGATAGTCTTGTAGAGTTTATTCCTTTGGTTTCGCATATGTCTAAGATCACTATCAAGCCAGGGTTCAGTGAGCTTGTTACGCTTTTTAATTTTAATTAATGGGTACAAAATTATCAATGGCGTGGAGGATAATATTATAGAAAGTCACAATGTCGTCAAGAACTGTTTAAAGAATTAGACTGCCCATAGTCCACAAAATGCAGACAGTTCTTAATGGCTTCATAGTCAGTATTTAGCAAATCATAAATAATTTCATAATTTGTTTCCTGGCTAAACGATATGAATGAAAATTCTACTGTAATGGCAGAGTGATGGCAAGAATTATTAAAAAGGTTCTCAGCTTCCTACGTTGCAGTAACAATTACTTCGTCATAACAGTTAGTAAATATCATATCTAACCATTTACCCTTTTTGGTTGGGGATCGACGAAACCTGCTGTAAGTCATTACCATAGAAAGTACTGATGATGTCAAAGTCGGGATTATCTAGAAGATTTACAGGAAGAAGCCCATCATCATTCTCATCTACAATGAACCTTATGTTTGGACGATTGTAGTCACCAAAGACTATAATTCTGTCATCAACATCCATGTTAGCAAGGACACAGGAGATAACATCACGCAAATCAGTTATGAGACTCTTCAGCGGAACACGGAGGTTTATAAACAATACCAACATAGAGGAATTGTTTTTTCAAAGGGGATTTTGATAAATGTGTGCTTTATAGGCATCTCTTATTGCTCTAACAAGAAATCTTTTTGATTCAAAGAGGTTTTCTGAATAATTTTAAATTGTATGTCTTATTAAAATGAAAACTTTAAAAAATTAAAGAAACAAATTATTGTTATAAATTTAAATGTTTGGCATATTTTTAAAATTTTGAATGATAACGAAATATTTGGCATAGTCTCAGTTTAAAAAAAAGGTCTAACTTATTCGCTTAGCAGTTTTTGAAAAATTTTAATTTAATTGACCGAATCCGTGACTTAAAAAAAAAGAAAATCTTGAAATTCAAATATGTAAGTATCTCAGTAACCATTGAGCATTCGCCTAACATTCCTGACCTCATTTAATTGCCTTCCAGTTTCCAAAATAGAATGAGGCAAGGATCCAGTAACATTACAGCACACCAAAACCGAGTGCTAGCTGTTAACCCTTTTTTGGGAAGATCTATATTAAGCGCGTTATGGTCTAAACTTATTAGAATGGGTACTTTTATCTGACGAAAAAAAAATTAAATCTCGGAGATGTTAACAAAAAAGTTTGAAATAACAATAACCCAACATTATGTTCGTTTCATATCAGAGTACATTGTGCATACATTGCCTTTCCTAATTGTTATACATTATGATGTACATACATTATGTATTCGCTTGCAATGTAATCATGGCCTCATTTCGGTGATAAAGCAGTGCATAATAAATTGTATGATATGATAATTGTTGTGAAACTGCCTCTCACAAAAAAAAAACTCACAAAAAAAATGCGCCTTCGCGCAGTTCTCACATCATCATCAACATCGTAATATTATTGTGACAGCTCAATTCTTTATCAGTGCTATTTTGAAACACACATTGTTTAAAAATAAAAAAAACTCAAAAATCACAGCTGTTTTTTTTATCGTTGTTGTTGCTTTTTTGCACTCGTACTATGTCGCGTGCCAATTAGGTGTTTCATTATTTTTTTCCACGCATTTGTTCGTTCTTCATCTTACATTTTTTTGTTAACATATTTTTCGCCTCCGGAAAAAAAAATATTTTAATAATGTTCTCATTTGTTATACTTACTGATGTGTTTTGTAACAAGGCCGCATGTTGCTATTGGCGGATTTTATTCGAATTTTAGAATCAGTGAAGCATTCTCTTTATATATGTACATTGTATTTGGTGAATGTGGAACAGTATCGTTTTGGTTTCATCGAAATAATAACAAAAACAAAATGAAAATATGTTATAACTGCAGATTTTCGATTGGCGGATTATACACCGGGAGGGAAAATTCTCCACATATTGTGATGAAAAATCTCAAAAAAATCACGAAAACCAAAACAAATAAAAATATGAAAAAAAAAAAACATTAGACAGAGAACAAAATGCAAGATACACACAAATAATGAGTATAACAACAATGTTGCGAGAGCTCGTACATATAGATTTGGAGCTTTTGTCTAGTACATGTCAACATTTTCTGCTTGGCCAGCTTAACAATACAAATTGTGCTTCGGTTGCGATTAGATACGTTGCAGAAGAGATTGTATTTTTTAAGGGGTACTCGTACTATCCTTTGTAAAATTGCATTTTATTTGGAAAAAGGCATTTTTTTTATGATTGTAAGAAATCTTTTTCAAAAACCTAAGTTTTAAAGAAAAGGTTTGAATATGATTATAAATAAAAATATTGTGTTTCGTAGCCCGAAAAAAAACACTCAGAAAATCACGTAATTAGAAAAACTCGAATCAGAGGTATTCCACTGAAACCTATTTGATGTACAATTTAAAAAAAGTTTACTTACCTGTATCCTTTTTAGCTGTCGCATATTTCAAACAATGTGTCTGGTGTGATGTTGTAACTGTGGGACGAGTCAAGGCCATCTTAAAGGGTTATTACTCATATTGTTACTCAACTTGAAAAATTTCGTTTAAAAATATTGTGTAAGTAATAAAATGTGTATGAATTTTAACAAACGACAATCGCTATGTTATACGTTTACGTTGAAAACTATACCTGGTCATCATACAAGGAATCAGTGGCTCTTTACCTTTTCTTCTTTAGGTTTTTTTTTTGTATCGGTTTTTCATTTTTTTCAGCTCTGCCTTTTCACCCGATACTAAAAACCAGACAAACGCGTTTTTATGAATATTGAAAACCGCTTAGAAAACGTTTTTTTTTGTGTTTTATTGGTAAATTAGTTTTTACACGATACTAAAAATAAGACAAACTTTGTTTTTTTTTATCCCAAATTTAAAAATTTTGTAAAGACATCAGGTCTGCTTACACTAAAAAACTTAAAAAATAAAAGAGACAAAACAAGATATTGTTTGTTATACTTTTGAAGAATCTATAACAGGTACTGAATTCTAGTACCAAACAAGCTTAATCGGTGTTCGATCCATGTTTGGGGCGAAAAGCTGTCTGATTTTCGATAATCAGACTGGAATCTAGATAATAACTTTCAACATTTCCAAACGTTACTGAAAACAAGTTGAAACATTTGAAGTTTGCTTTAAGCATCGATAGTTCTAATTTAAATATAGAATACGCTGCAATTGAATTTTATTTCATACAGTAACCTGTTCAGTATTAAACCCACAAAATTTATGAAATAAAATACGAGAACAAAACTTGGAGAGTGTGGAGAAAGCGAGTGTCAACCCCGACTATTGAGCGACCCACGACCCACTCTAAGAAAAAAGTGAAGCTTAAACTAGACCAGAAGTTTAAAATACGGCCAAAAGAAGCTTTGTGCATGGAAACAGTGATTTGATTTGAAACAGCTTAGTCCATTGTAAGCAATATATCTTTACAATAAAAAAAGACATTTTAAGAAAACTGTTTATAAAAAACGATAAAATTATGATCCGCAAAGTCCAAGATTTTTCATATATTTTAAAATGAATTTAAAACACCTTAATATATATAAGCAAAGTCACTTAAGGTGTTTTAAATTTATTTTAAAATATATAAAAAAAAGATGTTCTGCATCCTCCGCAACTCCTTTGCATCTCGGATATTCTGGCGAATCGTCTAGCATAAACCGATGCAGATATTGACGTTATCCTCCGTTTCGGAGTTTAGTTTATGCACATTTTTCCATAATCAAGTTTAAAGTCTATAAATTCGCATAAAACTTTGTTTTATGATTTTATTCTTAATTTTTGTAAATGTCAAAAAATGATAATATTCCATTTCATTTTCTGGTCTAGGGTAAAATTTATCAAAATAAATCAATTGTATATGTATATACCATTGCAAAGGTGCTTTTGTGTAGCTTAATTTGTCCTCAGATAATTTTGCCGTAATTTTTACAATTTTTGAAATACATAATTAAGAAAAACTGAAAAATGATCCCCTCTCTCCCCTTAAAATCAAAATAACTTCAAAACGGCTTATCCTATCTGCGTGAAACCAACCATTCGATTTAGAATGGCCAAATACATTAAGATTGACTTCTTATTATAATTGTTGCCAAAATTCGTGATTTTGCCCCACTGAGCGGCGCACAGTGGTGCCGTAGAGGCAACAATTCAAAAAATTGATACTATTGTAGAGCTTTTGTGAATAGTTTATCTTATAGTAAACATTATGAAGATTCTTTCTGCAAAAAAAAATGGACCGATATCTTTCATAGATAAAAGTCAGCGGCTCTCAAAGTGTAGAGAATTGATTTTGCAGTTTTTGCACATTTTTCCATAATCAAGTTTCAATGAAAACCCTGACTATACATTAGGATAAAACTTTGTTTTATGATTTTATTTACAATATTTAGATTATAATTAATATGTTAGCATAAAAAAAAGTAAAAAAAAAAAATTTGGAGAAAAAAATTATTTAATTTTATTCATTGAAGGTCAAATTGACCCTAACTGGATTTTTCACATTGAGTTTTAACAACTACCTCCACGTGCCTCCAAGCGTCTGTTTATGCTACATTATTCCAGAAAGTCTCAAGATTACTAATATGTAAGAATCATAACCCCACAGGACCCCAGGCTACTTTTATAACCCATTGTGTTATGTCATGTTGGCTGTTTTAGACACGTTTTTTGAATATCTACTGTAAAATATGTTGGGTCCTTTGAACCGGAGATAACCGTAGTTTTCATCCTTTTGAACTAGTTTTTGGTGGAGAGTATAAAGGGACTCTGTCTTGACGTTCAGCCAAAATTTACCACCTCCCTTCCCCCTGGAGAGGAGCTATGGACGTTTTGACTTCAACAAGTTTTAGTAGGCGAATCAGGCGTGTCCTTGGTCGGAGCAACTCAATTTTTGGCAAACATCAACTTAATTTTATTAAGAATATTTCCCTAAATTATGCTGGCTCAACTAGCATTTCTTGCAGAGTTACAGTAAAAAATGTAAATGTCAAAAAATGATAATATCCAATTTTATTTTTTGGTCTAGGGTATAATTTATCAAAACAAGTCAATTGTATTATATGTCATTGCAAAGGCAATTTTGAGTAGTTTAATGTGTCCTCGAACCATTTTGCTGTAACTTTTATAGTTTTTCAAATAATTAGAAAAAACTGAAAAATTATCCCCTCTCCCCCCTTAAAATCGAAATAACTTCAAAACGGCTGATCCTATCTGCGTGAAACCAATTCCATTGGATTTAGAATGGCCAAATACATTAAGATTGACCTGTTTTTATAATTGTTTCCAAAATTCGGGTTTTTCGCCCCACTGTGCGGCGCCGCGCTTTTACATTATATTGAATTGAATGTTTGTTTGGTTAGGTTATTATCTGAAATTTAAGAAATCATTGCGCAATTTCATACAATGCAAAACTATGTAAATTAAACAAAAATTGAATTCTTGATAATGTAAAATCTTTCTGAAAAGTGTGTGCTCTGTGTTTTCTCTATACGATAAGACTAACCACTAAAAAATGTACGACAAAGTGACCCTTGGAATAATAATTGTTTTTTTTTGTTGATAAAAATGGTTCTCTTTATAAATATGCATTTAAGCAAAACGGTTCAAATTTCTGGAGACTAAAATTTAGCACTGCCCTTCACTAAAAATCTCTAAAACAAATACGCACTTTTAAACTTTTAAATATTAATAAATGTAAGGTTATTTTCAAAGCTTATCGATTTAGCAATTTTATTTATTGCTGCGATACCCTCTTCTTTGATTCAGTCTGATATGAGAGTAACGTTAAGTTTTCAACAACAATTATTTCATTGGCATACGCAATACCACCAGTAGCTGTAAAACTGGCCCATACCTGTTTTTTAGGCCAGTCATTTAACGATTATAGGTCGCTCTGTTGTTTTGGGATATTGTTAGGATAGATACCAGAAGTGTACCACCAAGTTTGCAACTTCGAAAAACCTGTGCTAACCCCGTAACCCTCAAAAAACCTCAAAATTTTCGGACTTTTTTCATATTTTTGTTTGCAATTTCTAAAAGGTGCTTCCTACAAGTAAGTCGTCCACTGCACTTTTAAAGCTAAGAAAATCTTCTTTAATTTAAGTGTAACCCCAGCTTTGTACGTGCAAAGGATCCCAAGATGCAGCACCTTATAAAATGTGTTTTTTTTTGGAAAAAAAAGTCCGAAATTGTATTTTAGGAGGTTTGTATGACAGCCCTATGACGAAATGTTCCGATTCCATCCATTCCTAGATATGTTTTGAGGCTTTACTAGGAACACATTTGGGTGAGGTTTGGTTAAGATTGGTTCATAAAGAAAAATGTTTTTCTTAGAAGAACCTAATTATCAGGGTTTGGTTTGTATGACAGCCCTATGACGTAGTGTTCCAATTTCACCCGTTCCTAGATATTTTTTGAGGCTTAACCAGGAACATACTTGGGTGAAGATTGGTTAATATTGGAACATAAAGAAAAAAGTTTTTCTTAGAAGAACCTAATTTTCAGGGGCAGCCCTATGACCCCATGGTCTGATTCCATTCGTTCCGACATATATACAGCTAAGTAACTGGTTTATAACTTCATGTCACATGACTTTCTCCGTAGAATGCGCATTTAAGCTGATATTCAGCTCGGAACATGACTGAAATTACAATTTCGAACTTTTTTTCAAAAAAACAATGTTTAAAGTGCTGTATCTTGGGATCCTATGCTCCTACAAAGCTATGGTTACACTCAAATTAAAGAAGATTTTCTTAGCTTTAACAGTGCAGTGGACAACTTACTTGTAGGAAGCACCTTTTAGAAATTACAAACAAAAATATGAAAAAAGTCCGAACATTTTGAGGTTGTTTGAGGGTCACGGGGTTAGCACAGGTTTTTCGAAGTTGCAAACTTAATGGTACACTTCTGGTATCTATCCTAACAATATCCCAAAAAACCTTATATTTCGGTTTAATGACTGGCCTATTTTCAAGAGAAACAAGTAAGTAAGCTGTAGGTGTCAATTGTACGGTGCAGCAGATTGAGCCTCAGTGGTGACCTCTGGCGTGTACGCAAGTAGTGTCTGCCCGTACCCCGGTACAATTATAGGACAGTTAGAGAGGATGGGTAGTCGTGTTTCTAGAACCGAGCCACATTCTGCGTTATCATCTACACCTTACACAAAAATTTGCTTAAAATAAGCACGTGAGAAGACCACGCCATCCTGGATTTCAATCATAGACCGCTCTATTTCAGCAAACCTGCACTGAGTCATCGATTCGATAGGTGAAGATCGAAAAATAGATTCAAAAGCGACCAACGTGTTCGTTTACCTCGCCATTTTTTACTTGATCTAACTTCACTAAACAGTGGAGTAAATCGCCTTGCAGACAACGTCATAATATGTTGCTCTCCCGTAAAAATAAGAAGCGAATTAATCTATCATGTTCTGCCTGTCCCAAACACTCCATTTGGGACTTCAAATGTAGCATTCAAAACGCGGTTATTCATTTACCCATCTTCGTGGCAGTACATCTTGCGACTTGTAACGCAAATGAACCCCATATTCTCGAAAAGCACTTATTATGAAGATGTTTCACCTTGCCTTAACCTTTTAGATTCAGTAGCTTTCGCAAAATTCATAACTGATAGTTGACAAATTTTTCACATAGTGATAAATGGCAAAACTTTTAATTTTAAACGTTCTAAGTGAACCCTAATTTGAAATCATACTTCTTCTTCCTTGCCTCATTCTTTATACCGCTCCGTGGCCGCGCGTTGCTCGTAGGCGCATCGCCCGTTTTGGCGGTAATATCTCAGCATATTTCTATAGGCAGCTCTATCTGGGATCGTTGTTGTTGCTTTTTCATTTGACACATCGGTCTGCCTCTGGCCTTGGGTCCATCATACAAAAAGATTAAAATGGAAAATTGGCATTCATTCTAAACCCGTTCACTGTCTGACCCTTTTACATCGGCATTAATACCACGTTTGCCTTCTGCAAGTTTTTTGCTCACTCTTTGTTGCATGAGTCACATATGACCCATAGACGTGAACAGGGAGGAACTCTGTGTAAACGTGTGGCTCATAGACAGTGAACGTGTTAAAAAATGTTATTACCAGAACACGGTCTGAGAGATTTAGCTGTCAATATCCCCCATCAGATATTAGAAACTTTGCAATTCAGAACATGGAAAATAAGTTTCAATTTTTGCTCCCCTGTAAAATTTGCTTTTATGAACTTGCCATATTTGTGCGCTTAACCATCGATATTCAGTAAGATGTCACATTATAAGTGATTTTGGTTAACTTCTCCAAAAAAAAAAACACTATAGCGTGATAACGGTAAATTTTAAACCAGTTCTATTAATAACGTTGTAACTC
Source organism: Microchrysa polita (assembly GCA_949715475.1). Lineage (NCBI taxonomy): Eukaryota > Metazoa > Arthropoda > Insecta > Diptera > Stratiomyidae > Microchrysa > Microchrysa polita. Next base: position 127,968,414 of record OX454415.1, on the reverse strand, counting down.
AATAAACCCTTACAGTAATGACCACCTAATGCAGGACATCCTGAATACAGTGAACCTGATCGACAATGCGTTCGCGACTCGGAGTAAAAAAGGGGAGACAAATGTTATTCGTAGTAAGTTATTCCGATCAAGGAATAACATGCCCATAACTACACACACAAAATTACTGCTAGTTGATGGATAGTTTTTGAAGAAAATCGTCCTTCAAAAGAAGTAAATCCTAGACAAAGTCATTACTGAAATTCAATTTCTACCAAAGTAAGAGTAGCAGTTTTCTAAGGGTAAAACAAGTAAGCTGTGTGCGGCAATATTCTGTCGCTTATAACGGGTGGTCCAACTAAAATGCACGATGTTAATTGAGTGTCACACCTTAACGGTAAGTTTTTCGCCCAACTTTATTAGACATTTCTTTGCTGCAGTGTTTGGCAAATTCAACTATGGAGAAGTACACAATTGAGCAGGTCGTTGAGGTCGTTGAAGCCTTTCACGAAAATGGACGTTCAAATCAAAATGCTTTTCATGCACTTCGTGATTTTCTTGATCAACATCAACATAATCGACCAAATAACGGACTTCTTTTGGCCAGAAATCGATGATATGGACCTCTGGACCATATGTGGTTCCAACAGGATGGGGCCACTTGCCACACAGCCAACGAAACAATGGCTTTCGCACGAGAAATTCAATGGCCGTTTTATCTCTCGTCTTGTCGATGTCACCTTAATGTCAAAATTTACCCTAATCCTTGCGACCGAGTCATGAGGACTGGATGCTTCTCTCAAAATTACTCTCTCGTAGGGATTGACACATACTCAACTTTTATCGCCTCTGTTATTTTTTATCTTAACGCTACTTATTACTAGAGATGTAACGGATCTTGTTTAGCGGATGAGGATGCGGATGCGGATGCCAAATAGTATAACAGTGAGGATGCGGTTGCGGATATTAATGGAGAAATTTTTGAGGATGCGGATGAGGATGCGGATGAGGATATGATCGAATATGTAGACAAAAATATTTAGGTTTCACACTTTTCATGAAGATGAATTCCTCTGATTAGTGTGGTTAAAAATTAAAAAGTTGCATGCTTCCTTACTTCGCTTCACCTTAAAAAAACGCACTTCACCCGCCTCAGTTCAATTCATTTAAAACAAAACCACTCAAACACTAGTCACAAAAATGCGAACCGGAGTGCGTTCCTTAATTCACTCGTAGTCGTAGCTGTAGTCATCGCTGACTACTCAGATCATATAAATGGAACGCGCTCCTGCTGTGCTGACCGACAAACTGAAGCTCAGTTGTGTATACGTTACAGAATACAATTTGTCTCAATGCATTTCTTTATAGTTACAAAGTAGCACGTGGGTCGCATATATCCGCTAATTGTCTGCATACAAAAATGAGGATTGCGGATGAGGATGCGGATGTAAATATTTATAAGATGAGGATGAGAATGCGGATGCGGACATCCGTTACATCTCTACTTATTACACACGAATTCGGATTCAACTTATCGACTTTTATTAATTTTTTCCCGAAATTTCACTTTTTGACCACCTTGACTCCTTGTAAGCCTTAAATTTTGATCCCTCTTCCGCAGATAATGATTTTCCCTTATTCATATTAAAGTTAATATCTTACTCAAACAACCACAAAAAATTAGGGGTCCTACGTCTTTAATTGTGGAAGATAGACAAAAAAGAAATTGCATGTGCTATCCTGATGACAAATTTTAAATGGCTATTTTGTGTGTTCTTTTTCGAAAAACAATTATAAATCAATAATAAAAAATGTAAACACAATTCTTTTTGTGTTAATTAACTCAGAATTTAATAGACTATTAACAGTTATAATTTTGAAATTTTAGCTCTTTTAGTTTGTTTGGAAATCAGCCGAAACTATTCATGGGAAGGGGTGTGCTAATCTGATGACGAGCAGTGTAGAATAAAGATAATTACAGTGAAACCTGTCTAAAAGACCACCTGTATTAAGCGACCACCTTTCATAACGACCGATTTTTTCGGGAACGGAATTCGTTTCCATACAACTTCATACATTTGATCCCCGTATTAAGCGACCACCTGCTTATCGGACCAACGACCACTATACCCGTCATTTATCCATACAAGTTTTACCCTTCTTAAGCGACCACTTCTATTAGCGACCGTAAAAAATGGGATGTGCCCGTATAAAGCGACCATAGGCAAGTACACAATGTACTTATCTTTTGGGTTTTGTATGTTTTTTTGTAAGTTTTCTTAATAAATTTAAGAAATAACGGTATTAACTCATAAAAAGGCAAGGTCGCAGAAAACTGAAGTCGTTTATAGTTACGCGAATAATAGATTATAGGCAGTATGCAGCAGCAGCTAAAATGTCCAATCAGATTTAGTTTTAGTTTTTTAGTCTTTGTAGCGATAATTGGGTCCTGATACAGCTGCTGTTGTCACTGTTGTTCATCAAATACCAATGTGTGTTTGATAAATGGTCATTTTGCTGTTAATGCGTTCCATACGTTTGACCTATTTTCAAGTTTAATGGATGAACAAGTATGGTATGGCAGTAACGTCTTTCCAACGAGAAATTTCGAACCTTTGTTAAGACACGAAACTGGTGTCTAATCTTATATGGAAAAAATTCCGTTTTCGAATTCATGCAATAAAGATAGTTGTGTTTTCATGGCCAAAAAACTAGGAATTGAAAACGCTAAAACGCATTCCTATTACAATCGGTAGAATTCAATGATTATTTCATTATTTTATAAAAGAACAGAATTGAGTTTTTACCGTGTGTGAGCAGAATAGAAATTTTGAATGAAGTATGCAACAGTTGCACTATCTTCACATGTTCCTCTTTTTAACATAGGTAAGAGGTTTTACAAAGCATTGGCCAATTCGCCGTAATTCTGTAAATTTTGTCAAGCTACGGGGAAGTATGCAAGCCTTTCAAAATGTTTCTGTTTAAACGATCGACAGCTCTTGCATCCCCAAGCACAGGTATGAACAGCAAATTTGCGCCATTTACTCTATGTGGTCCAGAGCCACCCATCTTTACTAACTGCAACAGTAAACGAGACCGAGGCTAAGTTCGGGCGGGGTCGAAATTTGGATACCCTTCATTCCTCTCGGGCTTAAAGTTTTTTCGGGCGTACCTATGACTATCCTCCCCCTCCATTCTTTTCCTTCCGTTTTCACATCAGTTCCGTGGCGCCGATAAAACAATATTTGAGTGAGGCCTGCTTGTAATAATTGGGCAATTAAAAAAAAATTCTTAGAAAACTTTATTGGGGGGAAGCGGGGACATGGTCCCATAGTACAATTCCATTTGTTTTACACGTTTTATTGTTTGGATAAAGACACATTAATAAAAGGTTTGGTGAAATTTTTGTAGCAACAAATGTTTCTCAGAAGAACCAAAATGGGGGAGGAGGGTTTGTACGACAGCCCCATGACCCTATGGCTCCTTTCCATTTATTGTTTTGTGGTAACAATAGAAACACATTTGTAAAAGGTTTGGTTCAAATTGGTGAACAACAAAAAAAGTTTTTCTTTGAAGAACCAAATTTGGGGGATTTGGATTGTATGGAAGCCCCATGACCCATCTTCCGATTTCATTCATTTTTGTATATGTTTTGTGACATCAATAGAAATACTTTTACATGAGTTTTGGTTGAAATTGGTGCCCAAATAAAAAGTTTTTCTTGGAAGAACCTAATTTGGGGGGTTGGGTTTGTATGGCAGCCCCGTGACCCCATCAAAAAAGTTATTCTTAGATGAACTTAAATTGGGGGGCTAGGTTTGTATGATAGCCCCATGAACCAGGGATCCAATTTGGGCGATTCAAACATACAAACAGCCTGCAATATAAATAAGCATGTGTGCAAAATTTCAGCCGAGAAAAACGCGCTGCAGCAAACGGACAGACAGACGGTCATCGCCCAATCGACTCACCATTTCATGCTGATCATACATACATATATTTATACTTTTTATATAGTCGGAGATGAATCCTCCAATGCGTTACAAACTTCATGACAAAGTTAATATACCCTTTCACTCTATGAGCGAAGGTAGAAAAATTTATCCAGGACACCTACTGTCGAGGATGTTAAGTTGCTCTGTCCAATTCTTGATAGACATTTAGGTCTTGGATTTCTTGAGGAGATAGTAGCTTTGAAATCTCTCATGTTAGCTTTAATTTAGGAATGATGTTGCACATTGCCTCTAAATTGATGAATTTATTCCCTAAGTTCATTCCCCTTATTAAGCGACCACCTCTAATAGCGACCACTTTTTCCGGGAACCGACAGTGGTCTCTTTAGACAGGTTTCACTGTAATTGATTCTTCGATTAGTTGTGTTCCTATTTGGAATGGAGGTAAATTGCCGAAATATTTATTTTGTATTGTTTTCTCAAACATGTACATATACATACTCATAGTGTATTGGTAAGTGGATTTAGCTAAAAGCTGAAATTAATCAAATCTATATTTTGCTCTTTCTGAATTACGTATTCCCATTTGCATAGTCCTCTATTAAAATCTTCAGTTGCAAAATAGCTCTCTACTTTTCAACTACAATAATCGTCTGCATATACAATAGAACACACAACAAAAGAATAGAAAATTTGGGAGTAGATGACCTCGTCTTAATCCACCATTCGCATCATCATGTTGCTTCTTTTAGAACCCAATATCAAAAACTCTTTTATTATTACATTTTCCAATAATTTGCATTTAACATTGCCATTCTCTCCCAATTTATGTTGATTTATCCAAATCGAAACTTTTCTTTCGGCATACTTATCTTCGACGCTAGATCTAGCATCTTCTCTTACCTCACATGATTTTCTATCGTTCTTTCTAATCTTCCCATACTACTATCATTATCCAACCAAACAATCAACCAGCTTTACTACCATCTTTCTCGAAACCTAACTTGTGGCTAACTTTTTACTGCCGCAGCATTAATTTTAGCCCAGTCTAGTCTAGTTCCCCCTTAAGTGTAGTCTGTTGGTGTTGCTGTTGCTGTTTGGTTAATCTTCTAGCGATAGCAGGCAGCAACATTTTGGTGGTATAGTACCAATATTCCGATCTTCATCGTAGAAACATTTTATTTCAGTTCTCGCGAGCTGTGTGTTTGGTGTTGTTCGCGTTTTGTTGAGCGACATTCACAGCAGCAATAATAGAATTTATATCTGCGACCGATAAAAATGGCACGTCGCGAATAGTGCGATTATAGTACGTGTCGCGAACGCTTCCATGCGTAGCTGCTCTGAAAGTGTTTATAAATATTCCCTTCCGCCCTTCGAATATAAACCCACCCCGTGATTTTGTTTGTGCAGTGCATTTTCATTCTGCCCTGGAGTGTTGATGAAAATTAATCTTTTCTTCGCTTTTTCCCATATTCCTGTGTTTTTCTTTTCTATTTTATGATTTTCTCCTATTTTTGCACACCCAACAACGTCTTCCGATTCAATGCGGTTGGTGCCTGCCTGCGACTTCAGCCTACTTCCATTCGGGATGAATACGCGCGCTATCATCATTAGTGCTGTAATACAAAACACAACCATAAAAGTGACGAATGAAAAATTCTTTTCCATTTCCATTCGCGAGTTTTCAATCTAAAGTTCATCATATTGAGTGTGTAGATACATAAATGTGCTCTGAGTTTTATGCGACGACTGGGACTGGGACGGACGTTACTTACTGCAATGAGTGCATTTTTCCAGTTTGCCTTCTTCGATCCGTCATGAAGATCGTTGTGAATATCATCTAGTGCTTGTAAAATATCTTGTGTGTAAATCGTGTGACCATAATAATAATTATTTCTCTCTGTAGTTAGTGTGTCCATCAAAGTGGGAAGAAAGAAGGTAGAAGTTCAAGTTTAAGATTTAAACGAAAAAGAAATGTGTTTGTGTCTTGTGTGAACTGTGCAGCCCATTATAGCCGGCCGGAGTTTGCCCACAAAGTTCACACTCACCTCTAATACAGTCCGCAGCTCCATATTGAAAGTGAAGTACACAACACACGGGAAATATTGTTTTGAGGGTCAATGCAAAAGATGAGTAATGGTAGAGAAAGTGACAGTGACGAATTGTTACGTCGTTATAGCAGCTACGGTGGCGATAATTACACTCAGCAACAGTTACGTCGATTTGTGTCTATAAGTAGTTCGAACTTTGACGATAGTCCCGGCGAACCGCAATACTATTCAATACCCGAATTACAAATGCTCTCGAGCGTCGTGACGTCGATGAAGACACCGCCAATAGCACCCAATTCACCAATGGTGCTTTGTCCCGGCACGCCGGAAGGAAATGGAGAAATTATCGGTCACGATTTGGGAAATTATCGCCCGGAATGGCAAGAGTATTGGAAATGGTTGGTACATTGAGATATCTCATTTCATTTCTGCTTTATATAAAGAGTTTTCCCTGATATCAATTTAATATGAATGCAAACCGAGTTTACCACACTCAATACTGCATTTTCTTTTGTGGTGGATTTATCTACGAAGGCGAAGATATGGTTGTAGTCGGTTTGTCTGCATGTACATATCCCCATGGTAATCGCATTTGCATAGTAACGATGCCATCTTAATCTTTTCGCTACGCTCTGTTTCCTCATTGGCGTGCCTTGGAGTTCCAGTCTAGGGCCTCTATTTTATTTTCTGATATTGTTTGCTTATACTTTCATTCTCATCACGATTGTGGTGGCATAGGCGTTAGGTATGGTCATAAAAGCAGTGATTGTTTTTTTATGGACGGAATATCGATGAGTATCGTTACATTACATTTTTACGACGTGAATTATATTTTTTCAGGCAACCGAAACTGTGTCAATTTTTTTTCTTGTTCCAAACACAGTTTCGATAAGAGGAAAAGCGTAAACTTCTTTTCATAAAGAACAAGAACAGCGGCAACGAACGGAAACATTTCATTTTCGAATATTAGGTTTTACCTCTCTATACAGCAGATGTCGGCATACCTTTTTTGAGGATTTCCCCGATTGAACCGGGTAATCAGAGTCAGAAGTTTTGTGTAATGAGTGAACACGGGGAATTTCAGTCATAAATCTGATTTCTTGGTTTGCAATATTCAATATAGGAATAATAACTGTTTTCAAATATGTATGGATATATGACTCTTTGAGAAAAATTACATGATAAATTGGCATATTTTCATTCTCGCGTGCACAGAGTCGAGGCTATTTTAATCCTTGACACAACTTTTCACGCAGAGAAATCTACAATAAAATAAATAAAGAATGTCCCAAAAGTCATCGTCAATCTGGAAATGGATGAGTCCTACACACGTGTTCACATTTCTTGTTTTACTTATATTTGAATTTGACCTCATGCATGGTTTTGATAACTGGTAACTAAGAAGTTTTTCACACTTACGCAAATCACTTAATTACGTCAATTACATTATTGAACCTGTTTCCAAATCGTGGGTTCGAAATTCAACTATTTGTGGAAATCTTGACTTATCGTTCCATTCTATACAGCAAATGCGGCGCATGTCTGTAGTATTATGCCATATGGCAACTTACCAGCTCTATTAAAACTACGCGGAACTTTGTCTGTTGGAGGAGAAGATCCCAGCGGCAGAAAAATCGAGTTACTCAATTTTGAAAATATCACATTGGAATTTTTGCATTGAGACTTCCAACCGTCTATATCTCAGTAGGTTATAGGTAAAGTGCCTTGTGATAAAGGTGGAAGATTCGAGTCCCGATTGGGACCACACTTTTTTTTCCTTGGGAAAAAATACCTAAAATTGAGTAAATTGAGGGAAAAATTTATTTCTCTTCAAAATAACTCTCAAATTAAAATCAACTGATCTCTAATGTGTTGCAACTCGCATCATTACGAAAGGGTGTATCATGCCCTACGTGTCATTAGCTACTAAACTCGAATTCGATCGCTAGTAAATTACGAGTTGCATGAAAATTAAATATTTTCGAAAGACATATCTACGAGTAATTATCTACCCGAATACTTTTGTTTTATTTGTATGGCACCAAATCATCGTCATTACAGCGCCATCTGTATATCCCATCTCGAATTTCGTCAGGGGCTGAGGGTCCTAGAGATAAATGTAACTTGTTCAGCCGAAGATGCTCGATAAATTTTGGCGCCTTTTTGGGCAGACGCATGAAGCAATAATGTTAACAATGATTAAATCTTAATTAATTTGAAATTTGCGTAGAATCACAGAACTATAAAATTCTTTTTGCTATAGGAATTTTGTTTTGGCAAAGAGACCTTAAGAACCGCAAGAAATTTCGTAACGTTTTCACAAGTGGAGGTATCATAACGAAAAAGGTGCCAAGTCCTTTTTATTTTTGGTTTATTTTACCAGTGATTTACACGCCCTCCTGGATATCTTACATATGCAAAGAAAATACATGGTATGTGCTAGTTAACTAGTCAGCCCGTTTGACGACACTTGTCTTACTCCATTAACTCTAAAATAACATAAATTGACAAGATTCTGTCATGCGATTTTTTATTATCTGAAAATCTAGATATGTCACTCTGGCATGCATTTCTTTGTATGGTCATTCGTGACTCTGACAAGAAGAAGAAAATGTGGATTCGTGATTGTGGCATAGACATTATAATAGTTTGATCTTTGACGCACAATTGTTGCTACTGGATGTAAACAAATAATTGAAGCTATAAAAAAAACTCAACAATGTTAACAGACTCAACTGTGCATTCAAAGCTGTTTCTCTCTGTTCAATTTATGAGTGACTTGGTTTATACTCCTATGAAGCTCCAATGTAGGGTTTTTTACTCCTATATTCCTATGTTTCTATTATGCTCAAGGCGGACGATCCCTAAATTTGTTAACGCATTTGGTGCCTGTTGCAAGCAAATATTCAAAATTCAGTCATTTATTGTGACTTTCGTAACGGCCACCATATAACGCTATCACCCGTTCCCGGGTTGGCGTTAACTTTTGCGACACACTGCATGTTTGTATGTGCATTACTGAAAATTCGATATTTGTTTCAATACATGGATTTGCATTCACCCTGTGTTTGACTGGCTGAACATGACACGCCGCATCTCGTGGGATATCCGTACAACTGCTTTGCGTCTTATACGGATCACTACACATTCTTATAACGAAATCAAAATACATATCAACAGCCAAATAAGATTGATTTAGCTTTAGGAGATTTATCGCTATTCTCTCGACTTATTCAAAGCCTAAGGGGGGACATTCCTTCGTAGTACATAAAATGCCGTTACATCACTCCCAATCAATAGGATATAGGTCCACTTGACAAATGGCTGTATGTCGCAAAGTGATATGTAACGGTGTTTTCTTCAAACTTGGTGACAGTATTTCAAGTAGCCCGCTTGTTCTTTTAAAAACACAAGGTCTCAAACCCGGAGTACCGTTAAGAATTTCTCACGACAATTTTTAAAAACAGTATACAAATGTGAAAGTCATTAGGATAGTTCCAGAGAAAATAAAACATCAAATAACGGTACAAAAGGATAATTTTACTCTGGACAATGTAGCTAGTCATGAGTAGAGCTTCCTTTAAGTAATTTGAGCTCAATAAGTCGATCACGCTCTGTGGCTCACTAGGTTGAGTCGCACTCTACGATGCTAGTAATCTAGAGGTCCGGAGATCGAATCTCGGCGTGGTCCAAAATTTCCGTACATGTGCGGATAGGAAATATATAGTGCTTGCAACATTATATACAATCCGAAATGATATGCAACGTAACGTTGACTCGAAATTGCCTATAAACGGCTGAGTTAACGCACCATGGCCCCACATGTATGGCTATACTGAGAAGAAGAAGAAGTCAATCTGGGAAAGCTCCTCTAATCGCATGCAGAAGCGCTTCAGTGTTCTTAAACTATCGTTAAACGGAATGGATCTTCCTTGTCATCCATCTCCAAACATTTTTGATGATATTTAGTTCATAACGTCGACGGTTTGGTCTTGAAACCAATTTTTCATCAGTCTTGCTTTGAGAATGGGGCAATATCTTGTTGAAATCTTACAGGAATTGCATGGAAAAAGTCGGTAATCTTATGCATTACATTATAGGAAGAATATTTTCATAAGCCTGAACGCTCTGAATACCGTTCATTTCCATTAGATCAATAGTTCCTTTACCAGATATTCAACCCCAAACAAGAAATTGTATATGGATTGAGACAAATTTCATTGATCAAGATGGATTTAGGTATTATTTCTACGATTTGAGAAAGAAGGAATTAATTTTGTCGAAGCATCACTGCATCAACTATTGATCTAATGGAGCGGTATTCTAAAAAACATTTGGAGGTTCTAATTAAGATCGCATGCCAAAACAAAAATCTTGGTGACTTTTGAAATTTTATTGGGAGCTAATTTATCTATGCAATTTCATCATAGAAAGACTTTTTAGTAAATGTTTCCGTTATAAAGATATTCATGAAAATGTATGAAAATATCTTCCTTCCGTGGCTCCCTTAGTACCGCACACATCGATGAGGACTTTTGCATTTAGTTTTTTTTGAGACTAGCTAGTTTTTTTTGAATAGCTACAAATTTGTCAAAAAAATGTTTTTTCGTAAATTGTATCGTTATAGAAGTATGTATTCCCGAAAATCTGTTCGTTTGCGTTTCACCAAATGTATCCCGTTATAAATATTTTTTTAAAAATCCTAAAAATTTGACGAACTGTTGATGGGAACTTTTGAGATTTTTTGGGAACCATAGAAGATATAAATTTGCTTAATTGCTTGTTTTTATATTCAAAGCAGTTGAATTGGAGTATTCAAACCAGTTGAATTGGAATATAAAAAACACGCAACGGCTTGTGTCTGGTCTTCTGTTTTTTTCTTAATTACTCCTGAAACCTTGCGTTTCCAGGACGAACAAACCTCTGGCTTTCGATTGATACCAAATTTATACCTATCCGATCATATTTACAGATGGCGGGCTAAGTTCACACTCCTTATTTTAAAGTTGCTATTATTAAATAATTAGCGATGAACAAACGATTTTAATTGACGAACAATCACGAACAAACGTAGCCGCTGCCGAACAAACGGTTACGAGCGTAATTTGTAGATAAGTGCTGGCTAACTTTACTTAGGAATCCCATTTTTAGTGGGTTGAACCCACGTGGCGTTCTTGTGTAACCAAGAAATTTGACAAATTTCTTTAGGGCACTAGGGACTACAAATTTACCATAGACAATTTTTTAGTGAACTGTACTTCAGGAAATCTATAGCTAAAACGCCGCTTGGCCTCCTCCATTAGGAAAGCGAGACTTTATAACTTTTTTGGCATTATCCTGAAAATCACAAGAGCTACAAGTTTTGCATATGTAGGTACATAATGTAAACGCTACCGAAATTTTTGCTAAAACCTGTTTTTGAACGTGTTTCACCCTTTATAGCTCCGCTAGCCGCACACGTACAGATTAGATGTTTTTGGGTAGTGATTTGATTAGAACTTTGAAAGGAAGGCTCTCGCAAAAAACCTAATTTGCCCGATGTTTAGTGCTAGAAAAGTTTCCATAAAAATACATAGTTATGGATATTGCATCTTGTTGTATAAAGACTTAACATTCGATATCAGAAATATATCCAACGATTGGGCCAGTGTTATCGTTCTCTTTCTGTAAATAGTATTGTACCATAAGAGTTCTCTATGCATTTTATTACACTTGCGTGATTAAATTATCGAGATATGCAAGTTCCACTTAAATTTTGTGGTTTTGGTCGAAACGTTTTACCGGTATTTTATGTATTCCCTTTGTTTTGAACACGTCATCAACAAAACATTTATACACATTTTATTATCACAAATCTATTTGTTTACACACATTTTTGTTATCACTTCAAATGATGAATGGGACCTTGCGTGCGAAATTAGTTATCGGCTATTGATCGATCGCGTTAGATATTGGGGCGATGAATCAGGTCATTTTTGCTGATAAAATACCTAAAAATAGGTAAAGGTAAATGCCAAAGCGAAAATGTATGGTACATATTTGTTTGATAAGCAGAGTAAGGGCCATATGTCAGTTGAGCTCTTTTCGTTGATATCTGTTGATAATCTGATTACAGCTCAGGTATAATACACATTAGTTGCGATTCGTTTGCCTCTAAAAAGGAGGGGAGCAGCGAAATGTATTTATTCCAATATTATTCTGCGATTTGTAGCGACAAGAATATGTACCATAGAGACAGACGCTTCAACTTGTAAGGTTTCAATCTGGGCTTTACAAGAGATTGTAAGTACATATATACGTCATCACAAGCTGGATCTCAAGGCCTTAATATTTTAAAGCGAAAAAAAAACATATTCTCTTCATTGGGAACTAATTTATTAAAATTGTGTGTCAAAAATTTCTTTCATACTTTTTTTCTATAGAAGTACACACATTTTTCATCATATTACTTAACCCTTTCGACCCCAAATTTTTTTGATCCTTAAAAAATTTTTTCTTTTGTTTCCTTATTGATTATAACGACATAAAGTATATTTACACAAAATTTCAGCTTACTACGATTAGCAGGTACCTCAGAATAAAAAGTTGCCTGAGGGCAACCTTGGGCAATAGTGGTATATTAATAATAACAAACTCCACATACATGCAGTTTTCCTTCAATTCTTTTTTATGCAATGATAGGTGTAATGTATGTACATGAAAATGATTTCTGCTTTTATAAAATTTTAAATTAACAAGATTCATTTAGAAAAGAGCCTTCAAGATTTACGAAATTATAATATTTTTGCGAAATTCAGCTTGTAATATAATTCGACATACAAAATGGGTTTTATTAATATTTTGATATAACTGTTGTACATTTGTGGATACTCCAAGATCAATCAGCGTTTCCAAAAGCAGGAACAACCATATTTTTTTATATATTTTTTACTAGATCATATTTCATATTTACTGATAAAGGACGACTTAGGATAAATCAGGGAGGAATTCATCGAAATGAATAATCAATTTATGATTACGTTGGGAAGCGATTTCCCATTATTGCAGCAAAGGTGTTCCCACATTTACACAACAAAACTCCATATAAAAAAATGCCAGCTGATCCACCTGTCATTTTTTTTATATGAAGTTTCGTTACCCAAACCTACACGGGATGTATAAAAAATGAACCTATTATTATTTTTTCGAATTTGTAGGAAAAATACAGTCGCAGTCGCTTGTTGGTCCCAGATTATGTAGGGTAGCAGAAGGACGTTTTGTCTGTTTTACGTTTGATGGATGAGAAATTAGCAAGTCTTTTGCTATTTCGATATGATCTTATGAGTGACATATGATTTGTGTTTGCCGCTATATCGCACAGATGGCTTCGAAAAAGAAGCCACGAGTATTCAAACGCGGTATACCAGGACGCAAATAAACAATTTTGAACGCGGCCGATATTGAAATACCTTTCACTCTCGTCGGGCGAAAAGTTGTTTTTCGAACGAAACTATATGACTTGTGTTTGAACCCTCCACCCCTCCGTTTTCTTCTGTTTACAAATAAGTTCCATGGCCTTATAAAAATATATTTTACTTGGGATAAGTTGGCAAAAAAATCGTCAAAAATCGTCAAAAATTGTTCAAGGGGGATGGGGGTCGGTTCCATTGTATATACAACTGTTGGTTTTTCGAAAGAGGCAACCTTTTATTAGAGTTTGGGAAATTGGTATAAAAAATGGTTCATAGAAAAACCAATAAGAGGGTTGGATTCGTACGGCAGCCCCATGACTCCATGGCCCCTTTCCAAAAAGTTTTACGTATGTTTTTTTTTTTGTATGATTAGAAACACATTGGTAGGAGATTGAGTTGAAATTGCTCCACAAATAAGTAAATATTTGCCTATTTGATACGCACTTTGCTCATACAAAAAGGGAAAATTTCATTACCACAATGGCCCAAGGCTGCCCACAGGCAACTTGCAATTTTCCAATTGAATTTTTAGCTATTTTTCGGAAATAATATACTATTTCATTGATTGTACATGATTACCTAATATTCACTTTACGTATTTGAATAAAAAATTTTAACAATCGGCTGTTAAATAATTCACTAATGCAAAAAATCTTCCATTGCGAGCTTTTCTTAACAACTCAAAATAATACGCCTCTAATTAATAAATGTCAGATTGCAAAGGCTAGAAACACGGTAATTCAATAATTTTTTCTTTGCTCGTTTGTAAAGATGTGTAGCATTCATACACATATTTAACCCAATCGAATATTATTAGCATAAGCTTGAAAAACGCTCTCAAACATTCGAAATTGCCCTCAGGCAACATTGGGGTCGAAAAGGGTTAAGCTCTGTCATTGATTCATTCATGACATTTTAGACAAAAAAAAAAATACGTAAATATCAATCGATTTTTCAATATCTCAGCCCTATTGACTTAGATTCAATAAAATGCAACAACATATGTACATATGTATATCAACATTTCAATTCACATTGCTACCAAGCAACAGCCAGCTAGCTACCTTATGTTGACTAATCGATTGCATCCAGATGTGACGTGATATCGGCGTCATCATTGTAAACTTACCGTCAGCACATGACTACATTTTACATGCGGCGGGTACAACAAACCGGAAAATCGAATCAAATGCAGTTCAGTGGAATTTTCTTCATACACTCAGCCTCTATCTGGCTGTACTACAATGCTAGTTCAACCTTGCCATTATAAGTGAAGTTGCATTTTTATGCATCGTTCGCGATTGCTGTTTATGCACACACTCAACATATTGAATGATTACTTTCCCATGAGTCTATAAGTTCATACACCGTCGATCGATTTAATTTCCAAGGTGTGACTCAGATCAGAAGCTTTAAAATGTTGTGTCTCTCACAAACTAATCCATTATCCAAAAATGATTTCAAGCGTGCGGTTTTTTCCTACATGGTTCAGCAGAAAAACATGCATAATCCACAGTTTTTGATCATATTTCAACAGCTCACAAGCGAAGCACTCGATATCTATACTAAGTATACTAATGTTGCTAGTTTTGTCGATATAGCAATAAAAGCGCGAGTGTCAAACAACTTGTTTGTAAATGGAACTAAACTAGACAACATACGGCGGTAAGGTTTTGTCCAATCTGTAGGCAAATTAGTTAATATGTACACAGAGTTGTGTACCCACTAATTTGAAGACTTGTTTTAAAACAAAGATACCAAAGGCAGTCATAATTGATACACAAATGACATTTCAAGGACCTAGTACCGCGCAGGTATTCACCGAAAATTAGTAGACCAAATAAAGAAAATAAAACATGTACCTGTATTGTATGTACTAATTCTAATGTTCACATCCACCTACTCTATCATTCAACTTATGGGATCAGTTCGTAGAAAGAAGATGTGATGCATCATGTACGTGAGTTCATTTGGTAAAGTTCTACTAATTAAAAGCAAGAAACCGGCAAAAATCTCGAACGCTATAAAAACCTACATACAACATTAAATTTGATAGTGTATGACCAGATTTGATTGTTTTTTTTTTGTAATTTTTCGCTGGACCACATTTTTCATCCATGTCTAATTCGAATAATGAGTGTACATGTACTGCAATTGCGCAACAGATTTTTTTATCTAGAGCAGTGCTTCACAAACTCTGTATCGCAGTTTTATGGGTACATTTCAGAAGTAAATGCTGGTCATGTCACACTAAGCAATATTTTTTTATAAAATATGTACATAGTCCCAGTCCCAGAAACAGCATTTTGTTTGTCAGCATTCATTCTAGCAGAAAAAAAAGTTAATCCTCAGATATTTCTCGGAATAAAAAAGAAAAAGTTAAAAATCACTGCTCTAGATAACAATGCAGAATGCAACAAGCACAAATTAAATAAATTTAATTTTTGTTGAAGATGAAGGTACTTTTTTTCGAAGATAACTTATCGACATTGTATGGTATTTCAGACATGTTTTTCTTTTGGAGTCTGCTTGGTCGTGTTTATTTGATAGAGAACACAAAACGAGTTGAGTAAGAACAAATATAGTAGGAAGCATAATATGTATATCCATACAATGTCAGTTTGTTGATTTTGAAATTTTCTATCAAAAAGAAATATTTAATGAGATAGAAATCCACCAATTCATCGTATTAAGTGCAACGAAAATTGTGCCGTTTATCGGTTTATGATGAAAATGTGTCGATGGATTTTCCCGACTGATAAACAAAGCTCTTTTTCAATACAACAGCAAGTTTACATCCATCCTGCGTCTACTACGCTTCGCCATTAGGAGTACCTGAGCTATGCAGCCATAACCTCCCTCCCTTGCGGGACGACGAGAATTTATCCGGCTTAAAGCCGGAATGGTGTTCTCCGCCGGGATGCCTCCCTTTGGATCCCCACCTTGGGATGCGACTCTAGCTGGTCGACTTGTCTATAACCACGAACCCCCTCGAGTCCAACGCCTAGATGGGTAGGGACCATGGTCCCCTGGGCACGCCCATCCCCGAGGTACACTATTCGCTAAAGATTTCTCTATAGCAGGTGTGATCCTCCTTTGGCCCCCTTTCGGAAGACCTAACGAATTCGGACGCCTCCGCAGGATCGTTATGCCTGTTTACTACTCGTCGGCTTAAAGCAGACTCGTAGCGCTACCGTTCACATAGGTTTGGCCTCCGTCCGTTTACTAAGCAGCAATTTGATTCGGGCCGTGTGGTCATCAATCCACAAGCCAGCTAGGTATAGGCGCAAAGGCCATTCTCCCTAACTGGCCCCTTCGAGGCTTGGGTTCTGCGAAGCCGCCAACTCCGAGACTAGACACGTACGCTTATATGTGGTTTCTCCCCTACGAGGAAGCACTGCGTCGTGTGAGCTTGTATAGCTGACTTTTTGAAGGAATAGGGAAAAAGTCAAGCTATGCTGTGTCACCCATACATGACGAGCTCGGGAGCTCGGGACCGTCAACTCCCGAAGGTCTTTTGTACAGATCCACGCCATGGCGTATCAACCATACCAGGGGCCTCCCTGCGCTGCTCGGGTCCGTGGTGTCGCAACTCACCAAATATGTGTGTCACATGAACACACTTCCCCTGCGGGACAGCAAGTTTACAGTAGAATCTCGATATTCCATAGTGATAGGGACCTCAGAGTCGGCGCGAGCTTCTATTGCGCCATAGGCGAAGATTGCATATGGCGCCGTTTGGATATGGGGAGGGAGAGGTATAGTTGAAAGCCCCGGATGTTTTGGGAGGCGATTATCGTGTTAATGGTACCTCTTCTGAGCCCCTTGGTTTTGGTGGTAAATGTATGTGCCCCAACCTCGTATCGATGATCCTTCCAAAAGTCAACAACGACAATCATTAATTTAGTTTATAAATCCCATTCCTCCAACAAAAAAAAACCCTACCAATGTAAACCAAATATCTATCTTGAAGCCATCAATCATCGTTCCTTTGGCTATGCCTTCGATTGTCCAAGAAACGACCTTCAAGCCAATTTCGCATTTTCGTACACTGTGGTCCCAAGACGAATGGAATAAACGCATGAAAAGGATCAAAGCCCTTGATAACTCTGCCCACAAACACAATATTTAAAGCAATTGGAGAGCTAAATGTAGACAAAGGACCTGGCCCTGATTTAATTGCTCGTTCCTCTACATTTTATTATACCCTTCGCTCATAGAGTGAAAGGGTATATTAACTTTGTCATGAAGTTTGTAACGCATTAAAGGAAGCATCTCCGACCATATAAAAAGTAGACATATGTATATGATCAGCATGACTTGGGGAGTCGATTGGAGCATGTCCGCCTGTCTGTCTGTTGCGACGCGTTTTACTCGGCGGGTATTGAAGCTAGCAAGCTGAAATTTTGCACACGTGCTTCTTATTGTTGCAGGCTGTTTGTATGTTTGATTCACCCAAATTGGATCACTGGGTCATGGGGCTGCCATACAAACCTAGCTCCCCAATTTGAGTTCTTCTAAGAAAAACTTTTTTATTTGTGTACCAATTTCAACCAAATTTCACACAAATGTGTTTCTATAGATAACACAAAATATATGCAAGAATGGATCAAATCGGACCATGGGGTCATGGGGCTGCCATACAAACTTAACCCCCCCCAAATTAGGTTCTCCTAACAAAAACTTTTTTATTTGTGCACCAATTTCAACCAAATTTCACACAAATGTATTTCTATTGTTGACACAAAACATATGTAAGAATGGGTAAAATCGGACAATGGGGTCATGGGGCTGCCATACAAATCCAACCCCCCAAATTAGGTTCTTCTAAGAAAAACTTTTTTATTTTTGCACCAATTTCAACCAAATTTCACACAAATGTATTTCTATTGATGCACAAAACATATGTAAGATTGAATCAAATCGGACCATGGGATCATGGATGGGGCTGCCATACAAACCAAACCCCCCATATTGGTTCATTTAAGAAACATTTTTTTATACCAATTTCACAAAACCTTGAATTAATATGTCTTTATCAAAGCAACTAAAAAGTTCAAAACGAATGGAATCGTACTGTGGGGTCATGCTCCGGCAACCCCAATAAAATTTTCCGAGTAAATATTTTTATTTGACCACTTATTTCAATCAAGCCCAAAACTTTTGTCAAGACGGAAGAAAAAGAATGAGGAGGGGGATTAAATACAAGTCATAGGTACGCCCGAAAAAACTTTTAGCCCAAGCGAAGGGTATCCAAATTTCGGCCGCGCCCGAAATTAGCCTCGGCCCCGGGGGTTGGCGAGCGAAGCGAGCAGGGGGCGAAGCCCCCTAGTTTTTAATAAATCCCTCCGATCAGGCCCCGATCGAATTGGAAATTTTCCCATGTTACAGCAATTCATAAAAGTGGGGATAAACGAATAGTCGACAATTATCGGGGCATTGCCATTCTATCGGTAATTTCTAAGCTATTTGAGAAATTAGTTTGCAATACCTCTTCTTAATGAACATCAACATGGTATTCGCAAAGGCAGATTGACTACAACCAACATAATAATCCTAGTCGCCTAGTAGTGTGAAATGGAAAAGGGGAATCAAATTGATGCAGTTTATACATATTTCAGTAAAGCCTTTGATTGATCAACTAATGCTAATTGAGAAATTACAAAAATTTGGGGTAACTGGGTCTCTTCTTAGTTGGCTCCGCTCATATCTTCTTGAGTGAACTCAATTTGTTAAATTCCAAGGATGTCTATCTAAAAATATATCTGTATCCTCTGGTGTACCACAAGGCAGTCATTTGGGTCCTCTACTCTTTAATATCTTCATTTCAGACCTATCATATCTGATATCCCCCTCCCCTTCTCTATGCTAATAACCTAAAATTGTACCACATAATTCAATCACACTCTGATGCTGCATTTCTTCAACTCAAGCTTAAATCCCTCGAGGAATGGGGCAATCATAATTATTTATATCTCAATGTTTTCAAGTGCCAAGTAATAAGTTTTTCCTGTAAAAGATGCAAACATGATGAAGTGAACCACGATTAAACCTCCTTAAGGGTCATGGTTAAAACCCAGTAATATTTCAAGCTGGATGAATCCATAGTGTGCCCGAATTGCAAGGAAATGGAAGAAGATGCAAGACTTGTATTTTTTTTAATGCATATGTATGTACACTACGGCCTCGCTATGCTTCGTCCTGCTTTGCGTTTTTTTCGTTTTGCGTCGTCTTTCAATCTCTACCTTAAACTTCTATTGCGTTGAAAAAACCCCGCATTGCGTCGTCAATTCTTAGCTGGAAATTTTTTTTATCAGGATAATTTTTGTTTCAAAACTTCTGGATAACAGGACATGCTTTGATGAGATATGGATTGTGTATGCTGAGGCATAATGAATGATATTTAGTACGCATTTCGTGTTTAGCTGTAAGTACTGTTGTTATTAATGCGCGTAAATTACACATATTTCCGGATATTCAGTTTCTGTTTAGTGTATCAAATATTATACGAAATTAGTGGAAAAATCGTTAAACGATCTACTGAAACAATTTCCATTGATTTTGACATGAATCGTTCTGGTGAAAAAGCTATCGAAGTGGGAAAAGCCTTAGGTTGGTTTTAAATTTAGACACTAAAGCATAAATTGATATTTATTGTTGTTTTTTGTACTAAAATTAGAATTGCCGCCTACAACCATCCGCACCATTGTTAGCAGACATGCCGCATTAAATTCCGCGAAAATGCAAGGAATGTAGCTTGCGGCACAAAGAATATATCAAGATGCAGACGTCGAGTCATGGCAAAAATGGAGTCCCTTTTAAATTTATGGAAACAAGAGCGAAATCGGTGGAAAAAATCTTATTAAGTCCAAGGCTAATAGTTTATTCGAAATCATCAAAACAGAACCCGAACGGACGGCTGGTTCGAACGATTTAAAAACAGACCCAGTTTGCATAATATTGCTCTGAGCGGAGAATCAGCAAAGATCGTCTCACTTTGCTCCTCAGTGGGAATGACAATGGCGATTTGAAATTCAAACCGCTATTATTGCATACGTCTAAAACTCCGAGAGCGCTAAGAGGTGTTTGCAAAGCATCTCTTCATCTTCACTAGAAAAGGAATCGAAAAGCCTGGCTGACTGCAACTATGTTCAAAATGTGCAGTCCCAGAAGTTGAGAACTTTTGCGCCAAGGCGAACATTTCATTTAAGGCATTATTAAATAGATAATGCGCCCAGTTACCCCATTAAGATACAACTACTTTTCATGTCGCTCAACACAACTTCCCTGATTCAACCTATGGATCAGAGAATAATTGCGAATTTTTAGGCATATTCCTTCGTAGGACTTTCAAAAAACTTTTTGGCAGAACAGAGAGATTAGATGTCTGCATTATCAAGGAATTTTGGAAGAATTTCGACATACATCGGGCTATTGATAAATATTAATGAGTCCTAGAACGAATGACGTACCACTTGTGAGCCATGAAATGGTTAACATGGCTTCTACAATAAATCTTGATGGAATCGAACAGTAAGACGTAAATCTGGACCATGATCCAGAAATAGCAAATGACGAACTTTTGCTCATGGAATCTGAAGCTTCAGGATCACATCCCGAACGCCAGAAGCTCCACCGACGATTTCTACCCAAAGAATTGAGCAAGCTACTGAAATGTTGGTAAATGACGACAAAAACGCCGAGCGAAGTTCATTCGTAGCCAAAGCCCTGCTAAAGTATTTTAATTATCTCTACATACAAAAGAAGGGCGTGGCAGTTAAAAAGACATGGGATGCATTTTTCAAAAGAACTTAATTTGTGTTTAGTTTTTTTTTTTAATTGTGTCGGTTTTGAATATATTTACGTCCTTTAAACTGAACTACTATCACATACTCGTATATATTTTTTTGCTTATTTACATGGAATAAAAGATGTGTTTTTGTTGACGAAAAAATAAATTTTTTTGTTTTGGGAACCTATCCCCAAGATTTTCATACTCTTCTTGTTTCGATTTGCGTTGTTTCGCTTTGCATCGTGTTTTTCAGGAACGCATCTACGACGCAAAACGAGGCCGTGGTGTATAAGGTTAGCACCGGGGCGAAATCAGCTGGAGGAGTGCTGGCAAAACATTACGGCCTCAAAATGGAACCACTACATAATTGGGTTGCAGTAAGTGGATTCATCTGCAGTATCACAAAAGTCTCCCTGGATAAAACGCACACCGTGTTATGCTTGCAAAAAAACTGCGTCTTATATTTGAAAACTGTGTATGACAATTAAGATAATTGTTAAAGTTTAGGAATAGGAATGATTTTTTTTTTTGTATCTTTAAGTGGCTGTGAATCAGTTTTTCGTCAAATATTATTTTCTTTGTGTGCGCCGTGAAGTTTAGTACTCCCTCGTGACCGACCAAGTTTACGCTCCTGAGTGTTTCGCCCTAGACGCTTTCGACGCACTGGCCCTGAGTCACCTTTCTCTATAATGCGGCAGTATATATGTATGTACCTAAATTGACGCGTTTATTTGATCATTGTGTAAAGCTTCAATTACATATACAGAACACTAATGGGCTCGATTTGAACGTATTCCGTAGGGAGGCCACGATCTTGCAATAAGGTTAGCTTTTTTCCATCAGGTGTAGTTTTAAGTAAGGAAACTTCATAGAAAAATGACAACTCAACCTGCTTTAGTAATTTTTGTATAAAGGTTCGTGACTCAAAACTGCACGTAATGCAAAGTACAAACGTTATTTTTAGCTTCTGCATTTTTAGGTTTTAACGTTCCAACAACCCGTAATAATAAGCAAATTACAGAAGTCTTATTAGTTTATGAATAATTCTAATTCCAAAAACGTTGAAGTATTTTTCAACCACAAGAATAAAAAATATTCGTCTGTTTCTTGTGAGTTTCGTTAAAAAACACGTCAAGCGTTATTGAATTCAATTTCAGACGTACCTTATCCGATATCAATTTTAACACTTACAACTTTCTAAATATCAATGGCATCATACATACATGTAATTCCGTCCCCACACTGATCGAGGTTCACCGAACCGCCTGAAATGTGAATGAAATGTAAAGATATACCCAAACCGAATACGAAAAAAATCGTCCTAAACACCACTATCGTTCAAGCGGATATTACTTTTGCCGAACGATAGAGGCGCTTAGAAAAATACAGCTTTTAAGGATGGCGTGGGACTAGGGAGGTATTCCGGAATAAGGAAGGCGCCATATTACCGAGACTACTGTATTTATTCAATTTGACGCGCTTACGAGCAAACTAGGTCCTTAATAAAACCGCAATCCGTAAGATTGGACCACTTAAATGTTGCTTGTGAAACAAATCGGTTAGCGACTTATGTTTGGTTGCGATAGGCACGTCAACATTCAGTGAAGTTACCCGAATTCCAGAGGTACCGTCTATCAAAAATACTTACCTCACTCAGACTCACTGACAACAGGTGTTTCTCGCACAAAATCTTTACATAAAGCCAGTGTCATGCATTTGCGAAATTAGTCGCCTTACGCTTGAAAAATTTTGGGAAATATTTAAAACTTATTCCCAATGTGAATAAAGCAGCTCGGATCTGCCATTTGACCTCTTTGGATTTTTGTTTGTATATAAACGATTCAAGCACTTATAATATGTCCACGATATCAATGGAAGTTCCACTTGATGGACCCAAGGCCAGAGGCAGACCGAAGAACACCTGGATGTGTCAAATGAAAAAGCAACAACAACGCATTGGTCTCGGCGATGACACGATCCAAGATAGAGCTGCCTGTAGATATATGCTGAGAAATTATCGCCAAAACGGGCGATGTGCCTACACCGCAGGTCGAGCAACGCGGAACCATGGAGCGGTATAAAGAACGAGACAAGGAAGAAGAAATAATATGTCCACAGTGAGGGAAATCATGTAATTTGGGGCTGTTTTCATGTTTTCGTATGAAAACAGCCCGAAAACATTTCAATTCCCATACAAATTGACACATTGAAAATACGCTAATTTGCGTGTTTTCTATGAAACCTTGATTTTTTTTTAAATGAAAACGTATAAGCACCCAGGTCTCAAACCTAAATTCCCCTATTCAGCACATATCGGCTCACTCCAATATTTTAACTGACTCCCGACCAAATTATTCAGTTTCGTGTGTTTGCCAATGTTCTTAATTTCTCCATGATAAGAGAATGGACGGTCAGTTTGAAGTGACGAAATATGTTGCAAATTACTATCGATGACTGCACCGGCGCATTTTTAAACTTAGAATGATTTATAGGAAAAATATTATTGTCGGTTGTCATATGAAATTACAAACAGTGCACTGTGAACACTTCGGTGATTTCTGAAAACGTACGACGAAATCAATCCGCCGTTGTCGTCCACTCTGATTAGAATATAAGGCATTCCCAAACTGTTTGTATTTTCGTCGATTAATTCGCTGCTACTAAATCCATTTGATGAACACCGCTGGAAATATTTTAGGTCGAGAAAAAAATAAAAAAAAAATACGGCTTTTGGTCATTCCAGTAATATCAATGTAAATTACGTATAACTGAAGCCATGATGACGGCGGAACTCACGACAAAATGCAGGATACGGAAATCATGAAATTTAAATAATATGTACTTCTTAAAAATTTCCAGTAGTTCCAAAATATAGACTGCACTAACAAATACATAAATGATCAAACAATTTAAAATCGACAATGGATTCCGAACTTATGTCGAAAATTAAAAGCATTCCTTGCCCATGACAATTTTTGCATCTATTTTCGGTTTTTGGCCAACATTTTCCCGGGGGGGTGCCAGGATTAACAGATTTCACATTTGACTTGAGTTCAATATCATCCAAGCAATCCGTGAGCGGCAGCCTGATACCATAAACAAGGTATTTTAACTGCGTGGAATTCTCTTGATTCTAGTGAGTAATATGAGTTATCTGTGTACAGAACACAAAACATCCGATCAGCCTGATTTATATAAGTATGGTGCGGGGTTTGCCGCATCCAGCGCAAAAGGTCGGCTTACGCCTGCCGTCCATTACCTGCTTCGAGCGGCGCGGCGCTCCCGCGTTTAAAGCTTTTCCGAATTTTAATGGCGTAACCAAGCAAAATATTGCGTAACTATGCAAAATAAACAAAAATTCCATTCAATACAATGGAAAAGCTTTCTGAATATTGTGTGTGGTTATACCTTTTACTAGTAAAAGCTTTTTTTCGCACATTTTGTGAAAGCTTTGCCGCTGGAGCGCCGCGCCGCTCAAGTTTACGCTTGCAGTGGACGAGAGCCCTAAATCATCACCGCGGATTGAAAACAAACAACCTACGCAATTGGCTATAAAATTTAAATCAGAGTTTTGTTTTAATAAATATTTAGAAACAATATTATCACATTACCCGATAAATAAACTCCTTTTAACATGTGGTTATTTTGATCAAAGTTATCAGAAGTTGCTTTTGATTCCCGAATTTTTTTTGTTCCTGCTTCAGTTAAAAATTTGCGCGTCATTCGACAAAAAACTTTTGCGCGTGATTTGGCGATTATCGGGCCAACCCGAATTCAATTACACCGCAATTTGCAAAAAAACGAAAAATTAGTTAAATGCATGATACTACATATAGAATGGGCTCTTGACTTTTTCACTAATTCAAAATCAAATATTATAGGTGTTCCCAAAATGCAGATATTCAAACCAAATTTATTTTATTTCCATTGAAAATTTAAACAATAATTTAATAACGGTACTTTTCAACTATCATATCTGTCGTTTCGGCTCCCGGACCTAAATCCCTCCATGTGAGTTGGTCCTAAGTGTCGACCGATTACGAGGGCTCACAGGACCAAGAAATGAAAATGTACATTTTTTGAAATTGATAAAAAACTGACTACTCTTGATATTTGAAAATTTTACCAATTCTTGTAAATAATATTGCATTTTCGTTTCTCAACGGATTTCATTATTTTTGCCTATATATTTTTGACTGTGTATTATAAAGCTTAAAAAATACCCCACTTGCTCTTCTCTAAAGATAAGTCAATGAACCGAAGACGCTTGATTAAATTTGCACACAAATTTGCATTTTAAATTGTTATAAGTTTTACGGTTTCTCGATGTGGGCGATTGTCGTCTAAGCCGGAACATCTTCCTTTTGTATGGGATTACAAAAAAAAACAACAAATAGTGCATAATGTGGAAACGCCACCGCCAATTTGCTATTAGATTTAATTACGTATACGTCAACCATTCTTTTCAGAAAAAAAAATTGCTGAAATAAAATTTAGACAAAAATGGTAAAGAATTAATTTATTATGGATTTGTGAATGTACTAATTTTCCCCCATATTTAAGCTTTACAAATCGTTTTTAAATAAGCAACTTCTGATTTGACCAAATGGATATTAGATAGTAATATACGTTACGTACCCGTATTTAGTCTAAATGTTAAGCAATGTCATTGCCATTTGAATGTAACGGAACATTAAGTGTTTCTTTTAACCAAAAACCAATCGCCCAATTTCGAGGTGAATCACATTGTCAGAAAAGCAGAAAACCACTTAATCACCGTTGTATCTTGATGATGATCACCATCGTTTCCTCAAAATTATGTACATAAAATTAGTATTTCAAATCGGATTTAGACTCATTAAACGCGTTTTTCGTTGTCAAGGTTAGCGAAAGTCAAACATTACCAAAAAAACAATACTCTAGAGATCCAACGTAATCTCATCGTGAATTCAATGTTCTGGATTTAAATAAATCTTGTACGAAAAATACAATTTTAGAGCTAAAATCATAAATACACTCCCAGTCACTTGAATAGGGACAGCCTTTTCGAGAGTTGTTTATCTCCAAATATCCCTTTCCTTGCAGCAGAGAGCATAACTCAGTATTTGTTTTCAAAGGCTATTATGTTGCTCATAGTTTGCGAGAAAAAAATTAAAAATTTAATGACATCAGTTATGTTTCATCAACATTATGCTGATGCACTAATAAATTCTATGCTCAAAATTGGGTCACTTGAATAGGGACAGTTGCGATTCGGCCGTTATTTCGAAAGTCCCAGCGTCACATCCTAACTGTTTTTGTTTTAATCCACTCAGATTGTGTTTTGACTTTAATTTTTGTAAGTTACGGTAATCATGGGTAGAGCAAAAGCATTAAATACCGCCCAAATGGCCCAAAACGATGTTTTTAGAAATGAACAACACAGTTTACGCAAAATTTCGAAAATAGTGAAGAAAAGTAAGTCGGTTGTGTTTAATTATTTAAAAAATAAAAGTGGAAATGGACGAAATGTGAAAAGCGTACGAGAGGCGCCCAAACCGCCATAGAGAAAAGGGCAATTCTGCGACCCGCCTCTAATTGTGCACTATCAGCGGCTATAATTGGAGCTAAAGTCGGCGTTGCAGCTAGCTTATCAGCAGTGCAACGTGTAATAAGGAATTCCTCACACTTAAAACGAAAGAAAATTCAGAGACAAACCATGACGCTACCTTCTCTGCTATGATGCCTTGACAGAAACCGTTCGTTTTTATGTAGATCGTGGAAATAGAAATGGAACCCATCTCGGCCATCCAAGTTGACTTTGTTTTCATCCAAAAAACTACCCTGTTCCACCCCTGTCGCCATGACATATTTTGGCGAGGAAAATCCAGAGCATGGCTTTTCCTCTTTGCGTCTAACGGTGTTTTTTTCTGAATTTTCTTGAATTTTCTTTCGTTTTCAGTGTGAAGAATTCTATATTACACGTTGCACTGTTGATAAACTAGCTGTAACGCCGACTTTAGCTCCAATTATAGCCGCTGATAGTGCAAAATTAGAGGCGGCTCGCAGAATTGCCCTTTTCTCTTTGGCGGTTTGGGCGCCTCGCGTACGCTTTTCACGTTTCGTCCATATCCACTTTTTTTTTAAATAATTAAACACAACCGATTTACTTTTTTTTCACTATTTTCGAAATTTTGCGTAAACTGTGTTGTTCATTTCTCAAAACATCGTTTTGAGCCATATGGGCGGTATTTAATGCTTTTGCTCTACCCATGATTACCGAAACTTACAAAAATTAAAGTCAAAACACAATCTGAGTGGATTAAAACAAAAACAGTTAGGATGTGACGCTAGGACTTTCGAAATAACGACCGAATCGCAACTGTCCCTATTCAAGTGACCCAATTTTGAGCATAGAATTTATTAGTGCATCAGCATAGTGTTGATGAAACATAACTGTTGTTATTAAATGTTTCATTTTTTTCTCGCAAACTCTAATAGCCTTTGAAAACAAATACTGAGTTATGCTCTCTGCTGCAAGTAAAAGGATATTTGGAGATAAACAACTCTCGAAAAGGCTGTACCTATTCAAGTGACTGGGAGTGTAAGTGCATGTGCCTGTATATTGATTGAGTGTAAAAATTAAATGACTTAACAAAGTTAGATGAGTTTCATGGTAAATTTATATGTTTGAAACGGGCGTTATATTCCAGCGCCATCAATCAATTTCAATAATATTCAATATTCTATTCAAATGACATTGATTCATTTCTGCCTTTATTAGATAGATATGTATGTACAAGAAAGATGTGCAGCATTTTAGAATCTAGATTGACAACTTTGATGTGTGAAGTGTGCTACTAAAACTTATTTAGTTATGTATGATGTGTTTTGAATCAGTGAACTTTTTGCGATGTTGATCAAATGAACATGTGGAGACAATGTTAATAGATACAGTATAGATCCTATAGATATTTTTATATATGTATTTTGTACCTTAAGATCGATGAGTCCAATAAAAATACAAAAAAAAAACGGTGAACAGAAACAGTTCAAAATGCATAGAAATGCATTGTTTTCCATAAATAGGCGAACTCAAAGTAATGTGGTTATTAAAACTATTAATTTTGGGACCAGTACCTACTCGTAAATAGTTCGAGTTATACTTCTTTACAATTTACAAATTTTAAATTAGTCTTGAATATTTTTATACTATGTCTGCGTATATAAATATATAAGAGTAAATCAGTGGATGTCAATTAACGCAGATTACGTAGATAGATAGGAACTAACTATGTAAATCTTTTAATTGATTAAAACTATACCACCTTTATTACCATACAACATTTTTTATCAATGGAAAATTGCTTCCTTATACCTAACTTCCACATCCGCATTAATCCTAGATTTTTATGTTTATCTCAATCTCAACGTATGGTGTTTGTAGACAATTTTTTAGTTTCTCTGTCGTCATTGCGCCCACCAACCACTTTGTGCTAATTTACTCGTATAGTTCAATAAACAAATAGGAAGGCTTGACGATTTATCGATTGCCATTTTTTTTCTTTTTTTTATGCAGTACATTACATAGAGCTAGAGCCAGCAAAATGATACCAACGTTTAAATTAATTTTAGGGGAGTATATCTATTTGATAAAAATAATAATTTATTACATTCAATAATGATAAAACTTATGAATAATGCGAGGAATATGCGAAGCGTCAAAATGGGTATTATATTTTATTCAAAAGCCAGATGGATGCTTGAATGACGTGCTAAAAAAAACACAACAACACTTTTAATAAAAATAATAAAAAATGGAGCCTTTGTAGGTTCAGTATTATAGGTAGCAATGGCGTTTTCATCTGTCGCTGTATTAACTCCGTCCTTTAATCGTATTGGTAAATCGCCAATAAGTGCTCTCTGATTTGTAATTTACACATCCAAATTCAAGGACTTATTTTCGAGAATTAACACGACGAGTGAGCCTTTTTGCATAGTTACAGTTAAATATTGACATTCACGATAATTTAAACGAAGATCCACCACTATCCTGTTACTCTATAAGGCCGAAAATTCGTTAAAACTAATCACATACTCGTACATTGCTACACAGAACCAAATTGGTACGTAATATACATGAAAAAGTACGTTAATTCAATAAACGGTGTCCTCAAAATGTCTCCGATGATTGCCTTTATTAATATAATAAACACACCATCATTAGTTTATGTTATGTACATTATATCAACAACCAACTATGTAATTGTAATTTTGGTAAAGAATTTTAATTCATACAATAACCATCGGTAATTAAATTCATTAATCGGTTGGTTAATTCCACGTGCTAAAGTTATAGAACTAACGACCAAAGAATTGTTGAAGAAATGTTCGATTTTGTTAAATCAATCTCACAAAAACAACTGTGTTGTAAAAGGTGTCCGCCAAAAAAAAAGTCATCAGCCGCAAAAAGGATTGATATAAATACATTCCCGCCAAAATACTCGCATCTTGTCTCAATGATGGTGGTGGAGCAAATTTTTTTCAACGCTTATTGGCGGGGAGCTGAACGAGGGTACTATTTGCTGCTATGTTCTTTTCTTGATAATTTTGAAGCTTCCAGTCTTATAGAAAATAAAAATGCGTTTTAGAACCTTATTTAGCTTTCCTTCGTATGGAACTCGTTTTTTTTTCTATACGATAAAAGTTCTTTCATAAATCTCTTAACATCGATTTTATTTTGTTAATAACCTTATTCAAGCTCCCCGCCAAATAGCGTTGAAAAAAATTTGCTCCACCACCATCATTGAGACAAGATGCGAGTATTTTGGCGGGAATGTATGTATATCAATCCTTTTTGCGGCTGATGACTTTTTCTTTGGCGGACACCTTTTACAACACAGTTGTTTTTGTGAGATATCATATCTTTTTGCAGTTTTCGATTTACAAAATTCCTAAATATATTATGAAGACGATATTCATTGCCCTATTGTCACGAATTTGTTTGAGAACAATAATTATAAGAATGATAAACCCCTTGCTAACCTTCGTCTCCTTGGTAACCTTGCTCGCGTTGGTAATCTTAGTAACCATAGTACACTTGACTACTTTGGTGATCTTGCAAACCCTTAGTAACCTTGGTAACCCCGATGGCCTTGGTAGCCCTAGTAACCTCGCTAACCTTGGTATCTTTATACATAACATTAAACTTAATGATAACCCTAACTTTGACCATAACCCTGGCCTATACCTAAACCTCAAACTCAGACTCAACCTTAACCCAAACCCTATCCTTACATTTAACCCTAAAAATAACGTTTACTGCGATGTAACAATAATTTTAACCCTATCCGTTACCCTAAACTTGATTTTGACTTTAACACCTTAGCCCTAAATTGAGTCTAAACCTTTACTTCATCTCTATCACATTCATCCTAATCTTAAATCTTAATTTTTAATGTAACCATTAAGCCTCACTGGGTACTCAATATGTGATTCAAATAACATCCATATTTCCTAAGTTCCACATTGCGCCTAAGACACATAGAGAAAGACATGTACATGTGAAAATATCCTTTTATCCCTCATCAAAGGTCCCGAAAACCTTTTGAGTTCTGACGAACATTGCTTCTACAACAATAAAGTGGTTTCATGACCAAGAATCAGGGATAGCTATGAAATTCACTATATAACTAACAGTACCTTTTTGCCTACCACAACAGGATCAAACCGGGTGGAATTACAAGAATAAATCTACATGCCAAATTTTGTTCAAATTAACTCATCAGAATTCCTTGAAAAATCGATTTTCCATTTGCCATCATCACGTAACTCTGGTTTGAACACAACAGAATACACCGTCTTGACAAAACCGATTTGGTGTCCCAGCGCCATATTTAAGCTTCCACCAAACCAGCGCAGAACGGTAGCGGTACGTGTCAGAATGTATGAAATAGTTTCCGCCGCGGTACACCACGGAGTACTTGTCAATTCTTGTGGTGTGTGTACCGCGTACCGCTACCGCGCTGATTTGGTGGAAGCTTTAGGATCATCGGGATGAATGAAACAGTGCGTATGCTCATCCAATATTAAACTAATATGTACGTACTCGTATATATGAGACGAACCAAAACAGGAACTTTGACCCGCCCCCTCTCTTGCTGACGATCTAAAACTGAAAATTTTAGATACAAAAGATTGTTCGGTCCTACCAATTATACTATACTATACGATTCTTTTCTAGGCTTTTTTCGGGCCTATCCCCGACTTTTGCAAAATGCTTCCTTTAAAACATATAAAAAGATTTAAGCGAGAAACTCTATGTATTTTTTCACATTTTCCGCTGTATCTTTTTTTCTACTTCACGGATCGGAGCAAACGATAGCCTATGCACACCTTCACGACAGACTCTATCAATGGGAAAAGATACCAAATCCCGAGATGCCTTCTGCAAGGCTGTAGCCCTGTCAATGAACGACAAGAACAACGAGAACAAGATTTTTGAAAAAATGCGATTTTCAAACTCTTATATCTCCGGTGTTTCTTATCGTATCATCTTGAAATTTTCTACACTTCGTAAGACGGCGCGAGCGACAACGCTTACCGAATTTGAAGACTCAGGACCAACCAGGGTCTGAGCTACAGAGGTCCGAAAACCCGTACTTGTTCCGTCGTGTAAACATAGTCTTAGTCGCTTCTCACTTTTTATTTGTTCAAATTTCTTCGTTTTTCTTTGGCTCCCGCGTCCCTAGATAAATTGCGATTATTGAATCTTTATGTTTTTTTTTTTATTTTTAAAATAAAACAAATCTGACGCATGCCAGCAGTGAACCTAGACTTCTATAAGTGTTAAAGGCATATCATTTACCTCAGTGTGCTCTGAAAAGCATCATAAAACTAGCACCTACCTACAAGTGGGATTCGATCCCGGGATCCTATGATTCGAAGACCAACACCCTACCTACTAGACCAAGCAGACATACATGATGAACGTTTCTAAGATACACTTAAAGCATTTGTCCAGCTGAAGAATCGTGTTCATTAATGTTTTGAACAATTTATTAATATCAATGCTCCGGTCTTCAAAAGCAAATCAATAAATTAGTTCCTAAATGCAATGAACAATAATAATGTTAATAGAAAAAACTTGTTCGTTGTAATAATGAATGGCTGATCATGAAGCAGTTGAACAGACATACACATAATCCTTATGAATGGGGTATCATGACGATTATGTCTGTTTTCATTGAAAAAAAATCAAATTAAATGAGTACACCCGTTCATAAATACTACATATTGCATTTTTTAATACTCGTCACTATGTGATAGGGTGATTGAGCGATGTCCGTTTCTCTGTCTGAATGTCCGTCTGTTTCTATGCAAACTAGGGAGTAAGGCCGCAATTATTTGTTATCTTAAGTACAGTCTTTTAGCTAAACGAAATCTATAACGAAGTTGTAGAATTAAGAATTATTTATTGAATATGGCTCGGAATCGTAGCCTTGAAAACCGATAGGCAATGAACCTATCGAAACTAAAATTCATTTATTGATTTGATAAACGTATTAATAGATTCAATCAAGGCTATATTCAATGTTAAGCCTGAAGTAAGAGTAATCTATTTAACGAATAAGTACGATCACTCAACAAACAATTTATTAAACCGATACGTTTTTATTATTAATACAATAAAATATATAATAAAACGCTAAATTTTTGGAATGATAAAAGCGGTCATTATTTAATAAATACAAAATTATAAATCTAATAAAAATTACACTGGCACAATTAAATTAATTAATTAATTTTTCAATAACTGCCGTTTATTAATAATACGAACGATATTTTTTTGTGTGTATCAACTTCCCCTTTCGATACCCATCATGCCCATACTCTGCTTCCTGTAGAAAAAACTTCCTTTTTGATGGTAATGTTCTTTTTCAAAAATTCAAAATTAATTTATTAGCATTGTGAGGGACTCGCCTGTATTTTGATATCCATATGGCCTATAGTGCACATCCCCCCACAGATAGAAGGACATTTTGCACCCAACCCTACTACTTAACTACTATTCAAGTTTTATCGAAATCGGTGCAAGGGAATTATTTGAAGGATATGCCTTTTCGATCACTTGAAGGAAGAATTTACCGCTATTCCAGCCACTGACCAAAATTGTGACTTCCGCTTATTTGTCAGGGCCATCAAAGAATCATGTATACCAAATTTGATCGGCACCATGTGAAGATGGATGACGTCAAGCAAGAGTAAAAAGGTAAGCCCGTCCCGTATATCCTTACTATTGTGTTTTTGTCACAATATGGTACCGGCTAACAAAGAGGTCAATGAGTTTACAACAGAATAGAGATTATAGGTATATGGAATAAGCTTAGACCATGGCTTAGCTTAGACCTATTAAATTGTGTCCCAAAATTTGAGTAAACGTTAAATTTTTGATTCTCTTTCTATGCGAACGTACATATATTTATACCCTTCGCTCATAGAGTGAAAGGGTATATTAACTTTGTCATGATGTTTGTAACGCATCGAAGTAAGCATCTTCGACCATATAAAAAGTATACATATATGATCAGCATGATCATATATGTATACTGGTCGAGCGGCTAGTGCGCGCACCTTCGGTGCACAGGGTCATGAGTTCGAATCTCACCGTGTTCCATGGTGTTTTTCGAACTCACCAGCTTGTGACGGACTATGATCTCACTCAGATGTTAAACGAGTACCCATTTATGGGGATAAATAACACTGCTGAGCGTGATGCTGATCTCATTACCTCATCAAAAAGCAGATAAGATCTTGGAAATAGGATGTCACTAATACATTCTGCGGCCTTAGTCCAATGTTGGATTGTCGCGCCTGCTATTTATTTATGACTTGGGGAGTCGATTGGGAGATGTCTGTTGCGACGCGTTTTACTCGGCCAATGTAAAAGCTATGATGCTGAAATTTTGCAAAAATGCTTCTTTTTGCTGCAGGCAGTTTGTATGTTTGAATCGGTAAAATCGGACATTGAGGTCATGGGGCTGCCATATAAACCTAACCCTCCAAATTAGGTTCTTCTAAAACTTTTTCATTTGTGTCAAAATTTCACACAAATGTATTTCTATTGATGATACAAAACATACGTAAGAATGGATCAAATCGGACAATGGGGTCATGGGGCTGCCATACAAACCCAACTCCCCAAATTAGATTCTTCTAAGAAAAACTTTTTTATTTTTGCACCAATTTCAACCAAATTTCACACAAATGTATTTCTATTGATGACACAAAACATATGTAAGAATGGATCAAATCGGACAATGGGGTCATGGGGCTGCCATACAAACCCCCCCATTTTGTTTCTTAAGAAACATTTCTTACACCAATTTCACAAAACCTTGAATTATTGTGTCTTTATCAGAGCAACTAAAAAGGTCAAAACAAATGGAATCGGCCATGCTCCCGCATCCGCCAATAAAATTTTCTCAGTAAATCCTTTTTTTTGCCCACTTATTCCACCAAACCCCACACAAATATTGTTTTGTCGACGAAACGGAACTTTTGTGAAGACAGACGGAAAATAATGGGGGGAGGGATTAAATACAAGTCGTAGGTACGCCCGAAAAAAACTTTTAGCCCGAGGGTAGCGAAGAGTATGCAAATTTCAGCCGCCCCCGAAGAGTGAAGAGTGAAAAATGTCAAAACTGACAGAAAAAAAACTAGTCTGCAACGATTTTAAAATATTTAAAAAGTTTACCCGCACGGATTCTTAGTTCTTGAAGCGATATGGTATACCCGTGTTGTAGTTTACTACTCGTTTGATTGAGCCGTGTTTAGAAAATTTAGATATTTTAAAGTCCTTAGAACAAAATCCGTTCGGTTCCCTAGGCAGAATTAAGGTAGAATAGTTCCTACCAAAAGAAGAATTTGGGAACAGTGTAGTCAGTCGCCAGTGGCTGGCTGAAGTTACGAAGTATCGTTGAGTGACCATAATCCAGCGCCCGCCACAGACCAGTTTCACGAACGCGTAAAGCCGTGTAATATTCTGACCGTTGACCGTAGGCAGCACCCCCAAAACCATATCTAGTCCGAATGAAGGTGTCGTTCGAAAAGCTCTTCCAAGAATAGGTGATGTCTGCGCATTGTTGCAGGTCTGCATGCATAATGCCATCATGTCCAGGCGATTTAAAGGGGTCAAAGCTGTTTATGGCCCACATAACCTTCTCATGACTGAGTATGGATCCCATGTCGCATGGCTCTATGCGACTTGTCTGTCGATCAGGTAAAACAGCGGTTGAACTACCAAGGAAATGAGTGTCAAACAGACATTAGATGGTTTCAATACTCGACGACGTAAAAAAGCCGTCTTCTTTTTGAAGAAAGCTTGGAATAGATGGGTTAAACACCAAAACTTTCCCGAATCTAGATGTTTCGGAAGACCCTTCAATGTTTTCGCAAAAACTTCTCCAGGCACTGTGCTTAGCTCCGCTTAACTCTTTTTTGAAAGAGCTGAGTTGAACTCATATAGTTCCAATCCTATTCACGCCTTGAGTCCTTAGCTCTATTGAAACTTCTTCTACACGGAGCCCTTAGCTCGGAGATCTAGTATGTTTTTTCTTGCCTGCTTGTGAAACGGTTGGGGACGAAGCAGTAGTCGCAGTTTTTATAACATCTGTGAAGAGGCTTACCATATTGTCCAGATCTTGTTCATTGTTTGGAATATTTGGAAGGGAAGGCAACCCTGTGAGCAGAGAGTTCCGGAACCTCTGCCAGTTAGTCCTCCTCCGGTTTTGGATGACTGGAGGTACCTCAGGGCGCGCAGCAAGACTGAACTGTAGATACCGGTGATCGGATAAGGAATGTTCCGCCGATACTCTCCAGTCGTTTACTAAATGCAGGTCATCCCCCGATGGCAGAGTGATATCCAACACCTCCTGCCTGTTTTTTTGTAACAATAGTAGGCTAGCGTCCTACATTGCAAATGAGAAGATTCGTTCCCAAAAGATATTCAAGAAGTAATTCACTTCGGTCATTGGTGTCGCAACGGCTTCCTTCATATTTGGGGAAGGCATATGGCATATATACCGAAGCAACCGAAAGCACCTTATCCGCAATTCTAGACACACTAAGGCAAAATCTTTGTCGCTAAATTCAAGCACCAATACAGGATCGCGGTATACCCTGTCCTGTAACGTAAAAAATGGTAAAATCAGAACACTTCAAAGCCTTAACGAGATCATGCGCAATCCAAGGTTCATGAATAAGCACGATATCGTCTAAACCGTGCGATAGACGACAGATAAGAGCAGCTGATGCTCCTTCTCAATCATCGTAATGTTCCCCTCTCTATCCGTATCAGTTCCGATAGAGTAAATTGTTGGGTATGGTTGAGACGCAGTGTCCAGGGCAGCCAGATTTGAGCATAGGGAGACCCAATCGCCATCCACAACCTCGTCTCCAGACTCAGAATCTGCCACCGGGAGACCTTATTTGTACACAGTTCAGACATATTTGTGCAATGCCAATGTCACACCCACATTTTTGCGCTTCCAAACATCGTGGTTTTGAGATTTTTTATGAACTAGTACAAGCGACCCTCCTTGAAAAGCCATATAAGTACGCAATGCACTCAATTGACCGAAATTATTTGATGCTCATCAAATCAATAAACAAGCTGAAAATTATGAAATTTCTGTCGAAAATACAGGAAAACCATTCAAAACTTTGACTCTGAAATGGATACTTGGTGTGTTTGCAAGGGTGAGCATTGAGTGAAACTCCTAAAATACACACAACACAGGAAAATTTCAAATACTTTTGAATGTATTAAGAAATTAAATGGAGGCGTGACATATGAATTACCCGATAGTTTAATAACGAGGTCGTGCAAATAGCAGTCAAGATTGCAAAATGTGCGGATTCGTGTTCAGCATTCCAAAGAACATAGGAAACAAAAAAAAAATCCGCACCACTGTCCTGTGTCCTGTAGGATGATTCGAATCTTCGTTGTGGAACTGTTTTCAACCTGCTGCCGACTGAGTGTTTGTTGATATGAGTAGCATTCAAATGCTTGCCCCGAAAATTCAGAGATACAGACCTGCTGATTTGTTGAATGCCTAAAGCTGTGTTATTTTTTTCTGTCATTTCAAAATAAGTTCGATACAAACCCCATTTCAATATTTTTTGATCCTTAATCTTTTGTCAAATAAAAACCACGGGAGGAAACTGCCATCTCAGCGCTGACTAGGTACAATATTATCTCTAGGCTTGTGTAGACCTGTTAGGAGATTCTCATTATCGCAGGTCCTTCAGTCAAAGCTTCTCTCCCTCCATTGCACCCGCTCACTAAACAATCGAGGAAATGCTTCTAAGGCAGAAACAGGGTTTGAATAAATCAGCTCTTCTCACGGCGAATTTGAAAGCACCTAAAGTATTAGGAAATCGCGCTTTATATCACGAAAGACAAACAATGTTACGGGATTTCTTTTTCTGCGGAATAGACCTGAAGCTGAATAACATAGATCATTTTATCTTCACAAATACACCAACAAACATGCCATTATTCCTCAACCCAATTCAACAACACATTTTTTCACTGGACTTCATCATTAGCACCATTAGCAAATTTATAATTACATCATAAACAAAGCCATATCCCTCCGAAAATACTATTGTTTATCATTTCTGTTAATTTATGAATTACTTTAAAAAGATATCTCCTCTTCAATCATTTGCGCCGTTTTATACATTTCCTCTTCTGCAAAATTCGACGTCTAATGGTACAATACTCCACGACCATCGACGTCTTCGTCGACGAAAATAGTTTTCTCATTAAGCTCTGTTGGAAATCCTATCTGATTGGAACCGAACGATGGACTTTTTCTCTATAGTCTCGGCTCGGTGTATCGTTCTAGCAAAAATATAATTTGCATATTATAGAGATACCCAGATAGATAGCCGGATTTTCTCAAATATCTGCTCTTTTTTGCTTTGAAATTATCTCATAGAAAGATAATGTTGGATGTTGCCAGCTGGGCTAGGAGCCGTCTTACAAAATATTGCTGCTCGTATTACCCAGTGAAGATTGCTAATTTACGTCCGTTCGTTCGATAGTTTCTTATTCTTTTGGGTACTTGGTGCCTATTCATGGAAAGAAAGCCCGAACCGACCACCTGTTGTGTGGCATATGGTTTGCTGGTGGCCGCCGCCGGCAGCGGGATAAAACTAGACGAAAAAAAAAAACGGAAGAAGGAATCATGCTATGTTAGAATAGGAAAAAAATTGAAGATTGTAGCATGAAACAGTTAAATCGATTTTTATGGAGAAAATGTACTTATTTTTGGATTAGGTCTATTTATGTAGCTCATCAATTTCACGGAATGAAAGGTCAACAAATATCTGGGCTATTTATAGAGGCATTGCTTTCGCAACTCCATAATGAGTTTATTGCGTTTTAATTAATCGAAAAATATTTCTGTTTATTTGAGATGGTAAAATTTCTATTAACCATTCCATAAATATTAATTGAATTTCAAGTTTTAATTCGCCTAATTAATTTCTGTTTGTTTTTTCATCTATTTCTAGTGAACAAAGTATTATAAGCGCCAGGGCCTCTGTTATGGTCTACGATGATACCCAAAAGAAATGGGTACCATCCGGTTCATCGTCCGGCCTTAGTAAAGTGCAAATCTATCATCATCAACAGAACAACACATTCCGCGTTGTCGGCCGTAAGCTACACGATCACGAGGTAGTCATAAACTGTTCAATACTGAAAGGACTGAAATACAATCAGGCGACAGCAACATTTCACCAATGGCGAGATTCAAAAGTGGTTTATGGCCTGAATTTTTCAAGTCAACAGGATGCCGAAGCATTCGCCCGGGCCATGATGCATGCACTAGAGGTAAATTGCATACGGGCATCATATTTGATATTCATTAATATAAATGTGTAATCATCTGCAGATTTTATGTGGTAGACTGTTAAGTGGACAGCAAATTGCGACAAACGGCAATGGATACGATGAGGATATGGGCTATCGAACTATGACCCGAGAAGATGCCGCCATTCTGCAACAGCAACAACAAATGACCGGCAACGTGACACCGTCAGCACAAACACCCACATCACAAAGTAATCAAAACATACCGCAAAGCCCACCAACGCCCCAAGGACATCATCGTACAAGCAGGTATTTCCGCACTATAGCTGACTAAATGAATCCTTTCGCTCTGTCTCGCTTTTTATACGTCGAGTATGTTTTTTGTCTTTTTGTAGTGCACCGCCAGCACCACAGCCACCGCCAATGTCGATGCCACCACAAATGTATAGTCAACAGCCGGGTGGTATGCCGCAGCAACAACAACAACAGCCCGGATCGCAACAACAGCAGCAATCACAATATCACGCACCACAATCGGTAACACAGCATCATCCCGTCTATTCCTCACAGTCCATTAATAATTCATACACGAATCAGGTGCATATTCATATTTTTCTTTGCTTACCATGCTCTTCCTTCGAAGATGTTATGATTATGATTTCCGTATGTCGTATTGTCGCTCGCTTGTTTGCTAGGACACAAAACACCAATTCAAAATTAGTCTTAAGTGTTTGCAATTTGTTTCTCATTTCTTTTGAGATGTGTTGCACACAAAACTCACTCAAAGTCAAAACTGCTTTTTAAATATCTGTTGTGTCTTTTATTTCTTTTCATATATCATACACGCACACTCCTTCCTCCTTCGGAATCCACTTCTTCACCACACCAAAAATTGTTCTTCTTCATAAACATGTGTCTCTCTAACTCACTCTCAGTATCAGCAGCCCATTTATGTGACAACTAGTTCTAATCAAAGTCTAAATCAGCAGCAAGGACCACCGTTGCCGCCACCCCATCAAAATGGTCCAATTTATGGACCGCTGCCATCATCGCAACCACCACAAGGAATTCCATCATCAGCCAGTTCGAATAGTGTAGTTTATGCCAGCCAACAATCGCAACAACCGCTTCCACCCCTACAGCAACAACAACAACAAGTTCCATCCCAACTGCAACCACAACAACAGTCTTCGCAAAATCTCTCCTCAGGTGTTTACGCGACAACAAATAACAATGGACCGAGCCACGAGCCACAATACGCTCAAATACCAGCTGCACCACCCATGCTGCCATCAATGATGGGCGGCAGTGTTGGTGGTGGCGGTATTGGTAACAATGTTCCTATACAATCCGCTGGCGGAACAACGGGACGTTCACAAATGGCACTACCAGCATCGGCCGCACCGCAAGCACCACCACCGCCACCGGCGTTTGGTGGCGGCGGCGGCGGAGGACCACCACTACCACAAATCCCAATACCACCAATGCAACCCCCGATGGCACCGCCAATGGGTGGCGGTGCAGGTCCTGGAGGACCTGCCGGTGCCGGTGCACCACCGCCTCCTCCTCCTCCGCCCATGGGCGGCCTAGCAGGCAAGAATGATAGCGGTGCTATGGATATGAGTTCGCTGGCAGCTCAACTGCAAAGCGCTAAACTTAAGAGAAACAATAAGGTAAATTCCGGAAGCATGATTTTTACTTTTAAGCGTACATAAGAAGAGTAGAGAGCCTTTTGCCGTGAGCATGCATATGCCATTAGCATATCTCGGTGAAATATTGTTTGTTATTAAAGTCGCCCGCGTGCGTCAGTCGTCAAAGTATGCTTTTAACGAAAACGTTGTTTAGTTCCATTCGAGCGGCTGCAGGATTTTATATTCCTTATTCTTATTTTAGACTACACCTCCGCCGGCCGAAAATAGTGGTAGCAGTACATCGAGTGGCGGTAGCGGTAACTATGGTACCATAGGACGTTCATCGAAAGGTATGGCCTCAATGATGGACGAAATGGCGAAAACGTTAGCCAGGCGAAGAGCTCAAGCGGAAAAGAAGGAAGTGAGTAAATTCTTCATTTATGCATTCATTACAATATTTTTAACATTCAATTTAATTTTTAGCCCGAGCCTGCAAATGACGATAGTGTAAGACAACGACCATGGGAAAAATCGAATACCTTACCTCATAAATTGGGCGCGGGATCGAGCTGCGGTAATGTGACATCGAGTAATTCAACAAATTCAGCAAATAGTAATGGTGAATCGCCTCGACCTATACGAAAACGTTTTGGTAGTGCTAG
This sequence comes from Microchrysa polita, assembly GCA_949715475.1. Classification (NCBI taxonomy): domain Eukaryota; kingdom Metazoa; phylum Arthropoda; class Insecta; order Diptera; family Stratiomyidae; genus Microchrysa; species Microchrysa polita. Next base: position 127,927,032 of record OX454415.1, on the reverse strand, counting down.
CGAGGAAACAATACTTAAGGTATGAACCTTTATTTTTTCTGTTAAACTGAAATAATTGTAATAGAATGTAATTGGCAATGTACATTTATGTTGAATGATTTTCATACGATGATAGAGTTATGATTAGAATCGAGTTAATTTCAATCAGCCACGTGTTCAGCCGCGTATTTTTACAGATATACGTAATCAAAAGAAGATAAAAATGTGCTGTGCATATTGTAATTGTAAATTTTAATATGTCTAATATTTTCTGTTCGCTCTCTAACGGCAACCAAATGGCAAATTAATTATAGGCCAACCAAAAAAATATAATTTTACTTTTGAGAGATGAGCTCCTTGAGTTAAAATAACCGTACTATAAAAAAGGCACCAGGATGTTGCAGAAGGCGACTTTAAAATTTTATTAAGGTTCTTAGACTCCTAAATTAACTGAACATTTTTTTTACCCGATGTCATAGTGAGCATTTTTTGGTAACGAATTACAATACTGTAATTATTTAGCTCAAAATACTATGGCGTCTGGTCTTTAAAAAATATATTCTCAGCCAACTCCAAAGTTTTACACGCTTGCTTACCGCGATTCCACAAAATGGCGCATCCACTGCCTATACGGGGTTTAGTTCTGGACAAGGAAAAAAAAAACAAATATACCTTAACGGTATTACCAAAAAATAGCGGAATAATGGGGAACAGATATTTCTCCAGAGTCTTGTTGATTCATTGCTATTATAGCGATTCAAGAAATGTTTGCTCGTTAATCGAGGAGCCTTGGGGAGTTCTTGAACGAAATGACAAAGGGTTTGATCCGATGCAATCGAGGAGGAGCAAAAATATCCAGGGTTACAGTTGCATTCCAACGCTCCAGCAATTCAGAGATAGAGTGTCGTCTCTACCCACTGACCTACCGAATTTCCTTGTTAAATCGTTCAACCATGCCATCATTTTGCGGAAGATGTGTCGCACTTGTCTTGCAAATTTCCAGAGACACGCAAAATTTAGTGAAATTGTGTTGCTTGTAAGTTTTGTTCTCGATTGGAGAGAAGCTCTCTTGGCTGAGCCAACAGATTCGATTTACAACAAGACTAGCTTGCGTTTAAACAATTCGAACCAAGGACTACGGCGATTTTCCTTTTAGTTTTACCATGGAACTTCAACGATTAAAACTTTTTCCTTGCATCAAAATGTCCTCTATGTTTTTCAATAAGAATCTCGTTTGTTTTAGACCCCGATAAAAGCACCCAAGGTATATGAAATTAGTAAGGCTGTCCGTCTCTGGTTTCCCATCCAATTCAAGGGGCCTTTTTCCATAATTGGAGATGCCCATTAAGCCACATTTACTGATTTGTAGTTATCCGATATATCGCGTGAATTGCTATCTGCTATTTTCTAATCAATGTCCTCGGCAGTTTTATGTGCGTTGATAAATTCGTGTAACGCGCTTGCACTTCAAACTTGTCCAATCCTCCAACAATGCTATTGTTCGCCACTGGTTCTCAATTTTCGTGCACGTTCGTCAAAGCACAGTGTGAAAACGACTCCTCAAAATTGGGCTTTAGTGCTTTCCAACACCTGAGGAGCATTGCTAGTCCATGGATCTTCCTGAATCTAGCCTTCTCGCAGCAATTTCAACAACTTTAGCGATATTTGAACTCAAGTTCCCATTCGCGGGCAAATAACAATTCTCGTTTACTAACCGTACGTTGGCTCTATCTCTGTTGGCATTTTTCAATGTTAGTTCACTGATTTACACTGATTTATTTGTTAATCCCAGAATTCAACTTGGTTTTTCAGTCCCGGATCAAAGCGCCTGAAAATGCCTCTGTCACATTGTAGTCCCATACAGCCGTATTATCTCGACATGCTAGACGTGACAATTCATAGCCCGATATACAGATGCACAGCATGTTCTTTCACAATATCGCCGAGCTTTTGAACTCCTGCTTTGATATGTGCTTGATACCGTGATTTTTGATTTGAGTCGCGCCATCGCGTCGTATCAATCGCTTATTCAGAGAAGACCTTAAGGCAGGGGTGTCAAACTCGAAACCTGGACCGGGCCAAATAAGACTCTCGTCAGGTTTAGGTGGGCCGCAGGAGGAAAATTTCAAAAACTGTTATATAATCGTATTACGAAAGTTGACTACAGAATATTACTTTTAAAATGTGACAGAAAGTCTGGATAACTTTAGCGCAGTGGTGATTCAATTCGTGCCCCTCCTTGCGAGATCTGCTGATCCTGCCCCCCCCCCCCTAAGCCATGGGCAAGGAATGCTTTAATTTTGGACATAAGTTTCATCCAGGAATCCATTGACGCAATTTAAATTGTTTGAACATTTGTTTGTGTGCAGCCCATATTTTGGAACTACTGAATTTTAGGAAGTATTATTTAAATTTCATGATTTCCGCATCCTGAATTTCGTCATGAGCAAAATTGATATTACTGGAGCGACCAAAATCCGTAAATTTTATTTTAAAAAAACATTTAAAGACTATATCAGCCGTATCAAGAGATTTTAATATTCTCAGCAGTGTTCATCAAATGGATTTTGTAGCAGCGAATTAATCGACGAAAATACAATTTTTGCCATTTTGCAAAGCTTTGCAACAACCGATTACCTCCTGGTGTTACATATTTCGAAAGAAGTTCGCAAGAAAACCATAATTAATTATGGCAAGCAAGCCCTAATTTATTAATGGTATCAATATTAGAGTTGTGCCCGCGCCCCCTTCCCTAGCCGCCACGCCTCCCTAGGGGGGCGCGCCTCCCGTTTGGGAATCACTGTTAGCGGCTTCGGGATTATACGTGAGAACTTCCTCCTTTAGAAAATGTACTTTAAGAACATTAAACAATTAAGACAAAAGGCGAAAACGTGAAAATATGATTGAGCTTCAAGTAACCACTTTTTGTGAATAACATGATTTGGGACAGATGATAAAAAAAATTTAGCACCAGCCATCCAGGTCACCCACAATAACCAAATAGTCAGATTAAATTAAATTAAGCAGAATGGTGGCTTAAAGAGACAATAATTTGTTTGTGATATGGTACAAACTCATGGACCAATACATCTTGATAAGTATAGGTCTAAGAATCAGGCATTTGGGCTGTGATTATTATGTTGTAATTTCACATCCAGGCGATTTAGTGAACAATTCCAAGATCTCTGTAGTTTTTAAAGCTTTGCCATTTTTCCAAATAAATCTCAATTTATGTTCGGTAAAGCTAACCAATTTTTTATTAACTGCCTTTCCCGACAGAACAGTTTCATGAAGAGACTTAGTATTGTATATTGTATTGTATTTTTTGTATTGATACACATTGTGCTGCTTCGACATGGCCGCGGGCCGCACAGAACTGCAAGGCGGGCCGCATGTGGCCCGCGGGCCGCGAGTTTGACACGTCTGCCTTAAGGTCACAATCGACCACGACCACCACCACAATCCAGCTGTTGATTAGTAATGAGTTCTTTGTAAATTGACAACTGACTTAGGGCAGCTGCCGAATTTTTAGAAAGATGCGTTCCTTTTTTTTTGAAACAAATTAAATGGAATTTGTGATATATGTATGTGGACTGACATCGAGGGGTCGAGGTCTAGGGGAGGAAGCCGAGGTACCGTTACCTACAGGCTAAGTGTCGGCATGTATTCGGTGTAGCTCTGTCCGATAGCGGACATTCATTCTCCTTGAGTTTCTCCTTAAATCAAGGATGTATTGACTCGTGAATATAAGTGATTTCTATGAAAAAGTATGGAAAATGGCATTGAAGTTTTTTAATTTCGGCATCCTTGACTCAAGGTCTCCTTGAATTAAGGTATGTTTATAAATACGGGCCTTAGTGCTCAACAATTTGGGGAATTGTGTTAAAACTAAATTGAAGTCAAAATCATGAATCCAATCAAATACCAATTTATTGCTTTGTTTGACACAAGCACATGTTTGAAGCACCCTTAAAACAATATGCGTGTGTTTAATGACACTCTGTTCAATCTAATGCTACTCAAATAAGTTCGTTTCCTGTCCGCTAACGAACCGAAAGTCGTCTTAACCCATAACAAATTATTATTTTGTTATGAGTAGTATAGTTGGCAATCATATGCCGTGCTACTCCTGTGTGGAGGCAACTCATGTTGTGCTTGAATCTACAATTGTGTTGCACTACAAACAGTGTATGGGTCTACATAAGTCCTAGGAGCGCTATACATTTTTAACAACCACACGCTCATTCCCAAGCTCCTCCTCTAACGACAGGAAGTGCTCATAGCGACACCACACAATCCATTGCTGCGCCGTATTGGAATCAGGGTCTCAGATCAATCTCGTAGCAGAACCGCGCCAATTATTACAATCCTTAAGGTCACCCTTCTTGGGAATTTTAATAATTACGCCCTTTTCCATTCTACTGGAAGAGTTTCGGTTTCCCAACACTCTCTGATGAGGGGAAGCAGAATATCCGCTGTAGCATTCGAATCCGCTTTAAATAGTTTGACCGGAATTCCATCTATCCCCGGGGCCTTACCGGCGTCCATAGATTCGATAACCCGCTTTAATTCCGTCTTAGATGGTGGTCTGGAATTAATACTGGATACTGGAGGGACGTCTTCTTCTGCCGATGAAGATACACTTGCAGGCCCAAAACGATTGTTAAGGACCTCAAAAAAGTGCTCTTTCCATCTCTGAAGTTGCTGTTCTTCAGTAACAAGCAGTAACCCTTCTTTATCTTTCACAGGATGGTCCGTTGTGAACGATTTACCAATTTATGAATTTAATTAGCTTAAATAGGGTACCGCTTTCACCACGGTATACCGCATCATTTGCCTCCTTCGCTAAAGCGTCGATGTAAGTACGCTTATCACGCCTCACACTTATCTGCACGCCTTTTTGTAGTGAACGGTATTCAGCGCGAAGATGATTTTTAGCTGAATCATCAGCAGCAGAGTTAATCTGTTCCTTAACTCTTTTGCGTGCTGAGATAAGAGACCAAGTAGCATCACTGATAAATGGTCTCCTACCACGATCCAATCTTCCCACAGTCGCTTCGCCACATGAAATAAAAGAATCCTTTGCAAAATTCCATCTATCTTCAATTGTAGGATTCTGAAGAGATGTTGCTGCACAAGCTTTTTCGTGCAAGGCGGTCGAATATGCACGTCTAGTTGAGGAATTTTTTAGCTTTTGCACATTAAATCGTGGCAAGATTCGCGTGTTGTGAGATGGTTGAATCGCTGCCGTTCATAAGCGAAATTTCGCGATAACAAGATGGTTGTCGCTGTTAACATCAGCCCCACGCTTCGACCTGACGTCTAAGAGGCAGTTTTTCCATGTCTTAGAAACAGCAATATGGTCAATTTGGTTCTCTGTTCTGCCATTAGGAGAAATCCAAGTTGTTAGGTGGCAGGGTTTATGCTTGAACAACGTTCCGCCAATGACTAGTTGTCGAGAGTTACAGAACTCCACGAACATTTCGCCATTGTTGTTCCTGTCGCCAAGCCCGTGATTGCCCATAAGATGTTGTCAGTACCGACTATGGCGTTGAGATCCCCCATTATAATTTTGATGTCACCTCTGGGAACTATCAAAGGTGTCGCCTAGTCGCTGAAAAAAAACATCATTGGTCTGCAGGTTCAGTCGGCGCATAGCACTGAATAATTGTGATGTTTCGTACTCTAGATTTGAATCTTGCTGTGATGATACGGTCGGAGATAGGTTTCCAGTCGATAAGGGATCGGCGTGCATTCCTAGTCAACAGGATTCCGACGCCCGCTTGCCGCGGTGAATTATCGTCTTCACTTCCAGAGTAGAGCAATACAGTGCGAGAGCTTGGTGATAAAGTCGCCCCCGATCCGAGCCATCTTGTTTCGCTCAGTCCTAGTATAGCGATGTTGTATGCGGTCATTTCCTGTTCGACTTATGTGAGCCTTGTGTTATTACACTCACCCCACATCGTCCGAACGTTCCAAAAACCGATCCGGTCCGTTGTTTATAGCCAAAAGTCGTTGCCGTTGAATCAGTCCGAGGTATCCGGGGCTCGTTTAATGTTTCGAGTGTACAGTAAATTTCAGGTACGCATGATACAAGCCTACATACCCTATCCCTCAAGTCGCCTTTTACGACAAGCCGGGATCGCTGTGGTATAATTCTAACCCCAAAACCACAGGGGTCATTTTTTTGTTAAGTTTCGTACATATCTGAACCCTTGAGCGCAAAACAGAGTTGCTGCGCGCACAATTGTAGAGATATGTTCGAAACTCAGGAGAGTTTTATTCTCTCCTGTCCCTTAAAAGGAAAAATCTAAAGCAAACTTTTGAGTTAACTTATGATTTTCTTACAGGGGAATATTTCAGAATGCTAGTACCACACTTGGCAACTCTTGGCCATTTAGAACAAAAACGGGTGCGGTCCATACAGAAAAGGCTGAAATTGCCGTTAGGCAAGGTTGCTGTTGTTGTTGTAGTCTGGCTGGTCTAGCGGTTAGTGCGCGCACCTTCAGTGCACAGGGTCATGAGTTCGAATCTCACCGTGTCCCATGGTGTTTTTCGAACTCACGAGCTTGTGACGGACTATGATCTCACTCAGATGTGAAACGAGTACCCATTTATGGGGATAAATAACACTGCTGAGCGTGATGCTGATCTCATTACCTCAACAAAAAGCAGATAAGATCTTGGAAATAGGATGTCACTAACACATCCTGCATCCTTAGTCCAATTTTGGATTGTCGCGCCTCTTATTTATTTAAGGTTGCTGTTGTCGTGCTCTGTGGCCGTGATCGTTCGGTCGCCACTCTGTGAAATAGAGAAACGAGTTTCCAAACTCGGCACGACTCGTCGCAAGTTTATTATTCAGAAGAAGATGATAAGAAATATTTTTATCGTAGAATAATAAAAACTGACAATGCGACTAGGAAGTGATATGGCTGACAACCGTATCACACTCCGAATTCAGTTGTCTTTGTAACGTTGATGACTACACACGGTAGTCATCAACGCACCATGCTCCACTAGGAGGTACGGTAATAAGGAGGGAAGGTTGCTAATAGGACCACAGCTATGTTTGTGTATCTTTACATCTTGGATGAAAACATTGACGAACCATAACTCGAATCCACATAGATGCTCAGCGGTGTCACATCTTTTTTCAACGCTAGAAGAAGAAGGAGTATCGGAGTACTCGATTTTTGTAAACGTACGAATCTGATCTAAATTCCTCAATTCATTTCTTTGATATCCAGATAACCATAACGGGGTCATGTAAGGGTCTTATAGTCTCGCAGTAACGAATTATTTGATATCTGAGACTCAAATAACACGCGTGTGAAAATTACCCTTTGATACACGCTAAATCTTCTAGTGTCAAGCGCAGGCTTCTTGTGAGAAAAACCACTACAATGAATACTCATCCTAGAAAACTATTTTACAGTATAACAATTTATCAATATTAAATCGCCTAAATATACATACATACATACATACTGGAAATATATTTCAATAGAGATATCGTAAAGATAGGAGTCGAGATTGCAAAATGTGAAGAGCACGAATCCGAAGCTTCCAATCGAAATTTTGATGCAAAGCAAGCTTAAAACCGCGAAATCCCTTTTTTTGCTTATAACGCTAAAACTGAGAAAACTGGCTCATGGTTGAACGGAACGAGCTTACATTTTTGGTCATAAGAGTCGCCATTGTCTTTGTTTTGTTTTTCATGCGTTTTTGGAGTGCTTTAGTAGGAATCGGAAGCTTTCCACCAGAATTCCGTTGTAAAAACAGGGTCAAGCTGCAACAGACGGAGCCGCGTTTGGTCGCTACTCTGCGAAATAGAAACTGGGCATGGGGAAACTGTCGCGTGTTTATTTTGCATAAGAAAATAAGCGATGTACTTATCGTAGAATAATAAACAAAAATGTAATCGTATCACACTTGGAATTCAGTTGTCGTGGAAACGTTGACGATTACACACGGATGTCTACGCACCATGCTCCTCAAGGAGTTGGGGAATGAAACATTAGGTAAAGATGATTTTGATAACCCTGGCCTAAAATGCGCTATAGAAACTTATGAACTTAGGCGTTCTGCAACCTCAAAACTGTCAGAAAGCATTAGTATATCGATGTTGCAGAGATTTTTAAAAGTTGGCTGATTAAAGTGTTCTTTCTTCTCCTTTTTATTTTCAAAATCTTGATTTCCATAGGTTAAAATGCAAACTTGGTGCCTACTGGTTCCAAGTTACCAAATCTCAATCTCAACAAATTGATAACAGACCAAGAGCTCCGTTTTTAGATTAAAATAAAAATAAACTGTATAAAATATTCTATGACATCTTCTCTAAGTTCTACTAATTAAACATTTTACCCTTGTTTCTCTTTACAGCAAGTCAACGGTGATGGTTTATCATTAGCACTTTCTGCCGATTTAGATAGTTTTAAGGCTGAAATCATTAGAGAGATGCGACTTGAAATACAAAAGGCCAAACAAGAAATTATAGATGGTACGTATCAAATCAATTTATTATTGTATTCCAAATCCGTCTAACAAAACACTTTTTCTTCCTCTTTTCAGCTATTAAAGCGGAATTTAATAGGAGGTAAGGTAAAATATCTAATGGTACTACCTATAACTATGTTATTACATAAAACAAGTAATGCGTTTATAAGAGAAAAAAAAAAAGCAAACACAACAAAACTGAACTGAAAAAGAACATTAAACCCAATTTCTACTTGTAAGAAACTAAAAGATAAAAAAATAACTGCATTATATTAACGATTACATTAATATATAAACTATAAATACACAATTGATATAATTATACACACGTGTATTATATAATATATATATTCGAGAAAGATACTAATTTTATCTTTCGTGATAATTATTTTTATGTATTATTTTTATTATTAATTTTTAATGAAAAAAGCAACAAAGAAAATGAAACTAGTATTATATATTAATTTAAATACAAAGCAAACAAAATGAAAAATATTGAAAATGTTTAATATACATTGAATTTATTATTCAACCAATCTATATGTATACATAATAAAGAAGAAAAAACGAAAAACAACAGCAACCGCGACAGTTATTTCATTAATATTACTATCGACAATTGCGTTCGATATTTTAGGCGCTCGACGATGAGATAGTTCACATACGAAAATTTCACACACCATATACATATTACCAACATACATATTTCGGCATACTTAAAAAATATTAAATTATTAAAATAAACAAAACAAGGGAGAAAAAAATAGAATGTTACTGCATTTTACATGAAAAAGAACCCATGAACGTAAAACAAAAAATGACTACTATAAATATATATCTGCGAACAGCACGTTACACAATGAAACGAAATGAAAATATAATTAATATAAATAAAATTAAATATAGGCTTTAGTAACGTTATATAAATAAATTAAAGTTAAAAGAATTATTTGTTTATATATCAATATGATGATTGATAACAATTTTCAACCGCATAGAAGACAAAACAACAACAACAAAAAATCATAAAAAAGTGAACAATTTTTTAAAAATTAAAAATTTACAACTGAAAGTATAATAATTTCATAATTATTAGATTTTCTATGTCTACACATTTTAAGGCAAAAATACATTTAAAATTAAATTTAAAAAAATATTGTAAAGAATAAAAAAATACCGCGAATATGGAAATAAATATATATATATAAATGCTGAAGATATATGAACAATATTAAAAACAACCAAAATTTAGGACAATTCCAACAAAACATACCGGACCGATAAAATTATATTATTCGATAAAAACAATAGTCAAAAATCCGAAAATATGCAGAACTATTTTAACGAATTATTACATACACAAAAAAAAAGAAAAACAAAAAACAAAGCTTGAGGAATTCAAAAATGCAAACAAAACAGTAAATAAAGATAAAATTTTACAAGCCTCTTCCCGTCATAATGTCCTCCATAGTACACTTGTTTTATAGATTGGATTTTGTATTGTAATGTGAATGCGCTACACTTTATTTAGTCATAGTTTTACACAAATCATGACACACCCACGAATATTGTCGTTGTTTTCTCCTAATCGTTCTTCATATAACTAACATTTATAGAATCGAAAAAAAGGTATTTTTTTTGTGAAACAATTTTACGTTTTCTGTTTTGAAACATTTCCAGTATTCGATATATTTCAAATTCAATTCAATTTGATTTATATTGAAAAATGTATGTAATTAAGTTGCTTTAAGTTTTGTATACATATTTTTAATGTGTAAAGATTCAATGCAAAATTCAGATGTAAAATAAATAAACTTATATATTTAGAAATGAAAAAAAAAATTGATAAAAGCATACAAATAAAAGAACTTAAAACAAATACAAGCCAATGAATATCATGTATTGTACTGCAAACGCGCGAGACATGGATGTTGAAGTTGATGATGCCCAATACGGGCGGTACAGCTGATATGTGAAAATCAATAAAGTTTACAAATTTTAATACCTAAAACTATGAAAATGGATGTTGTGTCTATGAGTGAAAATAACAGTTTAAAGCATGACTATTAACGTTCAGATGAAATTCATTAATCGTCACTATACCAAATCATGTCATCATCATCAATGTAGCACGATAGCCCGACGTCGGGCTTTGGCCGCCAAATCATGTGGTAAGCAAATTCGGGAAATAAATAAGGGCTGCATCGATCTACGAACCCACCTGAGGGCGCTATTACACAGTCATATATTCGTAATATATATTATAATAGATATTATCATATCCTTAAGCCTACTTGATTTCGTTTAGTGTACGTGTAAAAAATTAACTGAATGAATCGAGTAGGCTTAATTATATGACTAGAAATATGACTATAAATATGACTGTGTTACTGTTACTGACTGTTTTTATTAAAAAAAGGTTTTCATGTTGTACAGAAAATGGATTCAATATGTAGCAAAACACTTTTTTTTAGAAGAAACGGCTACTGCATAAAATGGCTTTCAGAATGTCTTTTCTTGGAGATTCAGGCGGAATGGAAATAATGTTTAAGCAGCCTTACGGAATCGTTCATATACATTAAGTGAAAATGAAGAAAGACGGTCTTAGGATCGAACATTTTCGGTATTTTTTTTTCGAAAGAAGTTAGTATGCATTACGTGTTACTCATATATTGGAATGTTTTTTTTCCAAATTTTCCCCTGGCTGTCACTGCTGACTGATTGTATGCAGGTCCTCTTGCAACCTATAAACTCCCTTTGAGTATGTTACACGTATGCCCCATATAAAAATGTGTACAGTGTATCTCAAATGTGTTTTGATTTCATTCCATGACTTCGGAAATTTTCTTTTTCTCAAAAGAAAAAAAAGCGCATGTCCCATACAAAGAGGGCCCAAAATCTCTCAAATTTGGCATTTCTTCGCTTAGGCAGGCGGTTGTAAAGAGGCCTTTTTGGAACGACGTTGACACCCTGATTCAGACCATTCCAGATACCAAATTGGTGTTCTTGGGAGGCGATCTAAATGGCCATGTGGGTGAATCAAATTATGGTTACGAGGATTGCCATGGTGGAAAGGGTAGCCCTTCAACGGTCAGAAATTACGAAGGTGAAGCTATTCTCACTATGTGCAGATCGCACGGTTTGGTCATCCTAAACACGTGGTTTGTGAAAAGCGAGAGACACCTGATCACCTACAGTAGTGGACACGGAGATAGGAAACACGAAACGCAGATCGATTACCACCTCTGCTTCGATTTTATGAGAAGGTGGGTAAAAGACTGCAAGGTGATCTTGGGTGAATCTGTCGTTAGCCAACATCGTTTGAATTTATTTTGAAAGTAGGAGGAGCAAGAAATAGAAGAACTCCCAAGCCTCTCGAAAAAATCAAGTGGCACAATCTTACAAACGTCAACTTTGAACCTGTAGTAACTCCATTCATTGATAAAATGACGGAGTGGTTTCAAAACAACACCAACTGCACCGATCACAGTCCAACACAAATGTGGAAAAATTTCGCTGAAATGTCAGTAGGTGAGGCGGAAAAGGCACTTGGAGTTTCGAAAGGTCCACTCCACACGAAGAAAGAAACATGGTGGTGGAACACCGAAACTAAGGAAGCAGTGCAAGCCAAATCGAACGCATTTAAGGCATGGACGAAATGTGAGTCAACCGAACGGGTTCAACTTCGCGGAAATTATATGCAATGCCGGAAGAACGTAAAGCGCTTGGTGGCTCAAGCAAAGGTGAAGGCAGCTGAGAAATTCTACAAAGAATTAGAAACTCAGACTGCGACCGAAGGACCGTCTTTGCGCGAGAGACCTAAGCACGACGCCAGGATATTTAGGGTCGCAGCCCAAAGGAGAAGGAACGCTCGGGAAATACAGGCGCCAAAGTATGTGGAGGACTCGCAAGGAATGTTGCTGATTGACGATACGGCAATTTGTAGCAGGATGCGAGAGTATTTTGACGAAATTCTAAATAAAGAATTTCCTCGAGCTGCTTTTCGAGATGTTGAGCCGAATACCACAAATATTGAAGATATCTCAGAGGAAGAGGTGATGGAGGCAATGCATCAGATGAAACGCGGAAAGGCAGTCGGACCGGACAAAATCCCCGCGAAATTTTGGTTGAAAGTGGAAAATGTAGGGCTTAGTTGGTTCACAGTTCTCTTCAACAAAATCAAAGGTGGGCAACCGATGCCTGATGCTTTCAGGGAAAGTTTTCTTCTTTCTTTCTATAAGAACAAGGGAGACTCACGCAAACTCAACAACTATAGGGCTATAAAGTTAACACCTCATACACTGAAGATCTACGAGCGAGTTGTCTGCAACCGATTGAGAAAGATTGTGCGGTTGAATGACAATCAATGCGGCTTTGTTGAAGGTCGATCTACAGTCGATGCGATTCAGTACATTCGTATTGCGATGGAAAAGTATAGAGCAGCACGAAAGGACTTGCACTTTGTATTCATCGATTTGGAAAAGGCATTCGATAGAGTACCTCGTGATCTGATATGGTTGGCCTTGAGAGCACTTAATGTCCCTAAGGCACACGTCAGGATGATACGAGACATGTATGATGGAGCTACGACTAAGGTTAGATGCACAGCCGGTGAATCAGAAGAATTTCCGGTGAATGTCGGATTACACCAGGGCAGTGTATTGAGTCCGTTGCTCTTCAACATCATCATGTGCTACTTATTAACACGTATATCCGACGGCCTAGAAATATCTCTTCTTTTTGTCGATGATATAATCCTCAGTAGCCCAAACATCGTTGCCTTGCAAGCTGCACTTACAAAATGGTGTGACATTCTCGAGGAGCATGGACTGAGGGTAAGTATAACAAAGACTGAGTTCTTATGCTGCCCATTCTCAGACCCAGATGCACCTATACCAGATATATACGTCAAAGAAGAGCAGCTTAAGTCTTGTACCAAGTTCAAGTACCTTGGCTCGATGGTGAACAACGGAGCTACATGCGATGATGACATCAAACATCGCACAAAGGTTGGGTGGATGACGTGGCGAGAAAACTCTGGAGTTTTCTGCGATAAGAAAATGCCACTGAAGCTAAAGGGCAAGTTGTACAAAACGGTTGTACGTCCCGCACTCATGTATGGATCAGAATGCTGGACCATGTATGAAGGTTACGCGAAAGAAATGACAGCGACTGAAATGAAAATGTTACGCATGTCAGTTGGTGTAACGAAAAGGGACCATATTAAGAGCAGCTACATCCGAGGCAGCTTGTCCATAGACCAACCAATCACCGAAAAGCTCGAAGACCGACAAATGGATTGGTATTGCCATGTTCAACGGCGTCCGCCTGAGAACCCCGCAAAGACAGCGATATCAATGGAAGTTCCACTTGAAGGACCCAAGGCCAGAGGCAGACCGAAGAACACCTGGATGTGTCAAATGAAAACGCAACAACAACGCATTGGTCTCGGCGATGACACGATCCAAGATAGAGCTGCCTGTAGAAATATGCTGAGATATTACCGCCAAAACGGGCGATGTGCTCACACCGCAGGTCGAGCAACGCGAAATCATGGAGCGGTATAAAGAACGAGGCAAGGAAGAAGGCAGGCGGTTGTAAGGGAAATTGGATGTAGTTTCATATTACATATTACATTCAGGGATTTGGAGCGACACTTTTTTTCGCTCCGTTCCGCTCCCGCTCCGCTCCGACTAAATTTTTTTCGCTCCGCTCCGCTCCATTACAAAATACAACAAACTTCATTGTTCTTAGTAAATATCTATTATTTTCCCCGAATTCATTAATTCAACTTATATCTACTCACGTATTATAGAATATGACTGATCAAGAGTTACGTTGATCAAGAATGTTGTCCTGGCTGGTCGGCAATCCTTCACCGAATTTCGAGAAAAGCGTTCAAAGCTTAGGAAGATCGAAATAAGTGAAATAAGGTTGCTCTCTCTCACCTTATCAAACATATACTTAGCGGGAACTCCAGAACCTATGATGACGATTGCACCGTATTCTTCACCGGGAAAAATAAAGATGAGAGGTGACTCCACTTAAAAAATTAAATCGCTCATTTCTGCTCAAGTCCATTTTTTCCAAATGGAATTATTTGCCATAAAAATATTTAAGTTGAGAACCCCCTCCTTTTGGTGAAAACACTAAATAAAAATTGTTGACCCGAAGCTGAGTATCGTTAATAAAGTTTACGCTAGCCATATACGAGGGCGGTACAAATATAATCGAGATAAATGCTTTGGCACGTTTATTTATTATACAAAAAAAAATCAATGTTTTTCTTAGTACTCCTTCTTCTTCTTTATGGCACGATTACCGGACGTCGGGCCGTGGCCGCCTGGATTGAAAACCTCCAATTGTCGCGGTCACGCGACCTTGTCCTCCAGTTCCGAAAGCCTAGCATCTGGTGGACGTCCTCACATACAGAATGCTCCCATCGGGCTCTCGGTCATCCACGCAATCTGGCTCCGTCCACTCGTTGCGCGTGCATCACCTTTTTAGGCATGCGATCGTCGTTCATCCTTTGTACATGTCCCGCCCATTGCAGTCGCTGCAACTTCACGATCTTCGACACCTGTAGCTCATCACACAGCTGTTACAACTCAAGGTTGTACTGGATGCGCCATTCACCTCGTTCACGAACGGCCCCGAAGATTCTTCGGAGAACCTTTCGTTCGAATGTGTTCAACAGGTGTTCAGAGTTTTGGGTTAGGGTCAATGCCTCGCAGCCATAGCATAGCACGGATGATGGTTTTATACACGTGGAGCTTCGTCTTCCTGTGCACCAGCTTCGAATTCATAATTTGGAGGACCGCAAAATAACACTTATTAGCTAGTTGTCTCCGTCGCTTTATCTCATCTGTTTCGTTGGCGTCCTTTGACAAATTGCAACCCAGGTAAGTGAAGTTGTCTACATACCCTATATTGAGGTCCCCCACTCTGATGCTTGAATGTACTGGCGTTCTAGTTTTTGATTGCATCATGAGCTTGGTTTTAGATTCGTTGATATATAGCCCAACCTCCTTGGCGGCGTTATTGAGACCATGCAGAAGGCCTTCTGCATCACCCAATCTTCGAGACATGATGTTGATGTCGTCGGCGTAGGCTACTAGTTGAGTCGATTTAATGAGTAGCGTTCCGCTGCTGTCCAAATTCATGGCTCGAATTACATGCTCCAGAGCCAGGTTGAAGAGCGTCGGCGCCAGCCCGTCGCCTTGCTTGAGTCCAGTACGAGTTTCAAATAGGTCAGTGAGTCTGTTCTGAACTCTGAACTCCTTCTCACTAGTTACACATTTTTCCATCTCTCCGGAAGCTTTTTGATGCTGGTATCGAAAAAATCCTTAGGCCACTCGGACAGCCATGTGCGCATGAATTCCTCTACCTCGTCGTCGGTGTTGAATTTTTGACCAACGAAGGCTTCTTCCTGTGCTTCAAACATATTTAGTCGCAGGGTGATAAATCCGGATTGTAGGGAGGGAGTTACAGTACCTCCCACCCCAATTTCGATATTCTATCGGGCGTGAGATGCGCGTTATCCTGAAGAAGAATCGCAATTCGCGATGGAATGCTCCACCGTTTCGAGCGATAATGACCCGAAAATTCTAGGCATACATCTCGATTTCATGATATCTTCAGCCCATTATGCCGCGGCAGTTTGAGATAAAACGCATAGCGGGAAAAAGATCCTAAAGGCTCTAGCTGGCAGCTCCTGGGGCAAAGATAAAGAAACCATGCTGACCGCGTATCGAGCGGTGGGTCGAGCAGCGCCGGACTATCCTGCCCCAGTTTGGACCACGTCTCTTTGCAACTGAAAGTAAATTAAAGTATGTCAGACTTCTGCTCTACGCATCGCTATAGGATGTCTCTCCATGTGCGATCGATATTTAGCGAGATAATCACACTTTTCATTTTCGACAACTCGGGAGCCCTTCTCGATCTCTCCGAAAAATTTGCACAATTGTACAGCTACTTAGCGCTCATTATTTTTTCTTCAAATTTTACGGTCCACCTATCCGCGTTCGGAAGCGACAGCTGCCTAAATCGCACTTCTGTGTTACCTAATCGAAAATTGTCCATAACTTGGAAATTCTTGAGCGGAATTTTGAAATTTGGCGAACGGGGCACGTCACTACCGTCATATTTGGAGAACATTTCAAGAATACAGCTGCCAAGGTTCAGAAGTTACAACCGTCAAATGATGAGATTTTATTTATTTCCCCTATGACAAAACGATACAAAAATCAGCCACTGTACTCCATGCGATTGCTTTATCAGCGTCTATAAAAAAATTCATTCTAAAGAAAGGACTCGGCATGGGTTCTAGATAAAGTTTTATCCCACATTTCCTTAGAGTCAATGTAAAACGGCGTTAAGAGCTCAGGGAACTGGCATCAACCATGGAGGAATGCATACTCTGCTTAGGCTTACTTTAATTCTGTTCCTCGCCCATAGCTCAGAAGACCTCAAACTGTCTGTCGCGCATCAGAAATTTTGCCAACATTTTTGCGACATAGACCTCGGACCTGGAACCTGGAAGTATGACTGAGGATTTGTTTGAAAACCAAATTCCGCAAGTATGTATGTATGTATATCAAATGCCGTCGGGCTTTTGTTCGCGACTAAATCCGTACTTAGGAAGTGAATAATTGCTTAGTTCTACCTTACTCATCGTTGCTAGAAAATTGTTACG
Source organism: Microchrysa polita (assembly GCA_949715475.1). Classification (NCBI taxonomy): domain Eukaryota; kingdom Metazoa; phylum Arthropoda; class Insecta; order Diptera; family Stratiomyidae; genus Microchrysa; species Microchrysa polita. Next base: position 127,909,859 of record OX454415.1, on the reverse strand, counting down.
TTGGGAGAATCTTTTATACATAATTCGTATTCGATGGTTGGCGCATTCGATTTTGGGAAAGTGGAACCAGTTTCTTATACCTAGGAAAAATATAAGGCTTATTATTAAAATCGTGCTGTACGCTTCTCAATGCTGTATGATTGGTCTAACTAAACGCTGTACTGTACAGCGAAATGCTGTACTTCTGGTTAGCTTATAATTACGGGATCCGTTCTCATAGAGAGAACTTTTGCGTTTCCGATATTTTCCGGTAAATGGCAAATGGTACACGAAGTATCGCTCTTGTCGATAAGGAGACAAAGAAAACTCACCCTATGAGCCCGCACCCGTAATGTTCCTCTCCTGTAAAGATTTTTCGAAATTTATCTGCATATGATCGAGAGTGAATCAAACGTTCTTTCTGTGCTGAGTTTATTTGTGACAGGTCGAAAACTTTTCCTCGCAAACTGCAATTTTCTCCTAAAACCCAAAAAAAGTTATATGAGAAACCAAAGCAAATTGGTTAAGCATAATTTGTCATTCATGGCATTCATTTTCATTTAATCACTTTTACTGAGACACAGTGTGACAACAAATTGGAACATAACAATAGTACGGAGTTTTAGCTAAACTGGAATTAACCGGTGCACAAACATTCATCTTTGGGATTTCAGAAAATTCTCGACAATTGTGTGTACGGTGTGCACAAGTGGATTTCATCCTAAAATTAAGACTTGTATATAGAAACATATATTATTTGTCGAACTTACTTTTGCAATTCATATTTTCGATTTTCATCCTTTTCTTCTAAACATACTTTCATGATATCTGAAATAGTCGCTGTGCGTCCTGTGTTGGTATCTGCTGAAAGATGGACAAACATATATTTTTTTTTGAATTTCATAGAAATTCTTTAGAAATATTGTATTAACCTTTTTTCTTTAATTTACTAGTCCCCATTGCATCGCTTTTTCTTTTGGAGAAAAGACAATCTGTTCGGGATTTGTGATTTTTCGTAGTTTCAAATGCATTTTTTCTTAAACGCTCACTATTTAGCAGCCTTTCTCTTCTCAAATTTTTATCCTTTTGTTTATCTTTTCCAATTTCATTCGTATTTGTAGACTCAACTTCACGAGGATTTCTAAAACAAGCGTTAGAAGGTGCCTGGGTTTGTTTATGGCGTCGTCGTTTCGAAGAAGTTTGAGTCATTGTATCCTTGTGGTGAACTCTTTGTGAGGTTTGTACAGATCTAGGATTGCATTGTGAAATCGCTGGTTGTGATTCTTTTTGATTTTTTGAAACAACTTTACTTCGTAAATTGGGGTGACTGTTGTACCCATCATCAGTATTTTGTCGGTACCGAGAATTAGAATTAGGCCGCTGAGAGCATGTATTGCCATTGTCACTCAATGAGATAATCGTGTCACGATTTGCGGAACGCATAGGATATTCTCGGGGTTTATTTGATTTTGATGTATAACTTCGATGGCTTATAGAGTAGTCATCCAGCATTCTATTCTCTTGCTCGGAAGATCTGCCTCTATGTTCTCGCCTTTCTGCAAGTGGTTTGCAATAGAGTAAATTATTAAATAAAAAAAACAATCAAATTATACAATGAAGTCACTTACTTCTATCTTTATGGGAAGAGCGACTGCTGCATCCATTGTAATTCATCGATTCTTTATGGGACCGGTATGGGAAATTTTTACACATCTTTTTTATTATACAGAATGGACAACTATCACAATCATTCGTTTGAATAGAATGGTTTTCCGATCTAGGAATGTGGCAAATAGTAGTCGTTTCAGGATTGGCATTTTGTGATATCACGCATTGTTTACAGCAAACTAGAACAATTTTCCCATTGACTGCGTGCTCCTTGAATGGCGTATAAGAGGAGCTGAAAAAAAAATTGGGATACTATCGTTTATCAGAGACAATACACTGTTAAAAATAATTACCATTTGCATAAACTTGTGTTTTTGCTTACAGGCACTTTCACTCTCTACAACAAAAATATTGATTAATATGCGGATGAATACAAAAATAGAAAAAATATAGACACACCTTTTGGTTTATGCAATGACAACAGCAATTTTGGATAACATCATGCATGGTTATATTGGAAAAATTTCACAAACAGGACAACCGGAATAATAATAAATAAAAATTTCGAAAAGTACTTTACATTATGCATTCATATAAGACGTTCCAAGTAATGCAGTTGATAGATAAAACCTGGCCTACAAAATACAGTTTTAATTGATTTATAGAATTCAAGTTCTGAGACTCTTAGGGCGCTATTACACAGTCATATATTGGTAATATATATTATAATAGATATTATCATATCCTTAAGCCTACTTGATTTCGTTTAGTGCACGTGTAAAAAATTAACCGAATGAATCGAGTAGGCTTAATTATATGACTAGAAATATGACTATAAATATGACTGTGTCATGGAGCCCTTAAACATTTATTAAAAATGGAAATTATGCTACTAATACATTGCTTTTACTCCTGGTGGGGCATAGTGCGTCAACGATTTACGCCATTTTCCTTTAGGTCTTCCTCTTCGGAACCCGGAAAAGGATTGCAACTTCTTAAATTTCCTGTATTTTAGCGTGCTTAGCGACGGATACAATACAACTATCGAATAAGTGTTATTTTCGATCCTCTCAATAATGAATTCGAAATTGATGCCCTGGAACACGAAGCTCTACGTGTATAGAACGATCATCCGACCTGTGCTATGCTATGGCGGCGAAGCATGGACTCTAGCACAAAACTCTGGACACATTCGAGCGTAAAGTTCTCTGAAGAATCATAGGGGCCGCTTGCAAATGAGATGAATAGCGCAGTCAGTCGAAATCGAAACAACGATGAGTTGTATCAGCTGTACGATAAGCTACATGTGTCCAAAATTGTGAAATTGCAGCTATTGATATGGGCGGGACATGTACAAAAATGCCTAAAAAGGTGAGAAACTCGCAACAAGTGGGCGGAGCCAGATTGCGTAGACAACCGAGAGCTTGATGGGAGCAAACAGTAGGTCAAGATGCCCACCAGATGCTCGGCTGTAATGCTATAAAGAAGAAGAGTTTGTTTTTAATATTTAATTTAAAACAATTAAATATTAAATAAAATAAAAAAAAAGATTGCACAATATTCCCAGCAATTCGTAATGCCGGCATAAATGAGTAGTGACACTAATTGGCATCTGCATCCGAGATCTGACTAAGTGGTATCCCTTGTGCGTAATGCAACATATTTGTGTAACTCCGGAAGCAGAATGCATGCACCACGCACAGCATGGATGATGGATGCAATGCATCTGTCGTCGGACAACAGCAATGGATCTGGTGGTCATCTTCCAGTTAAAGGAGGAGATAATACACAATTGCCCCTTAATTGAATGGCGTCACAGCCAAGCTCAAGTAACATTGCATTAACAGCCGGTCAGTACTCAACATTGTGGTGAGACGGTACATGCAAGATAAACCAGACAGAACCTCCATAGGGGGCAATCACCATTCCATATCCATACTAAACTGAACATTCATCAATGACGTAACTTTACACACTACCTTTCGCTATATCTTTCAAGTTATATCATCAACAACCGAAAGTTGTTGGCCTCATGGTTTAATAGTTGTATTATAGCTCCATTGCATAGCCATATCATTTTATTGTATTGTTCTTGTGAATATGATGAATAAAGATGACAATTGTCTGGGACATGGGACAGCACGAATGGTAATTATAATTTAGGGTTGTTGGAATTGTGGAGCCTCGTGGGAAAACTTGGCAGATAATAAATTTATAGTTGAACGGACTGTCGTTTATTGTTTGCAATTATTCGTACACACATTCGTGTTTAAAACATTATTCGTTGAGAAGATTATTTTCGTGTAATGCTAGAAATGTAGTTTTCTAGCTCTGGAAAAATAAAAACAAACAATGTCGTACAATTTGTATAGGCTCAAATTAAATAATTTTTTATTAAACAATAAGCATTGAATTTGTAAATAGAATGGACAATTGATGTAGTCATAGTCACTGTCACAGTGAAAATGTAAAAAAAAAAATATTAAAAATTATAAAGTTGATACTCGAGGCTTGAGAGGCTGGGATTTGGAGCGCACATTCTAGTTTTTTTTATCTAAAAAATATCGTGAAAACTCCCTACACTGGCTGCATTCAGCGATCGAAATTGCTGGAAAAAGAACCCCTGCTTGAATTTACCCGCCACCGAACCCTTTCTCTGCTGAATAATCTATACATACACATATGGCCAAAAAATAAGTACACCCCTCATGTACTATTTTATGCCAAATTCTCATACCCTTTTTAAAATTAAATTACTCCAAATAGATAGCCATTACAACAATTAGGATACAACAATGCCAACGGAACCGAAAAACTAAATGACATCCCCCTATTATCTTAGTCCCTCCCGGTATTAGCTTTGAAGTGGGTTTTCAGCTTGGTCAAAATAATAAGTACACCATCGGTTTTTTTAATTTTTTGACAACAACTTACTATTTTCCGTAAGAATTTGTTTTTTTATTCATTGGTGTATGCAACAAGCGTTAAATTAAAAACAAAAAAAAATTCTTAAGGGGCGAAAAACGCATGGTAGGTACGAAAAAAGACGTTCGGAGTCCGATAATTTGAAATAGCGGAAAAATTATTCTCTCATTAACGAAATAAAGCAGCTAAACATTGTTTTTACTGTGTAATTCATTAAATTAAATAAAAGCAGTCTCAAATGCATCAAATGGGTCCATGTAAGGGCCTTAAGGATAATTGTCGATCTCATTATCACTATGGCGAGAAAAGTTCCCTTGGCTTGACTGATGATTTTCGCGGTAAATATTGAAAATAGAGAATCCCTTTGAAAAGTTAATCGGAGAATACAAGAAGTAAAGCAGTTTTCGTAAAAAGTTTCGAATTTTCCATGGCGATGTCAAAAAGTGTTGACAGTACAAGAAAATTTTGTATGGATAGTTCTTCATGTTCCAGACCGAACAATGAAAACTCACAAAATATTTTGTTTTATTTATGAGATCGTAATAAATTTGATTGGAAACTACTCTTATCGTAATATTCTTCATTCAGGAAAAAAATAATATGATATACGGTACATCAACTGGCTATTTCCCATGGAGTCGGAAAAAACTTAGTATATGGCTTAATTTTCATAGTTTGGTTTCGTTCAAATGTACTTAATAACCGTTACTATGAAAACACAAAACGGACCAAATACGGAATTTCCTGGAAGTAACTGGATATATGGATGTATGGGAACTTAAGAGTAATTCTTCACCAGAGGGCCAACAAAAACCTTTTTTTTTTCAAAAGAATGGATCATTTACTTTTAAATAATAAAATAAATCAAATTCTTGTCGAATCGGAACATAATATTTTAATTAAAAACAATTTTAATCAAATTAACTGACATGTACTTATTATTTTGTCCAGCCTATTTTAGTCAGTTCGTACTTTTTCAAGGTAGATGAAAGCTGTTATGTATTAAAATATGCTAATTTACATATTATTTGATTCCTCACCAATTAAGTATTTAAATCTTTCGATTTGATTTTATTTACTCAAATGACTACTTGGCTACAGGGTGATAAGAAATATTCGTATGGGTGTACTTATTTTTTGGGCCATATGTGTATATGCGATGAGAATCCAATTGAAGTAAAACTTTTCTGCTACATTTTTCGCTCGAATGCAGCCATTGACAATCAGAATTCTCACTTCAGAAAATAAAATCGAAGTAGATGTAAAGCAGTAACCGCAGTGTTTGGCCCTCGTATTGCGGGCGCAGCCCTCTGTACGCCGGTATTTTTTAAGTTTTATTTTAGCCATATGGGGTTTTTGTTAACGAAGCTAGCAGAAACTATGAGGAAATTGTTCCGGAAAGTTCTTTCAGCAGGGATTTTTTTCGCAGATTTGCTTTTACAACAAACCTTGCAATAAGGGAAAAAAAATGAAAACTGCGTGACTTTCGTCCCGCCAAATTAAAAAAAAAAAACAATTTTAAGCTTGCAATGATGTGACTTGCAAGAGATTTACCCTTTACGGCTTATAGTCCTGACACACTAGACGATAAACTCGTTTCGTAAACCGCTAAAAGCTCTGAGCTTTATAAACTCGATAGGCATGACACACTAGTCGAATGCGGTTTATGAATGTCAGGATAAACTCATTGAGCTTTTGATATGTGACACTTCAAACAAAAATATGTATTGAAATGTCTATTTCTCGAAATCGTCCTTTATCGTCCAGAATTGAATAAGTACCAAGATTATAAGTGGTTCTGAGCATAAAACGGTAAAGAAATCCCGCAAGTGAATAAGAATACCTTTAGTGTAGACGTTACAAAACAGAGGCAAACCTGGATTAACAATAAAAATGCAGATATCGAATGCAAATAAAGATATTAGTGGTAGAAGTTCCTTAGAAATAAGAAAAACCATCTCGTATTTTGTGTCTTATTTAAAGCTAACGTTAAAATATGTAAATAAATTTCGATTCGCAAATATATATAACAAATTCATTTGATGATGAAGTCGGTTCATTGGTTTCACTTCCCCATTACGAAATTTATTCGAATTCCGGATTCAGCGTTTCGATAATTTTTGTTCGCCTCTTCGCGTGAAGCCAAGACGTATTTTGGCGTCCATATCCATGGTTCGAGTCGGCAATCACGAATATTATTAAAAGTAATGATTGTGCCACTCGAATTTGTCCACTTCCATATGGATTTCATGCACACATTCTTGAAGAGGTATTTGAATACGCTCCAGTTCCTATAAGAATGAAATAGAAGTGAATTTTATGAAGTCAATAAACTATTAGAATGCAAACATGACAGTTCACTTACCGCTTTTTTGAATAGTCTGCAGAAACTCGCCAAAATCCAATCAATGACTGACAATATTCGTCATAAGAACTGACATTTTTTAAATTATTATACGCCAACTTTATTGTTTAGAGCTTTTTGGGGGTTACAATGGCCGTGTTTTTTTACATCGGGTGCAGGTTTGCTGACCCAGACGCGCAAAAAAAAACTATCGAGGGTAGCATTCAGGTTAAATTTAAAATTGTCACGTAGGCATTGCCATTAATTTCAAAACATTGCTCATAAATTTTAAAGCCCCGTTTTCACTATACAAACGCAAAAGTTCAAATGTAACTTTTCTTAATGAAAACATATTTTATGTACGAATCATAATTTTGTTAGAATAAGAATTCGACAAACAACATTTTTAACATGAATTTACAAACAAAAACTATTTTTTTTGCACACACTTGTGTGTTGCATGTAAACTATCAGGGCCGGATTTCTCATATGGGCAACCTGGGCAACTGCCCAGGGCGGCAAAATTTGAAGGGCGGCATATTTCTGAAACTTTCATCCTTCCATTGAATTAATGTTCTATGAAATATACAAAATTTCGATAGGAGGAAGTTTAAATAAATTAAAATAGAGGAAATTCTGCGAAATTCATTCCTTTATTCAGTGACGGACATTTCTGACGTCAGTAAGCGTTTTGACTTTTGCCGCCCTACCGACCTTGCCCCTTATTTTTACAATCACTGAAAAAATCATTTACTGAAAACAAGAAAAAAATGCAACAAAAAACACCCAAGGAATAATTTTTCCTGATGTATTTTCTTGTTCCAAGAAAAGTCTTTGCTTAAATTAATGCTTATTTATTTATTTTAAGCAAATGCTTTTCTTGAAACTAGAAAATACATCTTAAATCAGGAAAAATTCCTTGGCTGTTTTTTGTTGTATATTTTCATGTTTTTAGCAAATATTTTTTTCAGTGACCTGACGATTAATCGATTGATCCTTGACTTGATTGTTTCAATATGGCTGACTAACGGAATAACCGAACATTTCTAAAATTGGAATAAAGTCTGATCACTGAAGAATTTTTTTTATCTGTGCATGGGTGCCATAGGCTTCAGCCTACCAGTTCACCACTATAGCTTTGGGAATAGCGCGTGGGAGAAGTAACATACACTCGGAACCAAGAAAACCGGACACTTTTACTATTTTTTTTGCTTCTACCCTATTATAACGGAAGTTCTTGACCACCAATGAACGGATTTGTTCCCTGGGTCCACTTTCTTTCTGCTGGTATAGCATACTCCACCTCCTCCTCCCGCAAACTGCAATTTCGGGCTGGTTTCATTAAGTATTGCAAACGACCATTTCGTGGGGCTGCAGCTGGAGAACGGTTGTGTGTGACTAAGAGAAAAGGGAATTTAAGGATTGCATGCAGCGAGCAAGTGTTCTCTCCCCGCGTCCCACTCACCCGCTAATCGGTTCACATGCGATGTATCGAAAATTTCCCCTATGAAGCGTTGAATTGGAATGCTACATTTAGATGTCTAGCTGCAACTTGGACTGCTCGATCAACTGTCATGCACAGCTGCTCGACCATCAGTTTATTCAAAGTTCAGCTGAAAAAAATGTCATTTTTGAGCCAGGTTTTAGTCTGGTTTTAGTGAACGTTATAATATTGTGCGATGAGATACCGTATTTTGAAAGGAAAGTTTCAGTTTTAGGTTTTTTGAATTTTTGATTGCCGCAATGTCTGCGGATGTATCAGCTGATTAGAGAGAACTGACATTTCGTGTAGCAAGTCCATTCAGCGAACACAAACTTAGCAGTTTTCCAATTTCTTGTGGTGGGGAGATGTAGTACATCCCAATATGTGCTCGCTGAATGCAGTATATATAATATCTATTCTTTTGGAGTCGAGACCTTTTGATTTTCTTCAATTTCACTAAACGTTACGTTAACTTATCACGAAAAAAATTAAAACAATCAATGTATTTGGCTGTAGCATGAGAACGGGGGTCACGCCGGGGAAAAAAAGTTCAGATCCACTCCTAGGGCGCCCAGACCTTTCGCTATAATAAAATAATAAATATCGAATAAAAAAGTGCCCGTTTTTGGCACCGAGTGTATGTATTCAGTTTTATATTGCTAGCTCTGAGGAATCAAATTGTTTCCCATCATGTGACAGTCTTAGGGATTGCTTATGCATCCAATGCGTAAATTCATCATATTTTGTTCATATATTCTTTTGCGCTCTAAGGAGTATCAGCTCCTCCATGAGCATCTAATTTCACCTTTAATGGAGTACCTAGATCTATACTTCTAAACATTAACTTTGATTAGAAGTTCAGTCCAAACACTCTTCTCTACTCTGAGAAGTAAATTAGCTGTAATTTTTACTAAAGATCTGCTACTTCAGAAAACGCCGGAAACCAACGTATGTTTATAAAAATTGTACACCTCGCACATGAATGCGACTGATGTACTTCCAGCTTAAACTAGTGATGGAGGGCGGCAACTCGACTACTGCCCAGGGGCGCTACAGAGGGTAAATCCAGCCCTGTAAACTATACCTTAGAGCTTTTCATTTCAAAATTTATTTTTTGCTAGTCATTGGAAAACGTACTAGAAAACAATTGGGATTGCATACATTTAGGCGAGTTTTGGAAAAAAGCTCATTAAATCTGGATAGTTTTATAATTTCTAACCTGAATAAAGTCACAGGTTAGCGTTTGTATGAAAATTACCCCGTATAGTGCAGGTTAGCTATTAAAAAAACACGGCCAATGAAGGTTTAGAATCGAAAGCTCACCCTAATAGCGGGTTAGAACGAGGTTATGCGAGCTTTCATAAACTCCAAACGGCATATAACCTCGTTATAAACCGCTTATAAACTCGTTCCCAGCTCATAAACTGCATTCGTTCGTAAACTCGTTTAGGTGTGTCAGGAATATTAGTGTTGCATATCTGCAACATAAAACGCTTTATTCTCGTTCGGCAATAAGTGAGAAGTAGTTTTGATTTTTTTTTGGAAATATTTCTTGCACTTGGACGTAAATTTTTAAATAATTTATATTTGTAGATCGTTACAACAACATTTTGCACAGTTAGGCAATTTCCATTTGAATAGTTATCCCTATAATTTTTCAACACATCCTGTGAGGATATAGAAAACGTTAGATACAAGTGTCTATTTTCTTTTTCTGAAGGAATTTTTCAAAATGTATGGATATCGAATGATTCTTCGAACTAATTGTCTTTGTTGCATATCTGCAACATTATGTAAATGCCCTACTAAAACCGGTTATATTTTGAAGACATTTGATATTGTTTTATGTCCAATGTATTATATTGTTGTTCAAGGAAATTCAAGAATTTCGTACTCTTTCGGTATTAGGAAGAATGGTAATTTTTGTAAGGGATTTGGGTGTAATTGCCACTTTTTGGCACAAAAATAGACTCAAAAAATATAATAAAAAAGCAGTGTTCAACACTGATTCCTATATAAAAAGGGATTATGTCCTTACGATTTGGATAGTTATTTATTTATATTATCATTAGATTTCAAGTCTGGCTGGTCTAGCGGTTAGTGCGCGCACCTTCGGTGCACAGGGTCATGAGTTCGAATCTCACCGTGGATCATGGTGTTTTTCGAACTCACGAGCTTGTGACGGACTATGATCTCACTCAGATGTTAAACGAGTACCCATTTAAATGGGGATAAATAACACTGCTGAGCGTGATGCTGATCTCATTACCTCAACAAAAAGCAGATAATATCTTGGAAATAGGATGTCACTAACACATCCTGCGGCCTTAGTCCAATGCTGGATTGTCGCGCCTGTTATTTTTTTTTTATCATTAGATTTCGCGGATTGCACCAAAGTCAATCTCCTAGAGATTACATTTGACGAATTTTTGACAGGAAAGCCTAGGGTTTGACAGCAACCATCAACATTCACGTAACTTGTAAGTAACATTTAGTATGCCATCGTCCTTTTCTCCAAAACTTCAGAAATTTAGAAAAGAGTCAATTGACCACTCTCGAACGCTGGTCTTTCATTGGTTTCGACATATTTTGAGAGTTTTGTGGAATTTCCAGGTCTTACCACAATTACATTACGCATAGTCAGAATAGAATCGCCTAGATGGCCTCTTCCAGCCGAGTAAATAAGATCGATAACTAGGTTTGCTAGCAACTTGCTAGCATCATAAGATAATATTCCATGAAATAAAGCAGCAGCGCCAGTGGTTTTCTAACTACAACATTTTGGAGCTCAAAACTATTCATTTGTAGCTCCAAGATTTGATGCTCGTTTCATGGTTCACTTTGAACAAATCAGCAAAATAGGGTATTTTGACCTTTTCTCGCATAAAAGGCGCAAATGCATGCATCACTACGATGTCGTTGTTAGAAAGAAATGCGTAGCTGATCCGAAAAAAGCGTTTCTGCTCTGAAAATTATTGATATAGCTACTTTTTGGAGAATAAGAATACAGCAAGCATGGCTTAAATATTTGCTGCGCAGGTTCAATTTAGCGTTAGTAAAAATGATGATGAACATTCCTCAACTTATAACCCGTCTGCTACTTTGTATGAATATCTCATTAAATTCTCTGCTTAAATTTTTTTAGAATATAATTTAGCTTTTTGTGAAATAAAATACTACTTAAATTTTAAAACAGATTTAATCCGGCAGTTTCTTCAATTTTCGAATCATATTAAATTATATTATTAGTATGTATATTATTTAACTTTAATTTGTTCCGTATTTTAGTTGAATTATGTATAATTTATTTAAATTTGTTGAATTAACACACTATTTTATTCAAGGCATTTTCCACTTGGAACGCAAAAAATAAATGACGGATTAGCATAATGTTGCAGATATGCAACATATCAAATTTTGGGCCCTTAAACAACGAATTCTTAAGCAGGATTTTTTTTACTATTTTTCCATCGCTCTATATTTATTTATTTATTTATTTATATACGGACATAAGTCCTTTATACATAGGGTGTTACAAAAATAAATTCAGTGATAGTCGACAAAAGTAAAAAAATCTGTAACTATGATAAATCTAAATAATTCAATTTAAAAAACAGTTTCGCTCCATGTTTTCAATACATATTAGTGAAATAAATTATATTAAGTTAATCAATTTTATTAATTCAATGAAATAAATTTAATATAATTTTTTTGATATGATCACTGTTTGTATTAAAGATGTCGAGATGGTTTGCTACTAAATTTCCAGCAGCTTTAATTCGTTCTAGCGGGGAGTTCATCATATAATTAGTTCGCGAAATATTAAGGTGGAAAAGTTCATTGTTTCTTGTTTGCCGAGAAGGAATTTTTATTTCTATCTTTTGTAAAATTTCAGGTGCATCGAGTACGTTATTTGCAATATTAAACATAAATAAAAAACAAAGTATTTACGCCGAGATTCAAGTGTATTAATTTTTAATATAGATTCAATGGTAGAATAATCTACATTATTTGAATCCACTAGGGGGCTTCGCCCCCTGCTCGCTACGCTCGTCATTTTCCCGAATTAATCCGACTTTAACATTTTTATATATAGAAGGATACGCAATTTAGATGCAATATATCGAAGGAATATGTGTTGAACTTTCTCAATTTTGTGCGAGTAGGTTTTATAAAAAGGATTCCATAATACAGTGACGTACTCTAGCTTACATCGAACGAGCGAATTATAAAGAGTTTTTAATGAGTTAATATTTCTGAACTCGTAAGAATTCCTGATTAAAAATCCTATGGTACGCCTAGATTTTTCTGTAATATCATTTGAAGGAGGCTTGGTGTTTTTGTATGATTGTATTTTCATAGTAGGCCATGAAATTAAATGACAATTGAAAAATAAAATAGAATCGGTCATTTTTCCTAGCGGAACGTCAAGCGCTTTTATGTTCCTGGTGTGGTTTTGCTATATTTCTGTGGTCAAATTACGCGAATAATAATCGACGCGTAGAATTAAGTTTATTTCACACGATCGTGTTTCGCATCAAGTGTTTTTCCGGGGTGTTTGTGAAGTGTGCCGCGAGAAAATCCATTTCAAGATATCACGACACATTCGATAGTTGTTGGCTGCTGCTAAGGTGTCCCATCGTCTTCTTTCCGTCTTTTGCGGTGACAACAAGGAATCGGTAGGAAAAAACGTTGTGCGTAGGTGAGTACACTGAGCTTGTAGTTGCTTGTATTGTTGTTATACTAATTGTGTAAGATCTGATTTATGGCGGACTATTTTTGCTGTGTGTACAGCACGGAAAATTACCAAGAGGTATTCTAAGATTCAGTATTGAGTGAGTGTTGTATGGAAAGGTTGTGGTTTCCCCCTTTCCGGAAAGTTATGATAGTTTGAGAGGTTGTGGTGTCTCCCCTCTCAGTGAGATGTTTAGAGCCGTGTGGGCTTCACCTCGGAGTTGGTCCCCTCCGATTGAGTCGTTGAGAGGTTGTGGTCGTCCCGCTCTCAGCGTTGTGTTTGTAGAAAGGTTGTGGTGTCTCCCCTTTCTACTTGTGATAAACTCGAGAGGGTGTGGTGTTCCCCCTCTTTGCACAGAGTTTACGTTTTGGAGAGGTTGTGGTGTTTCCCCTCTTCATGTTGTGTTGACGTTCGTAGAAAGGTTGTGGTGTCTCCCCTTTCTATTGGTGGTAAACTCGAGAGGTTGCGGTGCTTCCCCTCTTTGCACAGAGTTTACGTGTTGGAGAGGTTGTGGTGTCTCCCCTCTCCATGTTGAGTTGATGTTTGAAGAGGTTGTGGTGTCTCCCCTCTTCGTGTTGTGTGATTGAGAGGTTGTGGTGTTCCCCTCTCTGAAATTTGAGTAGAGGCGCGGTGCTCCGCTCCGGAGTTGATCCCCCTCTGTAATAGCTAGGAGGTTGTGGTTTCCCCCTCCGCAGTCTACCATAGAATACCGAATTAGAATGTTTTCGCCAGAAGTTGTGTGCCTTAGGTAGAAAGGCTTTACTTCTGGATATAGAAGAATTGAGGATGGTAGTGAAGTGGGATTGAACCAAGGAGAAGCAGCCGAATCAACCGATATATCCATCCTGCGTCTACCTCGCATTGCCGTTTGAATACCTGAGCCAGAATCAACCGATACAACGAGAAGCCGATGACCTATGCTGCGATGACCGATGCTGAGACGACGACGCCGACAAGTGGTTCTCCTTCGCTCTCCTCTTCTTCCTGTTTGTTGGCCGGGCCAACATAAAGATTTGAATTATTATTCGTTTTCGTTTCAAATAACTTAATATCTTCAATGCGTGTAACTACAGGCTCATTGGTTGTCTTTTTCTTATTACAGATGGTATCAGGCGGTATAGATCAGGTGAGTACCGTATTTTATGCATACAAATGTCCAGTACGCCATGTTCATTACAAAAAAGAAAAAAATTATATAACAAAATAAAGTTTGAGTCTCTTACACATTGATATGGTAATTAAAGTTTAATGAAGAATCCAGAGTTACTCCAAGATATTTAACTAAAATAACACTATTCAGAGCAGTGTTATTGATATTATAAGTGTATGGATGCGACGATGTAGTTCGGTTAAAAATTATGTATTGACATTTACCAATATTCAGTTCAAGCTTATTAACATTACAATAATTATAAAACTCATTTAGATTACACTGAAGATCGATAACATCTTCAATAGCATGTTACTGACTTAAATATTTTGCAGTCATCTGCGAAGAGCAAGAATTCTACATTTTTAAACACACATAACTCATCGATTTTCAACTATAAAATCAATTTTCGTGATTTTGAGCCGTAAATGGTTAATAAGCATGTAGCGTTTTTTCGTTTGACCAAAAATGAATGACTATCGTGGTCAATCATTTTTGGTCAAACATATGACCTTAGTGTAATAACAAATCACATCTTTGGTCAAATTTATTTTTGAGTTTTTGATCATACGGTCATTCAAAAATTACCAATTTTATGTGTGGCCCATGGTGGTCAAACGAAATAATTCCATTGGATGAATTTTAAGATCAATATAAAAAAAGACAATTTTATACTTTTTTTGCAAACTGTGGGATATTGGAAAAATTCGAAATTTATATTAATCCGTGGAATTACATCGAAGAAAATGTTTTTGATTGTAAAATTCACCTCTCGGTAATAGTTTCGAAGTGGAACAATCTGCGTGTTCAGTACACAACTCTAGTTTGGCTTCAATCATTTCCTCGACTTTTCTGGTTCTAAAAGTTTTTTTTGTCACATTAAGTTCGTTCCTCTTGGCCCTAGTAAATGCAATGACAATTAGTAACTACTCGTATAGTAATCCACGATTTATAAATGAATTAATATTTACGGAAGGAAATAAAGTACATATTTACATAAATTATGTTATCTTTTGCTTATTTACGCTGTTGGATGAAAGTGCGCAATGATTTTTCGAATCTAAGATGATGGCGTAAGCAAGCCAAATATGGCGTAGCTATGCAAAACAAACAAAGTCAACAGGTACTGAATAAGAGCTAGCGGAAAACCATTAGCGACGTTTTTTTCGTATCGCGTGTAAGTCTGACTCGAAAAAAACGATCGCGGGTAACATCCCGGTTAAGACCAAACAGCTGACATTTGACAGTTTTTGTGCATCTTTGACTCGCTTTCGTCGGCTTATTTTTTAGATGTGCTGGATTTTATCACAAAAGATGATTATTTCTTTGCAAAATCTTTTCTCGTGATTAGAAAAACTCTCACATTTGGTTTGAAATAACAAATTCCCTCATATTTCCCCTATGCGTCCGCCATCTACATTTGAGCTCTATCCCGTGTAGGGTAGTTGCACGGGTTAGCTTTACCTGGGTAAGTGTCATTTTTTTTATATGAAGTTCTACCCAAACCTGCACGGGATAAACACAATAAAACGTCCCTATTGTATCTTTGTTACCAGATATTCGCAATAAATCGAGAAGGGAGATATGAACCTATCGCTGTCGTTGGTACTCTTAAAGTCAGGATTAGCCCGTGCTCAAATTATTTCGCTCAGCTAACTAGCTTGTTTTTTTTAATGGTCGAAAGGGCTCACAATAAAGTTTTAGTTGAAACTAGTGGCGATCCTACATATGGGAATAAGGGTTTGGGGGTTCCAATCCCCTCCGAAGTTTGGTAATGATGTTTAGATGATAAATCGGATTAATATAAAACACGCACCGCAATTTCAAAAGCACAATGTCCAAATTTCGAGCCCTGCATACAAGTAATCTTTAGCAACCTGAATAAGCGATAGAAGCTCCCAGAGTCGTCCAACTACTATGAAGCTTTGCTGCGCTTTCGCTTTCTTTACTACCGCATAGAGCGGTGAATTGGACACGACAGGAAAAATCTCCAATACAAATTAAACGGGACACCGACATAATCCCGAAAAACAAAATCCCGCCCGCTTATTATCTCGCTTTTTACAAAAAATCCCGTTTAGCATTATCCCGACAATACTAAATCCCGCCATTAAATTAATCCGCCCACTAAAAACCCGCCATTTTTTAATCCCTCTAGGGCAGGGGTGTCAAACTCAAAACCTGGGCCGGGCGAAATATCACTGTCTTTAGTTTTAAGCGGGCCGCAGGATTAAACATGAATATAGACAATCTATTAAAAATTTCATCAAAGGAAAATCTTTGAAAATATAATTTTACATTAGAGTCACTCATGACCTCGGGATTATATCCTTTAGAAGTTCCATCTTTTGAAAATATTCCTCAAACAAATTTAAAAACAGAATGGGGGTTTAGTATTTAATCACTAAATTTTTAAACGAAGTTTTTGGGGTCTTGATTTACAATATTCATTTAGTTAGATCCTTATAGACCACAACACTTGCAATGAAATAAGCGAAAAAGTTCGAATTAAAAACACTAATTTGTCACTTATTTCAAAATTTATTTGTATGCATTTCGGCTCCAACTATGGGGTAGCCATCATCAGCACATACTTGATGACAATTGTTGCATTACATGTTATGAATGCTGTTCATGTAAAATACATACATAATGATGTTAATTTATATCACAGGGTGGTTAAAAAAATGAAGAAGTAAAAGTTTAAATAACGAAACGAAATAAAGGAATATAAACAAAAATAAATGAAAACGATATATTAAAACAAGAAAACAGATAAAATTAAATAAATACTACGTTACGAAGCGGAATAAAGTAAACAAATTAAAATAAATTATATTGCAAAGTCGGGCAGGTACAGGGTAAAATGATGATTTTAATTCCTCGTTTTATTTGATAAGGTTGAACAGTGGAGAATCGATGTCGCCGTTACACAAATTCATTAAATTGTCAGCATTTTTTATATATAGGGATTCGTAAGCGTCTAGTTTTCTTGGATCGGAAACTTTCTTCAAAATGTTTACATTTTCCTCAAAAGATCTTATTTATGTACCTCAGTGTGATCCAGATTATATACGTGTGATACGCTCAGCCATTGGCTGAATTCAAGTTGTAAGAGGAAACCGTTCGGGTAAACTTGCAAGACAAGAACCATCGTTATTACAATCTGAATTGCATAATGCTTGTCTGCTGGCCACTACAAAAGCTCTGGCCGTCCGTTTATTAGCACAAACAAACGGATGGCGAGAGCTTTTGTAGTGGCCAGCAGACAAGCATTATACATTTCAGATTGTAAGAACGATGGTTCTTGTCTTGCAAGTTTACCCGTCCGGTTTTGTCTTACAATTTGAATTCACCCATTGCATCACACGTATATAATCTGGATCACACTGGGGTACATAAAATAAGATCTTTTGAGGAAAATGTAAAAATTTTGAAGAAAGTTTCCGATCCAAGAAAACTAGACGCTTACGAATCCCTATATATAAAAAATTCTGAGAATTTAATGAATTTGTGTAACGGCGACATCGATTCTCCACTGTTCAACATGATAAAATAAAACGAGGAACTAAAATCATAATTTTAGCCTGTGCCTGCCCGACTTTGCAATATAATTTATTTTAATTTGTTTACTTTATTCCGTTTCGTAACGTAGTATTTATTTAATTTTATCTGTTTTCTTGTTTTAATATATCGTTTTCATTTATTTTTGTTTATATTCCTTTATTTCGTTTCGTTATTTAAACTTTTTTTCAATTTCAATTTCAATTTATTTCATAGATTATATATAATAATGTTTAACAAGACCTTAACTTAGATTCCGGTAAGCAAACCTTAACTCTATAATATTAAATATATTTTCAAGCAGTTCAGATTATTTAGTTTAAATGACTAAGTAGAGTACAGACTAAAGGAAAAAGCATAAAAACCTTATAATGACAAAAAAAAGGATTATGTTAAAACTTAGTCTACAAACGTAACAGTAGCAGTAACACTACTTAAAACTAAGTTGCATTATGTGCTAAGTAAATATGATATAAAACTAATGTCTATGTGGGAGCAATTTGCCATAAATTTAGATGAAATTCTGTTCACTACTTCATTGATTGTTCTGACTTTGGTTTCATTATGCAATCTTATGGTGGAATAGAAGAAAGGCTTATTGGTAATATGTTTAAGGATTTTGTTTTGTGTAATTTGCAATTTGGTCTTGGTGGTTTTTGCATAGAGACCCCATAAGGGTGAACCATACGCGGCAATAGGCTGTATTACGATTTTGTAGATAAGGAGTTTATTATCGAGGGAAAGTTTCGATTTCCTATTCAAAAGTGGGTATAAGGAGCAGAAGGCTTTCCTCATTTTGTCCGAAGTAGCTTCAATATGGTGTAGACCAGTTAGTTTTTTGTCAAAAACTAGCCCAAGATAACTCATTTCTTTATTCCACTTAATAGGTTCACCAAGAAAGTCCAAGGGTCTATCTGGTAAGTTTTTTCTCTTCCTCTTCTTAGAGAAAAATACCGCTTGGGTTTTGGAGGCATTCAGTTTTATCTTCCATCGAAAATAATATTGATATAAACATTCTAACTGGAGCTCAAGGTTTGCGGAGATACTAGTTGGGTCTTCACCATTGCAAAAAAGGCAAACATCGTCCGCAAAACATGCTAATTGACAGTTGCTTGTTTGGGGTATATCTGCAGTATTATATTGAAGAGGACCGGACTTAAACATGATCCTTGCGGAACACCTGCCGGTATCGTTTTTGCCATTGAGAGGGAATTTCCAATTTGAACGGAAAAGGGTCGGTCTGAGAGGAAAGACTGAATAATTTTGATTAGATAGGTAGGAATACCAAATTTACCCAATTTAAATAGTAACCCATGATGCCAGACTGAGTCAAAGGCTTTCTCGATGTCCAAGGCTACAACCCCTACTGATTTTTTCTCTTTGATCGACTGCTTTATATATTTATGTAATCGGAGTGCCTGGTGGACAGGAGACAGCTTTTTACGGAACCCAAACTGGAAATCTGGTAAGATTCTCAGCCTTTCTACAACGTCATTGAGTCGTGATAGTACATATTGTTTTTTTTGAGAATTTTGCTCATTGCTGGTAGGAGGCTAATGGGTCTATAGTTTTCAGGAAGTCTCGCATCTTTCCCTGGTTTAGCTATCGGTATCACCTTAGCATGTTTCCAAGTGAAAGGAAAATATGATAAAGATAAACATGAGTTGATAATAAAGTTTAGCCGTACTGATGCCTTTCTAGGGAGATTCCTGAGAACCATATTTGATATTTTATCGAATCCGGCTGCTTTTTTGACTTTGACGGATTTGACAATATTTTGGATCTCACGTGGTGTCGACATAAATAATGCGGTGAAGTCACTATTGAGGGTTGACAAAGAGTTGATGTTATCACTTTACTATTTTGTTATGGATGAAACTACCTAGGTGGGACGATAAATTATGGGCATCGTGAAATTTTCCCGACAAAATTTCGGCTTTATCTTTACTGTCAAAAACTAAAGTTTTATTATTGGATAAAAGTGGAGGCATTATTTTACACCGCCGAAAGATTTTATTTAGCTTCCATATTGACCTGCTATTTTTAGGTAATAGTCTCAGCATCGCATTCCATTTATCATTTCGTTTAGTAAATATTTTTTCCCGAATCAAAGTTGAGAGTTTATTCACGAGAGCCTTTGTTGTTGGGTGACGGTTTTGTTGCCATCTGCGACGGAGGAAATTACGGGTAACAATAAGTCTTCTAATATTGTCATCACCTGGTGTTTAGTTAAATTACTGTTAATATTAACAGAGGCAAAGTCTAAAGCACAATTTATTTTTAAATAAAAATCATCAATGAGGGAATCAACGTGAGAGGAATGATAAATGTTAGACAAGTCCTGGGACCTTAAATCAATATGACTATTTAAATATTTTTTGAATTTTGTCCAATTGATACGTTTTAAGTTGGAATTGAATGGATCATTAAAATCAGAGCAACTATATTCAATATTGAATGCTACAGGCAAGTGTGGGGATGATAGATTGTGAATGGTACATGGCTGAGGTATATTGTTTGGGCATTTACTTATTATTAAATCTAGAGTGGAATCACAGCCTTTTGGATTTAGAAAAGTTGGTTCCGATGGTGCGTGTATGTTCCAGTTATTTTGAAAAGCTAATTCATACAAGCGTTTACCAGCTCGATTCGCTCTAACACAATTCCAGTATATGTGCTTCGAATTTAAATCGCCGCACATAATGACATTTTCCCCTAGACCAAATAAATATTTTATGTCATCCTCAAACATATTTAATTTAGTATTATCTATTTGGACGCCTGGAAAGTAACATACAACGATAATTATCTTGAGATCTTCTAATTTTATGGCAATCGCTTCTAATATGTTTGTTCTAAGCTCAGGAAGTACATAATATTTTATAGTCTTTTTTACGCATAAAGCTACTCCTCCGCCTCTAGATCCTAATCTATCAAGTCTATATATATTAGATGTGTTTTTTTGGTTATCCCGTGTAGGTTTGGGTAACAAAACTTCATATAAAAAAATGACAGGTGCGTCAGCTGTCTTTTTTTTTATATGGAGTTTCGTTACCCAAACCTGCACGGGATAACCAAAAAAACATACCTATTATAAATAGGATTAGTTAATTTGTCTACTTTCTTTAACCAAGTTTCAGTTAGTGCTATTAAGTCAACATTAAGTTCATCGGCTAAGTCAAAAAGCTCAATATTTTTATTTTTAATGCTCTGAGCATTCCATAACAGTGCGGTAATCCTGTTCATGAATATACAAATTTGACTGCCAAATTAAACTTTTACTTCTTCATTAACCACCCTGTGATATAAATTAACATCATTATGTATGTATGTATTTTACATGAACAGCATTCATAACATGTAATGCAACAATTGTCATCAAGTATGTGCTGATGATGGCTACCCCATAGTTGGAGCCGAAATGCATACAAATAAATTTTGAAATAAGTGAAAAATTAGTTTTTTTAATTCTAAATTTTTCGCTTATTTCATTGCGAGTGTTGTGGTCTATAAGGATCTAACTAAATTAATATTGCAAATTTAAAAACTTTAGACAAGAACTTCAGACAAGAAGCCGACCGATGGTCTAGAAACATCCAGGTTGTCCAAAACAACCTTGTGAGCCAAAATTTTTAGGTTGACTTAAATTAATTTCGGTCTAAAATGTGACTGAAAATAGAAAATTTATTTATGATGTGGTGTAAAACAAAGATATGTCAATCTTAATTAGCAAAGAGGCAAAATAGGATAATAGGCTGAAATTGTTGTTTTCGAAATTTCATATCCAGGTGATTTCGTCGGCAAATACAAGATTTCGGATTCTTTAAAACTTCTTCTTTAAATAAATCTCAATCCAAACCGTGGCAGATAGTTATGAGGCTCGGCAAAGCCAACAACTTTTTTCTGAACCGCATTTCGGGACAAATCAATTCCATTAAGGGGCCTAATATTACCCTGCTAAAAAAACGCGAAATTTGTTTATAGAAAATAGAGGAAGATTTCCAAAATTAAGCTGCATTTCCCACCGACTCTTGACGAGTTTAAGTGAATTTTGTAGACCTGAGTTTAACGCCTCACATTTTTTTATTTTTACGCATTTTTGCTGATACATATTGTATTTCTTTGACCTTCCCGCGGGCCGCACAACCCTATAAGGTGGGCCGCATGCGGCCCGCGAGTTTGACATGCCTGCTCTAGGGGATAGTGAAATAATCCCGCTAAATTACCGCCAAAAATTATTTCATTGCTAACAAAAAATTCAGCAGTTTCTCTTAGCATAAGTCCGTCGGAATATTTGTTTTAGCCCCTACAGAACAAGATTGTCATACAGGGGATACTTAACCCTCGGATGGTTCAGTGGGGTCGGACAGACCCCAGAGAAATTTGAATCTTAAAATTTTCATAGAAAAACTTATTGAATGGTATTTTGATGCAAATGTAATTTAAGTATGTGTCACTTACTTTCACTTAAGCATGAGTTTGTTGGAATTTGTGATTTTGTTGATTAGTTATAACAGTTTGAAAGTGGTCTGGGTTCTGTCAGACTCCACGTTACATATTTTTTCATATTCCGTCATAGAAGGTAAGTATTCTTTCATAAATCGCACGTGATTTTTGAAAGAATACTTACCTACTATTAATGAATACCCCTATAGTATGAGGGTATTTGGATTTTGAAAGTTCATTAAATCCGAAATCGTTGAAAATTGGGTTCGCTACAGTGGCGCAACCACGGAGGGGCTAGGAGAGCTAAATCCACTCCCAGATCCAGAAATTAGGATAGGAGAAACAAAATGAAACATGAAGAGATGAATTTGGTTGCTAATTTTCTAAAGAATTTTCTAAGAATTCTTGTTCTTTAAGCATATGCTGCAGCGGAATTTTAAAAACGTCTTTGCGCAAAACAGAAGTTGTTAAGGTCTGAGGTGATTTAAAAAAAAAAATGTAGTTTTCCATTTAATTGAAGTTTTGAAAGTTGTACATTTTGAATTGGTTCTTTCGAAAAATGCTCTCACCTGAGACGATATGATTCCATGGAGGGGAACGGCATTATCCCAAATTCGGTACCTAAAATTCTAAATTTATCGTGTGGTACCGGGAAACTCTGCGCCGATTGCAGTGAACGTAAATGATTAATGACGTGCTGATTATAATCGATGACGCTAAGCTACGAAAAAGTGTACTTCGGAAAAAAGGAAGGCTGCAATGGGAGCTTAAACCATTGTAAAGTGCGAAGGCAAATTCAAATGTAGTAACATGGATGACCCCCTCCAGGATAAATTCCTGGTTGCGCCACTGGTTCGCTATTAACGAAAGTTCGTTATATCCAAGTTCACTATAATCAATATAATAGCTTAATTTAAACGGGGATTTTCGAACGGTTCATTATAAGCGAGCGTTCGTTACAGACGGGTTTGTTATAGCCGATGTTGACTGTATTAGGTATTTGCTATAATAAATAAATGGAAAAAACTTAACCCTATATCGTTTCTGTTTGCAAGCGGTGAGAAAAAGAGTGTATGATAAAACTTCTTTATTGTTTTCTATTATTAAATTAATCATACGCAAAACATAACAGAAGCGGCATTACGCGTGGGAAATTTGAGAGTTATTCTTTATGTTCTTGTTGCAATTGTTAAAAGTTGTTCACCACAACTGCTGCTGTTCATGTGGAATTATGGCCACCCTGATGATGATGACCATGTGAGAATTGAAGGGGAACCAACTAGTTCAAAATACAAGAAGCAGAAAAAATGGATGAAAGATTACGTGGCCTGCGCTCCGTATACAATCGACATTCATTTATCCACAAACGCTCTTTGGAACCATTTGAATCTCACCACATGCTTCTTATGTCTTCGCAGTTCATTATAAAATCCATTACTGAAACTGAATGTAGATGATGTCATCAGTACATTATATTAGAGACAGAGCTTTAGCCGTATGGCCTCTCAGGTGAAAATAATCGATGACATCATTGCTGACTGCTACCTGTGTTGTTGAAACCTATCTCTAATCCAGTGGGAACCCCTCCATCTTATTGGAAGTATCTTTTCAGTTGAAAAAAGCTTTAGATGGTTTTGGGTGGAGTGGCGTGCATGCGTACAGTGTTGCGCTGGAATTGTGGGGACAGGAGACTCTGGTAAAAGCTCGTTCTTTTGTATCTTTGACAAATTTCAGTCAGAGCCAATATTGGAATGGAATCAGAGTATCTTTTTTTGAAAAATTCTCTCAGCTGTTTCTAAACTACTGAAATCCATATTACGTGTACGTGTTCTGCTTCGGTTGATGTTTTGATGAATTCTCACGCATCTTTTGGGCTGGCCACATAGATACAGTTTGGCACATGTTATCCCCCTTTCGGCTCTCCCATCGCGAGTATTCTTAGTTTTTCGTTAGCTTTCTTTTTATAACGCACAACATCAGGGGAAATTCGATGGACTCTGGTTAATTGTGCTGTCGAACCCAGCTATCAGTTCAACTTCAACTTGGGCCGTGTAAACGATCAACCGACAACGACGGAATATACCGGATGCTCGCCTCCTAGAATCATAGGAAAGTTCGTTAGTGTAGTGTGTGTGTCTGGCTAATCTATATCCTGGGCGCTAGGATATTGATGGACCGCGAAAAACGTTGTACGCGCGTGTTCCGATTGCAAATATCTTTCGAACACTTCTTGTGGTGCGTAGATTTTAGATTCGCTTTAATATTTTTACGTAGTGCATTTTCGGAAGTGTGTACGCGTACAGTGTATCACTCGAATAATCGTATGCGAGATTGAATCGAATCTTGCACGTGGCCGATATTAGGGAGTCGGGCGAATAAGAAGTTTACGCGGCCCTGTCTCACGGGACAGAGGCGTTACACACGCGCCGGCATTGTATGTTTTGCATTTTTTTTCGTACGTTTCAAGTGTTTGCTCCTGTTGTTATAAATAAAATTGTTCCGATAAAAACACAAATCTAATTTATTAAGTGACGGTTTACAGTTCGCGATAATTTAACTAAGATAAAAACGTAATCATTGATTTTTAACCCAAAATCACTGTGCTTGTCAATAAATATAAATATTTTTTTATTCTTATAGTGTTCTTTGTGCATTTAAATCTCAACTGATTTTCTTTTTTAAATTATACAAAAAAGTTAGTGAGTGTGTTTTTACGATACATTTTCGGGACATAAGATACTTCACCACTGTTTTCAATATTCAAGTGAGTTTTGGCAAATTTCGTATAGTGTAGTATGTATTTAGATGTGTCTCTGATAAGGACTGTTTTACCCTGTGTTTGTGTTTTATATCTATGTATGTACATATCAGAATTTCTATTGATTGTTCATACAAGAAATAAATTTATGACAACATAAAAAGAATATCAATTGGTTGATACCAAATAGCACCGGCAGTCAATGTTGTTTGATTAGGAGACGACAAAAGGTCAAATATATTTCATATGTGCATATTTTGAGGTATTTTCGTAACATTCCAAGAATATTTACGATTTGTTGGGTTTGATAACGGCAAATTCCCAAAGATTAGTTTTGATAAAAAAATAAATATTTATTTAATTTATTGCTATTAATAATTTTCGTTTATATGTAATAATTAGATATGAGTAAGAAAACACTCGTACAATATGTAATTAATACATACATTAATTGGGTATTGATACAATTTATAGCATTTTCAGGTCAAGTAAATAACTCTCCGAAACAAATAGATAAATTTCCGAATCAACAAAACACGTTGCCGAATCAATGAAATATGTTTCCGAATCAAAAAAATAAATTTCCGGATCAAAAAAACTAATTTCCGAATCAAAAACACACGTTTCCGGTTCAAATAAATAAATATCCGAAACAAATAAATGAACTTCTATATGAAAAAAATAAAAAACCGAAACAGAAAAATAAATTTCCAAATCAAAAAAATAAATATTCGAATCAGAAAAATAAATGTACAATTCAAATAAAAAAAATATCCAAATCAGAAAAATAGATTCTCTCTCTGGTTCCTTTTAACCCCTAGTGGGGCATAGGGCATTGACTACGCCTCTTTTCCACCTCTGCCTATTGGCAGCCATCGCCTTTAGCTGGTCCCACGATTTGCCTATAGATTTTCCCTCTGCCTCAACAGATCTTCTCCATGTATACCTTTTTCAAGACAAATTTCCGATATCTCAACACAAATTCACGATCCACCAAATGAAATTATCGGTATCACAAATGAAAACAACGCTCTCACAAATGAAATCAACGGTCTCACAAATGAAAACAACGATCTCACAAATGAAATTAACGGTCTCCCAAATGAAATTAACGGTCTCACAAATGAAAACAACGCTCTCACAAATGAAAACAACACTATCACAACACAAATTAAGCATTGTTCAACACAAAATTTCGATCTACCAAGTCAAAACAACGGTATAAAAAATCGAAATAACGATTTTACAAGTGATGTTAAGCACTTTAATATTAACATTGATATTTTTGTATTAATTGCTGATTTTTACATTAATGTCAGTATTATAAGAAGGATATGTAAACAAAATCATGCAATCGAGGATAATTGTCAATGTACAACAAAAAAAGGTTGCATTACACACTCTATAGTCCGTATTTTGAAAGCTTGCTTAATGTAAATAATGCATGTCGTGCTCTGTGGCCGTGATCGTTCGGTCGCCACTCTGTGAAATAGACACTCATAGAGAAACGAGTTTCCAAACTCGGCACGACTCGTCGCAAGTTTATTATTCAGAAGAAGATGATAATAAATATTCTTATCGTAGAATAATAAACTAACAATGCGACTAGGAAGTGGTATGGCTGACAACCGTATCACACTCCGAATTCAATTGTCTTTGTAACGTTGATGGACTACACACGGTAGTCATCAACGCACCATGCTCCACTAGGAGTAACGGTAATCGAGAGAGAGAAATAATGCAACAAGAACTCCTAGGACCTAACTAGTACCTCTCGGAAGTGTGAATTCCCTCTTATGCACACAAGGAGAATCCGAATTAATTTTTTTTTTATTTCGTTCTATCAAAAATTGAATGCTGCATCGAACGGAATCCGTCAGTTTCGATTAAGGAAATGAGAAGGCAGTTGGCGCAGGAGGGGTTCAATATCAGCATGACGACAATCAGCAATGGTCTGGCAAGACTGGGCATAACATTAAAGCTGGCACATTTTGAGGTTATCAATGTAAACGCTCCACGAACGATTGAGCTTCGAAAGGAATATGCCATAGAGCTATCGCGAAGGTGTGCCAGCAAACACGACAAAAAATGATTTTTATCGACGAGTGTGGATTCAATCTACATCTGCGGCGTCGTCAGGCCAGGTCAAAAAAGAACACCCGGGCGCGGATAACTTTGCCCACTGTCCGCGGCCGCAATGTTACACTCATTGCTGCAATGACTAATGAGGAAATAGTTCACAGTAAAGTTTTAAGCAACTCTACTTGCAATGCCGAAAAATTTTGCTGTTTCATGCGTGAGCTAATGGAAAAGCTTGGCGAATCTTGGCAAGAGGCATTGGTTATTATGGACAACGCGAAAATCCATAAGGGGAGAGAAGTCAAAGAGATTGTGAATACAGCCGGCCTGTTATTAGAATTTTTACCCCCATATTCGCCAATGTTGAACCCGATAGAGAAAGTTTTCTCTAAAGTAAAATTACACGTTCGTCAAACTTTGGCTGATACTTCGAGGGAACACGTACTGACCGACTTAATCCATGCAGGAATCGCGAGTATATCACCATCAGATTGCTCCAATTTTTACATGGATATGATGATGCAACTTCCCACCGCTGCTGCTGGAAACGAGTTGCATTAATATAATATCAAAAAGTCTCTAAAAGTCGGTATTTGTTCCTTCGAAATACCACCCATAGTTTGCCGCATAGGCAGCTTTACTTTAGAGAAACCCTTCCCGAATATGGGGGCGAAAATATGAGCAAATCACTTAAACTTATGGATTCTTCCATTGCCCATAATTACTTATTCGTCTTGCGAAGGTTTTCCAAGCATTTCTATTAAGTAGTGCACGGAACGGACTTTTTCGGCATTGTAACTAAAGTTTGCTACTACTGATACTTTGATACTTCTGATTAGTCCATAGTTATAGTTATGTAGTTAAGCAATGAATATTTAATATTATAATCTAATTAAATATGGTTATATTAATCGGAATATTAATGTTTTTATTAATAATTACAAATTTTTAATATTTCACAGATGATGTTTAATTCGACTTGGAACATCGTTATTTCGATTTTTTATACCGTTGTTTTGACTTGGTAGATCGGAATTTTGTGTTGAACAATGCTTAATTTGTGTTGTGAAAGTGTTGTTTTCATTTGTGAGACCGTTGATTTCATTTGTGAGACCGTTGTTTTCATTGGTAAAAGCGTTGTTTTCATTTGTGAGACTGTTAATTTCATTTGGGAGACCGTTAATTTCATTTGTGAGATCGTTGATTTCATTTGTGAAAGCGTTGTTTTCATTTGTGACACCGTTGATTTCATTTGTGAGAGCGTTGTTTTCATGTGTGATACCGATAATTTCATTTGGTGGATCGTGAATTTGTGTTGAGATATCGGAAATTTGTGTTGAAAAAGGTATATTTTTGGGTCGTCCCACACGACGGCTAGCGTTGGTTCCCTGAGGATTCCAATATAGAGCCTGTTTTGCAATGTTTTTTTGGCTCTTTTCGAAGTGTGCGACCTATCCACTGCCACTTTCGCCGTTTGATGTCGATGCCTATCCTATTTTGTCGAGTGATTTTGAGGAGGTCGTCGTTAGATATTACCTCAGGCCAGCGAATTCGTAGGATGCGCCGTAGGCACTGATTCACGAAAGTTTGCAGTTTGGTGGTAATGTTACTGGTCAGTCACCTTCCACGTGGAGCACCCATATAAAAGCACAGTCTCTATAGTCATGTTACTTGGGGAGTCTTGAGCCACTTTGAGGATTTCGAAAAATGAATTCTATGCCCAATAGCTGAACCTTTTTTTTATAAATTTAAATTAAATATGGAAGCTAAGCTAGCTATGTAATGAAGAATAAATAACATCACTATATCCAATGTCTTCTTATCAGCAATGAAGCAAAATGTGGTTCAGCTCTCCCGGACTCCCCCATTGCGTCTAACGAAAGGTTAAGCACGTAACTATTTAGAGATCGTTGACTGCATGGTGTTGTTTTCAAACATTTCGGAAAGCTGGAAGTGAAATGGGACCATGGAGCTGTCATGGGAACCCCACCTTGAAAATTGGGTTTTTCTAAGACAAACTTTTCTTTATGGGTCGATCTTAACTAAATTTCACTCAATTGTGTCTCTATCAGGGAATGGATAAAATTCGAACACCACATCTAGGGGTGCGGTAGAAGTTATTATATGTGACTCAAAAGGAGCTCAAGATTCATTCAAATGTGAACGGTATTCATGCTTCTGCTCCGCCCTAAATTATCATCGCTTTCGTTTGTATCCTTTTGAAATAATTGGAAACATATGTACCTATGTTTTATAATAAAATCAATTATTTAAATCGCTGTTAAGCTGAAATTTTGAGGAAATTCGACTGCTATGGTGTTATCTGAGTTATCTGAAAAATTAAAAACACAAAAGCTGTATGTCATCGACATATACTGAGCATTTTCAACGAGCTCTCGTCTTCAAAATTTTCCTTTTCTGACATAACTGTGATGAATTCAAATCACTGTTTTAAGCTTTCCCGCGATGAAAACTAGTGATGCTAGGTGGTCTGCGACTCCAGAAGAATTGGAAACCACTGAATTAGAGTGTTGAACTGCGAAAGTTGTACCCTCGGGGTGAACCTGTATGAATTTATTTAATCAATATATGGACCAAGTTTAAACTACATAATTTATGTAATAAATTCAAATAGAAATTATAGTTCAGTAATTGTTGTTTCCAGTTTGATCATCCACAAATAAAAATGTTTGAAATTGCGGTTTACCTGCTTTTCTTGCATAACTATTAACATACAATCTTAACAACACGAAGACTCTGCACTCTAGACTTTGTACGACCATAAATAAATTCATCTACTATAGTTACACGATTGATATCTAGTCGTACAAGTACGTACGTAAACGTATTCTATGGCTGACTACACGTACTTACTAGAGTCAGTTACAACAGGCCGCTGTACACCATACAACAGTAAGTTGACCGAGTTGTAAGCTAGTTATATTTATTTAGTAACAAACTTACTCAACTCAACACACATGACTACTATCATTCATCCGTACGTACGGTATGAAATAAACCGACAAACCTTGTTCTCACTTTCTTACAAGCTGATTGACGTAGTCACTGGAGCAGTTCTTTTCTTTGAGTGCTATTCGCTCGGTAGTTTAAATTAAAGGTTAAAACTATTAAGTTACATCTTTGGACTGGAAACATTGTACGATATGTTCACGTAAATGACCGTAGTAATTTCATGTTATGTTTTTTGATGTTTTTTTCTTTTGTTTCTGCGTAAATTACTAGAATTATTATTGTTTGTTTGTTTTTTCTTTGTTAAGTATGTAAAATGTACATACGCTCGTTATCAGTTTGAAGTTCAACCAAATCGGTAACAATCGACACGCTCGACAGAATTACAAAATATCATTCAAATGTTGTACCTACTTGAACAAACACATGTGTACTTACACTCGGAATAAAAATATAACATAATCCAAAATGTGGGAAAATGTTAGTTTAAATTTTAAGTGTATCTTAAGCCTCGTCTCCATTGTTAGCAAATGTGGCGCAACTGTTTACGAACATGATGTTTCAGTGCTCCTCACTTGTTCGCGAGCAGTGTCATGTCCACACTGTAAAGAAATGCTCCTGAGCTGTTGCACACATTTTTGGAGCAATTGCTTCGCATGCTGTTGAGCTGTTGCACTGATTTTTTAAAAGTAATTTATGGATGTTCCATGTTTTCCATTTATGAAATGTTATAAAGTAGAATTTCGAAAATTAGAAAAAAATAAAACTACGGGGCTTGGCCTCCTGCTCGCTACGCTCGCCAACCCCCGGGGGCCGAGGCTAATTTCGGGCGCGGCCGAAATTTGGATACCCTTCGCTCTCTTTGGGCTAAAAGTTTTTTCGGGCGTACCTATGACTTGTATTTAATCCCCCTCCTCATTCTTTTTCTTCCGTCTTGACAAAAGTTTTGGGCTTGGTTGAAATAAGTGGACAAATAAAACAATTTACTCGGAAAATTTTATTGGGGTTGCGGGAGCATTATGTTGCTTTGGTAAAGACACATTAATTCAAGGTTTTGTGAAATTGGTGCAAAAAAATGTTTCTTAGAAGAACCAAAATGGGGGAGGGGTTTGTCTGGCCACCCCATGACCCCATGGTCAGATTTGATCAATTCTTAGATATATTTTGTGTCATCAAGAGAAACACTTTTGTGTGGAATTTGGTTGAAATTGGTGCACAAATAAAAAAGTTATTCTTAGAAGAACCTATATTGGAGAGTTAGGTTTGTATGGCAGCCCCATGACCCCATTATTCAATTTGATCAATTCTCAGATTTATTTTGTGTCATCAAGGGAAAAACGTTTGTGTGAAATTTGGTTGAAATCGATGCACAAACAAAAAAGTTTTTCTCAGAAGAACCTAATTTGGGGGTTGGGTTTGTATGGCAGCCCCATGACCCCATGGTCCGATTTGATCGATTTTCACATATGTTGTGTGTCATCAATAGAAATACATTTGTGTGGAATTTGGTTGAAATCGATGCACAAATAAAAAAGTTTTTCTTAGAAGAACCTAATTTGGGGGGTGAGGTTTGTATGGCAGCCCCATGACCCCATGGTCCGATTTTACCGATTCAAACATACAAACTGCCTGCAGCAAAAAGAAGCATTTATGCAAAATTTCAGCCTCATAGCTTTTAAATTGGCCGATTAAAACGCGTAGCAACAGACGGACAGACAGACAGACGGACATCGCCAAATCGACTCCCCATGTTGTGCTGATCATATATGTATACATATTATATGGTCGGAGATGCTTCCTTCAATGCGTTACAAACTTCATGACAAAGTTAATATATAGTAAATTTCCGAGAATATTGTGTACCTATGGAACAAGCAATTAACGGAATACATTTAAAAACGGGAACAAAACATAAAAATGTGTACAAAAAATTTCTTATGCTTGAAAATTAGAACAATTTATTCTAATTTTAGAGCGGCCAATTCGCTAATTCGCTTGTTCTAACTTTCAAGCTATTCTTATCTCCATGTGTTCTAATTTCTGATCGGGCACTGTACATACTTTTGGTTAAATCTGAATAATAGGAAGAAGTGAAATGCGAAGGACACTACCTAATGTTCCGTTGACTTCTACTATTACTGTGCTTTAACCCCTTTCGTGGCCAATTTGAATACGTCCGGCGGACTTGCCGCCGATTTCAATGTCGAAATACACTTTATCGGTGGTGACATCAGGATCTTTTGAATACAGTAAGACGTGTATTTGTGTCTGTTGCCAGTAAACTTCTAAACCACTGGACCGATTTGGATGATTCTTTTTTTGTTTTATCCGTCTTACATTGGAGAAGGTTTATGGACCAAAAATTTTTTTAAAATACCAAAGGAAGTGGTGGTAAATATCGTAAGTGATTAAACCTACTCGATTCATTCGCTTTAAATTTTTAAACGTGTACTAAATGAAATCGAACAGGCTTAAGGATATGATGTTTTCGAAACGGCGTTACCGATTTTTATGAAATTTTGTATATATCTTTGCTAGGTATGGGAATCAGTCGTAAGTTATATTTTATGCCCCAAAGTCCCCCCTCTTCTTTGTATCGTTAATTTAGTGTTTTGTACAGTAAGTGATTTAACCTACCCGATTCATACGTTTTAAATTTTTATACGTCTACTAAATGAAATCGAACCGGCTTAAGGATATGACGGAAATATGATGATATGACGTAGTGTAATGGAGCCATAATTATCCAGAGAAGTTTAACTGTATTAGAGGTGGGTACATCAACTGTTAAATACATAAACAACACTATTGAGCAACTCTGTCGAAAATTTGTAGTAGGGTAGGCTACCATGGAAAACTTGATAACGTCACTTCCAGTATAGGAAAAACTCTTAGGATTATCCTGACGATAAACTGCTTCGTTTTATACAGAAGATAGGACACATAACGGATTTTTGTTTGTTTCTTTGATCCATCTTACGCTGAAGAAAGTTTACAGACAGAGAAAATTTTGAAAGTCTCAAAGGAAGTGCCGGTAAATTACATTTTGTATGTATGGAATATTTAGTTGTCATTGGGTCAAATACAGTGTAACTTAGATAAATGTGACTACGTTTTTGCGAACATTTATCCTGGATGTTGGTCACAGCAATTTCATAATCAGCTACTACTTCGGAAATCCGTTGATACGAGTATATCCGCAATTTTTTAGCGGAGCGACACGGTTGAGGTGTTGCCGAACTCACGACAAAATTACCTAAAAGGTCATCGGACCCTCTTCCCGATTCGCCTCTTACGTCGATCTCAATAAATTAAAAATCCCTCATAAAGTTAAATAAGTGTAAAGTTGTGAGCCAAGCGAGATAAGAGAGCGAGCGAAGCGAGCTCTCTCAGCTAGTTTTGTATAAATTTATATAAAATTTGTCAATTGTATAAAGTTTGTTCTAGCGTACTGCTCTTTAAACTTAAGAGAGGACATATTTCGAATACGTAATTATTAATTTTCGTTAAAATACGGCTCTACTGCTATCCGAAACAGCAACCCTGGTCGCCAAAGCGCCAAAATTAAAACTTGCCAAGTTTCTTTTTGTTTTGCATCGGAAAATTCTTCTGCTGGTGCGCTTGATATGGACACTGCCAACTCAACTTTTCAACAGTAAACTTGATTAAAAAGTCGACAATAAATGCGTATAGTCACTTAACTGAAAAATATTGATTTCATTCGACAAATAAATTAACTGCACTCGCTACTACAAGAAATTGCACAAATCACTGGAAAATACAACTGCCAAATAATAATTTAAACCGCATGTTACGCAACTGTTCACGAACAATGTAGATTTTTGCTTCGCAACTGTTCATAAACAACCTGGGAACGTGTATACCCGATGTTCGGAAAAAGTTCAGTTCAAAGTTCCGCAACAGTTCGCAGACAATATTTTGAACTTTTATGCAACAGTCCATCAACAATGTTTACAATTGAGACGAGTGTGTATGGGTGTTTGGTTAAAATATCCCATATTCAATATGCTTCATGTCGGTGCAGTGAAAAAAATCTAAAAAATTTTTTAATATTAGAGTTTTACACTGACGTATAAAAAACCGTATACCTACGTAATTCCCGATTTCCAAGGAAAAATTACCGCGCGAATCGTGCGTAAAACTTTTACGAGAGTTTTCAATTAATTTTACAACAGCTAAAAATCGCGACCCGACAATTTTGACTGTTAAAAGACGTCAAATACACGGAAATATGTCCATGCCTCCTTAGGACATGCTAACTTGTGATATACTGTTTCGTATACGGTAAGCAAGTGAATTTTTATTTGGAATGTCAAATTATGTCGTATTATTTTCAACGACTTCCTAAAACTCTCTATTATCTAATTAAGTTAATTGTGTCCATCGTATGAAATATCATAAATAAACAAGGGTCGGCTTTGCGTTTATATATTTTACTGCCACTAATATTATTTTAAAATACATAATTTAATTGGGATCCATAGCTTGGAGTGTTTAGCATCAGAGAAAATTATCCTTTAGTCCTTTTTTGGTAAAATGCATTTTTGGGAGAGTGCAGAAAAATAGTAGGTTTTCAGTTTTGCCAAAGTTGGCAACCTACAAGTTTACGCCCTAATCTACGCTTGTGTAAATATTATTTTTAATGATGATCATTGAAATAAGTCTAAGGTTACTGTAAAATATATGGATACCCCTTTAAACGTTTGGCTGCGCATTGCAACCTCTATACAATCATTTAATTTTCGTGTATGAAATATCATACGTAGGAGTTCCTGTTCATCACACGCGATATCTGTGCAATCCTTTGGCGGAGCGACACGATTGAGGTGTCACCGGAATCACAATAAAATTGCCTAAAGGGTCATCGACCCCTCTTACCTAATCACTGCACTGTGTTTCTATTGGATCAAATAAATTGTATTCAAGGTGACTAAGGCCCGTATTTATGAACATTCCTTAACTCAAGGAGACCTTGAGTCAAGGATGCCGAAATTCAATAAATTAAATGTCATTTTCCATACTTTTTCATAGAAATCATTTATATTCACGAGTCAATGCATCCTTGATTTAAGGAGAAACTCAAGGAGACCTTGAAATTTTCTATAGTTAACCTCACTTGAAGTCAAGGTAGCTACCTCAAATTTTTCCCTTTTTTTGCGTATAACTCCGAAAGTGTACATTTCTCCGAAATACTGTCCATGGATGTGATAGAGAAAACATAATTGCGGGTCCAACGCGCCATTAATGTTTAAAAGCTACAATTAATAGTAATTTTTTGGCGGTTTTTTGCGACCGAAAATGAAAAACCGTTCAATCTCAAAATGTTGTTCACAATATGGAACATTGTTTAAAATGGCAAATTTAAATTATCAATTGTAGTAATACCGCTCAACGGACTTATAATATTAAAACAGCAAAAATTCTAGGGTTTTTTTTTCGCGGTTTTGATCCTGTTCCGCAACGAAATTTTGATGGGAAGCCCCGGATTCGTGCTAAACACCCAAAAAAAAAAAACATAAGAAACAAACAAATTGTCTCCACCACATTTTGCAATCTGATGATAAATCCATTCAAAATTTGAATATGTAATGTTTGTTCTTCAGATATTACACTAGTAATATTAGCACTCATAATCGCAGCTAATCAATAATTTATTCTCCATGAACGCACCAACAAATAAATAACATGGTAACCCAATTTCATTGGGCGACATGAATGAATCCGGCCGTGTCGTTCGCCTATATAAGTATGCACAGTATCCTCTTTCATCCCTGATGTGGTCCCTACCCTATGTTCCAATGCAGAATGTTATCGGGAAAACTATACGAAGGGAACGAAACAAGGCATGCGCATTGCAGTTCGTTGCGGACACGAGTCCTTAGAATCTGTCACGATAAGTTTGTTTACAACGAAAAGCCAGCAATAATATTCCATACTATATATGTACATAAGTATATATGTAGTATGAAAATGTATACATATGTACATTTTACATAATTCCTTGACATGAAACTCAGGTCCTAGGATATGGACATTATAATGAAAAATTTTTCTGCAATTTTCTGAAATGAAACACATTTTACGGAAAGGTTGCATTGAGTATAGAATAAATTATTTATTATTCATAAATGAAGTATGTACATACATAAGTACATTTGTACGTCAATGCAAATTTTAGAGACAGAAAATATGAAGCACAACTTTTTTTTTTATTCTACCAACTATACTAATTTGAATTACTAAAAAAACGTTCACATTTCAACTGCATGAATGTGTTTTACGTTCTGTTTCTGCATTTTTTTTGCGTTAAAATTTACTTCAATAAATTCTGACTCTTTTCAAAAGAATCTTCTTCAAATGTCGCTCAAATCTATTTCTGAACATTTGAAAATGAATGTTTTTGTATGGATAGCTGAGAAGAAAATATACAGAAGAAGAAAACATCTTCGAAACGACACATATCGCACAGTTGTATATTTATTCGTAGAAAATGAAGAAATGGCAAGATAAAATAATCAGGAAAAAAAAATTGCAATTTTTGTTGGAAAAAGTAGGAAATATTATTGTGGATGCGAGGGTGTAAGTAAATGGGTTTATTTCTGTCACGTTTTAGGTTATTGTGTTGGATATTACACTTGATGCTATAGATAAGGTATACTTTCACACAGTAGCAGTTAAGTCTAAACTAAAATGTTGGTAGATTGCTGTAGGTAATTTATCTCAATTACTATTTTATTACTCTTTCAAACTGAAACTACATACTAAACGTTTATATCACTTTGCACATAAAATCAGGTTAATCGATAAGCGCACTTTATAAAATTCGAAAACATTTTTTTTTAATCTATTTTTTAGGCATCTGCTATGACTATACTTCCGAGGTGGTAGAATTCGCAACTTTTTCGACTGCCTGGCTCGAAACACAAATTTCACCTTGTCCCCCTGGATCGGAACTCAAGTATTTGGTCGTGGCAGCGTTTATTTTGAGCCCAGCATTACGACTTTCGCAATGCAGTGCATCGGATCTGAAAGCTTACCCTTGTGCAAAACATGACATTGGGCTCCCTAATAAGATTCCTTGATGATGGAAATTATTTTATCTGGTATGCCC
This sequence comes from Microchrysa polita, assembly GCA_949715475.1. Taxonomy (NCBI): domain Eukaryota; kingdom Metazoa; phylum Arthropoda; class Insecta; order Diptera; family Stratiomyidae; genus Microchrysa; species Microchrysa polita. The sequence continues at coordinate 127,872,686 of OX454415.1, read as the reverse complement.
CTCCTACGAAGTGCTCTGCAGATATACTCCCAATCAATGAAATTTTTGTTTTTTTCTCAAATATCTGGAAAACTCTTTGACTTTTCCTTTCGGCTTTTTACATCTTCTTTATTCGAGCCAAAAAGTCGCCCTCAAAAATTGGCGCTCGCCCCTCGACTTAGGATGCTAATTTGTTCCAGGAAAATGCGTCCTAAATGTTGTAAGTCGAATAACCATAGGCAAGGTCACACTCCACATTCGTAACTTTTCAGTTAATGATACAGTTTTATAAGGACAAGAGTCATTCAAAGTATGCACACCTAAACAGCAACTAATTTCCTTAATATTTTTCAAATCTCTCTTTAATAGTCTTATTCTGAACTGGCGAAAAACCCGGGGCCTATTTTCTTTTTGTTCTTAAATTTTTTTAAGCACTGGTGATGGAAACTTCTGCATATTATTTGTTGATCTGATCGTTTTATGTTTCAAAAAGGAATTCTCATCGGTGGCTCGGAAAAAGGACTCAAAATATGGCAACTCAGTTCGAGCCTCCACTGAATTGTTTTGCTGAAGCTTAGCACAAACGTTCAGTTAAAATGGTGATACGGATAAGTAAAATACAACCTCGTACTAATCGACGGATGGAATAATTGATTCAAATCAATAGCCATAGTAAGCTCTATGCATTCTGGTATCGATAGTTGTCTTTTTGAATACATTTCAATTGGCAAGCAGAGGACGATTGAGCATTGTAAAGCAATTGTATAGGTAACGTACAGTGGAAGATTCGATGGCCTTTCAATATTCATTAGAATGCATTTCATCCTTCGCGTAACACCATATTGAATTCGAACAACGGGGTTTCAGCAGAGTGGTTTGTTTGTATCAAGAACGGTCTGCGTTCCAATCTTGAGCAGACTGGTGTTATTTTCTTCGGGTTCTTGAAAGATTTATGAAAATTAACTACGCACAACTGGAAAAGATTTGTTTTTAAATAAAAGGCCTAATCCCTTACACAATCGTTGAACTCTACTTCTTTAGAGGTCCTAAACGAAATTAAGCTAATTGCCATTGCCAAAAGAAAATTCTTGAAAAATCTGGCCAATAAATATGAAGCTTTCTGCATCAAGAAAAAAAAATGTAATGCGCTGTTTTCACGATGGATTTGTCCTCCAACTTTTGAGCATTCAAATAAGTTGGACAACAAATCCATCGGGTAAGAAGTTGGACAACAAGTTTGAAGTTGAACGAGCATTCAAACAAATCCACCGTGTAAACAGAAGTTGGACAACTTGTTTGAGATGCATTGATTATAGTCCAATCGAAATAAAAATATACTTTCTAATAATAAAGAATTGATGCTCCTGGCGTTTTTTTGTTCTTGTAAATTTTAAGAGATACAGAGATTATGTGTTCCGAATATTCTCCGGATTAATTGATTGATGCGAGTTTCAATGGCTTTCACACAAAAGCGATGTATGTACATATGCGTATGTACATTATGTATATGAACCATAATTTCAAAAATTATTTCTACTACAAAATGAAAATCATAACCATTTTTAAACTAACATGCGCTAAGACAAATAAAATATGAATATGCAACGAAAAAAAAACCTGTTTTATTTTGTACGACGCGACGTGCGAACTATCATGCTCACAAAGTGAGTGTATACAAAGCTACAAAGCACGCAAAACTCAAAATACTTTACCAATTGCAGCCCAGCCCGAAAATTAATTGTTTCGGTTTTGGAAAAAAAAAATTGTCATTGTTCATTCATTACCAATATCTGTGCTATCATCCAATTCCGGCTTTCCGTTGACTTTTGGGGCACGCTGTATACTCATTGGGACATGTTTCCTTCAATGTTTAAAATATTCACGAAAAAATAAAAGAAAAAGCAAATATATTTGGCATGTTCTGCTATCCGCTTTAATAGGGGGAACTTTTGTGTTTCCGATATTTTCCGCTATATGTCCGCTATATGGCGGACGGTAAGATAAGTGTCGCTAGTGTCGATAACAAGAACAAGAAAATTCTTCTTGCGAAGCTGATAGCGTAATGTTCCATATATTTTTCCTGTACTACCACGTAATTGCAAAAACTGATAACGTTTTACGACCGCTCCAACATTCAACTAGTGTTTACACGGCCAACAAGTTTGATAGGATTTGTTTGAGAGAATATCGCACGTATAAACAGCCTTCCAACTTGGATAAGTTTGAGAAAAAATTGGATGCAAACAAGTTTGAAGCCATCTAAACGCGCCTTAATAAGAACAGAAAAGCTAATTATGTCTAACAGGTGTGTTTTGAATTGAAACTTTGTTTTTTTTTTCAAATTGCCTTGTAAGTCGAAACCAAAATTGTTGTAACTCGAATCATAGTTTTAATTTTCCATGGGTTGTCAGTCGAAATGTCTTAAGTTGAGGGATACTTGTAGTGCCTTTTTTGACAGATATAATTTTGAATTAATTTCCCATGCCGCTATAACACGAATAAAAAACTTCAATGTTCGCTAATTTTCGCGAAACAAACCAATAGTGTAGTTACTAGGTGATTTCAGATTGCAAAGTGTGGTGGAGAAAAAATTTTTTTTTCTTATGTTTTTTGGGGTGCTGAGCTCGAATCTGGAGCTTCCAACTAAAATTTCGTTTCGAAAAACCCAAAATCTTCGGAGTTTTCCCGTTTTTTTGTTTATAACACCGAAAGTGTACATTTTTCCGAAAACCTGCCCATGAAAATATTAGAGAAAACTTAATTGCGGGTCCGACGCGTTAATCATTAAAATGTGTTAAGCGGTATAGCTACAATAGATAGTCATTTTTTGGCGTTTTTTGCAATTTTGACCCTGTTTTGCAACGAAATTTTGTTGGGAAGTTACGGATTCAGGTTCTGCACCCCAAAGTACATAATGTACAATAAAAATTCAACTTATGCGACCAAAAATGAAAAACCGTTAAATCTAAAAATGTTATTCCTAATATGGAACTATGTTATAAATGGCAAATTTAAATGATTAATTGTGGTAATACTGCTCAACGGATTCATAATATTTATGTCTCTTTGGACGCGTAACTATGTGCTCTCTAACATATTAATGGAGAGTTTTTCGTAGAAATAAATAGTTTCAGAGTTAGGGGTCAAATAACGGAAAAACAGCAAAAATTTTAGGGTTTTTCGCGATTTTGACCCTGTTCCGTAACGACATGTTGGTGGGAAGCTCCGGATTCGTGATCAGCACCCCAAAAAACATAAGAAACAAATAAAAATTTGTCTCCACCACATTTGGCAATCTGATGTACTAGGATTATCACCTAGATACTGCACTACAAACACATATTTGGTAGATGCACGGACATACTAGTTTTATAGTCATTAAGCTCTTAACATTTTCAAGTGGTTCTGCTTCTATAGCTTTTTTCAAAAACATAATTTGTGGCGAGAATATTTAAAATGTAAATTAGTACCCAGCCAAGAAATAAGTGTACATAACTACCTATATGTTTGAGTATATAATATACGTATGTACATGCTCTGTAACTTCAAACATATTCAAAAAAATTGTTGGATGTTAATGAACGAACGGATGAACGAACGACGAGACCTCATAGATAGATAATTTGGCTCGATTTCAGGTGTTCGGCAGTATCTTTTATGTCTTTGTTCAAAATCTATTTGCTTTCTTTTCGTATAAATAGTCAAACTCAAAGAACGCCTCTGTAGAGCGCAGAGACATTTCGATTTTCTAGTCTACAACATTTATTATTTACCAAGAGAAAGTACACAGATGTTGGCAAACGTTTTTCTCTGTTATTTAATTCAGGATATTTCACATACATAATATTGTATAATATTCTGATTTTCAGACCAGCCGGGAGGGACAAACAAATCGTTGGCACATGTAAATATGGAATGTAAAAATGTTTTCAGTTTCATTGAAGCATTTCTAATAGCACAATCCATTCTATGTCCTATCTACTCTTGGCTGAAAGTAATACTTTTAGGGATCAATCCTTGTAAATTTCAGTTTCAATCAAATTATTTTGGAACTACTCCAGATATTTAGTAGAGTGCTTCCTGCATCACTATAGAGGAATTCACTGCACTCGCTCAACTAGTATACATATATCAGTTTCAGTACATCTGGATAAGGATACCTACTTGCATCCGTATTGTGATTGAATCAAAAATCACATTTTGAGATACGATTAGATTTCGAAGAGATTGTTCTTTTTAAGTTTGTTACGTATACATAAATGCATACCAACCACGTAACCATATTTGAAATTTCTCCGAAGCGGAACTAATGGTTTCTCTGTATTTCGTCGTTCCGCCAAGTGTATGGAAAAATCAGAATCAAGTTCAATGATTTTTCCGGATTGCATTTATAAGTAGTACCCTATAGTCCGTATTCATATGTGTAGCACTGAATGAATTCTTTCTGTATGCTGTGCATTATTATATGGTGTACCTGTGTCTATCCAATCATCATCATCGTGGCAATGGTCTTTGAACTTCAAACATTCAAGCACGAGTATTTCATGCTTTTTTGCACCTATAAGTGGTATGCTACCATTCAAGCTATAATCGCTTTAGGCTTTCCGCTAGCGGATATTATATCATACATTTGTCTAGTAGACATACGTACATACATATAATAATAATTTATTCGCGCTTATGGTTTATAGGCTTAGATTGATAAGACTCTTTTCAGCATAATGATGGCTATTAAAATTAGATTAATTAAATCGGGTATGCGAAGAGCATAGTGGCACAAATTTAAGTTTTAGTAAAAAATACTCTCACAAAAGAACAAAATTATTATCCAGTAAACGAATTACTGTAATGTTTATTATAGGTGTGTTTTTTTTTGCACTTTTATTGTTTTATTTGCACTAATTCATTACATAATAAGCTCTTCGATGAGGCCTGTGTGATCAATCGTTCATTCTCGACATCTCGGAAACCCTTACTTATAGAGCTACTTGGCGCTCACATTTCCTCTAAATTACACAGTAATACCTACATATCTATCCGCGTTCAGAAGTTACGGCTCGGCTGTTAGTCCAGTCAAAATATCCCAATTCAGGCCTGCAAAAATAAAAAAAATAGAGTAAGGCTAATTTTTGTTGTTTTTGAATCAGTGAGCTCCCAGGAATCTAAAACTGATTTTGCTAAAAATGGATTTTGATCGGAAAGGTCCCAAAATAGACAAAAAAGGATACTCTTTAATCCTTGACCGGAGGTCGGCATGCGGGGTATCATATCAAAGGGGACGTCGAGTACATTACATATCCAGTGTTTGTTGCCTGTTTCAAGGAATTCAAACGGAATAAATCGAGATTAAATAGAAATTTTTCGTTTTTCATGTGTATCTTTCCAAAGCCATAACTACGAGAACATTTCAAGTTGTCACTACTTTTATCACTTTTCAAATTCTATAATAGCTGACGATTCTACCAGCTCCGAAAAAGGACATAAAAGGACACTAATTACACACCTTGATCGAACGTGGGCATGTGTCGAGTGCATTGCATATCCGGTGCTTGTTTCCTGTTTCAAGGACACTAAATGGAATAATTCGGGCTTAAATGGAAAATTACGGCTTTAGAAAGATACAGATACGGGAAACACGATAAATTTTCATTTGAGCCCAATTTTCTCCTTTGAGGGTCCTTGGAACAAGTAACAAACGCCGACCTCCAGTCAAGGATTAAATAGTATCCTTTTTTGTCCTTTTTGGGACCTTTCCGATCGAAATTGTTTTAAGCAAAAAGAGTTTTAGATTCCTGGGAGCCCACTGATTCAAAAACAACAAAAATCAGCCTTACTCTATTTTTTTCTATTTGAAATGCTAATATGACTGGACTATGTCTAAATCGTAATTTTGAGTTTTCTAATCAAAAATTGTCTATAACTTGGAAAATTCTGAGCTGTATTTTGAAATTTTGCAGACCTGTAGAGCACCATACTGTCCACATTTGGTGAACATTACAAGGCTCTAGCTTCTAAGGTTCAAAAGTTGCAGACGTCGAAATATGCGATTTTAATTATTTTTCATATCACAAAACGATGGAAAATCAGTAACTGTACTCCATCCGATTCCCCTCTGAACCTCTATAGGTAAAAGCATACTGAAGAAAGGAATCTGCCAGTAGTTTTTGGATAAAGTTTTTTTCGGACAATATGTCCTTCGAATCAGGGACGTTGCCAGGGGAGGGCTCCAGGGGGACCGAACCCCTCCCGAAATTATTGCAATAGGCTTTGAAACTTAATTTCCCAAAGTGCTCCAAATTTATTCATTCTTAGAATGCTGTAGAAATTAGATTGTAGGTATGTAAGCTTGCAGTCAGAGAAATTGTGCCATCTGGACGACTCAACCATGAATACATAATAAACAATTTGAAAAACGTAAAAATCAGGTGGCCCAAGATTGGGATAGTCAAGGCCGGTTTTCTCATATGGGCAACCTGGGCAACTGCCCAGGGCGGCAAATTTTTGCACAATTTCGTTGGTTTTAAATTCTGAGGAAAATGCATTTTGAAACTTGAAGGAGTAACTGACATAATGAAATTACCACTTATCCAATAGCTCAAGAATTAAAACACGCTTTTTTCACGTGTTAGACAACTTAACGCCGATAAATTTTACTTCACAATCCTAACACACAGCAATTTATAAAAATGTTGGAAGTAAAGAGGATAGCAAACCCTTAAATGGGTTGCGATTTTCCATCCATTCCTCCTCGATTTTGACATATGCAACATTGATTTGTCTAGATTGAATTCCTCTTTTCAATAGCGCAGACATCCCAAGTTTAAATTGTCCAAAGGACGAAGCATACGAAAATTGATACAATCTCACCAGGCCCAATGAAAGGTAAATAAACAAAACAAAGTGTCACCGTCAAAAATCCGCGTAGGCTCTCGTAAAATTGAAGTTTCTTACGAAAGATAGAATGGAGGAAATGGTAAACTAGGAAATTTTAACCAGTGGCGGAGGGCGGCTACAGCCCAGGAGCGCCATACAGGCTAAATCCGGCCCTGGAGATAGTCTTTCATAATGGAAAATTTGGCAAATTTCGTAAGTCTCCAAAATTTGAAATTAAATATTTTCCCTGTAAGAATGAAGTCATTACGCGAGCCCAAGCATACTTTCTATAGTTCTTGACTGTTGTTTGTAAAGGTATGTACTGAGTTCACGAGCGAAAAACTTGCATATATGTCTCCCGTGAAAACGGTGCCGTGGAGACTTGCTTTTTATTCACTCAATGTAAGATAAATGTTCACTCGCGTTCTGATTGATTGTCGATGACATCTTTTCATTGTGAAATAAAGTGCAACTGCATTATTTTCGCTGGCGAAATGTCAAAAACGGGTGTGGAGACTTTCATGTGAAGTGAGTACCACCAAGCGAATTCGATTTCACGATCATCAAAATTTTGACAGTATTTGCATGGATTTCACGTGAACTGACGATGTTAGTACCTACTTTAATGCTTTAATATTTAGGTAAGGCAAATTTATATATATGCGCAATAGAGTTTCGTTAAACCTTATAAAGTGAAAAATGTCGTATATCACGAATTCTTTAAGCAACCCTAGGGTTGTTGCTTCGTACTGATACCAGAAAGGCCTATGGTTCTATACGTGGCACTGTCTGCTTCTGATGATGGCGGGGCTATTAAACCTACGCATGCTTGCCATCGTGCTCGTCCAGGCTCGTCAAGCGATAAAATCTGATTCGACACAACCGGACAGGAGGCATGTGCTGCAACCGGGAACGCCGAAACTAGTTTCCACACTTTAGAAAAAAATGTATTTTTAATAATGTCAAAATTTTTGAAACCGCGTGTGTTACCCCTGCCGAAACAATATCCTGGCTACTTCCCTGCTTGGAATCCGTTAAAATGGCGTTAAGAGCCCATGACTAATGTAACCATCAAGAATTGATCTCTCCTCAAGAGATATCGCAACCAGGATAAGCGACCCTTTCACCGCTCTGGAGGTGACTCCACTGCATAGATACAATGTCACTGTGCCTGGAAAGCCACCATTTTATGTGTATAATTTTATTTCGAGTACTCTTGCCTGTTAAAGCTTTTCGTGTTAAAAAATACGTTTCTGCTTCAATTGCTGATGATTATTTGTCAAGGGGAGCCAGTGGCGTAGATGGCTTTTCAGTGGGGGAGGGATTTTTTTTCAGCACAGGGGAAAAGCATTAAGTTGAGGAGTTCTAAATAAGGAATTTAAGGAATAGTCACCGCCATCTTTCTATGCTTTTCTACCGAATAAAAATAACTTTTAGTCGTTTGAGGTCTGCTGACGAGATCGAAAAATTTACCCTCGCTTCAAGGTTTTGAAATTGTTTCAATTCTGCTTGTTTAGTTGAGATTCCGAAAGAATATAGGTTTGGCACAGCGAAGCTAATATTGTACGACGAACAACGTGGAACTAGAGATCAAATGTTTTATAATCCTCACCTTAATGTTGGTATTGGTATACAGTGAAAGTTCTCATAAGCGGACAGTCACGGTCCCCATTTTCGTCCGCTTAAGAGAGATGTCCGGTTATTGGATAGATTGAAAAAAATATTGCCGGATAAAAAAAATAATTTAATTCATTTGTATCCTTATTAATTCATTTGCTAACATGTTAACATTGTTAACTGCCAGTAGAACAATTTCTTGAGAACATCTCCAACAAGCGGACGCGGAGCACCCATTACAAGTCCGTAATCTGAGAATATCAACGTCCGTATGAAACAAATTTGTCCGGATATGAGAGCGTCGCGTCCGTTTATTGGAGATGTGTCGACGAAATGTTCCACAAACTACTGTCCGTGTCCGTTCTTTGGAGTGTCCGCTTATTAGAATGAAAGTTACACAAAAATCACTGGAAAAACACCTGTTCCAAATAATTTGTCCGTTTATTAGAGATGTCCGCTTATCGGAGCTGTCCGCAAAGAAAGCTTTCACTGTATACCCATAAAATCGAAGTTGAACTAAAGACGTTAAGGCCGCCCCGTGAAATAATACCGTAAGATGGTCCGGCGAATGAGTGAACGAGATGGTTTTGATTTTATTCGAGAAAAATCCTTCATAACTGCATACTGAGTGGCATGATGCAGTATTGTTCAAACAACTTACCACAGCATGTGCCATAATGCCGCTCAGTTAGAACCCTATTGTATCACTAGATTATTTGAATTATACGCGGAACTTTAATCCCGTCAGGCGAACTTAAAATTAAAGGTTCACCTGCAATACCGAGCGCAAATCTGATTGTTTCCGCAGAATGTAAAGACGCTTAGACCGCCCCTGTGAAATAATACCGTAAGATGGTCCGGCGAATGAGTGAACGAGATGGTTTTGATTTTATTCGAGAAAAATCCTTCATAACTGCATACTGAGTGGCATGATGCAGTATTGTTCAAACAACTTACCACAGCATGTGCCATAATGCCGCTCAGTTAGAACCCTATTGTATCACTAGATTATCTCACAATACTGATTTTCGCGATAATGAGTGCATTCAGCGAGCACATATTGGAAAGAGCTACTGGAAAGTGTTCTCTCCCCGCGTCCCACTCACCCGCTAATCGGTCCACATGCGATGTATCGAAAATTTCCCCTATTTAGCGTTGAATTTGAATGCTACATTTAGATGTGTAGCTGCTACTTGGACTGCTCGATCAACTGTCACGCACAGCTGCTCGACCATCAATACTGGAAATTGTTTATTCACAGTTCAGCAGAAAAATGTCATTTCTGAGCCAGGTTTTAGTGAACGTTATAATATTGTGCGATGAGAGTACGTATTTTGAAAGGAAAGTTGCAGTTTTAGGTTTTTTGAATTTTTGATTGCCGCAATGTCTGCGGATGTATCAGCTGGTTAGAGAGAACTGACGTTTCATGTAGCAAGTCCATTCAGCGAACACAAACTTAGCAGTTTTCCAATTTCTTGTGGTGGGGATATGTAGCACATCACAATATGTGCTCGCTGAATGCACTCAATGTAAAATGATCTTAGTAAATTCCATAGCTGATCTGTTTTTGTGGCAGTCGCACTTTCTGAAAAACAAGGCCTGAAGAAATTCAATTCTCATGTACGCCAAATTGTCAAAATTCTAGCCAAGGCAGTAACAATTATGCAATTGAAAATATGTACTGAAAAACGGATTAATTCCGGAATCACACTTTGAATGGTATTTTGTAGATATTGTTACGAAATATACCCAATTAATAGCTAACAAATAAATCTATATAACATATTGAGAACATTAGGGTACCCTGTTTAGTATAAAGCGAACTTTGCCTTTCCAAGGTTCACCATATGTTTTCCTCGTGAGATATTATTCTTTCTCCAAATCGGCGAGGGGGTAGTATGGCTGAGGCTTTGCCTGGAAAACGAATCCCGCAAATATGTGTACAACATTGGGTCCCTCCGTTAAACTTTAAATAACTTCAAACCTATACCAGTCGATTTAGAACGACAAAATACATAAAGACTGATTCAATAATAATTGAATTCATAATTCGTCCTTTTTATCCACGGCTTTGGTTATACCTACATCTATTTCGTACGTTTTGTTCGGCTTACACCTACTACAAAAACGCAAGCAAACAAAAATCGTTCAATTATTTTCCTATCTTTTTAAAGATAATAAAATGCCACACGTTTCGTCATCAGTTTTACTTTAGCACCAAAAATATAATTTTGGAATCCTCTTATGACATCATTACTGCGCAATATTGGTATACCCTGCTCGAATAAATTTACCCCCCTCAAAAAATATGGATATTAACTTTTAATCCTCCCTCTGTGCAATAAATTCTCTATTGCGTCATAAGAATCGGTTCTCTGGATCTGAAACGTTTGGAAACAATTCATCCTTTGATAAAGTGCAGCACTTTTATACATTCACCCTCCTTTGAAGCCGACTCCTTTGTTCTGTACGTCGAAAATTCCGCAGTATAGCTTTTTGATAAAAAGGACCTGTTCCTTTTGAACATTGCATGTCCTACTTCTTGTGTCTTATACTATAGCATTCATTTCCGCGAAAATTCTCACTCCTATGATGTAGACCCTCCCTTCTATTTCGCTATATATTGCGCCTCAGGGTATTGACCATATTACGTCATGGTTTTAGGGTTGAAAGAAACTACGACGCGGTCTATTGTCGCGTCGCGTCGTCGTCCTGACTAATTGTAACAAATGGGACGGAGACATAGTCGAATTAATTTGACCGTGTCTTCGAAGAAAGCCGACAGGCGAAAATATAGCACGGATACATTTAAATACATTCTTGCGGAACCCTATACACAACATTATATGGTGGCAGGACGTTTGGACACAAAATGAAACCCTTAATTTCCATCCATTTCATACTTTGTTTCTGTAGTATAGAAGGTACATACTTGTTTTTGATGTGTTTTTGTTGTGGCGAGTTGTGGTGCTTTAATCCTATTTTCGTGATAAACGGCAATTTCTCCCATGTACAAGTGGAGCATTGTTGTACTATCTTTTGTGTCCGTTTTGGAGGAATCTGAATAAAAGCCAGTAGGAAAGCTATGGGATAGGATAGGCGGCTTTCAGTCTTGTTATAGTTGCATGGAATATTTTGCTTTGTGGTGTAGTACAAAATGTTTTCGGTTGGGATTTGAGTTCAACGAGCTCGTTACGAATTTCAATGCTGAAGCACGCTAAGGAATTCGAGAAAAAATAGAGTTTGAGCTATTTTTGGAATGACTGTAAAATTGTGGAAGAAAATTATTAAGGTAATGATAAGATAATAGTGCAAGGAGATGACCTTATTCTTAAAATTGATTGAGCAAGAAATTAGGCGTGTTTTTTGCACTTCGGTATAGGTTAGTTTAGTGCATGGGGTTGCAATAACAACATGACCCATACAGGTTATTTTGTTATTGTAACCCCATGTAGTTACACTAAACTAACCTAAATTGGAGTGCAAAAAACTCGCCTATATAAACTACACTCGGCTTCACAAAAATCGGGCCACTTGCCACTTTCGAGCTCAAATTCATGTATGAAACTTACAACTATGAAAGTTATATCTACAGAAAGTGCATTTAATGGCAATTCAAATGACTATGATTTTTATCTGAAGTACCGTTAGCTCACATTACAATCAAGCAACAAACACAATGCTAACGATTTGCTGTTTTGATGTGTTAAGAGTTCGCGCTTACCGTTATTTTGTTTCGGCAGTGAAGTAGTCGGATATGTTTTATGATTTCTTTAGTTGATATTCTAAGCTTGGTTAGACGCGTGTATTTTTACCACTTTCGTCAGTCAATAAATGGATACGACACCTGAGAAAGCAGCTCAAGCTGTAGCACTACTTCAAGCAGGCTTTGGGCAACGTGAAGACTTCAAATTGGCAGCTCGTCAGTGCAAAGAGTTTACGTAGTAGAATCCAAAATTATTGAGAAAAATACACTTACAGTTATCCGATTGAATTCATTTTACCGCTATTCGATAGAACAACTCCTCAGTCATAACAGGACTAAACATGAGTTCAATTGTGCAATCAAAGACCCGGCTAGGTAATTATTTGTGTCGCATTCTGATTTCGTATTTGAAATGGAGCAGATCAAGTACCGCGCGGTCATTGAATTCCTTTTTTTGAAAGGATACACAGCGTCCCAGATGCAAGATGAACTCATATCCGTGTACGGCAACTCTTCACCATCCCAGGCGACTATTTACCGGTGGACTTTGGAATTCAAGCGAGGAAGGACGAATGTTTTTGATGAACCCCGCAACGGACGCCCAATAACTGTGACCACCGAAGAAAACGTCCAATTAGTCGAGGAAGTTGTATTGAGTGATCGGCGGCTAAAGTTATCAGAGATTGCAGAAAGGACAAGTCTATCAAAAACCACCGTCGAAAGAATTATTACCGACCATTTGGGGATGAGGAAGATCTCGGCAAGATGGATCCCGAAACTCCTCTCAGCAGATCAATTGAAGCAGCGGATGAAATGTTCGAAAGACTTTTTGGAGCTGTGTCGCGCCGACTCGGATTCAATTATCAACAGAATTGTGACAGGAGACGAAACCATGGTCCTTTACTATTATCCCGCGACCAAAAGGGAGTCCATGGAATGGAGGAGGCCTTATGAGGAGCGCCCCAAGGAGGCGAAGGTGCAGCAGAGCCGGAAAAAGATTATGGCCACCAACTTCTGGGATTCCAAGGGAATTATAATGATTGACTTCAAGGAAGAGGGCACATCAGTAACAGGGAAATATTATGCAGATCTTTTGACCCAATTGAGGGCCAACATCGTGGAGAAACGGTATGGAAAACTGGCGAAAGGGGTGCTGCTTCTTCACGACAATGCACCAGTTCACACCGCCGCGGTGGCCAAGGCTGCTGTGGTCAAATGCGGCTTTGAAGAAATTGAACAGCCCCCGTACAGCCCAGACCTGGCCCCAAGTGACTACTTCCTGTTCCTAAAATTAAAAAAGGACCTCCGAGGACGAAAATTTGAGACTGAGAAGGAACTGAAAGATGCTGTTTTGGACCATTTTCAAGACAAACCCGCGGACTACTTTTTGAAAGGGATGCAGGATCTTATTAAACGATCTCATCGTTGTATTGAAGTAAAGGGGAGTTACATTGAAAAATAAAACTTAAATGAATTCAATCGGATAACTGGAAGTGTGTTTTTCTCAACAATTTTGGATTCTACTACGTACAGACGGTACTTAGAGACTGGAATATTCGATTGTCGTCCAGGTTCGGGCAGAAATATGCAACTCACTGTTCTGAGAAATCGTCGCCTCAATGCAGTTCAAGTCCAACGAAACCTGCGTGACGAACACCAAGTGGTCATAAGTTCTTCTACCGTCAGAAGGGAGACTTGCTAAGCGGAACCTCACTCCAAGGAGAGCTGAAATAGGTCCAAAATTAACGGTAGCCCACCGTCGAGCACGACTTGAATTCGCTCGAGAGCATAGAGATTGGACGTTAGAAGAGTGGGGTGGGGTGCTCTTCACTGATGAGACTAGGGTGGGTCTATATAAGAATAATCGACGTCAGAGAGTATATCGTCGCCCTGGAGAACGTTATTTTCAGTGTTGCATCGCTGAATCTGTTGCTTATGGAGGAGGATCTTTAATGGTCTGGGGCGGCATCTCACTAACCGGATTTACATCGTTAGTTTTCATCGTACCGACCCAGTATCTGCAGGACGTCGGTATTCCTACGATGGACTGGCCAGATTTGAATCCAATAGAGCACTTATGGGATAAACTGAAACGTCAGATTCGAGCCCGCGCTCCTGCGCCAACAACGCTTCCAGAGCTGCGAATCGCAATTGAAGAGGAGTGGAGTGCCATTCCCCAAGATTTTATCGTCAGCCTCGTGAGGGCTATGAATAGGAGGATGTTAGCAGTTATTCGTGCAAGGGGAGGGAACACGGAATACTGATCCAACACCTTTTTCAAATTGTTTCTTTGTTTTCGGGTTAAATTTGAATTTTTAACTTGGCGATTACAAGATTGGACTCGAAATGACTCTTATGTGTAAAGTCTTTAAAAAATGCTTAATAAATTCAGAAACCCCAATGTGTTTGTATTCATTTTAATTGTCATGAATTCTACTTTCAGCCGATATAACATTAATAGTTGTAGCTTTTATACTTTTTGAGAAAATTGGGTTAGATTGCGAAAATTAAAAGTGGCTTGGTTTCATTGAAGCTCAGGGTATATACATTTTGACATTTGGATAGAATACTTTTAACTCAAATCCTTATCTAAATTTCGGGTGGGAGACACAGAAATTGTAACATACGCAAAACTTGCCCTAACGTCCACAAATCAGATTCAATTATCTTCTATTTCATAGCATGTTTTTTGACAGTCCTATATGTAAGGTACGCATATGACATACGTTTCTCAATTGAAATGTGTTCGAAACTAACTTTGCCATTAAGATTACTGACACGTTTCAAACATCCAATTAATCCTTTCCAAACACGCATTTTGTCTATACAGTACAGCGACATGACATAAATACGCCCTCATTCAACCCTTACAACTCTCATCACACAAAATCGTGAACGTAAACATAGAGTGATGATGGCATTTGCCATGAGGAGCAAGTAGTACTAAACTAAACTAAGTAGTAGGTACAAACCTGGTAGCCTGGTACATACTAATAAATAGTTCAATATCGATTGATTCCGATACTGTATATACCTATTGTTGCGTTCATGATCCCAAATACTCGTACTTTTCACTGTTCGTTTCCGCCCTTTTTCCTGAAGCGCACTTTCACGCTGAACTTGCGAGTATTTAATCGGCTTTTAGGTAAATTAAGTGGATGTTTCAGGAGGAACATATTGGAAATACGGGTAGAAATACGAGTGGAAATCGAATCAGGTAGGGTTGAAATGGTTTGATCTATATGTTGTTGGTGGAAGTGTTTACTGTTTTTCGATATGTAAGCATATGTATATCATGTACATAATATACTCCTGAATATGTTTCATGTTTCTCCATATCAATTTCCAATAATTTTCCTAATAGTGACATTGTTCACACACGATTAAGAGACCATCAATATTGTTCCAAAATTTACCATAAAAATGTATGTACATAATGAATCCAAATTAGAATGGAGGGCCTAAACATACAAAGTGATTACCATATATATCGAATGGAGGTTAATTACACCTTTTAAACTCCAGCTGGAAGTTACTTAATTTTAGGTTCAAAATTATTTAACGATCACAAATACTCTAAAAAAGTAACGATTTTAAATATCTTGAATTATTGTTTAAAGCTATGTATGTACATTCATTCATGTCTAAATAAACACTTTATTTAACCTTCCGGATTGAGAATTTCACAATATGTACATACCATAAATATTTATAAGCCAAAGTATTGATACTTCACACTTCATTATGTTTACTTTACATATAGCTTTCAAATAAGTAAAAAATGCTAGTAACAACAAAATGCATAGCTTAGCTCATGGAATCTAAAAAAGAGGAAGACTCAGGCTGTAAAAATGAGTTAAACAACGATAAATTCTAAAAATATAGATTTTCCTATAAATTTGTAAATATTGCCAATACTGCGAAGGTAGGTCATATTGAGTGCATCACATGTAGAACGCGATTATTATTCGTTCATATGGATTTATTATATTTGAGCATATGAGTAACAAAAGTATGATATCATCATTTAGAAGAGAAATATATAAGTTGTGATAAGAGAAATAGCAGAAAGTTGAAAAATTTGTGAAATTCTTCTGGTGGTAATACATAGTTGGAAGCTTTGACCAATTTAGTAATTCAACATAATATGTATTTACTCATTTGAACAAAGAAAAATTAAAAACTAGGGGGCGCGGCGCGGTTGAAATTTGGATACCCTTCGCTCTTCTTGGGCTAAAACTTTTTTGGGCGTACATATGACTTGTATTTAATCCCCCTCCTCATTCTTTTTCTTCCGTCTTGATATAAGTGGGCAAATCAAAATATTTACTCAGAAAATTTTATTGGGGTTGCGGGAGCATGACTCCACAGTACGATTCCATTCGTTTTGAAATTTTTTGTTGCTTTGGTAAATAAATTTGTGAAATTGGTGCAAAAAATGTTTCTTAGAAGAACCAAGTTGGGGATTGGGTTTGTACGGCCACCCCATTACCCTAATGGTCAGATATGATCAATTCTTAGTTATGTTTTGTGTTATCGAGAGAAACACGTTTGTGTGTGATTTGGTTGAAATTGGTGCATAAACAAAAAAGTTTTTCTTAGAAGAACCTAATTTGGGGGGTTAGGTTTGTATGGCAGCCCCATGACCCCATGGTCCGATTTGATCAATTCTTAGATATGTTTTGTGTTATCAAGAGAAACACGTTTGTGTGTAATTTGGTTGAAATTGGTGCACAATTAAAAAAGTTTTTCTTAGAAGAACTTAAATTGGGGGACTAGGTTTGTATTTGTATGGCAACCCCATGACCCAGTGATCCAATTTCGGTGATTCAAACATATAAACAGCCTGCAACAATAGTAAGCACGTGTGCAAAATTTCAGCTCTGTAGCTTTTATAGTGGCCGAGAAAAGCGCGCTGCAACAGACAGACAGACAGACGGACATCGTCCAATCGACTCATCTCATCATGCTGATCATATATGTATGCTTTTCATATGGTCGGAGATGCTTCCTTCAATGCGTTACAAACTTCATGACAAAGTTAATATACCCTTTCACTCTATGAGCGAATAACAGACCGTTCACAAACTGTTAACAGAGTTTGAACAGGTCATTACAAGTCCTTATGAGAGCAGTGTGTTTTCAGAGTGTTTGCAGTCCATTAACAAATCGTTAACAGATCCTGAATATATCTCTAACAAATTGTTAACAGAGTATTAACAGAAGTGTGAGAGTGTTAACAGAGCGTTTACAGTACGTTACCATAGCATTAGCAGAGTGATAACGCGATATTAACACAGTGTAAATAGACCATTAGACCATAGTAGTCTGGCTGGTCTAGTGGTTCGGTGCACAGGGTCATGAGTTCGA
Organism: Microchrysa polita; assembly: GCA_949715475.1. Classification (NCBI taxonomy): domain Eukaryota; kingdom Metazoa; phylum Arthropoda; class Insecta; order Diptera; family Stratiomyidae; genus Microchrysa; species Microchrysa polita. The sequence continues at coordinate 127,855,141 of OX454415.1, read as the reverse complement.
ATCTCACCGTGAGCCATGGTGTTTTTCGAACTCACGAGCTTATAACGGACTATGATCTCATTTATGGGGATAAATAAGATAAGATCTAGACTATTAACAGAATGTCAACTGGACGTCAAGATACCATTAACATAGCAATAGCAAAATATTAATAGACGGAGTATTAACATAACGTTATAGATCCCAATATAATCAAGTGCCTAGTTGTAATTATAATTTGGAATAATGTTAATTTGAGGTTGAGATGTGAAAAAGCATCACATTTATGTTTCGTTGGAAAATTATACATCATCTAATTTCGCACACCGCGGACAGAAACGCCAAAATGCCGCCACGAATATACTCCTCGCGACACAACGAGTAAATTGGTGGATGACCACACCACGATTACCTCACTTAGTGCTGCGAAATTAAATGGCGCGAACACATCAAAACTCCACTTCCTTCGATTTCAAATTAGGTACCTTTTGCCACACCCGGTTGGACGTTGGGGGCCCCAATTGTAGAGTTCGACTTTTCGACGATTCTGCAGGACTCGTGGCTCGTAGGGTGGAGGACGACTTTGAATATTACCGGTACGATTCGCTGGAATTGTGGCTCGTGGACGCAAGGCGACTTCAGCTATTCCCAGCTCAATTCGCGGGAGTTGTGGCTCGTAGGGTGAAGGACGACTTCGAATAGCCCTGGTACGATCCGCGGGGATTGGGTCTCGCAAGACGCAAGGCAACTCCCAATATTCCTGGTACGGTCCGCGAAGATTGTGGCTCGCAAAACGCAGGGCGGCTTCCAATAATCCCGGCACGATTCGCGGAATTCGGGCTCGTAAACGCAGAATGACTTCAAATCTTTACAGGCTCGTGGACGCAAGGCGACTTCAGCTATTCCCAGCTCAATTCGCGGGAGTTGTGGCTCGTAGGTTGAAGGACGACTTCGAATAGCCCTGGTACGATCCGCGGGGATTGGGGCTCGCAAGACGCAAGGCGACTCCCAATATTCCTGGTACGGTCCGCGAAGATTGTGGCTCGCAAAACGCAGGGCGGCTTCCAATATTCCCGGCACGATTCGCGGAATTCGGGCTCGTAAACGCAGAATGACTTCAAATCTTTACAGGCCGCAGGACGATCCGTACCATCTTGTCGTCGCTCAGTGCGAACCTTCCTCGATCCTGCCAAAGAGAAAAAAGAGGCTGAATCCTCGTTTGCCAGTTCTCCTTTTGGTTTCGTTCGAAAAAAAATTGAAAAGGCCAAATTTTGTTGTTTTGGAGTCAATAGCGTGGCAGGGGTCTTAAAATAATTTTACAAAATATATTACAGAAAAACAACAAATATGATTGTGTACCTCATAGAAGCCATGTTTCAGCTGTAAAATGCTTAGTATTTGGTCAAAGCAGGCGATTTTTTTTGCGAAAGCCACTTTATATTTGCGCGTTTGTTTTTCCAATTTTTGCATAATAGCGAGCGGAGCATCCATTACTTTTAACTGTTTTAGTAGTATATTTAATTACATACATACATACATACATAAATAAGATGAGATCAAGGGATGCAATACAATTTAGAAAATGCAAGTTAGACATAATAATGTAGACCAGGGGTGTCAAACTCAAAACCACACAAATGTCACTGTGTTCAGGATTGAGCGGCCCGCAGGATAAAAATTATGAAAACGCATGTTTTTCGAAATTTCAATTAGAGTCACTAACGACCTCGGTATTACATCCCTTAGAAATGTTAAATTTATAAAATGCTCTTCGAACAAATGTAGGAGCTTTAGACAAGAAGTTTAAAGGCCGAAATTTCGTTGATCGATCAACAACCAAGATTTGTGAAACATTTTACTAAAAATTTTGAGCAGCTGATCAGAACCGGTCATCCAGAAACAACCTTAGAAGCCAAAATTGTTGGTCGGATAGAAAGGTATGGCTATAAAAACGAAAAATAACCGCTAGCAAATTGTTAGTAGAACAGAGAGGAGAATTTTTTAGGTACATAATTTAACCTTGCATAAGCCTCCGAGTTCTTGGCGGGTTTGAATAAATTTTTTAGACTGTAGTTCAACATCTCAATTTTTATTTTTACAAACATTAACATTTTGCATTTTTCCACAATGTCCTGATACATATTGTATTTCGCCGACCTGATCGCGGGCCACACCAAATTGCGAGTTGGGCCGCATGCGGTCCGCGGGCCGCGAGTTTGACATGCCTAATGTAGACATATACATGATCTAAGATTTTGCCCCCGAGGGAAAACTTCTCGGAGATATTCATGCTTAACTAACGTTTTAGGTGGCAGATTCTATAGGTAAAATGGGTAAAAATTGTTAGAACCTTTTATGCAAATCATGTAACTGTGAATGCCAAAAAAAGAAAAACATTTTTTTATAACGGTAGTTTATTCGTTATTGAATATTTGGCGACAACGTCGTTCCACCTCGTTCTACTCTCAAGCTGCTGGTATTTCGAAGCGTACCTTATTTTTTTTGTTATTCCTTGAAATGATTTTGTATTTGGTATGCAATTTGTTTTGGTGATGCCTCGTAGAGTTGGTGTTCAAATTTTAGTGAATGCCTGTTGTCTGGTAATTTTCCTGGATAGGGCTAACTATTTATGTCTTCTGCCGTGATACTTTCCGCTTTGCGGCAAGAGAATGAATCAGACATAGAAATTCAAAGTGGCATCCCACTACAGTTTTTCCAGAGTTATGGTAAAAATGTTCTTCTTCTTCTTTATGGCATGATAGCCCGACGTCGGGCCTTGGCCGCCTGGATTGAAAACCTCCAGTTGTCGCGGTCACGCGACCTTGTCCTCCAATTCCGAAAGCCTAGCATCTGGTGGGCGTCCTCACATACAAAATGCTCCCATCGGGCTCTCGGTCGTCCACGCAATCTGGCTCCGTCCACTCGTTGCGCGTTCATCACCTTTTTGGGCATGCGATCGTCGTTCATCCTTTGTGCATGTCCCGCCCATTGCAATCGCTGCAATTTCACGATCTTCGACACCTGTAGCTCATCATACAGCTGATACAACTCAAGGTTGTACCGGATGCGCCATTCACCTCGTTCACGAACGGCCCCGAAGATTCTTCGGAGAACCTTTCGCTCGAATGTGTCCAACAGGTGTTCAGAGTTTTGGGGTTTAGGGTCCATGCCTCGCAGCCATAGCATAGCACATGTCGGATGATGGTCTTATACACGTGGAGCTTCGTGTTCCTGTGCACCAGCTTCGAATTCATAATTTGAAGGACCGCAAAGTAACACTTATTAGCTAGTTGTATCCGTCGCTTTATCTCATGTTTCGTTGGCGTCATTTGACAATGGTAAAAATGTTAACGCGTCAAAAACTGTCAATACTTCATTTCATTTGGTTTCCAAATCAATGCACAAGGGATGGTTGAAAACTTGGAATTTAATCAACAAGACCAAGACACACCTTTTTTTACCGCATGCAAATTAAAAACTCCTAAAACATTTTTTAGAAAGTGTGTAGTAATTATTTTATGTTAATATGTATTTCCTGTCAGTCGCAAAAATTTACCCTTTTAAGTAACATAGTAAAAACAGAATTTCAATAAAGTAAATCATTTCCATTCCAAAAAGCTGTAGTACTTAATCCACTGCTTCATTGAAATCAAAAACGTATAGAATCCAAAAAGATCCGCCTGCCAAAAATTATGGCAAGAGGCACAGTCAACGGAATTCACGCTTCACAAATAAAATTCCAATATTGGCCGAGAGCATGGTTGCTTCATGAATAAATTCAATTCATTATAAAACGCTGAAGTTCACTGCCATTTGCAGTTAGTATGTAGCGATTATCCATAATAAGCCTAAATAGAAACACGCATGTACTAAACAGGTTTGAATCTACATTCATATTTGAATGAAATTTCATTATAGTCTCTGGTATAGTCAAGATATTTTCAAAAAATACCTACACAAATGGGCTTGCTTATAGACGACGCGTAAGCATTTGCATTTCAGATTTAGATTTAAGATTGAAACTGAAATTCTTTATTTTGAGCAACTGACCTTTTGCAATTTGAACAGTCTTCTGGCGTTTGTGTTATTATCAAATTTAAAAGTAGAGAGCTATTAAACCAGCTTTTAGCCTCCAGGATTTAGTACCTACTCAAATTTGAATATTTTTTTAGGAAAATACTCAGATCTGTTATAAGAAACATTAATTTTTCTTAAATTTTGTTTTCACGCTGTCGCGATAATGCCCTGACATCCTGAATCCAATAAAAGTTTTTTTCTTCATTTTCATTTCCGTTTGATTCTTCTTCTTTTCTTGAATATTTATCCCAAACTTCTTTCTTCTTGAATATTTATCCCAAACTCCTTTTTCTCATTATAAGCTTCTGCTGACAAAGTTTGTGTCGTCCTTATTTGGCGCCGTGCGTCGCGTCGGTCGTCAGACCATTTCTATCGCAGTAATTTGAAAAGGAAAAACATTTTTATTTTTAATGAAAATCAATACATTCCAACGTATGTAATATAGGCAATTTGCAGAACAGGCGAGCACCAGCAGGACAATGTGCTTTTATCGAAAACGTTCTTTAACGCTTGAAAGTTGAATACGAATCCTGTCTGTATATTGGTTCGAAACAAGGTCGTACTATTTGTGTTTGTCCACGGGCGTAGGCAGGATTTCGTAAAGGGGGGGGGGGGGGGGGCAAGCCCGAAAATTTTTCAACATCGTGATAATTTTCTCAGGAATTGAAATCGTCGGTCGCGAAAATATTGTTGGGCAAATTTTAGAGTAGTCGGCTGGTGAAGTGGTAAGTGCGCGAGACTCACAGTGAGCGAACTCAGTTTATGGTTCAGGTTTGGTTGTTGTATTGTACCTATCAGTTTATGGTGTTTTTCAAACTGAAGGCCCATGTGGCGGATAATAATCTCACTCAGAGATGTTAAACGAGTACCCATTTATGGGGATAAATAACACTGCTGAGCATGTGCTCACCTCAACAAAAAAGCAATTAAGATCTTGGAAATTGAACGTCACTAACACATCTGCGGCCTTAGTCCAATGTTGGATTGTCGCGCCTGTTATTTTTTAAATTTTAGAGCAAAATTTCGGGAAATTACAGTCGAGAATGATTTTCTACACCATTTAACGAAAAATGACAACAATGGATAACATTCAAGTGGCCTCCGTTTCTGCTTTTGAGACGTTAGCTCGTTTATATTCAGTGCTATTTGTGGCTTTTGGACAGCATATTCCACTTGCGAGATCAATGTCCGTTTTAAATCCTGGCTTTGCTTGGTTCTACAGGATCGCATCTCCTGCCGAAAAATACCAGTCATAGAAAGAAACATTATCCGACAGTCGGCAGGAGACATTTATGGATACATGGTTTTTCTCTTCCTTAAAATAAGAGACCAAGCTTTTAAGCTGTTCTTCCTCTTCCAAATAGGAGCCCAAGCGCTTGAGATGCTTCTCTATCCTCTTTATTCGATCTATTATTATCTATTATTCAGTCTAGTTGCTCAACCCAGGGTAGAGGAGCACGCTTCTGCAATGGCCTCGGGAGTCCTAGCTAGCCCTCCTCTGAACGGGAGGAAAATCCCATAGTAAAGTTTATAACAAAGTTGGGCAGGATTGCACCCTATTTGCGATGGTAGTTTTTTTCTGATTCGACTTTATTTGCCGGGACGTCGTGGAACTCGTATGATGAAGTTTCTACATTTAAGTACTCTCGCACAAAATCAACGATCTGAGCGATATAGCTCTGGAGAGCAGAGAAGCAGTCAAATAAAGTCGGGTTAAAGAAAAAATTAAACAAGACCAAAGTTCTTAGTCTGAGTGGAAATTCAACTCCCCATAAATATTTATTTATCTAAATATTTAGACAATATTGTTGCCGTTGATGATGGTATCAAGCAAGTGCATTCTACAGCCAAGTGCTTTCGGTGGGTTGTCCAAAATTTTACAAACCAGATTGTAAAAACCAAAGCTGTCATAAGAGAGCAGTATTTGCAAGGCTAAGTACAGAAAATCAGCAAACAATCATCAATACTTAAGATCTTAATTAAGCTAGCGAATTATATCGCAATCGAAAGTGACAGTGGATCATTCATTACGTACCTACATTACTGTGTCACGCTAGATCTCTGAATGAATAGTGTTCGACTGAAAAAACTGTGGTCAAATTAGGAGACATTGCGAGAAACCGTATACATTATGGGACGTAAGTGCTGTCGAAACTCTATTTTCCACAAGTGGTTAAGGCACCCTATAGTCAAAATGAGCATTTTTTTCGCATTTTGCATTGCAATGTTCGTATTTAAAGGCTTTCGAGACTTGTTCACGTTTCAGTCAGTAGTCAGGACTCGCATAAAATTTTTCACCTTCACGCTTACGCGAGTGTACTGTATATAGAGATTAGAAAGAGCCATCCAAATCGCTCAGGATTGCTGTAAATTTGGACGTAATAGAATAGAATCATCTATGTTGATTACTTTGTAAGGTAGAAGAACGGCTTGTAGGTAATAAACTGGCATGGAAATGTTACTGTATGGTTTTTAAAACATGTAAATTGCAAACAAAAATGCGAAAAAGTGAATCGGAAAAAAAAATATCTATGATAGAAATTTTTTCTTCCAATGTTATTGATAATCTTACCCCCCCCCCCCCATGGCTACGCCCATGTGTTTCTCGATTCCCGGCATTTCGAGGCAAAAACCAAATGAAATAAATAAAATTCAAGTAGAAAGCAAATAACGAAAAATAATGATGGAGTGTAGAGCATTCCCATGTAAATGTATTTAGATATGCTATCGAGGTTCAGAACAAAATGGTGGAATGATTACATTTAGATATGCGTTTAGTCGCGGCTAATTGATTCCTTTTGTTACGACGGGATTCAGGATATCGACCATGTTCACCGCGTTAGGCCGCACACACACGGTCTATCCATGGATTTTATTGGATTAAAATCCGAATCCGCCCGTATGGGCTTATTTGACAGAACGAAAATCGGTCTAATGAATTCGAATCGATGGATTGACCATATGTTCACTGCATTAGAGAGCTATTTTGTACGGATAGGTATAATAAACAGGACAAGCATTGGTAATCAACTAAATGGCTGAAATAGAATACAATAGCGTGCCTTTATAGGTGGAATATCGACCGTAGATGATTATAATCGTTCGGGCAAATGTATATGTAGTTTGACCCAGGACGAAAATGCTGTCGGGTCATCATGAATATTTTGAGAGGATATTTTACTGAGTAGGCTTCAATATCACGTGTAAATTTTATTGATTGTGTATGCCAACTCACACGGGTGACAATAAATTTTTCATGTATCGAAGTGGGAATCTTTAATTTTATCACGTTTCTCAAGGGCCATGAATGAAGAACATTTTAGACGCACGCAAATGTTGAACTGATTAACCTTTGCGGCATAATTTATGATATTTCAGTAGCTAGTTAGGCTGAATAAAAAAAGGCTTCCGATGTTGTAGGTGTTTTTTTTTTCGGAAAAAACTTAAATAAAAGAACAATATGTATTAAGATGTAGCTTCAACGAAAATTGTAGTCTGGCTGGTCTAGCGGTTAGTGCGCGCACCTTCGGTGCACAGGGTCATGAATTCGAATCTCAGATGTTAAAACGAGTACCCATTTATGGGGATAAATAACACTGCTGAGCGTGATGCTGATCTCATTACCTACCTCAACAAAAAGCAGATAAGATCTTGGAAATAGGATGTCACTAACACATCCTGCGGCCTTAGTCGCTAGAGCCGCTGGGGTCGTGCCGAGGAAAATGTACCTTTAACATACATCTACATCCTTAGTTCATTTTCAGTAAGCCTTTTTCGAAACCGGGCAATTCTTTTAATAAGTGTTCCATACAATATTTGTATAACTGTTGTGAACTGAACTACATATCATGTTATATCTCCAATTCCTTTCAGCTGAAATAATATTATTTTACTACCAACAATATTATCTCTCCATAATAATTTAATTTCAATTGAATTATAATAAAATTCACCCACATCGGACTATTGTTTTTGCAGCACTCATATGCACGTTATTTGTGTGATGCTCACCATAATTATGATCTGTAACCGAGTAACCCGAGCTGACTCTTTTGGTAGGCCGCCTCTGTCTCGGCTCGGCTGCATAGTAATGCAGCAATAAAGATTCGAACCGAATGATACATTTAATCAAAGTGGGTTGGCAAAAATAAATTATATAAAACGTAAATGTACTCGATTACTGCTAATCGATGCATTATTATAAATACATTAACTTTCTATCACCACCATACCAAAGTAAAGCTAAAGCAGCATCTTGGTGAGCAACGACTATTATTTGATATTAAATTGGCAACAAACTGGACACGCTCTAGCAGTTTTGCAGTTTTATTATTACTTTTTTCTCTCGATGTAATTTTATTTTCAATAAATACCACACTGTGCTGGAATTGTATGGAAGCAATTTAAATTTATTGTTTGCCTATAATAAGGTTTATTGATTTTTAAATTACGTAAAAAAAAGATTTCACTTAAATTATGTACGGGGTACTTTCAATTTTATTTCAATAAAGCGCCACAATCAATACGTATACGAAAGGAAAAATATGTAATGTAATGCATTAGGTATATGTACGTATTACGCGTTCAACTTGGAGCATTAATGGAAGCTCCTTATGGAGAACGCAAAGTAATGAAACTGTAAGTTTTCGAAAAGTTCATTATATTATAAAAATTACTAGTAAGAAAATTGTATTGCCATAAAAACACTCCGTGCAAGAACATTTAACAAAACTGAAGTAAAAAAAAAAACACGAAATTTGATGGGCGTTTTCACACTATTCACAGACAAATTATTAGTTACAATGATCTGTTTACAAATTTATTTTTCAATATTGTTTCAAAGTGCATCGTTTAGTTCAAGAAATTCCTCCTTTCAAGGTATGCTTTTGGAAATGGAAGTTTGTACTGAGTCAACTATGGATGTTTTCAAAGGCAATTTCCCACCTAGTGTGTTCGATCGTCTGCTGCTGCCAAGGAAGGGAATCTTATCCGCCCCGCTATCCTCCCTACATGATACGACAACCCGTTCCGTTCCCATGTGCCGGATTAAAGTGGATTTTCTGTTTAAAGCCGAGTTCAACTTCCGCCAACAACATTGATAAAATTGTATATTAGCTCTCGGTCGGAACGCAGACAAATATTTCGGAAGGAGTTTTAGGAAAGAGGTTGATGTTGATCGCTGACCGTGAATTTCAGCTCGAGTATATATTCAACAGCTTCTAAGTATGCCCAAATCACTAAGAAAATTTAAAAAGCCTTAGGGCAATCAAATCTTTGAAGCCTACTCCGAAGTGCACTCCGCCTACTCGTTCACAAAACAATGAATGATTTGCCTTATACATATTTGAAACATCAGAGTAATGCGACCAATTTGTATGCTCCAATTTCCTCTAACTTGTATTTTTTTTAACTATTTGTGGTTAATACATTTTTATTGTTAGCCTCATAGTACCTTGCCGAGATGTCTAGTGTTTGAAGTCACTGGTTAGACTCCTCCTCTACTCCAATTATGAAGTACCAAGCGACCTTATTTATTACATTGACTATGAGGTTCTCAGTCTCAATCTCAGCTAGCTAATGGAAAAATTGTGGATGTAGTTTTGACTATTAATTGATTCTACTTACGAGAGACACTAATACTCGAACTTTCTCCTTTGATATATAGCTGGGTGAAAATAATCAACCTGAGTATTTTTGTGAATAGCAGAAAACATCTCAGCACGTTCCCTGTGATTCTGACTTACTTGATCAATGTCGGTTAGATTGCTTCAGAGATTCATCGTATGCCGAAAGCGAAATATTCTCAATTTCCAGCTGTTAAAACTGTTGTAATGGATAACGTGCTCCTTTTCTATTAACGCAATTTGTCATCCATATTAGTAGAAGGACGCTTGTAATCACTATGTCTATAATATTATTCCATAAAAAAATTCAACTCCTACAACCCCTACCTAGGATGGTCACTGGTCGCAGATGTGTTCAACTTAACTCAACTCCTTTCATACCTTTATATTATTTGTAATTGACTGTATTTTAAATTAATTATTATTATTAATTAGTAATAGTAATTCACGACACGACATTAATACATCCTTTGAGGGAAAAAAAATCTTTTAGAAACGCAGGATTATCTCAAGGTAAATATTGGGTAAATTCTGCCATAAACATTAAAAGGTCCTTTATTCCTATGGAAATGCGTGAACTTCAATTTGCCAGAACCGTGAATCTACATTTTCATACACTGAAAAAAATGGTTTAGACTTTTTATCTAAAGTGAAGTAGTTGACTTAAATTTAGATAGTTTTACCAAAGAAATAGCTGATTTCTCTAATCTTCGTAGCTGAAAATACTATTAAATTCGTTCATTTAACCACGCAAGATTAGAAGAAAATGTTTAGTCAATTCTTCCACAAAAGTTGTTGATTGTACTATTCAAATATAAAATTTAACTACAAACAATCGTTCTTTTTTCTTCAACACAATTTAGCTATCTAACATTTAACAATTTATAGATAATGAATAGCTGTCTTTACAAATGAATTAATTGAATTTGCAAATATAGTAGATGTTTCAACTAATGACGAATAGAAAAATTATCCATATCTTCGTAACTGTTTCAACTACATAGAATCATAAGCTGAAAATCAACGCGAACTTTAGATGAATTCGACTATTTCTTTAGATAACCATTCTAATTTTTTTTCTCTGTGTAGTTCTGAGCAAAAAACAATCTGAGGTTTGAATTTGCTCTGCAAAATTGAAATGTTCATCTAGCCCAACACTTTTTTCTGAAATATTAGTAAAAATTATCTATTTTCTCGAGCAGATAGTCTGATTCATGCAAACACTAAAAACAAAGGTTACAGCGGACTTTCGTGGTTCTTGGAAATTTCTTGGACACTGTAAAAAAGGTGCTATTGTTCATTAAAGTAATGAGTATTTACACCGATATAAAAACAACAAACAAAAATTCATTGAAATTATGACAAAATTCATAAAATTAACAACTTATTCATTGATATAATTACTGAGTAAATCAATCTTAAAAAAAACTGGCGCAGGCCGGCATCCATAGCTTCATAAGTGTTGGCGACATTGATTTTACCTCTGCTCTGAAAATTCATCAAAAATTACCTACAGCGGGAATCGATCCTTACAACGAGAGAATGATGAAATTGCCAAAAAATAAAACGAATAAAGCTCAGGTGTAGGACGTAGGACAACGAAACAATAGGTGCCCGGTTCTATTCCCAGTATAAGCAAAGTGTGAAAAGGTAAAGCTAAAATAAGGTAAAAAAAAAGATTAGGATAAAATAGAAGGAAAAAAATAGAAAGCAAAGGAAAAATAAAAAAAAATAAAATTTCACTTTTTCTATGTATTAGTCTATTATCGCCAAATTATCATCCTGGCGAATTAATATCGGTCACTATTCGTCCTCGAAGGAAGTGACGCCTTTAATCCCAATTCGATATGAAATTCGACAAATGTTTTCTATCAGGCGAATTGAATTCGTATCGCGGACGTAGAAATTGTTTGCTGGGTTAATTTGCATTAAATGAGAATTCTTTTAAGTTTAAAGTAGTAACTATGTTTATCGGAATTTACTTTTTTCAAATAGCATATAAGAACTTAACCTATAATTTAATCGCAACAAAAAAACTCCCCTTTCACTCTAAAGTTAATGATACTATGGTGTAAATTGACGTTTTTGCATATATAGAATCAAGGAAATAACTTTTTTCGGTTGAAGGTCAATATATTTGCAGACTATTGCTGGATTGTGAAAAGGGTCGTTTCGAACGAGGCGCATACAAAGAAAAGTTTTGGCCCCCAGCGATTGTTAGGGTTTTTTAGATTTAAAAAAAAACTCTTATGGTCTTATGAAATCGATTTTGTCCGTCTGTCTGTCCGTCCGTCTGTTCACTCTCGCACTCGCGAACGGCTTAATCGATCGTCATGAAATTTGGTAGGAATATGTAGAAAGGTAACAGCCTTCTTTTGCACGAAATACTTAAAAGTTGGTAAGGCAAAAATAACAGGTTGTCCCGGACATTTGAAAATTTGTTGACTAAAAATAACTCGCGAACGGCTTAACCGAACGTCCTGAAATTTGGTAGGAATGTGTAGAATAGTAACAGTCTTTGGCACGAAATACTTAAAAGTTGATATGGCAAAGATAACAGGGTGTCCCGGCCATTTGAAAATTTGTTCACTAAATAACTCGCGAACGGCTTAACCGATCGTCCTGTATTTTGGCAGGAATGTGTAGAATAGTAAGTCTTTGGCACGAAATACATGCTTATAAGTTGGTAGGGCAAAGATAACAGGGCGTCCCGGAGATTTAAAATTTTTTCACTTGCGAACGATCGCTTAACCGATCGTAATGAAATTTGGTAGGAATGTGTAGAATCGTAACAGTCTTCAGCACTAAATACTTAGATGTTGGTAGGACAAAGCTAACTTGGTGTCCCGGAGATTTAAAAAAGTCGGCTTTTTTAGTTTTTATCGGACATGGACGTATGGATACTCAAATCAAAGAACTCGATGGGTACATTTCATATCAGTTGCTTTTTCCAGTTTGGAGTAATGGTAACGGAGTTACAGCTAATAAATTCAGTTAATATGTGTAGCCATGATACATAGTAAATCATTAATATTGTGCATAATTCTTATTTATTACCTATAAAATATACGTGCAAAATTATTCACTATGTATGTATCCAAAATCTAAAAAACCCTCGTATTGCGGGCGCAGCCCTCCGTACGCCGGTATTTTTATTTAACGTTGAATTCGTAATTTTACAAAAAAAATGTATTGAATATGAAATAACTAAAATAAAAAAATTAAAAATCTGAAAAAAAAAACTAAAATAGAAAAAATTGCATTTTTGTGTCTTGTTTCTTCATAAAATAAACGGTTTTTGATTTAGTAATGGGAAATCCATAGGAATCAGTTCAGCACGACAAAATACATAAAATCATATCAGAGTCAAATAAATTTTCAAAGTGTTTTTTGCTGACCTGTGAATTATTATTATTTATTTTGCATATGCTAGTGAAACATAGCAATTTTCAATGAATATAAAATATCTTTCTTACATTTGTGAAATTAAGAAAGGTTCAATAACTTTCGGAAAGAAGATTTTGTTTGTTAAAAGCTCTGATTTTATTCCAAAACTAAACATTACAGTAAAAACTGAAATTGGATTAAATTTTGATCACGTACAAAGGAATATGTTGATTTACCAGTAACTATCAATATAAGTTTATTTATTTGGATGTTAGCAAATCTCCAAGATGATATCTAGTGATGACTATCCTTGCACAAAACAGAGTGTATAACTAACTATAGAATAAAAAATGAACGCACAAAACCGCAAATCATTTAACATTCCAACGTGTCTAGCAAGGAAACGGATTTTCTGAAAATTCTTATATGTACTACAAAGCTCGTACAACATTCGAATGAAAAATATACGAAATCCCACAGAACATTGTATCTTTTTCTGTAGAAAAAATACCAGGCAGACAGACACTCTTGTATTCGTGTATGTATTCCTCGTACACAAATTTTTCATTGCTCTCGCTGTCTCCTCTAAGAAAAATCTTCTTCCTTTCACTTCAGACTAACAAAACAACACATATTTTGCTCTAGTCGCCGAATGTGTACTCGTATATTCTTTTTGACGCCAATAATCCTGAGAAAAAGCGTAAAAATATGTATGCATGAGTATAAAATACAATTTTCAACAATGACGTCACTCTTGAATGGTGCTCCGCTCGCCGCAAGGCTCAGTGAAGAAAAAGTTAATGTACGACATGATGAAGCATCATTTCTGTAAGTTAAATGCTTATAGGATTAGGATAGTTGTTGTTGTTGTATATGTTGGTATGTATTCTGTATCTACTCGTAAATTTAAAAATATATTTGAATTTGTCTAAAAATATCGGAGAAAATACAGATAATTCGCACGGTGATGTTGGGATGGTGGAAATGTGTCGGGATGAAAGCTGTTGCTGCTCAAAGTTAGTCTTGTTATGATTACAACCATGATGGCTGCAAAATAATTGGTGTGAAACGGTACATTACGCTTTCAGGTCCCCAAGGGAAATTTTTGATGTTTCCGATATTTTCCGCCATAAAGCGGACACATAGCTTTATGGCGGACGGTGTCGCTAGTGTCGATAAGAAGAACAAGAAAAATTTCCCTTGGGGACCTAAAAGCGTAATATACCGTTTTCCAAATTAGTGGTGGAAAATGTAAGATTAGACTGTAACTCGTGTGAAAAACAAAAAAAAATTTTAAATAAATAATATAAAAACATTTGTTTTTATGAAAATAGACAATTTTCAAACTGATCCACATGTCTGACCTCTGTTCCTGTTTCAAAAACCGAAATTTATCGAAATGTTTATACTGACCTTCTAAATATCGGGAAATCGTGAAGCATTCAATATTTTCCTCAATGCTTTACACATCAATGACGTCAGTAGTAACCTTTGATGTCGAAATGGTCTTAATCGTAATCACCTAGAGAAGAGATGATCACATCAATGAATTTTCTCTCCAACTACACTCAACTAAAAACCATATCACTCGAATTTCTTCTCTATTCAATATTCTCATTTTTGATTTTCCCCGGCGATACTAGGTACTCGGTTTAGTTGTAAAAGCATCTGTAGATCGACGAAGCGACGAGCGTTTCTTTCGAAAAACCGCCCGATGCGCTTTGGTTCAACACGCAGCATCATCATCGCCATATAATCGTTGCTGTCGCGTTGTCAATTTGCGGAAAAGTATGGCGTTCGGTTGCGGTGGTGTAAAAAAATCGATAAAATGGTATCTACTAGTAAATTTAGGAGAAATTTAAATTTTTGTGAGATTTTCCCAATTTTCCAAAGATTTAAAATTGTTTTTTTAGTAATTTATCTCGCATTTTGTCCGATCAAGATGTTTATCCTTTGTTAATTGTGTGATGATGTGGTCGTGTTTCAAAGATGGAAAATTCTTATACCCTGGGGAAACTTTTGTGTTCGCCGATGGCAGCCGTAGTGTGTTTTCTAAAAATATATTAAAGATGTTTTTCATTGTGAGATACATCAACGTACATAGCTACATTGTCGGTGACAGAGAGAGTGAAAATTGTGGTGGTCGACAAATCGTCAGGTGGTGGCAGAAATTTAAAAAAGAAAACAAAAAAAAAATTGTAACATATGTCTTTTGCTGAAAAGCGCTATGTAATGAAAAACAAGGTCCTATAGTTGCTATTTTTCGTAATCCAATCAGAAAAAGGACATCTTAATACTTAATCCCACCTGTCAATGAGAATGAGTTTCGGTTATAGAAATTTCAACCTCTATGGTGCCCTTGCTTGTTAGAAATATTTCCGTCGTTTATTCTATAGGCAGAAATCTTTCCTGGAACCCCAGTAATTCTATAGATATGGATGTAGACTCCAAGGTTCCAAATTTCAAAATTGTCAATGTTTATTCTAAAGATCCTTGACGAAGCAAATAATTTTGAGGTCAACTAATGATCACCGTTTGTTTTGCAACGAACATGTTAAGTTTGCACAATTTTTACTCTCTTATACAAATAGGCACCTGGGGTCTCCTCTGGCAGAGCACGATTGGTTAACCCTCGCAATAAACGTAGTTGACCATCACAAGACTTCTTATAGAGTTGGCGATTTAAAAAACCACCAAGAGGCTGTCTAGAAAATAGTTCTTTTTCTATGTATATAAGGAAGAAATCAGAAAGAACATTAAGAACTTCCGGGTTTATCATTAAATATTTATGTTGAGTGCTGAAGAAACTGCAAATTTCTGAAAAATATAGTAAAAATTCGACAGATCTGGTGGAAAAAGTAAAAATTTATCTCAAAATATGCACATCTGAATATTGGGTCAAATGCCTAAAATTTCGTAGTTCTTTCTAATCATTTTTAAGTTTAACCATTTCATAAAAAAATATATATTTTATCAGTACACTAATTATTTCTTTTTTTTCTCTTTCTTCCCAACAAAATAGAAATGATGTCGATCGTTATTGTGCAAAATGGATTTGGCAGATCAAATCGATGATTATATCTGCACTTTTGAGGGTATTGGTGACTTAACAATGGATACATTAGCAATGTTCATATTTGTTTGGGCCGTTTTGGCCTTAGTTTTATTATGGCTGTGTAAATTTTTATATAATAAATATGTGAAAAAAGATCAAAAAAGTGCAATTGGTGGTACATCATCATCAACAACCGCAACATCAGCTGCAGGAGCAACATCTGCATCATCGATTGGTGTGTCTAGTGGTAGCAGTAGTTTATTATCGTCTGGTGCTAATAAATTAAGTTTAACTGGCGATAAATTAAGATTATCCGAGCCGCGTGAATTGCATGCTAGTAAGGAAATTAAGGTGAGTAAAAGCTGTTATAGTTGCACTTTATTATTAGATACATGATTCTTCCAGTAACTATTCCGGCAACATAGTATAAGATAAAGCAGATTTAGTCAACTATGAAATATTTTCTTATAATTTAAAATGAGGTTTTGCTACAGAAATTTGAAAGATAACTTTTATTTTTAAGAACGTTTTAAAGGGGATTCAGACTATCGACAAGATTTACTAAATCCTTGATTTATGTAGTTAACAGTTATACCATATTGTACTGCAATTCGAATAATGCAAGTAAGTACATTCTACGATGCCTTTTTGAATTTGATGACATACGAGTTGATCTAGTAGGCGAATTTCGACTCAAATAATTGAGTGGTTTCAGTAAATCCTGTCAGTAGTGTGAATCAGTTAAAAAAGGTATCTTATATCGGCTTTGGAAAACGAATGAAACTTAAAAGCATACTATACCTTGCCCCGCAACCAATTCGCCATAGACCTATGATAGATTCTATAGTTGATTACTGGAAAAATGCTGCGTAAATTTTGCCTCTAACTTTCACTGTTAAGTATTGTCAAAAACCACCAAAAAGTTTTTCATCTGCCTCTGAAAAACTTAGATTTTCCAGATTTGGACTTATCAAAACTCAAAACTTGCATCCTATTCGGAAACTACATAAAATTTCTCCACTAATTTTTTTCATTTTAAATATAATTTTTGGACCTTTGTAGCCCTACTTATTCAAAAATAACAGAAACTAGCCTGATGTTAACTTTTTATACCCTTCGCTCATAGAGTGAAAGGATATATTAACTTTGTCATGAAGTTTGTAACACATTGAAGGAAGCATCTCCGACCATATGAAAAGTATACATAATGATCAGCATGATCTGGGGAGTCGATTGGGCGATGTCCGTCTTGTCTGTCTGTCTGTTGAGACGGGTTTTACTCGGCCAATTTAAAAGCTATGAAGCTGAAATTTTGCACAAATGCTTCTTTTTGCTGCAGGCAGTTTGTATGTTTGAATTGGTAAAATCCGACAATGGGGTCATGGGGCTGCCATACAAACCCAACTCCCCAAATTAGGTTCTTCTAAGAAAAACTTTTTTATTTGTGCACCAATTTCAACCAAATTTCACACAAATGAGTTTCTTTATGTAAGAATGGATCAAATCGGACCATAGGGCTGCCATACAAACCCAACCTCGAAATTAGGTTCTTTTAAGAAAAACTTTTTTATTTGTGCACCAATTTCAACAAATTGCACACAAATGTATTTCTATTTATGACACAAAACATATGTAAGAATGGATCAAATCTGACCATGGTGTCATGGAGCTGCCATACAAATCCAACCCTCCATTTTGGTTATTCTAAGAAACATTTTTTGCACCAATTTCACAAAACCTTGAATTAATGTGTCTTTATCAAAGCAACTAAAAAGGTCAAAACAAATGGAATCGTAATATGGGGCCATGCTCCCGCTTCCCCCAATAAAATTTTCGGAAGTAAATATTTGAATATGCAACTTTTGTGTTGCCTCCTGTGTTACGTAACACAGGAGGCAACACAAAAGTTGCATATAAAAACTCAAACCCGGCAAAACAACACGATATCTCGTAAATATTTGTATTTGTCCACTTATTTCAACCAAACCACACACAAATATTGTTTTGTCGACGCAAGCGCAATGGAACTTTTTTGAAGACAGAAGGAAAATAAGAGGGAGGGGATTAAATCAAAGTCGTAGGTACGCCCGAAAAAACTTCTAGCCCGAGGGGAGCGAAGGGTATCCAAATCTCGGCCGCGCCCAAAATTAGCCTCGGTCTCGTTTTCTTTTAAAAATTACATCTGGGTAGTATTTTTTGCATAATACTTTTTATCCTTTCACACTATTTATTCGAACACTTGCAAGACGAAGTACAACCCATTTGTATATGTCATTGGAGAAGTAACATAAGGAGGCAGCTTTTAACCACTCTGCAGATTTGTCAGTTTAACATACCGTAAGGAAATATGGGTTCGATTCTGACAGTATAAAAAATAATAGAAAACAGTCAAACGGGTGTAGACTTGAATCCGTCCAAGGAATCATTTAATTGGAAATTTTATATAGGTACTTCTAAAAGATTATGTTTCTTATTGAATTTGGGAGATTCATAAGCTTGAAAATTACAGTTTTTCGCAGAAGGTCATGCTTTTGGACAGGAATTGAAAAAAATGCAATTATAAGGGCAAAAGTCGGAGAAATACGAGTAGTTTGGGTGACATTTTTCTGGTAACAAACTGTAGGATCCACCGTAGTTGGTGTGGCGGTTCGATTGTGGGGACACCCTGTACATACACACCCTGTACGCGCTCGGCTTTGAGCTTTGTGGAGACCCATTGTAGACGAGTAGAGTTCCCCATCCAGACAGGCACTTTTTTGAAGGAAGTCAATCACTTTTATCAGAATAAAAGAAAATCATTTTACCTAGTAGTTCAAGAATGTTATGGATGTTATGTTATGAAAGCACGATTATTATTATTATTATTAAGGGATACATAATTAAATTATGTATACCTTATGTGTTTACTTAGCACTAGCTACTGAGGCCTTAGGCTGAAATGCACGATTAAGATCCATGATATTGTGGAGAAAATTCATAGCAACTCTCCAGAACTTCGTTTTCGATTATACGAATACGACCCAAAAAACTAACCATGTAGTCAGTGTCGCATTTATAAAATACTCAAGGGAGGGCGGGGGGGGGGGGGGGTGCACGCTGTAAGGGACTAAGAATGAAGAGAATTTTCAACCGGTGGAGGGGTGCCTTATCCTGTTTGCAATATTTTTCGAGGAGAATATGCATTCCTCCATACATTACATTAGTGATGCTATGCTCCCTCTTAACGCTATTTTAACGGATTTAAAGGACATATTGTGGGGAAAAATCTTTATCTAAAAATCTTTGCAGAGTCCTTTCTTTATTATGCTTTTTCCTATAGAGGTTAATAGGGGAATCCGATGGAGTACAGTTTTACGATAAATTAAAATCGCACCTTTTGACTGCTCTAATTTTTGAACCTTGGAAGCTAGAGCCTTGAAATGTTCACCAAATATGGAGCACCGCTCTACAAGTCTGCTAAATTTCAAAATTTCGCTCAAAAATTTCCAATTAAAGGCCTGGATAGACGTCGAGCGTAAATTAAAATGAAACTGTAATGAACCGACATAAAAACCGCGGCTTCAACCATTGCTACAAAGGCGTTTTACTTCCTAAATCATCCTAAAAATAAATAAAAAAATAATTTCCCCCTTGTCTGATATTTTCAAGATGAAAATGGGTCGATTCGGTAGCATATTCTCCGTCGAGCGTGGTAAGTTTCGCAAACGTTAAACCGATTCACTGTCCACGACGAGTTCATCATATGGAAATTATCTAATGACGGAAGAATCGAAAAATAATACATAAAATGGCCGAGAAGAATTATGGAACCGCGCGGAATAAATTTCACGATGAAGGTCTATCCATCCCTTTATGGACAATTTTCGATTAGAAAACACAAAAGTTCGATTTGGGCAGCTGTAACTTCCGAGCGCTGATGGGTAGGGAAATGTACGTCGAGCAGCTCTACAAGTATGCCAAATTTCAGAAGTGCGATCATCTCGTTTAATATCGATCGTACCGGGGTCAAACTTGAAATATTAAATCGCATCTTCCGACGGCTGTATAACTTCTGAACATGAACAGTACGGTGCTCTCAAGTTATTTAATTTTCAAAGTTTTTCGCTTACGAATTGAAAATGCGATTTGGGCAGCCGTAACTTCTGAGAAAATGTAAGTGCCAAGTAGCTCTACAAGTCTGCCAAATTTCAGAAAAATCGAAAAGGGCTCCCGAGTTATCGAAAATGAACGATTGTCAAACATAAAAGAGCGATTATCTCGCTAATTATCGATCGTACAGAGTACAGGAATTAAATTTTACACTTTAAAAGCAGAAAAGACTGATAACAGGCCTCACCGAGGAGCTTATTATTTAGTGAATTAGGTTTCATTGTGTGTCATGGGGAATGCTGTATATTTTGCTGTACATTTCCCAATGCTGTACGGCAGATCGTCACAATGCTGCACTGTACAGCAAAATGCTGTACGTCTGGTAAGCTTAAATTACTAAAAGCTGTTTCCTGGGGGGATCGTACCCTTTTAAAATCTGGAGCCGTTTTAAGAGCCCCATAGACTCAGCGATTTATCGGCCAATCAAAGCTCATTTCTGTGGAGAAAGCACATTTTCTGTGGAAAAAGCTCATTTTCTCTTGCGAATTCGGTAGTGGAACGTAAAAAAAGTGCTTTCTCCACAGAAATGAGCTTTGATTGGCCGTTAAATCGCTGAGTCTATTGGGCCCTTTAGATTATTATTGGAAGCTCACAGGTAACCCACACCTGCAGTGACCACACACAATACTACAGTCGAATTAATCCAAAATTTGCCTTATATAAAAAACTGCAAACCGGCTGATTTCTTTGTATATATTTAAAAAAAAATTGGTATACAGTGGAAGCTCGATAACTCGAAACTCTTTAGCTCGAAAAACACCTTTAGTCGAAGAAACCCCGAATCCCCAGCTCATTTGAACAAAAAATAATGAAAAACGGGACCGAGACTAATTTCGGGCGCGACATAATACCCGTCATACTTGAATGAAACTTTCTTTTGTGTTAAAAATGTCTAACACAACCCTATGACGTGTTCCGACTCCGTCTGTCCCTTGATATATTTTGAGGCTTGGCGGCTTGCGTTAAGTTTGGTTAAGATTGGTTTGAAAGAAAAAAGTTTTTCTTACTAGAATTTTTTTTCGGGGAGTTGGTTTGTATGACAGTCCTATGACGTAGTGCTCCGATTTCATCCGTTCCCAGATATGTTTTGAGGCTTTATTAAGAACCCACTCGGGTGAAGTTTGTTAAAAGAAAAAATATTTTTTAGAAGAACCCAGTTTTCAGGGGTTGGTTTGTAACACAGCCCTATGACGCAGGGTTCCGATTCCATCCGTTCCGTTGAAATTAAACACACACACACATGAAGTTTGGTTAAGATTGATTCAAAAAGAAAAAAAGTTTTTTTTTGTGGCAGCCGTATGATGTAGTGTTCCGATTCGATCCGTTCCTAGGTATGTTTTGGGGCTTTACTAGGAACACACTTGGACGAAGTTTGGTTAAGATTGGTTCATAAAGAAAAAAGTTTTTCTTAGAAGAACCAAATTTTGGATTTTGGGTTTCTATGGCAGCCACATGACGCCATGGTCCGATTCCATTCATTCCGAAATATATACTTAGTGTACGCTGTATATATGTCGGAACGAAGAAGCTTTTATAAAAACTTTCAGCCCGATAGCTTCAAAACTGAGGCAGACGTACATCGTTCAATCGATTTCTCGCGTCACACTGATCCACTAATATATATACTTTTCATAGTCGGAGGTGCTTCCTCCTTCTGTGCGTTGCAAACTTTATGACAGAGTTAATATACCCTTTCACATAGTTGTTGTTTCGAGATTGAATAAATACAGACTCGTTAAGTTCCAATAGTGTATTATTAAACTAAAAACAGTAAAGTACATTGTTGGTATAAAGATTATGACAAAATTTCAAATTAACTTACATCTCGTGTTTATCTATCTCTCCTGCACGGCTGCCTAGACGACACTAGCGGTTCAAACCACTAAACAGCGGTACATTGCATTATGCACCAATACATAGATATGTATATAGAATTAGACGAAATGGATAGTTCTCATATAAATTCGGCGGGTATAAAAAAAACCGATTACTCAAAGAACGACTCTTACATTTCGAAGTTAAATTCTCTCACGGGCAGTTGGCGAGACTCTATAAGTCAAAGTTCAATGAAATATTCAATTCGCTGAAACAATTACGCAAAACGGGAACCCAATCCGACTGACATTTAGTTGATTCGTAGAATCCATAGTCATCAAGAAATTTAATGAAAATTCGTAGATAAAGCCTAGAGCTCATTTTTGTTGCAAAAATTACTTCACTAATAGATTGCTCAGACAATTAAAAAAGAGTGCACTCGATATATTGAATTTTCTTTCAGTGGGACTCGCTAACTCGAAAACTCCATACTTTGAAAACCCCACAACTCGAAGTAAAGTTCTTCAGCTTAAAGTTACTGAGTTTCCACTGTACTTCAATAATCGGATGAGTCCCCGAGTTTAGGCGTGTGCTTCTCAATTTAAGGCGGGGAGAGTATAGATACATTTTCAACTTTTGTTAATTATTTTAAAAATGATGAAAATAAAATATTGAAATTAAAACCTTCTCTGCTAGTGCGAAAAATTTAAAATAAAATTTATTTTTGTTATCTAGGAGGCTGAAGCAAAAATGAAGCTTTCCCTTAATTTTCCCGAAGTTAGGGCAAACTTATATTAAAACTTTCGGGCAAGTACAAGGTTTATTAGTCATACTAGACGATAATTTAGGAGGAGAAGGTTTCGTTTCCCAATGGACTTACATACATATGTATGTATGTATGTATGTATGTATTATAAGCTATGAGAGTAAAATTTTTTTGTTCTAGACTTTGCCCCTCACATTACTGACAGAATTTAATGAAACCATTAAATTAATCGAGTCGAAGCCCGCCCACTAAATTAAATTGTATGTCATTAAATTGTAAATGCATATCCTAGAATGTACGTGTATTATTCAAATTGCAGTAAAATGTGGTACAACTGTTAACTAAATCTAGGATTTAGTAAATTTTGTCGATAGTCTAAATTCCCTTTTAAAATAAAAATTTCAATTTTTTCAGTTTATTCTTTTAATAATTTTTCGAAAATTTTCATAATTACAAAGTTAAAGTTAAATCCAGATTGAGTAAAAAGAATTTCTGTATCCCCTTTTTTAAATGAACGCAAATTAAAGTGAAATTCAGAGTGGAGTTGCTATCTTTGCACAATTTGTTTCTGCAATTTAATATGCATTAAGACGACTTTCGCTACATATATCCAATTTCAAATCCTTAATTGCAATTTAAACATAATGTTTATGTACGCCTAAAAATCTACAAACATATCGTTTTTTTTTTTCATTACAGGACCTTTCAAGTAAACCGTTGGGTGCCAAGGGTGGTGGCCTACGTTCGTCGGTTGGCAAATCGGGAAGTGGTTATGTTCCGCCGACGCCACCAATACGTAAACGTTTATCGCACAAGAGTCCTGGACCGGAATTGCGAAAATCACGTAACATTGTGCCTCCGTCTAATGTTGTTGGGCCTGAAACTGTAAGTATACTCGCACGTTTCAAATGTTTAAATGTTAATTAAACAAATGAGAAATAGAATCCTCATACACGACATATGAAAGCTGCTCATTATATGTATGACACACATATTTACGTAAATTAATATGAGAGGAAGAGTCTCCTGAGTGCTCGACAAATATTAAGTAGTATCCAAATTTAGTAAGGATTTTTCGTGACATTTTCATAAGTCTACCTACGATTCAGTCTTAGAGCAATCGGTTCTAAGGGAAAATAAATATACTAAGGGCGGAATTCATAGTTCTCACTAATAACTACATATAAGGGAACCCTTAGGGAATCCTTATTAATGTTGCGATTCATAGTTGTTAATACAGTACAAATACATTTGAATTTTTCTACATCTAGATAATTTTTTGGCCGATTTCTCGTACATTTTATCTAGTACCTGTCGGCTAGTTAGTCTTATCGTATAGACAATCATTTTTCTAAAAATTGTACATTGTTTTGATTTCAATGTTCGTTCGCCTTGCATATTTGCGCCACATTTTGTTTGGTTATTCCATCGTATAAAATTGCGTAAAGATTTTACTGTTAATACAAACAATAAAAAATCAAGGTGTGCGTCTTGTCTATTCAATCAGATGTACGAGAAATCGGCCCTTTATATTTTATTTGTCAGTTACAATTGGGCTCCTGAATTAAATTATTTTATTTAATGTGGCAATGCGTTTATAAGTGACGTTATGCATTCCCTTATATACTTACCTATACCTTAAGAGAATCCTTATTCCTCAATTGACGACTATGAATTCCGCCTTAAAAATGTGATATTCATTTTTGATTCATACATACATATTTTTATAATATTTTCTATTTATTCGAAATTATTTTTCCATTTATTTTTTAGACCTCTGTCACTTGGACTAGTCAAGTATTCCGTTGGCTGTACAGTGATCTCGTCATCATTAATGAATTGCTTAACGTTTGGGTGCAAACACTTAACGAATACACAAAAAAATGTGCTGAAGATGTAAGTACCTGATAATAGAATTTAGCAAAGTTAAGTTTATAGATTTTAGCTCGTTATATGTACCCGGTCGTGACCCTCCGATAGGTTCAAAATGTTCTCTATTTTCGACACATTCTAGGGAGGCGTACCAATACTCAAACTGTATAACTTCATACTTTCTTATCTTCTGTTCCGTGATACTTTCATAACTTTTTCCTTGAATTTTATACAGACGTCAATCTGAAGAGACAGCAGTTAACGACAAGTTTCGATCCTTTTTTGTGTCGTTGACTCGCATTTACTCAATTATGCCTACATACATATATGTGACTTTGCCGAAATCCAATTAGGAAGATTCTACTTAAAACTTTAGAAAGGACATTAATGGTCGTGCATGTCTATTTAGGAATGTGCATATGTATATAACAAAAAAAAAAGCACTTAATCCTCATGAAAGATAGAAACGTGAACGAACACACACCAATTGCTGAATTAGCATAATTAAAGACAGAAAATTAATCACATTTCGTGCGGTTTTAATGAAATGAGGTCAAAGTGTCAACGTGGACACAACAAAAAGAACCAACGGAAAATAAAACGCGCTTTGCATGATAATGGGGTTTATTTTCGAACTATGCAGTCAGACGGATACGTACGAGTATAAAAGCGAAAGTCTAACAACAGAACCATTAAAAACCCAGAAATCATTATAATTTTTTTTTGACTCCGTAAAAGGTCACGAAATGGCAACATTGAACTTTTTTGTTGGACAAAATGCGATAAGTCGTGGTCAAGTTGAATTGAAATTAAATTCTTATTTGTTCAGTTGATAAGAGGTTTGGCTTCTAAAAAAGTATATACATAGGTGCATGTTTGCATAGGAGTTGCGCGGTTTGAGTTTTATGTAAAAAAAATTGTCAGCTTTGTTTTCACCATTCTTTCTAATGCCGGCCCCACACTGATCGGGATTTGTCGAAACATGCTGTACAAAATTGTGGACAACACACGCCTGGGAGGGACAGTGGCGATGGGAGGATTCAACAAACAAAAAACGTTCGTTGAAATCAAAGATCTTTCATCTTTTTTACCGCGCGGTTGGCGCACATATAATATGGTGCAGTGTAGGTCTCCAAAGTTAACAACAAATAAAAACTGCATAAGACCAAACCATTGTAGAATCCTATATGCCTACATGATTACCGACTACGATCCTTAATCCCACCTAGAGTTATAACGAATACAAATAACTCGGTTGAGCGGGATACTTATCACACTCGCCATCACAAGCTGTCATGCCCGAGGAATTAATATGACGCCAACTTATCTCAAAGCCAACTAGTGTAGTTCTGGATTGTCGTATCAGTCATTATTTATTTTTGTCCTGCCCTCTGTTCACTCTTGAAAAGAATAAAATAATCCGAATATAAAAATCTGTGACCTTTATCCCGAATGTCCATAGCATGCACATTGTATCTTCAATCTGGCGTCACTGCCGAATCAGCCTTTTCCTTTGAATTTCCACGCAAAATGCCTGGAGAAGCTCATGTTGTGTTTTTGTAATGATATCATCATGTTGGCTTCTGACATCACATTGAAATGTTAATGAGCAATATCGTTGATGCGGAAAGCACTAAACATCTGCTACTCTTTAATAAAATTTAAACTTTGGATTCTGTATTTTTACATCGTTCGTTTTTTGTTATATTTCATTGAAGTTGAACACCAAAAAGCGTATGAATGACATTGAAATTAAGTCTGTTCGTTAATGGTTCTTCAACTTGTAATAATAATAAGAATTTCCTTGAAAATATTTTGAATGATTTTAATGTTTGTCTATGTGACCATATTACATCATTTTTTATTGTTTTATTATAATTTAATTTAAGAACAAATTGCACCCGAATGTCGAAACCTTGCTTGGTAAATGTTCATCGAATTTTATATTTTATTTCTATTCGATATTGTGTTGATTTGTTTATTGATTAAATCATCGCCCCATAAGCTTGAAAAAACGATAGCTGCACACACACACACAACTCTGTAGTCAATCATTTGGATCGTGCCGCGATTTCACATACAATTAATGACTTTGGAATTTCATGACATAAAATAATAGTCCGATACGTTCCGAATATATTTAAATTGATGACGGGGTTCAAAAGGTTAATATAATTTGAAATATACTGTTATTTAAAGAGACCAAAATACATATAACATTTTATATATTTAGACTTTGATGTTATTTTATGGGTTTGTGTTTAATGCTTACAATTACAACATTTCAAATTCCAATCGATAAAAGCTTTATGTATTGGGGAAGGTCGACACGCACAAGGTGCTACATATGTTTTAAAATTGAATTAAAATACGCTTGGAAATTAAATAGATTGTAAAATTGACTGAGATTGTTGAAAGTCGTAACCGATAGGTACAACTCAAACTTGCAGACGTATGAAAATTTACAAGAGCGACAACTTACACTACAAGGAATAGAGCATGAAACGGTACCGTTTGTTGTACTCGTAGTTATATTTTTTTTAATGTTATATAGGTTGGTTTTGTTGATTAAATCTTAAACATTTTCGGTCATCCAGCGCTTGTGTTAATTTTGGCGCCCCTAAAACCAGATGCCATTTTTAAGTTTTTCTTGATTATTTTAAAAAAACGTAAAGGCAACAGAAAAACTGATTGATAATAAGTTATATTACATTAAAATACCCTCATCAAAAGAACCTCCCATTATATTCTTTAGCAAAACTTAATTTAGTCGGGTCAAAACTAAGGGAGTTTTACTAAACAAAAAGTGCTGTATCCATTTCTACCGAGCATACCCTTAATGTTTTATTTTTTATCCGATTGAACTAAGTTTTCGTAGGGTCCTCCTTTGATGTTCATATAAAAGATTATATTAATTAGAACTACATAACCTTTTACAAGTCAATATGCTTTTAAATAAAAACCTTAAAAATTGCTCTAAAAAGAGAAAAAAAATGCAGAGAGATCTTGCAACGGTTTCAACTTTTTTATATAAACAATAAATATGTAAATTTAACCATTTACTCAATACTAGGCAGTCACTAGTCACATAAAGTATTTGAAAACAACAGAGAAGTTGGTTAGGTCACTCTGTTATTATCGATCAAATCGCAACAAGAAGAGCCGAAATGGCATTATCAGAGACAGTAAATCATGACTAGATATTTTTTTTCCATAATCAGAGGCATGGACAATAGAATAAATATTATAGAAAACTGTTTCAAAATCAATCTTCAGAAAAACAAACTATTGCAAATAGCGCTAGGCTTCTAGCAGTAAGCTACAGTTAGCAAGCATAATAAAACAATGAATTTTTTTTATGCAATGGGTTGGTCTAGGTCAGTGGTTCTTAGTCTTTTCAGCTCGTGCCCCCCTTGGGAGATCTGGTGATTTATAGACAAGAATGAAAGCTTACGAGAATTTCTATAGAGTTCAAGCTATATGTGTATGTCAAATTCCAGATTTAACTTTTTGAAAAATCTACTCAGAGAACACCATTAAACAGCGTCCATGCATCTAAATTGATTCACACTCACCTCTTTGGGGACATCCTGTTAACTGTGTCTTTTCGATTTCAAAAGTATGTATAGATCTATATAGATTCGGATTAAAGCATTTTTTTGTTGGTATTATTTGCAAATTGTCTGTTTTATTTAAGTTTATTCTAGCGTGCTGCTTAAGGAGCAACATTTTGAAAACAAAATTACTAATTAACGGTAAAACGTTTTTTTTTTAGTTATTTTACTATAAACACTATCCACCAGGGTAAAGTATGTATAGTGTAATTCGAAAATTTGGACAATTCGATAATCCGGTTAAGGTCCGGTCCCAAACGATTCGAAACATCGGGGCTTCAGTGTATGTAGAAAAGAAAAGCATTCGAACAAAATTTGAGTTGCATGCCGATCGGCTGAGTCGTTGACGAAATATTTAAAATTACAATTAATTACAAGAATTACCAAAATAGACGGGCAGACAAAATTAATTGTAGCCGCAACTGCATTGATCGGGGTTCCCTGAACCACGCGAGTCAAAAGGTCAAAATCGTGGACAAAAACGTCTGGAAGGGTCAGAGACGATAGGGGAATTCAACGATCAATTAACGGATGAAGATTACTCGAGTGGCGGATTTAGCATTAGGCCAAGTAGGTTGAATTTTAGAGGGCGGAAAATTAGAGCCAAATATTTTTGTATGTTTCACACACCTCCAATTCCGTGAAAGTTCGTATTCCGAGTTCGTTTTGTATTTTTTTCAATACCAGATATATCATACATTAGGCTCAACCCATCTTCATTATTCGATAATTTTTTGGTGCTTCAAATATAGAACAGCGGCTGCTACACCTTGCACAGAAGTTTGTCACTTCTGGAAAAGGAAAAGAAGGCAATTCTAAAATATTAATTAGAAGATTAAGTTCAAGTGTGAAAACCTTCTTATGAGCTTACTGAAGAGAAAGGGTGCAGAAGGTGCGATGTACATATTTGTTTTTTGCCTTAAAAGATAAACTTTCAATTGTCCCGAAATTTAAATTTTTAAAATCTAAATGTCAAAAGTAATAATAATAACATTTCAAAACACTAATTCAATTTTAACTAACTTTGCAGACTTACTATTACCATTTCAATGTACCGCTATTATATATTATTATTAATTTTAGAGTTTCTTTGAAGTTTTAAATCGACATTTGAAGCCGAAAAATTAACGGTGTTTGTGCAAGTTATACCGCTTTTTCTCAAACAAACTATCGACCCTATACCAATATCGCTCAACGAATGTGGGATAATAAATATATACAGGGTGTCCCATTCATGGTGGAGGATATTTTAATGGTAGGTAGTGTGGCTCATTTAGGGAAAATTAATGTACAACGGGACCCATCTATTTTTAACCGTTACAATGAAGTAGCATATTTTGTAAATTGTGCCGAAATGGCCGACTAAATCAAAATTTGCACACCACCAAACAGCTTATCCGAGATATGATTTCACTTTGGTTAAGATTCAAAAATAAAAAAAGTTGTTCTTACAAGAACCTCATATTTGGGGTTTGGTTTCTATGACAGCCCTATACGAAGTGCTCCGATTTCATCCGTTCCTAGATATTTGTTGAAGCTTTACTAGGAATACATTTGGGTAAAGTTTAGTTAAGGTCGGATTAAAATAGAAAAAGTTTTTCTTAGAAGAACTTAAGTTTCAGGAGTTGGTTTGTATGGCAGCCCTATGACGTAATGTTCCGATTCCATCTGTTCCTAGATATGTTATGAGGCTTTACTAGGAACACACTTGGGTGAAGTTTGGTTATGATTGGTACATACAGAAAAAGTTTCAAAAGAACCTAATTTTCAGGGGCAGCCCCATGACCCCATGGTCGTTCGTTTCGACATATATACAGCGTACACTAAAAAGAAACTTGTATACAGAATTTTAGCCCGATGGCTTCAAAACTGAGGGACTAGTTTGCGTTGCAACAGACGGACAGACAGAAAGACAGACGGATATCGCTCAATAGATTTGTCTCGTCATACTGACAATAATATACTCGTACATAATATACTTTGTATAGACGGAGGTGCTTCCTTCTGTGTGTTACAAACTTCATGACAAAGTTAATATATCCATTCACATTCACACAGTGAGGGGTATAAAACACGCCTTGTAGTAATTGTTCACGTACTGTATCTGTAAATTACAATATTTCTCAAATTTTCTTTTTGCACCATAACGGCAATAAAATATTCTATCAACTGCGCACCATGGAATCTGGTCTTTGAAAAATGTTCTGACTAAAATTAAGAATAATGAAGCAAATGTGATACCGTTATGGAATCTAGACAACATGCGCGAACTTTTAAAAATACATACATGCCGCAGAGCCCTTGGCTCATAGAGTCAAAGGGTATATTAACTTTGTCATGTGGTTTGTAACGCATTGAAGGAGGCATCTCCGACCATATAAACATATACATATATGATCAGCATGACTTGGGGAGTCGATTGGGCGATGTCCGTCTGTTGCGACGCATTTTACTCGGCCAATTTATAAGCTATGAAGCTGACATTTTGCAGAAATGCTTCTTTTTGCTGATGGCAGTTTGTATGTTTGAATCGGTAAGATCGGACATTGGGGTCATGGGGCTGCCATACAAACCTAACGCCCCAAATTAGGTTCTTCTAAGAAAAACTTTGTTATTTGTGCACCAATTTCAACCAAATTTCACACAGATGTGTTTCTATTGATGACACAAAGCATATGTAAGAATCGATCAAATCGGGCCATGGGGTCATAGGGCTGCCATACAAAACCAACCCCCTTTTGGTTCTTCTAAGAAACATTTTTTACACCAATTTGACAAAACCTTGAATTAATGTGTTTTTATCAAAGCAACAAGAAAGCTCAAAAGAAATGGTATCGTACTATGGGCCCATGCTCCCGCATCCCCCAATAAAATATTCTGAGTAAATATTTTTGTTTGCCCACTTATTCCAACCAAACCCCACACAAATATTGCTTTGTCGACGCAACGAAACTTTTGTGAAGACGGAACGAAAAGAATGAGGGGGGGGGGGGATTAAATACAAGTCGTAGGCACGTCCGAAAAAAAACTTTTAGTCCGAGGAGAGCGAAGGGTATCCAAATTTCAGCCGCGCCCAAAATTAGCCTCGGTCTCGTTTATATTGCAGTTATTTGAACTTCGATGAATCAAAGATTGGCTGCAGTTGATAGAGCATATTATTGCCGTTATAGTGCAAAAATAAAATTTAATAAATATTGTGATTTACAGTTACAGTGAACAATCACAACAACGATTGATTGATAGCGTATACGTAGCTGCAAAAACTGGTGACTTAAATTATTTTTTATATTTTTTTTCATAGCGGGCACCATGTGCGCTATCATTTACTCCTTGACTTTCACTTATGGAACACCTTGTATTTAGCATCCTTACGATTTTAATTCATGAAAAACTAGAATTTTAAATTATTCATCGGATTTTATTTATTTATTTTTTCTTGTGAAAAAATAAATACATACATAATGTATTCTGAGTAAATATTGCATGTCCATTAAGCCGGCCCCGCACCGACCGGAGTGTGGCACACACCGCACAAAAGACCGGTTCCAAGAATGATACCTTGGACTTGGAGTCGGCCAACCACACTGCTGCTGCACGATTTTTCGTATCAATTTTTTGTGCGGTGTTTGCCACACTCCGGTCGGTGTGGGCCGGCTTTAGGTCTACATATTCCACTTTGTTTGAAAATCTGCCTAATCATTTTTCCCTTTAATCGAATTAACAAGTTTATATCAATATGATTAGGAAAGGAGCCGCCAGCAGCAGGTATGCAAAAAATCGATCCTGTTTAAAATCTTTCATCGTCCGAATGGAAAAAAATGTTCGAAAATGTAGGTACAGTGTAGACAACACATACCAAATTTAAGGTAACCGGATATTTAGTTTGTCGATTTTTTTCAGGCTAGCAGTAGATCTATCTGGAAGAGGTGTGAACATAATTTAAGACTGTATAGTTTCTGCTTGATATAAGAAATCACGTTTTCATAACGTGAATTTGTTCTCAGATTCCTATGCGTTAAAATGAGCAGAACAAAATCAGAAGAGTGAAAAGCGGTTAACAGTGTGGGTGGATTCACTGACGCCTAAGGACCATAAAGTTTTAATGTCGTCAAGGACCATAAGTTATGCAATGAAATACATATGTATTTCTTTGTTTCTCAAAATTTTCTTTTGTATTACCTTTTGAAAAAAAAAACTCACCTTAACGGCTTAAAATTAACAAACTGATACCTCACATGAATTACAAAAAAAAAATCCTACCACGCAATGACGTCATTAATGTTCCATCAGATCAAATTCCTTAGACCAGACGTGTCAAACTCGCGGCCTTGTCGAAGCAGCACAACGTGTATCATCAAAAAAATGTTGAATGGTAAGGTGAACAAACTCAGCCATTGAACTTAAGTCTACAAAAATTACTAAAACTCGTCAGTGGCTTATGCAAGATTATTTTAGGATTTTTTCCTCCAAATATGTACTACCAACAATTTGAGGCTGGTTATTTGATTTTATAAGTCAGCTCATCTTTTTTGTAGAGGACAATACTAAGTCTCTTGATGATATTTTGTTCTGTCTCGAAATGCAGTTAATAAAAAATTGGTTGGCTTTACCGAAAATGAATTGAGATTTATCTGAAAAAATAGCAAAGCTTTAAAAACTACGGAAATCTTGGAATAGGTGACAAAATAACCTGGATGTGAAATTCCAACATAATAATTATCCAAGTGCCTGATTTTTTTACCTATACTTATCAAGCTGTATTGGTGCATGAGTTTGTTCAAAACAACATTTTGTCTCTTTTAGTAACCTTTCTGCAAAAATTAATTTATTCTGGCTATTTTGCCTTTGGGCGAACTGGACGACTGGTGCTAAAAAAATCATCTGTCCAAAATTTGGCGCAAATCATGTAATTAACAAAAAGTGGTTGCTTGAAGATCATTCATATTTCACGTTTTTGCTTCTTGGAGGAGGATAATCCCGAAGCCGCAGCTATAGTGATCCAGACTCTCTGCCATATTTAAAAAATAATATTCTGAAATCAACTTTCGTAATACGATTACATGAAAGTTTTTTAAAATTGTCCTCCTGCGGCCCACCTAAACCTGAGGAGAGTCACATTTGGCCCGGGCCAGGTTTTGAGTTTGACACCCCTGCCTTAGACTCTATTTTTTGTAGTTGTACCGTCATTAAAATCCCCTGGAAAATTTCTTTCATGTAAACACTATAATCGACAGAGAAAAATTACAGCGAATTTCTACAATTAGTGTATCTCATGTAAACATTCTATTAGGAATTTTAGCAAATAAACATTCTAAGCTTTTTTTCTAAGAGAAAGGTGAAAGAGAAGTGTTAAACCTCGCCTCGTGTGGAAAACAAACTTCTCACGATGTATGTTTACGCGCATTATAATTCAACAAAAGCAACAGATTGTACAAATAATTTAAATTTCAACATAATCGCTTCAATGTTTTTCCAGCTAATTGTTTGTAAACATACATTCATACATAAATAGAAAGGCAAGATGATTTTGTTGTAACATTATACACACAGAAATTATATCAATGATTTCGCTTTGGTATGGTAATATACGAATAAGGACAGATTGTCTATGGAATTGTACGGATACTCCATTTACGTATGTACCATGCGCCTGGAAAATTGTAGATAAATATTTGCCAATTGAATTAAATCGTTTCTTTTGCATTATTCAGAAGTATCCTTTAAATCCACTCGGTAAACTTTTGTTTGTTTATGGCGCGCTAAAAATAATTTTATTTATCGGAAATGAAGTGAACAAGTGAAATATACGACACCTTTAGTCTTTATAGGAAAGTAATTGGCAACAGTATAATTTTATTACATAGTACAATACTACGTGCGCTTACTTCCCTGCTAAGTTCAATATAGCTGAAAGTAATTACTTTTCTTTTCAAATTTAACTTTTATCATTCTCCAGAGCATGACATCACTTACCATTAGATGTGGAGCATGTGCTTTTGTCACGAAGGCTAAAGAGCAAAACGGTCGATTTATTAAGTATAGAATAAAGGTTCAAGAAAATGTTAGCCAGGTAAACCTACTGGTATCATGAGGTAACAAAATACAAACGAATCTTTTGCACCCATAATTTGACTCAGTTTTTGTTTTGGGTGAACGATGTTGTCATCAAGATTAACAATATTTCAAGCTTGTCACTTTGGTCGCTAGTCGGACAACAGCACCACACACTAACCATTTTTCGATTACGTAATAATATAAATTGTGGTTCATAAAAGCTTCAAGTTCGTCCATAGAATATTGTGGAATACATAGTGAACATTTATACATACATAGTATAGCTGAAATGCTTATTTTTTATGTCAATGGTGCCAGTTTTTTTTCTACTTTTTTATTAGTATTTCGGTGGCTATCATTTATTTCCGCTAATGGTCCGCGGCAGATACAACTTCCTATCAGATCGGTTCAAGGTTATCGGCAGCCGTTTGGGGAGTGCTTCATATTTATAGCGACGGAATTGCGGTTGATGAGTCTGAGTGAATTAGACATAATAAGCACATAAAAATACATAAAATAAATTTTATCGTATAACTAAATCTTACTGGAAAACTACTAGAATGTGGAGTAGTCTATATATTGCATAAAAAGCAACAAGTTGGAAAAATATGTCAGCTGCAAAAATGAATGATATCTGTTCAATTCGACACTCAAATTCTGTTTTGGATTTTTAGTGGATACTCTGGATAAGCCTCAATGTATAGGTATGTTTTTTTGGCTATCCCGTGAAGGTTTGGGTAACGAAACTCCATATAAAAAAATGACAGGTGGATCAGCTGACATTTTTTTATATGGAGTTTCGTTACCCAAACCTTCACGGGATAACCAAAAAAACCTACCTACCCGGGATAACCAAAAAAAACACACCTAATAATGTTCCTTGTTCGCGTCTAATTTTTTCTTTCTTTGGCGGACGAGACGCAACCGCATCTCTTGATGGTTTGTTGTGTTTGTTCCAAACCCAAGTCAAATATGTATGACTTATGTGTATATGCTTTTCTGGGGTGCAGGGGCGGCCCACAAGATTTAGGGGGCCAAAAGCCACATGAAAGATTTATCGAGCCACCAGCACGACTGCGAATAACAACACCCCGAAGACAAGACAAGAAGAGATATACATATGTACACTTTTCGAAGTTAAAACAAATGCTAAATTTATTGTTCCTGTTTCGCCAGGAGTGCGTTCCGGAATTAACTATAGTCGTAGCTGTAGTCATCGCATGACTATTTTCGTAGTTATGAGCGTTGTGAGAGGACTCTCAGGAGAACATAATATGGAAAAGTCACAACAGCCGTTGAATTCAAAAATATGTTTACCAAAAACAATTTATAACTCGATGGCATTCATAATTAGTGTTTACATTCATCGAAATTCATATGTACACTTAGTTTATTATCTTAAGTGTCGATTAAAAAGCAAACATTGACTAAATAGTAATTAATAATTGCAACATTTGATAATAACATCAACAATCGACCCGACATAACCTCACATACTTGAACTTGCTAAATCATCTCGAGAGTGCGAGTGTAAATAGCTATCAACGACAGTGGACCATTTGAAATTTGAAACGTCAAAAGTTGACTCGGAGAGATAGCTATTGTGCCTGTCTAGACAGTTTCAATTTTCGTTCGTCTTCATCATTTTGACAATTGAAACTTGAGATGTATGCGCTATTGGAGAAACGCATTCATTCTTGAACGCAATTGCCAATGTTAAATATTAACAACACATCATCTGTTCATACAATTCATGAAAGAATTTATCATTTACCCGTCCTAACCAAAGCCGGGACACATATTTAACGATAAATAATGAACAGATCTGGATAGAATGAGACATTGATCTCTTCTGTTCACTTGACGCAATCAATGACATGTTCAATGTAGAAAGTGGATACGGAGCTTGAAGACGATAGGGAAGACGAAAGCGCACATGTGTGGACATAGCCATTTGTGACTATTGGAGTTTTGGAACAACGGAAAGTGAATGCTAGTAACTATTTTCACTCAAATCGTATAAATGGAACGTGCTCCAGGTCCCTTAGATAAACAAATTTAATATTGCTCTAAAATCTTTGAAGGTTCATGAGACAATCCGGATCCTCAAATGTTCATCAAAAAAAATTTGCTTTACATGGCTGCTCTATTTGCTGTATCTGTAGCCGCGGTTTGTAATCCGACCCACTCTTTTGCTTGCTAAGTACCATATGGGCAAAAAGATTGATTGATTCTATCTTAAAACATTTTTGTTGATAGTACCTTCTCTAAACTTTCGAACTAATTTCCAATCTTCTTTGTCGTGAACTGTCAAACACGAACAAAATAGTTTAAGAGTGGTACTAAACTTAGGTCAAACTAGTTAGTACGCCCTTGATTACTAAAATATTTTATCTTGCTTGCGTTGTATAGATGGTCATCAGGACTGTGGTCAACGCCATCTAGATATATCATAGCCGCAACTCAGCTGTACAATACCGTCATAGTTTAGCGATGGGAACAAGAAACAAAACAAGCATATGACGTAATTAAAAGCAAAAACAAAACAGTGCATCTTTGGCGAACATAACCAAAATTTAGTAGCTGATTTTGACGTCTAAGATTCTGCATTGCGACCTTAATATATATTAAGGTCGTCATCAAATCATAGGTTCTTCTTTTTCTCATAGTACCGTATAGCCCCATATGGGGCCATGGTGCGTTAACTCAGCCGTTAATAGGCAATTGGCTTGTTCTGCTATCCGTTCTCATGAGGAGATCTTTTATGCTTCCGATATGTTCCGCTACATGTCCGCTATAGTAATGTAAGTGACGCTAGTGTCGATAAAAAAAAAAATCTTCTTTCCAGAGCTGATAGCGTAATATTCCTACGAACTCAAAGAGTCAAAGTAGCTCTAAGCAAAGTTATTTTAAATACGACGTTTTTAATTTTAGTAGAAACACTGTAACGTCAAAATCATGTTTCAAAAGAGTTGGTTTAAGGTCGATTCACACTTTTTAGTCATCAGTCAGTGTATTGACCTTCAAGAGTGTTTTCGATTGATTTCAATCTGCTTTTTTCTCGGTTTAGGGGGGCTAAAGAAGTTGGCGGGAGGGCCTCGAGTGAAGTTGTTCCGCCACTGCTGAAGTGGTTAGCCATAGCAGCTCTATTAAGTTATTCCATTTGATTTTTGATTTGTACGCTTTCTTCATTAACAATTGATGAATTTGCGTACAAATATTGAATTTTTTATAAGTATTATGCATCTACAATCAAGTCTCATTAAATTAGCCATAATCAATGTAATATAAATTACTAACGATTCCCTTCATCGACTCCTCTAATTTACCATCCATCAATAATGTGGCAAAACTTTCACTATGCCCAAAATTTAATTGGAAAACTATAAAAAAATGGAGAAGTCTGGAAATAACTTTGATTCGAATTATTTTGCACTTCAATGTATATACGCTAATGCATACCTCCTATACATAGTTTCAAATAGATTTGCTTTTGCCATCCACCTCTATTTATAAAATTGCAATTACAATTTTCAAATTAAAGTTTCGCAAAAGCGCAACGCCGAAAATCTCAAAACGGAAAAAAAATGACTATGACCTACTCAAGACTCAATCAAACAGGCTCTCCGCTGCTCCTCAAATCAGTTGGAAACTTTTTAGCTTACATAATGTTTATTCAAGAGCTCGTATATACTTCTTTTTTTCAGTTTTATCTGAACCTTCTATGGATCTATGCAAAAAACGTCCAGCGGTCTATAACAACCGAATTTTGCTTTGGTAACAATTTAAGAAGAAGAAGTAGAGAAAAAACTGCTACATAACTGTTAATCAGCGGTTTTTGCTTCACTATTCATAAATATTAGATACGGACAGCATTGAAAAGGCGAATGCGAATCTATTGCACCACCTATACTATGGTAGAAAAAAATGAAGCTAATGGTTCCCGATACGATGATCCATCATGATTTTGTTCAAATTCAAATTGCGAAAATTTTGTAGCGAAAAAGATGAGTAAATAATATTAAATTCTTAAGTGCGGCTGGTTGGGATTTGAAATTGGTTAATGTGTTTAGTGTCAGTCTCAGTCAGATATTCGATTTGAAAATCAATCGATGATTTATCTTGGACTTATATAGACTCGGAACAAAACGGATGAAATGAATTTTAAAAATTGCTCTGCCATTGTTATTTTTTATGAATTAAGTTAATTCTTTCTTATTTGAGTCTGTAATAAAGTCTTAAACGCCGTTTACCGTTCCCCATACAAATTTTTATTCTTTTAGGAAACAATAGATTTCACGTTTTAATGGCGCCATTTAAATGAGTCTGGCATACGTCCAGAGCAACATTAAAACTTAGGGCAATGCAGGATAACGCACATAGAAATTAGTTATGTTTGAAATATTATCATTTTGCGGGCGTTGAACTCTTTCTTTCTTCAAGAAAGATGATTTGCGAATAAAATATTTTTATTGTTTTATTGTAAATTTTAGAGTGACCTACTAAAAATGATAATTACTTGCCTCATTCTTACTATTATCATCTTATTATCTATTTTCAGCAAGGAGTCGTTGTCGAAATTGTTCGTATATTGCCGGATAGTCCGCCACCAACGCTGTCAAATATTTTCTGCAATAGCACAGAACAAAATCCTAGTGATATGGTAAGTGGTAATTTTATATTTATCTTTTATCTGTATTTAACGTTAATAACATGTACATTGAGAAGGCATGTGAAGAGATCCACAAAACTCTCAAAATGAATTTGCGCTCCATAAGTCTTAAAATGCAGAGACAATCCAATTTGTCGCATGGGTCATATTGGAATTTTTAATTGAAAGGAGTCCTTTAAAATTAAATCATGTACAGTTGCTTTTTTTCTCAATCGAGTCCTTCGATTTTGAACGGCTGGATCTGGGTATGGTGAAAATCGTACCTCAAACATTTTATCATAAGGATCAAAGAAGACAGTTTCATGAGGACATGAGCCTATGAGAGCCGCATAGTGGACACAACCTTTTAGGGCTCGCCGATATGCCCCTTTAGGCCATTTTAATTTTTTGCTCTCTTCGGCCCTAGGTTGTACTAGGACTTTTAATTTCACGTCTTCGATAAACACATAGAGACATCCATACTCCAACAAATTTTAAGATTTTAAAACTAAATTTTTACAGAGAGTCGAGTTAAAAAATAGCTTCTAGGCTCACCAAGCTCTTTTATAAGTGATCGGAAAAAAGTGCACACCGCAAAATACGGTGAAAACTCCCTAACGCGAATAGCGATCCACAATAGTCTTATCTGTCAACGAAAGATCCACGTGCGGAAGATAACACAACTAAAAACAAAATTATCTTATATTATATCTTCAAGGGGTTGGATACGATATCCCCAGTCACAAAATCCCCAAACCAAAATCCCCAAATCAAAATCCCCATAATCAAAATCCCCGAAATCAAAATCCCCGAAATCAAAATCCCCAAAACCAAAATCCCCAAACGAAATTCCCCATTCCCCATTTGAGGTGTGATCTAAGAACGCGCGCGCGTTCTAAGATCACACCTCAAATGGGGAATGGAGACTTTCATTAGGCTATTGTAGATGGTAAATGATAGATGTTAAATGGCAGATGATAAATGGTAGATGGTAAATGGTAGGTGCTTAATGGTAGACGGATGGTAGCTTGTAAATGGTTGATGACAGATGGTAAATGGTAGATTGTAAATTGCAAATGGTGGGCGGTAAATAGCAAATAGTAGATGGTAAATGGTAGATAATAAATGGTAGGTGCTTTAGACTATTGTAATTGAATAGTCCTACTATGCAATAAAAAAAATCACCGTCGTGGACTGATATATATGCTAATCAACGGCAAACTCTTTGAAGTAACACAGAACAACAGCAGATAATGTGCAGGCGATTAAATATGCAATTGGTTCCAACAATAAGCCAACCAAGTTTTCCGCGAATATTTGTTCGGATGAGGACTTGTCTCGACGATGTTAAAGAAAACCTAATATGTTTAGAACGATATATGCAATGGACTCGAATATTTTGTTTGTGCTAATCAAAAAATAAGTTAGTATCGATTTACGTCCCTCCTAGTGCCATTTACCATCTACCATTTAACACCTTCGATCTACCATCAACAATTTACAGTCTTTCATCCATCAACCATTTACCATCTACCAGCCATCTACCATTTTTTACTACCATCCATCTACCATTTACCATCATATTTCGGGTGTTTGGGGATTTTATGATTGGAGATTTTGTATATGGGTATTATGATTATGGGGATTTTGTATATGGGTATTATGATTATGGGGATTTTGAATATGGGGATTTTGATTTTGGGGATTTTTCTACGTTTGGGGATTTTGTGATTGGGGATTTCGTATGGTTCCCATCTTCAAGAAAAACTTTTTTTCCCATAACCCTTAAGTGAATCAATAACATAGATAAAAGAAGGAAGTCATGCGTAACAATCCCCTCTGTGGTAAAACATATTTTTGATTTTTTTACTAATTCAATTTATTATATGTAGTTCTTTGTAATCCTCCTTAAGACCGGCCATGACCGAAGGAAGAAAGGCGGGGGGGTTGAAAAGAATTCTGACAAATTTGACAAGGAAATTTTATGCATAATTTTGTAGACAATCCTTTCTACAAAATTTTTATAATGTGAGGGTATATAGGTTGCCTTCAAAATTTTGCACAATATTCCCTGTCAAATTTTTATGAATATTTTTTTACAAAAGTCTTCTCTGGCAATTTGGAACAACAATTTACCTTCAACATTTTCAAAAAAAAACTTCCGTGACATATTTTTGTATGTATTTTTTGTACAAAATTCCCTCACACTTGCAAATATGTAATTTGGCCTCCGGAGGTCCATAAACTACAAGTTTGGTTGAATAACGTCACTTTCCATTATAACAAGAATTGTACAGAAATCCTTTTAAAATTGTGACTGTAACGTTGTTTTTAATGTATATTTTCAACTTCGGGACTAACTGAACAACGAGGTAAACTCTCCCTAGGAAAATCGCATTGCAAAAAACAAAGTTCAATCATCCTTTCTCCGACTAATAAACTTACTCGGTGCTTGGCAAGCAATCGTGCTAGTGGTTCTGCGTGCTCCCTAGATTAGGTTAGATTTAATGTAGACTGCGGCTATTGAATAGCCATAGGCACCGCGACCGTTGGTCTATTATGCCATTGCCCAAACTATGGGTTAGATGAACTCATCTAACCGTCTTCTTTAAATCGATTGATCTGGCCCATGTTCAAAGGAGCTATGTAGGTATATCGTCCTCTAAAGGGAACATTATACCGAAGCATTCCAAGCGGCGCGCATTGCTAGCCGTTCACATTCACATAGCCGTTTTGTCGTCAGCCTCGAAGAAGCAACAGCTCGCGTCGGTAACAATGCGCATGGTCTTTAAATGGCCGTTCAGGCGGCAATGCCCCGTGAGGAGCCCGCAAATTATCCTAACCCTGTTTCTACTCAGGTTCATTAGATTAAGGGTACGTTTAGGTGAGTAGTTGGCAACGAAAAGTTTAGACTGCCGAAGCCCTGGAAGAGTTTCCCAGTGTGAGGTGGCTTTGGCTTTTTCCCCACTCACTTATTACGTTTCTGCATGTGCAGAGTGGTATCCCACAGTAGGGTTTTGGAACAAAGAAGGGGGTGGCGGATACTCTCCTTGCTAGCTCGTCGGCTAGCTCATTGCCTCCGACACCAGAATGCCCAGGTACCCAGAAAAGGGTAAGTCTGTTAAGGAGTGAGCTCCCTACATTTACAAATGTATCTATTCTCAATAACGGGAAACTTCTCAAAAGAAATCAATATGAGATGAATAATTATCTACTATAGTTCATTTTTTTTTTGGAAAAAAATTAACTTTTTCGTGATCAAGTAAATTATACAACATTTCGCATTTATTCGCAAAATGAGCAATTTTCGCCGAAATTCGCATCTATTTCGTAAAAACGAAATTTCCATACCTCTAATAATAGGTAACATACATATTTAAACTAACACTCGGTCGCCAAATTTAAAATAAAATTAAACCGATTCATATTTTTCCTGCACTAATAGAGTAATATCGGAATCAGTTTATGGACAAGTACGATATATTTATTTATGATTTCGATCTTGTACATATTCAAACATGCATTCAGTGTTCATTCATGTTCGCTAAGTAAAACTTATGACGTTCCGTCTGCGTGCTTAGATGTTGAGGTGTTGGTATCATGGTGTGCAGATCACAGTCTCTTAGTTTTTAGTCTCGTCGTATCTTCGTCACGGAGACTAAAGTATCCCCGTCAGAAGAGATACTTAATATGCAAAGCAATTTGCGTCTCCTAGATAGGGTGGTCAATATTGAAGGGGTTAATAGGACAATTTGTTTGAGCCAAACTGCAATCCAAGAAATTGGTAAAAAATTTACCATTATTGTCATATAGGGTTTTTTTGTGAAAGTCAACTAAAATCACAGTTTATACTGACATTACACTGGCCTTGTCAATAAATGAAAAGTTTGACTTCTGAAACTACGTAAAATTCAATCTCAAACATGTTGTTTCATCGAAATTTCAAACAATAATTTCATAACGGTAGATTTAACTGTTAAATCTCAAAAATTTTGTTTAGTTTTCCAACGGTTTGTTACTTGTATACATTTAGATACCAAGATTTTAGAAAACTATGTTTTAAAAGTTAAAAAACATGGTTGTACATACATCAAACAAATTCTCACCAACCTGGTGAGCATCGTAATTTTCAAAATTTACTCTAAGAGTAGGTACTAACATCGCCATTTCACGTGAAATCACACCTTTGACATTTTCGCCAGCGAAAACAATGCACTTGCACTTTATTTCACAGCCAAAGTGTTATTTCATACTCTTTTAAGATAAAAAAACAGATCGTTAAACAGATAGCGGTGTGGATTCACTGACACTATACATAGTTCAATAGCATGCTCTACCGAGTTATTTATCT
The DNA here is from genome assembly GCA_949715475.1 of Microchrysa polita. Lineage (NCBI taxonomy): Eukaryota > Metazoa > Arthropoda > Insecta > Diptera > Stratiomyidae > Microchrysa > Microchrysa polita. Next base: position 127,811,747 of record OX454415.1, on the reverse strand, counting down.
CCATGTATAAAGGTCGATCGACATTTTTCAGTCATCCATTATAGTCTCAGTCATTTTCCATACAAATTGAGAGATTGGCTGTAAACCAATTATTTGGCAATCTATCCACTTGTATGGAAAATGACTGTGACTGATGACTGAAAAGTGTGGAACGACCTTACATGGGCACTCATTGGTACCGAATTCGAAAACTATCTTAGACTACATCCGCTTACACTTGGATCCGAGCCTACGACCCTGTGTTACAAAGACGGGTGCACTGACCACTACACCAACCCGACTACTCTGTACAGTATTGTGTAATATCACAGATATTGAATAGAATCAGAAACGGTGCTGCTAATTTCAGAGCAATACTATATAGGGTGATGATGTTAGATCATTTGATATTAGGCAAAGCTTAATTTATTTATTTTATAATTTTAACAGAAATTTTAAGTATGAAAAAAATGAAGCATTAGCATTACTGAAAAAACAATAATTGCCTATCATGGTGGCAATGAATTCGGTATCAACAAGCAATGAAATCACATATTTGTTTTTCATCGCACGCTGTGTTAATCAAACTCCTTTTCAGGTCATCATCTTTTCGTACAATGAAACTGTTCTGTCGATAAAAAATAACGTTCCGTCTATGGTTGTGTATGAACAATTTTTCTTTTCTTCTTCAACAAAGTTACAAAATACAACAGAAATACATATAGAGAGATGCCGTTGATTTAGCACAAAATTCATTGTAGATAAATGAATTTATCTAAATTCATTACACGACTGTTATTACCCAACTTTATCTGGCCAAAACAGAAGTTACTATAATAATGATTACTATTTTCGGCAAAATTAATATCTTTTTGTCTGAAACTTCGTCTTGGCTTATTCAGGCCATTTACCTTTTTTGATCGATGATGCTGTGTCATGATGGTGTTTCTGTGTAATGAAGTTTGCAATATCTGATCATTTTGTTGGATAGATGAGTTGCATAAATATACATGGAAAGACAAAAAATATTGAAATGAAACTTTAAAAATTTATTTTGCAATTTTCGTAAAAAGGTCCAATATTAAATGGTCAGCGTTAAACGATTACAGAGCAGCTCTGAAATCCAAAAGATGTTATTTTTTGTAAATTTTTTTTAATTGTTTGTATGCAAAATATTTGCAATACTGATTTGAAGCCCAATTTTTTTCGTGTATGGAAATTAATATGCCACATAAATAAAAGAAATGTTTAAATGACAATAATTGCAAAAAAATGAAAAATAATTGTTAAATTGTGGTTTGAATTAGTCCTTAAATTTTTTGTAGCTTTCTCTCTTGAAAAGTTCATACTTTCTTCCCTTCTATATCTATTAGAAGGCCGTGGTTTAGTATTTTTTTTAGTTATGCGTTAAGAGAATGTAATTAAAGAACAAGTTTGATTAACACTGGATTTACTGACCACATGTTAGCTCACCATAATGATGATGTAGCGGAAATACATTAGATTGTGCGATTAAACACTCCCGAAAGTATTGAAAGAGTAATGAACGCCGACTCTGTAATTTCGACATGGGCATGCAATTCATACCCTCTCAAATTATGCATTGCATTTCCAGACCGCATGATTCAATTTATTTGCGTACTATACGAAATGTGTTACCCACAACCGCCTGCCTCCTGCCCAACATAAACAATAGCGTGCGCTGGCATATCCACAATCCACCAAATGCCGCGTTTTAAAGCCTGAACGCCTCAACATATCATAATGATTTGTTAAAAGAGTTTGTTTGCAATTAATGGAGATTTGAATCATATGCATAATGTACGATGCGAAAACATGTGCATGCAATGAATAATTGCTGATTAGACCAGCGCCCGCTCTAGGGAGGGGCAAGCCGGGCAGCCGCCCGGGGCGCCAAATTTTTGGGGCGGCATTTAGCACTTCATAGAAAGAAAACTATAGAAGAAAGCTGAAACTAATGTTCAGCAAAAGAATGAAATAAATTAATAACAAACTCGTGGGTGGAGTTTTAAGTGCTACTGGCAAAGGACAGCGACTCTATAAGTTCTAACGTAGAAAATTGTACCTCGCAAACAAATTTCTACCATTCTCTTTCAGAACCTGTGTTTAATGGGAATCTAAAATTTTTCAAAAATTTAAATTCAGCACAAATGGATAAAATAAAAAAAAAATAGTTGTTTCGACTTTATATAAAATTTCTATATTAGCCATTTAATTTTTAGTAAAGCAAATCACCCCAAGGAAGACAATGTGTTATTGTATCGTAACCGTAACTAATCCAAAAGAACCTCACAGGAAACTAGATGAATTTTCAAGAAGTCAGAGCCTGAACTGAACAATTGCTGACAATTCACCAATAAGGTTGGTTAACTGCTAGTCTGCTTGGTATGGGTTCATAGCGTCAGTAGCAGCATATTTTGAGAAGTTTATCAGTTTATCTGACTGTAGTGACTCGTAAGGGTAACAATATTTTGGTAGTATAATGTGTATCCTGATTGGCATTTTTAAATCCAATGAATATTTACGGTTCCTAGGTAGTCTTGAAGCAGTGGCGTAACGTACGGTGTTCCTTGTATGCAGTGGAACACGGGCCCCAAGCTGAAAGGACCCCCACAGGCCATTTTTGTTTTATGCTCATTAGTCAAAAACTTAATCAAGTACTCAATTACGCAATTTATGATTTAAGTTAAAAGTTGAGATTTTCAAATATTGACACAAATTAGGGAATTTTTGAATCATGATGACGAATTTCCATTACAAATTGATTAATATCAAAATCAAATGTTAATGAATTTCTATTTCTGATTAACGAAATTGCATGTCAAATTGATTAATTTGAAAATCATTTTGTCGAATTTTTAAATCATGTTGGCGAATTTCCATTACAAAATGATGAATTTCCAAATCACGTTGACAAATTTCCATTACACATTGACGAATCTCCAAATCATTTTGACGAATTTCCCTTTCCAACTAACGAAGTTCCAGATCGAATTCCCCAAAATTCCAGAAAAAAAAATAATTTCAAGAACGTGATTACGAATTTCCATGTTCAATTGACGAATTTCCACCCAAACTGAATGAATATCAAGATCATGTTACCGCATTTCACGTTGACAAAATTCGATGCCATAATTGACGAATTTTCATTTAAAATTAAGAAATTTTAGAATCATGTTGACAAATTTATGTATCCTCAAATTTCCACGTCGAAACTATGAATTTTCAAATGATATTGGCGAATTTCCATTTCAAAATAAATTCCCAATCACGTTGTCGAAATTACATTATTTTGAACTTATGAAATTCCATATCAAATTACCAAATTTTTAAATCATTTTGACGAATTACCACATCAAATTTGCGGATTTCCATTTCAAATTTGTCTCGATTGTGCGGTTTAATTAAAATACATTAAAATAAGAATGGAGAATTGTTGAACTAGTGCGAATTCGGGAGATTTTTCTCTTGCAATGCGATGACGCAGGTAAGCTATTTTCAATGGACTGACAAACAAATACAGCTGTAAGAATTGCTTATTAAAATTTAATCGCAGAAATAAAATTTCGTTGCGACAGATATTTAAATCAAAATAACGATTAAGTAACAGAAAAAAAAACAATTTCAACCAGTGGACACTGTGCTACATGAATATCCAATAAATGAAAAATTCGACTGTATAAAAAGGGCCTGCTTTGAGTTTGAACACAAAAAGAATTAAAAGCGTTACGCCACTGTGGAATATTATTCCAGCAATGCAGTATTTCGTCGGCAGAATTTTTTTCCACTAACGAGTAGTAGCCAGAACGGGGTTAAATTTATTCGAGAAACTTAATTAACCAATTTGGTACAGTTATTTCTATTAAATTTAAATTTAAAATGTGTCCATGTGTCCTGGTCGATCGAATGATGCCGACGGAGGAATCGATCCAACTCCTTCAAAATAAAAAAAATGTTAGGGGCGGCAATTTGTAGTCTTGCCCGGAGCGGCATAAGTGCTAGAGCGGGCGCTGGATTAGACACATCGTTTGTTATATTTATAGCCCAAAATTTTATATAATTAACATGAAAAATTGCTTTGGAGATTATAATGGAAACGTGCGAATGAAACTTTGACTCTTATGATAGGCAATTGTATTGTGCGGTTAAAGGATTGTTCCGTCATGCCATCTACTGAAGAAATTCATTCTATTATGCAATTGTTTTTTCTTAGATGATTAACACTCGAAATATACACTAATGTGCTTCAACGCGCGGCAGTAGTTATTATCAAAAGTGGATTTTAAATATTTTTTTTATTTATTCACAAGAACTAGCTTTTTATAAGTTTTTTATACCCTGTACCGATAAGGGTATAGGGTATATTGTTTTTGTTACGCCGATATTATGTAACACCTCAAAGGAGCCACCGGAGGTATGGCAAAGTATATACATATATGTATAAATGATCAGGGTCGGTCCCTGAATGGGCCAAATCGGACCACGGATTCCCCTACCTCCCATACAAACTACCCCTCTTTGATATGTATTTTAATTCGGCCCTAACTTTCGGTAGAATCTCGCTATCGACTTGAAATTTTGATCAATGTCTCTTTCTGACATATACTTTGAGTTGATGGAGTAGGTCCGACTACCCCTATCCCTACTTCCCCTACAAAGTTATATTTAGCCATATCTTTTGATAGAATATCACGAAAAACTTCAAACTAGTATCAAATGGTAGCCGTTGGATGCCTTGATAAGGTAATAAAGATGTGTCAGGTCCGACACATCTACCCCTCCATCCCCCACAAAAAATATGAAATTGAATATTTTGGGGCTTGCGTGCCTTCTAGGTCTGTACATGGGTATAGGGCAAACACTCATCGTGCTATTCACACATCACACGATTGGAACTCGGTCTCGTTTTTAGATGACGATGTTTCGCCCTATCATCATCAGGTCTTATTATCTTACAGCTTTTTTCCCCTTTAAGTCTTAATTTTCAAAAGAAAAAAGTTTTTATGATAATTAGACCTGCGATGATGCCCAGTTAGGACGAGGCGTCGTCATTTCAATAAAAACTTATAAAAAGCTAGATCTTGTGAATAATAATACAAAAAATTACTAGTGATTACTATAAAAAAAAAACAGATTTTAAATATTACGTTCTTCTTTACTTACTTTTTTACGTACTTTTCTATCCACTATTTTATTATAATTGAATAATTTTATTTTGTTGTTCTTTTTTTTAGGTCATAACATGTGATTGTGAAGCGACGCCCGTCCTACAAGTCAAGGCCATCCGTCAAAAATCGGGTAAAATTGAAACATCACACTACAAATTGACTGTGTCACGATTCCGTGCCCGGCTCTCAATACCAATGAGCTACATCACGTTGAAGGGCGAAATGAAAATTGAAGGATATCCTGATGTAAGTCATATCCATTTATAGGCTACATTTTGGACTAAATGAAGTTATTTTGTCTCTTTTTTGTCGGTAGATTCGTATTGCTATGAATAGTGTAGGAGCCATTAAGCCTATGGATCAAGATGAGCAACAGTTGCAGGAAATAATCAGGTAAGTTGAATTGAGTGATTTTTTTCTTAATTAAAGTCTTTCGAAATCTAATTTTTAATTTCCAAATCAAAATCACTAATTTCCGCTGTAATATTGAAATGGGAAGTTTTTGCTATCAATTGTTATTTAATATGAAAAGTTGTTGTTTATGTGGAAATACAGAACATCAACCATAGTTCCTCAATCTTGAACAAATTGAATATTTTTCAAAATAAAATTTTATACTTATTTTGGTCGGATACATACACTGCGTTTCACTTGAATAGCACACTCTATACATTAGATTTATTTTCTCAATATCTTTAAAAAAAATGAAGACAACAGATATTTTGTATTTTTTATTTGCCATTTGATTAATTAGCTTTAATTTGAAATAAAAAGAATTCGAATTTTTCCAACATGTAATCTTAGAAAGAAAAAAAATGTAAAACACCAATGAAAAAACACAGGAATTCTGTTTCACTTGAATAGCACACTTTTTTTTAAACCTATTTTAATTAACTTTTTATGCAGTGAGGATAACTTATTATTGTTCAGAATACAAGTTGAGATCAATTTGAATTAAAATCAGCAATTTTAGTAATGGGTTGAGCCTCCCCCGTTTGAAATAACCTCCTAGATCCTATTAGGCAAATAATCGTACAAACTTTTGATGTAAGCAAGGGAAATGGTAGCCCATGATGGCAGAATGGCTTCAATTATTTCAGTCTTTGTTGAAAATTATTTACCAGACTCATAAACTTTTCTAAGCAGCCATCTCCAAACATTTTCTATTATGTTTAGATCCGGCGAGTATGGTGGCCAGTTCAAAAGAGTAACATTTTTGGACTCGATAAACGACTTTACGGCACGGGCAGTGTGTATTGGTTCATTGTCTGGTTGTAAAGTCCACGGCAATGGTCCAAAGAGACTTTCGAATGTCGGAAAAGCCTTTTCTAAAACACCTTGATACGACTTAGCATTCATAGTGGTGTCTAAGAATTGGAGTTCACAAGTGCCGTAGTAGGATTTGGCTCCCCAAACCATAACGCCGCAAACTCGACTGTGCAAACGATCCAACTGGTGAGTCTCCTTCCTTAAATCATAAAAATAACAGTTATATCCATCGGGCCCTTCCAAATTAAATTTCTTCTCATCAGAAAAAACAACGCGATATCACTCTTTGGTCCATGACATGTTGGTACGCGAAAAAGTCAACCGAGCTTGTTTATGAGGGGGTTAAGAGGTGTTTTTTTTTTAATTTTAGACGCTTTAGGTCTTCAGCTTTTGAATTAGCACGCCATACAGTTGTTTTACTCGCACTGAGACCAACTTTTAACCGAATTTTGTCCACAGAATCATATGTGAAATCGATGCTTCACGCAAAATAGATCACTTATCTGCATAAGAGCGTACACAGCTCACTCGACCTTTCATATTTTTCCATAATTTTCACAATTTTTAATTAAATTGTAAATCACGTTTCTGCCTTTTCCAATTTTTTTCGATATTTTAGTCACTGAAAAGTCACAATCCCTGTAATTTTTTATTTTAACTTATTCTTCGCTTGTTAAGGCTTTACCACGACCCAAAATTTTTTAAAATCAACGAATCGTATTTAAATTACTCAAAACGACTATAGATTGTGATATTGTGACCACGTGCACCACGTATTTGAAGCTTAAACCCAACTGTGCTATTCTAGTGAAACAAAAAATCTGCTCGCTTTTGAAGCAAATTGGTGAAAAAAGGTAACGGTAAATTTGGAGAGTATAATTTTTCTTTTGGGGAACCCACACCAACAAGACAAAAAAAAAGTACTAGCAGAGTCATAAGAATATTGATATATAAGCAAATTACAATGAAAAAACGGAATGTGCTATTCAAGTGAAACGCAGTGTATCTACTACCTTCTATCCAATCATAGATACAGCTTTTTTTTTCATTCCGTCTATCAACTTTTATCCTTATAACCTTCTTAATAAGGTCATGATTTGCTTTCAATCTAATTAAAATTATTTATAATACCGCACATCGCATAACCAGAAAACGTATCAATCGATAACCACACAACATCTAATTAATTTTTCCTCCATTTCAGCGAAGTGATAACAAGCGCCTTAAGAAACAGCATCTACCCCGTAGACTTTTCCGTCTACTCAACATGTCCGCGAGCCATGGAAATGGATCCACCAGATTATCCTGTAAATTTACCTATACACTATGATTCGTTGGCGGTGAGGGAAGAAATGTTGTTTATCGCGTGTTTTGCAGCGAAAAAAAGAATCATTTTGGATTTTTATCATTTTCTACATTGCAATTTTTTGATGTTTTGAATTTTTCAATTTACAAAAAATTCACGATAATCCTTCATGTTTTAAGTGTCATTTTTGACATCACATTCTATAACATCTGATTTTGGCTTGTCTGTACAGCGCAAATCATCAAGAGTTATAGCATGATTGACGAACATTTTTATTTTTTGAAATTATGGACCTACAACAACTAATCAAAAAGTTAAAAATCATTTCTTCCTTGAACCGTAGTTTTAGTAATAATTCCCAATTTCACCATACAAGAACTGCTTTCAGGTTAAAAAAAGAACGGGAATAGAGATTTTTGTTATTGATGATATCCCGTAAAAAAAAATCCTTCACTGTAATTATGTATACCCATAACGAGATCCAAAGCCAGGAACTAGAAAAACCAATATAGCTTTTCTTTCTAACTAATGCAAAATAATAGCCATAACTAGAGCCCGGATTTTCGTGCAGTAAAAAATTGAAAAACGTGCAGTAAAAATCCCGGAACATGCAAAATCGTGAAATATATACACTTGCCAGAAAAAGTCTCCGTACATAAATGTAAGGAAAACTACATATTACGGAAGAACTGGGAAATGAAAACCTTAGATTGAAATTTGTTATCTAAAATGTTTATATATGTAGTTTGTTAACTAGTTTTTCTACACATTATTTTACTGAAACTCTGTTGTAAACAAAATTTTCTAGAACAAAAACTAAAAAACTTCACAAAAACGAGTTAGAAAAAGTCTCCGTACACGACCATATTTTTTACAATTATTCAGTTTTTTTCACAGAATTTCGAAGAGTTGACTAGCTTGAGGGATAACATTTTCAGAGGATGACCTTCAAGCTTCGATTAAACATGGACTGGATCAATTTCGCCGACCCTGGCCTGTTATTTTGCCCCTTTTGAAGAGAATGGCGCTTTGAAGTATTCCTTTGTAAGTTATGATGTGCTGACTGTACCTGTGCGCCATCAATTTCTGAAAATGTTCGGTGGGATTACGCTCTCGAATTTGGGATAGCGTATGGGATATACGTTTTGTTTTAAAAAGCGATAGAAGCGTCACATTTAAAGCCAAGTGCAAAGGATCAGTATTTTCTGTGAACCAAGAAGCCTCGCAAAGCCCCCTCTGTTAAGCGACGTGTCTCCTTTTGGTTTTCAGAATGTGTAAAAAGACGTATTGATCCATTGTTGACTCTGTAAGAATAAGTACGCCTACTCCCTGCACCAACATTCACTCCTTGATCATCATGACCACCTTTGCCACGTTAGGCAGCTGGTACAAGATTTATTTTATCGATGGTATAGATCTCTCCACCCTGCATAGTAATCGTAAAATTACTTAATTTCGGCAAAGAGTGGGTTTTGTATATTTTTACAATAAGGCAAGAAAATTTAAGTGGCAGAAAATCGGCCCTACCCTTATAAGAAAAATCAGGCATTAACGGCCTAAGATGACAAAGGTGGGCATGATGATTACGGGGTGTATATTGGCGGAGAGAGTAGGCGTATTTATTTTTACAGAGTCAACAATGGATTAATACGTCTCTTTACGCATTCTAAAAACCAAAAGGAGACACGGCGTTTAACAGAGGGGGCTTTGCGAGGCTTCTTGGTTCACAGAAAATAATGATCTCTTGCACTTGCTTTTAATTGTGACGCTTCTATCGGTTTTTTAAAACATATCATAAGTCGCATACGCTTTATCAATTCTGAGAGCGTAATCCCACCGAATATTTTCAGAAATTTAAGGCGCACAGGTACCGTCAGTACATCATAACCTACAAGGGAATGCTTCAAAGCGCCATTCTCTTCAAAAGGGGCAAAATAACAGGCCAGGGGTCGGCCAAATTGATCCATTCCATGTTTAATCGAAGCATGGAGGTCCTCCTCCAAAAATGATATCCCTCAAGCTAGTGAACTCTTCGAAATCCTATGAAAAAAACTATTTGTAAGACCGAGTTTCAGTAAAGTAATGAGTAGACCTATTAGTTAACAAACTAAATAAACATTTTAGATAACAAATTTCAATCTAAGGTTTTCATTTCCTAGAGGTTCCGTAATATGCAGTTTTTCTTGCGTTGTGTACGGAGACTTTTTCTGGCAAATAAATGTAATATCAACAAAAACTCTGTTTTATAGGCTTTTAGAAGCTCAGACTTTGGAGCTGTCCAAGAAGGAAAAGAATACTTTAAGAGGACTCTAAAAAAATTAATAATTTTTACTTAAATACGGTTTACTTTCAATATTTTAACCTAACGTAAGATTCTCCCCATAAAATCCTCTCTAGATTAGCTCATTTCAATTAAGTTTATTAGTTTAGGATCCATCCATGTGCCTACACCGCAGGTCGAGCAACGCGGAACCATGGAGCGGTATAAAGAACGAGGCAAGGAAGAAGAAAGTTTAGGATCCATCGCACAGCCTTTGGCTTTATCTAATTCGTGAATGAATCGTTTCCTAAGGGGCAGATGTTACTATTTGTATTTAAGTTGAGTTAACCACCAGTTAATTCACATACACTCCACAAACAACAGCTGCAAAATTTTATGAAAATCAACTGGCGTTTGACGAAATTTCCATATGGCGAAAGATTTGGTTTAGTTTTATTGTTTTTCACTTGTTGTTTCTTTCTCATTACTTATATTCTCGTCTCTGTCTATCGAAAAATTGTGCTCATTTCCAAATTTTTGAAAAAAATTTCATGAAATAGGCTTAAAAAAATGCAAATGTACGTTTACATTCAAAAACCCTAAAGCATCCAATTTCGTGCAATATACCCTGAAAATGCAATTTCGTGCATTAACGTGAAATTGCACGAGAATTCGGGCTCTACCCTTAACAAGCAATTGCCGCTATATTCTGGCTAATGCAAAGCATTGTGGCACGAGAGTCCAGTAATACATGGACAAAGCACTCTTCTCAACTGAACTCTTCGCACTCATTGAAAATTGTATGAAAATTGTAACAAATTCAAATTTAGAGTTTCAGTGGTGCTCTAGTCAGTTTCGGATATAAAATAAAGCTACTAAGTCGAATTTCTCTAATTCAAAATTTTATATTTCTTCCATGGTACATATTTCGTATCAAGTTATCGCTTGAATATTTATTTTCATACAGCTACTGTTTTAAGCTGCAATACTTGAAACCCAGATTTTTTTTAAATGTATGTATGTATGACCTAGGACGCACGCTTCAGGAGCAATAATTACTCAGCGATCATGGCGTTATTCTTTTTTAGTAATACAAACCTAAACGAGACCGAGGCTAATTTCGGGCGCGGCCGAAATTTGGATACCCTTCGCTCCCCTTGGACTAAAAGTTCTTGCGGGAGTACCTACGACTTGTATTTAATCCCCCCCCCCCCATTATTTTCCTTCTGTTTTCACAAAAGTTACGTTGCGTCGACAAAACAATATTTGTGTGGGGTTTGGTTGGAATTATGTATACACATATTTACTCAGAAAATTTTATTGGGGGATGCGGGAGCATGGCCCTAGTACGATTCCATTTGATTTGACCTTTTTATTTGCTTTGATAAAGACACATTAAGTCAAGGTTTTGTGAAATTGGTGTAAAAAATGTTTCTTAGAAGAACCTAGTTTTAGGGGGTTGGGCTTGTATGGCACCCTTATGACCCCATTGTCCGATTTGATCCATTCTTACATATGTTTTGTGTCATCAATAGAAATAAATTTGTATGAAGTTTGGCTTCTTCTGCTATCCGTTCTCATAAGGAGAACTTTTCTGTTTCCGATATTTTCCGCTATATGGCGGACGGTAAGATAAGTGTCGCTAGTGCCGATAAGAAGAACAAGAAAATTCTTAACCTTTATAGACAACGATATTCGCCCAAATTCCGATAATATTATTTTAATAAATGAAAAACACCGAGAATCAAATTTACTTTCAAAACACAGTTTTTTATTCTTTATGCATTTCAAGCAGAATTCTGCTCTCGGTGTTTTTCATTAATTGAAGTATGTAATAAGAAAATTCGGTATATTACGCTTTCAGGTCCCCAAGGAAAATTTGTCTTGTTCTTCTTATCGACACTAGCGACACTTATCTTACCGTCTGCCATATAGCGGACACATAGCGGAAAATATCGGAAACATCAAAAATTTCCCTTGGGGACCCGAAAGCGTAATGTACCGAAAATTCTTCTTGCGAGAGCTGATAGCGTAATGTTCCGCTTCCTTCAATGCGTTACAAACTTCATAACAAAGTTAATATACCCTTTCACTGTTATGTACAATATCAGCAATCTCGTATCACCCTAACCTAACCTTTCACTGAACAATGACGAATGAAATTGAAAATGACGAATTCGAAAAAGGTAATGTACATTAATTGAATCATCGATCGGAGTAAAAATTTTATTACACAAAAAATACATGCTTGCATGATACCCCCCAAGAATGCCGTTTTCAAGTCATTCCCTTGTACTTCTTGTAGGTTATCCCAAACTTTGTCATGTCCCCCTGAGTGACTAAATCCTTATTTCATAAATGTCGATTCAGACACAACAGTCAAGTTACAGCAACGCCATCTAGATACATCAAGGCCGTAACTCAGCCGTTCCATGCCGTCATAGTTTGCCTACTAAGTTTTGGATTTACACGAAGAAACAACAACAACAAGCATATGACGTCATTAAAAGTAACAACAAAACAGTGCAAACAGTAGGCGAAAAATTTCTACATTGCGGCCTTAATATAGAGACGGCGGTGGTTACAGTCACCACCACCTAATCTTCACTCTTAAGGCTCCGTCACACAAAACGCGATATGCGCCCGCGATATCAAATATGCTTGCGCCGCGCGCACTGTATGACGCTCTATTTCCTTATTATATCCGTAAGATAAATTGCGGGATGAACACTTGATTTCACAGAACGCAGTTCGCTTGCTGTGATCGGTTTCGATTGTAAAATAATACAAAGATCGCGTCACAATGGATGGGGTTACTAAACGTATGTTCCGCAAACATGTTTGCCATTCTGATCCCCTAACTGCCATTTTGCGGATCAACAATAATCTCCGGTTCTTTTCCTTTGTCTGCCTTTGTGGAATGTGTTAACGCAAACAATCCGAGTTGATTTCTAATCCGCGAAATGGCAGTTAGGGAACAGCACGGCAAATATGTTTGCGGAACATACGCAAGACGCAACAGTTTCATTTCGTAACCCCACCCAATGAAAGTATGTGAGAGATCACCGCGAACCCGTGCGATACATTTAATTACATTGGATGCAGACGCAGATCGCGTTGTTTCGTTTCACGTGAACTCCATAAAAAACTTTCAAAATTTTGATGATCGTGGAATCGAATCCGCTTGTTGGTACTGAACACGCACTGAAGCAACGCCATCTAGATATTAAGCAGAATCTTAGACGTCAAAATCAGCTACTAAATTTTGGTTATGTATGCCAAAATTGCACTGTTTTATTTTTGCTTTTAATGACGACATATGACTGTTTTTCTTGTTTGTTTGAATCCGTCATAAATTTAGTGGGTAGCTATGACGGCATTGTCCAGCTGAGTTGTGGCTATGATATATCTAGATGGCGTTGACTGAAATCACCACATCATCGGTTTGCGGTGCAGTTGCACTTTATTTCACGGGGAAAAAGTGTCATCGACAATGAATTAGGCCGCGAATGCACATTTATCTGAAATTGATTGAAAAAAAGGAAAGTTTCCACGGGTCCATGGTACATTTTTCACGGGAGACAAACGCAAGTTTTTCGCTCGGTGAACATAGTATACTTACCTTTAAGAAATGAATGAAAATTCGCAGATAATTGTGACTTGACTGCTGCTCATTTCGTCATTGAAATATAATATGAGTTGAATGAATTCCATTGCCATATAAGTTATTTCTTATTTTGTCATTACAGAGATATATTTACAAGTGAAGTCCTGAGAAAATATATAGTGGGAGTTAAATAATAAAAGAAAATATTTGAAACTTATTGTTTAGGGAAAAAAAATAAAAGTACATTAATGAACAGTTATTTTTATTTGATTTATTTTACAATAAAATTTTACCGTCGTGGCTTTTGAAATCTACAGATTATGCAAAAATACATAGATTTACAGTGGATAAAATTTAAGTACATAAACTTTAAAAATTATTTTTTGCAATGTTACCCGAATTTGGCAAATCATCGACCAGAAAATTTGAATTTCTTAAAATATTGGTTTTAATTATTTTAAAAATATTACGCACCGATAAAGTTTATCGGTCGACTAAATATTTCAGACATTTTTACGTATTAAGTATTGATAGGAAAAAAAATATGAATTTTCTATATAAAAACCTAAAAAGCAGTTCTTGTATGAGTATTATTCACACAAATTATAAACCAACTTGTCTCATCATTTTTAACTCAACTACTTTGCACGCTATTGTATATTCAGTACAACATGGAACATTTGAACTCGCAAAATCGCCTATCTGGATCGCATATAACAACTGGAAAACGATTATTGGTGAAAATCGTTAAAGGCGATGGCCTACTGCAAGCACACGATCCATACTGTGTGGTTGAAATGGACGAGCCACCACAAAAGAATCAGACCGGTGCACGTCAAGGAATGCATCCGTACTGGGATGAACATTTCCTATTGTAAGTACAATATTGACATTTCATATAAATTTAACCAATTCATCAATTTAATTTAAAACTCTTTTTTTTTCAGCGATCTAACAGCCCAATCGGCTGAAATTCTATTCGAGGTCTACGATCGTCCGGCCAATGCCAACGATCCGCCAAAATTCCTTGGTCTAGGATTGGTCGGTATCGATGAGCTCAGTGTTGGACCGGCCTCGACACAAGTTCTAGCCCTTCAGCCCCGTCCCTATGAAACGGAGAATGTGAACGGTGCTATTACTGTTGAATTTGTGTTCATCGAAGGTGCTGAAGTTCCTACCGGTCGTCGTCCGTACAAGTTGAAAGAAGCCTTGAAGATTAGCACGCCTATGATCAACGAGCATTTACGTAACGGTGCCGATTTGGCGGATGCTGCCATTAAAGCTATTGAGGAGGGTGCACTAAACACAAGCGGCAATCCAAGCAAGAGTACATTAATTATACATAGTGTCCAGAGGGTGAGTATTTGTTGGTGGTTATAGTGTTGTACATTATTTTTTAAATTTTATATTTTACGATTAAGAGAATTTTGGGAAGGAGGTGGGGATAAGGAGATGGTAGAAGTAGTTAGAAATAGATATTCACTGAGTTAATGGGTAGTGAAATTGGAAACAATGTAATTCAAATTTTGAAATGTTTGTAAGATATTAGATGTAGATACATATATACATATGTATATATACTATAAAAAAAAATCAAAACCCGATAATATTTTTCCCCCTTTGGATTACGTTGGTATTTGGAAAGTTTATTTAAATTCAAAATAAATATCCAGGAGTAGGTGTATATGGTATTATAATTTTTAATTTATTGTAAAGTAAAGTGTATTTTAATTTTATTTCAGCATACCATGCTTAAGTTATTCTCAATTTTTTTTTTAATAATAAGCGTGTTTTTAGTAGTCAATTTAGTTTTGGGTAACAACATTTAACCTAACAATTTTGAGATCTGAATGCCAAAAGCAGTTTACCGTTAGAAAGTCAAAATATTGTGGCATTTTTTTTTTAATTTTACAGAAATGACAGTTCAAAATACCGTTATAAAATTAGTAGTTTTAGTTGAATATTTGGATTATTTCAAAATTTGATTAGGGGAGTGATAAATCGTCATGTAACAGGACAAATCGTGATTTTCGTTTACTTGTACCAAAAAAAACTCGATATCTTGATAACGTAAAAATTTTAACAATCCTTTTTAAGTCAAATAAATTGTCCTAACCAGTATTGCTCACCCAATGTGGAATTGTATTATTACCCGAAACTAACCTGAACTGAATTAACATACAAATACGGTTAAATATGTCTTCAAAACGTGATCTTGAAAATTCAGCAGTGAATATCTATTTTTTTCTATTGAACAAAAAAATAAAAATGTTTAAAAAGAGAAAATTTATTTTGGAAAGGATTTCACACAAATTTGTACGCAAAATGACAAAAATTGATTTCATTACTCATCCGGACATTTTACAGCACAATGAACATTTGTTATTCACATTCCCAAGCTTCATGTCCTCTAGTTCCTTGATTTATGATTTCAGGAAATAGTTTTGAGATGTTTAGTATTTTGTTTCGAATGAAACCACATCCTACCCCACACCCGGAAAATATCTCACTAACACTCTCAGTTAGTCTTATTTGCATACGAAATTTGTTATATGATTATATGAATTCGTTACGATTTTTCATTTTTCGTTTCATTCACCCTTCCAGAATGATCGATCCAAATTTAAGGTAATTTCACCAAAACTACTAACCCTTTCATTTTTGTTTTATGTTTTAGTTTCATTTTGTGTATTTATATTGAGTTCGCTTCATAGATCCGAAATTTGTTTGTTTGAATTTATAAGATGTTTTGTTTGAGAGCTTTCGATTTATTTTTATTTGTAAATGTGTAAATAATAATAGATTTTGAAAATAGCTTTAATGGTGGATAGAACCAGCCGTATGTCTTAGATTTTTTAGTCAGAGAAAAAGTTGTTTTCGAACCATTCTATATTTAGTAGTGTAGTAAGCACTTGACCTAGTACATGAGCAGAAATGTACAGTTTCGGATTTAAAGCCAAAAAAAAAGAAAAACTCGGAAAATTTTTGTTTCAGCACATCAAAAACATAAGAAAGAAAAGAAATTCTCCACCACATTTTGCACTCTGAAACACGTAATGACTACACTAATGTGAATATTTGCATCCATTGCTCACCGAAATTTGAGATAAATTCCAAATCACTGGCTAAAACTCCAGTTTAATTGACAGAAATTTGGAATGGGTGATATTTGCTTGACCTCCCCAGCGTTGCTGAAAGTAAAAAGCCAGGATTTTGTCTTGGAGGACATGCTTGCCATATATTAGAATTGTACCGTAATATGTAGTTGAGTTCGGATGGCATACAAGGTAGTGCTTTTAAAAGTAATAAAATGTATGTTTTATTGTGTTGCAAACAACGTTGTTTCGGATAGGGCATGTGCCCTTCTTCAGTGTTTATTATACAGTAGAGTAAGCACTGTAAAAGGGTACATGCTCCATCCGATTTTTTTATTATAAAAAACCTGTGAAAACAAGAAATTAAAGAGAGTATCAATCTTTTAAAAATAATTTTATACTACTGAATTTACCAGTGTCCTGTTATTTGAAACTCTACAAACTATGGCTGTTTCAAAACAATCATCTCTTTCAATGAATACTAATCGGCACATTCCTAAATTTGGCTCTTCTGGCTATTTGTTTGCCAACCATTCTATCTAAGGGCTCCATTACACAGTCATATCTATATCTATATCTATACTATTATATAAAATTGCTTATATGGGAATGTTTGTAACGGTTTGGCTCAAAAACTACTGGACGGGTCTTAGAAATTATTTTTTCCAATCGCTACATCTGTGAGAGAGACGAACATAGGATACCTCATTTTTCCAATTTCGACTTAGAAATACGGTAAATTCCGTTAAGCCCAAAATTTTATTTACTCGCTTAAGTCTTTTCGAATTTTGCTTAAAGACGCATTTCCCGTGGTTCGATTTTGACCAAATTAGGTGTGCAGCTTAATTGAGGCATGTGTATGGTATTTTTATACCACCCCGTTATAAATAGGTCCTGCTGCAAGTGTGGATATGGCAAAAGGACACTTCCAATCATAAAGTGAAAAGAAGTCCAAAATTTATAGAAATCTAAATGTTTGGATTTATAGTGAAGAAGATATCAATATACTCTACTATCATTGCAGACATTTTGTATCCTTTCACAATTGTCCCTTTAGGATATAAAGGATATTTTTAGCAAGCAAATGGTATCTAAGTAATATGGGTGTCATATGACTGGAGATGCAAAAGCGTATGCAAATAAATTTGCCCGCAGTTTAAGTCCTTTTAAAACAGTTTGAACTCTTACAAGAACGTTGTAAGGAAATCTACATAACATTTGGAGATGGGTGTCATATTACTGGAAATAATTGAAGTTTATGTCTTAAGAATACATATAGAGTCCTTTGGTGAGGAAAGGACTTCAAAAAAGTAATACATAGTTAGGTTTTATGGGTTTGGCGCGGCATGTTGAAGCGTACACGGTTGACTATTTATGAGTCCTTTGGAACAATTTGGCTACTTTGAATGGGAACAAGGATATTCTTAACAAGGGAGTGGTATCAAGCCAGCGTTAGTCTACATTTAAACAATTGCTTTTAATGTAATTTGATTACTTTCAGGTTAAGCAAGAACATTATTCGCCAAAGAGTTTTAATAAGGCGAGATGGGTATTTGAATTTATGAATTTAGTAGTATATTTATTTAGTTCTATTTGTTCTACAGTTCTACTAAACATAAGATTTAATAAAGGAAATACATTATCGTTAAATGGCCAAAAGATGCGAATTCTCTCGCTGCATTTGAATAATTTTTCATAAATATTTTTGCTTCCAAAAGCTAAAGGAATCTGACAATGTTTTCCCCGTAATCTGTACACACATTCGATGTGTATGTGTGTGTGAGATAAAATGTGATTCGTTTTTTGGGAACGTGACATTGAGTAAAACCGTTAAAAGCTTTTACTTTTGAAATTTTCGAATTTTCGCATTCATTAGTTGTTATATTTTTTATTTTTAAAGTTGTTATATTCCTATTTATTGAGCAAGCTTTATTAAACGCATTTTGTTGATATGGGATAACCATTTTTATTTTTCATTATATTTATCGAAATAATCTAGGTTAGCATAAAGCCGTACTTCCTTTATTTATAAATTTTGCGTTGCTCAGTTTTTATAATTTTATTTAATTTTATATTTTGTAAAATTTTTGTGAAAACCTCAAGCTATTTTTGTTCATATGGAGGAATGATTTTCATTTTTAATTATTAATTATCGAAATTACTTAGGTTATAAATAAGTTGTTCGTGAAGTGAACAACGCGAGCGTAGCGAGCCCTAGATTTGAAAGCGAGCGAAGCGAGATTTCACAGCTAGTTTATATTATAATATCTATTATAATAGATATGATCATATCTATCATGGAAAATCCAATTTTTACATATTACACTACATCATATTTATATCATAATATCTATTGTTTATTCAAGTGTCAAATACAAAATTTGTTTTCTAGGCCAAGCAATGAACGCATAAAAAGCGGGTGTAGAGAACATCGAAGGAGGACGATTTTTTTCTTCAGTGTTTTGTTAGGAGTTGTCAGGAGGTAAGGCTACTAATTTTACTCGGAGCTGAGGGGTGCGCTAACGCGGGGAGGGGGGTTTAAATGTGCAATTTAGTGCTATTTTTTGTGTGTTGGGCTATATCTCGAAAACGGTGAGTCGTAGAGAAAAAGTTGTGAGTTAACATTAAAGCTTTCTAAATGTCTTATTTATTTGCCCATACATATGCAAAACTCCTAACGGTTCTTCCGATATTGTTTATGTATGTTTAGGTATGTTTTACTCCGAACTATCCATTATGGATCCATGAAATAAAAACAGTCACTACCAACCCCCCCCCCCCCCTTCCCCTACCGCTTTATCACAACGTTTGTCTTTATCCTTGTAAATAGAGAAAATTGAAAAAATTTAAAATTTTCGACTTTTAATAAACAATATTGGAAGAACCGTTAGCAAGTACGGACAAATAAATAGGACATTTACAAAGCTTTAATGCTTACTCACAACTTTTCTCTCTGCGACTCACCGTTTTGGAGATATAGCCCAAAACACAAAAAAATGCACCTTTAACTCCCCCCCCCCCTCCCCGCGTTAGCGCACCACTCAGCTTCGAGTAAAATTAGTACCTCCTAACTACTCCTAGCAAAATACCGAAGAAAAAAATCGTCACCCCCTTCGATGTTCTCTATAATGTCTTCTTTGATTGGCCTATTCCTTTAGTCGCGGAAATGCATCAAATAATGGCGAATTGTGCGTTTTTCGGGTCGCTTATTACTCTCTATTTGATTCTAAGAAAGAAGAACAGGTAGAAAAAGCCTCTTTGGGTACGTCCCTGGGTCGCCAGACGCGAAGAACACGGAATTGTTACGAATTTTTATTTTGACGTTTAGATATGATGATAGGTTCTATTTATAGTACATATGATAATATCTATTATGAAATGCCATTACACGGTCATATATATGATAATATTTCTATTTTATAATAGATATTATAATAGAAATATGACTGTGTAATGGAGCCCTAAGTATGTCAGGTTCAAGTCTGTAGGAGTACCTAGAATATAATATAATAACTATAAGGCTGCATTCAGGTAGTTTAATTTCCGAAAATCTGTCTGCATTCAACGAATTCTAAGCTTTAATATTTCCTTACTGAAAGAAAGATTTCTTGTCAAGCAAAAGTCGTGGTTTTCCGAAATATAGACGAACTACGAAACAAGGCGGCCAGGCGGTTTGAAAAATAACATCAATCGAGAGCATCCTAATGGGCTGGTTACACAGTACGAGCTGCTGACCTGACAGTGGACAGCTACTGCGCCTGTGTACTCGCATGAAAGTAGCTCGACTCGCATCGCCCGGTCACACAAGTGCGAGCTGTCGGCAGGTTTGTAGTTGCAGTTGCATCTCAGTAGTATGTCATGTCTCGTATAATGTTGTCGCGAAGTGAACGAGTGAACACTGCTTCTATCGTGATAAGAGCAGTTACAAAAATACTTTGCACTTTTAGCGTACTTCGGGCTGTCGTCAGTACCACTTCCACTCTTTTTGCTTTTTTGAATTTTTAAAACCTCTTGGTTATATGTAGAACGTAAATTTTTGATTTTCTTAGTTACTTCACTTATGTCTTTTAATGCCATTTCTACACGAATAAATTCCAGAGACGCTTTACGCAAATCTCGGTTTTTATAGCTTGGATCCAAACAATTCCACAGGTTTGTTTGGGCCTTGTATAAATCTACAAATTTCAAATTCTTCTCCGGAGTCCATCTACCCATTGTTGCACAATAAGCTCACACTGTAAACGACAAAATTTACAGACGAATGCACCCGGCGGTTAATTTCGAGCAATTGTTATTTTTCAATCGGTGCAATTTCGAATGTCCGAATCGTAGTATGCGATACCAGCTGACGTTGACTAGGGGCGAGTGGCCGAGTCAAAACAAAAAATGTTGTAGTAACTCGGATGCGAGCTACTGACCGAATCGCACATGACAGTAACTCGTATGATGCGGTCACATGGTGCAAGTAGCTGCTCTGCAGTAGCTGTCTAGGCCAACTCGCACGATAGCTCGCACTGTGTAACCAAGGCATAATTCTTTCTTTAAGTTTGTGTATCTCGGGGCGACCAAAATAAGAGTTTGACATAAGCCATGCTTTACTCGCCCTACCTAATTGTTGTCTTGTCGCTCACAGGCGCCTTGTCGTAGGGCTTTTCATTCACAGTCGCAAACCAGTGGGCCCACATCATCTAGAAATTACAATTGCTGAAATTATTGTTTCACTAAATCATCGGACCCCTCACCGGTTGGCATGGCTAGAATCTATTAATGCAAAATTCAACTTTTTTGGAAAGCTACAAGGGTCTTTGTAGTTTTTGTAATCGATAATCATGGTCAATATTGCGATTAGCATAAAGAGCAGATTTACATATCAATTTCGTGTACGACCCGGACCTACTTATCTAAAGCCGGCCCCACACCGACCAGAGTGTGGCACACACCGCACAAAAGACCGGTTCCAAGAATGATACCTTGGAGTCGCCCAACCACACTGCTGCACTGCTGCTGCACGATTTTTCGTATCAATCAAGACGGGATTTTGGGTTCCTCTAGCTAGCAAGACAGAACTACATTAGTAGATACTACACAAGCAGTGGCGGAGAACTTCTTGAGTGTCTTCACTGAAAAACTTGCTAACTATGCGATGTTTTTAGTATAACAATATTAGGTTTTACTATTTTGAAAGAAATTGGCATGGCATATTTCGCTGGAGACCACGGTATCGTACAATTTTTAAATTGCCCATATCTAAGCATAAATTGAGCAAAATTATGTTCTGTTAGGGCATAATGAAACATGGCTTGACAACGCAACAGACATAACTATTAGTTCAAAGAGGGACAATAAATTAGCCATTTGTGTTGACTTCGAAAAGCGTGTCTTGTCTAAAAAAAATATTTATGCTTGGAAATTGTGTGTAAGTGATTTTTGTATGCTTCGATAAATCTTTCTTCTGGGCTTTGGACACCTAAATCTCTTGACGCTTCGTCGCGGACCCTTATGCGCCCCAGACGAAAAATATATAAAACATAATACAGTAGAGCGTCGATTATCCGAACTAATGTCGACAAGGGGTTGTTCGGATAACCGAAAGTTCGGTTAATCGAGTTTCCATAGTAACATTGGAGGATTACCTAAAAGTTAACATAAGCGACAACATGGAAATGTGCCAAACAACTAGCACTGAATAAAAATAAGAAATTCGAAGTAATTGAGTGCTGCTGATGAGTGGTTGCTTCCTTCAAACACTTGATTTTTTCATTTGATGTAAAAAAAGCTCAGTCCCCGGTTCGGTTAATCGAATGTTCGGATAATCGACGTTCCGATAATCGACGCTCTACTGTAATCCTACCACTCGTGTTTATATGTATATTTCTGCCACAAGGAACCAAATCCAGTTGATTGGCCGGCTGAGTAGGCCAAAACCTAGAACGTAAATCTACCACTAATCAGAGCGTCACTTTTTACAGAGTTTTATTTACTTTTTCGTCATGTAAACATTAAGATCTTGAAAAGAGTATTTCACATACTTAAATGAATGAAGTATGAAAGATTCACAAATCTGCCACGCCTCAAAGTGTGCCGCTCCGGTCAGTTGTCCAGGGTGGCCATATGAGAAATATGGGAATGCAAACGAACCTGTTGTTTCATAAATTTCCGTACTGGTGTACTCTTTTGGAAAAGACAATACAAAGACAGGTCTACTGAAATTTCAAAAATTTTACCCAAAATGTGCAGTAGAGCAAAATTACTTGTCTAGAGACATCGGAACAGTGACGTAGATAGCTTTTCAGGAATCTGTGGCTCTAACTTATTTTTTATATGCAAGCAAATATTGCATGTCAAACGTCGCGGTCATGTTGATAAAAATATATAGAGCTGTTTAGGAACCACATGGTGTCGATACATTCGACACATGGCAAGCACGAAGTAGAATTTAAGCATTTGTTGGAGTGGCCGCCAGGGGGATAGCAATTTCCTGTAGTGTGAATGAAATTTACCTTGCCCTCAAAATGCCTTATTTAAGTCACACTACAGGGAATCACCATCTGGCTGGGGGCCGATTTGATTGACGGTTTGATTACTTCATGGGTTGTTATACAGATGGTTTTGTGCCGATAGCATGCATATAATTGTTGAATGTTCGATACAAGAAGATTCTGTTACATATCTAGGAACGACTATATATCCTTGTTGGCAACTGACGAATTGTTAAGTTAGCACATTCTTTGTAGGTCCATTTCATAAGTACCATAAATTCCTTCACAAATACCATTTTTTATAAGTCTGCGATTAGTTTAAATTTCAGAGTGTCGGAGAGCTAACGATTACACTAAATATACATTTTCCTTGAAAACTACAATTGATCCTTGATCGTCAGTACGCCACTGCATTTGGACGCTCCCGAAATATGCGAATTAGCCAGATTTTAGAGACGAATGTAATAGTTTTTACACTATTACATTCATCCATGCATCGCGTAAGCTTGGGAGTTCATTCGGAAAAATCGAATGGACAGGGGAATAATCAGTATATCCAGATCCGTTGAACTTAAAGGCCGTTTACACTATTTAACAAGTTGGCACCAACTTTTGAGCATTCAAACAAGTTGGCCCATTACCGTATACGTTTAAACAGAAATTGCACAACTTTTCCCCGTACAAACATCTTTTGTAAGGCTTACATGTTGCAAAAGTTGATATAAACCGCTTCAACAGCTGCCTAACTTAGATAAGTTTGAAGGAAAAACTTTGCACAAACAAATAGGCTAACTTGTAACTGTGTGTCGACACTGCATTACGAATATATCTCCACAATCATGGTGCTTCATGTTACGCTGTCTTGAAATATGCTTGAAGCTATAATCAGCGCTGTGAGGAAGGTGTCTTCTACCCGTTGAAGAATGTGCCGTTCTTCAGCTGGGTCCAGGCTAAAAATTAGTTAATAGAGTCATATCAATATTCTGTAACAAAAACTTAGCATCACGAATTTCTTGATCGGTCGGATCATCACGAATCTTAATCACTAGGATAACGTGGTACACCGAAACATTTTAAACATAGGTACACTGCCAGTAAGGCACTTAAATCCCTCCTACAAAAACGCGAAAATTACCAAACATTGCTATGACACCTTGCAATGAATGCATCGTCACTGGGAACAAAGGTGGACTTTATTGGAAGCCTCGACACTAAGCTGTGAAGCGTCGGAAGAGGTGGTTAGGCCAAAAATCTGTCTCATCGTTCTACAAGCTAGAATACCTGTGTGCTTCTTTGGTTGGGCCACAGTAAAAAGCTTGGCAAGGAACTGGAATAATCCTTCAAGTGTCCGTTAATCCGAATAACTCATCTACCTTACAGGCCAGAATATTCTGCCCTTTTAAGGTACGTGAGTTTGCGCAGTAGGTCCGTCAAAAACCATCTTGTCCAGAGAGTTTCCTCGGCGATTGACTAGCAGTTGCTTGATTTCGGTTATCTCTAATTGGGAATACTTTTACTCTGCTGCTGTGAGAAACAGACCACCTCCACTTCATTCATTTGTGATGGAAGGTGGTCGACAGAGTGTTGGCGAAACATAATAAGTTTAGGAGGAGTTGTCACTTGCGTCCGTTGTAAGTTAAGGCTAATCTCGACCATTTGCGATGAAAACTAGGAAATCAACTCATATGTAGAATACTTTAAACTGCAAATATATGTTGTTCTTAGTTTATTTGTTTTGTTGTCTTAGCCTGTTTTTGATTTTTTTTAAACATTTAATGCTTCCCTTAGAAAATCAATCACTTTTTCTTAATTGGGGAAACTACCATAAGTGTATTCCCATGAATTTAGGTTAAGTATGAAATCCTCCCATTAAAGCATTTTCAAAGTCATTTCCATTCAATCATTTGAAAATCATCATTATCATGGGTTAAATCGGATAAAGTAAGCGCCAACAGTATTTTATTGCCAAAACTGATATAATTATTTTTTCTTTAACAAAATATAACAGTTTTCTTAACTTTTTTTGAATTATTTTTTTTCTATTTTCCTTTCATTTTCTAAATAATCTGAATTTTTCTGACTTCGCTAACCAAAAAAACCTAACCATGCAAACAAATTAGGTCGAACTTAACAAAGATGGTCAAATACAAGTTGATGAAATTGCGGATGCCGAAGGTAATAGTGATCAACAGCAGCCAGGATTGGATGACATCGAGGGTATGGTAACCAGAGTGACAGCAAGTCCAACGGACAGCATGCCACCAACGGATGTTTTACATAAATCCGTATCGGCTGAAATTCATAATGAGCAGGCAAGTAATCTAACGGCTGAATTGAATGGAACCCTTAACACTGAGAATGAGAATGATACTAAGAATGATGATGATTCGGTGAGTTTTGATTTGTTTCTGTCTGATGCTTCAGTTGTTTTGACGATTTTGAAATGTTCTTTTTTGTTTGAATTTTTTCCTTGATCAGTAAAAAAAAAGCTAAAAACCTGTTTTTGAAAAAAATAGAGCGCGACTAACTATTTCCTCTTTGACACTTTTTACGTATACAAGAATCGCTGACGTCAAAACACACTATCTCTTCAATAACATTTTATTTAGATGTGGTCTACTAAATCGCAGGTCGGCTCACCCAATGCCCACTCTTCGCCGCACCATCCGCAGACCAATGGTCACGGTATGCACCCGATGAATCACAATATGAGCGGAATGCCGCATCAAGATTCGCTGGATTCGAGTCTTCAGGATCCGGATCGTGGTCGTAGTCGAAAGAAACGTGATTTCTTCGGAACGCTAAGACGTCGTCTGGGACGATCAAAGAGTCGAGCGAAATCGGCCGATCGTGGTATGATACCGATAAATTCAGAACATCCACACGAAACACGATCGATTTCAGCCGATCGCGGTACCCTTACCAATAGTTCACAAGGTAATTGTTGTTGTAGATGATGATGTAGTATTTTTACATTTTTGAATATAACCTTTGCCGCTGGTTGTAACGTACTTTTTTTCTTCTTTTTTCTTTTCATTTTATTCTCACCGTTTACGTCAACACATTTTAATATCCGCTAAAAAAATCACTTAAAACCATAAATAAAATTCACATTCGTTGTGGATAAATAAAAAAATAATTCTAATGGGAATAATATGTGGTGTCTCTGCTATACTATCACCTAATTGAAATATTTATTTTTTATTTTTTATTTTGTATATGCATAATAAATTTCTAAATTTTTCACTTAAAAATTAATCCCGGTATACATATTAAAACCAATTAAACGGACAAAAATTGAATGGGATTTCGACTTCATCTTGTTGGTATGCACCATATATAAAATGTACATATAAATGTCTATCCGGTACTTTCGTCCCTTTTTAATTTCTTTTCCAAATTTTTCGTTTAAATCCCACACAACTTTGTAATTTGTATTTTTGATGGTATCTTCATTTTTTTCTGTACGATGTACCACCCGTAATGTTTGTGTCAATTCGATCAAAACCTCCTCCTTCAATATTGGATCCATATTGTATACGAAAACGACAAAATGTTTATTCTTCACACATTTTGTTTGTTTTGTGTAAATTGTGTAAAACACGGTTGAAATAAAACAAAACTAGGACCGAGATTAATTGTGCCGACACTAGATCAATCAAGACGATCCTCACTTTCAGAATCATCCGCTCTCTCAGGTTTCTCGTCGGCTAGTACGAAAACATATTTACACGAAGCGTCGACATTAGTTCTGGAGACAATTGAGAATGGCGTTAAAAGGTGAGTTTAAGTTGTTATAGAATTTTGAAAGGGCTTGTTTTTCTAATAAATGGATTTGTACATTTTTTAGGCATTTCCTAGTTCCACTAGCAATAGCACAAAGGCCGAGATGGCGTCGTAAGGGCACGAAATTGCATATTTACAATGATCATACCTTTGTCGCCAAACATTTGAGTGGGTAAGTAAAATCAATGTTTTAAGCTCATATCTCTAGTCATGGGCGGAATGTATCACGAAAGCGTCTCCTGCAGGAACCAGTGGGAGCTGATTAGTATATCCCGAGCTCTGCGCAAAAGAAAATGGGATTTCTAAACTGTGAGTTTAATATACTAAACACTAAGGGACCACGGCGCTAGCTGAAGGCAAAGAAGTAACGCTTCATTTTTAAAAATCTACGTGTTTTGCATTCTATTAAGGATAACCTTGTTTTTTAAAATAAAATAAAAAACAGGGAAAACAGGGAATTCCCGGAAAGAATCATGCTGAGTAAAAGTCGATGATCGCCCCTGCATGAAGTTGGTCGCGTTTCCTATTCGAGCAAAACCCTGATTGTGATTTACACTCAACTGCGGGTCTCTCTCATTTCGGCTAGCGACACTGTCTCCTGAATTCTGATATATTGGGACACTTTATCCCTTCAGTTAAGCTAGCCGAGGGAGGGGCCGTCTCTCAGCGGGCGTGGACGTCGCATGCCGAAATATAGTCCATAGTGCTTGTTGAAAACAGTTTCTAAATAATTTATTTGTAACCAAAATTAAATTTGCTCAATCAAGTATAGTGGAATAAATGTGCTTCAACGACCAAGACTCGTGATTGTAAGAAGACGCTCGTAGTAAAGCGCCGTAGGAACAGTGAGCTTGCTCTGATCTCACAGATGGCTGACGGGTTTCTACCATGTCATGGTAAATTCAGCGTTTTGGGGTAGCTTTATGACCTTGTCGCAACGTTTATGAATTATTTTGTGCTCGAACTCGAAATGGGGGCTCCACACATTGTAATCTATAATTAAACAACATCTATAATAATCAAACAACAGCATTCCGATTGTCGCACAATGAAAGCTAATTCACTACAGAATAAGCTCCTTGGTGAGGCCTGTGATCAGATTTGCCTGCTTTCAAGTGTAAAGTTTGACCCCTGTACCCCTTACGATCGATATTTAGTGATATAATCGCACTTTTATGTTTGGCAACCATTCCTTTCCGATACCTCGTGATTTTTTGCCAATCTCTCTGAAATTTTGCACACACTTGTAGAGGTACTTGGCGCTCCCTTCGTTCCACTCAGATCTCGCACTGTTTCTCGCGCATTAGAGAATTCGCCAACTTTTTTGACGCAGTGATGTTGCGAAATAGTTCGGAGTGCAGCGAGCAGTGAGCTTATGGAAGACAATTGGTTGGTCGTTTATTCAGATCCTGTGGCTCGCTCTTTCCTTCACTCAGACCCGCTCTGTTGCGCTTTTCATAATTCGCCAACGTCCTTGCGACCAGCACTGATGAGAAGCGGATAAGGCGAGATGCGATCGCAGCTGAGTCGGTGGAAGGGAATTTGTAAGTTTTAGACCTCTGGCTCATCCTTAAGTTTACTTGAATCCTGTAGCTAACCTTCAATTGGCAAGATTTAGACCTCTGGCTCATGTTTAGGTTTTCTTAAATCTTGTCGCTTTTCAGAATTCGCCCACATTTTTGCAACGTAGCGCTGCTGGGAAATAGGATAAGACGAGCGCAGCAAGCGGTGAGCCAATGAAAGGCAATTCACAAAACCTCTGGCTCGTCCATACGTTTACTCAGATCCCGTGAGTCGCCCTTCGCTCCGCTCATACCTCGCTCTGTCTGTCACGCTATTGATAATTCAGACTTATGGTTCGTCCATAAGTCTACTCAGATCCCGTGGCACGCTCTTCGCTTCGTTTAGATCTTGCCCTATCTGTCGCGATTTTTAGAATTTGCCAACATTTTACGACGCAGTGCTGCTGCGAAGAGTGTTAGGGTAAGGTGCGAGCGAAGCGAGCGGTGAGCCAATGGAAGGCGATTCGTGGAATTTAGACCAATGACTCGTCCGTATGATTACTTAGACCCTGCAGCTCGCCCTTCGCTCAGAGTAGATCTTGCTCTGTCTGTCGCGCATTACACAATTCGCCAACATTTTGGCTTACGCAGATCTCGGACCTGGAAGTATGGCTGAGGATTTGCCTGAAACCCGAATTCCCTAATTAAGACAATAAGAATTTTTCTTTTCTGCAATCCAGCCAGTTTATTATACATTTACATCCGACGTTTCGGTCTTAGACCATTATCAAGGATCGATAATTACAAATTGTTACAAAATCATTACTTGGATCTACCTGTTTATTATTTACTTACCAAATAAAAGGTTTTTTATCAAAACTACTATGTTCTTACTTATTGTTCTAAGCTACGCAATGTGGGAATTATTATCTATTTGTCATTATTTAGGCGGGATGATAAGTATCACCTGAAGTTTGTCGTTTTCAATCATTTAGGCGGTATTTATATTTGATTTTTGATTCTATTAGACATGAAAAATTGGCATATATTTATTAACTTTCATTTCCATCTCCGATCTAGAGTTTAGAGACATATTATAATTTTTATTTATGTATATAGCTTCTTTTATTAGTAATTTTCTATTATTATTCTCTCGGTCTACTATTTCCGTATTATTAAAGTCCATTAAATGTTTGTTGACTTTTTGATGCTGAGTTAATATGTTATTATAATTAGCTATCCTATTTTTATTTGTGTGTGTTCCGATATTCTTGTTTTTAAATGTCTTGTAGTAGAGCCATAGTAATGCTCAGCATCAAAAAGTCAACAAACATTTAATGGACTTTAATAATACGGAAATAGTAGACCGAGAGAATAATAATAGAAAATTACTAATAAAAGAAGCTATATACATGAATTTATAATACTAGGCTTATTAAGGCTTAGTTTTGCAGACATTGTACGAAATATGACTAGTAGGGCAACGTGATTCCTATTTATAATTAATTATAATAATTATTATTTAGTGCTCGCTACGCTCGCGCTACTAATTTAACATTATGAGCGATTTTAAAAGCAAATCAACCTGCTAACTATAATCCAGGTTGAAGGTTATCTCTGACCACCCTCTGCACTTATCGGGGAAGAGGGTCCGATTACCTTTAAGACAATTTTGTGGCGAGTCCGGCGACACCTGAATCGTGTCGCTCCGCCAAAGGATTGCGGAGATCACCAACATCCAGGTTGACGGTTATCTCTGACCACCCTGGTGCTCTGATCGGGGAAGAAGGTCCGATGACCCTTTAGGAAATTTTGTGGAGAGTCCGGCGACACCTGAATCGTGTCGCTCCGCCAAAGTATTGCGGAGATGGCCAACATCCAGGTTGATGGTTATCTCTGACCACCCTGTGCATTGATCGGAGAAGAGAGCCCGATGACCCTTTAGGCAATTTTGTGGCGAGTCCGGTGACACCTCAATCATGTCGCTCCCCGAAAGGATTGCGGAGATATCGACGGATTTCCGAAGTAGTACGAAGTTGATTGTGAATTCGCTGTGACAACATCCAGGATGTATGTACGTAAAAACGTAGTCACCTTGAATACAATTTATCGGAAATACCGACGGATTTCCGACTACCCTGTGCTCTGATCGGGAAAGATTGTGGCGAGTCCGACGACACCTCAATCGTGTCGCTCCGCCAAAGGATTGCGGTGATGGCCAACAGCCAGGTTGACGGTTATCTCTGACCACCCTGTACATTGATCGGAGAAGAGGGCGCGGATGACCCTTTAGGCAATTTTGTGGCGAGTCTGGCGACACCTCAATCGTGTCGCTCCGCCAAAGGATTACGGAGATATCGACGGATTTCCGAAGTAGTACGAAGTTGATTGTGAAATCGCTGTGACAACATCCAGGATAAACTTAAAAACGTAGTCACCTTGAAATGAAAACGTGATTGCAACAGGTGATTCTCATACAAAATGGAATTTCGATTAAGAGGGGGAGGGGGCACTTAGGAACATGAAATATAGTTTACGACCTATTCCTATACCTAGCAAGAATATACAAAAAATTTCATAAAAATCGGTCCAGTCGGAGGAGTTTGGGAACAAACTTTTTGAGGAGAATTTTATATATTAGATAAATAAAAGTCTGCGTAGCGGTATGGTTGTAATTGCTGTAATTGCAAACTTACATGAAACCCCTCCCCCTTTTTAAGAATCACTGCTACAGTCTAAAGTTCTTCAAACCCAGAATCACAGCGGATACTGCCTGACTGTGTTCGTGTGAAATCTACTTTGAAATGGCACCCAAAGCAGACTACAAACTTCTCTCCACTCTATTTGAGCTATCTATACCAGGGCTGTCCAAACGAGACCCGATTTTTCAAATTCTGTGCTAATTATTTCATATGCACCGAAAAATTTGCGGCGTCAATACAGTTGTGTTGTTAGCGAATGTCTATGCTTATGCTAGCATGGAAAATATTCCAAAATTAAAAGTAAAAAACTAATTTCAAAAATTGGCTTGGTAAGGTTCTTTAAATGTCATAGGTAGAGGTACGGAAATCACCCCCCTCCCTCCCCAAAAGCAGTAATTTCGCTGAAATTGACATACAAAATAATTTTGTACATTTTGTTGTTAAATTTTCTATTACTCTGAAAATTCTGGATATTACAGTGAAACGAGGGTTCAAAGCTCAGTACTGCAAAAAAAATGCGTGCCCTTAATTTAAAAATTTATTATAGAATCTACTGTGGTTAAAAACTGCTTCATACTCCGAATTCAGTTGTCAAAGAAACGTGTCTCGCAATACATAGATACTAGTCGACAACACTCCTCGAGGAGTTAAGGTAAAAAGAGAAACTGCTGAGGCATAGGCATGCTAATATTGCCAGCATGCATTCTGCTTTTTGATGTATAGTTCCTTTAAATCGTGGGGGTCGCTGAACAACGAAAAAAAAACCTTTCCTAGCCTTACAGAAAACAAAGTTCATTAATCAAACCTCCGGTAAAACAGCTGGCTCGGTGTTAGGCAAACCATCGTACTCCTTATTCTGCCAACCTGACGAAGGTCAGATACATTTATCTGGCTCCTTCGTCTACTAGTTACCACTTACGATAAGCTGGTACTCTTGGCGTCCTACTTAATCCTTTCTTATTTCAAGCAGCATAACCAACATACATACATATGTATTTTACTGCGAACGGATTTTTCTGATGTGTAGCAATCTGGAATCCCCATGCTGTTGAACAAGGTATTTGTCGAGCTTATTTTATTCTTAACATTAGGCACTAGATGCGACAGAATTGAATTCCGACATATAAGAGGTAGTTACACACCAACCCTCAGAGCAGTTTGTAAGCCGTAAGGATGCATAACAACCTAATCACCGAGATGAACTAGCAATCTTTATTATAATTTTTGAGACCCACGCTATCGTTGATCATATTTCAGAGATCTTACAAGGGTTTTTGAAATAGGCATATAAGGTGAAGAAAGCCAGGACCTTTGCTTTGAGGCATACTTTATCGAAGCGAGCCTGGATCGAGTCGGGACTCCCTGAAAGACAACCAGCCCAGGGGTCGCGGCCAACTGGTTAATAGTAAATCGATAATCTAGGTTAAAATAACAGGCGCGACAATCCAGCATTGGACTAAGGCCGCAGGATGTGTTGGTGACATCCTATTTCCAAGATCTTATCTGCTTTTTGTTGAGGTAATGAGATCAGCATCACGCTCAGCAGTGTTATTTATCCCCATAAATGGGTACTCGTTTAACATCTGAGTGAGATCATAGTCCGTCACAAGCTCGTGAGTTCGAAAAAACACCATGATCCACGGTGAGATTCGAACTCATGAACCTGTGCACCGAAGGTGCGCGCACTAACCGCTAGACCAGCCAGACTACTAGGTTAAACGATGTCAATATTTGCTGTAGAAAAGGGGGAAAGTTATGCAATACATCCCCGGACTGAGAGCATTCCGTATGAAGAAAAACGGAGGTGATCATAGTTGGGTCACTATTCGAAAAAGGGAACGATATCTCAGGATATTGAATCGGCTGACCAGCAAATGCGAACTGAGCATTTTCATTTTTTTTTTTTGTTCTATAATTGTATTTTGGGGAGTCAAGTGAATTTCAGTCAGAGTACATACATATTGTTATATTCGAGTTAATTTATTTTGTATTCTTTTCCTTTGCAGCGGTGGCCTTCTTTGTGGTATTTGCACAAAATCAATTCCACGACGACCCGGCAAACAGGGATACGAATGTCGTGATTGTCACTTAATATGCCACAAACAGTGTCATGTGCGAGCACCACAAGCATGTTCGAATCCTACTGTTCTCTCTATGGAATTGTAAGTACAATTTTTATTTTATTTTATTGTTTTTATTATTCTTTTATATTTATTTCATAATTTTAAAAGTAGATTTTAGGTAGTCCAAGCGTATAAGATAAATGAATGCACTTAATTTAATTGGGGCCCAAAAATACTATAAATTAGAAGTAGCGCTCCTCTTTTTGTTAAAACTCTTTACCAATCAATGAATCTATTTTTCATAGAAATTTCCATATCACTATGATACCACATTCTTCTCGATTTCATTTATCTATATCCTTGGACTAAAATGTAGACCTTTTTCGTAATTTTTTTTTTTTTAACTTCTATACCGACAAACAAAATTATTAAAATTATTGTTTATTTCTTCAATTCTTTTCTTAAACTCTTGAAAAAACTACAACAACAATGAATTTACAAACGAAATCAGAACCACTCTTCCTGTACTTAATGACAACAATTTATAAGTTAACAAAAAAAAAGAAACTAATATAAAACAACTTAACTAAAGTTAAAGAAAACTAATGAAAAAAAGAGTAAAACATTTAAAAAAATAAAACCAATAAAATAAAACCAAAGTTAAACTAAAAAGGCGATAACGACAACATAATGACGATATAATAAATTAAAAAGAAAATTTATAGTTCCAGCTGGAACATATTTCGAATTAAAATACCAAAAGCGCAATATTTTTTACGTGTAGTAACTGTTTAAAAAAATAAAGTTTGATTAAATTTACATACATACATGTTAATCGAGATCGAGAGTCAATATAAATTTGCAAAATTGAAATATTGCATTTTATTCGTTCAAAAGTCTTTTGCGTTAAGCATACAGGGATACGTTTACCGTTATGTCTTGAAAGACAGAAAAAACTACTCCGATATTATCCTCAACAGATCGTGTCTATAGAAAGAACAATTTTATTTATTGCGAATGCAAATGTGAACGAATATACATACGTATGTGCTCAATGCTTCAATTTTTGAATTAGATGCAATTCTCGAAATAATATGAAACAAAAGTTAATCCTTTAGAAATTCGCTATTTTTGATAAAGTGTGAAATTTTTTTTTCCATTGAATTGAATCCGAAAAGAAACAAATTTAATTCCAAAAATTTAAAAATGAACAACAATTAATAAATACAAAAAAAAAGAGAAAATAAAAATTATTATTTTACCATAAAAAACAACAACGGAAACTTAATTACTCGTAAATACGGTCAACGCAAAATGTAAAGAAATTCTATCGACTGGGTAAGCTGATCAGTGCCTGTTGTTTAAATACACTCGCAGTCATTTCAAATGTTTTTTTCTTTGTATTTTGGCTAATATTGTTTTTGTGAAAGTTACAAATTTAACCAAAATCCATTTTTATAATCGTGTTTTAAGTGCTGTTTTTGTCATTGCTAAATTATTATTGATAAATTTAATCTTTAGCAAAATAAGAGTATCGAAAGCTAAAGCGTTTGAGCTTAACCGTATTTAAGCTAAATTATTGCTTGAATTTACATAAAATCTCAATTAATTGACCCGTTTTTAATGTGTCTTTAAAACCAAAAGAAAAAAAAAATATTTTTGTTTTTAAAACTTCTTCCAGTTTAAAACACATACTCGTATAAGTGGAAAGTGATGATGCATGGATGGCTAACAATTTTTTAATACGAACTCGCATGCCAACTTAATTCAATTATAATGATCCTATTAATTTTATACAACTTTTTATAGATAAATATCTAGGTGTTAAGATAATGCAAAGCATTGACAACATTTTTTACAACTGCTATGGTAGCAAAATACATAATGCATATACATATTTCCCTCATAACTTTTAATTTCTTACAATTATAATATCAGGCGCTGCCGAAATTTGAATACTCTTTATATTTTGTTAATGAAACTGAGGCTTCTTTTGTGCTATTAATTTCTATCGTAACTCTTCGACGTAGTGTTCCGATTTCATTCGTTCCCTATAACAGATTCCCTAAAAACAAGTTTTTCTTAGAAGAACCTAATTTTGTAGGGCAGCCCTATGTGGTATGTGTTTCGAATCCATCTGTTCGTGGATATGTTATGAATGAGTCCTTACTAGGAAAACCCTTGAATGATGTTTGTACAAGATTAGTTCACAAGAAAAAATTTTTTTTCGAAGAACCTAATATCGGCGGGTGGCTTCTACGGCAGTCTCATGACGTCACGACCGGATTCCTCTCGTTTCAATATACATATATACATATATGCTGCGTACAAAAAAAATATTCAAAGCCAAATAACAAAACGTCGTAGTTAACCTAATTGTCATTGGGTGGGGTTATGAAACGGAACAGTTGCGTATGTTCCGCAAACATGTTTGCCATTCTGATCCCCTAACTGCCATTTTGCGGATCAGAAAGAATCTCCGGTTCTTTTCCTTTGTCTGCCTTTATGGAATATGTTAACGAAATAACCGGAGATTGTTTGCTGATCCGCAAAATGGCAGTTAGGGGACCAGAATGGCAAACATGATTGCAGAACATACGCAACTGTTGCGTTTCATAACCCCACCCATTGATAACATACTCAGCTGACATTTTTTTTTAAATAGAGTGTCGTTGGGTTCGGAATCCATCCGTATGTGTGTGACCTTACCCACCCAGTAACATGGTTGTCACAATAAGTTAGCATAGCACGCTAAATTCCAGGAAAATAAGTCATGTGTAGTCGTAGTTTACAAGGCGCCAATGTCGACTCTAGCTTAAGGTTTGTTGTCCTCGGCACGATCCCAACGTCTCTAGTGACAGCGACTCGCTCATTCCATATAAAAACTCATTTTTCTCTCATTCTAAAAACGAGTTTTGATATGGAATAAGCGAGTCGCCGTCGCTAGAGCCGCTGGAATCGTGCCGAGGAAAATAAACCTTTATTCAATTTTTTCCATCCATGATCTTTTAAGATTTGTGTTGCTAGAGACGACACATGCGATGATCAATCAGCGATCGTAGTTCAGCATACAATTCCGACCCCATTGGCATATTTTTTTGAATGTGGCTACATTATTTGTAACGATTATGACTTAAGACAGACATGTGTATGGAAAATATCCGCATATACATAGTGCTCAGAATCGGTGATTTAACTGCGACCGCTCACAAGAGTCGTCTTTAATACAAACCTTTAGCAAGTTTCCATAATTATGGTCTTGTTTGAGTTTTCCTTGGGAGTAAAACACTTCGATTGACGATTGGGTTTTACGTCTTACTTTTACGAACATATTCTTAGGCCGCAACCACACTGATCAGGGTTTGTAAAACCACGCGGCACAAATCATGAAAGGTGTGAGAACACATGCCTGGAACGGACAGAAGAAGGTGATAATCCAATTTGTTATTTGTTCGTTATTTGGTAACTGCTAGCGATTTCGCTGGGTATCTCCAACATACCAATCTTGGTCCGATGTTTTGCGCTGGGTTTGGCGACCTCCGCATTGTGTGAGGTGTGGCAGTTGAAAAATTCTATAGGATTCTGCTCGGTGCGAAACATACTTTGTATGTAATTTATTTGACCTGCTGAAATATGTAATAATAATATTTAATGACGTATGCCTGGGACCAAGTTCCCATGGTCGGTAAACAGCAAAATGCCGAAAGGGACTAAAGTTTAATTAAGGTTACGATGATTACAATTTTATTGAAGGAAAATGTAAAAAAGCTGCGAAAACTCTCTCCTGCCCTTACTCTACCAATACATACAAACTCTTCTTTTTACTCGTATATACGGCTCTATGCTTTTAAATTCATTTATCCCAAAGGATAAAAAAAAAACAGAAATAGAGAAAAATTTCGCTCCAGGGGCCTGAGTCCAGAATAATGAATTTTTGTTTGGAGAAATATAATTTACTGTCCCCGTCAAAACAAGAATGCAAATTTTTAAAGCATTTTCCTCGTTATAATTTTATATACTGAGTGTCCGGAAACTGGCACATAAACGCTCCGGATTGTGATTCCTCATGTGATTTCCAGCAAAGAAGTTGTACGAAACATACCCCTAATTCTGAACCCTTTAGCTGTCACAGACATTTGAACATTTTGAAAAAAAATCATTTTCTTGTACGACTTAAACCTCAATATCTTCAAAGCTAGAAGGGTATAACCCCAATGCCTCCTCGGTCTTTTGATGTTCGTGACTATCCATTTTTTTCCCAGAGTTGGAAAGGAAGTGGTCATGGGAAATTATGGGAATAAATGAAAATAAAACTTCCAAAACAGTCGAATAGGATAAATGATGGAGCCAATATTTCCCGATTAGACCAGTGTTTCCCAACCTTTGCAATTTCCCGATTAGACCAGTGGTTCCTACCCTTTTCAGTCCATGCTCCCCTTGTGAGGTTTGAAGAGTCTGACGCCCCCTGCAAAATTCGTTTAGTTTTCTGTGATTTGGCTATCATGGAAGGGCAGACACAGCAGAAGGGTTCTCGTAGATAAATAAATTTAGGTAAAACAATAAGGAAAGAGGTCTCTATATTTTAGCAAAACAAATGATCTGACTATAAATTTCAATCAATAGTGAGCCTCCTGAGTTTGCATTAAAGGGTTATCCCCTAAAGCCTTGACATTGACATAAAAAAAAACTCAAATACATACATATGTATGCATATGATATTGCATCAAAATTTTATCTGTGCCCACGCCCCGTTGTGGGCAATTTTCACGCATCACTAGGGGGCGCGCCCCACCTTTTGGGAATCACTGGATTAGACCAAAATGTACATTGTTCAAAAATTGGCCTTAAATTACCTGGCTCTGGCGAATCAGTTATGTTTCCGATATTTTGTAAACAATCATTGTGCCTAGTAATGAATTAAAAAAAGCATTTAACAATAATGTTGTTTTTGTAAAAAATAATTAACTAAACAAAAGGAAATGATTTCGATTGACGGAAATCTTCATTTGGACCTTAACATTATTTTTTCTGTTAAGTGCAAAATATGATATCCATCAAGTGGCTACCGACAGTGTTGATACATACTTGTGCTTTTATCGTCTTTTCCATGGCTTCCTTGCAAAATACAATAATAACTCTTAGCATTCCTGTCGAAATATCTCCTTAAGTTTTGCGTTCTCCGTAAGGACTTCAACTGTCTAATTCACTGTGTTGTATCAGATATGGATTACGTACGATGCTATTTGTAAAAATGTTAACAACTTTCAATTTGGGTGATTAGCTTTGCACTACTTAGTAGATGCCTAATTATTACGATTGTTCTATAATTGTTTAGGGATACGTAGCCTGGAACCCAATTCATATCTCTTCTGGGGTAGGTGAATTTTGTCGGTTTTTATTAGAACCGCTAGTAAATTTTTCCCTAAAAAGGCGCTGCCCAAAGTCTCTGCGCCACAGACCTCATAAAAGCTTTCCAACGGCCTGTATACAACCAGTTTAAAACTAGTTGCCTCAACAATCATTTCACACTTATATAAAATACAAGTGAAATACATCTTCTTCGTAATTATATACTAACCCAGATACAAAACTACTTGCAATTGTAATGCAAAAGTCGGAAATTCCATTAAAACCCTTATTGCTTATTAATTGTTGTAATTCCCCTTATTCTTTAGTTTAACAAAAAAAAATGCTTCAAGACATATTTAATTCTCCCAGGTTTCGTTTTGATATTGTGTTCAATTCCTTTTTTTTTGTGCAGTTCTCATTAATGCTCACAATTATATTTTTTTTTAAATCGAATTTAATTGACAAAAATTTGTTTCCTCATTTCAGGTCAAAATTAAATACAGCGGCGGCCGATCGTAGCATACGAAAACTTTAAAAAGGCAAACATCCAGAAATTCCATTGCAACAAAAAACAGCCGAACAGACAAAAAAACACTATCCCACTATCAAAACACGGAATGAAGTAATTCCGCAGCTGAAAAAAAGAAATTCATTTTGTTAGAAATCTCAAAAGATTTTTTAAGCCACTCTTCTCTTACAAACTGACTTAGACAGGTCTTTTTTAGGTCTTACAATTAAAAAAAAAATAAAATTCCATAAGCCTTCAAAATAGTGTTTTTTTTCCATGTCAGCTAAATAATTGTCAGACTATATATCTACTTATTATTTCTACATTGCAAGAACGAAATTTACATCACAATGACGAAAAAATACTGTAATTCATTGTATAAAACTAAACTTAATTAATACAATACTCAAATAATGGTAAATTTGTTACGACAAGCCCAGGCAATCTTCTTTTTATTATTGACATAGTACTACTAAATTATTTTTGCAATTTAACTTACGACAAAAGATGTTTTTATCTACTTATATCAATCAAATTTTATCCGATCGTTATGTTGTTAATTTTATTAAATATTTCCAGTACACAGATATTTTATTATGATCAATTTATTCGAATATATATTTTTGTTGATTTTGGTTAATTTTATTCATATGTTTTTCATATACACGTTTTTTTCTTTTAAAAATATAAAACAAAACCAACAAACATTAAATAAAGGTGGAATTCTACACACTGGCAAATTGTCGTCTCTGTAATATTATTCGATATACGATCGAGTGATGAACGGCAGAAATTCAAATAAAATACAAACAGACAAAAATATATTAGGACCGTATGATAGGGTCAGAATAGGAAAGAACAGTACGTACAACTCTCATACAAATTTAAAAGTTGATGTTCTATATAGTACAACCCCTGTCGAATTTGTATGGAAGTTGTGCTGTTCTATCCTGTTCTAACCCAATAAAACGGACCTATTATCGCGCTGCTGAAAACTACCCGGGATGATTAATAAAACGCACTGAAACTATGTCAATTTCCTAGTGTGTGTGATTTCACTCTTATGAACAAACATAACCTATAAATAATTGAAAAATTATGGTTGTTATTGCTGCATGAGTTAACAAGCAGTAAACAGATATAAATACGTTTTTAATAAGTAACTATAATAAATAAATTGAACGTTAAACTACGAGTGAAGAAAACGAAAATAGTAATACAATACAATGAAATTTTAACAAAATTAAATAGATAGAAAAGTCTACTTTTACAACCGAAATAATTAAAAGAAACAACAACTTAAAACAAAAATTTATTCATTAAAATTATAACATTTTTACTAAATGTATCACCAGTACGAACGTTTCTCTTAATTTTAAATAAACTTTTTTTTTTACAGTAAAAAGTACATTATTAATGTATATTTGTCATTTTTATTATGTTGTTCTTGTTGTTTTTCTCGGTGGTTAGATTACATTACATTATGTACGTAATTTTTTATATACAAACTATATAAGTTTTCTTGGCACAACTTACAAAAGGACAAAACTTACAAGAAATTATGATGACTTTTTGAACTTTTTTTTAAATGGTACATATATGTATTTTAAAAGTAAACTGTTTGAATAATGAATAATAAATTAAAAGAAATTTACAATGCAATTTTTAAAGATGAATCTTGTAATAAAAAAAGAATGTATACAAATAAATATTATGTGTAATTATATAAAAAGAGCCTGCACACAAACAAAACAGAGAGAAAACAAAGGCAAGACAAATTCAAATAAAACGGATGAGGAAGAAAAAATAAAAGTAATATTGTTTTAAAAACGAAGACGAAAGAGTGGTTTTGTTTTGGATTTTTATTTTACAGTTCTTGATTCGTCGTAACTCCTAGTGAAGCATGGTGCGTTGACGACTACCGTGTGTAAGTCGACAATGTTTCAACGACAACTGAATTCGGAGTGTGATACGGTTGTCAGCCATACCACTCCCTAGTCGGTTTTTTTTTTGTTTATTATTCTATGATAAGAACATTTATTATCCTCTTCTGAGTAATAAACGTGCGACGAGCCATGCCGAGTATTGCAATCTCTTTTCTCTATGAATCTCTATACCACAGAGTGACGACCGAACCATCACGGCCACAGAGCACGATATCCTACGGCTAATTTTTAGTCCCTCCGTCCGTCTGTTAACTAACTCGAGAAAAACGGCTCAACCGATCGGGAGGAAATTTGGTAGGAATTTGTAGAATGTTAACAGCCCTTTGCACGAATATCTTAGAAATTAGTATGTAGTGCAAAGATAACAGTGTGTTCCCAGTTTTTTTTATTGGGTGAGTAAGCAAATCAAAGCAAATAACGGTAACAAGGCTATGGGTCTTAAAAGTTAAATTTACGGTAAAAAAGTATAGGTACAGGTAACTATAGGTACAGATATAAAACTAGCACAAAGATTTCAGATCAAAAGAATTTCAGTCACCTTTATTTTATAGTTATACGCAAACAACAGATAAAAAAGTACCTGTTTTGAGAGAAGTCCAACCTTTTTGTGTAACCAAGAGAAAATCGTTGATTCATCAAAGTCCAAATAACTGAACCGTACAAAAATGCACCAGGCCTTTCCGGCATGTACCCGGACCAGCTGGTCCAGACACCGTGCAATGCACAAACGTATTTTCCTAATAACTTTTCGCAGCTTCGTCAGAAGCGTTATAAATGAAAGGCCTCCGAAATGCATTCTAAAATAAAAATTTGGATTCAATATCCAACTATATGCGCAAAACAAATTGTTCTGGTAGAAATTTTGTTAAAAATAAAATTTACGTATACATATTTCTTCCATAGGGCTTCTTTTATTTTGCTTGTGCTGATTTAAAAAATCTTTGACGTTTTGTTGCCCATTAGTGCTGAATATATCTGACCGGCCTATTCTCAGAAATATTCTATTTTTTGGAATTTATACGAGTAATATCCCTGTAAAAGCGAAAAAGCCGTTTTAATTGCTACCATTAAATGTGGGAAACATGTACCGGCACCGAGTGTTGAACCTCTCCCGAAAGAAAATCCTTGCTATTGCCATTAGTGGAAATTGGTCAGTGGTGAAAATTGACAAATTGCTGTGGCGGTCCTAACAAAGAGTTATTCAAAGTTCCTACCTGAACCATGGTGATGGTGGGGTCACTATGCCTAATTGTACACGAACTCTGAGCTCTAGAAAGCCGCAGGATAGTAACTCAAAATTTTTAGAGATTATATTTTTTGTGCCAACTGATTAGGAACTTCCGTTCCGCACTCCTTTGGTCGGCGAGGTTGCGTCTTGAACTTTGCAAAACCCAGTGTTCGCATCAGAGCCAACATGCTACAAGTATGAATTCTCCATCGCGAACGCACCGTGAGAAGCCCGTACAATATTCTAACTCTATTTCTGCATACACTAATCAGATCCCAGGGATCGTTGATACGAGTAACCCAAAAACCATATGTTCCTGCAATGGTCCCAAATTGGTTCTAACTCTAGCGCTTTCCATGGACTATATGACTATATGGTCTTAGACCGTTTTCTGCAAGCCTGTACCAAGCCTGATACCGGATGCTTCCTATCCGGAATCAGGTTTGGGACCCTCTATGTAGTACACATATGAATGCGTTTGGAGCCTTCCTCACATCTACATGCCATAAATTGAAGAGTGGTAAGAAGGATTAAAAAGTAGAGTCTTCACTCTCTCGATAGTCCCAAAGCATACTAAGAATACCACTGCTAGATTCGAATTGTGGAATTA
The DNA here is from genome assembly GCA_949715475.1 of Microchrysa polita. NCBI lineage: Eukaryota > Metazoa > Arthropoda > Insecta > Diptera > Stratiomyidae > Microchrysa > Microchrysa polita. The sequence goes on along the minus strand of OX454415.1, from coordinate 127,768,869 downwards.
GGCGGAAAAAATTTAATTGTTAAATTTTTCTTAGCTGTTATTTTTTTGCAATTAAATATGAGAACTGGATAATTTTCCGAAAAAAAAGTTTTACATCAATATTACCATGTACGGCATTTTGGAACAACCGGAAATATTTTTGACGATAAGTACTAAGGGCGCTTATTCTTGATACGGAAATTCGCGTTTTTCACAAGAAATTTGAAAATGTTTACCAAAAACTGCTAAAAAGGAAGAAGCTCACAGTAGTACGAACCCATGTCTAGCAACAATATGATAGAATTTTAAGGTTCTACACTCATCTTGATGGCCTTTATGCCGATTTACATGGAAAAATTTGTAGGGAAGGTGGGAGATTTATTGTCCGTATCTTTTTCACATTAACCACACAGAGAGAACTTACAAGAAAAACCATAAGTGCCAAATTTCAAGTTTCTACTGTTATTCGGTCGAAAGTTATAAAGCAATAAAAATGTCTTACAGGACGAACAAAAGTCGTCCTTTCTCAGTAACCCCATTGTTTAGGAACCTTAAATCCATATATTATTTAAAAAAAATAAATAACAGGCGCGACAATCCAACATTGGACTAAGGCCGCAGGATGTGTTAGTGACATCCTATTTCCAAGATCTTATCTGCTTTTTGATGAGGTAATGAGATCAGCATCACGCTCAGCAGTGTTATTTATCCCCATAAATGGGTACTCGTTGAATATCTGAGTGAGATCATAGTCTGTCACAAGCTCGTGAGTTCGAAAAACACAATGGAACACGGTGAGATTCGAACTCATGAGCCTGTGCACCGAAGGTGCGCGCACTAACCGCTCGACCAACCAGACTACTACTACTACTATACTATTTACTCTCCAATATAGACCTTTCATTTCACACCAATTTCATTGCTGTTCATTCAACGACCAGTTTTCATACAAAAGTGCCCATCCCTTTTTAAGTTGTAAGTTTAAAATGTATTATAGTCTAAGAAAAATGGCATATTTGCTCGGCAAAAATCCTACATCGGAAATTTTGTTGGATTATGGTTGGGAATGGTCCTCAGATTATGGCATTAAAAGTCCCAACCGATTGGAGGTCCGCAACCTTTAAAACAGGGGGAAAGGGGGGCATTTTTTCGTTTTTTTTTGCGATTATTTCAAAAACGGTAAAATATACAAACAGAAACTACATAAAATTTGTATGGGAGGTACCCTTAGTTTTTATTCGAATGAGCTGATTTTTGGTGGGTGGGGTGACTAACACCTTCAATCGCAACAAACCAAAATTTAGCACTCTACTTCAATTTTGGGGGGAGTTATGGACATGCCATTTTGACAAATTTAAATGGGGGATAATGGGGATTCTTGACCGGAGCGACTCTATGTTTACCTTAAAATTATCTTGAACTTATTGTGAATACTTGTACAAAATTTTACGGCTGAGCTAGCATTCTTTCAAAAGTTATGGAGCTTTTAAAAAAGGTCTAAAATGAAAATATTCTGAATTATTTTCTAGTCTAACGCCGAAATATTCAATTAAACTCTGCAAAGATAATTTTATGCAGTTTTTTTCTTCCTCAGGCCATTTTTCTGTATCTCTTACCGTTTTAGAAATAATCGCAAAAAAAAACGAAAAAATGCCACCCTTTCCCCCCTTTTTTCAAGGTTGCGGAACCCCAATCGGTTGGGACTTTTAATGCCATAATCTGGGGACCATCCTCAACCATATGATCCAAACAAATTTCCGGTGTAGGATTTTTGCCGTTCGATGGCCATATTTTGGCTCAATTTTCTTAGACTATTAGGCTAAACCCCTGTTTAGTTTATAATTAAATAAATAAATGTGCCTACCAACCTAGAACCTAGCCTAGAAACCCAAAATTCAAAATTAGGTTCTTCTAAGAAAAACGTTCTTCTTTATAAACCAATCTTAACATAACTTCATCCAAGTGTCTTCCTAGTAAAGCGTCAAAACATATCCAGGAACGGATGGAGTCCGATCACTACGTCATAGGGCTGTCATACAAACAAACCACTGAAAATCAGGTTCTTCTAAGATAATCTTTTTTCTTTTTAAACAAATCTTAACCAAACTTCACCCTAATGTGTTTCTAGTATAGCCTCAAAACATATCAAGGAATGGATGGAATCGGATCACTACATCATAGGGCTGTCATACAAACCAAACCCTAAAAATTGGGTTCTTCTAAATTTGTTTTTTCTTTTAACCAAACTTCACCCAAGTGTGTTCCTAATAAAGCCTCAAAATATATCTAGGAACGGATGAAATCGGAACACAACATAGGTTTGTGGTAGACATTATTAACACAAAAGATTCTTAGGTTTCATTCAAGTGTGACGGGTATTCAAATTTCGGTCGCTCCCGAAATTAGCCACGGTCTAGTTTTAATTTATTCTAGTTAGATGTATTCGACTCAATCCAGGGCGTCCAACCGCACCCTCACCTCAGATTGTAATTTGACTCCGCCTTCAAAAGTTGGGACTTAAAGGCGAAACAGCTAGCTTACGTTACCTTCCGTTACGTTACGTCCCGTTCCAAATGAATGGTCAGAATGCTTCGATGCTGGGCACGTGCCTAAGTTGGTCTAATGGAGTTGTATGTAACTGCACAGATGACACGTCACGGTACGGAAAAAAAAATTGTACTAGAGCTCTTCGGTACGTAACGGAAGTGTTTGCACAATATCCCTCGTGCGAAATTCTGCTAGAAGCATTTACTCCGAATGGCCTATTGATGGCGGGCAATTCGGTTTCATTTTGCAAGATTACTTATACTTTTACGGTTATCAAATGTTGAATTTCAGAATAATAATTTCTGTATTTATTACACTTTAAATTAGCAGTTTTTTGGTGCAAAATATATAGAAATTTTGCCAATGAGTTCTGAAAATATTGCATCGATAATTTTGGCCTTTTTTTACTACGATGAGTGAATCCACAGTATTCCAATTTTCGTACAAATTTTCGCTACTGTGATTGGAGTATCAGAGCTTTATATTGGGTTAGATCAGTGGTTCCCAGTGACGTAACGTACGGTGTTCAGTGGAACACGGGCCCCCAAGCCACAGGGGCTCCTAGAGACGAAAGTATAAAGATTTTTCTGATAATTAAATTAAATGTTTTGGCTTGTTCTGCTATCCGTTCTCATAGGGAGAACTTTATTGTTTTCGATATTTTCCGCTATGTGTCCGCTATATGGCGGACGTTAAGATAAGTATCGCTAGTGTCGATAAGAAGAACAAGAAAATTCTTCTTGCGAGAGCTGATAGCGTAATGTTCCTTTTTTTTTGGGGGGGTTTTCGTCACAAGAATATTGACGTGGAGTTGAACCTTTAAAGTCGCCTTTTTGGGGGGGGGGGGGGTTTTCGTCACAAGAATATTGACGTGGAGTTGAACCTTTAAAGTCGCTAGGAGGAGTGCACCTCTTAAGGGTTCTTGCGTAAATTTGAGCCATTGTGATCCAGGTCGTTGAGTGTTTGAATCTTGAAGGGAGAGTGAACAACTGCATGATAACAAAAAGATAACTGTGGATTTATTGACCGATAAATCGTTCAATAAATTCGAAATTAGACATTTTTTTAAACAAACAAGCATTCCGTAATTAATCTGCAGTTTCCTCTGCATGACGTTGTTTGTGGAAGCTCAACCATGAATTTGGTTGAAATTTTAATAATTTAAATTACCTTAGGCATAAATACGCGACGCGAACGAGTAGGTGCTCGGTCGTCAAAGCTCTATATGTGACTTACCTGGTGTAATCCCCAGATCTATCATCTGAAATCAAAGACTGTTACGGGACAGGCATGTGTAGGTTCTCTCATTGAGGCGGCGTTTTTTGTCATTTTGAATTTTCTGATATGATAATAAATCATATAGTTATGTCCAGAAAAGGGAAATTCTAAAAACGAGAGCTTGTTGGGAATGTGGATAAAGTACAGCTTTTGTGTTTTTAAATTGAAATTTTCCGATAACTCGGAAATTCATGAGTAGATATTTCTAAAATTTTCAAACTTGTAGGACACCGTAGCAGCTATTTATTTGCTATGAATTCAAGGCCCTAACTATTAGCCAATTGTTTGAAAAGGATACCAAATGTGAGTAGAACTTAAAATTTGGACTGTTAAACATTCGTTTAAAAAGTCGTAGAAAAGTTTTGATTACCACAAATTTAATCCTCTAATTTATTTGCGCGTTAATTTAAATCCCAAAAGGCTCGTCACAAACACTTTGGGCATGCTTAATTTTCTGGTACATACTTTTTACTTCCTTTTCTATTTCATATAGTACATAGAAATGTTATATGTACTGAGTTCACCGAGCGAAAAACTTGCATATATGTCTCCGGTGTGGAAACTTTCATGTGAAGTTAGTACCACCAAGCGAATTCAATTTCACGATCATCAAAATTTTGACAGTATTTGCATGGATTTCACGTGAACTGACGATGTTAGTACCTACTGAAAGTTGTAAAAGAAAATCTGTCGAGTCACTGATGCTGGTCAAATAATTTATAGTTAAGTTGATTTCTGGTACAGTGTAACAGACTAAGCTTCGGAATTTTAAAACTTACGAACATTTTTTCATATTGATTGTATTGATTGTTTGCAATTTGTTGTCAAAAGCTCTTTCTATATTTTTCCTATTTTTTATATCTTCCCGAAACCCCTGAGAGATCTTCACGGGACGCTAGGGTACCGCGGAACTTCGTTTGTTTGTTAATTTGTTTTCGAACTACTGCATAAGGAGGTTTTCACACTTACGGCAAGATTACGTAATCTGTGCAAATTACTTAATTTGAGCTGTCAAATTCCATGCATTTTTAAACTCACCACACCACAGATTACCTAATCTGGCCAAATTCAGTGCAAGTGTGAAAATCTCCTAAGACTATATGTCTTTAAATTTTAGAAATATTTACAATTTTGTTTAAAGATTTAATTTAAAAAATAATCCTGATTATAGCTTTAAGAGTTCGTATTAAATTCAATAAATTGCGAACGACTAGAGAAAGCCAAAACTTGCTTTGCCCTGCTATATATGATAAAACCTTTCGTTAAATTTTTACTTAAAAAAAAAAAAATAATAATGTTGATAAACTCAAACAATAAAGTAAGCTTCATGATCATCAATGTGGCACGGATAGCCCGACGGCGGACTTTGGCCGCCTGAATCGTTGACCTCCAATTGTCGCGGTTACGTGGCCTTGTTCTCCAGTTCCGGAAGCCCAGCAGCTGGTGGGCGTCTTCACCTACGGAGTTCTCCCAGCGAGCTCTCGGTCGTCCACGCAACCTCGCACCGTCAATTCGTTGTGCGTTCATCACTTTCTTTGGCATGCGATTATCGTCCATCCGTCGTACATGCCCCGCCCATTGCAAATGTTGAAGCTTCACGATTTTCGATACTTCCAGCTCATCGTACAATTGATACAACTCATAGTTGTACCGGATGCGCCATTGATCTCGCTCGCGAACGGCCCCGAAAATTCGCCGAAGGACCTTTCGTTCGAATCGGTCTAGCAAAATTTCGGAGCCTTGGGTGAGGGTCCATAATTATAATTAATTAATTATAGGGAGGACCGAGAAATATGTCTTATTTGATAGTTGTATCCGTCTCTTAATTTCGTCGATTTCGTTGGCGTCCTTTAATAAGTTACAACCCAGATAGTTGAAGTTGTCTACATACTCGATATTGAGGTCCCCCACTGCGATGCTTGAATTTGCTGGCGTCCTTGTTTTCGATTGCATCATGGCCTTTGTTTTGCTTTCGTTGATATGTAGTCCAACTTCCTTTGCGGCGTTATTGAGGTTATGCAGAAGGCTTTCTGCATCACCCAATCTTCGAGACATGATGTTGATGTCGACGGCGTACGCTACTAATTGAGTCGACTTGATGAGTAGCGTTCCGCTGCTGTCCATATTCATGGCTCGAATTACATACTCCAAAGCAAGGTTGAAGAGCGTTGGCGCCAGCCCATCGCCTTCTTGAGTTCAGTACGAGTTTCAAATAGGTCAGTGAGTCGTTTCTGCACCCTGACCTGCGATACGGTATTAGTCATCGTCATCCTTGTGAGTCGCACTAACTTTGCCGTATACTAAAATTCAGCATAATGTTATATAGTCCTATGCCTGCTTGAAGTTGACAAAGATTTGGTATACGTCGATGTTATATTCCCAGCACTTTTGGAGTAGTAGCTTCACTGTGAAAAGCTGATCGGTCGTTGAACGACCAGATCTGAAGCCGCCTTGATACTCGCCAATGATTCGTTCTGCGTACGGATTGATTCTCTTTTCGAGAATTTTCAATAAAATCTTATAGGCCGTACCAACTAATGATATGCCCCTGTAATTCTCACACTTCAGCTTGTCACCCTTTTTGTGGATTGGGCAGATTATACTTTTGCGTCAATCTTCGGGGATTACCTCGTCATTCCATATTTTCAGCAGTAGCACATGTATAGCGTAAGTAAGCTTAAAGCTGCTTAAATTGGAAGCAGTTTTGCAGCGTTTCCTCTTCATTTGCATTAGCTTTCCACTCTCCTGAAGAAATGCTTATAATTTTATGTACTGTATATTTCCCTAATGAAAATTGCGCTTTTGTGGAAGAGCACTCCGTGTTTCACTTTATTTTCAAATTAAAATTAATTTAAATTAATAAAGTAGATGATCGTAAAGCCACGTGCTGTAGTGTTTCTATTTTATGGATACCCTTCTATTATTGTTTCGTATCGAACTTACGGACCGTCCGTTTTACCAGCTTCTCGCACTGAAAAATATTCACTTGAAATAAAACGCACAACTTTTATTGTACGCCTGCTCTACTTGCACCAATGCACCTTGCCCTCTTGACAGTCGGATGACGATTGAGAGTGATTCTCGCTCGTCGGTATTACAATATTGAAAAGACTAGTACTAAACCTTAAACCTAGTACTCTGTACGATACAATTATATAATTGAAATTTGAGGAAGTGCTAAATTTTTTATTGCACTACACATGTTGAATAATTCCATTTCCATTCCATAATATGCACAGATGACGTAATCTGGCCGTAAGTGGGAAAAGCTCCTAAGCGATCATAAAATTGGAGTTTCTTCGAAAAACTGAACAAATTTGCGGGAGTCATTCGATCATGAATTCCAAAACAAACGACTATGAAAAACGGCCGAAATTTAAAAAATATTTAGAAAATATTCTGAATGCATTGTGTGCGCATCATTTCAGTTTTCATTGGAATTTTAATGCTTTTTGAAACACTGCCCTGAGAAGCAATATATTTTACAGCAAAGAAAAACACATCGGTTACTCGTATGTGACTACTACTTTTTGCTGCCAAGTTGTACCAGTGACGGAGGGCGGCAATTGGCTACTGCCCAGGGGTGCTATAGACACTAAATCTGTCCCTGACTGAATGAATATGCAGAATGCTCTGATCTAGAAGAAACGTTTGTCAGATTATTAATGGTTAAGGTTACCAGAGACTGCCTATAAGGGGGCTAATATTACCCCCTCTATGGTGTCTGGGTGATTTTCGTGGGAGCTCGCGTCTAATGGCTTCTCCGTACTCTGCTATGCCAACGTGTAAAGTGAGTCTGTCTTTGTTTTAAAATATTTCCTTAACATGTTACACGGCCGGATTTGAATTTGATTTCAATATAAAATCCATGGATTGCAATCCATGAATATACCGTGTGTGTGCGGCCTAAATAGGCAATTCGATCTTGTCTATCTTGGAAGTCTGCTATCTATAATATGCTCGGAGAATACCATAATAATGGTTCAGAACAATAGATGTTTATGATGGATACAAGGAACGCTTGTAATCAACCGTAATCTTCCAGGTCGTATAATTGTGTCTAACCATTTTGCATAACAGAAATCCAAACTCCAAAGTAGTAGTAGTAAAATTGACTTTTTCCTAATTTTCCTTTTTATTGAATTTATATCTTTTTGATGTAATTCGAGTTTACTGTGTACAAAGTATAATTGTGTCTACCCATTTACCTAACATTTTTGAATGATATTATACTTTTTTGCAAATTTGATATTTTTCCGTTAAAATATATTTCCTTTTCAATTTCATAACGACTCCACTCCATTGTGAATTCCATCCACTGCACTTCCATCCGAACGTCAAATTTGACATTAAGCTGTCACATTTAATTTTCACCACAATACAAGTACACACCTCCCTCGCCCTTTTAATACACCACACGAACTGTCGTCGTCTCTCGTTTTCATTCAAAAATTGCAAATGGCGTAGACGGGCGGACTGTGTCATACGACGACGTTCTAGGCAAATTTACGAATTTCTTTGAAATTCTTCTCGATTTCGACCACCTACAAATTTCGATTGGGTGCCAAGTGTCGCGTGGAATTCGTACAAATATTCATGTGTGCCGTTAGCATCTAAATATGCCGTGAAAAGTGCGTATGCGACGCAAACGATTTCGCCCGACGAGTGCAGTGTGAAATTCTTCTGAATGGCTCTCGGTTCTATGTGCTGTTGTGTATGTCGTCTGCTGTGTCGTTGCTGGTCGTCGTCGTTGTAGTCCGTGTCAGGTGTTTATAGTGAACCACAAATTTTGTGTTGATCCGATCCGGAAAGGAATTTGTGCAATTAGTGAGGCTAATTAGTGCATAATCGCGTTGAATGTGTTTGTGCCCAGAGTGATTCTTCCTCGTCTCTCCATCGTGGGTGACAAGTGGTGTGTGCAGTCTTGCGACGTGTTTTGTTTTGATTTTGGTTCGTGCGAGCACAGCTGAATATTGGAGCAGCCACTAGCATCGAAAAGAACCGTGGTGGAGCCCGAGTCTAGAAGGTGCTGATTGCAGCTGAGAGATCTCGTCGTCGACGCCGTTGGAAGCACGCGAGGAAGGATGGCGCACGGTTCGAGCCTCCTCAGCTCGGATATCTCGCGGCGTAATCCGCAGGATGAGTACGAGCTCATTCAGAAGATCGGCTCCGGCACGTATGGCGATGTTTACAAGGTAAGAACCCAAAAGAATTTTCATTGTCCTCAACCCTGTCCCGTCGCCGGAGTGACAAGAGTGGCCTTGTACCGAAATGGGCGTAGTAGCGACGAGTTGCCAAAAACTCTGAGAACAGTGCGCAACACCTGCCCCGACTGCTACCCAGGACGACAAACGACCAACTCCCATTTGAGATTTCAAGGTTAGCCTGCACCATGGCAGCAGCATTCGATTGCACTATACCCGCGAGCCCCGAAGAATCGCGGTCGCTCCTCGTGCCTGAAACACAGCTCCACATGTGCCTGTCATGTGTGTGCGCTCAATTAGTCCAACAATGGGCCCTTCTCGGTCGACACTTCCGATTGCATTCCACTCGACACACAGCCCATGTATGGTGACCCCATTTAGACCCCTTGGCAGCAGTTGTAATTGCAAGTGCTCCACTGTGCTGATTTCGCTGTTGCAAGCTGTGCTCCGCTTTTCGACGGTGACCGTGGAAACGATTTGGGTTGCGGGTGCTCAGCTCAAGTTTCCGTCATCAAACCACACTTGGCCGTAAGAAATCGACGACGACGATAAGAAATGCACGAGTGCTGCACGGCTAAGCATTTTCATGTTCTGCTCTTGACGTTCGATTCCCATCAGAAAATTTCCCGGAGCTCCAGTGGGTATCACTCATTCCGTGCGAAATAACCTGATTTAATCGCGCGCCCACGACCTCTTTTTCTCAAGACGTATCGTATCGTTACCCTGAGATTCGGAATCGATGGTTTTCGCGCGACAGGTAAGTGTCGCCCATAGCTTTCGTCGTTGCCTTTGTGGGACGCCTGTGTTGGCCTGAAGTTTTCTAATCGTTTGGATGCGAGTCCAGCAACAACTTTCACGCCATTCCAAGACGACAAAGACGTAGTACGAGTGGAAGAGGCAAAACCCACAAACGCGCTCTTGTTCTGCCACACCGTTTGATGATGATGACGACGACGACACGACCTTGGATGGAATCAGAAGTGCGGAACTTGAGGCTGTTGAACTGCTTCTTTGCATCCGTGCCGTGCCACGAAACTCAAAGAAGATCACGGTCTGGTCGCGTTTTTTTTCTTTCCTAGCCGGCCAGTCGATGACACTTGAGATTCAGCGCGAATGATATTGCGTGTCAACAGAAAGTCGCTTTGTGTCGGTCTTGTGGGCAGATGGGAGAATTTGTCATGTCGTTGTGATGATTCCATAATGGAAATCATTTGGACGGATTAGCGGCAGCGATGGGCTAATCGAGCCGGCCAATAGACGGCTGAAAGATGGTTCTCATTGTACTTCCTTTCCTGGAGGGACTAATTGCTGATTAGTGCAACCAATTGGATGAGTAAGGGGAAGAAGCACTTATCTCATTTGCTTTGTATTTAAGACTATCAATTATAGGGACGTAGTTCATTCGGATTTTAATGCAGGAAGTTCTGATCACTTAAACATAAATAGATAACAGGCGCGACAATCCAGCATTGGACTAAGGCCGCAGGATGTGTTCGTGACATCCTATTTCCAAGATCTTAAATCATCTGATCACTTGCCCAGATGAATTAGAGAAAGCAGTTTAGAAGAAGTTCGAACACTTAAAACTGCTCTCAACTACACATTTCTATAAAGCTTGCCTATTAAATGCAGGCCATTTATTGGTTTTGACTTTGATTTAACTGAAGTGCATCAGGTGACTTCACAGTTTCACTCTCCACCATCTCCTTGTTGAATTTTGTTGTTGTAGCGATTCATGAGATTTTTCTCTGTCGAATCCAGGGGCATTTTACAGATCTTGTCGGTTTTAATGACGGGCTTGCTCCGGTACATTTTACATCGTAGAAGCGTAGGAGACAGATTGTAAAGACAATAAGACAATAATTTATAGTCAGAGTGGTACTCGAATCCCCCGAAAGTGAACTTTCGAATATCGAAAAGGTTCTGTTCTCATGCTGAAGCATAAGTGGGTCGACTGGATCAAGGTAGGAGACCATTTATCAGTGACACTACTTTGTATCTTATCTCAGCATGCAAGGGGGTTAAGGAACAAATCAACCTTGCTGCTGGTGGACTACGCTCCAATACGCCTTTAGTATGCGCGCGGCCTTACGCGTTGACAGTGGTACCCTATTGAAGCTGATTGAGCTATTATTTAAAAATCTTTAATAAAAATGGGTTTCTGCCTCCTACCGAAGAATATCAACTGCGAAAATGCAAAGAACACTTTTTTGAGGTCCTAAACAACAGTTTTGGAGCTGCAGTGAAACCGTCACTCAAGTAGCCTTAATAGCTTTTAATTCCAGAACACCATCTAAGATGTAAAAAAGACGGGTTATTTATCCTATGGACGTCGGTAAGGCCCCGGGAAAAGATGGAATTCCAGTTGAATTATTTCAAGCGGATTCTAATGCTGCAGCGCATATTCTTCTTGCGAGATTATTGGAAAACCGACACTCTTTCAGGCGAAACTGCGTAATTATTAAAATATTAGAGTATGCATTAATATCTATTAATTTGTCTATTAATGCCTGCTCTAAGATTAAGATACCAAAAAACGGCAACATTAAGGATAGTAATAATTGTCGTGGGATCCGCCTTCTTCCAGCTGTCTCAAAGCTGATGTCTAAATTATTTTGAACCGATTCAAGGATGAAGTTGATCGCACTTTAAGATATGTACGGGCTGGCTTTCGTGAGGGTTTTTCATGTAGCGATCATATAAGCACTCTTTGAATTGTTATTGAACAATCCGCCGAGTAGAGAGCATTTGATTTCGAGAAGGCGTTCGATACTGTTGACCGGGAGTATATCTGGAGAGCCTTTCGTAGGAGGGGCAAACCAACTAAAATAATTACCATCATCAAGGAATCCTATCAGGGCGCCCAATGTTACGTTTTCCACAAGGGTAAGCTTTCAGATCGTTTTGAGGGGGACAGCGGAGGGAGATGGCTGCATTTGGTCTCATTTTTTCTCATTTCCTACGACATTTCAAGGCCAGATGGGAATGTATCAGAAGTTGGAAGTCTTAATGCTGGCCTCTAAATAAACGCTGCCAAATGTTAAATGTTATCTTCGGGGCCGTTCGTGAACGAGGTGAATGGCGCATCCGGTACAACCTTGAGTTGTATCAGCTGTATGATGAGCTACAGGTGTCGAAGATCGTGAAATTGCAGTGACTGCAATGGGCGGGACATGTACAAAGGATGAACGACGATCGCATGCCCAAAAAGGTGATGAACGCGCAACGAGTGGACGGAGCCAGATTGCGTGGACGACCGAGAGCCCGATGGGAGCATTCTGTATGTGAGGACGCCCACCAGATGCTAGGCTTTCGGAACTGGAGGACAAGGTCGCGTGACCGCGACAATTGGAGGTCTTCAATCCAGGCGGCCAAGGCCCGACGTCGGGCTATCGTGCCATAAAGAAGAAGAAGAAATGTTAAACAGAAACCAGAGAGAGAGAAAAATCTGGTAAGTTGTTTTTCGCAAAATTTCAATTCTAAAGTGCTCCTTGGGGGATATTTATCAATTTCCAGGACAATCAGATAGGAAATCGGAATTTGTTTTGTTCATTTATTGACTATTAGAAGACTAATTTGTCTCCAATTTTAAGGGAAAACGTAGACCGCAGATAGGATAGTGATTTCGAATTTCCATTATATTTACTCTACTGGTTTGTAGAAGTGTTGAGATCAAAGGCATGCTCTGCGGAGTTATTTATCCCCAAAAAGTGGTACTCATTTAGGGTTGCCACATCGATTACGTCTCTCGGCGGGCACCCGTAAGTAGGGGCAAGAGTGGGTTGTTTTACTAAAAAAAAAGTCCTTCTCATATGATAACATATCCGTTGTAGAAATTTTCCAGATAATGGCACAGCATGTATAGGGACCGAAACCCACAAGGGGTTAACAGGAACCAGAGAGACCTAATAGTTTATGGTTGGTGTAGTGATTAGTGCACTCATCTTCAGTGCAGAGAGTCGTGGGTTCGAGTCTCCCCGTGACCTAATTCAGTTAATGGTGTTTTTTGGAACTCACACCCATGTGACGGACTATGAAGTCACTCAGATGCTATTGGGTACTCCATTTATGTGGAGGAACGTGGTCAACACCTCTACAAAAAAGCATTCAAGATTTTGGAAATTGCATGCCACTGTGCGAATCTTCTTCTCTTGAGGTTCTTCTTGATGTGAAAAGTTGATATAAGTTTGCCTCTGTTCTGTGGCTGTCTGTTCAAAATCAAAAATTGACCGCCTTATTAATGAACCAATCTAACTTATCTTAGTATTATATACAAAACGGCGACAAAATATTTTGTCCTGGCGAGACAGGCTGGTGCGCCGAAGATATACTTGGGGAAAGGAGATTCTATAGAGAAAAGAAAGGGCTCTTCATCGACCAAGTTCAGAGCTATATAGTGTTGGGCTCCTCGTTGCCCTCTCCATTAAGAATAGATATCGGATCCCTATTCGTAAGCGAACACGAATAAAAGGATTGCAATTGGCGAAATCTAATTATGAAGCTCGATGAAGGCGAGAACAGAATGATGACACCTTTATCAGCTCTGCTATAAGGACAAAAAGGTCCTTTCGCTATAGACAAATGGTATCGTCCTAGTCCTTCACTTGTGACCGACCAGGCTGTTACCATACAATGGCATACAACTTTCATGGTCACACGATCCCTGAGATTGAGATTTTTACCGTTACTATATCATAAATCATTTCGAATAAGGACACGCCTGTCTCCTTATATTTTGCCTTGGATGTTTGTCCCGAAGTGATGGAGCATCTCCACTAAACAGTCAATAGCCCACCTTATCTTTTGTGCAAGAACATGCATATTGGAAAGGTCTACTATAGCAGAGCAGGATAGTTGACCGTGTTATTGAATTTGCTCAAGAGTTCAAGTAAACGAAGGAGAATTTCATATCCAATGTGTCTTGGACGCATGATTCGGCCAGAACTAATGGAAACAAGCAATTGGGCGAAATGTCCTAACACACCGATACCGACCGATCAAAGGATAGATACCTATGTTATGCTTGGGCGTCTTTAAATCTCAATTCCTGCTCTTATTTAAAAGAGTCATTCAGACTCTAAAAAGGAAAAAGCATTCAAGCAGCTTACCAATTAGATGAGAGAAGTTCAAAGATGCTACTTAGTATCGATAGAATTTAGAAAATCCTGCTGGCCTTGGCGTCGACCCTACTCTAAAAGCCTAAACTATTTGGTTTTTGTCCACTGACTTGGGTATGGTATAGCTACAGGTGTAGTTCATGGATGATAGCTATATTCACAGTTGGTAACATGGTTCGTGATCGAAAATGGTCCCGTCGAGAGTCAATAAGCGTTTCTAACTTGATTGGCAATGGAAGTTTTTACTGGAAATCCCATACAAAATGACAATCTGGAAAATTGATCGAGACTATTGCATGGATCATCTACCGATTCCATGCCATAGATGACTCCACGAACTATTTCCCTAAAATGTCCCGTTTGTAATTTTGCTTGTCTGTGAATTCGTTCACCGTGAGACTTGAACCCATGACCCTGTGCACCGAAGGTATGCGCACTAACCACAATACCAATCAGACTACATACTTCTATATAACGAAATTTAAGTTTGGCGAGTCCCGTGATTGCTAAATCAACTTTGAATACCATAATAGAGTTTATTTGTGAAAATTGTAAAAATAGGAAAGAACTTTTTTTGATTAAAGATCAAGAGAGGTACAGAAATTTCGCATAAAAACATACTTAATTTTATATATTTAAATGTTGTTAAACATTCTATTACTATAAAAAATTCTAGAAATTCACAGTGAAACGAGTGTTCGAAACTCAGACCAACAAAAAAAAACCTTGCGTGTTTATTATTGCAATAGTTTGATCATACCCCGAGTTCAATTGTCGAAGAAACGTTCAGCATTGGCGTCATATATAATATCGTCAAAATAGTCAAAAATAAACTTCACTTCATGCATCACGAGTCGACGTGCTGTATCTTTTGGACGCATTATTTTATTTCTCACGAATGATACATCATTCATTTATTTCACGTAGATAAGTCATGAATATGTTCTACGAGCGATGCATAAAACATATATGGTACACAACTATCACATCATCTTTATGGGTAACGATTTCGTAATCTTTATCCGTAATAAGCCGCAAAGGCGTGTATAAATGATATATGGGGACATCGTCATATACTGTTTGTATGAAAACGTGATAGATGACAAAGGTATCTCGGCCTACGTGTGGTGCATGAATGATAGGTCACACATATGTTTTTTGCTGGCTGGGGAGTTGACAATGTCCGTCAAGTTATACGATAAAAAGATAAACTACTAAAGCATAATGACGTCAATATTCTAACGCTTTTCTCCTTTTTATGTACAGTTGATTTCAACTTCGGTCTTCAGGGTTCGCCGAATTGCGAGGAAAACTCATAAAAATAAATCATTGTAAAAAACAAAGTCTATTTGTCGAAATTCCGACTAAACAACTTGCTCGGAATTTGGAAAGACATCGTGCTCATGATTGTGCGAACTTCCAGCATTTACAAATGTCTCTATTTTCATTAACGATAACTTTTGAAAAAAATGAAATATTCTCCTCCATAATTGAAGTTTTTAATGAGAATAATTCACTTTTTCGTCGAGAGAGTATAAATTAGAATATTTTGCATCTATTCGCAGAAAGAGCAATTTTCGCCGAAATTCGCATCTATTTCGTAAAAACGAAATTTCCGTACCTCTAAATATAAGATATCAATTTTATGAAAGTAGATACCTCTATGAAAGTGGCATGACAATACCGTGTGCGAAGAAGTCTGAAAAGGATAATTGGGCCGCTAAACTACATTTGCAACTTCACATTTTTGCCAATTGAACCACCTTGAACATCAAGTTACGATAAGCAATGGAGCCTTTATTTGTATCTTTTGCTCGAAATACCAACAAAAAAACATTTTTTATGTCAAATATTATCATTCCACCAATGCTCCATAATATTTTATTATCCGAACATTTTCAACTTTATACAGCGCCCAAAAACTTATTATTGTACCAATTTCCTTCTGTCATATCCTTTCTTCATTGCTGGCCATTTCCGGAACGGAATTTCCAATTACCCCATACCATACCCATCCTAATGCCTGGAGAAAAAATGTTGTCCCAAAAACTACTGCCATATCACAAAAGTGAATAAGGCAAAAATGTAGTCTAGCCCATAGATAAACATTGATCCGTGCCAATTTTTCATCATATATTTCACTTTATCCGGTCAAATAGCTTCCACTCGTATTATTTACACAATGTACACCGCACACGAGATGGACGAGGACTATACAAACTAGGCCCTGGATCTGCATGCACACTTGCATAGGATATGACAGTATACGAATGAGAGATGGCTTCGCCATTCCGGCCACTTGGTTATAAAATATTAAAAATCGAAGTGCAACCACCTGAATGTGGGATGGATATGATGAAAGACGAACTAGCTGTACGAGTACTGTATTCACTCGACGACAACAGCTGGAGGACTTGGTGCCCTGGCTGGCTCCATCGCCAGCTATGTATTTCCGGCTCCATTTCATCTAGGCCAAATGTATAGGTAATCAAGCTCAAGCTGTGTGTATGATGGTATACATTGAAATTCTGTTTTGAAGATAGAGTCTATGGTGCGGGCGGTCCCGGGAAAAAATATACAATACAATTGATTGTACATATAGCCAAAGTTGATAACAACATCGTCGTCGTCGAGGAACATTGAAAAATAGGTTGCACAATCAGTGAATGACTCGAGTCCAATTTTCGAATAAATCCAGTAGACATGAGGAGGCAAAAAGGATCACCATCGGCGGCTGTAGTCGTGTTGAACTTTTATCATGTTGAATGGACGGCGATGAATGAAGACGACCAATTGCAAGTTTTTATTGGAATTTTGAATGGGTTAAGTTCGCAACAAAAAAAGAGACAGGATATTGCAAATGAAAGGCATTGAAGTTGTTACGAAAAGTCGAATTTGTGAAACTACAAATTTAAATTCAATGGATAGAATTACCTTTTGATTAAAATCCAAGACTTCAAATGGCATTCCATAGAATTCGATTTCGTTTGTATAGGCCAAAATTACGTTCATCTTTTTTTTTTACGACGATAAAATTGCATCTTTATTGTATGATTGACTGTATGTATACAAGTGAATAATACAATAAATATCCTTTTTGAAAAATGAATTTAGATTTTGTGTATTCCGTCGACACAACAATCTCGTAAAATCAGATTGTTCCACGATGTCCTTGCACACTTGCTTGGTATCAAACTCCTTTACTACCTTTTAGATGAGGCACATTACCGAAAATTTATTACTCAAATCCCTGTCCAATAAAATTGAAAATACGTGACTATTTCATTACCGGACAGACTAGAGTCGGTTACCCATATAATGTCGGTGTCATCCCCGTTCGAATTGAAAGTGGCGGATTAAAACCGCACATGAGGGAGCTCGCTTGAACCATTATCACAGGACTGACAAAGACATTGTGTGATAAATGGAATAGTTTCGCCTAATTTATTTTTGTTTATTCATCAGTCGTCTGCGATCGGCACAGGGCTGTGCTTAGATTTCTCTGTACGTTTTCCTGACCTTATTCTTTATTCTATGTTCGCATCATTTTGTACACATATGCCATATGTGTGTATATATCATGAAATCCGCTATTCCAGCCCATATAATGGCTGCACAAGCAGAAAATGTCTGCTTTTGATATCTAATCTAGCAAATCTCAAGAGGATTTATATTATATCACATACTGCATACTTACTCGGCAATAGTGTTAATCGAGTTTTTCTTGTTGGTGCAAATTGTTTTGTTTGTTATGTATGTCAACGTTCGAGGAAACCTTTTAGGTGTCAATAGTCTCCGGTATTGTGTTAAACTATTCAATTCTGCTTATCCCGTTGAGCTTTTTTTTTGTATACTCGGTAGCTACGTATGTATACAGATGTCAAATCTATTTCAGCCAGTAGATGTAATGTGATTGTATCTGTTTCTTTGGTATATGTACAATGGGAAATGGAAAATATATTTCAAGCTTCAATGATAAGATTATCTCAAGATTAATGACACAAAGAAGTCAGCAGGTATACAAATGACATTTGATGAGACGGTAACAGAAGTTGTGTGTCAAATCACCGCAAATCAGATATTATTGCGCAGTTCATATACGTTTATTTTATTCCTGGATTTTATTTTGTTGCAGAGTAATTCATAGTAATTTCAGAATTCACTTAGCTGGGGTTTTATTCAAAATTTTGGATGATACTGGTATATTTTCCCAAAATGTCATAGTAGACGCGTCGGGAACATCCCGTAATCACTCCATCAAATAAACATATTGGAAAACAAACCGATTTTGAAACAAATTTAAATTTAATATGTGCAATACATTTTTCAATGTATCTATTTTTAATTTCAAATTCAACTAATTACTGTTGAATATGGCCTCCGTTTAACAAATGTTATTGTGGAAGATTAGGGTCAATCACTCTATATTTTGTTGGTGAAACTTTTTCACTATTACTATCTCTAATCACATACTGTCTCATCGCGACGTTTAGCAAGAGTGATTTATAAAAGTCAAATGTCTTCCTCTCTCTCTCCCAATCTCCGGAGTTCCTCAGGGATCCATTCTCGGTCCCCTTCTTTTTCTATTTTCCATCAATGACTTACCAATGCCTAATCAATGACATTCTACTGGAATATGCTTTTTCTGCAACAAATCTTGGGGCCGATTTCTCGTACATCTTATCGGCTGGTTAGTTTCATCGCATAGACAAGACGCACACCACTTTCCAAAAGCTTGTACATTATACTGAATTGAATGTTGTTTTCTTTGCATAGTGCTGCCATATTCTGCTAAGCAATTTCATCCATTGACGTAACCAAGTCAAATATGACGATACTTTGCAAACTAAAAATGCAATTCAATATACATAATGTAAAAGCTTCCAGGAAATAATGTGCGTCTTGGCTATACGATAAGACTAACCAGCCGATAAGATGTACGCGAAAGCGGCCTTGGCGTTGTTTTCGATACAAAACTTACATTCATCTATTACTTTACACCCTTATCATAAAAAAAAGCTGGAAAACTTTCTGGATTTGTCTTGTGATATTCGGGATATTTTCGTTCATTGCATACAGTGCCGGAAAATAAAAACTAGTCACCTGCATTTTCTCCGATAAAAACGTGAAAATGTTAAAAATGTTTTGTTTTTATATTTCCATTGTCTCAAATGAAGCTTTTCCCTAAGAAAACGTTGCTCGATGAAAGTCTTGGAAATGGTCTGAAAATTCACAAAATAGTTATTAGATTCGCAAAGCTTGAGACGATCTCCGCCAATCATTGGACAAGGTCAAAGGCTCAGCTAGAATCAGTAAGATTTTGTTCAAAGCAGGGTCGTGTCAGTCCTTAATAAAAAAAGAGGATGGCAGCTGGGCAGAATTAACTCTTGAGCTTATGATAAATACGCATTTCCCTCGGTGCAAGAGCAGTTGTACGCAGAGCCCACGATTGCATAATGGGGGTGAATGGCAGAGTGACTTCGTTTTCTCCATTATTACTGAGGAGAAGATTACCTGGGCAATCTAGAGCTCCTCCTCTTATAAAAGACCAGATGGCATACTACCGATTAGCTTAAAAAAACGCGGGATCCTGGTAGTTGCTGCTGATACTTTTCAGAAGCCTTCTGCTACTCAACCACGTCCCACAATCGTGGCGACGGGTTCGAGTCGTTTTCATACTGAAGGTAGGCAAACAAGGGCTTGAGACCGCGAAGGATTTCAATCTGATTAGTTTATATTCCTTCTTACTCAAAACTTTAGAGCGCTTAATAGACTTACACATCAGAACTCAGCACTTTCAAAGTCACAACACGCATACGTGAAGGCAAAGTCCACGGAAACGGCTCTCCACGAGGTGGTCCGTATCTGGTCCGTATCGTCGAACACAGCCTTGAATACAAACAATACACGTTATCGTTAGAGGGGGAATTCAATCATGTTCGTATTGAATCCATACATGCGGCCCTCTCAGACTTAGGAAGTTGAGCCAGGGCTTGGGTCGTGGATAGTGACACTATATGTACTAACGACCAGAGTATCCATGGTGACTTAGGAAGCAATCATCTGACTAAATTCGTGTGAAGAGGAACACCTCAGGGTAGTTTCATCTCTCCACTACTGTGGCTAGTAGTATGTAATTGAAACGAGTCTAATTTCGGGCGCGTCCGAAATTTGGATACCCTTCGCTCCCCTCGAGCTAAAAGTTTTTTTTCGGGCATACCTACGACTTGCATTTAATCCGTCCCCCATTCTTTTCCTTCTGTCTTCATTCACAAAAGTTCCGTTGCGTCGGGAAAACAATATTTGTGTGGGGTTTGTTTGGAATAAGTGGACAAATATAAATATTTACTCAGAAAATTTTATTGTGGGATGCGGGAGCATGACCCCATAGTACGATTCCATTTGTTTAGAACTTTTTTGTTGCTTTGATAAAGACACATTTATTCAAGGTTTTGTGAAATTGGTGTAAAAAATATTTCTTAGAAGAACCAAAATGGGGGGTTGGGTTTGTATGGCAGCCCCATAATCCCATGGTCCCACTTGATCCAATCTTACATATGTTTTGTGTCATCAATAGAAATACATTTATGTTGAAATTAGTGCACAAATAAAAAAGTTTTTCTTAGAATAACCTAATTTGGGGGGTCGGGTTTGTATGGCAGCCCCATGACCTCATTGTCTGATTTCATCAATTCTTACATGTATTCTGTGTCATCAATAGAAATACATTTGTGTGAAATTTGGTTGAAATTGGTGCACAAATAAAAAAGTTTTTCTTAGAAGAACCTAATTTGGGGGGTTAGGTTTGTATGGCAGCCCCATGACCCCATGGTCCGATTTGATCCATTCTTACATATGTTTTGTGTCATCAATAGAAATACGTAGTAGAATCCAAAATTGTTGAGAAAAATACACTTACAGTTATCCGATTGAATTCATTTTACCGCTATTCGATAGATCAACTCTTCGGTCATAACAGGACTAAACATCAGTTCAATTGTGCAATCAAGGGCCCGGCTAGGTAATTATTTGTGTCGCATTCTGATTTCGTATTTGAAATGGAGCAGATCAAGTACCGCGCGGTCATTGAATTCCTTTTTTTTGAAAGAATACACGGCATCCCAGATTCGAGATGAACTCATATCCGTGTACGGCAACTCTTCACCATCCCAGGCGACTATTTACCGGTGGATTTTGGAATTCAAGCGAGGAAGGACGAATGTTTTTGATGAGCCCCGCACCGGACGCCCAACAACTGAGACCACCGAAGAAAACGTGCAATTAGTCGAGGAAGTTGTATTGAGTGATCGGCGGCTAAAGTTATCAGAGATTGCAGAAACGACAAGTCTATCAAAAACCACCGTCGAAAGAATTATTACCGACCATTTGGGGATGAGGAAGATCTCGGCAAGATGGATCCCGAAACTCCTCTCAGCAGATCAAATGAAGCAGCGGATGAAATGTTCGAAAGACTTTTTGGAGCTGTGTCGCGCGGACTTGGATGCAATTATCAACAGAATTGTGACAGGAGACGAAACCATGGTCCTTTACTATGATCCCACGACCAAAAGGGAGTCCATGGAATGGAGGAGGCCTTATGAGGAGCGCCCCAAGAAGGCGAAGGTGCAGCAGAGCCGGAAAAAGATTATGGCCACCATCTTTTGGTATTCCAAGGGAATTATAATGATTGACTTCAAGGAAGAGGGCACATCAGTAACAGGGAAATATTATGCAGATCTTTTGACCCAATTGAGGGCCAACATCGTGGAGAAACGGTATGGAAAGCTGGCGAACGGGGTGCTGCTTCTTCACGACAATGCACCAGTTCACACCGCCGCGGTGGCCAAGGCTGCTGTGGTCAAATGCGGCTTTGAAGAAATTGAACACCCCCCAGTACAGCCCAGACCTGGCCCCAAGTGACTACTTCCTGTTCCTAAAATTAAAAAAGGACCTCCGAGGACGAAAATTTGAGACTTAGAAGGAACTGAAAGATGCTGTTTTGGACCATTTTCAAGACAAACCCGCGGACTACTTTTTGAAAGGGATGCAGGATCTTACTAAACGATCTCATCGTTGTATTGAAGTAAAGGGGAGTTACATTGAAAAATAAAACTTATAGGCCAGTCAATTACCGATTTTAGGTCGCAAAAAATTGTTCGGGTCTGGTTTTTTGGGATATTGTTAGGATAGATACCAGAAGTGTACCACTAAGTTTGCAACTTCGAAAAACCTGTGCTAACCCCGTGACCCTCAAAAAACCTCAAAATTTTCGGACTTTTTTCATATTTTTGTTTGTAATTTCTAAAAGGTGCTTCCTACAAGTAAGTTGTCCACTGCACTGTTAAAGCTTAGAAAATCTTCTTTAATTTGAGTGTAACTCCAGCTTTGTAGGTGCAAAGGATCCCAAGATACAGCACTTTAAAAAATGTGATTTTTTTGTAAAAAAGTGCGAAATTGTATTTTAGGAGGTTTGTATGACAGCCCTATGACGTAATGTTCCGATTCCATCCATTCCTAGATATGATTTGAGGCTTTACTAGGAACACATTTGGGTGAGGTTTGGTTAAGATTGGGTCATAAAGAAAAAAGTTTTTCTTAGAAAAACCTGATTATCAGGGGTTGGTTTGTATGAAAGCTCTATGACCTAGTGTTCCGATTTCATCCGTTTATAGATATGTTTTTAAGCTTTACCAAAAAACACATTTGGGGGAAGGGTGGTTAAGATTGGTCCATAAAGAAAAAAGTTTTTCTAAGAAGAACCTAATTTGCAGAGGTTGGTTTGTATGACAGCCCTATGACCTAGTGTTCCGATTTCATCCGTTCCTAGATATTTTTTTAGGCCTAACTAGCAACATACTTGGGTGAAGTTTTGTTAATATTGGTACATAAAGAAAAAAGTTTTTCTTAGAAGAACCTAATTTTCAGGGACAGCCCTATGACCCCATGGTCTGATTCCATTCGTTCCGACATATATACACCTAAGGAACTGGTTTATAACTTCATGTCACATGACTTTCTCCGTAAAATACGCATTTAAGCCGATATTCAGCTCGGAACATGACTGAAATTACAATTTCGAACTTTTTTTCAAAAAACAATGTTTAAAGTGCTGTATCTTGGGATCCTTTGCGCCTACAAAGCTGGGGTTACACTCAAATTAAAGAAGATTTTCTAAGCTTTAACAGTGCAGTGGACAACTTACTTGTAGGAAGCACCTTTTAGAAAGTACAAACAAAAATATGAAAAAAGTCCGAAAATTTTGAGGTTTTTTGAGGGTCATGGGGTTAGCACAGGTTTTTCGAAGTTGCAAACTTGGTGGTACACTTCTGGTATCTATCCTAACAATATCCCAAAAAACCAGAGCCGAGCAATTTTTTGCGACCTAACGCCTTATTTTTCGGTTTACTGGCCTATTAAATGAATTCAATCGGATAACTGGAAGTGTGTTTTTCTCAACTATTTTCGATTCTACTACGTACATTTGTGTGAAATTTGGTTGAAATTGGTACACAAATAAAAAAAGTTTTTCTTAGAATAACCTAATTTGGGGAGTTGGGTTTGTATGGCAGCCCCATGACCCAATTGTCCAATTTTACCGATTCAAACATACAAACTGCCTGCAGCAAAAAGAAGCAATTTCAGCTTCATAGTTTTTAAATTGGTCGAGTAAAACGCGTCGCAACAGACGGACAGACAGACAGACGGACATCGCCCAATCGACTCCCCAAGTCATGCTGATCATACATATATGTATACTTTTTATATGGTCGGAGATGCTTCCTTTAATGCGTTACAAACTTCATGACAAAGTTAATATACCCTTTCACTCTATGAGCGAAGGGTATAAAAATCGTAGCTAGGCTTGACAGAGAGGAAAGGGAAGCCAAAACTGATGCTGTTGTTTACAACAAAAACCAAAATACCGCCTTTCTCGACTCCAAAATTAAATGGACATCAACTGCAATTATCTCCCAGCTCGAAGTATTTGTGCGTTATTCTGGACTCAAAGCTCAACTGGAAGTTGAGCATTGAAGAGCGCGTTAAAAAAGCCTGTATTGCTTTTCACGCCTGCAAAACAGTATTTAGCAAGAAATAGGGTCTCAAACCAAACATGGTACTTTGGGTTTACACGGCGGTGGTACGACCAATCCAAACATACATCCAAACACTCGTCTGGTAGCCAGTGATCGGTAAAGGCTACAATGTAACAAAACTTGGGAGAGTGCAGAGATCTGCTTGCCTTAGCATCACAGGGGGCATGCGAACATGCACGCTGAATGTTATCCTGCATTTTCCACCCATCGATCTTTTTATTAACCAACTGGCAGCATTTAGTGCAGTCAGGCTCAAAGAGTTAAGCTGCTGGAGTGCTAGGCCATACGACCACAGTAATATTCGAAGTATGCAACGTTGTAACCGATTTCAAAGTGCCTAAACTAAGCTTTGATGCCAAATTCCCAACTAGAGGTGAGTGGAAACAGAGTGAGGTGGTCAAAGATTTTGACATCACATTTTTCACCGATGGGTCTAAAATAGATTGTGGCGTGTGTGCCGGAATCTTCTGCGGATCTCTGAATATTACCGTCTTCCTGATCATGCCAGCATTTCTCAAGCTGAAATACCTGCAATCATGAATGCCTGTCCTGCTCTCAGGAACATACAAAACTACCAGAGTATCGCCATCTGTTTAGATAGTCAGGCTGCTATCATGGCATTGAAATCGGTGAAAACGACTTCCAAAGTTGTTGAAGTATGTGAGGAAGCATTAACTAGTCTTGGCACACGACAAAGAATCACCCAGCTCTGGGTATTCGGACACGCAGGAACATAGAAGGTAAAGAGATGGCTGACGAACTAGCCAAAATGGTTGCCACTCCTGAAAGCTCTCATGCGAGCGTCTTTGCTTCCCGATGGCAGCTGTTAGGAGTAAGATCTCCACCCTCTATATAAGGGTTGCCCTCCTACGACTGGAAAAGAACGTCTGAGATTATGACTAAACCGCGTATATCATCAAGCGTATTGCTATTATCACGGGGCACCGGCCAATGGGGCTCCACACTGCCAGGCTGGGAATCCCCTACAACGCGCATTGCCGCAGCTGCAGTAATGTAGATGAGGAAACCCTGATTCACACTTTCTGTGTGAATGCTCGGGTCTTGCCAGACGCTCGATAAGACTTTTCTGGGAGGCTTGGAGGATGCAGCAAATGGTGAAGTATGGGAGCTGCTGTACTTCCTAAATAACACTGCCTGGTTCAAGACACCTCCCCACTCATAAATTCATTACCACCTTCAGCTTTTGGCTAGCCTCTGCGAAAATCACAACTTTTACCAACCACCCTAGGAAATAGTTTGTAGAGTTAAAAAATTTGTTTTTGTTGTTACGGACTTGCAGCTTTGCAGCTATAAAATAAAAGCAGTTTGAGGCACATCTAGTATCAGCTCGTGGTCCTGATTACAATGTTCTAAATGTGTCGCTTAAGTCATGAAATGATGATTGGGGAACCTCGCAAAAAGAAAACCTTAAGGAACTAAGGAAAAGATTTAACTTTTGAAAGACTAGACGAATATTTTCGTCTTTGAATATTCAGTGTCAGGACCTGAAAATGTTGTTTTGTGCCAGGAGGCAACTTTACCCTTTATACTCCTAGGGAAACTTTATAGGATTCTTATAAGCCAGGGGTGGCATGTTAAAGGTATGTACTAGTTCTCATATTGCTCCAAGCTGGGATTCCGTGCATGATTTATCACATCACCTAGTTCTTATAAAATAAAAGGAATGTCATGTGATCGGGTGTCATGCGACAAACGGAATGAAAAGCAACAACAGCAACAAAAGCAGTCGTCATTTTTGTTGATGCAGCTCTCAATGTGAATTGCTTCTTGTTAAGATCAACAGCACGCTCGGCTGTGTTTTTTATCCCCATAAATGGGTACGCGTTTAACATCTGTGTGAGATCATAGTCATAGTAGAATTTGTTCATGGTGAGACTCGAACTCACGAACCTGTGAACGGAAAAGGTACGCACTAACCACTCACCAACCAGACTAGGTATGTACTACAGACTAAATTTACTTACTTATTGCTAATGTTTTAAATGGACAAAAATATACTCGTACTAGTAATGAGTTTACTATAAAACGATGACTGAAGCATCAACAATTCTTATGCATAAGCATAAACTATTCTTGTTCTAAACATTTCATCTTGACTGCAGATTTCATAGTTTAAAATAAAAAAAAATGCTAAACTATCATCGTTGAACAGTGAATCATTGGTTTAAATTTAGCTATAGAAGCTCATCGGCCGTATTGAATATAATATGGACATTCTAATTATTCTTTGTCCAGTGTTGCGAAATGGAAACATGAAAAACCAACTATGTTGCATCATAAAAAAAAAATACCGGACAATGCAGAAATTCAGTGAAGCACAATATCTGATGTCATCACTACACGAATAGTTCTTGTCTGGTCAACTATGTATAGCTTCTAACCATTTGACTGGTTCCATACAGCTTACACTAAAGCCGGCCCCATACCGACCGGAGTGTGGCAAACACCGCACAAAAGATTGATACGAAAAATCGTGCAGCAGCAGTGCAGCAGTGTGGTTGGGCGACTCCAAGGTATCATTCTTGGAATCGGTCTTTTGCGCGGTGTGTGCCACACTCCGGTCGGTGTGGGGCCGGCTTAAGACTAAGCAATAATAAGATTTTGTTGGCTTCCGATCAGAGTATCATATTTATTTCTCTCTGATATTTTGCCGCATTTAAAAAATCCCAATCGATTCGCTTTTGGCTCGCTCTCTCTATATGTATATTATTTCCCCCAAAACATGCCACTATACTATATAGTGTGGCCAAAAGCAATCACCACTACACAATGTGAAAACCTTGAACTTCACCTTTTATATTATTATACAAATACAACTTTTGCATGCCAAGAAAAAGACGACGAAAGCGGCAGCCGGCAGCACAAGTAGCGGCTACACAATGACCGACTGGCTGGATATCGAGCACGGGCAGCATTTACAGCCAATTGCGAGCGCTAAAGAAAAGGGCAAGGAGAACACAACCCCCGGACTATTATTACCAGTAAATTATTCCAATTTATCCGGGAATTTATGATATTTCATATAGTCTTGCGGGCACATCACATTTTCTTATTTCTTTTGATTATCTATTTTTTTTTGAGAAAAATTTATTGACTGCCGGAATTGGTAGAAGACACGTAATGTCCCCTGGGCTAGAATGTTTTTTTTTTCTTTCAATCATATAATATTTTGGACTACATGGTTTTTTGTAATTTTAGTCGGTCGCGGTTGGCGCCGTATCGTCGAAGACTGTTAAAACATTCTTGTGCGGTTTTTATAGTTTCTGATAACGAAAAGAATGAAAAGATTGGACAAACCGATTGTATAGATTAATCTGGAGAGTTTTTGATAGTAGAAAACTATACGATCCAAATATGTATATGAAATGTGACTAAATTTAACAGTTCTTTTTATATTCAGGTTTCTTTAGGTATTACAATTTGATAATAAATGTGAAAGTAACACCTTGCTATAACACAGGAACTAAACTCGACGTCAAAAGTATCTGGCCACTCGCAATTTTCGAACTCTAACCCAATTTTCTCAAAAAGTATAAAAGTTACAACTATGAACTATACTACAACTATCTACAGGAAGTGCATTTTATGACAATTAAAATGAATGGAAACACATTGTGATTTATTAGTTTATTAAGTGTTTACTAAAGATTTTACAAATAAGAGTAGTTTCCATTCGTTTTCCAGTCTTGTAATCACCAAGTGAAAAGCTCAAATTCAAGCTGAAAACAAAGTAAACATTTAAGATAAAGTGTTTGGTCAGTATTCAGTTTTCCCTCCCCTTGCTCGAATAACAGCTAGCATCTTTGAATTCATAGACCTCACTAGGCTGATGATGAAGTCTTGGGAAACTGCATTCCTCTCCTCTTCATTTCTGATTCGCAGCTCTGGAAGCGTTGTTGGAGCAGGAACGCGGGCTCGAATCCGACGTTTCAGCTTATCCCATAAGTGTTCTATTGGATTCGAGTCCGAGCTTTGAGCTGGCCAGTTCATCGGATGAATGCCGACGTCCTGTAGATACTGGGTCACCACATGAGCAACATGAGGCCGTGCATTATCCTGCATCAACTGGATATTATGCCCGTTATAATCTGCGTTAGATATTACATGCAAGGATTTTGTTGATGTAGCGATGTGAAGTCAATCCACATTTACGGCCCGTCGGTTCGATGGAAACTAATGCTGTATGTCCGGTTAGCGAGATGCCACCCAGACCATTACAAATCCTTCTCCAAAAGCAACAGATTCCGCGATGCCACACTGAGAATAATGTTCTCCAGGGCGACGATATATTCTCTGAAGTCGATCACTTTGATATAGACTCCCCCTGGTCTCATCAGTGATGAGTACCCCACTCTTCTAACGTGCAATCCCTATGCTCTCGAGCGAATTCAAGTCCTGCTCGACGGTGGGCTGCCGTTAATTTTGGACCTGCTGCAGCCGATCGAATGCTCCAGTCTCTAAGTATCGTGTGTAAACTCTTTGTACCGATGATCTGCTGATTCGAAGTCCCTGAGCGACCTCACGTTGTGCAAAGCCTGCTTGAAGTAGTGCTACAACTTGAGCTACTTTCTCCGGTGTCGTATTCATTATTGGTTGACAAAAGTAGCAAAAATACACGCGGCTAAAAAGCAATGAATAACAACTAAAGATATTATAACAAATATCCTATACCCTATATATACCCTATAAAAAAAAAGGTAAGTGCGAATTCTAGTCAAAACTAGAGATGCCGCGGATAGTTATTTGGCCGGATACCGAATATCCTGCCGCATTCTCGGCCGGAGCGCCGAATATCCGGCTACCGGATATCCGGTGAAATATTGCTTCTGAATTTCTAGCGCCTATTCAGACGGCAAACCTCTAAACACTGCCATTGCAGAAAGATGGAATATTCCTCAAAGCAAAATTCATTTGCTTGTTCACGACAGTGGAGCGAATATGATAAAAGGAGTACGACTTGCAGAGTACGGTTTTGCGAAAAGTTTTATCCAGTCCTTACAACGAGTTGTCCATGAGTCGTTGAAGTCGCAACAGGAGGTATTGGAGATGTTAACAGCTGCGAGACGGATTGCCACCCATTTTAATCACTCGGGTGTAGCACAAGAAAAACTTAAAGCGATTCGTCAGGAACTTAATTTACCAGTCAAGATTTTAGCACTCGCTGGAACTTCACCTTTTATTTAATGGAGCTGTTATTAGAGCAGAAACGAGATGTATCCTTGTATATAACAGATAATGCATCTGTAAATAATTTGACACCGTCTCAGTGGGATCTCATGGAAGAATCCATAAAACTGCTCAAGCCCTTCGAAGAAATAACCAGCATAACAAGATCTGGTCTTTCGTGCATTTCTGAGGTAATTCCGCATGTTGCAACTTTGACCAAATATCTGGGACAGGAGAAGACGGTCATTAGAACACCTGATTTACTGCGAATGAGATCTTCATTAAAAGCTGAGATAGAAAAGCGTTTTCAGTTAGATGAAAATGATAAATAGTCGATTACAACTTTTCTCGATCCGAGGTTTAAAACTAGGTTCTTAGGAACGGTTCAAAATGGTGAGAGCGCAACAAAAAATCCTCTTAGAAGCTTTAAAAATTAGCTGTGATGAACCCGATGCTGAGGTTGCCTCTTCCTCACCACCTAATAAACTGACAAAAAATGTAAATGATGAGTCCACTGATGATATACACGACAGTTACTGGACCTGCTTTGATGAAATCCGTATAGAACGCATGCCGAGTAAGGATATGCAAAAAGCGATGCTGCAATTGAGCTTGAAAATTATATAAAAACTGCTTGCATAGATAGAGAGGTGACCCTTTAAGTGGTGGTCAGCCAACGCAACACTGTATCCGATTCTCATAAAGTTTGTTCGGATTTATCTATCATCTCATCACCTTATGTAGCAGCGTATTTAAAATAAATAACAGGCGCGAATCCAGCATTGGACTAAGGCCGCAGGATGTGTTAGTGACATCCTATTTCCAAGATCTTATCTGCTTTTTTGTTGAGGTAATGAGATCAGCATCACGCTCAGCAGTGTTATTTATCCCCATAAATGGGTACTCGTTTAACATCTGAGTGAGATCATAGTCCGTCACAAGCTCGTGAGTTCGAAAAACACCATGATCCACGGTGAGATTCGAACTCATGATCCTGTGCACCGAAGGTGCGCGCACTAACCGCTACACCAGCCAGACTACAGCTATCAGCGTATTTAGTGAGCGGTTATTTTCTGAAGCAGGTCTTGTCTACGAGGATAAACGAAATCGTTTACTACCCACAAATGCCGAGAAACTTGTCTTCATTCATCATAATTTGCAACTAGTGGACTTTAATTATCAAATGTCAGGACTCAGGAGTCCTAATAAAATATAAATAAATTGGGTTATAGAATTTTAATTAAAATGCGTAAAACTTTAAATATTCGGTATCCGGCCGGATAGTATAGCTTCTAGCTTCCGGATACCGGATAGTAACCGGATATCCGTGGCATCTCTAGTCAAAACACGGCAAATCGTTAGCATTGTGTTTGTTGTTTGATTGCTATGTGAGTTAACGGTACTTTAAATAAAATTGATAGTCATTTAAATTGCCACTAAAAGCACTTTCTGTAGATATAACTTTCATAGTTGAGTTTCATACTTTTAGAGAAAATTAGGTTAGAGTTCGAAAGTTGCGGGTGGCCCGATACTTTTGACGCCGAGTGTATTTTCGTTTCGTAGATAAATATGTAAGTAAAACACATAATTCTAAATTTTTTTTTTTTACAAAATCGCTGTTTGCAATACAGTCGACTCTCAGTAAATTGAAATTCATGGGATACGAAAAATAATTCAAATTATCGAGAGATTTAGTTATCGAATGTTTTTTTAAGGATAGACTCGAAATAGTGCAAATAAGTGAGATATAATTGTAGAGCTAATCCATTAATAAATTCTGTTTCCGGTAAGAAAACTGTAATTTTCCGCGCATCTGACGCACGGTAAAATTTTTTATTGTATTTCGTTTAAATCCAGACTTGTAAAATATTTAAATTTATAGAGATGTAAACATATTCGACTTCAATTTATAGAAGGTTGAAAGAATCTTGGAACTCAATTTAGCGAACACTGAAGTCAATTAATTTCAAATTACAAACGACGATTTTCGTTTTTATTTATCGAGAGTATATAAATGTAAGGAAATCTCCATATTTTAACAATAATAAGAATTCTGAGCGAAAAGCATTTCAATTTATCGGATTTGTAATTATCGATAGTCGACTGTTGAACCGTACACGATCATCTTGTAGGCCTCTTACCCATATACATATTAGAAATGCTCCAAATTAGAACAGTGAAACAACAAATATGTATCAGAATCAGTATAACACGTATACAAAGGCATACGTATATGTATGCCGTATGATTTGCATGTTCATCCACGAAATTAGACTGAGATTTGACGTAGAAACCCAAAAAGAAATTCGTTGAACATTTATTGGTCAGATTCATTTTTCTACCAACATTGGCCACGAAAACTATGAGCAAAAGTTATTAAACTTTTAACTCGCGAAAGAAGACCATGATTGGAAACTTGTCCAATATGAGTGAATAATTATTACAGTATGTACATCATGGACATGGTCATGGATAGCTGTCCTGAATGTAAAGTGAATACTTTATGTGGATGTTTTGTCTTTGCGCTTAGAATGTGTAATCCGTATGAGTAAATTTTCTAATATTTTTCAGTTTTATGACAATTTATTGTTTTTTTTCCATATGCCTCTGGTGTAATTTAGCAAAACTAAGTCAAAATACCTGTGGCATATATTGAATTGGTTTTGTGTTAATTGAATACTCTGTTAAAATAAAAAAAAATCTATTGTCATGAATTCGGCGCAGAAAAAGGGTTAACTACCTTATTCCCGTTCTTTAAAATCCCGCCAGTTTAAAATCCCGCTCAATTTAAATTCCGCCGAATCCAAAGCCAATCTATACATACTTAATATTCGGCCTTTTCAATAGCCCGCGATTTTTGAAAGATGTAGTAATGTCGGGATAAAGTAAATCGCGAATATGAACGGGATTTTGTTTTTCGGGATTATGTAGGCATTCCGCATACGTGTTAGTTTTGAACTAAGCCATTAAGAACATTATTGTCCAATCTCCAAAAAAAAACCAGCTATTTGAAGCACATATTCTTGTTTTGTCTAATTTTGATAATAAATATGTAAGTCATCAATAAAAAAAGAAATATTTTTTTTTATTTATTTACATTTAATTGCAAAACAGGAAGGAAAAAAAATAAAGATTGCATTACAAAAGATAGAAGCAAATATTTAAAATGCGTTAAAAAGAAAAGAATTATTTTTTTAGTTGATCCAAATCATGTGACTAAGTTTGGAAGACAGCAGTCGTTTAAAAGTATTAAAAGTGTTGGGAAAAGGACCGAGCCCTAATCTGTCATAGTATCGCATGGACGTATAAAAAGTGAAGTCTTGAGTAAGAAAGTCATAACTGAGCATTTGGAAATAGAAAATAAAGTGTCAAGGTTAGTTTGGAGTGCTTGACAATCAGTTGAGTTGTTAACCTTTGCATAGAGCAAGCAATTACAATTGAGAAGTAGTGGAAGAAGAAATGGAACTCCTGACGACGGAGAGTAAGCAAACGAGTGTAGATTTTTTAAAACCACACAGGAAGATCGGTTTAAGAGATACGTGGGGAGCCACGAAACAAGATGAAACGGAGAATCAGAACCAATCAATTTATTAAGTAACATGGACTCGTTAACTATGTTGAACGCCTTGGGGAAGTCGATTACAACTCTGTATAATTTTTTTTTCAGCTCTCTTTCCCGTAATACGTATTCCAAATGAGAGGAAATACAAATTGCGAATAACTCGTACTAGCTCTGTCTGTAACTAGCTCTGAATGAATATTTATTTTGGCCCACCGTTCCATTTTCAATAACTGCTACATTGGTAAAGAGAGGGTGATTTGCTATTTTAACTTGAAAGTTTAAAGTAAGCTTGTCTATTATTTCGTTGATATAATTGATTCCAGCTTCCGATGTAAGATAATGGTAGAGAAATACCAACGTTTTTTGAGGATGATTTTAAGATTTTGTAAAATCTGTTATCGGGCTTTGTGGTATTTGGCGCATTTATCCCAAACAGCGGCACCATAGGAAATAATTGTAATTTTGAATATAGCTTATTATGATAATTCATTTTAGACAGCGAGTACAGCGGCAAGCAGTTTTTGACTTTTGAGCATACAGTATCAACATGATCTTTGTAAGTGAGCACCTTGTCAACTTTGACACCTAGGTACACAAGAGATTTGCCCTAGGGTACATCTTGCCCTAAGAAGTCAAGATATCTGTCAGGAAGATTACTTGTTTTCCGTTTTCTTGTGAAGAAGATGCACTGTGTTTTTTCAGGATTTATTTTAATCTTCCATCTAAAGTAGTACTGATAGAATCAAGGAAGATTTGGCCCTCCTACGACTGGAAAAGAACGTCTGAGATTCTGACTAAACCGCGTAGAGATATCGCCAAGCTTACTGCTGTTATCACGGGGCACTGGCCAATGGGGCTCCACGCTGCCAGGCTGGGCATCCCCTACAACGCGCATTGCCGCAGCTGCGGTAATGTAAACGAGAGGGAAACCCTGATTCACTTTCTGTGTGAATACCCGGGTCTTGGCAGAACCCGCTATAGGACGCTCGGTAGGGCTTTTCTGGGAGGCTTGGAGGATGCAGCTAATGTGAAATTAGAGGAGCTGCTGTACTTCCTCAATAACACTATGGCTGGTTCAAGGCACCTCCCCACTCCTAAATTCATTACCTAACCCTCATCATATACACTAGTTAAACTTCACGGAGTTTGTGGTTTCAAAACCGCGCTTTATGCGCTAATTGGGCTTTTAGCTAGCCTCTGCCTAAGCCGCCACTTTTACCCAGGGCCGGATTTAGCCTCTATTGCGCCCCTGGGCAGTAAAGAATTTTCCGCCCTCCGCCGCAAGATAAGCTTGAAGGTAGCAGTTGTCACCTCACAAAGGAAATGTAGGCAAAACGTTAGCGGGCGTATGCAGAATGAACAATTGAAAATTTTTTACTAGTAAGCGTATCTTGTTTACCTGAAAAAAATTTATGTTGCTTCCCTGGGGAGGAGTCCTGGTGTTCCGTGCACCTCCCGAAATTGTTTTAGTAATGATTGAAACTCCAGTGATAACATAGAAAACTGTGCAACTCTTATTACATTCGGCTTTTCACTTTCTTTAGAAACGCGTTCATGTTTTCTAAATTTTTTTCTTTGTCGAGAGTTTTGGAAATAATTTGCGAATTACCCCAACAAATAAAATTTCCTATATTAGCATCATATTTAACCAGAAAACGTCATATGGAATAAACCCAAAATTAAGAAAGCTTGCGGTAAATTTTGAACACACCTTGACCTAATTTGTTTTCGGTGATAAAAATAACGAAAACGAAATGGGAAAGCACTTACTGATGTTACTCAGCTAAATGATTCGGTGCCTAAAAAGTTCTAGATTTTCCTGATTTCAACTTTAAAAAAAAATTCGCGTATTTATATCATTTAATGTGGCTTGAGGCATAATAATGTTTAAAGTGAAGCCACAGATGATTTATACTCCTACTCTAATTGAACTAACGGCCGCCACGCCATTCAGAGTGAATGAGTGTATGCTTCAAGCAAAATTTTGCGTAGTCCCAATTTTTGAAGGTGGAATCACATTAAAAATTGAGTTGAAGTTGCGATTGGGTGCTTTGGATTAAGATGAATATGTACATCTAACTAGAATAAATTAAAAAAGCAAATTATTTTCTACAATTATGTTTGAGTTTTCAAAATCCATTTTTCCATTTTAGACCAATTAAAAAATTTAAGAATTTGCCGCCCTTCAAATTCTGCCGCCCCGGGCAGTAGCCCAGGTTGCCCATATGGGAAATCCGGCCCTGCTTTTACCAACCAACCAACCAGTACTGATAGAGTTAGCTTACTTTCTAATGCAGTAAGTATGACAGTCGGGTCGCTCGATTTTGTGTATATGCATAAAGTGCAAGCTGGCAACGGTTATCAAGAGGAATGTCGGATGTGACTATATTAAACAGTGTAGGGCTTAAGCATGAACCTTGAGGTACACCTGCTAAAATATGTTTGGTGATAGAATAACTTTTATTCACTCTGACACTAAAAGTTCTGTTCGATAAAAATGATTGTACTATCTTAGTTATGTACACTGGAAAATTATATGTACTTAATTAGCTTGAACAACAGACCTTCATGCCACGTGGTATCGAAGGCCTTTTCGATATCGATGGTTACCATGCGGACAGAAGCTTTTTCTTCAAATGATGTTTTAATAAAAGATGTTACTTTATATAGTTGGTGAATAGTTGACAAACCTTTTGTACATTTTAATAAGTTCAATGCAAAAGAAAAAGAACGCCTTAGAAGCAGAGTCTACGTTACTGACTTTTTCTCAGTCCAAACTGATTCACTTGCTCTATGGGGGGATTTATACAGGCAGACCCCTTTCTGGGTACGGTAGCCGTAATAAACACCGAACTATAGCCTTAATGGAAATCACCTTGAATGCGCAGTAGGGATAACGAAAAAAATGCATCAATTTATTATTATTTCAATTGATTGATAAGAAATTGCTAAAAATAAAATCACTTTCTCACCTAATGATTGCATTGTGAATTGCAAGTTCTAGCATTCATATCTGATACCTGATAACAAAAATGAATCCCATTTCAAGGTTTCAATTGGCTGGCAAACACTTACAATTTTTTTTTTATCTTATCGACATTTCCCCATGATCATAATTTTCATGTTGACATAATATAATGCACAGCATGGCAGAGCCAAATGGCTTCACTGTCTGTATAGTTTTGCCCCGCATACAAGAGTGATGTCGATGGAATCATGTAATCAAAGTAATTGACCGCAATCAACCTTCATTGGCCGAAATGTGAAATTGGGCGAATTTAGTTTTATGACTTAGCCTATCTACCTATTTGTCGATCAAAGTGTTATCTTCACTCATATCTGCTCTAGGCCGTATGAATTTCCATTTGCTGAAATGGCACTCATCTTGTAGGCGAAATGATAGCAACGAAAGCGAAGTGCAGATGGAATTAGTCTTGTGTAGTAAAAAGGCCGATGTTCTATATTGTGGATTTTTTTGTTTATTGAATGTATTTTTTATTTAATAATAATTTATTTTATTAAAATTTAGGCCATTCTGTTTTTTATACCCAAATGATGCATAGGTCAATGGACTTTACTTCGTACATAATAAATTACATAATTTATCTATGTAAATTACTCATCATTCTCTCGGCTTTTCGCGAACTATAAAATTGTTCGTTCGTATAAAAATAGTACAATATAAACACTTGTGCGTGTTGTCATCAATTGATCATATGTTTTGTCTCCCCGATAGCTTTTACTAGTACATATGCATACTGCACAGTACTAGTGCTGAGATATTTTGCTGAAAATGCAATTCGAAAATCTAGCATTGCAGCTGCTATTCCCGCTGTCAATGCCTAACAATGTGTGAATATTTTTTCGCGGAAATTACAGCATTTGCAGATAGACCAATTTGATGTTTACCTAATAATAAAATTGCCGGTCCGTTTTGCTATGTGTTGCCGGGATCAAGCAGAAAGTATGTGCGTCCAAAATTAAACACAGATATGTCCTATATTTTCGCGGAATTTAAGATCTTTATTCCAGAAAATTTATTTGAAACGACCAAAAAGGAGGACCATCAAACTGCTGATCAAATATTTTTTGTTTTGATAAATTACAATAATGGTCTCGTGAACGCAGCCATTTGCAGAGACTTTAATACATAATATGATGTATATTTTGGCCGTGATGCTGCCAAGATGTTATCTAATCGAATTAAGAGAGAATGTTTATACGAGTATGTGTCAGATATTAAAATACGCACATGTGTATGTGAGAATGATTCAAAAATAATGACGGATTATAACATTTTGCCCACTGTTGCGAAGACTTGTCAATTTTAATTGCTGCTGATTATATACAGTGTGTACTTTTTATTTAACTTAAAAAAAAATAGTTTACAAACACTAAAATTACTCGCTCTGTGGCTCACTTGGTTGTCCGGAGATCGAATCTCGGCGTGGTCCAAAATTTCCGTACATGTGCAGATAGGAAATATAACGGTAGTTATAACCTCCTGGAATGGGTTAAGGGGGAAACCATAATCCTTATAGATTAGGTAATGGGGCCGCCGGAAGTGAGACTAGCGCACTTAGACTATAGTGATACGTCTATTGTGATATCGCCAATGAGAGCCTTGAAAATTCAAATATTTGTTTGGAACCAGCGTGTGCTGGCAATATATTCATTGATCTGTATTGGGCTCACATCTCTGATATCATCCAGATCGTAAAAGTACCTACAACAAAGATACCTTAAACGTTTCTCAGCCAAAACCGAGCAATCACAGAGAAGATGATGTACACTCTCCTCTTCATCCTCACAGCATCTGCAGTAGTTGTTGTGAGTAACTTTGAGGAGGAATGCCGCATTATAACTGATTAATCATTTCGAGGCTCGCCTACGATACTTTGGAAGCCGATACCAAACGATACGTTATTGACAAATTGGACCTGGATGGATTTGATTTAGATTTGAACCTCCGATGTTGACTTGCAAAAAATTCACCAAGGACAACGTTTCAAATAAAATTGTTTTGTCATTTAAATTGTCGAATAGAACATTTGCCTTCGGCTATTCTATTAAAGGAATTCACTAAGCAAAATTTTTATCGACAACAACAACCAAACAAGATCTTAAAATAATTAATCTTTCTCTTTATTATCAGAATGAAAGTGCACGTCTGCTCTCCTGTGTTTACGTTCCTCATATTTCTGTTCCGACTGATTATGAACACCTCTTTTCTCATCTTTCAGACATTGTTAATGTATCCCCTTCTAACTCCAGTGTAATCATTTGCGAGGACTTTAACTTGCCTAATTTAAGCTGACCTGAATTTCCAGGACTACCCTTGTCTCATCTTCTCCTATGTTCTTGTCAGTTTCCTCGTACTTAGACTTTATATTTTTATAAAAAACTTCGTGAACTTAGGTTTCCTCCTTGGCTCATCTCCTAGGTGTCATCATACCTCTTTAACAGGACTCTAAAGTAATTTTTAATAAAGTTACTCTTTCTGAATTTTCAGCAACGTTGCTGGTACCTCAATGGCCTATCTTGGGATCTCTCCTTTTTTTAATTTTTTGTAAATTACCTACCGACTGTTCTTAGCAACTGATGTATTATTAAGTATTAAGTTTTACCTCTGTTTGATTGATTGTCTTTCGTTGAAGGCCGATCTGGATTTATTATCTTTCTGGTGTAGTTCCAATGATATATCTCTTAACGTATCAAAGTTTTCGGTAATGATCTACTCATTGAAGCTTTCTCCAACATCATTTTCATATTCAGTCAACAATCTTCCTTTGAAATATGTTGACACAATCACAGACTTCGGGGTTGCCTTTGATTCTAAGATTCGATTCAATGATCACTATGAAAATATAATAAAAAGAGGCTCGAAGCTTTCGGGCTCTGTTCTTCGTTGTACTAGTGAGTTTCGTTCTGAAAACAGTGATGTAAGATTATTTGGCACACTTGTTTGTACACTCAGAAAAAAGTCGTTATAAAATCAAAAATAATAGCTATCATTCAAAAAATTTCAAATATGATTTGGCTCCAGATAAAAATAAATAACAGGCGCGACAATCCAACATTGGACTAAGGCTCCAGATACGTTTACGTTTAATTCAAAAATGTTTCATTTTGAATCAATTGTGGAAATATTAAAGTGATTCTTGTACTTTTAAAATTGCTGCATGTCAAGTCAAAAGGGAATATCACTTTATTTTCAAACTGATTTCATATTTTGTTTCCCTTTTTTCAATTTTTTTATTTATTTTATACTTATCTTTTTCACCATATTTTAAAACCTTCATTTTTTCACTTTGCTTCTACTGGGAATCGAACCGAGTACCTATCGTTTCGTAGTCCTACTTCCTACACCTAAGCTATCTGAGATTACTAGCACTGCACAAAATAGCGGCGGGCTTATGTACATGTAACGAACACAGCCTTCAAAATGAAACAACTTTAAAACAAAATTGAATATATTCAAATCGATGTTTCAGTTAATTTTTAACAGATCATTAAAGTGAATCCTTTTAAATTTAATATAAAACTATTTGTTTTTAAAATGATTTATTGATGTATTCCAATTTTGTTTTTAATATGTTTCACTTCAAATGTAAGTGATGATTTTTTTCTGAGTGTAGCATTTTAGAATATGCCTCAATGGTTTAGTCCCTGACTGCTGGTGGGTCCACCAGAGAGCGGGTTAAACGAAGATTTACTGAGTCACTATTTTTCAGGTTTAAACCCCCCTACCTTTCTTCAACCAGAAAGACTTAATTTCCTTAAGATTCTTTCCCTTGCCTTGCGAAGCGAGGAAATTTTCCTGTGCAATGTTATTTTATACAAGATTTGCTGCGGATACCTGCATTCCAATTTAGCATATGAATTAGTTATACTGTAACCAGATATGGATGCTGGGACGCAGCCTCCCGCATCCCACGAAACAGCCGTGGGGCCCTCCGCTGCCATCCCGTTTCCCTTTAGTTCGGGTACACAATCATACACAAGTACGTTTTTTTGGAATGTTGCTCTCCGAGCGATTAGAATGGTGAGAACATATGATTCTATGGGAATTGGACCTCTACCCTCTTCCCCTTCAAAAAATATTCTTTTACCGAAACTTTGATTTTGTTTCATTTCATTGAATTTTTATTTTTAACTCGTTTAAGCTAAAATATGTAGTAAATTCGAAATGTTTATGTTTAAACAAAAACTTGGATTTTTTTAGAAATTTTAATCTTGTATTAATATCTGTATTTTACCGATGTAATTGGATTTTATCTTAGAAAAAGCATAGTAACCCATGCCATGCGTTAGTCCAGAATGGCCATCAGAAAATAAAAATGGCACCGTTTTCACACTATTGCAGTTCATAGTATGCGTGAAAATTTTATTCAAACGTCAATTTTTTGTTTACAATTGAGAATATAAAATCCGCGTAATATTTATTACTCTCTTAAAATGCCAACGTGATATTTAACCCTTCTGTTGGCGTATAGATCCAGACAGACCATTGGTACTATATCTTGATGAAAAATATCGTTCAACAATATTTTCCACCCTTTCCATATATATTTCAAAGGAACCGACGGCCACAAATGCGATCAAACGTTCGGCGAAATGTAAACTATGTCTAAAGAAACGAAAAAACGGCGCATCATCGTAAGACATAGTATGTAAACTGTTTCAAGATCCAAAATTAAACCTCTTCAAAAATTAAAATTGATTTCACAGAAAATTCAGCTACACCTTAGGCATAATAGCTCGTAGGCGACTACAGAAGGGTTAATAATTGCATCGACAATATTTTGATGTTTGAATTATTTCGTGGAGTGTAGTGTAATAAATTTGGAGTCAAACACATATGGGTTGTGTGATCACATAGCCATTCTGGACTAACGCATGGCATGGGTTACTATGCTTTTTCTAAGGATTTTATCTATTCAGTATTAGCGAATAAATAAATAAATCCAACGCAATAATGACGAGACTGGACACAAAAATTAGCTGTCACTTTTGACATTATCCGAACAAATAACACACCTACCAGGCTTGTCCTTTATCCCCGGCAGAAATTGTCATCCAACTCCCACCAGCATCCTCCTTTCATGGTGGAATACGTATCAAATTCGGCGGGATTTTTACAACTATCAATAATTTAAAATTTTGTTCCAATCAAACACATTTTTGAAGCTGGGCGAAATCATAATTCGGGGAAATTTTTTTGGCCTGCCATCGCTTTTCAATCCAACAGTGTGCCCCGCGTAAAAAAAATAAGTTTAACACCCCTGTCCGATAGAGGCGACATACGCATTGAGAGATTTAATGTCGCCTGAAATTTGGGAGACTTGAAATCGACTTGTGTACTATCCCAGCCCAGGACATTCCCGATTGAAAACTATACATACATACAACGTCAAATACTGCTATCATATTCCTGTTTGCTATTCGTCTGAACAGCGAAACAAACTACTCAAAAGGGCATCATTCATCATTAATTGCCATCGGACTCCATTCACTTTGCCATTTCAATGCACTTATACGCAGCTACATAGATACGCGGATGTATAGTGCACGACTGGAAATCTCTGAATGAAGTATATCCCTGATAGTGATAAACACATTTCACACAGACGCACTTAGACTATTTAATTTCTTTCATGCAAAGACTTCAAAACTTATTCGTATACGTAGCTGGCACCGATGTCGATATAAAAGTGCCTCCATTGCGTCAATGACATCCGTTTCATCGTCGAAACACGCTCATAAAAAAGTAAAAATTCAAAAAACCGACCTAAAGGGCTCTAAAGCACTTGTAAGTTCCGCCTGCATTATAAATACAAAATGACTTGGTCTTATACGGTATAGGAGCAAAGTACGATACGAGTGTATTACAAGGCATGTTTTGTGCATATTTCCTTCGGCAGTGCGGTGGCTTTCAATGTGATCCTGATGTAAGGAAAGTGCCATATACAATGGGGCGAAAAGAAGCGCATTTCACTTGTATGTATTTATGTTAAGTTACCTATACGTTACGTACGAGCGTCACTTATAGTGTAATTTAGAATTACGACCCATTTTAAACTTTTCAGGTGGCTTGCTGACTTAGATTTCTTGTAAGATGCAGATTAGTTCATATTTGGCATAGCACTTAGCATAAATGTGACTATGCATATAAAAGCGCGAATGAATTGGAGCATATATTTTTCTGAAGTTGCTCTGATGCTAATAGGCGTACACCGTACAGTGTATGCATCATATTCATTCACAAAGGGTTCTGCATCGCCTCTTTGATGTACGTAATACGATTTTTTATAGAAATTCTCAGTAAAGTGCCACTTATTGTTATACTTACTTCGAGCCTCGGTCGAATATGAGTATCCCATTGCCGCTCAATGAGTCCTTAAAAATTCAATGATTTTTTCACGGACTAATTAACGAACGAGACCTTCTATCATCATAATTCTTTGACATACACTCCTTCAACTTACTACGTCCGACATGATGTGGGCATTACTGGCATATAAGAAAAAAAAAACAACCCGATAAGGACGATGGATTTAATTGCTTGGTGAAGCGGGTCAAGGGAGGTGTCTAGAAAAAAATCTGATAGATAACAATCTGATTTGCAAATGGTGTAGTTTTTGCACCCGCATCATGTGTACACAACGCACAAACAGAGCCAGAAGCACACGTGGTTTCACCCTAGTCAATTGGAGGATATGCTATAGTGTCATCGACCACACCTTTGTTTGCTTAAACTGCAAATTAAACTGATAGCGCCACAAGGAATTTTAGATTAGCATGATTCACGTAAAGTGGCCCGGTGTATGACATAATCCATTTTGCATAATTTAGATGTATGCAGAGTGTAGTGTTGACAGATAGGGTTGGTGGCACGTGTTTGTGTTCATTCTGGTTGGCACATTTTTTTTTGTATTACACAGAAATAATTCCCTAAAGTGGAATTTATAAGTGAGTCGTGATAAAGTATGTTTTAATAGTTCTTGAATCTTGAA
Source organism: Microchrysa polita (assembly GCA_949715475.1). NCBI lineage: Eukaryota > Metazoa > Arthropoda > Insecta > Diptera > Stratiomyidae > Microchrysa > Microchrysa polita. Next base: position 127,725,885 of record OX454415.1, on the reverse strand, counting down.
TAATAATAATAATGTTTGAAGTAGCATTAAGAGGTTTAAATCATGAGAGCACACGCTCCCTAATGGAAATCTGCCGAATCGCGTCGATGAGAGCCAATTTAGCACATACGGATAATGAAGGTGATCTCTAAATCAAATTGCGTACTAAGCAAAGAAAATATTACGAAGAAAAAAAAAAGCCAAAGAATTGTTCTCCTTATTTGAAGAAATCACTTTGATCCAAGCTAAATAATGATGTTGTTATCATTCAAAACTTTGATCTTTTGTACCGCGCGGCTGAGCAAACCCCGATCAGTCTGGGGCCGGCACAACCGTGCGGTAAGTCTCATTTGGCCCAACCAGAAAATTAATAAGTGAACAAACAGAAGTATGACAATCAGAGATTGACTTTTTCAGGCAATCCCTACCAATTGTAATTGATATGTTTTTGCTATTTTGCAAAAATATATTTGAAAATAACGGAAAATGGAACTTAAAAAAGGCAGCAAAATTTAGTGTACATTTTGGCACAAATAAAAATTCTAAGCGCACATTTAATATTATATTTATGTACTTTTGGAAAATAGTAGTGCGACTTGTAACCGATTAATCTAAAATTTGACTTCAGTTTCTGAAAATACTTAAAATTTCACATAAACAGTGTCGGTTTTCGTGGTTTCAAATATCAACATTTTCAAAAAAAAATTGGGGAAATTTTCAAGTTTTGATTTTTTGAAATTTATCCAAACAACAGATTTCAAATCCGATTTTTCGACATTTTGTGACCAGATTTTTTACTGATATCTGACAAAATCTAGAATTTCTCTACTTCGTCAACCTCGTCCCTTCGTCCCCTCCCCCTTAAATATAAAATAATGCTTATTTATTTATTTTAAGCAAAGACTTTTCTTGAAACAAGAAAATACATCTCTAATCAGAAAAACATATTCCTTGGCTGGTTTTTGTTGTATTTTTTTCTTTTTATTCAGCAAATGATTTTTTCAGTGAATTATTTTAATTCATTAGAAAGTGCAAAATTAAAGGGGGGATTTCAGTATCTGCGGCGCCAAATTTTGATGATGCCATTTCATTAATATTTGCATGAAATTACCGAATCTGCCATCCTTTTTCACGAAGTCGTAACGGTTCTCCAGATATTCAATGTCAAAGTTTGACTTTTCTTTGAAGCCTGTTAAGTATTTTGATAAGAAAAGGGGGATATTACCGCTTTACACATTAGGAAAAGTATTCGACGCTATCAAATTGACGTTTTAATTTAAATCAGTCCCACTAGAATAGTAAGTTTTACCAATTTGGCAAAGATGTTAATAATATGCTAGACGAAATATATTTGCGAGTAAGAATTGTAAAATTTGCTAGACAGGGAGGCAAATGAAATTTAAAAAGTTATTTTTGGTGCAGGTGCAATGCTATTGATTTACATCAATATGTAGTAAAAATACCCCCAATTTTCCATTAAAAACTGAACTACCTCATGTAAATGTCAAACTTTGACCCGTTACGATTTCGCGAAAAAGGATTGCAGATTCGGTCGTTTCAGGCTAATATTAATGAAATGGCATCATCAAAATTTGACGCCGCAGATACTGAAATTGTGCCAAATTAAATTTATCCGCAGAGAGCGGAATTGTTTTTTGGCAAGAACATTAAAAAATGCAATTATGTATTCCCTAACGGTGAAGGATAGGGTAATATTTTGGGCGACATTTTCCAAAATTAAACTGTAGAATCTAGCACCAAATAATGGGTTTTGTGCAAAATACATACGAGAATTACATTGCAAAGTTAGGAGCTTATTTATGCGTGTGTGCAGTAGCCTTTGGGTACTTTGCATCTAAGCGTTTGATATCACTTAAAAGTTAAAACTTGCATTGCCCACTCATCATGCAGTCATGCATCGGATGTAATTGGGACCGTATTCACATTTCGTAATTTGTCGTAGTGCACATACCAGAGAAATTGTCTATCCATTCCGCAACAACTGCATCAGCCCGACAGATGGCTCAAATTTAATCAGGAACAAATGAAAATTGTACAAATTCTGCTACTGCTACATAAGTAGCTATACATATGAATCGAACTATGAATCACAACATCATTCAGTAGATCATATATGAGTGTAGTACCCATGCGATATTACGTATGGATCGAATTAAGTTTACTTTATGTTTCTTTTCTACAATGCATGTCATGTGGCATGATAGTTTTTCGCCGCCAACGATAAACACATGTAAGACTGTTAAAACATTCATTTCAGAATGTCTACGTGTTAGACTCATCAAGTAGTCATGTAATTGTGACATCATATAAAAATATTAACGGTTTTTGTAAGAATAAAGACGACTATTAGCATCAGCTTATAGGGAGTTTAATAACCTATAAACCTATTTATGATTTCGGGAACTGAGTTTTAAAGATTCGTGTCTGGCTTTTGAATTTATATAAGAAAAGACTATACATTTTACAAAACTATTCCCATATTGCGTGAGATCCAGAAAGAGTTATATAACTCCCCCCATCTTCCAATTTAACCAAATTTGAGTACAAAAAAATTGTGCAATTTTTTAATGAAAAAACAATGATAAACAAGTTTTGGTTTAAACAGAACAAAAGCTGTTCAAAATTAAAGTTTTCAGTGTAAATTTATCATGTAAAATTTGAATACAGTTCAAACTAGTTTTCGTATTGAATTACATTTGCAAGCATTACAACTACTCGTTTCTTATCAGTTGTTATCAGTACAGTTGGCTACGAACCTCTACCGCGTTCAAATCATCAGATCAATATTGTAATATTGAATTAAATAAAGTTATTCAGGAGGAAAGGAAAGGAAAGGACTCAACGGTGGCGTCATTGGGCGCAGTAATTTGCAATATTGCAATCAAATATTGTACAAAAGCATGCAGCAAAAGACACCCAAAAAACGAGACCGAGTTCTAATCGTGCGAATATAGCACGATGAGTGTATACCCTATACCCATGTACAGAACTAGAATGTGCGTAAAACCAAAAATATTCAATTTCATTTTTTTTAAGGGGTAGAAGGGTCGAATCTCGCTTATCTTTAATATCTTATAACGGCATCCAGGAGCTATCATTTGCTATAAATTTGTAGTTTTTCGCGACATTCTATCAAAATATTGCTTTATAGGGGATGTAGGGGTAGGGGTAGTCAGACCTTCCCCACTTTCCACCAACTTCAAGCATATGACGCAATTAGGCATTGATGAAAATTTCAGGCGCTAGCAATATTCTGTCGAAAATATAGCAGAATTAAACTATCACGGAGGGGTAATTTGTATGGGAGATAGGTCCGATTTGGCCCATTTTCAATAACATCCAAGCTTTTATCAAAACAATCATCTGACCGAAATTTCAAAACGCTAGCTTCATTATTTCGGGAGTTATTGTGCGAACTGACAGACACGGACGGACAGACAGACAGACGGACATGGTTTATTCAAATCAGGGACCGACCCTGATCATTTATGTATATACAGTGGTCCCCGCTTATTGTTATACCATTTGTTCACAGCTAAATCTATAACAATAACCGATCTATAACAGTAACCAGGCAACACGCAACACGAAATCGAGTTGTCGGAAATTCAACTTTATTTAAACAGCAAAATCAATCATAAAGATGGCATCATAGACATTTTACATATATATATATATGTATATATTTTTGCTGATTTTTATTTGTTTAAAAAAAATCTGTAATTGTAGTTTGTTTATCACTAGCAAATAAATTCTCCTTTGCTATAGCAGCTGCGTTTAGAGAAGATGGATCTCCTTTTCAATAATGTCCAATATCCTCGATCGCATTTAGCGCCTATATGTTTTAAAGGCTCGAATAATGCCCTGGTCGCAAGGTTGCATAATGGACGTAGTGTTCGCTGGGAGAATAACAACGGTAATGTGATTAAGATACCCTGTAACCACATGAGCTGTGCAATTATCGACCAGCAGGAGAATATCATGATCAATTTGTCCATCCCACTTTTTCAACCATTCCATGAAAATTGGAGTCATCCATGCGTTTTAATTACTGACGTAATATACCGGAAGGGCTCTGACTCCTTTGAAACAGCGGGCAGAATAAAAGCTTTCAATTGAATGTGTGTAAGCCTATGTGTGTGACCTAAAATTTATAACATTATCCGGATTTTTAATTACAATAAACGGGGGCAATTTATATGAAATGAGAACATCCGGTTTGTTCCTGGCTATTTTAATAATATTAAGCGGATTATAATATTATCAGTGATCTGATTAAGCGGATACTACTGTATATACTTTGCCATACCTCCGGTGGCTCCTTTGAGATGTTACATAAATCGTCGTAACAAAAACAATATACCCTATACCATCTTATGGGTATAGGGTATAAAAATAATGAATCTCTCGATTTAGGTTTAACAGGTTTAACCAATTTCCCGTTGTGAAATGTCTCTTACTTCTGCTGTCAGCGGTTACATGCCTTTGATGCTTTGTTTGGATATTTCCTCAATTTTTCCGATGCAATAGCCAGTAACTTCTCCCGATAGGTATAATTTTCGAAAGGCTCACTACAGGGTGGCCTTCGTAAAATATTATTATGGGTAATTTTGTTATTGATTAATAAATTGAAGTGTGAAAATAAATACTTTTTACCCAAAAACGAAGATTTCCGTAAAAGTGACTACTGTCTAACGTCTATACACTGTCCACGGATCTATGATTTTCCCAAAATTTGAGTAAAAACCTTGCAAAAATGACGCTTTTTCTTCTAATGCTAAAAGTCACCCTTTTCCTAAAATTGACCTACTTGGTATACCATATGGTAACAAATCTTCTCTCTAGTTTATTTTTTCAGAATTAAAAAAAAAATCGATAAACAAAGAACTTATGCTATGTTCAAATCGTATACTTTTACGTGGGCCACTTTGTATATAGTCTCATGTCAGATGAGATTGAGTCGGCTTGCTGGACTGATTTTCTCTAAGGGCTTAGCTGTGAACAAACGATAAACGATTTTTACACATTCCCCTTCAATATTGCAGGTATCCACACTCCTCTTTACTCCAGTAATAAAATTCTTGGTTGGTTTACTAAAGCAGCTTCTGAAGCTCTGGCTTGTGTAACTTGGATAAAATCTCCTTCCTCGCTCAACTGAGCTTATTACACATCCCACCGTGACAATTATGACGTGACGTTTTATCAAATCAACAAAACAGGATTATTTACTTAACCGGCCTTTCTTAGCATCCAGATAAAGCCTTTTTGCATATATGCGTTCAAATAAGTCATCCAATATTTCGTCAATTAAATTCTATTCAGATGATGCACTAGTATATATTTTTCGTCTGTTTATATCCAATCTCTATCTTCTCAACACTCTGTATCATGTTTCAGCCACCACTGAAATCGCCTTGGAATATGGATACCTATGACAACTTCAACTAGAGGACTTCAGGCTTAGTTATTATTGCTTATTGTAGTCTGGCTGGTCTAGCGGTTAGTGCGCGCGCACCTTCGGTGCACAGGGTCATGAGTTCGAATCTCACCGTGAACCATGGTGTTTTTCGAACTCATGAGCTTGTGACGTATTATGATCTCACTCACATGTTAAACGAGTACCCATTTATGGGGATAAATAACACTGCTGAGCGTGAAACTGATCTCATTACCTCAACAAAAAGCAGATCAGATCTTGCAAATAGGATGTCACTATCACATCCTGCGGCCTTAGTCCAATGTTGGATTGTCGCGCCTGTTATTTTTTTATTATTGCTTTAGAAAATGGTGCTGTAGTACAGGCGGGCTCTCCAAGCTATTTGTAAAGTTCCTATCATCCTCTTTAAGTGCTTTGTCTATCCTGTTTAATATTAGCTCCATCGAAAACATTTTCCCATCTGCGTGAAAAGCCATTGATATTTTACTTTGATGTTCCTAAATTACCGAATTCCTCAACAGTGTTTAACCACCATATAAATTCTTATTGCTCTGCAATTCCAAAATTTTTGAACGCCTGATCCATAAAATTCTATACCCTCCCTTCCTTTGTCTTCATTATTTTCGAACCAGCAACTTTTTTATATGCCGATGACCTGAAGTTCTTCAGAACTATTCGTTCGTCGGAAGACTGCCGAAGGCCATCCGTATGGCCGACTTTGTATTACGATGCTCCGAATCATTTGGCGACCCTTAGATTCGCTTAAACCTTTTTAACATGTTCGTTCGTAGCACGCTCGAAAATTGTTCCCCCGTCTGGTCACCTCACTATTATACCTATATATTGAATCCGTCCAACGGCAATTCACTTGTGTTTCATCACCAAGCTAAATATGTATTCCCAAACTAGAACTTTGGAGGATGTACTTAAATGAGTGTTTCTTCAGTCTTTGCGAACGTCCTCTGTCGACCAACCTGTCTAAAGAGGTTGTATTTCGATGCCCTCTCTGAGAAGGCGGATCTACGTCTGTTTTCTTAATTTTATTATCCATAGAACTGATATGCATTCTATTAAAAATCCTTTTCCGCTTCTTATTCACTCTTAAAAAATAAATTTTAGAAAAGACTTTTAACACTCTAAGTCCTTTATTTATTTTTTTTTGCTTATGTAATTTACTGCTTAATTTTTGGATTTGTCTTTCTTCCTAATACATACATACTTTATTGAATTATTTGTTTGTATAGTTTTTTGTATTTTATCTTTTATTCAAATTTCAATTCAATTCAAAACAATATCACTTTAATTGTTCTTAATCCAAGCAAAACGAGTATCAAAAACATGATCCCCTTATGTATGTGATAAAGTAGAATAATTAAAACATGACAGGGATGTGCTCTCTCTCTATTTTATTAAAAATGTTCAGTGAAGATTTACCCATCACTTACCAACGGTGACAAAAATTACAATATAAGCAAAACACATTTTTGTTTGTACGGCATTCTCATCCTGACGTAGCTTTTAATTAAAACTTTCAACGTTTTCCTGAAAAAAAAAAATGTTTCCATCTAGCACTATGAGAGCGCTCAACGATCCATCAGAATCATGAAGTATACACTACACCCCAAAATTGGAAAACTAGACACTGTCTGTCTGTTGTAATTTTTGCCAGCTCGTCAGTTTTCCTTTTACCATGTTTGGACACAAGTGTGCGCACTCCGATGCAAAAAATACAGTGCCGCTGGGCGGCTCTTTTAATTGGGAAACTTTTACTGCACAAAATGCACACTAACTATAATAATATAACGAGAGATATCTTTTAACAGCCTCTCTGAATATCCCATTTCACATTATGATCTCAGCTGGTTACATCATTTAGTGCAGCCATTATGCTCAGTACGCTACTCTAGTTTACTAATCCATCAAATTATTACGTTACGTACTGTGTGATACACACACTACCCATGGATTTGAATGATGCGACGACGAGTATATTGATTCAAAAGCAAACTTTCATCTATTTTTCATCCTGGAGTATTCCGAGAAGTGCAGTATGAGTGCAAACTGATGATAGGGTTTGTAATATTGCATCATGCATGCATCATTTAGACAAAAGACCTTTTATGCAATATGATTTAATTCTAAAGGGCTTTGTCTGAATATAAGTGGAATTGTCTAATCTGACGCATAATACATACTTCCCTCGTTTTGACTATATGGATGTTTGTTTAAAGCTTTGTTTTGTTTGCATTGATGACTGCGAAAGCAAAGCCCTGTGCACATTGATTTCGTTACCGATACTGTGGGTTGGGTTGCAAAAAAACTATAATCGTATTTTTCGAATTATGAAAAATCTCTAATGTAATTATTACAGCCCGTAAAAACTATGCAACATGGTTGCCAACTATGGTTTGCATCGAGCCAAGTTGCAGGCAAAAAAGCATGTATGAGATTCAAGTTTTCCTTGTAGACTGAAGAGGTCTGGCATTCTCTAAGGCAGACATGTCAAACTCGCGACCCGCGGGCCGCAAGCGGTCCACCTCGCGGTTTTGTGCGGCCCGCGGCCAGGTCGAAGAAACTGAATGTGTATCAGCACAAATGCATCAAAATTAAAAAATGCGAGATGATGAACTCAAGTCTACTATTAGTAAATTTACTAAAACACGTCAAGCAGTCGGTGGCTTATGCAAGCCTGTATGTAGGTACGAGTATTTTAGAAATTCTCCTCCATGTTTTACAAAACTATCGTTACTCACAGCCTGGAACTATAATTTATTTATATGCTAGTTGGACTCTTTCTAACTAATGCAAAATAATAGCCATCTCATCTACACTCTTTGTACTCATGTGCTGTGAGTAACGATGATTTTGATGTTTTATAAACAATTTGCGAACAGTTATTTGATGTATATTTATTTAAGGCGACTTTTTTAGCAGGAAAATATTCCTTTCTAAAATTGTTTTGTCCCGAAATTCGGTTCAGAACAAAGTTGTTGGCTTTATCGAAGCTTATAGTTAGGTATCTGTCATGGGTGCATTAAATTTCATATTTGCATCTTTTAGGTAATGGAACAAGAATATCTTAGATTGAGATTTATTTGAAAAGTAGGCGAAACTTTAATGACTCCGAAAACATGCATTTGATGAGAAAATCACCTGGATGTGGAATTTCGTAAGTCCAATAATCATTTTTTTTTGTTGCCCTTTAGCTTATTAGCTTCAGCTTCACTGGTGGATACGTTTCTTTCAACCCACATCAGAAACAGATTTTTATCTATTTTTTCCACCTTTCTATCCGAACTTTATTTAGGTCAGCCGAGCAATTTTTACTGACAAGGTATAGTTTTGAATTACCAGAATTTTGGATGACCGGTGCAACAATGTTCTGATCAGCTGTTTAAAATTTGGCTGAAATTAATTTACAAAGTATATGGTTACCAACCAAATTTTGATGATTTGTTATTTTAACTGTCTAAAGCACTGTTTCCCAACTGGTATTCCGCGGTCCGACACGGTGGTCCGTGGAGAGTCTTAGAGGTGGTTCGCTGAAGAATCTGCCTGTCACTAAAAATAAAATATTTCTCTGTTACTAAATAAAATATTCAAATTTTATTGAGCATTTTATCTGTGTAAACTTGATGTCTAGATAGACAAGGTTGAAGAAATCGATCGCGAACGGACGAACGGATGTACGGACGAATTTATGAGCTGCAAATTAATTTTACTTAAAGGTTATGTTTAGTTCTGCACATTTGTTAGCATTGCTGAATTGGCGCCACCAAGAAATTGTACATAATTGTTTTGTCGCATGTGCAGTTAGGTCCCGGTTTTTACTCAGCCATTAAAATTAAAAGTCAATTTTACTGTTATTTAGCAGAATAGTGTTAGAAAGCCCTGGCTTTCTGTGAAAAAAATCGGCGATAAGTTTTGGGTGCCTCCCGATATTTTCAAGCACATTTTTAGTAGCGAGGAAAGGGTGTCTTACAAAGAGAAAAACAAACAATCACCTAATTATAAGAGCATGGAAGTGAAAATGTTTAAATTTGTTGCCGTTGTCGTGACTAGTACATACTTGATGTCATTACAAAATACTTTGAGGGATTTTTGAGCTTTCTATGATCGAAGTGACACAGAATGTTAGTTCCCCTGACGATTGCGAAAGATACTTGCTTATAAGGGCTCTTCTCCACTCAATTTAATGAATTTTCTCTGAACGATAGAAAAGTAAGTGCTGACTACAGATGCCCACCCTCTCTCTACACTACTAATGGAGCAGTAGCCGAAGCGGTAGAATAGGTATCCGCCCATTTAGTTTGAAGGTACCGAGTTCTACTACTACAAAGGCACAAAAAACTTTACTACCGGGAAAAATGCATCAACCCGAAAAGGCATAATAATGGAAACAAGCAAAATTCAAAAATTAAAACCCTGGGCACTACTTACTGAATAGACATAAAAATATGTTCAAAAATATTTAATCAATTTTCGTAACAGTGGTCCGCAGCAACTCATTTCCAGGCTAAGTGGTCCGCAGATATCTGTGAGTTGAGAACCACTGGTCCAAATTTTTAAATTTGTTTGAAGAACATGAAAAGATGGCATTTGCAAAGGATATAATGCCTAATTTGTTCTTGACTCTGATGTATTAGCAAATTTTAATAGAAATATTCTAAGATTAAAATTGGAAAAAATATATTTTTTTATTTTTATCATGTGGCCCGCTTAAACCTCACTGCAGTTATATTTGGCCCGGGTCATACTTTGAGTTTGACACCCCTGCTCTAAGGTGACTGGCGACACTCACTTTCATTTTGTCGGTACCGTCTAACTCCAATTCTAGCCCCATAATCAACGTGGAATTGTTACGAATGAACTAAAATCAATTATAGCTTTGGTCGTACACAGTCTAAGTTCATTTTTTTGACAGATTTACCGTTACACGATACGAACAAAAAAATTAAAGTCACTGTGACGTGTCACCTATCACCTTACACAATGCCAGCTCAGTTTTCATGAATGTATATTTCAATTCAGCAAAATTAAAATATTTAACACAAGCTTGAATTAGTGATGTGTAGCACATGAATGAGTCGTTCATTTTGAACGACTCAGCAAACTGAGCAAATGAGTCGGCTCAGCAGCGTTGCTACTGATTCGTTCAATTAAAAAATATATAAAATACTTAAAATCTATAATTTACCGATTTGTAGAATAGCAACCGCCAACACTAACATTTATCCAGTCAAATTCAACGATTTTCATTGAACAATGCTCAATGTGACGGTGTGGCACTCTACGGAGCACTGAGCTGATTTTTACTCTGACACACTGAACTGATGTGCTCACTGCTCAGTGTGCATCATCGAGTACCGATACCGACCGACCGAGCACTGAGTTGTTTGTTACTCTTACTCAGATACATTCTGTTGTGCTGAGTGAGTGCTCACTGCTCTGCTCAGTGTGCATCATCGAGTTTTCCAACTATCAGATACATTCTGTTGTGCTGAGTGAGAATGATGTGATCGATTCGTATGAACCGTAATGAGTAGTAGCATGTCCATCTAGCTTCTAGCACTATGAACGAAATGAGTCATTGAACGAGTTTTAATGAACGACTCAGTGAAAAGAGTCAGAGGTGATGTGTCGGCTCAGTGAAATGAGTCGAAATTCACATCACTAGCTTGAATAGATATAAATCAAAACCGTGTGTGTGCATACTTAATGTGTACTATCCCTAAGGATCAATGAACTTTGAACCAAACAACCTATTCAAAAAATCTCTCAGACTGCATTTAAAATCGATTCTGTCGCAAAAAGTCTTAATTCTACTGGAAAATACTCCTATCACAGACATATTCCTGTCTGATAACCGCGCGATCCTATCATCAATATCTCATTTGCTCTTGTCGCTCCTGCGTCACCAATTTTTTTGCCCATATTGCAACATTTTTGTATAAACATCATCCGCCAAACATTTTTTTTTACCATTTCTCTCCTTTTTCTCCACACATAGGCAAAACGCATTCAAAGCAACGAGTTGGCCGCCATCAAAGTCATCAAATTGGAACAGGGCGATGATATTCAAATCATTCAACAGGAAATCATTATGATGCGAGACTGTCGTCATCCCAATATTATTGCCTACTACGGATCGTATTTGCGACGCGACAAACTATGGATCTGTATGGAATATTGTGGTGGCGGCAGTTTGCAGGATATCTATCAGGTTTCGGGACCATTGACTGAACGACAGATAGCATACATGTGTCGGGAAACGCTCAAGGGATTGGAATATTTACATACAATGGGCAAAATGCATCGCGATATTAAAGGAGCAAATATTCTGTTGACAGAAAGCGGTGATGTTAAATTGGCCGATTTCGGTGTATCAGCACAAATTACGGCAACAATAAATAAGCGTAGAAGTTTTATAGGTGAGTATAGAGGAAATAAGACTTTATCTGTGTATTTTGTTCGTTTGTTAAATTTTTGTTTGTGAAAGAAAATGCAGGAAATCTCTAATGGAATCCTCTTAGTGTAGTCTAGTCATTACGTGATTTTAGATTACAAAATGGGGTGAAGATTTTTTTTGCTTTTTATGTTTTTGCGATGAAGAGCTCGTATCCGGAGCTTTCCACCAAAATTTCGCTGAAAAACAATTTCTCCATGATTTTGAGGTTTGTTTTCTGGGCGAAAAGTGTCTTGGCATCAGGGTTCATGCTTGAAGAATATGAGACGAAGCCAAGTTGAATACAAATTGAATACCGGTCTGGTGTATTTTAGGATTCTATACTTTTGATCCCGTACTCTTTTCATTTTTGTTGTTATTGTAGATGCAATTGGCATGAATTAGGCTTGGCAACTTTTGGCTGCTCTGGTACGCATAGTTGAAGGGTCTCTATTAGCAACAGGGTTGTCAAACTCGAAGAGGCTGCCATGGGCCAAGTAACCTAAGCTCGACATTTAAGCGGGTCACAATGTGAAAATTTAATGTTGTGTTGAAAAGATAGGTTCATGTTTCTAAAAATGTTCTGCGCTTAATTGGGCTTTGTTTTTCTGTCCGTTGCACCAGGATACAGGATCTTAGAGTCTTTAATTTAAACGATCGTGGGGCAGTTCATCTCTTAATCTTATCTTTGCCGTACCTGGCTGTGCTTGCTTCCTCGACCCAGCCATGTATAATTTTGTTTAAACATTAAATAACATTGGCTGTTGGTTTTTTCTTGTTATGAAAAATTCCCACGCCAAGAATGTATGTCTATCATTCCTCCAACTACTACTATTAGTATCGTAGAGCAGTGACCGAACTGGCTTGGCCCACCAGCGTGATGTGGTAGTTGATAAAAAGATTGTACAAAGTTCAGGTCTCTAACGAAATAGAGGACATGTCAAGTTCTCTTAAATTACTCAAACTCTTGTGATTCAAAAAGCATAGGATTAGCCAGCTCGCCAGTAAAGGACGACGTACATTTTATTATAAAATCTCAGAAAAACTACGATTCGTAGAAGTTGTTGTGAGGGTCCCGAATCATGTTTTTCTTCCACTGATTGTCAATCATTTAAAAAGAAGGACGCTTCATTTTTAGAAAATTGTTAAGCAGACCTTTAAAAAAAATATTAGTGTGGAGAGTCCATTCGAAAAATTGTTTTTTAAATAAATTATATAAATTGGGTTCCTTACAATTTTTTTGGCCACATCACATTTGGCAAAATCTCATCATCGTCATTTTCAATAGCTACGAGTACGTTTTTTTTTCATCACATATGCATATACTAGTACAAATCGATGATCTTGTGATGCCAAAACTCCGCAATCCAAACGGCTAGTCAACTACAACCCAAGGACCACGCGAATTGCCTGGCCACCAGGTCGTAGAGATTAAAGTATTTAGTGTGATGAGGGCTTTTGAAAAATTTAAATGCTAAACATATTGATCTTTGTCAATATTAAAGACGCCAACTTTCCAAAATGGTCTGAGGGCATTCTGGTTACCATGAGCTCATTCAGGCAAACTCTGCCGCTCTTTGGTTATTCCTAAGCATCGCGAGCGACTGTTCATTCTGTTTCAGGGTTTATGTGGTCATATATCGTGCGTATGTCTAGTATGTATAACCCAATTCAGGTTTACATCGTTCAGCTGGGTTTTTGCGTTGAATACTATTTTGCTCCAGGCATCAGTACTCAATGTACAATCCACTTCTGCATGGATCGATTGATAAATTTTTGTGTTTTTTAAGTCTGCCCCTTAAGAAATTCGACAACCTGGGCTGAGTGGCTCTATAAAAATATGTCATGTCGGTTTTAGTTAGCATATAAACTCTTCCCAAAATTTTACACTCTTCTTAGCTACAGGTAGTGACTGCCGCAGTATCACAGCTCGTGAACTCGACGCAACTGTATAATACCCAGCGAAAAATCGGCTTTCAGTCCCAGTAGTACCCATAGTATTGTTCCCGGTTTCTCAATAATAGCGAATTTCATGAAAGAGTTTTTGATATTTGGATAGTCATAAAATAGTTCAACACTATGCAAGTCTTAATGTCTATCTAATTTAAAACCAAGACTTTACAAAAATTAAAAGCATGGTCCAGTAAGTGATGAGAAAAAACAACTTCAACTTTAATCGGATCCGATTGAACTTTTACGAACAAAAAGAAAATTCTTCTTGTAAAAGATGTAATATACGTACAAATTACAAGTTCAAATATCGTTCACCTCATTGTATAAAATACACTTATGTTACTGTACTCTTCTTAAACTCGCTCGTCAATCACCGCAGGTTAAGGAATCTCCTCAGACGGCTCAATAGGGACGAAAAAAACTTGTCACAAGTTTCCTACAAATGCGGAAATCCCTTCTTTATTGTTTTCCTGTATTCGCGCGACATTAACATTATGGTCGTCGTATCAAGAGTGAAGTGTGTAGTATGTAGTATAGGTACTGCAGTACGAGTATTACAGACCGTGGCGTATTGTAGCGAAACAATGTTGAAATCTTCTTTGGTATGTTGCTCGCGTTCATAATATGAGTACGAGTTTGAGTTTCATATGATATGATACGCGGCCATACGTGCACTCTATAGGGTACGTCAATAAAACCGTTTTGCATGCATGGTTACACAGATAGCAAGTACTCGTCCATACAACATACATTCTTTAGATTTATTACAAATATGTTACGCGCGGTCTTTTGTACTGAAGAGAGGCGGTAAGTGGATATGATGAATGACGATACTACCGCAAAGAGTCTTTACAAATTAATGATGGGTTGTGCAGTGCAGTTTATTCCTTGAACTTTGTCTGTAGCTGTAATTTAAAGAGTGAAAGTTTTACTTTTCTTTATACTTCTAAATCTCATAAATAAATTTAAAGATGCAATTTTTTTGTGCTTCTACAATTTAACAATTTTGCTACCGAAACGAAAGCCTTACAAATTAACGAATCGACCTGATCTGCAAACGTTTTGATGGTGCAGAGGAAGGGTTCCAACCTCAGCGGCTCCCAAGAGTATAAAGGGGTACTAAAAAAAAAAGAGAAGTCACTCTCTTTACAATTCACATGTTTAAAATCCACCCGATCAATACCAACCATTACTTTAAAGTTCGTCTTCACTTTTTTTCTGGCGAAAAGCGTTTGGATTTTAAAAGGGGACATTTAACCTGAACTAGTATAGAGATGAATTTTGTGAAGGAAGCTTTTCCTTTGGGTGCATTTGCATCAGCTTTCTTTCTGCAATAAATTGATGAAGTTGAAATTAGCGGTAAGAAGCTTTTCACACACAGCCAGATCAAATATGGATCATCTTCCTCCTCTTGAACCAATGAAGAAGTTTGCAAGGTTTAAGGTACCTTTTCCTCGACACGACTGCACGACAGCGACTCGCTCACTCCATATAAAAACTCGTTTTTAAAATGAGAGGGAAACGAGTTTTTATATGGAATGAGCGAGTCGCTGTTGTGCGGCCGCATCGAGGACAACGTACCTTTAACATTCTTTTCAGTGCAGGCGGGAGTAGCTCAGCGGGTAGAGACTTCAGTCATATTTCTCATTCCGGTGGTATCGGTTTCGAAATCCGTCTACGACGACAATCTTGTTCAGGGATTATTGTGTTGTGTTAATAGGTGACTATTGCCAGGTACGTCTGTTTTGAAAACACAACCACCTAGGTCGTATTTCGGTCCAGATTCCTACTCACCTTGACTATAGTTTAAGCTTTTTCAAAAAGTTTCAGCCATTTTGCTTAAAATTAATTTGAAATTAAAAATTAACATGTTTATGCGCGTCAACCACCTGGCTCGTCTTGCTGTGTAGATTTTTAATCATCACGTCCTGCTTGAGAAAAAAATTCAGCCGTTTAACTTTCGGTTAAATGGAACCTAAAAATTTGTCACCTTAACGTAAAAAAATTTCAAAAAACGCAACCGATTTGGACAGCTGGACAAATTTATTTTTACCACCAAACGGGAATATCGATTGAGAGTATCGCTAGCCATTTAGTTTTCCTTTAAATAAAAGTGTTATTTATCTCCTAGACAATAAAATCTTGCTATAGAGAACGCACACGATCTTTCAGTCAAAGAAAGGCCAATTCTTGCTCTCAAGAGCGTTTGCAACGCCTCGGGCTTATCGTTCGCAGCTATGTTCGAAAAATGTTTGGATCTTACGGCTTACGGTTATTGCCGCATGAACTTTTGCAGTCGCCATGTACTCGTACATTTTTCATACAGCAATATGTCCCTTCACTGAATTTTAATATAACACAATGGCAGGTTTTGAAAATATATATAAATACCGTTCGTGCACATTGTGGAATAATCGGCGTTAAAAAATAAAAAACAAGTAAAATTTGGAAAAAATGTACTTTACATTTTTACACAAAAATTTGGACAAAAACTTATCCAACCGATGCTTTCGTTTTAAATATCAAGGCGTCCGATTAATATGATAGTCTAGAACAGGTCTGTCCACCATACGATCCGTGGGCCACAATCTAGTCCGCAAAAGTTATTTGCGCGGCTCGCAAGCGAATTTGACATACATAAGTGGTGATAGACCTTTCATTTTAGAAAAAGGTTGGCCAAATTTGTATGTAAAAAGTAAAGCTTCAACTTTTTGTTAACCAGTTTGGAGGGCACAGATGTGTCTATTGAATTCTTTACAGCCTTATCCAATTGCTTGGATAATCATATTTTTGGCATCTTAGGAGTATTTGATACTAAATTGGATAAATTGTTTGTGTGAGTTTCTTTTGCTTGGAATCGGCGTGCTTGGTGTACGCAGTTATGTTAAAAGAGGAATATAGACATAATCCTAAAAGGTTTTAATGGAAAATATTTTAAATATATTTTTTTTTAATTTTATTATATGTGAATGGTTTTCAATGATTAATTTCAGTTAGTTTTGAGAAATAGGGGCCCTGGACGAACTTTTCCCATTGAACAGTATTAAATTATATACCTATTAAATCGATATTTGATAACGTTTCGTTAATGAGTCTAGAGGATGTTGCCTGGTATGATGCAAAATACTTTTCGAGTCTTCAGCGAGCCAGTAAAAAGGCATGCTGTAGCTCTGAGCGGTAGGGATGGGCTGTGTCTATTTCCCCACTCGCCCTTTGTCCTCTTCATTAGATGTCGCATGCCTGAGTAAGCGAATAAAAAAATGGTGGCATCCTCCAAAAACCGAATTTGTTTTTTTTTTTATTTAATTTCGCTAGGACAAATATCCTTGGAGAACAATACTAATCAGTATTATCAAAATTCAAATTGGTCCTTCGCTATATGGACAGATGCGGCTCCACAATCTAGGGTGCGACTTCCATAGTTATGAGCTGCCATGCGCATTTCGTGTTCCACGTCTAGCAACAATTCCAATTGCGGCGCCATTGGCCCGCGTTAACGAATGCTTCGATTTTCCACTAAATGAGCGACGTGAAAATCATAACGGGAAGATCGCAGAACTTATTTGTCATTATAATCGGCGCTCTCAGCTCGCTAAGCACGAATAGAAACAACATATCTCGTGTTAACGCCGAATCTGAAAAATCGGCTCCTTTCTTAATTGCGCAATTTCCTAAGCAAAATCAGACTTAAGCCCCGGATAGAGTTCGAGCGGAATGAAAATGAAACGGTAATGAACCGGCATAAAAACCGTGGTGAATTTAAAATTTTAGCTTCGAAAATTGCTACAAAGGCGTTTTACGTCCTAAATCATCTTAAAAATAACTAAAAAAAATAATTTCCTCCTTGTCAATGCATTTTCAACGTGAAAATGAGTCGACTCTGTAGCATATTCTCCGTCGGGCGTGGTGAGTTTTGCAAACGTCAAACCGATTCACTGTCCACGACGAGTTCATCGTGGAAATTATCTAATGACCGGGGAATCGAAAAATAACACATAAAATTGCAGAGACAAATTGTGAAACCATTCTCGGATTTTAGTTTATGGAATTCCCCAGCATTTACCACATATTCCACGACAGTATGTATGCATTTTCATTGAGAAAATCTCAGCGGACTAAAATTTCATTCTCATTCTGCCCGAGGTCTATCCAGGCCTTTAGCAGTGATTTGTCATTCGTCCTCGCCGACAGTTGTCCCCTGATTCGAGCGAAAAACGCCGGTCAGCAACAACTTTAATTTTGGAAGTGACTTACAAATGGCCAATACATAATTTGAAATTAATCAAATCAGCCGAGGCTCGTTTAATGTTTCGAGTGTAAGGTAAGGTCCGACCTAAAGGCGATGGACATTTTGCGATCGGACTAATAGTTTTCCAGATATTTCCGAAAAACAACAAATTTCCCCTCTTCGTCACCCACTCCCCCCAAATGTGACGCTTAAACTAGTGTAACTTTTTAGTGCGTATAGAGGGGATGCGTGCAACGATTTGGCATCAAAACTTTTCTATTTTTTTTTATGTTTGTGTCTAGAGCTAATTTCACTATGTATACTATTTGTGAAGGCTAATGATTTCAAAAATGGACACCTGTGTGTCTAAATCTTCCCCTTCATAAAAGTGTTTTTTTTTTTTTAACCCAACAATGTGAACCACGCAAAAATTAAGTTGGACACCCCTGGGCTAGAATCTAAGCACATATTTCGTAGTGAGTGTTATGCGCCAAAAAATATTCCGAGTGCCTCGATACCTATTTCAGCTCTCAATACGACATGTGCGTGAGAAAAAATCGGATGTATTTTTTGTGGTATTGCAATTAATGTTTTTGGTTCTAGGAGGTAACGGTTATGGCTTATTGGATGGCTTCAAAAAAGTAGGACTCAACAAGAATTCGAAGAAGAAGAAAAATATTTTTTTGATCTAAATTTTCTGTCATTATTTGCGTGTAAAAAGTCGGGGAGAACTCAAATTTTTGGTACAGTCTTATTAGCCTACCAATACCATGTTCTATCCGCAAAATATTGAGAGCTCGACCAAAATTGGAAACAGTCTACATTAATATTGATTGGGAAAAAATTATTACAGCCAAAAATTTTACTAATTCGAACATACATAGTACGTAATAAGTATTCGCCCTAAATAAAATTGTTTGTTCAATACCGAATTTGTTATTAATTAAAATACATTCATCAATGTGGCACGATAGCCCGACGTCGCGCCTTGGCCGCCTGAATCGTTGACCTCCAATTGTCGCGGTTACGTGACCTCGTCCTCCAGTTTCGGAAGCCCAGCAGCTGTTGGGCGTCTTCACCTACGGAGTTCTCCCAGCGAGCTCTCGGTCGTCCACGCAACCTCGCTCCGTCAATTCGTTGTGCGTTCATCACTTTCTTTGGCATGCGATTATCGTCCATCCGTTGTACATGCCCCGCCCATTGCAAACGTTGAAGCTTCACGATTTTCGATACTTCCAGCTCATCGTACAATTGATACAACTCATGGTTGTACCGGATACGCCATTGGTCTCGCTCGCGAACGGCCCCGAAAATTCGCCGAAGGACCTTTCGTTCGAATCGGTCTAGCAAAATTTCGGAGGCTTGGGTGAGGGTCCATGTTTCGCAGCCATAACATAGCACGGGTCGGATGATCGTTTTGTACACGCGGAGCTTCGTGTTCCTGTGCGCAAGTTTCGAATTAATTATAGGGAGGACCGAGAAATATGTCTTATTGGCTAGTTGTATCCGTCGCTTAATTTCGTCGGTTTCGTTGGCGTCCTTTGATAAGTTACAACCCAGATAGTTGAAGTTGTCTACATACTCGATATTAAGGTCCCCCACTGTGATGCTTGAATTTGCTGCCGTCCTTGTTTTCGATTGCACCATGGCCTTTGTTTTGCTTTCGTTGATATGTTATTATTAAAATACATTGGTCCGTTCTTTTCATTCCGGTCTACTTGCAAAAATGCAGACCCGTCTGTCATTTCCGTCTTATTTTGGATTTCATCGGATCTCTCAATGCCTAGTTGAAATCTGAGAAATTTTACTCCAGAATATGCCTGTCTACAACCAGTAAACGTCATTACATCTTTTGTTTAGAAATACCCAAATTTGAAATCGAATATTCGAGTCCTTGGCGTTCATTTCAGTCGACATCGTTCGTGTATTGTAATAAACTAAAGATAGAACCGCTATCTAGAGATAGGCCGAACTACAGAGATCAAAGTTCCACTCGAGTCGACAATTTCGTCCATGGGCACCTGTTGTTGTTGCTATTGTTGTAATACGTGTTGCTTGAGTTCATGACCACTGGCAGATTCATTTCAATCAGCTGATAATCTGGCTTGTATATCTACATGGCGTTGATCGAACTCTTCCAGAAGATTTTATACCATTCGCTTGTAAAAGTTTTCTTTCACACTGTTTTTGAAAGCTCATAGTGCGGATGCGCCCCGCATTGCACCGCTCAAATTTACGCCTGTAGTGGACGAGAACCCTTAAAATGTTTCCGTCGAATCTTAATACTGATACATTCAATCGGGATTGAATGAAAATCTATAGAAATACAAAGCTCTTCGGCGTCGATGCGACTTATCCTATAATTTTTAGAGCAATTATTTCTAGAGCAATGATCGCCACGAATGGGTCAAGGCTGTGCCACTTATACCATATATTAATTTTCCAATAAGTCAATAGTCCTTGATTGGTGATTGTCTGTATTAATCTTCAAAATAAATACCAATGCATCCATCATGCTCTAAGCTAAAACGAATTAGTAGCGATTAGAGAAAAACTATCTATGTACATACTTATTTCAATTCGCTTCGCTCATCGCACTAATAAATTTTTAATCTGTGTGATCATTCCGCGCGCACATTGCATATGTTCGCAAACATTGTTTATAGCACTTAAAATTTGCGCGAGCGGCCGGCGAGGTGAACGTTATTGCACACTTTTTGAAATATGCTCGCTTATTCGTGCGATACTTAAGCAGCACCGTGATTAGAGCTAATATTCGCATTTCTAACATACATTTACCGAGCTTATTGCGTAAATTTTAATTTAGCATTGTTACAGCACGTTAATTGGGTGATATGAAAAATAATAATAATAACGTTGAGAAATTGAACAAGGTTATTAATTGTCAGCATGCGGGAAAAATTTCAGTACAACAGGTACATATTAGCGCACAAGTTGTGCATTTTAATCATGTTAATTGATGCGCCTTATTCGCACAACACATGTGTGCCGAGCGGGAATGTTTGTGGTGGCAAATGGTGTGGATATGTTATATGATTGTAATGTTTAGAAGACGCGTATATTGCAGCTGACTTAGTCGCATTATTTCGAATTTTGTCTTATAAGTGTAGAGACTATACGAAATAGTTTGTGGCCTTTGTAGACAATAGTTTCGTTAGCATATACCTAACACAAATCGCACGTACTGTTCACATTGAAAAAAAAACTCAATGTTAATAAACAATTAACAAGAATGACAAGCTCCCGAAATGAAGACGCAACCATTCAATCCATCTCCTAAACTTACACCGACCATTCCTATCACAATTTTTCATTATCATCATAAGCCCGACATCGGGCCTTGGTTGCCTATTTCGTTGATCTTCAATTGTCGCTGTCACGCAACCTAGCCCTGTAGTTTTGCGAGCCCAGCAGGTGTTGGGCATTCTTACCTACTGAGTACCCCCAGGGAGCTCTCGGTCGGCCACGCAATCTGACTCTGGCACAATTTTTCACCCATTAAATGAAAAGTTAAATTAATGACAACCCTAGGACATTTGTTGTTTTACTTAAATTACCTTGTGTGAGACTCCTCTTGCGAGTCCCCTGGCCCTTACGATCATATTCGAAAGTTATACTAAAAATAATTTGTAGGACTCACCTCAGTTACAGTAAAAGGCAGTTAAAATCTTTGCAAAAATCGACTAAAAATAATGCCAGTTGTGGCAAATCGTTCAGTGGATGGGTTACTCGCTTAAATCATGGTTTCTATGTATAAATCGGAGAGTCGATAGGAGATCGATCCACTATGACTCTCCTCTCTTAAGCTGAAAATTTCTTAAAAATCCAAAATTAGGGACGGTTCGCTGGGAAGTAAGTTTCGCTTGCATCTAATTTACTCTGACAGATATTTGATTACGATTGCTATAGTGTCCGCCACCTACATTTTTTTATGTAATCGAGCGTCAAAAGTTGGAAAATAAAAAAACAAACTCTTCCTTGCGAGTTTTTGGGCTGTGTGTGTTGGGAAGAACTGGCTCCTCATGTACGAAGGGTTGACTGCTCCAATCTCAATTTCTTTCCATAATTTCTGTATAATACCTAATATTGGAGAGGCAATCTGAATATCCTGGAAGTAGGGATGTCAAAAACCGGACGGTTAGTCCGAAAACCGGTACTTTCAAAACGGTTAACCGGTTTTTTTCGGTTTTTTCATCCTCCCGGTTTTAACCCGGACGGTTGTTTGCCCATCCGGTTAAAACCGAAAAAAACTTTCCAAATTCATAAAATTTTTATATTTTCTTGATTTGTCAGTCTGTAATTCTATTGCTTGTCTTCTATGAAAAATTTCGTATTTCCGAACACTCTCCTTAGTGCTATTATTCCAAGAACAATCGCTTCGTCAAACTACCGCTCCTTGCATTTTTCCTTTCCAAGGCAGATATTGTTTACGTTGCGTGTCACACGTGTATCTTTTGTGCGTTGTGAATGTTTATGTGTATCAGATCAGTGCATTTAGAGTTCATTGTTATAGGAAGACGAATCGGCAGTTGCTACGACGTCCGCGTCCACTTCAACATCCGTCGTGTCCACAAAGACTTCAACATCTACATCATAGTGCAGTCATATTAGCATTTCAAATAGAAAAAATAGAGTAAGGTTAATTCTTGTGGTTTTTAAATCATTTTGCTAAAAAAAAATTTTGATCGGAAAGGTTCCAAAAAGGACAAAAAAGGATACTCCTTAATCCTTGACCGGAGGTCGGCATGTGGGGTATCAAATCAAAGGGGACGTCAAGTACATTACATCATTACATATCCGTGTTTGTTCCATGTTTCAAGGACCCTCAACGGAATAAATGGAGATTAAATGGAGAATTATTGTGTTTCCCGTGTATCTTTCCTAAGCCCTAATTACGGGAGTAATTCAAATTGTCACTACGTTTCTCACTTTTCCGAATCTATAATAGCTAAAGATTCTACCATTAAATTTGCTAAGAAAAAAAAATGATCGGAAAGCTCTCAAAAAAAGGACACTAATTACAAACCTTGATCGAACGTGGGCATGCGGGGTGTCATATCAAAGAGGACGTCGAGTACATTCCATATCTGGCGTTTATTACTTGTTTGAAGGACCCTCACAGGAGAAAATTGGAATCCAATGGAAAATCTTTCCAAAAGCCGTCATTTTTCGTTTTAGCCTGAATTTTACCATTTAGTGTCCTTGAAACAGGAAACAAACACCGGATATGCAATGCACTCGACGTCCTCTTTGACATGACACCCCGCATGCTCACTTTCAATCAAGGTTTGTAATTAGTGTCCTTTAATGTCCTTTTTCAGAGCTTTCTGATAATTTTTTTCTTAGCAAATTTAATGGTAGAATCTTAACCTATCATAGATTCGGAAAAGTGAGAAATGTAGTGACAACTTGGATTATTCTCGTAGTTATGGCTTTGGAAAGATACACGGAAAACACAAAAATTTTCGATTTAATCTCGATTTATTCCGTTGAGGGTCCTTGAAACAGGAAACAAACACCGGATATGTAATGCACTCGACGTCCCCTTTGATTTGATACCCCACATGCTAACCTCCGCCCAAGGATTAAAGAGTATCCTTTTTTGTCCTTTTTGGGACCTTTACGATCAACATTTTTTTTAGCAAAATGAGTTTTAGATGCCTGGGAGCTCGCTGATTCAAAAACTACAAAAAATAGGCTTAATATATTTTTTTTTCTATTTGGAGGCCTGAAATGGGATATTTTAACTGCACTATATGCATTGTCTAGCAATAAAACTCAGTTAACTATTTTTGAAACATTATGAATACTTCTGACAATTTTATTTGATTATCTTTTTTGTTTAACATGTTTCTCTTTTAGGGCTCTATTACACAGTCATATTTCTATACGAACATCAGCTTAACGAGTGTGTATGCATTATTTTGCTATAATTCTAAGCAATTCAATGAAAAACCGGTTAACCGAAAACCGGTACTTTGAGCCCGGTTAAAACCGGACGGTCTAACCGGCTTTGCGAAAAAACCGAAAAACCGAAAACCGGGTTAAGTGCCGGTTTTTGACATCCCTACCTGGAAGCCTTAAATTTTGTCAAAACCCCATCTGGATTCACAACAGAGGAAGATAGAATAACTTAAAAAAAAATAATGCACGCTTGTCTCGTTTCTGCTTTTTAAACCTGGTAATCCGATTTATTCAGGAAACCTCTTGACGAATCAATTCTAATAAAAAGCCATATTATTCATTTATTGTACGCCTCATTCCACCCTATCGTCATTTAATGCCAACCTGCTATAAAACCACTTCATAGTTCAAGGCTACGGCTATGTATAAAAAATAATCCACCACGTCAGGCACACGCTTAATTGGTCACACTTCATATGAAGTTGACTTTTCTTCTGTTTTCTTTTTTATATTCGTTTCAATTTTTCAACATTTCCCGCATAAATTCTCGCAAATAAGACGACTTTCCACTCTCGACTCGCGAACGAGCCTTCCTTTCTTCACACCGCTCGCACCTTCCTTAATTGATGTCGACAACATTCTTAATGTGAGCCCGAAGAGAGAAAAAACACACCAAGCGGATTTTGACGCAATCGTTGTTTGATTCTATCGTAGAACACGGAAAAGTTTTCTTTTTTTTTCTATTATTGTTCGTTCTCTCGATATAAATTTATGTATTTCCTGGTGGTGTATGCTTTCGTTAGACTTAGAGGACTTCAGCCATCCATCACATCATCTAGAGTGCCGGGTATTGTTTAAGGAGTTGAGAAACAGAAGAACTAGTATGCGATGCGTGATAAAAA
Organism: Microchrysa polita; assembly: GCA_949715475.1. Taxonomy (NCBI): domain Eukaryota; kingdom Metazoa; phylum Arthropoda; class Insecta; order Diptera; family Stratiomyidae; genus Microchrysa; species Microchrysa polita. The sequence goes on along the minus strand of OX454415.1, from coordinate 127,700,995 downwards.
GAAGAATTGTGTATTTGGAGTGCAGATTCTATTCAGAAGAGCTTTAAAATTAAACGTCTACATGTCATTATATAAAGCGTTTAAGAAAATGTCCTGGAAATGTGATTAAGAAATTGCAAGGTTGCATTTATTCATTTTGTTGGAGAGCTCTAGAAAATATTTGAAAAAGCCGAGGTCATCGCCACGACAAATGTCATAATGTCGTTCTAGTTGGGAGTTGTTTTTTTTTCAGTGTTTCATTAAGACATTGCAAGCAATTTGAAAATTGTCGTTATAAAATGATGAAAACACTGACACTGGAATATAGAATTTCCAGGAAGTTGGATAATAAAGTAGCAGAGGGGAGTCCGAAACCCGTTTAAAAACTTTCAACATTAATGGATTAAATTCCAAAAATTTAATCGGTTGCCCTAATTCCATGTGGGACCTAGCCCGTCTACAAGATCTCGCCATCGCGTACAGTTTATGCATATGTGTCGTAATTTACTTCAGGACTTTCTTAATGAGATACATCCTTAATCCACAGGTCAACGCCACGTAGTTTTAGGCTCTTTGTGGGCTTCCTCGTTCCATGCCGTTACAATTAGTGAATGTGGCCATTCGGCTTCAAGATTTGGTGATGTTTGGTAAAGTTCGACTTGAAAGCCGTCGAGCCCAGGGCGCATCAGCGCAGGGAAGTGCCCTATCCAACATCTTATCTATTCTTCGTCCTGGATAGTTTGCCTTCCATTCCATCGACCACCTTTACACTCCTTGATAACACTATATGGCATTCAAGTCGATACAACTTCCTCCCCTTAGTCCGGGCTTTCGAAAAATACAGGAGCTCGATGTTGTGTCGCCTGTTGCGGATGCAAAGCGTACCATAAGCTCGACCGTCCATTGTCATGTTGCGTCCCGATATCCAAGGTTTAGTCAAAAACCCGGTTTGGGGCAAACGCCTTCATAGGTACCCGCCTTTAATGGCATCCCCGTGTACATTTGAGTCACTAACCGGGTGGTTAAATATCTCAGGTACGAAAATTCATGAAGACTTAGGTTGGGTTCGAGAATTGCGAAATGTTTCAGTGCATTGACAGGTTGAAAATTATTGCACAGGTTTATGATTACGGAATTAGAAGACATTTTTACCTTTTCGAAGATTTCAGAAAAAATGTCCTTTGCGTCAGGACGCATTCAAACTAAAGGTCTTTGTTAGATATCCCAACAAAACCTGGCGTTTTTCAGCTTGGATGTGGTTTAGGGAAGTTAATTTTCAGAGATGCTAAGTATTTAGTTTCCGGGCAATGGCAATTTTAAGCTTTTAAGTTACGATTTCCATTCAGGAAATACAAAAGCATAATCAGAAATGTTAGCTGAGAAAATTTTTGGTCAATCTTCTGCTTCACTACTCTGTTTTCCAGAACTATCTGAAGAAATTGCCTTTTCACTTCTTAATCGTTAACATAACAATGCGCGGCAAATGCTTAGGTTCAGGGCAGTGGCGATCCTACGTAGAGGATGATTTGGTAGTAACGAATTTCAGAAAACTGGTTTAAGCAGGGGTATAGTCAAGGTGCTTTATGTCCGTCATATAAAAACCGCTGAAGTAATAAAATGGCAAGATCTGAACTGATAAAGGACAAGATCTCCAACCTGGTCTGCAATATTCAGACATTTTGTGTCATGTGAGCTGTATTGAAGTACTGTCTATTAGCAGAAAAAAATTCCACATCAGACGAATTTATAACCCAGAGTGGTGATCGAGAAGAAGTCAAATTTCCTGTGCTCAATTTTTTTTCAATAAATTAGAAATGTTTGTTTCTTTTCATCATGATTTCTGAGTTAGTGACGTGAAAAAATCTCTCAAATCGCTACCACAACAAAAACTGTTATTAACATGGTTGCATTTGACCACAGATAAGAAAAACTACCAGATGTCTTATCGGTATTTTGGAGCTTAAAATTCTTCAGCAGTGCCATCTAAGTTGGAACAATTCAATTAATTCAAAAGTCCAAAAGCTCGTTTAAAGCAATGGTTCGTGTCGACAAACCATACTATCCACATCAAAAGCAGCCAACAGATGGACGACATAGAGCCTTTACGAGCTAACCTCTTTCTGAAATTTGTGTTTTGTCGCATGTACCTACCTATATGTATTCAAATGCGCTGCACTTGGATGCGCGAGTAGAACACACCAGTCCGCATAGCCACACATGTAGATCGAATGTCGAATGTGACGAACCATCTCAAGACCATAAGTAGAAGGTCGAAGCGTATCTTTGAAAAATGTTCGAGCAGTGTTTTAGAAGAGAACGATATGTGTGTAGTGTGCATGTATGCATAGCAGTTAGAGATTTAGGAAATGATGCATGCACCGAACCACGGTAGGCGCAACAGGGCGGCGGCGGAGTCCGAGCAAATGATTACCCAAAAGGATCGAGAACAATTTTCTGTTAGAGATATCTATTACAGAGAACTATTTTTTTAATTGTTGTATCTTTTGATTTAATTAATTGTACATACTTATTTAAAATGGAAATTGGAGGAATGTTGTTGTTTGCATATAATAAATTCGGGAATAATGAAATCAGTCATAGATTTATAGAATCAAAATTTATAGATTCGAAATCCGTTTTTTAATTTTATTTATTTTTAATTTTGCTAATACCCATACTCTAAAATTTTTATACCGTTCGATTTCTAAGTGAAAGGTTATATTACGATACTTTGTCATGGAGTTTGTAACGCAGTCTCAGACTATATAAAAGGGTATATAAATTGATCAGTATGACGAAGGAAGTCGACGATTGTGCGTATGTCTGTCTGTTGCAATGCGTGCTTATTTCTATTGCAGACTGTTGTTGTTGTATTTTTGGATCACCAAAATCGGACAATAGGGTCATGGGCACGCAATACAAAACCCAACTCCAAAAAGCATTTTTTATAAGAAAACCTTTTTCATTTATACACGATTTTCAACCTAAGTTTACACGCATATGTATGTATTTCTAAATAAACATCGAAACAAATAAAAATGGATGGAATAGGACCATGACATCCAAGCCTATCCCCTCGAAATTATGTTCTTCTAAGTCATTTTGTTATTTGTTCACAAATTCTAATCAAACCTTACATCGAAACTACAAAAACAAACAGAATCCTACTGTGGAGTCAAGGTAATCAAGGGCCATACAGACCCAATCTCCCCAATCTGAGATTTTTTGTTACCTGTGTACCTATCCTAACAAAGCTTCACACAAATATTGTCCTACCGACGTCACCGATACTATAGAAAAGATGGAAGATGGAGCTGTCATTGAAACCACACCCACAAAGCAAGTTACAATAATTGCTTAAGAACGGACGGAATCCGAATTTAATCCATTAGAAGACAGTTTATCTTTTTGGCGTATGAATGTACTCGTCGAGTCCTTTGATTTGAGTACCCATATGTTCATCGCCGATCAAAACTAAAAAGTCGACTTTTTTCAACTCTTCGGGACATCCTGTTATCTTTTCTTTATCAACTTCTAAAGCAGGAGCTCCCAACCTGTGCGTCGCGACTCCCTGGGGCGTCGCGAGGAAATCTTAGGAGCGTCGTGGGACGCCCACCACACCGGTCGCCTTCACACACCAAATTGCTGAGTATCGTACCCAAAAACAAATTATATTTACTAAAATCCCTTCGCGATAAAAAGGTAAGACACTGCTTATTAAGGTCCATCTAGACGTGTCGCCAAATGGCGACACGCGCAGCCAAATGGATGTTGTCATTCCATCCAAACGTGTCGCCATTTGGCTATGCGTCCAGTTTTGATATTCAATATGGAAACTCAACCAACCGCTTTGACAACCGCTTGTCAAATTCATAGTGACAATTTTGCAACTTTTCTTCGTTCTTTTGTGTGAAATTGAATAATTCTTGAATGGCCGTGTAATAATTCAAACGCGCAGAGTCCGATTTTGATAATTAAATTTAAAAAAATCACCAAAATGGAATTTTGGTTATGTCATTTTTTGGCTGCTCGTGTGGATGCTAAGTAGCAGCCAAATGGCTGCACGCGATGCCAGTTTTTGGACGCGTCGCCATTTGGCGACACGTCTAGAGGGACCTTTAGGTTGTACCGCCACAACAGCATTTATGACGAGTTTGTAGTGAAAACTTTGTCGTTGATTTGGTGTGAAAAAGGTAGAAACAGGAACGAGACCCCCATATTCTCAGAATTTGAAACCACACTTGTATTCACCGGTACAAAGTAAAGACAGAGACACACTCATTCTGTTAAATATTTCAACACCTGCTGCTAAAAACATATCACCAGAATTAAGCCTAGTGATAGACATTACTATTACAGTTGTAAACTTCATTTAATCAAGACCCGTGAAGGTAAGGTTCTTTCGTCAGCTTTGTCAGGACTTGGGAGCTGAGCACACATGCTTACTGTATTATTGGGTGCCAAGAGCAAATGTTCTATCACGGGTACGGGTATACGCATTAAAAAAAGAATTTATGAGTTTTTACTGACGGAATCCCATAATGATGCTGAAAAGTTTCAAGACACTGACTTCTTAATAAAACTCGCATATCTGTGTGATATATTTGAGAAATTAAATGCTCCTAATAAGTCATTGCAAGGAAACGAAACACATATTCTTCAACTTTCAGATAAAGTTTCAACATTTTTCAAAAGAAGCTGCTTTTTTGGAAAGGAAAACTGGAGGAGGGACAGGTAAATTGTTTCCCAGTTTTACAAGGCTCGCTATGCAGGAAACATCTTTTAGTAATTTAAGTCCAAACTTAAAGTTTACATTTATGCGACATTTGGTGACTTTATAAAGGCATTTTGAACAGTATTTTCCTGATAAGTTTGAAGAATACAATTGGGTTAGAGATCCATTTCAATCGACTCCACCTCCATCTTCACTTCCTACTGCCGAAGAAGAGTAACTACTGTTAGAGCTATCATGGTGATACCAGCTTAAAGTTACGGTTCGACAAACACAAGCTTTTTGAATTTTGGGCCAACGTATCGTAAGAATACCCTGGGCTCAGCTCGACTGCTTTGAATATTCTTTTGCCATGCGCAACATCATATTTGTGTGAAACTGGTTTTTCTGCCAATGCAGCCATTAAATCAAAGTACACGTCAAAACTTAATTTAGAAAAAGAGGTAAGAGTAGCAATTTCGAAACTTCAGCCCAGGTTTGAAAAGATGTGCTCACAGAAGCAGGCTCAACTATCGCACTGATTAAATTTCACTCATCGGCATTTTTGAAATTATATTTTTACAGTTATAAAAAAAAACTAAAGTAATAATTTACGAAAAAATTTGAATGAACAGTTTTGATTTTAATATTTTTATTATAAGCGAAGCTTTGAATTAAATGAAAATTGTGTTATTTTTATTTGAATTACACGAAAAATTTAATTTTTTATTTTTATTGAATTAACGCAAGATTTGAATTAAATGAAAAATATTTGTTTTATCGTTTCTTTTTTCTATGAAGTCAAAGTACACTGAGAAGGCTTATGCTTGGAATGACACATTGAGCAGTAAGCACCGTATTACTGGCACATTTGATGCAGTAGAGTGCTTATGGCCTTCTTGAAATAAATCTTTGGCTGCAAATTTATATTTTTCTATGTCAATTTTCTTTCAAACTGAATATTTATGCATGCTCACTTCATCCCTAACTCTTCTGTTTATTTTCTATAATGAATTGATTTCATTATGACAAATTTGTTGTGTTTTAAATGTCTGTAATTTTCACCAAACAACGCACTCCCTCCTTCCTCAGATAGTAAAGCCAACTATAACCACACAGAAAACAAAATGTCTTACTAGAGGTGCGTCGCGAAAAATGTTAAGCTGTAAAGGGAGTCGCAGCATAAAAAAGGTTGGGAACCTCTGTTTTAAAGTATTCATGTCAAAGACTGTTATCATTCAACACATTCCTACCAAATTTCATAACGATCGGTTGAGCCGTTCGAGAAGCTATTTAGTGAACAGACGGACAGACAAAATCGATTTCATAAGTGTTTTTTCCAAAAATTCTAAGAAACCCTAAAAATTGTTGGATTTATATCCAATACAATTTAGATTGGAATTTTTTCACGCATATTGCTTACTTGGAGGGGGATGCTGTCGTAAACATGCGCTCGCAATTGAATGTCTTCGACCCTCCACGCGCATCCGTTCGACCACGACAAAAAAAGCAAAAAAAAAACGGATAGTGTATATCTAGGTTCTAGACTATAAGACTAACGGCACTACATTCTCTCAGAGGTCGGTTTACTTATCGCTTTGTTTTGCAGGTAGTGCAGGAATAAATTTTCTTGAATTCGGTGATTTGTCCTACTTCCCAAATAAAAGGGACCGATCGGAAAGCTTTGCGTAAGATCCATCCTGGTCCGTTAGATGTGACCACTACAATTCACTATGTAGCTGCAAGATACGAAAAGGAAGAATAAAAACTCAAGTAAATCCCGCGATCTCTAGAACTCACTGTTAGCGTAGTTCGAGGACTTTGTTGGATGTTTTGTGTTGCTCTTATTGTGATCCATCTATCCATTCGATTCCGGCAAATACATGTAAATTAAAATTTCAACATATTATATGTATAGAAATTGTAGGACCAATAAGGCATATTCTGTCTAAATTCTCATGTTTGTGTAATCGGTTACAGAGAGATATTTTGCGACCTCGATAACTCAAGGTGACCCCAGGGTATAGCCATCGCTACTTTCAACGAAGAATAACGAATAATTGTCAATCAATCATATGCCAGATTGTACGAAAATTGTATGGGAATATCTTCCAATACAACAGAGCGATTATTTCTTAGTCTCATAAGATCTCAAAAACATATCAACAAACCGCACGCGCACGATATCAGCGGCTACCTGGGTCATCTTGCGTGTTTTTTCTATATGCAGTTTTTTTTGCGCAGATACCGCGTACCGCCACTTCATTGCATTTGCATAAGCCACGTGGCATAGGCAATGCACGCACGACATCCTGATCCGGAGCGGCCTCAGCGGCAGCCTGCGTCATCTTTCATGTTTTTTCTATATGAAGTTTTCGCAGGCACATCTACCGCATGGATAGGTTTGCGTAAGCCACGCGGTATTACATGTCTGCTGAGAAAGATGCACTAATGGGTGATGCGACACGGTGGGTAAAAAGTAGCCGGGCAACACGTATGGTAATGCCGCTTACCGAAACATGGAATAATGGGGATGAGCTTCGGATCCTATGATCACCATGTGCGAAAACGAGATGAGAAGATACAAGTTGTCCGTGTTACATCCTACTTCGCACACGAAAAGATACGATTTCTTTTTCGTGCATTTGTCGTTCTTTTGGAATATCCCCTTGGTCATGGTTAAAGGTGTTTCGCGCATGTATACATGTATCTGAACGTGATGTACGCTTGCAATTCGGATATGTGTTGTAGGTTTCGTATAAATTGTTGAATCGGGGTCGTGGCTTGCACCACAGTGCATAAAGTGGACTATGTGTAGCTGTGGATGCATGGTGCGGAAGAGTACTTGAGAAAAAGTGTTTTGCGCATGATGTGATGCGTGCTTCAGATTTGGTTGTGTGTGGATTGTTGTTGGTAGGTTTCCTGAGATGATTGTAGCTCGTACAATAGACGGCAATTTGCTTCGTCGTGACTTGCGCAACAGCAGTGGACTATGCGTATAGACCGAGAGCCAGCGACACTTCAAATGCAACTATTTCCTATGCATTCTGTTACACATTATCGCAAATTACACGATTGGAGATGCCCCAAAACGGTAGTCTGCCTCCTGGACAGCGGGGCTTAAGGGGTGGCAGACAACTTCAAAGTCGTTAAGAGTTACAAATATTTGCAACTATTTCCTCGCATTTGACAACTTCAAAGTCGTTAAGAGTTGCAAATATTTTCAACTATTTCCTCGCATTTGACTCATATACCATTTAATAGAGGACGAGTCCCCGCATATATACTCCAAAAGGCAGACAAATAATGGGGGTCTAACATGGTGGCAGACACGCTCCAAAATTTAAAATTTGTATGAACAATGGGAAGTGCTTCTACAAAAATAGCGCTAACTCCATCATGCTAAACCATATAGGTACAGTAAGAGCCTAAATATTTTCCAGACACTTCCTCTCTGAAATGGTATATGAGTCAAATGCTAGGAAATAGTTGCAAATATTTGCAACTATTAACGACTTTGAAGTTGTCGCTGGCTCTCGGTCTATACGCATAGTCCACTGCTGTTGCGCAAGTCACGACGAAGCAAATTGCCGTCTATTGTACGAGCTACAATCATCTCAGGAAACCTACCAACAACAATCCACACACAACCAAATCTGAAGCACGCATCACATCATGTGCAAAACACTTTTTCTCAAGTTCTCTTCCGCACCATGCATCCACAGCTACCCATAGTCCACTTTATGCACTGTGGTGCAAGCCACGACCCCGATTCAACAATTTATACGAAACTTACAACACATATCCGAAATGCAAGCGTACATCACGTTCAGATACATGCATACATGCGCGAAATACCTTGAACACACCTTTAACCATGACCAAGGGGATATTCAAAAAGAACGACAAATGCACGAAAAAGAAATCGTATCTTTTCGTGTGCGAAGTAGGATGTAACACAGACAACTTGTATCTTCTCATCTCGTTTTCGCACATGGTGATCATAGGATCCGAAGCTCATCCCCATTACTCCATGTTTCGGTAAGCGGCATTACCATACGTGTTGCCCGGCTACTTTTTACCCACCGTGTCGCATCACCCAATGACTTCAAAACATCCCGATGGGAAAATAAGCGCTCTAGAAGGCCTCTGCATGTCCGCAGAGGTAAGCGCTTCTCAAGAAGCGGTAAACATGTTTTTTTTTTACGGAACTGCTTTCCAAGAAGCGCAATCGCGAATGGCACGTCTTTATAAGCGTCATTGCAAATTAAAAGAAAGCGAAGCAAAGCTGATACAGTGGGAGCGCTTCCCCAGAAGCACAATTATGAATAAAGAGAAAGCGCTGAAAAACTGTTTCTGGGCGAAGTGCTTCCAATTTTTCCGATTGGGATGAACGTAGATTTGAATTTCAAACTGAATCCCCGCCATACATTTACCATTAAAAGATGATATAGCACCGGAAGATGTCAGGGTAGTAAGTGGATTGAGTATTTGGATTACAAATAAAGTGGAAAGGGTCTTTGCTGAAGAGCTTTGAAAGAGACTTTGGTTTGAATCACGAAATATCCAATATTGGATATTTTGCGGTATGCGTCCGGGGTTAATATTTTGTATGGCGTGAGAGATATGGTAGTTATTAGTATGTGATTTGACCCAAAAACTGTTACTTCTTAGGCCGCCCACACACGAAACGTCCGAACCCATTTTTTGGATTCTTCGTTCTGTCAAATTTATACATTTTCTTCGGTTTTAACAGATCGAAATCTGAAAAAAAGTGCATTCGGATTGACCGTGTATGTGTGGCATATGACAGTTTGTACATGTAAATGTAATTTTTGAATTTAGGCAGGACGTTAACAATCGTTTAAATTTATTAGAAAATTGCAGTAAATCTTTTCATTGGCAAAATGCTTCTTGTTTGCGTTACAAACATGAAACAATTAATAAAAAAATTTGAGCCGCCATCGCTATACGAACGGGCGACGTAAAACCCCCTCGGACATCTGTTGATTTGACCCGCCATCGCTATACGAAGACGAACCAACAGATGTCCGATGGGGTTTTACGTTCGTACCTGCCGTGAAGACTTACCAGACGGGCCTCGAATTGGCCAGATCGGATTGATTCTTTAGACGAAAATCAGCGCCCAGTAACAAGAGGTAACAGGGTCCCGGCATCCGGTTGAAAGAGCGCAACTTCACGCTATTCGCGGAAACACAGCCAGCACGATACTCCCAAATAAGAACCGTTCCCAATTGTCGCGCAAATGCTGCCTTCAGTGACACTCATGTGCTTGTGCGACACCCGTGCAATACCTAACATGACAAGCTAAACAAGCAGTGAATGCACTCACCTTCAGAAACCCAACCCCGGGGCTGCAAGACCAACTCGTTGTCTTTCTTAATAACTTCCAGCCACCTCGAGGCTAACACCTTGATGGGCAAGGACCATGGTCGCTTGGACATACCCATCCCCGATGTACACTATAGCAGGTATGATCATCCTTGAGCTTCCTATTGGTTAAGCTTCACGTAGAACATTCAGATGTGCATATCCCAGGTTGGTTTGGCCTGCTTTTCACATCCTGGGGGCCCCTTTAGTTTACTAGACAGCAATGCGATTCGGGCCGTGTGGTCATCAATCCACAAAATAGTTAGATATAGGCGCGTAGGTCATTCTCCCTGCGAGGTTCGGGTTATGCGAAGCCGCCGGCTCCAAAGCTCAAACGATTTACTTATGGTGACCCCTCCCCATCAAGGAACCACCGTAATCGTGCCCGGCCTGTATATGACTGACTGACTGAGACACTCTGTGTCACAAAGACCCAGACCCCCCTGCGGAGATACAAAGCAACAATGTGTAACGTGTCAAATGAAAAAGCAACAACGCATTGGTCTCGGTGATTAGACGATCCAAGAAATAGCCTGAGGCATTAGCGCCAGAACGGGCGATCTGCCTTACACCGCACACCGAGCGACACGACGCCATGGAGCGGTATAAAAAACGAGGCAAGGAAGAAGAGTGTGTAGAGTGTCGCACAGTATGTTCTTGATGATAATCGAGAACAGCATAGGTGATAAATTTAGCCTTGTATCACTCTACTCCTTTCCACTGTCCTCTAAACACATCAACTTTACTAGAAAGCTTTAACCCTGAGCAGACAATTCCCTGTAGATCTTATTTACAATAGAAACCATTTTTTCTGAGTTACACTCAGGGGAATGTTTAATTTATTATAATTCGGAGGGTGTTCATAAGATCGCTACATTTGTAATCCTCACGAAAATTTGATTGTTCATTGTTCAGTGCCTGAGAAGATCGATTAGGTTAGCGATGACGTTCTTCATGGCATCGCGCAGCACCAGATCATTTCATTCATAAATGGAACTCCGGTCATGTGAGCAATTCTGAAGCTAAAAACACCTTTCAGCATGACTAGTTCGTCACCATTCAATGTCCTCTCGGAGGATTTACCAGGCGCGTCAAAATCGCAACCCTCAGATTTCTTTATGCTGTGCTGGCCTCAAGCCGAAACTGGCTTGTTTCATTATTTATATATCAATTAAACATTTTGAAAAGTTCAACTTTGGTAAAAAAAAATCTAAAAAATAGGCATAAAACTGAATTTTTATGCATGCAAGCCATCAAAACAAACAGTTCTTTGACGTCGATTTAATTTAGAAGTTGCTGGTTAGGGTTTTCACCAATTCTGTCTCCAAATTCAGTTGCCAGTTTTGTCTAGCGTTCTATCCATCAAATCATATAGGCCAGTCAATAAACCGGAATATACGGCGTTAGGTCGCATAAAATAGCTCGGCTCTGGTTTTTGGGATATTGCTAGGATAGATACCAGTAGTGTACCACCAAGTTTGCAACTTCGAAAAACCTGTGCTAACCCCGTGACCCTCAAAAAACCTCAAAATTTTCGGACTTTTTTCATATTTTGGTTTTTAATTTTTAAAAGGTGCTTCCTACAAGAAAGCCGTGCATTGCACTTTTAAAGCCAACAAAATCTTATTTAATTTGAGTGCAATCCCAGCTTTGTAGGTACAAAGGATCCCAAGATACAGAATTTTAAAAGATGTTTTTTTTTTGGAAAAAAAATCCGAAATTGTAACACGATGTGTCCCGATTCCATCTGTTCCTGGATGCGTTGAGGCTAATCCAGGAACACAGTTGGATGAATTTTTGTTAAGATTCAAAAAGAAAAAAGTTTTTCTTACAAGAACCTAATATTTAGAGGTTGGTTTGTATGACAGCCCTATGACGTAATGTTCCGATTCCATCCATTCCAATATATTTTCGAGGCTTTACTAGGAACACATTAGGGTGAGGTTTCGTTAAAATTGGTTCATAAAGAAAAAAGTTTTTCTTAGAAGAAACTAAATTCCAGGGGTTGGTTTGTATGACAGCCCTATGACGTAGTGTTCCGATATCATCCGTTCGTAGATATTTTTTGGGGCTTAACCAGGAACACACTTGGGTGAAGTTTGGTTAATGTTGTGCATAAAGAAAAAAAAGTTTCTTAGAAGAACCTAATTTTCAGGGGCAGCCCTATGACACTATGGTCCGATTCCATTCGTTCCGACATATATACAGCCAAGTAACTGATTTGTAACTTCCTGCCACATGACTTTCTCCGTAGAATGCGCATTTAAGCCCATATTTAGTTCGGAAGATGACTAAAATTACAATTTCGAAATTTTTTACAAAAAACAATGTTTAAAGTGCTGTATCTTGGGATCCTTCGCACCTACAAAGCTGGAGGTGGACTCAAATTTAAGTAGGTTTTGTTAGCTTCAAAAATCGAGTAGACGACTTTCTTGTAGGAAGCACTTTTTGCAAATTACAATCCAAAATATGAAAAAAGTCCGAACATTTTGAGGTTTTTTTAGGGTTAGCACAGGTTTTTCGAAGTTGCAAACTTGGTGGTACACTTCTGGTATCTACCCTAACAATATCCCAAAAAACCAGAGCCGAGCTATTTTTTGCGACCTAAAATCATAAAATGACTGACCTAATAGGCTTGCAGGTGCAACAGGACTCTCCCAATATAATATACGCCATCAATTTCCAAATTTAGGTTTCAATTTGTGTCGAAATCGACATGCAAACAATGTTCCATAGTTAAAATTGCGAACTTTTCTGCTATATTTTTGCCTAATTTCAGTGGTCTAAACACTTTTTGGTGAATTTAAATAATAAGCGTGTTTTTTTTTTGTAAAAAAGGTGGGGTGTATGAGCACAAAAAACGATTTGGGTTAAAAGCTGTTTAGATCTATTGCACCAACCATGAACTTTGTAAAAGGCTGAAGTTTCAAAGTTGTGATAAATAAATAACCAGTAAATTAACACGTCTTACAAAAACAACAATGAACATTGCGGTCGGTTTATCGCAACATTCAACCTCCCACCCGAAACTTTAACCAATGGTTTTGGTATTAGCTCAAGCTTTTTCGTGTTAGAGCGCCTCTGGTTGTCACATCTGTAACAATTCTTCCGGGTTAACTTTGGTCAGAGTACGTACCCCCGATACATTACTGGGTTTATCTGGGTTATGTTGTTATTGTAACCCCATGTAGTTACCCGAAACTAACCTACACCCGAGCACAATAAAACACGCCTAATGTTAATTTCCCGTTAATGCCATAGAGGTGCATGTCGATTTTCGTTGTCTCACATACCGGTGCTGTCCAAAATTTGACGGTAACCATCGAAGAAAATTTTCCCTGGAAATCAATAGTCAATTGATTTGTGATTGCATGGTACTCGGCCTAAGGGTAAAAAAAATATTCAACAGGACCCTTTTCTTTTTTGGGTGACTGAAACTTTGTGAACCGCAATTTTTTTGCCGAGATCTGAATCGATACAGACCGTTAAGCACACACCCCTATTAAATTTATTAGGTCTACAATTCTAAAACGGCAGAGGTAAATTTCATTTTTTATGTGATATTAAAAAAAAAGTTTTTATTTTAATTCTTGAAATTTACATTTTGGTCCACTTTTACTTGAAGCGTGGGTTTTTTGGCACATTGCAGTAAATGTGTTTCACACCCCAAATTTACACGATCACTTATAGCAACATCCCCCATCCTAATTTTTATCATTAATTATAAATCTTCCAAACCTTTCAGGTACCCCATATTGGATGGCACCAGAAGTTGCAGCCGTTGAACGGAAAGGTGGCTATAATCAATTATGTGATATTTGGGCAGTCGGTATAACCGCCATAGGTAAGTCAACCTGCTTCCATTCATTTTTCTATCCATAGTTGAGTTTTTTCTAAAACTGAAAATTGAATTGTATGCATTATTAGAAAAATCCAACTCCCGACATTCCGATATTCTTATTTCATCTATTCACTCTTCTCTTTTTCTATTTTGCAGAATTAGCTGAATTACAACCTCCAATGTTCGATTTGCATCCGATGCGAGCATTGTTCTTGATGTCGAAAAGTGGTTTCAAACCGCCAACGCTTAAAGATAAAGACAAATGGAGTCCAACATTCCACTCGTTTATAAAACTAGCACTAACAAAGAATCCGAAAAAACGTCCCACAGCCGAACGTTTGTTGCAACATCCGTTCGTACAGAGCGAGATGTCGATGAATGTGGCCAAGGAACTATTACAAAAGTATTTAAATCCTCCGAATCAATTCTATTTCTATTCGGATGGTGATGATGAGGTACGAGTAAATGTATGTTTACACAAAACGGTTACAACAATGTGTGCTGATTTCGTGTGAATGAATAAAGTTGGTGGTGGCTTGCATATTGTAATGATGCAAGAATTTATGAGAATGTACTTCGCGTTTCGCGGTATTGAATTATAATTGAATTTCCCTCGATTTGTTTGGATTGGAAAAATGTTCTTCTCGTCTGGAGAGAAGTGGATTACTTGTGCGTTTATTATTTACACGTGCACTTGCAATCAGTATGCAAGTACTCTTGTTAATGGCGCTTGATGATGGCATGTGCATGCATCATATGAGTAATTTTATGGCGTGATGCATGCCGCAGATGGCATATTATATTTTTACAGTCCATATATTTCAGCGATAAGCTGCTATTCAGACCATATTGCACTTTCGCTTATTGGCTTAATACATGCAATATGCGTTTATTTTTACAAAATGCATACTGCGGCAAGATCACAAATTGATTCAAAATAATAATATATAATTTTTAATTGAAATCCAAACTTGGTTGTATCAACTCCCTTGATTACGGAAATATTGCATTTTGCCTATTAAAACACACCTCCACGAGACCTTGAATCCTAGGCTTCCTCATTATTTAATTAACCCGACAATTGAATTACCATCCCCTCGGTCGACTGCTGATTAAACAACTCATAATTTCTTGCATTTGCGTAAATATGTACATTTCATTGAGATTCAACCGACCGTACTAAATTTTTATTTAATATTTGTCCATACTTTTATTTTGTATTTAGGCGACTGCCAATGTACCACAGCGAATAGCCAGCAAGATGACATCAAGACAGAATGGTGTTTCGCCACAAAATCATACACTGAAATCAGGTGAGCGTTAGTCAATGTCATCCAGAAAAAAATATTGTCATCGCAATGATTGTTATTGACCACAATACAGATTTTCAAGTTCTTTAGTCTATTCTACCAAATTTGGTAATATTGTATTTATTTGGTAATTTTCTTTAGCTTTGTTTATTCTTTTCGTATCTTGAGATATGAATATCTAGTTAAAAAGTAACCAGTAAGAAAATGAGAAATTCATAATACCACTTGAAAGATGCCGGATGAAGTAAGCGACATTATTGATTCAAGTGCACTGCATTTTGCAGATAAGAATTGCACAATTTATTTAATATTCTCTTTTTGGTTAAATGTAGTACCAGAGAACAAACATCGTCTCTGGATGTATTTTTTGTTCGCAAATTTCAACCACTTGGTTTTGTATACCCTTCGCTCATAGAGAGAAAGGGTATATTAACTTTGTCATGAAGTTTGTAACGCATTGAAGGAAGCATCTCCGACCATATAAAAAGTATACGTATATGATCAGCATGACGAGATGAGTCGATTGGACGATGTCCGTCTGTCTGTCTGTCCG
Organism: Microchrysa polita; assembly: GCA_949715475.1. Classification (NCBI taxonomy): domain Eukaryota; kingdom Metazoa; phylum Arthropoda; class Insecta; order Diptera; family Stratiomyidae; genus Microchrysa; species Microchrysa polita. The sequence goes on along the minus strand of OX454415.1, from coordinate 127,685,210 downwards.
TCTGTTGCAGCGCGTTTTTCTCGGCCACTATAAAAGCTACGGAGCTGAAATTTTGCACACGTGCTTATTATTGTTGCAGGCTGTTTGTATGTTTGAATCACCGAAATTGGATCACTGGGCCATGGGGCTGCCATACAAACCTAGCCCCCACATTTAAGTTTTTCTAGAAAAAACTTTTTTATTTGTCAACCAATTTCAACCAAATTTCACACAAATGTGTTTCTCTTGATGACACAAAACATATCTAAGAATGCATGAGAGTGGATAATGGGGTCATGGGCTGCCTTAAAAACCTAACCCCCAAATTAGGTTCTTTTAGGAAAAACTTTTTTATTTGTGCACCAATTTCAACCAAATTTCTTAGAAATGTGTTTCTCTTGATGAAATAAAACATATCGGATAATGGGGTCATGGGGTTGCCATACAAACCTTACCCCCACATTAGGTTTTTTTACCTTTCGCTCATAGAGAGAAAGGGTATATTAACTTTGTCATGAAGTTTGTAACGCATTGAAGGAAGCATCTCCGACCATATAAAAAGTATACGTATATGATCAGCATGACGAGATGAGTCGATTGGACGATGTCCGTCTGTCTGTCTGTCCGTCTGTTGCAGCGCGTTTTTCTCGGCCACTATAAAAGCTACGGAGCTGAAATTTTGCACACGTGCTTATTATTGTTGCAGGCTGTTTGTATGTTTGAATCACCGAAATTGGATCACTGGGCCATGGGGCTGCCATACAAACCTAGCCCCCACATTTAAGTTTTTCTAGAAAAAACTTTTTTATTTGTGAACCAATTTCAACCAAATTTCACACAAAAGTGTTTCTCCTGATGACACAAAACATATCTAAGAATGGATCAAATCGGCTAATGGGGTCATGGGGTTGCCATACAAACCAAACCCCTAAATTAGGTTCTTCTAAGAAAAACTTTTTTATTTGTGCACCAATTTCAAACAAATTTCTTAGAAATGTGTTTCTCTTGATGAAATAAAACATATCGGATAATGGGTTCATGGGGTTGCCATACAAACCTTACCCCCACATTAGGTTTTTCTAAGAAATTTTTTTTATTTGTGCACCAATTTCAACCAAATTTCACACAAATGTATTTCCATTGATGACACAAAACATACGTCAAAATGGATCAAATCGGACCATGGGGTCTTGGGGCTGCCATACAAACCCAACCCCCCATTTTGGTTCTTCTAAGAAACATTTTTTGCACCAATTTCACAAAACCTTGAATTAATGTGTCCTTAACAAAGCAAGAAAAAAGTTCAAAACGAATGGAATCGTACTATTGTAAGAAAACATTTAATTCAGTAATGAATATTATTTATTTTTTTTTTAATTTCAATTCTTCTTCAATTTGTATTCTTCCGGTCAATCTGAAAAATAATAGAAAACAACACCTGAGCAATGATATAAACAAATATAATATTTAAAATATATTCATCAAATGATTTTTAAATTTCAAAAGCCAGTTTTCCTACCCGGAAAACTGTCGAACAATGGTCTGGATTGAGAGGATAACCTCCTCTCAACCACTATGAGGATAACCTCCTCACGGCCCCGAAATGGCCAGGGAGTGCACGTCCCTACGAGGTTGTAACCCAACCTCGGACCTCACCCAAGGATAACCTCCTTGGGGATCAGCCATCGCTTCTGAACTTTCAATGATAACCTCCTTGAAGTTCAGTATTTACTATAACAATATCATTTGATAGAATATAATACAAATAGAAATATATATATCTCAATATGTGCGCATATATAATAAATATATAAAGAAATATTAAATTAATCCTGAAACAAAAAAATTGCTCGTAAGATATACTTACATTATACGTTTTTCCTCCTTGTAGTTTTCCGACTATATAAAAATATTAATTTATATTTTTATATGTCAATCCCATATCAGCCTTCTATACATACATATATAGAAAGCTATGTACAAGTGGAAAAACGTATATGCAAGTGCATTTAAATTGTTAATATAAAGGTAAATTATTTGTATTTCTTATACTATGGGGCCATGCTCCCGCAACCCCAATAAAATTTTCTGAGTAAATATTCTTATTTGCCCACTTATTTCAATAAGCCCAAACTTTTGTCAAGACGGAGGAAAAGGAATGAGGAGGGGGATTAAATACAAGTCATAGGTACGCCCGAAAAAACGTTTAGCCCAAGGAGAGCGAAGGGTATCCAAATTTCGGCCACGCCCGAAATTAGCCTCGCCCTCGGGGGTTTGCGAGCATAGTGAGCAGATGTGAAGCCCCCTAGTTCAATGTTGCTGAAAACAAAATCAAGAAATATGTCGTAATAGGGCAAAGAAGAAGAATTGGAACGGGAGAATGGAGTGGTGTTCCATTTTAAAATGGTCATTATGAGTTATACAAAATATGTATGTATTGAAGTGAAAACTCTTAGGGATGGGAACAAGTTTGAGTATTTCGAGCTATTAATGGAAATGTCGGAAAGAACCTAGGACTGACCTTCTCTCAATTTATTTATACGAAAGTTACTAAAAAAGTTTCTAGAAAACAGATGAAAACGACTTTTTTTATTTTCAAAAATGACTTTATTGTTTTTCAAAATATTCGCCATGAGCATCTATACACTTTTGCATGCGCTCAAAACGAAGCCTTTTTTCCACTTCGATGGAGACAGCTCCAAAACATGGCTTCTGAACGCTTGAACAGCGGCTTCGGGCGAAGAAAACCGTTCACCACGTAATTTATTTTTAATAAATGTGAACCAAAAAAAATATTCGTATCCATCGTCTATTGAAGAAAGGAAACTACGCCGAGCGTGTAGGAGCTGGTGCCCCAGTATACCTTGCTGCTGTTATGGAATACTTGGCTATCATTCGGTGCCAAGGCAGGGCTGTAAGGCGGATGACCCATCAATTCAATGTTTTGACCGGTTAAATAGGCGCTAGTTTGAACTGATGTGTGAGAGCTCGCATTGTCATGATGGAGAATGATTCCTCTTCTCGTGTTCGTTTGGCGAATTTTCCCGAAAACTTCGGGGAAGCGAATTGTCGTGTACCACTCGGAATTGACCGTACTACGTTCCTCAAGTGGAACAATGGCCACAGGATCTATTCGGCCGAAGAAACAGGACACCATTTGTCTCGCAGTGCTTCGTGCGCGAACAACTTTTGTTGGATTGGGCTTGTCTTGGAATACCCACACGGTCGAATGCTGATTAGTTTCCGGCTCATAGGCATAGATCCATGATTCGTCACCGGTGACGATTTAATTCACGTCATGTGATGCACCGTTATGGTATTTTTTATATTTTTTCTGCACCAATCGACACGAGCCTTTTTTTGAGCTATTGTCAAGTTAAGCGGGATCCGACGGGAACAAGCCTTTTTTATGGCTAAGTGTTCATGTAGCATCGACTGTATGGCCGGGGCAGAAATGCCCAAGGATGCCTCTATCTCACGGTATGTCACATGCCGGTCTTGCGTAATCATTTCGCGCACGGCATCCACGTTTTGCGGCACAATGGCTGTTTTTGGACGACCTTCAGGAAACTCGTCCTTGAGCGAATTACGCCCACGTTTGAACTCGTTAAACCAGTTCTAAATTGTCGGACGAGATGGTGCTTAATCCCCGAATGCAAAATGAAGCCGACGAATCACTGTTCTTGTGATAATCCAACTTTAAAATCTTAGAAAATCGTTGCACGAAAATTTTCACTTGTTAATTCCATTTTTTTGCTAAATTGACTTTTTGAACTAACTGTAACATACACGAGTATCACTTGTCATTAAAGTGTTCTGAGCAGGTATATGCTAAAAAAGGTCAAAATTTATGATAGAAATAACATATTTGACGAAAACTAGAACATGCCTAATCTAAAAACTTTACTAGTAGTATCTGAAAATTAGAACAAATCAAAAATATTTATCACGTTCATTGTTTGCAGTTTCACGAAACATTTTAATTTAATTGTGTCCAGTTATTAGAATTCATACCTCATTCTAGTCTTTAAAGTACTTTTCTCTTTCTCTTTGTTGTCGTTTGACTGAATCAGATTGAAATGTTTGCCTAAAATTAGCAATATGTGATCCCAGTAGTATTTTCAGTTTATTGAAAACTTAAATGATACAAAACAAAAGATAATTGAGCAGCGCACTTACTGTTATGTCTTCGTGAGACAAAAATAATAAAATACAAAAAAAACAACTGACCAGACAGACAATATTCAATAAAAGTACAACAAAATCGTTATCAAGCGTGTACAAGGCGTAGTAAGCCTTTTGGGGCATAAATACGAAATATGTATGTGTATACTATCGTACGTACGTACGTACTACTGCAGTCTTCATCAGCCTCATTACATATTCAATTTGCTAACTCAATAACAATACAATACAGTAAGTGGTTCAGTACATTTATGTAATTAGTTGACCTTCGAATAAATCTGTGTCGTCGTTTATTTCTTCGGACGATATGATGGGTCTGTTTCGAATATATGTATCAATTTAATAAGATGTATGTTGCTTTATCAGAAAATGGTTTTTGGATGTTGATTAAATGGACTTTGATACTAATATTGGAAATATGTAATTATAATAAATTGTAGGGAAGGGGAAATCAATCTTGACCTAATACTCGCGACAAATATGCGTTACTTTTCTTCAATTTGGTACATTGCCGGTGATTTCGTAATATATCTTTTGTAATAACTTTAAGGCTATTAACAAATATTCAGACAAAATAGCAATTTTCAAATTTGTTATAGTGTTGCTTACTAAAATTGCCTATCTACTATATTAAATTTAAATTTAACAAACGATTTGGTGACATTACGTCTTGGGTTCAAAAATCTAATGAATAATCATAGACCGGGTAACCCGTAATGGAATAACTCCAATTCAAAAATTCAATTCAAAGGTATTTTTCGCTAACATAGCAATCTAAAGAAAACCTATAAAATCATCGCGGATAATTCTGAATGCAGCAAATTAAATTTGTCTCAATGGTGTCGACAGCTTTGAGTTCGTAATTATTCTTGAAACAAAAACATTTTGGAAATCCCATCAGGGACGGCTCGCATTGCGGGGGCCAAAACGACACAAAAACGATTTTTCCATCCATAAAAATGACAATTCCAAAAATACAAAAAAAACAGGATTTTCCAGCTTATATATTTTTTGTAGGCAAGGAAAGAAATTAAATTTTCTTAACTTGCCAATTTCACCATAAAACTATGGTTAGTCAAGCGATGAGGCCCTAGTACATTTGCGATGATAGCGTAGTATCGCTATCGCTGCGAGAAAGGCAAATATTCTCCTTGGATGTGCTGAAGACTTTGAATATTAACCACTAAAAGGCCAATTTGTCTTTAATTTGAGCGATCGTGAGGTAGCTTTTCTGTGAATATCCCCATTTGTTTTTGTTGTCCAGCCATGTATCATTATGCTCTTATACATCGGTTCCAAATCGGTGAATCTCAACCCCCTGGGCGGTTGTGGCGTGATTTCTAGCGTCCTTAAATTAGCGACTATTGTATCAAAATTTAAAAAATAGTCGAAAGTACACATATTAAAATAGTATAATTTCTCTCTAGTTAATTGCATTTTGAATGAACCAATTTGCAGGGAATTTTTGGATAATTAAATTACTTTCAGGGCAAAACGTCCGAAATTAAGGGCGAATTCAGTCTATCTCGAGTGAACACAGCCTTTTTATTGCTGCCACCATCTATTTCGATTGTATTCACTATTTATAGCATTTTCTTTTTGAGAATGGTGAGTGGGGTATATTGTCATACTAGCCAGTTTGATCAACTAGCACTTTTATAGTGTCTAGCGGGCTATGTCAATGCGATTCGCAAAACTTATTGTGAATACTCATACAACATTTTACAGCTGAACTAGCATTTTTTCAAAAGTTATAAAGCTTTTAAAAAAGGTCTAAAATGAAAATATTCTAATTTATGTTCTAGTCTAACGTAAGCTGACCAGACTCCCGAAGGCCCAATGCTGTACACATACTTGCGGAATTAAGTTTTCAGTAAAATTCTCTACCATACTACCCCCCTCCTCTTCACGCCGAAATTTCGGGAGATTTCATAAGACTTCCTACAGGCTCCAAAATTTGAAATGAAATATTTGCCTGTAACAATGAAGTCGCTATTCCCAGATCCGTGCAAAGGGGCAAAAGCGGCACGACGCACGTGGGCACCGAATACGCGAGCCCAATCATACTTTACATACTTCTTTACTCAAACAACAGTAAGTAATGCTTTAATTTTGTAAGTACGGTAAATTTATACCTTGCGCAATAGAGTTTCGTTAAACCTTATAAAGGAGAAAATGTCCTATATTGCGAATGTTTGCGTAATCCTAGGCTTGCTGCTTAGTACTGATACCATGTTCTACGATAATAATTGCACATGAACAGTGGGAGAGGAGGCATGTGCTTCAATGGGGCAACGCCGAAAATAGTTTCCACAGTTAACAACAGTCTAAATTCTAATTTCTAAAAATGTTTAAATTTCTAAAACTGTGCCTCGGACCACTCCTAAAACAAAATCCTGGCTACGTCCCTGCCTCATAGTATCCTATATGTGGTGAACCTTGAGGTTATGTTGTACTAAACTAGACTCATAAGAGCCCTTAAGTCCTCAATGTTCCCCTTGAAATTTCCACCAAATATGGGCAGTACGGTGCTTTGCAAGACTGCGCTTACGAATTTTCGAGAAATGGACAATTTTCAATTAGAAACAGAAAACTGCGATTTGGGCAGCTGTAACTTATGAACGCTAGTTCGTTGAACCTTGCAATAATAAGAAAATGTGAGCACCAAGTACCTCTACAAGCGTGGCCAAATTTCAGAAAGATCGTTCACAGCTTTTCCGAGTTATCGAAAATGCGCGATTGTCAAACATAAAAGTGCTATTATCTATAGCTAAATATCGATCGTATGGGATCGTATGGTGGTTAAACTTTACAGGCTAAAAGCAAACAATACTGATAATGATAACAGTCCTCACTAGCTTATTATGAAGTGCTGTGGTTGACAAACTTTTTATCCAGAAGAGCCAAATTTGAGAGCTTACTAACTTAGTATTCATTTAAGTTCTAGTATGATAATTTTAAGTGTCGAAATTCCACCAAGCACTATTATGATCTTTGATCAGCATTCGATTCCATGTAATTTTAAATGGAAATTGCCTGGAGCCCAAAGGAAAACCATTAGGACATTTTCGCGCTGGATAATTTGAAATCGGTTAGAGGAGTGATCAGAATTTTTTAGTTTATGTTGTATCTGAAACCACTACCCTTACTGACTGACCAAAATTTCGGGTTGGATACGATATCCCCAGTCACAAAATACCCAAACCAAAATCCCCAAATCAAAATCCCCGTAATCAAAATCCCCGAAATTAAAATCCCCGAAATCAAAATCCCCGAAATCAAAATCCCCGAAATCAAAATACCCAAAACCAAAATCCCCAAACGAAATTCCCCATTCCCCATTTGAGGTGTGATCTAAGAACGCGCGCGCGTTCTAAGATCACACCTCAAATGGGGAATGGAGACTTTCTTTAGGCTATTGTAGATGGTAAATGGTAGATTGTAAATTGCAAATGGTGGATGGTAAATAGCAAATAGTAGATGGTAAATGGTAGGTGATTTGGATTATTGTAATTGTAATAGTCCTACTATGCAATAAAAAAATCACCGTCGTGGACTGATATACAGTGAAACCTCCCTAAGTTGACCATTCTGTAACATGACCACCTCTTTAAATTGACCATCTTTTTTCCGCCCTTGTACATTCAACATTACGCTAAACGAGTTTCTAAGTTGACCACTCTTTCTATCTTGACCAAAAATTGTCCGCCCTTGGGTGGTCGACTTGTGGAGGTTTTACTGTATATGCTATTCAACGGCAAACTCTTTGAAGTGACACAGAACAAAATCAGATAATGTGCAGGCGAATCGGTTCCAACAATAAACCAACCAAGTTTTCCGCGAATATTCGTTCGGATGAGGACATGTCTCGACGATGTTAAAGAAAACCTAATAATGTTTAGAACGATATATGCAAACGTTTATTCAATATAATGTACTCGAACATTTTGTTTGTGCTAATCAAAAAAAAAGTTAGTATCGATTTACGACCCTCCTAGTGCCATTTACCATCTACCATTTAACACCTTCCATCTACCATCAACCATCAACAATTTACAGTCTTTCATCAACCATTTACCATCTACCAGCCATCTACCATTTTTTACTACCATTCATCTACCATTTACCAGCATATTTCGGATGCTTGGGGATTTTATGATTGGGGATTTTGTATATGGGTATTATGATTATGGGGATTTTGTAAATGGGTATTATGATTATGGGGATTTTGAATATGGGGATTTTGATTTTGGGGATTTTTCTACGTTTGGGGATTTTGTGATTGGGGATTTCGTATGGTTCCCCAAAATTTCACCAAGTATCACAAATTACAAAGCCTAACCTGCATGGGGGGCATAATTAATTTTTGTTATAAGCATACCGGTTTTCATAACAGGAAAAATTACATGATGCCTTACATGTCCTCAATCCTGGCCGTACGGAAAGTACTTGAATGATGAATTCGAAACGCAGCCTGAAAGAGGAGCTGGAGTATTAGAACCCATAGTACCGGGATCTCGATTGCCAGCTCAAAGCTTTTCGAAAGTTACAGCCGTTCAAAGATGCTACCCAAGACCAATAAAATTCCAATGGGGGATATCAAGGGCAATGAAGGTCTATTTTTAGAATTTTTTTTTTATAGAACCGAGGTGAAACTGCATACAGAGGATATAGATATAGAGGACGTTGGGGGGGAGGACATGTTTTTTTTTCAATAAACTGCCAGGGTTGATCGATTCAAAGGACATCACTAGGACCGCCACAGCAACAGCAAAATTGGATCATGCGTTATTTTTAGAATGTAATTTGTAATGTGCGGCTTTACAGAGCAACACAGAAAGCAGTTGCTAAAATTTATACATATTTTTAAATCGTACTTATTGATACCGATTCGAAACTGTAACTGTGCCTTTGTGAGTTCCTTGATTCTGCGAATTTCTATAAAGAAAAAACGAAACAGAAAGTGGAACAAGGAGTTCGACTTTTATACTACTATATGGTCATTCCGGGCTATACATTTTGTTTTTTTTTTTAATAATTTGTGCGAGAGTTTGAAAATGCTTTGGGTCATTAACGCACACTAAATCAGTCAAAGAGCCGCATGTGGCTCCCGAGACGTCCTTTGTCGACCGCTGATGTAATGTATTAGGTTTCATTGTGTGGCATTGGGAATGCTGTACATTTCGCTGTACATTTCCCAATGCTGTACGACAGGTAAAAATGCTGTACTGTACAGCAAAATGCTGTACGTCTGGTCAGCTTAGTCTAACGCCGAAATATTCAATTAACATCTAATGTGTTATATATCATTGCAAAGATAATTTTATGTAGTTTTTTTCGTCCTCAGATCATTTTTCTATATCTCTTACCGTTTTTGAAATAATCGCACAAAAAAAAACAGAAAAAATGCCCCCCTCCTCCCCCCCCTTTTTTAAGGTTTCGGACCCCCGCTCGTTTGGGACTTTTAATGCCATAATCTGGGGACCATTCCCAACCATAATCCAAAAAAATTTCCGATGTAGGATGACCAAATACATATGCCATTTTTCTTAGACTATAGCTTGACACTTCCGGACAGTTTCTTTTGCAACATTTACAATGGACCTAACCAGTAAACAGTAAGGGTCTAACTTGTATCAAGTACACTCCTAACAGCACTTTTGGGATAACTGAAAAGGATGTCAGGCAATTTATAGGTGTATATGTAATGTCACTCATTCAACTAATTAGAGCTACGAACCACTAGAGTCCAATACTCGGAACATCACTGATCCAAGAAACTATATCGTGTACCAATTTCAATTTCCTAGGCGCAATTCTGATTGTGATCTGCCTCACGAAATTCCGGAAAAAGCACCTATGTGTGGACGAGCAAATGATGTCATGGTTCATCCTACGGTGTTCCGGTTCCTTGAGCATGGCCAGGCATTCTAAGACATCGGGTTTTGATTAACTCCTCCGTGAATGAAGTTGACGCTGTCCCACGTGATTTCGTGTGCTGTCTCTATCATGTGGCGTGCTACTATCGATTTTAGCGAGCCAGGGTAACCGTTGTTCCTTTCGACGATGTCTGCTTCCCTAGCATGTTAACTCCATCTAAAAGCTACTATTCGTTTCGTTTGTCCAACAAACGTTTTGTCGCAGTCCGGGCCAGAGACTTTTTAGATTCCGTTGTCCTCGTGTTTCTCCTTCATGTCCTTGATCGAGCCTATTTGTTGCCTAGCTGGTGTGTTATCTGCTCATCGAAACCATTTCCAGACCTAGGCCCTTCATTGTTTTCCCTAGATGCCTTAATATCAATATCCGTGAATGCGTTACTCCAATCCTCTTCATTTCCTTTAACATCGTCAATCCTTCTTTCATCCTGGTTTTCTTTTTTCGGTTAAGGTTTAGCATCACCCGTGGATCGTATCCATTCTTCTGGCCTGCTTTGATGATGTACGTTTGCTCCTTTTCGAATCTCTCCTTGTCAGCGAAATGGTGTGAATGCGGTGAATCATGGAGTGGAACGGCGCCATCTTCTGCGAGAAGGAATGGTTAGAGTTAGAGGGGATAGATCGCTGGGTGTGTGTGAGTGGGTTTTCGATATATGTGTATCATATCAATTCCGCCACTTTTTCTGATGACTTTTAGGTCCAGGAATGGCAGCTTACCGTTTTCCTGCGTATCCATCGTGAAGTGGATGTTCTTGTGAGCCTTGTTCAGATTGCTCAGGATCCTCTCGCACGTCGTCCGCGTATCTTACCCAGAAAGGGCGTATTACCTCCTTCTTTTCCAGTTCTCCCTCGATTTTTTTCATGAATATCTCATTTACGAACGGATAGAGCGGATTGTCTATGTCTACCCCGCTGGTGCCCTTGAGAACCTGCCCCGGAATATAAATCCAGACAACACCAAATGGAAGCCAGTGGATCTGCACTGAAGAAGGGCACAACTAGTGCCCGAAATGATTATATGCAACCAAAAATAATAATCCCGTCGTAGGAAACGCCACTGCCTAAAAAGCGTTTCTTACTTCTAGACTATCTGGGTTAATTAGGATTGAAAAAAGCGAATAACGGTACATATTATCAATAAACAAATTAAAGTATAAATACACAGCAACTAATACGCTTAATATTTTTCATATCATTTTTTGGGCTCTGTTACGGGGGGCTCATTTTGTTGTGGTCAAAAGTATTTAGGCAGAAGTTTCATTTTTATTCTTACAACTTTTCTTAGAAGCACTGGAATTGTTTTCTTTTTGTGTTGAGGTGATAGTCATATTTCAAGAAACATGGACAAGGCAAGACAAACAAATAATCGGCGTGTTTTTTTTTTTACTCCGGTGGATGTTAGTTTAGTGATCCGAATCCATGTTTTGGGATTTCCGTTCAGTCAAAATCCATGAAAATGTATGATTTTGACAGAACGAAAATCCCAAAAAATGGTTTCGGATTGACCGTGTGTATGCGACATAAGCATTCACCAACCCGGGGGAAATTTGGCCAATTTCCTTAGATCTTTACAGGCTACAAATGTAACATGAACAACTTTTTATTTCTTCTTTTGGCGGTGTAGAAAGATGTAAACCTAATTAAACCTTTTTTTTCTGGGCCATTACCGTTATAAGAGATTTTAATAAAATTTTGCTTAAAATCCCTTTTGATCCCCTGGCACCGTTTGCAGAGTGCGAATCGGTGAGAGTGTCTTTGAACACTTTCCTTTAAATTGCAAAAGCTACAAGTTGGTCATACATACACCACTTTTCAGTACATGTTACCGTTGTCGACATTTTTAGAAAATACCTATACTTACCAATTTTTTGTCTGTATATATGGGGACCGTAGGCATCTCGCTTAGAACCGCTAAAGGAAAGCTCATACAAAAATCGAGCCTTCCTCTAATTTTACTCAAAGTTTTGCCAAATTTATGTCTAAATTAAGACAGGACGAAAATTTGTCTTCTGTTGAGGGGCGATATAAAAGGCATATCCCTGGGTCTAAGAAAATATTTTGTGCTGACATGCGGTTTCGTACATAAGAGTCGGTTGGTAATTGCCATCTAGAGTTCCTAGAGAAATTGATGTGAGTTTCGTGGGGTTAATATGAGGCAAGAGAAATATTAAACGATTAATCATAATAATTATTGTATACAACCTTGTCACTATTTTCATATTACATAAATCAAGAAATGATCGTTCTCAAAATAATGAATTCGTAATTAAGTATATAAGTTTAACATACAGCAAAAAAGTACTTGTTCGAACTCAGTTTACACATTCTCCTGCAAAACTGATAAATTCTTTTCGGTTTTAGCTACTCTGAAATTTTAATATTTTAATTCTTGTGTTATCAAAAAGCCTAGATACAAACCTACATACATGATGTAGGCAGGCAACTCGCACGCTTCAGCACATTTGCAGTTTGGTCATTCATAGACAAGCATATGACAAATGTGTTTCTTAATTTTTATGTCTTCTTGCCGTTCATTTGATTATTATTAATTTATCATTCCTCTTTTTTTTAGCGCCAACATCGAGCCAATGGAACGATCGATCATCTAGTCCGGAAACCCTGCCAAGTGACATGTACGTAAGATATTATTAAAGAAAGATTGACCAATATTCATTTGTCTTAAGTAAATTCAACAATTTTTTTTCGTCTAATATCGGTTGATTGATCTTGCAATGATTTAGTGCGAAATGATATTTTTTTTTTACAACTACATAGATTTTTCTTACATATCGTCGATATCAATAGTTATTTTTTTCTGGGATATTATTGTGTGAAAAATCTCCAATTTAAGGACACAGTGTTTTTATAGTTTCACATATGTATATTGAAATTTTCTTTATTGATTTAATTTTCCGGTTTTTGTATTTTGGTTATGGCGGATGTTTACATTATTCTTCTTATCGTCGCGTTCAACTATTATTTCTAAAATTTTAAATTTGTCTATGCTGTTTTTATTCGAGAGAAGTTTATTGTTTTGTTTACGTTGTAGACCGTGCGCCCGGCCGTTACGTCCTAAATTGACGGGAACAATGCTTTTTCATATGTCAATCAGGTTAGGGGATAGTAAGAGTAATGCTATCGACAAAAAGATTTCGTTTGTATTTGTGAGATATTATGCAGGATTTTCGATTGGCTAATGCGAGATTAACAAAATTGGCTCTAAACTAAATTCTTCTATCCTTTCAATATTTTTCTAAGGTTTCGACTTTGTGTGAAGGATAATAATTTGCAGATTAATTCACTCAGTATTCTTCGCTTTCTAATCATACAATTATTAATGAAAGGAGATTCATCATTCGCATCAAATTCTTTCCGATTGTGCATATGATCTAATCTATCCATAACACTCTTGATAACTCTGCTTTAAAAAAGGGGGCAAATTTTGCATTTCATGTATTTTTTCTTCGAGTTTTTGGGCATCAGCTTGCATAAGAAATGTACACAAAATGATTTTCATATTTGCAAACATTCCGGTTTAGTTTAAAAAAAGAGACAGGGTAACCGAAGTATTTTTGGTCATTTTCGCCAAATTATTTTCACTAGACTCCTGAGAATCAGTTTCAAAGATTTTTGAAACACATAACAACAAAATTTCTTGAACAACTAACCTTACTGCAAATTCTCTAGCGCGTACACTACATCAAGAAGCTGCGATTACCGTCTCCTTTTTCCTAGTCAATCTATCTTCCCTTACACGAATCTAGCTACATCATCAACACTATCATTTCGTGTACGCAAGAATCATTCTCTTTATCCTTTTATTGTTTCCGTTCATCTTCTTTGCATTCAATCTCTTTATACCTGTAGGCTAGATTGCGTCTCAGCTATCTTTATCATACAAGTACAACGATACTACTCGTCGTAGACTAGTTTCTATTATCCTTTACATTCATTCATGCTACATATTCGCTGTTCGTTGCGCTCGAGATGATTACATTCACAGGACGCAACTAGCAAGAAATAAAGGAAATGTCTACTGCTTATTATGCTTTGTCGCGCTATTGAAGAAAGATATTTAGTAGTAGAGGGCTCTACATTCGTACGTATACGTGCTATCGTATTTTGCTCCTTTCCTGGTTGGTGGTGTCTTCCGTTTTGCATCGGCAATATGATATAAGCACGAGGCAGACTATAGAAGACGCAAAATATGTTAGTGCACTCATATAGCTGTTGGGGTGTATCACCATCACCACTAGCGAATGAACCTTAAAAGAAGTTGTCTACGGTGTTCTATCTTCTTTTACATTACATTTTGTCATTAGTTGGATATGACGCTAAGCTTGTATGTTGAGGAATTTTCGGCATAGAATGCAATTTAGAACAATGACACTCTCCAGTTGAGAGGAAAGGTAAATAACCTATGTCTCAAGTGTTTTGTTGCTATTGATGATAATATCTTCATGCAGGGAATTGTTAGGTAGGTTAAGAGGGGCTGAGCATAAAGTTAATGATGAGTCGTGTTGATAAAATAATAGTGATAATCGGGATCAAAGTAAGGAAATCAGATTACCAATATTATTTTATCAACACAATTCATCATTAACTTTGTGGTTTGTCCTTTACGTTAATTAACTATATTTTGGATGAGAGTATGTTTCCTTCGGAAGGTGGTGGCTCAGTTTTTTTTTTGTGAACCGATCCCGGTATTTGACTGAATTCATTACCAATTCCTATTGTCTAAACAATACTAAAAAACATAGTCAGCGTGTGTCCTGAATTCCTTGGACGAATTACCTCGAATAGAAATAACGAAGGCATTTTTTAGTTTTCTCTTGTTTCAGACTCGGAAAAGTCTGTTTCGTCCAGCTAGTTGTCAGTGGATTGGCGTATCGTTCGAACCACTACTGCCTTGTTGGGTATTTTATCGCTAGTTGTAATTTCAATACTATCTGCAATGACGGATATTACCATACGTGGAATCATTTTGACAGTGGTAAAAAGGAGGTAGGTAGGTAGGTCTCCGCCAATGAAAAAAATGAAATATTTCGTTGGTTATTTGGACGTGTAACTCAGTGTTACCAGATTAGGGGAATATTGTCTAAATTTAGGGGGTTTTCAATCTTTGAACTAAGGGAATAAAATTGTAGGCGACATTTTAGGGCAACATAAAGAACCTTAGGGGGAATTTTGGGGTTTGCTTTCTACCACAAATCGGAAAATACCTTCAAAAGTGTTTTACGGTCATACATATTGGAGAGTCCAACAACTTCTGTTATGTGATGGGTACGCGTTTTTCGATTATTAATAAGAATAAGTAAATTGAAATTTGGTAATAATTTGTTAGCCAATCAAATCAAGACACGTGGAGACGATGAGCGGTATTCTTTTCGTGAAGGAAGAAGAGATTACTGGAGAATATCACCTACTAGTAACCTTAATATACAAAACGTGATGTGTGCCTTGTGTGAAAGCTGAAGGAATTATAGAAAAAACACCCTAGCATGCCAATTGATGAATAGGTAGATAGATAACTTGATGAGGTTCTGCGTCCATCTCCACAGAATAAGCGTCAATTTTTCCTCGACATATTTTAGGAGCAATACGAGGACGAGCAAACCTCAACCTGATTTTTTTTTCCATTTTGAATGGTAGTAGGCTACCGTCGGTAAATTCTCACTACGGTTAGTCCGACTTACTACATCGAGCACCTGTCGTCGCTCCGCCTGCAAACAAGCCTCGTTCACACATCACAATTGGCCAGCGTGGAACCTTTTGGGTAATTTTCTGTCTTATTTTCAATTTAGGGTTAAGACCATTCTTTTAGGGTGAAATCAAGTTTCATTTAGGGAGAAGTCACGCAGCCTATTTGGCAACACTAACTCGAGCTACTTCAGAGCCTTCACACTCAGACTACTTTCCGAAAATTAAATAAGCCGCTAGGTTTTCCCAGATTACATTATGGTTACTTATTGTTCCTGTGCAGTATTAAATAATCAATTTGGATTCAAATGATTTTCTTGCCCCAACTTGAGGGCCACTAGTTTAACGCGTTTGATGTAGGTTTTGTTAGAACTGCATTCAGCAACTAAATTTTAAAATCATAAGCACTTGGAGCATCTCTTTTTCTTCCACACGTGTCTACTTTTTTTCATGAGCCAAGTGAGTTTAAAAAGTCTATTCACAGCTGAGAAATTATTTTGGCTCATCACAGCAGCAGCAACCGCATTGTTATCCGTTTCCTATTCTGAATCCATTTACCACAAATGGAAACAACGTGTTGCCTTTTGCATTTCTGATCGGAATAAATAAATAACTGGCACGACACTCCAACATTGAACTAAGTGTTTATTGCCATAAATGAGTACTGGTGTAACATCTACGTGAGATCATATGCCCGTCAAATGGATTCTAAGTACGAAAAACAGCATAAAATGAATTGGTTCACGGTGAGACTCGAACCCACGACAATGGGCACTAAAGGTATAAACACTAATCACACCACCAACCAGACTACTATTTCTGATTGAAAGATTTTATAAAATATATTATCCCAACTGTCCATTAGTGTCGAAGTTGAATTTTAGGGCGGGATATGCAAAAAGTAGTCAGGTCTTCCGCATACAGATTTTTTATGACTGACAATATCTTAATTTGTATAGAAAATCCCGGTGACTGATGAATGACTGTATTGTGTTTTGTAAACATAAAAGGCAAAAGATGTGATTATGTCGTTAATTTATTTGAAGTTCTGCGTGATCCGGTTTTGAAGTTGTATGGGCACGTTAGATATTCTTCTTCTTTATGGCACGATAGCCCGACGTCGGGCCTTGGCCGCCTGGATTGAAAACCTCCAATTGTCGCGGTCACGCGACCTTGTCCTCCAATTCCGAAAGCCTAGCATCTGGTGGGCGTCCTCACATACAGAATGCTCCCATCGGGCTCTCGGTCGTCCACGCAATCTGGCTCCGTCCACTCGTTGCGCGTTCATCACCTTTTTGGGCATGCGATCGTCGTTCATCCTTTGTACATGACCCGCCCATTGCAATCGCTGCAATTTCACGATCTTCGACACCTGTAGCTCATCATACAGCTGATACAACTCAAGGTTGTATCGGATGCGCCATTCACCTCGTTCACGAACGGCCCCGAAGATTCTTCGGAGAACCTTTCGCTCGAATGTGTCCAACAGGTATTCAGAGGTTTGGGTTAGGGTCCATGCCTCGCAGCCATAGCATAGCACAGGTCGGATGATGGTTTTATACACGTGGAGCTTCGTGTTCCTGTGCACCAGCTTCGAATTCATAATTTGGAGGACCGCAAAGTAACACTTATTAGCTAGTTGTATCCGTCGCTTTATCTCATCTGTTTCGTTGGCGTCTTTTGACAAATTGCAACCCAGGTAAGTGAAGTTGTCTACATATTCTATATTGAGGTCCCCCACTGTGATGCTTGAATTTACTGGCGTTCTAGTTTTTGATTGCATCATGACCTTGGTTTTAGACTCGTTGATATGTAGTCCAACTTCTTTGGCGGCGTTATTGAGATTATGCAGAAGACTTTCTGCATCACCAAATCTTCGAGACATGATGTTGATGTCGTCGGCGTAGGCTACTAGTTGAGTCGATTTAATGAGTAGCGTTCCGCTGCTGTCCAAATTCATGGCTCGAATCACATACTCCAGAGCCAGGTTGAAGAGCGTCGGCACCAGCCCGTCGCCTTGCTTGAGTCCAGTACGAGTTTCAAATAGGTCAGTGAGTCTGTTCTGAACTCTGACCTGCGAGACGGTATTAGTCATCGTCATCCTTATGAGTCGCACTAGCTTAGCCGGTATACCAAAATGCAGCAGAATGTTGTACAGTACACTTCGATCGATACTGTCGTATGCCTGCTTGAAGTCGACAAATATTTGGTATACGTCGATGTTATATTCCCAGCACTTCTGGAGTAAAAGCTTCACTGTAAAAAGCTGATCTGTCGTCGAACGACCAGGTCTAAAGCCGCCTTGGTACTCGCCAATGATTTCTTCTGCGTACGGATTAATTCTATTTTCTAGAATTTTAGATAAAATCTTATAAGTCGTACAAACTAATGAGATGCCTCTGTAGTTCTCACATTTTAACTTATCCCCTTTTTTGTGGATTGGGCAAATTATACTTTTGCGCCAATCTTCCGGGATTATTTCGTCGTTCCATATTTTAACGATAAGTGTGTGTATAGCCTTAACAAGGCTCTCCCCACCATGCTTCAGCAGTTCAGCTGGAATCTCGTCAGCGCCCGGGGCTTTATTATGTTTCAGTGATTGCATGACGAGATCAACTTCTTCTATTGTTGGGGGTTGAACGGGAGGGCCTGTTTCAGCAGTCAGCTCCAGCGCTTCTTGTGTGGGGTTGTTCGGCTGAACATTAAGGAGCTCTTTAAAATGTGAGGCCCAGCGTTTATCAACGCTATCGGTGTCGCTAATTATATTGCCATCCTTATCCTTACAGAGGCTGGTCCTGGGTTGGTATCCACTTTTAATTGAATTAATTAGCTTGTACGCTTGTCTACTGTTCCTACTAGCTAGTCTTTGGTTTATTTGCATCAACTGCTCGTCAAGATGATTACGTTTCTTACGTCTAATTAACCTATTCGAAAATCGTCGAAGCTCGTCATAATTTGTTTTTTTGGCTCTAGTTGCGCGTTCGGTCCATTGGCGATATGCCTCGTTTTTAGCATCTACCGCATTTTGACATTCTTCATCAAACCAATCATTTCGGGCTCGCCGGGCTTTATATCCCACAACTTCCTCTGCGACCCCTTTGATGGTGTCTTTGAGTGTATCCCAGATCTCAAGGGCGCCTTTGTTGCTGATGTTATTTAGCAAGGGCGTCAACTTCTCCTCAAGGGCAGTCGTATAAGTGACCACCGTGGCATCATCCAACAGTTTGTCAACCGCAAAAATTTTTGCCGGGTTGAACCTCGTATGATGCACCGAAGAAATTCTGCACCTATAAGTCGCCTTCACCATATAGTGATCAGAGTCAATATTTGCTCCACGATAGGACCGAACATCCATTATGCTCGATGCCCATCTCTTGCAGACAAGGACGTGGTCAATTTGGTTGACGGTATGTTGGTCTGGAGATCTCCAGGTCTGTCTGTGAATGCGACGATGCGGAAAACAGGTAGAGCTAATGACCATATTTCTGCTGGTCGCGAAGTCTATTAGTCGTTGGCCATTGTCGTTACAGTCTTCATGTAGGCTGTACCCTCCAGTGATCCCCCTATGCCAACTTTCGTTTCCGACTTTGGAGTTAAAATCCCCCAGCAGCAATTTGACATCATTTGATTGAAGTGAATCGAAGAGATTTTCTAGGCGGTGATAGAACTCGTCTTTAACCGCGTCTTCACTGACTTCGGTGGGGGCATGCGCGTTTATGAGCCAGAGATTGAAGAACCGGGTTTTAATGCGAATCGCACACAGCCGCTCGTTTATGGGTTTGAAGTCGATAACATGCGGCTTAAGTTGATTGTTTACAATGAACGCCACTCCAAACTCCCTGTGGCCCGAAGGTTTTCCACTTGTGAAAATTGTGTACGAATTTCGGTCATCAATCTCGCTACTAAGCCATTTAGTTTCCTGGAGTGCAACAATGCTCAGCTTATATTTTTCGACCTGATCCAAGAGGGCCCTTAAGGCCCCTGGCCTATTCAGGGAGCGTACATTCCAGGTTCCGAAAGAGTAATCAGTTGTTCGTTTGCGATGTCGTCGTTGGGTTGTATCCGTCCAATCCGAGGCTTTCATTCCAGGTTTCTTGACGTAGAATTTTTTCCAAGGATGGGTTGTCGGCCCATCGCTTAACCATGATAGTATTCGTAAAACGAAAGAGGTCCATCATGGAGGCCTCGGAGGTGCTGCTTCGGTGATTGACTGTTCGGTTTTTGTCACCCTATTACGTTTAGTAACCTGAGACGCTGAAGTTGTTAATACAGAACTCAGGCGCAGCGGTTACTCGGATAATGCGGGAAAGTAACGCCCCGTAGAGAAACATAGGAATTGGCTGGAGCCGTTCACCCTATGAAGCTCCTCCTGCATAGCTAAGGGTCCGCAGTTATGCCACAACTGAAGAGGATATAGGAATCGGCCGGAGCCTTTCAACCTTTATCCTCCCCCCTACGGAAGGTGCTGCTTCGGTGATTGACTGTTCGGTTTATGTCACCCTATTACGTTTAGTAACCTGAGACGCTGAAGTTGTTAATACAGCACTCAGGCGCAGCGGTTACTCGGATAATGCGGGAAAGTAACGCCCCGTAGAGAAACATAGGAATTGGCCGGAGCCGCTCACCCTATGAAGCTCCTCCTGCATAGCTAAGGGTCCGCAGTTATGCCACAACTGAAAAGGATATAGGAATCGGCCGGAGCCTTTCAACCTATATCCTCCCCCTTACGGGATATTATTTCCTATAAAAAAATAAATTTGCTATTTCATACTATTATCCGAATTTTCCAATAAAGGATTCTCCTATAAGCCAACGAGATAGGTATGAATTTAGGCGTGAACAAAAGCATGACTGAAGTTGAGCTAATTTTGTCCTGATGGCTCGCGGAAGCCTAATCTCCTCAGACGAAATCGGTGTTGACAGCACTAAGAGGACTCTATTCACATGCAGTCTCGAGATAGACCGATCCACTTCCTCAGTGTGAATCGCTGCGATGGCGCCTCTGTATGTCTCATCATCGAATGGGTCCCTCTTGTATCCCTGAACGTTTCTCTTAAGATATCGAAGCCCACGTCTGACATTACGTGTAGGAGCTAGTATTCGGTCCATGAGATGATTATTGGGATGGTCCCTTCGGCAGCACCCGACAAGATACTGTTTTGATAGTAGGAGGTTGTCATCGCGTATTGGCATAAACTGTGTCTCCTGATGTATATGGTCCTCGGCTGAGATCATGCAGCGATGCTTAGAGCAGCATATGGACATACAACCATACATAATGGTTTCTTTATCGTTGTCCCAGGAACTGCCAGCTGAAACCTTTAGGATCTTGTTCCTTCTGAGAGTACCGTATAGTAGCCCCATGTGGTGCAATGGTGCGTTAACCCAGCGGTTTATAGGCAATTTTGAGTCAACGTTACATTGCCTATCATTTCGGAGTGTATATAATGTTATCTATTTCCTGTCCGCACATGTACGGAAATTTTGGACCACGAGATTCGATCTCCGAACCTCTAGATTACTAGCATTGTAGAGTGCGGCTCAACCAAGTGAGCCAAAGAGCGTGTTCCTACTGCGCATTTTATCACAAACCGCCGCGGCATGATTGGTCGCATCTCTTTTTTACCTTTCCCCGTGGCGAATACGGTGCAATCGTCAGTATAGGTGACCAGTTCCATTCCATTTGGGAGGTTCTGGATTTCCGGATAAGTTGTTGATTAAGGTTGGAGAGTATCGCGCCCTGTGGAATGATCTGGAGCAATGTTGTGACTGATTCAGTCCTTCTCTGATGCAATTCGTTATTACATCGAGGCTGTGCATTTTCCTGAAGCCATGCTTGGCGGATCCTAGCTGAGCATGTGCGACAAGAGTGGGTGGATGAGTGCCTCCAGGTTTTTTGCGGCTCTTTGTTTATGCTTTAGTTGTTTCGACATTGATTTTCGTGGTTTTTTTTCTGAATTTCCGTTTTGTAAGTAGCCAGCTCGTCTGGAGGCGTTATCTAATGTCTAATCGTTGTGGTTTTAATGAGCTATTAAGCCCTGGGTAATCCCCGCAGATTGCGTCTACTTTTGGTTCACGGTCTGGTGGTTTTTTGCCGAGATTGCCACCACATCTGACAATTGAAAATCCATTTATAAGATAAATGTGCCTCATACACCTGAATGGGGTGGAACGCCATGGAAACATGTTCACTGTGAACGTCTCAATATAATAGTGAAACGTGAAACTTGTCACCCACATTTTGGATATAACACTCCAGAGATAGAAACAACACTTCTATCCGCTGAGCTATGTTGGTGTGGTAGCAGTAGTAGTGACACCAGCTCGAGAAAGAAGAAATACATACAGGTCAAGACCTAGGAAGAATGTTGCTTCGATAGGATTCTCCCATAACGCAAGAGGCGTAAGTTGCGTTTGTGCAGCAGGACAGTCAAATATATGGTCGACATTGTGCGGGCTGGCTCCGGATCCTAGATCCTTAGAGGGGTGCTCGGCGAATTGTTTGTTGAATCGGTTAGCGCATTTCCTGTAGTCGCTTACGGTATGACCCGTTCCCTTTTATTCAGGGGATCGGAAAAGCCTCTCACATGCATGGGTCGTTCCGGTGCGTAGACCCGGTAGCTGTAGGAACGTATTACAATGTAGTACACTGAGAACTGAGCTATCAACTATTCTGACGTTACCAGTTGAATTTTTTTTTTCCGCTTTGTTCGTTATGGGCTCTATACCACGACAGCCAGTCGGCTTCGAATTTGAACATACTTATTTAACCTGTCGTTCTTCCAGCTGCAATTTGCAATTCAATTTGCAATTTCAACTCCTGGAGATACTGTAGTTGCAGGCTTCATACTTCAACAACAACTTTTACCAACCAACCACTACATCGTTTAGCTTATTTTCTAGATATAAAGAAAATGTTTTTTATCTTCACAATAACGTTTAAATTTTTGGCTTATTGATGGAACAAATTGTAGTGCGTTTCCTATCGTGGAACCACTTTCCAGTAACAAATATTTTTGCGTATGATAAAAGCATTGTTTGAAAAAACCTGCCAAAAATGGATCGATTTTCAAATTAAATCGTGTCTCCTCTTTGGTGCGCTGAACATTTACTAATGTCAAATGAGTTTGCTTGTTTAGTACATTTCTTCAGATTAATCACCTTGATCTCTTCGTTGATCATCCATTCGGGTCACTTGGGAATTATTTGAATGAACAAAAAATATAATCCGAATGGCCTTACTATGCTTTTGTTGTAATATTCCACAGAATTTACTTTAAACTTTTGACCCAAAAGTGGGCTGAGAGTTTTCAGCGGGCCCTTTTTTGATCGGTTAAGTAAATATTGAAAAATAAATTATGTTTCTGTTTTAGTGCAGGAAATACGGCAAATTTATTCATCATTATCAATGTGGCACGATAGCCCGACGTCGGGCTTTGGCCGCCTGAATCGTTGACCTGTTGCGGTTACGTGACCTTGTCCTCCTGTTTCGGAAGACCAGCAGCTGGGCTCCGTCAATTCGTTGTGCGTTCATCACTTTCTTTGGCATGCGATTATCGTCCATCCGTCGAACATGTCCCGCCCATTGCAAACGTTGATGCTTCACGATTTTCGATACTTCCAGCTCATCGTACAATTGATACAACTCATGGTTGTACCGGATACGCCATTGATCTCACTCGCGAACGGCCCCGAAAATTCGCCGAAGGACCTTTCGTTCGAATCTGTCTAGCAAAATTTCGGAGGCTTGGGTGAGGGTCCATGCTTCGCAGCCATAGCAAAGCACGGGTCGGATGATCGTTTTATATACGCGGAGCTTTGTGTTCCTGTGCGCATGCTTCGAATTAATAATTAGGAAGACCGAGAAATACATCTTATTGGCTAGCTGCATCCGTCGCTTATAATTTCATCGGTTTCGTTTGCGTCCTTTGATAAGCTATAACCTAGGTAGGTGAAGTTGTCTACATACTGATATTGAGGTCCACTGTGTTGTGGGGTCACCGAATAAATATCGAAGGCTGACTTGGCAGTATGCGATAGCGATCCTGTGTCACATGGTAGTGGTTGAGATATAGTTGTAGGAGTAAGACAATATTATTCCATTAAAAAAAAATTTTTATTTCTGAATCGAAGGCTTTGGGAAATCTTGGCGGTACAAGTTTTTTTTTTGTTTTAGGTAACATATCCATAATGTAACATATCCATATGCGACTCTTCAGATATAGAAACCACACCTAGATCCGCTAAGATATCGATTTTCCTGTCGCTTCCAGAATTGTTCTTGATCACTTTGTCGACTAATAGGCATCAGTCGCTATTATACGAGTAGGTTCTTTACTACCAACCACTATATTGAATATTTTGTATGTTGCACATCTAGATGGTATAAAAAGAGCAATTAAAGGTTTTTTTGACTTATGGGACGGGAGAAATTGTAGTGCATTTTCTGTCGGATCCAGTGTGTATAATGTGTATGATATGTATGGTCAGAACATTGTAAAAAAAACTCCACCAAATCGATTTCTTAAATTAAATCGTGGGGCGCAGATTATTCACTATTTTTAACTGCTTCTGCTTATTCGGTGCATCTATTCAGAATATTCACCAAGTCTTGAGCTTTCGGTCTCTTGGAATAATCATGCTAAGCTTTTATTGTAACAACCACATCCATAGCCTTTATGATCCAGTTTCAAACTTATGTCCCAACATGGAAACAAAGTAATCCACTATCAGATACCAGATAAGGGACACCGACCACATTATTAACGTACAAATGCTCGCGCTTGGTATATATGTAATTCGTATTTGAAATTGCTCGGCAATCAATCGGGTTCTTTGGCCAGTAATTTTCTTGATTAGAGCAACAACAATTAATTTTTTTCCGGTCCAAAATATCGCGACACTTTCCCTTTGCAAGAAAATTAACCACGCATAAAAATGTGCAATATACATACATAAAAGTTCAAATTTATATTATCCCTAACAAAGTGGCAATTCACTCTAAGTATAAATCGTGAACAAGGAAGAATTATTGCACAATTTAAAATATCTTTTATAAACACACGCCGCCAGACTTCACATTTTGCTTTTCATTTAAAATTGAATTTATTTTCATTAACAAAACATCTAAACAATGCAAGAATTTCGTACAAACAAGAATAACAGCACGAACATGTAGAAACATTTTCAGAGATAGAGAGAGAAGAAATTTTGATTTTTTTGTGCAGTGTTTTTGTTGCCAATATTATTAATCCTTTCTAGATGTTTATTTTTTCTGATCAGTGCAATGTTTTAAGTCAATTCAATTAAATCCCAACCCAAATACAACAACTATCGTTTTACGCTTGATTTTTCCATATTAGATTTAATCAGCTCGATTTACATTTGATTTCTCACTTGTTTTTATTTTTATATGATTTGATTTTTTTCCTCGTAAACACTACTATTTGAACGTTTTAATTGTAGGAGTCTTTTGCAATATATTGACGAGGAGCTCAAGCTCAGGTAATTATATCAAGTGCAATAATCAATCACTAAAACAATGAATGCCCAATTTTAAACGGTTTGCCCAGATTTTTGTTTTCTTTTCTATCTATTTATATCGCTTTATTTTTTCGTTACTGTTCTCTAGAAATTGTAAATCGATTGAATGCATTTTCATTTGAATTGAATTCTTCTTATTCTTTTGGTAGTGTTGAGCTTTGGTTGTTTGCTTTGTAGAATGTTAGATTTCTGAAATTTATTTATTTTCATAGTAGCAGTTATGATGCTATAAACACTATTAACAGACATACTAATAACACATTTATTAACAATTTTATAGGGTAATTAAATTACATTCACTCTGTGAGAAAATCGGATTTGTTCCTTATATCATGTGGTTTCATCTGATTCATAAATATGTACACATCTCAAATTGGCAAATGGAATTTAAAGGATTCTATTTTTTTTCATTTCTGCTTCTGAGTCTTATTTTACTGAATCATGTTTTCACCCGATTGCAATCGCAGGTACAATCAAATGTTCAAATGTATCCACAATCATAATCCTTATTGTTTTATCGGTAAAATTTATATTAGCAACAATAGACAGCAGGCAACAGAAAGTATTAGTATCAGGCACCTGATTGAAACTTAACTGTGTGTTATTGTTATTGTGAATTTTCAGGTTCCAATCAGACGACCTGATTGCTTTTCAGGCGGAATTTACAATAATGATACCACTCAATCATGTTCAAATTAGATACCTGATTGCTTTTCAGGCGAAAAAAAAACTGATTCAAACCTGAATCAGTATAAATAGTCTCTCAATGAGAGAATAATAACACTGCGGTTACGATATTTTGCGATTTTCAAGCAATTTAAACAATTGACCATCACCAATTCGCTAAAGATTCTAGCCGCCCTAATAAATTATTACCAGCAGCTGTCAACTAAGGATGAAGCCTAATTAACGCCCCAATTTGTACCAACATTATTAAAAAAAAACTAAATTCTGTCTTCTATATCTGGCCGAATGAAACAGATGAAAAATATTTAATTTCGACAAATCCATTTACAAAATTTGCTGCAACCAATTATTTCTCTGTAACTAAATTTGAACCAATTTGGAACTTCATTCTATTCATGAAGATCAACCAGTTTCATCTAAATTGAGGCTAAATATGGGAAAATATGCTTTCCCAACAAGAATCATTACTTTCGACTGTTAGCAAATCCCTCTGTATCAGAATAAATTTTTAGTTTATGTACATATGTAATTGTCTTCTGCCTGTTTTACACAATTACCAAAACTGATTTGAAAACATTAGCCCAAGACCGATTTTCGACCAGATGCTTTCATTTCTATGTTATGCATGTTTGACATTTAAATGATTTACCTTACAACAAAATTAGCGTGGAAATCACAACACAACAAGTGTGAATGGCCACGATTCAAGTATATGAATCGCAACAATTTTTTCTAATACTATTTCTACTCTTTTATTTCAATTTAAACTTTTCAAAACTATTTGTTATCAAAAACTACTCGAATTTATTTTAATGTTTATTAAACTAATTTTTCACCGAAATATCTACTTTCAGAGCAACACTTCCAATGTCCGATACCAAAGATTTAATCCTCTCGGCGGATTGTACGTGTCCCCATTCAATGAACAGTATCAATCAGAATGGTGGCGTCGGCGGTGGAAATGCATCGGGAAATGTGATGCGAACTAGTGCGATTAATAATGATGCATCAACGTCATCAGCAATATCGACGACAGCTAATGGAATTGGTTTTGGTGGCGGGGTGGCGTCAAGTAGTCGAAATGGTGGTGGAGACGATATGATGATGATAAGTGATAATTTGAATGGTGTGCCTATGAATTCAACAGCAGCAACGACGTCTGCTCTTAGCAATGAGACGAGAATGAATATGAACTATATGAATAATGGTATGGATACGTACAATAATGGTGATAGCTGTGATTATAGAAATGAAAATAATCAGGTAAGTTCATTTCTATTTACGTACTCGTTCATCTTTGCTCGTTTTTTTATTTACACAAATAGTTAGAACCGAACCCCAACACGCTCTGTGGGTCACTTGGTTGAGTCGCACTCTACGATGTCCGGAGATCGAATCTCGGCGTTTTCCAACAATTTCCGTACATGTGCGGATAGGAAATATAGTGCTTGCAACATTATATACACTCCGGAATGATATGCAATGCAACGTTGACTCGAAATTGCCTATAACCGGCTGAGTTAACTCACCAATTGCCCCGCATGGGGCTATACGGTACTGATAAATAACCCCAATAGCAAGTGCTGAATTATGGAAATATGGGCGCGTTGGTCGCAATTTCCTCTAAAATGCCTTGAACTTTGACATGGCTCAAATTCAGCTACGTAATCCGAAGGCATTCTAGAGATTGATCCGGCCAATCAAAATTGACTGTACTCCGATTTTTTTTTTTCACACTAATCCGCAGTGGAACTTACTTTTCTCTTCTAATGGAAGTAGCCATGACAGTATAGAGCTGGGAGTTCAGGTTCTTACTGATCAATTAACACAATATTATCCCAAACAGATCCGATTTACTCCTAGTCCATACCGTTCTTTTGCTCCGTTCTTTTGCTCCTTCAGCGCGGCTCTTCAATGACTCAAAGCAAATTAAAACTCTGACGCAATTTTTACGAACCAGAAATTTTTGGAAATAAAAAAAAAGTGTCTAAACAGTAAAATATAGAGCTGTGAACAAGTTCGGCAAAATTGTAGATTAATTTCCTATCTGCCGTTAATCAGTGCGTTTTCGAATGATATACATACGAGTATTTTGAGTAACAGTTTTCCATTTTATAAATTAAAAAATAAGTCAAAATGGGTTGTCATTATTTTGGAAATTAAGTACCTAAAACCCTTTTTTTTTACTGTTTTCTGTATCTAATGTTACCGCTTTATTTTGATGATAAAATTTGGAATTTTCGAGATCGTTTACAGTCTCTGGCTTTTAAATAAAGCTGTTCGATCTCGTATCCAGATAATGCGCTGAACAAGATTTCCGAAATATGCCATCCGGTCATATGTCGTAATTTTATAGTTGAGTTTAGTTTAAGGCATAAAAATCAATTGTCATGTACCGACAAAAGCAAGAATATGTGCAATCGTTGCCAGCAAATTTTAGTTAGAATCATTGTTACATTTTGGTGGCCTTGAAAGTATGCAGAACATAATTCATCATCTCGCATCAATGTGCACTATAGCCCGCGAATGTATGTAATGGGAATCAGTTTCTGAGACAGAAAGCGACTGTCTTGTTTGTATTATGTACTTGTGTCGAATGATTAAGGCAGTGGATACCAGGAGAGAAACGATCATTTCGATTTGGGATACCCATGAAGTGGACGGAAGAGAATCACATGGAGGATTGCTATTTTCGTTCATGCAAACTAAAAGGCTACTTGAACTTGCGAAATAAAAGTTCATTTGTATATCCTACTACCTCTTCTGCGATCCCTGTTCCTCTTGATGTTTGATGAAGAAAACTACAATCCTCCGGCAAGTGCTTTTTTACTCAACCAGAGCTAAATGATTTCCGAAGAATTCAGTTAAGTTGCTAGGATCGCGATTGAAAGACAGGTACAGGAATAAAGGAGCAATTGATTCGGTAATCCGGATTAATAACACTTAACTAAACAGTGGTATATATTTCCGTAAGATATACACTGCGCGACAAATGCTTAGGTTCACTCATATTTCCTTCCATGAAGCGGTAGAATAAAATCTCACCGGTTCAAGAAATGTTATTTTCGGAACTATTAAATATCACAAACAAAATGAATAGACTGAATCCCCACAGGACATTTTCCTTAAATTCCAGTAATTTATTTCATTCAAATAGTCAATTTGCAGTGCGACAATTGCTTAGGTTCAGGGATGATTTCACCGTTTTACATAATGTTTTCGCTAAAAAATATTTCAGAAAAGTATGAAAGAGGATAAATACGACAAAACAAGACCATTTTTTGTAATTTAATAGTGTGTATTTCCGCCATTTTTATTTATAATTTCATAAAGCCTGCCAGGCAGGTAATCGTATAAAGAATGCAGCACGGATATCGGTATTTTAGACCAACCTGAATTGCCTCTTCTTTAGAGTTGTATTGTTTACCACTACTGTAAACCTCCCGAACAAGCCACCCCCAAATGTTTAATGCTAGGGGAGATTGGCACCCAGTCTAAAAAAGTCACATTTTCCGCCTCAATAAACGATTTAACCACCCTCGCTGTATGAATTGGGGCAATATCCAAGGATCGCCTCCGTGCATGACATTAATCTTAGTGATTTCCTCTTCTAAGAGCTGTTTATAAGATGAATCCGTTTGGCGACCACGTACGATGACCAAGTCGATAGTTCGAGGATATGATATTGCTCCCCATACCATAACGGAACCTATTCGGGAGTGATGGCGTGAGAGGTTCCTTCCTAATATCATGATAATAGTAAGAGAACCCATCTGGACCGTCCAAACAAAACCGTTTTTCATCCGTAAATATTACCTGCCTCCATTGTAATGTCCAGTTCATGAATCTTGAGGCGAATTCCAGGCGCTGTAGGCGATGTTGCGGGGTTAAGGCTGGTTTTTTCTTTAACCGTAAACGTTTCAAACAAAATGACGATCTAAGAACTCGTTAGATGGTCCTTACACTTGTTGATAACACCAAAATCTCCCCAAGCTTACGCGCAGTAAGGGACGAATTCGAGGCTTCTCTTAAGAGACTTCGCCTTGATGCACCGGTAATAGCTTTTTTTCTGCCTCCTACGTATCATCGGTCATAATTTTCACTATTTCGTATAAAATTATTAACAACGTTCGAGCTCCGCTGAATCCGTATTGCAATTTGTCGGTTTGAATATCCTTCTTGCTTTAGTATGGAAATTGTCGCCTTTTCCTCGGCAGAAAATTGCTTTCCTTTTGACATTATCCACTATATGACTCACAGAGTACAACGCGAAAAAAAATTTTCCACAGTCTGTCGCAGTGGAAATTGCGATTTTCATCTTAAAAAATTCCGTTAGATATGCGAGTTGCATGATAGAATTGCAATATTTACTAAAATAACCGTTAATTGAAAGAGTATTATTTAAAAATTATAACCGATCAAAGTACATAGAAATTATATCATTTTAAAGCAAAATATCCATGAACCTAAGCATTTGTCGCGCAGTGTACATACTGCATGTAAATACATAAAGTGCTGTCCACAAATGCTTGCACTATACAAAGCAGGGAAGAAGAAAATTGTAATCAATTGGAAATATCTCCGTCAGTTTCCAATGCACCGAGCTGAAATTTATGTCATAAGGTATGTAAGGCTTCATGCACACGACGCGAAAACGGCTCGCAAGCTCCACACATCGAAATCAATCGAAATGCATTGGCTCTTATGGGAAGCTCACGACAGCGAGAGCCGTGCCGCTGTCAAATCACAACAAGCGAGACGTGTTTTCACATATCGTGCACCACAATCCGCAAATTCACGGCTCGCGAGCCGTGTTTTGACTGTGCATGGCTCTCGCTTGCTGTCGCTCGTCATGAGCTTCCCATAAGAGCCAATGCATTTCGATGTGTCGAGCTTGCGAGCCGTTTTCGCGTCGTGTGCATGAAGCCTATGCGAGCCGTTTTCGCGCCGTGTGCATGAAGCCTATGAGGTTCACAACACGTTGACTCCAAAAAAAATGCGATAACTATCACAAAACAATTAAAAAACTAAATTATATTATCCGAAATTGATTGCACAGCTATTGAAATGTACGAAATTGTTTGCACAACATACGAAAACTGGTTTTGGAGATAAACGGTATTCACAAAACTTTGCTTTTATCACTCAGCAAGCTACAGAAGGTGTTCTGTCATTAGTTGCAATTAAATCGTTTCGTATTAACATCTCAGCGATAGTAAAAATGGTTCGTAATTCTGAAATTTCAGTTGAACAGCGGGTTGTCATCGTTGCTGTATTTGAGAGCGGAATTTCGACACGCTCTCTGGCTCACATGGTTGAGTCGCATTCTACGATGCTAGTAATCTAGAGGTCCGGAGATCGAATCTCGGCGTGGTCCAGGAAATATATAGTGCTTGCAGCATCATATACACTCATCTATATACAATGTAACGTTGACTCGCCGTAGCCTATAAACGGCTGAGTAAACGCACCATGCCCCACAAGCGGTCACGGTACAGAGAAGAAGAAAAAGAAAGAAACATCGAAAACATTGTAGTGTCCAAAATATACCAGGAAGAGGCCGACTACCTTAAGAGAAGATTTGGAAATACGGCTGATCCAGCAAAACAACCATGGAGGTATTAAAAACATTCTCAATCTTATAAATGCAAAGATGAAGATTAAAATTACCCGAAGTACACTTTTGAGGAGGATGTCAGAAGCGGGAATAAAGGCGTACGTTAAAAGAAACAGCCTTTCATTAGCGAAAAACACGGGCAAATTCGGTTAGAGTTTGAAGTTTGCATTATAACATCGGGACAAGCGAACAGAATTCTGGAAGCAAATTTTGTGGACAGATTAAAGTGCGTTTGCCCTGCATGGAAGCTATGGAAGGCACTTCTACTACTGTACCAGACAACAAAAGAAGAAGAAAGCATTTAGCATAACCAACACGTCATTCAGATGGGGGTGCGTATCCTACAATGGAATTGGTCCTATAATTAAATGTCGAGTGAAGATGAATTCGTGGGAATACCTGGACATAGTAAATGAAGTGGCCATTGCTGCTGGTGACTACCTGCTTGGGCCCAATTTTATTTTTCAACAAGATAATGCCTCCATACAAACAGCGAAGATTATTCAGCGTTTCCTAACCGATATTCAACAAAATGTGTTAAAATGGCCTCCACAACGCCCAGATTTGAACATTATTAAACATGTTTGACACATCATGAAATCTAAAATTTCACAGAAGATTAAAAAAAAACACATCCTGGGAAGACATTTTAAAGGCGTGAAATGAGCTTTCCATCGATCACTTCCGTAAAAAATGCCAAAGATAAACCACAAATGGGTTTTTTACAAAATCCAAAAATACAAAATCCAAAAAAAAATCAAAATCCACAAAGTCAAAATCCACAAAGACAAAATTCACAAAGACAAAATCCATAAAGTCATAATTCACAAAGTCAAAATCCAAAAAGACGAAATCCATAAATTCAAATTTACATCAGTTTGCTTATCACAATTGAATATTGAGAATATTTATGTACGTTATTACGTTAACTAGACAATTACCAAATCCCGGAGCATATGCGCTTTACCTGAAGACACGGAAAAGGATTCATCCGTGGCATATACGATTTGGCCGATGATACGGAGAGTAATGCACCGGACCATAAGCGCTTCAGGTAAAGACAGAGACACTTAAGGCGCATATGCTCCGGGTGCATCCTTCTCCGTGTCTTCAGGTAAAGCGCATATGCTCCGGGGTTTGGTAATTGTCTAGTGCCCACGCAATAAGCATTATGGCTCTCTTCATACAAAAATTTATGGATTTTGTCTTGATGGATTTTGACTTTGTGGATTTTGACTTTATGGATTTTGTCTTTATGGATTTTGTCTTTATGGATTATGACTTTTGGATTTTGACTTGTGGATTTTGACTTTGTGGATTTTGTAGAACCCCCCAAAATATTGTATCCGTTCCGTTGTATGTACACGTCAATATGCAGGCTCATAATGAAGAAGAAAACAAAACAAAAAATTAATCGATCAGATCAGAACCCGCCACTATCCGATATTTTACTTACATGTCAATGGCCTCTGGGTTAGTCAATTTTATTTACTTTATGTATTCCAATTATTATGGATATCAAAAATCAAAATAAAAACACTACACGCATATTACATAATGTATCTGTTGCCTCAGGTCAAGATCACATGCCAATTGAACAATGTACAAAAGCATCTAATGTAATATAAATCAGCAATAAAATTGAGTAATAATTCAATCGTATTTAAATTTGTATAATGATGTATACAAACAAATCATAATCACATACATTATGTACTCGTAAAATAATCGTAATTTGCAAAAAAAAAAATATGTTAAAAAAATAAAGTTTGTATACGAGTACATGCGGGTATTTTATATGTATGTAGTAGCAATTTTAAATGCTTTAAAATTATATTACACAAATAAATTTGCATGATTTTACAAAAACATAATCATCCTCTTAGCAAAATGTGTACCTGGGGTGTTAATGTATGCTTATCATTTATCAGCATCACCATGTACTGCTGAATTCCATATTTCGTCTTTCACTCATTTATGATTCGCACCCATGTCGTACTTTGTCCAGTATATAAGCCAAATGGTGTGTGGCTGATGTTAACTCTGGCTTCTCTTCAATGTCGAATAAATCTTTCGCCTTTTACTAAAGATTTCCGTGGAGAGGAGCACTCTAATGAGTCTAAAATAATTTTTGATATGCCCGGCGCAAGCTGGGCGCATAATCATTCTCAACAAATAGATTCCCTTCTATCTGAGAGGTTCCTAATCTGGTCTCGTCGAGTCCCATCCTGACAGGAAGGATTTTTGTCGAGCCAGGTCGGGATCGGTTCCTCAGAGGTCAGAGGTGGAATCAGGATGTAATGTAATGTGTGCATCCTGTTCAATCAAGTGCCATTGTATAGGGAAAAGATGAATTTTTATAGTTGCCGAATAAATTAGAGTTGAATTTATCTATGAACATGGACGGGGGGGATCCTTGCATTAGTGATGCATATTTTGTTTTAGTTTTTTGACATTCAAATTTAATTGTTAGGAATCTATTGAGTGATGAAAACGCATTTTCCGGGCTGCAACAGCACTTGCCTGCGATCACATAGTAAGTCGCGTCCAAGGAGATTATAATACATGGAGTAATCACGAAGCAATTTGGTTGAAGCCAAAGCGAGAGAAAAATGCGTTTGTAGTTGTGCTGCTATGAGAATTTAGCCATAATCGTCCCATGATTCGGATAAAAATTTGGGAGCTTTTGTGCATAATAAGTATCGATAGTGTTATTGTTATTGACTTAGCGCTGTTAGTAGTTGTTTTCCGACGGCGACGGCTGGTGGGATATAAAGTATTATGTACGACAAGCAGAAAGTTTGTGCTTCCTTATTGAGTTCTGTATCACAGAATGTACTTATGCATTATTGAAATTGTAATACTACTATACTATACGGTACAACTTTCACCGAAAGCCACGGCTTAACACAACTTGCCCATAGTGTGGCTCTATGGGTAAACTTTTTGAACATTTAGGTCACTTTTCCAAATTAAACCGCATCCACACGGACTGCAAAATGCCAGCCGGAAAATTATATATGTAATTAGAATTTCATTTTGAAAGCTTTAATACATTTAATTATCAAAATCGAACAGTGTGTTTGTATTAATGTTAGATTATTTGATAATTTTACATTTTCCCACAAAAACAAACAAAAGTTGCCAAACACTGTTGTCACTGTCACTGTTGTAGGTACAAGCATAACACCGTTTTCGTTTTTTTTTCAATTTGATTTATTACTTATAGTCCTTTTTCGAGTACCACAATATTTCTCCTACTTTCTTTAAAATATCAGAAAAACAATTCGTCGACAAATTTGAAATTCAAAGATAGTCCCGAAAGTATGTAATGTCATGATTGTGAAAGATCCTAAATGAGTATATGTAGTATACAGTGTAGTCAATGGCTGCATTCAGCGAATGGAAAATGTATCAGAAAAGTGTTACTTCAATTAGATTCTCATTGCGCATTAAGGCCATTCAGTGGAAAAAGGGGTCGGTGGCGGGTAATTCCAGCGTTTTTTTCAGTGAATTTCGTTCGCTGAATGCAGCCATTATGTGATTTGATATTGCAAAATGTTGTGGGAATTTTTTTTTGTGCTGAGCCTCCCACGAATATTTCTTTCCAAAACAGGGCCAAAACCGCAAAAACCCAAAACTCCACATTTTTGTGACAAGCTCTCCATGAACATGTTAAGCGCAGGATAGACCTCGAGAGTGAAATTTTGTCCGCTGCGATTTTCTCAATAAAAATGTATGCGTACTGTCGTGGAATATATGGCAAATACTGGAGATTTTCATAAGCGACAATCCAGAAACGGTTCCATAATTTTTCTCGGCCATTTTATGTATTATTTTTCGATTCCTTGATCATCAGATATTTTTCACGATGAAATGACCGGTGAACCGAAAAAAAATACACAAAATGGCACTCTCGAGGTCTATCCATCCCTTTAGAGATAGCAAAATGCGTTAAGCGGTGTCGTTAAAATTAATACTTATTTTTTCGACGTTTTTTTTTTGCGAAACAACGAAATTTTGTCCGGATTCTGATTTGAGCTCAGCACCCCAAAATACATAAACAATACAAATGCAGCTTTCGCGACCGCTTACATCGAGAGCAAACAATTCTTACCCCGCATATAGGAATCGTGTATTTGGAGTATATTATGAAAACATTTACCATCAAATCTAATAAAATTTGAAATTTCACTTTAATTTCAACCACCAAATTCACATTCTAGCCCCATTCAGAAGTATTCTAAACATGTTCCACCACTGGCATCCATATGTCATATCCACCAGTTTTCACTTAATTTTGCAAAGTTTTGAATAAAAATTAATGAATTTCAGTCTAATTTTTTTTTAATATGTCAGAAACTTCACTAACAACGTTATTTTGCACAGCGTTTTGATGGATTTTATGGTCAATCGCCAGGAAACACGAAATAAAATTCGAGCCAATCAGAGTCCCGGAAATTGGTTGGACTTCACTTCGAAGGCAAATCACGCAAAAATCACACATTATATCAGTCTAAAAACGATTGCATTCTTTTAAGAACAATATTCACTGTAAATCGTATTTTAACACGAACTTCGAATTTGCGGTCAATTTGCAAGAACTAGACTTGAAATTCATATTTCGTCTAATTTTTGCGACACATGGCAACTACTTTTGCATTCTTCGAATGCAAATCGTCCAAAAAATACACTTATTTGAATACAAGCACTTAGCACAACACTTTGACTATTGTATCCACTATATCCCGGCTTCAAAAACACCAACTTTTACAAATAATTTTCAATTTTAAAACTTTACTTTCTTCAACTGTCAAATCCATCATGGCGAGAATCATATGTTCATTTTCTTTCTCCTGCTCTCAGATAGAAAGTGTGCAGGGTTGTGAGAAAAATGTTCGCTTATTATTTGTGTCCAGTTCGTGGATAAAAAGTGTTCAATTGCGTTATAATAATGAAGATAACAGTTAAGAAAAGTGTTGATTTACAGTTAGTTATTCTTTTTGCGTGTATTGAGCGACGAGGAACATAAGAAATAACCGAGAAAAAAGTGTTGTCGAATGAATTTTAGACTTTTCGATTATTGAAACTGTTATGATCAGCCCTGCTTTTTATTTGAATGAGAAAATGGGAGGAGCTTTCTGATTTGTGTGTACGGATATGGAGATGATGCGAATGTATTGCAGGCTTCAGTAGAGTTCATACTGGCGAGGCTCCGTGCGGCCTCTTTGTATTATAACCTCTTTGGTCGCGTCCACTATACGATCAGCAAGAGTGACTTCGTAATCTCGATTATCATCTTGAGCATCATCTCTCCCTATAAAATGCCAGCACGATATTGCATATTGCCGAACATTCCCGAATGCACAAGGTTTTGTAGTTTCACGACTGCTGCTAGTTATATGCATTATTCTGTTATTATTGCCGTGATTGTCACATATTGCGGTTGAATGACAATCAATGCGGCTTTGTTGAAGGTCGATCTACAGTCGATGCGATTCAGTGCATTCGTATTGCGATGGAAAAGTATAGAGCAGCACGAAAGGACTTGCACTTTGTGTTCATCGATTTGGAAAAGGCATTCGATAGAGTACCTCGTGATCTGATATGGTTGGCCTTGAGAGCACTTAATGTCCCTGAGGCATACTTCAGGATGATACGAGACATGTATGATGGAGCTACGATTAAGGTTAGATGTACAGCCGGCGAATCAGAAGAATTTCCGGTGAATGTCGGACTACACCAGGGCAGTGTATTGAGTCCGTTGCTCTTCAACATCATGACATCATGAATGTGCTTATTAACACGTATCTCCGACGGCCTAGAAATATCTCTTCTTTTCGCCGATGATATAGTCCTCAGTAGCCCAAACATCGTTGCCTTGCAAGCTGCACTTACAAAATGGTGTGACATTCTGGAGGAGCATGGACTGAGGGTAAGTATAACAAAGACTGAGTTCTTATGCTGCCAATTCTCAGACCCAGATGCACCGATACCAGAAATGTACGTCAAAGGAGAGCAGCTTAAGTCTTGTACCAAGTTCAAGTACCTTGACTCGATGGTGAACAACGGAGCTACATGCGATGATGACATCAAACATCGCACAAAAGTTGGGTGGATGACGTGGCGAGAAAACTCTGGAGTTTTCTGCGATAAGAAAATGCCACTAAAGCTAAAGGGTTGTACGTCCCGCACTTATGTATGGATCAGAATGCTGGACCATACATGAAGGTTACGCGAAAGAAATGACAGAGTCTGAAATGAAAATGTTACGCATGTCAGTTGGTGTAACCAAAAGGGACCACATCAAGAGTAGCTACATCCGAGGCAGCTTGTCCATAGACCAACCAATCACCGAAAAGCTCAAAGAGCGACGAATGGATTGGTATTGCCATGTTCAAAGGCGTCCGCCTGAGAACCCCGCAAAGAGCGATATCAATGGAAGTTCCACTTGATGGACCCAAGGCCAGAGGCAGACCGAAGAACACCTGGATGTGTCAAATGAAAAAGCAACAACAACACAACGCATTGGTCTCGGCGATGACACGATCCAAGATAGAGCTGCCTGTAGAAATATGCTGAGATATTACCGCCAAAACGGGCGATGTGCCTACACCGCAGGTCGAGCAACGCGAAACCATGGAGCGGTATAAAGAACGAGGCAAGGAAGGAGAAGAAGATTGCCGTGATTGTCCAGTCGCCACTCTGTGATATATATATTTATAGGAGTTTCGATACTTGGCATGAGAGCAGGAAGAATTTAAGACCGATTAGTTTATCTTTCGTACTAAAAACTTAGAGAGTGCTTATACAAATTACATTATATTATAATGGCAGCGATCGTAGTGTGACATCCAATTCCGAGACCTATTTGCATATGTCTCGTCTATGACTTAAATCATCGTTTCCCAACCAGAGGGTCGCAACCCCCTGGGAGTCGCCAAATATATCTTTCTAACCGATTACTAAAACATTATGCAGAATATGCCAGTTCGATCAAATAACGAATTTCTAGATCGATATGTTGAAAATGGTTAAATGGATTTACGAGACGTCCAATGTTTTGTATTTGCCGGAATCGGATGGATAGATGTGTTCCAAAAGGGGCAACACAACACATCCAACGAAATCCTCGATCCATGTTAACAGTGAATTCTGATGATCGCGGGATTTATGTACTTAATTTTTCATTCTTCCTTATCGTACCACGCAGCTATAGACAAAGTGAATCATGGTGATCACACCTAACGGACCAGGGTAGATCTTAGAAATATGTATGTAAAGCTGGTTCATATCAAAAAATTCAAGAAAATTAATTATGGAATGCCTGCAGAATAAAGCGATAGACAAATCGACATCTAAGAGACATTTCCAGTAGTACTGCCGCTGCTAATCTTAAGGTGCACCAGGCCTGAAAGTCCCCTCGAAATTTTTACTTCTCCAATTTTTTAAATGAAAATGCATAGTTACTTACTATAGTGGGAATTAATAAACTACCGTCTCAAAAGGGTTCCATATTTTTTCTCTGGCATTTTTTGTATATAAAATATCTGACATTTTTTCGCAAGATTATCACTTTCCGATAAAAGTGACAGAAGCTGCATCTAAACACTTGGATTTTTTTCCCCTGTTATCAGCCAATTTACGAGAAGAACTGGGAAATAATAAATTTTAAGGGTAGTTTAGCGAAATTAAAAATATACAGGGTGTCCCGCATTAGGTGGTCAATACTGTAAGGGTTGATAGCACAACTTCTATCAGCAAGAAAATTACCAATACAATCGGATTTTTTTTTACCGTTACCTTGTTATCGCTCTTTTTGTGAAAGTCATCGGAAATCGTGACTGGCCATGCAAAATCATAATTTCCAGCCCTCCTGATAACTTAATCCAAGATTTGATTTCAGTTTCAGAAACTACATAAAATTTCGCAAAAACTGAATTTTTTCCTCTTGTCAAGATTATCGCCACTTTCAAGATACAGTTACTCAAACATAATATAAATTTTTCATCGAAAATTCAAACAATAATTTCATAACGGTGCTTTATACGTACAACTCTGCAAAGTTGATAAAAGTTGCTTCAACATGTTGGCTTTCCAACGGCATATCACTTTTCCTGGCTGGTCTAGCAGTTAGTGCGCGCACCTTCGGTGCACAGGGTCATGAGTTCGAATCTCACCGTGGATCATGGTGTTTTTCGAACTCATGAGCTTGTGACGGACTATGATCTCACTCAGATGTTAAACGAGTACCCATTTATGGGGATAAATAACACTGCTGAGCGTGATGCTGAGCGTAATGCTGATCTCATTACCTCAACCAAAAGCAGATAAGATCTTGGAAATAGGATGTCACTAACACATCCTGCGGCCTTAGTCCAATGCTGGATTGTCGCGCCTGTTATTTATTTTATAGAGTCATAGAGGGTCGCGAGCTACTTAAATGTTGATTTTTCAAAACAACAAAAAAAAAACAAAAAGGTTAGGAATTGATGACTTCAATTAACATGTCAAAACAACGCCCAGCAATATGTGCGTGGAAGGCATTGGTCAATGTCGCCAAAGGACCCAGCGCCGGGTCAACTCTACAATATCCTCACGTACGACTGGTTTCTCGACTCGATTAGAAGCACATATTCTCCAACACATTATTGCACCACAACCCACTCATAATATTGGCACGTCTCACTGGCCGATTCCTGGAAACATCGTAATAGCCGATCCAACTTCAACGTCTCAAAACAAATCGATTTACTCATCGGAGCCGACACATTTTACTCGATACTTGCAGTCAGCCAAATCAACTTAAGAAATAGCGACAACTTCCCAATTCTGCAAAACACGCTCTTTGGCTGGATGGTCTCGGGAAGGATCAACACATCGACTTCAGCTATATTATCATGCAGCATTGGAATTGAAACGGAGGATGCTCTCGCACAACAAATGGAACGTTTCTGGAAATTGGAAAACTTCACCCCAGAAAATCGCTACACAGCTAGCGAACAACGTTGCGAAGAACATTTTGTAAGCACATGCACAAGAAGTCAATCAGGTCGCTTCATAGTAAGCCTACCATTCAACACTAGCCCTAGCGAATTGGGAGACTCGGAGCAATTGGCCATCAAGCAATTCACGGCCCTTGAGCGTCGGCTAGACCGCAATCCAACACTGAAGACTCAATACACGGAATTCATGCGCGAATACAAGGCCCTTGGACATATGATGGAACTCACCGAACCGATCTCTGGAGCGCCAAACTACTATCTTCCGCTTCACGCTGTCCTGAAACCTGACAGTAGTACCACGAAACTCAGTGTGTCTTTTGATGCATCCTTCAAAATCACGACGAATCTTTCGCTCAACGACGTGCTTCTCACTGGCCCCACCATCCAGGAGGACATCTTCTCTGTACTTATACGCTTCAGGATGCCGAAGTACGTCTTCACAGCTGACATAGAGAAGATGTACAGACAAATATTGGTCCGTGAGGAGAATCGAAGGTTCCAGAGAATACATCCACTCAACACTACGAGTTAACTACAGTCACCTATAGCACCACCTGCGCACCGTTTCTTGCTACGAGATGCTTAAGGATGCTGGCTGACGAGGGCGCAAAATCATTCCCACAAGCCGCCCATGTCTTAACTCATGACTTCTACGTGGATGATTGTCTTACCGGCAGTGATAATCTCTTGGTGTTGCTAAAAACACAGGATCAACTCCGCAAACTACTAGCAAGCAAATGTTTGAAGATGGAGGAACTCTTTTGTTCCTCCTGAGAATGAAAGAATATACCTTGGTGATGATGATAAAACTCATAATGTCTATATTTTATTTCCGTCTTTTATACATAAGAAAAGCTTATTCAACAAAATTGATTATTCGCGATTAAGTACGCGTGCTGGTGTCAACGATCTTTTCACAACACACAACACACATGTGTCTACCGTCAGCAGATTACTCACCATGGTGATAATATCGTTGGCACATGTATTATTACTATTAGGAATGCAAAAATATAGATGGAAGGTATTATATGTGGGATTTCGAACAAGTTCCTTTTACCTAGTCACTGAATTGCGCTAAATTAGGTCTCGGTTTCAATTTTTTCATTTATTTATTGATTGGTTTTGTCGAAATTGTTAGGTCAGCTTTTTCATTAATTTTTTGGAAAGTACACCTTTGGTTTCAAATAAAAAAAAATCAATAACTATTTTGTTTGATTTGCTGAAAAAAGGGGAAAGAGGACTCCACTGTACTTTGCGATTTTTTGAAGTGGGGAAAAACTCTTTCGTTATTCTTGGAAAAATGGTTGTAAAAACCAATATAACAACGTTTTCTAAAAGCCTTAATCAATGGCCAATTTTGGGAAAAATTATATTTTTATTTCACGTCCATTTAACCAGAAAATGCCTTTAAAAAATTAAAATATCAATGTCAAGTTTGGTGCATTAGAGGAGAGGGTTAAGCAACAGATAGAACGCTTCAAAACAGAATGTGAAGTGGTTGAAATCGATAATACGAATCGAATTTAACAGCTTCAAAAACCGCGATATTTCATGCTCTTCCTCAATGAGCCAATTGAACTCATCTAGTAGGAAGAAAAATGCTATGTATTTTTGAATTTGAGCGGAAATTTAACAAACAAGATGGTGAAGGCAACCAAATTCAAAAATTGACACCTTTATGTCAAATCAGAATGTTGCCTTCCAAAAAAATGGCATGAACGAATTGGTTGTTTTTCATGAAAATGTTTGGCCCGACAAAACTAACAATCTAGCTGGCTTAAATTAAGTTGGATACACATGTTTTGGACTTTTTTTTTAAATTAAATTGGAATTGTTTCACCTGGAGATGCAGTAAGGAATTCCCGTTTGTTCTGCCACAGAAAATCCAGTGTTTTTCTAACCTAAAACTTTCGTCCACAAGTAACAAGTTTTACCGTTGGATGCGAAATTCTGCCGCGAAAAAAATCCTGTCTGAGAACAAATCGGAAAAAAATAGGTAGCTCCTAATTTTGAAGGTTTTCCAACGTGCAGGTGCGGCAGCCCTTTTTCGTCGTACATCTTTCATCTGATTTGTGGTCTTGATTTGCCAATCGTCCAACTCGAAACCATCGTTGCAGATTTGTGGTGCCTTTCAAGTAAAAATGGGGTGATCGTTATGTGTGATTGATCAGTTATAAAGTTAACTTTCCACTTGGTAGTTTCTGATGAATTTCTTGTCATGTTATCACTCTGGAACATTCTTTATTAAAGTTGAATTTGTAATGAAGTTCGTATTTACTCTACCACATACAAGTAAGAATTTTTGCACAATTGTGTAATATACGCTACGCGCTAACTACAAATATGTCCTTAGGCGATTAATTCGCATAATAATCAGACTATAATTATTATTATCTCATCAGCGTGCATAATATGGTACAACAATGTTTTGTATCCAATAATAAACATCTCAAATCGTCTCAATATTGAAAGTGAAAGTAGATCACTACACTACAATGTATGTACTGATACATTTTTGCATCTTTTCGGAACCAATCAAACGCAGCAAAAAATAGCCGTCCATACTTATTTTCTGCTAGGCAAATACAATGCGTGTGGTATGTTTAATTCTGGCAAATTTCAAATGTTCATCGCGAATCAATGTGTTCCAGAAAATTTAGTCAGTGCTTAGCTCATGTGTTGATTGCTATTGGAACGTTGATGTCGAACAGATGGTGAATT
The DNA here is from genome assembly GCA_949715475.1 of Microchrysa polita. Lineage (NCBI taxonomy): Eukaryota > Metazoa > Arthropoda > Insecta > Diptera > Stratiomyidae > Microchrysa > Microchrysa polita. The sequence continues at coordinate 127,641,834 of OX454415.1, read as the reverse complement.
TACACGAGGACGGTTGCGAATCGCCGAGTTTGGCGGATTCGTTTGAATCTCTGATTAGTTTTGTTCTAAAATTTGATTATGATGGTTACATTGAAGTTGAGGTTGCTTAATTAACAATTTTTTTCTTGTATATATTGAATAATCGTGTCATAGCTTGATTATTAATGAATTTTCTTGTTTTTATTTTCAGAACGGACATGAGGACTCGCCTCGTCGTCATAGTTCAATGGACCAATTGATGGGGCTACTCAATGAAATGGGCAGTTCGTCGCGAGCTCGAAGTCTTAGTGATAGCTCTAGGCGAGAAAAAGGTATTTTGCCATATTGGTTCTAAAAATCAATAGTTTTAATGCTTTTTTTTCCTTTTTGGTTTTAGCTGATAAGGAAGCCAAACAACCCGATCTACTAAACGATACACCTCCCGTGCCTCCCAAACGGGCACATCGTCCCCGTAAAAATACCCCGCCGCGTCCTGTTTCCAACGGTCTACCACCAACACCAAAGGTTCATATGGGTGCATGTTTTTCGAAAATATTCAACGGTTGTCCGCTGCGAATACATTGTACGGCCTCCTGGATTCATCCCGAGACGAGAGATCAACACTTGATTATTGGTGCCGAAGAGGGTATATTCAATTTGAATATGAACGAATTGCATGATGCAGCAATTGATCAAATTTTTCCGCGACGAACCACGTGGCTGTATGTTATCAAGGATGTGCTAATGAGTATATCAGGTGAGTGTTGTGGTTGTGATAAGTGTGATAGAATTTGAAGTAACCTCGAATGTGTCTTAAATTTAAATAAATTTTCTCAGCTGATTTTGTTTTGTGATGTGTTATGTAATTTTGTTTTTGCCACTGTGCTGGAGTATCTATCAAAAATAATGGTCTTAAACAATTTTTTCTAAGTGATTATCATCAGCTCTCAGAAAACCAACGAATCATTCTCTGATGGATTCCACTACAATGTTATGACATAAAAGTCAATTAATAATAATCAATTTTGTAGCTAACAAATTTCCATTTTTTTCTTACTACAATTTGACCATTTATAAGCAACAAATTAATTTCTTCTCTCCATTTACAGGAAAATCATGTCAACTCTATCGACACGATTTGCTCGCACTACACTCCAAACAAACACATCGTTTCTCCTTGCATATGAACAAAATTCCCGAAAGACTGGTACCGCGTAAATTTGCACTCACCACAAAAGTTCCCGATACGAAAGGATGCACACAATGTTGTGTAACACGCAATCCGTACAACGGCTATAAATATTTATGTGGTGCCCTAGCCACCGGCATATTCCTTATGCAATGGTATGACCCACTTAATAAATTCATGCTGCTGAAACAGTGCGAATGGCCAACGAGCAATTTGAATATGTCGAATCCGGCACATAACGGCGGTCATACGGCAATTTTCGAAATGATCATTACACCCGAACTGGAGTATCCTATCGTTTGTACGGGCGTTCGAAAGGCGAAAAATGATTGTCTAAAGCTGGAACTGATTAATATGAACAGTGGTATAAAACAGTCAAATGTTTTTGAAACAGGCTAATAATGGTGTTTGTACTTTTTTTCGTATTTTGTGCTACAGGTGCAAGTTGGTTCCATTCGGACGAGCTGGAGTTTGAAGGCACGGCTACAATGATTCCGCGACAAGATTTCATTAAAGTTGTGCAAGTTCATCAGATTGAAAAGGACGCGATTCTTGTGTGTTATGGGAATACAATTCAGGTTGTAACGTTGCAGGGCAACCCCCGGCAGCATAAGAAGATGTTGTCCAAGTTGTGTTTTGATTTTAATATCGAAAGTATTGGTAAGAGAATATTGTTACGAATGTTTAGCATCGGATTTAGTAGAATAATTTGATGTAATCTGTTTCTATTTCCAGTGTGCTTACCGGATAGCGTTTTGGCGTTTCATAAGCATGGCATGCAGGGCAAGTCATTGCGAAATGGTGAAATAACACAGGAAATAAAAGACATGAGTAGAACGTATAAGCTCCTGGGAAGTGATAAGTAAGTCCTACTTTAAACCAAATTTTGTGGATATTTTCTATAGATAAATTTTGAACTCTTGGCTAGTCAGTAATTGAGCACAGCTCGCCAGCTAAGTTGTGGGGAATCCGGACAAATGCCTTATGACTAAATATGCTCCACTATGTGTAGAATTTTTGGTGGTTCTTAAGCAGCCCCAAAGAAATGTCTGGAATCGGGTTTTTTTGTGTAGCCAGCGCAAAATCGACAACACTAGAGATTGAGGAAACGTTTCATTCACAATATCCATCGCCCGTTTTGGTGGTAATGTCTCGAGTCTATTTCTGCAGGCAGCTCTATCTTGGATCGTGTCATCGCCGAGACCAATGCGTTGTTGTTGCTTTTACATTTGACGCATCCAGGTGTTTTCGGTCTGCCTCTGGCCTTGGGTGCACCAAAAGGGAACTTCTCTGAGGGGTTCTCAGGTCGCCTTTGAACATGGGAATACCAATCCTTTCATAGGTCCTTGAGCTTTTCGGTGATTGGTTGGTCTATAAACAAGCTGCCTCGTATGTAGCTTTTGATGTGGTCCTTTTTTGCAGTTCGGCAGCCGTCATTTCTGTCGCATAACCTTCATACATGGTCCAGCACGACAACATTTGCAACAGTTTTTACATTCTATACGATAATTTTAATTTACGCCACCCTGTACTAATACATAATACAAATAGAACTAATTTTTCCGCTCCGCTGCCGGTTCCAAAAAAGAATATAAAATCGTTTTCCTCCGATTAAAATATTTTTGCTGCTCTCCAGTTCCTACGAAAATGTGTACACCTTTTCCCCGCAAATACGGGACGAGATGAAAGAGTATGAGGAAATTTGGCAATATAAAATTTTACTAGCCACATGTCTCTTTTCTGACAATAGGATAAAATAATAATTGACGCTGGCGATTTTAAATTTTGCTTAAAAGTTTGATGTGGAGCAATAATTCAACTATGTAGTGGATCAATGGGTGGTTTCAGATTGTAAGACGAAACCGGACGGGTAAACTTGCACGACAAGAACCATCGTTCTTACAATGTGAAATGCACAATGCTTGTCTGCTGTCTACAAAAGCGTTTGTTTGTGCTAATAAACGGACGGCGAGAGCTTTTGTAGTGGCCAGGAGGAGTACTCGCATTGCTAATACACAGAACCGTACAATACAGTGTATTAGATCTTCGTTTCAACGACGGCACGGCGGAAATGCAAGCTATTGCCGTTAAATCCGGCAATACCAATATCGAAGTTATAAACATCTATGTTCCACCAGCATCCTGGTGGGCTCTGGCTATAAGTTCGATATTGGTCCACTCCTCACAAGACAGCATAGGATCCTACTTGGCGACTTTAACGCCCATCACGAACTCTGGCATTCTCGCAAATGATGTCAGAGGTATAGATATCCAAATTAGACCCATCAGACTTCTGCGGACTCAATGGAATTTCGTCTATACGCGTGGCTGGCGCCTGCCATAACTATGGTGAGCGCCAGTTTGATAAGTGAAACCCGATGGGAGACAACCAGGTCTCTTCAATCCGATCACCTCCCCATACTGATAACTATTGATAAACCAGCCGAACTGACGACGTCAGAACGGCGTACGTTTATCAACCACAAAAAGGCAAATTGGGAGGGTTTCACTGCGTTCACTTCACACCTACTCCAACGAACGCTAGGGAAGCCGAAAAGAATATAAGGAACGTCATTGTCAAATTATCGCCAAAACGGGCGATGTGCCTACACCGCAGGTCGAGCAACGCGGAACCATGGAGCGGTATAAAGAACGAGGCAAGGAAGAAGAAGATTGTCAAAGCGGCAGCTCGCTACATTCCGGCAGGGCGTATCTCCATATTTCCCCACTGCTGCCGCAAGGTTAGCCGACGAACGGGACGATTTAAGACGCGCAAATCCGGCAGACCCCAGAATTCAACAGCTAAACTCCGAAATAAATCGACTAGTTAACACCTATAAAAAAGAGCATCTAGATAGCTGTAACCTCTCACAAGGTGTCAGCAAACTATGGGCTCCGGGCCGCACCCTGTCTCACCCAACGAAAGACAAGGGCAGTGTAGCCATCAGATTCGGCAAGAAAACCACCGCAAATCCAAAACTCCGCGCGAGCTTGTTCAATAAGCAATTTATTGAACACCCAAAGACCAAGATGCTCAACTGCAAGATAAAAAGAAGGATTCGCAGCCGAACGGTTGAAATCATCCCCACCTATACAGCGGACCAAGTTTCAGCAGCAATCAAGAATGCGAAAAAATCAAAGGCCATTAGACCAGATGGCATTTCAATGGTCATGCTGAAACACCTAGATTTTCCGGCCATCGAATATCTAACGATGGCTTTCAACTTATCGATATCCACGCTTGTCATCCCTGAATTCTGGAAAAAGGGACGAATCATCCCCCTTCTCAAACCCGGTAAAAGCGCGAAACTCGCCGAATCCTACCGTCCAATCACAATTTTATCACCCGTTGCAAAGACGCTCGAAGCACTCATCCACCCCACCCTTGTATCGCATGCTGAGCTAGCTTCTCACCAGCATGGCTTCAGGAAGATGAGTTCCTGGGGCAAGGACAAAGAAACTATGTTGGTCACCTACAAAGCGATAGGTAGGGCAATCCTTATGCAGCACCGGTGTTGTCACAAACCGTTTGTGACACAAACTGGAATAAGATCCAGGCATGCCAGAACGCTGTTCTACGTATCGCTACAGGTTGCCATCTCATGTCGTCCCAGGATCATCTTCATCAAGAAACCAGCATGTTATCAGTGCGTGATCACAATCACCTCTTGTCTTTACAATATCTGGTCGGTTGCTATCGAAAAGATCACCCAAACCATCATCTCATGGACAATACTCCCTCTCCACGACATGCCAGGAGTGGACTCAGAGATCTCGAGAGAGACGTCCAGAGATACAAACGGGTACCTCCCGATATATTCGATATTCACAGCATACCATGCGGCTATCGCAGATATTCACACAACCGTTGTGAATCGGTCAATAGGGAGATTAGGTCCGAATAGAGTCCTCTCAGTGCCCCCACCACCCAAATCGCCTGAGGATACTAGGCTCCCGAGAGTCACAAGAGTGACACTAGCCCAGGTTAGGTCGGGTTTTTGTTCACGCCTCAATTCGTACCTATCTCGAATAGACCCGGACATCCAGAACATTTGTCCGAGCTGCGGTGGTGCGCCACACGATGTTGACCACCTATTTCGATGCCCCGCTGCACCCACTAACCTCACTCCGAGGGGATTATGGGACAACCCTATTGCAGCTGCTACGTTCTTGTCGCTTGAGACAATAGGCGAGAACGAAGACGAAACTTAGAGCACATCCACAGACATGCACAGCGACTCACACTCTTCTGCACCGCTACAACAACAACAAAAACCACCCTTGTCTGCGCTGTTTCTTACGGCTTTGGAATTATGTAATGAATAATATCAAGATGACACTGCTTTTTAACAGAATGATAAATACTATTCCAATCAATATGATACATAGTTTCAGTTGAAAAATGAAAAACCAAGCAGTAGAAAGTTTGAAAAAAAAATATCTTTATCACTTACCGACATGCAGCCATTTTTCAATTGCAACTATCCTATTGATTGAGAGTGTATCTAGCTAGGAATTTGGTTATATTTCTTTATTTCAGCACTTAGCGCTTCTTTAGTAGAATTGCAATTGCTGAAAAATTGTTTAAGAAAATGATGAACAATCTATTGCTAAATATGACCATGATCATTGTTAAATACTTTTAATTACAAATATGTACATACCATACATACATATATCGGAGCAATTTGGCCCTCTAATCCACCCCTCTCTTACTGGCAAAAAAATTCTCCGCACTTCGCTCCGGATTACAGATTGAGAGGTCACTAAAAAGTGTCTAAAAATTACGAAAATACATTCGGCGTTTCTTAATATTTTGTATTGAATGTGGGAACTAAGCTATCACAAGCCACACAACGCTAAAGCTAAAAAGAAATCAGCCTAGAGTAATTTCTTCAATGCGTTAAAGCTAGTTTGTAAAACTAGCAAAAATTTGTGTGTAAGTAGTTGAGTGTTCTCCCCATTTCACGTAAAGTCTGGAAAGTTCTAGCAAAAGTCCGACTGTCCGGAAGCTGTCTTTTGGCGCGAGTATAGTCGGCGCTATACTCGCGAAGTGCTTCACGTCCGTTACCTCCAGTTACATGAACACCATATAAGCGTACTCGCTACCTGAATATCTTCTCTCCATAATCACCTTCCAAAAACTATATCAAACACATTTACACCGATTTTAATACTACTGCCGAGTGAATTGCATTATTTGATTAACATTTTCTTCTGCAAATTTATCCACTCGAAATTATATTGCCGCTCTCCCGAGAGAGGATTTACCAGGGGAAACATTCGAGACTTAAAATTGATCACACTTTCATTTCAGGTTTTTTTTTGTTCAGGCTTTTTTCCCGTTTGCATATGGCATGAGACTGTCCGGAAGGAGTGTCTATGTAATGGCACCTATTCACAAAATTCAGGGAAAATTGGGCCGTGTTGGTCCCGTATTGCATGTTAAGATAATTCAACTCAATAATCGCATAAAATTATCGTTGGAAAATTTTTACGAAGTCATTCTATTTTTATGGCCAAATTCATTTTTAAACTTTAATGTAAACAATACAAATAGCGCATCTCGGTTATGATGATAAATACCTTCCTCCAAACCTTCGTATGATATCGTCAGAATCAGTGTTGCCAACTGGAAATTAAGAAAACGGCTAAATTTAGCCGGAAAACCGGCTATATTTTTTTCAAAAACGGCTAAAAATCCGGCTAAATAAATTTAAGCGAGAAAAACGGCCAAAAAACCGGCTAAATCATACAAAACAGTCACATTGCGAAAAAATATAGTAAAAAAACTGATTTTAATAATTTTATTTCTTTTCTGGAGTACTACCCGTAAACTATTCTTTAGGCAGATTTCTTAGTTTTATTAGATATATGCTCCAATAACTGGCATTAGGTACAGTCAAAATTTACTTTGTTCGGAGTTAGATAGCTCAACTGTTGTATACACAACAATGTACAATTTCTCGGTCAAGTCCATAACCCTATTAGGTTCGAAATTGTCGAACATAAAATTCGAAAAAGGAAAGTCCAATGTGCAAGGGCACCATTTTAGTCCCAAGACGCATAACCAAATCATCATGACGATAATCCATCATGATGATGAAAGTTCGAAATTGGAGTGACACATATGCTTTCGTCATTAGAATTCGTCATTTGCTTTTGATGTTTGTGTAAATGGTGAAAATGTCCCTCACAATTGCGATATTTTGATGAATATTCAATTCAATAAATTTGAGGACACACTTTTCTTAAAGTGTTTGATGAATAGAAATGTGTAAAGATTGATAACAAATTTAATATTTTTATTAACATTCTTGTTCTTAAATTTTACAACAGATTGCGTCCCCAGTCATTACTGAGCAAATGATGGTCCAAATGCGTAATATGGAACTCGTGCTAATGATGATCAATTTGCGTCATTCGAAAATATGTGTGTCAAGCTTGTTATTCATTTTCGAAATTGAGCCCTCAAAATTTTATTTTATTTTCCATAGTTAAGAAATTAATGTTCCATTGTTGATGTTCCGCAATTGCGAATTTGATGCTCCAAAGATACGAAATGTTGATGCTCCAAAATTATGAGCTTGGCCGGGAAATGATATAGATTTTTGATAAATTTTTTGCTACAAACCCAACAACTAAATATAATGCATCTACGAAAATGTGTAGTTTCTATGAATCGTCAGACGTTGTGCAAGTAGCTTGCCCAGTAAACTACAAAAAATAGATTTAAGTGAGTATATATATCGGGGGCAACTTACCCCCATCTTCAGCACTTAGCTTTTGTGCTGAAGAAGGGGGTAAGTTGCCCCCGAAATATATACACACTTAAATTTAATTTTTGTAATTTGCTGGGCAAGCTACTTGCACAACGTTAGTGTGGAACACTACAAAGTTCCGGTGATATTATCAATATCTATGAATCGCGCTAAAAGGTTTTCACCCTTGTACTTAATCTGGCATGATAACGTTATTTGTGATAAAGAATTGACACTTTGAAAAATGGAAAAATGTTCAGGTACCCCCATCCTCCGAGAATTGCTCAACAAAGAATTTTATCTAAGAAACTGTCTTCCATTTTGCAAATTATTCATAGCATATTGGTGGTTAGTTAATAACATGCTTGAGTAGGTACTAACATCGTCAGTTCACGTGAAATCCATGCAAATACTGTCAAAATTTGGATGATCGTGAAATCGAATTCGCTTGGTGGTACTGACTTCACATGAAAGTCTCCACACCGGTTTTTGACATTTCGCCAGGGAAAATAATGCAGTTGCACTTTATTTCACAGTGAAAAGATGTCATCGACAATCAGTCAGCAGAACGCGAGTGAACATTTGCCTTAAATTGTGTGAATAAAAAGCAAGTCTCCACGGCACCGTTTTCACGGGAGACATTTATGCAAGTTTTTCGCTCGGTGAACTCAGTACATACCTTTAGACTAGGTTCTAATATCGTCAGTTTATGTGAAACCCATTATTGAAAAAAGGAAGTCTCCACGGCAAATTTTTCACAGGAGACATAAATGTTTTCCTCTGGGTGGACATAGTAGTTACTTACCCTAATAGACGATAATAAGGGCTCCATGACGCAGACATACCTACATATTTCTATTCAAATTTCTAGTCATATCATCAAGCCTACTCGATTCATTCTATTTAAATTTTTACACGTGCACTAAACGTGTTTGATTTTAGTTTCAAAGTAAAAAGAAATTCATAAAATAATTTTAGCCGGAAAAACATCAGAAGGAAATCAATTCCGGCTAAAAGTCCGGCCGGCCGGAATTATAAATTTCTTCCGGCTAAACAGCACGGTTTCCGGCTGAATTTGGCCGGAAAACGGCTAAATTGGCAACACTGGTCAGAATTGACAAAAACGTACTAGAACATCCTTATTCAAGAAACTACTCCACTATACAATCTAAAAATACACACAATACTTATTTTAGCTTCATTCACCACTAATGTATTTTTTTCTTTCTTTTCCACAGGGTTGTAGCTCTTGAAAGTCAACTTCTACGAACTGGTTCATTGGGTAGCGAAGAAGGACACGACCTGTACATATTGGCCGGACACGAAGCCAGTTATTAAAACTCAAAACCCCCACACGCGCACTATAATCATTCAATTCAAACACTATTACACCCGAGTAATAGAGCTGAACAAAAAAGAGCGAGGAGAAATTCCCAAACAAAATGAGTAAAAACTGAACGCATTAATTGTCGACACAAATTAATATTAAAGGGAAAAATAATTATTATATTTTGTAAAAAAAAAACAACCGTGTACTACATGAAATTAGATAAGTTCTAACATTTAACGAAATACACACACAAATATAATATATATATACTATGCAAGTACATTATGTATTAACAGTGTTTAAAAGAAGAAAGCAAGTTAAATCTTACGTCAAACTGAAATCCGTATTATATTTTTTATTAGGGCATGCAAAGCGCATATTAATATTACTAACCGTCAAAATGTACTAAATACAAAACAAAAATAAGCGATGTACACACCAATTATGTATATGTACTAGGAATCTATATACACTTATAAATATAAATATATATATTTTTTAGAAAAATTGGGAATAAATAAAAATTATGTCGTATGTAAAGTTTAGGATTCGATAATAATCAACGTCGTTAAAAAAATTTGAAATATACAAACAAATTGTAGTAAATATATAAATTGTAATTGCTAATTGTATTAAAACTCAAAAATCTAAACTACAGATCCCAATAACATGTTACATATAAATTCAAATGTAATTTACATGCAAAAGGTATTACGAAACAATATTAAAGGCAATTAAAAAAAATGCAGTTTATTAATAGGATTTAAACTAATATTATTAAATATATATATACATAATATGTATCTAAAAAAATATATAAAACTTCATTATATTTTTAAAAAGCGAAAATAAATAAACAAAAAACACTGATCCTACCTTAATAAAATTATACATTACATAAAAATATTATATACAAATGTAACGACATATAAATTTATTTTTTAAAATGCATCTAATAACAAACAAAGAAAACAAAAATGTTACGAAAATGAAATTCCCTCTATTTTTAAAAGAATCGATCTGTATAACATTAAAAAAGAATTAAAAATTAAAATGAAACGTAGTTGATAATATTAAAAAAAAAATCAATCGAACTTGATGGGTACATACTATTTACCTTTAGAATACGCGCGAAAACGTAGATACATAAAACGGTTTAATTAAATTAATAGCAATTGCAAAAAATATTCAAACACGTTTATTATGTGGGTGAATATGAGTTTAATAAAAACAAACTTCGAAGTTTCATCACAAAAAAAAATAATATTAAATTATTAAAACACACGAACAAAGAAAAAAGAGACCACATACCAATAATATTGTTAAGATTTTTCGAGAAAACATAAACAAAAAAAAAATACTTTAAATCACGACACTAAGTGGCGAGTTTGTTTCAAACCTTTTTTAATCTGTTTATGCATAAATTTCGTGAATCCTAGTTTTAACGAATTGAGCGTGTCTATAAAAATGTTTGCAAGACATCGTGTGTGCACTTGGAGCAGCTTTTTTGGCTTTTTAATTATTATTACGTAATATTCTGGTGATTCTTGCGCGAGTATTTGAAACAAAAACATATTTATGATCTTCCTAGAACAAAAACAAAAAACGTAATTCACTCTAAGAGATTGGCGCCATTGAAGTGGTATTGTTTCGTTTTGGCTGAAGATTGACAGCCTTAAAACAACAATTTTGAGACTAACCTAAATACATTCATTTCCTACCCGTTTTATTTCCAAATCATTGCATTTATCTATCCGTTTAGTTACTTTTTTTTATAATGATATATTTATGTGTAATTATATAAATAAACTTGTGTCGAGTAAGTTGAATATTAATTTAAAAATTGACTTCTGTTTTTCTTTTGAAATTGTATGATCATGTGGAAAATGTGTATAAAATAAATTATTAAAAATTTTACAAATTTTAAATTTATTTTTATTTGTTTATACGTTGAAATTTTTTCCTATTTAAAAAGTAAGTATTACACCGCCCTCATATAAAGCTTTTCCTAATTTCGCAGATGGTTTAAGTCAATTTATTCTAACTCATACGGAGAGATACGTTGACCACTTCAGCTAGCTAAAAGCAACGAGCGCTGCGATGGTTTTAAGTTCTACTAGACTACTAGCTAGACTTTTAAGTAATTAGCGATCATTTTCAGCATGAGACAGCATAGGTGGTTTGAAACTGTGGACACTATGCCACTAAGCTTTGACGTTTGGATGCTTATGGAATCAGCATTGTTTGCTGCCAGAAGAACCAGTATGGTGTGCTAAAACATTCTAGTCCAGAGTTGGCATCAACCCACATACTAAATAAAAATATAAAAGCGTAGGTAAACAAATTTGTCCAAAAGGTTTCAACTTGCTTGTAAATTTGAATAAATGTATGCGTACATATTATCTGGAATACTTTTCAATTCACCCTTCCCAAATTTTTATGTATGTATACGCAAGAGTCGTGCTCTGTCACCGTGATCGTTCGGTCGCCACTCTGTGAAATAGACACTCATAGAGAAACGAGTTTCCAAACTCGGCACGACTCGTCGCAAATTTATTATTCAGAAAAAGATGATAAAAATCATTCTTATCGTAGAATAATAAACTAACAATGCGACTATGAAGTGGTATGGCTGACAACCGTATCACACTCCGAATTCAGTTGTCTATCAACGCACCATGCTCCACTAGGAGTTACGGTAATCGAGAGAGATACGCAAGAGCTGGGCATACTCTTCACCTTCAGGAGCTATCATTAATCAGTCTGGGTAGCTCCTGAAGAGTAGGCCTCAGTCTGGGTAGCTCCTGAAGAGTAGGCCAGTCGGTGAACGAAACAGGGTGAGCAGGATTGCCTTTATAGTGATCAATTTTTAGTGTTGTTTTCCAAAAATAAAAAATGAGAAGTAAAATATTTATTGCATTTTGTTTATACGTTAACAATATTGTACGATTAGCAAGTCCAGTCGTTGTTCCCTTTCTTTATAATTACTTTCAAATGGCCGCTTACAATAAATCTCGCTCTGGGCTAAATATTGAAGAACGCTCAGGAGGCACGAAGCGAAAAGCTTGAAATTTATTCATACGTATTAATGTGCAAAGGGAAAATTTTAAAATTGTTGGAGGCGAATAACGGAAATCAGTTCTGAGTAGGGGGAGTCCGGGAGAGTTGAACCACATTTTGCTTCATCGCTGATAAAAAGCTATCCATTGGATAGAATAAATGACAGCTATTCAGTCACTATTATTTTATATTACATATGTATGTACATATTATGTTAACATATTTGACAACTAATTTATTATAAACATTCTTTGTCTACCATACCATCCAGTTAACATTGTTCTCGCTTGTGTTCAATTATTTTGTATTTTTATTTTATACATAAAAATAAATAACAGGCGCGACAATCCAGCATTGGACTAAGGCCGCAGGATGTGTGACATCCTATTTCCAAGATCTTATCTGCTTTTTGTTGAGGTAATGAGATCAGCATCACGCTCAGCAGTGTTATTTATCCCCATTAATGGGTACTCGTTTAACATCTGAGTGAGATCATAGTCCGTCACAAGCTCGTGAGTTCGAAAAACACCATGATCCACGGTGAGATTCGAACTCATGACCCTGTGCACTGAAGGTCCGCGCACTAACCGCTAGACCAGCCAGGCTATTTTATACATAGTTCTAGGTAATTAATTTATTACATTCACTCATTATTGTTGTTCAAATATGTCTCAATTCTTTGTAGAAAACAAACCCTGAAGATGGGCACTGCCCGAAATATATTGGTTTGAAAGAAAAAGGACATGTTTTTCTCGATATCGTTTGGATCAATGAGGTAATACAAAAATCACAATTATTCTAATTCGATCCCGGCAATACAACATTCGAAAGTCGTTTTATCAACTTTTATCACATAAATCAATCATTTTTATTCTTTATTACATAATGGCAGCTTCCAAATTTCATTCATATTTATTGAGAAATTATCAAGGTGTATGGGCACAGAAGACCTTTTTTCAAAAATCCTGAAAATGGCTCAAGTCTCCCCAAGTGGCGGGAGAGTTGAGCCACCATGTAGAGAGACATGACCATACTTTAGAAATTGTCAAAAAATAGTATTTTTTACAGACATATTAAAATGTTTTATCGTTCTCATCAGATGTTACGAAAAAAATGTAATCGTATTATTTTTGGCTTCTGACTGAAGTAAGTAAGTACGTTCAATTTAATTTTAAAACAAATCATTATGATTTATTAGGTTTATTTTGTGTCCACCTAGTCGTTATTCCGACTAGGTCTAGGTTGGTCTTTAACTTAAATGAGTTGTGCACCTTAATGTATACTCTTAAATTGACTTCCGCTACATTTTCCAAAAACTAGCTGAAATTACATTTATTTTAAGGGTTGGAGATTTGAACCATATACATATATGTACCATGCTATATGGTTCAAGTCTCCCACCCGGCACTTTTTGGAGTAAAAATGCTCTGGGCTGGACCACGACACACCAATCTTAGAAAACCCGTTATATTCTGATTAAATACTTCAGCCAGCAGGGCTGCATTTACTTTGTGTATCACTCCCGGGCAGATGAGGAATAGCCTATTTTTAGTGGCGCATTTTTAGTTCAATTAAATGTTGACCATCTCATCTCGCACGAAGAAACTCAAATAGAATAATGGAGAAGCTGTTGGCACTAAAACAAGTGAATTGACTTTTTACCGACTAAAGAAAATTAGCATAGTTTGAAAATTTTATTTTTCACTTTTTTCATAAAAAAAACTTATTTTTTCGTTTATTTTCCGAAAGATACAAGTGCCCGACATGTGGACATGTTATTCAGTTGCGGCCTAGAAATGGCCGCTGACGAAAAATCAACCTCTAGTCATTAGATTCCAAAAAATTAACTCAAATGGTTCAAGTATCAAATCTCCCATATGGTTTACTCTCCCGGACTCCCTCTATTTATTTTCGACGCAATAGGCACATTTTCTGAACAGCTTGATTTGAATCGGTTAAATTGTTTGAAAAACACTAAATTTTCGATTGAGCAAGGGGAGGGTCGCATAGTGGAATAAAATATACTTTAAGATCTATTCTCATGGCAAGCAAAAAAAATCATAAAACTCGATCAAACCTTTTCGGAGGATACCATTACGACAACTTGCTACACCAGCTTTAAATGTGTAGTAATTATGTAAGTAGTAGTAGCAGTATAATATGGTCATTGGCCCCCACCAGGACAAAATCCTGGTAGCGCCACTGATTTTACTTAAACCATTTTTAGACAAATTCTAATGTGATCGCATAACACTCTAAACTTTGCCCGCACAACTATGATATTTTGTATCGCGCGGTTTGGCATTCCCCAATCAGTGTTGTGGCGGCCTAGCACATCCACCTTTTTTTGTAAAATTTCTTAGTGCAGTAAGTTAACCATCTGTTTGTAGAAGGTATTCGAATAATCTTAGAGAAAGCATAGCAACCCATTGCATGCGTTAGTCCAGAGTGGGCATCAGAAAATAAAAATGGCATCATTTCCACATACTTTCGCAGTTCACACATCTAAATAAAACTTTAATTAATTGTCAAATTTTTGTTTACAATTGAGAATATGATATTAATATTCGCGTAAAATTTATTACTCTCTCAAAATGCCAACGTGATAATTAACCCTTCGGATGGCACATAGACCTAGACAGACCATTGGTACTATATCTTGATGAAAAATATCGTTCAACAATATTTTTCATCCCTTTCTATATATATTTCAAAGGAACTGACGGCCACAAATGCGATCAAACGTTCGGCGAAATATAAACTATCTCTAACCCTGCATGACCAAGGTTAGTCGTTTCGACTACCATTGATATTTCCTTTGGTTGCTGCTTTTTGCTCTTCCACTCAATAGTTGTGTCCTATCACATCCTAGGAGGTGAATCAGTTAAGTATCGTAATCATCAACCAAAGGACCTATTTGCAGCATTAAGGTCCCTCTAGATTAGCAGCCAAATGGCTGCGCGTCCAAAAACTGGCATCGCGTGCAGCCATTTGGCTGCTCCCTAGCATCCACACTAGCAGCCAAATGTAGACAGAAAATGACATAACCAAAATTTCATTTTGGTGATTTTTTTAAATTCAATTATCAAAATCGGACTCTGCGCGTTTGTATTATTACACGGCCATTCAAGAATTATTCATTTTCACACAAAAGAACAAACAAAAGTTGGAAAATTGTCACTTTGAATTTGACAAGCGGTTGTCAAAGCGGTTCGTTGAGTTGCCATATTGAATATCAACACTGCCATCTAGATAGACAGGCCGGATTATCAGCTGATCTGTCAGTGGTCATGCAACACTAGTAGTGCCATGGTCCGCGCTTAGTACTGCCAAAGTACCGCTCAGTACAATCCACAAATTGTCCACAATCCAAATATCAGTGGCTGTCAGCCTGTCATTTCGTGTGACTTGCTATGATATACACATGCCAGTGCGTTGATTTTTGAGATAAATATGGTAAGTACGATGTTGATGTATACTATTTTACCACTTGCACATCAAAAACACATTAAAGCAAACCATAACCTTTGTTTCGTAATAAACGCTCGGCATATTTAAACTTTTGGGTTCAGAAGCACTGGAGGTTGTGGGCTTTACAAATGTCAACTGTCACTGGTCACGAACGCACTTTGTCCACTTGTAGACGAACAAATTTCTATATCAACCCAGCAAACAATTTTATCGATTTTTTCGAAAAATCACAAAAATGATTCGAAAGCGATATTATTCAAATGAAAAATTTATTGTAGACTTGTTTCCCCGACGAAAAATCATTTTATCGTCATCAATATGTCAGGAATGCGACTCCTATTAACGAAATATCGTCTTATAATTGCAAGGATGATAAAATAGTAATCCCTCACAACGAGAGAATGATGAAATTGTCAAAAAATAAAACGACTAATTTATTTCCATAATTTGTAATCTTAGATAGCTGAGGTGTAGGACGTAGGACTACGAATCGATAGGTGCCCGGTTCGATTCCCAGTAGAAGCAAAGTGTAAAAAGGTAAAGTTAAAATAAGGTAAAAAGTTAAAGATAAAATAGAAGAAAAAAATTAGAAAAAAGGGAAAAATAAAAAAAATTTCACTTTTTCTATGTATTAGTGTATTATCGCCAAATTATCACCCTGGCGAATTAATATCGGTCACTATTCCTTCACGAAGGGAGTGACGCCTTTAATCCGAAAACGATATGTAATAACGTATATGGTAATGTTTCTAGGTTCCGTTGCATTCAGAAGAAGTCTTTAACCTTTATCATGTTCCTGGTTCTTAGGAATTTTCAATAACTGGTAAATGCTAAAACAAGAAGGTGCGGCTTAAGAAAGGAAGGACGCAACAAATTATGCGCAACAACCGATTCCGTAAAGGTCGGTCCATAGAATACCGTTAGGGCGGATTGGTTTCTTTCATTTCGGCTTAGATTTGGGTGGCAATTTTAATCTTCTGCATATATGATGCCGGTACACAAATGGTGACATCGCTGTGTAGATTGGCTGAAGTCGTTCGAATATTTTTCTAATGGCTTCAGGGAAGATTATCTTCTGAGGTGAAATAGTCAGTATCATCACTTACGGGGCTCTATCTAGCAAAGCAATCTCCCACTGATTACTGCGATACCGACTTGTTATGATACATTTTAGCATAAAATCAAAGAATAGGTACGTTTTATTGTGTTTATCCCGTGCAGGTTTGGGTAGAACTTCATATAAAAAAAATGACACTTACCCAGGTAGAGTTTACGCGTGTAACTACCCTACACGGGATAGAGCTCAAATGTAGATGGCGGACGCATAGGGGAAATTTGAGGGAATTTGTTTTTTCAAACCAAATGTGAGAGTTTTTCTCATCACGAGAAAAGATTTTGCAAGGAAATAATCATCTTTTGTGATAAAATCCACCACATTCTCTCGTGATGAGAAAAACTCTCACATTTGGTTTGAAAAAACAAATTCCCTCAAATTTCCCCTATGCGTCCGCCATCTACATTTGAGCTCTATCCCGTGTAGGGTAGTTACACGCGTGAACTCTACCTGGGTGTCATTTTTCTACCCAACCTGCACGGGGTAACCAAAAAAACACACCTAATATTTAAAAAAAAAAACACAAAGAAGTTTTTTTTTTTTTTTTTTATCCTCCTCTCCTCCTCTCATCTCCTTTCCACTTTAATACGGCGCACCTTCCTTAAAATAACATGGCAAATTAAAATTATATATATTCAATCTATGTGAGCTTTTGAGTGTTCTAGAGAAAAAAAGGTTTCAATTTTACCAGAAAAAAAAACTCTATACGTTGTGATCTGCTGAGCTCATCAATTCGATTTAATTATTTTGGTGCTATTTATTCCATTATCGTCGTAATAAGGTCTTTCGTACCTCCCAGACAACTAAAAGTTGGTATAAGGGTAGGTACTAAATTTACTAAACTAAGTTTCATACATATTACATTAGCTTGTCAAATCAGTTCTATTATACTAAGGTGACCAGACTTCCGAAGGCTCAATGCTGTACACATCGCGGAGTTTGGTTTTCACGCAAACCCTCAATCATACTATTTCTCATGCCCCTTTTCACGCCGATTTTGAGAAAGCCTAATATTATTATTGAGTAAATTATTAAAAACACCTTTAATTTGAGTTCGCAGCCTAATATGTTACGAGCAGTGTTGCCAATTTAGCCGTTTTCCGGCCAAATTTAGCCGGAAACCGTGCTGTTTAGCCGGAAGAAATTTGTAATTCCGGCCGGCCGGATTTTTAGCCGGAATTAATTTACTTTGGCCGTTTTACCGGCTAAAATTATTTTGTGAATTTTTTATACCCTTCGCTCATAGAGTGAAAGGGTATATAAGTTTGTAACGCATTAAAGGAAGAAAAAAGTATACATACGAGTATATGATCAGCATGACTTGGATTGTCTGTCTGTCTGTTGCGACGCGTTTTACTCGATGGGTATTCAAGCTAGCAGGTTGTTTGTGTGTTTGAATCACCGAAATTGGATCACAGGGTCATGGGGCTGCCATATAAACCGAGCCCCCCAATTTAAGTTTTTCTAAGAGAAACTTTTTTGTTTATAAACCAATCTTAACCAAACTTCATAAAAATGGATGTTAGAAACTATACACATGTTAGAAAAAATACATATGTATGTTAAAATGGATCGGAATTGCTTTATATCATCATTTTCTGTCATTAAACTAATTTGCAAAAAAATAGAAAAGCAAAATTTCCGCAGCTAGCATCGAACCCGTGTCTGTTGATTGCCCATCCTACACGCTACCACTCAGCCAACCTCACATATAGTCAGCATTGCTCGTAAACACTAAAAACGGTTAGTTGTTTCTATAGAAATGCTTGACAATTCTTTATCGAATCTTCTGCAACGCACCCTAAGTCCATAGATTTATCAATAAAATAGAGTGAATTTCAGCGCATATATCTCTTTAATTAGTTTCGAAGATAACAATGAGTGCGTACGTGTGGGTTTCATGCAATATTTCAAGGATATTGCAGAAATTGTGTATTTCGGAGCACTTCATAAGTGTCAATTCATTAAAAAAGCACAAAGTTCATCCTTCTATAAAACTACGGTGAAGAATTTATCGGATGTCCATACGAATGTCGCACTATAAAAACGAAACCGACTGTGCTATAGAAGAATATTATGCATGTGTGTGCTGTATCATCCAATAAACACGAAAGTAGTAGTATCTTTTTATGTTAACATTTAGTGACAGTTTTATCGAAGTCTTATACCACCATCTTTAAATTTATTCCATAATGATGATAGAAGCTTTCCGGATAAAAATATATAAAATTATTCAGGTGCGATGATGGTAAGATATCCATGCATAAATGCGGTTGCCCTTGCCCATAGTTACGCAATGGACGCTCCTTTTACGAATTTTATGTGCCACAATTTCAAACCTAATGTGGTTATGGACTTGACCGAAAAATTGTACTTGTATACAACAACTTTGACTAGTTGACCTATCTAGCTCAGTAAATTTTAACTGTAATGCCAGCGATTGGAGCATTTACATATGTAATTAAACTAAGAAATTTGCCTAAAACTATGCTTGCTATGCTATGGGTAATTTTCCAGAAAGAATCGTATTTGGTCGACAATAGTTTACGTGCAACACCGGTTTTTACTATATTTGTTCGTAATGTGATTGTTTTGTATGATTTAGCCGTTTTTTTGGCCGTTTTTCTGGCTGAAATTTATTTAGCCGGATTTTTAGCCGTTTTTCAAAAAAATAAAGCCGGTTTTCCGGCTAAATTTAGCCGTTTTCTAAATTTTCAGTTGGCAACACTGGTTACGAGGCAGCCACCATGATGCCATGGTCGTATCCATCCTGTTTTTGGTAGGACAGTCCTGCTTTTTCGACCTTAACCTGCCATCCTGGATCCTGCTATAGATATTACGCCGAATGTCCTGCTTTTGTCCTAATTTTTCTTGTTTTTGCATGTCAACTGGTCATAGAAATTTACATATATGATGTACCAGAATCCAGAAACCTCATTTTGTAAGGCCGTTGGCGACTACAGTTGTTTTTATAGTGAATATGTTTGGCAAGAGAATCGAATTGGAATTTGATGAATACTAAGCATGGCTGATATTAGGCGTCCAAAATCAATGAAGATTGTAGACAGTTCCTCGAAGGCCTATTTACGTTGTTTCAGCCTGGTGTTGAGACCCCATTGAGCACATACGGATGCTGACGTTTTAGATAACGATTACCAAATAATTTTAAATTTTAACTGTTACAGATCGTGTCGAAGCTGCGAAGGCGCCTTAATGCATTGTAGGGATTACAAGTATGTATGCCAAAGCGAACGAGAGAATAAAAAAAATGGTTTTCTTATCACACAACAATGGAATAAACTGTTGAATTTGTCAACAAATCCCACAAATATTGATATTCTTGACAAATTTGGAAGGTACGAAAAACTAGGCAGCCGAATTTCTGGTCCATTTGTATTTCTGGTTGTCATTTTTACGTCCTGATTTTTCAATAGCGTTGTCCTGCCAAACGATGATATTTTATGCATTTGTCCTGCTTTTTCCTATCATACAATTTATGAGCGTTATGCATGCCACAAAATAAGTAATATCTTCGTAAATCTATAATAACCATAGGCGTGGCGTAGCCAGGATCTCGTTTAGAAGGGGCAAACCCATGAGTCCGGAATTTTCTTAGAATGGTGGATATGTAATTCAAATTTGTGACAAAAATTAAAATTTCCTGTCAGTTTAAATTAGCGGTCCCATTTTGTTAAAAAAGTTGTTACAGATTTCAAAACCATATTTTAAGAAAAGACAGCTGAGAATTATCTTCGTTGTATTTTAAGGATAAGTGACCTCTTGCACGTGTTTAGCTTTTACCCCTTGATTACGTCTAATTCGCCTACAATTCACTTTTTATATAGTCGATACTCAGTGCTTTCCATCTTTTGAATTTCAGTGCTCAAGGCATTGTACGGATGATAATGACTCGTTCCCTGTGTCTGACTATCCGAGACCCTGAGACAGAAATCATGCAGTTGTTTATTTGAAATGTAGGTGTGTGATTAACGTGCTAAAAACACCTTTGAAACTGTGACCACACACCACATGCTTCATCGTGGAGCTTATTTTGTAGTGATTTAGGTTTCATTGTGTGGCATTGGGAATGCTGTACATTTTGCTGTACATTCACTAATGCTGTACGACAGGGCAAAATGCTGTACTGTACAGCAAAATGCTGTACGTCTGGTCAGCTTACTTTATACCCATTGTATACAATGCCATGATTGCTATTTTTTAAACCAAAACCGCGCCTATTCAAAATTCCACCACACTCACTTTTGCAGTGCTTTCCAAACTCTATTGCCTTTCATTCGTTGCTCTGCGTCGCGAACAAATGTCAAAACAAGTGCAATCCGTTGAATTCAATGCGCTCTCTCTCGGACTCGGCAGTAATAGTTGAAGTATAGTCGGGCGATGGTCGAGCCTCGTCGGTCCGTGTCTTCTTTGTAGTGTATCTGTCATTAAAAGTTCCAAGAGTCAAGAAGTTGTGCAATTTCTCAGACAAATTTTCGCATTTTCCCTTGCTAGCGGGAGTCGAAACGTCGCGGTGCTGGCACTAAACGACGTGCCTGCTATCCCGATTACGCGAAATCTATGCAGATTGTTACATCACGCGCGAAAAGTGTCGAAAATCGAGAAAACTTGAAATCTCCCAACAATCCCGTATCCAAGTGACGTCATGATGAGCAATTCGAGGCAAAAGACCTTCGCGGCTGATGTGGAAATCGACGAATTGGCCTCCTAAATTCAATATATACGTAAAATTGTGTCTGTGAGGAGTGGCGTGGATCGTGCAATGAAACTTGTGCAAGTTTAGCAAAACAACAAAATCCGATTGTGCAGTGCAGAAGTCGCGACCGCGAACAATCAATTGACAACAGTGACGGCAGCCCCCCAAGGCCGCGCGCCGACTTCTTGGGCCAAGTTCCAATTTTTTTTTTCGCGATTTTGTCGTCTGAAATTCTGCCTGCTTTGCGGTGCTTTGGTCGTCGTGTAAAAGTGCGTGGGATTGTTTGTATTGTTCTGCGAGAACTGTGCTGCGTTGCAATTTATTCTTGAAATGTCGTCGCTCCAGATCTGACCAAACAGGTCCTTGGATTGATGCAGCTGTCGTCCTTCATTCGGCCAGGTGCCATCTGTCGCGTTAAGTGCTCCACATCGTGCGGCCACAAAGTGTGTCAGTGCTGTCCTTGCCGCAGTTGATCAGTGCTAAAGTGAAAATTTTACTAAAATCAATTTCCCTGTCAAATTTGCTGTGCAGTGAAGTGTAATCGATCCCCGAGAAGTACTCGACTCTTGGATACAACTCCCCCCTGTTCGCCATCAGCTGCTTGGTCCATTTAACACGATGGGTAGTGTGTGGAAGCGTCTGCAGCGGGTAAACAAGCGAGCTGCGAAATTTCAATTCACCGCATCGTATCACGAGCTACGCGTCGAGACTACGGCCAAATGGTGAGTTCCCGTTTTGGTTATTTTGCGACTTGCCTAACCGCATCAATTTCCGGGAACGTTCCTCTACGTTCGATGCAAATTTCCAACTTATCAAAACAAAAGACCTCGACCGTCTACCCCGGGGCAGACTTCTTAAAGACATTCTTTCTCCTTGTGTGGTTGTTGTTCTTGTGGTTTCGTGTCTTATCGCTTTTCGTTTCCGGAGCTGATTTGGATGTTATGTAGGGAAAACCAGAAGCCAGAAGCTGCTCGTTGCAATGTTTTGCTTTCGAACGAACGTCTGTGTGGGCGCTGCTGCTTGCATTTGCCGGGTGTTGTTGAGGGTGCGATAAAAAAACTTTTATCGAAGCTATCAGCATTAAATGTAGGAAAAAGGGAAAATTTTTATGTGTCATGACTTGCAGCTATCGACAGCTGAAATGAAGTTCAAATATTAGCATGTCATGGCATGGAATCAAATAAAGGAACTCCGCATTTAATAGCGAAAAAAGAATACAAGAAAAATGTCGACTAATATACGCAGCGGGACATTGAAGCAATGGCCAAATCAGATGCGTGCCACCAAATTTGGGATCGCTAGTTTAGATGTTCTTTCTGGCATATAAGGCAAGAATTTAGACCCAAACTAAAGTCAGCCTAAAGTTGGGCTAGCAACTAGCGTCGTCCTGGTCCCTATCACTGTGAATCGCTGTGATTACTGCTGCACATGTTTCATAACCGAAGCGGTTACTTTGCTTTTATTCCTGAAACTCTTATCGATAGAGGATCTCGGTCCATAAAATTCGAATGATCTCTTCAATGAAAAGCGGCGGAATAACTATTCTGACAGCAGACGATAGTTTCTATATAATTTCAAAAGATTCCTGATGAAGTTGGTCCTGGTTGCAAGATATCAGGAGTCGGCCTGTAACGTTGAGCACGTCTGAGGTTTCTAGTTAAATAAATTAATAACAGGCGCGAGAATCACTAAGGCCGCAGGATGTGCTAGTGACATCCTATTTCCAAGATCTTATCTGGGGGTTTTTTTTGAGGTAATGAGATCAGCATCACGCTCAGCAGTTTTATTTATCCCCATAAGGGTACTCGTTTAACATCTGAGTGAGATCATAGTCCGTCACAAGCTCGTGAGTTCGAAAAACACCATGGCTCACGGTGAGATTCGAACTCATGACCCTGTGCAGTTAAGTAATCAAATAAATAATACGTTAAGGACTTAGCCAAGGCGGTGTGCACGGCTACCTAAAAGGTATATTAAACCATAGTCTTTCTTAGAGGTCAACCAGCTTGATAAAGACCAGAAGATCCTTTAAAGGGGAGCTCCAATAGATCCTTGGCAAGTCGTAGACCAGGGTTGTCCATCCAGTAGTTCCCCCTGAGGCACGACGACCAGTTATAAATCACGCTACTTAAAGTTCTCCAGTTGATTACACAGATTCGGTCGTTTCAGGCCAATATTAATGAAATGGCATCATCAAAATTTGGCGCCGCAGATACTGAAATCTCCCCGTCAGCCATACCAGATACCACTTCCTAGTCGCATTGTTAGTTTATTATTCTACGATAAGAATATTTCTTATCATCTTCTTCTGAATAATAAACTTGCGACGAGTCGTGCCGAGTTTGGAAACTCGTTTCTCTATGAATGTCTATTTTACAGAGTGGCGACCGAACGATCACGGACACATAGCACGACTAGTATGTACCAGTGGCGTGCACAGCGATTCCATGTAGGGTAGGCAGTCCATTAACCTTGAAAAAACAATACCAAGTACATACATAAGTTAAACTATCAAATCATGACACTGTTCCACAATACATTACAAGTGCTACACTTCCTATCGCTTTTATCAGCATTTACGCAAATATTCTCAACCGAAAGTCGTAAAGTAATATTTTTAATATGAAATGTAGTTCCTTCTTTTTATGTATCTATTTTAACGCTCTTCTCTGTAGTGTGGTTTGTGTATTATAAAATTAACAAAGATAACATTCGCCAAACAGGATTCGGAAGTTGGTATTCACTTCTCACAAAAGTCTCCGCACATTTTTTGTGATTTTTTGATCATAAAAGCTTCGTTTTATTGGCTCTTACACTTAATCTCCCATGAAAAATTTGTCATTAAGACCTTCTATTCAATTTTCATTATTATGAAATCTTTTCAACTCGGAATTAAATGCAGATTTATTTTCGTCCAAAAAACGTTAAAAAAAATGTGCGGGGACTTTTGTGAGAAGTAAATACCAACTTCCGAATCCTACTTTGCCTGGTCCGGCAATAAGTGTTAGATGTCTAGAGATGTAACGGATGTCCGCATCCGCAACCGAGGATTATTCGCATAAAAACTAAACTCCGCATCCGCATTCTCATCCTCATCTTTTCAATATTTACATCCGCATCCTCATCCGTAATCCTCATTTTTGTATGCAGACAATTAGCGGATATTTGCGAGTCAAGTGCTACTTTGTAACTACAGTCGAAACTCGATATAACGTGTTCATCGGGACCATCATTTAACAACGTTATATCGAAGAAAACGTTATACCAAAATTGTATGGAAAAGTATATCAAATTAAACCAACCAATTAGTCACAATGTCTGTTAGTTCTAACAAGATTTGCCTATTTTCTTTTTTCATTCTACAGTCCAATTCCAACAAAAAGTTTGTGAAAATCTCTCCCGTCATCCATGACTTGGAATTTGATTTGTATAGAGTCGGGAGTGATTTGATATTTTTAAAACATCGCGGCTTTTCATATTTTCCGATGACCAGTGGCTTAAATTTATCTGATCCATCAGCATTACATCACACCAGAACCGTCAACCTTTTTACTCCCGTGGCAATCATCATTCCCAAAAACTAAGCTTCTGTCCGGGAGAAGATTATAAAATAGGCCTATCTCGTCAGCATTGAAAATATTTTGCTTTTGATATTTTTCAAGCAATCCTGGAAGTCGTTTCGTTTTCCACAATTTAACCGTGTTATCGTCAACTGCTCTTGACTCGCCACTGATGACTTTGCTCGTAATTCCGAATCTATTTTTAAAATTTGTCAGCCAACCTGGACTGGCCTTGAAGTCGGCAGCAATGCCAAACAGGTTCGCGAGATGCATCGCCTTTTCCTGAAGGATTGGTACCTAAATTGGGATGTTCGCCGTTCGTTGCTGGTGAAACCATTGAACCAATGCGTCTGAAAACTTTCCTTTCTTAATCCGCTTTTTCGCCATTGTGCTACTTCCGGCCATTTTTATCAATGCAGCCAAAGTTATGACTGAAATGCTTAATTTTTTAGAAAGTTCTACTTTAGACAACGACGAGTTTTCCTGCGCGGTCTCGATAATTTTATTTTTTTCCTCGATGGAAAACGATTTTCGTTTCAACGACATTATGCAATATTAAAGCCTTGGTCCAATCAAAATATCCCAATTCAGGCCTCCAAGTAGAAAAAATAGAATAATAGTCCTGACACACTAGCGCATAAACTCGTCTCATAAACCGCGAAAAAATCGAGCTTTGTAAACCACGAAAGCATGACACACTACACAATTGCGGGCTATGAACGTCATGAAATATTTTAAATGAGCTTTTCAAAATTGAATCAGTAGGGTCTAAAACTCATTTTGCTAAGAAACATTTTGATCGGAAAGGTCCCAAAAAGGACACTAATTAATTCTTGATCAGAGGTGGTGTCATATCAAAGGGGATTCCGAGTGCATTACATATACGATGTTTGCTTCCTGTTTCAAGGACCTTCAACGGAATAAGTAGGGCTTAAATGAAAAATTCTCGCGTTTCCCATAACTTATCACCTGCATCTCTCCAAAGCCATAACTACGCGAATAATTGAAGTTGTTTTTAGAATATTAGCTGAAGATTCTACAACTAAAATTTTCCATTCAAACGTGATTTATTTCGTTGAGGGTCGTTGAAACAGGAAACAAACGCCGGATGCGTAATGCACTCGACTTCCCCTTTGATATGACACCCCGCATGCCGACCCCCGGTCATTGATTAAATAGTGTTCTTTTTAGGACCTTTACGATCCATTTTTTTAGCAAAATGATTCAAAAACAACAAAAATTAGCCTTACTCTTTTTTTTGTATTTGAAATGCTAATATGACTGGACAGAGCTTAATTTACTCTACAAGACGAAAAAAGAACCTTGTAATCACTCGCGTCTCTCGACAAATTCTGTAAAGTAAACTGTAAAAATAGGTGTCAAGGAGAGGGGTTTACTTGCATACTAGGCCGCAAAACACGACGTTGTACGCTTTGAATAGAACACAACACAAGCCAATAAGCAGAGAAAACTGGTTTGCAACATTCTTGCATGTGCATCGTAGTGGCTCTTTGTCATTATTTTCTAAGAAGTAAAACGTTGTATCGAGTTGCAGTGTGTATAGGAATTTGTAATTGGGGATGGAGAAGCGAGACGTTATACCGAGTAAAAATGTTATATCGAATATTTAGCATTCGTTATATCAAAGTAAAATCTCATTGCATGTTTTACAAGCGGACCGGGACTTTCAAGCAACGACGTTGCATCGGGAAAAACGTTGTATCAAAGAACGTTATATCGAGTTTCGACTGTATAAAGACATGCATTGAGACAAATTGTATTCTGTATAGTATACACAACTGAACTTCAGTTTGTCGGCCAGCACAGCAGGAGCGCGTTCCATTTATTTTATACAATCTGAGTAAAAATAGTTCACTTTCCGTCTCATTCTCTCACAATGTTTACAACTCAGACGGTAGTCAGCGATGACTACAGCTACGACTACGAGTGAATTATGGAACGCACTCTGGTTCGCAGTTTTGTGACTAGTTTTTCAGTGGTTTTGTTTTGAATGAATTGAGCTGAGGCGGGTGAAGTGCTATTTTTTTTATGGTGAAGCGAAGTAAGGAAGTATACAACTTTTTAATTTTTAACCACACTAATCAGAGGAATTTCAACTTTTTTCATCTTCATGAAAAGTGTGAAACCTAAATAATTTTGTTTCCATCATATCCTCATCCGCATCCTCAAAAATGTCTTCATTAATATCCGCATCCGCAACCGCATCCTCAATCTTCTACTATTTTGCCTCCGCATCCGCATCCTCATCCGCTAAACAAGATCCGTTACATCTCTAAGATGTACGGGCGACTGGTGTTTTCGTGGACATCTCTTTATGTATAGCAAATGGGCAGAAACATGCTAGGAAAAAAATCCAAGCGAATTCCCATGCTCCCCTAAATTAGTCGGAGAAAATGCTCCGGCTGCGCATCCTCGTCTCCTTCACTCTTTTAGTTTCAACCATTTATCGTTGATGTTGGTTTTGTCTCTACTTCATTGCTGCTACAAAATTTCCCCTCTGCGAAAATCAAGATACAGAATAGATAAGAGACTCGCCGCACAATTGAATGTTGTATGCGCACCCATTTATAATTAGAAAACAGAGAAAGAGTTTGGGGCGAAAGGCATGCTTACTTTTCCATATAGCTTATGCTGCAGTCCAATTGACATGTGTATGTAAATTGTTTATCCGTACACAGGTTTGCGTGTCATTGTATGCGTATATTGAAGGCAGAATATTCCTTCGAATTCGCTCCCAAACACCTACCCGGAAATTATTTTATATTGTCTTCTGAACTCATTCTAAATGCCTCCATATTTACTTCCTCGGAATTACTATTACCTTCTACACACCTTCTAAATACCTTCCCGAGAAGGATTTCATTTCATTTTTAAAGTCATTCTAAATACTTCCATATTTGCTCCCTTGGAATGAAAAAGACCTTCAAAACATCTTCTTCGAGAAGGACTTCTAATTTTTCCTAGTGGGAAGCTATTGTGCCTGTTCTGGCGACTTGAAAGCTTGGAGGAGGTGCAGAATTCGCCGTCTTTTTATAAATGAATGTAGCATTAAAGTGATACACAAGATGAATAGAATGTCGAACTTTACATTGGGAAACGTTTATGGGAAAATTATTTTTCTTTTTTTAATAATCTCATTAGGGTAGGCAGTGCCTTTTTGCATGTATGGAGTGCACGCCACTGGTATGTACTTACCTTAAGGTAATTATAATTTG
This sequence comes from Microchrysa polita, assembly GCA_949715475.1. Taxonomy (NCBI): domain Eukaryota; kingdom Metazoa; phylum Arthropoda; class Insecta; order Diptera; family Stratiomyidae; genus Microchrysa; species Microchrysa polita. The sequence goes on along the minus strand of OX454415.1, from coordinate 127,613,420 downwards.
GAGGGTGTTGATGACGCTACATGAAAAACCCTCACAAAAAAACAGCTTGTTCATTGTACAGGGTGCGGTTGACCGTTTTTTTGATCCAGTCCATGATTCTTTTGGCCATCAGTTTGGAGACTGCTGAGAGGAGGCATATTCCACGCCAATTATTACAATCCTTGAGATTTTATTTCTTAGGGTTTTAATAATTGCGCCCTTCTTCTATTCTGGAGGAAGGGTCTTGGTTGTCTAACACTCTTGCATAAGGGAAAGGAGAATATCTGCTGTAGCGTTGACATCCGCTTTCAAAAGTTACACAGGGTTACCATCTGCCCTCGGGGCTTTACCAGCTTCCAAGGATTTAAGGACCTTGGTTATTTCCAGCTGAGATAGTACACCGGTATTACCTCTGGCCATTTGCGATAGTCTGACTGTTTCCGGTGGAGGTGGGTTTGATGGGCCAAAGTTGTTGTTGAGGGGACCTCCATGAAATGTTCCCTTCATCGGTGCAATTTTTGTTCGTCTGTGACTAGCAGAGACCCGTCTTTATCTTTTACAGGATGCTCATGCGTAAAAGACTTGCTGTCACCTCGGTAAGCCTTTTCTGCCTCCGCCGCTTACGCGTTGACGTTGTTACGTTCATCACGTCTTACGCTTCTTTGTTTTTTTTTTTGAAGAGAACTGTACTCGGTCCTCAGGCGGCCAAAACCCGACGTCGGGCTATCGTGCCACATTGATGATGATGTACAGTGAACCCCCGTTATTCGCGGTCTCAACATTCGCGAATTCGCTTATTCGCGATTCATATTTTGCGACACTTAAACAACATTCACTATGCTTATCCGCGATTTCGTTCTAGTTCGCATGCGAACATTTGAAAAACTAAAAATAAATTTTCGTGTTTGTTTTAACCATTGTGATTTCTTTCAACTTAATAAAATTAGGTAACCCCTACACCGCACATATTTTTCTATCCTAATCAATTTAGATTGGATTAACTATAAAACCATCAGAATATACATATTTAATTTTTCGGGGAGTAGCAAGCGTGAATTTTTCAACAATATTTTATGAAATGATTGAAACTGCCCTTTACCGGAACAAAAAACTGCACTGGGGCTCAATGCCGCAAAAGGTCAATTGACATTATTGCTTCGCGCGTATGCAAAGGAAGACTTTTTATAGAATTTTCTCATTTATCAGTGGTCAGACTGGTCGTCCGAAAATTAAAATTAAATTAAAATTATAGGATCTCAAAATCACTGCAAAACAACAGACGTATACAGCTTTTCTTGATCTAAAACGTCATGTTTGGGAGCCAAAAAAGCGACTGGTTTATTAGAGTACGATGCGTTGCCATTATGTCAGCTTTTTCGCTCTAAACTAGACGTGTCTCCTTTTGTGCACGGAATCAAAAACCACTCAAAAAGTTAAGTGATAGAAACGAGCACCACTTGTTCACGAGCAGTTTTTTTTACAGGAGAGCTTTTTTTTAATCCTCAATTTCTTTCAGTGTTTTAGTGGCAATCATTTTCCACTATTTAAAATCTCTGATGTTCCCCACCAACATGTCACATTTTTCATATTTTATGAATATTTGGAACATATTTGCCACTATCCAAGGACATTGAACACCGACATTCGCGAATTCAACATTCGCGACAATTTCGTGGAACGCATCCCCCGCGAATGTCGGGGGTTCACTGTACTCGGTCCTCAGTTGTTGCCTGACTGTGCTGTCAGTAGCTGCGTTTATTTTCTCCTTATTTGTTTTCCGTGCAGTTATTAGAGACTATGTAACGTCGGTGGTGGTCGGTGGTGTTTGTGCGCATCTCGTGCAATTTTCTAGAAACTGCACGTATTCTTGACGGTTCTTTAAGCTTTTGCACATTGAATCGTGGCAATACCCGCTCGTTTTGTGTGCGACAAATACATAAGTAGCAGCGGTCCGCAAGCAAATTTTTGCGATGACAAGTTGTTGATCGCAGCCTACATCAGCACCACGCTTAGCCCTGACGTCCATGAGACAGTTCCTCCATGTTTTGGAGATGGCTATATATGGTCAATCTGGGTTTCTGTTCGGCCATCTGGAGATATCCAAGTTGCTAAATATCAAGGTTTGTGTGTGAACAGCGTGCCGTGAATAAAAAGCTGACGAGAATCACAGAACTCCACGAACAACTCCCCATTGTCGTTCCTGACACCCAGACCGTGATTGTCCATTGTATGTTCCAATCCAACATTGTCAGATCCAATTTTAGGTTTGAGATCCCTCATAATAATTTTTATGTCACCTCTGATAGCCTTTCAAAGGTGTCGCCTTCTACGACAAAGATCGCTATGGAATACTTCTAACCCCAAAAGCAAAGGGGTTAATTTTTGATTAATTTTGATGATGCAATTTCATTTTTACCAGAACAGTGATTCAACAGTGTTACAACGTTCCACAACGCTATAGAGGTGTAGGGCCAAAGGGTGCAGCAAAGTAGGGTAGAAAATTACCCACATCGTGAGACGTGCCGCCAAGGATCGGACAAATGATTTGGATGTCCGGGTACAGAGGAATTTCTAGTGACAGGGCATGGTGATTTTAAGGCACATCTATCTAAGACGAAAATCGTGGAGGATGTATGCAGACTATGTCTGGAAGAGGCTGAGATGGCAGCACACATTGTGTGTGAGTGCCCAGCACTAAGTAGTAGAAGGCTGAGGATCCTAGGCAAATCCACGATAAGTGTGGAAGCCATGAGTGAACTTAGCTTCAAAGAATGCTACATATGACCCGGGATCAGTGATAAAGGTAGAAGTCGATAATTATCATTCGACTTCTGGAAATCACTGAGGACTGTAAGGGGACGAAAATGGATCCAAAAAGAAGGGATCTGCTTCGATAAATCCTTGAATCACATATAGTATAGTGACTTTAGCTCTAGACCCAAACATCCAAAAAAAGAGCTGACTTTTGATGCCAAATTGTTCTATGGCCTGACCGCATTACGCAGCAAAAAGTAAGACTTTTTTGCGCGTCACATTTGGGGGGGGGGGAGGTGGTGGCAAAAGGGTGAAATTATGATTTTTCGCAAATATTTTGTTAACTGTAATATTAACAGCAAAATGTTCTGAGGACGATTTAAACTACACAAAATTTCCTTTCTAATGATATATTATATCATATCAAGGTCTCTTGGCAGATTATATACTAGACCTTAAAACATTTAGTGTAATTTAGATTTTTTGATAGTTACATTTGGCGCTCTAGCTCCTGAAGTATTTAATTTGGAGCCATGATCATTGGGATAACTATTCCTAACAATATATAGCTGTCCCACACGGAGACTCAGGCTGCCCCGACAAAGCATTCCCCTATACTCCCTATTAACATTTAAGAAAAAGACATGCCTGTAACTTTTCGCCGAATCACAGCAAGCGGGAAAAATTTTGGTAAACGTTAAGGCTAAGTCCCATTAGACCCTCCACCAAATATTACTTCGATCGGATTAAAACAAAGGGTACCTCCCATACAAAATGACCGGAAAATTGCCTACGAGCAAAACTTTAATTTTGGTTGACTTGTTCCCTTATTTCTTAATAAACTAGTTGCATTGAATTTGAATAATTTGTATGGGAGGTACCCTTTGTTTTAATCCGATCGAAGTTATATTTGGTGGAGGGTCTAATGGGACTTAGCCTTAACGTTTACCAAAATTTTTCCCGCCTGCTGTGATTCGGCGAAAAGTTACAGGCATGTCTTTTTTCTAAATGTTAATAGGGAGTATATAGGGGAATGCATTGTCGGGGCGGCCTGAGTCTCCGTGTGGGACAGCTATATATTGTTAGGAATAGTTATCCGAATTACCATGGCTCCAATTAAATTACTTCAGGAGCTAGAGCGACAAATGTAACTATCAAAAAATCTAAATTACACCAAATGTTTTAAGGTCTAGTATATAATCCGCCAAGAGAAGGTATATGATATAACATATCATTAGAAAGGAAATTTTGTGTAGGTTAAATCGTCCTCAGAAAATTTTGCTGTATATATTACAGTTAACAAGATATTGGCGAAAAATCATAATTTCACCCCTTTGCCACCCCCTCCCCCCCAAATGTGACGCGCAAACAAGTCTAAGTTTTTACTGCGTGATGCGGTCAGGCCATAGAACAATTTGGCATCAAAAGTCAGCTCTTTTTTTGGATGTTTGGGTTTCATCATTTTTTCAGCTAAAATCACTATACTAATATACGAAATCAGGATAGACACTCGAACAATTTTTAATTGTACGATTTTCTTATTAAACAGTTTGCGATATACAAAAAAGTACGTAAAGTCAAACAGTCACCCTGTATTTTAGACAACTAACACATGCATAAGCCGACTCCATCTATAGTCATATTTTAGGGGATGACAGCAAGGTTTTTTTTTAATTAGCCACTATAGAAAGGAAGACGAAGAAGAAGAAGGTTTTATATGGCAGTTTAAAATGTGCTCGAAACCCTCGTCCACTGTGAGAGGACCAAATCGATTAGGATTTGTGACTGTTGGACATTAGAGAAAAGATCGATCTCGTCCCCAACCAGGCTTCTGCCTCCCAGTGTGTATGGTTTTTAGATAGAGGCATTCTTGAATTTCTCTTCATACATGTGCTAGTCAATAGATCTCAATTCAATTGAAAACACCCTGTATTTGTAAAAAGTATAGTGTTTATAAAAGGTCTACAGTGCATTATAAAATTTCAATTGAAAGTTATAGATAGCATGTCAGATGCACAAATACCGATTTTCTACGTTATAAGAAAATAAATACTTCTTCGTATGTATTATTTACAATTTATTACTTTTTTCCACAAAATTGCATTTTTTCATTTTAAATCGATTGTAAAAAAAATTGTATTTAATATTGAAAAAATTGCGGAATAAATTTTGATAAGATTATCAACGTGTCCACGACTTCTTATCATTGTTTATACATATTACGGAATATAACATTGCGATAATGACATATGGAGCACACACCATAAATACAAATATGTACATACATATTTCCATATGTGAACTGGTCATAATAATATGTTATCTGAACTGTAGATAAAATACAAAAATGAATTACATACATACATCGTCTACTAAGGCTACTTCCTATGATGGTCTTATCTTTTTTTGTAGTGATACTATGATAAGTTTATTTGAACTATACATAATTGTAGCAATGAAGCATGCAGTTTAGTGGATTAGATAAGACAGAATACAGAAGCAGAATTGCTGATTTTCAGATAGAGTTGAATTTAGAATGCAGGTTTACTTTTTATGCACAAATTGCTGTAAGGCCATAACACTCTAGTTTTGGTGCAGAAATCGATATTAAAAGACTAAAAAGAACTCTTACCTGTCGTTAATCACTTGGTTAGCAGTTGGAATAAATTATAGTTGATAATTGTTCTCTTTAAGGTTAAGAGATATATAGCATTTTCAGGTCAAGTAAATAACTTTCCGAGTCAAATATAGATAAATGTCCGAAACAAATAGGTAAATTTCCAAATCAACAAAACACGTTTGCAGATCAAATAGATAAATGTCCGAAACAAAAAAATGAATTCCTAAATGAAAAAAATTAATAAACAAATTATAAAAATGAATTCCCAAATCAAAAAAAAAAAATTGTCCAAAACAGAAAAAAAAATAATTTTTTCCATCAAAAACATATTTCACAAATCAAATAAACAATGCTTCGTATGAAGGAATCGATTTAAAAAGATAGTACTACTTTAATATAGTAACTACACTGAACCAAATCGCCTGCTAAAGTAAAGAAAATACGGCTCAAATCAAGAAAAAAAGACAACAAAAAACAGCCAAGAAATATTTCTCTTCATTTGAGAATTAGTCACACTGATCCAAGTGAAATGCCAATAGCAGCGCTTTAAGCAAAAGTAACCTTGAATCAAGCAAACTTTTCTTATGAAAAAAGACAAGAAAATCTGAACAAAAAAAAAACTTGCACCCAACCAACATCGAACCCATAACACCATTCATCCCAGTCAAACGCGCTACCCACTGAACCAGAGACACTTCTGACTAATCTACTACAACGGTCCAATATAGGCTAAAGCTAAAATAAAGCTTTTCCACGAGCTTTACATGAAAAATGTCAAAAAAAATCTATTATCAAGCATTTGTTTGCTTGAATTGAGAATAATGGTTTAGGCTTGAATCTACTTCCTATTTCTCAAAAGAAGGTCTTGAAAATAGGATCGATTCAAGAAGAAATTTTCACATTTTGAGAAATTTTGTCTAAATACGGGAATTTTGCAAATGAGAAAAGAGTTTCTTAATTTTAGATAGCCCAATTTTTTCAGTGTAATGTGCTTTTATATGAATTTTGTTGAGCATTGAGAAAATAATTAATTAATTATTTCAATCTGAATGAGATTTTGTTTATTCAAAATGACGTATATAATTGTCAATTGAACTACACACGCTTGGAATAGGACGATATAAATTGTTTTCTTAGACGTTATTTGCCATCTCTAAACTACAATAACTTCGTCAGAACTCAAGTCATACCAACTGAGCTTTCTAAATTTTTATACCCTTTGCTCATAGAGTGAAAGGGTATATTAACTTTGTCATGAAGTTTGTAACGCATTGAAGGAAGCATCTCCGACCATATAAAAAGTATACATATATGATCAGCATGACGAGATGAATCGTTTGGGCGATGTCCGTCTGTCTGTCTGTCTGTCTGTCTGTCTGTCCGTCTGTCCGTCTGTTGCAGTGCGTTTTTCTCGGCCACTATAAAAGCTACGGAGCTGAAATTTTGCACACGTGCTTCTTATTGTTGCAGGCTGTTTGTATGTTTGATTCACTCAAATTGGATCACTGGGTCATGGGGCTGCCATACAAACCTAGCTCCCCATTTTGGGATCTTCTGAGAAAAACTTTTTTATTTGTGTACCAATTTCAATCAAATTTCACACAAATGTGTTTCTATAGATAACACAAAATATATGCAAGAATGGATCAAATCGGACCATGGGGTCATGGGGCTGCCATACAAAGTTAACACCCCAAATTAGGTTCTTCTAAGAAAAACTTTTTTATTTGTGCACCAATTTCCACAAAATTACACACAAACGTGTTTCTCTTGATGACAAAAAAAATATCTAAAAATTGATCAAATGTGACCATGGGGTCATGGGGTGGCCATACAAACCCAACCCCCATTTTGGTTCTTCTAAGAAACATTTTCACAAAACCTTGAATTAATGTGTCTTTACCAAAGCAACAAAAAAGTTAAAAATACCGGCGTACAGAGGGCTGCGCCCGCAATACGAGGGTTTTTTAGATTTTGAATACATACATAGTGAATCATTTTGCACATATATTTTATAGGTAATAAATAAGAATTATGCACAATGTTAATGAAATGCTTCTCGTAAATCTATTTTTGGATTGGTCTAAATAAACGTCTAATAGATTTACCATATATTATGGCTCCACATATTAACTGGATTTATTAGCTGTAACGCTGTTACTATTACTCCAAACTGGAAAAAAGCGACTGATATGAAATGTACCCATCGAGTTCTTTGATTTGATAAAAACTAAAAAATTCAAATTTTCAAATCTCCGGGACATCCTTTTTGCTTTGTCCTACCAACGTCTAAGTATTTCGTGCTAAAGACTGTTACGATTCTACACATTCCAACCAAATTTCATTACGATCGGTTAGTGAACAAATTTGTAAATATCCGGGACACCCTGTTATCTTGGTCCTACAAATTTTTAAGTATTTCATGCCAAAGACTGTTACCATTCTACACATTCCTACCAAATTTCATGACGATCCGTTAAGCCGTTCGCGAGTTATTTAGTGAACAAATTTTCAAATGTCCGGGACACCCTGTAATTTTTGTTCTACCAACTTTTAAGTATTTCGTGCCAAAGACTGTTACCATTCTACACACTCCTACCAAATTTCATGACGATCGGTTAAGCCGTTCGCGAGTTATTTAGTGAACAGACGGACGGACAGACGGACGGACAAAATCGATTTCATAAGGGTTTTTTTGAAAAATCTAAAAAACCCTAAAAACGAATGGAATCGTACTGTGGGGTCATGCTCCCGCAACCCCAATAAAATTTCCGAGTAAATATTTTTATTTGCCCACTTATTTCAACCAAGCCCAAAACTTTTGTCAAGACGGAAGAAAAAGAATGAGGAGGGGGATTAAATACAAGTCATAGGTACGCCCGAAAAACACTTTTAGCCCAAGCGAAGGGTATCCAAATTTCGGCCGCGCCCGAAATTAGCATCGGCCCCGGGGGTTGGCGAGCGAAGCCCCCTAGTTTATTTTACATTAGAATTGAAGATAGAAGTGATATCAGAATGATGGAGGTTCGGGAACATAACGGAATCTATACATTGACAGTGTCTTCGAGTCTGTAAGACCCAGTGTCGGTACTTAAAAGTTAAAATTATTAGGTCTCAATTGAATTTGAATAAAAGCTCCAAATTAGAAGTGTTTTTATTTTTTTTTACAAGAGAACGTTTAGCTTTTTATTGTCATGATCAATTAGATTCCGTTTCTTAAAAAATATTTCTATCGCAATGGGTGAAGAATACCAAGGAGGAGAGAGGGTGGTATTCCAGGGGAATAAACCCGAGCAAATAATCAGGGGAAAATGCGGGAGAGTCTGCACCCTAAGCAGACACATTGACACAACCGTTAGGTGACCCGATTCAGACAGGATTCTGTTGAATTATACGAATTGTAGTGTTCAGCTGATGTCGTGTACCTTCACTAATAGAGAGTTTTAGCATGTCGTACTATCGTACACATTTCAACTTTTATCGACAGTCTCCGCTGTTTAACGTACGTCAAAAAAACTTACGCCTACTTGGGACAAGCAAAATTGTGGTATACTGTTTTTTTTGCGCGCTACACGAGCGAATTTTTCCTTTAAAATCTCATAGGGTTCTACTTCCAACCGCCCGTTAATATACACTCGGCGCCAAAGAAGTTGGGCTACATATAAACGAATCTAAAACCAAGGTCATGATGCAATCAAAAACTAGAACGCCAGTAAATTCAAGCATCACAGAATATAGAATATGTAGACAACTTCACTTACCTGGGTTGCAATTTGTCAAAGGACGCCAACGAAACAGATGAGATAAAGCGACGGATACAACTAGCTAATAAGTGTTACTTTGCGGTCCTCCAAATTATGAATTCGAAGCTGGTGCACAGGAACACGAAGCTCCACGTGTATAAAACCATCATCCGACCTGTGCTATGCTATGGCTGCGAGGCATGGACCCTTACCCAAAACTCTGAACACCTGTTGGATACATTCGACCGAAAGGTTCTCCGAAGAATCTTCGGGGCCGTTCGTGAACGAGGTGAATGGCGCTTCCGGTTCAACCTTGATTTGTATCAGCTGTATGATGAGCTACAGGTGTCGAATATCGAGAAATTGTAGCGATTGCAATGGGCGGGACATGCACAAAGGATGAACGACGATTGCATGCCCAAAAAGGTGATGAACGCGCAACGAGTGGACGGAGCCAGATTGCGTGGACGACCGAGAGCCCGATGGGAGCATTCTGTATGTGAGGACGCCCACCAGATGCTAGGCTTTCGGAACTGGAGGACAAGGTCGCGTGACCGCGACAATTAGAGGTTTTCAATCCAGGCGGCCCTGTGGCATGGGTCAAGAATTATGCCTCCGCTTCCTCCGGCGTGTCGTAGAAGGCGACTAATGGGGCAGGGGAGAATAAAACTCTCCTGGGTTTCGTACAAATCACCACAATTGCGCGCGACGTTGTTTGTGCTAAATTGTGTGGATATGTACGAAGCTTAATATAAATTGACCCCTGTGGTGTTGGGGTTAGAATTATACCACAGCGTTCCCGGCTTGTCGTAGAAGGCGACTTGAGGGATAGGGTGTGTAGGCTTGTAACTTGCATACCTGAAACTAAACTACACTCGAAACATTGAACGAGCCTCGGATACCACGGACTGATTTACCGGCAACGACCTTTGGCTACAAACAACGGACTACGATTGGTTTTTGGAACGTTCGAACGATGTGGGGCGAGTGCAGTAGTACAAGACTCATGGAAGTCGAACGGGAAATGACCGCATATAGAATTTCGATATTAGGACTGAGCGAAACAAGATGGAACGGATCGGGAACGACCTTATCACCTAGTTCCCAAACTGTGCTGCTTTACTCTGGTAGTGAACTTGAAGCCTCACCCAGAATGGCTGGAGTCGGCATCCTTTTGAACAAGGAAGCTCGCCAATCTCTTTTAGATTGGAGGCCTATTTCCGACCGAATAATAACTGCCAGATTCAAGTCCAGAGTAAGGAACATTACTATAATTCAGTGCTACGCCCCAACTGAGTCAGCCGACCAGCATGCTAAAGACGCCTTTTACCACCTGCTTGGCGACACCTTTGACAAGGCTCCCAGAGGTGACATAAAACTTATTATGGGGGATCTCAATGCTAAAGTTGGGTCTGACAATGTTGGATTGGAACATCTAATGGGCAATCACGGTCTGGGTGTTAGGAACGACAATGGTGAGTTGTTCGTAGAGTTCTGTAACTCTCGTCAGCTTGTCATTGGCGGCACCCTGTTCAAACACAAACCTTGCCATTTAGCAACCTGGATATCTCCAGATGGCCGAACAGAGAACCAGATTGACCATATAGCCATATCCAAAACATGGAGGAATTGTCTCATGGACGTCAGGGCTAAGCGTGGTGCTGATGTAGGCAGCGATCATCAACTTGTCATCGCAAAAATTCGCTTGCGGACCGCTGCTATTCGTCGCACACAAAACGAGCGTGTATTACCACGATTCAATGTGCAAAAGCTTAAAGAACCATCAACAATACGCGCAGTTTCTAGCGCATTGCGCGAGGTAGCTAATGCACAAACACCAGATGCTTCTTCTATTGATGATAGATGGACCATTGTGAAGGAAGCTTTTCTATCGTGTGGCGAAACATTTGTGGGCAGACTGCAGCGAGGTAGAAGACCATTTATCAGTGATGATACATGGTCTCTGATAACTGCACGGAAGAGAATTAAAGAACAAATAAACTCGGCTACTGATAATTCAGTTAAGCAAAAACTGAGGACCGAGTACAGTTCTCTTCAAAAAACAGTGCAGAGGAGCGTTAGACGTGATAAACGCAAGAACATCAACGCGTTAGCTTTGGAGGCAGAAGATGCGGCTTACCGTGGTGACAGTGGAACCCTTTACAAACTCATAAAGCCACTGACTGGCAAATCTTTCACCAATGAGCATCCTGTAAAGGATAAAGACGGGTCTCTGCTGGTCACAGATGAACAACAACTGCGCCGATGGAGAGAGCACTTCATGGAGGTTCTTAATAACAACTTTAACCCTTCAAGCGCATCTCCACCGGAGGCAGTAAGTCTTCCGCAAGTGGCCAGAATTAACACGGGCGTACCATCCAAGCTGGAAATAACTAAGGCTCTTCAATCACTGGAAGCGGGTAAGGCCCCGGGGGCAGACGGTATCCCGATGGAATTTTTGAAGGCGGACATCAACGCTACAGCGGATATTCTTCTTCCCCTGATCCAAGAGTGTTGGACAACCGAGACTCTCCCTCAGGAATGGAAAAAGGGCGTAATTATTAAAATCCCCAAAAAAGGAAGTCTCAAGGATTGTAATAATTGGCGTGGAATCTGCCTCCTCCCTGCAGTCTCTAAACTGATGGCCAAAATAATCTTAGACCGGATCAAGAAAACGATCGATCGCACTTTGAGCAATGAACAGGCTGGTTTTCGTGAGGGTTTTTCATGTAGCGACCATATCAACACCCTCCGAATCATAATTGAACAATCCGCTGAATGGAGATCCCCGTTACATCTATTGTTCATTGACTTCGAGAAGGCGTTTGACAGCGTTGACCGGGCTTATATCTGGACAGCCTTACGTAGGAGAGGCATACCAGAGAAACTTATTGCCATCATAAAGGAGTCCTATAACGGAGCCCAATGTCACGTCTTGCACAAGGGCGAATTGTCTAGTCCTTTTGAGGTGAATAATGGAGTTAGACAAGGCTGTATTTTATCACCAATACTGTTCCTTATTACCATCAACGACGTAATCTGCGACGCTCTAGGCGACCATAAAAGTAAGGGTATCAGGTGGAAATTATTTGATCACCTTCAGCACCTGGACTATGCCGACGACATTTGCCTTCTTTCAAACACAGCAGATCATCTGTCTCAAATGACGGATGCTTTGCATCGTGAGAGTCGTAGTGCTGCTTTAAAAATTAATGCCGCTAAGACCAAATATTTGAGCTTGACATCAGAAAGGCAAAGAAACATTTCTATATCCGAACAGCCGATAGAAAAAGTCGAGAACTTTACTTACCTTGGGAGCGTAGTAGCAGCGGATGGTGGGGCTGATGCTGATGTAGAGTCGCGCATAAATAAAGCCCGAGCAGTATTTTTCAGTTTGACTACTCTCTGGCAAAACAAAAACATCTCCAGAAATACCAAACTCCGGATCTTCGAAAGCAATGTAAAATCCGTGCTTTTATATGGGTGTTCCACTTGGAAGGTGACCAGTGATATAACAACCAAACTACAAACTTTCGTGAATCAGTGCCTTCGACGCATCCTACAAATTCGCTGGCCTGAGGTAATCTCTAACGAGGACCTCCTCCAAATTACTGGCCAAAATTAGGATAGGCATCGACATCAAAAGGCGGAAGTGGCAGTGGATAGGTCACACACTTCGAAAAGAGCCACAAAACATTGCAAAACAGGCTCTAGATTGGAATCCTCAGGGAACCGATGCAAGGCGTCGTGTGGGAAGACCCAAAAATACATGGAGAAGATCTGTAGAGGCAGAGGGAAAATCTATAGGCAAATCGTGGGACCAGCTAAAGGCGATGGCTGCAAATAGGCAGAGGTGGAAAAGAGGCGTAGTCAATGCCCTATGCCCCACTAGGGGTTAAAAGGAACCAGAGAGAGAATCCAGGCGGCCAAGGCCCGACGTCGGGCTATCGTGCCATAAAGAAGAAGATCAATGGTAAAACAAAGGTGTAATAGTGTAACTCTAAAAGTATTGCACTTGTAGTAAATATTTTTTTTTATCGTATACTGATGCGCCTATATCAATTACACATTCAAATCAGTTACACGAGTGCTCGCAATGCATCTAATAGATGCTCGAGCCTCCTACGTAAAGCCAAAGGACCCCACAATTTTCACTTTCAGACTAAAATGCTTCCGTACTCGGGATACGAAGCTACTATGAGTTAGAAAGTGGAATTCGCAATAGAAAAGAAGTTAAGGTAAAAAAACAATACGTGGCATCTATCAGATGCATTGCGTCTAACGGAAGGTTAACGGCAGCCCACCGTCGAGCACGACTTGAATTCGCTCGAGAGCATATGGATTGGACGTTAGAAGAGTGGGGTAATGTACTCATCACTGATGAGACCAAGGAGAGTCTATATCAAAGTGATCGACGTCAGAGAGTATATCGTCGCCCTGAATAACGTTATTGTCAGTGTGGTATCGCGGAATCTGTTGCTTTTGGAGGAGGATTTGTAATGGTCTGGGCGGCATCTCGCTAACCGGACATACAGCATTAATTTTCATCGAACCGACGGGCTGTAAACGTTGACTTCACTTCGCTACATCAATGAAATCCTTGCAGTCCATGTGATATTTTACGCAGATTATATCGGGCACAATATCCAGTTGATGTAGGATAATGCACGGCTTCATGTTGCTCATGTGGTGACCCAGTATCTACAGGACGTCGGCATTCGTCCGATGGACTGGCCAGCTCAAAGCCGGACTCGAATCCAATAGAACACTTATGGGATAAGCTGAAACGTCGGATTCGAGCCCGCGTTCCTGCTCCAACAACGCTTCCAGAGCTGCGAATCGCAATTGAAGTGGAGTGGAATGCAATTTCCCAAGACTTCATCATCAGCCTCGTGAGGTCTATGAATACAAGGATGCTAGCAGTTGTTCGAGCAGGGGGAGGGAACACTGAATACTGAACAAACACTTTATTTTAAATTTTGACTTTGTTTTCAGCTTAAATTGGAGCTTTTCACTTGGCGATTACAAGACCGGAAAACGACTGCAAACGACTCCAATGTGTAAAATCTTTAATAAACGCTTAATAAATTAATAAATCTCATTGTGTTTCCATTCATTATACCCTTCGTTCATAGAGTGAAAGGGTATATTAACTTTGTCATGAAGTTTGTAACGCATTGAAGGAAGCATCTCCGACCATATAAAAAGTATACATATATGATCAGCATGACTTGGGGAGTCGATTGGGCGATGTCCGTCTGTCCGTCTGTCTGTCTGTTGCGACGCGTTTTACTCGGCCAATTTAAAAGCTATGAAGCTGAAATTTTGCACAAATGCTTCTTTTTGCTGCAGGCAGTTTGTATGTTTGAATCGGTAAAATCGGACAATGGGGTCATGGGGCTGCCATACAAACCCAACTACCCAAATTAGGTTCTTCTAAGAAAATCTTTTTTATTTGTGCACCAATTTCAGCAAAATTTCAGAAAAATGTATTTCTCTTGATGACACAAAACATATCTATGAATGGTTCAAATCGGACCATGGGGTCATGGGGCTGCCATACAAACCTAACACCCCAAATTAGGTTCTTCTAAGAAAAACTTTTTTATTTGTCCACTAATTTCAACCAAATTTCACACAAGTGTATTTCTCTTGATGACACAAAACATATCTAAGAATGGATCAAATCGGATAATGGGGTCATGGGGCTGCCATACAAACCTAACCCTCCAAATTAGGTTCTTCTAAGAAAAACTTTTTTATTTGTGCACCAATTTCAACCAAATTACACACAAACGTGTTTCTTTTGATGATACAAAATATATTTTAGAATTGATCAAATCTGACTATGGGGTAATGGGGTGGCCATACAAACCCAGCCCCCATTTTGTTTCTTCCAAGAAACATTTTTTGCACCAATTTCACAAAACCTTGAATTAATGTGACTTTATCAAAGCAACAAAAAAGTTAAAAACGAATGGAATCGTACTGTGGGGTCATGCTCCCGCAACCGCAATAAAATTTTCCGAAGAGAGCGAAGGGTATCCAAATTTCGGCCAGGCCCGAAATTAGCCTCGGCCCCCGGGGGTTGGCGAGCGAAGCGAGCAGGGGGCGAAGCCCCCTAGTTTTAATTGTCATAAAATGCACTTCCTGTAGATATAACTTTCATAGTTGTAACTTTTCTACTTTTTGAGAAAATTGGGTTAGAGTTCGAAAGTTGCGGGTGGCGCGATACTTTTGACGTCGAGTTTATAAATCATAAATTGTCATATATTATATTATATTGTCATAAATTTAATATAATTTAATTTTTATACCCTATACCCATAATTATACCCTATACCCATAAGATGGTATAGGGTATATTGTTTTTGTTACGCCGATATTATGCAACACCTCAAAGGAGCCAGCGGAGGTATGGCAAAGTATATATATAAATGATCAGGGTCGGTCCCTGAATCGAATAAGCCATGTCTGTCTGTCTGTCCGTGTGTCTGTCTGTTAGCACGATAACTCCCGAAATAATGAAGCTAGCGGTTTGAAATTTTGGTCAAATGGTTGTTTTGCTAAAATCTTGGACGGTATTGAAAATGGGCCAAATCGGACCACGGGTTCTCCTACCTCCCATACAAACTACCCCTCCTTGATATTTTAATTCGGCCATAACTTTCGGTAGAATATCGCTATCGACTTGAAATTTTGATCAATGTCTCATTGTGACATATACTTTGAGTTGATGGAAAGTGGAGTATGTCCGACTACCCCTACAAAGTTATATTCAGCCATATCTTTTGATAGAATGTCACGAAAAACTTCAAATTAGTATCAAATGGTAGCCGTTGGTTGCCTTGACAAGGTAATAAATATGTGTCAGGTCCGACCCATCTACCCTCCCTCCCCCCACAAAAAATATGAAATTGAATTTTTTGGGTTTTGCGTGCCTTCTAGGTCTGTACATGGGTATAGGGTATACACTCATCGTGCTATTCGCACGATTAGAACTCGGTCTCAAAATTTGGAAATTTATTTATTTGATTTGTAAATTTATTTTCCTGATTTGGACATTTATTTTTTTGGTTTGGAAATTTATTTTTATGATTTGGAAATTTATTTTTTTTTGTTTTGGTTATGCATTTTTTTCATTCAGAAGTTCATTTATTTCGTCCGGAAATTTATTTATTTGATCCGGAATCGTGTTTGGTTGATTCGGAAATTTATTTGTTTGATCTGGAAATGTATTTTGTTGATTCGGAAATTTATCTATTTGTCTCGGAGAGTTATTTACTTCACCTGGAAATGCTATAAATAATAATTTATCTTTTGTTGTGTTTTGTTTGTTGTTCGTTCCTACTTCAGAATTTTAAAAATCTGAACTTTGTACATGTTCTATTGATGCATTTATTAGCAGAACTAATGCATACTAATTAAATTGGCAAATAGGATGTGTACTAGTCATTCCATATTTAACAAGTTACCGGCTTGTTAGAAAGAAAATATGAAGAAAAAATGGAAAATAGATCGTCTGTAGATTATTTTTTGCTCATGGTTGATAATCTAGTTAATTTGGAAGAAGACTTCCAAAAGTCTTCCGAACTAATTATTCTAACAAATAAACAAAACACTCTTAATAAAATTATTTAACTCCAGTCCAAAAATTAGTTAAGTCATCACAACTATACATACAAAATTATTGCACTCATAGCGTCGCAGGGTCATCAACCAAAAAGCCGTTGAACTCAGAAAGCTCAAAGTATAATTATTACAACAAGTCTTATATCTTTTGCGCGTATTTTCATTACCAAAATACCTGACCAAATACTAAGCACTTACTTGATGACTCTTTAAAATTTCAAGTGTTTATTTTTTCTTTCAATGGAAAAAATCTAGTAAATAAATATATGATTCGCGAGGAATTACGCGTATGCGCCATTCATGAAACTCATCGTTTCAATGACCAGCAAATAATATCCATACTCTCTTATTTCCGTATTTGTTTTGTGAATTCTTTAGATATTGAAGAGATATACATATTTTTATTGACATCATACTTTTTCTGATGTAGCAGATCTATACAAAATGTCAAGAATGAATGAGTACATGTGTGCATGAACTTATAAGGGAATCCTCCATATATGTATAACGTCGTAAGATAACAAAGCTAAAAGAAGACATCGCATGACGTCAAAATTTAAAAGAAAAATAAAAGTGAGGTACGAGTACATCTGACTGTCAATGGACCAGGTATAAGAAACTCTGCAGAATGATGAAGATTAATTATTATTATTACTGTTGTTGGAAGAAGCAGACCATAGCAGCAGTGCAGCGCAATATTGGATTGGACCACACAAATTGCGTCAGCATCAGGTATATCTGTTGGGTAGCGTGTGTGACGAATTGGAAAGGTGCAATGTAGATTTTCGGCAAGGTAATAATAGAAATGATTGAGACGATCCGACGTATGACGGATATTGGATTGTAGTGGGCGATTTCGGGGGAGGGAGTATTTTATTGTGTTATCATGTTTTGTTATTGAGTGAGTTCAAAATGAACTAAAACTGGGGCTAAGGCCCGTATTTATGAACATTCCTTAACTCAAGGAGACTTTTTTGTCTCCTTTGACCAGGGTTGTGCTTTGTTCCTGATGTCACCGCCGCTATGCGAAAGTCCACAGGTCAAGGAGACCTTGGGTTAAGGATGCCGAAATTCAATAAATTAAATGTCATTTCCCATACTTTTTCATAGAAAAAAAAGTCTCCTTGAGTTAAGGAATGTTCATAAATACGGGCCTAAGTGTATTCATAGATTTTTCCTGGTAACATTAAGAAAAGTGTATAGACATGTGAGAATTCGATTTCTATTTTATGCACGAGTAGAGTAGGGGTTTCTTTTAAGTGGAATATTTCGTCGAGATATTCAGAATAATATTAAGAAATTTCGGCATCATCAACCTTGTTACCGCGGTAAAAAAGTTACCTATATTTGTAACTAGGTCGAGGCGCGAAGTACGAAGTAAATATGAAACATCAATGTCAGATCAAATCAGAGTTGACCCAGCGGTGACCGAACCTAGATTGCGAGATGGCGCTCACCACAGCTAACTAAGTGGAGGTGGAGTAACTACAAAATATCTCTGGAGGAGAGGCTATCTTCTATCGATAGGGCAGTTTCCAGCTGGCAAAGTCTCGACAGTCTCGACTCCCTAGGACCCACTTTCCGGGATGCCATATACTGAAGAAAGATGACACTTCAACTGAAGACAGTGTATACCAGTGGTTATTAACCTTTTTTGTAAAGTGTGGTTAGTAGCTCCAAAACCGAAGTAACAATACCACTCCAAAAAAGCATCACAAAGGCCTTAACAACCAAATTGTGGCAGGTGACTGCACTGACAAGAAATGAAGATGCAGAGAACTGATTTTCTAGAAATCAATTGGTAAAAAATATCATTCTTCCATAAATATGCTTTTTCGAGTCTTCATACCAGTGGTTCCCAGCTCAGAAACGTCTGCGGACCACATAGTCTGAAAATTTACCTCGACGCACCACCATTCAAAAATGGAACGAATTAAGGATTTGCCCTTGTTATTTATTTGTTTGCAATTTCCTACTTGAAGATAAAGTGGAAAACCACTGCGCATAGAATGATCCTTCGCATAACATATACGTACGTTATCATGGTGCATTAGTCTGAGGAAGATGATTTATTGGAAATTAGGTTCGGCTTCCATCTCTTCAAATGCGCAGTCCACAAACTAACCGATTGTCAAAGGCCTTAAATTTGTATACTAACACCATCTTGTAGGAAGGTGTGCCAGGTTGAAAGAAGGAAGAAAAACTGTTTTGTACGCGTCAAAACTTGACTCACCAGCTGAGACTTTTCTCGCACAGTAATAGGTTTCTTCTGGTCTCGAAGACCTATCTTCTATTAAAAAATAATCCAGTAAACGGTATAGCTCGCTCTTTAAACTGGGATTTGTGACAATGTTTCTCGCGAAAAACCTTCTGAATTTTTGTAATCGTGCTCGAATTTTGATAATAAGTTTGAAAAATTTCGAAATTGGGCTACAAGCAACGAACATTAGCAACCCATCGCCTTCCCATAATCACGGACCTTGCAGCAAAGTAATTACTGGATAATCTGTTACATGATGATGAGATCACGTGTTTGGCAGGTGACTTTAATTAGTCACAAGAAAATATGAGCTCCGGTTCGCGAACCACCTGTTGGGAAACAGTGCTTTATAGTAATAGGGGACGGGCTCAATGGTTTGATTGGAAGGTATGTAGTAAACAAGGCGCTGCCTAGCAAAATTTATAAAATTTAAAATATGCTTTGGGAGTCGGAGGATGTACCGTTATCTAATGTAAATCAAGAAATATATCAATTGTCAACCACTGTAACCACTGAGATGTCTTCGTAGTGGTCTGTTTGCCTCAAATGTAATTTTATGCAATTGCGATCAAGCCTCTCTCTGTCTCTATGTCTGATCTCGTCTCTGTTCATTGGATGTTATTACTCCTTCAAAATTACTGCATTCAACAAACGAAATTTACTGAGTGCGATTCTCTATAGCGTCTAGTCCAACGTACCTGGACACAATTCGGAGTAGTCGACTTCAATTGATAATCGGCCTTGGTTGTCGGGCCTTCCTGCCTTCAGCTCCAACGGGTTCACGCCTTTCGCATCATAAATGTATTTTGTACTTGAAAAATCCAAGCCTTGGCATCCATTTCGGCAAGTTGAACTCTGTGAAAGTGAGACATTTCCTGAATTAAAAACTGAATTAAAAATGAAACAAATATGGTTGTTCCCTCATATATTTTTTACGCCTAGGAAGCGTAATAATGCTAGGCCTGCATGAGCTTATGATGACGGAGCATAATGCCCTCTAATTTTCTATCACCAATAATATGTCACCCTAGCTAAAGCGCCCCAACTTTTCATTTAGCTACATTTCTTCAATTGAAACTCTGCCACTAGCGATTTATCGCACGATACTTTACAGATGTATACAAACATCACAATTATCATCGTATAAATTTTTATTAATTTTTCGTCACCCATATTATTGAACAAAACGACCATTTCATGCGTCTAACTAAACTAGGAGCGCATCATCGTCGCTATCCACCATAAAACACATTCATCATTCATCATTTAGTTAGTGCCAGCTGATGCGACCGTGGTCCAATTTGGTAGCATCCATATAAACGGACGTTATGTTGAATTTGAACTAATTTTTCATGGAATCGTATTTGATGAAGTCATTTAACGAGAAATGACATACATGGGGGATACCACCATCGACTGCAGCTGTTGGGCTGCGGGTGTCGTGAGGAGAACTGTAAAGCGTACTTGAAAAAATCTATCCACGGAATACATAATACCAACATAATGTAATATTAACCCATATGCAAGGAAACTGAAAAATAGCATCAACGTATTTATAGAATGAGATTTGTTATAAATTCATACCGAACCATTTTGTTTATTCGCTTTTATTCAAACAAATCGTATGAAACACATGGCGCAACGATTTCTGTACACACATACGCGAGCATTCCATATATGCAATCACTAATATTATTATTGGAGAATAAACAGTGAAAACATGTTTGTGATTTATGAACACGTTTTGCTTTAAAATGCCGCTTTGTAGGAATTTGGAAAATGTGTTTGATACATTACAGTGTTGCCAACTGGAAATTTAGAAAACGGCTAAATTTAGCCGGAAAGCCGGCTATATTTTTTTTTTAAAACGGCTAAATAAATTTCAGCGGGAAAAACGGCCAAAAAACCGGCTAAATTTTACAAAACAGTCACATCACGAAAAAATATAGTAAAAACCTGATTTTAAAAATTGTATTTCTTTTCTGGAGTACTACCCGTAAACTAGGCTTTAGGCAGATTTCTTAGATTTATTACATATATGCTCCAATCGCTGGCATTACAGTCAAAATTTACTTTGTTCGGAGTTAGATAGCTCAACTAGTCAAAATTAGGTTCGACATTCGTAAAAGGAACGTCCAATGCGTAACTATGGGCAAGAGCAACCGCATTTATGTATGGATATCTTACCATCATCGCACCTGAACTATCTTATATTTAGATTAAAATTTAACCATTTTAGGCCCAAGACACATATCCAAATCATCATGATGATGAAAGTTCGAAATTGGAGTGACACATATGCTTTCGTAATTAGTAGAATTCGTCATTTACTTTTGACGTTTGTGTAAATAGAGAAAATGTTCCTCACAATTGCGATATTTTGATGAATATTCAATTCATTAATTTGAGGACACACTTTTTTCTTAAAGAATTTGAATAGAAATATGGAAATATTGATATCAAATTTAATATTTTTGTAAACATTCTTGTTCTTAAATTTTACAACAGTCATTATTGAGCAAATGATGGTCCAAATGCGTAATTTGGAACTCGTGCTAATGATGATAAATTTGCGCCATTCGAAAATATGTGTGTCAAGCTTGGTATTCATTTTCGTATTTGAGCCCTCCAAATTTTATTTTCTTTTCCATAGTTACGCAATTGATGTTCCATTGTTGATGTTCCCCAATTACGAGTTCCCCAGATACGAAATTGTTGTTCCAAAATTATGAGCTTGGCCGGGAAATGGTATAGATTTTTTATAAATTTGTTGCAACAAACCCAACAACTATATGTAATGCATCTACGAAAATTTGTAGTTTCTATGAATCGTCAGACGTTGTGCAATAGCTTGCCCAGTAAACTACAAAAAATTAGATTAGTAGTAGTAGTATATATTTCGGGGGCAACTTACCCCCTTCTTCAGCACTTAGCTTTTGTGCTGAAGAAGGGGGTAAGTTTTCCCCGAAATGTATACACACTTAAGTTTATTTTTTGTAGTTTACTGGGCGAGCTACTTACACAACGTTAGTGTTGAACACTACAAAGTTCCGGCGATATTATCAATATCTATGAATCGCGCTAAAAGGTTTTCACCCTTGTACTTAATCTGGCATGATTACGTAATCTGTGGTAAAGAATTGACACTCTGAAAGATGGAAAAATGTTCAGGTACCCCCATGCTCCGAGAATTGCTCAGCAAAGAATTTTATCTAAGAAACTGTCTTCCATTTTTCAAATTATTCAGCATATTGGTGGTTAGTAAATTACATGCTTAGACTAGGTACTAATATCGCCAGTTTACTTGAGACCCATTACCCTAAATTTATTGAAAAAAAGCAAGTCTCCGCGGCAAATTTTTCCTAGGAGACATAAATGCAAGTTTTCCTCTAGGTCAGTGGTTCTTAACCTTTTGCACATGAGGGACCACTTGATCAAACCCGTTAGTTGTTGCGGACCACCAAATTGCAATTCTGATAAGAACGATTCAAATCATGAAATCTTGTACCGAAGACTACTTCTTGCGATGACCGTACTACACCTTGGTAATATCAATAGGGTAACTAATAGAATTCATTCAACACAACACATTGGAACACAACTTATTTTTGTCTTGTCAGTTGACGTTTTCGATTAGAAAAATGTGGAAAACGGATATCGCTGCTTTTAAAACCTTCATCCAGAAAAACTCGATTAACGGAGATCATCTTGTAAAGGACTCTGGATGTGATTTTGCTAAGTCGAATTTAAAAAACCTCAATAATTTTCGTAAAGGGGGTTGCCCAATATTTCGGTTTGTTTCATCCAGAGATGGCTCATAATTTTTAAATCCAGTTTTGTTTATCAGATTATAAAGCCCTTTCTTACAGTTCTTACTGGAAGAACAAATTTTTTTTAAATAAACTCCTATAAATATGGCATTGCTGGTTCATGTTGTACCAACAGAAGTCTATGTATTTAGAAGTGCCATCTTAATTCAGCAATGTAAATTACTATTATGGTCTGGTCGGAAAATAATATGTTTTCAAAATATTCATCGCCTTAAACACCTGAACTGTTTACCTACAATTATGACAACCCTCAAGTCTATAAAGATACATAGCTACTTCACATAAAGTGAACATTCCTATCAAGCTCTCGGCCGTCCTCGTTTTCTTCCACATCGCAATCATCTTGCGTTCGTCACCTAAAAAGAAGCATTTTAAACAAAGTTCGACGGTATTTCATTTCATCATAATAAGCTACACTCACATTTCTTTTTCCGACCAATACAATAATTATACTTAATATTTTACACAGTGCACAACGGTCAATTTCTCAATGAAAACAGTCTACTCAGTCAAAACGGACTCCCATCCGCTTCCAACATTCTAGTTTCTAGTAGAATGTTAAGATTGATCTGCATGAAATTCGAGAATTGTCGTATCGGATTATGAGGGAACTACAGCAAAGGCTTCGCGGACCACCTAGGATCGCCTCAGGGACCACCAGTGGTCCGCGAACCACCGGTTAAGAACCGTTGCTCTAGGTGGACATATTAGGTGCTTACCCTAATACACGATAATAAGTGTATGTAGAAATAATTTCACGGCGATTAATTATTTTGTTTTTGAATATTGAAAAATTGATTCTAGTTTCAAAGTAAAAATCATAAAATAATTTTAGCCGGAAAAACGGCCGAAGAAAATCAATTCCGGCTGAAAATCCGGCCGGCCGGAATTATAAATTTCTTCCGGCTAAACAGCACGGTTTCCGGCTAAATTTGACCGGAAAACGGCTAAATTGGCAACACTGGATACATATGATTTACCTGTTTTCATAAATTTATGAGTTTTTACCAAACCGGCGTAAAATTTGGTATGAGCTTACTTTGGAAAAATTGTAATGCATACGAGGGTCATTTGAAAAGTTTTTGGCCTTAAAGTAGGTACTAACATCGTCAGTTCACGTGAAATCCATGCAAATATGTACTGTCAAAATTTTGATGAACATCGAACATCGTGAAATCGAATTCGCTTGGTGGTACTCACTTGACATGAAAGTCTCCACACCGGTTTTTGACATTTCGCCAGCGAAAATAAATGCAGTTGCACTTTATTTCACAATGAAAAGATGTCATCGACAATCAATCAGAACGCGAGTGAACATTTATCTTACATTGAGTGAATAAAAAGCAAGTCTCCACGGCACCGTTTTCACCGTTTTTCGCTCGGTGAACTCAGTACATACCTTTATCGGGAAATAGTCATGGTATATTCAAGTTCTCTTGCCAACCAATAGATGGCCTTTACTTATGTATGCTATAAAAATTTCAAGTCATTTCGATTAGGACAAACCACATAGTACCCTTCCAAAGTTGATAGATGAGGTTCTTTGACAACAATTGATAAAATCGAGGATAGGGTGGTTAAATTCCTCTATTTGAAAGGGAAAAAAACTCGGAAAGTGAAAGAAGAGTTAGACTCTGTGTGACGACTCACCGTCTCCCTCATTTACAACCGCGAAACATTGGGGAGGCCGGGTTCAAACGAAGTAGTACAAGCATTTTTGACGATGAACGCTCTGGACGTCCAAAAATTGTTTCCACGTCAGTTTAGTGCACACAAACGTGATGGAAGCAAATAAGGAAATTGCTGAGGCTTGTGGGATATCATCTGAAAGGGTGCATACGATTTTACATGATGATTTATGCATGAGAAATTTATCTGCGCAATGGGTGCTGTTTCAGCTGTTTCAAAAAAATCCTACCGTTTTTTTACTGTCGACGAAACCTGGATCCATCACCATACTCCGGAGACTAAACAACAGTAAATGCAGTGGATTAAGGTGGGGGAACCAGCTCCAAAGAAGGCAAAGGTCGTTCTTTCTGCCGGAAAAGTGATGGCGACAGTTTTTTGGGACAGCCGTGGAGTAATTATGGTTGATTACCTCCAAAAAGGTAAAACCATTAACTTGGCGAGTAAGCATGTGCTGTTTCATAAGGACAACGCGCGAGTCCACACATATATGGTCGCAATGGCGAAATTTGATAAATTGAAGTTCGAATTGCTTCAACATCCACCCTATTCACCAGACCTAGCTCCGAGTGACTTTTTTTGTTTCCAAACTTGAAAAAATTTCTAAATGGGAAAAATATGGGTCAAATACCGAGGTTGAAGAGGCAGTAAAGCTGTATTTTTCAGGTTTACCTAAAGAATTTTTTTTCTGATGGTCTCAATGGTTGGGAAAAGCGTTTGACCAAATGTATTGACTTGCGTGGAGACTATGAAATTTTTGTTTGGCTTGAATTATGTGTTTTTCTTTAAAAGGCCCGAAACTTTTCAAATGACCCTCGTAGATACACAGTAAACCGTCGATTTATCCGAACATTTCATTAACCGAACGAGACTTTGCCATGGAAACTTTAATTAATCAGTTATCCAAACAATCCTTGTCGGCATTATTTTGGATAAACGATGTTCCACTGTACAAGCAAGATATTTCTGCCTAAATAGCTAAAATAAGAATATCAGAAACCAGACCGTTCTTCACAAAGATCAATGTGTTTGGTTGGGACGCAGCCTCCGCATCCCACGATACAGCCGTGGAGCCCTCCGCTGCCGTCCCGCTTCCCTTTAGCGCGGGTACACGATTTACAAAGAGTATATCTGTTTTGGAATGTCGTTGACGAATGTCGTAACATTTTTGCACTCTCCGAGTGGATATGCCCGTAAATCAGGAAATCACTCGGAGAGCAACATTCCAAAACAGATATACTTTTTGCAGACCGTTCTAATTCAGCACCTTTTTGGACTTCAGAATATTCTACAAGGGTCGTTTGGAATTGACTTTTCTCGGGGCGTCTGCCAAACAAACGATCTTGGTGACCAAAAATCTGATTTTAATCTTAACTCTTTGGAAAGATGCTCCACTAAATCTTTCTTTCCAAAAAAGTCTAGCTTTAAGCTGATTATGGAGTCTTAGGTGTAACATATTTACTGCTTCACTTACATTTTAGCAAATTTTCACAATTGAATCAAATTCTTTCGTCTGTTCCATCTTTGGTTTTATTGTAAAATATTTACACAGATATTTTTACCTTGATAATTTTCCACATTCCTCAAAAACGTCTAATATTACTTCCTATCACCTGTTGTAATGTTCCCACTAGAATTCTCTAACGACGCCTTCGCATGAAATAATCATAGCATCATCATTGCCACAATATTTTGAGACGTATGCCATGTACGTGATGTCTGTCGAATGTATACAGATTTAGCGATTATGTAAAAGCAAAATATTGAGCTCAACACCTTTTTTGGAATGTGACACAATGACGTCTCATAGTCCACTATTAAATCTGACCCATATGGTGTTCTATTGTATCCAGATTTTAGATTTATAATGAGAATATCTAACGTTGGCGTTTTCTCAAGTTTTCAACTTTTGCGTGATGATGACTCTATGATGGTTTTGTCTAGTATGGACAAAAGCGATACACTTTGGAATCTGACTCTATAATAACATCATCATCGTCTTCTTCGTCACCATATTATTCTTATGCATATTGTGTTTGTCATTGTTAAGTGTATTGATGAACACGAGCTCCTCTATACCGTTTGCTGGTGGCTGACCAGCGTAGACGCTGACTAGCGTAGACGCATAGACCATTCCTCCTCAGCTGCACTTCAGTATGCATAGTGGGTGTGCGAAGAAATTAATTGATGGCCGGATTACAATGTCATTTTGCGGTCTTCCGGTTTTCATTCATTTTTTTTTTGTTTTCCACTTTGATCCCTATTAAGTGTCGTATTAATGGACTTTTACATGTTACGTTTTATGAGGTATAAAGAAGGTGCTATTTGTCGTGCTCAGACGATGGATGGTTGTTGGTTGTTACTAACACGATTTACGATTTGTTTATTCGAACTGCAAAGGAGGTTACGTGTGGTATCTTGTTCTTATAACAGAGAGTTAATTTGAAATGCATTGGTTGTTTTAATTATGCGTCGTCGTGTCATTTTGATATATACTGACATGTAAATGCAGTGGCGGATCCAGAATTTTGAGAAGAAGGTTTCAAAATTTCGGTTATTAAAAATCAACTGTAAGATGATTATAACTATGTTAAAGTAAACAATCGTTCTGTTAAACCGTTTATTATAGAGAATCCCTGCTTTTATCGGCTAGTTACTATGTGTAAAGTTGCAATTTGATTTTAACGGAGTCATACCAGAAATTAATACGATCCGTCATTTTCACCAATCAGCGAATCGACTCCGAAAAAAAAAGGTTTTCAACTTTTGTGTGCAATTTTACCGGTTGAACTTAAAATTTCCTGCTATGTGGAAACTTATCAAGTTAAAATAATAGAATCGATGAATCTAGGGCCCTATCATGTAATTCGATTCGAATGGAATTGCTTTCGAAATGACTAAAGGTGTATCATGTAACTTGAAAACGAATTGCCTCCAAGTAATACGACTTTCGTCTTCCGGGCATACGAAAACGAAAAATAATCATGTAATTTGAAAGCCTCCGAAAATATGAACGATTTCATAGGAAACTCATTCGAGAGATAGGTTACTCTGAAGAAGTTGTTGTTATGCGTTTTTCTTGTAAATTAAATTTTCTGCCCGTTTTTTCCTGAAAAAAAATAGAAGAAATTGGTTAAAAATAATACTTTTTGTGTATGAGAAATCACATTTCATTCATATATTTTTTGGGATTTTGAATAGAAATTAACAAAAGAATTGCAATACTTTTTAATTTTTTTCACTGTTTTATTATTTTCGCTTAATTGTCTCTACATTTGAACGTGTCGCTTGTCATTTTGTTTTTAAGTTTATTTGGTTTCTAATCTTTATTTGTTAATCAGTTTAATATTTCCTGAGAAATTTTTCCTTGAATTGTATTTTGCATGGCGCATAATTTGAAATCCAATATCCAATTGACAACATCGCGTTGGGGATTTATGACACAACAGTCAGCCAAAGGGAGAAATTTTATTCCAATTGCGTTTTAATTTAACAATGGTAATGTCCGTTTAAGAAAAAAGTCCCTACTAACTCCTCGAAACGAACGAGTTACATGATAGCCGCTAGGTTCTTCATCGGACAGGATCATTGTCCAAGTAAAACGCAAGCGGATCAAAAATTCCACCTTCGGATCAATTTTCCAGATTGTCATTTTGTATGGGACTTTCCATGATCCATCCAGAGATTTGTTGTGAATGGGAAATTCAAATCAAATTGCAACGTACATCATATGCGGCAGTCAAAAACAGCATTAAGCTATTCCTTAGCATCTGACCCAGACATGGCCTGTTTCATAGGAATTTCCGACAGGAATCTTTCCTCAACTTCTTCACGCTGCTTCGTGTTGCATTTGTAGATTTTTTCGCGGCCTTCCTCTCGAACCAGTTGGAACTATACTCGGTCTACCTCGTCCTCTGCTCGGTGGATTGTCGTAGCTCTGATTCTCGCCAATAATGTCGGTAGAAGCGTTGTCCAAATCTTCGCCGGTGCACCCTCGAAAACCTCATTGCCAGTGTTGTCCTTCACGCGATTCTTTTCGTTTGCATTCCGCTCGTCTCTACCATCGACACCGCTATCGACGATGTAAACAATTCTATTTGAGCGATCAGGGTGCTTCTTAACTTCGGAAGACACATGCATCGGTTAAAAAATTCGCCAGTTCGAAGTATCATCAATTCCCAAGTCCGTATTGACATGATCTTCGACGCATACTTGCAGCGATTTGTCACGATTACTGGATCGGCATTCACTTTCGTCGGTGAGTTTTACGTCAGGACTGATGCAAACTCTCTTTTCTTTGATTGACCAAACTCGAAATCCCTTACTGCCTTCGGTATAGCCAAGAAAGATTCCTAATTCACCTCTCGTGTTAAATTTTCCTTTGTCTGGTTTCGGTTCAAGTAATAAATTTCTGAAGTAATTTACGTTGGGGATGTTCCCTGTCCACAACTCGAAAGGCGTCTTTCCATCTAGGCTCTTCGATGGCAGGCGGCTACGAATATAGTTAGCGGTATTAATCGCCTCGGCCCAAAAAGAAGATGACCGGGATTATCAGGGATCGTGAACCTTCTTGTAATTCCACGGCCTTTCAAATATTCGTCGAACTCGCAACTTATATGTATATTCGCCTCTATTATTGGACTGGATGCATTTCACGGACTTTCCAATTTGTTTTTCGACGATTGCAATGAAATCTTTGATGGTTTGCATGATTTTAGATTTCAGAAATCGGACCTCACACCATCTAGATTTATTGTCCACGAATACATACTGCGAAATACCTAGCTGTATTGTATGTATGATTTGTAAAAATTTGGATTTCTTACGCTTTCTTTGGAAACGGCTTCCTTGCAGACATGTGTCGCATTTCAGTTCGGAAAATGTTGCCTCCAATTCCACTCCTCGCACGACTGCCCGCGATGATGTCTTTGATATTTGCGTGCAAAAATCTCCTGTGGGAGAGTGCCATTGTTGCCTTCGATGGATGCTGCCGTCGCTGCAGAATGTGCATTGCCATTGTTTTCGCTGATGTAATATAGGTCACCGATCCGGTCAGCCCAATGCGTCTATTCATATCCGAAACAACCGTCTTATGTTTTTCAAAGCGAACGACAAGTCGGCGATCCACAATTTTTGCGATCGACATCAAATTAGTGCGAAGGTCAGGCACACACAATGTCTTTTCTAACGAAACGTTTTTAGTTTTGCCGGAAACTTTTGTCGTAACATCGACCCTACCTTCTCCGGTAATTAACGTGGGCACAAATAACTAAAGTAGTAAGGGTTGCGACAAAGATGCGACGTCGGTCGCTGTCGAGGCTGCACTTCCGTCCGAATTGTCCACTACTGTTACTAGAATTCAAAAACATGTTTTCGGCATTCTGCGCGAATTGCTTTTTGTTAGCTTTACACTGTTTGGCCAAGTGTCCTGGCCTTTTACACTTGTAACAATGTTTATTCGTGTTAGTGTTCGCTTTCGGTTCGGTGTTCGTTCCTGGAAATCGTGGTCCGGGTTTGTTTGCCAACAAGACGTCCGTTGTTGCAACACTATTTTTTCGGGCTTTACTATCTTCAATAATCTTGATACTCTGAGCCTCCGGGGTGGGTAGGCTATCCCGTGATTCGATTGCGCACCGAAAATTTTCGAATTTAGCCGACAGACTATACAGTAACATTATCGTCAGTAAGTCTTCGTTCACTGGGATGGAAATTTCGACCAATTTATCAACGGTGTCGAAAAACTTGTCGAGATACTCCCGCGCGTTTTCACTTTTGGCCATTTTTGACTGCATGAGTTTTTTCGAAAGCGTAGCGTTGCGAGCAGACCCGGCCGACTGAAAAATGTTCATCAATTTTTGTCACACTGCATGCGATGTTTCGCAGTTTTTAATGTTTTTCAGCTCATTTGGATGTACGGTAAGAGTAATGTCAGACTTCGCTTTTTGGTCCTTGCGTATCCACAATTGGATGGAATCGGCATTATTCTCGGTCACTTTTGGTTTTATTTTCTAGCCACTCGAGTATTCC
The DNA here is from genome assembly GCA_949715475.1 of Microchrysa polita. Classification (NCBI taxonomy): domain Eukaryota; kingdom Metazoa; phylum Arthropoda; class Insecta; order Diptera; family Stratiomyidae; genus Microchrysa; species Microchrysa polita. The sequence continues at coordinate 127,582,889 of OX454415.1, read as the reverse complement.
CATAGGTCGTTTTGAATTAATATCGCTTGCATCTGAAGATTCCACGTCTCTTAATTGTTCTTTGTATGAGCAACTCGATACGCACTGAATTTGACGCGGCCATTTTCATTGCTATTAACAAAACTCCCGAAACACGATTAATAAACGTAAACGATTCACCGATTTCTTTCGATAATGCGGTAGAGGTAGACATATTATTTGGAATGTTCAAACTGATATTTTAATAATTTTTCTTCTTAACAAAGCCTTACGTGCAACTAAAGTTCTTACAATGGATTTTTTAAGCTTTCCTATAAACATTACTTTTAAGACGATTTGTTGATAAATATTTCCAGTTTAAAGGAAATGTACTATTCATAAACGAGATTGGATCGCTTTCGTCTAATCCTCACAAAATAATAGAGAAATTGTACGAACGCAGAATCATTTTACATACCTGCAAGACAACAATAATTAAAAATAATAATGAATCGATCTTAAAATTTGCCTATACATACACATATGGACGAAAAAATAAGTACACCCCTCATGTACCTTTTTATGCCAAATTTTCATACCCCTTTTAAAATTGAATTACTCCAAATAGATAGTAATTACAACAATTAGGATACAACAATGCTAACGGAACCGAAAAACTAAATGGCATCCCCCTATTATCTTAGTCCCTCCCGATATTAGCTTTGAAGTGGGTTTTCAGCTTGGTCAAAATAATAAGTACACCATTGGTTTTTTCAATCTTTTGACAACAAGTTGCTATTTTCCGTAAGGATTTGTTTTTTTATTAATTGGTGTATGCAAGAAGCGTTAAATTAAAAACAAACAAAAATACTTATAAGGCGAAAAACGTATGGTAGAATACAAGAATTAAAGCAGTTTTGACAAAAAGTTTGGAAGTTTCCATGGTGACGTCAAAAAGTGTTGACGGTTCAAGAAAATTTGGGACGGATAGTTCTTCTTCTTCCAGACCGAACAATGAAAACTCACAGAATATTCTGTTTTATTTATGAGCTCGTAATAAATTTGATTGGAAACTACTCTTATCGTAATATTCTTCATTCAGGAAAAAAATAATATAATATACACTACATCTACTGACTATTTCCCATGGAGGCGAAAAAAACATGGTTTATGGTTTAATTCTCATAGTTTGGTTTCGTTCAAATATACCTAATAACCGTTACTATGAGGCAATTTCCATATAAGAAATGTTAGTTGAGAGTCCTAGAATATTTCACTGATGAACACACACACTTTAAATGGGAATTTCAGCAGGATGTTAACCCTAACCGTACCTCACAAACTGGTCAAGGATCCGTTTCAACCAAGTCGGGTGGCTTTTCAGGTTGTTACTAGAGTTAAATTGAATCTGGAATGTTCAGGGTGAGTTGAATCAATGAACCAGAAACACAGTTTTCACAAAACGGACCAATTACGGAAATTTCCTGGAAGTAACTGGATTTATGGATGTATGGGAACATGCCATAAGAATTATATCCAAAGGGCCAACAAAAACCTTCTTTTCTTTAAAAATAATGGACCATTTACTTTTAAATAATAAAATAAATTAAATTCTTGTCCAATCAGAACTTAATATTTTAATTAAAACAAGTTTTAATCAAATTAACTGACAAGTACTTATTATTATTATAGGCTGGACAACCTATTTTAGTCAGTTCGTACTTTTTCAAGTTAAATTAAAGGGGTTGGATACGATATCCCCAGTCACAAAATCCCCAAACCAAAATCCCCAAATCAAAATTCCCATAATCAAAATCCCCATAATCAAAATCCCCGAAATCAAAATCCCCCAAATCAAAATACCCAAAACCAAAATCCCCAAACAAAATTCCCCATTTGATGATGGGGAATGGAGACTTTCTTTAGGCTATTGTAGATGGTAAATGATAGATGTTAAATGGCAGATGATAAATGGTAGATGTTAAATGGTAGATGGTTAATGGTAGACGGATGGTAGCTTGTAAATGGTTGATGACAGATGGTAAATGGTAGATTGTAAATTGCAAATGGTGGGTGGTAAATAGCAAATAGTAGATGGTAAATGGTAGGTGCTTTAGACTATTGTAATTGAATAGTCCTACTATGCAATAAAAAAATCACCGTCGTGGACTGATATATATGCAAATCAACGGCAAACTCTTTCTCTTTGATGTAACACAGAACAACAGCAGATAATGTGCAGGCGATTAAATATGCAATCGGTTCCAACAATAAGCCAACCAAGTTTTCCGCGAATATTCGTTCGGATGAGGACTTGTCTCGACGATGTTAAAGAAAACCTATTATGTTTAGAACGATATATGCAATGGACTCGAATATTTTGTTTGTGCTAATCAAAAAATAAGTTAGTATCGATTTACGTCCCTCCTAGTGCCATTTACCATCTACCATTTAACACCTTCCATCTACCATCAACCATCAACAATTTACAGTCTTTCATCCATCAACCATTTACCATCTACCAGCCATTTTACTACCATCCATCTACCATTTACCATCATATTTCGGGTGTTAGGGGATTTTATGATTGGGGATTTTGTATATGGGTATTATGATTATGGGGATTTTGAATATGGGGATTTTTCTTCGTTTGGGGATTTTGTGATTGGGGATTTCGTATGGTTCCCAAATTAAAGCTGTTATTTATTATAATATGCTAATTTACATATTATTTGATTCCTCACCAATTAAGTATTTAAATCTTTCCATATGATTTTATTTCCTCAAATAACTACTTGACTACAGGGTGATAAGAAAAATTCGTATGGGTGTACTTATTTCTTTGGCCATATGTGTACATATTTATATGTGCTAAATACAAAAACGTAAAACATACATGTTCGACGGAATCTCGAACAAAATGCAGGATAATAAAATAAAGAACCCATTAATTTCGCCAGATTAACATTCCTTCACCGTAAAATCTCCAAAATGATTTGGCAACATCTTTGAATAATGAAACAAAAATTTATTGACTTGTTAGTCTATGATGCGATGAAATCTATTGCATCCATTAAACATGATGCTCGCCATTAACACAATTCATTGTTCATTAGACGTTGTGCGGGCAATGTTCATCCATTTGTTCTATATTCATGACTCATCGGAAATTTCCTTGCGAATGGCGCGAGATTGAAACCAAATACACGCGCTCAATTCATCGACCGGGCGGCAGCCGGCCGCACCGGCTTAATTAAGGAAATGAATAGGAAAATTAATTCTGGGAATTCCCATAATAATAGGACCATAGCATCAATCGAAACAATAAAAGCAGCCGAAGAAATATACACGTCAGATATGGTATCAACATAAGTATGGTAAATTGTTGTGCAGATTATATTGATAGGAGGTCTCTGACTATACGTAGGAGTCCGTCTGTATGTAATTGTTTCAATACTCTGTGGCTATATGTTCTCGGTTCTCAGATCTCCTATCCCAGGTCCATATACAATTTGTATAATTGAAATGTTTGTTGCCAAACAAAAAATACCACCAACAGAGTGTTTTTGAGAGGTCCCAAAAGATTGGTATTGTCGGCAGATGACTGGAGTCCCGCCCCTATTCAAATGACACACGAATGTGACGTTAAAAATGAATGTGACGAATTATCCCTCGAATTGATAGGATTGTACGACAATAAATACACAATTTCGTATAAATACTGTATTGAACTCTAAGAGGGAAAAAGCTTGTCTTTTCATAAGAACAAGAACGTCGTATTTGTCTTCTATTCTTTTCCAAACGAATTGATATGTACTTTTAGAAGATACAAACGAATTCTCAATGACTTACAATGACTTGTGTATGCAATTGATGTAGACGTGCAATCAATTGCATTTGTTTTGTATCGAATCTTATATGGGCTCCATATGTCCAGAGCTTCTTTGAAATTACCAATGCACAATCGTGTCGACCACCACCAGTGCTATAGTCTACCGCATTCCCTCCATAGCATCTAATGACACGGTATAGAATTCTCCATAAATGTCCCGGACTCTTGGGACATATCACGATGCAATGCAGCCTATTTTGTCCTGCTGCGTGGCACATTCGACGATAGATACAGCCTATAACACATGATTGGAATAATTTACCTTGTTGGAAACCGAACGTTGTTTGGGGTATGTCCGCAGACAATTTATTTGTCCATTGTGATTCAGGAGGAAGAAGTATGTATGATGTATACATGAATGTAGTATTGCGACACGAGAAAATACAAAACACACGTGAGGGAATACTATTGAGTGAAGGTAATCCAATGAAGTTATTTTTTAAGTCTGGACGAAAAAACCATCCGTTCAAAAATACAGCAGTCGTATGCCATTTCATAAAATAAGCGACTTAAAGACCTCAATAATGGAGGAGCGCGGTTCAGGTTTTGTAATTTGCCGAACCGGCTGGTCGTAACTTGGTTTGTGGCTGATCCTTCTAAAGCTGCTGATTCTTCGCTACTGCCGGGTTAAGGTTTGTGTTCCTTAACGTGGTCCGTTCGATGATCGCTCAGTGAAATTCAAAATTAAAAAATTCAAATATCAAAATTCAAAATTCAAATGGAGGTCAGCGTAAAAATTAAGTTTCACCTGGTCTAGGCGATAGCCGATGCTAGAAATGCAGCCACATTCAAAACATGGAATGTTTAATATGCTGAAGATGCACTTAATTAAATACATACATCTTCTTCTTCTTCTTCTTCTTCCTTGCCTCGTTCTTTATACCGCTCCACGGTTTCGCGTTGCTCGACCTGCGGTGTAGGCACATCGCCCGTTTTGGCGATAATTTCTCAGCATATTTCTACAGGCAGGTCTATCTTGTATCGTGTCATCGCCGAGACCAATGCGTTGTTGTTGCTTTTTCATTTGACATATCCAGGTGTTCTTCGGTCTGCCTCTGGCCTTGGATCCATCAAGTGGAACTTCCATTGATATCGCTTTCTTTGCGGGGTTCTCAGGCGGACGCCTTTGAACATGGCATTACCAATCTATTTGTCGGTCTTCAAGCTTTTCGGTGATTGGTTGGTCTATGGACAAGCTGCCTCGGATGTAGCTACTCTTGATGTGGTCCCTTTTGGTTACACCAACTGACATGCGTAACATTTTCATTTCAGTCGCTGTCATTTCTTTCGCGTAACTTTCATACATGGTCCAGCATTCTGATCCATGAGTGCGGGACGTACAACCGTTTTGTACAACTTGCCCTTTAGCTTCAGTGGCATTTTCTTATCGCAGAAAAATCCTGAGTTTTCTCGCCACGTTATCCACCCAACCTTTGTGCGGTGTTTGATGTCATCATCGCATGTAGCTCCGCTGTTCACCATCGAGCCAAAGTACTTGAACTTGGTACAAGACTTAAGCTGCTCTCCTTTGACGTACATATTTGGTATCGGTGCATCTGGGTCTGATAATGGGCAGCATAAGAACTCAGTCTTTGTTATACTTACCCTCAGTCCATGCTCCTCCAGAATGTCACACCATTTTGTAAGGGCAGCTTGCAAGGCAACGATGTTTGGGCTACTGAGGACTATATCATCGGCAAAAAGAAGTGATATTTCTAGGCCGTCGGATATACGTGTTAATAAGTAGCACATGATGATGTTGAAGAGCAACGGACTCAATACACTGCCCTGGTGTAATCCGACATTCACCGGAAATTCTTCTGATTCACCGGCTGTGCATCTAACCTTAGTCGTAGCTCCATCATACATGTCTCGTATCATCCTGACGTATGCCTCAGGGACATTAAGTGCTCTCAAGGCCAACCATATCAGATCACGAGGTACTCTATCGAATGCCTTTTCCAAATCGATGAACACAAAGTGCAAGTCCTTTCGTGCTGCTCTATACTTTTCCATCGCAATACGAATGCACTGAATCGCATCGACTGTAGATCGACCTTCAACAAAGCCGCATTGATTGTCATTCAACCGCACAATCTTTCTCAATCGGTTGCAGACAACTCGCTCGTAGATCTTCAGTGTATGAGGTGTTAACTTAAGCCCTATAGTTGTTGAGTTTGCGTGAGTCTCCCTTGTTCTTATAGAAAGGAAGAAGAAAACTTTCCCTGAAAGCATCTGGCATCGGTTGCCCACCTTTGATTTTGTTGAAGAGGACTGTGAGCCAACTAAGCCCGACATTTTCCATTTTCAACCAAAATTCCGCGGGGATTTTGTCCGGTCCAACTGCCTTTCCACGTTTGATCTGATGCATTGCCTCCATCACCTCTTCCTCTGAGATACCTTCAATATTGGTGGTATTTGGCTCAACATCTTGAAAAGCTGCTCGAGGGAATTCTTCATTTAGAAGTTCGTCAAAATACTGTCGCATCCTGCCACAAATTGCCGTATCGTCAATCAATACATACATCTAATAATTGTAAAATAAACGGATTGCTTTCGTAATTCACCAATCACGCCTTCCGTCTTAAAGACAATTTTATGCCCCCTAGGCCTAAAAAAGGGCGTTCAGCGCCACTTCTTTCTCTGTATTTTTTTTTTTTGTTAAAAATGTTCAACTTTCCACAGTATTTAGTACTTATAAACTGTTTAAGACCAGGTCAAAGTACACCAACGTCAAATGCAAAATCTATAACCTTTTTACCCCCACATTGATTTGTACTCGTCGCTGTCTATTGATGTCCATGACAATAGTGCATCCATCGCATATACGTATACTCACACATTTCACAAGCAGCGCCACCATATTTTATTGGAAACACCCAAGAGAATGTCAAATCGATTTGATAAAACTTTTATAAATCGACGGCGGCGTCAAGGGTCACGGAACAACGTACGTTTGTTCGATTTCAAAAAGACTCTTCGTTAAGAAGGGTATTGCAACGATCTAGAAACTAAATAAAATGTATAAAATCAACACAACAATGGTGGAGAATATACATATCGCTTGTTGTAAGTGAAGTGAATAGAATTTGCATGCAATTTACATGTAACATATTCGTATCGTTGTCCTCTGGATGCACAGCGCACCCAATCTCATTGTAGTCTGAAGTGAAACACAACAGAATATGTAACGCAGCAATTGTCCGATTTTTACATATGTACATAAAAGTAAACGGCGCGGCAGTACTATCTAACTCTGGGGGCTTAATGGATCTGGAGGAGAGACACAGTCTGTTGTCTGTATGAAGAGTGGATCATACTTGTGGCCTAATTACTTCATATCTATACGGAAAAGTGTGTATAACAATGGAAAACATTTTCCAAACAATTAGCAACACAATGATGGAAAGTCGATTGAAATGTTGACTGACTGTTGGTTTTGATCATAATGATGCTCATTGTTTTGCTTTTATAACTTTTTTCGTAAATCTACCACTTTTTTTAACAAAATTTTAGAATCTACCAAGCTACCACTAAAAATTTCAAATATGCCCAAATCTACAACAATTTGTTAATTCCAAAATTTTGCACATTTTCCAAATTTCGCAAACATTAATTACCATAGGAGTTGGCAAACATTTTTTCCATTATTAAAAATTGTATTCACCGCATGTCGAAATTATGTTTATTGTTTTTAGAAAACTTGAAGATTTGTTTATTATATTCTCCCGGAAAAAGGCCTCTTCTTCTTGGCAAGCCATGAGTTTCGTCACCCAATACCCGGCTAATGAGAATCTACCACTTACTGGTGAATTTTCTAGAGGTTGAGGCAAAATATGAGAGTGTGATCAAAGTCTGACTTTTCGTTTTATATTTTTTTTTTTCATTTTCTTCTTTTGTGTTAAGTGAGTTTATCGATTCACTTGTTACAATAAGAAAACTTAGTCTGGCTTATTTGAAGCAAATGTTAAATTTAGGAAAACATTATGAACGTTAAAAAATAGGATCTACCGAACATAATGTTTTGTATACCTACATATATTTTTTTTGCTATACTGTATTAAGGACTGTCCATTAATTTATTTTTCTTTCTGTATTTCCAGGTATGTCAAATTATGGAGCATTTAATGGACACTATGCAGTGGCGGATCCAGGATTTTGAGTGGGAAGGGAAGGGGGTTCAACATTTCGGTTATTGAAAAATAATTATTAAGATAAATCCATTCGGTAAAAAAATCATTCTGGCAAATCGTTTATTTTGGGGAATTCCTGCTTTTATGTATCTTTATCGGCTAACTACTATGCATAAAATTCCAATTGTGCGACATTGCAGAAAGTGCTTTTCAACTTTTAAATGCAACTGCGAAATTACCTGCTGCGCAGAAACGTCACAAAAAATTAAGTGTTGAAAACAATCACCATATTCTTTGGCATGACATTTTTGGCAGGGAATTTTCTGAAATTCTCATTTGCTGTATTCAGTGACAAAAATATTTTTTTAGTAAGATTTTTTGACGTTTTTAAAATTGTTTGTGTTCCGTGCGTCACTGTGTATTATTATATATATCTGCAAAATTTTTTTATTAAAGTTGCGCATCAATCATGATTCAGGGACGTAGCCAGCTTTTTGTTTCGGGAGGGTTCTAAATATTGCTGTGTTACCAAAATTTGGAGTTACCATTGTTTTTTATTGAATTCAAACGACAAAAATGTGACCTGTAAAAATTTTGTTGAAAAAGATTTTCATCATTAAAATAGTCCATTAGTGGCTTGCCAGGTTAATTTTATCAGGCTGAAAACACCAAAAAACTAGAAGATTCGAGACTTCCGAGAGAAGTTGAAGTGAAGTCAATGAAATAAGCATAATATGATATTACAAAATGACCGAGTTTCTGATGAAAAGAAAAATTTGAAATACAGCCGGTATTAGAAATATCTTCTGCTAGAATGATCTATTTATTTGGACTTTTCGCTTTTCGTTAAGAACCCCGAGATTTGTACATTCAGATTCATTTACCCTCTAATTTTGCCGAAAATTATGTGATCTGAATGCCGAACGCCTTCATGGGCGTAGATTTAGGCATTATTTCAGTCATCAAAAGCATTCATTTTGGACGGTGTGGAGAACACAGAATAAAAATGTAGGATCTGTCCCCCTGAAGAACGTCTGGCCACCCTATCCCATGCACATTTCTATGTGACGTATCTTCTACGAAAGCTATAGGGGGAAAGGTGGAAGCTTTGACTATGCTCCTCGAACCGCCAGCCCCGACTTAAATATTTTCATTGCGATCTGCAATAATTGCTTATATTAACTCGCTCTGAATCCCGGAATAGTCTAGCACAGATAGCTCAAAACCCAAACATTAAAAAAAAAGGAATTTGAATGCCAAATTGTTGAATACACTGCTCAATATACGCAGTCAAAAGTTACACTAATTTGCGCCATGGGTAAAGGGGGAGGGAAGGGCAAAGGGGTGAAAATAAAGTTTTTTGCAAATATCTGGAAAACTATGAGTCTGAGCTTGAAATGTCCAGAGGACGAAACAAATTAAACAAAATTACCTTTGTAACGATATATAACACTCTAGACATTTTCTCAGAAAATTATACCCTAGACCCAAAAGTATTATAGTGAATTTACATTTTTTGAGTTTTACATTTCGCACTGTAACTCTTGATAGAATAGACCTACCGTTATAAGATCTTGTCCATATATTGATAACAAAATTTGTTTGATTTGTACCAAAAATTGGAGTGGTCCGACCATTTTTTTTTATGTTTAGGTTTGGGGCTATTATGAACCAATTGTACTGGACTAGAAGTGGAAAGTTCAAAGCCGCAAGCTCTAATGAAAAAATTTGAAAATAATTCCATTTTATAAGAAACTCTACAGTGGTTCAAATCTGTTTCAGATCGTGCCCCACTTGCGATGTCGGTTAGGTATGGCGCCTCGCTAGGAATTAAAATAACGACAAAATTTGAAAATAGGCATGGAAAGCTGGCCAAAGTTTGATTTAAATCGTGACCGCGTCCAATACTCAGCTGGTTAAACAATTCAAAAGATGTTCAATATAATTTTTAAATAAAAAGAGCCGTTCCTCATTGTTTGGCTAAACAAGCACAAACACCAACAATTCACCTTCAATTCGGCGGGTTTAGTTAAGCCATAAGAAAATCTTCACGTTTATTTTTCGCTCAGTGATACGTCGCAAGGCAAAATTACCGTTACTGCTTAGATGCTTTCTGACCGCAGTATGGCAATAACTATTACTTCCGCTAGATTTCGTAAGATGTTTGAGTCAGAATAGTGATACTGCAAAACAAACCATAATGCATCAATATTTAGTAATACCCACACCCCTATTTCCAGACGTCACACCTACCTAGTGAAGCGTGCCCCACAGTTTGGGAAACACTGCTCTATACAAAGTATGAATATGGTTTTGCTGGTCTCTGCTAGCGATCCGATTGCCTTTTGAGTGAATGTGCAATTCCATGTTATCATCACGCAAATTTCGATGTCTTTTGAATCCCAATAATATTAATGGTAAATCAAAAATAAGACAAAATTTTTTCAGCGAAGTCTTAAATTAGGCGTGTTTTTTTTTCATTCCGGTGTAGGTTAGTTTAGTGTAACTACATGGGGTTATAATAAAAAAATATGACCCGCATTACAGGTTATACTTCAAAATGCTTGTTGCAATCACATTAATCCACGCGTTTGTTGTTGCGAGTATTGCGGAAATCGGAAGCCTGTGAAGCAACTCGCTAGTCCAATATTGTTTTAATTTTATAATTTCGGAGTGGGCTGCAAATCTTTACATACTTAAAACCGTAGGATCGCCGCGCACAATATATTTTTTTCCATCGTAGCTGCAGTAGAAGTGACAAAGGGTGCCGCTTTTCCCCATCGGCCTCCGGTAGTCGTTTCTATCTCCAACGACCTCATAACTTCTTCTGATGATTGGATGGTAGCAAAAAAATCCCACGAAACTTTACAAAATAATGACGCATCTTAAATTTTGTTAAATATGATCTACAATCACGATCAATAACTAACCATCTTACATATGCATGCATCATTTTGTTGTTTAGTACTTGAAGTAATTAAAATAAACCAAATCTGTCGATGATACAATCCAGACAACGATGCGATTACACATGCAAGGAAATTGAGTTCGATGAAGCTTATATTCCCGTATAGCAAAGATCATCTAATCGATAGCTGCTGCCGATTTCGTATGGAAGAATCTTGCTTCGCAATAGATCTCAGAAAAATCTCTACATGCTTACTTGGATTACCCCTACATGCATGCTTACTTTTAAAGCCATATTTATACTAGAGAAAATAATTTAAATGTACAGCTTCATGATGATGCTCTATATTTTTTTTTCAAATAACCTAACTTGCTGAAAGTTTTAAATTTCAGCAAAATGTGTCAAATTGTTCTTTTTTTTTTGTCTACAAATTCATTCATCATTAAGGTCGATTCACACTTTGCATTCATCAGTCACAGTCGCAGTCATTTTCCATACATGTTGGCAGATTGTCAGTCAATCAATTAACTGTCAATCTGTAAGCTTGTATGGAAATTGACTGTGACTGATGACTGAAAAGTGTGGATCGAACTTTAAATATAAAAAAATCAATTTCTATAAATTATTCATTTCCACAATATTGGATTGCGAGCTAAAACTCTACGCTCGGGTGTGAACGTACTATAACAACTTCTAAACTTCAATACACACATATCTCACAAGATTTATCTAATAAATCAAACCTTGAGAAATATGTATGAACGCGCACGGTTCATTTGAAATTTGTTAGCATTTCAGATTCCAAGTAATACGAGTATGCGAGCGAGAGACGTCCATTTACCATTGGAAATTGTTGGACTTATGTATGTACATTTTAAAAACAACAACATTCGCAAAAACAATTCTTTTGCGATCAGAACAAAATAATTGAATCTTACCCGCCAATTTATTTAAGCACTGAAAACTGTTTAAAAAGCTCTTTTTTTATATTATACTCTAGACCATGCATTCTCAAAGTGGTCCCTACGGACCCCTTGGGGTCTGCGAAGCCGTTCTGGTGGTCCGCGGGAGGTGTGAGAAAATTTGGGGGTCCGTGAAGCCGATTAGGGGGTCCGAAAAAGATTTTGATAAAATAAAATATTTACTAACCATTTGTACTCCATTTCAAATTATTTTTTACGAGAGACAGTATTACTCCAGGAAATTTGAACAAAAATTTAGGAACTTCGGAAAAATTAGGTGAAGCTGTATTTTTGTATGAGCCTTCCTTTCGAGGTCCTACACAAGATCCCGAAAGTCCCCGTCTGTACGAGTGCCGCTAGCGGGTCAAAGACACTGTTTTTTATTTCGAATATCTCGATAACGGTAATATGTGCTGAAAAGTGGTGTAAGGCTAGTTTGTAGCTCTTATGATTCCAGAATAAAATGTCAAAATTCAATTTTGATTCGAGCATTCCTAACGGTGCCAGCAGGTCCAACGGTATTTTAAAAAAGGTTTCACGAAAGTCTCTATAAGGGTGGTAACTCTGGCTATAAGATGTATGGCTAATTCGTAGCAAATATGGTTCTGAAGAAAGTGAACAAATTTCCCATCCATATGTTCATCCTCGGGTGCTCTCTCTTTGGTTCCTGTTAACCCCCTGTGGGGCATAGGGCATCAACTACGCCTACTTTCCACCTCATTCTGTTCTGTGCCATCGTCTTTAGTGGCCAGACGCCACTGTTTTCTTAATAAAGCGTTTCTTGGTCGTCCAATGGCGTCTTGCATTGGCTTCCATGTGACACGAAGGAGATCATCATTCGAAATAATCTCCGGCCAGCGGATTTGTAGGATGCGCATTAAGGTTGCTAGGGTTCAAACCAAAGCCACCTATATCAGAAAGCCGGGAACCAACAACACATGCGCACAAATCGAGCCTATGAACATGTCGTATATACGTTGCACGATGCACTAACACAAGCACAGCGCATGTAAAAAAAACCGTGTCTGCTCTGATAAAAATCGCGAAAACACGTGGAAAACTCACTTTTTATCGGGATTTTTTTCTTTCACTGCATTATAGACACTTCAATTCACGACACATTGCACTTTTCGCGACGAAAATCGACCGGGAACCAATACTTTTCGTGTAAAGTTTGCCGCGACCCAACCCGATTTGCCTTTACCGCAATGTAAATTTTCCAACTAATCGAGCCTATGATCTGCCGCAAAAGTATATGAGCGGGTTCTGGTTCCGGGCTTTGAAATATAGATGGCTTTGGTTCAAACCTTAGAAAAACGAGAATTTTTGGGTTTGTTTTCGTTAATGAGTGCATTCAGCGAGCACATATTGGAAAAACCAACTGGAAAGTGTTCTCTCCCCGCGTCCGACATGACCGACATATTCGGTAAATTCAATGAAATCAATTTACAACTGCAGGGTGATAAGTTAAATTTAATTTAAGATAAAAGTATGATATACTCGTTTGTGACAAAGCTTGTATTGTTCAAGCAGAACATACGTAGATCCAAATGCTGTCAGTTTCCAAATCATGGAAATTTGCCTAAAAAAATGAAGACCTTTCGGTTAACTGCGAGCACCTTGAGGAATTTCATTCGGATTTTAAAAGAAGATTTGAAGATATTCAAACTCAATATTCCTGTTTGAGTGTTGAATACGTTTTTTATAGTCAAGAAGGAGACATTCTCAAGCAGGAGCCAGTTTTTGAGTTTTAAACGAATGAAAAGTTGAAACCTAAGTTCGAGGAAGGGTATCTGCAATTTTGACTTCGAAAAACCATGCCAAGGTATCCTGAATTGTGGTCCATTGTTGAGTTCCTTTTAATCGCTTGTCCCACATCGTATTTAGTTGTATTAAGCACAAAAAAAATTGTTAAAACATTGAAACTATTTTTACTGTGTATCTATTTAACAAAATATTTAATGTATCTAATATATTAAATAAATTTAAACATTCAAGGCTTGGAATTCAGTAGGGGGTCCCTAAACAGGCTTCTCACGTGTGAAGGGGTCCTTGGTCAAAATAAGTTTGAGAATGCCTGCTCTAGACCGGTGTTTCTTAATCTTAACCTTTTGTTAACGAGGACCACCAAACTGGCAAAATAAAAAAAAAATATTTAGACATCCTCTACAAATCCCCGTAAACTTCTTTGGATAACCTATACGTACGTCCATGACATAAGAATATGTACGCTCAATTTCGGCCTGAAGTCGGTTTTAAAGTACATACACAGATCAGTTTATGCTGATTTTTTTTTTTATTTATCTTTCAGGGCACTGACTGTGTTCGGAAGTGACCGTGCAGACCATGGTTAACTCAGCAGAGACTGTCTGAATTTTCAGAAACGCATTCTACTCTATTGATCAAGGGAGCACTTTTAGAAAATTTGCTCGTAGCTCTTAGATAGACTTCTTCTTCTTTCTTGATTGTAGTGCGAGTCCGTGGAATCGAATCCAACGGATTTTCATTCTGTCAAAATCCAAGTCCGCCTGTGGGTGAGCTCATTTGATAGAAAAAAAATTAATTAAAGGTATTTGTGTCTACAAATTCGCTGTGACCTTGCAGCCTAAAGAGACGCCGTTAATAAGGTACGAGGGAGCGGATTATGATGTGCTTGATGTTTTTGCAACGCTTTTTGCGCTCCATTGTATTTTCTGAATGGTCTGAATTGTCTGGGCGTGCTCAGCCGAACACAAGTGCTAATTGAAAGCTTCTTCGGAGGACTGTCCTTTCAACACTCAAAAATAATTTCATTTTTTTAAAATCAACTAAAGTGTGAATCTAAACCCGAAGAAGTAACATTACTCAAAACAGTGTCTGGCAAAGACCCTTAACACAAAATGTTGGCAGGTTACTGAAATTAATTAGGAAAGACAACTGATTTTCTAGATGTCAATCGATACAAAAGACTGTTATCCCATAGATATGCTATTAGAGAAGAGCCCAGTGCATTCATAACTGTACTATAATCTAATATAAACCTAGAAATATGTATATCAATATTTATCCTCTGTAGCCTTCTACTGAGATGTTTTCGTACACAATTTTATGCAATGGAGGTCCAGTTAACACACTGCATTTGTGATAATTGCAAAGGACAACTCATTAAAAATGTGTTGAACTAGTTTCCGTTAGGATTACATAAACATAATTCCTGATAAACTCACAAGGCTATGACCTATTGCTTAATTGACGAACCAAACATTTTTGGCCAAAAGTCACTTTAGAGAGTTCTTCCAAAATTGATAATTTCTTCACTAAATTTTGAAAACAGGAGCCAAGGCTCTGTGGACCACTTCAAATAGCTTCAGGGACCACTAGTGGTCCGCAGACCACCGGTTAAGAAAAAGTGCTCCAGACCTAAGTCTTGACTAAATGCACTTGTATATATATAACAGTTTTGTTTTAATACCTCCATGATTACAATTACAACTGCTCTCCAAATTAAGCTAGGCTAGACGGAATAAATTTTGTTGAGTATTAAAGGAAGCATCACAATCGAAAATTGGTTCAATCAGTTCCAAACAATGCAATTTCTGTTAAGCTCATCTTTGCTTTAGTTTAGGATATTTTCTTTGATCTGTCAAATGTTGACGCATGACTCAAAAATTTACTTTGCTTACTTGCTTTTATGTCATTTTATGTCAAACTGTTATGTTATTTTATGTCAAACTCTTAATCCCTTGTCATTTGTATACAAACTTGTCCTGCTATGTTCTATTCACAAAAAAAAAAAAACGAGACCGAGTTCTAATCGTGCGAATAGCACGATGAGTGTATACCCTATACCCATGTACAGACCTAGAATGCGCGTAAAACCGAAAATATTCAATTTAATTTTTTTTAAGGGGGGAGGGGTAGGGGGCTGAATTTCGCACATCTTTAATATCTTATAACGGCATCCAGCAGCTATCATTTGCGATAAATTTCAAGTTTTTCGGGACATTCTATCAGAAGATAGGGCGGAATATTGCTTTGTAGGGGATGTAGGGGTAGGGGAAGTCAGACCTTCTCCACTTTCCACTAACTTCAAGCATATGTCACAATTAGGCATTGATGAAAATTTTAGGTCCCTAGCGACATTCTGTCGAAAAATATGGCCGGATTACACTATCACGGAGAGGTCATTTGTATGGGAGGTAGGAGAACCCTTGGTCCGATTTGGCCCATTTTCAATACCATCCAAGCTTTTATCAAAGCAATCATCTGACCGAAATTTCAAAACGCTAGCTTCATTCTTTCGGGAGTTATCGTGCGAACTGACAGACACACGGACGGACAGACAGACAGACAGACAGACAGACGGACATGGCTTATTCGAATCAGGGACCGACCCTGATCATTTATATATATACTTTGCCATACCTCCGGTGGCTCCTTTGAGGTGTTACATAAATCGTCGTAACAAAAACAATATACCCTATACCATCTTATGGGTATAGGGTATAAAAACAAAAAAATATCTTCGCGCCAAACTGGAATCTTATGCGCTTCTACTATACTTGACACAGTATGAGATACGTACACATAAATTTACCGCGTGGCAGGGACTGACAGTAGGTTTCATACACGTCTTATGCCTAGGAGGCTCTAGATTTGAAACTGAAGAAAACATGAACAAAATTGGCTTGTCTTCGAGCTGTTGTGATGCGAGCACTGAACAAAGACCCGTGATGAATGTATATCTAGAGCAGCACATCATCATGATGAGCGCGAATCTAGATTCTAGATATGTTGTCAAGTTGACGGATGGGCACATTTGTATCAAGTGGATTAGCTGATAATTAATTTTATGGGTACACATCATGCTTGCTGGCTTGTTTTTTCGCATGTGTTAAATTTTTCATTGGAATCATAATGAACTTGAATTAAATGTATTTTTGTGAAGAAGAATTAGTCAGCAGCTTTTTGCTATTTTTGTTTCAGACTGATTTTCAAGAACCCAAATTGAAAAACATGCTCTGAAAATGGTCTTACTTCAGTGTGAGATAAATTTTTTTTAAGAGATGCCCGATCCTTTTTTATAGCTATGTAGGAAACATGTATGTAACTATTCCGGGAAATACTTCAGCTTTGTCATGATGTTATCTACGCATGTGAAAGAACTTTTTTTTAAAAGCCATCCTTTTCAACGCTGTTCCAAGGAATGATCGAACATTAACGTCTCTTTTACAATATTTTCTCACCTCCCACTTTTTGCAATTGGGTGAAAATGCTTGACACTTAAAATGATGGTGAGCTGTTGACAACAAAAAATCTACCCAGGATATCTTTACGACAAAATTCTTATTTTAATGAACATTTGATGACGTCGTATGTACTTGTGTCTTTTATTGTTTTCATAACTTCACACACTTAATGCTGTCAATATTGTTTCCTTTCCCAAAAATCTCCATAGAAACAAAAAAAAATCACCCACGGACTTCCAATTAGCAAAATATTTCATACTTAAAATTTTCTTAATTTGTATAAATATTTATGTAAATGATGGTTTCTCATTCCACTGCGCTATTTGCGTTTATTCACACTTCACACATACATAAATAGAAATATATTTTGCTCGTGCAATTAAAAATAGAAATTTCATCGTTATTTCGATCTTGGCGGCGCGGCGTTAATCTTAAATAGCCTAATCTAATGAAAATGGCCTTCGAATTGCGAATTTTACTGAAAATTACATACATACGAGTATGTCGTAAAAAAGCGTTTTGATTTTTTTTTTGTAGTCTGTTACACTTCGTTTGTTAAACAGGTTGCTCTAAGATAGCTAAATTAGATTTATTAGACGCACTTGTAGATGAATTGCGATTTGGCTACTTTTTTTATTTTTTCAATAACATACAACATAGGGAGCAAAATAGCCTGCCACTATATTGGGCAGGCTATTTTGCTCCCGGCTTCAGAGTTTCTTTTTTTCACCAATTCTCAATTATGAGTTCAATGCCTTTTTTTAATTCATTTTTATACCCTTCGCTCATAGAGTGAAAGGGTATATTAACTTTGTCATGAAGTTTGTAACGCATTGAAGGAAGCATCTCCGACCATATACATACATATATGATCAGCATGACTTGGGGAGTCGATTGGGCGATGCCCGTTCGACTCGCTGTCAGTCTGTCCGTCTGTTGCGACGCGTTTTACTCGGCCAATTTAAAAGTTATGAAGCTGAAATTTTGCACAAATGCTTCTTTTTGCTGCAGGCAGTTTGTATGTTTGAATCGGTAAAATCGGACAATGGGGTCATGGGGCTGCCATACAAACCCAACTACCCAAAACAGGTTCTTCTAAGAAAAAATTTTTTATTTGTGCACTAATTTCAACAAAATTTCACGCAAATGTGTTTCTATTGATAACACAAAACGTATGTAAGAATGGATCAAATCGGACCGTGGGGTCATGGAGCTGCCATACAAACCTAACCCCCCAAATTAGGTTCTTCTAACAAAAACTTTTTTATTTGTGCACCAATTTCAACCAAATTTCACACAAATGTGTTTCTCTTAATGACACAAAACATATCTAGGAATGGATCAAATCGGATAATGGGGTCATGGGGCTGCCATATACAAACCTAACCCCCCAAATTAGGTTCTTATAAGAAAAACTTTTTTATTTGTGCACCAATTTCAACCAAATTACACACAAACGCGTTTGTCTTGATGACACAAAACATATCTAAGAATTAATCAAATGTGACCATGGGGTCATGGGGTGGCCATACAAACCCAACCCCCATTTTGGTTCTTCTAAGAATTTTTTTTTTGCACCAATTTCAGAAAACTTTGAATTAATGTGTCTTTACCAAAGCAACAAAAAAGTTAAAAACGAATGGAATCGTACTGTGGGGTCAAGCTCCCGCAACCCCAATCAAATTTTCCGAATAAATATTTTTATTTGCCCACTTATTTCAACCAAGCCCAAAACTTTTGTCAAGACGGAAGAAAAATAATGAGGAGGGGAATTAAATACAAGTCATAGGTACGCCGAAGCGAAGGGTATCCAAATTTCGGCCGCGCCCGAAATTAGCCTCGGCCCCGGGGGTTGGCGAGCGTAGCGAGCAGGGGGCGAAGCCCCCTAGTTTGTTCTGTAGTTGTGTTCTTGCTCCTTCTTTTCCATCCTGCTTCAGAGTCCACAATTTCCAAGAGGACATCCTGATGCCGACAGGTTCTATGTTTTCCAGTTTTGAAAATTTGTCTGACTATTGGCGTTAGCTCTATATGTACATACAAGACGAACCATTATTATGTCATCTTTTCTACCAATCTAATCGAAATGAAAACCCTTTTGTTTCTCGGTGGAATCATTCATTCCCCATCGTCTATCATAATTATTATTTCATTATACACTGACATGAAAATCCTCGTGTCTGTTACACGTCGCAATACATAATCACCGCGATTCCAGACATGGACATGGAAATCAATACTACACCATGACTTTACCACCAATTTCATTAAGAATTGAGTAAACCACAATTTAGGTAATAACGTTTTATATAAAACCACTCTATATCGATTGTATCGTTTGAAATGGTTTAATACACGTGAAAGTGAAGAGAATTATGTACTGAACTATCGTGGCATATGTTTAAGGGTGCTAGGCAACACGGTGGGGTTGTGTATGTCCACCGGAGTGGGTGGGTATAGCGTGTACCCTTGAACTGGAATATGTAGTTGTTCATGAATTCAAATGTATGTTGACTGTCTATATTGTTTTATTCGTACTTGCGTGATTTATTCAATCAATTTATTCAATATGTGTAATGATTTCTGTAGACAAAGTCTAATCATTTTAGCATTTCAAATAGAACAAAAGAACTAACATAAGGATAATTTTTTTTTAATCCCATATCCCCAAAAGGACAGAAAAATAACGTTTACCGGTTTAAAGCATGTGAGGTATCACATCAAAGGGAGCGCCAAGTACATTGCATTCCCGTTGGCTGCTTCACTTCACACTTCAGCAACCGGAGACTTCCTAAATTTTTTTTTTAGAGTTTATACACATGCACTAAAGTGTGTGTCCTTTTACCAAGTTGTCTAAAATAATGAAATGACACCGGATTGTTTTCCGCGTCCCCTTCGATATGACTCGCCGCATGTCTATCTTTGATCAAGGGGAACTTTGTGTCCTTTTTCGGATATTCCGATCTCTCTCTCTTTATTACCGGAACTCCTAGTGGAGCATGGTGCGTTGATGACTACCGTGTGTAGTCATCAACGTTACAAAGACAACTGAATTCGGAGTGTGATACGCTTGTCAGCGATACCACTTCCTAGTCGCATTGTTAGTTTATCATTCTACGATAAGAATATTTCTTATCATCTTTTTCGGAATAATAAACTTGCGACGAGTCGTGCCGAGTTTGGAAACTCGTTTCTCTATGAGTGTCTATTTCACAGAGTGGCGACCGAACGATCACGGCCACAGAGCACGACATGATCCACGTCAGACTCACGGATCTACAAAAAACGATTTGAAATTTTGATTTGCTCCGAAAAAAATCCAGATTTAGGTTTATCACAATTTTTGCTTTTGGAATGTTAGTAGAAATGGTCTATTTCCGTAAATAAATGGTTTATGTTATGTAAACATTATAAAAAGAGGATACAGTGCAGATACGTTACTCTGGCGTGCGTTTTGCTATAATTGTTTGTAAACTCGTTAGTCTGGCATATGGAGTTCGTTGTATAGACATTTTTCATTGATTTTAATATCTGCGTATTTGTGAAAAAGGTTTTTGGTTTATTTGTGAAGGGTGAATTCATTTAAAATTCTTCCAGGATATCCCAAACTCACCACATAAACGCACATAATAATTAACACTTTCGTTACCACAGGCATTTAAAGATTTTCAAACAGTTGTTTCTACTTTTCGGAATTCCGAAATGGGTCGTCTGAGATACCGGGCTAGAGTTCCGTAGCTCGAAGTTTCGAGAGTTATTAAATATGTAAGTACGGCTGTAAAGCTAAGTTTACAGCAAATTATCACCCACAAGCAAACAGAGACGAACGCACCAGCCGGGACACAAAACAAATGCTCCGGTCGTGTCCTATATAACCACGGAAATTGTATATTATGAATTTACCGCAAATTCTTGACCTCATAGCAAGAAGCCAAAAGCTTAAAAAATTGCAAAAGGAAATTTTGGAGGCGAGTAAGGGTCGCTATAATTAAGGCGGCGAATGGTGGTTTTTCTGCCAAATGATCTAGTAAACTTACGTTGTACACATTCTAAAGCGTCAGTAGAAGTAAGTTTTATGGGAGACCAGACAATCGAGGTGTATTCCAGGAATAATTGAAATATGTAAATAGATTGATCGCAGTAGTTATGAAATGGAAACCGCGACAGCGTCTTAAAACGAAAGCTTAAAAGCTTTGCCGACAATATCGTAGTAATGTTCAGAAAATTTAAGTTTCGAATCGAATGTTACCCCAAGATCCTTCATGATATCAACGTTTTTGAGGGGATGTGAATTAATTAAATAAGGAAAGGAAAAAGTTTTAAGGATTAAGTCATAACAGAACATTTGGGAACATTTAACAGTAAATCTTTGATGGAATACCATAGTGATAATTCATCCAAATCTTTCTGTAATACAATCATTAATGCATGATACCGAAGAGAAAATTTTTGTAATCGTCTGCGTAGATTAAAGATGACTTCATAATTTTAGAGGGTAAATCATTCATGAAAAAGGAGAAAAGTTGGGGACCAAGTATAGACCGCTGAGGTACACTGGACGAAGGATGAAAAGCTGAGGATATTTCATTATTAAAAATTACTTTAGACCATCGTACATATTACCTAGATAAGAGGATATCCATGAAATTACGATGGGTGGAAAATTAAGTAAAGATAACTTATTGATAATTATACTATGATTCACCGTTTCAAATGCCTTACTGAAATCGGTGTATATTACGTAAACGGCAAGATGATTGTCGAAAGATTTAGCTACGAAATTAATGAAGTCAGCCAAATTTGTTGCAGTAGACTTATTTTTACAAAAACCATGTTGATTTGTCCAAAATTATCTGTATCATTATTCGACACAATTCGTTCCAGAATCTTTGAACAAGAAGGCAAAAGAGAAATAGGAAGATATTTTTTCAGCCATCGCCATCGACAGCTTCCATTGTTCCGGGAAAATCCCTTCACTAAGATTTTTGCTAAAAATAATAGAAAGCGGAAGAGAAATTGAACCACGGTTTTTTTGGGAAACTGTTCATCCTCAGAAGATGAGTTTGACTTAAGGGAGGAAATAATAAGTGGAGAGTTTGATGCATTAGGCAAGGAAGAAGAATAAGAAGGTGAATTGAGATAGCAAAGGTAGGATGCCAGAGTGTGACTTTTTAAGTGAAGGTTATAATTAACTTTGTCATGAACTTTGTAACCCATTGAAGAACCTCCGACCATATAAAATATGTATGATCAGTATGACGAGGGCTTAATAGTTTAAAAGTTATGGAGCTGACATTTTCCAAACGTGCAGTTTGTAGGTTTGACTCGATGAAATCCCCCTAAACGGATAGATTTGGCTGCCATAGAAACCGCAATCAAAAAGCAATTTATAAGAATTTTCTAGGAACGAATGGAACCGAACACAAGTCATAGGGACGCCCAAGAAAATATTGCCCTTGAGAAAGTGAAGGGTATCAAAATTTCGGAAATTAGCCTCGGTCTCGTTTTTTGCTACTGTATTGTATCTTAGTAATAGAAATTAAGGTAGATTTTGGACAATAATTTATTGGTGGTGAGATTTTTTTTGTGAATTCACGGAAAAAAAATTGGATTTCTTATTTGACAAATATCGACAAATTGTGAAAATTTCTCCTTGGATTTATCCTTTTTTCAAGACCTTGTTTTGAGAAACAGTAAGAAGATTCATGCATAAACCATTATCAACATCTGTCAATGCACCTCCGATCCGTTCTTCGTTATCATGGAACTTGTTCCGCTCTGCTCTGTTCGGAATATAAATATTCAATAATAAATTACTTTCATTGAAAACTATTCTAGATAAACAACGAAATGATATCAAAGACGAGACAAATTGCTTATTGACAATTATGTCTTGTCTGTTAAAGAATTGAATGGCAGACAGCTGATTGAAGCATTGCCTTGCCAACGAGAAGTCGGACTTACATATCGTAGTCTAACCTAACTGACAAAATACCCGTTGGGACAAAATTTATAAAAGCAGGTGGAATCCAAACGGAATTTTTTTGTGTAATTGCTTTAACAAATGTGGGTCCCCGAAAGATCCTGAATTTGATACTGATTTGCTTTTTGTCTAATTTTCCGCGGTTTAGCAAAGGCGAACGAAAAGGGAGAGATCAAGACGAAAAGCGGTGACTGTATTAGCTAAGAAGACGGAAGACGAATAAGTTAGACGACAGGTGTCATCTTTGTAGATCCTCGATCATTGATTCTGGTATTGTACGGATAATAAACTTGAAATTTGCGATTGCTGGTCATTATTTGGTCAGATTATCATGAAAATGACTTTTGCCTATCGCCATACAAAATTCCGATACTGATCTATTGTTTCATATCCTAATCATATTAGGTACATACATATATATCACTATGACACGTGACTATAAAGATTTAATAACTATTCATTCCACAAATCAAATCTTTCTTTTGTCACACGACGACCTGACCTCTGAAACTTCCCATCTGAACTATTCCTTGTCATTTATTAAACCGTTGTCATCTCTGCTCAATGCCCAAACATGTAGAAGTCAGGTTTCTGACTAAGAATCGATAAGAAAATGTTTGTAGGCGTCCCAATACAAGGACAATTAATGGGACATTACAATTTAATATGGATGACAACAATGCTTCGTCTTCTCTGTCTCCCTATAGTCGTATGACAACAATGAGAAGGAAAATCCTATATCCGATCCTTTTATTTCGAAGATTTAGTCGAAGGACAATGACTAAAAATAACATGGAATTAATTAGATGATAATAAAAGTCATGGGGCGTTAAACATATAGTAGATATAAAACGACAGGATGAACGCAGATTCCATTTTGGATGGATAGCAATGGTGTTTTGCGTCATTGTACGAGATATGTGTCGGAATGGGTTAGGTAGGGCAAGTTTGTTTTATTAGAAACCTTATAAAGACGACGTTTAGTTAGTGTAGGAGCTCATTTCAGTTTATCGTTCGGATAAAGTCAGAAAATATCTAAAGTTTTAAAGAAGAAAATGCTTCAAAGTGGCATACTAAGCTCGAAACGCGACATGAAGCATATTTGCAGAAAATACTTTGAACTTCACATCCACTAAATTTTCGTTGATTTCATTGAATGACAGGTTTAATGTTGAAAAGGAAAAGCCAAGCGACGACGATAGGGAAGACGGAAGACAAAGAAGTGCAGACAAAGCTAACCAATTTTATGTTCACCATACAGGTGTCAAATCATGGAGTTACAACTTTTTACCATTAGTCAGTAGCGACCCTTGATTGCATATGAAATGGAATTTTATTCGAGTCTACTTCTAATGTAAACGAAATATAGAGAATCATAATTAAATTATCGTTACGTTCGATTATTTCTATTACAAAATTTATCCACATACACACAACAAAAGAAGTTCAAAATCCAGCCGGTCTTGCAAATCTCATTTGCGAATTTCCAAAACATCGTCAAGGACCAACTTATTAAATCAATAGCGACTTTATTTGCATCAGGAGAAAATCAAATATACATAAAGTCTACCCTTGGATTTTATTGATTTTTTTTCCACTCCATTCGTTAGTATGTATGTGCGTTTCTGCGTTCTTGTATACACACTTACACACACTAAGTCAAAATTAATTCGCCTCTATAAATTTTTATTTTTGAGATAAATATTCAATTTCCAAGTTTACATCGTTCCAGTCAAGTGTAGAAGAAGAAATTATGGGGAGAAAGCACACACCATTTGTCTGCGTCAATATAATTTTTTTTTGAGAAGTAAATTGTTGTGATACAAAAAATGTTTGAAATTGAAATCACATCGGAATAATATTATGAAAATTGTCAATAAAATATGCAGGATTGACATAGAGATACTGCAGATTTTTTTTATCTCCTACTTTTCGTATCTCGGAAAGATAATAATTATACAGGGTGTCCCGCAACTGGTTAGCCATAGACCAATGGTAGACTCTACAGGATGTTTTAGGAAAAATGTCGCCAAAATTATTTCTCTAGCTTTTACCGTTAAGGAGTAATTGCCTTTTTTGTGATTCTTGTCAAAAAGCACGACTTTTTTGTAAAAACTCCTATTTTCTAGCTTCCACTTTAGCCAAATCAATATTTTTCATATTCTTCTGAAAGTACACAAAATTTCCAATAAAAGGACATATCGAACGTTTCGAACGGTTTTGTATCTTCCGAGATACGTGGTTTTGAATTTTGCAAAAATGTCAATTTCAATTTTTAATGTAAAAATTAAACCCGAATTTCGTAACGGTACATTGTAGTGGCAAATCTGCAAAGTTGACAAAAGTTGGCGTAGTATCTTAGTTTTCGAACGGCATATAAGAATAAAGCACAGAGTCATCCAGTTTTTGAATAATACGTATAAAAACAAAAAAACATAGTCTGCAAATGTACCAAACCGACTTCAATCTTGAAAAGGAAGTAACATTTTTACATCAAGCATAGACTTGGTTGTTATGCATTATGGAAAAATACTTTTCGCTACTGTTGTAGATGCTTCTTTAGTAATTATAACGGTAAGTATAAAAAAATGTGTTTAGGTGTTGAATTATTTGTACGAAGGTTCGCTGTGTACATATTAATATTGTGAGAGTATTTTTAATTTTCATCGTTTAAAGGATAAACATTTTAATTTGTCAGGTATTATTTAGTGTCCTTTTATGTCCCTTTTCAGAGTTTTCCGATCCAATTTTTCCTTAGCAAAAATTAAAAAGGAAGTGGCAACTTGAATTATTCGCGTTGTTATGGGCTTTGGAAAGATACAGATGATAAGTTACGGGAAACACGAAAATTTTCCATTCAAACGCGATTTATTCCGTTTAGGGTCCTTGAAATAGGAATCAAACACCGGATATGTAATGTACTCGGCGTCCCCTTTGATATTATATCCCGAATGCCGCCCTCCAGTCAAGGATTAAATAGTGTCCTTTCTTGTCCTTTTTGGGACCTTTCCGATCAAATTTATTTTAGCAAAATGTGTTTAAGACTCCTGGGACCCCACTGATTCAAGACCAAGAAAAAAATAGCCGTACTGTATTTTTTTCTATTGGAAATGCTTATATGACTGAACTATTTCCACGTAAAAGCAAGATTTCTTCCTCTTACGGACTATGTTTTTTCCCCTTTTACACATATTATTCACAAACTGGATAATTCTGTGCTTTATTCTTATATGCCGTTCGAAAGATTAGGATTTGGGCCAACTTTTGTGAACTTTGCAGATTTGCCACTTCAATGTATCGTTACGAAATTCGGGTTTAATTTTGACATTAAAAGTTGAAATTGACATTCCTGCAAAATTCAAAACTTCGTATCTCGGAAGATACGAAACCGTTCGAAACGTTCGATATGTCCTTTTATTTGAAATTTTGTGTACTTTCAGAAGAATATGAAAAATACTGATTTGGCTAAAGTGGAAGCTAGAAAATGGGAGTTTTTAGAAAAAAGTCGTGCTTTTTGACAAGAATCACAAAAAAGGCAATTACTCCTTAACGGTAAAAGCTAGAGAAATAATTTTTGCGACATTTTTCCTAAAACATCCTGTAGAGTCTACCATTTGTCTATGGCTAACCAGTTGCGGGACACCCTGTATATGTATTAAAGTACTCTTTTTATTCGAAAATGTTGTAATGAATGGTTATGATCGTAGCCTAATAATTTTTAAGCTTTTTAGACATTAAGCCATCAAACAACTTGATGATTTCTTAAAATATTTGATCATCAAATTTGTATATGTCTATTGAAATATGTTTATATACATTGTCCGAATTGACGCTGCTCAGTTTCAGTTTGATCATTCAATTTGAGCCAATTAACATTTATCGAATCGACACAAACAAAAACCAATTAAACATACAAACACAATACGTAATGTTTCGCAATATGTTTACACTATATTGGCGTGTAATTCGCCAGGAAGCCACTTACTTTATGGCGCCTCTTCATGTGACTCTTATATAAACGGAAATGTTTTCTATATAGACATTGATTCTCTGAAAGATTTTCGGGGCAAATGTTAAAACATCATACAAAGAAACAACACAAGTTTTGCGAGTGCTTGGCACATTGACAATTTTATTGCTAAACACGTACATAGGGACGGAAAATAGTTTCTAGATATTTGGGAAGTTTTTAGCGTTAGAGTGTGCTGTATATTTCTTTTGTTAGGGGGAAAACGTGATTATTTTTTAGCTCAATACTATATTCCTGCAATATGTAATTCAATTTCCATTTTGTTAGTATGATTTTCGGCTTAAGTCTTTAAATTCTATATGTGACTATTCCAAAGTAGGGTGTCTTTTCTACTCCATATTTTCGATAGAAATCTCTATTTTATGCTATATGTATACATACCTTCATGCCCATGTTTACAGATACATATCATCGCCTGTTCGTCCTTGTCGAACACTAAAGTGCTATATCAGGCACTACAACTGAAAATCAATACTCAATTTCCACCTCGCTCCTATATACAAGTTTAACCAAGTTTTACTGTCTTCTGACGCAATGCAATCAGTCGAAATTGCTCCTACGTCCTAGCTTTTTAAGTTTTGTACACACTAAAAATAGATTCAAAGTAATTGCATCCGCTTATTATTATCTACGTAGCAAGCAGCGCGAATCATCGACGTGCATTGCTGAAAAATTTGGTTGGTGAATTGAAAATGTTTGTAAACAAATTTCAGAAAATTATCTTTTGTTAGAGGACAACAAAAGTTCTAAAATTATTATTTGCCAGACGCAAATTTAATATTTTCTGGTTAAATTTCAAAAATATGTTGAGGATTTGAATATTGTAGATGTCCTCTTGGGAAAATCGAGTATGCATTTTGAATCTGAATAAATATGAAAGACATGGACCTATTGGCACGTTTTGCGAGACTCGTGTGGAATTTCTGACTCCGATTTTTATTCGTTTGTATTGATCTTTCAACCAAGCAATTTTACGTACGGTTAAGTCAACTCTATTTTATTATTCTATACATATATACAGTGCGTATACTCGATAATCCGAACTAATAAAAACCGGGATCGATTCGGACTACAGAGGAATTCAAATTAGTGGAGGCCTATTACTTGTTCTTAACTTCGAGGAAATAGTTTCTATTTTCGAAGAATTTCTATTTCATATTTTTTGTTCTTTCCAAGAACGGAGATAAAACTGATATTTCGGATGGTAGTATTGCTTTTACATATTATGAGAAAAAAGTGAAATTCGGATTTGAGAAGCTCTACACTGTAACAAAAGTGGTGTTAATAAAACCCCAATCCGGTGTTCAATGGAGTCCGCCCTCGACTGGTGTTTATTTTATTTCAAAAGATCGGTGTTTAATAATTACCTCAGAAGGGAAATATTTGATTATTCGAAAAAATCATTAATTGTTTTCCGGTTGGTGTTTTTCACAAACCGTAATTGGGAGCTTCTAAATTTCTTTTTTGGATTAAAAAAAAAACACCTTGGTTAATTAAGCATATAGAATGATGCTCTGTTCTTTTTAATTTAAAATATGATGTACGGAAATTTTTGACAACGCCGAGATTCGATCTCTGTACCTCTAGAATACTAGCATCGTAGAGTACAACTCAACCAAGTGAGTCACAGAGCCCACACTTGCACTGATATCATAGAACCATCATAAAATGTCAATATGGAAATGCGAACATTCTCAATTGGTGTTTAAAAAACCTCAATCGGATAATTTATTGATACTTGGCCAAACATGTTCGTCTATTGCATTTTTGGTGTTTTTGATAATGCTCATCTGGGAAATTAATTAGAATTTCCATATTATTCACCAGTTGGAAATTATATATTCCAAATACAGCACTTGGTGATTGACTTTTTCAAACTCCACATAGAGGATAATATTTTTCAATGTAAAACACCAACCAATGTTAAAATGTTACTTATCCAAGTATGGTGAATGTTTACACCGTCTGTTTTTTACTGTGTAGAAATTCGTACTACAGAGTGTGCATTGCAATCTTTAAGGTGATCCGTATTACTGGAAATTCGAAGTTCCGATGCTTCGGACTATCGAGTACAGACTGTAGCTTTTAACGTCTTCCTTTGTACGATTGATTTTGTAAGGAGATCTTGTTTAGACAAATCGATAAACATTTCACATATACAATAAAAAAAATTATACGCAAACATACGGGTGTGGTTAAAAAGTGTAATAGAATCAATGGGATTTATGGTATGAAAATAATCAGAGCTTAGGCTCGGGACATCTAAAAGCTATACAGGGTGTCCCGCAACTGGTTAGCCATAGACATTATGATTTATTTCTCTATAGATTTTACCGCTACGGAGTAATAGCATTTTTGGTGATTCTTGTAAAAAACACGAAACTGCAAAGTTCACAAAAGTTGGCCCATTTCCTAAGCTTTCGAGCGGCATATAAAAATAAAGGACAGAGTAATCCAGTTTGCGAATAATATGTATAAATGGAAAAAAAACCATAGTTAAATAATTTACCGTGTACATTATGTTATAAAAATTAAAGTCATATAAAAATAAATTTATACAAAAATATACATTTACGGACTATGGTTTTTTCCCTTTTACACATATTATTCACAAACTGGATGACTCTGTGCTTTATTCTTATATGCCGTTCGAAACCCTAGGAAATGGGCCAACTTTTGTGAACTTTGCAGGTTTGCCACTTCAATGTACCGTTACGAAACTCGGGTTTAATTTTGACATTAAAAGTTGAAATTGAAATTTCTGCAAAATTCAAAACATCGTATCTCGGAAGATAGAAAACTCTTCGAATCGTTCGATATGTCCTTTTCATTTTTCCTAAAACATCCTGTAGAGTCTACCATAGGTCTATGGCTAACCAGCTGCGGGACACCCTGTATATGATATCTCTTTAAGAACTGTTTCCTACACACAAAAAAAAAAATATGTCGAAAAAACAACTAAAAAATAGTCACATTTTCTAAAAACGTTCAGCGATTTTCAGCCTACTAATTACATTAGAACATGTATCTATTTCTGAATAGTTGTTTTCACGAAAACAGTTATTAGGAAACTGACCTTTATTAGTAGGAAAATCAGCTACCTAGGAGTCGACCATTCAACTACATAAAGTAGACGATACTCTCAAGCAGTGACTAATTAGTTTAGGTGAAAGTTTAGTTTTTTATTTTGGCATATGTACATTTCGGAAGTAACTCGCTTCCTTCTTCAGTGCCTATGCTTCTAATTCTTACTGCTAATGGCGAATCATTATATATTTACTAGTTTACACAAAGATACAAAAAAGGCAAATTACAATTTACCTGGCTTAACCTAACACCGAGTTTTATGAGCTTGGAGGCACAATTACCTTCGTCGTCGTTGATTCGTTCGTTTGGCGCAATTTTCATTATTTCGAGGCTTTCCCAGGCATCGAGTTTTGACGGTTGGCTTACCTGCCTCGTTATCTCAACGTTATCCCAGTCTATTGGGTGTGCAAAGTTAGTAATGTGTGATGCAACCGATGATTTGAGGTCTGTTCTGCCATTGCGTAAGGCATTGATAGCCTCGCGAGTATGCTCCTTGAATCTTATTGAAACTAATCGTTTGCTCTGCCCTACGTATTTCTTGTTGCATTCGGCGCATGATATCGTGTACACTCCGCTTTTTTCCTGTGGGTCTTTTGCGTTGGTAAGCCGTGTTTTCAGCTGTTCGTGTTTACTTGTACCCACTATTTCGACACCGTATTTCTTCAATTGGTTCTTCATGGGGTACAGGAGTTTCGATGTAGGGATGCTCACCCGAGTTTTTTGCTGTTCACTGGTGTCGTCGAAAAATGTTGATTGCCGCTTCTTCCATATCGAGATTTCCTTCCGTTTTATCCGTCTTTCCAAGTCTTCTTTTCTGTAGCCATTTATTATTCCAGTTTCGATGATATAGTTTTTTTTCCCTTTCGTAAGCTTCTCTTGTAAGCGGGTAGGTTGTTAAGCGATGGATCATCGAATTGTAAGCTGCCATTTTGTGCGAGTCTGTATGGTGTGCTGTGTTCGGTATCGTACGTTGCGTGCTGGAGGTTTTGCGGTAAATTTCCTATGTTAGATGTTCGCGTGTTCGGCAGATGTTAATATCGAGGAAGGGTAGCTTCCCATCTTTCTCTTCTTCTACTGTAAACTCGATATTACGGTGTATTTTGTTAATTGCATCTACTAGTGAAGACAGTTGGTTTTTCTCCACAATAGCGAAGATGTCATCTACATAACGGAACCAAACTCTAGGCATGATACCTTTCTCTTCGATAGCGTCTTCTATGGATGTCATAAACATTTCTGTTACGAGAGGAGATAATGGGTTACCCATGGCAACGCCGGCTGTTGTTTTGTAATATTCATCACGAAAGGTGAAGTAATTCTCGCTCATGCACAGGGTCGCTAGGTTCACGTACTGTCTTACCTTCCTCTTCGATGCTATTGATGTATCGAATTGTTTTAGCCATTGATCGAGTTGATGTAGCGCTTGTTTTACCGGTATGTTTGGAAATAGTGCCTTTACATCAAACGAAACTAGTATCTCGTCATCGCTGGGTGGTTCTTTGCCGTTGATGTGGTTGATAAGTTCAAGTGAATTTTTTACTGAATATTTGCTCATCGTATCTCCTAGATTCTGGAACTCTCTAATAAGCCATTTAGCGATGTTGTAAGTTGGCGAACTAATATGTGCTATTATCTCCCTCATTTCGTTACCACCTTTGTGGACTAGAATGAAGAGGTTTCTTTGCGACGAAAATTAAAATTTTCACCTAGTTGAAAAAGCGAATATATTAAAAAACAAAAAAAAATAAAAAAAAACTCAATTTTCACAGGGAAAGAATATTATAACTCATAAATGAGTTTTGTATAACTAGCATTTAACCTCTCTATAGGTGTTGGCGACATTCTATTTACCTCCTTACGCTCTAAAATGCATAATAAACTACCTACCTACCTACAGTGGGACCCTATGATTTGAAGACTAACACCCTACCTACTGCACCACACAGACTATACGGGACGACGTTTGTAATTTACACCATATACACGTAATTGTCTTAATATTGACTACTTTTTAGTAAAATTGCCAAAAGTGCATATACTCCTGCAAGTATAGAAATCGTCTAGGAAAAATAGGTACATAAAACTAATAATTTCACTATATTGTCCACTTGTTAGGTGAATTATCGACAGTGACTATATCGTAGATCCGAAGCCTTGGTGCGTTTCCGTATATTTACTATTTCTAATTAGATGAACTAATTAAACACGTAGTCTGGCTGGTCTAGCGGTTAGTGCGCGCACCTTCGGTGCATAGGGCCATGAGATCGAATCTCACCGTGTTCCATGGTGTTTTTCGAACTCACGAGCTTGTGACGGACTATGATCTCACTCAGATGTTAAACGAGTACCCATTTATGGGGATGAATAACACTGCTGAGCGTGATGCTGATCTCATTACCTCAACAAAAAAGCAGATAAGATCTTGGAAAAAGGATGTCACTAACACATCCTGCGGCCTTAGTCCAATGTTGGATTGTCGCGCCTGTTATTTTTTTTTTGTATTAATTAAACACGTAGTTAAAATTATTAGATGAATTTACTAAAACGTAGCTGAATTTACGAATAATACGTAATATATTTTACATTAGTCAAAAAATCTAATTGTGTTTTTTCTGTGTAACGGTCCGCGAACCAAATCGTGTACTGAGAGGCAACCTCAGACCTTTTGAATTGAATTAGGGATAACCCCAAGATTTTACCTCCATGCCACGGTGGGCGCTTTAACGGACGCTCCACTAAAGGTCAACGAATAGAATTTGCAACGACAATCAACGCCCCTCTATGACACGTATGGAGGCAGGAGTATACCATAAAAGAGTTTGAATGCAGCCACAACACAAAATCTCTATGCTGGTTAGTGCCAGCATCCCTGCCATTACAAAAACACTTAACTAGTTGATATGTCTAG
This sequence comes from Microchrysa polita, assembly GCA_949715475.1. NCBI lineage: Eukaryota > Metazoa > Arthropoda > Insecta > Diptera > Stratiomyidae > Microchrysa > Microchrysa polita. Next base: position 127,549,803 of record OX454415.1, on the reverse strand, counting down.
CTTCTATTTAATAGCATTGTACATCTTTTAAACGCTTGCTTTGCGTAAGCATTCAAGTCCCTAACCTGTTTCCTAGCTGATAAGGAGAAAGACATGTCAAGGTTCTCCCATATCTAATTTCACTCTCCATGCACTTAGATCACTGACGTCCAAGTGTGCTGGACATCGACAAAAGACGTTTTTCCAATATTCGACATCTCTTCCTGCAGGACACGCAGAGCTATCGGAGAGATTGAAACGGCGAAGGATACAATTCAACGATGACCGGTAATGAGAAATCCTAGACTTAGGTTAAAGTATAAGTCCAGATTTCTTTTGGATTGACGAACATTGTTGACATACTCGTACGTAACCCTACTCCTGACGGACTGGTCCCATTTTAAATTGCCATCTAGATAGGACGCAGTCTTCCAGGAGGTACGTTTCTGACATTATTCGCAAATTCTGTCCACTGAAAAATATATTGGCTCGTCGCTCAGCCTCAGACCTCGCGTCAGTCTACCAAAGACTGAAGGCGTGATAAGGATCGTCTCTCTGAAGAATTTCCATAGGTTCTCACAATTTTAAATTATGCGGTTTAGCGTTTTTGGGAGTCATCTCTCTGCGATGATTCAAAAGTCTGATTATATGATTCACAAATTGTTTTCGACTTTTTGGGGGGTTCATTCCTAACATATTTCAATGGAATTATTCCCGCTGTATGACGGTCGCCGTCGCACATAGCCTTTGGTTTTGCCCATGGGTCCAACCTTTTGGCTTTTCGGGTTGCAGACAGGTCTTGGCAAAATTTCTACAACCATACCAACTTAACTTTGCCGCGTTTTCTATGCTGGTTGACATTCGCTGACAGAAGCGTTTTGACATGCCAAATATTTTGTTGCTGATGGGATTACGGGCACAATACATATTTTACAAATGTGTATGTAAAAAAAATCCAGAAACCACAATTCCATTTTCAGATACCATGAACTCCGCCCTAAATTTTAAAAAATTGCGGTAAACAAAAATTTGAAGCTATATTTAGATTTTATGCATTTATTCAAATTCAAAATTAGCTCTACTGCTTTCTGATTAGGTCACAATAATTTTGCATATTCCAATGTACAGTTTCTGAGTTATAATCAGAAAAAAAGGGAAAACAGCGAAAAATCATGAAAATATCAAACATAGTAAACATATTTCAAGGATTTTTTTTCAATGCAAAATCTGGCACTAATTCCCAGATCAAAATATGCAAAACAGTGTTCTATAAATAACCAATTGGCAACCTATGCACATAATGCAAGCAAAATTATCTTCAATTTACGTGCCAAAACGATGTTAGTGCGGTCATTTCTTATCGGTAAACCAACAATAAAGAAGTGACTTAAAGTCATCTTTCGAACAACATAAATAAATGTGTTGTGCATGTCTGACGCTGATAAGAACATTCATAGACGCGTTTATTATCATAAATTTTTCTTAACGCGCATTGAAGCATCCGCCGCCGATACGACAGTCTTTTGAGAGGCTCTGCGTTGAAAGAAAACTGTCAACCACATCAATTTGAGCTATTTCAGCGTCATTTATCACGCGGACGACGGTCTGTTGAAGTGCGTGCGGTCCACGACAAACATTGTGGTACACACATTTATCATTTGAAGGCTTATCAAACAAAACATTAAATTTATTATTTGTACATAGTTGCTTGAAAAATGAAAAATATGGTTTTTTGTTGGAATGGGTCTCCCTTTAGTGTAAGATGTTTAGTTAGAATTTTTCAGATTTTTTTCTCCCCGCGGTTCATAATTGACCTCATGTGTACATATCGGAGATTGCTTTCTCTTTGCTTTTTATTCTAGAAAAAAAGACCTTTTTAGATTTAGTATGGAATGTGTGATACTTGGAAGATTATTTTAGGAGTTTGTTGAGACGCTGCTGCATTGTTGATTGTAATGTGAGAAAGGGATAACGCAAACTTTATATAATGAAATATGAACATGCACTTGTGATCTGTGCACCACAACAGCCAAGTTCATATTTTTGTACTATCTACTTACATTTAGGTTGAATTGGATATGTAGACAAAATTAGTTGTTGAAATTAATTGTCGTCGTAAAACCTCTTCAGACAGTGCTCGTGGTTAAACTTTAGGGCTATCATAAAAACATCATTGAAATAAATTAGAAACGAGACCGAGGCTAATTTCGGGCGCGGCCGAAATTTGAATAGGTACCCTTCACTCCCTTTGGACTTAAAGTTTTTTCGGGCGTACCTACGACACATTAATAAAAGGTTTGGTGAAATTGGGGTAGCAAAAAATGTTTCTCAGAAAAAAACCAAAATTGGAGGAGGAGGGTTTGTACGGCATCCATCCATTTTTATGCTTTGTGGCATCAATAGAAAACACTTTTGCATGAGGTTTGGTTGAAATTGGTGGACAAGTAATAAAGTTTTTCTTAAAGGTCTGAATAGACCTCGGGTGGAATGAAAATGAAATTTTTGTCCGCTGCGACTTTTTCAATGAAAATGCATGCTTACTGTCGTGGAACATGTCGGGAATGATGGGGAATTCCATAAGCTACAATCCGAATATGGTTCCAACATTTTTCTCGACCATTTTATGTATTATTTTTCGATTCCCCGCTCATTAGATATTTTCCACGGTGAAATGACCGGGGAATCGAAAAATAATACATAAAATGGCCGAGAAAAATGTTGTAACCATATTCGGATTGTAGCTTATGGAATTCCCCATCATTTCCGACATGTTCCACGACAGTAAGCATGTATTTTCATTGAGAAAATCGCAGCGGACAAAAATTTCATTTTCATTCCGCCCGATGTCTATCCAGACCTTTAGAGCCAAATTTAGGGGATTGGGTTTGTATGGCAGCCCAATGACTATGGTTCGATTTCATTCATTTTTGCATATGTTTTGTGACATCAATTGAAATACATTTTCATGAGGTTTGGTGTAAATTTGTGCCCGAATAAAAAAGTTTTTCTTAGAAGAACCCAATTAGAGGGGTCGGGTTTGTATGGTAGCCCCATGACCCAGTGGTCCAATTTGATTCAAACATAGAGACAGCCTGCAACATAAATAGCATGTGTGCAAAATTACAGCTCTGTAGCTTTCATAGCGGCCCAGAAAAACACGCTGCAACAGACGGACAGACAGGCAAACAGACAGACGGACATCGCCCAATCGACTCACCATAACTCATGCTGATCATATACTTTTTATATGGTCGGATATGCTTCCTTCAATGCGCAACAAACTTCATGACGAAGCGAAGCGAAGGGTATAAAAAAAAAAACAAAAAATTACTGTCCAACATTTAACCAAGGCCTCCGAATGACTTATGACATTTAGTCGTACATGATCTTGTATTTTTTTCAGATTTCGAAAACTATAATATGCTGTACACGTATTCTGTGCGTTTCGAACCCAGGGCGTTGAGGGCGGGCGCGCTAACCATTTCACCACTTCACCAATCAGCCTACAGAAATTACATACATATTAAAATAAAAATGTTTTAAGACTCACTCTCCGAAATGAGTGCACGGGAAAAAAGGTGGTAGTACATAATAAGAGAGAGAACTGTGACATTCTCTCATAAGAGTGCTCCAATCTATGTTGTGTCTATTTTCTTCCAAGCCGCAATTAAATTATAACAAGCCTCTGCAAATGACACAAACATACGCTACCAACTGTATTGTTGTCAATCTTTATCTTTTGGTCCACATCAAAATCAGAATCATGACTCATAATTTTTTCTTCACCCCAAACTGCCAAAGAACATACCCACATCAATCAGCTTCCGTGGGACTGCAAATAATGGCGAATGAATAGCCTTTTTCTAACCCGTCACATATTAGACGTTGACATGGCAATATAATACTTTCCCCCAACACAGACACTTCAACGAAAAATACACTATTTGTACAGAATTCACGATGACTAGGATAGAATGGCACTCCTTGTCCATTGTCTACCGTTGAAGCAGACACTTTGCAGAAAAAAAAGCTACATAAGAGATTCGTGCATTGAAAGCCAATATACAATGAGGGAGAAAGTATACATGCTTGCCTAAGCGTATATAAGGAACTTATATGGCCGCATTCTGCAACAACATCATCGTCCAAGGATATGCTTGGCTTAATATCGCTTAGATAATTATCATAAGATTCCAACAAGCATTTTGGAGGACTTGCGCAAGTTGGGAACACTGAAATTCGCTTCAAGATAGTATAGACGATGTACGGCCGATACTTAAACTAAAATTGTCATATCGTCACCATCCCTAAAATGCTAACAATATTTTCAAGTGGTTTCAATGCTCGACAGTCGACACCCTCTCTATTTCATGTCTCTCCCGGAATGTATGCAGACAGTGTCATTTTACGTTCCCGCATAAGTGGTTTCCCTATATGTTTGTCTAATCCCGAGTCGTCTTTGTCGTAGTCATAGAAAGGACATTGGCTTCCCCCGCACAATGTATGTGTATATTCTCCGGGTAAACAAACCCGCCTAATCGGATCAAAAGTTGCACAGAATACGTGCTAAGAACCACTTTCTGGAAATTCCATTTAAAATGAATATTGTGTCTATATCACAATTTTCTAATTTTTTTTTGTATAAGTACACCATAAGTGCCAAACCTAAAAGGGACACTCGTATGAGACACATATGGCATCACTTGCCTATATATTAATAAATGATTGTACGAGTATGTGTGCTCGATAAACTTAACAAATTTTCGCCAATCCTTTGATTTCAAATTACATACATAAAAATTCGATAGTCCATTGATAGACTTTATAGACGATGTTTGCTCCTCAAACACATCTGCTATCGATTCGGATTTTACATAACAGCTCGATTGTTCAAACATGTCGTCAAATTCGATTGAAATCGTTGGGATTTCTAAAATTGGGGTCAAAGGACGACCGTAAACATTGTAAAGGATATTGCGTATTGTGACATAATAGGAAAGGTGAAAGGTTAAATGTCAAGTTTTTCGAGGCAAAGATTTTTTGGAATGTGTCGTGATGCTGATACTCATACTATTCCACTCTTACTAAATTTCGATGTAAAAGTTAATGTGCAGAATTAAATTTGAAGTTTGTAATTTGGATGTTGTGAAAAACCGAAGAATATGAGCATAAATGCGTATTTCTGGTCTAGGCTATATTGAGAAAAACAATGTAAATTTTGTCCTTGTGCGTATAGAGTTATCGTTTATATTTTATATGGTTCCGTAGAACATGAGGTGCAGATCATTTATCGGCTGAGAGCAGTGATAATCAGCTCGTAATTCGCAAATGTCTTAAGACCATTTTGCCCGGTAGGTAGAACAGCTTCGGCTCTGCTCTTCATCTTTCTAAGATTATATGTTGTCAAGTTGAGATCGTATGCAATTATTCCTCGGTACAAGTAGCTTCGAGTCTAAATTGTAGCCTCACGACCCGCGACTAAAATCGTTTCCTAGTACAGCCAGGAGCACCGAGCTAAAAAAAATTGTAGGTCTGGTCTGGATCAATGGACTACCCCAGTGGTCGGTAAAGCCCACCACGCGAGCTGCATGCGGCTCTTTCGAATAATTCTTGAGGCTTTTCAATTACTGACAATTCGAACTACAACACAATTTCACCCTAATCTGCTTAGAAGACAGAACCCAGACTTACCCTGGTGGTTCAAATATCACAGCCAATTTCTTCGGTTTATTGTGGATTATCGCAGAAACATAAAACAATTATTCATAAAGGCATTGCTAAGGTTGCGTATCGCCGTTGCGTTTTGTTTCAAAAACTTCCTCTGGTTTTCGTAAATCAATAGAACTCATAAATCAGCAGCTAGCCAGGCCGATCCAACATACAACCCTCGGTCCACAATCCGGCCAGCAAACGGATTCGAAAGAAGGCGTCATAGGCGCCTCAGGCCTCACTTTACCTAGTGAAAGTTTTCCCTTAATTTTTATGCAAAAATTAAAAATTTACTTATTTTTTACACAAGCAAGTCTCCTATTAGCAAGTTATTTTAATTTTTTTTTTGTGTAGAAACTTGCAAGTCAGATTTTCATACAAAAACTGCATACAAATTTCTGTGAAAAAAACAATTTTTTGTTCAAATTTTCGCAAAAACGTCTATTTAAAATTATCAAAGGAGCCACCGGAGGTATGGCAAAGTATGTACATATATGTATGTATGATCACGGTCGGTCCCTGATTCGAATAAACCATGTCTGTCTGTCCGTCGAAATAATGACGCTAGCGTTTTGCAATTTTGGTCAGATGTTTGATAAAACCTTGGAAGGTATTGAAAATGGGCCAAATCGGACCAATGGTACCCCTACCTCCCATACAATGGGAGTAAACCTTCCTAACAAATATTCGCCATAAATTTCAATGGGGTTGAGGTCGGGGCTACGGGATGGCCAATGTAAAACTGTAATGGTCGCCGTCCAGATCTTCGTTGTTTTCCCTAATGTTCACGAAGCAGGAGGATATTGTTGACGACACATGCTGATTTGCAAATTTTGTCTGCAATTTTGCGGTTTGAAAGGCCGCAATCCTTATATTATTGCACCTTGTTCTTCGACTGTAAGGGAGACGCCACGTGGCATGTTACAACAAAAAAAATGAAACTGAAACAACCAGTAATTAAAAAAAGGTTTTTTTTTAAGTTTCGTTTAGATGTTACCATACTGTTTCCCACAAAAAAAAACAACGAACAATACACGAGAAAAGCTTAATTTACGATTATTTTTAAGTTTCATAATTTCTAACGGGGCTTTTTTCATTTTAATTGCATTTTGGTTATTTTCCTCTAAATATACATACGTATGGGCGCAATGCCGGAACACGTGTGAAATTAACGTTTAAGAAAGATTTGAAAACTTTTTGGAGATTCTCTCTCTAGTTCCTTTCAACCCCTTGTGGGGCATAGGGCATTAACCACGCCTACTCTCCACCTCGTTCTGTTTTGCGCCAACGGCGCTAGCTGCGACCAAGTAAGATTTAGCGTTTTCGCTTCGCTAGTTACCGACCTTCTCCATGTGTTCCTTGGCCGCCCAACACGGCGTCTTGCTCCGGAGTCCTGTGGATTCCAGTTTAGAGCCTTTTTGCGACGTTTTTGGGCCCTCTTCGGAAGGTGTGACCTATCCATTGCCACTTAAGTCTTTTGATCGAAGTGCCTATCCTTTCCTGGCCAGTTACAGTAAGGAGATCCTCGTTCGAAATGATCTCCGGCCAACTTATCAGTGATCTCTTTAGTCACCTTCCAGGTTGAACAGCCATAGAGCAGAATGGATTTCACATTAGAAGACACGTATTTTGGTGCGTCTGGAAATATTGTTGTTTAGCCAGAAAGGAGTCAAATTGAAGAAAGCCGCCCTAGCCTTGTTTACCCGTGATTTAACATCAGCATCCGCTCCACCATCTGCTGTAACTACACTTCCGAGATAGCAAAATTCATCAACTTTTTCGACTGCCTGTCCTGAAATACAAATTTCGCTTTGCCCACCTGGATATGTGCTCAAGAACTTAGTCTTGGCAGCATTGATTTTCAGCCCCGCATTACGACTCGCGCAATTTAGAGCTTCTGTCATTTGAGCGACATCATCCGTGTTTGTTGATAGAAGGCAAATGTCGTCAGCGTAGTCAAGATGTTGAAGGTGATCGAACAATTTCCATCTGATACCTTTGTTACGATGTAATTGGAGTGCGGAGCCGAGTACATCACTAATGGCAACAAGGAAGAGAATAGGTGACAAAATGCAGCCTTGCCTCACTCCACTGTGCACCTCAAAATGATCTGAAAGCTTGCCCTTATGCAGGACGTGACATTGGGCTCCATTGTAGGATTCCTTGATGATGGAGATTATCTTATCTGGGATATTTCGTCTCCGTAAGGCATTCCAGATGTAGAGACGATCAACGCTATCGAAGGCTTTCTCAAAATCGATGAACATGAGATGTAATGGGGATCTCCATTCCGCGGATTGCTCAATGATAATACGTAGGATGTTAATGTGGTCGCTACAGGAAAACCCTTCGCGAAAGCCAGCTTGTTCATCATTCAATGTGTCATCGATTTTGTCCTTGATTCGTCCTAAAACAATCTTAGCCATCAGCTTGGAAACAGCAGGAAGTAGGCAGATCCCACGCCAATTATTTCAATTCTTCAGGTCACATTTTTCGGAATCTTAATAATTACGCCCTTTTTCCACTCACTGGGAAGAGTTTCGGTTTCCCAACACTCTTGGATTAAGGGAAGGAGAATATCCGCTGAAGCGATAATATCCGCTTTCAAGAATTCAGACGGAATTCCATCAATCCCAGGGGCTTTACCGGCGTCCATTGATTTAATAGCGTCTATTAGTTCCTTTTGGATGGTGGACCAGAACTAATGCCGTCTATTCGAGGGACGTCTTCTGCTGGCAATGAAGATGCACTTGCAGGCCCGAAGGTGTTATTAAGGACCTCTAAAAAGTGTTCTCTCCATCTTTGCAGCTGTTGTTCTTCGGTAACGAGCAGAACACCTTCCTTATCTTTCACAGGATGTTCCGTTAGTAAAGATCTGCCAGTTAATGGCTTGATAAGCTTGAAGAGTGTTCCACTGTCACCGCGGGTAGCCGCATCCTCTGCCTCCTTCGCAAGCGCGTTGAAATTATTGCGCTTATCACGCCTAACACTCCTTTGAACGCCTTTTTGGAGCGAACGGTATTCAGCTCTGTATCGTTCCTTAGCTGAATCGTCAGCAGCTGAGCTAATCTGCTCTTTAACTCTCTTGCGTGCTGAGATAAGAGACCAAGTGGAGTCGCTAATAAATGGTCTCCTACCGCGATCCAATCGTCCTAAAATTTCTTCGCCACACGAAATAAATGAGTCCTTAGCGACTTTCCATCTATCGTCAATTGTCGGATTCTCATTTAGTGGTGGTGCATTAGGTTTTTCGCGCAAAGCGGTGGAGAACGCACGCTTGGTTGATGGAAGTTTGAGGTTCTGCACATTATATCCAGGGCAAATATTTGCACGGTTAGGACGCTGGATTGCTGCCGTTCGTAAGCGCATTTTTGCGATGACAAGATGGTGGTCACTGCCAATATCAGCACCACGTTTCGCCCTAACGTCTAAGACACAGTTTCTCCACGTTTTGGAAACAGCAATATGGTCAATCTGGTTCTCAGTTCTGCCATTCGGAGAGGTCCAGGTTGATAAGTGGCAATCTTTGTGTTTAAACAGAGTTCCACCAATGACGAGCTGACGAGAGTTACAAAACTCTATAAACATCTCGCCATTCTGGTTTCTGTCGCTTAACCCATGATTTCCCATAAGGTGTTCCAATCCTTGGTTATTTGTCCCGACTTTAGCATTGAGATCCCCCATTATGATTTTAATGTCACCTCTGGGAGCCCTATCAAAGGTGTCGCCAAGTCTTTGGTAGAAAACGTCTTTGTCAGCTTGATCAGCTGGTTCGTTCGGTGCGTAACACTGAATTATCGTGATATTTCGTACTCTGGATTTGAAACGGGCGGTGATAATACGGTCGGAAACTGGTTTCCAATCGATAAGGGATCGACGTGCATCCCTAGTCAAGAGGATTCCGACTCCTGCCTGCCGAGGAGCATTTTGGTCATCATTTCCAGAGTACAATAAAACAGTATTAGAGCTTGGTGATAGAGTCGCTCCTGATCCGAGCCATCTTGTTTCGCTCAGTCCTAATATAGCGATGTTATACGCGGTCATTTCCCGTTCGACTTCAGTAAACCTCATGTTGTTGCACTCGCCCCACATCGTTCGAACGTTCCAAAACCCAATCGTGGTCCGTTGTTTATAGCCAAAAGTCGTTGCCGGTGAGTCAGTCCGAGGTATTCGAGGCTCGATTAATGTTTCGAGTGTAAAGAAAGTTTCAAGTACGCAGGTTTACAAGCCTACGTACCCTACCCCTCAAGTCGCCTTTTACGACAAGCCGGGAACGCTGTGGCAAAATTCTTACCCCAAAGTCCACAGGGGTCAATTTTTTGTTAAGTTTCGTACATATCTGAACCCTTGAGCGCACACAACAGAGTCGCTGCGCGCACAATTGTAGAGATATGTTCGAAACTCAGGAGAGTTTTATTCTCCCCTGTCCCTTTAGTCGCCTCTTACCACACGTCGGGAAAGACGGAGGCACTATTCTTGACCCGCGCCACAGGGCGGAGATCAAGTAAGTTAAAAATAATATTTTCAAATTTGAATCGCTAAACATTGAACGTACAATCTCTATTAGAATTAGAAAATGCCGATTGGAAAACGACTATCTGAAGGAAAGCAGTTTGCGATCAAAACACTGTTAAAGGAAGGATTCAGCAATCGAGAAATTGCCAAAAAAAATCAATCGTTCAGAACATGTAATTAGAAATTTGATTAAAAAAAGGAGAAAATTACGGTTTAAAGCCTCCAACTAAAGAAAAAGCAAAGCTATCATAAAGGAACAAAAACAAAATTCGCCGCGAAACTACGGAAAATCGGCATAAGCTAAAGAAATAAAAGAAAAATCGGGCCCCTCCGTGACGCACCAGCATATTGCCCGCGTTCTACGTACAACACCGAACATCCGTTTCAGGAACATTTAGTCGAAACCCAAACTAACCCAAGTCCACAAACAAACCCGCTTAGAATTTGCCTAAAAATATTTTTCATCGGCGCAAGAATGGAAGCAGATAATTTTTTCGGAGAAAAAAAAATCAACTTAGACGGTCCTGCCTGACTGTTACAGTTGTTTTTGGCAAAATTTAAATACCCAATCAAGAAGTCACACGCTCTAAAAGAAATTTTTGGTGGTGGCAGTGTAAATGTTTGAGGAGCTTTTACTTGCCGTGAGAAGCTACCATTGTGCACGGTCACAACGCGAATAAGCTCTACCAATTATACTGAGTTGCTGGAAGCGATTTTGATCCCATTCGTTGGAAGATCCCGAGAAGAATTCTTATCCATAAGCTGTTGAACAGATTGTATGAAGCATTCAATATTTTGACGACATTTAACCACTTTGGAAACTTACAAAATTGTGGCCTGCGGGCCGTATGTTGGACAAGTCTGGTTTATGCTGATGACACGAATTATCCGCATCTTTTCAGATGCCTTCATGATGGCATGCTGGCTTCTGTGTGTTCTTAGTAGACGACCATTATTCAGAGAGCAATTCGCAAAAGATTCTAGCCGCAGCCTATGACTTAATTTTCAATCCTTTTTAATACGTAGGAACTAAATTCTATTTCACTCGTATAATAATTGTCATCAACCTTATCTCTATAGACATTTATTTTCGCAAGCCAATCTCACAGAGCCACCCCTTATAGACAGAGGTATATATTCCATAGAACATCTTCAATTGCTTCCTATTAGCCATTATTTCTGAAAGGTTAAATTATAGCCGGAATGCCCGGAATTGCAGACACAGCTCAAGAGGAAGAATATAGAATCGAAATCGTTTTCAGATAACGGTATACTCGTAGTTACAATAATGTCACCTTTTGCAGTCGTGGATAAGACTCCACTCTGTAGGACACACACGCAATATTGCAAAGGGGCTATACGACGGTCGTCCTTTTTATATGATTTTGCTGAACAGGATTTTGGAATTTATAGTACATGATGGGCTCAATGTATTTTATGCCCATAAAACGATAGGGAACATAAGGATTTCGATAATCAAATATGGACAATTTCACTAATAGATTGAAACCATATTCTACGTTTGCACGAGTACATACACAAGATACGGTTAAGGTAATTTTATTGCATAAATGCCCTTTGTGACATTATTATTATTATTGAGGATTATTTGGGACGGATAATCACGTGTTTGTTATTGAAAGCACGTACCTAGGAAATATTGTTGAAATATTTGTTGACATTTTTTGTTTGTTTGATTTTATGGAATGCTCTTTGTGTTTATTTTATTACAACACTATGACCGACAAATTAGAAGATGTTATTATACCCTATACCCATAAGATGGTATATGGTATATTGTTTTTGTTACGCCGATATTATGTAACACCTCAAAGGAGCCACCGGAGGTATGGCAAAGTATATATATATATATATATATATATATATAAATGATCAGGGTCGGTCCCTGAATCGAATAAGCCATGTCTGTCTGTCTGTCTCTCTGTCTATCTGTCCGTGTGTCTGTCTGTTAGCACGATAACTCCGGAAATAATGAAGCTAGCGGTTTGAAATTTTGGTCAAATATTTGTTTTGCTAAAATCTTGAACGGTATTGAAAATGGGCCAAATCGGACCACGGCTTCCCCTACCTCCCATACAAACTACCCCTCCTTGATATTTTAATTCGGCCATAACTTTCAGTAGAATATCGCTATCGACTTGAAATTTTGATCAATGTTTCATTCTCTTATATACTTTGAGTTGATGGAAAGTGGAGTAGGTTCGACTACCCCTACCCCTACTTCCCCTAAAAAGTTATATTCAGCCATATCTTTTGATAGAATGTCACGAAAAACTTCAAATTAGTATCAAATGGTAGCCGTTGGATGCCTTGACAAGGTGATAAAAATGTGTCAGGTCCGACCCATCTACCCCTCCCTCCCCCACAAAAAATATGAATGTACATGGGTGTAGGGTATACACTCACTCGTTTGATTATTGGCGTGCGTATGTCGAGGTTTCATAGCATAATTCGAATAGGAATAGGATCGAATTAAAACTCATTGTTTTTTTGCTATGCAAGTTGAGCTAGGACATTTTTAGGGTATAAACATTCTTAAGTTGGATTTTACCAAAAACTACATTCCTGGGAAATACATATCCCCCTATATTGTTTTTTCTAAAAGGCACAACCATCACTCCTCTCCGAGGTAAAGGCGGTGGTAATGGTTAAAATACCCAAGTACATACCACTAATTAGCAAATACCCCAGGAAATTTGAACAAAAATTTGGAAAAACTTCGGAAAAATTAGGGGAAAGCTGAATTTTTGCATGAGCCTTCCTTTCGAGGTCCTACACAAGACCCCAAAAATCCCCGTCTGTACGAGTGCCGCTAGCGGTTGTACAGAGGGTCGAAGACCCTCAAAAACAGGTTTTTCTGAATATCTCGATAACGGCAATATGTATTAAGAAGTGGTGTATAACAAATGTATAGCTCTTGTGGTTTGTGAATAAAATGTTAAAGGTAAATTTTGATTCGACTACTCCTAACGATGCCAAGGGGTCTAACGGTATTTTTTACAAAGTTTCAAAATTTTTATAACGGTAACTCCGGCTAAAAAATGTTGTTTAGCAGATTTGTAGCCAGTCCATATGGTTTCGAAGAAAGTGGTCAAATTTCTTATCAATACGTACACCCTCAGGGGGGGGCTCAAAACTTCGAAAAACGGGATTTTTTGTTTTTTCGTGAATATCTCTTAATCTACTTCCACTTTTTAGTTTTAATGCTTTAAGTGCAAAAATTTGGGAAAACTTATACAAATTATGCTAAAATCGAGCCAAAATTAAGCCTAATTTTCTGCAATAAAAGTATTAGAATTATCGAAGCTATAATAAAACGTTACATAAAAGATATGATTATAAGGCCAATTTTTAAAAGAATCGTACATGCACCTCACCTTGGTAGAAGTTGGAGAAAATTGAGATGAAAAAAACAATTTGTTTTTGGGTGAAAAAGCCGAACCATTCATCTGATTTTAATGCGGTTAGTTTTGCTGTTTAGATAAAGGCTGTGATAAGAAGCTTATTTCGCTATTCTTGCTAGTCTAGTTTTGGAGATATTAAGGTTTAAGTCGTGTAAGAAAAGGAATTCCTCAAAACTCTTCAAATACCTGTGGCAGCTAAAGGGTTGAGAATCGGGGTGTGTCAGTTACACTTTTTTGCCGGAAATCACATGGGGAAAATATTTTTTTAATTTTTCGGTGCGTTTATGCGGTAGTTTCCGGACGCTACGAATACATGCTACCCTTATAGATAGAACAATTCCCGACAAAACGTTTTTGGCGTTTTTGTATGGCTTGAATCCTCATAATGCCTTAAGATTGAACATATCGATCTGAAATCGTTGGTATTAATTTAGACGTTGTAGTTACAAATTCGATATACCACTTTTTAGTGAACATTACCGTTATGTAGATATACCCCAAAAACGGTAAATTTTCACTTTTGGCCCCTTATAACTTCCTTCGGTGCCCACCCATCGATGGGGACTTTTGGTATTTTATTTGCAGTCACAGAAGCTACAAATATGTCATAGATGACTTTACAGTATACACCACCGTTGCAGGGGCATTCACAAAAAACCCAAAATTTTTCGATTTTCTAAGGTTTGAACCCCCATAGCACCCCCAAGGGTGTACATATTGACGAGAAATTTGGTCTCTTTTTTTAGAACCGCGTATTTACTACGGATTACCCATACAACATCTTTTAGCTAGAGTTACCGTTATAGAGATTTTCGTGAAACCTTGTTAAAAATACCGTTAGACCTCCTGGCGCCCGTTAGAATAATATGTCAAAATTGACTTTTGACTTATTATTCTGAAACCACAAGAGCTACAAATTAGCCATACACCACTTTTTAGCACCCACCATCGACGGGGTATGACATATTGTTCAAACTACTATTTGTGTTTGGGCCGAAAACCCACAAAACAAGAAAAGTAATTGTAGAATTTTGAATTTTCCCTAACCTATTTTGAGAGATTCTTTTAAAATCAAATATGTACTAGCCATCATTTCAAAAAGTATCACTAATCTGTATGAGTTTGTAACGTTTTACCGGCCTGCGAGCCAACCGCTCGCTTTCGGACAGAGCTACCTCCCTGGTAGACTCCTCAGCTTGATCCGTGACGCGTGATGGTCACCAGCTCAGCTACCGTGAATGGGCGGGGTTGTCGAAGATCGCGCTGAATCCGGATAGCTACAAAAAAAAATTTAGCACGCGTCGACCCGAATGAAGTTGCCAAATAAACAACATCACCTGAAAAAGAAGGCTGAAAAAGAAAATAACGACTACCACCGATGAATCTGAAAGTGTATTCGCTCCGAAGATACTAGTGGAGCGATTGTTCCCTCCCCATCCATGGATTGGTGATTACGCATTAACCAATCCCCTAGTGTTTCATTACAACATAGCGCTAGTATAAGGAAGGTGCATTGGTTGCGCCGTCCGGGGTGTTTGCTGCGAGTGGAGGTACATACCTATGGGAAAATCAGGAGACAATAAGAACCACCTAGTGTTCAGGCTTCATTATAATATATTCATGTCCTCAATAGGAGATTACAAAGTGTCAATGTATAATTCTTAATCAATCAGTGCTTAAGGCATGCGTCTGCAACGCTACAAATCCTCATGTCTATGAAGCATGGGTGTTATAATTATTTCAATACAACATGTTCGGGACTTAATTACTCTGTGCTAATTGAATGCGTCTTCGACGCTACATGACTATATGTTTGTGTACCATAAGGGCTCGTAAACATTCTGTAAAATTATCAAAATTATCCAAACTATTTCATATCCATTTCGTTTATGACGCTAGAAGGCATGAAACGTATGGTAAAAGAACTTAATTTAATCTGTGCCTAATGAATGCGTCTTCAAAGCTACTTAGCACTTCATATATGCGAAATACGGATCGCTATACATCCGATACAAATATTCAAAACAACTTAATTTAATCTGTGCCTAATGAATGCGTCTTCAAAGCTACGTAGCACTTCATATATGTGAAATACTGATCATTACACATAAAAAAAATGCCTTGCACACTAAGTCTTGAGTCAGGTCCTGCCTCTCCAATTCTCAGGATAATCCGAATAACCACTTAAAAAGAAAACGCGAAGTACCGAAGGCTCCTACCCGTATCTTGGCCAAGCTACTAATAGAATGCCCTACCTGGTCATGTCTTACGACCCGCGAAGGTTTCGTGCGAATACAATTAAAAAGGAACTCCTGAGTTCGAGAATCAAGCGTGACTTTACAATCAATCCAAACATAGAGTAAATCTTACGTGAAGAAAAGGTTAAACATTAATCCTAAAGATAATCGATAGGCTGTAACGAGCCATAAACTGTGTGTCCATTATGACGTCATCACCAATAAAAAGAAATATGGATAGTGTGGGCAATCGTGCCACATCCTCCAATGCCGAAACCCGCTATATGGTGCGGTGAAATAACGGAGCGAGGGTTTCGCCCTGCTGCGGTGCGCGACGTGCTAATTAGCGTGCACTCGCGAAATCCGTGGGTGAGCCATGCTCTCAAAAATATAGTATAATGAATTTAATGTTAAGAATACATACAGTTTGTCGTATAGGCGTCCTGCGAGGAGTTGCCGCTAGCTTCGTACTGCGCTGTGCCTTCATCCGTAGGAAGCGATTAAAGCTCCTTTGCTCCAATAAGCGTGATCTGTGCGTCCTTGCACCCAAACACACCACCAGCGATCCGTGTAACTTCCGCCGGGACGTCCAACGCGATTCGTACAGCTTCGCAAAAGCCCCTGAGCGGTCCGTGCCGCTTCGCAGCCAAAAGCAAACCGCTACCGTATGTGCAATTTCATCGAAACCGCTATGTGGGACTCCGCCAAAACAATTTGCGCAACGTAACCGCAAAATCTGGAACGAAAAGTGGGCTCGATCCACATGCAATTTGCGCAGCGTCACAAATAAAAAGTCCAGAAGAGGTCCGTGCACTGCGCAGAATAAAACGAATGCAACCCCTGTGCAACTTCGCCAGCACATCCAGCGCACAATTTGTGCGGCTTCGCCCAGATCAAAAAAACAGCCTCAGGATATTCCCGCCTACAAATAGATGTTGAGCACTTTATACACTTTCACTACTAAGTTACAGCACCATACTTACTTCTCTAGGAACCAATTGCAGAAGAACATTCACCGTGCAACCGTCTGCTCTCTTCAGTGGTCGAAATAGAAAAGACCGAGCTCGTGGTCTCGAAAAGTTTATTTCGACCATCTGATAGCCCCAGTTGCACGCTGTTGGTCTCACTCTTGCATTTTTGTTTCCCGTACAGCGCCATCTAGGAAGTCAAGTGAGAACGAGAAATGGCCACTGAACCAAAATTTCCCTTTTTGTTCGATGCTTGGTTTTGGGAATCCCCCAACTGATTTTGACATCATATGTTGTCATGTCCGTGTCAATCTAAACGTCCACTAACCAAACGATCAAATTCTTCAGCCCAGTCGAGATCTCGGACAACGTATGGCCTTCGAAGGTATTATACAGTGTCTTAAAGTGAGTGCTGCTAGTGAAGTCCTCATTCGGATGATGGACTATAATCTCACCTCGGCTGAACAATCTGTTCGTTCGGTCAGTGAAGCCTCGACACACATTACAACACAGATCACTTCTCGTCAGTCTCGCAGAAAAGGGAGCTGAGGATCATCCGACTAATGTGCTACTATAAGCGTCGCAAATCTTTCAGATGGTATATTCCTAGGGGTTTATCTTCCAAATCTCCTAACAAATAGCGGTTGTTTCCTACTTTTTTGATAATTCTACTTTTAACAAATTTCAAATCTAGCTTGGCATTGTAATGCTCGGCTGCGTTACTCTGGGAAAAGTTACGTCTCAACACCTCGTCTCCCGGCTGGAATTCCGTTCGTTTGGTGCGAAGGTTATAGTGATTGGAGTATGTCTTGAAGGCAATCTCTAACCGTTGTTGCACCTGCTGCCTAAGGATGTTCAATTTGTCGCTGTGTGCTAACACCTCATTATTCTCCCCGAGTAATTGCAGATTCCGAAGTAAGGGATATGTCTTGCCATTCGTAACCATTGGCTGCCCGAACACAACGAAATAGGGCGACGCCTTTATAGAGGCGTGAAACGCTGAACGCAGTGCACAATTGATTGCCGAAAGATTCTCATCCCAGTTGTTTTGAGAAGGGTGCACATATGCCCTGATAGCTGCCACCACCGAGCGGTTAATCCTTTCGGAAGCGTTCGCTTGCGGAGAATAAGCCGCGGTGTACAAATGTTGTACCCCATACCGTTCCAACATCAAGTTGAAGGTGTGAGACTTGAATTGTTGTCCATTGTCGGTAAGGACAGATTCCGGTACACCGAATGTGTGAAACACTCTGGTCTCCAACCATTTCGTCAGGATCTCCGCTGTGAACTTCCTAATCGGTTCAATAAAGCTAAATTTGGACAAGTGGTCAACCAGTACTATGGCTCCTATATTTCCCGATTTTGATCGAGGGAACGGACCCAGTAAGTCCATATAAAGACGTTGAAATACACGGTCAGATACGAAATGATTTTCGATGGGTGGTCGAAGGGTGTTATTGGGCGCTTTAGTTTGCTTGCAGACATGGCAAGTAGAGACAAACTCGTTAACCTCCTTGGCCATGTTTGGCCAAAAGAAAAGAACCCTGAGCCGTTGTAGAGTTTTGGCTACACCTCCGTGTGCACACAACGGGTGCTCATGCGCACGACGAATCAATTCGGATGTTAATCCTTGCGGAACCCATAGTTTCCATGCCTGCTGCTCCTGATCTCCGTTTCCGGATGCATATTCGCTGCGTCTGTAAACGAACCCATCTACAGCTTTCAGATCCGGGAGAACATCACCCTTAGCGGTGACGCGTTCGATCAGCTCCTTGTATTCTACGGAACCGAAGTGAGAAGAATTCAAGTCAATTTCTACAGAGCTCGAGAACGGATCCTGTATTGTCAGCGACTCCGCACAATAAATTCTAGACAGTGTGTCCGGCACTACGTGTTGGCTGCCCTTCCTGTGCAAAATAGTAAAACGAAAGCCTTGCAGTTTCAAAGCCCATCGGGCCAATTTGCCTTGCAAATCCGTCTGACTCATCAACCATCTTAACGATGCATGGTCCGTAATGATCGAAAAGTCTTGTCCTTCGACATACGCTCTAAACTTTTTCACAGCGATCATCGCCGCTAGACATTCCTGTTCCGTTACGGAGTAGTTCCGCTGGGCTGAGTTAAGCTTCCTAGACATGAAAGCTATTGGCACTTCCACCCCATCCTCTCTGGTTTGCGTTAAAACAGCCCCAATGCCGTGCTGACTCGCGTCACACTGAATGGCAAACGGTTGCGAAAAGTCGGGGCTGTGTAACACGGGGGCCTTGGTAAGACTATCTTTCAGTGCTTGAAATGCCAAGATGCCTAACTCAGTCCAACTGAAACTACGTCCTTTACACAACATATCTGTAAGTGGTGATGCGAGGGATGCATAATTAGGCACAAACCTTTGGTACCATCCGCACATTCCGAGGAACCGCCGGAGCTGTTTTACTGTGGAAGGTCTCGGAAAACTGGCTATGGCATCAACCTTGTCGGGATCGGTTCTAATGGTACCGTTGCCAATTATGTGTCCTAGATATCGAACGTGAGTCATGACGAATCTGCTTTTCTGGACATTGATCGTCAACCCCGCCTTACGGAGACACAGGGCCACTTCCTGCAGCAGCAACAAATGTTGGTCAAAGGTGGTCGTGATTAACAACAAATCATCTAAGTAAACGAATACTTGGTTCTGCAAGTGCGGTGGGATCACACGGTCCATGAGGCGTTGCATAGTTTGTGGCGCATTGCAAAGGCCAAACGGCATGGTCACAAACTGGTACAACGGCCGACCTGGGACGGTGAACGCTGTCTTACCCCTTGACGCTTCATCGAGAGGAATTTGCCAGAACGCGTCTTTTAAGTCTAAGCTCGTAATGAACTCAGCCTTTGGGAGGCGACTCAAAATCCCATCGATGAGCGGCAAGGGGTAAGCATCTTTCACGGTTACTGCATTCACCTTCCGTGCGTCCAGGCACATGCGAACCTTATTGGGCTTCACTACTAAGGTCACAGGCGAAGACCATGCACTCTGCGACTCTTCAATAACTCCCATCTCAAGCATTCGATCCACCTCCTTGTAAAGGAGTTTTTCGACCGCGGGGGAGATTGGAAAGTGCCTCTGTTTTATGGGTTTGTTGTTACCCACGTCGATGTGATGCGATATGACGCTCGTACGTCCTAAACCTTCCTTGGCAAACGACGGGAGTGTTGCTATAGTGCTATTGAGACGCATTTGCTGTTGTGCAGTCAGAGAATGGTGACGGATAACCTCTGCCGGGTCATCGTTTATTTCGGATACTGTTTGAGGAGCCAGGAATAAATCCGACGCCAATTCAAAGGCTCGAACAAAATCGACTCCTAAGTATAAATTTTGACTTAGTGTAGGTACTATAAGCAGGTCAAGGCTTTTTGTCCGTCCACTAAACGTAACATCGGTACGGATCTTACCTTCAGTGTGGTGACCGGTGTTGTCCGCAGTCGACACTCTCAAACGGAAATTTTCAACAGGATATCTTTTATCCTTAAGGATCTCCGCTGCTAAGCTTGACGAGATAACGCTACAGGACGCGCCTGTATCTATTAAGCCGCAAACCGTACGGTCGAGTAGGATTACTTCGGCATAGGGCCTAAGGTCTCCCGTCGGTTTGTTTGTCAGGATCATCTCGCAATAACGACGGCGATTTTCTAATACTTTGCGCCAGAAACACCTACAACGTAGAGTTGCACGTTTGACGCTACGATCGCGAATAGCACTAACGTCAAATATCTGTTTACGAACCTCGTCGTATCTCCTTTTTCTCTCCGGAAGAGACATAAAGCTATAGTGGGTTGGACCAACTTTTGGTATCGGTGAAGTAAGTGGTGGTAAATCTGGTGTCACGTCATGGCAAGTAGTCAAATCAGGTGTACTAGGGATAACAGGGTTCGGAGACAATTCCGATGGTGAAGATGACTTCCTTGTGGTTGACAAATCACGTGAATTGGACACATCAGGTAAAGTAGACAAATCAGGTAATTTTAGATCGGATCTGTCTGAACTTCCTTGGAGAACCTCTGTTGATGTTGAGGCCTCTTTGGTGCTCCGTTTTTTGGACGGGTACACCGTTCACATTGCGGCTTGATAACACCTGAAGTTCCACATCCGAAACAAAAGACTTTCAGAGTCTCTTGGCATTCTGCGTACGAATGTCCCAACTTCTTGCAATTCCAACAAGCCGAGTTGGCATTGAGTGCCGATATTTGCGTTTGCTCGTCTAGAGCAGATGACGCCGATTCTGAGTCTACTTCGGATATTTTAGCACGCGGGGTATAACGAAAAGATGAGGCCGAACTACGACCTTTCATCCGTTCGTTAAAATTTTCCATTTCCCGTACTGCCTCTCGTAAGTCTAACAAGGTTGTAAATCGTTCCCTCAAAATAGGCCTACTTAATTCCTCCCTCAGATTTCGCTTGACTATTCTCGTCAGTTCCCTATCCGTCAAAGGATCTCTCATACGCATATTTAGTTGTCGCATTTCCTTCAGAAATTCGTCGAAGGTCTGTTTCTCCTTTTGCATCCGACCCCTGATTATTTCCATGATATCATCGTCCTCGTAGGGATCGGTGTACTGTAGTCGCAGAGCTTCACGTAATGATCTCCAGGTATAACGGTTTCGCGAATCGGCTGCAAACTGGCGGAACCACTCCGCTGTATCTCCCGTGAAAAGAAGATGTGCATATAAACATATATATTCGAAGTTACCTCCCAAGGTACGCTCAGTGTATAACTCCACTTGGCGGATGAATTCATCAACACCGGTGCCTTGGAACTTCAAACCCCATTCTGAAATATGTCGATGGACCTGGTGGGGTGGAATAGATGTTGAAGACGCAGCTGAACCAAGCCGCCGATCTGCGAGATCAACTCTTGGAGCCGTTTCGCTAGGAGTATCGTTTAACCCTAAAGCGGATAAGCGCTTAGCGCACTCCAAGTCGATAAGCTTTTGTACCGATTCTCTCAATATAGGTGAAACTGGTCCACTTAGGGAAGAACGCTGTGGGTCAGATACATCTTGGCCAGGCCTATTGTTTGTAGTCTGTTCAGGACTAGAAGCTCCAGGGTGTCCTGACTGTGGATGGGGCCTGGTGTTGTGCATTTGTTGTTGCTGCCACCAAGGGGGAGGCTGTAGTCCCCACCATGGTGGTGGTTGTTGGCCCAACCAGGGTGGCGGAGGGTGTCCCCACCAAGGAGGTCTCTGCTGATTTTGGATTTGAGCCTGAGGAGGCATCATACCCGACGGTGGTAACCCCCAGCCAGGGTATGAATGGCGACTCTCATTAGTATTAGAGTTTGTCTGCTCGGCGCCTTGGGCGCTTACGGCTCGCTCTGGCGAGTTTCTGGTCGGTATACTTGGTTCCTGTGCACTTGGTTGTTGTGCTGGGAGTAGCGAACCTGAGGGTTCGGATGCTTGATTCGACCACAAATCTTGCGAGATTACCCCTTCTCGGTGCCCTGTCTCTTTCGGATATTCCTCCGCATTGGGATTGAGCTGCGATGTAGACCGAGTCACTCGTTGACTTAATTTCGGCACGGCACCCCGATCTACCTCTGCGGGAGGTGAATGTCTGAGTGGCATTCTGCTAGGTGTCGATTCCCGTATACAAAATTTTACGATATAAATTGTAATGTAAGAAGCCTTGGTTACTTCAGTTGTAGCCTGGCTCCAAGCCAACCTTGCTTGATTTCTAAATATTAAAACTATAACTAGACGGAGCGTTAATTTCGCACACTGAGAAGTGGAACTCCAACGCGATATAATGCGTGTATCAAGAAGTTGACGCTAAAACCCGTGTTCTTTTAGGAAAATTCAGAATGAGCACGGTCGTAACTTCTTGATTTCTTAAATGTTAGAAATTTCGATTACGAGCAAAAGCGAACTCGGCTCCTGAACGATACTAAAACTACTTACAATCAATGACGCTAACGCCGGATATAGTGAATAAGTTGTGCAATGTTTTGATAAAGTTGAGTCCTGATACAGGACGTTGAGTAACGTAATGATTATGTGGGTGAATCCAGAACAACTAGATAAAATACCCGATAAAGAGAATTAATGCTACGATAGCGATAAACGTACGAAAACGATAAAGATATAAGATATTGTCTCCTGTTTTCCTCAAGTTTTACCTTCCACTCGCAATTAACGCTACTGATACGAATACACTGTTACACTTTCAGAATGGTCATAGACGCAAACAAATTTAAAGGGACTAAGCACAGATTCCTTACTCTGTACTTACACAATACCACTTTTTCCTGAACTTCAGGTTAATGCGGTCAGCTTGCTAGCGTATACACCAACAGCTGCAATTCCAGCACTCGTCCGCTCAGTTGCCAGAAGCAAAGTACAAGCACGAGTTATAGAAACGAACTCGTTTTGAAATAAAATAAGACCAAAGCTTACACAAAAAGGTGAGAAACCATTCAAAGAACCGGGTCTGAGAATGGACAGTAAACTATCCATTTCAGTGATTCCAACGAATTCTTTTATTGAGTGGATTGTACACGATGCAAAAGCAATTAGAAAACAGAACAAGTAAGCCAGCCGATTAGGGTAGTGGGAGGGGATAGGAAAGTTACGTTATGGGGGCAGGTATTCAATGGATGAAAATGATTATAATTTTAGGATTTGATGCAAAAGTTAAAGGAGGAGAAAAGAACTGACCAGAGTTTGTACTCCTTCGGTACGCTGAGTACCGTGAGTGTGAAGTGTTACTTCAACGGTGTATAAACTCCAGTGGTGGGACCTACGGTTAAATTTCTTGGTGGTCTGAAATTTTAAGTTGGAGGAAACCTCTCAAATTAAGGGACACTTTCGTAGGCCCCACGTTGGGCGCCATTGTAACGTTTTACCGGCCTGCGAGCCAACCGCTCGCTTTCGGACAGAGCTACCTCCCTGGTAGACTCCTCAGCTTGATCCGTGACGCGTGATGGTCACCAGCTCAGCTACCGTGAATGGGCGGGGTTGTCGAAGATCGCGCTGAATCCGGATAGCTACAAAAAAAAATTTAGCACGCGTCGACCCGAATGAAGTTGCCAAATAAACAACATCCCCTGAAAAAGAAGGCTGAAAAAGAAAATAACGAATACCACCGATGAATCTGAAAGTGTATTCGCTCCGAAGATACTAGTGGAGCGATTGTTCCCTCCCCATCCATGGATTGGTGATTACGCATTAACCAATCCCCTAGTGTTTCATTACAACATAGCGCTAGTATAAGGAAGGTGCATTGGTTGCGCCGTCCGGGGTGTTTGCTGCGAGTGGAGGTACATACCTATGGGAAAATCAGGAGACAATAAGAACCACCTAGTGTTCAGGCTTCATTATAATATATTCATGTCCTCAATAGGAGATTACAAAGTGTCAATGTATAATTCTTAATCAATCAGTGCTTAAGGCATGCGTCTGCAACGCTACAAATCCTCATGTCTATGAAGCATGGGTGTTATAATTATTTCAATACAACATGTTCGGGACTTAATTACTCTGTGCTAATTGAATGCGTCTTCGACGCTACATGACTATATGTTTGTGTACCATAAGGGCTCGTAAACATTCTGTAAAATTATCAAAATTATCCAAACTATTTCATATCCATTTCGTTTATGACGCTAGAAGGCATGAAACGTATGGTAAAAGAACTTAATTTAATCTGTGCCTAATGAATGCGTCTTCAAAGCTACTTAGCACTTCATATATGCGAAATACGGATCGCTATACATCCGATACAAATATTCAAAACAACTTAATTTAATCTGTGCCTAATGAATGCGTCTTCAAAGCTACGTAGCACTTCATATATGTGAAATACTGATCATTACACATAAAAAAAATGCCTTGCACACTAAGTCTTGAGTCAGGTCCTGCCTCTCCAATTCTCAGGATAATCCGAATAACCACTTAAAAAGAAAACGCGAAGTACCGAAGGCTCCTACCCGTATCTTGGCCAAGCTACTAATAGAATGCCCTACCTGGTCATGTCTTACGACCCGCGAAGGTTTCGTGCGAATACAATTAAAAAGGAACTCCTGAGTTCGAGAATCAAGCGTGACTTTACAATCAATCCAAACATAGAGTAAATCTTACGTGAAGAAAAGGTTAAACATTAATCCTAAAGATAATCGATAGGCTGTAACGAGCCATAAACTGTGTGTCCATTATGACGTCATCACCAATAAAAAGAAATATGGATAGTGTGGGCAATCGTGCCACATCCTCCAATGCCGAAACCCGCTATATGGTGCGGTGAAATAACGGAGCGAGGGTTTCGCCCTGCTGCGGTGCGCGACGTGCTAATTAGCGTGCACTCGCGAAATCCGTGGGTGAGCCATGCTCTCAAAAATATAGTATAATGAATTTAATGTTAAAGCCTAGTACTGACCTCGAGAGTGAAATTTTTCGCTACTGCGATTTTTTTAATGAAAATGCATTCTTACTGTCGTGGAATATGTGGGGAATGCTGGGGAATTCCATAAGCTACAATCCGAAAATAGTTCCGTAATTTTTCTCGGCCATTTTATGTATTTTTTTTCGATTCCCCGGTTATTTCATCGTGAAATGTCAAATGACCGGGGAATCGAAAAATAATACATAAAATGGCCGAGGAGAATTATGGCACCGGTCTCGGATTGTAGCTTATGGAATTCCCCACCGTTCGTGACATATTCCACGACAGTAAATATCCATTTTGATTGATAAAATCCCTGGGCGAAAAATTTCACTCTCGATCTTAATTCAGCCCTTAAGAATACATACAGTTTGTCGTATAGGCGTCCTGCGAGAAGTTGCCGCTAGCTTCGTACTGCGCTGTGCCTTCATCCGTAGGAAGCGATTAAAGCTCCTTTGCTCCAATAAGCGTGATCTGTGCGTCCTTGCACCCAAACACACCACCAGCGATCCGTGTAACTTCCGCCGGGACGTCCAACGCGATTCGTACAGCTTCGCAAAAGCCCCTGAGCGGTCCGTGCCGCTTCGCAGCCAAAAGCAAACCGCTACCGTATGTGCAATTTCATCGAAACCGCTATGTGGGACTCCGCCAAAACAATTTGCGCAACGTAACCGCAAAATCTGGAACGAAAAGTGGGCTCGATCCACATGCAATTTGCGCAGCGTCACAAATAAAAAGTCCAGAAGAGGTCCGTGCACTGCGCAGAATAAAACGAATGCAACCCCTGTGCAACTTCGCCAGCACATCCAGCGCACAATTTGTGCGGCTTCGCCCAGATCAAAAAAACAGCCTCAGGATATTCCCGCCTACAAATAGATGTTGAGCACTTTATACACTTTCACTACTAAGTTACAGCACCATACTTACTTCTCTAGGAACCAATTGCAGAAGAACATTCACCGTGCAACCGTCTGCTCTCTTCAGTGGTCGAAATAGAAAAGTTTATTTCGACCATCTGATAGCCCCAGTTGCACGCTGTTGGTCTCACTCTTGCATTTTTGTTTCCCGTACAGCGCCATCTAGGAAGTCAAGTGAGAACGAGAAATGGCCACTGAACCAAAATTTCCCTTTTTGTTCGATGCTTGGTTTTGGGAATCCCCCAACTGATTTTGACATCATATGTTGTCATGTCCGTGTCAATCTAAACGTCCACTAACCAAACGATCAAATTCTTCAGCCCAGTCGAGATCTCGGACAACGTATGGCCTTCGAAGGTATTATACAGTGTCTTAAAGTGAGTGCTGCTAGTGAAGTCCTCATTCGGATGATGGACTATAATCTCACCTCGGCTGAACAATCTGTTCGTTCGGTCAGTGAAGCCTCGACACACATTACAAGTTGGTCCATTACTTACTCTTACTTTGAGTTTCCAATAAAACGAAAGAAGACTCATTTCATAAAATTTATTATAGACAAAAATAACCTTGAAATGCCAATGATGAGTGATTTAAATCAATCCATAAAATAAATATTGCCATTAAATTGCGCACTTCTATTTTATTATTTTACGATTATGATGACCTACATTGACATGCCACTGCATTCAAAGAAACTGCTAAGCATAGCATCGCTATGGTGTCATTTTACAAGTCTGTTCAGTTTCATTTAGAAATTTTCAAGTATGTACATACCTCGAGCCTCGAACTAGTTTATTTCAAAATGAAAATTTCTTTTTGAATGAAGCGTCCTTCTATGTATTCTCTACAAAGCTGGGCTATTTTCACTTTCTAGGGTGTTGTAGGGTGGTGTTTTATAGAACCTCTGAATAGGAGATGTAAAAAATCCGAATTCAATTTTTATTTTTTCTTCTCGACATTTTAATAGCCGTTTCCGTTTTAACTATTTTCTGGATTTTACATTCATCCACACTTCTCTAATCGTCCCACTTCGTCACTTAACTCGTTAAAAAGAAAATAAAAATACTAGGACTATAAAATTGAAAAATAATAAAAAGAACTTGACGTCAACAGGACATCGCATTCAACACACAATATAACTCGAAACGGAAGGGGGCAAATTGCGCCAGGCGTCATAAAAGCAGCAAATTACAAGAAAGAGTGCATAGTACGAGTATGTACTTCAATTTTCATCATCTTCTTCATCATTGACCCACATTTTCATTTCATTGCCCAAGCTCCAAGTTTGCTGGCATTATACACGAGTATGCAAGTCTCACGATTTATATGGGACCATTAAAAATGTCCTGAAGGCTTTTGAAGTGAATGGATTTTGTCAAATGTATGCGAAGTGTTTTTGGAGATGAGGAAAGGAGTATGCAAAAGTTAGTCCCTTCATTCTAAATGATAAATTATTTTGTAGAAGAGAGAACATAGAATTGAGGATATATTAAAAGACTGGCGATCGTTTTGAGTTCCCACACACTCCTTTTTCGAGCGTAATAAAGCTTGCTTATTCTAGAAAAGGATTTCAAGTGGGTACGTGCGTATGTTAATATGTCATTATTCCTGACGACTTGAAAAATATGAAGATTCATTCTCTCAAGCGGATGCGCACACACGCAATCGAAAATGAAAGGGATTTTGGTAAGAGCTCTCTATTATGTTAAATAAGGACTTTTTTCATTTCAGAGTAAAGATAATAATCGTTTGCGATTCCCCATGTGTAACAAGTAGATGAGCATACTCATCATGCATCTTTTTTAAGCAACTCATTTCCTCGTGTTCTCCGTCGTCATTTTTCAACCACTCGAAATTCGTCACGCTCTTACTCAAATTACCGCACACATTTCCGGCTTTTTCATATTATATTTATTACATCCTTATTCCAACTGCCCTCAACTTTTTATTTAACGCAATATGCTGGTATGATAATACATAATTTTAATTCATTTGGTTTTTTTTATATCTTTACAGGCGCCCAACAAGTCTTTCGGTAGTTTGGACACGTCGATCACGACGTGTGGCGTCAATACCACTCGCATGGGAGCCAGACATGATGAATCCGCTGGTCGGTCACATTGCCTGGCCCGTGCCTGACAATCATACGATATCGGTCACGCTATTCAAGGACCCGCGCACTCATGAGTTGGAGGACAAGGATTGGACGTTTGTAATAGAGGATGTAAGTATGCTAACTCGATTACACAATTTTAATTTATTTATTCGTATCTATGTACGAGAAATCCTTTCAGTTTAGAATTATCCTGCTCATATGCGATTCACCACTAGACGCATTATTATACGAGGACAATGTTGCTACGCGGTAACCAATTGAAAATATACTTGTCTCTAATAGAAAACCTAAACCAGAAAATATGATTAGTCGTCACTCGATATCCTGCGCTGCACCAGAAAATTCTAATATGTTTCTACGAAACATTGTACTAAGGAATACAAATCTAAAAGTTTCACGTTGCTCTCAAAGGTAGAATATGAAAGGGTTGGAGAGTTAATGTTCCTATAAAGGACTCTCCACAGAGAAAAAACTAACTTAAACATTATGCTACTAGGAGTAAAAATTCAATAAATCCTTCATTGCTTGTCTGTAAATACAAAGTCGTGGGACTTGAACAGATGTTAGAAAACAAAAACAATTTTTTTCATAATTACTTTTAGTTGTAAGTACATGATGAAGCTAGGTAAATTCAAATTAATTTATTCCATTTGTTATGGATTAAGTAAGTATTTTCCATGTAAACATGGAATTCCAACAGTAGTGGACAGAATTTGAGTGTGAAAGAGGGACTCTTTGTAATCAAAATGGCGTAGATACATTTCATTTATGTACATACATAATATCCTTGTTATAAGCAATGGTTGGAACTCAAATATGTTTGAACATACAGTGCCTACTTTTGCAGCTGTTGAAAAATCGTACTGGCTTCGCTTCTGAACGAATATTGTCGGCCAAAGGAAACCACCAGCATAAAAAGCAATCCAACCATAACTAGAAAAAAAAAACATTTTTATAAAATACATATATGTATGTAGGTATATGTATATGTAATTAACAAATGTGCAAGTGAGCGCAGTAAGGCTCGCTCTTCAGTGTGCTTTATTGAAACTAGGTCAGTCATTTCACAGGCTTTATAAGTAGAACCGTAGAACGTATCCCCTTGCTTTGATGGCAAGAAAAGATTTGTCCTGTTTTTTGTGACTTAACTTGAGCTAAATATTAGTCTTAGCAGTCATACAAATCCAGACCTGGTACAGTATTTCTAGGTTATTGTCACTCTTGATGAATTCTGCAGGCATGCCAAACTCGCGTCTCGCGGGCCACATGCGGTCCACCACCACCATTTTTGTTCTTCCCGTGGGCAGGTCGATGGAATCCAATGTGTATCAGCACAAATGTGAGCTATTGAACTCAAATTAAGTCTAATTTTTTTTTACTAAAACACGTCAAAAAGTTGGTGGCTTATGCATCCTAAAACTATGTACATATTTTAGAAACTTGTTGGGGCAAATATTGTTTAGGTTGTTCACACTGCCGTCGAAGAATGTAGCGAATCGTGTTTTTACCCTCAGTGAGCTATAAACATGAAAAGCCGTTTGCCGTCATTAGCTCAGAGCTTCCAACTCTGAGGGTAAATATTGTAGGCCTCATTCAAGCGAACTTATCTGGTATATTAAATTTCTCACAGGCTTAAACTCAAAGCCAAGCTTTTTTCTGTTTTTTTTTTATACTATACGACCTCTTCTGATGCCTAGCTAGTATACAGAAAGAAAAGCATAAAAATAGGTCGAGCCATTTCGGAGGAGTTTGACCAGAAACATTGTAACTCGAGAGTTTTTTTTTTGTATTACAGTCACCCTTCTCTCAAGTCGAAACCTCCTTAAGTAGAATTATTTCTTATCTCGAACAAATTTAGGGTTTCTTTGGTGTTCCCGTCAGTTTGATATTATAACACGTAGCCTCTAAGTCGAAGACCTCTTTAGCTCAACCAACATTTTATAATTCTTCAATGCCATTTCTTGTTATTTTACTTCCCCCAATTCACGTTACTACGTAAAGAAATTCATGAATTGGTATTATAGGTTGATGACGGATCAAAATGGTAAAGGTATGCAAGATCAAAAAGGCTTCGATTTAGAGCAAGTCTCCTGGCTTCACTGCCTATGGTTTAGATTTTCTACTCATTCTGATGGATAGGCTTATTAATGGTTCGCCGAAAGGTTGGAATTTTTTTTGATACATAAATTGTGTCACATTTGTGGGGTTATGTTGGAAAGCTAGGTTACATGACTCCACAAATCATGCAATTATGCACTTTTTTGTATACAATTTGTAGATACAAAATTCTTATATTACGGTTCCACAGTTAAATTTCACTACACGAACTCTCCCTTACTCAAACATTTTGCCTTAAAACGTGTAATTCGAGTTAGAGAGGTTTGACTATGCATTTTATATTTCGGGATTAGAGAATCATCGAAAATCGCTTTATTGTTTTTCAAAATATTCCCAGATCTGCTACACTAGTTGTCCCATCCCGAAATATAAAAGGCACCCTATGTACCAACCTATGGTGGTTTTGCTCAAACAAATTGTACAATCAACTCTGTCAATTTTCTTCAACAAATGCAGGGCTGGACATACACTAGCCGGCATATGTATTTTGACATCTGGTACTCTCGAGCCCAGATACTGATTTTGTTTAACTAGAGCGAATAACGGTAAATTTCTTTTAAGGAAATCAAAGTACATATCAACAGCAATAAATATGCTCAATATTTTTCCTGTCCGTTTTCGCACTCTCTTGCTATAAAGAAGAGAACAGATTGGTGCGAAATTCTGGTGCGGCATACAGTGTTGCCAATTTAGCCGTTTTCCGGCCAAATTTAGCCGGAAACTGTGCGGTTTAGCCGGAAGAAATTTATAATTCCGGCCGGCCGGATTTTTAGCCGGAATTTTCTTCGGCCGTTTTTCCGGCTAAAATTATTTTATGAATTGGTTTTACTTTGAAACTAGAATCAATTTTTCAATATTCACAAACAAAATAATTAATCGCCGTGAAATTATTTCTACATACACTTATTATCGTATATTAGGGTAAGTACCTACTATGTCCACCTAGAGGAAAACTTGCATTTATGTCTCCTGGGAAAAATTTGCCGCGGAGACTAGTCTTTTTGTTTATAAATATATTTAGGGTAATGGGATTCACGTAAACTGACGTTATTAGTACCTAGTCCAAGCATGTAATTTACTAACCACCAATATGCTGAATAATTTGCAATTTGATAAAATTCTTTGGTTGAGCAATTCTTGGAGCATGGGGGTACCTGAACATTGGTCCATTTTTCAAAGTGTAAATTCTTTACCACATCCCAATAGGAAAAAAAGAAACGCTTCCGACAGAAGCGCTTCCTCATCATTTCCAAATGTGCTTCGGAGGAAGTGCTTCCACAGAAGTATAATTACGAATGGTGAGGGAGCACTTCAAGATCGTAATAGAAAATTATAGACTCTTTGTAGCTGCTCCAGAAGCGCTTACCACTCACGTCTCTACAAGCGCTTCTGGAGCGCATCTTAAGGAACTGCTTGCCGCCGCGGACATGCAATGCTAAGAAGTACATGAGGAGGAATGGATTGCGAAGCGCTTCTCTGCTTCCCGAGAAGCGCTCCTTTTGCCCTCCTGGAGCGCACTTTTTCCTGTTGGGATTTAACGTAATCATGCCAAATTAAGTACAAGGGTGAAAACCTTTTAGCGCGATTCATAGATATTGATAATATCGCCGGAACTTTGTAGTGCTCAACACTAACGTTGTGCAAGTAGCTTGCACAGTAAACTACAGAAATTAAATTTAAGTGTGTATATATTTCGGGGGTAAGTTGCCCCGAAATATATACTGACTTAAATCTATTTTTTTGAGTTTACTGGGCAAGCTACTTGCACAACGTCTGACGATTCATAGAAACTACACATTGCACATGCATTACATTTTATTGTTGGGTTTGTAGCAACAAATCAAAATTATCAAAAATCTATACCATTTCCCGGGCAAGCTCATAATTTTGGAAAATCAATATCGTATCTTTGGAGCATTAAATTCATAATTGCGGAACATCAGCAATGGATCATCAATTTCGTAACTATGGAAAATAAAATATAATTTGTAGGGCTCAAATTCGAAAATGAATAACAAGCTTGACACACATATTTTCGAATGACGCCAATGTATCATCATTAGCACGAGTTCCAAATTACGCATTTGGACCATCATTTGCTCAATAATTACTGGGGACGCCATCTGTTGTAAAATTGAAGAACAAGAATGTTTACAAAAATATTAAATTTGTTATCGATCTTTTCACATTTCTATTCAGATTCTCTAAGAAAAGTGTGTCCTCAAATTATGGAACTGAATATTCATCAAAATATCGCAATTGTGAGGGACATTTTCCCCATTTACACTAACGTCAAAAGTAAATAACGAATTCTAATGACGAAAGCATATGTGTCCAATTTCGAACTTTCAACAGCATCATGATGGATTATTGTCATGATGATTTGGATATGTCTTGGGCCTAAAATGTTTAAATTTTAATCAAAATATAAGATTGTTCTGGTGCGATGATGGTAAGATATCCAGACATAAATGCTGTTGTCCTTGCCCATAGTTACGCATTGGACGTTCCTTTTACGAATTTTATGTTCCACAATTTCGAACCTAATGTGGTTATGGACTTGACCGAGAAATTGTACCTATACAACAATTTTGACTAGTTTAGCTATCCCCGAACAAAGTAAATTTTGACTGTAATACCAGCGATTGAAGCATAATAAAACTAAGAAATCTGCCTAAAGCATAGTTTACGGGAAAAGAAAAGAAATAAAATTATTAAAATCAGTTTTTTACTATATTTTTTCGTAATGTGACTGTTTTGTATGATTCAGCCGGTTTTTTGGCCGTTTTTCTCGCTGAAATTAATTTAGCCGGATTTTTAGCCGTTTTTGAAAAAACTATAGCCGGTTTTCCGGCTAAATTTAGCCGTTTTCTAAATTTCCAGTTGGCAACACTGGGCATAAGTATTTTGACAATATTTATACCCTATACCCATAAGATGGTATAGGGTATATTGTTTTTGTTACACCAATATTATGTAACACCTCAAAGGAGCCTCCGGAGGTATGGCAAAGTATATATATAAATGATCAGGGTCGGTCCCTGAATCGAATAAGCCATGTCTGTCTGTCTGTTAGCACGATAACTCCCGAAATAATGAAGAAATAATGAAGCTATCAGTTTGAAATTTTGGTCAAATGTTTGTTTTGCTAAAATCTTGGACGGTATTGAAAATGGGCCAAATCGGACCACGGGTTCCCCTACCTCCCATACAAACTACCCCGCCTTGATATTTTAATTCGGCCATAACTTTCGGTAGAATATCGCTATCGACTTGAAATGTTGATCAATGTCTCATTCTGACATATGCTTTGAGTTGATGGAAAGTGGAGTAGGTCTGACTACCCCTACCCCTATTTCCCCTACAAAGTTATATTCAGCCATATCTTTTGATAGAATGTCGCGAAAAACTTCAAATTATTATCAAATGGTAGCCGTTGGATGCCTTGGTAAGATAATAAAGATGTGCCAGGTCCGACCCATCTACCCCTCCCTCCCCTACAAAAAATATGAAATTGAATATTTTGGGTTTTGCGTGCCTTCTAGGTCTGTACATGGGTATAGGGTATACATTCATCGTGCTATTCGCACGATTAGAACTCGGTCTCGTTAAATCTTTGATTGTACACCAATTTCTCTGGAAAAAAATGGACAAAACATAATTTTATGTTTTATGTGTTTATATTTTGAATTCCAAGCAGAAAATGTGTCCAGTGGCTTGAAACATTGGAGAAAAATCAGAAATTCGAAGTTTGGTTTAAGCCTCCGTAGAGGCAAACTTCAACCCTGGTTTAAAGGTAGGAGACGCTGCAATTGAATTCAATTTCATAAGGTAGACTGTTTATTATTAAACACCAAAATTGAATAAGAGAAAAGAAATAGAAAACTATTCCATGCATCACAGAAATGGGATGTGTATATCGAATAATTACCGAAAAACCTTCCAAATATTTATGGAAAATGTCCCTAATTGAACCAAAGGATATTATGAATATGAAGAATATGCCATCGGAGGCACAGATAATAACGACCACCTTCGGCCTAGAACTAAAAAAGGCAAATTGCATGCATACGCAGATAAAGTGAAACCAAAGAAAGATTTAAAAATACCGGCGTACAGAGGGCTGCGCCCGCAATACGAGGGTTTTTTTTTAGAATTTTAATGCATAGTGAATATTTTTTGCACATATATTTTATAAGCAATGAATAAGTATTGTGCACAACATTAATGAAATGCTTCCTGTAAATCTATTTTTGGATTGGTCTAATTATCATTCTGGAACGCGTTTATTTTACTATTTACCCAGTTTGTATAAAACTACTCCAAGGCAAATCGACAGGCATTTTTCGATTTAAGATTTCTGATGGCCTTTAACCAAAAAGAAACTCAGGCAAACGTAAGGATGGCTTGGCTTTATATATGAACTGAATTATTAGGTGTAAATCTACTGTTACTGTTTTTTAATCAAGGAAAAGCGACTTATGTGAAATGATTCCATTGTGTCCCCTGACATAAGAGCCCACGCAAGCTTTCCTTTGAGTATTGAACAAGTATACTTTTGCAGCTATCCAGGGACACCCTGTTATCTTGGTCCTACTAACTTCAAAAATATTTGTGGCAAACACTATTACCATTCTCTGCATTTCCACCAAATTTCATGTTCATTGTTTCATCAAGTTAAAATATATGCATTGAAGAAATGCTTAAGAGGCTTGCATTGTGAAAGGCCCTTACTAAATACTTCTTTGACTATATTTCCGGTTTGAATACAGTTATTCGAATGAAAATTCGTAGACATATTCTATATGTAATTTCCCAAAAACCCTTAGCAGAATTTTCATATTTGGAAACCTAAGAGGGGCTACACACGAACAAATTGAAATTTTACAAATTTACTGTTATTTACTTTTCCTTTGCAAAAGTCAACAATTTTAATATTTAACGTATATAAGGCCATACTGACCAATCTTTGTGCAAAGCTTCATATCGATCCCTATAACGGTTTGGAAAAACGGAGCTCGAAAAGGAAGTTTTACTTTAAACGCCAATAACTTTTTTACCGTTACTCGAAACTGGAAAATTTTAACTGATATGAGGTGTACTCGTTTAGATCTTTGATTTAAATACCCATACGTCAATCTCCGATAAAAACTAAAAAAGTCGACTTTTTTCAAACGTTCGGGACACCCTGTTGTCTTCTTCCTACCAACTTCTAAGGTATATGTGCCAAAGACTGTAACCATTCTACACATTCCTACCAAATTTCAAGATAATCGGTTGAGCCGTTCGCGAGTTATTTAGTGAACAGACGGACAGACGGACGGACGGACAAAATCGATTTCATAAGGGTTTTTTGAAAAAAATTTTCTAAAAAACCCTAAAAACCATACCAAAAGCAGGAAAAAGTTCAAGCTACTGCAACTTTCGGAAAAAGTTTTTTTTTTCGGCTAATATTCATTATTTTATTACATTTTTACAAAAAAAAATCAATATTTAAAGAAAATGCCCAGTTTATGTGGAAAAATGAATACCTGGTTATCAAAATGAATACCACAGTGGAGGCTCTCTCATGATGCAGGGATATATTGATTACAATGGGCTAGGCTGCTTAAGTTCAAAACACTGTTTCCATGGCAAAAGTCATTGAATCGTCGGAAGTTATATTCGTTTTTTTTTTTTGCGGCACAATTTGGAATAAATTTCACTTCTTTCTTAGAGTTCTTCATCGTGCCTCACTCATCACTCGGGGTTGACATTCGCTTTCTATCAGACAGCGCCAAGATTTGTTTTTATTTTGTTTTAAAACATTTTTATGTTTGGTAATAAACAGTTTACCGTATAAAATAAAATTCAATAGTAGCGTATTCAATGTGTAAACCAGGACTAAGGCTTGCATCTATCGATGCTCAAACCAATCTTCTAAATTCTGATTTTTGCTTATGTTTCGAGCCACTGTTGATATTTTTTATTTGAAAATTAATATGGGGAACTCAAAAATTAATAAGAATATGTGCATCAATCCTTGCAAAAAATTGGGTGCAATCAAAGAGTTAAATACTTATGCCGCACCAGAATTACGCCCCCATTTTTTCTCTTTTCTATAGAATGAGAGGCCGAAAGAAGACAGGAAATACAGGATAGTAAAAGACAAATCAAATCATTTATCAAGTTGTTTTTAATTATTTTTATATGACTCTCTGATGACTATAAGATACCCCTTTAAACCGATTCTCCAACCAAGAAATTTTTACTTAAATTTTTCACTCTGCGATAAATATTGAAGAATGCTCAGGACGCACGAATATCACACGTATGAAAGTATAAAGTGTAAATTCAAAATACATAATTGGTGGTAAATAAAGTATAATCCCTCCTGTACTGTTTCACACCAGTGTTTCGACCTTACCACTTTCGTGGCAGGTACCTCACTTTGTTTTAGCAAAATTTGATAATCTGCCATTAAAAATTTCAAAATCAAATCTGCAAATCTACCACAATTTGGAACTTACAAGATTTAGACACCTTTTTCTCAAATTGTTGAAAAAAAATTAAGAGTAAAGGTCTGAATAGACCTCGGGCGGAATGAAAATGAAATTTTTGTCCGCTGCGATTTTCTCAATGAAAATGCATGCTTACTGTCGTGGAACATGTCGGCAATTATGGGGAATTCCATAAGCTACAATCCGAAAATGGTTCCAAAATTTTTCTCGGCCATTTGATGTATTATTTTTCGATTCCCCGGTCATTTCACCGTGGAAAATATCTAATGACCGGGGAATCGAAAAATAATGCATAAAATGGGCGAGAGAACTTATGGAACCGTTTTTGGATTGTAGCTTATGGAATTCCCCAGCATTTGCCATATTCCATGACAGTAAGTATGAGATATAAGATATTTTTATGAGAGAATCGCAGCGGACAAAAATTTCATTCTCATTCGCCCGAAGTCTATCCAGTCCTTTACCAAAAAAAGTTTGAATTTCGAAGAAGTTAGAACAACTTTCTTTAGAACAATTAGAAGGACTTTGTTCTTATAGTCTACTGGCGAGTTAGGGTGGCACTAACGGATATCCCAAAGTCTGAGGGGTTATAGCATGAGTATGTGATAACTTTCGATTTTTATTATTTTTAAAAAGCAACCATTTTTCCAGAGAAAATTGTTTGGTAGTTTCGTCGATTAATTTTTTCTGCATTATAATAGACATATGGAAACAATTCGAAAGAAGTTTTTTTGGAAGCATGTTAAATAATTTAAAAAAATAATCCTTTTGGACTACAAAAAGAAGAATCTAGCGCACCAGATCTTTAGCACGTTTTCTGCCTCATTTTGTGGGTTGGTAGTAGTAAAACTGCCACCAACCTTCACTGGTTAAGCGTAACGAAATAATTCCTGAATCCGAATTTGAAGTACATATAGCATTTTTGAGGTGGATGACGTGGCGAGAAAACTCTGGAGTTTTCTGCGATAAGAAAACGCCACTGAAGCTAAAGGGCTAGTCGTACAAAACGGTTGTACGTCCCGCATGTATGGATCAGATTGCTGGACCATGTATGAAGGTTACGCGAAACAAATGACAGCGACTGAAATAAAAATGTTACGCATGTCAGTTGGTGTAACGAAAAGGGACCACATCAAGAGTAGCTACATCCGAGGCAGCTTGTCCATAGACCAACCAATCACCGAAAAGCTCGAAGACCGACAAATGGATTGGTCTTGCCATGTTCAACGGCGTCCGCCTGAGAACCCAGCAAAGAAAGCGATATCAATGGAAGTTTCACTTGATGGACCCAAGGCCAGAGGCAGACCGAAGAACACGTGGATGTGTCAAATGAAAAAGCAACAACAACGCATTGGTCTCGGCGATGGCACGATCCAAGATAGAGCTGCCTGTAGAAATATTCTGAGATATTATCGCCAAAACGGGCGATGTGCCTACACTGCAGGTCGAGCAACGCGAAACCATGGAGCGGTATAAAGAACGAGGCAAGGAAGAAGAAGATAGCATTTTTGAGAAAAAATTGTCGTAGGTAAGCCCGGATTGGTGTCCCCAAACTGTGGTGTGCAGAGCGTGCGCTTTGCTTTCTTTATTCTTCACTAAAGTTGGCCGAACGTTTAATGAAAAAAAAACCCTTTTCTATTTTCAAAGTGAAATTACCATGAAAATCATTGTAAAAATGTTTTTTTTTTTGCGAAGAATCTGAAAAATCAAAATTGTATTTTTGATGTTGTATGTTAGAGATGTACATATTACCGTACTTTCTACCATTAGTTTCAAGGCAAATATCATCACAAATGTGTGCAAATACCACGGTCCCCAAAAAATAAGTCGAAACACTGTTTCGCACAAGTTATTGAAATTAAATTCGCCATTACAAAAAACTCGAAATGCTCACTCCCATTTCGCGCTTTTTCTATAGTCCTTGAACGTTATCTTTAAATGGCGAAATGTTAAGTTAACACTGATTTTCCAGGCCCTGGCACAGTTGAAGTTTCTTTAGCAACCTGATTTGGTCCTATGTACAGTCGACTCTTGATAATTCGAAGCCCAAGGGACAACGAAAAAACTTCGAATTATTGAGTGTTCGAATTATCGAAAAAGAGACTATGTAAATAAAATAATTTATTTCACAATTCAGCAAAGCTCCAACCGGAAAATTTTTTTCGCGACACTGCTATGGTTTGGTTACCAGACTCCAGACGTCCTAGTTTTCCAGGACATGTCCTGGTTTTGACCCGTCTGTCCTGGTGTCCCGGTTTTCTCCCGAAAAGAATCAACATGTCCTGGTTTTTACCGAACCAAATTCATTCTTTCAAGTATAGTTTTACAATTTTAAAATAGAAAGACGTGTCAATGAAAGAAAAGATT
This sequence comes from Microchrysa polita, assembly GCA_949715475.1. NCBI lineage: Eukaryota > Metazoa > Arthropoda > Insecta > Diptera > Stratiomyidae > Microchrysa > Microchrysa polita. The sequence continues at coordinate 127,510,539 of OX454415.1, read as the reverse complement.
AATTTCTTACTTTAGTTTGAATGTATGTGATTTCAATTACTGTATAGGACTTGTCCTGTCTAAATAATTTATTAATAGTTTTTACGAATTTTTGGAACTATTGTACCACAGCAAGACACGGTGGTTAAGTTTAATGCCAGTGGTGCATCGCATTTTAGAGATGTGCCCTGCTTTAAAGGCATATTTTGAATCGTCAGAAAAACCACCAGTAATTCTTGGGGCGTTTTTTATTCATGACTTTGCAGAATGCTACCTTTTATTTGTGTATTCCTTAATGTCTTCCACGATAATAAGAATATTTTTTTCTCGATTTCTGAACACAATGCGAATTGCCAAAGGGGTTTTTTCTCATAAGTGGAGTGAGGAGCGCAATCGACTAGGTTCACGATCTCATGATTCCAAGCTTCAATTTTACCGAATGAGACTGCGAACAATGTTAGATATCTCTTCGAAATTTGAATAATTTTAGCGTGATGAATTTAAATAAAAAGAAACTTCAGTTATGATTTGAGACTTTTCTTACCTCATTATGCTCTTCTAGACACGCAGATATTGGCATAAGAGTCTAGATGTAACCGCTGAGACCCCCCTGGCAGTTTTCAGCGTCCTGTATTTCGACCCGACCTGTCTGGTAACCCACACACTGCCTCAACCATTTTAAAGGCTTTCCTTCAATAGTGTGCTTTCACCTGTAATTAAATTTTGTAAAAGCGAAAACTATTTTTCAGCACTAGTAGATCCTAAACGTATCATGGGATTAAATAGTCAAGCTAAAGTTAATTTATGAAAAAATATCGAAACAATTCTTTTTCTTCTTTTGTGAGCGACTGGAGATACACTAAATTCAATGAGAAAATAGGATACATTATCGCATTCTTTTGGGTTTTTTTGAATGTAATGTGGTTTCCAAACTTTTTTTTTATTTTTTGTTTTAAAGTACATAGTAGTAGATGCTGAAATCTTAAAATTCGTTGCCACATCTTTTTTTTATCACCATTTTCCACTGCCGCGATAATTTGTCTTTTCACTTCTACGGATATGCACGTGTACTTTTTTCACTTGAAAGTTGACAACAAACTGAAGAAAATGTGTAATCTTTTCACAATTAGCCGTAAAAAGACAGCAACAGAAACATTTGAATTATGAAGAGTTTCTAAATGCAAATTTCGAATTATAAAATGCTAGCGATCACTCAGTTGAACGAAATTATTTCGCTTTATCGAGTGTATACAACTTCATACAAACTTGGCTATTTTTTTCGATTTATCGAAGGGACAGGTGAACTAGTTCGGATTATCGAAAAATTCGTATTACTGAGGTTCGAATTAACGAGAGGCGACTATGTATTTAGTAGACAACAGATAAAAAGTGTTGGTTCCCTTAATACCAGAGGAACCCTATCTTTCGATCCGAATCAATTATTTTTTTTTATGTGACTCTGGTTTGTTTCTCAGCGAAAATTTAACCACACATGATTTCTGGTTACGTTTTCAAAATGCCCTCGGCAATTAAGCTTTTTGCGAAAACAACCATTCGATTTAGGGTCAAATATGATTCCATCAGACTAATTGTACTAGCGGTATGCCCGCATATGCCGGATGACGCAATTACATATTATCTTTCCTATAAGAGTCAATATATTGCATACATCCACGCACTGTTAGGCGTAAAATTATGATATGAATGGATAATTATTACTCTTATAGAGTACAGATATTTATTACAACGAGCAAAACGAAGTTTAGATTGTCTATTCTCTGTTGAACGAATAGTAAAGACTGTTGGCACGTTCATATATCGGTCCAGGGCAATGAGCCTCTTGTACGAGTAACGAGTAATAGAGGTCAGTAGACGATAGACGCAATTTATGGCACGCTATACACATCGTTTCCCCGGCGTAAGTTATTGAAAAACGATAGTATAGGCAGCCTGGTATCAATTGCCTTGGCTGTAATCTAGAACCGCGATGCTGCAAATTGTGGTCGGGAAATGTGGTTTTAGTGTGAAATGCATGTACATACTTCGCGTGCACTTCACTATATGTACATAATTTCAGCATGATACAATATGCTCGTACAATTTACCGGAACACAACACTTTTCGTAATGGAAAACGAATCCTTGTGGGCGTGGATTTGTATTTGAGGTATTTCACCATGTATACTTGCATACCATCCTAAGTGGTGAGTCCTTTGTCTTCCGTATACTACTATGATGTATTGAGAAACCATTAGTAGAGCGTCTGTCTATTCTAATTGATGACTGTCATTCTTTTCATTTAAATTATGTACATAGTAATGCTTTTTGCAAATAAGCTGGCAGACGTTTGTGATGATAAGTAAACGTTGTCATTTGCATAATACGACACGCATCACGGCATTGTTTATTTGTACGAAGTATCCGTGTGTGATGATTTATATTCCATAGTGTTTTTCGATATGCTGTTGTATATTTTAGAATATTTGTCATTGTTTATTAACGAGTAATTCCGGATGGAACAAGTGCGAATTTTCAGACCTGTAAGTCCAATTCTAAATCGTAGCACAGAAACCTGAAATATGACTCCGACGTAATCAAGACCACCGGAAACTTGTTATCTTAAAAAGCATGTTTTATTTAGCCCATCCTTTATGCAAATTTTTTTAATTCAATGGCACAATGAATGGACCGGCACCAATTGCCATTAGGGAACGAAACTCTTAAGACCGTGTAGGCAACTCAAAAATTGAAAAAATAAGGTGCCTCTGTGCGAACTTTGCAGCGGTACGTTCTTGCTGTATCTTGTCTCAGGCGGGGGTTTCGCCGCTCGCAGCCCCGGATCCAAATACTTCTTCTTCTTCCTTGCCTCGTTCTTTATACCGCTCCATGGTTCCGCGTTGCTCGACCTGCGGTGTAGGCACATCGCCCGTTTTGGCGATAATTTCTCAGCATATTTCTACAGGCAGCTCTATCTTGGATCGTGTCATCGCCGAGACCAATGCGTTGTTGTTGCTTTTTCATTTGACACATCCAGGTGTTCTTCGGTCTGCCTCTGGCCTTGGGTCCATCAAGTGGAACTTCCATTGATATCCCCGGATCCAAATACATATTATAGGGAACTGAAACACAATTAAAAACTATGCAGAAGCTGGCGTCGCTGGCGTCGGTCAGCGCAAATGCCCTTATGTAAGCTCCAGGGCCCCGATGGCATGGGCTCTGACTGTCTTTAGTCTTTACCCACAAATAATAAAAAGAGAATTTGATCTTGAGGACTCCATGGTCAAGAACATTTTTTCAAAGTGGGGAAGGGGTCTCCCTTACTAATTTAAATACGTCCCTGGAACGGGAAACGGAGGTTACATAGGGGAAAATTTATCAATAGCATGCCCTTCTCCAATCCCGACTTCGGGCTCCGGCGACATGGTCTTCATGCTTCCCGCGTTGACAATCATAGTCCGACTCGCCGTCTTTCGTCAGCGGTCGCTCGCTCCCACAGACCCACGTCACGACACGACTTGCCGGTTACTTGAGAAAGTTTTTGATGATGACTACCTTGACCGAAAAAAGTTATTATTATATCGCAATTTTAGTTTTTTTAGACCATTATAGAACACAACACAATCGTAATGACATAAGCAGAAACAAAAATTAAATACGAGTGTTGTGGACTATAAGGATCTAGGAAATTAAAATTTTGAATCAAAATCCCAGAACTTCGTTTAAAAAGTTTAGTGATTAAATAATAAATCCCCCCTTTTTCTGTAAACATCATATTGATTCATAATTGAAGATGCGAGACTTGAATTGCACGCCATTAACCGTCACCAGCGTCTCTGGTACCCCAAGTATGTGGAAGATGCTAGTCTCGAGCCAACTGGTCAGAATCTCAGCTTTGAACATTTTAATGGGCTCTATGAAAGTGAATTTTGATAAATCTCTCTATCTTTCTCTCTCTGATTCCTCTTAACCCCTTGTGATTGATTTGGGATACCTACAGAATCCCGAAAAACAAAATCCCGCCCGTTCATAATCCCGCTCTTTCCAAAAATCCCGTTTTACGTTATCCCGACATTACAAAATCCCGCCATTCCAAAATCCCGCCATTTAAAAATCCCGCCATTCCAAAATCCAGCCATTTCAATATCCCGCTATTAAGCAATAAAAAATCCCGTCAAAATACGGCCAATTTTGTTTTTATTGTTAACAAAAAATATAGATATGCGTTCGACTTATCAATTATTTACATTAGTTTATGCGCCAAGTTTCTCAAGAAATCCGTTTTTCCATAGTCCTCTTTAGTTGAAAGTAACTGCTGGCTACGTCTAAAGACCTTAGTTTGCTTTTGGATGCGACCTTCGGATCGGGACTGCTCCCCTCGGTTTTTAGCTAGGAGCAATTCTTTAGCTAGTAATTCCATCAGCACAGACCGATATGGCTTTTCCTTGTGATAAAGTTTAATCGTCTGTGCCAAGCCTCAACATTATTTTGAGCTCTTGGAAAATTTGCTGCAACTGCGTCAGCAATACTCCAGAACTTAGGCGGGAACCTTGAATTGAAATTGAATCTCACCGCCTCACTGATAAGAGAATACTAACTAGCTTTAATTTTCCAATCTGTATAGCAGAATCAATATTTTAACGGCAAATGTGATGTAGTAAGCTTTTCAATATCCCGTCACAAAAGGTAAGTATTCTTTCAAAAATCCCGGTGACGGGATATTGAAAATTGGGATTTTGAATAAGCGGGTTATTGAAATGGCAGGATTTTGGATGGGCGGGATTTTGATTAGACGGGATTCTAATTGAGCGGGATTTTTAATTGGCGGAATTTTGAAATGGCGGGATATTAAATGTCGGGATTTTAAAAAACGGGAATATGATGGGCGGGATATCGTACCCAACCCGATTGATTTATCCAAATTCAAACCTAAAGATAATGGCACAGAATAGAACTAGGCAGAAAGTAAGCGTAGTTAATGCCCTACGATTAACTACGCTTACTTTCCACCTAGTTCTATTTTGTGCCATTGTCTTTAGGTCATAATTTGGATACACTGAAAAAATAATTTCCTTAAAACAAGAACAAAATACAATAAAAAACAGCCAAGAAATTTTTTTTCCTGATTTAAGATGTTTTTCTGATTTAAGATGTTTTTTCTTATTCCAAGAAAAGTTTTTGCTTAAAATAAAATACTCCAAGTCACTGGAGTACTTGATCGGGAAAGAACGGCCCTTTCATAGGAGGACAAAGACACTGGTTATCACAAAGGAACACCATAGTTTTGATTGCATAGCCTTTTTAGGCCAAAAGAATATTACACGGAAGCGTTTTAGTGTTTATGTGATGAGCGCTGAGCGAATTATCATGCACTCTGGTCAGTAAGTCTAGCCGCATTTCCCTTAGGATCCATACCTTCTAAGAGGATTGCTCCTGCAGCTCATCTTCGGTCGTGTATGTGGTTCTTTTGTACACCAATCTGTTGGATGCCTATATATAAATCTGGAAGTTCCTCTTAATGCTGCTTATGTGTTATTTCGTTGACCGAAGTGTGGATAACCCAGATCCACCTCTCCACAGAGTCATTAAATGGATATGTAATGAATGAACTTGGAGAGCCTAGATGCACAGGGGAAGGTGCCAATGCCTCTATAAACATAAAGGTTAGGCAACGAAGATAGGGTTCCTCAACGAGCGAACAGCGGCATAAGTTTGCTGTAACTCAGTTTCGGGAGATACGGGTGGGGTTTGTGCCACTCGTTGCTCCTGTCCTTCTACAATTGAAAGGGATATCGCATGTCTGGGTACACACATGTCTGGGTTCACAAACAAAGGGGTTTTAAAGGGGAAAAACGTGAATATTGAAGCCGACTAACAAAGGTGCCATCTTATTCGTGCTCCGAGGACCTGGATGGCGATGGTTCCTGGCCAAACTAAACCCACTAAATATTGAAAAAAAAACCCGACCTGAGACACCCGTGGCCGAATTAAAAATGTGTAGGGCGTTTCCCTTTAAGAACTGGGGGTTATAATTATCACTTCATTATATAACATTAATATTCGTCCCTGAAAAAGAGGGGGGGGGGGGGGGTTATGCACTAGGTTCACGGCCACGCGGTTGGCAAAGTAATAAATAATAAACAACCAACCAATAATTTTAGATAATTACTAGTTTCTCTTGACCTGTAGGCAGGTATTCTGTAAGACGTTAGGCGACAGTCACTTCATTTTTATACCCTTCGCTCATAGAGTGAAAGGGTATATTAACTTTGTCATGAAGTTTGTAAAGCATTCAAGGAAGCATCTCCGACCATATAAAAAGTATACATATATGATCAGCATGACTTGGGGAGTCGATTGGAGCATGTCCGTCTGTCTGTCTGTCTGTCTGTTGCGACGCGTTTTACTCGGCGGGTATTGAAGCTAGCAAGCTGAAATTTTGCACACGTGCTTCTTATTGTTGCAGGCTGTTTGTATGTTTGATTCACCCAAATTGGATCACTGGGTCATGGGGCTGCCATACAAACCTAGCTCCCCAATTTGAGTTCTTCTAAGAAAAACTTTTTTATTTGTGTACCAATTTCATCCAAATTTTACACAAATGTGTTTCTATGGATAACACAAAATATATGCAAGAATGGATTAAATCGGACCATGGGGTCATGGGGCTGCCATACAAACTTAACCCCCCAAATTAGGTTCTTCTAAGAAAACTTTTTTATTTGTGCACCAATTTCAACAAAATTTCACACAAATGTATTTCTATTGTTGACACAAAACATATGTAAGAATGGATAAAATCAGATCATGGGGTCATAGGGCTGCCATACAAATCCAACCCTCCAAATTAGGTTCTTCTAAGAAAAATTTTTTATATGTGCTCCAATTTCAACCAAATTTCACACAAATGTATTTCTATGGATGACACAAAACATACGTAAGATTGAATCAAATCGGACCGTGGGGTCATGGGGCTGCCATACAAACCCAACCCCCATATTGGTTCTTTCAAGAAACATTTTTTTACACCAATTTCACAAAACCTTGAATTAATGTGTCTTTATCAAAGCAACTAAAAAATTCAAAACGAATGGAATCGTACTGTGGGGTCATGCTCCGGCAAACCCAATAAAATTTTCCCAGTAAATATTTTTATTTGCCCACTTATTTCAACCAATCCCAAAACTTTTGCCAAGACGGAAGAAAAAGAATGATGAGGGGGATAAATACAAGTCATAGGTACGCCCGAAAAAACTTTTAGCCCAAGCGAAGGGTATCTAAATTTCGGCCCCGCCCGAAATTAGCCTCGGCCCCGGGGTTGGCGAGCGAAGCGAGCAGGGGGCGAAGCCCCCTAGTTTTTGGTATGGTCTAACTCAAATTTTTGACAATATAATAAATGCTAAATTTGTACGTATCGTCTAGGATCCGAAACCTTTGAAGGTACGTAGGCATTTTGGGGCCAGATTTAGCACCCAAAAAATGAAAGTGACTGTCGCATGTCACCAATCGCCTTATAGAACTTATAGCATACCAGCTCTTTTCTGGAAATGGAAACACTGAAAGAAGACGATATCGATTTGAAAATGGATGGTAGAGCCGCTTTTGTTTCCAAATGGTATCTAAACATATTGTAACATATTGTAAAGAACATAAAAAAAGTGGGCAAATAAATAAATAAAAATAAAATTTTTTTTATGTAGATTCGAATTATAAATAAAAAAAAATCAAAAGAAGCAAACCTATTGGATAAAGTGAATGCAATCGAAAATCACTCAACAAAGTGGATTTTCGATTGCATTCACACTGGAAATTCTAATCTGGCTCGTAATGCTTATTGATTGATGGCAAATTAATTGAATGCCTTCATGGGTATGCTATCGCCCTCTTGCAATCCATATTTGCTTTGATGTTATCACATAAAATTTATTTTTCCTTTTATATTTCACGTCAAACCTACGCTACCCTATTTCTATATTGCACCATTTTCATTAGTAAAATGGTTATACGCGATGGCACATAGTTCAATGCACCTATTCTTGTGCCAATTATTGGAAGTCGTATTTTTGATGCAATGCGGTATGAAATCCTTTCAAAAGTTTCCAACCGTAAATTCTTCTTTTTCCCAGGACACTTTCAACTCATACCTCAACAACGTCATTGAAGTGAGTCGGTCTATTTGCGGCGAGAGAAAAATGTGTTTTCTCATTGAACTCATTTCTATACACAATTTCCGCCCATAGGCACCAATATGGGCGTCACACATGACAATTGTGTATATTCTTTCTTGGTGTGCAATGTGAATTATGCTGTCATTGTACTTGGTCCAAATGGAAGGCAATGGAGGTGTTGTCAGTTGAGGATTTATAATAAAATTTAATACGTGTTTTAGATTTTTTTTCGAATTATGTTACTCTCAGTCGACAACAAGGTACGAAGGACTAAGCCAGGATGAGTCAGAGCATTATTTCGTTTTTATATTTATGAAAAAATTAATGAAATTCTCTCAGGCATTATGTACGATATTTCGAATTGTCCTATGCGATTTCTAACGAAATCGTTGGAAATAGACATATCATCCAAAACTCAAATGGAATTTAAATGAATTTTTACCATTAATTCCGTAAGGCACTTCCGTCAGATCAATTCGACAACACCCGCACACACAAACATAATTTCATCAAGTCGGCTTTCGGAAGTTCATCGTTGCATACAGAACGGTCGATTATCATAAATTCAATTGCAGCCTTCCTCCGTCAGATACCTGCCTCCTCCCTGCCTATAGACATCCTGTCGTACAGCAGACAGGTGCTGTGAGCAATCTTTGTTCCTATTAATTCCACTACGCTACGCTCACTATTACTCTGCTCCTTGACTTCATCCTCATCTTGTTTTGTTTTGCAAGAAGAACTGCAAAGTGATGAGTTCTTATAAACATCATCTCACATTTTACGTCCTTTCTGTCCGCATACGCCACCATAATGAGGTTTATGACGAGGTTTTGTGCGAAATATTTTCCCGAGCAATTTAGGTGAATAGGGTGAATAGTGTAGCGTTGCAGACTTGGGTGCGCATGTAATTAGTTTACATCATCAACGAGAGAGTGTTTTGATGTTATATCCGGAGAAGAAGCAGAAGCACATCCGTTCGTCGTAATTTTACTATACGGCGGCAGGATAATGAGTTCATCCAACTTCAGTGAACATTTAATTTGTTTTGTGGGCTTTTATGTGGATTTTAATATCCGTGGAAATAATTGAATAAAATCATCGAGGAAGGAAAGATAAAGTTTGAATCTGTTTTGATTCAATAGAAAATAAAGGACTTAGAAAGGGTTTTGTTATTTTATGAATTTGCAAAATTATGTTGCGAGCAAGATCCTAATTTAATACCCACACCCCCCCAATACAATAGCTTAGGATAAAAGATAATGACTTGCAGATTTATTATTAAATAAGGAAAATCTTCAGCGTATTTCTTTGGATGTCATCTCCAATTACACGTCTCATTATAAGGATCATGCCTTACCAGAGACGCATTCAGTGAGGCACCTAAAGAGAAGCACAGATTTCGCAGAATAGTCCTAACATTATATTTTTTATTTGTTATATGGAAGAAAACTAATCCATTTCTTTCGCTGTATTTTTTCAGATATCACTAATGGGCAAAAAACGTGTTCTGGCATCGGCAAGTATAAACATGCGAAAATACGCGAGTATAGAGCCGACCCAGCAAAGTTTTCAGCTATCACTGAAACCTATGTCGCGAAAAATCAAGTCCGCCGACTTGGAGCTTACAATAAGTTGTGTGTTTTTGCGAGAAGGAAAAGCAACGTAAGTAACATGCTCATTCTTTTGTCTCACTAAAATCCTATCATGTTTTTGGTGCTTTTCTAGTGACGAAGACATGCAGAGTGTAGTCTCACTCATGTCCGTGAACAATAATTGTGATGTAGCACTCCTGGACGATCTCGAGGATATTCCCGACCTGGAGAGTTGTGGCGATATATCGGAGCACGTTTTAGATTTTACACAACAGCTCGAGATGTTGACATCGAGCCTGAATGACGGTGCTGATTTGGCTACACCAATGAGCGGTAACTTGCTCTTGCAATTAGACCTTGCAACGTTTGACTTAATTCACATTTCATTGCAGTACCTTCTCTCTCGGAAGATCCGACACCATTGGTCGAAAACCATTATCTCTACTTTGATATGGAACCCGACTATCCAGACAATGATCTACCTCAGATTACGCCAACAGCCGAAACAGTCAATCTGAAGGAAGTTCCTAAGCAAACGTCAATTGAAGTGCTGTCCAGTGCTACAAACACAACATCAACATCCTCGTCCCATTCAACATGCGACGAAATTGATCGCAAAATGGTCATCAAGTCGCCCCAAAATGAAGAATTCAGCACTGTACCGAAAATTGTCGATGTCATTCCGAAAGCAAAAGTGGTTATCGAGTCGCCGCTTAGCGAAGTCAAGGACGTCAAAACAAATCAAAATCAAACGGTCGCCTCTCAGTCGGACACGATCAAAAAGGAAATAAAACCCTCAGAACATCCAGTCGCCTCGGAGCCCCCACCACCACCTGTGGAAATTGTAACAACCCCACCACCGCCTGCCGCTCCGCCAGAAATTGTCGTAACATCTAAGGAAAAAGTCCGTCCCGAGCTGCAACCGCTCAACTTGAAAAAGAGCTACGATATTGACAATAAAAAACCAAAACCCATCGAGAAGGTCAACTTGAAAGAGCGAACGCCCGGTCAAGATTTGCTCGAATGGTGCAAAGATGTGACGCGTGATTATTCCAATATAAAAGTTACGAATTTGACGACAAGTTGGCGTAATGGAATGGCATTTTGTGCTATCATTCATCACTTTGAGCCGTCTCTAATGTACGCAAAGTTGAAGATAGATTTTCGTCTTCTTTTTCGATTTGTTCCTGGAAGATGGGGGGAAAATTGATTTTCGATTTTTTTTCTTTTCACAGTGATATGTCAAAGCTGGGGCCACATGATGTTGTTGGAAATTGTCGAATGGCATTCGATGCGGCCGAATCGTTGGGTATACCGCGGGTGATTGAACCACGCGATATGAATTTATTGGCTGTCCCGGATAAATTGGCTGTGATGACATATTTGCATCAATTGCGTGCTCATTTTACTGGGAAACAATTGCAAATTGAACAGATTGGTGAGTTTTGGTTTGTTGTATGTATTTGTATTTTTTTTTACTTTGTTTCTTGTCTTGAAATACATTCCACTTCAGTCCGAGCTGATTGTTAAATTACTTCGCCATTGTTTTGTTGCCCCTGGGTTTTTTCGCCATAAAATTGTTTTCCAGTAATTATAAGAAATCAAGCTTTCATCCCGAAAGCTGACAGAAATGTATATCGATAGCATAGCAATGGCTGAATTCAAATTGTAAGAAAACGACCGGACGGGTAAACTTGCACGACAAGAACCATCGTATGATCATTTCACACTATCCGATCAAAACACGGACCGGCGAACAATAATCATACAGCAAGTATGTATAAATGTTGCCATGCACGCTCCAAAATTAGTGTACAATGAAGTGACGAGTCAACAAGATTAAAATGCAAGTAAAACACGCGCTAATTGTCTTTGCAGAACGCCTGAACTATTGGTAGATGCAATCGTCTTATCGATCGTACGATTCCTACGAAAGAAAAATAATCGTGTCACGATTTTTTTCTTTCGTAAGACGCGTTCTTACAATGTGAAATGCACAATGCTTGTCTACTGGCCACTACAAAAGCTCTCTTGTCTTGCAAGTTTACCCGTCCGGTTCCGTCTTACAATCTGAAATCAGCCAACGGCTGAAAAAAATCGTGACACGATTGTTTTTCTTTCGTAAGATCTTTCGTACGATCGATAAGACGATTGCATCTACCAATAGTTCAGGCGTTCTGCAAAGACAATTAGCGCGTGTTTTACTTGCATTTTAATCTTGTCGACTCGTCACTTCATTGTACACTAACTTTGGAGCGTGCATGGCAACATTTATACATACTTGCTGTGTGATTATTGTTCGCCGGTCCGTGTTTTGATCGGATAGTGTGAAATGATCATACGATGGTTCTTGTCGTCCAAGTTTACCCGTCCGGTCGTTTTCTTACAATTTGAATTCAGCCAATGTTTTGCGTAAAAATATATCAAATTTGAATGTATACGTTCCCTTCACCATCAATTACCTTTCGTTGGGGTTTTAGCTGGTCATCGACCGATTGATGACTGCCGGGATACGGAGTACTGTCGTTAGTTGCTCGCCACGCGTTGGCTAACACAAGTTCTTGAAATGTCTTGACACAAACTATGAGCCCTTTTTGAGAAACGATTGAGTCGCAAATTTCGTATCTTCTAATTTTTCGTCGGGTCGGTTCGAGGAGTGTTCTATTGCTATCGGGTCATATTGAATACTTGAAAGAACTCTAACGTCTTAAGATTAGAACTTGCAGGTGGTCGTTAGACTTGGTACTCGTAGTGCTTTTCTGCACTTCATATGCCGGTAGAATTAGTCTAGTTCCCTTTCCGGAACTTGACGGATTGACTGCCACTCTTTAATTGTTTTTATATAATCGTAGTGAATGAGTTTCAAAAACGTCTTCTTGCTCTTTAAGCTGGTTGAAAACGTTGCCATCTTGGAGAAGAAGAATGGGCTTGAGGGTACTGAACATCTTTGGAAGGATAGAGTGTTATAAATGGTCGCTTTTGTAGGCCAACGAAACAGCTATTTGCGTTGATTATGTTAACCAAACCAGTAATTTAATTTTGTTATAAGTATCAGGTTATAGGATCAATCGCAAAAAGTTGTCGTATGTTCCCTTATCTAAATAAACAATGCCGTCATCAAGTTCATAAGTTTCTTAAAGATATTATGTTTCCTTCCAATTGTAAATGGTTTACCAGGTTAATTAGCTTCCTTGCGTTGTAGTCAAGCAGTCGTAATAGGATTGCACTCTCGAAGTGAGATTCGCGGTGAAACACCTGATCGTGAGCCACACCACCGCGTATATTTCGGACGTCCGAGGTGACAATCCACAACTTTTATGACAATATGTACATATCAACGATGGCGTTGAGTATACTGTGTTATGTTAGTGCAAACGGTTTTTATCTTTGAACTTACGGGGTTGGCCTGTTAGGAACCAACCAAATATCGATAAACCAGGTGAACTGACGAAGTGAGAAGTGCAACCAAAGTAAGCGTTTTAACATCAGTGTGCTGCTTCGTGCATGCCTGTCAGATAGTCGCTGAGTTCACCACTGTGCTTTAGAGTAAGCTAACCAGGCATCGCATTTCTACATTCGGTTCTTCTTCTTTTTTCCTTGTCTTGTCCTTTATACTGCTCCATGGCGTCGTGTCGCTCGACCTGCAGTGTAGGCACATCGCCCGTTCTGGCGATAGTGTCTCAGCCTATTTTTACAACGGGTCTATCTTGGATCGTGTCATCGCCGAGACCAATGCGTTGTTGTTGCTTTTTCGTTTGATACATCCAGGTGTTCTCGCATTTCTACATTTGGTTCATTGAAGAATTTCCTCTGTGGAGGTAATTTTTATAAAACACGTAAATATTTCAATAAATTGTAAAAGTGTCAAAATTTATTCTTGAACAGTTTATTGAAGGCACATTCGATGTTCCATTTCAGCAGACTATTAATTATTACTACTATTATTACTATTACTATTAATGCGGTAATCTGACCAATCCGCGCAGACACCGATTGCACGCGAGTTCGCGTGGGTTATTGGGTAGCAAAGGCAATTATTGGAATACGGTAGTCCAAAGGTCCATGGCTATTATGGTCCTCGAGTTTTGTAAACATTTTTTAAGATAACAATTTTTTTCACGTTTTGAATAGAAATGTTTCTGCGTTAATGTGTTCACATGCAAACACAAAAAATTCTTGTGTTTTTGAGTTTCATACTCACATTCATCGAAAAAGCATATCACGTGCGTTTGAATCCTTGTAATATCAATCAAGAATGAAATTTAGTACATATTTCGTATGCCTATACCTTGAAGGTAGCAATGAAGGTAGCCTGCTGTGGCTAAATTTTTTTGAAATATGGGCCTTTCTGTGAAAAGGTTATTCGACACCTGAACTAGGTATCGTTGAAGAATGAGGACAAGGCAAGTCGACGGTGACGGCACTTCACAAGCTCATCACCACTATTGAAAAATCTGTAGATGAAAAAGAGATCGCTCTGTGTGCTATCTTAGACGTCGAAGGTGCCTTCGACAATACTGGATACGACGCTATTTCCAGAGCCCTCGTTATGAGAGGGGTGCCACTGCCTACCATCAGGTGGATTGACACCATGCTGAAAGGTAGGGAGATTTACTCCTCCCTCGGTGGTCACACTCTCAACATCAACGCCATCAAGGGCTGCCCTCAAGGTGGTGTACTCTCCCCCTACTGTGGTCCTTGGTAGTAGATGAAATACTCTCGCTACTTGAAGTGCAGGGTTTTTTCGCCATCGGCTTCGCGGACGATATCACTATTGTGTGTGGGCATTCGGTAGCTCAGTGGCAGAGATGTCTATCTCTGAGTTGCCGGTGCGTGGGTTCGAATTCCACGGTGACCCATGGATGTTTGTGTTGTCCATAAAAATGCTCTTACGGCAGCCGGTTCTTCGATGTAAATCGTCCCGGAGCTACCCGTTGTTAAAACGGCCAAGAGCTGCCAAGACCCCCTTCGATTCATGAGAAAAAAATCTCTTGAATCGCTACAATAACAACAACATATCACTATTGTGATCAGGGGCAAATTCGAGTCTGTTTCCACGGATCTGGTGACTACATCCCTAACGACAATCAACGAATGGTGCACAGCAACTGGGCTCAGTATCAGTCCACAAAAAAACAGTCCTAGTTCCTTTTACAAGGAAACTTGCTCCTGCTCTTGACCCAATCTACTTAAGGGGTGTGATTATTGCCTATTCCAAAGAGGTAAAATGCCTTGGCATTACACTCGATAGTAGATTAAACTGGAATAGCCACTTGCAAAATGTTCTTATCAAGGCTACGCGTGTCATGTGGACTTGCCGGAACTTTTATGGCAAGACTTGGGATCTTTCGCTTAGAATGACGGAGTGTTTATACAGCACGTTAGTACGACCTGTATGCTGTTATGCTTCTCTAGTGTGGTGGCCTGAAACACTACAACGCAGCACCAAAAGGAGCTGTAATAAGCTCCAACGACTTACCTGTCTTGGCATCACTGGTGCTTTTAGCACTACATCTACCCTAGCCACTTCATATTTTCATAGAGGAAACTGCAGCATTAAGTGCTTTGAAAATCAACCTATCATCTGATACTCGTATCGGTGATCGGGGACACATGCGTATCCTGCAACAAGTTCCTGGCCTATCAATCTGCCAGGTATCAGATTATATGATCACGGAATTGCGCTTCGGCAGGAAGTTCGCCCTTCACATCCCAGATAGGGAGGAATGGGCTACATGTGTATGGATCCTAGAAGCATCACTTGGTTCACTGATGGCTCTAACACCGATCACTGTGTAGGTGCTGGAGTCATTGGACCCAATACCGGGATCTCGGTTGCAATGGGCAAATGGCCTAGCGTCTTCCAAGCCGAAATTCCTGGGACGTGGTCTCCGTGGCGCACATATCGCCATTTGCACTGATAGCCAGACAGCAATTAAGGTGCTAGATTCACACAAGTTTACCTCGAAGATGGTCAGCGAATACTTTGACCTCCTTCAGAACCTCTCTATCCGTAACTCTGTTTCAATCTATTGGGTTCCGGGTCAGAGGCGTTGAAGGAAATTAATACGCGGACGAATTAGCAAGAGGGGCTCATCTTCTATAGTCATCGGTCCTGAGCCCTTCTGTGGATTTAGCTGGATAGCTGCTAAAGACGTAATTGGTAACTGGTCTTCGGGCCTGTGGCTTCACTACTGCACATCGCACCCTGGCCTAAGAGTTTCAAAAGAGCGAGTATGCCCTTTCAGCTACTCCGATAATAAATGTCTGCGCAGAACCGAGCTTAGACTATTAATAGGCTTTCTTACGGGTCATTTCGGGCTCCGCTACCATCTCCAAAAAATTGGTCTATAAAGGGAGACTCAATGTTACCTTTGCCTGGAGAAACCTCCATTCATTTATTATTGCCCGGCGATCGCGAGGTCCAGGAGATCAATCTTTGGACGTGATTTACTAAGCACCAGAATGATTAGGATTAGGATTAAGTCCATTACTATTATTATTATTAATGGAGCAGGATACTCCGCAAAAGCGTGGAATAATTGTATCGACTTTTACCAGAAATGCAAAAAGTTACAACCGGAAATCTTGCGGAAGTCATTGATAATGCGACAAAACGAACACAAATGTGTACCAGCCCATTTGATAGATTAATCTTTTACACAGCCGAAAAAATTTTAAAAGTCCAAATACAAATTTCAATCCCTTATATTTTTTTATAATGGGCTATCCATTTTAACCTTGGTAAAGTGAAGTTAAAAAAAAACACACACACAAACCGTTTAGATTTGGATGATATTTTTATATCATTTTAATATTTGGACAATACCATTATTTGCGAAACACAACATCATTCAAAAGCTCCCCACGGGAACTTTTGCAGGATACGATCCTTTTGATGTAATTTTCGATTACTTTTTCCCATAATTAATGACTTGTCGAATGTTGCAAATGCTCCAGAGTTTGAGAATTGTTCACATAAACTCGGAGTTTTGCGTAGCCCCACAAAAAGAAATCTAAGGGCGTCAAATCGTATGATCGCATTTTGGTTATAAAACGTAAAAAAAATTTGGTGATGCCATATGGCATCATTGGCGGATAAATGAGCCATTTGTATGGCGTTATTGGTGTATTTATTAATCTGCGTTTGTTTGAAACTTGATACTATATTCGATGCCGAATATGGGACCGCGAAGAGAAAAATGGTTTCGGATTCAGGGTACTTCCCAAACCTTATGCACCAATTTTCATGTTGAGGTTCGGAAAAAAATATCTTGGCGGGGGAATGGGTTAAAGTTTTCCTTAAGTATAAGTGAGGTCTATGAATTCTATCCCTATATTTCTTATTTGCACTGCTGTAGTGCTGCTGCTAGTATGCACTGAAATCTTACCGAACGGAAAATAGATCTTCGGTATCTGGATTCCAAGCATCTGTAGAGTGACTATTGTACCATCTGAACGCGAGGTCGTGGCATAATTTTCTTAACACAATGCTACTAGCTTCTGATGTCTTGTTTGGCTTATCACACTATTGATTTAACACAGGATGTTGAATGTGCTAATATGTATACCAATTATTTAATAAACATTAAATCTTCTGTCTCTATTCCAGGCGAAACATCCGACGAAACGAGCTACGTTATCGGCAACTATAAATCCGATTTGTCCGAAAACATTCTCAATCTGAATCATCTCAAGGCACAATTGCAAAGTCTCGACGAGATTGGCAACAATGGTGGCGGCAATTTGTCGCCAACCCAAAAGAAAGATATGAAAAATCTGATTTTGGCAAATTCAAAGAATTTACTTGTAAAAGTACTTTCGCCCGCCAAAGATAAGAATACGGTCAACAATTACATACAACAACAACAGTCGCGATCGTCGGCAATCAATACGCCTACGGCACACATCAATACAACGAATGCAACAATAGGCGGAGCGACAACAACCATAACTCCAATGACACACACAACAATTAATGTTGTGAATAATGGCACTACCAATAATGGGCCAAGTAGTGATAGTACCAAAGATAATAGTAATAATAGACCAGTGCTAATGACACGACGTGAATTGACCGATCCTTTTGGCAGCGACGAAGAGGATGACGGTAGTGGTGGGGATAAGCGTGATAGTAACGGTGTTGGAGTGATGGATGATGAGAAAGCTACAACGCCCAGTATAGATCCAAACACGGCAAATGTAAGTATGGTTCGGGATAGTTTTTTGTTTTGTGGTTTTTAGCTTCTTTTCCTTTTTGGAATTATTCTACTTCATAGAAATTGAGCACTTTTCTGCTCCCTTTTTTTTTCGAAATGTGTTGTTTGACGATGAGTTTGTAAAATATGAGTAGCTTCTTATACATTTGAAGTTTTGATTAGCGTTTTAAATTTTAGTTCTTGTAGTGTTTTAGAACAAACGAACTTTTGTATGAAATTTTATTAGTAGCTTATTTTCCGGGTTACCAATTGAAATTGGAAAACGAGGCGAGTTTCTTTTGAGCGAGCATGCGTAGCGGCTCTCTCTATTGGCTGGAATTTATTATGATGGAATGATTATTATGAATTATGATAGTAGTGATCTTTCTTATGTTCTTCTTGCTTAGTACGTTTTTCTTCAGTTTGTCGCAACACTATTTTATTTATTCAATCCAAAGAAAGTCTTGTTTCATAAAAAAACTGTTACACCTCGGACGTTTCCCAGCTCTAATATAACGGAATGGACGTTCATAGACTCAAATAATAAAAGTTCAAGTTTGAGACTCATCTATTCGCATTGCTGTGAATTGTGTGCATCTTTTCATGAGCCTCCTCAAGTGCACCTCGCATCATCAGGAGAGGCCAGCTCGGATTTAATTTGCTGTCTACGCGACCAACTGTTAAACCTACCTAAGAGAGAATACTACGTCACCGACTCGTTCATTTTGATCGTCCATATCTTGATGATGTACGGTGCAATCGAGGAGGCAAGTGAAGAACTGAACGGAAATTGTAGTGTAAATCGAAATCGGTGAATGTCGTGCGCGCCATAAGAGAATCTCCAGCAAGCTTCGATTTTGATTCTGCACAAACGACGAAGACATTTTTAGGGTCGCTTTGTTCGAATGAATGTCCTTTAGTGGACATGGATAGGAACTGTGAAGGGACATTTGAAATAGGTTGTCAAAGGTCTACCAATAATTCATTTCGGTCTCGTCGTATTCAATTATGACGAATTCTATTTAATTTGTAAGAGAACACGGCACATTGATCTGTTTTGCTTTGCTTATTTTTTCTGACTTTCAATCGTTTGTTTTTGTGTGATTTTATTTTTTTATAGAAGTTACTGCTTAGACATAAGGAAATGAGTGAAAAAGCCCGAGCGATGATGGACAAATTTAGAAATAGTGCAATGGAGAATGGCAAAAATAATCATGACGTAAGTATTTGCACACGCACACATACGGCTGATTGTATATAGTTTATAGTTTTGACTGCTGATTTAATTGGCACACACAAATTAGAGTAATTCTTGATTCAAATCTAGTGGAATGCAAAAAAAAAATAGAAATTTTCCAAGGATTTCCGATCAAAAAAAGGTAATCCAAATTACCACACGGACTTTTGTTTATTCTTTTCTGTTACGCTTAATTTAGGACGAACGACAACAAAGATTGCGCGAACATGCCCGACGTCTCATTGCCGAAACACGAGTCAAATCATTGAATCAGGACAACACACCAACATCGCCCATTCGGTCGATGCTATCGCAAAAAATTCCCATGTCACCGGATCGTAACATATCGCCAATTAATATGGGCGATGATTTCACGTTCAATGGCGTTAGCGATGGATCGTCGCCTGTTAAATCGCTTCTCATATCGCCAAGTAAAAATCGCGATCGTATCGCACCGGCACGTGAAATGCACACAATTAGTCATAAGTTTGGTCACGATAGTCCTAGTCGAAAGTTCGAACGAAACGGCACTAGTCCGTTGCAATCTTTCAATTCGGTTCTGGAGAGGATTTCACCAAAGATTGAGAAGAAGGTAAGTGTCACAAATTGTCGCTTCAGATGTCCTATCATAGCACCGCTTCAACTATAACGCTTTCATACCAATATGATGCCAGTGTTGTATTTTTGTTTTGGTTATCATAACACTCACACCTCTGACCACCTTGTCACTACATTCAATTAATACTTCCGGTTATACCTCTTTCAGAGTGGCGATCAAATGTCCTACATCGAAAGCGAATTGGAGGCACTCGAACGCGAACAGGAAGCCGTCGACTTGAAGGCGAGCACATTGGAGAAAAAACTGCGGGCAGTTATGGGTGGAAATTCAAGTAATTCATACGGTTTCAATTTTCTTAAATTTTTACGTCCCGGTGGTGGTAGTGTTAGATTACATTTACGTGACTGTAATAACGGTGACGATGCCACTAGTAATGATGATAACGGTGGCGGCGCGGCGAGCAGTGATAGTAGTGACGAGAGCGATGTTGAACAGAATAGCAACGATCGGGGGCGACGACGAGATCGTCTCTTCAGCAATAGTAGTTGTAGTACAACATTATCGGAAGATCGTGACTTTTTCCAACTGCGACGATTGTCAAAAAGTCGCGACAGGCGTGGTCAGTAGCGAATTTATAAATTTGTTTGCGAATGTTTTGAATTTTTCATGAGAGCTGCTGCTGTGCTAACGCCTGATCAATAAGCAAAAAAATACTTAAAATATTGCAAGCTACCGAGCGAGACAAGTGGGCTTTTGCTTCGCCGTTTTTACAAGCATACAATATTTGTAAAACGACGATTTTCTACTGCATTATATTTAACAATCGCACAATTTCGGAACAGAGACCACACTTTGGGTATTTTGCCAGTTAAAAAAAACGCAAACGCTATGCAACTAATCGTTATTGTTATCGTTACTAATCTTTAATATATTTTGAATAGAATAAAATATGTTCAATAATGTTCGTTAATTGCACATAATAACAATAGCTGTTTAATGTATTTTCTATGTAGGGTCTTCATGCTATCTGTTGGAAATGTATCGAAGAATTGGAAATTAATTTACGGAGTCAAATTTGAAAAAAAAAACTATGGAGTCCACAATTTATTACAGCAAGCATGAATGCCCCCTTTAACTTAAAACTCTAAATCACAAAACGAATCAATTAACATAAATTTTTCTCTTAAATTTAGAATCCGAGGAAACGGAAGAACAGTTGCTATCACAGTGGTTTACTCTAGTCAACAAAAAGAATGCTTTACTGCGACGACAAATGCAACTTAATATTTTGTAAGTTTTAACTCATCAAGCCTATTTTGTAGATAGACTTATGTCATTTGACTGTTTATACTTTATTTTGCAGAGAACAAGAGAATGATCTTGAACGAAGGTACGCCCTGCTGAATCAAGAATTGCGAGCAGCACTCTCGGTGGAAGATTGGCGCAAATCAGAAGCACAAAGGGAACGTGAAGCACTACTTTTGGCCGAACTAGTTTCAATAGTGAATAAGCGTGATGAGCTGGTACAGCATTTACATAGTCAGGAAAAAGCGTAAGTGGCTGAATTTTTTGTGAAGAGTTATGCCGCAGAGGAAAATATGTACAGAGTGATAGAACTTCAAATTAAAATAAAGCACGGCGAAACGTCCTTAAGGCACACGAAATTAGATTCATTAAAAATGGGAAATTTTGCCATTTATATTTGATCACGTTGTTTTTTTCAAAGGGCCGCCACAGTTTTCGCGAATAAGCTGCTATTCAGAGGCTACAATTTCGCACATTTTTCGTACAAATTAGGCAAATTTTTCGCAAAAACTAGTCGGTTTTTGGTTTTAAGATCTTGATGTGCTTTGACATTTTATCTAGCATTTACGCAAAAATTACTTTAATCGGGTGAAATCAGACAAACGAGTTGGTAAGGTAGCTCAAATAATTCCCGCATCGTGTGTATCCTTTTCAAAATGGATGTTTCATGTGGTGTGTTGCAGGTTAAACGGTTTTGCTTGAAACATTTTGTTCATACTATCGCTGCTTTTCAATTACTAATCGAAAAAAGTAAAAATAATGTTTATTCGGCTTACAATTGACTGCAATGTTGTAGTCATTATTATTTCTAAAGACATACACGAATTAAATCACGCCATTCTAGTTTTATTTATTATGTTTTTATCCTTCACAAAAAATTTGAGCATAATAACGAAATCATCTGGGCGCTTGGAAGATCAAATCGCAAAAGTTCTTGTCTATCTAATGAATCTAATTTGGTGTGTAATAAGGGCTTTTTTTTATGCTTTATTGAAATGTGAAGTTCTATCACGTGAAAAAAAACTCCCTGTATATCGCTTGAAATTTTAGGTTATGGTAGACGCAATTACAATAGCTAATTCACTCCAAAAAGTAACTTGTTGTTGTGATAGTATGGGTGCACTCACTCCTCCCTCGATTATTACACCGATATCAATGATTTCGTACCGGGTGTGCAGGAGGCAACCTTGGCAATTTCAGTCTCTTTGAGGCGAACCACACCCATTTTATTCAAAACGTCCAAGAGTTGCCTACAATGCCTACCTGGCAAGGCCCTTGAAGGTTCGGTAGAACCGCTAAAAGAAGGAGTAAAAGAACGGATATCATAGATCGGTCCCGGAAAGCATTAATGGGAGTCTAGTGGAATTGTAAGAATGTTTTACCTTTCAATTGCTGCTGATCTCATATCGATCTCATATCTGACCTCCACACAACGCACAATAGCTGTTGTTTGTCAGATGCAAGAGAATACTTCTCGAATATGAGATGGTGTGTCCCGTTGTGGTTTGAAGGATATGCTGGCCTCTATCAACCCGAAGCCGAAGTGTTGTGAAATTTTATGAGCTTCTGCTCCACAGGAATTGGTTCTTAGTCCTATGAAATAGCATATACAATGCGGTCTTGAAAATCCCAGTATAAAGGAACAAGAGTAATGACCAGTATTTATGTAATCGGCGTGAACGCTAGAACTCTACATAAAATCAGTCAGCTTCGGTTTGGAATTGACACTGTGTTATCTAAATATCTTTGGATTGTCATTCAACACTTTGGGGTTATTCTTATAAGGTTCTTCTAAGAAAAATGTTTTTCTTTATGAACCAATCTGAACCAAACCTCAAAATATGTCTAGGAACGGATGAAATTGGAACACTAGGTCATGGGGCTGTCATACAAACCAACCATTGAAAAGAAGGCTCTTTTAAGAAAAACTTTTTTCTTTATAAACGAATCTTAACCAAACTTTACCCGAGTGTGTTTCTAATAAAGCCTCAAAAGATATCTAGGAATGGGTGAAATTGGAACACTGCGTCATGGGGCTGTCATACAAACCAACCCTTGAAAAGAATTTTCTTCTTAGAAAAACTTTTTTCTTTTTGAACCAATCTTAACTAAACTTCACCCAAGAGTATTCCTAGTAAAACCTCAAAACATATATAGGAACGGTTTAAACTGGAACACCACGTCATGGGGCTGCCATACAAACTAACCCCCGAGAAGAAGGAGAGACTTTTTTCTTATGAACCAATCTTAACCAAACTTTTAGCAAGTGTAAGATTCAAAGATTCAAAATATATGCAGTATCGAATGGAATCGCTGTCATGGAAACTAACCCACCTAAATTAGTTTCTTCTAAGAAA
Organism: Microchrysa polita; assembly: GCA_949715475.1. Taxonomy (NCBI): domain Eukaryota; kingdom Metazoa; phylum Arthropoda; class Insecta; order Diptera; family Stratiomyidae; genus Microchrysa; species Microchrysa polita. The sequence continues at coordinate 127,487,148 of OX454415.1, read as the reverse complement.
ACTTTAGAAATACTAACCAAACTTGGTCTGGCGAAACCATAAGATGTGGCTGTATCGGATGGAAAAAAAAACACCAATTCATAAAGCCGTCATAAAAACAAAATCTCCAAAGTTAGGAATTTCTTTTTATAAAAGAAAACCTTTACTTTACCAAACCTCACTTGTATGTTCTCTAAGTGTAGTCCCGTAACATACATGAAATTAGTAAAATTAGAATGCCGCAGCATCCGTGTCCTTCAAACTGTGAGGTAAAAAAGACAGTAGCTAGAATAAAATACAAGGGTGCATACTCGATGTCGCGTCACTAGCACTCTGATTCAATTCAATGCAAAATAAATGGAAAATATTAATGAAAGAAATAAAAAACCTACCATATGTCGTTAGAATAAACCCGCATTAAAAATTGATCTACGAAAAAAATCACGAGTATACAGATATATTTATTTATTTGTAATGATTAATTATGTGGATATATTTATTTCCGATACAGATATCAATGTTATACAATATGAAAATATATAGTGCTTGCAACTTGCAGAGTGTATATAATACTCTGAAACTATATGCAATGTAACGTTGACTCGAAGTAGCATATAAACGGCTGAGTGAACGCACCATGCCCCACAAGGGGTTACAGGACAGAGAACAAGAAGCAGACAATATGAACATGACAAGTATGGAGTATCCTGTTAGATAAATCTAAAGCTTCGGCCTTTAAATATGCTTTATCTCCCTATGCCCCACATTTAAATCTTTTTTTCTTTAAAGGAAACATTGCAATTCGAATAATTGGATAGCATAGCTACAAAAATATACTAAAGTTTAATATATTGATCTCATCTGTACTCTTAAGAATTAACCCCACAATGCGAATTATATCATTATGAAATAATAAATTGAATTGAATTAAAGGAAACAGCTTAAAAGCAAGAGATAATAATTAATTACTCATACTTTCTGGTGTTGGAAAATTAATACTTTTGGCCCATTTACATAAAAGTAAAGTAAGAAAACATAAAACGGAACTTTCAACTGATCATCGTCGTCTGAGGAGAAAACAAATTCTATTATATCTATTTATTGTTAGTGAAGAAGATTCCATCATGGTGGCTATATGAGGTTTCATGTGTAGTGGCAATAGAACCAGAGTTAGAGTTATCGTCAAATATCCAATCAATTTTCTATTAGGTACATTTAGAAGAGATTGCAAGCCTATGTTGAAATCCCCCTCTAAAAAAATTACTGATTTGACTTGACGTACCATATTTATAGATTAGTAAACAATAAACACCCAGAACTAGATGGATATGGAATCGGAACACGTCATAGGGCTGCGGTATAAATTCTTACCACAAAAAAGCTTATGCTTCATTCAATTGTGACGGGTATTCAAATTTCGGCCGCGCCCGAAATTAGCCTTGGTCTCGTTTTTTTATAAATTATGTTAATAAAAAATTAATGCAACGACACTCGGTATAAGATAGAGGGATTGCTCTTTTAATTTTATTACATACGAGGGCGTTTCAAATATGATCGAGACAAATGCTCTGACACGTTTATTTATTATAGAAAAAAAATACAAAAATTTACAGTTTTTCTAGGTACTCCACCTCACTAGTTACACATATTTTCCACCTCTCCGGAAGCTTTTTGATGCCGGTATCGACAAATTCCTTGGACAACTCGGACATCCATGTGCGCACAAACTCCTCTGCCTCATCGTCGGTGTTGAATTTTTTGACCTCCAAGGGCTTCTTTCAGAGTTCCAAACATATGGTAATCGCAGGGTAATAAATCCGGACTGTAGGGGGAGTGCTCCAGTACCTCCCACCCGAATTCCCATATTGTATCGAGCGTAAGACGCGCGGTATGAGGATGCGCGTAATCCTGGAAAAATTCAACAGTTTGAGAATCCATCGCGGCGTTATTTTGCGATATTGAAGGTGTTTTTTGTGGATAAGAGACTCTACACTACCAATGATTTGAATTGTCTCGAACATTCATCCTAGGGTCTTCCGAAGTGAGGACGAATGTTGTCTGGTGTGATGCTGGTTGGCGGTCGAAAATCATGCGGCTCATTCTCGGCGGTTTATGGCCATCCTTGACCGCTTTGGCCCATTTAAACACAGCAGTCCAGGTACTCACTACCGAACGGATTGTGCAAACGCAGAAAAATTTCCGTATTCTTAACGCCTTCCCTCACTAAAAAACGAATGACAATACGTTGCGCAATGGCGGTCGGCACTTGATGTTCACTCATGGTCGTAGCACGAGCGTAAAATATCCCTTCGCAACGGAATCTATGCCACTCTGTTCGTAAGGCACCTAGCTATCATATACTCAAGCCACGACCTTGAAAACATACATGCGCGCCATCTACAGCGTTTGTCTCGATCATATTTGAACCACCCTCGTAACAGAGTCGACTGACATAGAACCGATTTTTTATTGAATTGCAGGTTTCTGTTATCGGTCTTGTTTACTCAATATATCTTTCTTACTGTTGACCATACACTGGAAACCAGCTTTATTACAAATTAAATTACGTCTCTACGAACACAAACCTTAAGAGCAGGGCCGTCCCGAGGATTCGCGGGGCCCGTGGCGCTATCACGATGCGGGGCCCCTTTTTTCCAAAATACATAAGTACATAGTATGTTTTCGAAACCATTACTTTATATGTCTGTCTCGATTACCGTAACTCCTAGTGGAGCATGGTGCGTTGATGACTACCGTGTGTAGTCATCAACGTTACAAAGACAACTGAATTCGGAGTGTGATATGGTTGTCAGCCATACCACTTCCTAGTCGCATTGTTAGTTTATCATTCTATGATAAGAATATTTCTTATCATCTTCTTCTGAATAATAAACTTGCGACGAGTCGTGCCGAGTTTGGAAACTCGTTGCTCTATGAGTGTCTATTTCACAGAGTGGCGACCGAACGATCACGGCCACAGAGCACGACACTTTATATGTATTAAAATGAAAATAAAATCAAATTTCGTCGAAATTCAGTACATAATTAAAAGTATGTAATTCATTCTGGATTTTCTTTTTAAAAACCATAAGTATTTGGATCAAAATTTAAATTAAAAAAAAAATGCTTTCTGAAAATCGTGTGTTTTAGCCTATTTTTCGTTTTTATCATTCAAAATTCAAAAGAACCCAGCATTTCGATTAGTTTGAGGAAGTTGCCTTTCTTTTTTTCGTAAATTGTGGACGAGGATCCACGAAAGGTGGAATTCGTTTCTGCCAAATATTGAACCACCACCGCAACGATTCTCGAGCAAGAACATTTTTCCAATGTTCTCGTTCTGTATTTATCTGGTCCTCGATACTTTTATCTTTAGTAGTGTTTTCAATTCGACGAATTCTGTGTTTTTGATTGTCAGTGGACCTTTCATGTGCTCTAAGTTTCTCTTGCGCATTCTTCCATTTACGAAAACCATTATCGCACAAATTAGACCCTACGTGGAATAATTTACATGTGAAACAATACACCGCATCTTTATAAATCGAGTAAACTAGCCAACTTCTTGTACCTTTTCACCATTCACAATAGTAAATTCATAAAAACTTTTCGAAAAATGTCGGCCATCTGAATTTTTTAGAAAATCATGTCCCATGAGACTCGGCGGTGGCCCTTTCTCTATCAGGAAATTTCTTGTCTGGTGGTTAATAAATTTTGGCCACGTTCCGAGGTCCCTCGAGTCAAATATTCCTAAGGTATTCGTACTTTCAGGTTCTTTTGAGGGGGTGTTTTCAGATATTATATCCGTTTCAACCACGGAAACCGCTGGGTCCAGATTCTCAGTGTTTTCACGCGCTGGATGTTGTTTCGAACTGTCGTTAGCGTTTGGTTGGAAGTCCAAATAAATTTCAGTATGGCACCCTCCTGCGAGTGCTGAAATTCCTCTCGAACTTTTCTTTTCCGAACCTTGGCGGCACCGCTTTGGTACTTCCGGCCGATGTCTCTATCCCTACCATTCATATCTATTAAGCCAATTAAGTTTTTCACAAAATAAACACTAGAAAGAAAGTCAAATACAGCCACAATTTTTTTTCGATAAAGGCTATGAAATTAAACAGCACAGGATAAATTTCACACAAAAATATTCCCTTGAATCAAAGTAAAATATGACCGCAAATTGACGTTTTCGAAAAAATAATCAGTTACATATTCCTGGTAGTCCAGTCATACTAGCATTTCAAATAGAAAAAAAATGAGTAAGGCTAAATTTTGTTGTTTTTGATTCAGTGGGTTCCCATTCTATATTCTGCGCAAAATCATCTTTAATTCACCTATACCGTACTTTCGTCCTGGACTGGCACGGCATAATAATAAAATGACGATACTTTTGTATAAGAAGAATGGATATTTGCGTTAGTGAGAAATTTAGTGGTGAAGGAAGGAATCTAAAACTGATTTTGCTAAAAAAAATTTGACCGGAAAGGTCCCAAAAAGGATACTCTTTAATAAGGATACTCATTAATCCTTGACACGAAAATTTTCCATTTAATTTCGATTTATTCCGTTGAGGGTTCTTGAAACAGGAAACAAGCACCGGATATACAATGCACTCGACGTCTTCTTTGATATGACACCCCACATGCCCACGTTCGATCAAAGTGTGAAATTTTCAAAGATTTCCGATCAAACTTTTTCTTAGCAAATTTAATGGTAGAAGCTTCAGCTATTATAGATTCTGAAAAGTGATAAAAGTAGTGCCAACTTGAATTATTCTCGTAGTTATGGTTTTGGAAAGATACACGGGAAGCACGAAAATTGTCCATTTAAGTCCAATTACTAAAGTTGAGGGTATTTGAAACAGGAAACTAACACCGGATATGTAATGTACCCGACGTTCCCTTTGATATGACACCCCGCATGCCCACCTCCGGTCAAGGATTAAAGAGTACCCTTTTTTGTCCTTTTTCGGACCGTTCCGATCAACATTTTTTTTTTAGCAAAATGAGTTTTAGATTCCTGGGAGCCCACTGATTCAAAAACAACAAATATTAGCCTTACTCTATTTTTTTCTATTTGGAGGCCTGAATTGGAATATTTTGACTGGACTAGGGAAAGAAATACACAAACGGTAATAACAAGTTCCGAACGCAAACGCAGTCTGGAATTGAACTACTCGTATAAAGTGGGCCGAGAAAGCGTCTCCAATCAAAGCAAGGCAACCAAAACCATCTTTATACAAAGCCCGGAAGCAGAACACGTTCATATACTTAAGCGCCAAATCATAGGCCTGTTCAGATCGAAAATTTACATTGCGGTAAAGGCAAATCGGGTTGGGTCGCGACAAACTTTACACGAAAAGTATTGGTTCCCGGTCGATTTTCGTCGCGAAAAGTGGAATGTGTCGTGAATTAAAGTGTCTAGAATGCAGTGAAAGAACAAAATCCCGACAAAAAGTGAATTTTCCACATGTTTTCGCGATTTTTATCAGAGCAGACACGGTTTTTTTACATGCGCTGTGCTTGTGTTAGTGCATCGTGCAACGTATATACGACATGTTCATAGGCTCGTTTTGTGTGCATGTATTGCTGCTTCCCGGCTTCTAGTGAAGGTGGTTTTGAAGGCAACGCAGTAGAGAGAAGAAAAGCATTCCAAATTCTTTCATCTTTCTTTCATCTTCCTCATCAATTACAGTAACGTTTATGGCTTTTGCAATAATTTGCTGATTCCAACACAAAGCTTTCATTTGTTGTAAATAAGAAATGAACATGCTGTAAATTTGTACATACGATTGTATGTATGTAAGATTACGAGTATTCTCTAATGCAGGGGTGTCAAACTCAAAACCTGGCCCGGGCCAAATAAGACTCTCCTCAGGTTTAGGTGGGCCGCAGGAGGAAAATTTCAAAAACGTTTATATAATCGTATTACGAAAGTTGATTACAGAATATTACTTTAAAATATGACAGAAAGTCTGGATCACTATAGCGCAGTGGTGATCCAGTTTCGAGATCTGCTGATCCTGCTCCTCCCCCCCCCCCTCATGCCATGGCCAAGGAATGCTTTAATTTTGGACATAAGTTTCATCCAGGAACATTGCCGCAATTTAAATTGTTTGAACATTTGTTCGTTAGTGCAGCCCATATTTTGGTACTACTGAATTTTAGGAAGTCTTATTTAAATTTCATGATTTGCGCATCCTGAATCTCGTCATGAGCAAAATTGATATTGATATTACTGGAGCGACCAAAATCCGTTAATTTTATTTTTAAAAAACATTTAAAGACTATAAATGTTTTTTTTTAAAATAAAGTTTACGAATTTTGGTCGCTCCAGTAATATCAATATCAATTTTGCTAATGCCGAAATTCAGAGATTTTTTATTTTTTTCTCGACCTAAAATATTCTCAGCGGTGTTAATCAAATGAATTTTATAGCAGCGAATTAATCGACGAAAATACAATTTTTGCCATTTTGCAAAGCTTTGTAACAACTGATTACTTCCTGGTGTACATATTTCGAAAGAAGTTCGGAAGAAAACCATAATTAATTATGGCAAGCAAGCCCTAATTTATTAATGGTATCAATATTAGAGTTGTGCCCGCGCCGCCCTTCCCTAGCCACTACGTCTCCCTAGGGGGGCCCGCCCCCGTTTGGGAAGCACTGTTAGCGGTTTCGGGATTATCCGTGAGAATTTCCTACTTTTGAAAATGTACTTTAAGAACATTAAACAATTAAGACAAGAAAGCGAAAACGTGAAAATGTGATTAAGCTTTAAGTAACCACTTTTTGTGAATAACATAATTTGCGTCAAATTTGGGACAGATGATAAAAAATGTTTAGCACCAGTCATCCAGGTCACCCAAAATAACAAAATAGTCAGATTAAATTAATTTAAGCCGAATGGTGGCTAAAAGAGACAATAATTTGTTTGTGATATGGTACAAACTCATGCACCAATACAGCTTGATAAGTATAGGTCTAAAAATCAGGCACTTGTTCTGTGATTATTATGTTGTAATTTCACATCCAGGTGATTTAGTTAACAATTCCAAGATTTCTGTAGTTTTTAGAGCTTTGCCATTTTTCCAAATAAATCTCAATTCATGTTCGGTAAAGCCAACTAATTTTTTATTAACTGCATTTCGGGACAGAACAGTTTCATGAAGAGACTTAGTATTGTCCTGTACGAAAAAGATGAGCTGTCTTATAAAATCAAATAACCGACCTCAAATTGGTGGTAGTATTTGGAGAAAAAATCCTAAAATAATCTTGCTTAAGCCACTGACGAGTTTTAGTAATTTTTGTAGACTTGAGTTCAAAGGCTTAATTTGTTCACCTTACCAATTTCAACATTTTTGTATTGATACACATTGTGCTGCTTCGACATGGCCGCGGGCCGCACAGAACTGCAAGGCGGGCCGCATGTGGCCCGCGGGCCGCGAGTTTGACACGTCTGCCTAATGGTTTTGATCGATAAATGTTTCTATATAAGAGCAAATTGTTAAACATATTGAATATGATAAGGGTTTAGATCGGGCGCGGGGCCTATGCAATCGCGGGGCCGGGGCGACCGCCCGACTCGCCCTCCCCTAGGGACGGCCCTGCTTAAGAGTCTCTACTTACTCAATGATGTCAAACAAGCTCTGCATTTCAAAGGCCGTTTACCCTATTCAACAATTTGTCCATCTTTTGAGCATTCAAACTAGGTGCCCTTTACGAGTATCTTGCTTGAAAACAGACGTTGGCCAATCAACTTGAAGTCGAAAGAGCATTCAAACCAGTTGGACAACTTTCCCCGTACCAATGGGTTTTGAAGGAGTTATATGACGTAATTGCTCATTTTTGTACAGTCATTCATGAATCATCATTGAGGATGAGATAATTCTACTCAAGAAAGTGTGAATCTGCCATAACATCAAAAATTAATTTGAATAATTTCGTTCCCTTTAGATTTATTTGAAATTGTTTAAACCATAAGTAATTTACACAAATAAAATAATTTTTATCTTTTTCCCCATCCACAGAATTGAAGATGACGACGAAATTGAACGTGAACTCGAACATGTTGATATCAGCTCCAAGGAGAAATGTTCAATTATGTGAATATCAATTTTCACAATAAATCATTGTAAGTTCTCCGCTAAAATGTTCACACTCACAGCACTGAAACAAATCGATCTTCGTACTCGTACATAATAGTGTTGGAATCAATGACACACAACGCACCGGCCAACAACACCAGAACAGAGACAAACAAAAATTCGTTACATATTTAAGAATAAAAAATTAAATTGTATTGAAGAGCACAATAACATTATATATGTATGTATATGTAATAGTAATCAAATTTAAAATACGATACTTAAACGAAGACTAAAAATCTGAGAAACACTGATAAACATTTTTCGCCTATATATTAATGTACTCGGATGTATGATTTTACAAAATAATGTGTATTATTGTCTGGGACAAAAAGAAACGAAAAATACACAAATACACTTCTGAATTCTTGTAATCCATTTACAATAAATTGCGGTTGACTACGGGTGTTGTATTCGGAATACGATACGAAATTATGCAACTGAAATTTATATTTATGTATATTTTCTAACGACTACTACGGTCAAGGACATCTGATTGATACCTATGTGACACGATGTATTCTTCATTTTACTACATAAATTTACGTATTGATCTATATAGTTTCTTTCTATATACATAAATGATTGCATCAACAATAATTCTCTTGGACAAATATTATATTTGGGATTATATGATAAAATTACAACAACATACTTGTATCTATTTTGAGTATGTAATACTTTTAATAAACGAAAATATTTATTTACAAAATCTGGCATTTGAAATGAACATGAAATATGTAATACGAATTCAGAAAAAAAATTGCTGCATATATCCAAGTTTAAATTAAGAAGAATACACACAAATATATACGATAAAATTCACTTGACAAATGTATGAATTGCGAACAGTACTGTCACGTCCGTTAGAATGTAAGTATACATTATCGTCTCAATTTCTGGTACTTGTACCACAATGTAATCCTGTAATACTGCAAACCTAATGCCGTAGGCAAAAAATGTAAATGTTGATTTTTAGTTATTCGCAGACTGAAACCATTTTTGTTAAAATATAATTTTCGTTCTTGGTTATTTATCGATCCCGGTTCACACTTATTCCCTAATACATCGTACACTTCCCTCTAATTTGGACTTTGCAAACTGATTGCTACAGATTGGGTGCAATCAATGAAACGATAGAAGTGTGTAATGGATGACAAGGAATTTTAGGAGGTATGGTTAGTCTAAATGGAAGTGATATAAAAAAAAAATGTAAAAATTGATTTGACGGAATATTTTTTAGTTTCAAATCTATGATAGATTTATATTGCGTAGCACAGCATCAGCATAAACTCACACACACAGTCACGTAATAATATTGTATTTGCGAATAGTTTTAGAAACGGTATGAAAACACAGTTTAACGAATTGCCTGAAGTTTATAAAAATAGATTATCTCTCATGCATTGCATATATGCGTACATATATCATTTCAAATGATTTTTTTCGTAGGACTGAAAACTTTGACCCAATAAATACTCTTTTATTTATCAGTAAGTAATCAGTGCCATGCAAAATGCACATAAATCATTTTTATATGCTCATGTTTTGCTATCTAAAACCACAAAGAAGTTCGAAATATGCGTACATATATCACTTTACATTTGAACAGCCAATTATTACATCTTCAGGCAAAATATCCCGAACTGGCGCTTGCACATTAAATAAAAATCATAATTCCACACAAAACGACAAAACAACGTGAATTTTCGCAAATGTAATCAAATACTTGAATATAGCACGTTTGTACATAATCTAATGTGTTACCTTCAAGTATGTAATATAATTTGCACAAATTCTAGTAATTTACTAAAATATTGAGAGCCTATTACTCGTGCGTATAAACAATGCATTAAACATGCTTTTAGGCACCATTTCATGCTTGAAGTGTGCTGGTAGATTGGAATAATGGACGAGTAAATGGCCCATAGTTAGATGATACAAAATGAAATTAATATGAGTACATACTACATTGAAATTTTTAAGTTGACTATACATACGTGAACAAAGCTTTATTTAGAATGTATATGTTTTGATTTGCTACATAACAAAAGAAACAAAAAACAAAAAAAACAACAACAAAAGGAATTTTAAGTATAACGATAACGAAACGTACATAGTTATGGATTAAAACGAATAAACATAAATCTAAGATTTTCTTCTTTTCATATGTATTATACGCTGTTCCATTCTTTAATTTATTTCTAAATTCTTTATATTTTATTTTTTATTTTTTAAACGGATTAAAGTAAACTATGAAGCTTAGGCTGTACCTTATTTACATGTAGAGATTTCTTTTAATTCAGTTAATAAAATAGATTTTATTATGTACTATTATGGATTTATAATATACGTATAGATATATATTTTATGGACGATTAATTTACACTTGTAAGAAGAAGTTAGCATTGCTACGTAAATACTAGGTATAGATGTGAAATTTGGCAAAAGTTCAATCGAATGATTATATGAATTGGATGAATGATTGATGAATCATTCTGGAGTTTTCTTTTTCTAATTTATGAAAATATATGTTTATCTATATTTGGATTAAAAAGTGTATTTGTTTTTTCTTAATATTTATAATGATTGAATTTTCAACACACTATGATTGCAAGATGTCAGGTACATAATCACTTTTTATCCACATCAATGATTTTTTCTACGAAAACTACGGCTACGTTGGGTGTATGCCGAATCAAATCAGTCACAAAAGATGACTCGTCATTTATTCGGTTGAACATTAAATGCGTGAGCTTTTAACGACTAGGGTCACAACAGTGCGACACGAACTCTTGGGTAGTGAGTCAATCGCTAACACAGTTACCCTGAGGATTGTGTCTATCGTAGACCGTATGGACGGTCGGAAAGACGTTCGGTTTCAACATGGCTTTGCGAGCCGCATGTAGCTCTTTGGCTTAGTGAGTTCGGCTTTTCAATGACTTAAAGTATTTTAGAGACTATAGCACTATTTTTATGAGCCAGAGTTTTTAGAAACTCTGAGACGTCAGTAGAGGCGCGGTGCTCCGCTCCGGAGTTGATTCCACACTGTGATAGCAGGAAGGTTGTGGTTTACCTACCCCTCCGCTTAGAATATTTGAAGTTCTCGCCAGAGGTTATCTACCCTAAGTAGAAGAATTTTACCTACTTATTTACAGGATTGCTACGCGCGCCGCCGAGACGATTTGCCAACATGGCCAATGGATGAAAGTGGTTCTCCTTCGCTGTCTTTCTTCATTTGTTTGTTGTTCTGGCCAATAAGTGGCTTCGTGATTTGAATTTCATTATATTCTTGAAAATAGCAAACTCATGTGTTGTATTTTCTTTACAGATGGTAGGGACGAGATGGGCTAAGTGAGTATCGCATTTTATACAGTAATGGCCAATAGCTCATGTGTTTTAGATTTGAGTTGTAAAAAAAAAATCCAAATTATTTTATCGGTCTCTGAGAGAAAATATTTCAATTGACAAGTCGCAAGTCGGCCGGACGTATTTAAGTAAGCTGACCAGACGTACAGCATTTTGCCCTGTCGTACAGCATTGAGAAATGTACAGCAAAATGTACAGTATTCCTTATGTCACACAATTCTATCCATTGTCTATCACTCGGAAATTCGCGAGGGAACAATTTGAAATTTAGAACGCTGTGTTTCATTTGGAGAAAATTTCAAGGCTCTAGCTATCAAGGTTCAGAAGTTACAGCCGTCGAAAGATGCGATTTAAGGTGTAAAGTTTGACCCATGGACGATCGATATTATTCAGAGAGATAATAATATGTTCGCAAATCGCTCATTTTCGATAACTCGGAAAGCGACCGAAATTTTGTGAAATTTGGCATACTTGTAGACCAACTTGGCGCACATTTCCCCCAAGTTTGAATGTCCTACCTATCCGCGTTCGGAAGTTACAGCTCCCAATTCGCACTTTTGTGTTTGTTAATCGAAAATTGCCAATAACTTGGAAATTTTTCAGCGAGATTTTGTAATTTGACAGACTTGTAGACTGTCCACATTTGGGAAACATTTCAATGCTCTAGCTACCAAGGTTCTAAAGTTACAGCCGTCGAAAATGCGATTTTATTTATTTGTCCTACAACAAAACGATATAAAATCAGCCACCGTTCTTCATCCGATTTCCCTATCAACCTCTTTAGGAAAATGCGTACTAAAGAAAGGACTCGCTAAAATTGCGTTAGGACCTCAAGGGACTGGCATGACACCACTAATGTAACCATACTGACTGCCGACTCTCCTTCAGAAATAGTGCAACCAGGATAAGACGCCGGCTACCGGTCTGGAGGTTCTTTTCAGACTCCACTCCGTCGAAACCGTGCAAATAATATCACTTGGGCCACAATTGACACCTTTCTATACCTTACATTTTGTCATAGTAAAGATTTTATCAACAGCTATGTTTTTGGCATTAGGTATACCTTACAGCTTACATGCCTCTGAGCTTCGATTAACGTTCAATGAGTGCCTTTTCGTCCTTTTAGAGCTTCTCCACAAGTTTATTTCAAGGGAAATTTTATTTGCAAATCCTGCGATCCAGCGGTTTCCAAAATAAGAAAAATCGCCTAACTTTTCTCCTAATTCCTTATATTAACAGAAAAGAAATGATAACAAGTTCGGTCGGTATAAAAAATAAGGAGGTTCTTCAAAATTTCCTTGGTCCTCACCACTACCAATACTTACTTTAATTGATATATCTGGCATGTCTTTTTTCTCGTACTAAGTAAAAAAAATAATGCGGAAAGAAGAAAGTTCGCAATTCAAATAATGCCGGGAAATTGATTCGGAAAAGGTTTCAAAATACGGCTAAATCCGAGCACTATGGCACACAATGAGTAACAGCATTCAGAGAGATATTTCCCGCTTGTATTACGGTCTCTGTAAAAATACTGTCTAAGAAGTAATATCCGCCATCAGCTACTTAAATCGTCAACTTAGTTTATTTGGAAGTTGATGAAAAATGCTGTAGTAAGCTGCACAGACATACGTAGATTTTCACTTTGAGCTCCTTTCGTATGGAAACCAAGTGCCAGTATCAAGCGCAAATAAATAAATTGTCGTACTATGGTAGTATGGCTGAGGATTTGCCTGAAAACCAAATGCCGTATGTAAGTGTACAGCATTGGGCCTTCGGGAGTCTGGTCACCTTAATTTAAAGTAATTAGTTCTGCGAAACTTTGCCAAAAATCGTGAAAAACTTCTAAGAATTGGCCGAAAGACTACTGGAAAAGGTCACAAGTGCAGCTAATTCTATCGATGTCCGTCGTGTCTCCCGAAAGGTTTTGTGCGAAATTAAAGAAGTACCTATTTCTTGCTTATAGTACCCGCCTATACACAACACATACACATCCTCTTTCCTTAGTCGCCTTATGCGACAATCCGGGTAGAATGGATTATTCTCTCCTCTTACGCGGATAATGTAGGATAGCAACGTCCCGGAGAGAAGTATCTTTAATCGATGGAAAGTTATTCGAATTACTATTATGTCTGTAGTGTTACGCTGGCGAATATTAACAGAACTTTAGACCTGAATCACCAACTTGTCACCGCAAAAATTCGTTTGAGGACCACTGCTATTCGTCGCTCACAAAACGAGCGGGTATTGCCACGACTCAATGTCTTTCGTGTGGCGAAACATTTGTAGGCAGACTACAGCGAGGTAGTGATGATACATGGTCTCTGATAACTGCATGGAAGAGGATTAACGAGCAAATAAACTCGGCTACTGACAATTCAGAAGCAACAACTGAGGACCGAGTATAGTTCTCTTCAAAAAAGAGTGCAGAGGAGCGTTAGACGTGATAAACGCAACAACATCAACGCGTTAGCTTTGGAGGCAGAAGATGCCCTTTACAAGCTCATAAAGCCACTGACTGGCAAATCTTTTACCAATGAGCATCCAGATGAACAACAACTGCGCCGATGGAGAGAGCATTTCATGGAGGGTCTTAACAACAACTTTAACCCTTCAAGCTCATCTTCACCGGACGCAGTAAGTCTTCCGCAAATGGCCAACATTAACACCGGCGTACCATCCAAGCTGGAAATAGTCTTAGTTATTTCAAACATTGGAAGCAGGTAAGGCCCGGGGCAGACGGAATTTTTGAAAGCGAACATCAACGCTACAGCGGATTTTCTTCTTCCCCCTGATCCAAGAGTGTTCGACAACCGAGACTCTCCCTCAGGAATGGAAGAAGGGCGTCATTATTAAAATCCCCAAAAAAGGAAGTCTCAAGGATTGCAATAATTGGCGTGGAATCTGTCTCCTCCCTGCACTCTCTAAACTAATGGCCAAAATAATCTGAGACCGGATCAAGAAAACGATCGACCGCACTTTGAACAATGAACAAGCCGGTTCTTTTGAGAGTTTTTCATGTAGCGATCATATCAACACTCTCCGAATTATAATTGATCAATCTGCTGAATGGAGATCCCCGTTACATCTATTGTTCATTGACTTCGAGAAGTCGTTTGACAGCGTTGACCGGGCTTACATGACATCTAGACAGCCTTACGTAGGAGAGGCATACCAGAGAAACTTATTGCCATCATAAAGAAGTTCTTTAATTAAATACTTTTATTTTATCACCAATACTATTAGTCTAAGAGCCCAAGTGGAAATTATTTACAACTATTTCCTGGTCATTCTGTTACACATTATCGCAAATTTCATGATTGGCGATGCCCTAAAACGATAGTCCCCCTCCTGGACAGTGGGGCTAAAGGGGTGGCAGACAACTTCAAAGCCGTTAATAGTTGCAAATATTTGCAACTATTTCCTGGGCTTTGATTCATATGCCATTTCATAGAGGACGCATATGTACTCCAAAAGGCAGACAAATATTGGGGGGCTAACATCGTGGCAGACAAGCTCCAAAAATTGAAATTTGTATGAAAAATGGGAAGTGCTTCTACAAAAATAGCGCTAACTCCATCATGCTAAACCATGTAGGTACAGTAAGAGCCTAAATATTTTCCAGACACTTCCCCCAGCATTTAAGCCAAATTTCACTTCAAAATACCAATTACAACCCGGTTGATTTATCAATCGAAATTTGACTCTTTTTTTAAGTAAATTCACAGGCAATATAGTACAGCAAATAGTAGCACTTTCCCCTAATATCACACAGATGCCCAACAGCAGCGATTCCTTCTGAATGGGATATCATTGAAAACACCGTGCTGAGCTTATATTTCCAAAGGCAGACAAAACCCTTTAAAAGGACGATCAGCAGACGAGCCCTTAAATGGGGCAAAAAGTGTAATTTTGCTTGAAACAACAATTATCTCTCGTGACAGAATTTTCCCCTAATATCAGAGGAATGGCCCCCAGCAGCGATTCTTTCTGGACTGCTTATCATTTAGAACACCATGCTAAGTAAATATTTCCAAAGGCAGACATAAAGCATTAAAAGGACGATCAGCAGACGAGCCCTTAAATGGGGCAAAAAGTGGGATTTTGCTTGAAACAACAATTATCTTTCGTGACAGCATTTCCCCCTAATATCACACGGATGGCCCCCAGCAGCGTTTCTTTTTGAACGGTATATCATTCAGGACACCATGCTTAGTCTATATTTTTAAAGGCAGACATAAACCATTAAAAGGACAATCAGCAGACGAGCCCTTAAATGGGGCAAAAAGTGGAATTTTGTGAGAAACAACAATTATCTCTCGCGGCAGCTTTTCCACCTAATATCACACGGATGGCCCTCAGCAGCGTTTCTTTTTGAACGGTATATCATTCAGGACACCATACTAAGTATATGTTTCGAAAGGCAGACATAAAGCATTAAAAGGACGATCAGGAGACGAACCCTTAAATGGGGCAAAAAGTGTAATTTTGCGAGAAAAAACAATTATCTCTCGTGGCAGCATTTCCACCTAATATCACACGGATGGCCCCCAGCAGCGATTCTTTCTGGTCGGCATATCACTTAGGATACCATGCTAAGTAAATATTTCCAAAGGCAGACATAAACCATTAAAAGGACGATCACCAGACGAGCCCTTAAGTCGTGCAAAAAGTGGGATTTTGCGGCAAACAACAATGATCACTTTTTTGGCACCACTTTAGGCACGTCTACTGATCGACCTTTTTTAAGTTTTTGTCTGCATTTGGAAAAATATACTAAGTATGGTGTCCTGAATGATATACCGTTCGAAAAGAAAAGCTGCTGAGGGCCATCCGTGTGATATTATGGGGAAAAGCTACTGCGAGAGATAATTGTTGTTTCTCGCAAAATTCCACTTTTTGCCCCATTTAAGGGATCGTCTGCTGATCGTAATTTTAATGCATTATGTCTGCCTTTGGAAATATTTACTTAGCATGGTGTCCTAAGTGATATGCCATCCAGAAAGAATCGCCGCTGGGGGCCATCCGTGTGATATTAGGTGGAAATGCTGTGACGAAAGATAATTATTGTTTCTCGCAAAATTCCACATTTTGCCCCATTTAAGGGTTCGTCTCCTGATCGTCCTTTAGTGCCTTTCGAAACATATACTTAGTATGGTGTCCTGAATGATATACCGTTCAAAAAGAAACGCTGCAGAGGGCCATCCGTGTGATATTAGGGGAAAAAGCTGCCGCGAGAGATAATTGTTATTTCTCGCAAAATTCCACTTTTTGCCCCATTTAAGGGCTCGTCTGCTGATTGTCCTTTTAATGGTTTATGTATGCCTTTAAAAATATAGACTAAGCATGGTGTCCTAAGCGATATGCCGTCCAGAAAGAATCGCTGCTGCGGGCCATTCCTCTGATATTAGGGGAAAATGCTGTCACGAGAGATAATTGTTGTTTCAAGCAAAATTGCACTTTTTGTCCCATTTAAGGGCTCGTCTGCTGATCGTCCTTTTAAAGGGTTTTGTCTGCCTTTGGAAATATAAGCTCAGCACGGTGTTTTCAATGATATCCCATTCAGAAGGAATCGCTGCTGTTGGGCATCTGTGTGATATTAGGGGAAAGTGCTACTATTTGCTGTACTATATTGCCTGTGAATTTACTTAAAAAAAGAGTCAAATTTCGATTGATAAATCAACCGGGTTGTAATTGGTATTTTGAAGTGAAATTTGGCTTAAATGCTGGGGGAAGTGTCTGGAAAATATTTAGGCTCTTACTATACCTACATGGTTTAGCATGATGGAGTTAGCGCTATTTTTGTAGAAGCACTTCCCATTTTTCATACAAATTTCAATTTTTGGAGCGTGTCTGCCACCATGTTAGCCCCCCAATATTTGTCTGCCTTTTGGAGTATATATGCGGGGACTCGTCCTCTATGAAATCGCATATGAATCAAAGCCCAGGAAATAGTTGCAAATATTTGCAACCATTAACGGGTTTGAAGTTGTCTGCCACCCCTTTAGCCCCACTGTCCAGGAGGGAGACTATCGTTTTAGGGCATCGGGAATCATGAAATTTGCGATAATGTGTAACAGAATGGCCAGGAAATAGTTACATTTGAAGTGTCGCTGGCTCTAGGTCTATATGGTCCTTATTCCATCAAGGACGTAATCTGAGACGCTCTAGGCGACCATAAAAGGGCTTGTTCTGCTATCCGTTCTCATAGGGAGAACTTTTGTGTTTCCGATATTTTCCGCTATGTATCTGCTATATGGGGGCGGTAATATAAGTGTCGCTAGTGTCGATAAGAAGAACAAGAAAATTTTTCGGAACATTACGCTTTCAGGTCCCCAAGGGAAATCTTTGATGGTTCCGATATTTTCCGCTATGTGGCGGATGGTAAGATAAGTGTCGATAAGAAGAACAAGAAAAATTTCCCTTGGGGACCTAAAAGCGTAATATACCTTTGGATTTATACGAATAAACAGCAACAACAAGCATATGACGTAATTAAAAGGAACAACAAAACAGTGCAAATTTAGTAGGCGATTTTTCTACATTGCGGCATAACTGCAAAACGCTTAAGTGCAAAAAACGCATTTCTACAAAATTTTTAAAAGCCCCTTGATTTTCCACATGGTTTTCATATAAAATTATCTTGATAAGTGCAAAACGCATAAGTGCAAATTTCGTTTAAGTGCAACGAAAATGTATGAAAGGTGAAGCATACGCACCCGCAAACTGCAACGGATAAGTGCAAGTTACGATTTTCGATGTCGTGCATTCGTTTTGCTTTTCAGGATACGATTGTTTTTTTCTCACAAATATTGCTGCGATTGTTTTTCTGAAGGTTCTGTACACTTAAGAGTTAAAAAATGCGGACCACTGTAAACTTAACAAACAAATTAAAACATGATGCATACTATGAGTGGCAAATTTATTGAGACAAAGACACCCCTAAAATAACTACATTCGAACGAGTAGCAAAAAAAAAAGAAGAAAGCGTGGCAAATTATTATTTGCGTATGCCTATTTGAAAAATGGAAATATTATCAAAGTGCAAGTAGGTACATATTTGTTTTGAATCCTTCAGATTTCAGTATGCTGCGCCAAATTCTGATTATCATTGATGATTGCAATTCATTGACTTAATTGGAAATTGGGACTTTTTCCGCCTCGATTTTGACAATAAATCAATTGTATTCTAATCAGAATTACGTACTGATTTGTTCAGCTGTACTTGCCAATTAATTAAATTATTTTTGTTCGTTAATATATTTTGGCATTTCATATAGTTACAAACAATTTGGCCAATTTGTAAAATTTACTATTCTCGTGGGGCTAGTTAAACATAATATTATTGCTGTAATTTTTTTACTAGATCATCAAAACTGAAATATCTTTCTTTTCCAAATAAATTAGTGGGCCATCCTAATTGAAAAGTAAAAGTTTGACACTGAATATCTGGATAACTACTATAACCTCTCTAAACGGGAATGCAGATTCGATTATTTCAGGCAAACATTAATAAAATGCCATAAACAACATTTGAGGACTCTGGGAGGTATATTTCAAGGCTTTCTGATTTATTGCTGTCGAAAGGTTTTAATCTTAAGGGGTGAATTTATCGGCGCTTTATCCTGTTTCCTAGACGCAAAAAATCCCGATAACTTCTGATTCGTTGCGTTGATCGGTGCAACATAATTTGTATTATAGGAGAATCTTACATGTGGATCTGCATTATATGCAATAAAATACTGTATCTTCACTATCTTTGCATTGGGATACGCAGTTAAATGTTTCGCATTATTTATACCATTGAAAAAATTGAATTTTCAGAATGCATTTCCTTCCAAGGACAAGCAGTGCGAAAAACATGACTGAAAATCATAGATGGCTTTGAAATGTTCATTCTAGTTAACCGTAATTTAGCTTGATTGTTGTTGTCTGAATAATATTGTCCTTTTTTGTCGTTAGTCAACCTTCTTCGTAAGAATCTTTTAATATTCCTGTTGTTTAGCTCTACCAGTATCTTCGATGCCTAATTGTAGCATTGTTTTTCGTGCAACGGAATCATTTTTTATTAATCTTTTCTTCTTTGACACTTTTGAAACATTGTCCAATATGTGTTCTCCCTGTTATAGTTGTAGCTTTTTTGTGGCCTCTCCAGGATTTATACTTTGAAATTAAAAGCCGACAAAAGGATAATGTTCCATTGTGTCGATAAATTTACCACTCATAGTATGGGGAAACTAATGTAATTAAGTAGAACTGGGACGCTGCGCTGGGAGCAAATTGGATATTGAAAATGCTTGAAGAGAGTAATTTACTAAATGATTAAGAACTACTCAGTCTAACTTACACTTTAATACACTTTTTGTACGCTTAATATCCTTCATTTATGTTTTTTTTTCTGAATCTGTCCGAAAACGGATAAGTGAAATTTTTTTTGCTGAGACGAGACGAGACGATTGGACTTATCCGTTCTCGACTGTATATAGACGGCGGTGCACCAACCCGGCGGAGTTTTGGTGTTCATACCGACACGGCGCGAATAATTCGCTAGCTATTAGAGAGTTTTAGCCAACGCCATCTAGATATGTCAAGGCCGCAACTCAGCTGTACGATGACGGCATGGATCCTGCTTAAATTGTTCGTCGGACACGGGCAAACAACAACAATGTCATGAGAAGCAACAACAATGCAATGCAATTTAATCCATTTGGCGCCTAATCTAGAGGGACCTTAATATACAGGGTGTCCCGCATTGGGTGGTCAATACTGTAAGGGTTGATAGCGCAACTTGTTTCAGCAAGAAAATTACCAATACAATCGGAATTTTTTTTACTGTTACCTTGTTATCGCTCTTTTTGTGAAAGTCATCAAAAGTCGTGACTTGTCACGATAAATCGTAATTTGCAGCACTCCTGATGAGTTAATTCAAGATTTGATTTCAGTTTCAGAAACTACATAAAATTTCACAAAAACTGATGTTTTTCCTGTTGCCAACTGTTGTGTCCGTAGTAATAATACGCGTGAGGTAATTCACAGTCTTTTATTATAATTCACTACTGGATAAGTATAAAGTTACAGTAACGTGTATAAATGTAAAACTATAATGGAGAGCGGGACTGGTTGCTAGGTTGACCACTACAGCTCGACTGACTCTCTTGTAGAAGACGAACGACCAACTCCATTCTCCATCCTTGCCATATGAACTTCAGGTCTGTTACTCTCTAACACCAACATTATCGGCACTTTCAAGATACAGTTACTCAAACTTAATAGAAATTTTAAAATAGATTTTTCATCGAAAATTTAAACAGTAATTACATAACGGTGCTTTATACGCACAACTCTGCAAAGTTGATAAAAGTTGCTTCAACATGTTGGCTTTCCAACGGTATATCACTTTCATATTTATATATATTGCGGGATTTTAATATTACACATATTGGATATAAAAAAACAAGGTAATTATTTGCTTATCGGATTATTTAAACTGAAATTTTATTCATTTATTTTTCATATTTTACTTTCGCAATTTTGAAAATTTGTTAAATAAAAATGAAAATAAAGTTCTGAATATGAGAAAGAGCCAATAAACTAAAAATATTAACTAATGATTAAATGGGTCTGTTTGATGAATTGGAATAATACTGCTGGAATTGGCCTCCTCCATTTTGTATGCAGAGTCGACACCTTCGGCGCATGGAAGAAACGTCCCGAAGGATTTCAGGAGGGGTTTCCTTAAGTTGTCACAAGCATCATTAATTCGCTGCAGTAGCTGTTCCCGGGAGGTAATCGGCTCGGAATAGACATTGCTTTTTAAGTTACCCCATAAATAAAAATCTAGGGGAGTAAGGTCGGGACTTGTCGCAGGCCACGCAACTGTCCCAGATCTGCCAATCCACTTTCCGGGAAATTCGTTTTCCAAATATTCTTTGAAAGGTCTCGCATTATAAGCGGGCACCCGTCTATCTGCCATAAATAGCAAATATTAAATTTTAACCGTTATAAGTACCGTTGCATTTGCCAAACAATGTACCAAATTTCAAATATCTTACAGTTCTGGTCAAAATAATATAGCGAGATTCTATCCCGAATTATGATTGGCTTTGTATGTCTTTTTTCGAGTCAAAGGAAAATTGTTAACGATTCCACTGAAGCCATGATGTTGACCATTCAATGCGTGTTTACCTGAAATTCTTCAATGTAAATAAGAAAAGTGATATACCGTTGGAAAGCCAACATGTTGAAGCAACTTTTATCAACTTTGCAGAGTTGTACGTATAAAGCACCGTTATGCAATTACTGTTTGAATTTTCGATGAAAAATCTATTTTAAAATTTCTGTTAAGTTTGAGTAACTGTATCTTGAAAGTGCCGATAATGTTGGCAACAGGAAAAACTTCAGTTTTTGTGAAATTTTATGTAGTTTCTGAAACTGAAATCAAATCTTCGATTAAGTCATCAGGAGTGCTGCAAATTAAGATTTTGCGTGACAAGTCACGCTTTTCGATGACTTTCACAAAAAGAGCGATAACAAGGTAACGGTAAAAAAAATTCCGATTGTATTGGGAATTTTCTTGCTGAAACAAGTTGCGCTATCAACCCTTACAGTATTGACCACCCAATGCGGGACACCCTGTATAGACGGCGATGGTTTTAGCATGTCGTTCAAATATAACGACATTGTTTGACATTTCCATACAAAAATTCGCTTGCCGACAATACGTAAATCAGTAAGCCACAATTTTGCATGTTTCAAGTAGGCATGGGTGTATTTCCGTATATGTATGTATTGGATATTCTGTAAACAGTCCATGTTCAAATCGAGGATGTTATTATATTATTTGTCGTGATTATAACCCCATGCCTACTTCGGACATGCAAAATTGTTTTGCGTATTGTCGGTCGGCAAGTAATATTTTTGTATAGAAATGTCAAACTATGTTGTTATATTTGCAACGACAATGTGAAACTGTCTTTTATTCAGTTCACAGCTGCCGATACATACTCTAAGGATAAAAACATTGACATGCGTAAATTGATGGAACAACCTCGTTGTACCGTACCGCACGTGCCGTGCGGCCGGTGTTCGGATTTGGATTGAATTGTAGGTATCGCTGGATGGGTGAAAGAAGACAATATTTTTCTTAAAATATAGAGTATAAATCAATTATCGCGTACCCGGAAAAGAGAATGGCCCTTGGATAAATATCAGTGAAGGCCTTTGATTAAGTTTTATTTAAAATAAAAGATTTAAGGTTATTTTTAGAGCAAACCCAAACAGTTTAAAAATATTCAAGTCTCTCTCTCCCCCTCTGGTTCCATTTAATCCCTAGTGGGCATAGGGCATTGATGGAACATTACGCTATCAGCTCTCGCAAGAAAAATTGGTATATGTATTACGCTTTTAGGTCCCCATGGGAAATTTTTCTTGCGAGAGCTGATAGCGTAATGTTCCATCAATGCACTATATTATCTACGGTAACTTAAGGCAACCAATTTTCTTAGAAGCCACAGCTAAAACAGAAAACATAAAATGTCATTTTTCACATGTAGGTACTTGGAAAGAGGGGTATCACAGAGCCGATGTAGAACCAGAGCGACGCAAGTATAATAAAATTGCGAACGGCGGACCAAGCGTAAGCGGGGTGAATTTTCCAAAAAATCTTTTCCTAGTGGTGGGTCAGAAGACCGATGTCAAACATTTTGTTGGAACACATTTTGCTAAAAATTTCAGAGTTCCAGCTGTCTGCTTTCAAAAGTTACAGCCGTTCAAAAATGCGGCCCAAAAAAAAAAAAGAAAAACATTAAAATCTTTTGTTTAACATTTTATTATTTTATTTTGATTTTATTATTACAATTTATGTACAAAATTGTGACAAATTTTTAACAAATTTTTCTATATTTGCCTAAATGTTATTTATTACAATTTCAATAGATTAGAAGTATTAAAAAAATGTTTATTGCAAATATGGGTGCACAATCCAATATTGAAAATATCAGATTCTTCTTCGTTTCATTCGTATCATAACTTTTCGTTAATTTTTTTATTAAAATGCTGTAACGAACTCCTAATTTTTTTATTTATCGTTTTATACAATTAAGATCTATTAAGGCTGTTTGGTATATGATATGTACGTACAAAATTGTCAAAGCATTTATTTTCAAAATGAAAATCCATCGGTTCCATATTTATTTCGTTGTTTCGGTTTTTTTTTGTTATTGATTAATATGTTTCAATAATTTTTTCTTTGTTATCTAAATTTTATTTGCGCGTGTAGTATCTACAATAAATTGTTACAGGTATTAGTTAAGATGTTAAAATGTTCTCTCTCGTTTCTATTAGCCGCTTCGTTACATATTTTTGATAAGTTTCGATTTTTTTTGGCTAATTAAAATTCAAAGTCCAAACGGATCTGTATACGAGTAGAAAAAAATTCTACGCCATAAGGCATGCGCAGATTTCCCCGGAAGATTTTTATGGAAGATTATGTACATTGTATGTTTACATTGTGTAAAAGTCATACATTTAAAAAAATCTCGGTTACAGTAGTTTTTACGTATACTTCTTTATGATATGATATTGATGTGGATATCAGATTTTAGTTTTACCAAATTTAAGTCTGTACAGACTGAATATAGGATTTACTGTGACTAAAGCAATTCGATGTAAATGCTTTACTCATGGACGAAAAGATCAACGAAAACAGATTTTTCGTATGTTTTACTTTTTTTCCTCTTTCTTTTGTGCTTCAACATCTCTATCTAGTCTAGCTTTTTCGGCAGCTTGCTGACGTTGCTCTTCCTGCATTTCCAGCTCTTCGACACGTCTGATTTTTTTCAGTTTTCCTATAAATTTGTTGTAATATCAAGTTAATACTATACTGAAGAAATACAAAGATTGCAACGAAAATGAAAAACGATTGCTCACATTAGTGGGCTTATTTTACAACAAACAAATAAATTTGGTGTAGGGAGCTCGGCTTAGTTTAAATGTATGATCGAATCTAATTGAAAAGCACTTACTTGCAGTCTTCAACATGATCGTTCCCCACCAAATCGACCAACCCCATCCGACGAAACAGAAGAGAACACAAAATGCCTGTGCTACTCCGACAATACAGTTGATGATCAATGAACCAATACGCGCCGGGGCACTATCATATTGCGAGAAACGTGGAATGCCGACGCATAGGCAAAAGAAGCCACTAAGAATGGTCCCTGTAAAAATATGAAAGTTGTAGGTGCAAACACGTGGAAGACACAAAGTTATAGCATTACCAAATCCTGGAATGATACAATTGCATATCATGCAGAACCACGCCAACCATAGAGGCATTACTGGAATCGCTCCCTTCATTTTGGAATTGAACTCGACAAGATCATTGTGGAGTTTTGGTCGACTATCCTGTAATTTCAAATGTGATTAGGGTAGACCCACGAACTGAATTACGAACATGGAATTGTTACATTAGTCAACTTACCTCCAAAGGAATCGTGGGTGCAATGCTCTGTTTCTTGCTATTCATACTAGCCCTGCGGCTTTCACTTACTGGCTGTTTCTTACGACAGCAACAGAATATTTTCGAACACAGTCTGCTGCAGCATCCCCTGAAAATATTGGATCATAGCAGGAATAAGTATTTTACTATATAGGACTCAAACTTACGGTTGTGGCGGCGGATCACTAATAATACTCTCACGCCTATCCTGCCATGCATTTGCCGGTTTCTTCTTTCGGCCGCACGGAATACAGAAACAACAACGTCGAACCTCTTCGGCTTCCTCGCCCATCGTTTCAACCTTATTCGTTTTACGACAACAAAACACTTTTCCCAGACAAAGGCAACATTTGTTTTGTTTCTTCGCCTCCGTGGAGTTGTTCGAGCTGTGCTCTTCTTGTATCGGCTCCATATGCTTGGATTGCATTGCCGTTTCCGCGGTGTTCTTATTTTTCTTCTTACGACAACATCCGAAACAGCCACGTTTCTCATTCACTTCTTCGACAATAATTCGTTCATCGGATTTCGCCGATCCCGGTTTTTTTCGTCGACAGCACGAGCAGCATTGGCATCGGCGACATGGCATACAAAGTTTCGAACAGAATCGACTGCAACATCCTTTGGGCTTGGCATCGTCCAGATATTCTTGACTGTCATCGCTGTGAATAATAAATGAGAAAGCGGTAGAAACGAATGTCGGGTTGCGAATAGAATAAATTTTCGGTTTGATTTAAGCACGGTAAATTCGTTGTAGAAATTTCAGTCACTGATAAGTGTAACGAAATGCTGCGTCTGAGCCCAGCCTTAAATTTCCTAACTATGGCGAGCTTTTGACACGTTGAATTAATCAAAGAGCTGGGTCCTGAAGGCAAACTTTGTTCTGTTAATGTCTTATCCTTGGGATATCAAAAGACAAGTAAATACAAGTAACAGGACATCTTTGAAACGGTGATAGCTAGGACCCTGGAGGTTTCAGCAAAATGTAGGTCTGGATGCCCTCTTCATCGACTTTTTCGACCCCCGATTCCGAAAATTTTCATATGAAAACAGAAAATTGCGATTTTGAGGCCTTTGCGGGCGTTTTTCAAGGGGCAAACTGACCATTTGGTACCACATCTTTAGATGGCTGTATCTTTGAAACGGTCATGGCTAGGACCCTGGAGGGTTCAGCAAAATGTAGGCCTGGATGCCCTCTTCATCGACTTTTTCAACCCCAGATTTCGAAAATTTTCATATGAAAACAGAAAATTGCGATTTGAGGCCTTTCCGGGAAATGATAAAAGATTTGTTCCTTGATTCTGATATGAAAATAATGTAAATGGCTCCTGTGGCAATAGCCACCCAGCTATTATTTTGCAGCTTAGTTTATGGTGGTTTTCGAATTTACGGCCCATGGACTCTGATTTCATTCAGTACGAGTATTTATGGGGATAAATAATTCTGCAGA
This sequence comes from Microchrysa polita, assembly GCA_949715475.1. Classification (NCBI taxonomy): domain Eukaryota; kingdom Metazoa; phylum Arthropoda; class Insecta; order Diptera; family Stratiomyidae; genus Microchrysa; species Microchrysa polita. The sequence goes on along the minus strand of OX454415.1, from coordinate 127,460,723 downwards.
GCGTGCTGTTAATCTCAACACATCTACGAAAACGCAGTTAAGATCTTGGGAAGTTAGATATCCCATCAGCTGCCTAGGTGCAATGTTGGACTAAATCGCAAGTTATTTATTTAATTAATGCTTGTAAAGTAGCTATAGTGCATTTATAATGAGTTTAATGAAAATGACATTTAAAACAATCGATTTGAGCACTTCCTTTTTGCATCGCGTGATTTCAAATGCATTTACGAGCTCATTCTGCTCATTATTGAGAAAAAAACATTTTTACATAATCCTACAACATCACTGTTACACCATATCATATTTAAATCATATCCAACAACCGACAATACTACTCGTACATTTTTGCGGCTTATGTATATTTGAATATGTAAAACCATCTTGAAAAATGCGCCTCGTGTTGAATGTTTAATTTCAGCTTTTAATTAGCAACGATGTCGAGTCGAGTTAACGTCAACGTGCGGTCACAAGTCACGAGACATTGCGGTGACACCTTGTTTCCAACCTGAATATTATGCAAAGAACTTATTATTCGAAAAGGATATGTTGGCGGGCTGGTGGTATGGTACGAGTATATTTACTGTCTCAACCCACGTATTCAGGCAGGCAATGGTGCATGCTTATTTTTGAGTACATATAACCACTTGCATAGGTAGTATGAATATTTTTTTGAACTACTTGCCTTCGTCAGGATTCAGGAAGCCCGAACATGGTGTATTGAACGAGTTCAACTGAATTACATTATTGGTTTTGTATTTACGCAATTATTGCAAAATGAAAAGTGGGTCAGCCAAGGAGTTTACCAGACTATAGGGTTGGGCATTCTCGGAAGTGATTCGATCGTCTGATTCGCCCACATATGGTGAATTAGCAAAAAGGATTTAGCCTGTCCTTTAGTGGAAATTAAAAAGCTACTAAGCAGATATTAATGATAGTTCTGGTATGTTGGTGTATAGTATAGGTGCGCCGTGTAATCATAATTTTGACATACATATTGTCTTTGTGGAGGCTATCTGTAATACTGGCGGTGCGGTCGTTCCATGAAAAAATGTGACATTGTAACGTAACATAAACGTAACGAAGCTTAAAATTGATCTTCCCGTGGTTCCATCTTCACCCAATTTGGAGGCCCTGACAAAGAATCGATGATAAAAATTTTGATGTGCGGCAGGAAAAGTGGGAAATTCACAATTGAAGTGAACGAAAAGACTTCAATTACTTCCCCTGGCTCTCCCGGTGGACCGATTTCGATGAAACTTGAATGGTAGTAAAGTGGAGTGGTCCTCAATATTTTGTTATTGGCACTTATTTTGTGAAAGATGCCTTTGGTCACAAAAAGTCCCTTTTTTTGTGGGAGTGCACTATAGACGATATGGATACGATGATACGATATAATTATCAAAATACAGGATTCGTTGAGACGAGTCCTCCAAAATTACAACAAGTTGTTTATGAGTTTTCGAAAAAGGATATTACCACCAAAAGGGTCTGAATACATCGAGCTTTGTTTGCTTGATTGCTAGATTTATTCGCCCCGATGGGAGTCGGCATGGCCGAAAACTGAAAGTATTGAGTGGCAGGTTGGTTGGATTGGACAAGGTTTTGAGTCCACAAACATTCAGAATTCAGCGATGACTTCCTGAAGAAAATGGTTAAATTCATTTTCTGATTTTGACATCAATAGATCTGAGACTATGGTGATTCTTTTAATAAATGGTCACCAGATTAAATTATGTAAATCGATCGGATATTCAATTTGAACTTTGCTCGAAATTTTCAATCACATTCAATTTCAGTCATTCGGAATTTATTTTCGATTTATTATATTTATGGTGTTAACGTTTTGATACAATGTTAACTTTCTTGTGAGCGATTATGTAGACATATACATGATCTAAGATTTTTCCCCTAAGGGCACACTTCCCAGAGTTTTCTTTTCGCCCCCACCGATTTCTATGAGAAAATAGGCGAAGGACGCATACCATTGCTAAGGGGTTTACCTATCCCTAGTTTACATCCAAATAAAGTTGTGCGGAAAATATGACTAGAATTTGTGTCGAATATATAATTATTTCCGATTCAAATTCGTTCAAACGAATGAATGAGCTTAGAGCTTTTTATTTCCAGAGTCCTGAGCGTTCTTCAATCTGTATCAGAGCGAAATTTAATGCAAAATGTGTCTTTTATTGAAACGATCATATACGAGTAAAATTGACTTGATTTGTAATGTGCTGTTCCTATATAAATGTAATATGTTATATCGGATTCAGACTACAAACCAATCCTGCACTTGATTACAATTAATTCAGTCAAAACCCTAAATTAAATCGAATGTCACTAACAGTGGCGTAACGTTTTCCGAATTTCTTGTGTTCGAAATTGAAGTGGGGCCCCTCTGTACGACTTTTCAACCGCAGGAAATATTGACAGAACCCACATTTACGGCCTGCTGTAACAAATGAGGAAGAGCAATGAAAATCGTTTATAGGCAATTTCGGTCAACGTTACATTGCATATCATTTCGGAGTGTATATAATGTTGTAAGCACTATATATTTCCATTCACATGTACGGAAATGTTGGACCACGCCGAGATTCGATCTCCGGATCTCTTGATTACTAGCTTCGTAGAGTGCGACTGTGAGCCACAGAGCGAGTCTTTCAAGTTATTAAATCAAAATTTATTTTCTAGCTGATTCAAACCAGCAATAAAATTGAGCTATACTGTTAATACTTTGATAAATTTAGAGGAAATCTTATTAAAACCGTTAACCATATTTCAACCAATACAGGATTTATAAATATTATGACGATGCTTCTTTGCTAAGATGAAAGTGACAGACAGTGGCGCAACCACGGGAGGGGATAAGGGGGCTAAAGCCCCTACCAGGCCCAGAAATTGTGAAATGAAAAATTGCAAAATTAAATATGTAGAAATGATTTTAATTGCAGATTTTATAAAAAAAAGAATTACTGTTCTCAGAGCATAGATTATTACATGTTTCGATGGTCTATGCAAGTAGCAACATCCTTACCACTTGAAAAAAAAAATACAACATTTGATCGGCAAAAATCATGTATCTCTGAATTTTAACAGGTTTATTTCTTATTCTTTGGAATATTTGAAACCCACTGTAAGCGTAGTAATTAAATAAATAAATAAAATTGAATGAAAACTTTTTCATGATGACTTTGAACCACGTTTTCCTGGCCTAGATTTTTCCCAATCCTTGAAACTCTCTAGCAATAAGTACAGAGCTAGTGGTTTAAAAAAAATGTAGGCGAGTTGCATGTAACCAGAAGTAAAAGTCAAAACACGAGCAACTTATCATTAAAAGGCGAACAAGGTTATTCTCAATGGTATTTTCTTAAAATTAAAATTTGAATCTAAAATTGCAATGCTTGAAGAGTGATTCAAAATTGGCTTTGTATGATAACAACAGAAAGAACGAGCCGATTACGAGTATGATATTTGACTCGTGTTTTCAAGACCATATAAGTTACGAAAAAATGTACATCGAAAGTAAGGTTGAAACAGCATCATTACTGATTTAGAAGCACCATCACCCAGCTTGTGGAGGCATGCTCTAATCTCTAATGTCCAGTAATGTGGATAAACTTAACCCCCTCCAGGACAAGATTCTGGTTGCGCCACTGGTGACAGACGAAACAAACTGATTTCGCAAGTGGAATATGCAGTTTAATATACAAAAAATTGACTGAAAATAGACAAACTACGCTCTAAAAGGCAGATATTGGAGGCCAGTTGAATGCAGAAGAAAATCATGCTCATCTCCATTTTAAAAAATTGACTCTAAAATTAGCAAAAAAAAAAGAAATAACATGCATGGCAAATTTGCTAACAATATTTCTGCGACCGGAAATTTCAACTCCTAAGAAAATCATGATGTTGAAAAATTTTGGGCTTGCCCTCCCCTGACCGAAATCCTGGCTACGCCCATGCAAGCTTCCCCGTACACAAAATTAGTTGTTTCGGAATCAGGGCCCCCAAAGGCCGAAAACCATATTTATTTTAAATTGCTTCAAATACTCATTAGTCAGGAGCACAAAAACGCAGTCAAGCCGGAGGAACAAAAGTGCTGAACTATTTCCGCCGATTTTTGCCTTAATTTAAAGCTAATACTTATCCCAATAGGAAAAATAGAAGCGCTTCCGATAGAAGCGACATTGAAGCGCTTCCTCGCCATTTCCAAATATGCTTCGGAGGAAGCGCTTCCACAGAAGCGTATTTACGAATGGCGAGAAAGCACTTTAAGATCTTAATAGAAAAGCATCGACTATTTGCGACGATTGCAGCACACGTCGAATATACACCGTTGTTATAGATAATTTCATAACGTGAAAAGTATGTCATACGTCTTGTTGAATTTAAAGTGTTCAAGTCGTGTTTTTTTGCAGCAAACTTATAATTTGAAAAAAGAAACGAATGAACATACTTGTCTAATAAATTTGAAAATTTCACAACGCATCATGTTCGCTTTTCGCATTCAATCCTCTAAAAGCACATTTCATTTACTTAAATGAGTGAAACGTGAAATTCTTTTGGAGCGCTTATAGCACACTGCTCCAGAAGTGCTTACCACTCACTTCTCTGGAAGCGCTTACCTCTCACTTCTCTAGAAGCGCTTCTGGAGCGCATCTTAAGGAAGTGCTTGCCTCCGCGGACATGCAATGCTAAAAAGTACATGAAGAGGAATGGAGATGGGAAGCGGTTCACTGCTTCCCGAGAAGCGCTGCTTTTGCCCTTCTGAAGCGCTCTTTTTCCTATTGGGATGCTTTAAGTTAAAAGTGTTGATACAAACATGCTCCAAATGAATGAATTTCAATGACAAATTGGCATATTTGGAAATGAACATTGAAATACACTTTGATTGTGCTGTGTATATGTGCTCTCGCTAAGTGTAGTGATCCGAACATTTGTAATCGCTTCGATTGTGCTAGGGACGATCAAATTCGGACCCGCTGTGAAAGGGAGATTGCGTAAAAAAGCACCTACTGATAAGCGTCGGCCTTTACCGCACACTAGGTGGGTAGGTGTGTTAGGGCCTTTCGTGCCACTTGATCCTCAAGGCAAGTTTTTATACCTATACTTTTATTTGTTTCTCCAAATTTACATCCAAATATGAGTTCCGTTGGGGAACCGTCGTGGGCCACCAGCCGCCAGGAAATCTCGTCTAGAGCTTCACCATCTGGCAAGGTTTGCAAGGAAGTCCCGTCAAGGGTGGTTTTGAGTCAAAGGGAAGAACTAGCTCGCACAAAAGCCATCTACCCATACTCCAAAGGAAGTCTCGTCAAGAGCTTTCTCGCAAAAGGCTCTTTCGTCGATTACCCATAGCCCGAAGGATGATTTGTCAAGAGCATCCTCGCAGTGGGCCCGTAAATATGTTGCCCCATCAAAGGCGCGCTCCTGCATCAAGAACAATGCTTTTAGGGTCCGTAATTATATCTCGAATGTCGAGGACCGACTCTTATCATGACTGGATATTTTTGTACTACCCCCTCGGCCGGAATGGATATGATGCTTAAACAGCTGCCACTGGATCTGGCTGCTAATACCGCTTTACGTTTGCGTTAACCCTCCGTCAGACACATGTTAGGATAGTCACATTCGTAACACTGGGGTCTGGCCAGACCCAATGTACCTAGTACTCTTGTAGACCAGTTTCCATTACAAATTGACAAATACATGTTCTAGTGACGAAGTTCCATCTTTAATTTGACGAATTTCAAAATATTGTGAACGAATTTCCGATGCAAATTGATGAATTACCATCACATATTGACGAATATTTTGACAAAGCAAGACTAATTTGAAATGTAAATCCGTCAATTTGATCTGTAAATTTATCAATTTGTAATTAAAATTCGTAAATTGAACATGAAAACTAGTAAAATTGATTAAGGAATTCGTCAATTTTCCTTCAGCATTCAACATTCATGGTGGCAGTGGGATTTCAAATTTGTAAATCCAAAATTTGACTGCACAAAGAAGGGGGCTCTTTCTTCAAGAACGACCACAAAGATTTTCGCCACTGTTCGGAATGTTTTGTCTCTATGTTAGATTCTGCAGCTGATTTGCTTATTGTGGCTTGAAAAGAAGTTACCAAGGATCTGTAAAAAAATATTCTTTATATTTTCGGCCTTGGGGGCCCCTGTGGCTTGGGGGCCCGTGTTCCACTGAATACATGGAACACAGTACGTTACGCCACTGGTCACTAAATTAAAATTTATCGTAGAATGTATCAGCATTATTTAAATTGCAGTACAGTAATACAATTGTTAATCAGATCCAGGTTTCAGTAAATCCTTTCGTAAGTGTGAATCCTTCTTATCCTGCTTTAGCTTTATTGTGAAATTCTCGACCTACCTTTTGACTTAATTAAAACTGGCAGCTTCATGAAATGTCAAAAATTTCAAAATTGATTTTTTTTAATCCTGATAATAAAGTTCATAGCGGTAGGTATTTTAAACTTGTAAATCTGGAAATTTGGTCAAAGTTGTTTTAGCGTTTAGACGTTGCCAACAGCATGTAATTACCGTTGCACCCCAAGTAATAATTTGAACTCTAGCTGATCAACGTTTTAAGATTGTTTATTTTTATACATATATTAAATAAAATTTGGATAACTGTGCTAGATTTAGCAACTGCCTTTATCAACTTAAAGAGAGAACAGGGCAACGCACAGATTATAGCAAAGAAAGTGTTTGAATCCGATGTATACATATATTATAGAATTGGCGTAAATTAGGTAAAATTTAGCACAGGAAATGAAATCTACCACAAACTTCAATAGAAAATGTTTCGGGCAAAAATAAAATATTTTTATAACGGCAATGTATACTAAACAAAAGTGGCTTATCAAAATTGTTTAGCTTCAGTGTTTAAGGCCCTGTTGATACACGCCCTCCAAAGGGAGCTTTCAGGATATGTTCTGGGTCAAACGGATAAACGGACAGTTTTTTTTTAATAAATCTATAAGAGTGATGCTAATTAAAATATGACGAATTTCTAGCTCGCAAAGCGTAAAGTTATTTACGTAATGCAAAATTCTACGACGTATTTGGATCTTCTATTACTCCTAATAAAATGCAAAAATTGCAATTTAAATGGTTGTTCCCAAAATGGAGCTAAAATCCGGAACCGGAACGACTTTTAGAAATATGTCTATAACGGTATATTTCACGTCAATAGTTACCTGTAATGAATTTAAAACTTCTGTGGTCCTCGTCAATGTAAGCTTCCCAAAGGGTCCTACGTTTAATTAATAACGTGTAAACAAAAAGAGATAAAAGAGCTACCGTGGCTTAAACCTTATAATTAAGACAATAATTTCATAAATTTGCGTGAAACTCTGCATAACGGTAACGTTTATGGAAAGGTTTTCTAAAATGATTCTTCAGTAAAATGCCAAAAGTCCCCAACGATGCTTCTTTCTCAAAAGAAGGTATGTGCGCTCAAACTTTTAAGTTAAATAGATTTGGATTTTTCCTATAATCGTAACCGAGATAGTTGTGTGCGCCGAATTAGTGTGCTGTATTACTTCAACACTATTACAAAAGTAACCATCGATGTGTGCGCTCCTAAGAGTCCCCAGAGGGTTCAACCAGACAACCGCACAGAAACGTACCGAAAAATGAGATTTTCGGCAAAAAAGGTGTAGGGGATACACCCCGAATTGCCAGACATTTGAAGGTTCAGAAAGAAAAATGCACACGACTTAAATCTCAATATTTCTAAAACTAGCTAGCTGGTCTAGTTTTGGAGATACAAGGTGGGGCAAAAGTAATTACCCTATTGGAAAACGCTATAACTTTTTTCTCTCACATATTCTAATTTGCGAAGTAAACAAACGCAGAATACAAATCGACAAGCCATGAATCGGTTTACTGCTCAAGAACGCGGAATAATTGTTTTCATTTTTTTTTTGCGAAACAATTTGTCGGTTGAGTTAGCGCAGCGTGAATTTCGTCGCAGATTTTCTGTTCGTCGGACACCAACTGGACAAACACTGCGGCGTTTGGCCAAACGCCTTGAAAAAACTGGGACAACACGAAATGTTCCCAGGGCTGGCCGGCCCCGGAGCAGCCATTCAGCTGAGAATCTCGCTGCTGTTGTCCTAGATGTCGAAGAGGAGCCCGGAATATCGACCAGACGATACGCCACACAATTAGGCGTTAGCCAGCGGTCCCTACGCAGAATTTTGGTAAATGATTTGAAGATGTTTCCGTAGATGTTGACCACCAAATGCGTCTAACCTTCGCTCAAGCCATCCTGAATCTCAACGAAGAGGAGGACGAGTTTTCATCAAAAATCATCATGAGCGATAAGGCTCATTTCCATCTTAAGCGCAGTATAGACCTCGGGCGGAATGAAAATGAAATTTTTGTCCGCTGCGATTTTTTCAATGAAAATGCATGCTTACTGTCGTGGAACATGTCGGAAATGATGGGGAATTCCATAAGCTACAATCCGAATATGGTTCCAAAATTTTTCTCGGCCATTTTATGTATTATTTTTCGATTCCCCGGTCATTTCACCGTGGAAAATATCTAATGACGGGGGAATCGAAAAATAATACATAAAATGGCCGAGAAAATTTTTGGAACCATATTCGGATTGTAGCTTATGGAATTCCCCATCATTACCGACATGTTCCACGACAGTAAGCATGCATTTTCATTGAGAAAATCGCAGCGGACAAAAATTTCATTTTCATTCCGCCCGAGGTCTATTCAGGCCTTTAGCGGTTACGTGAACAAACAGAATTATCGTTTCTGGTGCACCCAAAATCCGCGTATAACCCATTACACACGTTCAAAGTTACTGCGTGGTGTGCTGTTTACGCTGGAGGAGTCATCGAAGAGCATGTAGTTCCAACAGGACGGTGCAACGGCCCCCACTGCTCCAGCCACAACCGATATTCTGAAGGAAGCATTTCCGGCTCGCTTAATCTCTCGTTTTTGTGATTTGCACTGGCCAGCCAGATCACCCGATTTAACCGTTTCAGACTAATTTTTATATGTTTTTTTTTTTGTTTGAAGTCGCGAGTTTATATCAACAAGCCTCATAGGCTTCAAGAGCCTTAGCGTGAATATTCGCCAGGAATGTGAGAACCTGTCGCCCGATATTCGGGCAGGAGTGATGGAAAATGCCATAAAATGGGCCCGTATGGTCATCAACTGGGGTGGCGGCCACTTGGCCGATATAATTTCTTCGACTTGATAGAATAAGTTCTAATGGATTAAATTAACATATTTCACAAGCAAAACCAAAGTTCTTTTATTACAAAAAAAAAAACACAGCAAAAAAACATCGGGTGATTACTTTTGCCCCACCTTGTATAATAGTGAAATAAAACGATTTGATCAACCATACCGAAATCGGATAAGTAATTTGGTGTTTAAAGAGCTTCAAAGTAAATGTTTTGTGATTTAACCCAAAAACAAATTTTTTTTCAACTCAATTTTCGAATTAATGGAAATAGATATGTTCGTCAGACTATGCGCCAATATTTAGAAGCAAGCAGTATAATTAGGTGATGTGAGATGCTTGTATCTCACCTTTACAGAAGTTGGAGAGAATTGAGGTGTAAAAATTTGTTTTTTTTTTGGGTCAAACCACAAAATTTAATTTTTATTCTGTGAAAACAAAATTATTAAATGTCGTATTTTTTATGCATACGACCTATTGAGGTTTAAGTCATGTCTCATATGAGAAAATAATTTTTTTTCAAAATCTTTTAATCTTTATTTTGCAGCTAGAGGGTTAAAAATTCAAGATAAGTCCCGCACTCAATTTTTGCTGGAAATCTCACAAGGAATCATTTTCTGGTGTGTTTTTGCGGTAGTTTCTGGAAACTCTGTATGTAACGGTAATGCATACTAAACACTGAACACGAATTTGTAGCCTTTTTGATTCCACATCAGTATAGTATCAATGCCTGCAAGCGCTCCTAACAGAGGGTATATGGATGGACATAATATTCATGAAATTCACTTCATCTTACTGTGTTACCGCATATGTCCCTCTTATAGGCACACCTATCGACAGTGACTTCTAGTGTTTGTTTTAAGGTATAAATTCGTATTTATTTTATAAGGTACACACAGACAGTCGTCACAGACGACTTTATTTTAAAGATAACCGTTATGAAAAAAAATAAAAAAAAATCCGAAAGCCTGCACATTTGAAAGTTTGACTGCATGTAACACCTTCCTTGAAAAATATGCATCGATGGGGACATTTTATTTAAACCCGCTGCAGCTACATCATCATTTTATCACAATAAACGATACCGTTATCAATATATTCACAAAAATTTACGAATACAGTCGAGACTCGATAACTCGAACCTCAACAACTCGAATACCTCAATATCTCGAAGAATTCTTTCGGTCCCACGAATTTTCTATGTAAATCTCGGCATTCCAAACTCGATAATTCGATTGAATGTATGCATAACTCGAATACGCGATGCATGAAGAACGTTTAGTCCCTACCAGTCTTTTGTGAAGCTAATCAGAAGGTTTGGATGTCGCCTTTAATTTTTTCAAAATGGCTGAAAGACTTGGATAAGGAGCTCCAACACAACTGCCCGTCGCACATTATTCCTGACGGATTGGAACAATACAACATCCCTAGACTAATCAATAAAAATTTTAAGGTATTTTACAGGAAGGAAAAATGATAAGAGAATTAGACGGAAATATAGAATTGAAACCTATGAATGTATAGGAAGCAATTCGTATAATCGTAAAAGCATGGAAGAGCGTAACAAAGGCTACATCAAAGAATTGCTTCAGGGCTTGTGGATTTCTCTCTAGCAATGAAGAACCCGTTGAAATAAGTTCCAATAATATGAATGCAGAATTGACAACTTTAACTCGAGCCATAATTATTTGAACGACTTCCTTCGAAGAATTCGTTGCAGTAGACGAATGCATAGCCACAGACGATTTTCAAACCGAGGAAGACATAATTGAATATGCAACAGCAGCTATGGCGACATCGGAGGATAACGTTGAAGAAGAAGACGAGGAAGTATCGGAAGTAGTTTCAGTACCGACCTCTAAGGAAGCTCGAGCAGCCGCACTCGTAATTCGAGTTTATTTAGAAGGTTCTGATAGCGTGAAGGACGAAATGTTCAAACGTTTTGGCGAAGTAGAAGACTATATAGAGAAAAAATCACATCAAAACTTACGTCAGGAAACCATGGACAAGTTCTGCGTAAAAAAAAACTTGTAAATCCGTATAGGACTCTTCAATTATTTTTTCATTTGTATTTTTGTTTTGTTTTATTGTTATTATAAGTTTTGAGTAATGTTTTTCAATTTCCAATTTGAGTAATGTTTTTCAATTTCCATTAATGTAACTGAGAACTATGTATATTTCTTTTAATCTCTTCTAAATTTACTCGTTATATTTACTTTGTTATGTATTACCAATGAACCTGCCTTCTTCATTTTGTGAATTAAATTAATATTACTTAATTTTGACTTTTTATTTAAGCATTTATTGATATTTCAGGGATAAACTCCATAAGTCGAAGTTTACTTTTTACAAGCTTCGATATCTCGAATTTTGATAACTCGAAGTATACATAACTCAAAGGAATTTGTCGGTCCCTTGGGATTCGAATTATCGAGGTCCTACTGTATATTTTTATTGCAATTATTGAGGCCTTATTTCTATATATTGATGGAGAAATTTGTTCAAATCGTAAGCGCTAGAATTTTGTCAAGCAAAAACGTAGCTGCCCTCTATTTTTTCCGAAGTTCGATTAAATTTATATTCAAATTTCATGGTGTAAAATGAAAGAAAAAAGTTGGTAATAGGTACCACTTGACTAGTTTTTTAAACGATCCCTCACTCATTGAAAAAAAACTGAACTGAATATTCTCCATAGATGAAGGGCCTAAATCTTGAAGTCCAAATATGATGTATCGCAATTATACACAATTACAAAAAACATCCATTATATGAGATTAAAACCCTACTAGCACGCAACATTCCACAGAAATCGTTACAATAGAGATTATTCAAATATCCCTAATTGTCCAAATGACCTATTTTCAAGATTAAAATCAACAAAAGTCCCAAATAGAATTATTACCAATAAAAATATTTCTCCGTATCTGCAAAATTATTCGGCAGATCAATACTGAAAACCACCGATTGTTTTCTTTTGCCGTTCTGAATCATGTCATGGGTCACTTTGGTGCGATTCACGTGCGTAAAATTATGTTTTCGTGTCGTTAGACTAATCTACTCTATGGTATTGTAACAAACACTTTTATTTCACTCTATTTCACATCAATAAACCAAACCGCCACTTTTAATCACGAACAGGATTCCAGGTCAGAGCTTCGCTTCTAATTTGGAGTACCTAAACAATTCAAAACAACGGCACGGACTAGACTGAATCTCAGCAAGTGGCTGGACTTCGTATTAGCACTATAGAGGGCTAGAAGGCGACCACATACATACGGACGGCATTTGCGCCCTGTATTCAAATGAAATCCTTTTTACACTACGACCTGTGTCCAGTTGAAGAAAAATAAGCCGAAACCACTCTATACCACCCATGGCTAGTTTAATTCAGTTGGGGTGAGGGTTGGGGCAATGTATCGATGGTAGGGGACTGTGAGGATTTTCCCCGTGATTAATTACAATAGTTATTATGTGAGGGAGCTGTTAGCACTGTAATCAAATTAATTTGTGTATTGAAATTTAAATTTTGAGTTTAAGTTTAAAAAAGCAAGATTCGACCCAATACTTTGATAGCGAATTTGAATTCACTTTCGATACATAATAGATTCCCTAATTCATCCAGTCAACTTGGACATTATGGAAAATTTATGAGTTCACTGTTGCCGAAATGAGCCCCACACAAACTTTGCTTGTCCGTTGTTAGCGTTTGCATGTCGCCGGATAACAGGGTCGTCATCTATCGACTTGGCCGCGTCCTCGTGGACATTATACCTTCCGGATATATGACCGCTTTTCAACATGGAAGCATAAGATTCGAGGATACCTAGCTGAAGAAAGCGCCAAGATTTTTGCATATATCGATCAGTATATCACATATGAGCTTGCATTTCGTTTGGCGGTACCTTCCTATATGAATGACGCAGCTCGCCACGCCAACGGTTATGTGAAATGTCTTGGGTAAGTCATAGGAATTAAATGCACTGCATTCTCGAAATGTCTCTCAAGATTATCCATTATCCTTGGACACAATATAGTAAATGCTAATTGGGTCAGGGATCAAAGCGAGTTGTTTTGTTTTGGATGTTTTTTTTTTTCTTTGATAAAATGTCTTAGACAGGCCGTTTATGTCGATACCTTCTGACTAATATCGTGGAAATTATAGCATTTTGTGCGGACATCCGTAAACATTCGAGTCAAGGATATTTCGAAATAGTAATGTGGGAGTTTCGTGATAAGTTATAGTGCACTATGGTTATCTTCCGGAAAATTACGACGTATGAATTTTAGTGGTTGATAATGTCAACGAAAAAAGGATATACGTAGCGTGAGTGTATATATCTACTAAATATGTATTATTTTATATTGTTAACAATATTACGCAGAGTTTCTGAGTCTGAGTGCTCTGGCTAGCTACTAAGTGGATCGCAATATAAAATTATTAAATACATAAATATAATAATTGAAAAAGTATCCTCGGCAGTGGTTTCTTTAGGGTAAGTATACTCAATTCTTGACATCATGAATACAGTGCAAAGGCCACACACTTTATAAAGCAAATAGCGTGAACTATTGTAACGATAATTTTATTGGTAGGTTAATACTTTTTTACAGTCATCAGGTACAGTCACAAGGATTTTCAATACAGATTGGCAGATTGCCATCATAGTTATACAAATTTGGATGACTATGACTGTATTGCAGGCATGTCAAACCCACGGCCCGCGGGCTGCTTGCGGCCAACCTCGTAATTATGTGCAGCCCGCAGCCACGCCAAAGCAACACAACAAATTTGTGTGGTGAAAAATTGGAGAAGTTGAGCACAAGTCTAAAAAAATCACTAAAGGTTTGTGTTCGTCGTAGAGACGACCCTCACGATGGTCACTGAGCTATCGTAGCTAGACGATGCTTGCTATGTGACTATCGACTACGGGTGTTTTCCTACAAGCGACTACAGCGACCACGACCATGACTAATGTATTTCATTGTTATCTTACACCCGCTCCCTGAAAACCATTCCAAGCAACAAACCGGCCGGTCACCACTCAGCCAATCAGCATGTGCGCGAATGATTTCTATAATACAGATACGCTCACCACTCAGCCGAATGTATACGAAACGAATACGACCATTGCACGATTTTTATACAGGGTGTCCGGAAACTGCCGCATAAACGCACCGGATTATGATTCCTCAGTTGATTTCCACCAAAAAAAATTGTACGGAACATACCCCCTCAGCTTAACCCTTTAGCTGCCACAGACATTTAAAGATTTTTGAAAAAATCATTTTCTTGCACGACTTAAAGCCTAATATCTCCAAAGCTAGACCAGCTACAATAGTGAAATAAAATGATTATTACAGCCAACAAATTTACCTGTAAAATAAAACTAACCACACTAAAATCGGATAAGAAGTTTGGTTTTAACAGAGCTTCAAAGTCAAATTTGCGTGATTTGACCCAAAAACAATCTTTTTTTCCGTCTCAATTTTCTCCAACTTCTGCCAAGGCGAGGTGCTTGTACGATTCTTTTAAAAATTGGCGCATAGTCTTACGTTCATATCATTTTTACATCATTTTGTTCTAGCTCTATTACTTCTAACAATTTTTATACGTTAAGTGTAGAAAACTAGGGTTAATTTTAGCTCGAATTCAACACAATTCAATTCACACTGCCCCTAAAGATCTGCAATTGGTAAAATCTATTCAAAGTATGTCGAAATCGAGCCAAAATTAACCCTAGTTTTCTGCACTTAAGGTACTAAAACGGTTAGAAATAATGAAACTAGAGTAAAATGATGTAAGAAAAAGATGATCGTAAGACTTTGTGCCAATTTTTAAAAGAATCGTACAAGCACCTCACCTTGATAGAAGTTGGAGAAAATGGCGATGGAAAAAAAAATTGTTTTTGGGTCAAATCACGCAAATTTGACTTTGAAGCTCTGTAAAAACCAAACCTCTTATCCGATTTTAGTGTGGTTAGTTTTATTTTATAGGTAAATTTGTTGGCTGTAATAATCATTTTATGTCACTTTTGTAGCTGGTCTAGATTTGGAGATATTACGCTTTAAGTCGCGCAAGAAAATTATTTTTTCAAAAATCTTTAAATGCCTCTGGCAGCTAAAGGGTTAAGCTGAGGAGGTATGTTCCGTACAACTTTTTTGCTGGAAATCAACTGAGGAATCGAAATCCGGTGCGTTTATGCGGCAGTTTCCGGACACCCTGTATACACTGTGCGTAGCACTCCAAGCAGCCGCTCCCCGAAGCCTACAAACAAGTGGCTTGCACCACGGTGCGCGACTCCTTTCAATATACATCCACAACATCCACAGTCGTCATTCATCCGGATATGTACGAGCATTGTCCGAAATTTTATGTACAATGTGCGTAGCACCCCAAGCAGCCCGAAGCCTACAAACAAGTGGCTTGCACCACGGTCACCACTCATCGAGGCAGCATGTACAACAATGAGCGCGATCGTCGCTACCATAATTTTATTCTACACATGCCACACGACCGTCGCCTGACAAGCTCAACGACTATCGTTTGGAGGAACACTGCTCCATATAAAATATATGCAAGCAGTACTCAATTCCAGTCGTCAGGCGTTACGGGACGTTAAGTGAACGTCGTATGAGTCGTGTCTACGAAGAGACGATTCAAGGGATGATCGCTCAGCGATCGAAGTTAAACCACCGATTTTGAATGCTATCTGCGAATATTTTCTATACAGACATGTTCCTTTAGTCCATAGTCGATACTAGGAAAGTAGAACCATTCAAAAAATATTTAAATTGGATGCAAAACTACGATCGCTGAGCGATCATCACATGAATTGTCTCTACGAACTACCTTAAGACTCTTCAAGAAGTCGGTGACTATTGCGGACTTAGGTCATTTAGGAATCGTTTCTTATAAATACTGCAAACCATATTTTAAGGTTATTTGATCATCTTTTTGGAGCAAGAAAATAGTAAGCCCCTTGGAAAAACTATTTAACCGAAATTCAGTTCAGTAAAAAAATGGTTAGCTTCGTCCAGCATTACAGTAGTTATTTGCCAGAATTGTATTAAAATACACCTTGCGACTTATGCGACGAGAAAGTCTTGGACTTAGATTTATTTGAAAGGAACAAAAACTCCGAAATTTCTGGATTTAGATGTCCAATTTCCGAAATAACGATTTCAGACCTAGTGACCCACTTTTTCCCTTTAGCTCAGGTATCAAGCTTTATTGGTATGCACTTGCGTTTGTTTGAAATCACAACAAGCTATTTTTGTAATTTTCAACCATTTTTTAGTCAACTTTGGCTCCCAATATTGTTTCGAGTGTCCTATGGAATTTCTGGAAAAGACCAGTAAAAATGGGAGTCAGTTAATTCACAGATAGTTGTGGTTCCTGATTTATCAATCAGAATTGCGCATTTTTATGGTCCAGGCCTAGCTTTGAGTTTGACACCCCTGCTGTAATGTGTAAATGGACTACTAGCCTTAATTCTTAATTTTTGATTTTCTAACAGTGTTTTGTAAATAGCAACTTGACGCAGATTTGGTATCCTTACGATTATAGTTGAATTTCCACGTTCTGTGTTACGTGATGTCATGTCACATTTAGTTTCTTTATAAAAAAAATCGATCCAAAATTTACCTAGTGTCTTATCAGTTACCACACCACTATTTCGATTACAACACTAACTAATTTCGAGTTCAAATGCAAAACTTAATAGTACACAGTACACTTGGGTTTAACTCAGGTCACGTGTTATTGCTGCCAAAATGTCCAAAATACCATTAATGTATAAAACAGTGGACAAGGACCAAGGAGTGGCTTTGACTTGACCACATGCGTATTTAGTTTCGAAAAGTTCAAATCGTGTCACATCACGACATCAATTAAACGCAGACGACAAATGGATAAATCTGTTGTCAGATTAAAGATTAAAGTTCAACATGACTGCGGTAAAGAAGCAGACAAACTACTATGACAAATTATAATGATGATTAAAAGCAAAAAGCTGCCGAAAAATCCTATTAAATTATGACATGTGTCCTGTCTCTTCCAAAAAATTTTATGATGTCTACGTGAGCCTAAATTGCAAAATACATTAACTATTCTGTATACATCATGGAAAGTGGGAAGAGTAGGGTTACGGGAACATGGTAGAGAAAACGACAAGTATAATCACTGTCATTACGTAAGGAATTTCCCGACAATCCTTGGAAGAGATGGGTTCCGCAATACAAATAAAAAACAGCTGACCGCTAGAGTGGAAATCTACCTTCTGTACAAGATTACCTAAAGACGGCCCTCGCCGACCGGAGTGTGGCAAACACCGCACAAAAGATTGGTACGAAAAATCGTGCAGCAGCAGTACAGCAGTGTGTTTGGGCGACTACAAGGCATCATTCTTCCACCGATTTCTTGTGCGCTGTGTGCCACATTCCGGTCGTTTTGGGGGCCGGCATAACGAAAATCTTCTAATAAAAATACAATCGTAATGGGTTTTGGAATGGTGCGATGATCTTAGGATAATTTTTTTTCATACATTAATTTGAATGAAATATTATCTGATCTGAATAACCGAATAATTTTATCAAATAGTATGTAGGAGTTCCAAATTGCATTTTCGCATAATCACACGACTCCACCGATAAATTAAGATTAAGGATTCCTTGAACATTTTTCCGTCTCAAATTATAATAAATATGTATAATAGCATTTTAATCGCGACATGGTCAACTTGATGGTCACTCGATAATACGAGGAGAAAGAAAAGCGTTAATATCCACAATATTAAATTATCCTGTCGGGATGTCGCCCACATGGAGGCGAGTAATACGAATTGTGCGAAAACTCAAGTAATAGAAATGGTAAGGTATAAGTGGAGGAATTTCCCCGAGAAGACGACGCTAGTGTTTTCTTGGAATTGAAATGAAAATTATTTCCTACATTAATCACGTCTGAATGTTTTGTATCTAAAGAATAAGCAATCGACATTTCATTTGCAACTCAATGTTCTTACAATAATCTTGAGACTTGCTTTGTTATGGTAAAGGAAAAAATGAAGATGTCGAGGATGGCAGTTTTCTTTAAGTACAGGGTAGAAAACTAAAGCCAAAAGAAAGAACATTAATATACTCGAAATCAAGCCTTACACTGAAAAAAATAAACATTTGAATTTAACGACTTGACTGCTTGAATTCAAAGAATTCCGTTTGAAACAAAAAAGCAGCTCTATTTCAAACGTATACCACTAAATCAAATCGATACTATTAATACATTCCGCTACCTTTAAATACATTTTCTTTTCAAAAAAATTGTTATTATCTTTAAGAAAAGGTATTTCTTTGTAATGTTTATTCATTAGATTTGATCTCCTCCAGTTAAGTTTCAGATGTTCCATTTGCATTAGGGCTCCATGACACAGTCATATCATCAAGCCTACTTGATTCATTCGGTTTAAATTTTTAGACGTGCACTAAACGAAATCGAGTAGGTTTAAGGATATGATAATATCTATTATAAAAATTTTGGTGGGAAGCTCCGGATTCGTGCTCAGCACCCCAAAAAACATAAGAAACAAAAAAAAATGAGTCTCCACCACATTTTGCAATCTGATGTACTACGTTTATCACGTAGTAACTCCACTAATAGGTTTTAATGATAAATTAAATTAATTTCGCCCCAAACTCCTCTAAACGCTTGTCTAGCTGGCTACTCGCATCAGTCAGATGGTCAGTCAGAGATCATCAATCTGAGTGCGTGCAAGCTGTACCACTGGCACAGACGTAGCAAGAGTGGCAAGGAATAAAAGTTGTTTTTTAGCGAAAGCTTTTCCAACTAAGTTCAGTTGTTTCAATCATTTTTACAGGTTCTTTCGCTGAAGGAATTTTGCCTAATTGAGTATATGTTGAGGGATTTGTCTGCTTTTTTTGTTACAGATAGACACAAGTTATGAGCAGTAATGCTGGAAACACATTAGACTCGTTGAATGCTACCGAAGGAAGCAATCGTTCTAGCCATGCATCTAGATAATTTTTATTTTAATCTGTAAATATGTCACTCAGAAAAATTCCAATGGGCAATCCCATTAAACCAATCATTTTGTCCCATTATTTTTAGTCAAAAGGAAAAATCTGATTACTTTAAAAATAGGAACCATTACTTTCACTCGATAAATATCCGTTTGTTTTAATAGTTGACTCCTTTAAAACCAAACACATGGTCTAGTTATTTTCCAATAGGATATATCTTATTGAATTAATAGGATCAATTCTATTTATGTAATAAAAAAAATCGTTTTACTCGTAATCTGATCGAAGTATATTTTTTTATAAGTCCCATATTATTATACCACGCTACGTACGTCATTGTGGATTTTGTTTAGAATCACGATATTTGGCCAAGCCGAGTATTCAACCATAAAGTAAGAAATTGGAATAGAGATGGAACTCCATATAACATTAAAACCTACTGAACAACATTTTACCTTTGAGTGTGTGCTGTATGTACAATGTACCAAAAATCGATTGTTCTATAAATATTCAATTAACTAATAACGTTCCATTTAAACATTCACTTCGCACATTTGCCTATACGGAAAAATCAAGTATCAACGAAACGATTGATGATCTATTGAAGCGCGGAATTATACGTGAGAGTAATTCTCCGTACGCAAGTAGAATAGTATTAGTTAAAAAAAGGACGGCCGACTTAGAATGTGCATTGATTATCGGGATTTGAATAAGTTTACGGTTCGGGATTGTTTTCCATTGCCTCAAATTGAGGAGCTTTTAGATCGTCTTAGAGGAAAACGGGTTTTTAGTATCATAGACTTACGCGATGGTTTCTATCACGTCAAAGTTGACGAAGCATCACAGAAGTATACCGCATTTCTAGCTCCTTCAGGACAATATGAATATACAAAATTACCTTTCGGCTTGAAAAACGGTCCTGCAGTTTTTTCGCGTTTTGTTCAAAAGATTTTTAAGGATCTTATCAATGAAAACCTGGTCACTGTTTACATGGATGATATACTATGCGCCACAGATAATGTTGATGAACATTTGAGCTTATTAAAACGAATATTTAATTTATTAAATGATAATTTGCTCGAAATGAATAATGCAAAATGCATATTTTTACGGAAAAAGATAGATTACTTGGGATACGAAATTGACGCAAATGGTATCAAACCGAAACGCGCACATATTGATGCAATATCTTCATTTCCCTTACCCCGTAACGTCCATGAATTACAACGTTTCATAGGTCTGTGTGGCTATTTCAGACGATTTATATCCGGGTTTAGTACTATCGTTAAACCTTTGGACGATTTGAAGAACAGAAAAGACAAATTTATAATGGGAAATCAGGAAAAAGAAGCTTTCTTAATTTTGAAAAATTTTTTATGCGAACCGCCGGTTTTAGCGATTTACAATCCAAAGTACGAAACAGAAATGCACTGCGACGCGTCGAAGCATGGATTTGGTGCCACACTTTTTCAGCGCGACCCCGAAAAGAATGGTGAGTTACACCCCGTTATGTTTTATAGCTCTCGTACTACTATCAACGAACAGAAGTTTCATTCGTTTGAACTGGAAACTTTGGCAGTAGTTAACGCCCTAAAAAGATTCCATCGCTTCGTTTTTGGTTTAAAGTTCAAGGTTGTGACGGACTGCAACTCTCTCGCTTTAACGATGCAAAAAAAAGATGTAAACGCAAGAATCGCTCGATGGGTCATGTGGTTACAAAATTACGATTTTTCCATTGAACATCGCAAAGCGGAAAAGATGCGCCACGTCGATGCTCTGAGTCGTGCATACGACTGCCAAGAATGCATGCTTATCGATGACTGTCCATTCACGCGGACGTTAATGGTACGACAAAACGATGACCCACAGATTCAAGTAATTAAACAGAATGTTCCTAAAGATTGTAGTGGAGAGTACGAAATACATAATGATTTAGTGTATAGACGAAATGGTAGAACCATATGTTTCTATGTACCTTCAAGTATGGAAAAGGAGATATTATTTAAATATCATAACGAAACAGGGCATCTCGGTGTAAATAAAACTTGTGCTGCGATTAAACGTTCATACTATTTCCCAAATATGGTGAACAAAGTACAAGACCACATAACCAATTGTTTGAAATGCATAGTTCATTCACCTAAATATGGTTTACAGGAAGGCACATTAAGAAGTATTGAGAAAGGGACATTACCTTTTGACACTTTACATATCGATCATTTTGGTCCACTGCAAGAAACTAAACGGAAGAACAAATATATTTTACTAGTAGTTGATGCATTTACAAAGTACGTCAAGTTGTTTTCATGTAAGACGGCAAAGGATTTTAAACAATTTTTGGAAGGAAATAACGTTCAGCATATTTTAAATGCAACAGCTACTCCCAGAGCAAATGGTCAGGCTGAACGCTACAATCGGACAATACGGCCTATGTTAGCTAAATTGATTAACGAAAAATTAGAATGGGACCAGGTATTAACGAGATGTGAGTTTTCTTTGAACAATACTGAAAATGCGGCAACAAAACAATTACCCAGTGTTGCATTATTTGGAACATCCCAACGAGGGGAAAACATCGACGTATTAGCTGATCTCATTAAAGAATTGAATTCACACGAAATAGATTTAGACAAAATACGACGTGAAATGAGTTTAAATGTTCATCAAATGCAATCCCAGAATGAAAAACGGTACAATCAACATCGAAAACCAGTGCATGAGTATAAGGAAGGTGATTTAGTAGCACTCCGTAACGTAACTACGGAAACTGGTATTAATCGCAAACTCCGTCCTAAGTTTAAAGGCCCCTTTCTTTTAAAACGTATTCTTCCTAACGATCGGTACTTGATTACAGATATTTATGAATGTCAATACTCACAACGCGCATTCGAAACAATTGCCGAGCCAAATCATTTAAAGCCATGGACCTGTGCGAGGACTCACAGATTCCGTCAGGAAGGCCGAATTGTAGCATTAATAAAATAATCATAGGATACTGAATATATAAAAATGTAAAATAATAAATTGTATTTGTCATTATGAATTGGGATTCCGAATTATACAGATATATATAGAGAAAAAATAGTTTCAATTTAAACTTTTATACTATCAGAACAAAATGCTTCCGTACTCGGTATACGAAGCTACTCTGAGTTAGAAAGTGGAATTCGCAATAGAAAAGAAGTTATGGTAAAAAAACAATGAGGCATCTGTCAGTTGCATTGCGTCTAACGGAAGGTTAATAAGATAACTTAAATGTTAATCAATGAAGTTATAAACAATCTTCTCGAAAAGGATGACAGAAGAAAGATAGGCCTATAGTTAGACAAAGAACTAGGATCGCCCTTTTTCGGTATGGGAACTACATACGACGATTTCCACTGAGTCGGGAAAACGCCCTCATGACTCCTGGTAGCCTACAGATAATTTTGCTTAAAAAAATAAATTGTCTTGTACTTTTAAAGTGAGTACACTAATGTAAGTCATTTATACACGATTCAATCAGTCCTGGGTGAAATAACGCAATAATACCCGGTACAAAATGCTCGACATTCCCTTAGGATTTTACAGGCTCTTTCTACGTTCAGGGACAAATTTGTGTCCTTTTAAGACCTTTTCAATAACAATTTCACAAGAATTTAAGTCCAACTACACTACGAGACATAAAAGTGCTTTAAATAACTCATTATCAAGCTACACTAACTCCCTTGATCTCTATTGATTCGTTAACCCTAATGGCTGTTGATTTGTTTTTCAGAGGATAGTTAGCTTATCAGTCATCCTATCCCTGCCCTTTAAATGCTCTGACCTTCATAATCAGAATCACTAACCATGAGCATTTAAAATGGTGACAAAAATTAACGCAAGATTTATATTTAATTAAAAATTAGACATTTTTAATTAAAACCTAAAATTCATATTGGATCTTAAAATACACCGGATAGGGGTTTATAGAATAACACTCCGGACAAATGTAACAACGACTTTTCTGGTACAGACGTTATTTTTAGTCCAATCTCATCAGTATTAACTAATTCCGGATAAAGTGCGTCAGGATGTGACAATGTTTAATTAAAGCAAAATGGGCATAGAAAATAACGACAACGAATGCTGCATCCTTATGAATTTTAGCAGCTTACTTGAGACTGGTGGTGGAGCGATAATAAAGCTCTGGATGGGGTTCTAAAGCCAAACCATTAAAATTCAAATATTTGTCGTAATGATTAAACCGAAAATGCACTTCGAAGAAAAGAACTTCAACAGTGTACGGACAGGTACATTTCGTGTACCAAACGTTTAGCAGACATTGTTCTATGTGAATTCGTGCGTACATTGATAGAGTTCGGATTTTTCATATAATTTTTTTTTTTAGATCTGTTGGAATTTTTTAACTCTAGTCACCATCGCCTTATTTTCTTTCACTATCCGCAGAATTTCAACATTTTATATACATCGATACTCTGAGGTCGACGATGTTAACATTTCATGGCAAACCATATTTGTTTGGTGGGATACTACTGACCAGATGGAGATTATTCACTTACCCTTTACGCTCGTTTCCTCCCATTCCTGTACCATCAGCCTGACCTTTGACCGTACTCTCCGATTCCATATTAGCTCCGGTCCCATGTACCTTGTCGTTGTTATTGTTGCCGCTTTGGTTCTCGTGACCGTCATGTGCCTCGTAACTCTGCAAATTTGCACTTTCACATTCAACTTCTGGCAACACTGAAATAGCACGTTCACTAACCCGTTCGGCCATGTCCTCCGCCTGGTTGTGAGCTCCGCTGATCATACTGCTGGTGGAACTACCGTTGGCGTTATTATTGTGATTTGTATTCGGATGCAAGAGATTCTCGGAGGACTTCTTCGTTGTAAGTACGGACACGTTCGCCTCTATGGGTTGACCAGGTGGTGCAGGTGATTTCGATTCATCTGTGGTATCAGCCGCCTTGGCATCAGCATCAGCGGCAGGAGTTTTGGCTGCCGGATTCTCTACAATGGTGGTTAGACTATCAGATTTGTCGAAAGGTGCCGTCGAGTCATCGGAGCTTCGACCTAAATCACTCTCCATAGTTTTAAGATCGGTGAGATTTTCATTGATGGTTTTCTGTATTTCTTCGGTTGCCTCGGCCACTGTCTTTTGAACATTTTCCAGCGTTTTCTGAGATTTTTCTAGAATGGAGACAGGATCCATGTCTTTGACTCCGGTCGAATCACTGCCTGCAAGCAATTGATTGCTACTACTGCTTTTTGTTAGTGGAATCTGATTCGTTATGGAGGTAGTTATTTGAACAGGCTGTGCAGTTATAGCCGCTGTTGTCATTGATATCACACTGGCTTTGGTAAGAGGAACCAACTTATCAGCCTTATGATCCTCCGCGCCTTCGTCATCTTTCAGACAATCAGCCGGCACTGTTGATGCGTCTGACTCTTCAGCAGTTGCGGCTGCTGCAGCTTTTGTCTTTTTTTTATTCAAACTGCCATCCGAACGATTTTTGACCATTTTCGCGATGGTTGCAATGGCATCCATTTTCGGATTGGATGTGGTCTTTTTCAAACTTACTCGTGAACCTTCGCGTTTTAGGTTTGATGTTTCTCTCTTCAAGTTTGAATTCTCTCGTTTGAGATTGGAGGGTTCTCGTTTAAGATTGGACGGCTCTCTTTTGAGGTTTGATGGTTCCCGCTTTAGGTTTGAAGGTTCCCGCTTTAAATTAGACGGTTCACGTTTGAGTTTAGTTGGCTCTTTCTTTGTTGTTGAGGAATCTCGTGTGCCCTTGGATGTATCGCGTTTTACGTTGGATGTTTCCCGTTTGATTCCAGGACCTTCTCGTTTAGGATTTGACGCCGTTCGTTTCACATTTGCTGTTTCCCGTTTAACTGCTCGGGCGCCAGTTCTTTGCACGTTTGACGTCTCCCGTTTCAAGGGTGTCGGATCTTTTTTTACAGGTTTTGTTTTAGATTGTTCGGGTTTGATAGTGGTAGGGGCCTTTTTCACATTCGAAGTCTCCCGTCGCAAATTCGATGTTTCTCTTTTTTTACTTGAAACATTCCTGAAACTCGACGCTGCTTTCAGGCCTGATTTCAATGTACCTTTGGCAGCGTCTTTCTTACTCTCCATCTCCTTCTCCTTGACAGTTTTGATTGGTCTTCCAACGGACGAGGATCGTTTCACGTTAGCTACCGGCTTTTTTAAATTGCTGGTTGCTGATTTTTTGGCACTTGCTTTGGGGTCTTTCTTGGAAGCTCCTTTCGGAATTTTAGTGGAAGTTTTTTCATCTCGCATAGGAGACGGAGACTTTGCATGAACGGGAGATCGGCTAGTTATTGACGAACGCCGTTCCGTTCGACTCACGCTACGCGTACGTGGCGGTGAAGGTGACTTGTGGGGGCTCGGTGATTTCTTTGGACTTTCACTCCGTCCCTTTTTCCACGAGGGACTGTTGTTTCTACTTTTTGTCGGACTTGCGCTTCTGGATTTTTTACCCATTTCGAATTTACCATGTTCACTCGCTCGCGAATTGGATCGCGATGGTATTCGCGAAGGAACCCGAGAGTCGGCACGTGAACTTGACCGAGAGGTGGGTCTCGAGGTTACTCGTGAGTTTGGCCGCGATACGGGGAGTAAGTCTTTACTAGGCGATGTTGCTCGGGAGTTGAGTGCTGACGGAGCTCGTGAATTGCTTCGGGAGGCAACTCTAGAGTTGGATCGTGATGGCGTTTTTAAACCTTCGGCAAGTGGTATCTTGGATTGAGAACTTCGTCTACTATTCGAACCAGACGGTGGTTGTTCGTCTGTGCTAAGTTGTGTGTCCTTATTTGGAGTGCCAATTATTGGAGACAGGCTTGTAGGTTTGGCTACTCTACGCGGTGAACGTGGGTCACCGATATTTCGCGGAGGTGAAATCGAACTGCGACGAAAACTGAAGTCTGAAGTCGTCACTGTGCTTAGGTTCGAACTTCTTCGATCCGATGTGATAGAACTTCGGGGCGCTGTCAGACTAGAACTTCTACGTTCACTGGAATTCGAACTTCGTCGCGCCTCCTTGCGAATCGGCGAAAGTGAACTTCTTCGTCGCATTCGAGCACTCTGCGTGAGTGATTCATCTTGTTCACGGTTTGAAGATCGCGAGCTCTCAGCACTATAAACTCGGAGTAAGCCTCGCTGTCGGCTGGTAGGATTTTGCGAAGGTAGCAGCAGTCCAGATTTCTTAGTCGAACTTAGCTCTAAAGTGGTTTTATTCAGACGTCTCGGTGGAAGCTTTGGTGCGGATGTTGATATGATTTTTGGAAGCGATTCGAAACTATGAACCTTTGGAAGCTCTTTCGGTTTAGCTTTTTCCGGAGATTTATGCTTCTTCTTCGTCCTGGCTGGGACTTTTGGTTTCTGCTGAAGAATGCTCTTTGCAAATGTTTGATTATGTGCAGCCGGGCCGGTTAAGGAAGACATGTTGAATTGCACCAGCGGTCGCACCGAATCATCTGAGGTATTCAAGTTATTGTTAGGATCGACGATGTTTGGAAGTGATGTTTTGGAAGATGTTAGCGATTTACGACGAGACGATAGACGTGCCGGCTCCCTGAAGCCATAGCCGAGAAATGGCGAAACTCGTCCACTATTACCCGGACTCGGACTCGGACTTGTCGGTCTTGACGATTGGGGTGATCGTTCGGCAATAATGCTGAATGAAGGTTTCTTCTGCGGTCTCGGAGGATTTGCTCTGAAAATCGTACGTAAGTCAAAGATTGATCAGCATGGAAAAAATTATCGTTTACCTGAAATTCGAACCGGTGGTAACGGCGTTGGTCACAATTGGTAGTGGTAGTTCTTTCGATATGGTTGCCGCCTCTGGTGGAGGCAATTCCTTGGGTGGTGAGTCTTCAATGAGAGTGGTTCCGTCAACGTCGCGAGAAATGATTACTAAGGGCGTATCATCACGATTACTCGCAATTTTTAACATGTCTGGACTGACCTTTTCATCGCTACTCGTCGACGCATTTGAACCCTGAATGAGAGATGCTAGTGGTGATCCATGATGACTACCTGTTTCCTGATTTATTGACATAACGTTCTTTGAACTCGGTCTCAGTCTTGGAATGTTCGACCATTCTTGAAAGTCGTTGCTTGGTTTAAACCATTCCCCACTGGAGAATGACTCGTTGGATTCCTGTCTACGGAAATGCATCGGTTCTTTCGAGAAGATGCGCTTCGGGAGGTTGTCAGTTTCTGGTTGGTGCCTAGAATGTAAGAAGATGTTAGCATGAAACGTATACTTTAATCTGGTATGAAATCCAACAGATCAAAGTCTACCAGCTGAAAATCCACCTGATTAAAATCTATCCGATCGCGTCCACCAATTTTATTTTATTTCCGCTTCGGTTAGTACGTAAAGGGTTTATATTATAAATGGGTGGATTTTAAACGGATAGATTTTATCCAGGTGGACTTCGAACGACTGGATTTTTTTCTGGTGGATTTATCATCTGCCTCTTAAATTTCATCTTACCTAATCATCTCCAGATTGCCACGGATGCCATCTGACAATTCCGATGATCTTCTTCGACTTAGTACATTCATGTTACCATTCCACAAATCGGCCGAAGCATAATCCTGACTAGGCGGGCTTATAACTAATTCCGGTCTGGAAATCGTATGTTCCGGTATATAACGAATATTGTCCATCAAAAATCGACTATCTACCGTTGGACTTCGGCTCATCCCTCGTTCCGGTGTTTCCGAAAACAGACGACCCGCTGCTGAAGGCTGATCATCACTTTCTGGTCGGCTCAATTCACTGGAAGGTCGTCGACGATTATTGTTCGGCTGGACGCCGCTGCTCCTACTAATCAAAGTGGCGAATGAGTTGGCCTTGGGGAAGTCATCCACTATACTATTGCTCTGCATTGAGTTGGAGCGTCCTCGTAGCGTTCCGTACAAATCCTTATCTAAATCCTCGAAACATATGTCGACGGGTGGTGGGACAGGATCACCAAAGAGGCTGGTGCATTGATTGTCATAGTGGTTGGCAGTATTGAATGATGATGGAGACATGATTCGATGCGTTGTGTCGCAATATGGAACGGAAATCGTGGATGGGGGTGTTCTTCGCATGGTATGATAGTTATGGTTGCAATGTTGTTGGTAGAATGATTCTGTAAGTAAAAAAATGTAGTAGTAGTTGTGCTTGGCTCATTGTCCTTAAAGTTGAAGCTGAAGTCAATGTGATGCTATCTGTGTATTTACTTAGAGACTCAGTTTGTCGGCCGAGAGATGTAACAAGGGGAACAACATTTAAACGGGTAGTTCATCTGACCGCAACTGTGACACCCCTGGCAGTGCGCCCTTTACCAAGAGGGAGCTTGGTCGTTAGTAGTTTTAACCTAGAATTGCGGCGGCTACCGGGCGAATTCGCCGGAGACGTTTCCAGGAAACTCGTATTGAATCAGCTACAACTTCTATGTTACAAAATTCATAAGGGTAGCCTGAAGAGCCAATCCCAACTGAGAATATCATCTCTCTCTTATGGTACAGGTGAATAGTACTCCAGTATCCCTCTGTCTCGTCGTATGGCTGCAACAGTCATGACGATGTCAACACAGTTACTTACTATTCAGACTCAGACGTTTATGGTGACTTCGACAACTTAAGGGTCTCTTCTGTCCGTGCGGCTGTTAGTCGCATGGACTTCGACAAGAACCCGAACCACCTGCTACTACTACTACTTTCCCTCCTCGATCCATCTGGGTTTTGTCCGCTGACTTTAAAGTCCCGTTCTCAAATATTGGCTATTTGATAGCCAATACTCATACTATACGTCAAGTGACCAAGGAACACATACTATCTTCCCGTCCTGCATCGTAAGATCAGGCTGGTTGGTCCTTACGTGTAAAGACTCTCTCACCGCTGAGTGGGTAAGAATTAATCAGAAATAGATTCGTGCGTAATGTACTTTTAACTTTACTTTGTTTGAGGAAAGCAATTTTTCTAAGATGCATACTAGTCAGGAGTGTTTCCACAGGAACAGGCTCCATAGAGGCACAAAACTGGCTACCGACTGAGAACTGGTTAGTTGGGAGTCGAAATAACCACCGACTCTGTTCATCTCGTCCTCGGGATCGACGAGGTGCCCATAAACAAATTAACATCGGCTACGAGTTCACACAGGTGACCCTAAGGCTCGATGACAAGTCTCGTCGGGAGAAGTGTATAGCACGGCGATACCACCAGAAGAGCTCGGCAGCGACACCACGTTTTGCAGCTCCCCAGAGGGCACTGAAAAGAGCAAGCAGCTCACAGACCATGGCAATATTAGCAAAACCACCTCCAAGCATCGTGGCATCACTTCAGCGATCGTGAAGGAAGTACTGGACGCGACAAGGATGAGCGAGGCGGTCGGTCTCGACAAGCAAACGCAGTTCTTTTTAAACATCAAATCCATAAAGTTGACTTTCGATAGGTCAGTGGACCAACCCTCGAGTGGTGCTTGTTGTTGACAGTCATGGCAATTTTTTGCCACTAAGTCACTTGATTTCCGGACATCTAGGAGCAAATGTGGTCAACATCTCTACTGTGCACTATAGTCAGGAAGTTGTTATCGCATCTGCTTACTTTCCAGTGAATAAAGACTCCATTTCACTGGAGAGAGTTTCAAGCTTAATAGAACACCAACCGCAATTTCGTAATCGGTTATAAGAAACTTTTTGACTAGTGTATGCCTAACAATGTGTTCGTCCAAAACAAGGGGTGTAATCGCAAAAAGAGAGGAGGTTCATGATTTCACTCTTTCCAGCGAGCAGACTAATCTCGGAGCTTATCTCTGACTGTCATGTTTCTAGCCAGGAATAGTATTCGGTACAACCTTGCAGCAGGGTGTTTAACGATTGGGCCTACCATGAAGGTTTATCAGATGGCCTCGAATAGGCAAAAGGATTGATTTTGTGACGTCAATCAGCCTCCTCGAACAGCGTGAGATAAAATTTTCCCTACCAAGTGTTGTGGCTTGGCGTTCACATACTGCTAGATGCCGTTCTATACATCCGGTTGTAGCGCAACTCCACGCCATTGTAAAACAACAACCCGAACGATACTCCCCTATTGGGGACCTACCTTATGTTTCGGTTGAGGGCATCACCGCACGTCGCGTCGGTGCCCCTTGGGTCTTATCTGGACATGGGATATGGGACCTCTGCTTCGAACTTACAGTGACCTTCCGCCACTGCTGCAGTGTGTACACATACCCACGTATTCGACATCTAAATGCTTCAAGGGCAAATACATTCAGGGCCCTAACACGTTCCTTTCTGGCTAGACACACCGTCAATTCTGCAACTCCATTATTTGAGAACCCATAGAGGTCTAGGTCCCGCACATCCGAATACTTCGGGCAGATAACTAGGGCATGCATGAAGCCAGTCTTAAGAAGCTGTGCCACAACACGGGCATGAGGGATCGTTAACCACGTTGAACTGGCGCAGTTTCTATGGTTCAGAGAACCATGTCCTAATACTCGTATCAGCGATCCTGCAAAAAATTTCCTGGTCTATCAATCTGCTCGGTTTCAGATTACATGACCACGGAACTACGCTTCGGCAGGAAATTCGTCATTCACATTCCAGCTCGTTTGGAATGGGCAAATGGCAACTCGTGCATTGATCCAAGAAGCATCATCATGTGGTTTACGGATGGCTCTAGGACAGACTACGGTGTATGTGCTGGAGTCTTCGGACCAAATACCAGGATATCGGTTGAAATAGGTGTTTGGTTTAGTGTCTTCCAAACCGAGATTCACGCCATTGAAATCTGCGTCAGGGAGATCCTGTGGGCGGGGTCTCCGTAGTGCCCATCAAGGCAGTTTCTTCGTACAAGTTCTTATTGAAATTGGTCTACGAGTCCTTTGACCTCCTTCAGAACCTTTCCTCTCATAACTTTGTCTCCATCTATTAGGTACCTGGTCCCTAGTAGATGAGCCAAATAGAGGCGATAGGGCTCTTCCTCTCTTATCATTGGCCCTGAGTTTTTCTGTGGACTGCTTGATTTCTTAATTGTTTTCGAGTCTCATGCTTAGCTACTGGAGTGACCACTCAAGTCTACGACTTGCGAAAGAGCTGGTAAGTCCTTTTGGTTGGACAGAATTAAGACCCCTTGGATTATTATCAAAGGAAGCCGTGTGTCTCCTTACCTGGAGGAAAATGAAACCTCGGTTCACTTGTAGTGTGGGTCCCTATCCTTGAGCGTAATCAACTAAGCTCGGCGATCATCAGGAGCTCCTCATGAAGGACCTCCTGGCCTTTTTCAGGCTAGTTGTTGACCTTCAAAATTAAAGGACTTTTTAGGAAGCCTTGCCCAGCAAATGGTAAAGTCCGTTATTAGGAGTGACTGTGCTCCTATTAGTTAGTTAATCTGACTCAGACAGCGTCTACCATCCTGGGCTACACTGCAAACACTATTAAGAGACTACGATGGAACCTTGCGGTCATCCAAGGAAAGCAGTTTACGTATCGTGGAGATGAATGTAAAACTTAATTTCGTGGGTGTCCGCAAAGTTCAATTGTAGGTCTTTATAATGAGTAACTTGCTTGCTCACAGCATGTGACCCAATCAAAAGTCTACTGGGGATTACCGAAAGGTTTCGATATGATGTTTGGATAAATTTGTAATTGGTTAAATTAAATTCTGGGATTTTGGAAAATATTCTGGTCATGGTCCATATAATTGCAATTTCTGAGCAAACTTCAAGGTACACGCGCTAGCATTGTTTGTAAAACAGACGAACTTCTGGCCAAATCAATCCAGTGACGTGTTCTAAACTGACTTTTTATTCTCGCTATGGGGCTATAGGGCTTTTGAAGTACTTCCCGTCAGTTTGTCTACTTTTCAAGATTCAAGGCTTAGAAGTAAGAACCCAAAACCGGAGTCTAAGGATAACCCCATTAATGTCATGTTAGGTAAGACATTTCGATGTTCATAGAAAAAGCCTTGCCCAAAACCTATTTACGTCATCATATACGGAAAAAATATCTAAAGGACACATTATTCACGAAAACTGCAATATCTTGTCATCCTAATAATATCCTGGTCATATATCTTTCGTAGCATTTCCAATGATTTAGGAGTACACCGCTTTATCCATTTTCATTATATAGGAGCCTTAAAACCTATATATATACTTTTTCAACTGTATTGGAAAAGGACGCGCTGTCCATACTGTCTGTATATGTACAGAATAGACAAATATAAGTTTACAAACTTACCGGCCGGTCTATTATCCTTCTGTTTCACAACACAACTCCGTCAAAGGAGGCAGGGCACAAGACTTCTTATTCTTCTTTGTCGGAGGAGGACTACTCGCCCGGTTGTTGATGTTACTTTTATCCGCCGGTTACGTCTAGCCAGCAACAATGTTCTTTTTCACAATGCAATCGTATCGATTCGCTGGGCATAGATTGCTCCATGTGCTGTGATTTGCATACAAAATGCCCCAACAATAACAACAACAATTGTTTCTGCATATGTTTACACATACGAAAGCCAAAAGATTTTCTGCTAATTTTCAGCGATAAGCTTTGTGCGGTTTTCGTGGTTTTGCAGTTCTATGTGAGTACGGCGTTTATGCAAGGGTATCGAAGAAGACCGTTTTTCACCGTGACGATATATAAATTCCCTTTTTTCGCGTATAAACAAGCCGTTTTGTGTGTGGTTAAAAGTTAGACGAATGTCGGCTCCAGTGTTGAGTTCGTCTGATATACTATCCCATAGCAGCTAGAGTTTCTCTGTACGGGTGCCTTATTGTACGAATATTTACATGGTTGACCTGAAATATGGAAATTGATACATATTAGTAAGAGTAGAATGTTTTGATTTTATGGAAAGGTATTTACAATTCTAGTGCTATTTAATTTCACAAAAAAAGGCAATGAAAAAAAATGCATATCAATATGATTGGACTATGTAATTGATTCTTTGACCCCAATTTATTGATTCGATCACACTTGCAACCGCAATTGGACTTAAATAGCCTTGGACAATTTAATAATCGTTTCCTCTTAAATATTTTTATTTAACAAAAAGCATAGGACCGCCGAGACTTAATTTGAAATGTTGATTTGGCTTTTTAATAATTGATGATAAATCCAAAAATCTTAAAATGAATAACTCATTTCACTAGCCATTTTCCCCGGATATGAATATGTAATTTTAATTGGTGACAGGATTTATCACCCGCAGACATTTACCTAAATTATTTCAAACAAAACATCATCAGATTAGCGCGTCTTCAAAAAATATCGAATCAGTTCACTTGAAATGTTTTTTTACTATGTACTTATCTTTTCTAGATCAGTCTAATTTAATTCAATTTTGAACATTCATCCATCAATTCAAATCGTTAGAACATATTGTTCATAAATATGTATGTTGTGTACACACATATACATAATTAAAGCATATGAGGCAGTGGCGTATTTAGAAAATTCTCAAAGGGGGGGGGGGCACAGAGTACGGGGCTAATTTGTTACATAAAGATTTGGTGTGGGGATACCCGAGAGCAGCTACATAGGAAAAACATTGGCAAGACTGAGGGATCGTTAATCCTTCATTTAAGGCGAAACTCAAGGAGACCTTAAGTTTTCAATAGACTTGAAATATAATATTTCAAGGTAGCTACCTTGACTTCAAGTGAGGTTGACTATAGAACATTTTAAGGTCTCCTTGAGTTTAAAGTGGTTTCTATGAAAAAGTATGAAAAATGACATTTATTTTAATTTCGGCATCCTTGACTCAAGGACTCCTTGAGTTAAGGTATGTTTATAAATACGGGCCTGAGAGTCCTTTGCATTTCAGGTCTATTACACCAAAAGTTTAGTTTTCCTGACAGATCTTAGAATAACACTCATTAACTGCTTTTGGCTTTTTCTGAACCAAAATACGGAGGGCCTAAAAAAAGTTTGCGTAGTGTAGTTCCAAGGAGCCTGAAGCCGAAAAGGAATTTTACGAATGGAAATGGCTATGGAATTAATGCAATGACCAAAGAGACTGTTTCCATATGACAAACGGATTCCAGACGGAACACTTTTCTTTGGAAGAGAAATTTCATATATCGTCCGAAATTCTGCCAAATTTCGGCCAAACACCGCCAAAAAAGTGGTTCTGCTTACTTTTGAAAGAAACACAGATGAAAAGCTGATACAACAAATTTTGGCTGACATTGTGGTCTTGAATTCCATGGCAAGTTTAAGCGAATTTGAATGCAAAATTAGGATTTACTGAAAAAGAGGCCTTTCTATGTTTTGTCAAAAATCTAGTAACAGATTCCGTAAAATCGTAACAAGTCCCGAATAATATTTTACAAGTACAATACAGAATACTACACGGTTGTAAATTTTGGTGTAAACCTGGGGTAAATTTTATAAATAAAATAGTATAACTCCTCTATTCCAAAACTTGAATCAAATTTGACTCTTTTCAACTTATAATTTTAGTTTATTCAAAAATTATATTAATTATAACCGCTACCGAATAAAACTATTCAAATACCCTTTTAATATTATACATTTTACACCGTTCGGGATAGAATAAATTGCATTGAATGTTTTTATAACATAAAAGGGTAGAATCAATCCTACTATGTTATCAAATCTGCACTATATTAACGCAAGAAACCCATTCAACCTAGAAATCTATTGATTTGTAGTCTGCCTGGTTCAGTGAGCAGCGCGCTTGCCACAGAATTGTGGATTCGAAGCCGACCGCACTCGTATTACAATTTTTATTTTTTCGAGCGGTTTGTATAAATTTGCTTATCAATTTTATACATACTATTGAAGAGTAAATTTTTTATCAAGAATACTTATACTTTTAATATAGTTCAATTGTACTTTTGGTAATGTTTTATATGGAAATGTATGAACATATTTGTTTATAAAAATTAAGTAAAAGTAAGCAGGAAGGTATGATTGTTTGTTATTTACATATGTACTACACTAGCTTCAAATCTATAGTATCTGCAATACCTTTTAAAACGAGTCCTAGATGGTAAGCTGAAGCAACATGCTTTAACAAATCAATTGCGAAATAGAAATGAGAAGGAATGGCTACGATAATGTTTACTTCGTGAAAATTGAAGCATTGAAGAAAGTACCCCAGGCAGGGCACCTCAGACACCGAACCGTAGGAATTCGAAAATATATGCTAAAAATGCTTTCCCACCAAAACACTTCAATTTTTAGCATTTTAACAGAAAGAAAAGCATCTGGTTTAAAGACCTTTACAGCAGCCCAACACGAATTTACGGCCAAATTAAAATACACAAGCCCGATCGAAAAATCAGACCGATTGTTTCAAATATTTATCAATTCAGCGGCTGCCAAGACATCGATACCGCAACAACATCTCCTCAACTTATATCAACATAAGATGGGGTCACTTCACACATGACGAGACTTTCAATAGCAGTCCTTGTTTCCGAACAGATTCATATCGAGATTGGGCAACGTTTCATGACCACCTCGTTGCCTCGACATAATCATAGCTTGTACTTATTCTCTGAGAGTTCTAGTTCTTTAAACCACGCGTCTATGAAAATAAACTCAACCCGTTCGAAAACGGAAAGGGTTCATCAACGAGGAGATCTGGTGAATTGAGAAGATTATGTGATGATAATGTTTCGAAAAAGATTTAAAAAGTTTAGTAATAGAAACGCTCAAAATAAAAAGGGAACATTTGGTACTGCAATTTTTAGTATGGTGTGAAAAAATTTTGATGTTCTCACAGGGGGGCACGTGCCTCCTCTGCCCCCCCTGTAAATACGCCACTGGTATGAGGTATAAACATATATAAGTGCTAAGCGGTTTACCCAAGGCAATCCTTTGCAAAATTACCTGTGGATAAAAACTTCCGTTCTAATTTTAGACAATAGATTTTGGTTAATTCTGTAAGAACATTTTAAACTGATCATGATATTAAGCAGATGCTATCTACTTTTATTATCTTGTTTAGTGCTGATTAGACTAACTGAAGCATTCGAAATCTAAAAATAGTTCTGAAGAACTATGTATTTGGATAATTAAGCTGCATTAGTTTTTGTTCAAAATTGAAATGGTTCGGTATTTGGTTCAACTCCTTTACGCCTTATTAGACAACAATGTTTATTTAATACAGGAAAATGCAAGTTTTATTTTAATTAAATTAAAGAATTGAACAAAATAATATTTTTGTCGTTTTACACAGCATTGGATTTTTTTTAATATTTTGGATCGTTTGCAATATATTCTGCAATAATTTCAAAATGTCACTGTCGAGTGCCACAACTTCTACATATTTAGGCGCAAATAGTTTTAATATTATACTGTTTTTATTAACAGTTATTTTCATAAACATTTCCAATTTATCAGGCAAGGAAATCCGTAAAGCAAACGGAATTTTTTTAAATGAAAATTACCTCTGGAAGTGAAGGTGCTTCAATTGTATAGGTTCACAGACTTTATTAGAAAGTAGACTATAATAGGTATGTTTTTTTGGTTATCCCGTGTAGGTTTGGGTACCCAAACCTACACGGGATAACCAAAAACTGGAGCTCGAGAGCTATGTAGTAAAATAGAGAAAAACTACGATTTTTCTTGAAAATCTACAATTGAAAGGTATTCAAATCATCAAATTCTACTATGGGCACTGCACAGTTTGAACGGTTTTTTTTTCAGATTGAAAGGTTTCTATATCTGTTAAGTTGTGGCAGAACTAGGGACAATTACATTTGCAGGAGGGGTTTCATACCAAGCAACACCGGGCTTAAGAGCGGAATTGTTTCACCCTTTAATTGGTGAAGCATGGGGTATAGAATCTTTTCCCACTGAATGAAAGGATGATTCGATTGTCAAACTTCCAAAAAATAGCAGTCTTACACAATGCAATAATTGGAGGGGTATTTGTGTGCTTCCTACTGTTGCCAAAATAATAGCTAGGACAATCTTGGAGACAATCAAGCTCCACTTAGAAAATTGATGAAGAGCAGGCTCTTGCCTGCTTGCTTGCTCTTGCTGATCCCCTTCAGTGTGCAAGCCTGTTCAATAAACAATTTATTGAACATCCCAAGTCCGACGGCTTGAAGCGTAAAATTAGAAGACGCAGTAGAAATGTTGACACTATACCATCGTATACTGCGGACCAAGTTAAAAAAGTCATTGAGAATGCTAAAAACTCAAAGGCCCTCGGACCCGATGGCATTTCGATGGCCATGTTGAAACATCTCGACCTTCCAGCCATTGAGTACATCACGGCAGCCTTTAACTTGTCGATCTCTACGCTTGCCTTCCCTGAAATCTGGAAAACAGGACGGATTGTCCCCTGTCTCAAGCTAGGGAAGAGCGCTGGTCTCGGCGAATCCTACCGACTCATAACAATACTGTCTCCTGTCGCAAAGACGCTGGAGGCCCTTATTCACCCCACTCTTGTTAAGCATGCTAAGCTAGAACCCCACCAGCATGGCTTCAAGAAAATGCATAGTACCACCACTGCCCTCGATGCGATCACTACACGCATCCGTGACGGGCTAAACCAGCGACGTCCTTGCCACAGATCTTGTGGCAATTGACCTAACGAGTGTGCATTTGACAATGTCAATCACTCGATGCTTCTCGCGAACCTGCTGAATATGCATATCCCTGCTCAAGAGATCCGTTGGATTGCCAATTATCTAGCTGGTCCGCATTCCTTCACTGGGTTTCGAGGCAAACGTTCTAAGCTGAGGAAAATCAAATTAGGAGTTCCACAGGGTGGGGTACTCTCCGCCACTCTGTTCAACATCTACATTTCCGGCCTTCCTACACCACCGGAAGGAATCGAAGTGATCTCCAACGCAGACGATTGCACCGTACTCGCCACAGGGGAGGATAAGGATGAAATGCGCCTCCAAATTAATCGCTATCCTGGGCGATTACAGTCTTTCTTCCAAAGCCGAAACCTCACCATCTCCGCGTCTATATCTTCTGCGACATTTCTTACCACCTGGTCGGGGGATTGTCGGTGGGAGGTTGGTGTACGTATTGGCAACAATCCAATTCCTACTGTTGCTAATTCTAAAATTCTCGGGCTCCACTTAGAGAGCATGATGACGTCAGCTCATCACGCGGCATCCGTTTGCGAAAAGATGCGCAGTAGGAACAAAACACTAAAAGCACTAGCTGGTAGCACCTGGGGCAAGGATAAAGAAACCTTGCTAGTCACATACAAAGCGGTGGGTCGAGCAGCCGCTGATTATGCAGCCCCAGTTTGGTCACATAGTCTATGTGATACAAACTGGTCCAAAATTCAGGTCTGCCAAAATGCTGCTCTACGCACAGCCACAGGTTGCCTCTTGATGTCTGCCCAGGATCACTTACATCAAGAGACAAAATTGATGCCAATACGTGACTACAATCTCCTACTGTCTAAACAGTATCTTGTTGGTTGCTACCGTGAGCATCATCCCAACCACAGTCTCATGGACCGAATTCCTCCACCAAGACATGTCAGGCGTGGTTTACGAGACCTAGAGAGAGAGGTCCAGGGATACAAGTGGGACCCTTACGACGATGATGCATACCGAGCTGCTATCGCTGAGATTCACACTGCAGAAGTGAGTCGGTCTATTGGTGCAAATAGAGTCCTCTCAGTGCACCCACCACCCATTTCGCCTGAGGAGATTAGGCTCCCGAGAGCCACCAGAGTGACATTAGCTCAACTTCGGTCGGGCTTTTGTTCGCGCCTCAATTCGTACCTTTCTCGCATAAACCCGGACATTCAAAACATATGTTCAAACTGCGCTGGCGCTCCACACGATGTGGGTCACTTGTTTCAATGCCCAGCTGCGCCCACTGACCTAACCCCTATCTCATTGTGGGAAAACCCTATCGCAGCAGCTATGTTTTTTTCCCTTGACATCACGGACGAAAACATCGACGAACCATAACTCGTATCCACATAGATGCACAGCGGTTCACACCTTTCTGCACCGCTAAAAGAAGAAGAGCAGGCTGGGTTTCGATCTGGTTTTTCTTGCGTGGACCACATCAACAACTTACGGATTGCAATTGACCAATACGTCGAATATAGATCTACGTTACACATGCTCTTTGTTGATTTTGAGAAGGCTTTCGACAGTGTGAACCGAGAGTGTATCTGGACGGCCTTGTGCAACAGGGGTGCTCCAGAGAAAATAGTGGCTATAATTAGGGCAACATGTGTCGATGTAGACGAATTTGTCTATTTAGGTAGCATTGTTGCTGTTGATGGTGGCACCGATCAAGACGTCGTTCGCCGCATTAATCATGACAAGTGTTCCTACGGCATGTTTTCGAAACTCTGGCAAATCAGTTACCTCAGTGTTAAAACCAAACTTATAACGTTTAGATTAGATTAGTTTCTAAAGTCAGATTCTAATTAGTTAATAATTTTACGTAAATAGATTGTCCAATAGAAATTTCCCAATTAAAAAAATAATTCTTTTCTAAAAATAAATGTTAACATTGTATGATCTTAGTTTTTTTCAGATTTGAACCTCAATAACCTCAAATCCATACAAATTGGTAATTTTTGTTGTTCTTTGCTGGGAAAGGATTTGTAGGGATGGAGCTTATTCTGTTATGTATTAAAGCCAATTAAACGAAGATTACTGACAGGACTTACTAAGGGGCAATTCAGACTATCGACAAGATTTATTAAATCTTAGATTTAGTTGACAGTTGTACCATATTGTACTGCAATTTAAATGATGCAAGTACATTCTACGGTGCATTTTGAATTTAATGACACACGATTCGAACTAGTATCCATGGAACTGACTGAATTAATTTTAATCTACACCAGGATTTACTCGTAGTCTGTATCGGCTATAAGGGGCGATTCAGACTATCGACAAGATTTACTAAATCCTAGATTTAGTTGTCAGTTGTACCATATATATTGTACTGCAATTTGTCATACGATTTCATCTCGTAGGCAGTTTTCGACTCGATTAATTAAGTGGTTTTAATAAATCCTGTCCATAGTGTGAATCCCCTCTAAAACCACTAAATTAATCGAGTCAATAGCCGCCTACTAGATTGAATCGTATGTCATTAAATTTAAAATTCATCGTAGAATGTACTTTCATTATTCAAATTGCAGTACAATAATTGTAGTAAACTAAATCAAGGATTTAGTAAATCTTGTCTATACTCTGAGTCCCCTTTAAGAATTCATAGTCCACACTTAAGGAAATCCTTATAAATTTTGCAATTCATAGTCGTTCGTATTTTTTTTAATAAATATGAATCTTGCTGCTACAAGACAGGTTTTTATATTTTATTTGTCAGTTAACCTAATTGGGCTTCTGAATTAACTATTAATTATTTTATTGAATGAGGTAATGGGTTTATAAGTGATATTTTCCGCCAATAAGCATTCCATTATACTTATTCCTGAAGGGAATTCACATTCCATAACTGAGGACTACGAATTCCGCCCTTAGTTTTAATAAATGTAAAAATTTAATCAATGCAACTAATTTCGTATTTGACTGAGCTGAGCAAGGTTAGATGGTGGCATATTTTTTTCTCTAACACGTGGCACGGTTTTTTTTTAATTTGTATTTTGCTTCTGGCAGTGTTCGTAAATCATGGTCTGGGCATCTATTAACCAGAGCAGCCCAAAAGCAGCCTGATTAGTTGCAACCAATCTGTGGTAGATTAATGACACCAAGGTTCCATACCAAAATGGAAAACATTACGATAATTGTTGAAGCACAGGAACAACTCAACAACATCCAGTGTAAAACGCCTAAAATCATCACTGGCATAATGTTTCTACAATATTTTATGTCAATATCAAAATGGAACCAAAGCATGTAATTAAAAAAAAAAACTAAACCACTACTTCTGCCGATATACATATATAGTTTATTGAGGCCCGTCGAAAAAAATCCGGATCCGCGACTGGCGTTTCTCTGGGGCCCCAGCTTAGATAAATTATAAAAGTTATTTGGGCGTTTAATACCCGTAATTTTAACTTCAGTGCAAGGTAATTCTTAAGAAATATTTTTACATTAAGACTCCCAAAGGTTCAATGGTGTACACATTTTTATACCCTTCACTCATAGAGTGAAAGGGTATATTAAGTTTTGAAATTAGTTTTCAGGCAAACTCTCAATCAGACTATTCCCCACTTTAACGCCAAACATCACCAGCATCTGAATTGCAGATG
Source organism: Microchrysa polita (assembly GCA_949715475.1). Taxonomy (NCBI): domain Eukaryota; kingdom Metazoa; phylum Arthropoda; class Insecta; order Diptera; family Stratiomyidae; genus Microchrysa; species Microchrysa polita. Next base: position 127,419,250 of record OX454415.1, on the reverse strand, counting down.
TATGTTTTAACGCGCAACATTTTTTTAACGCCATGATGGGCATTTTTTTTTTTTGGGGTAGGGGTAGGTGAATTACACCTACGACAAAAATTTCCGTCAGTTTAAATTGGCAGTCCCAATTTTGTTAGAAAATATTAACACCTTGCGTGCCATGTGTCACCGGTGACACACTAAACCCGATTCCTCACAGGCCAATGTGTAACCGGTGAATACCACACAATTATTCCTCCCAGGCAAAGCTTTTACAGGTTTTCGGCGGATTTTAATGGAATATTTTTTAGGGTGTTTACTGATGATACAATGGCGTAGTTTCAACTCAAATTCAAAGTATGTTCACCGGTGACACATTGGCCTGTGGGGAATTGCCTGTTTTACAACAAATTAACTTTGTGTCACCGGTGAAACACAATACAAAAGGGAAAATTTAGTTTGCGTTGTTTATTTCCGCTTTCTAGTATTTTTGATCCTTAAAACTTGAAATCATTTGTCTTTCTAGTTGAAATATGAAGTAAAACCCATTACAAGCACCACAAAAAATCAAATAAACAATGTATTAAATTATTCACCATAATATTGTGTGTCACCTGTGACACAAATTTGATTTTCTTTTCTTCCAAACGATTTTAGATATTATTGACTTCAATCAATTAAGCAGTAATCATAAATGGCATAGAAAATGTCAATCTACAGTTCTATTACGAAAAAAGATCTTTCTACAGTGTAAATCGAAGTAAGAACGACGAAATTACGTTTTCCAACTTTACTCCTAATCTAATGAAGTTTGCGAACCCTTCTTCGAATGAGACCTAGAGGCTTATTACAATACCATTTATTACAATTCTTATTGAGTTATTAAAAAACTAAAAATAATATTATTTTTGAGTAAAATGTAAATTAAAAAGAGGACTACAAATGTGCCACCGGTGACACATTGGCCTGAACAGAATGTCTTTCTCTGTGTTCACCGGTGACACGTGGCCTGTGGTGAATCATTTGTGTGTGTTCACCGGCGACACAATGGCTGCCAATGTGTTAAAACCTTATTAAACAGTCCCAGCAACATCCGAGATCCTGGGACAGAAATCATGCATAGTTTATTTAAGTATACGGTACCAGGGCGGCGCATAAGGGCCCGCAGGGCCCCCGTGGCGGGGGCCCACGAGATTTAGGGGCCCAAAAGCGACATGAAAGATTCCTCGAACCATAAAAACAGCACAAAAACAATATTCCGACGAAGATATGTTTTATAGGCAGGAAGAGATATAGTAAATGCTAAATTTATTGTTCCTCTTCCACCATAGGTCCCTTAGATAAGCCTCTACGCCAGTGGCGGCTCGTGCTCTGCGAATCTGGGTGGGCCACTAAGAAAAGTATTGATACCTATTCCCCCATACCGATTCCGCCTAAAAAACAGTAAAAAAATGAGCTCAAATATTGTTCGAAATATATCTCGAAATATTACTGTATACTATTGTAAGAATTAATACATTTGCGTCTTAAATTATCTTGCAAACTACAATAAGAATGCGCATAAAAAAATAGTTGGAGTTGATTTTATTTGTGCTCTATGCCAGTATCTGCATACCAACTTGAATTTTAAAATTGTGAACAATTTTAGGCATTTCATGAGGCTAACAAATATTAAATTATAAAAATCAGGGTTATAATAAATAGGTATGCACTGTCCTGAAAGAACCAACGCAGACGTCTAGAGCGTTTTTGCCATGAGGATGAGAATTGATCACTTTACTGATTTCTTTTATTTACTATTCACTCATGGCAAGTTACACGGTTGAGAAGCGCGTTCAAGTGACAAAACTCTATTATCAAAATAAAATTTCGTTACAACAAATTTTACGCCTATTTTGCGGGAATTGGCTCCAAAGATCATGTGGTTTGACCCCTTTAAACCTTTTCTGTGGGGGTTTCTTTAGTTGCAATCGACCGATGCCCTTAAAGTCAATATCAATCAACCATTCGCCGAAATTCAGCAGGATCTATGCGGAAGAGTCACTCGGATCCCTGCCACCGTGAGAAGCCACGGCGGACAATTGAATGATGTTAAATTCCCTACCCACACAATGGTACATATATGCATCTTTCAAATAAAATAAAAGAATCGTATATACCTCACACAAATCTTGTTTTAGTCCATTTTAATATCTACCCGCCCTTATTGGAAAACCCTATATGTTATTATTATAGAGTAGTTAAAAACCTACAAAACACAAATTCAAAGGATAAACGGTCATGCATGATACTACAATGTATTTTCAATCCAGGAAATGCTTAAACAAATATTCAACAAAAGTTTCCCGTTCGTGCACTAGGCACAATATTTCGGAATGGCACAAAAACAGGCTAAAAACCAAACCTTCAAATTTAAAAACCGATTATGCACGACACTACAATCTGATTTCTTGCAAATTATTCAAAAGTTAAATCCGTGCACGACAATACAAAATGCTTGGGCGCCACAAGAATCAAAAAAGGGCTAAACACTACGATTCAATTTAATTTAACCGAAAACAGCGGCCAAAATTGAAATCCAAATCATCGAAGTCATTATTTTCAAAAAATGGGGTAAGAGTCATAAAATATGCCTTTCCAAATTTTTAGCAAGGAAAAAGTTCATCCACAATTTAACCCCATAATAATTGCATTTATTTTCCTATGAATGAAAAAACAGCTATGTATTTATTTTCATTCACTAACCTAAAAAAAAGTCCGATCTAACACACCTCTCTCTATTATTAATTCAAAAATCACAGAGTGCGAGCTTTGTATACGAGAAAAAAGACAATGTACGAGATAACATTCTTATTTTTCTCGCATATAAAATTCGCACTCTATAAGTTCGACTGTGTTCTTGAGCTTTTGGGCCGGCCAAGAGGCGGTTTAATGTGGCATTTATTTGTCTAAAATCCCACCAACAATTTTCATGCAAAATTTCCCTTGCATCCAACAAATAGCATGCAAGCAGGTGGTCACTTGCAGTCAGTGTCCTTAATTTCATGCAACTCGAAGCTTTCAAAGTCAATGGATTTTGCGTATAACCATTGCCATCTAGATGGCGTTAGTAGAACGAAAAAGACGACCTTGGGTGAGATAGAAAAACGTAGGTTTTAACCCTATAAAAAAATCAAACAATTTAAAGAGTGTTCTCAATAAAGAAAATTTCATGATGACAAAAGAAGGATAAAAGCCGTGGAACGTTTTTTATATGGGAGTTAATAGCAATTTAGAATGAATGAAGCACCCTGATTGATTTTTGAACAGTATGTGCTTTAAATATAGGTATGTGTTTTGGAATATATTTAATGGTGTGTTTAATAAATAATATTTGGGTGGGCCGGGCCCACCTGGCCCACTGTGACGAGCCGCCACTGCTCTACGCTTAAAACATTTCATGTTGTCCTTACATTTGGGAAAGTTCATCAGACTATCCGGAATCTCTGATTTTCACAAAAAAAAAATCTTCTAGGGTTGAAAAAGTTTCTTTATATTTTTATAATCATTCATAGTGTAGGAAAAGATAAGTTAAAATGTCAAAATTGTTCTACTTTATTTACTCTAAATTTATCTAAAATAAGAAGTCGGGTTTCGGCTCAAGCCCATCACGGAATACATTTGATCCTGGTATGGTTGTGGCATTTGCTGTAACTGTAGCTGCGGTTTGTAATCGAACCCACCCTCTTCCTTGTAAGTACCATATGGCCAAAACGATCTTTTAGGCCCCTCTCCAAATAGACTATCTTAAAACATTTTTGAAAATAGTACCTTCTCTATGGTATTTATACCGGACTAATCCAGTCCTCTCTGTCAGGAAGGATCAAATACGAACGAAATAGTTCACGTTTGAAATATAGTTGAAACTAATTAGTACGGCGTGTATATATCGTTAATGACTAAAATATTTTATCTTGCTAGCGGTATATACACGGTCATTAGGGCTGTGGTGCTGAGGCGACATTTGGTTTGAATGGAGTCTTGCTAGGAGTTCAGGCTGTGCTACGGCGTCCAACATCTGGAATGAGACCCACTGGTATTGTGGAGAAATTATCGAACTGGCTGGGCCTACGAACGTGATCTGGTAGTTCATACAAAAATTATAGCATAGTTTGCAACCTTATGTCAGTGAATAGTAGCAGACACTTTTCTAAAATCGCAGAAAAACTACGTCTTATACACTGGGACTAAATACACGTTCTGTAATCAAGAATTAATCAAGAATGTTTTTTCTTAATAGTAGAACGTTCACATTTAACACTAAACAAACAGTACAAAAACTGCTATATTCTTATTTAAAAATAAAAAATGTTCTTACTTTAAGTACGCCCAGAAATAAAACAGAATATATTGCTGTATTGAATTAAGAATAACAAGGAACAAACGTTCTTAAATTTGAAGGATTTCGTCTTCAAATCGTAGGGCCCTGGATCGAATCCCTTTGTAGGCAGGTAATTGATTATGCTTTTCGAAGCATAATAGGGTAAATTAAATGTCGCCAACACATATAGAGACTGTGTGAGCTTTTTCATTTTAAAATAAAAAAATATGATTGATGAAATCAATCATTTAATAAACGTTACAACAAGAACGCCGTTCTCAATATAAGAATGTATGTATTAACTCCTCCATGGTTATATTAGTGGGCTCTTAGCGCTATTTTGTTGGATTTGATATGGAAATGGGAAAAAACTTTATCTGGAAATCCTTGGAGAGTCCTTTAGTAAGCATTTTCATATAGAAGTTGATAGGGGAATCGGATTTTTCCATCGTTTTAAGAGAAATTAAGATCGCATCATTCTACGGGTGTCATTTCTGAAACATGGCTGCTATAGAGGCTTGCATTTTTTTTACCTAATATAGGCAATGCGGTGCCCTATAAAAATCTGGCAAATTTCAAAATGTTTGGCTCTTAAATTTCTGAGTAATGGACACACAAAAGTAAGATAACTCGGGAACGCACTTAGACCGATCTTTCTGAATTGGCGCACTTGTAGCTTGTAGAGATCTACTTGTCGCTAAAATATCCGCGTAGCTGTATCTCCCGAACGCGGATAACTAAGACCTTGAAATTTGAAGAAAATTTTAGCGACAAGTAGCTGTCTAGAAGCTTCCAGTGTATAAATTCAGAAAGATCGGTCTAAGTGTTCCCGAGTTATCGAAAATGAACGATTGCCAAATGTGAAAGTGCGATTATCATACTAAATATCGATCGTAAAGGAGCCAAACTTTACACCGTAAATCAATTTGTCAGACGTTTTCGGACCTTTTTATACCCTATACCCAAGATGGTATAGGGTATATTGTTTTTGTTACGCCGATATTATGTAACACCTCAAAGGAGCCACCGGAGGTATGGCAAAGTATATATATAAATGATCAGGGTCGGTCCCTGAATCCAATAAGCCATGTCTGTCTGTCTGTCCGTGTGTCTGTCTGTTAGCACGATAACTCCCGAAATAATGAAGCTAGAGGTTTGAAATTTTGGTCAAATGTTTGTTTTGGTAAAATCTTGGACGGTATTAAAAATGGGCCAAATCGGACCACGGGTTCCCCTACCTCCCATACAAACTACCCTTCCTTGATATTTTAATTCCGCCATAACTTTCGGTAGAATATCGCTATCGACTTGAAATTTTGACCAATGTCTCATTCTGAGATATACTTTGATGGAAAGTGGAGTAGGTCCAACTACCCTACCCCTATTTCCCCTACAAAGTTATATTCAGCCATATCTTTTGATAGAATGTCACGAAAAACCTCAAATTAATATCAAATGGTAGCCGTTGGATGCCTTGACTAGGTAATAAAGATGTGTCAGGTCCGACCCATCTACCCCTCCCTCCCCCACAAAAAATATGAAATCGATTATTTTGGGTTTTGCGTGCCTTATAGGTCTGTACATGGGTATAGGGTATACACTCATCGTGCTATTCGCATTCGATTAGAACTCGGTCTCGTTTTAATTATCAAGCAAACAAATGCGTATAAAATGTTCAAAAAATATCAATACAGGGTGTCCGGAAACTGCCGCATAAACGCACCGGATTATGATTCCTTAGTTAATTTCCAGCAAAAAAGTTGTACGGAACATACCCCCTCAGCTTAACCATTTAGCTGCCACAGGCATTTAAAGATTTTTGAAAAAATAATTTTCTTGCACGACTTGCACTTGCACTTGCACGATTTCGACATAAAATACTTAGAATAGATTTTACCAATTGCAGATCTTTAGGGGCAGTGTGAATTGAATTGTATTGAATTCGAGCTAAAATTAACCCTAGTTTTCTACACTTAACGTAAAGGGTTTTCCAATAGGGACGCTTGATCTTTGAAATGAAAAAAAAAATACATGTAGGAGAGATATTTTCGAATTTTTTTTTTTATTTGAAAGGTCCATCGACCCCATTACATATGGAATATGACATCATTCAAATGACCGCCACGGCTTCGGTTGGTGGCGCGCACACGAAAGGTCCAATTTTCGATGACTCTGGCGCACAAATCGGGCTGTATGTGATCGATGGCGTGGCGATGATAACCAACTTCTTTTGGCCTGAAATCGAGAATATGGATCTGCACAACATGTGGTTTCAACAGGACGGCGCTACGTGCCACACAGCACACGCTACGATGGATGTTCTGCACGAGCAATTTACGGGCATGGTCATCTCGCGCGGAGGCGACGTGAACTGGCCACCGAGATCGTGCGATTTGACCCCGCTGGACTTTTTCTTGTGGGGTTTTCTTAAGTCGCAGGTCTATGCCAACAAACCGCAAACCACCGATGCCCTCAAAGTTAACATACGCCACGCCATCGATCAAATACAGCCCGATTTGTGCGCCAGAGTCATCGAAAATTGGACCTTTCGTGTGCGCGCCACCAACCGAAGCCGTGGCGGTCATTTGAATGATGTCATATTCCATATGTAATGGGGTCGATGGACCTTTCAAATAAAAAAAAAATTCGCAAATATCTCTCCTACATGTATTTTTTTTTTTCATTTCAAAGATCAAGCGTCCCTATTGGAAAACCCTTTATAAACACTGTTAGAAGTAATGGAGCTAGATTAAAATGATGTAAGAAAGATATGATTGTAAGACTATGCGCCAATTTTGAAAAGAATCGTACAAACACCTCACCTTGGCAGAAGTTGGAGAAAATTGAGATGGAAAAAAAGATTGTTTTTGGGTCAAATCACGCAAATTTCACTTTGAAGCTCTGTAAAAACCAAACCTCTTATCCGATTTTAGTGTGGTTAGTTTTATTTCATAGGCAAATTTGTTGGCTGTAATAAGCAGTTTTGTTTATTTCGCTATTCTAGCTGGTCTAGCTTTGGAGATATTAGGCTTTAAGTCGTGTAAGAAAAAAAAATCTTTAAATGCCTGTGGCAGCTAAAGGGTTAAGCTGAGGGGGTATATTCCGTACAACATTTTTGCTGGAAATCAACTAAGGAATCATAATCCGGTGCGTTTATGCGGCAGTTTCCGGATACCCTGTACATATACATATTCGTTCAATTACTTTCGTGAAAAAAGGATCACATAAAAGCTTGCACAACTTGTTGATTTTCTTGATTCTTGTCTCAAGGATAAAAACCATAGTGCACTTTACTTATTCAATTCAAACATCGACTAAATACTCGCTAAAATTCTAAGTACTCACATTAAAGACCTAAACTATTATTAACTCCAAATAATTTTCCTCAATGTCTTTAAATTGTTTCCACTGAATCACTACAACCACACGTTTTTTTAATCTCAAACTAGTAAGGATTAAATTTTAAATCAGTCCACTTCATAACACAAATCACTAGTCCATCTTCACACTTCATACAAAAAGAGGTCCTTCTTTCACAATTTAATACAAAACAGAATATCACTTCATCCGCCAATTGCGACTAATCGAAATGCCTGAAGAAATAAAACTAACTTTTTTCGCCGTATTGCTAACTTTAGAAAAAAAAAGTCTAGATGAGCTAACATAGCATCACATTTCAAGCAGATTAAAGATGCGAAAAATATCTGTATTTGTGAAAATGCATAGCGCGAGTATCTACACTACATATTAAACTAAATGTATCCAATCGTATTTTGTTGTAACTGTAGTCAAATAGTGGAACAAAAATTCACACACCGTGAAAGATTTTCTCACAAACTATGTGTACACAAATGTAAATGATCGCGGTATCCAGATTCATTGAATCTTTACCGGCAATAAGAAGATACTTAGTGGTTACACTTTCTTCCAGCTAATTGCCGAAGAATACTGCTAATATAAGTTTTTGTGCGGGTGCCACAGTTTTTTTGCTGAAATCATGCAAGATGCAATAATACGTGTAAAAGACTTATTGCCTCCTATATAACTACGCAACCCACGTAATATTCAAATAGGGATACCTTACGTCGTTATTGTTATTATAGAAGATTTGCTAAATGGTGTTTGTTTGTTTTCAGTATTTGCTGCAATTGCACGAATGAAAGTGATTTCAAATCTCCTTTCGCATGGAAAGTGTATTAAAAAAGATAATATTGTAAATTATGAATTCATAATAATTGCACTGAAGATAGACTACTTGTGATGATGAATTGATATTATAATTCGGATAATCGTGATTTAAGTCTTTGGAAAGTCAGATTTGCGAGTACACGGTGAGGTTATATGTTATACGGTGTTTGTGCAGGCGTATTTTATTACATATTGCAATATTCAGTACAAATAATATTGTATGTTTTCAATGTTCATTTTGAATTAAATCTTCACATTAAAAATGCAATTACAATACTGTACACCCAGCAAATGTGGGGAAATAAAATCAACCGCTTTGTGACTATATTAACGATTGCAGCAAGCAACCAAGACGAAGCTGTAGATATAGGCGAATGCAAATATGGAAAGCGAAAAAGAGTCAAAAACCCACGTAAATTAAAGTTCAAGAACCCATAATGATTGCGTCAAATTAAGAATAATTCTCGTTTAGGTAGTTTCGCATATATGTCATACCGTAAAATGTTTGGCTAGTCTATACTTAATATGCGGTATAGCGGTTTTCGCAATTAAGGTAAATTAGCTACATATTAAAAATAAAAAAAAAATTTAAGACAAATCGAGAAACGAGATTCTATCAATTCTTATTGTGAAGAAAGTTATAGGAAAATTGGCTTTGAATAAAATCATTCAGCAGCCGTGCACCTCTTCGGTACGGCTTATCAACGTTAGTTGGAGTAGGCATTTAGGCAGCATTTGAACTTGAAAAATTAAGGCTTACATGACTTGGTGGCTCAAACGATTGAGTCTTCACTCTAATGATGCTTCTACTCTTGAGACCCGAAATCGAATCTCGGTGTGGTCAATTTTTATCACACTAGTTCTTATAAGAAATATTTGCAGTGATTGCAAAACTATACAGGATGTGCGGAAAAATGATTCCTCACGTGATTTCCAGCAAAAAAAAGTTGTAAGGAACATACCCCAAATTCTTAACCCTTTACACAGTTATTTTTTTTTGGCTGTGAAGCCATCTGATTTCGCTATAGTATAGTTTTGGAGGGGCTTAAGACGTGCAAGAAGATGATTTTTTTTTTTCAAAAATCTTCAAACGCCTGTGGAAGGTAAAGGGTTAAGAATCGCGGGTATGTTCCTTGCAACTTTTTTGCTGGAAATAACTCGAGGAATCATTTTCCGGCGCGTTTATGCGGTACTTTCCGGACATCCTCTATAAAATCAGGCCGGCGAAAATAATCGATAAAATCTCTAACTCTGTGTACATTTTCGTAAAATATATTTTTCCCTAACGCTAGTATAATATTTATTTTTGTAAAAAGCAAAAGACAATTATTTCAAACATCGCCGTTTTGTGGGACAACGCTATAAAAAAAGGAGGAAAATAAGGACTACCATAGCGCAGATACTTCCCTCTGTAATATATGCGTATCTTTAGAATTTTTCAAAAATTTTAATACCCACAGATATTAATCGTTTGTTTACTGGGGAGAGGGATCAGAAGATAAATTTATTTTATGCAATCACTTCTCTGACGATAACTTGTAAGTCGCTCTTTGTGAAACCCCTACTATGACACCTTTGGCATGTGTATGTCCAAAATGACGTTCCCGCCACGACGATCTAGTGCTGAAGTACCACTCTGCTGTACTCAACCTCATTTTGTTAAGCAGTATGTAGCAATCCCTTACATTTTTTGTTGGTATCGTATAAAGAACATTTTGGGGACACCAGACCAAGCGTTGGCAATACCAAAAATGTAAGTGACCTATCACTGTTGCTGTATGTTGTAGTTTTTTTCAAAATTTGCTTATCATTTGGCAAAACGCCGGTTCTGAATCCACTACCATACATCTCTAGTTTGAGCGTTTGGAATAATTTTCCAAGCCTTTCCAAAAATGAGTCATAGAAATTTTCGCCTAAAATTGTGCGCAGATTATGTTAAGATTTGGACAACGTAGCTTTCATGCAGCTTTTTTCCAAACCCCTTCTATCTACTTTCTAACGACACTACAGCCAAGGGAACGGGCGTGGAAAAATTAGCGGGGAAAGCAGACCCTGTTGAGCTTGAAAAAATGCATATACTGCGTAATTTTCGTTTTATAATTGTGGCTTTAAGGCCTGGATAGACCTCGGGCGGAATGAGAATGAGATTTTTGTCCGCTGCGATTTTCTCAATGAAAATGCATACTTACTGTCGTGGAATATATGGCAAATGCTGGGGAATTCCATAAGCTACAGTCCAAAAAACGGTTCCAAAATTTTTCTCGGCCATTTATGTATTATTTTTCGATTCCCCGGTCATTAGATATTTTCCACGGTGAAATGACCGGGGAATCGAAAAATAATACAGAAAATGGCCGAGAAAAATGTTGGAACAATTTTCGGATTGTAACTTATAGAATTCCCCATCATTTTCGACATGTTCCACGACAGTAAGCATGCATTTTCATTGAAAAAATCGCAGCGGACAAAAATTTCACTTTCATTCCGCCCGAGGTCTATCCAGACCTTTAGTTTTAGCGCAATTCACTAAATTGCTTTGGGGGACACATAGGGAGACACTTATGGTACCTTCAGAAAAGAAAGAGTGAGGGTACTATTTTTAACTGAAAAATCAGCGTGCTGTTGAAAACAATATACAGGGTGGGCCAATTACAAGTTCGTTTTTAAAAATGCAATAAAATGAACAAGATTAAAGTTTTTTCCATGTCTTATGGCTTTATTAGAAAGTAAGCTGCCATTTATGATGGAACACAACATCATTCAAGTGGCTGCCCCGGCTGGCGTCGCAGTAGCGCATTCTGTCACACCAATTTTCAATTTTGCACCGTTGACCGAAGCGTTGTTACCAGCCTCATTTGGAAAAAAAGGTCCAATGATGCCACCACTCCAAAATCCGCACCAAACTGTCACTCTCTGTGGATGCATTGGTTTCTCGACAACAACGTGCGGGTTTTCCGAGCCCCAGATGCGTCAATTTTGTTTATTAACGTAGCCGCCGAGATGAAAATGCGCCTCATCAGAAAAGATAATTTTTCGCCCAAAATCGTTGTCCAATTCAAGCTGCTCTAAGGCCCAAACTGCGAAGCGATAACGAAGTGGATGGTCGTGTGACTTTAATTGCTGAGTCAATTGGACCTTGTAAAGGAAGAATCCGAGATCTTTGTGCAAAATTCTTCTCAGGCTAATGCGTGAAATGTTTAACTGTTGAGATCGATGGCGTGTTGATGTTCGTGGATAGAGTCTTTTACTATGGGCTACAGCAGCCACATTTTCATCTGTGCGCATCGTACGACGGCGGGGACCGAGAGTGTTGTCCACAAGTATGCCAGTCTCACGAACTTTTTGCACAAACTTGCGTACGTGACGCTCGGTGGGTGCTTTATTTCGGCCAAAACTTCTTTTCAATAAACGCACTGTTTGGGCTAGACAGCACTCACTTTGAAAATAATTTTTCAATATTTCCCAACGTTGTTCAAGCGTAAAGCGACTCATTTCGTTCCGCGGAGGTATGATACTGACTTTCTATCCAGATTTCGAGCAAAATACATCTGTCAGTGTCGAACTAACCTATGATTTAAAAACGAACTTGTAATTAGCCCACCTGTTATAAGAGGATATAGTGTAAATTTCAACGCAGTCCCTAAAAAGTTTGTGGTCTCACCACCAGAGTAAAATTGCCGTGTTAATACTTATCTGCACAAAGTATTAAGCCTGCATAACTAGCACCTTTTCCTAGAGTGGTTCAGGTTTTATTGAGTATGTTTGGAGGCCGTTGAACTCGCCTTTTTTAGGGTTTTTAAAATTTTTTTCAAAAAAACCCTTATGAAATCGGATTTGTCTGTCCGTCTGTTCACTAAATAACTCGCGAACTTAAATTAAAAGTGTTACAGGATGAAAGGCTAATATATGCTATTATAGGAATGCACAGCAGTGATGTCAACTTTAGTTACATTTCAATAATAATCGGTGATATTCGTTACTTTTATTCCAAATAATTGTTGCTTTATATTCGTTACTTTGTAACCGTAACTTTCAAAGAAAAGAAAAAGAAAACAATGATAATAATTAACTACTCGAATATTATAGTATTCACTGTAAGTCACAGACATAGTAAGTAGGAGCGTTTTTACTCATTTTTCGGAATGGTTTAAGTGGTCCTCACACCGAAGCAGACGTTTCATTTCCGTCACGGATCCGCGGCATGTTAGTGCTTAAACCACAGGGTAAACCGGTTTCCTCCGGAAATACTCGAAAAACATTTGATTCACCAGTTCGACAGAACAGCGAAAACGAATACTATTTTGTTCACTTTAACACCTGCTTCAATACCATAAAAAAAATCCGTACAAGGATTAGGGGCCATGAAGAGTGAAGTCATATTGAAACATCTCCACTAAGTACTATATTCACCAAGCGAAAAACTTGCATTTATGTCTCCCGTGAAAAATGTACGGTGGAAATTTTTTTTATTCACTAAATTTAGGATAAATGTGCACTCGCGGACTGATTGATTGCCGATGACACCTTTTCCCTCTGAAATAATGTGCATAACTGTATTGTTTTCGCTGGCGAAATGTCAAAAACTGATGTGGAGATTTTCGTGTGAGAAGATCTGAATATATCCCGAAAAGTCTAAAGACATCGACTTTTAATTGTGGGCAGTCTGCAAGACATATTTGGAAATGCTGCAGTTAGAGCAATCCTATGGCACTGAATATACACTAGACTAAAGCTTTGTAACGAGCTTTGGAATCGCAACATCGAATCAAACTGACTGTTTCAGTGTATTCACTCGGTACTTTATTCTCAGTATTTTTTTGTCCTTCAACAATGATTTGAGAATAATCCAAAATCACTCGAGCACTTGAAAGATTCGACAGTTAAATTTTTGAAAGATTACTCTCCAAGTAACGGGATGTACCTGCAAGCCGTGGCGACAGGGCTGTTCAAAAATCTTGATTAAACATAAAAGGCGAAACCTCCTCTTTCTTATGAATGTAATTTCGTATGCATTAAGGGCGTTTCTCCGTGCGCTTTATTTCAATTTGAAATTCTATCACGCGAAAAAAAGCACTCTGTACATGCTTCCTCAATGCGTACAAATTGTTAGTTGGGCTCTAGAGAGTCCAGCAATTAAAAATGGTCCAGCGGTTCCAGGGAGGTAGCCAGGGGAGGCGTCCATAGGATCCGGACCGCTCCCGAAATGTTTTCAAAGATTAATCGAAATTTTCATGATGATTATGTGGAATTCGAAAAATTGTTCATCAGACTGTGGCATCATTTACATTTAATTAAATAGCAATCGATTTTTTTTCAATTCAGTCGATTTTTTGTTCAAATTTGTAATACGAAAAATCAATACTAAACTAATGTACTATTCTTGATTGATCGCTAGAGGAGAAACCGTGGACACGCTACTAATTCTTTGTGTAAAAAATGCATACTCACTCAGAAAAGATTTATCCTTATTATTTATTGGAAATATTTGTCAATTTTCCTAAGAACCTGATGATTTAAATTTTCATCTCCAGGGTGTCCAGAGTGTCGCGCCGGAATTATTGCGGAACGTACTTCAGCCGGAGCCTGCTGCATGGTTCCTGAGCGTTGCTAAGAAATTGACGAATGCGATAAATTATATTTTATAGTCGGTGCTTACACGTAACCTTTACTTCTCCGGAATAGAGAAAGAGTTATATAAAAATTGCATTGAACAGGTGTCCTTCTTTTGGGGGCAGCACTGCTATTCCGTTCGAAAACACCTCCCCCCACACACACTTTCGTTGCAAGGGGCAATATTTCAGTGTTAACTGCTAAATTTAAAATTTGGTAAACTAAATCTAGCTGTTGATGGCATGCATATTCATGTTGAGGTCGGGGGCTGAAAAGTCTCGGTCGCCGCTCTACGTGGAAAATACAATGTGGACTCTCTCTAATCCATTAGCTGTGTCCTTGAAGCACTTGAAGGAATCAATCGTCGTGGGTCGTGGATCGGTTTTTGGCTAACAGTATATGAAGTATTAATGCAAATAATTGAAAAATTCAATGACAATCGATGATTTACTTTATTGTCAATGTGATTTTTTTTAATTCTTTCAATAAACCCTAGCCGAAGGCCCCCAATAATAGGCATACTATTCACGGAGAAAAACCTTCAATTCGGGGCTCTTAACAAAACTTGGAGAATTTTTTTGCTTTCTTTTGAATTTTATCACCAGATAGTAGATATTTTGAGTTAAAGATATTTTGTATGGTCCATTATCCATTTTTAGTTATTTTTAATTCAACATTGACAAAAAAAGAATTTTTGTCGTAAGTTTTCAAAAGACACGAGTCTAAAACCTGCAAGTCATTTTTGGGTGAAGGATTCAATCTATTGCCTGCGCGAAAATTTGCATTGATCGCTTAAGGTCCATCTAGATAAGTCGCCAAATGGCGTCACGTGTAGCCAAATGGCTGTTGTCATTCCATCCAAACTGATCGCCATTTGGGTGTGCGTCCAGTTTTGATATTCAATATGGAAACTCAACCAACCGCTTGTCAAATCCAAAGTGACAATTTTGCAAATTTTGTTCGTTCTTTTGTGTGAAATTGAATAATTCTTGAATGGCCATGTAATAATTCAAACGCGCAGAGTCCGATTTTGATAATTAAATTTAAAAAATCACCAAAATGAAATTTTGGGTTATGTCATTTTCTTAATTTGGCTGCTAGTGTAGATGCTAAGTAGCAGCCAAATGGCTGTACGCTATGCCAGTTTTTGGACGCGCAGCCATTTAGCGACTAATCTAGATGGACCTTTACGCGTGGTGTGTAGGTATAATTAAAGGCAGAGCAATTAGGCCAGTCATTTTATAATTTTAGGTTTCTTGGGATATTGTTAGGGTAGATACCAGAAGTTTGTAACTTCGAAAAACCTGTGCTAATCCCGTGACCCTCAAAAAACCTCAACATTTTTGGACTTTTTTCATATTTTGGTTTGCAATTTCCAAAAGGTGATTCATACAAGAAAGTCGTCTGCTGGATTTTTAAAGCTAACAAAACCTTCTTTAATTTGAGTCCACCTCCAGCTTTGTAGGTGCAAAGGATCCCAAGATACAGCATTCTAAGCATTATTTTTTGTAAAAATGTTCGAAATTGTAATTTTAGTCATCTTCCGAACTAAATATCGGCTTAAATACGCATTCTACGGAGAAAGTCATGCGGCACGAAGTTATATAAAGTATATAGGGCTGCCCCTGAAAATTAGGTTCTTCTAGGAAAAATTGTTTTTCTTTATGTACCAATATTAACCAAACTTCACCCAAGTGCGTTCCTGGTTAAGCCTCAAAAAATATCTAGGAATAGTATAGTGACTCTAGCTCTAGACCCAAACATCCAAAAAAAGAGCTGAGTTTTGATGCCAAATTGTTCTGTGGCCTGACCGCATTACGCAGTAAAAAGTTGGACTTTTTTGCGCGTCACATTTGGGGGGAGGGGGTGGCAAATGGGTGAAATTATGATTTTTCGCCAATATCTTGTTAACTGTAATATTTACAGCAAAATGTTCTGAGGACGATTTAAACTACACAAAATTTCCTTTCTAATGATACACTGCGTTTCACTTGAATAGCACATTCCGTTTTTTCATTGTAATTTGCTTATATATCAATATTCTTATGACTTTGCTAGTACTTTTTTTTTGTCTTGTTGGTGTGGGTTCCCCAAAAGAAAAATTATACTCTCCAAATTTACCGTTACCTTTTTTCACCAATTTGCTTCAAAAGCGAGCAGATTTTTTGTTTCACTAGAATAGCACAGTTGGGTTTAAGCTTCAAATACGTGGTGCACGTGGTCACAATATCACAATCTATAGTCGTTTTGAGTAATTTAAATACGATTCGTTGATTTTAAAAAATTTTGGGTCGTGGTAAAGCCTTAACAAGCGAAGAATAAGTTAAAATAAAAAATTACAGGGATTGTGACTTTTCAGTGACTAAAATATCGAAAAAAATTGGAAAAGGCAGAAACGTGATTTACAATTTAATTAAAAATTGTGAAAATTATGGAAAAATATGAAAGGTCGAGTAAGCTGTGTACGCTCTTATGCAGATAAGTGATCTATTTTGCGTGAAGCATCGATTTCACATATGATTCTGTGGACAAAATTCGGGTAAAAGTTGGTCTCAGTGCGAGTAAAACAACTGTATGGCGTGCTAATTCAAAAGCTGAAGACCTAAAGCGTCTAAAATTAAAAAAAAACACCTCTTAACCCCCTCATAAACAAGCTCGGTTGACTTTTTCGCGTACCAACATGTCATGGACAAAAGAGTGATATCGCGTTGTTTTTTCTGATGAGAAGAAATTTAATTTGGAAGGGCCCGATGGATATAACTGTTATTTTTATGATTTAAGGAAGGAGACTCACCAGTTGGATCGTTTGCACAGTCGAGTTTGCGGCGTTATGGTTTGGGGAGCCAAATCCTACTACGGCACTTGTGAACTCCAATTCTTAGACACCACTATGAATGCTAAGTCGTATCAAGGTGTTTTAGAAAAGGCTTTTCCGACATTCGAAAGTCTCTTTGGACCATTGCCGTGGACTTTACAACCAGACAATGAACCAATACACACTGCCCGTGCCGTAAAGTCGTTTATCGAGTCCAAAAATGTTACTCTTTTAAACTGGCCACCATACTCGCCGGATCTAAACATAATAGAAAATGTTTGGAGATGGCTGCTTAGAAAAGTTTATGAGTCTGGTAAATAATTTTCAACAAAGACTGAAATAATTGAAGCCATTCTGCCATCATGGGCTACCATTTCCCTTGCTTACATCAAAGGTTTGTACGATTATTTGCCTAATAGGATCTAGGAGGTTATTTCAAACGGGGGAGGCTCAACCCATTACTAAAATTGCTGATTTTAATTCAAATTGATCTCAACTTGTATTCTGAACAATAATAAGTTATCCTCACTGCATAAAAAGTTAATTAAAATAGGTTTAAAAAAAAGTGTGCTATTCAAGTGAAACAGAATTCCTGTGTTTTTTCATTGGTGTTTTACATTTTTTTTCTTTCTAAGATTACATGTTGGAAAAATTCGAATTCTTTTTATTTCAAATTAAAGCTAATTAATCAAATGGCAAATAAAAAATACAAAATATCTGTTGTCTTCATTTTTTTTAAAGATATTGAGAAAATAAATCTAATGTATAGAGTGTGCTATTCAAGTGAAACGCAGTGTATATTATATCATATACCTTCTCTTGGCAGATTATATACTAGACCTAAAAACATTCAGTGTAATTTCGATTTTTTGATAGTTACATTTGGCGCTCTAGCTCCTGAATTAATTTAACTGGAGCCATGGTAATTGGGATAACTATTCCTAACAATATATTGCTGTCCCACACGGAGACTCAGGCTGCCCCATCAAAGCATTCCCCTATATCCCCTATTAACATTTAAAAAAAAGACATGCCTGTAACTTATCGCCGAATCACAGCAGGCGGGAAAACGTTAAGGCTAAGTCCCATTAGACCATCCACCAAATATTAATTCGATCGGATTAAAACAAAGGGTACCTCCCATACCGAGAGGTACTTGTTCCGAGAAGAATCCTCCTGGACTAGGCAATGGCTTTTCATTTCTATGGAAAGTTTATGGGCTTATTTATTGTTGAGATGAAAGCAGAAAGCGAAGTGATCTGATAAGAATGCCACAAATATTCTGCTCGAAAAACTGAGATGTTGCTTTCGGACCACTCGATTCGAACCTTCCCCTCAGTGCGCAATTCATCTGTTGATCAGTAAGTAGAGAGGTGGAAAATTATCTCAAAATTTTACATTTGCTCTTTCATTACAATCGATATCCGCGTGACCGAACTTCTCGACAACAAATCCTGCGATGTCACTAGAACACGAGATGATTCTTCTATATCTACTTCGCCTTCTCGTTTTTATATTTTCTTTAAAAAAATGAATGAAGCTTGGTTCCCGAATGAAGCTTGTTTTACATTTTTCCTCCCTTAGTATATCCTTGTCAAGATTATTGTTTCACTGAACAGACAGAGTAGGTATATGCAAACAGCAAAAAGTAGCACATCTTCGATGGGCGATCATGCACAATCACTGAAAATATTGAAGATATTGATGGTAACGGATAATTAAGAAGAATACCTAAAAATTTGTTATTAAATCATTAACTGTAAAAAAAAACATGAAAACGCAATTGGTGTTTCCGTTTTGGGGAGTGGAACAATTTGTCAATTGTTAATATTGTAAAAAGAAAACTGAAAATGTGACAAAATATAACAATTGTAACACAAGTGGCAACTCTTCTGGACCCCATCCGAAAAATAATCCTGCCTACGTCCCTGAGAGGTTCTTAAAAGTTTTCTTCCAATCTTCCAAAAACCATAAACGTTAGTTCAACGTTTCCTTATAATAATTTGAAATTATATTGAAAATTTCCATGTTAATTCAATATGTACTCGTCCTTTTCGCGATGCACTCATATATCAATCAAAAACGTGACACGCACTTGGAAAGTATTCAAGGATAAAAAAACTATTGATTTTGGCTGCAGCAACTCCTTCGGTGCATCAGCTGAAAACACGTTAAGCAGCCAACAATGGCACTTGCAATAAACTTATTGTAACCCTGCCACAATGTATGGCACTGTACTGTGAGAACTCGTTAACACTATTTTTAGTGCTTGTGTTGAATGAACATGCCACACGAGAAGCAGGATCTTAATATTATGTTAAGGTGTTTCCATCCATACATATATATATATATAACTGGCAGCAAAGTTTAGCAAGTTGACTTAAACTTTTATAGCAAATATATATATTTCAGTTACGTTAAAATTAGGATAAAAATGTTCCATCTATGGTGCAATATGTACTCACTAAATTATGTATGTTAAATTTGAAGCTAGCAGCTTCACTCCAAACTAAAGGACGTTTTTATAATCCAAATATCTTCGTTTACTGCTACCCGGTTCCAAATAGCGAAGAAAATATCCAGTATAGAACAATTGGAGGACTTTTGAATTGTTTAGTACGAAGTTTTATTTTATACAAAATCACCAACACTGTACACTTTCTTATGCACAAGGATTTTATGTAACCACTCGTGATTAATTGGAACTATATGCATATCCGCTTTTTCTTCTGTTTCCTTTTAAATGTGCAGATTCAGGACAGAAGTAGAAACTTATTTCACACGAAAATTTACAAAATTTTAATATGATCATCACGGCACCTCACTTTTATTGGGCTATAATACAAATATTATATTAAATTAAATTAATTATAGTGCACATATAGCAAAAGACAATAATTGCCTTTTATCCAGAGAAAGAAAGAACTTGATTTGTTCATTCTTATAATAAAAGTGGAACCAAAGGGACGACTAAAGAGTAATACACTACCGAACACGTAACACTCAAGACTGAAGGTGTACGTTTCGATTACAATCCTTCCAAGTGAAAAATTCAAATAGGATTCGCCTTCGAGGAACTCGTCTCTCCATATACAATAAAGCCGACATACCTGTTGTTTTGTCCGTGTACTTGTACGGCATACATTCGCGAAAACCCTATTATAACATAAGAAACATACATAAGTTCGACCAATACAGTTTTTCCCTTGTGGTCGTTTCAAACGGTTCCTTAAAGCGATTTCTCCAACCTTATCGCCAGCTATGTCCATTCAGCACACCGCGAAGACTTTCTGCACAACATACCCGTCTGTGTTTCAACACACAACAACATTGCAGTGGGTCAATTAGTTGGGGCTCGCGAATGAACGGATTTTTCAGCTTGGCTATTATATCCGAAATCACTTTCGTCCTTTCGAAAAAAGGGGGTAACAATCTAACCGACTCTCTATAGCATATGGTATAAGCAAGGTATACCTTATCGACTTTACCGGTGCCAACAACAATTAAAGTTACCCGGTGCCGGTTTTTCGAAAAGGATTTTCTCAACTTTGACGATGTACATATAGACGAGGTGAATGTTGGTCGAACTGACCGTTATTGTGTTACGTATATGAAAGAAAACACGCGACTTCTTAGTTCTTAGCCGACGATATTCAAATGAGCCTTATGGTCATCGTTTAAGGATGTAGTCGGCTTTAAGAATTATACATGTAACTATACGACCCCCTCATTCAATGGCTAGAGTCGTTAGGGTGAGAACCTCTCCTGCCCCCTGTTTAAAGTGTCGAGCTTCCAAGAGACTTAAAGTCTTGCTGCGCTACAGCATGTTATTGCTACAAGCGCTCTTCCTGTATGAACAATTTTAATTGTTGTTCGGCTACTACATTAACAACTTTTGCGAACAATTGGGACGAATGTTCGTTTATGAAGTCGGTTTTTCTTTTCTGGTATTTTAAGCCAAAAATTGGTGCTATGTGTATATCCTGCAGACCTACTGTGACCAATATAAGCGCGTTTTAATAAATTCATTGAATTATGAGGGCGGTAGTAGAACGCACCGAATTTTCATGGGATTCTATGCTTTTTATGAATATGAACAGATTTTTTGAGGGCACGGTTTCGTTGGTGAAGTGTTTCTTATCAGGTAAATGGAAATATTGTTTATGTGTAGAATAAGGTCGGCATTTTAGTGTTTTGATTTAAAAACTAGTCCAGTCGCTCCATGAATGGATGTTATCAGAAGTGTATTACAGATACAAATTTCAAAATAGGAAAAAAGGATTAAATTTCACACAATTGTTTTTTTACCGATTTAACCCAAAAAATATGTATTTCCGTAGTAGCCCATAAAAACCTATGAAAGTTTCTTGAGATTGGATAATTTAATTTTTGGTGTTTCATTCACATAGTAACTCATCGGGCTAACAACTATCAGTTTAATTAATCGTTTGGATTAATATTCATATCCATAACAGATAACACTAACCGTTTTAACAAGATTGCTTGGCTTAATTACCTATTTAACTATGATTGCCACATGACCTAATTCACCACCCAAAAGTTGCGACCCACTACCCTGTGTTGCGTGTCAAATCATTCTAATGTAATGCTTATTGAAATTATATTACGAAAAAGACGCCCTACGTCTTTTATAGGCTATACAGCTTACACCTTGCCTTCTTACAGGTATAGCAGATGCTGCTTGCAGCAAGTAAAGATTCTATTTTTTTACATACACTTAACACATGAACACGAAGACCTTCAACTAAATTCCCATAACCATAACTTTAAATCAATTTCATGATGTGCAAAAGAAGTATGTATGTATGGAAGAAGCATTAAATTTTAAGACACTAATGGTAAAGCCGCTCCTCTTTAAAGTTCCTCCGGCAAATTTGTTTGTTGAACCTTTTATGAAAATTAATAGTGTGTAATGATTTTCAACATAGGTGCATGAGTGTGTGGATAGGGCGGATATGTTGATGTGGGTGCTACTTTTGAATAAATTGTTCATTATAAGAATTGCATAAAAATCAGAGGCAGCGGCGTAACGTACGGTGTTTCATGGGTTCAAATTCCAAAAACATAAAGAATTTTTGGTATATTACGCTTTTAGGTCCCCAAGGGAAATTTTTCTTGTTCTTCTTATCGACACTAGCGACACCGTCCGCCATAAAGCTATGTGTCCGCTTTATGGCGGAAAATATCGGAAACACCAAAAATTTCCCTTGGGGACCTGAAAGCGTAATGTACCGAATTTTTCGTTTATAGATCCTTGTGCGAAGCTCTCTTAAAAACTTGCATTTTTATAAATCTGAAAAAATACGAAAGTCAGCTGCAGAATTTATGATAGTGACAAAACATTTATGTTTGTTTACTCACAATATTGAATTGTGTTTATGCCGGAGAGTGACAGGCGCAACTTTTTGGTCAGTGTCTCTTGACCTGGTTGAGTATGGATCAGGGGCGGCGCATAAGGGCCCGCAGAGCCGCGTGGCGGGGGCCCACGAGATTTAGAGGCCCAAAAGCTACATAAAAGAATCCTCGAGCCATAACAGCACAAAAAACAATATTCCGACGTAGGTATGTTCTGTAGACAAGCAGAGATATACACTTTTCAAAGTGAAAACAGATGCTAATATTATTGTGCCTTTTCCACCATAGGTCCCTTAGATAAGCCTCACTACGAAAGAAAGGCTATTTCCGTTTGTCTGCCTTTGTGAAACATGAACACGAAAAGAACCGAAAATTATTTCTGGTCCGCAAAATGGCAGTAAGGGGTTCAGAACGGCAAACATTTTTGCGGAACATACGCAACTGTTTTGTTTCGTAACCTCACCCAATAAAAGTGAGCCACCCAATTTTCGTGTTTTTCCAAAATGTTGATATAGATGTCGAATGAAGTAACAATATAAAGAAAGTCAACACATTGAAGCAATTTTTGTCAACTTAAGCCTAAAACACTTCATGTTGTCCTAACATTTTTAAAAGTTCATCAGACAAACCGGATCCTCAGATTTCCACAAAAAAAAAATCTTCTAGGGTTGAAAAAATTTCTTTAAATTTTTATAATCATTCATAGTGCAAGAAAACGTTAAAAATACCTCAAAATCAAAATCATACATTTTCCAAAGTAAATGTATACAAAAAAAAAACAAATTATTTTGTGTTGTTGTTTTTGTGTAAAGATAAGTTAAACTTTCAAAATTGTTTTGCGTAATTTAATCTAAATTTATCTAAAATAAGAAGTCGGGTTTCGGCTCTATGAACACCTTATAAGCCTCCATCTCGGTATAAATTTGATCCTGGTATGGCTGTGGCATTTGCTGTAACTGTAGATGCGGTTTGTAATCCAACCCACCCTCTTCCTTGCAAGTCCCATATGACCAAGACGATTTTTTAGGTCCCTCTGCAGATAGACAATCTTAAAACATTGTTGAAGATAGTACCTTCTCTATAGGGTGTTTGTACCTAAATTCCAGTCCTCTCTCTCATGTACTGTCAAACTCGAACAAAATAGTTCGCTATAGAACTTCGTTTAATCTAATTAGTCGTTGAAGACTAAAATATTTTATCTTGCTAGCGGTATATACACGGTCATTGGGGCTGTGGTGCTGAGGCGACATTTGGTTTGAATGGAGTCTTACTAGGTGTTCAGGCAGTGCTACGGCATCCAACATCTAGAATGAGACCTACTATAGTATCGTGGAGAAATTATCGAACTGCCTGGGCCTACGAACGTGATGTGATAGTTCATGCAAAAATTGTAGCATAGTTAGCAATCTTATGCCAGTGAATAGTAACAGACACTAAAATCGGAGAAAAACTACGTCTTATAGGTACACTGAGACAAAATACACGTTCTGTAATCAAGAATGTTTTTTCTTAATAGTAGAATGTTCACATTTAACACTAAACAATCTTAAAAAAATTCTGTTTCGTTTTAATTTGAGTACAAGAACTGTTATATTCTTATCTAAAGATAAAATGTTCTTACTTTAAGTAGGGCCAGAAATAAAACAGAATAGATTGCTGTATTGAATTTAATAATATGGAAAACACGTTCTGAAATTTTTGAAGGATTTTGTCTTCAAATCTTTGGACCCCGTATCGGCTCTCACTGTAGAAATTTTTTATGTTTTTCGGAGCGTAATGGGGTAATGGGGTAAATTAAATTAAATTATTATTATTATTATTGGCCAACACCTATAGAGGTCAATGCTGGACTGTGTGAGCTTTTTCATATTAAAATAAAAAAATAACGATTGATGAAATTAATAATTTAATAAACGTTACAACAAGAACGCCATTCTCAATATAAGAATGCAAAGAAACAAAATAACTCTTAGCAAAGTTATTTTAAGCATGGCGTTCTTAATTTTATTAGGAACACTGTAACGTCAAAAATGTTTAAAAAAAGTTGATTTTCTCTCAGTGTAGGGAGGGCCCACTCACGAAATTGGCGGGATTGCCCCGAGTGAAGTTATTCCGCCACTGTATGGAATGGATCTATCTGAATATCAATTTCTTTTGTGTTTTTGCTCATATGAATATTGAGCAAAAACACGCAAGGTTCTTGCGTAAAATTAAGCCTATATGATTCAGTTGTTGTAGTATTTGAATCTTAAAGTGACTGCTACATCATCAAAAAAAAATATGTTCACAATATTAACAAAGAGATAACTATTGATCTATTGACCGAAATGGCTAAGGGCTCCATGACACAGTCATATTTATAGTCATATTTCTAGTCATATAATTAAGCCTACTCGATTCATTCGGTTAATTTTTTACACGTGCACTAAACGAAATCGAGTAGGCTGAAGGATATGATAATATCTATTATAATATATATTACCAATATATGACTGTGTAATAGCGCCCTAAGTCAGAAAGCATTTTTCTTTAACTAAGACTCAAGAAATCAAGCAACAGATGCTTGCCGATTTACTACTGGTGAGTGCAGATAATACATCAGTCATTTCCCCTGCGTAGCATGAATTTGATTTCAGTGGATTTAGTTTGAGAGATAGTTGATGTGGTCCTATAATCCAAGGCAATCACTTTTAGTCTAGAATCATGTTTCGAGACAGGTATGTGAATGCTTCAAATGTGTGTTATGTTCTGTCATTTTTCCTGACGAAAAAAAAGCCGATCGTGAGGGGCCCCCATTTCGATTTAGAACACACAAAATTTGGGAAACGTTACGCCACTGATCAGAGGTGTGTAATATTTGACCCCATGTAGATAAAGATTGAACAATCTAAGAATGTAGGTAGTCCACAATATTTCAGACAAATACGAAATTGCATTTAGTCTTTTGTTATACATACATACATGCACACTATTCAATGATTCACCTGGGTTTTGAAAGTGAGATGACACGAACAACAGCAAATATTCTGGAATATCCATTTATACATACTTGTCTGAAATGGAAACGAATAAAGCTACATTGAAATACCCTCTGATTCAAGGACGTAGCCAGGGGAGGGGTCCATGGGGTCCGGACCCCTCCCGAAATGTTTTCAATGGGCTTTGAAATTTCAGTGATGATAATAACATAAAAACTGTTATAATGAACATGTCAAAACGTTGGGTTAGCTGGAAATACGTTTTCTAAGGGATATTGGCTATGAATCGCGTTAGAAGCGATAGCTGCAAAGAAGTCAACGTGTGTTAGAAATGAATGAGTTTATTTGAGTCACCTCGCAGTTAAGATTAGATTTTCTTGTCCTAATTAGCTCTATCAATAAATTACCCGGTTTTGGAAAGTAACCTCTTCTCTGAGTTCTCTCACAGTTAATTTATTTTAGATATGCTAAAGTTGTTCCTTTGTCAGTGATAAACTTTGTTAAATTTCTACAATACCCGGAGGACAAACCCGAGAAAACCTACATTGAATCCGATTTTGCTGAAAGTATTGGTTTTCAAGAACAGCTTCATGTTTTACCACTCAAGGTGTTCTTTCTAACCAACTGAAATGAAAACGTTATGTACGTTAATTTTTCGCTGATATAATATTCCTCCAATTTGTTTAGTTCTCAAGTCTCCAAAAAATTTCATTTTCATTCCGCCCGAGGTCTATTCAGGCCTTTTAATGACACCAGCCCAGATGATTTTTCTCCGATTTGTTTAAAGAAATTTGCAGAAAAAAATAAGGTATCCCCTTTCTTTGCTTAGTTAACCAATCACTCTATTCTCAACACTGGAATTTAAGCTATGTCTTGCCTCGTGCCCACACTTAAAAATGGCGACAAAGCTGAGACTGAAAATTATCTACGAAGTAGCATTCCCTCGTCAATCCTTCAATTGTTTGACCTGGAGGATGACCAGGGTTACATCCTTTACACCTCTAGTTCGACCACTAATAATTTTGTTTTTTTCAGAGGTAAATCTACTACTACAAATCTTATATTAAAATTACACCTTAAAGTCTCTCAAAAATTGGTCCCACTTTACCAAACCGATTCAGAAATTTAAATCTAACCTTTTACTATAGTTAAACTAAAATACTTTCACTTCGGTGGCCCCTCATTAACAGAATAGACAATACCGATCCGTGATTGTAACCATAACTTTAACTAATTCAAATCAATTTCCACCAACATCAGGCATTCCTCAGGGATCAGATACGTTGATCCACTTTTGTTTTCAATTTTTTTAGATATCAGAAACTACTTAAATCCCCTATGCAATTGGAGCGGATGAAATCAATCGGTATACATCGAATAAAAAGGCATGAATGTCAACAAATTTTTTTAGTGATGTATTTTTCCTGTATCATCAAAAACACAATAAAACAGTTCTTCACTAGTAACACAAAAAAAAATTGATTAAAATTAAATTTCTGAAATCGAAATTTGGACCCCTCCCGAAACAAATTCCTGGCTACGTCCCTGCTCTGATTGATGTTGGCAATTCTAAAACTAGAAAGAGCAGGCTGTCGGATTACATTCTCAATAAGCAAATTCATCCAAATTAAGAAAATGCTGAAATGAAATGTTCTTGGTCAGTTTTTCGAATTATTATTATTGGCAGATTTGCAATAATAATGATATTTTTTATTTATGATTACTTTGAAAATTAAAAGAGATTTTTTTTTTCACCGAACAGGGCCGTGTTAGGGGTAGTTTAAGAAGCCGTTCTGAGACTACGACTGTTTTAAATGCGTCAATTAAAGAAAATCTATCAAAAATAAATATACATAATTATTAAAATTGTTGTGTTAATTTAGTTACCGTTTATGGTTCTCTTGCATACTACTAACATTGAGTAAATCTTTAGCTGACAAGTTTTTTGCTGATGGCATCTTGTACTTTAGTGGTTGCTTCAAAATGAGTCAAAAACTGGATGATCTACTAATGCCAATCTCGTTTTGATAATATTCCCAGTAATCAATTAATAAAGTAGAAATCAAATTTAGTAGGAAATAATAATCTCTTGAATTGACAAAGGAGGATGCGCACTTTTGTATGAAACTTGGTCGTTGACTGAACAGCAGTAGAATTGGTGTCAAATCAAAAAAGGTCTCTATTAAAGAATTTTAGGAAAAAAAAACAATGGGGTTCCGGAGGACGACTTTTGTTCGTCCTTTTGACAATTTTTATTGCTTCATAAATTTCGATAGAATATCAGTTATATCATTCGCAAGTTACCGAATAGGTATAAATGAAAAATACCCTATAACCTATACTAAACTTCCTCCAAACCATTTCTGACATATACGAGGCAGCAAAAAAGCTCTTCGGATTAAATCTATAGTATTCGTTAATACTCGTATAAGGTTTGCACCGGAGGTATCCCTAAATTTCATCGTATTGGCTTGGTTTTTTTTTGGTGGGAAGTTTAACCCTTCTGTCGGCACCTACTACAATATGCATATTCTATCCCCAATAGGTTTGGCTGGACCTACTGAGAAAAATATTTTATTTTTTAGAAAAAGTAAAATTTTTATCGGTAAAATCATTCTATCCATTCTTTACTGCAATTTTTCAACAATAAAAGCACCAAAATAATTTTTGTAGATATACTAGAAACGTTTTTAAAGTAGATATATTTTGAGGTGGTATTAGTACAAACATATTTCTCCCTTATTTTCTTCTTGTTTTGCTTCGCTATTTGCATTGCGTATATCTCGTAGATATTTCGATCGAATTTTCTAATTCCAATATCTTTGGGGAAATATTTAGCACTTTGTTGGCAGATTTTACCTCGATATTAGTCCGCAGATTTAGAGAAATAGATGGGAAGAAATAGACAATTTTCAAGGCAAATATCATTTAATTCAAAAATTTTCGTAAATTTTTTGATAAAATCTATTTAGAAAGAAGTTTGCAAGTCATTCATACTTAGTCCTTACTTTTACAAAGGAAATAAAACTGGTTTGAATTTCCTAGGATCAAATCTCAGTTGATTAGGTGGTGTTATAAAATGTGACGAAATTAGGCATACCCATTTCCGAACTTCACGGCCTTTTATAGAAAAATCTCAGAATTTTTTATCGTTTATAGTTCAAATTGAGTTTAAATGACATTATTACATCATAAATAACAGAATTCAATATTTGCACTTCTTACTTCAAGAGAAAAATGGGGGGGAAAAACTATAGGTCTGGCCAGACCTATTGGGTGTCAAAAAACACTATAAATTGAAAATCATCAAAAACATACTTAAAACTTCAACCGATGTTTTAAAATTTTAGCAAATCCCTTCTAAACATATTATTCTAGGATATCATGAAATACAAAGTCGCTGCGATTTCATCTTCTATGCTTTTACACCAAAATATAGTGCCAAAGGTCTGGCCAGACCTTCGTGCCGACAGAAGGGTTAATGGGGCTTCACTATAAAACCAAACTAATTGTAAGCCACCTATGATTCGAGGAGCAATATTAGCATGTTATTTTGAAAAATAAAAAAACCGGGTTGGTCGGGTGTATACTTGGGGGGATTAGCTATATTTTTGAAGAAAATCTGCGGAAACTACGAATTTGCCTTGCTTGATAAGGCACTACGTGAAAAGGATAAAGCCAGCAGCAAGTGGAAGCGTTCATCTTCTCTCCTCAATCTCTCAAACTTCAAACGCAGATGCTAAATGTATCACTCATACCGCAATGAAAAATTACTACAACAATATAGAAATGTCCCTCTCGGCTAATCAAGTCAACCCATTTTGGTCTTATACGCTTTTAGTTCGTCTCAAGTGGTTGTTATTATTGATAGCTTGAAAGCAGATGGTGGTTCTGATCTTGATGATTTGCCTAATTTTTTCATTAAATCCTTTATCATCCTCGTTAAGTATTTCCTTTCTTTTTAACCTATGCCTAAATAGTTGAGTTTTTCCTAAGCCATGGAAAGCGGCTAATATCCTTCCTATTCCTAAATCGTTTAACATTTTCTATGTTCTAAACTACCGTCCCATATCCCTTTTATCCTGCTTTTCAAAAATTAATGAGCGTGTCGGCCATAATTAACGGTATCCGACTGTCTCTGAACTTTTCGCCCTGAACTTTTCGCTGAGTTTCGTCAAAGGTCGTTCTGCTTGCACCAATCTCCTGAGTTGTACACCGACTTTTCGAAGGCATGGTATTTTACTTGAAAACTTGACGATTTTGGTTTTAATGATTCCATTCTAGCCTGGCTCTCGTCATATAATAACCGTGTATTTTTCCACCACTACAGTTCAACATTTTTAATAAGGATCAGTGGCGGATTTACCAGTAGGCTGAGTAGGCCGGAGCCTAGGGCGGAAGATTTTAAGGAGGGTGATAAATTTGGGACAAATATTATTTTAAACACATCACATTTATAGTCTAAGAAAAATGGCATATTTGGTCGGCAAAAATCCTACATCGGAAATTTTTTTGGATTATGGTTGGGAATGGTCCCCAGATTATGGCATTAAAAGTCCCAACCGATCGGGGGTCCGCAACCTTAAAAAAAGGGAAGAAAGGGGGGCATTTTTTCGGTTTTTTGCGATTATTTCAAAAACAGTAAGAGATACAGAAAAATGGTCTGAGGATGAAAAAACTACATACGATATCTTTGCAATGATATATAACACATTAGAGTTTAATTGAATATTTCGGCGTTAGAATAGAACATAAATTAGAATATTTTCATTTTAGACCTTTTTTAAAAGCTCCATAACTTTTGAAAGAACGCTAGTTCAGCCGTAAAATTTTGTATAAGTATTCACAAGTTTAAGATAATGTTAACGTAAACATTGAGTCGCTCCAGTCAAGGACCTCCATTATCCCCCCATTTAAATTTTTCAAAACGGCATATCCATAACTCCCCCAAAATTGAAGCAGAGTGCTAAATTTTGGTTTGTTGCGATTGGAGGTCATAGTCAGCTAGCTCATTCGGATAAAAACTAAGGGTACCTCCCATACAAAGTGGCCCAAGACAACTTTGTTCCACAGTTTATAAAATGAGTAGTACGTAGAACAAACTCCTGATGGGTCACTTTGTATGGGAGATACCTTTGGTTTTTATTCGAATGAGCTGATTTTTGGTGGGTGGGGTCACCATGACCTCCAATCCTAACAAACCAAAATTTAGCACTCTGCTCCAATTTTAGGGGGAGTTATTGATGTGCCGTTTTGACAAATTTAGATGGGGGGATAATGGGGGTCCTTGACCGGAGCGACTCAGCGTTTACGTTAGAATTATCTTAAACTTGTTGTTAATACTTGTACAAAATTTTACGGCTGAACTAACATTCTTTCAAAAGTTTTGGAGCTTTTAAAAAAGGTCTAAAATGAAAATATTCTAATTTATGTTCTATTCTAACGCCGAAATATTCAATTGAACTCTAATGTGTTATATATCATTGCAAAGATATTTTTATGTAGTTTTTTTCGTCCTCAGACCATTTTTCTGTATCTCTTACCGTTTTTGAAATAATCGCACAAAACCGAAAAAAGGCCCCCCTTTCCCCCTTTTTTTAAGGTTGCGGACCCCCGATCGGTTGGGACTTTCTATCCCATGATCTCGGGACCATCCCCAACCATAATCAAAAAACAATTTCCGATGTAGGATTTTTGCTGTTCGATGGCCATATTTTGGTCCAATTTTCTTAGACTATTAATACCGTTGAAAACCAAATTCGGAATACGAATTTTATTGCCAGATATAGCAATTTTCCTTCTCATGACATATGTACATTTTAGCTTCTAGAAGCAGTGTGTTTATAGCACAGTGAGACCCATAAGTAAAGGGCGCCACAAACCTGACGATTTCTCGGCCGATCGATCGGGCAATCGATTGCCCACAATCGATCTGCCGCCTGTACAGCACATACATTAGGCAATTTATCGGGCAATCTGAAATGGACAGTCTCACGGTCCATAAGACACAGCAGAAAATAGCGAAAATTATACCTTTTTTTGCGATGGAAGATGGACATCCATTGCTACAACCACAGCGTGAAGAACGACCTCAGGTTTACGTCAAAAAATCAGCAACTGAGAACACATGATTGTCATGACAGCTTGTACGGAAAATTGCATTGGCAATGCGTTCCACATGTCAAATCAAAAAATTGAATCCGATGGTCCCCTAAACCTTCCGATTTATCTCGCAATCAAAAAATCGGGCCGATCGATCGGAGGGTCTATGGTGCCTCTAAGAGTGCAATTGATAGTACAATCAAGCTTATTTTCTGTGGAAAAAGCACATTTTCTGTGGAGAAAGCACATTTTCTCTAGCGAACTCGGAGTGGAAAAAATGAGCTTTCTCCACAGAAAATGAGCTGCTGTTGCACAATGATTTTTATACCCTTCGCTCATAGAGTGAGGGTATATTAACTTTGTCATGAAGTTTGTAACGCATTGGAGGAAACATCTCCGACTCATATACATATGTATATGATCAGCATGACTTGGGGAGTCGATTGGGCGATGTCATAGTCTGTCCGTCTGTTGCGACGCGTTTTACTCGGTCAGTTGAAAAGCTATGAAGCTGAAATTTTGCACAAATGCTTCTTGTTTCTGCAGGCAGTTTGTATGTTTGAATCGGTAAAATCTGACAATGGGGTCATGGGGCTGCCATACAAACCCAACTCCCCAAATTAGGTTCTTCTAAGAAAAACTTTTTTATTTGTGTACGAATTTCAACCAAATTTCATAAAAATGTGTTTCTATTGATGACACAAAACATATATAAGAATGGATCAAATCGGACCATGGGGTCATGGGGCTGCCATACAAATCCAACCCCCCATTTTGGTTCTTCTAAGAAAAACGTTTTTATTTGTGCACCAATTTCAACCAAATTTCACACAAATGTATTTCTATTGACGACACAAAACATATGTAAGATTGGTTCAAATCTAACCATGGGGTCATGGGCCTGCCATACAAACCCAACCCCCAAATTAGGTTCTTCTAAGAAAAACTTTTTTATTTGTGCACAAATACAAATCATAGGAACGCACGAAATTTAGACCAAATTTCGGCCGCACCCGAAATTAGCTTCGGTCTCGTTTTTATTTACATATATATATTATTTTTTGTATTAGGAATTTCATTTTCATCTTATGGTCCTTTACATTGTAGTTCTTCAATATTTTTTTCTGTTTTCTTCTTTCGAAACTTTTTCTTTTAATTAATACTTGCTGTACCTGTGTGTGCTTTTATATATTTGTTCCTCTTTAACTTGT
The DNA here is from genome assembly GCA_949715475.1 of Microchrysa polita. NCBI lineage: Eukaryota > Metazoa > Arthropoda > Insecta > Diptera > Stratiomyidae > Microchrysa > Microchrysa polita. The sequence continues at coordinate 127,386,640 of OX454415.1, read as the reverse complement.
TTTTATTTAACCTGCTATATCAATTGCAGCCCAACCCGAAAAGAAACTGTTTTAGTTTTGCGAGGAATCGGGCCATCTTTGTATAACCGAGAGATCAAACCGCTGCCATCTTGATAAACAAGTCAAACTGCAGAAACCTAGGCTGACCAAATTGAATGAGGCCAATATCACAACAGAGATTTAAGGAGAAGAGATATAAGAGACAACGGAAAGTTCCATTTTTTCGTGTAATTTCAGCCCTTTTCTACAATGAATTTCCCGATAAAATGAGAAGAAAATGGGGGTGGGATTTAAGTAATCCTATTAGAAGCCGACTTTCCTTTCGTGTGACCAAATTTCCGTTGGTGTTCCAATGTATATGTATAGCTAACAGAAAATCACCAGGCAAAGTTTGTATATAGCACAAAAAAAAGAATACATATTTACCACCAAAAGCAACACAAACTGACATTTTTTCTAATCTTAATGTCCTAGTAATATAAAATTCTGGATCGTTATTTTTTACGCATATGCCTTTCAGACACAATGCATCAAGGACTGTTGAAATCCTTTTCCATATGCCTTTGTCTTACCTTGAAACTAATTGCCCTCATTCATCGACCGAATAAACCACTCATAATATAACGATGACGTCATTTAATTTTATTTTGCTAATAAAGGCTAATCTTACAGTACAGTTTTTCCTTCTAAGAATAATACAAAAATCAAGAAATTATGCCCATATCGTACCCAATCCTATACGCGTATGGTTTGTGGATCTTAATCGCCCTCGAAAACATCCTTTTTTTTCTCACATACCGCCATAATGGAACTTATTCGGCATTCGCTAAAATACTCCATTACTCATTGTCACCCTTTCGCTGCAAAAAAAAATGTGGCTTTCATCACATGAATACGATTACAAAAAGAAATCAGGTCCTAGGTCGACAACGGTGCTTGCCAATGTCCACGGTGCCACGGTAATTTAACAAAATACATAATTTGTATACCTTCACGAAAAATGTGCCATTTCATCGTTTAGCCGTTAAAATGTTAATCTATACAACGAGTTGGTCCACCCCATGATATTTTGGAATTTTTGAAACAAATGAGGATAAATACCTCAGGCTCCAACGCCAACTCATTAAGAATCCTAAATGATGAAAATATTCGAAGTACGCACCTGCTGCCGATGGGAGGCCAGCGAGAGTTCATGTTTTTATGGTTTCTGGAACGTATTGCTTATTCATAATATCGGGGCCAAACGGAACCGCGTATACATATAATCTTGACCTCGATATTCGGAGCCTTTTTTCGTTAAATTTCGTCTCATCGGTGGCGAAATTGAAACAACGAATTATTGCCGACGTTTTTCCTCATTGTTGAAGGCCGACCGACCTGCTATGGTATGGCGATGTTGATGACCATTTGTTTGCGAAGGAAAAACCATGCGTAGGTTGGTTTCATTCAAGGCTCTCAACATCGTTCGTCATATTGTTGAGAATGTTCGAAAAAAAATCTACGAGGAACCTCACGAAATCCGAATGAAAAAGTATGAGAAATGTTAATCGCACAAATACATAGAAGCTGAGGCTTCCCCGGGAGACTATATGGTCGCAAAAGTTTTATTCATTCAGCCGAAATCAGCACGTCATATAAACCGGGTGTCCTTACGCATAAATTGCCGGGACGATTGTCTTAATCCTTCAAGTGCTCTTTTCCACGCCAACAAGTGCAAGTCGAAGGACTTTTGGAACATTACGCTATCAGCTTCGCAAGAAGAATTTTCTTGTTCTTGTTATCGACACTAGCGACACTTATCTTACCGTCCGCCATATAGCGGACATATAGCGGAAAATATCGGAAACACAAAAGTTCCCCCTATTAAAGCGGATAGCAGAACATGCCAAATGTTTATTTGGCCATATAATAAAGCATGAAATTGTCCATTATGTATAGGTAGATTCAATTGATTTCAAAGGAGTCCGGAAAGGCGCTCAAATCAGTTTTCTTTCTAGGCCCACGGGTTTAGAATATTCAAATAAAAAGTGTTGAATTAAAATCCCATTGCAGTAAAATTTCACTTCCGACAAAGTTTATTCGCGAAAATCCTTCAACTTGCAACTTGAAAGTATCCCACTGTTGAGCACATGGCGAGAATGCAGCGGGTGTACTTTATTCGATTGTTGGCATGCTGTTAGGCATCGTAGTTGGTCTGGTCAATATACACTTCTTTGATGGGGTACCCCATTGATTCACCCCTCTTCTCACTTCGTGACTGCTAGAAGCCCTGGCAAACGACCTACCAAGAATCGTGCAGCCATTTCTTAGCTCTAATGAAATCATTACTAAGCACATTCAACCGTAAGAGCTCTATTTGTTCCTTACGCCGCCGCCAACAATCCTGGTATGTGCACTCGTCGAAATTGGTTCCTTCGGTTTTCTATTTCGCATAAGAGGTTGCTCCATATATGAACTCTCGGCATATGCACACGATACACACACTTTGAAAGTCGGGAGAGTTGACCGAGGTTTCGGCCATGTAGAAAGTTTCCTTTGTGCCATATATCTGTACATAAAGGACTTTCATGTCCAGAAGGAATTTATGCAGGCCGGAATTAGGTTTACTGACCCACAGGAATTTTCTGGCAAATATATAGGCGAAAAAACTGGACATTTGACCACCGCGTGTACTCGCCTCGCTTTTGTTTCAAGTGAGCGCAGAAATTTACGCGAGAGTACAAGGCTGTAAGTCATCGTGTATCATAAAGAGGCGAATATGTTTCGTTTAGGATTTCACTTTGTTTATGATTAATACGGTCATAAAGCAGAGGACATTTTCTGGTGTACCTCTACAACCAACGGTGAATGTGCTATGGCGAGCTGGACTTTTATTGAGGAGCAAAATTGGGGGAGGTACTCGTAGAAATCGATTTATGTTTTGTATAATTTTTCAATTTAAGTGGATAATTAGGACGTTGATACTTGGCATTTTGTAAATGGAGTGGAGGAGGTATTTCATGCAATTTTGTGAGCACCTGTTTTCAATTATGATCTAGATATGGACATCGTGACGCGGGATTCTGCGGGATTTTTATCTGGCGGAATAATGACCGTCGGAATTTTGAAGAACGAGAATATGATTGACGGTGTATCAAAGTCAACCGCAATGTTCATACCCCGTTCCTTGAACATTGGGGTTGGCTACACTCTCTCTCTCTAGTTCCTGTCAACCCCTTGTGGGGCATAGGGCATTAACTACGCCTACTCTCCACCTCGTTCTGTTTTGCGCCAACGGCGCTAGCTGCGACCATGTAAGATTTAGCGTTTTCGCCTCGCTTGTTACCGATCTTCTGTATGTGTTCCTTGGCCGTCCAAAACGGCGTCTTGCTCCGGAATCCTGTGGATTCCAGTTCAGGGCCTTTTTTGCGATGTTATTGGGCCCTCTTCGGAAGGTGGGACCTATCCATTGCCACTTAAGTCTTTTGATCGAAGTGCCTATCCTTTCTTGGCCAGTTATAGTGAGGAGATCCTCGTTCGAAATGATCTCCGGCCAACGAATATGTAGGATGCGCCGTAGACACTGATTTACAAAAGTTTGCAACTTATCAGTAATCTCTTTAGTCACCTTCCAGGTTGAACAGCCATATAGCAGCATGGATTTCACATTGGAATTGAAGACTCGAAGTTTGGTGCATCTGGAAATATTGTTGTTTAGCCAGAAAGGAGTCAAATTGAAGAAAGCCGCCCTAGCCTTGTTTATCCGTGATTTTACATCAGCAACCGCTCCACCATCTGCTGTAACTACGCTCCCGAGATAGCAAAATTCATCAACTTTTTCGACTGCCTGTCCCGAAATACAAATTCCGCTTTGCCCCCCCCTGGATATGTGCTCAAGAACTTAGTCTTGGCAGCATTGATTTTCAGCCCCGCATTACGACTTGCGCAATTTAGAGCTTCTGTCATTTGAGCGACATCATCCGTATTAGTTGATAGAAGACAAATGTCGTCAGCGTAGTCAAGATGTTGAAGGTGATCAAACAATTTCCATCTGATACCTTTGTTACGATGTAATTGAAGTGCGGAGCCGAGTACATCACTAATGACAACAAGGAAGAGAATAGGTGACAAAATGCAGCCTTGTCTCACTCCACTGTGCACCTCAAAAGGATCTGAAAGCTTGCCCTTATGCAAGACGTGACATTGGGCTCCATTCCTTAATGATGGAGATTATCTTATCTGGAATATTTCGTCTTCGTAAGGCATCCCAGATGTACTGACGATCAACACTATCAAAGGCTTTTTCAAAGTCGATGAACATGAGATGTAATGGGGATCTCCACTCCGCGGATTGCTCGATGATAATACGGAGGGTGTTAATGTGGTCGCTACAGGAGAACCCTTCGCGAAAGCCAGCCTGTTCATAGTTCAATGTGCTATCGACTTTTTCCTTGATTCGTCCTAAAACAATCTTAGCCATCAACTTGGAAATAGCAGGAAGTAGACAGATCCCACGCCAATTATTACAATTCTTCAGGTCACCTTTCTTCGGAATTTTAATAATTGGCTACACTAACTTTAATAATCATTTATTGCTACATCTCGTGTATTTTTGGGTAACGGTAACGCCATATTAAAAAATGACACTTACCCAGGTTTGTTTCACGCGGGCCACTATCCTGCACGAGATAGAGTTTAGGGGAATCAAATATAGATGGCTAATGCATAGGGGAAAAATACGGGAATTTTGTTTTTCTATGTTGGCGTACGGGTAAAAAATAACAATTCAAACCAATTGTGAGAATTTCCTCATGATGGTTTCAGACTTGCAAATAAATAATCGTCTTTTGTGATAAAATCCATAAAATCTAAAAAAAGATGCCATCGAGAAAGAGATACAAAGCAACTATCAGCTGTCAGCTGTTTGACAGAACAGCTGGTCTTAACTGGAAACCGCGATCGTTTTACTGTTACCCAAACCTACACGGGACTGAATTGTGATCAATAAACCGCTCTTAATATACCGCCCTTCATATTCCCGTTTTTCAAAACTCCGACAATACATAATCCCGGAAAACAAAATCACGCCCGTTCATAATCCCGGTTTTTGCAAAAAATTCCGCTTTACATTATTAAACTAAAATTTTCCTTGAATTGAATAAAGAACCCATCGATGAAACATTGGGTACGTTAAATATTATGAAGTAATGTGTTCTGGGCACAGTACACTTCCGCAAGGAACAAGCTACTGGTGGCTGACAGTTCATAACATTCCTTGTTAAGAAAAATGATGAAAGTCCCAAGAAAATCGTACTCTCTGGTCTGCATAAAGAACTAATTAAGCATTTGACAAAAAATATTCCCTAAATCCAGTTACAAAAAACATCACCGACATCGAAAGCGTAAACAAACGATGCGCCTCGCATTTTGAAGAGCTTCTCAACGTACCATCCCCCACGGAGCCAGATCTTGAGCAATTAGCCGAACCAGCCCCTCCCGTTCAACCCCCAACAGTAGAGGAGGTGAGTCTCGCCATAAAGTCGCTCCAACGTAATAAAGCGCCCGGGGTTGACAGGATACCAGCAGAACTACTGAATATATGGAACGACGAGGGAATCCCCGAAGATTGGCGCAAAAGCATAATCTGCCCAATCCACAAAAAGGGTGACAAGCTGAAGTGTGAGAATTACAGGGGCATATCATTAGTTTGTACGGCCTATCAGATATTATCTAAAATTCTTGAAAAGAGAATTAATCCGTACGCAGAACGAATCATTGGCGAGTATCAAGGCGGCTTCAGACCTGGTCGTTCAACTACCGATCAGCTTTTTACAGTGAAGCTACTACTCCAAAAGTGCTGGGAGTATATCTTCGACGTATACCAAATGTCGACTTCAAGCAGGCATATACGACAGTATCGATCGAAGAGTACTGTATAACATTTTGCTGCATTTTGGCATACCCGGAAAGTTAGTGCGACTCACAAGGATGACGATGACTGATACCGTCTGGCAGGTCAGAGTGTAGAACCGACCCACTGACCTATTTGAAACTCGTCCTGGACTCAAGCATGGCGACGCTCTTCAGCCTTGCTTTGGAGTATATAATTCGAGCCATCAATATAGACAGCAGCGGAACGCTACTCATCAAGTCGAATCAATTAGTAGCGTACGCCGACGACATCAACATCATGTCTCGAAGATTGGGTGATGCAGAAAGCCTTCTGCATAACCTCAATAACGCCGCAAAGAAAGTTGAACTACATATCAACGAAAGCAAAACAAAGGCCATGATTCAATCGAAAACAAGGACGCTAGCAAATTCAAGCATCACAGTGGGGGACCTTAATATTGAGTATGTAGGCCGTGTTTTTTAATTAGCTAACCTACACTATCCGGGGTAATTTTCATACAAACGCTAACCTGTGACTTTATTCAGGTTAGAAATTATATTGCTATCCAGATTTAATGAGCTTTCCAAAACTCGCCTAAATGTATGCAATCCCAATTATTTTCTAGTACGTTTTTCAATGACTAGCAAAAATTAAATTTTGAAATGAAAAGCTCTAAGGTATAGTTTACATGCAACACACAAGTGTGTGCAAAAAATATAGTTTTTGCTTGTAAATTCATGTTAAAAATGTTGTTCGTCGAATTCTTATTCTAACAAAATTATGATTCCTACATAAAAATATGTTTTCATTAAAAAAAATTACATGTTAACTTTTGCGTTTGTAAAGTGAAAACGGGGCTGTAATATTTTTGAGCAATGTTTTGAAATTAATGGCAATGCCTACGTGACAATTTGAAATTTAACCTGGATGCTACCCTTGATAGTTTTTTTTTGCGCGTCTGGGTTAGCAAACCTGCCCCCGATGTAAAAAAAACACGGCCGTAGACAACTTCAACTATCTGGGTTGTAACTTATCAAAGGACCCCAACGAAACCGACGAAATTAAGCGACGGATACAACTAGCCAATAAGACCTATTTCTCGGTCCTCCCTATAATTAATTCGAAACTTGCGCATAGGAACACGAAGCTCCGCGTGTACAAAACGATCATCCGACCTGTGCTATATTATGGCTGCAAAAATGGACCCTCACCCAAGCCTCCGAAATTTTGCTAGACAGATTCGAACGAAAGGTCCTTAAAGGTTAAAGTGTGTTTTCCAAATTGAAATCCTTTTGAAATATAAATGTCAAAAGGAACCTACCGTTAGAGAGCCAACACATGGAAGCAACTAACGTCTATTTTTTTAAATTTGACAGTTCAAAGTACCGTTATAAAAGTATTAGTTGCTTTTTTTTGCTTATTCCGTGTAGTTTTGGGTAACGAACACGATATAAAAAATACACTTACCCAGCTAATTTTTGTATCTCTATGTTGGCCTACCTGTGGAAAATAACAATTCCAAACAAATGTGAGAATATATCATATACATTATGGTAGTTTTAGATTTTTCAAAAAAATAATAATCTTCTTTTGTGATGAAATCTATCAAATCTAAAAAAAAATAAGCCGACGAGAGCGAGACAAAGATACAAAGCAACTGTTAGTTGCAAGCTGTTTGAGAGCAGTGTTAGCCTTAAGGTCCATCTAGGTTAGCCGCCAAATGGCGTCACGTGCAGCCAAATGGCTGTTGTCATTCCATCCAAACTAGTCGCCATTTGGCTGTGCGTCCAGTTTTGATATTCAATATGGCAACTCAACCAACCACTTTGACAACCGCTTGTCAAATTCAAAGTGACAATTTAGCAACTTTTGTTCGTTCTTTTGTGTGTGAAATTGAATAATTCTTGAATGGCCGTGTAATAATTCAAAAGCGCAGAGTCCGATTTTGATAATTAAATTTAAAAAAATCAGCAAAATGAAATGAAATGGTTATGTCATTTTCTGTCTCCATTTGGCTGCTATAGTGTGGATGCTAAGTAGCAGCCAATAATGGCTGTACGCGATGCCAGTTTTTGGACGCGCAGCCATTTGGCGACTAATCTAGATGAAACTTAAAATGCTACGACGGTGATGCTAGCAACCGGCCAAGCGTTAAAATGCTCGTTTGACTCCTGGCACGGCGCGTAAAATTCCGTACTCCAAATATACAATTCGGTGAGAATGAATTAAAGATGATTTGTATTCATCCATCCATTTGGAAAAGGCATTCGGTAGAGTACCTCGTGATCTGATAAGGTTGGCCTTGAGAGCACTTAATGTCCCTGAGGCATACGCCCGGATGATACGAGACATCTATGTTGGAGCTACGACTAAGGTTAGATCAAAAGAATTTCCGGTGAATGTCGGAGTACACCAGGGCAGTTTATTAAGTCTATTAAGGCCTGAGCTCGAAGACCGACAAATGGATTGGTATTGCCATGTCCAAGGGCGTCGGCCTGAGAACCCCGCAAAGAAAGCGATATCAATGGAAGTTCCACTTGATAGACCCAAGGCCAGAGGCAGACCGAAGAACACCTGGATGTGTCAAATTAAAAAGCAACAACAACGCCATTGGTCTCGGCGATGACACGTTCCAAGATAGAGCTGCCTGTAGAAATATGCTGAGATATTACCGCCAAAACGGGCGATCTGCCTACACCGCAGGTCGAGCAACGCGAAGATATGGAGCGGTTTAAAGAACGAGGCAAAGAAGAAGAGGAAGTAAAGGAAATGATCAGTTGGCGCCTGGTCTGAATCCGCAGTTTTATTGTTTTCTTCAAATCGAAGGATTTCAGTCTCGGATACTCCTAAACAGAGAAACTATGTCATCCGCACAATGCTGCTGAGACTGCAGTTTCAAACACAGAAATTCAAAAACAAAAAAAAAATTATTAGGAGTAAAACGCTTAGCACGTACAGGTGACATTTATCGTTAAAAGGCAACAAAGCCTCCTCTCAATTGTCCTTTCTTAAATTATGACCTAAATATGTTTAGCAGCACATTTTTAGCAATATGTTTGAGACCGACAATTTAAACTGTAGGGAAATTTTAATTGTTTTTGTAGATTTGAATTACGTACCCCAGCTCCGTAACAAAATTCGACGCTACGATCATGGTGTTGTAAATTGTTTCGATTTGCCCCCGCAGAAATAAATCCTGGATACGCCCATGGCTAGTACCAATTCAAAGAGAAAATAATCCTTTCTCTAATCGCTACTATACAACAATTATACCTAAGTGGCGGCAAATTGTCCTTTTACCGGGGCGGCGTCACCGCTAGAGGGCGCTGAATGCATTACACAGTTGTGCTAAAACAAAATATTTTGTATATTTTCATCGTTTGGTCTAGACCAAGAGAACTATCTCTATCCTTCAATATTTTTACCGTTACAAAGGAAATTTAGTTTTTAATGCATTCTACACTAAACGCAATGGTCAGAAGGGTTTTTTAGTGATTGAGTGAATACTTTGGCCTCTATTTTATAGTGTAGAGCCTAAACGCTTTTTTAGGCCTACAACGCGTCTTTCGTCCCCTTAAGTATGTTTAAATGTAATAAAAGAAACAACAATTTAAATCCTTACGGAACACAAGGTCGGATTTCCCATATGGGCAACTGTCCGAGGCGGCAAATTGTGAAGAGCGGCTTATTTCTGAGTGAGGCATACTTCCAATAATTTAAAGTTCTGAGATACGCTTTTACAGGTCTTAATTAGCAGTTGAATTAATAAAAAAATATAAACTCTGCAAAAGCGGTATGTGACAGACAGTGGCGTAACGTACGGTGTTCCGTGTGTTCGGTCGCACACGGGCCCCCAACCCATAGGGGCCCCCTAACGTAGTGAAGACGAGTGGACAATTTTGGACTGTGATTAAAAAATACTAGATTTCTTATTCATAGACACACTGAAGCTAGATTTAAAACAGATGAACAAGTTAGGAGTGCTCTTAAATAAAACATTTTGTTTTACTTCGAAGCAGTTGATATGAGAACTTCAAGGAACATCTTATTGTTTCGCTTAAGAACTTCATTTTCGTTACCAGCGATGACCTTAGCGAACATTACGCTATTAGCTCTCGAAAGGGGAATTTCTTCTTATTTTTGTCGACACTAGCGACAAAGCAGCAGCAGCCGCCATATAGCGGAAAATATTTGTAACACAGAAGTTCTTCTTATGAGAACGGATAGCAGGACAAGCCTAATTTTTTTTAAGAATGGCGAGGACTTAAATTTAATTTTATACTTTTGAGAAAAACGTGTGGCTGCCTATTGACTGTTCTACAAAATATTCGTTTTTTTGCACATAGGTATGGTATTGAGTTAAATGCAAATATTAATTTAATTTTTATTTTTGTCATCTGTGGCGTGGTGCATTGCCCTGTCTGCTCCTATTCTCCCTAAATATTGATACAATACATTTCTAAGTAATTATTCAAAATCAATCAAAATTAAGATCATTTCAGAAAATGTGTTTGTAATCTGAATAAAGTGAACAGAAGAAATGACTGCACACATTAACAACTCTGATACTAAACGTAAAATCCAATTAACAAAAAAAAATCAACGGTTTCATAACGCGATTTAAACCAAATCCCTGACTAAATCTATAAGCTTAGAAAGAAAGCTTGGTAAAATGTGGTTAATTTCGCCTATGGTGCACAAAACAGTAAAAACAGTTTTAGTCATGCATCAAATATTCGGAATGTACATTTAAACGGATTCTACTCTACTGTTAAGCTGTGTAAAAAGTTAAGACGATAGTCTGAACATGATTCGAGATTTCATAATAAACCTAAATTTGTCAAGTGTAAATTGCATTTTTACACAGACCCTAATAACCACCTTCAAACAAATCCTGGATTTGAACTATAAAACAAATAATTTCGACTCGCTTACTCGATTGAATCGTGAGGTATAGTATAGTATATACTGTCGATAGTGTAAATCCTCCCATGTCAGTTGGTGTAACCAAAAGGCACCATATCAAAAGTATCTACATCCGACGTAGCTTGTCTATAGAAAAACCAATCACCGAAAAGCTCGAAGACCGACAAATGGATTGGTATTGCCATGTTGCCATGGCGTCCGCCTGATAACCCCACAAAGAAAGCGATATCAATGGAAGTTCCGCTTGATGGACCCAAGGCCAGAGACAGAAGAACACCTGGATGTGTGAAAGGAAAAAGCAACAACAAAGCATTGCTCTCGGCGATGACACGATCCAAGATAGAGCTGCCTGTGGAAATATGCTGAGACGTTATCGCCAGAACAGGCGATGCGCCTACATAGTAGGTCCAGCGACGAGACGCTATGGAGCGGTACGAAGAACGAGGCAAGGAAGAAGAAGAAGAAGTGTAAGTCCCTTTAAATATAGTCCTGGAGTTACTTGTAACTTCAATATTTTTCCAAATTTACAAAATAGTGGTTTACACTTTGTGGGGGCCCCCATTTCGATCTCGCACACAAGATATTTTAGAAACGTTACGCCACTGGTGACAGATTTACATATGTACATAAATTATTGCCGCCAGCAGGTTTTTCAAAATTTAACGCACAATCAACCACTACAAGTTTCAGCTTCCTTTCTTTTTCAACCGCTGTTTTGAACTTGTAAAAAGTGGATTGGTTGAAGCATCAAACTACTGAATCATAGCTACCGTTTGTGCGAGATGAATAAAAAAGATTGGGCAGAATATGGCGTGATAAAGTAATAAGGTGGCTTTGAGTGTTAGTCTGGAAGCTGTCGACTGAAACTGAAGACAGCTGTAATAACGGATATGCAAAATGTGCCCAGTGAATAAATTTAATTTGTTTTTTATTTAATTTTAATTGAATACTCCACTTCAGTTGAAATCATTTTCTGAATAAGTAAAGAAAGAAAATGTCCAAGAGATGGAGCCAATGCCTCTAAAACCAACGAAAAAGAAACGTCATGCACTTGTAGGTGGGGCTTGTGCCCCTTAGGCCAGTCAATAAACCGAAAAATAAGGCGTTAGGTCGCAAAAAATTGCTCGGCTCTGGTTTTTTGGGATATTGTTAGGATAGATACCAGAAGTGTACCACCAAGTTTGCAACTTCGAAAACCCTATGCTAACCCCATGACCCTCAAAAAACCTCAAAACTTTCGGACTTTTTTCATATTTTTGTTTGTAATTTCTAAAAGGTGCTTCCTACAAGTAAGTTGTCCACTGCATTGTTAAAGCTAAGAAAATCTTCTTTAAATTGAGTGTAACCCCAGCTTTGTAGGCGCAAAGGATCCCAAGATACACCACTTTAAACATTGTTTTTTGAAAAAAAGTTCGAAATTGTAATTTCAGTCATGTTCCGAGCTGAATATCGACTTAAATGCGCATTTTACAGAGAAAGTCATGTGACATGAAGTTATAAACCAGTTCCTTAGCTGTACATATGTCGGAACGAATGGAATCAGACCATGGGGTCATAGGGCTGCCCCTGAAAATTAGGTTCTTCTAAGAAAAACTTTTTTCTTTATGTACCAATATTAACCAAACTTCACCCAAGTATGTTGCTGGTTAAGCCTAAAAAAAATATCTAGGAACGGATGAAATCGGAACACTACGTTATAGGGCTGTCATACAAACCAACCTCTGGAAATTAGGTTCTTCTAAGAAAATTTTTTTTCTTTATAGACCAATCTTAACCACCCTTCCCCCAAATGTGTTTTTTAGTAAAGCTTCAAAACATATCTAGAAACGGATGAAATCGGAACACTAGGTCATAGGGCTGTCATACAAACCAACCCCTGATAATCAGGTTCTTCTAAGAAAAACTTTTTTCTTTATGAACCGATCTTAACCAAACCTCACCCAAATGTGTTCCTAGTAAAGCCTCAAAACATATCTAGGAATGGATGGAATCGGAACATTACGTCATTGGGCTGTCATACAAACCTCCTAAAATACAATTTCGGACTTTTTTACAAAAAAAGCACATTTTTTTAGGTGCTGTATCTTGAGATCCTTTGTACCTACAAAGCTGGAGTTACACTCAAAATAAAGAAGATTTTGCTAGCTTTAAAAGTGCAGTGGACGACTTACTTGTAGGAAGCACCTTTTAGAAATTACAGACAAAAATATGAAAAAAGTCCGAAAATTTTGAGGTTTTTTGAGGGTAACGGGGTTAGCACAGGTTTTTCGAAGTTGCAAACTTAGTGGTGCACTTATGGTATCTATCCTAACATATAATATTTATCCCAAAAAACCAGACCCGAGCAATTTTTTGCGACCTAAAATCGGTAATTGACTGGCCTACCTCTTCATCTCTATCCTTGTACATTTAAGAGGGATATCGCATGTCTTAGGGGACAATGACAAAAAAGTGTGTGTAAATGAGGAGAAAGCAGAAAGAAACAAACCGGACTCTCAGAGTTACCATCTAATTTGTACTCCGAGACTTAAAAAAACGTCCTGAGGCTGTAGGTGGGTGCTTTCTCTTACGGACAGACTCGGTATAATCCGCTTTACCGCGTCAAGGACATCTGGAATGAGTGGGTATTATGCTATCAGGCTTACGACCAAGATAAATTTAACCAACAATACAGATACACAATAAATGATCTGCTCCTTTGGTATCGCCGGTTGTTTCCTCTTGTACATAATTAGAACTCCTTTCACGCTGGACGCCAAAAAAGATCGCAAAAACATCTTTCGGGAAAATTAAAAAGGTATGCGTCTCTCCACATCCGCTATTCTTCCTGGTTCTGTTGTAAAACTGGAAAATTGACTTCATTTTCACCAGACGTTATTATCGTACCAGTTTAGTTTATTTTAACAATCGACTGAATTCAATCTACAAATCCTCCCAAGGATGGCGGTTATTTGAGTACTGCCCAAATGCACTGTGTAGAGTAAATCCCGCCCTACGGAACAATTTATTTACGTATTACTTATTATAGCATTTCCCAATTGAATTAAACCTTATCCCAATTGAAAAAATCACTTTCCCAAATGGAAAAATCGTTTTCCCAATTGAAAAAATCTCTATCCCAATTGAAAAAATCCATATCCCAAATGAAAAAATCTTTTTCCCAATTGAAAAAATCCCTATCCCAATTGGAAAAATCCATATCCCAAAAGAAAAAATCCTTATCCCAAATGAAAAAATCTCCACAACAAATAAAAAAAAATTTCAACCTGAAATAACATTTTTACCTAATGAAAATATCCTTCTGTCAAATGGAAAGAATTTATTTCAAAATAAATTTAATATTGAACAAAAATTATAATAAGTATTTTATGTAATTCATTCTTTGTTTTAGAGATTCACATATTTGATTAGGAAATTAATTTATATATTCTATCCGGAAACGTATTCAGTTATCCCTACTTGATTCAGAAAACTGCATATTTGTTTCGGAATTGTACGTACTTCAAATGAAAATGCTTTATTCTTATTTTCTAATTTCACTTACATTAACAATATTATATATAGGTAATGAGATCAGCATCACGCTCAGCAGTGTTATTTATCCCCATAAATGGGTACTCGTTTAACATCTGAGTGAGATCATAGTCCGTCACAAGCTCGTGAGTTCGAAAAACACCATGATCCACGGTGAGATTCGAACTCATGACCCTGTGCACCGAAGGAACTTCACTAACCGCTAGACCAGCCAGACTACTACCGTTTGCTCGACAAATAAATAATTTTGTAAAGCGTCCCTGTACATCGAACTTTAAAGAGTAAGAATTATGGAATCATTTGCATAATACATTATTACACATTTTGTTAATTTGGCAAATATAATTTTTCATACGAGACTTTTTCATTTGGGATATGGATTTTTCCAATTGGGATAAGGATTTTTTCAATTGAGAAAAAGATTTTTTCATTTGGGATATGGATTTTTCAATTTGGATAGGGATTTTTTCAATTGGGAAAACGATTTTTTCATTTGGGATATGGATTTTTTCAATTGGGATAGAGATTTTTCCAATTCGGATAAGGTTTAATTCAATTGGGAAATGCTATATTTTGACGGACCTAATTAGCGACTTCAAGAGTTTTTATTGGGCTATTCTGAAAATGTATAGCAGACAGAGAGCCCAGAGCCATTTTCCAATTATAGTAAAATAAAAATTTATTGTAAAATTGTGCTGAAAGGGTGACCTTAATACTTATTTTTTTACCATATGTGTTGTGTACCTACTTTATCAGTTCAGTCTTCAATATAATAAGCGGATTTTTTTCTAGCCTGTACTTACACAAAGCTCGTAGTTCCGCATTGAAAATAATCGATTCTAAAAAATTAGGTTGAATTCGGGAAGAGTTGATATTTTTACCGGCCAGTCATGATAAAAAATGTTGCTTTCTCAGACGTAAAATAACACCACAGTAATGTAAGGTAGTAACATGGTTCTTTTGCAATCGTACCCTTTACTGAAAAAAAAAATTCTCATAAAATCAAGAGTAGAGCCAAATGGCATTCAACGTGTAAAAGCTACCTTTGTACAGCATATAAGTAACAACCAAATTGAAAATTCGCTGGTCGGAAGCAAATGTTCATTATGCCTATGACAGATATCCAAATCATTATGACGATAATCCGTCATTAGGTGTGTTTTTTTGGTTATCCCGTGCAGGTTTGGGTAACGAAACTCCATATAAAAAAAATGACACCTGACGCACCTGTCATTTTTTTTATATGAAGTTTCGTTACCCAAACCTGCACGGGATAACCAAAAAAACACACCTAATGATGAAAGTTCGAAATTGAGGGGACACATATGTTTTCGTCATTAGGATTCGTCATTTACTTTTGACGTTTGTGTAAACGATGAAAATATCCCTTACAACAGCGATATTTTGATGAATATTCTGTTCAATAATTTAAAGACACACTTTTCTTGAAAAATTTGAATAGAAATGTGTAAAAATTGACAACAAATTTAATATTTTTGCACAAATTCTTGTTCTTCAATTTTGCAACAGATGGCCTCACCTGTCATTATTGAGCAAATGATGGTCCAAATGTGTAATTTGGAATTCGTCATAATGCCTATGACAGATATACAAATCATTATGACGATAATCCGTCATAATGATGAAAGTTCGAAATTGAGGTGACACATATGTTTTCGTCATTAGGATTCGTCATTTACTTTTGACGTTTGTGTAAACGATGAAAATGTCCCTAACAACAGCAATATTTTGATGAATATTCTGTTCAATAATTTAAAGACACACTTTTCTTGAAGATTTTGAATAGAAATGTGTAAAGATTGATAACAAATTTAATATTTTTGCACAAATTCTTGTTCTTCAATTTTGCAACAGATGGCGTCACCTGTCATTATTGAGCAAATGATGGTCCAAATATGTAATTTAGAATTCGTCATAATGATGGTAAATTTTCGTCATAATGACGTATTTGCGTCATTCGAAGTTAAGTGTGTCAAGCTTGTAATTATGGTAAATTTTCGTCATAATGAAGTATTTGCGTCATTCGAAGTTAAGTGTGTCAAGCTTGTTATGTGGTCATTTTCATTTGACGATGAAGACAAGACTGAGATATGGAAGCCGGAAGGTCACCATGAAGAGCTGTCGCGAATTGACACATTGCACGCGGCTGTTTCTGTAGACCAAGAAGTTCAAATTACAACGCAAACTTAACATATAAGCTTCGTGTCTTCGCTTTCATGATCCGTCAACAAATCAAAAATATTAAAAAATGTTTGAATACTTTTCGGTTACTAAAATTTGTTTAAAAAACAAAGTCCCCTCATTTTTCGCGCTTTCGTGGTATGTTTCCTCCGTTCGTCTGTCATTCGTCGTGGTGAAATTTCACCTTTTCTTTGACAACACAAAACTAGACAACGCAACTGAGCGAGACAACTCTACTCCATCTTTTCATTTCGGTCGTTTTTATTTTGGATTTTTGGCTTGGCGATTCCGCGATTCTCATCAAAGCAGTTCGTCGTGCGTTTGACAGAGCGTCGCGAATTTTACGTGTGTACTGAAAAGTGTGTTTTTGTGCTTGAACGTGTGTAACTTTCATTTGTACATCCGTGTCGCGGCGCGCAAAACAAAGCAAAATGCCTGAAATCGCTCAAATCGTACGGCTCGTCGTCGTCCTAGTCGCTCTCAAATTGTCCACAATTTGTGACACCACGCACATTACAGGCTCCTTTCGTACGGACGAGTTTTTCAAGTTTATCGTCAAGTTCGGCTTTCAGAAGACAGAACGACATTCGCAACGCGACTCCTTTGGCTACATTTATGGAAACATCACGTCGCAGGATGCCTTTCAGCTGCCCGTCACTTTCGCCGTCTTGGACAAGGCCAGCCTGATGGAGTTCTACGGGAATCAATCGTATCCGAATCGGGACATGGCCTGTCAACGGATGTTTGCACGTGTCGAACAACTTGCCTACGATAGCGTCTGCAACCCGCACGCAAAAGCCGACTACCTGCGAAAGGTGCCCTGCCAGAAGGGTAAATTGTGCGAGGATGAGGACTCGCCGGGCAATGTGGTGCCCGGAAATCAATTCACTTATGTCATCAGTGATCTGTACCAGCCCAGGTAAATTTGCATGAATATTGAATGTGCTGTGCTGTGCATCCCCCTTGATGGGATGGTGAGATTTTGCAGTGTGTGTCGATTCGAGTGGTGTGGTGCGAAACCTGTGGCAGGTGAACGTTGAGTGGTTTTTGCATAAATTTAGCATCTAGGGTTACATTTGGCTAAAAATTTGATTTGAAAGGTATCGCTGTTCAATTCTCGAATAAAAATACCTAAAATACCAAATTATTAAAAAGGATAACCCAACACTTTGGTTTTAATACTTAACGCTTAGACTAGCGCTATCCAATCGAAGGCTCGCGGGTCGCATGGGGGTATCAGCTCAGTATCTAGCTCCAGGGTTCCGCGAGATCAGCCCAGGGGTTCTGCGAAAAAATGTGAAAATATGATGTTCTGAAAATTTCAATAATACTGTAAACACAAACAAATTCTGAAATTATTGCCATCAGTTTTCGCATTAACTGTATTTGGCAGTTTTAAGGAATTTGTGTATAAATACATGAGAGACATAATGGTACACCGACACAGTATAGAAAAACCGTTGTACATAGTTAACTTGCTCGTTCTGTTAGAGAGTTTCATGGCATACCTTTAAGGTACGTTGTGCTAGACGCGGCCGCACGACTGCGACTCGCTCATTCCATATAAAAACTCGTTTTTAAAAGGAGAGAGAAACGAGTTTTTATATGGAATGAGCGAGTCGCAGTCGTGCGGCCGCGTCTAGCACAACGTACCTTTAGGATGAAAGTTAGCGCTGCATTTTGGCATATTTGGCAGAAATTTTTGATTTTTTCACGTCATCCAATTCAAGGTAAAGACCAAAATATTTTGACGTATACTGATAAAATAAGTGCTATGAGAGGCAAACTACATACATATGTATTACTTTCGAAGAGGCATGTTGCAGAGGGAAACCTAGAAATGTTTATATCCCTCAATACCGCAAGTGATAAAATCAAAAATCGAAAAGTCGAGCATTTGGAAACCTAAAGGTCCATCTAGATTAGTCGCCAAATGGCTGCGCGTCCAAAAACTGGCATCGCGTACAGCCATTTGGCTGCTACTTAGCATCCACACTATAGCAGCCAAATGGAGACAAAAAATGACATAACCGTTTCATTTCATTTTGGTGATTTTTTTAAATTTAATTATCAAAGTCGGACTCTGCGCTTTTGAATTATTACACGGCCATTCAAGAATTATTCAATTTCACACAAAAGAACGAACAAAAGTTGCAAAATTGTCACTTTGAATTTGACAAGCGGTTGTCAAAGTGGTTGGTTGAGTTGCCATATTGAATATCAAAACTGAACGCACACCCAAATGGCGATCAGTTTGGATGGAATGACAACAGCCATTTGGCTGCACGTGACGCCATTTGGCGACTAATCTAGACTAATCTAACCACTTATGTAGATAATAAAAAATGTCAAATTATATTTGTAAAGTTCATGGACAGCGAGGCCATTAAAAAGTAAAATGTTATTTTTGGTGTACTGCTATTGACTCACACCAAACTAATACAAAAAATACCGCCAATTTCCAATAAAAGAATAAGCTACCCTATAGAAATGTCAAAATTTAACATTGAATATCTGGTTTTCACAAAAAAGGATTGCAGATCCGATCGTTTCAGGCTAATATCCAGCTCGCCATAGACCTTCCAATCGATTGTACATTTTTTTAGGTTGTTAGATAAATGGAAGGGTGTATACAATCTGTCATCTGATTTATTGACCATCATGTGTTTTCAGTTGGTGATTTTTTCACATAAACCGATGGTCATTCTTCATGTTGTGGTTGTGGCGGTTATTCTCAATCGAAAGTAGCAATAGGTCTTCCATCGCCACGAAATATTTGTATAATTTTCGCTATGGTATGTTGTGTCAGTTGGATCGTGAGACTGTCATTTTAGATTGTACGATAAATTGTATATAGTATATGTGCTGTATGGGCGTCAGACCGATTGTGTCCAATCGATTGGACAGTGCTTGGTGAGCTTTAATGAAATGACATTTCCAAAATTTGTCGCTACAGATCAAAACCATCGTTACTCACAGCCCGGAACTAGAATTTATTTATGTGTTAGTTGGACTCTCGAGACATTGCCTCGCTTTATAACTAATGCGAAATAATAGCCATAACAAACAATTGCCGCTATATTGTCGCTAATGCAAGCATTGTCACTAATACATAGACAATGTACTCTTCTCAACTACACTCTTACCCACTAGGAAAAAGTGTACTTAATAAGACCTTCTGAAGAACTTTCTTGGAAGGAAGGAATGCCTTCTTTTTACCTCCCTTTATATCTACTATTTTACATAGCCATGTCCGCGGAAAGAATTCATTCCAAGAAGGCATTCTGTGGGAGTACTTTGGAATGATTCAAAAAAATCTTCTTTGGAGGCCTTATATTTAGTTCTTTGGAATGAGACAGTAAGGGCTTCTACAAAAGTAATTCAGAATGAAATAGTAAGGGTTTCTAAAAAGGCCTTATTTGCAGTACTGGAATGGATTAGAAAAAGCTTATAGAATAGTAATTTTTCACTAAAAACAACACTTCTTTTTTGTGCAGCCAGTGTGATTTTGTTTCATATAACAACATAGAGTACTTCATAAGAAAAAGTACTTTATAATAAAACTTCTTTCCGATAAGAATGAAAAACTTTGGTTGACAGCTAACACTTTTTAACAGATTGAATACTGCGATTAACTGGTACTTAGATTATAAAAAATAACAAAATTGTGCGTTCACCACATAATTGTGAATGATTTGCATTTACATTTTAAACTCATTCTAAAGTCCTCCTTTTTACTTCCTTCGAATGAAAAATAATCATTCTAGACACCTTCGAAATGCCTCCCCGAGAATGATTTCACATTGTTTTTTATTTCATTCGCAATCCCTCGGCAATTACTTCCTGGGAATGAAAAAAACCTTCTAAAAACATTCTCTGGGAAGGACTTCTAATTTTTCCTAGTGGGTTGGTACTCACGCAAAACTGTATGGTTGGTTTCAGATTGTAAGACGTGGTTTCAGATTGTAAGCACAAACAAACGGACGGCGAGAGCTTTTGTAGTGGCCAGCAGACAAGCATTGTGCATTTCACATTGTAAGAACGATGGTTCTTGTCGTGCAAGTTTACCCGTTCGGTTTTGTCTTACAATCTGAAACCACCCTATGTCACGAGAGTCCAATTAGCGCATAAACAAATTCTAGTTCCGGGCTGAGAGTTACGATGGTTTTGCTACAGATACTGAAATCGTCTGATTTGTGGAGATTTACTTTAACAAAGAAGCGCTGTATTCACAGTAGTTAAAACGTTCTTAAAGTTAAAAAACACCTCTTCATCATGTTATCCATATGCGTCTAAAACACGTTGCTTTGTCAATATAATAGCTATCTTTTGAGTCTGTATTGATTCTAAAATGGTTCATCTGAAAATCACCATTATAAATGATACATACATTTTCTGATTTCGAAACCATTCCTTTTTATACATAACAGCGCAAGAACTGCATTAAAACGTAAAGTAAAGTTCCGAGCAAACAATTTCTATCGTCCGCGATACGAATTCAATTCGCCTGATAGAAAACATTTCTCGAATTTCATATCATTTTCGGATTAAAGGCGTCACTCCCTTCGTGAAGGAATAGTGACCGATATTAATTCGCCAGGATGATAATTTGGCGATAATAGACTAATACATAGAAAAAGTGAAATTTTTTTTTTATTTTTCCCTTTTTTCTATTTTTTTTCTTCTATTTCATCCTTAACTTTTTTTACCTTATTTTAACTGTACCTTTTTACACTTTGCTTATACTGGGAATCGAACCGGGCACCTACCCAGCAAACAATTTCTATCGTCCGCGATACGAATTCAATTCGCCTGATAGAAAACATTTCTCGAATTTCATATCGTTTTCGGATTAAAGGCGTCACTCCCTTCGTGAAGGAATAGTGACCGATATTAATTCGCCAGGATGATAATTTGGCGATAATAGACTAATACATAGAAAAAGTGAAAAAAAATTTTTTTTTTTCCCCCTTTTTTCTAATTTTTTTTCTTCTATTTCATCCTTAACTTTTTTTTACCTTATTTTAACTTTACCTTTTTACACTTTGCTTCTACTGGGAATCGAACCGGGCACCTATCGTTTCGTAGTCCTACGTCCTACACCTGAGCTATCTAAGATTACAAATTATGGGAATAAATTAGTCGTTTTATATTTTGACAATTTCGTAATTTGCTCGTTGGGAAGAATTACGATTTTATCATCCTTGCAATAATGAGAAGATTTTTCGTTAATAGGAGTCACATTCCTGACATATTGATGACGATAAAGCGATTTTTCGTCGGGGAGACAAGCTTACGATAATTTTTTCATTTGAATTATATCGTTTTCGTATCATTTTTGTGATTTTTCGAATAAAACGATAAAATTGTTTGCTGGGGTTCAGTAAAGTAGTAACAAAGTATTTCCGGCCAAATTCATAGCATGAACTCTGAAACGACTACTCAGCAATTATAGCTAATTTCTCTGTCTTAAATGTGTTAATGTACGCCAAAACGTATTTTCATTCTGAGTAATAATTTTTCGTAATAAATAATTTCTATACATGCGAATATATTCACATACATATAATATATTCTCATATTGTTTTATCTTGCTTCATTTTTTCAAATCTCAACGATACGAGATAGGCGTAATAAACTATTGTCCTTAGTACTATGTACATAAACCACATAATTGTTAAAAACCGTACTCATCGGGTATTCATGACAGAAATCGTTGATACATAAGACTGTGTGATAAGTCATCGTGTTTTATAATTGACGTGGAACCCCCATTCTCGCTATTCTCATCTTATCTTGCGTTCATTATTATTATTGGCGTAAAAAAAAATAAGAGCGCATCAATCAGCCGGGACAGCAATAAAAAAAGATAACCATGCAATTAGTCTCTTGAAATTGTAGACGACTTTTTTTTTCATTATAAACATTGATTTTTGCCACTGTGTACATAAGTACACATTTTATGTACGCATGTACTCGTATTTTAATAATGGGTCAAAGAAAGAGTCCACTTCATAAGTTTCCATCGCAATTCACCCAATACGTTACCATTTCGTACTGATTATGTGTGTATGGAGCATTCATACTCCAAAACTCGCATTTAATTAGATTTGTACGCTAAGATGAAATTGAAAGTAATTTGTGTAGCTGCCAAACCATATGCTCGGCTCAAAAAGCTAGTTTGCGATATGTATTGCATAAAAATCATTGAATCATATAAATTTGTAGCAAAAAATGGCATAAAGTGGACCATTATCTGCTGTCTGCTTTGCTGCTGCTATCGTTTGTGATGCTTGAGATTTTTTTACGTAATTTGAAATGCACAGCGCACATCGAGGCGCGTATGAGATTAGAAAAAAGTAAACATACAAACGTTGTTTGGATGGGGAACACCTTAAGATGCTTTTTCATACAATCATCAGTGGCATTGAACCTTTTTGTAACACGTGGTAATTATTTCAAAACATGAGTGTGCGTGCATAATTGAAATAATTTAACCTGAATATTCAATAAATACTTGAACTTGATACTGGTACATAATTGTCGCAAAATTTAATGCTGGATTTTGTGTATAATTTTTGAATATATCTAAATAAGTAGTTAAGTATGTTAGGCCTGTTCCAAAAACCGGGATCCCGGTACAAAACCGGTGTTCACTTGGTACCGGACCCGATATTCTAAAGTACCGATATCCCTGTTTTTTTGGTACCGAGTTAAAAAGAACGATTCATTTAAACCACGAGCCGGTTTTTTTTAGGTTTTTTGGTACCGGTTTTTAACCCGGTACTCAAAAAAAAACGGCTTATGGTTAAAAAAAAAAAAACCCGTTGGTACTGAAAAAAAACTGAGTCGGTTTTTAACCCGGTACTCAAAAAACCGGCTTATGGTTAAAAAAACCGTTGGTACTGAAAAAAAAACCTGAGTCAGGGAAACCGCTTGTGGTACCGGGTATTGAAAAAAAAACCGAAACCCGCTACTGAAATCTCGGTACCCAACAGGCCTAAACATATTATTATATTATTGCCATAAAAAGAATTTACAATTGAATAACAATTAAGAATTAAAAAAGGATATTCATTAATTATATACACATGTACATGGCTATCTCACTAAAAGCTAAGCTTGTACTGTGAGATACATCAACGTTTTTTATAGATTTACATAAAATTCATTACGCGTTATTCTTTATTTTATAGTGAATATGTTTATTTAAACCGTTTTAAGTTATCCGTTCCAGTCGTTCCTGCTAAGATATTGTCTTAAGAATTTCAAAAATGTTCGTTTGTTTGTTATATTAGAAATATTTTCTGGTAAACAGTTGAATAATCTTGGAGCATTGTAGAATGTATGATTGGCCGCCAATGAAGTGGCATATCTCGGCTCTTGGAGTAATTTTCGTTTCCGCCTACGCGTCATAATTTCAATGCTTCGTTCTACTTGAGTTTCAGATGGATGGTTATGAATATACTTTAGTTTGTTAAATTTGTAAAGTGTCGGAATTGTTAGGAGCCTTAGCTCATTGTATAGAAGTGCAGTTGGATAAAGAATCGGACGCCGTAATATTATCTTTAGTATCTTTTTATGAACCAGTATTAGGGGTTTTAAAATACTTGGTGCAACGCCACCCCAGCTAACTAAACCGTACTCAATTACTGATTGAACCAAAGACAAAAACATTGTTTTCATTCTATCCAGTGTTAAAATTCGTCTAACTACAACAAATTTATAAATTGTTTTCCTTAAACGATTGCAAAGTCCAATAATATGTTTATCCCATCTGAGGTGGCAGTCTATAATAATACCCAAATATCGCGTTTCCTTTGCTACCGTTAACATCGGACAGTCACAGTTATCATTTACACAATTACCATTATGCAAAGTGATCTTCAATGGGTCAGCTGGTGCCCCTGCAATAGTCGGAGAAAATGGTATAACTATTGTTTTCTTCTCATTAAGGCTCACTAAGTTTGAATTTAACCAGGATCTTACCAGTTGCATATTTTGATTAGCAATTTGGTTAACTTCTCTCCAATTGTCTCCCCACATCAATGCGACGGTATCATCGGCATAAGAAAGGAGGTGACAGTTGTAGAGATTAAGTGTGAGCAAATCATTTATGTATATTAAGAAAAATACTGGGCCTAGCACTGTTCCTTGGGGTATTCCAATATTGTTAGAAAGGTATTGACTAGTAAAGTTATCGATTTTGACGCATTGTTTTCTATTATGCAGGTAACTTTTGAACATATCTAGTGCAATGCCTCTAATTCCGATCCTAGACATTTTCTGCAGAAGTATACTATGGTTAACGGTGTCAAACGCTTTGCGAAAATCTAAAAATACCCCTACACACTTCTTACTTTGGTCAATATTCCTAATTATTGTTTTGGTTACATGGTAAATAGCATCTTCTGTACTTCTAGAGCATCTGAAGCCATATTGGTTATCAGATATAATGTGATGTTTGTCTAAGTAATCTACTAGTCTTGTTTTGAGAACCTTTTCGAAAACTTTAGAAATATTTGATAGCAATGCAATTGGCCTATAATTATTCAAATCTGAAAAGTCGTTATTTTTATGTATCGGAACAATTACAGCTTGTTTCAGCTTTTCAGGATAAACACCTTGAGTAAGACAAAGATTAATTACATGTGTGAGAGGTTTAGATAGATAATGTGCATTCTCTTTTAGTCCAATCGCGGGGATACCATCCATTCCAGGGGAGCTGTTTGTTTTTAAGGAGACGATAACGTTTTCAATTTCCATATCCACTACCGGGTATAGAAAAAGAGACGAAGGAGTGATAAAAGAAGGTGGCTCATTCACTACATTTATGCTAGAATTAATACCATGGCCAATATGATTGTTAAGTACATCTTGCCCAACCTTTATAAAAAACTTATTGAATTCCTCCGCTATTTTGCATTTATTATTATGATTTAAAAGTTTCCCATCTAGAGCAAGGATATCGTTATTGAATTCTTTCTTCTCAATATTTGAATCAGTTGCTTCCTTGATAATTTTCCAGAATTTTCGCGGATTGTTTCCACAATTTGTAAATAGACGTTTATAATAATGATTTTTTGCTTTTCGGATCAAGGTATTGAGTATATTTCTAAATTTTTTAAATTTATTTCCTAAAATAGTATTAAATGGCTGCTTACTAAGTTTATTCGCCATTTTGTCTCGGTTCCTAATAGAGATTATTAGCCCCTTTGTGATCCAAGGTTTTAGCCTTTTTTTTTTTTTAGCTGCCATTGCAATGATTCACACTGAGGAAGTGAGTAGGTCTATTGCGAGTTTAGGTACGAACAGAGTCCTCTCAGCGATCCCACCACCTATTTCGCCCGAGGAGATTAGGCTCCCGAGAGCCACCAGAGTGACCTTAGCCCAACTTCGGTCAGGCTTCTGCTCACGCCTCAATTCGTATCTATCTCGCATAGACCCAAATATACTAAACGTATGCCCAAACTGCGCTGGCACGCCACACGATGTAGCCCATTTGTTTCAATGCCCAGCTGCACCCACTAATCTCACCCCCCTCTCACTATGGGAAAACCCCATTGCAGCTGCCACGTTTTTGTCCCTGGAGATTGCGGACGAAAACGATGACGAACTATAAAACGAGTCCATATAGATACACAGCGGTTCACACCTTTCTGTACCGCTAAAAGAAGAAGAAGAAGAAGCCTTTTTTGCTTCCGAATTAGATTTTCTTGCAGACTAGTGTTATACATGTCTAATATAGTTTTATAAAATATATCAAAAGATAATTCTGCATCTAGCTCTGAATATACTGCGTTCCATGTCTCGTTCGCAATTTTCCCTTTGAAATTGGATAAATTTAAAAATTTTTTAGTGGTATCTTGAAGCATTATATGTTTTTTAGGAGAAGACAGTAGTATATTACCCAATACTGCATAGTGATCAGTGATGTTTGTCTGATATATAGCAGTTGTTAACGAATTTTGACTTTTGGATTTGAAAAATAGGTGGTCAACACAAGACTCTCTAGTAGCGCACTTACGTGTACATCCATAGAGATATCTTGTAAATCCATATTCGTGCATTATGTTTAGATATTCATGACCTATCGTGTCAATGTTTTTGTCTAAGATGTCAATATTAATATCTCCAACTATGATTTGATTTTCGTAGCTTCTACTGATTTCCAAAAACATTTCTAAGTTTTGTGTGAAACATTTACAGTCAGTATCATTAGGCGATCTGTACATGCTTGAGAGGAGGAATACGTTATTTTCTATTTTTAGTGCAATATGCATAGAGTTAACTTCACCAATGTCGAAATGAACTATATTAGCATTGATATCATTTTTTATGTAGGTAACGACTCCATCGGATTTGTTAAAGCGGTTTGGTTGAATAAATTTATTATATCCTTGGATCTCAAAACAATCGGTATTACTATGCAACCATGTTTCTGTAAGAACAATTATATCAAAATCTACTTCTAATGATTCCATAAAAATCAGAAATTCATTAAAGTTCTTTGCTATACTTCTAATATTTATATGAAATAATTTCAAGAGTTTACTACTATTATTCAAACAATTTGTTAAATACTCATTTCGGTTGTTATCTATAACTACAGTGGAGTGATTTTTGTCTTTAGCAAGTTCAGATAAATATTCGCTTGTATTCATAGAAAAAAAAAAGTTAAAATTGATATGTACGTATATACGTGTACGGAAAACAAATTACAACGAATTTAACGATTCAATATTTCGAATTTTGATGAATTTAGCAGTATCCTCCTTTCTGACAAATATATTGCCGTCTCGTACCCATACATACTTGTAACTCTTTTCTTTTGAGACTTTTTTCGTCTCTCTTAGCAAAAGAGCAGTTGTGGTTGTCAAATGGTCACCGATGAAAACTCGTCCGTTGTCGAGTTGCTGATTGATTCTATTCGCAGCTAATCCAATGCCATCGTTGAATGATTTTATCTTCGCTCTGTATGTTGCAACGAATTGTTGTTTTGATGACTGTTTCGCGAATTCAACTATGATCGGTGGATCTTTTCGGGCGCTAACACGATGAATACCGATAACATCACTGTCACCAACATCGGAGCCAATACACTTTGCCACAGCATTGAAGATTGACATTAGATTTTCGTTAGATGTTTGCTTTATTCCGTTAATTTGTATATTTTTGCACCTTAGAGATTTCTGAACATCATCGTATTTTGCTTTAAGTTCGTTTAGTTCATTTTTTAAATATACGTTTTCAGATTTGATTTCTTTGATTTCTATTAAGAGATCTCGAACAATTTTTTTATTTTCATCAAACTGGTCTGACATGAATTTGATCGATGCCATTACCTCACTAATATTAAGTTCTATTTTTAATTTGTTACATTCGATTTTGAAGTCACTTTTTAATTTTTCACTTATTGCATTAATAAGTTCATCGTTATTCGCCATAGTAGTCGTACATTTTTCGCACTTCCATATTTCCCGCTCTGCACCAAGTCGCCGAAGATTTTTCACAGTTTTGACACTCGTGCAAGCTGAGTGGAAATAGTTTCCGCATTTAGTACATTCAATTATGTCTATCGGATCGGCAAAAGCGATATTACAGACGTGGCAGTTTTTAACCATTTTTTTTTAAATACTTCAAATTATATTATTTACGCGGGATATTCGGTTTTTTCAGATGGTTTTGGGAAGCTTTATAACAACACGACTTTCTGCTTTGACGTTTGTGTACATCATTCATATAACATATAATCAATAGTGAATATCGATACCTTAGAGCGCAATACTGCTCTTCCATTTGAAAAAAATTGGAAAAACGCGAAAATAAAGTTTTAAACCTTGTTTACACTGCCAAAAGGATAATTAGATTAAAATATGGCAAGCAATCGTTATAATTTCGAAGAAAAATTAATAAAAGAGTGACTTAGCACTATCGAGCACTTCGTTTCATAACAACCATGGACATGGCGAAAGATTGTTCGTATTGTCGTTAGAATATCTTTTATAAAATTGAGAACATTTTTAAAACGTTGATTCACATGAGTCCTGAGCATGCCATTGGGCTACTTATATCAAGTTGGCTAACTAGTATCTCGAAAACCATTTCGGAATAGTTTAGATCGGGGTCAAATCGTTGGCTCGTATTTGCTAGGCACTTAAAAAGATTTGAGCTTTCCTATTTATTTAATTATAGTTAGTTGAGCATTCGGACTATCAAGTTGGCTAAGGATGTTCAAAAAAAGATAGGATGGGTATAAATGTGGTATCAATTGGAAGGGTATGATTGAGCTTACGAAAAACGCGACTATTCATTAGTTATTAACGGTTATCTATTCGGTTCGAGTCCTGACTGTGGCCACCAGATGGCCAAGCTGACGTTTTCGTAGACTCGAACCAGAGTGTTTTCCAATTCAAGCTATAATTAAAACACACTCTGGTTCGATTCTACGAAAACGTCCGCTTGGCCATCTGTTGGTCATAGTCAGGACTCGAACCGAATGTTTTACCGTTAACTACTAATAAATAGTCGCGTGTTTCGTTAGTTCAATTCGAAAAAATGTATATAGCAATCATTCCCTTCCAATTGATACCACATTTATACCCATCCGATCTTCTTTTGAACATCCTTTGCCAACTTGATAGTCTGAATGTTTAACTAACTGTAATTAAATAAATAGGAAAGCTCAAATCTTTTTAAGTGCCGAGCAAATACGAGCTAACGATTTGCAGCCGATCGAAACTGTTCCGAAATGGTTTTCGAGATAGTAGTTAGCCAACTTGATATGTCATTGTGTTCCTATCCATTCGTATCCATGAAGCACATGTGGCTCATTAGTCTTGGTTTTATTGAATGTGTTAATGACCGCGGATGGTAGGATTAGACGGGAAGCTAATTTTTGAATCACATTGGCCCAATGTTGTGATCGACAGTGTTGCCCAAAATAAATAATACAGTTTTGACTTGATAATCCAGATAAATGATTGCAAGGTGTAGTCCGAACCATCGCAACATCCGGATTAGCGCAATATTTTTTTTCTGAGGAGAAACAAACGAAACAAATAAAAATAAAGAACAAAAGTCGATAAATGTATCTTTTCTTTAAAATTAGTCAGCATCGTTTTCCAAACCATCCCTTAAGTAAATGCGAGACCAAATCTATCATTACTACATATAAATCTCAAATATCCGGATTATAGAGACGAAATTTATGTCAAAATCCGGACTATAGAATACATGTTCGAAATGTTTAGTGGCCCGGGTTAGCGTGATATCCGGATTATAGGTGATTCGAAATACCGAGTCAAGACTGTAATAATAAATGTGTGATTTGGTGGTATCACAACAGACCATTCTCTGGTCTAACAGGTCTGTAGCCCTTTAGCTACTTTGGCTGGTTTGATGATATCAGAATTAGAAGAAAGATACTTATCCTCTGATTTCCACTAAGTAGTAGTTATAAAAATAGGTATGAATTAGAAATGTACCACAAATCAATCCCACAAACGACAGTCCCTCTCTTCTGGATGCAGTTTTGGATTTAGCTTCGATTCTAATATTATTTACTCTCTGCATAAATTTTGCATAAGCAGGGAAAATTCAAACTCAAGGACTAGCACGTATCTCAATAATTATGCCTTCATTTTATATTTGGTCGATTTTTGTTTGTTATCTTTGCTGTTTTGGTTACACCTACTGACATCGGGAACTCTCTGCAGAGGTTTTTTATCCCCAAAATTGTGCACTGGTTTAACATCTGAGTGTGACCATAGTCCGCGACATGAGCTTCATTAAAATGCATGGTACTCAATATATACGTACGCATAGTATATTGAGTACCATTGTGGCATTCTGGTTGGTATAATTAAAAGTTTGTAGGAAGTTTGTTAATACCCGATTGCACTCGACTTAGCACTTTTTTGTAACAGTTTACATATCAACCTAGGACATTTTGCTTTACTGTTCTTTCGAGCAAATTTTTCATAATGTTTCTACTTATGGTTGCCAGAAACCAAACCCAACATTTTAGAAGATTTTTGGAACTGAATTTGAATTATTTAGGTAAAAATTACGCGTCAGATAACTTCGATTTTAACATTGAACCTTGTTTATACAATGCTCGACGATGTTCAGGAAAAATCGGTATCTGGGTATATGAAAGATGAAAATATTGTCCTGCAATGCATCTCTCCTAGGTCGCACACAATTGTGTTTTTTAGAAGATACCTTGCTTGTGAAAAAGGATGAAATTCAAAGGGGCACATGTGAGGTTCTGATGAACAAAAATGAAATCCATCACAACCGCAATAGTTTTTCCACTAAATCTAAGCATTTGGAAGCGCTCATAGTGTAAATGTGTGAATTTTACATCCAAAACCGTATTCGGAGCAGTAATGAAGGCCGTTTTGATCGCTCTCGAATTCACTAATGAACCAATCGCGTATCGCAATCGAACTCTATGAAATTCGAATTCTCTGCAAACAGAGTACGAAAAAAGAAACGAAAAACAAATTGCACGTTATATTGAATGAAACGCAGTTGAACCAACTGCAAGAAAATGGACATCAACTTCAACGTTATATTGGCCCACCCTATACAAGAGACTGTATATTATCAGGCTGGGTGTATACCTACAATGTATACTTTATTGCAAAAAAACTAAAAGTGGAGAAATCGTTTATCATTAAACAAAAAATAATTTTTCTTGTTATCTTGCCCCGAAACGCGTACAATTTCGTATTCACATAGAAATTACAAAATGTTGTTTCTTAGTTTTCCCAAAACCCAAGATGCGGAACTAATTTATTCGGTGTGGGGAAGAAGTAATTGTAACTAAAAAATGTCAGGCAGCAGTTTTAAAATAGAACTCCTGTATGCAAAATTGTGTGAAGTCGATTTAAAACCCGGCGCTCGAAAAATTACCAGTTTCGAACTTCTTCCCTTATATCCTCCCTCTGGTTGCCGTAACCTTTCGTGAGCATAGCGCATAAACTCCTCAGGCATTTGTGGCTACATTCGATTCTACGTATATAGGTAAATATGATTTATATTGCAGAACTGGCTGCCATAGTGAAACGAGTTTTCGATACTCGGAATGGCCCGCCGTACGTTTATTCAGAAAAAGGCAAGGCATTTTCTTAGTATAAAAAAAATAAACTAAAAATGTGACTCGAAGAGATATGGCTCAAAACCGTATCACACTCCGAAGTTCTTGAATTGTTGACGACTTCAGACGGTAGTCGTCAGCGCACCATGCTCCTCAAGGAGTTAGGGCATATTCTTGGTTTAAGAATTACTGCCATTAACGTTGTCGACAACTTTTTAAGTTGAATCTCCTTAGTTACTTTCATAGTAGACTTTATAGTACAGGAATCAAAGGCGCTGTTTACTTAAAAAAAAAATACGTTATGGCTGAAATTTTGTGTGGATATTAGAGGCATGTCTTTTATCAAAAACTGAGTTTTCGTTTTCGAGGTGGGGGTAAATTATGGTAAATTGCAGGTTTCTCTGTGCAGTCGTTTTTGCTCGATATCTTCTTACTGTTGAATCTAACGTCAGTATTGTATACATGTTTTATTCGGAACAAAATTACCCTTCTAAAGTTACGGTACGGGAAATCCCGTCCCATTTATGATCTGATTATCAATAAAATATAGTTTGGCTGGTCTAGTGGTTAGTGCGCGCACCTTCGGTGCACAGTGTCATGAGTTCGAATCTCACCGTGGTTCATGGTGTTTTTCGAACTCACGAGCTTGTGACGGACTATGATCTCACTCAGATGTTAAACGAGTACCCATTTATGGGGATAAATAACACTGCTGAGCGTGATGCTGATCTCATTACCTCAACAAAAAGCAGTTAAGATCTTTGAAATAGGATGTCACTAACACATCCTGCGGCCTTGGTCCAATGCGGATTGTCGCGCCTGTTATGTATTTTTATCAATAAAATTCGTATACATACAACAATCCTCTCTTTTTTAGGATAACTAACCACAAAAATATTGCTAAAAATCGCCAAATTCACATCTAAATACAGGGTGGGCCACGAAAGACCTACCAATTTTAAACGCGTATAACTCCTGTAATTACCAATTGTTTTATTTAATTTTTTTTATATATGAAATACATTTTATGGAAATTATGTATGAAAGATGACATCAGACAAATGTTCACCATTTTGCTCGATACAGACATGGGCTCTTTTTAGCGCATTTTCCATTACACCACGTTAAATTTGTGGTTGCAGGCTCCGTATTTCGTCTCGAATATTCTGCTTTAGTTGTCTAATAGTCTCTGGTTTATTAATATACACTTTGTCTTTTAAATATCCCCATAAAAAAAAAGTCGAGCGCAGAGTTAAATCTGGTGAACGAGGTGGCCAAGGGAAAATGAATTTTTTGAAATCAAACGTTTGTCAAAAATTTCGCGTTGTTGGTGGTCCTGGGGTAGCAGAGTTTGCACAATTCTCCACAATGTTGTTCTGGACATGCCCAATTGGGTCGAACGACGACGAGTTGAGACAAATTGATCATTTGCAACACAACAACATATTTAGACTAGGACCTCTTCCCGGACGGTCGGCCACTGAGCCCTGTTCCTCAAAACGGTCGACCAAACTTCTAATCATGAACGCTGTGGAAGCTGATCTGGAATTAAAATATGTATTGGCGATATTTTCGCTGTGTCATAACAATAGATCGTTGACAAGAATAGAACAAATCGATAATTTTAACTCGTTGTTTTGTACTGTATGAACTCATTATAAACTTCCAAGAGTTAAATTATAATCTGTAAAGAAAAAAAAAGAAAAAAATTAAAAATAAAAAAGCTATACGTGGTTGAAACTGGTAGGTCTTTCGTGGCCCACCCGGTAGGTATTTTTTACAACTTCCCCCAGGGTATGTCTGCCAACATCCTTACCAATTTTCAGTCATTTCGTATTTTTTTTTTCCTCATAAAAAATATATTGTTTAGACTTGCCTCTTGTTAAATTAGTTTTAAACGGAGTCCGAGCTAGTTTCGGACGAGGCCCAAATTTGGACACCCTTCCATTTTTCTCTGGCTAAATATTTCTCGGGCTTATGTTCCGTTTCATTAACCCCATAAACCGATTTCGATTGCCCTCCCTACGCATGTTTTGTAACTTCGATAGGGATGCATATAGGAGAGATTTTATGATGATTTGTCAATAAAAATTTTCCTTAGAAGAAACTGATTATGAGGCCCGGTTTTCTATGACAGACCCATAACCTCATAGTCTAGTTTTATCCATTGCCGCTTATGTGTAGTGACTTCGTTAAGAAGGAAGACATTATCGTGAGATTTAGTGAATGTTACCCCACGAATTTTTTTTTTAGGAAAACTTGAGGCAGGGTTCGACATTTGCATTTTCCAGGGTTGATCAATGATGAAAGTGAAAGCATTTTTCAACATTTTCTAAACTCTTTTGATGGAGCAACGTATTCGTACGAATAAAATTATAATCCCATCTCAATGGCTGAATTAAGATCGAGAGTGAAATTTTTCGCCCAGGGATTTTATTGATAAAATTGGATACTTACTATCGTGGAATATGTCACAACCGGTGGGGAATTCCATAAGCTACAATCCGAGACTGCTTCCATAATTCTCCTCGGCCATTTTATGTATTATTTTTCGATTCCCCGGTCATTTGACATTTCACGATGAAATAACCGGGGAATCGGAAAATGGCCGAGAAAAATTATGGAACTGTTTTCGGATTGTAGCTTATGGAATTCCCCAGTATTCCCCACATATTCCACGACATTAAGAATACATTTTCATTGAAAAACCCGCAGTGGCGAAAAATTTCACTCTCGAGGCCAGTACTAGGCTTTAGGAAAGACCACTGTTTGTTTTTTTTTTTCCTTTTCGAAAATTTGATCGCTTCGACTATTATTCTCCCTCGAAGTGAGATTGGATTTAGGGACATGTTATTCCTTTCTTCAGGACTGGTCAGAGAGTTTGCTGGATTAATGGTTTGTCTCGACGATCGAATATGTGACTCAATATGATTGCTTCAGTAGTTTGATTGAACAATTTTTCTATCTTCTATGAATTAATCAACATTAAACGACTTTAAATTTTTACCTACTTATTTCTTACTTCCAGATTCTGGTACGTATCAATAGTGGCCTGCTATCGCAACGCAACAACATGCAAATGGCACTATTACGACTATACCAAACATCCGACAAATAAAATTTCCCAAACACGAACACTGGGACATGCTCCACGAATTTACTACGATTTTCGTCTGGTCAATGGCAACCCGAACCAGTCATCATCGAATCCCCTAACATTCCACTTTCCCTTCGATCAACAATACATCCTGGAAATGTTTCTTGTTTTCCTACTGATCTACATCATTCTTGTACCGATGCAAATCTATGCGGTACGCATACAGAAACATCCCGTTACAAAACTCTTTACACTGAGTCTTATTACGGAATTTGTCAGTCTGGCACTGATTACAACGCACTTGATTAATTTTGCCGTCAATGGTGTGGGCTATCCCAATCTGCAGACGACCGGTGATATTTTAGATATTTTAAGTCGGGTAAGAGTTGATTTTGTATATTTCAATCTTAGCATTGCAATTTATTGGAATATTTTGGTTTTTCAACAGACGTCATTCATGTTGATTTTGCTGCTTTTGGCAAAAGGTTGGGCCGTGACGAGACAACAAATTAGTAAATCCGGTTGGATTATTTTATTGTCAATATGGTTCCCGTATTGTGGGTTCCATGTGTTCCTTTATATTTGGAATCGGGTAAGTTAAATTTTAAATAACATTTTTATTTCACTCTTGCGTATTTATGTTGAATTTTCTTTTTAAATAACAGACGGAAGTAGATATTATTTCCGACATAGACGAGTATCAAACGTGGCCAGGCTGGACAGTGCTGGCATGTAGGTAGGTATCTCCATAAAAAATTTAAAGTTCTATTAAGGACAACATCCTTTTTAATTTTCAGAACACTTTTCATGGTGTGGTTCTTGTGGGAGCTACGAAACACAATGAAATATGAACATTCAACGAAAAAATTAGACTTTCTTCTACACTTTGGTGCATCCAGTTTAGTGTGGCTCATTTATTTACCAATTGTTGCAATAGTTGCATTGCAAGTTAGTCCCATGTGGCGATATAAACTTTTATTAGGTATAACAAATTCGGCCGATTGTCTGGCATACTGTGTAATGACCGGTCTACTGTGGCCTAATCGGGCCGGACAATATTTATTGTTGGCCGGACCTAGCTATACGGGTTAGTTGTTCTTCTCTTCAAAGAAAGCGAAAACGCGAATCTAATCGTTATCGTTTCAATTTCTTCCAGGCATGGATGAACTTGATGAATTCAACGAAGCGCCCCATATTGTCAATGGCGATACATTCATTAACGATCGACTGCCACCCACATTATTGGACGATCGTCATCTGAACGGACGTGCGCATGATGCACTGTCGCTGAACGGTGGCGTTTACGATAGTAGCGGTAATCTTATAAATGGTGATGTAACAACTGATCTTTTAGACGGTGACGATTTAGATACAAATCTATTGACGGATCTAAACAAAAACAGTCATATAATTGCGTAAAAGTCAATCGTAAGAGAAATTATTATATATATACATAGAAATAACATTTTATCTAGTTGCTAGTTCTACTCAACAGTGTGATGTATAGACTTATATTGTATATTCTAAGTATAACTTCTAATATTGTGTATTTTCATAAACTGAAAAACGAACCTATTATGTTAAGTGCTAATGATTTTTTAGGCAAACATTTTTCTAAATACAGTCACATCGTATGATTATGATGTTTTCCACACACAGAAAAAAAATGCGTAAAACAACATATTTATGCTAGTTAATCCAAAACAATTAAGAATGAGTGCGATATAAAGAAGGATTAGATTGTATATGAAAGTATTGGCTTTGAATAGTAATTTTGAGGCTAATGTGAAGTCGCTTATTTGCACTTCACACATGTAGGGACAGATAGAGAAAAACGGAAATAGAATTCGAAAGAAACGGATAGCGTAACACATAGATCAAAAATTGTGCCATTCGAAAAAGTATTTATTAGAGAAAACATTTACGTATTATTTACGGACATGTTTTGTTTTTATAGTGTGTGGTTATATTCAATTCAATCCTTTTTCCTGTGAATCTGCCAAAACGATAGAAAAAATAAAACTTCAAACATTTCATTCAACATACATAATAATTTCAATTAATTCTTTTTAGTTTTTGCATTTGTTAAAATTATAGCACTAAAAATAATAGCGCAAAATTTTATATTAAATTCAGTTGTGTGCTCTGTTCATACAACAATTAAAATTATTTATAAATACAAATACAGCAAAAAAGCAAGCAGATAACTGTAAGAAAAAATGTTTAAAAAATGGTCCGTCTCCATCAAGGTTGATCTATTCGAAGAAACTGTACGAAACGCTGTGTAGCAGATTCACTTCAATTCGGCATGTCAAGCAATAGCCAACCAATACCTTGAAAATTCATTGCAATAAGCTTACATCTCGACGGCTCTCGGCCACTGTAATTTTTTTTATTATGATTAAAACAAATTCTGGACTTGAGGAATGTTCCCCAAGCGTATCAGAATGCCACTGCAAATGATTTTTTTCCGGTTTGACCGGTGCTGTGCAATTTTCGAAAGAAGTAAGCAGGTCATTCCATGAGGTTGATTCCCAGCACGATTCGCCCGATTTAGACACACATACGTACTAAAACACAGCCCAAGACCACGCCCGAACAGGCGGATCACGCGGTACGGGCACTCAGGCCACTAACTATCCTAAACTAATCCTACTTACTGCGCCACAAAAACGAATTTCCTACTCTATCGCCACAATTCCTAACCCGACTTAATCCCTAAATTATAAACTAACTTATGCTTAAGGTGACCTTTTATGCCTAGTAATCCCTCTCGTAATAACTCCCTACTATAAGAGATTTTCCCAAAATCTCTACATTTATTTTAAATCAAGTTCAATTAATTTACTAATTTGATATATTTATTAATCTAATTCAATTCAAGCGTAGATTTATCTTATTCATGTATTCATTCACGGAACATAAATCTTGATATCCTTCGCGTTTCAAACTCCTGCGTTCTTCCCCTGTTCGTCTACCAACTTATAGGTGCAATTCGACATCTTTTTTCAATAGTAAAGGGCTCGATATATTCCGAAGCGAGGTTGGTCGAGAAGTATTTTGATGCGTCCGAGAGAACAAAATTTCTCCTCCACACGCGATCGTTCGGAAGAAATTCAATTGGTGGATGGCGCAAATTGTACTGACATTTGCTGGCCTCCGCTGCCCGTTTCATCCTAACGGCGACTTCTTGGCGTATATCTTCCTTTCGACTTATTCTCGCGACCGAATCCGACTCGTCCGGACGAGTATAACGCTCTCGATACGTAACGATGTCGCGACCGAAGTTCACAAAATGAGGTGTAACACCGGTTACATCGTGTCTAAAGCTACGGAGGACACATCCTATTTTTGGCAGATCCTTGTCCCAGGATCTATGACCCTTTCAGCTGAATTGGCCTGTGGGTGATGACAGGCTGTAAATTTTACCTGACTTCCATATGCTTCTAGCAGCGCCCCAAATTTGGCACTACGAAATTGCGGGCCATTGTCGCAGACGACCCACTTGGGTACACCAAACAATAGAAAAATGTTTTCCTCCAATGATCGTGCAACTTCGGCTGCAGTTGCTGAATGAACCGGGAATATGAGAGGAAATTTTGAAAAGTAGTCCACGACTGTTAAGATGAACATAAACCCGCGAGAAGAACGAACCGCGAACTAAATTTAAGCAAATCATCTCCAATGGTTGTGTAGCCTCACCTACTCTTGAAACCATTTCTCCAACCGATCGATTTCTGTCCACCTTGACAGCCTGGCAAACCTTGCATCTCCTCACATATTCCCTTACATCCGCAGGCATTTTCGGCCAGTAATAATTTTGTGCCACTCGATCCCGAGTCTGACGAGCTCCCATATGGTTGGCTGTTTTCTCATCGTGACACTTAGTCAATATATTGACACGTTGCGGCTTAGGAATTACTCATTTCCATTTTTCCCTCCCCATCAAATTAGGAAAACGAGTTGTAGCATATTTCCACAACGTGCTATCACTCACACGCCAATCTGAATACTTACCGGGATCTGTTTTCACTTTTTCTATCATTCGGTTATACCAATGGTCCACACCAGAACTCTCCATGGTTGATTCCACAACAGCAGATTCGACTCTAAGGGTTGACCTCGACAGTGCATCGGGCACTAGGTGCTCCTTGCCCTTGCGATGTACGACTTCAAAGTCGAATTGTTGAAGCCGAACCGCCCACCTCGTTAACCTACCGATCGGGTCTTTCAAATTGTTCAACCAGACCAGTGAGTGGTGATCTGTTACAACGCTGAACTTCATCCTCTCTATGTATGGTCTAAGCTTCTCCACTGCCCAGACCACCGCTAAACACTCCCTCTCGGTAGTGTAGTACTTCTGTTCAGCCTTAGATAACGTTCTGCTTAGATAACATATCACCTTCTCGCCTTCGAGATGAGTCTGAGATAGTACCGCACCCAATCCGACATTCGAAGCATCTGTTTGAACTAGGCATGGAAGACTGTAATCCGGACAAGAATAGGCGCTGTTTATAATTTCACTTTCGCCCGCGTAAACGCGAGGTCACACTCCTCGGTCCACTTAAAGCTCCGGTTTTTCTTGAACAGATTCGTCAATGGCGCCATTAACGACGAAAACTCCGGGATAAATCGCCGATACCAAGACACCATGCCCAACTCCTTTGACGTTCGTGGGACGAGGAATTTTCATGAACCCAATAATAATATTTTCAGGCTAGTCTTATATTATCATGTCGACGAGTCGCCATCGTGTTTCGGGGTGTCGCTCTGCTCTAAACTTAGACGCTACTCTCGAAGCAGGGCTTGATAGAATCTCAGCGAAATTCAGTAATTCATTTTAATTCAATCCCTAACCTATTCCTAGTTAAACTAATCCTACTTACTGCGCCACAAAAACTAACCCGACTTAATCCCTAAATTACAAACTAACTTATCCTTAAAAGGTCACCTTTTATGCCTATTAATCCCTCTCGTAACAACCCACTGTACCCTTCCGTTGTGCTTAGTCGCTATTTTGTCTCCGATTGGGATTTTTGGGAAGCGTCCCCTCACTGGCCACACTATGTTCTCCCATGATTTCGGCATGGATCGCAGCCGACTTCCTTTTTAGGGTAAGCTTCATTACGGATTATGGTATGCCGAAAGCTGGCTCCTAGCATGTGTGAGCTAGAGCCTTGTCGGGCGAGTTCATCTGCCATCTCGTTCCCAGTGCTGCTTGAGGCTGTAGCCCGTTTAGTCTCCCCCGCATTAGAAGCGCTTGGTGACAATTCCATATCAGCTGGCTTGATATTTCTGAAGAGTCCAGCGCCTTTAAGGCAGCTTGGCTTTCAGAGTAGACTCGAATGTTGCGGCCGCGCCAGTTGTACCGCATACATTCATGGGTTGCCACTATGTATAATGGCGTAAATTTCTGCTTGAAACATCGTTGTGATGGTCCCAAGAGACTGGCACAGATCCCTGAACCAGCCCTGCCATCCATCAGTGTAGATAATTATGCCATCTCCAACGAAGTCAGAGTGGCCTTCAAATGACCATTCTTCTCTGTTCAGTGGGGATTACTTGGTATGACTTATCGAAGACGTATTTTTAAATTGTCCTGTCCGAAGGCATCAGCGCCTGTGGATGTTTTGGAACTGATTTGATTATTGACGCATGACCGTGGAATGTTGTTATCTTCCAGGTGCCCATGTTTACAAGATGGTAAGCGTCGACCATTGCCTTCCTCTTCACTTCCACATCAAGTGGTGGTAAGTTTAGAAGGGCCTCCATTGCCGCGGACGGCGCGATTTTCATTGTGCCAGTGATGCATAGGCAGCCCAGTCTCTGGTAATGCTTCAGCAGCTTCTTGCTGATTCTAGGCCACCAAATGCAAGCGTATAGCAGGATGAGTAATATGATGGAAGTATACATCCAGTGTACCCGTTGTGGTGAAAACCCCCAAGACTTACCTATTGCACTTCTGCTGCACCAGAGCAGCCTGCAGGCTTTATGGCATTGTTCTTGAATATGGAACTTACACGTAAATTTGGGGTTCAAGTGCACCCCGAGATATTTGACTGTTGGAGATAGATTAAGTTCGACATCGTGTAGCCTGAAGCCTGAAGTTTCTCCAATTTCGGTTTCTGGTAAACATAACCAAGACAGTCTTCTCGGCGTTTACTGATAGCCCAATTTGCCTACTCAATCTGTCGATTAGCCCTAGTGTCGATAGCAAACGGTCACAGATTGTGTTCACAAATTTGCATTTATCTATTACAGCAAGGTCGTCTGCATAAGCTTCCGCAAACACTCTGTTATTATCTAAAGTCCGGAGCAGAGTGTCCATCACAAGGAGCCACATCAGAGGAGAGAGAACTCCGCCCTGAGGCACCCTCTGATACAGCATGCTTCGATGGTTTTTGATCCAACTGTCATAAGTAAATTC
Source organism: Microchrysa polita (assembly GCA_949715475.1). Classification (NCBI taxonomy): domain Eukaryota; kingdom Metazoa; phylum Arthropoda; class Insecta; order Diptera; family Stratiomyidae; genus Microchrysa; species Microchrysa polita. The sequence goes on along the minus strand of OX454415.1, from coordinate 127,345,476 downwards.
CTTGAAAAGAGCATGTTACCCATCCACCCTATCAGCAAAGGGTCGATTCCATGCTCGTTTGCTGCACAGCTGCTGGTAAATGGGGCGTTATCGAAGGCCACTTGAATGTCGATGAATGCACCTAGTGCAAACTCTTCTCGAACTCACTGACGAGTTCATGAAGGGCAGTTTCTGTCGATTTGCCTTCCTGTCTACCTTTCTTTGTTTCGAGCCCCTTTAGAAGGAATGATGACTGATAGGTCGAAAATTCTTAGCCTCAGCATAGGAGGGTTTACCTGGCTTAGGGATAAACACCACCTTCACGTTCCGCCATGCTGTTGGAATGTAGGCATACACGACGCATGTCCTATATATATTCCTCAAAAGTAGGCTAAGAAATTCCATTCCCTCTTTTAGGAGAGCGGCAAAAATCCTGTTAGGCCCGGGGGATTTTTAGTCCAACGAGTTGAGTGCCCACTTAACTCGTTCTAACGTAACTATTCTGCAAATCAGAGACCAGTCTCTTGGGTGGGGACTGTTTATGGTTTCCTTTAGAGTTGTCTGCCCTGTCTGCTTCCTGGAAAGTGCCTGTTGGTAATTAGTCCAGTCCGCGGACAAATTTGTCTTGAGACCCCGTCCTTGTAGCCAAGTCCAGATTCCACCAATCTGTACTTTCCTTTTTTGGCAGACGCATTGGGCAGCTTTGTTTGTAGGCGTCTACTATTTGATTGGTTGTCGCCGCCTCAGCAAATTTGATTCGGCGGCTTGGTGACAGTAAGGTGGTCTGCAAAATTTCTTTATATTTCGACCAGTTGGTTCTGCGGGTTCAGTTCGAAATCAATGTGACGATGGTCCGATAGCGTGATGTCCCTGGAGACCTCCTATTTGTGGACCAGGTTTGTAATATCAGGACTCCGAAAAGTTGGCGATATGAAACATCCAGTATCTCTTCGGTGTCAGCTTCGAGTGATATGCTTGCTTCTGCATCGCGTGATCTCATTTCACATTTGTGAAGTATCGATGTCGCATATGATGCTATGGTGTGAATTTCTCCATTTTGGTCTGGCCCAATTTTCATTCCCAAACAGTGCAATGCTTCTTGCTAGTATAGCATTTATCAATTAAAATTGCTAAATTTCTTCACATCAATTCAAATTAGTACGGAAAACCTACTGATGAGTCCCGTTGGGCGGGGACGAAACGCGTTTAGGTGCCCATCTATGAGAATTTTAATATAACACGATTTAACTTTATATTACATTTTTATTTCCAACATTACATATATGAATCATACAGAAACCATAAACAAATGTGAATTAAGCATGGTTTGACTTTGTATGACATTTTATTTCTTACTTACACATGACAAACTTGCTCCTCCAACGGAGTCGCCCGTCCAAACATGAAACATAGTCCAAATGCGAAATACGGTAGGAAAAATTAGAATAGCTGCAACGAGAGAAAAGGATAGACAGTAGAAGACAGCAAAGGTCACAACAAGAATATAATCAATAAAATAAACAAACATAGAAATATTAAATAAAAAACAACAAAAACAGACTCTAACATGCTTAGCTAGCATACATGATACATAGCGGCAATGGAGTCATAGGTCGAAACAGTGTAGTGATTATGCTTAATGGCTGCTTTGTAGAGGACACTTATGAAGCAGTCGGATCATTCATAATCATACACACGCAGAATTTCCTCTAACACTAGGAGTTGAAAACAAAATAGGCAGGACTAATGGCACTAAACGTGCAAACAGAGGAAATAGTATGGTAGGACATCACCAATTCATCCATTCGGTCTAATTCACTAATTCGACCAAAAGGAATCTGAGTCTATCACTGATGGATGAGTAAAATGATGCCTACCAGCAGGTTCATTACGAACATAAAAGAAGACAACAAGTCTTCTATCTTAAGAATCCGAGTACCAGCACGAGTTACTGGCAAGCCCCTAAAACATTAGGTTCCGGGGAAGGAGCTTTTCGATTACAAGACCATCATCGACATTTGCTTTAGTCAACTCGCCATCCTTTATAGAATACATACAGGGATCCGATTTGGTCGACAGCTAGCGACCGCTGTACATCTTGCTGATCTCATCCACTATGAGAAACATCTCGGGCCACCGCCGTGGCTGTCGCCGTCTTATCGCCTACATACGTTCAGTGCTCTCCAAAACTTAGTTAACGGCTTGCTTAGAGGTTATGACACATTCTCCAACCCTGATTTTGAGGGAACCTTCTTTTTATGTGGTTAATAATTAGGACTGCTTCAGTTTTCTGATCGGCGGGCTCTAATCCAATGATTTCCAGCCACAGTTTCCGCTTGTGTATATTTCGACTAATTCCGGGTCCCTTGCGACAACTAAGACTACTATGTATGTTGTCGGCAAAACCTACCAATGTCACTCCTTTCGGCATAGTGAGCTCCAGAATATTATTGTACAAGAAATTCTACAAACGTGGGCCAAGAACAGATGTCTGCGGTATCCCTGCAGTGGCCATGTATTCCTCGCTAGTGCCATAACTTAAAACGTAATATGCGAGATAGCTCCTAATTATAGCAGATATATAGTCGGGTACATTAATCATTGCAGAGAGGCATGAATACACCCCCAGTTCGCTAAATTAAATGCGTCCCAACAGCACGACAAATACTTTTAAGTAGTGAGCCCGTCTATCGCAGACTACGCTCGTGTAAAACCGTATTGACGTACTTTTTACTAACACCGTGCTTCGGGTGTTGCATTGTTTCAAATTGCTCACGCTGGACACTGCCCTCGGATCGTGCTTTCGGCTCGAAATTTCACTATTTCGTGTTAACCTATTCCTAATCTAACAGGTAAGTATGTTAAGATGCTGTGTAATACATTTCACTCTTTCAGGTGTTAGGTGATGGAAATTATGTAACAAGGCTCGATAACCGAGGGAGATTCGCAAAAAACAAAATGAAAATGGAATAATGCGGATCGGTCACCGTCGTCATCGATAAGATATATTTTTGATGGCGATGTACTTTGTCTGTTGGCAATTGTGTGTGTATTTGAATGCGGATTTTTAATCTGAGGAAATGATTAGTATTGGGTTTCCGTAGTAGCATGAGTAACTATGCTTATTTTCATATTCATTAATCATGCAATTTTAGGTAGTATTCATGGATAAATCTGTACCAAAGAGGCACAGCCAGAGTATGGAAGGAAATATTGAATATATTTAAAAAATATATATATATAATCGAAAAATATGAGTTAAGAAACACTATTTTCAATGTGTAGATAGAATCTAGAATTACTATAATGTTTTGTATGATAACTGTTTGTAGATGGTGCACTAGTCCATACACATCTACAAGTACAATACTTTTGTTGGTACTATTTTGATTGCTTGTAAAATGTTGACGACGGATGATGTGTTGTCGTAAGTCAGGTCCATATTGCAATTATGATGTGTAGGGATTTAGAATAAGATACGCGTTCGGTTTCAGTTCAACTTATCGACTAACGATTCTTTATTGGCAGTTTTCTCTTTTCACATAATTCGGCACAACAGCTGATTACCTTTACAGATTTTAAATTATTGTCTTCAGGTGTGTGCAGTTGCAATTTCAATCGACCTTCGATTTTTGTTGTCGTGGTTCGTAACACTACAAATCCTCAGTCCATTCTCCTCGACAAAGTCACCATTTTGTAAGTGTAGCTTACCACGCAACAATTTTGGGCTACTGTATCATCGGAAAAAAAAGAAGAGATATCTCCAGGGCGTTAATAGTAGCACAGGACGAAGAGCAACGGACTCAATACACTGCCTTGATTTACCCCGACATTGATCGGAAATTCTTCAGATTCACCGGCATCTAACATTAGTCGTACCTTCATCTTACATTCTGACATATGCCTCGGAATACGTATCGTATCGAATTGCATCGACTGTAGATCGAACTTCGACGAAGCCGCATTGATTGTCAATTAAACGAACAATCTTTCTCAATTTTGGTTCCAGACAACACGCTCATAGATCTTCAGTGTATGAGATGGTACCTTTATAGTCCTATAGTTGTTGAGTTTGGGTGAGTGGCCCTTGTTTTTATAGATAGGTAGAAAACATTCCCCGAAAGCGTCAGACTTTATCGAAGAGAACTGTGAATCAACTAACCCCGACATTTGCCATCTTCCACCGAAATTTCGCGTATTTTGCCCGGCTCGACAGCCTTTCCGCGTTTCATACAGTTAATAGCAATAGCAATGATGCAAGGTAAGTAATTATAAAATGTGTATATTTCATTTTAATAATCATTTTCTCCTATATTTCAGTGGACCTATTTAAGGATTACCTGTGGCGATTGATTTTGGATTGAATGGTAAGAAACTAGACGATTCCATCACTTTTGAACACTTCTAATGTTCTTTTTTGGGTCGTTCTCATTTATCTTTTTGTAATTAATTTTTTGTGTGATAGACGAAAAACTTTTCTACACTCTCCGTGAAAAGGGTTAACGGCCGGCTGACTAACTCTGTAAAGAAAACGCTTGCTATGTTTTTGAAAAGCTTAGAGCCTTCGCCAAGCTTCAGCGAGATAGAAGAAAAGGGAGAGGCTCCAGTGGCTTTTAAAGTAGGGAGGCGGTTGTATTTCTAATTGTCTGTTAAACATAACGTCACTAATACACCCATAGCACCGCTCTTGGGGCATATTGTTATAATATTGTTCGTATATATTTCAGGATTACATTAGAGGGGCATTGGCTAGCTATTCTCAAATGAAATCTTCTCTCTGAGACGAGCCCCGAACATGCGGAGGAATGGTTCATGAAGATGTTGCGATGGAAGTTATAGCATGTTCCTAAATATATTCGCACTTCATATTTTGATTTTCCTAGCTCCATTTGCGAGCGAAATGGACGACAGCGCACCCTGCACCTCATTCATGGCTACATAACCCCGCACTCCGCACCGCACCCCGCTATTTTAAAGTACTGACACTGGTCGCATATTTAATATACTATAATTCGAATATATCCTCACTGACAGTCGTGTACTTTATCTACAACCACTTGTACGTGTGCTGTCATAAACGCTGTCAGCATTTTTCTTTGACATAAACTGCTACTTTAGTCCCGAACGCCGAACAACGGTCAGCAGTACAGTCAGACCGCGAGTCAGCAGTACGTATGACATGGTTTGCAGGGCTACAGAGAATGATGCTTGCTACAATGCTTCGTCAAAGAACATATTATCTGGTATGCGAAACTATTATCTGTAATTAATACAAATTTAGTATTCTGAACACCGGAGGGAGAAAAACGTAACAGGGAAACAGAAAACTATTGCTACATTATTTATTTTGAATTGAAATAAATGAATTCACTACGAGTATGTCTTTTGAATGCTTTTTAATACTTCCAGGGTGAAACAAAAGTCACCATGGCGTTTAAAAATGTAAAAACTTTTTATTTTGGCCCTTGGTAGTGAACTATTTCGTTTAGTACTTGGTAGTTTGTCGATCAGGCACGGTTTGTACGGCGGCGGTAGCTTGCTACCATCAGGCATGATTGGCACGTACTCCTCTATTGCTGTTCGGTGCCATTTCAGTATATAGATTTCGCAGGATAACATTGATCAACGCCAATTGTACCCGATTAGGTGTACAGTATAGTGTGTCATTACATCGGAAAATATCAGACCATTACTTGCAAGGTTGGAGACGGGCATCATTTATCATTCATTTTTTATCTATACTTAACAAATTTCCGTTTCGTATTATTTATATTGTATATAATATATGTATATGAAAATATGACTAGAACCATTCTTTTTTTTTTTGTATTTTTTATACATTTACCATTTATTAATCCATAGCCTAAGTGCAATCTTTAAAATTAAAGTTCAACAAAAATGTGTGTCAATTTTCAATGAATACCGTTCTAAAATGCAACGTGCTAACTGTATTTATGAAGTCTTGTAACGTAGGATATGCAACAATCCTAAAAAGATTAAATTCCGCATTGCTCCATTTTATGACCATTTTAGTTATTGCATAAGTATATTTGAAAATATCATTCACCCAACAGACAAAATATCTTTTTTACAAATAAAGAACTAAATAATGGCAATCCTAAACTTATGACTTGACTTTAACAAAATATAAAATATAATTCAATACATTTACAATAACAGATAAAATTTAAAACATCTTAAAACACAACAAGAGCAAACTTTGCAGAAATAGTAATAAGAAAATTGCATGATGATGTTACAGAATGAAATTAATAGTTAAGGCTATTCTTGTATAAAGTTAATGTATTGACATACATACTCGTATTCTTTAGAGGTTTAAGTTGCAGTTATGTAGAAGAATGAATATGTTTGAATTAACATAATTTAAATGAATTTACTGAAAAACAGTTGTACGATAAATATTTTCAGCATAAACAAAATTAAGCATTAGATGATAAGAAAATACATTTTAGAATGAATGATAAATAGAATTTATTGTACAAAATGTGAACATTTTAATTGCAAAGAAAAAAATAAAAATTCGTTGTACATTTTTTATTAATATGGATTTATTTGCATTTTATTTTCCCTTGACATCATTATCAGCAAAACCAGAGATATTACGAACTAAAGATGGTTGTACATTTCCGTTTCCCGTTTCAATGAATTAACAGAATGCCGCCATCTTGGCGGTAATTTTTCAGTCTACGTCTGTCAAAGGCTTAGCAATAAACTACAAATGCTCAAATACTGCCCAATTCATTTGCCATGCTCTACTGTTTTTAATATATGAATTGTAATTAATGAAAGAAAATTTGTACAAATAAAACACTTATCTATCTATCTATCTATCTACTGCCCAATTCCACAATAGGGTATTTTTGCTTGACCAAATTGCGGTCCCTCTACAATCAATATCTACACAAGGCTACGGCCGGAATAGCATTATTACCATTAAAACATGAGGAAAATTCACAATGAGTAATAATTCTCAATGATTTTGTTTCGCATACTTTTGTCTATATTTCTTGAACGTCTTATCGGATTTTTGAAAGATTTTCCCTCCGAATTAGTCTCCTCAATGAACTATTGAAACATAAGAGAAAAATCACAATGAGCAAAATTATAAAGATAGTTCTGTTTCACATATTTCTTCCTGTATTCTTGAATACGAATTTGCTGATTTTAGTAAATTGATTCCACCGGATTTGCTTACGTCCATACATAACTATATTGAAGCATGCAAGAACTCACAATGCGCAAAATTATGAAATAATTTCTTTTTCAAATACTTTTATGTCTTGCACATACTTTTGTTGCCTAAAAGCTCTAAGCGAATAAGTTGATTTCAGTGAATTCGGCCCACCAGATTGGTCTCTACCCTAAAACACCAGAATAACTATTGAAATATGCTAAGAATTCACAGTGATCCTTAAGTCACTTTTTCTTAAACGGACTAGCATTTTTTGTAATTTTTCTCCTTAAATTTTTCTTCACCAGAAATAGATGAGTGAAACATGCAGAACCGAGTGAACGAATGAGCAACATTTTGAAGGCAGCTCATTTTCCTATCCTTTGGATTTTAGATAATTTGCTCCACCTTATTTGTCCTAATTGGTCTTCACTCCGAATAGCAGATGCAGTGTTGAAAACTACAGCAAATTCACAATGATCAAAATTATGCAAAATTATTAGACGGATACAACCCAACGACGACCTCGCAAACGAACAACGGATTACTCTTTCGGAGCCTGGAATGTACGCTGCCTGAATAGGCCAGGGGCCTTAAAGACCCTCTTGGATCAGGTTGATAAATATAATCTGAGCATGGTTGCACTCTAGGAAACAAAATGGCTTAGTAGCGAGATTGACGACCGAAATTCGTACACAATTTTCACAAGTTGAAAACCTTCGGGCCACAGGGAGTTTAGAGTGGCGTTTATTGTAAGCAATCAAGTTAAGCCGCATGTTATCGATTTAAAACCCATAAACGAGCGGCTGTGTGCAATTCGCATTAAAACTCGGTTTTTCAATCTCTGGCCCATAAACGCGCATGCCCCCACCGAAGTCAGTGAAGACGAGTTCTACTACCGCCTAGAAAATCTCTTCGATTCACTTCAATCAAACGCTGTAAAATTGCTGCATGGCGACTTCAACGCCAAAGTCGAAAGTTGGCATAGAGGATTACTGGAGGTTACAGCCTCCATGAAGAATGTAACGGCAACGGCCAACGACTAATAGACTTCGCGACCAGCGATTCACTTCATCCGTGTGAATCATTGGGTGCGGTTCTGAAACGAACCGGTCGCATATGTTCCCACAACATGTTGTCCATTCTGATCCTATAACTGCGGTTTTGCGGATCAGCAATAAGTATGTCTGCCTATGTGGAATATGTATACGAAAAGTTCCGGGGATCATTTCTTATTCGTAAAATCGCAGTTAGAGGATCAGAATGGACAACATGTTGTCGGAAGATATGCCACCGGTTCGTTTCGGAACCGTACCTATTGCAATGGCGGCCGGGTATGGCCCCGAATATCTCTATCACATAAACCGCGCTCGGTATGACGTGCTGAACATTTATTCGGTCGATTAGATCACGATTTGCATGATCCTTTCGATAGCAATCAACAAGATACTGTTTTGAGAGTCTCCTGATGTAAGTGATCCTGGGCAGACATCAGGGAGCACTCTGTGGCTGTGTGTAGAGCAGCATTCATTCAGCAACTAGCCAGAATTTTAAGAATTTTGTTCCTACTGCGCATCTTTACGCATATTGTTGCAGCGTGATGAGCGGACATCATCATATTCTCCATGTGAAGCCCGAGAATTTTAAGATTAGCTACAGTAGGAACAGATTTGTTGCCAATACATACATCAACCGCCCACCGACAATCTCCTGATGAGATGGTGAGAAATGTGGAAAAGATATTGACGCTGAGATGGTGAGGTTTCTGCTGTGAAAAAAAAAACTTTAAATCGTGCTAAGGTAACGATTAAGGAGGAGGCGCATATCACCTTTATCACACCCCGTGGCGAGTACGGTGCAGTCGGCAGCGTAGGAAGTTTCTTCAATGCGTTCGGGTGGTATTGGAAGACCACCCATATAAAATGTTGAACAGAGTAAGAGAGCCTACCTCACCCCTTGGAACTCCTAATTTAATTTTTCTAAGTTTAGAAACTCAGTGAAGGATTGCCTTCTAGCTAGTTAGCAATCCGACGAATATCTTGTGTAGAAATACGCATATTTGAAAAGTTTCCTAAAAGCATAGAGTGGTTGACCTTGTCAAACGCGTTTCATTGGTCAATTGCCAACAAGTACGTTGATGGAGCCCATCTCTTACGAGTGTTGTAATCGCCTCTAGGGCAGTGCTCCCATGCTGGTGAGGTTATAGCTTAGAATGAGCTACAAGAGTGGGTTGGATAAGGGCCTCCAGCATTTTTGCGATATGAGACAGTATGATTATATGTGGGAAGGATGTGTCGAGTTTAGCGCTTTTCCCTGGCTTAAGGAAAGTAACAATATGTCCTATTTTCCAGGTTTCAGGTATATCAAGCGTGGAGATCGACGAGTTAAAGACTGGTTGTGAGGTACTTAGTAGCCTTAGGAGTTTTTAGCATTCTCAATGATTTTCTTGGCCTGGTTCGCAGTGTACAACGGTACAGTATCAATATTTCGGCAGCGGAATGTTCAATAAGTTGTTTATTGAATTGGCTGCCGCAGTTAAAAGGTTTCTTTCTTTCTTGCCGAATGTGATGGTTATATGTTGCCCTTTCCTTGTTGGAGGTGGAAAGGGCGCGGATAGTATACTATAGCTTGCTGAAACGGTCGTTTAGATTACAGTCATTGAAGTGCTCGTCGCATTTCACCTTCCGATAGTCTTTAAATTGTCGACTAGTTTCGTAGTTAAGCTCCTAAATTCTGAGATTACCAGGATGAGTTCGTGGGGTGTTATCTCATTCATCGGCTAATCTGGTGGCACTCGTGAGGAAGTTAGGTCGAACTTTCGGGATACGTCCTGTCGGAATATAATGTGTCGCTGCTTTAGCAATGACGTTCCTAATCTTTCGTTCGGCCCCTTGGGGTTCACGCCCCCCACTATCTAATCTAATCTATGTGCATTAGCAGGTGTAGGTAGTTCGATGAACTTCGCCGACGAGCATAACTGGAAGCCGTCCTAAGCGGTTTTTTTGCGATTAACAAACGTTTACTTCTCAAACTGAGCTAGATCAGCTGGTTTGCCAATTCTTATAATGATTGGAAGGGGATCGGAGGAGAGCAGTACGCGCCCCCCATCGAGTTGCACTGACTGGCACTTACATTTGGTTGAAATATCGAAATGATAGCCAGAAGGGCAAGTAGAATGCGGTCGAACATAAACATTGAAAATTTCGACATTCCCTGATGCAACTCAGATGGCTTACACTGTAATACACGGACTTGTGTATTAGGAAGGCAAGTTCACCTCCATGGTCACAATCATTTCTGGCGATTGGTTGGTCTATCTTTCCGCAGCATAACATAATCACCATGGACGCTGAGAGACGAGTTCGAATGAAGTTTCGTCTCTTGGATGGCAGCAATCAGAATTCAATTCTTACTCAAGGAATGTGTTATCTCAGGTACTTTATTAAGAATGCTATTGCAGTTAAACTGCAATATAGACAATATAATGAAAACTGGTGGAGGGGCAGGATATCTCCTGCTTGGTGTGGTATTCCTGATCATATTATTGAGGGATATAAGATGTGGTGGTGAAGATAGGACAGGATAGGACACCCTAGGGCCTGGATTTGTTTCAACACCGGCGCGTATTAGCAAAATTGAGAGCAGCCCTGCCGAGATGTAATGCTCTCAATAGGACTAAAAAGACATTTCGAATCTACAAATGTACACGGACAAACACAACCTTTCGTGCATCGAACCTTCAAGGCTCTTGCCTTGGATTTTCATCAAAAATTCAAATAATAAAATCGTTTACAATTTTAAAATTTCTTTCTGGTGTCGGGTATTTTGACAAAAAATACTATTACATTGTAACGGTTAAAAATAGAAGAGTCCCGTTGTATAAAAAATATGTATACATGCATTCCCAAACATTTTTTAACATCCTTCAATTAGCTAAATTTTTTATTTTCGTGGAGTGTCAATAATCCTATACCAAAATAATTCAGTTTTAAGGTTGTTAGACATAAAAAGTGCGTCTAAAATAGTAAAGCCAAATTTTAAGAACGGACAGTCAAGTGTTCTTATCTATAAATGGCATCCGCATCGTTTATACTTAGATTTGTTCCGTGCCCTGGACTGTTCTGCCTGCCACTGTCTTTCTTCAAACGAGGAGGAATATATGAACATCATGCCCGATACTCCATTGGCTAGTTTTGCTGCAACTATTAAAAGCTTTTGAAAATGATTTTGTTACAATACAATTGTGCTTTGTTTTTTTTTTTCAATTTTATAAGATTTCGATCATCTTAATTCTGTCTCCCACTCAGTTTTATAGCTGCAAACAAACTTTCCTTTTCGGCACAGCTTTTGTTGAGCAATTATTGTAGCTTTGTTTGCCTCGTATCCAATTTTTTGGATTACGGGTTTTTGAATTATCGCTACCCGAAAAACGAGGCAAACCCGTAAAATACGGGGCATTTATCCACCCTAGGCTAGGATAAAAACCATTTTCCATGTACGGGAACGAAATTCTTCCCGCCATGTTGGTTTAACGGTGGATTGGTCAATCGCGGTAATGTGTGACTCATCCTATGGCTCACCTGCACAACAGCACGTACCACCGCGCCAAACAAATTAAATTGAGGATATAAGGAACATCGGGACCATCCGATTCATTACAATTTCCAATAACTCGCAAACTATTACCCGATGAACTCTAAAATTCAGCACCGCAGTGACCACTTTCCAATTTGAGATTTAAAGTGTCGAGTTTGACCCCTGTATGATCAATATTTAACGTCATTTATTTATAATGAATAATAACACGCTCTGTGGCTCACTTGGTTGAGTCACACTCTACGATGCTAGTAATGTAGAGGTCCGGAGATCGAATCTCGACGTGGTCCAAAATTTCCGTACAAGTGCAGATAGATAGGAAATATATAGTGCTTGCAACATTATATACACTCCGAAATGATATGCAATAATGTAACGTTGACTCGCAATTGCCTATAAACGGCTGAGTTAACGCACAATGGCCCCACATGGGGCTATACGGTACTGAGAATTTATAATGAAAAACCAAGGTTCATATATCTTTTTATTTTTATTTCAACCTTTTTCTCCCAGTCATTATTATATCTTTAACCACAACTCTATAATCTCTCCTCACGACGACAAAAAAAACTTCTTTTAAATATAATACATTACCAGTTTAGTGTACACTTTTAGATCACTTTACAATACATAACAATGAATATATTTTTTAGTTAACAGTAAATTTGTTAAATGCTTTTAAGATTTTTGAAATCTCCTGTCTTAAATAATTACATAACTGGATTGTTCTGTTTGGATACATAATGCAATATCATCATACCTAATTGCAGCAATTAATATTTCACTTGTATAGTCTATCTATTTAGTCTATCGACTCAAAATATGTATAGTGTGTGTGTGTGTTGTGTACTTTTTGTTACATCAATTTATAATAAGTTATCTATATTCTTGCTATTGCTTTATATAAATACAAATCTTACATACGAGTTGTAGTACTAAATAAATATGAATGCCCAAAGGACGAAAAACAACATACCATTGATGAACTGAATTGGATTTGGAAAGGGAGGGTTCACTGGACTGCGATTGCTTTTCATTTTAATTTTTTTTGTTACGCTAAGCTATAATATAATTACATACATCAAAAATCATGTTAATACATTTTTTTCTAGACGATTGGAAGAAGGGAATGCAAAAGACATCTATACAATTCAAATGGGTTATATGAGTCTTTTAATTTTAATTTTTTTTGCCTATCAATAACATTCTTGAAATATAATTTTTAATGTCCTTTTCCTTAATTGAATTATTAATTAATATAGTCAGCATGGTATAAACGCTACGTATAATTCGAATACACTGTCCTTAATACACATGTAACGGGGGGAAGAGATCAACACCATCTAAATCGCCAACATAAAAATAAAATAAACTCTATGTCCTTGCAAAACGACCAAAACACAAACAATTATAAAGGGTTGGAGAGAAAAAACTCAATAAAAACACTTAAATAGGAACAGAATACATTGCAAATATTCAGTCGAAAGTTAAAGCAATAGATAAGAACGGTAACACAGGACAACTGGGCTCCAACTGCAGTGCTGTGGCCATACAATCCGCCGCGGCTGCATAATCATTCAGATTCTCCATTACTTTGCCTAAAGTGAACCTGAAATTGAATTGAATTTAGTACGATCACATGTTTGTCTGAATTACATTTTTTGTTCTTACCAAATTTTCGGATAATTGGGATCCAATTTGGCAGCATCTTTTAACATTTTCTCAGCGAGACGTGGCTCACCCAGTACATGATGTGTTTCGCCGAGTGATGTCAACGCTTCAATGTGGGCGGGATTGGCAGACACGGAATTCAGGAAACATTGTTTCGCATCGTGCCATTGGGACAGGTAGACGTAGACTTGACCACGCTGTAATTGAATTTTTGGTTAAAAATTGTGTGAAGAAAAAAATCGCGCAGCATACCATATACATAACTTGATGATGTAACGGATATATTTGGGCAGCTTCTTGTATGCAATTCAGCGCTTCGTTCGGCTGATCAATTGCCAGGTACACGTCAGCTAGTAACAACCATATCTGAAATAGATGAATCGATTAGCATCGCCAAGAAAATCAAATAACACACCCAGTGACTGACTTTTAATTGAATCATCCACGCTCGCTGCGGTCCTGGCTTAGGACTAAACGAACTGAGCGAACTGCAAACTTCACTCAAGGCTTGCTCAACTCGAGATGCCGCCGCCAATGATGCGGCGTATACGGAATCTGAAAAGACCGTCGTTTAAATCCAAAACTTTCACCGTTATATCTCACTCATACTCACTTGAATCCTTATCCGATAATTGCGAGGAATGTAACTGTAGCACACTTTTCGTATCCGAATGTCGTTCGTTGTCTATCTCGTTGACTATTGTTTGCGCCTCGTACTGATCGCGCCATATCAACAACATTTTTTGTACTGTTTGCAATGCCGTGTCCGTGTCGTGCAAATGCAACTGTAAATGGGCCCGAACATGCAGAAGATTTAAATTATCCGGAAATTCTTCGAGAGCGTTCTCAGTGTTGGCGAGTGCTTCGCGTGGTTTTCGATTAGCGGTCAGAAGAAGAGAAAATAAATGCAAACTGGAAGCATGTTCGGCCCGTAACGATAAGGCGTTTCGTATGTGCACCTGCACAAGAAAAAAGTATTACATACGATTTCAAAATAGGTTACAAATCTTACCAATGCCTCGGCAATATTATAATTCATCGCATAATGCAAAGCTAAATAATATTCCGCCAGATGATCGCCTGGATCATTTTGCACAGCCTTTTCCAACGCATCAAATGACAATTTCGTGTACTTCTCTCGCTCGGCTTTCAATTGAGTATTGGCCGCGAGTTGCTGATAGCCGATGCCTACATAAAGTTGAGCTCGGGATGGTCGTAAGCCTTTAACCTCCTTACTTAACGCTTGTATCGAATATTTCAGACCCTTATCAATAAGTCCCAAATTTTCATAGCACAATCGCGCCGACAGTAACATTGGCAGCGGATCGTGTGGCGCCAGGTCGGAATACTCTTCCAGCGCGCGCAAGGCATGTTTGTGACGTCCCAAGAATGTCAAATTCAATGCATACTGCCGCCAGACGTGCTGTTCTCCAAACGAGAATTTCAATGCCTTTTCAAACGACTCGTTCAATAAATTCGACAGTCCCCATCGAATAGTAGAGAGCGCGAGTAAATCATAAACAGCCGTCGCATTCCCCATTGCATGGGCCCGTGCAACACGAAACTCAGGACTTTGTGATAAAACAGTATCGCGGACGGCCAGCGATTCGGAAATAAGCAACAACAAAATTATTTCCTCGTGGTGATTGCGTGGTGTGAATTGATTTCGTCCGGAATACTTTCGTGGCTTCCACAACTTCTTGGTTGTCGAGCCACCTTTCGATGATAGATTTGTTGGTGGAGGAGTGTACATTGTTCCTGAGACACCGCGAAGCAGTACTTCAGCCAATTGACGTGCTAATGTTAACCGTAAAGACTGTGTAGTCCGCGTCTCGACTGCGTTCAACATTGTTCGATATCTTTCAATGGCTTCCTGCAATCGACCGGCTTTGATTAGGACGATGGGCGCCCGCTGGAGTGCTGTCTCAAGAATTGCACCCATTCGACGTGTTTCCACGTTGGCTGGCGTGACAATATCTTGCTCCTGAAGGTAGAGCAATCCCAGATCTGTTGCTTTCTCGAAACATGATATCTAAAAAGCAAAATCGGTTAAATTTTCCCTAATTAAATAAATTTACTGAATTTACCATTTCCGCCTCCTTTTCCGCTTTCTTGAATTTCGATGGTGCCTTCAAGCCTTGTTGCTCCAAACACAAACCCTTAATGGCATATGACTCAGCCAAAATTCGAAGACTACGTAACGTCAACTCTTTTTCCGACAGTGTGTTCAGCTCGGCTTTAACGAAACTCTCCAGACTTTCATCATAGTTTCCGGCAGCATATTCCAATTTAGCTAATAGTAAAAAAGCATCTAGCGCCACTCCCGCTTTTCGTCCATCGTCTCCCACAACAAGTTTCAGGTATCGTTTGGCATCTTGAAGACCGGCTTTGAGCTTACTGTGATTGGCCTCTATCGGTGGATTTTCTTCGAGGAAACTCTCCAATCGACCTTCGCCGATAAGAAAATTTGAAAGGGATTCTGGGGAAAAATAAGAAGCAAAAAAAATTGCTTAGTATTGAGGGTTAAACATTTTCATGAAAGAAGCTTGATATGCTTCTTCTTCTTCTTCTTTTAGCGGTGCAGAAAGGTGTGCAACCGCTGTGCATCTATGTGGATTCGAGTTATGGTTCGTCGATGCTTTCGTCCGTTATGTCAAGGGACAAAAACATAGCTGCTGCGATAGGGTTTTCCCACAGTGAGATAGGGGTTAAGTCAGTGGGCGCAGCTGGGCATTGAAACAAGTGACCCACATCGTGTGGAGCGCCAGCGCAGTTTGGACAGATGTTTTGAATGTCCGGGTTAATGCGAGAAAGGTACGAATTGAGGCGTGAACAAAAGCCCGACCGAAGTTGAGCTAATGTCACTCTGGTGGCTCTCGGGAGCCTAATCTCCTCAGGCGAAATGGGTGGAGGGCGCACTGAGAGGACTCTGTTCGCACCTAATCTCGCAATAGACCGACTCACTTCTGCAGTGTGAATCTCAGCGATGGCAGCTCGGTATGCATCATCGTCGTAAGGGTCCCTCTTGTATCCCTGGACCTCTCTCTCTAGGTCTCGCAAATCACGCCTGACATGTCGTGGTGGAGGAATTCGGTCCATGAGACTGTTGTTGGGATGATTCTCACGGTAGCAACCAACAAGATATTGTTTGGACAGTAGGAGATTGTGGTCACGTATTGGCATCAATTTTGTCTCTTGATGTAAGTGATCCTGGGCAGACATCAAGAGGCAACCTGTGGCTGTGCGTAGAGCAGCATTTTGGCAGACCTGAATTTTGGTCCAGTTTGTATCACATAAACTATGTGACCAAACTGGGGCTGCATAATCAGCAACTGCTCGACCCACCGCTTTGTATGTGACTAGCATGGTTTCTTTATCCTTGCCCCAGGTGCTACCAGCTAGTGCTTTTAGGATTTTATTCCTACTGCGCATCTTTTCACAAACGGATGCTGCGTGATGAGCTGACGTCATCATGTTCTCTAAATGGAGCCCGAGAATTTTAGGATTTGCAACAGTAGGAATTGGATTGTTGCCAATACGTACATCAACCTCCCACCGACAATCCACCGACCAGGTGGTAAGAAATGTCGCAGAAGATTTAGACGCGGAGATGGTGAGGTTTCGGCTTTGGAAGAAAGCCTGTAATCGTCCGAGATAGCGATTAATTTGGAGGCGCATTTCATCCTTATCCTCCCCGGTGGCGAGTACGGTGCAATCGTCTGCGTAGGAAATCACCTCGATTCCTTCCGGTGGTGTAGGAAGGCCGGACATGTAGATGTTGAACAGAGTGGGGGAGAGTACCCCACCCTGTGGAACTCCTAATTTGATTTTCCTAAGCTTAGAACGTTTGCCACGAAACTCAGTGAAGGAATGCCGACCAGCTAGATAGTTTGCAATCCAACGGATCTCTTGAGCAGGGATATGCATATTCAGTAAGTTAGCGAGAAGCATCGAGTGATTGACATTGTCAAAAGCACTCGTTAGGTCAATTGCCACAAGAATCGTTCTGTGGCAAGGACGTCTGTGGTTTAGCCCATTACGGATGCGTGTAGTGATCGCATCGAGGGCTGTGGTGGTACTATGCATTTTCCTGAAGCCGTGCTGGTGAGGTTCTAGCTTAGCATGCTTAACAAGAGTGGGGTGAATAAGGGCCTCTAGCGTCTTTGCGACAGGTGAAAGTATTGTTATGGGTCGGTAGGATTCACCGAGACCAGCGCTTTTACCCGGTTTGAGACAGGGGACAATCCGTCCTGTTTTCCAGATTTCAGGGATGGCAAGCGTGGACATCGACAAGTTAAAGGCTGCCGTGAGATACTCAATGGCTGGAAGGTCGAGATGTTTCAACATGGCCATCGAAATGCCATCGGGTCCGAGGGCCTTTGAATTTTTAGCATTCTCAATGACTTTTTTAACCTGGTCCGCAGTATACGATGGTATAGTGTCAACATTTCTACTGCGAATCCGTCTTCTAATTTTACGCTTTAAGCCATCGGACTTGGGATGTTCAATAAATTGCTTATTGAACAGGCTTGCGCACTGAAGGGGTTCGCTGGTGCTCTTATGGCCAAATTTGATGGCATTATTGCCCTTTCCTTTCCTAGGATTGGATAGGGCGCGGACGGTAGACCATAGTTTACTGACACCTTCATTGAGGTTGCAGTCATTTAGGTGCTCGTTCCATTTCGCCTTCCGATAGTCTTTTACTTGTCGGTTGATTTCGGAGTTAAGCTCCTGAATTCTGGGATCACCTGGGTGAGCGCGTCTGATGTTATCTCGTTCATCGGCTAATCTGGCGGCACTGGTAGGGAAATTAGGTCGAACTTTCGGGATACGTCCAGCAGGAATAAAACGTGCCGCTGCTTTGGCAATGACGTTCCTAATATTTCTTTCGGCCTTATGAACGTTAGTTGGTGTGGGTAGCTCGATGAACTTCGCCGACGAGTATGCTTTGAAACCCTCCCAATCGGCTTTCTTGTGATTGACAAACGTTCGCTTCTCAGACTTAGTCAGGTTTGCTGGTTTGTCAACTCTTATTATGATTGGGAGGTGATCGGACGAGAGAGCAGTGTGCGTCTCCCATCGAGTAGCACTGATTAGGCTGGCACTTACAATAGTTAAGTCAGGAGAGCTACTGCAAGTGCCTGTGACTCGAGTCGGCGAGTCTTCATTGAGTGGACAGAAATCTGAGGCGTCTAGAGATTCGGCAATAGCTATACCCCTGGCATCGTTGTTGAGGTCAGAATGCCAGAGCTCATGGTGCGCGTTAAAGTCACCAAGAATGATCCTGTGCTCTCCAGATAGGAGAGGACCAATATCGAAACGATAGCCAGAAGGGCAACTAGAGTGTGGTGGAACATATACATTAAAAATTTCGATATTAGTACTCCCTGATGAAACTGAGATGGCTTGCATTTCCGCCGTACCGTCTACATCTACATCTAATACACAGTAATGTACGGACTTGTGTATTAGGAAGGCAAGTCCACCTCCAGGGTGAGAATCATTCCTGGCGGCTGGTCTATCTTTGCGCAGTATAACGTAATTGCCATGGACGCTAAGAGACGAGTTCGAATGGAGCAAAGTCTCCTGGATAGCAGAAATCAGAATTCTGTTTACACTCATGAAGTGAGTGATCTCGGTGATTTTTTGGTGAATGCCGTTGCAGTTAAACTGCAATAAGGACAGTGGAGTGAAAACCGCTGGAGGAGGAGCAGGGGTTAAACTAGGCCTAGCATTCCTGATCATATTGTTTGGGGGTGCTGGGGGCTGAGGAGGAGGTGGAGGGCTAGGAGCAGCCCTTGGTCGCCCTGTATTTATGCATCCCGGTGCAACATATGCTGTGGAGTGCTGACCAACCCTTCTCAGGCCAGAACACCTGAGATGTACCCATTCCAAGCAACAATTACACTGCACTGACCTGGCATTCGTACCAATTCGTTGGCCGCAAACACTACAAAACCATACCTCTGGGCCTGGATTTGTTTCAATGCCGGCGCGAATTAATAAAATTGAGAGCAGCCTCGCCGAGATGTAATGCTCCCAATATGACGAAAAAACACATAACTCGAATCCACACATATACACAGACAAACACAACCTTCCTGCATCGAACCTTCAGGGCTCTTGCCAGGGAGGTATATTGGAAACTTTTGGCCGTTTCCATGTAGAAAACGGGTGTAGTCCGCCCCGTAGAGGCAGTTTCCGTAGGACCACGATATGCTTCTTCTTCTAGGCTGCCCGTATTTGACATTCAATAAATTAAGCTTACAATTTCGGACGCGAATCTGTAATATGAGTTTTTTAGACTATGTTTGGCTACAATTATGTTTAACTTTCGGAGCACCAATTCGACCGAAGCTAGGCAAAAATCGGCCTTTTTGTAGAGAAAACCACGCTTCGAACAGTTATTTATTTTATTTTTTTTTCACCATAACTACTTCTTTAACATATGGGTGAAAGATCAGTCCATCACATAGGTCGTGAATTCGAATACCATCAAAACTGAATTCGCTTACAATAGGATTTGAACCCAATCATCATTATTCCACTCACGTGGGTTCTCTGCAGATTCTAATTAACAGGCTGCTTGGCAATAATATTTCAAGGACTCTAAGCAGTAAGGATAGCGAAAAGTTTTGCGAATGGACGATCTAGACACTGCCGTGAGTCACGCCCACGATAAATCTATGAGTGCGCCAGGACACCTTTTAAAAATCGTCGTATATAGAGTTTTACTCCAGGCACACTTCGGGGTTATCTTCGGCGCGGACAAAGTGAAATGGCTTTGTCGTGCCTTTGCGTTTGACCAATTTAAGACAGCAAGAGGTGATGAAGTGTTTCCTACTTTCCTCAAACTGTCTGAATATCAAGAAATATTGCCTACAAGCTGGGTGTGCTCTCGCCTTTACTGAGAACTTTATTAGTGGACAAACTGCTTTCTACATGTGGGATTTTATGGCAAGACTGGAGCTCTCTCGCTGTGGAATATTGGTCATAAGGATGGAATATTGGTCCGGAAAACTGCAAAACAACGCCATTAAGAACTGCATCGTCCTGCCTGCCTGGATATCGCAGGTGTCTTTAGTACCACCTTCTTCTGGAGACTATCTGTATCGGAAGGAATTCCATTCAAACGCAATTATTCACAATGACCACCGATCATGGACATTCGGCAGAAACAGCACTCTCTCTCCCTCTCTCTGAATCGCCATAGCGAGGCAGTCCCACTGTGAAAATGTATGTTTTCGTCGTTTTTATAAAAATTCTCCTAGCCGGTTCTAGGAAGACATGGATGAATGATTTCCTCCAGAAAAATGTTTAGCCCGCCATCGCCTTTCAAACCAACAATGTGGCCCGCGTCAAAATTAAGCCATACACCCGTACTTTAGATTCATTTCTGAATTTGATATGAATTTATAATTTGGTGAGTGGGATTATCTGCATCATCCACAATGTTCTACGAAGAAAGGAGTCCCCAACTGCAATGTAATACCGAAAGATTTTCCGCAGGATAAATTCGGGAAGTGAGTCTCATTTTAGTCGGGAAAAATATCACATCACAAATCTCACGCAAGTCTCTTTTGAAAATAAAAACCAGACGGGCGGGGCCGATATTTGAATAATCCTCACATTTGAATGAAACTTAAATTTCCTTTGTGCTAATAATTTCCCCCACAGCCCGATGACGCAGTGTTCATTTTTAAAAGTCAGATAAGACTGGAATATTGCCCCTAATTGGGGCGTAACATTATTGTACTGGTATTATAACTACCGTTGCTCCAATGAAATCTGTGACTTACTTCCAGGTCTTGTTACCCTCCGCGTGTCACCCCACTTTCAAATCGTGTCCATCAGCCATGGACGTAATTTTCCTTATTCTATGCCATCAGCATACACTGGAAGTCAGGTTCAGCCGAACTGTCAGATTCTTGGGCTAAAAATATTGAACAACGTTGAGTAAAATATTATTTATACCATAGAAGCCCAAAGTGCACTAGAAATCGGTTCAACTTTTTTTGGTCCAGTTTCCGCCTGATCGCACAAATACAAACGAACAGAGAACGTGGTTCTACTGGCGACCATTCCCGATGACAGCCTCGCTGCCACATGCGAATTACAAGCCTCTTCGGGGCGGACCACACTCGTTTCATGAAAGAAACGGCCAAGAGTTGCCAAAAAAACCCTCCCTGGCAAGAACCATGAAGGTTCGATGCAGGAGGGTTGTGTTTATTAATTGGGACAATTTCATCTCAGCGCGGTTGCTCTCAATTCTTTAAATCCGCACCGGCATCGAAACCAATCCAGGTCCCGAAATCTACATCTACTGTGTATGCAACCGACGCATCCCCGGGAAAGCCTTGAGGTGTATCTACTGCAGAGCATGGTGTTATGTCTGGCTTAAGAAAAATTGGACAGTATGACAAGTTGCCTTTTGTTGCTCCAAGGTGTTTGAACGCGGGTCGGCCCATAACCAACCCACGCCCCATCTCACAAGCTAATGTTTTACCACCATCTCCGGCCATTGCTGGCCCTAGCTCTCGAGCCAATACTACATCAACGCCACCCGCAGCTAACAATACAACTAGACATCGATATCCGCGGTGATTACATACTTTTGAGGCGCGATAGAGTCGGCAGGCAAGGTCCTAATCCAGGAGGAGGGCTTGCATTCCTAATACACAGAACCGTGCAATACAGTGTAATGGACCTACATTTTAATGACGGCACGGCGGAAATGCAATGCAAGCTCCCAGTTAGAACAGAATCGACAATTCATCGATAAAGAATCGAAGGCCTTCTACTAAGGAATCGATGACTTTCTCGATCAAACTATGGAGACATTTGTATGGGCTTGGCCGGTTTTTCGATACCGAAAGTGAGAACCGGAATCGACCGAATACTGTCGTTGATGTAGAATCGACCACTACGGACTATGAAGAATTTGACTGTGGTGAAATCGAGGACTTATCGATTCCGTTGGGTATCGCACTTATAAACATCTATGTTCCACCAGCATTCAGCTGTGGCTCTGGTTATAAGTTCAATATTTGTCCACTCCTATCAGGGCACCATAGGATCCTACTTGGCGACTTTAATTCCCATCAAGTACTCTGGCACTTTCTCCTCGGCAACGATGCCAGGGGTATAGACATCGCATCCAAATTAGACCCATCAGATTTCTGCGCACTCATAGGAATTTCGTCTACACGCTTCGTTGGCGCCTGTCATAGTTCACCTGACATAACTATAGCAAGCGCCAGTGAAACACGCTGGGAGACAAATACGACCCTTACTTCCGATCACCTCCCCCCATAATAAATATTGATAAACCAGCCGAACTGACGAAGCGTACGTTTATCAATCACAAAAAGGCAAATTGGACGGGTTTCACTGAGGTCACCACGACGAAGTTTGTCGTGCTACCTACTCCAACAAACGCTAGGGAAGCCGAAAAGAATATAAGGAACGCCATTGCCAAAGCGGCAGCTCGCTTTATTCCGGCATGGCGTATCCCCAAAGTTTGGCCATAATTCCCAACTGCGGGTAGCCGACGAACGGAGCAACTTAAGACGCGCAAATCCGACAGACTCACGGAGCTTAACTCCGAAATGAATCGACAAGTCAACAGCTACACAAAAGAAAAATGGAACGAGCTTCTCGAAAGCTGCGACCTTTCAAAAGGTGTCAGCATACTCTGGGCTACGGTCTGCGCCCTGTCTCATCCAACCAAAAACAAGGGCAGTGTAGCCATCAGATTCGGTAAGAAACCCACCGCAAATCCGAAACTTTGCTCGAGCTTCTTCAATAAGTAATATATTGAACATCCCAAGACCAAGATGCTCAACTGCAAACAAAAAAAAAAAAAAGATTCGAAACCGAACGGTTGACCTATACAGCCGACCAAGTTTCAGCAGCAATCAAAAACGCTAAACACTCCAAGGCCAATGGACCAGATGGCATTTCAATGGCCAATGCTTGAACATCTTGGTCTTCCAGCCATGGAATATCTAACGATGGATTTCAACTTGTCGATATCCACGCTTGTCATCCCTGAATTTTGGAAAAAGGGACGAATCATCCCCTTTCTAAAACCTGGTAAAAGCGCGAAACTCACCGAATCCTACCGTCCAATCACTATATGATCACCCGTTGCAAAGAAACTCGAAGCACTCATCCACCCCACCCTTGTATCACATGCTGAGCTAGCTTCTCACCAACAGCTCTGAATCTGATCACCCATCACATCCATAAAGGCCTCAACCAGAAAGAGACCTGTGATAGAACCATGCTAGTGGCCCTTGACCTGTCGAAAGCCTTCGACACGGCCATTCACTCTGCCCTGTTGTTTGGCCTTTTAAACATGCATATTCTTGCACAAGAGGTTAGGTGGATTGCCAACTATCTAGCTGGGAGGCAATCTTACACAGAGTTTCGTGGCAGCTGTTCAAAGCATAGGAAAATTAAGCAGGGAGTTCTACAGGGTAGCGTACTCTCTCCTACATTGTTAAACATTTACCTGCCGAGCCTTCCAACACCCCCGGAAGGTATCGAACTATGTAATTTCCTATGCGGACTATGGCACCGTACACACCGCGGGGAATTATTTAAATGGTATGTGTGCTCGACTGAATGATTATATTGAGAAACTGATGGAGTTCTTCAATATCCATAACCAAGTCATGTCGCTTAAGACAATAAGCGAGAACGACGACGAAACTTAGAGCACATCCACTGACATGCACAGCGGTTAACGCCTTTCTGCACCGCAACAACAACTACAAGCCAGGAACACGGATAGCCCGACGTCGGGCCTTGGCCGCCTGAATCGTTGACCTCCAATTGTCGCGGTTACGTGACCTTGTCCTCCAGTTTCGGAAGCCCAGCAGCTGGTGGGCGTCTTCACCCACGGAG
This sequence comes from Microchrysa polita, assembly GCA_949715475.1. Lineage (NCBI taxonomy): Eukaryota > Metazoa > Arthropoda > Insecta > Diptera > Stratiomyidae > Microchrysa > Microchrysa polita. Next base: position 127,321,127 of record OX454415.1, on the reverse strand, counting down.
TTCTCCCAGCGAGCTCTCGGTCGTCCACGCAACCTCGCTCCGTCAATTCTTTGTGCGTTCATCACTTTCTTTGGCATGCGATTATCGTCCATCCGTTGTACATGCCCCGCCCATTGCGTTCGAATCGGTCTAGCAAAATTTAGGAGGCTTGGGTGAGGGTCCATGTTTCGCAGCCATAACATAGCACGGGTCGGATGATCGTTTTGTACACGCGGAGCTTCGTGTTCCTGTGCGCAAGTTTCGAATTAATTATAGGGAGGACCGAGAAATATGTCTTATTGGCTAGTTGTATCCGTCGCTTAATTTCGTCGGTTTCGTTGGCGTCCTTTGATAAGTTACAACCCAGATAGTTGAAGTTGTCTACATACTCGATACTAAGGTCCCCCACTGTGATGCTTGAATTTGTTGGCGTCCTTGTTTTCGATTGCATCATGGCCTTTGTTTTGCTTTCGTTGATATGTAGTCCAACTTCCTTTGCGGCGTTATTGAGGTTATGCAGAAGGCTTTCTGCATCACGAGACATGATGTTGATATCGTCGGCGTACGCTACTAATTGAGTCGACTTGATGAGTAGCGTTCCGCTGCTGTCCATATTCATGGCTCGAATTACATACTCCAAAGCAAGGTTGAAGAGCGTCGGCGCCAGCCCGTCGCCCTGCTTGAGTCCAGTACGAGTTTCAAATAGGTCAGTGAGTCGATTCTGCACTCTGACCTGCGAGACGGTATTAGTCATCGTCATCCTTGTGAGTCGCACTAACTTTGCCGGTATACCAAAATTCAGCATAATGTTGTACAGTACACTTCGATCGATACTGTCGTATGCCTGCTTGAAGTCGACAAAGATTTGGTATACGTCGATGTTATATTCCCAGCACTTTTGGAGTAGTAGCTTCACTGTGAAAAGCTGATCGGTCGTTGAGCGACCAGGTCTGAAGCCGCCTTGATACTCGCCAATGATTCGTTCTGCGTACGGATTAATTCTCTTTTCAAGAATTTAAGATAATATCTTATAGGCCGTACAAACTAATGATATGCCTCTGTAATTCTCACACTTCAGCTTGACACCCTTTTTGTGGATTGGGCAGATTATGCTTTTGCGCCAATCTTCGGGGATTTCCTCGTCGTTCCATATTTTCAGCAGTAGCACATGTATAGCGTTGGTCAGGCACGTTCCACCATGCTTCAGCAGTTCTGCTGGTATCTCGTCAGCGCCGGGCGCTTTATTATTTTGAAGCGACTGTATGGCAAGACTCACCTCCTCTACTGTTGGGGGTAGAACGGGAGGGCCTGGTTCGGCTAACTGCTCAAGAGCTGGCTCCGCGGGGGATGTTGATGGTGCATTGAGGAGCTCTTCAAAATGCGAGGCCCATCATTTGTTGACGCTTTCGATGTCGCTGATGATGTTACCATCCTTGTCCTTACATAGGCTTGTCCTGGGTTGATATCCGTTCTTAACATTATTTATAAGTTTGTACGCCTGTCTAATGTTCTTACTGGCTAATCTTTGGTTTATTTGCTGTAACTGCTCGTCAAAATGTTTGCGTTTCTTATGTCTAATTAACCTATTAGATACTCGCCGAAGTTCGTTGTATTTTTCTTTCTTGGCTCGGGATGCACGTTGTGTGTATTGACGATAGGTTTCATTTTTCGCCTCAATCGAGGCCCTGCATTCGTCGTCGAACCAGTCTGCTCGTCTGCGCCCACGACCTCTTCTGCGCCTACGACCTCTTCTGCGACCCCCTTGATGCTGTCTTTGAGCTCCTCCCAGAACTCATGGATGCCTAAATTGTTAATGTCATCAAGCATGGGCGACAGTTTTTCCTCTAGTGCTGTAGTATACGCAGCCGCCGTGGCATCATCAATCAAATTGTCTACCTCGAAGATCTTGGCAGGGTTGATTCTCGTTAGGTGCACCGAAGAGATTCTGCACCTGTAGGTCGTCTTCACCAAATAGTGATCGGTGTCGCAGTTGGCTCCTCGATAGGATCGAACATCTAGGACATTAGAAGCCCATCTCTTGCTGATCAGTACGTGGTCGATCTGGTTCACGGTGTATTCATCTGGAGACTTCCAGGTCTGCTTATGGATTCGTCGATGAGGGAAGCATGTAGAGCTTATTACCAGGTTTCTGCCGCTCGCGAATTCGATAAGTCGCTGACCGTTGTTGTTTTCGTCGTGGAGGCTATGACCTCCAGTAGTTCCCCTATGCCAGCTTTCATTTCCGACTTTGGCGTTAAAGTCTCCTAGCAGCAGCTTGACGTCGTTTGATGGAAGTGAGTCGAAGAGTGTTTCTAGGTCATTGTAGAACTCGTCCTTAATCGCGTCTTCTTTTACTTCTGTAGGGGCATGCGCATTAATGAACCAGAGATTAGCGAAACGGGTCTTAATGCGGATCGCACATAGCCGCTCGTTGATGGGTTTGAAGCCGATAACGTGGTCCTTGAGCTGCTTATTCACGATGAAAGCTACTCCAAACTCCTTGTTGCCCTCCTCTTTACCACTCGTAAAAATAGTGAATTGAGGTCGTTAATCTCGCTTTTGAGCCATTTAGTTTCCTGGAATGCAACTATGCTCAGCTTGTATTGTTCTACCTGATCCAGGAGGGCCCTTAAGGCAACCGGTCTATTCAGGGAGCGTACATTCCAGGATCCGAAAGAGTAATCAGTTGTTCGTTTGCGGGGTCGTCGTTGTTTTGTATCCGTCCAATCCGAGGCTTTTTCAGGTTTCTTGACTTGAAGTTTTTCTTAGGATGAGTTGTCGGCACATCGCTAAACCATGATAGGGTTTAATCGTTGAGTAAAGGCCATCATGGACATGCCTCGAAGATGCTGCTTTAGTGGTTGACTTAAATGTTTTCTGTCACCTATCACGTTAAGTAACCTGAGACGCTGCAGATGTTAATACAGCACTCAGGCGCAGCGGTTATTCGGATAATGCGGGAAAGTAACGCCCCGTAGAGAGACATAGGAATTGGCCGAAGTCCTTTTCCTATGAAACTCCTCCTGCATAGCTAAGGGTCCGCAGTTATGCCACAACTGAAGAAGATATAGGAATTAGCCGAAGCCTTTCAGTCAGTACGGGAATTTGACGGTTCATATATGAAAGATTTTTGGGTCAAGACAGCAGTTTTTGCCCATATTTCGAACTATATGTGTGGGACGCTGATTTATAATTCAAGTCATTTAATATTTGTGAAAATCTTGCCAGATTCAAACAAAGAGGATGTGATGAAACGCGATTAAATTCAATGGATCGATCGGCGGCTGTCAGGAGCTGAGTTTTGGTCGGCAATTTTTTTGTGAGCGAACTGGCGAAAATTATCAAATTCGCTCGTGTGTAAATCACTCCAATTAATTAAAATGGAAAAGACGTTAATTCAACTGTCCATCTTTGCACAATAACCCCTCACCCCCATCATTCCAGGTGTAATTGACGGTATGCGATAACATGCCTCATCCGGGGTCTGTTTGAGTAGGGAGGCGCCCTACATTTTTTATTCGGCCACGGGCGTCTAAGGACAGTTAGTTTTTCTTTAATTAGTGAATTCAGTTTGGCTGGGTTCACGCAACTAAAAAGGATTGAACCTGTGCAAGTCGGTTTAATTTTTGTTTTGCGGAAATGAAGAGAATCCATGTGCGTATTTCGCAAACCCAGGCATGCGAAATACATTTCAAGGACAAGGCCAATGGCACAAATCCCACCCGTTACCCCCGCACTGAGTTATAAAAAGCGCTGATCGCTCGTTGAAGAGCCGTTTTTTCTTGTCTAGCCTGTACGGATGTAGAGGCATTAGTATCGTGACCTGGACATCTTCAGATGTTAGTTATTCGTCAATACTCGATCCCTAAAAGTTTCCACCTGTTTAACACGTTTAATTACACATCTGAGGCCATAGTACTAGTTTTTCAGAACAATGGAAAAACAACACGACTTGAGGATGCTGCGATGATCCTTGATCCGTAAATTGCCATACCTGTGGCTGTGTTCATTCACTGTTTTCCTTAAGGTAACTGTTGAATTTTTCTCTAATTACGGCGTGAATATTCTATTAATATTCAAGGTCTATCCTCTCATCCATCAAATGAGACGAACGCATAATTAGCAAATTTACTGCTAGTGAGGGGGTCAAAGTCTCGCCGTATCACCACTCCATTCTTAACAAGTAAACAATAAAAATTAATCTCCACTCCGACGCCGCATAACTTGATAAATGTCTGATAAAGCAGCAGCGAGCAGAGAGAACTGCCCGACTAAACGGCCTTTTGATGGAAGTTTGCGTCACCACTTTGCCATGACATAATCTACGGAAGCGGAGTCCGCCCCAAACAAAATTGCGTTACCATCGTCTCGGCGACTACTCACCATAACTGGGCGATCCTTGTTTCAGCTCCTCCGCCAATTCAATCACACGTTGCCATTTGCCCTCGCTACGACAACTCTCGATAATTGTTTCCAATTTGCCTGCATTGCGAATTCGTCCCGTCATTCTGCCTGTACTGCTGCTGCTGCTGCTCCGAGGCCTTGCAAATTTCCACCTAAATCATTTGTCAGCCACTCGCGCGGTTGCGATTTAAATTGTGTTTGATGCACCCGGACACACGGTTACGTGCAGAACGGTGGACGTTTTCACGATCAATTGAAAATTTCACACGTTCACGTTCAGCAACAGTGCGTGTGAAAGTTGTACGATTTCTTCTCTCCTGGCGCGATGCGAATTTTTTACTACGCGAACGCGAAAAATGACCATTTACTACACTGTGGCTGAGCTGTCATATTTGACGTGTGTAGTGAAAAGTTTGGTATATAAGCAAATGTCATATGTATATATAAAAGGTTGAGGGATTCTATAGGAATGTAAACAATTCAATCGAATAGGAAGAAATCCAATTGGACAACGACTTTTCTTTCAAGTGCATTACGGCGTCCTCACCCGTTCGGTTACCATAACATTAATTTGCCATGGTTTAGGTTAAGTGAAGTTGACCGTGTCCGTAAATGATCCGCATTGGTCGACAGTTGTTATTCGGGCAAAATATCATCAAAATGACTAGCCTAGAACGTGTATTGGCAAATAACGAGCTTGCAGAGCAACTTCTCACATCACTCAAGTCTGAGGTAAGCACTGTCCTGAACCGGTACGTCTTGGAACACTACGAATTAAAACTTCCCAATTTCAGCTTACAGCCATCAAGCGGGAGATAATCGCTCGCAAGACCAAGGAGCTCCTACAATCAAACAGTAAACTCACAAAAGAAATAGAACAAGTGAAATCAGAGCTCATCCAGTTGGAATGTCGCAACGGAAAGACTCAAATACCATTGCCCGGCGAGCCAGCATCTCAACCTGCCCCAGCAGCAAACCAATCATCACAGCCACGTCAAGACGCCAGCCAAGATACCAAATCCGCCAAACCTGAGAAAGAGAAGAAACCCAAAAAGGAAAAACCTGCCGCACCAGCCGGTGAATCAAAGAAAGGAGGTGCTGCACCCACTGCCGCTGCACCCGAAGCTCCCATCGATGTCGGTCGTCTGGACTTCCGTGTTGGCAAAATTGTCGAAGTATCCAAACATCCAGATGCCGACAGCTTGTATTTGGAGAAAATCGACTGTGGCGAAGCCAATCCCCGAACAGTTGTTTCGGGTCTGGTTAAGTTCGTGCCCATTGAAGAAATGCGCGATCGAATGGTTGTGGTGTTGTGTAATTTGAAGCCGGCCAAGATGCGTGGCATTACGTCCGAGGCGATGGTTATGTGTGCATCGACACCCGAGAAAGTTGAAGTGCTATCGCCTCCGGCTGGATCGGTGCCTGGTGATTTGGTGCACTGTAACGGCTACACCCGCAATCCAGACGCCCAATTGAATCCTAAGAAGAAAATCTTTGAGACGTGTGCACCTGATTTGAAAACGAATGGTAGTTTGGTGGCATGTTTTAAGGACTCGCCGTTGAATGTGCCCGGTAAGGGTAATGTCGTGGCACAGAGCTTGAAAAATGTGCAGGTCAAGTAATGGGTCAGAAAGTGGCAGTGGATTTGAAATTTCTTTTGTAATAAACGTTGTTTTGCGTAAATTTTGAATATTTATCTAAAAAAGAGTATAGAATGTGAAATAGGATTCTTAGGCGTCAATTGAAGTTACAGGGGAAATCCAGCAACAATTGGCCGTAGAGTATGTTCGGTTCGGTGGGACCAATTCCAATTATACTTGACCTTTGTCGAATTAGCATCGATTCAACATATAAACTGCCTTGGCTATACCGAGTTCTTCAAATGGTATACACAGCACTTCAATGGAAAAGCCTCGGTTGGCTTAGTCTCAAAACACTAGTTCACTCCAGGGCATTTGTGTTTCATTTCAGGATAATTCAGGGCAATCTACAAACAAATGAATTTCGTGTTGTAAGAAGAAACTTGCGCGGTTCAGAAACAGAGCGAGGCAGGATGCTCCAAAGGGTAACAAAACAGGAATGTTTTTTTAAAAAAAAAAAACAGTTCTGGACGGTATTTAGGCTTTATACAGCCTCAACAATATTGAGATTAAGGAAATTGGGTAATTTATCAATATTTGGTGATTATTTCAGAGGGCAAAATCGACAACTAACATCAACAATTGACAACTACACAACAGAATATCCTTGTAAACAACATCATGCAGCTTACACGCAAGCATTCTCCTGCTAGCTCCCAGCGTATCGTACAACACAATAGTAAGTCGTTAACATTCAGCACTCTAGTGTTGGCATCGAAGCATCCAAAACTGGAACTCAACAAACAACACAACAGCATTGAATGAATACCCTGGACAACTCGTACACAGCGTGTTGAAAATTTTCGAATACGTTCCAATAGCGATTGGGTCTATGCCCCGGAAAGACCCATGCTTCTCAAGCATGACCAAGAATCGCTTCAACCTCCTCGACACAAGTGGGGAAACAAAGAATTTGCACACATCACTAGTTTCAGTTTTAATCTCAATGGAGCAAACTTGGCCGACTTTTAGGCGCAGGATCATAATCATGTTCCGTGGATGTGCTGCGTTTGTGGTAAACGGATTCACGGTCAAACGCTCAGTTTTCGGTGCAATTTTCGTGCTATGGCGAAGGGCGTTATCTAAAAAAAAAATGTTCCGTACTCAAAAACAACAATTCACGGGCTTGTAGTACCCTCATATTTCCCCATTGTAAAAACAGCGGACAACCGTCATCATCGACCTCTCAGGCTCAAAAACACAATCAACGGACTAGCATCTTCACCGTACCTCATTGTAGAAAATTCATAGAAGCCCAGAAAAACCAATCAAGGTCCAAAACCATCTCCGGCTATCCCGACAGTTTCTACCGTCCCACTACCGCACGACATAACCTTACGCCCACTCCACCACAACTAGTCGTAAACTATACTATCACCACAATAATGCAGATAAATTTCAAGGGCCTGAGGGAGGGACATCAAATTCAAATTAGAGCCTTTCTAATTCATCGCTGAAAACCTACGAAAATTACAAAATGCTTCGATGCGATCAGGTTGAAAGTGCATGAGGCTTTGCTTTCCCGATACGCAATGCGGTGCCATACAGTATCATTGACGTCTCCGCCGTCGTTAACTAAGGAAATATTTTGACATTGAAATTCTCAATATCTACATATCACCAGTCTCAATCTGTCCCGCAGTATTCCAAACCAACATTAGCTTCCTACTTTCCGGTAACTATCGTTAACCTCAACAGTGACGCCAGAGGAAATCCCATCGCAAGCCAATTGGATGAATTCAGGATCGAGGCGCAATCCTGGGCCACTATTCGTATGACATCTCGACAAGGATAAGCTCAATGCTCAAGTGCGTTATTACGCCTTACTATACAGTTTACCACGGGCTTGAAATCGTATGAGATGATGACGACTGCTGACAACTTCACCATCATGGCAACCGGCAATGACGCTCCTGTGCAACCTTATTCATAGTTTCTTGCTTGATGTCAACAATTGATACTATCAGCGCCTAAGTTCTCCGCCACCTTGTTCGTTACATTCAATGAGAAATCTAACCAATTCGAATTGGCGATATTGGTAATTGGTAAAACACAAAAGTTCCGTCTGTTCGGCAAACATGCCTGCCGTTCTGATCTCCTAACTGCAATTTTGCGGATCAGAAATAATCTGCGGTTCTTTTCGTTTACATGTTTCACAAAGGCAAAGACGAAAAGAACCGGAGAATATTTCTGATCCGCAAAATAGCATCAAATATGTTTGCGGAACAGACGGAACTGTTGTGTTTTACAACCTCATCCAATAAGATACGAACTCTTGGTGCTGCCACAATCGACAACTCCGGCAAATAACACCCATACGGACAATATCTGCAGAAACATAATCCTCGGTAGTACATGCGGCACGGAGAAGGAAACATTTTTGACTTCTTACAAAGCCGTTGGTCGTCCCTTAATTAAATGAGAAAGTTCAGAGGCTGGCCTGTCTAGCTCTCCTTGGGGCCTTCTTTTCGAGCCCCACAGCCGCCCTGGAGGTCCTGCTAAACCTGCCACCTCTCCACATACACATCGAGGCAGTGGCAAGGTAAGCTGTCATTAGGCTCGTAGCATGTGATGCGGCGTCCCCACTCAGTTCAACAAGTAACAGCAGATTACTGGATATGCCATCAGACCATCTGGTCAAAACTCTCCGTTTTGACCCTTCTTATAGTGCAGAGATATGGGAAAGGGTGGACTGGACTGACAGATTCAGATCACTCCAGCCTAGCACCATCAACGGCTCAAGGACCGATACAGGATCTAGAGCGGGAATTACTGGCCCGAACACTAATATCTTTATTCCTATGGGAATACATCCAACCGTGTTTCAGACGGAAGTGCACGCAATTGTGTGTGCAAGATTATGCCTTGACAAAGGTTACGCCAACAAGAAAATAGCAATATTCACTGACAGCCAAGCAGCAATAAAAGCGCTGACGAGCTGTACTGTTACATCTAAGCTCGTGTGGGTTTGTCAGGAAATCCTCCAACAGGTGGGCAATCTCAACAATCTCACCCTTTTCTGGGTATCTGGGCACTCGGAGTTTTACGGCAATGAGCAGGCCGACGAGCACACAAGAAGAGCATCCACCACTCCCTTCTATGGCCCAGAACCTTACTGTGGGTTACCACTCTGTATCTGCAGAAATGTAATTAGTGAGTGGGAAAAAGCCAAAGCCACCACACACTGGGAAGCTCTTCCTGGGCTTAGGCAGTCAAAACTTGTTGTTGCTAACTACTCACCCAATCGTACCCTTGGTCTGATGAAATTGAGCAGAAACAGGGTTAGGATTATATGCGGGCTCCTTACGGGGCCCTGCCGTTTAAACGGTCATTTAAAGCGCTTGCGCATTGTTACCGATGCCAGCTGTCGCTTCTGTGAGGCTGACGACGAAACTGCTTCTCACATCCTGTGTGAGTGTGAGAGGCTAGCAAGGCGCCGACTGGGGTGTTTCGGTATCGCTTTTCCCTTGGAAGAGGATATCGCCACTATCAATATGGCCCAGCTGAATCGATTTATCGAAGGCAGTCGGTTAGATGAGTTCATCTAATCCATAGTAGGGGCAATGGTACAATAGACCACCGGTCGCAGTGCCTAGGGCAACTCTTGTTGCCTGAGCCCTCAACAGCAAATCTAATCTAATTAAATACAAATGTACAAATGGTCTCTATAACACTAAATGGAGACATTTATGCAAACTATTCAAAATGCTGCACTACCCACCGTCACCGGTTGTGTTCTAATGTCTTCTCAAGACCATTTTCATCCAGAGACCAAAATGATGACATTGAAGACCAATAACGAACTTTGGTACTACCGTACTAATCACCCGAACCACCATTTCATGGACAGTATATCTACTGCGTCGCATAAGGCGCTCAATCAAGAACAAAGAACTAGAAGTTCATAAGGTTACTCAGGAATTCACCAACAACCGCGTACTTGGCACTAAACCACCATCTCTCTGGATTAACAGCACCTACCCAGAGCCATCCGCACAATCTTGGTTCTGTTCCGCTCCGGATGGTGCCCGCGACTAAGTACATACCTGTCACGATTAGATAATAGAATCAGCAACACCTGTCCAAATTATAGATTGCCTAACTGCTCCTGTGCGCCTACCACTTCTTGCGTTATGGCTACAACCAATCGAAGTAGTTTTCTTCCTCAGCCTCGACCTGGAGGTCGGGATTACTATTTTCGAGAGAAATATGTGCATTTTTCAACGTTCCCCCGTCCCCGAAATTACATCAACCAGCTGACAATCGTCCTCACAGCAGAATATTCTATTATGTACACAAGAGCATGCGGCGCACACGCAATCCTCCTGCCACTAGCTTCCACGTATCATATACACAGTGGTCACTTAGTAACATTCAGCATCCCCACTCAACGGCTCGAGCCACATGCCGAGTCAACAAAACAGCGTTCTAGTCTTGGTATCGAAGCATTTACAACTGAAAATCGCCATCTACGTTAGCATTGAATGCATACAATTCCTGGATCACTCGGAGATAGTGAAATTTATATTATCGTTGGAAAGACGAGTATTTGCCATTTACTTTCCGGGAGTGTCGATCGCTATGACATGTCCTGCCTTCTTCCTGGTCTCTGGCGGTTAGCTTAACTTAACTTTGTGACGATTGATTGGCCAATAGGACAAGCTATCTAAAAACGAAAAAAAAAGAGCAAACAACTACCATACAAAACTCGTTTATTTCGTAACGACCATTATCATTTTTACAAGAACAAAAAAGCCTTGATTTTATCGGCTGTACTTAATTCCCCGCATAATTTTTTAATATGAATGAACAAAACGTTTTTTATGAGCTTCAGCTTTAGAGAAAACAATTCAAAGCTATTTATGTACTCAGGAACGACCATCCACTTGGAGTGTATTTGGGAATAATAAACGTATACAGCCGCGCGACCGTCCACTCGCTCGCTTTTAAATGCCTAAAATTCACATAATATACGTGGAAGAGAACAACATAAAAACAACTTTCTTTCCAGTATATAAATTAAGTCACACAGTCAAACCATTCAGCAGCATCCACTAGAAAACTAAAAAATATTTTTAAAGATTGTTTTTTCTTTTGTTACGTGTATGTGGGTATATGTCCCGAAGTCGGTTGAAGAAAAGTCCGAAAATTATATTATTTACATAGGTGTTGCTACGAACATTATTTCGATACACCGACTAGAGCGGGCCGTATGCAACGCGATTTTAATTTGTAGCCAATTTTGCTTACTACGACGACGGTGTTGGGTGCAGCCTCAGGTACATCCTGAAATACAGAATATACATATTGCGATTAAACATGATTTTGTGGATAAAAAGAAAACTTTACTTGTTGAAACAGCGCTTCGTGCAAGTTGGGATCGAACTTCTCGTTCATTGGATTGACTTGTTCCAAACCGTGTCGGGTAAACACTTGCATCAGCGATGCTCGCGTCATTGATAGTCCTTCGTAGAGATTCTTCAGATGGGGGTTCTTATCTGTAACCTGAACAAAAATCAAAAGTTAGCACAGAATTTCGCATTAGTTGAATCCCATTATACTTCTTCTTTCGGAACTGCATCAGTGGCCGCCCCCAAAATATCAGCAACTTCTAACAAATCCTTGCAAAAACTTTGAATACCGAAAATCTTGGCATCTTCAATCTGTTTTGTCAGCCGCACTCGTAAATTTTCGCCGTCCGCCAATGATCGCTTGTATTTGTCCAAAAGTTCGTCGTTTTTCTCTTTGAGCTCCTGAACATTCTTTGTCAAAGATTCCAGTTCGGCGGTCAATTTCTTTTCATTTTCGGTCAATTCAACATCTGTTTGGGATTTGGGTTCTTCTTTGGTGGCTTCGCCGGTGGCGTAGGAGCGTTTTTGTTGACTGAGAGCAGAAATTGTTGGTTGGGAGCTGTAAAAAGGAGGTTAAATGAAAAAGCATTCAAACTTAGGAACACATTTTTGTAGAGCAACTTGTAATTACTTTTTTTTTTAGTGTATCGAGATAACAGTTATTCATAATCATGACGAAAAAATCTCTTCCTATCATGGAATAGGCAAGATGTAATTTATAGTAATTTCATGAAATCTATTTTACCATTACCAACGCACAGCTGCGTCGCAACAAAACGAAAAATTCACAAAACCTATTTATAAATTACTAACAAGACTTTCAATCAAAATTTTGAATTAAAACACAACACACGAGGTTAAAACACCATCATTACATCACATCTTCCCCAAGTCCAAATCAGATTCAGATAATCCGTGGTGGCTCTGGCTTCAATTCAACCCAGTTGCTTACCGTGCATTTATACTACTCCGTAATAGTCCAGGCAACCGGTTAACCATCAAACGGCACGGCATTGTAATCGAAGTCATATTTATTCACTTATTTTGCAGGACTAACGTTAAAATTCCGCAAAATTTTATAAAACACAGAGCTGGAATCCGGAATCCCGACCAGTGAACCAGCTATTTGACGTCTTTTTGACAATTGCGATTATTGGCAATTGGACGAGCACGTTTCGCTTTAAAGCGACATAAGCGCTACAAGTGCATTCGGTGTTGGGGGTAACAAAATAATTTTTAGGGCGCGTAACAAAATCAATTGCAAAATATTTATTTTGATTTCGAATTGACAGTTGTGGGAGGACTCTTTGGCGGCTGAACATAATTTTGTTTAGAATTTCGAAGAAATAAGTAGAAAAACATGGATATAATTGCCGAATTAACAGCGTGTCAAAGTGTATTGTACAAAGGTTTTACAACAATTGAGGAAAGTGGCGTGGAATGGCTGAATGTAGGCGTTTTATTTCAACAAATGAAAATGTTTTACTTTCAACTTTGCATATTTTAGGGTTTTTGTGGTGATTTCGCGAAATTCTGCAATAAGCTTCACAAGTTTCTGGTATTTGATTGCAGTCAGAAGGCGGTTATAATCGAAACATGTTTTCTGTGCATATCACAAGTTATTTGCTGTGTAAAATATTTGGAGAAAACAATCAGCATTGAAAGGACAGAGTGCACAGTATTATCGGTGAGCATATTTTTTCAGCGTCTCTGAGTACTTGAGGTGATAAATAAATAAAAGGAAACGTTTAGTCAAGCATCGAAGCTGCCTTTCCGAGGCATTCTCATGATTGCCTTTCTTCAACGGTTAAACCCTATCATGATTTAGCGATGTGCCGACAACTCATCCTAATAAACAAGCTTCAAGTCAAGAAACCTAAAACAAAAGCCTCGAATTGGACGGATAGAAAACAACGACAACCCCGCAGACGAACTAACTACTCTTTCGGATCCTGTAATGTACGCTCTTTGAATAGACCGGGAGCCCTCCTGGATCAGGTAGAAAAATACAAGCTGAGCATAGTTGCAATCCAGCAAACTAAATGGCTCAAAAGCGAGATTAGCGACCGTAATTCGCACACTATTTTTACGAGTGGTAAAGAGGAGGGCAACAAGGAGTTTGGCGTAGCTTTTATGCTGCTAGGAGGCTTTAACGCCAAAGTCGGAAAAGAAAGCTGGCATAGGGGAACTACTGGAGGTCACAGCCTCCACGACGGACACAACAACAACGGCCTTATCGACTTCGCGAGCGGCAGAAACCTGGTCATAAGCTCTACATGTTTCCCTCATCGACGAATCCATAAGCAGACCTGGAAGTCGCCAAATGAATACACCGTGAACCAGATTCCACGTACTGATCAGCAAGAGATGGGCTTCTAATGTCTTAGATGTTCGATTCTTTCGAGGAGCCAACTGCGACTCCGGTCACTATTTGGGGCATTCGGTAGCTCAGTGGCAGAGATGTCTATCTCTGAGTTGCCGGTGCGTGGGTTCGAATCCCACTGTGACCCATGGATGTTTGTGTTGTCCATAAAAAAAATGCTCCTACGGCAGCCGGTTCTTCGATTTAAATCGTCCCTCTCCTTTCCGGAGAGCACAGGGTCATCCTTGGCGACTTTAATGCGCACCATGAGCTCTGGCATTCGGACCTCAACAACAATGCCAGGGGTATAGCTATCGCCGAATCACTTGACGCCTCAGAATTCTGTTCACTTAATGAAGACTCGCCGACTAGAGTCGTGGGCACTTGCAGTAGTTCTCCTGACATAACTATTGTCAGTGCCAGTCTAATTGCTGCTTCCCGATGGGAAGTACGTACCACCCTTAAATCAGATCACCTCCCAATCATTATAAAGATTGACAAACCAGCGAACATGACTAAGTCAGAGAAGCGAACGTTTGTCAATCACAAGAAAGCCGATTGGGATGGTTTCAAAGCTTACTCGTCGGCGAAGTTCACCGAGCTAACATCACCTATCACCATTCATGAGGCCGAGAAAAATATTAGGAACGTCATTACCACAGCCGCGGCACGTTTTATTCCGGCAGGACGTATCCCGAAAGTTCGGCCTAACTTTCCCACTAGTGCCGCCAGATTAGCCGATGAACGTGATCAGATCAGAAGCGCTCACCCTGATGATCCCAGAATTCAGGAGCTTAACTCTGAAATTGACCGACAAGTTAAAGACTATAGGAGGGCGAAATGGAATCAGCACCTCGATGAATGTAACCTCAATGAAGGTGTCAGCAAACTATGGTCTACCGTCCGCGCCCTTTCCAATCCTCGGAAAGAAAAGGGCAACAACGCCATTGAATTTGGCAACACTAAAACCTGTGATCCTCTTCAGTGTGCTAGCCTGTTCAATAAACAATTTATTGAACATCCCAAGTCTGACGGCCTCAAGCGCAAAATTAGAAGACGGATTCGCAGCCGGAATGTTGACACCATACCATCTTTTACAGCGGACCAGGTTAAAAAAGTCATCGAGAATGCTAAAAACTCCAAGGCCCTCGGACCAGATGGCATTTCGATGACCATGTTGAAACATCTCGACCTTCCAGCCATTGAGTATCTCACGGCCGCCTTTAACTTGTCGATGTCCACGCTTGCCATCCCTGAAATCTGGAAAACAGGTCGAATTGTTCCCTGTCTCAAGCCAGGGAAGAGCGCAAATCTCGGGGAATCCTACCGCCCCATTACGATACTTTCTCCTGTCGCAAAGACGCTGGAGGCCCTTATTCACCCCACTCTTGTTGCACATGCGAAGCTAGAACCTCACCAGCATGGCTTCAGGAAGATGCATAGTACCACCACTGCCCTCGATGCGATCACTACACGCATTCGTGATGGGCTAA
Source organism: Microchrysa polita (assembly GCA_949715475.1). Lineage (NCBI taxonomy): Eukaryota > Metazoa > Arthropoda > Insecta > Diptera > Stratiomyidae > Microchrysa > Microchrysa polita. The sequence goes on along the minus strand of OX454415.1, from coordinate 127,305,898 downwards.
ATCAACGCAGTCGTTGTCACAGAACTATTCTGGTGGCAATAGACCTATCAAGTGCATTCGATAAGGTCAATCATTCAATGCTCCTAGCAAACCTGTTGAATATGCATCTTCCTGCACAAGAGATCCGTTGGATTGCCAATTATCTAGCTGGTCGGCACTCCTTCACCGAGTTTCGAGGCAAACGTTCTAAGCTTAGGAAAATCAAATTAGGTGTTCCACAGGGAGGGGTACTCTCCCCCACTCTGTTCAACATCTACATGTCCGGCCTTCCCACACCACCTGAAGGAATCGAGGTGATTTCCTATGCTGACGATTGCACCGTACTCGCCACAGGGAATGATAAGGATGAAATGCGCCTCCGAATTAATCGCTATCTAGGACGATTACAGGCATTTTTCCAAAGCCGAAACCTCACCATCTCTGCGTCCAAATCTTCTGCGACTTTTCTAACCACTTGGTGGGAGGACATCAGATGGGAGATGGATATACGTATTGGCAACAATTCTGTTCCTACTGTTAAAAACCCCAAAATTCTCGGGCTTCACCTAGAGAACATGATGACGTCTGCGAATCATGCAGCTTCAGTATGTGAAAAAATGCGCAGTAGGAACAACATCCTAAAAGCTCTAGCTGGTAGCACCTGGGGCAAAGATAAAGAAACCATGCTAGCTACTTATAAAGCGGTGGGTCGAGCGGCCGCTGATTATGCAGCCCCAGTTTGGACACATAGTCTATGTGACACAAACTGGTCCAAAGTTCAGGTCTGCCAAAATGCCGCTCTACGCATCGCGACAAGTTGCCTTCTGATGTCTGCCCAGGATCACTTACATCAGGAGACAAAATTGATGCCAGTACGTGATCACAATCTCCTACTCTCTAAACAGTATCTTGTTGGTTGCTACCGTGAGGATCATCCCAATAATCATCTCATGGACCGAATTCCTCCATGCCCTGTGGCATGGGTCGCGAATAATGCCACCGCCTTTCCCGGCGTGTCGTAGAAGGCGACTAAAAAGGGACCTAATCCAAGGTGGATCAGCATGCGCCGAGGGATGCATGGTCAAGAGGGTGCTTGGCCGCTAGTATGCGAAGGTCGCAGGCAACCATGACATCTGAAGCCTGAGGCACGTTTTAACATCAACAAGACCTCCCATAGGTTAGTGTGTGTGTGTATGGGTTGCCGCGTCTGGAGATAGCCGGCGGACGTAAAAGGAAAGTCCATAAATTTACTTATTTCCACACACTAGTGCCAAAAACACAACCTTTCTCCAAAAGGTGTAAAAGAATGGAAGGCCTTATGGAAATTCACGCAAATACAAGCACTACCCCGCCGGGCACTACTTCTGCTAGGCGGTTGAGTGATCCCGGGGCGAACCTAGTTCGCGCCAGAGCTCGACGGTTTCCGGGGGCGAGCAATATAAGGCAGTCCAATTACATTGTGGAGAAGCTGAGGGTTGCAAGCTGGAATGTCGGTTCCATGACGTCAAAGAGCGAGGAGATTGAGGATATCATGAAGCGGAGAGGGATAGACATTATGTGCGTGCAAGAGACAAAGTGGCGAAATACCCATATCGACAGAGCCCGGTTTCTTACGAATTCCATGAAGTACAAATTGTACTACTATGGAATTACAAACCAAAGAAACGGAGTTGGCATTATTCTGGCGTCGTCTTTACTTGGCAGTATAATAAGTGTCGCGAAGAGAAGTGACCGCTTGATCAGCATCAAATTGGTTATCTGCGGAAGGGTGTGGAACGTAATAAGTGCCTACGCTCCCCAAGTGGGATTGCCACCAGAAGAAAAAGAGGCATTTTGGAACGACGTTGACACCCTAATTCAGACCATTCCAGATACCGAATTGGTGTTCTTGGGAGGAGATTTAAATGGCCATGTGGGTGAATCAAATTATGATTACGAGGATTGCCATGGTGGAAAGGGTAGCCCTTCAACGGTCAGAAATGACGAAGGTGAAGCTATTCTGACCATGTGCAGATCGCATGGTTTGGTCATCCTAAATACATGGTTTGTGAAAAACGAGAGACACCTAATCACCTACAGTAGTGGACACGGAGATAGGAAACACGAAACGCAGATCGATTACCACCTCTGTTTCGATTTTATGAGAAGGTGGGTAAGAGACTGCAAGGTGATCTTGGGTGAATCTGTCGTCAGCCAACATCGTTTGCTCCTGTCAGAATTTATTTTGAAAGCAGGAGGAGCAAGAAATAGAAGAACTCCCAAGCCTGTCGAAAAAATCAAGTGGCACAATCTCACAAACGACAACTTTGAACCTGTAGTAACTCCATTCATTGATAAAATGACGGAGTGGTTTCAAAACAACATAAACTGCACCGAGCACAGTCCAACACAAATGTGGAATAGTTTCGCTGAAATGTCAGTAGGTGAGGCGGAAAAGGCACTTGGAGTTTCGAAAGGTCCACTCCACACGAAGAAAGAAACATGGTGGTGGAACACCGAAACTAAGGAAGCAGTGCAAGCCAAATCGAACGCATTTAAGGCATGGACGAAATGTGAGTCAAGCAGTGAAGCCGAACGGGTTCAACTTCGCGAAAATTATATGCAATGCCGGAAGAAAGTAAAGCGCTTGGTAGCTCAAGCAAAGGCGAAGGCAGCTGAGAAATTCTACCAAGAATTAGAAACTCAGACTGCGACCGAAGGACCGTCTTTGCGCGAGAGACCTAAGCACGACGCCAGGATATTTAGGGTCGCAGCCCAAAGGAGAAGGAACGCTCGGGAAATACAGGCGCCAAAGTACGTGGAGGACTCGCAAGGAATGTTGCTGATTGACGATACGGCAATTTGTAGCAGGATGCGAGAGTATTTTGACGAACTTCTAAATGAAGAATTTCCTCGGGCAGCTTTTCAAGATGTTGAGCCAAATACCACAAATATTGAAGATATCTCAGAGGAAGAGGTGATGGAGGCAATGCATCAGATGAAACGCGGAAAGGCAGTCGGCCCGGACAAAATCCCCGCGGAATTTTGGTTGAAAATGGAAAATGTCGGGCTTAGTTGGCTCACAGTTCTCTTCAACAAAATCAAAGGTGGGCAACCGATGCCTGATGCTTTCAGGGAAAGTTTTCTTCTTCCTTTCTATAAGAACAAGGGAGACTCACGCAAACTCAACAACTATAGGGCTATAAAGTTAACACCTCATACACTGAAGATCTACGAGCGAGTTGTCTGCAACCGATTGAGAAAGATTGTGCGGTTGAATGACAATCAATGCGGCTTTGTTGAAGGTCGATCTACAGTCGATGCGATTCAGTGCATTCGTATTGCGATGGAAAAGTATAGAGCAGCACGAAAGGACTTGTATTTTGTGTTCATCGATTTGGAGAAGGCATTCGATAGAGTACCTCGTGATCTGATATGGTTGGCCTTGAGAGCACTTAATGTCCCCGAGGCATACGTCAGGATGATACGAGACATGTATGATGGAGCTACGACTAAGGTTAGATGCACAGCCGGTGAATCAGAAGAATTTCCGATGAATGTCGGAGTACACCAGGGCAGTGTATTGAGTCCGTTGCTCTTCAACATCATCATGTGCTACTTATTAACACGTGTCTCCGACGGCCTAGAAATATCTCTTCTTTTTGCTGATGATATAGTCCTCAGTAGCCCAAACATCGTTGCCTTGCAAGCTGCGCTTACAAAATGGTGTGACATTCTGGAGGAGCATGGACTGAGGGTAAGTATAACAAAGACTGAGTTCTTATGCTGCCAATTCTCAGACCCAAATGCACCGATACCAGAAATGTACGTCAAAGGAGAGCAGCTTAAGTCTTGTACCAAGTTCAAGTACCTTGGCTCGATGGTGAACAGCGGAGCTACATGCGATGATGACATCAAACATCGCACAAAGGTTGGGTGGATGAGGTGGCGAGAAAACTCTGGAGTTTTCTGCGATAAGAAAATGCCACTGAAGCTAAAGGGCAAGTTGTACAAAACGGTTGTACGTCCCGCACTCATGTATGGATCAGAATGCTGGACCATGTATGAAGGTTACGCGAAAGAAATGACAGCGACTGAAATGAAAATGTTACGCATGTCAGTTGGTGTAACGAAAAGGGACCACATCAAGAGTAGCTACATCCGAGGCAGCTTGTCCATAGACCAACCAATCACCGAAAAGCTCGAAGACCGACGAATGGATTGGTATTGCCATGTTCAAAGGCGTCCGCCTGAGAACCCCGCAAAGATAGCGATATCAATGGAAGTTCCACTTGATGGACCCAAGGCCAGAGGCAGACCAAAGAACACCTGGATGTGTCAAATGAAAAAGCAACAACAACGCATTGGTCTCGGCGATGACACGATCCAAGATAGAGCTGCCTGTAGAAATATGCTGAGAAATTATCGCCAAAACGGGCGATGTGCCTACACCGCAGGTCGAGCAACGCGGAACCATGGAGCGGTATAAAGAACGAGGCTAGGAAGAAGAAGAAGAAGAAAAGGACCGAATTCCTCCACCACGACATGTCAGGCGTGGTTTACGAGACCTTGAGAGAGAGGTTCAGGGATACAAACGGGACCCTTACGATGAAGTTACATACCGAGCCGCCATTGCAGCGATCCACACTGAAGAAGTGAATCGGTCTATCGCGAGTTTAGGTGCGAATAGAGTCCTCTCAGAGCGCCCACCACCAATTTCGCCTGAGGAGATTAGGCTCCCGAGAGCCACCAGAGTAACACTAGCTCAACTTCGGTCGGGGTTTTGTTCACGCCTTAATTCGTACCTTTCTCGCATAAACCCGGACATCCAAAACATCTGTCCAAACTGCAATGGCACTCCTCATGATGTGGGCCATTTGTTTCAATGCCCCGCTGCGCCCACTGATCTTACCCCTATATCACTGTGGGAAAACCCTATCGCAGCAGCTATGTTTTTGTCCTTAGACCTCACGGACACAAACATTGACGAACCATAAATCGTACCCACATAGATGCACAGAGGTTACACACCTTTCTGCACCGCTACAAGAAGAAGAAGAAGATTTAAATCGTCCCGGAGCTACCCGTTGCTAAAAACGGCCAAGAGCTGCCAAGACCCCCTTCGATTCAAGTGAAAAAAAAAAAAAAATCTCTTGAATCGCTACAACAACAACTATTTGGTGAAGACGACCTACAGGTGCAGAATCTCTTCGGTGCACCTAACGACAATCAACCCTGCCAAGATCTTCGAGGTTGACAATTTGATTGATGATACCACAGCGACTGCATATACTACAGCACTTGAGTAAAAACTGTCGCCCATACTTGATAGCATCAACAATTTAGGCATCAATGAGTTCTGGGAGCAGCACAAAGACAGCATGTTGTTGTAGTAGCAATTCAAGAGTTTTTTTCTCTCCTCTTGAATCGAGGGGGGTTGGCCGTTGTATTAACAGCGGGTAGCTCCGGAACGATTTTATCGTAGAACCGGCTGCCATAGGAGCATTTTTAAAGACAACACTAACATCCATGGTCACAGTGGGATTCGAACCCACAATCCATCATACACGCATTCACGATGAAAGCGTTTTTTGTATTTGTTTCTTGTATACTAGGGATGAAATGGGAGAGTATCAATTTACTACACCTTTGTTTTCTAAATCAACGTCGTCCTTGTCATTGAACCATTCTGGTGGCAATTGACCTATCAAATGCTTTTGATAAGGTCAATCATTCAATGCTTTTAGCAAACCTGTTGAATATGCATCTTCCTGCACAAGAGATTCGTTGGATTGCCAATTATCTAGCTGGTCGGCACTCCTTCAACGAGTTTCGAGGCAAACGTTCTAAACTTAGGAAAATCAAATTAGGCGTTCCACAGGGAGGGGTACTCTCCCCCACTCTGCTTAGCATCTACATGTCCGGCCTTCCCACACCACCTGAAGGAATCGAGGTGATTTCCTATGCTGACGATTGCACCGTACTCGCCACAGGGAACGATAAGGATTAAATGTGCCTCCAAATTAATCGCTATCTAGGACGATTACAGGCATTTTTCCAAAGCCGAAACCTCACCATCTCTGCGTCCAAATCCTCTGCGACTTTTCTAACCACTTGGTGGGAGGACATCAGATGGGAGATGGATATACGTATTGGCAACAATTCTGTTCCTACTGTTAAAAACCCCAAAATTCTCGGGCTTCACCTAGAGAACATGATGACGTCTGCGAATCACGCAGATTCCGTTTGTGAGAAAATGCGCAGTAGGAATGAAATCCTAAAAGCTCTAGCTGGTAGCACCTGGGGCAAAGATAAAGAAACCATGCTAGCTACTTATAAAGCGGTGGGTCGAGCGGCCGCTGATTATGCAGCCCCAGTTTGGACACATACTTTATGTGACACAAACTGGTCCAAAATTCAGGTCTGCCAGAATGCCGCTCTACGCACAGCGACAGGTTGCCTTCTGATGTTTGTCCAGGATCACTTACATCAGGAGACAAAATTGATGCCAATACGTGACCACAATCTCCTACTCTCAAAACAGTATTTTGTTGGTTGCTATCGTGAGGATCATCCCAATCTCATTATCTCATGGACCGAATTCCTCCACCACGACATGTCAGGCGTGGTTTACGAGATCTTGAGAGAGAAGTTCAGAGATACAAACGGGACCCTTACGATGAAGTTACATACCGAGCCGCCATCGCAGCGATTCTCACTGAAGAAGTGAATCGGTCCATTGCGAGCTTAGGTGCGAATAGAGTCCTCTCAAAGCGCCCACCACCAATTTCGCCTGATGAGATTAGGCTCCCGAGAGCCACTACAGTAACACTAGCTCAACTTCGGTCGGGCTTTTGTTCACGCCTTAATTCGTACCTTTCTCGCATAAGCCCGGACATCCAAACATCTGTCCAAATTGCGATGGTACTCCTCATGATGTGGGCCATTTTTTCAATGGCCCGCTGCGCCCACTGATCTTACCCCTATATCACTGTGGGAAAACCCTACCGCAGCAGCTATGTTTTTGTCCCTAGACCTCACGGACACAAACATTGACGATCCATAACTCGTACCCACATAGATGCACAGCGGTTTCACACCTTTCTGCACCGCTAGAAGAAGAAGAACCCACGCTCCAGCAACTCAGGGTTAGAGTGTCAGCTCTACCACTGAGCCACCGAATGCATCAAAGGTGTTGCAGAAGATGTCGTGGGTTATAAAGGCCGGCGTAGACGAACAGACTGGTTCGACGACGAATGCAGGGCTTCGATTGAGGCAAAAAATGAAGCCTATCGCCAATACGTACAACGCGTATCCCGAGCCAAGAAAGAAAGGTACAATGAACTTCGGCGAGTATCTAACAAGTTAATTAGACGTAAGAAACGCAAATATTTTGACGAGCAGTTACAGTAAATAAACCAAACGATAGCCAGTAAGAACATTAGACAGGCGTACAAACTCATAGATAATATCAAAAACGGATATCAACCCAGGACAAGCCTATGTAAGGACAAGGATGGTAACATTATCAGCGACATCTAAATCGTAAAAAAAAACGATGGGCCTCGCATTTTGAAGAGCTCCTCCACGCTCCATCAACATCCCCCACGGAGCCAGCTCTTGAGCAGTTAGCCGAACCAGGCCCTCTCGTTCTACCCCCAACAGAGAGGAGGTGAGTCTCACCACACGCTTCAAAGTAATAAAGCGCCGGCACTGACGATATCCCAGCAGAATTGCTGAAGCATGGTGGAACGTTCATGACCAACGCTTCTTCTTCTTCTTCCTTGCCTCGTTCTTTATACCGCTCCATGGCTTCGCGTTGCTCGACCTGCGGTGTAGGCACTGCCTGACCAACGCTATACATGTGCTACTGCTGTAAATATGGAACGACGACATAATCCCCGAATATTGGCGCAAAAGCATAATCTGCCCAATCCACAAAAAGGGTGACAAGCTGAGTATCAAGGCGGCTTGAGCCCTGGTCGATCAACGACCGATCAGCTTTTCACAGTGAGTTGACTACTCCAGTAGTGCTGGGCATATAACATCGACGTATCTTTGTCGACTTCAAGCAGGCATACGACAGTATCGTTCGAAATGTACTGTACAACATTTTGCAGCATTTTGGTATACCGGCAAAGCTAGTGCGACTCATAAGGATGACGATGCTTAATACCGTCTCACAGGTCTGAGTGCAGAACAGACTGGCTGATATATTTGAAACTCGTACTGAACTCAAGCAGGGCGATAGGCTGGCGCCGAACCTTGCTCTGGAGTATGTAATTCGAGCCATGAATATGGACAGAAGCGGAACGCTACTTATCAAGTCGACTATTAGTAGCGTACGCCATCAACATCATGTCTCGAAGACTGGGTGATGCAGAAAGCCTTATGCATAATCTCAATACCGCCGAAAAAGATTTGGACTACTTATCAATGAAACCAAAACAAAGGCCATGATGCAATCGAAAACAAGGACGCTAGCAAATTCAAACATCACAGTGGGGGACCTGAATATCGAGTATGTAGACAACTTCACCTACCTGGGCTGTTACTTATCAAAGGGCGCCAACGAAAACGACGAAATTTAACGACGGATACAACTAGCTAATAAGACGTACTCCTCGATCCTCCCAATTATTAATTCAAAGCATGCGCACAGGAACACGAAGCTCCGCGTACATGAAACCATCATCCGACCCGTGCTATGCTATGGCTGCGAAACATGCACTCTCACCCTAGCCTCCGAAACTTCGCTGGGCAGATTCAGACGAAAAGTACTTCGGTGAATTTTCAGAGCCGTTCGCGAGAGAGATCAATGGCGCATCCAGTACAACCATGAGTTGTATCAATTGTTCGGTGAGCTGGAAAATCGTGAAGCTTCAACTTTTGCAATGGGCGGGGCATGTGCAAAGATTGGACAATAATCGCATGTCAAAGACGGTGATGAACGCACAACGAGTTGACGGAGCGAGATTGCGTGGACAACCGAGAGCTCGCTGGGAGTACTCAGTAGGTGAGGACGCCCACGAGCTGCTGGGCTTCCGAAACTGGGGGAAGCAAACAAGGTTACGTGGCCTTGTCGGGCTTGCCACATGGACGATGATGAGTGATTAAAAGTTGGCCAACTTGTCGTTTGATGCAAACGCCCAAATAGTTTGTAAGGTTTTTTTTTACTGAAAATCGGATGGTCTTATAATGTTTTTACGTGAACGATTCACGACGTTCTGTTACTGGATAGCTTCCACTTTACACAGGAGTATTGTGACGCATTCGAAGAAGCTGAGTATGGCTTTTCGAGCGATGTTGTTTTACCAAAATAGAGTTGACTAAAAAATGTTACCCTAAAAGTAATTATCCACGAGAACCATTCAAATATGTGACTACCCTTCCAAGATAGCAAAAATGTTTGACACGCTCATTGCTTGTCAGCTTCGGAAAACTCCTAACGATATTCTCGGTCGAAAATACAGAAAACTAAACAAATTTTCTAGGGGGCCTCAGACTCTTCTGACCTCACAAGAGGAGCACGGAACAACTGGACAAAGCGAGATTGGCACATCACTTCATTGCACAAGTTTTTCAATAAAGTCGTTAAATCGCCTATATCACCAGATAACCACTTTGTTGGAAGAATGATGCGTAGGAATAAAATTAACGCCATCCTCAGGCACCTCCATTCAATCTGTCCCTCTCTCTCTTTCTCGCTCTCTCTGGTTTCTAAACCCGTTTATAGGGCATAGCGCATTGGCTCAGTCATGTATTTAACCATGTCGCGTCAACGTTTCATGAAACAATTTTGAACAATTGGTAATCCTGAACTATGCCGTTAAACATTTCGCGGGATAATGTGGCATTTGCCATATATCGCTTTCTGACGCACTCAGGCATATTCCGCGGAATATTCAAGTAAATAAATGGATTGTTGTTGTTGTTGCTTGATGTCCCAGTAGAAATTTGTCCAGTGTTATTGGAATTGGAACGGTTTTTTTTTCCAAATTTAGAATGCAATAAACTTTGAGGTACTTTGAAATATACGAAGGCATATGTCGATAGTAAACCTACACATAAGCATCATTGCGAAAATGCTGTCGCACGAATAGACAGACTTTTTACGTATCAGAGCTGAAAAAAGGAAAGAGAAGGAGTCAGCGAGAGAAAATTACTGCGTTTACCATTTTCTAAAGTTCAGTCTCAACTTCTAGAGTGTTGGAAGCTATTGATCCTCTTATGTCATCATTACCATACGATCATCGATCATTCAACTACATGCTACATTCAGTGACATGCGATGATGATATCAAACATCGCACAAAGGTTGGGTGGATGAAGTGGTGAGAAAACTCTGCCGTTTTCTGTGATAAGAAAATGCCACTGAAGTGAAAGGGCCAGTTGTACAAAAAGGTTGAACGTCCCGTACTCATGTATCTATCTGAATGCTGGACCATGTGTGAATGTTACTCGAAAGAAATGACGGCGACCGAAATGAAAATTTTACGCATGTCAGTTGGTGTAACCAAAAGGGACCACATCAAAAGTAGCTACATCCGAGGCAGCTTGACCATAGACCAAGCAATCACCGAAAAGCTCGAAGACCGACAATTGGATTGGTGTTGCATGTTCAAAGGCGCCCGTTTGAGAATCCTGCAAAGAAGGCAATGCCAATGGAAGTTCCACTTAATGGACCCAAGGCCAGAGGCAGACCGAAGGACACCTGGATGTGTCAAATGAAAAGGCAACAACAACGCATTGGTCTCGGCGATGACACGATCCAAGATTGCCTGTAAAAATAGGCTGAAAAATTACCACCAGAACGGGCGATGTGGCTAAACCGCAGATCGAGCGGCGCGACGCCATAGAGGTAGCTAAAAACAGGTCCGCAAAAGCAGTAAAATAGATTTGCCCGAGTTATGCAAATAAACGTGTGGTACATTTTCAGTGTGCCTTATTTGTTAAGGGCATAGGGTCGATAACCAACGTTTCCGGAGCTCTTCGTAATTGCTCGATGTAAAATAGTTATTGACTGTTTTCTTTTTATTTCAGTCCTCCCGACAATATTTTCTCGATCGTATTTTGTGGTGTTTCGCTTACTTAAAATCGACACTAGGCTCGGCCGGAGACGATGTGGTCTTGAGTAGTCTTGAAGACTCGAACTTCGTAACATCAATGGACACACTTGTGGAATTGACTGAACCATACAGTGGATACAAGAAAGAAGAAGTCATCAATGTAGCACAGTTCAATGCTCAGGTAATTTACAAAACTTCACAAACGAAATTACATAATCGATTCCTTGCTTTGTTTTTTTTTAACAATTTAACTTCCTCAGGCTGTTTTCGATAGTCAGAAAATTCGTGCGGCAGTGGACATACTAATTAGTCAAACATTGGCTTTAGCTAATGTTGCATTGGATGGCGATAAAGTGGCGTTGACTGCAATATGCCAAAAGGTAAGATCATTTCTGTAGTTAGTTCATGTTAACAGTTGTCTCCCAATAACATACTTTCAGGTCTTGCGAGAATGCATTGAATTCCAGGAGACTTGCTCCTTGCAACAGGAACGCCACTCGTCCAATGAAAATGAGCGACAATTCAAAGCAACCGTCTTTGAAAATTCTCTCTATCAATTGGAAGACTATGTCAATGAAAGTCTTCTACGATTAGTGTTTCAAGTGATGGTTGATTGTAGTCAGCACTCGGTCGATCGTCTGCGTGGATTGATCAGAGTAAATGCTGGCGACATATTGGACAATGCGATTGCTGATTTTGATGTCAATGTTGATCGAATACTTCAGATTGGCGTTTTTGCAATGGCTCTGTCCACGGATCTTAGAGGTTTGATCTCCAAATACATGTTACGGAGAAATTATGACATTTTACTTTCTATAGCCAAAACAACGGTACGCAGCTGTTTAGCATCGCTTGAATCTCTGGATTCAAATTTGATTCCATCGCTCTACACCAAGGACGATTTTCATTCTACCCTACTCGAGGATCATTATCTGACGGAAGTGCGCAAATTTAAAATTGCCATTCAGAATATCATAGACACTCAAGCATTCTGTTCATGCTTTGACGAAATTCTGAACAATGTAATTGAAAAACAGGAAAAAGCATTTGACAAAAATGCAGTCAGCACAATTCTTGGAAAGGGCAAAATTCTCAAAGAACATTTTCAAATAAATTTTCAAGATCTTATGCAATCCGACGAAGTTAATAGGACAAAAGAATGCTACGAAAAATTCGATTTGATGTTGAACGAATGTTTGGCAATTTTAGCATGTGCTGATCAGGTGGAATCGCATAGAATCTTGAAACGTTTGAAAATTCTTCGATCAACCGTTACAAAGCTTATAAAGTCCTTGGATGTGAAAGTCGATGTTGTGGAGGAAGTTGTCACCGGTGCAAGTATTATGGAGACGACTAATAAAACTAACAACTCTCGCCGTTGTGCGGATATTTCGATTGAAAGTGCTGGCATTTCGCCGTCTGTAACTTGCATACTGTACCGAAAGAATCGACGGAATAAAACTCTTTCCGATTCGATGAAAGCTATGTGCTCTCAATTGTCTAGCAGTGCAATGGATTGTTCAGATAGTAAGGAGAAATCGAAAAGATCGGTAGCGTCTTCCAAAAATTCGACAGATTTCAGGAGTCCTAATTTGAGACGAAGTATGGTTTTTATTTCTTTGTTTTTAAATAACCCTTTTTCGTAACCACAAACCATTTTTTTGTTTTGGTAGAAAGAAGTTTACGAACACAAATGTTCAAAAGGCAAAAAAGTATTGAAGTTAAAGCGGTCTGGACGGCGTACAATGATCAATCATCGAATCTTCATATTACAGGTAAGAAGTACATATTAGTCAAAACGAGGCTTAGTCAACGCACCATGCCCTACAATACTAGACGCAATGCTCATATCTCAGCTAGAAGAAATTACCTATGCAGAAATTCTTAAAAGAGTGAAATCTGAGCTCAAAGAGATGGGGGATAATGTATCGCGTATTCGTCGCACGCGAAACGGGAGAACTATTGTATCAATTAAAAATGCGGGAAATAACCTTGTGGAAGGATACAAGTCCATCAAACCAAACAACTGGTTAGGAATCAACTTTCCGTCAGGATATGAGGCTAGAGGTACTCGATGTCGACGAAGTGACAACAAAGGAGGTGTACGGTGGCACACAGATTGGAGTCATCAATATTCCAACGGATGCGGCCAACAAAGTCCTGAAAGGGGACCAAACTAAAGGTCGGTGGGACAAACTTTCGCTACAAGTGTTTCGCATTTGAACACTTTGCGAAGGACTGCAGCAGCAAACACGATGGGTCTACAGTGTGTTTTAAAAGTGGGAAATGTGATAGCGAACCCAATTGTATATTTGTCAGGAAGCAGATAAAGAGAACTGGAACCATCAAACAGAAGGAGTCAAGTGTCCTCTGTATTGGGAAGCACTAAAGCCAGTCCCTATATGAGGTTCTTGCAGCTAAATCTAAACCATCGCCCAGCAGCATATGATCTTCTGCTGCAAACTGTGAAAGGAATAACTATGGACGAGCAATTCGGGTCGCATTTCGTTGAACAAGTAGTTATCTGGACGTGCGGAGATTGTCCTTTCAAGCGAGGAAGGATAGTTCTTGACGCGTTTTGCAGCTGGATGTTGTAGCTGGATATTGTTATAATTAATACTTAGGAGGGGAAATGTGGGATCCATTATTGATCCCACATTCATCAGCGGTTCGATGGCGCCTCTATACTCATAGCGATCACAAAGCAATTTGGTTCTTTGTAACAATCAGAGAGTATCGACCAAAGATTCAAGGACGTGCCATTGGATGGTCTGCAATGAGACACTTTTCATCGAAGTCCAATCGAAGGTTCTGCGAAACACAGGTCAGGACAGATCACAAGGTGTCTGATGACCTACGACACAACATGTCTCGGAAGAAGGCATTAAGTCAAAGAAATGAGAACTACTGGTCGTCTGAGGAAATTGTGAGGCTCAGGGGCAATTGCTTGAAGTCGCGACGTTTCTGCCAGCGGGCAACTTTAAGAAGCGCATATAATGTCCTATAAAAACGCTGGACGATTACTGAAACTCGCTATTAGGAAATAATTGTTTCAGAGAACTCTGAACAAAGGGAATGGTGTATAAGGTGGTGTAGAAGAAAATAGAACAAAAAGCCCCACACTTAAAGTGTCCGTCGCTGCTACAAAATACTCTGTTGGTCCTGTTCCCTCAACATGAGCTAATGGCCGTAGGAAAAGGTTCATCAGAGCAGACAATTCACATTCCTGCTATAACAGACCAGAAACATTGGAAAGCTGCTTCAAGATTAGTGGAAGGCAAAGCTCCGCGAACAGACGGGATCCCTAATAAGGCGTTGAAAACTACAATCCGTGGTGTCCCTCAGAAGTTTGTGGAAGTCTTTGAAACTTGTTTGGCCGAACGCACCTTTCCAATAGCGAGCAAAACGGCAAAAATTAGTACTCCTTCCCAAAAAATCGTTGGGAGATCCAAGCTCATATCAGCCAATCTGCCTGCTCGATACCTTGGGAATACTGTTCGAGAGAATAATTACAGACTGCTATAGGTAGTGGAAGAAAAATGGAGCTATGGTGGATGCAATTGAATTGGATACGAATTTCAATTTGGTGAATCCCTTCGAAATGGCACATGCTGGTCTAGGGAAACTATGTCTATGTGAAGAACGCTTTTAATTCCTCATACTGGGTTTCGATTCATGCCGTTTTACAAAAAATGGATGTTCCAGACCATCTTGCAACTAATCAGGAACTACTTCTCAAATCGTGTCCTAATCGCGTCTAATACGATCCCAGTAATGTACCCTGTGGAGTTGTTATGGTTTATCCTCGAACTTCTTTAGAAGCAATGTGCGTTGACGTCAATGTTTCGACGACAACTAAACTCGGAGTGTGACACAGTTGTCAGTCAACCACTTCCTACTCGCCTTTTTTGCTAAGGATTCTATGAAATGGAAATTTCTTATCTTCTTCTGAACAAATAAACGTGTGACGGGCCATGTCGAGTATCGAAACTTGTTTCTCTATTAATTATATCACAGAGTGGCGAACGTATGATCAGGACCACAAAGCACGACAAAAGCTTGCCGGTGTCGAACTTGCTGAGCAAAACACGATGGCTGTTCTTATGAGTGAGCGCCGAAAAAAAGAGCTCTCGAATTATCAGAGTAGAAACCAATATCATAACCTCCAAAAAAAATCAAATTCAAACGCAACCAATCTCTAGATTTATTCCACTTCTATTTTATGTTTTCTTTTTACAGACATTCTCGACCAAATTACAAATCTATCGTCGACCTTTACACGACCAGGTAGCAGCTACAAGTGAACAATTTCCATCCATCGCCTTTGCAATAATTTTAAGACTTTTAGTTTAAATAAATGTATATTTCTTAATGAACACATTTGATATACATAAAACACTTTTTGTTTTACATTAAAAAAATCTTGTACAGCTACCCCAACTTGATTGAACTGATGCCAGATAAATTTGATATTGGTCTCTCATATAACACCCTTCCGCCGCTACTAAACTGATAGTTGTCTGGACTGATTGACCGTCGCACCAACTCTCTCAAACTGGAAGACAGTTTTGCCTTTTCAACAGTCTCATCATAAACCCTTTGTCGCTCCCTAACAAAACTATCAATTCGCCGATCCTTCAACCCGATACTGTCTTGCAGTTGTTGTCGTTTAAACCTTTCATAGCGAAGCGCTTCATCGTAATTCTCCTTATGCAGCGCCTGTTCGCGATAATTATCCGCCTGCAACCGGCGCTTATAAACATCCAAATATTGCTTCCTAGTCGAATCGGCCTTATCCATTCGATGGATCAAATGATGATACGATTCCAACTTGCGCAATTCATCATTCAGCTCTTGCTGTCCGTTGGCTCGTATAATATTCTCAAACTTCCTGGTTTCCTCCTCTTGCCTACTGGCCAATCGCTCCCTTTGATGTCGTATCCTCTCCAGTCGCTCCTCGGCCAGCATATCCTTCATATGCAACGACTTCTTTAAATCCTGTAAACGTCGCTGATCCTGCCTGTACATCTCATCAAATCTCAGTTGCACCAGTCTCGAATCCATTTCTTGTTTTTCCTTCAGCGCCTTTCGATACGCCTCCTGTTGTTCCCATTTCATTAACTCTCGTTCATATTTTTCATTTTGCCACATTTTCTGCGCTAGCCATGCATTTTCAGCACTCACTATCTTATCACTACGCTTCTCGGCCATCCGATTGAGTATTCGTTGATCGTGCGTCGAAACGCTGTTGTAGGCACGAAACACCCGGGGCGATGTGGAACACAGGTTCTGCATCGATTCACATAGTTCAATAATCTCCGGACGGTAAACAACATTGCGATGCAAATCCTCGACACTTTGTGATACACGTTTGCTTAGTAGCGGCTTGCGGCTACGACTATTGGAATTGGAATTATTTCGTTCTTTGATTGTTTTATATTTTTTCACACGCTGGTGAGTATTTGTCGGGTCGTGATACTCCACGGAATTCGTATTGATGGTGGCTGTTGGACTTAGACAATCGCACGAACACGAACAATAGCCATAGTCCGAATAATAGTCGCGAGGTGTATTCAGATAATCGTCCTTGCACGAAGACATTTCACTACACTCTGTATGTTATCACCCACATACATCGGGAATATTGCGTGTAGAAATATGCCAATAAATGGGTTTGTTGCCCGGGGTTACGGGTAATAGTTTTTTTTTGTGGGGTATGTGGAGGGTGCTGGTGGGAGAAGTATAGTTATTCGAGATATGTAAGGTATTAGGACGAGAATTTTAATAGATGTAGATTTGTGTTCTGTGCCTGGTCCTGAATGATACTGGAATTGAGTCGGATGGATAAGATATGTTACCTTGAAAATAGAGGAAAATAGTAGGTTGACCTTTGGCACTGATAACGGTTTGAGTTGCAATTTATTATTGCTGTTGGACTGTTGTCATGTTGTTACAATGGATAGAACCTCCGTATGTACAACAGTAAATAGTTTTCAGTATGTGACCCACATTTTATGCCGCGGGGGTTGAGCTGTTGAAAATTCTGAAAGGCAATAAACCTTGCATTGCAATTGGTTTTGATGATGTTTTTTGTAAGCATTTTAAGTCTGATGCTATTAGTAATCAATGTGACACAATAGCCCGATGTCGTAGTTATCCAATTACCGCGCCGGTCATGCGTCCTTTAATTTCGGAAATCCCAGCCGCCCTTGGGCGTCCTCACTGAGTACTCTCAGCGAGCTCTCGGTCGTCGACGCAATCCTGCTCTACAGAGCAAGAGAAACTGTTTTTATACCCTTCGCTCGTAGAGTCAACGAAGGGTATATTAACTTTGTCATGAAGTTTGTAACGCATTGAAGGAAGCATCTCCGACCATATAATAAGTATACATATATGATCAGCATAACATGGGGAGTCGATTGGGCGATGTCCGTCTGTCTGTCTGTCCGTCTGTTGCTACGCGTTTTACTCGGCCAATTTAAAAGCTATGAAGCTGAAATTTTGCACAAATGCTTCTTTTTGCTGCAGGCAGTTTGTATGTTTGAATCGGTAAAATCGGACCATGGGGTCATGGGGCTGGCATACAAACCTAACCCCCCAAATTAGGTTCTTCTAAGAAAAACTATTTTATTTGTGCACCGATTTCAACCAAATTCCACACAAATGTATTTGTATTGATGACACACAACATATGTGAGAATCGATCAAATCGGACCATGGGGTCATGGGGCTGCCATACAAACCCAACCCCCCAAATTAGGTTCTTCTGAGAAAAACTTTTTTGTTTGAGCATTGATTTCAACGAAATTTCACACAAACGTTTTTCTCTTGATGACACAAAACATATCTAAGAATTGATCAAAATGGATAATGGGGTCATGGGGCTGCCATACAAACCTAACTCCCCAAATTAGGTTCTTCTGAGAAAAACTGCACTCAAACGTGTTTCTCTTGATGACACAAAACATATCTAAGAATTGATCAAATCTGACCATGGGGTCATGGGGTGGCCATACAAACCCAACCCCCATTTTGGTTCTTCAAAGAAACATTTTTTGCACCAATTTCACAAAACCTTGAATTAATGTGTCTTTACCAAAGCAAAAAAAAAGTTAAAAACGAATGGAATCGTACTGTGGAGTCATGCTCCCGCAACCCCAATAAAATTTTCCGAGTAAATATTTTTATTTGCCCACTTATTTCAACCAAGCCCAAAACTTTTGTCAAGACGGAAGAAAAAGAATGAGGAGGGGGATTAAATACAAGTCATAAGTACGCCCGAAAAAACTTTTAGCCCAAGGAGAGCGAAGGGTATCCAAATTTCGGCCGCGCCCGAAATTAGCCTCGGCCCCCGGGGGTTGGCGAGCGTAGCGAGCAGGGGGCGAAGCCCCTAGTTTTTCATTCATAGTTCAGCAAGAATATATACCGTCTGTTGCTACTAACTTTGCTAAGTGGCATTTTCCGCCAATCATAATGTAATTTGGGCTTTTAGCCTTGAAGTTGAAGCAATCAGTGTGTGTATTGTAATCTTTTCGAGATGATTTTAAATTTGTCCGCTTCATCCAAATACTATTTCAGAGATAAACCCAAAGCCTTAATTACATAAACTCGATCGAAAATATTCAATGAAAGTCCTAAACATTGGCCCTTAAACTTGATTTAAAACAAATTTGCTCTTTACGTTGCAATTTACTAACTGAAAACTAATTAGAAAATTTTAACAGATTCGTAGAAACTTTTGAAATATTCCAGCGTTTTGGGAGATTTTTTTTTATTCAATATGTGGGCAAGCTTTTTGTATTTATAATAGTCCAGGCATTACGTGATTTAAAATTTCAAAACGTGATGGAGGTTTTTTTTACATTTGTTGGGATGCTAGGAACGAATCCGAAACTTCCCAACAAAATTTCGTTGCGGAACAGGGTCAAAATCGAAAAAAAACGAAAATTATCGCCTTGATACCCCCTTAACTACGCCACTGAAAAGCTGAACGCGTGCAGGTGCCATTTATCGTTAAAAGGTAAAAAATGTTATCCTCGAATGTTCTTTCTGAAAATATGGCTTTACAATTTTTAACACCTTTTCTAACAATATTTATCGGAGCGACAATTTAAACTGATGGCAAATCTGAATTGTTGCTGTAGTTTTGAATCACATACGGCAGCCCCTAAGAAAATTCCTGACTACGAACCGATGGGGCTGGTTGAACATATTTTGGACGTCTGTATCTTTGCCCCAGGAGCTACCGAACAGTGTCTTTAGGACGGTATTGCTTACTATGCATTTTCTCGATTACCTCTTCGACGTGGCGATTCAACTTCATCATGGTGTCCAAGTGGACCCGAAAGATCTTAGGATTTGTAACAGTAGAAATAACGTCTTTATCTCGATCAACACGTATGGATTATACCTAGTTCCTACGAAAATTCCTCCCTTCAGATGGTAGAAGATAGAAGAGTTACAGGACATTTAGACTATTGCAAATATTGAAAAACTCCACAAACTTCCCAATGTCGTCGTATAGTCGAGCACACATACCATTTAAACCTTTTCCGGCCGTGAGTGCGGTGCAACCGTCCGCATTGAAAATCAGTTCGACGCCTTCTGGGCATGTTGGAAGGCCCGCTAGCCAGATGTTAAACAGCGTAGGGGGAAGTACCCTCTGGAACTCCCTGCTTGATTTTCCTATGCTTTGAACATTTGCCTAAAAACTCTCCCAGCTGGTCCCTTCGAGCTTTTTTAAAACGAATGCTAAAATTCAGATTGGACTTGACAATATTTGCGTCTTTTCCGGAAAGGAGAGGGATCATACTCCCTTTTTTCCAATATTCAGAGATGATAAGCGGTAAAATCGACAAGTTGAAGAAGACCGTCGTGAAATATTCGACGGCGGGCCGACCCCACGATGATCGGGGTTTGTCAAACGGAGCGATACAAAAGATCAATTTGTTGACAACAGACGACTGGGAGCGACAGAGGTGATCGGGGGAATTCAATTTCTTGGGTATTCAGTAACTAGCATTTTGACTGGGGGAATCTAAAGTACCGATTTTTTTTTCTAAAGGATGTGCTCGGATTTCTGTGTGGTAACCGCCACAATACAAATACTTCCAACTCAACTGAAACCTAATATTCAAATTAATGTTTTCCATATAAAATTTACTTGATGATTAATGATAGATTTTACACAAAATATTTATAAAAAATCAACGCAACACAAAATATGTAGAGTTAAACTGTGTGCGGCGCGCTTTTATTATTTCGCATCCGATGGAATGTCGTAAAGACCACATTCCCGATTGGCTGGCACAGCTTGATCTGAAATAGAAGAGAATCATAACATTCTCTCAATTCCAAATAACATAAATTTACCTATCATTTTGGGTTTCGGCAAATTCAAATTGTTCATAATGTGAACAAATGCTTCAATGTCTTTCGTCAGACGCGGATTGTAAGTCTTTTCCTCGATCACAGAGCTACACAATTGGCCTCTGAAATAAACTCATTAAAACGCTCGTTCCCACAATTCTGAATTCAACCATTACTTACTTGTAATCATGAGCAGGATATAATTTGAAACTGTCGGGCAACGAGAAAATTCTTTCATGAACCGACTTATACAAAGTCTTCGGGTTGCCTTCTTGAAAATCCGTACGACCACAACCTCTGATCAAGACTGCATCGCCCGTAAAAACAAGACCCTGTTCATGTACCACATACGACATGCATCCGTTTGTATGACCTGGCGTTGCTCTGGCTTCAATTTCATGTCGACCGAATTTCACTTTTTCATTATCCACCAAATGCTTGTCGGCCTTAGCGCCACTTTGAGCGGAGATAACACTCACTGTGTTCGGGAATAGTTGTTTCAAATAGCCCGTCCCGGTAATATGGTCAGCATGCATATGAGTGTTCACTAGAAAGGCCAATAATGCAAATTTACTGTAAAACTAGAGCTTGTGTGATACTTACTCGCATATTTCAGAGTAAATCCAAGATCCTTGATAAGTTGAGCGTCTCGTTTGGCATGTTCCAAAACAGGGTCAATAAGGACGGATTCCTTAGTGCTTAGATCGGCCAACAGATATGTGTACGTACTGCTGGTCGTGTCGAACAGCTAGAAATATGAAGATCATAGAAAATCATCTCAATTTGAAATCTTGCAAATTTTACTTACCTGCCTGAAGAAAAAATCTTCGGAAAAAGGAATAGTTTTTGGAATCACCATGTTAGCAAATTTCGCAATCGAATACGGTTGAATAGTGGACTTCAAGAAGCTCTTAGCAATATTGCGGCCAATTACGAAAGTTTTCAGCATTGAGATTAAGATCCAATTACCTAAACAAATAAAAGAAGTTATTAGCACAGCAAATAAGAAGAAAATTAAAATTTACCTTTTTCGACAAGTTGGCTGGTCAGGTGGCGTTATTCAATGTTTATTAGTGGCTTGGATTGGACTTTTTGGAGCTAGTCTAGAAGAATAAGATAAACATCGTCGGTTTTCGTAATTTCATTGCTCGTGGAGGAACGATGATAGCGACGATACGACCTTCACTCTCGCTCTCGGTGTGTTTATTGGTTTGCCTTTGCCGGTGGGTGACGTTAGTGGCCTTGATTTTGGGTGGCCCATCTGGCTTATCAGCTGTTTAGTATGTGCGTAGGGTCGGGCAAATTATTTAAAAAAATGTTAAATGCAAATGCATTAGATGATGCGCTGATTTTGGGAATGAGATTTTCTTGAATAAAAAATATTCTTATCGGATTCTTCTTCTTCTTTTAGCGGTACAGAAAGGCGTGAGCCGCTGTGCATCCATATGGATCCGATTTATGGTTCGTCAGGGCAGGAATTTGGGTGCTGAGATATGGTTTTCCCACAATGATAAAGGGGTAATATCAGTGAGGGCAACTGGGCATTGAAACATATAAGAAATAGAAATACCCCATATCGTGAGGCGCGCCTTCGCAATTTTAGGCAGATGTTTGTATGCTTGGGTCTATACGAGATAGATACGAATTAAATCGTGAACGGAAGCCTAACTGAAGTCACTATGGTGGCTCCCGGCAGCCTAATCTCCTCAGGCGAAATATGTGGTGGGAGTGCTGAGAGGAATCTGTTCGTACCTAAATTCGAAATAGACCGACTCAATTCGTCGGTGTGAATCATTGCAATGGCGGCTCGGTATGTTTCTTCATCGAAAGGATCTCGTTTATATTCCTCAACCTCTCTCTCAAGATCACGTAGACCAAGTTTGATGTGACGTGGTGAAGGAACTAGGTCCATGAGATCACGATTAGGCTGATCTTCACGATATCAACCAACAAGATACTGTTTTGAAAGTAGCCGATTGTGGCCACGTATTGGCATCAAATGCGTCTCCTGATGTAAGTTATTCTGGGCAGACATCAGGAGGCACCCTGTGGTTGTGCGTAGAGCAGCATTCTGGCAAACTTGGATTTTACTCCACGTTGTGTTGAATAGTTTATGCGACCAAACTGGGGCAGCAAAATCAGCCACTGCTAGACCCACCGCTTTATAAGTGGCGAGCATGGTTTCTTTATCCTTGCCCGAGGTGATACCGGCCAGAGCTTTGAGAATTTTGTTCCTACTGCGCATCTTTTCGCATACAGCTGCAGCATGATGAGCTAAAGTCATCATATTCTCCAGGTTAAGCCCGAGAATTTTAGGATTAGCTACAATAGGAACATACTTGTTGCCAATACATACAATACGCCCACCAACGATCTCCTGACCAGGTGGTGTGATAAGTCGCAGAAGATTTTGAGGTACCGGTGGTGAGGTTTCTGCTTTGGAAAAAAGCTTATAATCGTGCTAGGTAACGATATAATTGAGGAGCCGCATATGGTCCTTATCCTCCCCCACGGCGAGGACGGTACAGCTGTTAGCGTAGGAATGTTGAACAGAGTAGGAGGGAGGACAGCAGCAATGGGAAGAGAAGCGCTTCTATCGGAATCACTAGAGCGCTTCCATCTCCCATTCCGCTTCCTGGGAAGCGGATTCCAGTGAAGCTGATAAAAACCACTTGTATACGAATCTGGCTGGAAAGTTAGTTGGGGAGGCTTTTATGCTCGCTTTAAAGTTTTGGAAAGATAATAGAGTGGTTCCCCGGAAGCGCAATTACGAATGGAGATGGAGCACTTGAAACCTTTCAAAATTTTTCTCTATGGAACTGCTTCTCAAGAAGGGCAATTGCGAATAAAGAGGAAGCGCTGCCAAACTGCTCCCGTAGAAGCGCAATTGCGAATATGAAGAGGAAGCGCAGATATGCTGCTTTAGTTGAAGCGCTTCCCTAGAAGCACAATTGCGAATGAAGACGAAGCGCTGAAAAGCTGCTTCTTCTTTACGTGTCTCTATTGAACTCGTCTTTCTGCCAGTTGTGTGGGTGTTCGGTGCATCCACTGCAATATTGGATGGCTGTCATTCGGATCATTTGCCATAGCATATATTGCCGTTGAATTCGTACATACATGCCTCAACTTCGGCCAGTAACATTTACAGATCAGATTCTCGAGTGTATATGTATTTCTGACAAATTATATTTCATATGCATAGAAGCTGTTTCCCACGTTCCACCTTAATACAGAGCCGGTGTTTGAAATTCAGTTCATTCGACGCACTGTTCTGCGTACGGATTAATTTTCTTTTTTACAAACTAAGGAGATGCCCCTGTACTTCTCACATTTCAGCTTGTCCTCTTTTTTTTGGCTTGGCAGATTATGCTTTTCACGCTCTGTGGCTCACTTGGTTGAGTCGCACTCTACGATACTAGTAATCTAGAGGTCCGGGGATCGAATCTCGGCGTGGTCCAATCATTTCCGTACATGTGCGGATAGGAAATATATAGTGCTTGCAACATTATATACACTCCGAAACGATATGCAATGTAACATTGATTCGAAATTGCCTATAAACGGCTGAGTTAACGCACCATGGCCCCACATGGGGCTATACGGTACCGAGAAGAAGATTATGCTTTTCGGCAAATTTTTCGAGATTCCAGCAGAATTGCTGAAGCAAGAGGTTGAACGAGACGGGGTCGTTTTAATGTTACCATCCTCTTCCTTACATAGGCTTCTCTAATGTTGATAACCAGTCTTAAATGTATTTATTCGTTTGTACGCTTGTCTTGGTGATTAGATTAATAATAAAACGCATTATACAGGACATAAATCTTAAAATATATTTCAACTATTGGTTGCCTCCTTTTTCAAAGCTTCCATCACAATATCTGTGGTCGTGACCCCTTTGCTAATGAGTATCGTCTTGTTTCGTGATTTCGAACCGCGATCCAAACTCACATCACTTTTACGTAAATTCAGTACTTTTGATAAATATTTAACCAGTTCCGTGTTAGCTTCACCTTCAACGGGTGGAGCAGCTATTTGAACGCTGAAAGAATAAAATAAAATAAAGGAACTGTTTATTGAATCTTTTTTTTTTTTTGTTAAAAGGACATGAAAATAGTAGCCGGTTTGTTGCTGTTCTTTCGATTTTTTCGAGAATCATCGTTTGAGTGAGCTACCGAATGAATGTTCAGTAGTCTGCAAAGCGCGTTCGCCCATCAATACGAATATTTTGTTTACAATAACTAAACGCGATCCTTGTCCAAGTAAAAGGGATGAGCAACGTATTCTTGATTACTTAAAAAATGATCAAAAAGAAAATTTGAAAATGCCGATCACTCTCTAAAATCTTACCCGACTCCTTCATCCGAAATATCCGTTATTCCATTCTGTTTCGCTCCCGGTTTGGCTAAAATTTTAATGGCAATATTCCCAGACTTGTCCATACAAACGGGAAGCGATTCATTTCGGACGACGGGTGGAGGAGCGCCTTTTCCTTTTTGTCCTGCCTTTTTGGACATAGTGCGAAGTATAACTAAATTACAGTGACGGGAAAATGGTTTTAACATAGGCCTATAAAATAATGTTGTAATTAATCGATGAAATGAGTAAAACTGAAAAGTTACCTCCAACAACCGAACTACAATTCTTGCTACAGGAGGAGAGGAGGACAATCTTCACCTTATCATACAGCTTCCCGACGAATAAGGTTATGTTTTTGTTTTGATTTGCAAAATTTCCCATAAAAATCCCAAATTGTGAAGCGTCATTCCATCTGTCAAAATCGTTCTTTTCTTCTGTGGCGGTGCTTGTTTGCATGGAGTCCCCGCTTGCATTTTGGATTAATTTTGGATTCTAGGATACAATTGCATTTTAAAACATGGCAAAGAGAACTGCAGAGATTTTCGAGGAAGAGATGGCGGAGGATCCGAAACGGACTAAGCCTGAGTCGAGTAAGAAGCACACACTCGATTCGGACGAAGAAGACAGTGGTGACGATGAGCGGTGAGCTGCCTGTAGTTTTATCGATCAATTTACAAAGTTTTCATACTAATCTGTCTCATTCCTATTCAAGGTACAATATTTTGAATGAAAATGACATCGAGGGCGAAGAGGAGGGCATTTCAGGCATGGACGGCGAGGTGAAGATCACCCCGTTCAATATGAAAGAAGAATTGGAAGAGGGTCACTTTGATCGCGAAGGCCATTTCCAATGGGACAAGGATAAGGAGATCAAAGACAATTGGTTAGACAATATTGATTGGATTAAGGTAAAATTCACATACATATATTGTTAAATGAAAAATTTGTCTACGGTTCCATTTCATTTTCAGGTCAAAACCAACAAAAAGTACATCGAAAAAACCAACCAGGGTCTGGCCGACTCCAGTGATTCGGACGATGATGAGCCCAGCAAACGTTTCAACGAGCTCGATACATATAAAGAGATTTTCGAACTAATGAAACCAGGCGAGACTGTCAAGAAAACACTACAACGTCTTGGCGGCAACTCGGCAAAACTCTCCTCAGCCGAACGTTGGAAACGCAAGAAGGCCGGCATTGTAGATGAAAGTGCTGCACTGGTAACGAAATTCACCGAATTGACGAACAATGTTCTCACCGAAATGGGTAATATGGACATCTATCAGGAGACGTATGAACAAATCAAATTGAAAATTGATCGCAAGTCCAAGGGAAAGTATTCTGCTACTGCAAGCGGAAGTGGGAAAAATGACGGGGAATTGGACATGTATGCCGATGATTTTGAGACGAAAGAACAATCGATATTGGGAACGTCCGATCAGAAGGAAGTTAAATTCGAGGAGAAGAAGGAAGAAGTGGAGGAAGAGGAGGAGGTGAAAGTTTTGCGATGGGAATACAAGTGGAAGGATTCGGATGAGGAGATTCACGGGCCGCATACAACGGAACAGATGTACAATTGGAGTAACGATGGACATTTTAAGGATGGTGTTGTGGTGAGGAAAGTTGGGGAGGATACAAAATTTTATTCGAGTAATCGGATTGATTTTGATTTGTATTTGTAGTGTAGTGGATGTTTTGTAAAGTTATGATACAATGAAATATATTATTGGTCTGATATTGTTTTACTCAAATTGAAAATCGGTTTACAAAGTATATAAGATGTGTGACAGACCCATAGCTGGTAGAAAGATACGATACACGTGTACATCTCCGACATCGACATATTGCTCTATACTTATCATCGAAATACCTTAGGAACAGTTTCTCATCTAATGGCTTGCCAATTATTCTAACCCTGGTCACGACATCAAAATATATTTCATCATATCCTCTTCAGTTGTGACATAACTGCGAGCCTTAGCTATGCAGGAGAAGCTTCATTGGGTGAACGGCTCCGGCCAATTCCTATTTTTCTCTACGGGCGTTACTTTCCCGCATTATCCAAGTAACCTTTGTGGTGTGGGGAAAAAATAAACAACAGCGTTCCCGCACCGCTGCGCCTGAGTGCTGTGTTAACATCTTTAGCGTCTCAGGTTACTTAACTTGATAGGTGGCAGAAAACGTTTAAATCAACCACTAAAGCAGCATCTTCGAGGCATGCTCATGATGGCCTTTACTCAACGATTAAGCTCTATCATGGCTTAGCGATGTGCCGACAACTCATCCTAAAAAAAAACCTTAAAGTCAAGAAACCTGAAAAGCGCGGATTAGACGGATAGAACAAAACGAGGACCCCGGAAATGAACAACTCTGACTACTCTTTCGGATCCTGGAATGTACGCTCCCTGAAACAAAAGCGAGATTAGCGACCGTAATTCGCACACTATTTTTACGAGTGGCAAAGAAGAGGGCAACAAGGAGTTTGGAGTAGCTTTTATCGTGAGTAAGCAGCTCAAGAATCACCTTATCGGCTTCAAACCCATAAGCGATCGGCTATGTGCGATCCGTATCAAGACACGTTTCGCTCATCTCTGGTTCATCAATGCACATACCCCTACAGAAGTAAAAGAAGATGCGATTAAGGACGAGTTTTATAACCACCTAGAAACACTCTTCGACTCACTTCCATCAAACGACGTCAAGCTGCTCCTGGGAGACTTTAACGCCAATGTCGGAAACGAAAGCTGGCACAGGGGAACTGGGATGTCATAGCCTCCACGATGAAAACAACAACAACGGTCAGCGACTTATCGACTTCGCGAGCGGCAGAAACCTGGTCATAAGCTCTACATGCTTCCCTCATCGACGAATCCATAAGCAGACCTGGAAGTCTCCAGATGAATGCACCGTGAACCAGATCGACCACGTACTGATCAGCAAGAGATGGGCTTCTAATGTCATATACGTCCTATCCTATCGCGGAGCCAACTGCGACTCTGATCACTATTTGGTGAAAACGACCTAAAGGTGCAGAGTCTCTTCGGTGCATCTAACGAGAACCAAGCCTGCCAAGATCTTCGAGGTTGACAATTTGGTCGATGATGCCACAGCGGCTGCGTATACTACAGCGCTTGAGGAAAAACTGTCGCCCATGCTTAATAACATCAGCAATTTAGATATTTATTTTTCCTAAGAGGAGCTGAAAGACAGCATCAAAGGAGTTGCAGAAGAGATCGTGGGTTATAAAGGCCGGCGTAGACGAACAGACTGGTTCGACGACGAATACAGGGCCTCGATTGAGGCGAAAAATGAAGCTTATCGCCAATACGTACAACGCGCATCTCGAGCCAAGTAAGGAAGATACAACGAACTTCGGCGAGTATCTAATAAGTTAATTAGACGTAAGCAATGCAAACATTTTGACGACCAGTTACAGCAAATAAACCAAAGATTAGCCAGTAAGAACATTAGACAGGCGTACAAACTTATAAATAATATCAAGAACGGATATCAACTCAGGACAAGCCTATGTAAGGACAAGGATGGTAACATCATCAGCGACATCAAAAGCGTAAACAAACGATGGGCCTCGCACCTCAATGTACCATGAACATCCCCCACCGAGCCAGCTATTGAGCAGTTAGCCGAACCAGGCCCTCCCGTTCAACCCCCAACAGTAGAGGAGGTGAGTCTCCCCATACAGTCGCTCCATAGTAATAAAGCGCCCGGCGCTGACGAGATCCCAGCAGAATTCCTGAGGCATGGTGGAACGTGCCTGACCAACGCTATACATGTGCTACTGCTGAAAATATGCAACGACGAGGTAATCCCCGAAGATTGGCGCAAAAGCATAATCTGCCCAATCCACAAAAAGGGTGACAAGCTGAAGTGTGAGAATTACACGGGATAATCATTAGTTTAAACGACCTATAGGATCCTATCGAAAATTCCGGAAAAAAAATTAATCCGTTCGCAAAACTAATCATTGGCGTTGGCGAGTATCAAGGGGGCTTCAGACCTGGTCGTTCGACGACTGATCAGTTTTTAACGGTGAAGCTACTACTCCAAAAGTGCTGGGAATATAACATCGACGTATACGAAATCTTTGTCGACTTCAAGCAGACATACGACAGTATCGATCGAAGTGTACTGTACAACATTTTGCTGCGTTTTGATATACCGGCAAAGTTAGTGCGACTCACAAGTGTAAGACACTAAAACTTTACTTTGATATATAATTACTAATTTTTTTTTAATGAACATGGCGTACGGGACATTTGTATGCATAAAATACGATACTCACCTGATCTATACCGCCTGATACCATCTGTAATGAGAAAAAGACAACAAATGAGCCTGCAGTTACATGCATTGAAGATACCAAGTTATTTGAAACGTAAACGAATTATAACTCAAATATCTATGTTGGCCCGTCCAACAAACAGGAAGAAGAGGAGAGCGAAAGAGAACCACTTGTCGGCGTCGTCGTCTCAGCATCGGTCATCGGCTTCTCGTTATATCGGTTGATTCTGGCTCAGGTACTCAAACGGCAATGCGAGGTAGACGCAGGATGGATGTATCGGTTGATTCGGCTGTTTCTCCTTGGTTCAATCCCACTTCACTACCATCCTCATTCTTTTATATCCAGAAGTAAAGCCTTTCTACCTAAGGCACACAACTTCTGGCGAAAACATTCTCATTCGGTATTCTATGGTAGACTGCGGAGGGGGAAACCACAACCTCCTAGCTATTACAGAGGAGGATCAACTCCGGAGCGGAGCACCGCGCCTCTAGTCACATTTCAGAGAGGGGAACACCACAACCTCTCAAACACACAACACGAAGAGGGGAGACACCACAACCTCTTCAAACATTAACTCAACGAGGAGAGGGGAGACACCACAACCTCTCCAACACGTAAACTCTGTGCAAAGAGGGGGAACACCACACCCTCTCGAGTTTATCACAAGTAGAAAGGGGAGACACCACAACCTTTCTATGAACGTCAAATCAACATGGAGAGGGGAAACACCACAACCTCTCCAAAACATAAACTCTGTGCAAAGAGGGGGAACACCACGCCCTCTCGAGTTTATCACAAGTAGAAAGGGGAGACACCACAACCTTTCTACAAACACAACGCTGAGAGCGGGACGACCACAACCTCTCAACGACTCAATCGGAGGGGACCAACTCCGAGGTGAAGCCCACACGGCTCTAAACATCTCAATGAGAGGGGAGACACCACAACCTCTCAAACTATCATTAATTTCCGGAAAGGGGGAAACAACTATTAGGATCAATCTCCCAGATACATGCTAAGCGCGTCAACTTGGTGACGCGCCCGTTGTCCGACCAAGTCCAGTCTGCCTTTTTGATTTTTTAAATCACTCATGCCTAGTTGATTTTGGTCAATTGTTTACAAAAGGGCTCTTCACTTAGTCATCATTAAATCTTACTCGATATCGATACGCAATAAGACCATTAAAATATTGCGTATCCGTCAGGCAATTAAATTATTGCGTACCAATGCATTTTTATTAGAACCTAAGCAAAACACATTGGTACTGGCCAAGCACTTAAACAGTATCAGCCACTTGTGTAAACAATTATTCAATGCTATCTAGGCATGTCGGACCACGCCACCAAGAAGACTTAGTCTTAAGCATATAGTGCGAAGGTGCTACAACGTTATACTTTTCGACCCGGGATTTCGGTCATATAACATTCGGCCAACCTACGATTTCACTGTCCTCAGTGAATGACACAGACTACACTGAATTCCATATACAGTAGCGCGACTCATCTGCTTCCTGTATATCAACTTCATTCAGTTAGCAGCCTGAAATAAATTCAAATAACAATTCCAAGCACATCATTTCTAATCAAGATATGAACAGCATTCCACATCAACTTTCAACCATTAATTTACAACGCAACCATCGCTTCTTGCAGTTTCAAACTATACTCTTCTAAAAAAACGAATTGTTCGGTCTCGTACCCTAACCCTCCTGGACACAACAAATCAAAAATTCGCTCAGGCGTTTCACTTAATATACAGTTCCGAGCCTCACCTGCTCCTGGATCCAACAACATGTCCGGTTCCGAGCCACACTTGCTCCCGGACTAAGTATTCAACGATTCCGAGGCTAACGCTCAACACGTCCAGTTCCGAGTCTCGCCAACTCCTGGACCACTATTCAACAATTCCGAGCATAACGCTCAACACGGCCAGCTCCGAGTCTCGCCAACTCCTGGACCACTATTCAACAATTCCGAGCATAACGCTCAACACGTCCAATTCCGAGTCTCGCAAACTCCTGGACCACTACGCAACAATTCCGAGCATAACGCTCAACACGTCCAGCTCCGAGTCTTGCCAACTCCTGGACCACAATCCATTCCGAGCGTAACGCTCAACACGTCCAGTTCCGAGCCTCTCCTGCTCCTGGACCACAATCCAACAATTCCGAGCATAACGCCCGACACATCCAGTTCCGAGCCACACCTGCTCCTGGACCATTCAGTCAACACTTTCGAGCATAGCGCTCAACACGTCCAGTTCCGAGCCTTTTCTGCTCCTGGACTATCTCTTTACACTCCAATCATGAGCCTTCCGCTCACTTCGTCCAGTTACGAGCCAATCGTGCTCCCGGATCATCACATTACACTTCAATCACGAGCCTACCGCTCACCTCGTCCAGTTACGAGCAAATCGTGCTCGCGGACCATCGCATTACACTCCAATCACGAGCCTGCCGCTCACCTCGTCCAGTTACGAGCCAATCGTGCTCCCGGATCATCACATTACAATGAGTTGCAAGCCAAATCTTCTCCTCAACTATTTAAATACATTTCAATTCCGAGCCTGCCGCTCATGCTAGCGATATGATTATTATAGAATCATTGATATCATTGAAAAGGTTGGAGATTTAGAGAAAAAAAAATAATAATAAGAAAATCTATTTTCTTAAAGCTGATCCCTACTTAGTCCACATATCTTCTGAATCAGTCCAGCCAACTTCAATTGCTACTTACACTTACTCTTATTTGGTGAATGTCAACATGTTAACGTTGATAATAAACCCTTTTTTCAAACATTCTATCTATTGTACTTTTCTTTATTCAAACAGGTACTCATTACCCTTTTTTTTAAGCTATGCTTAAACTATACCATTCTCTTCACCGTGATATACAGCATCTCCAACTGCAATCCTTATCAGTCATGTAGACCTATCTCTAATGTTTCTCCTATTTAAGAAGAAATGTGCCATCAGCAACACATCAAGCCTTTCCAATTCTGTGTTTTGAAGAACATGCTTTCAGCACACTATAACATCCATACCAATTTGCATGAATAAATATTCGCATTACATGTAAATTCTAAAGCACACAATAAGTGTATCATTCTCGACTTGTATTAAGTCCAAAAATCTTGAACCATAAGATTTTCTATTTCCAAGAAGCTATCCAACTCTTCCTTTTCGCAATTACTCAGCTTGGTAATTCGACACCGAAAGATGCTTCACGTCACGTATTAAGCCAATAACCATAAAACTTCTTTCTCCAAAATATATCAAATAACAATAATTATTTTTATCAATCGCATAACTTCCACTTCAGCACTTCACTTTATTGAAGTTTACACTTCCGACTTCACATTTATTATTATTGTAAGAAGTCAACAAGAAATTCATTTATGAAACATGCCATATCATAATACTGAGGAAACCTTGCACAGCATTTTGAACTCAAAAGAATCAAACCAACACGTACCATTGATTCTCACATCAATGATTTAATTTGTTTATGTTAATGAACTACTTCAAAAATTACTCAATTGGTGTCATGAAAATGAACTATGTCATAATGCGCATAGAAAATAAGAAAGTCGGACATTTTGCGTCAAGAAATCCTCCTAGATCTCGCAAAACAACGGCAGAGCAGAAACGGTTTCACAACCTGTAGACAACTTAAAGTAGTCTACCTTCTCCTTCTGTTTGATTTTTTTTAACAGTTTCAACATTTTAACAACCATAATGGAGTCCTCTACTCCTACAAATATTAAGGCATCCACAACATATAGTATGAGCCTTTCCCGCACTGTCTAAACTTGTCGATCGATGTTTAACGTGACCATATGCATCAGGATTCATACTTTTCTTCCCAGGAATAGGCACTGCGAATCAGTAGCTACATCAAATTCCAAGTTCTCCGATCAGGTCGACAACAAGCAGTTAACTCCAACTGCGATTTAAAAACTAAGCAATGAATCTTTTCTACTTTTGCGTATGGCATTGAATACCAAAACTCACAAGTTTTTATTGAGTCAACTCGAATGGACAACGCAAAATTCCAAACAAAGCAGCTTTCAATACTCACTATATATTACCAATTTCATGTTAGGAAATACATTGTTTACTCCAAAACAAAACCTCCAACAGCAGCAACAAAAACTATGCTGACCACAGCAGCAACAATTATGCCGACAATCCCAAATTGCACAGTAAAAGAAAAATGCAACGTAAAACCAGTACCACACTATAAGCACTTTCAACTAAATCCTTTTCGATATTTCAAAATAAACTCCATCGTCAAACTTCACAATCAAATCCCACAATAATACGTATATCTACAACACATACAGCATGAATTTGCTCGATGTTCGGGCCTGCAGTGAACAGCCCTCCAAAATCTTAATGAAATCTACTTCAGCAGCATCTGAATCAAGCCATTACCGCCAAATCACTCAAACACCGTAAACAAAAATTAAGAAACAATCGCTGAATGTGCCAACAACACATTATTCTTACTGCAAGAATAAGGAGTTTGATACACTGATTCTCGAATGACGACAATGCTTCATCATTTCGTAAATTAACCATCAATAGCACATTTGCCAATCACGCATTTAAGCCATCATTTACTCAGTAATGATATAAAAGAAGCGAAGCGAACTTTCACAGAAATTTAATCGGTCATCGACCCTCACACATGTCTCTTTAAATTCTTATTGTTTTTTAGTTATACTACAACATTTTCTTCAAAATATCACATTTTCACCTCTTACATAAACAAAAATAACTGACAATTTCTGGTCAAATCACAACAATAATTTTTCCTCTCCATAAAGCCAATATTTCTTTAAATCAAAACTTTAAAAAATTTCGTTTTCTGCGTGACCCTAACATTTTTTTATATGTATTTATACATCTCGAAAATAATGCATACACAAGTGCGAGGCACTTTGTTGTTATTTTTTTATACCCTCTGGCTACATAGCCTCATATTAAAATCACTTCGGCGACACCGCCGTATAAACAGCACCCTTCATAACCCACACATATACATCACAACAACATTTTAATTTTCGAACATTAAATAACATTAGTAGATCTTGGTGGTCCTGCAAATATGGGAGTGCTCAGTTTATTTGATCATCCCAATATGTTCCACGCTCGGAAGAAGCCTCAAAAAGTGTGCAATTTTACTTACATTTCACCAGCTGCATTTTCCTGAGTACATACTTACAACAGCCCACTCATCCTTGTCCATACCAACAGCTCATTCATCACTGGTCTTACCAAAGTGGAATTCCCTTTCGGATCTACTTCCGTCATTGAATACACAGCAACTTCCTATTCACAAACTTCCTTCATCGGATTTCACATCACGATTACACACTAACTTTCCAAAATATTCCTCTATAATTAGAAGAGGATCAACACAAAGTAACGGGTTTTAGGATTAAACCCCACACCTGAATTATTAGGATCAATCTCCCAGATACATGCTAAGCGCGTCAACTTGGTGACGCGCCCGTTGTCCGACCAAGTCCAGTCTGCCTTTTTGATTTTTTAAATCACTCATGCCTAGTTGATTTTGGTCAATTGTTTACAAAAGGGCTCTTCACTTAGTCATCATTAAATCTTACTCGATATCGATACGCAATAAGACCATTAAAATATTGCGTATCCGTCAGGCAATTAAATTATTGCGTACCAATGCATTTTTATTAGAACCTAAGCAAAACACATTGGTACTGGCCAAGCACTTAAACAGTATCAGCCACTTGTGTAAACAATTATTCAATGCTATCTAGGCATGTCGGACCACGCCACCAAGAAGACTTAGTCTTAAGCATATAGTGCGAAGGTGCTACAACGTTATACTTTTCGACCCGGGATTTCGGTCATATAACACAACAACCTTTCCATACAACACTGTAGGTAATTTTCGGTACAGTACAGTACAGTACAGCAAAACCTAGTCCGCCATAAATCAGATCTCACGCAATTAGCATAACAACAATACAAGCAACTACAAGCTCAGTGTACTCTCCTACGCACAACGTCTTTTCCTACCGACACCTTAGCAACAGCCAACAACCATCGAAGGTGTCGTGATATCTTGAAATGGATTTTCTCGCGTCACACTTCACAAACACCCCGGAAAAACACTTGACGTGCACCACGCTCGTATGGAATAAACCTAATTCTAAATATCGATGATTAGTCGCGTAATTTGACCACGGGAATATAACAAAACCAAACCAGGAACATAAAAGCGCTTGACGTACCACTAGGAAATGACCGATTTTATTTTATTTTCCAATTGTCATTTAGTTTCATGGCCTACTATGAAAATACAATCATACAAAAACACCAATCATCCTTCACAAGGATGACGATGACTAATACCGTCACGCAGGTCAAAATGCAGAACCGACTCACTGACCTGTTTGAAACTCGTAGGTACTGGACTCAAGCAGGGCGATGGGCTGGATGGGCTCTTCAACTTTACTCTGGAGTATGTATTTCGTGGCATGAATGTGAACTGCAGCGGAACGCTGCTCATCAAGTCGACTCAATTAGAAGCGTATGCCGGCGGCATCAACATCATGTCTCGAAGATTGGGAGATGCAGAAAGTCTTCTGCATAATCTCAATAACGCCGCAAAAGCAGTTGAACTACATATCAACGAAAGCAAAACAAAGGCAATGATGCAACCAAAAACAAGGACGCCGGTAAATTCAGGCATCACAGTGGGGGACCTCAATATCGAGTATGTATAGACAACTTCAACTGTCTGGGTTGTAACTTATCAAAGGAAGCCAACGTAACCGCCGAAATGAAGCGACGGATACAACTAGCCAATAAGAGGTATTTCGTGGTAATCCCAATTATTAATTCGAAGCATGCACACAGGAACATGAAGCTCTGCGTGTACAAAACGATCATCCGACCCGTACTATGCTATGGCTGCGAAACATGGACCCTCACCCAAGCCTCCGAAATTTTGCTAAACAGATTCGGCGAATTTTCGGGGCTGTTCGCGAGCGAGATCAATGGCTTATCCGGTACAACCATGAGTTGTATCAATTGTTCAATGAGCTGGATGTATCGAAAATCGTAAAGCTTTAACGTTTGCAATGGGCGGGGCATGTACAGCGGATGAACGATAATCGCATGCCAAAGAAAGTGATGAACGCACAACGAATTGACGGAGCGAGGTTTCGTGGACGACCGAGAACTCGCTGGGAGAACTCCGTAGGAGAAGACGCCCACCAGCTGCTGGGCTTCCGAAACTGGAGGACAAAGTCGCGTAACCGCGACAATTGGAGGTCAACGATTCAGGCGGGCAAGGCCCGACGTCGGGCTATGCCATATGGTGGGAAATGGGAAAGGTATTCGGAGAAATTCTTCATTTAGAAGTTTGTCAGATTACTTCCAAATCCTGCTTCTACATTATCATCCATAAGCAGCGCGTTGGGTATGTTCCACATACCTTGGTACCTGTATTTTTCCATTTTAAGGACAATAGTCGAATCATTTTATACTCTTGAATAGTTAAACAAAATTTGAAGTAAGTTTATTCTATTGCTTCAATATTATATTTTCGCAAACAATTTTAACATATACATACTATAGACCTCTCCAACACAATTAATATCTGCAAAACACTTTAAAAGAACTTCACCCCTTGACTATCATCAAACAGCATCAACTCGCACTTTCCTTGTTCCTCCAACAATTTCAACGCTTTCAAAATCACATTCTGATCAAGTTCATGAAATTCTTCGCCCACCGAATTATCTCCATTGGCAATCTCGTACAGCGTGCACACTGCATTTGCCTGTCCGGTTCGTTGTGCCCATTCGTAAATGATTTTCGCCCATTCATCCAACGTATGCCAGTAAATTTGCCAATTGGCTCGACGCTTATCCAACGGGGCGGCATGTCCCGAACTTTCAAGATGTTCCATTATAGCCAATCGTCCTTCGGTTGGCAAGCGCCGCTTGATGGCATTATTGCAGAACACTGGTGAATCCTCGTTGATGTCGAGAGTGGTCTGATTGCGATGCTTGTGATAGTTGCGTACGAGCCCGTTCCATGCGGTCAGTTGGCGTGTACTTGTCTCTTTGTTTGGTTGAAGTCTGGAATTAGGGGGGAAAAAGTGGAGTTAGCAAATATTGTTGTTTTTGCATTTTATTTTTGTTGAGGTATATTTGAGTGGTGTTTAAAAGAAAGGACTACAAGAATGGCAGTTTCCTGATTGCGTTCTTAACATATGAACACTCAGTCCCAGACGGCATAATCATTCAGAAAAGGACTCGTCATTATAAAACAGGGTCAGGTGGTGTTGGATTTTGTTGAAAGTAGGTACAAGTTATAAGCAGCCGATGCTGGGATGTCTGAAGTACATCAAAGCACATAGCTTGAGTGTCTCATTAGTACGTCATCTGCAAATGCAACGCCCTATTAGTTGCTATTTTCGGAGTCTGCTCTTGTTAAGGATTTGCGACAATAGGCTCTTCTCATGCGGGTCTCGATGACAGGCCATGATGACGATGATTCTAGATTGATTTACTGACTGCATCAGTAAGCGTTTGAGGTGAATCTGTAAAATGGACAGTAAGCGTAGTAAATTTGCTTTTCGCGACAGAATTAAGCTGCATTAGAAAGGAAAATTGTTGACCTATCCTTCAGACGATGATACCGGACCAGACATCCGCAGACGACGACAAAGAGAACTGAGCTCACCACTCAGCCTAATTCAACACTTTTAAAACTTTTTTTTACCCACTATCTATTTTAATACTCACGTAAAGAACGGCGGAAAATTATATTCCCACGGAAAGTCAAAATCAGCCATCGCAAGATTTGTTTTGATTCCCCAAAGCACAAATGCGTCCTCACGGCTCCACTGCCACTAATCGTTTGCGGTTTGCTTGCTATTATTTTGACGTTTCACCATCAATCGCTAGTGCGCGAAATTCCCGGTCAAATTTCGACGCTATGCGGAGAACGAAATCTTCACGAAACCGCGGGTTGTCCGATGCAAAAGCAACATGGTCTAAAGCGACCTGTCAACGGGATAGTAGCGGACGTGTTTTCTACGCGGTCACTTTTTGCTGATGTAATTCCCGTGAAATTCCGACGTAGAAGTTTTCCTGATCATAAATTCCAGCAGAAAATCAAAAATCTCATCGTGAACTTTATGAAAAACTCCACTTTACGACAATGGCGCCATTTCTCTGTCCAATTTGAACTTTTGAACGTACAAATGGAACAACGCGAAACGGATTGGTGTTGGTGCTCGAGCAGTCGGTGCGAGATCGCGATCGTCCATCATCCGACTGCGTTTGTTTCAGAGCGCGAGGAGATCTTTGTTGAAAGTGTATATGTAATGTGATGGACGCCACTTGGAATTTTTGTGTTTTTCTCCGTGTTTAAGATGTCCAACGGCTAAAATCTACAGTGAATTGTGAAGACTAAAGTGTCAGGATTCAAGTGCGGTGCGTGTTTTAAGTGTACGATCTATGGAGGACGTGGAAAATTGAAAGGATTGCAGGCAGGTGAGAATTCATTTAGGTCCCCCATTTTGTTGTACAGTAAAAGTAGCGGAGAATTTGTTGAAATGTCAGTCGGTGGTACAATGCAAGAAACGGGTCGCAAATTGATAGGCGAGGGGTCGCCCTTTTCGACCAGCTGCATGCCGAATGATGGTCGATGGTCACAGGGGTCCGTGGTAGCGGAGTCTCTTTCTTTGGCCAATTTTCCAATTGGGTGCCGCAGCGATGGCGCTCTCTTGACCACTTTTAAATAGTTCGCCGTGCGTGTGGGTTTGTTTACATTTCCATTTCGGGACTAGACATGGGATCTGGGTGAATAGTGGAATGTTCGCATAAAAATGGCAATAGCCTTGGCCTAGGAAGCCCGTGGTGGGCCAATATGGAAGTGGGAAGTCAACAGCATAGCTAGCGGTTGTCGGTTTTTGTTGTGGCGCCGAAATGAGTGGGTTTGATGGAATGTATCATCAATTCGTACGTATCGGCAATGGAGTACATATTAGGGTAGGTTGGAACAAATTTGAAGCGTTTCAAATTTTGTGGATAGAATGTGCTGTTGTAACCCATACGTCGAACCCGATTAGGTAGGCTATTCGCTATTAGGACCTACAGCGCATACATATCGGGACATCGGAAGGGCTTTTGAAAATACATGCTTCAGGTCCATTGAAACTGCACTCGAGAGCTTCGGGGCCAACGCTAATACAGCTAATTCGGTAGATCAAAAATGACGAGAGGTACCATAACTATTCCAGATACCGAATTAGTGTTCTGGGAGGAGATCTAAATGGTCATGTGTGTGAATCAAATTGTAATTACGAGGATTGCCATGGTTGAAAGGGTAGCGCTTGAGAAATGACGAAAGTGAAGCTATACACATGGTTTGTGAAAAACCAGAGTAATCTGATCACCTACAGTAGTACACGGAGATGGGAAACACGTAGCGCAGATCGATCACCACCTGTGCTTGGATCTTATGAAACGGTGCGGTGGGTAGAAGACTGCAAGGTAATCTTGGGTGAATCTTTAGTTAGCCAACACCGATTGCTTCTGTCAGAATTTATTTTGAAAGTAGGAGGAGCAAGAAATAGAAGAACTCCTAAGCCTGCTGAAAAAATCAAGTGGCACAATCTCACAAATGAAAACTGTACTAGCTTCATTCATTGATAATATGACCGCTTATATACCGGAAAAAAGATAAAAAGTTTTAGACAAATTTAAATTATTTTTGGATGGCATATACGGGCTGCACTAACTAATCGAAACTAGATTTAGTCCCGCTGGCCACAGATGGCGAGGTGCTTGCCAATCCATTATGCCTAGACAAGCGACTGTCTCTGAAATTTATCCAGGAAGAGCGAAGTCGTCTTGTTATTGGGGTGATATCGTTTTCGATTTTCGTTTCACTACAAAGTTGATATAAAATTCCTGGTTAGAAAAAACGCGAGATTAACAAATTCCAATCATAATATTGTCCAAATAATCGAAATGTCAGATAAACCATTTCTAAACATCTGCACATTCCACAAAAAATTCGAATAAAAAGAAGAAGAAGAATGTTAATACGCGAACTAGACTAGGACGGTATATACAGCCTATGGAAAAAGTACTATCTCCAAAAATGCTTTAAGATAGTTTAAATTAAGAGCCGGTATATAAGCGCTCTATGACGCAGTGATTTCAAAACAACACCAGCTGCGATCGAAGGACCGTCATTGCGCTAGATACCTAAGCACAACGCCAGGATATTTAGGGTCGCAGCCCAAAGCAGAAGGAACGCTCGAGAAATACAGGGGCCAAAGTACGTAAAGGACTCGCAAGGAATGCTGCTGGTTGACGATACGGCAATCTGTAGCAGGATGCGAGAGTATTTTGACGAACTTCTAAATTAAGAATTTCCTGGAGGAGCTTTTCAAGATGTTAGGCCGTATACCACAAATGTCGATGATTTCTCAGAGAAAGAGGTGATGGAGGCAATGCTTCAGATGAAACGCGGAAAGGCAGTCCGACCGGACTAGAGAATATATCCGTGCCAAACAATACTTCGTATCTCAAAGTCCTTAGGCACTCTTAACTTTATGCAAAACGCGACATTTCGCGTCATCATAATATTGCCCATCTTCTCATGCACAAGACCGCCCTTATTGAGTCCGGGCTTACACTGTCAAATGCCTTTTCAAAATCAATGAAAAGCAAGTGAAACGGAGAGGTTGTTCAATGATAATTTGCAGGGTGTTAATCTGGTCGACACAGGAGAATTCAGATCGAAAGCCTGGGCACGATTTCAGTATCTGCGCGGCCAAATTTTGATGAAGCCGTTTTATTAATATTGGCCTGAAACGACCGAATTTGCAATTCTTTTTCTCGAAATCGTAACGGTTCTCCAGATATTCAATCTCAAAGTTTGACATTTATATGGGGTTGTCTAGTTTTTAATGGGAAATTAGAGTATTTTTGATGTGAATCAATTGCATTGCACCGAAAACATTTTAAATTTCATTTGCCTCCCTGTCTAGCAAACTTTATAATTCTGGCTCGCAAATATATTTCGAATTTTCATACTATTAACATCTTTGCCAAATTGGTAAAACTTACTATGCTAGTGGGACTGATTAACATTAAAACGTCAATTTGATGGCATCGAACACTTTCCCCAATGTGTAAAGCGGAAATATCCGCCTTTTCATATCAAATTACTTAACTGCCTTCATAGAAAAGTCAAACTTTGACATTGCATATCTGGAGCATGCTTTGCGTACTATGAAATACGTTTCCGTATTCAAATTGAGGCAATAAAGTTCCGGGACGATTTACATCGAAAAACCGGCTGCCGTAGGAGCATTTTATAGACAACACGAACATTCATGGTCATAGTGGGACTCGAACCCATTCTCCGGCAACTCAACTGTCATATCTACCACTGAGCCATCGAATGCCCTTTTCTTTTTTCTTCTTTTGTGTTAACCATTTCTACCGCAGCCGTATGACATGTTCCGATTCCATCTGGTCCTTGATGTGTTGAAGCTTAATTTAACAAACATGGATGAAGATTGGTTAAGACCGGTTCATAAAGAAAAAAAGAACCTAATTTTGTGGGTAGGTTTGTATGCAGCTCTATGACGCAGTGTTCCGATTCCATTCGTTCCTGGATATATTTTGAGGCTTTACTTGGAACACACTTGGAGCAAGTTTGGTTAGAAAGAAAAAAGTTCTTTTAAGAAAATAATTTTGAATTTTGGGTGATTCCACGGTCCGATTCCATTCGTTCCGATATAGTATACACTAAAGAAAATTTTGTATACAAAATTTCAGCCCGATATCTTCAAAACGGAGGGACTAATTTGCATTGAAACAGACGTACATTGTTTTTCTTCTTCTTTTAGCGGTACAGAAAGGTGTGAAACCTCTCTGCATCGATGTGGGTACGATTTACGGTTCGTCAATGTTTGTGTCCGTGAGGTCTAAGGACAAAAACATAACTGCTGCGATAGGGTTTTCCCACAGCGATATAGGGGTAAGATCAGTGGGCGCAGCGGGGCATTGAAACAAATGACCCACATCATGAGGAGTACCATCACAGTTTGGACAGATGTTTTGGATGTCCGGGTTTATACGAGAAAGGTACGAATTAAGGCGTGAACAAAAGCCCGACCGAAGTTGAGCTAGTGTTACTCTAGTGCAGGGGTGTCAAACTCAAAACCTGGCCCGGGCCAAATAAGACTCTTTTCAGGTTTGGGTGGGCCGCAGGAGGAAAATTTCAGAAAACCTTTTTTTAATCATATTACGAAAGTTGATTACAGAATATTAGTTTTAAAATATGGGAAAAAGTCTGGATCACTATAGCGTCTTCGGGATCATCCGTGAGAACTTCCATCTTTGGAAAATGTACTTCAAGAACATGAAAAACTTAAGACAAGAAGCGAAAATTTGAAAATATGATTGATCTTCAAGTAGCAATTTTTTGTTAATTGCATGATTTGCGTCAAATTTTGGACAAATGATAAAAAATTATAGCACCGGTCATCCAGGTGGCCCAAAATAACATTGGGAGGCAAAATAGTCAGACTAAATTGATTTCAGCAGAAAGGTGGCTAAAAGAGAGAACAGTTTTTTTTGATATGGTTTTAAACAACTCATGCACCAATACAGCTTGATAAGTATAGGTCTAAAAATCAGTCACTTGAGCTGTAATTATAATGTTGGAATTTCACATCCAGGTGATTTAGTCACCAATTTCGTAGTTTTTAAAGCTTAGTCATTTTTCCAAATAAATCTCAATTCATGTTTGGTAAAGCCAACTTTTTATTAACTAAATTTCGGGATAGAACAATTTCATAAAGAGGCTTAGTATTGTCCTGTACAAAAAAGATGAGCTGTCTTATAAAACCAAATAACCAGCAGCAAATTGTTTGTAGTATTTGGAGAAAAACTCCTAAAATAATATTGCATAAGCCACTGACGAGTTTTAGTAATTTTTGTAGACTTGAGTTCAACGGCTGAATTTGTTCACCTTACCAATTTCACCTTTTTTTGTATTGATACACATTGTGCTGCTTCGACATGGCCGCGGGCCGCACAGAACTGCGAAGTGGGCCGCGAGTTTGACACGTGTGCTCTAGTGGCTCTCGGGAGCCTAATCTCCTCAGGGGAAATTGGTGGGGGGGGGGGGGGCGCTCTGAGAGGACTCTATTCGCACCTAAGCTCGCAATAGACCGATTCACTTCTTCAGTGTGGATCGCTGGGATGGCGGCTCGGTATGTAACTTCATCGTAAGGGTCCCATTTGTA
Source organism: Microchrysa polita (assembly GCA_949715475.1). Lineage (NCBI taxonomy): Eukaryota > Metazoa > Arthropoda > Insecta > Diptera > Stratiomyidae > Microchrysa > Microchrysa polita. The sequence goes on along the minus strand of OX454415.1, from coordinate 127,262,507 downwards.
TCCCTGAACCTCTCTCTCAAGGTCTCGTAAACCACGCCTGACATGTCGTGGTGGAGGAATTCGGTCCATGAGATAATTATTGGGATGATCCTCACGAGAGCAACCAACCAGATACTGTTTTGAGAGTAGGAGATTGTGGTCACGTATTGGCATGAATTTTGTCTCCTGATGTAAGTGATCCTGGGCAGACATCAGAAGGCAACCTGTCGCGATGCGTAGAGCGGCATTTTGGCAGACCTGAATTTTGGACCAGTTCGTGTCACATAAACTATGTGTCCAAACTGGGGCTGCATAATTAGCGGCCGCTCGACCCACCGCTTTATAAGAAGCTAGCATGGTTTCTTTATCTTTGCCCCAGGTGCTACCAGCTAGAGCTTTTATGATTTTATTCCTACTGCGCATTTTCTCACAAATGGAATCTGCATGATTCGCAGACGTCATCATGTTCTCTAGGTGAAGCCCGAAAATTTTGGGATTTGCTACAGTAGGAACAGAATTGTTGCCAATACGTATGTCAATCTCCCATCTTTTATTCTTCTATCAAGTGGTTAGAAATGTCGCAGAAGATTTGGACGCAGAGATGGTGAGGTTTCGGCTTTGGAAAAATGCCTGTAATCGTCCTAGATAGCGATTAATTTCATCATTATCAACCCCTGTGGCGAGTACGGTGCAATCGTCAGCATAGGAAATCACCTCGATTCCTTCAGGAAGGCCGGACATGTAGATGTTAAACAGTGGGGGAGAGTACCCCTCCCTGTGGAACACCTAATTTGATTTTCCTAAGCTTAGAACGTTTGCCTCGAAACTCGGTGAAAGAGTACCGACCAGTAGTGGTCCTACGGCAACTGTCTCTACGGGGCGGACCACACCCGTTTTTTGCAAAACGGCCAAAAGCTGCTAATATGCCTTCCTGGCAAGAGCCCCGGCAGGAGCCCTGAAGGTTCGATGCAGGAAGGTTGTGTTTTGACGTACATTGTTCAATCGATTTATTGCGGCACACTGATCAATTCATACTCGGAGGTGCTTCCTTCTGTGCGTTGCAAACTTCATGACAAAGTTTGTTTATTTTATTTTGTTTATAAAACATCATCATACATGGGTGCCAGGTGGTGGGGGAACGGGGGCAATCGCCCACCGCTAAATCAATGCTCACATTTTTTTTTACTTACTGCTGTACTATACTCTAGACTAGAAACAAATTGCTCTTACATGTTTGAAAACGTAAAAATGTCGCGGCACAAAAATTTTCGCACTTTAAATAAACAACTGCGGTAATGGTCTGGTCTCAATCCTAAATTTTGGGTTTTCATAAAATCGAACTTTTGCTATCAAGAATGTAAACCGTAAACACGCTCACTCTCAGAATTATTTCTAGTTCTATGCTATAATGGGAAAAAATGCAGCTAATGGTTAATAAAGTTTTATATAGAGTGTCGCGTCCAGCCGGTAAAGGATGATAGCGCATTTAGTGTCCGTTTTGGGAAAGTCGCGTTTTTAGGGTTTTCTTAAATAAAATTTTTTTTCAAAAAACCATTATGAAATTGATTTTGTCCGTCCGTCCGTCCGTCTGTTCACTAAATAACTCGCGAACGGCTCAACCGATTGTCATGAAATTTGGAATGTGTAGAATGGTTACAGTTTTTGACACAAATACCTTAGAAGTTGGTAGGAAGAAGATAACAGGGTGTTCCGAACGTTTGAAAAAAGTCGACTTTTTTAGTTTTTATCGGAGATTGACGTATGGGTATTTAAATCAAAGATCTAAACGAGTACATCTCATATCAGTTAAAATTTTCCAGCTTCGAGTAACGGAAAAAAAGATATTGGCGTTTAAAGTTAAACCTCCTTTTCGACATCCGTTTTTCTAAACCGTTATAGGGATCGATATGAAACTTTGCACAAAGATTGGTCAGTATGGCCTTATATACGTTAAATATTAAGACTGTTGACTTTTGCCAAGGGAAAAGTAAATAACAGTATATTTGTAAAATTTCAATTTTTTCGTGTGCAGTCAAATTCATTGTTTCGTCTATGTTCAAATAACTGTAATATAAAAAAAATACACCGGGACCATGCGGCAAGTAATTTTAAAGTGTGCGCATTTTGTCTAGATTTCATAGCAGCAAACCATTTGCTTAATTATTCCTAATTTTAGACAGAATATTTTCTTATAGACCAAATGCCCGAGTATTTTTAGCTAAATAATTGCAACACTCAAAATTCATGAACCCGTGGCCAAGATAACTTATTTAGATACCGTCCTCACAATTTTACTGATTTTGCGATACAGTCTTGACTCGGAAATCCGAATCTTCTTTAATCCGGATATCACGCTAATCCGGACCACTAAATGTTTCCATATGTATTCTTTAGTCCGGATTTCGGAAGCAATTTTGACTCTATAGTTCGGATATTTGAGATTTTCAGGGTGAAATGGTAGATTTGGTCTCGTACTTTTTTACGGGACGGTTTGGTCAATGACTTGATGCTGACTAATTTCAAAGAAAAAATACATTTATCGACTTTTGTTCCTCTTTTTTATTTATTTGGACTGCTTTTCCTCAGAAAAAAAGTGATTGCGCTAATCTGGATGTCCCGTTGGTCCGGATTACCCCTTGCAATAATTGATCCGGATTATCGAGTCAAGACTGTAATCTAGGGACGCGGAAGCGTCCCGCCCGCCAAAGAAAAATAAAGACCAAAGAAAAATGAAGAAATTTGAACAAATCAAAAGTGAGAAGCGACTAAGACTATGTTTACACGACGGAACAAGTACGGGTTTTCGGACCTCTGTAGCTCGGTCCCTGATTGGTACTGAGTATTCAAATTCGGTATAGGTTGTCGCTCGCGCCGTCTTTCGAAGTGTAGAAAATTTCAAGAAAATACGATGAAAAAGACCGGAGATATAAGAGTTTGAAAATCGCATTTTTTCGAAAATCTTGTTCTCGTTGTTCTCGATGTTCTTGTTGTTCATTGACAGGGCTACAGCCTTACAGAGAGCATCTCGGGATTTGGTTTCTTTTCCCATTGATAGAGTCTGTAATGAAGGTGTGCATAGGCTATTAGTAGTAGAAAAAAAGATACAGCGGAAAATGTGAAAAAATGCATAGGGTTTCTCGCTTAAATCTTTTTATATGTTTTAAAGGAAGCAATTTGCAAAAGTCGGGGATAGGCCGGAAAAATGCCTAGAAAAGAATCGTATAGTTTTCTGATTTGGCAGGACGATTTCGAACAATCCCTTGTAAATGCTCTCCGAAGTTTTCAGTCGTAAAGCGTCTGCAAGAGCGGCGGCAAGGGGTCAAAGTTCCAGTTTTAATTCGTCTCCTATACGAGTACGTACATATTACTATAATATTCGATGAACAAATAACATCCCGATGATTCTCAAGCTTCTAGCGAACGGTAGCGGCTCACACAACACACACACCTCAGGTTACGAAGGAGGCTAAGGTTATCAACGGCACAAAGGTTACCAAGAGGGTTATTATTGTTATTATTGTTCTCAAACAAAGTCGTGATAATAGGGCAGTGAATATCGTCTTCATTTCAAGAAAATAAACGCATTCATTTATTGTTATGTTCACTCAGAGAAATATTCACTAATATTGAACGAAATATATTTAATTCAAACGATTTGCGCTTTTGATTTGGCTCCACACGCAAATGCGTTTATTTCTAACGAGTGGCGTTTCTTTCAAAAGCATAATGAGTTGTAAAAAAGCGTTTGAATTAAAAGAATTTAAGTTTACCTGGAAAGAAGGAGCCAGTCGATTTAAACGTATTTTTCATTGAAATAAACACTTATTCTTTTATTGTAAACGGGTAAAACATTTTAAATAAATGAAAGGCAATTGTATCAAACGTCTTCGTTTTTATATTGAACATTTTTGTTATTTAAAATAAACGAAGCATTCTTTTTAATGAAACGGTATGTATTTCGAAAGTAACGCATCGCGTTTTCATTTCATAGAAATTACATCATTCAAAATAATTGAGTTTTACATGGAATTAAAAGCAAACTCTGCTGAAATAAAATAATACATTCCGTTTGATTGTCCATTCTCCATTCGATTAGATACTTAGTGTTACCTGGGTTGAAAAATCAATAAAGAATAAAACTTATGAAAACTTTAGAAAAACACTTTATTTTTTATTTAGGTCTAATTTTAATATGGTTAATACATTACACTTTTATTCTAACACCCGCTAAACTTAAATTGCACGTGTGCAAGCGTCCATTCCTCCAGATGAATGCAAAAGTAAATTATCGAAAAAACTCTTAACATCGACGAAGATTCTAATACGCGTTTGTTGTTAGACACTACACATTTTTTTGGAATGAACATGAACACGCGAGACTCATCGGACCGGCCGGAAGTATCTAACTACCTGTTGTGCTACGTTGAAACAAATGACATTTTGGCATCGCGTCCTTTAGGTATGTGTATTTGTTACGTAAAGGAATGTATACACATTACTAGGTAATGCGGAATCTTTTGATTTAAACAACCGTCATTTGCGGTTTGGCTGCTCTTTTGTTTTAAAAGAAATTCTCTTAGCGTAAATGAGAATTCGTTCAAATCAAACGAGATTTTTCAAACGAATACTGCGTTCAATTTAAATGTGGAGCTTTTAATATGAATGTGCGTTTTTTTCTCTGAGTGTTACATTGATTTTGTAAATTGAAAACTGCAAAACACTATGATATCTCACAAAAACAACTCTGTTGTAAAAGCTTTCCGCCAAAGAAAAAGTTGTCAGCCGCAAAAAGGATTGATATAAATACAATCCCGCCAAGATGCTCGCATGGATATGCATTCAAAAGTGATTGAATTAGTTAGTAGTTTCCACCAAACCAGCATGGTGCGGAAGCGGTACGCGTCAGAATTTGTGAAATAATTTCCGCCGCGGTAGACCACGCTGAATTTGCAAATTCATGTGTAGTCTGTGTTGTGTGTACAGCGTACCGCACCCGCGCTGGTTTGGTGGAAGCTATTTTCTTGCAATGCTGTTTGGCGGGGAGCTTTCATAGGGGTAATTGCAGTATAAAACCAATCTTATGAAAATTACAACAGAACTTTATTGTATAAAAAGGGAAAAAATCTCTATACAAAGGAAACTAAAAAAAGTTTGTAAAATACATTTTATTTACAAGGCTGGAATATTCGAAATTAAATCCGATCAAGAAAAGAACATAACAGCAAATAGCACCCTCGTCTAGCTCCCCGCCAATAAGCGTTGAAAGAAATTAGCTTCCACCTAACTAGCGCGGGTGCGGTACGCGGTACACACAACACAGACTTCACATGAATTTGCTAATTCAGCGTGGTCTACCGCGGCGGAAATTATTTCACAAATTCTGACGCGTACCGCTTCCGCACCATGCTGGTTTGGTGGAAACTACTAACTAATTCAATCACTTTTGAATGGATTGTATTTATATCATTTTTTTTTGCGGCTGACAAGTTTTTCTTTGGCGGAAAGCTTTTACAACAGAGTTGTTTTTGTGAGATTAATTTTACAGCGTAGTTCTAACCAATCATATATCAATATAAGTTGCAAGCATTACCTTAAGTACAAAAATTCTTTTTTTTAAAGAATGTCTTTTCAAAAATGATTGCCTTCCATCTTGCATAATTCATATTTTAAGAAAAAAGTATAACAACACTCGAGGGAATTTGCTTTTGAGATAGACCCAGTCAGTAAAATTGCAAAAAGCTACGTCTCTTACCATTTCTGCTACAATTTCAAAAATCACATCTTAGAAGCGCCACAGACCCTCCGATCGATTGGCGAGATTTTTTGATTGCGAGATTAATCGGAAGGTGTATGTGACCATTAAATTTTTTTATTTGACGTGTGGAACGTATTGCCATGCAATTTTCCGTACAAGCTGCCAAGAAAATCATGTGTTCTCAGTTGCTGATTTTTTGACATAAACCTGTGGTCGTTCTTCATGCTGTGGTTGTGGCGGTCATTCTCCATCAAAAGTAGCAATGGATGTCCATCTTCCATTGCCAAAAAATGTATAATTTTCGCTATTTTGTGTTGTTTCTTGTGTCCGTGAGACTGTCAATTTCAGATTGCTCGATATCGATCTGCCGCCCATGCAGCACACACACTAGGCAATTAGTGTGTGTGCTGCATGAGCGGCAGATCGATTGACCAATAAATCGTTAGGTATGTGGCGCTCATTATATCGAACTTAATGAAGATCCAGCGAAAGAAAAACATTTTAGTAATTCTTTTGTTTTTATTTATAGTTAAGTTAAAGCAATTGATCAAATTACATTTTAGAATAAATCACCTTAAGAAGGATCGTTGAACCAGTCGCGTTACTCCAGTTGCGCCCTATTCTTCCGCAGCTTCAGTGATTCTATGGCGCAACTCGGCAATATTTTGAATTGGTTTTGAATCCACTTTTTTTTTTTAGGCAACCCCAGTAGAAAAAAACAATTGGATTCAAATCAGGAGAACGAGGGGCCACAATTTTACCAAGGCATCTTTGTTTAAATAATCTAGAACAGAACGGGCATAATGCGCTGGGCAACCATCTAGTTGAAACCAAATTTCTCGATAAAGATTTAGAGGTACATCCTCCAATAGATCCTGCAAATTGTTTGAAGGAAAGTTAAATAATTTATCTGCGTTTAAGTTTCTAGGAAACTCAAATGGTCCAATAACTTTTCCATTTAACATTCCGAAATTGCGGATCCTACCTAATTTCCGCTAACTTGCCCTGAAAGAGGTAGTACGGATCTCGTAGTAGTAAAGCTCGTACACGTTGTACATAGTACGGATGATACCGATGTTGTTTCAAAATCCGATGCTTCTCAGTATTCCTGTCGCTTTTTCGATCGTCCGAACTGAAGTGCTGGGGTCATTTTCGATTTAATTCAAGACAACGTTTTTGAAGTCTCCCAACTTTTCCACGAACATGAGGTAGTCGTCCTTCCGAAAACGACAAGTGAACATTGATGAACACTCGGTGATCTGGATAACGTTCGACGTTTGGATAACTCTCGCGAAACAATCTTGCAGCGGCAGCAGCATTACAATTGCAATCACCGCAAATAACGTAAAATGTAGGAAAACACAAGCTAATCGCATTAATACAATATGGATTTCCTTGATTACAAGAAAATGCGCACTAAACGGAGCAACGCAATGGATTTGAAAAATCAAGCTGGGGGGAAACAGCTTGGACAGTTTCTTAAGTTTCACTATAAATAAAAACATGTAAAATGGGTTTTATCGCTTAATTTTCATAAAAGTCAATATTAGGTGTGATTTCAGAAATTTGGGTCTTTTTGCACAGAAATAACGAAATAATAATAAATAATGTTACCGAAAGTGATGTGTTGGGCCTTTACGGAAAATACTCGGGCATTTGGTCTTTAAAAAATAAAGCAAATGGTAAATCGTTATGAAATCTAGAGAAAATGCGCAAATATTTAAAAATTACTTGCCGCATGGTCCTGGTGTAATTTTTATACCCTTCGCTCATAGAGTGACAGGGTATATTAACTTTGTCATGAAGTTTGTAACGCATTGAAGGAAGCATCTCCGACCATATAAAAAGTATACATATATGATCAGCATGACTTGGGGAGTCGATTGGGCGATGTCCGTCTGTCTCTCTGTTGGGACGCGTTTTACTCGGCCAATTTAAAAGCTATGAAGCTGAAATTTAGCACAAATGCTTCTTTTTGCTGCAGGCAATTTGTGTGTTTGGATCGGTAAAATCGGACAATGGGGTCATGGGGCTGCCATACAAACCCAACTCCCCAAATTAGGTTCTTCTAAAAAAAACTTTTTTATTTGTTTTGTTTTCAATCAAATTTCACACTTAGTCCAACCAAACCCCCCACAAATATATTGTTTTGTCGACCCAACTGAAATTTTGTTAAGACAGAAGGAAAAGAGTGGGGGTGGGAGAGGAGATTGAATACAAATCGTAGGTACGCCCGAAAAAAACCTTTTAGCCCGAGGGGAGCGCAGGGTATCAACATTTCGGCCGCACCCGAAATTAGCCTCGGTCTCGTTTTTATTTTCCGGTTAGACGAAACGATGAATTGTATCTCTCGGTTCCACAAAGAAGGTCACATTTCTCTTTGAAAACAGTTATTTTTCCGGGTTGGGGGTGTAGGTAATAGAGCATTATGTTGTTGTAGCAGCGCTAATTTTTTTCAGAAATATTAAGATTTGCAGTTACAGTGGATGATAACTGACAGTACTCGTAACGTTTGCGTTTTTTCGATTTATCAGTTACAGATTATTGTAAAACAAACGTGACTGATTATTTTTAAATATTTTTCCCGTAACGCTATCATCCATAACGGGCTTGACTTTGTATACAGGGACACATACACTAAAAATTAACTTCAGTTTAATAACCCATCGTGTTTTCTAACTATCCTTTCTGTACTAGAGTCTTAAGTCGTAACTTCACACAAAATATCTTGACGAACGTTATTGCCAATTAATTTTTCAATATTACTTCAAAGCAACCGCTAACGTATCAGTTAAGTTGATAGTCAACCGATTAATATGCATTTTGGTATTTTATTTGATATGGGATATGGCTAAATTAAAACAAATAAAAAATGCAACAAATATACATACATACATGCATATATGCATATCTTACAACCATAGATCCAAGATATAAAATACATTTCATTTAGGATTCTCGTTTCTTTCTTGGTTTCAAAAAGAAAAGAAAATGCACACACCTCTCTCTGCTGGCTGTTTAGTTAAGGTTGTTTCTCCCCGAAAAGAAAATACAAAATCGCGCTACCTGATCTGAATCTAAATAAAATGTTCACCCAACCGTATGACTAATGACAGACAATTTCGCGATTCGTCGACTTGTCTTTCATTTTTTTCGCAACAGAATAAATGTCTATTTGATGTACATTATATTCGAATAACTATCGTTATACTCAAAGATATTTCTTTTGCATACAAGCGGCGTTGTACAATAGACAGAAGTGTCTCCCAACCTTTTTGAAGTTGTGGAGCATCTTCATGAATTTTGATAATTTGTATTTGTTGCCGGCTGTGCGTGCCGCTTCGAAATCTACTTTCTTGCCTATCCGAATTTCGTGCACTTTCGTGCATTGCGGCTTGGAATCAAAAGTAACAAATCTGTGTCGTAGGACGTACACTTTTAAGACAGCTGGCACATCAGTTCAGAAGCGCTGCTCTTAACTCTAGTCGAGTGTTTGCAGATGCTAATATTAAAAAATATATGCAAGCGCCACAACGACGTGCCGCATTTCTTCACATTTAGAATCATAAATTAGATCAAATCAAATTGAATGTGTCATTTATTCTAACTTGCATTTTTTGATTGTTGTTTTTGTTGGCGTTCACTTATTCGGACAATCACGGTCAAGTTTAGAACATGTGGAGATTGGGGAATGACCAGGTAGAATGATAGAATAGATTTTTATATTTCTTGTGCATAAATGTTACGAGTCTAGGAAATCCATAAATATTATATGGACAAAACCGAAATACTCTGATTGAGTAGCAATTCAATTCAGGGAATAGAATTTTATGGGTAAAATTTTGTGCTATTAGTTTGAATTGGTCGTTAAAAAAATGTGCGGAGAATTCATAAAATCGTGATGGGAAACTCAGGATGCAGGATGGTTCATAATATCAAATGATACGACTGTTAACCTTTTATCGGCGAAATACTCGGTAATTAGGATTGAACCATCTGGTCAAGGAGAGGGTTAGTCAACTTGAAAGATGTGAAGAGTGTTTCTATTCCATGAGCCATTAGCACTTCATGATGAGAAAAGAAAAAAAATAATAATAAAATAATCGCTGTCAAATCTAATGTGGGTTTGACTACCAGGTAAAAACGTTGCGGCATTTTATATGTTGCAATATTTTTCGCTCAGCTTGCGGTCTATCCAAATTGATTAATTTTTTATTGGACACCGACCGTACCGTTTATCGGATTATAGTGATAAAAGCATCGAAGAGGGAAACATCTAACTTATTAGCATACGATTCAAATGTATTTGTTAGGATCGGCAATTTAAATAATTTTTGCGGATGATATTAAAATTAGAAATATCAAACCTTTTTACGCATATATGTACATCATGCGTTAGAAAAGGTGCCAGATATGTCTTTTGGTGGAATATTTTTGCTTCGAATTCATTCGGGTAAAGTTCTTAAATGGTTATTCCAAAATGTATTCATACATAATGTGTTGTAGTTCAATTTTGTGTTAAAAAGTTCTTCTTGGTTTCATCCACCATTGATGCTAGTTATCGCAGTTCATCCAAATGTGTACGTGTATTTGTATTTCCCATTGTCGAACCAAAAAATTGGAACTATTGAAATAAAACTTCCTACAAGCACTTTCTTATCAGTTAGTAAGTCGTATAGTGGATATTTGGTCTGTACAACAAAGGGACCAATAGGTTGCCTTGTGGGACTCCAGCTACCAACCGTCTCATATGCGTACCAAAGTCTCGTTGCTGCGAAAGAATTGGTTGATTTGATAAATCATTTCTAAATAGGAAATAAACTATTGAGTGTATGCAATAGTCGTTTGAAATAGACACCAATTCAGTAAATCTTACTGGTCTGTAGATCTCCTTTCATAATCAAATAACCAATTGAGGATTGTTCTTGTTGGTGTCCATCATTATCATGATGCGTTTTTGAAGAAAATTTAGCAATTATTTCCCAAGTATTTTGAGGCAGAGTGATTGCGTTGGCTAGGAACATTATTAACCAGGCGTGTTTCGAATTATTTTTTTAGGACCGTGGTAGATTTGCCTTAGAAATAGTGATAGAAAATAGTAGATTTTGAGACTTCAAAAATACAATTTTTTGCTGACATTCGTTTGGAATTTATTCTGAATTTTTGTCGGAATGATAAGCGACACCAAGTCAAAGTCAGGCTTACGTATGGCTTTTTTTTAGATGAATCAATCACACATTATAATGGAATATGCCACCAAAACATTATTAAAAAAATCTTTTCATTAAACCATTTTTCAGCATTCATTGGATTAGTAAGCAAATCCTGAAACTAGAGTTGCTTATGCTAAATGCATAAAATTAATCACTTTTCAGATATTCTTTTGTAAGCCCTAAAATCTGTCGACTCGAATAAATTCGAATTTCACCTTAATCTACAATACTACAAGCTTGGATATAGAAATGATTTGCGAAAGCTTAATCGTGATGGAGTGGAATTTGAAAGGAAAAACCATCTTTTAAAAAAAAATTTTCTCTTGGTTGTTTATAAAAAATGTACAGAAAAATGCAGTGGAAACTTTTTCCGATTGCTCTTAAAAAAGTACGGTGTGATGTGAACTTCATAGACAAATTCGCTTATTTGCCGACTTTCATAGGTTTTTTTTTGGAAAAAAAATTGTAAAAAACAGTCAAATTTGGAAGAATTTCAAATTGTGGTAAATTTTGGTTTTATTTAAAATGTTTAGTGGTAGAGCGGTAGAGTTTAAAATTTTAAGATCTACCACAAAAGTGGTAAGTCGAAACACTGCAGGAAACACTTGCGACTGGGACGGGACAGTGACTCGGAAATGCACGCTCATCATATGCCTCCCATTATCACTGCATTACGCGCGTGTGCATTCACTTGAGACATTTTAGTATCGATACTAGTTATTTATGCTCGAATCGAGGGAGGGTTTGGAAGTGCTCGTCGGAACAACGGGTTCGCTCTAGATTTTCATCGGAGAACTGACTCTTGCAAAAGAATTAAAAAAAAAAACAAAACTAACATGGTCACTGTCGTTAGTGAGAGTTTCGCCTCTTAAAGGGCTGAATTAAGATCGAGAATGAAATTCATCCCTCTGCGATTTTATCAATAAAAATGCATACTTACTGTCGTGGAATATGTCACATAAGGTGGGGAATTCCATGAGCTACAATCCGAGACCGATTCCATAATTCTCCTCGTCCATTTTATGTATTCTTTTTCGATCCCCCGGTCATTTGACATTTCACGATGAAATAACCGGGGAGTCGAAAAAAAAACATAAAATGGCCGAGAAAAATTATGGAACTGTTTTCGGATTGTAGCTTATGGAATCCCCCAGCATTCTCCACATATTCCACGACAGTAAGAATACATTTTCATTGAAAAAAATCGCAGCGGACAAAAATTTCACTCTCGCTGGCTTTACATGGAGATATCTGCCGAAGTCGACCGATTCCGCAAGTTCAGTGCAGCTCTTCAAATACCTTCGATGCACAGGGTAGTGGGTTCGATTCTCATCGTGAGCGAATTCAATTTATGGTGTTTTTCGAACTTACGACCCATGAAGGAGAAGAAAGAAAACTACTTAGTAGGATGTTATTGAACAGACCATCCGAACAACCATTTCATCGAAAAGAAGGAGGTCTTTATGTAGCATTAGATATTCAATACGGGACAAGAACATAAGACAGTTCCCTTGGAACTTGGATTACAAGTCGGCGCCCACTCATCTGCATACCGAAGAAGTAAAAGATCATACGAGACCTCTACAACAACCGCGTACGTGACACCTGATGATTAACTTTGGTAAGCCACCCGAATTCCCTTGACTCGACTCCGCTCCGTACGGTGCCCACAATGCAACTCATATCTGTCTCGAATAGATAAATGAAATTGCTAACACCTGTCCTGCTTGTTGAGCTAGTTTGCACGAAGGGGACAACGTTTTAAATAGCCCAGCTGCTCACACGCACTATACACCGCTTCCATTATAGTAAAAAACGATTACTTCCTAAATAATAAAATTAAAAAAAAACAAGACCGAGGCTTAAGTTTAGATACACGATACTTTCTTTCGTTTTCGCGTCGTGTGCAAGAAGCCTAAGTGTGACCTGATCTGTAAAACCTCTATTTTAGTTTCTAGGGTAACCGTATGACTTGTTTTCCGATTCAGTCCGTTTTTACTTAAGTCTTGTAATTTGCTTTTGGGGATGACTCATGTGAAGTTAGCCGCCTAATTCTTCGAATCGCTTCGAAAACCGTTCGTGCGGGGCGGCTACGTTTGTGCATGATTGTGTAACAATAATTTTCGTTTGTGCATCGCTAATTATTTAATTATAGCACTTCGGAAAACTTCGAATGTGAAGTTGGCCGCCATTTTCTAAATATGGTCGGATAAGTATGAATCTGGCATCAATCGATCGGAAATCGTTTGTGCATTGATTTTTGCGTTTTGTACATCCTGAAAACGCAATGACACAGGAGTAATTAAATAAAAACCCGCCTGGTTTGAATCTTTGAAATTAGCGCGCCATTTTGTAAATATGGTCCGTTGTGTATAAATTTGGTATCAATCGATAGGAAATCTCGTGTGCATTAATTTTTGCGTTAATGCCTCCTGAAACGCAAGGACCCAGGAGTAAGGTCTGCCCTGACTAACTTCCGCGGCGAACTTTCATACATTTGACTATTTTGGCGCATTGAAATTGTCAACGTCGCCTTGGAACAAGTAGTAGACAGGTGTTAAAATATATAAAGCTGTCATCCCATAAAAGCTGTGTGGTCCGTGAATTTATTTATTAACTCTTCTGTCGTCGCCTACGACCTATTATCCTGATTGAAATACATTTGACGTGTCAGCATCGGCATCAGCAGAAACATTTCAATTTAGAACACACGCATTTGCATTTGATGACCCACATTGACAGCATCAGCAGAAGCATTTTTTCTGCTTCGTCAAATGTATTTCAAGCATCTGGATAATAGGTCGTAGGCGACGACAGAAGAGTTAATAAATAAATTCGCGGACCACACAGCTTACTTCATAAAATTATTTTTGCACAATCATGCACAAACGTAGCCGCCCCCGCACAAACGGTTTCCGAAGCGATTCGAAGAATTAGGCGGCTAACTTCTCATGAATTTAGGGATGTGACTTCTGTGGCAACCTCATGTTGATATTGGCTGCGAGAGACAGCAATTTGAACCTTATTGATCGGTTTCACCGCTGTTTGTAGCTTATTTTTAATTTATATCAATCAAAAACACTTTTTCCTTACTACAATTTATTTTTCGTTTTGCAAATATATATTTCGAATGCAACTTGCATTCTTCACTCGCACTGAAGAAGAATGCAAGTTGCATTCGAAATATATATTTGCAAAACGAAAAATAAATTGTAGTAAGGAAAAAGTGTTTTTGATTGATATAAAGCAATTTGAAGTTTTATTCATGTTCTCTAATGGAAAAAACTGATTTACATTATGTCTCTGGCATGGTTCGTAGACGACTGTACACGGCAGTTCAAAGACAACTGAATACGGAGTGTGATGCGGTTGTAAGCCATACCACTTCCTTGCCGCATTGTTAGTTAATTATTCTACGATAAGAATATTTCTTATCATCTTCTGAATAATAAACTTGCGGCAGGTCATGTCGAGTTTAGAAACTCGTTTCTCTATGAATCTCTATATCACAGAGTGGCGACCGAACGATCACGGCCACAGAGCACGACACGATTTACATGCTGTAGGTGGCTAAAATTTTAATTTTCTTTCATGATTTGGTTTGATTGGTTAAAATTATTATTTTTTTAAATTTAATTCCAGATCGATAACACCCCAAACAAAAAATGGAGGAGCCATACGATGGCTCCACCACTCTGGGTCGTTCGGAACATCATCCACTCCAACAATACAGATGCGCCAAAAACATTTCCGACATTGATTTAGCGCACACCAGTTCCGTTGTGGTGGACAGTGGCTATCTGACAACATCAATAGACACGACACAGGCTTCATCGTTAACATCGACACCACTTCGACTATCCTCATCGTCGTCCGGTCACAACAGCATCCTTAATACCGTGCCTGAATACTCGGATGTCCATCTTACATCACCGGATCCCATAAAACTCACTCCAGTCACCGAAAATATACGAAACATTTGCAATTTTCACATAACAACGCCCAAAGATGAACCATACAAGCTTGGCGCCAAGCGCAGTGTAGCCACTACGCTTAATTTCCAAGACTTTGAAAGTACACCGAAAAAACCTCGCACCGAAGATGCGTATTCAAAAGATGTTCCGTTCGAATCGACCGCCAAAGGAACGCCTCGCAAGTCGGCGAAAATGCGTTCGAAACGGCAATCGTTTCGCAAAAAACTTGCCTCGGCACCCGATTTGGATACGTATTTCAACGTGAACAATATCGAGAATGAACGAAGCCCAGGACAACCGGAACACTTTTCGCCAATTTATGATAATGCACGACGTGGTAGTCGAACGCCACTGTCATGTTCCAGTTCGAATTTGTTACGTGTTAGTACGCCGAAATCGAGTAATAAGCGATTTGGTTTCAGCAACGGAGGGAAATACGAGACGAAACCACCGACATCTGTTAAGAAATTGCTAACATTCTCCGATTCGCAATTTGAGGATTTGGTGCGACCAGATCGCAAGGAGGATCTGTTATCGGCTTCGTCAATTACATCAATAACGCCGACCGATGATGCGTCTAGTCGAAAAGATTCGTCGGCTACAATCACGAGTACGACGAAAAAATGTTTGGTTGAGAGTTTTGTAAGGTAAATTGAAGTTAGCAATAATTGAAAAAGTTGTTTTTGATTAAACTGAGTTCCTTCATTTTTAAAGGTCGGAAGAGTCGACAACCCAAGCTGATGTGACTGGATGGGGACGTTCAATACGACAGACGTCGTCGGATCGGAAATCAACCATTTCCGAGAACAGTCTCAAACGGATGTTTGCAGTTACCAGCACAGTATTACGGGATCGTGATCACTCTCGACAGCAAATACCTCGATCACGACGGCCTTGTGGTAGAACTGACAGTGACAGCAGTAACAGCGGCGATATTTCACCGGTACTACTCACAAGTAACACTTTCATTCCGACTTCACTAACACGTTCGAAAAACGAAAAGACTGAAACGGAATCTCAGGACTCAGATCGCAATGAAAATGACATGGAGCTTACCATATCGGGTATGGCTAGTCCGGAATTATCGGACGCGAAATCATCCGTTACCGCCAATTACGACATCAAGACCAATAAAGACTTATGTCTGAACGATTCAATAATTTGCGAGCCCAAATCGCCATCACCACCGCCACAAGTTGTGTTTTGCGAACCGGGCGCTTCGTCACACGCTCTGCCGCGTACACCGAAAAAACAAAGATCCGCGGCATCAGTGGATCTCGAACGTTTGGAAATACTCTATCCGAATATTGCCCGAACACCATCAAAATATGGTGCACTAACGCGACGAGCTGCGTGTAAACGCAAATCTCTTGCCAATCTGTCGGAGACATTCAAACGACGCAAGTACTATGGTGGCAATACTCATTTGAATATTATTGCTAAATTGGAATCGTACGGTGTTATATTGGATCAAATTTTCGGTTATTTGTCGACGACCGATTTGGCGAATATGTGTGAGGTTTCGAGTCAATGGCGTCAGGCCGTGCAGTCGAATCGTCACGCGTGGCAACGGGTCAGATCGTATTGGAATACGTGCAAATCGTTGAAAGAAAATGAATACTATCAAAAGCAATTGTTGGCAGGTAGTCAGGAGAAGGAGTCGCATCCAGTCGAGGCAATTAATTGTGAGATTGTTAAAATTCCATTGAAGCAGAATAATAATCGGATTGAACGGAAACGTACAAATGAACAGAATCGTTCGCCACCAGTGAGTCCGTCTAAGCGGAAATTTCATGAGAATCAGAAGGTGAGTTATTGGAGGGTTTTTGTTCCAGGTGTTTCCAGCTGATAGGCTAATTTTTGTAACCAATTGCAATAAATGGCAATGAGTGGCACAATCCCGCACGTAACTCCCGCACTGAGCTAAGACAAGCGCATGTCATTTCTTGCCCGTTTAGGAAGAAGACAGGGCTTTCTTAATCGGCACGTTTGTAGAGATACTCGCTCCGCCTTCTGGACATAATCGGATAACCAACGTCCTTCGCTACATCATGCGTATACCGACGCTAGAAATTTGGTGACTTGCCAGTTGTGGGGTGATCAGCACAATTGAGAAGAACATTAAAAAGGAAAACCTCCCTGTTACTAATTGCTTATTTACATTTACAGTGTAAATTTCTCACTGTTACACCGTGATATTGATCGTCAACTTCATTAAAAAAAAATTTAAAGTAAAGGTTAATCCGTTTTCCTTTTTTTCTATTTGCCAGGTCGTCCGAACCCTAGCGCCAAATGAAAAACTTGTCAAATGCCCACGTTGCAACCAATCCAGTCGTATCTATAGTGCTTTAACTCTAACTAAGGATCATCACAATAACAATTTAAATCATACAATAGAAATCAGTACAAATAAATCATACAATAGTCGTTCCCTTAGCGAAACATTCCACATGCCCGATTACGATATCGCGTCTAGTCGTCATCATATTCAATCCATATCGTCGATTTCATCCGCATCGTCCACGTCGTGTATAACGCGTCGCAATCGTTTCTTTGAGAAAGCCTGGTCACTGGACTCGGCCATAGCCAACGGATTAGCGCACAACGACGACGATACATCACAATATGCAGAATGCTCACGAATCACGTGTAAATATCGTTTTTGCCTCGAGTGTTTGTGTGATTATCATCCCGGGAGAAAATGCCTGTTATACAAGCCAAGTTCGCCGTCACGTGATGATTGCACCAGTGAATTCACATCGGCACCCAGTAAACATGTTAACACAAGAGCGTTGCGTCGTAAAACGTTGAAACGGTTATGTTTTTAAGAGAGGGTTAAAAATTTAGGAGCACAGGGTGTGCGCAAAGGAGCATATAGAGCAAGCAACAAGGTTTTAGTAGTTTTATTGGCATGCCTTTATTTCTCAATAACTTTATTTAAATCATCCAAAGCTGGGCTTTTCATATTATTACGGTTCAGTCCCACACTGTTAAAAATAGTATTTAAGTGTAAAAATTCCATTAATGTTGTCCTCGATTTTTTTCAGTTTTGGTTATTTTGTTTTTCCTAAATGCAGAGCATACTTTACATAAAGTAAAGTACAATTGTTTCTTGCCGAAAATGTTTCTTTGTGTTTCAGTTGTGCAAACAAAAAAACCGTTTAACGATTTTTAAAATATTGTTTTATGTACTGCCGCAGAAATGTAACTTGTTTACTGCCGACGTGTGCATCATAATTGTTTATTTTAGTTTAAAAATTCAAAACGACTTTTTGTGTTCTCTTTTTCATATATTTTTTATTTGTTTGCAATTATTCTTATAAATATATACGTTCGTAGAAAAAACACCCACTATAATCTCTCGCCAGTCTTAAAATTAAGATTCTATAATCTCATTTGCTTTAACTGTTTACTCATTTACTTTTCATTCGGTTAAATGTGACGAATGCTTTTTTCATGACCACAAAAAAATATCAGTGGCCTGTGTGGAAAATTGGTTATGTCAGTATTAACAAATAAAACACGCAAATTAATTACAAGTAAGCCAAGATAATTGTTAATATCGAGCCACCGTAAACAAGCCTAAAATTAATTTAAACCAACTTTTGTTCTTTGTTTCTTTCCGATTTTTGTATTCAACTTTCATCACTCTCCTTAACCTGCAATTCACGTAGCCATACTCACAATAACGTTGCCGTGAGAATCTTCAACTAAAAATTGTAATAAAAAATATAAAATAACATAGAAAACTAACAAATAAAATCATTTAGTTTATTAAAAAAAAAAAACGAGCAACGAAACCGAAAGCAAATGTACAAGAAGAACTATTATTTTTGTTGTAGTTAGTGTTAGGCTAAGTAATGAAAACCGTGCGTGAACACGAGCAAAATGAACAAAAAGACAATAAGCATTTAAGTAGATAGAACATAAATTTCTCATAAATAGAGCTCTCTGTTTTGTCGAATATTTCAGTAGTAAACGAATTTGTTAATATTATTTTTTTTTGTATTATGTTTCCTAGATAAGCCAGTTTTTTTTTTCAATTTTTTTATATGTAAAAACTGTGAAGATAAATAAAAGAAAATTTTTATAGAATTCGGTGTTTTTCTATTTAATATACCTATACATCACAGATCTGTCCTCTTGGGGCTTAGAAGTTACATACATCCAATGAAGACAGGGAAAATAAAAAAATGACTTCTCTACTAAGTGCGTGCGTCTTCCGTTACGTTAAGACGTTACGTTCCGAAGTAGTCTAGCACAATTTTGCTTCCACACCGTT
This sequence comes from Microchrysa polita, assembly GCA_949715475.1. Lineage (NCBI taxonomy): Eukaryota > Metazoa > Arthropoda > Insecta > Diptera > Stratiomyidae > Microchrysa > Microchrysa polita. The sequence goes on along the minus strand of OX454415.1, from coordinate 127,243,304 downwards.
CCGTACTGTGCAGTTACATACAACGCAATTGGACTCGTGGCAGGTGATAGGTCGGTAGGTTTTTGGCGCAGAACGGCATGGAATCATTCTGGCCGTTAATTCGGAACGGAAGGTAGAGTTAGCTGCCTGGTTCGCCCTTAATTGTGCAATAAGCAAGAAAATCGCAATATATGTTAACATGTTGGGTGAGAAAATCTTCATTTGGTTGCATGGCTCGCTTGTGGTATTATAGTCTAAGAAAATTGGACCAAAATATGGCCATCGAACGGCAAAAATCCTACATCGGAAATTTTTTTTGATTATGGTTGGGGATGGTCCCGAGATGATGGCATAGAAAGTCCCAACCGATCGGGGGTCCGCAACCTTAAAAAAAGGGGGAAAGGGGGCCTTTTTTCGTTTTTTTGCGATTATTTCAAAAACGGCAAGAGATACAGAAAAATGGTCTGAGGATGAAAAAAAACTACATAAATTTATCTTTGCAATTATATATCACACATTAGAATTCAATTGAATATTTCGGCGTCAGAATAGAACATAAATTAGAATATTTTCATTTTAGACCTTTTTTAAAAGCTCCATAACTTTTGAAAGAATGTTAGTTCAGCAGTAAAATTTTGTACAAGTATTAACAACAAGTTTAAGATAATTTTAACATAAACGCTGAGTCGCTCCGGTCAAGGACCCCCATTATCCCCCCATTTAAATTTGTCAAAACGGCATGTCCATAACTCCCCCCAAAATTGGAGCAGAGTGCTAAATTTTGGTTTGTTGCGATTGGACATCATAGTCACCCCACCCACCAAAAATCAGCTCATTCGGATAAAAACTAAGGGTACCTCCCATACAAAGTTACCCATGACAACTTTGTTCTACAGTTTATAAAATGAGTAGTACGTAGAACAAACTCCTGCTGGGTCACTTTGTATGGGAGATACCTTTAGTTTTTATCTGAATGAGCTGATTTTTGGTGGGTGGGGTGACTATGACCTCCAATCGCAACAAACCAAAATTTAGCACTCTGCTCCAATTTTTACGGGAGTTATGGATATGCCGTTTTAAAAATTTTAAATGGGGGGATAATGTAGGTCCTTGACCGGAGCGACTCAACGCTTACGTTAAAATTATCTTAAACTTGTTGTGAATACTTATACAAAATTTTACGGCTAAGCTAGCGTTCTTTCAAAAGTTATGGAGCTTTTACAAAAGGTCTAAAATGAAAATATTCTAATTTATGTTCTAGTCTAACGCCGAAATATTCAATTAAACTCTAATGTGTTATATATCATTGCAAAGATAATTTAATGTAGTTTTTTTCGTCCTTAGACCATTTTTCTGTATATTTTACCGTTTTTTGAAATAATCGCAGAAAACCTAAAAAATGCCCCCCTTTCCCCCCTTTTTTAAGGTTGCGGACCCCTCATCGGTTGGGACTTTTAATGCCATAATCTGTGGACCATTCCCAACCATAATGCAAAAAAATTTCCGGTGTAGGATTTTTGCCGACCAAATATGCCATTTTTCTTAGACTTAAGTATGTCGCTCGTTTTGCGAGTTTATCTTCAATCATCTTCTACCGAAAAGGCAAAGTCAGTTCTCTGAGTAGAGATATTCCGGATCGTCGACATATCGCAGTAAAGTCCAATCTAGCTTCTCGAGCGTATCATGTAAAAACAAACGATAAGTGTGAGTAAGTAAGAATAAGCGTTTGTAAACTGGCAGCAATTGATCATACATAATTTCAGCAACTTCAAACGCTATAAGCAAATTTCAAACAAGAGCACATCCGCACAGATTTCATATAGCTGTATATATCTGTATCACTAGTGAATAGTGGGATAACTGCAAATTGCACTGTTTTCCAAAATCGACAAATAGGTAAAGAGCCAATTCTTGGTAATGGAAAAGTTGGAAATTTTGTGGGCTTCACGATGGCTACTTATTATTTTCTAAATATGATTTTGTACCCCTCACATTGGGCGTTGTCAGGGGTATGTCAGACTAAACAATGCATATATTTTTTGATAAAACATTACAACTAAGGTCGATTGAGCGATATTAGGTCCTCTGTCAGGACATACTTTAACCCTTAAAATGGTCTTTTATCAAATTTGAAACATATCGAAAAATGTCCTATAAATTGCTGTGCGGAATTAGTTTGAGCAAAATGGTGAATATATGCATTGCATTTGTGTAATTTCAGATTAAATGAAAAAAGAAATAATTATTCAAAATAACGTTATATATCGTAAATTGTATTAAGTGGTGTCATTTTGATCATTTTCTAGACTGTGGTTTTTACGTAAATAGAGTTTTGTAATATGACTCAGATTTGATACAATATGCATTTAGTTCATGCATTTCACTATTCTTTGTGATGAAATGGTATTTGTGAAATTTAAGATAATGGGAAATTATGACTTTCGTTTAACGTCACGTGAATTTTTTAAAAAACATTTCGAAATAAATCTTTTTAGTTATTATGGTTTATTTGAGGATTTCCGCAAAATTTCAGAAATCTCTGCAAAATACGATTTATTCAAAGATATAATTTTAGGTAAATTAGCAATAAATAGATGAAAAGTATGATTTTTTTTAGAAGCTTGAAATCCCTTTTCCCTGCAATTAAATCAGAAGTAAACTGAATCTTTAAACAGTTTATTAATATTTATTTTATTTGTCCAAGAATAAACCAATACAAATATTTAAAATCAATACTAAAGTGTTATTTTCCAAAAGAAATCATCTACTCAATTTTGAATATGTTTTTAAGTATCAACACATCAATAAAATATGTACAATTTTTTGCATTAAAGATAAAAAACCGTTTAAGGGTTAATTTGCATCAGTTTCCAAGATTCCATCTGAAATTCAGTACGCAAGTCGTGCGGAAACATAGAAACCACGCGCGCGATTTATGAAAGAATACTTACCTTTTGTGACGGGATATTGAAAAGCGGGGCAGAAAAGAATACTTACCTTCTTACTACATCACATTTGCCGTTAAAATATTGATACTGCTATACAGATTGGAAAGTGAAAGCTAGTTAGTATTCTGTTATCAGTGAGGCGGTGAGATTCAATTTGAATATTAGTGAAAAAACCTATGTATTTTTCCGAATTTACACGAAGTTTGGAGCAGATTGGTTTGGAATTAATTATATCCATGGGAAAAATAACAAGTCGGGAAAGCCAGGAAAACCAAGGTTCCCGCCTAAGTTCTGGAGTATTGCTGACGCAGTTGCAGCAAATTTTCCAAGAACTCAAAATAATGGTCAGGCTTGGCACAGACGATTAAACTTTATCACAAGGAAAAGCCCGGCTGGTGGAATTACTAGGTAGAATTGCTCCTAGCTAAAAACCGAGGGGAGCAGTCCCGATCCGAAGGTCGCATCCAAAAGCAAACTAAGGTAGCGTAGCCAGCAGTTACTTTCAACTAAAGAGGACTATGAAAAAACGGATTTCTTGAGAAACTTGGTGCATAAACTAATATAAATAATTGATAAGTCGAACACACATCTATATTTTTTTGTTAAAACTAAAAAAATGGCGGAATTTTGACGGGATTTTTTATTATTTAATAGCGGGATATTGGAATGGCAGGATTTTGCGGTGGCGGGATTTTGAAATGGCGGGATTTTGGAATGGCGGGATTTTTATATGGCGGAATTTTGTAATGTCGGGATAACGTAAAGCGGGATTTTTTGGAAAGAGCGGGATTATGAACGGGCGGGATTTTCTTTTCGGGATTATGTAGGTATCCCTTTAAATTAGTGTATTTGCTGATTTTGTTTGTTATAATTGTTATGTTAGGAGATTTATATATGATGTTGCATTCCCCAATTCCGAAATAAGATTCACCATGAAACCTTATATCTAAGCTATTAAAGTTTATAAGCTAAACATTGATTTTTTTAAGTATTTAACAAATTTCCAAAGTGTATATTGTGTATAAATAAATATTCGTTTCGTAGGAGGAGCTCTATTGTGACTATGAATTTGCCATCCGAAAAAATATTATTGTTTATACGAAATAATATAAACAAAGCTAAACAAAAGCAATTATAAAGTTTTTACTCGCTTCTGCATCAGGAGTTCTCAAAATTGTATAAAAAGTCCATGTCGAAAATGATATATCCAATTTTTCAGAGCAAACGTTTACCTGAGGACTTTCCGACGTAATGTCGTTTACCTGAGGACTTTCTGACGTAATGTTTTGATTTTATCTGTTCCGTAAGGAATAAATAAATAATATAAAAATCAAGGTATCCTTTGAGTTACTACTCTCGAAGTGGTGGTTTCTTTGGTAGTTCTGCCAAATTATTTCGACGATTCAAATTTTAAACAGCTACACTGAAAAGCGCGTTTGCAAAATTTCATCCCGGTAACTTTGTGAATTAAAGAAGTGATGCGATGCTGGTACAGCTACATAATCTGACAGACATCTAATCAACTCCCCTTGTAGCAGTCATAATAAAATTATAATTAAATATTTCCTCTGATAAATTGAAAATTTTTTTTACAAATTAAATACTTTAATTTTTTTGCAAAATGTGAAGGGTATAATAAATAATTATACAAGCATATTATCTAAATCTCAGCCTAATCCTTCCCAATACTAATCACTTATTTTACTAAATCTTAAGATCACTTTTAACAATAAAAAGTTCATAATACTTCTGTGTTAAAAATTTGTACCAGTTAGCCCACTTTTCACAAGTAACAATCTCATTTGCTCAATTAAGGTACGTGTTCGTAGAGACAATTCATGTGATGATCGCTCAGCGATCGTAGTTTTGCATCCAATTTCGAGCGGTATTTAAATATTTTTTCAATGGTTCCACTTTCCTAGTATCGACTATGGGCTAAAGGAACATGTCTGTATAGAAAATATACCCATATAGTGCTCAAAACCGGTAGTTTAACTTCGATCGCTGAGCGATGATCCCATGAGTCGTCTCTACGAACACAAACCTTTAGCCCATCATTCACATCGTTATAATTCCGTTTCTAATGGTCGTAGTGATTTTTTTAATATATATAATGAAAGAGGGACAATTTATGTCTTCGATTATGCATATAACTCAAAATCGACAAAATCGGACTTAACTCACTTTTCACTAGTGACGCAGATATATATATATATATATATATATAACAAAAAATGGACGGAAAAGCTCTCACTTAAGTTCGTCTTCTGGGGAAAACAAACATATCGCTGCAGAATTCGGGAGCGCTCAGATAAATGTGATTGTGAATGCACTCAGTGTGTAAATGCAAATTATAATTATTTTATTGAATTATTTTTCTTTCGTTCACGTATGTATTTTACCCTGTTTTAACGTTAAATTTTTACATGTAAAGGAACAATTCTAAGGACAGTGGTGCAACCACGGGAGGCGCTAAAGGGGCTACACGTAGGCAGTCCTGAGGAAATTTTTGCCAAAAATGAAATAAATGTTCTGCAAAAAATCAATTTCTTTTATCGAGCTCTAAATAAAGGGTTTTCCAATAGGGACGCTTGATCTTTGAAATGAAAAAAAAAATACACGTAGGAGAGATATTTGCGAATTTTTTTTTTTATTTGAAAGGTCCATCGACCCCATTACATATGGAATATGACATCATTCAAATGACCGCCACGGCTTCGGTTGGTGGCGCGCACACGAAAGGTCCAATTTTCGATGACTCTGGCGCACAAATCGGGCTGTATACCGGTCGATGATAACCAACTTCTTTTGGCCTGAAATCGAGAATATGGATCTGCACAACATGTGGTTTCAACAGGACGGCGCTACGTGCCACACAGCACACGCTACGATGGATGTTCTGCACGAGCAATTTACGGGCATGGTCATCTCGCGCGGAGGCGACGTGAACTGGCCACCGAGATCGTGCGATTTGACCCCGCTGGACTTTTTCTTGTGGGGTTTTCTTAAGTCGCAGGTCTATGCCAACAAACCGCAAACCACCGATGCCCTCAAAGTTAACATACGCCACGCCATCGATCAAATACAGCCCGATTTGTGCGCCAGAGTCATCGAAAATTGGACCTTTCGTGTGCGCGCCACCAACCGAAGCCGTGGCGGTCATTTGAATGATGTCATATTCCATATGTAATGGGGTCGATGGACCTTTCAAATAAAAAAAAAAATTCGCAAATATCTCTCCTACATGTATTTTTTTTTTCATTTCAAAGATCAAGCGTCCCTATTGGAAAACCCTTTATTTTACAGAAATATGTGTGATTGTTTCATTATCTGCATCTGTCCCATTTGTTTTATCATTTAGGCACATTACGCTCTCAGCTCACAAAAGAACATTTCTTCTTCTTTTTATCAACACTAACGACACTTCCTTACCATCCACCATATAACGGACAATATCGGAAGTATCGTTCCTTATGAGAACGGATAGCAGAACAAGTCACTACTTAACTTAGCCACTCATGATCGATCTTTTCACTTCCAAGGGGATGGACTGAATATGGGTTGTCCGAAATACGCTTCCAGGCGATGTTTCTACATACAGCCATATTTTTCAGAAGATACTGTTCTTGAGAGATCGCTCGTCACCGGATTGGGAATAGTTTGTTCTCTAATTACGCGGTGAAAGATAATCGGAATCATAAATTCTATAAATATTGAATATTTGAAATATTTGGAACCTTGCTGCTGCGATCATGTCCTTCAATATTGATATGGGCTATACAGGGTTTCCGGAAACTGCCGCATAAATGCACCGGAGGATGATTCCTCAGTTGATTTCCAGCAAAAAAGTTGTACGGAACAGACCCTCAGCTTAACCCTTTAGCTGCCATAGGCAATTAAAGATTTTTGAAAAATAATTTTCTTGCACGACCTTAAGCCTAATATCTCCAAAGCTAGACCAACTAGAATAGTGAAATAAAATAATTATTACAGGCAACAAATTTTCCTATAAAATAAAACTAACCAGACTAAAATCGGATAAAAGGTTTGTCCAAAATTAACCCTAGTTTTCTGCACTTAACGTACTAAAACTGTTCGAAATAATGGAGCTAGAATAAAATGATGTAAGAAAGATATGATCGTAAGATTATGCGCCAATTTTTAAAAGAATCGTACAAGCACCTCATTTTGGCAGAAGTTGGAGAAAATTGAGATGGAAAAAAAGATTGTTTTTGTGTCAAATCACGCAAATTTGACTTTGAAGTTCTGTAAAAACCAAACCTCTTATTTGATTTTAGTGTGGTTAGTCTTATTTTATAGATAAATTTGTTGGCTGTAATAATCTTTTTGAGTCACTATTCTAGCTAGTCTAACTTTGGAGATATTAGGCTTTAAGTCGTGCAAGAAAATGATTTTTTCAAAACTCTTTAAATGCCTGTGGCAGCTAAAGGGTTAAGCTGGGGGGGTATGTTCCGTACAACTTTTTTTGCTGGAAATCACATGAGGAATCACAATCCGGTGCGTTTATGCGGCAGTTTCCGGACACCCTGTATAATTTATTAGACTATCCAATCGATTTTCGGGGGACATGCGCCTTTAGCATTTTCAATGTAAATGTAGATAGTCTAAAACAAATCAAAAATGCTAAAAGTGTACAATAATAATGTTCAAGTTCCCGAAAGTTTATTTTACATTCTAATATCTAATACATAATACAATGAACACTTCAAAATTATTAATCTAATAATCATCGTTACACAAGAAATCCTCCCGTGAAACATGTTTTCCTACATAGCATTGAGCCATCGTTGGTTTTTTATTCATTTTGACCAGCTCATGGTAACCCCGAAAATTGTACTTTTAAATTGTGTCCGTCATCATCATTCCCATTCTTACTACACTGATTCCATTCGAGCTGCTATAGGCCGGCCTACCTTGTCGGTGTTGAATTCGATGCCACCGCTTCCAAGTTTCATAAATATTTCGAATGATTTGTTGTTGTAATTTGGTCACCGGCGCAAGTGGCCCACTGTGAACCGGTTGTCTCGTCTTTATGTCGATGGTAAGTAGATTTTCAACAATATCTAAAGGTTCGAATATGCTAGGCCAGTCAATAAACCGAAAAAAAAGGCGTTAGGTCGCAAAAAATTGCTCGGCTCTGGTTTTTTGGGATATTGTTAGGATAGATACCAGAAGTGTACCACCAAGTTTGCAACTTCGAAAAACCTGTGCAAACCCCATGACCCTCAAAAAACCTCAAAATTTTCGGACTTTTTTCATATTTTTGTTTCTAATTTCTAAAAGGTGCTTCCTACAAGTAAGTTGTCCACTGCACTGTTAAAGCTAAGAAAATCTTCTTTAATTTGAGTGTAACCCCAGCTTTGTAGGCGCAAAGGATCCCAAGATACAGCACTTTAAACATTGTTTCTTTAAAAAAAGTTCGAAATTGTAATTTCAGTCATGTTCCGAGCTGAATATCGGCTTAAATGCGCATTTTACGGAGAAAGTCATGTGACATGAAGTTATAAACCAGTTCCTTAGCTGTATATATGTCGGAACGAATGGAATCAGACCATGGGGTCATAGGGCTGCCCCTGAAAATTAGGTTCTTCTAAGAAAAACTTTTTTCTTTATGTACCAATATTAACCAAACTCCACCCAATTATGTTGCTGGTTAAGCCTAAAAAAATATCTAGGAACGGATGAAATCGGAACACTACGTTATAGGGCTGTCATACAAACCAAACTCTTGAAATTAGGTTCTTCTAAGAAAAACTTTTTTCTTTATGGACCAATCTTAACCACCCTTCCCCCAAATGTGTTGCTAGTAAAGCCGCAAAACATATTTAGGAATGGATGGAATCGGAACATTACGTCATAGGACTGTCATACAAACCTCCTAAAATACAATTTCGGACTTTTTTACAAAAAAAGCACATTTTTTAAAGTGCTGTATCTTGGGATCCTTTGCACCTACAAAACTGAAGTTACACTCAAATTAAAGAAGATTTTCTTAGCTTTAAAAGTGCAGTGGACGACTTACTTGTAGGAAGCACCTTTTAGAAATTACAAACAAAAATATGAAATAAGTCCGAAAATTTTGAGGTTTTTTGAGGGTCACGGGGTTAGCACAGGTTTTTCGAAGTTGCAAACTTAGTGGTACACTTCTGGAATTTATCCTAACAATATCCCAAAAACCCAGACCCGAGCAATTTTTTGCGACCTAAAATCGGTAATTGACTGGCCTATATTGCATACACATAGGCAGTTTCAATTTTGATCAAACAAAAAAAGCCTGAAAGCAGCCTAATTTGTTGATTAATACAAAAACCGGAAATGTTTTTGTGCAGTGGCTCCCAAACAGTAATTGATAGATTCGCGAGAGACTTGGTAGTGATGGGAAAAAACTATTAATATGAATGATGTTCACCCAATAGTCAAAGGTAAAATTTTGTTGTACATTTCTACTGATATTAAAAGATGATATAATAAGTGTATTTAGTTATAGGGCGGGCCGTGCCCACCTTGCCCACTATGACGAGCCGCCACTGGATTAGCGTCCAGAAAATGTTTTCTATTCATAAAAAATACCAGGGCCTCGAACTAGCGACTATGTTTTTCTTAGGGAAGGCGTTAATCAATAAAGAAGATCCTAAAAAAAACGGTGTCCATTTTTTCTTTAAAATAACGGCAAGCGTGAACTATTCGCCATTTTTGTATTGATAAATGACAACCGCATTGAAACGATGAATCTCGTTGAAATGACAATTTCAATATATTGTCCATAAACCTATACATTTAATGAAATCTTTCTCTCTCTCTCTCTCTATCTCTGATTCCTGTTTACTCCTTGTGGTATGTTAACCAACTTACTTTGTAGCTGTAACTATGTTCATCTCATTTAGCAACATTTTTTAGCTTGGCTACTGGTTTTGTTTTGGACTTTTGCTCTCCTCGATCTGTGATCAAGAGCGTTTATTGAGAGCGCAGAACACCGACCTTCGCAGTGTCATCAGCCACTTCAGCTACACAAACCTTTTGTTTTTCATTAATAAGAGACAAATTTCGCCAGCAGAGGTGGTAAAGGTATTAAACATATTTCAGCTTTCTTCCAGGCGAAAAAATGCAGTCTTGCGAGCTAAACGTTGTGCGAGGTATGGCATTGGGCTCCCTTGCAAGCTGCTTCGATGATGTAAATTACATTATCTGTATAATGCCTTTTTACTCCAATCAACGGGGAGATTTTACCTTGCAAAAATTGGGGACTTCTCAAATTTTTGATATGTTATTAAGACAGGGGGGTAAGTTAAAATCCAAGTTTGCGTCACTTTCCCCCCTGTGCTCCCGCCCGCTATCTTGAAAAAAACCATCTAAAATCGGCTCTTTTATCAGTTTGCGGTCTATAACTCCTTCCCAGTCCATTTGAGCACGAAATGTGCCGAGACAATCTTCTAGAACACAGAATTTCCTATAAATTAAATAAATCTGACAAGTCTTACTCTACAATCAAAATTGGCAGAGTTATAGCGCAAAGAATATGCTAAAAATTCCAAAAATCATTACTAACAAATTTTGAAACATACTTCGAGAACTCTATACTAAAATACAGAGGAGGCTATGAGTTATTGGTATACAATGCGTTTTTGTGAATTTGAAATTGGCATGATTTTTGATATTTTCTCCATTTTCGTGGCGCTATAACTCTGTTAATTTTGATTGTAAAGTACAACATCTTAGATTAAATTTGTAGGAAATTTTGTCCTCTACAAAATTGTCTTGGCAGATTTCGTGCTCAAATGGACTAAAGAAGTTACAGGCCAAAAACTGATGAAAGGGCCGATTTTAAATGGTTTTTTGAAGATAGCGGCGGGAGCACAGGGGGGAAAGTGACGCAAACTTGGATTTTAACTTACCCCACCTGCCTTTATAACATATCAAAAATTTGAGGAGTCCCCAATTTTTGGACGCTAACCCCTATTATTTTGTCTCTATTGATTGGAGTATTTCTATCGAAAACTTTTTACTATAGTACATTCCCGGTCAATGGACTGGAGCGCTTTCCGAAAATTAATGAGTATGAGGAGTAATTGTAAAGTCGACCTTTAGCTTCTGATTACATCATGTAATCACCAAAATCAACGTTTTCAGATAATTCGGTTACCTTTCCAGAGACATTGCGGACAGCAAAAAAAATATCACTGGTATATTTAAGACCACGCAGATATATCATAAAATGATGAAACACAGAAAATAAGGGTTTGCGGGAGATTTTTGGTGTAAAATATTTCCTTGAGATGATCGATACAGGTTAGTAAACATCATCACAAACCTAGATGGTTCGAATCCTCCCAAAAACAAAACCCCACTGACAAAAAAATTTCAGCTTGGAAAGACTATAGGCAAAGCGCGAGTTTACAAGATCCGATAATGTTATATCCCAGTTTCAGATACTAATGCCTGAAACTCCAGTCTCAGCATAATTGTGCGGATGACGATCTCTTAGTTTCCCTGTCTCAGAATATCTGCGACCCCGAGACTGAAATGTTTCTAAGATTCCGGATTACACTCAGGCGCCAAGTGATTTCCTCCAACTCGGCAGTTGCTTACTTTAACGGTAACGGATTGCCCAATCGATTGTGGGCAATAATCGATATATTTCAATCTCGGGGTCTGCCTTTAGGCAGCAGGGAAATTAAGAGACAGTGTCAACCAGGACTGGGATACCTAAGTATGAGTGTCATTAATTAATACCACACCCAGAAAAAACGCGTAATAAAACCAATGAAGAGTTTACTTTACTTCTAATAAAAAACAGAAAATTTCTTTAAACGTATGAAGTTTGAATATAATTAATTAAAAATGCTATTTGGGTCAAATACGCTTTCATAGAATTTATGATGTCAGTAGTAATAGAATTAAAAAATGGCCACATACAACTAATCCCATTTGATGAAATGGCAATGTGAAAGGACTGGCACGCAGGCGGATCGGGTTCGAATCCAAGTATCGGCAAGAGGTTTTTTTATGGAAAAAAAATATATGCCCAGCAAACAATTTCTATCGTCCGCGATACGCCTGCTCGAAAACATTTCTCGAATTTCATATCGAATTCTGGGGTGGAGTTATGTATCTCGAATCACGAAACTTTTTCGAGTTTCGAGCAAAATTGGTAGCATCAATATCGATATCGAGTTCAAAATATAGGAATGTACTAGTTTCGTCATAACCCCGTACTACTCTCGATAATCATCACATTTTGACAGTCGAAAAAAGTGAATAGTCGTCGAAAGCAATTAAGTATTCGAGTAGGATATTTGCGGCGTGTTTCCCAGGAAAAGTAAGTATTATTGTATTATTTAAAGTATATTTACATAGCATCTTTTTATAAACTCTCTCAAATTAAATACAGAAAATATTCTGAAATTATTTACTAGCGGCTTGACGAAATGTGAGTATAAAAAATAAAACACATACATAAGTTATCATTCTATTATCCAAATTTTTTTGACGTTCGGTTAGCATGGTTAGCCGTCCACTCTGAACAATGGAAAAATCATGAAAGTTAGTTCAAATTTAGTAAATTCTATTGGGAATAATTTCACTTAGCCCTTAAGCAAAATTGTTTTTATTCAAATATTATTCAAACTATCCTTTGTAACTAAAATTCTGTTAATTAGGGCAACGGAAGATTCAAAAATAAGTCAAGGCATAAACCGTAAGCAAGTCGAAATATTAACGAATTTCATGGCACTGCATGAGGGCTTGGCAAAAGGACATTTGAAGGCAAAGAAAACATCACCAAATTTATGGACGTCCTTGAAAACTTCACTTAACGAAAATGGGCCGCCAGTGCGATCTGTAGTCGAATGGAAAAAAGTATACACATAACTTTTGAATGGTGTTAATGTTGAATTAACTTTTCGTAATTAGGTGTGGGCAGACTACAAATACAAAGTTAAAACGTCCTTTCCAAATCCCAATTGTTCGCTCCACAATACTCCTGCCTATGGAATATTAAATATTTCCTCTCCAGTGTTCGAATCCGCTGTACGGTACGGCGTCAGCATCCAAGGGGCTAAGGGATAACCACTATCGCCTACAAAATGTCAAGATTAGAAGATTTTTTCAAAACTTTAATATATGTATTACCTAAAAGCCACGAAGTTCTGTCTCCATGTTCGAAATTCCTTTCAAAAAAGATTTTTTCCTCGCTTAATCCCCAGATGAACGAGTCGTGAGCTGCTCCTCCGTAACTTTCCATAAATAACATTCTTATGTTCACAAATTAAGACAAAACTAAGCAAATTTTTGTTCGGTGACGTTTGGCAGGAATGCAATCGACACAGAAAATCTAGTATATTTTACTTTCATCTAGTATTCGTAAATTTTAAACTCGATCGAGATTGGTGATATCGGGACAAACTCGAATCGAGTTCAAATTAAGTCGAAACGAGTGACTCGATTCGAGATACGTAATTCCACTCCTGATTAAAGTCGTCACTCCCTTCGGGAAGGAATAGTGACCAATATTAATTCGCCAGGATGATAATTTGGCAATACTAGACTAATACATAGAAAAAGTGAAAAAAATTTATTTATTTTTTATTTTCCCTTTTTTTTATTATTCTATTTTATCCTTAACTTTTTTTTAACTTATTTTAATTTTACCTTTTTACACTTTGCTTCTACTGGGAATCGAACCTATCACCTATCGTTTCGTAGTCCTACGTCCTACACCTGAGCTATAAGATTACAAATTATGGGAATAAATTACTTGTTTTATTTTTTGACAATTTCATCATTCTCTCGTTGTGAGGAATTACTATTTTATCATCTTTACAATAATAAGACGATATTTCGTTAATAGGAGTCACATTCCTGTCATATTGATGACGATAAAGCGATTTTTCGTCGAGGAGACAAGTTTACGATAAATTTTTTATTTGAATGTTATCGTTTTCGTATTTATTTTTGTTTGTTTATAAAATTCAATGAAACTTTTACGTAGAATTGATGAAAAATTCCATTGTCACGATTGAAATCACTTCATATTTTCAATGATATTTCTATCACTGTCCCAAAAAGGATATTTCATAATCTCCAAATCATAGCCAGAATTTCGTACGGCCTATATAATTTTCCTTTAATAAAAGTCTTTTTTTTCTGGGTGCATAATAATCCTTGCTTCTCGCGTTTCGCCTAGTCGTTCGAAACTTTGAATTTATATGATAGCATCCGTCATCCAGCTCCGAATCCCGTATTTTTGGTACTAAAAAGACGTAAATTGTGGACGCGATGTTGTTGTAAATAGCAAAATATGTGCAGGTGTCATTTATAATTAAAACGTGTCTTTTTGAAGTTATGGCGTAAAAAAGCCACATGCAGCAAATGAAGTGTTATAACATGGTGTACCGTATAACGGTCACCTTTTCAAACCCTAGCCTAAACTATAAGCTGCGAAATCTAAATCAGTCGATTTAAACGAGATAATCCCCATCGTGGCAATAGAAAATAGTCGGTAACGAGGTAAGCCTTGACCCAATTTCAATAAAACTTTATACATTAGTCTTTAGGGTTCTAATCCTTTTCCGCTGAAACACTATCGCACTCATCTGAAATACAGGAGATGAAAATTCAGTTAAAACTCATTTGCACTTTTTAATTAATTCAGGTTTTATTTGAAATCTCCTCTTTTTAAATTGTAATTCAATCGTTTAATTTTTCATAAATATTTTTCTTATATTCCATTATAATTCTCAGAATCATTTAAATTTTTAAGTTTTTCTTCCCTTTCCCGGTTCTTTCGTCTCTAAATTTTCAAAATGAAGAATTTATTAAGTTACATTCATTTTTTGTTGCTCTCTTGCTATGTATGTTTTCAGTATATTTTGTTTTATAAGACGTTGATGATGATTTCCTAAGATAGAGTTTTTGTCTTCCTAATAAATGTAAGAGTGTAATTTCGCATACATATTATATTTTCGATTTCATTTTAGTTTTTGTTTTTGTATTTAACTTTCATCGTCTTTTTTATGTGATGTTTAGAGTAGGAAAGTTTAATTATTTTTAGACTTTTTCTTTATTAGATTTCGGCTAATTGTTTTTTTTGTGTTTGTTTTCACTTGAATTGAATTTGTTAAAATACTAAATGCAAATTTGTTTTCATATAATTTATATTATAATGTTTTGGCAATCTTTTCAAAATTTGTTTTTATTTTTCATTTATTTACGTATTAATCCTACTATGGGGTTCTTATAATTTGCAAGGATATTTGAATGATTTTCTTTTCTAACTGATTTTTGTGTATTAACTATAATGTTATCGATTCGCTTAAAGTAGTTTTTTGTTTTTTATACGAGTATGTCTAGTGTAGTTCTCTAATAGATGTTTAATTTTTTTGGTAACCGTTTTTGAGTAGAATTTGCTTTTTAAAACGCAAATGGATTGCGCTCAAAATTTTTGACAAGTCATTATTTTTGTGTTTTTATGTAGTGTCATTATTTGATTTGAGAATATTTAATAGAAAGCAATTTTGTTATTTTTGTTGGTTCAGTTTATATGAAGTGTCTTTCATGTCTGATGTGTTCGATATTTTTCTATAAAAGATACATTTTGCTATAATAGTTTTATCGAAAAATAAGAACGTCAATATGATTTTCACACGCAGTTGCTTTCTGACAATTTGCGTATGATTTTTCCAGTTTCTATATTTTTGGTAAGTTATCTGTGGTGTTCCACTATGTGAAACATTTTCGTCTCAGAATTTGTTTAATGTTCTTTTGTTTATTTTTTTTACTATATATAATATGTTGGTGATTTAAAATGTTATTTCTACATACAATTGTGCAGTTTTTTTCTCTATATGGTATTTTTTTGTATATATATGTTTGGTTTTTAAATATGTATTTCTTTTAAATATTTTCGAATAGTCCATATCTGTTTAACAAGTTATAATATTTAAATGATTTAAACAATGTTCTCTCTATATGTATCCATATTTTTGTTAAAATCTGTTAAATATAGTCATTCTGTTAATTCAGGTTTATTTCATTTGCATTTGTTCGGTTGGCAACAATTCACAAAAATATATATTATGTAAAACACAAAAGTGGGATTCTATATCAATAATGTTTATGTTTTTTTTGATTTCGTTACCATCGAGGAGTCGGTGCACAGCTGCTTGTTAATGATTTTATATGGTTAATATAATTTATTATTAAGTGTTCTATTTATCGTAGCTCTTTTTATGCAGGTTTTTCTCATTTTATGAGTGTAGACATATTTGGTAAGTTTCTTTCTTAGGTGGTGTGAGTGTTGTTCTTCAGCTAGTATTGAATGTATTGATGTCACAACTATAGAAAAATAAAATCAATATACGAGTATTTGGGAAAAATAAAGTAATTTTCTTTTATATTTTCTTTAATTTAAAATAACACAGCGCGTTTCTTCTCTCGGATCCTTGAAATTTTATATATTTTAATTGTATAATATTTTCGCCTACGCTAAAACTACTTAAGAAGAATTTCAGTAATTTATTTAATTATTTTATTATCTTAAATATATTTTCACTATTTATTTTTGATTCTATCTATGGTTAGTTACTTCGATTTCGAGATTAGTTTATTTTTTTTTATATTTAACAAATTCTTATTTCATTATGTTATTTACTTTCTAATTCTAGTCATGTCGTCTATATGTAAGTTATTTAAAAAAATCCAAACTTCATTTTTTTGTTCAGATTTTTTAAATAATTAAATGTAATACTTCTTTCTCCATAGCCATAAAAATAATAGTACATAATAGAATCATTTAAATCATGTGTTTTTTTTTTTGTATAATTTTAAAGAGTCTTTACTAACGTTCACAGATCAGATTCCTTCTGACTAGTGTGAACTCAAAACATCTGAAGGGAAGTGTTTTTTGCAACTCCTGATTTTGCATGCAATTTTGACAGCAGATTTTGGCTTTCGATGATCAGCAGAAATAGCGAAGAATGTACATATAGATTAGCCCGAATCATGTCTATTCTGTAACTGAAAATCCCAAATCCTGACTATAGTTTTATTATAACAGAATTGAATACAAAATACAGGCAATGTCAAAAATAAACCCTTCGTGTGTGTATGTAATTCATGAATACAACCATACGAAAATTATGTGTTTTTATTTCTTTTCTTCAACACGATGAATAACTGTTTTGTTTAAATATAGTTATAAGAATAATAGATTTAGTAATTTACATGTTAATTTTTGTTTGTTTTGTTTCTTGTTTCATCAGAGAACAATTTATATACTTAATTAAATTGGTTAACTTTAGTTGTGTCTTAAAACAAGTTGTTTTCTTTGGTTTGTTTGTTGTTTTTTTTATTTTGATTTGTGTGCTTTGTTTAAATTAGAAAATCGGTTTATTAAAATATACTTTTCGTGTATTGAAGGAAAAAAAGTTAAACGGAACAGTAATTTCGGAAATTATTATAAAACGACAATAAAACTGCAATATATACCTTAATTTTTATAATTTAAAACAAAATATAAAAAGTATATTTGGTTAATTAATTAATCATTCTGGTGTGCACAAATGCACATAGTGGTCAGTTGGTGAGATGGTAGGATGAAGGTGCCATCTTCACGGGAAGTGCTCACAGTACCTCTCCGCGGAGGCCGCTAGTAACTTCACATTTGTAAGGGCTAAACTGTGAGAGCCGGTTGCTCTGGTGTTCTGAATTCAGACAAAGCCGGCGAATCGAGAATCCTTCGTGCCAAGGACTAACCATATCTACTTATGTCCTTAGACTTGGCACTAGAATGTTAGATTCATCCTAATTACTCGGGGTGTTAACCGACCCGTGTCCATCGGGGGAAGATGTCCAGGGACGCAAATGGACATCTCAAACGGAACAGCCGGATACCAGGGGACCTCCGGTGCTATCTAGCCTTACCACATCAAGCGGGACTCTGGTGTGGTGGATTATCCTTTCCCTAGCTACTTGTGGAAATCACATGAGCAAGAATACCAAAACAAAACAAAAACCCCAATTAGGATCCCACTGCGGCAGCCTCAGACTCGGATCAAGAGGACGTTCATGCGCGTCAGATTTCGTTCCAGCGGAACTTTATTTGTCGGATGTGGACGAGCCGCACCGACCAACACGGAATACTTTCTGCACGATAGCCGTCGCGGGCTCTAGCGAGCGCACCGCAAATGAGGAAATGGAAAGCAGAAAGGGTGATTTCCACCCAAATATTCATCGAAAGGCCTGCGGGATCCTCTTCGTAGAGGACTTGGAGAGGTAGATATGTTTCTTCGCCCAGGGGCATGCTCCCAAAAAAGCAATCCGATGAATTATAATCACTCCCAAACGTCAACGATCGGAGGAAGACGGTGCTCCCAGTTCCGGGAAGCAAGCCGCTTTCACCAAGAAACAAAGCAGCCTGCGGATTCAGGGTTTCTCCATTGGCCTCTGCTCGCCCATATGGATCCAGTGTCCACCCCTACGACTACGACCATCCACAAAAAGCTGACCCAACAAGTGACCAAAACGTACACCCGGTATAGCATCGGCAGACCCTTCAGGACTAGTTGTCACCCCTCTGGCATCAACCAGCAGCAACAGAGATACAGGTGATATCATCGGTGAAGATCGCAATAATGGCGTGAAGCTACTCAGACCAAATGTCCATGGTGCAAGACGCCGCGCGCTGCTACTGGAGACGATGTACCTGCCTCGAAGTACCTATGCCACAAGTGCGATTACACAGGCAAAACGAGGGGCTGTGCACCAGCGACTGGAGGCTAATCAACGTGACGACGGAGGGACATCGTCTCACATTGATTGTGGCTGCTGACCCAATGCCCATGGAGGGCATCGCTAAGCGCAACTTCCAGGTGTCTTATCGCTTCGGAAATATACCAAGGTCCACTCGAAAAACTGGAAGGGCGCCTATAAGGAAGACGCAACATCATCTAGGAAAGTTCGATGTCACCGCTCCACATACACATTGAGGCAGTGGCAAGATTAGCCGTCATCAGGCTCAAGGTATGCGGCCTGCCACTAAACTCAGAATACAGCAAGGATGGATAAGTACCAGTAGTCTGTTAAGTATGTCACCAGACCACCTGGTTAGACTCTACGTTTTGTCCCCTCATTTAATGCAGTGATCTGGGCAAGGGAGTATTGGACTGACGAGTTCAGACGTTCAGCGCACCTCACCCCAGTATTATCATATTTTACACGAAGACCGATACAGGTTCTGGTGCAGGAATTAGTCTGTTTATTCCAATGGGAATACAACCGACCGTTTCAGGTTTCAGGAAGAAGTACACGCTATTGATGTGTGTGCAAGAAAATTCATTGGAAAAGGCTACACAAACAAGAAAATAGCAATAGCAACCAAGCGGCAATGAAAGCGCTGACGAGCTGTACTGTCGAAGCTCGTGTGGGTTTGTCAGAAAATCCTCCAACAGGTAGACTCCGTTAATTACTCTTTTATGGGCATTCGTGTGTCGAAGGAAATGAGCAGGCAGACGAGTTTGCAAGGAGAGCATCCGCCACCCCCCTCTTTGGCCCAGAACCCTACTGTGGGATACCACTCTGTACATGCAGAAATGTAATAAGTGAGTGGGAAAAGCCAAAGCCACTTTACAATGGGGAACGTTTCCAAGGCTTCGCAGTCAAAACTTTTCGTTGCCTACTACTCATCCAAACGTACCCTTAGTTTAATGAACCTGAGCAGAAACAGGCTTAGGAGAATTCGCTAGTCCTCACGAATTACTGCCGTATAAATGATCAATTAAGGAACATGCACATTTTTATCGACTCGAGCTGTCGCTTTTGCAAGGCTGACAACGAGACCGCTTCGCAAATCCTTTGTGAGAGGCTAGCTATGCGCCGCTTGGGATGTTTTGGCATTGCGTTCTCTTTAGAGGAAGATATCGCCTCTCTGAATATCGGCCAGCTAAATCGATTTATCGAAAGAAGTCGGTTAGATGAGTTCATGTTGTTGTAGTAGCGGTGCAGAAAGTCGTGAACCGCTTTGCATGTGTGTGTGAAGTGCACTATGTTTCGTCGTCGTTCTCGCCTATTGTCTCAAACGACAAGAACGTGGCAGCTGCAAGAGGGTTGTCTCATAACGCCCTCGGAGTGAAGTTAGTGGATGCAGCGGGGCATCGGAACAGGTGGTTTACATCATGAGGCGCACCACCGCAGCTCGGACAAATGTACTGAATGTCCGGGTCTATTCGAGATAAGTATAAATTGAGGCGCGAACAAAACCCCGACATCAGCTGGTGAGGGCGCTGAGGGGACTCTATTCGTACTTAATCTCCCTATTGACCAGATATTGTAAAGACAGGAGAATATTGTGATCACATACTGGTAACATGCTGGTTTCTTGATGAAGATGATCCTGACAATCCAACATAGTTTCTTTGTCCTTGTCCCAGGAGCTCCTGGCTAATGCCTTTAGGAAGTTGTTTCTACTGTGCATTTTGTCGACTACGTCTTTGACTTGGTTTTTCGACTTCATCATGGTGTTTGGTAGACACGAAAGATCTTGAGGTTGGTAACAGTAGGAACAACGTCGTCATCATGCTTACCAGTACGGATCCTAAGCTCCTCCGAAAATTCATGCGTCCAAGTGGTGAGAAGTGTTGCAGTGCATTTGAAAAACTCCACCAGTTTCTCAATATAGTCATTTAATCGAGCACACATACAATTTAAATCATTCCCCGTGGTGAGTACAGTGCAACAATGTAGGAGAGATTACGCTACCCTGTAGAACTCCCTGCTTAATTTTCCTATGCTTTGAACAACTGCCACGAAACACAGTAAAGGAACCTCTTTTGCAGGAACATGCATGTTAAGAAGGTCGGCAAACAGCGCAGAGTGAATGACCGTGTCGAAGGCTTCCGACAGGTCAAGGGTGACTAGGACGAGTTCATCTAACCTATTGCATGGGCAATGGTACAATAGACCACCGGTGCAGTGGGAAACTTAGTTGCCCCAGTCCCCCACAAATCTAATCACAACAACATCACTGTTGCGAAAATGCCTTCCGAACACCTTGCAGAGGAGTTCTCATGCGACTGCTGTTTCCAGGCTGAAACATGGAGCAAAGAGAGAAGTGGCGCTAAGCTACACCCGCAGACAATTAAATGGTTTACTGACGGTTCTAAAACAACCGAGGGTTGCGGAGCTGCTGTGGTGGGCCCAGCTTATAGGGTATCTCTACCGATGGATCACCACACAACAGTATTTTAGACAGAAGTTCAGGCAATAGCAACTTGCTCGAAACTCTGTGTGGATGCCAACTATGCAAACAAACGAATAGCGATCTTCTAGCGGCTATTAAGTCTCTCACTAAGTACATCGTCACGTCAAAACTTGTTCAGTTCTGCCTGAAGACGTTGAATGTACTGGGCACCTATAACAGAATAACACTGTTCTGGGTTCTAGGTGGAATCACTGGGAACGAACAGGCTGACGAGCTGGAACGCATAGCCGTAGCATCCCACTTCTGTGAACCAGAACCCTTTTGCAACATCTCTACCTGTATAGTAAAGAGGCAAATCAAAGACCAGGAATGACTCAAGACATCTGAGTTCTGAGCACTGCTATAACTTACCTGTGCTCAGGCAATCAAAAGTTTTCATTGCAGGGTACTCCCATAAAAGACCGGCTGAGCTCTTTCAACTAAGCAGAAGTAAGGTACAAACAATTTGTGGGATCCTTACAGTCCACCCTTGCCTGAGATCAGATCTGCGCACAATAAGACTTACACAAGACGCAAGCTGTCGACTCTGCGAAGAAGACGACGGGACTTCAACCCACGTTCTGTGTGATTCTCTAGCCCAACGCCACTGGACACAACTCGGAGCAGCCTATCCAGACACGGACGACTTTGCTTCGGCTTCAATTAGCAAACTCAATTCCTTCCTTACCACGATCGACCTTGATCGTCAGGTATAGTCCTGGCCCCCTCCAACTAGGGTTATAGCAAGGCAAGGCCCATAATGGTGTCAGTGCTGCGAATCTACAAACCAAACTAGCGAACTGCTTTGAAATATTCTGTTCGCTCTGCAAAAATTGTTGTTTTTTTTGCATGAAAATTTCTTGTCTTTTTTTTTTAACATGAATATTTCTTGTTTTTCTAACATGAAAATTTGTTTAAAATTTTGCTTAAATGAGACGCCTATAGCTATCCCCTTTTCCCGAAGTCACTCGCGGGGCGGAATGTGGCCTAATGGTCTAGTTTTTGCTTGTGGTGATTCTTTTTGAATCGACTGATTAAGGTCAGCGGAATCGGGATAAGTGTCGGGGTGTCCGATAAGGGAATCATTTGGAGTGGGTGCTAAGTTAGAGTACGTGGAGAGACACTATACCGAGGCAAAGTTTTCTCCACATTTATCCTATTATATTCTGCCCTGCTATTTAATATTTATAGCTCAATGCAATCCTCGAAAAAAAAAAGCTGAAAAATACAAAAAGAAAAATAAATAAAATAAAAAATACTGAAAACATGCATTTTAAATTAAGAAATCAGTTAATTGTGTCAGCTTCAATTTTGAACATTAACATTTTTATGCCTTTTCAATGGAGATTGATTCGAATGAATTAGTATTAGGTTTGTTATTAGTTTCTCTGTCTTATATAATAAACTAACACATAATTTGACGCTGGTTTCATTTCAGTATTTATATATTTGTATTATCGAAGAGTTAACCTAATTCAATATTCTTATATTACATTTACAATGAATATATTGATCCATTTTATACAATTTTCTATGTACATTTAATTTTT
The DNA here is from genome assembly GCA_949715475.1 of Microchrysa polita. Classification (NCBI taxonomy): domain Eukaryota; kingdom Metazoa; phylum Arthropoda; class Insecta; order Diptera; family Stratiomyidae; genus Microchrysa; species Microchrysa polita. The sequence goes on along the minus strand of OX454415.1, from coordinate 127,220,574 downwards.
ATCTGATTACATAATAATATTTGGTGGCTTTCTACTGTTACTTTTTAGACTTTTCGTTTGTCATCATGTCAAAGGTAGAAAAAGATCTTAAAAACGGGAAAAAGGATGTAAAAATGTTGAGGTTTATTTTAATGTTGTTGTAATTTGGATCCGAATTCGTACATTTTTGTTTTTTACGTTTTCGTCTAAGAATGTATATTGCTTTGATTTATTTGGGATTCCAATTATGTAATTTTATTATATTAAATGTTAAGTTAGAGGTATGTTTAGCAGAAGTTTTATTTTAATTTTTATTTATTTTAATAATGAATTTTAGTAATTTTAGAAAAAAAAAAATGATTTTAACTATAGGTATTTACAATTTCTTATTTATTATTTAATAATGTAGTTAATTTAACTAGACATCGAATATCACAAGCAACCAATGCTAACTTAATGGTACACAGTATAGTTTTAGAGAAGGGGAAGTTTGAAATGAATTAACAATTTTGTTTTTTTTTTTTTTATTAATATAAATTTATATTGTTTAATTAATAAAAACGGAGGTTAATCAAATCACAAAAAAAAAATTAAAAATAAAAAAATAAAATATGAAATATTGTGCGTGTTTTCTTACATCTATGCATTTAAAATAAATTACCGAATATCAAAAACTAATTGAATTTTGTCATTTTCAGAAACAATAACGAAATAGAAAGTCAACGTTGTTAAGATGAATTGAAAATGTTAAAAATTAATTTAAACATGTTTACGCAAAAAAGAAAAAAATTGAAAAGAAAAATGTTAGCCCGTTCAATTTCATATTATGTTGTTTTCATCATAACTGGCGCGACAGTCTATGGCCGCAAATGTGCTAGTGACATGACAATCAATTTCCAAGATCCTAATTGCTTTTTTTCGAGGTGTCGAGATCAACATAGATACGTACTCGTTTAACATCTGAGTGAGATCATAGTCGATCACATGGGTCCTAAATTCGATAAACGCCATAAACTGAATTGGTTCACAGTGAGACTCGAACTCTCGACTCTGAGCACCAAAGGTGTGCGCACTAACCACAACACCAACCAGACTACTGCCAGACTGTCATAATATGGAACTGGCTAAAAGCTTCTTATAAGACTACATACATGTCTTCCATATTTGCATGGGAAGTGCAGAATAATCTAATTAAATTAACATAAAATAAAATAAAGTAAAGAGTAACAAAAAAAAAAAAAAAATTCAAACCCCCTTTTCAAATAAATACAAGACTAGCCAAATCGTTTGCATTAAATGCGCTTAGAATTAATTTAAACGTTCAAATTCTATTCATTTTTCATTTTTGTTATTAAGTTGTTTCAACAGATAAAAGGCCTTTTGTTTAATTGCTTATAATAATCATTGTTAGTTTGGAAATTTTAATAAGTAGATTTATATCGATATAGTAGATTTATTTATGTACGTATTAATATAATTACAACTAGTTTTCACTAGTGAATTTCAGATTTGTTTTACATAATTTTTGCTGTTTTTGGCGCCAGTTTTTATATTTGGTTTTTATGTACATTGTTTTACGGGATTAACTTTTTTTTTTTAATTTAATCAACGAATCAAAATGTTGTGCACCAAATACCGAATACAATTTAGTTAAAATGCAAAACGCAAGGAAAACGGTACCAAAAATATAAAGTCCTTGAGTAGCTATTTCCGATCCAATAAATTATTAAAAACTACCCCGCCCTCTTCGTATATATTTTCTTCTCTGAGTACAGCCTTAACTCTGTTAGGTTTACTGAAATCTGTGTAGCAGAACATAGTACAATGGCCCGTTAAAGTATGTGCATATTTTTTATCCTCAGGTAAATAATTTGCAATCAGGGAAAATTCTTTGCCCATTTACCTCTCTTTGTGGCTATTTTGTCATTTTGATCTTTGTATCGCCAACAATGCTACTGGTTGATCGTGATAAAATTTCGACAGTGCCTGTTACGCATGTTGCTGATAATAATTCTGGTAATTGTTGAGATACAGAAAAGTCTACCCATAGTGATAATGAAAATGTAATGTTTAACAACATTAAAAAATTTGTTCCTGTTCCTGGTAAAAAAAGGTTTAAGTGGAGAAAACCTCAACAGAATTAACACAGGGAGGGAATATAAAATGAACCAAATATCCATTTAATCTTATTGTATACAATACGCATTTACAAACTAAGAGACAAAAGATCCGTTTTACTTGTATTTACAATAATTATTATTATTTTTTCGGTGTATTGAGTAGATTCATTCATTTATTTCACTATCCTTTCTATATATACTTTCGTTTAGTTTTGTTAATTGTATATATTTTGTTAAAAACTTTTTGATTCACAGTAAATGAGCTGTATTTGTTGTGGTTATTTCAATATATTTGTCTCTTATGTATTTTTTACTAATTTTATTTATACAAAATTATATTTAATTTATTCTAGATTTACCAGTACATAATAATATTAATAACAACACAAATACACATGTTTAAATAGTGTAAAATAATATTTAAAAAATTTAAAAAAAAATCTTTTATTCTAATCGTAACACGAATTTGGTTAATAAAAAAAATTATAATATCTTCTTTTGAATTTAAAACGAGCGGCTAATTTAAATCATCAAGTAAAGGCTCGAAATCGATATTGTCTAATCTTGTAAATACAACAAAACTACTGAAATTGGCGACTTAATATTTTTAACGTTTTCCTAAAAACAAACTTTAACAACAACGAGGCGAGAAAAAATAAAAAAATTGCGACATTATAATTATTCTCAATCTTTTTTACTTAAATCGACATTTTTATGTACATAATAACTCTCGAGATATATCTATGTAGTACAAGAGTTTTTTTATATGCTTAAGATGTCTATTAGTACCAACGATTTTTTTATTACATCTAAAATTAACAAAAATCCGTAATCCGTAATTTTTCTCATAAAAATAAATTTCAAATTCAAATTTATCCGTTGTTGACTTAAAAATATTGAGAGAGAGGACAAAATAGTTGATGTCATTTAATTTAATTTTTTTTTATAATAAATTAAATTTCCTTTTCCAACAATTTATAAAATCTATGTTTTGAATTTTTTTAACAATTTTATGGAATGTACTTTGTTTATTTAGTGATTTATTTTTAGTTTATATACGTTTATACGTTTGTTTTAGTTGTCTATAATGCATATATTTAATTTATTTTATAAAGTTAAAACTACAGTCTTCTGAATTTGTTTTTTTTTTATTCCCTTTATATATGTTTCCTAATTCACTTGTTGCTTATTTGGTTAGGGTAGATTATTATGAAAGTATGTATTCAATGTGTACAGATGGTTTAATTTTAATTTATGTTTTTTAGCTAGGCCTTGGTATTTTTTAAATTTTTATACTTCTTATTTCAGATTAATGTTATTAATTATATTATTACGATTTTTTCTAAGGTTTTTTTCTCTCTTATATTTTAATTGAAGTGTTTGTTGATTTTAGTAATTTTATAATATTTTTCCCTAAATATTTTATGACATGAGATTGTAATGCAATTGTTGTTTTGTTTGCTACTGTATTTTAATTTTTTTTGTTATTCCTTTAGATACTACTAATACATGGTTTAAGTATTTGTCATAAGGTTCGAGTTTAGTTTGACAGAGTCTTACTTATCAGTTTTATTTTAATCTTACATGTTTCGTGACTGGCAGTTTTTTGTTACTTATGTGATGTAAACATAAAGATATTCATAATAAAGTGAAATATGTATGTACTTACAAGAAAAGAATGTTAATAGAATCAAAAGAAATCTGAAATAATAAAAATAAAAAACAAAATTGAGAAACGGAATTGTTATTGTAGGTTTTGTTTTAGCATTTATACTGGACTTACCTCACTGAACCAAAGAATGTGAAGCGGCTCCCGTTAATTGAATTCAAACATGAAATCAGGGATTGCAAAATATATCTCTGTTTCTAAGCCCACAATGGCTGAATCCTGCAAGGCAAACATATTTTCAACATCTTAATCGTAGCGAGGAAATTTTGAATTGAATCCTTGGTTATCCCAGTTTTCGATGCCAATGTTTGAAACTGCAGTCTCTGGCGATGAAAAGGGTTGATGGGTTTAGGCCGCGACCAAAGCGTTCCCATGGCAAATCCCAAGACCTGCCCGCGGGACCTACAAACACCTTCTCCCCCTTAAAGAAACAGGTCGGAATCTCAACCCCCGGCAGAATGATTAGAGAAAAAGCGACCAAACACTGGGAATAGAGAAACGCCGTCGACGAAACCTGGATCTTCAGGAGTAGCATCGGGGGGCACTTTCAAGGAAATTCTCTGCTCCCTTAAAATGGCTGTGTTTCTGAATAAATACCCAGCCGAAAAACTCACTAATTGGCAGGATAAGGACGTGTAGCGGGCAATCGTGTGAGAGTTGTGAATGATTTACAGGTGCCTCCACCACGTCAAGAACTGGAGGAGCTGATAAATAGCAGCGGAACACATACGCCGCAGTTCATCATCGGAGCGGATGCAAACACCCACCATACCGAGTGGGAGAGCTCTGATACGAACAAAATGGGTGAGTATCTTTATGATTTTATAATTAAAGAAAATTTTGAAATTCTAAATAAGGGTACTGAACCCACTTTAGTAACAACGCGATGAAGAGATGTCATTGATATAACCTTGGCCACCTTCAACATATATCCTATAATGTCCGTCATTGGCGGGTCTTAGACGAGCCATCGCTTTCGGATCACAGATACATAAGTATGGGAATCGGCAAAGTTTATAAGCCAATCGAATTGTATCGCAACTCGAGAAACACGAAGGAACTAGACTCCAAAAGATTATGGCCAGGGATCCAACAAACCCCATCGGAACGCTTTAAAAAATCCAATGGAAACCAAGCAAAAACAGGTAGGGAGATCCTGGAAGTCATCCTAGGGTCTCACTTTCCTGGATTCACTATAACAACGGGGCGCATAGATGGACGACAACTCCTACATTTCAGGGCAAACAAAAACGACTGGTGGACGGTGTCTATCCAGCCATGCTTCAGCAAGACCTTACGACTCTGGCTTCACATTTACTAAGACTATTTAGAGCCAGCATAGCATAGAAGCAGGTGTTTTTTCAGACGTGTGGTTTTCAATCTGGCAGCACACTTTTCGGAATTGGTCTTTTGACAGCTGTCACTTGATTTATGCTCAGTTTGGTTTGCCATTTTATAATGAATCGACTTACTCCGGAACAACGTTTGCAAATCGTGCTCAAAACGAGACGGCCACCGATCCCGATTTTCGTAAGAAAATTTCGTTCAGCGATGAAGCTCACTTTTGGTTGAATGGGTACGTTAATAAGCAAAATTGTCGCGTTTGGAGTGATGATAATCCACTAGCCATTGTTGAGACGCCGTTACATCCTCAAAAAAGTCACTGTTTGGTGTGCTCTATCCGGGCAGAGGGAATCATTGGTCCTCCAAGATCGTGCGATTTAACACCGCTGGACATTTTTTTATGGGGTTATGTGAAGTCGCTTGTCTACGCAGTTAAGCCCGAGACGATTGACGCCTTGAAACGGAATATTCGGCGCGATATTGTTGACATACGGTCCCAATTGCTGCAAAAAATGGTCGAAAATTGGGCCTCTCGGCTGCAATTTATTCGAGCCAGCCGCGGCGGCCACTTGCCCGAAATAATTTTTAAAACATAATGGCAAACCCTTATCTTTATAATAAAGCTAAGTTCCATAACATAAAATTATTATTCTTGAAAACCACACGTCTAAAAAAACACGCTATAAAAGTAGCATTTCTGGCAAAGCCGGGCGTGACCAAATCCTACCAAAATAATGTAGGCCAATAAGCCTTAAATCCTTCCTTCTCAAATCATTGGAAAATTTTGGCGATAAACATATCGTGTGAATCAGTACTTCACCACTTAGTTGGGAAGATTGAGACCATACTAGATAGCAAAGAGATAGGCTCGCGGCCTTCTTGCACAGAGAGGGGGCCTTCGACAATACTTTCTTTGATTCTCTTGTACATGGCGACTTGAGTCATGGGTGTGTTGGACACCCTCTGTCGGTGGATAAAATGAATTCTTCAGGGACGACAAGTACAAGCAAACCTATTTGATGAAACTATGTGGTCCTCAAAGGATGCCCACCGGGGGGTAAACGGGGGTAAACTATCACCCCTCCTGTGAAACCTTGTGGTCGACAGCTTACTAGTCCAGCAAAACAACACTGGTTTCTATACCCAGGGATATGCCGATGATATGAGCATCCTGATCAGGGGAAAATTTCCAGGGCTTCTTTCCGAGCTTATGCAACAAACTCTAACTTTAGTGGAGGATTGGTGCAGGAGGGTAGACCTATCGGTCAATCACGCCAAACAACACTAATAACCATCAGTCGCAAACACAATTTGGAAGGACTAAATGCTTCAACCTTTTTTAACCAACAGTTGCAGTTTACCACTGAGGTAAAATATCTGAGAGTCACCCTCGACAACAGACTCACGACTCACGTGGAACAAGCAGCTGCAAAACACATTTACAAAAGGTAAACAGATTATATGCAACCAAAAGAGCAATAGGGAAAGCGGGGATAAAACCACGTCTGACCTATGGCTCGATTGTCTGGTGGACTAAAACCAAGCAAAAAACAACTGCAACGAAGTTGACATCAGTGCAAAGACTGGCCTGCGCAAACATAACTGGCGCCATGCGCGGTGCACAAACCATCTGACAAAGCGTACAGTGTAGTACACAGATGGTTGGAAGACAGACGAAGGAACAGTGGCAGGAGATTATACTAAAACCAACAAGTGTAGTATCCCCCAACCCTTAGGCCATCACACAAGTGTCTTCCAGGCAGGGATTTGGAGCGACACATTTTTTCGCTCCGCTCCGCTCCCGCTCCGACCAATTTGAAACCGCTCCGCTCCAGCGCTCCGCTCCGACTAAAATTTTTTCGCTCCGCTCCGCTCCACGCTCCGCTCCGCTCCATTACAAAAATACAACAAAACTTCATTGTTGTTAGTAAATATTTATTATTTTCCGCGAATTATTTAATTTAACGTATATCTACTCACGTATTATAGAATATGACTTAACAGGTGCGTTTTATTCGATCAAGTACAGAACAGGATAGCACCAATTTCGTAATCCGGATCAATTATTGCAAGGGGTAATCCGGATCATTGTAACATCCGGATTAGCGCAATCACTTTTTTCTAGGAAAAACAATCCAAACAAATAAAAAGGTGGAACAAAAGTCGATAAATGTTTTATTTGTTAGAAATTAGCCAGCATTATGTCAATTGTTAAACAGTCCCGTAAAAAAGTACGAGACCAAATCTACTATTTCACACTGAAAATCTCAAATATCCGGATTTTAGATTCAACATTGCTGCCGAAATCCGGACTATAGAAGACATAATGGAAATATTTAGTCGTCCGGATTAGCGTGATATCCGGATTAAAGGAGATCCGGATTACCGAGTCAAGACTGATTATTAATGTCATTTCCAGCAAAATAGGTGCTGAATTCTTAACTCCTTAGCATTTAAAGATTTTCCAAAAATGCTACCACTAACACCTCCGTGGAAAAAAAAATGTATATGCAGTAAGATCACAAAATTTTGTCTTTAAAGCTGTGTAAAACTGTAAAAACTAAACTGCTTATCCAATTTTTATGGGGTTTATTCTTAGGAAAAATTGTTGGGCCCAACCGAAAGAAAATATGTATATGTAAAATGATAAATTTTTGAAAAATCTTTAAATGTCTGTGGAAGCTGAAGAGTTAATAATTTTTTTATACTCCTTTTTGCTGGAAATATAACGAGGAATCATATTTGGGTGCTTTTATCCGATAGTTTCCGGACATCCCGTATAGAACGAGATCTCTCAAATGGTTCTGGAAGCTGCGCTGTCCTGTACTCCATCCAATAAAACGCACCTAATAACTAATTTAAATTAAAAAGGGCGTTTCATTTATCGAGTACAGGACAGGACTTTTCTGTCCTGGATGATCTTGAATTTCTTAATAATGAAGAGTGATGATTATGACTAAACACAAAAACTCTTTTATCACAATGAATTTCACAATAATACGAAATTTTGCAAGTCTCTCAGCGAATTCCTCGCCTTTAAATAGCCCAAAATCATCAATTCGTTCCATAAAATGAAAAATTTCGTCGAAAAAAATCCTTTTTTTTTCTCGGAATTTTTTGATTTTTTACATCGGAGCGGAGCGGAGCGGAGCGATCTTCAAAGCAAAATTCGCTCCGCTCCAGCCTGCAAAAAATCGCTCCACGCTCCGCTCTTTCGCTCCGAAATTTATGGTCGCTCCGCTCCGCTCCATCGCTCCGCTCCGCTCCGCTCCAAATCCCTGCTTCCAGGCAGAACTTATAGCCATAAACCTTGCAGTAGGGGAGAGTACTCGAAAGGGATATACAAACAAGACCATATATATTCTCTTTGACAGTCAAGCTGCCATAAAGGCTATTTATTGCAAGTCCCAAGACAACCTCTAAATTGGAGCACATGCACATGGGCGTACCCAAAGTAAATCTGGTTAACTTTCTTTTAAGCCTTTTACGAAGGACAGAGCTGGTAGCCTAAAACTCTTTTGCTTTAATAGGGAATACAATAAGCCAACAAGCTACAGTATTGGGCGTAACCAGTCCAACCCATTATAGCCAACTAGCACCACCCATTATCCAGTCTCAGTATCTGACTGACATCAATGGATGTCAGTCTCTAAGCTTCCATCTCGCAGAGTATCGGAGAACCCGATACTGGAATCTTTCTAAGATTGCGGATTGAGACTAGGCGGCAATTGATTACCTCCAACAAGCAGTTGTTTACTAGTTCGGAAATTTTCGTGAAATTCTAGGTGCTAAACCGCATTTTTACGCTCTCAAGCAACGTAGCGCAGTGACCTTTAATGAAGTAGGGTACCATAACCATCGATCAGGAGGAGGGGGCAAGCGCCCCTTCTCAATTTGAAAGAGCCATACGTCAATTTTAAAATTAGCTTGGTAGTTTTTTGGAAAAAAAAACGCACAATATAATCCTCAACCTAATATTATATGAAACTCTCTACTAAAGCCCACAACGAACTCCTACTCGTAATTGCTCCATTGTGATGCCGAATATGTGGCAGTGTGTTGTGATTAACAGCATGCTCCCCCGAGTTGTTTATTCCCATGATTTCAATACTTTAAAATCCAGATGCCCGTAACTCAACCTTTTATGACTTTACAGAAACTTTGGCAGTTACTTCACTCTCAATACGAGTGTATCAGGTGCCAATAAAATTGAAGGATAGCCCAGGTGGACAAAGATATAATCATTGCAATTTGCGTGAGTTCTGAATGTTTTAAAATAGTTTATAATACATACATTACTACATATTCAGAATAGTACTGGTAATGAAGATGAAAACAATTAGAAAACATAAGCGCAGGAAAATCTGAAAAAAATAATTAAACTAAAATAGGATTAAAATAAAAAAAAATCTTCATTTGTCATTTTTTTTTCTTTCAACTTTATTCTCATCGGTTTTTTTTCTCTCTCTTTCGTCCAACTCTCTCATCTATTTTCTTTCAAAACTTTAACGAACAATCTATCAACTTTATCGTCAACTGTGTGTATGTCTGTATTTAATCTATAATAGTACCTAATAGTTTTGTGTCGCTTATTATTTCGTTCAAAAAATGAGCAAGGATTGTAAGACGATGTAAGAATTTTTGTTCCATTTACATATTTTTTGAACGCATTTCGTTAGCTAGTAATACATAAACTTAAACAGTTATCCATATAATTCTGATTTGTGTTTAACGTCTTTGCCGGTTGGTTCCTGTTCTTTTTTATTTCTTTTGTTTTGTTTCTCGTCTAATAACTTTCCACGCAAACTTTTTTTGCAACAATACATACAAAGAACAAACAAACTCGTTGAAAGAAAGAATAACTTGAAAAAAGTTTTACTAACAACCGGAACCTCTAAAATTGTTCCATAGAAACACAAGTACTCGTACATAGTTTTGCATTCGTTTAAATGGTTTTTTTTTGTGTGTGTGCATAATTGGAAGTTATTTTTATACCCTTCGCTAATAGATATTTTTATTTCTAAACATGTATATAATACATTTTGTTTAGATTTATGAATTTATCCGTTTGTTTTATTTTTTTTTCGGTTATTCCTTTCTTTCTTTCATTTTTTAGACGTTTTGTTAGTTTCTTTGTTCGAAAATAGCTCGAGATCTTTTCAGTTCACAGCTTTAATTAATTCTTGTAAACTATTTGATAAACAATTGCTATATTTTACATTTGACTGAAAATATATAACATTTCTTTCGGTTTTCTGTTATTAAAAAAAAAATATTTATATTATGTAGAAATAACAACAAATTTGACAGAAAAATACTCAAAAATTGCATAAAATCTTTATCTATGGCAATTTATCTTCTAGGAAAAGTTGTTTAGGATTTACAAACACAATGTTCCGGGCAGGGTAACGTAACATTTTCATGTTGAAAGGCTGTCATTTTTTGGCATCATCACATCTGATTTGAATTGTTGAAAATACATTTGCAATCTTGCGATGTTTTCTTAATTTCTCCAGAGTTATTTGCGTTCGTATAGTTGTAACATTCCAGTTATATATGTTGAATTGCTTGTCAAGTGTTTTTTTTTTCATTTTGAATTACAAAATATCTTCGTATTGAATTGTTTTATATGTCTTAACATACACATAAAAAATCAATATAAAAACTTTTTATTAGAATTAAAAAATATTTTCATTTCTATTAAAATTAACTATGTATGTATAATTATTTAAAAACTGGCAATATGTGCATTATTTAAAATAATAAAATTAATAACAAAAAAAAATAAAATATAATAGGAAAACGAGCGGCTAAAAATGCAAAAATCAAAATATTATTACTATATATAAATTATACAATAAATGCGCTATGTACAAAAAATCTGCTATTATTTGTTCGAATTATTATTATCAATCATTTTGCAGATGTTTTTGTAATTCAAAATTTTCCTAGGCTTGAACAAAAACAAAGAGTGCATATCTCTATAAATAGTTGACATTTTCATTTTCTTATATACAAAAGAACACTTAAAAAGAGAATTATTACATATTTATTCACTTTTAACTATAAGCACTTTTTAGTTGTTGTTGTTGTGTTGTTATGAAAGAAAATAGAAAATAAAAAGTATACATAAATGTAAAACAATAAACTTGAGCTAAGAATTTAAAATTTACAATAACATCAACGTCTTACGTGTACATCTTTTCGGTTTCATTTTAATTAATTTATTTTATTTTATTATCATCAGTTTAATGTCATTTTTAATACTCATAATTCTTTTCAAAATTTTCTAGTTTTCCCTTCGATAAAATATATTTTTGTATCTATTTGGCATTAAGATTTTTTCTATACATTCTGCGCTTGACCAAATGTGACTTTAACATAGTACTTAAGACTTTTTTGAATTGAATTTTTCGTTTTTTGTTTTTAATATTACTTTTCATATTTGAAGTACATATAATCTTCGTCGGTATGTGTATTTTGTTAAGTATCAAGGCAGAGATGATTTGCGCTTTGTTCTTATAATAAATTTTCTGTTTCTTTTACTTTATTGACGTTCTTTCGCAATACAGTTACAATAAACGTGACTATACTCGCCGTATGTGTAGACATTTCGATAGCTTTTTTCTTAAGTGTTTCTTCTTCGTCGACGATGACTCGCATCGACTCTATTCGAATGCTTAGTTTTTCTTGTGTTTATTTTTTTTGTTTCTCGTTAAATATATTTACTTTTTTCTTTATATATATATATAATCGTAATGTATTACATTAATTTAAAAGTCTAAATGTTGTTCATTATTTTTGTTTTTCATTTCGGTGTTAATCCGTTGTTCATGCAATATTGCGATGACGATTGGCATTAATGGTGGTGGTGTTTATGTGTGGTAGAATATATGCAATTCATAAATAATATATTGCATATAATCGGATGTAAGCGCGCTTAAGAATAGATTGTGATAACTTCGCGTCCACCGCCACGCACCATAAGTACACGTTCTAAGCCTTCTGTAAGTACTTCTAAGAATTCCATATCTGATTGTTAGAAGAGCAAAGTTTTAGAGTTAAGGAAATATTAAAATTGGATTAATTTTTAATAAAGTTAATTTGATCAATAGAAAATTGAAACGCAAACTAAAAACTTCAATTACGATCTAAGTCTAGGGCAGCGGTCGGCAATCTTATTAGTCAGAAGAGCCAACTTTTAGAATTACCCTTTTAGTATTCTTTTAACGAGTCAAATTATTTGTTTTCTTAACGTTACGAATTATCTGGAAAAAGCTAGGACTCTTACTTCGCAGAGTTTCAACCTTCAAGATGTCTTTTTTTTTGAAGAACAACAGTGCGCAGGGCACCAATGTCTTATAAAAGGAATATGGTTAACGGTAAATTCTAGTAGATATGATAAATTTATGTGTAAAGATTTCAGCAGCATTCAACTCGGATCTCGATCGTCATACCAGCGGTTTTGAAATGCAACGACACCTCACAACTCGGTGATCAAGGTGTCGTGTGAAATGAAACAGAGGAATCTTTTTATGATTTTATTTTGGCTTCAAAAAAGCTCTGTTATTAGAATGTACTACAACGCTGAAATAACAGTCCACAGAGGACAGCCCCAATAATAAAATAAAATAATTTTTATGGGAAAATTTTAACGCTCTGCGATTTGTCTGATAAATTTTCAAAAGTTTTAGGACTTAATTAAATTTTCTGAACGTATACGATATTCCGCTTATTTAGGTGAGATTAAGATGGCCAAAAAGGCACTATAAATTAAGCATTTGTTTCGACTTCGGAAAAAGTATCTCTTCTTGTCTACAAAAATATCTAAATTTGTTCTTCGTAGTCCGCGATTTATTTATGGCTCGAGAAATCTTTCATATGACTTTTGGGTCCCTAAATTTCGTGGACCCCCCGCCATGCGCCGTCCCTGCACTTTCCGTTCCTGTCCCGGTAATATTTTTCAGATTTAACTTGAATAGGGGTGTCAAACTGGAATTAAGGAACTGTAGTAGTTATCGATGAGCAGTCAGATTTAAATTACACAAATTTCGATTAAAACATACATATTTTTAAAATTTAATATTTTCCCAAAGAGCTGCTAGTGGTTCATCATCACAAAAAAAAAACAGGTTTAATGAAAATGTGAATAACGGTAACATGTACTGACAAGTGGTACATGACAAATATGCAGTTGTTTTGGTTTCTCAATAAACTGTCAAGAGGCGATATAGCATTGCTAACGATTCCAGGAGGTTAAACAGTATTTTTCACAAGGTTGAAATTAAAGTTTATGTAAGGGTAACTCTCGCTAAAAATGTTGTATGGCAAAATCCAATCCTATACGGTTTTGAAGAAAGTGGCCATTTTATCATCATTTACAGTTACGAATATTCATATAAAACAAATACAAACGGATTAGTGTATGTTCGATAACGTGTGCTCTGACAGTCGTTCGCGCTGAAATGTCTACCCCGTCAACATCTCAACCAGCAGATATGAACCACAAATTCAGATGTTTGACACCCCAGAGCTTTCTTTGGAAATGGGGGGGGGGGGTATATTTGGTTTTTGATTTAAACCCACACATACTAGGGTCCCTCCCACCATTTTTTTGAGTGAGCGCTGTCCCCTCCCCTAAAATAATTCTTTAGTAATTATAGAAAAAATCCGCCACTCTTTACTGGCAAGATTGCTAGTTATGCTATGGTTTTTCGGGGATTTTGATTATGGGGATTTTGATTTGAGGATTTTGGTTTGGGGATTTTGTGACTGGGGATATCGTATCCAACCCCTTGAATAGGGGTGTCAAACTGGAATGAAGGAACTGTAGTATAGTTATCGGTGAGCAGGTAAATTTAAATTTCACAAATTTCGATTGAAACATACATATTTTTAAAATTTAATATTTTCCCACTAGGTGAAGCTGTCTCCTGTTTGTCAACGTCAGAAAATAAAAAACATTTAAGAATCTTCTCACGCAGAGTCACTTTTTGAAACTTCAATGATATCCCAGGAAATTTGAACAAAAACTAGGGCAAGCTTGAGAAAAATTAGGGGAAAGCTGAATTTTTGCATGAGCCTTTCTTTCGAGCTTCTAAACAAGACCCAAAGAGCTGCTAGTGGTCCATCAACACAAAAAAAACAGGTTTAATGAAAATGTGAATAACGGTAACATGTACTGACAAGTGGTACATGACAAATATGCAGTTGTTTTGGTTTCTCAATAAACTGTTAAGAGGCGAAATTGTTGCGCACTGCTAACGATTCCAGGAGGTTAAACAGTATTTTTCACAAGGTTGAAATTAAAGTCTATGTAACGGTAACTCTCGGTAAAAAATTTGTATGGCAAAATCGAATCCTATACGGTTTTGAAGAAAGTGGCCATTTTATCATCATTTACAGTTACGAATATTCATATAAAACAAATACAAACGGATTAGTGTATGTTCGATAACGTGTGCTCTGACAGTCGTTCGTGCTGAAATGTTTACCCCGCCAACATCTCAACCAGCAGATATGAACCACAAATTCAGATGTTTGACACCCCAGAGCTTTCTTTGGAATTGGGGGGGGGGGGAGTATATTTGGTTTTTGATTTAGACCCACACATGCTAGGGTCCCTCCCACCATTCTTTTGAGTGAGCCCTGTCCCCTCCCCTAAAATAATTTTTTAGTAATTATATAAAAAATCCGCCACTCTTTACTGGCAAGATTGCTAGTAATGCAGGGTTTTGAGCATCACAAAAAAAAGAAAACTCTCCTCAATTTTTGTATCAACTATTTCATCACGCCTAGCCAGTTCGGTCACTCAGCACCACAACCCTACTATTTCTGGGGCGATTACATCGTTAAGGTATGTACTGAGCTCACCGAGCGAAAAACTTGCATTTATGTCTCCCGTAAAAAATGTGCCGTGGGGACATCCCTTTTATTCACTAAATTGAAGATAAATGGTGCACTCGTGGTCTGGTTGATTGTCAATTACACCAGCGATAAAATGTTAAAAATATCAGATAAAAATGTACAGTAATATGGGCACACAGAATGGAAAATTGCTCTGGTATTCCTTGCCAAATAGGCTCTTTCAATTTTCATGAGTCCTACAAATCCCACAATACTATACACCTAACACTTATTCCTGAAATAAATGATTTCAACTTTTTGTGAATTTTTATATGAAAAAGGATACAATTGCTTTCACGATCTATTCTCGTGTCTTTCGGTGGGCCTGGTAAATTCAATATTACCAACTGTGCATCGTGCGATTTATTTACAATAACTTCATTAAGTTTCACAGCCGTGTGCATTCTTCGTACGTTGCCTTCGTCACTGTAAATAAAATGTATGAAATAAAATATTTTATTTGGTATTCCTTGATTATGAAATTAATTCAGTGAGTCCATCTGTTTTATTTTAATAAGTGTTTGTATTACAGGAAATCGCATATATTTTCTGTACTTACGGTTTAACATTTGGCTTAGACTTTTCATTAGCACTTTCAGTTGTAGCTTCGGATTTTTCCTTCTCATCCTCGTCTTGTCCCTTTTCTTTTTCCTTTTCCTTTTCGGAACTTTGATTATTTGTTGTTGGTGCGGGCGCATCTTGTGTTGTTGTACTATGATTGGGAGATAGTTCACCGTTGGGTTTCTCATTGTTTTCATTGTTTTCATTTTCGCCATTTTGTTTATTTTCGGGTGTTGTCTCGTCCTAGGAAGAACATAAATTTTTATAGAGTTATTGTCAGAAGTACAAAGTAAACAAAACTACAAAGACATTTAAAACAACAATGTTCCAAAAATTAAAATATTTAATTCACTTTTTTTTTTTAATAAAACTGAATACCTTCTCTTGACTTTCGGGCTCACTCTGATTGAATATGTCCGACGTAGTCTCGGCAAAACGTACTTTTGTAGCCGTTTTCTCCTTATCGGATGGATGATGATGATCAACGATTGCTTGCACCTACACGATTGAAGAAATATATAAATTAATTATAAATATACATGCTATGCATTATTGTTTGTAATTCTTTTAAATATTTATCATAACACTAAAAAATTAATTCTATTCAAATTAGAAGAGCTGTGATAAAGTTGAAGGAAACGAACAGCGAAAACGAAATAGGACTAAAGGGAAATAATAAACCAATTTCTCTTTGTTACGTTCATCAGTAAGGTTAGATGAGATTTTTGTTTTTCTATCTATTTTAAGCACATCAACTAAAAAACAAACATCAATCGATAAGAAAGAAATTGATGCTAAAAAAAAGATTTTTCTGTTTAATGAAGTACGCAATGTTTTAAGTCCAGTCATCAGCATGCAATTTGAAGAGATTCTATCCAAAAGATTTTTTGGATATTAAAAATGTATTCTATAAGGATGGGTGAAATGAAATTTTGAATTATGTATTTGCACTTGATGACCAGATTGTCCTTTCCAATTTGAACTACTCGTAGGGGGGAAATATAGGTAATTCATGCACAGTAAATTTAATTCACTTTATGTATGTACTTGCATTAACTAAAAAAAAAGGAAGAATGGTGCAAAAGTTCACACTTTAGAGTACGCTGGTGGATTGTTTTGACGATATAAGATAAATTGTGATCAAATCAAAGCATGATTGTTGATGAAATTAATGAATGGAATTGCAAATGAATGAAGATGATCAGATTTAAGGTTGATGCACACTTTTCAGTCATCAGTCGCAGTCCATTACCATACAAGTTGACAGATTGTCAGTCAATCAATTCACTGGCAATCAACTTGGTGTGACTGATAACTGAAAAGTGAAAATATGCCTCGTTTTGTAGACACAGGGATGTACTCGAACACAGGAATAATATTTCGTGATAATTTCTTTTTCCTCAAAAAGTCAGAAAAGGCGAATAACGTTGTTCAGGACCGAAGCCTGCGAGTAAACCCTTATGGGATCCGAAGTGCAGTAGTAGTTATTATTATTATTAATGATCGATGCGTACAAGTTAGTACTTTAAATATTTTAAAAACTCTGACAGTGCAATAAATTAGCCTTTCATCTCTAGGATAATTAGATGAAATCTAAACCTCTAAACAAACTTTTGGAGACTGAAAATCGCTGGTACAATTAGGACTTTTAGTGTTGGGGCTCTTCGTGTGGTGAGTCTCCTGGGATGAGTCAAATGTTTATTTCGCAATGCTTTTCATCATAATACTACTGAGTCGATTTGGCTGAAATTTGGTATGTAGGATCCTCGATACTTAACCCTAGTTTTCTGCCCTTAAGGCATTTAAACTGTTAGAAATAATTAAGCTAGAATAAAATGTTGTAAGAAAGATATGATCGTAAGATTATGCGCCAGTTTTAAAAAGAACATACAAGCACCTCACCTTGGAAGAAGTTGGAGAAAATTGAGATGGAAAATAATTTGTTTTTGGGTCAATTCACAAAAATTTAACTTTGAAGCTCTGTAAAAACTAAACCACTTATCCATTTTAGTGCAGTCAGTTTTGTTATTTAGGTTAATTTGTTGGCTGTAAAAATAATCTTATCTCGCTATTCTAGCTAGCTTAGCTTTGGAGATATTGAAGTTTAAGTCGCGCAAGAAAGTGTTTTTTTTTTCAAAAATCTTCAAATGCCTGTGGCAGCTAAAGAATTAAGAATTGGGGGTATGTTCCATACAACTTTTTTTGCTGGAAATCACACTAGGAATCACAATCCGGTGCGTTTATGCGGCAGTTTCGAGACACTCTGTATATAAGATCAGCATGACGAGGGGAGTCGATTGGGCGATGTCCGTCTGTCCGTCTGTTGCTACGCGTTTTACTCGGGCAGTTTAACCCTCCGTCGGGCGCACCTCAAATCAAAACGAGATCGGGCGCACTCTGCCTGAGAGGCCACCCATCTATTTGTGTCCTTTTTCCTTAATATGTTACTTGAAATTTCAGATACTTTTCGCAAATTAACTAATTAGTATCTAGGGGATCTAATTAAACTAAATATAGTACTAAGAAACCTATTTACTAGACAGTATAATACAGAAATAAAATTATCGATTTACCAGAAAAAAACCAAGTGATGAAAAATCCCGCATCCATGGTTCGTTCAAAAAATTGAAATTAATGTAAGGCAGGCAGCCTAAATTGATAATAGTTATTAGAAAAGGATCTTAGTGCTCCAAATTAAATGTGGGAAAGCATCTTTGATGCGGCGCTTTCGCGTAGGTTAGGCACATTCTAAATTATGACGCGATCAGGCGCACCCGGCCTGTGAGGCCAGAGGCCTTCCCACACAACTGTCTAAAGGACCATGTAAAAGTGAAAGCAGGCATTGTGTGAGATTCTTAAAGTTAGACGAGTAAACGGAGGTATAAAGTTGTGGGCCCCCCTACTAGCGTGGAGCGGAGCAGAAACTGTTTTGCTGGCCTGTCAGGCCGGGTGCGCCCGACGGAGGGTTAAAAGGTATCAACCTGAAATTTTGCACACATGCTTCTTTTTATTGCAGGCAGTTTGTATGTTTGAATCGCTAAAATCGGGCTAAGGGGTCATGGGGCTGCCATACAAACCAAAACCCCCCAATTCGGTTTTTCTCAAAAACTTTTTTATTTGCGCACCAATTTCAATCAAACTCTACACAAATGTTTTTCTATTAATACCACAAAACATATGTAAGAATGGATGGAATCAGACCGTGGCGTGGGGTCATAAGGCTGCCATACAAAGCCAACCCCCAAATTAGGTTCTATGATAAACTTTTTGATTTGTGCACCAATTCCAACCGAACCTCACAGTGTGTTTCTTTTTATGCTACAAAACATATGCATATTCGGGGGCCATGACCACTCCCCCTCTCACCAAAAAAGTTTTCTAAGAATTTTAGTTTTTGCAGTTATTCTAACCAAACCTCACCTAAATATGTTTTATCGAGGTAACGAAACTTATGTGAAAACGAAAGGAAAAGAATGGAGGGGGAGGGGCTTAAACACAAGACATAGGTACGGCGGAAAAAAACTATTAGCCCGAGTGAAGGGTATCCAAATTTCGGCCGCGCCCGAAATTAGCCTCGGTCTGGTTTTTTTTTTATTTGTGCACCAACGCTGTCCAAACCTCATTAAGTGCGTCTCACTTGAAGTCAAAAAAGCATGTAAGAATGAACAAAATCGGATCATGAAGTCAATATGTGTCTCTTTAAAAATATACGAAATTTGACCACGAAATCATCAAGAAGGCATGGTTTGTAACTGATGCTTTTCCTCCAAAAGTACTGGACCGATTTGACCGAAATTTGGTGTGTAGGATTCTTGATATTGCAGGATGGTTTAAGAATCCAATAACGAACGATGGGTTGTTGTTTTAGGCCATGGGGTGTCGTTAAAACGGAACCACAAAAGTAGATTTTTCTGAGAATTTTTTTTTTGTGCACCAACCTCCCTCACCTAAACTCACATAACGGTATTCTTATCGAAGGCACAAAACATATTGGAACGAATTAGAATTGAGCATTGAGTCATGAGACTGCCATAGAAACCTTTATGATTTTTACACATGAAGCAAAATTAAAAATAAACCCGTAAAATATCGTGGTAAATCTATAATTCTATATTTCCCGGTGGCTCGAAAATGACTACAATGTCATTTTACGTAGGCCTGTTCGGTAGCGAGATTTCAGTACCGGGTTTCGGTTTTTTTCAATACCCGGTACCACAAGCGGTTTCCCTGACTCAGGTTTTTTTCAGTACCGACGGTTTTTTTTAACCATAAGCCGGTTTTTTGAGTACCGGGTTAAAAACCGACTCAGGTTTTTTTCAGTACCGACGGTTTTTTTTAACCATAAGCCAGTTTTTTTTAACCATAAGCCGTTTGTTTTGAATACCGGGTTAAAAACCGGTACCAAAAAAACCTGAAAAAACCGGCTCATGGTTGAAATGAAATCGTTCTTTTTAACTCGGTACCAAATGACCGGGAATCGAAAAACAATGCATAAAAATTGTGAAATCGTATTCGGACAGTAGCTTATGAAATTCCCCAGCGTTTCTGACATATTCCACGAAAGTACTAACAAAATCGCAGCGAAAAAAGTCCAATTTTATTTTCACTTGCAGTGTACCCAGGCCTTATAGTGGGGCTCGCAATCAGTTGCCTAGGTTTTATCGGCGACAACTTTATGACGGAAACAAAGAGCCTTCAGTTCAATCAAAGTTAGCCCAGGTTAACGATCTTGAGAAGGTTTGAACTGTCAAATTTCATACAATTTGAAACTCACCCTATCGCAGACTATGTAATCTGGCCAGGTAAAAACCTTCTTAATTGCACTTCATCTGATGACTCCATCTCTAGCCAAAAAGTACATAACAGCACTCCCTCAAATAACCTGGGGCAGCAGATTCTGTGTAGATTGATCGACGTTTTAATCTGCGCCGCAAAAGCTGCCAAAACCCCCTTGTTGCAAGACGACTTTTATTACTCATAAACTTTCCAGCTTTAAGGGCTGAATTAAGATAGAGAATGAAATTCTTCCCGCTGCGATTTTATCAATAAAAATGCATACTTACTGTCGTGGATTATGTCACAAACGGTGGGGAATTCCATAAGCTATAATCCGAGACCGGTTCCATAATTCTCCTCGGCCATTTTATGTATAATTTTTCTATTCCCCGGTCATTTGACATTTCACGATGAAATAACCGGGGAATCGGAAAAAAATCCCACATATTCCACGACAGTAAGAATACATTTCCATTGAAAAAATCGCAGCGGACAAAAATTTCAGTCTCGATGTCAGTACTAGGCCTTATATGGCAAACTGCATATACAGTCGAACTCCCCATAAGCGGAAGCTATTGGGGAATGATATATTGTCGGCTTATTGGAAGTGTACGCTTATGATACAATTTCACAAAGGTATAACATTTAATAAAATAAATTTAGACTGCGCTTTCCAAATGAATCTAGTTCGTGAATAATTTTTAATAATTTCATGCTTATGCTCTGACCACATTTCAAAGTAAGTTTATCCTTTATTTGTCTGTAATAAGCGTTTTTCATTGTTTCTGAAACTTTTTTTTCGTTTTTCGTTAAATGCTAGTGGCAACTACGGGATTAAGAATTCTAATCTGAGGAATGAGGAATCATTTGCCTCTTCGCTCTTCCTGTCTACATGGATCTTACATGGGAAATCGACATAGAAGCATTAAATATGGTCAAATGTTTATGTTTCATCCTTGGTTAATTAAAAAGTCACAATTTAGCTGTTTTTATATGAGCATGTCATAATTGTTAAACCTCTGGTTTATTGGCTTCCACATCGGCCATCCACCGTCCGTGGTCTGCGAAACCTGGTTCCTTGCCGTGGGCAATTCATTATTTATTTTGTGATGAAAGTACACAATTAATAAAAATATATAAAAATATATATATTTCCTGATTTTCATTCTTTAAAAAAAATGACGAATTCCTCTTGATTGCAGACAGGGTCCTCACGTTGACTATAAAAAATCAAATGGTTTTAGTGAAACTAACCTTTTTAAATGAAAAATCATACAAGACCAACATGTTTAACTATTATCTTCAATCCTGGCCTTAAATTATCGAACAGTGAAATTAGACCTCATGAAGTTATAAATCCCTACCTTTCTTTAATTGAGTAATGTTTTTTTTTCAAGCTGCCCTTGACACTACGTCCTCCATAAAAAAATACAGATATGCAGAGTATGGTCATGTTTTTGTCAGGAAAACGTTAATTTGAAAATTAATTTTTCCACAATCTATTACCAAGTGAGATCAGTCTTAAAATATGAGAAAATTGAGGACAGGTGGAGAAAGGGTCAATAAAGGTTGGTCGAAAATAGTATGAACCTATCGAGTGAATTGGTCATCGATGAATAAAATTGCGGAAATACAAACAAATTTCCTGGAACGTGTGATAAGTATCGGAATGCGGAACGCGACTAGAACGAAAATCACACTTTTTTGTTAGTTGTGTTTTATTAAAATGTGTAAAGCAACAAATGAAATGTTTCCATAAACTCCAAAAAGTTAGGTATTTTACGTTCTAAAATAAATGGAAAACGTATACACGGCGAAAATCTCTTTGCTTTCTAGACTTTATAATTACCACCTAATGCCATTTTCTTCTCTCACATAAAATATTAAAGCAGAAACACTTCACTTTGTCGTCATAGTCGAAACCTATGCCCAAAAGTTTCTTATGGGTGTTTGCCCAGCTAGAGTACAGTTCAACTTCAAATTCAACTCTCCTTACTTAAAATTGTACAGTGTGTATGTGTAGGTACGTCTCGTTGTGCATATCAAAAAGCATGGTGCACGAACCAAAAAAAAAAAATGTCATTCTTCATCCTGAAGAAGTTTAGTAAAACTTTCTTTTCCTTTTTCTTCTTCTGAAAAACTTTGTCTTTTCGATAAAACTGACACGGGCGAATTTTCCCAGACATGTATAAGCTTATTTTCACTTAATTAGAAAGGCGACGCAAAGTGAAGGTTCTTTAAGACGATAAGATTCGATATATGTATACACTTGAGACTTATGTGTGTCTCTACATGCATACATAATAAGAAAAGTACATTTAAGTCAAAAGATTGTGTGAATATACATACGAAGAAGACGAAGAAGAAAAGGACCAGAATAAAAGAAAAGAATATCGCTTGTGTCATACTCATACTACAATATGAAGACGTTACGGTACATTACGGTATTATATCCGACACAAAGTGTCGAGAAAATATTTGTACTGAACACGATGCGAAACAAAAGAAGTTTCTTTTTTTTGGCGAGGGATTATCGGAGCTACAAAACTTGAAATTTGATTAAAGTTGATCCGAATCTTTTGTTCGTCCTTTTTGCTAGACGTGTGTTAAACGATGCCAAGTGAAGAAGGAGTAAATTCGATTATGCTGCGTAGTAGAGGGGAATGTTACTGAGAGGATGCACTCTGTGTTTTTTTTTTTATTTTATTTTGTCATTTTGACTCATGCGTACAATTTTTAATATTTGTGCCTATATTTAGAAATTCAGATATGCATCTACATAATATGTAATTGAAGCTTATAGGTTTTGCAGAAGTGGCCACCTATTGACTATTCTACTGGATTTTTAGACACTTACAGGTAGAATTGTGACCTACAGTGTCTAAAAATCCAGTAGAATAGTCAATAGGATTAGCTGATATCAGTTTACAGCTCGTGAAGCCTTAGAAGTGAACACTGCCCCAAACAAGTAGTAGGTCTAATATTTAGACCATACGAATCTTACTAAAGTCGCAAGAACGCTAAGAGCGTAGCACAGCCGAAATACTGTTTAGTTTTAGGAAGTACGCACATTGTGAGCGTGATTAAAATGCGGACGATCTTATACTAATTGTATGCAAAACAATCTCAGAAACAAAAAGAAGCCTCGGCCACTCTTACTATTATTCAAGAACCAAGGTTTGCTAATAATAGGCGGGTTTTTTAGTAATTCGGTCTAGGCTAGTATAGTGTAACTACACAGGGTTAAAATAACACCATAACCGGATCAGCTTGACTTCATTTTGGGTTACACTAAAATAACCTACATCGGAGTACAAAAAAAAAACACGCCTATTACTACAATTAAGTTGTGATAGAGCAGCTCAATTCCCACGTGCGACAATTCTGGTTGACGTATCCATCAGTCATGTACAATTAATTCATTTGATTTGCAGAAATCTCGTTGCTATTTTATTTGGCATTCCTGCTTTCAGGGGTCAGACTGTTATAGTAGCTTCTGCCTTTTTTCCTTATGAAAAAGTGGACATACCCCAATCCACCTACCCATTAAAGTGCAGCAGCTCGTCGACATCTACCGGCGTACTGACTGACCAATAATTTTTGAGCGGTTGAGACGCAAATGCCCATCACACGGTATGGGGTAGTAGTGATGACAACACGCGAGGTAAAAACTTTCTAGACTTTTTAATGAGTAAAAGTATTCACGTTCGTAATAGCAGGCTCGATGCTACATTCGTCACAGCGCGTCGTTAATAGAGGTACACGCATCTGTAGAGAAGGTCTTATCTGATCATAGGCATGTCAGAACCAATATTTCAGGTATGATCCCTGTCCAGAGTTTTGCCCTTAGAACTGCCATTTGCTTCATGTCATGAACTAGTCTGTTCAAAAGTCGATTTGTTAATTAGTGATATCAGTTCATCAGACGACCTTGAGGTGCCCTGGTGGAACGAAAGACTCGCCCAAAAGCGATACATATAGTCAGGAAGATGTTTAACAGGACGATGCGCTTTAATTTATGAGGGGAGGAAGCATACGATCGCGCTTACTGAGTATAAAAAGTCATTAGACATTCGAAAAGAAAGTCCGGAAAACGTTGTAATTGCAAAGCCTTCAAAAGTCGACATGCTGAAAAGACCAAATGGTTCTTATATTTACAGTCCACACAAAACTCTAAAATTTATTTTTAATACATATTATCTAGGCTCTATACTTATACAGAATATGCATCGAAACCGACTTACGCCAATAACCTTTTAGGCCGATCAGCTTGACTTCATTTTTGGCTTCATATATCAGAAACTTGATCAAACATTCAATTCCTCTCCATCGTACGCAATTCCTCTAATGCGAAGGGAAGTCAACTTTCACAGATGTAGACGCGATTAAAAAATTCCTTGATGTGTGCTTTCCTAGGTATTGAGGGAGTTTTGATAACACGGGATATTAATGTTTATAGCCCAAGAGTTATGTCGATGGGCGTCCCAGGTGCTACTATATAGCATGGATAGACGCAATGCTAAGTCTCGGAAAGAGAAGTTCACCTCATTAGAAAACACCGGGATCAGTTCCCAAGCTGTAAAAGGTTGTCCGCAAGAAGAAATTCTTTCACCACGACTATGGTCGTGGTTGAGGCATAAGAACAATGCAGCATGAATGATGAAGTAATTGATGCATTCATTGATGAAAGTCATTCATAAAAAAAAATGGAAATAGAAGAAATCAA
This sequence comes from Microchrysa polita, assembly GCA_949715475.1. Taxonomy (NCBI): domain Eukaryota; kingdom Metazoa; phylum Arthropoda; class Insecta; order Diptera; family Stratiomyidae; genus Microchrysa; species Microchrysa polita. The sequence continues at coordinate 127,195,493 of OX454415.1, read as the reverse complement.
TTGAACATTTTTGTAATTTAAAAAATTGAAACATTTTATGGAAGCAAAAATTTATATCGATACGAAAATAAAAGTTAGAACCTCCTCACACATGGCACACGGACAGACAAGAGGCTGCTGTCGTGTTGCCTAGCCTTTTGCGCATAGACTAGAGAATCCCTATGTGAGGAGGTTTCTAATTTAATTCACCAGAAAAAAATGTTCAAATCAATGCCTCTTCCTGGAAATATATTTACGACTGTAACATTACTACAACGACAACATCTCCTAACAAAAGATATACAACAACAATTAATGAGCATGATTCATTCAATGCATGATGCACGAAATTGATGATCCGATGATTTTTATGGTCGATGAGATTCTAAAGAACCAACTAAAACAACCCAAGAAAAAGAAGTTAAACCAAGAAAACACTTGCGACATGAATAAAGTGTCCTTCCAGACTCTTGAAAGAGGCTTTGGCTAATTTTGCTTGACCAACTTCATGTTAGTCTGTGCAATTGTTGTTAAAATTCATACACATAAATAGGGAGATTTGCAAAACCGTTTAGTCAACTTTTGTTATTGACGTTTTCTATACAGGAATTTTCGATCGGTTTGATTTTAAACGGCTTGCTAAAACTCCCCCTGTTATGTCTGAGTGTGCTTGAATTTATCCATTGGTCAAGCAAAATTTCCAAGCCGATTTTCTCATCTGTAAGAACCTTGGCATTAGGAAAGCCAGAACCCCAACGGAGATTTTAGCTTTCCTAATGTTCAAATAATTTTTCTGTTCCACATTTATCATTGCTTTTACCAAAGGCATTTTATCCTCGCCCGTGCCTTCGCTGAAATCCACCAAAGTTTGCACCTTGTTCGTGTGAAAGAAAAATTGGTAAGGGAAGATATTTTTTATGTTGATGATATTCTGTCTAACCGTCAAAAAATCGTTTATTTTTATAAAATCTGTTAAAACTAAGTTTTCTTTCGAGATTTCTTTACAAATTCTGAGTGTGTTGGATTTAGTATGAATTTCGAGTGTAAAACATGTTTCTTTTGGATGTGGTAGCTAATTTTGTAAAGTATGCTTTTGTCTGATATATGTTATCTACATTTTTTGTTGCTCAATTCAAAAATCTTGTAAAAATCACTCTTCGTCTAGTTTTTGTTTTTCTATAGAAAAATATTGAAAAAATCGCACAGAATATTTCCGAAATACTTACCACGCCAAAGCTTTCCTTTTTGTTCAAACGCAATTCACGTAGCATTTGATTTCGTTGTTCCATCATAAGTGTGCGTTCATAAGTGTAGGCTGATATGTCACTGTTCATCTGAAAAAGGATATACAAAAAAAACGTAGCGCAAGTGCATATCAAAAAACACCAACACTTACCATTTCAACAACTTCCACTTCAGCTTCAATACGTAAATGATACAAGAACGTTTTCAGATCCTTTTTCATTTGAATCGAATTATCCTCAATTTGTGCGACAGTGAAAATACGCATTTTGCAATTTTTCCATGTGCGGTGTTGTTTGAGCAAGAACGGTAGCAGCATAAGGAGACCGCCATCGTGCACGATCCACCAGACGTCAATGTTGCCGTAGATCTTTTGTTGCGATTCAGGGAAGAAGTTTATGCCTTTGGGTACGAGAAGTGCCATACGAGCGGCAGCGGCGGTTCGAACACCCTGCAGGAAGGCGGCCCAGCCACGTCCGCGTTCTTGATTACGCCAGCCGTACGGCCAACCGATAATAACGGTGTTGGGTTTCATGCCACCAAGACCGATTGTTTGTATCCTGAAAGAATGAAAAATGTAAATTATCCGGCCGGAGTATTCAGCAGCTCCTGCAAGTTATTTGAAGAGTTGAATCTTTACTCAGAATTCAGCAATGCAAACCTCAATAGAAGATCGACTCCGGTGCTAAATCTACCTCCGTTATGCATACTTACACAGAATTCATTCCATCGGGAATATCACGAGACACTAATGCATCACAGAATCCTTTAACACGTTCATCTTCCATCATTTTACGAATATTTTGCTTAGCTTCACCCGCTTTGCTGTAGTAACGGAACAATTCACCCTCAATAACGGCCACACAAATCGTTAAACCTTTGCCAGCTTTAAGCTGTGATGCAAATGAGAAAAGTTTTCGATATTTCGGTGCATATTCGGAGTTCAATTTGGTAAGTACGAGAATTTGTGGACGCCAATTCTTTGTATGTGGTGGTCCTTCTTCGAGACGGAGGAGTGAGTAACGGGCGGCTGTTAAGGCCATACCACGGATACCATCACCCCATTCCTTCTCGGCGCTGAAAAAGGACAAAAAATCAAATTTAGACAGGTTGGCATTCGAAATTAGATGGTAATAATTTTAGGGTATAAAAGTTTTGGGCTAATAGCTCCCACAGGCTATGACAGCGGTGATCCATCCGTGCCTACCCCAGAAAGTGTCGCATTTGACTTTGAAAAAATTAGTGAGCTGAATTTTTGCTAGAGCTTTAATTTCTAAGTTCTAAACAAGATCCCTAAAGTCCCCATCTGTACGCATTTCGCTAGCGGTCCTACTGTTGGTCGATAGCCCGCAAAAACCGTTTTTGAAACAGCTCTATAACGGTAACATGTAGCAGGTGTATAACAAACTTGTAGCTCTTGCGATTAAGGAAAGTGGAAATTAGGAAAGCTCAAATCGATGTGGGCTATTAAATCGATTTGAGCTTTTCTTATGGCGCCAGATGATTGCAACAAGGTTTTACGAAAACATTTAAAACGGTAAAGTTCAATAAAAAGTAGTTTATGGTAAAATTATATACCGTAGAGTTCTAAAGAAACTGACCAAATCTCACACGGATACATGCAACCCCATTAGTTCAAGACGTCGAGAGACGTTTTTTTTCGCATATTCGGGAATTTCATTGTCTATGACAAATTTTTAGCTTCTGCGGTTCCAAATATAAAGCCAGAAGTCGCCATTGAAGAATACCCTCAAAAGAGACTATTAGGGGTCAATGAACAGTTTTTTGGGAATATTACGGTATCGCTCACTACAAACTAGTTCCCAATTTGTAGCTCGTAAAGCTCTTAGCAACGTATTCAAACTGCCTAACGATTCCTGCACCCCTCAGGGAGCCTCAAGGTTTCCCCTGTATAATAAAATTAATTTTGAGTAATTCTCATGAATACCGTCATAACAGTAATCTTGAAAGCAGTATTCAATAAATTTACATAATCTATAACTCCCAAAAAATGCGAAAAGCGTCATCTATGGGTTTCTACATTCGACCAAACTGGAAAATTACCATGTTTCCGGGAAGTTTTTTTTTTAATTATCTTTATAACGGCACATTTAACTAACAAACTTGGCGTCTATTCGCTCGGCCTGCGGTCTAGGCACATCGGCCGTTCTGGCGGTAATGTTTCAGCTTATTTCTACAGGCAGCTCTATCGTGTTATCGCCGAGTTCAATTCTTGACCAAAAGTGTAAGCAAACAGGTTTTCGGGAATGCCAAAAGTATGAAGTACCTACGCGGTTAAACTTTTTTTATTTTTTTTGTATAACGGGTATCTACGGATTCGCAGATCTTTTGTGAGATAATGCAGAGATGCTTCGAGTATTATGCTTTCACTCGAAGCATCTCTTCATTATCTCACAAAAGATCTGCAAATCCGTAGATACCCGTTATACAAAAAAAATAAAAAAGTTTGACCGCGTAGGTACACCGGGCGCTTTATTACTTTGGAGCGACTGTATAGCAAGACTCGCCTCCTCTACTGTTGGGGGTTGAATGGGAGGGCCTGGTTCAGCTAACTGCTGGTTCCGTGGGGGAGGCTGATGGTGCATTGAGGAGCTCTTCGGAATGCGAGGCGGATCGTTTTTCACGCTTTCGATGTCGTTGATGAATGTAGGACACATTAGATCCGTATGAAAGATTTTCCGGGCGCATGCCATTGTGTGCGTCAAAGATATTCACTGACAAAAACAGCGCTAATGCCACTATCAGTATTTCCAACATTAAAGCTCCCTGGTCGAACAAATAGACTTCCATTCGTAATATCATTCAATTTTTTACTCTGCTAACCAGGCTGTTACGTACTCATCAGAAAAGAACTAGTCGAATAAGGAGGACTGGGTCAATCGATCACCGTAACAAACTGAGTACAAATGTATTCTTTGCGAATATCAGGCAGTTGCTCGTACATGCTTAGGATCATACTTTCTCGAGATACCATCGTGAGCTGAATTTATTAGTAAGACAATTCCTTTGTTTCCATGAGTCACATGTGACTCAGAGACGTGAACGGGAAGGAACGCTGTGTACGCATGTGACTCTCAAAGACAGTGAATGTGTTAAAGGGGCGCCAAAAGCTGAAAGAGCGAGGTCTCAGAAGGGCAATAAAAGGTATTGTGCCAATTTGACCTCCCTAATACTTTTAATTTCCAAGTTGTGCGTCGCTACACTTGCCTTGGTGCACCTTATATCTTCCAACAGGCCAAATGGCAATATTGGATGTGGGTTTGCCGATAGATTGACCCATTTCTCGATGATAAGGGTTCTCATTGCAAGGTTGTAACACAACCACAAAACGTAGGATCTGGAGTTTTACCATTAACAACGCAGATTACGATTCTGCTGGCCGAAGAACAAACCAACCAGGAGTCGAGGACATGGCTCCTGTTGAGGAAACAAATCAGCAGTAATATTTTCAGCAGTATTTTATCCAGCACCCTATCCACGATACTTCTGAGGTTTATACTGGTGACGTTGCAGAACTGTTTGAGACACCTTCCTTTGTTCTTCTTAATCGTCGTTGGGCAGCTGTGTTAGATTATACTCCACTGTATATTCTGACGCATTTAAAGACAGTTGTGTCCATTCAATTCAAAGTTTTCGAGTGGATCTGTTCACTCTTCCGTAAAAAAGAGGCCAGGTGGTCACTCTGCATGTAAATTCCACTAATGCATCGACTGTAAAGGTTCCATCAGCGCACTACTAGGTTGCTATCCCTAGGACTCAAGTGCACTGTTTATATAACTATTTTGCAGCACCACTACTTCATTCCGTGGTAACCAATAATAATAATAATCACAAACTTCATGCCTCTCGTGGCGCAAATCGACCTAACAACAGTACATTCGAATGGCGTTGTGGCCTTATTCATTCAGACAAAGCAGGCACAGGTGGAGCACCTTTCGGACCTTGCTAGCATAGCCCTACATTTCTCAACGTTAAATACTCGAAGAACTTTTAACCAGTCAGCAATTAATTTATTCAGCCCTTCCATGCTATTGACGTTCCAGGAATGGATTCACTTCCTTGCCGTGTTGTGGTCAAGATGAAGACACCCTACGTCCGTAATTCATCAAGCCTTTGTCCTCAATTTTTTATGTTTGACGTTTTGCATTTCCTCTTTTTGGGCCCGTCCAAGCGGAATTTTAGAAATTCTAGGAGCTTGTTTCTTGCCTACACTGAAACATTTCAAGCAAAATACTTCGGGCTTTTTTCCAGATAGCTAATATGTACTTTGGTTCATAATTCACAATGTGTATTCCCAACTTTTTTTTTGCGCGGACAGAGTCTAACTGTAAAGTGAATCAGGTCTAGCTCTCCCAGATAGCCGAGTTTGCCCATTTTAGCTGCTCACTTGTCCGTTCATGAAAAACCATTTGCTAAAACTGTTAAGCTTTCCAAAATGCATTCGCCGAAAGCTCCGAGTTGCTAAAGATTAAACGTACATTGGTTGTCTCAACATCAACATTCTTTTACACTTATGAGTTACAGTTGCAATTACTTAGTGTAATACGGAAAGGATCGTCAACCAGCAACCTCACCAATGTATTGGTACACAAAATCATGTGTACGAGCAAACACCACCACGCCATACGCTAGCTCGCACGTAACGTATTGCACAAGCACAAAAACCAGCAGCATATGACACCCCCACTCAACAGGCTCGAGTAGCTATAAAAAGCAAACTACGAGTCAGCAGCATTCTAGTCTTGACATCGAAGCATCCACAACTACAATTAAGGAAAAAGGGAATGATTGCGAGGAATATTCTGAGATTTAGCGTAGTCGTATAGTACCGCAGTAGCCATACGTGGTGAAACATTCAAGGTTCCAAAGTTGCGAATTAAAGTGTTTAGTTTGACCTGGCTAACAGCAAAAGTTAAGGAAATAATCGCACTTTTTTGTTTCCATAGGACACATTCGATAACTAGCTGAAATCTCCACGCTGACACGCTTGTAGAGGATTCTGTAAGTTTCAAGTTCCTGCCTATCACGACTCAAATGTTAAAGCCGTTCAAACCCTATAAATGTGTTTTTCTATCAAATATTTTCAATAACTGGAGAATTATTGCATGGAAAATTCTGAAATTTTTCGTGCGGTTGTAGAGTACTGCAGAGGCTTTACTAAAAAAATCAAGTTTCAGTTTCAGCCGCACAGAGCTCATCAGGTTCGCTTCAAAAGTAACTTCAAGGATATTTTAAGGCTTAAAATTATTCAATAAATTGCATGAGTCGCATTCCCGGGTATGTAGGAGTTTTTTTTAGACTACTAAGTATAGGTTAGCTCTTTGGTGTAATGGCTGCGAGTTGATGTCTTCGGCATACCGTCAGCCTTTTTAGTTATGAAAGTAAATGGTGCACCAAAATGGGGATTAACACTAACCCAAATAAAATTTCACACGAAAGCACAACCTCAGGCGGGAATTTCAAAATTCCAGTTTGCGAAAAGCTAAAAAGCTGAAGTTATTCCTTAGCATAATCATCAGATTACATCGAGTCCTTTTATCTGCGCGTATCAGTCAAGGGAGACAGTGTGTTTGGATGAAATCAAGGTCCAGGTCCATGACACACTTCAAGGACTGGAACTGGTAAATATAGCTATATGTCTCTGTTATGGAGGTTCTCCAGAACTTTATCAGACTAGCGGACATCTTTTGATATTTTACGATTTTATGAATTCTAAAGTAATTACTTCCTTTCGCATTCCCATCAATTAACATCTACTGAAATATTCTCTCCGAATACTACACAACTGAATTCAGATCTCATATCTCCGCATCCCATTAAGAAAGTGATAAAGTTTTCCAGCCCCAAAACCAAAACTTCCTTTCCTAACTCTTATCTTCCGCAATTCCTATACTCCTAGAGTCGAAAAATCATTATTCACCGCACTCATCCCGGCGGACACTTCCAATTTAAATAATGCCGGACGCCAAAGTCGCCTTGTCCTTTTTTACATCCTCTGCAACGAATCTGAAACCACACACACACACACACAAAAAACTTACCCTCTATATTCGATATACTTGTAGATAACAATAGCCATTCCCATAGCGACAAGGGCGAAATACCATGAAGTCATGAACATTACCGAAATGCACAGTGTAAGTCCAATTAAGGATAGTGACCAGTGATAGTATTTGAAACGAGGTCGCCAGTTTGGTGTACGTAGTAACGTTTGTACGGCACAGGCGAGATTCACAAATCCGTAGCACATCAGGAAAAACATGGAGAGCAATGGAGCCAGAATGTCGACATTACCTATAAAAGAGTGGATACAGAAAGGACGAAATAAAAGGATATCAGAATACCGAATACACGGTTATTTAAATTTTCTCTACGAATATGCATGAAAGCGTGTTGTGATGACATTTTATGTATATGTACAGTGCTAAGGGATTGAACTTAACGAGCAAAATTAAATGGAAACATTTTTTTCTTTCGTCCGTTTTCGAGTGAAACGTGCCCGATGGCCGTTTGGTCGAAACCGGGTGCGGCGTATGTAAATTTGCAGGCAAACTTACCGAGCAGGATACCGCACTGACAAATGCATATGGTCAGCAGGAGAGCACGTGTCGGTTCGCCGCGACTTGATGATTTTGCAAACGGTTTCAGGAACGGTATCACATTATCCTTGGCGATGGCCTGTAGTAGACGTGGAGCACCCGTTAAACTTTGCAATCCCGCACCCAACGTGGAGAGGAATGATCCAATTAGGATAACCCATTGATTGGGCCATGCAATATTAGCAACGACCAGTTTACCACCGATTGATTGTCCGAATCTATACGGGAAAAGAAGCGGTTGAGTACGAATAATGAATCCTGCATTTATGCTACTTACTTATCTCTTAACAAAAGATTATCCACAGTTCCGGCAAACAGCAAGACACACGACAGATACACAGTACTTGTCGTAAGGATAGCGCCTATGGTTCCGATGGGTATACTCTTTTGGGCGTCGGCAAGATCACCGGAACGATTCGATCCAGCCATAATACCTGAAAATTGATGTGATTTTAAGGTTAAGTCTATTTTTGAAAATTATTCGAAATCAATATTTACCAGTGACCGATGGGAAGAAGATACCAATCAAAATTGTGAAGGTGGTTGTGATGTCAGCATAAATTTGATTGTAGGTTGGCTGATTCATTCGTTCAATGTCGACAGGACTTTTACCATAGGAAATATATTGTCCATTCTGAAAAGAGACGTTTGAAAATATTTTCAGGATGAAATTTGGTTTTTATGGCAGATCAAGCAAAAATATTTTAAAATTTAATTCTATTGACAGAAACACGAATGGTCAAAAATTTAACTTGATATAAGGACTCTACCCCAAAATTTCATATCTCTGGTAAGCTGGGCTCTAACGGAAATGCCAAAATATATGCAAATTATTCCAACCGCCTTCATCAGGATACCACGTGTGTTTCTCTTCCACACATACGACAGTGTCAAGTGGAGTGAAATAATTTGGAAGTGTTCCGGTCTACACCAAAAAGCTTCCTTTCAAGCCCCCTTCTATCCTCCGGCTGTTTAGCTAATTCAATTCATCCACTTGACATTTAATTCCTTAAAATATCCTTGCTGACTCTTTGCCGTCGTCACCATGGAGCCTCATCCTTGTCGTGCCTATGTCTGACACATTGTTTCCACCTATTTTTAATATATTCATAAATTGTTGTTTACCATTAAATTAATTTGACGTATACAGGGCACCCGTTGGCAAAAGGCAAAACACAAGCGAATTAAATTAGAAAGTTTCTACACTAGGAGAGGAATATTGGAAACCGTTCGATATGTTTTCTTTAAGTTCCCTTCGTTGTATTTATAGCCCTATTTTGCATGCAGTCTGCTGTCGATTTGGATGAAATTTGTTGTGAGTAGGAAGGATCTTCCTGGCGGCGCGAGTAGCGCAGCCTTTCATTTTAATAACCGATTCATTGAACTCAGTTCAAAAAAAAGGTCAAACTTGGAAATTGTTGTGTAGGCGTTGCGTTGGGTGTTTTCGAGCCCGAACTCCGGAAAAGTCTTAACTTATATAAAAGAAAAGACCAAACACATTCCTTATACAGTACTGATTTATTGTATATACACTTTTCTCTTTTATAACAATTCCTTGAATTCTCTATGTGTGTTTAACATTTTCTTCTTATGCTCCACTTGGAATCCGACATTTTCGTTCATTCGTTTTCAGTTTACGCTAAATAAAGATTCAACGAAGTGTAAATTTACAATGCAAACAAGACAAACATTTTCAACCGCTGAAAATTTAATAATGTATTTTAAACATGTCGCTCCTTTCTCTTGTCGTGTCCTTTATACCTATTCCGGCACGGGCGGGCGGCAGCAGTGGCTGAGATAAAAAGATTTTCTTAAATTCCACCACATCGTTGCCAGTCTCCACTCTTTTCGTGGTTTAACGCCCGTGTCGCACGGATGGCTTTACTTCACACTTCTTTTACCTACAGACACACAGAGTGTTTGCAATAGACTCGTCCTAGCGATTCAAAACTGCTTCGTATGTATTCGACGGCGCGCGGAGATTTCTGGGAAAAGTTAGCATAGGCCCGGAAACTTTTCTCTTTCTTCGCCGGACTAAAATGAACAAGACCTCTATATAGTATGCGGCTTATGCACTTCTCGAACGCTCTAGCCAAGACTATCTTCTCTGAATTCTTAAATTCCTACACCCTACAATCGTCCTACTCTCTCTTGATTCGTTTGGGTTCGGACTCTACTCCAGTCTCAGTCCTGAAATGTATTTTTGAGTCTGTATCAGTTTCAATTTTTTTTTTGCTTTTTTTTCTGAAACAAGGACAAAATGTTCGTCGAGATATTTGGAACAAGCAACTTCCGAGAAGATACCGACAAAAACTGGGCAAGGAAGTCAGAAAATAGAGAGAATCCTGTCGAACATGCGAGGATGCCGGAGTTGAGATGCGGGAGAGGATTTGTGTGACGACGGTAAACTTTATGTATTAGACCGGAAATTGACCAACAAGGGATTAAATGTACGGATAAGTCATACGGTTCGACAGCTTTTTATGTATGACTATAGCTGGGGGTTATTTGATTTTTTTTTTGAATGTTGTCTATCGGTTTAAGGATATACATATGTATTCGAAATCGGACAGGATGATTTTTTTTACAAAGTTTATTGGGTTTTGCCAGTACCATTAAATTTTGAAATATTTTCCGTTTTATCGCAAGTTGCTGCTTACCTCCTGGTGGGGCTTGACTCTTCGCTTATAACGAAAGGCCATCTGCTCTGATTACTGGAGCTAATACAGCTCACAGCTGCTTCTAAAGAGTAGAAGTAAGTAAGAAGTAAGCTGTTTATGTTTATAACTGCAGTAGCTGTACTTAGCTAATAATGAACTTCTAAGTCCCAGGGATGAAAGGTGCTTCGAATTTAACACGCCTTGATCCTGACAGACCCGCATTTTGTCCTTTTGGGTCGCATGAAAAATTTACCCCGTTTGCCTGTGTTATGCAAAAATTTGCGAGTCTGGGGGGCTGGACTATGCCTGACGATCAAGGTTAATCGTGCTAAAGAAGAAGTTGAGTTTGCTGAATGAAGCCGAAGCAATGTCGTCCGTGTATGTGTAGGCCACTCCAGGTTGTGTCTAGCGCATTGCACTCGGACAGGACGTTTTTTTTCGATGTAGGTGTGATGGAAATCTTAATAAGATTCTCCGCCGAAGCAGGAGGTAGGTCAAGATTTACCTTTCGGTATTACTTCGGTATTACTTCGCAGGGACGGCTCTGGCTAGTTACTCACCTCTGCGATTTGCCTACTTACATCTGGGTTCCTCCCTGCGCAGCTCTTTGTGAATTGAGGACACTGCTCCGCTCACTGCATCTCAATTCTCCTTGGAACGCAACATAGGTCCTATCACTTTCTGGGTATATATTATGCTGCCCACGGCTAACTCTACTCGAATACGAACCTCTAAAAATCGAGGGCACTCAAAAAATACATGCTTCGCATCCTCTACTACCGCTTTGCATATGGGACATTTGGGAGAGTCATCTTATTCAAAGCAGTTGCAGGTATTGCCGATAACCTCCGTGACCCGAGAGAAACTGAGTCAAGTAGTGATTGACCTCGCTAAGCTTCCTGTTTACCCATTCCGCTATATCCGGGATTAGAGTATGCGTCCATCGACCTGTCGGAGCTTCCTCCCATATGCGTTGCCACCTAGTAAGGGACTCCAACATCTGGGTGCCCCTTTGATCCACCGAATTGCCAGGCTCCCCCTTGTTACGCACGCCGGTACAACCTGCTCGTCTTGTCAACGAGAATCTCCATCGGCATCATTCTAGCTATGACATAGGCTGCTTCGTGCGAGGTAGTATGATACGCGCAGAACACTCTTAAAGCACACCTTCTATAAACTGAGTTTATTGGTTTCGCGTAACATAGCCCAGACCGGCGAAGCATACAACAGTACGGATGTCACAACATAGGGATCCCCTATGTTTGGCATTATTCTAGCTAGAGCCGCCGTTGCAGATGCTGCCTTCTCGCACACGTATTTCAGGTGTTCTCCATAGTTCAGTCTTGAGTCAATCATAACTCCCAGGTACCGGACGGCGGGGTTGGATGTTATGATTGAACTCCCAACTCTGATTTTGAGGGACGCCAATTTCTCCGCTTACTAATCAGTAGAGCTTCCGTTTTATTGTCTGCGAGCTCCAACCCTACTGTTTCCAGCCACATTTTGATGCGGTTGTTATCGCCTCGCTAGCGTACATCTCAACGTAGTCTGAATCGTTGGCGATCGAGACCACCGCAATATCGTCTGCAAAACCAACCTTCGTCACTTCCTTAGGCATGGAAAGCTCCAGGATAGCATTGTACATTATGCTCCACAGCAGGGGACCTAACACTTATCCCTGTAATCCTGCTATTATCGCATACTCCTTCGTTCCCTCACTAGTATTGTATTTGAGGGTGCGATGCGATAGCTCTTAATGATGCCTGCGAGGTAGTCGGGCCCTACCATTCTTTGCAGTGCGATGTGGTTGCACGCCCAGATAGCGGAGTTGAAAGCGTTTCTCACGTCTAATGTCACCACATCGCAGCACGTACGCTTTCGGGGAGAGTCGGTTGCCAGGGTAGTGACCAGAGTGATTGCGTCCACTGTGGAAGGCGCTCGGCGAAAGCCATACTGTCGACTTGAAAGTTTCCCTTCCTCCTCCAGTACCGCTGGCAGACGGTTGAAAATAACCCGCTCAAAGAGTTTCCCCGTGGTATCCAGCAAGCAAATGGGACGTTACGAACTTGGTTGGCCAGCTGGCTTGTTCGGTTTTGGGATTAGAACCAGGTTCTGCCTTTTCTACCGTTTCAAAAAGGTTTGATTTTCAATGCAGGTCTGCTTGAACCGCAGTTTTAAGAGCTTTGTTGGGGGAATGCCATCTGGTCCCGGTGACCTACTTCTTCCTGTTTACCCATCTTCCAGCCTAGATGAGGCCTGAAGTAGCTCACCTTCTGTGATTGTCGGAATGTTGCTATAGGCTAGAGTAGCCCCGGTTTGTCTGGGCTCCAATTCATGCCGAGGAAAAAGAGATGTGACAATTGTTTCCACCACCCTATACGCCACTCCCCACGAATTGATGTCGGCCTCGTCGCAGAGCTGCTTGAGGCAAGCTCGCTTGCTCTTTACACTGGCAATCTTTAGCAGCTTACGCGCGGTTTTATATGACTGCAGCAGATTGCAGAATGCCGATGAGTCCACGGCTCGTTGACTACGCCGACACGCCGGGCTCTAAACATTTTGTGCGCATGGAAGCGTCACAAGCAATTTCCATATGTTCCGTCAATAGCGAGCTTTTTTGCTCAGCCGCTTGTTTGAGGGAAGACTGTTGCAAAAGCTTCCGCATCGAAGCGCTTAGTAGACCATCCAGCTGCTTTGGCGATTCGACATGTTCACTAACATGCTAGTTCATCACAGGCGTCAAGGAGCTACTACTACTAGTTTTGTCACGGTCTCCAGGTGGATATAAATTGGGTGTAGGTCTAGTAACACCTAGCACCAGCTGGGAGTGCAATAATTTCCGTACCTTGCTTATAGAAGACAAGAAGGGCCTTGTTGAAACTCCTATAATAGAGGAAATCACCGTAAGCAGGGTTGCCTATGTTATTTGGGGTCCGGGGTTAATATTTTAATAATAATAATAATTCTAGACTGAAGTGCTGGGAGCAAGAAGTGTGTAACATTATTTTGGAGTAAACACCTCTTGGAAAAAATAAGGCGTCGTCGTTGTTTTTGTGACGTATCCATATAAAATGCTCATAGTAAAGGTAATTTTTCAGAGGAAATATTTTTTATTCACCCAATTAAGTGTAAAGTTCTGAGAATCTAAACCGCACCGCATCATTATGGGAACATACAGAAGCATGGCTCACTGGAGAAGACACAAAAACATCTGAAATTTTACCACAGAGCAGATAGCACCTGATGCACCTGATAGATAGGTTTCAGTTTCACCGCGGTTAATGCTATTGAGTTTCCTAATTTATAAAAGTAGTGGTTTTGATTGGCCGATTTTATCACCTGAATCCAAAGGCTAAGGTTTATATCAACGAACCTAAATCTCTGAAAAAAAAAACTCGCCAATAAGATTGCTTTGGCAGTTCAGTTCAAGTCAGGAAACCAGTAGTAGATTGGGGATTTCAGTACTTTTGCCCAACATTTTGATGTTCTACCTGACTTGTAATTTTTGGTCAAAGGTATTCCCGCTTATGCTAAGTAGCTTGGGACGGGAGGTGTTTTTAAGAAAGCTTTAAGAGTAAAATCATATAGATAATGAGCACAACAAATTGACTGAGCGAGATTGCGTGGACGACGGAGAGCTTGCTGGGAGAACCAATAGTAGGTGACCAGGACAAGGTCACGTAACCGTGACAATTAGAGGTCAACGATTCAGACGGCCAAAACCTGACGTTGGGCTATCGTGCTACATTGATTATGATGATCAGTGGCGCAACCACGGGAGGGGCTAAGGGGGCTAAAGCCCCTCCCAGACCCATAATTTCAGAAAGAAAAAATGGCAATGAAAATAGTGTGTATAAAGCAAACCTCACATCAGCAATTTTTCATAGTCTTCTTTAGCAGCGAAAAAAATTTGTTCAAATACCTATGTATTTGCTCATGTGTAAGCCTCAAATGAGCAAAATTGTGTAAAAAAGAAGTAAAATTTGTATGAATTTTTTAACAAAAATCCGCCAAACTCGGAAATTGTTATTCAAAATGTCCTTTTGCACAAAAATTTATACAAAATTAATCACCCAATTTGCGAAAGCAGCTAAATGTTCGATAATATGGATGGCCTTAGCCCCCTCCAGGACAAGATCCTGGTTGCGCCACTGATGATGATGATGATAGAACAGTGAACATGACTTGGTTTTACCAGCCCTATGTGAACATGGTCATAGGACGATTTAAAATCCTTCTAATCTGTCGCTCTCTCTCTCTCTCTCTCTCTCTCGTCAACTGACTTCCAAATCTTACAACAGTATCCTGAATAGTTTTCACATCTTCAATACTAAACGGAACAAAGGGAAGTTGCAGATCTTGTGTGTCCTCTACGTTGGAATTTCGATTTCCTGCTATGACCTACATAATGTTCCAAAAGCGAGAATGTAAATTTGATTAGATTACCTGTGATACCTGTGACCGCAACTACAAGTCCTTTTTGTTACTTTTTATGCGTTTAATAGTAGTTTCTATGTAAGCTTGCAATCCACGAATTTCACAACTAAACTACTACCATTCGCAGGAATCCCCCACTTTCCTATGAAGAGCTCTCATTTTTTTTTCATCCATCTTCGATTTGTTCACCGAAATGGATTGGACATCCATCAACGAAATATTGACAGAAGGGAAATGAAAACTCAATTTCAAAACTTTTACCGAAATAAAAAACGTGAGATGTTTACTCATCGCGCGATGATTCCAAAACGAACATGCGAATATTACCAGGGAAAACGTATAGGTATTTCGTGAGCAATATCGATTTGAATTCGAAAAGGGATGTACCCAACAAACTTTATACACAAATACTAACCTCCAAGAACGACGGGAAGATATTATTGAAGAAAGTTCCACTGGCCAATCCCTTGATACCTTGTACAATCGTAACATTATGATCTACGAAAAAAGGAAAACAGTAAAAGGAAATTTATTTGAAATGTTTTTCTCGTGTTAATTGGTCAATTTATTTAAATGGGACAAACGTTATGTTTGAATCGACAAAACTTTTTTTTTATATTACCTTTAAAGTATTCATCGCAAATTCCATTATTTTCAGGCGGACAGAAAACATTCCATAGTGGACCTCCTTCTTCTTTCGTGCAATTATCAATGGCGATATCCTTGAGCAATCGTTTACCGAGTACACACATGCTGTTTTGTAAATGAATTGATGAGGTTGTTGTTGTTCAGATAGAGGGAAAAAATTCAAGTGAGAAAGAGAAAGACAAGACAAAGCGTTAAGGATGATAATAAAAGTAAATTGGAGATAATCATGCTGATGGTAATTCTAATCATTTGGATATCTTACATCAATATATGAGAGCAATAATGCGTATGGAAAAGACCAGAGATAATGAGAGTTGACTGCGTTTATATCATAAATCATTGACCGTGTTCTTTTGGTACTAATTCCGCTCCATATAGGTAGGTAAAATTGTATGAAATTATGACTGAATGACGTTATCTAGGTTAAGATATGCTTGGAAATTGTCCTATATGAAGGAGATCAGGTATACCGAAAACACTTCTAGTAGGAACTGAATAGATCGATAATAACAAATTGAGACAATTTGTTCAGAATAGCAATAATGAATGAATGATGGAAGCTAACACATCTCGATCTGAAAACATAGTCTTCTCAGATAAATTGATTGAGAGCTCAATCTAATCGACAATAGGAAATAAACCTTTCAACCTGATTAAATTCAGATACATTAATATCTATATACTTACTGCAACTTATCATTTCCATTGAAATTATTAAAGACACCAGCATAAACAGCAATTATGGAAAATATGACACAGGCTAAGGCTACCGTTGCAAATTTATTTACGAATTTTACACCGACGAAGACAATTAAACCTGAAACGAAAAACAGAAAGAAGAAATAAAATTTAACAAGAAGAACATACCAGAGCAGTCGACAACAAGAAGATAAGTTCAATCGTAAATTTTACGGCAGGACAAGGTATACGAGTACGAAATAACGAAAATTAACATTTTATGACAATTTTCAAATTGGTACTTCGAGTTGTCCTTGTCGTATGCAGGAAGGATGAGATGAGTCGATTGTTATCAAGTTCAATTTAAAGTTTGTGGGTCGGTTGGTGTGTTAATGCTCAGTTAGGGTTTAATAACTAAGACCCCTGTCATGTTGATAGACAGGTCGAACTGCAGAAACCTAAGTTCCACCCGAGTCCACAATTTCGCCCGTTACTACTGACAGTTGACCTGTTGTTAATGCTATTGTTGTAATACGTTATAAGGCCCTTATAAGGTGACCAGACGTAGAGCATTTCGATGTACGGTATAGTACACAGGGCCGTGGAGAGAAAATCCGGGCCCGGGGGGACAATGATTCCGGGCCCACCTCTTTCATAGAATGAAAATTATGAATCGAAGAAAATTGTTATTTGACATATCGGTCCTTAAACAAGTGGTATAACCTAATAATCCGGCGTCCTCACTGAATCGGCTCAGTCTCAGTAATCCGGGGGCTTTCTAATCGGGAACCACAATAGTCCGGCATCAGTACGATCGATATTTAAAGAGTGTTTTAATGCGGTCTTCTGCGCATTAAAGTGCATTTTGAGATTTAAGTTCTGAGCAAAAATTTTGGGTTTTCAGAAAAATACGAATTGTAGAAAAATTAAAATAATAAAAAACTGATACCTGACAAGCAAAAAAAAAACTGCCAGAAACTAAATTCAATCGTGAAGCGTTTTTACATACTAGACTCACAAAAAAAAAACGGGTTTGACTAGATAGTTCAACACTTGTGTGTGTGCATTTTTTCAAGTATATTTTGAAGAAGATTCGAGACTTGATTAGCCAATTTTAAGGAACTACAGAGGCCAAATCATTCTAGAATAAGGTTCGTTCGTTTTACGTGCATTTTTGGGTAACGAAACTTCACAAAAAAGCGACTGCTTAAAGGGTCAGCTTTCTGGTATGAAATTTCGTTACTAAAATCTGCCAGAGATAAAAAATACTATTTAATGGTCGTGTCCTTTAAACAAGATACGCATAAAACGATACTGGTAGCCTGGTACTCTTCTAGCATTTAGTTCTCTCAAGAGAAAAATTTAAAAAAAATATTGATTCCCTTGTTCCAACGAAATTCTTTGGAAAACTTCTATTCTATTGGTGAAGTAAGATGCCAACCTATATTCGAACTTTGATTTCAAGAAAGCATTGAACTTTTTTACCGTCAATTCGCTACGCTTATTGTTTTTTCTTTGGATGAAGATTTTTCAAAGGAAACAGCTGTGGTTTAAAGTTTTTAGGAAAACATGGCGCATACAAATGCTTGGGGAGCTCAAATCTGTAATTTATTAGCACACCCCAAGTAACAATTTCATCCCTATAATACTTCGTAAAATATTCTTTTCTAACATTAATAGGGGCACTTTACAGGGTATTACCACTAAATAATAGTCCAATAATGGCATTTGGCGCCGTTTTTTAATCCAATAGAACCTTATTGTAGCACTAAAATATGCTTCAAAAAAGGCGTATGTCATTTGCTTTATATCATCATTTTCTGTCATTGAACGAATTTGCAAAAAAAAATAGAAAAACAAAATTTCCGCAGCTAGCATCGAACCCGTGTCTGTTGATTGCCCGTCCTACACGCTACCACTCAGCCAACCTCACATACATATAGTCAGCATTGCTCGTAAACACTACAAATGGTTACTTGATTCTATAGAAATGCTTGACAATTCTTTATCGAATCTTCTGCAATGCACCCTATTTCAATCAGGTGACGTTGATTAAATCCACACATTTCTCAATAAAATGAAGTCAGTTTCTGCGCAGAGGTCACCTTAATTGGTTCCGAAAATAGCAAAGAGTGAGTGAATGTGGGTTTCATCCAAGATTTCAAGGATTTCTATTGAAGAAATTATGTATTTCAGAGCACTTCATAAGTGTCAATTCATTAGAAAATCACAAAGTCCATCCTTCTATAAAACTACGGTGAAAAATTTATTGGATGACCATACTATAAAAATGAAACCGATTGTGCTATAGAAGAATCTATGCATGTGTGTGAGTAAACTTAGAGAGACTATTGCATGTGTGTGCTGTATCATCCAATAGACACAAAAGTGGAGTATTTAAAGGAGTATCTTTTCAGGTTAACGTTTAGAGACAGTTTTATCGAAGTCTTATACCACCATCTTTAAATTTATTCCATAATGATGATATAGGCTTTCCGGAAAATGCTTTAAGGATGTTTAATCGGATCAAAATATTTCTTTAAGCGAAGTCACACGATAAATTCATTTCGTGGTACTATATGATTGCTACAGTGTGAAGTGCTTCTTTAAAGCAAACGAATTGTTGCTTGGGACCCGCAGTGGCCCAGAATGTTAGTCGTTACTATATAAAATTGGCTTTCGAAATGCACACCGCAACGAATTTACAAAGTGTCTATTTCCAATTTTACGGTTTTCTCTACAGAAAAACCTTTATTTTTTTGCTACCGAGTTGGCGAGTACTGAAGATAGATTGAAATTATGATTCAATAATTTAAGTGATCAACAACTGGGTGTTGGTACCTTGAAAAAAAAATTAATTAGCAGCAGCAGTACGTACACAAAACAATAGTCGTCCTGAAAAGTTGCTTTACAGGGCTCCTATTTTTTACTTCGAATACTAATTTTTTAAAACGGTACACTACTCAATGTAGAAGTCGAAATTTTCTTAATTGGTTACGTATAAAATCATGCATGCACTTTCGAAAGGCGAGGGCAGATTGAATTTAGAAATTTAGTAACGAAACGATCATGTTCATTTGTTGATTGAATATGATGATTCGGGCCCCTAGTCCTAAAAATTAAATAATAAACTAGGGGCCCCAAGCCTAGTGCAGAGTATATATGTTCTGTATTTTTGTTAAAACGCTAGAAACAGTACTTACAAGGTCTCCTAGTTCAGGACCTCAAAATAGCAATTTGTATGTAAAAAACACTGAAACACAACTTTTGTTTCAAAAGCCGGGCCCCCTATGAAATCCCGGGCCCGGGGGGAATCACCCCGTCCCCCCCCCCCACCCTCTATACAGGCCTGATAGTACAGCGTTTAACCTGGCGTACAGCATCGAAATGTGTACATCAAAATGGGCAGCATTCGGTTATTAAGTCCATTGGCTGAATTCAAATTGTAAGACAAAACCGGACGGGTAAACTTGCAAGACAAGAACCATCGTTCTTACAATCTGAATTGCACAATGCTTGTCTGCTGGCCACTACAAAAGCTCTCGCCGGGTGTTTGTTTGTGCTAATAAACGGACGGCGAGAGCTTTTGTAGTGGCCGGCAGACAAGCATTGTGCAATTCAGATTGTAAGAACGATGGTTCTTGTCTTGCAAGTTTACCCGTCCGGTTTTGTCTTACAATGTGAATTCTCCCATTATTACTACATTCATGTTTTTAACGTGGTACATACTAGCAGACCAGGCGAGAGTGGGAAATATCGGTGATGATTGCACCGTATTTCAGCGCCCGCTCTAGCGGGGGCAAGCCGGACGGTCGCCCAGGGCGCCAAATTAGGGGCGGCATATTGGCTAGTATTTCATAAAAAGGAAACTACAAGAAAGTTGAAGGTGAAACCCAGCTCAATTAACAAATGGAGGAGACATGTTGGATTCCATTTAATGAAAAATGTTTGTCTGATATACATTCCGAAATTTTTTGATAACGAATAAAATATTGTTGACAAAAAAGTTGTAAATTGATTTGTTTTCGGCATTCTGAAAATCAACGTAACTAACAGAATTGAGAATCCTACAAAAACAGGTCGATTAGATAATTTTGTTAAATTTATGAATTCCTAACATTTAAATCCTTGCTCTCATATTCTGAGCTGAGTAAAGTAAAATGAGTAACACTTTGCGTTTTCGAACGCTGGGTTTTAATGGGTTAAGGAAAGACTACAAAAATCGTTAATTGATGCCGAACTCTTTACAAAAAATTAATATTGGCCTAAATCAGTGTTTATCTATTGGTTTCGGGACTAAATTGCTATGTGTATACCATTTGTTTTAAAAAGTTGTGGTTAATGAGACCATAATGAGTCCAAAATGTTTAAAGTTGAAATAAAGTAAAAACATGGTTGAATTGTTTTGATAAAGCATGAATAAAGCGCCTAAAAGAGCCACTGTGTTCAGTGTTATTGTGTCATAGCCTTAACTAATCTCAAAGAACCTCAGTAAACTGGATGAATCTCTAAGAAACCGGAGTCTGAATTGAGCATTCGCCCAATACAGAGTCTGCTTAGCATAGCCTGGTTCCATCCCAGCAGAGGCATATTTCGAAGAGGGGAATCTGAATTATCTCACTCAGGCTCATTCTCTCGTAGATCTTATAGAATGGTTAGTCTTATTGCATAGAGAAGACACACACAATTTTCAGAAAGCTTTACCATTATATTGAATTGATTTTTTGTTAATTTTGCATAGTTATGTTATCATTTGCTTATTTACGTTGTTGGATGAAAGTGAGCAATGTTTTTTTCAATCTAAGATGATGGCGTAACCCAGCAAAATATGGCGTAGCTATGCAAAATAAACAAAAATTCTATTCAATACAATGGAAACGCTTTCTGAATATTGTGTGTGTCTTCTCTATGCGATAAGACTAATCAACCGACAGGTACTGAATAAGAGCTATCAGAAACCCGGCCTCAGTATGCTTAGGTACTATATGAGGTATGTCCGGGCCAGACTGGCATCTCCTATACCCTAAGGACCTATCCCATGGTAATGCAGTATTTCATCGGCAGAATATGAATGTGATTCTCAAATCTGGGGTAATTAGTTGTAGTCTAGGAACAACAACTTCAGCATACGATGGGCCCTTTCGGTTTCCGCTGGCTGAATATTCGGCCCTCTTCATGTTTAGATCTAATCTGACAAATAAAACATCTCAAGTGCCTGATGAAATGGAGAATCAAGAAGTATCACAGCGGAAATTTGTCCGGGTGGCGTATGTGCTAGGGTTGGCAGTACGTAGGGGTAGCTACAAATTACACGGATCGTAGTTTTGGCAGTTCAATCAAGCAATCAAGCATTGGCGGAATCCAATAAAAACAGTTTGGAAAGAAATCGTATGTATAGAAATGCGACAGTAGTCCTACAGTGACAACAACAACACTTCTTTCTGGGATCACTAATTAGTTAGATATTGATAAAAATAATTAAATTCTCCTATAATAGGAAATTTTCGACAACTTCCTCCACTCCGGCGAATACGAAAAATTTTGTTTCAGGACTAGGGTTCATCTCCCAAAATCCCCACCAAATTTCAGTCATTTCGTATTTTTTTAAAGTAAAATATCCTCGTTTGTTGTACTAAAACATCAATATGTTTTTGTCATTAACTTCTTTTGGGTCGGTGGGCAAACGAACATTTTTCCTGGATAAATTTGGGCTATCGAACTACGTTAGAAAAAATCGCAACTGACGTCGCCTACTGTATAAAAAGGTGTTTGTTTACCAATAACTTTTTTGGAGGGTTGGGCAAACGGATATTTTGGTCAACCGATGCCTGATGATAGGAACGCGAACTACGCAAAAAGTCTAACGGGACATTGCCAAATTCCCTAAAACAAAATTGATGTTTAATGAGCAACTTTTTTTTGCCGCGAAAAGCAAACGACAGTTTTTCCTTTAGAAATGACGCTTCCCCCCCTCCTAGCCTGCTATTGGGTATCCGCAATTTTCATCCGTCCTCTACTTCAACTCCCTGAGTTTGACTGTTATAAAACTAACCGTTGGAGCCGATAAAACATCATGAACTGGTATAGTGTAGTCGTTCCGGCTGAAAACTATACCACGCTATCTATAACAGTGAAGTTTTCGATCAACGTTGAGATTCCCTCTTTACTTATAAAAAAATATTGGATGACTTTCAGCTCTACATAGG
This sequence comes from Microchrysa polita, assembly GCA_949715475.1. NCBI lineage: Eukaryota > Metazoa > Arthropoda > Insecta > Diptera > Stratiomyidae > Microchrysa > Microchrysa polita. The sequence continues at coordinate 127,173,023 of OX454415.1, read as the reverse complement.
CTGGTTGGTTTGTACAGCATTGACCACTCCAGGATTCGGTCACCTTACCATGGTAGGCACACGTTGGAAAACTGTGTGCATACAGCATTGCCAGGCATATGATAATTGAAATGCAAAAAAAAAAACGCAGAATATCCAGAACTTAATATTGTTCCCAGCTTCATTCAATGATCACCTAAGAGGATCATGGACTTTGCCGATCATCTCCACAATTGTAAGAGGAGTGAGGGGCGTCTGGACTTCATGGACACCCTGACTACTTCCCTAATCTAAATGTACAGATATCTAGTTATAACGCTAGTATGGATATAACCAGCAAAAACATTTCAATTTGTACGATAGAAAATAAAATAAAAATCAAATTGAAAATAACTACTTACCCATAACAACTAAAAGACCGGTACCGTAAACACGAAAATTGTTATACATGGCCGACGGATCTTTTGTAAAATCGCCGAATATAGAGAGAAACGGTGCCATGTACGTCTGCAAAAATAGAAAATATCAAGCGTTAAAGTCTACAGAGAAAGACAAAAAATAAAAGAATTCTCGTTGACCATGTGAAAAACAACCGACTTACCAGTACAATTTCCACCGCGCCCACTATATACATAGCGGCCGCGAGTGTCGTCCCCGTATAAAACAGCATCCCCACAGCACCGCCAAATTCTGGACCTAACGATCTGCAAAAGAATCGATTTATTTGTATAAAACTGTCAAAATTTGATCAGGATGTCAGTATAAACCTTGATATCATAAAGTAACTCCCGCCCGCCGGTACCACCCCGTTCGTTGCGATGGCAGACATAGAAATAGCCGTAAGCATAGTCTAGAGAGAAAGAAAAATGTTTTAATAGTTAAATTTAAACTTTAGTTTTCATCAATAAAATTGTTTGAAAATATTTTTATTAGTTTGTAGCACAATAACGTCTTAAGTACAGAGTGGAGTTCAAAATCAATGCTGGAGATAAAATGCAACAGGACTGGTTCAAAGATGCTACCAAAATTATAGGGCTGCTGATACTACTAGGCTAGATATAGAAATATGTATTACACTGAGCTATAGATTTAAACGGGATGCCATAATATAACTAGTGCGATTGAGAATGTCTTTCTTTTCAGTCTAAGCTGACACTGTGAACGTAGCCTTAAGGTATAAAAACTTTATAGCTTATAGCATGCCTTCTGAGATACCCTTTGACAAACACATTCATATGATGACTCTCCTCGTTGTTATATAACCAGAAATGAGAATTTCCTAAAATTCGGATAAAGATGACACACAGAGTACTTAATTGTACTTTTGAATAAGAAATTGATAGTGTTGATTTAGTGCAATTGCAATGAACAATATTAAATTCCCTCATCCTCCCGATTATTATTGAAATGTACTCAACTCACATCTTCCTTTGACCAATCACACTAAATTCCGTAAATCGTATAAGATATTTATTGATCTGCAAATTCAAGGATAGAGAACATCTTTATTATACTCCGTATGTCTCCTTAAGCGTTCAACAAATTTATTTAGTTTATCTGAACCTATAGATCTGCATACATACTCGATATCTGCTCGAGGAACTCCTGACATTTCCGCATACGAACATATCCGACGATGGATATACGAGTACGTACAGCAACAAGGATAATGTTCATACAAGTTTGCTTATAAGTATCGACCATGTTGTATAGTGTAGGCAAAAGGATAAACATATGAAACACGTGTCAATTTATGGCGATATTAAGCGAGGAGCAATGTCAAGCCTAAGTGCAGCAATACAGCATGTACACAGAGATATATTGCGTATTCATTGTCGTATAGTATATCGACTGATATGCACGTTCATAAATAAAGGACTCAGGACACACTATTCGCACCAAGGTTGTTCCAGATATGAATGTTTGTAGAACGCATGGTACAGTCGAAGTGTGACTATAGGCGTAAGCTTATGGGATACCGTTTCTTCTGATGTGATCTATTGGAAAGCCTGCGAGACTGCGAGAGTGATTTAGTCGACGAGATATTTGATTAAAGCACCGAGCGGCGAGCTTTGTGTGTTCAAAAGGATATGGTTATAGTATGTGTGTCGTCATGTCAGAGACTTCACTTTGTTGGATAATACACTGAGCTTCAATGAAACCGCGCCACACGATAAGCGCGAACTTTAATCAAAACAGGCAAATCGTTTGTAATGTGAGTTAACTTAAAATCATAGTCATTTGAATTGCCATTAAATGCACTTTCTGTAGATATAACTTTCATAGTTACAAGTGGCATACTTACAGAGAAAATTGAATTTAAGTTCGATAGTGGCGAGTGGCCCGATTTTTGTAAAGCCGAGTGTATTTTTCTTGGAATTTTAATCAATAAATAATGACAAAGGAGAATGTATGCGCTTCTGTCGCCATAATTTGATTTATTTATAACAATTGAGTTCACAATAAAGCAGGAAATTGAGAGGCAAAAAGATATTTTAATCAACTAGAATTGTGGAATTAATTGAACTGAGCACATTACTATCAGTGAATTTCTTGGATTATAATATCCTTCCCATCATATTTCAGTGTTTTAAAATCCCGACGTTCATTATCCCGTCATTTCAATATCCCGCCAGTTAAAACTCCCACTCGATTGATATTCCGTCTAATAAAATCTCCGGCTAATTCAAAATACCCCTTTTCAATATCCCGCTTTTTCATATACCGTTTTAGAAGGTTAGTACTCTTTCATAAATCACCACCTTTACATACAGTTAAAATAATGAGTTTCCTCGCATGGGGATTGGAGATACTTCAGTTTCGGAGACCCACGTGGCAGGTAACTTAATTTGAAAAATAGCTCGTCTGGTCTTTCGGTAGTCGATACTTAAGTACCCTCTGTATGACAGTTTTGTTCTGTAGGACTCAATTATGAGCAAAAAAAGCAAAAATACAAAAAAATTGAATAAATGAAATGAAAAAAATGAAAAAATTGGAAAATGGATAACATAAAAATAGAAAAATCTAAACAAAAATTAAAAAAGGGAAAAATGAAAAAATTGAAAAATAGGAATTTTAAAAATTGGAAAAATGGAAAAACGGAAATAGGAACAAATGAATAACAAAAAATGGAGAAATGGAGAAGAAGAAATGAAAAAATGGGAAAATGGCAGGAAAAATGCCAAAATTAAAAATTGAAAAAAATGCAAAAGTGCAAAAATGCAATGCATTGAAAATTTAAAATGTTGGGACGTTTTTAAAAAGCGGCATTATGAACGCACGGTACTTCGTTTTTCGGGATTATGTAGGTATCCCGGTATTAGGTTATGTCCAAAGAAGTTCATCGAGTCCGATTAAGAATGGAAAAAGGAAAGGCTAAATTGAAAACTGAAAAATGGAAAAATGGAAAAATCAAAAAATGATAAAATTGGAAAATAAAAAAAGGGAAAAATGCAAAAATAGGAAAAATGGAAAAAGGAACAATTAAAAAACTTGGAAAAATGGGAAAAGGGAAGGGAGATAAGAAGGGAGAAATTGAAAAATAAAAAAATGGGAAAATACATAAATTCTCCATTTTGGAGAAATTAAAAAAGAAACAAAAATGCAAAAATGCCAAAAAATAGAAAAAGGAAGAAATGAAAAAATTGGAAAAATGGATAATATAAAAATAGAAAAATCTACAAATGAAGAAAAAACCAAAACTGAAAAAGGGAAAAACGAAAAAATAGAAAAATTGGAAAATGGAAATAGGAAGAATTTTAAAAATTGGAAAAATGGGAAAATGAAAATATGGGAAAACGGAAAAAGGGAGAAATGAATATGAAAAAATGGAGAAATGAAAAAAAAAGGAAATGAAAAAATGGGATGGCAGGAAAAATGCAAAATTAAAAACTGAAAATAATACACAAATGGAATAGTGTGAAAATACAAAAAGGAAAGGCTAACTTGAAAATGGAAAAATTTAAATGTGGAAAAATCTAAAAATGATAAAATCGGAAAATAAAAAAAGAGAAAAATGCAAAAATAGAAAAATTAGAAAATGGAAAAAGGAAGAATTGAAAATATGGGAAAAATAAATATTGAAAAAAATGGGAAAAATGCAAAAATGCCAAAATCCAAAAAAAAAAAACAAAAATACACTAGCGGGATTTAATAACTGCGGGGTTTTCAGTAGGCCGCATTTTGATGTGGCGGGATTTCGTAATGGCGAGATTTTGTAAATGACGGGACTTAGTACTGTCGGGACAATGCACAATGTGGGATTTTTTATAAAAAGCGGTACACATTGAGAACGGGCGAAATTTTGTTTTTCGGGTTTATGTAGTAGGTAGCCCGATTAAAAATGGAAAAATTGAAGGAAAGATGGAAAAATAGAAAATGGCAAAAATCAAAAATGAAGAAATAGAAAATTGGAAAAAAATGCAAAAATGGAAAAAATTTAAAATTTAAAAATCGAACACCTTGCGTGCCATACTTAGTTAACTGAAGTTTGTGTGTTACCGGTGAACACACTAAACTCGATTCCTCATAGGGCAATGTTTTACTGAACAAACACCTCACAATTATTCCTCCCAGGCTAAACAATGTTTTTCCAAATTTTCGGTGGTTTGCAATTGATTTTTTTTATGGTATTTACTGACGATACAATGGCGTAGTTTTTAATTCAAATTCAAAGTGTGTTCACCGGTGACACATTGGTATGTGGGAAATCGTCTCTATTACATCAAATATAAATTGTGTCACCGGTGACACACGATATGTGGTGAAAAATTTAGTCTGCGCTGTTTATTCCTTTTTTTAGTATTTTCGATCCTTCAAAATTAAATCATTTGCCTTTCTAGTTTAAATGAGAAGTAAAATTCAATTAAAACACTACAGAAAAAGCAAATACAATATATAGAATTATTCGCCAAAATACCATGTGTCACCGGTGATAGGAAATTATCCTAAACGATTTTATTTATTGTCGACTTGAATGGTGAGCATAAATGGCATAAGAAACTACAGGCAACTGTAATAGAAATAAAAAAGAACTTTACAGTGCTTTCTACAGCGCAAATTGAAAAAAAAACGAGGACGCCAGCTGTACTCCTAGTTAACTGAAGTTTGTGAAACCTTTACGGAATAAAACTTGACGCTTATCAATGTTAAAAATTTGTACTTAACAACTAAAAATAAAATTATTTTTGAGAAAAGTGTAAATTAAAAAGAAGATTACAAATGTGTCACCGGTGACACATTGGCCTCTGCAAAATGTCTTTCTCTGTGTTCATCGGTGACCCATGGCCTGTGGTGAATCATTTGTGTGCGTTCAGCGGTGACACAAGCCAAGGTGTTAAAATTGAAAAGTTAAAATTTAGAATTGAGAATAGAATAAAATGGAAAAGTAAAAATGGAAAACTGAAATTGGAAAATGGAAACAGAAAATAGGATAAAACAGAAAAATGGAAAATGAGAAGATAGAAAAAGAATAATGGAAAATGAATAATTAAAAATTGAAAATAAAGATGGAAAATTGAAATATGAGAAAAAAATTGGATATTGAAAAATAAAAAGGAAATCTGAGGGTGAGAAATTTAAAATTGAAAATAGTCCGGTTAACCGTTCAGAAAGTACCGTTGTTCGGTCTAACCGTCCGGTTTTAGACATCTCTAGTTTGTGCTACTCACTTTGGAAATAACTTTTAAATGTTTCGCAACGTTCAAGCGTCATTTCGTTAAACGTTGAAAAACAGCTGTCAGTGTCAAAAAATGTATGACTTAAAAAGAAACCGCTCTATTGCCCTGCTGGATGGTGCTGTGGTTAGTGCGTGCACAGGGTCATGGGTTCAAATCTCACCGTGAACCAAGGTGTTTTTCGAAATCACGACCCATGTGACAGACTATGATCTCACTCAGATGTTAAACGAGTACCCATTTATGGTACTGAGCTGATGATCTCAACACCACAACAAAAAAGGAATTAAGATCTTGGAAATGGAATGTCTCGAACACATCTGCGACCTTAGTCCAATGTTGGACTGCCCGGCCGCAATTTACTCTAATCTTCAAACCCCGATTTTTTTTGTGAATTTATCAGGCATTCAACATTTATTTTAAACAGTTTCAACTGAACGGTTAGTCGAGCAGTTGAGTTAAAACTGAATATCTTTTCAGCTAAAGTGGTCAGTTAGAACTGAAGGCCAGCAGGGACAACAGATAATTTCTACACAGGTTAGCGGTAGAAAGTACTCGCAAAAAAAAATCATAAAATCGGTTGAATTTTGCAGCCTTTTTCAGCCCATTCCATATTATGACAAAAAAAAAATATGAAGGATGAACGGGCTAACATTTTTTAATTTACTGAACAGACAAATTAATCCACTAAGTGGTTATTTACACAAGAAACCCCATCTACTCCTGTCAAGTTCCATATTCCTTAACGATTCCTTTTGGAATTGAATTACATGCGAAAACTTCTCCACATAAATACTGTGTCCCTTAATTTTCTTCTTCTTCGTTGTCATCGGCTATCGGTTATGCCCTTCCAATCAAACGCCATATAACAAAGAAATTGAACTGTGATCAGAGACACAGAGAGAGAAGGGAGTGCCCTGCGGTTGGCAGATACCCGAGTCCGGAGAAGACAAATTGATTACTTTCGACTCGACTAATTTCTATCAAATCGTGAAATGTAACAATTTCCGTATAGTATCTATTGGAATTTCCGATTAGAGAGCTAGGTCTCGGGTCTAGTGTATGGGTGGTTCCAAGAATCCGACCGACCCTAACGATAATACCCGTCAGATTGTTAAATTCACCTGGTACGCCAATTAATGTTCAATTCAGTGGTCTGTGCTTAAGACCGAACGTGTATAATTTATCTTGCGTTTTGCACCCTTCTCAACCATCGATGACTGCTCTATCGTTCAGCAGGATGTCAATGACTGGCATGGTCGTATGTGTATGAAGAAAGGCGAACACGAAAGGAGAGATGAAAGGATTATCCGGGAAAAATAGTGACCTCATTGCGGAAAGAAGCTAGTTCGACTATATGTAATTCGGAATCTTGATAGTGATGGATGATGGAAGTTGATGGCAAAATTAAAGTGGAGTTTAAATGCAGTAGCCTGACTTTACTGAATTCCGTAGTGTTTTCTTAAAAGATTTCTTTAGTTATCAATTCAAATATGTTGTCCGAAAAAATGATTCTCAAATAACGTTTAAGGATGTGCGTGTTTCCTGATGCTTAGAAGAATGACGCATAAAACCATACTCAGAACTTCAGAAAGTAGAAGCCTTAACTCGTCAATTCAATAGCCCTTATGCCGTTGTCACTATTTAAAGCTAAATACAGTATAGGATAAGCTTAATCCATTGTCTAATTTCTACGAAGTGAATCATTAAGAACGGATTCTCGTATCACGTTCACTTAATGCATCTTCATAATAACAATTGAAACAATTGCTCAACCTAATTCGAAACTCTATTGAAATCTATTCCAAAGCACTGAACTATATGAATGCTGCTGAAACGGCTGTCCAGTTCATACCTTTTGATAAGCTCTAACGGCTTAATACTTAACGCATCTTCTCTCCACATTTCAGAATTAATTGTGCAATATCAATCATTCACATCAGATGAATTAATTTATATGGAAACTGTATTATACAGCCTTTTGTCTCAATTGTGCAATCCTGACATTTTGAACGTTGTTCGCTTCATAACCACCAGCATTATGGGTTTAGACGTGAAAGGTAGGTACAACATGCAGTTATGGGTGAACATATCATGATGAAATTTCTGTAATCAGAAATCTGTGGTATTTCAGCATTTGAGGTACGCCGGTATTTCTGACAATCATGCCTATAGAATTCGTACGTAAGTTAAACACGGATGATGCTAGAGCGTTACAACTATTATTTGCGGAGGCGATTCATGTACGAGTACATACATGCCAGGGAAATGGTTACATTGATTTCTGCTGATAACCAATTCAGATTCTGGATGTACATTGTGTTCACTAATTAAAAGGATAAATGTATGTATTGAGAGATTAAAAGCAGTATGAGCGTAAATGTGTTTAAATGCAGTATCAGCTTAAGAGTTTGTTGGCACTAACTACACCTACAGGTTAGTAATTTAGTCAAAAGATTATCTTTCGCTTGCTACATATTTCATCACGTATGTATTTAAAAAAATCTTCGTTATAAAAAATAGATTTAAATTTAATACTTACAACACAGCAACAAGTTAATACAATTAAAAAACCACAAAGAGCACCAGCAGTTCCAACAACCCATGTTAAACGAATGAACAAAATTACACCGAAAATATTTTGAATACATGGCAGATAGACACCAATGAGCGTACCTGAAATGGAATAAAAAAATGAAATATGAAATAAAAAAGCTTACAATCAAATATTTTTTTTGTGTTAAAAAATGCATGGATTTGATGTCGCTCCGCTGTAGAGGAACAATACTTTCTACGTTCGCTAATTTAAGCCATTACTCGTTGATATATTTTCAATTTAGTTCAAAACATTCTCCAAAAAATAGATATGTATATTTTATGTTCATAATGTGCAGTCCCGCCCTGTGGCGCGGGTCAAGAATAGTGCCTCCGTCTTTCCCGACGTGTCGTAAGAGGCGACTAAAGGGACAGGAGAGAATAAAACTCTCCTGAGTTTCGAACATATCTCTACAATTGTGAGCGCAGCGACTCTGCTTTGTGTGCTCAACGGTTCAGATATGTACGAAACTTAACAAAAAATTGACCCCTGTGGTTTTTGGGGTTAGAATTATGCCACAGCGTTCCCGGCTTGTCGTAAAAGGCGACTTGAGGGATAGGGTACGTAGGCTTGTAACCCGCGTACTTGAAATTTTCTTTACACTCGAAACATTTAACGAGCCTCGGATACCTCGGACTGATTCATCGGCAACGACTTTTGGCTATAAACAACGGACCACGATTGGGTTTTGGAACGTTCGAACGATGTGGGGCGAGTGCAACAACATGAGATTCACTGAAGTCGAACGGGAAATGACCGCGTATAACATCGCTATATTAGGACTGAGCGAAACAAGATGGCTCGGATCAGGAGCGACTTTATCACCAAGCTCTCATACTGTTTTATTGTACTCTGGAAATGATGACCAAAATGCTCCTCGGCAGGCAGGCAGTCGGAATCCTCTTGACAAGGGATGCACGTCGATCCCTTATCGATTGGAAACCAGTTTCCGACCGTATTATCACCGCCCGATTCAAATCCAGAGTACGAAATATCACGATAATTCAGTGTTACGCACCAACCGAACCAGCTGATCAAGCTGATAAAGACGTCTTCTACCAACGACTTGGCGACACCTTTGATAGGGCTCCCAGAGGTGACATTAAAATCATAATGGGGGATCTCAACGCTAAAGTCGGGTCAGATAACCAAGGATTGGAACATCTTATGGGAAATCATGGGTTAGGCGGCAGAAACCAGAATGGCGAGATGTTTATAGAGTTTTGTAACTCTCGTCAGCTCGTCATTGGTGGGACTCTGTTTAAACACAAAGATTGCCACTTATCAACCTGGACTTCTCCAAATGGCAGAACTGAGAACCAGATAGACCATATTGCTGTTTCCAAAACGTGGAGAAACTGTGTCCTGGACGTTAGGGCGAAACGTGGTGCTGATATTGGCAGTGACCACCATCTTGTCATCGCAAAAATGCGCTTACGAACGGCAGCAATCCAGCGTCCTAACCGTGCAAATATTTGCCCTAGGTATAATGTGCAAAACCTCAAAATTCCATCAACCAAGCGTGCGTTCTCCACTGCTTTGCACGAAAAAGCTAATGCACCACCACCAAATGAGAATCCGACAATTGAAGATAGATGGAAAGTCGCTAAGGATTCATTTATTGCATGTGGCGAAGAAATTTTAGGACGATTGGATCGCGGTAGGAGACCATTTATTAGCGACTCTACTTGGTCTCTTATCTCAGCACGCAAGAGAGTTAAGGAGCAGATTAACTCAGCTGCTGACGACTCAGCTAAAGAACGATACAGAGCTGAATACCGTTCGCTCCAAAAAGGCGTTCAGAGGAGTGTAAGACGTGATAAGCGTAACAATATCAACGCACTTGCGAAGGAGGCAGAGGATGCGGCTCTCCGCGGTGACAGTGGAACACTCTTCAAACTTATTAAGCCATTAACTGGCAGATCTTTATTAACGGAACATCCTGTGAAAGATAAGGAAGGTGTTCTGCTCGTTACCGAAGAACAACAGCTAGAAAGATGGAGAGAACACTTTTTAGAGGTCCTGAATAACACTTTCGGGCCTGCAAGTGTATCTTCGTTGCCAGCAGAAGACGTCCATCAAATAGACGGCATTAGTTCCGGTTCACCATCCAAAAAGGAACTAACAGACGCTATCAAATCAATGGACGCCGGTAAAGCCCCGGGGATTGATGGAATTCCGACAGAATTTTTAAAAGCGGATATTAACGCTACAGCGGATATTCTTCTTCCCTTAATCCGAGAGTGTTGGAAAACTGAAACTCTTCCCAGTGAGTGGAAAAAGGGCCTAATTATTAAAATTCCGAAGAAAGGTGAACTGAAGAATTGTAATAATTGGCGTGGGATCTGCCTACTTCCTGCAATTTCCAAGTTGATGGCTAAGATTGTTTTAGGACGAATCAAGGAAAAAGTCGATAGCACATTGAACGATGAACAGGCTGGCTTTCGCGAAGGGTTCTCCTGTAGCGACCACATTAACACCCTCCGTATTATCATCGAGCAATCCGCGGAGTGGAGATCCCCATTACATCTCATGCTCATCGACTTTGAAAAAGCCTTCGATAGTGTTGATCGTCAGTACATCTGGGATGCCTTACGAAGACGAAATATTCCAGATAAGATAATCTCCATCATTAAGGAATCCTACAATGGAGCCCAATGTCACGTCTTGCATAAGGGCAAGCTTTCAGATCCTTTTGAGGTGCACAGTGGAGTGAGACAAGGCTGCATTTTGTCACCTATTCTCTTCCTTATTGTCATTAGTGATGTACTCGGCTCCGCACTTCAATTACATCGTAAAAAAGGTATCAGATGGAAATTGTTTGATCACCTTCAACATGTTGACTACGCTGACGACATTTGTCTTCTATCAACTAATACGGATGATGTCGCTCAAATGACAGAAGCTCTAAATTGCGCAAGTCGTAATGCGGGGCTGAAAATCAATGCTGCCAAGACTAAGTTCTTGAGCACATATCCAGGGGGGGGGCAAAGAGGAATTTGTATTTCGGGACAGGCAAACGAAAAAGTTGATAAATTTTGCTATCTCGGGAGCGTAGTTACAGCAGATGGTGGAGCGGATGCTGATGTAAAATCACGGATAAACAAGGCTAGGGCGGCTTTCTTCAATTTGACTCCTTTCTGGCTAAACAACAATATTTCCAGACGCACCAAACTTCGAGTCTTCAATTCCAATGTGAAATCCGTGCTGCTATATGGCTGTTCAACCTGGAAGGTGACTAAAGAGATTACTGATAAGTTGCAAACTTTTGTAAATCAGTGTCTACGGCGCATCCTACATATTCGTTGGCCGGAGATCATTTCGAACGAGGATCTCCTCACTATAACTGGCCAAGAAAGGATAGGCACTTCGATCAAAAGACTTAAGTGGCAATGGATAGGTCACACCTTCCGAAGAGGGCCTAATAACATCGCAAAAAAGGCCCTGAACTGGAATCCACAGGATTCCGGAGCAAGACGCCGTGTTGGACGGCCAAGGAACACATGAAGAAGATCGGTAACAAGCGAGGCGAAAACGCTAAATCTTACATGGTCACAGCTAGCGCCGTTTGCGCAAAACAGAACGAGGTGGAGAGTAGGCGTAGTTAATGCCCTATGCCGCACAAGGGGTTGACAGGAACTAGAGAGAGAGATGTGCAGTCCCGAGGCTAATGAATCAGGCTAATTTACGTCAGGGTTATGTTCCAGAAAGAAGCGACTGAAGTCGAAGCGACTTAAATCGAATCAAATTTAGGTATGAGTGAAAAAAATGTGGCAACGGGAAAATGATAAATATCCATATACCTCACAAATACGATTAATGTACGAAGAAACGTAGACTTCAAACACACTTAAATCCTTGAATCAGACAACAGAGATCAGTGGAGCTGATGGAAAGTGATGATTATCACCCCGTCAGGAATTAGACAACAAAATATAACGTGGTATGCTCCTCCACAAAGCAAGATTGAAGATTCTTCATTCTAACATGAAATAAAATGTAAAGGATGTTTATTAAAGCCCGATATAACTTTAAATTGTAAAAAAATAAGACATAAAATGTAATTTTACTCAAAAATGTTTTTTTTTTTGGTTCAGTATACTCTGGCAAATCATCATGAATAGACTCAGGCTTGAACTACGCTACCAAATTATACAAATTTACTTCGAATCAATCATCCGTATGCGTCAAATCATTTTCAAATTGTAATGCCATTTTATTCTTTCGAATAAGAAAAAAAAATTTTTTTTTGTAATACTTTTACAATTTTAATTTCTATCCCGCTTAAAAAAACACCCTATATCAGGACATACGTGTCTCCTTCCTTTGGTTTTGAGCGTCGAATGAATGCAAATAATTTCTATCGTCTTTGGAATATCAATTGGTAATTTCACAAGTTTAAGTCACCGCTGATCGATATTTCCAGACCGAAACAGCAGATTTTCGCGTTTGCACTAAAATCAATTACATGCGCTCACTCAAAATCGACTTCCTGTCGAAAGTTTCTACAGATTGGTTGACGTCAGGGCCGGTCCACGGTCGATTCGCGCCCTAGGCGAGAAGTATTTTGGCGCCCCTCCCAAATAAGGCCCAAGACACATATCCAAATCATTATGACGATAATCCGTCATGATGATGAAAGTTCGAAATTGGAGTGACACATCTGCTTTCATCATTAGAATTCGTCATTTATAACATTGACACACATATCTTCGAATGACGGAAATAAGTCAATATGACGAAAATTTACCATAATTAGCACGAATTCCAAATTACACATTTGGAATCAATCATCATTTGGAATCATTTGCTCAATAATGACAGGGGACGCCATCTGTTGCAAAAATGAAGAACAAGAATTTTGCAAAAATATTAAATTTGTTATCAATCTTTACACGTTTCTATTCAAATTCTTCAAGAAAAGTGTGCCTTTAAATTATTGAACAGAATATTCATCAAAATATCGCTGTTGTTAGGGACATTTTCATCATTTACCAAAACGTCAAAAGTAAATGATGAATTCTAATGACGAAAACATATGTGTCACCTCAATTTCGAACTTTCATCATTATGACGGATTATCGTCATAATGATTTGGATGTGTGTCAAGCTTGTTATACTTTTGAAGTTTGTGTAAATGGTGAAAATGTCCCTCACCATTGCCATATTTTGATGAATATTCAGTTCAAGAATTTGATGGCACACTTTTTTCAAAGAAGTTGAATAGAAATGTGTAAAGATTGATAACAAATTTAAGATTTTTTAATTCTTGTTCTTCAATTTTACAACAGATGACGTCTCCAGTCATTATTGAGCAAATGATGGTCCAAATTCGTAATTTTGAATTCGTGCTAATGATGATAAATTTGCGTGATAATGACTTATTTGCGTTATTCGAAAATATGTGTGTCAAGGTTGTAATAAACAAATTGACAGTTTTTAAAAATGTGTTTTTTTTTTTGCTTTAATTGCAGGAAATTCTCTTATAATTATTGATGATATACATGTTTTTTTCAGTTTAAATCATTGCTAGCTCACACAATCGCTCCTGAGTTATTGACGATCTCAAATAAGTTTTAATAAGTTTTAATTTCGAAAAACTTCTTTCTGCACTTGCAACGGAAATCGGCGTAAACCATATTCGCAAAACAATGAATACGTCTGGAAAAACATCACTCAAGCTATTCTTTGTTATAAAATTCAAGGAATCGATTCGTGAACTTTCCTTTGACAACAAAGGTGCCGCAATTAGAAACTCATGGTACATTTCTTTACTATCAATATCAAATTGGTCGTTATGTGTCAGAAGTTTTTCGAGATTGAAACATTGTTTTTAGAACACGATTTTATCATTTTCGACCAATTCATGAATGTACAAAAAACTAAATTTTTTAGCATGTTCCGTCAATAATGTAAATTTATCATTGATTGAACTAATAGCAACGTCCAAAACAGATAAATCGGAAAATATTTAATTGAAGCTCTCCTTTTCGGCGCCCACCGGACGTTGGCGCTCCAGGCGACCGCCTGCTTCGCCTTGGCCTTTGACCGGCCCTGGTTGAAGTACATACACTCTCAAAAGATGGAATTGTGAAATTCGAAATAAGCCCGAAATCATTTGTGATTTAGATTCATAGGGGTTGGAAATACATTTAAAACCCGAAAATGAGTTTCTGTAGATGTTTTCGAAATTTCCATTCTGCATTCAAACCACCAGAAGACCGTATGTATCAATTATTTGGCCCAAGCGAGGTTTTGCGGTTGGCATTTTTACTCAAGACCATTAGCGCAATCACTTTTTTTCTGAGGAAAAATAGTCCAAATATGTAAATAAAAAAGAGAAACAAAAACCGATGAATGTATTATTTTTTTGAAATTAGTCAGCATCAAGTCATTGGCCAAACCGTTCCGTAAAAAAGTACGAGACCAAATCTACCATTTCACCCTGAAAATCTCAAATATCCGAACTATAGAGCCAAAATTGCTTCCGGAATCCGGACTATAGAATACATAGTGGAGACATTTAGTGGTCCGGATTAGCGTGATATTCGGATTAAAGGAGATCCGGATTACCGAGTCAAGACTGTATGTATATTTTCTATTTATCCAATTAAGGTAAACTTGTGCCTTTTCTATAAACATTTTCCCCACAAAGCAAATAGTTTTGGTCTCAAGGGATGCCACGGAATCGCACGCCATCAAAAATGGTTATACACAAGTACATAGTCTTCAAACAACCTAGAGACGAGATAGACTTTGGCCAAACCTATACTTGCTACTACACGCCTGACAGCACCATTGGGAAATGGAAAGAACGAGTCTTCATTCTGCTGCGACCTGAGATAGACGTCAAAATTGTGGGCAGAAGTACGGGAATCACTCAACCCTATATTTGACCGTCCGCTACTTTCTTGTTTCAGAGATTAAGTTGCGTCGATATAGACATTAGCCTTCAGATAGTGCTGCAAAGTCAATTAGATGATAGAGATTGAACAATCAAATCTACCCCTTTTGATAGTAGAGAATTCAATAGCACACACCATCACAAAATTTTAAAAATTGGAACACAACCATGCGAAAATTGAGAGTTATAATTGGATTATACAGTAAAACACGGATAAGTGCAAAAGTCGGATAAGTGCACACAATTTTAATGCACCTTCCATTTGATGCGATTTTCTATACATTTCAAAACGGATAAGTGCACTACAAATAAGTGCACAACACGCTTAAAAGCAGTCATTTTTTGGCAACATTATCAAAATTTCCAAAGATTCATGACGAATAACTGCACATTTTCAAAATTCAACATTTCAAACCAGCGGCGAATCGTACGAATTAATGCATTCGGAGCCGGAGCAATTTAATAATTATTAATTATACCCTATCCCAGGCGTTTCCAACTCCCCTTTGGGTTGATTTTTCTTTGTAACGCCCCTCTCAAGGGAGACAGTTGCGTATACTTTTAACGGGCAATATGATTTAATTTTTCCTCTCCCTGTTTGCAGTACGCCATAAGGCATTAGCTACGCCATTTCCAATTTCGGAATTTCCTGTGTCTACAGTAAATCTTCTTCTTCTAGCCCAACAAACTTGACGTGTTTTTAAGGCGGCGGCTTTTGTTGGTTCCGTTCCCGATTTGATCTCAAAGTGTCAATTTGGTCTGTGTGGAGAAGTTATAGTGCATAAATCCAAAAATTAATTTAAAAAAAAAAACAAAAATAACTCAAACGTGACTTCAAATTTGCCATACGTTGATAACTAACTCCATAGTGCAGTCATATTAGCATTTCAAATATAAAAGAATAGAGTAAGGCTAATTCTTGTGGTTTTTGAATCAGTGGGCTCCCAGGAATCTAAAAATCATTTTGCTAAAAAAAAATTGATCGGAAAGGTCCGAAAAAGGACAAGAAAGGATACTCTGTAATCCTTGACCAGAGATCGGCATGAGGGGTATCAAATCAAAGGGGACGTCAAGTACATTACATATCCGGTGTTTGTTTCATGTTTCAAGGACCCTGAACGGAAGAAATCGAAGTTAAATGGAAAATTTTCGTGTTTCCCGTGTATCTTTCCAAAGCCATAACTACGAGAATATTTCAAGTTGCCACTACTTTTATCACTTTTCAGAATCTGTAAAAGCTGAAGATTCTACCATCAAATTTTCTAAAAAAAAGGTGATCGGGAAGGTCAGAAAAAGGACATAAAAGGACACTAATTACAAACAAAGTGGACATGCGGGATGTCATATCAAAGAGGACGTCGAGTACATTCCATATCTGGCGTTTATTACTTGTTTCAAGGACCCTCACAGGAGAAAATTGGGATCCAATGGACCATTTTCGTGCTTCTCATATCTGTATCTTTAAAGCCGTAATTTTTCTTTTAAGACCAAATTATTCCATTTAGTGTCCTTGAAACAGGAAACAAACACTGGATATGCAATGCACTCGACGTCCTCTTTGATATGACACCCCGCATGCTCACGTTCGATCAAGGTTTGTAATTAGTGTCCTTTAATGTCCTTTTTCAGAGCTTTCCGATAATTTTTTTCTTAGCAAATTTAATGGTATAATCTTAAGCTATTATAGATGAAAAGTGAGAAACGTTGTGACAACTTGAATTATTCTCGTAGTTATGGCTTTGGAAATATCTTTTTGAATTCAATTTACCGAGCACTGACGTCAACTTGTTTCAAATTATATAGCAATGAAAAATCATTAAATAACAGGCGCGACAATCCAGCATTGGGACTAACGCCGCAAGATGTGTTAGTGACATCCTATTTGTAAGATCTTTCAGGGACGTAGCCAGGGGAGGGGTCCATGGGGTCCGGACCCCTCCCGAAATGTTTTCAATGGGCTTTTGGAATTTCAGTAATGAAAACATGAAAACTGTAGTAATGCACTTTTTTTTAATGTGCTACTCATTTTCTTGCAGATTGCCTCTGAGAGACCATCAGTACAAAAATTCACCGACTTGTACATGATTTTGAAACTAAATCTGTTGCTGTGAAAATGTGGTAGTTATTAATATTTGCCGTAATTTCTTTCCTGATCATGTGGCCCGGATCCCCTCTCTACCCATTGCGATTTTTTTAGAGACCACACCTGTTTTCTTTTTTTACTAACGGAGAAAAAAAAAGGCTTTTATTTTCTAAATTGAAAGTGTGCACAGAAGCAGAACGTTTTTGCAGAAAATCGAGCAAATCTGAAAATTTTGAATCTGACATGCAAGTAAGTAATCCGTCGGCAAGGGGGATGGATTAAATCGACCCGTACTGTTTTTTATTTTTCTGCTTGTATGAATCATTGCCAAAACGTTCGGTAGCTGGAAATACGTTTTCTAAGGGATGTTGGTCATAAGACACATTTGAAGTGATAGCTCCAATGAAGTCAACATGAGTTAGAAATTAGAAATGGTTTTTTTTGAGTCACCACGCAATTAACGTTAGATTTTGTTGTTATATAAATGAATTTGACATTTTTAAAGACACCAGTTCAGATGTTTTTTTTTTTTCAATTTGCTTTAAGAAATGTGCAGACAAAATAAGGTATCCACTTTCATTGTCTATTTAACCAGTCACTCTATGCTCAACACTGGAATTTACGCTGTGCCTTGTGCCTATACATAAATATGGCCGCAGAACTGCAACTCAAAATAATCAATGAATTAACGTCCTCTCGTCAATACATAAATTATTTGAGCTGCAGGATGACCATCCTCCTTTACACCTCTAGTTCTACTACTAATAAGTTCAGCTTTTCAGAGGTAAATCTACTACAAATCTTATATGAAAATTACACCTTAAAGTCTGTCAAAAATTGGTCGCACTTTACCAAAGCAATTAATACATACATAAATTCAAATCTGACCTTTTACTAGTTAAACTGGAAAACTTTGACTTCGGTGGCCCCTCATTAATAGAATAGACAGACGATACCGTTCCGAGATTGTGATAATAACTCTAACTAATTCAAATAAATTTCCACTAACGTCAATCGTTCCTCAGGAATCATACGTTGATCGACTTTTGCTTTTACATTTTTTAGATATTCAGAAACTATGTAATTAGAGCGGATGCAATTAATTCGTAAATGGTACATCGAATGAAAAAGGATGCATTTCAACATATTACTTAGTAATGTATTTTTTCTGTATCATCAAAAATACAGTAAAACAGTTCTCCGCTAGTAATACCGAAATACATTTCTGAATTCTAAATTTGGACCCCTCCCGAAACAAATTCCTGACTACGTCCCTGGATCTTATCTGCTTTCTGTTGAGGTAATGAGATCAACATAACGCTCAGCAGTGTTATTTATCCCGATAAATGAGTACTCTTTTAACATCTGAGTGAGATCATAGTCCGTCACAAGCTCGTGAGTTCGAAAAACACCATGATCCACGGTAAGATTCGAACTCATGAACCTGCGCACCGAAGGTGCGCGCACTAACCGCTAGACCAGCCAGACTACAATGAAAATTAGAATGAAAAATCATTACCGCTTTTAATTTATCGAGAGTACATAAACATATGGAGTTTTGTACATTCTTTTCAATTTGACGAGAATTCTGGATGAGAACTTCAAATTATCGAGCAATTCAATTTATCGGATTTGTAATTATCGCGAGTCGTCTGTACTCGGAAAACTCGATTAATTTTCCATTTAAGCTCGATTTAATCCGTTGCGGGTCCTTGAAACAAACACCGGATATGTAATGTACTCGTCGTCCCCTTTGATTTGATACCGCACATGCTGACCTCCGGTCAAGGATTAAAGAGTATCCTTTTTGTCCTTTTTGGGACCTTTCCGATCAAATTTTTTTTTAGCAAAATGAGTTTTAGAATGCTGGGAGCTCACTGATTTAAAAACTACAAAAAGTAGCCTTACTATATTTTTTTCTATTTGGAGGCCTGAAATGGGATATTTTGACTGCACTACCAAGCATTTAGTTGTCTTGCTTTCTCAGTCCCTGCTATTCCTCTCTAGCTGTTACCGATAAGCCAGGAATATTCACACAGCCCAAAATTAAAGGCGAAAATCACACTTAGAGAACGTTAGATGACCTCGTCCAAAGCAGCAAATTAAAATCAAATTTTCCCGTACAAATGACTGACCCCCTCCCATTACTATAATTGGGCCATCACTTTCGACCAAATTTTGCTAGCGATCTGAAATTTTCATCATTGCCTAATAATTATTGTGACATATGCTTGAAGTTGTCCTCCACCTCCCTTCAAAAGGTATATCTAGCCATATCTTACGATCGAATTTTTTAATCATTCTTCAACCTTCAAATTTGGGTCAAATTGTAGCTGTGGAATGTCCCTATAAAATATTTAAAGATGTACCGGATCCAATCCATCTAGGGGTAGATGGATTGGATCTCCTACAAAAAAAAAACTTGAAAATTTCGGGTCTTGCGCGCCTTCTAGGTCTGTAAATGGGTATACAGTGCCATTCGTGCTGTTCGCACGATTATAACTCGGTCTCGTTCAAATTATGGAATTGTAACTTCAATTAATCCCGGTCGATTAAAGTTGAGATTATACATTGTCTTGGTGAAATATTTTTTTTAGCAAAAGTGGCTGTAAATTTTTGTAATTCAAGCGTTAATGTTATCAAGTCGTGGCTACTTTGGCAGAGCTGCCATAATAAAACTAGTCGTCAGCGTGGCAGAAGAAAAAGTTTTCTGCATGAATAATTCAAGAGTCTGACAGTCCCAGTTGTAATTTTAGGAATTAGGGAAATCGAGATGATTTGACATGAGATGGGCATGTTCTTTTGATGAGAACTTTTTTTTACCAACTGTGCAGAGCTGATTAATGACATGCCACTAGTACAGGTAAAACGAGTGTTTTAAAAGAATCGCAATGCGCAATTAAATCGACTAAATATAAATTGGAAATTTTCATTAAAACTTCAATTGTGTTAATCATTTTCAACATTTTATCTCTAAACCTAAAAATTCACATTAAAGCAGTTAATTTCACTATAGTTTTCATTTGAAACTTTGTACGGAACACTGATAAGTGCGCAACATCACTGGGGGCATGCATTTTTGACATTTTATTATTTTTTTTATTTTAGCTACAAATTTGTGATACACCACATTTTGGTGAGTGTTACCGTTATAGACATGTTCCCAAAAAAACACAGCCCCTTTAGGGGGAACTTTTGGTATTATTTTCGGAGCCGCAGAAACTATGAATTTCTCTAAGGCGATTACCGTTATAGCATTATTCACGATAATCCCAAAGATTCAACGCTTTGAATACAAGTGTTGTCCTTAGGGGTGAGTATTCGAGAGATATTTGGCAATCGCGAGTTAATGGGAGTCCTTTCATAAAATCGCAAGATTTTCCATTCATGTTACAGTTATCGCGTCTGTAATGCCACTACCGACACATATACAGACGAGGACGTTTAGGGTTTTGTTTAAAATATGAAAATGAAGGCTCATTCAAAAATTCAGTTTTCCTCTAATATTCCCGAAATAAAAGGCAAAATTTCTTAGGGTGTACAATCCAATATGCATCGTATTGCATATGAATTCTCTCAGTAAAAACTTTGAAAATCATTCTTTGATTTAAAATTACGAAAAAGATAAAACAAATTCAATAAAACCAAAAAGCGTAAGAAACATTTTGGAAACTTGAAACGGAAAGCGCAAAGCTAGATGGTAACGCACACATATCCGTATGTAAATAAGAAAATTGAAAATTATTCAAAGACAATTCTGGAGTTATACTGGAATGGGTTCATTTTGAGCGCATGGATTTCGAACTAAATCCCATTTTCGAGCTAAAAATCACTTTTAAATTTGTTTTTACTATAGACAGCTGAAGTAGACTCATTTGCACTATTATTGAGAATAATACATTTGATTTTTTCAAAAAGCCAAATAAAACTTAACATCGGTTGTGGCTACAATTTTTCTCCCCGCTGGGCAACACTATGCGTTGAAACACGACCATAAATCAGACAACCAGACAAGGAGATATACACTTTACGGAGTCAAAACAAATGCTATTCCTGCCCTCTCTCACCAGCTCCTCCCTGGCTGAGCCTGAACGTTTAGAGTATTTAATTTTATCTAAAAAAAAATTTAAAATTCATCACACAAATCAACGAAAATCTAAAATGCTAGCTAAAAAACTTTTGCTTTTTTGCGTTTTTTTGCACGTCCGTGTGTTATGTACTTGATCTCTTCTCTGCATATTTGCCGATCCTGATTTTGCCAGATGCATTGAACCAGCATACCATAATTTTGCCAAATTCGTGCTTTCTAGCCACATCGCCTTTTTTATGTTTTATGGTATGCCGAACCACACCGAAAATTTATTTATATAATGTCCCTATAGTATGTATGTACATATATCTGATCTGATAGCATGAAACTGAGGTATCCAACGAAAAAGGCAATTGGAAATTTCTCGCGAATATTTTAAACTTAATTTCGGATGCTAAAAAGAAAGTATAGTTAGAAATTTTGCTAAAAAAAAAGTCACAGAAATATAAAAAAAAATGCAGAAAAATTTTGATTCATTTGAAGGGGTTACTGAAGAAGTTGGCGGGAGGGCCCGAGTCTAAATGTTCCGCCACTGATTTAGTCTCTATTTTTCCCCAATTTTATCACGACCTCCCAATTGTAATCACCTGAATAATGTTGGAATCTACATGTGGTAAAACATTAATTGAAACTTCGCAAATATGAATTGGTTGTCAGTATATCCATCCCTGATTTAAGACAGTGAGTAAGCCCCCCCTTTGTTTGTACAAAAGTTATCCCAATTCGAAGAAATTTAGAACAAATTGGGATGAATAAGTTTATAACACGATCTGAATGAATGAAGCTCGCACTCCATGCATATATTATTTAAAAAGTAGTTAATTTAATTTAAAAAAAAATCTACTTACCCATACGGGCCGATGGTGCAGCTGGTTTGGCATCAGGATCCGCGGCAGCCGGAATCGTATTGTCATAATTGGCCAACGATGATATAAATGTGGAAACGCGAGGTCTTTGATCGATTTCATCGTCATATAGGTACAAATTCGGCTCAAAACTGGATTTCATGTCATTTCCAACGAACGGTTGATCGTCATTTGCATCTGCAATAAACAAAAAAAAAAAAAGTGAAAAATTAGAAAAATCTTCAAAGTCTCCGGGCAAATAAGAATCTTATATAAAATTTAAAAAAATCTATTTATTTAATTCAAGTTATACCTTTTTTCAGAATCATTTTACTCTTCACCCGTTTATAAAATTAAAAAAAAAAAAAAACAATTTAAGAATATTTCACGTACAACAGAGGACTTGTTGCCGTCACTCAGGGACGTAGCTAAGGGGGGGTATGGGGGGGTGTCTCACCCCCCTAACATTTTCAATTTTCATCCGCAGTCGGCAAATTCGACCTCAGTGGGAATATGTAGGGTTGCGATTTTCGGCATGAGTAAATTTGTCGATGTTTAAGGATATAAATATTTGAAAGTTACAATACTAAAAGTATGTAATCGAATGTGCATATTTATTAACAGAGGTATTCGGCATGAAAACATAAAACTCATGTTTAAATTGAAAAATTTGACTGAAAATTTTGAAGCTCAGGACCTTGACATTATTGACGCCGTGAAACTCATTCGCAGTACAATAAAGTATTTTAAAGACATTAACAACGAAAGCGAAATCAATGCGTTAATTCAAAGCTCCATGATTTTCGTAAAAAAATTAGATATTGACCCTGAATCTGGCTACAAAAAACAACACCGAATTCGTCGTGTTCCGAAAAAATGGAGACGAATCATCTTAAACTACAGCCGAAATAGACTTTGCAACATTTTACCGAAAAGAGTCAAAATCCTTCTTTTTTTTATCTCGAAGTCCACAGAAGAATTGGAAAAAACAGCCAAACTGCTCCAACAATTTCAACACATATTTCAAATTTCGGCCGACAGGAATGCCTTCATGCTGAAATTCAAATTCTTCTTGATAATTGCTTCCAGTGTCAAAATTTTAGGATGATAGCGAGAGAGGCTTTCAAACTAATGACTGAAAGCTTACAAGGTTAATCAGCTTATTTTGACATGTCCAGTGACCTTAGCTTCGAGTGAGCGATCATTTAGTAAATGAAGACTAATAATCAACAATTCGATGCTAATGTTTTCTGCAAAGGATATTGTCGATAAAATGGATTTACATCGAATTGTGGAGCGATTGTCCAAAATTAAGTTATGGCGGGTCACAACTTAACTGGTTGAATCAAATTTCGTGTTTTTGTCTTTGTATTTTTCGATGTTTACATTAACGCTCAAAAAATATATCATAATTAGAGGTACGGAAATATCGTAAATAAAAAACAGGAATTTCACATAAACTAATTTTGGATATTAGAAATTTCGCTGAAATTTGCATAAACACCTAGTTTTGTAAACTTTCTTGTAGTTATTTTAATTTTCTATAACTCTATAGGAATTATGTAGATTCACAGTTAAAGAACTGTTCAAGACTCGCGTTGCACAAAAAAACGTCTGCCAACTGCATCAACGAATTCAGACAACACACGTAGATACTAGTCGACAAAACTAGGAGTTACAGTAACGACGTATGTCTCCCGTGAAAACGGTGCCGTGGAGACTGGCTTTTTATTCACTCAATGTAAGATAAATGTTCGCTCGCGTTCTGATTGATTGTCGATAACATCTTTTCATTGTGAAATAAAGTGCAACTGAACTATTTTCGCTGGCGAAATGTCAAAAACCGGTGTGGAGACTTTCATGTGAAGTGAGTACCACCAAGCGAATTCGATTTCACGATCATCAAAATTTTGACAGTATTTGCATGGATTTCACGTGAACTGACGATGTTAGTACCTACATTAACGGAAAACGTCAGAAAAAATTCTGAGATGAAAAATTATCTCCAATAATTGACAGTTTTGGACAAAAATAAAAGTCCAAATTAGATAATTTCGCATTTATTCGCATAAATAAGCAATTTTTGCCGAAATTCGCATCTCGTTATTTCGTAAAAACGAAATTTCCGTACCTCTAATTATAATTGGTGAATTTTCAAATGTAGTCGGCAAATTTTACTTTTCACCCCCCTAACAAATGTGTGCTCGGTACGTCCCTGCCGTCACTCGACGACGACGGCGAAAAAAAGGATACGAAAATATGTTCACATCGCGTCCGCGAAAAATGGCATGTCAAAAGACATAGACATGGGTCTTGGTGCGCTATATGGCTTGGCTTCCTACTTCAAGAAGATGCAAGTCAAAAGTTGGAAGGTAGCCAAACTTGAGAATGAAAATGGCCAGCGGAAGATTACAAAAAAGAAAGGACGACACCGGAAGTGAATTGTTTGAAATTAATTTCCGCTACTGTTCCGTTTCATATTATGTGTACACTCGCGAGTATATT
The DNA here is from genome assembly GCA_949715475.1 of Microchrysa polita. NCBI lineage: Eukaryota > Metazoa > Arthropoda > Insecta > Diptera > Stratiomyidae > Microchrysa > Microchrysa polita. The sequence continues at coordinate 127,148,346 of OX454415.1, read as the reverse complement.
TATGTTAGTGTCACGTAGTGAGTGAAGAGTTTACGTTTTTTAGTGTTGCATATTTCCTTCAAAAAGGATAAGTTAAGAAAAGTATGGTTGACGTCTTGTTTTTTCGGAAACTCTTTAAAGGGCAATATGAGTTAATATGCAAATGAAAGAGAGATAAATTTGTTTGCATTTAAATATTTTTTGATAAGGTATTTACATATTTATACCCTATACCAGTGATTCCCAAACTGTGGGGCGCGCCCCCCTAGGGAGGCGTGACGGCTTGGGAAGGGGGGGCGTGAGTACGACTTATATATTGCTGTAACAATAAATTTATTTTCATACTAGCTAAGAGCCTCTGGCCAAAAGATCGCTGAAAATATTTTAGGTCGAAATCGCTTTACATTGACGTCTCGTGATGAAAAAAAATTCTTTTGATTTATTACAACACCTTCGGACTCTTATAGCTCCAGTAAGAGCACTGCTTTACTTATCTCATTAAGCCAAAAATATTTTTTTTTTGTGTTATGATGACTTTTTTTTTCTCAAAAAACGATTTTAAGTAAACATTTTCCACTTGCTTTTGGCTGTACAAATCCCCACTATAAATAAAACTGCTTGCTACTGCCAATCTTCCGAAGAAACTCACGTTGAGTGCTTTTCAAAAATGTCCAAAATGTTCCAAAACTTGGGCTCCACTAAGAAACAATTGTGCTTTTTCTACGCAAGAGTGGGTAACGTGTTTGCATACGTGTATTTGCATTGTTAACAGGCAATTCTCTGCATTGGACTATGACAATTCGGTGGCTCAGTGGCAGAGATGTCTATCTCTGAGTTGCTGGTGCGTGGGTTCGAGTCCCACTGTGACCCATGGATGTTTGTGTTGTCCATAAAAATGCTCCTACGGCAGCCGGTTCTTCGATGTAAATCGTCCCGGAGCTACCCGTTGTTAAAAAAACGGCCAAGAGCTGCCAAAACTCCCTTCGATTCAAGAGAGAAAAAGAAAATCCCTTGAATCGCTACAACAACAAAGTCTAGACTTCTGTCCAAAATTAGTGTGTGATTGCTTAAATGTTTGCAAATCATGTCTCAGTATTTTACAGCTTTGAGAAATTATAAGGAAGTTATAAATAAAATAAAGCAATTAACCGAAGAGCGCAAATATATAATTAAAGTCCCCACGAAGTGAACAATGGCGGAAATAAAAATTTTATTATGCCTATTTTCGGTTTTTGGCCAAAATTTTCTCCGGTGGCGCCAGCCTCAGCAGACTTCGCAAAGGGGGGCGCGGACTGAAAAAGATTGGGAACCACTGCCCTATACCCATAAGATGGTATAGGGTATATTGTTTTTGTTACGACGATTTATGTAACACCTCAAAGGATCCACCGGAGGTATGGCAAAGTATATATATAAATGATCAGGGTCGGTCCCTGATTCGAATAAGCCGTGTCCGTGTGTCTGGCTGTCTGTCTGTCCGTCCGTGTGTCTGTCAGTTCGCACGATAACTCCCGAAATAATGAAGCTAGCGTTTTTAAATTTTCGTCAGATGATTAGTTTGGTTAAAGCTTGGATCGTATTAAAAATGGGCCAAATCGAAGCGAGGGTTCCCCTACCTCCCATACAAATGACCCCTCCGTGATAGTTTAATTCGACTATATTTTTCGACAGAATAGCGCTAGCGACCTGAAAATTTCATCAATGCCTAATTGTGACTTATGCTTGAAGTTAGTGGAAAGTGGAGAAGGTCTGCTTTCCCCTACCCCTACATCCCCTACAAAGCAATATTCCGCCATATCTTTTGATAGAATGTCACGAAAAACTTGAAATTTATCGCAAATGATAGCTGCTGGATGCCGTTATAAGATATTAAAGATGTGCGAGATTCAGCCCACCTACCCTTCCCCCCTTAAAAAAAATTAAATCGAATATTTTCGGTTTTACGCGCATTCTAGATCTGTACATGGGTATAGGGTATACACTCATCGTGCTATTCGCACGATTAGAACTCGGTCTCGTTTGAAGTAGTTTTTCCATGTGGCTCTTTTCTAACAAGCTCACGTGCTAATTAAAACTGAAATAGTAAATATCTATTTAAATGCCCTGATTGAATCTATTGTGTGAAAGCATGAAAAATGTGTTTAAATTGCAAACAACTTCATTATCATTATTATTCACTGGAAATCTTCACCTGTTACCTAACATCTAGGCAAAATTAACACAGAAAATCTGTTTTCTGAGTTGGCTTGACAGACGATTGTATCGTCGAGGTCAAAACCAGACTCCCTACGTACTTTACTACAAATCTTTTAAGCTATTCAACGGCTTACATTGTCCGTAAGCCACTCCAATCGGAGAAAAGACCCACTTTACATTGACAATCTATAGTAAAGTTGTACATACGTATCAAGTCAATCAATCTCACCTCAATTTCAAGAGTGTCACCCAACAACATAATGTAATGAATTTCACTTATCATTTTTCTTCTTAGACTCGTCCACACAGTATATGATCAATAATATATCAAATTATACAATATGTATCGTAACCTTGTCCGCTCTCAAAAAAAAAAAAACAACTCCTTGCCGGGGTGGCCGGGCCGGGGCGCTAGTCACTGACACACGTATCAACTCCATATTCAATGCATTTTCCCTCGTACTCTTGTGCCACTTTTCAGGAAGACAAGCGACGACCATAATACCTTCATGGTAGAATCTGTTTCCAGGAGCAGCCGAAGAAGGGAAGGGGATATGACACTTTTGAACGACACTTGAATCTCAATTGTAGGACAGGATATGTGATATAATCGAATATCAGGGGAAATCAATAGATCCCCAAAGACCTAGAAGAACGTGAAGTGGGTACCATGGGGACAGCGGTGGGGTGGCTCAATGAGAAAACGAGTATAAAACACCACACTTGACATAATTTCTCGTACGAGACATCACACATGGCTTGCGGTTTGTATATATATTTAGCATCCATCGTGCGGATGTTTTTCGCTGTGACTCTCGGCGCTCCTTCAATGAACTCAAAAAAGAAGCGCACGTGAACACACGTTGGTTACACGATGAGGACAAATACGGCAGAAGCAAGCCTCCTAAATCAAGTCATGTCCTTCCTCCAATCATTGCTCATTGTCATGTTGTCTTCTCAGGATCGTACAGAATAAAAAAACACAAGTGACTCAAATCGATTTTCTTTTTTACAAATAAAAGCGACCCGACAGTAAAGGAGCATCCGCATCCGTATATATGTGTCTCCTTATGCCCCTGAACTTTTATATATTCAATTTCCATTAGGCCGGAAGAATCATGATGTACACACAACATACTTTTTATTTATAGAGTGCGGAGTATCCTAGCGCGACTATGTTGTTGCTTATGCATTCCACAAAAGACGGAAAAAACAGAAAACGAAGATTCAGGGACTATAATGTGCTTCAGTCATATTTCATGAGGATGTCACGCAATTCACGGTCGTCAACGAGTGCCATCATCCGTCTCTTGAGAATCGCTGCAAGTCGTCGTCTTCGTCGCCGAGTTGAGTACCATCCACATCCGTCCATTGTCTCTGGTATGGAATCTCGGTGAAACGAATGTTGCCAATTGAACACAGGAGCCAACAACATTGTCGCTTGAATGGAAAATGCTAGCTGCTATATTTGAAAAGGAAATTTGCAAATCACGTTCTTGACAATATTATTCAGCAATAGCAGCAGCGTGTGTTCTAGATGCATAGAAGTGGATCCTTTTCGAACATCGTTGGAGGATACGACATACCAAATGTATTAGCCTTAATAAGGATTGACACAATGCGAAACAAAAGATATGTGGAATACGTACTTACGAGAGATGGTATGTATATGAAAATGAAAGTTCCTTTTCGGTAGAATGGCACAATAGAGCTCCCGTATTAAAACCGAAACAATTGGCATGGGTACACGGTATGTCAATGTCATGCTTACGCAACAGGGACACTGAATGAACTTACAAAAAAGGCACAAAAAAGTAACATAGGGTGAATCAACTTAGGAAAACAGAAAGGTCCTGACAGGTTTCATGTCACACAAAAACGTGGTCAACCCTTCGCCAGTTATCACAGGTCAGTAACCTGCTTAATAAAGGATAACAAAGTCAGGTTGGAAATACCTTGCAGCTATCATTGCCGGGGCCTGCGGGAATGAAGGAGAAAAAAACTGTTACTCCTTACCGACAGGCTTAATATAGACAACGATTAGTGAAAGTAATTTTAAATTTAAAATTTTCAATTTTCAATTTCAAGATTCTTAGTTTTCAAGATTTTTAAGATTTTCAATTTTCAAAATTTTCAATTTTCATGATTTTAAATTTTGAGGATTTTCAATTTTCAAGATTTTTAATTTTCAGGATTTTAAATTTTTAAGATTTTTATTTTCATTTATCAAGATTTTTTCTTTCAAGATTTTAAATTTTCAAGATTTTAAATTTTCATGATTTTCAATTTTTAAGATTTTAAATTTTCAAGATATTCTAGTTTAAAGATTTTTAATTTTCATATTTTCAATTTTCATGATTTTAAATTTTCAAGATTTTCAATTTTCAAGATTTTCAATTTTCAAGATTTACTTTTTCAATATTTTCAATTTTCAAAATTTGCAATTTTCAAGATTTTCAATTTTCAAGATTTTCAATATTTAAAATTTCAAATTTTCAAGATTTTCATTTATCAAGATTTCATATTTTCAAGATTTTAAATTTTCATGATTTTCAATTTTTAAGATTTTAAATTTTCAAGATTTTTAATTTTCAAGATTTTCTAGTTTTAAGATTTTTAATTTTCAAATTTCATGATTTTCAACTTTTAAGATTTACAATTTTCAAGAATTTCAAGATTTTCAATTTTCTATTTTCAGGATTTTCAATTTTCAAGATTTTCAATGTTCAATTTTCATTTTGGCGAAAAAAATGAAAATTTGGCAATTTCTGGAAATTGCCTGGAAGGCTATAGTCCGGTTAGTCGATACACCGTGTTTTGTCCAGTAGCCGTTCGTAATGAACCACGGAGGGACGAAGCTGACAGTGAAAGTCGAAAAACGAAGAAGGCTCCTGCAATGAGGACGGCTGGCGGCGGCGGCACGAGCTGGCTGCTACGCTCAGACTCGGAGAAGGGCGTGGATTTTTGCCGCCTCATCTACCCTGTCCACACAAATTATTTCGGGACTCTCGGGCCTTCGGAATCGAACAACACACACATGCGGAAAGGAAAAAATGTGAATTATTGGAAAAAAGTGAACCCTGGCATCAGCCAGTTCAGTCGTCATTTTTGGCTCTCCTAGGCCAAGATGGCTGTAGGTCTCGGTCGTCTTCACCTACGAAATCAAGAAGTCACCAAAATACCGACCAAGAGGTGCGCGGGCTTAACAATAATTTAAGTGCCTCGCTTATAAAATTCGGGATGAGGTAGATCACCTCATCGCGCTAACTCACCTAGGACGGACGGCGGGGAAATTCGCACAAATTAATTGGCGAACATTATTATACCCGAGAAAGTAAAGGCATTTTGCAATCTGAACACAAATAGGCCACATGAAATTTATCTGGATTCTCCTTGTGCCAGCCTTCCAACCGGGGGGTCTCATTCACGCGCGTATTATAAAAAAACATCTTTTAAATCATTGCCATCGTGCACTTTTCAAGTAACCAAATCACTTTTCGAAACCACTTTTTCACGAAAAAGCACTTGGTGAAGCCAAAGGCAGACGCGCTCGAGCCGGCAAAAATCAGACTATCCAATCAGTCACCGGCCCCGTTCTTACATCAACCGGTTCCCTTCACGCCAAAATTGGCGTTACCCAATTCAACTTGCGGGCCGGAACATAGCCGATTTCGACACATAAATATCAATTTTCGCTCTGAGCGGCATTGTGCAAATTTCAATGATTCATTCAACATGCAAATCACTAGAATATCAAAAATGAACCCGAAGCAGAGAATGAATGAATGTGTCCGACGAACTGGTCGTTACACTAATTTGTTCCCGCTCTCTCTTTTTTTCATTAGTGGGCGATACGCTTCCACGATTCTCTTACAAATAACCCCTCCCCTCCGAAAAGCTATCTACGGCACTGTTGTTTAACAGGATGCGGCTCTCCGCTGTGACAGTGGAAAGCTCTTCAAACTTATCAAGCCATTAACTGGCAGAGCTTTATTAACGGAACAACCTGTGAAAAATGTTCTGCTCGTTACCGAAGAACAACGGCTGCGAAGATAGAGAGATCACTTTTTAGAGGTCCTTAACCCTCATCCAGCGGCAGATTTTTACAACGCTTGCCGGCGGCAAAGGTACACCTGTACCTTAGTACATTTTGTATGAAAATCTTCACTATTTGTATGAATTTTGACCGTAAAACCGTTATATTATGTTGACTAGTCACAAATTAGTAACTGTTTTTGCCGAAGTGAATGTTTTAAGAAGTTGGGTTTATGTGGATTTAATTTTTGGAGTGGGTAAATTTAGGAAATAGGCAAAATTTTAAAAAGAAAATTGAAAAAATGGGTTGCTGGAATTTTAATTTGACGAAATCTAAAATTGATTTACAAATGAAAAGTAGAAAACGGTTCAAATTAAGTCATTAATGATTTTAAAAGAATTTGGTATGTTTGATTTGCGAATTGTGGAGTCTTAGGTTAAAATTTACCCCCTGCCCCCAATATATTATTCTGTTACTAGAACCCGTTATCGCTAACGAAAAAAACGTCAATAATTATAAGATTCTCGTTATTTTCCATAAAACAACAATATTTGAAGCAATAAATATATTGGAGAAATTAGTTAATGTGTTATTATACGAAAGAAAGGTCCTGTCAAGCAACAAGCAAGTAGAATCGGCTAGTATAATTTTCAGTCTCTAATCTTTGTAAATCTAAACTCAGGCCAATTCCTATAGTAAAAAAAATATCTAAAATTTTAATTGTGATTGTTGTTGGTTAATTGTAATATATTTGTTCGTATATGTAATTAAATCCAAGGATCGATTGAAAAATTAAAACAAGAAACCGAAGACATGTGGTCTATTCTATAGCAATTAGCGGTATCTATATATGGTACCGACGTACAATTCAACCAAGTTTATGTACCACCCAAACATTCATTTAGAAATTTGATTGGATGCTTCTGCTGGTTTTCAGCTGAAACTTCAAAAGGAACTCGGGTGGAGGTCCCGAATTACACAAATAATAAATATTAGGTGATGGAATACAAATTATGTGAATTTGTGGTAAAGAAAATCAACCTCAAAAATCCAAAATTTTAGCATTTGTTACAAACTTAATTTTCACTAGATGTTATGGGGGAAAGAAGGCGTAATACTTTGTATTGGTTGCCCAAAGCCATTACTTCAAAAAGTTTGGTATTCTAGTAAAAGTCTTCAGATTGATGTCAAATAACCAAAAACCGCTGTATGAGTTAGCCTAGTCCTTATAGATCGATATCTCCAAGGACCTTGATCATTACAAATAAAATTCGTAAATCAAATAATTCTGTACATCACTCGATTCTCAACTTATTAATGCTATAATAAATCTCTCTAAGCATGATCATTCACCAAAAATATTTTATTTTCGTTTTTTGTAAATTTTCTGTCATACAAAATATATGAAGGTACAAATGTACCTTTGCCGCCGTTAAAGGGTGTAAGATTAATTTTGCTCCCTAACTTGGGGATGGGTGGTCACACATTTCTGAAATTTGGAATACATATTTTAAACTAAAATCGTAGAGATGTCAGACAATTTCAGCCCGATCGGAACCATAGCAAAAAAGTTACGGTGTTTTAAAAACGAAAAAGGTACACCTGTACCTATCCCGCTGGATGAGGGTTAATAACACCTTCGGGTCTGCAAGTGCATCTTCGTTGCCAGCAGAAGACGTCCCTCAAACAGACAGCATTAGTTCCGGTCCACCATCTAAAAAGGAACTAACAGACGCTATCAAATCAATGGACGCCGGTAAAGCCCCGGAGATTGATGGAATTCCGACTGAATTTTTAAAAGCGGATGTTAACGCTTCAGCGGATATTCTTCTTCCCTTAGTCCAAGAGTGTTGGGAAACTGAAACTCTTCCCTGTGAGTGGAAAAAGAGCGTAATTATTAAGATTCCGAAGAAAGGTTACCTAAAGAATTGCAATAATTGGCGTGGGATCTGTCTACTTACTGCTATTTCCAAGTTGACGGCTAAGATTATTTTAGGACGAATCAAGGAAAAAATCGATGACACATTGAACGATGAACAGGCTGGCTTGCGCGAAGGGTTTTCCTGTAGCGACCACATTAACACCCTCCGTATTATCATCGAGCAATCCGCGGAGTGGAGATCCTTATTACATCTCATGTTCATCGACTTTGAAAAAGCCTTCGATAGCGTTCATCGTCACTACATCTGGGATGCCTTACGGAGACGAAATATTCCAGATAAGATAATCTCCATCATCAAGGAATCGTGCAATGGATCCCAATGTCACATCCTGCATAAGGGCAAGCTTTCCGATCCTTTAAAGGTGCACAGTGGAGTGAGGCAAGGCTATGCATTTTGTCACCTATTCTTTTCCTTATTTCCATTAGTGATGTACTCGGCTCTGCACTTCAATTACATCGTAACAAAGGTATCAGATGGAAATTGTTTGATCACCTTCAACATCTGGACTACGCTGACGACATTTTGGGGGAAAGCGGCATTTGGATTTCGGGGCAGGCAGTCGAAAAAGTCGGTGAATTTTGCTACCTCGGAAGCGTATAGTTACAGCAGATGGTGGAGCGGATGCTGATGTAAAATCACGAGTGGATTTCTTCAATTTGACTCCTATCTGGCTAAACAACAATATTTCCAGACGCACCAAACTCTGATTCTTCTTCCAATGTGAAATCCGTGCCAAGGGTCAAAGAGATTACTGATAAGTTGCAAAGTTTTTTAAATCGTAGCCGCATCCTACATATTCGTTGGCCGGAGATCATTTCGAATTAGGATCTCCTTACTATAACTGGCCATAGGAAAGGATAGGCACTTCGATCAAAAGACTTAAATGGCAATGGATAAGTCACACCTTCCGAAGAGGGCCCAATAACGTCGCAAAAAAGGCCCTAAACTGGAATCCACAGGACTACGGAGCAAGACGCCGTATTGGACGGCCAAGGAACATGGATCGGTAATTAGCGAAGCGAAAAGCCTAAATCTTAGATGGTCGCAGCTAGCACCGTTGGTGCAGAACAGAACGAGGTGGAGATTAGGCGTAGTTAATGCCCTATGCCCCACAAGAGGTTGACAGGAACTAGAGAGAGTAGCATTAGGTGGCCTAACTTCCTCTCAACTATACCACTAATCCTATACATTTTATCACTCTTTTTGTTTTTATTCTTTGCACCTATTGTTCAACGATTTATGACTTTCTCCCCTATTTGTAATGTTTTATCACTTCTCTTCAAACTGCCATTTAGAAGAAGCCCTTTTTTATCATCCTCCTCATATCAGCAACCGATTCTTCGCTCCTTCAACAATATGTACGTTCACTTTTATCCATGAATTATGGCCCAATAAAATGAAATCTATCAATATACCGAAACCTATCCGCCGCTAGCCCATTCAAAACACAGCTCCCACCTACGCCAAGCGCCGCTTGTACCGTCGTCCTTGCCGTAAACGATTCTCTTATATTTTTAAGGTCACAATTAGACCCGCGATGTAAAATTTTTTATTATAACATTGTCCCGGTAATTTTTCTTCAATTTATAGGTCATTCCCAGCGTATACTTCTTTTATCATCTTAGCTTGATTTTTATGATGCTCCCCGGCAGCCAGAGCATATCCTTTTGTGGCTCGGGCTCGACCGGCTGGTCGTCCTCGCGCGTTCGATATGGTGCCAGTGCGTATCCAATGATTTTGTCGAATGTATAGCGACCGTGCCTATATAAGCATGGAGACTATAAAATTAACGATGTTAATTAGAAAACAGTTGCGATAATGAAGATAAAGCTATGAATATTCCGCATCTTATTAAATTCGTTCGGGCAATCTACTCTACTAAACGAATTTTCTTTTTTACCTCACTATAAATTGCCAACCCGGGCAGGTGAAAATGAAACTGTTAAGCTACTTTTGCGGCAAAAGGTTGGCCATTATGTAGTGCGGCCGCGAGATTTAATACCTCATTGTTCATTTAGTTGGGAAGGAAAATGAATCTAATAAGAAGTTTGGCTCGTTGAAAGGATATTACGAGTATTTTGGCTGGTAAATGTATTGAGTTATGAGACGGTAAGAAGTTTATGAAAATATTTACAATATTTAAATGAAATCCAATTTTATGTATATTTTGGTAATTTCAATTGATAAAGTGTACACCTCGACTTTACAGCCATAGCACAGTTTTATCGATTTAAGTCTACACGCCCTCGCATGTGTGCAGTGCATACCTACCTACTTCCACATTTAAGCTCTACACAGTATCTGATTCTTACATATCAACTGGAACTATGCTCGTATTATGCTTTTCAATCAATCATCTTTTGAAATCCTTTGTAAAGTCCCATTATCATATTTATTCTAAGGTTTTACACACAAAAGGCAAATAGAACGACCTAAATTGTGTATACCTACCTCATCCTCTTAAAAAATAACGAAAATTCGTACACATGATGATCCCCAAGGAAGCAGCGCTTTCAACTGCTAACTTGCCGGAGGCGCAGGCACAATAAAGAAGCTAACATTTGCTTCCGACACTGAATTACGATATCACTAAAATGGACCCTGAGGCTACATGTATGTAAGGTACGAGGATATTCGCCTGGCCTATTCTATTATGAACATACTCGTATGGGTACGTATGTGTTCATACACGTGAAGGTGCGGTCGTGAAATGTGTAGTCGACAAAAGCACAAAACCGCGACCTCTATACACAACTGTCTGCGCAAAAAGGATATCAAATAAAATTTTCGTCGAGATATGTTTTTGCGCGATTTTTTCTTCGTTTTGCACCTAATGAAATATGGGCCTTCTGTGTGTAAATGTACAATGTACCTAAAACCTGTCCATGTTTTCCCGGAACATTTACAGGATGGAGGACGCATGTAAGGCGTCTCCCAAAACTTTGGCCTTTTAGTCACTTTGCCATTTCTGCAATGCAGAATATACGTCCTGAACGGGAGTGGGAATATTCGCGTTATATGTATGTACATTATCATTTTGCTGGAAATGAAAAAGACCCTGCGGAAAATCTCCATGAAAAGTGCCAGCGCAATGATTGTACTCGTATACGTAGGTATGTTCGTTTGATACAGACTTTTTCTCAGGAGGCAATACCACTTCCTGCTTTTATGGCGCGGGAATAATTAATTTCTTTGATATACAAAGGCGGCAAGATATGTGGCGTTGAATGACTACATATACGCGCGCGGAGGTGTTATATTCAGGTGCTGGCATAAAATAAGCGATTCGGTTAAGTATAGGACATAAAGTGAGGTTTTTAGAGGTGAGATGTTGCGCATTTTGATATTAATTGAGGGACTTTGTTAGAAAGCTGATATTGGATGTAACGTGTAACTTGTTGCTGGGATGAGGTAGTAGAGTTAGTGTGCTGTGTAATTGCATACAGACATACATAGAGAATCCACGGTCATCCACATTTTTTGAAACAGGTGTTTTTTTCAAACATTTTTGACAAGGGATTGCTGCAGAAAAAGGCCAAGGCTGACTTAACTCACTTGGGTTAAAGTCTTCTTATTCGAAGTCGAACTTCATGCCACACTCAGGCCCTTATTCATTAACGTCTCTATAGTAACATTCATTGACTTAATGTCTCTTTAAAATTTAAATCAAATGCCGTTTCTAATACAAATTCTCAAGTCAGGTTGCCTTAACTGAAGGCTTTATTCCGAGTCTTTCGTAATTTAACCGAGAACGTCGGTCGGCCAGTCTCGCTCAGAAGGGGGCTCGTGTTGTTATAAATTGTAGACGCTACTTTCGTAACGTGGTTTCGGTTCGGTCGTAATTAATCATTTAATTTCATACCTTCAATTTAACCTTTCCCTATTATAAGTTAATTCACGATCATATATGTTAATGTCCTTCACGTTCCATACTCCGGCCTCCTCGTCTCGGCTCGTCGACCAACTTATAGGTGGAATTGGACACCTTTTTTTGGCACGATTAAAGGTATGTTCCTATATATTCCGGAGCGAACTTGGCCGAAAAGAACTTGATGCGTCGGAGATAACATAATTTCTTCTCATTACACGGTCGTTTGGTAGAAATTCGACGGGTCGGTGGCGCAAATTGTACTGACTTTTGCTTGCTTCCGCGGCTCGTTTCAACCTCGCAGCGATATCCTTTCGCAAATCTTCTCCAGAAGTATATGTTTCTCCGTGATAGGATCCGCGATCAAACCCGACTCGTCCGGACGAGTAACACATTCGCGATGCGTGACGATGTCGCGACCGAAATTCAGGAAATAAGGTATGACACTAGCCACATCTTGTGTGAACTTTTGGAGAGCACATCCTATTTTCGACAAGTCATTATCCTTATGTGTGATTGTCCGTCCAATACGACCGTAGCATGAGTTTTACGTTTTGATTGGCCCTTACAGTTGGATTCGCCTGTGGGTGATAGAAGGCTGTGGATTTTGCATATCCCCCACGGTTGCGTAGGGTCGTCTACTCTAGAAATCATTTCTCCTACCGGTCAATTTCTGTCCGCCTTAACAGACTCTGGCAAACCTTGACTGAAAGAAGTTGTGTTCGGGACGAACAGGTTTAAGGATGGAGTAATGTGTCCAGGATACCACATATTATATTTGCTTAGTTTACAGCAGAAGCCGCTAGTGTCGCTAACGAGAAATGGCACGGACATATTGCTTGATATAATACAACAACGACTAGTTAGAGTTCAGTACAACGCCGAAGTTTCCGGAAAAGTGGAAATGACGTATATAGGGCGTCTATTGGCGAGCAGAGAGTCCAGTTTTAGTCGGGAGTGAATGATGTCGGATCTGTAGCTATAGTAAATTTGTAGACTGTGTGTATCCGTGAGCAGAACTTTTTTTTTTTAATTTTTTCATTACTATGACAATAAACATCCTTCCCTATCTATGGTTATAGTGGGCTCCATTAGCGCGGCTTTAAATTCATTTAAGAGGATATAACTTTACACAAGATTTAATGTGTATAATCTACTCATTTTCTGCCTTTGGCTTAGACTATCTTGCAGATAAAAAAATTCTCATTGTTCGCTTTACAAGGACTGTTAGCAGCATAACACATTCCCCGTAAGAACACACTCTCGGATTTATCTGATGAATGAGCCTGACAATCGCCCAACACAGCAGGGAATCCTCCTCATTCAATGAAAATTGGGGGAGAATTCGATTTTTTTCTCTCTAAAAATGTCGTAGATCTCTAGACTGCCATAGAGTAGATATAAATTATCGTCTCTAACTTCAATGATGTTGTTTTGTTGCGAGAATTGAATCGAAAATTCTCGAGAGAACATTAATTACATCATTTGTGGATTGTTTACGACACACGAACATTCATTTTGACCATTCTCAATCTATTTTGTCTTCGGATTAGTCTAGTGTAGGACGAAGGCTGCTTCTTACAGACAGCTTGGCTCTACGAGTAATACATTCTTGCTTTAGTCTTTCTGCTTCTTTGATTTCAGAAAACTATGTCCAATGAATGGATATATACTTTTGCCTTGTTTCGGAAATTGTTGTGATCCTTTCGCTCTCTCTCTCTCCCTTCTCAATTTTCTATTGTCCTGGACACTAGAATCTCTATATACAAATATGTATGTTGAGTCCGTCCTTGATGTGAACCAAACCAATGAATACAAAAATAGAAAAGGCAAAAAACTATATAATTTCCCTGTTTTGGACTTTCAAGTGGACTACATTTAACGGACTATTAACTTTCTTGTCTCGTAATACGGTTACTAATATTACAGTTGTCGTCCTTTTGTTGCTCCCATATAGTCCATCCCATGCCATATTTGGTTGGTGGGGATTCATGTTAAGGTTGTTATCGATTTGATGTTCTACTCGTTGTAGATGATAAAAATTTTCTCGTAATGCGAAAAAAGAAACATGAATTCCGAAGGATACACACGCTACACGACGGCAGTATCCTTTTCTGCAATGGTTTGGAATTTATTGGAATTTGGTCGATGAGGACCTCCATAAATTTCGTCGACGGGAATATCTTGCCATACTCGGTATAGGTATAGAGACGTGTATTGCAGAAAATGTTATGCAAACATCTGTCCTGCCTGTCCATAATGTTGAGCTATGGGTCAGGGTAAAAGATGCTTTTGGATTGATTTGTTATTATGAGGATATTTTTATCTATTTTTTCTTCTTTTTCGCTTTTTATCCCAAGAGTCTTGAAGTAGTACTTTTACTGATTGATTCTTGAAGGGGCCTCTTATTGAAGAGATATAGAGGGATTTATGAAATTCTATTGGAAAGATCGCGATGGATTTGAAGAAAACAAAGAATGTACATATATTCAGATTTATGTCTGAAGTCAATATTTGTGCTTATTCACGCTGATTTGATGTGCTTAGTCGTTATGTAAATTATTTACCAGTCTAATGCATATAAACAGTTAAAAAAAAGGTTTGCAACAGTCAAAATTTGCTAGCGACATCTCATTGAGGGTTTTTTAGGGTTATTGTGGTCAGATCATCAAAACTTTCTCGCTACCTATTCACCCCAATAAATGGATGCACATTAAGCAACTGAATAAAATTTGGGCCCATGGGTCGCAATTTTGAATGCCATACTAAATGTGATATTGCATTCGTTTCCAATAGGATGCAGTTCTGTTCTTCAAAAGTGAGACTTCATGACTTACGTGAAATAACTGAATGATGTATCATTCGTAATGAATGAAAAATGCACACCGCAATATAAATTCATATGAATCCCATGTCAAAATAATTATTAAATTTTGCATAAATACGGAAGAATGGCTTCAAAGCCGTCCAATTTCTGCAGAGGCAACATGTTTTTGCAAACAACAAAAATTGATTTTATTAAAAACTGCTAGCTAAGCTTATAAAAATATTTGTTGTCTGCAAAAGTATGCTGTGACGGCCAACTTGTCGTAACGCGTACAAACCAACCGCAATATTCCGTTCCGTTCCGTTAACCATCCAATCCGTTACGTTTGTCAAAATATTAGTGCAAAGCACAATGCTCCGTTCCGTTCTGGCAGTTGTCATACTTGACGAATACGTATATGTGGCAGTTTTTTTGTCGGAGTTTCTTTAAAAGTTAGGATTGTTTTTTCATTTATACTAACTGTACTTAATGTACGGCTTCGATGAACTGCTCGTCATCCATATCCGTTTGTTATGCTTCTGAACTGTCAGTTTGCATAAAGTGAGGTTATGTGATCCGTAAAAGTTGAGTTTTGGTAAACTATTCCGATCCATTCCGTTCCGTTACGGCCATTGTGTGCGTTTACATGCCCAGTCCCTAAGGTCTACTTTGACAGCTGAGCGGAACGGAACCATTGCGATTGGGCCTTAAGGCTCATGTGTTGGTACACTTACGCCAACAACATGAATACGTAAAGAATCAATTTTGCGTTTGTCTTATAAGTATAGTAAGAAGAATTTGACCAAGGAACGAATCATATTTGAGGAGAAAACAACCATTATATTTTCCATATGCAAGCACAATACTGATTAATGGCATTTCCCTCAACTGACCATCATGTGTTTTACTTTCAATGCGTCCTATAGATACAGCACGTCGACTCGTGATGCACGAAGTGAAGTTTATTTTTGACTATTTTGACAACATATGACGCCAATGCTGGCTGGGTACCTCTAAAACTCGAATACGAACAATTTTATCATTTTTCGAAGGACATTTTTAACACATCACCTTCAATGAACTTCTAAGTGCACGTGTAACTGCACTCTGCAACAATTTGCATAACTTGTCTTGTATAATTATCCCCACATTTTCCGTGCACGTAATTATACTCAAGAGCGATGCAACATTATGCAAAATTAGTGTACAAAAAATGCATATATGAGCTTCATGGTGCAAGTACATAGTTCACATCATACAAAATTAATTCTGTTGTCAGCGCCGCTGCAATGTACTTACACGACACGCGCATACAACATACATTTTATGTTTTGTATGTCATTACTTCAATTTTATATAGTATATATCCTTTTGAAACACACTCGTAAACAATAGACCATTACGACAAAGAGGTGCAAAACTATTTTCAGCAAAATGGAAACATAGAATGTGCTGAGTGGTGAGAATGATGAGAGATCCTCACCATGGCAAGGCGTGTAAATCTGTATGGCCTTACACACAATGAGAGCGTTTTGTTATTTACAAATGAGATTTTAGATGTGTTCAGGGAGTGTTTTGAGAGATATGAGTGTAAGGGGTAAGGGGTAAGGGCGGCAAGCGTGCTAGATTTCATTGAAAGTAGGTTGCTTGCGTTCTATTCAAGATGTCCTATACAGAGATTTTAATAGGGCACCAGGAGTCGAATCATGTTGTGTTGGTTTTTCATGCTGAGTTAATATTCTGAATTCCATTCAAAGGATGTCATTGGTGCTTGCTTCAGAATAGGCGAAATTTTAGTCAATACGAACATAAAGTCAATATGCAACTAGCGACAACGACAGACCTGATACGAAGCAACTAACGAAAATAATACAGAGCTGTGCACCGAAATCGTCACAAACGAACAACACAGGAAGCGATCGTCCTCCTGACTGCAATTGTTTAAAAAATTTAACGACGCATTTACCAGAAATTGCCAACCGCCAATACAAAAACGCATGTATAGAAAGGAGAAAACGCTATGCCCAGCAGCAAGCCGAATCGTTAAGTTACTGCACTGACTCAAGATCTTTCTGGAAACTAGTAAGGAAGATAAACGGAACTGACGGTTACACTATTGGCATCGCAATGAACGTGAACCCCTTAAAACATAATTTCATGCAAATGCTGCAAAGTGGTAATGTTGAAAACGCTATTCAATTTGCGAAACCGAATTGGCATCACCATACTCTGGATTCGGCAATAGGTGCAAGTGGATCTGCTCAAATGTAAGGATAACAAAGCGGCAGGAAGCAACGGGATCCCAGCGGAGTTATACAAATACGGTCCTGAGAGCCTTGTGGATGTTCTTTGTGGCGAATGCAACAGAATTTTCGATAGTGGGGTCATTCCCAGCGAGTTCCGGGACGCAGTTGTTTTCCCAAAATTCAAGAAAGGAAATGTTGATTTTCCAGCATATTATCGCGGAATTTCGTTCTTGAATTTATCCGGGAAAATTGTCACGACCATTCTAAAATCGAAATTAGCTAAGTGGCTAAAGGTGGAAAATGTAATAGCTGAAAATCAAGCTGGACTTCGACAGGGTTACTCGACAAGCGGCAACATTTTTGTTTTGGGCGCGATTCTACCTATGCGAAGGCCAGAAACTGTATGCATACTTTGTGGACGTTAGCGCTGCATTTGATACGATCGACCGACAGAGTCTCTTCTACAAGCCTTACAATTGCGGAATGTCCACGAAATTTGGCGATATATTTGAAAGGCTCTGCGAAGTTACACACGCAACAGTATGGAATGGAACACAGCTATCAACATCTTTCAACACAAACGTAGGCGTGAGGCAAGGATGCAAGCTTAGTCCAGTTGCATTTGCGGTATTCGTAAATGACATACTTTGACTACATGAGTTTGGACTACTTTTGAAAGGGCTTTTGTACGCAGACAATATGGTCTTCTCGGCTGAATCTCCGGCGGACCTGCGAAAAATGATAAGTCATTTAGAATGCTACTGCACGCGATGGAAGCTTACGATCAATTTCGTTAAGTCGAAAATAATGGCATTCAAAAAAAGGTTTTTGTCTCGCACGTGATGAGAAATGGACCTACATGGGACCTATAAGTATTTGGGGATATTGATTGCCAGCAATTCGAATATGCAAACACATCTCGAGGAAAAGCTCAAAGGGGCGAAATGGGCGAGTGGAGTTTTAGGCTCCTTGAAACCAAGTTGTATTTAGTCATTGGCTGCATTCAGCGAACGGAATTGACTGGAAAACACTGGAAATGCTACAAGAACTACCCGCCACCGCTCTCTTTCTCCGCTGAAAAGCCATCACACACAATGAGAATCTTAATTAGAAGAGCACTTTTCTACTAAATTTTTCGTTCGAGAAAGAGGTTGGTGACGGACAATTCTTGTAGCACTTCCAGTGGTTTTCCAGTGAATTTCGTTCGCTGAATGCAGCCAATGAATGGAGTTTTTGGTTTTTGAGAAAAACGTCGTGAAGGGTGGATTACACAGAGTTGGAGTCTAGTTTTGTTTTTGGTTTGCGAGAGACCAGGTCGCGTCGCAGTAGTGAGTTAGTGAGGTTTGTTTTTTTTTTGTGGGCGAGTGAATTTCAGTGAAAAACGACGTTTCATCCGGATTTTTGGGTGTGCGAAAAATGCTCTTGAATCGCGGTCGTCTAGCGGTCGCTTCGCTATTTCGCTATTTGTTTTTGTGTCTGGCACGGCAGGGACGCCGTCAACGACGACAGTTTTGTGTTGCTGTTTTCCTGGTGCATTTTTCTTGGGATTTGAAGCTGCATCGATGATGCAGAAAATGCAGCCCTAAATGTATAAAGTTTTCTAAGCTGTCTCTAAATCAATCATGCTATACGCTGCGCAAGTATGGGGTAATAAAAAGTATGAAGAAGTTGAAAAACTGTTGAGATTTTACTTAAAGCGTACTTGTCGTTTTCCCCTCAGTACTCCTAACTATATGCTCCATCAGGAAACCGGATTAGCCCACTTATTTGTGGGGACTTTGAATATTCACCTCAACTATTTGAAAAAGGTGTCAGCGATGAATAACGATCGGCTACCAAAGAAAATATTAGTGTATGCAGCTGAAACTAAAATAGTATTTATGGCAGATTTGGTGGAATTAGCGAATAGGATCGGTTTTGAATTTAACTGGAATGACACAGTCGAAACTAGCCGCTGACTACAGACTCTCTTAAGCGAGATTAAATTGCCGGAAGCCCGGGCAGTTGCAGAAATTGCGAGTATGACTCTACACAGAGAGATATATGCGAAATTAAACCACGACCTATAGGAAAACACATACCTCTATAATGATTTTCCAACTTAATACAATTTCGTTAATATTCAAAGCTAGAGAGTTGGAGGAGTTGCTCCCTCTAAATTACATCCCTCACAGTGAAATTTACCCATATTATGTAGTCTATGCAATTTGCGACCAAAAGAAGACACAAATGATTTTATTGGTGCTTGCCTCGTATTGAAGGAAGTAAGATCACTTTTTGGGACGGATACCCTGAGTAACATGTAGGTGAACGCAGTGTTAGATGAACTGGATTGGAATAGCTTGTACGAGTTTTGTAAAATCGCATTACGTTATCGACACCGCTGTCGAAAACTTTAGTATTATTATATAAGAGAAAATATTGATTTACCAATAAAACATTTATCTATCTATCTTATAGGCACACATTTCTACAATGATCACGGTTGAACCTTAAACATTGACCAGTCGACATTTCAGGGTTGTTTTGTGATCAACCGCAAAGCTAACAATTCACCTACTCGACTAGCCCCGATTCATCAGAATAAAGGCTTCAATACCTCTCTACTTCAGCTGTCGAAATGTCAATTGAAAGTAGTTTTTTGTTTGTTCTTTCAAATTTAATCAGATGATTCCTCTGTAACTGTACCAGATTTAAAATGAGGACATAAATAAATAAGCCAAGTATGGCATGCATTTCACCAAAAACATTCAACTCCATGGCGGGATATCCTCAAAGACAATAATGGAGTAGTACTTCCTCGTCGTATGTATTTTCTAGCACTCTCACAATAAGGTGAGTATACTCGTAGTACTACTAGTGTGCAACATAAAATTAAGCTCCTAGATCTATTCTCGTGCAGCGTTATGGCACATAGAGGATGTAGCATACGATTTTCAGCATCGTGCATATCGACACAGTTTCAAGGACATGCTGAAATATGTATTTTTTTCAAGTGTATTTGTCAGCCCTATCCGTTCGCTATTCTGTTAAGTGTCTTTGTCTGCTTTTACGTTTTCACACAGGCGTGCGTGGTCTATATGAATATTTTCGGAGAGGATGAATCCGTGGCATGGCGTCATTGATTATCGTTAAAAGCCGCATAGCTCTGAAGTGTTCGTGTCCGAAACCTGTCCAAGAGAGATCATCTTCTTACAATGTTTATGCAAAGCAAAATAAAAATCTTTCAATCCATCCAGCATTTATATGTGTACTCTGCAAATAAGCACTTTCTCCTAAACCAAAACCCCTAGCTCCAGTAAACCCACAAAAACCGACAAGATTCACTCTTTAAATTACTCAGTCACCACACAATCGGTTCAAAAGTCAAACATAACCGCGCACCGCACTCATAGTATGCAAAATAAACCACAAACGAATGTCATTTTAATGCTAACGAACAAAAACTTCTACAGAGGGGCGGAAAACTCTATTTAATCGAACAATTTAACAAAGACCGAAACTTATGCGCTATTCAGCAGGAGTGATCCCATTCCATCCCGTAAAAACCCTCGATTTGCATTCACAGGGACCTTCTCAATAATCATCGTCATCGTCATACACGAGAATACTCTTCTCGTATATTCGTACAATTTATCGAGGAATATGTGTCGTCGTAAACTAAATAAATTGATGGAAAAGGAAAAGTTACCACAGATAAAGTTTTCCAACATTTAAATTTCCTGCTATGTACCATGCTCTACGTGTTAGGATATCGACAGTAGTCTACAGTCTACACATCCTCTCTTAACTTCTGCTCGGCATTCGCTATGAGAATGAGATAATACAAATTTTATGGAAGAGAAAAGTTGCGAAAACTGCATATGTAATACGTGCTACACACAGGAGGAGATTATACTCGTATATGTACTCGTGATTTAATCAGCGAAGTTTTAAAGAGGTGGGGATGTTAAATTTGATGTGTTAAAATATATAAGAAGCGCCACAGACCCTCCGATCGATTGGCGAGATTTTTTAATTGCGAGATAGATCGGAAGGTGTATGTGACGTGTGGAACGTATTTCCATGCAATTTTCCGTACAAGGTGTCATGACAATCATGTGTTCTCAGTTGCTGATTTTTACATAGACCTGTGGTCATTCTTCATGCTGTGGTTGTGGCGGTCATTAACCATCAGAAGTAGCAATCGATATCCATCTTCCATCGCCGAAAATGGTACAATTTTCGTTATTTTGTGTTGTGTCTTGTGGACCCTGAGACTGTCAATTTCAGATTGTCCGATAAATTGCCTAGAGTGTGTGCTGTACGGGCGGCAGATCGATTGTGGGCAATGGATTGACCAATAAATCGCTAGGTATGTGGCGCCCTTAAGATATAGTGCTTGAGGTGACTTTTAATCATAGTGACGAAACGACCTCCTTCAAAAACCCAAAAATTGAGAAAGGAAAAATCGTTGCAGAATTCTTTTGTTGTGAAAAATAAAACAAAAGCGCATGTCTGAGGAGATACTTGCAAAACAAACGGTTCATGAAGAACATTATTATACAGCTTGTTTCATTTCTATACTATCAAATTTACGGAATATCGGTAATACGAAATTCATTTACGGGGGATTCCAAAAGCACATAATCAGCATACATAATTCAGCAATTTGTTTCATTTCGAGGATTTCGAATTACCGAATATTGGCGATGTATACCATCTCGCTCTGTCGGTCACTTGGTTGAGTCGCACTCTACGATGCTAGTAATCTAGAGGTCCGGAGATCGAATCTTGGCGTGGTCCAGGAAATATATAGTGCTTGCAACATATATACACTCCTCTATATGCAATGTAACGTTGACTCGAATAGAAGAAGAAGATGCCATCGTGTGGTGCAGGCAACACCCGTCTAAGGGGGAGGCAAACGGGGCATTCGCCAGGAGCTCGAAATTTTAGGGTTGGCTTTTTGGCTCGCACTCGAATAAAAAAGTTGGGAAAAGCCCAAAGGAAAACATTTTTTTTTTCAACATAAATTTCGATTTAGTGGAAAGGTAAAAGTGGAAACGAAAGTTGTGTTTGAAAGAGTCGCGCAAATATTCTCAGCACCTAAAAATGTAACCCGTATTTGCCCAAATTACTTTTTTCTCTAATATTCAACTTCTTTTTGGTATATCAAGCCGACAATACTCCCGAGCACATTTGCGAAAAAAAACTTTTTTTTTTGTAATTGTCATTGTTGCAAATAATAGCAGCACCAAAAATGGGGCGTTGGGCATGTTGGGCTCCATATATCGTAGATTACCCACAAATTTGCTTGAGCCCTAAAGGGAACACCACTGGTAGATGTCAATTTTATGCTGTTATTTGGAAAAATGTATTTTTTTCAGCTGGGGATCGGTAGGTAAGCCTGGTGGGGTCGAATCAAGAACTATTTTGGAGAGGTTCCATAGGAACATGTACTTAGATACTACATTACATTAAGTATATAGTTTTCCCTTAATTGTCGAAGTCACGGTGAAGTTCATTTTGAATCGTCTCAGCAACTCAACCACTCTTATTGGGGTCAGGTGGGTCCAGTGGGTGCGATGGGTGGCTGCGACGAGCGAATGTCAAAGGACTTGAAGAAACAGCCGAAGCTTTCAGCACACAGTAAAGGTGAAAAACTCAAAACGAGTGGACGACCAAGAGCTCGATGAATGTACTCCGTAGGTGAGGAAGTCCACCAGCTGTTGGGCTTCCGTAATTGGAGGTCAAGGTCGCGTAACCGCGACAATAGGAAGTCAACGATAAAGGTGCCGGACTGTGGTTCCACATTCATGATGATGAAAGGTGACAAAGTATACAAAATCATTTCGTTAATCCTAGTTTGACACCAATATTTGTATTAGAGGTTGTCGCTTTCGTATGCATTAGAGTAGAGATTTAGAAGAAACTATTTATTCAAGGCTTAATTGTCAGCAGACTTATATCGCAGAATCTGTCGGATGAGATTTCTGATACGAAAGCAATATAATTTCAGTAGGGAATACTAGCTTCTTCAGCGACGAAGTCAAATTATTACCATAGCAAAAAAATCTGGATCTGGAGATTTGTCGAGAAATAATTACTACCGTTGAACTATAGGGTGCTAATGGGCTCAAAAAAAGTTTTTGGTTTGTATTTTTTAGGCTTACTTTTGCCGTACCAGTTAAATTTAAAAATTTAAAAAGTGTACCGTTTTAAAAATGGGGTGTTGGGCATACATGGGTTAATAAAAAAATCTCCTGTGAAAAATATCATGCCCAAGTACCAGTTTGATCACATATTTTTTCAGTCTTTTCGGATAACTTCCAATTATTGATTACTTCAGTTTGTTCCAATTACATTAAAAGGATCAATTACAAATGAGGTGATTTGAGTTTCGACAAGATGAGGGATAGAACCACAGTACACATTGCCTTAATATATGTTTCCGGCCATGCTAATATTGGGATATGGCTAGGTTCCTCCGATTCAAATAGCTGTAGCTGCCTCATTATCTATAAAGATTGGCGAGACGATACATTTATTAACATAAGTCACGTTGAAACCACAGAAAGAATCCGCCCACGAAAAGGTCTAGCAAATTTAAGTTTATCTGTTTGCGCAGTATGTAAGGAAGTTATCGAAAACTATTCCCATAGGTAGGTAATGAAAGCAAGCACCATTTGATAAAAACATTATCTAGAGTGGAATTTCTAAAACATGAATTGAATGAAAAAACGTTCGCATTCCTTTTAGATTTTTTCCATCGGTGCAAAACCGTCCAGGTGCCTCCCGTGTGTCATCTATGTATATTTTTTTTCGCGCTGGTGAAAAATATGGTGCTCGGGGAATTTAATACTAACCTTTAAGTTTCTAATTAAAAAAAAAGAAGAAATATCTACTTAGCTTTGCTTTGGTGAATTGCGTTTCAGAGTCTGAACGATAGCCGAACATGTTTCTACTACCCCGATCAGTGGGTAAAGATTATATTCACTGAATTACTGAAGCGTTGGTTCAAATCCCAATTTTTATGTTGTTGTTATAAAAATCTTCCTATGGCAGCCGGTTCCACGATGAAAATCGTTTTACAACAACCAATACCTGTCAAACCACTCGATTCAAATGAAAAACAAATCTCTCTACAATCGCTTCTACAACGGCATCTACTATCTACTATCAATCTGCCTGATATATGTAGGGGGAGTTGGGGTGGCTTCGTACAGGGGGCGCCTTCGTACACCGCTAATATCTCAGCACCTAAGCGCATTAGAACTTTAATCTCACAGTGTACAAACAGCCCTAATCTACCACTATTAATGTATGTAGTTTAATGCAGTTCCATTTGAATCTTCCAAAGTTAGCGGTAAAGACGTATTTTTGAATGCATTTTCTTTGTGTAAGTAAATTTTTACCTTGGCGTATAATGTCTTGTAACGACCACACATTATGCAAAAATGTATGTCTGTTTGGTTTAATTTATTAACTAAAGTGTTAGTAATCATTCCTTAAAATTAAAATCGTTGAACCAATCACATACTATTAGCAATTGATAATCGCGAACTGTAGGTCGTTATGGGGCAGATTCATACGCTTACCAGTGGGGCACATTCGTACAGGACGAATCTACCCCACAACACTTGATTTTTATTTTTTAACATGGTGCAAGCCTACAATAAAAGGAACATGAAGCGGAGAGATGGACGGAAAAGCTTTGGACCTTGGCAATTAAGTTTGTAATGCATGGAGAGCTAAGTTTTTGGAAAGCTGCCTCGAAATATGGCATAGAACCATCGACACTCGAAAGTCGTGTTAAAAAAAGTCACACAATCAGCAACACATAGCCGGAATCTTAATTCGAAACACGGATCATATCAAATATTTTCGGTGAAAGAAGATTCAAGATTACTTTCTGCAATGTTCGAAAATGCACTATGGATCAAAGACCAATTCGATAAAGTACCCAACTAGTTGGGACAAAGGCGAAATTGCGGGGATTGATTAGCTGTTAGGTTTTCGGAAACCAAACCCAAATGTAAGTTTACGAAAACAAGAAAACACAAGCACTGCAAGTTTTTTTGTAATTAACAAAACAGCTGTAAACGATTTCTATCAAAACCTTGTGTTGGATAAATATAAGTTTACGGCCGATAGAATACCTAATTTTGATGAATCTGGTATTTTAACAGTGATGACCCCTCCGAAAATATTGGCATACAGTAAGAAAAAATAAGTCAGCAAATTGTTTCTGCTGAAAGAGGCGAACTTGTAACGAACTTGAACTTGTGGAACACCCTTCCGCTGCTGTTTATATTGCCTAGTGTTCATTATAGGAGTAATTTTCTCGAAGCTGCTCCTGAAGGATCCTTAGGTGTTGAAACAAAAACTGGATGGATCAACGCAACCATCCTTACAGGACATTAATCAGCAAAAAGAAAACATAAATGCCGAAAACGAAAAAAGACCAAGGCTAGAGAAATGAAACACGCGCTAAATTTATCTAATCGCCTTAGTAATAAGCGAAATCAAAGAAACAAGCCAATTATAGAAAAGCGACATGGCGCTATAACTGATAAGCTCCAAAATCCAGTACAACTTTCGCATCTTTGGATAATTCCAATGTCCAAAATGAGTCCAGTAATATACACTCACGCAATATTATTCAAAAATGCTTTGTCCTTATAAATATCATAGAATCTAAGACCGACGTATGTAATATCGGACAAATTTTGCAAAATCACAACAATACTGAATACAGTGTGTCGTTCCTTCCGGAACGCCCGAGGACGTGCCTAGTCCGGCAATTAAGTATTTTAGTTCTTTGTTGGAATGCATTTGGTGATATTTTTTAAAATTATTTTTAGTTATTGGGTTAAACTGTTGAATTTTGTAATGAATTGTAGCCGTTACGCCTTATTTCTCACTGAAATAAACAATTGCACCATTAGTTATGATATTTTATTTGTCAATCTGCGTAAATACCACTGTGTACGAATGTGCCCCCAGCAATGTACGAAAATGCCCCATGACAGGGGCGCCTTCGTACGTTTGACGACCTTTGGAAAATCATCGCCCACTTCAAAACTGTTAGGATATGTGAATAATTTGTATAGCATTTATATAGCAAACTTGTTCAACTGAGAAATGAGCAAAAACCCGGCACTTAAAATTTTGTATTTAAAGAGATTTTTATCAAAAAGTAAAAATCGTACGAATCCTCCCC
The DNA here is from genome assembly GCA_949715475.1 of Microchrysa polita. Lineage (NCBI taxonomy): Eukaryota > Metazoa > Arthropoda > Insecta > Diptera > Stratiomyidae > Microchrysa > Microchrysa polita. Next base: position 127,122,067 of record OX454415.1, on the reverse strand, counting down.
ATCTCCCCCTATGTAGTTCCCAAGGGGCGGCAATTAGTCCTAGTCCACCGTTTTATTGTAAGTTGGACGAAATTATCATATAATTATGGAATATGTACGACTTCGATTTTTGGAAGTGGAAATGCTATAGCATCACATACGTAATTTTGACTCTTTTCAATGAGTTGACTCGCATATGCTCTAACTCTTCACACTGAGTCGTCGAAAATAATTCCTTCATTGTTTAATTTTGATAATAATTAGTGTTTCTGCCACGCGCCGTTTGGACGGGTATTTCCCCGAAAAAAAAACAAAACAAGAATATCATTCTGAGGTAGGCAAGTCGGTTTTTTACGTTTTTGACGTCAAATTCGGAATGATACACCTAAAATTACCTCAAGGCTTCTGCCATATCGATTGAACCGGTATTTCCCTGAAAAAAAAAACAAGGGTACCATTCCTGAGGTAAACCCCAATTTGTTTTGAATTTTTTCCTTTTTTTACTAGCATTTTTATACTATAAGCATTAGGGCTGGCTCATTGCAAAAGTTTATCCTTCGGATTCTCAGCGAAACAAGCGAATTTAAAACAGTTTCCTAAGGTTTCGGACCTTGATCCGTCAACACCTATTCGCATTTATATAGCTTTCGGATGCGGCTGCTCGCTTGTTGAGGAGCCCTATCGTCTGGTTATATAGACATTGGCTCCCTCCCCTGAGCATCTTCGAATGGTCAAAGTCCTGCTCATTACAAATTAGTAAATTCACTATTATTTAACGATTTAAATATTTTTTACTACTTAAAATTTCTTATAATATATTTTGGATAAATTAAATTGGAAAATGTACAAAAATAAAAATTCTTATTTATAATATGAAACTTTTAAAAGTTCCCAAGTTTCTGAGCGGCTCTTGCACATCTACGCACACAAATATACCGAGAAGATTACCTGGAAGAAAAAGAAAAAAATAAAATTAATTCGATTTCAAAGTAATTAAAATGAAAAAAGGAAATTTATGTAAGTACTTTCGAAATCTCACATTTTGTGTCCGATGATTTAAATTTACTTAATTGATGGTATCATATAAAGTTCTAAAAACTATAAAATAATATTCTCTCATTTTAACTTTCGCGAAAGGGTATATTAACTTTGCCATGAAGTTTGTAACGCATTGCCATACAAACCTAACCCCCCAATTAGGTTCTTATAAGAAAATTATTTTTATGCGTTCTGTAATTCCAACCAATATTCATTTAAATGTGTTTCTATTGATGGCACAAAATATTTTTGTAAAATTGGATGGAATCGGACCATGGGAATGGGAATGGTGCCCCAAACACCCAACCTCACAAATTAGGTTCCTCTGAGATTTTTTTGCATAAATTAGAATTTAACCTTATCGGAACTAAGAAAAAAAATATGTAAAAACAAGATATTCGTACTATGGAGCCATAACCCCTCCCTTTCCCACCAAAAAAAGTTTTCTAAGAATCTTTTTTTTTGTAACGAAACTGATATGAAAGCTGATGGAAAAAATGGTGGGGGGCATTAAACACAAGTCAGATGTACGCCGGAAAAAAACTATTAGCCCGAGGAGAGTGAAGGGTATACAAATTTCGCGCTCGAAATTAGCCTCGGTCTCGTTCGTAAACCAATTAGCGGCATTAGGACATGTGTTTTGATGGTGTTTATGGTATAATCTCAGGCTTATTGTCGGCAGATCTTTGGGGCTGGACTGCGTCATCGCCGAGATCAATGCGCTATTATTAATTATGCGAGTATCCTTATAATGTATGTTTAGTATATGAACAGATCGATTTAAGGGATATTATGGCAAGAAAATTGTTCCGAAAATTATATGATGGATTTTACGTTCAAGTAAGTTAGTACAACGTAATGTTATAATACCGCTCAACTATAGTGTTTTGGGCTGTAATGGAAATCTTTATATACTGATAAAAATGATTAAAGACTTTTTTTATCTAGATTGAAGTATAGTTAATTTAATTTATACAGTGGTACATACAGTGAGTCACAGTCAAAGTGAGCCACCCTACTACACTCGGCTTCACAAAAATCGGGCCACTCGCCACTTTCGAACTCAAATTCAATTTTCTCAAAAAGTATGAAACTTACAACTATGAAAATTATATCTACAGAAAGTGCATTTAATGGTAATTCATGATTTTCTATGATTTTTATCTGAAGTACCATTAACTCACGCAACAAACACAATGCCTGTTTTGATTAGAGTTCGCGCTTACCGTGTGGCCCGGTTTCATTGAAGCTCAAAAATATCTCATTAAATATTTTCCGGACAAACAAATTTTTGGTTTCTACAGTTGTAGAAACCGTAAGTAAAGCAAGGATTCAACGGAAGAAGCTGAATATTACCGTAGCTAACAAAAAAAAAAAAACGGTTGGAGTTTGCTAATAAATACGTTAATAAGGACATGCATTTTTGGCAAAAGGTATTCCAGTAAATAAGCTAATTTTTACTTTCTAACATTAGGATTTAAGTGTTATTTACAGATGAAAGTAAATTTTACATCTTTGGTTCAGACGGTAAGCAGATTGTGTGGCGGAGAAAGAATAAGGAGTTAAAGACGAAAAATATCCATTCGCAACCAAAAAACAGCGGTGGCTTCGCCATATTGAAGGTATTATAATGGACAGATTCGTGTATGTGGATATTTTAGAACTACATCTTGAAGAAAGTGTAGATAAACCAGAAATCGAAGACGATTTATACTCCTACCAAGACAATGACGCGAAACACAAACTCCGGGTTGCGCGCGAATGGCTTTCGAATAATTGTCCCCATTTATGTGCCCGTTTGAAGCAAAAACTCCAAAAACACTGCATCAATAAAAAAAGAACATTTTGGAAGTCTTACGAGTAGAGTGGGAAGCAATTCCGTCTACCTTTAAATTTACTCCAATCGATGCTCAAACGTCTACAAACAGTTATTAATGCAAAGTAAAGTATTAAGATGTGTTTTATTTAGGGTTTTATTTAGATGGCTCACTTTCATTGTGACATCTTTTTTAGACTCTTTTTAGTTTTGTTGTTATTTTTTCTTGTTAAAATAAAATAAGACAATTGTCAAACACATAAAATAAAAGACTGACGTTTAGCAAATAAAATAATATGAAATACAATTTAGTTTAATTTCCTTTTCATTGGTTTTTCTAGGATTTTCTTTATTTACTCAAGGTGGCTCACTTTGGCTGTGACTCACTTTTCATTAAATTACACTGCAAAATGTATTTGCTTTACTTTCCTGTTCCGTGCAGCAAAGGTAATAGATGCGAAAAACTTAATTTACAATTATTTTTAAGTTTCATAATTTTTAACAGGACTTTTGACATTTCAATTGCATTTTAGTTACTTTCCTCAAAATATACGCATGGACACAATGTCGGAACGCGTGTGAAATCAACGTTAAGGATAGATTTAAAAACTTTTTGGGGATTAAGTAAGTTAAAAATAATATTTTCAATTTTAAATCGCTAAAAATTTAAGGTATAATTAAAATTAGATTATGCCGAGTGGAATGCGACTATCTGAAGAAGAGCGGTTTGCGATCAAAACACTGTTAAAGGAAGTATTCCGAAATCGATAAATTGCCAAACAAAAATTAATCGTTCAGAACATGTAATTAGAAATTTGATAAAAAGGAGAAAATTACGTTTTAAAGCCTCCAAATGAAGAAGAAGCAGAGCTATCACTTAGAGACAACAAAAAAAATTCGCCGTGAAGCCACGGAAAATTGGCTAAAGGATAGAGAAATATATTAAAAATTGAGCCTCTCCGTGACGCACCAGCATATTACCCGCGTTCTACGTACAACCCCGAACATCTGTTACAAGAAAATTAAGTCGAAACCCAATCTAACCAAAGTCCACAAACAAGCCAGAGGGAAAATCTATAGGCAAATCGTGGGACCAGCTAAAGGCGATGGCTGCTAATAGGCAGAGGTGGAAGAGAGGCGTAGTCAATGCCCTATGCCCCACTAGGGATTAAAAGGAGCTAGAGAGAGAGAATAGAATAAAACTATATTGGATGAAATATCGTAGTTAGGCTAAAGAAATAGTCAATCTGTCTCATCTCTAGAAAAAATATCCATATCTTCGTAGGTGCCTCAATTACATAGATAATATGTATATAATCCTTTAGACTAATTCCCAAGAATAAGCTCAATAAATTTCTTCCGACAAAACGAAATTTACCTACAGCTTACAGCCCATAATTTTAAATCCTGCGACAATAATAAGAATTTCACATTTTGATATGCAGCACACCTGTGCGTGAAACATTTAAAATTAGAATTCGTCCTTGTAGAAAATCCTCTTTCGAGGTGTATCAACAACATCGATTTAATCCTGCCGACTCAGAGTCAACAACCATTTCACCACACATCTGCATGCACATACACAACCCACAAAACTTCTCACAGAAACAATTCAGCGGTTGTGTGTGTTCTATTAAAATTGCCCTCTTATCAAATACACATTTGGCTTACAAGCAACCACATACCAATAGAAATAAATCGCGTCAGGATAGTGAGGATCATACTCGGTACATACTCTTGTAATAGGATTATGCAGCACGTTGATTGGATTGTCGGAAACAATTGTACATGTTCGGTTGTGGAGAGAGCATACAATAATCTCGCTCCCAGGATCTCTAAAGTGAATGGAGGACACCAAAGTTACTTCACCACAAAATTCCGGCAATAAATCATCTCTCTACGTGTAAACGAGGATATTTGCCAGAAGTAGATATAGAGGGTATTCGTCTGGAGTTGTATTCGTACATTTTCAGTTCTGGAATTGAGCCGGAAGCGTGAATATATCATGGTTGCTAATTAGAATTTAGCCAGTCAGTGGCAAACCAATGTTTTGTCAGAGACGCTTTTAAAGTTGTAGTCTATGATTTTGCATATAGTCCTCTGCATTGCATTAGAATGAGAATTATATTGTTCATCTCGTGTATGGTTGTGAATTGTCTGGGATAGAGTATGATTTAACATATTACTCTACAACTTATGAAATATGAACAACAACAGCCGAATTCCTCTCATAACGAGAGGGGAGTTAAATGTACTCGTCTTTTCGAACAGAGCCAGAACAGAACCATTCTAATGAAAAGTGCTGTGTATATCTACATCATATGAAGGCAAATATGCATTTGGTACTCGAGAATTGTGGTTGGTTATTCATCAAAAATGCAAAACCCTTTTCGTGTTGAATTGAAAACAAATAAATACTCCTCGTTCAAATCCTACTCATACATCAATCACTATCAAAAAAATAAGCATCACTTCACAATCCCAAAAATCACATCCTAATTGCATTAAAGCCACAACGAACAAAAAAAAAATCGCATTTGGTTCATATTCAAATTGAATATTTATTGAGACCTTTCAAATCGAATTGTCGATATTATCGAACTGCGGCTCCCACAACGATAAAAAGGCATAAATGGGATGGAATTCAACAAACAATAAACCTAAAATTTGATTCTTCCCATATTATACTGAACTGACTCCGCTATTGTATTGTTAAGAGTATCAAGCGCGATGCAAAGGAAAGCAATATCCTTTTCAATTTGTCACTAACATGTCCACACGGTCCAGCATCATCGTTCGCGTACATATGACAACAGAAGACCATATAGAGCAAAGAGTCACAGAGGGAGAAAATTGAAAATGAAAAACGGATCACACAACACAGCAATATCCTTATGCGTTGTGACCGCACAGAAATTCGCTATGAGCATCCCTCAAAATGGTGTCAACAAAATTCCCACAATCGAGTATTTATGATTATTCAAATTTGATAGCGATGGTGCACGATTGAGTTGCGTGGCCAAGGGGGGAATACATATAACAAGCCCTTTTCATGAATGTGTACACATTCTTTTGTCCTTTTTTTCTCAATATCTGTTTCGAACGTTATTGGAATTCATATACAGTGAAACCTCTCTTAACGGACACCTCTCTAGAGCGGACACCCCTCGAAACGGACATTTTCCAAAAGTCCCGTTTTCTATTTATACTATGTCAGTGCAAATGGAACCCCTATATAACGGACACTCGTCTTACGGACGTGGACAACCAAATTTTTATCCCCGGAGACATTTTTCTGTAGGATTTTACCTCTTTTCGAACGGACACTTTTTCTTAAACAATGTGATAAAAAATACTTTACGTATTCATACCGGTAAAACTCTTTGAAAATTGTCACTTATAGAAGTAAGCTTTAATATTCGTCATAGGATTGGTGAAGGGCAAGCTAACAGACGAGACATAAATGTCTTGCTTTTTCTGCAAACCCTCGTAAATACTTTAGGAGTAACTACAAAATTGCTTTGCAGTATTCCTGGCACTAAATCTTGGAATATTTTGTTAATCAGCTCACGATAGGCATACACTGAAATTATAGATCCATATAGTCCAGTGCCAGGCTATGTTATTGTCCGGATATGAGAAAATATTTTGTTAAAAAAAATGACACCAAGAAGTTTGTTCGGCAATGGAAGGTTTCCTTGTTTTATCTAATTAGAAAAACTAAATGTTTGCCATACAATATCACCAGAGACACAGTACATGCAGTCTTAATAATGTCTCTTGTATGAATATGTATTTTATTTTTCACTGTGTTTATTCGGACGCTCCTTCATAGCGGGCACCCCCCTACTGTGGTTGTCCGTTGTAGAGAGGTTTTCCTGTACTAGATAGCTCCCGAGACCCCAGCAGCAGAAAAAGATGTGCTGTGCTCAGAACATACAAAAGGCGGAAATATAATTCGGTTAAGGCTAAAAAAAAGAGAGAAAAAACTCGACTGCTGTCCAGTGCTATGTCATTTCTCATTCTTTAGTCGTATTTCGCATTCGTTCGGACAGAAATAGGATTTTACGAAATGGTTATAGATACAAGGGTTAGGTTGGGGTAGCTATTGAAAAAAAGGACTTAATTATAGAACTTAGAACTGATCGGAGATATTTTTATTTTTTGCTGGGAATATGAAAATACTTGTGGTGAATTTGAAATTCTTTGGTTTTGTTGGCATGCGGATGGTCATATATTTATTGGAGTTTGTTTTTTCATTTATTTTTAAAATTAATAAAATGGTGTGAATCCAAGGATGTACTCGGAGATGCAGCTTTACTTGAAAGTTATAGGTTAGGTACCGAGACCGCAAAGCATACTCATAGTGCACTTAAGCCAGAATTCGCCCGTTTTGAAAACATCTAGATATTCATGTCTACATATTACCTCCTAAGATTAAAACCAGCCCGTGCTAACAGTATACACTTAAATGTTAAGCAGTGCAGGGCTCCCATCCCGAAGATTGTTCGTATCAAAAAGAGGAGGAATCAGAGGCGTAGACTCCTGCTTGGAAAGGAGATTTGTGATTTTATCAGCATATACTAAAATGAACGTTTGATTCGAACAAGATCTGCGTTATTCATATTAGACAGGAACAACACATGGTTCTCTGTGAAATTGAGGAAAATAGCGTAGTTTTTCTTTTTCGTTTCCTTCACAAATTTTGAGTTTTAATTCTGCGATCGAAAAATTTCGTTTGCATTGTTTCGTTGATTTTGTAACTCATGAGTCATGACACTGTTCTGTTAATAAGTTTACCAAAATTGAACGTAACGGTATTTCCAGTCGATTTTGTCAATCAAATTTTTAGAAGGGGTTTCAGAAAAACAAACAATGTTTTGTGCTATCCTGACATTCCCAAAATTCCATAAATGTTTTTTTCGTTAAAATTCATTATCGACATGAATCTTTTACGAATTCAACAAGAGGCAGTGTTCAGAAATATTTTTCAGGGTGTTGGCGAAAATTGTTAATGACTGGCACGAATATTTAAACAACAATTATTTCACAAAGGCACACTAACCGTCTCTTTCGCATTTAAAATTTGGAGGCAGTGCAGTAGTCATTTTGAATGACGCGAAGTTATTAGAGAGTTTTAGCATATCGTTTGAAATAAAACGACATAATTTGACATTCCATATAAAAATTCGCTTGCTTACCGTATACGAAATAATATACATATGCATTTTAATTTTGCGTGTCCCAAGTTGGCATGGGTGTATTTCCGTATATTTCATGCTGTGGAAACAGTCGAAATTGGCGAAATAATTCGTCGTGATTTTACACCTATGCCTACTTATGACATGCACAATTTATTTCAAACGATATGCTCTCTAATATTGCCCCCCCCCCCGTTCTAGCCGGTGAACCCGGTATTTTTTTTTATTCACTGCTGTACTCTACAAAAAGTCGGTGTCCTGCGATGTTTGAAAGCGTAAAAATGAGGGTGTGACTATTGTGTAATTAGCACAACTTCACTTTATTTCTATTTCTAGAAGGAGCATGACATAAACCACGTTATGTCTCATTGCGGATTAAAAAATACCTATTATCATCAAAATTTGTTAGTCATGACCGACCAAGAACCATGAATCAAAGGAGAAAAAAAATTGTACCCGTACCCTAAACTTTCCAATTTATATTTTGTTTTAAAATAGCCTGAATTGTTCGCCATTTCGCCCAACTACAACATTTCTACAATTGGCTCTCTTCTATCGCGGCCCTCCATAATGTCAACTTTCCTATATACTTATAGAAAACAGAAGAAAAGGCGGAAACGCACAAACAACGGAAAAAAGTTTAAATCTCTTTTAAACTCGGATAATTTTTTCTTTCTAGCTTCAATCTTATTTGTTCGAAATACGCTTTTCAATTGATTTTAGATTGCAAATGAAAACTTGATAAAAAGTTCTGTTTTGTTTCGTTATGCATACAGCACTAAAAGAAAAAGTTGAAAAAGAAATTTCTTTTTTTTTTCTACTGAAAATCAGTTACATCATAATACACTTTAGAAGAAATATACATATTAATCTGGAAAAATAGAAGAAATACTCGCAAAGTTGGGAAGATAAAAAAAAATAATTTTCATATTCTCAGAAAATTAGCTTAACCTTCGGGCGGGCGCAATGCATCTGAAAGATTAAGTGACCAGTATTTGCTACACCAATCAGCGACACGAAAAGGGAGATATCTGAAACTCACAGTAGCTTAATATTTATCGATCCACTACCAAAGGAGTTTTCAATTTCTATCTACCATATGTCTGAGGGGCGGGAGGGGATGAAATAATCTATCGCCGATTGTGCTATTTTCTCCTTTTCTATGAAAATTTCCACTTGTTATACTCTTCACATTGCGCAATAACGTTGTGTTGACTTTTAGGCTCACCAAATCGTTCAATAGTGTGTTTTTAGTAAAATAAGCTCACAAGCAGTGGAGTTGTTGGAGGTTTTCTAAATTATGAAGCGATTGAAAGCGGAATATTCTTAGAAAATTGAAAATGTGAAGGGTATCAAACTTTGTAAGCCAGTATTTGTTTCTAAAATTTAGTAGAACTGTTTCAAAAAGACAATGCAATAATAAATAAGAGTCTAAAATATACAGAAACTTAGTTTCATCCTATTTTCTGCACTTAATCTGTTAGATGCATTGCGCCCGCCGGAAGGTAATTGGATCACGAAGAAGAAAGCAATATTTGACAAAACAATAATTTCTATTGCCGACAATTCTCGGGAAACTGGCGACTTTTATCTTTGCCAAATAAGAAAACTGATAGGGAATTCCAAATAAATTTGATATATACAGTGAAAACTCCAATAACGGACATCTATGATCAAGACACTTTTAAGTCGCTACCACAAAAAAAAATCAAAAGTTGTAAAAAACACACCCTCTCTGGGACGGACAGAGTCGATAAGGGAATTCAAGGAACGAATAACGTGAACCAGCGGGACAAACATCAAAACAGTCAAAACATCTAGAATTTAGAAACAACAACTATAGTCCTTATGTACAGTGTCGTAACTATCAAAACATTATGAAAAGTGTGGGTTTTACAGGTTCACTCTGGTTCATAAAAGGTTACAAGTTACAACCAAAAAGGTGGCTAAAAAAGCCCGGTTTTGATTAAAATAAACGAGACCGAGGCTAATTTCGGGCGCGGCCGATATTTGGCGTACCTACGAGACCTTCTTACTACATCACATTTGCCGTTAAAATATTGATACTGTTATACAGATTGGAAAGTGAAAGCTAGCTAGTATTCTCTTATCAGTGAGGCGGTGAGATAAAATTTCAATATTAGTGAAAATACCTATGTATTTTTCCGAATTGACACGAAGTTTGGAGAATGCAGATCCAAAAAAAATAGGGGATTGGTTTGGAATTAATTATATCCATGGGAAAAATACCTTTAGACGTACAACTTAAGAGGACTATGAAAATACGGATTTTTTGAGAAACTTGGCGCATAAACTAATGTAAATAATTGATAAGTCGAACGTATATCTATTTTTTTTTGCTACTAATAAAAAAAAAATGGCGGTCTTTTGACGGGATTTTTTAATTATTAAAAAAATCGATATTATACATTTTCTTGGATTTTGACAGAACGAAGAATCAAAAAAAGTGGATTCAGATTCTCTTCTTGTATGTGCAGCATAGAGGGGTCTGGTAAGAGTGCTATGATGATTCTATGTTTTGAGGTCGATCTACATTTGTCAGTCATCAATCACAATCATTTTCCATACAAGCTTGTTGACTGACAATGATGACTGTAACTGTGACTGAGAACTGAAAAGTGGGGTTCGACTTTTAAATGGTATTTTTATCCATTTATCCTTTATATATATAAACCAAAGCGGTTAAAACTCGTTCATAGGCGATACCGAAAGCCAAAACTTAATTTGATTCAACAAATAAACAAAATCCATCAAACGCATGTCACGTAAATCAATTACATATTTTCAATGCAGGTTGCCGGTTGCCCTCCGATTATATCGATTTCGAAAAGGTTAAAGAAAAGTGCAACCCTAATCAATAACTTTACCCACAAAACGGCTTAGTGTACAGATTTAATTGCATGTTCTGGTGAATGAAAAAGATTTAAAACTGCACGAGTTTAATAATAATACCATAGATAGGTACACCATCCGTGCGGTTACTTTGTGTGTATACCCAATCAAAAATAGAACATAATGAGTGCAAATTTGAACTTTGCTATTTTGATGGCAATCAATGCATCATCCCATCAATTGCAACCGAATCATCAGATTTTACAGGTCAACTGTTTTCAATTATCCTTGTCGCCGCACACAGCGTTCTCTCTCGGATGCAATTTGTGCTCATGGAGGAGCGATGTCTTTGCACAGGGCGCTATGATTTATTCCACTGAAGCCTGGCAAATTGTGTTTGAATACAGTGGCAACGCGATACGGTGGTTGGCATGACCTGACCATCCCGTAAATGAGTTCAGTTCAGAAGATAATTATCCGTTGAGGTAATGACGAACATGATTCTATTTTATCCGGATTTGCATGTGATGATATCACAACTGGATACACGCACGATTAATGATATGACAGGCGGAAAATGCATTTAAATACATTTTGTTCTCGGAGACGCCCGTTGTGTACCCGAAACAATTTGTAAATTAACGATAGGGGCTTCATATAGTGAGTGTTTATTAGTCCAGTCATATTAGCATTTCAAATAGCAAAAAAAAATAAGTAAGTCTAATTTTTGTTGTTCCTGAATCAGGAGTCTAAGACTCATTGTTCTAAAAAAAAATTAATCGGAATGGTCCCAAAAAAGACAAAAAGGACACTATTTAATCCTTAACCGGAGGTCGGCATGCGGGGTATCATATCAAAGGGAAAGTAGAGTGCATTACATATCCGGTGTTTATTTCCTATTTCAAGGACTCGCAACGAAATAAATAGCGTTTGAATTGAGCATTTTCGTATTTCCCGTAACTTTATCATCTGTATCTTCGCGAATAATTCAAGCCATAACTTCGCGATCAATTCGAGTTGTCACTACATTTTTCAGAGTCTATATAATAGCTGAATATTCAACCATTGAATTTGCCAAGAAAAAAATTGTTTGGAAAGCTCTGAAAAAGGACACTAATTAATCCTTACTCGAACGTGGGCATGCGGGGTGTCATATCAAAGGGGAAGTCGAGTACATTCCATATCCGGCGTTTGTTACTTGTTTCAGTTACCCTCAAAGGAGAAAATGGCGCTCAAATAAAAACAAAAATCACGTTTCCCGTAACTTACCATCTGTATCTTTCCAACCCCGCAGGGGGTCTGGGTCCTTGTGACATCAGTCAAAAAGGCTGTGTAGTGGGACAGAGATCTTTGGTGAGTTATGACACCACGTACCTCAACAGCGCAGGGAGGCCCCTGGTATGGTTGATACGCCATGACATGGATCTTTACAAAGACCATTCGGGCGATAACGTTCCCGAGCTCGCTAGTTATGTACGGGTAGCTCTTGGCATGACCGACCTCCTCCCATAACTTACGGGAGAGAAGTCATATAAAGGCCGAGCACGATAAACGGTGTTCCCTGATTGGGGGGGGGGGGGTTCACCATATACGCTTAATCGTGAGAGCTTCGGAGCTGGCGGCTTCGCATATCTCGAGCCTCGAAGAGGCTAGTTAGGGAGAATGGCCTTGGTGGAAGATGCCTACCCGCTTATCTAATTAGTTTGTAGATTGATGACCACATGGCCCGAATCGCATTGCTGACTAGAATACTGAAGAGGCCGCCCGGATGTGAAAAGCAGCGCTATGAGTCTGCTTTAAGCAGATGAGTAGTCACAGGTCCAACGAGCCTGGGATATGCACATCTGAATTCTTACGTGAGGCTTAACCAATAGGGGGCGGAAGGAGGATCACACCTGCTATAAAGAAGTCTTTAGCGAATAGTGTACCTCGAGGATGGGTGTGCCCAGGGACCATGGTCCTTGCCCATCAAGGTGTTGATCTCGAGGTGGCTGTAGGTTGTTACCCGAGACATCGAGCTGGTGATGCAGCTCCGGGGTTGGGTTTCTGAAGGTGAGTGCATTCACTGGATGGAGAAATCTCCATCTAACAATAAGACCTTGTCAGTAAAACACCGAAAGACCGGGAGATAAGGCCGTAAAGGGTAGGTACTCCTCTGAGGGTATACCTGTAGACAGTGCCGGATTAATCCAGCGCGGGGCCCGTGGCAAACTTTAAGTGCGGGGCCCTTTTGACATGTATTAAGTATTAATGTTTGAAACATTGGAACCTAGATTACCCCAATTAGGTAGTAACTCATCCAAATGTTCTGAAATCAAATCTATCTTTACTAGAAAGAGGAGGTTAATAGGAGTTTATTGCAAGTAACAAAAACAATTTAAATTTATTAAACTCAAACAAATACATTACAATAATACATTTTGGTGTTTTTGAAAAATTATAAACTAACTAACTAACATTTGCGCAGCCATTGTTAAATAATTAAGAACGCTGCAGTTGATTACCATCAGGCACAGGTAAATCCGTAAAACACATTCGAAAAACATGACTCTGGCGAAACTTCTCCAATTTATTTCCGAGGCTACCTGGAATTTTCGCCAGTTCTTATCTGGACGATATGTAGAGTCCAGATATGAACTGGCGAAAATTCTACCTTTTTCTAAGATATTTTCTGCCGATGATATCATCAATTTCAAATTAAACTATTTAGTACATCCCTTCAGTGGGCCTAACTCAGTGTTGACTGTTGAGGTGATGAATCATCTTCTACTATATAAAAATAAGTCGGGTTTTCCTCCCTGACTCTATAACTCCAGAACGCACGAACCGATTTGGATGATTCTTTTTTTGTTTAATCCGTCTTACGTTGGAGAAGGTTTATGGACCAAAAATTTTTTGAAAATCTCGAAGGAAGTGGTGGTAAATATCGAAATTTCATTTTGTATGAGAGTCACCTGTTGCAATCAAGTTTTCATCGACAACATTTAAATTTAATGGGAATATTTTAGTTGTCATTGGATCAAATACAGTGTTAATTGTAGTCAAGGTGACTATGTTTTTACGTACACACATCCTTGATGTTGGTCACAGCAATTTCACAATAGACTTCGTACTACTTCGGGAATCCGTCGATATCTCCGCAATCCTTTGGCGGAACGACACGATTGAGATGTCGCCGGATTCGCAACAAAATTGCCTAAAGGGTCATGGGGTTTTTTTTTAATAACCGTCAGCCCGGATGTTGCCATAGCAAGGTTACGATTAATTACAATTAAGTTACATTAACAACCGTCAACCTGGATGTATGATGGTTTCTGGGATAGTATGAGCATTGTAGGTGGCGTGCGCACATTTTAGTGCACGAAAAACTGAGTAAATGAGTGTGCTGACATATTTAATAGAAATTTATTAAATTAATGATTTTCGAGAAAACTCGCTAATATAGTTGAAGGGCAAGTGCAGTCTCATCAATCAGTCAGGGGGTTGAGTACATATGTTGTTGTTGTATTACCTTGACCGCTTAACCCCCCGATGGAAATCTATAGCGTTGTTTCCATTATACACTTTGGTTTCATTATCGAGAGGTCGATCCCAATAAATTATAGTTAGCAGGTTGATTGGCATTCAAATTAGTGTCAAGTTGTGAGTGAAGCCAATAATGCGAGCGAAGCGAGCACTAGATAAGAGAGCGAGCGAAGCGAGCTCTCTCAGCTAGTTATAATATAATATTATTACAACGACCATGAGCTGGTAAAATTCAAATCATGAACAACATTTCTAAATCGCTCCAACCACAAAATATTAGCGAGGAGCCTCTGTCCATAAAGTCTGCTTGATGATCGCTGAAATTGTTTTAGGAATAGACACCGAGGGAAAAACCAGGAGTGCAATACCTTCTAAACTTGAATGAAATTGAAATGATGTTTCATAAAATACATATAGTGACTCCCATGATTTCAATTTTGCATGTTGGCGCGCGCTGAGCCAAAAAAAATATACCTCGCCAGGGAAAATCAAGTTTTGGTCTAAAAACGGATTTTCAGACAACATTTTCAGTAACCGTCTTATGATCATGCGGCTTCAATTCTTCACCCAATGTAGGACGTAGGAGGGATGTAGGGCCAAATGTAGCTGTGGGGCAATATCCAGTTCAGCTGTACGCTACGGCTGCTACGTTTTCTTCACTTCGTATCAGTCAAATTCAAACGTTGCCATTGTGTGACGAATCGCCCGCTCACTGAAGCGATTTTTTATAGTTTAAGTGTGGAATCAATTCAATGATCAAATAAGCTAAATGAAAGCTTTAGAACTGCTTAAAAATTTAAATTGGAAAAATCTGATGTGATTAGTCCCAAATCTATGAGAGATTTTTCCAATGATAGCAAATTTTCTCTCTGTCAACGTGGCGAATTCTTAACAAAAGAAAAAAATGAGCTGAAAAATGTTTCTTCCGTTCTGGAGCGAAATGTTCGTTGAAAAAGGTAGGAACCCCTGATTTAGTTGATGATAAGCTTCCATGTGTTTAGTTAGTGCAGAAAGTATATTTATCAGTTGGGACAATAAACACATCACTGTCCCTATTACGAACACCCTAATTTCTGCGTTTCATTCTAAAAAGTCCCACTTATTTCCATAAATATACTCTATTTGAATTGAACCCGACTACTATTGTAAGATTTAACCATTTTCCAATTAATGTACATCACTTGAAAATTTCTTAAAATGCAAAAAAGTGGTTTGAAAAAAAAGGCATAGGTACATAAATGGTTGGGTGGGGTTTCCAGAGCAGATTCAAACTGCTATAACTTTTTAACTAAATCACAAATTCAAACAAATGCATGCTTAAAAGTTCCTATGTGACACATACTCAAATTGCATATGCATGAAAATATAATGCAAAAAGTTTTTCTGTAAAAATGTTGAGATTTAATTTTCTTTGGGGTCTGTCAGACCTAACCCAACCATCCGAGGAAAATTTTCCCAAAAAACCCTAAAAATTAAAACTTTCTCTTTCTTTATTTATTATTTTTTCTGGCAAGCGCGGGGCCCCCATAAGCGCGGGGCCTGTGGCATTTGCCACCTTCTGCCACGTGGTTAATCCGGCACTGCCTATAGATGGTATCTATTTAGCTTTCCAAAGCGAATATTTCAAGTCGTCAACCAATTCAGAATCCATAATAACTAAAGATTCTACCATTATTTATTTGCTAAGAAAATATTTGATTGGAAAGCTCTGAAAAAGGTCATAAAAGTACCTACACTAATCATTCCACGTTCGGTCAAGGATTAATTAGCGTCGTTTTATGTCCTTTTTCAGAGCTTTCTGATCAATTTTTTTCTTAGGAAATTTAACGATAGAATCTTAGGCTATTATAGATTCTAAAAAATTGAAAAGGTAGCGACAATTTAAATTTTTCGCGTAGTTATGGCTTTGGAAGGATACAGATGATAAGTTACGGGAGACATGAAAATTTTCAATTCAAACGCCATTTATTCCGTTGAGGATACTTGAAACAGGAAACAAACACCGTATATGTAATGCACTCATCGTATTGGTATTGAAAACGGGCCAAATCGGAGCAAGGGTTCCCCTACCTTCCATACAAATGACCCCTCCGTGATAGTTCAATTCGGCCATATTTTTCGACAGAATAGCGCTAGTGACCTAAAAATTTCATCAATGCCTAACTGTGACATATGCTTGAAGTTGGTAGAAAGAGGAGAAGGTCTGACTAACCCTACCCCTAAATCCCCTACAAACCAATATTCCGCCATATCTTTTGATAGAATGTCGCGAAGAACTTCAAATTAGTATATCAAATGGTAACTGTCGGATGCCTTGATAAGATGTTAAAGATGTGCCTGGTCCGACCCATCTATACCCTCCCTCCCAGGGATTTGGAGCGACACTTTTTTTCGCTCCGCTCCGCTCCCGCTCCGACCAATTTGAAACCGCTCCGCTCCAGCGCTCCGCTCCGACTAAATTTTTTTCGCTCCGCTCCGCTCCACGCTCCGCTCCGCTCCATTACAAACATACAACAAAACTTCATTGTTTTTAGTAAATATTTATAATTTTCCGCGAATTCATCAATTCAACTTATATCTTCTTACGTATTATAGAATATGGCTTAAAAGGTGCGTTTTATTCGATCAAGTACAGAACAGGATAGCACCAATTTCGTACAATTTTGAACATAAAATTGAGTTGTTCTAGATAGGGTGTCCGGAAACTAAACTATCGCATAATCGCACCGAAATATGATTATTAATGTCATCTCCAGCAAAATAGGTGTACTGGGAATATCCCGAATTCTTAACTCCTTAGCTACCAAAAGCATTTAAAGATTTTACAAAAATGCTACCACTAAGACCAACGTCGGAAAAAAATTTTTATGAAGTAAGATCACAAAATTTTGTCTTTGAAGCTTTTTTACACAGCTTAAACTGCTTATCCGATTTTTATTGGGTTTATTCTTAGGAAAAATTGTTGGCCACGACCGAATAGAAAATAGTAGGTAATATGAGTATTAAATTTTTGAAAAATCTTTCAATGCCTGTGGTAGCTGAAGAACTAATAATTCGGGCTTTTTTTTTAAATCCTTTTTGCTGGAAATATCACCAGGAATCATATTTGGGTGCCTTTATGCGATAGTTTTCGGACATCCCGTATAGAACGAGATCTATAAAATTGTTATGGAAGCTGTCCTGTACTCCATTCAATAAAATGCACCTAATAACTAATTTAAATTAAAACGGGCGTTTCATTCAGCGAGTACAGGACAGGACTTTTCTGTCATGGATGATCTTGAATTTTTTAAATAATGAAGAGTGATGATTATGATGACTAAACGCAAAACCTCTTTTATCACAATGAATTTCACAATAATCCGAAATTTTGCAAGTCTCTCAACGAATTCTTCGCCTTTAAATCGTCCAAAATCATCAAATAGTGCCATCAAATGAAAAATTTCGTCGAAAAAATTCAATTTTTTATCTCGGAATTTTCTAGATTTTTTACTTCGGAGCGGAGCGGAGTGGAGCGACTTTCAAATCAAAAATCGCTCCGCTCCAGCCTGCCGAAAACCGCTCCACGCTCCGCTCTTTCGCTCCGAAATTAAAGGTCGCTCCGCTCCGCTACATCGCTCCGCTCCGCTCCGCTCCAAATCCCTGCTCCCTCCCCTACTAAAAACATGAAAATGAACATTTTGGTTTTTGCATGTCTTCTAGGTCTGTACATGGGTAAAGGGTATACACTCATCCTTCTATTCGAACGATTAGAACTCGGTCTCGTTTTTAAACACTTTGATATATGAAACAAAAACTCATATAGAGAACCAAAAACAAAAACCATACAAGTATGAAAAATTAAAATTATATTTCAGCATCTGACCGAAAGTCATAAATTTCCCCATACAATTCGAAAAAGAAAGGAATGCCACTCCACTGGTTCCGGGATATCTTCTTTTTCTTCATTCCTGACATTGAAAGATATATTGCGAGTCGGAGAGGGGGTATAATAGTCGTATGTCCGTCCACACAACCGGATGAGTTTTATCACTAAGTTCCGTTCCTGACGTCTTGTGTCCTTTTGTGTCGCTAGGCTAAAAGTGACCGTAGCATAAAATGTAAAGAAAACTTTTCAGGACGATCTCTGAAACTGAAACATAGCGAGGAATATGGTACGGGGTATAGTTTTATCGCGTCGTCTGCTATAAATAGAGCATCTTTGAAACTGTTGGTTTCTGCTGTCTTTATACGCAAGGACATGATAAATTTTCTCCTTTTAGGTTTTTCTCCTTTTAGGTTTTTTTTTATCAGTTTTAAATTAAATAGTATACCGTGTGCACGTCAAGTGTATAGGTATACACCGTCTAATGAAATCGAAAGAAACATGTTTCATGATGAAATTTTTTTTAGCTTTTAGTTGTTGAGGGAGAGAAAGACAGAAAACTGATACGTATGGACTTGGAGATGATAAAAATATATTCCAGGCATATGAATTCGAGACATTTGAAGCAGAGTCCATTTTCTCAGAGTAGTATACATAAATAAGAACGGTAAATGCAAATTCGTACCTTGCGTTTAGTACAAGTGTATACTACCCACCCACTCTTCGAAAATCAATTTATTTTTGATATCTTTTTACATCCCTTCAGTAAGCTTACTTCCTTAACATTTGTATTTATCTAAACTAAATATGGTACAGAAACCATATTTTTACTGGCCGTTGTTCAGTAAATGAAATATGACGGTTTTGCTTATTTTCATTTTTTTAAAATAAATCTAAAGTACGACACAGTATGAAACTTTGAAGTACTATAACTTTTTACTCATATTTAGAACAAGCGATGTTATAAAAATAGGTATCTTAACATTCATTGCCGTTAATCATCGTTGATAGTACGGAATCGATAATGAACACTCCGCATAAATTTTTAGCGTTTCATTTCGTCAATTTCAATTGCAATAATTAATGAAATTAATACATATGAGTAGAAGGACTTGTTTGTCTCTATATCTTTAGTTGCACGAAATTTTATCAAGGAGTCCTTGAAATAAAAACTCTGAAAAAGTAACTATTAGGTAATATAAAAGTAATAACTGTGTTATGAAAGCTGAATCTTAACTTGAAACTTGAATGCTCTATATGTCGACTTGCTGTCTCCTAATTGCTACATATAATGAGATCCTGACATACTTTACTCACCCTGACATGATTCTGACTTCTTTCTGTACAATTTCACTCATATGCACTAGAATTTCATATTAAATCTAACTATGTATATGACTCCATACTGAAAATTCGCGTACTATACATATACACGTGTCAAGCTGATGTTGTATTTGTAATTGTACAGTGTTGCGCAATATGCACTCGTATGAACATAAATGTATGACTTTACCATTCTATAAGTACAAGTACCAACAGGTTCGCGAAAGTTAAAGGTTAGTCAGATGTACCTATACCAAATTAAAACTAACGAGCTTGTTGCCTTTTCTGGTGTGCATTATAAGTACCTACATACCGGATAAATACGAACGAGTATCCGTGAAAGAGTCAGTAAGTAAAAAAAAACGTTTTTTCTAATTTTGTATCCTTATATCAAAGGATGCGAAGCCGTCACACCCGCCAACAAAAAAAAAAAACAACAGACGCGAACAAATAAGAATACCGGACGGAAAAATAGTTTTCAATTGACAGGACTATACATAGCCTGCCGGGCAACTTTTCGAAATAAATAAAATAATAATGGAATAACGGTAGATTACTGTGCAAACTGAACGAAATACAAATGGCTTCCCACTATCCCACTGCCGTGGACTACTTTCTTAGATATGTACAGGGAAGTACATAGTTCACTTATAGTAAAACATTCGTCTCTTGTCATATTCCCTTTATGCGTCCGGAAGGTCGCATAAAGGCCATACATAAAAGGGTGTCACAAGTAGAGCGCGGGATTCGATCAAATGATTAATGATAAATTTAACGTCTCTTTTCGTGAAAATGCATAAATGTTGGGGTATTTCAGTGATGCTGCGTGTAATTTTTTCGTTCAATGCTTTTGGAGTGTCGTGGGCTTATTCACATAAACCAGTGACTTCACAAAACACAAAGGAAGCAATTTAGTGGCATGAGATCAGAAGATCTAGGCAGCCAATTCTCGTCACTAAAAAGCGAGAGGACACGACTGGGAAATTACTGATGCATCAATTGAACTGCTTCTCGTGATGTATAGCATATGGCTATACATGAACTTCACATCAATATCAAGTTTCGGCAAAAAAGCTGATTAACATTTCACGATAACGAACACCATTCCCGGTTTGTGTTGGACCAGCCTCAATTCTGAAGAAATATGGACTGATGATGCCTCCCGCCCAAAATCCACACCAAACAGTCACACCACGCTGAAGATGCATTTGTTTCTCATAAATCACTCGTGGATTTTCGAGATGAATATGACCCTCGTCACTAAAGTTTATTTTGTTTTCAAACTCTTCATTTTTTTGTTGTATTTCCTTAAACCAATAGTAGGCCAGTCATTTAACGATTTTAGGTCGCAAAAAATTGCTCGGCTCTGTTGTTTTGGGATATTGTTAGGATAGATACCAGAAGTGTACCACCAAGTTTGCAACTTCGAAAAACCTGTGCTAACCCCGTAACCCTAAAAAAACCTCAAAATTTTCGGACTTTTTTCATAGTTTTGTTTGTAATTTCTAAAAGATACTTCCTACAAGTAAGTCGTCCACTGGACTTTTAAAGCTAAGAGAATCTTCTTTAATTTGAGTGTAACCATAGCTTTGTAGGTGCAAAGGATCCCAAGATACAGCACTTTAAAAAATGTTTTTTTCTTGTAAAAAAGTCCGAAGTAGTCCGAAATTGTATTTTAGGAGGTTTGTATGACAGCCCTATGACCTAATGTTCCGATTCCATCCATTCCTAGATATGTTTTGAGGCTTTACTAGGAACACATTTGGGTGAGGTTTGGTTAAGATTGGTTCATAAAGAAACAAGTTTTTCTTAGAAGAACCTAATTTCCAGAAGTTGGTTTGTATGACAGCCCTATAACGTAGTGTTCCGATTTCATCCGTTCCTAGATATTTTTTGAGGCTTAACCAGGAACATACTTGGGTGAAGTTTGGTTAATATTGGTACATAAAGAAAAAAGTTTTTCTTAGAAGAAGCTAATTTTCAGGGGCAGCCCTATGGCCCCATGGTCTGATTCCATTCGTTCCGACATATATACAGCTAAGTAACTGGTTTATAACTTCATGTCACATGGCTTTCTCCGTAGAATGCGCATTTAAGCCGATATTCAGCTCGGAACATGACTGAAATTACAATTTCGAACTTTTTTTCAAAAAACAATGTTTAAAGTTCTGTAACTTGGGATCCTTTGCGCCTACAAAGCTGGAGTTACACTCAAATTAAAGAAGATTTTCTTAGCTTTAACAGTGCACTGGACAACTTGCTTGTAGGAAGCACCTTTTAGAAATTACAAACAAAAATATGGAAAAAGTCCGAAAATTTTTAGGTTTTTTGAGGGTCACGGGGTTAGCACAGGTTTTTCGAAGTTGCAAACTTGGTGGTACACTTCTGGTATCTATCCTAACAATATCCCAAAAAACCAGAGCCGAGCAATTTTTTGCGACCTAACGCCTTATATTTCGGTTTATCGACTGGCCTATAGATGAATTCTCTCCGCTGAGCATGGTCTGTATGCAGGCTTCAGTTCTCAAGTCAATTGCAGTTTGTACGCATGAAAATGGCAATCTGTTGGCAAAATTCATAGTGGATCTGGAAACACTGAGTTCCTGTGGTGTCGAATTGAGGTTGTTGAACGTTGAGCGACACTATAACGCACAGCTGTGATATTTTCGTTTGAACGACCTCGACAAACACGCGAACAAGATGTTACATCACAAATAGAGCCAATTCCATTGATTTTTTTAAAAATAATCTTCGCAGGGTTGTTTTTTTTGGGCCATTAGTAATACCCCGAATTGAACGCAATTTGCGAACTGTGGCCGCGAAACTGTCGCTATTTTAATAAAACAATAAAAAAAAATATAACAATGAGAATGCGTTGTTCTTTGTTCTGTGGTCAGTACTGTATACGTGGAATCAGTGGCGTAATTGCAGCAGGAGCACAGGAGGCAAGTGTCCCTCTCCCTTCGGACACTACTTATAATTTATTTTGTATTTATACACTACATACAAATAAAAGAAACAAAGTGCCTGGCAGGTAAATGTTATTCGGAAAATAAAAAAAAAAATATTTTTTGTATCGAATTTCTGTTTTTTTTTTCTGAACAGCAAAGAATTGGTTAGAGGCCTTCCAGACGAGTTTAAACACAGCATAGCTGGTAAGCTTTCAGCTGAAAGTAACAAAATTTCTGCACCATTTTCTTTCTTTAGCTATATTTTGCAGGTAGGTACTGAAAAAGCCACGCTCTGTAGCTCACTATGCTGAGTTGCACTCTACGATGCTAGTAAACTGGTCCAGGAAATATATAGTGCTTGCAACATTATATACACTCCTCTATATGCAATGTAACGTTGACTCGAAGTAGTCTATAAACGGCTGAGTGAATGCACCATGCCCCACAAGGGTTTACGGTACAGAGAAGAAGAAGAAGACTGAAAAAGGATTGGAAACACTGCTATTCTATAAAAACATCTGCGTAACATTAACCCCCATGTGACAAAAGATATTAATTCTATAAGTCAATAATTGTTTATTTGGTGACTTCACTAATTTTTTTCCGTCGTCTGCAGGAATTACAAAATTTCGTTTTCATTAATATTTCCCATAGCTTTCGCTATAAGTCAGAGAGATAAAATATTAAATCGGAGGTATCTAGGAATAATATTAACCGTTCTGTCGGCACAAAGGTCTGGCCAGACCTTTGGCACTATATTTCGGTCGAAAAAGTATAGAAGATATAGAAATCGCAGCGACTTCATACTTCATGATTTCCTAAAATAATATGTTTAGAAGCATTTTGCAAAAGTTTGAAAAAAATCGTTTGAAGTTTTGAGCATGATTTTGGCGAATTTCAATTTATAGTGCTTTTTGATACCCAATTGGTCTGGCCAGACCTATATTTTTTCGCCCCAAATTTTTCTGCAGGTAAAAAGTGCAAATATGAAATTCTTTTCAAATTCTCCTATTTGTGATGTAATAATGTCATTTACATTCAGTTTGTACTAAAAACAATAAAAAAATGTGAGATTATTCTCTAGAAAGCCAATAAGTTCGGAAAATGGGTATCCCTAATTTTATTATGTTGTATAACATCACCTAATCAATTGAGATTTGATTCTAGTAAATTCAAACCAGTTTTATTTCCTCTATCTTAGTAAGAACTAAATACGAGTGACTTGCGTACATCTTTCTAAATAAATTTGATCAAGAAATTTACGAAAAATTGAGAATAAACCGAAATTTGCACTTGAAAATTCCCTATTTCTTTCCGCCTATTTCCCTAAATCTGCAAACTAATATCGGTGTAAAATCTACCAACAAAGTGCTAAATATTTCCCCAAAGACATTGCAGTTGAAAAATGTGATCAAACTTTCTACTAGATATACGTCATGAAAATAGAAAAGCAAAAAGAAGAAAATAAGGGAAAAACATGTTTGTACTAATACCACCTCAAAATATGTCTACTTAGAAACGTTTCCAGTATATCTTCAAAAATGATATATGTAAATGTTTTTTTTTTGTTTTAAAATGCTATAGTAAAGAGCTGATAGAATGACTCTACCGATTAAAATTTCACTTTTTCTAAAAAATTAAATTTTTTTCTCAGTAGGTCCGGCCAGACCTATTCGGTATAGAATATGCATATTGTTGTAGGTGCCGACAGAAGGGTTAAAGCTCTCAGCACCTAATTGTAGAGCGTGAGACGAAATGATCATCAATCATTTGTTGGAATACATCGTGCAGACGGCTTCCTCATCTCAAGTCCCGATAATTGTGCATAAACGAATACCGAATACCGAATACCTGTGAGTGTCATGGGGTTGCTAAATATTACCTTGAAGTTAAAATAACAGGCGCGACAATCCAACATTGGACTAAGGCCGCAAGATGTGTTAGTGACATCCTATTTCCAAGATCTTATCTGCTTTTTGATGAGGTAATGAGATCAGCATCACGCTCAGCAGTGTTATTTATCCCCATAAATGGGTACTCGTTTAACATCTGAGTGAGATCATAGTCTGTCACAAGCTCGTGAGTTCGAAAAACACAATGGAACACGGTGAGATTCGAACTCATGAGCCTGTGCACCGAAGGTGCGCGCACTTACCGCTCGACCAGCCAGACTACCTTGAAGTTATATAAATTAAAAGGTTCCATCAAAGAACAAAAAAAAAAGCAAAAAAAAATAACCGATGCAAATTTCTCTAAAAAAAACTCAAAAAAGCTGTAAGCTTATCTTAGCACCAGAAGTTCAAAAATGCGACCCAACGAAAAAATAATGCAACGAATGGACCAAGGGCAAACGGGAGCCAAAAAAGACTTCGAGACGGAACCAAGCGAGTATCATATGGGTCATATCATATGGATTAGCGAGCATGGACCAAGGCAAACCGGAGCAAAAAAGGATTAGCGCGCATGGGGTCAACTTTTCATACTACTCATGAACAAAAGAGATTTTTTCTATTTTTTTTTATAAAAAAGCATTTTAAGGGGCGATGTCGCGCTGCTGTCGTGCTCTGTGGCCGTGATCGTTCGGTCGCCACTCTGTGAAATAGACACTCATAGAAAAACGAGTTTCCAAACTCGGCACGACTCGTCGCAAGTTTATTATTCAGAAGAAGATGATAAGAGAAATATTCTTATCGTAGAATAATAAACTAACAATGCGACTAGGAATGAAGTGGTATGGCTGACAACTGTATCACACTCCGAATTCAGTTGTCTTTGTAACGTTGGTGACTACACACGGTAGTCATCAACGCACCATGCTCCACTAGGAGTTACGGTAATCAAGAGAGAAAGAGTCGCGGTGCTACGATGATAAAAAAAATTGCACAAACGTGGCAATTTTTTAAAAACCAGCACGTAGGGCACATAAAAGGATTTGAATTTGAGCATTATTAGCCATAATTGTTCGATAAAATTAAAATATAGGTAAGAACACGGTCCAAATAGCTGGTACATTGGGCTCAAAAACTTGAAAATGCAGGTACAGATTAGGAATTTAGGTTTTTGGTCATTCTCCGCAACAAATATTTCGCGAAGCATTGTTAAAAGAAAGTGGTAAACATTGATTTCATTGCTGGGAAATATTACATTTTTATAAGTACATTATCAGAATATTCCATGGACCAGCTCGGAGACTCTCACGGTCGGCGGAACACCGGTTGGGAAGCAGTGTTTTTAAAGAGAAACTTTGACTTTGTAATCCTTACCCGACCATCACATTCAGCCATCATATAGAAATTTTGGTGAATGCTCCAATAGAGTGCAGACGTGTCTCAGCATCAGTTTTTTTCGGGAACACAGGACAATGTCAAATAGAGGTTCAACTCCACTTGAAGGTACTTGAGTAAAACGGAGCCATTATGAGAAACTTCTGTGAGTATTTGAATGTTGCAAAAATTACATGAAGCTGGCTGCTCTGGTCCAAAGAAAGCATCTGCGCTGTTGAAAATAGGATAAGGTGGAACTGTTGATTGAACAGCGGTTGCTATAAACTAACTACCGTAGTATAGTCCGTTAAAACAGTTGCCTGGATTGTCTTTTGACATTTGTATGTCTTGACTCTGGCCCATAAATCGAAAATCGTCACGAAAATTGCAACGAAAAAGCGTTACGTTTTTGGCATTACAGGTAGTGGTACCCTGTGAGTTTTGGGTACCATCCAAGGTTCAACGGAAGTTGGGCTGGGTGGTACCCTGTGAGGTTGGGCTTGGGTTCAATTTACGTTCAACTTCAGTTCAACTTGGGTTCAACTTGGGTTCAACTTGGCTTCAACTTGGGTTCAACTTGAATTCAACTCGAATTCAACTCGAATTCAACTCGAATTCAACTTCAATTCAACTTTCAACTTAGGTTCAACTCACGTTAAACTTTCGTTCAACTTTTGTTGAACGACCCAAAAAGTGTAACTTTCAACTTAGGTTGTATAAATCATTTCGAGGTTGCATCAGTACTCAACATTAGCATTTGTTGAAAACATGAAAATGTCCCACTGAGTTGCGGACTTGTACGCAAGCTGTTTTTATCAAGGCCTTACTTCTAAGTCTAAAGTTTTTTTGGAAGCAAAGAAAAGAGAAGTTACTTGATAATATAGAGGCAACACAACATCGCACCTTTCATTAGTTGATAAGCTCTTCAGTTTGCCTGATGGAAGCGGCATCTCCGGCAGCGCATTCATGGCGCGTCTTTTAGTGGAAGATTCGATTATGTAAACGCTACTGGCTATCTTGAATATATTTAAAAATTATAGTTTTCGGGTCGACAAATTGAAAAATATTGGAATATGCTATGCTAAAATTAAAAATTCTAATGCCTTTACGAATTAGCTGTTGAAAATGTAAATTTCGTAGATATTTCACAGTTAAAAAATTAAATGTAAGAGGCCCTCAATTTCGATGTCAAGCACAAAAAACTTAAGAAACATGACGCCACTGTGCCTGGTGAAAGGTTTACACATGGCCGGCGGTGAATAGTTTTGCTGTTTTTATGTTTTTTTTTTTTTTGTAAAAATATGAGGATAATTATATTCTGGTATATATGGCCTTAATCTTAACCCAAAACAACAATTTTCTGCTCATCGCCATGAAAACTGTCACAACTTCAAATTAAAAACTCAGCTAAATATAAAAATGACAAAACCATGGCGTGCCCTTAAACTACTTTTACCCGAAAAAAACTTAAAGGTATCGAAGTTTAGACCGTACAAAAAATTAAGATTTTTCAGTTTTTTTTACTAAAAAATAATAGTTTCATAACGGCACTTTGAACTGGTGTATTGCTGTATTTGAAAATGTTGGGATAATCAAACATCTATTCCATATAAGTTCTTGTATGCGGGTGGCTTACAAATACAAGAACTTCCTATATTAGTTTAACTATGTGGAAAACTGCTAATATTGGCATAAATCCGCGTCAATTTGTTCGCTTTATTAAACATGTCTTTTTCTTCAACATCTGGCAAAAATAAATTTAAGTTAATTAATATTACGTATATGCAAAGTTTGGGTGATTTTCTAATGCACAACTAAACCACTGAATTCATCAAACTTCTTAAATAAATGAAATGCCGCGCGTGTATTTTGTGGCCAAGAACTTGTACAAAACTTCAAGGATAAACAAGAAATAATAAAGCATCTTTCATCTGCTTAAAGCGTTTCATGTTTAATGGATTTCGTCAAATAGCACACAACCAAGTGTACTACGTGCGAACGTAATTCAGGCTCCTAGGCTCAACACAAAAGTATTGTAGCCAGAGCCATCATCAACAACACACAACACAAACAGAACCACCCTCAATGTCACCAGAGAAAGTATAGTACGTTGTTGCCTTTGGGGGTTTGGGGTAGTTAGTACGAGGGTACGAGTATACAAGAGCGGACAAGGAGCGAACCCGCACCGGATACACAGATTCACTGTTGCAGCAGGACTCGTGTGTGTGTTTGGTATATACACAGGATGCCGAACTTAATGGATCCATTAAATATAAATTGACTAACTCAATTTGTTAAAGCTCTCTTTAAATATAAAATATGGCTCCCGTATAATCCGAAGGAATAATGACTTAGCTGGTTTTTACGGCCTACATGCCCGCCCCGGGAATAGCTTTACAGCCCGAGTGTACGTTGAGCAGGATGTGTGTGCGTGCAAATAATATAATTTTTTTACACAGAATGGTGGGATCGTAAAAAATGTTTAAATGGCCTTGGAAAGTGCGAGTATTGTTCAATGAAAAGAATTTTATACCGATAACAACAAAGGCTAATATACTCACAGGTAAAAGCGGAAAAAAATTGTTTCACAAAAGTTTTTGTATTAAAAATCGTTTCTTCTAAGTCCTTGAAGGAAGCACGATAAATAAATAAAATAAATAAGTATGTTTCAAACTTATTAAATTTATTGAAGGAATTAAGATGTGAAAAGGGAAGAATCTTTCTTTCTAATAATATTTGTGTTGATGTTTATCAGAAAATAGTTCAAAATTAAGATTCTCGAATACAATATCAACAATTTTTACATTCGAGTCAACATGTATACGTAATAATACCAGTACAATGAATAAACACCAGCACATTATGATACCGATGTAATCCATTTTTTCGGCATACTAAATATGTATTTTCGTAGTAAAAGTCGGTAGGAAAGGCGCCTATAGCCTAGCCGACGTCATGAAAAACAAAGTTGTATGATATCCTTCATGCTATATACCATGTAAGTTTCTTTTCTTATTTCGTGTGGCATTCATAATTCATTTGGCAGGATCATTTCACTCATAGCGTAGCGGGCAAATTCGGTTACTGTGGATTATTTATAATCATTTCGACGTGGAATTGTTCCTGTTCCTGACATGTCAACACACATATGTGAGCTGAGCCAGCATAAGGATATTTCGTGCGCTTATTTATGTGTCTGTATACATCATATGCAAAGAACAACAAAGGTTGAATATTATCTTAAGCTTTCTCCGAAATTAGTTTCAGATATGTTTATTTGGCGGATGACGGTATGTATCTGAGTATGTGTATGCCTAATCAACCGAATGATATTTACGATGTGTGAGACAGCCAGAATGGATATAATTAGCTTTTTGGGGTGGTTGGGGAGACTGTTTTTTTTTCGAAGTTGGAAGGAAATAGGGAAAAATTAATATACTTGCATTTTGAAGAGAACTTGTTCAAGCGACATTTTTCCAATAACAAACCACAGAATCTACCGTAGATGTATGGGGTACCGGTTGCGGGACACCCTGTATATAAAATAAAGTTGTGTTGCACCATTTATAACATGATCTTAGGTGCCTTTGATTTGCCTCGTTGGATGGATGGATTAGGCGCTATGATGGGTTCAGCTGGTTCCGCCCAATACTGCAGCTCTGTCCTTCGTAAAAGGGTTAGAAGAAAGTTAACCAGGTTTACTTTGGGTGCGCCCATTTCGATGGTTTAAGCCCCAACAAAGGTTTGTCTCCAGCTCATAAGAGCGGGGCAATCGAAAACTACGTGCGAGGCTGATTCCTCGTCTTCGTTACAGAGGCGGCATACTGGGTCTTGTGTGTAGATCCCTATTGTATGCAGATGTTTTCGCTGGGTACAGTGACCAGTTATGAGACCTGTCACTGTCCTGAGGTTTTTTTTGCTGAGGCTTAGGACTTGCAGCTGGTTTGCCAGTTGGTTCCCAGCATACACAGCTTGCTGTGTCTAAGCCCTTCAACGAGGCTCCATCGATTTTGACAACGGCTTTAGCAGTGTATTTACTAATTCCGATTGGCGGTTCGGGACCGGTGAAAGGTAGTTCGGAACTCTTGCTAGGGCATCCGCTTTTTCATTGCCTGCGATCCACGATTTCAGAGCTACGTTGTTTCGGGTAGCTATAGGTTTTTAAGGGTTTGTTTGCATTCCCAAACCAATTTGGAGGTTGTTTTGGGACTTGCAATAGCCTTCATGACAGCTTGACTGTCGGAGAGAACAACGATGGTATTGTTTGTATATTGTATATGCCTTTCGAGTACTCTCCCCTGCTGCAAGGTTTATGGCTATAAGTTCTTCTGGAAGACAGTTGTATAGTGTGTTAGGGGTTTGAAGATACTACAGTTGTTGGTTTTAGTATAAACTTCTGCCCCTGTTCCTTCGTCTGTCTTCGACACATCTGTGTACCACACTATATCTCTTGCTTGATAGATGGTCGTCGTTCCATTTAGTCCAGTCTTCCCTAACTGTAGAGGTTTGAATGTTGGAGTCGAAGGTATACATAGCCGGGATATAATCACTGCCCATATCTCTAGGATTGGATTTGCAATGATTTCTGTAATCCTACAGTGTCCTATCCTCAGAGATGTCCACATGTTCGATGATTGTAGTCTGTACGTTGCCAGTCTTGCCTCTTCTGTGATTGTAAGATCTGTAACTTTTGTCTTTATTTCCTGAAGAGATAAGAGGAGATGACTGAGTGCTCCGCTGTTCTTTGCGCCTTTCCTGTCAAATTACGGTTAGTTGTAGTCGTAAGTGGTTTCCACCAGACGATCAAGCCATGAAGTTTAGGGCGAATAAACGCGACATATGGAACTTTCGGTTCCCTACCGCTTTCCTGCATGAATAAAGAGTAATTATTGCCTTGTCTACACTTTCTTATTGGGCTTCAATCTGAGCTTTATATCCAATATGACGCCAAGGAACTTGACTCTTGGATTCACCCCGACCTATTGACCACAATATTCCAAATAAGAGGCGTGAGGACACCACTGAGGGCAGGCTGATAGTCCTAAGATCCTTAGGGTGAGCGTGCGAAGCTCTTCCCGCTTTCGGAATAGCCACCACTTTGACCTCCCTCCATAGTCAAGGTATATAGACCAAATCTAGGCACGCCTTAAAAATTCTTTCAATCCACGGGTATACACTGTCAGATACGGGCTGTGTATCTGCGGGAATTAAGCCATCAGGACCAGCCGATTTAAAGTGGTCAAAACTGGAGAAAGTCCAGATGATCTTCTCCTTTGACACATGAAGGGATATGCATGCTCTCCTGCACGATGCTTGCAAATTCCGGTGAACTACCAGGAATGTATGTGTCTAGCAGGAGGTCCATCGCCTCCCTGCTTTTAAAAGTCCACGAGCCATTGGGCTATATCAAAAAGCTCGGACCAGATGGATTGGTCCTAGTGTTGCCAATTTAGCCGTTTTCCGGCCAAATTTAGCCGGAAATCGTGCTGTTTAGCCGGAAGAAATTTCTAATTCCGGCCGGCCGGATTTTTAGCCGGAATTGATTTTCTTCGGCCGTTTTTTCGGCTAAAATTATTTTATGATTTTTATATAAAAACTTTTTTATTTATGAACCAATCTTAACGAAACTTCGCATAAAAGGATCCCTATGAATGTCACAAAAAATATGTGAAAATGGATGGAAACAAACGATGGGGTTATGGGGCTGCCATACAAACCGAACCCCCCAAATCAGGTTCTTCTAAGAAAAACTTTTTTTTTGGGCACCGATGTGAACCAAACTTCATGAAAACATATTTCTAATGATCCCCTAAAACATACGTAAAAATAAGTGGAATCCAATAATGGGTAATGGGGCTGCCATACAAACTCAAACCCTTAAATTTGGGTTTTCTAAGAAAAACTTTTTTATTTGGACACCAATTTACACCAAACCTCATGAAAATGTATTTCTATTGATGTCACAAAACAAATGCAAAAATGAATGACATCGAACCATGGGGTCATGGGGCTGCCATACAACACCCCTCCTCCCAAATTAAGTTCTTCAAAGAAAAACTTTTTTATTTGTTCACCAATTTCAACCAAACTTCATACAAATTTATTTCTATTGATGGGAAAACACAAACGTAAATATTAATGGAAAGGTTCCATGGGATCAAGGGGCTGCCGCAGAAACCCCCCCCCCCCCGCATGTTGGTTCTTCTAAGGAACATTTTTTGCCACACTAATTTCACCAAACCTTTTATTAATGTGTCGGTATCGAAACAAGAAAAAATTTAAAAACAAGTGGAATTTTAGTAAGGGGCCATGTCCCCCGCTGCCCCCCCAATAAAGTTGTCTAAGAGAATTTAGCATCGGTCTGGTTTTTTTTTTTTTAAACTAGAATACATTTTTCGATATTCACAACCAAAATAATTAATCGCCGTGAAATGATTTCTACATACACTTATTGTCGTGTATTAGGGTAAGTACCTACTATGTCCACCAAACTTGCATTTATGTCTCCTGGGAAAAATGGGCCGTGGAGACTTGCCTTTTTTCAACAAATTTAGGATAATGGGTTTCACGGAAACTGACGATTAGTACCTAGTCTAAGCATGTCATTTACTAACCACCAATATGCTGAATAATTTGCAAAATTGAAGACACTTCTTAAAAATAAAATTCTTTGCTGAGCAAGTCTTGGAGCGTGCACAAAAGCTAAGTGCTGAAGAAGGGGGTAAGTTACCCCTGAAATATATAAACACACTTGCAGTTTACTGGGCAAACTAGGCTTGACTCACGCTAATCCGGACCACTAAATGTTTCCACTATGTATTCTATAGTCCTGATTTCGGCAGCAATTCTGACTCTGTAATCCGGATATTTGGGATTTTCAGGGTGAAATGGTAGATTTTGTCTGGTAATTTATTACGGGACGGTTTGGCAAATGACACAATGTTGACTAATTTCAAAGAAATAATACATTTATCGCCTTTTGCTCCTCTTTTTTATTTATTTGGACTGTTTTTCCTCAGAAAAAAAGTGATTGCGCTAATCTGGATGTTCCGATAGTCCGGATTACCCATTGCAATAATTGATCCGGATTATCGAGTCAGATGATTCATAGAACCTACGCATTTAGGGCGGAATTCATAGTCCTCACTTATACTTAAGGGAACGCGTAAGGGAATCCTTATTAATTTTGCGATTCATAATCGCTCGGACTTAAAAAATAAATTTGAATTTTGCTACTACATACTATTAGATAATTTTTATAATTAATTTGTCAGTTACTATAATTCAGCTACTGAATTAAATTATTTTATTGAATGTGACAATGCTTTTATAAGTGACGTTTTGCCCGAATAAGCATTTCTTAAGTGACGACTATGAATTCCGCCCTTAAAATCTATACCATTTCCCGCCCAAGCTCATAATTTTGGAAATTCAATTTCGTGCCTTTGGAGCATCAAATTTGTAATTGCGGATCATCAACAATGCCCTTGCCCATAGTTACGCATTGGACGTTCCTTTTCAGAATTTTATGTTCCACAATTTCGAACCTAATGTGGTTATGAACTTGACAGAGAAATTGTACCTGTATACAACAATTTTGACTAGTTTAGCTATATAACTCCGAACTAAGTAAATTTTGACTGTAATGGCAAAGATTGGAGCATATATGTAATAAAACTAAAAAATCAGCCTAAAGCATAGTTTACGGGTAGTACTCCAGAAAAGAAATAAATTATTAAAATCAGTTTTAAGTTGAAAGACTTGTATTTCCTTATTGTCGATGAAGATGATTTATTTTCCAAATTTGCTGCCATCTTCAGTGGATTAATCCACTGAAGATGGCAGCAAATAGCTGCCGAAATACGTATTTGGAAAATAAATCATCTTCATCGACAATAAGGAAATACAAGTCTTTCAACTTAAAACTGAACTTGGTCGATGCAAAGGAGCCGACAACACAGGGAAATATTAAAATCAGTTCTTCACTATATTTTTTCGCAATGTGATTGTTTTGTATGATTTAGCCGGTTTTTGGCCGTTTTTCTGACTGAAATTGATTTAGCCGGATTTTTAGCCGTTTTTGAAAAACATATAGCCGGTTTTCCGGCTAAATTTAGCCGTTTTCTAAATTTTCAGTTGACAACACTGATTGGTCCCTAATATTCTTCGAAGTCTAAATGCCTCGGTCAATGTTTCCATTTTCTCGCAAAAAGTTTCTATGAAGCCCGACCAATTAGGTCTCTTGTTCCCATGACTCTTCTCGTGAGACATGATTTGATCGTTTCTTTTTAAAAAGCTTTCGTCATGATAATGGTCGTATCCATCCTGTGTTTTCAACCTTATCCTGCCGTCCTGTCAACACACCCAATAGCCTGCTTTTCGCCATTATTTATCCTGTTTTGGGAATTTAAGTCTGAATTTAAGAAAATAAGCAAATTGTGAAAACCATATCCAAAATCAAAAGAGACAAGTGACTTCACTCGTTCACGTTTATTTTCACGTTTTCTTTGTTGAGACGATACAAAAAAAATTATAAAGCGTCAAATTATCGCCTATTGCTTAACAAAATAGGTTCAGAATAAAAGGGCGGTGCTTTTACACTAGATAGCCCTGGTGTCGTAGTAGGGATTTCGAAAAGAGCGATCTAGAATAGTTATTACAAGTGATATCACTTGAGTCAGATAAGCGATAAACATCTCTAGGTAATACAGGATGGCACACGAGAACCTGACGATTTTTAAAACGTCGCAAAAAATTGGAATTTCACATTTCGTTCCAAACCAATCAGGACAGTTGTGGAATTTACATTACAACTTTTTAAAAATTGCATGCCGAAGAAATGTGCTCATTTTCATCATTAAACTTTATAAGTCGTTTTTGGAAGTTGACCTAAACTTCTTCCAGAAAATCCATTCGCATTAAATTCCTTTGTTAAAATAGTTTTAGTTTGTAAGATAGATCAGGCGACGATGGAACACCTTGTTGCGTTAAAGCGAAATAAGCTTGTTTACATATTGAGAGTTTCGCCGTTGCTTCAATTTTCATCGGAATGCATATGTCCCTTTGCGTAAAACCATTGACAGGAAAAAAATCGAACAAGGTGGTTTCAAAAAAATGAGACCACAGTACACAATGCGATAGCCTCAAAATACCAGTCTTCTACAAATTACTCCTAGATAGGGTCACATCCTAAATTGCAACCTCCCCGATCTCCCAATCGGTCCCTCGATTTAAGCAGGCCCAGGCCTGGCTTTATTTTCCTTGGGTTCCTGAAATTACCCATTTTTGAAAATAAGCCAGGCATACGTTGCGACAACTGAATCCACCCGCGAAGAGATGCGGAAAATTTAAGTTGATCCGCTGCGAAAATTGAAAGAGAAGTATCGAAAACCACTGTAAAATTTAGTGATGAAAACGAAAACCATTTTGTCGAATGGTTTTTTTTAAGAGTGTGATTTAAATTCCGCAACTGTAATCAGTGTTTTAGTGACAGAAAAAAATTTGTAGCATTAATTTTCGATTTTTACGACCCTTTCAAAAATCGTCAGATTCTCGTGTGCCACCCTTTATAATTGCAAATTCGAAAGATACAGCGTTTTTGTCTTTCTGGAGGTCCTTCTTTCCATCCTGCTTTTTTAGTAGTCTTTTCCTCCCAAACCCCGATTTTTAGAACATTGGTCCTGCTTTTTCATAAAATAATTATACGAGCATTAGTCATGATAGAAATATCATGTGTTCTGAATCCTGCTTGTTAATTGGTTGTCTAGGCAAGAGGTGTAGTTCCTCGAGCATAGTCTCGCGATAAGTGGACCAGTTAGTACTTCGTATATTCAGTATGAATGAAACATTATTGGTTGGGGGTGACTCAATTTGAATTTAAGGTAGCGCAGTGGTCCGAGAAAGATCAGATGGAACCTTCCAATCACGCACCAAATGCTGTATGTCTTCCGACGCCAGAGATATATATCTAAGACTAGTATACGTACTTCGTAGTTGTTGATGGTTTCAACGAAATAGTTTGTTCAAATGTTTACCTGAAAAAAAAAAGAAAAAAAAATTAAATTAACTCTATTTTAAAATGTAGCAATGTACGATTTAAATTAATTAAAACAAATAAAGAAAATAGTATGTATGTAACTGTTTTCATTATCTAAAATTTTTGAAGGTTCATTAATTTAAATGCACGGTAAGTTTAAATAATTCAGAAGACTTTTAGAGTCATAGGTAACACGAGCGGCTTTTACAACTTTGTAACATTAAAAATCAAATACCTTGTCGATCCTAAATTAAGATTAAAGTCTTCTCTCTGCTATTGTTCAATTCGCGTAAATGTTCATACTGCCTTTTTTTATTAAAATAGTGCACCTCTACACAACAAACACGTTTAAATTACGCAAATATTTTTATGTCTTTATTCAATTTTGTATAGAGCGAAGCATCATCCAGCATTTACGCATTCTGACTTCACATTTTACCTATACACGGTTCGCTGAGCTTTTTGCGTTAGCTACGATGAACAACTCAGCTATATCCTTGCATACAGAAAAAACTCATTTTGCCTCTTGGCATTATCATATATTTATAAAATACTTGAGACCTATGGAACACACAAGCTGTTTTTTTTTTTTTTTTTTTTTTTTTTTGCCTCACAGAAGCTTCTGCCCCGGGACAGGGCTTCTCGGCATCACTTTACTTACTATGCGTACGTAAGTGACTAATCAATCAATCGAGTGTAAACTCTAGCAGATCGATAAAATAAAATCTAAAACAAAAAATAAATTAATAAGGAAATTTATCAAAATAATTTCTTTTAAAAATTAATTTGTTAATGCAATTAAAATTAACTAAGTCCTTCAAACTGTTATAAAGAATTATTGACCTTGTAATTGGTTCGTTAAGACCATAATTTACTCTATGATAAGGCTGAACAAGAAGGTTGTTCCGCCGTAAATTGTGAGGAATAGTTCTGACTTCAAAGTTATTTAATATATCTTCACAAACAATATGAGAGCAAAACAGATCTCTAATGAACATAGCGTTTAAAAACGTTCTTCTATAATCTAAAGCTTGTAAACCCAATAAGGAACAGCGAGTTTTATATTCTGGCTTGAAACGCCAGCCAATTTGATAAATAGCAAACCGTGTAAAATTGTGTTGAATTCTTTCTATACGCTCGATATGAACCTTATAGAACGGATTCCACACAATAGAACAATATTCCAAATGCGAGCGAACGAAAGCTGTAAACAATATTTTTAAGGTAAAAGGATCATTAAATTCGCGAGCGTTACGTTTAACAAATCCTAACATACTATTCGCTTTTGAAATAATGTAATCAATGTGTTGTCGAAATGAAAGATCATGGTCGAAAATTACACCAAGATCTGATATTTCCGCAACCCTTTCAAGAACACTACCTGTTAAGGAGTACTCAAAGAAGATCGGAGTTTTCAATTTATATATGCTAAGTACTTTACATTTACTAACATTTAAATTTAAATTATTATTAAGGCACCAAATTTGCAGTTTTTCTAAATCGGATTGCAAGTTAAGACAATCACCTATATTGCGTATTCTCATTGCGATTTTCATATCATCGGCATACTGCCATACACGCACGAATTTAAAATTTTGTATGATATCGTTTACGAAAACTAAAAAGAAAAGTGGTCCTAAATGGCTTCCTTGCGGAACTCCTGACGAACACTTTATGATAGAGCGCGATGTACAGCCATTCAACTTTACCAACTGCGTCCTATCCGTTAGATAGGATTTCACCCAGCTAAGAAAAACCGACTGTATACCTAAATTTTCTAGTTTCTTAAGTAAGATATTATGATTTACTATATCGAAAGCCTTCGAGAAATCGGTATAAACCACATCAACCTGCATTCCCTGCTCAATACCATCTGCAACAAATTTAGTGAATGATACCAAATTTGTTGTAGTTGATTTTCCTTTAAGGAATCCATGTTGACATGGTGATATTAAACGGCTAATTAAAACATCTATTTTATTTTTAATAAGCATTTCAAAAAACTTCGGTATTGCTGATAGTTTGGCTATGGGTCTATAGTTATCAATAAGATGTTTCGGACCCTTTTTGTGAACAGGGGTTATGTACGAAACTTTCCATTCATCAAGAAAAACACCTGAAGACAAGGACAAATTAAAAATAAGGGCTAAAGGACGACATAACGATTGCATGCAATTCTTCAAAAAAATATTAGGAATGCCATCAGGTCCGGCCTGAATACTAACATCAAGATCACGGAAAGCATTCAATAGGTCATCCTCAGAAATCTCAAGAGCACTCATAAGGTCCTCCTGAGCTATCCGAGGGACCAATGCACTGTGGCTTGGCTTGGTGTTAGTATTCATTTCTGGTGAAACGGAGTCTGGCACTTCGTAAACTGAATTGAAAAATCTAGCAAATCCATCACAAACCGATTGAACATCGTTGTAAAAATTGCCATTGAACTCTAAATTTTTGGGTATTCCTGTATTCTTGCGCTTGCTGTTTATAAAACTCCAAAATGTCTTACTGTCATTTTTTATATTATTTTCAGCTCTCGCAATATACTGTTTGTAAAGATTTTTATTCATTAATTCATACTCTCTTCTCAATCTGAAGAAATGTTCTTTATTGGCAAGAGAGGATGACTTCTTATACAACTTATGAGCTTTATTTTTAGCTCTTTTAAGTTTCAACAATTCTTTACTACCCCAAGGATTTTTTGCTTTTATATTTTTCTTTTGTAAAGGAACGTACTTATGAATAGCTGCCAATAAAATTGATTTAAAATTTGTATAACTTTCAGCAAGATTTATATTTGATATAACTGAAGCCCAGTCCATATTACGAAATATTGAATTTAATTTTGTAAAGTCAGCTTTTTGAAAATTTCTAGTAAGAGTAACTTCTGCCTCTTCTTCAATGTAATCATAAAAAACAAACTCAAGAAGAAGAGCACTATGATGCATTGAATTGGGCAAAAATGGTTTATCTACTTTAATTACAGAAGCATTGAAATCAGTACTAACAAAAATCAAATCTAAAATTCTACCAATTGAATTCTTAACAAAGTTCATTTGCATCAAATCCATGGCAAATAAACAATCTGTTAGAACAAATTCACACTCGAGATGTAAATTACGCGGCAGAATTTTTTTCTCGTCGTCGTTCCAGTACCAACTTATATTACCAAGATTGAAATCCCCAACGACGATCAATTTGTCTTTTTCCTCAAAGGATAATCTGGAGATATTATCTAAATGTTTCTTATAAACATCAACTGAACTCAAAGGTGGTAAATAGCTATTAAAAATGTATATTTTTTCGCTACTAGAAACATTAATAGAAACACATATCTGTTCCACGTCCTTATGAAAAAGCTCAACTTCATGAGATGGGAATGTTGTTTTGATAGCTACCAAAACACCACCTCCTCTCTTTGTTGAAGTCTCATAACGATCGCGGCGATAGACATCATAGTTTCTTATGAAAAGTTCCTCATTTGAAATGTCTGTGTGGAGCCAAGTTTCGGTTAAGCAAATGGCAGCATAATCTTCTAGTGAAACTGCAAGGTAAAAGTCATTTGTTCTTGAACGAAGACCACCAACATTTTGATAATAAACTGAAAAAACTGAATTGGAAATTATGTGTTTTGCTGGGCACTGTTTTGGCGTTTGCCGTTTTTTGAAAAATTGAATGGTGATATGTTGATGCCCTTGGGCCAGAAGTTGGCACAAAACACTTGCTTTGAATATTCTTGAGGAATTTTCAAACCAAAACTGATTGAAACTAATTTGGATATATCACAATCTTGTTTTATAAGTGCATAAACCGAAAGAAAAGTGTCATCTTTTAAATCAAGTTTTTTCATTACGTATTCCTTCAATTCATCTGCTTTTACCGAAGCGTGCAGCTTGGAAACATGGAATACTTTAAAACTAGGGACACTTCGAAGAGAATCATTAGCTTCATCGACTCCAAGGATTCTTTTATGTCGCCTATTATTATCAGCCTTTTTGGAAATAACATCACCAACAGGAGAAGGTTTTTTGATATTAATCTTTTTCTTACGTACAGTGACAAATTTATCAACCGGAGATTGATTTTTGTCAACATTAGAAGGAATTATAGAAGACGATGGATCTAAAATAACAGTAGAAGTTCCCGTATCTTGGCCATCAATAGGATGCTCAGAAGATTTCGCAAAAACTTTCATAGCATTCTTTTTAGTTTTTTTCTCTAAATTACTATTTTTATTTTTCAATTTTACATTTTTATCTCGTAATTCTCTACTATTGTTCTCACAACAATTTACAGAGTTCATTACGGATCTCAACTTGCTAAGTTGGCTCTGCAACGACGAAACGAGCTGAGATAGACCGTCAATTTGAACCTTATAAAATTGCTCGCAAACACAATTCATTTTACTATAAAAAAAAATGTAATTACTTGAAAAAAAGGAAAATAAAAAAAATGTATATAGTGGGATTTGAACACCGGGCCTAAGGGGCGCGAATCTTGCACGCTACCACTGAGCTGTATACTACTGTGAAAAATATTATTCAGATAACTTAGTTAAGCTGAGTTTGAATCCGCTACTGGCCAAATGAAACAAAGAGAACAAAGGCAACTCGAGCGGCGATGTAAACAACACACAACCAAAAACTTTCCGAAGTGATAATATATAATTTCACTGCACTAATCCGCGATACCACTTTTATTTAAATAACTAACGAGCAATTTAACAAAAAAATGACGGATTTAGTAATTAAAATTAAGAATTTTATGAAAAATTTAAATTTTAACTCGGAGCTGAATTTTGTTGTGTTCGCTATCGATAAACGTCAAACGCCGTTTTGAAGCTGTTTGAAGCTTCTGCAACTCTAGAGAGTCCCTAGAGACGAGAGTGGTGTATAGTAAAGCAAGCAAGCATTGTGCATAAACTATACATACACCATTCCATTAAAATTCACAACGAAGTGTTATTTAGTTTTTATATAGAGCAGGAGAAAGCTCTACAAACAGCTCGAGTCTATATACCAACAACAAAGAAGGATACTCTACTACTCTCGTAATACACCGCGCATCCCGACAAAAAAGAACCCACACCGTGCGCACATTAAAACATGTTTTTTGCAACTTCCGTACAGCAGCTTCATAGCTTTACTATATGACTCTGAGAGACGACCGATCGACAAGAAGCACCCAACAAGGACGAGAATTTACCCCATAAAATTAATGAATTTTTGAAACTCAATTTGTCTAGTGGGTTACTACATCTTCAATGTCGTCGTCATCATTATCATTGTCATTATTTGCCTCGAGTTTTTTATCGGTGCGGGTCCTCCTCGACGACAAGGATATCGTCATCAAGTTGAGTGATACACATTTAATCGAAAAGAAATGAAATGCCATTTTGTTAGTATGCATACATTATAGAGTCAGTATTCGGTAAAGTTGTAGAATACGGTTTGAAAGTTGTAATTTTAATGATTAAATTTTTTGTTGTGTCCTTATGGGAAGAATATTTTTTTTAAATTCCGGTTGCTACAAGAAACACTTCGAATAATAATATAAACTTTAGGATATTATAAATTTTAAGTTTTGGAATATACAAGAAGCAGTAAAAAGAACACCTGAGAAACATCTCCTTTGTTGATTATGTGTGTTTATTTCACATTTATTAACCAAATTTTTTTAATTAATTGAACACAGTTTTAGTATAACACAAAACACAACTATCCTAATAACGATGAACCACCCCACCAAATCGGAGACATCAGGTTATTAAAGCACATTGCTGACAACAGGACAATGGATCATGGGCGTAGCCAGGATTTCGGTCAGGAAGGGGCAAGCCCAAAATTTTTTCAAAATTATGATTTTTTTAAAGTTGAAATTGTTGATCACGAAAATATTGGTAGGCAAATTTTAAAATAGCCTGGCTGGTGTAATGGTCCCTTCGCGCACCTTCGGTGCTAAGAATGACAGACTCACTGTGAATGAATTTAGTTTATTGTGGTTTTCGAACTCACGACCCATGTGACGGAAAATGATCTCTATGATAGGGATAAATAACATTGCTGAGGGTGCTGTTGATCTCAACACCTCAACAAAAAAGTAGCTAAGATCTTGGAAATTGGATGTAACTTACATATCTGTTACCTGGATCCAAAGATGGACTGTCAGGCCTGTTAGTTTTTTTTTAGAGCCCAATTTTAACAAAGGACAGTCGAGATTAACGAAAAATGAACATAAGTTAGGTTAGGTAAAGGGGCCGCCTGACTAGGGCTAGGCGCACTTAGACAAAAAATTGGTCCATTGCGATACCACCGTAATTACTTTACGTTTCGTTTAAAACCAGCCAGTGCTAACAATGTATTTGTTGAGCAATATAGGGCTCACATCTCGAAGATCATCTGTATCGTAAAAATACCTCGAACCCAGTGCACGCCTCCTTTTCTCGGATAAGGCCAGACATTCGCAAAGAAAATGATGAACACTCTCTTCCTCCTCTTCATCATCACAACTTCTGCAGAAGTTGTTGTGAGGAATTCGAAGTCTCCTGGCGTGCTCCCCAATAGGGCAGTGCCCCGTAATAACTCTCACTATGCTGCGTATATATTTCCTGTCTAGCGACAGTAATATGGCGGAACGGGATATGTCTAGTATAGGCCAGATAATCCTCGTCGTAGCACAAGTATATCTGCAGGCCAATCTCGCGTTCGTCCTACGTTCAGAAGCGGCTTCAATTATCGATGCACATACGGCAAAATGTGTTTTAATCTTCCCGTGGTCGCCTTCAACAATACTTGCTAACGCATTCCGGGCCAAATCGTCTGCTCAGCAATTTCCTGCAAAGCCGGTATCCAGCATAGTGTAATGTTGAAGATGCTGATTCCAGTGATCGAATTGCAGCTTGACTATCAGTGTATACAGTGACATCCTTATCAGTGACAACGTGCCTACCTAGCCATAGAAGCGCTTCCGAAATTGCAGTGATTTCTGCTTGGAGGACGCTACAAAAATTAGGGAGGCGAAAAGACAAACTTATGTCCAATTCCTCCGAGTTATTTACTCCCAATCAGTGTAGATGGAAAAGGACTTGATGGACTGGGTCGCTTCGTTGCTCCAGCTATCCCTAGGCGGGATTAAGGTAGAATAGTTCCTAC
Organism: Microchrysa polita; assembly: GCA_949715475.1. Lineage (NCBI taxonomy): Eukaryota > Metazoa > Arthropoda > Insecta > Diptera > Stratiomyidae > Microchrysa > Microchrysa polita. Next base: position 127,079,066 of record OX454415.1, on the reverse strand, counting down.
CAATAAAGTATTTGTGAACAGTGTAGTCAGTCGCCAGTGGCAAGCTGAAATTATGAAGTATCGTTGAGTGACCATAATCCAGTCGTCGCCAAAGACCACTTTCACGAAGGCGTAAGGCCGTGTAAGCTGCTGACCGTTGGTCGTATATGTCCAATGGCAGCAGTCCCAAAACCATATTTAGTCCGAATGAAGGTGTTGTACGAAAAGCTCCTGTAATCAGGCGAGAAGTGGGGATCACACACCTTCTTGTGAATAGGACTAACTCCGTTTTGGCTGGATTATTCCCTACCCCGCTGAGACTTGCCCAGTATATTAGGATAGCCAGGGCGTTCTCCAAAAGTCCGCTAAGTGTGTCAGGAAACTTGTCTCAAGCGGCGATAGCAATATAATCAGCATAAGCGATGACTTTACATTTGATTCTTTCCAAATTTAAGAGCAATTGATTAATCGCAAAGTAGAGGAGACAGAATAGCTCCCTGTGGAGTGCTCTAGCAAACATATCTACTAGCAGAAGACCAACCTACTATGACTGCGCCTCGAAGTGAGTAGCTTACCATCAAGGGTACAAATTGAACCTTCGACCTGTAGGCTCATGAGAGCATCTGTCGTTGCTCTGGGTTTAATATAGTTGAAGGCTCCCTCAATGCCAAGGAACGCCACCATAGTATATTCCTTATTATGAAAAGATGCTTCAATATAACTGACCTGCGAATGTAGAGCTGTATCAACCGATCTCTCTTTCCAATATGCGTGTTGTGACATGGATAGTAGATTAGCAGGGACGACCGTTCGTATGTGAACATCAATTAGTCGTTCTAATAATTTTAGCTGGATATAGTGGAAAATCACCCAAAACTATAACAAATATTTTAATTTTCCACGAGTGAAACGTATGTATTGGGACGCACCCTCTTCAGTTACGATTGGCCACTTGCTGTTGCCCATTCCGCGGCAGTACACGGAGCGGCAAAGAAGGCATCTGCTTAGTTTTCCAGACTACAGTCTCAGCAGCAGAAAATTTTACGTAGTGCTTCGAATCAAACTCGTATTTTTACGTCTTCAGGCATTGTATAGTGCAATGATTTTTTCACCTGCCCCCCTCTGGCTACGCCCATGCAATGGATGCGTACGAATCAATGCTAACACATAAATGCACAAACCGCATGAACACGGATAAAGGGCACATCACCTCTAATCTTTTCAAATACACAAAATAAATTGAATCGCTTTACATATTTCCAAAATATAACGTTACTTGAGTTCGATTTCATTTAATTTACCTTTTTTTTACATTTTGCATTTATATAAATGTTGTATTAATATCATGTTAATTTTGATTCATTTACAGTTACATTAACCTTAAAAAATGTATATTTAACGTTTTCAAAAAATAATTTTCTTTAGTTATTAAAACGCGTATGCTGATGATGAGTAATAAATTGACCCGAAATGCATTTATAACTAAATTTTCAATTTATTAAATATCCGTTTTGTTTTATACTAAAACTGTGTTTAATTAATTAAAAAATTGTGATTTTCTGTGATCCATAAAGGGATTAAGCCCACCAGACTGAAATCAATCTTCTTTGTTGTCTTGCCCTAAATCCTTGAGGAACATGTTGCGTTGACGCCCTCGAGTTCGTCCAGTCGACAACGTTTCAACGACAACTGATTACTGAATTCGGAGTGTGATACGATTGTCAGCCAAGTTGCACTATTTTGTTCATTATTCTACGATGAGAGCATTTCTTGTCTTCTTCTGAATAATAAATGTGCGGCAGGCCATACCGAGCTGCAAAACTCATTTCTATATGCATCTTTGTATCACAGAGCGGCGACCGAACGATCACGGCCAGAGAGCACGTCACTGCAAAGCATGTATTTGCAAAATAATGATTTTTGAAACAAAATCCGAACGTTTCCTGAAATAGCCGCACTACTCTTTTCCGGTGTGACCGAATTCTTGGAATGAACGTGTTAACATCTGCTGGATTCAGTCCAAATACTCTCGATACCACAGATTTGCGATCATCCATCAAGTGGTCCTTACAAGCTTTAAGTCTCTCAAAAAACCTTTATTGCATACATTTTTCCCGTTATTACATAAATCAAAGAGTTTGATAGCCTATGCACTATATTGTAATGTGCAGAATATTCTGGTAAACATTTTTTCGGAAAGCTGAAGCCCTGTCAATTCGTTAACCATGTTTCGTCCGGTAATCTTTCTTGTTCGCGTCTGGTTTTTTTTTCTTTGGCGGGCGAGACTCTACCGCGTCTCTTGATATTCAACTTAATAAACAAAGAGATACACATAATTCAGTTATAAGTACATTTTCAATTCGAGTATACTGTTTCCCAATTAAAAAAATCCTTATACATACCAAATAAAAATCCTTATGTTTAAATTAAAATAAAATTATTTTAAAGGCATTTAAGGAAGTTTTTGTTTGCATTGAATTATGATGTGAGATGTTACTGAGGGCATGGATCTCTCACTCATACTTTCTTAAAACAATCAATCCAACTACTCTACAAAAACTCTAATCAATAAACAAAACAAAAAATGAAAGAATATGCAAATAGATCTCTGCACTCAATTGTGTTTAAGGGTCAAATCACTTGACGTCATCATCCATTATTCGCCCCGCATTATAATTCAATGCAAAAAGCTTTTTAAAATGCCTTTAAATTAATTTTATTTGAATTCAAACATAAGGATTTTCACATTAGGGAAAGAGATTTTGCAATTGGGAAATACTTGCACATACATAGGTAATTGAATCATGCAAATAAAATTGGCAAGTGTTCTACAATGTACAATCGATTTTTATATTCCAAATCAAAAATTTATTTGAAGCTTCGATTGATGAAAATGAATTGATCTAATTAGTTTCGTTCACGTACACAATTATTTCCAACTAAATTCTGACTAATTGGTTTAATGATTTCCGAGTGTATTTCCTGAAATCCGAATCACGTATATCCTATAATGAGAAATTTATTGCAAAAATTCAAATGCGAGTCGAATACTATAATACGTAATTAAAAAACTAATCAGCTACCTAACAAGAGAACAAAATTTTTTTAATTTGTATATGATATGTAGTAATGACACGAACATGACGCGACGTGGTCTGTGGCCGTGATCGTTCGGTCGCCACTCTGTGATATGTATAGAGATTTATACAGAAACCAGTTTCGAAACTGGGCATTTAGGGTTTTTTCGACATCTTAGGGGGATAACATTTTTAGGGGAATCTTCGGGGGAATTAGGAGGTTTGTTTCCCAACACAAATCAGCAAATTCTATAAAGACACTGTGACAATTCTGTGACACTTTAACTATTTAGATTTGTCTGTATTTACATGTATCTGTATCTTCGCGTATTATTAACTATAGCAGTTATCACATCTAGAGCTCGCTACGCTCGCGTTGTTCGCTTCGCGAACGCTGTGCTCATTGACAGCTCGCTTATCAGCATGAATCACAACTTCAAAATATTATTTTCAATAATATGTAGAGTAGAAGGCATATGCTCCACTGTTGAAACTCCCAACCAGTGGCGCCGGAACGAAATTTTTATTGGGGGGGCAAGATTTTTTTTCTCAAATTCATATTAAATTAAGCGGTCACCATATACCGGACCTCTAGCTCTAGAACTTTAATATCCTGTGAAACGATACCAAAAAGTAATTATGAAAAACATTAGGGAACAACAGCGATCAGAAACGACCTAGAATAGTCTTCAATATGAGACTAACCTTTAAGTTTCTTTTTGTTACCCATTTTGATCCCATTGTAATCCCGACGTGTTGAAGAGTATAAACATATTGTTTATTTTATATAGTTTTATAAAATTAAAGATCAAACGATTTTCCCAAAGGTTGTTTTCCGGTTTCCTTGGGAAACGAATTCTTTCATGATTTTTGAGGGATCTAAATTCTCTGTTCGATCCCTGTCAACATGGAGAAGGATAAGATGTGTCAGACGTTTTTGTGTCATTTTTGAATGTAGCCATGTAGACATCGTAAAGCACTGAACGACCTTTATAGCCGTATTAACTTGAAATGCTCGATATACTTCGAAAATGATCAGCAATTTCGCCGCAACATGTAGGTGAAGCTCCCGGCATATTCAACAATATCGACATCGAGCATAGCAGCCCAATCTTACTGTGAGATTCTCTACCATCGGCACGGTTTTCTGACAAGGAGAATGAAAAACTTCCTCGTTTTCGTTGATCAATGGTCAATCGTTAGCCTTGTCGTTAGTTTGAGGTACTCTTGCTATCCACTAGAACAGGAACTCAAAACCTGGCCGGGCCAAATATCAGTTTCTTCCGGATTGAGTGGTCCACAGCATAAAAATTTCCAAAAAATTGATGGAAAATTATTTCAAGATTGCATCACAGAATATTACTTTTTAAAATGAATGGAAGGGCGAAGTTCATAGTCCTCGCTTAAGGAATAAGGATTCCCTTAATGAATAAGTATAAGGGATAGCATAACGTCACTTATAAAGGCATTGTCACATTCAATAAATAATTTAGTTCAGGAGCCTGATTAAAGTAACTGACAAATAAAATTATGTATAGTAGTAGTTAAATTCAAATTTATTTTTGAAGTATCAACGACTATGAATTGCAAAATTAATAAGCATTCCCTTAAGGGTTCCCTTTAATATAAGTTAGGACTATCAATTCCGCCCTAAATCTCAGTCACTACAACCTCGGAACATGCAAAAATTGGGCTACCTAAAATAGAGAAACTGGAAATATGTTGAAAATGTTCTTCAAACAATTTTACACTTCCTAGAAAATGTTAAATTAATCAGTAACCACTTTCTGAGAATTTATTTCGGACAGCTGATCAAAACACTAGAGCACAGTAAATATCGGTAGGTAGTGCAAAACACCCTTGAGAGCCTAAATTGATCGCTAACATACACAAATTTCGGATATTAAGGTAGCTAAAACCAGACAAACATTTATTGTTATGTGGTGGAACAAATGTTTCCTATGGTGAAGCTGAATAAGCTGCAATTCACCTCAAATAACCGTCAAATTGTTTCTAGAGAGAAGAAGATTTCAAATTCAAACCACTGGCTTCTTCACGAGTTATTGCAAATTTCATAGACTTTAGTTCAACACCAATATTTAATTATAGCGCTTTTGTGCCGATACATTGTATCTCTTCGACCTGGCCGCGGGCCGCACAAAACTACGTGATGATGCACAAGAATAATACATTGAATATGTACATTGTATATGTATAAAAATATAAAATAAATTATTTTTAATTTTTTATATGGTGCAATATATGTAGTACTAATTGCCCCTTTACCCAAAATATTGAGGGGGCAGTTGCCCCCGCTGCCCCCCCTGTTCCGGCGCCATTGTCCCAACATAACTTTTACTTGTACAACTGTGGGTACAGCGTACGGGGAAAACATTTTCAGCTTCCTTTAGGTTTTGGAAACAAAAATATTTCTGAAAAATTGTTCAAAACACTTCGACAGAATCCGCTTCTTTTTTTCCTTCTCACATTAACGTATTTCCTTAAAATTAATAGTAGAACTGTAGAACCAACAGACCTGAATGAACTATAATAAATTTATAAATTCGAATATGAAATAATATCGCTCTTTTGCGAATAACGTTCTTGCTCCACCTGAAAGCAATCAAAGTTACATTTAAAGCAATTGTTTAAATGTAGACAACCGCTGGCTTGATACCACCACTTTGTTAAGAATATCCTTGTTCCCATTAAAAGGAATCAAATTGTTTGAAAAGGACTCATAAATAGTCATACTGTGTACGATTTGCAGTCCTTTCCTCACCTTAAAGGATATGCATTATTAAGACTCCAATTTCATCCAAAAATGATCTACTGCTTCATTATTTCCAGTCATATGACACCCATCTCGCTTACATATCACTTATCCTTACTAACAACGCCCTTGTTCTCTCGAAAGAATTCACACTGTTACTAAAGGACTTGAACTGCGTGCAAATTGATTCTATTGTATACGCTTCAACATCTCCAGACTCCAGTTATATGACACCATATTACCTAGATACCACTTGGTTGCTAAACATATCCTTTATATCATAAAGGAACGATTGTGAAGGGATACCAAATTTCTTCAATGATATTCCAGTACATTGATATCTTCACTATAAATCCAAAGATATCCATTTCTATAAATGTTGAACTTCCTTTCACCTTATGATTGGAAGAGTCGTTTTGCCATATCCGCACTTGCATCAGGACCTAACAGTGTGGTGTAAGGGTGTCATACACATGCCTCAAGTAAGCTGCTAACCTAATTTGGTCAAAATCCAACCACGGAAAATTTGCTATTAAGCAAAATTCGAAAAGACTTAAGCGAGTAGTTCAAATTTTAAACATAACGGAATTTACTGTATTTCTACGTTGAAAGTGGAAAATATAAGTATCCTATTTTCATCTTCGTTACAGATGCAGTGATTGGAAAAAAGAATGTTTAAGATCGGTCCAGTAGTTTTTGAGCCAAACCGTTACATACATTCCCCTATAACCTATAATTAGTATAGATAAATTTATAAATTGCCCTGTGGCATGGGTCAAGAATAATGCCTCCGCTTCCTCCGGCGTGTCGTAGAAGGCGACTAATAGGGCAGGGGAGAATAAAACTCTCCTGGGTTTTCTACAAATCACCACAATTGCGCGCGACGTTGTTTGTGCTAAATTGTGTGGATATGTAGGAAGCTTAATATAAATTGACCTCTGTGGTGTTGGGGTTAGAATTATGCCACAGCGTTCCCGGCTTGTCGTAGAAGGCGACTTGAGGGATAGGGTGTGTAGGCTTGTAACTTGCATACCTGAAACTAAACTACACTCGAAACATTGAACGAGCCTCGGATACCACGGACTGATTTACCGGCAACGACCTTTGGCTACAAACAACGGACTACGATTGGTTTTTGGAACATCCTTTTGAACAAGGAAGCTCGCCAATCTCTTATAGATTGGAGGCCTATTTCCGACCGAATAATAACTGCCAGCTTCAAGTCCAGAGTAAGGAACATTACTATAATTCAGTGCTACGCCCCGACTGAGTCAGCCGACCAGCATGCTAAGGACGCCTTTTACCACCTGCTTGGCGACACCTTTGACAAGGCTCCCAGAGGTGACATAAAAATTATTATGGGGGATCTCAACGCAAAAATTGGGTCTGACAATGTTGGATTGGAAAATCTAATGGGCAATCACGGTCTGGGTGTTAGGAACGAAAATGGTGAGTTGTTCGTAGAGTTCTGTAACTCTCGTCAGCTTGTCATTGGCGGCACCCTGTTCAAACACAAACCTTGCCATTTAGTAACCTGGATATCTCCAGATGGCCGAATAGAGAACCAGAATGACAATACAGTCATCTCCAAAACATGGTGCTGATGTAGGTAGCGATCACCAACTTGTCATCGCAAAAATTCGCTTGCGGACCGCTCCTATTCGTCGCACACAAAACGAGCGTGTGTTGCCACGATTCAATGTGCAAAAGCTTAAAGGGCCGTCAACAATACGCGCAGTTTCTAGCGCATTCCGCGAGGTAGCTAATGCACAAACACCAGATGCTTCTTCTATCGATGATAGATGGACCATTGTGAAGGAAGCTTATCTATCGTGCGGCGAAACATTTGTGGGCAGACTACAGCGAGGTAGAAGACCATTTATCAGTGATGATACATGGTCTCTGATAACTGCACGGAAGAGAATTAAAGAGCAAATAAACTACTACTGACAATTCAGATAAGCAACAACTGAGGACCGAGTACAGTTCTCTTCAAAAAAGAGTGCAGAGGAGCGTTAGACGTGATAAACGCAACAACATCAACGCGTTAGCTTTGGAGGCAGAAGATGCGGCTTATTGTGGTGACAGTGGAACCGTTTACAAGCTCATAAGGCCACTGACTGGCAAATCTTTTACCAATGGGCATCCTGTAAAAGATAAAGACGGGTCTCTGCTAGTCTGCTACAGATGAACAACAACTGCGCCGATGGAGAGAGCATTTCATGGGGGTTCTTAATAACAACTTTAACCCTTCAAGCCCATGTCCACCGGAGGCAGTAAGTCTTCCGCAAGTGGCCAGAATTAACACCGGCGTACCATCCAAGCTGGAAATAACTAAGGCCCTTCAATCATTGGAAGCAGGTAAGGCCCCGGGGGCAGACGGTATCCCGATGGAATTTTTGAAAGCGAACATCAACGCTACAGCGGATATTCTTCTTCCCCTGATCCAGGAGTGTTGGACAACCGAGACTCTCCCTCAGGAATGGAAAAAGGGCGTCATTATTAAAATCGCCAAAAAAAAAGTCTCAAGGATTGCAATAATTGGCGTGGAATCTGTCTCCTCCCTGCAGTCTCTAAACTGATGGCCAAAATAATCTTAGACCGGATCAAGAAAACGATCAATGAACAAGCTGGTTTTCGTGAGGGTTTTTAATGTAGCGACCATATCAACACCCTCCGAATCTTAATTGAACATTCCGCTGAATGGAGATCCCCGTTACATCTATTGTTCATTGACTTCGAGAAGGCGTTTGACAGCGTTGACCGGGCTTATATCTGGACAGCCTTACATAGGAGAGGCATACCAGAGAAACTTATTGCCATCATAAAGGAGTCCTATAACGGAGCCCAATGTCACGTCTTGCACAAGGGCGATTTGTCTAGTCCTTTTGAGGTGAATAATGGAGTTAGACAAGGCTGTATTTTATCACCAATACTGTTCCTTATTACCATCAACGACGTTTACCTTCAGCACCTGGACTATGCCGACGACATTTGCTTTCTTTCAAACACAGCAGATCATCTGTCTCAAATGACGGATGCTTTGCATCGTGAAAGTCGTAGTGCTGCTTTAAAAATTAATGCCGCTAAGATTAAATATTTGAGCTTGACTTCAGAAAGGCAAAGAAACATTTCTATCTCCAAACAGCCGATAGAAAAAGTCGAGAGCTTTACTTACATTGGGAGCGTAGTAGCAGCGGATGGTGGGGCTGATGCTTATGTAGAGTCGCGCATAAATAAAGCCACTGCAGTATTTTTCAGTTTGACTCCTCTCTGGCAAAACAAAAACATCTCCAGAAATACCAAACTCCGGATCTTCGAAAACAATGTAAAATCCGTGCTTTTATATGGGTGTTCCACTTGGAAGGTGACCAGTGATATTACAACCAAACTACAAACTTTCGTGAATAAGTGCCTTCGACGCATCCTACAAATTCGCTGGCCTGAGGTTATCTCTAACGGCAACCTTCTCCAAATTACTATCCAAAATAGGATAGGCATTGACATTAAAAGGCGGAAGTGGCAGTGGATAGGTCACACACTTCGAAAAGAGCCAAAAAACATTGCAAGACAGGCTCTAGATTGGAATCCTCAGGGAACCGATGCAAGGCGTCGTGTGGGAAGACCCAAAAATACACGGAGAAGATCTGTTGAGGCAGAGGGAAAATCTATAGGCAAAACGTGGGACCAGCTAAAGGCGATGGCTGCAAATAGGCAGAGGTGGAAAAGAGGCGTAGTCAATGCCCTATGCCCCACTAGGGGTTAAAAGGAACCAGAGAGAGTACAGATAAATTATGTAAATTGAAAATTGGTAAAAATTTATTCATAAAAAAAATCGAGTGACGTGGAGACGTTGAGCAGAATTATTTTCGTGAAGGAAAAAATATAAGAGGGGCACTACCTGGGGAATATCAGCTACTAGTAACCTGAATATTCAAAACGCTATGTGTCCACTGCCTGTGTGCCTTGTGTCATAGCTGTAGTAATTGATGCGTAATATATAACTTGATTAAGTTCTGAGTCCATCTCCACCGGAAAATAGTCCTTATTCCCTCGACATATTTCAGAAGCAATAAGATGAAGAGCTAATTTCAATCTGATTTATTTTTTATTTTTAAATGATAGTTTTCCACTACGATTATTTAGGGGGAAGTTACGCAGCCTATCTGACAACACTACTCCGAATTCAGTTGTCGTTGAACCGCGGATGACTATACACACGGTGGTCGTCAACGCACCATGCTCCTCAAGAAGTTAGGGCAAAAACCAAGAGAATAAAACCAAAATAACGATAAATTTTTTACCCACTCAATTGATGGCGTTGTTACTCAAACAAATTAAAATGTCAACCCTTACAGTATTGACTACCCACTAAGGGAAACTCTGTTCAGAACCGCAACAGTCAAGTTTGTATGAAAGTTGTTAGTACTGTCGTGTACTGTGGTTCAAAAAACGCAGCTAAAAGATGCTACATTTCAGATGTTTCAGAAATTTCGAATACGAAATGAGATCATACGAATTGGCTCCTATGTATGTGCCTTCTCCGGCTATCGTAGATTTATTGGTACATCAGAGAACATTAATGTCTGACGTTAAAACACTAAACGAAAATCCTTAGTACCAATAAAAACTGAATGGTCTTTGCGTCTACTATTTACCCGTCGTAATCATATTAACACTTAGCCACGGCTAGCTTCCGATCATTAAAATAGCTTCTGGGTCGCAAATTAACAATCGCTTACCAAGGATAACCCAAAATTGCCGACTCCAAGAAAACACTTAAGCACAATCAATTTTTAATGTTACATACCAATATTCTTCCGCAAGTAAAAACCATAGTAATCTACAAAATCTGGTACCTATTGTGGTCGACCGTTTTGCCCAACTAAAATATCCTTTAAGGAGCGTCTGACGATAGTCATTATCGTAAACTTTATCATCTTTTAATATGACGGTGCCTCCTTGGTTTTTATTTTTAGGTTTATCGCACTGGCACTCGTCGCCACAATCGTTGGCTTGCGGTGGAGATCTGGTCGTCGGTCGGTCGGTCTTTTCCTAAATGATACCACTGCCTGTTTCAGTTTTCAGAACGCAAATGACGAACACTTTTTTCATATTTTATTTCCCGTAACGAATCCCGTAGTATAACGTATATAAGCTAATCCCACCATGTCAGTATCGTTATCCCAAAAATTTTATGCATGTCGTACTTCTGTAATGCCTTGTGAAGCCTCTGACATTCCTGGCGTCGTCGTTGTCGTTGTCGTCATCATCATCGTTATCCCGGCGGTAGCAGTAGAGTCGTTGTCCTTGTTTTATTGCATAGGAATATGGAACCGTGTGACGCCATGATGCTCTCATGATGGCAATATCGGGCACAGCCATCGACTTTTTTCCAGCTTTTTTATTCCTGCTGCTATATAGGTATGCCTGCGACTTCGTTGTTGTCGTTTTTCATCCTGAAACTTTGTGCGAAAACTGGGCCACTGACTGCGCTGCTCTCCAAAGTTTTCTGTTTGGATGCTTAACATGCGATTATTTTGTCCGCACGAATGTTTTATGTTGGCTCAACCCGCGCACAGCGCCAAGATGTGTAGAGAACGTTAAAAGTTTTAAAATATAGATGCAACGGCAGCAGCCTCGCCTCGACACCGTAGAATAGTTTAGGGATATTAGGTTCTCCAAATAGATTGGCGAACGTCACCGTCTGTTCGTGGCAAGGGAATGTATGGTAAACATAGACTGCATGGGAGTGCAAAAAATATGTGGTCTGCATGTGCACGAGCAGATACGACTGGCAATCAGGACGAATGTTGAGTGTCAGGCATGAATGGTGAAAAATAGTCTTTGTCTATTCTATGAGTGACAGCGAAGTTGATCCATATCAGTATTATCTGAGGAAACCTACTGGGAAATATCGATTTCAGCGTGCCAACTCATCAATTTTGCTTAAAGGATAATAATTGCAGAAAAAAAAACATTTTTTGCTTATTTCAAAATCCCAACAGATTAACCCGCCTGAACTGTGTGACAACAGCGGCCGCCGACTTGGCGCATAATATCCATTCAACATCCGTAAAAACCTCTCCGAATCCATAAAAGGGGTGATATCATTATGGCGGCTGGTTGGTTTTTACGGTCGTGTTCGAATCTATTAATTATCCATAAAACACAGCCTCCGGGCATGAGAATTTTCGGCTGAAAAAAATATGGGGAAAAGCGTTTGTTGTGAAAGTGACTCGACCATACCATAGAGGAGCACAGCAGCAGGAATGGCATTGGGTGAACTGTTGATGATGATGGTGTCGTGTCCCATTTATGAGAAATTAATTTAACGTTAACGCCATAGGCCGGAGGCGAATTTATGATGACGGCAAAATGAGTGTTTTCCCAGAGTATAATTCCCGAATGCTGGTCGTATGTATGTATCGTTCGTATTGGTTGGTTTCGTTTATAAATGGACACACGAGCGGACGTACAACACGATAGGATACGACAGCACTTTGCAAATATACTATCAATATCGGCATAATTATATCTCCATCAGAAATCCCAATAGGGACGAGACAGGATTTATGGATATTGAGTGGAAACAATGGAGATTCACTATGAAGGGATAGAGAGAGAGAGAGGGAGAAGGTTTTTAATGATTTAACTCTGACGTTTATGTTTTGCTGTTTGGTGGATATTGTAAAATTTTAATACACAAAAAATTTGATGGATTCGCCGAGAAAAAAGGATTAAAAATGTTCGTGCTCTATACAAAAAGGATTAATGAAGTCCGGTTTTTTGTTCAAGGACTACAGAAAAAATGATTCTCTTGAGAAATTGTTCTGCAAAATTGATTTATTATACAAGTTCCAGAAAAATTCTTTCGCTTCGTTCACTTCATTGTGAAATGCCTAAGCACGCTTCGTGCTTCATCTGTGCGTCCATTTTTCAGGACCACTATGTAGGTATAAAATATCGTCCCCCACAAATCAATGCCAAGTGAAAATATCTATTCTTTTATGGGTGCCTAAATTTATCAAATGTTATGATTATGACAAATATATGAAGAAAAGGTTTGAAACGACTCGACGACGTAAGGTACGGTTCAGGCTATTTGTTGTCCTTCAAAGGACTGTTATGTTTGCTAATAAGAAATTCGCATACGCGCTCTGACAATGCCTTCGTGCGGATAGGAGGAAGAAATAGTTTTTCATTATTCTAGCGCAGTGCACAACGTAATTGTGATAAATGATGGTCAACGAAGACAAATGGAAGCTGTTCGATTTATCAAGTTGACTTTATGACTTAGAAGCAGGTATGCAACATTTATTACGAATGAGATGTTGTGCCAGAATTTGACCTGAAAAGTGTTAGACGATTTAACATAGGAGCAATTTTCTTTCCATGAAGTTTATGAAAATTTATTAAATGTAAATGAGCCATTAGGTATGAAACATAATCCTTACCTTATAAATATTTAGTTGTAGTTTGAACAAATAGAATTTGTCGATTCGCCACATACGAGCAACACAGAAAATAACAACTATATTCCAAAAAACAATATTTTCTAGCCATACAATCATTGAACATGTATACGACGTCTTAGATCAGGGGTGTAAAACTTAATTTTTACGCGGGCCACATTGTTGATTAAAAACATTTTCATAGAAGAGAAAACATTCTTTCAATTTTTGAATTCTCTCAACATCATAAATCTCTTTGATTTTGTATAAATTTCAATATTATTGATATTTGTAAAACTCGTCCAACTCAATATTCACGTGTGTGAGCTGCCTCAGAGATAAAAATTGCTTTGATAAGTACGGCACCATGTTGAGGGGAGGGGGTGGAGGATGTGCTAGGTGTGTTTTTTGTTCAGGAAATTTTTGGTGGAATGGAACAGATATGTTAGCTATGGCTGGAGAAAATATGAAGGACCTTTTCGAAATAAGAAGTTTTGTGTTAACACGAGATATCGCTTCTTGTCTAGCGAATTCAGAGAAGTTCTGATTAAAGTAAGCTTACCAGACGTACAGCATTGGGAAATATACACAATGAAACCTAATTCACTACATCGGCAAAGTTGACAAAGGGCGTCTCGGGAGCCACATGCGGCTCTTTGACTCATTTAGTATGCTTTAATGACTCAAAGCATTTTGAAACTCTCGCATAAATTATTCCAACCAAAAACAATATTTACCGTTATCTGCTTAAAATATATAGCCCTGAATGATAATGGTAGTTAAAAAAATCATAGCCCATATGCACTGCTTGTTTTTTTTTTTTTGTAGAAATTCGCAAAATCAAGGAACTCACAAAGGCGCAGTTAAAGTTTCGAATCGGCATCAATAAGTAGATTTCAAAATATGTATACATTTTAGCAGCTGCTTTCTGTGTTGTTTTGTAAGGCCGTCCATTACAAATAAGATTTTAAAAATAACACTGAAAAAATCATTTGCTAAAACAAGAATAAAATACAATAAAAAACAGCCAAGGAATAATTTTTCCTGATTTAAGTTGTATTTTCTTGTTCCAAGAAAAGTCTTGGCTTAAAACTAATAAATAAGCATTATTTTAAGCAAAAACTTTTCTTGGAACAAGAAAATACATCTTAAATCAGGAAAAAATATTCCTTGGCCGTTTTTTATTGTATTTTTTCTTGTTTTTAGCAAATGATTTCTTTCAGTGAACGCATGTTATAATTTTGTTGTTGTAGCGATCCTAGTGATTTTTCCTCTTGAATTGATTTAGCCTGGAAGTTTATCGAAAAAAACATGTCCTCTCGCCCCAACGTTCTCTATATCGGCCGAAAAATTCGAAAAATATACCCCCATTGCCCTTGGAATTTTATTGGTCTTAGAGGTCGCATATTGGAATGACTGTAACTTTCGAAACGAGACGGCTAGATCATTGAAATTTTCAGCAAAATGTGCGCCCAATGTCATTTGCATCAGCCGCTTCATCCCCGCCCTATAAAAAAATTTGGAAAAAAAACCCCATTGCTCTTGGTACTCCACTCCCTATGGAATTTTATTGGCTTGGGTCGCATTTTTGAACGGCTGTAACTTTCGAACGGAGACGGCTAGACTCTAAAATTTTCAGAAAAAAAAAATGCGGCACAACGCTCTCTACATCGGCCGGCCGCCCTATACAAAAATTTAGAAACACGACGACTATCGCCCTTGGTTGACGGTTGAACATTTCCCTAAATCTCTAAAGCGGTCGGTGCATTCCCACTCTATATAAAAAATTCTAAATTCTAAAACTTCAGCTCCTCGTTCATGCTCCGTTTCGAATTAATTATTTATATAGAAGTAAATTGATGCAACAACAACGCATTGGTCTCGGCGATGACACGATCCAAGATAGAGCTGCCTGTAGAAATATGCTGAGAAATTATCGCCAAAACGGGCGATGTGCATACACCGCAGGTCGAGCAACGCGAAACCGTGGAGCGGTATAAAGAACGAGGCAAGGAAGAAGAAGAAAAGAAAAATAGAAATAAATTGACGTTTTCCGTACGGCCAGGGTTGAGGACCTATGAAGCATCATTTAACTTATCCTACTGTGAAAACCGGTAGGTATATTTGCAGCATCATTATTTTTGTGATATGACCCGCGAATACGTCTTGTAACAAAAATTTATCACGCATGGGTATGCAGGTTAGGCGTTGTAATTTGTGATACATACTTAGTGGAATGTTGGTCAGTAAGGGTAGTCGTTTCGGATATAACATAAACTAAAAAAATTAGATCACTACTTTAACCGATTTAAAATATCCAGCGAGAAAAATGGCCTAATTGTCTTCCTTTGGGCTCCAGGAAGCTATCATTTAAAATTACATGGAATCGAATGCTGGTCAAAGATCAATGGTGCTTTAGGATTTCGACTCTTAAAATTATCATACTGCTAACTTACCGTTATATTATACTGAGTCATACATTTTTCATGAGGAAATCGTGTCTCCTAAGGCACTGTTGTATTGCGGAAAATTCATCAAGCTCTACAAAGTGATATCCCTATAGCTTTCCCCAGATAATACGCACCGTTATAAAAAAAAAAACAATTTGGCTCTTTAAATTAGTTCTAAAGGGTAAATTCTCAAATTTGGCTCTTCTGGTTTAAAAGTATGTGAACCATCAAAACCTGTTGCTAATTTCGACGTCTTTTCTTTTTCAATTGCGTATACATCAAGTCAGGCAATTTAATTGGTAAAAGGAACTCTTACATGCTATAATCAACGTAAAAGTATTGAGATGCCGACAAGCAGTTGAATAATTTTTTGTGGAGTATTTAATATTTTAAACACTGAAAAAGCAAAAAAAAACTTGAAAATGTGTATATGGTTTTTTTAAGCAGTTTAATCAATTCGCAAAAGCTTCCAATTGCACCATAAAGTTGCCGAAATTCAACATGTTTGGTCGCAAGCATAGGGGACCGGCACTTGAAAAAAAAAACATCAATCCGGTCCGGATTTCCCATTTGGACAACGTGGGAACAGAATGCTTCAGAAACTTTCATACTTTCAATTAATTTGATGTCCTGTGAAATACGCATTTGGAAAAAAAGCAAATTAAACTCTGCAATAGCAGTCAGATGCAGATTTTCATTTGCCGCCAGTATAAAAAAGGATTTTCAAATTTTTGTCGCGTTCTGGAATCTACAAGTTTCAGCTCTACGACAATTATTTATGCAATCCGACAATTTAACGATTTGAGCCTTGATTCCTAAATTTTTGAATATAGAGCAGAGTGTGGTCATCGATTTTTTTTGTTCTCCTCTGAACGAAAGGCGTTTGAATAAAGTAAAAAATGACGCCCATAAAATTACCTGCCATAGGATTCAGTCTACTCACCCTGCAAATCACTGGCTTTGCTAGATAATTGTGGCGAAAACCTGTTCGTGGCAGAAGGAACATATTTTTTGTTTCAACCTTATGCATGGGTTTTTTATTATACCCATAAGATGGTATAGGGTATATTGTTTTGTCACGCCGATATTATGTAACACCTCAAAGGAGCCACCGGAGGTATGGCAAAGTATATATCTAAATGATCAGGGTCGGCCCCTGAATCGAATAAGCCATGTCTGTCTGTCTGTCTGTCCGTGTGTCTGTCTGTTAGCACGTTAACTCCCGAAATAATGAAGCTAGTGGTTTGAAATTTTGGTCAAATGTTTGTTTTGCTAAAATCTTGGACGATATTGAAATGGGACCAAATCGGACCACGGGTTCCCCTACCTCCCATACAAACTACCCCTCCTTGATATTTTAATTCGGCCATAACTTTCGGTAGAATATCGCTATCGACTTGAAATTTTGATCAATGTCTTATTCTGACATATACTTTGAGTTGATGGAAAGTGGAGTAGGTCCGACTACCCCTACCCCTATCTCCCCTACAAAGTTATATTCAGCCAAATCTTTTGATAGAATGTCGCGAAAAACTTCAAATTAGTATCAAATGGTAGTCGTTGGATGCCTTAATAAGATAATAAAGATCTGCCATGTCCGACCCATCTACCCCTCCCTCCCCTATAAAGAATATGAAATTGAATATTTTGGGTTTTGCGTGCCTTCTAGGTCTGTACATGGGTATAGGATATACACTCATCGTGCTATTCGCACGATTAGAACTCGGTCTCGTTTTTTTTCTGCTAGCTCTTAAGGCCACACAATGATGTGCCCAGTTTTATGTGTTGCTTAGGCATTCAATGCTTAAGCACATCACTTTTTCAGATATTCTTTTGTAAGTCCTAAAAAAAACACTTCAAGAGCATCAAATTTGACCTTCTTCAATGGAGTATACTAGACTATTAAGTTTGCTTGGAATAGTTCAGCCGAAACATCTTCCTATAAAGAATAAAGTAGGAAAGTCAAATACCGCGCCCCGGCACCAGGTTTTCGGGTTTTCGGTTATTTTAAGGTGCCCAGACCATCCGATTTAAAAGCGGATAGAAAGTGCCGGTTAACCGAGTCATTTCATCTAATGTAGTTTAGGCCGACCAAATATCATGAAATTACGATAAATATGATCCTGTGTTTTTTTTAAGCATTGCTTTGCGAATGGGCCCTAAAGTATCGACAAGTAATGTCAATAACAAAGATTTCGTAAAAAAAAATCTTTTGCGAAAAATCCAAAATACAAATTGATTTGATCCTGCTCCAACCTCTGATGGAATCAATCAGTAATATTGTCTATATTTGATAGTGTTTGCGTCAGCTGTGAGCTCTGCTCTATCCTATTGTACCATTGTCCATACCATAGTACTAAATGCGTTTCTCCATTCAACTTCTTCCGAACTTTCGATGATTCAGATACCCTGTCCTGCGCCTGCCTTAATGGAAGCAATGTACTCTACCGAGAAATAGCCCCCATTACTTTCCAGCGCTAGCCTCTCATGCTATCGCTTAATGATTTTTCTACCATTCACTAAAGTTTGTAGCCAAGTCTGCCGATTATAAGTTCACAGCTTTGCTCTATCATTTTTCCTCGCATAGTTACGTTTTTCAAATTCATGAGACAGCTTTTAACACATTGAGGTGATCCGTCCAGAGTTTTCCAATATGACCCATAGTTACACACTAACGCAGTCTTTCATTAGGCGTGTTTTTCTGTACTCCGGTCTAGGTTAGTTTAGTGCAAGTGGTATTCGAATAACAACATAGCCCAGATAAACCCACTAATTTATCGGCAGTACCCTCTGACCAAAGTCAAACCGGAAGAATTGTTACAAATGTGACAGCCAGGGGCGCTCTATCACGAAAAAGTTCAGTACAACTTTAGCTGATACCACAACCATTGGCTAGATGCCACGCGTGGAAGGTTTAATGTCGCGATAAACCGACCGCCAAGCTCATTTGTTGTTTGTGTAGGCCATGATAATTTACTGGTTAATGGGTGGTTTCACATTGCAAGACGAAACCGGACGGCTAATAAACGGACGGCGAGAGCTTTTGTAGTGGCCAGCAGACAAGCATTGTGCATTTCAAATTGTAAGAACGCGTCTTACGAAAGAAAAAAATCGTGAAACGATTGTTTTTCTTTCGTAAGAATCGTACGATCGATTCGTAGCGCGATTAGCGCGTGTTTTACTTGCATTTTAATCTTGTCGACTCGTCACTTCATAGTACACTAACTTTGGAGCCTGCGTGGCATCATTCATACACACTTGCTGTGCGATTGTTGTTCGCCCGTCCGTGTTTTGATCGGATAGTGTGAAATGAACGTACGTTTGGTTTTTGTCGTGCAAGTTTACCCGTACAGTCGTTTTCTTACAATCTGAAACGGCCCAATGGTTTATCACAACTTTGAAAATTCATCCATTACAAAGTAAATGGTTGGTTCTTTAAATGTAAACAGCTTTTAACCCGAATCGTTTTTTACGCTTAATTACCAATCCTGCACCTTGTTTAAAAAAAAATACACTTATGGTTTTTCGGAAGCTGTACATGGCAAGATACCCTTGAGCGTTCCTAGTTTGTCTTTGCACTAAATGATATAGCAAAGAATTTTGTTGGGTTAAAAATATTCCATTCCAATCTGGAGCTCCTTGGGGTCATTACGTAAAATTTCGTTTATCTCTTGTGTGGAAAATCTCGATAAAGTAGGCACAAAAATCCGTCAATTACTTAACACAACATTATAAACACCATAATCGCTCCCAAAATATCCGGGGCCTCCAAGTCTAACCGCTCGCTATAGCCAAGGGGTGCAATGGACATGCTTCACCTAGGGCGCAATAGAGACTTGCATCGGCCCTGATTATACATATATCGAACGTACTGAGCTTATTAGGACTATTATTCAAGATATGTTAAAAATGTTGCGTAAAAATCAGGGAAACATATTTTCGTCTAAACTGGTTACTGCAAGCGTGCAACGAAATGGTTGGATGGTTAGTAAGCCGATAAGACGGAAGCGTTAAGTTTATCGAGAGGCACTAAAGCATTGGTGTCAGTTCCGAAACGCGGAAACCAAAACAAGGATTTCTTTAGGATGAACTACATATAGCAAAATAATGAAATAAATTTAGTTCATATGAATGAAGAGAAATTGTCCAATTGTATTTGAAATGTTGGTCATGATACGCAGCAAATCCGCCCTTTATACTAGTGGATAACCTATCGGGGACACAACTTTAAATTGTACTTTGGAAACGTTTCGGAACATAGAGTATCCTGCCGTCCTTAAAGAATGTTATCAAGTCGACACACCACAAACAATTAGCAAGGTCATTTATTATTATTCGTTTTCGCTTTTTTTTTCCTCTTGCAAGGTACAGTCTAAAGTAGGTAATATTCCTGCAATTAGAAAGAATATACAAGCAAGTTTCTAATGTCAGCTTCCCGACAAAATGATGCATGCTCCGTAATAACGCTCGCTTCCTGACTATAAGGTATAAGATCAAGGATAATACTTTTGCTCATTAAGAAATTACATCATTTTATTGACCATGTATGGGCACCACTAGGAAGAAATGCTATACATATCTATTATCGCATATAAATGATTTAAATTTTTTGTTTTTCATAACTAATTAATTGCAGCCAACTATTAAAATTTTCCAAGCCTCCTCACATTACACAAATCAACTCTTTCCCTTCTTAATTCGCATCGTTCTGTAGCATCCTCGTCGGGACTAACTTTTAAATTTAAATTCCTTTTTGCCCGCACACGCACATCAAAATAACCTTCAACTCCGTGACACGTATTAGCTGCAAATTAAGATCCTTTTCAGCACAAAACTGTCTGCACTGAGTACTGTGTCTACAACATTATTGCCTTCCACAATGACAGCAGTACGAGTAAAGTATCCTCATGTTCTTGTCTTGTGTATATCCGAAACATTTACACATATTCCTGAAATTCCTTGACATTTATTCAAACAAGAACCATGGACGTGGATGAGATGAGAATGTGAGAGAGCAGAACAGGAAGCGGAAATTAAACAAGAGTATGTGTGCGCCGAAAGACAAAAGGAAATAGCATATACACAGAGCACAAAACAAGGACGCGATGTACGTACTAACAATTCCACGTTACCGCATCAGCATCCTGGCTGACTGTTTTATGTATTAACATTTTGCGTGAAACGCAAAGAAAATGTACAATTAATTGTCGTCTCTTACCCATTTCTTTACCCAGATGTGAGGGTACGAAATGAGGAGAAGAATTGTAAGATAATGTTGCCTATACGAGAAATATTAAATTCTCTGTGAAATTATCATGAATTAAAATTTACATTCCACATTGCGGATGTGTATAGTAATTCACCAACAAATGTGTCATGACATTTTTGGTTTCATATAAAGTGATTTGCTTGATGGATGTATGAAGGAAACTGGGATTCTCTGATTTTTTATGGAATTCGTCATAACGAAGACGTTGAAATTAAATTAAACAAACAAAACACCGATCACTGTCAAAAATATGATTCAACGAAAATTGTTGTTTGAGAATATGTACATAATACTTAGGTACATTCTGATCTTTTTTCAATAAAATAAAGCCTTGTAAATTTCGGATGAACTTAAGGCCAACCAAAATCATTATTCCGGAATCGTGAAAGGAATCATTAGGATTCCTTGTTGGTTTTCACAAAAAGAAACACTCCTCCACGGTTCCGGTGAAATTAGAATCTAAATTTGCATTTTACTGCACATTTTCCTTTGGGATTTTCTTTAATTACAGCCGAATTAGATGAAACAGAATTCAAAAGTCCCAATCATACACATTCTCTTTCCTACGGTTTTTATATATGTACCTACGAGCAGCTTTTTCTACGGGAAATATACTAGACTCTCTTCTACAGCAACTTATTCTATCCACTATGGGCCATTTTATCCATACTAATTTTATTATTCTACGTTCTGGCACCACAGTCGTCATGACTGTAATAGCCAAAAGCTTTTAATCCAGCGAAGTAAACCTACTACACTCTCTCTATACAGGGTGTCCCGCATTAGGTGGTCAATACTATAAGGGATTATAGCACAACTTGTTTCAGCAAGAAAATTACCAATACGATCGGAATTTTTTTTACCGTTACTTTGTTATCGCTCTTTTTGTGAAAATCATCGAAAATCGTGACTTGTCATGCAAAATCATAATTTGCAGCCCTCCGGATGACTTAATCCAAGATTTGACTTCAGTTTCCGAAACTACATAAAATTTCCCAAAAACTGAAGTTTTTCCTGTTGCTAACATTATCGCCACTTTCAAGATACAGTTACTCAGACTTGATAGAAATTTTAAAACAGATTTTTCATCGAAAATTCAATCAGTAATTTCATAACGGTGCTTTATACGCACAACTCTGCAAAGTTGATAAAAGTTGCTTCAACATGTTAACTTTCCAACGGTGTATCACTTTTTATATTTACATTGCAGGGTTTTAGGGAAACACGCATTGAATGTAAAAATCAAGGCTTCAGTGGAATCTCTAACAATTTTCCCTTTACTCGAAAAAAGACAAACAAAAGCTATTATAATTCGGGATAGAATCTCGCTACATTATTTTGACCAGAACTGCAAGATATTTCAAAATTTTGTACATTGTTTGGCAAATGCAACGGTACTTATAACAGTTAAAATTTAACCCTTTCCCGGACAGAACGTCTATAGACGTCCAATTTTGAGCATTTGACATACAAATCGTGTCAAATTTTGGCGTTGTGTCCGGCAATGAGTTAATATTTGCTTTTAATGGCAGATATACGGGTGCCCCCCATAATGCGAGATCTATCAAAGAATATTTGGAATACGAATTTCCCGGAAAGTGGATTGGCAGATTTGGGACAGTTGCGTGGTCTGCGAGAAGTCCCGACCTTACTCGCCTAGATTTTTATTTATGGGGTAACTTAAAAAACAATGTCTATTCCGAGCCGATTACCTTCCGGGAACAGCTGCTGCAGCGAATTAATGATGCTTGTGACAACAAAAAGGAAACCCCTCCTGAAATCCTTCGGGACGTTTCTTCCAAACGCCGAAGATGTCGAATCTGCATACAAAATGGAGGAGACCCAAACAGACCCATTTAATAATTAGTTAATATTTTTAGTTTATTAGTTATTTCTCATATTCTAAACTTTATTTTTATTTTTTATTTAACAAATTTTCAAAATTCCGATAGTAAAATGTAAAAAATAAATGAATAAAATTCCAGTTTGAATAATCCGATAAGACAAGAATTACCTTGTTTTTTACATCCAATATGTGTAATTCCCAAATCCCGCAATGTAAATATGAAAAGTGATATACCGTTGGAAAGCCAACATGTTGAAGCAACTTTTATCAG
Organism: Microchrysa polita; assembly: GCA_949715475.1. NCBI lineage: Eukaryota > Metazoa > Arthropoda > Insecta > Diptera > Stratiomyidae > Microchrysa > Microchrysa polita. The sequence continues at coordinate 127,055,947 of OX454415.1, read as the reverse complement.
CTTTGCAGAGTTGTACGTATAAAGCACCGTTATGAAATTACTGTTTGAATTTTCAATGAAAAATCTGTTTTAAAATTTCTATTAAGTTTGAGTAACTGTGTCTTGAAAGTGGGGATAATGTTGGCAACACGAAAAACTTCAGTTTTTGTGAAATTTTGTATAGTTCCTGAAACTGAAATCAAGTCTTGGATTACGTCATCAGGAGGCCTGCAAATTATGACAAGTCACGATTTTCGATGACTTTCACAAAAAGAGCGGTAACAAGGTAACGGTAAAAAAAAAATCGGATTGTATTGGTAATTTTCTTGCTGAAACAAGTTGCGTTATCAACCCTTAGAGTATTGACCACCTAATGCGGGACACCCTGTATACACCTCCTTGATTTGATGGCACTTTTCCGTACTGCAGACGAGAAAAATATGTTCATTCGAATTTTGGTCTTTTCCGATCTAAAAAGCGACCGAAACGAATATTCTTACGGACCATAACGTAACGTAACGAAACTATCAAATCTACAGCGACCATACCACCATGAGTTTCCCTCTTCTCTATTTGTCTGCTTCTGAGCGAAAATGTAAAAATTTTGGGAGCGCACTATGCCGACGTTTGTTCATGAAAAATTCAAAGGATCAAGTGAAGTGAATGAATAAACGGATTTCTGTAGGCTTTTGTTTCGGGGCGAAATTGAAATTAACGTAATGGAATTCTTATCTTTTAACTCGTTGAAATGGAAAGATGTATTTTCCGGGGAAATTGGATTCGAGCGGGTTATATAGAATTCCTTTTTAGGAATTTAAATTTTCTTAGCATCTTAGAATAGAATGCTAAATTTAAAAATTTAAAGAAGTCTGCGTTTAATTCTGATTTTTTAATTGTTATCGAAAACAATGAATGGTTTAATTCAAGATAAGTGTAAAGAATTAAGAATTTGGAAATAGTCTTGTTATTTTGGGAAACTCCCAAAGTCTTGAAACTTTCAAAATTACGACATTAAGTTGTAGTTAAGGCGTACGGACAATCAATTTGTAAGAAAAGTTTGGCGTATCCTAAAACTGGACACTTCTCTATAGTGGATATAATTTCATTTTCCCTGAGTATTTGCTATACAGGGTGTCCCATAAGTCAACCTCAAACCGGGAGTGAATAATAGTGCACATAGTGCCCTCTGAGAAAAAAAATTTCAGTCGATTATTTTTACAGTTATACGCAATCAAAAGAAAGTCGAAAAAATTAAAGACCAGATTCCATATGGTATTTTCAGCTAAATAATTGCACCACACAAAATCTGGTGTTTGAAAAAATATTCTGACTAGAAATATACACCACACAAAATCTGGTGTTTGAAAAAATATTCTGACTAGAAATATAAGTAATGGAGCAAATGTGATACCGTTATGGAATCAAGACAACATGGGTAAACTTCTAAAATTACTTGTGGCAAAGCCCTGGCTCAATGTTTTAACAGTACACTTATTTTAACTTTGGTGAATGAATAATTTTGGTCTCGGTTCCACAAAAAAGTCAGATTTGTCTCAAAACTAAAACAGATACTTTTCGGCTTGTGCTGCAATTTATAGAGCATTTTATTGTCGTTATAGTGCAAAAAGAAAATTTAAGAAATATTAAGATTTACAGTTACAGAACATGAACAATTAAAACAACGCGCTATTATCCATTCTCCGTTTGAGGTTGACTTATGGTACACTCTGTATAGACCGTGAAATAGAGTTTGAAAAAGTATACCGTCAACTTACTAAAGGTTAAACAGTTCTCTACCATTTTAAACTAAATGTATGTACTGAGTTCACCGAGCGAAAAACTTGCATATATGTATGTCTCCCGTGAAAACGGTGCCGTGGAGACTTGCTTTTCTTATTCACTCATGTAAGATAAATGTCCACTCGCGTTCTGGTTGATTGTCGATGACAAGTTTTCACTGTCAAATAAAGTGCAACTGCATTAATTTCGCTGGCGAAATGTCAAAAACCGGTGTGGAGACTTTCATGTGATGTCAGTACCACCAAGCGAATTCGATTTCGTGATCATCAAAATTTTGACAGTATTTGCATGGATTTCACGTGAACTGACGATGTTAGTACCTACCTACTCTAATAAAGAAAAATAGGATCGAGTTCGAAAACTTAAAATTTAATCTGCCAAAAGCTGCATAACAATTCCCCGAGGACAAAAAACCACTTTTGTAACGGTTTTTTTTTTCGGCTGAGCGAAATCGCCCACGAAAGGGTGTGCATTTGCACAGAAAATCCTGGCGTAATATGAAGGCTGATACATCTCCGAAAAAATTAACACATTCGTGAAATTACCGACACAGACGCCTCTGTGCATTTCGCACGGACTTTCTGAGCTCCGTGAGCTCAGTCTCGCTGCTTTCATCCAGCGGCAGCACTACATTACTTGCGGGGAGGTAGCTAATTTGACCCAATGTATAAACACATTTCTTTTTGGCTGAACTTGAGAGATAATTTTGTTTATCGCTTTCGGAATTAAAACATTGTTTTAACGTGTTTTTTCTCATTATTAAGATTATTAATAATTTCGTCAAAATTGATCCTAAAACTCAAACATCCTAAAATTCAAATATATATCTCCATTAGAAACTTTTCATTTGGCACCAAAGCAACTTGGTTGTAATTGTAACGCTTCAAATATTCAAAAATCGGAAACTTAATATGTGCGCATGCCATGGCGTATTATAAATTTACTTCACAGCAGCATGTGCTCTCGTGGTTGTTTCCTTCTCGTTCCCAACTTTGTCCTCTTGTCATGCGCCGCCGCGGTACCATACACAACACCACACACACGTGGCAGTAAGTGAATTTCATAAGATATAGTCCGCAACGGCAACTTGCTCTCTTCCCCGGACCCACTCCGTCCACTTGTCATGCGTCACTCATCATGAGTGATGAGTGATTCTTTAAGATATGAAAAGAGTGTCTCTTGACTCTCTTCAACTGGGTAAAGGTCCTCTCAACGAAAATCTGAAATTTCATTTTCATAGGAACAACATTTTGTACCAATTTGGACATATAACAGGTGGGCCAATTACAAGTTCGTTTTTAAATCATAGGTTAGTTTGACACTGACAGCAGTTTTTCGCTCGAAATCTGGATAGAAAGTCAGTATAATACCTCCACGGAACGAAATGAGTCGCTTTATGCTTGAACAACGTTCGGAAATATTGAAAACTTATTTTCAAAGTGAGTGCTGTCTAGCTCAAACAGTGCGTTTATTGAAAAGAAATTTTGTCCGAAATGAAGCACCCACCGAGCGTCACGTACGCAAGTTTGTGCAAAAAGTTGTCGTGAGACTTGCATGCTAGTGGACAACAATCACGGTCCACGTCGTCGTGCGGTGCGCACAGATGAAAATGTAGCTGTAGCTCAGAGTGTGATACTCTATCCACGAACATCAACACGCCATCGATCTCAACAGTTAAACATTTCACGCACTAGCCTGAGAAGAAATCTGCACAAAGGTCTCGAATTATTCCCTTACAAGGTCCAATTGACTCAGCAATTAAAGTCGCGCGACCATCCACTTCGTTATCGCTTCGCAGTTTGGGCCTTAGAGCAGCTTGAATTGGACAACGATTTTGGGCGAAAAATTATCTTTTCTGATGAGGCGCATTTTCATCTCGGCGGCTACGCTAATAAACAAAATTGCCGCATCTGGGGCTCGAAAAACCTGCACGTTGTTGTCGAGAAGCCAATGCATCCACAGAGAGTGACAGTTTGGTGCGGATTGTGGAGTGGTGGCATCATTGGACCATTTTTTCCCAAAATGAGGCTGGCAACGTTTCCGTTAACCAACCTTTTTTTACTGAAATTGAAGACATGGGTTTGGAAGACCTCTGGTTCATGCAGAATGGCGCGCCATGCCACACAGCCCATGCCACAATCGATCTTTTACGCACCAAATCCCAAATCGTGTTATCAGCCGTCTTGGCGATGTGAATTGGCCGCCTCGGAGCTGCGATTTGACGCCTTTGGACTTTTTTTTTGTGGGGAACCGTGAAATACCGATGTTATGCCAACAATTCAGAAACGATTCAAGCACTTAAGGGCAATATCATCCAAGCAATCCGTGAGCTACAGCCTGAAACCATCAACAGGGTCGAAAATTGGTGTGACAGAACGCGCTACTGCGACGCCCGCCGGGGCAGCCACTTGACTGAAGTTGTGTTCCATCATTAATGGGAGCTTACTTACTTTCTAATAAAGTCATAAGACATGGAAAAAAATTTAATTTTGTTCATTTTATTGCATTTTTAAAAACGAACTTGTAATTGGCCTACCCTATATGTATGATTTGTATCTTCTTCCTTGCCTCGTTCTTTATACCGCTCCATGGTTCCGCGTTGCTTGACCTGCGGTGTAGGCACATCGCCCGTTTTGGCGATAATTTCTCAGCATATTTCTACAGGCAGCTCTATCTTGGATCGTGTCGTCGCCTAGACCAATGCGTTGTTGTTGCTTTTTCATTTGACACATCCAGGTGTTCTGCCTCTGGCCTTGGGTCCATCAAGTGGAACTTCCATTGATATCGCTCTCTTTGCGGGGTTCTCAGGCGGACGCCTTTGAACATGGCAATACCAATCCATTCGTCGGTCTTCGAGCTTTTCGGTGATTGGTTGGTCTATGGACAAGCTGCCTCGGATGTAACTACTCTTGATGTGGTCCCTTTTGGTTACACCAATTGACATGCGTAACATTTTCATTTCAGTCGCTGTCATTTCTTTCGCGTAACCTTCATACATGGTCCAGCATTCTGATCCATACATGAGTGCGGGACGTACAACCGTTTTGTACAACTTGCCCTTTAGCTTCAGTGGCATTCTCTTATCGCAGAAAACTCCAGAGTTTTCTCGCCACCTCATCCACCCAATTTTTGTGCGATGTTTGATGTCATCATCGCATGTAGCTCCGCTGTTCACCATCGAGCCAAGGTACTTGAACTTGGTACAAGACTTAAGCTGCTCTCCTTTGACGTACATTTCTGGTATCGGTGCAGTTGGGTCTGAGAATTGGCAGCATAAGAACTCAGTCTTTGTTATACTTACCCTCAGTCCATGCTCCTCCAGAATGTCACACCATTTTGTAAGCGCAGCTTGCAAGGCAACGATGTTTGGGCTACTGAGGACTATATCATCAGCAAAAAGAAGAGATATTTCCAGGCCGTCGGAGACACGTGTTAATAAGTAGCACATGATGATGTTGAAGAGCAACGGACTCAATACACTGCCCTGGTGTACTCCGACATTCACCGGAAATTCTTCTGATTCACCGGCTGTGCATCTAACCTTAGTCGTAGCTCCATCATACATGTCTCGTATCATCCTGACGTATGCCTCGGGGACATTAAGTGCTCTCAAGGCCAACCATATCAGATCACGAGGTACTCTATCGAATGCCTTCTCCAAATCGATGAACACAAAGTACAAGTCCTTTCGTGCTGCTCTGTACTTTTCCATTGCAATACGAATGCACTGAATCGCATCGACTGTAAATCGACCTTCAACAAAGCCGCATTGATTGTCATTCAACCGCACAATCTTTCTCAATCGGTTGCAGACAACTCGCTCGTAGATCTTCAGTGTATGAGGTGATAACTTTATAGCCCTATAGTTGTTGAGTTTGCGTGAGTCTCCCTTGTTCTTATAGAAAGGAAGAAGAAAACTTTCCCTGAAAGCATCAGGCATCGGTTGCCCGCCTTTGATTTTGTTGAAGAGAACTGTGAGCCAACTAAGCCCGACATTTTCCATTTTCAACCAAAATTCCGCGGGGATTTTGTCCGGTCCGACTGCCTTTCCGCGTTTCATCTGATGCATTGCCTCCATCACCTCTTCCTCGGAGATATCTTCAATATTTGTGGTATTCGGCTCAACATCTCGAAAAGCTGCTCGAGGAAATTCTTCATTTAGAAGTTCGTCAAAATACTCTCGCGTCCTGCTACAAATTGCCGTATCGTCAATCAGCAACATTCCTTGCGAGTCCTCCACGTACTTTGGCGCCTGTATTTCCCGAGCGTTCCTTCTCCTTTGGGCTGCGACCCTAAATATCCTGGCGTCGTGCTTTGTATGTATGATTTGTATATGGTATATTAACTTTGTCATGGAACTAACTCTAACTTTGCAACGCACAGAAGGAAACACCTCCGACTATCGAAAATATTATTGATCAGTGTGACGAGAGAAATCGATTGAGCAATGTCCGTCTGTTGCAACTAGTCCGTCAGTTTCGAAGCTATTGGGCTAAAATTTTGTATACAAGCTTCTTTTTAGTGTAAGCTGTATATATGTCGGAACGAATGAAATCTGACCATGGCGTAATGGGACCGCCATAGAAACCAACCCCTGAAAATTAGGTTGTTCTAAGAAAAACTTTTTTATTCATGTACCAATCTCAAACAAATTTGTTTCTAGTAAAGTCTCAAAACATATCTAGGAACACATGAAATCGGAATACTACGTCAAATGGCTGTCAGACAAACCAACCCCTGAAAAAAAGTTCTTCGTCTAAGAAAAACTGTTTTTTTTTTAATCCGACCGTAGCCAAACTTTACGAAAATGTGTTCCTAATAAAGCCTCAAAACATATTCAGGAACGGATCGAATCGCAATATAACGTCATAGGGCTGTCATACAAATCAACTCTCAAATATTAGGTTCTTGTAAAAAAAACTTTTCCTTTTTGAATCTTAACCAAAATTCATTCAAGTCTGTTCCTAGCTTAGCTGCATCTGTTCCTGGATGCGTTGAGATCCAGGAACAGATGGAATCGGAACACGTCATAGGGCTGCAGTAGAAATTATTAACACAAAAGAAGCTTAAGTTTCACTCAAATTTCACGGGTATTCAAATTTCGGCCGCGCCCGAAATCGGCCTCGGTCTCGTTTTTTTTCACAACAATTCTTAATTTCTGGTTATGATGTGAAAAAATTGAAGAGATTAACGAAACTGGCTGGTTATACGCCTCACGAACACGATTCATATTTTTATAAAATTTGCAAGGAAATTCATTGGTTCATATTTCAATTTTTCCTTTCTTCATTGCCTGGGCGGCGCTTTAGCCCCCTTAGCCCCTCCCGCGGATGTGCCACTGTTTTGAGTCAAAATGTCGGTTGAGTGCTTTTGATGAAATGGAATATCTTCCAAGGCAAGGGAAGAAAGATATGAATAGCCACGTCATTTCACACGAAACTGTACCGACCGACCTTTACACATTCAATATTTCTATAGATACGTGAGTTACTTATCAATTCTCATTTCATCCTGCACTTAGCATTTTCTGCTCCTTTTTTCACTTTTTTCCCAGGCAATTTTCACGCACCGAACACAGGAAAAACTAAATGCTATACCCAGTGATGATGATGATAATGATGTTCATGATGTTGAGCGCGATGATGATGCGAAGCAGTTTCCCTCCGGGAACGATTTAACAAAAGGAAAAAACCCAAAAATTTCCGCTTTTCACATGTTCTCTTACTTTTCTGCTGATCATTACAGATTTTCAAATAAAATAAAGAATGGAATGAAAAAATCAAACACCTCACGCGACTCAAATTTTAGCGGAGCGGAAAAACTGAAAAGTTGTGATTCGTGAAAAGGTCAGGTGAAAATCGGTTTTCTCTGTAAGGCACTATAATGTTCTTTCCCCCCAACTATGTATATTGCCTGAAATCGGCCAAATCATTCTCTTCCAAAATCTGTACGGTGAGGGTTGTAGTAATGCGAATGGAAAAATATCTAGAGGAAGGAATCTCTGGCTGTGAATGCTCGTTTAACTGAAGGGCACGTTGTAGCCTGCTGGTCGAACCGCATGCTGGCAAACAAGAGTCTAAATGACACCCATAAACGTACGCAGACGAATCATAATCCGGACTGTCGCTATCGTAAATGGTCACATAAAAATCATATTGCCAAAAAGTTCAAGCGTTGATCCTTGCGGGCAAGAATGAAATACATTGTTTGATGTGGTGCAATTTCCTGTATAGTATCCGTAGAACATATCTCATTCAGCGATTTTGCGAATTTCGGACGAAAACGCGAATAAAATGCTGCAGAGGAGCCAGGAAAAAACGGAAAAGCTTCAACGTTACTTCAATACCATGAGCATGTATTTTATTGCCGTTGTGCGGTGAATTATTGTGGATGGTTTCAGGACGTTCTCGTTTTTTATACCTTCACCATCGGGGAAATTATTATCAGATTTGGTGAGATGACCTAGTTAAGGATCTTAGGATGATGGCAGAACTTGTGTAATGAGATTAGGTTGATGTGTCTGTCTTAGAAATGAAAGAATAGTTGTACGTATGACGGTCACGTAAATGGCAATTGGTTCCGAAAGTTTCCGGTAACTATAGTTGGATCCGTATGGTTTATGGTGGTTTTATTCGAAAACTTATAATAGAAAAGTTGCAACATTGTGTTTTTGTAGATAATTTTTATAATTTTTAAAGGTCTTACCGTATAACATTGAAGGAGACTATGCATGAAATAGTACTGAGTTTCCTCTTACCTGTAAAAAGAAAGAATAAAGTTTTACAAAATGTATTTCGAAAGTAAGAGGACAAATTGTAGTTGGAGTTAATTATATGCTTTAGGTTGTAAATTTTGGCTTTTTAATTTGAGAATATTGTTTGTCGATTTTGGTTTTGGTTTGATTTGATTTTGCGTTGCCTGGTTTTTATTTATGCGATTTTATGCATAGGGACTTTTCCATATTATGGAGAATATAAATTTATCCTTACGCAGAACAAAATTTGCAAAGGCAGAATCTCCATATTCAAAAATCGCATACATAAACTTAACGAAATATCCTCAAATTGAAACTCCCAAACAGGATTCTCAAACACAAAATACTCCTACCGAAAAATTCTCAAATTTATACTTCACATCTGTTTTACATCCTTCATTAAACTCGAAGCTTAATATCTTCATTATCCATATTAAACACGAATACACTCAAGCTCCAATTTTATCTCCCATAACGGGGTCATTTAACTCCTCCTTTCTTCGTATATGAATCAAATGAACCGACACCGTCGACCGAATCTCTTTCCGTCGTCTGACATCCTTCATTGTCATGCCCGCTTCCGGTACAACTTCTTGAAGTAAGCGATTAACATAAACCACAGGATTATCATCCATTTCAGTGCATAAACATTGGGGAGATGTATAAATTTACACAAGGCCATTTGTTCAAGAGTCCTTCCCGGGGGACAGGCATCGCACATAGTGCCATCAGCAGCAGTAACAGTAGTCGGACTTTCGAAGCAGACATTGTGCACAATGGAAACCTCCAACAAACTAGAAAACAAGAAGAAATTGAGGCAAAGCCACATTGTTTCTTGGTGGTCATACCCATAGCACACTAGACCACAATACACACATTTTCATTGCAGAGGACATACAACAAGAGAAATTGAACGGAATGTAAAAGGGCTTTCCACATCAAAATTAAGTTGTTGTAAATCCATTGCAAGTTTGTATCCTTAAGGAGATATGTATGCATACGAACTCACACATTGGCAAGACACTGTGAGTCTCCTCGTTTGTTGGACGGAAGTTCTTCGGTCGACGTCGAGGATATCTCCTATACGACATTGAAACGAGGACTATATACAAACTGAAAACAGATGCTTATGTTGGACTGAATAGTCCCACTATATGGCCTCTAGCCTAGGGGATGCATAAAGAATTTGTTGGGGGTGGTTTTCACACATACCTCTATATACACATTCAGGCAAAACCATATGATTGGGCGAGATGGCCAACGAGTGCGGTGTTCTATAAGTGGCTACCAACTTTTTATAAGGCAATCATGTATCTTTGAATTGTTCCATGGTCACAAAATATAAGAGGAACATTCTTGTCTTTTTCTTTTTTGTTCGAATTCATTTTTCACGGAAATTTAGAGATGGGGTGTTGTAAAGCTATGGCTAGTATTTATGGTTGTCCTGTGTGCAAACCCATTCACTTAGCAATGTCGGAAAAAATATGTTTATAACATTAGCCCTTAGGTGACTGGAGACCATGAGAGCAGATATAAGATACTGGAATTTTGGAATATTTTATAAATCAGTGTTAGTAAAGAAAGGGTTTGTCATACGACAAACGAAAGACAAAAAAAAGGGGGCTTCGCCCCCTGCTCGCTTCGCTCGCCAACCCCCGGGGCCGAGGCTAATTTCGGGCGCGGCCGAAATTTTGATACCCTTCGCTTGGGCTAAAGTTTTTTTCGGGCGTACCTATGACTTGTATTTAATCCCCCTTTAATTCTCATTCTTTTTCTTCCGTCTTGACAAAAGTTTTGGGCTTGGTTGAAATAAGTGGGCAAATAAAAATATTTATTCGGAAATTTTATTGGGGTTGCGGGAGCATGACCCCACAGTACGATTCCATTCGTTTTTAACTTTTTTGTTGCTTTGGTAAAGACACATTAATTCAAGGTTTTGTGAAATTGGTGCAACAAATGTTTCTTAGAAGAATCAAAATGGGGGTTGGGTTTGTATGGCCACCCCATGAGCCCATGCTTCGATTTTATCCATTCTTACATGTTTTGTGTCAACAATAGAAATACATTTGTGTGAAATTTGGTTGAAATTGGTGAACATTTAAAAAAGTTTTTTCTTAGAAGAACCTAATTTGGGGGGTTAGGTTTGTATGGCAGCTCCATGACCCCATGGTCCGATTTGATCTATTCTTGCATATATTTTGTGTTATCTATAGAAACACATTTGTGTGAAATTTGGTTGAAATTAGTACACAAATAAAAAAGTTTTTCTTAGAAGAACTCAAATTGGGGAGCTAGGTTTGTATGGCAGCCCCATGACCCAGTGATCCAATATGGGTGAATCAAACATACAAACAGCCTGCAACAATAAGAAGCACGTGTGCAAAATTTCAGCTCCGTAGCTTTTATAGTGGCCGAGAAAAACGCGCTGCAACAGATGGACAGACAGACAGACAGACAGACGGACATCGCCCAATCGATTCATCTCGTCATGCTGATCATATAGTATACTTTTTATATGGTCGGAGATGCTTCCTTCAATGCGCTACAAAATTCATGACAAAGTTAATATACCCTTTCACTCTATGAGCGAAGGGTATAAAAACCCCATTTTTATATGGGCCTCCCATTCAATGAGTGCATTCAGCGAGCACATATTGGGATGTGCTACATATCCCCACCACAAGAAATTGGAAAACTGCTAAGTTTGTGTTCGCTGAATGGACTTGCTACACGAGATGTCAGTTCTCTCTAATCAGCTGATACATCCGCAGACATTGCGGCAATCAAATATTCAAAAAACCTTAAACTGCAACTTTCCTTTCAAAATACGTACTCTCATCGCACAATATTATAACGTTCACTAAAACCTGGCTCAGAAATGACATTTTTTCAGCTGAACTGTGAATAAACAATTTCCAGTATTGATGGTCGAGCAGCTGTGCGTGACAGTTTATCGAGCAGTCCAAGTAGCAGCTACACATCTAAATGTAGCATTCCAATTCAACGCTACATAGGGGAAATTTTCGATACATCGCATGTGGACCGATTATCGAGTGAGTGGGACGCGGGGAGAGAACACTTTCCAGTTGGTTTTTCCAATATGTGCTCGCTGAATGCACTCAATGTTTCAACATCTGTCCATACATAGAAAAAATTATCAAACCTAACTGCAATTTTCAAAGAGAATATTTATGGAGTTCATAAGCTTATCAACTAGATTCGGCGGTTGTTTTGATATACACTCATGCCTCATACCAGTGGCGTAGATAGCTTTTCGGAGAGGGGGGGGGGGGATAATTTTAAAAGATAACTTATACTTTTACGGTTATCAAATGTTGAGTTTCAGAATAACAATTTCTGTATTTATTACACTTCAATAGCATGGGTCGCGAATAATGCCACCACCTTTCCCGGCGGGTCGTGGAAGGCGACTAAAAAGGGACCCTAATCCAAGGTGGATCAGCATGCGTCGAGGGATGCATGGTCAAGAGGGTGCTTGGCCGCTAGTATGCGAAGGTCGCAGGCAAGCATGACATCTGAGGCCTGAAGCACATTTTAACATCAACAAGACCTCCCATAGGTTAGTGTGTGTGTATGGGTTGCCGTGTCTGGAGATAGCCGGCGGACGTAAAAGGAAATTCCATAAATGTACTTCTTTCCACACACTAGTGCCAAAATACACAAATTTTCTCCAAAAGGTGTAAAAGAATAGAAGGCCTTATGGAAATTGACGCAGATACAAGCACTACTCCGCTGGGCACTACTTCTGCTATGCGGTTGAGTGATCCCGGAGCGAACCTAGTTCGCGCCAGAGCTCGACGGTTTCCGGGGGCGAGCAATATAAGGCAGTCCAATTACATTGTGGAGAAGCTGAGGGTTGCAAGCTAGAATGTCGGTTCCATGACGTCAAAGAGCGAGGAGATAGATAGAGGGATAGACATTATGTGCGTGTAAGAGCAAAGTGGCGAAATACCCATATCAACAGAGCCTGATTTCTTACGAATTCCGTGAAGTACAAATTGTACTACTATGGAATTACAAACCAAAGAAACGGAGTTGGCATTATTCTGACGTCGTCTTTACTCGACAGCATAATAAGTGTCGCGAAGAGAATTGATCGATTGATCAGCATCAAATTGGTTATCTGCGGAAGGGTGTGGAACGTAATAAGTGCCTACGCTCCCCGAGTGGGACTACCACCAGAAGAAAAAGAGGCATTTTGGAACGACGTTGACACCCTGATTCAGACCATTCCAGATACCGAATTGGTGTCCTTGGGAGGAGATCTAAGTGGCCATGTGGGTGAATCAAATTATGATTACGAGGATTGTCATGGTGGAAAGGGTAGCCCTTCAATTGTCAGAAATGACGAAGGTGAAGCATGGTTTGTGAAAAACGAGAGACACCTGAACCTGATCACCTACAGTAGTGGACACGGAGATAGGAAACACAAAACACAGATCGATTACCACCTCTGCTTCGATTTTATGAGAAGGTGGGTAAAAGACTGCAAGGTGATCTTGGGTGAATCCGTCGTTAGCCAACATTGCTCTGTCAAAATTTATTTTGAAAGTAGGTGGAGCAAGAAATAGAAGAACACCCAAGCCAGTAGAAAAAAATCAAGTGGCACAATCTTACAAACGACAACTTTGAACCTGTAGTAACTCCATTCATTGATAAAATGACGGAGTGGTTTCAACACGACAACAAACGGCACCGAGCACAGTCCAACACAAATGTGGAATAGTTTTGCTGAAATGTCAGTAGGTGAGGCGGAAAAGGCACTTGGAGTTTCAAAAGGTCCGAAAAAGAAACATGGTGGTGGAACACCCAAACTAAAGAAGCAGTGCAAGCCAAATCGAACGCATTTAAGGCATGGACGAAATGTGAGTCGAGCAGTTTAAAATCGGGTTTTCACCAAAAAATCAAATGATACAAGTTGATGAAAATCCAATTTTTAAATTTCTTTTTAAACGGATGTATCTTGGAAGATACGAGAAACATCGTAACGAGCGAGGTGTCGTTTTATTGGGAATTTTATGTTGTTTCAGAAAGTGAAATCATATCTCGAATAAAATGTTTGGTGGTGTGGCAAATTTTGATTAAGTTCGGCAAGTCGGTCATTTTTACAAAAAATGCTATTACATTGTAACGGTTAATAGAGGTTGTACATTAGGCCCGTATTTATGAACATTCCTTAACTCAAGAAGACCTTGAGTCAAGGATGCCGAAATTCAATAAATTAAATGTCATTTCCCATACTTTTTCATAGAAATCATTTATATTCACTAGTCAATGCATCCTTGATTTAAGGAGAAACTCAAGGAGACCTTGAAATTTTCTATAGTCAACCTCACTTCAGGTCAAGGTAGCTCCCCACCTTCCTTGAAATATAATATTTCAAGTCTATTGAAAACTTAAGGTCTCCTTGAGTTTCGCCTTAAATCAAGGATGCATTGACTCCTGAATATATGATTTCTATGAAAAAGTATGGGAAATGACATTTAATTTATTGAATTTTGGCATCCTTGACTCAAGGTAAATACGGGCCTAATTTTCCCCAAATAAGCCACACTACCTGGGACACATTCAATCGATATTCGGTACTATGCAAGGTTATGAAACTTCTTGTCTATCTTATCTTCTTCTTTTATAAAGACTAAAAAAGCTTCGGGTCTAGTTTGGGTAGCGGCATAAGTATTTCGAGAAGATTTAATTTTTTGGTTGTACATACATACAGTGACACGCAAAACTGTTCACGAAATTAAAGATTTTTGCATTTTTTGCCGCTGTGAAATTAGGAGAAAGAAACCAATGAAACTTTTAACTTAAATAAATATTTTATTGTATTCTGAGCAAACAAATCAAAGAAACATGAAAATTAAATTATAATATTTAATAAAAAAAAATGGATTTGTTTATTTACTTTTGTGAACACTTTTGCTGGTCGCAGGCAATTTCGACTGTAATAGATCGTATAACCGCCTGTGGCCTTAATAATGGCCTCAATACGCTTGGACATGCTTTGGATAAGGTTATCCAACAGTTGAGCATCAATTTTCTCCCATTTGCATTGAGCTTTTTCCCAAAGCTCGTCCACAGTTTTCGAAATATCCTTATTTGCGAGCAGCCGTTTTTAGTTTGACAGACCACAAATTTTCAATAGGATTTAGGTCGGATGACTGAGCGTGCCATTTTATTGTCCTAATATTATTATTTTTCAGCCATTATTTTGTTAAAATTTCTGGGAGAGGTTCAAAAGAAGTCGCCCGAAATTGCTATCCCCCGAATCCGAACGGTATTATTTTCGTCGGATAATTGTTACTGGTGCCGTTGAAAATGCTGCGGAAGGCAATCTAGAGCTACGGAGCATATGGGGGATACGTATTTCAAACGACACAGACCGTAGGTGTCTTAAAACCGGAGGGTTAAAAGCGAAAGCAAAGGCTTCGAAGCCATTCTTACAAGAGTACCATAAGAAAGCCCGCTTGACCTTTGCTAAGCAGCACCGAAATTGGGCTATTGCTCATTGGAAGTCTGCAATATGGTATAATGAGAATAAAATTAATCGTCTAGGCTCTGTTGGGAGGACTTGGACTTAGGTGGACCAAAAATTAGGGCTCCGCGAACACAATATCATCAAAAGTCTGAAATTCTGTGGAGGCTCTTTAATGGTTTGGAGTTGTTTTAAATGCAACAAGTGTGGAAAATTGCTTCTAGTAAAGGGAATAATGCATGCAATTGATTATATAGACATCCTGGAGGTCTGTATGATTCCGAGTATCGACGTTTTTGGTTGCGAAACTGAAGACGCAATCTTTACGAATGATAATGACCCCAAACATACGGCCAAAATAACAAAAGAATGGCTGGAAAATAATAATATTAGGACAATAAAATGGCACGCTCAGTCATTCGACCCAAATCCTATGGAAAATTTGTGGTCTGTTTAAAAAAAACGGCTGCTCGTAAATAAGGATATTCTGAAACCTGTGGACGAGCTTTGGGAAAAAGTTCAATGCGAATGGGAGAAAATTGATGCTCAACTGTTGGATAACCTTATCTGAAGCATGTCCAAGCGTATTGAGGCCATTATTAAGGCCACAGGGGTAATACGATCTATTAAAATCGAAATTGCATGCGACCCGCAAAAGTGTTCACAAAAGTAAATAAACAAATCCATTTTTTTTATTAAATATTATAATTTAATTTTCATGTTTCTTTAATTTGTTTGTTTAGAATAGATTAAAATATTTATTTAAGTTAAAAGTTTTATTGATTTCTTTCTCCTTATTTCACAGTGGTAAAAAAAGCAAAAATCTTTAATTTCGTGAACAGTTTTGCGTGTCACTGTATATCTTTTGCAAGATACATGGAGAAAACTGTATTTCATTGTGCTCTTAATTTTAAATTTGTAGTAGAAAATTTTCCCAGTGACTCAAACTACTGTCAAAATATAAGATGAAAACGAAAGTATTCTGTCCAAATGGAAAATATTACAGGAATAGAAGAGCAGTATGACTGTCAGAAAAAAAGCATATGCAGAAAAAAAGAGACCAAAGAAAGATCAAAAGATCGATGATACGATTTAAATTACATTTGTATGGAAAATCGGCACATTTTGTGATCAAAAGCCGATTCCAGAATTATTAAAAAGAAATTCGCAATGATGGTTTTGTAATGTTGCATGGGTATGTTGCCAGTCGCTAAGCTGAATTATCACTAATCACTGTTTTACACGGCTGGCTTCCTTTATACATAATTAAGTAATTGAAAGCGATATATGCCAAGACTAAATTTCGCTTTTATGAAAGGTAGAACCAAGACTAACTTTTAACTGACTAATAAATAAAAAAAAGTTATGCAATGTTCAAATCGTATACTTTTACGTGGGCCACCCTGTATTTTAAAACGAATTGAGCTAAGATACGTAGTAGAATCCAAAATTGTTGAGAAAAATACACTTACAGTTATCCGATTGATTTCTTTTTACCGCTAGTCGATTGTAGAATTATTGTAGCTGATAAGAATGCCTAGGACACGATATATATACATGTAAGAAGTATATATAAATTATATATATATATATATTTATTGATTTACGCTTTTCCTATTTAGAACTGATAAATTGAAAGAGAGAAAAAGATACCAATACACACAAGAAAAAAAACAAAATTGAAAATGAAATTAACTCTAAAGAGAACAGAAGAGAAATAAAGAAAATTTCATGGATTTGATGGACCTAAGGTGAAAATGTAAAACTATCATTCGAAACTTGTGTCGAATGAATTGTTTTTGTTTAAGCCCAACAAAAAAAAAAAAAAAAAAACACTTCAAATAATAAATATACGTATATCCGTTTGTGTACTAGAAATGTTGTTTGATTTTGTGAACAACTCTTCGGTCATAAAAGGACTAAACATGAGTTCAATTGTGCAATCAAGGGCCCCGGCTAGGTAATTATTTGTGTCGCATTCTGATTTCGTATTTTAAATGGAGCAGATCAAGTACCGCGCGGTCATTGAATTCCTTTTTTTGAAAGGATACACGGCGTCCCAGATTCGAGTTGAACTCATATCCGTGTATGGCAACTCTTCACCATCCCAGGCGACTATTTACCGGTGGATTTTGGAATTCAAGCGAAGAAGGACGAATATTTTTGAAGAACCCCGCACCAGACGACCAATAACTGAGCCCACCGAAGAAAACGTCCAATTAGTCGAGGAAGTTGTATTGAGTTATCGGCGGCTAAAGTTATCAGAGATTGCAGAAAGGACAAGTCTATCAAAAACCACCGTCGAAAGAATTATTACCGACCATTTGGGGATGAGGAAGATCTCGGCAAGATGGATCCCGAAACTCCTATCAGCAGGTCAAATGAAGCAGCGGATGAAATGTTCGAAAGACTTTTTGGAGCTGTGTCGCGCCGACTCGGATGGAATTATCAACAGAATTGTGACAGGAGACGAAACCATGGTCCTTTACTATGATCCCACGACCAAAAGGTCCATGGAATGGAGGAGGCCTTATAAGGAGCGCCCCAAGAAGGCGAAGGTGCAGCAGAGCCGGAAAAAGATTATGGCCACCATCTTCTGGGATTCCAAGGGAATTACTTCAAGGAAGAGGGCACATCAGTAACAGGGAAATATTATGCAGATCTTTTGACCCAATTAAGGCCAATATAGTGGAGAAACGGTATGGAAAACTGGCGAAAGGGGTGCTGCTTCTTCACGACAATGCACCAGTTCACACCGCCGCGGTGGCCAAGGCTGCTGTGGTCAAATGCGGCTTTGAAAAAATTGAACACCCCCCGTACAGCCCAGACCTGGCCCCAAGTGACTACTTCCTGTTTCCAAAATTAAAAAAGGACCTCCGAGGACGAAAATTTGAGACTGAGAAGGAACTAAAAGATGCTGTTTTGGACCATTTTCAAGACAAACCCGCGGACTACTTTTTGAAAGGGATGCAGGATCTTATTAAACGATCTCATCGTTGTATTGAAGTAAAGTTACATACATTGAAAAATAAAACTTAAATGAATTCAATCGGATAACTGGAAGTGTGTTTTTCTCAACAATTTTGGATTCTACTACGTAAGAACTCTGAGGAACGCCGTATAGACTTCCTTTAACAGACGAGAGTGATACTCATACTAATAATTTCATTTTTCTATCAGAACAAAAATTCAAAAGCACAATGAAATCGACACTCTTTTCAAAAGAATACTGAATCAATCCACAGGTCGTCCGTGTTAATTAAATTTAAAAGATTCAATGAGAGATACGAGTATCTCATTCATCAGTAAACCGATGAGTGTACGAGTATTCATGTAAATAGGACTCGTATACGTTCAACGATAATGCGAACTGATTATATCATTGGTAATTTCGGAAACGTATTCAGGACTTCGCCACATGAGCAAACGAGTATAAAGTGATTGCATTACCAAGTGTGTAGATTTGATTAGATTAAGCAAATAGGTAAGGCAATCGTTGAAGTGAAGAGCTTTTGTAGGTTAAATCGAATCAATGGTTTAGAGATCCTTAGATGTTGCCTTTGTCTCTATGTGCACTCGTACAGTGCGTTAACGTAATTCAATTTCATTAAACTAGCCTAAATGCAAATGTAGTACTTCAATGTCCTCATTTCCATAGTTGGAATGATAGAAAAATACTCGTACAACAATTCCAAGCGAAAAACTGTTTTTGAAAAACAATTACCCCGAAACTAATAAACCCTATTTTGATTTAGTGATTTAAATCGCCATTGTGAAAGATCCACATATTACCTCTAGGGCCATCAAAAATACAAATACATATGTACATTTTAACAACAACAATACATTGAAAATTATATTTCAATGCAAAAAAACTATCAAATTACGTAAAAATTTTGTTTTTTCATGGAATCCTGAAACGATATAGTCCTTCATTTCAATAATAGGTATATATCCTTGAAATCTCTGCGATAACTATGTAAGAAACGGCCTTTAAAATGAAATTCTTGCAAAGCAATTTCAATGATATTGCGAGAAAACTATTTTCTGAAATGTGTACGGATTTCCATTTGCTTTGCTTACATTACTACACATACTGAAAAAATCCTATTTCCATTTAGTAGACAATTTTGTTAGTCGAATGGGGTACTAGGGTGGTTTCTGGTCGTTGGCTATATTCTTCTTTACAGTAGACCAAAAAAGCTGAAACAAAAAAAAAAACATGTGAAAAATTTCTAGCCTGGTTAGTGTGGGTTGATATGTGTATGTACACATACGAGTACGTACATACCCAGTCATGGCACATATATACCTCGCGCGCTTCACGGTCATATGATTTTAATGCGTTGTGGTTACCGCAAAAGGATTCCCCAAATGCAGATATACAAAATGGGAGAAAATGCCATTCACGAAATCACCGAAATGCTGATGTATTCGGAATATTTTACCGTATTTCGAAATATGTACTACACTACACCAAAACAAACTCGTAGGCAATAGCAGAGAGTACACATACAAAAAAACAACAACAAAACAGGTTTCGCTTGGATTGTCGGCGGCTAGGTTACACGATGCACATAAAAACCAATCGAGTTTCTCTCTGAAGCTTCACATCATTTATGCTTGTTTGATGATTAAAATTATCTGTGTGTACCTACATTTTTTTTTTTTGGAGTGTATGACCCACCGCAATTTCACTATACTCAAATCAAATACAAAAAAAAGGTACAAAATATATCCTTTTTTACTTATTACATTTTTGTCCAAACATTTTTTTTATTCTACCCCAAAATCGTGTCGCTCTAAATTTATCCTTGCCTGAAGGTAATATGAGCACGGAATTTTAATAAGGACTCGGCAGCAAATCAAAATGTATAGGTATAGAATAGATTGGATAGCATTTGTATATTTGTCATTTCCACACGCGTATTTTGTTAAAATATTCGTAAAATACTTGCGGAATTTGTGTGTTCATATTTCATTGCGAAAACAGAAACTAGGACCAAACCACAATTGATGTGGAAGTTGAACATCGCGTTTTTGGTTGGTTGAAGCAGTGCACGCTGTCATGTTTCTGCTGTTATCCCCGATTGGTGTGACGAATTTTACCAGAGAAATTGCATTTCGCTAGAATGAATTTTCGTGGATGGAATACTAAATTGTAGTGTGGATTCAATGAATTTTATATAGAGCGTTGTTTAGTTTGAAATGAAAACATTTTATTTGATCGAAAAATTGCATTGTAACAAGTACAGCCATACGTAGAGTGCAGTAGCTAACTCAGAACAAATAACCCTAATTAAATTATACAAAAAAATAGCAAATATAAATTAATAAACGAATTTCAGTTAATTTGTTTTAGGCTATGTACGAAACTCCCAAAATAAATTTCACAAATGAAAGGTGAGCACTTAATTCATTTTTGACTATAGTATAGAGTGCTCCTCTTACGAATTTTGCATTAAATTTAATAATCCCAAAAAAATGCCGCCAGTTGATAATCCCGCCTTACATATATTATCCCGACATTATTAAATCCCGTAATTTTAAAATTTCGCCATTATAAAATGCATATAAGTTGCCTTAACCCCTTCTGGGGCATAGCGCGTCAACTACACCTACTTGCCATCGAGTACGTTTTCCGGCCATGTATCGTATTTTACCCGTTATTTTTAAAAGACGCACATTTCTCATCCACACATCTGCGCAACCTCACAATCCCGCCTACTGAAAATCCCGCTAGTGGATAATAAAATTATTGGGTTGGGTACGATATCCCGCCCATCATATTCCCGTTTTTCAAAATCCTGACATTCAATATCCCGCCATTTCAAAATCCCGCCAATTAAAAATCCCGCTCAATTAGAATTCCGTCTAATCAAAATCCCGCCAATCCAAAATCCCGCCATTTCAATAACCCGCTTTTCAATATCCCGTCACAAAAGGTAAGTATTCTTTCAAAAATCGCGCGCGCGGATTTTATGAGAAACTTCGCGCATAAACTAATGTAAATAATTGATAAGTCGAACGCATATCTATATTTTTTTTGTTAACGATAAAAAAAATTTGGCGGTATTTTGACGGGAGTTTTTAATTATTTAACCCTGGAATACTAACATGACCAGTTAGGGCGTTATTACTAACAACACGTAATTTTGACGTGTTCATATTTTCCTACAGTCGCTTTCCCAGTTTAGATATTTTACCGAGATTATCATTTTTCAGTGCCACAGACAAAACTTATTTGACCAAAATATGCCCTCGGAAAATGCACTTATATTACTTACAAGACGTATAAATTACATGCTATTTTCTATTGGTATTACTATTTACACGTCAAATAGGTAGTAGCATATAGAACATTGCTAAGTCTACCGCCATATACCACAAATAGGATGCTGCCACTCACATAGACATACAACAACTAACTGAGGAAAGCACTGCTGCAGTGAGTAGTCAACCAGACTCGTGGAACAACTTATACACATTAAAATGTCAACGAACACGTAAATTTTACGTATTGTTAGTAATTTAGGGTTAATAGCGGGATATTGAAATGGCGGGATTTTGGAATGGCGGGATTTTGTAATGTCGGGAGAACGTAAAGCGGGATTTTTTGGAAAAAGCGGGATTATGAACGGGCGGGATTTTGTTTTTCGGGACTATGTAGGTATCCCGAAATTATCCTGTCGGAATACCTTCAAAGAATTGGGATACCTATACATAATCCCAAAAAATAAAATCCCGCCTGTTCATAATCCCGCGTTTTACAAAAAATCCCGCTTTACATTATTCCGACATCAGAAAATCCCGCCGTTTTAAAATCCCGGTAGTCGAATCGCGCCATAACTTTTTTCTTGAGCAGTTCAAATACATTGGAGGAAACTATTACATCTAACTATAAAAGCTTAAGCAAAATAGATTACAGGACTTTTAAAGGATTAATTGAAAAAGAAGATTGGTCTGATATTAATTCCTGCAATGATGTAGATTTAGCAACCCAAAAATTCGTTAGTAAGCTAAAACTGAACATGGAAAAAGCTACTAATGTACAAAAATTTAAAATAAATCATAAAATGAATAACAAAAAGCCATGGATTACGTCTGGATTAATGAATTCACTTCGTAGAAAAGATAAATTATGCAAACTAATGAGCAGAAATAGTGAAAAACCAAAATTCAAACATTATTTTATCCGCTATAAAAACATATTTAGAAATTTGGTAAGGAAAGCTAAAGACGATTATTATAAAAGGGAAATAGAACGTGCCGGGCAAAACGTTCAAAAAATGTGGGAAACAATATCGTCTGTTATCACTACTAAGAAAAAAACACACACTTCGATAGATAGGATTAAAATAAACAACGAATTTGTAGACTTTAGAGACGATCCGAATAGATGTTTAGAAGCCCTTAACCTTCACTTTTGTAATATGGGCAAGAAAATGGCCGAGCAAATAATAGAAATTGAAGAAGAATCTTATGAGTCACCAATTGCAGAAAACAATCAAATATTTAAATTTGATAGTGTATCGATGGAAGAAATTCTTAAAGTGATAGGAGATCTGCGCATAAGTTCTAGTCCGGGATGGGATGGCATAAGTGTTAGAGGTTTAAACGAAATTAAAGAGCACATACTCTCACCGCTTTGTCATATAATCAACTTGAGCTTAACGACGGGAATCAGGAAAACCTGATTGTTTAAAAATCGCTCAAATTACCCCAATATTCAAAAATAAAGACAGAACACTACCTGAAAACTATCGCCCAATCTCTCTGATATCTAATATTGCAAAGATAATAGAAAAAATTGTAAAAAATCAAATTAACGCATATATTGAAAACAAGAATATAATATCTCTGAGGCAATTTGGCTTTCAGACAGGTGTCAGTACTAATGACGCTATTGACGCTGTGGCGTCATCAGTATATGACACGCTTGATAAGGGTCTAAAACCAATAACCATATTTTTAGATGTGGCTAAGGCATTTGATGCGGTTTCACACAAATTGCTGATCAAAAAATTGGAGAACATAGGCATACAGGACACCGCAAAAGAATGGTTCGTGAGTTACTTATATAGGAGAAAGCAACAAGTCAAAATTGGTAGTAACTTGAGCTCTAGCATCGAATGTACAGAATATGGTATTCCACAAGGGACAGTTCTCGGCCCTATTCTATTTCTACTATTCTTCTCTGCGTCCACTTGGGCTGAATGTTACATAAAATCAGAACAGGGTCTAGCTATAATTAAAAATTGGATCAATAAAAACAAACTCTCCATAAATATATCCAAAACAAAATTTATAGCCTATTCAATCTAGGTATGAAAGCGGACAACCATTAGATAATCTTACAATCAAAATACATGATCTCAACTGCTATACAACTTCGGGATGTCATTGCCAAAATACGATTGAAAAGGTTAATAAATTAAGGTATCTTGGCGTTGAATTTGACCAACACCTCAAATGGAGAGAACACATAAGCATTCTTACAAAACGTCTAAACCGAGTCGCATATATTCTGGCAAGATTAAAAAGAATTCTTTGTATTAAAGCTTTAAAAATTGTATACTTTGCCCTGGCGCAATCAATTATATCATATGGCATATTGTCATGGGGTGGTACATACAAGACAATTATAAAACCGGCCGAAATAGCACAAAATGATATTTTAAGGGCGATGCTAGGGAAAAGGCGCGATGAATCTGCTAGTATCTTATATGAGGAAATATCAGTCCAAAAACTAATGGAGATCTATACATTAATGGCGCTTAAACGCATACAAAAACTTAAAGACATTCTACCAGTTACGTCTCATGGACTCAGAACTCGATCTGAGACAAATAAAAAGTTAATAATACCAAAAAAATTAACAACTCATGCCCGAAGACATTGGTCGTATATAGGGCTCAAATGGTATAACTCACTTCCATCTGAGATTAAAAACACCGAAACTATTACAGCCTTCCACAGAAAATTAAAAAAAATCATCTTAGAAAATTCGCTACTTTTCGAAACAGATTAGCACGCTTGAAATATAATGAACGGTTCAAAATATGAAATAGCATAATGTATACATATATAACTATGAAATGTATTTATTATTATAACTTATCTTGAATATTATTATCTATGTAACAAAATGTAAATAAAATGAGCTCAGTAGAATCCTTTCCACGCTCTGGCTATAGCCATTGTGGAGAGTAATTCCTACTTTTTAGATTATTTTTATTATTTAGTTGTTTATTGCAGTGTAATTGTTAATAATTTAATATTAAGGAATAAATGAATTTGAATTTGAATAATCCCGTAAATTAGGTGGAGCTTTTTAATATTGTAAAGCGGGATCTTTTCTAAAAAGCTGGATTATGAGCGGACGGGATTTTTTTGTTCGGGATTATACAGACATCCCAAAATGTTTACCTTTTATGAAGGGATATTTAAAAGCGATGTTAAATTAACGGGTTAATAAAATAGCGAGATATTAAGTTGACGGGCTCTTGGTTAGGCGAGATTATCACCTAGCGGGATTTTTAACTGGCAGGATATTCTTCTTCTTCTTTTATCGGTGCAGATGGGCCTGCAATCGGTGTGCATATTAGTTGAGCTGCTTTATTGTTGTTGTTAAGTTGCCGACCAGCTAGGTTGTTATAGGAATCCAACGTAACAATTGATCAGGAATGTGAATATTCAGCATATTAGCCGGAAACATTGAGTGATTGACTTTGTCAAATGCACTAGACAGATCAAGCGCTACCAGGATTGATCTGGACAAGGTTGTGGCTGGTTCAGTCTACCTCTGATGCGGTTCGTAATTACCTCGAGGGCTGTAGTTGTACTGCATCTTCGTAGAGTCATGCTGGTGATATCCTCGCACGAGCATGTGCGACAAGAGTGGGGTGGATCATGGCCTCAAGCCTCTTTGCGACTCTATCATAATTATTGGTCGATAGGATTGGCTGAGTTGCACTCTACGATGCTAGTAATGTAGAGGTCCGGAGATCGAATCTCAGCGTGGTTCAAAATTTCCGTAGATGTGCTGATAGGATTTATATGGTGCTTGCAACATTATATACACTCCGAAATGATATGCAATGTAACGTTGACTCGAAATTGCCTATTAGCGGCTGAGTTAACGCACCATGGCCCCACATGGGGCTATACGGTACTGAGAAGAAGAAGAAGCATAGTAAAAGGCTGCTGTGATATATAGTCCAGGGCGGGAAGGCTGATATGTTTCATCATGGTCATCGAAATGCCACCAGGTACAATGGCCTTGGAGTTTTTAGGTCTCGCATCAGCTGCTTTAGCTTTACCTTTGTCCGTAGTGTAAATGGGTATGCTGTCAGCAGTTCGACGGCAGATCTTCTTTTTAATCCTGCGCTTGAGCTTATCCGGTTTAGGGTGTTCATAATAAATTGTCCATTGAACAGGCTGGCATATTTTTTGATTTCATGGCCATTTTACATTTATCCTTGTTGGGGTTGGATAAGGTGCGGACACTGGACCATAATTTACTGGCACCTTCATTAAGAATGCTGTCATTAGGCTGATCATTCGATCTTTGTAGTCTCAAACATGTCTTTGAATTTGGTTGAAGATTCGAGAATTTTTGAATCAACTGGATTGGACGTCCCGTTAATTAGCTTACCTGGCGGGTTATTGAAAGGGATTAATTAACGTCGAAGACCTCGAAAAAATGGGAATATCGTAGTCAACCTAAATTTAAAGCCTTTTGTTGTATAAAATTTGTATTGACTGATTGGAAATTATTTGATAGTATAATATACATATATAAATTATATATGTATAAATTCATTAGGATACAAAGATAGATTCGATTCGAAAACAGTAAGGCATGGCGTATAGCCGTCTACCTCATTCTGCCGTATTTTATAGTATATGTACACACTTATCGAACAAATGGATTCCCTTCAGGTGCTACAACTTGCTCACATCTCTCCATTTTATTCAACAAGAATTACTGGTCACCTTAAAAGCTATCACGTATCTCCCAGGAAACATAAAAATTGTCTTACATTATCATCAACTCTAATAAAACGACATTTCTCACACTTACCCAACCATCAGCTTTCCTCTTAGATTTTACTATTGCGACGACGCGACACGCGGCCTCCCATTCACTCCGAAAAAAAAACATTTTCAGTCCGTATAGCACAACAGGGCAAAACAAAATATTTTCATACGACATTATTGCTCGTTTATTGGGCTAATACACTCGAGACTATTCCCGCGTGACATCCTTAAGAAGACAGTTTCCCCGGCAAAATTCCTCGAAGCCAGGACAACAATGGCATTCGTTCAACACTTAGCAATTTTTGTTGGGGCACACAAAGTACGAGTATACCCCCGCGCTGACATGCTAATGTCGTGGAAAGTCGTCATCATCCCTACATTACGGGACAAAATGTATATTGTTGCAAAAGTTATTATTTTGTTCAGCCTCTCGAGGACATTTAGGTGGCCGGATTTTATCAGGCCAATTGTATAGTGAATGGTTTGTTCGTTATGGATGGCGATAGAGATCTATTTGGATAAAGCAGAATATTGGACGTTTAACCCGGGCAGATAAAGGATATTGGAAGGGATGGAAAAAAAATATTGTCAAAATGACTGGAACTTGATCCGTAAAGTTGTTATGCCTAATTTGACCAAGGCCCGGCAGTAGCCTGAAAATACGAGCTTTTCACCAAAGGAGCAACTAAGTGTTCGTGAAGTGAGTCGTAACGGTAGATGTAGTGACTGAGTTACTGCGGCTAGACCTAGGGCAGAGCAGTGCTTCTGCGGAACAGAAGTCAGCACAGATCATAGGATCGGATGAGGTTGCTAAGTCAAAGAAGTGGGAACTATTGGTGGTCTAAGGATATTGCAGAGCTCAGGCGCAATTGACTGATGGCACAACGTCTATGTCGAAGGTGCCTTTTGGAAACTTAGTAAATCGGCTGGCGCGAAAAAACTCATAGCGGTCAATCGGCCTATACTCGATACCTTGGGATAACTGCTCGAGTGAATCATCTTTAACATGCTGCTGTATGTTCCTTGTTCAGTCTTGGTATTGTTAACTGAACGAGAGTGAAAACTTGCGCTGAATAATTTCAAGTGCCACAACACCTGGCTCTGCAGAAATGTAAATAACTGTCCTAATTACACAAAAACAAAAGAAACCGTGAAAATTGTAAAACTCCCCCAAACCAAACAGAATATTTGAGGAAAGTGCAGAAATTCCCTTGATACGGATTGCAAAGAGATACTTATTTTAAAAACAATATTTGTATAGTATGCACAAAGAAATTCGTTTAGAATGGCGAGGGAGAGAAAGAGAGTTGACCGAACCATTTTCCATGTAAGATTTTATTTGGGCTGCTTATACATAAGACATTCGAAAATCAGTAGTTTGTCTTCAAGAGATTAAGGTTTCTGAAATACGAAGACTTCCAGACGGGATAAGAAAAACACGATTTACGTAATAACGTGTGGTTGTTTGTTACTTAGAAAACACTTTGAAATTAACATGCCCTCAAACTCCAAGATGTTCGATATATTTGACTTACGTCCAAGGAGTAAAACAAAACTATACATTATACCGTTCAAGGTACATATGACACCAACACCAAAGGCACCAAAATATAACCATTAGTGGCCTGCTGATGCTGGGACTGAGTGAAACAGGATAGCTCGCATCGGGAGCAACTGCTTTACTCTGGAAGACAATAATATTTCTCGGCAGGCAGGTGAAATATGCACGTCCAACGAAAATTGATTGAAAACCTATTTACGTCTAACCATATCATAATGTCAGACTCAAATCCAGAAATCCACAGAAAATTGCGATTTTGAGGCGTTTAAAGACGTCTTTCTTGGGTCTAAAGGGGCATATATTACATATATTACATGCCTGTATCTCTGAAACCGTGATAGCTAGGTAGGACCCTAAAGGTTGCAGTAAAATGTAGCTCTGGATGCCCTCTCCATAGACTTCTTGCACGCCCATTTTCGAAAATGTTCATATAAAAACAGTTTTTAGCGATTTAAGGCGTCTTTCTTGGGTCAAAAGGGGCATATATCACCCCATTTTTAGATGCTTGTATCTCTAAAACCGTGATTGCTAGGACGCTGAAGGTTTCAGCAAAATGTAGGTCTGGATGTCCTCTTCGACAATTATATAGCTTTGGATTTTGAAGTGCATTTGTATCAGTAAATGAAGATATCGCCATCTATATCATTGTGGAAAAGCCGGTTACTGAGTCGATGAACGCCAGTAGGGTCGGTATCGATTGGATTTCGGTTGAATTATTAAAAGTCGAATCTAATGCTACAGCAGAGATAGATATTGTTCCCCTGCATACGAGAGTTTTAGAGAACTAGAACTCCCCATTTCAAATTGAGAATGGACGTAATTATTCTCAGTACCGTATAAGCGCATGGAGGGCGTTAATTCAGCCGTTTATAGACAATGTGGAGTCTAAGTTATATTGCATATCATTTCGAAGTGTATATACCTAATGTTACAAGCACTATATATTTCCTATCTGCACATGTACGGAAATTTCGGACCAGGCCGAGATTCGATCCCCGAATCTCTAGATTACTAGCATCGTAGAGTGCGACTCAACCAAGTGAGCCATAGAGCTCAGGTCACGTAATTATTTATATTTTTCGGGTTGCCATAATTTAAGGGGGATCTATCTTCTTCTAGCTGTCTCCAAACTTTTGGCAAACACATTTTTGAAACGGATTAAGAAAACAGTTGATTGCCCAATGAACGATGGACAGGCTGGCTTCCATTACCACTCCATAATGCATACTAAGGAAATTAATGCCACGTCCTACACAAACCATTTGACATTTTCATGCCCAACATGGAGTAAGGCAAGGGTGCATTTTGTGACCTATACTTTTTCTGCCACAGCCGTATTATCTGACGGAAGCTGACGATATTTGTCGTCTATCAAAAAGGAAACTATAGGTAGCTCTAATGGCTGATGCTCTGCATTATGGAGATCGTTGTGGTGGGTTCGAATTGCTTCACTTCAGATTCAGAAGGATACAGCGGAACTTGTATTTCGGGCGACGCAGTCGATGTTTACAAATTTCGATACCCCATAGGAGCATAGTTACTGTAGATGGCAGCACGGATGCTAATCTTGTTTCAACAAAACTATGAGAACCTTCTTCACATTGACTCCTTTGTGGCAAAATAACATCATTTTGATGCGTGCATCGGTGCTACTATGTGGCTGTTCACCTTGAAACCTCACCAAAAAAACCTCCAACATCATAAGGTAGGGTCTATCAATATCACCTTACTACTAAACGCACGTCAATCAAAAAGGAAAAAGTGACATTGGAACGGAAATGGAGTGAACCAAAAATATTTCTAAACAGGCTCTAGATTGGAGCCTACAAGGAGCCAATGCAAGATGTGCCGTGTTGGACGCAGAAACCGAAAGTCTATTAATATCCAAGTTGATTTAAAAAACATTAAACCCGGAGCCGTATCATACTTCATACCTAATAGTAAAAGTAGAATATGATATTTGGTCGGCAAAAATCCTACATCGCTGGATTTTTGCAGGATGGCCCCCAGATTATGGGAAAAAAGTCCCCATCGATTGGAGGTGTGTAACCTTAAAAAAGGGAGTATAAGAGGTATTTTTCCGTTTTTTACGATTATTTAAAAAACGGCAAAGCATACAGAAAAATGGTCTGAGGAAGAAAAAAACGAAAGGTTTTCGGAGAGCGAGGGGACTATGTTGTAAAACAGTTGTATGTCTGGTCACCCTAGTATAGTAAGGCACATTCGATTATATATTAAAAAAAAAAACGGTAAAAGATACAAAAACATTTCCCAAGAAAGAAAGTAACTACATGGAATTTCCCAAACCCTCCCCATTTTCAAAGAGGTGCTAGGTCCCCTTGAATGTCGTGTCAAAAAATAATAAATTTTTTTTTCTAGAATAGGATAGAATAAATATCCTTATCTGGGACAGTTATGATATCCACTTAAGCAGTAAAAAAGAGTTTAATATGTTACATTTTTCTTAATTGAATACTCGTAGACCTATACATGTTGCCATATATCCTACACTCAGAAAAATGGACCCCGTAAACTTAAAAGTTTTTGTACCATTATTTTAATTAGACGGCAATTTACCAGATTTCTTCACAAAAGTAAACAGATGCAATAATTAATATAACTGGAAGAATCCTATTGAGATATTTTGTATGGAATGAAATGTGCCCCGTAAATCGAATGGGACGTCAGATTACATTTTAATCAGTTTGTCCCATGAAATTAACAAGATCTGATATGATTAACTAATAATAGGATGGATCCCATTTGTTTTATATAACGTCCTATTTCATTAATGGGATATGCCTTGTAATTGAATTTCGAGCATATAGACGTATTTTCCAAGATAACCAACATCATGCTCCGTAGCCGAGATCGTTCGGGTGCGTCCCCGTGACTTGGTAAGTTTTGAAGATTACTAGCCGATCGGATGTTTAAGACAATTCTTAATAAAATCCACAATGACGTAGCGTGGATGGTATAATAAATAATATGGGACTTATAAAAAAATATACTTCGATCAGAAACGATTTTTTTTATTACAAAGGATTGATCCTATTAATTCAACAAGATATATCCTGTTGGAAAATAACTAGACCATGTGTTTGTTTTTGAAGGAGTCAACTATTAAAACAAACGGATATTTATCTAGTGAAAGTAATGGTTCCTATATTTTTAAAGTAATCAGGTTTTTCCTATTGATTAAAAATAATGGGACAAAATCATTGGTTTAATGGGATTTCCCATTGAAATTTTTCTGAGTGTACCTATAACTATAACTAAAACCCAAAATGCATTTCTATATCCCATCACGTCTTCTGCACAAAATAAAAACCTCAATGCAACTATGTTCATGTCAATAGAAAACATCACTGCTCTCCATACATGCAAGATTTAATTCGCCTAAAGCAATTGAGTGTAATAACTATCGAGAGCGAAAAAAGCAAGCACAGAAGAAGGAACGTAACGAAATGTGTGCCATACACATTCGTCAATGTGCTCTGCTCTTATGTTTTCATTTTGCATATCCATGCGGAAATGTTCATATGCAGGTCACGTGCACAGGCGAGGAGTTTGGGTCCTAGGTTCTATTGCCATCCTCTAACCCCTTCTTCTTATCCAGGCAAATCCTCGCATACAAATTTATCTATGTGCAAATATCTGTACATATCAAGTCCTGTCCTACCACATATACGCGAAATGCATATGATAGCTGCGCACAGATAAAGTCAATACGTTTTCATGTTGGCATTATAGAGAGAAAAAAAAATTGTCGAGAGATAAAGTACTTCGATAAAAAGCACTGAAACCTTGACATAAAAGTTCAAAGAGATACAACAAAAAGCCGGAGAAAAAAAATCAAGAATTCAACGGCGACAACGACGACGATGACAGGATGGCTTTTGTATAAAAGCGGCCCGGATCATGGGCGTAGCCAGGATTTCGGTCAGGGGGGGGCAAGCCCAAAATTTTTTCAACATTATGATTTTCTTAGTAGTTGAAATTTCTGGTCGCAGAAATATTGTTAGCAAATTTTAGAGTAGCCTGGCTTGTGGTTGGATTGGTGCACAGGGTCATGGATTCCGGACTCACCGTGAACGAATTCATTTTATGGTTTTCAGGTTTGATTTCTGTATTGCCGGAATCGTTGCATTCAATGAAAGGTGCAATGTTGTGTTGCCTCTATAGCGATTCGCGATTTTTTTAAATGAAAGTTATCCTTTCCGTGCTAAACTAATATATTTCGGGCTAAAGTGCCCATCATCAGGGTTTCTATTTTCTATTTTTAAAAAACTAAACCACACAAAGACTTTTGAAACAAATAATGACTATTAATTGGCGGAAAAAATATATAAAAATAGAGGCAACACAACGTTGCACCTTGCATTTTATGGTGTTTTTCGAACTTACGACCTACGTGCCGGACTATGATGTCGCTCAGATTGAAAACAAGTATCCATTTATGGGGATAAATAACATTGATGGGCGTGCTGTTGATCTCAACACCTTAACAAAACAGCAGTATAGGTCTTGGAAATAGGATGTCACTCTACGGCCCTAGTTTACTAGTGGACTGCCACGCATGTTATTTCTTTTTTTTTTCTAATTTTAGAGTCAAATTTGTAAAATGGAGATGAGAATCATTTTCTTCTGCATTCTGATTACATTCAACTGGCCTCCAATATTTGCCTTTTAGAGCGTAGTTTCTCTATTTTCAGTGCATTTTTGGCATCTCGGACTGCATACTCCACTTGCGAAATCAGCTTGTTCCGCCTGTCACTTTCATCTCAGCAAAGTAGCATCGTCAGAATATTTATAAATCCTTTATTGATTGAAATATGGTTAACGGTTTTAATAAGATTTCCTCTAAATATATCAAAGTATTAACAGTGGCTCAATTTTATTGCTGTATGATTCAGCTAGAAAATAAATTTTGATTTAATAACTTGAAAGACCCGCTCTGTGGCTCACTTGGTTGAGTCGCACTCTACGATGCTAGTAATCTAGAGGTCCGGTGATCGAATCTCGGCGTGGTCTAAAATTTCCGTACATGTGAATGGAAGTGCTTACAACATTATATACACTCCGAAATGATATGCAATGTAACGTTGAATCGAAATTGCCTATAAAAGGCTAAGTTAACGCACCACGGCCCCACAAGGGGCTATATGGTACTGAGAAGAAAAAGAAGAACTTGAAAGACACTGAAATATGAGACCCGTTCTTTACAAGGTCCTTAACCCTGGGAGGTCATGCTTATTTTTAGTACGGAAAGGTCATGCTTCGTCGATTCGACGACGCTCTACTTTGACTCCTCATACAAAACACCCTTTCTCAAAATATTAAAAAAATTTGACAGATTTTCAATCGTTAATTTATTTAGAATGGAAAAACATCGATTTTGGAGCCGATTTTTATGAGTTCGTAATGCAATCTTTCTAAACTGAGGAAGAATTTTGAGCCATTTTCCTGATTTGTCCCAGTTTTGTCTTAGTAAATATTTTTTTCCATAATTTTTGAAAAAATTGGTCCCACATTTCAAAAATAAACATATTTGTTACGAGCTAGTTGTATGGACACAGACTTATCGTCGAATCGACAACCAGCCATAAGAAATACTGGAGTTCTAAAAGTTACACAAAGTTCACCCTTCGTCGTTTCGAAGACGCCCATTTCCAAAAATCCAACTTACCCTGCTTACTTCGTCTAGCCGCAATGTACTCGGCAAGTACATCGGCACGGTAAGTGCTGTACGCAAACTCAGCTCCAAATAATGAGAATTGTCACGGAAAATGGGATAAATTTGATGATGCGTAGTCGATTCGACGAAGCATGACCTTCCGGAGCTAGCGAAGCTCACCCTTTCAGATGGAAATAAGTTGAATTCCACTAACTTCCCGAAGGGACCTAACGGTTGAAATTGTGTACTCCATTTCAGAAGCCATGAAATGAAACAGGAAATATGGGATCCACGCAGCCACAGTAGCACACTCACAAGTGAAATGTGTGTGCTAGTACGCAGCCTCCGTCAGTTACGAGAGGCCACTCGCTGTCATCTATTTGTATGCGCATCCTGACTGCAAACTGTCCCAATCATGGCTTCTCCTGCAGCACTTGGAAAGGGAAAGAAGGCATCTGCAGCGCTAGCAGCAGAATTTTTTTGAAAATGTAGTATAGTGCAGCGATTTTTTTTACTATATCGATAAGGATTTTTTACCATCTTCATCGACCAAGGGGGGGCGACCGCCCCTCCCTGCCCCCCCCTGGCTACGCCCATGGCCCGGATACGGGTGACGATGCCTCTTCGGAGATGAGTTATTCCTACACGCCCCCATCCTGCATTCATGTTCGCGAGCATTCCTTTCAAACTTGAAGTGGAGAAATGTGTAATGAAAAGGGTTAGTAGGTCCTGTGGGAGATACTTCGAATTTTAAAGGTAATAATGTTTACGAATTTTTCTCGCGTGTTTGTACATATTATGAAAATAAGGAGCGCTTATGTCCTGGGAGAGAAATATTTATGGAGGCCGGAACTCTAAATTTTATTTGAATTTAAATTAAAGGCACGTTCGTATTACAATCAAACAAAATAAAATACACGGTTTCAAATATAGCATGTATTATATTAAATTGAGAAGCAATTCTTTTCATTCTTCGAGATTCAATTTTAATAACCGATTATTGTTCACTCCCTTCAATAAATGTCTGCCAACATTTCGATTTAGCTAACGTGGCTGGCTTATCGGCGAAGACTTTTTACTAGACCCCCAAAAATGATGTGATATGATATGGGGCACAGGGCCGGATTTCCCATATGGGCAACCTGGGCTACTGCCCGGGGCGGCAGAATTTGAGGGGCGGCAAATTCTTAAATTTTTTCATTGGTCTAAAATTGGGAAAAATAGATTTTGAAAATTCAAACATAATTGTAGAAAATAATTTGCTTTTTGAATTTATTCTAGTTAGATGTACATATTCGTCTTAATTCAAAGCACCTAATCGCAACCTCAACTCAAATTATAATGTGATTCCGCCTCCAAAAATTAGGACTACTCAAAAGTTTTGCTTGAAGCATACACTCATTCACTCTGAATGGCGTGGAGGCCTTTAGTTCAGGAGTATATTTAGAGTAGGAGTATAAATCATCTTTGGCTTCACTTTAAACATTATGCCTGAAGCCACATTTAATGTTATAAATACGCTACTAGTACTTGGCTGCCAGCTCCTGTTTTTAAGCCTCGAATATTGCCCCAGACTTGAAGAAAAAAATCGAAAACTATTTTTGGTGATAGCGATCCTTTGGAAAGTTCAAAACGCCCCCAAGCAAGTAACTCATCTAACCACACATTTTCGTGTGTTCAATTATGTCTTAAATTTGTCCCCACAACAAATTCGCTGGGAAGCAAGAATTTGGCTTCGGGAGAGGTCCGAGTCTCGATATTAGAAATACGGCATTTGCTATCAAGCTTTTGAGTTTTTATCGGGTTTAACTAAATTTTTAAGAATTTTTACGCTTAAATTATCGAATTTGCAATTTGTTGTTCAGAGAAAAACGGGAAATTCCACCGAAAATAAAAAATAATTTAAAATAGTTGAAATCAGGAAAATCTAGAACTTTTTAGGCACCGAATGATTTTTGATGAATAGCATCAGTAAGTGCTTTCTCAATTCGTTTTCATTATCTTTATCATCGAAAACAAATTAGGTCAAGGTGTGTCCAAAATTTTTCCGTAAGCTTTCTTAATTTTGGGTTTTTTTTCCAGTATTCTGATTATATATTATGCTAATATAGGAAATTTCATTTGTTGGGGTAATTCGCAAATTATTTTTAAAACGATCGAAAGAACAAATTTAGAAAACATGAACGTATTTCTAAAAAAGTGAAAAGCCGAATGAAATAAGAATTGTACAGTTTTCTATGTTATCATTGGAGTTTTAATCATTCTTAAAACAATCTTGGGAGGTGCACGGAACACCTGGATTCCTCCCCTGGGGAGTAACATAAAAAATTTTCAAGCAAACAAAATACGCTTACTGGTAAAAAATATTAAATTTTCAATTTTTCGCATACGCCTGCTAACGTTTTGCCTACATGTCCTTTTTGAGCTGACAACTGCTACCTTCAAGCTTATCTAGTGGCGGAGGGCGGCAAATTCGTTACTGCCCAGGGGCGCCCTAGAGGCTAAATCCGGCCCTGATGGGGCATCAGTCAGCAGATCCGAATCGCGACATAAGCTGTCCACAAAAATGATTTTCAATAAGGCCATTATTCTGATTACTATATGTGCCGTAGCCACGTTTTGCTGTAAATAAATTTACGCGATAATATTTATTAAAAAAAAAATAATCAATAATGAAATAATGATGAAGTAGTGAGTAGTTGACGGTTTTGTCCTGTCCCGTCTTATTTTCAAGGGATGACTCCCAGAAACCCTAAAGCACATCCAACAGTGATGAATACGATCTTGATTAACACTAAAAGTTTTGAATTGCCAATAGAGGATACGAAGGATCGTTCATAAGGTTGTTGGAAGCGTATGGAAGGGACCAAATTATTTTAAATAAAAAAATTTCAGACACTTTTCTTTAGAGACATGAAACGGCCAATTCCAGCAGCATACCTTCAATGAAGCAAATTTTAACATTAACTTGGTTTGGTGTATTAAAACAAATTAACTGCTATTTTCACTCATCGGTATAACACTTTTGGCATAAGTGAATCGAAATATCTTACGCAAATTTATCCACTCTTCGACAATAGAAAAATGTATATATCGCCGTGGTGCCGACCACTATAAGACACTTAAAGTCAAAGTTCAAACAATAACTAAACTGTATGTGATGTATAGTTCCGTTTCTTTCCTCAGTTTTATAAAATTTAAAAAATGAAAAGAATAATTTGCCTTATACTGAGGATTTTTTATTTTCAAGTGCAGACACGTGTTTCGGACACAACTTATGTCCTTCTTCAGTGCCAACTACAAAGTCTATAGTAATTCAATTCAAATTGTAATATAGTCGGTAGTTCCGTCTGTGAATGCGACTGCGTAGAAGTGTAGAATAGAAACAGACTGGAAGCGACTCCTGTCACTATCGCTATCTCGTTCACTTTACAAGTACACTGACATATGTTGAACTTTTAAGGTTGTCACAAAGTGGGAGGACTGCCACATGATTTGTGCTACAAATGCATTTTAACGCTCAAATTCTCTAATGCTGATCTCATTACCTCAATTTTTAAATTTTGGAAGTTTTGAGTTTTTAAATTTTCAAATTTTTGAATTTTTGAATTTTTGAATTTTTGAATTGTTGAATTTTTGAATTTTTGAATTTTAGAATTTTAGAATTTTTAAATTTTTGAATTTTTGAATTTTTGAATTTTTGAATTTTTGAATTTTTGAATTTTTGAATTTTTGAATTTTTGAATTTTTGAATTTTTGAATTTTTGAATTTTTGAATTTTTGAATTTTTGAACTTTTGAATTTTTGAATTTTTGAATTTTTGACATGAATATAAAAATGGATTCAGAAATCAGTTGGTTTTACGAATGAGTCCATGTTTTCACTTCTGCACCTGTTTCTCCTAGTTGTACCGGCAGGTAACCATCCTATATATTAAAAAAAATGTTTTACGGTAATTCGACTACTGTCCAGAGGCGCCATATAAAGTAAATCCAAAAAGTTAACAATGGGGTGGCACTCAGTAGAAAGTTTTTGTGGAAAGATGGATGCATGATTCTCAGCCGCACACATATTTAAAAAATTTTAAATTCAAAATTTAATTGGACAGAGTGTGATGGAACTCATGCATAATCAGCTGGAGTACGTTCCATTTATACGATCTGAGTTAAAATAGTTACTAACAGTGACTTTCCGTTGTTCCAAAACACCAATAGTCACAAATAGCTATCTCTCCGAGTCAACTTTTGACGTTCCAAATTTCAAATGGTCCACTGTCGTTGATAGCTATTTCCACTCGCACTCTCGAGATGATCCATCGATAGCTATGGAAAATGTCCGTTGACAAGTTCAAGTATGTGAGGTAATGTCGGGTCGGTTGTTAATGGTGTTATCAAATGTTGCGATTATTAATTACTATTTCAGTCTACGCCCGTCGCTTGTGGAAACAGGTTGTGCCATAGACAGTGCTTAGTGTTCAGTGCGATCTCGTGTATAGTTTGATATATTCTAGTTTAGCCCATTATAATCCCTACAAGGATGGCCTCCGAATCCGGAGGAAAACGCCGTCAAAATTACTTTTCGATATTAGAATCTCAAGTTAATATTAACGGCAGCCCTCCCAAGAAAAAACCCCATTCGAACAACATAACCTTCGATACACACAACTTTCCAAATTTGACAAATCCTCTACCTTCCCGAAACCAATCGCCCAAATTCATCAATATTAAGAGTACTAATCCAAATAAGCCCCTTAATGAATACAACATCTTTGTTCTAAACAAATCGATACACCAAATCATCCCGGACCCGACAAAAATTTCGTTTACACGTGATGGTAATTTACTTGTTTTGGTTAAGTCCGCAAACGAGGCAAGACGAATCATCAAGACGAAAACACTCCCATACGTGTGCAATGTCGAAATCAGTCTTAATAAAAATTTAAATACAGTGAAAGGAGTCATCTTTGCGCCAATATTGACTAACCTAAGTAACGAATCCATCGTTGCAGGTTTTAAGGAATACAATGTTACCGAGTGCCACAAAATCACGAAATTTGTAGAAGGCGAGATAGTCAATACCCCTCTTCACATTCTAAGCTTCGATGAATACAACCTCCCAAACGAAATTAAAATCGTTTTAAAACTGGCAATACTCTCCAAGTCGAGCCAAATGCAATAACAAGCGAACACTCAAAGAACTCTTCAGAAATAATAGAAAATACATCCACCCCAGTCAATATCCATAGTACTACTAACAACGACACTCAATTGCCTATTAATACACACACAAACATAAATAAAAGCAAAAACGAAACAGACAAAAATAATCCTAATCTACAAAAGACAATCACCCAACATTACCACTCACATTCGCCACTAAATAATTTGAAAAATACAAACTTAAATCCAATTAATCATAATACACAAATTAAAAACAATGCAATAGAAACACCAATTCCCCATCAATCTAACAAGAAACATCCTAATAATGAAAGCGACAGCGACGAACCAATACTTTAATTCTGTTCGCAGTTTCCCCTCTCCGTGTTACTCTTAATACAATGATTACATTGATTGTTATCAAATCAGTTGCGGTTCTCCGTAGTATTTGCACTAGCAAACACTATACGAGATTTATTTTGGACACACGCATACATTATGGCTCTTAAAATATTGCAGTGGAACTTAAACGGCTTTCGCAACAATCTACATGGACTTCAAATGTTAATAAAAGAAAAAGATCCTGACATCATTACACTGCAAGAGACACACATTCCAGCAAACCATAACGTCACACCACCTAAAAATTACCAAGCAATACTTCATAATTCCGACAGTAATAGACGCAACAAACACGGAATCGCGTTACTTATCAAAAATAACATACAATTTACAACAAAACAAAATTCTTCCGTCAATGGAACCCAGTGGATACTAATAGAGATCAACAGCGTGATGAAATTGTCTATTGTATGCCTTTACATTCCTCCAACAGAGCTACTAACTCCAAATGACCTAGACAACATTGATATTTCCCCTACATCCCAAACACTAGTTACAGATGACTTTAACGCTTGGAGTCCGTTATGGGGCTCTAGTACCATTAACGCGAGGGGCAAAATAATAGAGCAGTTTATACTTAACTCTAACTTGTGTCTTCTGAACAATGGGTCACCCACCCACTTCTCCACGCATAATCTATCCCTGTGCTCCTCTAATATACTCCACAAATGCAAATGGTCAATAGCCAATTCTTTATACGGCAGTGACCATTACCCGATCGAAATCTTGATTGGCCAACCAAAAAAAATTAGCAGTAACTTTTTCCCCAAATTTAAATTAGAAACCGCCGAGTGGGACAAATTCCGCTCATTTACAGAAACTCACATACAAAATAAAAATCCTGATGACAACGTCAACAGAGAAGCTGCCTTTTTATCCAAAACTTTAAAACACAGCGCAAACCAAACCATTCCGCAAACTCATCCTCATCCACGAAAAAAATATACCTCTTGGTGGAATCCAAAACTTGCAGCCATGCGAACACACAAACAAAAAGCATTTGACAAAATGAAAAAGCAACCGTCAGTATCAAACCTCATAGAATACAAAAAAATAAAGTGTCTTTTCAAGAATGAATGTAAGGCAGCCAAAGCGGCTTGCTTTCAATCATTTACAGAGTCCATCAAACCCACCAGCTCTACAAAACAAGTATGGAACAATATCAGGAAGCTAAACGGCCAACAAACCCCATTTCACATTACGTCCATCGACTCTGACAACGGCGACATAATAACAGACCCATCAAAAATCGCAAATACATTTGGTAACCTCTGGGAAAAATACACTGAAAATTCATCTTTCCACCCTGACTTTACAAGAAACAAATCTAAGGTCCTCAACACATCCTTCCATCCCTAGTCATTATCCTCTTCGGCCGCAAATATTGAGCTTCCAATATCGATACTCGCTTTGGAGTATGTAATTCGAGCCATGAATATGGACATCAGCGGAACACTACTCATCAAGTCGACTCAATTAGTAGCGTACGCCGACGATATCAACATCATGTCTCGAAGGTTGGGTGATACAGAAAGCCTTCTGCATAACCTCAATAACGCCGCAAAGGAAGTTGGACTACATATCAACGAAAGCAAAACAAAGGCCATGATGCAATCGAAAACAAGGACGCCAGCAAATTCAAGCATCACAGTGGGGGACCTTAATATCGAGTATGTAGACAACTTCAACTATCTGGGTTGTAACTTATCAAAGGACGCCAACGAAACCGACGAAATTAAGCGACGGATACAACTAGCCAATAAGACATATTTCTCGGTCCTCCCTATAATTAATTCGAAACTTGCGCACAGGAACACGAAGCTCCGCGTGTACAAAACGATCATCCGACCCGTGCTATGTTATGGCTGCGAAACATGGACCCTCACCCAAGCCTCCGAAATTTTACTAGACCGATTTGAACGAAAGGTCCTTCGGCGAATTTTCGGGGCCGTTCGCGAGCGAGACCAATGGCGTATCCGGTACAACCATGAGTTGTATCAATTGTACGATGAGCTGGAAGTATCGAAAATCGTGAAGCTTCAACGTTTGCAATGGGCGGGGCATGTACAACGGATGGACGATAATCGCATGCCAAAGAAAGTGATGAACGCACAACGAATTGACGGAGCGAGGCTGCGTGGACGACCGAGAGCTCGCTGGGAGAACTCCGTAGGTGAAGACGCCCACCAGCTGCTGGGCTTCCGAAACTGGAGGACGAGGTCACGTAACCGCGACAATTGGAGGTCAACGATTCAGGCGGCCAAGGCCCGACGTCGGGCTATCGTGCCACATTGATGATGATGATGAATATCGATACTCGAATTAGAAAGCTGCCTAGTATCTCTTAAAGGTTCCACACCGGGGAAAGATAGAATTTCATATCCAATGATTAAAAACGCAGATCCGAGTTTCAAAAACCGTTCAATCAATCTGTTCAACAACATCCTAGAACAACATACAATTCCACAATCATGGAAAACAGCACTTATCTTTCCACTAAATAAGCATGGCAAACCTGTCAATACAATAAACGGGTATAGACCCATTTCCCTTCTTCCTTGTCTGTCGAAAGTGCTTGAAAAAATTATCTCCAAACGGTTAACATGGTTCCTCCAAAAAAACAATTTTTTATCTGCAAAACAAGTCGCATTTAAAAAAGGAAAAAGCACTTTCGATATTATCCTTCACCTAGAAAATTTCATTAATCAGATCCTGTCCTCCCGTAACCACGCATCCATCATCAGTCTCGATTTCGAGAAGGCTTTTGAAAGAGTTGGCATTCACACGATCCTTAACTTTCTAAGAAACTGCAAAGTAGGACCTAACATTTATAACTACGTCAAACAATTTCTTACAAACCGCAAAATCATAGTACGAGTTAACAATGTGCATTCTAAAATGTACTCAACGCAAAACGGAATACCGCAAGGATCTCCGTTATCGGTAAATCTTTTTCTTATAGCTTGTGAAGAACTTTACAAAATAATATCAGATCATAAATATTTTAAATTTTGCGTTTATGCCGATGATGTATATATCTACCAAAAAGTACAAGACAATAATTCCTTTGAAGTAAAATTAAAAAATTTGCTTAAAAAAATCATTGAATGGTCCCATACTTCTGGAGCCAAATTATCAACGAACAAATGTAATCACCTTCATTTTTGTAAAAAACTAAATTGTAACTCACTAAATCTTAATTATGAAAACTGTGTAATCCAAACTGTAGATAACTTAAGGATCCTTGGCCTTCTTTTTAGTAAACGCTGTAATTGGAATAACCACATTTCAGATTTGTCGATTTCACTGTCTAATAGATTGAACATTGTAAAGTATATATGTAGTTTTAAGTCTGAAGCTCATCCCAACATTCTCATAAAAGTCGTACGGGCATTAATACTCTCCAAAATCGACTATGGTCTACCTATATACGGCTTCGCAGCGAAAAACCAAATACAAAAAACTAAAACAATTTACCACGCTGCTTTACGACAAGCCATAGGCGCTTTCCGTAGCACACCCATTATCTGCATCCTCACTGAAACCGGCCTCCCATCTTTAGAGGATAGAAGGGACTTTCTTCTCGGACGTTGGATAACTAAAACCACACAACCACAGGACTCCTTACTCGGCGCAGACATAAGATCCATGGTCAAACGGAAAACAAGGCCAAAAGGCAAATCCTGCCTAATTCGAATATTGGACTTCGCCAAGGAAATAGACTTTCCAATAACCCCAATTAAAGGCCAAAAATCTTCTCACCCACCTTGGCAGCTTCAAGAATCTTCGATCATCACTAGCCTAGCGTCATATCCGAAAGAGTCGACAAATCCCATAATATACAGGCAACTATTCCAGAGTATATCAGACCCTCTAACGAATAAGCGCTGGTCCTTCTTATACACTGATGGCTCGAAAACTCAACACAATGTCGCATTTGCAGTTACGACCACACACAATATTATACAAATATCATCTCTACCATCCTACAATTCAATATTCACTGTCGAGCTACAGGGATTGTACAACGCAACTCTCTACGCCAGCAGCAGCCGCGGTAAATTCGTCGTATGTTCCGACAGCAAAGCATGCATCGAAGCAATCAATAACATCAACAATGACGACCTCACAATATCTATCATCCGCAACGAGCTGATTAGCAAACCAAATAAATTAAAAATTATGTGGATCCCCGGACACGTAGGCATTCTAGGCAACTCCTTCGCCGACTCAGCTGCTAAATACGCCACCACGGCCCCAACGCTAATGCAAACACCTTTCAATAAAAATGATTTGCACAGGGTTGTTGAAAACCACCTTTCATCTAAAGCATCTACAAAGTGGCAAGCATACGAACACCATTACAAAAATCTTAACCCAACAAGAGCATCAATACTCTATCCCTCCTCAGCCCGTCGGATACAAACAATAGTCTTCAGCCGTTTACGCTTTGGACACACACACTCAACACATAAATATCTAATGGAAAAAAAACCTAAGCCCATTTGCCGACTGTGTAACTCAAATCAGATACTAACTGTTCGTCACATCCTTAACGACTGCCCCGCCGGAAACAGATTTAAAAACCAACACAACTTACCTCGCGAATGTACAAAACTATTGGCAGTAACCAACGTAACTAACATAACTCTCATCTACAAACTGATCACCTCATTGAAAATACAAATCTAACACATTTTAAACTTCCTTAAGTCTTTTTTTTTTAGTTTAAGCCGAAGGCCAGGGTAGCTAGTGCTTAAGATACTTCTAAGATCTTCATAATTGTATTATGCTTGCTCTTAATAAATAATAATAATAATAATTACTATTTAGGCAATGTTTGGTTTTTAAATGAAACTAAAGTTATTAAACTAAGTGTACAGGTAGATTTCGATGAATGCAAACACTAAATATGGATCCCATCGAGTTACAAATTGTTTTTTGTAAACATATTTTTGAATTCAACGGCTGTTGTGACATTTCCATTTTATGTTCTCCTGAGAGCTCTCTCACAACGCTCATAACTACGACAATAGTCATGCGATGACTACAGCTATGACTATAGTTAATTCCGGAACGCACTCCAGCTGTTGTGACATTTCCATACTATGCTCTTCTGAGAGCCCTCTCACAACGCTCATAACTACGACAATAGTCATGCGATGACTACAGCTACGACTATAGTTAATTCCGGAACGCACTCCTGATTAGCCCATCTTTGGGTATATGTATATTGGTAGCTCAGCTCGCCATTATGTATTGGTGTAACATTTCGTAAATTTAGGGTTGCCAACATCCGTAAACACTTTCGCAGAATTTGACCCACGAGTTCATTTTGGCAGACCTGATCTTTTTGGTATTCTCATGAAGTTTGGAGCGGTACGTTTACCACTCTCCTGTCCTTTTAGCTCTATTAAAGTGTCTTCTTGTTGACCTTCTTAGTCTCGATAGCTCCGAGTCCACCAGGATACTTCTTTGTTGTCGTTCGTTCTTCTGAGCGGGTAGTTTTCTTGGTCGGAGACCAAGCTGTCCAGACTCAGCCAGCAGGAGGCTGTCTTGGAGATATACGCCTTTCCCGGAAGCTGGGTGTGGGCGCTGTTTCTGATCTGACAGTGAGGTTTCATCAGATGCAGATTGGCCTGCAGCACGCCCAGGCATACGCTAGTCGTCGGGTTCATCGGAATTGTCCACGGGCTCGATATGGTGCTGGATCCCCTTCCTCAGTCTCTGTATCATGGTTTTTGAGAGAGGGGATAGGACGTCATCGTCCTCAACGCAGTCGAGCTCGTCGAGCGCTGGTGCTGCAGCAATCTCCAGCTCAGTGAGAGTAGTCCGTGATGCTGCTGAGCTCTCAGCTCCGACTGCAGCTTTTGCAGCTGATTTATTGCTTGGCTTGACCCGGTTCCAAGTCTTAGGGTGGAGGGTGACCCTGCTGAATTTATAATTCAGGCTGATTTCAGCCTGTATTATGGCCGCGAAGCATACAGGTCAATCGACACCGTGGCTGAGATGCCTTCGCCCTCCCGTGCTTCACAAAGTACTCTCCAGTCTGCGATGTGAAGCCCATCATTCTGGTTTTCTAGA
Source organism: Microchrysa polita (assembly GCA_949715475.1). Classification (NCBI taxonomy): domain Eukaryota; kingdom Metazoa; phylum Arthropoda; class Insecta; order Diptera; family Stratiomyidae; genus Microchrysa; species Microchrysa polita. The sequence continues at coordinate 127,010,992 of OX454415.1, read as the reverse complement.
TATTTTAGTGCTTTCTCCGCATTGCACTCCGTGGTGCGCGAAAAGAACACATTGGCAATCTTGTTGCGCGGAATATCGCCGTCCAGTACTGTCTTAAGGGATGCTCCCGGCCATGGGCCATGGCCAGTTTACACTGGTAATATGAAACCAGTTTGCTTGGTGAGCCACTCCACTGTGCCTCCGTTTTCACATTCGATGAGGATGTGGCCTGGCATGAATCTTATTCCGGCTTTGCCTGCTGGGCGCGCTCGGAAAAGATTTCCGCAGCATGTTTTGGATTGAAGTCTTTTGCTCTGATGTTAGTAATTCCGCTGGGTCGGTGGAGATTATGGCCACACGGGTGTTTGAGGCCACCTTCGCGTAGGAAGCCTTCGCTTTTCCTTTGCCTCCAGAAGAAGCAGAAAACCGGCTTCATTCGGCGGTTTTTGAGGTCTCCTTGCACGTAGATGGCTTTGCGTCAGTCCTCTCGGCTCCTTCGATGTCGCCTCCAATCATGACAGCGCTACCTTGGTCTTGGCCCACTCTTTGCTGCTTACTGTCTATCGTAAGAGCAGGTGAGACCTCGTCCGTGGAGCGTTGTCGCTTGGCTTGAGGTGCAGGCTGATTGCTGGAGTTCATTGAGGGTTTCGCGGCTTTTGTCAGCTCATGTCCCTGTGCCAGGAGCTTGAGATAGCGCTTGCATCCCGCGCCGCGGAGCCCTTTTCTAAGGGGATCCTTAACGCCTCCTAGCTCGAAGAGTTTCGGATTTTTGTAAATCAAGCTGAAGCTCAATCTGGTGTTGTTTTGCCGGAATCTTTGATGTTTATTTGGTGGTGTTGTGGTGCCTCCAGGATTCGCGAAAATAAAATGCAATTTTTTACTGCAGTAACCTATATATTTCGAGCCATGAGGCTCATCTTCAGGGTTAATATTCTGCAAAAATTACATTTTTGAAAATTAAAAATTAAAAAATACAAATTTGAATTATTATACCTATTGAAAAATTAGGTCGAACAAAGGTTGACGGTGTAACAAAGATGGTAACAAATGTCAACAAACAAAAGTCAGGTAGAATATATTCGAAAAGACAGTAAAACCTCACAAAAACATAACACCATTAAAAATAAATTAAAGAATTTGACAAGAACAACTTATGCAAATAAATAAAGGAAAATATCACAGTTTATAGAATTTGGCAAATAATATAATTAATTAAAGCTACTTTTTATCAGGTGATGATAGACATCAGAAAAATGTTTTTTATCAGTCTTGTCGTTACATACTGTATTTTCATACTTTATAATTTGGTTCACTTCTTGTATTTGTAGTTTGGTTTTGTTGGGTTGGTTGATTAATATCGTTGAGTCATCAAACTTGAAGTGATGTTTATTGTTTATAGCGTGCTTTGCCAAAGCTGATATGTTGTCATTTGCGGTCTTCTTTGTGTCGTTCTTGTGCTGGCTTAATCTGGTACCCAATTTTTGGATCGTTTCCCCAATATATACTCTATCGCAGTCCCTGCAGTCAATTTTGTACACTAATCCCGATTTTTCTTCTTTAGGTATTTTAGCCTTTAAATTAGTGTACATACTAGAATTCTTGTGATGTGGTCTCATGGCTAAAGTTAATTCGGGAACAAAATATTTACAAGTGTGGGATATTGTTTCACTTAGACCAGGTACGTAGGCTATGGATGCATATAATTTATTTGCGACGTTTGTTGTATTTTGGCTTGTGTTTACATTGTCCGAAGACAAGTACGCGTAGCTTAGACCATTAGCAGGACTATTCGTATTTCTTACTTCTGCGATGAGCTTCTTTATAATATTAGGCGGGTAATTGTTGTTTCTGAGAACTGTATTGATACGTACAAGGTTTTCATTCCAAAATGTTTTATGGCTAATTCTAAAAACTTTCCGTATAAAGCTTTTCGCTATGTTTCGTTTCATTCTCATGGGATGGTTCGAATAATAGTTAAGAAGCCTATTGGAGGCTATGGGCTTATGGTACATACCAATTTGTTATAATTTTGCATTGTTGTGTCCGATATAAGCTTAAATCAAGGTAGTCTAATTTACCATCCATTTCCATTTCATATGTGAATTTAATATGTGGGTTATATTCGTGCAATGCATCCAACACTTCATTAATTTTGTTTTCAGGTATAGCTGTTATGTGGTCGTCTACATACGAATACCAAAACAACGGAACAAAATCTAGTGTTAATAGTGCATCACCAATAAGATCTTCAAGTACACATTGTACTAAAATTGGCGCTAAACTCGATCCCATTAAAAGTCCTTGTTTCATGGACACAAATTTGTCTTTGTGTATATATATATAGGTTACTGCAGTAAAAAATTGCATTTTATTTTCGCGAATCCTGGAGGCACCACAACACCACCAAATAAATATTTCGGATTTTTCTTTTTATAATTCGATGGGCCTCGTCTGGGCTCATCAATGTCCGAGAGGTAAAGCTCCTCAGGGACAGAACGTTGGGTGGCTTGATTATAGTGCCATCCCGTGGCCTTCCTTTTATCCATAGAGGAATCACTCGAAGCATTGAATGCCACTTTGGCTTCGGGTGTGCTCTGTGTTTTAGTTGTTTTTGTTGTGTTGTTTTTGGTTTGTTGGTTGATCCCACGAGTAGCTGGCGAAAAATAGTATACCGAAGCAGTGCTCTGCTTTATTCCGGTAAGGTTTTAGCTACCCTTGGATATAATCCCGGTATCCAAGGAGCTCCGTTAATAATGATCTTTTACACCCTGATCACCTTCCCTCGATGGGCACCCCGGGGACTTAGGCATATCTAACACCATGGACGTTATTAGAAACAATATGATTACAGATCCTGAAAACTTCAGGTGTATACAGTGATTTTGGGAGCTCGCCGACTCACAATGCGCCTACATACATGTTTACTTGCATAGCGAGTCTTGTCTGAAAAGAGGTTCCACGATCACTGGGCCCCCCACAGTTTGGCCTTAACCGGAGTGAAGTTTTCAGCGGCCAGGGCGGAGAGGTACTGTGAGCACTTCCCGTGATGAAACGAAAATAGATCTTGTATTAATGTATGCAATTTAATTTAGTTTACCCGCCTAAATGGTGATCATTCTCGAAGTATCGATTATTATATGAGTCTCAACTGAAATCGAAAAAATTCAAATTTATTGGAACCGAAAGCCATCCAAATTATTTTAATTAAAAATGACTCCAGATTGATGTGATGATGCTTATTCATATTGTCTTTCAATAACAGCATGCAAATATGTATATGTATATTGTATCTGACCAAAAACAACAAAGTTGTAAAAGTTACCCCGCCAAAGAAAAATTCATCTGCCGCAAAAAGAATACATATCACTCCAATCCGCTGCTCATATCTAATTTTGTTTGCTGGATGTACTTTTGTTTTAGGTGTAAATGCTGGAGAAGTTTAAATGTACAGGACTACTTCCTAAAGTAATTTGGTGGGAGCTTTAACATTTTATTCAGTGCCACTTTGACGGCTCTCTCCAAATTACTTTAAGAAGTAGTCCTGTACATTTAAACTTCTCCAGCATTTACACCTAAAAGAAAAGTACATCCAGCAAACAAAATTAGATATGAGCAGCGGATTGGAGTGATATGTATTCTTTTTGCGGCAGATGAATTTTTCTTTGGCGGGGTAACTTTTACAACTTTGTTGTTTTTGGTCAGATATCATATATTTTTGCATACTTAAATAGCCAACTAATATTTTGTTTTGGGAAAAGTTTCAATAGGTTTTTGCTCAGCATATTCCATAAATTTAATATCATAAGTTATATTCACAGGGTCTTCTTTAAAATAATTAGATACTGCAAACGCAATTGCAAATACGCCACAAATGGCTGTTGCTGAGCTTTTTTAAAAATAATTTTGGGATGAAATGGGTACAGTTTATTAATATGTATTTTATGCAAAATAGATTTGTGTTATCTTTGTGTTATGGCTCTGCTAACATTCTGTTAGTAATCTGTTAATTTTTTGTTAACTCTGTTAATGCTCTATTAACGTTATCTTAACACTCTATTATCTTTTCGTTAATGCCCTGTTAACGTTCTGTTAATGTTCTCTTAATTCTCTTTAATCATTCGGCTAACGCTCTGTAAACGGTCTGTTACCTTTCTTTTATTACTCAATTTACGTTCTGTTAAGGCTCTGTTAATTTTCTGTTAACACTCAGTTAACGATCTGCTAACGCTCTGTTGTTGCCTTACCAACGCTTTGTTAACGTTCTGTTACTGATCTGCCTTAATGCCCCCCTGACTCAGTGTCCCAATGTCACATTGTCCCAATGTCACAGTGTCCCAATGTTCCAATGTCGTAATGCCCTAATGCCCTAATGTCCATTGTCACTGTGTCCTCATGTCCCAATGTTCTAATACCCCAGTGTCCCAATGTCCTAATATCCTAATGTGCCAATGTGCCAATATCCTGATGTCCCAGTGTCCCAATTTAGGTCCTATTGTCCCAATGTGCAAATATCACAGTGCGCCAATGGTTTAATGTTCGAATGTCCCACTACCCTAGTGCCCCAATGTCCCAGTATCGGAATATCCTAATGTCCCAGTCTCCCACCTAATGTCCTAATATCCCAATGTCTAACTGTCCTAATGTCCCAAGGTCCTAATGCCCCAATTTTATAATATCCCAGTACCCCAATGTCCCAAATGTCCCAGTATCCTAATGTGATAATATCCCAATGGCCCAATGTCCTAATGTACCAGTGGTCAGTGTCCCAATGTCGCAGTGTACCAAGTGTCCCAAGGTCCCAATAGCCTAATGTCCTAATATCCCAGTGCCCCAATGTCCCTGTATCTCAGTGCCCTAATGTCCCAGTATCCCACTGTTCCAATATCCCAATGTGCCAATATCCCAATGTTACAATGTCCCAATGTTCTAATATCCCGATGTCCCAGTGCTCCCACGTCCCAGTTTCCCCAGTGTACCTAATGTCCCAATGTCCTAATGTGTTGATGTCCCAATATCCCAATGTCCTAATGACCCAAGACCCTAATGTTCACATGTTCTTATATCCCAGTGCTCCTATGTGCGAATATCCCGATGTCCCAATGTTCCAACATTCCGATGTCTCAGTGGTCCAATGCCCCTATGTACCAGTGTCCCAATGTCCGATTGTCCCAAGGTCATAATGTCCCAATGTCCTAATATCCCAGTGTCCTAATGTCCCAGTCTCCCAGTGTCCTAATGTCCCAATATCCCAATGTCCCATTGTCCCAATATCCTGATGTCCCAATGCCCCAATATCCCGATGTCCCAATGCCCCAATACGCTGATTTCCCCACGTCCCTGTTTCCCCATTGTGCCTAATGCCCCAATGTCCTAATGTCCCAAGAGCCTAATGTCCCAATTTCCTAATATCCCACTACCCCAAGATCCTAGTCTCCCGGTGTCCCAATATCCCAATGCCGCAGTGTGTTTAAAAAATGGTCAATGCGATGAGCCGATAGACGCAATTGTTGGAAATCTTTTGTTAACTTTACCTATTAATTTACCGTTATTCCATCCACTTATCTAAATGGAAGACATTTATTCTTTAGAAGGACCACGAGAGGATCATTCGTTCCAAATTTCATAAAAATTCCATCACGAAGAGAGACAGTAGAAGCAAGTCTTTCTGCAACTGTAGACTTCATTCTGAAATTGGGTTACTCGCTTAAGTCTGTGAGGGTGAAAATTTCACCGTTTATTGCATATATCTTACCCGTTATTGTGCCGATCGAAGATTTTATTTGGAAAGGCACTAGAACAGGATATGTGGAATATTTTGGTAAAAAAAATTTTTTGGGGGCTGTTGCCTGGAAGGCTGTAGCCTGATCAAACAAAAAAGCAAGTTGTCTCCGGTAATTATAGACTTGTTCGCTTTCGTTTTTCTTTTTCCTTTGGCGGGCGAGACGCTCTCGCGTCTCTTGATATTCTACTTTACTCCTTCCATAAATCACTGTTTTCCATTACATTCCAAATGTATCGAAAAAAACAAGGATACACAAAATGCAGTATCACGATATAAACTTTTTCGGGCAATATAATAGCTAGCATTACTCCTGATTCCATCTACCCGTTCATAACGAGTACATCATAAATTTCTCTGAAGACTGCACGCTCCACATTGCATAAATTTGTATTCCAATGTTCGGACATAAATCTCACAAGGCAAAATAAATTTTTAGATATGGACAAATTCAGAGGTCATTTCGAAATGCATTTAATTTACTTGTCGTATAGTTCCTCCGTTGTTACATGTATACTCGTCTCGTACAGTACCCACTCAACTCCCTATGAAGAGAACGAACTAAACTTTTCATTTATAGTTTAAAAATAAATTCTTTTTTCAATTTAGCACTCATGTAAAATGCTATATGCCAAAAGAACCGACCATTATTTACACATTAATATTCCAGCAAATATACGTTTAATTTTCACTAACTACTTCAAACTGCTCTATGGTATCCACCCTCAAGCAAATTTATATTTATACCTCAAAAAAAAAGTTTCACCATACCATACAACGGATGGCGATGATGTTCCGTCCGGGGCGACCTATTTAAACAACACCACTCATTCCTTCCTTATTTTAAATTTTCTGTTGTGCTAAAGTGCTCATTAAAATTCCTAAACAAGGTCCATTTCCGAAAGCAAATAAAAATAATTATTATTTCATCTTCCAGAAAAAATTAAATACATAAAAAACTGAAAACACAAATTTCATCGTCCTGTATGTATATTTGTGGTGTTTTAGTTCTGTGCTTTGTGTTTTGTTTGTAAATTACGAATGAAAATGTTTGGTACCAAAATATGCACGAAAATCTTTATGTTATTTCCTCAGGATAATTTTATACACACAGGTTGACAAATATAATTTTTCTCTTGGAATTCACCAAAAAGGACGACGACGTACGTCGTATACAAATTTTTTTCCGGGCGGATGAAAAATTCTTTGTGCGCTCCATACACAAACGATGGCGATATTGAGAAATGAAAATAAACAAGGACACTATACAAATGAACTTAATTTTGTTCAGTTCACTCTGATTGTGACAAATTACCCGACAAAGTGATGTTAGATTTGTTTTAGTGTGCCGGGCTGGAGGAACGTGCGCGGCATAGAATGGTACAGGACGGGCTAAACGGGAAAACGGCAAAAGGGGATGCATAGGGAGGCGGAAAAATGGAGCATGGCAAGATATTGTTTGATGATAAATTGTTGAAATAAATTAGATCTATGTATTGTACTTTTTTCAATTGGACATTCTTTCCTAATTGTTTTTGTTGCGTGGTAGCTTCTTTCAATGTAGAACAACCGGGAGTCATGGACGACAATTTGGGAAATTATATTTGAATGTCATAAATGGAATTGAATACTGTAAATTATTTGGTTTGTGTTCAACATGGTAATTTGATGGAGACGGATAGATACAAGCAGCGCCCGCTCCAGGACTTACAACGCCACGGGCAAGAGGACAAATTGCCGCCCCTTAGGTACTGTACCAAACAGATTGATAGTAGATATCCATACTATCTAGATCAGTGCTCAGTGGTTCCCAATCTTTTTCAGCCTCCTTGCGAGGTCTATTGATCCTGGCGCCACCCAAGAAAATAGGCGTTGGCAAGGAATGCTTTTAATTTTATAGGTTTATATTTCAGGATCTATTTTAGCATTTTAAATTGTTTGAAAATTTAGTTGTTAGTTCAGCCGATATTTTGTAACTACTGGAAATTTTTAGAAGTATGTACATGCATATTATCTAAATTTCGTGATCTCCGCACGCTGAATTTCGTCGTAAGTTCTCCCGTCACCATGGCTTCAGTGATACGTCGAGCACGAAAAATGAAATCACCCGGACCGGAGCGACCAAAATCCGCAAGATTTTTACCAAAGATTCATTCTATCTATACATAAACTAGCTGACTGGTGCGGTTCTTTTTAGAATCGCGAGCTTTGTCAACTTCAATCAGCCATATCATCAAACGCATTTAGTAGCAGCTTTTTTTTAATCGAAGAAAATAAAATTGTTGGCAATTTGCAACGTTTTGCAACAACGGATTACCCCTGGTGAGTGTCGGAAGAAGTTCGAGTGAGAATGGTTGTTGTTGAAGGAAACCATAATTCATAAACGGCACCAACCTCAAGGGCCCCACAAACCTAATGATTTCTCGGGCGATCGATTGCCCACAATCGATCTGCCGCCCGTACAGCACATACATTAGGCAATTTATCGGGAAATCTGAAACAGACAGTCCCACGGTCCACAAGACACAACACAAAATAGCGAAAATTATATCATTTTTGGCGATGGAAGATGGACATCCATTGCTACTTTGATGGACAATCACCGCCACAACCACAGCATGAAAAACGACTAAAGGTTTATGTCAAAAAATCAGCAACTGAGAACACTGATTTTCATGACAGCTTGTACGGAAAATTGCATTGGCAATGCGTTCCACATGTCAAATCAAAAAATTGAATCCGATGGTCCCATGCGCCTTCCGATTTATCTTGCAATTAAAAAATCTGGCCGATCGATCAGAAGGTCTATGGTGCCTGTGCCTGTTAAAGTTGTGCTCGCACCCTCTTCCCTAATCGTCGCCGTCGCGCCTCCTTAGGGGGTGCGCCCCTGTTTGGAAATCACTGATCTAGATGTATAGAATGGTTGTTGTAAAATCGATACAAAGAGGTTTTGCCTTTTGAAGCAATTGCTTGAACTCATGGTTGTTGCTCCAAAACAATTTACTTAGTGAAACCAGCTAATTTAAGAACATTGTTTTAAAAAACAGCACAAAAATTCATGATCGCATTGGGATTCAAACCACCGTTCAGCTATCATTTATACTCTTAAGCGCACCAGAGTTCAGCAAGGCCTTATAGAGTTTGTTTGGAGTTTCAAAATGTTAAAGATTGATGTAAGAAATCGAGAATGCATGAGATATTTCGTTTTCCAGTAAAATACTCAATACATTTTTAGGAAACTCTGCCCTCAAAAATTTTGGGCCGAAAAATTGTTGTGGGTTTCATTACTAACGCTGTGCAGTCGTTTTCCATAAATTCTTTAAAAACTTCAATTAGCCGGATTGCTTTAGGCATTTCAATGTGCATGGCTTATTTTCATAAATGCGTCATCTCGAGAATTTTTAAAGAGAATAAGGTCAGAGCTAGAGGTTGAGCCCATAGCCAAATTCCGATAATAGCATGTCGAAACACAAATTAGGGAGCTCTGGCAATGTATTCTCTGGTTCGATCCCTCATCTTGCTCAAATTCAAACCACCTTGTTCGTAGTTTGCCCTCCAATGCTAAATAAATCAATACAATGGGAACCAACTCAAGTAATCGATTCATGCGAAGGTTTGGCGAATTGAAGTTGAATTGCAAAATGCGCGAAGTGTCGATGAAAATTATGGAAACCAACTCCAAAAAATTATTGTGAATAACATTTCTCACAGAGGAGTCTGTTTTAAACGCCTTAATGTTTTTAACGTTTATTCGACTCCCTATTTCTCATTTCATATAAATTTCTTCGGGAGTTCAATATTTATTTAGTGGACTTGCTTTTCTGTTACTCATTATACAAACAAAAACTTTAGATATCATCTTGCGGAAATCAAATCGCATATAAATGAAACAATATTTCGTGCTATAATTTCGTCCTCTGAAAATTAGGCAAAAATTAGGGTTCATGCAAGGTCCTTATTTCTGGTGAAAAGAAGATGAAATGAATGTTAAATCGGAGGACGAAATTTGCACATACAAGTAACTTTCCAGTTAGAATGTTTTTTTTTCCAAAGAATAACTTAGTCAGCGCATAACTGAGCGAATAGTCCCACTTTGCTTTTCGAAAGTAGGGCGGTGCTAGCATCACAGACGTAAAATTTGCACGGCTTACTTAGCATTTTAGGATTCTAAATGCAGCACTTAATCGAAGTTGATATTGATTTTTTTCTTTCGGCTTTTTTAATCTTTTTTAGGGTTTTTTAGAAAATCTTTTTTTCAAAAAACCCTTATGAAATCGATTTTGTCTGTCCGTCCGTCTGTCCGTCTGTCCGTCTGTCCGTCCGTCTGTTCACTAAATAACTCGCGAACGGCTCAACCGATTGTCATGAAATTTGGTAGGAATGTGTAGAATGGTTACAGTCTTTGGCACATATACCTTAGAAGTTGGTAGGAAGAAGATAACAGGGTGTCCCGAACGTTTGAAAAAAGTCGACTATTTTAGTTTTTATCGGAGATTGACATATGGGTATTTAAATCAAAGAACTAAACGAGTACATCTCACATCAGTTAAAATTTTTCAGTTTCGAGTAACGGTAAAAAAGTTATTGGCGTTCAAAATTAAACTTCCTTTTCGACCTCCGTTTTTCTAAACCGTTATAGGGATCGATATGAAACTTTGCACAAAGATTGGTCAGTATGGCTGTATATACGTTAAATATTAAGACTGTTGACTTTTGCTAAGGAAAAGTAAATAACAGTAAATTTGTAAAATTTGAATTTGATAGTGTGTAGCCCCTTTTAGGTTTCAAAATATGAAAATTCTGCTAGGGATTTTTAGAAAATTATATAGGGAATATGTCTACGAATTTTCATTCGAATATCTGTATCCAAACCGGAAATATAGCCAAGTTAGTATTTAGTAAGGGCCTTTCACAATGCAAGGGAAGCCTCTTAAGCATTTCTTCAATGCATATCTTTTAACTTGATGAAACAATGAACATGAAATTTGGTGGATATGCATAGAATGGTAATAGTGTTTGCCACAAATATTTTTGAAGTTTGTAGGACCAAGTTAACAGGGTGTCCCTGAATAGCTGCAAAAGTATACTTGTTCAATACTCATAGGAAAGCTTGCATGGGCTCTTATGTCAGGGGACACAATGGAATCATTTCATATAAGTTGCTTTTCCTTGATTAACAAAAGAGTAACAGTAGTTTTACAGCCAATAATTCAGTTCATATATAAAGCCAAGCCGGCCTTACGTTTGCCTGAGTTTCTTTTTACTCAAAGGCCATCAGAAATCTTAAATCGAGAAATGCCTGTAGATTTGCCTACTTTTATACAAACTGGTTAAATAGTAAATCTATTTTTGGATTGGTCTAATTAAAGGTGGAACAGAATGAAAGGCGCTAGCCTTTCATTCTGGAACGCGTTAATTTAGACCAATCCAAAAATAGATTTACAGGAAGCATTCCATTAATGCTGTACACAATTCTTATCTATTGCTTATAAAATATATGTACAAAAAATATTAACTATGCATCAACATTCTAAAAAACCCTCGTATTGCGGGCGCAGCCCTCTGTACGCCGGTATTTTTTTTTTATTCGAGTGCTGGCCAAAAAGCCGCCCCTAAAATTTGGCGCCCCGGGTGACCGCCTGGCTTGGGTCCCCCCCCCCTTTAGAGCGGGCGCTGGATACAAGATCCCTAGGCAAACAAACTAAAGAGGACATTTTTCAAGTTCCCTTAAAAAATTGTTTTTGGAACATTACGCTATCAGCTCTCGTAAGAAGAATTTTCTTGTTCTTCTTATCGACACTAGCGACACTCATCTTACCGTCCGCTATATAGCGGAAAATATCGGAAACACAAAAGTTCCCCCTATGAGAACGGATAGCAGAACAAGCCTTGTTTTTTTTTTTACCTAAAATTCTTTGTAACCATCGTTGACTTTCGATTTATCAAATTTCAACTGTGACTATGCAACTCTATGTGAAAAACGCCCTTCGCCTTGTGAATGCCGTACGCGGAAACCATATATGAAAATTACATGCTCCTCTTACTTAAGATTACTTTGAGCCACATTCGTAACCCAAACTTCGTAAAAAAAAAAACCGATAATTCTGAAGTTTCTGTTTGTAGGGATTCTTTTCGGAAGTTCATTACTACCCTCCATCCTTCTCAACCATATACGATTCTTTTTCATCGTGTCATTTGTTCAGTTGTCGCCAATCTAACATTAACCGTCAACGTCATACTTGCTCAAGACATCCTAACATACTTCACATTCCATTTTTTTCGGTTAACGAAAATGAGAACGAATGGAAGATATGTTGACGTGAAAATAATTCTCGGATTTCTCAATTTAGTTTCGTATGTAGAACGGTGTATATATCACTATACGAGTACACAAACCCAGCTTTGCGTTCTGAATTCCAAAATATCCGGGTGCTCGGAAAGCAGGTTCACACACAGCTCTATTTTCTTTCCCGGGTCATGGACAGTGCGGGGCACAAGGACTTGCCAGGGCTTCTTCTGTGATAGGTTAAAGCGCGCTTCTCTTGCATATGTGAACGAGACGAGATTGTTACGTTATCATTATTATTTCAGTGCTATATCTGCGTGAAAGTATGATGGTACGAAACGTCCCGACATCTATATATAGGAAGGATGCACATAAATATAGACGCGTTTCGTTTATATGTACGTGACGACTTACCCGGCGCGAGTGCTGATAAATTTTTCCCGATTAGCCAAAATTGTCTTGACTCTTTGCTATACTCTATACTTACGAAGTACGTACACGTGCACTCAATATCTTACCTGAAATGAAAAAATAAGAGAGAATAATAATAAAAAAAGGAAGCAGAACGATATGAAATAAGATGAAGATTTTCGTGAAAGTTTTCAATTTAATTTTGGAAGGATTTGTGGGTGGGGTAGAGTAGAATCAATTTGTCTTAAAAAATATATTTATAGGATGTCTTACAAAATCAATTTTGAACTTTGGGAAAATTTATATGATTGTTCCTAGAGATAATATAATGGACCGAATGTATATTTATGTATTCCTTTTGAAATGTTTAAATTAAATCTCGAAGGGAGTTTTAACAATTTCTGGAAAGAGTATTAGAACCTATTCTTGTAAAAGATGAATCCATAAAAAAAAACAATTTCGAAAGGTTTTCGTCAAAGAAAAATGCATCAGCTGCCAAAACGAATTGATATTACTTTAATCCGCCACTCAAATCCTGGTTCGCATTTTGCCTAGATACAATGAATAAGCCTGAATGTACAGGGTTTCATCTCAAAGGGAGTGCCAGAATACATAATCCATCAACAGATTCAGCATGCTAAGATTTTGGTAATAGTATGCAAATACCTGCACTGAACGGCTACAAACTAGGCATGATGTGCCATTGTAAAAAGGTTCAATAAGCGGGCTCATAAGTATATTAAGCACGATTGTGGGGGGTTTAAGGCGTCATTCACTTACTTTAATCGTCTCTTAAATGTGCAATCACCGACTGTTATCCTAAAAACCAGTAAGGTTTCGATTTTTAACTAAATTTTTACCGGTTAAATGATCGGGCGTCACTAAGTAGACCGAGAACGAGCCAGCATTTGTCTTGCATTGAAGCCAAACGTCCCTCTGTAGCACCGCTATATCCAGACTAATAGTTCTAATGTCGTCCCCACACTGTCCGGGGTTTGTCAAACCTACAAAAGACCAATGTTGTGGACAACACACGCTTAAAAAAGACAGAGACGATGGGATATTCAATTCAATTCAATTTTATTCAACCAATCATAACATATTTGTGATACAAAATTTATAATTAAGTGATCGAGATTATTCTCTTGCATCTATTAAATATAAAATTTAGTAGTGAAATATTATTTTCAAACAGAAAAGGAAAATGTGCAAAGAAATGTAAAGAAAATTGGTAAGAGGAAAAGTGGGTTCGAAAAAACCTCTTATTCGAATTTATAATTATATATAAAAACTTAACCTAAACTATACTAGACTTAAGAACTAACTATGTACTAACTAAATTATGCGACTAACGACTGATTTTTAGAAAAAAGCTTAATGGATTGCATGCAAAGATAATGAAAGAAGCATCGTGACAAACAGAGACTTGATTACAGGTGACGTACTACATAGAGAGGTCGCTGATAAGAGGGTTGGTGGAGCAAACGCAGGATAGTTTAAAGTTAATAGCAATATGTGCAATTTTAGCATGTATTAAGGGAACCTTAGCAATATTGTGAAGCAAAGATGTGGAAAAATACCTAGGCTTATTATTAATCATTTTAAGAAATTTATTTTGCTTAACTTGAAGTTTGTCGATGTGGGATGGCGCGCAAGATCCCCAAGCAGCAGCGGCGTAAGTTAGTGTAGGCTGGAGGATAGCTTTGAATAAAAGCATTTTGTTGTCAACAGACAAGGGGGAATTCCTGTTTATTAGCGGATACAACACTTTTATTAATTTCTCACCTTTTTTTAACAGGTTGTCCGTGTTCGCCTTGAAAGTCATGGTTTTATCCAGGAGCACACCAAGGTATTTTATATGCTCGTTATTCCATCTTACAGTAGAGGTTCCTAGTAAGAGAGGTCCTGAGGGGACTAAGCTGGGTTTACGTTTTCTAGTGAAGAAGAACGCTTCAGTTTTAATAGGGTTTATTTTAATTTTCCACTTTGTGAAATAATTTTCGAGGTTGTTAAAACCGCTTATTAAAGCGTTAGAGATGAGGTCTGGTGACGGTGAGCTGCATAATAGTGCCGTGTCATCAGCGAAGAGACATACTTTACAGTGGGCGGGAATAGGTATATCACTAGTGTAAATATTATATAATAATGGACTCAGAACTGATCCTTGGGGAACACCTGCTGGAAGAGCAAATGGAGCAGAATTTGTTCCATTAATATTTACACTGAATAAGCGATTCGTAAGGAAGTTCAAGGTAAGTTTCACTAAATAAGTTGGAAATCCATAATTATGCATTTTGTGAATAAGACCTTCATGCCATACGCTGTCGAAGGCTTTTTCAATATCTAAAGTTAGCATACCTGTGGAGTTCTTTGCATCTAAAGTAGATTGAACAATTTTCTTAATTCGCGCAAGTTGATGTACAGTGCTGTGCTGTTTTCTGAATCCAAATTGTTCATTTGGAAGAATATTTTTAACTCGCACTTGCTCTTCGATTTTATCTTTTAAAATGCGTTCAAAAACTTTTCCTACATTACTCAGTAAACTTATAGGACGATAACTGCTTACTAAAGACTTCTGCTTGTTTGGCTTTGGGATGCAGATGACAGAGGCAGTTTTCCATGCTTTTGGAAAATAAGCCAACTTAATGCAAGAATTTAATATTTTGCATAAGTAGATGAGAGTTTTCTTGTGCATATTTTTCAATAATTTCATAGAAATCGAGTCTGGACCGGGTGCTTTGTTGCTTTTTGATTGTTCAATCGCATTCTTGATAGAGGCAACAGTTAGAAAAGGTACATCAAAATTAGATATATTATTAATATACTCGATGGATGCATTGACCATAAGGTTAATTTCGTCATTTCCCATTGCACGAGTAGCAAGGTGTTGCTTTAGAAAGTAATTCCCAAAGGCTTGTGCTTTTTCAGCACTTGTCATCAGAAATGAATCTGAGTCGCGAATGGGGGGAATAGTGTTTCCACGTTTTTTGAGTGCCTTTGAAATATTCCAGAAGTTTTTGCTTCCCTTTTTAAGCGATTTTATCCGGTTATTCCAATGGAGGTTTCTAAGTTTAACCATTTCTTCATCAATTTGACATTTCAACCGCTTCAATTCATACTTGTAAATTAACCACCTCGAACGTTGCCACCGTCTCCGCACTAAATTTCGTTCCGTAATTAGGCGTTTAATGTTTGGCGTAAGTACTATTTCACCATTTGATCTATTATGTTGTATTTGAGGAATAGATGCTTCAGCTGCTTTCCAGAGAATATCGCTAAATTTCACAATGTGCTGGTCAATGTCATCCACCGTTAAGATGTTCGAGTTCGTACTATCAAGGCATGTAAGACTGCCTGTTTTTAGCATGAAACGACTCCAATTCGCCTTGCGAAATAGAAAAGTACGTGGAGTATCTTTCAAAATTGCATGATCATAAAGGTCAAATAGCACTGGAAGATGGTCCGAAGCGAGATCTGTGGTAGTAACAGGATGCGAAACAAATTGAGGGCAGTTTGTTAGCATGAAATCTAACGTTGACGGATGGCCTCTAATTGACCTAGGAAAGAAAGTCGGAGAAGGAGGAAATAAGATGTCATAGTTACTAATTATGAGATTATTTTTCAGTAACTTTCCCCAATGGTTTGTTTTAGCACAATTCCAATCGAGGTGCATACTGTTGAAATCGCCCGCTATTAAATAGTTGCCCTGAAGCCGATTAAAGAGTCTTAAATCCCTATTAAAGTTCGAATCTTTATTGGAGTCTGAATTTCCACCTGGGAAATATGCTCCGATAATTGAAAATGTTGAGCTACAAAGGTGCACATCTATGCCAACCGTTTCGAATATCTGCGTTTTCAAAGCAGGTTTTGCTTGATGCGATATGCTTTTTGAAACTACGATTGCTACACCACCGCCTCGCTGGTTGTTGCGGTCAAATCTGTAAATTATATAGTCACTATCATACAAAATACTATCTACTTTCAACCACGTCTCTGTGATAATAGCTACATCTATTTTATTTTGCTTTAAAAACGCGAAAAATTCTAAGCGCTTTGCTAAAGGAACAATGCTTTGGGCATTCCATAGAGCAATTTTCAAAAATCGTGAGTTATTTGCCATGATAAAGATATTTGACAGATAATTCAGTAATAACTCGAAACTGATCTTCTTTAGTGTTACATTTACTTAATTTAATTATCATTTCATTCGATAAATTTATTAATTCTTCAGGATTAAATAATTGTTTTGATGAACTAGTTGGTTCTTTTGAAGATACGTTTCTAGCTACATCAGCGTAACTGATTGAAAAAGCTCTAGGTGTATTTGTTGTTGTTGACATCGACATCGGCGCATCACGAAGTGAAGGAAAAGCTTTTCCATTGTTCAACTCAGAATCGAATTTAACTTGTGCAATATTATTGTTGGTGCGCTTTGATCTCAGTCGCTGTAAGAGAGTCATGTACTTGAGTCTCGCTGGGCAATTTGGAAAACTTGCCGCGTGATCACCCGAACAATTTGCACACTTACGTTTCGCGTTTGGGTTCTCATTATGAGAACACTCACTAGTTTTATGCGCTCCTGCACATAAATTGCAGACGGTCTTTAAATGACATCCACTAACAGCATGTCCCATAGTCTGGCAATTGAAGCAGCGGATGGGACCAGTATTTTGCTTTTTCCGTAGATGGTTGAATTTAATAACTGAGTGAAACAAGTATTTGACACGGCTTTGAAGTTCAGTCAACTTTATTTGTCCGCGTTTGAATGACAGGACATATAACGCTTGGTTGTGATACCTGGGATTTTTTATTGGCAAAGGTTTGATTGCCATACAATCAATATTATTGCGTTTTAATTCTTCTTGGAGAATTTCAATAGGCATAATATCTAGGCCGGATAGTACAACTTTAAAGATTTTACTTGCCATCGGGTTGTGGGTGAAAAATTTTGTGTCGAGTGAAGTTAGATGGGCGATAAATTTGTCGTATTCCTCGTTGTTTAGCGAGTACACTTTTGTTCCAATGCTTGTGAATTTAAGCAAGTAATCCTTTATGTTGAGCGCATTTAACTCCGCTTCGATTTGATCTCTAGATAGATCAATGATGGTGGTAGGTGGCATATTTCGTTTCTCTGCTTCGGGAATCGGGGGAACGTCATCCGTCGATAGCTGGCTTAATGGAGCGAACCTGTTTGAGCTAACAGTAGCTCTTGATTCACGATAAATTTTCTTCGGCTTTGGCATTTTAAAAGAAATCACGTCCACATCACCGCCGGCAGGTGATAATGACCTTGTACGCTTAGCGGAGGAAATATCGAAGGTATACGTGTGAAGAGTCCACGGATTACACAGTAAAAAGGAAGAAAAACTTGGGGAAATAGAGGCGGTTCACTACGAACAAAAACCATTTGTTGAATTCCCCCACCGCCCCTGTCTCTGCCAGGCGTATGTTGTCCACAACGATGATCTGTACTGCGCCGTTTGGCAAACCCCGGACAGTGTGGTTGCGAGCGATATCTTGCTGACTAAGCTATGTGGTAAAATCGGGCTCAAACTTAAACGCCTTAATAAGGCGTGGTATCCATGGCCAGCCAAAAAGTGGTGGCTATTTTTTTAAATTTATCTAAGAAAACCTCCTTAAGCCTTGTGTTGCCACCCGGGTACCCATCTTAATACGTTTTGCTAAATATTTTTTTTTTCCAAAAAAGATTGTCCAAAACCTTCCCGAATCCCCATGATTTTACCGAATTTGTATCGAAATTTGCATTCAACGTATTTATGGAAATATTTTAACTTAAACAATTTTGCATTTGAAAAAAACAACACGTTTGAGCCACCCGGGTACCCGGATACCCCGATAGAAAAAGAATGATTTTCGTATAGAACATCGTATATTTCGCATTAAAAGGTGTAAACTTTTCTACCTCTAGCGTTTCTTTGATCGTTGTTGTTAGTTACCACTTCTATTACTGGTCTTCCGTAGTAACTTGCGATTGTGATTTTCATTCCATGATTTCGCATGGCTTGTGGTTAGAAAATCACTCTTCTCTTCTATTATTAGCATAGCTAATTTTTCCGAGAGCTGGCATAGAAAAATTCTGCGCCTGCTAGTTTTTTTTGAAAGCATAATCATTATTTTCATAGTAAGTAACGTACGTGGCAACACAGGGAATATCGTACTGAGAAGAATCACCGTTTTTTTCTTCATCGGAACATACGAACGGATGGTACATCCTCGTGAAATCCAGCGTTGACAATAACGGTCAACAGTTCGACAGTTGCGTTTCTTGAGGAATGCGGGTTTTTTTTTTGTCAAAGTACCGATGATAGTGAGATGACAAAAATGTCTCTGCCAACGGTAAGGTCGTGAAAAAAAGAGGACATTTCAGTTACCGTAACTTTCTTCCATATTCGCGGCCTGTTCTGTGGTTGGTTGCTATCGTAATCTTCATACTCGGTTTTTGCCGTAGTTTATTGGTTTTTGAGTTTTATTTCAAACAATTTTGATTTTTGCCACAAAAGTTATACCTGAAATGCCTGCTGAGGTACTTTATTGCCACTCTCCTCCTCAGCGTTTATTTTGTCGTCATCGTCTTCTTTTAGTCGTCTACCGAAACTCTCTCAGCAGTGACTGAATGCCTGGCTTCTTGTCGTGAACGGTTATAATTCAATGCTAAGACATGCTAATTTCTCTAAACAAAATAACAATCTATTCTTAACTTTCCTGGTAAAAATGCAAACAATTATTTTAAGCTACAATGGACTTTTAGCCACAGTTTCGAAGGTGGGGTACCCGGGTGGCAGATACTGTAAGTTTTTTTGGGTGGCAACACAAGGGTTAATGCAAATGGCGATTAAAAATCGTATAGCTAGTGATGAAGTCATGAAAAACTCACATTTATCATACTTTTTGGTGTTGGGCCCCATAAATGTCGCATTTTAGGATGTATTAGCACTGAGACGTCTGTTGGTGCGGTTACAATCTTTTGCAATTTTCGGCGAATCGCGCATTAAGAAACATCTTTCGGGTTTGAGTTCACTATTACGTAGCTGTAGTCTGTGATTTCAACCACATTTGAATTCAGAAATTGTACAAAAAAGTATCTTAACGCCAAAAGATATAAGTATGGGCGTAACCAGAATTTGGTCCAGGGCTGGGAGTTGGCAAGCGAACAATTTTTTTAACATCATGGTCGTAGTTCGGAATTGTTTGTATGTTGTAATAACAATCTACGACAAACAAAAAATGTCCGTCGTCGGTTCAAAAGTATGGTTAGCAAAACTTTAAGAAAGACTATCGAGAACGACCTAGTTCATTTTTTAACGATAAATAGCACTTGCATGTGTTATGAATAAAGGAAAATAAATTTCGTGTTTACGAAATAGATGCGAGTTTTGACGATAATTGGTCGAATTGCGAATAGATGCAAAATTGTCTAATTTGTACTTTTCCACGAAAATATTAATTTTTCTACAAAAAATAATTTATAAAAAAAACATTTTTAATCCTAGATTAATTTTTCAGAAGAGACATCGAGTAAGGTGTTTAGTCGGTTCGAGATACGATGAATGAACTTTGTTTTCTGCAATGAGATTATCGTAGGAAAAAAAGCTTTTATCGTGGTTCGGCGAGCCCCAAAATTCAAATGAACTATACACAGGGCGGCGAATGTTGGGCGCATAGGGGCCCAAAAGCCACATGAAAAATTTCGCGAACCATCAAAAAAGATCCAACATGTAATTTTTTTTAAGTAAAAACAAATTCTGAATTTATTGTTCCTCTATAAACAGCTTCTCCCTAGCTAAGCCTGTACGTTCAGAGCATTTCATTTTGTCCTAAAACTTTTGAATATTCTTCAGACAAATCGCCGGAAAACTGACATTTCAAATAAAAAATGCGTACTAAAAATATACTTAGTCAAGATTTTCACAATTAGTTAAAACTCGCACACACGAAATTGGGAACTAGAATTAATACAGTAATTGTAAATTCGAGAGGGAAAAGATATCTAACTACCATCACAACTCCCAAAGCAATGTGAGCATTCAACACCGGTACAGACCTGCACGGTCGAGCATATGGTGGTAGCCTTCACGGCAAATCAAAATCTCCATAATTCTCCCGCTAAAATTCAAGTGGTCGTCTTGTGCACAGATAGACAACAGACACAAGACCTGATGAGTGTGTCTATCTGTACGAAACCACAAAACTTTGGGTAAAAATACCAAAAATTGAGGGAAAAAAGTTTCGTCCCAATCGGGATTGGAACCTCCGACCTTCAGTCACAAGGTTAGCAACTCTCCCTACTGAGCTATAGACGCTTAGAGGTCCTGATGCAAAAATTCCAATGTGACATTTCCGAAATTGAATAACTCGATATTTCTCCCGCTGGGGCTCTTCTCCTCCAAACAGACAAAGTTCCGCGTAGTTCCCATAGCGCTGGTAAGTTGCCATGCCATAAATACTACAGACATGCACCGCAGTTGGTGTATAGAATGGAACGATAAGTCAAGATTTTCACAATTAGTTAATACTTAGCTTGTTTTCGAAAGTTGAAGGATTTTACATGAGCTCTGGTGCAAAAAATATCAAAGAAAACTATTGAATTGAATCGAACTGACCAGCCAGTTTCACCATAAAACGATGGTTAGTCGAGCGGTGTCCCTCTAGGCATCTAGGGCATTTGACATGATAGCGATAATGCTAATAGAAAGCAACAAGGAACGAAGGATATACAGTCAAACCTCTTTAAGTCTAAACCTCCTGAAGTAGAACTGTTTTTTATCTCGCCCAGTTTTAGATTTGACTGGCGTTGCCATCAGTTTTAGAAATACAATGCAATTTGTCTAAGTCGAAAACCTTTTTAACTCAAACAATATTTTAGAATTCTTCGATGCCATTATAATTTTTTCTAAGTCGAAACAAGTTCTATTTTATGTTATTCACACTAGGAAGAATAAAGGTAAAAGTATGCAAGAACAAAAAGACTTCGACTTATAAGGCTCATTGTCTGTATATGTTCAAAACAACAGAGGCAGAAGACCTCACTTGCGCATTCCTCTAATAATTTATTTTAGATTAATTGAATATTTTTCTCAAGTATTTTTTCAAACCTACTTTCCACCAGAATTTATATGGCTTAGACGACCTTTGTGTCGTGCTCTGTGGCCGTGATCGTTCGGTCGTCGCTCTGTGAAATAGAGAGTCATTGTGAAACGAGTTTCCAACCTCGGCACGACTCGTCGCAAGTTTATTATTCAGAAGAAGGTGATAAGAAATATGGGTTGGATACGATATCCCCAGTCACAAAATCGCCAAACCAAAATCCCCAAATCAAAATCCCCAAAATCCAAATCCCCGAAAACAAAATCCCCAAACGAAAATCTTTATTCCTTATTTGAGGGGAATGGTCACGCACCACACGCGCGCGCATTCTATGATCACACCTCAAATGGGGAATGGAGATTTTCTTTAGACTATTGTAGATGGTAAATGGTTGATGGTAAATGGCAGATGGTAACTATCGTAATTGTAATATTTTAATAGTACTACGTAATAAAAAAATCACCGACGTCGACTGATATATTCTAATTAACGGCAAACTCATTCAAGTAACTCAGAACATCAGCAGATAATCTGCAGGCGATTAAATTGCAATCGGTTCCAACAATAAGCCGACTAAGTTTTCCGCGAATATTCGTTCGGATGAGGATGGGGACATGTATCGATGATGTTACACAAAACCCAATAGGACCATATATTATGCAAACCGTTTATTCAATATATGTACTCGAACATTATGTTTGTGTCAATAAAAAAGATAAATAAGTTTGTATCGACCAACAACCCTCTTAATGCCATTTACCATCTACCATTTAACATCTGCCATCTACCATCAACCATTTACCATCTTCCATCCATCAACCACGTGCCGCATTTTCCAGCATATTTCGGGTGTTTGGGGATTTTATGATTGGGGATTTAGTATACGGGTATTATGATTATGGGGATTTGGAATATGGAGATTTGTATTTTGGGGATTTTTCTGTGTTGGGGGATTTTGAGATTGGGGATTTCGTACTGTTCCCAAGAAATATTCTTATCGTAGAGAGAGAGAGAGAGAGAGAGAGAGAGAGAGATCTCCTTCTAATCATACTTGATGGGCTAAATCATTCGGCGTTGGGCTAAAAATTTGGTTTCAAACGAAAATTGTGTCAACTTTTTTTTCTGGATTTAAGTTTAATTTGGAATACTAAAAAGAGTGACTCACTCCTTAAACACATTTGCGTGATAATTGTAAGGAAATCTACAAACACAGTATAGTGCAGCGATTTTTTACAGAGTACAGAGTAAAAGAGGATTTTATTCTTTGATCATCAGCCAGATGGGGAGGACAAGCGCCCCTCCCTTCTCTGGCTACGCCCATGAACAATGGCGCCGGAACAGGGGGGGCAGCGGGGGCAACTGCCCCCTCAATATTTTGGCTGAAGGGGCAATTAGTACTACAATATATGTACACTATATTAAAAATGAAGAATAATTAATTTTATATTTTTATACATATACAATGTACATATTCAATCTATTATTCTGGTAGTGGATATTTTTTTTCTATGATGGAATATCTGGTTCTCAGAAAGTTGCATACGACGAAAAGGCTAACGATAGCGAAACTATTGAGCGTTGATCAACGAAAACGAGGAAATTTTTCATTCTCCTTGTCAAAAAACCGTGCCGATGGTAGAGAATCTCACAGTAAGATTGGGCTGCTATACTCGATTGTTGTTATGTTGTTGATTTTCGCTTACAGTTAACTTTTTTGAAGAGTATGCCGGGAGCTTCGTCTACATGTTGCGCTGAAATTGCTGATCACTTTCGAAGCATATCGAGCACAGCAAATTAATACGGCTAGTAACATTACTTCTGACGGTTCCAGCATCAGCAGCATAATCAGAAAGGTCGTTCAGTGCTTTACGACGTTTTTAACATGGCTACATTCAACAATGACACAAAAACGTCTGACACATCTAATCCTTCTCCATGTTTACAGGGATCGAACAGGGAATTTAGATTACTAAAAAAAGCTAAAGCTAAAGCTGTATAAAATAAAAAATATGTTTATAATCTTCAACACTTCGGAATTAAAATGGGATCAAAATGGGTAACAAAAAGATACTTAAAGGTTAGTCTCATATTAAAGACTATTCTTAGTAGTTGTTGTTCTCTAATATTTTTCCTAATTATTTTTGGTATCGTTTCACAGGATATTAAAGTGCTAGAGGCAGCGACGGTCCTAGGTATTATGGCGCCCTGTGTGTTCAAAGCCGTTTCTTCAATTTTGGGATATATCCGTAGTTACAGTCAAAGTGAGCCACCCCCTCCCTCAGTATGAGGTATTGTTTTAACATGCATAATTCCTCTAGTGAATTCGAGAGATATTACTTTTTAGATTGTCGTCGTTTAAGAAAAAGGGGCCTTTCCACTTTCCTGAGCGGTTCTAGTCTAGAAATGAGTATTTCCCAAAATTATTAATAGTGTAGTCATTTGGTGATTTCAGATTGCAAAGTGTGGTGGAGAATTTCTTTTTGTTGTTTCTTATGTTTTATTGGAGCTGAGCTTGAATCCGGAGCTTGCCACCAAAATTTCGCTGGAAAACAGGACCGAAACCGCGAAAAACCCCAAAATTTTTAGTTTTGGGGGGAGGAGGGGGGCTTAAAGTTCCGAAAGTTTACATTTCTCCGATAACCTGTCCTTGAACATGTTAGAAAAAATATAATTGCGGGTCCAACGCACCATTAATCTTTAAAATGCGTTAAGCGGTATCTATACAATTGATAGTCATTTTTTGTTGTTTTTAGTACGATATTGACCGTTTCGCAACGAAATTTTTGTGCTGATCGCCCCCCAAAAAAAACAATCTTTCCCCACATTTTGCAATCTACTAGGTTTATCACGTGCTAACTACACTCAGCGCAATATATCTAATGAAGAGCTTATACTGAGGTGAGGGGTGGCTCACTTTCACTGGGGCTTGGTTTGTGGCCAGTACTAGCACCCTCAGCTTTGTAAAGAAATTTGCGATTGAATATTCTCTAAATAAGGTTTCAAAACCCAAACTTTCCATTTGAAAACATAAGAATGGAAATTTGCACATTTTGTAGTTTCGCATTTTTATATTTTCAAATCCGATTTTTCAATAATTTAGAATTTTTATGATTTTAAACTGAAACTTTCGAAAATTTGTGTTTGAGACCTAATGTAACTATCACAATTTAAAAATTAAAATTGCCAAAAAGTGCAAATATTTTGTTCAAATCGATATTTTTGAAATTTTTGAAAATGTTAATTTAAAATATAAAAGCGCAAAGTTGTCAAAACTTCCGATTAAAGAACATTAAAACTTACAAAAATTTTGAATTTAAAAATGAGATAATTAACATTAATCCAAAATTGAAATTGCCTCACTTAATGAGGCACATCCTGCACATATAGTAGAGCCGGTCCTGTCTAGAGGTCCGGTATATGGTAACCGCTTAATTTAACATGAATTTGAGAAAAAAAATCTTGCCCCCCCAATAAAAAATTCGTTCCGGCGCCACTGCCCATGGATATAGGCAACAGCACACGGCGAGAACAACATTAAAATGTCCAATTGGACCATGCATTTTAAAATGCAGCACCATATTCTGACTTGATGCGATTGCTTGTTTTGTTTACAATTCCTGAATACGCAACATCGCGTCGATGATCCAGGCCATCTTGTCTGTGTATGTATAGTATTTCATTCACTGAGAATTGCCCTAGCCATTTGTCTCAATTTTTTTTAGTTGCTCGTAATGGCCAGGAGAATGTTTAACGAAAGAAAATTATAGGAAAACCCTCAGGAAAAGTCGGAAAATTGCATAACTAATTTTTTCTATGGAATTTTGACTGCAATTGATCCGGAATGGCTTTTTGAATGGAAGAATAAGAAACTCTTAATGGAAAACTCGGACGATTTCCGAAAAACACTATAAATTTGTTTGAATTTTATCGAATTATTTTATAATTTTGTACGACGATGTAAAGGTGTAAAATTCGTTGTGTAGGAAATTCCGGATAATTGGGAAATTACACTTCCCGTCATCCTTAAATCGATTGCTGTCGATGAAATAAATATGTATATGTTTGTCTGAAATCGTTGTCTTTGTGGCGGCATGTCAAGAATTTTAAATATACCATACGGACATGAGAGTCGCGTTGCAGAACGACCCATCGGTTTTTGAATTCTTGAGAGAACTACTGGATGACAATGGTTAAACTTTTTTTCGATGTTTCGACTGGATTGCCATAGGATGACATAGGTGACCGGCGAGGATGCGATCAACTATCCGATATCATTTTTGAACTCGCTTGATGTTCCGACACTCCGCCACATAATTTAGAGCTGAAGGTAGGATCGATCATAATCATGTTGCGGAATCTGAATCATCCTATTCAGTTCTCTATTCGATTGACCTTTGCGATGGCAATCCATCTGTTAATAATTGGCAGTCTGTGAGATTAATCTCTAATTGCCTTGTTTTTCACACGGTCAACTGTACGTTACGTTGCTTGTTCGCGTGTTGGCAAATCGTGGACTTTCGGGAACAAAAAGGACAATTGGTCACACTTCTATTTTACTATAGCCCTAAGTCGTCCATGAGAAGAGTCAGGAGAAGTAACGGGAAGACATAATTACGTTCAGTTTGAAACTTAAATTACCGTTATTCTAGTAACTGGTGTAAAATGCGGTTTCAGATTATTTAATAACCATCAGAGAATCATGCGAGCCAAATCTAAAAATTATCCATTAACATTATTGAAGAGCTCTTTGGCCTCCTACATTAGAGAGAGTTTCCATGAACCGGAACTCTTTAAAAGGTCACATTGATCATTGGAGTTTTCATCACTTGTCGCTGCATCCCCTGATTTCTAACGTCACTTACATAACGGTAACCATCAACTGTCACTGCTTTTCCATGTGTATCCCATCGTATGTCTGAAATATCTTGAATAAATCCCATGATAAATGAACAAAATAAAAAAATCCACTTATCTCCGATATAATACTCGGATTATTTTCACCGTTGAAACCGGGTTAAGCTTCCAACATCCACTAGGAAAAATCCAAATAGAAAAGAAACTTTCATTAACCTATCAAGTGTTTTTCTTTGCGGCATAAAATTAATTAAAAAACTTATGCCTCGCTAAATTTCCAGGCGGTTTTTTCCTGTGTTTTGTTCTTCTCGAGTGTCCATGCCCATACCTCGAACTCGACCTCGGTTGTTCATAAACGTGCGAGCGCAAGGACGCACCCGACTATTCGAAAAAACAAAAGTCAGCCAAAAGAAAGACAGAGAGCGAAAAAAAGCGAATTCAAACGAAAAAGTTGCCTTTAGGGCCAAAGTCATTCGACCGCTTAACCACTTTCAAGTATTAGCCGTAAAAATTTCAAGTGTAAGAGTGACACAAGAAAATTGAATATTTGACGACCGGGCGCGGCGTGGAGGTCATTTTGTCGAAACCACGACAACGATTCGACGTGACATTTGTAAAAAAACATTCACAGGAAAGTATATTTTTGAAGGGATAATTGAGGAAATTTTTCTTCCATAACATGAAAGCGTTGCGTCGTGCCTATAAGTTTAATGGAGAATTAATTGGAAAGAAAAGCGTCCTGGCCGGGATATGAGTTAAACGATGTGATGGAAAAAATAATTTTAGATAATACAAAGTGGAACTTTTTCAAAGATGTGGATTAATCACTATGGTCCTCGCAAAAACAAAAAAGGTCACTGATCAACTGACCCGCGTATTTAATTTGCACAAATGGATTGCTTTTTAATCCTTTTATTCTTTGTAGTTTCTCCCCTGATTCAGACTATCCTTAAATCACTATTCTATCACACTAAGTGGATTTCACTATTTTTTTTCTGTTCAGAGAGTAGTTTGTGTTTCTTCTTTGCTATGGGCACCGTAATGCATCCTTGATCATGGGAATTTTGTTTTTCGTAATTAAATTAGAGATGAAAGAAGCAGGCAAAAAAAACAGCAACATTCACTTAAATTCTTAGCGGACTTTTTTCTCGTCTCCGGCAAAAGCAAATAACAATTGAACACAAATGCGGACAAGAAAAAAAAAAGTTCGAAATATAGAGCCTGACAAGCGACTATACGTGAAGAAAGAAATCAGGAAGGACGATTTTAACGAAAGAACAACCGAACCAATTCAGTGTATAGTTGGTGTATATACGAGTATAGTCGGCTCGGCATATCGTTGTTGATGCTTTTCTTTTCTCGGGCTGCAGATTGCCATTGGTGCCTCAGACACAATGGAGCCGCCATTACTCTCTATACAAGAGTACAATACTAGAAATTCAAGTCACGTATGTTCAATCATTAGTTTCACGATCGAACGGATGAGCAGCGCGCAAGGAGACAGCCAAGAGAATTGAACGAACGACAACGAGTTCAGGCAAACGATTCTCACATAAAGGACATCCCGAACATCCTTCTACTTGAACGGGCTCAGATATGGTGTGTATTTGGATTTGTTCGTGTTGGTCCAATTCTCGGTGGGATTTTTTTCGAAGGTTTTCGAAAGGGATTGCCAAAATTCGAGCAATCGCTTGACTGTGAGTTATTCATATTGAAGACTGGAGAGAAGAGAGAGAGGTATAGTTTCAAGGTGTATTCACGTGAAGTATGTACATACATACCTTGTATCCTATCTAATTTTTTGTTGTTTTAAAAACAATCTTTTTCGACGTAATAAAATACATTCCGTATTGAATTTTTTGCTAAAAGCGGATAATAGTGAATATCAAATGAGCTAAAGAAGCTGTAACTTTTTGAACGCTTTACATATTTGATTTTCTTTTCGCAGTAGCTCTTGCTTACCTCTTACCATAAATATGTGCAATGAATTGTTTCTTATTGTGCTTAACTCTGGAGTGTCCACAACTCCAAACGATTTCCATTACCTTTCTCTTGCCCTATTTTATCAACGATTTACAGCCTTCGAATTGGAAGTAAACAATTCAAAATCAAACAATTCTGCTGAATTTTAACGAGGGATTACCTGCAAAATAAGAGTGTAGACAAGCAAAATGGTATGAAGCGGTTGTCTATTGCGAATAACGTGACTGATGGCATGAACTCGTTCTTCGTTTGATTCTGAAATATCAACGCCCCCACGACTTAAACATCAACAGCTCAACTACCCTACCGTACCGACCATCGTGACCGGTTGTGCTCTGCTATATACGATAAACAAACCCTAGGCAATATTAAAAGCTCGTTGTTGACACGATTAGCGTGCACTACAGACTCCGAAAACATACAAAACGGAAAACGCAACTAGCAGAGAGGGCTGCTTACTATACTATTCACTGACGAGGAAGGACAAACAAAACTTGGACAGGCGCTCGCGCTCTGAATGAACAAAAGAAAAACCATACCCATGATGTCCTCTATAGTCGTTTGCCAAATTAATTCCAAGTTAAGGGACGTCTGACCTGAAAAGGGCAAAGTTTCGAGAACGCGCGAATAGTGTGAGAACCGTGCCGAACCGAGCGGGGCTCTACGCCTGTACGTTTTAATTAGATCCATTCATGTCATGATGATGCTCTCTCAAGTAGACGAGGATATAACGTACAGTACAACGGAACAAAGGGAATACTTAGATAAGTTACGCTAATTAGTCAGCAATTCAATACGCGATTGTGAGATTGAATTGTGTTTGCGTGTAAATGTCTGACGTTGATATAGCCCCATAGGCGCTCATGTCTTTGTTTTTGCTAAAGTGCTGAATCACTGATGCCAAGTTAAATAAATTGATTTTTGAAAGTGGACTGTGAAAGGATTAGGTTGAAATTTGAATCTCAGCACTAATTACAGGGGAACAATGACAATCAAGTGATGAGCACTAATTAGGGATTTTATAGATGAAATACCGGCTTTTGAAAATCCGAGGCCAACGTAATTTACGCTGTTCATTGCAGAGTCCGTTTCTCCAATCAAAATCGATTGGGTTTTATCATAGCCACTTCAGATCACCTTAGGAGAATTATGCCTCCGACAAGGCAGAATTGCCATTTTGAATTCGACAAGCAATTGCCCAAGTGTCAGCTGACAGATGATTCAGTTGCCATATTGAATACCAAAACTGGACGGACTGGATGACAGTCGGTGTAGATGCGATGTCAGCTGCCCGTTGCATCGCGAGTTGCCAATTGGCAACCAGTATGTGAATACAGCTTAAGATTTCTAGCAGAGAGAAGTTCTGTAACTACTTTACGGTGCTGAACAAGTTGGACTCGTTATTAGGCTTTGGCATTTTTAAGGAAATTTCGAAATTCGCTAGCCTACGGTACACAAAACAGTACATCACAACTTTGGATTTCCCAAGTAGGCATGAGTGTAATAATCACGGCAAATAACTGCGAATGTTCAAAGAACGTCAAATATACCCATGCCTAGACGAGACATGCGAAATTGTTATATACTGTTTTGTGTACGGCAGGCAAGCGAATTTTTCCTTAAGGATGTCTACTATGTCGTACTATATTGTACGACATGCTAAATAGTAATAATAAGTAGTGCACCTTACCAAGGTGGTGAGCACTGATACCTAAAAGGTATATTGTGCCATAGTCCTTTAATTTAGATTGTTATCAACCAGCTTTATAAAGGCCAGAAGATCCTTCAGAGAGGAGCTCCTAATCATCTGGAAGCTTAGTATATCACGTCCAAGGACTCCTGGACCTGGCGATCACCGGGCATTCATGTAATAAATGAATGGAGGTTTAATCTTCCTCCAGGCAAAGGCGACATACGGTCTCTCTTCATAGACCAATTTTATGGAGATGGTAGCGGAGCCCAAAAGGACCCGTATATAGCCTATTACAAGTCTTAACTCAGTTCTGCGCAGACATTTAATATTGGAGTAGCTGAAGGGGCACAATAGCTCTTTAGCCAGTGCGCGTCGTCCATTAGCTCAACCTCAGGCCCGATGACCAGTTCCCAATCACGCCTCTAGCAGCTCTCCAGCTAATTACACAGAAGGGCTCAGGACGGATGAGTAGAGAGGATGAACCCCCTCATTTCCCTCAACGCCTCTGTGGACGGAATCCAATAGATTGAGTTATAGATGGGGGGGGTTCCATCAGGATCTCCCTGGCACAGATTCTAATGGCATCAATTTCGTCTTGGAAGACGCTGGACCATTTACCCATTGCAACCGAACCCTGATATTGGGGCCAAAGACTCCAACACCTACACCGTGATCCGTCTTGGAGCCATCCGTGAACCAAATGATGCTGCTATAGGATCAATGCACGGGTTGCCATTAGCCCATTCCACCCGATGTGGTATGTGAAGGGGAACTTCCTGCCGAATCGCAGTTCGGTGATCTTATATTCTGATACCAGGCAGATTGAAGGGCCAGGAACCTGTTGCAGGATACGCATATGACCCCGTTCACTGATACGAGTATCAGACGATAACTGGATTTAGAGGGCTGCAGTTTCCCGTATGAAGATGTGCAGTGGCGCCATTCCCCATATAGCTTCCATGGCTAGGGTCGAGGTAGTACTAAAGGCACCAGTGATGCCAAGTGGTTTTGGCCACCACACTAGAGAAGCATACGTAACAACAGGTCGTACTAGCGTACTGTATAGCCCATCTCCATCATTCGTCGAAAGGCCCCAAGGGCCCCCATAAGTAGATTGGCGCAAGTGTAGGACCTGGTTTCCTTGGTACTGTTTTGTGTGGGTTGATACTGAGCCCTGTTGCTGTGCACCATCTGTTGACTATCGTTAGGGCCCGTGGCCATTAAACCCGTAATAACGGACTCGAATTTACCACTGAGCACAATAGTGATATCGCCAGCGCAGCCAATGGCGAAGAAAACGTGCACTTCAAATAGCGAGATTAATTCATCCACGACCACAGACCACAGTAGAGGTGAAAGTAAACCGCATTGAGGGCAGCCCTTGATGGCGTTGATGTTACAAGTATAACCTCCAAGCGAAGAGTGAATCTCCCTACTTTTCAGCATGGTGTCAATCCACTGGGCATCCCTCTCATATCGAGGGCTCTGGCAATGGCATCGTAGCCAGTATTGTCAAAGGCACCCTCGATGTCTAAGATGGCGCACAAAGCGATTTCTTTTTCATCTAAAGATTGTTCAATGCTAAAACTCTCCATTGTATTTTTGCTTAGACTGCCTACAAGCCAACGTATTTTTTTGTTTATTCATAATTTAAAAAATTGTAAAAAACAGTTTTTCAGTGCAATACTTCTCCCAAAGACAAATTTGTTAGGCTTTTTTGGCAAGGCGAGTGTGGTTTGGCCTGATGCTAAATTGAAAGATGTGACCACCATTTCTGTTCGACAAGAACCAAATTATGCAGATGATCATGCAATGCAGATATCCCAACCAAGGACTAGTGAATTGTCAAGTTGGAGGAGCCGGTAATCAATTGCAGATGTACGGTTATACTCATCAAAAAAATTTAATGGGCTCCGTTAAGTAAGTCAGGGAGAGCTGCATCAAACTAAAACTTCTCATCTACAAAAGCGACATCAAAATAGCTCTCGAGCCTGTAGTAGTTACAATGCCAAGCTATGAAGAGGCCGTCGCGGCTGATTCTCTGGTTTTCACAGAGTCAAGGTCGACACACCGACTGGCGGATGACGACTGCATATCGGTCTGTTTGGATTTGTCTGCTTTAGATGCCACCTTTCAGCATGACACCCTCGAATTCAACACGGATGTGGAAGCGGAAGTGTAGAAAGAGAGAGAGGCATTATGCTAAGGTTTCTCTCAATAAATCTTCACCACTCTAAAGCAGCATCGGCTGCCCTTATTCTTCGTCTATCACGGACAAAGGAAGACATTGTGTTGGTTCAGGAGGGCTGGGTGAGGGGTGATTTTTTAGAGATCTTAGGTGTCCTGATTATGTCGTTTTGTAAGGAAGACCGTGAAGGCTCCCTTACTACCGAATCTTATTGATAGCGAAAGTATTTCCATCTGCTTAGACCTACAAGGTAGGGTGTATTGGGTCGCATTGGCATTGGCATATATGCCTCATGACTGCGGTCACTCCTTACCTGCGTCTATTTTTGATGAAACCATTGCTGCAGCGAAGGCGTCTGAAACTGATCTGATATTAGAATACGACTCTAATGCTCACGACATCATCTGGGGTAGCTCTGACGCTAATGAGCGTGGCGAATCGCTCCTCGAATATATTATGGGAACCAATAACAATTCTAATTTAATTCTGAATGGCTACCATCAATACCTTATCGGTTAGACAGCCAGCAACAACTGCATGGTATGGTAAACTCTTTTACGACGTCGATGGGGCAGCGGTAAAATTTCTGTATTGAGAGCCGTGTGCAGGAGCAGCTTCAATAAGGCTTAAGCTTCTAGGATGGAGCTGGATTGAATCTTATTGAAATCTTAGGTCCTTCAGAAACGAGGAAAGCGCGACCCAACGTAATGCGTGGAAAAACTTTTGTGAATGAATCGAAAGGTCATCTGAGACTTCAATATTGAGGAAAATGGCGACATCAAATCCATCTATGCCTAGTTTCCTTCAAAAGGAAGTCGGATCGTGGACGTTTTCGAGCACTGACATGATTGAGATTCGGCTTGACGCGCATTTCCCGGGATGTTCGGTAACTGTACCACCTGAATTCGTGACACGGTACCATGTAAAAGTGAATCTATTCCGTCTCGGGAGAAGATATCATGGGCGATATCTAGCTTTGACTCTGCGGGACCTGATGGTCCGTATTATCCCTTTATCACATGGTTCTATCTGGTGAAATGAGCAGCCCATCACTGGGAGGCTCCAATTGTTTTCTATTGTTGAAGGATGATTTATTGACGATAATGAATCTGAAGAACAAAACAGACATTTTGAGAAAACTTTGCAATTTTTGGCAGACGTTCAAGCGGACGGACATTAAGTCCTGAATCAGCGAAGCGCACTAAGCTTATTAATACTTCTACACGTGTGCCATGCAACAACAAGTGGCCGTTTGCTACATCTAGACGAAGGAGCAGCTGGCTGACAAACCACTAGCTAAAGATGAATTTCAATATTTGGTTCAAGCTTTTGTTCAAATTTAAATCCTTAATAATTTTAATTTGAGAAAGCGTGGGAGTGTTGAGTTAAAAAGTTAAAATTATGTACATATTTGGCAACATTTTGAATTAATTTTTTGATAACTATAAACTTGTGGTATTTCCTTCTTGCGA
The DNA here is from genome assembly GCA_949715475.1 of Microchrysa polita. Taxonomy (NCBI): domain Eukaryota; kingdom Metazoa; phylum Arthropoda; class Insecta; order Diptera; family Stratiomyidae; genus Microchrysa; species Microchrysa polita. The sequence continues at coordinate 126,977,242 of OX454415.1, read as the reverse complement.
TTTTCGGCTCTCGTGGCATACGGACGCGTTTTTGAGTTATCCCAAAACATCTAGTAATTTGGAATCGAAAGTTGTACTATTTGCTTTAGAAATATCATTAACCTAAATAGGTGCATACAGTGTAACGATATTCTTTTATTCTTTTCGTTCGTTTCGTTTTTGTTACGTATTCATATTGTCAAAAGTATTTATATCAATTCTTCCGATTATGCCATACACCTTTCGCTCTATGACAAAGCTTGGAGAATGCTCCGGACTCACGAAGCGGAAATCTCGAAGCTCACACGTATTGAAGTAAAAAGGGTAAATTGTTGTAAATAGGTACTTGGAGATAGAGCAAATGAGTAATCATTAGAGAGTTTTAGCAAGTCGTTGGAAAAAATACGACATAATTTGACATTCCATACAAAAATTCGCTTGCTTACCGTATACGAAACAGTATATCATAATTTAGCATGTCCTAAGGAGGCATGGACATATTTCCGTGTATTTGACGTCTTTAAACAGTCAAAATTGTCGCGTCGCGATTTTAAGCTGTTGTCAAATTAATTGAAAGCCCTCGTATAAGTTTTACGTACAACTCGCGCGGGAATTTTTTCTTTGGAAATCGGCAATTACTTATATACGGTTTTTTATACGTCAGTGTAAAACTCTCTATTATTTACACAAAGTAGTAATAGGTGTTTCGAACATTTTCTGCACAACTTGGTTCGAAAGTAAAGGTAAACTACGATCGTAATGCCTTATAAGAGGCAATATACCCTTATGGTAGGCAAACTATAGGGGCAAAATTTGAACAGAATACTGGCGGCGAATTTGAAATTCGTCACTGGTTTGCAGAATCTAATTCAGTTATCAGATAACTGCACTCTGACGTGTGGGTATGCCTGTTGCAGATATCAAAGGCATAAATATTAGAAATGCCGCGGATAGTTATTTGGCCGGATACCGAATATCCTGCCGCATTTTACGCTGGAGCGCCGAATATCCGGCTACCGGATATCCGGCGAAAAATTGCTTCTGAATTCCCATCGCCTATTCAGACGACAAAGCACTAAACACTGCCATTGCAGAAAGATGGAATATTCCTCAAAGCAAAATTCATTTGCTTGTTCACGACAGTGGAGCGAATATGATAAAAGGCGTACGACTTGCAGAGTACGATTCTGCGAAATGTTTTATCCATTCCTTACAACGAGTTGTCCATGAGTCGTTGAAGTCCCAACAGGAGCTATTGGAGATGGTAGCAGCTGCGAGACGGATTGTCACCATTTTATTCACTCGGGTGTAGCACAACGAAAACTTAAAGCCATTCGTCAGGAACTTAATTTACCAGATCACAATCTGGTGCAAGATGTTAGCACTCGCTGGAACTCCACCTTTTATTTAATGGAGCAGTTATTGGAGCAGAAACGAGCTGTATCCTTGTATACAACAGAAAATGCATCTGTAAATAATTTGACACCGTCTCAGTGGGATCTCATGGAACAATCCATAAAACTGATCAAGCTCTTCGAAGAAATAACCAGGATAACAAGCTCTGGTCTTTCGTGCATTTCTGAGATAATTCCATGTTATAACTTTGACCAAATATATGGGAAAGGAGGAGACCGCCATTAGAAAACCTGACTTACTACGAATGAGATCTTCATTAAAAGCTGAGAAAGAGAAGCGTTTTCAGTTAGATTAAAATGATAAATACTCGATTGCAACTTTTCTCGATCCGAGTTTTAGAGCTAGGTTCTTAGGAACGGTTCAAATGGTGAGAGCGAAACAAAAAATCCTGTTAGAAGCTTTTAAATGAGCTGTGATGAGCCCGATGCTGAGTTTGCTTCTTCCTCTTCCTCACCACCTAATAAACGGACAAAAAATAGAAATAATGAGTCCACTGATGATTTACACGATAGGTCCATGTATGCTCGACGAAGCAGGTCCAGTATGATTTGATGAAATCGGTGCAGAAAGCATGCCGAGTGAGGATATGCAAAAAAGCGATGCTGCAATTGAGCTTGAAAATTATATAAAAACTGCTTGCCTATATCGGAGGGTGACCCTTTCAAGTGGTGGTCAGCGAACGCAATACTGTATCCGATTCTCATACAGTTTGTTCGGAGTTATCTGTCATCACCTTGTAGCAGCGTATTCATTGGGCGGTTATTTTCTGAAGCAGGTCTTGTCTACGAGGATAAACGGAATCGTTTACTACCCACAAAGGCCGAGAAATTTGTCTTCATTCATTATTATTTTGCGACTAGTGGACTTTAATTATTAAATGTCAGGACTCAGGAGTCTTAATAAGATATAAATAAAATGGATTACAGAATTTTAATAAAAATGCGTAGACTTTAAATATTCGGTATCCGGCCGAATAGTAGCTTCCATACGGCCTATACCTGATACTAAAAAAATGGCCGGATAAGCCGGATACCGGATAGTAACCGGATATCCGTGGCATCTCTAATAAATATAGACCAATATGTTCAGCCCTCGAAACTACGGTCTCAGCAGTAGTGTGTGGAAGACAGTCTCTAAGTTCCATCTCTCGGAATTCCTTGTCTCAGAATTCTCAAGACTTTTCTCAAGTCTTTCATTTTAATGCAAACCTCTAAAATTTCGGATTGAGAGCAGACCAGACCAGACCATCGACGCAGCTGTTTATTTATAGTGCGAAAATTGTTGTACCGTCCTAGAAGTCAGACACGAACGCAACAGCACTTTTTCCATACAGTATAGTACAGTAAGTAATAAAATGTTTGTGATCACCGAGGCGTAGATATACTGAAAAAGATTGGAAATCACTACACCAGACACTTTTGAAAACCTCATCGATTTCAATAAAGCTCAACCATTGCAAAAATGTTAATTTTTAGCATTTTCATCAAAAACCAATAAACCTTAATGAATTCCACTTAAAAATTAAATCAAATTTATTTATATAACCTTATTTACATAAAAAATTACGAGTTTCCGACAAACACGAATATATCCATCCTCATATCCCTTTAACATTTTTCCTTGCACCGATTTTCCAATCGAATAACTCATTTCATTTCGTAATTCAAATCGTTAAAAAAAATATATATCCTCGCCGTGCTCCGTTTCAGTGTATAAAACTGTTTAATCTACCCTGCCAGGATAACATGAAATGGAAATCGTCTGACTCAATATGTATTTGAATTATCACGGGGGAAAAAATAAGGTGTGGATTTAACTTTTTCTCGTTCAATTTTCGTATTAAAGGTAGCCGCCCACGATTCAACTTCCGGGCGAAAATTATAATCGGTAAATTAAAAACAAAAAATAATATAAGAAAAACGAGAAATCCTTCCCATTGAATAGTAAGGCGTGCAGGCTATACATTTCAGGCATTCTAACTGCAACACTTACAACACTGCACCACACTAAGTTGGCAATACAAGTAGCTATCAAGCAAAGCCGCAAACAAAAATCGAAAAAACGCTGCATTGGAAAATAAGATGAAAATTGCTTAGTTCAAAATAGCTTTCTGCTATCGACAGCAACATCAATTTTTTTCCTCGCAGGATTTTCTGCCGACCACTAAAACGTATATAAAATGCTCTAGCTCTCCTCTCGTAACCAGCCATAGGGTTTTGATATCGGTTTGACTGCTGCTGTGTACAACTACAGGCGGATGCGAAGGTAATTCGATGTGGTTTCGGAGATTTCAAAAACGAACAAACGGAAAATTGGTAATTTATGAAATCTTCTGGTCATAACGGTATGTTCATTCATGTGAACATGCAACGACGACGCTGGAGTCAGTGTGTGTATGTGATATTTCTCGGTAATATCGAAACGAGCTCTAAAAAATTTTTAAAATATTTCAAAATACGAAAAATCCTGTACAGTGTAAATTATTATTTTCCTGGGAAATTCGCGAGCGCAATTTTTTCTCCGACAAAAAAAATCCTTCCCTCTGCAGACATGACGCGCAGATATGTTCGTATAGCTCTCTTTGCCCTCATATACACATATCCGAAAGAAGGACGAAGAAATCTAGTGGAAAATTGATGCGAAAGGAGTATGGGAAAATTGTCTTTGCTTGTTTTGTTGTTACTATATGTGTTGGGAGTGAGCATATCGGTCGGTCGTGTCGTTTGGCACAGCTTGGATAACAACCAAATTTTATTAGAATCGAATTTTCTATACTTCTCGCCATTTAGGTGATGGCATTTCCCAGGATCTTCGAGGTATAGTTTGCAAATCGATTTGATGCTATGCAAAGAGTGTATAATATCATCGTCGGCGCCGTGGCACATGTAGAGCCATATACGAACGCCTGCGATATTGTACATTATTCAAAATGTGCGGCATCTTTGTGGATTTTCTGGGATGTTCGTAATTCGACAGAATTGGCCTCAATATCGTGTGTGTATTATGTCATCGAAGCCATTTTTCGTAGGTACTAACCAAATTACTTTGCTTCATCGACGCTTGGACGTGTGGATATACGTTATGTATTCTCTTTTGTGCATTGGCATAGAAAAAAGGATACTATAAATTCCCTGCGGCCTGTTCTTAAACAAGCTGGGCTGGGATACAATCTATCTATTGGTACGTAGAGAGGAACATCGTCAGCAAAAAAGGGTTTTTTTGCATCACAACTGAGTGCATGTCTATACATTATTACATTTTGAAAGCACAGAGCAATACAGTATGCAATCTACTCGTGGTTCTTCATCTTCTGCTACGCTACTTTGTAATTGAAAGCTGGCTCGCAGCTATCGTTCGTTTGAACTTACTTTACGCCACGATGCATCGACCACTCCTCGATAAAAGGAAAAATCAACTCTGTGTTCAATCGTTTGGTTGTACATAGCCAGGACAATGCAAAGAGATAGTCTTATAAGTGTACATTTCGCTACAAATGGGATGATAACAGACATCGACGACCCATCAAAAAGAAGGAAACGGCTGAGGGCTGAGCTGTGTGTATGAGGATAGAAGAATGCTCGTTTCATCGCACATCACAAAGAATTCACTCTTAAATCTTTCACGTGTATCTCTCTCCTCTGTACAATCATGGTATGACCTTAATTCCTTGATTGTGTGCTTGGTTTCATGTAGTGTGCTAGGGCGTTTTACGTTGGTTGGAAATAGTGGTTCGCTTTTGCCGTTTTTTAGGGTTTCAGCAAGGATATACGAAGGTAGAAAGTCCTTAGATGTTTGTTGCCGCATATTAAATCTAGAAAAAGATATTCTCTGACAATGCACAAAACCTCGTCATAAGCTATAGCAAGGTAGAACCAAAGGAATTTTGCATTTTATTAATTTACCTAATTAGACAAATCTATCTGAAAATACGGATATTATAGGATCTACACAGCGACCAAAAGTCACTAATTCTGCAAATTCGGAGAGTCGAGTATTTGTTTGAACTTCTGCCAGGTTGGCATTTATCTAAATCACTGTTTATCAAAAGGTCGTCCACGGTTAAAATGGCAATTGTTTCCGAAGAGATGCTTTAAATGTTTAGCATTTGGGGACTTTGCGAAGGACTGCAATAGTCAGCACGCCATAGGTCAAATATGTGCTTCCAGTGTCGTCACAAAGGCAAAGGCATTCTGCGTCGAAGAAACCAATTGCATTGTGTGCAAGGAGTCAGGTAGGGCCAACTATAATCACAAAACTGGATGCTTAAAGCGTCCAGTATATCAGGAGGCAATAAAACTAATCCTCAAATGAAATTCTTGCAGCTGAATCTGAATCACTGCCAGGTAGCACAAGATCTGTTATCTTATCCAAAGCGGAGTTGTCACAGCGATGACCAACGTCGTACACGTGTGTAGGTGCCACGCTCCGCCACGATGGAACGAAACAGAGTTCGAGGGTTTTCTGGACGCACTTGTGTACGATGCGAGCATACTCATACTCCCGTGATAATCGCGAGAAATTTGGTTGCGCGGGTTCGGGAATGCGGGGCAACCGCGAAACAAATAAGCGAAGACGAACGCTTTTGGATACTTTCTCTCAACTTGACATTGTTCAAATGGACTCGGGGAACGCTAACACTTTCACAATAACATTACATTCGTGAGCATTTCGTTGATTACAGCTAGGAAGTGGCAAGCTAGCAAGCAGTACACGCATAGCTACCATCAGGGAATTTCATTCTCACTAGCGGATAGATAGTCTATATAACGAGATCGCTAACTGTAGGATGGTCTACGAGACGCTTTGATGAGGCGTCGTTCATAGAGACCCTGTGTGATGTAGGTATACACTTAACGGATCAACGGAGCAGATAGCCTTGCAACTGACCGATCTACTATCAATAGCATGCGACACGCCTCCATGCCAAGAAAGGTTTCGAAAAATACTGGTGGACCGAGTATATCGCGAGTGGGGGACGCGAGTGCTTCAGAACTCGGCCAGCGGCTTTATCAATGTTCGACACAAGCATTCAATGATTTGCTCGAGGCTTATAAAGCAGCCCGTAGATCTCTAAAATTTGCAATTAAAAGAAGCAAGCAAAATTGCTTCAAACCGCTCTGTGAGGACGCGGACACAAATTTATGGGGAACGGCGTATCCAATTCATGTTGAGGAAGTGCCGGACATTTGAATGGGGGAGATCTCTGTACAATTTTCTTTATGACTATCATCATAAAGAAAATTGTACAGAGATCTCCCCCATTCAAATGTCCGGCACTTCCTCAACATGAATTGGAACCTGCGAGACAAAACCTTCAACCGATTAGAATTACCACACCCCCTGAACCCCCGAACTTTTAAAAGCAGCATCCAGGCTTGAATATGGTATGACCCTGTTCGCGTCCGTAATAGCGTGTTGGAGGCGGCAGTTCTGACTTTGCTCGGAAAGTTCACTGACGCCTTTGGAAGTTGCCTAGAATAACGGACTTTCCCGCAATCATAGAAAAGGCAAAAAATTGTGCTTATTCCAAAACCAAATAAGCTTGCTGGTCAGCCTAACCCTTATCGCTTTATTTGCTTACTCGACCCAACGGGAAAAGTGTTCGAACGAATTATATATAACCGGTTGTCAGAAGTAATGGAAGAACGGGGACGTCAATACTCGTTTAGACGTGCGCGGACAACGGTAAATACAATAACCATGGTAAACAGGATAGCGACGGAATCACTATGTAAAAGTACCTACTTGTTGTGCTGTTGTGACTCTAGACGATAAAAATGCATCTAAATCTGCGAATTGGTCGTGTTTTCACGCCGCTCTGCAAAATATTAATGTACCCAACTATCAAGCTGTGGTAATTAGGAGTTGCATACTTCTCACATCGCATCTTAAGTTATAATACTAGCAAGGGACACAAGAGTACCACAGGGATCTATTCTTGGCCAACTTTTGTGGAATATCAGTTCGATACTATCTTAGAGCTCACTAGGCCGAAAGATGTGACAGTAGTAGGTGTTTTTTTGTTTCTTGACGTCATAGCAGTCGTAGACGAAGCTGTCGCAAGGGACCCGGAGTTGGTCGAAATGTACACAAGCGAGGCGAGTACAACTATCAAACTGTACCTGGAAACCGATGAATTAGAGTTCGCCGATCAGAAAACTGAAGCAGTCCTAATTAGGAAGCGCCGAAAGAAAGCGTTTTCTCCAAATCAGCGTCGGAGAGTGTATCACAACTTCTAACCAAGCCGTTAGGTACTTGGGGGGTTATGAATGACTCGAGACTAAATTTTGGAGAGTACCTGAAGTGTGTAGGTGTTAAGGCGGCGACCGCCACGCCGCCGGTTCTAGCAAGAATTTTTCCAAATATAGGTTACCGGAGGGCAAGTAGCAGCCTCCTATTGTCGAGGGTAGTAACATCAACATTATATATGCCTCGCCACTTTGATCTAATGCACTACGGTTTCCCTGTAACGCAAATCCCTTAAACGCGATCTATCGTAGATGTGCTATGTTTACCGAACCACATAACATGAAGCCGCCTATGTGGTAGGGTGTATATGATGTACCAGTATTTTCAAGTACCGATTTCCCGTTTTTTTTGGTACCTGTTCAATACCGACTCGCTTCTGAGTACCGGGTTAAAACCGACAGACGAGTTGGTTCTTTGGTAGGTATACCGGGTTAAAACCGATCGACGAGTCGTTTTTTTTGGTACCGAGTAAAAACCGACTCACGATTCGGTTTATTGGTACCGAGTTAAAAAAAAAACCTGGTACCGATTCACTTCAACCATGAGCCGGGTTTTTCAGGTTTTTTTGGTACCGGGTTAAAACTGGCCGACCCTTCGTTTTTTTGGTACCGACCTACGAGTCAGTTTTTTTGGTACCGAGTTAAAAAAAACTGACCGACGAGTCAGTTTTTGCTACCGATTCACTTCCACCGGTTTTTTGATATAGGGTTAAAACCGACTGACGTGTCGATTTTTGGTACCGAGTTAAAACCGACCGACGACGGGTAGTTTTTTTTTGGTAATGGGTTAAAACCGACCTACGAGTCGGTTTTTTTGGTACCGGGTTAAAACTGACCGACGAGTCGTTTCTTTGGTACCGGGTTAAAACCGACTTACGAGTCGGTTTTTGGTACCGTTTCAGTCCTACCAGGAGCCGGTTTTTTGGTACCGTAAAACTGACGGACAGGTCAATTAAAACCGAAAAACAAGTCAGTGTTTTATTCAGGTTTTTCAAAAAACCGGTATAGAGCTAAAAGATCATATTAAAAATATGTTGCTTAATTGCCTTCAGTTCGGTTATGTCGTCGATTTGTTTCGGCTGATGTTCTCGAGGCCTCCGAAAGAGAGAGAGAGTTCACGAATAAGATAAAGCTATAAAATGTCCTATTTCCTGAACCTAGTGTGGTCTGGCAGAATTTTAGAATAAATAATTGGCGAACTGTCCAATATTGTACCTAGGCTGCAGAAATGTTAATGACATCTAATTTCCAAGTTTTTAACTGCTTCTTTTGTAGAGCTGTTGAGAAAGACAGTACCCTTTGTTGAGCTATTTATCTGAGTTATATCATAGTCGGCTACATGGGTTGTGAACCCAAAAACCACCATAAACTGAATCCGCTGACGACGCGACGGTGCGATTCGAACCCACGACTGTGTTCTTCGAAGTCGAGCGCACCAACACAGAAACAACCGAATTTTGAATTGCATAATAGAATTCGAAAAACGGTTCAATGACTGGTTCTGGATTTTCCTTTCCTATAGCAACCTCAGGTTACCGAACTCATGACAGACACGAGGCAACATGAAATTAAATCCTTCAAAATGTACTTACTAAAATTTCAGAATCATATGGCGTCAACATACCTGTAATACAAAAAAAGTCAGATTTAGGATAATTTTCGACATAAAAGTACTACTATGTGAACATTTAATTCTTAATCTTATTATTCAATTTAGCCCAGCCATCAGTCGAATCCTTTTATCTCTCAACAGATCAAATTCCGGAGCTACTCAAAACACAATTGACATTGAATTGGAAACATAATACACAAAAAAAAAAATCAAAAACAATCATCCCTTCGGCAGGCGCTTGATTTTTTCCAGAAATCGTCGACAGAATAAATCTTATAAATAATTTCTCATCATTCAGTTAGCTCAAATACGCTTGCAATGAAGTCCTGAAATCTTATCCTCTACACGAATTTCAACAACAGATATTAAATAAGACGAGCGGATAAAGATGATTTCAATTACAGCCTCTATCTGTGCGTCAAGCCAAGGCTGGCAGGACCTGTATAGAGTCAGACCTCTCCCTTAATCTTGTGCTCTCTCTCTGTCTGTAAATGGCACCGCTGCACTCTAAACAGGCATGAAAATCGGCAATGACGAAGCAATGAACGTTGATTATGAAACGAAGCGTAATACGTATACGAATGAAAAGGCGCCTGTGAACGAGTGTACATATCCTTGAATGTCGGGAGAGAAGAACATGAAACGGATTCTAATTATAATTACATGGCATATTCTAAATCGTCATCATCCACCCGTACCCATACTCCGTGTGTCTTTCGTTCGTTCTCGATATATCCTTTGCTCCTTGTGTATACGAACATGATTTTATTCGATTCTTTTCATTTTGTAATACGAGCTTCGTGAATAAAAAGTTGCTTTACGCTGGAAGCAAATGACATGAAATTGAGCGAAGCACAAGGTGGAAGGAGACATCGAGAGAAAGACAAAAAAAAACCGGAAAATGGAATAAAGGACAGCTATATGATTTCAAAAGTTTGCTGCAGGACGAAATTGTCCTTGAATAGAATGCGCTGATTTTTTTTCTTCTTTTCAGAAGTCATATCCGTTCGTCGTCGACTGATTGTGCTGATTTTTTCTCGTGCCCCTCTTCTTTATACAAAGCGATTACATTCGCTACGAGCTAATCCTTGCAAATTGTCCGTACGAGAGGATTCACTTTGCAATTTGTCACACTTTCCTTTCATACGATTCAGCAGCACCTTCTTATTGTCGCGATCACGTTATCCTATGCCACCGACCGTTCATAGTCCCGTAATTGAGAAGGCAATTACGTGAAATTTATTTTCGTCCATTTTTATCCATCGACTACAACATACTGGGTGGAGAAAATAAAAAAGAAGAAGAAGAAGAAGAAGACTACGGCAAACAGGAATAGAGAAAATCGCTAAATGAAAAATTGAAAGGACGATTTCATTGTTTGCTAGATCCGTTGTCGTCGTCGACGTCGGTCGTTGGACGAACATTTCCACGAAGCAAAAGAAGAAGATGATGAGGAAAATATCAGTTCGTAACGTCTAAGCTTCATGTTGGCTGTACTAAAGCCATTTGGGGCGACAGATTCGACTAATCCACCCCGAAATTGGATGTGTTTTCATCGTAATCCGAAATGACTGGCCTTTACATGTCAGGCAGTTTTCTGTTTTGGTTTTTTTTTGGCCTTCCAGCTTAGATCTTTGCAAGGACGAGGACGTTAACGACGGGGTATTACTTTGGACACGGTAAATAATTCAGAAAAGTCGATGGTTCTCATCACTTATGTGTGTGCTGATAAAGATAATTGTGTTTTTATACCCTTCACTCGTAGAGTAAAGGGTATATTAACTTTGTCATGAAGTTTGTAACGCATTGAAGGAAGCATCTCCGACCATATAAAATATGTATATATATGATCAGCATGACGAGCTGAGTCGATTGGGCGATGTCCGTCTGTCTGTGTGTCCGTCTGTCCGTCTGTCCGTCTGTCCGTCTGTTGCTACGCGTTTTACTCGGCCAGTTTAAAAGCTATCGAGCTGAAATTTTGCACACATGTTTCTTTTTATTGCAGGCAGTTTGTATGTTTGAATCGCTAAAATTCGACCGTGGGGTCATGGGGCTGCCATACAAACCTAACCCCCCCAATTTGGTTTTTCTAAGAAAAACTTTTTCATGTGTTTACTAAATTCAACGAAATTTCACACAAATGTGTTTCTATTGATGACACAAAACATACGTAAGATTGGATCAAATCGGACCATGGGGTCATGGGGCTGCCATACAAATGTGACTCCCCAAATTAGGTTCTTCTAAGAAAAACTTTTTCATTTGTGCACCAATTTGAACCAAATTTCACACAAATGTGTTTCTATTGATGCCACAAAATATATGTAAGAATAAATGGAATCAGACTGTGGAGTCATGGGGCTGTCATACAAACCCAGTCCCCAAATTGAGTTTTTCTAAGAAAAACTTTTTTATTTGTCCACCAATTTCAATCAAACCTCATAAAAGTGCATTTCATTTGATGCCAAAAAACATGTGTAAAAATGAATGGAATCGGACGATGGGGTCATGGGGCTATCATACAAAGCCAACCCCCTAAATTGAGTTCTTCTACGAAAAACTTTTTTATTTGTGCACCACTTTCAACCAAAACTCGTAAAAGTGCACTTCAATTGATGCCATAAATAATCGGACTATGGAGTCATGGGGCTACCATACAAGCCCAACCTCCCCATTTTGGATCTTCTAAGAAACATTTTTTCTACACCAATTTGAAAAAACCTCAATGCGTCTTTATCAAAACAAAAAAAAAGTAAAACAAATGGAATCGTACTATGCGGCCATGCTCCCGCATGCCCCCAATAAAGTTTTCTGAGATATTTTTTTTTATTTTACCACTTATTCCAACCAAACCTCACACAAATATTGTTTTATCGACGCCACAGAATTTGTCAATATCAAATATTATGCGAAAACAGAAGGAAAAGAATGGGGAAGGATTAAATACAAGTCATAGGTTTGTCCCAAAAAACTTTTAGCCCGAGGAGAGTGAAGGGTATTCAAATTTCGGCCGCGCCCGAAATTAGCCTCGGTCTCGTTACTGTTTTCCCCAGGGGCGGCGGCTCGGTAGTATATTGGAATGAAGTGAGAAAAATGTAATTTGATGTAATAGGGGAAAAAATGAATGGAATTTGATTTTCAAAAATATGAGAGATGTGTTCTCGCAATTGGAATTAGGTACCTACTTTGAGCACATTAGGCACTGGCCATTAAGGTTTTTTCTCGGGGAGTCGAATATTCCAACGCCCGAAAACTATACATCTTCACTTAGCACTGTTTGAGTGTCAATATTTGATTACACCGATATCATGCCTTCCAATCTCCGAAATCATGTAATAAATCTAAGGCTTAAATCGAGCGGCTGAATTCGACGTGAAGTTTTCGGTCAAATCGTGTGACACTTAACTTTTCAAAACATGCCGAAATGAGTCCCACGGTCGAGTGTTGATCCATTCTCGAAGCATTTTAAAATCAGAACTGAAACGGTTTTCAAGCTCCAAATATCCTATGGAGACATCTTGTTGACACCCTATAAGCCAATTTGTCAACAATAATGTGGATTGATTCGGCTTCCCGTCTTCTCTATTCATTTCTATATATCATACGAGTTCATGAGTTATGCATTAGATTTTCCTGTATACATTCCCGTATCTAGCCGTGTCTGTTTCGTATTAAATAAAACGTCATTTCGCTAACGACGACGGGATTACATCTTCAGTCTATTCAATCCAATTTATCTGACATGGACACTTTACTATAGTCGTATAATACAGCACCAGTATTTTCGCTTTCATTCTGAGAATTTTCTTTTTTTATAAATATATTGCGCAAATACAGCAAGACATTTTATGTCCATCCAAATGTCAGTCTGAAAAGGAAGAGCGAAATCTAAAACGTAAAGTGTCACATTAAAACAAGAAGGAAAACCTAGACCTCGACAGAAATTCGCGGAAGGTGGACGAATGGTAGGTTCCGAATGTTTCAAGGTAAGTAAAATTATTGTAAACACACGGGCGAGTATCCTGTCTGCGGATGGAATAGTTTTCCAGAAATTTCTCTTGGGGACCACGAAACTGACATGTTTCATTTCGTTCGTTACCTTGCCGTTTAGTTTTTACAATTTACTTTTGATATTGCTACATTTTACGATACCGGAGTAGAACTATGAGTAAATATTATCTTCGGGAATCACCTAGTTCTGTAAAAATATGATGTTTGAAGTAGTAAATGAAAAAATAGATTACGGGCAGATTTCTGGTACACCTTATCGTATAGGTAGATAAGACGCACACCATTTTCTGAAAGCTTTTACATTATATTGCATTGCATTTTTGTTTAATTTGCATTGTTACGCCATATTTTGTTACGCAATTTCAAAATATGGCGACACTATGCAAAATAAACAAAAATTCAATTCAATTTAATTTGAGAGTTTTCTGAAAATTGTGTGTGTCTTCTCTATACGATAATACTAACCATTAGATAAGATGAACGAGAAACTGGTCCTACAAGTTTCCAGACCATGGCGAGAAAAATGATAATTTCCATCACGGCAGTTTGGAGCTTTTGCGAGACCAGTGGCGTAGGAACTTTGCGGAACCTTTTTACTAAAATTTTTACTTATAAACTAATCAAAATTCTTTGCAGATTCAGTTATAAGGCTATCTTCCTTGTAATAACTCTTATATAGAATTTAATATACATTACATATACAAATGTACATAGTTTAAGTTTCTTTTGTAGTGACTAATTTCTTCTTTTGAAATACCTACTAGCACCGACGGCAGCCCCATGACTTAATGGTACGATTCCACCACTTCCTTCGTAAGTATATTTTCAGGCTGTCTTAGGCCGCGCGCAGACTAAAAGCGTATTGGAGCGTAGCGTAGCGTAAAACCTGTCGCCTGATACAATCGTTGTATTGGACAGGTTTTACGCTACGCAACGCTCCAATACGGCCGCGCGCACACTAAAGGCGTAACGTAGCGTAGAAAATGATGCCCAATACAAGTGTAAGCTAACTTGAGTGTAAAACGTGCATACTGGGAGCGTAGCGTAATAATGATATGTAATTTTACACAGTTGTGAAAAGCTACTCAAACAGTTAGGAAGTATAATCGTAAAAATAGTGTCTGCAAAATTACGTCGTCTGATATTATTAAAAAACATCTTCCTAAAAAAAAAACAATTTCTCAAGAAGAAGAGAATCGGTGTGCATCCAATCAATAAATTAGGTACGCCACAGATTTGGAGAATTTCACCATTTATATTCGGAACTTCGAAATCACCCTGAAAAATTTTATGATTATACCAGAATGTCACTTGAAACATTTGAATATATACTTAAAAATATTAAAGAGGATATTCAGAAACAGAAAACCAATTTCACCGGAAGAGAGACTAATAATTACATTAAGGTAATTCACATTTATTTCAAGAATAAATTTTTTGTGAACAGGAATAAATGCACATCTTTAATAATTTTCAAAGTTTATCACTCTATCCGCGGAAAGTGATGATTGTGTCGAAGATTGTTCCGTGTATTTCAAAAAAATGGTTTGAATTTCATTGCGAATTCGTAGTTTTTGCCCTTGTGTAAAATTTTTCATCATTGGAAGCAAACTTTAAAAAAATAACAGATCCTCATCTTTTTCATCATTTTTTTCGCGCAGAATATCCATTTTCAATAAACGATTTTTTCGCTTCCAGGTCAATCATTTCGGCAGTTTCAGTGCTGGTAGCATTTAGTCGTTTTTTAGTTTTTGACTTTCTTTTAGAAGCTTCACTGTTTTCAATTTCATAATCAAGAGTTGAATCGCTGATTGGCAACTCCAAATTTGCCGATTCATCGATAGTTGCACCATCAATTGAGACAAAAGGTGTGTTTTTTTGGTTATCCCGTGTAGGTTTGGGTAACGAAACTTCATATAAAAAAAATGACAGGTGCGTCAGCTGTCATTTTTTTTATATGGAGTTTCGTTACCCAAACCTGCACGGGATAACCAAAAAAACACACCTAATGTTTTCAGCAGTAACAACTTCTTTTAAAATATTTCCTTCCATTTGTGTCGGCATTATTTTCTGTTTAACAAATGACATTAATTCGCCATACTTGAATTTAATGCCAGATGACTTTGGAGCTGCAGAGCCAGATGGTGTCGATGGTTCCGTTCTTAAAGCCCGTCGATATTGATCCTTCAAATATTTCCATTTCTTCTTACACTCCTCTTCTGTAATATGAAAATAAAACGATGAAATGTGTATATTCAGCGGATACTATAGCATTACAAAATTGCAATGTTTTATTTGTTCTAGGTATTTAGCAACTGGGATGACATTTCGTGGTCTTGCATTCAGTTTTCGAGTGGGGGAAAGTACAATAAGAAAAATAATTACAGAAACTTGCAATGCGATATTGTCAAAACTATATCCTATGCATTTGCAGATGCCGTCAGAAGCTTCATTTTTAAAAATAGCAGAAGACTTTTATGAAAAATGTGGTTTCCCCAACTGCATAGGAGCAGTGGATGGAAAACATTGCAAAATACGTTGTCCTCCGAAAACTGGTTCTCTATATACAAAAAATACTCCACATGCCCACTTTCGATCAAGGTGTGAAATAAGTGTCCTTTTATGTCCTTTTTCTGAGCTTTCCGATCAACTTTTTTCTTAGCAAATTTAATGGTAGAGTCTCCAGCTATTATAGATTCTGAAAAGTGATAAAAGTAGGGACAACTTGAATTATTCTCGTAGTTATGGCTTTGGAAAGATACACGGGAAACTCGAATATTTTCCATTTAAGCTCGACTTATTCCTTTGAGGGTCCTTGAAACAGGAAACAAACACCGGATAGGTAATGTACTCGACGTCCCCTTTGATATGATACCCCGCATGCCGACCTCCGACCAAGGATTGAAGAGTATCCTTTTTTGTCCTTTTTGCGACCTTTCCGATCAAAATGTTTTTTTTTTTTAGCAAAAACAGTTGTAGATTCCTGGGAACCCACTGATTTAAAAACAACAAAAATTAGCCTTACTCTATTTTTTTCTATTTGGAGGCCTGAATTGGGATATTTTGACTGCACTATTATGCAAAACTAACTGAATATTTCAAATTTATGAATATTTACTTTCCGCTTAAAGACGCCGAACGGACTGAAGACGAAGGAATTAATCTTTTGAGAATAGTTTTTGTCTCCAGCAATTTTGATAAGAAAGTCGAAAAAAGAGTCCATAAAAAACGTGAATTTTCGTTATAATCTTTCAATGTCGTATACACTCGTGTCGTGGCGACTGGCGAGGACGAAACTACGAACGATTTGTATATGAAATCCAATCCAGCCTCCTAAATCATATTTATTTGCGAATGTATCTACATACACATATAGCGCTCGCTATTCATCTTCTCTTAAATGAGAAAAGTTTTTCTTTTTCTCACTCCCCTCCCCCCCATCGCCACATCTTTCGCTACTTCTCGGGGCCTATTCCGTGGTAAAGAGACAAAACCTTGAAATGAAATTTTCTTCTGCCTTTTCTCTATACGTACGAGTATATTCAGACACTCGTTTCGGAAATTTTCCAATGAATTTTTCCCTATGACACTTTGGGTAGATAATGTCGTATCCTTGTAGCATATACGAGAGTATTATAGAGAATGTTCATGTTAGAGGGAGTGTGAAAATTCAGCGATATTTGTCTACCAAAGGCAAATTCATACTCGTATCCACACAAGACATTAGATAGATATACAACGCAAGAAAGCTGGTGACTCGAATAATGACACTGTCAACTATTCAAGGCACTTTGATTTTCAGCACACAAAATGTTTAGAAGCTTAAAATGGAGGAAAATTCGCCAATTGTGTACGAGCAGAGAGGGTTGTGGAAAATGTCGGTTGAATCCTGATTTTGTGTACCTATGTACAAGACATACAAGGCAAGTATGTGAAAGACATACATAATTCGGTATAGAATTAAGCTTATTTCTAGAATTTATATGTTGGGTTCGCTGGAAATGTTAACATTTTACAGACTTTCAAAAAATTAAAACATATCCATAGCATTCAGCAGTCTGACAGCTTTCGAGTTTTCTTCGAATTTTCTTTGGATATTCACACATTTCACACAGATCCAAAATGTTTATGTTATTTGTGTGGAAATTCAATGAATATTGAAAAGCTCGTGAGAAATGTAGAAATGCTGTATAGTCATATAATAAGAGGTAAGTGTTAGGTCCAAGAGAATGTACATGATTTGAATAAATTCTTGAAAATTCCTCTGACGGTAGAAAGACTTTAGCATATTTCACAGCAGGTTATAGCACGAGCAACTACATACGATATGCAATATCGAAACATTGTGAAATGAGATTTGAAGGGCAATCCGATAAATTGTGGGCATCCTTTATAAAGTTGTTGTCGGGCTGCTGGATACTTTGACACTGTTGCTGGTTGATATGGTTTTTGCCTCCAGTATTTGATGTGGACATATTCCAAGTAATGTTTATTATGTATGTATACACTTCTCAAATGTATACTCAAAGAAAAATTCAATTCCGTGAAAAGCTTTTCTGGTAAGATAATCTTGAAAAGGTCGATGATGATGCTTGGTCTTCGCGTTTATCCTTATCACTCAATTTACCTGGAAGAACATTTTCTGATGTATGATTTGAAGGTTTCATTTCGATTTAAATAAATGAAATTTTCTAGATATTCTTTTCCTGGAATGGGAGTTACAGAAGTGAACGACACTCATATACAGGCAGTGGCATTTACATTTATGTATATTATTTGAATTCAGTGAGTAATTAAAATTTTGAGTGTAGGTAGGTACTGACTGGATTTACAGCAAAACAATGCATCACCCTAAAATAACTAAAATGAACTGAAACATTTCAATAAGTACCAAAATTGTCAATGTTTTCTTTTTTTTTAAATTCACTAGGTACTACTATACTATACTATACTGTTACTGTGCTGCTAACTGAAATCTTCAAATTTCTTTCCTTCTAAAATAAAATCACAATAAACATAACAATTCAGTCAAAATAAATATCAGCACATCAGCTTCTTACCTGTTTTCTTTGCTGGCGATACCTTATCCTGGCTGGTAGCTGCTTGCCTACTCTTTTCAGCTTCAGCCTTTTTGGCACAATCACATGTTGGCACGGGAGCGGCGGCGGCTGCTGCTTTCGCAGCTTCTTTTTTATCTTTCTTTCCCATCGTTTATTTCTATTGAATTTTAATACTGATGTTTGGTAACTTGTTTTAAAATATTTTCGCTTTTAATTTAATCCCTTCTTATTTTCTATGTTTACTAAATTTTCAGCAACTAGCGGCGGATTTATTTGATTTTTAATTTTTTGTTTTGATTAGTTTTAGTTAAAGCATTTGCTATTTGCTATTTTTTTCGATTTATTTCATAACATTAAGATAGATTTCATTTTTAGTAAATATATATTTGATTTGTGGATTTATTTATATATATATTGATTTTTTCGGTTGACTTTTCTTTTAAAATTTCACAACTTTAACTCAAGGCTTCGTCTAGAGAGGCCTTCCAATCACTAAATATACTTTGCTATATCATTGTAACACTTTTTTTTTAAATAGTTTTTGGTTGACGCTAACAATTTTTTTTTAGAGATTTCTATAATACTGCGATGAACTACTAGATAACTATTTAGATACGGGAGAGAGTCAATTGGCTAAAAGTTGATTACAATGTTCACTATAGTATGTCGTTTATCGATATTTTTGTCGATTTCGGCGTCACACCTGTATTTTTTGTAAATATTAATTAAATTACTGGTGAGTTTTCTTGATTTTAAAATGTAAAATTAAGAAAACTATTGCACATTCGATGTGGATATTGTGTTTTTCATTTTGTTTTACCTGCAAATTTGCAGAAAAAGTGATTTTTGACAAATGCAATTTAAATCTTAAAATAGTAGCATTTGAACGTATCAATAAATCGAAAGAATATGTGAAGATATCTGTTCAGCGTTTAGTACAATTTTAACTACTAATATCAAAATAACTCTCCAAATGCATATTTTATCCACATATCCAGATTTCCATCACAAGGCCTGAATACACCTCGGGTAAAAGTGAAAAGGGATTTTTTCCCGTTGCAATTTTTTTTAGCGAAATTTAATACTTACTGTCGTGGAATATGTCGGAAACGCTGGGGAATTCTAAAAACTAAAATACGAAAATAATTTTACAATTTGTCTCTGCTATTTTATGTATGTGCAGGGTGGAGCAGAGGTAAGGCATGTTTTTTGAACTGCTAGTACGCGGCAACGAGAGGGGGTATTGACTTTGAATATTGAATGAATGTTGGCAGACTGCCCATACAATGCAGTTTCAGTCGCTATGGAGCGTAGAGCATCGTGTGTTCGTTGTCGAGCAGTACTTTAGAAACAATGATTCCGTCTTTCCGAAATTTGCTACAGTCTTCATGAGGTTCCCCCTCGACGTCCAACTTTAAAATTTTGACGGAAAAGACGTTGCACTTCGACGTTCAACTCTAAAATTTTGACAGAAAAGACGTTGCACTGTGACTACGGAATCAATTCCGAATTTCTATGGAGACGGGTTTGAATTTGGTGAAATCAGTGAATCCTTTCAGGAAATATGGCCAAAGCCGGCTTGAGTTTTCGTCAAACCCGTCAAGCAAACACTAGAGAAATGAGCAGACCCTTTCAGCTTTTTTTCTGTCTAATTTTTGTAATTCGGCAATAGCAATTCTGTTATCGCGGGTGTAAGTCATTCAGTGGCAATAGATATGGCAATAGCAATTCAGTCATTGCAGGTGGGAGTTTTTCAGTTTACTGAAATACGTTCAAGAGATGGCTAGTAGTTTCCTGGACAATTTTTCAGGAATGTGAATATTTGATCTGCTATTGCGCCCCCGCGAAGAGAGAGATTGAAATCTGCCGTTCCGTTAAGGGAAAAACAGGATAAAATGATCAATTTGTGAAATCTAATCCGACAAAAGGAGGAGAAAATTCGGTATATTACGCTTTCAGGTCCCCAAGGGAATTTTTTCTTGTTCTTCTTATCGACACTAGCGACACTTATCTTACCGTCCGTCATATAGCGGACACATAGCGGAAAATATCGGAAACATCAAAAATTTCCCTTGGGGACCTAAAAGCGTAATGTACTGAAAATTCAATGCATTTAAATATAGGCAACTGGACCGTGGTTTCCAAACTTACCAGATTTTTCATAAGCTATCTTGCTGCCCCTGGTCATCAATTCGGGGGACGGGGATGGAATTACTCAAATCGGAAAGTTCTTTCAAGAGATATAGACAAAAGCTATGGAAATAATTTTTGTATTGGCAAATTTTGCAGATTTTTCGATAGGTATTCGATGTGGTTGCTCAATTAGGTGGGAGGGGTGGAATTTAACGATTTTCACTAATCCATTCAGGTGAAATAGGCAAAAGAATGTGAGAAGGAATTGTCTTCATAATTTCGCTCTCATTGTGAACTTTTCGCATGTTGCAATACTACGTATTCCGGTATTTAGGGCAGTGAATTCATTGAAATCCTCTAATTCGTCCAGGTGATGTTCGAAGCTTATTTAGTGGGTCAAATTCACTAAACTGCACTCATTGTGAATTTTTCACATGTTTGAATGGCTGTTCAGGTATTAAGGGAATATTCCAATCATGCGGCGAAAATTAATTACCAATCCGCTATTCCGTTCAAGAGATGTCGCCAAAAATCGGGGAAAGCTGTTTCTTTCAAATTTTTGTTAGAGGGTTTGGAATACAAATTTACAGAAATGACAGGATAAGACCAATTGTGTAGTCACTAGGTGATTTCAGATTGCAAATTGTGATGGGGGATTTTTTTTTATTTATTATGTTTTTTGGGGAGCTGAGCTTGAATCCAGAGCACCCCACCAACATTTCGTTGCAGAACAGGGCCAAAACCGAAAAAACGAATATTTTCGGAGTTTTACGGTTTTTTGGGTTATAACTTCGAAAGTGCACATTTATCCGAAAACCTGTTCATAAATATGTTAGGTCCAACGCTACATTTATCTTTAAAATGGGTCAAGCGGTATTGCTACTGATGATAGTAATTTTTTTGCGATTTTGACCCTGTTTCAGGACGAAATTTTGGTGGGAAGCTCCGAATTCGTGCTCAGCACCCCACAAAACATAAGAAACAAATAAAATCTTTTCTCCACCACATTTTGCAATCTCATGTACTAGATTTACCACCTAGTTACTAGACTACGAGGGTAAAAAAGAAGTTTCCCGAAATGTTGCTCATTTGGTTACCCGTTCAGGAGTGTCTGCAAATTTCAGTAGCTTTTTAGCTATTCTAGGTGAAAAGCAAACCCAGAAATAATGTTCAGAGCGGTTCAATTTCCCCAGCTGTTGTATATTCTAATGGGGTTAACATATTTCAGGAAATTACTCCCCCGCCTCCTCATCCCGAAGGACTTCGACCTTTGATGGAAAAAAAGTATTGAACGAAAATTGACGAAAAGAACAGAAAGATTGGACCCCCGGTCTAATTTACCGAAATACGTAGATCCGATCAAGATATATTGAAAAAAGTAGGCGCTGTGAATTATGCCATTGAGGATTAAGTTCATTCAGGACAAGAGAGAGCGGAGTGAAACATATGGGAGAAAATTATCTGTCCGTTCTCTTCGTCAACTTTCGTTCAATACTTACTTTCCCATCAAAGGTCGAAGTCTTCCGTATGAGGAGGCGAGGGTTAAATTTCCAAAAATATGGTATGCCCATAAAAAATATACGGAAAAGCTGGGGAAATTGAACCGCCTTCACATTATTTCCGGCCAATTTTTCGAATGTTTCATGAGCTATACGAGCGGTGTTCATGGAAGAGGGGGAGATATGTTCCAATTAGTATCTTCTATTGAGGGTGGAAGTCATTCAGCTGCTGATGAGAGCGGAAATAAATCAGGCGAGAGATATAATTCACTAAATTCCGCTGTTCAAAAGTATGGTAAAATACTATCTCCATAAATTAAGTCGTTGTAAATTTTCCGCATGTTACAATAATTTTTTGGCAGTCCGAGCTGAAAACCAATCTGGAGAGTCCAATTCACTAAATGCAATTCAAACAAAAATAATAAAATTATTAGCCCTCAACGATCACAGTTACTAGAGTAACATGACTTAATTTTATCAAAGAAAAAAATGTGAAATGGGAAAAATCACTTTCATCAAAATTATCTTTCCAATTTTTTCGAAGTAGTATCTAAATCTACAAAGACCACCGTATAAAATATACAGAAATTTCGTAATCCGTTCAAAGTGGCTAACGAATAGGAAAAGAGAGGCTTTCAAAATTTTCCTCATCCGTTCAGGTGATTCTGCATGTTTCAGTAGTTTTTCCAAGGGGAAAGCTTATTAAAAATACTATAATCCGTTTTAAAAAATGGCCAAATGATCAATGTGAATTTTGTTATTATTACAATAGTTATATTCTGGTGTTTTAGATGGACACCTATCCGGTGCGTTAAATTTTCTGAAATCATTTCTGAAATATGTGGAAAAAGCTACCTTCAAAATTTGCTCATTTTACATTTATTACAGCAGCCGCCTTGAAAATTATTCTCATTGTGAATTTTATTATTCTGTTGTTTGAAGTAGGGACCAATTCGGCCTAACAAATTTATCCAATCCGCTGTTGAGGGAATAAATGCTGTTGGGGGAATAAATGCTGAAGTATGTGAAAACGAACTGTCTTTATAATTATGTTCATTGTTAATTTTCTGAATGTTTCGATACTTTGCCATTTATGCGGTTATGTAGATTTACTCAAATCCGAGAATTCGTTCAGGAGATATAGACAAAAGTATTTGAAACAGAACTTCATCATTTTGATAATTGTGAATTTTTCGCATGTTTCAATATTATTTTGGGTGTATGCCAATCCAGTCGAATCAATATGCTAAAATCCAGCAATTCGTTTAAGAACTATAAGAAAAGGAAATGTTTTTATAATTTTGCTCATTGTGAATATTTTTCGTGTTTCAGTAGTTACTCTGCTATTTGTATGATGTCCAAAAAATAAAGACAAAAACTATGCGAAAAAAATTACCATTGTGAATTGTTGTGAATATATACTGCTAATCCGGCTGGAGCCTTGTGTATACCATTCTGGTGGAGTAAACTTACTAAAAACCGTAATTCGCTCAAAAAATACAGAAAGAGGTACATATCTAAAAAGGGACTGTCTTCATAATTCTGTTCATTGTGAATTTCTCATATGTATCAATAATTGTTCTGGTTACTGGTTCTGGTTACTGGTGTAGAGACCAAAATCCTGTAGAACAAATTCACTGAAATCCGTTGATATGTTCAAGAAATACATACAGAAGTAGGCGAAAAAGAACCCATTGTGAATGTTTTTTCACTCTAAATTTTCCGCATGTATCAATAGTTATTCTGCTATTCCGGTCGGAGCTTAATCCAACAAACCGGAAATCATCAACCGCCTGGTAAGATTCGTGCATTTCATTTATGACAGCCAGGAATTTTATCTTATCAATTAAACCATGCTGTATGTGAACCCGCAAGGGAGATATATGTCTGTCTTAACTTCAAAAAGCATGAAGAAAGGTTTTCTCGATCCTTTTAATTTACCGTTATTTTGATAATTATTTCCTCAGGTTTATATCTTCTCATTCGAGGATGCTAGGTTAAGCTTCCGCACAAAGTTAAAATTACTGTCATTGTCCTGATTATTGCCAATTTTCCAGTTATCACCTCACATTTCCGCACAGCCATCGGATTTTATTTCCCAGGGGACATTTGAGATTGTATATGAAAGACACATAACTGCTGCCAAATATTTTCACATATCATATTCCCAACCACAAAACGTACCATGTAGGTATATCCTTCACATCTCATCCGGAACAATAAAGACCAATGGATGATCCCTGGCAATACAACATTAATGTCTATCCCGCACCTATCCACCTACACACAAGTTCACGACTGTGTACATATAATATGTCCTTCATACACAACAGCGAACACTCTCCAAAAACAAGTGGGCAAAAAAAAAGATAAAAAGAGAAAATTATTATTTTTGTACGTTATACACGTAATCCACCCTCTGCTCCCGGCACCCATTTTATTTTCACCACACCTAAGCCATCTGAGCAATCATCAACGTCGTCGTCGTCATGATCATAATCACTATCTTCATCATAATAACCTTCAAACCCCCTTTATCCCCTTGTTCCCACTCCACCACACCACCAGAACACGTTTTACGTGATAATAAAAGAAAATATATTTATCTCGCGCTGAAAATATCCTGAATAATAATTCAGTTGCAAACATGAATATTTCCATTCCATAGAGTGACAAAAGGATTCAGTATTTCAACCCGGGGCGCAAACAAAAATATGCGTGCTACCTATACCGTGAAACGAGGTGAAAATGAAACGAGCGAAGCACCCTTCAGGATTCAGCCTGAAACGCGAAAAACTGTCTATAGACGGTTGAAAATGATGCGAAAATTGCAGATATGTTCGAGTATGTATTCATATATAATTGACAGCTCCAATGGAAATTTTATTTTTATAGAAATTTTTTCCACTTGATATGTGCAGCGCAATGCTTCATCGGGCAAAAGAAACGCGAAAATATTCAACTTTTTCCATTCATTGCTGGTGTGTCAAGGGTTTCGGAATATGACACCCTTTACCCCCCACGCGAGGCCTTGCCCAGGCTTGGAGGTTGATGGTGTAGTACCGTATAGTATGAGAGAAGGCAATTCGTCGATAAAAGGGTGCCATTCACACGAAACTGACACTTGAGAGTGGGATCCGGTGTGAATTGCGAAGTACCGTGCAACACAACTGGGTTAGTCGTTCAAAAAGGAGTCATTTTGACTTTTTTCCGCTTGCCTTTGCTTTCAATTTATTTCTGACAAATGGCACCCTTAGAGTATAGTTCAAAGTGAATTTGAATGTTGGCGAAATTGAACCAATTTATGTATAATTGACGAAGTCAAACGTTTCGATGACCTTTTTTGGGCACATCCATTTTTAGTGTCTAAGGGTTTCTTAGAGTAGTCCCGAAAAAATTGGAAAAACGTTTCCAAAATAGAATAATTGCAATCTATTGCAAGTATTGCAAATTTTTCTGAAAAGTTGTTCATAAAATGCACAAAATCTCACCCTCGACCATAAAGCGGAAAAGTTCGCGACTCCATGTAAAAGTCAAACAGAACAAAACAACAACACAAAAGTAAAAGGTGACAAGAAAATGCAAATATTAAGGGGGTTCGCTTGAAAGAAGACATTGAATAGAAAATCCTTACAAAACACATCGACAATAATATCGCACTCGTACAAGGACAAACGAAATCTGGTGTATTCCATTCACCAAGGTGGAACAGAGAGGGGAGAGGGGGGATGGCCACTTGTCAACTACGAGGTCGAGTGTAAAAATTCACAAGGATCGGAGAAGAAAACGACGACGACGATGTTGTTGTCGAAGAAGAAGACTACGACGATTTTGCGAGAATATGAAAATCTGAAGAGCCTCACTGTGGTACTCAATATGGTATAGTCCATGTACATTCACGGCGATACATAAGTGGCACGAAGAAAAGCGGGTATGAACTTCTTCGTCTTATTCTTTTACGGGATTTTTACTTCATAGTCCACGGTCGTTGTCGACAACAACGAGGTTTTTGCATACAGCATTACGTATAGAGTCAAGCCAAAAACCGAGTCAGCGGCCAAGACCAAGTCCTTCTTCTTCTTCTTCTTCTTCTTTTGGGAGCTTTAGATCACATGCATGCTGCTTGACGGAAGAAGTACTTGAAATTTGAAATTTTATAAGTTTTCGTTTTGCTCCTTGACTTGATTCGAAGAGGAAGGACGAGAAGGAATGTACGTTGTCGTTGATGGACTGTATAGGAGGACGAAAAATGAGTGTTCGACTCTTCAGCATGAGAGATAGTCCTCTGCATCTGACAGATTTTTCTCTTTTTCCATGCGGGGGATTTAGACGAGAGCGAATTTTTGGTTGAGTTGGATTTTGTATTGAAAAATGAAGGGATTAGAGTTCTGAATGAAATTATTGTTGTATGGGAGTTCAGAGATAAGTGACGTATTGTGGATGTTGTTGTTTTGCCTAGGCGCACGAGGTGGTTGTAACGAGTGTTATAAATCGTACACAGATGGAGGCTATTATCTAAGCAAAGCTGGCATATAAATAAAATTGACAGTAATTTATGTGTGAAGATGTAATTTGTTTTACTATTATTGTAAACTACTGATTAAGTAATAAATTCAGTTATTAAATAACTTATGATTATTCTCTAAATTCTTATCGCTAGATTCTTTAAGGTTTCCTGATAAGAGTCGGGCCAAGGACAGAAGGCGACCTAGTGATGAGAAAAATTTAAATTTATTCCTGATTGGCAGCCAATATTCTCTTTGAATACAGAAACAGCGAGGAAATTACTGGTAGATTAAAAGATGTCATAAACTTGGAGGAAATGAAAATAAATTTCTGAAATCAGTCTTGAATTTTCCATTAACTTTTTGTTAGGTTCTCTGCTAGGTTCCCTTGCTAAGTTTTAGGTTCCTATAAGATAAAAACAACCGCAATACTTGGAGCATGCTTGTCAAATTGATGTAGCACAAAAGACAATGAGAGAGGTAAGCAGCTCAGTCTAAACATGTGTTCGTCCAAAATAAAAGGGTTGGGCACCCACGTTACTAACCGCGAAGACAGAATAGATTAGCTGTCGATTGTATGCAGCTTAATCTACAAGAAACTTTATCGGACTTTCCAGGGGGCTCAGCTCGCCAGAATGCATTGACGTATCTATGGACGGCCAAACGGGTTCTATTCAAAGATCTTGTCTTGTCAAAAGCGGATTCGATCCCGCAATTGAATAACCAAGTCATATAAGGCTAGGGCGGATCAATTAAATATTGTTGGTTCTTCTATCTTCCACTTTCTTTTCAAAAACAAGATTAACTCTCCCTGAAGTGCACTGACGGAACAAACAACTGACTATGATCAGACGAATATTCATTTCAGGCAGGCGTTGCACAGAATACGCTACACTTATTAGGCATTTTAAAAGGATTTCCTGGATCTGGATGAATCCACTTGCCTTCATGAGGTTTTCTAGTCGGATTCATTCATACTTTAAACTAGGCAGTCCCTGATGATGCTGTTAAGGTTTTTACACGCTGTCTAAAGAGCGCAATGAACGATTTTTTTTTACCAAGAAGCATTGCTCCAGGAAACGTCCGAAGTCAAAGCTCCATTCACGGACATTTTATCAGTCATCAGATTAAGATTTTCGAGGGTCGTCCGAAAAGACTCCGTTCTGACTATTATGACTATGTTAGGGGCGCCCATCGCAAATGCGTTTCAAATCGATACCCTTTCCCAGTGGTATTATAGGTTTCTCCCTTTAATTTGAAATCATACTTCATACTTCTACTACCTACATTTTTGTTGTCGAATACCGCAAACGTTGGCTGACTCGTGGTGGTAGGCATGTTCGGTACTCGAATGTCCGTACCGGATACCGGTTTTCTACAACAGTTTTTGGTAGCACACACGGTGAACCGGCACCCGCAGGTTTTCTTTCAACACTCCGGGTTTTTTCAGTACAGGTTTTTTCAACCATTTATTTTCAAACCCCGTTTCTTTTCAGGTTTTTTCAGCGCCTAATTAGTATTGGATTTTTTTCAGGTTTTGTGTCAACTAAAACTGTTTTTTTTTTTGTACCGCATTTTAGCCATCGAACTTTTAGACTATGGAATACGCTTAGACCAATTAAAAAGTGTCCCAACATCTGGGTAAACTTTTTGGTCGAAAATCTATAAATTATACCATTCTCTGGTCTAAATGTCCGAACCGTTAAATTTGACAGTTTCAGCTGTCTGTGGTATCCG
This sequence comes from Microchrysa polita, assembly GCA_949715475.1. Lineage (NCBI taxonomy): Eukaryota > Metazoa > Arthropoda > Insecta > Diptera > Stratiomyidae > Microchrysa > Microchrysa polita. The sequence continues at coordinate 126,949,042 of OX454415.1, read as the reverse complement.
CAGGGGCTGCCAATTAGTAGCTCGCGAAGCCAATTGGAAGCAGTCATCGCTTCCACACTAGCAACAATCTCACTCGCTGCTAAATTTAGATATCCAATTTATGCATGCAGTACATAGTGTATCATTCAATTGTCAATTGTGTAGCGGTGTAGGTACCATTTATCGAATACATAGTGACAATTTTGCAACTTTTCTTCGTTTTTTGTTTGAAACTATAACATTTTCGAATGACATTAACACAAACACAGTGTCCGATTTTGATTAATAAATGTTTGAAATGGATGCTTTTTTAGGGAACCATACGAAATCCAATCACAAAATCCCCAAAGGTAGAAAAATCCCCAAAATCAAAATCCCCATATTCAAAATCCCCATAATCATAATACCCATTTACAAAATCCCCATAATCATAATACCCATATACAAAATCCCCAATCATAAAATCCCAAAGCAGCCGAAATAAGCTGGTAAATGGTAGATGGATGGTAGTAAAAAATGGTAGATGGTAAATGGTTGATGAAAGATTGTAAATTGTTGATGGTTGATGGTAGATGGTAAATTGCACTAGGAGGGTCGTAAATCGATACTAACTTTTTTTTTTATTAGCACAAACAAAATGTTCGAGTGCATTATATTGAATAAACGTTTGCATATATCGTCCTAAACATATTAGGTTTTCTTTAACATCGTCGAGACATGTCCTCATCCGAACGAATATTCGCGGAAAACTTGGTGGGCTTATTGTTAGAACCGATCGCATATTTAATCGCCTGCACATTATCTGATTTGTTCTGTGTTACTTCAAAGAGTTTGCCGTTGATTAGCATATACAAGTTGACCACCCAAGGGCGGACAATTTTTGGTCAAGATAGAAAGAGTGGTCAACTTACAGAAACTCGTTTAGCGTAATGTTGAATGTACAAGGGCGGAAAAAGATGGTCAATTTAAAGAGGTGTTCATGTTACAGAGAGGTCAACTTAGGGAGGTTTCACTGTATATCAGTCCACGACGGTGATTTTTTTATTGCATAGTAGGACTATTACAATTAGAATAGTCTAAAGCACCTACCATCTAGCATCTACCATTTACCATCTACTATTTGCTATTTACCATCCACCATTTGAAATATACAATCTACCATTTACCATCTGCCATCCACCATTTACAAGCTACCATCCGTCTACCATTAACCACCTACCATTTACCATCTACCATTTATCATCTGCCATTTAACATCTATCATTTACCATCTACAATAGCCTAAAAAAATCTCCATTCCCCATTTGAGGTGTGATCTTAGAACGCGCGCGCGTTCTTAGATCACACCTCAAATGGGGAATGGGGAATTTCGTTTGGGGATTTTGGTTTTGGGTATTTTGATTTCGGGGATTTTGATTTCGGGGATTTTGATTTCGGGGATTTTAATTTCGGGGATTTTGATTACAGGGATTTTGATTTGGGGATTTTGGTTTGGGGATTTTGTGACTGGGGATATCGTATCCAACCCGCTTTTTTAGTATGAAAACTGACATTAAACACATCGTCTACTAGTAACATTTGAAAATCTGGTCTAAATAATCAAAAAGTCTATCCGGATGTTCGAACCGCTTTTTGATGACATTTTCTTCTAGAATTTCAATGATTTTAGCATCGTTTTTTTCAGGGTTTAAGCCATATTTGAAGACTTTATTGTCGTCCAATCGGCGTAAGGAAATTTTAGACCGCTGATTCGGAATTTAACGGCAAAACTAAAAACAATTTTTCGGATGCCTGCCTCAGTATTATTATTCTATTTTCTGGAGAAATACTCATCGAAATGGCGCGGTAGAAACACTGAGGTCATTTTGGATCCTGATTCCGCTGATGGTAATCGGGAACAGAAATTTGGAATCAGCGACCCAAAATTACCTTAAGGCTCCGTTACACACAACGCGATATGCGCCTGCGATCTCATTACAGTGTGCGCGGCGAATATGTTTTGACAGTTCCACTATATTTGATTTGTATACACATCAAATAATATACGGGATCAAAGCCATCTGAAAACATAGCCCGGAACTATAAAAAGCCAATATAGCTTCTCTTTCTAACTAATACAAAATAATAGCCATAATAAACAATTGCCGCTATATTCTCGCTAATGGCATTGTGGCACGACAGTCCAATAATACATAGACGAAGTACTCTTCTCAACCGCAACCGCACTCTTCATACTCATTCAAAATTGTATGTCACGAGAGACCATTAGCACACAAATTCTACTTCGGGGCTGTCAGTAACGATGGTTTTGGGCGGGATGAACACGCGATTTGACAGAACGCAGTGCATTCTGCGAACGGTTGTAAAATCATATCTAGGGACGCGGGAGCGTCCCGCACGCCAAAGAAAAACTAAGAAATTTGAACATAAATATTACGTGATAAATCACCGCGAACCCGTGAGATATATTGAATTAAACAAAAAATTGGACGTGGACCCAGATCGCGTTGTGTCTGCATGTCTTTAGTGTTTTTGCCGTACCGATTCAAAGAATATTTCCCCTAGAAAATCGGGGTACCATTCTGGGGCGGGCAACCCCAACATTTTTTTTTGGCACGCCGATTTCCCCAAGAAAAAAGGAGTGTCATTCTGCGGGGGCCTCAAATTTGGAATCACTCACCCAAAATTCTTTTAGTGCTTTCTGCCACGCCGAGTCGACGAGAAAATCGGGGCACCCTGATGTATGAATGAAGTCTTCAGACAGATGGAAAACGAATCACGAAAAACATGAGCTAAAATGCGGTTCAAAAAAACTTAACACTCAGCTCATTCCTCATTCATTGAATAGGTGCTAAGAAAACCTGAAAATAAAAAACGATACTGAAAAGATGCTAAAAGAAAAACTGAAAAAGACCGGTACTGAACAGGTACTAAAAAAATCTGAAAAAGACCGGCACTGAACAGCTGTTGAAAAATCTGAAAAAAAAACGGTACTAACCAGGTGCTAAAAAACGTGAAAAATACGTTATTGAAAAAACCGGGACCGGCCCATGGTTGATAAAACCAGGATACAGGTACTTCAAAACATTGGTCCCGGTGTTAGGAATAGGCCTACCTGGTAGTTTGGAATCAGCATTGAACGCGGAAGAGCTCACCCACTAGCATATATTAGTACACTCATTTATTTCTTGTCAAAATAGTAGTAGCAACAAGTAGTTTACTTACGGTTCTAAGATCAACTAGGGGGCTTCGCCCCCTGCTCGCTTCGCTCGCCAACCCCGGGGCCGATGCTAATTTCGGGCGCGGCCGAAATTTGGATACCCTTCGCTTGGGCTAAAAGTTTTTTCGGGCGTACCTATGACTTGTATTTAATCCCCCTCCTCATTCTTTTTCTTCCGTTTGACAAAAGTTTTGGGCTTGGTTGTAAAAAGTGGGCAAATAAAAATATTTACTCGGAAATTTTATTGGGGTTGCGGGAGCATGACCCCACAGTACGATTCCATTCGTTTTTAACTTTTTTGTTGCTTTGGTAAAGACACATTAATTCAAGGTTTTGTGAAATTGGTGCAACAAATGTTTCTTAGAAGAACCAAAATGGGGGTTGGGTTTGTATGGCCACCCCATGACCCCATGGTCAGATTTGATCAATTCTTAGATATGTTTTGTGTCATCAAGAGAAACACGTTTGTGTGTAATTTTGTGGAAATTGGTGCACAAATAAAAAAGTTTTTCTTAGAAGAACCTAACTTAGGGGGTTGGATTTGTATGGCAGCCCCATGACCCCATACTCCGATTTGATCCATTCTTACATATGTTTTGTGTCAACAATAGAAATACATTTGTGTGAAATTTGGTTGAAATTGGTGAACAAATAAAAAAGTTTTTCTTAGAAGAACCTAATTTGGGGGTTAACTTTGTATGGCAGCCCCATGACCCCATGGTCTGATTTGCTCCATTCTTGCATATATTTTGTGTTATCTATAGAAACACATTTGTGTGAAATTTCGTTGAAATTGGCACACAAATAAAGAAGTTTTTCTTAGAAGAACTCAAATTGGGGAGCTAGGTTTGTATGGCAGCCCCATGACCCAGTGATCCAATTTGGGTGAATCAAACATACAAACAGCCTGCAACAATAAGAAGCACGTGTACAAAATTTCAGCTCCGTAGCTTTTATAGTGGCCGAGAAAAACGCACTGCAACAGACGGACAGACGGACAGACAGACAGACAGACAGACAGACAGACGGACATCGCCCAATCGATTCATCTCGTCATGCTGATCATATATGTATACTTTTTATATGGTCGGAGATGCTTCCTTCAATGCGTTACAAACTTCATGACAAAGTTAATATACCCTTTCACTCTATGAGCGAAGGGTATAAAAACGGTATAGGCATGGAGGCTGAAATATTTGAACCTTACGCCACGAATGCGCTTGCTATGGACATTTGGGCTAGCGTCTTTCAGGCCGAGATCCATGTCATTGAAATATGTGTCATATGGACATTATTTTTGGCACCACAGAAATAATTTCCCTCACTAAAAAATATTTTTTTTATTTAGTATGAAATTATTATTCAAAAACAATAATAAACTGTCAAACTTTTAAGTTATCTGGTTTCTGTTTTGTTTTTGCAAATCTCTTTATAACGGTATATTTAACGAGAAAGTCGTGTGTCAATTAAAAGTTTTCATGACACCAAACAAGATGCCAAAAGTCCCGCTTATGTGTGCCTAACGGTACACTTTAAGGGAAGTTACACCACTTTTCCGAAAATGTTACCGTTTTCGAGTGAATTTTTTTATAATACGCTGCCCGCATGTCTCATTACATTACATTACCGGGGCACTTCGCTTCTGTTCTATGCTCTCGAGGTTTTTCTAGACCTACACGAAATTGACATTCAGCTGAAGGCCGAGGCAAAACTAACACTGGCGCTACTCATTGCGTGCAATGCCAATTTGGAGCCACACAATGAGCAGTTACGACGCCAATGTCACGAAAATGTCCCCCGACCACCTCGCAAAGAAGCCATCATGCAGCTGCCTTTTTCAGGCAGAGAGGAGTGGCATTCTAATTTTGCTATTTTACACTCTTCTTCTTCTTCTCAGTACCGTATAGCCCCATGTGGGGCCATGATGCGTTATCTCAGCCGTTTATAGGCAATTTCGAGTCAACGTTAAATCGCATATCATTTCGGAGTGTACATAATGTTGCAAGCACTATATATTTCCTGGAACACGCCGAGATTCGATCTCCGGACCTCTAGATTACTAGCGTCGTAGAGTGCAACTCAACCAAATGAACCACAGAGCGGTATTTTACACGCACAAACCATTAGATCGTTCACTGACGGTTCAAAAACAACCGATGGTTCAGAAGCAGGTGTGGTGGGGCCAGCACATACCTCGCAGCTGTATTTTAGGCCGAAATCTACGCAATAGGAACTAGCAGTGAGCTTTATTTGGGAGCCAACTGCACAAACAAACGAATCACGATCTTCTCGGATAGCCAAGCGGCTTTTAAGTCACACACTGAAGATCCTGAATCAACAACTGTACTCCAATAACAGAATAACACTGTTCTGGGTCCCAGGTTATATGGGTATCACAGCGAACGAACAGGCTGACGAGCTGCATGTGAGCACTTGGACAACTTGCCTGGGCTCAGTCAATTTAAAATCTATTTATAGCAGAGTACTCCCATAAAAGATCAACTTCTGGACAATAAGTCTTAGACAAGATGCGAACTGTAGATTCTGCGAATAAGACGACGAGACCTCAATCCACGTCCTGTGTGAGTGCTTTGCTTCAGCCCAAAGCCGCTGGGCACAATTCGGAGTGGCCTATCTAGACACGTACGATATAGCTTCGGCTGCAATTAACTTCAACTTCTTCCTAAGTACGATCGACCTTGATAGTCCTGCATAGTCCTGCCCAGCATCAACTAGGTTGATAGCACAGTTCACGCCTCTCGACAATCTTATCTAATCTATTGACAAACCACACCCGAGAGGGGTCATAATCAAGAAGTTGGCGGAAGGACTCCAGCCTCTAAAAACCCGATGCGAAATCGGCTACCAGTTCCACCGACAAGAAATGACGTTTTATGTTGATGAGTTTATCATATCCGGGATGTACTGGGAAAGCTTCTTCACCTCTGGAAAATATATGCTAGTCCCAAGTAAAGATGGTCCCAGAATAAGCGGGAGACAATACGCTACGTATCACGGATATCGACAATTTACGCATCAGTTTTTGCTAAACATTTTCCAAATAAAGAAAGTTAAGGTGGGAATAGGACATGGTTGTTTTTAGTAACGTCGTTACCACAAGCTTGTGTCTTAACTTGATCGGTGCCTATAGGCAACATCGTGCCAAATTCCCTAAATGACGCCATAGCGATAGAATAATACAATCGATGCCTATCTGAATTACCAAACTTATTAATATTTCAAATTTAAGGGATACCTTTTTTCCTATATCATCCCAAACAAGACGCTAAAATTAAGGTAAAAGTTTTTATCGCCACTTTAATTCTCCAACATGCACTCTACTGTCTACCAAATTAGATAAAAAACGCCAGACACCCTTTTATGCTCAAAACTTCAAAACACCTCAAACAAATTGATCATAAATCTAACCTCAGGATTAATGTCGCAACCTATCTCATCTCATCTTCGTCAAAAACCTCTAAATCAAGTAGCTATATACGAGTAGTACTTTATCTCTCCTGTAAATTATAATCAAATTAGCCTTAACCTAACTTGAATTATTACATAATGTTCACACAAATCCGAACACATCGCTCGCTCTCAATATACACACATTGAGCCACTTAGCCGAAATGAAACCCCGCACTCCTACCCCGCCCCGGGGAAAGGACAAAAAACGAGAGAGACACATCGAAAATTCACCGAAAACCCGCAAGGGCCATTACGTAACAACATTGGAAACAAACTGAAAGTTGTGTTTACGACGTTGACCCCGAGAGAGGAGTCATTAATCAGGTTCAGATTATGTCAGTGAAACGATGTGTCCTTGCCGTTTGCAAAAGGCGTAGAAAAAAAGAAGTTCAGAAATATTCTCTCATACACACATACAAAAAGAAAGTCAAAAGCGAAAAAAGCACAAGGATCAATGTAGACATTACCATAAATGCTTAGCTGGTCATATTCGGCATTGACTTCATACGCGAGTATGGAATGGCATAAATCGAAATCTTCGCTATTTTAATGGCCATATTCTTTCACTGGCTTCCCGTCATCAAACACGTTGGAAGTTTCTTACACCGCAGAAGTCAGTGGAGATTACCCCTAACGCCCAAACTGTATGTAATATCTTACGAGAAATATTGGGACTACGACACGGAAAAGAAATTGAAGAATCTGCGAAGACCGACACGACACGACCGATCCGCTGGAAGGAAGCATCGGAAAAATTGGCAAGAACTCTTCGTCGTTGAGATGGGCTCTGTGCTGTTGTCGAGCAACTTGAAGGAGCAAATGGCTATTTATCGAGTCGAGAATATCGACCGGGACCGATACTATGTTATGTATGGTGTGACCCGTTGCGTCTCCCAGAGAGCCCAAAGGTATAGGATCTCTGTCGGCTGCTGAATCGAATTGTAATCGAATGTCGAGTCGAGAAAAAAAAATTCTTCTTAGGGACATTAATCGGATTAAGTGAAAAGTTTTACCTGCGGTTTCTGGCGGATGGAGCCCGGGCGGCCGACAGGACATTCAAATTTGTCAGATTCAGCCGAGCCAGATGTAAGAAGATGATTATCCATTCAATTCATATTGATTTGAAAGCGAATAGGTATTGCACACTGGAGGGTGGGGAAGGATTTTTTTTTGCTTTGAAAAAAAAATTAAGAAATGAAGCAAAAGATAATTGAAGTTGAAGATTTGCGCTTTCTAATTAATTATCTGCAAAACTTCAGGATGCTGGAAATAAATAATGAGTTACGTAAGCCACTGAGCGACGAAAAAATTCCGAAATTCAGTATATCGTGAAAACTCTTCTTTTATTAATTAAAACGTATCGATTAAATTTTTTCTTGGCAACGACGACGTACTCTCTCAGGGATCAGAATAAGTACTTTCCAATGTCCTCATGGCTGCACGAAGTTTTGAAGAAAAAGTTTAATAGATTGTGCTCTGCCGAACAAGGGGCGTTACCCAAACGTTCTTTCTGCATGAAACAATTGAACGGTCGATATAGACTTTTATATACATACGAAAATGTACACTATATCAACTTTCTCGAGAAACTAAATGGTTTTAGAATCAATGCTTTCGAAGAAAACCAAAAAAAAAGTTTTTTACGATTTTTCGCCGTCAACTATAAATTATACGAGTAGCATACAGCAACCATGTACCACCAAACAGAGTGCATACATATATCGCTCCGTTGAAATTGAAGACCATTCGCATAAACTGGTACTCGTACCTACTTCAGGACACACAGTTTGACCCAGTTGGAATCCATTGGCGCGTATATATGGCGAAAAGTGTTTTGCGCGAGGAATTGAACTTTATTTCTTTTTTTTTCAGAGCAAGAGGTAAATTCATGCTTATTCGAGCCAAAAAAATGAATCTATTCTGTCATGGAGTGTTTTTTTCTTTATTTATATTCGAGTAGGAACTTGACGGTATTTCACGCCATGCCACCGCCCCATATAGGTTATCGTCTTCCCTGCTGCGGCATGTGTAAATGGATGAAAACTCGACTCCCGGCCGCTGTGGGTGTGTTTGTGTGTGTGTACATACAACTCTAAGTATCTGTATGACCTTGTTAGCATCTAGAATTTATGTAATAGCCGAAAAATCTGATAACGCGAAATAGAAAACTATTTTCATAGGATGAATGCTTTATTGAATTTTCCTTGAAATGATATATGGTTGCGCATGGCAGGAGGCAAAACAGACATAGAAATATGCATGGTCCACGACCAGGATAATGATACCTTGATCATATTTCACAAGGAGGAAGGAGAGTTTGGAGCAGAAATTTGTGTTGGTAACTATTTCGATTAGGCAAAATATAACGGAGCTTTCTGAAGAAATTAGGGAAAAATGTGTGAAGCTTCCAATTAAATATAAATAACTGGCGCGATAGTTCAACATTGGACCGATGCCGCAAATGACCAGGGGATCAGACTCCCGAAGACCCAATGCTGAACACATTATTGCGGAAGTCGGATTTCACGCCGATTTGAAGAAACACGGGGCTACCACCATGGTGCATGCCTAATGGTCGTATCCGTCCTGTTTTTGGCAGGACAGTCCTGCTTTTTCGACCATAACCTGCCGTCCTGCCAAAAGCTCGGAAGTCCTGCTCTTGTCCGGCTTTGTCCTGTTTTTGAACATGATTTTGAAATTTAATGAAAATGACAACTACACATACATTTTATAGAAATTTACATATCAATTGTATGAATGAGCCTTCATTGAGTAAGATGATGGCCGACTTATAACGATAAGTCGTTATAACGGCGGAGTTTTTACGGCCAAAGAGGTAGTGTGAAGTACAAATATGGAGTGTAAATAGAATTTAAAATGCACAAGATCCCTCATCCGCAAAAAGGACACAAGGTCCTGTCGTCCCATATTGCATTCACCTTTTTTAGCATTCCGATTTTGCTGCAAAGCTTTGCCTATGGCGAGGCCTTGTACAGGGTGAAAACCGGGAACCTGAAGGCTTTTAAAACATCGTAAAAGATTGAAAATTCATGTCATAAAAGTGGTTTTGTCGTTAGGTTAGAACTCTTAGCATAATATTTGAATTTTAGAAATCTTTCCCTGTGGAAAATCTAAACTCTTTGCATCAGATCAATTTCAGTTGGGTACCGAAGGTAGGATAGTGGAGAGGAGTTAGCATTTCAGTCCTTTGTTGAAAGCGTTTCAGTTGGTAATATGGGGAAATGGGCGATTCAGCACCGTCCCTTCAGTATTTATCGGAATGCAACTTGCCCTTCGCACAACACATTTTCTCGCATTGCGAGAAAAAAGCAAGATGGGATGAAATCCACCAGTATAAATTTCCAGATTTGGCCACGCTCCAGTCGGTTCTTCAATTTAATCACATTGACCCTATATTTGAAATCACGCAATTGTAAAAATAAACCTTACACGTTGAAACGACAACTCTTCTGTGAAGAGACCGTGCGAATTAAAGTTGATCTGCTCTGAAAAGTAGAAGGAATCTAAAGCAAAATGCGCTGCATTGGGAGTTGAAAGAATTTGTAAAAAAACGCAACCACGCTGCCGTTTTATCGACGTCATTCGTGTAAAAAGGTTTCCAGAATTAGGTTGGTAATCTCCGGTTCTTTTCGTTTACATGTTCCACAATGACAGACTAACAAAAAGAACCGGAGATTCTTTCTGAACCACAAAATGGCAGTTAGGGTATCAGAACGGCAAAATGTTTGCGGAACCTTCGCAACTGTCTCGTTTTGTTACCTCACCCATGGTAAGCAGTTCCCCTTGAAGGCATGTTGAAGACCCAATTTAGGGCATGTGGAGGTCTAAGGTTGATGCCCATAGTGATTCTCAAAGAAGTGAGGACATTAAATTAAACTTTTCTCTGATCGAACTACACTGAAACAAGCTCATATTATTTTTCAATTCATAAGTTATATATCTTCGTAAACAGAATTGAGAAAAAAACAGTAGCATGTAGTAGTGAACCTTAGGAAGGCAAGGTTCGGTTGCTACTAAACAGGGAGCCATAAAGTTATCAATCAGTGGCGTAGATAAGAGGGATTTATCCCCCCGATATTTTTATATACTAAATTATAAAATATAAATTTAGTTCTTTGCTATTAATTGGGAACACTTCGTAACAATACATATCTACCAAAATGCCATCCGCAGGGTAATTTCGGAATTAACCCATTTTACAGTATTTTCAATTGCATAATTCTTACTACCTTTATAATGCAGTATTGTTAGATAGATAGTGTACAATAGGGTTCCAATTGAGCGTCATTACGGTGCACTGGTACTGGAACTGGACTAACTTGCTTGAACAGTATTGCATCAAGCTACTCGGTAATCACAACCATCTCGTTCACTCACCCACGTTTCGATATTATCGATATCACAAAGACTTTACGGCCTGCTTGCTCGCTCTGCAGAACATTATTATGCTGCAGACAAACCAACATCTAACTTCTCATGATGCCCGCAACCTATACTTATTTTAAAGCTTCGTTTATTGCAATAGATAAACTGGTACCTCATTGGGCAGAGAACCCTTCAGGTGGTGGTGAGTTCTTCCAGGTACAGTTTCAATGTAGCTATGGAGTGGAGTTTGAGCAGAACCTTCAGAGCGGTGGAAGTGTCCTTGTGATAGTGTGTTTGACAGGGGAATCGGATGGAGTACGGTGTCTGATTTTCACATCGTTTTGTGATAGGAAAAATACATTAAAATCGAATCTTTCGACGGTTGTAACTTTTTAACCTTGGAAACCAAAGCCTTAAAATGTTCACTAAAGTGCGATGCTCGACAAGTCCGCCAAATTTCAAAAGTTATGGACAATTTTTCATTAGGAAACACAAAAGTGTAATTTGGGCAGCTGTAACTTCCGAAAGCGGGTAGGTAGTACACTTTGAATCTGGGAGTCAAGTCAAGTAGCTTTACAAGGGTGCCGATTTTCACAACAGTACGGTACTCTAAAAGTTGTATAAATTTTACCCACGAATTTCAGAGTTATTAACAATTTTCAATTAGAAAAATCAAAACTGCGATTTGGGCAGCCGTAACTTTCGAAAATCCGACTGGAATTAGTATACTGGCATGTCTAACTCGCGGCCCACCCCGGCTGTGCGGCCCGAAGCATGTCGAAGCAGCTCAATGTGTATCAACACTAAAATTGTCAAATTGGCAAGGTGACAAAAATTCAGCCGTTGAATTCGAGCTTACAAAAATTACTAAAACTCGTCAGAACGTCAGTGGCTTATGTCAGCGTCAACTATGTACATATGTATTTTAAGAATTTTTCTCTAAATACTCCAAAAAATTTGCTGATGGCTATTTGGTTTTATAAGACGCCTTATCGCCAAAAAATTGGTTGGCTGCTTTACCGAACATGTATCGAGGTTTATTTCTAAGAAAATCCGAAAATCCAGGAATTGGTGTTCTAAATTCCCTGGATATGAGATTTGAACATAACAATGCCTAATTTTGATCCCTATACTTATCAAGCTGTATTGGCGCACGGGTTTTTCTTTTTTTTGTTTTTGTCTCTAAGCCACCTTTCTACTGATGTTAATCCAATCTGAAAATTTTGGCTCCAATGTTATTTTAGGCGACAATTTTTCTATCATAAATTTTTTTAATGTTCTTGAAGTCAGGGCCTTACTATTCTGGGGCCCTGGGACAAATCGATGATGGTGACCCCTACCAATACCCAATCGAAATTTTAGCTTCAATTTTTGAGTGTCAATATTTTATTATACCCTTCGCTCATAGAGTGAAAGGGTATATTAACTTTGTCATGAAGTTTGTAACGCATTGAAGGAAGCATCTCCGACCATATAAAAAGTATACATATATGATCAGCATGACGAGATGAGTCGATTTGACGATGTCCGTCTGTCTGTCTGTCTGCAACAGACGGACAGACGGACAGACACACTATAAAAGCTACGGAACTTAAATTTTGCACACGTGCTTATTATTGTTTCAGGCTATTTGTATGTTTGAATCACCGAAATAGGATCACTGGGTCATTGGGCTGCCCTACAAACCTAGCCCCCCAATTTAAGTTCTTCTAGGAAAAACTATTTGCTTTGTGTACCAATTTCAACCAAATTTCACACAAATGTGTTTCTCTTGATGACACCAAAACATATCTAAGAATGGTTCAAATCGGATAATGGGGTCATGGGGCTGCCATACAAACCTAACCACCCAAATTAGGTTCTTCTAAGAAAAACTTTTTTATTTGTGCACCAATTTCAACCAAATTTCACAAAAATGTGTTTCTCTTGATGACACATATCCAAGAATGGATCAAATCTGATAATGGGGTCATGGAGCTGCCATACAAACCTAACCCCCCACATTAGGTTCTTCTAAGAAAAACTTTTTTATTTGTACACCAATATCAACCAAATTTCACACAAATGTGTTTCTCTTGATGACACAAAATATACCTAAGAATTTATCAAATCTGACCATGGGATCATGGGGTGGTCATACAAACCCAACCCCCATTTTGGTTCTTCTAAGAAACATTTTTTGCACCAATTTCACAAAACCTTGCATTAATGTGTCTTTACCAAAGCAAGAAAAAAGTTCAAAACGAATGGAATTGTACTGTGGGGTCATGCTTCCGCAACCCCAATAAAATTTTGTAAGAAAATATTTTTATTTGCCCACTTATTTCAACCAAGCCCAAAACTACTTTGGAGGTATAGGCCAAAATAGCACTGATTTAAATTCTGCAGCTGATGATTGTTGGAAACTATTCATCAAACCCGATTTATCTTTAAAGCAAAAATTGGGAGCTGCTGTTACTGTAATTTTGCTCTTTCTAAGAAATAGTAAGAATAGTAGAAAGTCGTTAAAAAATCCGTCGAGTCCCAGTGCTTTTTCTTCGTCAAAGTCGTAAAACAAAATCGGTCAAGGTGCTGTATCACTGCTTTTTCCTCGCCAAACATTTGATATATAATTGGTCAGATGGACTGTAATGTTTGAATGATTGACGAGGGAAAAACAGTAATAAGTTTCCGGCAAAATTTAGCCGGAGAATGACTAAATTGGCACCTAAACTCAGCGTCCCAAAATATAGCTCTGAAAGAGACCGAGTTCTAATCGCGCGAACAACACGATGTATTATACATATACCCACGGATGTAATAACCTAGAAGGCACGTAAACTTCAAAGTATTCCATTTCACGTTTTTTTTTTGTACGGGAGGTAGGGGTAGATGAGTCAGATCTGGTTCCCCCTTAACATTTTATAGGGACATCCAACAGCTACAATATGACACCGATTTGATGTTTTTCGTGACATTCCATAGAAAGATAGGACTGGATAGAGCTTTGTAGGGGATCCTTGTGTTAGACCTACACTCTAAAAAAAGATTGTAAATTTCTAGCAGATTCTGTGTAAAATGTGTGCAATGAATAAGAAAATCTAAAAAGGAAATGCAAATAACCACATAATACGCTGGATATGCGACTTTTTTTCGGGACCACAATATTTTCTATGGTAACTTGATTTTGTAAATTCGATGACGTTTCTCATACCAGTTTTATATGGAAAATTAATTGTAAACAAAATCACGCATTTGCGCAACTTAATGCCACTTCGTAGTAGGGGCTTCGGAAAAATGAAGCAATGAATACGAAATTTCAAAATTAATAGATGCTTAAAATTAATTAATCAGCAACGTTCCTGTTGCATAACTGTGCACCAACAGCATCAACATTTACACTATTGGTGAAAGTACATTTAAATAGGATTGCAAAGCGTTGCGTGGTATAAATTAATTTAAATACTAAATTTTAAATAGTGTGTATTCCAGGGCATTGCGGTTGAGTACTCCAACAAATGAAAAATCCAAAAAGTATTAAACCATACCAGCCCCAAACACTAATTTCCCTACGGCACTGCTAGCTATAAAAAAATCAATTTGTCTCCTTTATTTTCATATATTTCGTTTCCTTCTTTTTCTTCTTCATTGGTACCTACTTTAATAAAGTAACAAACTTACAATATAACATAGTGTTGGATCCTAGACTCCAAATTTTCCATATTTCCAAAAGCAATACTGACCTATGTTATTATGTATTGTTTACGTATGTATTTCCCTAAATTTAGCAAACCAAGCAATACATTTTCTTTAGCATAATAGTAAATATCTTGGTGCTTCTGCTTGAAAGAAAAGAAAAACTGAAAAAAAATACCAAAACATATCGAAAACCTAAACACTTTAACCTCGACATCTGTTTAATATACAAACACTCATATATGTCGTCATCGTCCTTTTTTTCTAATATCAAGAGAATAAAATCGCCAAAATCCTTTTGACCCTACTCAATTCAAAATCTTCTCCGAAATCTTTTTAATATTTTATTGAAAGATCTCCGTATTCTCGTGAATATCCAATAGAAACAGATACTCAGTTCATATAAACTCCTTGAACCCATTTGGAATATTTTTTTTTATTTGCTCTTGGAAAACAATGAAAAATTAAAACAGAAAAAAAAACTGAAAATAACCCGAACAAAGCAGAAATCCGAAGACCGAAACCAAAAAAATCAGAGAAGGTTAAAAAAAAAGAAAAACACTTGCCATGTGACATGTTTCTCTGGGATTATTGTTTTTTCCCCGGTGCCGATTGAATCCTACTGACATAATTTTGTTGTAGGGATTTTCCAAGCGCGCTCCACAACATTGTTGTTGGAAATGAAAAACAAATAAAACCGACAATCAAGCAAACAATTCGGATTTGTATTACACTTTATCCCGTGTATTGTTTACGCGTCGACTATAAGACAATGAACTCCGGTTGACGACGAGGGGGTAGTAAGTTCTCATTTTATTTTTATTTTTGTTTTGTTTTTAAATGCAATTTTGCAACATAATCCATTATCCATGCAGAGATAAACTTGCTTTATCTAATCTTTGGCTAATGGCTAAGAGGCACTGTTAAATACATATTTTCTGCAAATTCTTTGAATTTGTGACCATAAAATCTACTTATGAGTGTCAGGGATCAGGGGTATTAAATGGTAATCTTTCAAGTAGTCATAAAATACTTCACAATTTTATCGGGCTCTTATCTGCTTGTGAATTTGTTGACTACGAAGAGATGTTTTTTATTTTTACGTCAACAAATAATAAATCCGACAGAATATTGTGTTTGTCTGGAGAAAATTGTAAATATTATGTATGTTTATGGATGTAATACAAAAGGAATAAGCGAAACTCTGCTGGGCCAATTAAGTTAAGTTTAATATTTTATGTCAATATAGGTCACAACTGAGCAAAAAGCAAGGTATTTAGTCTGTCTTAGGGGCGTCACACAAAATAATTAAATAAATGTGTATTGAAACTCAAGAGATAAATTTGCAAATGATAAACTGCTAGAACATTATAACCATTTATTCTTCATTCAGAAAATTCCACCATTTCTGCAAAATGAGAAGATTTTCCAGCTGAGACTGAGGCCCGTATTTATGAACATTCCTCAACTCAAGGAGACCTTGAGTCAAGGATGCCGAAATTCGATAAATTAAATGTCATTTTCCATACTTTTTCATAGAAATCACTTATATTCACGAGTCAATGCATCCTTGATTTAAGGAGAAACTCAAGGAGACCTTAAAATTTTCTATAGTCAACCACACTTGAAGTCAAGGTAGCTTCCCTTCCCACCTTCCTTGAAATATAATATTTCAAGTCTATTGAAAACCTAAGGTCGTCTTAAATCAAGGATGCATTGACTCCTGAATATAAATGATTTCTATGAAAAAATATAGGAAATGACATTTAATTTACTGAATTTCGGCATCCTTGACTCAAGGTTTCCTTGAGTTAAGGAATGTTCATAAATACGGGCCTAAGTGCCAAAACGACCTCATTCTACCTCATAGAAAAAAAAAAACTAAATAAAACCCTTACACTTCGTCCGTCGCGTTTCATCACATTCCGCATGTAAAACTTTTACTGCATAAATGCATATTTATGCGAATTACCTCCTCAACTTGTTTTTATATATTCATCTCATCTTAAAACAGTTCTGAAAAGCAAAACGGGTACAAAAAAGAAAAAACAGGACGACAAAATATATTCAGGAAAACTCTTGCGAATTCAAAACTGCTACAAAATTGAATACGTAATTGGACTTTTGCTCCTTAAAATTCAATCAAAGTTTTCGTCTGCCAAGTGAGAAGAGAAAGAAAAAAACAACGTTCGTCGGCGTCGGCAAGAAAAATAGAGAGAATGCGACTCAAAAAAATATGCTAAGATCATACCGACTGTCCACACACTTTTTTTGGGATTGTAAAAGGGAATAATAAATTAAATTAGAAAGTGGAAATTGTCGGACGTTGTCTATGTCTAGTGTTGTACTCGTAGTGTGTTGGGGTAGTAGTAAAAATTCTATGAATACAAAACTAGGCAAAAGAGAACGTGTATGTGGGTGAGTGGATTGAGGATGTGGTTTGTTGATAAATTTTCAAGGTTTTTTTTGCATATTAAATATACATTTTCGAATCTTTATGAATGACCTTTTGATCTTGAAAGCTTATTGTTCTCTCTCTCTCTGCTATACCTCAGCTACATTCCAAATTTTTGCCCAACATGTTTATAACTACATCACAAACCACATGTGGTCTCTTGTAACCACCTTTCTGTCGAAAATAATTAAATCTGATTATTTTTCCTCCCAATGTTGTTTTGGACGACATAGACCGGTGCGACAATTTTTTTACCATGTCTAAAATTTAGCGCAAATGATTTCTCCGACGAATAGTAGTTACGTGAAGATCAATCTTATTTTCACGTTTTTGTGTCATGTCTTAATTTTTTAATGTTCTTGAAGTACATTTTCATGGAAGTTTTCACGGTTAATTCCAAAGCCCCTCTCCAAACTTACTGTCATATTTTAAAAGTAATAGTCTGTAATCAACTGTCGTAATAAGATTAATAAATTAATAATTTTTAAATGTTCCTCCTGCGGCCCATCTAAACTTGAGAAGAGTGTTATTTGGCTCGGGCCCGGTTTTGAGTTTGACACCCCTGCCTTAGATGAATATGACCAACGTGAGAACGTCTCTAGCACCATACCCTTACAATATACCGTCGCTCTCACGGATCGTGGATAGAATGTATGTTCAAATGCATAGTGTCAATTGAAACTCGAGGCGAATTGGCATTTCTTCTATTTACTAATAACGCATGTCAGGATTGTTTCAAAGCGCAATCGATATGTTTATCTGGCTTTGTCGCTAATTTCCTGCATGCTAGTGCTGCCAGGTAGGCTACGTGACTTCCCCCAATGAAGCTTGATTTTATCCTAAATGATGGTCTTCCCCCTAAATTGAAAAATGGACTGAAAATTACCAAAAGGGCCCCACGCTGAGCACAAATTTGTATACTACTAGGGGTTTTGCCCCCTGCTCGCTAAGCTCGCCACACATAATAATAATAATACAGTAGACTCGCGTAAACGTGAACTGCGTCAAACGTGAACACTCGCTTATGTGAACCATTTTATGTTCACCCAGACTACTCTGAAACGTTAACAAGCCCTGAAAGCCCTAAAACATGAACACTTAAATGTCTATCCATATATTGCGGTTTAATAATTTTTCTTGTTTTTTAAAAAACAAACTCTACTTAAATGTCTGCAAAAATAACCTATTTAGTAGCTGTTTATTGTAGTTGTGAAAAAGTGTTTCAACTATAGGTTGCCTTAACACCTTATGGAGAATTGCGCCTCTACTGCACTTACGCCTCATAAGGTACCTACAGTTTCTTGCAATGTCTCCTAATTGACCACGCAGTTTTTTCCTGAAAGTCGTACGCTATTCATCCAGAAATTTGTGCTACATTATTTTAGGGTGACTTTAGGGTGCGTATCACCTATCAACTGCCACTTTTACTTGCGATTCAATTCGCCAGTAGGCATTTTAGAACATCATTTAAAATAATATCAGCTTAAAAAGTGTGCTACTTTTCGGTAGCGGCTACTTTCCAAGAGCCGCTGCGATAAAGCCGCTGATAGAAATAGGATGCGGAACCAGCCAGGTTTGGCTTTTACACTGAAATAGCTGCTTTACCAAATTTTGGACAATACACCGAAAGCACAATTAGCTTGTTTGTTGCGATGCCCTCGATGAGACAACCCTCTTGCGCAAGGTCGCCCTGATACAATATTGGTTCACATTGCCTAAAACATTCTCAAATTCAAACCTTTATATGAATGCACCTATTCCTCTGTAAGATCTCGTTCTGATTGGTATATTTCGACAGAAGAGGCGATACTGTCGAACCAAGCAATACCAAGCAGCACCAGACCATATAACCGACATTGCATTGATCTCAGCAGACTTTAATTGGAGGAGGGGATCACATACATACGTGCGTTTTATTGGATATCATATAA
This sequence comes from Microchrysa polita, assembly GCA_949715475.1. Lineage (NCBI taxonomy): Eukaryota > Metazoa > Arthropoda > Insecta > Diptera > Stratiomyidae > Microchrysa > Microchrysa polita. The sequence goes on along the minus strand of OX454415.1, from coordinate 126,929,925 downwards.
GGAGTCGTACAGTGTAAGGAGGTTTAACACTTATTGCCAGATTACGTAATCTGTGCAAATTACTTAATTTGCGAGCTGTCAAATTCCATACATTTTTAGACTCACCACACCACAAATTAAGTAATCTGGCCAGATTAAGTGCAAGTGTAAAAAGCTCCTAACACAACAACGAACTATCAATTCCAACGCCTCGACTGTTATTCGTCTTGTATAAGTAGCCTTCCATCATTATCTTTCACCGAATGACACCCTTTAAATTCCTTGATGGTACTGTATATACCCAAAAGTAACTGGAATCAGGGTGGAGCCGGATATCCGCTAGAGACACGTTTCGTTAGTGTGCGAAGTTTCACCGCTGTGACTGCATCGGTTCACCGGTGACGTTTGTTTCCCGCTTTGTGGTGGTCGATTTTCGAAAGCAGCGCGAGGCTGTGAAATTTGGATTTTGTGTGTGGACTAATTGGCCAGGGAAGCTATTGTAATTCTTAACACTGGCTTAACTAAAACCAGAGGCTATAAGTGTTCTTCACGTTTTAATGGTGGTGAAATGTAAAAAAAAAAAGACCGACCCCGTTTAGGACGCCCCTCACTGACAAGAAGTGATATTGCCAATAAAGTCAATGCTATCGTTCGTGAAGAGCGGAGCTGAATCATTGATCTATTCCGTTCGATGTCTGAAATATGGTGGAGCTTAGGAATTTATCCAAAGACTTTCACATGAGGAATGATACAGCCAAATTTCTCTCTCGTCTTTTCCCAGGTAATCAATGTTTTGAGATTCAAGATAAGTTCCATGAGGAGCCTGCATTTTTGGCAAGGTTATTAATCGTAGTGCTATAACTACGAGCTTGAAAAAAAAGTGGCATAGCCATCCTTTGTTGTGAATCTTATTGGATGATTGGAAGTTCTGCTAATTTCTTATTGTGAACCCGTTCAGCTTAAAATATTCCGAATTTTATCATGGCGGGCAAATTTAAAAGGCAATAGTAGCTTTAGGAGATGCCAAGCCGGGCAATTACCCAGGACCTTGCACTTTCCGGGGCACCTCACCTCACCCCAGCACTAAAGTAGCCCTTGATAGTCTCGCATAAAGCTGCTTCGTAGCAAAAAAGAGTACTTTAACTTGTCCAACAGCTTCTTCGTCTTGGGAATATGACCCAACTAACTTCCCCGCTAGTTAGTGCAGTAATTATGCAATAATCTCACGGATGGTATCGATAGTATGAACGAAATAAATCACACTCGAAGAACAATTCAAATGCGAGCAACTATTGATCCTTGCAAGTACCAAAAATGCCAAAATGATCCTTTACGTCCCTCCACAAATAGACCATCTTAAAACATTTTTGAAGATAGTACCTTCTCTATTGGGTGCTGAAGCCACATTTAGTTTGAATGGAGCCTTGCTAGGTATTTCAAGCTGTGCTACGTCGTCTGACATCTGCAATGAGACCCACTAGTATCCTGGAGAAATTACCGAACGTGCTGGGCGATATGGTAGTTTATACAAAAATTGTACGAAACTGTAACACCAAAAGCCAGGACATGTAAATATTGTTACACTTAATAGCATAGTTAGCAATCTTATGCCAGTACATAGTAACATACACTTTTCTAAAATCCCAGGAAACGCCTTATCACTGAGAGAAAATGTAATGAAGAATGTTTGTTCTTAATAGTAGAACGTGCACATTTAACACTAAACAATCTTAAAACAATTCTGTTTCGCTTTGATTTGAGTACGAAAACTGTTATACATATTCTTGTTTGGAGATAAACTGTTGTTGCTTTAAGTACGCCCAGAGTTAAAACAGAGTAGATTGCTGTATTGAATTTAATAATTAAGAACAAACGTTCTTAAAATTCAAGGATTTCGTCCTCAAATCATAGGTCCCAAGGGTCGAAACCCTCTGTAGGCAGGTAATGTTTTATGTTTTTCGGAGCGCAATGAGGTAAATTTAATGTCGCCAACACCTATGCGTTAATGCTGGACGTGTGTGAGCTTTTTCATGTTAAAATAGTAAAAAAAAACGATTGATGAACTCAATAATTTAATTAACGTTATAACAAGAAAAAACCCTTAGGAAAGTTATTTTAAGTACGACGTTCAAATTTTACTAGAAACCCTGTAACGTCAAAATCATGTTCAACAAGAGTTGATTTAAGCCGTTTCTCGATTGATGGCACTCCGCTTTTCTGTCAGTGTAGGGGGCCCACTCAAAAAGTCAGCGGGAGGGCCCCGAATGAAGTAAGAAGGTAACCATCATTTACCATCTAAAGGCCTGGGTACACCTCGGGCAAAAATGAAAAATTTTCCGCAGCGACTTGGTCAATATGTGGAATATATCGCCAATTCTGGGGAGCTCCGTAAACTAGAATCCGAAAATTGTTCCACTATTTCTGTCTGCAATTTAATGTTTTTATTTTCCGATCCACCAGTCATTTAATAATTCCCATGATGAACTCTTCGTGGACAGTGAATCGGTTTGTTGTTTGCAAAACTCACCACGGTTGACGGAAAATATGCTTCTGAATCAACTCATTTTCATATTGCAAATGCAATCGGACATGGAGAAATTAATTTTTAAGTTATTTTTAGGGTTCTTTACGACGTAAATTGTCTTTGCAGTAATGCTTGGAGCTTAAATTATAAAATCACCACGATATTTGTCCGATTCATTAGCATTTCATTATTATTTTCGCTCTAGGTGTAAAAACCATTTAAAAACCGCAAAAAAATGCGATTCGAAATTTTAGCAAAAAATTTAAACGTTAATTCCAATTAAAAGTGAATCCCGGAATTTATTCTTGGCCTTCATTACCTAGCTTGATTTCGGCAGCCTCCAGTAAATAGATTGTCTGATTATAAAAAAGCTGCTCTATGAAATGTTTCAGATTTGTCCAGAGTAGTGTCCTGCTACACTGCAAAGCTTTCAAATAAAAGTTTGGAAACAATAAATTCGTCTAACGGGAAAAGTTCGGAAAAGCAGGGCCGGATTTAACCTGTATGTCGCCCCTAGGCAGTAGGCAAATGGCCGCCCTCCGCCAGTAGATTAGCTTGGAAGTAGTAGGAGTCGCATACACATATGGTAACGTTAACAAACGTATCTGATACACTGAGAAAAAAAACTAGAATGGTTATCTAAAGAAATAGTCGAATTTATCTAAAGTTCGCGTTGATTTTCAGCTTATGATTCTATGTAGTTGAAACAGCTACGAAGATATGGATAATTTTTCTATTCGTCATTAGGTGAAACATCTACTTTATTTGCAATAACAATTAATTCATTTGTAAAGACAGCTATTCATTATCTATAAATTGTTAAATGTTGGATAGCTAAATTGTGTTGAAGAAAAAAGAACGATTGTTTGTAGTTAAATTTTATATTTGAATAGTACAATCAACAACTATTGTGAAAGAATTGACTAAACTTTTTCTTCTAATCTTGCGTGGTTAAATGAACGAATTTAATAGTATTTTCAGCTGCGAAGATTAGAGAAATCAGCTATTTCTTTGGTAAAACTATCTAAATTTAAGTCAACTACTTCACTTTAGATAAAAAGTCTAAACCATTTTTTTCAGTGTATGAACATTTAATTTCCCGTATCCCATATCTTTCGTTTGCTTGAAAATATCCTGCTTTCCGTACGGACGTAAACAGTGGTCCTTTCAGAAATTATTTCAAAAAGCATTGAAGTTTGTTTTCCTTATAAGCCAGACAGCTCTATCTGAAATATTTTAAAATAAAAGCATGACTGGACCGTATCACATAGTTTAGTCAAAACGAGATTTTTTTCACAGGATCAATCGATTATTATGGTAAAAAATTCTTATCGGTGTAGTAAAAAAATCGCTGCACTTTACAATACTTGAAGGTGTAAAAATGCGAGTTTGATTCCAGGCACTACGTAAAATTTTCTGCTGCTGATGCTGAGACTGTAGTCTGGAAAATTATTTGTAGTTTTCTGGCTCTTGATATCCGGAACTGGGATACCGACGTGTGAGCATCATGAATTGATAACATAATTAGATCAGATCATTTCTGAGAAATATTTCTTTTAGGGAGGCTCTTTTTTCTTTTGTGAGAATCCCATATTTTGCATGCATTTCATTTCATGGCTTCTGATCTACAGAATCAATTTTAACCGTCATATGAAAGTCTTTCCGCTTTCCGGGGAGGTAGTAGAATTTAACTTCATCCCATCCCTTTATCAAAACCGTAAACCGTAGTTCTATCAAAAAAAGATTTATAAATTTTTTTATAAGTTTAAACATGTGCACGGGCCATTTTTCGGTAAATGGGTAGAAAATCATTCTCGACTGTCCATTTCTTAAAATTTGGCTCTAAAATTTGGCTAACAATATTTTCGTGACCGACAATTTCAACTTCTAAGACAATCATGATGTACAAAAAATTTCGGGCTTGCCCTCTTCTGACGGAAATCCTGGCTACGCCCATGACAGGAATATAAACAAAGTGTACGATTCGATGAGTTACTTCGTTTGAGGCGATTTACACTCTCCGACGAAAGTATTTTAGGAGGCTTGTAGTAAAATCTGGAGTTCGCCGCCAATTTAGATTCAAAAGTTCATTGATTGTTATAATATTTAACATAGAGAGTTATCTACGGAACCATACCGCCTAAGCAATTACGCTCTTACCACCCGGTCCATCGGACTGCTTTGTCTTTTGGCATTTTATTGACGGATTTCTTCGTTCGATGCATACGCTCAGTCTCGAAAACCCAATCCCGGGCCGCAACTCCAGGTGGTTGCCTAGGATAACAATATCCAGCCACCTCGAGTCCAACATAGTCCCCTGGGCAAACCCATCGCCGAGGTGCACTATTTGCTAAAGACTTTCCAATAGCAAGTGTGACCGATCTTCCTTCGACCCCCTGAAAAGTTAACCCTGCGACTACCCATCAGCTTAAAGCGATAGGTAGGGCTGCTTTTCACATCTGGATGAGGATCCTTCAGCATACTAGTCAGCAATTTTTAAAGGCGAAGTATCATTACATGGTTAATCCACTTTACCTATCTTGAATAACTTTGAAAGCAATTAACATTTTGTCCAAATTTTGTCAACTGCTCCTTGAGTAAAAATCCATCTTTCATAGAACGTTAAACCAATAGAAAGCCTAAAAAATTTACCGCCCCTCAAAATCTGCCGCCCCCGCCAGCTGCCCAGGTTGTCCATATGGGAAATCCGGCCCTGCGGAAAAGCATTGTATCTGCCTACAATTTTAGCAAATTTAGTAGACAAGACATAATTTTATAAAAATCGTTCCCACAAATCTGTTTTTGCAGTATATTCACTTCAAATTGCACACGGATGCTGCACTCCTTCGTTTAGTAAGGAGTAGTAAGGAGGAGGAGTTATTTTGAGAAGGTATGGTTTTTGCAAAATTAAGTTACAGAACATACGCTCTGCACTGTCTCGAGCTCATTCTCTGGGGTTGTAAGAAATTAAGAGTTTTATTAAAAATAATATAACTTGCATGTTGGAACAAGTGAAGGAGTCCGTGCACAGTGAAGTTAAATAGAGTTTGTTGTGATAAGTGGAAAGCTGCTTAAAACAGACGAATTCCGGGCGTATTTTTTAACATTATGAGTTTTCTTAACACTTTCACTGTTTATGAGTCGATTGCACGCGTTCCTCCCCGTTCATATCTATGAGGCACATGTGACTCATGAAACAATGGGAAAACAAAGGATTTTTAAAAGGCAGACGTGGTGGTAATGTCGACGAAATAGGGCCAGGCGCGTTTAATAACTCAGTCCGTGAGTTTGGGAAAGGTAATAATATTTTATGTTTTATGAGTATAGAATGAGTATATATAGCAAAGAGTAAATATTTTCTCTTCAGCATTTTAGAAAATTCGTAAAAGCTAACACAATGGGTAGTGTAAAGACAGAAACATTTTTAAATTGTAAGAATTATTTTCTATTGTATTAATTATGTAACCAATTTAAATTAATTTTATTTAATGTCTTTTGAACAATACAAATTCAATTTTTTTTAGTAGACAATGCCCAAAAACAATATAAACATCATTTATCAAATTTAAGTTAATGTTATTAAATAGAGTCCCTTGAGTCCCTTATTAATCGAATACGTAATAATAGATGTACGAAATTTTCGTTTAAACTATGTAATAGAAAAAGACGCTAATATCGACGAAAATTGGTAATTCTTGAAGTACGAGTATGCCACTTTGTACTTTTTCCAAAAATGATAGTAGAGAATGACTTCTCATCTCAAATTGACTTTTCCACATCATAGTCGAAGATTGCGTGCACTAACTTTATTTTCTGCAATGTAATTTTTCATGGATCACTTTTGCTCAGTGGAACGGCGAGTCACGCAATTGCACTAACTTATTTTGATTATTATAATAATGGGATCTCTTGTTTCACAATATGGATTTCTAGAATTTACAATCATAGAAAATAGGATCGTAATTCCTGTTTTTTTTTGCAAAATTTTAGTATTTCTAATAAATGTAACTACATCCATCATTCTCTCATACATTTTAAGTAATTAAAATTATCATATCATCGGCGACGCAATATTTAGACGAATCATCTTATAAAAACGAAATTATGTATTCATTTTAATCACCAACTTTTTGAAATAACTCAAGACTACTTATTAGTTTCTTGAAACCTAACAAATAAAGACAATGCTAATCATAAAGTTTATATACGTGACTTGACGCCTTAATTTCCCCAACTCTCCTGTAGCCATAACCTCTTGCATAAAAATGTGAATAAAGTTTGGGCCCTGCCTGTATTATTTGCACGCAAAACGTAGCCTTCCAGTAAATACATAGTTTCAAAAGTAATGCATCATAAACTTTGCCTTCAAAAACATCCATCCATTTAAGGACGACACGACGGACGTTCTGCTTATCTTATTTGCAAGTCAATTTTCGACGAGCGATTCTCCAAAGAGAATTCAACCCTGAATTATGTGAAATTGAATACAAAAGAATCCTTGAAATTTCAGTTCTCAGTTCTGGGGCGTATAAAAGTGGTAATAGAATTTTATTTTCTTGAAATAAAGATAGACTAACTCGACTGAATCTGAATGTATGGATGAATGAGACGATTTGTATGTAGATCTACATAGGTCTCCAAAAGTATAGATACAATTGCTTGTGTACTCTTGCTGACAGATTTATCTTCGCATAAGCCCATAAAATAGAAGAACACCGACGAACGTCAAAGATTTTCATCTAAAATGAGATTTGGGAAATATGTACATAAAACGGGCACAACCCATAGATTCGTTGAAAGGAATTTATCGAATTCATCGGGGCTCTTTCGTATAGTGCTCGCGTATAAAGGTAGAAACGAAAAACACAATATCCACAGAAAAGTCACTCTGTCACCTCGTTGAATCGCATATAAATCGCAATTCAACAAAGTTTATCCTGTTAGACTTATTTTAGGAGTCTTTATTTATTTTTTTTAGATATCCCTTTTTTGCTTACACTGTGTATCGAAATGCCGTCGGCTTTAGTTGCACTTGTTCACTTCACTTTTATTTATTTTTTATTTTGGCTAATATCTCAGCTTTGCTTTGAATACATCGGAGATTTGCAAATAGGATCTAGAAGGATCTCACCGAATGTTTTTCTTTTTTTTTTTGTCGGGTAACCAAATACAATACACGAGTTCTTCTTGCTGTCAACAGTGTAAAATATAGCGGAGTCGCGGACTAAATCGGCCCGTAACACAGATGTGTATTACAACATCGGCAGTAATATCGTGACAGCGGCGCTGGAGCTCCACCGAATAAAAAGTGTACACACAACGGTTATACTGCGTTACAACAACACCAACAAAATCCCAAGATGATTTTTTGCACATGTATTAGTTAAAACACACTTCGCTCAAAAACGCACAAACACACTGTGGTAACGCGCCGCCGAATAAAGAACGAAGGACTACACTACGTGTGTGTATGGTATCCCTTCGAAGGATGCTGTGTGTACAATAACGGTCGGCTTGTCGGGATGAAATCCTTATAGCACAAGGTGATTTCGGTTACTTGTCACAGTCGTACCATACATTCAACGTTGACAGGAGTTAACTCGGAATCCAGAACTGGGGTAGTGTGAAAAGCTCGCAGGGTTTCTCCTGATTTTGGTTGCTGCTGCTTGTTTTTTTTCGTTTGTCCTGTCTGTTTCCTATGTGTGTCTATCTCACAAAGAAAAACTTCAACAAAATATAGGGCTCAAAGCACTTTTTGACATATAGAGATTCACGGTAATTATTATTACGATTTCTAGTCATATGACATTACGTCAGGATCGAAATGTGAACGGGATAATGGCTGATTTGATGGTGATGAGCACGATTTATGCGGATATTACGGTTTAAAAACGGCTGGAATGCAGACTATGTTACGATATTTTCCCGGGGGCGAGAAATGTTCACGACACGTAATCACACATATAGATGAGGCCAAGTCTAGGTGTTAACAACAAGGATTTTATGTTTACGACAATCTCAGGTATGAAATTGCATAAAATATGGTTTTAACTATCCGATCCTTATGGCACACGTTCTATGTTGTCAGTTTCACTCACTTTTGAACCACGTAATCTATCGAACAGAGTTGCGTTTCGCTGGACTGCACCAACGACCGGATTTTACTAGTGCACGTTTTCTATTTGCAACGCATTTCACACTCTCCACGCTTATTTAACTCTTTTCACGTCTGCACAACTTTTAATTACACTGCCATCTAAAAGGATCCTTAAATTTTGAGGAGTTCCTCCGATTTTTCCTTGTCCCCAATATGACAAGGTGACAAGCCTTCTGTATGGTGTGCCCTTTGCTGCTGCTGCTGATGTTATTTTCAGGATCTCGCGAACACACGACTTCAATCGGAATGTAAATTCAGCACTCGACTGACATGACTAGGAGCTCAGATATCATGAGATTCTCCCAAATCTTGGTCATCATCAGCCTCAGCAGCAGCATCAACATATACAACAAAAACCCTCCGACGATTACACACTAACAAACGTTGGGGTAGTATGTAGAGCACAATCGCGCACTACGATGTACCATCTCATAATAATCATCTCCTCGTGGCAGGACCTGTACGAGGACATAAATATTCTCCATGTATCGTGCCGTGCGTATTCTCCGGGCGCTTTCCTAACCGATTTACAATTGTATCCAACAAACAAGATGCACATGGTGCTCGTCTGTAAAATTGGGTCTACGTCGAATACAGCCACCCATCGTCGCGTGTCGTGGCCTACCCTACAAAACAAAAAGCTCTCACTTAAAATCTGCTGAAAAGGATGCTGCTCCGTCACTAATATTCACATTGGAGAATATTATACCAGCATGGCACGAATATGGAACACACGATGCTTGAGAGCCACTCCCAAAATAGACGAGAGGATGGGAGCGGGGAGGTTGGCATGGATATGAATGTGAATCCTCTGACAATGAACCAGGCCAAATACCTGACCATACTCTTCGACAAAAGCCGTATGCCTGGGAAAAGCGGCTTGGATGCTGCTCTACCGAGCATGCTCCTCTCAATGTGGATGCTAACGCGAGCATGGGAATGTCTCAATATCTAGGTTGTTGGCGAGAAGTGTGCTCACCATAATATTGAGCAGTAGTTCAACACAGTGAATTGAGAATGGTTACGCGACGCGGTGGGACGCAACGTGTAGGGCCAAGTGACAATAAGGGAACGATGATTCCTACGCAAGGCTTATGTTTGGCGGGAATTTGTGAATCTGGAGAGCATAGTAGCGTGATGACCTAAATTTTGTTTTGTTCTGGTCTACACTGTAAATAGGTAGAATTGTTTGGGAATTTACAACTGTAAATTATTATTTTTTGGACCTTAAATCTAGGATTTAGTTTATCTTTACAGCAGTTAACTTACTCCACTTTAAGCAAATTAGTTCACATACCTGTAATGAAAAAGAGAGAGAAAATTACTAATTGGTATAACTTAATTTTTAATTATGTAGCAAGAATTTTTACTTTTCAGAATTTTGTGTTTTGAGAATTTTGACCATTCAGAATTTAGAATTTTGAGAATTTTGACTTTTCTGAATTTTGACTTTTTAGAAATTTAAATTCCAGAATTTTCACTTCTAGGAATTTTAAATTTATAGAATTTTGCAGTTTGAATTTTCAAAATGGACTTTTCAGAATTTTAAATTTTTAGGAATTAGCAGAATTTTGACCTTTTAGAATGAGGAATTTTCAGAATTGTAGAATTTTAGAATTTTGTTTTAGTAGAATCTGGAATTTCCAGAATTTTGTCTTTGCAAAAATTTTAATCAAGAATTTTTAATTTTAAAATGTTTCACATAGAAGAATTTTAAATTGACGAAATTTCTATTTTTCAGAATTTTGACTATTTAGAATTTACAGAACTTTGACGTAACAGAATTTCTAATTATCTGAATTTTAATTCCTCAAATTTTGAATGAGCAGAATTGTCAGAATTTCGATTTTTTTAAATTAAGTCTTTTCAGAATTGTCAGTGATAATTCCTGAAATGAACTAATTAAAAGGTAAGTCCGAATACAAGATTGTACTTGTACTGATTTATTATAACACTAATGGCTAATTATATACAAAATTATTGCTTACATGCTAAAATTGATTATTATTGAACTTATTCAAATGTAGGTTGAAGACTGTAAATTGACCCATATGCTAATGTAAGCATTATTGCGTCTATCGATCTATAGACGCACAGCATATGGGTCGTTGGTCGGCTGGTTGGCTGCACGCGCTCATGGGTCATTGTTCGTTGTTGCATATACTGCAACATCGCGATATGACCGTTGACCGGCGTGTTCATTATGTTCAGATTGAACATTCTGCCGGGACTCGGAAGCAGTGGGATTCAAAGGTGGAAGGTTGAACTCCGAGACGGATTCCATGTCGGTTCTCTGTCGAATGTGTTTCTTCCACCATACTGTGATGAGTACTCCAAGTCCAAGCAGTATTAGGATTACAACTCCGATAACGCTAATGTGCTGTATGTGAACTGGTTTCCAATCTTCTTCAGGGTGGATACTGAGACTATCAGCCTTGAGACGATCGTATACCTGTTCCGATGGCTTTATGATGTCTTCGGGCTTGACACTAAACACATGAGGTGCTGGGATATCGAAATTCCAAGACATGTTTACATGTTTAATAAAAGTCGCGACGACGGGAGTAGTCAGGAAGTACTCGGACTTTAATATGCCTTGCTTGGTGAGAATTATGCAACTAGGCTCCACCTTCATAATTCCCGTTCCGTTGATGACCACGTCTTCCCTTACTCCTTGACATTGGAGTGCTGTAGCGACAGGTCTAGGAGCTAGGAATAGCCAAGTGTTCGGTTGATGTAGATGCTTCCAGGTCGTCCGATTTGCAACAAAGTTGTGCGTTAGACACTTGACTCCTTCATGGCGATTGTAGATCTCGTCAATGATGCAGTTTGGGTTGTCTTCGATATTCCTAAGAATTGACGGAGTACAAAGGGAAAGATTAGTGCTTATTCTTAAACAGCTATCCAGCTCATTTTCTGTTAAGCTGAAGTACATCTGCGCGTCGTAATTGATGGCCAATATTGGGGTGGGAATGTCCAACGCCATATATTGGTCGTTCCTTACGCGTTGTGGTATTGATGTTGCTTTTAAAACAACATATTTGCTGATTTCCACGATTTCCAGGTACGTGAAAACTCGAACTTCGTCTGAGGAACATCTCATATCGGTTGTGCTGGTGGGTAAATAGAGGATGTCTAAGTTAGTTGGAAGTTTGCTCTTTCCGTTTGCGATGATTTCAGCTAATTGCGTTGGGCTGATAAAGTCCAAAATGTTGCTTCGATGATACTTGGCATTAGTGAGTCGTGTATATTTCGAATTGAGATCGTTGATGTAGTTCTCAGCAGCTTGGTATACAGCTAGGAGGTGGATATTCAGTTTGTTCGTGTCAGGGCCAGAGTACCAACTCTGCATTTCCTGGATACGCGATAACCCTTTATTTAGTTTTTCGGTAAAGCTGTTCAACTTCTTGGTTATTCGGGTTTCGCTTTCGTTGGCCGCTGCAATAGTCGTTAGCATCAGGTTTGTTTGGTGATTTGCTGTTTGTAGCAATAGTTTCTGGTTATGGTCGAGCTCATCAATGTTACGATAAACTTCGTCGTTAACTCCAAATACCGTTTCGAGTAACTTCCCAAAAATTCCTCGTTTGAATCGATTTGTTTGAAGTCCTTGGATATACCGTTGGAGCTGCGAATGAATCTCCTGTAGGTGGTGTACAAGTCCACCGCAGTTGGTTTCGTCGGAGATTCGTATGGTCTTGTTACAAAACATCCTCAGTCCAGACATCACGTTTGAAGATTTATTCAAATCTTTCTCCAGCTCCGTCGTCGATATATTGAACTCAATGCGGAGAGTTCCCCTCTTGATCTGCACATCTCCCATTTGCTCAATGTAGAGGCCAGGTTGTGGGTGTTTGAGCGTGTAGTTATGTTCACTCGCCAAACAGTTTAACAAGTTAAACCATAAGAGAATGAATGTTAGTATTGTCATCGTTGATTGGCTTGGTGTTCCTTTGGTGGGTCTCGGACGTTTTGGCAATTCGGAGTCGTCAGTTGAAAGTGTAGTTGGGTTTTCAGAATCCGGACCTAACTTCAAATTGCGGTTTGATGCGATAAGCTCTTCAATTGATGGTCGAACTGGAATATTAGTGGGATGAATTCGTTTTTTCTTTCGATTCACGTTCACTGATTTGAATCTATCCACCAATGTTGCCAGCTGCTTAGCCTTGTTTTCCTCTTCGGTATTGCAAGTAGTCAAATGCACTTGTTGGGCTGCTTCTGGTGCTGGCTCATTGGTTTTGTTGTCCTCGTCTACTGGTAGTGGACATAGCCGTGTTATTGGCCGCTGAAGTGTTTTCCCATCCTTGACCTTGATCCTTGCTACACGTACCAACTGATCTTTTCCTGGATTTACTTCAACTACCCGACCTAGGGGCCAAGATGCTGGTGCAGTGTCGTCATCCTTGATCAACACAACTTGTCCGACATTTAGGTTGGGAGTAGGTGTCTTCCATTTCGATCGCTGCTGAAGTTGCTTCAGGTAGTCACTTGTCCAAGCTCGCCAAAAATCTCTATTCATCTTCTGGATGTGCTGCCACCGAGATAGGCAAGTGTACTTATCTAACTCCTGAGAATCCGGTGGAGCTATTAAGGATTCTCCTACGAGAAAGTGCCCAGGTGTCAGTACATTATCGGAGTCTTCTGAGATTGCACACAGTGGTCTTGAATTAAGGCATGCTTCTATCTGACAAAGCAGTGTTGTCATTTCTTCGAACGTTAGAGTAGTGTCGCCTATAATCCTTTTTAAGTGGTATTTGACGGACTTGACGCCCGCCTCCCAAATTCCTCCGAAGTGAGGACTTGCGGGGGGTATAAAATGCCAATGTGTTCCTTGTAAGGCTAACTTAGCCGCTGTTGTAGTATTTTGTTGTATCGCCTTTGCTAGCTCGCTGTCCATTTTTCGGCTAGCTCCGACGAAGTTTGTAGCGTTGTCACTGTATAGGTCGGTACATCTTCCGCGCCTCGCGATGAATCTTTTATATGCGGCTAAGAATTCTTCTGTTTGTAGACTGCTCACAACTTCCAGATGTAACGCTTTAGTAGCCATACACACAAATAACGCTATATATGCTTTGTGAGATGTTATTCCACGACCCTTTGATGCTCGAATTTTTATTTGCCCCGCATAGTCAAGACCTGTATGACTAAAGGGTTTCGAGGGTGTTACACGGGCTGCTGGCAAATTTCCCATCATTTGAGTTTGGTTCTGGGCCTTGAATCGTATGCACCGGGTGCATCTGTTAATCACTCCTTTGATGGTCCTCTTGCCGTCTATTATCCAGAATTTACGTCGAATGAATGCCAATGTTATCTGGATACCGCCATGTAATGTCGCATGGTGAGCTTCTCGGATTATTAACTTAGTCACGTGATGATGGGCCGGAAGGATGATTGGATGTTTCTCGTTATAAGGTATTACGGCGTTGGTTAGGCGTCCTCCAACTCTGATAACGCCGTTTGAACTCATGAATGGATTTAACGATAGCAAATGGCTTTTCTTGTCAACTGGTGCTTTTTTTAGTAGAGCGTTATATTCTCGAGCGAATTGACTCTGTTGAACATGTTTGATTACGTCTGTTAAGGCTTCGTTGATCTCTAACGGTACGGGGTGAAGTGTAAGAGGTCTGTTCTCTTTGCGTGCTGCCTTTATGAATCTTCGAACGTAGGTCCAAGTTGTTAACAGCTTTTGTAAGCTTGAGTATCGTGCGAAAATTTCATTAACTGTTTTGTTCCTGACCGCAGAATGGTGGCAAACTATTACTTTCCGTTTCACTTCCTCTGATGTTTCGTATACAGTTTGTAGTTGTTTCGGCCAATGTGCGCTATCTTCCTCTAACCAACTGGGGCCATTCCACCATATCGCAAGATTTCGTAACTGTAACGGATTTACGCCTCTCGATGCGGGATCTGCTGGATTGTCTTCTGACCGGACGTGACGCCATATTTGAGGGTTGGTTTTTTCGCTTATTTCCGAAACCTTGTTGGCTACGAAAGTTTTCCACCTTTCTGGTCCTGCTTTTATCCATGCTAGGGCTATGGTTGAATCTGACCAGGCGTATGACGGTACATGTTGTAAGTTGGTGGCCTTTTTCGTCTCATGCAGCAGTTTGGCTAAGAGGGCTGCTCCGCATAGTTCCAGTTGTGGTAGTGTTTTCTTCAGTTTAATCGGCGCTACTTTAGTTTTGGACGTCAGCAAAGTTGTTTTTATCGATCCAGTATTTGCAATTGTTCGTAGGTATATAACTGCAGCGTATGCGTTCTGTGACGCATCACAAAATCCATGTAACTCCGTCAGTTGGTTGCTTGGTGAGTACCCCAACCATCGTGGTATTTTTATCTGCTCAATCTGTGATAGATTTTGTTTGAATTGTCCCCAGGATTTGGCGAGGTCGTCGGGTACCTCTCTATCCCATTGTGTTTCTTTTCGCCATGTTTCCTGCATAATAATCTTCGCTGTGATTATTATGGGTGAGAGGAATCCTAGTGGGTCGAATAGTCTTGCGATGTCAGAGAGAATGTTTCTCTTTGTAAACTTGATATCGTTGTTGGATACTTTGAATTGAAAGTAATCTTTGCTAGGCATCCAATATATTCCGAGTGTTTTGATAGCGTATTCACTTTTAATTTCCATTGGATCATTGTCTTGTAGTTCAAGTGGAACGTGATGCAATATGTCATCGTTGTTGCTGCACCATTTTCGTAGATTAAATCCGCCAGTTTTAAGTAGTCCGATGAGCTGGTGTGTTATCGTGCTCGCTTCTTCTGTGGAGTCAGCTCCTGTCATGAGGTCGTCCACGTAGAAATCGTTTAAGACTGGTTTCGTTGCTTTAGGGAAGGTATGCTCCACCATTGCCAGTTGTTGCAGTGTTCTTACTGCCAGGTAAGGTGCAGCCGAAGTGCCGTATGTCACAGTGGTAAGTGCGTATTCTCTGATTTCCCCTGAGTCAGAAAATCTCCACAGAATCGTTTGATAAGCTTGATCCTTATCCGTAACTTTGATCATTCTGTACATTTTCTCTATATCCGCTTTTATTACGAATTTGTGGACTCTCCATCTAAGTAAGATACTCGATAAGTTTTCCTGTAACCGGGGGCCTGTCATCATAACATCATTCAGACTCAGCCCGCTGGTTGTTTTGGCGGAGGCATCAAACACTACGCGTAATTTCGTTGTGGAGCTATCTTCTTTGATTACTGGTTGGTGCGGTAAATAATATTTACGTTTCTTTGTATGATTCGCAAGCTTCATATGACCGAGCTGTATGTATTCCATCATGAAGGCGTTGTAACGTTCTCGTAGATTGGAGTCTTTTTTGAAACGCCGCTCTAGCTGCAATAACCTCGCCATAGCCAACTTCTTTGAATCTCCCAAGTCATCCACTGTAGTTTTGAAAGGAATCGAGACAGTGTAAGTCCCATCGATGTTCTTTTTATGAGTTTTCGCGAAATGGTCTTGACAGTTTTTTTCTTGCTCAGACCAGTTTGGTTCTTGTTGTTGTAATTCTTCTACCTCCCAGAACCTTTCTAGTTGATTAGTTAGCTTTGCTAGGGAAAGCATAGATACAACCTTCCTGGCCGGTGCGGTTTGTCCAGATAGAATCCAACCGAACTCTGTATTTTGGGCCAGTAAACCCATGATTGGCTTCTCTACCTCCTGTAGCATGATAAATCCATAGATGTCGGCTCCAAGAAGGACGTCAATTTGTCCTGGTATGCATAAAGTCGGGTCGGCCAGTGTGCATTTTTTGCTTTTGATGAAGTGAGTTACGGCTGCTGCTTCCACTGGTTCATTTGGTAACATCTTTGTTAAGGATGTCAGAACTAATGCATCCACGGAAATGATGAATTCTGACGGGAACCTCGGTTTGATTTTTATGGTGACTTGACTTTGTGATCTCAAAGTGTCGGTGTTTCCTACTCCAGTGACTTCCACGTCTGTCTTTGTCCTGGGTACTCCAAGTAATCGGGCTGCACTTTTTGTAATGAATGATGTCTGCGATCCAGGGTCGATGAGTGCTCTCAGTTGTTCACATGTCCCAAATATGGTTTGTACCTTTACGAGTGCTGTTGCTAACAGAACTGTTTTTGTTGTGTTGATATTGTAGCTGGCAACCGAGTTTGCCGTGGCTTCGTGTTGGCTACCTGGGTTAGGAGTTGTCTTCTTCCGTTGTTCAAATTTGGGCTTATTGTGTAGCAGGGTGTGGTGAAACTTCTTGCAGGTGAAACATCTCTGTTGGCTGTGGCACTTCACATCTTCTTTGTGGCTGATGCAATTCACACAGAGTTTGTTCTCTTTCACGAACTTCCAACGGTCGCCAGTGGTATTGTCCTTGAACTTAGCGCAATTGTGGATTGAATGTTGTGCATTGCAGAACTTACATTGCACGGGTGTTGCGTGGAAGCTTTTGGTTTTGTTAGGGCTGGTAGTTTGGAAGCCTTTCTGTTGATCATCCTTCTTAAAGTTGTCCATTGACTGGAACCGTACTTCGATGTAATTTAACAGGTTGGCGACTTCGGGTATCTCTTTCGGCTCGGTTAGAGATTGCTCGTAACTCCTCCGCGTGTCTTTGTCCATTTTTTTTAACAGTTGATAGACGATGATCGGTCCCCAGGACGTAGTCTCGACCCCCATGTTGCTGATGGCATGGATGCATTCTTTCGTGACGTCGTGTAGATTTTTTAGCCCGTTTGATGATTCTGCGTACAGGTTCGGTTGGCTGAACAATAGATCTAGCTGGTTGAAGACCAAAGCCCTCTTGTTGTTGAATCTATCGTTCAGCAGCTTCCATGCGCCTTCATAGTTTGCGTCGCTGATCTCCAGGTGCTTAATGAGGCGGGCTGCTTCATCCTTCAGGCTCGATTTGAGGAACTGGAGCTTCTCAGCATTCCCCAGCAGCTTGTTTTTATGAATTGTATTCACAAAAACGTCACGAAACGCTGTCCAATTGTTGAAATTTCCCTCAAATGTCGGGAGGGATTGTCGTGGAATCTTCGGCCAGGCTTCGTCTTTTTGTCCACGCAGTGGAGCTACGTGCAAGGTAGTCATCACGTCTTCCACTGCGGCTTCAATTTGCTCGAACATTGCGGATGCAACGTATTCCCTGGTACATTCATCCTCCAACATAAGTATCTCCTCGTGGAGGGACCTGACACTCGTCATCTGCTCACGAAGCGTTTGCTTCTGGTATTCGTACGATGTAGGTGACCGATCCTGCGCCATTCGGGTCTTCAGATTTTCGATCCCCCGCTGTAGAGATCCTATCTTGATCTGTTGGCGGCGTACCAACAGCTCCTCCGTAGAACCTCGTGTTGTAGATGCACTAGGAGGAACCTTCTCCCTTTCGCTCCTAGTACTGGTTGATGCATCCGGCTCGACGGACCAATGATAATTCCTGAAATGAACTAATTAAAAGGTAAGTCCGAATACAAGATTGTACTTGTACTGATTTATTATAACACTAATGGCTAATTATATACAAAATTATTGCTTACATGCTAAAATTGATTATTATTGAACTTATTCAAATGTAGGTTGAAGACTGTAAATTGACCCATATGCTAATGTAAGCATTATTGCGTCTATCGATCTATAGACGCACAGCATATGGGTCGTTGGTCGGCTGGTTGGCTGCACGCGCTCATGGGTCATTGTTCGTTGTTGCATATACTGCAACATCGCGATATGACCGTTGACCGGCGTGTTCATTATGTTCAGATTGAACAGTCAGTATTTTAAATTTTCAGAATTCAGATTTTCAAAATTTAAATTTTCAGAGTTTTGACTTTTAAGAACAATGAATTTTCAGTATTTTGACTTTTCGAAATTTGGAATTTTCAGAATTTTGACTTTGTCGAATTTAAAATTTTCCAATTTTCAGATTTTTTTGTTTAATAGTCGAAATCCTGGACTTTTCAGAAATTTGAATTTGACTTTTCAGTTTTTTCAATTTTCAGTAATTGGAATTTTCAGAACTTTAGCTATTCGGAATTTTTACTTTTCAAAATTTTAGTTTTTCAGAATTTAGGATTTTTAGATTTTTGACTGTTTCGAATTTTCAAAATTTTGAATTAGCAGAATTTTATATTTTCAGGATATTGAAAAAATATCAGAATTTAGAATATTCAGAATTTTGTCTTTTTCAAATCTAATTTTTTCAGAATTTTGACTTTTTAGAATTTGGAATTGTCAGAATTTTAACTTTTTAGTTTAGAATTTTCAGCTTTCGGAATTTTAAATTTTCAGACTGCTAAGTGCTTGTTGGCTACTCTGATATTAACAAGGACAATTCCAAATCTTCGCACAAATTCCAAAATTTCAGCGCTGCTTATGAAGCTCTACCCGACAAGCGAAGAATGTACGATCGATGTGGAATATCTGAAGTGTGACCCATTTTCGAGCTTTTATATGTTTTTATATGCGAATGCCAACAACGCCATTGCCAACGTCAATCTAGCCCAATTATTCCGGAGCAAGCTCCTTTTCCACACGCGGTCGTTTTGTAGGAATCTGATGCGACGGGTTGGTGGCGCAAATTGTACTGACATTTGCTCGCTTTCGCGGCCCGTTTCATCCTTGCGGCGATACCTTTTCAACGAGTAAAACGGTTACGATACGTCAACATAACGCTGACGATATACTCAAAAAAAGTGGGACACATTCTTGTCCCAGGATTAGTGGTTTCCCGACACGTACAATCCTTGCATAAGTTTAATATTTTGGTTCGCCCTTTTCTTTGGATTGGCTTGCTGGTAATACCGCGCTGTGAATCTCGCGTGACTCCCATACGTCTCCAGAAGTTCCCCAAATTTGGAGCTGCGGAGCTGCGTACTGTTGACACAAACGACCCACTTGGGGGCCCCGAACTTGAATAACACATGTTCCTTCAATATCGGGTCACCTCGGCAGCGGTGGTAGAACAACAGCACGAGTTAAAACTTAGTAAAGTAATCGACCACTCTTAAGATGTGTGTGAACCCTTGAAAGGAACGAGGCAACGCGAACGGTCCGATCAAATCGACACATACCATTTCCCAAGGTTAGTTAGTCTCGCCCACCCTTACTACCATCTCCGCTCGACCTTAACAGCCTGGAATATTCCCGGACGTCAGTCGCCATTTTTGGCCGGTAAATATTTTGCGCTAGCCGATCGTGAGTCCGGCAAGATATCATCGGACAAGTGTCGCGTTCTGAGACTGCATTTAGTATCCTGTAGTACCGCCGGAGTGACCGCATAGTAACGTTGTTTGAAGTTTTGTGTTGTGAGGTTGTTTTGATGATACGCTCCATACCAAATAAATGGGTGCATCCAACTCCCTCCCCCATCAAAGCGAACGCTTTTTCAATCAACTCATGCAGTTTTGGCAATTATCCCCCTGGCCTCTTATCAAACACATAATCCACACTCGTATTACGAACGGCCCTTATTCCCGAAATTGCTGTGTCCAATTAGGCGCTTACTGAGCACTGGGTTCGTTTACCGCCGGTTTGGTCGTTCAACTGTCTCGATTACACTTGGAACACGCCCACCTTACAGTTCCTGGATTCCCTCAGTGGAAACATTTCTGGGGCTCATTGCAGGAACGAGATGAATGGCCAACCTGTCCGCACCTACAAATTTCATGCCCGTTGGTTGCCTAGTTTTCGGGGAAGGAGGCGGTATGAAGGCTCTTGTGGGCTCCAGTTCCCTTCCCAATCTAACTAATTCATTCACAGTATTAATAGGTGTAGCATTAACATGGGAAAACAGCCTTAATATTCTTTTGAATCATTTTCAATTTTAACTTTTCTTTCGGGAAAGCCCACAATCGTTTAGACAACCTCGCCCGAGTTGCCCTTTACACTCCAAACCCTAAGTGCGTGTTTTAATTTACCCTCTTAAACGATCGTCAGCAGGCAATTCCTGCACTAAGTTTACCAATCTTCCACAAATTCTCGATTGGCCCGATACCAAACTAACGCTCTTCCCTCAAACAATGCAAAAGCTGCTTTGGATTGGTCTCTTCCACTCCCTTAGCCTTAGCGTTAGGATGCGCTCGTTGTTTTGCTAAGTCGAATGTAAAAACGTCCACTCCCACTCCGTATGACGCTCCTGCGATGTGTGCATCACGTGCAGCACATTCTGTATATTGAGGCGTTGTGCATTCCTCCTAATTCTTTATTGCGAGTTCGCCTAGCGCCATTATAAAATAGCTCCGAAAGTCTCTTTTTCGGTTAGAATTTTCAGAGCTTCGAGTTGTTTTAGAATTTAGAATTTAAAATTTTCAATATTTAGAATTTTCATGGTTTTGAGTTTTTTTACAATTCTGAATTTTGGGACAGTTTTTTTTTCATAATTTTAAAGATCTTCAAGTGTCAGATATACATATCTCATCAGCATCACTCAATAGATTAGAGTATCTCGTTTTCGTTCAGTTTTACAGTGGTGAGCGCCCGCTCCAGTATGTACTTATGCCTCACCGGGCAAGACAATAAATTTCCGCCACTAAGATTTTTTTTTGTTTTGAAGAGGATCCATGCGTCCACTTCATCACCGGTCGGTCTCTCAAGCCAAGGTTTTTTTTTCTGTGAAATTAAAGCCGCTTGTATTGGGAGACAGGTTCTATGCTACGCTACGCCTTTAGTCTGCGCGCGGCCTAAATTGTTGAGTTGTTCGTTCCTTGCAAAACCATCGTTACTCACAGCCCGGAACTAGAATTTATTTATGTACTAGTAGGCCTCTCGTGCCATACAATTTTGCATATGAGTACGAAGAGTGCAGTTGAGAAGAGTTCATTGTCTATCTATTAGCGACAATGCTTGCATTAGCGAGTACATATATAGTTTGTTATGGCTATTATTTTGCTTTTTCTAGTTTCTGGCTGGATGTTTTTACATGGTTTTGGTTCCTTGGATAGTTGTTCTTTGAAAAGTATTATTTTTTATTATCCGGGAATAAAACTACGAAAACAAGCTTTCAAATCTAAAATAGTGCAAAAAAAAAATTGAGAGAAAAGAGAGAAACTTTGAGTTTATAATCTTTCCCTTTCCATCACTATCAGGCAGAATTCATGTTAAGTCCAATGAAAGCATCTTCCAAGCTTGCCGAGTGCTGTAATGGAGTGTCTCAACATTATTTTCAGGGACACAGGAATATTTAAAATAGAGGTTCAACTGCTAGAAAAAGTTCTGCACTTGAAGGCGTTTGAGCAAAATAATCCCATTTCAGTCACTTTTCTGAGAATTTGATTGCTGAAATTATCAAACAAAATATACGCGCAGAATAAGCTTTTGAAAATAAGAAAAAGTGCAACTGTTAATCGAACTGCGGTTGCTATTGCTATAGTAGTTAGATGACGTCGAACTCAGAATATTTCGGCTAAACTAACTACCGAAGCCAAGTCGCTGAAACAGGTGCCTTGACTGTCTGTCTGTCAAGGCCTCATATCTAAGTCTACAAATTTTGCTAAGAAACGAGGAATTACTTGATAAACTCTTCAGTCTGGCTGATAAAAACCTTAAGCGAGCAGAGATATCGGCAAAATCTGTCAAGTCTTAGTCACGAAGTTGAAAAAAAAATGAAATAATTTGCAAAGTTAACGTTCTGCAACTTTTTTTTAACAGTGTAAATATCACATATCACTCGTAAGCAAGTGACCCAGTCCTCCTTTCATATATCCTTTACATTCCCGGCGAGCACAATAATTTGTGTGTTCGCATCGAATCATCCCGACTTACTCCTATGTGGCACTCGACTAAGAGAAAATCAGCCTAAACACATTCTCTCTTCAATAAATTTCTCCCTCTCTTTAAAATTCCACCTAAGAGTCCTTCATTATTCGTATGACCTACTTATTCGTTCCTCTTGCATGCCTGGGGATGCTTAACACTTTCATCTCCAGTATTTATTTGGGTTACTGTTGTAGTCCAAGTCAACGTTTCATAAACAACAAACATGTATGTATACATTATACAGATTGCCCGTATTACGAAAGCATCTACGCAAGCTTTATTCAAATCGAACTACGAGCAATAAAAGCCCGAAGATAAAAATTATATGCCCGAAGCTTTTATGATTCTTGGGAAATCGTGAGAAAACAAGTCTCCAAAGCAAACATGGTAGCCGAGACATCATCGACACCGAAGCCAACAAACAGCTGACAGAGCTTTAAGGATTAAAGTTGCGAAGGACAAAGCTTTCATAGGCTGTCCTTTCGTCATAATTCACCTGGTGTCTCTTTGAATGACGTATACCTGCTTCAGAAATACGTCATAAATTCAACGAGCTTTTATTGTATACTTAAAGCTCCCGACCCTGGACCATTTTTTGGGTGTCGAACAAAAAAGTTCACTTACCTTTCTCGGTATAAATATTTATTAGATTCGTTTTTAACTATCGAGTACAGGAAAGATAAGGATAACATCCATACAAATTCGAAATTGAAGTTGGATACGAATTGTTCTATATAGTCCCAGCCAGCATTTAACACATTTGTAATCATTAGGGCTCGGATTTTTATGTTTTTACATATTTTTTCTTTAGACTGATAATCGATTTCTGGGGTGTTTTCTTTGCGTTTCAGAACATTTGAAAGCAAATGGCTTGTATTTGTTTTTACATATTTGTAAATATTCAAGTGATATTACATATTTTTAAATATTTCACTCTTTTTTACATATTTTCTTCCATATTTAGAAAATTTGTACATAAGTACGAACAAATGATTAAAAAAAATATTGAATTAAATTGAATACAACAGTTTCATTAGAATTAGGTATAAGTTTTCCGATTTTTGAAAGTAGACGCATTATTAAATAGATACTTATCATGGGACAGTTTATTACTCAAATATATGAACAGAGATTTACAAGCCGAATTTTTTTTTTTAGAATACGTGCACAAGTGAATTTTTCATATACAACTACTCGTATTCCAACCAGAACAGAACACTATGCTATTCAGAAAAAAGGTCGTAAATTACCCAATAAGAACACTTTTCTTGTTTTTTTGCCTCTGCAAAAATTGATGCATAGCACAATAAACTGAAGTGATAATTTTCTAAATGGATGAAATTAAATGCACTAGGCTAATTTGGTATATTTCTTACCAAAAGAATTTTTATGGACAATATTTCAATTGGCTAGAAAAATAATTTGGCTGAGAAATTAAACAATAAAAGAATCAAAATGCAAAAGGTAAAGGACTATGCTGCATTAAGGGAGACTCGGTAGTACATTTGCATTCAATATTTGAGTTAGCTAGTTAGAGGGGTAATATTGCTGAAATTATATAAAGTGCGAATACATAAATGGATATTGTCTATTATTATTATTATTATTATTTCGTGTTCAGTATTCGCTTAGTTAACATTTTAAAATTTTTTCAAAATGCCAAAAGTCAAGTCTACATCTAGTTCTCTTGTCCTGAAATACATACGGGAAATCCCTAACGAGGATTTCCGTGGAGACGGAAGTGTTTTATTTTGTGACAGTTGCGGAAAAGATGTGGCAACCACCCAAAGGTCTCAAGTTGTACAGCATATTTTTACTGCTTTACATAAAAAAAAACAAAGAGAAAATAAGGACCTCGAAACAAACGATTATTTCTCCTTCGGAAGCCAGCAGCAAGTCGGCGTTTAAAATGGATTTATGTCGCGCTTTTGTCAAGGCCGATATCCCATTTTATAAACTCAACAATCCCCACTTTAAGGAGTTCTCGGAGAAGTATAGTGGGCAAAGAGTTCCCGAGAAAAGCACCATAAGAAAGACCTATTTTTGTGACGTCTACGCGGAAGCACTTCATAGAATTCGCGATATAATTGGTGATGGGCCCATATCTCAATAGGCGAAACTACGGATGTCGAAGGGAGATATATAGCCAACGCTATTGTTGGGCTATTATCTTCGAAAAAAACGAAGCCCATTTTGTTTAATGTCGAAGTCTTAGAAAAGTGCAACCACGCATCTATTGCTCAATTTTTCAACAATTCGATGAGCGTACTGGGGCCAAATGGAGTGCAGCACAGTAATGTGTTGCTGTTCGTAACTGATGCTGCTCCATACTTGGTAAAGGCTGGGAAAGCCCTCCAAGTATTTGATCCGAGATCAACTCACGTTACTTGTCTCGCTCATGCATTTCATCGCATTGCCGAGCACGTTAGAAACGAGTTCGTCGAAGTAGATGCCTTCATTTCCAACGTAAAGAAAGTGTTTTTGGAAGCACCAAGTCGCGTGAGAATACTTAAGGAGAGCTTCCTCGGTTTGCCCCTACCACCAGAGCCCATTGTAGCCAGATGGGGAAAATTTCGAGGAGATCAAGGCTGTGTTCTCCAAACTTGACGAAAACGCTGTGGCTAGCGAGAAAGCCAAACAAATTCTTACGAAACCATCAATGATCAAAAAGTTAGAAGAGGAAATCGCAATGAAACCAGAGGAAATCGCAAAATTTAAATATACGCCCATCACATCAGTCGATTTTGAAAGGTCATTCAGCCGGTATAAAAAAATCCTTGCACCAGACAGACGGAGTTTCAAATTTGAAAATTTAAAAAAATATCTAATTTGTAACAATTTTGAAGAATAACTACGACTTCGATGTTCGTAATCAAATTTTTATTTTACATATTTTGACAAAATAAACACATATTATATGTACATATTTCATGTTTTATTTTACATAAAATTCCGAGCCCTAGTAATCATTATTTCATGCAACACGCGTAAGCACATATCGCTTATTCATTCATCACGTTTTCATACAAGCAGTATATGACGATGTCCCCCTATTTCATGTATATACGCATTTGCGCCTTATTACGGATAATCATTATAAAATCGTTATTCGTAAACATTATGTAATAGTTAAGTATCATATATATTCAATGCATCAATGAATAATTAAAAAAAAATACGGGCGACGGAGAGTCTTGAACTCATAACCCTATGCACCGAAGGTGCGCGCCCTAACCACTGCTCCAGCCAGACTATATGAATGATCATGATTTATTCGTCATTCTAATCACCCCAGCAACAAAAATCACACTTGAGGAGAAAACCATTATATTTCCTATATGCATGATCCGTCGACATTCCTTCAGCTGACCATCATGTATCTAACTTTCAATGCGTCCTATCGATACATAATGCCGATTCGTGATTCATGAAGTAAAGCTTATTTGTCGCTATGTTCACGGTACATGAGGCCGATGCTGGCTGGGGTACAGAACAGAACTGTCAAATTGGTATGGAAGTTATGCTGTTTTGTCCTGTACTCGATAGTTATAAAAACGCACCTTTTATCGAGAAAGAACGGACAGACGTTAGATTATAAATGTCCTCAAAGGCTGATAACACCTAAGCATCTTGGCGGAAAATTTTGCTTATAAAAGCTCGGTTCTTTGAGTATACATATTTAGATTTGCCATAGATGAACCCGCGATAAGCTGGGTTCGGTTTTGTGCTTCGACGATAAGACAGAATACACGTAGTATTTGCTAAGATGTTGAATTGCATTTAGTTTTTATGACAAATGACAAAAAAAATCCTAGCGTCTTGTGCAGGTGATAAAATATTTTAGGAAAAAAAAAATAAGAGTGAGGACAACAAGAAGAATGTGAACGATGACAAAGTTTTCAAAAGACGTGGATGATATTATTTGTGTCATTCACACAAAACTCGCCGTTTATCTCCATAGCTGAGGATAATGCTTTAGCATATACCGAGTGTATAAGAAATGGATACTATTTGAAACTGTTCTTATCATACATGTGGCCATGTGGGTATGTGCATTGGATGTGTGTTTTTGAATTTAAGTTTTTTTTACCCTCGGATATGTTTGAAATGGCCAAAACGAAACATCTTGCTATTACCTAAGTTTCTTTGAAAGTGTGTCTCAAGTATGTTGCTAATTGGGTCAACGTGAACATGAAGAGTAGTAGATGGAAATTGTCGTTTAACATTAATATATGCTTTTGCACTTATTTATGTGGTCGGTTTTGAGGTGCATATACATACATAGATAGGACTTTTTTTTACCAGGTTTTGGAAATACATCTGGGGTTTATAAACGATTTAAGTTTTTGTGTCTTTGAAACTAAAAGAGCTCATGTTGGGGCTCATGTGTTATTGTGTCAGCTAGTATGATAGAGTTCAAAGTTTCAATTGAGTCAGTTGTCACTGTTCAGTTTTGTAAGCAGGGGTGTTGCCAGGGGAGAGTTCCATGAGATCTGAACGCCTCTTGAAATATTTTCGATAAGCACTGACATTTCAATGATGATGAAAACATAAGCGATACAACTCATTAGCGACTTTACAATTCCCTACCATTAAAATTACCAGTAATGGGTGTGGATTTCGTAAGTCGATATAAATTCACCCGTGGAAGCCTCCAACCTCCATATAAACTCCTGGCCACCACCCAAACTTGGTTGTATACAATTTTTGAGACGTGTCGATAAAAAATTGAAATTCAAGGAACCGTATTGTGCCAGCTCCTGGATTGGATTTTTCTTTTATGCAAATACATTTCTCCACACTATAATATGTGGGGATACTTGTGAGAACCGCACATAAAAGGGTTACCTTCTAACCATTTCTCACATAATGTCATGCATGACACATTCCTCTGTATGTTCATGAAACAAGATAAGTTCATCCATTGTACGTGTACGCTGAAGCGGAAATGATGGCTATGAATGAAAGGTGTGACAATAAAGAGTAAGGAAATCCAGTCATGTATCCCAAAAGGTGTTGCTGGCGTCATTATTTTGCAACAGTAACCTTTGGGGATGAGTATATATGTATACGTATATAGCAATTGAATGCCTTTGTATGTACCTGGTCCTGGGGATAAGGGATAATGGCAAACTTTCAGTAATTATTATTCTCTTGTGATGCTTCACACGATGGAAATTTCATCATTATATCGATTGAAGAATATCCTTTGCGTCTGGAACTTTTTGAAAATGTTTAGCCAAAAGCATTTACAGAACAGGTGAACTGAGGTTGAAGTTTGTGGAAAGAATTTTGTAATCAAGGAATGGAATTTATTTATTTATAATACTGAAAGGATATCGTCCCAATAATACAGTAATAATATATAAAATGGTATTAGAAATAAGCACAGAAAAAAATAACATAATCTCATTAATTTAAGAAGATAAATGCAAATAATAACAAAAAATATTCAAAGTATAAAAGACAATATATAATTTAAATAAACAAACGATTTTAATCCAATGAGTATAGAAACTAAAATTCATACAATAATGCAGAGTTAGGGATTTTGGAAAGCAACATTCTCCTAAATGTTGATAACGAAGAGGGTAGAGGACCAATCTCCAACAAGTCATAATTTCTAATTAAGCTAAGCAGTGGGGAATTGAAGAACAATGATAGGTCAGCTGTTGGAGGGACAAATATAGAGTTTCATCTGGTGTTATGTATGGGATTTCTCCATTGAATGTCAGCCACTAACGAGGTACAGGGAAGACCACTACAAATTTTATGAAGAAAGCATTCATCAAAAATTATTCTTCGCTCCTGTAAGGACTGCATATTTAAAAAGATAAGGCGATTATTATACGAGACATAAGGCAAATTTAAAAAGTAGGGACTTGGTAAATCTCCTTTAAACACGCTCTATCGCATCAATGTAACCATGGCGGCCACACGGCGACCACACTACCGAAGCATATTCTAAAATACTACGAACCAATTTCATTTCCTATTCTATATATTTTAATTTTGTGCAAATTTACAAGGGTAGATATCGAGCAAAAATAACTTGAGCACCTAATGATAAAGCCAGCGAGCTTAGAGGCCCTGGCTATTACATCGGAATACTGCTCTGTAAACTTAAGCTTCGAATCAAATGTTACTCCAAGATCTTTACCAGAGTTCACACGCTTAAGCGGTAGCGAATGTACACTATATGTAAAGCAAACGGGATCTGATTTTAGGGAATAGATGATAACGGAACATTTAGCCACATTCAACAGTAACAGTTACCTTGCTTGGTTAAATAAATAAATAAAATAAATAAATAAATAACCTATTAGAAGAACACCACGATGCGACGACATCCAAATCCTTTTGTATGGACACGCAATCTACTACAGATGATACTGGCTTGAATATCTTACAATCATCAGCATACAATAAGGACCCATTATTTAGTAGCGAGGGAAGCTCGTTTATAAAAAATGAAAATAATATAGGTCCCAGAATTGAGCCCTGAGGCACACCGGACGCAGGACAAAAGGACGAAGAAACGATTTTGTTATAAATTACGCTCGACGATCTGTCAGACAAGTAGGATAAAATCCAAGATAGAACTCTTTCATGGAAATTAAGATATAACAATTTGTTCATAAGAATGCCGTGGTCAAAAGAGTCGTAGGCCTTAGAGAAGTCAGTGTAGATGACGTGTACATCAAGATGTTTATTTAATGATTTTGTTATAAAATTGACGATTTCCACGAGGTTTGTTACAGTAGATTTCTTGTTTTGAAAACCGTGTTGATTGGGACATATTAGGTGACCAAAGGTGACTTGAATGTAGCTGGGTACAATCTTTTCAAAAACTTTAGAACAGGATGACAATAGACATACAGGACGATAGTTCGACACACAGCTAGTGACTCCCTTCTTAGGGATCGGAACAACGTGAGAACATTTCCACTGAAAAAAAAAATAAAATGCCAGATCTACCACAGAAATGATAAAATCGAAGGACTGCCTGGAACCCTGCCGATTCCAAAACAAACAAAAATTCACCTTACATTTTTTTTTTATTTTCTATTTGGAGCTGCTTATTGGTATATTTTGACTGAACTACTAGATAACTAAAACCCATGAGATTTAAAACTTTGATCATACTCTGCTAAAACTAATTTGCTGCTGCTAATTTTTAAACCATTTCATCACTTTTAAATACTGGTGAATAGTTTATTTTAATTTCTTATATTTATTATACGACGTCATCTTTTCTATAAGCATTTGCAAAGTCCCAAAATTTCCTGAAGTGGCTTTATCTAGTTGACACAAGCGTATATTTTTCTTTTCCTAGTATACTAGTAGTAATACTATGTCCGTCTTAGTATTTAGTAATTATACACTCAGAAAAAAATGTCCCCTAATCTCTCAATAGGACTCCTATTAACTAAATTTCAAACGGTACAGAACAGGCGCATTGTTTTATTGGACGTCCTATTGCATTAATAAGATAAGCCTTTTAATTGAATTTGAAGCACATGTATGTATACGCATCTCGCAAGATAATCAATAACATGCTCCGTAGCCGAAATCGTTCGGTTGCCTTCCCGTGACTCGGTAAGTTCAAATAGTACTAGTGAATCGAATGTTCAATACTCGGTCTGGCCAAATATCGTGATTCTAAAAAAATCCACAGTGACGTAGCGTGAATGGTATAAAATAATATGGGACCAAACAAACGGATATTTATCGAGTGAAACGATTTCTAGCAATGTGAAATGACTATTCCATTAAAATGATACCACATTAACTTAATATTTTGACCGTATTAATTTAATGATGCTGTATCCCATTAGTTTAATAATGCTCCTATTAGTCAAATAACCGGATTTTTCTATTGACTAAAATTAATACGAGAATATGACCAATCCCTATTAATTTTATGTGATTTTTTCTCTGAGTGTAGTAAAACAACCTATGACAACAAGCACTATAAGCACTGAGCAAATAAAAACCATGTACGAGGAAGGACAGTACACATTAACATAAAAAGATTTTATTTCTCAACATTTATTTCCATCTATTAAA
Organism: Microchrysa polita; assembly: GCA_949715475.1. NCBI lineage: Eukaryota > Metazoa > Arthropoda > Insecta > Diptera > Stratiomyidae > Microchrysa > Microchrysa polita. Next base: position 126,899,490 of record OX454415.1, on the reverse strand, counting down.
TAAAATGGTCGCGTGACGCGTGTTTACTTATCGTCTACACCCAGATAATAATAGAATTATTATCCTCTGAAAGGAAACATGAAGGAGTCCCTTTATTTCACTAACAATGTTTTTTCCGAAAAATTCTGCTGAGCGTATAGGTATAATACATCACGCGTGGCTATCGATTAGGTATGGAGGTAATGAGATAATGTTGGAAACATGTATGCTCATTAGAAATAATAATGCCAATGAAAGGTTAATTATTTCATATATTTAATGTGTATTTTGGATACGAGAGAAAGTAATATGTTGGCCAGGCAAGATATATACGAGTAGAAGTACTGTCTATCATCGTATATTAATAACGGTTGCCCCTATTCGTTCCTATGAATTGCCTTGATAGTAAAACTAAGGTGCAAAAGGTGCTTATTAATTTGATTTCATTTCTTTATTAGATACCATGAATTTATGTACCGGGAAATAGACGACTTAAGAACTAAAGACTTAAGAATTTTCCTCGTTAACAACAATGGCAAATATCGACACCTTAGCTGAAGGAGACTTTAAATCAAGGAATGCCATGTTGATTCGGTATTATTTAAAAAAATTCACTAATTTGACATCAATTTATGTCAAACTCTTTCTACAGACATAGTAAATTGTATTATCCCAATTTTACAAAGAAAAGGAAAAGTGTAGTGAAGTGAAGTGTGGTAAATCAAGGTAGGAAACAGGCTACCTTAAGTCAAGGGTGCAATTTGTGTACACGGACAACTATTTTCAAATTATTATTTATCTTCCGTAAGGAGAGCACACACGTTCAAACTTTAAAGAAATTTTAAAATCGAGCTTTCATCAAAAAATCGAATGATAAACACTGATGAAAACCCGATTTTTAAATTTCTTTGTGAACGGGTGTATCTTGGAAGATACGAGCAACTTCGCAACGGGCAAGGTGCCGTTTTATTGGAAATTTTATGTAGTTTCAGAAAGTGAAGTCATATCTCGGATGAAGTGTTTGGTGGTGTGGCAAATTTTGATTTAGTTCGGCAAGTCGAGCATTTTTACAAAAAAAGGCTATTACATTGTAACGGTTAAAAAAGAGGGGCCCCATTGTGCATTAATTTTCCCCAAATGAGCCACACTACCATTAAGATATCACCATTAATGGGACACCCTGTTATACTCTGACACATCAATTATTTATTTTTATTCCTTATAAATATTCCCTTCCCTTCAAAAAAGAATCTTTGTCTTTGTCTGGCAAAAAAACCCAATTGGGTTGGTCTTTTGTGAATGTAGTTGGATTGGAATATTGTGTTCGCTTCGCTCGCATGTCTGGCATACCGTTCGAAAAGACCTCAATTCAATTGCATAGTTTAGGCAAATTAAATAAGCTTTACGAATATATAGTTAGATTTATAATTCAGTATTTTCAAAATTCTTACTGCACTATATTGTTTCTGTTCCGTGTTTCTCCTTTTTTTTTCAAGAAAAATAGATTTTCGATTCAGTGTCAAAACATCGTAATATGAACCGTTACTGTATTACTTAAATAAATATCAGGCGCGACAATCCAACATTGGACTAAGGCCGCAGGATGTGTTTAGGGTACTCGTTTAACATGTGAGTGCGATCATAGTCCGTCACAAGCTCGTGAGTTCGAAAAACATAATGATCCACGGTGAGATTCGAACTCATGACCCTGTGCACCGAAGGTGCGCGCACTAGCCGCTAGACCAGCCAGACTACTACTGTATTACTTACTGCGCTATATTCTTTCCGTTACGGGTCCCCTTTTTTTTTTCAGAAAAATTTTTTTTCAAAATTTTTACTGCGAATATAATCTTAATGTTCCGTGTTCTCTTTTTTTTCAAAATTTTCAAAATTTGTCTTTATTCCTTCCGTTTCGTGTTCCATCCTTACTCAATTTTCAATTGATTATTTTCAAAATTTAATATTTGCAGAATTGAAAATCAATTTTCAATCACATAGAAAACTATATGATTCAGTTTTGCATATTTTTCGATAAATTTCAGAAAATTTGCCATATGTACATCTTTATGTCTTTATTTATTTGTATATCTATACGTACCCTGTTTTACTTTAGCCCAAAGTCATCTGGCTAATAAAATTTTCCTACAAACCATCTTTCAGCTAAATCGGTTCCGTACTATTGGAGGATAAGCACTACTAACATGCACAGTAAAATTGAATATGTAATAATTCAGAAAATATCCCATCCATCTTACTTTTATTTGGATTTCGTCCCTGGTCAAATTTAGTACCTTTCAAGATATGTAGAAACATATTTATTAGTATAGTGCATTTAGCTCTAGTCCCAAACATCCAAAAAAATTTTGCACACCCTCCTTTTTATACGCACTAAAAAGTGACACTAATTTGAGCGTGACATTAAGGGGGAGGGCAGACGAAGAGGAGAAATTTTATTTTTTCGAAAATATCTGGAAAACTATTAGTCCTATCGCGAAATGTCCTAAGGAGGAAATAAACATTTAATTACCATTGCAATGATATATAATATTCTAGACATTTTCTTGGAAAATTATAACCTAGACCCAAAACTATTATACGTGAAATTCACATTTTTTTCATATTTACATTTCGCACTGTAACTTTTAATACAGTAAACGTAGATTGATAAGAATTAGTGGTCCCTTCCATTTCAATTTTCGATTTCTTAGGTCGTTTATTCATTGCATATTCTATTGGAAAACTGAACGAATAATCTCAACGACAAAAGATCATTACCAACAAAAAAATGTTAGAATTTGCCTGTTCTATTTTTCGGCAGAAACTCAAATTTTGCGTACGTAAATTTTTTGAAGAGGACAGTTTGACCTCAGGTTGGGCTTTCCAATAATCTCAACATGTTTGCAAGATTTCGTTGTCTAGGGCAATCAACCTGAGGTCCAATTTTGAGTTTTCTTTTTGTTTTCAGTAAAAAGATAAACTAAAAAATAATTCCGAAAATGCCAACACTCATTATGTTGTTATCGAGCAAAAGAAAATTGCGACAGTCAAACTACGTCCGTGATGCTACCCAGCCAATTTAATGCGGGGTATAAAATTAAATACGTAGAACCATTTGTTAGCTATTGTTGCTTATTCGTTGAACAATCTAAGCCGCCATGTATTCGTGTTCGAATATTAAAAACATGTATATTTTTTAGATTCAGGAGTTCCTTGATTGTTACACCACAGGTTGCAATTGATGGCCCTCGATTCGGGCAAATATCCGTAACTATAATAAATTAAAAAGGGTAAATTAAAATATTTTTAACTTTATCAACTGGTCCTTGAGTTTTAAGAATGCATCTTTCGGTAAAATCCGGACCTGGGCTATCCCCAGTTAGTTTAAAATTTTCGCCATAAACCTAGATGTAGTAGATTCTACAGTTCGATGAAAAATGTCTCTCAAAATATTTCTCCAGCTTTTAACGTTACGGAATAACTGCCGTTTTTACAGTTCCTATCAAAAGGCATGACTTTCTGCAGAGAGCTTTAAAAAACATTAATTTTTAACGTCAAAATCAAACACAATAACACTACGTTAGATAGACAAATCTGCAAAGTCGATAAAATTTGCTGTATTTGTCATATCTTTTGAATGCCTTATAAAAATAGGTATACTTAGTCACGCAAGGTTTCGTTCGAATAGTACGTGTGAAAGGCGAAAAAACTGTCGGCGGAAATGATGCTATACCCAGATGTAATGTTAAATGTAAAAACATATCTTGTTTTGGAATCTGTAGGGGTACAGAAGTCTAAATATAATTTTAAAAACGAAAAAAACTAATGAGACGATTAAAAAGGACGAAAAAGGACACGAATTTAACATTAACCCCAAATTGGTATCTTCTATCTTCTATATACATATATAAAAGAAAGTCGTGTTAGTTACACCATTTTCATGATTTTGGGTTTATTGGATTAGGCTCTGGCCAGAATATCATAATAACTATCGAAATATGCAAAAAGTTCACAATGTGCTAAAATTCACAACGGGTTCTTTTTCACCTATTTGCGCGTATTTCTTTAACATATGAGCGGATTTCAGTAAATTTCTTCCACAGGATTGGTCTCATCGAGACATATGAAAAATTCACAATGGACACAAATATGAAGACAAATGTTTTTCACATACTTCTTTATGTATTTCTTGAATTAATTGCCAGATTTCAGTAAGTTGAATGATTGGTCTACACAAGGCTGATTATTATAGCAGTATAATCATTTAAATATCCAGAAAATTCACAATGAACAACAATTCACAAGGACATTTTTTTTACCATACTTATATATTTTTTGAACTTCCAACGGATTATTGAAAGATTTTTGCGTCAAATTGATCTCCTCCACTTATAGCAGAGTAACTTTCTTTCTGTATGTCCTGAACGATTTGCCGCGGATTTCAGCAAATTGATTCCACCGAATTGGTCTACACCCAGAATAAATATTGAAAGATACGAACAATTCACAATAATCAAAATTATGAATACGTTTGTCTATATCTCGTGGACGAATCCCGGATTTGAACAAATTTGCATCACCGGATTGAAATCTTCCCCGATTGGCACAATAAATATCAAAACAATTCACAATGAACAAAATTATGAAGACCGGAGTGTTAGCGGATTTTCCAAGATTTTCCCTTTCGAATTGGTCTCCACCCCGAATGGCCGAATGAGGATTGAAGACGTCGAAAAATTCACAATCAACAACATTATGTAGACAGTTGTTTTCTTTTCTAAACATTTCTTAAATGAGTTACCGAGTTTCATTGTGAAAAATTAAAATTAGCAAAATTGGTAAAATAGTTTTTCTTCACATAGTTTTGTCTTTATTTTCCGAACAGATAGGTGTATTTCACCGGATTGATCTGGAATCCGAACAGCAGATAAGCGGATTTTAGTGAATTCCATCTCTCGCCTGATTTATTTCGGCTTTCATTGGCATGACTTCCACGCTCAACAGCATTAATACCTTTTGAAACATCTGTAACATTGACTGACTACTAGAAAAATTGTGAAGGCAGTTTGTTTTCTTAATTTATGTATATCTGTTGATCGAATGAACGTACTTCAGTAAATTATTTTCACCTACCCTACTCACTCCTTCAATGACCACCGCCGAAATTGACCCTGACTGACTGTAATGTCCACCACCAATAGCTCATGAAACATCTGGAAAATCGGCCATGAGAAACATTACCATGGCAATTCAGTTGCGCCTCCTTTTGTTAATATCTCTTGATCAGATTGACGTAGTTCAGTAAATTGAACCCCCTAATCGATTGGTTTTTACCTTTATAGCTGGAAACCGACTGAAATTTGCAAATACTCCTAAATGAATAACCAAATGAGAATTTTTTGGAAAAGCTCTTTTTCTTATTGTCTGGGCTTATCCTTTGTTTTCAGCAAATGTGTACCCCCTTTGAAGGCAACATCTTTCTCACAAAGCTTTGTCTATATCTCCTGACCGGATAAGCGGATTCCAATAAATATGCCCTTCCAGATTCGTCTATAGTAGAACAACTATTGAAACATGAGGAGAATTTACCAAGTACCTCTTTTGCTAATCCTCCCGATACCGCTGAAAACGATAAGCGGATTAACGAAGAGCAGAAGAAGCATACGGGAAATTTGTAGTGAGCAAAATTTTGAAGGCAGCTACCATCTTTTGGTGACTTCTCTTGAACGGAAAAGTAGATTGTTAAATGTTCACTACATAATTGGAACCTGCCCTAAATATCAAAATTAACATTCAAACATGGAAAATTCACAATGAGTGCAGTTTACTGAATTTCCCAAACCCAGATTGGATCTCCTACATCACCTGCAGGAAATAGCTGATTTAAGTGAATTCGCTATACCTTATTGCTCTCTACCCTAAATACCGGAATAAGTAGTATTGAAATAGGCTGAAAATTCACAATGAACAAAATTATGAGGACTAGAATTACTCCTCATATTCTTTTGCCTAATTCGGCTAAACATTTTACCGGATTTCGGTAAATTCCACCCTATATCTATATTTCTTGATCGGATTACCGTATGTCAGTAAATTACACTGAATCCATGGTCACTTCCCTATATTCCCGGAACGGATTGCTGAGACCTCACTAAGTTGCTTACACCCCACCCCAATAAGAAAGAAGCTTTTGGCACATCTGGGAAATGACAATTTGTCTATATTTATCTCTAGCATAAGGACCAGCCGAATAGCTATTGAAATTTCTGCAAGATTGTTGGTCAATCTCATCTTATCAATGCTGTTCGTTTTCTAATCTTTTTGTCTGATTAACAAATTTCCATAAATTCTACAACCACCCATCTGAACGAGTTCTACACCCAATAAAAGGGATTCATCGAGAAATTCGGTTAGGAGTCAAATTATGAGGGCAACTTATTTTCTCAAGTTTTTCTCTATTCTTCCTGAATTTCGATTTACCGGATTTCTCAAAATTCTCATTTTATCCTGTTTTTTCCTATATCCCTTGAATGGCACCCTCAATAGTAGAGCAAATTTTCACAAACCTAGAAAATTGGTCAAGATAGACTGCAATTGAAGGCATCCCTTGAACGGAATAGCGTATTTCAGTGAAGTTCCACCCGGAACTAAAAGACTTCATCCTGCAATAACTGAATTGCTATTTCCAGATATGAGAAATAGGCCAGAAGAAACAGCTCATTTTATCAGGAGTTTTTGCCTATTTTGTTTGATCGGTTTAGTGCATTTCAGCAAATTACATCAACTCTCTCCCCTGAATGGTTTCCAACCATAGCAATAAGAATAACTCTTGACGCCATCCACCAAATTATGAAGTCACCTCTTAAAAGGATTTGCGCAGTTCTGTAAACTTCTCCACCTGGAAAATCGACCAAGAAAAAATCAAAAAAAATCAAGCAGCTCATTTTCTCATGCTTCTCCTGATAAAAATTGCGGATTTCAGTAGTTTTACCTCACTCGCTAACGATCATATCTAAAAGGTGGGGCGATACGAAGTCTTCCAACAGTCAAAATATTTACTAGAAATAAAGTATATTTCATAACGTAAGGCACCCTCCTACTTTTTTATAATCGAATTTAGTATTCAATTTTATTCGTTTTGAAAGAGAATGTTACAGTGAGCGCAGCGAGCCCAAGATGTTTGATAAAGAGGACATCGAGTACATTCCATTTCCGATATTTCAGGCACTGAGGACGGAGGAAACTGCTTTAAAACTCCAATTTTAGCATCTCTGATATTTACCGATTTTACGCTCCCGAGGCCATTATTACGCAAATTGTTAAAGTGAATTCGTTAAATGTAAAGATTTAACAGTAGCAAAAAATATTCAGTTTATTTTCGAACAACTGTCATAGAAACCAATGATAACTGTCATGACTTTTTTAATCGCAAATAGCCCCATATTAGAATTTTAATCTCGAAATGAAGTTGGGAAGGGTTTTCAATGCATTTTTATGAGCTATTTTCTTAAACATTGCGATATTCCATATGGTATCCTGAAACCAGTTCGCCAAACATATATTCTAAATTTTTTTACTGGTAAAATATTGCCAAAATGTTATCCCTAATTTGTATCGTTACGGAATAATTGCATTTCTTGTAATTAAAAAATCATTACTTCCTCTTTAATAACCTCGATTTTCTAGCTTCTGACTAACTAACATCAAAAATCTACAACATATTCTTAAAGTACTCAACATTTTTAATAAAATGACACCTAGATAGCATCAAAGTTATTCGTACCTTCTGAGAAAGGAACTTGTAATTAACCTATAAGGCAAAAACAAATTAATCCCAAATTCTGTAAGGGTCAATTGAACTGATAAACATCAATTATGTGTTAACTGTTCTTAAGCGTATCGCATTGAATATTGCCTAACTTCAAACAAATACTTTAGAAACAAGTTACATACCTTCCATTACACTTTTAATATTTTCCCCTTTAATTGCTTTCTACTTATCTGCTTATGCTTTACAAATGCTTTCCATTCAAAGTATCCTTTTCTTGCTTAGCCCGCACAGTAAATTTCCCTTTAAACTGACTTTACAAAAGATAAATTCAATCGAGATAATTCCGAGTATCTCCTCAAGCTCTTCAAGATGGTCTCCTTCAATTAAATTGACATCACACACATTTATACCAAGTATCCGTATGGACTTTGCGGTCGGGCTCTTCCTTACGTAAGTCAAGAACGCTGGAGTCTATTGTCTCTATATCTAATGGAAATGGTATATCTCCTGATCATGATTCATGTGCCTAAGTACATGCAGTAGAGTATGGAAGTGTGTGCATACAAATTTGCATCAAGGGAGGTCCGTTCATTGATGAATAATGAAATTTATTCTAAAAGCAAGCAAATGCACCCCAGAGAGAATGTCAATAATTTAAGCAAGCATTTACCTCCTCATCTGATGGCATTGCGTACGGAGCGATTGGAACCATTGCCACATAAGGTGGTCCAGAAAATATCCAAAAGCGTTTGGTAGATAATAGTGGTTGTGGTTGATAGAGTGCGACTATATTTATGGAAACTATCGATGTAGATAGAACAAGTCTCTTTGACTATAATACTCGTAATCAGCATTGTTTTGAAATTTTGTAAAATATTAAAAAATATCGTTGTCGTTCACTAATGGTTCAATGTTTCCAATTTATATCACCTAACAAACGCCTTGTATGGTATCCTTTTAAATAAAATGCATACTGATTGAACTAACGAATCACTTGTTTTTGTTTTAGAACCACCAATGCTTTGATAATTCAGTTGGAATTATCACAATTATAAATTATAGTTTGCACTGAATTTCAATTTAATTTCAAAATCATAAGGATTTATACAACATTGATCATTTCAAGTATACGAGACTGCGTTCAAGTTGAAATTTATGCATTTCATCCTATAACACCTGGAATACATTACATCATGATGGCATTCATCCTTTCGCATATTAATCGAAAATACAGAAGAACTCACTTATAGTCTAGTACAGATAGCTCCAAACCCAAACATCCGAAAAAAAAAGGAATTTTTTATGCCAAATTGTTGAATACACTGCCTAATATACGCAGTAAAAAGTTACACTAATTTGCGCCATGGGTTAAGGGGGGAGGGGTAGCAAAGGGGTGAAAATTCAGTTTCTTGAAAATATCTGGAAAACTATGAATCTGACCTTAAAATGTCCTAAGGACGAAACAAACTACATAAAATTACCTTTGTAATGATATATAACAGTCTAGAGATTTTCTCAGAAAATTATACCTTAGACCCAAAAGTATTATAGTGAATTTTAATTTTTTGAGTTTTCCATTTCGCACTGTAACCCTTGATACAATATACCTACCGTTATAAGATCTTGTCCATATATTGATAACAAAATGTTTTTCATTTGTACCAAAAATTGGAGTGCTCCGATCATTAACGCCCCCCTCACTCCTCCTAACATTTTTCAAAAAGGCATGCCTGTAGCATCTTTGTAAATTGAGCCAGGCAGATCAAATTTGGTGGGATGCCTATTCTAAGCTCCATTATCCTCCCCACCAAAAATTATTACCATCGGATCAAAACTAAGGGTACCCCCCATACAAAGTGAACGAAAATTCTAAGAAATTTCACATTTTTTCACTTCTAAATTCTATGTAAAATACAAGAAAAAAATTTATCTCTTAGAACGTCATTATAACAGTTAATTGTAGTCTCGTGAATGCATATTCAAAAGGTTGTACCAAGGCGTACGCTACAAGTATCAAAAAATTGGGTTTGAAGGTCACTGATACCAGTTCTAAGACTATTTGCGAATATTTCGAGTAACGTGTACTAGCAACCTTCAAACTCGATTTTTCGTACTTCTAAGGCACGCTCTGGTACAAACTTTCGGATATACATTCAGAAGACTACAATTAACTGTTATAAGGACGTTCTAAGAGATAATTTTTTTTTCTATTTTAGGTAGAATTTAGAAGTGAAAAAATGTAAAATTTGTTAGAAATATGGGTCACTTTGTAGGGGGGGTACCCTTAGTTTTGAACGGATGCCAATAATTTTTAGTAAGGAGGATAATGGGGCTTAGACTAGGCACCCCACGAAATTTGATCTGCCTAGCTTAATTTGAAATGGAGCTACAGGCATGCCTTTTTGAAAAGTGCTAGGAGGAGTGAGGGGGGGCGTCGATGGGCGGAGCACTTCAATTTTTGGTACAAATCAAACAAGTTTTGTTAACAATATATGGACAAGATCTTATGATCCTAAATCTATTTTATCAAGAGTTACAATGCAAAATGTAAAACTAAAAAAAAATTTAAATTCACTATAATACTTTTGGGTCTAGGGTATAATTTTCTGAGAAAATCTCTAGACTGTTATATATCATTGCAAAGGTAATTTTATGTAGTTTGTTTCGTCCTCAGGACATTTTAAGGTCAGACTCATAGTTTTCCAGATATTTGAAAGAAACTGAATTGTCACCCCTTTGCCACCCCCTCCCCCCTTAACCCATGAAGCAAATTAGTGTAACTTTTTACTGCGTATATTAGGCAGTGTATTCAACAATTTGGCATCAAAAATTTCTTTTTTTTTTTTTTGATGTTTAGGTTTGGGGCTATTTTGAACCAATTGTACTGGACTATTAAGCTTTTCCACTTCTGGCACATAGTGTAGTCTAGTCTAGACTAGGCCGAAAATCTACTCATATCTTCGGCATTCTGCTTAAATATTCATGAAAAAGCTAAACGGAATGCAACCAACCAACTTCCCGATTTCAGAATATATTACAGGCGAGCTCGTACTCGTTTGTATGGACATTTCACACACATTGCAACATTCCTGAAATCTTTTGAGAAAATATTCATCCATACACGATAGTACAAAACAACCATTGACTAGAAAGTGGAAAGGAAAGCACTTGGATATGCCGGTTTCAGCTTCATATTGCACCGCTAGTATGTACCATGTTCCATGTGCATAAAGTATGACGAAGGGACTGATAAGGCATTACGGTATGAATTCTGCATATTTTCACGAATGATGGGCCAACCTAACCCGCGCGGAATGCAACAGAAAATACTCGAGCAATGCGAAATTGCAATACATTGTAATATAGGTAGAGGCTTATTGAAGTTGAAAGGATTTCGAGAAATTGAACAAGAGAGGTATTTGGGGCTTAGAAGGGTTTTCAAATTTGAATACTTTCGGATTCGCAATTGTAGTTTGCGTGATCTGAATCTGATGGGGCGGAGCACGGTGGACCAAAGATTTCGAGTTTGGTCGCTATTGGTCGCCGGATTTGTCTCTTTACATGAATCCTATTAATCGTTGTGGTATTACCTAAAATCCGAGATATTGTTTAATCTTAACCGTCGGATGGTTCAGGTAAATTTTACATACGTAAATGGTTCAGTTGGGTCTGACAGACCCCAAGGCAAAAATCGATCTAAATCTTAAGTTTTGCTTTTTTGGCACATTTGTTTGAACTAGAAGTAGCTGTGAAGACTTTCGATTAAGTGGTATATAAAAAAGGTGGAATTCGGACAGTAGCTTTTAGTATGTGGAAGAAAAAATTAGGTGGTGTCAAATTTGAGGGTGATTTGAACTTCACAAATAAATCAACATAAAAACTAAAATTTTAACAAAATTTTATTTTTATTAGTCCAAACTCATTTAATACTACATATTTAACAAAGATAAGTACATCAACATTTTTTAGCTATGGTTAATAATTTTTCTTGAATCGGGATCCAAAGTTAGTCAATATTTAGAGCATTCTTCTTCACAGCTTTTTCCTCGATGATCTTCGCAGATTGGCTTTCTGCACTCGTTGCAATTGTATTTTGTCTTCCGATCATTTGCTCGTGGACATAGAAAACATTTTTGCCTCTTTGGGGGACAATCTGACCACATTGGAGGACCTGGGGCATCAGCCCCTAAAGGGGGGGGGGCAAGCTGAACAATGCACAAAATGTCTTCAATATTTTACACTGTGCTTCGGCAAATATTGCCCGTTAATTTCCTCCTTCTTAGAAGAGGTTCGACAAGTGTATAGCCAAGTTCGCTCAGGAAGCTTTATGTATTATGTAAAATACCCACCTAATTATTACGCTCATAAAAGTCATTAATTTTTGTCTTGACTTAAAAAACATAAGGTAATGACACAATAGTGAAAGGAGATTCTCATAAATGAAAACCAGGTAAAAAACGTGAAAATTTCCCACAAAACGAAAAATTTACTTTCGTAAAAAAGACATACGTAAATGGTTCGTGTGGTCTGACAGACCCCAGATCACTTTCAACGTGCTATAACTTATTAACAAAATCACAAATTCAAACAAATTCATGCTTAAATGAACGTATGTGACACATAGGTACTTAAATTACATATGCATCAAAATACCATTCAACAAGTTTTTCTATGAAAATTTTAAGATTTAAATTTCTGTGTGGTCTGTCAGACCCCACTGAGCCATCCGAGGGTTAATTAAATGAACAAAATATCCGATACATTTTCAAAGATTTCATAACAAGATTACAAGCAAACTCTCCAACCAAATCTCTACGAAATAGTGGTAAAGTCTGGTGAAATCCGTGCAGCGCAGGCAATCAGCTCCAATCGATACATTTTTCACTGACACTTTTTCCGTAGGAAATTTAATTTGAAGGAACCATTTTTGGCTCGTAATTGTAATTGTCATTAAAATTCAAATTTTTAGTAGAAGCAATTGGTCTTCATCGATTGATTTTTTGTTAGTATAGTTTACGCCACTAGTCCAAATAAGGCCAAACCGAAATTGTATGTCGAGCGCCCAGGGCTGCGCCCGCAACATGCATTTTTTTACAGACGGTACAGACGGACGGACACAAATCGATTTCATAAGGGTTTTTTGAAAAATGTTCTAAAAAACCTAAGAACTGAAAATTTATTCCCTCTTATCCCTTAAAATCGAAATAATTTCAAAATTTCTGATTATATCGGCGTGGAACCCATTCTATTCAATTTAGAGCTGCCGAATAAAAAAATAACAGGCGCGGCAGCCCAACATCGGACTAAGGCCGCAAATGCGTTAGTTTCATTTCCAATTTCCAAGATCCTTTGGTGGAACCCACGATCCTGTGTACCGGATGTGTGCGCAGCGCACTAACCACAACACCAACTAGACTATTAGGGCGGCCAAATAAACAAAAATAATTTGTTTTGATAATTGGTTCCAAAATTCGTGCTTTTGGCCTCTCTGTGCGCCGGGAGTCACAGAGTTATTATAGGGACATGTCGTGCGGGGCTAGACTTTTAATTCGAAAATCCTTGCCTTTCGATCGGTGGTGATTATATTGGCTACGGAAGGATAGCAGATTTCTATCTACATTTTTTTTGTGTAAATGTGAATAAAGCTATACTGTAGTTGAAGCACACAGGTAAAATTCTAGGTCAAAACTATTTTAGAAAAAGATAAGCGCAGCTCTAAAATGACTTTGAATCTGACTGCATTAAGCAACAACAACGTTTCCACAATAACCAAACTGAGGATGTAATCAAATGAAAAAAATGAATCAGTTAATTTTCTAAAGTATTAAGAATTAGGTTAGTATTAAAAAAATCACAGAATAAATGGGATTCTAGAAAATTTAAAACAAATTGAAATTATTTTTTTTTACTTTGATATTTCAACATAGAAACTAATGCAATTTTTCTATACAAAATAATTAATTTAACTCAAGTTGTCCGTTACGTAAAACGATGAAATATATTACCAACATTACCACATTCACACACAAACGACAAGGACCCAGTTCAATCCTTATTAGGTTGGAAGTTAATTGCAAATGTTTATAAGGTACGTTCAAAGGCCTATTACTATGTTTATATGAAACAGTCCTAGTCCTTGAGGCAGGAGGCAGTCATTTAACTCACTTATTGGAAGCTTTTTTCTGATATGTAAGTGTGTACTTAGTCCGTCATCAGTACACGGCTGCATAGGTATACCAATACCATACCCTGCAGAGTGCAGACTACGGTTGAATTTTGCACTTTACAAAAGCAACTTAGTAAATGTGGGAAAATTACATTACTGGCGGAGGCTTTTGTTAGAGATGATGATGACAACAACAAAGTACATGGGTAAAGGATGTGAAAAAATGAAATTTCCTGAATTTAGTTGATTTTAGACGAGTAGGAGTTGTATACAAGGACTAATGTACAGGAGTATTTCTACAAGAAGATTTTGATTCACCTTATCCTATCAATTTGATTTAAAATACTTAGTCCCACTCAAACTGGAATTTAAAATATGTAAATAATTTAGTCTAAGATACAATTTTGTATTTCATCCATGGGCGATTCACCATGGGTTTGAAATAAAAGCTGTATGTGTTTGCTGACTTTAATATAGTGACCGGGAAAGTTAAAAGGGGGCTATCTGGTAAAAACAAACAAGCGAGTAAACGGCCGATAAAGAAATAAAGTCGGTGCATAGTGTTTAAATGATTTGTCGTGATCTGATTTTTATGAAACTTGGTATCTATATACTTTCGATGATCCTGATTCTGATACTGTTACCGAAAATGTAATTAGCGGGCAATATAACAGTAAATCTAAATGCAAATTAATTTTTCGACAAGTTCGAGCATATTTTCAGCACTTTCTTTGCTATATTGTATGATTGTTAATATACATGATCCATTGGTGGCCACAAAAATGATTCAGAGATTGCATTGCTGACCAGTAACTGGAATAACAGTAAATCATCAATCAATCATGTAACGATAATGATGCAATTCCTTTCAATTGTTTGCTTTGATTCTCTTTGTGTGCTGATTTTAATAAAAGACAAGTAGTAATTTATCAGCAGGACACTTAATATCTAAAAGTGCATACTAATTCCAGGGAATACCGTAAGGACAAAAGGTCCTTTTTTGCTAAAGAAGTCCAATATGAGCAATATGGATATGAAAATACAACACTTGGTGAGACAAGCGCCCCGAAATAATATTTGTACATTTTTGAAATCTTCGGAGAGGATCTTCTCTCCTGAAAAGGACATTTTTAGAAAATTGGTTGTGGATAGGCAAGGTGGGTTTCAAACGATAGGGACAGATTAGAAGAAGTCATTGAAATGGGTTTGAATATTTTTTTTTTGCATTTGGGTACACCAGAATATCGCGATATTCTAGTTCGAATCAAAAATATTTTATTCGCATTATGTACCCTTTGTTTTAGATTGCGATTTCTATGATATTTACGTCAATAGTGGACTACCGGTACAGCAAATATTGTCGGCTATATGTGATTTTACAGCTGACTCATATAAGTCAGGATCTTCCTTTCCCCACTGTGAAAAGAACTTTATCGCAAGGGTATTTTATACTCAGAAAAATATCCATGAATTATATTTTATTAAATAAAAGTATACAATCACAATTCTGTCTGCTGTCTGATTGTGACTCGAGGCAATGGCCTTTTTAAGACAATGATGAAATTGTTTTTGGTACTGTGAATTGAATACCTAGATATTTAATTATAGTCGTTTCTTTCTTGGACAGACAGGATCATTGTCCAAGTAAAACGCAAACGGATCAAAATTGTCCCCTTCAGTAACAGCTTACTATTGTGTCATCAGTCCCCAACACGATATTCTGAATTGGAACTTGCATTTGATATTATGCGCCGTGCATGATTTAATTTAAAGGAAAATATCCAAGGAAATTTTAAAATGATTGACTTTAATGATTAGAAACCAGATAAACTGAAAAACAAAATTACATACGGGAAATTTTAGGGAAATTGTTTGCGGAGGCATCTGGGAGATGGCACTGGCAGATGATCCATGTCATAGCTTGGATCAATTTTACAGATTGTCGTTTTGTATGGGAATTCCAGTAAATATGGAAATGCTTCACAGGTCGAAAAGCACTTATGACAATAAGCGCGTTTTTTACCATCGCGATTAACGCGTGATTTAAAAGAAAAAAAAATCGCGGGTAACTGCTCAAACAACTTACAACTGTTCTACATTTTTGTCTCACTGTCGTCGGCTTATTTTTTCGATTTGACCGGTTTCGTCACATAAGACAATGATTTATCTGAAAAATCTAAGTACCTCAATAAGAAATATTCGTTGTTTTGTTTTGAATTGTCATTTTTTTAAAGGTACTCAAACTTAAAAAACGAAAAAGCCATATTTTTTCACCTATAGATTAGCCATCTACATTTATACTTTCACGTTATGTGTCGAGGACTTTCAAACTAACGGTTGTCCTTAAAACATGTGAAGTACAGCAAAGTTCTAGCGGCACAGAACTCGAAAGAATTACTTCCAGTCTAAACGTAGTTTCTAAACTGGGGGTTTCTGTAAGAATGCCTTTTAGCATTTCTTTTATTATTAAGAAAAAAACCCGAGAAAAAAGATTTTTTAAATTTTCAATTAAATTAACAACTAAAACTATTTTTTTTCAAATTCTACAGAACGTAATTAACTAATATTATCCAGTATAGATATTGTTCGGTGGAGATGTACTCCAATCAACGGGAAGATTTTACCTTGCAAAAATTGCGGGTGTCTCAAATTGATATGAATTGATATGTTATAAAGACAGGTGGGGTAAGTTAAAATCCAACTTTGCATCACTTCCCGCCCCCCCCCCCCCTCTGTGCTCCTGCCGCCATTTTGAAAAAAACATCTACAATCTGCCTTTTCATCAGTTTTTGGGGTGAAACTTCTTTACAGTCCATTTGAACACAAAACGTGCCATGAAACAATTTTGTAGAGAACAAAATTTCCAACAAACTTCATCTAAAAAGTTGTACTCTACAATAAAAACTGACAGAGTTATAGCACCAAGAAAATGCAGGAAAGTGCAAAAATCATACCAATTTTGCAGTTTTTTGCATTTACATCAATAACTCATTACCGCTGCATTGTAGCTTAAAGTATTCTAAGTATGTGTTATAGGAATATTGATTGTCATCAATTTGCATCATAAATTGTGTTTGTAAGATGCACAGGAAGAGAGTAAATCCATAGAGAGTATAATGACTTTTATCGACTTGACAGGGTATTCACATGTTTAGGCTCGCCTCCCTACTCTTCGTATGCTACGAAATTTTTGTCAAATGGGGCATATTTTTTTGCGTTTGTTTGTTTGAATTTTTCCTAAGCAAATATAATGATAGAATGTTGAGATATTATGAATTCTAAAAAATGAAAAAAGCAGTGGCAAATTGAATTATTTGCGTAGTTATGGCTTTGGAAAAAACACGGGAACACGATAATTTTTCATTTAAGCCCGGTTTATTTCGTCGAGGTTTTTGAAATAGGAAACAAACACCGGATATGTAATGTACTCGACGTCCCCTTTCATATGATGCCCCGCATGCCGACCTCCGGTTAAGGAATAAATAGTGTCCTTTTTTGTCCTTTTTAGGACCTTTCTGATCAAAATGTTGATTTGTTTTGATGAAAACTGAGCTAACTACCGTGTAGAGTAGGAAAAATACTTTCGAATGCAATTCATAACTCAATTTCGTATAAAAATGGAAGAAGCGAGTTTTGCCGCGCACCGCCTCAAATACAAACATGGTCATTATGAGAGACTCTGACGTTAATCTTTTATACGCGCAAGAATGAAATATATTAACGGATTAGAATGCACTCAACGTCTCCTTTGATATGATATCGCACATGCCCATTTCTGTGTCCTTTTTGGTCCTTTTTAAAATCAAAATTAATTGTTGACCTAGCTTGATATCTAGCACCCAAAATATATGTATAATAAAACAAAAAAATTACGTTTAATTATTTTTTCTATTGAACATTCAAAAAGAATTCCACTATTTAAAATTCTGTATAAAAGTCTACTTTATATAATTTGATAATAAATTATAACAGTAAAATATCATTACTTACATTATATACAATAATGCCTTCATCTCATAAAATTTAGAAACTTATAAATCTTAAATTTCCTAAAAAAATTTTTATTCGATACTACATTTTTTGTTTTCATGCCGCTCCCTACCTCAACTCATGCAGACTTATATGATTTGCGGTATTGATTTTTACTTCCAACTTAGTGAATGGGACGTGTTGAAAATTTGGGTAAATTTACTTTAGCGGTTGGAAAGATATTCAGAAATACACAAAATTTCAATTTCACATTGGATTTTGATGATTTGATGGCGAACTTCAAGATCGATTTTCGGACCCATTTTTTGAATTTTGGCAACTGCGGTTTTCACCATCGGGAAGAGCACATTTTTTCCTGTCGAAATCACTAAAAAAGTGAAAATCGAAATTTTTACACGATAGCCCCTTTTTAACTTTCCCGGTCACAATAATAATTAAATGAATAAAAGGATGATTTTACCTTTTTTCGTTTAAAAAAAAAACTAATTAGAACAATGACACATTGAAGACAATGAATGTTAGTAGTAGATGTATGTCAAACAGACAAGTTAAATTATGGACGTAATGACATATTTATTCATATAGAAAATGGATGTATGTATGTACTAGTTTATTACAATGTAAAATTATTATTTAATCCAAATTTTATTAAATTGTAGTACGTGTTTTATCACTTTTTTCGTTACAAGAAGTATCCTCATATTTAATAATTTGGTTTACTTCTTTTATTTGCAATTTGGTTTTATTGCGCTCATTAGTCAGAATTTTCGCTTCCTTAAAATTAAATTCGTGGGTTTCTTTAATCGCGTGTTTTTCTAAGGCCGATAAGTTGTTAGTAAGCGCCTTTTTGGTGTCGTTTTGATGTTGGCTCACGCGACTGCCTATAGCTTTGATTCGTTTCGCCTATATTTGTTGCGTCGCAGTTGGAGCAGTCTATTTTATATACTACTCCTGATTTTTCCTCAGTAGGGATTTTCGACTTTAAGGGTGTATACAAAGTCAAAGTATAAAACGATTCTGGCAAAACAACACTTTTAATCAAATTTAGTCTAGTTCATATAAGTCTAACTTGCGGTCACTTTTGTGTGCACGGTCAGTTTGAAAGATGGGTATCAGTCCCAATTCATTTGACGAAAAACTATAGAATTTTAACTGGAGTCTACAAATTATACTAAAATTGTAAGAAATCAGTGGCTTATGCAAATTAAGTCCACGTGCTGTGATACTCGTTTTTTATTAGAGTATTTTTATTATATTTTCTTGTGTATAAAATTTTAAGACTCTTAAAACCATTTCTCTGTTTCTAGAAACGAGACATTTTAGGTAGACGTACAATCGTCTATCCGTAACCAGAGTACCATTTCGTTAGACGATAGGTATGAATTACTTTAATTTTTGGTATCGTCTAAGTGAAATTTTGGCAAGAAAATAAACGGGCAAAATATAAGACGCCAGACTTATAGCATAAGACAATGAAAGTGACTACCACTTGTGCCTATCGTTGCTATTGGGTGTAGTTTCCTTAAAAAATGTTTATCATTTTGATGAAATGCATATTTGATTTCCCAAAGTAGGAGAAAAGCAGAAAATTCGGCATGCTAAGGTCGGAAACCATCTCGGTACTTGTTGTTGTCTACCAAACCTTTCGTCTCTTACGAACAAGCACTAGAAAAGAATTGCAACAAAATATCAATTTTGTCCCTCCTCAAAAAGCCTAACAACATTGGAATGTAAACTGGAAAGAAATTATTCTCATAAGGACACCATAGACAGTGGCCATTAATTGAACAATCAAAGCTTATTTCTGAGGAGAAAGCTCATTTTCTCTAGCGAATTCGGTAGTGATCTTGCTCCACAGAAATGAGCTTTGATTGTTCAATTCATCGCACTGTGTATGTGTCGGCATACATTATCCAATCGATTGACCAATTAAAGCTCATGTCTGTGGAGAAAGCACATTTTCTGTGGAGAAAGCTCATTTTCTTTAGCGAATTCGGCAGTGGAACCTAAAAAACGATCCTTCTCCACAGAAATGAGCTTTCATTGTTCAATTAATCGCACTGTCTATGAGTCGGCATAGAGTCGGCATACATTATCCAATCGATTGACCAATCAAAGCTCATTTCTGTGCAGAAAGCTAATTTTCTCTAGCGAATTGAAACCTAAAAAAAGAGCTTTCCCACAGAAATGAGCTTTGATTGTTAAATTAATCGCATAGTATATGTGGACTTTATGGCGACCTTTACATTTTCGCATTTTAATAAAAGATGGAACGATACTGTGCTATCATCGAGGAATAACTTGTCGCATATTGCCATCATAAAGAAGTCCTATAACGGAGCCCAATGTCACGTCTTGCACAAGGGCGAATTGTCTAGTTCTTTTGAGGTGAAAAATGGAGTTAGACAAGGCTGTATTTTATCACCAATACTGTTCCTTATTACCATCAACGACGTAATCTGCGACGCTCTAGGCGACCATAAAAGTAAGGGTATCAGGTGGAAATTATTTGATCACCTTCAGAACCTGGACTATGCCGACGACATTTGCCTTCTTTCAAACACAGCAGATCATCTGTCTCAAATGACGGATGCTTTGCATCGTGAGAGTCGTAGTGCTGCTTTAAAAATTAATGCCGCTAAGACCAAATATTTGAGCTTGACATCAGAAAGGCAAAGAAACATTTCTATATCCGAACAGCCGATAGAAAAAGTCGAGAACTTTACTTACCTTGGGAGCGTAGTGGCAGCGGATGGTGGGGCTGATGCTGATGTAGAGTCGCGCATAAATAAAGCCCGAGCAGTATTTTTCAGTTTGACTCCTCTCTGGCAAAACAAAAACATCTCCAGAAATACCAAACTCCGGATCTTCGAAAGCAATGTAAAATCCGTGCTTTTATATGGGTGTTCCACTTGGAAGGTGACCAGTGATATAACAACCAAACTACAAACTTTCGTGAATCAGTGCCTTCGACGCATCCTACAAATTCGCTGGCCTGAGGTAATCTCTAACGAGGACCTCCTCCAAATTACTGGCCAAAATAGGATAGGCATCGACATCAAAAGGCGGAAGTGGCAGTGGATAGGTCACACACTTCGAAAAGAGCCAAAAAACATTGCAAAACAGGCTCTAGATTGGAATCCTCAGGGAACCGATGCAAGGCGTCGTGTGGGAAGACCCAAAAATACATGGAGAATATCTGTAGAGGCAGAGGGAAAAGCTATAGGCAAATCGTGGGACCAGCTAAAGGCGATGGCTGCAAATAGGCAGAGGTGGAAAAGAGGCGTAGTCAATGCCCTATGCCCCACTAGGGGTTAAAAGGAACCAGAGAGAGATATTGCCATTTTCCAGCAATATTCAGAACCCGAGAAATTCCTCAACGCGCTCTTAAATAAATTCATGATTCAGGATTCCTACGGCGATATTTTAAAGCTATTTAAAGCTAAGCTCATATTTACATATCATGAAAGACGGGGTATATCTAAAGTGATCACAATAAAAAAAATCTTTTCTGATATTGAACGCTAAGTCGGGATTGAATGTTTCTAGTACGCGTTAGTCGATACATTTATGAAAACTTTTAGAACTGATACTACTGACCGTCTAAACTAATTTGCCGTATGCATTTGAAATGAAAGAATGAGAAATTTGGTAGATTTCGAGCTCGCTTTGTATTGGGAGAACCTTAGTTTTGATCGGATGGTAGTAATTTCTTGTACCCTTCATCGGAGCACTCCAATTTTAGCATAAATCAAATGAATTTTGATATCAATATATGGTCAAGATGTACTGAGTCTAGGTGTTTCATTCAAAAAATGTCAATTCAATATATGTAATACTTTTGGGTCTAGGGTATAATTTTTTAAGAAAATGTCTATATTTCATTGCATAGGAAATTTTATGTAGTTTGTCTTTAGGACATTTTGCGGTCTGACTCATAGTTTTCCAGATATTCACAAAAAAACAAATTGCCCAGTTGCCACCTATTACTCCTTAACCCGACGCGCAAATTAGTGGAACTTTTTACTGCGTATAATGGGCAGTGTGTTCAACAATTTGGCATCAAAGTTACATTCTTTCTTTGTTTGAATGTTTATGTCTAATTGTATCTGTACCATAAGGCGGTAACATTTTTTTTTCAACTGGAAAACTATTAATCTGATCACAAAAAAGGAAAAAAATTTACTGAATGCAAATATGTACTTTGGCAATAATCATAATACACTAGACATTTTCTTGGAAAGTTATACCCTACACCCAAAAGTTTAAGTATTCTTTTAAATTGTAATTTCAGTGTTTCCCTTTTAAAAAGTTCGTTACGTCCTGTTTACGTTCAAGCTTTAAATACACCTTTCAGCGAAATGAACAAAATTAGTACAATTTGTATAAAGATATCAAGCAAACTGCGAAAAAATATAGTCCAAGTTGCCGTTTTCGCGAAATTTTTGCCTTTGTGGAGAATGCGTGTATTTTTGTCAGGGAAAGCATGCCTGTTCAACAAATGTTTGTCTTTTTCAGATACCGTTCTTACCGAGGTGCATTGATATTTCATCT
The DNA here is from genome assembly GCA_949715475.1 of Microchrysa polita. NCBI lineage: Eukaryota > Metazoa > Arthropoda > Insecta > Diptera > Stratiomyidae > Microchrysa > Microchrysa polita. The sequence goes on along the minus strand of OX454415.1, from coordinate 126,877,033 downwards.
CCAGGAATTGTTTTTTTTTAGTATCCCGAATTTTCCTCAATAAAAAAATAATGAAAAAAATGTTTTAACGCACAGAAAAAACTACCGGTTATCAATTAACAAATTATATGCATAGAAATCGATATATATTCGTATTTTCCTGTTTTTCTTAAAAAACAGCCGTAGAAACTCAAATGTGGGAAATGAATTTTCTGTGTACCTACATTTTTTTTTGATTTCCAAGTCGATTTTCGAGTTTCGCTTTCGGAATTCACATGGTGAGGTCCACTCAAATCTAAAGACAGTGATTTGCGGTCCGGGCCAGATTTTGAGTTTTACACCCCTGGTTTGGTGTAGTAGTTGGGGCGCTTGCATTCGAAACACGGGGTCGTGGGTTCGAGCCTGAATCCAATCTCACTGTAAACGGATTTAGTTGATAATGGCTTTAAAATTCGCTTTCCAGTTGACGGAGTATGATCTCACGCAGATTATAAATGAGTACCAATTTATAGGCATAAATAACTGCGTAGAGCGTGGTGTTGATCCCAATACCTTTATAGAGGTTAATATCATATAATGCCTTTAGGCTCAATATTGAACGGTCGTGTCAGTTGAATAAAATAATTTGAACATCAAGTTTGTAATTTTTTTAGTGAGGCATTCAATTTAAATTGCATTTGGTTACATAAAATTGTCTTGCCTTTATCTACCCCAATTTATTATTACTCGCAAGGATCAAAAGCAACTGATGTAAATGATTCCAAAAATTAAATTTTGAAGATTAACCCAATCATCATCTTAAATATACAGAGAATTATTATTATCCCTTGTGAAAATGTAAAACCAACGGGTATCCATGGTTTCAAGTAAAATATATACCATTAAACCATCATCTATTCTTCAAGTTTCCGCATGCAAAGGATATTAACCCGGGATGTTGGCTCTTTATTCGCCGCCATTCTCTTTCAACTTATTTAAATATTCATTGAATATTTTTGTAATGGTATGCAAAATTGCTATTTCCATTTCGGGTTAAGCAAAAATCCGACATGAAAACTTTTGAATTTTCAGCTAGCTTTCCATATACAAGGATGCTTCGCACTAAATGTACATACAATACATGACTCTTAAAGAAGAATGTTGAAGGATGCTCTTTCATTCACAAAAACCATGGCTAGAGAAAACTCTTGAAAACCACTTGATTAATATGCAAAAGGTCATCTCTGAAAACTTTTCAGATGTTCCGTTCGGTCTATAGAAAATCTCAAGATATAAAGCAAATTTTAGATAAAATATATATTTCAAGTACCTTCATCCGTCTCGTACACTTCCATTTCAATTTCCTCGCCTCGGTTTGTCTTGCTCGCCATACTCACTGATGTTGATAACGTTCTCTGCTATTGGATAATCCTTTTAGCGTAATGTTTACCTAAACCGATGTAGAGTTACGATTTTGTAATTTTCAAGACTCTTGCACAAATCTCGCTTTCGTCGTTGTTAATCCTTTTTGTGCCGTAGTAAGTACAACGGCCTCAAGCCCTGGTTATTCTACAACACGTTATCGTTTACACACACATACCGTTGTTGCTGGTCCTGGCGAACCCGATGGTTAATCAGAGAAGGTTATTGCCGAAATGGGTATAGTTGGTCGACTTCTATGTTATCCGGTTTTCAGACTTGTAGCTGTAGTATCGATGCTTGCTTTTTGGTTCACTCTGAAACTTCTCTAAACTTTTCTAATGTTTTATATGATCGGCCTGGTGTTCACTTGAAACCACTCTGAAAGGATTTCATTACGCGTAGAATGCATAGGATGAACTTTTCGTAGTTGAATTCTATAATGAACATTTTGGGAGTTGTTAGACTGAAGCCGATGAGCAGAATGTTGGTGAAGCTAGCATAGTGTAGTCATGAAAAACTACTGGAAAACTTTTTGTATACACATAAACAAAAACTGATATTGTTTTTGTGGAGAACTAGCACTGAATTTTTCACTTTTATAGGTATCAGCACTTGTTAAATATTACTTTCCTTCTCCGGGGTCACTTTCACATACCTTAGATTCCTTACTTTTACCTCCGTGAATCTCCAACGCTTCTTGCTAAAGGGAAACGGAAGACACAAAACAATTAAACCACACTGAAATTGCATGCACACTAAATCCTGCGATGAGTCTTTGTATAATATCTGACAAACGGATGTCTATGGTTTTCAACATAGTCTGTACGCTAGGCTTATGACGCGGCGCATGATGCTGGTTGCTGTATATTAAGGTCACCGCTTTCAACGATAATCGGTGGCCCAACTTCGTCTTCGTTGTCCGCTTCGGGATGTTAATACACTCTACAGGACCTCCGGCAAAGAACAAGGACTTATGCGACGTTGATTCTCCTGTTCTTCTGATGCAGCTTCGTTCGCGTATATCCACCACATACAATATTCCCTGAAGCTTTTCGCATTCCTGGATCATATGGAACGACCTCTCTTATATGACTTAGTGCGGCTCCTGTTGCAAATGCATAAATGAGATTTTCCCAATGATGTTGATGATGAATTGACGGATGGATGGCAGGATGGCATAGGGTGGGTATATAGTGTGAGTGAAATGTTAAAGTTTCAACGAGTATGAGACCGACGACATACACGTCGTACATAGGTATGCTCGGTCGTTAGTTAAAAACATTTTTAGTGAAAAGGAAAACAAACTGAACATGTGCATGGTCTGTTCTATATGGTCGCAGAGAGAATTAAAAAGTCAGACGTATTAAACGTATTTTTGAAACAGCACTTGGGTGACATGGGGAGGTGAAAATTAACTCAAGTATTTTTCGTTGTGGTTGTTATTTAGGACGACGCGAAAACCTGGGAAAATTGTCAACAAAACAAAGTCAGAAGTCGTTCAGCCCAGTGAAAAGAAATGGTAGTGAGGCCAAACACAAATAAGGAGAAAACTTTAGAAATGCTCATTACCACGCCCGTAAAAACTACGATGCGGCGCGACATCTTGATGCATCTCCACCAACGTATCGGTCAATCTGTCATAATATAGGTCACATCACATTTCCATGCTATTTCTAGCTTCAATTTCTCGCGTCCACTTCAGCATCTCCCATCTCAACCGAACCAACATCATCATCGTCGTCATCATCGCGTTCATGCATACTTGTATGCATCACATATCCTTAACTACAACCACACATTCAGAGTGCAGATTCAGAAATGAAACGAAAAATACAACTTAAAAAGTTTAATTTGCACTTTAATTCTTTCATGAAGTAACGGGTAAGGCAACCATATTTTAGAGTCTTTTGATTTTCTCGTCTATCCGGGATTCCAGGCATTGCTCCGAGGCATAGCCTCGGTCGGTAGGCCAGACGCTGAGCAAGCAAATTTTTTGAAAAGGTAAAAGTTCATATAAAACATATCAAATGGACATACATATGTATGTAGACATGCCAACGCACCATCGTTGTTGGCTCTCCAACGTGTTCCACTTTTAATAGTGAAAAATATGGGACATCAGGAAATTTACAGACTCAACTCAATTTTATCAATTTTGTGTCCTTTTACAGAGAGCGCACACCTGTTGCGCATATCAAGGGTCATTCTATGTCAGCGCTTTCTATACGTGTATGTGAATTTAGACTGGGCGATTCAGCAGACATGCATTTCATTTGAAATTAGTCCTGTTCTCAGGATTTTTGAATAGAAATGTGCACTTCTGGATATTTATTATAGTGCAGATAAGCATAAGAAAAGCTCGTTGGACGAGTACTGATGAATGGGATATTTAAACAATTAATTATTTGAAGGTATTTGTCGTGAGTCCTGTTATGAGAAGATTAAATTAATAAGGACATTCGATGGAAACTATACTTCTTGTAGTCTTCGAATAATTTTTTGTAAAGATATGATATTATCAATATATGCCACAATAAGAGTTGATAATGGGAATGGAGCTTTTTTTCTATGGTACTGAGGTTATTACCAGCTATCCCTGATGCCATTATAAAGACTTTATCTTATGTTAGGATAGTTTCTCTTTATTTTTAATTTATTTTTAATGCATTCTACATTTAATTTAATGATTAGCAGGTTTGTTTACTGATTAGGCGAATATTTAGCAAACCATTCCTAAGTTGGAAACCTTTATTCCTTTCTTCGGGCCTACAATCCGTCAGCCTCTTACATATTTTTTTTTTTAATTTAACCCTTTCGCTCCCAATGATGCCATATGGCATCATGAAATTTAATGATTTTTCATGGAAAATGTAAGAAATAAATTTTAACTATTTGTGTGATATTAGACTAATAGTGTAATACCTAGTTGATTTTTTCCAGCGTGAAATTTTTGGTTTTGGGATGTTATTTTTAAAGACATTTTAGAGAAGGTTTGACGATTGTCGTAAAGCCGAAAAACTAATTTATTCATTTCCCCATATTTCCTGATAATAATCATTTTATGCAAATCATTTTAATGGTTTTATTTTGTAAAGAGGTTGTTGTAAGAGAAAATCAAAAGATTTTTCGATTCTTTTTTAGGAAAACCCTATAAAGTGGTTTTGCATGACCATAATGCCATATGGCATCATTGGGCGTGAAAGGCAAATCAGCAAGTCCCCTATTCATATAAATGCTAGTTGCTTGCTGTATGGAAGGCACCCTTAGTTTTTATTCGAATGAGCTAATTTTTGGTGGGTGGGGTGATTATGAGCTCCAATCGTAATAAACCAAAATTTAGCAATCTGCTCTAATTTTAGGGGGAGTTATGGACATTTCCTTTCGCCAAATTCAAATGGGGGGATAATGGGGGTCGTTGATCGAAGCCACTTAATGTTTCGCTTTTGCTTTTTTCGTTTTCAGACTATTTTTCTATATCTTTTGTCGTTTTTTAAATACTCCCAAAAAACCGAAAAATGACCCTCATTTCCCCCTTTCCCTTTTTTTTAAAGTTGCGGACCCCCAATCGGTTGGGACTTTTTTCCCATAATCTGGGGGTCGTCACCAACCATTCTGCAGAAAAATTTCCGATGTAGGATTTTTGCCGACCAAATATCTCATTTTTCACACGGAACTTGCTAAGTGCCCTTTCAGTCCCAATGATGCCATATGGCATCATGCTCTAATTTGTTAACTAAAGCGCTTAAAATTTATTTTTTCAAGAAAATATCATAAAAAATGCCTACTGAATGACATCATGTTGTTAGAAAAATTCTCCGCTTAAAATCCATAATTTGGGCATGAAAGGGTTAATATTAGTTGTACACAAAAGCAGATAAAAAATATTATCCATTCGGAAAATCACACCTTGTTCTGGAAAAAATTTAAAAATTTACAGTGTACTTATTATTTTGACCAAGCTGATTTATCGACTTCCAAGTTTATATAGGAAGGATCTGAGGAAATAGGCCGGAGCGATTTAATTTTTGGGGCAAATTGGTTTGTTGTATCCGTATAGTTACAACGACTTTCCATCACGAAAATTATCATACAGTAAATGCAAAGAAAATTGAGCTTAAAGTGGTTCAAGAGGGGTGTACTTATTTTTTTTGTCCATATATGTATCTCCTTAGCGTGTAAGTTGATTTCAATAAATTTGCCCGACCATATTGTTCTCAACCCTAAAACACCTGAATAACTATTGAAATATGCATAAAATTCTAATGATGGTCACTTTTCGTATGTATTAGAATATTTTTGGAAATTTTCCCCTTGGTTTTTTTTTCACCTAAAATAGGTGAATAGCCACTGAAACATGCAGAACCAACTGAATGGATGAGCAAAATTTTGATGGGAGCTCTTTTCCTGCGCCGTATTTGTCTCTGTGCCGAATGAAGTATAGAAACTTCGGAAAAATTGCTTAGAACATTTTGATCAAATTGATTTTTCCCTTTTCTTTTAAAAAAAACTAAGCAATGCTACTGTAAATCGTTAAGGGGTTAATAATTTTATGATTTTTGTTTGAATTTCCCTGCCTTGCAATTCACAATGAGCAACATTCACAATGAGTTCTTTTTCACATACTTCTATCTGAATTGCTTCAACATGTTAGTGGATTTTCGCCGAATCAGCTTTCTGAAAGTACTCTCTTTCCTGAATGGCTTCCACCCGCATCTACAAAATTGCTATTGACACCTCTGGAAAATTGGCCAAGAGAAAAGTTATAAAGGCACTTCCTGAACGAATTGGAATTTATCCCACTCGCCAAATGATAACATTTAAAAGGTGGGACGATACGAAGTTCGCCGGGCCGGCTTAAAATATATTTTATACCGTTAGGTACCCTCCTTCCTTTTTTAATATCGAATTTAGTATCTTTCAAATTTTTAATTCGTTTTATAAATTTGCGAGTGAAGCGAGCTCAAGATGCTTGTTTTTAATAAAAGTGAGATTAAAATGTAAACCTTGCAGCTTTAGCTCCAAGTCTTAATATAGCCATTGTTGAGAGCCGCAAATATTATGCTACATGGCCGAGCGGTCTAGGTCGTCAAGCAGCAACTTGCAACACGTTTCAATCCGACGTTCGATTCCAAGCCAAAGGAGAAAAAGTCTAACTTAAAAAAAATTCGGGATGTGAGAACTGAAGAAAGGAATAAAAATAGAATAATAATACACAAAAAAAAAGTATGAAATTTTATCCTTTATAGAATTGACTTTCAATACGGGTTTTAGATTAAATCTTACTTTATCACTTGCCAAGTATTGAATTTTAATCAATATCTGGTGTGGTCATATATGTAACACAAAAAAGAATAGATTCTAGTACAAAATTTCTGACCGTGTACAGCTCACAAATTGACCGTTTTGAGTACATACTAAGGGACGAATCGGAAATTAAAGTTTCCGTGCCGCCTAGTAAAACAGGTGCCAATCGAAAGGTCCTAACTTCCAATTAATGGAATTAAAGTCGTGTTCCGAAGCCCCTTCAGTTCTCACGATACGGTCGCCCTATTTAGTCGATTCTAGAACTGGACTATACCGATGTTGCCAAAGGACTACATATTTGTTCATTGAAAGACGACGAATCGATGTTCGGCTTAAGTGCAGGTATTCTCGTGGTGAGATTTGACTCTAGGAAATTGAAGCCAATTTTATTTCCTTTGTAATATAAAGACTAAGGCCCGTATTTATGAACATTCCTTAACTCAAGGAGACTTTTTTGTCTCCTTTGACCAGGGTTGTGCTTTGTTCCTGATGTCACCGCCGCTATGCGAAAGTCCACAGGTCAAGGAGACCTTGGGTCAAGGATTCCTAAATTCAATAAATTAAATGTCATTCCCCTTACTTTTTCATAGAAAAAAAGTCTCCTTAAGTTAAGGAATGTTCATAAATACGGGCCTAAGTATGAGTGACTTGCAAACGTCTTTCTAAAAATCTGCAGACTAACACCGGAGTAAAATCTACCAACAAAGCGCTAAATATTTCCCCAAAGATATTGGAATTGGAAAATGCGATCAAACTTTCCACTAGATATACGCCATGAAAATACAAAAGCAAAAAATGGAGAAAATAAGGGAAAAATATGTTTGTACTAATATCACCTCAAAATATATCTACTTAAAAACGTTTCCTGTATATCTACAAAAATTATTTTGATACTTTTATTGTTTAAAAATGCTAGTTTGGAATTGGCAGAATGACTCTTTGTATAAAAATTTCACTTTTTCTAAAGAATAAAAATTTTTTTTTAGTAGGTCCAGCGCCAGCCAGACTTATTGGGTATATAATATGCATATTGTTGTAGGTGCCGACAGAAGGATTAAAATAAGTTGCAATGCAAAGTGCGAAAAAATGTTCATTAGCACTATAGGGTGCCTTAACCACTTGTGGAAAATAGGGCATCGACTGCACTTACGTCCCATAACGTATACGGTTTCTCCTAATTTGATCACAGTTTTTCATTCGAACACTATTCATTCAGAAATCTAGCGTGAAATTTGTTCGGCCTGTTTGCATCGACCAGTCCTACATTACGTAGTGAATGATCAACTGTCACTTTCGATTGCGATTTCATTCGCTACTTTGGCTAAGATCTTGTTTGCAGCTTTTCTGTAGTTACAGCTTTCCAAGTACTGCTCCCTTACGACAGCTTTAGTTTTTACAATCTGGTTTGCAATATTTTGGATAACCCACCGAAAGCACTTGGCTGTGGAATGCTCTTCATACCGCCATCAACGGCAACGATAATGCTCAGATGGTTGATTTTGTGCAAGAGCACTTAAATGTCGAAACTTCATCATACAAGTTCAAAATACTACCATCGGAAATAGCCCAACTCCGTTCTAAACTTTACTGTGAGATTTCGTTCTGAGGAGGGTTAGCTAGGACTCCCGATGTTATGTATCCCTAAATGTCTCCAGCCGACTGCCGGATAATGTTTCTTTCTATGGATGCTGTGGATTTTCGGCAGGAGATGCGATCATGTAGAACCAAGCAAAGCCAGAATTTAAAACGGACATTGATTTTGCAAGTGGAATATGCAGTTCAAAAGCCACAAATAGCACTGAATATAGACGAGCTACGGTCTAAAAAGTAGAATCGGAGGCTAGTTGAATGTAATCAGAATCACCAGTAAAAGTCTAAACAAGTTCAGGGCCATTTTTCGTTAAATGGTGCATAAAATTATTATCGACTGTCCTTTCCTAAAATTTAGCTCTAACATTAAAAGAACGGGCACGACAGTCCAACATTGGACTAATTCCACAGATGTGTTAGTGACATCCAATTCCCAAGATCCTAACTGCTTTTTTTGTAGAGGTGTTGATATCAACAGCACGCTCAGTAATGTTATTTTCCCCGATAAATGGGTACTCGTTTAACATCTGAATGAGATCATAGTTCGTCATAAAGGGCGTGAGTTCGAAAAACACCGTAAACTGAATTCGTTCACGGTGAGTCTCAAACTCATGACCCTGTGCACCGAAGGTGCGCGCACTAACCATTACACCAGTCATACTACCATAAAGTAAGTAATTGGAATAGAGATGGAACATTAAAATCTACTGAAAACATTTTACCTTTGAGTGTGTGCTGTATGTAACGTTATATGGAGTTCCATCTCTATTCCGATTACTTACTTTATGATACTACTCTAAATTTTGCCTAACAATATTTTCGCGACCAACGATTTCAACTCCTAACAAAAACTTGATGGTGAAAAAAATCGGATTTGCCCCCGCCTGACCGAAATCCTGGCTACGCCCATGGGTTCGAGTCCATACCAAGGGCGGATTCAGTTTATTGTATTTTCGAACTCAGTCACGACCCATACGACGGACTATAGACCCATACTCAACTTCGTGAATCTAGGAATTTATATGGGCGGAAATATTGGAAACTATTGTTAGAATATAAGTTAAAAACCAGGATTTTGCCCCGAAGGGGGCTAATGCCATCCATATTACTGGACATTTAAATTTACTATCGTAAGTTGTGTATTAGGTTAACATATTTTTATGAAATACGAACAGAAATAAGTTTACTGGATGCCGTTTTCTATTTATAAAAATAAAATTCCGCTGTAGCATTCACAGACCATCTAGTGAAACAAGAATTCTCATTATTGGAAAATCTCCAACCAAAGGCATTGCATCGTATTTCGTTTTTAAATTTTACCTTTTTCAATTTCTGACCCCCCGGGGGGGGGGGGGGGGGTCAGGACATTAGCCCGCTTAGCATTATTTTGTTTTTTTATAAGTACGGAAATATTCATACCGTGCTAGGAGTCTAGCACTCTCTAGCGCCCGCTCTAGCACTTACGCCGCCCCGAGCAAGATGACTAATTTCCCCTCTAAGATTTTATTTAAAAAGTTCAATGGATCACATCGACTTCAATTCATCAGATAGATGTTCGCTTGGCCAAATTTTCGAAATCATAATACGGACCGAAAATTCAGGCAGGTTTTCTTTCAGCTAGTGGTAATTCAGATGTCAGGGATCTTCCCTGAATGCCCATCGTATGCAGATTGGAAAAAAATTGTACTGGTTACCGATGTAGCCTTTTCATCAAGAGAAACTTGAGTTGAACAAGAAAATTAAAACGATCATTCAATGAAATTTTTCAGGTATAGATTTAAATCTGGTCTGAGTTGTGGAAAATATTCTGCTGATGAAATACTACATTACTATGCAATAAAAACAATTTATTGTGGAATGTTGGGCGATTGCTCAGTTCAAGCTCTGGTTTGTTAAAAAATCATCTAATTTGCAGAGGTTCTTTATGGTATTAGTTACCGCTTTGACACAATAGCACTGAGTGGCTTTCTTCGGACGTTTTATACTTGCTTTACTGGAACGATTGGTTAATATGGAGAAAAAAATTTAAATCATTTATCGGCATAAACGTGTTTAGCCTGAACTAAATCAAATCAAAGATCGAATCAGCTACCCAATTTGGATGAATGTCTCTAAAAAGTGCTAATGCCTCCCTAACACTGAAATTTTAAATAAATTCGAGTCAACAATTTTTTAGTTTATTTCAATTGTAGACGTTTCGGGCTCATTATGATCTTTAACAATTTTGTGATTGCTATTAATCTCTTTTTAAAGTACACTTAGCAGTTTTTTTTTACATCGAACTTGGTGTCATCTTCTCGCTTGATTGTACTGTGGGTGACCCCCGCTAGAGCGGGCGCTGCACTCTCATAAATATGGCAGTGAATCGATTTTTTATTGAGTAAAACAGCAGTAAAAAAAAACATTGTGATCATTGTCCAGGAGAACATCTATATGCCCTCACGGCATAAATGTTCATTTCACATTGGTGTTCTTGTAAATGATAAATTTGCATATCACAGATATTCATAGAAAATATTCAATTTTTTTTTATGTAGATTTTTCTGTTTGACTTTTACATTCATTAAAGTGAATGCGAGTGTGAATTGCGAGTTTAATGGGTGCCGAGTTATGGGGAAAGATTTGTTTCAACAATGTATCAAAAAGGTTACGCAAACAAATATTACTACATCATTGTTAACCTCACCCCCGTAATTAAATGTGCCATACAATATCCTGCAGGACTATGTAATGCCCAGCTTCACTTCAAATGAATTAATTACGTAGGTGTTACATCTTGCACCCTGACTTCTATTTTATACGTATGAAATCCTGCTTGCTTTTACAGTGAGCCAGAAAAAATATGACATGAATATTCTGTTAGCACTTTTCGCAAAAGAGATAAAAGCAACCAGACGACATGGCAGTGAAAACTCTATGAAAAGGTTTTGTTTCTGTAAATGCCATATAATCCCCTGTGAATTATATGTTCACTAAAAAAAAAAACATTCAGAATGAATGTGTGTAGTTGAAACTGCAACCAAAATTTGCATATCAAAAGAGTGTTCTACGAAAAGTCAATGATTAAAAGTGTAAACTTAATGAGATACAAATGGGTATTTATTGATTCTTGGTGTGGATTCCTGATTAACTATGACGATGTTAAACAAATTTATTGGTAAATTGCTGAGAGCAGTTAAATGGTCATTTGACATGATGATGGAATAAGGGTTGATGTTTTTATTTTATAATTTCAATACAAAATCTAAACGAGACCGAGGCTAATTTCGGGCGCGGTCGAAATTTGGATACCCTTCGCTCTCCTCCGCGCTATTTATTTAGTTCTTTTGTATGTATGTGTATGTGGAAGCATAAGGAAATCAAGCCTAGCGCACAATTTTGTGTTCAATTTTTCAACTCATTAATATGTTCACTGTCTACACCCAGAAAAAAATACTTTTAATAATGAACAATTACATAGGCCGTATGAAATTCTGGCTATGATGTGGACCCGATGAAATAGCCTTTTTAGGACAATGATAGAAATATCATTGAAAATATAAATTAAATATTCAGTTATGACTTCATACGTTTAACCCGGGAGCACTAACCCTAATTTTAGGCGCTTATTACATTGTGACTCACTACAGAAACTTTGGTATATCAAGGAGAAGAGTATGAACGGATGCGCCAAAAACCTTGGAATACTTGTTTTATATACGGATAATAAGAATGTGTGTTTGATAATTGGATAGACTGTAAAATATCACCCAGAAACCAAGTATGTAAAGTACAAAACATAGGCGGTTATTACTAACGTGAGTCATTTTGACTCACAAAAAAGGTTCCTTTAGTACTAACAACGTCACAGAAAAACACGAATAGCTGCTTACCATAAAATCAGAACCCTCCGCTTCCTTCGACATTCGGTAGGGAACATATTTTTTAAGGGAAACATGGGTAGCGAAACCCGGTTGGGCGTATCGCTTTTTCTACGAAAAATGTAATCTGCGGCGTATGCGTCAAAATGACTCACATTAGTGTTCCCGGGTTAAAGAAATTTTCTGTTTATTAGAAGTAAAGTAAAAACTTCATTGGTTTTACTACACGTTTTTTCTGGTGTATGAGGCACATGTGCACACAGCGTTCCTCCTCCGTATACGTCGATGAGACACATGTGAGTCATAAATGTATGGATTTTCGTATACGCGACGTGGTGGTGAAGTCTGTTAAATTCAGACAGTGAATGTGTTAATTAGAAATATAGGAGTATTTTGGTTCCGAACCATACGTCAGATTTGTAAACTCTGGTATTCATGCTGGTTGATATTTTATCTAAAAAGCATAAGCCTGTTTATTTAACCACCGCATAATCTTCTCATCCATTTTTCATCTCATCTCAAACCAATTCCCTCGCCAACCCGCGATATCCTCTCAATTATCAAAGAGCAAAATCTTAACAGCTCAATAGACAATTTTGCCATATAAATCTCTCCACCATATTTCTGACCTGATAAAATAACTTTATCACCCGCCCATTTCCAAGAGTTTCCGTTCGTCTTGCCATTTATTATTATCTTTGCCGTGCATAAATATCATCTACAAATTAATCATAATAAAACTTCATTCCTATTACTTCATCATAAAAGTTTTTGAGGACATGTCCGTTGTCGGCTATTTGTTGGACAAGGACAACCGACCAAGATCGAGTGTAAACGCAAAATGAACGCGCACATTGCAAAAAGGATACGTTCATTTATCATTCTGTTGAGTGGGCAAAAAAAAAACCCACATTGTCCTTTTACACAAAGAAATATTTACTTTCGAGACACGCATTCCATCCCGGGAATACAATTCACACTTCTCTACGGCCACAAGCTATGTTGGGTATTTTTGTCATCCCTGCTAAGTTAAATAGAGAACGAGATAAAGGATTGAATTCGTTTCTGACACCTGCGTTTGTTATGGGGATATCAGAACAGAGCAAAAAACAATATTCAGGAAGCAGGAACAATGTCGATGTCATACAATGTGCGAGCAGAATAGTAATAAGTGGGCTGCGATAAAACGGCCCAGGCAATTCAATCAATTCAAATGGGTCAGTCCGCCACGCCATACCACTTGGTGCGAAAATGTCCAATGGAGATTTTGTGTTAATCAGTTCAGGTGTGCAACCAGGCTTTTGTGTGCGAAATACAAACTCTCCTGAAAGCGAATGGAATGTTGGATGTTGCAGTTTCTATGGATATTTCTAAATTCCCCTAATGGTTCACATAATCTGAGTGAGTTTATTTCAAGTATGCAAACATTGCACTATGTACAAACTGGCAACTGGCCCCATTGTACGAGTAATTAGCTATATAAATCGTGATGCGTTAAATCCTTTTCTGTGGTATACACACGCAACGCAACTCGGTCAACCGTGCTTGAGTCAAGCCAATTTGGTAGAGATGCGAAAATGCTCAAAATATTCGTACCATAAGGACTGTTTCACACAACAAATACATGAGATTATTTATTTATCAGTATAATCGCAATTGACAGTGTGTATGCTTTCTCCTGTTGCTGCATTGGCAGAACAACAAGGTGCGAAATGGAAAAACATTTTGCAACCAAATTCTATGTATGTATGTACATATAACACAACGATGTGTTATTCGCACGAAGCCACCCTTAGGGCGGCCAAACACGAAGCGTCCGAATCCATTTTTTTGATTCATCGTTCTGTAAAAAAAAAATACAATAACAGGCGCGACAATCCAACATTGGACTAAGGCCGCAGGATGTGTTAGTGACATCCCATTTCCAAGATCTTATCTGCTTTTTGTTGAGGTAATGAGATCAGCATCACGCTCAGCAGTGTTATTTAACCCCATAAATGGGTACTCTTTTAACATCTGAGTGAGATCATAGTCCGTCACAAGCTCGTGAGTTCGAAAAACACCATGATCCACGGTGAAATTCGAACTCATGACCCTGTGCACCGAAGGTGCGCGCACTAACCGCTAGACCAGCCAGACTACTTCGTTCTGTCAAGCTCCATATAAAAAAAAATACAACTTGCCCAGCTGTAATTTTTTAAATGGTGTTTCGTTGGACTCCGGGAATCCATAAATTCCGTGTATGGGCGGCCTTAAAAATTACTGTTCAAATCCGAATACGAATTCTACTTAGCCTAGTCCACACCATTTCATTGCACACTCTCCATTTTGTACACTATTCTACTATCTCTGCCATACATGACTGGTGCTTATAACGTTAACCACAAAATCAGAGTTTTATGTTTACATACGATTAGGTCATCCGTTTAAGGATTAAATGCAGATTCAAAGGTTCGTCGAATACATACTCGTAGAGCGTATGGAATACATGCATATAAATTAGATTGCCGATGGATTGTCCAAAGAGCCCCGACTAGTAATTTGGACAGCAGGTGTTACGCTTGATTTCCTACCGATTAAGGACACACACAACATGACGGGACCGGGCACTAGGGCACTATATAGAGATGAATTTGATGCAGAGAAATACAATTTCGGATTCCATTTGGAGATATTTGGATTAACGAAAGGGTATGTATGTATGTAGTACGAGTATTTGTTTGATGCGTAATGGATTTTAGTCAGGAATATAGATTTTGAAGTTTATTCAAATGGAACACTCTGTTTGGACATAGATTAATAGTAAATAATCTACGTATTGAATGTCGTCGAGTTCTAGGTTCAGTTAGATATTCAAATGCAGCATACACTAAGTGTGTGCCAATCGAACAAATTTAGTCAAGAAGTGCGTCACTCAACGTGACGGTACGCCTGCTTCAAAAAAAAATACTAAAAATACTTGCCAATGAAAAGAATGCAGAAAAACCTTTAACTTTACCTATTGTACCCAATCTTTCATGCACTGTAAAAGTTAAAGTTAAACTCTTATTCATTTCGTCTAAGTTCATGCACTAGGCGTTGCCGAAAATTAAATGCGTACAAAATTTCATAAAAACTCAACCACGGCGAACAGTTTGTGGAATCAAGTTATTCAGCAGCTTTGCTGTCCGAAATCGGGTTACACGCTTAAGTCTATTATTTCATCGATCGGTTTAACCCTGTCAAACAAGAAACCAACATTTTAGATTTCAAGTTCCATACTTAGATTTCAAGTTTCTATGTGCCACGGACTCAGAGCAGCAGAAGTATGAAAATCCGCAATACTGTGCGGTCGGTAATCTTACTTACTCTTAATCTTATCTTAATCTTTCTCGCTCTCGCGTTTTTCTTTTTCGCGTGAGCATTGAGTCTCAGGATAGTTGTGGGGTACGTGTACGTGTCGGTCTAATGGATCGTGCCACAACGAGCAAGAGTGGTGTTGTTGGTACCGGTAAAGGGTTAAAACCTGCTGAAGTTGACGAGATAGTCAAATTGAAGGAGGCTAGATCCGGAATTGAGTCGGCCCTCATAAGGGCGAATGTCAGCCTGGATGTGGTTATGCAGGTAAGTAGCATAATTGCATGGAATGGAAGGGAGTGTTACGCGCCTGATTGTGGCGAATGCTAGTCTGAAGGGACAAAATGAGACCTTGAAAGGCCTCACTGGTTAGCCACCCGTAGCAGAAAAACCGGTGGCCTCGGCTGCCGTGATGGCGCAACCTGTTGGGACCAAGGAGAGAGTTATGCCTGCGGTGGCAAATGCTGTAACATTAGTAGGAATTAACGCTGTGGCTAAGAAACCGACTGAAACGTGGTCGGCTGCGGTTGATGGGTTGGGAATGGATACCCGGGAAATTGAGAAGACGGTGCGACACGTGACCGTGCCTGAATTGGGTGTAAGGGCGCATAAAATTGCACTTCTCGTACTGCGTTTCCCTTCGGGAGCCGTTCCCGACTTGCTGGAGGTGTATTGGTTTTGACCACCACGAAGTTGTCAAGCGAAGGAGATTGTATGTAGCCGCTGTAGTGGGGAGGGCACCGTGCCCGATCCTGCCCGAAAAAGCCAAATGACACTAACATGAGTCCTATTTATTTGGGGAAGGTTGAAAAGGTTAAAGCCCGTTGCGACACATTCGTGGAGGGAAACCATCGGGGTAATCATGAACAGTTTCCTTCCGGCAGATGACACTATCGATGCTCTGCATGCATCACCAGTCTCAGATGTCGAAAGTAGCCTGGACTCGATGGAATGACCGGCCAGATGTGTAAAAGTATCTGAAAGGCCATTCCTGAATCCATTGGGACTCTCTATGAGTCTTGCTTACGAGCACGTACCTTCCCCAGGAGCTAGAAAACCGCGCGGATTGTATAGTATTACTGAAAGGCCCTAATAAGGTCCGATCTGACCCTTCGTTCTATCGAGGCATCAGTCTCCTCCCAGTGCTTGGTAATGTGCTGGAAATGATACTGGGTAGGATGGAGGATCAAATTGGGGAGTGACAGTAAATATTTCGCAAGGTAAGATCTGTTGAGCATGTGCTTCTGTTTGTCCACGGGGCAGTCAAGGCCAGTGGTGCCGACCGGGTCCTTGGAATCTTCATAGATTTCAAGGGCGCGTTTGACAACCTTCTGTGGAGTGCCGTCTTGTACAAAATTGAGGCAGCTGGCTGTCCGGAAATAGCTCTGTGGAAGAGCTATTTCCGTGACAGAGAGGCTCTAGTCGTGCGAAAAAATGACGTTGCCAGGCAAAGAGCGATGCAGAGATGCCAGCAAGACTCCATTATAGGCCCGTTGGTGTGGAACTATATATGACTTGTTAGCATCTCTTCAGAGCCAGGTTAAGTGTTGTGCTTACGCCGACGACGCAAATTGTGGTTTCCATATTAGAAGAGGTTTGCCGTTGCCGCACTATGTCCTGTCCAGATGGGACCAGTCCATTTACGGTAGGGTTACATTCGATTACCTTAGGGATATCCGTGAGGCAGCTGGAAACCTTCACTTGGATTTTAATCTAAGTCTTGGTTTTCTGAACCAGAAACTGCGCCAGTTCAACCTGATCAGCGATCCCTCGTGTCCGTGATGTGGTGCAGTTTCTGAGTACTTCATATCCTGGTTATCTGCCCGAGGTACTCGGATGTACGAGACCTAGACCTTTTTGCGGTTCTCCTAAATGAAAGAGTCGCAGATGGCACGGGGTATTTGGCCACAAAGGACGTGTCAGGACCCTGAATGTATTTGCTCTTGAAGCAGTTAGATGTCGGACGTTGCAAGTACGGAATTGAGTGGCAAGGTCAGCTAAGCTATTTTACTGTCTAGTTTTCGCTGTTGTGACCTGTTAATTGTTGGGTTGTATTGTGTAGTACGAGCAGGGGGGCCCCCACTGGCTCAAAGACATTGCGTCGATTCCAGTGGGACCTTCGGGAAATAACTATCCGGTTATACGCGAACAGTTAGGCGACCAGTCCTACGTGGGTGTGCAAGGCGCCCATACTGCAGCAGTGGCGGAAGGCCGCTGCGAGTCCGGAGCATATCTGTTAGCATGAGGTGTCGAGATAAGACCCAAGGGGAACCGATGGGCGGCAGTTCCCCTATTCGACACATGAGGGGAGTATCATGCGGGCTTTGGTTTTACAACGGCGTGGAGTTGCGCTATAGCCGGGACCCATAAAACGGCAGAGGTAGTATTTACAAAGGCCTCGGACGAGTCACTATGACCTTCTCCCATAGTTTACGGAAGGTTAGTCATATACAGGCCGAGCACCATTACGGTGATTCCTTGGTGGGGAGGGGTCACCATATGTAAATCGTGTTAGCTGCAGAGCTGGCGGCTTTGCATAACCCGAGCCTTGAAGGGGCTAGTTAGGGAGAATGGCATGGCATGTGGAAAGCAGCGCACAGGTCCAACGAACCTGGGACATGCAGGTCTGAATGTTCTACGTGAGACTTAATCAATAGGGGGAGGATCACACCTGCTATAGAGAAGTTTTTAGCGAATAGTGTACCTCGGCGATGGGTATTCGCAAGGGACCATGGTCTCTGCCCATCATGATGTTGGCCTCGAGGTGGCTGGAGGTTGTTAAGCAAGTCAACGAGCTGGGGTTTCAGCCCCGGGGTTGGGTTTCTGAAGGTGATTGCATTCACTGGATGAAGAAATACCCATTTGATAATAAGACCTTGTCAATAAAAAGCTAAAGGTCCAAAGCGTTCGAAGGACCGGGAGATAAAGGCTTAAAGCCTATGTGCTCCCCTGACGGTAAACCCGTAAATGGTAAACTTGTTGAAGCAATCATAATATAGTCAATATGAAGTTTAGGGAAGTCTATCTTTTCCGTTTTTTTTTCTCTATCAAAATCTTGATTTATAGTAATCTGCAAGTATGCAACCTTCGTAATCCTGTCTGTATCTCACGAGCCAGGCATCTCTGGCTTTTCATGATAAACAAATGCAAAAAAAATCGCTTTCGCTATACAGCTCCTTTTAAGAGCGCCTGAGGTATGGCTTATGTCTATATGCCTTTAAACAGACGTTTCTCGGTAATGCAGTGTTCAAAGTCATGTGTAATTCTATTGTTTAAGTTTTCCAGTTGTTTGTACATGTTCATGCTTTTCTCAGTTTTCTTCTTATTGTTCCTTTGAAGAGTCTGCACATTCCTATATCATTGTCTTCCTTCGTATATAAGACGACTATCCTTTCTTTATCCTTAACCCGCGTCCATACTCCATATAGATATACACCAACAAAAAAGATATGAAATTCTCAAAGTCTATGTACTATGTCCTTGTTATGCCATTTGTGCACTTACACGTCTTAAAAGTATTCCAATTCAAATGTTAAGGTTAAGTCGTGTCGACAAGCCTGTGCGAAGTATACGAGTACAAGTATATCTCTTATTCAAGGAAAAAAACGGGAACATCGCATGCTATCTATTTGAAATATGGTTGAAATGTTATATAATAATAAATGGAGAAGAAATAATGCGGTAACGACGTGTAATCAACCGGTTGAAGAGCGCAGAATACGTAGAATTTTCAAAGATGTTTATTTGGGTTAATGAGCACCATTGTACGTATATGGTGGAGGATGGGATCGTTCCAGTTGCAAAGAGGATCCAGTCGATTCGAAATCTGCTTTAGAGTGAACATGAGGATATTGGTACTCGTAAGTGCTGATAATAATTAAATAGAGGCTGAATTAATGAACCTTGATGGAATATCTTTATAGTAAGTAAGTAATATGTGCGTGTGTGTATAATTTTCAGAATTGCTCTTTCAAACTGTATAAAGCAGCGGCAGGATATCGTATTAAATTATTACACGCTCAATTTGCACAGAATATTATCGCGTAATTGATAAATAATTCATAAATACGTACGAGTTATGTACGTGTTCAGACGAAATAGAAAATTTATCTGCCTATTTTTTTTTTTGTATTTTGAAAGGATTTATGTTTGCAATTTGTCACGCGTCTACATGTTATGGTAACATGAAGGATACGATGAACGACTGCTGTTCTGCAAAGGAACAACGAATCTGCCTTTATTCATACTACTTTAAAAATGTACTGATGTATGAGTTTCTATTGGAGGCCATGTACCATGAAAATGCGTGCAACTTTATATTGGATTTTTGCTTTGCTTCATGAATATGCTGGGGCGGACAATCTTAAGTAAAAATGTCAGTATAATGTCATGTTGTATGGAGATTCCTTCGGAGGAGTAGAATTATTTTGGAATTTAAATTTGTACAGAATAAGATGAAAAGTAACAGGTCCTTGCGTCCAGCAGATAGGTAAAGTACGTAGTCGGAACAAAATTTTACACCAAAGCTTAATATTCTCTTTGAAAGTAGCGTTGATGTTAGATGGTGTCTTAACAATATGCAAACCATGTTATGCTTATTTTAAAAATTGCTTTCTTCGACGTCTTCGCTCTTCGGTATGTTTTTCAACCATAAATATTACAATATTCTCCGTTGATATGCCATGGTAATGCACTGAATAATATTTAACTCTGAAATACAAGTATGTACCTACTATACACGTTATTCATGCCAGATGTATATTGGACTTAATTTAATGGAAAAATTCAATTAACCCAAGCCGTCGGAAAAGGTAAAAATAAAGGTAGTCTGGATAGGTATACGTGAAAGGAAAATTGAATAAACTTTTTTTTTGTGTGTGAGGCCTCAAATTAGGATATCCTAAAACAAAAGATCCAAAGTTAGTTTGTGTGTATTAGAGGTGAGCCTTATTGTTTCGTGTCGAAGCACGAAAGAGTTCCGGAGGCAGATAAGGTTCTTGTTAGTCTTTATTATTAACGAACGATAACCGTTTACTTAGTATCATAGTATTGAAGGTTCAATTTTTAATTTTACAAAATTCAGGTAATTATTTCATTTAATTAATATTAATATAAACATTAATTCATTAAAAAGCCATATGCCGCCTGAATTTTGGTTGAGTACGCGTACGCTACATATCCGAATGTTGCCTCTTTAACCACTCATCGATTCACACAATCATTTCTTTTAGGAACGCGGGCTCTGTGGCCGTCATCGTTCGGTCGCAGTGGCGCAACCACGGGAGGGGCTAAGGGGGTTAAAGCCCCTCCCAGGCCCTGAAATTGGGAAAGGAAAAACTGCAGAATAAAACATGAAGCACTAGCTTCGAAATCATGTGTGAGAAACTTTTTTGTGCAAAAAAAAGAAAAGACAAACCCTCAGGTCTCCAGTGAGGATTTCAAAATACGTAATTGTTTTGCCAAAAAAGTCCGCTTGCTTCTATGATATTTTTTTTTGCCTTAGATATTTTACCGTTGAAGCATGTCTGAGACATTTCGACTAAAAATTTCAATTTCTCATTCCAATTGAAGTTGTGGAATTATGTTTAATTCATTCTGGTGGCTGGTTGTACCAGATTTACATAAAAAGAAGGAGCCATCGATAAAACATATTTCTGCACAACATTTGGTAGAATTATTTTAAGCCTATAGCTTAAATTCCTATTTGTTCGTGTTGCGTCGTGCATTCGCAAATTATTCTCTATTTAAAAAAATAACAGGCGCGACAATCCAACATTGAACTAAGGCCGCAGATGTGTTAGTTACATTCAATTTCCAAGATCTTATCTGCTTTTTTGTTGAGGTGCTGAGATCAACAGCACGCTCATCAGTGAGTGAAATCGTAGTCCGTCTCATGGGCTGTGAGTTCGAAGAACACCATAAACTGAATTCGTTCACGATGAGTCTCGAACCCATGACCCTGTGCACTGAAGGTGCGCGCACTAACCACTAAACCAGCCAGACTTTAATTACGGTGCGTCATTTATTTTACAACACCCACCTGCACCCTTACCTTACGTTACTCGTTGCAGAAAATAAGTATTGATGCAATGGGACCTTAGAACATCGCCGCGTACCATAATTACTGAAAAATAACACCAACACTCAACTTGCGGAGGCAAACTCAAATGTTCAGTAATATGGATGGACTCAGCCCCCTCCAGGAAAAGATTCTGGTTGCGCCACTGCGGTCGCCGCTCTATGATATAGAGATTCTTAGAGAAACGAGTTTCGAAACTCAACATGGCCTGTCGCAAGTTTATTATTCAGAAGATGATAAGAAATATTCTTATCAAATAATAATAAACTAAGAATCAGGGATTTGGAGCGGAGCGGAGCGACCTTAAATTTCGGAGCGAAAGAGCGGAGCGTGGAGCGGTTTTTGGCAGGCTGGAGCGATTTTTGTTTTGAAAGTTGCTCCGCTCCAAAGTAAAAAATAAAAATAAAAATCCGAGAAACAAAAATGAATTTTTTCGACGAAATTTTGCATTTTATATGCCACGATTTGATGAATTTGGACGATTTAAAGGCGAAGAATTCGTTGAGAGACTTGTAGAATTTCGGATTATTGTGAAATTCATTGTGATAAAAGAGGTTTTGTCTTTAGTCATAATCATCACTCTTCATTATTTAGAAATTCAAGATCATCCATGACAGAAAAGTCCTGTCCTGTACCCGATGAATGAAACCCCCAATTTAGTTTAAATTGGTTATTAGGTGCATTTTATTGAATGGAGTATAAGGCAGCGCAGCTTCCATAACATTTTTACAGATCTCGATCTATATATACGGGATGTCCGGAAACCTTCGCATAAAGGCACCGAAGTATGATTCCTCATGATATTTCCAGCAAAAAGGAGTATAAGAAAGGCCGAATTATTAACTCGTCTACCACAGACATTTAAAGATTTATCAAAAATGTAATACTCATACTACCTACATATTTTCTTTCGGTCATGGCCAACAATTTTTCCTAAGAATAAAGGTCCATCTAGATTAGTCGCCAAATGGCGTCACGTGCAGTCAAATGGCTTTTGTCATTCCATCCAAACTGATCGCCATTTGGGTGTGCGTCCAGTTTTGTTATTCAATATGGCAACTCAACCAACCGCTTATCAAATTTAAGGTGACAATTTTTGCAACTTTTGTTCGTTCTTTTGTGTGAAATTCAATAATTCTTTAATGGCCGTGTAATAATTCAGACTCGCAGATTCCGATTTTGATACTTAAATTTAAAAAAATCACCAAAATTAAATTTTGGTTATGTCATTTTCTGTCTCCATTTGGCGCGCTAGTGTAGATGCTAAGTAGCAGCCAAATGGCTGTTCGTGATGCCAGTTTTTGGACGCGCAGCCATTTGGCGACTAATCTAGATGGACCTTAAACCCAATAAAAATCAGATAAGCAGTTTAAGCTGTGTGAAAAAGCTTCAAAGATAAAATGTTGTGATCTTACTTCATAGAACTTTTTTTCCGACCGAGGTATTAGTGGTACCACTTTTGTAAAATCTTTAAATGCTTTTGGTAAGGAGTTAAGAATTCGGGATATTTCCGGTACACCTATTTTGCTGGAAATGACATTATTAAGCATATTCCGGTGCGCTTATGCAATAGTATAGTTTCCGGACACCCTATCTAGAACAACTCAAATTGTTCATATTTATACGAAATTGGTGCTATCCTGTTCTGTACTTGATCGAATAAAACGCACCTATTAAGTCATATTCTATAATACTTGAGTAGATATAAGTTGAATTGATGAATTCGCGGAAAATAATAAATATTTACAAAGAACAATGAAGTTTTGTTGTATTTTTGTAATGGAGCGGAGCGAAACATTTTTAGTCGGGGCGGAGCGCTGGAGCGGAGCGGTTTCAAATTGGTCAGAGCGGAGCGAAATAAAGTGTCGCTCCAAATCCCTGCTAAGAATGCGACTAGGAAGTGGTATGGCTAACAACCATATCACACTCTGAATTCAGTTGTTGTTGAAACGTTGACGGCTACCGTGTGTAGTCTCCACTAGGAGTTATGGCAAATCAAGTACCCAACAAACTATGTTGTACCCAATGTATTGCACATTTTTGCAAAGGCTACCTCTTTCGCAATTTCGATTTCTTAAACGTCTCAGATCTCTGTCAAGCCAGGGCTCCGAAAGGCTGTTTCGTTTCTTTATTTTGGGTACGTGACATTCAATAGCATGGAATATTGTCTTGTAAAAGGAGGATACGATATTATCAATAGTAGGGGAGGAGAGGTATGTGACCCAATCAATAGCATCAACCCAGCCAGCATTTAACACATTTGTAATCATTATTTCATGCAACACGCGTAAGCACATATACCTTATTCATTCATCACTTTTTCATACAAGCAGTATATGACGATGTCCCCCTATTTCATGTATATACGCATTTGCGCCTTATTACGGATAAACATTATAAAATCGTTATTCGTGAACATTATGTAATAGTTAAATATCATATATATTAAATGCATCAATTAAAATTAAAAAAAAATACGTGCGACGGTGAGTCTCGAACTCATAGCCCTGTGCACCGAAGGTGCGCGCCCTAACCACTGCTCCAGCCAGACTATATGAATGATCAAGTCTTATTCGTGATTCTAATCACCCCAGGAACAAAAATCACACTTCAGGAAAAAAACACTATATTTCTTATATACATGATCCGTCGGCATTCCTTCAGCTGACCATCATGTATCTAAATTTCAATGCGTCCTATCGCTACATAATGCCGATTCGTGATTCATGAAGTAAAGCTTATTTGTGGCTATGTTCACGGTACATGAGGCCGATGCTGGCTGGGAAGATAGTTTTTAATGCTATCATAGTCGGCGTTCAAAAAATCATATACAATTTCGCTATTGTATGATTGAGTGAAAGATGAATCTGTAGCGGAAAACTCAACTGTAAGGGCAGAATGATGGAGGGTGTTGGAAAAGAGATTCTCGGCGTCGATAGTATGAGTAACGTTAGCTTCGTCATAACAGTTAGTGAAAATAAGATCCAACCAATTGCCGCTTTGGTTGGGTAATGAGACAATCTGCTGCAAATCATTGCTGTAGAAGGTGCTAACGAGGTTGAAGTCAGAATTATCAAGCAGATTAACTGGAAGAAGCTGGTTATCATTATCGTCAACTATAAATCTGATGTTGGGACGATTAAAATCGCCAAATACAATAATTTTGTCTTCATCGTTCAGGGAGGCTATTACGGAAGAAATTACATCACAGAGCTTATTATATGTTTCTTCATCCGAGCGAGGGGGTATGTAAACAACACCAATAAAGAGGTAATAGTTGTTAATAGGGATTTTGGCAAAGACAAGTTCAAATGCTTTGTTGAAGCTGGTAGCCATTACTTGACTTGGGAGCGAGTTGTGAATGGCGACGAGAACTCCTCCACCTCTGGAAACACCGGTGAGATCATAGTTACGGTCAGATCTGTATATAGACCAATTGCAGTCGAGAATCTCTTTATTTTTAAAAGAGTTATTTAGCCAGGTCTCTGTGAAGGCAAAAATGTTGAAATGGGATGATTTAGCGTCAAGGTATAGGTTATTAATTTTGCCTCTCATACCACTGCAGTTATAGTAGAGGAATCTGGGAATGATGGGGTTCGCCTTTTCATTTGGAATAGTACTTACGATGTTCTTCGCGTGATTTTTGCAGACGTGAAATATATTTAGAGCTTACAAATGAGCGGTAAGTTTCTAGATCGGATTTCACTTGCTCCTGAGACATGCCCAGCTCTTCATGATAACGGTTATAAAAGCTACGCAAGGAGTTAATGTCGGTAGGTAGACCCTCTTGTTGTATCAGCACTTTTAAATTGGTCTTTGTTTTACCGTCGACACACGTACTCTCGGGGGCATTATGCATGTATGCAAGAAATAGACGTACGCTCTCGTAAATCTTGTGTTCTCTAAATCTGGATAGTAGATATCTAGAGTCGAGATCATCAACCGAGTTCATGGTAAGCTTTACAACGGGTGGTATTAGTGGATCAAGGAATTTCGGCGACGATGGTTGTGTAGGGGATGTGCTCGGGATATGTATCGATCCTGATTTAGATGGCACCAAAGAGGTACCCTGAATGAAATTTGTATATTTAGGGGTTGTTTCACTATTTTGCAAGGGGGCAACCTGAAAATTACTCGGAGGATTATAGGTAGAAAGTTTAACTACACTGAACCAAATCGCCTGCTAAATGGCTAAAATCAAGAAAAAAAAACAAGAAATATTTCTCCCCATTTGAGACTTAGTCACACTGATCCAAGTGAAATGCCAATAGCAGCGCTTCAAGGAAAAGTAACCTTGAATCAAGCAGACCAGAGAATCTAAACAAAAATTAAAAAAGAAACTTGCACCCAACCAACATCGAAGTCATAACCCCATTCTTCCCAGTCAAACGAGCTACCTATTACACCAGAAACATTACTAATCCACTCCAAGGCTTCAATATAAGCTAAAGCTAAAATAAAGATTTTACACGAAAAATGTCAAAAAAAAATCTATTAAGAAGAATTTGTTTGCTTGAATTGAGAATAATAGTTTATGCCTGAATTTGAATCTACTTGCTCTGTCTCAAAACAAGGTCTTGAAAATAGGATGAATCTAAGAAGAAATTTTCTCATTTTCAGAAATTTTGTCGAAATTTTTGAATTTTGCAAACGAGAAAAGAGTTTCTTAATTTTAATTAATAATTTTTTCAGTGCAGTCAATTTTTGTTTGCCTAGCGTAATTGGGGAGAAATTACAGCTAAACCTTTAAAAAAAATTTGGAGTGAGACTGGTGGTGGCCTCAGCATGTATGATTAAAATCGTACACTGAGAAATTTGGGCTTTCTAAAATTAAGAAACTCTTTCCTCATTTTCAAAATTCAAAAATTTCGACAAAATTTATGAAAACGAGAAAATTTCTCCTTAGATTCATCCTATTTTCAAGACCTTGTCTTGAGACAGAGTAAGTAGATTCAAACATAAACTATTATTCTCAATTCAAGCAAACAAATTCTTCTTAATATATTTTTTTATGTTTTTTATATGTAAAGCTCGTGGAAAAGCTTTATTTTAACTTTAGCTTATATTGAAGCCTTGTAGTGGATTAGTCAGTAATATCTCTGCTGTAGTATAGGTAGCACATTTGAATGGGAATAATAAGGGTTGTGAGTTCGATGTTGGTTGGCTGCAAGTTTCTTTCTTAATTTTTGTTTAGACTCTCTTGTCTTTTTCATAAGAAAAGTTTGCATGATTCAAGGTGACTTTTCCATAAAGCGCTGCTATTGCCATTTCACTTGGATCAGTGTGACTAATTCTCAAATGAAGAGGAATATTTCTTGCCGGTTTTTCGTTGTTATTTTTTCTTGATTTTAGCCATATTTTCTTTACTTTAGCAGACGATTTGGTTCAGTGTACTATGTTCCTTCTGGTGATTTTCACTTCCTGATACATCAACTGATAAAAGTTTTGAAAAAAAAAAAATTACGAGCAGATTTGCCTTTTTCAAAACAACAAAACGGTGTGATGGTGTTCTGTGATATTTCAGAAGGAAAAATTACATTTCTCAGAAAAACAACTGACTGATTTTTTTCCTAACACATTTAGAACTAAACCACTTAAAGGTGCTAAGAGTTTATGGATTCACCTATCGGTGATTAAGTTCTAAGGATTTGAAATTTCATTGGAGTACTGTGATACGGCAAGACTTCGATGGGTTGAAATATTGAAAACTAAAGCGTTTTTTTTTTAATTTAATGCTATAAAGCACAAAAAAATGTTATATATAAAATTGCTTCTGATCAATATCAACGTTTTGTTATTGGTCTCCCTTCCAAAGTTAAAAAATGCTACGCCCATGCAAATAATTCAGAAAAAAGAAAAATAGTAATGAGAATTGGTTGACAACCGAATGACAGCTGAATGGCCAAAATTGGACGTTGACTCAGAAGGGTAGGTGAATGGGGGAGTGTATGTCGTATTGTCGTATGTCGTATGTTTCCTGTTGAAGCTGCCATCTGTCTCAATGCTTTTATTATTATTATTGCGGATGAAAAACAATCAAAATCGTGCTTTTTGATGTTTATGCAGTAGACATACTTTATACAGTACATAAAACGGAAACTGTCGTTCATATTAAGCCGGCCCACACCGACCGAAGTGTGGCACACACTGCACAAAAGATCGGTCCAAGAATGATACCTTGGAGTCGCCCAACCACAATGCTGCTGCATGATTTTTATCAATCTTTTGTGCGGTGTTTGCCACATTCCGGTCTGTGTGGGGCCGGCTTTAGACTGTTCAGCATTTACTTATTCAACCATTTGCCTGAATAAAACTTTAAACTTCTTTGCAACTTCTTTGCATCTCTCTCCCTATCTTTCTCTTTCTGCTTCTCTTTTCTTATTATAGTATACTCTCAAGTTCATCCCCATAGGTCAAATCTATTTATAATACATACTATCCTTTTATTCCTGCGACTGAACTTTTTTTTTTACATACAGCCACACAAACACTATCACGATGCAACTGCGGCTGCAGCTGCTAGAGTATAAAATAATCTTTCTGCATTGTCATGAATGCATTCAGGCAACGAACAAGGTTAGCGTAAGTCAATCCTTAACAATACTCCCATGTGATTTTCTCAGGATATTGTTTGTACGAGTACATACATATAATATGCACATAGAAACTATCCTACATGCATGTACCTACGTTACCTTCGTTTTCATCTTTTTCCTTTTCTGGATTACATTGCATTGTGCTGCACAGTGGCGCAACCAGGATCTTGTCCTGGAGGGAGCTAAGCTAAGGCCTTCCATAGTACTAGACAAGCTTATTTTCGATATATGCAATTTTTTTCGTAGCTAATAGTCCTGACACACCTAAACGAGTTTACGAACGAATGCAGTTTATATTTGAGGCACTTATTTCCAAAACTCGCTTCTTGCGTTTTGGAAAATTTCAAGGTTGGTCCGGTTTTTCGCAAATAATTAAAGTCTGACTTTGCTTTTTCCCTAAACATTTTACTTAATAAACTTCGTACTGTTTGTGGAATATATTTAAAGACAAAACGGTTTCAAACATTTTTTCTTGACCTTATAATCAAACTTGAAAGTTGGACATTTATATTTTTTTATAAATGCAAGAAGCGAGTTTTGGAACTCAGTGCCAGATTTATACTCGATTGACGTTTATAACCCGCAATTGTGTAGTGTGTCAGGGCTTCGGGTTTAGAAAACTCACATACACAGAGAAAAAAAATTAGAATGGTTATCTAAAGAAATAGTCGAATTCATCTAAAGTTCGCGTTGATTTTCAGCTTATGATTCAATGTAGTTGAAACAGTTACGAAGATATGGATAATTTTTCTATTCGTCATTAGTTGAAACATCTACTATATTTGCAAATTCAATTAATTCATTTGTAAAGACAGCTATTCATTATCTATAAATTGTTAAATGTTGGATAGCTAAATTGTGTTGAAGAAAAAAGAACGATTGTTTGTAGTTAAATTTTATATTTGAATAGTACAATCAACAACTTTTGTGGAAGAATTGACTAAACTTTTTCTTCTAATCTTGCGTGGTGAAATGAACGAATTTAATGGTATTTTCAGCTACGAAGATTAGAGAAATCAGCTATTTCTTTAGATAAAAAGTCACTTTAGATAAAAAGTCTAAACCATTTTTTTCAGTGTATTATTGCAGTTTATAAAATGAGTTTATGCCCTAGTGTGTCAGGATTATAAGCGTCGTGAAACGCTAGTGTAATGTCATACTCGCAATCGGCACGTTCTTTCTTTTATTTTCATATGAAAACTTGATTTTGATTTTTTCCAACATTATATTGTAACCGAGTTAAATGTAACCATTATCGATTGTCGCCTTTCTTAAAATTTGGCTTTACAATTTGTAACATGTTTCCTATCAATATTTTGCAAATTTAAAAAACCGGTGTTTTTATAAAACAATTACAAATAAAGCCTTTACGTTGACCAATTTTTTATTTTTTCATTTTAAAATTTTTCCTTTGCCAATTTCTATGTCTGGGAGGGGCTATAGCCCCCTTAGCCCCTCCCGTGGTTGCGCCACTGGTGCTGCATACTCCATCACCCCAAGCATTAGTATCAAATAGATATATTGTCATGTTCATGTGCAGTGATAAGATGTTGGATTGGATTTAAGAGGTTATACTAGTACAGTGTGACCATAAATGGATGTAAATAATTTTCTCATAGAAAATCAGAAACTCACAGAAACTATTTCTCAACTTACTATATATAGAGCGTCGATTATCCGAACGCCTATTATCCGAAGATTCTCAGCTTTTTTCACATGAAAAAATGAACGACTCAAATGAAAAAATCAAGTACATATCTTAAAGAAAGCAACCTCTCAATCAGCAGCACTCAATTGCTTCGAATTTCTTATTTTTGTTCAGTGGTATACTTACATTGAGTGCATTCAGCGAGCACATACTGGGATGTGCTATATATCCCCACCACAAGAAGTTGGAAAACTGTTAATTTTGTGTTCGCTGAATGGACTTGCTACACGAAATGTCAGTTCTCTCTAATCTGCTGATAAATCCGCAGACATTGCGGCAATCAAAATTTAAAAAAAACCTAAAACCGCAACTTTCCTTTCAAACTACGTACTCTCATCGCACAATATTATAACGTTCACTAAAACCTGGCTCAGAAATGACATTTTTTCTGCTGAACGCTGAATAAACAATTTCCAGTATTGATAGTAGAGCAGCTGTGCGTGACAGTTGACCGAGCACTCCAAGTAGCAGCTACACATCTAAATGTAGCATTCCAATTTAACGCTACATAGGGGAAATTGTCGATACATCGCATGTGGACCGATTAGCGGGTGAGTGGGACGCAGGGAGAGAACACTTTCCAGTTGGTTTTTCCAATATGTGCTCGCTGAATGCACTCATAATGTATTAGCGGTGGCATCCGGTTATTGCTAATGGTGAGTTTCTTAACTTTCCATAACTGCTTGTCATTTTTTTTTTGTAGGTTCGACAGATATTTGCTCCATTTATGTTTTTTTTTTTATTTTAAAATGCTGATGCCTGATTTTGCAGGTTAAATAGTTAAAATTTTTTTCAAATGAGGAGATTGACAGCGTTACCATTATCTTCTACAGACATTTCGCAGCGTAATTAAGTGTTTGGTACTTGGATCAAGCTTTCTCGGATTTGGTATGTCACAGTTTATTTCGGAGGACGAAGAGTTGAGAGCAAAATATACTACATCGGTGGTTAAATGTGTTAAGAAAATGATCAACTTGGTCAATGCCGTGTTATATTCCAATACCAATCTGTAAATGTTTTTATTTTGATATGCATATCCGAAGAAAAATCTTAGATCAGGGTTTAGACTACCAAAACAAAAGAAATATACGAGATGGTCGATCAAAACGTCACTAATAGCAATTTTTTTAGATCAAAATTACAAGTACATTGTCTTGGTGAAACACCAATATGTTTATTGGGCCTGAAAGTCTCCCGCAGTGGCGCAACCAGGATCTTGTCCTGGAGGGGGCTAAGGC
This sequence comes from Microchrysa polita, assembly GCA_949715475.1. NCBI lineage: Eukaryota > Metazoa > Arthropoda > Insecta > Diptera > Stratiomyidae > Microchrysa > Microchrysa polita. The sequence continues at coordinate 126,845,942 of OX454415.1, read as the reverse complement.
CATCCATATTATCGAACATTGAGCTGCTTTCGTAAATTGGGTGATTAATTTTGTATGAATTTTTGTGCAAAAGGACATTTTGAATAACAATTTGCAAGTCTGGTATATTTTTGTTAGAAAATTCATACAAATTTTACTTTGTTTTACACAATTTTGCTAATTTGAGGCTTACATATGAGCCTATAATAAAGAAGAAGATAAATAAGACTTTATGAAAAATTGCTGATGTGAGGTTTACTTCGTACACACTATTTTCACTGCCATTTGCCATTTTTTTCTTTCCGAATTTATGGGTCTGGGAGGGGCTTTAGCCCCCTTAGCCCCTCCCGTAAATGTAACAAATTTTCAAAAATTATGGGCGGTACGTCATACTTAGCTTGATGGCATGAATGGCAGATAATGAGATCGATGAAGCGTTAATTCAAGGATGCTTCTATTTTAAGTATGTACCTCAAATTTGAATTTATTAGATTTTAAGGGAATTTAAAATATAGAATGTTTAAAAAACAAAAAAAAAATTGTCACGCTCTGTGGCTCACCTGGTTGAGTCGCACTCTACGATGCTAGTAATCTAGAGGTCCGGAGATCGAATCTAGGCGTGATCCAATATTTCCGTACATGTACGTATAGGAAATATATAGTGCTTGCAACATTATATACACTCCGAAACTATATGCAATGTAACGTTGACTCGAAGTAGCATATAAACGGCTGAGTGAACACACCATGCCCCACAAGGGGTTAGGGTACAGAGAAGAAATTAAAAAATAAAGTGAAGCTGATCGAGCAGGGTTAAATGTTCTGAAAAAATATTTTGAAAAAAAAAACTAGCAACCTTAGGTTGAGCGTTTTTTTTAATCAGCTTAATAATATTTAAAGTAAGACGCCATCAATTTGTCAACTCTCTCTATTACTTTTAATTATATGTTGCATCGGGAACAATGACTGAACACTTTTCTGGTCGTATGTTAAGAACATGCGATCATCATCATCCATTCCCTCCACTATATCTCTGGCTAATCGGTCTGCCAACACTCCCGAGGATATTTGCGAGTTGTTCGCAGCATACTTTGCTAGTACTTTCCGACAGTCCTCTGCAACTCCTGGATTAAGGAACTTTTACAATCCTGTAATCCAACTCTAAGCATTTCCAGTCTTACCTCAAATTACGCCAAATTCGGTTAGTCTGTTAATCAATTGTCTAGGTAATAAATCGTCCTGTGGACCTGATGGACTTTCAAACACCTTTTTGAAGATAGTTAGTAACACGATTTCAATACCACTCTCAATATTTTTTAATAAGGGTATTCGTGAGTGTATCTTCCCGGGTCAATGGAAGTGTTCATATAATAGTTCCAATTCCTAAATCAGGGGACCAAAATATTGCGTCAAACTACCGGCCAATAGCTTTATTATCTTGTTCAAAACTGTTAGAACGTATTGTATACAATTATATTGATGAACATTTTGGTCATATAATTGGTTCTGCTCAGCATGGTTTCCGTAAAAAAAAAATCCACTACCACAAATTTGGCTGAATTTGTCGATTTTGTGGCGAACTCGTTTCACAAGCGCCTGGATGTCCACGCAATTTATACCGATTTTTCCAAAGCCTTTGATAAGGTCAACCATGTTGTGCTACTAAATAAACGTCATGAGTTAAGTTTCCCCTCTTGGCTACTTTCGTGGATGTCATCTTACCTACTTAAAAGATCTTCCAAAGTAATTTTTAATAACAGTATTTCATCGGAATTTACACCAACATCAGGGGTACCACAAGGATCTATTTTAGGGCCTCTTCTTTTTTCATTTTTTGTGAATGACCTTCCTTCTATTCTAAGCAACCTATGTCTTTTGTATGCTGATGATTGCAAGATGTTTACCTCTGTTTCATGCCTAGAAGATTGTCTTTCGTTGCAAGCTGATCTGGACTTATTGTCGTCCTGGTGCCTCACCAATGATCTACTTCTTAACGTATCGAAGTGTTCGGTAATGATCTACTCCCTGAAGCTTTTCCCTTCATTCTTCTCGTATTCCGTCAGAATGCTTCCTTTAAAACATGTGGACACAGTCACTGACCTGGGAATCATCTTTGATTCAAAAATTCGATTTACTTACTATGAAAGTATAGTTGAAAGGGGGTCGAGGCTAGCGGGCTTCGTTCTCCGCTGCAGTAGTGATTTTCGTTCTGAAATCAGTGCTGTGAGATTATTTAACTCCCTTGTACGTAGCATTTTGGAGTATACTACAGTGGTTTGGTCCCCGACTACTGACGTGTCTACTGATGCCATAGAGCGGGTTCAGCGAAGATTTACCAAATCATTATTTTTCAAATTTAAACCGTATCTTCCTTACCCAGAAAGACTTGATTTCCCTAAACTCCTTTCCCTAGAGAAGCGAAGAACTTTCCTTGAACAATGTTTTTTATACAAAGTTTGCCGAGGATTTATACACTCAAGTTTAGCGGATAAAATTGATTATAGAGTTCCATTATACAACACTCGATCTAATGCCATCTTTAACCCTCCTATAACTGATCTAGCTCTATATGCCAATTCTACATTGATTCGAATGATGAGAACTTATGATTCTATGGAAATTGGACCGTTACTCTCTTCTCTTGCATCATTCAAAAGTATTATTTCGTCAAAAATTTCTAACTAATAACTCATTCATCATACTTTTGTTTTGCTCGATTGTTTAATTTTTTTTTAATATTTTGCATAATGATTTTTGCTTTTGGTAATATTAACTTTGTCATGAAGTTTGTAACGCATTGAAGGAAGCATCTCCGACCATATAAAATATGTATATATATGATCAGCATGACGAGCTGAGTCGATTGGGCGATGTCCGTCTGTCTGTCTGTCCGTCTGTTGCTACGCGTTTTACTCGGCCAGTTTAAAAGCTATCGAGCTGAAATTTTGCACACATGCTTCGTTTTATTGCAGGCAGTTTGTATGTTCGAATCGCTAAAATCGGACCGTGAAGTCATGGGGCTGCCATACAATCCTAACCCCCCACCCCAATTTGGTTTTTCTAAGAAAAACTTTTTCATGCGTGCACCAATTTCAACCAAATTTCACACAATTGTGTTTCTATTAATAAGACAAAACATATGTAAAAATGAATCAAATCGGACTATGGGGTCATGGGGCTGCCATACAAACTTAACCCCCCAAATTAGGTTCTTCTAAGAAAAACTTTTTCATTTGTGCAATAATTTCAACCAAATTTCATACAAATGTGTTTCTATTGATGCCACAAAACATATATAAGAATGGTTGGAATGGGACATTGGGGTCATGGGGCTGTCATACAAACCCAACCCCCCAAATTGAGTTTTTCTACGAAAAACTTTTTTATTTGTGCATCACTTTCAACCAAAACTCGTAAAAGTGCATCTCTATTGATGCCATAAGACATGTGTAAAAATGAATGGAATCGGTCTATGGGGTCATGGGGCTACCATACAAACCCAACCCCCCATTTGAGATCTTCTAAGGAACATTTTTTCCACACCAATTTCAAAAAAACTTAATGCGTCAAAACAAAAAAAAAATTAAAACGAATGGAATCATACTATGGGAACATGCTCCCGCATCCCCCCAATAAAGTTTTCTAAGTAAATATTTTTATTTTCCCACTTACCAAAAACACACAAATATTGTTTTATCGACGCCCCAGGAGGAAAAGAATGGGGAAGGATTGAACACAAGTCATATGTTCGCCCAAAAAAAACCTTTAGCCCGAGGAGAGTGTAGGGTATTCAAATTTCGGCCGCGCCCGAAATTAGCCTCGGTCTCGTTTTTTCTTCTCCTTTCAAATTGATTTTTTTTCCTTTTTGAACTACTGTATTAATATCTAATGTTACTGATGTAATTGGATTATTTCTGTTTAGTTAATAAATAAATAAATAAATATTCCAATGGTCGAATTCGATTTCGGAGCACTTCTTCTACATTTGGAGGGTATCTCATCAATACCAATTCTGGGACGTTCATTGTTGCTCTTCAGTGCAGTAATCTTGGTAGGCTCTTCTTACTGTGAGCAGAGGCCTCCCGTACTTGGACAAAAAATCACCTATCTGTGTCAAATTGCAACCGCACTCTCCACTCAATTGGACTAAAATTCTTCTATAGTGTGACGATATACAACGTAACGTAACGTATACGTTACGTTGCAAACTGGGTCTATTGAGCATGTGACGCTAGGACAAAAAAAAGAGGACCAAGCGCAAATGGGGTCGATCTTGCAAAAAAAATCGATAGAGAGGCATTAGGGTCCCAAAATAGAACGTACTTCACATTTGCTGACATAATTTCAGAGTGCTAGCTGCCTGCGTTCAAAAGTTACAGCCGTTCATAGATGCGATCCAAGGAAAATAAATGCAAACGAACCAAAGACAAAAAAAAAGAACGCAAAGGAGGGCTTAAGCGCGAGCGGGGTCGATTCAAAAAAAAAAAACAAATTGGACAGAGATCGATCAGGATGGGAGTCCTAGTCGTCTGCGTTCAAAAGTTGGACAACCGTTCAAAGATGTGACCCAAGTACAAAAATTAAAAATGGAAAGGACCCAAGGACAAGAAAATTGCAAAGGATCCAAAAACGAAAAAAACGCAAGTGCATACGCGCGACCGGAGACGATTTTTCAAAACAAAAATGGATACAAAAAGGGCGTGCGATGTAAGGCGGACATTTTGCTGAAAATTTCGTAGTCCTGGCTGTCTGCGTTCAAAAGTTACAGCCGTTCAAAGATATGCTTTGTGAAGACAAAAAAAAATCAACCCAAATCCAAAGACAAAAAAAAACAACCGCAAAGGAGGCCTTTAGCATGAACGGAGTCTATTACCCAAGGAAAAAAAAATGCAAGGGACACAAAAATTTCAGAGAATCCAAAACGCGAGAATAGGTCCCTAACGAACGGAGTGTATTTCCTTCCAGAAAAATATATAGGGGCATAAGGGAACGTAGTCTGGTGTAGTAGCTAGTGCGCGCACCTTCGGTGCACAAGGTCATGGGTTTGAAACTCACCGTGAACGAATTCAGTTTATGGTGTTTTTCGAACTCACGACCCGTGACTATGATCTCACTTAAAACTACGGTGCTTGAAAGTGGTTTTTGGGGTCGCTGAAGTGAATGGTGGAGTTTTCACATACCTAACTTCAACCAATTCTTCCCTACAGTAAATAACGGTGATAAATACTTAAAATAACTGAGTTTTTACAAAACGAATTTTCCAACATCTAAAATTAAATTAATGGTGTATGGCAATGAACTATGATCCCACCCCTCAATCCCCGCAAAATAACAATTTTGCAGTGCTGGATGAAACCAGCTCGAAATTACAGTTTCCAATTATGCTGTACCTGAAGAAAGGGTGTGTTAACCCAGGAAGTTAACAAGAAGAATCGACACCAAGCACCGTAGTTTTAGGCCGACTATCTCAAAGAGCGTGCTTTCGATCTCAACACCTCAACAAAAAAGCAGCTAAAATGTTGGAAATTGAATGTATCTAACACATCTGCGGCCTTAGTCAAATGTTGGACTGTCGCGCATTTTATTTATTTTTATCTTAATGATCATTTTACCGTTATTTTCAATTTCCCTTAAAAGACCTGATTCCTCCGACTTATGGGTGAGTACTTTCACCCAATACCAACCCAACTCATTAACTATCAAGAATGGAGAATTATTTTTTTTTTCGAAAAAAAAAACGGCTAAGGACCAACTCACATGGAGGGATTTAGGTCGCGGAGATGACACGACTCCGCGACGAAGATAGTGCACACGACAATATTTAAGTTCCGGAGATCAAACATGCTTAACCGTTAAGCAAGCAGGCGAAACGTATGCGCAGATACGTGGTGCGTTTGTATCTATCCGGTACAGGATAGAACAGCACAACTTCCATACAAATTTGATAGTTACGTTCTATAAAGGACAACTCGTATCCAACTTCATGTTCAAATTTGTATGGATTTTGTGCCTGTCTGCACTGGATAGCTAAAGACCCACCGATTCGATTGTATGTGACGAGTTTGAATGAAAACGAACTCTTCCGATCATGTACAGAGCGAAGTTCGAATCCAGTTATGAACTATAGCACGATATGCACGTAATAGAATAATAGATAATCAAGACTAACTATCGCTGTGTCAAGGTCCGCTTTTGATTACACATGTAATTCGTCTCATTGCCGAGAGACGAGTCTCCTCCTGTGAGGAGACTCTAAAGAAGAAAATTTTACCGAAATATTACTCGTATAGCAATAAATTAGAGTGGTTTCACAAAAATTGCTGCATATATCAATTTATCTTATCTACAGGTTGATTGCCTTTCAACCTCCAGCCAGTGTATTTCAAAAAAAAAAATATTCCTTTCCTAAATTCCAATACAGTAAACGAGCCGAACCCAGTCCTCAACTCCCATCTGAAAATTACAATCCACAGCAGTCAGTTTATCCATCATTCAAGCTTTCATCGCAATCCATCATCTTTCAAAAATCATTATTTCAGTTGCTCCCTGTAAATGCCATTATCCTTAAACAATATGTCGAAGAGTCTTTCAATTCATGTCGCTAGCTACTGTATGAACTCGCCGTGTCGTTCTGCTCTTCCTGCTGTGCACGTTTTGTCATCGCAACAAGAAAATATGATTATGGATAACCTCACTGATCCTATTCAAATCCCTGGCATAAAACCGTGGCGTTCATTTTGTCACTCTTACGCGCCATTATATTAATAATACAACAACGAAGAATACACATCATCCGCAACATCCAATCCACCCGTATTCTTATCCATCCATTATCCTGCGTTTTTTGTTGTGTCTTATGATGGCTTTCTTCATTTCACTGATGGCTATTTCCTTTCGACGAAAATGATAACGGTTACTCCCAATGACGTACTTCGCTCAATATACACATGTGTAGCCGTACATTTGCATAACTGTCGCATTTAACATTCACGAACTACATATAACTGTAAGGAAGCGGCAGAATACACCAATATTCTGTTTGCATTTGAACAACTCTCGTTGGATTTTAATTAAATTTTCACATAAATTAGCACAAACTGCACCATTTCCACTGAACTACCTACACACATGCACATCAGCTTGAGATAGAAGATTCACAATCATTATATCGGCACCATCAAAGCCTGGCTGGCTGCTGACATTATGATAATCCCGAGATACCACACAATGGGGTCTATAGGGTGGGAGAGGACACACTATTTACCGACCGCCTTGCACCAGGATCACCCCGCCACACGTGTAATTAGTCTAATGAAAAACTAATTAACGATTGCACTGACAATTGCAGCAAACACCCGCGCGTTTGACACCCCTAACGAAGGTAGATCTAACGAACAACCCGGTCTTAAGATTTAAATCGCGTCCGGTTGGATTTCGTTGAACAACAACGTTGAACGTCCCGAATAATCGTCCGAGCTCACGAGTTCGTCATGTGCTGCTTGCCATACGACCGTGCCGAATTGTATGTAGGGCTCAGCCAACTTTCAACGCGTTCGCACTCCTGAAAAAATCGTAACCAACTGATGAGGATGATGAAGCTTTTTGACGACATTGTATACATCGTACAGCTGAGCTGCTATAGCTTCCACCAACTTCTATGAATGTAGGGACAGGCCAACCGGCGTTGAACAAGAAGGCAAAAAAAAAATCGAGAACCGAGTCCAACAAGCTGGCGTAGGCTCTGGATAGGCAAGCAAAGGCAATGAAATGAAGACGAAAAACAAACAGGCAAGCATTAAAGATAAACAACGAAATTACCACACAGCACTTCAATAGAGTCATCTGCTTTCCCTCTCCAGTGGCCGCCGCAACGAAAAGGATCTATGTAGCCTTCGGCGCTGAGCCTACGAAAAATTTAGAAGTCCTATTTCGGTCATTCATATTGTAAGGAATTCGGGCCATGTGTGCTTGTGAATTTCGTAGGCTTACAGAACGATTAAAATCCAATTGGCCGGAGCAAAAAACACGGTCGGCGAGAAAAAAGAAGTGATAGATACGTCTTGGAAGCGCTAACAAATGAGCTCAATAAAGCGAGTCCTGGCCCGGGGGCGGAGCGGAACGTGTGAGGGTCTCATGAATATCGGGGAATTAAACCAATTATTTCAATTGGCTCTCGTTTTAGAGGAAAACTGGGGGGATTTGTTTGCAGCGCAAATTTAAATTATACGTAGGTATAGCAACCCAGAGGATATTGCAAGCGAAGTTGGGATATACTAAATTGATATCGGCAAGGAAACCGTCAATTTAATTTTGATCAAAGAAATTTGAAATACGATGAACGAGATCGCTTATCAATTCAGAACATGCTCTGAGACATGATACACCGCCCTAGTTCACTTCCGCAACGAGTCGAATGCACAATGAGCTATTCATCTCGTCAAATCCTTTCGAAAAATTACATCTATTGATGTTGGGAGCGAAAGTTCAAAAAACTTTTCCGTCACATGAATACCCTCAACATGTATATCTTTGGTCGACTATACTCTGAGATATTTATGTATCGACACGGTTGTCATTTGCTATCAGAAAACATTACTCCTACACTTTACACCACGAAGCTTGTAATTTTTGTTGTTTGCATCGGTAACTTTTACAACATACAGTTATAAATAACGACACAAAGCTTTTAATATGCTACGGAAATTTATATTAGGAAAAATAATTACATTCGTGAGTTGTGCTGTTGTGAGAGCTTATTTCCAGTAAAGATTGCGCGTTGTCCAATACCTTTTTTGTGATGAACACTCCAAAGCAGATGTACAAAAGAGTACAATATTTCAGTATTCTGTTACAAAGTTGACAAAACTGAAAAAGCACTGTCAATTGTGTGCTTGAAAAGAAAACGTACGACGACGGTATGACCGACAGCACGTAACGGGCAGAGGGAGGAAGACATGACATTGTCCGCTTCGGGAACGAGGGCTGAAAAGGTGAACATGGAGCCAAGACAAGCGGACATGCAACAAGAGAGGTTAATGTGACCAGCGAGCAAGCAATGGCCATAGAAGCGCGAGCTTACTTAACCGAACGTAATGTGAACGATGCCAGGCATCAACAGCGTTGACGTAGAAATAGTACAAAAGGAATTTATAGAATAGTAAAATGACGAACAAGGTCAGTAATCGCTTTAACCCATTGAATAAGCTAGTGGATAGAGGAGGGGATGATAGTACCGGCTGAGGAAATTCCGGAAGTAGATTCGTGTTATAGAAAATGTAATTCTGAAACGTCATTATTAGTGTTCTTGTTGAGAGAAAACATTTGGAATTATGAGACTATGGTATTATGACGGAATTTTCAGGATACACTCATCGGCACTATCGAGACAAATGCTTCAGCAGCTCGGCCGCTCAGAATTGCCTCAAATTGGCCGTTTTCCTTCCGAATAAGCATAGAATACTTGGAAGATAGCAAAAGCTAACGTATTAGAAATTATTCTGGCAAGTTTCGGATTTGGGACCAGCACGATAATAATAAAAACAAAGAATGCTTGGAACCTTATAACTCTTTCAATCTACTTGAGGAAACCAAGGACCTATCGATATGGGCATCCTGTTATTTGAAGACAAAGGATCGAATCGGTTTAACCTAATTAGTTAGGATTTATAAACATATAAACCTCCTAGGACCTAGGCATAGTATCGGTTAACAGAACTCTCCTTAAGTTGATTTAATAGAGAAAAACTCTCTTGGATCGTTACAACAACAACAACATTCAGTTAAGTCCAGTGGCGGATTTACCACTTGACTGAGGAGCCTAGGGCGGCAAATTTTAAGGGACGCAAATTTGGAGCAAATAAAAAGTAGACGGCTGCTAAATTGGTTTTTTTTTGTGAGTTCTACACAATGCGTGCAAATATTAAAGTCTGAAATGGGGCAAGGAAAAGCATTCCAAACTAGGGGGCTTCGCCCCCTGCTCGCTTCGCTCGCCAACCCCCGGGGCCGAGGCTAATTTCGGGCGCGGCCGAAATTTGGATACCCTTCGCTTGGGCTAAAAGTTTTTTCGGGCGTACCTATGACTTGTATTTAATCCCCCTCCTCATTCTTTTTCTTACGTCTTGACAAAAGTTTTGGGCTTGGTTGAAATAAGTTGGCAAATAAAAATATTTACTCGGAAAATTTTATTGGGGTTGCCGGAGCATGACCCCACAGTACGATTCCATTCGTTTTGAACTTTTTAGTTGCTTTGATAAAGACACATTAATTCAAATTTTTGTGAAATTGGTGTAAAAAAATGTTTCTTAGAAGAACCAATATGGGGGGTTTGGTTTGTATGGCAGCCCCATGACCCCATGGTCCGATTTGATTCAATCTTACATATGTTTTGTATCATCAATAGAAATACATTTGTGTGAAATTTGTTCGAAATTGGTGCACAAATAAAAATGTTTTTCTTAGAAGAACCTAATTTGGGGGGTTGGATTTGTATGATAGCCCCATGACCCCATGGTCCAATTTCATCTGTTCTTACATATGTTTTGTGTCAACAATAGAAATACATTTGTGTGAAATTTGGTTGAAATTGGTGCACAAATAAAAAAGTTTTTCTTAGAAGAACCTAATTTGGGGGGTTAAGTTTGTATGGCAGCCCCATGACCCCATGGTCCGATTTGATCAATTCTTGCATATATTATGTGTTATGTATAGAAACACTTTTTTGTGGAATTTGATTGAAATTGGTACACAAATAAAAAAGTTTTTGTTAGAAGAACTCAAATTGGGGAGCTAGGTTTGTATGGCAGCCCCATGACCCAGTGATCCAATTTGGGTGAATCAAACATACAAACAGCCTGCAACGATAAGAAGCACTTGTGCAAAATTTCAGCTTGCTAGCTTCAATACCCGCCGAGTAAAACGCGTCGCAACAGACAGACAGACAGACGGACATGCTCCAATCGACTCCCCAAGTCATGCTGATCATATATGTATACTTTTTGTATGGTCGGAGATGCTTCCTTTAATGCGTTACAAACTTAATGACAAAGTTACGAGACCGAGTTCTAATCGTGCGAATAGCACGATGAGTGTATACCTTATACCCATGTACAAACCTAGAAGGCACGCAAAACCCAAAATATTCAATTTCATATTTTTTGTTAAGGAGGGAGGGGTGGATGGGTCGGACCTGACACATCTTTATTACCTTGTCAAGACATCCAACGGCTACCATTTGATATTAATTTGAAGTTTTTCGTGACATTCTATCAAAAGATATGACTGAGTATATCTTTGTAGGGGAAGTAGGGGTAGGGGTAGTCGGACCTAATCCACTTTCCATCAACTCAAAGTATATGTCAGAATGAGACATTGATCAAAATTTCAAGTCGATAGCGATATTCTACCGAAAGTTATGGCCGAATTAAAATATCAAGGAGGGGTAGTTTGTATGGGAGGTAGGGGAACCCGTGGTCCGATTTGGTCCATTTTCAATACCGTCCAAGATTTTAGCAAAACAAACATTTGACCAAAATTTCAAACCGCTAGCTTCATTATTTCGGGAGTTATCGTCCTAACAGACAGACACACGGACAGACAGACAGACAGACAGACATGGCTTATTCGATTCAGGGACCGACCCTGATCATTTATATATATACTTTGCCATACCTCCGGTGGCTCCTTTGAGGTGTTACATAATATCGGCGTAACAAAAACAATATACCCTTTCACTCTATGAGCGAAGGGTATAAAAAGTTTGAAATACTGTTCAGCTTGAAACAGTATTGCAGTTGACTTATTTTCAAATTTTTAACTTTTTTAAATCTATAAAAAATATATATGAAATATGAATCGATTAAAAATTTTAAAATTCATCAATGCGGAAGGACCCGATAAATAAAAAAAAATTATCATGCTGAAATCTAAACCATCGAGTTTGAAGGCGATTTTTAAGCGCAAAAGAGCAAAAGAGCTCGAAGGAAAGGAAATTCAAACAAATTGCACATGCACACCAATCAAGTCCTTTATCACTTTAACTTTTATACGACCGCTTCAATAAAAAAACTAAATTTGAGGAAAAAATATTGTTAACCATACATGTGGAGTTGTAATAAGTAAAATTTCACGTAAACCATCGGAAAAATTGAATGATTAAACTCGCAACACCTTTCATAATAACCTCATAATATACGCACCAAATTGAGAGGGATGTTACATTTTACATCTACCCCCCCCCCCCCTTACATTGAATTTGTGATAAAGTTTTAGGAACACTCAGGACTCACTAAACGAGAAGCTCGAAGCTCAGAAATCGGTAGGGGTGAATGGCCTACCGGCGGCAAATAAGCAAATCCGCCACTGGTTAAGTGCAGGACCGATTAACCCTCTATGGCGCCCCTGGTCAATAGTCAAAATAAACAATTTATGAAAATAGTTGGTTCCCGGTCGGTTTAAGGTTAGGATTTATATTGATTGGTAAAAGTATCTAATTGCTGAATCCAAGTTTGTATATAGGGTGTCTGCCACATAAACGCACTGGAGGGTTTTCCACTAATGGGAAACCAATGTTTGTAGTCAAAACATGGATTGATTGGTAAAACTATCTAATTGCTGAATCCAAGTTTGTATATAGGGTGTCTGCCGCATAAACGCACTGGAGGTTTTTCCATTAATGGGAAACCAATGTTTGTATGCGGTGGGGCCATGTTATGGTTAGTAAGTCAATTGCTTCCCAACTTTTTTCGTGTCACGATCGCCAAATTTTAACCTTTCCAATTGATTCACTCTCCATAAATCTGTAAATTGACAGTTTTCTTTTGTCGGAGAGATGATAAATTTTCAAAAGATATTTCTGACTAAGATCCACAACATATTCTGCTGGAACAGCAAAGAATAAGTTTTCTCGAATTTTGTCACCTCAACTACTTTCCAGGTGCAAATGAGTAACAGCTTTGTGAAACTTAGACACTGGCCCCGAACAGGAAGAAGAATGAAAACTAAAGCAGTTTTTGCGATCTCTGGAATTCATTGTTAACATGGGTCCCAAATTCGCAAGGACCGAAATCATCGTGTTTAGTGTTTATCTGAGTACACTAATCCCTGAGGGAGAGATATTCCTTTAAGTAACATTTAAACTGATTTTAAGATTTAATACACTGGTCCTATATTTTCATTCGTTCATTTAATGGAAGATATGGAGCTCTGGAACATTTGGTGTTTCAGCTAATCGGTTGCGATCCGCATTCCATCTATTTCGCTGCGCTATATCAGATTTCAATGTCGATTCACCACTACAGGAGCGTTGTTTACGTTCCTCTTCTGTTAAATAACAGAACTTTAGTGAAAATTGTAGTTAATTTACTTATCATAAAGGTGCCTTTATTCCTCTTTTAAAAGTCTTAGCTTAATCCTTTCCAAAAATTATAGCTAAAACGTGTAGGGGTCGATAGGGCGGCAACATTTTAAAATCTACTGGCGGCACATACGTAAATCTGCCACTGACAAAGCAACCGCTTTAACGGAGTTGCAGTTACTTTTTTGGAATGGAACTTTAAATCAATGGAAAATATGAAACTTTCAGAAATATACCGCTCCTTAAAATTTGCCGCCCGGGCCCATATGAGAAATCCGGCCCTGTTTAAGTCGTAAATAAACTAGCATTAATTTGCCTAGGTTAAGTTAGGTTATACGGCATAATAAGAACGCAGCTTTAGTCACCTCTTTTTTCTTATGGAATCTATAATGTCCCAAAGACTCTAACGTGAATAAATTAATACTTACTATAATTTTAAAATCCGTTACATGTAGAATTTATTTTGTTGCTATCATCGCAAAATTAAGGACTTACCTGCAAGAAAAGAAAAATAATAACAATATTTATTTTTTTTATATATTTTAAAATGAATTTAAAACACGTTAAGTGACTTTGCTTATATTTTATCGTTTTTTATAAACACTTTTCTTAAAACAATATTTTTATTTTTTGCGAATTTTATAATGAAATAAATAAATGGATAAATTTCGCACAAATTATAAAAATTCGGAATTTAAATTAATTACATAATTATCGTAAGTGCAGCAATATACAGGGTGTCCCATTCATGGTGAAGGATATTTTAATGGAAGGTAGTGTGGCTCATTTGCTGAAAATTAATGTACAACGGGACCCCTCTATTTTAAGCCGTTATATTGTAATCGCATCTTTTGTAAAAATGCCCAACTTGCCGAACTAAATCAAAATATGCCACATCACCAAACATGTCATCCGAGATATGACTTCACTTTCTGAAACTACATAAAATTTCCAATAAAACGTCAGCTCGCCCGTTACGAAGTTGCTCGTATCTTCCGAGATACACCCGTTCAAACTTTAAAAAAATTTTAAAATCGCGTTTCATCAAAAAATTGATGATAAACCGATTTTTAAAATTCGTTTTAAGAAAATTATGTGCGGCCAAAAGCGTTTAAATTAACATTTTTTCCAGAAATATCTTTAAAAGGGTACAGTTCATTTAAATATTTTTATGAGGAGTTTGCAGATATATAAAAAAACCATATCATGGAGCTGCGAGGATTCAAACATCAGAACAGATTCGAACAACAGAAAAACAGAGGTATAATTGAAATTGTTCGTTAACAATAGTCTATATTAAATTTGAAGTGTCTCTGGCTCCAAATAAAGTGTCAAGCTGAACAATGAAAGATTTTTGAATTGTCAGGGTTCATTAAGGGGTTTTAGAAAAATCTCTATTAGGGTACTCCTAACAAGTAAGTGGTTTTTGAGCTACTTTTTATAACGCCAAACGAAATGCCAAAAGTCGTTTTGAATTTGTAACCCAACAACGTTCCATCAAATGTGCAAATGAACACGTTTTTGGAATATTTCATAATGGTAGTTTTTACGGGAAAGTATTTTGCGATGCATTTTTCGGTATTATGGGTTTGCCTGAATACTATGCCAAAATGTATCCAACGTTGCATGAGATCCTAATTGGGCTTACACTGCCCAAAGTAACTATAATCAACAACTTATAACGGTTACGTTTCTGGCCGTCAAACTTAGTAACTGTTGTGGTTTTAGGCAATAAGTCCAAATACCCATTAATGTGGGTTCCCAAAAGATAGCCATACATGCTATTAAATTTCAAAATAAAAAAGACTCAAAGTACGGAAATTATTATTGGAATTTTATAACGGTAACATACGACAATAATCGTCTCTACCTACTATGATCCAAAAAAGTACCCATCAATACGTTACTCCAAGGGATATGAGACTTTCGAAAATTTATGTTTTATCACACTACCACACGTTCCATAAAACGGTTATATTCTTCATATACAGTGGCGTACCTATCGAAACATTGTGCAAATTAGGGGCAAAAGTATAGATAGGTACCTATTTAGAAAATGGTCCCACGCATTGACATACCAGTCATTTCCTTTGGCCAGAGCCAGAGTGACTGCAATTTCCACATTTATTCAATTAAACAGTTGAAAAAGTTAGCTAGAACCGTTTATGAATTTACGGGTATTTTGCATATCAATTTAAGTCAAACCTATGCCACTAAGCGTTATGATATTTTTCTTGAAATCGTGTTCAATGAAGTAAAAACTTTTTCCTATTATAAACATGCAGAAAAAAACACCCTTGTGGTTTTTTTTTGTTGGTCACAAACCACGTGGTTTACGTGGAGAGAGTGTTGTAGAGTAGACAATAAGCACGTTTTCATTCATATATGCAAAATAATATTGAACGCTTTTCATTTTCTTCCTTTCACTCGGGTCATTATAATAACGTTAACCCCCCGTGAAGGTTAGATCAGGGTTGTGGTTGCGTGGCGGCGCGTTTTTTTGTTGACCTATTTTTTGGCGCCTATTTTAAGGTGAAAGGACAGAGTAGTATGTATGTTTATTGGACTAGTAAATGTATTATGAAAATTCTGCAAAAGTTTAAATTCCGGCAGGCACAATATTAATTTCTAAAAAGTATGCTCAGCTGAGGTATATCTTGATAGAACGTGGAAGAGTGAACCGTCTTACAATATTTGGATATTTTTTTAAGGGTGGCCATAATGATGATTTCCATTCAATCTTTCTTAAATTGTACGTGTGCCTATGGTCTATTTATTTGTGTTTCATATAAGTTTGGGGTGAATTTGCAGACGACGGACATTTCCTCGTCCGACCGTCATCACCTACTACAATACTGTATAAGTTAGGTTTCAAGTTCATTTCACGATGATGTCGAAAGTTTTCGGAAAGTTTTTCATGGTCTGGAATTATTTGGAAAATGTGTATAGTATAGTCGATTGCGTGTAACGACGACGAAAGAATGTTCCCATGGGGGTGTGTTTTATTGATCCGAACTCTGGGGCATAATACATTGTAGTTTTACTTTGCCTTTTTTTCAGGTTTGCATTTTTTTCTTGTACCAAGACTTGTTCTTAAGCGCATAGTTTTCCGGGTGGTATTGTAAAGGAAAAGTTAGAAGTTTTGTATAATACCTATATGCGTGACTATTTTTATTCCCCAATAGGAGGTAATTGAAGAATTAAGTCTTTAACATAAGTCTTATGCTGTAGTAATTTATATAAAAATATTGAATGTTGCATACAGGAATTAATTGCAGAAATTCGGAGATAGATATTAGAGAGATTTAGCAAATCGCAGTGGCGGACTTACACATTCGCCGCTAGTAGGATATAGTAATTTTACCACTCCTACAAACCGTTACAAGTATTACTTCGGACGCATACTACAGTCAACACTTTTATCTTTTCGAAGTTTATTTTGTAATAACCAAGATGTGCAGAAAATGTGAAAGACTAGACTATATAGCTAATTTTTCTTGGCTATAGAGTATCGAATAGGACAGGACAATAAATGCCGTGAGGTGGGTTTTATCGTCTGTGCCTACCGTTAAGGTTTTACCAGACAGTCCTTACCTAGGACGTTCGGATTGTTGATTTTGTGACGTCAATCAGCGCGAAATATGACACGACAGCACGAGTAGCAAAATAGAACCTGTCATGTACTCGAGCCAACTAAACGGCTCTATTTGTTGATCAAGAAAAGCGAGAGCGTTTCGCCCGCCAAATAAAAAAAGTGCGGACAAGACTACCGGGCGGAAAAAGTATGGATATGCACACCACTGTAGCACGGAATTCGTGGCACCTAGGGTCGACACAAAGCGTTTCAAATTTGTCGATGGCTCTTTAAAACATTTCTTATAAACAGATGACCCTTGGAATATTTGAATTTTTGTAAGGTCTAAGGGACAATGCTCTAAGACTACGATTTCAATCAAATACTCCGGAGATATTATAGTTTGAACTTCATGTTTTCCCCTTTTTTTGTATGAAAAATTTCTATTCGTTGGTTTCTTGAAACATTTTTACTAAAATGTAGAGGATTTTATTTATCTTAAATAACTTCCATTTGCAGCTGGTTATTTTTTCTTTGGTGGGCACCTTCACGTTTTTCTTGTTTATTTTTTTCGTGGGGTAATGAATACTAACGACTAATCAAATCAATTTACCCTCTGTATTTTGATACGTGTGAACGACAAGCTTTCTGCTTCGTGGGTCCTAAGCGTTCTTCCATATGCAATAATTTGGGAGCATCGGTTTGAAAGGGTGTTTTCGATGAACGGTCATATACAAATTTTTAAAAACCATCAGTTTCCGTTTTTTTGTTTGTTCCAAACACTAACATCACAAGCAAGGTACAGATATACAAAGTGCCCAAGTTTTAAATTTTTAAAAAATTTTTAAATCCAAGCAATTACTTCATAACCATAAACAAGATTTGGTTTGAAGTTTTCCATTTCTCATTTATTCATAAAAAGAAAAATCTGAATTTTCAAATCACCCATTACTGAAGGACACAAAACTATTGACGGACAATTCACTTATTACGCATGAAACCTTCCTGAAACTCGGCAGTCGATCTCAATATGAGCAGATTATTTTTGGATGGAAGGAGATCAATGTTTTAGATTAGCTTTTTATTTTATAAACGACGAATACAACTAGCTAATAGGTAAGTGTTATTTTTCGGTCCTCCCAATAATGAAGTCAAAGCTGATGCGCAGGTTCAGGTACACAAAGCTCGACGTGTATAAAACGATCATCCAACCTGCGCAATGCTATGACTGCGAAGCAAAACTCTGAAGATCTCTGAAGAATCTTTGAAGATCTGCTGAACACATTCGAGCGAAAGGTTCTCCGAAGAATCTTCGGGGTCGTTTGCGAACGAAGTGAATGACGCATCCGGTACAACCATGGGTATCAGCTGTACAATGAACTATATATACATAGGATCAACGATTTTCGAATGCCGAAGAAGATGATGAACGCTCAACGAGCGGACGGAGCCAGATTGCGTGGACGACCTAGAGCTCGATGGAAGCAATCAGTATCTGAGGTTTTTCTGACAACACCCCGATTTTTGACCATGAGCCAGTTTTTTTCAAACACCGTTTTAGAGTGTCTATACAATAAGGTTTTTTCGGTTTTTAGCACCTATTCACCACCGGGTTTCCAAATTGTATTACCTGTTCAATACCGGATTTTAAAGGTTTTAACAAATCCTCGTTATTTTCAGCAAATCATAACTGTATCTTCTGCAGCTTTGCCAGATTTTTTATTAATTACTTCTAGAACAAATCAGGTACGATTCTGAGGTGGGCAATAACAACAATTTTAATTCTTGCTTTTGGTTTCAAATTTAAAATCAGCGATCCAAAAAAAAAACAGTTTTTCTGCCGCGCCGATTCGACGAGTATATATTGAGTATGATTCTGAACCAGGCACAAAAAAAAATCAATTGTTCTAAGTTTTGACGCAAAATTTCGAATCAACGATTCAGAAATACCTTCGAAGCCTTACCACGCCGATCGGACGAGTACCAATGAGAATGACTTGTGTAAATAAGGAAATTAAACAAAAAAAAACGAGACCGAGGCTAATTTCGGGCGCGGCCGAAGTTTGGATACCCTTCGCACTCCTCGGGCTAAACGTTTTTTCGGACATACCTATATGACTCCTCCCTCTTCCATTCTTCCGTGGCGCTAAAAAATAATATTTGGGTGAGATTTTCTTGGAATAATTGGGCAGATAAACCAAATTCTCTTAGACAAATTCTCTTTATTGGGGGGGGGGGGGGGGCACCGGGGGACATGGTCCCTTAGTATAATTCCATTTGATTTTACATTTTTTCTTGTCTCGATAAAGACGCATTAATAAAATTTTTGGTGAAATTGGTGCCAATGCAAAAACTGTTTCTTAGAAGAATCAAAATGGGGGGAAGGTTTCTACGGCAGCCCCATGACCCCATGAATACTTTCCATCCATTTGTTTTTTGCAGCAATAGAAATACATTTGTGTGAGGTTTGGCGGGAATTGGTGGACAAATAAAAAAGTTTTTCTTCGAAGAACCTAATTTGGGGGTTAGGTTTGTATGGCAGTCCCATCACCCCATGGTCCGATTTCATTCGTTTTCGCATTTCATTCATTTTCTGACATCAATAAAAATACATTTTCATCAGGTTTGGTGTAAATTAATGTCCATATAAAAAAGTTGTTCTTAGAAAAACCTAATTTGATGGGTTGGGTTTGTATGGCAGCGCCATTACCCCATGATTGAATTCCATTCATTTTTACATATGTTTTGGGAGTTGGTTGAGATAAGTGCCCAAATAAAAAAGTTTTTGTTAGAAGAACTTAGGCAGCCCCATGACACCATCGTTCCATTCCATCCATTTTTTTTTTGTGACTTTCATAGGGTTTCATAGTTGATTTAAGATTCCCTTTCAGTCTATGAGCGAAGGGTATAAAAAAAAACGAAAAAGAAATCATCTAATACCCGGTACAGAAAAACCTGATATTCAGTTTATTCGGTATTGATTATGTGCTAAGAAAACCTAGAGAAAATAAATGTTATCAGGTGCTAAAAACCTGAACAGGTACTAAAAGCCCGAAAATTCGGTACTTAACTGTGCTAAAAACAATTTTTTTTGTTACATTGTTTGTTCAATAAAAACACAGTCAAAGATAAATCTACTAAAGCTAGAATGGAATGAATTTCCCACGAGAAAGGATAAATTATTGCGTGACCTTGCCTTACGTTAAAGTTCTCCCAAAATTCAATGAAAGTCGGGTGAGTAAAACTGAACTTGTTTGCCCACTATATCAAATTAACTGACATCCATTCTTTAGCATTGCATTGACACCTTCTTCGTTCGCACAAATAAAATTGAACGAGTGCCATTCCCTCTCGCCAGGTGAGTGATATCCAAACAAATCTGCCCAGAGATCCCACACCTATACACAAGTCCGGAGGGCAAACCATATCATCATCACCATTACCATTGTATGCTTTATTCCACGAAACTTTTAGCGCTGAAAACTTTCCAGAGAGAGGCCAACAACGGGACCAACTTAGTGGCGAGCAAAAACGCGTTGCGAAACGGTGCTAAGGTTATTATATCCTCGGGGGAAATCAACCCGCTACTACTGCGCCATATATACAAAGACTTATGACGCGCTGTTAACCTTTTCAAATGTAAACATTTATCGAAAGAAGAGCCCGAACTCCCTCCATGGCTCTCGGGGCTCATTCATGAATAATTGAAAACTTTCAACTCGGGGGCGACATTACTCAAATCTATATATGAGGGCGGAACCTTAGTATATAGAGGGATCATATCGTATGAATTTCTAAGGATCCGGTTTAGAATTACAAATTGCCAAGCACTCATATAGAAGAAACCGCATAGAGAACGCCCGGGACGCGGTTTTTGGCTATTCAGCTTGAGCGTCGGAATATTTGTGCTGGTGCGAATACAACCGCAAAATTGTGATAATTATTCTCGTGATTTTCCAGAAAGTTTTCAATCCATACGTTGTATACAGAATTGATATTCCAAGGGATATATACCTAATTGAATTCCATAAATAAGTCTAAGATCAAACTTTTGCCCGTATAGAAATCAATGAAACGGCAGCTGATCGTCCTTAAAGTTAGACGAACTGCAAAGCTATAAAGAGATAGTCTCACTCTCCGGTCAGATGTAATTTAATGGTGGATTTAGTGTGAAATTTTACGCCTTGGCCATCCTCAATACGGTCTCTAACGACAGCCATCCAATTAACAGTAAATGATAGGTCGAAAGTTTACCTTTCGTTGACCTGACTCGCACTACTCATTCATCCAACTATACAGGACGATGTGAACCGAATGTATATCCGCAGAGACATGGAGCAAAAATAGCAACTCTAACACAGCACGTAGCACGGAGCTTATTAGCGCGTTTGGAGGGTTTTAGTCGGTTCTCGTCTCTTTGTTAATGGGTGAGGTTATAAAACACAACGTTGCGCAACGTTTCGCGCAACGTTTCAAATCAATCGGCCGTTACGGATCAGAAACTTCTCCCTACAAACAGATCCTCTAAGCGCCCCCTTGCGAGGCATAGCTTGATTGATTGACAGAAATTTACAATCTGCCGTCGAACCGTGCATTTCCGCCCTCATTTATTTATTAAACTATTTATAATAAAAATAAAATGTATCTGCATCTCGATTAAAACTGGAAATTTTAATTTTCGAGCAAAACGTATCAGCTGTGATGTGTCAATTGTCACATTTGTCACTTTCCGAGAGATGGCGATGGGAACACCAAGTCTGATCCGGATCTATGCGTTTACAGAACACAATAGGAAACGTTTCGGAAAACGCGAAACGTTACGCGAACGTTGTGTTTTATAACCTCACCCAATGGCTAATTGTATCGCAAGGGATAATGAATTGACGGCATGTCGATGCGAGGCACTCGAAGGAACCTTGTGAGTTGTGCCATTAAATGACATTGTGTAGACAGAATAGAATATGGAATGCTTTACAACATCCAGCCAGCCATAATAAGACAAGATGAATGAATGGATCCGTAATGAGCGGTAACTTTTCGATTGTGTGATTAGTAATGGAGGGATCTCTGGATGTAGTTTAGAGATTAAGGATAAATGACAGAATGACTTGGATACACATTACATGGAATAATAGAATTTATTGAGTTTACTCACAGTGATTATTCTGTACAGTTGTATAGAAAGTTTCTCAGAAAATGTATTAGATCCATTAGTATCTACACAATATTGATAACTTCCAGTAGATAATTTGAAAATTGTCAAAAGTTTTAAATTTACAAGTTGCTCAATCTGAATTGGACTTTTTCCAAATCAGACAAAGTCATAAAATAACATTTCAATTTCTGGAAAAATTTATTTTCTGTTTCAAAAAGAAAAATCAATTTTGTTTGTCAAAACAGTAAAACAGCTCGCCATTGTTTTACCGGAAATTAAAATTTTCTCATGGTCAAAGAGTGAATCCTTCAACGTAATCGATGCATGCGAATAAAGTCCAATGAACTTCTTTGTCAACAGTCACATTTTTGCCATATTATTGCTGGGGGCTGGCACTTATGTTTCAATATACATATTCCGGAAATGCGTCTGCTATAAAGCACTTTGACATATTTTTACAAATTTAAATGTATTCAGGATTTGCGTGAGTGGAAGCAGTCATTTAATCGATGCCTGAAGTATCTACGTACTCAAAGTACTACGGAGTGGAGTACTTATGTATTTTGCAGTGTCTATAAAAAACATAATTAAAAGGAATAGCGACAACCTATTGACATGAATATTAATTATGCAAATAAATGTTGAACAAATTCGATGTAGTACATACGCTATAGGAATAATTCATATGGAAGTGATTCAATGTGATTTGTATCTAAAGAGTTTTTGCTAGACAAAGAAATATTTTTAGATTTTTATATTATTACTCTAACATCAATGCACATGGTGTTGAATCCCTTTCTATTGACTATAATCTAATCTCAACTTTATTTCGCTAGGATATCTGGTTCTATTGTCTCTGATACAGCTAAGCCGGTGGCCAAACTCATAGGGTATGGTTTCACATTGTAAGACGAAACCGGACGGCTAACAAACGGACGGCGAGAGCTTTTGTAGTGGCCAGCAGACAAGCATTGTGCATTTCACATTGTAAGAACGCGTCTTACGAAAGAAAAAAATCACACGATTGTTTTTCTTTCGTAAGAATCGTACGATCGATAAGACGATTGCATCTACCGGTAGTTCAGGCGTTCTGTGACGACAATTAGCGCGTGTTTTACTTGCTTTTTAATCTTGTCGACTCGTCACTTCATTGTACACTCAGTGGCGTGCACTCCATATATGCAAAGAAGCAGTGCATACCCTTTCATTTAAAAACATTTTCTTCGTACAAGTTCATGAAAATAATTACTGATTTCACTGTTAATTCTTTCCTCAATAAATGTACCAGCGCCATCTTTATATAAATAGTGTAGGTTCCACTGACCTCGTTTTTTCGCCGACACTAGAGTGTGCTCGATAACCACCATTTCGCCGTGCTTGTAATCTCCATACGAGTTGAAAAACTTCAACTGCAACAATGTTGCAGGTTTATATGGTGAAGAGAAGCACGCCTGCCTTGGCGTTGGCGAACAAAGCTGACGGACGAACTATGACTATAGCACAAGCGGCGAAAAATGTCGTGATAAGATTTGAGCAAAGGGAACCAAAGCGGAAATAAACAGTAGGTCCCAAAATGTGTCGTTCAGTTTTGACAAAATGTTTCCTTAGTTTGTTTTTTAATATTTAAACAATGTTGAAACAGGAATTTATTATTTTTTGAAAGAGAATGTATTTTACTGATCAGAAACAAATTATAATGCACATTTTTGTACGGGGTTGGTTGCATAGCTATGTATGCATTTTGTTAGTCACACTGTGTTATGTTCATATTACAAAAGAAGGTTTGTATGCCTACAGTTTACACATTTGAGAAAATCAATAAATCTTACAATACGAATAGTTGTATTTGTTTGATTGATTTAAATAATTTTTCAAGCACTGTTTTGTTAACGTTACAAAGTTTTTTTATTATACTTATTTTAGTGCTTTCTAAAATAAATGAGGCGGTTTTTCCTCATTTTTAGCTATCCTGAGATTACTCAATTACTTAGGAAACACTAACCTTCCATTTTATTTCGACATATCAAAAAGCGTTTATACTCGTATTTATCATCTTTTCTTCGGTTTTAATTTTGCATACCCTTCACAAAATGGCTGTGCACGCCACTGTGTACACTAGCTTTGGAGCGTACATGGCAACATTTCTACATACTGTGTGCTGTGTGATTATTGTTCGCCCGTCCGTGTTTTGATCGGATAGTGTGAAGGTGAAGTGATCATACGATGGTTCTTGTCTTGCAAAGTTTACCCGTCCGGTTTCGTCTTACATTCTGAAACCACCCATACTGTAACTGATCGTTAGAGCAAAACTTCAGTTCAATTTCGAAGAATGAAACAGAAATTGAAATTCTAATAAAAAGTTTTAACAAAACATACAAACTATACACTCTACGTCTTTGAAACAAAAATTTGCGTATATTTCCGATCTACTTATGCAAATTAATACAATCTTTTCTGTGTAACAGGAGCTTTCACGTTAAGCTGCGCTCCGTTTCCAATTCTTTCAGCATTCCAGCAGGTGTCCCTCAAGGCTCGGTCCTCAGCCCAACCTTATATAATATCTACATGTCCGACCTTGTACAAACCAACGACTGTAACATTGCAATGTATGCCGATGACACAGCTATCTTTACCACTAATATTGATCCAGATGTCATAGTAAATAATCTGCAACTTCAGCTAACTAAAATTAAGGAATTTTGCGAAAAGTGGAAAATAAAAATTAATTGTGATAAAACGCAAGCGACCTTCTTCTCGAAAAGGAGGGCAGCACGTTTTTTCCCTAATCCGCAACTTAACATACTCGGATCAATAATCTCGTGGTCCAAAGACATCAAATATTTAGGTTTACATCTCGACTCTAAGCTCACTTATAAAACGCATACAGATGCTATAAGTTCAAAAGTTTTAACCAGTATCCGTTCGAATTATGCTCTCATCAATAGAAAATCGAAACTCTCCACTTACAATAAACTCTTAATTTACAAATGTGCAATGCGTCCCATAATACTCTACAGCTGCCCCATTTGGAACACTTGCGCGGCCACACATAAGCGCAAATTGCAAATTCTGCAGAATAAATGCTTAAAAATTATTTTGAATAAACCCTTTTATTTTGCAACAACATCTTTACATTCACTTGCAAAGATGAAAACTATTGCCGAGACATCTATCATTCTACAAAGTAAATTTTTTTCACGGTGCTCAGCCTCAAATAACCCTCTGATTGCTTCCTTGCCTATTCAGCCCTAATTATTCTATATCGGCGTGTAGCGGTGTAGTAAATATAATTAATTTTAAGTTAGTTTATGTTAGTTTAAGTTAGTTATATTATTCTGTCAGTAGGTTTTAAGCTAATTTTCCCTAAACAAATCTTCTCAATTAACAACTTGAAATTTCCATTTATTCTACAATATAATATCTTCACCATAGTTGTACAGACATAGTCTAAACTCTAGAATTAATTCATTCCTGTTATTGCACATAATTACATTTCATAATAAAGCTATTTTTATTTTTTTTATTTATTTATTGCGTATAATCTGGTTTATCGTATACAAAAAAAGTATACGAAAATTTCGAACTGACTATCACCATACGACACCTGACAATCTCGGCAGTTTAACGTACATACGTCAAATATACCGATGTACGCCAACTTGGGAAATTCAAAATATGTAGTTGTATACTGTTTCGTGGATGGTAGGCAAGCGAATTAATAGAAAGTTTAAACTGGTCGT
Source organism: Microchrysa polita (assembly GCA_949715475.1). NCBI lineage: Eukaryota > Metazoa > Arthropoda > Insecta > Diptera > Stratiomyidae > Microchrysa > Microchrysa polita. Next base: position 126,820,143 of record OX454415.1, on the reverse strand, counting down.
ACAAAATATTACGAATATGACGATTTTTGACGATGTTAAGGCTTTAGGGCAGACGTGTCAAACTCGCGGCCCGCGGGCCGCATGCGGCCCTCCTCGCAGTTCTATGCGGCCCGCGGCCATGTCGAAGCATAGCACAATCTGTATCAACACAAAAATGGTGAAATTGGTAAGGGTAACATATTTAGAAGTTGAACTCAAGTCTACAAAAATTACTAAAACTCCTCAGTGACTTATACAAGATTATTTTATGTTTTTTCTCCAAATACCACCAACAATTTCAGGTTGGTTATTTGATTTTATAAGATAGCTCATCTTTTTTGTACAGGACATTACTAAGTCTCATCACGAAACTGTTCTGCCCTGAAATGCAGTTAATAAAAATTGGTTTGGCTTTACCGAACATGAATTGAGATTTGTTTGGAAAAATGGCAAAGCTTTAAAAACTACGGAAATCTTGGAATTGGTGACTAAATCACCTGGATGTGAATTTCCAAGATAATAATTAGAGCCCAAGTGCCTGATTTTTAAACCTGTACTTATCAGGCAATATTGGCTCATAAGTTTGTTTAAAATTATATCACAAACAACTTTTTCTCTTTTCGCCACCTTTCTGCTGAAATTAATTTCTTCTGACTATTTTGCCTCATAATGTTATTTTGGGCAACCTCGGATGACTAACTAAACATTTTTTATCATCTGTCCAAAATTTGGCACAAATCATGTAATTGTGGTTACTTGAAGATCAATCATATTTTCCCATTTTCGCTTCTTGTCTTAATTTTTTAATGTTCTTGAAGTACATTTTCGAAAGGAGGAAGTTCCCACGGATAATCCCGATGCCGCTATAGTGATCTAGACTCTCTGCTATATTTAAAAAGTAATATTCTGTAATAACTTTCGTAATACAATTACATAAAAGTTTTTTAAATTTTTCTCCTGCGGCCCACCTAAACCTGAGGAGAGTCTTATTTGGCCCGCGCCAGGTTTTGAGTTTGACCCCCCTGCTTTAGGGGATAACCCTTTAATGCAAGCATAACCTTGGCGGAAGGGAAACTAGGGTAACTGATCGAGAGGGGGTTGAGTGGCGACGAAGTGCCGGTGTACATTTAGTTTGAACTTTTTCAGATCATAATTTACTAGAAAAACCGAAGATGGTATGGAAGGAGTCGAAAAAGGTGCTCAAGAGATTCAATTCGAGATATTACATCTCGATTGATCAATGATCAATTGATCACCAATGATTTTAGAAGCTTCGCGTTGGACTTTATCCAGCATAGACAATGCAGTACTGCCTGTTCCTGCCCAAATACAGGAATTATATTCTAGTCTACGTCTTATGTGGCTTTTATAAATTTGGGCTAGATCAGAGGCAGAAAAAATATTTTTTGCACCTATTTTAGAACTCAAAGTATATTAAGGCATTTTTCGCAATTTCACAAATATAAGTTTGCATTAGATGCAAGTACCAAGGATGTTAAAAGAAGAAGAACTTGGAATACTAACGCCATCAACGTCTATATAGAGATGTAGAAGGAGAGTACAACTTATTGAATATCAGACAACATTGAGTTTTACTAGCATTAAATACTACCCGGTTTGCTTCACCCCAGGTAATTATGGTAGATATGATTTAGTTCGATGATGCAAACATAATTAGTCTTTGGATTGATGTAGCGTCTCCGCGAGAATCAGCTGCAGATCTGTAACAGTATCCAAAGTCAAGGGTACTATCATCAGCAAAACTGTGAATCGGATTGGGTGTTAAGTTTAAAAGGTCGTTCATGGAAATCAGAAGAAGAGTCAGAGACAGTACCTTGTGAATGGACAGATGATGTCGCCGGTCAAAAGCCTTTGACATATCCAAAGCAACCACGGTCGCTTCAACAAAGCTATGAAGACAATGATTACATCGCTCGTATTATTATGTACTGCTCATTGTTATGTATAAGAGACAGAACAGAAGAAGATAAGAAGTTATTCGTCACTGATTTGACAAGAGACCAAAAACCTTTACAAGGTTTTCTTTGCAAAAAAAAACTGTTTGCCTTAAGCCGGCCCCAGACCGACCGGAGTGTGGCAAACACCGAACTGAAACTTATCCTCTTGTATGATGGACTTGCAGATGTTTCATAAGTATCGGTACGACTGAAAGAGCTTTTCGGAAGGGTTATCCTTGTAGGCTTTAAAAGCTGCTTCCATATTTCTGTTGGCAGTTTTGCAATTATGGTTAAACCATGAGGTGTTTTTTGGTTTAGAGTTTTTTTTAACTGTGTGGAATGAATGGATTCATTCCGAACCATATGATGTTAACTATGCAGTCGCAAATGTAGTCCACATATTTTGTTTGGAAGCATGAAGACCAGTCAAGGCCAGCGACGAAATTATGGAACCCAATTCGATAATCTTCTGTGTAATGCCATAAAATACGTTTATTAGGAGGGCTCTCGTTACGGGCTATCGTTGACGAAAAACTAGCCGATATTAGCAGATGATCGGAGTTACCCAGAGGCGATGAGATTGTTACTGAGTATTTATCGGGATGTGAGGACATAAATAAGTCTAAAGGATTAGCCCTTTCACTAAGTTTATCAGGGATTCGGGTTGGTGATGCAATCAGTTTAAGATTGTATAGAAATCGCAAAACAATTCAAGTAAAATTGTGATATACATATACGGTTTTGTGTACGATGGGCAAGCAAATTTTGCCTTTAGGGCTCCATTACACAGTCACATATTTTATAATATATGTACTAGCTGTAAGAGCTCGCTTCGCTCGCTCTCTTATCTAGTGCTCGCTACGCTCGCATTGTTCGCTTCGCTCACAACTTAACACTAATTCAACATTATGAGCGATTTTGAATGCCAATACACCTAATTTATTGGGATCGACGTATCGATGGTGAAACTAAAGTGGATAAGGAAACAAAATAAATTTGCGTCGCGCCACTATTTCTTAAGGGGTCAAGGCAACAACAACATACTCAACCCCCTGACTGATTGATGAGACTGCACTTGCCCTTCAAAAATTTTGGGAGTGTTATTATTAGCGTGAGCTATTTCGAAAATCATTAATTAATATTACTGATTCCAAGATGGTAAATGAAAGAAATACTCGATGCTGATCGACCGATAGATTCTCGTTTGGGAGGCATAATCAAAAACTAAATTTCAATTTAATTTAAATTTCAGTTTAATGTAAGCGCGCCAAATATTGAAAACTGTTCATACTAACCCAGAAACCGTCATACAGCCAAGTTGACGGTTATCGCTGACCATCCTGTGCAGTGTTCGGTCCGATAACCCTTTAGGCAATTTTGTGGCGAGTCCGGCGACACCTCAATCCTGTCACTCCGCCAAAGGATTGACGGATTTCCGAAGTACTACGAAGTTGATTGTGAAATTGCTGTGACAACATCCAGGATGTATGTACGTAAAAACGTAGTCACCTTGAATGCAATTTATCGGGGATATCGACGGACTTCCGACCACCCTGTGCTCTGATTGGGGAAGAGGGTCCAATTACCCTTTAGGCAATTTTGTGGCGAGTCCGGCGACACCTCAATAGTGTCGCTCCGCCAAAGGATTGCGGAGATGGCCAACATCCAGGTTGACGGCTATCTCTGATCACCCTGTGCACTGATCGGAGAAGAGGCTCCAAAGACCCCATAGGCAATTTTGTAGCGAGCCCGGCGACACCTCAATCGTGTCACTCCGCCAAAGGATTGCGGAGATATCGACGGATTTCCGAAGTAGTACGAAGTTGATTGTGAAGTTTCTGTTCCAATGACCCAATTTTGTGGCGAGTCCGGCGACACCTCAACCGTGTCACTCAGCCAAAGGATTGCGGAGATATCCACGGATTTATTATGGCTCCATTACACTACGTCATATCATCATATTTGCATCATATCCTTAAGCCAGGTTCGATTTCATTTAGTACACGTATAAAAATTTAAAACGTATGAATCGAGTAGGTTTAATCCGTTACTGTACAAAATTTCGGGGCATGAAATATAGTTTACGACCGATTACCATACCTAGCAAGGATATATACAAAATTTCATAAAAATCGGTCCAGCCGTTTCGAAAAGATCATATCCTTAAGCCGGTTCGATTTCATTTAGTACACGTATAAAAATTTAAAGCGTATGAATCGAGTAGGTTTCATCACTTACTCTCACACAAAACGAAATTTCGATATTTACAACCACTTTCTTTGCGATTTTCAAAAAAAAAAATTGTCCATAAACCTTCTCCAACGTAAGACGGATAAAACAAAAAAAGAATCATCCAAATCGGTCCAGTGGTTTAGACGTTCACTGGCAACAGACAGGGTGTCCGGAAACTGCCGCATAAACGCACCGGATTATGATTCCTCAGTTGATTTCCAGCAAAAAAGTTGTACGAAACATACGCCCTCAGCTTAACCCTTTAGTTGCCACAGGCATTTAAAGATTTTTGAAAAAATAATTTTCTTGCACGACTTAAAGCCTAATATCTCCAAAGCTAGACCAGCTAGAATAGTGAAATAAAATGATTATTACTGCCAACAAATTTACCTGTAACATAAAACTAACAACACTAAAATCGGATAAAGAGGTTTAGTTTTTACAGAGCTTCAAAGTCAAATTTGCGTGATTTGACCCAAAAACAATCTTTTTTCCCATCTCAAATTTCTCCAACTTCTACCAAGGTAAGGTGCTTGTACGATTCTTTTAAAAATTGGCGCATAGTCTTACGATCATATCTTTCTTACACCATTTTACTCTAGCTCTATTATTTCTAACAGTTTTAGTACCTTAAGTGCAGAAAACTAGGGTTAATTTTGGCTCGATTTCGGCATACTTTGAATAGATTTTACCAATTGCAGATCTTTAGGGGCAGTGTGAATTGAATTGTATTGAATTCGAGCTAAAATTAACCCTAGTTTTCTACACTTAACGTATAAAACCTGTAAGAAGTAATAGAGCCAGATCAAAATGATGTAAGAAAGATATGATCGTAAGACTATGCGCCAATTTTTAAAGGAATCGTACAAGCACCTCACCTTGGCAGAAGTTGGAGAAAATTTAGATAGAAAAAAAGATTGTTTTTGGGTCAAATCACGCAAATTTGACTTTGAAGCTCTGTAAAAACCAAACCTCTTGTCTTATTTTTGTCTGGTTAGTTTTAATTTACAGGTAAATTTGTTGGCTGTAATAATAATTTTATTTCACGATTCTAGCTGGTCTGGCTTTGGAGATATTGGGCTTTAAGTTGTGCAAGAAAATGATTTTTTCAAAAATCTTCAAATGCCTGTGGCATCTAAAGGGTTAAGCTGAGGGGGTATGTTCCGTACAACTTTTTTGCTGGAAATCTACTGAGGAGTCATAATCCGGTGCGTTTATGCGGCAGTTTCCGGACACCCTGTATAGATTATAGTATTTTCCAATTGGAAAAATTCTTATCTCAAATGAAAAACTCCTTATCCCAAATGAAAAAATCCTTATCCCAACAGAAAGAATCCATATCCCAATTGAAAGAATCCTTATCCCAAAAGAAACAAGGAACATTACGTACAACTATAAAATTTAATAAATATCCGAACACAGCAATTGCATTAGCCGACTCCACGAAGCCGATACTATTCATATACCTAATAACATTAACCTCACCTCATAATTTCATGCAAAAAACTCCTTAAAATACCTTTAAAATAATTTTATTTTAATTCACACACAAGGTTTTTTTCCTTTGGGATAAAGATTCTTGCATTTGGGACATGGATTCTTTCTTTTTTGATAAGGATTTTTTCATTTGAGATAAGGATTTTTTCAATTGGGAAATACTATATCATATCCTTAAGCCTACTCGATTCATTCGGTTTAAATTTTTACATGTGCACTAAACGAAATCGAGTAGGCTTAAGGATATGATAATATCTATTATCAAATATATGACTGTGTAATGCAGCCCTTAGAATGTCAAAGCTTATTCGTACTATTTTGTATGACATTCTAAAACTCCCTAACACTCTGAATTTCAAAGACGTAGACGATAGTTTGTGCGACTTGCTAAATTTTTCTATTACATGGATTCTTTTCTCAGAAAAAAATGGAAGCTACAGCGGTCTGCTAAAATCTGATACTCATGGTTTAATTAATCGTTGTGTCGAAGAACAATGCTGTATACATACTTATTACACGAGTACTGTTTAATGTATATGAACACAACTAATAAACACCATCCAACATTCCATTCAGTAGCCTGTACATTTTTTCGTATTTTTTTTCCATTTTATAAGGAATCATTCAAAAATCAATATCATCCTTCTTAGTCGCTTTATTTATCCGAATTCTCTTCTCTCTTCTTCTCTCAATTGAAATCATGAAAATGATCATAATCTCAAACGAGCATCAAATTCGTCTTGTTCTGATTTCAGCTCTACAAAAGAAAACATTGTGCCAGGTGAGCCATTTATAGCATTTCACGAGAATTTCTTGGGTGAATGTAGACAGAGCAACGATAGAAACGTATATGTACGTATGAAGTCCCCATGTTCAGTTTCAGTTTGCAAGCACGAGTGAATTTTCGAGAATAACAACTTTGTAAAACATTGTATCTACCCCCTATTGCCAATTATTTTTCCTTCTTATTTTATTTCTAGTACTCGTGTTATCGGTATTGCATTGTGGTAAAATGGTTTGTACCCAAACTGCAATTGCTTAATAATGATGGGTTGAGAACTTAAAGCAAATTTTTAATTTTGGAATTTTTGAATTTTTAGAGTTTTAGAATTCTATTTTTGAATTTTTGATTATTGGAGTTTTTGAATTTTTGAAATTTTGAAATTTATGAAATTTTCGAATTTTGGAATATTGGAATATTGGAATTTTGGAATTTTGGAATTTTGAATTTTGGAATTTTTGAATTTTGGAATTTTGGAATTTTGGAATTTTTGAATTTTTGAATTTTTGAATTTTTGAATTTTTGAATTTTGGAATTTTGGAAGGGGAGATTTCAGTATCTGCGGCGCCAAATTTTGGTGATGCCATTTCATTAATATTGGCCTGAAACGACCGATTCTGCAATCCTTTTTCGCGAAATCGCAACGGTTCTCTAGATATTCAAAGTCAGAGTTTTACTTTTCTATGAAGCCAGTTGATAAGAAAAGGGGGATATTTCCGCTTTACACATTGGGGAAAGTGTTAGATGCCATCAAATTGAGGTTTTAATTTTAAATAGTCCGACTACAATAGTAAGTTTTACCAACTTGGCAAAGATCTTACTAATTATGAAAAGCCGAATTATATTTGCCGGCAAGAATTGTTAAATTTGCTAGACAGGGAAGCAAATGAAATTTAAAATGTTATTTTCGGTGCACTGCTATCGATTCATATCAATATGTAGTAAAAATACCCCCAATTTCTCATTTAAAACTGAACTACCTCATATAAAAGTAAAACTTTGACATTAAATATCTGCAGAACCGTTACGATTTCGCGAAAAAGGATTGAATTTTGAATTTTGAATTTTGAATTTTGAATTTTGAATTTTGAATTTTGAATTTTGAATTTTGAATTTTGAATTTTGAATTTTGAATTTTGAATTTTGAATTTTGAATTTTGAATTTTGAATTTTGAATTTTGAATTTTGAATTTTGAATTTTGAATTTTGAATTTTGAATTTTGAATTTTGAATTTTGAATTTTGAATTTTGAATTTTGAATTTTGAATTTTGAATTTTGAATTTTGAATTTTGAATTTTGAATTTTGAATTTTGAATTTTGAATTTTGAATTTTGAATTTTGAATTTTGAATTTTGAATTTTGAATTTTGAATTTTGAATTTTGAATTTTGAATTTTGAATTTTGAATTTTGAATTTTGAATTTTGAATTTTGAATTTTGAATTTTGAATTTTGAATTTTGAATTTTGAATTTTGAATTTTGAATTTTGAATTTTGAATTTTGAATTTTGAATTTTGAATTTTGAATTTTGAATTTTGAATTTTGAATTTTGAATTTTGAATTTTGAATTTTGAATTTTGAATTTTGAATTTTGAATTTTGAATTTTGAATTTTGAATTTTGAATTTTGAATTTTGAATTTTGAATTTTGAATTTTGAATTTTGAATTTTGAATTTTGAATTTTGATTTTTGAATTTTGAATTTTGAGTGGTGGTAGGTCTTGAGGTAAGGACATAGGTGAATTCGGAGACTAGCTTTTAAAATTATTTATGAATAGAATACTTCACATCTCACCACCACTAATGGTCTTATAGAATGCTTTGCCCCATGCTTTCCCCACATTTCTCTTGCAGATCAATAAGGCCTGAATTAGTTTCTCTGAGAACTGACTAAGGTGGTCCTTTCGGAGTTTATGGCTTAAAGCAAAAAGCTAAATTTTGACGCAGTATTTACCTGAATTTCACGTGAACTGACGGTGCTAGTTGTTTGCCAGAGTTAGATGCTGAAAACTTGAAATTGTAATATTCATTAGATTCTCCGCTATTGATCAAATACCGAAAAATGCTAATTCAGTCCCTTCTAACTTATGTATGTTCACTTATAGAAATGAAATCAATCGATTAAAAGCTTCGTCATTCGATTTCACATCATGCAAATAGGTAGTTTGGTGAGTTTATTGGTGAGTATGGTCGTGTCTATGGAGCCGACGAAAGACCAACACGAAACTCCCTTTGTACTCCCTTTCAACAGCAATACATACATCATTTCCGTTTTGCCTTTTAATTTGTTCGTATAACTAAACTTCTGTTCATACTTTTGTCAATGGTTTTTAGCATTTAAGTGGAGGTATCAAAGCTAGACGCGACAAAGGTGCTAGACGGACATTGTTTCAATTAAATGGCATCCACTAGCAGTAGTTCTTGCATTCCTACTGTTCTCTATTTGTTATTGATCAATGAAATGTAGGTCAAGGGGAATTAGAGCAGCCAATTGAATTGATACGAACTGTCTGTGTTGTCTGTTTTAATGAACTTAACAGCAACTCGTTAGGAAAATCGATGAATTCTTAATGGGGTTTTGTCGTTTTTCTTCTTTTCTATGTTTTTCGGCATGTAATCGTGCGCGGTGAATAACGTCAATAGATTTGGTAGAATAAATTGTTGTTGTGTAGGCAATTATGTGATTAACGTAAGGGAATGTGAAGTACACAGGTATAACAAAATATTTAGTAGTAAACTTAAGAGCTGACCATTAAGCATTACTTTCACAAATGCGTGTTGAGAACTATTGGAATTTGGAAGAGTAGGCCATATGCTACCAATTTTGACGCTCTACTCTCTCTGTCGATTACGGATTGCAAATTTTTTGTATCATAAACATCTGCTAAGAAGGAAAATTCTAAATGGTAATATCAAATGTCGGCCATTTCCTGCAAGGAATATGTTTAAATTTTATGACTAGCTTAAAGTTATAAATTTAAATCGAATCAAATCCGCACTACAAAATATAAAAGACACACCATATAAATATGCAAATTCACCTCCGCCAACAAAACAAAGCCAAACATAAATCTTTCGTAAAAGCACCCGCACACTTACTGGAAGTTTAGGTGAGCAGCAGATATGATTCCTGGCGAGAAACGGAAAAACGAGGACTTATATTCTGCCTGCATTACAATTTTCGTATGGCTCATAAATTGTTGAAAAGACAAAATACGAATGCTTTACCGTTTCAGGATTTTCCTTTATGTTGATTTGCACACATGGTTAAGACCGGTATGTCCTTGATAAAATGTGTGAGTATCATTTTTTGAATAGAATTAAAAGATTCAAAAGTATAAATGACTCCTGCGGAACCGCTATCAAAACACAAGTGTAAGCTTGATCAGAATCGTCGTTAATTCTCATGAGCGACAATTTAATTTAATCATACTCCCCTTGACTTCCGCTTAAGGCATTCACGCTTCGAAGCATTTCATTCAGCATATGCATATCCTTGAGGTTTCCCACAGTCACACAAAAACTCATCCTTGGGCAGCTGGCACTTTCAGCCGCATACCCAATTTTCACAAGCAGACAACACCATGACAATTTACTTCACGTCTAATTTTCTATAATAACTCGCATCATTTCCAAACATTCTCTTGCCGTTGCCATTTACAGTCACACACACACACTACAAAAACAACACCGCAGCATACATACAAATCAGCAATCCTGCGAATCAAATTGTGTCGTACGTAATCATTTTCTGCCGGAGGAAAATATAGAGATCCTTATTTTTGGAAAATTTTCGCGATAACAGAATTCGAAGACTCTTGTCTTGAGAGCAAAGGGAAGAGCTTATACGAATATGTGAGTTTTTCCACGTGGAAAATTCCTTCGGTAGCAGCCGAACGAGCGAGCTGGTGTTGTCACATCTTCCCATTTTCATATAACGCAAAGACGATGAATTAGTGAAAATCCCGAATATGTATAGGTACTTGGAAGGAATTTTAGACCTAGAGCCAGCGACACTTCAAATGCAACTATTTCCTATCCATTCTGTTACACATTATATAGCAAATTTCACGATTGGAGATGCCCCAAAACGGTTGTCTGCCTCCTGGACGGTGGGGCTAAAGGGGTGGCAGACAACTTCAAAGTCGTTAATAGTTGCAAAAAATTTGCAACTATTTCCTCGCGTTTGATTCATATACCATTTCATAGAGGACGAGTCCCCGCATATATATTCCAAAAGGCAGACAAAAATTGGGGGGCTAACATGGTGGCAGACGCGCTCCAAAATTTGCAATTTGTATGAAAAATGGGAAGTGCTTCAACGAAAATAACGCTAACTCCATCATGCTAAATCATATAGGTACAGAAAGAGCTTAATTATTCTGCAGACACTTCCCTGAGTACTTAAGCCAAATTTCATTTCAAAATTCCAGTTACAACCCGGTTAATTTATCAATAGAAATTTGACTATTTTCAAGTAAATTTACAGGCAATATAGTATTACATATACAGAAAACTAATATAAAAAGTAACATTTTCCCCTAATATCACACGGATGTCCGTCAGCAGCGATTCTTTTTGAACGGCACATCATTCAGGACACCCTGCTAAGTATATGTTTCCAAAGGCAGACAAAAACCTTTAAAAGGACGACCAGCAGACGAACCTAAAGCGGAGCAAAAAGTGGGATTTGGTCAGAAATAATAAGGATCTCTCGTGGCAGCATTTTCTCCTAATATCATACGAATGGCCCTCACAAGCGATTCTTTTTTAACGGCACATTATTCAGGATAACATGCTAAGTATATATTTCTCAAGGCAGACATAAACCTTTAAAGGGACAATCAGCAGACGAGCCTAAAGTGGTGCAAAGAGTGTCAAATACAGAAATTTGGCTATAAACAACTATCATTATTTTTCGAATTATAATTATACACTTATAGCGCAAAGACGGCCCTTAGCAGCAAACGGGATATCATCCAAAACACCGTGCTTATATTTTCAAAGGGAGACATAAAGCATTAAAAGGACGATCAGCAGGCGAGCCCGTAAATGGGGCAAAAAGTGGAATTTTGCGAGAAACAACAACCATCTCTCGTGGCAGCATTTTCCCTAATATCACACGGATGGCCCACAGCAGCGATTCTTCTAGAACGGTATATCATTGAGGACACCATGCTAAGTATATATTTCCAAAGTCAGACATAAAGCATTAAAAGGACGATCATCAGGCGAGCCCTTAAATTGGGCAAAAGTGGAATTTTGCGAGAAATAACAATTATCTCTCGTGGCAGCATTTTCCCCTAATATCACACGGATGGCCTCCAGCAGCGATTCTTTTTGGACCGCATATCACTTAGGACACAATGTTAAGTAAGTATTTCCAAAGGCAGACATAAAGCACTAAAAGGACGATCAGCAGACGAGCCCTTAAATGGGGCAAAAGTGGAATTTTGCGAGAAACAACAATTATCTCTCGTTGCAGCATTTTCCCCTTTTGTTTGGTACTCAGGGAAGTGTCTGGAAAATAATTAAGCTCTTTCTGTACCTATATGATTTAGCATGATGGAGTTAGCGGTTTTTTTGTAGAAGCACTTCCCATTTTGCATACAAATTGCAAATTTTGGAGGGCGTCTGCCACCATGTTAGCCCCCCAATTTTTGTCTGCCTTTTGGAATATATATGCGGGGACTCGTCGTCTATAAAATGGTATATGAATCAAACGCGAGGAAATAGTTGGAAATATTTGCAACTATTAACGACTTTGGGCACGTCTGCCACCACTTTAGCCCCACTGAAAGTGTCTGCCATCTTCATTTTCGATATCAGTGGACCAAGTACGTACTATGATCGTACAAAGTACAAATTTTTGCAACTATTAACGACTTTGAAGTTGTCTGCCACCCCTTTAGCCCCACTGTCCATGAAGCAGACTACCGTTTTGGGGCATCACCAATCGTGAAATTTGCGATAATGTGTAACAGAATGGATAGGAAATAGTTGTAAATAATTTCCACTTGGGCCCTTAGACTATTTGGTTAAGGTAGGCAACAATTGTGCGGAGAATTATTTGGGGTTTAGAAGACATAAAATATATAGGCATAGCATTGTCTCTCCAGCTGCCAGCTGGCGATGGGTTCAGTTCCTCTGAAATGAAGCCAGGAAGAAGAGAGTGAGGTGATGCTGTACTGAAGAAAGAAAATTAAAATGGCAAACATGCCATCACCCAGTTAGGGGTTAACCGTCAGGTTGCGAAAAAGCCTACACACTCTGTTGCGGATGTATTACACACAAAACAAGCACCTCATACGGGTGCAATGATGAATTACATGATGCCACGAGATTGTTGTTTGCTTAAGCGTTTAAATCTGGTTGAGTTAATAATGTCACGGTAGAAAATTGGATAGGTAATTCTTGCCATGTGGAAATAGAATTCAGATTTGATCAGACTAAGATAAACGAAAGATAATTTGATTGAATTAATTGATTTGAGACAAATTTTCTCAATTTATTTATATTAAATGTTCCAGTTACTGAGTGTGCGGAATGAGGGCCGTTTCCCTTATTTAAAACTAGGCTCTGCTCCAGTCACCATGTAGTGACAATTCGTAAACAAGTGATACAGTACGTTGTTCTCAGCCATACCACTCCTGAGATAGCAATGAGTGACATCTGATGTGCTATTATGTATGTTGAAAAAAATGTAATGATCTCTATGGTAACATCTCTTACCCCAGGGATTTAGAATTTCATTTCGAAAAATTGGAATACTCCTGTATCATTGCATGAGTCTTCTTCGGAAGGTTTTCGATAAGATCTCAAAAGTCGTGCCGTTAGCCGTGTCTTAGAATGTTAAACATATAAAAAAACAGGTTCTTGTAGTAACGGTAACATGTACTGAAAAATGGGGAGTGACAAGCTTTGTTTTGCGATTTTCAGGAAAGTTTTAAAAATGCCTCATTGATTCGCCCTCTCCTAACGGTGCCACAGGGTCAAACACTGTTTCAAACAAGGTTTTATGTTTTGTCGTAAATTTGTAGCCCCAACACATAAACAATTTGGCCAAATTTTGCATAAATACGTGCAACCCTAAGGACGTCACGTGGGTTTAGAACGTCAAAAACCAAATTCTTAGCTTCTGCCATCTCCAGCAATGAGATTTTTCCCATGTTTTTTAAAGAACACCTTTTTGGAAATATGTAGATCAATAACGGTAACGCTAATTAAAAACTAAACGAATTTCTCGTGAATATATTAATAACGGTATGATGTAATTTCAAAGGTACAACAAATGTCCATCTTGTATTGTTTCTATTATAATGTTAAGATTCCCCATCTATGGGTGTCCTAAAAATGGAACTACGATCGGTCAAACTTCTACATCATCAGGTGTCCGGGTTTTTTTTAAATATTTCTAAAACGGTACATTTAACGATAATTTCCAGAAGAAAGGCATTCGGTGGCTCAGTGGTGGAGACGACACCCTATCTCTGAGTTAACGGAGCGTGGGTTAGAGTTAGAGCCCTATGGCAACTAGTTCTACGATAATATTGGCCCGCAGCTACCCGTCGCCAAGAAATACCAAGCCCCCATATTAAAAAAAAACTTGAAACGCTACTATAAAAACAACAGAAAGACGCCTTTAATTATTTTGAAGCATTGCGAAAGACTATATACGCTTAATCAAACGTGAAAATAAAACAGCTTTTCGGGAACGCCCATATAAAGGTACATTTTACCAAAAAGTAGCTGCTCTGGCAAAAAAAATACTATAAAGCCCCTACCTACAATCAAGATTTTTTTAATCGTGAATATTTCTATAACGGTAACATTTACTGGAAGATCTTCTGTGATGAAATTACAGTTACAGCCGCTCCAAATGAAATGCAGATGGTCATAGACCCACAAAAACAGTTTTTTTTTAGTATCTCGATAACGGTAATGTGTGCTGAAAAGTGGTGTAGCAAATTTGTAGCTATTCTGGCTCATGAATAAAATATCAAAAGGTGGTTTTGATTCGAGGACTTCTAACGGTGCCAGGAGGTCAAACGGTATTTTTAACAAGGTTTCATGAATATCTTTATAACGGCAACTCTGTCTAAAAAATTTTGTATCGCGAATTCGTAGCCCATACGGCTCTGAAGAAGGTGGTCAAAGTTCCCATCGTATATATTGATGGGAAATTTGGCTACACTTAAGGGTACTACGGGCGCTTAAACCTTAGAAAAGTGGAAATTTAAGAGTTTTCGTGAATACCTCTGTAACGAAGAGGTATGCTGTAAATTCGCTTCTGACAAATTTGTAGGTTTGCGGGTGTATATAAAATGCCAAAAGTCCCCATTTATGAGCACCGATGGCAGTTAAGAGGGGCCGAACATCAAAATTTACGATTTTTGGGGAATATCTCTAAAATGTTCACTAAAAAGTGTTATATGACAAATTTATTGCTTGTACAACGCCTTAATTAATGTCAAAAATTTCAGATCGATACGCCTAAAGGCGCTATGAGGGTGTAAACCAGACAACAACAATATTTTTTCTTAATCTCGCGAATATCCTAACGACAGTAACGTATGCGGGAAAGTGGTCTGCAATAAATGTGTTTCTTCCATGGGGTCAAACTTAAAAAAAAAAACGTTTTCCCGGGAATTGTTCTATTTGTGAGGGTAGCATATACTCGTAGTGTTCGAAAACCACCGCATAAACGCGCCGGAAAATTATTTCACATGGAATTTCTAAAACCGTAAATATTTATGTTTGGACCCTCATAACTGCCATCGATGCCCACTCAGAGATGGGGATTTTTGGCAGTTTATTTACATCCACAAAAGCTAAAAATTTGTCACAGAAAACTTTACGGCATACTCCCCCGTTACAGAGATATTTCTATTTTTCTAAGCTTTGAGCCCCCGTTGTACCCTTAAGGGTGTACGTATTGATGAGAAATTTGGCCACTTTTTTCGGAACCTTCCGAATTCGACATACGAAATTTTTTAGACAGAGTTACCGTTATAAAGTTTTTCATGAAACCTTGTTAAAAATACCATTTGACCTCCTGTCACCGTTAGAAATGCTCGATTCAAAACCACCTTTTGACATTTTATTCAGGAACCACAAGAGCTAAAAATTTGCAACACCACTTTTCAACACATATTACCGCTATCGATTTATTAAAAAAAAACTTCTTTCACCCTCTGTAGCATTACTAGCGGCACTCGTAGAGACGGGTACTTTCGGGGTCTTGTGGAGGACCTCGAAAGGAAGGCTCATGCAAAAATCCAGCTTTTCACTAATTTTTGAGAAATTCGTCCACGTTTTTGTTCAAATATCCTGGAGTATAGTGGAGCATGGTTATCTGCAATTTACAAATTGTATTATCATTATCAGTACCGTATAGTCCCATGTGGGGCCATGGTGCGTTAACTGGTGCAATTTCGAGTCAACGTTACATTGTATATCATTTCGGAGTGTATAATAATGTACGCACATATACGGAAATTTTGGACCACGCCGAGATTCGATCTCCAGTCCTCTAGATTACTAGCGTCGTATAGAGTGCGACTCAACCAAGTGAGCCACAGAGCGTGCCAATTTTATGCTTGGGGTAATTTTCAGGATTTTTTGAGTCGTTTGCTTCTTCGGCTTTGGGCTTCAACAATTTAGTTGCTTTAAAAAAATTTGAATTCGATTTTTTGTTGAATAAAGGGTCCATTTAAGCAGCTTGCAAATGGACATATTCGTGTTGGACTAACCTCGCCGGACGACCAGTTTTATTAGATTTTATGGTGAAATTCAAAACGCTCGCTCTGATAAATAAATAAGCTTAGTATAAAAATTAGGTTTCAAAACGTAGAGAATATTGCAGCTTCAATTTTCCCAATCGAATAGTCCTTGACAATCAATAAATTCGGCACGAGGTCCCTCATGAGCAAAAGGTTAAGAGCCACTGCTCTAGTATAGTACAAATACATAAAGAACCATTTTCAGTTGAGACAACGTACAACACTAGCTTGTTAATATGAATCGTATAAGGAACCACACCTTCGCGATATGATACTTCAACTTCAATTGTTGTAAATACGTGATCCCTAGTTCGAAGTATAACTGAATTTCCAAACTTCATGTCTCGCGAGTTGGTTCAAAATAGGACAAGATCTCTTTAAATACCGTAACCCCAAGTGGGGCATGGTGCGTTATTTCAGCCATAAATGGCTATATTGGAGTCACCGTTATGGACCGTCCAGACGGCTTCCAATTTATTTGATCCAACTTTTCCCTCTAACTTGTCGCAACTTGGAAAACTGTTCACACGTACGATATTCTCTTCAACTCAAACAAGTCGTCTCAAACTTGTTTGCCGTGTGGATAGTAGTTGGAAGTTGAAACGGTCGTGTAAAACGTTATCAGCTTTTGCAATACGCATTAGTACAGGAAAAATATATTTGTTGCTTCGTCCATTTCTCTGATTTGCAAAGCATTGAAGGTAACATTTAATATGAGAAGTACATAATTTTATGATGTGAATACGAGGGCCATCGGTTACATGGATGTACAAAATGTACAAAAGACATGAAAAAACCCGTTCTCTTCATTATTAAAAAGTATATATGGAAATTTCGATCGGACTATAGTCAATGTAAGGAGAGTGAAGGTTTTTGAACTTACACAAGTTGTCCAACTTCTGTTCAGACGTCCAACTTGTTTGAATGCTCTTTCAACTTCAAACTTGTTGTCCAACTTCTGTTCACACATACGATAAGTCTAACTAGTTTGAATGCTCAATAGTTGGACAACAAATTGATCGTGCGAACGGCGCTTTACATTGCGTATTGGGAGTGTATGTAATAAAACAATGCAAGCTCTATATACATATATATTTCCTATCAGCACTGCTATTATTATTTTTCTAGCATGTGTGGAAATATTACCACGCCGGGATTTGATCTCACGTCTCTACTAGCATCTTAGAGTGCGACTCAACCGTCTGAGCCACAGAGCGTGGCATGATAAGATAACGAAACATTATCTACAGAACTTTGTCGCTCTTGTATGAAAAATTATATCATTCTGTCCTTTTCTGAACCTATGAAAATCCCGCTCAATGTTCAACCAACACAACCAACACTTAAATTGAATATCATTCAAAATCCTATGCTCTAATAAATGAATGTCCAGATCGAATATATATACAAGGCTAAAATTAAAGCGTCGTCTTAAAGGCTTTATCTGTTGTTCACTTTAAAAAGATGAATTTTCCCTACCTATCGATTTTAGATTTGCCTTCATTGAGAGATTCTATGCAGATAGTGAAAATCTTTACACAAACAGGAAATTGATTTTCTCACGCTATTGCATAAAGGAATTTTCGAAAAGGTTACCTTTATAAACGACCTGGATTTAGATTTACTCGTATAGGATGGATATAAAAACTTGGGATTTGTGTTTGCAAGGACACAGATTTTTTTTTGCAGAAGCTATTTGAAGTTTGGCATATAAGTATGCAACTTTTTAGCATATACATAACTCTTTCGCTAAATGCCGGTCCCACACTGTCCGGGCTTTGCCAAACCGCGCGGTACAAGAGACAGAGGCAATGGGGGGGGATTCAACCAACGTTATTTGTTTGTTGAATTCCCCCATCGTCTCTGTTTTTCCCAAGCGTGAGTTGTCCACAACTTTAATCTTTTGTACCGCACGGTTTGGTAAACCCCGGACAGTGTGATTTCGGCCTAAAACAGACAACAACAATTCCACTTTGTATTGAAAAATTAGGAAATAATTCATGTATATATTCAATTTTTAAAATCTTCTAAACTTTATCATCAAGCTGTCAGTAACTATACCTTATACTATGAACAAAACGAAAAAAAAAGATATTGTAAATTTTCAATGAAACCATCATCTTATTCGGTCTGAAAAAAAAAAGTTTCATCAAAATAAAGGAATGGATAAATATAGTATCATCATCATCATCCACGCACCTTCTTTATGCTGCAGGATTAATGATGCCATTGTAATGATAAATAACTCGAGTGGTTTTTAGATATTTTTCTAAAGAAGATGTAATAAGTTAACAAAAAAATTGTTCCACGACAAAATGAATAGAGGTTATTCAGCACTTTTTATGGGGTCAAGGCAATCTAATAAACTATGTGCTTTATTTTGTCAAACATGCAGGATTCGCCGCGGGGCAGAACCTATCAGTTTTCAAGCATGAGACTAAAACTAAATTAATTTCGGTGTCCATGTACAAAGTTCTCTCCCGTGAGACTTCTGTCGAAATAAGCATGCTTTCAGTGAAAACCCAATTAAATTGAAATTCGATATGTATTTTATCAAATGAATTTATTATCCTGGAAAAAAAAACTCAAATAATTAATTCATTATATTGAACTACTTTGAACTCATAATGCATTGTTTATCCTTCCTAAATACACACATAAAGGAGAGCTGAAAAAATTATTCGCTCATGTTTTGTTTAAATCTGTTATGCATTCATAATTATACATTTACACAGAATTTTCCCAATACATACTCATAATAATAAACGAATTAGGTCAAAAGAGACCAAACACAATTAAAAGCAAATTTCGCATCATAGGTCAAAGGTTGTTAGTCTGCATGCACAAAATGAGTCGAAAAAGTCAATTCCAAAACTCTCACAGTCGTGGATGCATTCTGTACCTCATTACCAACAACGCAATCCCCTTTGCAATGCAATGAATTTTCACCAATTCAATCCTACAGGTGGTGGTTGGTTGTGCTTGACCTGCCAGGTTCTTTTGTACAGTCAACCAACGGTCATACACAGCAAATCGATAAAATCTAAATATGTAAGACAAACATTCACATTCCATTCTGACAGTCTATCATGCTAATATTGAATTCATGTAGGTACACAACGAAGGGTAAAGTAAAAATGTAGAAATGTGTAATGGAGTCCTGCGAGAGGACGAGGACGAGGACGAGGAGGAAGCGGCGAAGCAAATACCTACTCCGGTGGTTTGAAAAGCACGTCCATCTGTAGTCGGCTAGGCTAAGCTATAAGCTCTCAGTGAGAAAAGGAGAATAGTAAAGACTTCAACCAAGTAAGTTTGCAAAGCTTATCCTTGTCGTAGATGCAAGGACAAACTAAACTTTATGTGTAAAGACAGTGGGTTCTGTAATTTAGATGATTTCTTTTCACAAATTATAACAACTTTCAATGAGTTTTTAATTGTTTTTTTTTTTTGGTAAAAAAATAATATATTTGTAATTAATTTAGTGTCTTTTTAAACTCTTATAAACCTACATACATACATATATACTTGTGTAGTTTTACATGGAAAACAAAACAATTCTTCTCTTGCTATCTACAAATTTGTGCAACAAAAGTTTCCTTCTGCATAAAGTCGCATAATGAAAATACAAAAATATTGAGGAAAATTACAGAGCCAGATTACAAAAATATTCAAAAATAGAACACAACACAGGAACGTGCAATACATACATATATAAAACGGATTGGCCTTTCCTGCGGGAACAGATATTTTGCCAACTGTTTCCAATATATAAAATTAACCTAATAAATGCGAAGAAAATCCGATTCAATGTCAATGCCACTGTCATCAATAAAAAATTTATAAATAAAAAATGATGCAGATAAACTTTCAGAAAATCTGTCAAAATACAGCGTGACAGACAAAATGTATATTATAAAGAAATCTGCCAGTTAATGAACTCTAAATGTATTTGAAAGTAGTAGTATATGTATGTATATGCACGTTTCGGCGATAAATGAAGGTCGCCAATTAATCCTGAATTGCCAATAATAATTTTATGAAATTGTGCAAGTTTACTTGCTCGTGTAATTTCTAATAAAATTAATTGAAGCCATAAAGGTCAGTCATGTCATTTACCTAGAAATAAAAAAGAAAACAAGGAATAAGTATTAAAATTAAATTTAAATTTTCTTGCTGGCATAAATTGGTGTATTGAATATTTTCAATGAATTGCAACACGCATAATGCCAAAGACGACATTTTCCACAAATTTAGCTTGGAGATCGCAAAATGCATTGAGGAAGCAAAATGCGATATTTTTTTATTATATATAAAAGAAACACGGCTTTCTTACACCATTTATAACTCGAGAACGGTTGGACAAATTTTCATGATTTTGGGTCTTTTGGATTAGGCTCTGGCCAGATAGCATAATAACTATTGAAACATGCAAAAAAATCATAATGAGCTAAAATTTACAATGGGTTCTTGTTCACATATTTCTGCGTGTATTTCTTTAACATACAGCGCCCGCTCTAAGGGTGGGCAAGCCGGGCGGGCGCCCGGAGCGCAAAATATTAGGGGCGGCTTTTTGGCTAGCACTCGAATAAAAAAGGCGCAAAAAACCTAAGAAAAAATTTAATATCAACTTTTGATTTAGTGGAAACCACAGAAATTAACTGATGTAATAAAAAAGGGGGCGAAGTACTCGTAAATGTTGGAAGAGAGCAAGCCAATTGACACCCACAAAAACCATTTTACATTTTTCTTAGAGATGGCGGAATTTGTTCGTTTAGGTAAGGAAGCACATTATGAAAGCATTTGACGAACTATGCAGGAGTGCAATTTACAATTGAAATGCTCTTCTTTTCACCTGAATTAAGTATTCATTGATTGAAATTGTATGCATGATCCATATTTATTTCAGATGTGAAGGGATGCTGTGCGATATATCCTAATTTGATTTCCGGAAGATTAAGTCTAATTTATAGCCTGTTGAATTACAGGAGCGCACGTACACTCATAAAATATTGAACCCTTGAAGAAATTCATATGAAATTACATAATAAATCGCATAAAAACTCAGCACATAAGAGCGCACCTAGGAGAAATTTCAATCCAAGAAGCTCAACATTCATCACAATTTTTTTTTTGAGTCATTTTTGATAATTTCTACTCACTTTTCGCATCAATTCAACTTCAATTCTTCGTCGATTTTTCGCCAATTCCTTTAGTTGGCTGCAATCGCATTGATACTTCTAGCATTTAAAGGACATATTCCGAACAAGGTGGTTTGAGTTTTAGCAAGTTAAGGTCTGCAGGCATAGTACACACACCTCCCTTATTTGTTTCTGCTAATATGCTTAGAAGCTAATACCGGAATTTGGCTAGGTTGTCCCGATTTAAATAGTTCTGGTTTTATTCTCTACGAATTCTCCGTATTTATGAAAATAAGCCACCAGGATCTAATTCGAAAATTCATCCGCGAAGAAATCCGTCAAATTAAAATTTTATCCGCTTCGCGTGTAAAAATTAAGTTATCAAAAACTTTTTAGATCATGTATATGCCTACGTTATTGCTTACAAAATAATCCACATTGCATTAGCCGTTATCTTGCCACTCCAGAAGCCCAAAAATCCTTTGAAATCGATTACATACAGTACCCCAAATGTCGACTTTCGAACGACAACCATAATGCCCATTCTCAGTTTCCTTGGAGAAGTGTCCTTTTTGGTAGTACATATGTAATAATATCCTTTGGAAACCCAAAATGAGCTTGTGGTGATTTTAAAGGGCTCAACTCACCGAATACTGTATTTTGATATGCATATCGACTATAATGCATTCCCAAAGAAAAAGGGACCTTTTTTGTCCAAGGACATCTTCCTCATAACAAGTGCCGACACCAAAATAATTAGGATCGCACCACTTAACTTCCATCCAAGTTTTATCCAAATCGATCTACAGGCGGAGCCAAGAGAACCAATTAAAAGATAACTTTTCATTCGCTTCAACGGCAAATTTACCGCTATTCCCGCAACTCAACAGTGATTGTCGATTCTTTTTAAGGGCGATCAAAGGAAAATGTATACCAAATTTAGCAATGATCAAACCACTGAAAGGTTGACTTAAAGCTTCGTAAGGTTTTCGCTATGTTTTACAGTGTCACATTTTGTCACGGAACAACCCAGCGTACACATCCTAATTTCCTTAAAATAATCACACGTGTTTTACTATGTTCCAAATAATTATCACCAAGCTAAAAAAATTGTTTTGGACACTAATAAGAGAAAAAAAAATATATGTTGCTGTGGAGACTCGAACACATTGCCCTACGCACCAAACCTGGCGGATACCCAACCAGGCTACACCGACTACAGAATCATCACATGATCATGCTCGAACATTTTGCAGAGCGTTTACATATTGCTGAATGGAGAGAAAGAAATGTCCAACGAATCAATGATTTGCGGTGCGGTGACGGACATTATTGATTGAATTAAATTGCACTGCTAAAAGTGTTTATGTGCAAACTCTTCACACTGTTTCTTTTCAACATTCAATTCAAGGTACAGTGGCTCCAAAACCATTGTACGTAATGTACAACCACTGTTACATACTGTTTCATTTCAACATTGAACGTTCAGCGGCTGTACAACCACTGTCACTAAAAAAATGTAAATTCAAAAACCCTAAAACGTGCAATTTCGTGTATTAACGTGCAACTGCACGAGAATCTGGGCTCTAGTGATGACTATAGACCAAATGATGATCACTAAAGTTATTCGTACTGATAAAGCGCAGTGTCGTCAAGGCGGTTTGGTGGTCGTTGTTGACTTTTTGGAAGGGTTTTCGACCCCCTCCCTGGGGCATCGGTTTTTTTTTTCTTAAAAAAAATATTTTGAAACCGATCACATACAGTGCCTCAAATATCACCTTTCGACGACACCCATAATGCCCATACTCTGTTTCCTATGCTAGAAAAATGTCCTTTAACAAAACTCAAAATCAACTTGTCATTTTACAAGACTCGTCGCAACGGATTCTGTATTTGGATATCCATATCCTTATACATAGCGTCTATAATGCATTCCCACAGAAAAAAGGACATTTTGTGTCCAAGGACATCTTCCTCATAAGAAGTGGCACCAAAATATTAAGGATCGCACCACTTAACTTCAATCTGAGTTTCGTCGACATCGATCCACGGGGAGAGCCAGGAGAACCAATTGAAAGATGAATTTTCATTCGCTTCAATGGCGAATTTACCGCTATTCCCGCAACTTATCGAAATCCTGATTGTCGATTCTGAGTCAGAGCGATCAAAGGATAAAGTATACCAAATTTGGTGAAGATCGAACTACGGGAAGATCGATTTGAAGCGTTAAACGTTTTCGTTACAGTTTTCGTGACGCTTTTTCACGGAACGACACCCAGTATTTCTCAGGTAGCCTCCGCAAAGACATATACATGTCAATGTTAGTAATGAAAACGAGCACTATTTTTTGGCACTACATTTTCCAGAGCAACGTTGTCGAAAATGTGTGGAAAAAGTATTTTCGAAATAACTTTCGATGTCTTATGTCGGTTTTAAAACCGCCAGGTTCCCATGGGCCATTTATACATTTTTTCGATGACCAAGGAGCGACAGAAGGGGCGGCAAATTGTGCGCTAGAGCGGGCGCTGTTAACATATGAGCGTGTTTCAATAAATTTCTTCCACAGGATTGGTCAAAGTAACAGGACCATCATCGAGACATATGAAAAATTCACAATGGGGCACAATTATGAAGACATTTTTTTTTCTTGTATATACATACTTTTTTCTGTCTTTATTGAACGAATTACAAGATTTCAGTAAGTTGACCCTACCTTATGGGTCTACACAAGGTCCGACCGGAATAGCTATACTGCTATTGTAGTAAGCAGAAAGTTCACAACGAACAACAATTCAGAATGAGTTTCTTTTTTGACATATTTTTGTTTCTACATATTTCTTGAACTTCTTAGCGGATTTTCAGAAGATTTTCTCCTGCCGAATTGGTCCTTCCGCTGAATATCAAACTAATATTGAAATATACAAAAAAATCACAATAAGCCAAATTATAAAGATTTGTTTTTCGTATATTTCTTTCTGTAGTCCAGATTTCAGTCAAAAGATTCCAGCGGATTGGTGTGTAATTACATTACAACTCTCTCCCTTGAATGGTTTCCAACCATAGCAATAAGAATAATTCTTGACGCCAGCCACCAAATTATTAAAGAATTTTCGTATTTCAGTAAACTTCCCCACCTGGAAAATCGGCCAAGAAAAAATCATCAAGGCAGCTCAAGAGAAAGGCAAGGCAATTGATCAGGAGAAGCATGAGAAACTTTTCTTGAACAAATTTGCGAATTTCAGCAGTTTTGCCCCACCCGCAAACGATCATATCTAAAAAGTGGGGCAATACGAAGTTCACCGGATCAGCAACTATAATTCCAGCCACATCTTCAACAATATTTTTTTATTATTTAACAGTCAAAACATTTACTAGAAATTAAGTATATTTCGCTCTCCTACTATTTTTTTTAAATCGAATTTAGTATTTCAATTTTATTCGATTTGAAATTAATCACGATTAAAACTCCTTTTTCGGAAATATTCCTCATAGTATCTCGCGGACCACCTCTTCGGAACCTGTGCTCTGAACAGTATCTTGTTGGTTGCTACCGTGAGAACCATGGCAACCACAATCTCATGGACCGGATACCTCCACGATGATATGTCAGGCGTAGTCTACGAGAACTAGAGAGAGAGAGAGATTCAGGGATACAATCGGGATCCTTACGACGAAGGGACATACCGGGCCGCCATTCCAGCTATTCACAGTGAAGTTCCGTTAATTATCTCGTCTGAAGAGATTAGGCTCCTGATAGTCACCAGGGGGCATTAGCTGACCTTCGGTCGGGCTTCTGTTAGCGCCTTAATCCTTATCTTTTTCGAATAGGCCCAGACAGCCAAAATATCTGTCTGAATTGCACTGGCGCGCCTCATGATGTAGCCAATTTGTTTTAATGCTCAACTGTGCCACTGACCTTAGACCTTATATCACTGTCAAAAACCCTGCAGCGTTTTTCTCCCTGGATATTAGGGGCTAGGACCACGACAAACTATAAACAGATGCACATAGGTTGCACGACTTTCTGCACCGCTAAAAGAATAAGGCATAGAGTGATCATATCACACGGTATTTATGTTTGCTCTGTGGTTTGCGCAGTTCTTTATTCGATTGATCCATCAATCGAACGTGCCAATCGTGAACGCATCCTTATCGAAACGCCTCGAGAACCATCCAACGGGTTAACTGTAGGCTCTGTCACCGTCACTTGAAATAGCGTTTAAGCTTTTTAAGCTTGAAGTTACGGTTAAGCTTAATACTTTAACGAAATTGCCAGAAGTTTCAGAGCCCTGTCGCGGTTTCCGCGCTACAATCGGTGCGCACGCCGTCAAGAGCTTACTCCGATTATCTTTAAGCGCGGTTTTCATGAGTCGAGTAAATGATAGAGTAGAGTACTTTCCACTCCACCACCGATTACTCTACCCTCAGTCGCGCCTACTTGACTTGTCACAATAAAATTCCTTGCTATCTTTTCCAGGCAAATTCGCAGCTGCCAAAGTCCTTGCCATGCCGTAGTTACTCGGCCGCCACTCTGTGGTATAGAGATTCATTAGAGAAACGCGTTTTCGAAACTCCGCATGGCGCGTAACATTTTTCTTTTTTATTCAAAAGAAGAAATTGTCTAATCATAGAAAAATAAACTAAAATACTATGTACTAGGAAGTGGTATGGCTGACAATCGTAGCACACTCCTAAATCAGTTGTAGTCGAAACGTTGACACACAGTTGTCGCCAAAGACAAAGAAATTGTAAAATTGGTTTTTTCATAAAAAATTTAAATAATAAAATCGTATGCAATTTTAAAGTTTCTTCAAAGTTTGAACGGGTGGATCTCGGAAGATACGAGCAACTTCGTAACGGGCGAGGTGTCGTTTTATTGGAAATTTTATGTAGTTTCAGAAAGTGAAGTCATATCTCGGATGAAATGATCGGTGGTGTGGCAAATTTTGATTTAGTTCAGCAAGTCGTGCATTTTGACAAAAAATGCTATAACATTGTAACGGTTAAAAATAGAGGGGTCCCGTTGTACATTAATTTTCTCCAAATGAGCCACACTACCTACCATTAAAATATTCTCCACCATATATGGGACACCCTGTATACAGAGTGGTATCCCACAGTAGGGTTCTGGGCAAAAGAAGGGGGTGGCGTATGCTCTCCTTGCAAGCTCGTCGGCCTGCTCATTGCCTTCGACACCCGAATGCCCAGGTATCCAGAAAAGGGTAAGCCTGTTTGTTAAGGGAGCCTACCTGTTGGAGGATTTCCTGACAAACCCACACGAGCTTCGATGTGACAGTAAAGCTCGTCAGCGCTTTCATTGCCGTTTTGCTGTCAATAAATATGGCTATTTTCTTGTTTGTGTAGCTCTTTTCAAGGCATTTTCTTGCGTACACCTCGATTGCGCGTACCTCTGCCTGAAATACGGTCAGTCGAAATCGAATTGGAATAGAAAGACTAATACCTGGGCCGCTAATTGCTGCGGTAGAACCAAGGTGGCGCTGGAGATGAAGGCTCCAAGGACAGCTAGACAGGTCAGCCTCTGAACTTTGTCTAGATTCAGCCTGCCTGTCTGTAGTTGGTGCCCCGTATTCCACAATTGGTCTAACAATTGTCTTATAGATCCACAGAATTTTATCTAGTTTGATACCCAATGCTTTACCCGCATAGCTTCTGTAGATCCATAAGGCCTTAGTTGCTTTTTCTGTTACCATACCACCCTGAGGAGCTCTTTCCAGAGTAATTACTTGTCTAGAGTGACTCCCAGATACTTGACAGTTTCTGGCATGGTTTACTGTGAATTATACATTGAGGGACACTTCATTGCTCTTTGCCTCCCCTTCCTAATGAATGGCATCACTGCGGCTTTTGTCGGATTGACACATCGTCCATTAGACTTAAGAGGCGTTCCGCAATGTGTGTTTTTCGAGGAAAATTTCATTATTATTATTATTATTACTCGTATTATTGATTATAGTGGCCCCCGTTTTTCTGCACGCGAAGTCGCTGTTTCATTACTTGACAAAAGACGCATTGAAAGATGAAAAGTCTCGACTCCTTATCAACGACTATGAAGTCGTCTTCACCCTAGTCGCCCCCATTCTCACGCTGGCGCTGCAGCCACGCAAAGTGTTCACTGCTTGATGGATGATAGCAGCAGACCGAAATAGCATTTTCCTTGTCGTTGAAATGGGTGCGATATTACTGTACTGTCAAAATTTTGATGAACGTAAAATCGAATTCGCCTGGTAGTACTGACTCCACAGCAAAGTCTCCACATCGGTTTTGACAGCGACTCGTTGGTCGGTCTTAACCCGCTACTGAAAAATCGACTCGTGAGTAGGTTTTAACTCGGTACTCGAAAAAAAAAACCGGCTAATTGTTAGGCAAAACCATCGATTGAAGAAGTATTGAAAAAAAACCTGTGAATCATACAGTTGTACATATCTAAGATAGTTACAGTAAATCTGTTTTTAGATTGGTATATAACAGCTATGTTTTCACAGTGTCAGCCAATAATGGTTTTACTTGAACTTTTATGTGTCATTCCCATAAAAGATATCCAATCTCTCTCCCTCTCTCTCTGGTTCCTTTTTACCCCTAGTGGGGTCTAGGGCATTAACTACGCTTCTTTTCCACCTCTGCCTATTAGCAGTCATCGCCTTTAGCTGATCCCACGATGTGCATATAGATTTTCCCTCTACCTCGACAGACCTTCTTCATTTATTTTTGGGCTTTCATCGGTGCCCTGAGGATTCCAATCTAGAGCCTGTTTTGCAATATTTTTTGGCTCTTTTCGAAGTGTGACACACCCACTGCCAGCTCCGCCTTTTGATGTCGATGCCTATCCTATTTTGGGGAGTAATTTTAAGGAGATCGTCGTTACATATTATCCCAGGCCAACGAACTCGTGGGATGCGTCGTAAGCACTAATTCACGAAAGTTTGCAGTTTGGTTGTAATGTGACTGGCCCCCTTTCACGCGGAATACCGATATAAAAGCACAGATTTTACATTGCTTTCGAAGATCCGGAGTTTGGTATTTCTGGAGTCGTTTTGTCAGACAGGAGTCAAACTGAAAAATACCGCTCGGGCTTTATTTATGCGCAACTCTACATCGGCACCAGCCCCACCATCCGCTGTCACTACAGACTACACTTCCAAGATAAGTAAAGTTCTCGACTTGTTCTATCGGTTGTCCGGAGATAGAAATTGTGCTTTGCCCTTCTGATGTCAAGCTCAGGTATTTAGTCTTAAGGGCCCAATAGACTCAGCGATTTATCGGCCGATCAAAGCTCATTTCTATGGAGAAAGCACATTTTCTTTGAAAAAAGCTCATTTTCTTTTGCGAATTTGGTAGTGGAACCTAAAAATGTGCTTTCTCCACAGAAATGAGCTTTGATCGGCCGATAAATCGCTGAGTATATGGGGCCCTTTAGTGGCATTTATTTTTAAAGCAGCACTTCGACTTTCACGATGGAAAGCATCCGTCATTTGAGCCAGATGATTTGATGTGTTTCAGAGAAGGGAAAGATTTTTTTTTTTTTCAATTCAATTCAATTTATTTAATGTTACGATTAAACAATGCAATTACAGTTCTTATACATACAGATACCGGCTTTATAGCCTTAACTCTAAATTAGCAAGGATTGGGCGATGCCCATTAAATTATAATTAACTTTGAAGCTTATTAGGGATTATTAAGGAAAAATTTAGCCTTAACTCTAAATTAGCAAGGATTGGGCGATGCCCATTAAATTATAATTAACTTTGAAGCTTATTAGGGATTATTAAGGAAAAATTTTCAAAAACCTTATCTGAAATGTATTAATAATAAAATCTTACTCTAACTTAATCTAAACCTTAAATCTAAACTTAACCTACCTTATGAAGGAGTCATGTAATTACCAGATTTCGAATTAACCTATTATTTACGTTGAGGCATGAAGCCAGGAAACGAATACTGCTTTTATCTGCTAGTTCTTTCAATGTCTTAATTTTAGTTTCATTGTGCAACTTATTGGTCGAATAAAAGAATGGTTTGTCCAGAATATGCTTCAGAGTTTTATTTTGTGCGATTTGCAGGTTTTTCTTTACAGAGTTGGCAAAGAGGTTCCATACAGGGGAACCGTATAACGCAATGAGTTGAATAACCATCTTATATAGTAGAAGCTTATTGTCTATAGAAAGTTTAGATTTTTTGTTCAATAAGGGATATAACGAATAAAAGGATTTACTCATTTTTTCAATTGTTTTTTTCAGTATGGGCATGTCCTGTTAATTTTCTGTCAAAAACTATACCTAAATATGTTAGATCTTTTTTCCACATGATATTTTCTCCTAGAAAATTAAGATGAGATCCTGGAAGATTTTCTCTTTTCCTTTTTAAAGTGAAAAAAATTGCTTGGGTTTTCGACGTATTCAATTTGATTTTCCATCGGAAATAATATTAATATAGCAATTCCAGCTGCTGTTCAAGGTTTGCAGTGATTTCATTGGGATCATTGCCATTGGAAAAAATACATACATCGTCAGCAAAGCATGCTAAGTGACAATTGTTGGTTTTGTATATATTTGCTGTGAACAGATTGAAAAGTACAGGACTGAGGCACGATCCTTGAGGAACCCCTGAAGGTATCGGTTTAGTGGTTGAACTTGCATCCCCTATTCGTACACAAAAAGTTCTGTTTGTCAAGAAGCATTGAACAATTTTGACTAGATATATTGGAATTCCAAGGTGCTTAAGTTTATACAGAAGCCCGTCGTGCCAGACTGAGTCAAATGCTTTTTGGATATCTAAAGCTACTGCACCCACAGACTCTTTGTTAGTAAAGGATTGTTTTATATGCTTATGAAAGCGAAAAAGTTGGTGTGTGGTTGCATGTTGCTTTCTAAACCCGAATTGAAAGTCTGGTATGATATTCATCCTTTCAATTACCTCATTTAGGCGAGAAAGTATTACCTTTTCCAGAATCTTACTCATGGACGGGAGTAGGCTTATTGGCCTGTAATTTTCAGGCAATCTCGCATCTTTGCCAGATTTGGCGATAGGAACAACATTGGCTAGTTTCCAAACTGACGGGAAGTATGAGATTGACATACATGCATTAACTAGAAAATTAAGCTGTACAATAGCCTTCCGAGGTAAATTTTTGAGAACATTGTTAGCAATTTTGTGTTCGCCGGATGCCTTATTGGCTTTTAAGTTCTTTATTATTTTTTTAAGTTCTTCAGGAGAGGACAAATACATAGGGTGAAAATCGCTTGCAAAATTTGGTAGAAGTTTTACTTTGTCGTTTACTATTTGGTTGTATAGGTAACTTCCCAAGTGGGTAGATGTTTTATGTGATTCCTCAAATTTCTCAGAAATAATTTCGGCTTTGTCCGTATTGTCAAACAGCAAAGTACGATCATCAGCAAATAATGGTGGCATTGACTTGCTACGACGATTTATTTTATTTAACCTCCACATTTTTTTACAATTTTTAGGTAGACGCTGCAGCATCATGTTCCATTTTTGGTTACGTTTTATAAAAATTTGATATTGAATTATTTTGGAAATTGTATTCACGGCAGTTTTAGTGGACCGATCTCGATAACGTTGCCATCTATGGCGTAGGTAGTTCCGAGTCTGAATCAGTCCTTTAATGTGGTCGTCGATGATAATATTTCTCCTTGGGGTTTTTTCAACTATGGTTGTGGCATAGTTTAATGCCGAATTAATTGAATTGTAGAACTCATTTAGTAATAGATCTATTTGATAAGTGTTTACTACGGAAGATAAGTCATGAAGTCTCAAATTGATGTTTCTATTCAGATACTATTTGAATTTCTTCCAGTTAACTCGTTTAGTATAAAAATGTTCTATATGGCGATCAAAGTCAGAGTTAAGTTCACGATGAAATTGTACAGGCAGATGGGGGGATGATAGATTTATTTTCCATTGTAAATTCAAGCAATATTTTCACTTTGAACCGTTTCCAAGTTTAAATTTTTTTCAAATATTGTTCCAATCATTTTCCCATATCAACGTTATCTACAGTTTTTTGACATTTGCATTGTAAAATTATTTAATAAGACTCTTGCAATATGCAACTTTTGTTAACTTTGTAAAAGTACCGTTATGAAATTATAGATATGTCGTTATAGCACATATTATCTTTGGAATTACTTTTTTCACCCCCTCGATTCGTAGTTTGTTGAACTGATTAGTATTACATAAAATCAAATTGACGGTTTAGCAAATGAAAATAACGCTTTAACCATAGTCGAATTAATCATTCAGCAAATAATTTATGAAACTGTTTGCGACGATAAGATAGAAAAAATGCATTTAAAAAGGATGACGTCATGTTGGTATATGCTGTGGCTTTTCAACAGCAACAGCAGATGACGTCACACATTTAAAATGCATAGTGCTGTTTGAAGCTTTTTTTTTCATTTACGAGATCGACAATTTCATTTGATTACAAATTACAATTTGTGTTGGAAAAAAGGACGAATTCACCGTTTTGAAAATGATATAGTACGCGATAAATTCATTGTCGATAATTTGCACTCGTATCTTGTCTGTCCAAATGCATTTTATTGCATAAATATTGTTTAAATATTCGGTTTATAGCTAAAGTTAACCTAATCCATTACTAGAAATTTAAGTAATGGTAATTATTTAGTAATATACAAAATGTTTGTTTCCTAATACGGGGATTTTTTGGAGCTTTATCTTTAATGATTTTTTATTGAGTTTTTTTTTATTTACGCGTATGTATTTTCAAATCTCTATTCACATTTTTCGTCTTCACAAGCAAGACAATTGAATAAATTCACACCCTATTCGCGGGCGATTGCTTTTACAAATAATAATGTCAACAATACAATATCTTCACTTAATTAAAATCGAGTTCATAATATCTCAATAAATTCAATTTGAACGCAAGTGTCAACAGTCGCATATTAACACAACGTATAGAACCAACTTTTACACTATTTACGAATCGCGGCAAAGACGTCTTTGATATTGTGGATTAAGCAATATTTATACATGACCCTCGGCTAGGATCTAATAAATATTGTCATCAAAAGAATCATTATATTTGTATTGAAGATAGACACGCTACCACTATGTTAATTTTTTCAATTGATTAGTCACTTTATTTTCCGTATCATTTTTATTTATCCGGAATTAACTGAATTTCATTTGATATAGAAATGCGGGCATCTAAGATGTTGGTTCGCGTAATGTACTCTTAAGTGAATGGCGTCGTTGTCTTCGTATTCGTATACAGCGAGGAACTCAAATTTATTTAAAAAGGAGCGTGTACTCGTATTACTTTTTAGTATTTGTCTGTCTGCATAAAGTTCATTTAATAAAAATAATAAATTGTCATCGAGTAACAACAACCCTCCATGCATATATTCGTATGCTGGTTTGACGTCCGTTCACTGATGCATATGGTCGCTTGATTTGATTGCACTTGCACATTGATATGCTTGCGCATCTTAATCAAAATTCATTGATTGCAAAAGATCAGATGAAAATGATATGTAGGTACACATATGCATATGTACATCCGAAATTAGTAGTGCTTGTAATATGAATCAAATAACACGAGTAATAAAATAATAGCGAACGAATAGTTCTGAGAAGCTCACCACGCGAATAATAAGAAATAGGACTCAGGACCAACCGTCCCGGATCCTGCGGAACAGTCCCGCATTTTACAAGTCTGTTTTGCAGTGAAAATCGTCCCGAATTTGTCCCGCAAAACACCCAAAGTGTCCTTCAAGTTCCATATCAAGCCTTATGGATTCACTGTTCAAAGTACAATTAGTGAATGACCTTTTCTCAGGAAGCACTAATTTACCATTGACAATATTGAGCGAACATTTGCCTATCTATAAGTAAATTTTTTTTAAATTTACATTTAGTCCACGCACTACATGATTTGAGACTGCCAAAAATGGTAGAGAAAATGTTTGGAAAATGTCGCAGATATGCGCAGCTTTTGCGTTATAAGCCAAAAAGGGCAAATATAACACTTGTACTGTAAAAGCACTTTCTAATATCAGGACATATACCAACGCCATCTAGAAATATCATAGCCGCAACTCAGCTGTACAATGACGTCATAGTTTAGCTCTTAAATTTTAGGTTTACACGAACAAACAACAAGCATATGACGTCATTAAAAACAAGAACAATGCAATGCAATTTCAGCTCCTAAATTGACGTTTACGAGTCTACATTGCGGCCTTAATAACTAGACGGCGTTGCATATATGTGAATTCACATTGTAAGACGAAACCGGACGGGTAAACTTGCAAGACAAGAACCATCGTTCTTACAATCTGAAATGCACAATGCTTGTCTGCTGGCCACTACCAAAGCTCTCGCCGTCCGTTTGTTTGTGCTAATAAACGGACGGCGAGAGCTTTTGTAAATTCCAGCAGACAAGCATTGTGCATTTCAGATTGTAAGAACGATGGTTCTTGTCTTGCAAGTTTACCCGTCCGGTTTCGTCTTACAATGTGAATTCACCCATTGTATGGTACAATTTGATTCACTTGTTTGAAGCTAATTTTCGGCGACGGTTTGTTCAAATTTTCGAGGTTTTACTACAATGAATGATATTGAGTTCCCTATTAGAAAGTGTTGGATTTTATTGATTCTTTTATGGTTGCCTTGCCGCATTATCTGAAGGATAAGGCTTATACCGAGGAACCTAAATCTCTGAAACAAATATACGGTAGAGTAATTTTTATACTTTTTCCCAACATTTTGACTTCCGTTCTCCAGTGGTACGTTCCCTTAATGACAAAAATGCTCCCAGCACTTTAGTTCAGAACTATCGAATTGATGGGGCTCCCTTTAAAATATTAGCTCCGGGACTTAACATAATGAATATTAAATATACATGTTTGTTTTTGGAGGATTTTAGCTGTATGTCCCGCATTGGCTTCTAAGAAAGCTGGTCGCCTTAATCTATGGGTTAGGTACTTCTTTATTGGAACTCAAAATAGATTTGATAGAAAAAAAAGAGGAGAGAGACATGGAAAATCGCTGTGATAACTAAAGATCTATATTAGAGGCGCCACAGACCCTCCGATCGATCGACCAGATTTTTTGATTCTGAGATAAATCGGAAGGTGTATGGGACATTCGGATTCAATTTTTTTATTTGACATGTGGAACGTATTGCCAATGCAATTTTCTGTAGAAGCTGACAATCATGTGTTCGCAGTTGCTGAGTTTTTTACATAAACCTGTGGTTGTTCGTCACGCTGTGGTTGTAGCAATGGATGTCCATCTTCCATCGCCAAAAATGGTATAATTTTCGCTATTTGGTGTTGTGTCTTGTGGACCGTGAGACTGTCTATTTCAGATTGCCCGATAAATTGCCTAGTGTGTATGCTGTACGGGCGGGCAGATCGATTGTGGGCAATCGATCGGCCGAGAAATCGTCAGGTTTGTGGCGCCCTTAAGGAATGAAATGACGTATGTATGATATGTTTTCCAATTACTTTTTAATAAGTTCCTCTCAATTTAGGCAAACCTACGGCCTTCGAGTCAATTGTTATGCCGACTCTAAACACTCTAAACACGACACTTTATATCTATTGAATAATTTCCCAGACATTCTAAATATTTACTGAAATTAGTTTCCCACATTTGTATATTATGTATACATAATAGCATCAAAATTGATACATTATTGTCCAAGTGCTAATTGTTTTTTCAACAGCTTATGTAAATATAAATTTGTCAATTCATGGCTTTTTCCAGTCGTTTTCAGAATTTCAGCTAGCACATTTGAATTTATTGATTTTAAGTAGTTGTGTACTATGTGGAAATATTATCCACAAATTTCTATGTGCAAAATATTTATTAGATACAAGATGGATTATTTTCCAAGTGTCTTAAAAAAACAACATTAGTTCAGATAAATTTGTCTTGGAATTACATATAACTTAATCATTATTAGTTCAGTAATATCGTGTCGATTTAGTACCAATCCGTGAAAAAAATAC
This sequence comes from Microchrysa polita, assembly GCA_949715475.1. Classification (NCBI taxonomy): domain Eukaryota; kingdom Metazoa; phylum Arthropoda; class Insecta; order Diptera; family Stratiomyidae; genus Microchrysa; species Microchrysa polita. Next base: position 126,784,753 of record OX454415.1, on the reverse strand, counting down.
AGAAGTTTTTTTCTCACTCTTTCTTTATGTATTATGGGGCGCTGATTCCGATTATGAACTTTGCACCCTAAAAAAAGTGCCGCAACCTTTAAAAAAGGGGGGAAAGGGGGGCATTTTTTCGGTTTTTTGCGATTATTTCAAAAACGGTAAGAGATACAGAAAAATGGTCTGAGGACGAAAAAAACTACATAAAATTATCTTTGCAATGATATATAACACATTAGAGTTTAATTGAATATTTCGGCGTTAGAATAGAACATAAATTAGAATATTTTCATTTTAGACCTTTTTTAAAAGCTCCATAACTTTTGAAAGAACGCCAGTTCATCCGTACAATTTTATATAAGTACTCACAACAAGTTTAAGATAATTTTAACGTAAACATTCAGTCGCTCTGGTCAAGGACCTCCATTATCCCCCCATTTAAATTTTCAAAACTGCATATCCATAACTCCCCCCCCCCCCCCCCCAAAATTGGAGCAGAGTGCTAAATTTTGGTTTGTTGTGATTGGAGGTCATAGTCACCCCACCCACCAAAAATCAGCTCATTCGGATAAAAACTAAGGGTATCTCCCATACAAAGTGACCCGTCAAGAGTTTGTTCTACGTACAACGTACTACTCATTTTATAAACTACTGTAGAACAAAGTTGTCATGGGTCACTTTGTATGGGAGGTACCCTTAGTTTTTATCCAAATGAGCTGATTTTTGGTGGGTGGGGTAACTATGACCTCCAATCGCAACAAACCAAAATTTAGCACTCTGCTCCAATTTTGGGGGGAGTTATGGACATGCCGTTCTGACAAATTTAAATGGGGGGATAATGGGGGTCCTTGACCGGAGCGACTCAGCGTTTACGTTAAAATTATCTTAAACTTGCTGTTAATCCTTGTACAAAATTTTACGGCTGAACTAACATTCTTTGAAAAGTTATGGAGCTTTTAAAAAAGGTCTAAAATGAAAATATTCTAATTTATGTTCTATTCTAACGCCGAAATATGCAATTAAACTCTAATGTGTTATATATCATTGCACAGATAATTTTATGTAGTTTTTTTTCGTTTTCAGACCATTTTTCTGTATCTCTTACCGTTTTTGAAATAATCGCAAAAAAACGAAAAAATGCCCCCCTTTCCCCCTTTTTTTAAAGGTTGCGGCACGTTTTTTAGGGTGCAAAGTTGATATTCGGAATCAGCGCCCCAAAATACATATAACAAAATTGAGAAATAAACTTCTGTATTTTTTTCCTGACGAAAATACGATATTATTGGACTATATCGTCACTTCGAAGTTATATGGCGTTAAGCATTCGCAGCAAAACAATACCTTTTGTGCGCATCATTTTCTCCAAGTGTTTGTTTCGAAAAACGAAAAGTCTATCTATCTTTTTTCTCTTAAGGCCGGGTATTGTATAGAATGCGTTCGTATATGTAATTTTTAACGTAATCACAACAAATGTCGCCTATTAGACGTATACATATAACAACACAACAACTCAGAGTCAACACATTGGGGATACATATATCCAATAATCTTATTAAAGCTTAATTTTCTCTCCTTTTTCTTTCGTTTCACACATTATACCGAATACAGAAAATAAAATGCTTTTTTCGTACATTTATTTCAATTTATTCTTTTTACGCAGGATGCTTGCCAAAGAAAGTTGAAGGTGAGATAATAAAGGAAAGGCATTGATAAATTTCAAAAATAAAAATAATGATGAGTAGGTATGTAAGGTTCATATATGCATGGAAATTGGAGGAAAGTAGATACAAATTGTTTTTTTTTATTTTGCTATACACTTTTCTGCAAAATTGTTCACAAGTTTTGTTTCAAAGTAAAAATTGTATTAATGCAATTATTCTATTTGCTGGAAGTATTTAATGCTTTCAGTCGTTAAACATGCCTTCATGTAACCAATGGGCATCATAAGTTAAAAGTAAGAGTCGCCATAGATTGTACAATATATTTCCTTTTTTAGGTTCCACCACTGACTTCGCTAAAGAAAATGAGCTTTATTGTACAATCGATTGGACAGTCTATGGCGACTCTAAGTTTCACAATTCATAAATGAAAGAGATATTTATTTATTGAAAAGAAAAAGCTGAAAAAACACCAAATCGGTTGAATTGCCGCAATTGTTGATTTACTACCGAAAAAAAACCTAAGCAGTTTTTCAGTCTTGTATCTAATCTAGTCAATACCAGTAGCTTCATTTGATAACATAATATAAGTACATTTCTTTTTTCATTATTTACTCAATTACCTACTGGGCTATTGCATAAAAGACATTTAACTTTATCATATCAATCAAAAATTGATTCAATTGTCCAGGAATCGAAACTAGAAAGCTGGATTCAATTGGTTTTTGACAACTTGTCAAAAATTATATTTAATATCATATACGAATTCTTAATCAACCGCGGTTTTAAGTGTTAAGAAAATTTGTAAAGTATAACATTTATTTATTTATATACATTTTTGTGAGCGCAGAATTCAAGTTGCAAGAAATCTAATCTAATCGTTATTTTATCAGGCATCGTATAACAAAAAAAACTGAATTTAGTCATAAATAAAGTGAAAATAGAACTGCACGTGACATATCAAAATACGTCATCGATAACATGTGAAATTTCATTTATTTATTTTAAGTTGAATTTATTATTATCTGTTGTTAAAATTATTAAAAGAGATGCCAGTTCGGTATGCTTAGACCGGTGAGGTGAAAAAAAAAACCGGAATATAAAACAAATGTTACATGAAGATTATCATCAGTAGGACCTCATGTTGGTCGTTTTGATTTCTATAAAACAGGGCAATTTTCGTTGGAAACTTACTTTGACCATAGAGCAATCAAGTTAAGTCAATTCTAAAGACATCTATAGGTGTTGGCGATATTCAAGCATAGTAAATTATCTGCGCCTACAATGAGATTCGATCCCAAGAGCCTATGATTTGAAGACGAGCGATCTATCTACCCTAATTCCGCACACGCACGGTCAATCCGAATCCATTTTTTTTGAATTTCCGTTCTGTCAAAATCGAAAAAATGTATGAATTTGCCAGAAGGAAGAATCCAAAAAATGGCTTCGGACGCTTCGTGTGTGGGCAGCTAAGTTTGCAGCTTGCTAGACAATTGAAAAAAAAAAGCGACACGATATTAATTCAACTCTATTCTTTGTATAATCTTTCAATTTAAGTGTGCTCTAATATAAATCCCTCATAAATTCAATACAGCATTCTTTGGGAAGACTCATTTCAAACCAAAAGTGGCTCCTGCACCACAGCCCTAATGACCGTGTATATACTGCAAGCAAGATAAAATATTTTAGTCTTCAACGACATATACAGTCCGTACTAACTAGTTTGAACTAATTTTAGTACCACTCTCAAACTATTTTGTTCGTGTTTGACAGTTCATGGCAAAGTGGATTGAAATTTAGTCCGAAAGTTTAGAAAAATGTTTTATGATAGTTTATTAACAGAGGGACCTAAAGAATTTTGTCCATGTCGTACTTGGCAAGGAAAAGGATGGGTCGGATTACAAACCACGGCTATAGTTACAGCAAATAGCGCAGCCATGTAAGGAATATTTTTTATGAAAATTTTAGGATCCGAATTGTCTCATGAACTTTCACAGATTTTAGGAGCATTTTAAATTTGTTTATCTAAAGTCGGCCCCACACCGACCGGGGTGTGGCAAACACCGCACAAGAGATTGATACGAAAAATCGTGCAGAAGCAGTTCAGTAGTGTGGTTGGGCGACTCCAAGGTATCATTCTTGGACCGATCTTTTGTGCGGTGTGTGCCACACTCCGGTCAGTCTGGGGCCGGCTTTAGGGACCTGGTGAAAGAGGAAGAATATATTTTGCATTTGTTTTGGCTTCGAAAAGTGTATCTATTCTTGTGTACAAAATATATCTACGTCGAAGTGTTGTTTTTCGCAGTCGTGGTGTTTTTATGGTTCGAGAAATCTTTTATGTGGCTCTTGGGCCCCTAAAGCACGTGCCCCTCCGCGATGCAAGCCCTGCAGGCCCTTATTCGCCGCCCCTGGAGTAAACGCAAAATTTGGATCCGTATGATAGAAAATCAGCCACAACGCATTAATTTGAGCTACTAAGCCACACTTTCTTAAGGGACGCATACCAGAGCTAAAGCGTCTATACTTTTGTAGTCTATCACTAAGTTAACTTGTGCGAAACATCCGTCCGAAATACTATTACTTAATACGTGTAAGCTTCGAGCTTTACGCTTCGATTCCTCCTATCTTTACCACAGAACGAAAATATTATGTAATAATTCGTGGTCTGGAGCGTCAGTTTTCAGCTGAATCAATGAATGAGGAGTAATTATACGGTGCTATATAACTATGCGATATGCCTCAAGATTTGAAGAGCCTACTTTCTACTGATTAATTATTTACTTATAATTTATTATTTTTCTAATATGTAAACTGCTTCTTGAGATCTCGAAATGCAACACGGAACATTAAATCAATTTAAAATAAGTGTGTACTTCATAAATATGCCAACCTTCAAAAATTGCCGCCCCAGTCAGTTGTCCAGTTTTCCCATATGATAAATTCAGCCCTGGGGAGCCCCCGCCCAGTCCCCCTGGCTACAGCCATGCTCTGAGGTACTGACAACAAACATTCTTTAAGTACTAGTATGGCATTGACATATTTATTTTGAAAAAGTCTTCCAGGCCATAGGAATTTAGTTGTCCAGTTGAGAAACTCGTTAAGCACCCTTTAGTTTATTGTGATAAAATCACAAAAAAAACCTGAAAAATTTATTTACTTTTACAAAATTTGGGGAAAGTGTTCATGTAGTATCCTGCAGCTGGTCCCCTTGGGAACTTCCGCGGAGCTTCATGCACATCCCCTGTCCGTTAGTCTCGTTATTATAATATAATTGCTGGGCCTTTTAAAAATAAATAACAGGCGCGACAATCCGACATTGGACTAAGGCCGCAGGTTGTGTTAGTGACATCCTATTTCCAAGATCTTTATCTGCTTTTTGTTTAGGTAATTAGATCAGCATCACGCTCAGCAGTGTTATTTATCCCCATAAATGGGTACTCGTTTATCATCTGAGTGAGATCATAGTCCGTCACATGAGTCGCAGAGCCTCCTTACACCTCATACCAAATATGAACTCAATTACATCAAAATTAAGGGTACCTTCCGTACATGGTGACCAACAGTGCTTTACTTTTTTTTTCCTCGTCTCCTTATACTGATCTATAGCGTCGCGTTGCTTGGGCTGAGATGTCGGAACATCGGCCTTTCTGGTGGTAATGTGTCAGCCTATTACTAAAGGCACCTCTATCTTGGATCGTGTCATCGCCGAGACCAATGCGTTGTTGTTGCTTTTTCATTTGACACATCCACGTGTTGATCAGTCTGCCTCTGGCCTTCAAGTAGAATATCCATTTATATCGCCTGCTTTGTTGGTTTCTCAGGCGGAAGTTTTCTCTGTTGCCCTATTTTGTTTGCAATGAAGCAAGGTGCCTTAATGAGGCCGCATACCCCGAATTCGATTTGCTAATAAGTCTGCCGTTAACGGAAAATAAAGTTAGATGATCTGGATTTGATCTGATTTAATTCCAAGATTATTTAACTAAGAGTTTTCTTGGGGGCATGTTATGTTTGGGTGCGACTGCTTTATTCGATTTTTGTTAGTTAGTTACTCTTACTGTATAGATACAATATTGCCCGTCAAAATCGGCTTTCTAACGACTGGTTCTAAAGCTCGAAACGATCAGTAAGCAGTCCGACATACATCATTGGTATATCATGATACACATCGCTAAATCGATCAGGAAATTGTATGTCGACTAGTTAATTTCATTCAACATCAACTTAACGTTTTTGAAATCCTATTGCGAACCTTGTGTGAATACGCAATTACGCGGTTGGTTTCCATCTCACATGCAGGGCACACCTAGTATTCGCGATCATATCTTCTGGGTCATAGTACTTTTATGACTTTTGATGATAGCGCAAACTTCAACCTACTTGTCAGCAACCGACTTTCGACGACCCGATGGTCAGGTCGTAGCAACCACCAACCCAGCTTCGCACGATCGTTTACTGTGGCTTCATCTATTCTCAGAAAAATATCAGCGGAAACGTCAGGGCGTCTTGTTAATGAGTAAATTTCATGTTTGCGTGCGTATGTAAGCCCTTTCAGAAAGTATAAGTTGCCAGACTAAGCAACGTCTTAATTGCAAGAGGTGGTGGAGGAATTCATATTCTAACTCGCGGAATGCAGCCAATATCGGAACTATCATTCAACACTTTTACACACTTTTTTCTTCGTAATGTAATGAGTCACCTCATTCCGTATTATAGAAAAGAAAAAATTGCAGGGATATAAATGTGAACCTAGCAATGTGCTCGATGAAGCAGCATAGGAAACAGTCGTAAAAAGCGTTCAGCAGATTTAAATGAGACAATCAAAATCGAAGAATCGAGTGGTCTTAGCACGCCGTCACTTATTTTGGCCGAAGATAATAGGCTGCAAACTCTCGCAAGCCTTCTGATCAAACATGCACCTATTTCGATCTGGCTGCAATTTGCGTATCAGTTCCAGGATATGCATATAATTTATAATGTTAAATTTTAATATTACTAAGATATTTGCCCATAGAAGTATCAGATAAAAAAATACAAATATCCCTCGACTTAGGACGCTTCGACTTAGGACATTTCGACTTACAACGCGGGAATAATTTAGACCACGACTCGCGTTAGAACAATTTTTATTTCGACTTACAACGCGATTTGAAAAGAAAAAAGATTCGTATCAAAACACACGTTCAAGTATTAAGACAGAATTTTCTTTTCTGTTTTTACTCAGTTTCTTTCCTGGTGCATATAACTTCTATTTTATTTGTTGAGCTGATATTTAAAGAAGGAATTTTGTTTTGGTAAAAGCAATTAGTTGCTTCGTTAAGGACCTTTTAAAGAAGTAAATTTCAACACTAGTGTAAAGGATTAGGCCAGCATAAGTCTGCGGCGGCAAATAGTTCCTGATCAATCATCAATTAAACGTTTTTGAAACGCAGAGCACCGTATGCCCGAAAATGCCAGCCCCACACTGTTGAGGTTTTGCCAACCGTGCGGTATAAAAGATCAAAGTTGGACACACGCTTGGAAGAGACAGAGACGATGTTGAATTCCCCCATCACCTCTGTCTTTGAAAAGAGTATGTTGTCTACAACGTTGACTTTATGTATCGCGCGGTTTAGTAACCCCGGACAGTGTGGGTGCAATCTAAAGTAAGCAATATACCATATAAAAACCAAAAAGATATTAGCTAGGCAACCTAGTAAAGGGCTTCAGCCTTTCCAATTCAGCTAAATCCATTATTTGTACCAAGGAACACGCACACAATAAAGAGTTTTAGCAAGTCGTAAAATCGTTGTGGCGCGACTTGGCAGTGTACGTCCTTAAATTGATAGCGTTAAAACTATTTCGGCCCTTAATTAAGCCGTACACACTATTCACAATATCCTAGGATACGGCAGCAAAGAAATATTTAAATTTTTATTGAACCTTTTTTAGCGTTTGCACGACTTGCTAAAAGTCTAGCTGGTGTGTAGTAACTCCGAAATAACATTTGTTACTTATTAGACTCCCTTGAATTATATTTATAAAAATATAATTTGTACACAGAATTTTCCAACTTATGGTAAGAATGAGGAACAGTTTCTATAAATGTAAGAAACTAATCCCATCTACAAATTTTCTACAATGTGAATAATAATGAGAATCATTTTTCATAAATTAAGTGTCTGTCGAATAATATGAGGTTAGATTTTGCTCATCCGTATCACCTTTAGATTTAACTGAACTTTTGTACTCATCTTCTGCAATAGAGTCGTCACTTTGGAATCGACATTTGCCATAAGGTAATTTATGTATTTTGATTTTGAACTCCTTTTATATTTTCGAGATTGATAAGTGACTGTATGCTGCCTGAATTTTTACTGGCTGGGGCTCGAACTACACTGCTAATTGCACAATTTTGCGGTCATATTTGAAGTTATGGTGATTAGAATGAGACTTTTTTCTTCAAATATAAGACGATCACCTCAACAAATAATAAGAAGCGCCACAGACCCTTCGATCGTTCGGCCCTCCGATCGTTCGGATTGCGAGATAAATCGGAAGGTGTATGGGACCACCGGGTTCAATTTTTTGATTTGACGTGTGGAACGTATTGCCAATGCAATTTTCCGTACAAGCTGTCATGACAATTATGAGTTCTAAGTTGCTCATATTTTGACAAAAACCTGTGGTCGTTCTTCATGCTGTGGTTGTGACGGTCATTCTCCATCAAAACTAGCAATGGATGTCAATCTTCCGTCGCCAAAATGGTACAATTTTCGCTATTTTGTGTTGTGTCTTAAGGACCGTGAGACTGTCAATTTCAGTTTGCCCGATAAATTGCCTAATAATAATGATGATGTACGGGCGGCAGATCGATTGTGGCCAATCGATATCCCAATCGATCGACCGAGAAATCTTCAGGTTTGTGGCGTCCTTAAGAAGTTTTCTATACCAGTGTTTTCTAAATTAAATTGTTAGATAGGAAAAGAGAATTCTGCCTAAATACTTATGCCCCAACAAAAATTGGCCGTCTTCGTCAGTTCACAATAAGAGAGCTCAAGAAGGGATATGAAAAATATTAGGCACGCAAATTAGTTAATGTTGATGTGCACATGCTTATTTGTTTTGAATGCTCCTTTTTCTTAAAAAACTGTATCATTAGCTAAAAAGCGCCGAGTTACGAGTTGTGACCGTGTTCTTGCCTACGTGCAATATGATTATTCGACTTACAACGTTTTCGACAATTAGCGTCCTAAGTCGAGGTATGCCTGTATCTTCCTTGCGTTAAACCTAGTCTACTTTTTATTAATTCATCGGGTATGTTAGGAGGGTCATTTGAATGGGAGGTAGGGGAACCCTTTGTCGGATTTAGCCAATTTTCTATACTGTTTAAGATTTTATAAAAACAAAATATATCTGACCAATATTTCAAACTGCCACCTTAATTATTTTGGCTGTATCGTGCGAAAAGACGGACACACGGACACGGACGGAATTTTTTAAAACCAATGTCTTTTCAAGGGTCACCAAAATTAATTCGTCTTATCACATAAATCCTTGAATTTAACATTTTCAGCGCCTCGTCCAATCCATTTCAAATACTATAATACATACAATACTAAATATTTCGAAAGTCACCGAAATAAAACAATTTTGGATTTTGCGTATTTTGAACCTGTTTTAAAGGACCAAAATACTGTAGTTGGATATATTTTGCAACTATACCAACTGTACAACTGGTGGATTTAAGGAGTTTTGCAACTGTTTGCATTTTTTAACGTCCTATTACGTCGTAGTTAATAAAATTAGTTAGAACATTTTTAATATTAAGTGGAATGAAATGGCATCATTATCTCAATTTTTCACAATTTTGGATTTAACATTGTTTTACAAATGGGCGAGTCAATTAGAGCTGCGAAGAACTAAAAAAAACTATTTGCCCCGAATTTGCCCCGGTTACTAGATAATTCACTGAGACTTCTACCGATGAGTCCAGTAATTTGTAATATAGCCACCTTTCAATAATTTTTATTAAGGAATATACGTGCATTATGTATAAGCTATTTCACTTTCAAAGACTCCGCTCACACGCATTTCATTTTCATCATCATCATCATTCGTGTTAAATATCTTCACCACACAATTCACATTTAACTACATATTTTGCCCTCGTGTTCAAATGAAATTGCATTCTCTATTCCTACGTTCATACGTACAAATCGTTTGACTACATTACCCCCTAGCCTGGCCAGTGTATCTATGGACTATTTAATTGTTTTAATTGTTTTTACTGTTTAATTGATTAATAAAATTCGATGACGTTGACATTGCAACGCGGCATACAAATAAATTTAAAATAATGATAGATGTGAGATCTTCTTGTAAAATTTTCTTAACGTACATATAGAATAATGTATGATGATGGTTTGTGTTTGTGATGATGATGATCAATATGAATGTCCAGCGATTTCATTATGTTAGACGATGTAGTACTAGTATTCGTCTTCAAACTAGGGATGGGTTATACAGTATCAACTTGATATTTTGTAACTGATACTTTTGTATACCTGATACAGGAAACTGTTACAAATCAAATGTATCTGATATTTTTTGTATCAATACGATTATCGTCCAGTCAAATATTGTTTTTTCCCCGTTGTTGCGTTATCCACCAAAATTAAACTTAAACATTTACACTTACCAGAACACATTAGCGCTATATAACTACTTATATAAAAATATTAATTAATTTCGTTTATCTACTATACTATAAAACGCATCTATCCCAACTTATATACATATACCACCAAAAAGTATATTCACAAGAATCTACTGCGTCATACAATTTTATTACAAAGAAAGTAAACCTGTACCTAAATATACGCAAAAACCAAATTCAACTGTCTGGATAAATTCTCACTTTATACATGCATTACAGAGCATGAACTAAAACAACATACAATAGCCAATACCGATTTTTCAATATAATTCTATAATTCATACCGTCTTACAGCTTCATACAAATAGTTCTACTACTACACTAATCTCAAATGTCACTATCCATACAATACTGATATCAACATCAAGTGCCAAAAGCCCAAAATATCAATCATGAATGTACTCATACTCGTATCAATATCAAGTAGCAGAGTATCAACTGCTCAATTTGATCCAATGTACTAATCAAGTAGCAGAGTATCAATTTGGTTCAATGTACTAATATCAACACCGAGTAGCAGAGTATCAGTTTGGATCAACATGGTTCAATATCAAGTAGAAAAGTATCAACTTGGTTCAATATCAAGTAGCAGAGTAACAGTTTGGATCAACATGGTTCAATATCAAGTAGAAAAGTATCAACTTGGTTCAATATCAAGTAGCAGAGTATCAGTTTGGCTCAACATGGTTCAATATCAAATAGAAAAGTATCAACTTGGTTCAATATCAAGTGGAAGAGTATCAACCTGTTTCAATATAAAGTAAGAGAGTATCAATTCGGTCCAGTATGGTTCAATATCAAGTAGCAGAGCATTGGACTTGATAAGTCGAGAACTATTAAAGAATAAAGATGAAACAGTGGAAGAAGCACATTTTTTGTGTGAATTTCAGTTTTTCGATAATGAAGATTAAGGCGGATCGAAGCGATCTAAGGAGGATTGGTTTATTTTTCATACAATTTCAAATATACGAGTAATGAAATCTGAAGAAAGAAATAAAGAAAGCATAGACGGATGGTTTCTAAGTTTTTTTTTATTTGTTGTTAATAATGCAAAGTAACATAATATAATTCTGACTTAATAATAAAATTACATTCAAATTAACATTTGAAAACGATGCAAAAGCATAACTTTATTTTTTATTATATTTTAAAAACACTAGCATTTTTACTTTTTCGGACCTACTTCGTCGGTCGTTCAAAATTAAAAATTGAAAATACTCTTTTGCTTGGAACAGATATGTTAATAATGGAAGACATTTTGAAGGTACGGGAAATTGTACGAACACCATTTTAGAGGATCTCCTTTAATTTGAATGATGAGTCTTTCCAAATATAATGTTATATAGTTCGACGTAATTAACCCTGGGGTCGTAAAACATAATACTGAATGAATGAATTAATGTTTTTTTTTTTAATTTTCATTGATACAAAAAGTGTCAGGTAGGGCAATGTATCAGTATCAATTTGTACCTGATACAACTTTTTATTACTCTGACCCATCCCTACTTCAAACAGCCAGTCAGAGGAAAAATAAAACAATGTCATTATCGTAAAATATGGGTGTGCGGTGTAGGATCATACGGCTCGCGTTCATTTCATAGTACATTGTCCACTAAAATATTTATTCTGTATCGCCGGCATGTCATGACTGAAATCATCAAAATATGTATACAAGAGAAATATGTATACAAGAAAATATAAAGAAAAAGAAAATACATATAAAGAAAAATATTTTTCTTTTACAGGAAAATTCTGGTTTTATTGGGTTAAAATTAGATAGAAATGATTCCGATTAAAAACAACACTATATACTCATTTATATTTTATTCTTTTTACACATACTTTTATGATATTTTGTCCTGTTTAAAATGGATGGTATTTTATTGTGTCGGCTTTGTTAATTTATTTTGTTTATTATGGGGGGTATACACGATATTTTGTCAACGATGTTGCTTATTAATATCCGCGCATAAGAGTTTTATCTTAATTTTCAGTCATTTAATAAATACATATTAGAGTCGACGGCACGACAATAAAGATTTATACGAAAGGGTGTTTTTCGGCAACATCTAAGAGAAAATATATTGAAGATATGTATACACATATTCATACATAATATATTATGGTCGACTCAAGATGCCTAATGATTTTCCCACGAATCGGTGTTCCAAGTAACTATTTATCGCCCATAATCCGAGATAACAAGATCAATTAGCACCATGACATGTCTATAGTAGGTTCCGGATAATTGACGTGTGATTATTAGATAGAGGTGAATTGGAAATTGGCACATGTTAGAATTATCACGTATTGAAAACTATGATTATACAAATTGGTATTGTTGACTTATTAAGAACATTATAGTGAGTTGTTATGTTAGTTGACATTGTATTTAATATTGTCGATACAAGAATTTTCACATCAGCAGATTTTAGGCCAACCTAATAGAGAAATATCGCTGCTCAACAAATTGACCAGTATGACGTCTAAGCGAGATATAATGTAGTGTACCCCCCCCCCCCCCCTATTTTCCCCCATACTCCCGCAAAGTGCAACTCACAGTATTACCTTAATATTATTCTGAAAATTCTTCGAAATAGCCAATATACTGAAAATAGAAATTCATCAACATAATGGTATCTCATGAAAACGAATCGAAACGAACAACAAACGGATACGGTGACTTTTGACCTTCACCACATAACTGCATACGTTTTCAATGGAAAACATTTTCCGTTTGGTCAAGGTATACTATAGTCGGTGGTAGAGGAGAAAGACTCAATAGTATTCTCCGTTTAAACAACCCTGAACTCCGGAACCACACAATTGTTACCTCCATTTGCTTTTACTACTCCATACTTCGTCTATATGATGAGAAAGAATGACCATGGTCAGTGTACTGCGAATTAAACGTAACGTAGGTATGACAGGGGTAGCGTGATGGACGAAGAAAATCCGGAAAAAGAATACTTAAACGGAACTATAGACGGGTACATCGCAGGGGTTGTTAAAATGATGAATTGTGTATGAGAAAGTTTTACTTAAGATTCGCATTATGATCGATATAAGGAATCGACAACGACTGTATGAACCCAAGTTGCGACGAGTCCGATTTTCGCCTAGGTGTGTGGTGTTGTCTCGTCAGCTCTGTTTGTTGACTAATGGATGATTAGGATGATTTAGTGATATAGCTAGAATATTGGAACACAGAAATTTATGAATAGTTCAGGCGATTTCTTTCAATTAGTCGACGAAGCGGTTCTTGATTATAAGATTGTCCTTGCTGTTTGCGGTATACATATTAGACAAAGTGGAACTTGTTGATTGGATTGACTTTAGTATCCAATGCATACTGTCAAGGTAAATTTATTGGTCGATATTGTTTACTTACTTAATAACAAAATTAATTAATTTACATATTTGGCGATAGTGGAATTGGTGTCCCAATTAATATTTCCATGGAAAGCATATTACGAGTTAGAAAAAAATTTATTTAAGTTCTCAAGATAATATCGACTTTGGATGACATGACCTGAAAATGATATAATGCCTATATTAATATAAATCAATTGATCTTAACCTTTGGTCCATAAGGAACCACGACTTGATAAAATTGGATAATTGCCGCAAACCACCAAAATGAAAATCTACAGAGAGTCATCCAAGTAATGAAATTTTCTATAGAACATGGTGGTTATCGTACTATACCTCCGTAATTTCATGGGGAAACTTTTAAAAATTTAATTTTGGCAATTTGAACTCTACATATCACAGTCTTAGTCTACGGTTTTGAATGATCTGCAGGTCAACGTGGTTAGGTTGGAATAGCTAAGCGCAAACGGATATCGGTTGTTTTATTTTGAGTGACCGAAATCGCCTAAAGGATTTTCGTGTGCTAATTCGTGTAGCGAGTAGCTGTTGTTTAGTTTAAGCTGACCAGACGTACAGCATTTTCACCTGTTGTACAGCATTGGGAAATGTACAGCATTGTCCCCATGCCATACAATGAAACCTAAATCATACATAAGAAGCTCATCGGCGAGGCTTGTGATCAAGCTTGTCCGCCTTTAAGGTGTAAAATTTGACCCCTGTACTCTGTATAATCTATTTAGCGGGATAATCGAACTTTGATATTTGGCAATCGTTAATTTTTGATAGCTCGGCAATCCTTCTCGATCTTACTGATATTCGGCACACACACTCCCTACAAATAAAACGGTCCTATCTATCCGCGTTCGGAAAACACTTATAAATTAATGGTAACAAACTTGGAGGAGTTTGAATTACTAGCAAAACTGAGTAACTGGAGTAAACTATGACATCAACGTAAACGTAGGAAAAGTTTTTGTAAGTAAAAGACCAATAAAACCGTTATTCGCAACAAAATTTGCTAAGTGCACCGTTCTCTTTCAATTTTTCAACAAAAACAATCAGCACCAGACGTTTGCGGTTGAAATAAAATAAAAAATTCCTTATTATTTGGCATTTCATTTTTGGTAAAGCAAACAAAGCACCCGAAGGAAGGCATTGTGTTATTGTATCGTAGCCTTACGCTAGAAGCTAGAGCCTGAATTGAGCAATTGCCGAAAATTTACCAAAAAGGCTGGTTTACTCAGAGTCTGCTAGACATAGCCTGGTATCATTCCATAGAAGAGGCATATTTCTAGAAGCTGAAATTTAGATTATCTACAGCTACCAATATTTAGGTACTTTGGGATGTGTCCTGCTGAGATTAGTATGTCTTGGACCCTAAGATTCTAATGATGATGGTCCTTATATAATCTTCAGGATTATTCCAGTAATACAGTATCAGCAGAATATTTTGCCACTAACGAATTAGAAGTAACATAAAACCCAGACCGGAGTTATATCTATCTAACAAATTTAAATTAACGAATTTCGTCTAGTAAAACAATTATGTTGCAATATGCCAAAAAGTACAGAACGACATTAGCGCAGCACTGGATGGTCTGCAGAGAGATTTAACGAGGCATCTTCAATGAAGTTCTGCTTCAGCGTGATCCAATTGAAGGTTCTGCGAAACAGGTCACACGTCACAGATCACAAGCCATTGCTGATGGCGCATCTATATCTCGGAACAAGGCATTAAGTAAAAAAAAAAAAAGAGAATAACCGGTGATCTGAGGAAATTGCGGGGCTTAGTCGCAATTGCCTGAATATGTGATGTCTGTGTCACTGTCAACGGGCAACTCAAAGATGATACTGGACTATTATAAAAACGCTCGACAATTACCGAAGCTCAACGTTAGAAAAACGAAGCAAAATTGTTTCAGAAAACTCTGCGACGACGCGGATATGAACCCGTGGGAAATGGCGTACAAGGTGGTGATGAAGAAGACCGACGCAGCTCCAAAATATTGTCTCTGTCCTGTTCCCTCGACATGAGCTAATGACCGTGGGACAAGGTTCATCGGAGTAGATGATTCACATTCCGGCTATAACAGAAAATATAACTATTCGGGTAATAACTTTGGCAAGCTGCTTCAAGATTAGAGGAGGGCAAAACTCCACAACCATAATAACGTTGAAGGCTGCAATATGTGCTGCTAGTCAGAAGTTCGTCAAAGTCTTCGAAACTTGCTTGGCAGAAGGCATCTTTCCAATATCATGGAAATGGCCTTTCCAAACCAAATAAACCGGCTGAAGAGCCAACCTCATATCGACCAATCTGCCGGCTCGACACCTTGGTAAAACTGTTGGAGAGAATAATCATACTGTAATCGGTGGTTGAAGAAAAAGGGTCGGATTGACAGTATGGTTCAAGACAGGCGAAGTCGAATGCAATTGAATTGGTTACCAATTTGGCAAGGGAATCGCTTGAAAATGGCATATGCTGTTCTGTGGTGACGCTCGATGGCAAGAAAGCTTTAAGTTCCGTAAACGACTGTACCTGCCCCCCCCCCCTCCACACCTGGTCTCAGGCTCCACCAATGGTCCGCAGATCACCGGTAAAGTTGCGGTGATTTACACCAAAGTCAGAAACACCTTAACCCTTCTGTCGGCACGAAGGTCTGGCCAGACCTTTAGCACTATATTTTGGTGTAAAAAGCATAGAAGATGAAATCGCAGCGACTTCATATTTCATGATATCCTAGAATAATATGTTTGGAAGCATTATGCAAAAATTTGAAAAAATCTGTTGAAGTTTTGAGTATGTTTTTGATGATTTTTAATTTATAGTGCTTTTTGATACCCAATAGGTCTGGCCAGACCTATAGTTATTCCCCCCATTTTTCTCTTGAAGTAAGAAGTGCAAATATTAAATTCTGTTATTTATGATGTAATAATGTCATTTAAACTCAATCTGAACTATAAACGATAAAAATTTCTGTGATTTTTCTATAAAAAGCCGTGAAGTTCGGAAAATGGGTATGCCTAATTTCGTCACATTTTATAACACCACCTAATCAAGTGAGATTTGATCCTAGGAAATTCAACCCAGTTTTATTTCCTTTGTAATAGTAAGGACTAAGTATGAGTGACTTGCAAACGTCTTTCTAAATAGATTTGATTAAAAAATTTACGAAAAATTTAGAATTAAATTATTTTTGCCTTGAAAATTCCCTATTTCTTCCCACTTATTTCCCTAAATCTGCAGACTAATATCGAGGTAAAATCTGCCAACAAAGTGCTTAATATTTCCTCAAAGATATTTGAATTAGAAAATTCGATCGAAATATCTACTAGATAAACACAATGCAAATAGCGAAGCAAAAAAAGAAGAAAATAAGGGAGAAACACGTTTGTACTAATACCACCTCAAAATATATCTACTTAAAAACGTTTCCAGTATATCTACAAAAATTATTTTGATGCTTTTATTGTTGAAAAATTGCAGTAAAGAATGGATAGAATGCGATTTTACCGATAAAAATTTTACTTTTTCTAAAAAATAATTTTTTTTTTCTCAGTAGGTCCAGCCAGACCTATTGGGTATAGAATATGCATATTGTAGTAGGTGCCGACTGAAGGGTTAAGCAAGAACAACGCATTGATCTGGGCCAAAACACGGCCTATGCGCTGTAGAAATTAGTCTCAAACATTTCATTCAGAAACACGAGAGATTTGAATTGAACCGTTAGTTTACCTAGACTTGATTTTTTTTTCTTTCGTCAAATGGACATAATAAGGTCTTATATTGAATAACTATTCAGGCTCAATAGCTTGGTCATGACAATTTTGAAAAAATGTGGCCGAACTTCATGCTAGATAACGTAACATGATAACACACTTTTTTGTTCTTACTTATTGGGCATATGGATCCAAAATGATGGTGAAACATGCCATGCAGCTCCTGACATAGTTCAATTATAGCATGGACAATTATTGGGTATTTTTTCGATGATAAGATTTGGCCCCCTAAACCGTATAGAATTCTACGCCAGTGGACTTTTTTTATATTGGGTTTTTTTAAAGACGTAGTTGCGTGTTTCGACTTTAAGTTGGTGGCATCAAAGGATTGCAGTAGTTTATTTCGTCTTTCGGATATTTTGCGATCAGACTAATAATTTTCAAGATATTTGCGAAAAACAAAAACCCCCCTCCTCCGTCACCATCTCTCCCCCCCTCAAATTAATGTAATTTTTTAGTGCGATGTTACTCAAAAATTTGAATGAGAGTTTTTATGATTTTGATTGAATTTGAAGACAAGTATTATTGACATAAAATTTTTTTTATGTGAATATTGAACACTTACACGGATTCCACTCAATTTTGTATGCAGCTTTCGTATAAACATCCACTCAGACTTGTAAATTTTCCTAATTCACTTTGTATGGGGATACCGTTAGTTTTGGCCGGCTGGTAAAAATGTTTGTTGGGGAGTATAATGGGGCTTAGACTAGGCACTCAACCAAATATGATCAGCCTGGTGTCATTTAAAGAGAAGTCACTGACATGTCATTTTGAAAAATGTTAGAAGGAGTGAGGGGGGTGTTCTTGGTCGGAGCATTCCATTATTTTGTATAAACCAAATAAATTTTGCTAGCAATATGTATATGGACAAGATCCTATGACTCTTCAAAGCGTATTTGATCAAGAGGTACAGTGCGAAATCTAAAATTCAATAATTATAAATACTTTTGGGTCTATGGTATAATTTTCTGAGAAAGAGTGTTATATATCTTTACAAAGGATATTTGATGTAGTTTAACTTCTCCTCAGGGTATTTTGCGGGTGGTCTTTTTGTTTACAGTTATTTGCAGAAATCTGAAATTTTACCCCTTCGCCATCCCTCCTCCCTTAACCCGACACACAAATTAGTGTTACTTTTTACTGCCTATAGTAGTGGACAGTATATTCAGCAATTCGGCATCAACATTTTACCTTTTTTATGTTTGGGTTTGACCGTTTTGGACTAATTGTCCTACACTATTGCTGATTTGTAAAGAAATTTGACTTTTTACGGGAGCAGCCGTTTTTTGTAAAAATAAATACATCTTGCATTCTTTTTGGGACACCCTACACGAATTGATATGTATTTTGTCCAATTAAATAAATGTAATCAAAAATCCAACATTGCCAGAGGCAATTTCAAGAATCCTTTCCTTTCGTAATATTTAGCTCTCTCTCTCTCTCTCCCAGTTTTTCCCAATCCAACTTCTTTGACTATATGAAGATACCTTATGCTGCCTTATGCTTAATTGTTTGTCGCACAATGTCTTTCGTTCAATGCATTTATTTTAATTGAAAGGAATCGTCTGTGCAAACTTATTAGTTTCCCTTGTGCAGATACCTTTACTGCATAAAGCTCTGCGACAATATTGCTGGAAATGATGCCACAAGAAAATATCTTAATATACCGTGTTCCGTGCACGTCTCGTGGAATAGGTATTTCAAGCACTCCTTTAAGTACCACAAACTTATCGTAAAAAGGGAAATTTATGTAGACACGAGAAATTGCCAGATTGCTTGAAAGTATTGTACCATTTTGTGAAAAACGGTTGATAAAATTCTGTACTAAAGTTGGTGTGTGTGTGTGTTTGGCGCGTGAATGAAAACTTTCGTCCTAAAAGTCAACGAAGGAATATTTATATATATTAAAGCCAATGGAGTTAGAAGTCAGCATTAACATAAGCTGTACTTTTAGCGAGATGTTGCTTTTAGAACTTGAGCGATAAACTTATATGATTTAGTAGCGAATTTCTGGAAATTCGCATACATATTTTCTACTATGTATTCACTTTTACTTTCTACCATACCCCTGATCTGCATACAATCAGGGGTGATATAAACTCATCAATAAATTTTATGCGCCACCAAGTCGTATAAAATTTCGGCGTGCATTTGAAAAAAATATGTAACATACGACTTGGAGTATAACGAATGAGAACATCTCATAGTCCAATCATTTTAGCATTTCTGATAAAATAATGTTACTTAAGGCCATGAAACAATAAATAAGAAGGAAGCGCAGAAGCGTGTACAAATTTTCGACTCTCTCTCTCTCTCTGCGCATATATAATATTCGAAACCTTTGAAGTTGATTAGCCGATTACAGAATTTAATTGACACACAATTCCTTAATGCGTCGATTCCTAGGAAAATTTTGAATTTGTGTGGAATTTAATTATTTTATCCGACTTCGATGGAAAAAGCTCTCTCATAAGCGAACCGCGTTATGTTTAGTTTGTGATTCATGTGTCTGCGCTTGTGAGGCTTTTGAAACTGTGACGTCGACAGCATCAAAGTTGGCTGGACGAGTTGACTCCATTTTTATCAATTCTGGAATCTTTCCAAAAGTTTTTCTTGGAACAATTAGTTTTAAACCCCTAGCATGTTATAGTTTTTTTGACATGTATATGTCTTTGCGGAGGCTACCTGAGAAATACTGGGTGTCGTTCCGTAAAAAAGCGTCACGAAAAACTGTAACGAAAACGTTTAACGCTTAAAATCGACCTTCCCGTAGTTCGATTTTCACCAAATTTGGTATACATTATCCTTTGATCGCTCTGACTCAGAATCGACAATCACGATTTTGATAAGTTGCCGGAATAGCGGTAAATTCGCCATTGAAGCGAACGAAAATTCATCCTTCAATTGGTTCTCCTGGCTCTCCCCGTGGACCGCTGTCGACCAAACTCGGATGGAAGTTAAGTGGTGTGATCCTTAACATTTTGGTGCCACCACTTCTTATGAAGAAGATGTCCTTGGACACAAAAGTCCTTTTTTCTGTGGGAATGCATTATAGACGCTATGTATAAGGATATGGATATCAAAATGCAGAATCCGTTGCGACGAGTCTTGTAAAATCACGACAACTTGATTTTGAGTTTTATTAAAGGATATTACCACCAAAAAGGACATTTTTCTAGCATAGAAAACTGAGTATGGGCATTATGGGTGTCGTTCGAAAGGTGATTGTTGAGGTATTGTATGTGATCGGTTTCAAAATATTTTTTTTTTTTTTTTAAAAAGATATGATGTCCCAGGGGGGGTTCGAACCGTCGAACCGAACCGTCGTCAATACTAGGGATGTAACGGATGTGGTTTAGCGGATGAGGATGAGGATGCGGATGCGGATCAATGAAAATGTAAATTTGCAGATGCGGATGTGAATGCGGATGTCATAAAATTTGCAAATGCGGATGCGGATTAGTTAAAAAAATATATGAAGTGAATTTTACTAATACCGAAAATCAGATACTATTCAGATTTCAGGAATATTCGACATGTTAGAAGTAAAAGTACAAGGAAGGGCCAGCTTAACAAAATGTGCAATCCTTTTGAAAGCTGGACAAAATCATTAGCTTCATTAAAATGCAGTGTCATAAGGGAAAGCCTTTCTTTTCCATTAATTTTTTTCATTTTGGAGCTTTTTTAAATAAGCCCCATAACTTTTGAAAGAATGCCATTTCAGCCGTAAAATTGTGTATACCTATTCACAATAAGTTAAAGATCATTTTAAGTTAAACATTGAGTCGCTCCGGTCATGGACACTCATTATCCCCCTCCCCCCATTTGTATTTGTCAAAACGGTATGTCCATAATTCCCCCCAAAATTGGAGCAGAGTGCTAAATTTGGTTTGTTGCAGTTTGTTCTACGTACTACTCATTTTATAATCTGTAGACAAAGTTGTCTTGGGTCACTAATAATTTGATGTAGTTTTTTTCGTCCTAAGACCATTTTTCTGTATCTATTGCCTTTTCTGAAATAATCCCAAAAAAATTTAAAAAATGCCCCCCTTTCACCCCTTTTTTTAAGGTTACGGACCCCCAATCGGTTGGGACTTTTAATGCCATAATCTGTGGACCATCCCCAACCATAATCAAAAAAAAAATCCGATGTAGAATTTTTGCCGTTCGATGGCCATATTTTGGCCCAATTTTCTTAGACTAATATCTACATGCATTAGATTTGGTTTCTTGCAATCGCTTTCGCTATTAATTCTCTATTCTATGAGTGGTTTAGAATGTAGATGATTAGATGGGAAATTTTTTTTTATTGATATCCGCATCATATCCGCATACAAAACTGCGGATTGCGGATGCGGATGAGGATGTCAACATGAGGATGCAGATGCGGATGCGGATGTAGAATTTGATGCGGATTATCCGCAGTTGCGGTGCGGATGCGGATATCCGCAACATCCCTAGTCAATACCCTCCTAAAAGTCAACAACGACCACCAAGCCGCTTTGACCACACTGCGCCTTGTCAGTACGAATAACTTTAGCGATCATCATCATCTGGTCTGTAGTCATCACACAGTGCAGGATAGTTACGTGGAGACGTGCAACGGATGGCTGATACAAATGCCTGGTACAATATGCAAACGGCGAGCAGGTGTAAATTGAATTTTCGATTGCATATGCGTGCACTTTCGAATTTTCACATGTAAAACACGCGCGTAAAAAAGAGGCATCCAAAATGCATACGATTTATCGCGTAAATTTACGAAGAGTAGAAAATCAATAGTCGTTTTAGTATGATCACCAAAATCAAAAGAATGTTCAGGTAACTTAAATAAAAAAGAAAAAAATGGACGCCCCCCCGTGGCGACTCGAAAACGTCACCCCATGCACCAAACACCTATCATCTAATCTACTCGGCTATGCCGATCTCGATGATGGCAAGTAAATCTAGCGATTATCACTTATTATCTCGCACAGGTCGGTGCATACAGGTGTCGTAGTTATCGTTAGTTGAAGAGCTTCTGGGCAACGGAAGAATGATA
Source organism: Microchrysa polita (assembly GCA_949715475.1). NCBI lineage: Eukaryota > Metazoa > Arthropoda > Insecta > Diptera > Stratiomyidae > Microchrysa > Microchrysa polita. Next base: position 126,762,219 of record OX454415.1, on the reverse strand, counting down.
TTGTGTGTTCGGAGCATTGTGGGACGTTGGTTGACAGTGGTTGTACAGCCACTGAACGTTGAATGTTGAAATGAAACAGTACGTAGCAGTGGTTGTATAGTACGTACGTTCGAACATGATCATGTGATGTTTGCTAGATTTATCAGGTCAATATGTAGTCGATGTAGCCTGGTTGGGTATCCGCCAAGCTTGGTGCGCAGGGCAATGTGTTCGAGTCCCCACAGCAGCATATAATTTTTTTTCTTTTATTAGTGCCCAAAACATTTTTTTAGCTTGGTGATAGTTATTTGGAACATAGTAAAACACGTGTGATTATTTTAAGGAAATTAGGATGTGTACGCTGGGTTGTTCCGTGACAAAATGTGACATTGTAAAACATAGCGAAAAACTAACGAAGCTTTAAGTCAATTGGTTCTCTTGGTTCCACCTGTGGAGCGATTTGGATGAAACTCGGATGGAAGTTAAGTGGTGCGATCCTTATAATTTTTGTGTCGGCGGCACTTGTTATGAGAAAGATGTCCTTGGACAAAAAAGGTCCCTTTTTCTTTGGGAATGCATTATAGTGGATATGCATATAAAAATACAGTATTTGGTGAGTTGAGCCCTTTAAAATCACCACAAGCTCATTTTGGGTTTTCGAAGGATATTATGTACATATGTACCACAAAAAAGGACACTTTTCTAAGGAAACTGAGAATGGGCATTATGGTTGTCGTTCGAAAGTCGATTGGAGTACTATATTTAATCGGTTTGAAAGGATTTTTGGGCTTCTGGAGTGACAAGATAACGGCTGATGCAATGTGGATTATTTTGTAAGCAATAACGTAGACATATACATGATCTAAGATTTTTCCCCTAAGGGAAAACTTCTCGGAGTTTTTTCTATTTGGAACCCGGTATCAGTCTATTTAGGTAGGATTATTTCAATTTAACCTCTCTAAAACGTTTCATGGCAAATGACATATATTTAATAAAATCTGAACGATGATGTGTGTTCTACTATATCAACAAAATAAATCAAATCGCGATTTTATTATCAACTTTGAAAATGAAATAAATTGACATAAACAAATACCCTAATCGATTCCAGCTTAATTAATAATTTTATTTTTCATGTTTTCTAATTTATTAGATTTTGCTCTATAAGCACATGTTGTAGCCATTTGGAACTGTCCGTGTGTGGTATCACCTACAAATGTGTATGTATAAATGAAATAATACAAACGAGTACATATTCAATTAATTTTCATTAATAAATTTCATACTTGGAGAACATGTAGGTCAATCGATGTGCAGTGCAGGTAAATACGAGTTGTACTACATATGTACGTGTATAGACGTAATTTGAGTTGATTAGGTAATTTAATGTATAGTCATGTGAATTTGTGGATTTTGGAAGCAGAGCAGAGAACAACAAAACGTTGACATTGAAACGATGCACTGAGAAAAAAAAAGTAGACCGATCATCTAAAAAGTAGCTGAAATCGACTAAAGTTTGTCTTTGATTTTCAGCTTATAATTCAGTGTAGTAAAAACATCGACGAAGATATGGACAATATTTTCCTACTCCTTATGAGTTAAAATATCTACTTAATGTACAAACTCAATTAATTCTTTTGTAAAGATAGGTATTTATTGTGTATAAATTGGCCAATGTCAAATGATTGAATTGCTTTGAAGAAAAGTTTTACTACTTGACAGGAATATCAACGATTTATTGTAGTTAAATTTTATATTCGAATAATAGACTCAACAACTTTAGTAAAATAATTCTTTTAGCTTTTTTTTCTCTAATATTACGTGATTAAATAAATGAATTTAATATAGTATATTCAGCTGCGAAAATGAGAGAAATTGATGTTTTCTTTAGTAAGATTCTCTAAATTTAAATTAACTACTTCACTTTAGATAAGAAAAAAATCTAAATAGTTTTTTTCCGTGTAGTAGAGCAATCAAGTTCCTACTTATCAATAACGTGAATTAGCAAAGAAAGTTTTCTCTCTAGAATTGCCATTATCATTAATTCGTAATCACCGTGTCTTCAAAAAATACGCGTAATCGCAATAAAAAAATATTGTTTTCCTATAATCACGCGACACCAGTCAAAATGACTCATTTTCAGTCACGAGGTTTCATAAATTCAATAATTCCCATTTAATGTACTTTACTCGTATATTCTCCCTGTTCGTTATATCGACGTTTTTACAACATCAAAAATATCAACTTTTTGATGCAAAAACACCAGAACAAATGAAAATTATGTAGGTATGTAATAAAGTACTCTACTTGATTATCAGCTCCATATTTTAATGTCATGTGATTGCAAAAAAAACTTGTGTGTCCTGATAAGACTGTCTGAAAAAATGAAATTAATCTCTTTATGGATGATTGGCATGTACTTTGAGTTATGCGAGTATACACATGCGATAATCGGAAGAGATGTGAAAGGATGCAAGGCATGTTTTTAGATTTTTTACCATAAATAGACTTAAATCGTTGTATATCCAAAAATCGGAAATTGACCGAAAAATACAATACAATCCCGTAACAAGATATAATTATCGATTGCAGTTGAAAAATATGGGCCACAATTTTCCAGTTGAGTTTGATATGTTATTATCTGTACATAATTGTATAGACGGCTGTCATAATCATATAGAAGATGATTGATTGATGAATTATTGTTTGGACTATACATCATGGAATTTAGTGATGTTTTTTTTTTATTTTTTGAATGGGCACTGACCTTTTCTTGCGCAGACTTCACCAGAAGCTAATGTATTGGCACTGATACTTTTCGATTGCAATTGTTCTCTCATATTCTTTAGCATAATGTGTATTAGTTGTGAACTGGGTTTTATTTTCGATTTCTTATCACTAGGTAGTTTACATTGCTCTTAGAGAAAGCATAGCAACTCATGTGCATGCGTTAGTCCAGAGTGGGCATCAGAAAATAAAAAAGGACACCATTTTCACACTATTGCAGTTCATAGTACAGTACAAGCTCGGAAATTTTAACACAAAAAGTTTTGACCTGTTCAAATTTCTAAGATTTTAAAATTTCCAAGCGTTAACTTTTCTCACTAAAGTACATAATAAAACAAACAAATATCCAATTTTAAGTTGGTTTATGAGTTTATTGTTTTCGTTCTTATTGATATTTACATATTAACGTGATATGGAATGTTAGAATAATTATTTATGTTGGAAATAATTTGTAATGTACTTTTGTTTTTTGCAATTCGCTTCTTCAACCATTAATCGTACAGCTTTGTCGCGGGCACTTTGTATAGCAGCAATCTCAGCAAAAGATAGTTCATTTTCTTGAGCCCATTGAAGTAGTCCATTTGCATAGGAGACTGCATTTGTATGGCAACATTTTCTGGGAGGAATCGTTTCTTCTTCGTCTGAATCTTCATTGCATGAGGTCCCAGCGTCGTCATCCAATTCTAGTTCGTCTGAATTCCAAGCAAGAACATCAGTCTCACGAATAGACTCGTACCCTATCCTTTGAAGAAGCAAAATAGCTTCCTGCACATCAGATTGAATGGAGTCATTGACTTCAATTGAGGGGCTATCGTTTTCTTCATTTTCGTCAATGTTAGGGATGTCAAACAATTTATTCCAACAATTACGAAGAGCATCAACGGTAATCTGGTCCCAAGCAATTTTCAAATTGATGATCGCATCTTTAACACTAATTTTCTTCAAAAGAGCTGAAACTTCTTCTTCGGGATGTGCAATAATTGTCGACATCAAACTTTTTTCTGTAGAGTAATTTTGTAAGCCTTATTGCATTCTGATCCATAGGCTGGATCAGTGCAGTGACATTGGCAGGTAGAAATAACACAACAATGTTTCCGTCAGCGCTTTCTATTTTGTCAGTCGGACAATGACTTGGGGCGTTATCTAATAAAAGTAACGCTTTCTTCGGTAAGTTGTGCTCTTCCATAAATTCGCAGACTTGTCTTATAAAGGAAAAATAGAACCAGTTTTTAAAGATAGTGCTGGTCATCCAAGCTGACCTAGAATTAGTATATTCCAAGGGGTTAGCGAAATTCTTCATACAACGTGGTTGTTTTGATTTGCCAATAACCAACGGAACAAGCTTATGGGTTCCAGTAGAATTAGAACAGAGCATCACGGTTAATCGTTCCTTTGGCGTTTTCAGTCCAGGCGCTGTTCTTTCCTCTTTTGACACCAATGTCTTCTCAGGTAAAAGTCGGTAAAATTGGCCGGTTTCATCTGCATTATAAACTTGTTCGGCGGTTAATTTCATTTCCTTCATCTTATTTTGCAGCTGAAGCTGAAATGGCCTTACCGCGTCTACATTATTGGAAAGCTTTTCCCCGGAGACCTTTAGCCATCTGATGCCATAACGACGTTTAAAGTTTTGGAGCCAATAATCACTAGCGTTAAAGTCCGAACCATCGCTTCTACCTGGCAGATTTTGAAAGATTTGTCGGGCCTTTGTCTTTACTATGTCTCCATCCACGTTGACATTTCTTTGTCTCTGAGTCAATAACCAATCGTAAAGTTTTTTTTTCCATTTCCGGGAATTCACATTTGTGAGTTGTTTTCTTCTTTAACCCCAAGTAGCTGCTTGCTGTTGCATTTAAAACTGCAGTGCCTTGTTTCCTAATGTATGAAATTGCGGATTTGCTAACACCATACTTTGCTGACAAAATACCAGGACGAACGCCTCGTTTCAGTTGATCGACGATCTCAGCTTTTTTTTCAAGCGACAACCGTATTTGTTTCTTATACTGCTTGAGAGACATCTAAACAAAAAACCACTTAAGCAAACACAAACATAAACTTTAAAAAATCTTACTTTCACACTACTTAATACGTATCCCCACGACGAATTAAATATTGATTTTCATACGTTACACGTGCACATGCAGAAATTAAACTAAACCGTTACCGCTGTCTAGAACAAGTGGCACGAAATTCAAGAAAAAACGAGAATTTCTTCATCGCTTGGAAATTTGAACTTCGTGTTCAAATTTTAGAGCGTCGTGTACATTCTTTTCCTTGTTTAGATTTCCAAGCAATTCAAATTTGCGAATGTTAAAATTTCCGAGCTTGTACTGTATGTGTGAAAATTTTATTCAAATGTCAATTTTTTGTTTACAATTGAGAATATAAAATCCGCGTAATATTTATTACTCTCTTAAAATGCCGACTTGATGATTAACCCTTCTGTTTGCGTATAGATCTAGAAAGACCATTGGTACTATATATTGGTGAAATATATCGTTCAACAATATTTTCCTCCCCTTTCCATATATTGACGGCCACCAGTGGTGAACCTACGTAGGGGTTTTGGGGGTTCAAACCCTCTCCGAAATTGCTCGACAAAATATAAGATACAAGTCGGGTTAATACAAAAGCAGGACGTTTCCCACAAAAATAGTTCTAACAGACGGAAAATGACGGCGCGAACGACAACCTTTACCGAATTTGAACACTCAGGACCAACCAGAGTCCGAGCTACAGAGGTCCGAAAACCCGTACTTGTTCCGTCGTGTAAACATAGTCTTAGTCGCTTCTCACTTTTGATTTGTTCAAATTTCTCCGTTTTTCTTTGGCGTGCTAGATAATACTATACATAATATGTTATGTACTAATTATACATTTAATTCCATTGAAAGCTCCCTTTAAATTGCATTTAAAAAAAACTTAATCCCTTTGAATAATTCCAATCTACAAATTAAAGCTTTTCGCAATATCCATATAGTCGCTACGGGGCAACCTGCTGATTGACAATTAATTGTCAACCATTGATAGTCAAGTGTTGAAGCCTACCTGGTATGAAATCAATCGACAAGAGAATGCAATTTACCTCCAACAGCGGCACACTCAATTTCCAATGAAGTCGCTATACGCTAATGGAAGTCATTCGTACCAATTCAATGTCATTAATTTGCTTCGACCCATTCCGAAATGGGACTATACAGAAAGTTTCACATGGAACTCTGTTCTGGTTCTGGTGCATCCGTTTCCGATATTCACGTGTACGTGTGCATACTATGCACAATGCACGTGTAAGTAAACGCAATAAATGCACGTAAAACAACCCCATCCCTTCGAGAGATTTGCTGATGGCATTATTGATCGGAATAAATGTGACGATATTCGCATAAATACTCCAGCGATGTGTGAGGTTAGGTAGAAGAGGTTCAGTGCGCATAGACAGGATACGATTAAATGTCATAGATACATAGTTCAATAGACATGGTCAAGATTAATTGACTACTACTTGTTGCACTCTGAGTCTATGGGTAAATTGCACATTGGGTATTCTTTTGCAAAGAATTGGAGCATAGAAAAGAATCTAATACTAATAAACTCAGTTCTTTCAATATTCACGTTCAGTGAATAATCCATAGGAGGCGAATATATTATTTTTCCCGTAGCATGCTTCCTTAGAAAGGATTTTGTCATGTATTCCAGGAGATTAATTTTTTTATGTTAAGAAGCTATTCTTATCCGCACATTGCCGGGAGCAAGGAAACGAGTGTCGGCGTAGATATCCTCTCAATGGGAAAATCGATAATTCTAATTTGGAAAGCTTAATTAATTTGCAGTAACATATGAATCTTGAATGGTTGCATTAAAAAATTGCAAGTGCTGAAAAAGCGCTACACTTGCTCATTCTGAATAACTTCTCTTTGGTCAGTGTGCGGCAAATTTATTCAAACTTATTTATTTATTCAAAACTGGTAGCGGTTGACAAACGCTTAGTAATGATAAAGCATAACGGTGAATGAAAAATCCCATAGAAACATTAACACGAACACAGTGTCCGATTTGATAATTAAATTTATTTGAATATCTGGTCTAAATATTTAAAAAGTTTAACCAGATGTTGGAGCTACTTTTCGATGTAATTTTCTTAGTGTATATGCGCATCCCATGATTCTAGAAATTCAACGGTCGGAGCCAAATTTTGAATTATTTTTTTTTTAGTGAATGCACATACCAAGTTCCAGACCAGGATGTCCAGCTTAATTTCTACCCGAGCCACATTGATGGTATGAAAAGCGATGGTTGGCCAAACTTTTTTATAAGGAAAAGTATACTCTTTCATGCCCGTTTGTAAGGCACAAATATATGATGTGATTAATTTCAAATTATTGATATTTTGAAATGAGACCATGAGACCATGGCGGACATATTTTCTGACAGGCGCTTTTGGCAGGAGTCGGGTAACACCTGTCGACGAGGACGGAGAATAGAGTTTTGATGAATGGAGTTTTGGTGGGAAAATAAGACGAAAGACCCCCTTTTTGAAATAAGAGTTAAAATACTGACATTATCACCAGACAGCGCTGGTTGCCTAGCAAAGTGCCCATTTCCCCGCCAGGAGCGCACCATCGATTAAGTTTTTTACTAGAGGGATTGATAAGGCCGTGATCTGGCTAATCCTCGATTCAATTAAATAATATGCGTCCATCAAAGCTGTCCATCAGCTATCGCTCGTTCCACTTATCTTTTAAAGCCTGGTAAGGTAAAATACCCTATTTTCGTCATGTTAAGGAGATTTCTGCCATTTCCAAATAACAAGGGTAACAAATTGGGTTATTTTTACAAACTATGCTCATAAGTATAAAGTTTGGGAAGTTTACTATGAAATTATAAAATCTAAAAACTGCAATTGTTTTATGATATATAGTTTTTTAGAAAAAAATTAAAATTACTTTAGACTCCCTAATTTCGTCATAAAAAATGGTCGTGTTCCTAACTTCGTCATGGCGGGCACCTAATTTCGGCTATGAAAAGCAACTGTTTCTTTTTAAAGGTAATATCAGGCTAATTTCGGTCGCGGCCGAAATTACGATACCCTTCGCTCTACTCGTGCTAAAAGTTTTTTTCGGGCGTACCTACGACTAACCCCCCATGGCAGCCCCATGACCTCATTGGCCGATTTTACCGATTCAAACTTACAAACTGTCTGCAGCAAAAAAAATCAGCTTCATAGCTTTTAAAGTGGCTGGGATGATCCTTTACGGACTAAGGCCCGTTTATAAACATACTTTAATTCAGGGAGACCTTGAGTCAAGGATGCCGAAATTAAAAAAAAAAATTAAATGCCATTTTCCATACTTTTTCATAGAAATCACTTATTCACGAGTCAATGCATCCTTGATTTAAGGAGAAACTCAAGGAGACCTTGAAATTTTCTATTGAAAACTTAAGGTCTCCTTGAGTTTCGTCTTAAATCAAGCATGCATTGACTCCTGAATATAAATGATTTCTATGAAAAAGTATGGGCAATGACATTTAATTTTTTGAATTTCGCATCCTTGACTCAAGATCTCCTTGAGTTAAGGTATGTTCATAAATACGGGCCTAAGACTTTTTTAATCTTAGGGCATGGAAAAAATGCTATTTCATCACAATTAAAGATCTGGGCAAGATAACATTTCTTTCAGCTCAGGAAAACCGTTGATGTAGGATGCAACTTCCAGTTATCAGAGCTCTTCCAGTTGTCAAATTTTGAGAAATTCTCACTGATATTTCTGGATTCCGTTTCAGGAACCCTGTGTATCATTTTTTCCCGGCAGACCGTCTTTGAAGGGGCTTTTCCGATTCATCTCTCATCATCTTCCCTTCTGCTGCTATCAGAATTGTAGGAGCTCCTATTTTTTTCACATGTTTCCTGAGTTTTTTGTCCTGGAGAGTTGTTTTCGGGATCCCATATCTTTTGGCTACCTCGCTAGTTGATTGACCCTCTGCAATTTCTTTTAATGCCATAGCAAGCTGATCTTGACTGTATTTTCTCGTTGTCATTTCAATTTCTGCAAGATTTTGTTATATTTTTTTTTCAATAATTATTGAGTCCAAGTTCTATTTACAAAAATGACGAGTTAAAGAATACTTTGAATGAAACATTATTTCATATCGTCATAGTGACGAACTAAAGTTGTACTGTGCTGAATTTCGTCACGATTGATACTATAATATGAAAGCATATTTTTATGTTTTATTTGTAAGAGTACTTTCATGTTATTGTTACTGAATGCTTCACTTAATTATTATTCGTTAGTATTACAAATTAAACTTAATATAAAGATTTTCTTGAGCATCTATGGTGAGTCTGTTTAAAAAAAAAAGTGTTACGAATTATGGCCAAACCTATCGAAAATTGGTTGAAATAACAGTGACGAAATTAAGTATTAGGTATATTTGTACTTTAACGGAGATTTTAACACCAAAATATGACTAATATTTTAATGATGACAAAAGAAATTTTGCATAAAAAAGTTTTTACTCAAGACCTAATTTCGTCATCATGACGAAATTACGCCCATGCCAATTATCACTATGTTTTAACTTCGTCATCCTTTTTTTTTAACTTATCATAATAGAATGCAAATTATTATTCGATAAATAGAATAACAAAAGCATATTTCGTTCAAAACACACAAACAAAAGAATAATTCACTTACTATTTCACGAACAACACTTGAGAAAAACACGTTAGTCCACTAGTCGAAACAACAACTGACACTGCTCAATTCACGCATTTCAGTTCTGACGACACTCGGTGTCCTTTTTAATTTACGAATGTAGTGCAATAAAGTTAACAAATAGGTGATATCGATTGCATATTACCACTATATTCAGAAAATAATAACGGTTTTTAGTAGGTGCATTATATGTTCCTATTTTATTTGAAAATATCAAATGTGACGAAATAAGGTACCCTGACGAAATATGGTTCATTTACCTTATACCTAGTAACGCAATTATAGGCAAAAGGAGCTCACGATCAAGTGAAACATTTTACATATTACAAAGAAAACATTTTTTGTGCACGCCTGAGTTTGTTTACATGATTTTGTCGTCTTTTGCATTATTTATTTTTTTGCATAGGGCGCTTTTGACCTATTCTTTCAAAGTCGCCCGCGGGTCGGATAAAAAACCTTCGCGGGTCGGATTGTGGCCAGCCGTATGTTGTACAACGTTGTTCTAGACGTTCGATGAGTGCGGTCAAACTGTTGAGGTATTATTCGCAAGGCAAAAGACAACAGTTGGAGAAAACAGACAAGGATGATCTAAACCATAAGGCAAAAGGCGATTGAGGCTTGGCTGCCACAACATTTCAAATGTGATTGTCCCGAAAAACGTAAAGAGCAAAGACACTCCACATTATGAAGCATTTGGGCTTCATAATTGGGGACTGAAACATACAGATGAGGCGGATCACATGAGCCCAGCAGACATTACCTCTTTGGTGAGTTATAAGAGCTAAGTCTGAAATACGAAATCCGAGTTGATAATGTCACAGGCCAGTGGAGTAATCTGCTATAATGCTGAAGAATCGGCGAATAAACAGTTTCTGGGCGTACTGCATGTGCCTGTAAGTCGCTATAACTTAATTTCTGCTACTGGGGCCATGAATAGGGGGTTTGTGTTGACCTCAAACCCTAATAGACGCAAACTGACTGACAGACTGGGCAAAGCTGCTGCTGTAGGCAATTTACATTTATTTGTCACAATTTTGCAATTTCTAGTTTTAGTTTTAGAAGGCTTGTTTATGGTGAAATGGCCTTTTTGAAAACACTACGAACTAAACAAAGCAACAAAAACATTGTTGTTGGACGGTGGATGTAGCATGCTCAAAAAATGATTTGAGTTATCCACCGTCCAGTGTGCCCATAGTGGGACAGCACAAGTATGCATACTCCAGCGAGTTGCGGCACACAGAGTGCATTTCGAGTCGGTTTCGAACTAGTATCGAAATGTACTCTGTGTGCCGCAACTCGCTGGAGTATGATACTAACAAAAAACTGTTAGCAAACAACCGTATTTGGAGGCCGATAAATAAATTAAGACTCTATAGCATTTCATTTCAGAAATCAGAGGAAAGCTAGATTTTTGCATGAGGCTTTCTTTCGAAGTTGGAAAGAAGACCCCAAAAGTGTCCATCTGTGCGACGCAACACAGGACCGAACTTCTGCAAAAACGAGTTTTTGCGAAAATCTCGATAACGGTAATATGTACTCAACAAGGGTTTAATTGTTAAAAGGCCGTTATCGGTTCGTGCTCACCTAACGGTACTAGGCAATCAAGCGATCTTTTAAACAATGCTTTATAGAAACCTCTATAGCGGCAAAGTTAATGATGATAAGTATGTAGCATGTTGTGTTCTTAAGAAATTAGACAAATATCTCACGGATACGTGCACTACTAAGAGCAAAGCGTGGGCTCAAGCCGTCGAAAACAATTCATAGCTTCTGCGGGTCCAAATATAATATCAAATTTCCCTTTGAGAATGCGCCCCGAAATGTGCCATTTGGGATCAATGTAACGCGCATCAAGAATTTGTATACTGTATACATATTAGTTCTCACTCCTTACATACATATTGCAAAAAATCAAAATTGGATAACGTTTCGTGCGCCCCTAAGGAAGTACCAAGGATCCATAAGGAGCATTTTTGTCTGGATTCTTCGTGAATATCTTCATAACTTTATCCCTGTCTATAAAAAGTCTAAAACAAATTTTTATCTCTCAGGGGGGGATAAAAAAAAGTTGCCAAATGTCCCCATGGAATCATGTTCCCAAAAAGGGGCTGCGATCTGTCAAGCTTTCAAATTATCAGCTTCATGTGAAGGAATTTTTTTTAAATATTGCTATATAAAGATTGCATTTAGCGTGAAGATTGTATCTATGACGAATTTGAAGTTCCTTTGGCGTTTTTTTTTTTTTTAGAAAGATCGCTATAATGGTGCAATTAATGTAAACATTGTCTGGTCTGTGATGAATTTGTAGCTACTCTGGCCAGGCCTATAGAGAGGGTGGGGGGAACGGGGTGACTCCCCCCGGGCCCGGGATTTCATAGGGGGGCCCGGCTTTTGAAACAAAAGTTGTGTTTCAGTGTTTTTTACATACAAATTGCTATTTTGAGGTCCTGAACTAAGAGACCTTATAAGTACTGTTTCTAGCGTTTTAACAAAAATACATAACATATATACTCTGCACTAGGCTTGGGGCTCCTAGTTTATTATTTAATTTTTAGGACTAGGGGCCCGAATCATCATATTCAATCAACAAATGAACATGATCGTTTCGTTACTAAATTTCTAAATTCAATCTGCCCTCGCCTTTCGAAAGTGCATGCATGATTTTATACATAACCAATTAAGAATTTCGACTTCTTCATTGAGTAGTGTACCGTTTTAAAAAATTAGTATTCGAAGTAAAAAATAGGAGCCCTGTAAAGTGACATTTTTTTCTAGGACTTTTCAGGACGACTATTGTTTTGTGTACGTACTGCTGCTGCTAATTATTTTTTTTTTCAAGGTACACGGTGAAAAATGTTGGACTAAAATCTATTCTTTTTTGGTGAACATATAGGACCACACCAGGAATTGACTAAAATTCAATACATAGCTAGGAATAAATTTAGATTTATTCCAATAACCGTATTAAAATTTAAACCTATAAAGAATAAAAACTTTTTTTTTGAAAAAAAAAAATTTCTGTTTTTTTTTTATTGTTATTTTATTTTTATCCCTTTCTTCTATTATTTTTTGTTAAGCTTTCCGTTTTGGCTGGGAGTCGAACCTCGGATCGAAACGTGTTGCAAGTGGCCGCATGGTGGCTTAGACCGCTCGGCCACGTAGCATAATATTTGCAGCTCTCAACAATGGCTACATTAATACTTGACCTAATTCTGTAAGGTTTACTTTCTAATCTCACTTGGAATAAAAAATAACCAACTATGGAGTAAATTCTAATACAAGTTGTATTAAACCATATTTTAAAGCAATATAGAGTACATTTTAATACATATTTTATTAAAATTGAAGTTATTCTTTTCAAGAGAATTAAATTTAATCCGTTCTGTATTAAAAATGGACTGTATTCCAAAGCATGGAATTAAAATTAGTCCAAGATTTTTGACCGTGTACCAACACCCAGTTGTTGATCACTTAATCCTTTCTCGGACAGAACGTCTATAGACGTCCAATTTTGAGCATTTGATATACAAATCGTGTCAAATTTTGGCGTTGTGTTCGGCAATGAGTTAAATTATTGAATCTTAATTTCAATCTATCTTCAGTACTCGCCAACTCGGTAGCAAAAAAATAAAGGTTTTTCTGTAGAGAAAACCGCGAATTGCTTACGAAATAAGTAAAATAGGAAATAGACACTTTGTAAATTCGTTGCGGTGTGCATTTCGAAAGCCAATTTTATATAGTAACGACTAACATTCTGGGCCACTGCGGGTCCCAAGCAACAATTCGTTTGCTTTAAAGAAGCACTTCACACTGTAGCAATCACATAGTACCACGAAATGAATTTATGGTGTGACTTCGCTTAAAGAAATATTTTGATCCGATGAAACATCCTTAAAGCATTTTCCGGAAAGCCTATGGGCTCTCTTCCACTGCAAGCGTAAACTTGAGCGGCGCGGCGCTCCAGCGGCAAAGCTTTCATTAAATGTGCGAAAAAAAGCTTTTACTAGTAAAAGGTATAAGCACACACAATATTCAGAAAGCTTTTCCATTGTATTGAATGGAATTTTTGTTTATTTTGCATAGTTACGCCATATTTTGCTTGGTTACGCCATTAAAATTCGGAAAAGCTTTACGCCTGCCGTCCATTACCTGCTTCGAGCGGCGCGGCGCTCCCGCGTTCAAAGCTTTTCCGAATTTTAATGGCGTAACCAAGCAAAATATGGCGTAACTATGCAAAATAAACAAAATTCCATTCAATACAATGGAAAAGCTTTATGAATATTGTGTGTGCTTATACATTTTACTAGTAAAAGCTTTTTTTTCGCACATTTTGTGAAAGCTTTGCCGCTGGAGCGCCGCGCCGCTCAAGTTTACGCTTGCAGTGGACGAGAGCCCTTAAACGCGGGAGCGCCGCGCCGCTCGAAGCAGGTAATGGACGGCAGGCGTATGGGCTCTCTTCCACTGCAAGCGTAAACTTGAGCGGCGCGGCGCTCCAGCGGCAAAGCTTTCACAAAATGTGCGAAAAAAAGCTTTTACTAGTAAAAGGTATAAGCACACACAATATTCAGAAAGATTTTCCATTGTATTGAATGGAATTTTTGTTTATTTTGCATAGTTACGCCATATTTTGCTTGGTTACGCCATCAAAATTCGGAAAAGCTTTAAACGCGGGAGCGCCGCGCCGCTCGAAGCAGGTAATGGACGGCTGGCGTATATCATCATTATGGAATAAATTTAAAGATGGTGGTATAAGACTTCGATAAAACTGTCTCTAAACGTTAACCTAAAAAGATACTTCTTTAAATACTCCACTCTTGTGTTTATTGGATGATACAGCACACACATGCAATAGTCTCTCTAAGTTTACTCACACACATGCATAGATTCTTCTATAGCACAGTCGGTTTCAGCACATTCGTATGGTCATCCAATAAATTGTTCATCGTAGTTTTATAGAAGGATGGACTTTGTGATTTTTTAATGAATTGACACTTATGAAGTGCTCTGAAATACATAATTTCTTCAATAGAAATCCTTGAAATCTTGCATGAAACCGACACTCACTCACTCTTTGTTATTTTCGGAACCAATTAAGGTGATCTCTGCGCAGAAACTGACTGCATTTTATTGAGAAATGTGTGGATTTAATCAGCGTCACCTGATTGATGTAGGGTGCATTGCAGAAGATTCGATAAAGAATTGTCAAGCATTTCTATAGAATCAAGTAACCATTTGTAGTGTTTACGAGCAATGCTGGCTACATATATGTATGTGAGGTTGGCTGAGTGGTAGCGTGTAGGACGGTCAATCAACAGACACGGGTTCGATGCTAGCTGCGGAAATTTTATTTTTCTATTTTTTTTTTTGCAAATTCGTTCAATGACAGAAAATGATGATATAAAGCAAATGACGTACGCCTTTTTTGAAGCATAATTTAGTGCTACAATAAGGTTCTATTGGATTAAAAAACGGCGCCAAATGCCATTATTGGCCTATTATTCAGTGGTAATACCCTGTAAAGTGCCCCTATTAATGTTAGAAGAGAATATTTTACGAAGTATTATAAGGATGAAATTGTTACTTGGGGTGTGCTAATAAATTACAGATTTGAGCTCCCCAAGCATTTGTTAGAACTGTGTACTGTATGCGCCTTGTTTTCCTAAAAACTTTGTAAGGGTTGAGGTTCATATTAAACCACAGCTGTTTCCTTTGAAAAATCTTCATCCAAAGAAAAAACAATAAGCGTAGCGAATAAATTTTTCTCTTGAGAGAACTAAATGCTAGAAGATTACCAGGCTACCAGTATCGTTTTATGCGTATCTTGTGTAAAGGACACGACCATTAAATAATATTTTTTTTTATCTTAGGCAGATTTTAGTAACGAAATTTCATACTAGAAAGCTGACGCTTTAAGCAGTCGCTTTTTTGTGAAGTTTCGATACCCAAAAATGCACGTAAAACGAACGAACCTTATTCTAGAATGATTTGGCTTCTGTAGTTCCTTAAAATTGGCTAATCAACTCTCGAATCTTCTTCAAAATATACTTGAAAAAATGCACACACAAGTGTTGAACTATCCAGTCAAACCCGTTTTTTTTTTAGTTTAGTATGTAGAAACGCTTCACGATTGAATTTAGTTTCTGTCAGTTTTTTTTTGCTTGTCCGGTATCAGTTTTTTATTATTTTCATTTTTCTACAATTCGTATTTTTCTGAAAACCCAAAATTTTTGCTCAGAACTTAAATCTCAAAATGCACTTTAATGCGCAGAAGACCGCATTAAAAAACTCTTTAAATATCGAACGTACTGATGCCGGACTATTGAGGTTGCCGATTAGAAAGCCCCCGGATTACTGAGACTGAGCCGATTCAGTGAGGACGCCGGATTATGAGGTTATACAACTTGTTTAAGGACCGATATGTCAAATAACAATTTTCTTTGATTGATAATTTTTATCGTATGAAAGAAGTGGGCCCGGAATCATTGTCCCCCCGGGCCCGGATTTTCTCTCCACGGCCCTGACTCTGGCCCCAAAAAAAGTCCCCATCGATTTCTGCGGTCCTCAAGGATATTAGAGGAATCAAACCGTGAAGACATTTTTATAAATATTAGTGAATATCCCTATAACGGTAACGTGTTTTTACTAATGAAAGCCGCAGAAACTCAAGTGCAGAGAAATGTAGGTATTAAAGGTTAAGTTTTTTTTGGATGTTTTTAAGATTTTCCTCCTGCCGCCCTCTCAAATCTAAAGACAGTGCTTTTGGCTCGGGGTTTGTTTTGAGTTTGACACCCCTAAACTAAAACATTTGTTTCAATAGCGGTTACGTGCTTTACGATACCATTTAGGTCAATTAAAAATATAATAATATTAAAAATGGTTAACCTCAAATTATCGCGATCCCGTAACACTGTCGTCAAATTTGGGAAGCCCAACATTGCTTTTAGGCACAGTATAGGTACTCATAGCGAGCTCTCGTTTGTCCACACAATCTAGCTCCGTTCATTGCTGAGCGAACGAGCGAACGAACACAACGAGTTCCATACTATCGCCAGACTTGAGTATATATTGCATGTAAATTTCGTGCACAAAAGTCACTCCAGTAGAGCCTCGATATTCCGGATTCATTGAGACCGAACCCTATCCGGATTACCGAATTGCCGTAGGCTCGTTTACCCATTTGGGAGTTTCGCTTCGTGACTAAATACTTAATGGCATGCTGTTCAGTACTATTCTACTCTATTACTTAATAACTAAAAACCGAATACCTGCTCCAAATGTTACTATGCTTAACACTTTTATTGAATTAGAGGACAGTATTCAATAATAAATATGAGTAGAATGCCAGGTGTCAATGGTGAATGCTTAGAGAAAGCATGCGTTAGTACAGAGTGGGCATCAGAAAATAAAAATGGCACCGTTCTCACACTATTGCAGTTCATAGTATGCGTGAAAATTCTATTTAAACGTCAATTTTTTGTTTACAATTGAGAATATAAAATCCGCGTAATATTTATTACTCTCTTAAAATGCCGACTGGATAATTAACCCTTCTCTTGGCACATAGGCACATAGGCACATAGACCTAAACAGACCATTGGTACTATATCTTGATGAAAAATATCTTTCAATAATATTTTCCACCCCTTTCCATATAAATTTCAGAGGAACCGACGGCCACAAATGCGATCAAACGTTCGGCAAAATGTAAACTATGTCTAAAGAATCCAAAAAACGGCGCATCATCGTAAGACATAGTATGTAAACTGTTTCTAGAACGAAAATTAGACCTCTTCAAAAAATAAGATTGATTTCACAGAAGATTCAGCTACACCTTAGGCATAATAGCTCGTAGGCGGCGTCAGAAGGGTTAATAATTGCATTGACAATATTTTGACATTTGAATTATTTCGTGGAGTGTAGTGTAACAAATTTGGAGTCAAACACATATGGGTTGTGTGATCACATAGCCACTCTGGATTAACGCATGGCATGGGTTACTATGTTTTCTCTAAGGGTGAATGTTACTATGCTTAACACTTTTATTGAATTAGAGGACAGTATTCAATAATAAATATGAGAAGAATGCCAGGTGACTTGCAAAACATAACAATAATTCTCAACTATCCTCGTCAATATCGTATGCAACAAGGCTCATAAGCTGCCTTCCTAACACTGTAAACAAAGGCTAAGTTTTCCGACTAATACCCACCCAGTGCACAACATAAAAAGAACAGCCACACTTTGTGACAAACAACTTAAACTATGTATTATTGTTAGAAAGTAACGAACGTGTTATTTGTAGTCTGCCGCTAGCTCTAGGACATGAACCTAATTGCCTGGGGCAGACTACAGTATATACGATCGATGTCTATACTATCGTCAGGAATCGTTTAGCTTATATAAGGTCAAGGTCTGCATATAATATATAGTCATGAAACTTGGAGGGCGCAATCCTTACTACGCCGACAAAAACACTCACTAACCATCAGTTTTTATTTTTCACCATACCTTACCCAACCAAACCGCGATACGCCTGTCACATATTAAATTAACGAGAAAGTGACAATATCAACGTTTGAAATGCAGGACACAATTCCAACGCGAATATGGATTATGATATTTACACGTGATATTGAGAGACATTCCACAATATGTAATTCCATATTCAAAGGACACGCGGTGGCACAACACGACCAAATGGTTTTCATTACAATCGGCCGGCCCCCTTTATATTGCGTGTCCTCCGTTAATTTTTCTACAGTGTCAAGAATAATGTCCTGGATTGCCTCGTGCCGAATGCTAATACAATTCTCTTTCCTTTTTTCAGAGATTATCTAGATTCGCACGGGTGTCTGTGACTCTGTATATGAATGCCTGGATGTGTTTAAACAGAGAACACAAATACAACCCAGTCCTTTGCCAATAGTACCTGTATATAGAATTGGAGCGTATAATTTATAGTCCTAGGTATGGAAGAAGTATAATAAATGTTTGAATTGGTTCTTTGTTTTTATCGATTCAATTTTATTACACTTTGGAATACTGTTCATGACACTTGAGCCGCTCCGCTCTGTCTCTCTCTCTTCAAAGGTGGTATTAAATGCAGAGCGAAACGGATCGATAGCCGGAAATTGTAGGACAAAATTGAACAATGAGAGGACATTCGAGTGTGGTAATAATACATGTGTGTATACTGTATCCTCGTTCTGACTCGACTTGGCTTTGGGTGTTGGAATGATTTCAAAAAAGTGTTTTTGTTGAAATGGGTCACACGATATGTGAATTGTTGATTTACCTGTTGGCTATGTTGGTTATTGGAAGAGTTTATCTACGGTGTTCTAGATTTAAATTTCAAATGGACTTAAATGGATGTAGGGATTAGTTTATTGGAATTTGATTTAACAGAAACAGCTTGGCTTGCCATAATTTAGTCAATTACGTTAAATGTTGTATTACATCTGCATGTGAAGGCTGTAGAGATGCACCCCTCTATTTCGGCCAAAACCGGTGATGATCAACATCCTCAGAAAAGTATAGATTCGGGGAGTTTAAAAAAATTATAACTTCCACTCACCTTGTTGTTGAAGTAATTTTCCCCGAACAGCTAACTCCTCATCGCCATGATCATGAGCCGGCGGTGGACTTTCCGCCTCTGCGGCTTTCGTCACCTCGAAACGATTCGGCATTCTCCTTTTTGCTTAAACTCCTTAGGAACACACTGAACAATCGAAAATTTACAATAAATATCACTTTTTCACAAAACACTCATCAAGGGACACAAAAAACCAGAACACTGCACAATTATCCTGATATCACTATTGCTTGTGTTTTCAATAATTTATTAAATTTAGTTCGTTACATTGAAATCTATGCCAATCCGAGATTTAACAAAACCGATCCAGGACTATTTCATCTACCTCCTCCTCGTCAAGGTGGAGTGATGAATAAACACCGACTCAGCTGATAGCCACGATCAATTCACACACACGCACACTATCCGACAACGCGTCAATTTTAATCTGAAATTAAACGAAATAAAGTAAACATTTAGCAACAAACATTTATGTAATTAATTATCTGATGGAAATATCATGAAATTATTCTAATGAGCAATTACTTTGCGAGAGAGAGACATTTAGGGCACACTATCGGAATTAAAAAGAGAACAGGTGGAACATAATCAGAGAATATACAAAAAATCGCTTCTATTATGCAATTTCGACTGAACACGATAAAGTCAGTCATTTAACGGAAAATTCTAGGTCATTAGTTGTACCGAAGAGCAATTGGAAGCGACTAGGTGAATTCTATGGAAGTTAATTGATTTGGTTCTTTTATTAAGTTTATATATAGGGTATAGACTTGTCAATATGACAAAACCTTTAGAAATCATGTTGTTTGTCCACTGTCAATCAAATTATAGGCTACTCATCGTCTAATCTTATCACCTTCTTTGTGAAGCTGAATGAAAAACTTTCGACATTTTTTTTTTATTTTCATTGAATATCAAAAATAGAATGAAAGTCATTTTCATTTTTATTAATGCATATTTTAACAATTGAAATAGAAAACACACAGAAAAGACAAAAAATTTAAGTCAAATATGTACAATTGTATTAAATATTTAGATATTAATTAAGTGTGTGAAACATATTATTTCAATATTGAAATTAACTTTTCAAAAAGAAAAAAAAAAACACCAAAACAACACCTCAAGTCTCCCCTATTTTTTTATCGAATTTTGTAGTAATTTATTATAGTGTAACGTATTTATATGTAAATGATTTGCAAGCAATTTTTTTACAAAGTGAAAATGAAAACCTTAATGGCAGATGTGCACATACTCGTAATATTGTGAATAGTGTTTACAAAAAGAACGCGCATTCATTATTATGAACAATTTAATAGATGAATGAAATTAATTTGCTATAGATACACTCAATGTACACTCGGCCGCAAAACTATCGACTCAAACTGAAAGCGCGTGTATTTGTACGTGTTTTTTGGAAAGTATGATAGTTATCCATAAGAGTCGTATGTCGTTTAAAAGTTTGAAACTTAAGCTACCTGTTAGTACCCTTTTTATCAATATTTGCTTCGCACTTTTTAAATTATTGCCACTTGTAACAAAAAACCCAGAAAAATTGAAATTTCAGATAAAGGTCAGGTCATGTAAACTACCCCTATAAAAGCGCCCGTAATCGCTTTCTCATTATCAGTTGCATCAAGAAAGTTAGGTAACTTACATCTGAAGTAATTTCAATCACTGTTTTGTTATTAATGGATACGACGCCAGATCAGGCGGCACAAGTTGTAGCCCTATTGTCGGAAAATCATAGTCAGCGAACCGTCGCTCGCCGTCTTGGAATGAGTCAGTCTGCTGTCTCGAGAGTTAGCAGGAGATTTCGAGAGACTGGTAGCTTTAATTTGAGACCAAGAACGGGCCGCCCTCGATCCACTTCAGAGAGAGACGACCGTTTCATTGTTACAAGTACGTTACGAAATCGGTTCCTCACGGGTGTTACTGCACAGCGGAACCTGAGGCGTGTTCGCGGAGTAGCTCTTAGTGTCTGCACAGCAAGGAGACGATTAAGGGAAGCGAATATCAATCCAAGACGGCCTACCAGGGGCCCCAAATTGACTGCACGACACCGACAAGCGCGCCTCTTATTTGCTCGAGATCATCTTACTTGGAGCGATGCGGAATGGAGCTCAGTATTTTTCACTGACGAGTCGAGAATGTCTCTACATGGCAATGACAGAAGATGTCGAGTCTACAGGCTTCCAACTGAGTGATTTGCGCAGTGCTGTTTCACTGAAATGGTTGCATACGGCGGCGGTTCCAGTATGATGTGGGCTGGCATTTCCTTGGAGGGAAAAACGGATCTCGTATTCGTGCCCACAGGAGGCCGAGGAGGAGGGCTGACAGCTGAGCGATACGTTACCGATATTTTCCGTGTCCACGTTGTGCCCTATGCAGCATTTATTGGCGAGAACTTCACTTTGATGCACGACAATGCCCGGTGTCATACATCGCGCCTCACTCGACAGTTCTTAAATGAAGCCAATATGTCGTCACTTAACTGGCCTGCACGCAGTCCCGACATCAATCCCATTGAACACTTATGGGACGAACCCAAGAGAAGAGTCCGAGCCAGAAATCCAGTCCCTTCGTCCACTGAAGAATTGAAGGCAGCCCTATTAGAGGGGTGGAACGTTATTCCTCAAGATACCATCAGCAACTTGATCAGATCAATGCAGAATCTACTGGAAGCTGTCATCAGAGCAAGAGGAGGCAATACCAAATACTAAAATAATAAATCCTTAACTTATTTTCCAACAGTTTTTGTTTTATTTGCAAAAAACCTAACCAAAAACCATTTTCATATTTGCTCATTTTCGCTACGATTTCGCTCAAAGAGCATCCATTTTAAAAGTGCTCACCAAATATTGGTTAAAACGGTACCAACGTAAAGCTGAGGCCTTAAGCTTTTCAATGACATCCGATTTTCATGGATAACTGCTATACTTTTCGGAAAACACGTACAAATACAAGCGCTTTTAGGTTGAGTCGATAGTTTTGCGGCCGAGTGTAGATTATGTTGCAATTGAGTCGAGTATATGCATTGTCTCCATTATTGGATTCTCATTTATTATAATATGTATAATAATTTTTACGAAATTTTGTGCATAAGTATTTGCCACGAACATTACTGACAAGTTATGTCAAGTGTAGAGGAATTCCACATTAGCGTCTCGCCCACCGAAGAAAAAAAACGAGAAGCCAACAACGTATGAAATATGTAACGACAACTAGTAAGATGCATAAATTTTTGTCTAATAGAGAGCAGCGTGCAGCGTTGCCACTCGTGTTACAATTGTAAAATTTTCTTACAATTTCAGTTGTCGTGTTACCATGTTACACCCAGATCAATTTTGTTACAATCCCCAAAATGATGTTCAACATTTACATTTTTAGGTTTTTCACTGTTAGTAACTAGAAACAAGTGTTTTGCCACTAGAAAAGCGGTAAATTAATATGTAAACTGAACAAAACGAAATTTGTTGAGTTCGTAACTGTTTTATTACACTTCTTCTGTCTTTGTCTTTTGAGATTTTTGGGATTTTCGGGATCCTCCCACGTAACATTTTAGCTAGTAACGTTGGTAGTAGCATTTTCAGTGTCTATGCAAATTCTAAAAAAAACCATTGAAAAGAGTAACAGCTTAATGCTCGTGTCTTTGCGTGGTAATGGCCTTGAGAACGCGAATATAGCAAATATGAGAGAAACAACAAAATAATTGTTTTTTATTTTTTTTTTGTGCCTCTTGGTAAGGAAAAAAACTAGTATAGTCGGCGTTTTATTTAATTTGATGTCCTACATTCCGGTCAAGGAAAACTTTTTGAGACGGTTAAAGATTTTTCATCAAACTATGTTAAAAAACGAGACCGAGTCCAATGTTGTATACAGAAAACACGGAAAATCCAAAATATTCAATTGCAAGTTTTTTGTATATGGGTCGGATCTGGCACAGACCTATCCCACTTTCCATCAATTTCAGGGATATGTCACAATTAGGGATTGACTGGCGATATTCTGTCGAAAGTTATAACTGAATTAAAGTAAAAAGGAGGGGTTGTTTGTATGGGAGGTAGGGCTCCTTTGAGGCGTTACATAATATCGCCGTAACAAAAACAATATGTCCTATACCATCTTATGGGTATAGGGCATAAAAATGTAAAATTCAGAAGTAACGTTGCCAATTTCATGCATCCAACCGGCACACAACTTAGCCTCGAAGGAAATTAGGGACCACAATTTCGAGGATGCATAAAATAGTTTCCAGGCTGTTTTTTTACCAGGTTAGGTTTTTGTTGTCATTTTTCAGGATAGTGCTATTTTGGGTCGCAGCGGTACTCCAGCCTTTTTAGGCTTTGCAAAAATAGGATGTTGAGCACAAAGCAGTTGCAGATGATTCGACTGAAAACCCTCTGCTCGGTACATAATTACACTCGGACTCAATTCGTTAAATTCCAGGGTATGATTTCGAAGTGCATATCTGTCTCGTCCGGAGTGCCTCAAGGCAGTCACCTTGGTCCTCTTTTATTCAATATTTTCATCAGTGATCTTCCATATTGCCTGATATACCCCATCTAGTCTATACCGACGACTTGAAATTATACCGCACCATTGACGCACTTGATGATGCAGAGTTTCTTCAATCCAACCTCCAATCCCTTGACCAGTGGTGTAACCATAAAAATCTTCACCTTAACGTTGCAAGTGTCA
Organism: Microchrysa polita; assembly: GCA_949715475.1. Taxonomy (NCBI): domain Eukaryota; kingdom Metazoa; phylum Arthropoda; class Insecta; order Diptera; family Stratiomyidae; genus Microchrysa; species Microchrysa polita. Next base: position 126,738,450 of record OX454415.1, on the reverse strand, counting down.
GGTGATAAGCTTTTGCCGAAAAAAAACAAGTTATATGCACTTCGTACCATATCAAAGACCTAGGTGTGGTTTTAGACGACAAAATGCGTTTTACCCTGCATTATGATTGAATTTTATCAATGGCCAACAAACAGCTTTCATCAAGAGACGCGCTCATGAGTTTAGTAATATCTGGGTTACTAAATCCTTGTATATAATCCTAGGACGACCCTTACTCGAATATGCCTGTGTTGTTTGGGACCCTGCGTTTGAGATTCATGTCAATAGATTTGAATCTATTCAAAAACAATTCATTCTTTTTGCACTGAGAAACCTTTAAGATCCCCGTGATTTTTAAAATTTTCCATCTTACACATACAGGCATACATTACTTTCCACTTTCGACATTATTAGTGGTGTCATTCGTGGTAATTATCTTTCTGATTGAATCACGTTTAATGATCAACCCAGACGTACCAGACATACTACCCTACTTAAAGAATATCAGCAGACTACCTGAACCCGTTAACAAATGTTCTTCTTCAATGCACATAGCATGCATTTTTCTTTTGGCATGACTAAATCAGCCTTCAAACAGAAACTGACCCAAGCTCTTAATCTATCGGAACATAACTAAACATATATCCCATTTTCCACTTCGTGTCCTTTCCCACTTTTAAATAGTTGTACTAATGTGAAATTCCAAATCATGACTATCAGAAATTTTCATAAGTCTTCAGAGTCTCAGGGCTCTGTTTGGGCTTTGTCAGAGGAGTAAGGGATACCAGCGAAATTTCAGGTTGATTAAAAACTTAAAGTGTGTTTGCACACAATTATACATAGAAATATAAAGCTTCCAAAACCTACTATCGTCAGTCGTTGCAATAAGAACGATTGAAAACACTGGCAATATTTGCCGCGAATTATTTACCTGTATTCCACAAAAAATAAGTCTATTGAACTCGAAAGGCCGGCTTTGAAGTCACTGGTTTTTTGTATATTCTCACCAAATTTCAGTTGAAGAATATGCGTATATCAAGAGAGCTATTTTTTAAATTCAAGAATGACAAGCCAAAGCCGCTACTGGCTGAGTCCCCGTAACCGTCTAATTTTCGAAAATAAATAAGTCTTTTTGGTGTTTTTTCACTAGATTTTTTAGACAAAATTAAAACAAAATCATTCAACTAATAAAAAACGCAACAGCATTTGTAGCTGCAAATCCGGTCATGCGATAATTTTAGGCCGCACAGACACTGTGTATCCATGGATTCAAATCCAACGAAACTTCACAAAAAATTACACAAATAGGCAAGTTGTATTTTTTTTATATGCAGTTTTGTTATCGTATTCGCCGTGTGTGTGAACTTTATCAAGTCTTCATACTCCGTTAATTGAAAGCTGAATTCCAACTGATCCCAATTTAGTATGCAAAGATGACATTTGCCTCGCACTATGCCCCATTTCGTAATTTACGAATGCCATGATTTCTTCCGGTTAGGGACGTACACAGAAAATTATTCCGGGAGGGTTTTAATGAAAAAGGAAATATTCACCCAACGCGAGTGAATATCCCACAGCCGGTTTCTTTTTCACTCAAATTTTCACAAAATTTCCGAGTAGGTTTGAGCCGCGAAAATTGCTGTTCGGCTGGAATTGAAGACACCTAAAGAGCGACGTGTTGTAACCCTGTCCAATGCACACTTTTATATGATTAGAAATCTGTAGAATACATAGGAGAGTGTATATTTCGGACATTGAATAAGATTCTTTGCATTAAGCAATTTTCTAGCAACGTTCAAAACCAAAACCATCTACAGAACAAGCCATCAAATAGACTTTAGACATGTGTTAAAATGGCCGCTAGCGATTTCCTGTAGTATGACTGAAATTGGCTTTCTACTCCAAAATTTCAATCTGACTACATGGAATCGTTATCCTGCAGGCGGCCGATTTTATTGAGGTTTTTATTATATCATGGCTTGTTCTGTAGATAGTTTTGGCCAGAACCCATGCATTGTACTCCAGTCCAACTAAAGTAATGTTGATTGCGTTCTGCAAATATTTCTTGGCAACACTCTGCACCTATGCAGCGGAAAGCTCAAAGCTGCTTATAGCTTAGGATGTTTGGAAAATATTTCCAATTAATTATGAAGTAGTATATTCTGAATTAGTTTTTTTTTTTTAATATTAACATAGTTTCAAGGATTTGGCTCCTGCTAGCGACTCAACTAAAAACTTGATAAGTCGAAAATATAACAATTCCGGTGTTTTTCCATTGAATTGTATCCGTTGTACGCTCTCTTTGAATTTTGCACGTATGACTTTTTCGAAAAAAAAAAAATTGTTTCAATTTCAAAAAGATTGTCATTGGGTGTATGTACAATAATATCCAGACCCACAGTCTGGTGAAAATTATTTTTTTGCGGAAACAAGAAATACAGTCAAATGAAGGAATTACAACAAAATGAAATGAAATGAATGAAAATATCAATAATTTGAATTATTTCAAAGCAGACATATTTGTGTCGGAATTGCTCGGAACAGCTGGGCCGACTGATCAAGCCACCAACTTCGGGGAGTTGGGTGCGAGATGTCACGACGGTGAAACGCGGGATTTTAGCTGTTGGCGGACAAAAAAAAAATTTAAAAAAAATTATATTTGAGCCACGAAGGGAGGAAAAACACTCCGAGTCGGCAGCAAGGACGCACAGCTAAGTTTTTTGTGATAAGTTTTGTCTGGCATATGCATGTTCATATTTCGTGATATGTGCCCGTCTCCAATTTGTAATTTGTGCCCTACAATGGAGTGTAAAAAAATATGGCCTAAAATTAATAGTCTCCCGACATAAACTAACCCCCCCCCCATTCCAGGGGAGAATTTTGATCGAAAAGGGAGGCGCACTACATTTCTTTGATTGGCCCCGGGCGTCTCAGGACGGGTTTAATTTTGCAATTGTGTTGGTTTAGTACGGGCGAGATCCGACGCCATCCTACAGAGCATCCAAAAGATGCCACCAGTGCTCGCTGGCTACAATTCGCGTTAGTTTTCCCCATTTTAACCCCCTTGTGGGTATCGTCTATCTCAGGCATGCGATATCCCTTTTTGTAAAAGGACAGGCGTAACGAGCGACAAAGACTCACCCCAATTCTCCCGCTACTGAGCTGCAGCAAGCTCATGCCGCTGCTCGCTCGTTGAGGAGCCCTATCGTCTTTGCCTAACCTGCCCGGTTATAGAGGTATTGGCTCCGCCCCATGGGCATCTTGGCAATGTCCTTTCCTTACATCATCGTTAATCTTTTAAACAAATCAACAAATTTTCAATTAGAATTTGATTTTTTCGGCAATAAAACCTGAAGCAGGACCTGTATTTCTTGTAGTCTCTATAGGGTTGCACACGGGAACCAGACGGTTCTTAAAATGTTGTAAAAATTAAAGAAATTGAAGTTTCAGAATGTTTTTTTTTAAAGAATGCCAAAGAATTTTGCGCTCTTTCATTATTAAACTTTTGGAGTAATTTACGGCAACTTCACTCTACTTTTCACAGCAGATAAACTTAATTTCTTCGGTTGACTCCTTTATTTTTCCAAAATGGTTTCTTTTAATAAATTCTTGATTTCAACGACTTAAAAGAATAAAGCCAGAGCTAGTAAATCAGGAAGCCGACTGGGACGTCTTCGAATCTTGTATCTCGATATGTCCCTGTCGCAAAGCAATTCGCAGGAAACTAATTTTGAGGCGCTAATTGTGTAGTTTGATAACTGCTCCCCTATCTTGAACGATCGTTGGTACCGAATTGATGTGGATCCGCTAAATAAAGCTTAGGGCAGATTCCGAAAACGGTGTGATGAATACGGGCACGATATTTCGGCGTGCTGTTTTTCACGAGGGGATTTGTCTCAAATCCTCTACTGTGCTGATTGTTTTATTGCAAATGACATTTCGTAACATGAATTTTAAATTTCTTACGACGTTTTAACAACCTTCAGTAGCGATTGCGATGCGATGTCATATCATTCCGGCCTTCCAAAAACAAGAATTTTAGAACTTTTTTTTACATAGATATGAGTGAATTTTCGCACTGAATTTAATTTTCAACTCAAACTTGATCTTTGCATGCCGAAAAAGCAATAATTTCGCATACAAAAAAATGACATGTGACGAGCGTTCGTTGTTATATCATTTTGCCTCTCGAGTCGGAAAAATGCAGTCGTTATAACCGATCAGTCGTTATAGCGGTGGTCGCTATATCCATCAAAAATTGTACCGAGCGAGCCTCTCAGATCTCGGGACCGTCGTTATAGCCGATGCGTCGTTACAGCCAATGTCGTTATAAACGATATCTACTCTGTAAGTCTTTTTTCCAGTAAAATTTTACTAGGCTGATTCTAGTGCATAAAATCACTATCATTCTAGCGATTCTGAAAAAGTAGAACTGTAATCCACTATTTTGAACTAGATTGAATGTAATATCGAGCGAGTCTCGAACAAGACCTAGAAATCCAGTACAATTTTACTAGTCTTTCAGCAAATAGGTGAAATATTCCTAGAAAAGCAGTAAATTTTACTGATGGACTATTAATTTTTGGTAGAAAACAGTTCTAAATAGTTCTCTCTCTTCTTTTCAATTTGGCCAGTTGATTAGTTGCCAGTCTGTTGTTGAGCTATTGAGTTACTATAGCTGTGAATTAGAGGTAAGTAGTCAAAACCGACAATGAAAATTACCTCTGCATGTTCTGGTATGAGAATCAAATAAGGTATTTGTTTAGGTTTTTTTCTTATTTCCGTGGGAAGCCGGTTTGCATTTCAATAAATTTTCAGATGATGAAGTAAAATATTTTCAGAAACGAATGAAGTAAAATATACTTTATCAAATTAACTGGATTATCTAGTTAAGTCTAACAAAATCTAGTAAAATTCACTGGATAATTGGACTGAACTATCAAATTAACTAGATTATCTAGTTAAGTCTGATGAAATCTAGTAAAATTCACTAGATAATAATTGAATTAGACTATCAAATTAACTAGATGATCTATTAAAATCTAACGAAATCTAGTAAACTTCACTAGATAATCATTTGAATACAGCTGACTGGTTCACTAGAATTCTAGTCCTAGATTATCAATTTATTTAACTAGATTTCTATCGAAAAAAATTCCTGGAGTTCTAGTAAAAAAAATTTCACTAGATTCGCAACTAGAAAATCTAGGAGCTAAAATCTAGTTGCGGTTTACTGCATTCTAGTTGAAAAAGTCTTACTGTGTACTGTAGTTTTTTCGTCAAAAACAGAAAAGCTACGCGGTTCTCCCCAAGTTGCGGACGTCTATCGGTCAGGACTCATTTTTCCGATAATAATGGGCCTTACCCAACAATCATGCAAAAATTCAGATATAAAAGATCTTTTATGATCAAATATCGTACCTACTTTTCTTAGGTTTATCATATAGATTACATTTTTCAAGCTATTTTCGACAAACTGTAACGCTAATGCTCGAATTCTCCCCAAGGACTACAAATTATAGGTTTGGATAAAAAAAATATATACATATTCAACTTTCAACTCCTGATTTCTTCATATGCCCAACGTTCTGACGTCCTTTTTCATTTTTTTTATTCTACACAAATTTTGATAAATAATAAGGATACCACCAAAGTAATCACTTCGTTTTTTAATAAAAATTGTAAAATTTATTTGGCACAAAATCAAAATAACACAAATATCTATCAAATTAGGAGACCTAATTAATTAATTAATTAACTTCAAAACGCAAAAAAAATGTATATTAATTCAGCTAAAGATCAAAATGTTTTCAAAATTTTGCTTCTCGTGTTTTATCAAGTGTTACGCCTTATAGATGCTGTAGCTACCTCTACAATGAAATATTGATGTAGGTACATACCTACCTCACGTGTATAATTAAATTGCAATTACGAAAAATGTTTTTTTTTTAGTTTTTTGTTCCGTTTATACATTGTAATCCCATGTTATAACAATACCGGCCCTCAATTTTTTTTATTGCGATTGTGAGTATATCTCAACTCTTATCAAACGTGTAAGTCAGATTAGAAAACAATAAAAGACTTATTGCGATAATATAGATTTATAAATGGAATTGTATCAAAATTGGTGAGATGTGTTTTTGCAGATTGGGTAATTTTGAATATTTTATGTAATCATGGGACATTAGCTGCATTGAAACATATTTTATGTAAAATATTCCTGGTATCTACCATAATTGGTAAAAAGCAAAAAAAAGTTTACAAATAATTCACAAATTATTAAAGTAAATTATTCGCAAAAAAACTATATAACATTTGCAGCATATACACTGGACTGTACACCCAAGTTATAGATCACAAGAATCATCAAGAAAACTCCGAATATAATAGCGATTACCACTTTCAAATTGAAACACTAAAACCCACGGTCAAATTATTCATTTAAATAAACTATAAAATTTAAATCTGTTTAAATGCCAAATTAGAAAAATAGTAAAAAAAGTAGCACCTTTAAATTCCAATTTACCGGATCTCTTTTACTCCGAAAAAATGCACCGAATATTAATTTATTCAAAGAAACACAGTCTCAGTCAGTCCGCGACGGCACAGTTATACACAGTACTCTCCGTACATTCAACACGGAAGACCAAAGAACAACTGAAGATTTTTATAATGAACCTGTCGAAAAGAATTATTTTTTATTTGATATTTCACACTCCTCATAAACGGTCGCGTACTATACACACACTAATCATTCAATTGTCAAAAAGACGCCCCGATATACAACATATTAGACCGCGCACGCATCTTATCCGCACATGTATGAAGTAATGAAATGAAAATATGGATGTTTGTCAAAAATGCCGGGCTTCGAACTTATTATATTTAATCACTTCGAAAAAAGATAAGAATGATAAAGTGTGGCCTTATAGAGACCGGGAGACACATTTATGAAATGAGTAAACGCAGAAATAACACAAAAGAAAATCCAATGGAAAAATTGATTTTTCAATCATTTATAAACGCGAGTATAGCAGATACGTATGCCATCACACAGTTGGAGGCACTGTGTATGTGCGCTTAACACTCTTTCAGATCGTGCTGTTTACGAAAAAATAAAGATATTAAAAGTGATAATAAATGCGAATTTTAAAGCTGTGGACGCACCGCACGATCATATGGTTGAGATGTTTTGTGAAAGCAATACATATATGTGCGCTGGCCGCACAGTCATTGAAGATAGATATAATATGTGACGTCATAGGTGATGATGATGGATCGGTCAGATTGGTTCTTGTAAACTTGAGATCTGGATACAGCTGGGTTGCAATGCGACACTCTTCGAGAACTTGTTTTCACTAGAACTATTTTAATTTCCTAACTAAAGAAGTTCGATCCGAACGTACTCTGATATAGGCTGACGAGAAGATGCACCATCTATTGAAGAATTATATGTTTTCCAGCAAACGACAGCCTGTACCATGCCGCAATCTACAACAGCCTCCCATTCCCATTGCATGCAGACAACAAATAGTGAGAAAGACACAAAGAAATACAATCGAACCGAAGATTCTTATCAACAAACCGCAGGCTTTAAACGGAGTAAATAGTCGCGAAATGTACTTATATCTAGTATTTGCACGAAACAATCTCGCGATATTTTGTTATCGTCTCGCGGTTGAAAAGATTTGCTAAACATACATAACATAAACCGCACCGCGCGATCACATCCGAAATCAGCTGTAGAACGATCTTATGCTGATTACACAAATTCGCGAATTTCTGAAGGCATCGCGACGCCACCGTATGTCTACGTCCAAGCGCCAGGCGAATTGACAGACAAGCACAATCTTTTACGCCCGATAACTATAGTTAAGTCAGGTTTCTTATTGTGTAAGACAAACCTTTTTTAAACGAAGTATTTTTTTTTTTTTTTTTACTCACTCGTCATCCCTCAAAACTGCCATCCAGAAGATTCTGTAAATAAAATAAACTGTAAGTTTGGTACTTCTACAGCGAGTCAATTCTTAACATAGACAACAATTGATGGAACACTTTTATATTTCTGAACACGTCACCAAAATCTCATCAATCAACAGTTGTTCCAGGAAAGTGCAATATACGCAGCGTAAGGCTCTCACGGTCGCATCAGACAGACCGCGCCCCTTACGCGAAAAGCTCTCACGGTGGCCAGCCGCGCCCTTTTCGCACTGCAATATATCTTGTGCACAGACGAGGATGAGCTCTCACGGCCGCATCTCGCAGACCGCGCCCCCATCCTACGTCCCTAGAACTTGTGTCGAGAATTGCGACAGCTCTTACGGAGGCATCACACTCTCCGCACCCTTATCGCACGCGACTGCTCTTACGGTGGCGCACTCACCGCACCCATATCACTTTCAAAATATTCTCGACACAACAATAATTGAGACAAGCTCTTACGGAAGTATCTCTCCGCACCCCTGTCTCAATCTTCGCGAATTCTCAAGTTCCATCAACGTTATCATGCGTATACAATCATGCAAACAATGGCTACCGTGAAAGTGATCACAACAACGTCAACACCAACAACAACTTCATTTTCAACACTGGTCAAGAGGTACGTGTGGGAGGAAACAGTTCAGCTTCTAGGGAAGAATCAAATCAGCATCCGCGAGACTCCAGGCAGCTTCTCGTGTATTATTCGGCATCATCCTCAACCAGTGTCAATCCAACACCTGGGAGGGAAAACACAAACATTCCAATCATCCTCAACCAGTGTCAATCCAACACCTGGGAGGGAAAACACAAACATTCCAGTTGTCATCTCAACCACACGAAACCCTCTCTTCTGACCCATCACAACTCCAACATCCCTTCACCTTCATCATCACTCTCACGTTGCCATTAAAAATATTATGTCCATGCAAACATGCTATTGACTTGATTTTTCTCGTTTAATTATTCTTTTTTTTACAAATTTCACTCAAGTTTATTTAAATGCAATCCGTCTATTCATACAACAAAGCAAACTATAAAAATACCAATTACTTAGTGAGGGACTCACCTTCAATTCCTCTAAAAGCACCATAGACAACCCACAATTTGCACTACTTTTACTTTACACCACCTTAACACTTTTAAACTTTAACAAAACCAAGGCTAAACTAAGACTGATCGAAGAATTCGAAATCTTCTTCAATTCAGTCGCGCGATCTAAAATCTACAATATAATGCAAGCACTTCCAAATCGAATCGTCATTCTAAACCGTCATAGAAACGCTCTTCATAAGTGCTAAACTCTCAAGTAGTTGAAAAGTAAGACATTCTCCATACGCCGAAAGGACGACGAAATATTAAGTGGACACCATAAAATAAGAAACGTTGCTTTGGATATAAACAAAGTTCAAGTCATAATTAAGAATGCTACGTCGACATATACAATCAATGCGACTTTAAGTGGACCACATAAATAACACATTGTGATCCACTGGATATTGGTCAAAATCCTACCAACATCTTACAGTCGGCCATCCTGCAATAACTCGCCTCGAGTTATAACCATAACTCTTGTTGAAAAAAAATTCGATCAAAACATGATCAAATATTCAACAATTTGGCAAAATATATGACTGCATCATCCAGATCACCGGACAGCTATTTCAAAATACTACGAAGTACTCAATATTTTCAATAATATACCGCCGAAACGTTCATCAAAAGAAGAAACAACAATCATATACCAACCTGACCCCAACACTTTCAACTACCAACTAGCATTATCAACAACAAATCTCGATATTTTCGAATAGCAGCAGTCTATAAATTTTCATGCAATACTCTTTCCGTCAACCATAATATAACTGATCCCTTCAGGACAACACAACAATTCAATACTTTCACCAAAATCAGTCGCCTGAAGCCAGTGAAACAGGATTTTCCTTACTTCCATATCCCATAATCGTAGGTTCAACCGTTCAATGCCTTAATTGCATTACCGTTTGTAAATACATCTCATTATCAATTAATTTTAAATGTCTTTCAAAAGAATTTTACATAAATTCTTATCTCTTTCAAAAATACTCTTAGGTTTTCGACACCGAAACATGCTTTCCACAACATAAAAACAACCAAACGTATCACTTATTCCATTAGAAATAGAAACAAATAACAACAATTTTATTTATCAATCCCAGAACTGCCACTTCAACACTTTAGTGTTATCAAATCTAATCCAAGACACTCATAAATTTAGATCTCGTCTTAGGGCATGCCTAAAGTCAAACCTTTATAATTGTCCTATGACAATATGCTAGTTGCAGCAAAATGATAATCAAGCGCACGCCATATACCAAACACACATTAGTTTATCGTAAACAATACAACAACGAAATCTCTTTAAGAATCGTCAAAGTAACCATAAATAACATTAATAGTGCAACAATCAATTTGCTGGATCATATGAACCAACAGATGCCCATTTGGATGCTCACTTTAATGTTTCAATTTGAAGATACACTCCAAATCATTCTTCATTACCTACACTTTATTACCAATTGAAAGTTCTCTCGGTACACCAACAAAAATTAAATTTTACAAATTTAATTTCAATTTACCAGTCTTAATTTAAACGACTTGGCAATTCGTCAAGTGAAATTATTAAGTAAAATAAATTAAAAGTTTGCAATAATATGGATACCGTAAACTTGGTCAGAAGAAATATGTCATAAATTTTCCTCAACACTCGTACATCAACGACAAGAAAAAAAAAAATCTCCAATTGTTTACGACACAAAACCAAAGCTAAATCGCATGAGACATTCAAACTAATACTTTAACCAAATTTAAAACATTAGGTACATTAATGAATTCATCCACTGTGCGAAACATTGAGTTTGAGTATCGCATGAGACATTCAAACTAATATATTGATTCAATACTTTAACCAAATTTAAAACATTAGGTACATTAATGAATTCATCCACTGAGCGAAACATTGAGTTTGAGTATATTAGGAGTCGATAACTCATTTCTGACAGTACTTTCAGGAAAAAATATTTGGACAATCTGTACCAAAACCTGTAGTTCATTTCCCAGCAAAAAAAAATCGGTTTTTGCATTCGAAACTTTACAAATTTTAAGTTATCTTTGTAGATTGGTGTTATCCTCATAACACAAATTCAGTCTACGATCATACTGCTATTACAATCAGTACTGCCATTCAACAACTATTCCGATTTCATTCTATCAGCTTCATTGAACATTAACCCATTTTGTACCGGTACCAGAAATAAATTTTTTATGACGATATCCTTGATATATTTTGTCTATAAACACACTCTGATGACGATTCCGAAGAAAATTTTTTTTTCCGATTTGTTGTTTTTGTGTTCTGGGGTGGTTCGAAAACGAACCGCTGGTAAGTAAGCGACATGGTATCATCATCATAAACCAAAATAAGATATTCTATCTATATGCCCTCAATTGATATTTCAGAACACCTCTTTCTATGTCGGAAATTCCTATCCTTGAAACGATAATGACAACCAACCCAGGTAACTCCATGATTAGAAAATAAAACCAAGCCAATAATAGTATCTAAAATGATTTAAATTGCCGCATTTACATTTCGAAATTATTTCCTAGTTTCTTCCTGCAGGCTATTCAATAATCTCCTACAATTTATTCGATCAGTTACTTCGTCTAGAGGGTTTCTCAAATGTGTCAAAAATTGGTTGTTTGAATATGGCAACGTTAATTTAGAAACAACTTTCACTGGCATCCTGGTGTAAAATAAGCCCTATATATAAACTACTTATGATAAATTTGCTGTTGAACTGATAGTTCCATATTTTTATACCCTATACCCATGTACAGACCTAGAAGGCACGCAAAATCCAAAAAATCAATTTCATTTTTTTGTAGGGGAGGGTATATACTCATCAAATTTTTCAGTATGTCAGAGCATTTGAGATTTGGATTTGTGAATTTTACTGTAAACTTCTAACTAATTATGAAACAAACCTATCTATCTATCTATCTCTTTTCACCAACATGAATATTAAACCGGCAAAATTTCAGTAGTCAAAATTGAATAGCCTCTACAATCCTATAGCCAAATCCCGAGCTCTCTTAATTGTGATAGATTTCGCAATACACCTTCAACTAAAACCAAATTTTCTCCAAATCGACTATGATTCGAGACTTCGTAATAAATCTAGCTCTCGCGTCTGTTTGTGGAAATAATTGTGAAAGGATCAACAAAAGCAGCAATCAAAAACCAATGTTCACAACAATCAAACTATTTTCAACCATTCACCAACATTTAAACAGTTCATGAATTCAGTAACCCGGTGAATTTTGCCAATATATATATTAGTTTTTATTAAAACGTCAACAATCGAAAAACTACCAACTCTAAAGATAAGAGCTTCTAACAATAGCAACAAATCTCGACAACAGCAGCAAGAAAATATGTCGATAATGATAATCACAATTGCAGCAACAGCAAAAAAAAATTCCAGTTTACACTCCACGTCAAACACAGCAGTATTCGCTGTCCAAAAATCGCAACGAAAATCAAGTGCAACATCATCTGATGCCATTCATTACCGCTCAAAACGGCTCGCAAAAATTCAATATCAAACGACATATTAATGAAGTTGCGAAAACAAGCGTTCAAAATCCAGACAAAGACAAAAACAGCCGTCATCTTTTCTTTCCCACTCAATTGCTCACTAAACCGACAATACTTTCAGCATTCTCCTCTTCGCTCATCTACTTGTTTGTAACACGTTTTTGTATGTACCGTGAGAATCAAAAGTGATGCCACACTTCGAAACCCTATCTTTTATTCAACATAATTTTATCACCGTAGATTTTAGAGAATGGGAAATTGTTTTATCTTAAAGCGATATTCATTACAAATAAAATTTATAAAATTCATTCAAATCCACACAATAGTTTCAATTTAGCAAGTACAAATTCAAAAATAGCCATTTTTTATGAATCTAAAGCAAATGTTAAAATAACCAAGCCGTATAAAGTAAAATCTCCAATATGCAAATTGAACAGAAAACATGACACCAACATTCAAAATTTTCAAGTTCACAGATAACCAAAAACATTTCTGAAAAACATATCTATATCCTTTCAACGTTGTCTATCATCTTCCCATATCTTTTCATAGCATTTAAACAACAACATTCAAACTTTTGGCAATTTTGGTACATGCTAAATTTTTAAGCAAATGTATATAAACAAAAAAAAAAATGGCAGCCTTGCGGGGTGAGTGACGGTAATCCCACTTCTGAATTGTAAGACAAACCTTTTTTAAACGAAGTATTTTTTTTTTTTTTTTTACTCACTCGTCATCCCTCAAAACTGCCATCCAGAAGATTCTGTAAATAAAATAAACTGTAAGTTTGGTACTTCTACAGCGAGTCAATTCTTAACATAGACAACAATTGATGGAACACTTTTATATTTCTGAACACGTCACCAAAATCTCATCAATCAACAGTTGTTCCAGGAAAGTGCAATATACGCAGCGTAAGGCTCTCACGGTCGCATCAGACAGACCGCGCCCCTTACGCGAAAAGCTCTCACGGTGGCCAGCCGCGCCCTTTTCGCACTGCAATATATCTTGTGCACAGACGAGGATGAGCTCTCACGGCCGCATCTCGCAGACCGCGCCCCCATCCTACGTCCCTAGAACTTGTGTCGAGAATTGCGACAGCTCTTACGGAGGCATCACACTCTCCGCACCCTTATCGCACGCGACTGCTCTTACGGTGGCGCACTCACCGCACCCATATCACTTTCAAAATATTCTCGACACAACAATAATTGAGACAAGCTCTTACGGAAGTATCTCTCCGCACCCCTGTCTCAATCTTCGCGAATTCTCAAGTTCCATCAACGTTATCATGCGTATACAATCATGCAAACAATGGCTACCGTGAAAGTGATCACAACAACGTCAACACCAACAACAACTTCATTTTCAACACTGGTCAAGAGGTACGTGTGGGAGGAAACAGTTCAGCTTCTAGGGAAGAATCAAATCAGCATCCGCGAGACTCCAGGCAGCTTCTCGTGTATTATTCGGCATCATCCTCAACCAGTGTCAATCCAACACCTGGGAGGGAAAACACAAACATTCCAATCATCCTCAACCAGTGTCAATCCAACACCTGGGAGGGAAAACACAAACATTCCAGTTGTCATCTCAACCACACGAAACCCTCTCTTCTGACCCATCACAACTCCAACATCCCTTCACCTTCATCATCACTCTCACGTTGCCATTAAAAATATTATGTCCATGCAAACATGCTATTGACTTGATTTTTCTCGTTTAATTATTCTTTTTTTTACAAATTTCACTCAAGTTTATTTAAATGCAATCCGTCTATTCATACAACAAAGCAAACTATAAAAATACCAATTACTTAGTGAGGGACTCACCTTCAATTCCTCTAAAAGCACCATAGACAACCCACAATTTGCACTACTTTTACTTTACACCACCTTAACACTTTTAAACTTTAACAAAACCAAGGCTAAACTAAGACTGATCGAAGAATTCGAAATCTTCTTCAATTCAGTCGCGCGATCTAAAATCTACAATATAATGCAAGCACTTCCAAATCGAATCGTCATTCTAAACCGTCATAGAAACGCTCTTCATAAGTGCTAAACTCTCAAGTAGTTGAAAAGTAAGACATTCTCCATACGCCGAAAGGACGACGAAATATTAAGTGGACACCATAAAATAAGAAACGTTGCTTTGGATATAAACAAAGTTCAAGTCATAATTAAGAATGCTACGTCGACATATACAATCAATGCGACTTTAAGTGGACCACATAAATAACACATTGTGATCCACTGGATATTGGTCAAAATCCTACCAACATCTTACAATTGTTCCATTCATATGTCCAATAAAACAGGCGAATAAGCGCGTTCAAATATTTCTTATTACTTTCTTATAAATATGATGATCGCATATGGGGCACACGTCGGCGATGATCCCCATTTGGTGGAATTTCGCGGCGACTGAGTGATGATCACTGATCATTCTAGCATGCGGTATAGCTTAAACTTAGATGCTTCGGTGAGTGTATGGAAGCAATTCCACCAAATCGGTGATGTATTGTCTAGGGGAGGCGCAGCCGAGCCTATTATGCTATATGGTTCGTTGATCGGCTGTCTAAGTTCATTGAGTATAGTGAAGATCAGCGTGTCTGTGTTTAGTACATATTTCATTTTTTTACCCCTAAAAATTGGGTGTTACCGTCCTGAGAAAATATACTTAGATCATGTAGCATGGTCTTTTATATAGAACCTCATTCGAATTTAGGATGACACGGTGATGTATTTATGCCCGAAATTTTAGAAGATGCACTGGAATCTTTTACAAATCCAATTATTCCTCAGTATACTTTATTTCTTACTATGGTGAAGGATGAATATTTAAAATGCATAGTTTGGTGATAAATTGACTACTCATTAACGCATCTGAATTCTTCGTTAAAAAGAATTAGACCTAGAGTGAAAATTAAACTGATTAATGAGCTGGAAAAATAGTGAACTTATAATTTCCGCTCCATACATTTCTACAATGTCATTTTACGTCCTAAATAATCTTAAAAATTTCCAAACGCACTTTTTCCCCATTTGCAATATGAAGTCTACTCCAACCGTAGCGAATTTTTAAATATCAAACCACTACACTGTTCATTGTGCAAAAGTTTACGTTCTGCTAAGGTCTATCCAGGCCTTAGGACGTTAAATGTTTGACAGTTTCACACTCAAAGCTGTGGTTTTCACTATGTTTTACATTTGAATTACAAGTTTTCCACCGCAAATATAATATACCGCACTTGAAATTAAAAGTGGATAAGAATACATTCAAAAACAAAAATCAGAGTAGTAACGATACTTTGTACATATGCTTTATTGCTAATTAAATTGTCTATACAACGGTATTTAAATCTAGGTCAATTGCAGCCGCCGGTCAAAGGTCACACTTTGGCTTCCAATGGTAAGAAAAAAAATATCGAGCAAAAAGCACTGCACATAGAAATGTGCAATTTACCGCATCTCCCCACCCCGTCGAAAATGGAAAAACAACGAAACTTTAAGATACAGGACATGCCCTTGGCATCTATACAAAAGTACGGTGTTTTTTACAAGTACACAACGATTTTATGGTTTTTATTATTATTGTACTGATGTAGTTAGGGGCATCAATCAATTGGAAGCTGCCAGCAGGGGCGGCAGGACCCGCGTGGCGAGTGGGCCCACGAGATTTACAGGACCAAAAGCCACATGGAAGATTTATCGAACCATCAAAAACGATCACGACTATGAAAATAAAAAAATCCAACGTATGTAATTTGTGTAACACACTTTCCAAAGTAAAAGCAATGCTTAATTTATTATTCCTCTATTAACAGCTTCTCCCTAGCTAAGCCTGTACGTTCGCAGCATTTCATTTTGTCCTTAAACTTTTGAACATTCTTCAGAAAAATCGCCAGAAGCCCAACATTTCAAATAAAAAATGCGTACGAAAAACAGGCCTATCTTTTTTTTAGAAAGTTTTTTTTTTTAGAAATTTAAGAAATTCATGCAAAAAATATAGAGAAAAAATCCATCAAAATGAAAAGGACCAGCCAATTTCACCATAAAACCATGGTTAGCCAAGCAAAGTACGAGGGATATATGTATATTGTCCATCGTCCATTGATTTGCTGAAGATTTCGACTATTAGCCACTAAATTACCAAGTTGTATTTTGTTTGCACAATCGTATGGCCGTTGATCTCTTTAATATCCCCATTTGCTGTTTTTTTTTGCGCGTTAACCCAGTCATTTGTCATTATACCCTACACCCTACTCCCTATATATTTTTTCTGATTTCTGCTTTTTTACCACATGGCCTTTGTGGTTTATTCATAAATGTGGCAAGGCAGCTTGAGGTTGGACTTCAGCCACCTGCAGGTTTCATGACTTGAAGGTTTTTTTTTATAAGGATGAGTTATCGGCAGATCCCTAACCATGACAGGCTTAAGCGCTGAAATGACGACTTATTTCAGGGAGGCCTAAGTTAGCAGAAGGGCCCGAGTCAAGGTGTTCCGCCACTGGCTGCCAGGTTTTTATTTTTTCAAATTTCTTTATAGGGTGTGGTTGGGATCTTTTTCGAATTGCGAGAAACTGACTTCAAAGCTTTTCTGGTTCAGTCTACGAATACATATTTTTATTGCGAGTACATATTTTTATTGCGAATAGTACATATTTTTACTGTGGTATCAAGGAGTGTCCCACCCGCGGCTCGCCTGTCACACGTGGCCCACTATAGCTCTTAGTGTACGGCCTAGCAAACTATACTAACATTTAATTATGCTATGTATACTAAAAGGGATCCCTACATAATCCTGAAAAACCAAATCTTGCACATTCATGATCCCGCTTTTTATGAATATTCCTGTTTTACATTATCCCAACGTTACTAAATCTCTCCATTTAAAAAGCCTGCCGTTTTGAAATCTCGCCATCTCAAAATCTCGCCCACTAAAAACCGCGTAGATTTAAAATCCCGCTAGTGGATTAACGAAAAATCAATTCATAGCTATGCAATTCTCAGCAGTTATTGCGATACTTTTCTATTAGCACAAATCCGTCGGAATATTTATTTATTTCTTCGATCAGTACAAGACTGTCACACAAATTGCATGCAAATATCGTCAGATAGCCCAATCGCAGAAAAATTGAATTGGATCCAACTGCATTTACAATCAAAAATTGTTTATAATCGATTGGACAGTGTATGTCGCTATGTGATTTTCCCCGTAATTTTGCATTTTTTTTAATCTCAAATGGTAACACTCAGTCTTGGTCAATTCTAAAATGTGAAGAAAAAAAAATCAAATGTTCCATTAGCAGTCTGATTTGATCGGTAGCAGCATGAGTTGAAGAAAATAAATTTGTTTGAATTGGTTTTCAATTAAATTGCATATACAGTCGGACGGAACGCAATCAGGTCTGGGTTAGACTGATAGAATGAGCTAGTTCTTTTTTTATACGAGTACACAAACCATTCAGAATTTCTATTCGTATCGTACTTGGTACTTGGACTGGTGAGTGTTATGCTAATGATGCACACAGAGAGGCGCCTGGTTTTTCAAAACATCGTCAAATATCATTTATTTGTTATATTCTTTTTTTAAATATATTGCAGTTTCGTGCAATAGTTTTGTGATTAAAGTCTCTCGGTACAAACAATTTCTGTCAGGATTTCACTTTTAACAAACATGTCTTAAATTTCATTGTTCAAATCTCGGATTTAATTTATCTTACCATCTATCGACTGTTTTTATGGCAATAAATCTTGTTTGACTTTAATTTTCGAGTTTTTATGATTTTTGCGAGTAAATAGTCGATTTTTGTGTACCACTCTGTATGAAAACACCTTATAAAATTAATAAAGAATCCTCATTTCTCAAAATGATAATTACGTAATTTGTTACAGTATATGTATTTTGATGTATTCCATATTGGTTTCTCCCTACGTCTAGGTATTCTATTTTAAAATTCGGCAACTTTTAAGTATCACCTTACTCTAAAATACTAAACTTAGGCAACTCTTTCTACCACCATCAATGGGTGGAGATCTGAAACACACCGTTGCCCTACCGGTTCGCGCAACGTTCCCTTTAATTTCAAATCAACCGGCCGTTACGGATCTGAAATTTTCTCTTTATCAACAGATCCCCAAGCGCCACCTTGCGGAGTATACATTGATTCATTGAAAGAAATCTACAATGTGCCGTTGAACCGTGCATTTTCACCGTCATTTTTTTATTAAACAATTTATACTCAAAATAAAATTTATCTGCATCTCGTTTGAAACTGGAAATTTTAATTTTCGAACCAAATGTATCAGATGTGTCAATTGTCACATTTGTCACTTTCCGAGAGATGCGATGGGAACACCAAGTCTGATCCGCATCTATGCGTTTACAGAACAAAACAGGGCACAGTTCGGGAAACGCGGCACGGTATGGGAACGTTGTGTTTCAGAACCTTACCCATTTAGAGAGAATAACGTTTTTTTTTTCAAGCACACATTTGAACTTTCTCACCGTACTGGAGGTTTTAGATTAAAATAGCTCAGTCAGTAGAGAATTTGTATTTAATGTACTATGAATGTTTCTTTGCTACATACTTATGTACATACTCGTATTTGTTGACATAACTTAGCGCTGCACTACCCACTGTACCCGTGTTCTCTGTTCAGTTCATGTTCGATTTTAGCAGGCAGCCATATTTTTTATAAAATTTTAACAAAAGTTCGAATAGCCAAAATGAACCACAACATGACAAAATATCGAATTTATTTTATAGAAAAAAATAATAAAATCGTAAAAGATATTCTCTGTAAGTAGGATGGTGTGATTAATAACAATAATTATGATTATGATTATTTAAGTTTCTTTACTTCGTAAAGTGGTCATTTGTTGGAAAATTGCAAAAAAATTGTTCAAAAAAGAAAAAAATATTAAATAAAATACTTAAGCTACAATCACATTTGGCTAGTTTCTAGCGCTAGTAAAGTTGCATTCGAGAAATCACCATAGGCGACGACACGTGATAAACAACGAAAACAGTCTCATGTAAATGGGTGGCTATGCGTTGTTACGACGTCGTCACCAAAAGTGTGATGCAACTAGACGAGTAACTAGTCACCCTATACAGGGTGTCCGGAAACTGCCGCATAAACGCATCGGATTGTGATTCCTCATGTGATTTCCAGCAAAAAAGTTGTACGGAACATACCCCCTTAGCTTAACCCTTTAGCTGCCACAGGCATTTGAAGATTATTGAAAAAATCATTTTCTTGTACGATTAAAACTTCAATATCTCAAAAGCTAGACTAGCTAGAATAGCAAAATAAAATTATTATTACAGCCAACAAATTTACCTAAAAAAATAAAACTAACGGCACTAAAATCGGATAATCGGCTCGATTTCGACATACTTTGAATAGATTTTACCAATTGCAGATCTTAAGGAGCACTGTGAATTGAATTGCATTGAATTCGAGCTAAAATTAACCCTAGTTTTCTACACTTAACGTATAAAAACTGTTGGAAATAATGGAGCTAGAAGAAAGATATGATCGTAAGACTATGCGCCAATTTTTAAAAGAATCGTACAAGCACCTCTTCTTGGCAGAAGTTGGAGAAAATTGAGATGGAAAAACATATTGTTTTCGGGTCAAATCACAGAAATTTGACTATGAAGTTCTATAAAAACCAAACTTCTTATCCGATTTTAGTGCCGTTAGTTTTATTTTTTTAGGTAAATTTGTTGGCTGTTATAATCATCTTATTTGCTATTCTAGCTAGTCAAGCTTTTGAGATATTGAAGTTTAAGTCGTACAAGAAAATATTTTTTTCAAAAATTTTCAAATGCCTGTGGCAGCTAAAGGGTTAAGCTAAGGGGATATGTTCCGTACAACTTTTTTGCTGGAAATCACATGAGGAATCACAATCCGGTGCGTTTATCCGGCAGTTTCCGGACACCTTGTATACAGGAGTTAGTTGCAAAAGAGAAATTACTGCGGTGACGACGCGACGTCGTAAACAATCAAAAAAGTGTTGTGCAATTTCAATAGATACATTTTACTACCTACTAGTGCAATAGGACATGTTCAATTCGACTAGCAACTATCCAGCAAGTGAATATACACTACAATCTCGGTAGATTTCGAATTAACGGCTCAACGGATCGACACGAGATTCAGTGGGAATGTGTAGAATGGTAGAGTATTTGCTACGAATAACTTTGAAGTAGGAAAATGTTAACAGGGGTCCCAAAGGAGGTGCAAAAGTAGATCATTTTATTTGTCATCGGAAAAGGGTGTATATCGACATGAAATTCAGTGTAAATATGTCGAATGGTAGGGTATTTGCTACAAATACCTTCGAGATTAGGAAATGTTAACAGGGTGTCCTAACCGAGGTGCAAAAGCAGAACAATGGAATGCGCATACACTAATAAAATGTCATCAAGAAGTGGCTCCAACATCTGGGTAAACTTTTTGAATATTTAGACCAGATCTTCAAATGTTACTAGTAGACGAGGTATTTATTGTCACTTTTAGTAATAAAACAGTATCCACACGGAAAATGATGCAATCAAAATTTCATTTTTAAAGTGTTCATACAATTATTTACTATACCGGACAATATGCTTGTGCTGTTAGATCAATCAATAATTTTATAGTTTCACACGAAGAACGATCAAAAGTTGCAATATTGCCACTGTGTATTCGATAAATGGGACACCGCGGTATAATTGACAACTGAATGATAAACCACTGCATAAATAAGTTCGATATCTAAATTTGGCAGCCAGTCACATTGTTACTAGACTACTTCCAATTGGTTGGTCTCGAGCTACCCGTGTGGTTACTACAGATAGCTGAAACTGTCAAATTTGACGGTTCGGATATTTAGACCAGTATTCAACCATATTTAAGAGACTTTAGACCAAAAAAGTTTACCCAGATGTTGGGACATTTTTTAACTGGTCTAAGCGCATTCCAATTCCATAGTCTCAAAGATCGATGAACTGTATCAGGCATTTCTGCTCAAAAATATATCACTGTGTGACAATTCAAATGGCAGCAAGTGGCTACTATTTGGCACAAATATCTTGGAAGTAGCACAAAGTTAATTTGTAGGAATTTCATTTGTATGCGTATGTACCCTTTTCTCTCGCATTTTGAAGAATACAATAGAAATTATATACAGGGTGTCCCGCATTGGGTGTTGAATACTGTAAGGGTTGATAGCACAACTTGTTTCAGCAAGAAAATTACCAATACGATCGGATTTTTTTTTACCGTTACCTTGCTATCGCTCTTTTTGTGAAAGTCATCGAAAATCGTGACTTGTCACGCAAAATCGTAATTTGCAGCACTCCTGATGACTTAATCCAAGATTTGATTTCAGTTTCAGAAACTACATAAAATTTCACAATTTCCTGTGGCCAACATTATCGGCACTTTCAAGATACGGTTACTCAAACTTAACAGAAATTTTAAAAACGATTTTTCATCGAAAATTCAAACAGTAATTGCATAACGGTGCTTTATACGTACAATTCTGCAAAGTTGATAAAAGTTGCTTCAACATGTTGGCTTTCCAACGGTATATCACTTTTCTTATTTACATTGCAGAATTTTAGGTAAACACGCATTGAATGGTAAAAATCATGGCTTCATTGGAATCGTTAACAATTTTCCCTTGACTCGAAAAAAGACATACAAAGGCAATTATAATTCGGGATAGAATCTCGCTACATTATTTTGACCAGAACTGTAAGATATTTGAAATTTGGTACATTGTTTGGCAAATGCAACGGTACTTATAACAGTTAAAATTTAATATTTGCTATTTATGGCAGATAGACGGGTGCCCGCTCATAATGCGAGACCTATCAAAGAATATTTGGAAAACGAATTTCCCGGAAAGTGGATTGGCAGATTTGGGACAGTTGCGTGGCCTGCGAGAAGTCCCGACCTTACTCCCCCAGATTTTTATTTATGGGGTAACTTAAAACAGCTGCTGCAGCGAATTAATGAGGCTTGTGATAGCATTAAGGAAACCCCTCCTGAAATCCTTCGGGACGCTTCTTCCATGCGCCGAAGGTGTCGATTCTGCATACAAAATGGAGGAGGCCAATTCCAGCAGCATTATTCCAATTCATCAAACAGACCCATTTAATCATTAGTTAATATTTTTAGGTTATTGGTTCTTTCTCATATTCGAAACTTTATTTTCATTTATATTTAACAAATTTTCAAAATTGCGATAGTAAAATATAAAAAATAAATGAATAAAATTTCAGTTTAAATAATCCGATAACAAAATAATTACCTCGTTTTTTTACATTCAATATGTGTAATTCCAAAATCCCGTAATGTAAATATGAAAAGTGATATACCGTTGCAAAGCCAACATGTTGAAGCAACTTTTATCAACTTTGCAGAGTTGTACGTATAAAGCACCGGTATGAAATTACTGTTTGAATTTTCGATGAAAAATCTATTTTAAAATTTCTATTAAGTTTGAGTAACTGTATCTTAAAAGTGGCGATAATGTTGGCAACAGGAAAAACTTCAAATTTTGTGAATTTTATGTAGTTTCTGAAACTGAAATCAAATCTTGGATTAAGTCATCAAGAGTGCTGCAAATTACGATTCTGCGTGACAAGTCACGATTTTCGATGACTTGTAATAAATCAATAACTATCTTCCTGAACCATTCTCTTGTATTACCTCGCGGAACGTAGGCTTACGGACCGGCACCTGTTAATAACCCTGCTCAGTTCGGTGGTGTGGTCGTGGTTCCTATTATAGGTCCGCCTGGTCGTCATCTTGTCCCTCGGGTTCGAAAGCTGTTGATTATTATTACCTAAAATTCAGGTGCTATTCCTAACCGGAATTGACACTCTATTCCCCTATCAACAAGTCCCCTCGGCATCATCTTAACGTAGACACCCCCCCTTCTGCAATGAATCTCTATTCACGACACATAGTTTTAGAGTACAATAACAATTTTATTTAAGACAAGCAACATTTCGTTTTCTCGTGTTTCCTTGTTTTCGTTTCGTTTTATACGGGTTATTTCCCCATTTACAATATTCTAACACGCATTTTCATCTTAACTCTTGACAAATTAAATTATATCTTTTGTATTTTTCTAATTTCAGATCGCACACGCGTAACGCATTCAACGAAGGTCGGGAAGTTAATGGACTAGTCCTGGGCGGCCGCTAAGGAGTAAGAACGCGGGCAAGAGCAAAACATGCACACTCGATTCGCGGAGGACTGATTATCGGCGGTGCAACCTGATTACAACCGTAAAACATTCTTTGGTTAAAGGGAAATTTGTTATACCCTTCACTCGTAGAGTAAAGGGTATATTAACTTTGTCATGAAGTTTGTAACGCATTGAAGGAAGCATCTCCGACCATATAAAATATGTATATATATGATCAGCATGACGAGCTGAGTCGATTGGGCGATGTCCGTCTGTCTGTCTGTCCGTCTGTCCGTCTGTTGCTACGCGTTGTACTCGGCCAGTTTAAAAGCTATCGAGCTGAAATTTTGCACACATGTTTCTTTGTATTGCAGGCAGTTTGTATGTTTGAATCGCTAAAATCGGACCGTGGGGTCATGGGGCTGCCATACAAACTTAACCCCGCCAATTTGGTTTTTCTAAGAAAAACTTTTTCATGTGTTTACTAATTTCAACGAAATTTCACACAAATGTGTTTCTATTGATAACACAAAACATATGTAAGAATGGATCAAATCGGACCATGGGGTCATGGGGCTGCCATACAAACCTAACCCCCCAAATTAGGTTCTTTTAAGAAAAACTTTTTCATTTGTGCACCAATTTGAATCAAATTTCACACAAATGTGTTTCTATTGATGCCACAAAATATATGTAAGAATAAATGGAATCAGACTGTGGGGTCATGGGGCTGTCATACAAACCCAGCCCCCAAATTTAGTTTTTCTAAGAAAAACTTTTTTATTTGTCCACCAATTTCAATCAAACCTCATAAAAGTGCATTTCATTTGATGCCACAAAACATGTGTAAAAATGAATGGAATCGGACCATGGGGTCATGGGGCTATCATACAAAGCCAACCCCCTAAATTGAGTTCTTCTACAAACAACTTTTTTATTTGTGCACCACTTTCAACCAAAACTCGTAAAAGTGCACTTCAATTGATGCCATAAATAATCGGACTATGGAGTCATGGGGCTACCATACAAGCCCAACCTCCCCATTTTGGATCTTCTAAGAAACATTTTTTCTACACCAATTTAAAAAAACCTCAATGCGTCTTTATCAAAACAAAAAAAAGTAAAACAAATGGAATCGTACTATGGGGCCATGCTCCCGCATCCCCCCAATAAAGTTTTCTGAGATATTTTTTTCTATTTTACCACTTATTCCAACCAAACCTCACACAAATATTGTTTTATCGGCGCCACAGAATTTGTCACTATCAAATATTATGCGAAAACAGAAGGAAAAGAATGGGGAAGGATTAAATACAAGTCATAGGCTTGCCCCAAAAAACTTTTAGCCCGAGGAGAGTGAAGGGTATTCAAATTTCGGCCGCGCCCGAAATTAGCCTCGGTCTCGTTTTATTTTATTTTTTTGTGTTTTGACATGTATGTCCGATATTCTCACAACACCTTACATATAGCTAAATATACACACATATTACAAACAATACATTTACGCTTATCTGCATTTTCGTCCTTTTGTCAACGTGATGGCAAAACGAGACCGTCAACATGTAATGCCGCACGCTAGCTTCTCCACTGCAAAAAAAAAAATCGTGTTGGCAAAAACGGGACCGTAACATGTAATGCCGCACGCTAGCTTCTCCAATGCCGTAACAAAATCGTGTTGGCAAAAAAAAACGGAATCGTTAACGTCCAAAAATGCCTTGAAAAACGTGTTGGCAAAAAAGAACGGAACCGTTAACGTCCAAAAATGCCTTGAAAAACGTGTTGGCAAAAAAGAACGGAACCATTAACGTCCCATGTTGCTGCCTTGGAAAACGTAAACGTGGGGTGAGGAAATTCCGAGTTTTATTCCTTTTAATTAATGTAATGCCACCTCTGGCCCCACTAAGGAAAAACAAAAAGAAAAGGCTGTGAGAAACGCTCACTAAGGAAAAGACAAGGGTATTTACCCTACAGGTATGGCGAAAGATTATAGTCGCGGACTCCTTCAGCGAGTATTTCCTGTGAGCTGAGCTGGCCTGTTAATATGGGATCTTTTTAGGACAGCAGACCTCTCGAATTATGATTTCCGCTATAAAAATTCAACCAGGGCCTAAGACACGAACCCCCAATATGCCGATTAGGTCACTACAGCTTTTAATGAGAAAAACCTGCTACTCACCAAAATTTTCCAAGTGCTCCACGTGATCTCTCCGTCTTCCTTGGCAGCTCAACACGAAATGACCTCGTGCAAGTGCATTTGACGTTTGTCTCGACCCCAAAATCCCTTCGAGGACGTAGAACACAAACGGAGAGTATGACGTAGAGAAAACACGGAGAGGTCAAATGAATTGAACCAAGACGGAAACAACGCCACCTAGACAAATCATAACCGCAACTCAACTGGCGGTGACCATGGAATAGACAGCTAAACGGAAAGGTAAATCCGCTGTCATCCCATACAAACTGCATGGTCCGGTTTGAAACACAACAAAAAAAACATTCCACTTAAATGCGTTCCGTTTCTGTCAAATACATGGCCATAAGTGTCATTACAAAAACTGGACCATTTGAGTAGGAATCGGGCCTATCCTTTAGTTGTTTAATCAATGGCGGAGACGGAAGGCATGAGCGAAGATGGACACCACTGAGCAAAAATCAAAGGAGTGGCTATAACTCCTTCTTCGAAATTTCATCACAGACTTTCACAAAAAAAGCGATAACAAGGTAACGGTAAAAAAAAGCCGATTGTATTGGTAATTTTCTTGCTGAAACAAGTTGCGCTATCAACCCTTACAGTATTGACCACCCAATGCGGGACACCCTGTATATTTTCAATTGCTCTTAATCGATGAGTGAAGATGCGTTGTACGCCATTTAATTTGTGCTTACGAAAAATGATTTAATTTGTTTTTTTTAGAGGAATCGCATTTAACAATCGCCAATAAAAAAGTGTGAAAAAATATGTAAGAAGATTGAAAAATATTGATTCCATAAATTTGCTTTGGCCTTCAATTTACTGTTTTGTGCTGTGCGGTTAAAGTGGCCTAAAATCCTTTTTCAAACGATAGGTAATTTTACTTTATATCGTTTGCCAACAAACAGAATCCTTTGATGTTGACCGCGCTTGCCTAATCCGCCATTTCGAATTCAGGAGCTGTTCCATCTATTTGACTTTTTCGACATATAGACGTCTGATTGAATCACAAAAATATAAATGGCTGGAAATAAATCGAATCATGAATATTTGTGGAAATTATTTAAAACCAAAAACAGACACTTATGTGCCGAAATCGGACGGTTGCAGTCTTTTTTGATTCGGTAAGGATCAAGACTATGATGGATGACTCTGGATGACTGTTTAACTTATCCCATTTTTATTCAACTCTAAATAACTGCAACTGATGTGATTGAGTGAATATTCTCGAAATTTTAATAAGACATAGGTTTATTTGATAAATCGTTAGAAAAAAAATCAAAAAATTGTTTCCTAGTTCTTCATTTCATTGTGATTACCCAAGAGTCAAAATTATAAAAATAAAATAAATAAATGTGAAATCAATACGAAATCAAACGTAAATATTAAACTACGTCATCAGTTACTGTTGTCAACTCATTTAGTATTATCTTATTCAAAATTAATTTAAATTGGATATATGCGTATCCGAGCTTATGTCAAGCTATATAAAGCTTAACACTCTAGATTATGGATAGCTTTTATTTGCTCTTTTTTAATAAATTAAATAGAATTAATATCTGTGACCTATTTTATTCAACGGGTATCTTTCCACTTTGTTGTTTTTGCTCCACAACACTAGGCTAAACCTTTAAGTCTAAAATCATCTCAGTTAAGTTTTACGGCTAAGGAATTTTATTAATTTTTAATCATCTAATTAAAACCGTTTGAGGGATATCTGTCAGAGGTTTATCTCTGGATTAATGCGCTTTATTCATTTATTGGTAATTCGTAAGTTGAAATGATTTTGCTGTTTTGAAATTTGAACTTTCTAGTAGTTTAATCCATACGATTTTAATGCGTGACAGTAAGGACGATCATGTGGCAATTGTTAACAGATGGATTGATTATGGATTTGTCTAGTGTTATGTCGCTTACGTGCAATGAATAAAGTAGCACCATTGTTGCTTAATAGATGGCGATGGGTGGGGTGGTTTTTACGTTTACGTATGGCTTCAAAAGACGTCAAATATGTATTAATTGGTCGTAAGAATTACCCAGATAGTATAGTGACCTTAGCAGAGTGAACTGAAATAAGACGTGATTTGTGGTATTTTAATTAAACAATATTATACATTACGATTCAAGAGTAGATTTTTTACCTGTAACCTCAGAAAGGTGGGACTTGTCTTGATACTGCTCAAGAACTGGCACAATCATTTGAAATCGGTGAATGACCTTCGCCCCGTAAGAGAATTTAATCTGTTTTGTGTCAAAACCGCCAATCTATGATACTAATTACTAACCTTCACGATTATTGAAATTTTCGTGTTTACTAATTTAATTTAAACTGAACTAACCTCAGTTTGAGAGGCTAATGAAATGCGTCATAGTCTGGAATTGTTGTTTTTCATTTTTACATTATCCAAAAATAATCATCATGTTTGGGCGGCCTAAACACGAAACGTCCGTTTGGATTCTTCGTACTGTCAAATTCATACATTTCTTCAATTTTGACAGAACGAAAATAAAAAAAAAATGGATTTGGATTGACCGTGTGTGTGCGTGGCACAAAAACAAATTTTTTATATGTAGTTTCTATTTAGTCACTAACTCACGAATTTCGAATTAAGAAGCTAATCCGAAATACCTAGTTTTGTCTTATACGTTTGTGAATACTGGCACTGAAATCGCTAAGGTAGATTAACCTAATTAACATCATTGAAAAAAACATGCACGTGAGCAGATATGACGCAAGAACATATTAAAGATCCCGTGAGTCAAAACCTAAGGATTAATTAGAACCTTGTGATTTGTTGAGTTTATAATAAATTATTAGCAACTCGACAAATGTATGTCTTTCATTTACATATTTTGTGAGTTTGTTCCGAGAATTCGTATACGACTTCTCGGAACGTATACGTTACATGTTCGGGATTTTTGCTATAGGTACATAATAATATTTTAATTTGAAGTTTAATTATATAATAATTCAAATGAAATGAAATTAATTAATTTACTGTTTAATTTGATGTTAACTCCTAATTAAACAATCCAAACACCGAGCGCAGTCCAACACAAATGTGGAATAGTTTCGCTGACATGTCAGTAGGTGAGGCGGAAAAGACACTTGGAGTTTCGAAAGGTCCACTCCACACGAAGAAAGAAACATGGTGGTGGAACACCGAAACTAAGGAAGCAGTGCAAGCCAAATCGAACGCATTTAAGGCATGGACGAAATGTGAGTCAAGCAGTGAAACCGAACGGGTTCAACTTCGCGAAAATTATATGCAATGCCGCGGAAAAACGTAAAGCGCTTGGTAGCTCAAACAAAGGCGAAGGCAGCTGAGAAATTCCACCAAGAATTAGAAACACAGACTGCGACCGAAGGCCCGTCTTTGCGCGAGAGACCTAAGCACGACGCCAGGATATTTAGGGTCGCAGCCCAAAGGAGAAGGAACGCTCGGGAAATACAGGCGCCAAAGTACGTGGAGGATTCGCAAGGAATGTTGCTGATTGACGATATGGCAATTTGTAGTAGGATGCGAGAGTATTTTGACGAACTTCTAAATGAAGAATTTCCTCGAGCAGATTTTCAAGATGTTGAGCCGAATACCACAAATATTGAAGATATCTCAGAGGAAGAGGTGATGGAGGCAATGCATCAGATGAAACGCGGAAAGCCAGTCGGACCGGACAAAATCCCCGCGGAATTTTGGTTGAAAATGGAAAATGTCGGGCTTAGTTGGCTCACAGTTCTCTTCAACAAAATCAAAGGTAGGCAACCGATGCCTGATGCTTTCAGGGAAAGTTTTCTTCTTCCTTTCTATAAGAACAAGGGAGACTCACGCAAACTCAACCACTATAGGGCTATAAAGTTAACACCTCATACACTGAGGATCTACGAGCGAGTTGTCTGCAACCGATTGAGAAAGATTGTGCGGTTGAATGACAATCAATGCGGCTTTGTTGAAGACCGATCTACAGTCGATGCGATTCAGTGCATTCCTATTGCGATGGAAAAGTATAGAGCAGCACGAAAGGACTTGTACTTTGTGTTCATCGATTTGGAAAAGGCATTCGATAGAGTACCTCGTGATCTGATATGGTTGGCCTTGAGAGCACTTATTGTCCCTGAGGCATACGTCAGGATGATACGAGACATGTATGATGGAGCTACGACTAAGGTTAGATGCACAGCCGGTGAATCAGAAGAATTTCCGGTAAATATCGGATTACACCAGGGCAGTGTATTGAGTCCGTTGCTCTTCAACATCATCATGTGCTACTTATTAACACGTATATCAGACGGCCTAGAAATATCTCTTCTTTTTGCCGATGATATAGTCCTCAGTAGCCCAAACATCGTTACCTTGCAAGCTGCACTTACAAAGTGGTGTGACATTCTGGAGGAGCATGGACTGAGGGTAAGTATAGCAAAGACTGAGTTCTTATGCTGCCCATTCTCAGTCCCAGATGCACCGGTACCAGAAATGTACGTCAAAGGAGAGCAGCTTAAGTCTTGTACCAAGTTCAAGTACCTTGGCTCGATGGTGAACAACGGAGCTACATGCGATGATGACATCAAACATCGCACAAAGGTTGGGTGGATGACGTGGCGAGAAAACTCTGGAGTTTTCTGCAATAAGAAAATGCCACTGAAGCTAAAGGGCAAGTTGTACAAAACGGTTGTACGTCCCGCACTCATGTATGGATCAGAATGCTGGACCATGTATGAAGGTGACGCGAAAGAAATGACAGCGACTGAAATGAAAATGTTACGCATGTCAGCTGGTGTAACGAAAAGGGACCACATCAAGAGTAGCTACATCCGAGGCAGCTTATCCGGAGACCAACCAATCACCGAAAAGCTCGAAGACCGACAAATGGATTGGTATTGCCATGTTCAAAGGCCTGAGAACCCCGCAAAGAAAGCGATATCAATGGAAGTTCCCCTTGATGGACCCAAGGCCAGAGGCAGACCGAAGAACACCTGGATGTGTAAAATGAAAAAGCAACACCAACGCATTGGTCTCGGCGATGACACGATCCAAGATAGAGCTGCCTGTAGAAATATGCTGAGATATTATCGCCAAAACTGGCGATGTGCCTACACCGCGGGTCGAGCAACGCGTAGCCATGGAGCGGTATAAAGAACGAGGCAAGGAAGAAGAAGAAAAAATCCAAACATTCTGATTGCTATTATTGGCCACCATTAATGTACCATCTCAAAATGTTCCCTGTATGAAAATCATAAAAATGAAATGATATCCTGTACCATAAAATCCGTAACCCTAAAATTAAATCAGACAATCAGAACGTTCAATAAAAACAAAATTGTTCGTTTCACGCTTCCTTAAACAAATCAACCAAATTGTCCTACCGCAATATATGATTTGCTCATGTTCATCCTTTGACAATTTCATTTCCAAACACTATGGCCTCGCTTCCTTTCCATATAAGCCCCAAACTGAAAATTAGGATACCCGAAGCTGTGAGTTCTCCGCATTGTTAACTCCTCTCCATATAAATTCATTCAGAAAATAATATCATTTCTTGTCGAAGCCCCTAAAGTAATGTACCATAGATAATGAGCCCCAAAAATACCAAACCGACAAAATAACATCTACACGTCTTCCAAGTCCTTTTCGGTTGTCGTGACTCTATCCTTGAAGGCTTGGAGCAACATAAAAATTTCCTTCTTGTAGTGATGTAGTGAAACAACACGAAGGCGGTCGGCGTGTCTCAGTCATTCGCTTCATTTCTTTCCTTTTTATTGTTTGACATCGTAATATGGCGGTTATGAGGAATTGCGTCGCTTTATAAGGAATAGAGTCTCCATGGAACGATATAGGTTTATTATAGAGCCTCAATGGTCCATAACAGCGAATGGATATAGTGTATCGACATTTAAATTTGACGATCCCTTGAGTGTCGGGTTATTGATCCCA
Source organism: Microchrysa polita (assembly GCA_949715475.1). Taxonomy (NCBI): domain Eukaryota; kingdom Metazoa; phylum Arthropoda; class Insecta; order Diptera; family Stratiomyidae; genus Microchrysa; species Microchrysa polita. The sequence goes on along the minus strand of OX454415.1, from coordinate 126,706,532 downwards.
GAGGAAAATGAATTTACTGAAGTCAATCGTTTGGGAAGTGTTAGATGTCTATATGCATAAAGTGACTGTGTGAACACTTGGAACTTGGAAGGATTCCTCCATTTAACGCTTGAGGAAATTTTGATGTTTTTACCCGTATGAAGGACCCATAGAAGGCAAAATGGTTTATTATGGTAGCAATTCAATTTATTTTTGGAGAAAATACACATAAAATTATTATTAGCTTTCTATGCATAAATTAAATGGTAGTGTATTTTCTTTTGCTGCGAATTTTTATTAGCATTTTAATGGTAAATTTATTATGTATTGTTTCATATTTTCTAAAACGATTATTATTATTATCGGTTGGTCTATTAATTAAGGCTATTAAATGCACAAATAATGTTTTAGAACCTATTAAGAAAATTGAAACAAAGAGTGAATGTCACTGTAATGTTACTCTGCGGGAATACGAATTACAGAATGCAGTTTTCAGTTTTTTTTTTAAACAAGTACATATATTTTGTTTTCTCTTCGTTTTTGTACAGTCGCCATATTTTTTATTCTGACTTCTACTCATGCATAGCGCATCAACTATACCTCTTTTATGCCATACTCGTGGCCTTTTCTGAGCAATATGATCTTGATTCGAGTTGGGGTTTGCAGAACAATGTCGTCATTTTTCCGCAAAAAGTGACAATTCATCGATTGACTTCTGATCCGTATGCCGACTGACTCAGTTCTTCATTAGTAGCGTTTTATTGCTATCGAGGCTAAATCTGACTAAAAAAAACGATTGCGCTTAACTTCCCGGGTAAGACCAAACAGCTGACACCTGACAGTTGTTTTGCATCTTTGATTCACTCTCGTCGGCTTATTTTTTAGATTTGGTTGAATTCATCACAAAAGACGATTCTTTATTTGCACGATTTATTTTAGCACCGTGAGAAAGATTCTCACATTTGGTTTGGAAAAAAAATCCGTATTTTTCCCTATACATTAGCCATCTACATGTGATTCCACTAAACTCTATCCCGTGCAGGTTTGTGGCACACGTGAAACATACCTAGGTAAGTGTTAATTTTTATACCCTTCCCTCATAGAGTGACAGGGTATATTAACTTTGTCATTGACTTTGTAACACATTGAAGAAAGCATTTCGGACCATCTAAAAAGGATACATATATGATCAGCATGACTTGGGGAGTCCATTGGGCGATGTCAGTCTGTCCGTCTGTTGCGACGCGTTTTACTGGGCCAGTTTAAAAGCTATGAAGCTGAAATTTTGCACAATTGCTTTTTTTTGCTGCAAGCAGTTTGAATGTTTGAATCGGTAAAATCGGACAATGGGGTCATGGGGCTGCCATACAAACCCAACCCCCCATTTTGGTTCTTCGAAGAAACATTTTTACACCAATTGCACAAAACCTAGAATTAATGTGTCTATCAAAGCAACAAAAAAGGTCAAAACAAATGAATGGAATCGTACTAATGGGTCATGCTCCCGCATCTCCCAATAAAAATTTCTGAGAAAATATTTTTATTTGCCGACCTATTCCAACCAAACCCCACACAAATATTGTGTTGTCGACGAAACGGACCTTTTGTGGAGACAGAAGGAAAAGAATGGGGGGGGGGATGAAAAACGTTTAACCCGAGGGGAGCGAAGGGCGAATTTCGGCCGCGCCTGAAATTAGCCTCGGTCCCGTTAAAAACTCAAATTAACACTAACAAACATTGAATAAAGTGTAGCTTCGGTAGCTAAATTGGTAGTTACGATATGACACTCTACCTTTGAATTGCCATTTTCATAAAATGTTTCCATCCCCGTTGCAATCATGTCCACCACAAACAGGCGAAAGAACAAATCGAGCAAATATTTTAACTTTCGATTCTTAACCGTTAACGCGTTAAATATTTTATAAAAACGAATAGGCTATTCTGCTGATCGTCGTTTTGAAGGTTTGTGTCTGCCATTCGAAATATGTACTTAAAAAGGTGTCCTGAATAAAATACTGTTCAAAAAGAAATGCTGCTTGTGATATTAGGGAAAAATACTGCCGTTGTTTCTCGCAAAATCCCACATTTTGCACCACTTTAGGCTCGTCTACTGATCGTCCTTTTGAAAATGCTACAATGTATATTCGCTTGCTTACTATATTGCCTGTCAATTTACTTAAAAAATAGTCAAATTTCAATTGACAAATTAACCGGGTTGTAACTGGTATTTGGAAATGAAATTTGGCTTAAGTACTCAGGGAAGTATCTGGAAAATAATTAAGTTCTTGCTGTACCCATATGATTCAGCATAATGAAGCTAGCGTTATTTTTGTAGACGCACTATACCCATTTTCATACAAATTTCAAATTTTGGAGCTCTTCTGTCACCATGTTAGTCCCCCAATTTTTGTCTGCCTTTTGTAATGCGGGGATCCGTCCTCTATTAAATAGCATATGAGTTAAACGCGAGGAAATAGTTGCAACATTTTGCAACTATAAACAATTTCGACACCCCTTTAGCCCCACTATCCAGGAGGCAGACTATATCAAATTAAGTAATTTTCGATAATGTGTAGCAGAATTGCGAGGAAATAGTTGCAAATAATTTGCACGTAATGATTCTTGATTTTGTAAGAGATATCAATTCAGAAGCCCGTGTGATGGAAAATGCGATTTTCTTCGTGGTGAAATAGTGTGCAGTGTCCATGTGAAAATTCTCCTTAATCTCGTGAAATTTTTCAAATGCTTATGTTGCAAGGGAAAAAACTGATGCTTAAGACTTAGCTACTTTCCATTAGCCTGGAAAAATGCAACTATTATTCCTATTTTAAAGTCAGGCAAAAACCCCGGTTACGCATACAACTACAGGCCAATCAGCCTCCTCCCAGCTTTAGGTAAATTACTTGAAAAGGTTATTTTCGCGCGTCTACAACTAACACTTCAGAGTATTTTCATATTGCCGAACTTTTAATATGGGTTCAGGCCAGGTCCCTCTACTGTCCACCAACTGCAAAAACTTGTGAGTCATATAAAAATGGGGTTCTCGACTAAAGAATCCACGGGAATGATTCCTTTAGACATTGAGAAAGCATTCGATACCGTGTGGCATGACGGATTAGTACATAAGCTAATCAATTTCTCATTTCCGATCTATACTTATGCAAATTAATCCAATATTTTCTGTGTAACAGGAGCTTTCACGTTAACCTGCGTTCCGTTTCCAATTCAATCCCTCAAGGCTCTGTTCTCAGTCCAACCGTACATAATATCTACATGTCCTACCTTGTAAAAACCAACGACTGTAACATTGCAATGTATGCCGATGACACAGCCATCTTTACCACTAATATTGATCGAGATGTCATAGTTAACAATCTGCAAATCCAGCTAACTAAAATTAAGGAATATTGCGAAAAGTCGAAAATAAAAATTTATTGTGATAAAACGCAAGCGACCTTCTTCTCGAAAAGAAGGACAGCACGGTTTTTTCCCCTAATCCACAACTGAATATACTCGGCTCAATAATCTCGTGGTTCAAAGACATCAAATATTTAGGTTTACATCTCGACTCTAAGCTTACTTATAAAATGCATACAGATGCTATAAGTTCAAAAAATTGAACCAGTAAAAGTTCTAATTATGCTTTCATCAATAGAAAATCGAAACCACTTACAATGTGTAATGCGTCCCATAATACTGTACAGCTGCCCCATTTGGAACACTTGCACGGCCACACATAAACGTTAACTGCAAATTCTGCCGAATAAATGCTTAAGAATTATTTTCAATAAACCCTTTTATTTTGCAACAACATCTTTGCATTCACTTGCAAAGATTAAAACTATTGCCGATACATCTAAAGCTTGAAATAGATTAGACGCGTCAGCATCGGCATCAGCAGAAAAATCTCAATTTAGAACACACGCATTTGCCTTTGATGACCCACATTGGGTGAGGTTATAAAACACAACGTTCGCGTAACGTTTCGCGTTTTCCGAAACGTTTCCTATTGTGTTCTGTAAACGCATAGATCCGGATCAGACTTGGTGTTCCCATCGCCATCTCTCGGAAAGTGACAAATGTGACAATTGACACATCACAGCTGATACGTTTTGCTCGAAAATTAAAATTTCCAGTTTTAAACGAGATGCAGATACATTTTATTTTGATTATAAATAGTTTAATAAATAAATGAGGGCGGAAATGCACGGTTCGACGGCAGATTGTAAATTTCTGCCAATCAATCAAGCTATGCCTCGCAAGGGGGCGCTTAGAGGATCTGTTTGTAGGGAGAAGTTTCTGATCCGTAACGGCCGGTTGATTTGAAACGTTGCGCGAAACGTTGCGCAACGTTGTGTTTTATAACCTCACCCATTGACAGCAGAAGCAGAAAAAATGCTTCTGCCGCTGCTGCTGCTGTCAATGTGGGTCATCAAAGGCAAATGCGTGTGTTATAAATTTAAATTTTTCTGCTGATGCCGATGCCAATGCTGACGCATCCAATCTATTTCAACTATAACATTCTACAAAGTAAATTTTTCTCACGGCGCGCTCGGCCTCTAATAACCCTCTGATTGCTTCCTTGCCTATTCAGCCCTAATTAATCTATTTCGGCTTGTAGCGGTGTAATAAATTATATTTCATTGTAACGGTTAAAAATAGAGGGGTCCCGTTATACATTAATTTTCTCAAAATGAGCCACACTACCTGCCACTAAAATGTTCTCCACCATGAATGGTGTATACTTTTGCAATGCAAATAATAATAAATTAACATAAGATAAACGCGAAACGGTTGAAACGCAAATTGATGGCATTTGAATTTCGTGGGTATGAAGATATTCGGCGAATCGCAGTTATTTTTTTTTTACTGTGTATGTGTACCCCCAAAGGGAGTATACATACACACACATGATGGAATGCGCAGTAAATGTCCAAATTTTCACCTGAACTGACGCTGATCTTATAATTCTCTTTCTATCATGATCGTCCCGTACTCATAACCATTGTGTAATAATTATGTCAAATATCAGCTCATCGCTTGTCTTGTTTTTGCGTCTTGCGCGAAATGAGTGAATGATTTATCACTCGTGACAAATGAGAAATGCATATAGTGAAGCTAATCAATAATGTATCCCATATAAGGATTTTCATTACATTTTGCATAATAAAGTGGAAAAGTATCAAACCTGGTCCATTTCGGATACCCTTGGCATGAATAAGATCATTTCCCTAGGCTGGCGAAAACTTCCAAACCGTCCTATAGATACTTGTTGGACTACATATATTGACGATTTACGGAGTCAATCATGGTTGGGTTAATTTTTGTGTAGTCATTTCAAATGTCCGAATTCGCGAAAATTTTGTGAAAGTCAAAAATTGGTCATACATATGTCTTAGTATAGCTCTGAAAATCAGTAAAATAGTAATGCCTTCATTTGATTTTGGCCCTACATATTTTTAAACATGCTGCAAGGTAGTCCACTGCCCGTCATCAGATTAGCACACCCCTTCGCATGAATAGTTTCGGCTGATCTCCAACCAAAATAAAAAATTCTAAGTTAATTAAAACAAAAAGTATTGGGTTTTAATTTTTTAATATTGTTTTATAATTGTTTTTCGAAAAAGAACACGCAAAATAGCCATTTAAAATTTGTCATCGGGATAGCATATGCAATTTCTTTTTTGTCTATCTTCCACAATTAAAGACATAGGACCCCTAATTTTTTGTGGTTGTTTGAGTAAGATATTAACTTTAATATGAATAAGGGAAAAACATTATCTGTGGAAGAGGGATCAACATTTAAGGCTTACAAGGAGTCAAGGCGGTCAAAAGGTGAAATTTCGAAAAAAAATAATAAAAGTCGATAAGTTGAATCCGAATTCGTGTGTAATAAGTAGCGTTAAGATAAAAATAACAGAGGCGATAAAAATTGAGTATTTGTCAATCCCTATGAGAGAGTAATTTTGAGAGAAGCATCCAGTCCTCATGATGACTCGGTCGCAAGGATTAGGGTAAATTTTGACATTAAGGTGAGCCTATTGTTCAAATAGTGATACGAAAATGTTCCACATCTAAAGAAACTAAAACTAAAGGAAAATGCGCTTAAATTAAACTCGAGAACACTTGACAATTAATAAAGAATGGCGCTATGTTGTCTTTTCGAATAAAATAAAGTATCATCTCACAGTACCACTTGGCCCTCGAGACCATTACACAATCTGTCCGACAATGAATGCGATCCTAATGGTGTCCTTCCTAGTTCAGAGCCTGGAAGTAGACATTATAACTGTGTTACTCTTCTAAAGTGAACTCTTTTTATCCGAAAAGATAACATACCGCCATTCTTCGTTCCATGTCAAGTTTCCTCATGATTAATTTTAACGTTTTTTCCTTCGGGGAAAGTTAAGTTGGAGTTTATTCTGTAGTTTTAGTTTCTTGAAATGTGGAGTTTTATTATCACTGTTTGAACAAAAGATTGGCTCGCCTTAATCTCAAAATTTACCCTAATCCTTGCGACCGAGTCATGAGGGCTAGATGTTTCTCTCGAAATTACTCTCTCATAAGGATTGACATGTACTCAATTCTTATCGCCTCTATTATTTTTACCTTAACGCTACTTATTACACACGAATTCGGATTCAGCTTATCAAGTTTTATAAATTTTTTCTCGAAATTTCACTTTTTGACCGCCTTAACTGCTTGTATGCCTTAAATTTTGGTCCCTCTTCCGCAGATAATGATTATTCCTTATTCATATTAAAGTCAATATCTTCAAACAACCACAAAAATTGGGGGTCCTGCGTCTTTAATTGTGGAAGATAGACAAAAAAGAAATTGGATGTGCTATCCTGATGACAAATTTTAAATGGCTATTTTGCGTGTTGTTTTTCGGAAAACAATTATAAAACAATATTAATAAATGTAAACACAATACTTTTTGTGTTAGTTAATTTAGAATTGAATCGACTATTAACAGTTATAATTTTGAAATTTTAGCTCTTTTAGTTTGGTTGGAAATCAGCCGAAACTTCATGCGAAGGGGTGTGCTAATCTGATGACAAGCACTGTATTACGTCGAAATGAACCAATAATCCTGCACTTTTCGAAAGTCCAAATGTGAGAAAACATCATGTATGTATGTATTCAAGCAGTGGCGCAACCACGGGAAGGGCTAAGGGGGCTAAAGCCCCTCCCAGACCCAGAAATTGGTAAAGGAAAACTGCAAACTAAAATTTGACGAAATGTATTTCGTTGCTGATATGAATGCTTCTCGGAACATATAGTGCACCAGATGAATACAACTGTCGTAACTTTTAAAACTCGATTAACACGTTTTGATTGAATTTGATGTGTAGTTTTCAAAGATCTACTCAATGGAGGAATTTTTAAACAATCTACAACAAAGTGGTTGTACCCTGAACTGAAAACGACACCCATTGGAAGAATACGGTTGGATACTGTCGTACGTTACTTATTTTGTTGCAAATACAACAACTAGTGTCGCAGAATACGAGTACATAGTCAAATATACGGTATTTGATCGGCGAACATGTATTTTGGAATTTTTCCCTATAATCAGGGTATTGTCCCCAGGAACCCTGACAATAGTGAAAAATATCCTGATCGAAAAGGGTTCCGGAATTAAGAAGTTGGGAGGTAATTTTTATATTTTTGGCGATTAAAGAAACAGTAAAACGATAAAAGAAACAGAAAAATTGTCTAAGAACCAAATAAACTATACAATTAATAAACAATTCTTTGCACTAATGTACATATAATAAATTATAAATTAGGGTATTCTCATTTTTACGTTTTAAAGCCAATAAGCCATTAAATGCAATGTCAATTAAGTTCTAGATGATTTTGTCGAAAATGGTCGCTCCAATCAAAAACCTCCATTATAGCTCCCCCTAAAGTTAAGAGTCAAAGCCTAATTTTAAGAGGTGCGTTCCGCTACACCCCCCACTTTGGAAAATTACTAAAAAAATCATTGCACCGTTACGTGCTCATTATGTGCTAATTATGTACCACATTTAAACATTTTGTGCTAGTCAACTTTTAGAGATATTAGCAATTCAAAGGGGGGGGGGGGGGGGTGTAGCGGAACGTTCTTCTACACCCCCCCCACCAAAAAAAATCAGCTTACGGACTTCGAACCTATATTTTCGTAATTGTTGAGTTATGTGCTAATTATGTACCGAAATTAAACATTTTGTGCTAGTCAACTTTAGAAGATATTAGCAATTGAAATGGGGGGGTGTAGAAGAACGTTCTTCTACACCCCCCCCCAAACAGAAAAAATCAACTTACGGGCTTCAAATCTATATTTTCGTAATTGTTGAGTTATGTGCTAATTATGTACCGAAATTAAACATTTTGTGCTAGTCAACTTTAGAAGATATTAGCAATTGAAAATGGCGTGTTTAGTCCAGTCAAATTAGGGCTCTGAATTGAAAAAATAGGTGACGGCTCATTTTTGTTGTTTTTAAATCAGTTAGCTTCCAGGAATCTAAAGCTCATTTTACCGAAAAAAAAATTGATGGGCAATGTCCCAAAAGGACGAAAAAGGATTATATTTAATACTTCTCCGGAGGTCGGCATGCGGGGTATCAGTGCAAAGGGTAGGTCGAGTACATTATATATCCGATGATTTTTTTTTTGTTTCAAAGACCTTCAACGGAGTAAACCGAGCTTAAATGGAAAATTATCGCTCGCTCAAGTCAAGTTGAATGTACTTCTTACATGGGAAGAGAATAGTAAAAACACGTCGCGAAAACTCCGAAAATCTGCAAATTCGTCGTACTTAATTGCGGTGCGTACAGGTTCAATTAACGCCCTCGGGACGTATGAAAATTGGCCAGATACATGACGTGAAATTGTGCGTTCCGTATTCCCCCACTTCCATAAATTACGTAAACAATCATTGTTATGTACCGCATTTTAACATTATGCGCTAGTCAACTTTGACGAATATTAGCAATTTAAACAGAAAAAATCAATTTTCGCTTTTCGGACCTATGTTTTTGTAACAGTCTGGTTATGTGGTAATTATGTATGGAATTTTTTTTTTTGTTACTTGACATTTGATAAAAATATTAGCAGTGGGGGTGTAGACGGAGTTTTTTTACACCCCCAAATAAAATAAATCAACTTGCGGGTTTCAAACCTATACGTATTAATATAACGGTCTGGTTGTGTGCTAGTTATTATGTACTGCAGTTTTTTTTACTAATCAGTTTGGACCATAAGTATTAGCAAAGAATACTCCCCCTATTTAAATTGCTAATATTCGTCAAAGTTGACTAGCGCATAATGTTAAAATGCGGTAGGTACATAACAATGATTGTTTACGTAATTTATGGAAGTGGGGGAATACGGAACGCACAATTTCACGTCATGTATCTGGCCAATTTTCATACGTCCCGAGGGCGTTAATTGAACCTGTACGCACCGCAATTAAGTACGACGAATTTGCAGATTTTCGGAGTTTTCGCGACGTGTTTTTACTATTCTCTTCCCATGTAAGAAGTACATTCAACTTGACTTGAGCGAGCGATAATTTTCCATTTAAGCTCGGTTTACTCCGTTGAAGGTCTTTGAAACAAAAAAAAATCATCGGATATATAATGTACTCGACCTACCCTTTGCACTGATACCCCGCATGCCGACCTCCGGAGAAGTATTAAATATAATCCTTTTTCGTCCTTTTGGGACATTGCCCATCAATTTTTTTATCGGTAAAATGAGCTTTAGATTCCTGGAAGCTAACTGATTTAAAAACAACAAAAATGAGCCGTCACCTATTTTTTCAATTCAGAGCCCTAATTTGACTGGACTAAACACGCCATTTTCAATTGCTAATATCTTCTAAAGTTGACTAGCACAAAATGTTTAATTTCGGTACATAATTAGCACATAACTCAACAATTACGAAAATATAGATTTGAAGCCCGTAAGTTGATTTTTTCTGTTTGGGGGGGGTGTAGAAGAACGTTCTTCTACACCCCCCATTTCAATTGCTAATATCTTCTAAAGTTGACTAGCACAAAATGTTTAATTTCGGTACATAATTAGCACATAACTCAACAATTACGAAAATATAGGTTCGAAGTCCGTAAGCTGATTTTTTTTGGTGGGGGGGGTGTAGAAGAACGTTCCGCTACACCCCCCCCCCCCCCCCTTTGAATTGCTAATATCTCTAAAAGTTGACTAGCACAAAATGTTTAAATGTGGTACATAATTAGCACATAATGAGCACGTAACGGTGCAATGATTTTTTTAGTAATTTTCCAAAGTGGGGGGTGTAGCGGAACGCACCTAATTTTAAGTGTATTGTAATTATACTTCCCATCAAAGGTCACAATCAGATCAAAACTAGGAAGATCTAGGGATACAGAATGACAAGGCAATTTTAGTTGAAAACTTTCGTATGTACCACCATTATTTTTCATCAAGGTATTTTATATTTTTCAATATTTATTCTCATAGTGCGATAAACCACCAGTTTCGATGGTCTGTGCAACATCAGAATTTTAGAAACAATTTTGTGCTAAATGGAGTCATTCAAAATTTGGTGACAAAAGAAAGAACGTGCTGATTACAGATCACACTCATGCTTCCACTACGTGAAGCTACAAACAAAATATACATAGAAAAGGCCGTGGTTGCAATGAAAACTTAAAACACCGCATCATTATTGGAAAACAGTACCTAATTTGTGGAAGCAAATATCCAATAATATGGCCATCCATTTTAGCCCCCTCCAGGTCAAGATCCTGGTTGCGCCACTGTATTCAAGGCAATTGTCATGCAGAGGCATTGAATTAAACAAAACTTTCGCCGTAGAAACAACACAAATTAGTCATATTTACCAGATGCCAATGCCAAGTGTTTATGTACATAGATAATGTACAATGTTATCTCTTACAACTGACTCAAACCATATTACAAACAAAAATGAAAGAACCGGAGAATCCCCCGGTAAATATTGTGTATCCATATTTTGTCTCTGATTTCACTACAATATTCTGAAATATGTCGGTTTTATGTATAATTCCACCCTGCTTCACCCGTACTACACTCCAAGTGCCCAGAATTATACGAAATACGACAACACTCATTCAGAAGATAACAATAATCTCCAGAGCTGTTATCATAGAGTATACTAGAGGCAGAAAAAAAAGAATAACACGGCGCGCGGGGTGACACAAGAGCGTGGGAATGGTATAAAATCAACAAGTTTCATATACAACACACTGGAAGGCTGAAATTGGAAGAACTCTGAATTTGAGTAAATCTTCCGAGGTATACGAGTATGTATGTACTTTCTATTGCTTAGTAGAGACATTTCAAAACAAAATTTATTCAATTCAATCAATCGACTTGGACTTACCTCCTCCGTTTTTGGTTTAACACGCTTTACGCCTTTTCATTTCAGCTTTGTTGACACAAACACTCGGAATACCGCCTGTGGGTCTAATGGCTGGATAAAAATAAACACTTCCTCCTCCCCTGACTGATGGCACACTCACTCGGGTGAATTTATTGACCTTTCTGAATAAACACACTCTGATGCGTGCTTTGAGCAATTCCGCATACAAAATATTCGCTCACAACAAGCACAAATTTCAGAATTCCATCAAAATACTACACACTCAATAAATATTCTATATTTTGGATAAAAAAAAAACTTTCACGTCGTATGTGTGTATCGATCACTTTTTAAACACTGAAAGTATTCTTTGGCCACCCTCTCATAGAAATCGGGTTTTCGGGAGGGATTAAAAATAAACTCTAATTGTTTAGATTGTAGCTAGACGAAAAAACAATTGGAAATTCGAGCACGTGCTCAAGGTCGTCTCCAATGTTTCGTTTGGCCCACTGAAACGCACTGCGGGAGAGGGTGCGCGTAATATAAATAGCACTCGCGAGCAAGTTCATTAAACCTGAACAAAAAAAATATTTCCCTGCTTGTCTATGTCAAGCGTTAAGTACGCGAGTACATTATTATCACTCACAGTCACAATGCCACCCCGATTGCGCCCTAGAGAAGGTCAGAAAATTTCCATGTACAGCTGTTCTTAGAATGAATGAGTTCTCCCGGTTTATGGTTAATGAATGTAAACAAAACCTACAAAACAACGAACATTCGGGCAAGCCGAAAATTGGTATTCGTTCGGGGGAGGCGATTTATTACTAGGGGCTAGGGCCGAATGAGTGAGTAAGCGATAACGCAAAACACTAACTCCGCGGAATGTTATCAAATCGCAAGATAAAGAGCGTTGCGAGCAACTTACACGACACTTTCTATACCGGCTAATTTCTATAGACTCCGATTTCTGTTATTTTCACTATTTCAAGGAGACCAAAAATTCAACCGATTTACACACAGGACCTCAGCAGGAATACACAGCGAGAGAGTGATCGTTCAAGATTCCAACTGAACTCTAATTCAATTCCAAGTACTCATTGAAGTCATAAGACCGCGTCCTGTCGTAAGTTACGTCGAAGTAGAAATATACACGCGTCGTCTTCCAATTCAAAGCGCCGCAGTAACAAACAATACGCCATGCCAGTCCACCACGAATCGGATATGTGGAGGGAATTCTGACGACATAGAGAGAGTATCGAGTCGCAATGCTTTTTCTAATCAACGTGAAGCTTCCACAAGAATACACGACGAGCGACAGTCTTGCTGCAGGACGAGTGAATACAGACGGAAGACATACACGACTTCTTATAAAATCCAAACAAACAGCTCGACTATAGACACACTATCCGCTTCCGCATGGGATTTGAACCGACCACACTCATCCTTAAAGTATTCCCCTATGGAAAGAGGAATCTATGTAGCTCTCTACTGTGTCTCACTCAGTTCGACCATACAATGCCGGAACAGACTATCGTGTCGTGAGTGTGATGTATAGCAACAGGGGGTAGGTAGGTCATGACCGTTCTACGAGTACCACATAATCTGATCCAAGTCCAAGTGAATAGTACTGAACGTGAACCCTTCCTCAAATCGCAGAGTTCACTCATGAACGCATGTCCGCATTCAACCCTCTCCGGTCAGTGAGGGGAAGTACTATACCGGAAAATGTTTCGCAAATAAGCACATTACATGAAAAATGGTTGCAGAGCAGGATAAGCCGGCAATCCGCTAACTAATTTACATTACACTGCAATCTGCAAGGTATATTTCACTCATATAGGGGGTAGAGTGGCGTCATAGCTTCTAGACGCTTTTTTTTCTCTACTTATCCATTGTAAACGTTGTTAGAAGCTTTGAATCTTCATTTGACTACATTCAGTGCATCTACTCTACTCTACGTCCAACTGAGCGCTCTTAAATTTTGGAGCGATTTCGGCTTACATTCCCTCCCACCAGAAGGCGAAAGTAAGTGTGAATTTTAAAAATTAGAAAAGAAAATGTTGGGGTAGATAATGATTATGTTTACATTTTTTCTTATTGTTGTCATGATAATCTTCACCAAATTTCTTTTTCTCTGTTTTTTTCTAAATTTATTTAGAAAATTCGCCTTAACTTGATACCGTTCTTTCGGGAAAATGATAAGTAAAAATCGCTCCAGAATTCGAGAGCGATCGGCTGTATGTGAATGCTCTCAATATTTCAATGCATCTTCCAGTTTAGATGATAACAATGCTAATACTTTGTTGCACTGATAAATAGAGTATGCGCACTACAGAGCACTGCATATGATGAGAAAAAGCTTCATTCAAATTTAGATATGTATGGTGCTTTCAGAGTTTCGAAACATTTTTTTCAGAGTAGAAGTAAGCAGAACTCTGCAAAGGAAACTTGGCGCCCGAGGCGAAAGTGTAACAGAAAGTAGACCATTTAGACCAGGACGATAGTAAAAATTACGCCTAGTGACTGGTGCAGAAAGCATCGCATTTTAAAATGTTTCCTTTTTTGTTAACAGGCTCAGAATATAATAATGAATAGAGTGTTGAATTCGATAGCCAATAAATCAATGAAACATAGGTATTAGTCCAGTCATATTTTTTGTCCAAATAGAAAAAAATTTATTAACCTAAGTCTAGTTTCGAGTGTAGTGAATATCTAGTATTTTTTCTTTATTTCAAGGACTACGTAAACGTCAAGAATTCAGTGCTTTGCTTCCACATTTTCAATTTATTTATTTTTTTCCAGTGCCATAAGTACGCAGATATGATGTAAATATTTTCTTTACTTTTTAACATCCATAAACATTTCAATGTGACATAACTCGTATTACTAGGAATAAAAAATACTATGCGCAAATGTCCCAAAAGGGCAAAAAAGGATGTGAACTATTTCATAATCGGGATATTATGGGGTTATCAAAAGCGACGCCGAGTAAACAGGGTGTCCGGAAACTGCCGCATAAACGCACCGGATTGCGATTCCTCAGTTGATTTCCAGCAAAAAAGTAGTACTGAACATACCCCTTCAGCTTAACCCTTTAGCTGCCACAGGCATTTAAAGATTTTTGAAAAAATCATTTTCTTGCAAGACTTAAAGCCGAATATCTCCAAAGCTAGATCAGCTAGAATAGTGAAATAAAATGACTATTACAGCCAACAAATTTACCTATAAAATAAAACTAAGCACACTAAAATCGGAGAAGAGGTTTGGTATTTACAGAGCTTCAAAGTCAAATTTGCCTGATTTGACCCAAAAAACAATCTTTTTTTCCATCTCAATTTTCTACAACTTCTGCCAAGGCGAGGTGCTTGTACGATTCTTTTAAAAGTTGGCGCATAGTCTTACAATCATATCTTTCTTACATCATTTTAATCTAGCTTCATTACTTCTAACAGTTTTTATACGTTAAGTGTAGAAAACTAGGGTTAATTTTAGCTCGAATTCAATACAATTCAATTCACACTGCCCCTAAAAATCTGCAATTGGTAAAATCTATTCAAAGTACATATGTCGAAATCGAGCCAAAATTAACCCTAGTTTTCTGCACTTAGGGTACTAAAACTGTTAGAAATAATGGAGCTAGAATAAAATGACGTAAGAAAGATATGATCGTAAGACAATGCGCCAATTTTTAAAAGAATCGTACAAGCACCTCACCTTGGCAGAACTTGGAGAAAATTGAGATGGAAAAAAATATTGTTTTTGGGTCAAATCACGCAAATTTGACTTTGAAGCTCTGTAAAAACCAAACATCTTATCTGATTGTAGTGTGGTTAGTTTTATTTTATAGTTGTTGGCTGTAATAATCATTTTATTTCACTATTCTAGCTGGTCTAGCTTTGGAGATATTAGGCTTTAAGTCGCGCAAGAAAATGATTTTTTCAAAAATCTTTAAATGCCTGTGGCAGCTGAGGGGGTAAGTTCCATATAACTTTTTTTGCTGGAAATCAACTGAGGAATCATAATCCGGTGCATTTATGCGGCAGCTTCCGGACACCCTGTATAATGTACTTATGATTTTTTCCTTTATTCAAGGCACTCTGAACATTTGGCAAAAATAGGCAGTTCCGTTTATGCTTTTGCTTTCTTTGATTAGAGTTTATCCGTTCTTTAAGGAACTGTCCGTTCAATAAATAGGCATGTTGTTAAACAAATGATAGTCAATTGTGAGCGGTGTAAACATAATTTTTAGTTTTTTCGATTATTAATTGAAAGTCTTTGATATTGATGTTTCTAATAAAACGGTTTAAATTGCGACACAGCATGGTCATAGAAGGTTTATGAAAGAATTGAAAGATTTATGAAAGAACCCTTACCTTCTATGACGGGATATTAAAAAGCGTCACCATATTTACCGTTAAAATAATGGGTCTCCTTGCCTGCAAATACTTAATTCTCGGAGACCCAGGGACCAGGTGAATAAATTTGATAAATCGGTGGTCTGGTCTTTCGGTAGTCGAGAAAGGTACGTGTCAGTGCCGCATTAAGCCAGCGCGGGGCCCGTGGCAAATGTTGAGCGCGGGGCCAATGGAACTTCGATTAACTAAATTAATAAAGGGGTCCTAAAATTAATATTTTGGTTTATGAGTCATTTCTCAAGGATTTTTTTCTGTCTTTCTCAATTATGAAATACTTTTGGCGTATCTACTTTTTCGCATACCCTGTGTTGTATTGTGTCAAGTTCAGTTCGTTCGAAGCGGATGACTTACTAGGAAAGCGGCTAGCAGCTAGCAAATATCAGCATTACAACCTTGCATGAACGACGAATATGCAATAAAAGAATTGCTATTATGATATTTGGAGGTATGGTGTTTGGGAAGCCTGTGTGCTCGTGATTCTATGAACTTTCTGCGCTCCCCATTTACAATTTACAAATTTATTCTCATTAACGGGAAACTTTGAAATAATCAATCTTAAATGAAGAAGATTGTTATCTTCCATAAATTGATGTTTGGAGGAAAAATTAATATTTTCGTGTAAAAAGTTCAAGTGAAAACATTTCGCATTTATTCGCAAAAATGAGCAATTTACGCCGAAATTTGCATCTACATATTTCATAAAATCGAAATTTCCGTACCTCTGTTTATTCCGTAACTCCAATTATCTGTTTTTAAAATGTTTAAAAATTGTTTCACAAAATTGTTTTTCATTGACGCCAAGATTTTTTTATTTTAATCAGTAAAACCGATTTTTTGTAGAAAAATTTTGTAGTTTTCGGACTAAAATTGAAAATACATTTAAAATTCGACATTTTCCGAAAAGTGATATAGGAAAATATTTTATTTTACACGTGTTGCATATTAATATAGCTTTCGACTTTCGATTGAATTGTCCTTATCGCGTTTACTCAGTTTCATAGTAGTATATCCAAACATCTAGGTAAAAAAGCCCCATAATAAAGATTCTCACGTAGCGCACACTAAAAGGCCAAATTTAGAATAATTTTGTATTACCAATTCATAAATCGGGTGATAGGGACAATATAGTGAATTATAGGCCTATATGTATTCTGTCTTGTATACCAAAATTATTGGAATGTCTTATTACAGATTTAATTACACCATTAGTTCGCCCTTTAATATTACCCCACCAACATGGCTTTTGTTCGGGAAAATCTACAGCAACTAATCTAATTTCTTACACAAACTTTATTCATAAAACGTTCAAAGACTCGTCAGAAGTACATTCGATCCAAAAACTATAGACTACTAGATCATGCATTGCGCAGGAATGTTATTTCATCCGATACGAATTTGACAGTCGGCTATCGTGCTGTGACGTCACACTAGACCAAAGATACAAAATTCAGATTCATTCGCAAAGGGGTGAACATTCAGTTTTTTTGTAAATATCTCGAAAACTGTGTGTCTGGCCGCAAAACGTCTTGAGTACGAAATGAAATACATAAAATTACCTTTGTAATGATATAGAATACTCTTTTAGATTTCCTCAGAAAATTATACGCTAGACCCAAAAGTATAATAGTGAATTTACATTTGAGTGTTACATTTCGCACTGTAACTCTTCATAGAATGCACCTAGAGTCATACAATTTTGTCCACATATTGCTAACAAAATGCATATGATTTGAACCAAAAGTTGAATGGCTCCGACCATTGACATCCCCCTCACTCCTCCTACCATTTTTCAAAAAGGAATGCCTGTAGCTTCTTTTTAAATTGAGCCAGGCAGATCAAATTTGGTGTGGTGCCTAGTCCAAGCCCAATTATGCTCAACACCAAAAAAACTATTACCATTCGATCAAAACGAAGGGTACCCCCCATTCAAAGTGAACCAAAAATCGAACAAATTTTACATTTTTTCACTTCTAAATTCTATCGAAAATAGAAAAAAATTGATTTATCTCTTAAAACGTACTTATAACAGTTAATTGCAGTTATGTGAATGTATATCCAAAATTTTGTACCAGAGCGTGTCTTACAAGTACGAAAAATGAGGTTTAAAGGTTGCTAGTACACGTTACTCAATATAAATATTCGGAAATAGCCTTAGAACTGGCACCATTAAGCTTCCAAGTCAATTTTTTGACACTTGTAGAGTACACTTTCGTACAAACTTTTGACCATACGTGAAGAAGACTACAATTAAATGTATATGTTACGACTATTTATGTAACACCTCAAAGGAGCCACCGGAGGTATGACAAAGTACAGTACGACCTCGATTATTGCAACTAATAAAAACTGGGGCAGTTGCAATAACTGAGTTGTTGCAATAATCGAAGCAGAGAAGAAAAGCAAAATTTATGAAAAAGCTTTAAGTTTGAAGTTTTAAACCGAGTTCTTTTACTTTGTTATGAAGCATGCTTAAAAATGGCGTATGCCGTGAGGCATAGGGTGGAGTATACACTCATAGTGCTTTAATTTTATGTACATACTTAATTTCGTGCTCAAGACGTTTTCCAGATATTTGCAAAAAAACTGAATTGTTCCCCCTTTGCCGCCCCCTTAACCCATGATGCAATTTAGTGTAACTTTTTACTGTGTATACTTGGCAGTGTATTGAACAATTTGGCATCAAAAATTTCTTTTTGTTTTGAATGTTTGGGTTTGGGTTTTTTTTCAGCCAATCGTACTGTACTACTATAAAAGGATATTGAACATCACCCATATCATTGAAATATTAAGGTTAAAAAATTGTTCTTTCGAGCGACAATGTTTTTTTTTTAAATCAGGAAACTAAATAAGAAATAGAAGAAAGCACCTACAAAAATATATGAAAACTGCATAAAATTACGTCATAATCGATTGTTTTAGATTGTAATTTTAAAATAGCAATTCATTTGAGAGGGGTGAGCACTCTGTCCCCGTTAAATGATCCAAAAGCAATAACAAAGAAATATGTAAAAGCTGCTAAAGTGTTAAGAATTGGGGGTATATTCCTCACAACTTTTTTGCTGGAAATTACATGAGGAATTACAATCCGGTGCGTTTATGCGGAAGTTTCCGGACACCCTGTATAACAGATACATATAAGAATGTTTTTTTCTTTAAAATGTCCGCAAACAGCCGAAAAAACGCATAAGAAATTTATTTCCCATGTTGTTTCCAATAAAAGGTGTACGGAACGCACACCAAAGTGAGGTAGGTGCTTGTAAGATTATTTTTAAAATTGGCGCACATCCTTAGGATCATATCTTAACAAAACTAAGGATTTTTTGGCAATATTTGCATAATGTTACCAGAAAACATGCGGAAAAATTTCTACTGTGTTTATCCAATACTTTCTCGACACCCTGTATAGCAAGGGATAAAGGAATGTTTCTTGCGAGGGCTCTTTTTGTTTAATTTATAGATGAATTTGTTTTTTTTTTTCTACACAGCAAAAAATCAGGCGGTGTGAACCAAAATTTATCCAAAAAGGTTTAATTTGTTTATACCTATGGAGTTAAATACATTTATTTCACTCCGTCCCGAGTATAACATTTTCCTTTTATCCATTAGGATAAAACACTCAAAATAAAATTCATTTGGATAAATAATAACTTTTATTCGAAATTATATCAGTTTTTGTTTATATGGTGTTAAAATTTACTTAAAATGGATTTAATTCCGCACGTAATATATGGTGCAAATTACGAACGTCATTCCGTATAGTCTGTGTGGTGTAGTAGGTAGGGCGTTAGTCTTCAAATCATAGGATCGCTGGATCGAATCCCACTGTAGGCAGGTAATTTATTATGCATTTTTACAGCGTAAAGAGGTAAATGAAATGTCGCCAACACCTAAAGAGTGGTAAATGATAGTTATACAAAACTCATGTATGAGTTAAATGTTCTGTGAAACTTGTGTTTTATTTTTATCCCAAAAATATCGAGTATTACTCCTTTTGGTGTAATTCGAAGTACACTTTTGTTTTCATCCATTTGGATAAAACAATATTTTATCCAAACGGAGGGACCCTATTCGACAATTTTCGGAGTTAAATTCACACCGCATTTTTTGCTGTGTACAAAATCGAAAAAATTCCATGCGACAAAATCATTTGCATTACGGCTGAACAATCATTTTTCCGGGGTTTCCCTTCGGCATTTAACTTCACAACTCCTCACCTCCAGAATATACAAAATTTGCGGCCGTCTAAGCAGCAATTACACTTTTCTTTACAAATTTTTTCGTGAACTTAACAATTCTCGTATACTACCCATATACTATAGGTCTATTGTGACGTAGATGCGCAGAACGAAAAATTTTCGTACAGCTATCCGCGTGATCTAGTAGTCTATAGTTTTTGCATTCGATCTATACTGATTTTGTAAAAGCGTTTGATAAGCTTCAATTTCACTCTTCTTATAAAAAAATTAAATAACTTTGGGTTTCATGGCCCACTTTTCAATTGGATAAATGATTACTATTTCAAATCGTGTATTAATTGTAAAAATACAAAATTAGTTTTCGGAACCATTTTATCCCAGCTCTGGAGTTCCGCAAGGATCTCATTTAGGTTCCCTTTTGTTTCTCTTATACATAAATGATATAGGTACTGTTTTCAAAGATGTTAAAATAAATAATAGGCGCGACAATCCAGCATTGGACTAAGGCCGCAGGATGTGTTAGTGACATCCTATTTCCAAGATCTTATCTGCTTTTTGTTGAGGTAATGAGATCAGCATCACGCTCAGCAGTGTTATTTATCCCCATAAATGGGTACTCGTTTAACATCTGAGTGAGATCTTAGTCCGTCACAAGCTCGTGAGTTCGAAAAACACCATGGAACACGGTGGAGATTCGAACTCATGAGCCTGTGCACCGAAGGTGCGCGCACTAACCGCTAGACCAGCCAGACTACAAATTCAAAGAAGTTAATTTCTTACTTTTCGCAGATGACTGCAAGATTTTTAAAAAGATTAGTTCGGATACTGACACAGCCATACTTCAATCCAATTTGGATGCTTTTCACACTTATTGTACCCTGAACTATTTAGAACTTAATATGAGTAAATGCCAGTATATTATATTTAATCGTAGTTTGACTGTGTCACAGTATTCTTACTTTTTGGGAAATACTTGACTTAAGAAAGTTGAGTTTGTGTATGATCTTGGAATACATTTTGATTCGTCGTTAAATTTCACTCGTCATATAAACGCCATAACAGCGAAAGCACGTAGCATGTTGGGTTTTGTAATTAGAAATGTACTGCTAATTTTGGTAATATTAATGCATTAACGTCTTTGTATTTTTCTTTGGTTAGGAGTAAATTGGAGTATATGACAATAGTGTGGAGTCCATATTATAACAATCATTCGCATGATATTGAGAAAGTACAGCACTTATTCCTGAGGTTCATTTCTAGAAAATTACATATGAATCAATGGCGCCGGAACAGGGGGGGCAGCGGGGGCAACTGCCCCCTCAATATTTTGGCAGAATGGGGCAATTAGTACTACATATATTGCACTATATTAATACATATATTATATTATATTTTCCATGATAGAATATTTGTTTCGCAGAAATTTGCATACGTGCATCTAGTGCATGTATCCTACGAGTATATACCTACATAATCATTCCATTTTCATTTCTTCTGCGTTAACAAGACTACCTCGAATTAACGACAAGCGAAATAGCGAAATAGCGAAACTCTTGACCGTTGATCAACGAAAACGAGGAAGTTTTTCATTCTCCTTGTCAGAAAACCGTACCGTTGGTAGAGAATCTCACAGTAAGATTGGGCTGCTATGCTCGATTTCCATATTGTTGATCATCGCTCACAGTTAACTTTTTTGAAGAGTATGCCGGAAGCTTCACCTACATGTTGCGCCGAAATTGCTGATCACTTTCGAAGCATATCGAGCACAGCACGTTAATATGGCTAGTAACATTACTTCTGACGGTTCCAGCATCAGCGGCATCATCAGAAACGTCGTTCGGTCCTTTACGACGTCTTTAACATGGCTACATTCAACAATGACACATCTTATCCTTCTCCATGTTCACAGGGAACGAACAGGGAATTTAGATTCCTCAAAAATCATGAATGAATTTGTTTCCCGAGGAAACCGGAAAACAACCTAATTTTATAAAGCTATATAAAATTAAGAATATGTTTATAATCTTCAACACTTTTACAATGGGATCAAAATGGGTAACAAAAAGAAACTTAAAAGGTTAGTCTCATATTGAATACTATTCTAGGTGGTTTCTGATCGCAGTTGCTCTCTAATATTTTTCATAATTACTTTTTGGTATCGTTTCACAGGATATTAAAGTGCTAGAGGCAGAGACGGTCTTAGGTATTATGGCGCCCTGTGCAAGTGTGTTGAAAGCCGCTTTTTTATCTGTCTGTCATAATCCATTTCTCTTCATCTTTAGATATATCCGTAGTTACAGTCAAAGTGAGCCACCTTTTAACATACATAATTCCTCTAATGAATTCGAGAGATATTCGTTTTTAGATTGTCGTCATTTAAGAAAAAGCGGACTTTCCACTTTCCTGAGCGTTTCTAGTCTAGTATTTTCCAAAATTATTAATGGTGTAGTCATTTGGTGATTTCAGATTGCAAAGTGTGGTGGAGAATTTTTTATGTTTTATTAGAGTGCTGAGCTTGAATCCGGAGCTTGCCACCAAAAATTTTTTTTTTGGGAGGAGGAGGCTTAAAACTCCGAAAGCGTACATTTCTCCGATAACCTGTCCTTGAACATGTTAGAAAAAAAATAATTGCGGGTACAACGCACCATTAATCTTTAAAATGCGTTAAGCGGTATCTGTACAATTGATAGTCATTTTTTTTGTGTTTTTTATATGATTTTGACCCTGTTTCGCAACGAAATGTTTGTGCTGAGCACTCAAAAAAAAAACAAAACAAAAAACAAAGATAAAATTAAGATAAATCAAAAATTGAAATTGTTTGTTTGCTTCACTTAATGAGGCGCCCTATTCAAATGCACATTCTGCACATATAGTAGAGCCGGTCCTGGCTAGAGGTCCGGTATCTAACCGCTTAATTTAATATGAATTTGAGAAAAAAAATCTTGCCCCCCCAATAAAAAATTTGTTCCGGCGCCACTGAATGAATATTGAGACAATTAGTTACTCTCATATTCTTTCATTATTGAAAATGAATACACTTCAAGCCCGAAGATATTTTTTGATACGAAATTTTTTTTATCAAGTAATTAACGCTTTATTAGATTTGCCTGATATTTTACAAGAAATTTCAATGAATTTTCCTACGAGAAATTTAAGACATCATGAGCTCTTTCATGTAAGCACTTTTAGAACTAATTTTATGGTAAATTCTCCTTTAGAGCGCATGAAATCAATAGGTAATCTTGTTTCAAATAATCTTGATATATTTAATTCTAGTCTCCTAACCCTTAAAACTTTTATATTAGGTTTGTTTGAATAGGAAGTGATTTTTGTCTTTTGAATTTAAATGGGTACAGCTGTATTATATTAGTTATTAAGATAAAATAGATATAAGTATTTAATTAATTTGAATTAAGCACAATTTGAAGCTACCACTGCATGTCTTTTTATTATTATATTGAATATGTTAAAAGGACGATAATGTCCGTTGACTTTATAAATAAATAAATAAATAAATAACAGCTTCTACATTTATTCGGTTTTGGTAATTAAAACAAAAACTTGGAAAACTTACACACTTAAATGAAAAACAACATTTTTGTGAAACAGTTTTGAATCATTTTTTAACACTCCCACTTTTCATAACTTTCAAAGCGGAACGCCACTGCGAATGGGAGATATGATTGTAGTTTCTAAATTCTATGTATGTGTATGCAAATACATTTCCCAACATGAACTTCAAAATTCTTATGTCCGTGCACGTAGGTTTACGAAAATGTCATCATAAAATTGAAAGAAATATTTCTGTATCTTTATGCAATATAAACCTTGCTATCATTTTGGAAGTCCCTGAGTCCGTGAATTCTTCAACGATTACCTGTTATAACAATTTAGAAGGAACTGGCTTTTAGAATTTCGCTGGCATCTTGGTTGTTATAATTTTTGTTGGAAAAAAAACGCGGGGCCCCTTAGAGCACGGGGTTCCTTAGAGCACGGGGCCCGTGGCATTTGCCACCTTCTGCCACGTGGTTAAGCCGGCACTGGTACGTGTTCGGACAGACAATTCATGTGTTGATCGCTCAGCGATCGTAGTTTTGCATCCAATTTCGAGCCGTATTTAAATATTTTTTGAATGGTTCCTTTCCTAGTATCGACTATAGACTAAAGGAACATGTCTATAGAAAATATTCGCAGATAGCACTCAAAACCGGTGGTTTAACTTCGATCGCTGAGCGATCATCCCAAGAGTCGTCTCTACGAACACAAACCTTAAGTATCCCCTGTATGACAGTCTTGTTCTGTAGGCTGATGGAGCTCAATTACCATCTTGATCGAAGAAATAAATAAACATTCCGCCGGATTTGTGTTAAGAGAAAGTATTGCATATTGGTGGGTATCACATAACAAATAACAATAAAAAAATTAGTGGTATTTTGACGGGACTATTTCACTATCCAATAGCGGGATTTTAAAACGTCGTGTTTTTTAGTGGGCGGGATTTTGTAATGGCAGAATTTTTAAATGGTGGGATTAAGCGAAAGCTCATATTGGAGAGAGTAAAATAAAAATCTAATTGAATCGAATTGAATTTAAAGGCCTGAATAGACCTCGGGCGGAATGAAAATGAAATTTTTGTCCGCTGCGATTTTCTCAATGAAAATGCATGCTTACTGTCGTGGAACATGTCGCTAATGATGGGGAATTCCATAAGCTACAATCCGAATGTGGTTCCAAATTTTTTCTCGGCCATTTTATGTATTATTTTTCGATTCCCCCGTCATTAGATATTTTCCACGGTGAAATGACCGGGGAATCGAAAAATAATGCATAAAATGGCCGAGAAAAATTTTGGAACCATATTCGGATTGTAGCTTATGGAATTCCCCATCATTTCCGACATGTTCCACGACAGTAAGCATGCATTTTCATTGAAAACATCGCAGCGGACAAAAATTTCATTTTCATTCCGCCCGAGGTCTATACTGCGCTTAAGAGAGAAGATTTGGCGCTTTATGTTTAATAATATTTTTGGGGAGTGGCCGCCAGAACTTTCGCGAATATGCCGTTATTTAGAAGCCACAATTTCTCTCCTAAGATGATTCTGTTTGAATTGTGTTAAAATAGGGTTGGCTACGATATCCCGCCCATCATTTTTTCGTTTTTCAAATTCCCGACATTTATTATCCCGCCATTTTAATACCCCACCACTTCAATACCCCGCACAATTGAAATCTCGTCTAATCAAAATCCCGCCAACTTAATATCCCGCCATTTCAATAACCCGCTAATTCAAAATACCGCTTTTTAATACCCCGTCATCAAAGATAATTTTCTTTCAAAAATCGCGCACGCTATAGAATTTGTATTTGGCTGTGTAGACAGGTCATCTTATATCTTTACACAGGAAAGATATGTCGTTGGATTTTGGTTTTTGGTATAGGTTATGTATACATATAAGTAGACATGCCCTATAGACAGCAAAAGTTCCCGTTTTTATCGTGTGAGCAGAATATAATTCTTGAATGAAATATGCAACAGTTCTTCGCTGTCTTAACACATGTCCAAATGTTCCCCTTTTTAACATAAGGGGTTGTTTTGCAAAGTATTGACTGCGGCGCAATTCTGTATGTTTCGTCAAGCTACCATGAAGTATGCAATCCAAAAAGTTTCAAGTTTCAAAAAGTTTCCATTGTTTCCCAACAGGTGGTCCGCGGAGCTGGGGTGGTCCGTGAGAGACCTGGTTTGCGGGAACCATGGATACTTCTTCCAAAAGAGTCATATTTTCTTGTAACTAATTAAAGTCACAGGCCAAACATGCGCCCTCATTTATCATGTAACAGATTTATCGTTTAAATACTTTGCTACTAGGTCTGTGATTATGGGAAGGCGATGGGTCGCTTAGATTCGTTGCTTTTAGCTCAATTCCGAAATTATTCGAACTTATTATCAAAATAGTAGTCTATCTGGTCTAGCGGTTAGTGCGCGCACCTTCGGTGCACAGAGTCATGAGTTCGAATCTCACCGTGGATCATGGTGCTTTTCAAACTCACGAGCTTGTGACGGACTATGATCTCACTCAGATGTTAAACGAGTACCCACTTATGGGGATAAATAACACTGCTGAGCATGATGTTGATCTCATTACCTCAACAAAAAGCAGATAAGATCTTGGAAATAGGATGTCACTAGCACATCCTGCGGCCTTAGTCCAATATTGATTGTCGCGTCTGTTATTTTTTTTTATTATCAAAACTCGAACTCGAATGCAAAAATTCAAAGAGTATTTCGCGCTAAACATTGTAACAAATCCGAGTCTAAAGATCGAGCTATACCGTTTACTAGACATCTTTTAATCGCAGTTAGAATCGCCGTATACTGAGTTTATTATTCAGAAGAAGATGATAAGAAATATTCTTCTCGTAGAATAATAAACTAACAATGCGACTAGGAAGTGGTATGGCTGACAACCGTATCACACTCCGAATTCAGTTATCTTTGTAACGTTGATGACTACACACGGTAGTCATCAACGCACCATGCTCAACTAGGAGTTACGGTATTGAAGAAAGAGAATCGCCATATACTGTCCAATCGATTGTACGCTAAGAGTTGCCATACACTGCTTAACCGATTGTACAATAAACGGCCATTTCCTTTGGCTGTCTTATCGTACGTACAAATCTCAGCTTGTGAGCCAAGTGTTGACGCGAACGATAGTTTTTTTTTCCCTTCTATCAACCTGGCAAACATGACAAATCTTAATTCATGCTTCCTACAAGTTTGTGTTAGTATGAAAATTCAAGCCCAATGACAATCGGTTGCGTCGGGGACTGCGCCTTCGAAGAAATGGAAGCCGAACTTAACTTTGAATAAATCATCTCTTCCTCGCATCTCCTTGAGACCTTAATTCGTTTCATTATTATTGAATGGTGGTTCGCCGAGATTCAATTTCAGGCAAAGTGTTCCGCGGACGTTTCTGAGTTGGGAACCACTGGTTTAAATGGTCGACGGCTCCTCTTGCATTCCACCAAGCACAGGTGTGAACTGCAGATTTGCACTATTTACTCTATGTGGTCCAGTGCCAAATCTTTACTAAATGCACTGTCAAGGAAGTTAGGTTGTTCTGTCCAATTTTTGATGAAAATTATGGTCGTGGATTTCTTGGGAATATAGTAGCGTTGAAATTTCTCATGTTATCTTCAATTTAGGAAATATGTGGCACATCCCCTAAGTTAATTCCCCTTATTAAGCGACCACTTTTTTCGGGAACCAACAGTGGTCTCTTTAGACAGGTTTCACAGAATTTGCAAAAAAACTGAATTTTCATCCCATTGTTACGCCTCCCCCTAACCCATGGCGTAATATAGTGTAACTATTTACTGCGTATATTGAGCAGTGTATTCAACAATTTGACATCAAACATTTTTTTTGTTTTGAATGTTTGGGTTGGGGTTATTTTGACCCCATTGTACTATATTCTAATTGCACGAATTGGGCATCCGTTTGCGACGACCAAGTTCGTGGTAAAAGTAGCTGAAAAATAAATATCAAACCCACAGAAGAGAAGAATTTTCGGAAACAGGTACCCCTATTCTATCATATGTACTTTCGAAATGTGATACACCACATTTATTCGATTACTCAATAAAAAAATTTGGACCTGATGTTTGCACTCAATTTAATTTAATGCAATAAAATCATGTGAAAGTGCTCCATATTTTCACATTATTTCGAACATTATATCAAAAATGAAATGATTTAACAAAAACGTGATATCCATTATTGTTAAACAGGCTCCGAACATTGATTTTACCCTATCGCACTACCGTACGTGTTGATAAGAAACTAAAGAAAAACACTTAAAAAGTGTATCCCGTACAACTATACTAATCGGATTATTATCAGCCAATTAATTGTGATCCAATGCGCAAACTTTTTTTTTAACATTTTTTTCTCACGTGCCCCATCAAAATGGAACAATCAAAATGGATCGGATTTGGATTAACTAATTATCGTGTACACTCCCAAAAGGCAAGTATGAATGTATGTCGCACAAGTAGACGACCATCATACGAGTCAGTATGGGATATGTTTGTGCTAATATTTATCTACCTTCTACGATTTTATGCAATACGTCCCCGGCAACTATCCTTGGTTGTACGTAAACGTACAGTACAGGTAGTCATCACTTGTATATGAAGGAGTGCCTGCAATTAATTAGAGGGTGTCAAAAAAATTAGCCGCCGACTCCATTCGATACTATTCTTTCAGGTTTGCCTTCTTTATACATATATGGTATGATAGCGGTCAAATTAAATGAGTATGGGATGGCTGAATACCTCTTACGGAAGACCACATGAGTGTATATTTCACGAAATAATTGTAACACTCAAAATATCATTCAGTCCCTGGATATATCTGTAAAGTTCCAATTTTTATGAAATGTCGCGTTATTTGACCAATTATTATGCGCTTTACGGACCTTCAACTGCATATTTACATTTTTAATGTTGTCATTTTCTAGTTAAAAAAAGGTGCATGAAAACAGGTTTTTAAAAAAAATATTCTGACTAAAATGAGGAATAATGAAGTAAATGTGATACCGTTATGCAATCAAAACAAAATGCGCAAAACTTTTAAAATTTGTTGCCACAAAGTTTTGGTGTGATTTTTTACAGAATAGTTTTTTTTACCTTAGACGAATCAATAGTTGCGTCTTAACTATCCAATCTTTTCGACTTCTTTTGATTGCGTAAATTGCTTACTTGTTTGACATTAACTTATGGGATACCTTGTATATATCTCATAACTTCCTGACAAAAAATTCACCTGAGCTGAGAATGATAAAAAAAATAATTTCCACCCGCTTCTAAATTCTCATATTTTTACAATTCGCTATAGCAAATAAAATTGATAAAAACTAAACATAAAATTTCAAACTGGATAACCGTTTTTAACGTACAATGGTGGCTGTTTTGTCCAGCAAATATGGACTTGACTGTGCGCAGCTGTTCCATTCGCATTGACATTTCGGTTTCTTGACAGTTCTTCTTGACATCAACTTTTCTCGATGCTTTCTCGAGTCGGCAATTTTCTTTTACAAAGTTGTAAGCTAGAAAGTGTTCAAGGATATTTTAATGAAGCTTTTACGTTCCTAACATTAGCGTAAGGTGTTTCTTTTTACTAATAGCAAACGTCGAAGCTTGTACCACAGTGTGCTAACCGTAATTTCCCTTGTGATTTGCTGACCGCGTTTTCCGGTGCACGCCGCTACTTATTCCAACGTGTGACTGATTGATCTGCTGGTATTATTATTGATAAGTGACTTCTGCTTGAGTGTTTATTAACAAAAGCAGAATGTTGACTCTTTTGACGCTTGTCTCGCGTGGTAAGTTTTTAATTCTTGAACTAAAGGCGTAGATTTGCGCGGGCGATTACATATTTTCTTTACGAGCTATCATGATTGCATACATTTAGGTGTTTTTTGTTTCGTCTTTATTAATGGTGCTGCTCAATCCAAATAGTTTTTGATTGCAATCTTAAGGATGCTTTCATTTGATTTGTGGCGGTTAAATTTGAATTTTCCAGCGAACAACTTGTTATTGGGTGAGGTTATAAAACACAACGTTTCGCGCAACGTTTCAAATCAACCGGCCGTTACGGATCAGAAACTTCTCCCTACAAACAGATCCCCTAAGCGCCCCCTTGCGAGGCATAGCTTGATTGATTGACAGAAATTTACAATCTGCCGTCGAACCGTGCATTTCCGCCCTCATTTATTTATTAAACTATTTATAATCAAAATAAAATGTATCTGCATCTCGTTTATAACTGGAAATTTTAATTTTCGAGCAAAACGTATCAGCTGTGATGTGTCAATTGTCACATTTGTCATTTTCCGAGAGATGGCGATGGTAACACCAAGTCTGATCCGGATCTATGCGTTTACAGAACACAATAGGAAACGTTTCGGAAAACGCGACACGTTACGCGAACGTTGTGTTTTATAACCTCACCCATTGGGTGAGAGCGGAAATGCACGGTTCGGCGGCAGATTGTAAATTTCTGTCAATGGGTGAGGTTATAAAACACAACGTTCGCGCAACGTTTCAAATCAACCGGCCGTTACAGATCAGAAACTTCTCCCTACAAACAGATCCCCTAAGCGCCCCCTTGCGATGCATAGCTTGATTGATTGACAGAAATTTACAATCTGCCGTCGAACCGTGCATTTCCGCCGTCATTTATTTATTAAACTATTTATAATCAAAATAAAATGTATCTGCATCTCGTTTAAAACTGGAAATTTTAATTTTCGAGCAAAACGTATCAGCTGTGATGTGTCAATTGTCACATTTGTCACTTTCCGAGAGATGGCGATGGTAACACCAAGTCTGATCCGGACTGGGATTAGGTAGACTATGGATACGCCCTTAAGGAAATTTTTTGTCTAGGTTTTTATAACACAATCACAAAAAACACACATACTATCAACTACACCATAGGCGCCGTAAATTTTTCATACGATGGGGGCATACATTTGGCGCAAAAATTTGAATTGCCAAATAGATTTGTATGAACTGCATGCAAACAATTTCGGTACTCAGGGCTCTAGTACACAATCATATTTGGTAATATTTATATTATAATATGCTTAAGCCTACTTGATTTCGCTTATTGCACGTCTAAAAATTTATACTGAATGAATCGAGTAGGCTTAGACATATGACATACATATTATAATATAAATATGACTGTGTAATGGAGCCCTAAGCAAAAAAGATAAAGACTAAATACATAAATCGAAATTCTTGTTTTCCGCAAATTACGTGTATGTTTTCTTATGATTTTCATATCGGTGTAATGGGAATATGAGTAACGAATCAATAAGGCTTCAGGTGTGTTTTATTGGGTCGAGTACAACTTTTGTCAAATTTGAATGGAAGTTTTTCACCATTATACTAATTTCCTCCAGGGGAATAATACTTACAAATGTCACATTTTGATTGGGTAGAAAATAAATTATATTTCGTTAATCGCCTCCCTCTTCCTTTTATAACCGGGCTTGGGACCGGCTTTGGCGGAATTAAGGCGATTAAGACTGCATTCATTCCACACCCACTCCATGCTTAGGCGTTTATGCAGCGGAGTCAACTTGTCCCTTAGATGGTTCACAACAACTTCTGTAGCTTATTGTACACGGAACACGTGAACGGAAGGCGGGGATTCAAAATTGCAAAACTGTAGGCTTGAGCATCGCGCAACGCCAATACTTGATCAAAAGACAATGCAGTGCCGTCTTCATCGACTGCACTTATTTTCCACTGCGGATTTTGGTGAATCAAATATTCGACATTGTGCAGATCGCGAACCATTCGACGAACGTTCAGATGCAGATGAGTGGGCTGAACCAATCGAACAATTTCCTTGGTACCCAAACTAAACTGTGCTGTAATATCTTTACATTTGTGGTCCTCAATAACTCCAGAGCTCCTTTCAAACCCTCCTCATCGATGCACGTCATCTGTGTGAATCGTCGCAAATCTGATAGAAAGTATTTCGATCGTTGATGGTGTTGGCCAAATCGAGACTGATCGTTACATACATGAAGGTCGCCACGCCGAGGAAAATGATCAATGCACTAAGCAGCACGCAAGGAGTCAACGTTTGCTTCACACCATACTGTTCGTCCAGTCGATTGATGAGATTTGAAAATGCCGCACGTGGTGATATGTTTGAATGGGGCTCGGGTGCTTGATAGACAATATCAGAAGCCTCTCGTGGTGGCGGAGCATAACTGCTTCCCTAGTACACTGTCCCGCAGATTCACGGCTCGCGTCCTGCATGTGACGATCCTAAACCTGCTTGAACTGCATTTGGCTCGCCGATAGACTCATTAGACATCTGAAAACAATCGATAAATCATTATGCATACCAATTTATATTTTAACAATTCAACTACTGTCGGTTAAATTTATTTGTTTACTTACCGTAATACCAGACGGATTCAGTTCCGGAAATGCATTTTCTTTGAGCACAGTTCGTTTCTCAAGTCAAAATATGCCGTCATTACGCAAATGTTTCGTGCAAACCACAGCTCTTTTAGGAATCTACACACCTCTTAACTGTAGTTTGTCTATCCATACAGCGCGTTCGCCTCATCCATTAGAAATCTGCAAGAAACGGTTTACATTATGAAAGAATTAACATATTATTTTACCAAAGCAGTTTAATTATCAAATTGACTCGAAACTTTGCACGAAAATTGCAAAAAAAAATTTGCAAAGCTATAACAATGTGATGAGCCCCCGAAACAGAATGAAATTGATACGTTCATGAACACATCGACGAGACGAATTTCCATCGTAACCTTTCGTGCCCGCTTCGTACAAAACATGCACGAACAAGGTACGAACCTGGGACGAACTCAAACGAACGGAAACTCGTCTATTGTATTGGCTGTCAACCACACAATCGCGCACTTGTTTTCAAGAAAACATGTATGAACAATGCGATAAACTATAATTTTGACACAAAAATTCACATATGACCACTAAAATGTAGGCTCTCACGCGATTACCTGTGAAAAGATACACTCATAGTGTTTCTCTGTTGGTCGCTGGAAAACCCGACAACAATGCACTTCATGTTCTGAAATAAACTTTTTTTTAAATTAGAACGAATTCGCAGCCTTACGGCCTACACTGTTTAAGTCAATTTCTTACAATTCACTTGGAAAAACTCGATTTTGTCCACTCACACTCACTGCGTTCACTTGGCGCGAATTGGATGACAACCACAGTTGACAGTCTGTTCATCGGCCGACCATCTTGTGGGTTGCCCGAGGAGTGTGCGAGAGGGGGGGCTGAGGAAGAGTAGAAAAAATTTCTAGACACACACGTACGCTCATCTACATGATGATTTCCAATCCAGTACATATCATAGGATCCGGATCTATGCGTTTACTTGGGTGAGGTTATAAAACACAACGTTCGCGTAACGTTTCGCGTTTTCCGAAACGTTTCCTATTGTGTTCTGTAAACGCATAGATCCGGATCAGACTTGGTGTTCCCATCGCCATCTCTCGGAAAGTGACAAATGTGACAATTGACACATCACAGCTGATACGTTTTGCTCGAAAATTAAAATTTCCAGTTTTAAACGAGATGCAGATACATTTTATTTTGATTATAAATAGTTTAATAAATAAATGGGGGCGGAAATGCACGGTTCGACGGCAGATTGTAAATTTCTGTCAATCAATCAAGCTATGCCTCGCAAGGGGGCGCTTAGAGGATCTGTTTGTAGGGAGAAGTTTCTGATCCGTAACGGCCGGTTGATTTGAAACGTTGCGCGAAACGTTGCGCAACGTTGTGTTTTATAACCTCACCCATTGATCCATATTTCTAAAAAATTAAGCCGGCCATAATGTTACAGTAGGGACGTTTTATTGTGTTTATCCCGTGCAGGTTTGGGTAGAACTTCATATAAAAAAAATGACACTTACCCAGGTAAAGTTAACCCGTGCAACTACCCTACACGGGATAGAGCTCAAATGTAGATGGCGGACGCATAGGGGAAATATGAGGGAATTTGTTTTTTTCAAACCAAATGTGAGAGTTTTTCCCATCAGGAGAAAAGATTGTCCAAAGAAATAATCATCTTTTGTGATAAAATCCACATCTAAAAAATAAGCCGACGAAAGCGAGTCAAAGATGCGCAAAAACTGTCAAATGTCAGCTGTTTGGTCTTAACCGGGATGTTACCCGCGATCGTTTTTTTCGAGTCAGACTTACACGCGATACGAAAAAAACGTCGCTAGTATATGGGGCACGCTATAGAGCCATGGTTAATGACTTTTTCGTACGTGAATTGGAGGATGTTGATGTGGACGACCTTTGGTTCCAACAAGACGGCGCTACATGCCATATAGCCAACGATACAATCAATTTAATGAAGGAAACTTTTGGTGAGCGCATTATCTCGCGTCGTGGGCCTGTGACGTGGCCTCCAAGGTCGTGCGATTTAACACCGCTGGACCATTTTTTATGGGGTTATGTGAAGTCGCTTGTCTACGCAGATAAGCCCGAGACGATTGACGCCTTGGAAGAGAATATCTCGGCGCGTTATTGCTGACATACGGCCCCAATTGCTGCAAAAAGTGGTCGAAAATTGGGCCTCTCGGCTGGAATTTATCGAGCCAGCCGCGGTGGCAACTTGCCCGAAATCATTTTAAAAACATAATGGCAAACCCTTATCTATATAATAAAGCTAAGTTCTTGGCCATATCATTAAATTATACGCGTTTTATTTCTTCTTGAAAACCACACCTCTATAAAAAAAAAACACCCTGTACTTACAGTATGTGTAATATAGATTTCTAGAGTTCAAGGTATGGACATCTTATGACCAAGGATGTTGGATGTTTTTAATTTAGTAAATTAAGTATGATAAATATTGGATGTTTTTAATTTAGTAAATTAAGTATGATCAATATTCGGCAATAGGGACGTCTTAACAAAATGGTCAATTTAAAACCATCTGCTACTACCTTACCTGTTTTCGAAGTACATATTTTATCTTCCCCTTTTGACTTTTTCAGTTATTGCCGACCAGCCACATAATTCACATTTATAATAAAAAAGTAGCTCCCTCCCCTCCGTATCCATGACCCTACTGGTAAATAAAAGAATACGCACGCGAATAGCTCGCTTCCTTTAATTGTCGATAATTTCCAATAATCCCTTAAACACGGTTATATAGACGTAAGTTGTTCTTTGCTACAAACATCAAAACATGTAATTAGTCGAGGTTTTCACGTTGTGCAGAACGGGTGTGTTGTATAGTAAAACCAAAACGGGTTTTCAGTTGTTTAATTAAACTCTAAAAAGAAGTACACATGTAGTAATAGTGAGTTTCATTAAAATGGAGTATATATAGTATAATTCAAATTTTATTGTTGTTGTTTTTAACTGTCACAATTCCTTGTGTCAGCAACACCATCTCTTAGTCGATTAATAATATTCATCTAAATTTGTCTAAGTCGGTGTCTTTTAAGGCCGCACACACGGCGAATGGATTCTCGTTCTCATTCTTTTCGAATGAGTCCATTCAGAACATTTGACAGAACGAAAATCCAATAAAATCCATGGATTCGCGGTGTATGTGCGGACCTAAAAGCCTTACTCCTTTTTTGTTCAAATTTTGCTATTCTTAAATCTACATTTAAATTGAATATTTATTTCTCCCCGGACAGCCATCGGCACAATGGTCAAGCACGGACCACGACCTCTAGTCATTTGTGGACCATCAGGTTCGGGAAAAAGTACACTGCTAAAGCGTTTGTTTGCTGAATTCCCCGAAACTTTTGGATTCAGGTGAGAATTTATCATTAAAAAAATTCTCAATGCGAAAAATATATGCTTTATGTGGCAACCTTTCCCAACTAACTTCCTCCTTAACATTAATCATTTGTAACATATAAATCTATATTGACCTTCATTGACCTATTCACTGCCAATTAATTTCAATTATATATTGTCCTGCCTGCTCAATATTGCACTTTATAACTATTCCGTTGATGAATTCAATGTTTTCACAATTTCCTTTTAGCGTATCGCATACAACACGCAAACCACGTCCCGGCGAAGAGGATGGCGTTCATTATAATTTCGTGACACGTGAGGCAATGGAAAAGGCAGTGGGTCGGGGTGAATTTATTGAGACAGCCGTGTTTAGTGGAAATATGTATGGAACAAGGTTTGTATTTGGTTGTGTTTTTAGTATCTAAAAATTTTATACAAATAAAATTTGAAAAAAAAGAATAATAATCGCAAAATATGTTTTTTTTTTAATACCAGCAAACACGCAGTCCGTCAAGTTCAAGCACAGGGCAAAGTGTGCGTTCTCGACATTGAAATACAAGGAGTCGAACAAATTCGCGGATCAGATCTAAATCCAATTTTGATATTCATTAATCCACCATCAATTGCGGAGTTGGAACGACGGTTGCGAGGACGTGGCACCGAAACAGAAGAAAGTCTGAAAAATCGTTTGGACACGGCGAAACATGAACTTGAGTATGGTAAGTTGTGCGTCTACATTATGAGGCCGCACATAGAATGACGATTTTTAAATGATTAATATCCAAATCCGCGTAGGATTTGAATCCATGAATTCGTCGTGTATGTGTGGCCTTATATTTTAAATTTAAATTTCTATAAAATATTTTTTATTTTTTAATTCACAGGAAACAAGCCCGGCAATTTCCACTGTGTTGTTCATAATGATACCTTGAAGCGAGCCTATGGCGAATTGAAGGAGTTCATAGTGTCTGAATTGCAAAAACAAAAGAACGAAGGAATCACAGTCAGTCTCAAACAGGTGCCCCAGTCGGATGATTTCTAAAAGATACATGGAATGTCAACATTGATCTTAATTTATTTTTATTTTTTGGAGAGTTTGATTTAAGTTGACTGATATGGTGCATTATTTTATTTTTATTTAAATGCTTTTTTCAATATACATATAATTTCTACTTATTTACTATTTTATTTTATTTCTAAATAAACGCTTAATATTCACTGGTATCAGCGTATCAGCGACCATATTGTTTGTTTAAGAGCTATTTGGAAAGAACAAAGAATTAGAAGAACGTGTTTGTAGTTAAGTAGTATTTTAAATATACCTCTTGCAATATTGCATTTCGGGAACGGGTTTAAAACAATATTCACCTGGTGAACCTACAATAAGTTCAAAATCCATCTCTCGAACATTGCTTAACGATCTTGTCTGCATCTGATGTACGTACGTCTACGACAGTGCCAATGAGCATTTTATACCCATCAAAAAGTAAGAAAAAAATTTCAAACGAATATTTTGCTCTTAGTTATCAGCAAATTATTGAATCAAAACTGAATAAACATAAAACATTAATAAATCAATTAAGCTAAACCAAAAGACAGTTGCTGCATGAAGAATTTATTTTTACTGTCACAGCTACAGGTAACTTAAAAAATAATTTGAAACGGGTCAAGATCTACCTTCAATAAAAGAAGAAAATTTTTTAATTAATATTTAACTAAAGTCTTTAGAAAATTACAAAATAACATCGAATTTTTGTGTAATTTAACATTATTAGGATATAAGAGTTTCGGTATCTAAAATGTCAACCGGTGTGCTTCAAAATATATTTTATCAGTTCACTGTTCAAGAAGTGTAGTTTATGGCTTGTGTTAGCGTTGAAATTTAAAATTAAAACTAAATGCAGAAAACAATGCTCTTTGAATTCTTTGTTTGGTTTTTTTCGCGTTGGGAAGAAAAGTCAAGTCGATGAGGTCAAAACTGGATTTGGTTGTCTCGGTTGTCTTAATAAATATTTGAAAAATTCAATTTTCTTTACTGTATACGCTCGGCATATCGCTTGTAAAAAATGTGCAAGTTTACCGATATGACCCTTTGATCTCCATGGGTTCCAGCCGATGCCGTCAGTCACCAGCGCCCGCTCTAAGGGGGGGCAAGCCGGGCGGTCAGCCGGGGCGCCAAATTTTAGGGGCGGCTTTTTGGCTAGAACTCGAAGAAAACAAAATTATAAAAGCCAGAAGGAAAAATTCATTATCAATTTCCATTAAGTGGAAACGAAACCTACAGATGAAATAAAAAGTTGAAAGTTGTGTTTTGAAGAAGCAAAGTCCTTGAGAGCCAACAATAATTGATAGAAGGTTCTGCATTTAGAATCCTAAAATGCTGGCCTAGAGTTGCGTAATTGTACGTCTGTGATGCTATCCCCCGCCCTACTTCCGAAGTTATGCGCTATTCAAGTTCTACTTTAAAACTGAAATTGGAGATTTATGTGCTAATTTCGTCCTCCAATTGAACATTTAGTACCTCTTCTTTTGACCAGCATTAAGGATTATATTTGATCTTTCTATGCATGATCCCTTGGTCTTACCAAAGGGGAGATCCATCTAATTTTTAAATAGAGGACGAAAGTATAGAACGTAATCTTATTATTGAGTTTACATGCGGAACGTCGCATTTTAATTTCCGGAAGTAAGGTCTACAACTTATTTTAGTCTATTGAATGGGAGGAGAGCACGTCCCCTAAAAAAATATTAAACCTCCGGAGAAATTGATATTAAATGAGAAATAATGAATCGTATAAACACTAAACACATAAAAGCGATTTAAACAAAGTCTCCTGTGAGAAGCTAGTCTAGCTTTTGAGATATTGAAGTTTTAGTCGTACAAGAAAATGATTTTTTCAAAAATCTTCAAATGCCTGTGGCAGCTAAAGAGTTAAGCTAAAGGGGTATGTTCGTTACAACTTTTTGCTGGAAATCACATGAGGAATCACAATCCGGTGCGTTTATGCGGCAGTTTTCAGACACTCTGTATATGGTTTCCCATAGCGTAACGGGACCCATCCGGGAATGATACTATGGCAGGAAAATAGCTTCGTGCATAGTGTTAAGATAGGAATGGAGAGCTCTGCCGGATTGCCCAACGAAAACCGTTTTTTATTATTGTGTTGCAAATCTGGACAATCCATGGCTCCATGAAATGAATTTTCGTTCTGTTAAATGAGCTAAAATAGACAGAAAGAAAATCCACTTTATGGAATACAATACATTGATTCGAATCCATGAAATGGATTTTCGTTCTAAATAAGCCCTTACATACGTGGATTTTTATTCCAATAAAATCCATGTGAAATCAATGGATTGCGATCCATGGATAGACTGGATTGCAAAAATAGGGAGGTGTCATTTTGTTTTTCGGCTCCGTTGACATTGTAGCATCTGAATTGTTACAATGGGTACCTATTTCAAGTATTACAATGTAATGCAATGAAAATTGAGATGAAAATAGTAAAAGAGAGGTTTACTTTTTTGTCCTTTTGTCAAAAATTCAGCCCCCGCAGGGGGGTCTAGGTCCATGTGACAACAGTCAACAAGGCTGTGTAGTGGGACAGAGATCTTTGGTGAGTTATGACACCACGTACCTCAACAGCGCAGGGAGGCCCCTGGTACAGTTGATCCGCCATGGCGTGGATCTGTACAAAGACAATTCGGGCGATAACGTTCCCGAGCTCCTTAGTTATGTACGGGTAGCTCTTGGTATGACCGACCTCCTCCCATAACATACGGGAGGGAAGTCATATAATGGCCGAGCACGATAAACGGTGTTCCCTGGTGGGGGGGTTCACCATACGGTTAATCGTGTGAGCTACGGAGCTGGCGGCTTCGCATAACCCGAGCCTCGAGGGGCTATTTGGGGAGAATGGCCTTAGTGGAAGAATCCTATACGCGCCTATATCTAACTAGTTTGTGGATTGATGACCACACGGCCCAAATCGCATTGCTGACTAGTATTCTGAAGGGGCCGCCCGGATGTGAAAAGCAGCGCTACGAGTCTGCTTTAAGCAGACGAGTAGCACAGGTCCAACGAGCCTGGGATGAGCGCATCTGAATTCTTACGTGTGGCTTAACCAATAGGAGGCCGAAGGAGGATCACACCTGCTATAGAGAAGTCTTTAGCAAATAGTGTACCTCGGGGATGGGTGTGCCCAGGGGACCATGGTCCTTGCCCATCAAGGTGAAGGTGCGTGCATTCACTGGATGGAGAAATCCCCATCTGACAATAAGACCTTGTTAGTAAAACACCAAAGGTCCAAACCGCCAGAAGGACCGGGAGATAAGGCCGTAAAGGCTAGGTGCTCCCCTGACGGTATACCTCGTAGATGGTAATCTTGTACAAAATTCAGCTTATCTGAATGTCTGCAAGTGGCGGATTTACCAGTAGGCTGAGTAGGCTGGGTAGGCTGTCGTGCTCTGTGGCCGTGATCGTTCGGTCGCCACTCTGTGAAATAGACACTCATAGAGAAACGAGTTTCCAAACTCGGCACGACTCGTCGCAAGTTTACTATTCAGAAGAAAATGATAAGAAATATTCTTATCGTAGAATAATAAACTAACAATGCGACTAGGAAGTGGTATGGCGGACAACCGCGTATCACACTCCGAATTCAGTTGTCTTTGTAACGTTGATGACTACACACGGTAGCCATCAACGCACCATGCTCCACTAGGAGTTACGGTAATCGAGAGAGAGTAGGCTGGAGCCCTGGGCGGCAGATTTTACGTGGCGGCAAATTTTAGACAAATATTTTTTTAAACACATTACATACACATTTAATACATTGCAAACACGAATTCCAGATACGAATTTCAACGCTAGATATAGCACTTAGGTCAATCAATGAATGCATAAAAAAGGGGTGTAGAGAACATCGAAGGGGGTGACGATATTTTGCTTTCGTGTTTTGTTAGGAGTAGTTAGGAGGTAAAGCTACTAAATTTACTCGACGCTGAGAGGTGAGCTAACGCAGGGAGGGTTACCCATTTCTTCCCAGCGTTGCGTATACGCAACACGAAGTTTGACCTCTATAAACACCACCAAATTTAAATTGAAATGGAAAAGGAATCAGGTATTTTTTAATGGACATTTCTTGGCTCTATTTTTGCATATTTGTTATAACGAATCAGCCATTGGGTCCTTGAGGTCTTGAGGATATAAGAGAAAGTAATACCATGTTTTTCAGGATATTTTTTGTAATAATTTTAAATATATTCAAATATCTCAAAATCAATATCCAAATGCATTTTCTATACGACAAGCAATTGCTAAATAGAGTAAAACTTCGTTATAACGCTCTCCTGGGGTCTAAGCCAAAAAAGCGCTATAACCGGGAAAACGCTATAGCCGGGAAGTCCAAGAAATATACTACATAGACGCATACACCTTTTAGGTTACAAAATTTATTATTCGATTGGTACATGGAATGAAATATGTATTAGGAAAATGGCAATCAATTGATTACTGGTTAAAAAAAAGATATTTATTTTTGTTTGAGACTGGCAACAGACTTCAATAATACTGAGGTTTTCAATTTATTGAAAGATCCTTCCTCTATGTCCATGCTATAGGCAAAAATGCTCGAATCTTCTTTATTACAACTAAGACTGCAAATGTTTTGGCATGCTTGACGCCTCTTTCTTGTTCTCTTCGGTGTCTACGGATGCTGATGCAATTACGAGATCTTCAATTATATTTTCAATTGTTGTTATGTCTTTCCTTTTTCCAGGAAATTTTACCTTGATGTGAATTAACGGAACAACTTGTGCATCATGGTTTTGTTTGTGATTATTACAATATAAAGATAGACTATGTGCTCAATGAATTTGTCAATATAAATTATTTTAAGAAAATGCGACTGGGAAAAGAGCGTTATAACCGGGAAACAGTAACGTTATAACGAATCGAAATTCTGTAATAAAGGCTAATGGGACCGGGACCGAGAAAAAAGAGCGTTATAGCCGGGAAAGCGTTATATCCGGGAGCGTTATAACGAAGTTTTACTGTAACTTGGTTTTGGAAAAAGGTTGGTCCTTGTTGCAGGAGCATGTGTTAAACATAGGTGATGCGTTCACGCAACGTTGGGAGTTTTCCGTTACAGTAACACTGAGGCAAACGCATAAAAGCCAAAAAGACGAATATACCCATCAAACCAACGCTCCAACAAAGAAATTAGTGTATCGCTTTTTCCTTTTATTTATCTATCACATAAAGATTGAAGAATGTCAGGACCCTCGAAGTGGTCAAGGTCAATCAAAGCAATTTGTTCTGTAGTATTAATTTTCTACACAAAATACAAATAGTGCTCCGCACGTTTTGCACAACTTGATTTTGGTGGGAAACGTTGAAAAAGCTGAACGCCTTGATTCTGAATACGTCCCTACAACAATATTCTCGTAGAGCTTATGGTAGGGGCGGCAAAATATCCGCAGCCTACTAGCGGAAAATGTGTAAATCCGCCACTGTCTGGAGCCTATTAGCA
This sequence comes from Microchrysa polita, assembly GCA_949715475.1. NCBI lineage: Eukaryota > Metazoa > Arthropoda > Insecta > Diptera > Stratiomyidae > Microchrysa > Microchrysa polita. The sequence goes on along the minus strand of OX454415.1, from coordinate 126,664,670 downwards.
AAAATTTGGTAGAAATTTTTGCACAAGCTCCCTGTCAAATTTGTACTCTTTCAAAGCTATTACATCGAGGACAGCATCTGGACTTTAAACTGCAAAGAAGATAGCGAGCTCTGACTAAAATATGAATTATGTACCTTTGTTGGTTGTCACACATCATATCAGCTCAGATTTGGTACAAGCAAGTTAGTCCAGCAAGCCCATACCGCTCGCTTCTCTCTCTAGTTTTGCCCTAACACCTTGAGGAGCATATGGTCCGACTATACACACGGTAATGTTTTAACGACTGAATTCGGATAGGAAAGTTGCTTACCTTCTTCTGAATAATAAACGTGCAACGGGTTATGCACAGTATCGAAACTCATTTCTGTATGAATCTCTATATCACAGAGTGGCAATCGGACGACCACAGCTACAGAGAACAGCATACCGCTCACTTGACTATTGCTTATTGCTACATATTAGTGAGTTTTCTTTATTTGCTTGATATTTAAATGTGCTGCCTCAGACTCTGGCGAAATAGTCTTGAATGCCCCTTGATCTGTTCCTTAACAAAGTCATTAAATTCAAGTTTTATTAACCTGCACAATTTGCGTTTAATAGAAAATTATGTACTTGAAAATAGGATAGCGTCTAATCCGTTTCAAGCATTGCTTTCTTAATTTATTATCTACTCGGTTGGTGAGGCCGGGCGTCCATCCAGACTGACTGCCAAATGGCAGCACGCGCTACCATATGTCATGAATCATATCAGCAGCTGACGCTTTGACCACCTTTTGCCGAATTCAAAATGATAATTTTGCAATTCGTTTTCGTGTGAAATTGAATAATTATTGAATAGCCGAGTAATATTTCAAACGCGCAGAGTCCGATTTTGTTCTTTTAATTTTAATAAACCTTTAAAATTAAAGTTGGGTTATGTCACTCTATCAGCATCCATTTAGTAGCTAGTGTAGATGCTAAGGGCTCCATTACACAGTCATATTTCTATTATAATATCTATTATGAAATAGAAATATTATCATATATATGACCGTGTAATGGCATTTCATAATAGATATTATCATATGTACTATAAATAGAACCTATCATCATATCTAAACGTCAAAATAAAAATTCGTAACAATTCCGTGTCCTTCGCGTCTGGCGACCCGGCGACGTACCCAAAGAGGCTTTTTCTACCTGTTCTTCTTTCTTAGAATCAAATAGAGAGTAATAAGCGACCCGAAAAACGCACAATTCGCCATTATTTGATGCATTTCCGCGACTAAAGGAATAGGCCAATCAAAGAAGACATTATAGAGAACATCGAAGGGGGGACGATTTTTTTCTTCGGTATTTTGCTAGGAGTAGTTAGGAGGTACTAATTTTACTCGAAGCTGAGTGGTGCGCTAACGCGGGGAGGGGGGGGAGTTAAAGGTGCATTTTTTTGTGTTTTGGGCTATATCTCGAAAACGGTGAGTCGCAGAGAAAAAAGTTATGAGTAAGCATTAAATCTTTGTAAATGTCCTATTTATTTGTCCGTACTTGCTAACGGTTCTTCCAATGTTGTTTATTAAAAGTCGAAAATTTTAAATTTTTTCAATTTTCTCTATTTACAAGGATAAACGTTGTGATAAAGCGGAAGGGGAGAGGGGGGGGGGGGTTGGTAGTGACTGTTTTTATTTCATGGATCCATAATGGATAGTTCGGAGTAAAACATACATAAACATACATAAACAATATCGGAAGAACCGTTAGGAGTTTTGCATATGTATGGGCAAATAAATAAGACATTTATAAAGCTTTAATGTTTACTCACAACTTTTTCTCTACGACTCACCGTTTTCGAGATATAGCCCAACACACAAAAAATAGCGCTAAATTGCACATTTAAACCCCCCTCCTCGCGTTAGCGCACCCTTCAGCTCCGAGTAAAATTAGTAGCCTTACCTCCTGACAACTCCAAACAAAACACTGAAGAAAAAAATCGTCCTCCTTCGATGTTCTCTACACCCGCTTTTTATGCGTTCATTGCTTGGCCTAGAAAACAAATTTTGTATTTGACACTTGAATAAACAATAGATATTATGATATAAATATGATGTAGTGTAATATGTAAAAATTTGATTTTCCATGATAGATATGATCATATCTATTATAATAGATATTATAATATAAATATGACTGTGTAATGGAGCCCTAAGGGGTGTCAAATGGCAGTTCGCGATGCCAGTTTTTTGACGAGTCGCCATATAGCAGGCAGTTTAGATACAACTTTACCTTACAATCTTCCATTTTTTTTTATTTATGTAACTCTATTCTTAAGATTTCAAAATACATATTTAACAGAACTTCATGAATATGACTTATCTAAATAAGTACACCTAGAGTAGTCTGGCTGGTCTAGCGGTTAGTGCGCGATCCTTCGGTGCATAGGGTTATGAGTTCGTATCTCGCCGTGGATCATTGTGTTTTTCGAACTCACGAGCTTGTGACGGACTATGATCTCACTCAGATGTTAAACGAGTACCCGAGTAAACGAGTATGGGGATAAATAACACTGCTGAGTGCTCATTACCTCAACAAAAAGCAGATCAGATCTTGGAAATAGGATGTCACTGACACATCCTGCGGCCTTAGTCCAATGCTGGATTGTCGCGCGTGTTATTTATTTAAAGAAGTACACCTTAACATATTTGACTGACTGCGTATTAAACAAATTTCACTTTCAAAAATAGATATCAACGTTTTTCCGTTATTCAAGATGGCGCTTCTTACCAACTTCCTCTTCACACTGTAAAATTTTCGCCGCCAATACATTTGACAATGGTATTTTCGCCCCAAACAGCTGTCGCGCACAAATTTTCGCCGGCGCACAATCACTCGCAATCGAGCCAGCCGTGGCGGTGGCTGTGTATTTTTTATTTTGACATCTGATAATCGCATTTGTGCACTCCTCTCTTCAATCGAGTGTTCGCGTTGTTTTCGTTTTCATATCAATCTCGAAAAATTTGCGAGAGCGCCTCGCGGTTCGCGGAAAACAAAAGTTTTTTGTGTTCGCGTGCTAAACACCCGCGCGATCACACAGTGCTGGTGCCAGAAAACGAATTCAATTCGTCGTCGTCGTTGTTCCATTTCGAATCTTTTGTTCGTATTGCGTGTCCTTCGCGCGTCCGTTTTCACTGTCACGCAAAACGCCATAATCCCAAAGACCAAAACTCGTTCAATTGCTGGAATTCGCGTTGTTTTCCCTACGGAAAAAGGCTTTGCATTTTGCAAATCGCTAATAGACGACCGTTGTGAAATCTGTGATTTTTCGGTGGTGCGTTTCGTGTTTGTGCGGTGGCTATATAGGCGCTAGTGTGTGCAGTCTTGCAGAAGGGGCTGAACAACGGGAATGTGGTAAATGTCGATGACGAGTGATTTCGTCTTTTTGTGATCTCCCCAAGGAAAAAGGAATCTGTGCTCGGCTGTTTTTGTGATTACGAGAAGGTGCTTTTCCCAATCCCGCAACGATGATTAGTGCGATAATTTCACGAGTTATAATGTAAGTTTTCTGATTTTATCCTTGACACAATAAGGAATCTTCAATTCCTTCGCAACGCAATAACAGATCCCATTCCGACATCAACGTCAACGACAGCGACCCATTGATTTTTGCATCCTGCTGCTGCTGCTGTCAAAAAAGGCTGAAAAACTGAAACTAACTGGCAGGCACGGTGGGCACGATGACCATCCCCCCACATTCCGGTGAAGGTTGTCGAAACCTCGACCATGATTTTACGACCTACTTGTGCAATTTCCAATTTATTGACGGTCCTCTTTTGGGAAATACTTAATGATTCCTGTTGAGAAAGGTCAATTGAATGCGCTTGACCGTTTCATCCTCATGACTCAGAATTTCGTCCTTGTAATTTTGGTCTTAGTACAACATAATGTATTCACTTTGTCATTTGGCACAAAATCATTTTATTTTACATACTCTTGCAATCAGCAAGAAAATTTCATATTCTTCGAAAAAACGTGTCTGCCGGTTAACATTTTGCCGGACAACTTCTTAAGATCTTCATATGAGTCAGCACTCAGCAGACCATCCGGTCGGTGCGTTGTGGTGGCTGCTGGCTGGCTGGTTTTTGCACAGGTGGGCATGAGACGAGACCACTTTCAATTTTTTAGAGACGAAAATAATTGTAGGCTCAACCGGAGGCGGAGTACTTGGATACCGTCTAATGAAGATGAAAATGAGGAGTTACTTGTGTAACGTTTTGCAGATTTCTAGAGTGTGACTTTGTCAATTTATGGTAATTTTAGGGTTCCCAATATCGGTAGTTGTTTGCAAATTTTTGATGAAGGATCTTTTGATTGAGTAATCGATAGCGAATCTTGGAGAAGTAACATGCCCCTGGCCAGTGGATCCATTTCTATCTATACTGATGGTTCCAAGGCAAACGCAGAGGAGTTTTGGCGTTGGAATTTTCTCGGAAGATTAGAAATTATTTTTATCTCTCTGCTCCTCTAATTCCTTTAATGTCCCCCCAAGCTCAGGTTGTTGTGGTTGGGTAGTCAGGTCATCACTGGTAGGCAGTGGCGCAACCTTGATCTTATCCTGGAGGGGGCTAAGACCATCCATATTACTGCACATTAGAGTTTACCTCCGCAATTTGGGAGCCATTTGCGAGTAATGGTGGGTGCACACACAAGATAATCCGAATGCAATAAAGTGAATTCGAATCCATTTTACTGGATTCGGATTCACCGTGAATGTGTGCGGCCCATGGGCGTAGCCAGGATTGGCAAACATTTTTTCAACATCATGATATTCTTAGGCCTTGGGGGATAGAGGCATGTAATTTAAATCTACAGCAAATATTATGATTTCCCGTCGGTGTAAAGTGTCGGACGCAAAAATATTGTTAGGAAAACGCTCCTTCCCTTTGGCTACGCACATGGTGCGGCCTAGGGTTATTTAGAAAAAAAAAACATTTAAAAAAAAAACTGTTTTAAAATAGATTTGTGTACACCTGTCCGTCTGTGAGTGCTTGGTACTACACGAGAAAAATATAAGTTTGCCCCGCCCATTGCTAACTACAATCCATATCGAAGTTGGGATAATGTCGTTCCAATAGCGCTAGGGAGTATTTTCTCCTCAGATGATATGGATATGAACTGTTCCGATGGCGGCTCATTATGTATCGAAGGATACAGTGCTAGGTATCTAATCATTTTATACCATAGAAAATGTTTGTAAAGAAATTAAGCTTACAATCGATGTAATCGAAGCAGGTGGATTTTTTATAATCATTTGTTTTGTAGAAATTTTGTTTTGTTCATCAATAAAGATGTTTACAAAAGTGAAAATGTTGGAACTTGCACAGACCATTGAAAGTGGTGAATAACCAATGCTCCAAGAACATGAATTTATTATTTGTACTAAAATTTGCATAGCAAATGCATATTGCTCCATACTTCATTTAGCAATTTATCGTTTTTCAATTTCTGAGTTTGGGAGCCTCTTAGCCTTAGATCCTCCCGTGGTTGCGTTACTGCTGGTAGGACCACTGGATTAGGTGCTGACCACATCAAGAACTATTGACAAAGGTCACTCAGTACTTAGAAAGATGGATGTGCATCATCACTTTGTCACTGTCCCGCCTTGGCCGAGAAACGGAGGCGTACTGGGTTTTAAGGCATTTTCACGATACCGATGATCTTCGGAATATGAGCCCAATACTGCTCAATATTCCTAGCACGGGTTGGTTTCCATCATAAGCGGATTCTCTCGGTCGTACAGCAGCGGGCCATGATCTGGTCTCTCGGTCGTATCAGAATAGACCAAGTTCGGGGAGATTTCAGTATCTGCGGCGCCAAATTTTGATGATGCCATTTCTTTAATATTGGCCTGAAACGACCGAATCTGCAATCCTGAAACGACCGAATCTACAATCCTGTTTCGCGAAATTGTAACGGCTCTCCAGATTTTCAATGTCAATTGATACATATTCTACGACACTAAGTATACAATTTCATTGCGAAAATCGCAGCGGACAAAAATTTCACTCGCGAGGTCTATCCGTCCCTTATAGGCGAGAACGACGACGAAACGCGAGCCGTGACTACGTCCAAAACCAAAAACATTTCCAAAAATTTCACTGACAGCCCGGAATTGTCAATTTGGAAGCTCGCATATTTAGACTAGTAAATGACATAGTTTCATTGAACTTTCACTGATTGGACATTGCACTGTAGAATTTAGACCAAAAAAGTTTACCCAGATGTTGGGACCCTTTTTAATTGGTCTAAGCGTATTCCATGTTCTATAAATTCAATGGTAATTTGTTAAGAATAGGGGGACATTTCCGCTTTACACATTGGGGAAAGTGGTCGATTGCCATCAAATTGACGTTTTAATTTGAACCAGTCTCACTAGAATAGTAAGTTTTACCAATTTAGCAAAGATTTTAATAATATGAAAAGTCGAAATATATTTGCGAGCAAGAATTATTGTAAAATTGTGCTAGACAGGGAGGAGGCAGATGAAATTAAAAATGTTATTTTCGGTGCAATTCTATTGATTCAGATCAATATGAAGTAAAAAACCCCCAATTTCCCATTAAAAACTGAACGGGTTCTATACAAAATCCACAAAGCCAAAATCCACAAGTCAAAATCCAAAAGTCAATCCATAAAGACAAAATCCATAAATTTTTGTATGAAGAGAGCCATGATGCTTATTGCGTTGGCTCCGATTCGGTGATATCAGTGCGGGTTTTGTTTTTATACCCTTCGCTCATAGAGTGAAAGGGTATATTAACTTTGTCATGAAGTTTTTAACGCATTGAAGGAGGCATCTCCGACCATATAAAAAGTATACATATATGATCAGCATGACTTGGGGAGTCGATTGGGCGATGTCCGTCTGTCTGTCTGTCTGTCCGTCTGTCCGTCTGTCCGTCTGTCTGTCTGTCCGTCTGTCCGTCTGTTGCAGTGCGTTTTTCTCGGCCGCTATAAAAGCTAGAGAGCTGAAATTTTGTACACATGCTTATTAATGTTGCAGGCTGTTTGTATGTTTGAATCGCTTAAATCGGACAAGGGGGTCATGGGGCTGCCATACAAACTTAACCCCCCAATTTAGGTTCTTCTGAGAAAAACTTTTTTATTTGTGTACCAATTTCAACCTAACTTCGCTCAAATGTGTTTCTATTAATGGCACACAACATATGTAAAACTGGATCAAATCCGACCATGGGGTCATGGGGCTGCCATACAAACCTGCCCCCCAATTTGAGTTCTTCTAAGAAAAACTTTTTTATTTGTGTACCAATTTCAATCAAATTTCACACAAATGTGTTTCTAACGATAACACAAAATATATGCCAGAATGGATCAAATCGGACCATGGGGTCATGGGGCTGCCATACAAACTTAACCTCCAAATTAGGTTCTTCAAAGAAAAACTTTTTTATTTGTGCACCAATTTCAACCAAATTTCACACAAATGCATTTCTATTGATGACACAAAACATATGTCAGATTGAATCAAATCGGACCATGGGGTCATGGGGCTGCCATACAAACCAAACCCCCCATATTGGTTCTTCTAAGAAACATTTTTTTACACCAATTTCACAAAACCTTGAATTAATGTGTCTTTATCAAAGCAACTAAAAAGTTCAAAACGAATGGAATCGTACTGTGGGGTCATGCTCCGGCAACCCCAATAAAATTTTCCGAGTAAATATTTTTATTTGCCCACTTATTTCAACCAAGCCCAAAACTTTTGTCAAGACGGAAGAAAAAGAATGAGGAGGGGGATTAAATACAAGTCATAGGTACGCCCGAAAAAACTTTTAGCCCAAGCGAAGGGTATCCGAATTTCGGCCGCGCCCGAAATTAGCCTCGGCCCCGGGGGTTGGCGAGCGTAGTTAGTTAAAACCCAGAGGTGAGAACGAGTGGTGATGGGGAGATTGGAGTTTTCGTTTTTCGGAAGGTGATTAAGATTCTTCTACTGTATATTTGTAGCGTTTGATCAATCATCATCATCAATGTGGCACGATAGCTCGACGTCGGGCTTTGGCCGCCTGAATCGTTGACCTCCAATTGTCGCGGTTACGTGACCTTGTTCTCCAGTTTCGGAAGCCCCGCAGCTGGTGGACGTCTTCCCCTACGGAATTCTCCCAGCGAGCTCACGGTCGTCCACGCAACCTCGCTCTGTCAATTCGTTGTGCGTTCATCACTTTCTTTGGCATGCGATTATCGTCCATCCGTTGTATGTACATGCCCCGCCCATTGCAAACGTTGAAGCTTCACGATTTTTGATACTTTCAGCTCATCGTACAATTGATACAACTCATGGTTGTTCCGGATACGCCATTGATCTCGCTCGCGAACGGCCCCGAAAATTCGCCGAAAGACGTTTCGTTCGAATCGGTCTAGCAAAATTTCGGAGGTTTGGGTGAGGGTCAATGTTTCGCAGCCATAACATAGCACGGGTCGGATGATCGTTTTGTACACGCGGAGCTTCGTGTTCCTGTGCGCAAGTTTCGAATTAATTATAGGGAGGACCGAGAAATATGTTTTATTGGCTAGTTGTATCCGTCGCTTAATTTCGTCGGTTTCGTTGGCGTCCTTTGATCAGTTACAACCCAGATAGTTGAAGTTGTCTAAAAATAACAGGCGCGACAATCCAGCATTGGACTAAGGCCGCAGGATGTGTTAGTGACATCCTATTTCCAAGATCTTATCTGCTTTTTGTTGAGGTAATGAGATCAGCATCACGCTCAGCAGTGTTATTTATCCCCATAAATGGGTACTCGTTTAACATCTGAGTGAGATCATAGTCCGTCACAAGCTCGTGAGTTCGAAAAACACCATGGAACACGGTGAGATTCGAACTCATGAGCCTGTGCACCGAAGGTGCGCGCACTAACCGCTAGACCAGCCAGACTACAGTTGTCTACATACTTGATATTGTGATGCTTGATTTTGCTGGCGTCCTTGTTTTCGATTGCATCATGGCCTTTGTTTTTCTTCCGTTGATATGTAGTCCAACTTCCTTTGCGGCGTTATTGAGGTTATGCAGAAGGCTTTCTGCATCACCCAACCTTCGAGACATGATGTTGATATCGTCGGCGTACGCTACTAATTAAGTCGACTTGATGAGTAGCGTTCCGCTGTTGTCCATATTCATGGCTCGAATTACATACTCCAAAGCATAAGGTTGAAGAGCGTCGGCGCTAGCCCATCGCCCTGCTTGAGTCCAGTACGAATTTCAAATAGGTCAGTGAGTCGGTTCTGCACCCTGACGTGCGAGACGGTATTAGTCATCGTCATTCTTGTGACTCGCACTAACTTTGCCGGTATACCAAAATGCAGCAAAATGTTATACAGTACACTTCGATCGATACTGTCGTATGCCTGCTTGAAGTCGACAAAGATTTGGCACTTTTGAAGTAGTAGCTTCACTGTGAAAAGCTGATCGGTCGTTGAACGACCAGGTCTGAAGCCGCCTTGATACTCGCCAATGATTCGTTCTGCGTACGGATTGATTCTCTTTTCGAGAATTTTTGATAAAATCTTATAGGCCGTACAAACTAATGATATGCCCCTGTAATTCTGACACTTCAGCTTGTCACCCTTTTTGTGGATTGGGCAGATTATACTTTTGCGCCAATCTTCGGGGATTACCTCGTCGTTCCATATTTTCAGCAGTAGCACATGTATAGCGTTGGTCAGGCACGTTCCACCATGCTTCAGTAGTTCTGCTGGGATCTCGTCAACCCCGGGGCGCTTTATTACGTTGGAGCGATTGTATGGCGAGACTCACCTCCTCTACTATTGGGGGTTGAACGGGAGGGCCTGGTTCGGCAAACTGCTGGCTCCGTGGGGGATGTTGATGGTACATTGAGGAGCTCTTCAAAATGCGAGGCCGATCGTTTGTTTACGCTTTCGATGTCGCTGATGATGTTACCATCCTTGTCCTTACATAGGCTTGTCCTGGGTTGATATCCGTTCTTGACATTATTTATAAGTTTGTACGCCTGTCTAGTGTTCTTACTGGCTAATCTTTGGTTTATTTGCTGTAACTGCTCGTCAAAATATTTGCGTTTCTTACGTCTAATTAACTTATTAGATACTCGTCGAAGTTCGTTATATCTTTCTTTCTTGGCTCGGGATGCGCGTTGTGTGTACTGGCGATAGGCTTCATTTTTCGCCCCAATCGAGGCCCTGCATTCATCGTCGAACCAGCCTGTTTGTCTGCGCCGGCCTTTATAGCCCACGACCTCTTCTGCAACTCCTTTGATGCTGTCGTTGAGCTCCTCCCAGAACTCATGGATGCCTAAATTGTTGATGTTATCAAGCATGGGCGACAGTTTTTCCTCAAGCGCTGTAGTATACGCAGCCGCCGTGGCGTTATCAATCAAATTGTCAACCTCGAATATCTTGGCAGTGTTGATTTTCGTTAGGTGCACCGAAGAGATTCTGCACCTGTACGTCGTCTTTACCAAATAATGATCGGAATCGCAGTTGGCTCCTCGATAGGATCGAACATATAAGACATTAGAAGCCCATCTCTTGCTGATCAGTACTAGGTCGATCTGGTTCACGGTGTATTCATCTGGTGACTTCCAGGTTTGCTTATGGATTCGTGGATGAGGGAAACATGCAGAGCTTATGACCAGGTTTCTGCCGCTCGCGAAGTCGATAAGTCGCTGGCCGTTGTTGTTGTTTTCGTCGTGAAGGCTGTGACCTCCAGTAGTTCCCATATGCCAGCTTTCGTTTCCGACAAAGATGTTTACAAAAGTGAAAATGTTGGAACTTGAACAGACCATTGAAAGTGGTGAATAACCAATGCTCCAAGAACATGAATTTATTATTTGTACTAAAATTTGCATAGAAATGCATATTGCTTCATACTTCATTTAGCAATTTATCCTTTTTCAATTTCTGAGTCTGAGGGCCTCTTATCCTTAGCCCCTCCCGTGATTGCGTTACTGCTGGTAGGACGACTGGATTAGGTGCTGACCACATCAAGAACTATTGAGAAAGGCCACTCAGTACTTAGAGAGATGGATGTGCATGTGCATCATCACTTTGTCACTATGTCCCGCCTTGGGCGAGAAACGGAGGCGTACTGGGTTTTAAGGCATTTTCACGATACCGATGATCTTCGGAATATGAGCCCAATACTGCTCAATATTCCTAGCACGGGTTGGTTTCCATCATAAGCGGATTCTCTCGATCGTACTACAACGGGCCATGATCTGGTCTCTCGGTCGTATCAGAATGGACCAAGTACGGGTCTAAGTGCGCTAGTTGTAGATATGGCGCGGCGGTCCCTGTATCTCACCTAATTGAAGCTTTGGTAAGAAATATGTACCTTCAGAAGGCCGCATTCCAGGCCTTCTGAGGAATTATCATTTTGCATTCCTAAATAATTCTGTAGAACATTCTGAAGTAAAGACTGAATTTAATTTTGAATCTATCGAACCAAATGAACAATAAAATAATAAATCAGTGGGAAAAAAATTGAGGAAATTGAAGAAAAAAGTTTCGTCCCAATCAGGATTCGAACCTCCGACCTTCAGGGACAAAGTCAGCAACTTAACCTACTGAGCTATAGACGCTTAGAGGTCTCAATGCAAACATTCCAATGTGACATTTGCAAAATTGAATAACTCGATATTTTTTTTTTGAAAAAATTGCTTTATTATACAAGAAAATGATAACAATGTGTTATAAAATTATTTGTGCAACCCACATAAGCCTGCAGGGGGCTCTTCTCCTGCCACAGACAAAGTTCCGCATAGTTGCCATGCCAAAAATACTACAGACATGCACTGCAGTTGGTGTATAGAATGGAACGATAAGTCAAGATTTTCACAATTAGTATAAATGGATGTTTTGCCAGATGAGATTTCCCGAAAATGAGGACATAGAAGAGGATCAAAAAGTTTAAGCAACAAATTTAGGAAAAAAAGCCGCATGCTTCAAGATGGGAGGAATCAGTTAAGTCCTCAAGGACATTAGTAGGTACTCCAGAATAACTTTTATGAGAGCGAATGGAAGATGAGAGTATTCCTCTAAAGTGGATTGGCTACGCGACTTTTTCCATTTTTCTTTTGCTTTTTCTTTCAACCGTACATAATTGGAATCAGAACTGGTGAACCAGGGACAATTATATTATTTTAAGGTCCGACAGTTTTTTTTACGGGCGAAGTTTTCAATAAGGTTTCGAATAACAAGGTAAAATCTCGTTGTGGCGACTACTTAGATCAGAGAAAAAACACGAAAGTCCACTGGCGTAACATACGGTGGAACACGGTCCCCCAAGACACAGGGGCCCGCAAAGCCGAAAATATAAACATTTTTTTTCTTTAGTAGATTCTTTTTTAACTATTTTAAAGACATTTTGTTTGTCCATAGGAAAAGACGCAAAATCGAAGATAGAGATAAAACATTCCGCAATTTTACAATTGGCTCAAACTTGCAATAAATTACGTACGAGCAACTCGTCTTCCAAGCTTGTTGAGTATTATTGTGGATATCAGTTTTTTTTGGGGGGGGGGGGGGGGCTTGGACACAAGAATATTTGAATATTTAAACTTGCTAGGAGCAATGCTCGTCTTGAAGGTTCTTTCGTAAAATTGTGATCCAGTTCGTTGAGTTTCATTGTTTTATCAATGACATAATTAATCCATAGTTTCCTCTGCAAGACTCGTTTTTATTTATTGGGTGTTCTTCCATAAATTTGATTTCAGTTGATATAATTCACCTTGGGTATGGATACGCCAACGAGTCATGGCAGTTGTGGCCAGGGTGGCCAAAGCTCTATATGTGAGTTACTTGATGCGATCCTCATATCTAACGTCTAGGATCAATGACTGTTACGAGATAGGCATGTAAGTCCTCTCCACGAGGCGGTGTTTCTTCGCCACTTCTCTTAAATTTACTGATAAATAGCTAAATAGGTTATGTAGAAGTTATCACGTAAAATTATTAAAATTTCAATTCGTAACTCAAAAAAATAAATTTTATTACGTAACATGTTGATAAAACAGAAGATTTTCGCTGCTCTTGCTCATTTGTTTTCTGCTTGAAATGCGGTTTATGTCATTATTTCCTGACAAACAAGCCCTCATTCCCATTTCTAACACATGAAATTGGGAAAACGTTACGCCACTGCGAAATTCGGATTTTAATTCTTCCGTGCCTTAATGTGTCTTTTTGCGAATAACAGATAATCATACACCTCTCCAATAAATATATTCAAGTAAACATCAAAATTGCTACCACCAACAAAACAATCTTCACTGCAATATTTCTTCACATTTTATTGAAATAAAGTGAAAACATTAAACCTACAAATTCAATATTTACATTTGTCTGCAAACAATCAAGTACACCAAATTTCCATTTTTCCCATATCCAGCCAAAATAAAGAAAAATTTCCAAGAAGAAAATGTGAATCACGCAGTACTCTACGCGGGCATACGTTTATAATTAAATGCATGCTAGCAAATCAAAAAGAAATAATCAATACTTCCTCTGTCGCGACTCACGAAATTCCCGATTAATCGCGAAAAAAGCAAAGTTGATTGCACCAATAAATTGCGGTCAAAAGTGCGTAAGCTTCGACTTGATAAATATATGAAACACAGTGACCATTTCTTTATAATAATCTGTCGTTTGGATTAGGCGAACATTATAATTTCATATTTAAAATTGAATTTAACATACAAACGTTTTAAGTATTCATAGCCAGCCCACTGGATATCCATAAACAGTAGTTCTTAGCAAAACACTCTGTTGCAAATATGGAGCGAAAACAAACGTTGCCCCCGATGTTGGTATGACCGTGGAAGAAAGAACAGTGGCACTAATATTCGTGTTAGGAGAAATTTCATTTCTCCCGGGCAATTTGAAGCAATAATATTGTTTGTTGCATTTGAATGACTTCCTTTCTTATTCAGACATTAAATTGGCCTAAAATTATATTTTAATTGAGAACGAAATTGTCTAAAGCTCGCAACGTTCTGGAAGGGGTGCGCTTCCTTTTATGTGCTTTCTTTTTATTATACAAGGTTTCATCATTTTATTTATGGCCATTGGAGAAAACCAGTTGGCAACTACTTGCTAACTTTAGAAATGAAACATACGTAATAGGATCAAATTAATTACAATCACCATATAATTATGTTTCATTTTGGAATAGATTAAACGGTCATTCATACTCGAGGTGTGTTTTGGTTATTTAAGCGCATCATGATCATTGAAATTGAAATAAACAAACAAATATAATTTTTTGATAGCTTTTTTGCCTTAGGCATGGTACAAAATTTATGCTATTCTTGCAATTCATTACACAAGCGATAAATTGGCCAAAACTATGGTTTAATAAGCGAATTGTTTTTTTTTAATGTAAAGCACAACTCACACGGCGTAACATAAGAATCAAGTTGTGTAGTCTTTGGGTCTCGGAGGTCTTAGTATCGTGTGACGACAACCTATAAACTAATTAGCTAATTAATTTTATTAAATAGCAACGTTTATGATTAGGATTAAAAGTACCTACTACTAAAATAAAAGCATCAAAAATTTTAATTTACAGTAACTTTATACTGCAACTTTCATTCCGATTTTATATGCGCTAAGGTCGCTATGTTTAATCACATATTTAATTTTCATAATCCAAACCTAAAGTGAGATTGCGTGGACAACCGAGAGCTCGCTGAGAGAACTCAGTAGGTGAAGATGTCACCCAGCTGCTGCGCTTCCGAAACTGGAACACAAGGTCACGTAACCGTGACAATTGGAGGTCAACGATTCAGACGAGCAAAGCTCGACGTCGGGCTATCATGCCACATTGATGATAATGAATCCAAACCTGTATAAGCCTGTATTACCATTCTCGTTCGTCGCGAAAATATAACCAAACAGTTACGAAATTCTTCCATCATTTCGGCTATTTTTTCTGTGTAATCTTCCATAATTTCGGTTTGTTTTTTTTTTTCCTGCGTAATCTAAACATGATTATCTTTGAAATTTATTTACAATTCTCTATGTAGTTTTTTTTCGAAAACATGCCGAAGCAATTTATGTCTCATTGTAATGGGAAGGAAACTTGGTAATGAACAATCATCATGCAGAAAAGCGGGTCATACTTCTTCGCATGAAGTGCGTTCTTCGAGTAATTATTGGACCTCAAATGTCTATGAAAATCGCTGTAATGAACCTATTGTTACATTGTTGACAAGATCGTTTCCGACTGGCGACCACCGGATAATTACACACTTCTTTTTTTTTTGCTGAAGTCAAGTTCATTGTTGAGTATGAAATAATTAATGGAATGGATGTTGGGTGTTCTGTGTCTTGACGATAGTTAGGTGTGTGGAGTAATTATATCAATTAACAATTATGCAAATCAAAAAATGTATGTGAATGGGTAAAAATGTTTCCGCTAGATCATCAGAATATTCCATGTTTGGGAAGGACCATCATTTGAGTCCCCGTCTACAGCGACGCGCCGCACAGTGGGGCGAAACCAATGATTTCTCGGACATCGCATATTTGTGAAGATGTCCTGTTGTAAAATGTACCACGTAAATGACTATAAGTGGAATTTGTTTCTGCTGAATCGAATGGTGGACTCCGTTTTCAAATAGGCAATGTCCGAAAGAAGATATAGCGGTTTTAAGGATCCCAATCCCAATCCCAAAGTATAGACAATTTACCGTTTCTCCTTCCTGATGCTACAAATGATATTAATAGATAGTAGGACTCATTTAGAGAAAAATATTTTATGCCGATAATGCTCTCTCATTTACCGTTACAAAACTGCATCATTATTTATGAAATCTTTGGGAGAGCTAAAGTAACCAAACAAATCCCAAATTCAACCTGTCTTGCTTTTTGCAATTTAGCATTTGGATTAAGGTACTAAAAATGTATACATTTTATGTAATTTGACTGCTCTCCCATTAGAGAACTCACTGTTATTTCGAAGATATAGTAATTCAAACTTTGACAATTTACAAAATTTATTTGACATAGAAAATTCAAACGCTAATATCATAACGGTTCTTTGAACGGATAAATCTGAAAAATTCACAAAAGTTGCTCTTTTATGTAAGCTTTTCGGGAGCTTGTAACAAATTATCAGAAATATACAAACCCTGAAATAAACGACTTTTCGCTTTACGCTTACGGGACCTGTTGCTCCGATTTGCCCCACTTTCAGTATCATATGAGCTTATAACATTTCCAGCATGTAAACACAATTTAATGTTCAAAGCTGCATCAGAGTGAAAGTTATTTTGCGAAAAGGTTAACATGAAAAACAGAGGTTAGTCGATAAAAATAGCTACTGTCGGCGGGGTCGCAGGTGGTCGCAGCCAAACTTTGTGTTTTTATTGACCCCATTGATTGCAGATAATTTTGGTTTAATTCATTTCCCGGCCAACTACGGCCATTTTTTGTTTTTGATGAAATAGCAAAAATATCAAGGTTTTTGGCTAGAATCGTTAAAATTTACCGTTATGTTATTTGTTAGATACGTACATACCATAACAAGGCCCTCTTATCCAAAGGCCAAACGTGAAAAGTATATTTATGTGCCATTTTTTAGGTAAGGTTGTTGGTACGGGTATTTGAAATCTTAGTGTCATATGCCAAAAATGCATTTCTTATTGAACAAAACTGCCTATACAATCAATACCGTTACAACTAAAAAATTATTAACAATGGTTTTCGATAGCTTACACTATATAGTGTAAAATCATAGTAGTTAAATCTGCAATATTTGGATTTCGTCTAATTGCCTATGTCCGAATTTTTGTTCTACTCGCCCCACTGTGCGCCGCCTCTAATCTTTGGGCACAGTACAGCAGCTTTATTCTATGAAGTATTAAATTGCAGTGCAATATGGAATAGCATTTAACGTGAAAGTTTTAAATCCTGTGCGTGCGCATAGTCCAAATTCCCAACAATGAACATATTCTTTTGCAATTGTTGTTTATTTTCTGGTTAATTTTTAATGTCGGAAGTATAGCACATAATAATACCAACCACATTCTTACTCAATTGTAAATCATTGTATGTTTGCTATTGAAAAGATATCTTCATAAAACAACAATAATAAACAGAAACATATTTGCTATATAATTACACAGTTTACAAAAAGCCAAGATACACATAGCATAGCTGATATCAGTGTATTCTAAATCAATCTGTGCTTCTGGTTCGTCGTTAGTTTTTTAATGTATACATGGACACAGTAGATCGCTTAAAGGGTGTTGTATACGCAAAAACTATATTATAGCCGATACAGACTACAAACAGATCCTGGAGTTGATTAAAATAAAATTATTCCAGCCAAAAAAAAAAAAAAAACAGCGAATCATAACTTAAAAATACATCGTATAATGTTCTTGTGTTACTCAAATTGCAGTACTATGTGTATCAATTTTATTAATCAAATTCAATATTTAATAAATCCTGTCCATAGTCTGAATCCTCTATTAGGCTATAGAAGAATTCATAAATAAAGCTGAACAGACATATATGCAGTGAGAAAAAAAAAGTAGACCGATCATCTAAAAAGTAATTGATATCGGCTAAAGTTCGTCTTTAATTTTCAGCTTCTGATTCTATGTAGTTGAAACAGCTACGAAGATATGGATATTCTATTCTATTCCTGATTAGTTGAAACATCTAATAAATTTGCCTACTCAATTAATTCATTGGTAGAGATAGCTATTTATTGTTATGTATATTGAGCAATGTTAAATATGTAGTTGAATTATTTTAAAGGAAATTTTTGCTACTTCAGAGATTGACTTTAGTAGAACTATCTAAATTTAAATTACCTACTTCACTTTAGATTACAAGTCTAAGGCCCGTATTTATGAACATTCCTTAACTCAAGAAGACCTTGAGTCAAAGATGCCGAAATTCAATAAATTAAATGTCATTTCCCATACTTTTTTATATAAATCATTTATATTCAGGAGTCAATGCATCCTTGATTTAAGGCGAAGCTCAATGAGACCTTGAAATTTTCTATAGTCAACCGCACTTGAAGTCAAGGTAGCTATCCACCTTCCTTGAAATATGATATTTCAAGTCTATTGAAAACTTAAGGTCTCCTTGAGTTTCGCCTTAAATCAAGGATGCATTGACACTTTTTGACTCAAGGTCTCCTTGAGTTAAGGAATGTTCATAAATACGGGCCTAAATCATTTTTCTCAGTGTACTATGAAATTTGATCAATTATTGGAAATTTTCTATAATTGAAGTAGAATCATGGAAAGTTTAAAACATTTAAGTCAATGATTTGTCGAAATTATGAACTGTATCTAGGAGTCGCCATACACCATTCGATCGATCGCACAAATAAAAAAATCAGGTGTGAATCAAAATTGTTCCAAATAGGTTTAATTTTTTATATATATACACACAATTAATAAACTCCGTCTAGAAGTATTAAATTTTCCCTTTATCCATTAGGATTAAATACTGAAAATGAAAATCCATTTGATACTAATAAATTTTGTCCGTTTTTGTTTACAAATTTGCACAAAATGGTGGTAATTATATTTTCAGTTATTTAAATTTTGAATATTTTTGGACAGACGGGTTGGTGTAGTAGGTAGGGCCTTCGAGTCATAGGGTCCCGGGATTAAATTTCACTGTGGGTAGGTAATTTATTATGCATTTCAGATCGTAATAAGGTAAATAAAATGTCGCCAACACACCTATAGAGATGTCAATGCTAGTTATACAAAACTAATTTATGGGAGTTTTATGTTCTTTTCCTGTGGATAAATCTGAAAATAAATTTAGAGTTTTTTTCTTATCTCAAAAATATCGAAAATTACTCCTTTTGGTGTAACTTAAAGTACTCTTTGGTGTTTATTAATTTGGATAAAAACGTATTTTATCCAAAGGGATGGACCTTATTCGACACTTTTTGGAGTTAAATTCAAACCGTACTTTTTACTGTGTATGGTATAGGATAATTTTCTTTGGCTGCATTACCAGCGTACGATCGATCGTACGATAAGTTGGGTATTATCGAAGTTAGTGTATGTCGTCCCTAAGAAGTTTATCGCATATATGTTACCTAATTTCAGCGACGAACTGAGAGTATATGTTCGCCTGTGGAAGTTCATTTAAAGTGTTTCCTCAAAAGCAGAGAATAAGAAAACCAAGAAGGTACATAGGCATATGTGCAAATTCCTGCAAACATAAATAAACACATCGGAAAGCCATTTTAAGCTTATAAATTATGCTAAAAATAGTGAAGATATGTAAGATACGTGATCGCAACGCAATACCTATCTGAAGGGAATTCGTATAGCCTAGCCATCTGGAACTCAACGAACTCATTTGTCTGTTGCGAAATTTGCCTTACTCTGGATCGGTTGCTGTTGGATTGTTTACTTGATGATATGTGCACATAAATACTCTGTCCTAAAAATTATTTTGTTCAATATGAGTATATCTAAGGATTTATTTGACAATTATGGGTTTAGTGGCAGCGCTAGGCTGCGGGCGTGATAATGGGTAGTCGTAGAGTCATTGTTGAACGTACACACAGAATGTTATCAGAAAGCTT
Source organism: Microchrysa polita (assembly GCA_949715475.1). Taxonomy (NCBI): domain Eukaryota; kingdom Metazoa; phylum Arthropoda; class Insecta; order Diptera; family Stratiomyidae; genus Microchrysa; species Microchrysa polita. The sequence goes on along the minus strand of OX454415.1, from coordinate 126,645,076 downwards.
AAGACTAACCAAAAGGGATCACCGATGGTCATGATCATGACCAGAGTTTAGTCTGGCCGCATGCACGAGAGGCGTGTACATTTCTCAATGTTCTCACAAGAAATACCCACAGAGAACTCTAGCAAAATAAACTTGACATGCATGCACTGCAGTAACCACTACAACGATTTTTAAGATTAATTCCGTTCAATTTATACATTCAGACTCAAACAGTTATCCTAAACTCTGATGGACATATCCGCGTGAATTAGGTTACATCAATTACCCAGATGCGATCTCAATCGCAATGGTCCCCTAGTCCCCGCCCACTTTCAAACCAAGATCAATGCCATCGGAGCCTGCACAAGGATTTTTTTTAGCAAATGACAATGTCCTAACGTCGACGATTAATCCCGCCGTCATCAAGATATTTCCTCATTCATAATATGTTCTATGGTAAAATATCGCGACAATACTACTTATACTCGACCCTGGGGTACTCGGTCAGCAAGGTGCCGTGGGGAACGAAGCAGCCGATGAGTTTGCTAGGCAAGGCTCCAACTCGTTAATTTACGGAGCGGAGTCGTTTTGTAGTCTTGTGGCAAATCATCTGGGGAGGGAATGGTTACCGCTTTGGTAATATACTGCTGCGGAATATCTATTTCAATCTAAGGAACTCGTCATTTCAAATAACAGCAGTAGTGCAATGCACCATCCAGCAGGCCATGTCTGAGGCAGTTTTGTAGGAGACTTTTTGGGAAAGCGGGAAAAGATAGGAAATAACTCAAAATCTTAAAACTGAGATTGGACGCGTTTAGAAAAAAAAAAACAAAAATGCTACTAAAATATTATGTTTTCCAATTGCACTCAAAGACCGAGATACGCTAAGTTTCCGTATAATTTGTAGAGATGTCAAAAATGTAAGTGCCCGTTACTTAAGTTGTCGTTACTGTTAATATCGGAAGTAAGAACTACCGAGTACATATGCTCCGAGGGGTTTAGCGGCCAAATAAAATGTCCAGGGTGGATACATGTGTTTAATTGTTATCTTAAATTTACTCAAGTCAAATTCAGAGATGAGTAAGCAATCAGGAATTTATCGGTCAAACCTTTGAGGAGTATGATTTGGCGGAACACAAGTTTAACCTTTATTTCCTTGGAATTAGTTTTTTTCCTTTCGGTATTTTTCACCTTTTTAATATTTTTAACATATACTACACTAGTCGGCATATGTATTTTCACATCTGGTACTCTCTAGTCCAGACACTGATTTTGTTTAACTAGAGCGAATAACAGTAAATTTCTTATAGGGAAACTAAAGAACATATAGCAATAAATATGCTCAATATTTTTCCTGTTAGTTTTCGCACTCTCTTGCTATAAAGAAGAGAACCGATAGGTGCGTTATTTGGGTTCTATACAAAATCCAAAAATACATAATCCAAAAAGACAAAATCCAAAAAAAGTTAAAAATCCACAAAGTCAAAATCCACAAAGACAAAATTTACAAAGACAGAATCCATAAATCCATAATTCACAAAGTCAAAATCCAAAAAGACGAAATCCATAAATTCAAAATCCATAAAATTCATATTCAGATTCACAGTAGAAGCAAGAATTTACATCAGTTTGCTTATCACAATTGACTATTGAGAATATTAATGTACGTTATTACGTTAGACAATTACCAAATCCCGGAGCATATGCGCATTAGCTGAAGACACGGAAAAGGATTTAGCCGATGACACGGCTGTCTTCAGGTAGAGCGCATTTGCTCCGTGGTTTGGTAATTGTCTTAGTTAAGCGACTTTTCTGAAAATCAATCTAAAACTTTAGTTTTTTTTCTTAAAAGGTTCCTTGTAAGAATTCAGTGTTTTTTATAGCTAAAAAAAAATTCAATATTTAGTTCCCCCTGTTCTGCATGGAATGACTACATATTTTGAATCGTTTGTGTTTTGTTTGGCTAAATTGGTGGTATTTAAGTATGTATAAAACTAATATTCCAAGTGTCCGTACTAGATTTTTTGCTGATCATTGATCAAACACTACACTCAGAAAAATGGGCCCCGTAACTTTAAAAGTTGTTGTACCATTATTTTAATTGGACGGCAATTTACCAGATTTCTTCACAAAAGTAAAAAGATGCAATAATTAATATAACTGGAAGAATCCTATTGAGATATTTTGTATGGAATGAAATGTGTCCCTTAAATCCAATGGGACAGCAGATTATATTTCAATCAGTTTGTCTCATTAAATTTACAAGATCTGATATGATTAACTAATAATAGGATGGATCCCATTTGCTTTATATGACGTCCTATTGCATTAATGGGATAGGCCTTTTAGTTAAATTGCAAGCATTTATCTATTCTGCAAGATAACCAACATCATGCTCAGTAGCCGAGATCGTTCGGTTGCCTACCCGTGACTTGGTAAGTTTTAAAGAGTACTAGCAAATCCGATGTTCAATACTCGGCCTGGCCAAATATCGTGATTCTTGAAAAAATTCACAATGACGTAGCGTGTAAGGTGAAAATATGGGAAAATATAAAAAGTATAGTTCGATAAGATTACGAGTGAAACGATTTTTTTTATTACATAGGGTTGATCCTATTAATTCAATAAGATATATCCTATTGGAAAATAACTAGACCATGTGGTTAATTTAAAATGAGTCAACTATTAAAACAAACGGATATTTATCGAGTTGATGTAATGGTTCCTATATTTTTAAAGTAATCTCATTTTTCCTATTGACTAAAAATAATGGGACAAAATGATTAGTAATGGGATTTCCCATTGAAATTTTTCTGAGTGTACAAATATACAGTAGAAGAATCTTAATCACCTTCCGGGAAACGAAAATTCCAATCTCCCCATCACCACTCGCTATCAACTCTGGTTTTTAACTTAAAAAAAAACGCTGAACTTTCTCAATCACCGCCACTGGAAAGCATTATGGCTCTCTTCATACAAAAATTTATGGATTTTGTCTTAATGGATTTTGACTTTGTGGATTTTGACTTTATGGATTTTGTCTTTATAATTTTGTCTTTATTGATTATGACTTTTTGATTTTGACTTGTGAATTTTGACTTTGTGGATTTTGTATAGAATCCACTTCAACCCCGGTGTAAAGGTTGGAGTCGCTGCAATTGAATTTAATTTTATACGGCAGACTGTTTATTATTTATTGAGCATATTTATTGTCGATATATGTGCTTTAATTTTGATAAAATAAATTTACCGTTATTCACTTCAGTTAAAGAAAACCAGTGTCGGGGCTGGAGAGTATGAGGTGTCAAAATAGATATGCCGACCAGTGTATATTTTCTTCAATGTTTTTCGTTGCTATTGTTCCAGCTTGGACAACAGAGAGCTCGCTCTAGAGTACTCAGTAGTAATTTGGTTCGCAAAGTTTACTTCCATTGATTTGATAAGAATTTTTTACTAAACTGATCTGAATTACTGTAAAAAACTTCTTCAGTTGGGTGTACAACTTAGACGAAATTACTTGATATACTTTTCCACTCAAGTGCATACAAATCAGTATATGTATCAGCGAAAATTCCATCCAAACCTGAAGATTCAAGCAGACATCATCTCAGACGTCACTCTCTCAACTGCATAGCATAAGCATAGCAAGAAGCAAGGCATCAACAGTAGAATTACTCAAGCGTACTTTTTTATTCACGTAATCACAAAAGAAGGTCACCGACTACACTACATAATCTGCAAATGTAATTAATTTTATTGTACATTTAGATTTAGCAATAGATACATTTCTACGTTTTTGAACAACCGTCAAGCAGGAGAGCGCCTCTTTGTCTTAAACAAAGAAGAAGTGAAATCTGAAGCATATGATTCATAACTTTCGCGAAGAAATAATATCTTATCGAAAATGCAAAGAAAAAAGAGATATATGTACCATACATTCATGTCAATTACAAAAAAAAACGTCAAAATCGATGTCATTCAGATATGGGTTGATAGATAGGACGTATTGCAATGTCAATATTCTCGATTTCAAAATTCGTTAAAATCTTTACTAGTAAAGATTTGAGTACATATACTATATGTAATTAATTTTTCATATGACTTGAACCAGAAAATTGTGTTTTCACCGAATCCGCACTATATGCAATCCAAACTGACACACGCATCATCGCTAATTGCACTTAACAGCCCAGAAATTGCGATGAGCCTATAAAACTTTTGGGACGATTAAATCCGTAATACTTTCGTTTGATTATACATATCTGATGCTGATCGTGATCATCATTCAACACCTCATTGTCTGTCTCGGTCGGCGGATTTATTTTCCGCGTAATTGCATTTGTTGATATGTGGGGCTATGACGCACTTGAAGAGCTACTCAAAGCTTGTCTTGGCATTATATTATTCTCGCATATTTCATCCTCTACTTGTTGGATTATATTTCATAATCCATACATACTTTCGGTAAGTAAGCAAAAATCCGCCTAAAGCTACTGCGGGAAGAGTCGAGAACTCTGTATAGCCCACGCCTAATTATAAATATCTATTCAAACGCTTAAAGATCTGCATCGTCAGCACCGTTAACCTTCTCAAGTTTCAGATCTTTCCACATTATATCTCATTGTCTTGCTTAAGCCAATTTAAGCGGGATTTTCACGGTCATTTCCACTAAGCAATGGCAATACAATCAGCTGTATCAGCTGTATAGAAAGAAGCATCGCTTCGTCATCATCGCTTTTTGGAGTCTTTGGTGTTGTTGACGTTTCCTGCGAAATATGCCAATTTGGCAAAGATGCAATATCAAGTCTGCATGCGCTTCTGTTTTAAGTTATTTAAAGAAAAAAAAAAATTAAAATATACATCCTGTCCAGCAAATTACCATTTAATTGAGAAATATTCTAGGCTCAGCAAGAGCGCGTAACCTGCATCTTTACTCTGGAAACAGACTAGTCAAGATTAGTAAATCACATCGCCTTGTTGGAATTCACGGTCAAACAAATATGACTAAAGCCTATAAGAGGCACACTCCATACATTTCAGTTTGGTATGTTAATTTTGCAAACTAGAGGTGAACGAGACTTTGTCTCGGATGACAACAAGAAAAGTCGATGCGAGTGACAATTCCTTTTATGGATTTCGAGGCGATCGACCGTACTGTAGCCGATACTGCTGCAGATGGGATAATGAGGTAATGTGTCGTCGTCTTCGTCGCGATAGGTCGTAAAATATTGGCTACACTAGTAATAAAAAGTGATTTCTATTCTACAGACTTAATGAGAACATATGGTATAAATATACAGTGGCCGACAAAAGTCTACATACGACCATTATTTTTGGTGCTTAGCGGGATCCATGGCCCTTATTCAAAAAGTAGTCATGCAGTTTTACTCTTAGACTAATTTAATTCATGTCTAGCAAAAAAAAAATGTTTCCTCGATGTCAATTTAGTAGGCTTTTCATGCAAAATTAAAAAATACCATTGACAAAAGTCAACATACGGCTAGGTAAATCATTATTTGTGCTGTTGTGCGGGTCTGTTTTGTACATCATTGTACGTTTGTCAAGTTTTGGTAATTTTACTTCATGTTTGTCTGCAATTTTGGAAGTTTTAACAAGGCCGCTGATCTGACAATTCCTTCCCGAAAAGAAATTTCAGCAGAAGTCCGAAATTTGGTGGTAAAACATCGAAATGAAGGAACATCTTTCGGAGAAATTGCCAAAATGTTGGGTTTAAGTAAATCGACCGTCCAAACTATTTTCAACAACTACAAAAGTAGGTTTTCGGTTGAAAATAAGCTTCGCAGCGGTCGACCAAAGAAGTTGCTTCGAAGAGACGTTTCTTATATTTTAAAAGAAGTGCATGAAGTAAATGCTTAAAAATTGGGCGAAGATATCGCAAAACGAGCAGGGAACACGGTGCATCCAAGAACTATCCAAAGAACGTTAAATAATAATGGCTATCATAACAGAGCGCCACGCAAAAAATATCTTATAAGCGAAAAGAATCGCAAACTGCGCTTATAATTTGCACAAAAGCACTGAAGGTTCTTTTCACAGATGGGTCCAAGTATAATATATTTGGAAGTGACGGTAGAGCAAAAGTTTGGAGGAAGGAAAATACGACATTGGACCCGAAAAATATTATTCCTATAGTCAAACAAGGTGGTGGCAGTGTAATGGTTTGGGGACCTGTCGCAGCGTCGGGTGTCGGAAATTTAGTGTTTATCGATATTATCATGGATCGCCATGATTTTGCGGGAGTCGGTCGATAAGTTGCACAAGGTTGGTTATTCCAACAAGACAACGATCCGAAACACACGGCTCAAATCGTGAAGGATTCGTTGTTTTATTATGCTCCAGGGCAGCTTAACACACCTCCACAAAGTCCGGATTTGAATGTTATCGAGCATTTTTAGGAACTCCTGGATCGAAAAATCCGGAAACACGATATGAGAAACTCTACAATTCTAAAATAGAAGCTCGCTGAGAAGTGGAATCAAATAACTCCTAACGAGCTTGACAATTTGGTCGCATGAATGCCAAGGCGTTTGCAGGCAGTTATAGATGCCAATGGAGGGCCAACAAAATATTAAAAGAGTTTTTTTTTTATTAATTTTTAATCATTTTGGTTCAAATATCACAATCGTACGTAGACTTTTGTCACTGGATTTTTTTAGTTTTTTATGCATATATTAAGAAGTTTAAGTTTGAAAAAATTTTTTTTTTGTTACATGTTAATAAAATCAGATTATGAACAAGACTACATCATTAATTTTTCAAATAATACTGTTGGGTTCGTTATACAGGCAAAATATGGATCGTATGTAGACTTTTGTCGGCCACTGTAGATAATTCCCTAGAAAAAATTGTTTTTTCTTTGTTTGAATAAACCATGTAATTGCTTGACGATTGTAGGTTGATGTGATTAGTAATTCCCTTAATTTGCACTATAGTCAAACAGTATCAAATCACAAGGATAATAACTTAATTCTCGTTTCTTACCTATTCAGTGCATTTGACCGGCAAATAAAATACGCTAAATTGACCATCAAGCTGTTTTTTTTTTAATGTTTTGGGTGACATGCATGATTGGAACGCTCTTCTGCATTTAATTAAATTCTTAACAAGTTTACCAGAACATGTATACATAATGTATTTATGTGGTATACTCTCTCGTATGCCATGTCATTGTCATCACATTTGCAGTCACTCTATTTGTGCAGCCTACCGAGAAACTATAGCAGCAAAAAGAAAGAAAAAAATAGAACTGCTTCTAAATCAATATGAAATGTCGCAAATTAGATGATTGTGTGTAGGCGAATTATACAATATCGCCATTTGTGATTTATTGTACTTCATGGCGGATTATGGTTCTATTACATTTTAAGCTGATAAAAATATTCTAAAAGTGGTATTGAATTTTATTTTAGACGCTCATGTTAGCCAGTCCGCCTACAATCGTTTATAGATGATGTTAGCCTTTTGTGGTGAATATATGCATTACAAGCTTTCTCCGACATTGGTGCAGCGATGACATCATTTTATGCCCGATAGGATTTGATTTAGTGGACTTTTTTTTAAGGTAGCCACCTAAGGTACCTATACACGGTGTCCCTAAACTCAACGTCATGCCGGGAATAGATGCCCGTTACGAAAAAAACTCAATCACCTATTTTTACAGTTATACGAAGCTGTAACTTTCCAACGCGGATAAATTTGACACCTTACACCACTTTACACGACCGCATCTTTCGACGGCTGTAACTTTCTAAACTAAGGTGACCATACTCCCGAAAACCCAATGCTGTACACATACTTGCGGAATTCGGTTTTCATGCCGTTTTAGAGAAACACGAGACTACCACCATGGTGCATGCCATAAAAAGAACTCATATTATTCTTCCTTTCATAAGTGAAAGTGATATCTTCGCAAACCGAATTGTAGCTGATATTCTGGGAAATATGTGGTGAACGTTAGGAAGGCAAGGTTCTGTTGATACTAAACAGGGAGCCCTAAAGTTCTCAATGTTCTCCTCAGTGGCGTAGAAAAGGTCACATATATTTTTTATACTAAATTATAATATGTATTTAAATTTTGTTTTTTTGCTATTAATTGGGAACTTTTCGTAGCAATACATATAAAATACCAAAATGCCATCCACATGGGAATTTCGGAATTAATCCATTTGACAGTATTTTCAATTCCATATTTTTTACTGCCTTGGCTAGATTTTTGACAATTCCTAGCGTATACTGGCGTACCTACATGAGATTTGGATTTCTTCAAGCGTTGTTTCTCAGATAGTGCGACCGCCACAAGAACAGATCAGGGTGAATTCCATCTGATCTGATTTTGCATTACAATACAATACAATAGGGTTCTAATTGAGCGGCATTACGGGGCATGCTGGACTAATTTGCTTGAACAATACTGCATCATATTACCCGGTAATCACAACCATCTCGTTCACTTATCCGCCGGACCGGACCGTTTCGGTATTACTTCGCAGGGGTGAACATATTGTATGCTCCAGGCAACCCACTCACTGAGGCCTATTTTTACCGTATCCATCTCCAGAGTGCGGGAACGATTCTTAACATTTGCAGACGAATCTTCAAATTTTAAGTTCACCCCACAACCTTCCAGGATCGAACTTTCAAGATGTAGAGCGTATTCTGCGTGCTTATGATGTTTAGACGACTCTATAACCTTCTCAGTTCTACCTAAGATGCGTTGTCGCCTGACCGCATATCATTCAGGACTCTCAACTTCTTCTAGTATAGGTATAGCTACATTATGGTGAGGACTATGAAAAATGTTGTTCGACGTACAACATTTATCTCGCTGTGCCAAACCTATTCCTCCGGGATCTTAGCTAAACAAGCAGAATTGAAACAATTTCAAAACCTTGAAGCGATAGCCCATTTTTAGATCTCGTCAGCAGACATCAAATGACTAAAAGAATTTTTTAATCGGTAGAAAAGCATAGAAATAAGATGGTGGTTTTACTAACCCTTAAATTCCTTATTTATAGAATCCCTTAATTTAATACACTTCCTCTGTGCTGAAAAATCTAATCCTGACTGACTGATCCCTTCCCCCTTCCGAAAAGCTATCTTCACCACTGGTTCTCCTTAAGAAGCATGTGAAGCCAAAACGGTATGTTTTAACACAAAAATGTGTAGCAAGGAGTACTCGAAATAAGATTATACACATAAAATGGAAGATAAATTTAAGAAATTTCAGATTTATGTAAGGACTGATGATGCTCGTAAGCTAGGGATGTAACGGATGTGGTTTAGCGGATGCGGATGCGGATGCGGATCAATGAAAATGTAAATTTGCGGATGCGGATGCAAATGCGGATGCGGATGTCATAAAATTTGCAAATGCGGATGCGGATGCGGATTAGTTAAAAAAATATATGAAATGAATTTTACTAATACCGAAAATGAGATACTATTCAGTTTTCAGGAATATTCGACATGTTAGAAGTAAAAGTACAAGGAAGGGCCAACTTAGCAAAATGTGGAATCCTTTTGAGTGCTAGACAAAGTCATTAGCTTCATTAAAATACAGTGTCATAGTCGAAAGCCTTTCTTTTCCATTAAATTTTTTCATTTTGGACCTTTTTTAAATAAGCTCCATAACTTTTTAAAGAATGCTATTTCAGCCGTAAAATTTTGTATACGTATTCACAATAAGTTCAAGATCATTTTAAGGTAAACATTGAGTCGCTCCGGTAAAGTACATTCATTATCCCCCCATTTGTATTTGTCAAAACGGCATGTCCATAACTCCCCCCAAAACTGGAGCAGAGTGCTAAATTTTGGTTTGTTGCGATTGGTGGTCATAGTCACCCCACCCACCAAAAATCAGCTCATTCGGATAAAAACTGAGGGTATCTCCCATACAAAGTGACCCATCAGCAGTTTGTTCTACGTACTACTCATTTTATAATCTGTAGACGAAGTTGTCTTGGGTCACTAATAATTTGATGTAGTTTTTTTTTCGTCCTCAGACCATTTTTCTGTATCTCTTGCCGTTTTGGAAATAATCGCAAAAAACCGAAAAAAATGCCCCCCTTTCACCTCTTTCTTTTAAGGTTACCACCAATCGGTTGGGACTTTTAATGCCATAATCTGGGGACCAACCCCAACCATAATCAAAAAGAAATTTCAGATGTAGGATTTTTGCCATTCGAGGGCCATATTTTGGCCCAATTTTCTTAGACAAATATCTACATGCATTAGATTTGGTTTCTTGCAATCGCTATCAATTCTCTATTCTATGAGTGGTTTAGAATGTAGATGATTAGATGGGAAATTTTTTTTTTATTGATATCCGCATCATATCCGCATCCAAAAATGCGGATTGCGGATGCGGATGAGGGTGTCAACATGAGGATGCGGATGCGGATGTAGAATTTGATGCGGATTATCCGCAGTTGCGGTGCGGATACGGATATCCGCAACATCCCTATCGTAAGCTACTTATTTAAAAGACTCGTTTCCTTTGTTGCAAGAGATAAACTGGTACCTTATTGGGCAGAGAATTCTTCTGGTGGTGGCTTTCTAGGCACAGTTTCAATGTGTGTGGAGTGAAGTTTGAGGAGAACCTCCAGAGCGGTGGAAGTGTCCTTTCTTTAGTTTGCATTTTCCTATAGAGCAATGATTCCCAAACTGAAAGGGGGGGGGGGCCTTGGGAGCCGTGACGATCAGAGAATGGGGCGCGGGTACAACTTTAATATTGATGTCATTAATAAATTATGGTTTGCTTGCCATTAATGAATTATGGTTTTCTTACACCAGGAGTAGGTAATCGGTTGTTGCAAGCGTTGCAAAATTGCAAAAATTGTATTTACGTCGACTGATTCGCTGCTACTAAATCCATATGATGAACACCGCTGAGAATGTTTTAAAAAATAAATAACAGGCGCGACAATCCAGCATTGGACTAAGGCCGCAGGATGTGTTAGTGACATCCTATTTCCAAGATCTTATCTGCTTTTTGTTAAGGTAATGAGATCAGCATCACGCTCAGCAGTGTTATTTATCCCCATAAATGGGTACTCGATTAACATCTGAGTGAGATCATAGTCCGTCACAAGCTCATGAGTTCGAAAAACACCATGATCCACGGTGAGATTCGAACTCATGACCCTGTGCACCGAAGGTGCGCGCACTAACCGCTAGACAACCCAGACTACTACTGAGAATGTTTTAGGTCGAGAAAAAAAATTCACTTGATATGGCTGATATGAACCGCCAGCTCTAGTCTCTGAATGATTTTTGATAAAAACAAATTACGGATTTTGGTCGCTCCGGTAATTTTGCTGCTCGACGTATCACTGAAGCCATGATGATGGCCCAACTCACGGCGAAATTCAGGATTCGGAAATCATGAAATTTAAAAAATCCTTCACAAAAATTCCAGTAGTTCCAAAATATGGGCTGCACAAACAAATGTTCAACCAATTTAAACTGCGGTAACGGATTCCAAACTTATATCCAAAATTATTAAAAAGTAAAAAATCTCGCTAAATATCATATCATACGGGGTGCAGGAGTCAAATATTACACCTAAAAAGCAGAGAAGACTGATCGCAGTCTTCACCGAGGAACTTATCATGTAGTAAATTAGGTTTCATTGTGTGGCATGGGAATGCTGTACGGCAGGGCTGTGTGAAGTTAGCCCAGTCATTTTTTTGAAATTAGGTCCTTTTGCTCGGTGAACCGTTTGTTCTACAGCGGCTACGTTTGTTCTTGATTGTTCGCCAATTAATATCGTTTGTTCTTCTCTGATTATTTAATTATAGCAACTTTAAAATTGTGAGTGTGAACTTAGCCAGTCATTTTTAAATATGGGTCGGAAAGGTATAGGTTTGGTATCAATCGAAAGCCAGACGTTTGTTCATTTTGTAGGGCGTTTGTTCATCCTGGAAACGGAAGTATACAGGAATTATTAAGGAAAAAGAGATTAGTTGTGACGTCATCTTCACTCAACCAGCGCCATCTACTCAGCTCAGCTGTACGGGCAACCCGTGTCCCGCGAACAATTTATGCAAGATCCACACCACTAGGTATTTCATAAATCTAAAACAAAACCAAAAAAGAAAAAAATGGGACAATTTCGAACAAATCTGAGATTAACAATGTTGATGATAACCGATGAGGTCATCTTAGAAAAATCACTTTAGATGACCAATGTGAAACAAAGCTGCACTAATAGAATCTACCTCTTGACATTTTTCTGTGATAATTTCTAAGTCACTTTCAGCATAATCGTGGGTTTCTTCAACAATCGAAATATCGCCATAATCTGAATCAAATCCTGCTATGCGTTGAAATCCGATACATACCTTCATTTTGAGTTTATGTTGAAGCCCGCTTTTTGAAGCAATTTGTATAAACACAACACAACATTTCATTCGTCGAACATGTCTCGATATTATGAATCTCTTGACGCTTCCCCCTCTACGCCCCTGCTGAGACGTTTTATTTAATACTACGGTATTGTCATTAAAAATAATAAATATTCCTTATATAGGTATTTAAATTTAATATTTTCTCTTCAAAATCGCTCTACAAATAATTATGCATGCTTTGTGTACATTAAAACATCTTCATTCCATGCATTCATTCAACATATCACAAGTTTATGCTGACTCGCAAATGTAATTTTCCTCTGGAGCCATGATTCATCTCTCTGCTAATCAACTGACAGATTCCGCCACTGTTCACTGTAATTCATCGGGAATTCCTCAACCATACACCACAATATGACAAAAATAGCCGTGACTAGCTACCCTAGCGAGCCCAAAGTGCCTGCAACTTAATCCGTGCATATGCTCCCTGCAACGCAAATTACTGCGCTACCTCCCCGGGTCTTAAAACCAACCCAAGATATTCTGTTTGTTTTGATAAATACCTTTTGTTGCCCATCACTCAAAGGAAATTGGAATAACACAATATTTTGCATGCTTTTTTATTACTTCGTGAATTCCGACAGCCAGAATATGCACCGAGAAGACGAATCTTTTAGAATATCTAGCATAGATTGGCGATTCGTCTTCATCTGGGGATGTGCATACAGAGCTGCATACATAATCAAGATCCGCGGCAGCTTAATCTGTGATTGTCATCCTCGCCTGTTTTATTCAAAGCAAAATTGGACTGACAAAGGAACGCATTTGTTGCCGTACTGTAACTAGCTGACACTGCTAGGATGAGTGCTACAGGATATTTTTAGATTTTCAGAATGAAAACGACGCGTGCCAGCGCAGCACTATGAAATACATAGATTGTGTAAAGAGCGGCAGTTTTTATAGTTTACGACGAAATGATGGTCTTAGTTTCGAAATAGTAAATTTCTCTTTATAATTGAAATACACAAAACACACTTTATTGCGTCAAAATTGTATTTGAAATTTTAATCTTTTGCCGATTTCTCTGTTGAAGAAATAATACCGAGATGTTTTCCATTATTCTCGTTCCTTAAATTCTAAGAAAAAGAAAAACCCTGAATGTCGTTCGGAACATTTTTTGGTGAAATTATGCAGTCCTGGTGAGTCCTGCAGTATTAAGTATAGGTGCTGGGCTTCCGACAAGGTCATGTAACCGCAACAACTGGAGGTCAACAATTCAGGCATGGATGATGCTACAGTCCTTCATAATTCTAAATGATTTATGCGGGCAACTTTTTTTTTCTCCCCCTATACGCCTGTCATATTTTCGTCGTCGAGTGTAAAGGAGCTAATTTTGATCGTTCTCTATCCCAACATTTTTTCCGTTCTACACAGACCGTCGATTCTTGTGTCTTCGAAATTTTAGTTGACTTTCAACTCCGGGGCAGATCGCGGTCGTGTGAATTTTCTGTGCGCGATCAAATCGGTTCTTGTAAAATTCTTAAATACTCAGAAATTAAAAAAATAAATAAATCGGAACTTACTTTAGTTCGTAAAAATGTAAATCGAACTGGATAGGAAGAGTAATGACTTAGCAATTCAGTTGTGTGCGCTTGTATCCTAAAAGAACTCGTGGAACACGCCTTTCGCCCTTTATTGTCTGGAAACGGTGTCGAAACTCTTCCATTTGTCTTTCCAAATCATATAAATGCGTCGAAATTCAAGTGGTGAAAATGCCCGAATTTATATAGACACATTGACATCACCGACTGTTATTACGAGTGGGAAAAATGTTGGCGATCTGATCTATCGTTTTGAAAAGCAGCAAATTAAACGTGAACCTGACGCAATGCGCGATATATTCACTGCACAATCACCACCACCGCCTCTCCAATCGCAACTTGGTATTGGCAACGGAGGTGGCGGCAGCTCCTCCATGCTCTTTTACAACAATGGCAAGAATGCCATGAATCCTGTCTTTGTGCCAGATATGAAATTGAGCGATCTTCAATATCTGCGCTTTCTCCAACAACAACAACAGCTGCTATCGCAACAGCATCAATCGATTGACAAATTGCGATTTCGTAAGACCGCCAGTATTTTGAGCGATTCCGCGCTATCTTTGACAGATTCGGAATTTTATAGTGATGATCAGCAGCAGCAGGATTTTGTTCGCGATGCGTACGATGGGCAGCATCATCGTCAGCGTGTCGTCCATGAATTGTCGCGTTTCAGTCGTTTTATTGAAATCATGTCGCGCTTGCCGTTGCCACGTATGACGTTCACTGGAATGGGATTCTGTTTTTTGTTGGCCGTGTTTATTTGTCCGCGTGCATGTGATGAGAATTTGCTGTTTCCTGCTTTCAGATTGCTGTTTGGAACGTTGTATCCAGCGTATGCATCATATAAGGCTGTTAGGACGAAAAATGTTAAGGAATATGTAAGTATTTGATTTTTTTTGTCTTTAAAATTATTAAATTAAAATAAGGTTTCCCTGGAACGGGGATACTCTAGTCTCTGCGACCCAAAGGCAAGACAACTTGTTTCGATTCCAAAGCCCCTTCACCTGGGAACACAGTTTAAAGTCACTAAAAACAGTAGATCTGTTAATATTACAATAAATATATTTTTAAATCGCCTCATTTAACATTCTCAAATAAAAACAACGCGAATCGTCCATCCACAATTTGGGTCAATGGCCCGCAATCGCATTTTCAGTTTCCATTATTCCAAACACTGTTGGCGGTTTCCTCTATACTCATTACAAAAGTACTCATTATACGAAAAATGAACAGCGGAAATCAGATCAACGAATAGGTATCGCAATTTATGAGTATAGTAGTATGACGCGACCACTTACGATAAGATAAACACACTATGGAGAATTCACTTCCCGATAGAATGCGTTTTATTTAAATTTAGAAACTCGGAAGATAGTGTCAAATATTTTTGTGTAAAATTTAAATTAAGAAATTATCAAGAACATTTATGGGGATACAGATTCTTATTACACTTATCTAATAATAGATTAATTAATTTATTGTCGGTTTGATTACATTTTTTAGTGACATTTTTTCCTACTAAAAGGGTTCTCTGACCTTGCTTATAGTAGGGGTACATTGTTGGTATAAAACCCGATGGTCTGCCAGAACATTTGTGTGGCCGCAAAAAACTTCTGATTTCTAGAAGAAATATTCAATAGAGTTACTGGCAGGTCGTATTTGAGTTATTCAAAAATTTAAAAACGGGATTTTACTTTAGATGGTTTTAAAAAGTTTAAAAATGCCAATGAGGTTGACCTGCATGAACTTAAGTCAATCGAAGGGATACACATTTGGTTTTAGGTTATAGTTAAATTCTAAGCATGCGTTCAAATAAAATCAATCAAAAGTTTTATATACAGGGTCTGTCATTGTTAAGTATTTGTACACTAGTTGGCAACTCTATTTTATAATTGTATGTAACTAACTTAACACTACTCGAAATGACTAACTTAACACTACTCGAAATATTATCTGTCAATAAATTCTTACTTATCATCGAACCTTCGGCCTATCAATACACCACATTGGCGACGAGGAAATTTTCCAGTTGAATTTCAACAACCAAACAGGTTTCTTTTGATATTTTATCAATAATTATTAATTTTGGTGTTTTTTAATTGAAGGCGAACAAAATTCCAAAATTTTTGTGCAATTTTATTGTACATTTAGTTGGAATAAGTGAAGAAGTGCGTAACCTCAAATTTCACAATGCCCGATACTCCATCCACATGTGATTTTGCGCAAACATTTTTGGCAAATCATATGCCGGAATTTGTTCCTGACAAGGATGATTGGCAAATGTGGCACGAAAGGCTCCAGATTCATTTTGATGAAATCGATTGCAAAGATACGAAGATTCAAAAAGCGATACTACTCAAATCTATTGGTTCGGAGGCGTATGCAGTTCTGCGGAGTCTGTGTGATCCGAATATACCTGGAAAATTGGACTACGAGGTACTGGTTAACCATTTAAATAACCAATATACGCCACCAGTCATTGTTTATCGCGAAAGGAAGATTTTCTTCGCTGCAGAGAAAATGCAGAGCGAAACGATCGCTTCGTGGCACGCACGGTTAAAAAAGTTGGCGTTAAATTGCAAATTCGGTTCCCAGCTGGATACGTTTGTTGTTAGCAAGTTTGTATGCGGAACGTCGGGAAAGATATTTGAGCGTTTATGCGAAGAAGACGAAAATTTGAAATTGGCCGATGCCTTCCGAAAAGCTCTAATAGTTGAATCGAAACTATTAGCCAAGTCGAATGACGTTAATTTTGTCAAGGGAAGGCGGGAAAAGATTGGCTCAACGACAGTAAAGGAATTATGTATGCATTGTGGATGGAAAAACCACCAATCAAGGCAGTGTAAATTCAAGAATTACACTTGCAATTTTTGTAAAAAAGTAGGTCATCTTGCCTCCATTTGTAAGTTAAAAAAATCTAAAAAAAAAGTTAATTTTGTCTATAATAATGAAAATTCAGAGTCAGAT
Organism: Microchrysa polita; assembly: GCA_949715475.1. Taxonomy (NCBI): domain Eukaryota; kingdom Metazoa; phylum Arthropoda; class Insecta; order Diptera; family Stratiomyidae; genus Microchrysa; species Microchrysa polita. Next base: position 126,628,161 of record OX454415.1, on the reverse strand, counting down.
ACAGTAACTAATTCTAACTTTAATAATTTTGACAGGTCAATGTATGTAGTCGAAGCTGGGGAAGGATCAACGATTCATTCTGTGAGCAGTGATCTAAGAAGTGAATCTCAAATCTATTGTATGCCGATTTCGATCAATGGCATTAAACATTCGGTAGTATGCGATACGGGATCACCACTGTCATTGCTCTCGGCTGGATTTTTTAGTGAATATTTTCCACGATCTTCTCTTCGACCGTGCAATATACCGTTCACAAATTACGGAGGAAACCAAATCGATGTTGTCGGTGAGTTTGATGTTTTTGTTAAATACAAAGGCCAAGAAAAATTAATAACATTTATCGTAACTAACACCAATAGTCCACCATTGTTAGGAAGAAATTTTCTTCGTAAATATGATTTCGAATTGATTCAAGTTAAAAACTCAGTGAATTCATTAGATACTGTTTTAAGTGATCTAAAACGGGAGTTTTTTGAAGTTTTCGATGGGTCATTAGGAAAATATAAACTAGGTACAGTCAAGTTACAGGTTTGTAAAGGTGCAAATCCTATTTTTTGCAAGCCCCGACCCATTCCATTGGCATGGAAACAATTAATAGAAAAACAATTACAGGACTTAGTCGATAATGATGTTTTGGAATTAGTTGACAATTCTGATTGGGCCACAGCTTTAGTTCCTGTTGTGAAACCAAATGGGGATTTAAGAATATGCGGGGATTATAAAATAACTTTAAATAAATTTATTGTGGATTATAAATATCCGCTACCGCGTATAGATGAAATATTTGCTTCTCTTCAGGGCGGTAAATTATTTTCGAAATTAGATTTGTCAAACGCATATAATCAGCTTCCTTTAGACGAAGAATCTCAGATGTTATGTGCATGGAGCACCCACCTTGGTGTTTACAAAATGAAAAGATTACCATTTGGCATAAAGCCTGCAGCAGCGATTTTTCAGAAGACAGTAGAGAATTTACTCAGAGGTATTCCAAGCGTCACAGTTTATCAGGATGATATTGTTGTAACAGGGAATACATCCGAAGAACATATAAAAAATTTAAAAATAGTTTTATCAAAACTTCAAATAGCAGGTTTGCGATTAAATTTGAACAAGTGTTCATTCTTCCAAGAGAAAATATCGTATTTAGGATTCAATATCGACAAAAATGGGTTGAGCAAAAATAATGAAAGAATAAAGTCGGTTTTAGATGCACCGATACCCAAAAATATAACAGAATTGCGATCTTTCATCGGTATGGTGAATCATTATTCTAGATTCATTAGGGATTATTCTAGCAAAATGATACCATTGTATGATTTGCTGAAGAAGGATAATGCTTTTAAGTGGAATTCAAAATGTACGGAAGCTTATGAGATAATGAAGAAAGAAATTACTTCTGATCAGGTACTTGTCCATTTTAACCCTAAGTTACCCATAGTTTTAACAACGGATGCAAGCCAATACTCTATTGGTGGGGTGTTATCACACAAAAATGATGATAATTCACTTAGACCGATTGCATTTGTGTCTAGAGCCCTTAGTAAGAGTGAAATTAATTATAGTACAATTGAAAAAGAAGGTCTAGCAATCATTTTTAGTATTACTAAATTAAGTCAATATTTAATTGGTGTTTCCTTTGAATTACACACTGACCACAAACCGCTACTAGCAATTTTTGGTGAAACCAAAGGCTTACCAGTTATGGCGGCTGCTCGATTGCAGAGATGGGCATATTTGTTGTCAGGATTCAATTATAAAATCAAATATATTAAGGGTGAATGTAACATTGCCGATAATTTGTCAAGAATTCCACAATCTGAAGTCGGAGATGCTCCTTCTGGAGGAAGTTACATTAATTATGTTGGATTTACAAATTCTTTACGTTTGAATTTCAAAGAAATCGCAATCGAAACTCGAAGAGATCCGATTTTATCTAAATTGTTTGATGCTATCAATAATTCTACATTTGATAAATTAAAAGACAATGAATTCATTTCTTTCAAGAACAAGTCAAATGAACTTTCCATTGAATCAGGCTGCATTTTATGGGGTTATCGAACACTCATTCCGAATAAACTGCGAAAATTAGTTTTAGATGAGTTACATCGTTCTCATATGGGAATTGTGAAAACCAAATCGTTGGCAAGATCATACGTTTGGTGGCCAAAAGTAGACAATGATATAGAAGTTATGATAAAAAATTGCACTTCTTGTCAATCATTACAGGCCAGTCCGGAAAAGAGTAGTTTGATTCCATGGAAACCAACAGAAGGTCCTTGGAAACGCATCCATATAGACTTTGCTGGTCCCATAAAAGGCTATCAATTATTAATTATAATTGATTCATTTTCTAAATGGATAGAAATTTTTAAAACTAAAAATGCAAATTCGAATTTCGTTATTGAGAAACTAAGAGAAGTATTCAGTCGCTTTGGCTTAGTCGACGTATTGGTTTCAGATAACGGAACTCAGTTTACTTCAAATGAATTTAAATTGTTTACTGGAAATAATTTTATTAAGCACATACTCACAGCTCCTGGCCATCCAGCTACCAATGGTCAGGCTGAGAATACTGTAAAAACTGTTAAGAAGTCCATTTTTGCAAGCTTAAAGGATTGCAAATCTGATGCCTTCGACACAATAATTCAAAGATTCCTAATGGATCATCGAACCACCAGACATTGCACCACCAAAGATACTCCAGCCAAACTCATGTTTGGTCGCGAAATTAAAACTAGATTTTCCTTAATGAAACCTCCTTGCACTAAGGATATCATAGAAACTAGTCAGCAAAAAAGCATTAGTAACTACAAGGGTAATCGAAATGTTGAATTCAAGTCCGGTCAGAAAGTTTATATTCGAGATTATACTGATCCTAACAAAACTGGTTGGACAAAAGCTAAAATAGATAAAAAACTTGGCCCGCGTAATTACAATTGCATCATTACTCATAATAAAAAACTAATAAAACGACATTTAAATCAAATAGTTAATAGATCTACAGATAATGAATCTACGGATGAAATAGAAACTGGAGACAGACCAAACGAAAGCAATGATTGTGAGGAACCCCTTGCAGATCACCAAGAAAACATTGAAGAGAACAATACTGAACATCAAAATGACCCGGGTTTCGAAACAGCGGATGAATCGTTTGACTCACCTCCAGCATTACGACCAAGAACAAATAAAGTAAATTATAAAGAATAGAAAAACAAATAATTACTTATAATTTTAATGAAATTTATTGAATTTTGAAATTTCTGTTAAAATAATATTTTTCTTAACATGATAAGCACTTAAATGAATTATATAATCTATAATAGATTTTGTTTTATGTATTAAAAAGCTTTAGGAGGAAGATGTTAAGTATTTGTACACTAGTTGGCAACTCTATTTTATAATTGTATGTAACTAACTTAACACTACTCGAAATGACTAACTTAACACTACTCGAAATATTATCTGTCAATAAATTCTTACTTATCATCGAACCTTCGGCCTATCAATACACCACAGTCATAAAACTAATGAGCATATTCTGCAGAAAATAGGCTAATTATTCACCGGTACAAAATTAGAATTTTCAAAAATACTCACCTCGAACATTTTCCAAGAGGTGTCTTCTTTGCACCCTGAAGTTCCTCGAAGGAAATGGCTCAAGAAAACCTAGTAAGGTGCTTTTGTATGTTTTTCCTGCGACTCCCAATGTTTCAATTTTCAATCTTTAGTGGAAAACCAAAACTAATGGTCCGTAATCGGAAGTCTTAAAGAGGCTGTGTGTACTGGACTGTGTTATGCCGGGATTTTAACACGACTAAGGTCGTGCGCCGCCGGTTGTATTGTCACAATAAAATCACGCGAATTCATTACAGACACTGTATATGCTTCTCTGAATATGACACTCATCACGTTGCAGAAGGCATCAAAATAGCACTGTGATCACCCTTGCCAGCAAACTAATAAATTGTACTGAAAAGTTTGTCTCTGCAACACCTCCAAATCCTCCAAAGATGTGCGGTAATAATAATATTCGAAGGTGGATCAAATATAATCGAGACAAACACTGTCGATGGCGCGCATGTATGTTTTGAAGGTCGTGGCTTGAGTAGCTGGGTCCCTTACGAACAGAGTGGCATAGTTTTCGTCGCGAAGGGAATACGCTCGTGCTACGACCATGAGTGAACATCAAGTGCCGACCGCCATTGCGTAACGTATTGTCATTCGTTTTTTGTTGAGGAAAGGCGTTAAGAATACGGACATTTTTCTGCGTTTGCACAATCCGCTCGGTAGTGAGTGCCTGAGTAGGACTGCTGTGTTTAAATGGGCCAAAGCGGTCAAGGATGGCCGTGAAACCATCGAGAATGAGCCGCATGATTGTCGACCGCCAACCAGCATCACACCAGACAACATTCGCCGCGTAGAACAACTCGTTTCGGAGACGGAGGACCGTAGGATGAATGTTCGAGACAATTCGGCTGAACTCGACACTATCATTGGTAGTGTAGAGTCTCTCATCAACGAACACCTTCAAACGGAATTGGGGTGGGAGGTACTGGAGCACTCCCCCACCGGTCCGGATTTATTACCCTGCGATTACCATATGTTGAACTGTTGAACTTCTCCAGGATTACGCGCGTCCTCATACCGCGCGTCTTACTCTCGATACAATATCGGAATTGGGGTGCGAGGTACTGGAGCACTCCCCCTAAAGTCCGGATTTATTACCCTGCGATTTCCATATGGGGTGACCTCTGAAACACACTGCCGATGAGGCAGAGGAGTTTGTGCGTTGTGGATGTCCGAGTTGTCCAAGGAATTTTTCGATACCGGCATCAAAAAGCTTCCGGAGAGGTGGAAAATATGTGTAACTAGTGAGGGGGAGAACCTAGAAAAACTGTAAATTTTTGTAATTTTTTTCTATAATAAATAAACGTGTCATCGCATTTGTCTCGATCATATTTGAACCGCCCTCGTAGATATGAATCTCCCTGATTTTCTCGCTTGACTATGCCTCTGTTCACAAGATAGCTCAGTACAATGAAGCTAAGCACCTTAAATTTGAATCAAATATATTCGTATTCGTAGATCATCAAATGGTATTGCGAATTAGCCCATTGTTCTACAGTAACTCTATCCTTATTAAAAGAAGATTTTAAAAAGGTTTCCGAATGCTTAAATTAGCTAAATGAAAACACATGTTACAAAAAGGTTTTGTCAGATAAGCGTGTCATCCATCATAAAAATGTGAAACGAGACCGAGTTCTAATCGTGCGAATAGCACGATGAGTGTATACCCTATACCCATGTACAGACCTAGAATGCGCGTTAAACCGAAAATATTCAATTTAATTTTTTTTTTAAGGGGGAGGGGTATATGGGCTGAATCTCGCACATCTTTAATATCTTATAACGGCATCCAGCAGCTATCATGTGCGATAAATTTCAAGTTTTTCGGGATATTCTACCAAAAGATACGGCGGAATATTGCTTTGTAGGGGATGTAGGGGTAGGGGAAGTCAGGCCTTCTCCACTTTCCACTAACTTTTAAGCATATGTCACAATTAGGCATTGATGACAATTTCAGGTCCCTAACGACATTCTGTCGAAAAATATGGCCGAATTACACTATCACGGAGGGGTCATTTGTATGGGAGGTAGGGGAACCCTTGGTCCGATTTGGCCCATTTTCAATACCATCCAACCTTTTATCAAAGCCATCACCTAACCGAAATTTCAAAACGCTAGCTCCATTATTTCGGGAGTTATCGTGCGAACTGACAGACACACGGACGGACAGACAGACAGACAGACGGACATGGCTTATTCGAATCAGGGACCGACCCTGATCATTTATATATATACTTTGCCATACCTTCGGTGGCTCCTTTGAGGTGTTACATAAATCGTCGTAACAAAAACAATATACCCTATACTATCTTATGGGTATAGGGTATAATAACAATAATTGTCTCTAACATTTTTGTAATATGACATTTTTCGAATTTGAAAAATTCTTAATTGCGTGCTTTCTAGTGGAAATAAAGAAAACGCTCTCAAATTCGAGAATTCGACGTGAATGCATTCAATGTCCACATTTCACAACATCGAGAAAAAATTGTCATCTTGAATCGGACGGTTTTTTAATGGCTACAAGCGTACCGATGCATCAGGACCAACAATTGGACGGCTAGGAAGCCCTCCTAGGTATGTGCTATTTAGTAGCAAAAACGTCTATCTCCTATTATATTAGTAGCAAAACCAGCTGTCTCCATATTTTAGAATCAAAACCGGTAATCTCCAATTTTATGTATGTATATTAAGACTTCTTTTATGTTTTACTATTAGAAATTTTTTTATATTTTCTGAACAATAGAGATATAGACTTTTCATTACAATTAAAACGGTGTGTAAATACTGTCTATTTTGGACGTATGTAGTAGAAAATCGCTCATACCGAAAAATTGGGTGGAGTGGAGATAGCCGGTTTTGATTCTATACCCCTCAATTGTATCGCGAGTATGCGATCCAGGATAGGGCTGAAATTACATATACTTTAAAAACGGTCAACGTACACTAGCACCACAAACCGGGCAATGTAACGAAATGCAGTCGTATATTAGGGCAAGGAAGACGAAGATCTTACAACATCGTGTCCATGCCCATAAGATTTGTCTATGCAAATTGCAAACTCTCTAAACAAGCGCTGTTTTCTATAGCATCTTTTATGTATCAATTCACATAATCATCATAGATACGTATTGCTCTCATTTCTACAGTCATTTTCATTTAAATTGCTTCCAAGCTTCAAAGTAGCTTGAGCATAACCATACACAATGCCGTCGTATTCAATCGTCTTCACACAACACGAAGAAACATGTCAAGAGATCGCGAATAATTACGTTCAATTAAATTTTAATAAAGTCATAGTTGTGCAATAACTGTGCACATTAAGGCGGCTTGGCATCAAATTGTTTTTTTTTATGCTATTTACGCTATAGAGGTAGTATGAGGAATTTATTTGATTCCTTTTAGAGCTTTTTTATTTATCTAGCACGTTACATCTTGTAGCAATTTCCTTAGAATTGGACCTGCGAAGGACCCTGAAGCCTGAAGAGATGCACATGATCTGTATCCGTAATGGAAACCAGTAAAAGACTAGGTTCCAATAGACAAATTTCATAATGAGAATCCAACGATTACAGTCTCAAGGTAATCTTTTCTCCATGTTTATATGGACGCCCATCGCTTTTTCTTCCCGGTTACTCGTCTAACTTTTAGAAACACACACAGTGCTCATCCTCAGTCTGTCATTGACAACTAAACAGGTAAGCTGTAACGTGTCCGGCTTCACATGCCCCCTGGCGCCCGATTGCGTCATATTTTCGAAAGTGATTTTTTTCAACATTTTTGTTTAGAAAATATTTAACTAAACGTGTTTCGTGAACATTTTGTTAGTGTCTTGAGGAATACGTTCTGGATAACTCTGGCCTATCAAGCCGGATGCGCCTGATTGGGTTCGTATTTCCATTTTTATGTCTATTCAGACATATAACAACCCGATTTTCCAGCGGAAAATAAGAAGCCTTTTGGAGGATGATTGATCCGAATATCCCTTTTTGTTTGAAGATTTTGGTGAAGAGAGCGACATAGATTCCGAAGATGAAGTAGAAGCCCGTGAGACTGAGCCATTGAGCAAGAAGACGAAGGGACGCCTGAGGATGAAGGAGACACAATGGAGTTTTTTTATGTTGAAAAAGATAAGACGCCCAAAAAACCACCTTCAACTTTTCGGAGGAAAAATAGCCACAATATAATTACACACCCACCATCCTGGTGTGAAAGGTGATGCCAAAGAAACTAGCACGATATTGCAGTGTTGGGAATCGCTTTTCGATTCACAAATGTTGGATTTGGTCGTGAAATTTACTAACCAATATATTGATTCTATCAAAGAAAATTTCTTGAGAGAAAGAGGCGCAAACAGATATCGAAATAAAGGCTTTTATTGGGTTACTGTATCTGGCCGGATCATACCGTGCGAATCGCCAGCGCTTGGTGGAGTTCTGGGGGTTTGGTCTTATCATGAGCCTCAAACCTTTTAAGTTCCTCATACGATGGCTTCGGTTCGACGATCTGACCACTCGTGCTCAAAGAAAAGCTACTAATAGACTCGCCCCAATTCGCGATCTTTTTAAAAATTTCGTTAAAAACTGCCAAAATAATTACATCCTGGGAGAAAATATCACCATAGACGAGATCCCTTCCAAATACAGCAAATATGGTATAATAAGACCTTTTCCCTAGCCGATACTCGTTCGATGTTTGTATATACATGGACATTTATGCAGGCAAACAGCTGAAAGGACCATATCGTATTAGTGACAAGCTCAGTGACGTTTTTAAGTATAAGTGAAGACTATATGAATTCCGCCCTAAATCATTCATTCTATTCGAATGCAAAAAATGATCATCACAATTCTTAAGCTCAACACCTCAAACAAACGCGCGCCAAAGCGTCTGAAGTTTAATTATGGCTATAAGGTGTCTATGTACGAGTATACTCATCATTATGACTCAATTATTATAATGAGTTAAATTTGACCTCGTTGACGCCTAAATTGATAATCATAATTTTCAATTGAGGAGACTAGCGGGACTTTATTGAAATATGGTACCAATAATTGAAATCGGTGAATTGATTGAAATTTGATCTTAATTATATTATTTTATGGTGAAAAAATGTTTGCATTATATGGCAGCCCGCCGATTAGGAATAAAGTTCGTTTTAAATTGAAAATTAGGTTGATTCTCGTTCACATCGAAAGCGGTCTTCAAATAGTTATATTGAAAACTATACCCCACCGAGTTTCCATATACATCAGTGTTTCTCAACCGGTGGGAAGCGGCTGCCTAGGGGGGGGGGGGGGGCGTAAAGATTGACCAAGGTGAGCGCTCGCACAGATTAAATTTTGATGCTATATAATAAATTTACTACTTTAGAACATGGGTACTGAAAGAGTGGCGGATTCTTCTTGATATAACGCAAGTCCTCAGATTCTGCCATTTGGAATTAGCAGCTTTTATATAGTGGCTGGAGATCTTACTCCTAACAGCTGCCATCGGGGCGCAAATATACTCCGCATGGGAACTGTTAAGAGTGGCACCCCTTTTAGCAAGTTTGTCAGCCATCTCATTACCCTCTTCCTGTGTTCGGGTACTCGGAGTAGGGTGATTCTTTGTCGTGTGCTAAGGTTGGTTAACGCTTCCTCACATTCTTCAACAACCTTGGCGGTCGTTTTCACAAATTGCAATGCCATGATAGCAGCTTTGACTATCTGAGCATATGGCGATACACTTGTTTTTTGTATATGTTCCGGAGAGCATGACTGACCTTCATGATTGCATGCACTTCGGTCTGAAAAATGCTGGCATGGTGAGAAAGACGGTAATGTTCAGAGATATTTAGTGAATCGCAGAAGATTCCGGCACCCACGCCACAATCCATTTTAGACCCATCCGCGCGTGAAAAAGGTGATGTCAAAATCCTTGACCGCCTCACTCTCTTTCCACTCACCTCTAGTTGGGAATTTGGCATCAAAGTTCTTCCCAAAGCTTAGTTTGGGCATTTTGAAATCCGTTCTGTTGGTAACTATCCTATTTTTGCCAGGGTTCGAGGAAGTGGTCGTGGGATAATATTTCCAGCAAATGAACTCGTAAAATGCGCCGCACCGTAAAAACTGATTCACGAAAATACAGTTTGGTCGTTCTGTTACTGATTGTGATTACCTTCCACCTTACCCCAAGAGTGTTGTGAAGCTTTTCAAGTGGCTGAGTATGGTTTTTCGAGCGATGTTGTTTTACCAAAATAAATTTTACTAAAAAAAGTTACCTTAAACTTATTTATTCAAGAGAACCCTTCAGCTTTGACTACCCTTCCAAGATGGCAAAAATTATTGACATGCTCATTGCTTGTTAGCTTCGGAAAATTCCTAACAAAATGAGTTTCAACCGAATTAGGTGATCCTAAGTTCTCAATCGAAAATACAGGAATCTAAACACATTTTCCGGGGGAGAGGCGGACTTTTCTGACCTCGTAAAGGTTGAAAATAACTGATATACATACTGTACTGCTATACACACAAAAATCTAATTTCAGTAAATCCAGACAGTATGCAAATATAAGTCTGCTTCCTGCAATCTTTTTTATAGCCTTGGAGCAATTTTAATGCAGTCGCCTGTGTAGGAGGACATTACATTTATCGATTGTTTTGATCCAACAGAGAAAGTACTCGTAGACTATGAAACAGTCTTGATACTGAGCATACCTAATACTTAATTCTAAAGTTCTATTTGAAATAGATATCCGAAATGGAAATATATCTAAACGAACGTCAATACCGATACGCAATGAGGTATTTTAGCCGCCTACACATTTTATAGAATATCGCTTACTCATGCAAATGGCCATAAATTACACTGGAGTCATTTCGGGTCGATAGCCGAATCATATGCATGTTGGCACCAACAATCCTACATCGACACCCCGAGTGCTCCATGTAGTATTGTTGCAAGTTCCCTTTTCTTCTGCGTGATGACCGTCTTGTTTTCCTTTGGACTTTGTATGGGTTGGATTTATACAATTTTATATTACGAGAAACGCACGTCTATAGTAGTAGGACAAAGAACATCTTCTTTATCCACTTTAATAGTGGCAGTGGGTAGGTAGACTCTTGGACTGCACACCATATAGCTCATGTCATCGTATCTATCAATTTAAACATATTTTATTGAAACGACAAAGACGAAAATGTAGTTCACTTTAAGGTGTCAAGTCTCTCGTAATCGATTTCAAACAGTTTTCATGAGCGCGACTTTGTATGGGCGCAACTATGTTTATGTAAGCAGCAAGTAACAGGTGAGTGCCATCGCTCAACTCAACTGTAATGTTGTGATGTGATGACACTAAAGACAAAAGAGTTTGCATTAACTAGTTACTAGAAACACAGATAGCACAATCTATGGAAATGTATGTAATAGAGTCTAATTGACACAAAGACAATAGATAGAGAATGTATGGTGGAAGCTCTTCTTCCTCCCCGATGCTATGGTACAATGGATGGATGGATTGTGAGCTGACCGTTCCTGTGTGTGACAAGCATTGTTAATTAGAAGAATATATTTGCCTAATGACGATGCAAGTTTCTATGCTTCACTGATTTGTCAATGAGCAATCGGCAACATGAGGTGCAGGGTGATACTAACAGTTGAAATGATGACTATGACTATGCACTTGAATGTATAGGAAATTATGAACATAAACGAATTATTAAGGGGCACGAAGAACGTCGTTTCTAAAAATGCTACATACTGTGCTCAATGTTGCACTTAAAATCCGGCCCTGAGTGTAACCGACAAGATTAGCTGCCTGTAAAATTAGCACAATGCCAAATAAATAGACTTACGAACATCTCAACTAAAGCATCATTTTTCTTGTTGACTAAATAACTATGAAAAGTGCTCATGATAATCTGAAATAAAATTGAAAATTGCTCCTTTTTTTTTATTTTTACCATATAAGGTGTAATTTTCATGCAAAATCTAACCCGAAGCCACATCCAGGTTAACTTTAAGTTAAAATAAAATTTTCAATTTTCAATTTTTGGAGGCTTGCCATTTTTCTCTGGTTCCCCTACATTATGTGTTCAATTACACCGCTCCCTAGTCAAACTACCTTCCCGGTTTTGTGGTAGATCCTGAAGGGTAAAGTCTGTCAGTGAACGAAACCAAAGAGCGAAAGGTTAACATTTTGTAGTGTCCGAGCAATTCAATCGCTATTGTTTTCATTTTCATTAAAAATAATTTCGCGTTCGCTATTTGTTAACTCACGCATTATTTTGAGAAAAGAAATAGCATTCGAGATTTCAACCAGAAAGAAGCAAGATACCGGTCTCGATACGTTTATGGTGCTTCCGGGATTTCATTAACTAATTAAGATATTCTTCTTATTCTTCGAGTCAACGTTACATTGCATATAACTTCCAAGTGTATATAATGTTGCAAACACTATATGTTTCCTATCCGCAAATGTACGGAAATTTTTGACCACACTGAGATTCGATCTCCGGACCTCTAGATTACTAACATCGTAGGGTGCGACTCAACCAAGTGAGCCACATAGCGTGATATAATTGAGTTATTAATGTCGAATATTGCTGTGGCAAAGTCTATAGTTTAGCAGTAAGCGCAATAGGGTAAATTTAAAAAAAAACTTTAATTTCAGGGGATAAAGGCGCTAATGTTTAATTTGTTATGCATGTTAGTTGGTGTAACGAAAAGGGACCATATCAAGAGTAGTTACATCCGAGGTAGCTTGTCCATAGACCAACCAATCACCGAAAAGCTCGAAGACCGACAAATGGATTGGTATTGCCATGTTGAAAGGCGTCCGCCTGAGAACTCCGCAAAGAAAGCGATATCAATGGAAGTTCCACTTGATGGACCCAAGGCCAGATGCAGACCGAACAACAACGCATTGGTCTCGGCGATGACACGATCCAAGATAGAGCTGCCTGAGATATTACCGCCAAAACGGGCGATATGCCTACACCGCAGGTCGAGCAACGCGAAACCATGGAGAGGTATAAAGAACGAGGCAAAGAAGAAGACGAAAGGCGCTAATGTGGAGCATCTAGCGGTGCACATTTTGTTGAAATTGTCGGAGCCCCGACTGTTTTTGTTCAAAAGATGCAGCTGTACGACCCGAGAACAAAATAACCGCAAATGAAGGTCCACAGGAAAACGGGCTCATTATTCAGATCCTTTAGCCTGATTTATTCCACTTTTTTTTTACGTGCATTTTATCACTTCAAACATTTGAGCCACATTTCAAAACGCTAGGCTAAATCAAAGGTCACTTATAGAGAGGATTCACACTACTGACAGGATTTACTAAAATCCCTAAATTGTTCTAGTCGTAAATCGTATGTCATTAAATTCAAAATGCATCGTAGAATGTACATGCATTATTCAAATTGCAGTACCTACAATATTAAAGAATAGTTTTCCCAGCAAATGAAACATTGGATTCAGTTCGCAGATGTGTTAGTGAAATCCAATTGCCAAGATCGGAACTGCTTTTTTTTAGGTGTTGAGTTCAACGCACTCTCAGCAGTGTTATTTATCCCCATAAATTGGTACTCGTTTATCATCTGATTGATATCATAGTCCGTCATATGGGTCATGAGTTCGAAAAACACCATAAACCGAATTCACTCTACTCGATACCACGACCCTGTGCACCGAAAGCGTGCGCTCTAACCATAACACCAACCAGACTACAATAGAATGAGTGAGGGAATTTTGACAAATAAGATGGATAAGTCCGTTTGGTGGAGCTTTGGCTTGTAGGGAATTTATAGACTTACATTCTATTGTCAGTGCACACTAAAAAAATTTGGTATAAATTTTATAAATTTTCTTATCTATATAGGTCCATAGGAAAATTTGTATTAAATTTATAAGTTTCAATCTTATAAATTATATTTATTCTATAAACGATAAAATTAATAGGAGTTATAGTGTAAATCCAACAATGCCAATGGTTTATTTTTTATAGGAAATCATTTAGAAGTGTTTTATATGAATTTGGTATAAAAATTATAAAGAATCGATAGATCCTGGTTATAGGACAGATTATACAAATTATAAGAGAACAGGTATAAATCGAAGAATACTAACTATTTTACCCCATGATTCTCAGCCTATCATGTCATAGTCAGTACAAGTATGAAACCTAGTTGATTTTTCACTTAACTGCAAAATAAAAAATAAAAAAAAAATTCGCGAGCGCGAACGCTGGGTTGGTGAGCGTAGCGAGCAGGGGGCGAAGCCCCCTAGTAACTCATAAATCTTATATCTCATTGACCTCTTCTATATTTTATTAACCTCTTTACGCTCTAAATTGCATAATAAATTACCTATACCTATAGTGGGATTCGATCCCGAGACCCTATGATTTGGAGACCAACGCCCTACCTACTAGACCAACCAGACTCTACGAGTGATGAAGTTTGTAATTTATACCATACATTGAACGAAAGCACGCACAAAATTTTATCCTAGAAAAGAATAAAATAAATATGAACTTAGTATAGATGAGTCTTTCTAAACCATTTTGTATAAAATTTATCTGAGTTTTGGTATAAAACGCAACGAAAAGCAAAGTTCATAAGAACTTTCATAAAATTTATACCATTTTTGGTATACACTGACTTTAGACTTTCAACGTTATAAAAATGTATTCTAAAATTGGCATATATGACTTTATATTAAAAATGGTATAAATAATTTTATCTTTTATCCCAAAATTTGTTACCGTGTGGTGATATGTAGACGACATCCGTCATTCATCATGTACGAAACGTACGCAACGGTTGACAGGCAAATGGCGAATGATGCGATTAATTGGAGCTCAAATTCAGTTTCATATTCCAGATTCATGTGGAATAAATATTGGTTTCTGGTGGTGGGGGCGAATGATTGAATCCGATGTCAACGATGAACTATACCAAGACCAGGCATTCTCTATAGGTTGCTTTGATGTTGGTTACCTTAAATTTAGCAAATTACACACCAATCCATCTATAAAACATAGCTAATAAGCCGATTTAGATTTGGTTCCGTCCTACTCTGTCCCATGGAATTTTTCGTTTAAATGTTACATGTGTGTGTTTGGCTGAGAATCATGCATTCCTTTGTACAAAAAAATTGTACTGGGTAGCACCCCCTGTTGACGTAGAATGGGCAGGTATATAAGTGCATGTCAATGAGGTAATATGAACTTGTTGAGAGGCGACTGATTGAAGCTTGATTTTACGCATACATTGCCAAAATCAGCACCAACACAATGTTACTTCACATAAGACCTGTTGAATTTTATGGAAATTTGATTTGCAGGGTACATAATTTCAGGGATAATCGTATAAATATTTTGTAGGGACTAGAGCGGAGAAGAGCGAAAGTATTTTAGTCAAAACTGAGCAATTTTAATTTTTTTGTGGCAGGGGGCGGAGCGGAGCTATGACTTATTCTTATAATCCCATTGGACAACACGAGGAATTTCTAGCGAGAAGTATTGCACAATATTGGTCACGTAAAAGTTAACCTTGTCCTTTAAATTGCTCATTTAGAATATGCAGCTTCGTTTTTTAGCGGGTGCAGTGCTGCGATGAGGTTATCCCACTCACAAGGGTATAAATGGAGAAACAGATACGGGCTTGGGTGCAAACGAAACCTTAACGAATTTGAACTCATACAGTCCGCACGTTGCTCTTGAATTTACGTCTGGTGTTATCTTTCGCGCAACTCTCTGACAGATGAGGCACTTGGAGTGGCCATCTAAATTAAACCAGTGAAAGTATTGCTGGTTTTCTCTATAGGCCATTCAAAATTAGGTACCACACTTCAAAATCAGTTGCCGTAGACACGTTGACGAGGAGGCATTATCTACAATTGACATAATCGATACCAAAGTCACGTTGGCGTTTCAGCGATATGTGCATTATACAGTGCCTAATGCCTTGCTTAAAAGTTACTATGTTTCATCCAACTCTGCTATTCAACGAGCAATTTTTCTCACTTGCTAAAAATTAAAACAACTTCGATTTTGAGTTTATAATCATTTGCAGCCACTGCCTGGAAGTAGTGATCACCTCTCTGGCGCACACTTCGACACACTCCGAATTACTTGTCGGAATCACAACCAAAATATAATCTCTAAACCTGACCACTTTTGGCTTGGATGTACAATATGGGAAATTATATAGGATGATCCACAGTAACGGACTAAGGACGGAAGCATGTGGAACGCCTATTGTTACAAAATACTCCTTAGTTCGACGTATTGAAGAATACGATCTGAGTTAAGGCGTCTTGTCACCGGCTTTCACTACAAGGCTGCATAAATCCTTTCCAGGAAATGCTTTGCTTACTGTAATATTTGCCATCTATCGTAGACGCGCTAACTATCCGTCAAAGTGTCTCGTAGATTTGTCTCCACACTACTCGGTCGTTAGGTTTTTACGTCTGTTGACTTGTATCCAAGTGACTGTATGCATTTTACTCCAAACTATCCGGCGAGAATCAACAATTTAAAGAAGTTTCCAATGAAAGCAACACCAAACTTCGCATCAAACAGTAATTTTATATAGATGTTATGCCTTATGGTAACTTTTTCGTGGTTTTAACCAAAACCATTTATAGAACAACCCACGGGGTAATAAAAACAATTAATCAAATCGGCGGCCAGCGGGATGGCAATTTTGTGACTGAAATGGGGCATTGTGGACTGGTAGGTCATTTCATTCACACATTTGAGGAAATCGCTATACCTCTGGTGGCCATTCTAACACATGCTCAAAATCTACTTCATGGCTTGTTATGTCGGTGGTTTTGCTTCAACCAAAGGCGGAACTTACAGATTTATATTATTTTTTTTTGCATATAAGCATATTTAGTAATTTACTTCTTCGCTTTTCAGGTAAAATGGATGATGTACTGGATAGTATATGCATTTTTCACATGTATAGAAACATTTACCGATATATTTCTATCATGGTTTCCATTCTACTATGAAATCAAAGTACTTATCGTATTATGGCTGTTATCACCTGCAACCAAAGGTAGCTCAACTTTATACAGAAAATTTGTTCATCCGATGCTAACACGTCGCGAACCGGTAAGTACACTAATAAAAAGTATGCAAAACTTTATAATCACAATTAATGTTTGATCTTATAAAATTTTTAGGAAATCGATGAATACATCAATCAGGCCAAAGAAAAAGGATACACGGCTGTATTACAGCTCGGATCCAAGGGTGTTAACTATGCTACAAATGTGATTATGCAAACGGCACTGAAGGTATCAAATGACACAACTAATAATAATTCTACTAGCACTACTGATCCTACTACTACCACCAATACAGCTAGTTCTTCTTCTTCCACTACCACTACTACCAAGAAAACTGATAAGAAAACTAAGAAAACCAAGTAGTAACACTATTAAATTTTAATTTTTTAAAATGTTGTAAATTAAAAGAAACACAGTTTTAAATTAATCCCCCCTTTCTATGTAGTCTATTAATTATTAATTATTTCCCTAGTTATTTTAAAACCTTTTTTTTAATTACCCAAGTTTGGAATGATTATTTTACACATTAGTATTAATTACAAAACAAATTTGTTTTAGTTTTCTTTGCTTGCTGTGTATGTATGTATTATGTGATTTTTTTAGTACTGAAAACCAACAATTTATCTTGCCCTAATTTGCGCCCAAATTTTTTTTTTATATTGAAACTTTGCCAAAAAAATGTCTGAAAAAAATATTATTTATTAATGATAGTGATACGTTAAAATAAACATTTCTTGTGTATATATATAATTTTGCTGTTGATTTTGCCCTAATTGTAACACAAATGATCGTGGTGAAGATTATATTATTGCTAGACCTAATTAGGCGAATAATAGAAAGATTGGTGCAAGGATATTGAAAAATTATGATAATTAATTGTGATGTATGCGACAACAGTGGCCAGAATTTGACTGAAACAGTGGTTTTCAAAAGAAATATGCAATGCAATTTGTCTGTGCCATTCACTACACAACGAGAGCGAAAATTATAATTAGACGTGAATATTTACGTATTTCTACACATTTCCAAAATTATTATTATTATTATTAATTATTCATTGTGTGTATTGTTGTTGTCTAAACGTGAAAACACTTTTTTCGTATTTAATTTTTTATTGAATTTGGACTTTTTCCTATCGTCTTTTGTCTTGCTCAAATTTTGGAACAAATTCGTGTTCTCTGATTTTTCCAATCAAAATAATTTCATCCATACAATGCATAGTCTGTATCCAAATTCGTTTCAATTCACGGCAATTAGCTGATGATATTTCAACCAAAAACAAAAATCGATTTCAAAGTAGGCAGGAAATTATATAAATTTTTCGTTTCGGTGATATTTAAAGACAGCATTGCTCATTTTTTATTTATTTGCTTTATCGAGCAATTTTCCCCCTCATAGTGCAACAATCAATGTTCTTGTTTGAAAAAAAAGTGAAAGGAACTGAACCATAACGGGCAATTATTATGCTATATTGTAAATGATGTCACCTCATCTGACTCTTTTTGTTTATTTTTGTTTCAATATTTTTGTTTGTAGGTTGTGCATTTCTTTGCTTCTTTTTGTCTTGTTTTATTCGATTCAGTGCATCCGCATATGTATTGGATTGGACTCATCCGTTTTAAGGGGGAGACATAGATTTTTTTTTTGTATTGTTACCCATAGTTACGTATAATTTAATTTCATTTAGTCAATGTTAAGATATTACTTGTTGATAAATTTCTATAGAATTTATGCTTAGCAATGTGGAACGCTATTGGATAGGGAAACTATAAAAATAGTGTTGTATTTGATAACGAAAAAATTAGTGTAGTAAGGAAATTTTTATGTTGGGATTCTGTGCTCTTTATTATGGCCCGAAGCGTACTGTTTATCAAATAAATTGGCTGTGTACGAATTCAAAAAATGCAAAATTCTATTAGCACTGTTAATTGTCTGATCATCCTTTAGTTAGACAAAATATTTGATTTGTTTCATTTCAAATTATTGACCTGTATACGGGCCTCTTTGCTCAAAATTGTGAAATTTTCCGTCCCGTCATTATTAGGATGCGTTGTGTAGATTTATGAAGGGTTTGTAGTGAGAAGATCACAAAACCCAAACAATAAATAAAAATAATAATTATCCAATATGACTCCTCAACGTGGACAAATTGCGTGGGGATGAAATTCGTCGACTGAAGTGGGTGCCCAGCCGACCGGAACCATCATATGGCAGGTTATGACGATAAAAGTCGTATGCCATCCTTTATGATATGGTAGCCCTCCTGGCCAATCTCCAAGGGAAAGGTAAGGGGCCTATAATTGGAAGACGTATTGCGAAACGGCGCCATGAGTCATCCTGTATCCGTAAGACATCCATCAGTTTTGACGGCAGATTATAGTCCCATGAGGAACGGAGTTTTTGTTGTTGTTATAGCGGTGCAAGCATGGGGAAAGAGAAATACATCAGCGTCTTCATTCAAAAATTGTAGGCGTTCTGTTTTGCAGCTCAAGACCTAGGAAGAATGCTGCTTCAGTTAATGTCGCCTTGTAGTTGGAGTTCTTGAACGTCATCAGTGAACGGAAAGGGTGGCTGTAAATTGGGGCGCTGATACCATTAGGTTTTTGCAGACAAAGAAGTTGTTAAGGTTTTCAAGGGAACCATTAATGAGAGCACACACAGCGGGAATATTGTTGCTGCTTGCCATGATGGTGTAGTCATCCGTGTACGAGATAATGTTGATCCCTTCTGGTTATGTGCGAATTCCTGCCGTGTCAAATTTAAACAAAGAAGGAGATAGAACTCATCCTTGTGGTACGCCTTGCTGGATTTTCTGTAGTTTAGATTTGATATTTAAGAATCCGTGCAGGACGGGCGACCGGCAAGATAATTCGCAACCCGTTGCAATACATTCGACGGAATTGGTGTATTACGGACTTCTGTCAGAAAGGAGAATGATTCCCCGTATCAAACTTCTTTGAAAGATATCGATCCATTAAAATTGTGCTTTCGGGAACTTGACGTGATCTGATCAATTGCAAGGGTTGTTCTGTACATTTTCTTAAAGCCATGTTCGTGACTCGCAAGATTACCGGTTGTATCAGCGGGTCCAGTATTTTGGCCACCGGGAACAGAAGTGTAATCGAACCTAATGATTCTCCTAACTTCTGCTTTTGACCAGATTTGAGTAATGGGTTGATGCCTTTTTTCCAATACTCTGGGAGGATCGTAGAGATAAGTTCATCTTTGCGGTGATATACTCTTACACCGATGTGTTTGTATTATATTCGTAATACCGTTGTGACCAAACGCTTTGCAATTTTTAGCTCCCTGTATGGGAAGGGTGGTGGTGACTTAAAGGCTTAGCGCATTTCCTCTTGTCGCTCACGGGCAGACTTGATTGTGACCTTTCCTTTCGTTTTCACGAGGTTGCAGAGGCCTCTCAGAGTCTCATAGAGCCTGCTCAAATCTACTAGAATTGATGCTTTGGAAGTATGCATTTCACTTCTTCTCTCTGTCGTCGTTTACTTGTTTTACAATCCTAGTCTTTGCCAATTTTGCGGTCGATAATACTAGGTTTAAGACCTTGTATACGGCCTGTTGGGATGAACTTTTTTTTGTAGTAACCGTCTAAGGTGTTTTTCAGCTGTACGTTAATCGGTGGGTGAAAATGCACCGCAAAGAAAGCGATATCAATGGAAGTTCTACTTGATGGATCCAAGGCCAGAGGCAGACCGAAGAACACCTGGATGTGTCAAATAAAAAACAACAACGCATTGGTCTCGGCGATGATAGATAGATAGAGCTGCTTTTAGAAATATTCTGAGACATTACCGACAGAACGGGCGATGTTTCTGCACCGCAGGTCGAGCGACGCGACCCCATGGAGCGGTATAAAGAACGAGGCAAGGAAGAAGAAGACGTTCATCGGTGGGTGGTGTTAAAATAGCAAAAGATTTGCTAGTAAACCTTTTGAAGCCGTCCCAGTCGGCCTTGTTGAAATTTTAGCTAGCATGTCCATAGTTTTAAGACAATAGGTGTCTCTTCAGATGACATTGTTTTGACAGTTCTCAAGCTATGTCATTGATGAGTCCAGGGCTGGCGGTGCAAATGTCGATGCGCGTTGGTTTTGTCGTCAGTAAGGGGACAGAAATCGGATGCGTCCACTTAATTAGAGATGATATTACCACTGGCATCATTGTCCAGATTCGAGTGCGTTTAAATCGAGTAGAAGGTGCAAGCGTCCGGTAAGTAAGCAGCTAATATACGAAGTTGTAATATATACGAAGTTGGATATTAGCTTCTCTGTCGCGTCGCCTCAAACGGTGGAGAAAGAAAAAGGACAAGCAGCATCACAACTACAGGGCCCGGACGTGCTGAAAAATATCCTTTCGTTTTGTACCCTTAACATGAGCAGCAGACTGTAGGACGAAATCAATTGGACCCATAACCAAAGAAGAACAGCTTCTGCACTAGACGATAGTAAAGCTGCTGTCGGTTGAAGTCCCTGAACGAGCGTAAAAGGTGTCTTTTCCACGATTTCTTGCTTGATTAACCATTCTAAAAATTTCAAAATGCAGAACTTCTCCTTAAACCAAATGAACCGGTGGAAATGCTACATTAATCGGTCATGGCTATCTTGCTTCCATAATCAGGAGATACTGTGCATCAATGCGACACCAGTGAAGCACCTGTAGAGTATAGGGTTACAACGGGCGTTCCGCAGGAGTTGGTTCTTGGACCTCTTCTGTGGATCATCATAATGACAACCTGGAACTTTCGATATTCTATGAAGTGGAGGTTCTAGGGTTTGTGCCTAGAGTTTGTCAAGGATTACTTTAGTAAGTCGACGGCAATATCAATATCATAACATCTAAGCAAGCTATTAGGTACCTACGGAGTTATAATTGACTCATCGACACATTCGGGAAAACACTCTAGGCTGTGTAAGCATCTAACGTTTGCACATATGAAAATACAGTTGATGTTATGACCATGACCATGACGAGACAGTGGCAGCAGCCGATATACCGAGTCCGTAACTGGGCGATATTCTGTCTCATGTTTAACTAAGGAAATAAGGTGTGAAACCATAATCATATTGAATTGACCTGATAATGGTGTCTAGACATGATTGGGATGCAGCTTCCAAATGATCTTTGCGTTAAACAAGCAAGACTGCGGTATGAAAGTTAAACATTCGAAGCCATCTGTGTGAAGTAATACTTTGAGATGCCTTCGCGGATATGGATATCAGATACCTATAAATTGCCCACACCTAGTAAATACAACAGCCAACAGTCTTATACTTAGAGTCGAAGGTCTGGACGGCTTTCTGCTGTTATGGGCTTATCATTTGCTGTAAATGATCCACAAACCAAGGACAAATCTCGTTCGCTTTCTTTCTGACTTTGACTAGAAATGCATGGCGTTTGCTTCCATGGTGATACAACAAAGGGAGCCAATAGAGGCTAACTATATTGCCATCCAGGAGTAGTGACAAAATTATGTACGATAAAAATAATTTAATAGCGGCGGTCTGACAACTCATACAGATTGCATTTTGGGCATCTTGTAATTTTTTGGCGATTTTGTAGCGATGGAGATGTTATTTGTAAAAAAAAAATATAGCCCCGGGCAGTCAGCTTTCATGTTCTCTCTGTCGGTGTACCACGGCATAGACCTGTCTTCTAGACAAAATGTGCCTATTCCGTGCAGTGAGGCGAGTATTAAGAATATCTTACTGATTAAAGGTTTCAGGACTGGCGCTGCAATTTATTACATTTGTGAATGTAGGTCACTCCATACGGTGCAGCGTAAGATACTACCGGTCTTACCAAATGCGCGACGTTCTTGCAACTAGATTCCTACCGGTTAAAACATACCATGCTTGCTGTGGCAATTCAACCACCTGTGTGATTTCAAGCCGAATTTCGCTTAGATCACGGGCGCTTAACTTAATTTTTACGCGGATCATATTGTTGGATTGAAAAGTGGTGGAGGTCGAAACATTTTTATGAAGGACATTCTTTCATGCCTGTATGTAACGCAAAGAAATATCTTTGATTTCAATAATTTCAAATCATTTGTAAATAAGTTAATTCTGAATGGCTGGTGGCGGCCATTTTTTTTGATTGAAGTTGGTGTCTTTGTTGCAGTTAATTAAATGATACGCAGTTGAGCTTTTCCGTATACTGCAAGTGTCTTTTTTGCTAATAGCATACAATTGTTTTTTCTTACTGGAATGTTTGGCCTGTGTCGGGCCAATGATAACTTACGTTCGTCAAAGCTCTCTGTATGGTTACACCCGTTCTACCCAGTTTTTTTTTTTCACACTGCATACATACATAGTTCCTTCTGAACAGCAAGTCTTGCGCGTTAATATTTTTACATTTTACTTCGCGAACACTGAAAATACCTCGACGTGGACAACACTTAGATTTTCCAATTGTAATCCTCTCATTCGTATTCGCTTACACAGGCATGCGATTTCTTTTCTTTTTGTAAAGAAGAAAGGGGCAACCGGGCAACATACACAACTCACTCATTTTTCTAAACTAGCCAGGTGAGTTGTGCTCGAATCGAGCCCTGATCTGTGAGTCTTCTTCTCAGTACCGTATAGCCCCATGTGGGGCCATGGTGCGTTACCTCAGCCGTTTATACGCAATTTCGAGTTACATTGCATATAATTTCGGAGTGTAGATAATGTTACAAGCATTATATATAAAAATAACTGTGAGTCTAATCGAACGTTTAATTTGACAACGAGTCAAAGTGACGAGCAGCGGCAGCTATTTGCTTCCATAGGACCCACATTACAAATACAGAAACTCAATAATTGACATGTGTATTCGGATTTGGGATTGAGTGGAGAATGGATCCAGAGTAAAATCAAGTCTAGATATTTTTGTTGTTCCAAAACAAAATGGTTTGACCGTTGGAGATTATACTCTGCACCGGGGTGGCTAGATCTCATTTAGCTAACT
This sequence comes from Microchrysa polita, assembly GCA_949715475.1. Lineage (NCBI taxonomy): Eukaryota > Metazoa > Arthropoda > Insecta > Diptera > Stratiomyidae > Microchrysa > Microchrysa polita. Next base: position 126,604,501 of record OX454415.1, on the reverse strand, counting down.
CGACTAAAAGTTAGATGCGTGGTTTTTTTTTAAATATTAGCGTCCGCATTGGCTGATTCTTTCTTTAATCGAACTTTGCCTATTGGAATCTCTCTAGTTCCTGTCAACCCCTTGTGGGGCATAGGGCCTATTGGAATAAATAACATTATTGTCCAATCACGTCCGAATTAATAGCAAATAGTATATTTCTGCTTACGTAGATAAGCGTATGTATTTTAAAATTTTTTATTGAATTGAATTAAATTTAAATTAAAACATTGTACGTGTGTATTACGATCATTTGTGTTGCCTGGTAAAAGAACATTTTTCAATTATCCATTTCTTTCAAAACGTTCCTCCATTCATCACATATGCAGAAAGCAACTCAAAAGCATTGTGTAGATTTTTTATTATGTAGTTTAGACACCCCCCTCGATTAGTAAAAAAATCACCGAAATCAATTCGAAAACAAATTGATAAATTAAATTCCAAATTCGACCTCATTTTACCCCAATACATTTTCCCATCCTTTCATTTCCCCACCTCGTACCTATATCCTTACCTCCATTACACTATTATAGACATTACAAGTTCCAATGGCCGGCATAGCGAATCAAAACAACCGGAATATCCTACAATCGAGTCAATCCGCCTACAGTCTTTCGTCTGCCGCTAATTCGGATGAAGCTGATTCACTAACGATGACTCGTACCCGATCGGTCGATTCGGCCCTATCACTTCGCAATCATTTCGATGGATCTTCGGAAGATGAAGATATTTTCATTGAAACACCACCAACTCTAACGAATGGAAATAAGACGACAACGTCTTCGTCAAAAATCTCAACAATTTCGGTAGACAGTAGTTCGGCACGAATACGTGAAGCTCCAAAACGTAAGACTAAATCACATGGCATTACCGTGGTGAAGAAACCCGCCAAAGTTCAGGTGGTTAAGGGTCGACGCAAGTTGCGTCAGACTCCGGAAATTGATGAGAATGAAGAAATGATTGATGTTGAATAAAATGAAGAATGAAGAAAAGAAATATTTTTGCAGCTGTTTTTGTATGGAGCTAAAGAAAACTCGTTCCCTTTTAAATATTTTGAATTGCGATAATATTGTAAAAAAAATTTGGGAATATTTGTATGAAGTTAACTAAACTCCGTGATGGTTTACCAATACCCAAAGCAAAAATTCAACACGTATTTGTTCGAATAGTCATGACATTATTGAATAAATCCGATACCATATTGTCGTCCTATTATATGATAAATTTTAGATGATAAAAACTAATAAATTTGTGCGAAATAGTATGAAAAAACATTGTGTAGACACTTTACACTAAGATAAAGTGATTCATTCGATCTAACACAGTATAAAATCATATATAGAGTGTAGTACCAGATAATTATTCATGTACCAGGCGTGTTATAAGGCCGAGATTTTTTCTACCAGTTTTTAAAATTTTATTGTAAATTAGATTGCAGAATAGTAAATGTCTGTCATTTTACTTTATAATTTATGGCTTTCGCTTGTTTTGAATGATCTATAATAAAATTATAGTTTTCATTGCAATTTTTGAATTTATCGTCCTTTTTTAATTCGATTAGATTGTACTTCATATTACATTATAACCTACAAAACAGACATGATCTCTACAGGGTGCATTTTAACATCAAATCAAAAGCATTGTATATTTGATTGTCATGAATTGCGCCTTTCAGATTTTAATACATGCTGTACTCTTATACTTTTGTATTTTTCTTTTTCTTGAACATAAGTTGTGCTCTTAATTTGTCTTTATAATTTTACACTATAGTCTTTATGCTAATCAAATCAATAAATAAGTTAAATCCAACATCAGCCATTGTGTTTGTTTATTATTTTCTCTTGTTTCAATTTTCTTTGACATTTACCCAGTTTTGATTTCAGCATCAACAGCAGTACCGTCATCTTGTATATGCGTTCGATTAATCTTCATCAAAGTCATGAAATTATATTTTTTTGTTTTACAGCAGAGCATGTCCTTTTACATTTAATTAAAACAAGTCACATAAAAGACTCACAACACAATACTGCAAAACTCTCGACACTAAGCACAAAATTGGACAGAAAGACTATTGAGACACAGAACACACTTCTCACGCACTCACATATACTGCAAAAACATAACACAATTAGCCTATTTTTCCTGCTACTTTTTGGACAATCTCGCACTCTGTATAACTGAAACACGAGAAACAAAAACAGAAACTTTAATTTTTTTCGGTATGTTGAACAATTTTATTTAATTTATTTTTCAATCTATTCTGTTGAATTGATAACTTTTCGATTTTTTATTATTAATTTATTTCTTGTTTTAACGTAAATGTTATTGTTAATTTCACTAAAATAAAAGAGTAAAATAATATTTCTAAAATTTTTAAAAACGAAATTCTAAAATTTGCCATAAGAAAATTTTGGTTTTTTTAATTTTACAGTAATTAATGCTTATTGTTTTGTGTCTTTTAGGGAGGCGGCAATTTGGTACAAACTATAAGAAGAAGTTATAGTCTAAGCGATTTGTCGGAACCGGATGATCAGAGAACGCAAGATGAGGTAGGTTGAAAATTCGACTTATAATAACAAATATGTAACACCAGCCAGACTACTCCGCGATAGTTCGGACACGTCATCGATATTAGTAGCAATTGTAGCCATGCCAGTTATGTACTGTGTCTCACAGTCAGAACACCAATACTGCTTCGGAAATATATCGTAATTATCCGCATTCGGTGGCTTAGTGGTCCAAGAAAATTCTTTACCTCGGAATTGCCGAAGCTTAAGCTCAAATCCCACTGCCACCATGGAAACTTGTATTATGTTTATAATTTGGATTTGCTTCTTCAGCAGTCGGGCTCATCGATTTAAACCGTTTTTGATACAACGAACAAGAGCCGCCAAAAATGCATTCGATTCAAGAGAAATCTAATGCCATCTTTAACCCTCCTATAACTGATCTAGCTCTATATGCCAATTCTCGTTTAATTCGAATGAGAACATATGATTCTATGGAAATTGGATCTCTACCGAAGAGGGTATCATTTAAAAGTATTATTTCGTCGTTCGTTTAAAAGTATTATTTCGTCGAAAATTTCTAACTAATAAATCATTCATGCTCGTTTAATCAATTTTTTTTTTAATATTTTGCATAATGATTTTTGCTTTTTGTAATATTTTTTTCTTCTCCTTTCAAATTGATTTTTTTTCCTTTTTGAACTCCTGTATTAATATCTAATGTTACTGATATAATTGGATTATTCCTGTTCAGTAAATAAACAAATAAATAAGGAAAAAAAAACGTTACAGTCCCAACCCCAACCCAGCCGAATAGTGTTCGTGTCTGCTCTGTTTTTGGCAGCTGACTGGCATTTCGGGTCGGGTTTTCGGTAAAAATTTAGCTTAGCGGCTTTTCGGAAAATGATGCTATACTCTTGGCTCTGGTTTCTAGTGTCGTGATTCTTAGAAATAAGTCGATGGAAGAAGGGCTGTCGTCGAGTTAGGTTGGGTGGCGATGGATCACTTGGTATATACCAGAAATTATTTTAGGCGTTTCAAAAGCCATTTCTCAAAACTAGACTTCCACTACCTTTTATCACGGTTATTTATCGCTTGTGAAGGTAGAGAGTTATATGAAAATACCGCAATTCAATTCAATTACCCCAAAAACCACTGAACCGACACCAAGCTCAGTAATTTTGATCCATTTTCCAGTCGAATGTCAAAAGAATATTTTACCGTTATTTTCAAGGATCCCGTTAGACAATTCTACCCCCCCCCCCCCCCCCCCGGACTTATTAATAAGTTTCACGTCACTATTACCCAATTATAAAAAAATTGCCTTTTTGGATAATTTCAGCCGCTAAATTAAAGTTTTAGTGAGTTTTCGTCTCTTCTATTTTGGTAGGTGTACGAGAGTCTCTGTGCAAGAATTCCTTTAAGTGTTCGAAGCTGGAGCTTCCTACGCTACAGCTAATAAAACGTTTTGCCTTAAAAAATGCTTGAAAATATGGGCATCTAATTTGACTGCGCTGAAACCGTTTTCACTACTCCCTTGGAATGAAGCATTGTTCATATCAACTCAACGGTAGTTCTTCTTTCTCCCCCGGCGCAGGCAAGGAGTTTATGGATCCATTTTCTCGTAATGACAAATAAGGCGACCAACGATCCCGGATCCTGTGGGACAGTTCCGAATTGTCACTCATAGAAAATCCTTTAGAACTTATACCGGAATGCATCAAAAGTGTTCCGTATTTCTGGAAAAGTAACCCCGTGTTCGCTTTTGTCCCTTGTCGCATCTTTGAACGGCTCTAATATTTTAAAACAGACGACATGCTGTACATCGGCCACCTTAGCCCCGCAATAGTACTAGCTCAGCTAACTTGTCAATCGGTAGCTCTCAACTTATCAACAGCATGATAAGGGAGACAGCAGACAACGACACCGTAAGCCGATTCGATACCTATGTACGCCATTCTGAAAAACATATAAAACGGATCATACAAAGCGCAACCAAAAAATTTATCTCAGCAGTCCGCATTTCTATATTATGGCCAAACTATCATACGTGAGCGGCACAATTAGAAAGGTGAGAGATGAAATAGGCAGTGGTTACCCCAGTGGTTACACATTGGTGATCTGAACGCTGGAATCATCAAACAAGTCCACGACCACAGAAGGCAAATACATACGAGAATTCCCATCTCATCATGTCAGAAAGGGAAATGTTTGAATTAAGATTGGGAATAAGACCTATAACGACGCCGATAAATGCGCTTACAAATCCAACCTAAAATATGTGGAAGATCTCGACAAGGAAATGAACAATCGTGTTATTACGAGAGCTATCAGTAACTTAACTGTTGAATACAATTCCATGAAGTCGCTCAGCCTATAAAACGAACTAAGAATCGCAAAGCACAAGACCCCAAATGTCCCCGTCTGTACGACTGTCGCTATAGGTGCTACAGAGGGTCAAATACCCTCAAAAACAGATTTCGAATATCACGATAACGGTAATATGTGCTGAAAAGTGTTGTATGGCGAATTTGTAGCTCTTGTGGTTTCAGAGTAACATGTCAAAAGTCAATTTTGATTCGAGATTAGGAATAACGGTATTTTTAACAAGGTTTCACGTCAATCTCTATAACGGCTCGGTACATCCTTGAGGGTGCGCTATAGGTGTTCAAACCTTAGAAAAACTAGAATTTTTTGGTTTTCGGGAATGCCTCTGTAACGGTGGTGTATGCTGTAAAGTCATCTATGACATATTTGTAGCTTCTGTGACTGCAAATAAAATGCCAAAAGTCCCCATCGATGGGTGGGCACCCAAGGAAGTTATAAGGGGACAAAATTTACAGTTTTTAGGGAATATCACTATAACGGTATTGTTCACTAAAAAGTCTAATATGACGAATTTGTAGCTTGTACAACGCCTAATTTAATGCGAAAAATTTCAGATCGATACAATGCTGAGGGCGTTATGAGGGTTCAAGCCATACAAAAACGCAATATTTTGTTAATTGCATGAATATCTTAGTAACGGGGAGCTACGTGGGATCAAACTTTAAAAAAAAAAGTTTTCCCGAGAATTGTTTTATCTATAAGAGTAGCATGTACTGTAGCGTCCGGACACTACCGCATAAACGCACCGAAAAATTATTCCTCGCGTCATTTTCAGCAAAAGAGGGTATGGGACACACCCCAATTCTTAACCCTTTAGCTGTCACAGGCATTTGAAGATTTTTTAAAAATACATTTTCTGACACGACTTAAATCTTAATATCTCTAAAACTAGACTAGCAAGAATAGCGAAATAAGCTTATTATCATTTGTGAAATCACAAAAATTTTATTTTGCAGATCAGAAAAAATCAAACCACTTATCCGATTTAGCGCTGTTAGTTTTCTTTTTTTGTCGTTTTGTCTTTAGTCGTGCTCTGTGGCCGTGATCGTTCGGTCGCCACTCTGTGAAATAGACACTCATAGAGAAACGAGTTTCCAAACTCGGCACGACTCGTCGCAAGTTTATTATTCAGAAGAAGTTGATAAGAAATATTCTTATCGTAGAATAATAAACTAACAATGCGACTAGGAAGTGGTATGGGTGACAACCGTATCACACTCCGAATTCAGCTGTCTCTGTAACGTTTATGACTACACACGGTAGTCATCAACGCACCATGCTCCACTAGGAGTTACGGTAATGAAGAAGAAGAAGAAGAAGTTTTCTTTTTCTTGTTTAGGTAAATTTGTTGTCAATGAGAATGATCTTATTTGGGTACTTTTGCTAGTCTAGTTTAGAAGATATTAAATTTTAAGTCGTGTGAGAAAATTATATTTTCAAAGAAAATCAAGTGATCTTCAGATGTTTTGCCCCCCAATACTTCCTTAGGTGCTTACCGGTCGATAAGGACCGGTTTACAGCCCCAGGAGCTTTAAACTCATCATAGACAAAAACCCAAAAAATCCCGTTTTTCGAAGTTTTGATAAGAAATTTAGCCACTTTCTTCGAAACTGTATGGACTACAAATTCGCCATAGACATTTTTTAGCCGGAGTTATCGTTATAAATATTTTCCTGAAACTTTGTAAAAAAAGATACCGTTAGACCCCCTGGCACCGTTAGGAGTAGTCGAATCAAAATCCACCTTTGACATTTTATTCACAAACCACAAGATCTATATATCTATATATTTTCCATACACTGTAAAAACAAGGTTGAATTTTACATCGAAAACTCGTTGAATTTTACACCTTTTTTCTCGCAAAATTACACAAAACGTTTATTTTTCAACAAAATTTCTAGTATACCCACAAAATAGTGTAATATTACACAGATTTTTCAATATTACTCTATCTCAGTGTAATTTTACACCACATTTGGTGTCATTACTTTATTCTTGTGTAACTTCACATTTTCAGTGTATGTCTACCAATTTTGGTGTAAAAAATACACCTACATTTGTGTAAAACTGACTTTTGTGCATTATTGCATTTTCCTGTATCTCACAAGTGACTTGTTCTGCGTGCAGTTAGTCTGTTCCGTCCGAAATGCGTTCGTGTGAGCATCATATTATTGTTGTGTTGTAGCGCTTTTTTGCTCTTGAACCGAAGGGGGTGTGGCAGCTCTTGGCCGTTGCAATAACGGGTAGCTCTAGGACGATTTACACCGAAGAACGGGCTGCCGTAAATATTATTATAAACCCGGATGTAAATTTACATATTTGCCGGTGTAAATTTACATTTTTTTCGTGCAAATTTTGCTTATTTCTGATTTAAATTAAAATTTACACCAATTTTGTAGTAAATATTTACACCATAAATCGTAAAATTACTCTCGTTCATATAGTGGTGTAAATTTACTACTATAATAGCAGGAAAAAAAGTTTCCTCCTATTATTGGAGTAAATTTTTTTACAGTGTACATCACTTTTCAGTACATATTACCGCTATCGAGATATTCAGGAAAACCTGTTTTTGAGGGTCTTCGTACAACTGCTAGCAGCACTCGTATAGACGGGAACTTTTGGGGTCTTGTGTAGGACCTCGAAAGGAAGGCTCATGGAAAAAATCAGCTTTCCCCTAATTTTTCCGAAGTTTGCCCAAATTTTTGTTCAAATTTCCGGAGGTAGATCCTAACTCAGGTAAAATACGCAAGGTGTTCCACAGGGGGAGTATTATCTTCTACCCTCTACAATTTCTACATATCAAAGCCTCCTACATCACCGACAGGACTCAAAATCATATCATATGCCGATAACTATGGCAACTGGCAATGACATTCGAAAAATGGTATGGCACTTCGTATGTTGTTTAATGATTTTAGCCCTATTCGACTCACTGGATCGTTTCCAGATTTATTGGAAATCCCATACAAAATGATGATCCAGGGTATGACTTGGATCATCTGCCAAACTAACCCACCAGATGTCTCCGCGAACAATTTCCCTGAAATTTCCCGTATGTCATTTTGTTATTTAGTATTTTTGTTTTGTAAACCTTATTCAGAGTTAATCATTTTAATATTTCTTGAGACTTTTCCTTTTAAGTGTATCTCGAACTGTGCATAATTACAAATGCAATTTGTAATTCAGAATATCGCATTTGGGACAGATGACACGATAGTCAGCTGTTACCGATTTGGGAAATTTTGATCCGATTTCATTCGACTTGGACAGGATCAATGATCCAGTCAGTCGAATAGGGCTTTTGTCATGTCGAATCAAATGTTAATTTTATTTGAGACGTACCATTAGTCGAGATATCAACAATGGCGTTACCTTTGATAACTTCGGCAAATTGAACACCTATGCAGAAAATATGTGTGGGAAGTTCAAAGTTTGGAGTACTACCTCTTCGCAAGATTTCCTTCATCAAATTCGCTGCGCTACTCGGACTACAAGACGGTTCTGAATATTCTGAATACCGAGATTTTTAACGCTACACTAGATTTCTCCGACAATCGCGTGTATGGCACCAAATCCCCAGCTATCTCCCCTGGTGAGAAATAGCCACCCAGTAGGCTAATAGTTCTTTTCGTAGATCTAGTGCCACTAAGATGGTACATTTGAATGGATAACTTCGCTCTAACCATAAGGAAGTAAAGAGTCTCGAATAGATGACAACAACGTTATTAAACGGTATGCTCCACCTGAGGCCTGGAGTTGCTTGTTGGCTTTGGAAATGTTACTGCCTCCCTTCTGAAGAATGTGGTAATGATTTCAATGCGATTGTGATATATGATACCATTCATTCAGTGACGCTGCAATCGGACCAATAAAGTCTTTCAGTCTGGCTATTCGTTGCAAAATTTGGTGACTTAAACTGATTGTGGTGGAATTTATCTTGTCAGGCCCGCTTCCGTTGAATTTAGTGCATTTTTATGATTATGGAGTTCACTTTACATTGCAGGCCAGCAGATTTAGCTCATATAGGCGTATTCCAAAGCAAGTAAAGCTTGTTACTCTAGATCATCATATACCAAACGTTGGGTCGTGACCTCAGGTTGGTTTTGGCGTGTAAAATTTGAATGTGTATTTAATGAATTCCATGGCACCCTGCCTGTATTTATTCGTTGGACAACAACGAATATACCTAGGTCTAAAGCAAAAACCCACTAAGATCTTTCTCTTCTTCATTCTCAAATTAAATCAACTTTTAGTCACTGTTCATTTTTCATTACTATTTTCTAATTTCAGATTGACGAAGTCGGACGACCTCAAAGACTTCTACGACCCAGAAGTCAAACGACGAGGTCATCATCGGGAGGACGAAATGTCGATATGTATTTCACTGAAGTTGATGTTGGCTCTAAAGCGGCACCACCCAATTTCAAGTAAATATACTTTCAAAGCATTTACCTAATTTTCAACTTTCTATTCTACTTTATTATCCATTCCAGTCAAGTAAGATCATCGGATGACATAAGCTCAGGCTATTCCAGTGCCGAACCAATTTCAACAGGTCTAAGTCGTACCGCATCAATGACGAATGCCACAAAGCCTCGATTCAAAGCAAAGAGAGCTGAAGTAAGTGCATAGTTACAAACAATACCAAATCGCTCAATTTTTTATTTATTTCTCATTCGTCGATTTTCTCTTATTTATTTGTTTATTCTTATCAAAGGACGAAGTTTATTTAGAAAGTGACACATGCGACGCATTGCCAGAGGTTCGTCATTATCCCTTCGAATTGTCCTCTTATATTTCAAATCCTTGTGCTCCCAACTATCCTTTGCCGAGTAGATTGATTAGAACACAGCAACGGCCATACTCTGAAATTTTAGCCGATTGGAAATCGCAAGCATTTTTTGATAATGAAAAATACTTTCAGGATGCCGTTCTTGAAAGCTTGATAAATAATCAGCCGCCAGATAGTGTTGTTGGTGTTGCTGTTGAAACAAAATTAACAGAAAAAGAAGAACGACAACCGGAAAAGGAAGATATCGATAGAGGTAAACAAAAGACTATGGAGGATCTTAAAAAGACAATAAAATCTGACGAACAGACGATGAATCATAAAATCGGATCGGATTTGCTTAGTGATCCAAAATTTCAAAATATTTCCCAATTGCCAGGAATGGCATCGAAGTATGAACTATTTTGTAAATGGCTGGAGGACAATGAAAACAGAATGATTAATATAGCACAACAAGATAAACAACCTGTTTTGAAAAGGGTTAAGCAACAGTCGGAAGACGAGTTCAAGGACACAGTTTCGGCTAGTAGTGAGGACGATCTATTCCACGATACAGACAATGTAGTTGGAACATCAAAAGCAAGCGATCTCATAGATACTAGTACGGAATTGCCTAAACCGAAGATAGACTCCATATTAGAAGTTGGTGAAATCGAATCCTCTTTACCATCCCTATTGGACGATTACAATGCTTCTCGTAAAAGTTCTGCATCCGAAACCAAGCGACCAGTCAGTCATCACAAAGGAAAAGCTCCCGATCCACCGAACCTCCTTGCTACTAGCACTAGTGATGATAGTAGACCCAAAAGTCCCAATAATGATACAATTGTAGAATCGAATCCCAATGCGCCTGGAAATGATTCACTCCTCACTATTCCCAACGATTTACCCGAAACCGTGTCCGATCTCAATGGACTTACGTGCAAAGACAATGAACATCGATCGCGATCACCGTCACCCCGTCCCGATTCTAAATCGAAATCAGGCAAGGCTACGAGCTTGTTGAAATCATACCTTCCTTCCATTTTCCGTTCCCAATCACCAAAACCGGCAGCGAATGAGAGTCACGATAAAGAGGAGGATAGTCACAAAGAGACGCAAATATAGTTTTAAAACTCAATTCCCGAAGAACCTCCTGGCATGCATTTTTAAGTTTTGTTTCCTGATTATGTTTTTCTTCTTCACTGGCGAAGAGAGAGGACGATTTTCATTTGACGAACACACGCAGACATATGAATTTATCTAGGAGTAGAGAGTTTATTTTCGTAGATTCTTAAATTCAGGCAAGCATTTGTCTTTGTGGTACATCTGTTGGCTGCTTTTGTTCATTCGTCATAATTGTTATAAAAATTCACCATCCATTTTGTGAGAGTATTGTGTATACATTGTGTTTTGAAATATCGCTTTTTTGATGCAATGTTTTTGTGGCGCTGGTGTGTTGCAATTTTTGCGTATTTGCTGTGGCTTCATATATTGTTCGCTCATTCTGAATCATGTGTAAAATCCATGCTGTCTATTTACAAATATGACGCTTTCGCTTGTTTTTATACCCTTCGCTCATAGAGTGAAAGGGTATATTGTTTTTGTTACGCCGATATTATGTAACACCTCAAAGGAGCCACCGGAGGTATGGCAAAGTATATATATAAATGATCAGGGTCGGTCCCTGAATCGAATAAGCCATGTCTGTCTGTCTGTCTGTCTGTCTGTCTGTCTGTCTGTCCGTGTGTCTGTCTGTTAGCACGATAACTCCCGAAATAATGAAGCTAGCGGTTTGAAATTTTGGTCAAATGTTTGTTTTGCTAAAATCTTGGACGGTATTGAAAATGGGCCAAATCGGACCACGGGTTCCCCTACCTCCCATACAAACTACCCCTCCTTGATATTTTAATTCGGCCATAACTTTCGGTAGAATATCGCTATCGACTTGAAATTTTGATCAATGTCTCATTCTGCCATACTTTGAGTTGATGGAAAGTGGATTAGGTCCGACTACCCCTACCCCTACTTCCCCTACAAAGTTATATTCAGTCATATCTTTTGATAGGATGTCACGAAAAACTTCAAATTAATATCAAATGGTAGCCGTTGGATGTCTTGACAAGGTAATAAAGATGTGTCAGGTCCGACCCATCTACCCCTCCCTCCCCAACAAAAAATATGAAATTGAATATTGTGGGTTTTGCGTGCCTTCTAGGTCTGTACATGGGTATAGGGTATACACTCATCGTGCTATTCGCACGATTAGAACTCGGTCTCGTAACTTTGTCATTAAGTTTGTAACGCATTAAAGGAAGCATCTCCGACCATACAAAAAGTATACATATATGATCAGCATGACTTGGGAGTCGATTGGAGCATGTCCGTCTGTCTGTCTGTCTGTCTGTTGCGACGCGTTTTACTCGGCGGGTATTGAAGCTAGCAAGCTGAAATTTTGCACACGTGCTTCTTATTGTTGCAGGCTGTTTGTATGTTTGATTGATTTGATTTGAGTTCTTCTAACAAAAACTTTTTTATTTATGTACCAATTTCAACCAAATTCCACAAAAAAGTGTTTCTATACATAACACATAATATATGCAAGAATTGATCAAATCGGACAATGGGGTCATGGGGCTGCCATACAAACTTAACCCCCCAAATTAGGTTCTTCTAAGAAAAACTTTTTTATTTGTGCACCAATTTCAACCAAATTTCACACAAATGTATTTCTATTGTTGACACAAAACATATGTAAGAACGGATGAAATCGGACCATGGGGTCATGGGGCTATCATACAAATCCAACCCCCCAAATTAGGTTCTTCTAAGAAAAACATTTTTATTTGTGCACCAATTTCGAACAAATTTCACACAAATGTATTTCTATTGATGATACAAAACATATGTAAGATTGAATCAAATCGGACCATGGGGTCATGGGGCTGCCATACAAACCAAACCCCCCATATTGGTTCTTCTAAGAAACATTTTTTTACACTAATTTCACAAAACCTTGAATTAATATGTCTTTATCAAAGCAACTAAAAGTTCCGAGTAAATATTTTTATTTGCCCACTTATTTCAACCAAGCCCAAAACTTTTGTCAAGACGGAAGAGAAGAATGAGGAGGGGGATTAAATACAAGTCATAGGTACGCCGTACGCCCGAAAAAACTTTTAGCCCAAGCGAAGGGTATCCAAATTTCGGCCGCGCCCGAAATTAGCCTCGGCCCCGGGGGTTGGCGAGCGAAGCGAGCAGGGGGCGAAGCCCCCTAGTTGTAAACCTGTTTGGGCTTTATGTCTCCTTTCGTATGTACATATGTATATGTTATGTTGTAAGTTACAATTCACAGGCGGCCCAGGCTTGAAATCGTGACTATCTTGACGTCTTGATGAAATAGGTGCTCGGATAAGCAACAACGCTAATTATGTTTCTCGCCTTTCTTTTATTTATACGGCAAATAGCTGTTACAAATGATTAAAATAAAATGAAAGTAGACATTTTTCTGTTGCTACAATTTTTACAACTCTGTACCAAAAGGCATGGATGGGAATTGTCGCGCGTTGAAAGTGGCCGAATGAAAACTCAACCAGAAGTCTTCACTAATCTGAATCTCATTTATACAATGTACTGCACTGTTGATTGTATCAAATTTTCTCGCAGATGCCATCCATCCTGATCCACTCGCTGATTGGCTGATATAAATTGGTCTATGCAGTCGTTTTACTCGGTTCAGCGAGTAGTACCTGCTATTTTTATTTGGTATTTTCCGAAATTGGAAAGGTGTTCACAGTCAACCAAATTTCAAAGACTTTAGGAATCTTCTGACGAATCGGAATTGTCACATTCGGTGTCTTGTTAGGGACCAAATGCGGTACAATCTGAAAACCCCCACTGAAGTTCATCCTCTGCTATTGAAATTGCAGGAGTGCGAGCACTGTTGGACCTCACGCTAGAGACTGTAATTATGTATAAAAGAAACAGTTTGGAAAGTTTTGCTTATTTCTCTTTTAACGCGAATTTCAGCTCGCTGCCAATCACTAACAGCATAGCATGATTTTTTGTGTGTCAGTAGCGAATTAAGAAGTCGTGCATTCGATCAAATGTGATTGAGGTCTCTTACTTGTTCATGGTGTAGTAGCAGAAGCGATTGACGTTGTTTTTATGGATTGTCGGGTTTTTGATAGCTCTTGACTACAATTTTAAATATCGTAGAATAGGGTGCCATAAAAAGCATAGACGCTGACTTAAATAGGGGTTCAAATCCACGCTCCATTCAGTAATAGAGTTAGCAGTTACTCTACCCACTCCACTGAGCTACAGAATGTTCCATTCGGAACACTGACGTCTGTTCCGCAAGCCCTTCTCTGGATTAGCACTCAAACAGTGGGTATTTTGATATTATGCCGATATGCTGCCTCTGCTTCGGAAAATGAAATTTCGTGGTGATCGCGTTGACTATGAGTATGAGTACTTCTCGCCTATTATCTCAAGCGACAAGAACGAAGCAGCTGCAATAGTGTTCTCCCATAACGCCCTCGGAGTGAGGTTAGTGGGTGTATCGGACACTACCTATCACTTTGTAAGTGACCAGCATGGTTTCTTTGTCCTTGCCCCAAGAGAAAAAACTCCACTAGTTTCTCATTAGTCATTCAGTCGGGCACACTTACCATTTAAACCCCGTGGTGAGTACGGTGCAATCGTCGGCATAGGTAATTAGTTCGATACCTTCCGGGGGTGTTGGAAGGCTCGACAGGTAGATGTTGAACAATGTAATAGAGAGTACGCTACCCTGTGGACACTGCTTAATTTTCCTATGCTTTGAACAGCTTCCACGAAACTCTGTAGAAGATTGCCTTCCAGCTAGATAATTGGCAATCCATCTTACCTCTTGTGCAGGAAAATACATGTTAAGGACATCGGCCAACAGTGCAGAGTGAATGACCGTGTAGACGGCTATTATGGATGTGATGGGTGATCAGATCCAGAGCTGTTGTAGTACTATGCATCTTCCTGAAACCATGCTGGTGAGAAGCTAGCTCAGCATGTGATAGAAGGGTGGAGTGAATGAGTGCTTCGAGTGTCTTTGCAACGGGTATAGTATTGTGATTGGACGGTAGGATTCGACGAGTTTCGCGCTTTTACCGGGTCTTAGAAGGGGGATGAAATGCCTCTTTTTCCAAAATTCAGGGATGAGAAGTGTGGATATCGACAAGTTGAAAGCCATCGTTAGATATCCGATTCCCGGAATATTTACATAGATGTTTCAGCATGACCATTGAAATGCCATCTGGTCCAATGACCTTGGAGTGTTTAGCGTCCTTAATTGCTTTTGAAACTTGGTCCGCCGAAATAGGTGGGGATGACGTCATCCGTTCGGTTTCGAATCTTCCTGTTTATTTTGCAGTTGAGTATCTTGGACTTGGGATGTTCCATAAACTGCTTATTGCACAAGCTCGTGTAAAGTTTCGGATTTGAAGGGGTTTTCTTGCCGAATATGATGGCTACACTGCCCTTGTTTTTGGTTGGATGAAACAGGGCGCAGACCGTAGCTCAGAGCGTGCTGACACCTTTTGAGAGGTCGCAGCATTCGAGATGCTCGTTCCACTTTTCTTTTTTGTAGGGTTTTACTTGCCGATTAATTTCGGAGTTAAGCTCGTCTTAGGTTGTCCCGTTCGTCGGCTCACCTTGCGGCAGTGGTAATATGGCCGAACTTTGGCACTTGAAATCGTTTCATACGCTGTCGACATCACCATCATGGCAAGCGTTAATGGCATTCCTGAAATGAAAAAATAAAAATTTGATTCTATCAGCTCCTAAATCCTCCGTCACCCTGTTCACCACCTTCAATCAGGAATATAAAAGGCGAAATTCACGTACCAACAATACGCGACCCCAAAATTCTTGATGTTACCATTGACCATTCAAATTTAACACCTATGCGAACAATATCTGCGATAAACTCAGGAGCAAAAACAAAATCCTCAAAGCTCTAGCCGACAGTACATGGGGCACGGACAAGGAAACATTGTTGGCTACTTACAGAGCCGTTGGTCTTCCCTTAATCAGGTGAATATATTTTTAACACATGTATGCGGCATGGATGACGATGGCTAGCTAGCATACTTTATTTATTTATTTATTTAACCAAATCAAGGTTTTACAATAATAATTACATTTTATATAAAACTAGGGAAACTAGGATATAGTAAGGGACTTAACCAAATTTTGCTTAAATGTAAGTTTGGAAATACCTTGGGAATAATGGACACTAACAGAGTTAAAATTACGACAGCATCTGTTTATGGGTTCATTGTAGCCATAAACGGTTAGGTGTTGATACTCCTTCAGGAGAGATGTATGTCTAGTACGTCTAATTTTGTTGGATAGAAAATCCACATTAACTGGACCATTAATTACATCGAAAGTAAAACATGCACTAAGAAGCGTTCTTCTTGAAGAGAGTGACATTAAATTTAAACTACCTAATCTGTATTCGTATGAGGGAAGATTGCGGAAATCGGCAGGATCATATAGATTTCTTAGAGCAAAAAGGAGGAATTGTTTTTGAATCGACTCAAATCTGTTGCGATGAATTTCATACACCGGATTCCAAACAACACAAGCATATTCAAGAAGGGGTCGGACTAATGTGGTATACAAAGATTTCGTAACCCAAAGATTCTTAAATTTTCTCGCTCGCCTTTTAATGAAGCCGAGTTGCTTGTTAGCAGTAGACAGTACCATATCATACTGGAAATTGAAACGTAGTTTGTTGTCCAAAACAACACCAAGGTCTTTTATGTGGTCAACTCGGTTAAGTGCAACGTTATTTAGATTATAGGGGTTGGTTATAATTAGGCTCTTACGGGAAAAGCTTATTACTTGGCACTTGTTAACATTGAGATATAAATAATTTTGATTGCACCATTCCTCGAGGGATTTAAGCTTGAGTTGAAGAAATGCAGCGTCAGAATGTGATTGAATTATGTGGTACAATTTTAGGTCATCAGCATAGAGTAGGTGGGGTATATCGGATAATAAATGAGATAGGTCTGAAATGAAGATATTAAAGAGTAGAGGACCTAAATGACTGCCTTGTGGTACACCAGAGGATACAGATATATTTTTAGATAGATAACCTTGGAATTTAACAATTTGATTTCGATTAAGAAGATATGAGCGGAGCCAACTAAGAAGAGACCCAGTTACCCCGAATTTATGTAATTTCTTAATTAGGATTAGGTGATCCACTCTATCAAAGGCTTTGCTGAAATCTGTATAAACTGCATCAATCTGATTCCCCTTTTCCATTTCACACAAGACCTCTGATACCAGGATTATTAGATTGGTTGTGGTCGATCTGCCTTTTCGAAAACCATGTTGCTGTTCATTAAGAAGAGGTTCAGCGACAACGGTCAGCTTATCGCAAACCAATTTCTCAAATAGCTTAGGAATTACCGATAAAATGGCTATGCCCCGATAATTGTCGACTATTCGTTTGTCCCCGCTCTTATGAATTGGTGTAACATGGGAAAATTTCCAATACGAAGGAAATTCGCCTGATCGTAGGGATTTATTAAATATAAAATGTAGAGGAATGAGCAATTGATTCAAACATTCCTTAACAAAGACGGGAGGTATTAAGTCGGGGCCAGGTCCTTTGTCTACACTTAGCTCTCCAATTGCTTTAGATATTTCCTGCATTGTTATTGTAATTTCGCTAATAAGACTTATTGAGTGATGGTCAGTCAGGGGCAATGAGGAACTCGAGTTTCCCAATGAGCAGAAACTGTTTTGAAAATGGTCAGCGAAAAAGTTGCAAATTTCTTGGGGGCAAGAGGAGGAAACGGAGCCGCTGGACATGGAAACCGGGAAACCAGCAGTTTTACGTTTCATGTTAACAAAGTTAAAGAATTTTTTCGGGTCATCGATAATTCTCTCACCCATTATGTTGACATACATTTCATATGCGTCACGGGATTTCAAGGAGAACTCATTTGCAAGCTCATCATACTTTTTCTTAACGTCGAGGCAAACATTGGGATCATTTTTGATAATTTTGTAGAGTTTATTTCTTTGGTTTCTAAGGCTTCTGAGGTTTCGATCGAGCCAGGGTTCGGAAAGCGGGTTGCGTTTTCGAATTTTAGGTACATACAGTACCAAGAAGTCCAAAAAGAAGCTCGAGAATTCTCTAACAATCGCGTACTTTGTTCTAAACCGTCACGTTTCCGGGTGAATAACAGCTGCCCAGAGGCTCCCGCACAACCTTGGATCAGCTTCGCTCCAGATGGCCCGCGACTAAATTCATATCTGTCATAAGTAATGGAATCGCTGACACCTCCCCTGCTTGCGGAGCTAGTCCAATATGGCCTATATTTTCCATTGCCTTGCTGCTTCTACGCACCTAGAACCACTTGCGTTATGGCACCTAGAACCACTTGTGTTATGGCCAGCTTTCGAACTGTCTCACCGTTTGATGATAAATGACGTATGCATGTGTTTACACTTTAACTCCGGATTACATCATGTATAACCTTAATCACCACATTAATCCATTTTGAGACTTCATGTGTCGTATCCTTTATTATAATGATAAAACTTAGCGGACAGCATAAATATATATACATTATATGCAAAGTCATGAAATGATGAAACAGGGAAAATATGGACTTAGGAGCTTTCTTGACGGCGAAATGTTTCCTTGCTACGGTCAATAGAGGTTGGTTGGGCAACATGATCACAAACACCCACCATAACAATGGATGTCACTAAAGGTAGACATAAACTATGCGATTAATTGAACAATCAAATGTCATTTCTGTGGAGAAAGTTCATTTTTTAGGTTCCACTACCGAATTCGCTAGAGAAAATTTTTTTGCTTTCTGCACAGAAAATGTGTTTTCTCCACAGAAATGAGCTTTTATTGTTCAATCGATTGGATAATGTATGCCGCCGATTCTTAGGGAAAAATGTAAGTTGCAAAGGTGCATCCGAAACGCAAAAATGCAGAATCTGATAATGTAACCCAAATAACACTTACACGGGGTGCCCCAGTTTTGGATATAAAATGCCTGAAATTGCAGTTTCAGAAGCATTGTGCGAATGACAGTCTATTAGCTTCCCTGTCTCGGAATATTCGTGACCCCGAAAATAGAATCTTCCTAAGGCTGCGGATTTAGATTAGGCGCCAACTGAATTTTTTCAACTTGAAATTTTTTGCCTGTAGTACGTGCATTTCTACGGTTCAAATCCGGATTTTAACACTCTAAAGCCGGCCCCACACCGACCGGAGTGTGGCAAACACCGCGCAAAATACCGGTCCAAGAATGATACCATGGATTCGCTCAACCACACTACTGCACGACTTTCGTATCGATCTTTTGTACGGGGTTTGCCACACTCCGGTCGGTGTGGGGCCGGCTTTAAACGTCGTAAAAAAGTTTATCTAGTGCTGTAGTTGTAATTATCTTGAAGCCATACTGAATTTTAACTAAATTGATGTGAACCGTTGGAGTTTTTCAGGTTTTTAAGAACCATCTTATACATATAATCTATTCAACGCAATTCTTTCGTTTGTAGCATTCATTCCTACATTCTTTGCCAGACCTACCCTTTGATTTTTGTTGAAGCTTGAAAAGTGTATTCACAAACTGAATGAAATCCAATGTTCATTGTAAATGGTCATGCCTTGCAAAAAAAATCACTATTAATTTATTTCATTCACATAGTTTCTCTTTCTGGGCGTTTTCTGTTTTAAAAGACAACTAAAGAAAAACTACTTGTGACTAATAAACGATTTTTTTTTAAATTTAGGTATCTCATTGTTATTCTAATAAAATATATTTTTTTTTTATTTCAGGAAAAGACAATGTCAGCTAGCTATTCAACATTGCCACGTACCAGTAAGAAAGGCGAAAAGACCGTTAAAACACGACCAAAGTCTGAGAAATATTAGAGACAACATCCTGTACGCTAGGGGAATCATATGAAAGTTCTTTTTGCGATTCACGTGTCACAATAAAGCGTTTCCTCTAAGTTCACCTAACGGGTGTAATGACACTTTTACACATATTATAGACGTAACAGCGACTCGCGTTGTTTTGTGTACTATGTGTATATGTTATTCTATAGCCTGCATCCGTCAGGAAACAAGAAACGCACTAACTAATATTGTATTTAAATAATTGTAATTAGTCGAAAAGATTTTCTGAAATGCATTGACAACCTATTGCATAATAAGCCGTTTTTAATTCACTCGCGATACAATTTTGTTTTCACATACAAAATATTTTATACAATGAATGGACGAGTTTCTTCTTAAGAAACGGTGAAAAAATGTGACGGAACTAGTTAATGTAAAGATATGTAAATGAGTCATGGCATTTTACGTGTTAGAATAGGTTTAGACGACAATATTATGAATATTAATTTATTGGTTTGTTTTAAATTTCATATTCATAATAATTTATGCATTAAAAATAAAACAGAAATTGTGCTCTCTATGTTATTCTTCCTCCCCGATTTAAGGATTAGTACCATCATGATTATCGTTAAATATGTATTTAGTTGAAAATGTTTTATATATTTTTTTGTGATTTTATTAAACCATTATAAACTCAAAACTTTGCGTTTATATTTATGTTTCTTAGGTTTACGTCCGGCTTTTTTATCGCGTTTTTTTTACAGCGGGTCTTTGACAATGTGTTAAATTTTCAATAAAATTTTCTGGTGCTTTAGTTTAACATATGGTTATATTTTAATAGTAAATTATTTATAATACGTTTATTATTGCGTTACATACTTTTTAATAACTATATTGCTTTGTCTTAATTAATACATATCTCTATCGCTGTGACGTAATAGTTCTCGGAAAGCCAATAGATAAAAATTAGAAGACTGTGTATGTTTTATTCCATCGATACAAAATTAGAAACGAATGCTAATAAAAGTCGCCGTAGTACACTTTATGCTTTTCTATCTAGTTCTGGGATAAAAATAAAATAAATTTAGTTAATAAACATTTTTTTTTATACATAATCACAACTTAGCTCAAATCCATAGGTAATTTCTTTTATCTAATCTATATAAACTCGTTAATAATTTTAACTTTAATCTCAAACTTTACTACACATACATATTTTATATAAAAGGATACAAACTACATACATTACATTGCATATACCTACATACTTAAGAGTTGTCGATTACGATTCACACGCTCGCATTACAATGGCCGTGGAATTTCTTGTTAAATAAAGAATACATAAAAACGTGAGATAATGATTATTTCGTGAAATATTATTACAAATAATTATGAAATTCATAAAACAATAGGGATGTTATAGACACGTTCCCGCTAAATAAGTCTAAAATACGAGTAATATAATTCTTGTAAACGTTAGAGTGCTGATGCAGATTACGAGAAATGCTGTTTTTATAGGTTAGGTGAATTGTATTAAACAGAGAAGAATTTATGATACATTTTAAGAGAATTTTGGTTGTACGATTATAAAGAAGAATATTGATATAGCATACTAAATACATAAGATTTAGATCTTTACGGAGAAAATATGAATGTTGTTTTTTTTTGTCTAAAATGCTGTGAAGAAGCATGGGTAGTTTTTTAGAATGCTTTATTGGGTTGAGGGCTTAGGAGGCAAGACAATTATTATTTATTTTGGTCTATATTTTGTATGTTTTAAAATCCTCCATATGCCACTCGTTATTAGAATATGGGCGATTGTATGTTCGGGGATCAAGTTTACTCAACACGTATACTGAATTTTTGCCGTCTTTCCATTTGATCATAGTAATAACCTAACCCAAAAATTATTTTCATTACAAATCTTTATTTTCTATGGCTGCTCTTGCCATAAAATAAGCTTAACAGGCGTGTCCTTCTTCTCCAATCGGTGTCCCATTATCGGCTTTTATACCTAAATAGTAACCTTTCACTCGGAGGGACAATTAATTTCAGGATTATTTTCTAGCTGTCAGTTAATGTAAACGTAAAAAGTCGTTAAAATATTGAGTAATATTTTACCGTTATTGTGTAATCGTATCTTTTGTGAAAGTAAACGAAATCACATATTAAAATCTACCACTCAATTAATTAATTAAATCATCATTCACATCAATTTTTGACTTAGCAAAAAAAAGAGTATAATTTGGTCCTCTGAAGCCCATGTCATAAATACTCCGTCAATCGAGAATGTTGCATTATCAGTCCGTACAAGAGATCGACGAATTGGAGGAGGTTCGACTGAAGGGCAACCCTTCTCGCGCTTGATAGCTCCATGAAATTCGTCTGATCACTTGTCGTTGGATCGTACGATGAATATGAATTGTATAGTGTATGTAGTGCAAAATTGTCAGATATTTGCATTGCAATCGATCGATGATAGTGTATGGCGACTCTAAGGCAACACACACGGACAATCCATGGATGAGTGTGCAGCCAAATGCAAAAATTTTTACCGCAAATGGTGCAATTTTTGCTACATTCATTTGAAAACGAGACGATGCCTGGTTGCATTCAACGAGGAAATATTGGGATAAGTAACTGAAAAAGTTTCTCTTACCACGTTCAGCTAACCCCGAAAACGGTCAATATGCAAAGTAGCAGAAATTTTCCCTGCATATATTGGAATGTTATTTTTGGTGCTCGTCGCTGAATAGTCGATATGCGAACTAAGAATCCAATTGAAGTAAAATTTTTCTGTCACTTTTCTCGTTAGCTGAATGCAGCCAGTGATTTTTTCTGAATTTTCTGCTCCTATAACAGGAGCATGACCCCGTAGTCGAATTTTGCCCATTTTTACATGTGTTTGGTGTTTTCGACAAAAACGCAATAATGTGAAATTTGGTGAAGATTGGAACACAAATAAAATGTTTTTAGATGAACCTTATTTAGGGGTTGAGGTTTACATGTCAGCCCAATAACCGCAAGCTCAGATTTTGGTGATTAGATATACAGTCTCCAACAGAGATAAGCATGTGTCGGAAAATAAGCCTAAATTTTGGAGATTTTTCCCTAAATCGGAAACACTGAACAGTGCATTCAAAATCATATCACAAGTGTGTATTATTTTTTCGACCTTTTTTTGATTGGAAAAATGTTTTAAATACGTCGCTTATGGATACTGTTGTGTGAAAAATTATCAAAATTTGTACGGAAAAATGTTCACTTCTCTGAACACTACCGTCACCACGGTAAATTAACTAAGCTTGGAGGTAGTTGTTGTAGCGGCGCAAGTGAGAGGGAGGGGGAGCAAAGCTAATAACCTGAAGTTAATTGGGATATACAATAAGCCAGTAGGCTGCAGTATTGGGCGCAACCAGCCGAACCTATCTCAGCGCCATATCCATCCAAGGGGGGGGGGTTTATCGTCGTTATTCGTATATCGTTGGTTGGCATCCTCTCTTCCAGATCAAGATCTCAGAGAGCAATGGGTGTGGGCTGCACAGTCGAAAAGATGAATCACGTTTGCGGGCTAGCTCCACACGCTGGGTAAATGTCGGCAATAGTGCTATTGATTCGAGACCAAAATGAGTTTAGTCTGAAACACCATCCTGGAGCGAAGCTGAGCCAAGGAGGTACGTTTGACTCTAGGTAGCTGCTGTTCGTCAATAGAGATGTCAGGTGGTCGAACGGAAGGACACAATTTTCCGACAGATCGTTCGTGGCTTTGATTACCTCGTTAGCATGCAATTGCTTTAGAACCGCCTTTTTTTGTAAGTGTTGGTGTTATCGAGGGGAATTGTTTTGAATCTTTGGACTTCACTTTCCTTGTCCCTTAGCGAACGTCTTACGTGACGTGGCGGTGGGATTTTGTCCCTAAGATCGTGGTTCGGGTGTTTACTACGAAAGCAACCAGCAAGATATTGCTTAGCGAGGAGCTCATTATGACTTTTCAGATTCAGCAAGTTTGTCTCTTGAGGTGTTGAATGGTCTATGATCTTTATAATTGTACGCATCGCTGCATTCTGACACATTTGTCGTTTCAACCCCCTTTATTGGGTGTCGCACAGATTGTTCGTGCATATAAATGCTGGCTGCATAATTTACTACAGGACGACCGATGGCTTTATACGTGGTAACGTCTCCTTTTCTGTTCTCCATTTGCTGCCAGAAAGAGATTTCAGGATCTTGTTCCTGTTAATAATTTGGTCACATAAGTTGTTGGCGTTGCTGTTGAAAATGCCATGATTGTCTATTGTGACGCCGAGGATTTTGGGGCGACGAACAGTAGGGACTACGGTGTTGTTTACTTTGATGTCTAGCTGTAAGTTGTATTCGAGGTTATACGTGGTAAAAAGCGTGGCCTAAGATTGAGGATTCTTAGTTCAGGTGCCCCATGTCTAAACTCCGTACTGGATTGACATCCAGCAAGGTTGTTTGCAACCCATTTAACTGTATGTAACGGTGTGGATAGTTACGAAGATCCGTCAGTAAGTGATTCACCGTATCAAACGCTTTCGACAGATCTAATCTAATTGGTGGTAGTAGACTTTGTTGGAAAATATTGGTTGGACACAAAGCATCCTAAAATTATACTAAATATCGATGTACACCTACTTACGTTCTTAAATATATTAATAAATCCATAATATTTAAAAAAAACACTATCCTTTTGTTAAATAAATAAATCTATAATATTTAAAAAAAAATACCGGCGTACAGAGGGCTGCGCCCGCAATACGAGGGTTTTTTAGAATTTTGATGCATAATGAATATTTTTTGTATGTATATTTTATAAGCAATAGATAAGAATTGTGCACAGCATTAATGAAATGCTTCCTGTAAATCTATTTTTGGATTGGTCTAATTAAAGGTGGAACGCGTTTATTTACTATTTACCCAGTTTGTATAAAAGTACTCCAAGGCAAATCTACAGGCATTTGTCGATTTAAGATTTCTGATTGCCTTTGAGCAAAAAGAAACTCAGGCAAACGTAAGGATGGCTTGGCTTTATATATAAACTGAATTATTAGCTGTAAATCTACTGTTATTGTTTTTTTAATCAAGGAAAAGCAACGTATATGAAATTATTCCATTGTGTCCCCTGACATAAGAGCCCACGCAAGCTTCCTCCTCTCCTACTCCTATGAGTATTGAACAAGTATACTTTTGCAGCTTCAGGGACACCCTGTTAATTTGGTCCTACAAACTTCAAAAATTTGTGGCAAACACTATTACCATTCTATGCATTTCCACAAAATTTCATGTTCATTGTTTCATCAAGTTAAAAGATATGCATGGAAGAAATGCTTAAGAGCCTTCCCTTGCATTGTGAAAGGCCCTTATCAAATACTTACTTGGCTATATTTCCGGTTTGGATACAGTTATTCGAGTGAAAATTCGTAGACATATTCCACATGTAATTTTCTAGCAGAATTTTCATATTTGAAAACCTAAGAGGGACTACACACTAACAAATTGAAATTTTACAAATTTACTGTTATTTACTTTTCCTTAGCAAAAGTCAACAGTCATAATATTTAACGTATATAAGGCCATACTGACCAATCTTTGTGCAAAGTTTCATATCGATCCCTATAACGGTTTAGAAAAACGGAGGTCGAAAAGGAAGTTTAACTTTAAACGCCAATAACTTTTTTACCGTTACTCGAAACTGGAAAGATTTAACTGATATGAGATGTACGCGTTTAGATCTTTGATTTAAATTCCCATACGTCAATCTCGGATAAAAACTAAAAAAGTTATCTTTTTCCTACCAACTTCTAAGGTATATGTGCCAACGACTGTAACCATTCTACACATTCCTACCAAATTTCATGACAATCGGTTGAGCCGTTCGCGAGTTATTTAGTGAACAGACGGACGGACGGACAAAATCGATTTCATAAGGGTTTTTTGAAAAAAAATTTCTAAAAAACCCTAAAAACACTATCCTTTCGTTACATCCTGCTCAGCTATTACAAATATTTCCTTTTCATGCTATCAATGCCTTTAGTAATGTAATGAGTTTCCTTATTGCGGGTAAATCCGCCAGGATGAACATCAATCTTCAGCATACCATCATCATACATTTTTCTCCATACGCATTATGTCAGCCTGAAATAATGATTTCCTTTTCGAAAAGGAAAAGGTTTTAATGGCTTATTCCCTTTTCAGATTTCTTCTATAGGCATGGCATGGCCGCATGTTGGCTGGCCCGGTGCGGTGGCCCCATCATAACAGATGTCACTGACACTATAATAATGTCTTGTGAAGACGCACAGTCAGGAAATCAAAAGTGAACAAACGAATATTATATGTTTACATACGTATAAACGTATATAGAGTCCTTTTTATGCTATATGCAGTGATATCGTTGTTAAAATAATACGCTACACTGGTTTTATTCAATTGAAACATAAATCGTAAAAGGATATTATCGTTAAATTGTGGTAGAGGTTTGAACACTATACGTATGCTGTGTACATACGAAGTCCTTTTGTCTTAGATGAAATTCCGATGAATGGATGTTTTACCTACTAATGGGGGAAGTTGTATGCGAGAAAAACGTTTGGGTATATGTAGTTAAAAAACGTTTTCGGAAAAGGAGAAAAGTCAAAGTGATCAGAAATCATTAATTTAGTGTGCTCAAACTCAAGCCATGATTAATATTTTGTCGAAGAACAATCAGAAAAAAATCCCTTGAGTATAGAATAATCAAAAACAGAACGCAATTAATTCGATTCACATTTTCGTCTGATATTAATTTCAGACAATGATCAGGATCGAATATATGCAGCGACTTTCTCAAACTATGTAACTTTGGATAACGTCTGAAAAACGACGAAGAGAAAACAAAATTCACGTCCTCCAACCAACATTTTTAAAGCCACAATAGGCACAAGATTTCTAGGCTGTCTATGCTTAGGTATTGTTCCCATTCACTCCCTCCCTCTTACGATGCGCAAGTCTCCAATCAAACTTTATGCATTCATAAAAAAGTAATTTTTACTTAACTAAACATTTTCGTCCTTTTCCGGCTGTCATTTTCGAAAACCCCACTCCCATTAGTTGAACACTTCACCGTTTTAACACTCACCAAAATTCCCATAGCGAAAATTAATTCAATGCCACACTCACGCATTTACTAATTCTTTTCATAAACTTACGCATGAAAACACCATGAAATGTCCATGCTCCTGGCCTGGCCTAGTGTTTCTTTTCACCGCGACTATGTGACCCATAAAATTGTCTACTTTCTAATGACTTGAGGGAGAGGAACCCACCCAATCTTCTTTAGAGTAAACATTCAATTTATTTTCGGTCGGCATCCGCCCATCAGCCGGCAACTTTCCCAAAGATTTTTAATCTTTTTTTTCGGTGATGGGGCTGATGCTGACGGGAAATCAAGGAATTTAAGAAAAATTTACTATACCTAAGTATATATACTTTTTTGCTTCATTTCATTCCAGGCCGAATTAAGTTCTATTTTTCTAAAGAAGACACGGCAGTTTTATAATAAAAACCATGAACAAAGACCAACAACGGACTTGGGCGAACCGAAGAAAAAAAAGTTGATGGACATTGTCCTCCGCCGACGTCATAGAGTATACCGTGCCTGCCAAGACGTGGACATTTAAACCGATTATGTTAATTAAGTATGGCACCAAGAGGGAGGAGAAAAAAGTAATAGAGATGTCAAATCAGCACACCTGGAATTGTTCACGAACAAAAAGCAAAAGGTGGCGATTAGATTCATCAAGTAGTCTTGTTGAATGATGAAGTTAAGTTGTGAGACGTTTCATGGATTGAAGGACGAAATTTCCGGTGCTTTCAGAAAGTTTTCTTTTTTTCCTTCGTTATTCATTTGTGCGACTATAAGCGTCGTTAATCCTATTAACGGTGGACGTCTATTAATGGGAAGTTTGTCCTGAAAAAATGGGAAACTCTTGGCTGGCTTTGGCATAAGCTTTTGTTGGAGATTAATTTGTTAATGAAATTATACATATCTGGAATACATTTACATTTACCAGTTTATTTAATTTTGGCTCCACAAAGCTTTCCTTGAATTGTCTGTGCGTCGTCAAAGTGGATGAACGTTATTTTTTGTGGAATTTTAAAAGCTATTCTTTAGAGTTAAAAAAATTGGCAAAATTTACCGTTATTTGGAAAAGAAAAAATAGTACTGAGTAAATTGGAATGTGTTATTAAGATTCGTTTCAGATTTTGACCAAAAAATGTCACCAAGGGTATTGTTTGCATCAATTTTACAACGTACCATATATGGTACACCATGCACTAGGGCATATTCAGAAATATCTATACATACATTCCGATCGTTCTTAGTTGATGAAATTATTATCCTTTAGTCTTGGGTAGGGTAGGATATGTTCATGAAATGTTAATTATCAGCTTTTTCAAGTTGATGGTGCCTTTTATTGGGCCCAGAACAGGTCCAAATAACTAAATTTTTATACAAATTATGTCACCGATCCATTTTTCCAGGACATTGCAATTTTTTATGAAAGCTAGGTTAATCAGTCCTGTTAAGGATCCAAGGAAAGGGAGCTGCAATAGTTGATTTAGAAGGATCGTTTTTGTCATTTTGTTTTCTATATAGCACACTGGTCAGGGCTTAGCGTTTAGGTAGCTGCTTCGGTACACAATGTAAATTCTACTATTTTCGCTTTGCTGGGAAAACGGGCTATTTTCTAGGAAAATAAAGGCTGATTCCGTGTTCAGTGACCGATTTTACATAAGGGGAGGTCAGTTTCGATAATGGGTTCAGACCCCATGCATTTATGGGATAATTTGGACCGTTATTTTTTATAAATAAGATCTGCTGCATGGCCTACTTTAAGAAAAACATAAATGTCGGCGACTTGCCTTTCACAAGGACCTAATGGATATAAGGGACATTTGACCAGGCAATTTTAATTTAAAGTTTTACGGTATAAAAAGAAACTCCCTTTATGTCGTTACGGATGGAACAAATTTAACAAAAAACGAAGTTTTTCAATGTACTGCACGCTCTGAAATTAGAATTAGAATGAATTTGCTGTGTGGTGATGCAATTGGTGCAATGTACTTTGTATGGAACACAGAATCAGCATAACGTTTTCCAATTTTGATGTGATCGAAACCTAAGCGCGGCCTTTTTACAGTTGAGGAAAATCTGCAACAGCGGCCTTGCAATCGAAAATTGTCTAATTCTAACTTTAGGACCTCGTTGGCTCAGTGGGTAGAAAAGACACTCTCGTGGGTTCGAATCCCAATGTCGCCATGGAAGTTTATATTGTCTTTCTATGGAGTGTGCTTCTACGGCAGCGAGTTCTTCGATGTAAATCGTCTTGGAGTTACCCCTTGTTATAATAACAAGCAAGAGGTGCCAAAACCCCCTTCGATTCAAAAAGAAAAAAAAAGAAAAAACCTTTAAATCGTCTCGTGCTAGCTGCCTAGCTAGTCGTAGGTAGGTACTTGACTTTTTTTTACTTACTTTACTTTTAACATGATTTGCAAATTCCTCAATTTGAAATGCAAGTTCATGAAAATGACATGGAATTTGTTAATTTCAAATGAAACTTTATCAACCTTATTTGGAAATTTGTCAATTTGTAATGGAATTCGTCAACATGATATGGAAGCTCAAAAATTTGATCTGGAAATCCTCCTTGATATGGAAATTCGTCAACTTGAAATGGAAAACTTCAACATGAAAAAAAACGTTAATATCATTGGAAAATGTCAAAACGACATAATGAAAATTCATTATAGTGTTTTAGAAATTCGTCAATTTGGTAGGCATAAATCGACGATATTTAAATTTGGTACTTCTGATCGTACGGCTTGACAACGTTTTCGTGCTCTTGAATAAAGAGTATTTACATATATCTTTCATAAATATGGCTCTCGGCAGTTGGAGAAACCTTAGGTTAGGTTAGGTTCAGAGGCCGCCAGGTCTACAACCAGCGTACTTAGGCCAGAATTTTGTCCATTGTGGTACCATCGAGAGAATCGTGCCTCTCCTAACCGCTTATGACAGGGAACCAGCCTGTGCTAACAATATATCTGTTGAGCAGTATTGGGCTCACATCACGAAGGTCATCGGTATCATAAAAATACCTTGCGCCCAGAAAACGCCTCCGTTTCTCGGACAGGGCGGGACAGTGACAAAGTAGGTGGTGCACACTCTCTTCCTTTTCTTCGTCATCACAACTTCTGCAAAAGTTGTTGTGAGGAATTCGGAGTCTTCTTGCGTGCTCTCTAATAGGGCAATGCCCCGTTATTACCCATACCACGTTGCGAATATGCTTTCTGTCCAAGGACAGTAGCATTTTAGAACGGATATTGTCTCGTTTTGGGTAGAAACCTTAGAAACCAATGAACACAAGCAACGCCAACCTGATTCACCAGTTGCCATGGACGAGCTACAGCTCTTAGCATTAATCTCCTGATTAATGCTGTTGAATCAGTTGTCTACCTCCTAAGCGTAAATGCGTGAGTTCTAGTCGCAACAGGTTGTTTTTGTTGGGGGGAAGCAGAAAAATTTAAACTTTATTAATTTATCATTTTATCATTTATTTTATCTGCCAAAACTCATTCAGGTTTCAGGGCCCAACAATTGAAGGAAATTTGCTGAATTTTATCCGTCTGGGTAAACGTTTTCTGTATTTTTTTTTTGCAATAAATTGTTTCTTCTTCTTTTTCCTTACCATACATTTCTTATACCGCTCCATGGCATCGAATCGCTGATGTAGGAAATTCAGTGAGTTTGTTATTAAATTGCAAAGAACATTTCATAAGAAAATTCTTATTGTTACCCAGAAACGGTTGAAGGAATAAAACTGGTCTAGTGGAATCGAGGCTCTATTGGACATATGTATTTAAATTTCCTGACATACGAAAAAAGGCGTTGATTTCTTTCGGACTGAAGTGTAGTCTAGTATCATGGGATAGAGAAGAAGAAGAAGAAGACCAGTCAAAATTACAATCGTGTCCGATCATTCAAAAGACGCATTGTCCTGATAAAAAAAAAACACGTTCCTTTTTGCCCCCTAGATGGTAATCCTTTGAATTTGGGAGTTGATTTAAAAAAGTAAATGTTGGAACGGACGTGTCACACAAAAATAAGGAAGACCAGCATTATAATTAATTAGTTGTTAAAAGTGTTATTAATTATAATGCTGGAATTAGTTGTTAAAAATGTTATTGAAGTAAGTCGTTTATGGTTTTAATTGGTTTTTCGGGAGGAGTTTTATATTCAAAAATGATCCCGCGAATTTGTTTCGCCCCAGACGCAATGGTCCCAAATACGATGAAATTTAAGGTTCTAATCACTTTAAGACTCTAATTTGTGAGCGTCTACTGTATAAGTAAAGCAAGCACACGCATGGGACACCATATTCGAAAAGGAAGCACCCTTATTAATTTTTTTAAATTTTAAAATATAATTTTTTCTCAAAACTACTTTGCTGGAAGTAAATTGATTGTGAATCATAAAGATTTGAATGTTGACGCCGCGCTACCCTCTCCCTGTTCATGATCGTCACTTGATTCTGATTCTGAGTAAATCCACTCTGTAAGTCCTCTATGAATCAATAAAGGTTATCTTCGAATCATACGAATCCATAAATTGAGCGATTAGCATAACAAATCGTAAATTGAAAAAATTCCATTTTATGTGAGCAGAAAAACAATATACCACACAACAACAATCACAATCTCACTTAGTCACCGTAAGTATTGGAATATGTATCGCATAATAATAATAATAGGTGCGTTTTTTGCAACATCCCGTGAGTTTTGGGTAACGAACTCCATATAAAAAAATGACAATTGCCCAGATAATTTTCACCAGTGCCACTACACAACACGGGATAGAGTTTAAGGGAATCAAATGTAGATGACTAATGTATAGGGAAGAAATAAGGGAATTTTGCTTTTCTATATTGGCGTACCCGTAAAAAAATAGCAATTCAAACCAGGGACGTAGCCAGGATTTTGTTTGGGGGGGGGGGGTCCAACGGAATTTTCAGACGCGCGACAAATTTATTGTTGAAAAAGTGGATACACTAAATATTACACTGGTGTGTTATGAAACGTTGAGAATAGCTGGAACCGCGTAACCTGACTTTTTAGTGTAATTATAACCATCATGAGTGAAAAGGATTTACCAGTGCCTCTTGCAGAACGCATCATGATTTGTTTTTTAGTCAAAGCAAATATAAAATCCGCGGAAACTAATCAAAAAGTACTAGAGAAGTTCCAGAATGAGTGCCTCTCTAAAACCCATGTGTATGAATGTTTTGAAAAGGCCGAAAAGTTGAGGGAAAGTTGCCACATGCGCGCCACCTAGTGTCACCGATGAAAACGTAAGCGCCGCCACCGTTGAAAAACTCATTGTGGAAGACCGACGAAGTAGTGTAGGCTACATGACTGGGGAGTTGGGCATAAACGTAAGTAGTATTGGGAAAATATTCATGAGCGGCTAGGCTACCGAAAACCTCAGGCAGATGAGTGGCCGATAATCGCACGTAATTATTTTTGTTTTTATAAAAAAAAACACAAGTCATCACGTACCTTCACGATTGATATTAGTCAAAATTTCCAAAGAAATTGTTTGCTTGAAAAAAAGCTCTGTTTAAAGACTATTTTATCGCATTCTGTATTTTTGTAGCAATGCTCAGAACCTGCGCAGCGGAAAGTTTAAAGTTCCAAGCTCGCATGAAAACACGTTCATACGTCCAATAAATAAAATCTGAGTGAATAATAATTTTCGACAACAGACATTTTTAGCATAGACTCCGCGCAATTTATTTTGAAGGGTTGTGTTCAGAGAAGTGTGTATTGATATTCGGATTTATCTAGTTTTGAAAAGAAAACCTCACATAAACCAATTTTCCATGTCGGATATTTTTTATGATGTTCAGTCCCACAGAATTTAGACAAAAATATGTTACCACCTGAATATTTTGATATTTTATACTGTAATCACTAAAAATTCCGTTATAATATTGAAAACATTTCGGGAGGGGTCCGGACCCCATGGACCCCTCCCCTGGCTACGTGCCTGATTCAAACCAAATAAAAGTATCTAACTCATGGTGGTTTTAGATTTTACAAATAAATAATCGTCTTTTGTGAAGAAATCCACCAAATCTAAAAAATAAGCCGACGAGAGTGATATTAAGATGCAAAACAACTGCCAGATTTCAGCTGTTTGAGCGAGCAGCTGGTGTTAAACGGGTAGTGAAACGCGATCGTTCTTTTGAGTCAAGAGTTAATCGCGATAGCAAAAAAACGCAACTAATAATTCAAACACCTACACTGACAACTTACCGCAAAAATTTGTTTACGATTACGACTAAACTAATTGCATTTCCGATTACATTTACGATGCATTTTTTACGACATTTTGCCGTTTACATTTAGAACAGAAAAAAATTAAGTCTCTTAGTAAGATCAATCGATAATTGAAAAATTTATTTTTATTATTTTGTTCATTGAATTTCTTATATAAATTCAGTGGAAAATCTCGAATCGGATTCAGTGATTTTATAATTCTTGTAACAAAATGAAGATTCTGCTAATCTTTCTTTGTCTCACCGTTTTGATTGCAACGGCTGCGACACGAAAGCATAAATACGACTATCGACAGCATCAGGATCAGGACACATCCAAAAGTAGTTCTGAGAGCAATGAAAGTTTAGATAGAAGTAGTAGTGAAGAGGTTGATGGTGATCGTTATATTATACAGAGAAGGACGACAACAATTCAACCAACAGAGATTAGTTATGAGCCCTTGTCGAATCCTGCAGATAATGAGATAAGGAACAGTGGTGCTTAAGTGAAAGTGGTTGGACTATTTTCCCAATGTCCTTGAAATAATGTGTATAGTGTTTTGTATTATAATTTGATAAATAAAAACAAATTTGTAATCTTATTATGATTAAACTGTAACTTCTTTAGTTTGGTAACCAAATGTAGGCTTCTTAAGGTAATTAAACTGCAACTCCTCTACAAATCATGAAGAAGGGCCACTTTGCATATCCGTTGATATCCAGTGACTTAAACCATCTATGGGCTATTAGTGCTATATAGGAGTAAGTTCTATGGCATAGGAAGTGCTATTGTAGAAATATTTGTGTGTGTAACGTTTATTATGTGCTTCTCATATTAATTTAAAAATCGTTACATTTTTACTATTAGAGAAAGAGGAATTGCGTAGCGCACTTCTTCTTATAATGTCCCCAAGTTTTCTACGCAATTGGCCAATTGCATGATAAGTCAAATTTTTTAGGGGTTTGTCTGAAAATATCAAATTCCATTTATCCATTTATCTTTCCATGTTTTTTTTTCACTAGAAATAAAATTATATAAAATATTTATACAAAAAACATTCTACTTATATTAAATTCGATTCTTAAAAACATTAATATTAATTTCAGACGCCAAGTCTGCAAGGACACTGCTATATTGCTTATACACTCTGCTATTTTAATCCAATTAAATTGCGTCTATGCTTTATCTTGATATCCCTGTCCGTCATAGGACACGTCCTTGTGGACTCTTCTTTCAAGTTAAATCCAAAGGAAAATAATTCATACTTCAGATTTACCCCATTTTTAGTTAATGCCATTGGAAATATCCTTCCACTTCCACTCCTCCACTGCCTGAAAAAACACACACACTACTTGTCCTTTATCAATTTCCAAATAGGTAAAAGGAGCTGTCTACTGTATTTCTCTTCCTGATTTTTTTTACGTAATACGAGAAAAACATTCAATATTAGTTTTTGAAGCAATATCTCACCAACTTATGTGCCGTTGGCGAGCTTGTAATTGTGTCCTTTCTGCCCTATTCCTCGGAGTTTTTATTTTTGATGTCACGTTCATATATCGGAAGTAGGAGTAGGAGAGTAGACAAAAAAAAAGAACTTGAAATGCCTCGCATATGTTACATTATGTTGGGGGATGACGATTTGCATTTTGTCAACTGCACCTTATGGGGTACTGTCAATGTTTGATAACAGTATATTTTGGATAAAAAATATTTATTAGCTCATTTCAATATTTATGATTTTCCGTCTGGAAGCTATGGCAACGAGTGGTAGCAATGTGGCTTACGAATTTTCTAAAGACAGTACCTTCACCGGAAAAGATAACCCTATTTTTGAAAAATTATTTCTAAGCCTGGATATTAGGTCCATTAAAATTGAGACATTTATAGTTGAAATAGATTGGCTGCGTCAGCATCAGCAATGACAGCTGCGGCAGAAGCAGAAAAATGCTTCTGCCGCTGCTGTCAATGTGGGTCATCAAAGGCAAATGCGTGTGTTCTAAATTGAACTTTTTCTGCTGATGCCGATGCCTCTGCCGATGCTGATGCTGACGCAGCCAATCTATTTCAACCATTAGTCGGCGAAAAAATTTTGGGCGTGTGTAAATTTGACTTTGAAGTTCTATAAAAACCAAACCTTTTATCCGATTTTAGTGTGGTTAGTTTTATTTTATAGGTAAATTTGCTGGCTGTAATAATCATATTATT
The DNA here is from genome assembly GCA_949715475.1 of Microchrysa polita. Classification (NCBI taxonomy): domain Eukaryota; kingdom Metazoa; phylum Arthropoda; class Insecta; order Diptera; family Stratiomyidae; genus Microchrysa; species Microchrysa polita. The sequence goes on along the minus strand of OX454415.1, from coordinate 126,569,295 downwards.
CCGCTATTCTAGCTTTAGAGATATTGAGGTTTAAGTCGTATAAGACATTTATTTTTTGAAAAATCTTCAAATGCCTGTGGCAGATAAATGGTTAAGAATTGGGGTTATGTTCCGTACAACATTTTTACTGGAAATCACATGAGGAATCACAATCCGGTGCGTTTATGCGACAGTTTCCGGACACCCTGTACCTATATTTTGGGGTGCTGAGCTCGAATCCGTATAGCTTCCCACCAAAATTTCGTTGTGGAACAGAGTCAAAATCGCAAAAAACCTCAAAAAAATGACTATTGATTGTAGCGATGCCGCTTATGGACAGGTTTTCGCAGAAGTGTACAGTTTCGGAGTCAAAGGCCAAACATCGAAACACTCCAAAAATTTCGAAGTTTTTGCGGTTTTGTTCCTGTTTTGCAACGAAATTTTTGGCGGGAAGCTCCGGGATTGAGCTCAGCACCCAAAAAGAAAAACATAAGAAAAAAATATTTTCTCCACCATATTTTGCAATCTCAAATCACTTAATGACTTCACTAAATCTAGAATGATTTCGATCGCTTTTTAACGATAAACTCCTTACTCCTGATTACATTAAATTCGGTTACGATTTTTGCTTTTTATCCCATAGCTCGCTTATACTCTCGGGATCATCGCGAAAGCAAAACGATAGCGTGTCACTAATTTTAGATTCGAGATACTAGGTGAAACGAGGGCTTGCAGGACCTTATATCAAAGCCCCGCATATAAAAGGCCTGAGAAGTACGAGCATAAATCTCGTCTTTGAGACTGCAGTCTCAGTAGTAATGTGCGGATGATAGTTTGTAGTTTTCCTGTCTCGGTGTCTCGGAATATCCGAGTCACTGAGACTGAAATATTTCGATTTGAAGAACACCTCAAGTTTCGAGACTAGGCGTTAACTGATCACCTCCTACACGCAGTTGTTTATTTGTAGTAAGAAAGTTTTCGTGCCGTCCCGGAACTCAAACGATGACATATGTATATCGGAGTCCACCTATTTTTTGGACAATAGCAAATAAAAAAAAAAAAAATACCGTGATCATCAAGTATGAAAAATCGGGTTTGAAGATCAGTGGTACCAGTTGGGTTGTACATTTTTCCTAGGTCTGTCCATGGGTACAGATTTTCAATTCAAGTCGAAGATTTTGAGACTTGAGATTGTTGGTTACACATTGAAAATTATAATTCTGTCCCGTAATTCAACGTCAAGCTGAAAGTGGATGATAGCGCAAATGATGCCCGCTACGAAAAAGTCAGATCGGGTTGCAATTGACAGGTCATTTTGTGACATTTCGTTATAGTGCGAAAAGAAAATTTGAGATATATTAAGAATTACAGTTCAAGTTAAAGGGCGTGCATGTTTTTTGACTATTTTTTGATTGCGTATAAGTGTACAAATACTGATTTTTTTTAATATTATTTTTCGATGTTGACATAATATACATAATTAAGAATTATTTTTCATTCTTGGGCTCCATGCTTTTGGTTCGGTAATTTCCTATCAGTATTACGAATGTTGGAAAAACAAATGAATCGTCCATTTCGGTTAAAGCACGGATCTCGAATAAGCGAATGACAATTGAAGTAAGTACATACTACTCAATTTTCTATATCTAAACGATAATCAGGAGGAGTCGCTGTCGCAGTTTATAATAATAAAAATGTCATAGATTAAGCATCTCACTGATTTCGCATAAAATGTGTAAATACGAGTACATAGATCAAGATATACATATATGTATATATATATGTATATCTAATACTATCAATATCCTTTATCCATTCAGGAGATTTTAGATATTTAACATCGTCACCATAACAAATATTTGATTTGAACCTTTTGATCTCTACAAAATTGACAACTGCAGTACATTTATATTGGTAAAGTCACAGATTTCCTTTCAGGATATGCGACAAATCAGTTTTTTTTTTATGTACTTCTTTGAATGAAAAAGTTATACTCGTTCGTAACCTTCACTTTACTTGAAGAAATTGAATGTTGTGCTCTCAAATATGTTATCAAGGTGAAGTAGACGAAAGCTTTTCGGTTGTAAAAAAAAATAAACAACCTGTTCAAATATTGATCTGAAACCATTCATCTCAATTTGTTCTTCAACTTAGGAAATTCTATATATGGATGTAGTACAAGTATCCCTTTGCTTATGGATGGGTCTTGTTTACAGGAAAATGTAATATAGAAAGAGAGGTGAAAGATGTATTGCTGCAATACTGCCCTTGACTTTTTGCTTTTTGAGGATATAGAAATATATACGCATATATATCTAATATCAATGTAGAAAGGAGTTTGATTAGTCGATTACAACAGAAACTTTTGTTTATATGTAGTTTCAAAAGTCTTCATTATTTTCCGGTCATAGGTGTATTTTTGTTAAAACTGCAAACAGATTTTGTTTGTTTGTGCAAAATACCTTTCAAAAAATTACATGAAAATTGTTTTGACATGAACAAAAAGTTTAAATGAAATGAGTTTCCGTTAGTGGTATTAACCAAAACTTTGTACAAATAACCCAATTGGCTTTAATTGAAATGTTTTTGTTAATTTTTACAATATTTTGGTTGTCATTATCAAATTTCAGTTCGCCATACACTGAAAAAAATCAATGATGAAGTTTAGTTGATTTAACTAACCGAACGCCCCCTGGTTACGCCCATATGTATTACAAAGCAGTATGTAAAATGATTTAGCGATTTTTTTGTTGATTTTCACCTGCCCAAAACATTTGTTATATTCATCAATTGTTATAGTGGCATTGAATTTGAATAACTTGTATGGGAGGTACCCTTTGTTTTAATCCGATCGAAGTAATATTTGGTGGAGGGTGTAATGGGACTTAGCCTTAACGTTTACCAAAACTTTTCCCGCCTGCTGTGATTCGGCGAAAAGTTACAGCCATGTCTTTTTTTTAAATGTTAATAGGGAGTATAGGGGAATGCTTTGTCGGGGCAGCCTGAGTCTCCGTGTGGGACAGCTATATATTGTTAGGAATAGTTATCCCAATTACCATGGCTCCAATTAATTTACTTCAGGAGCTAGAGCGCCAAATGTAACTATCAAAAAACTAAATTACACCAAATGTTTTAAGGTCTAGTATATAATCTGCCAAGAGAAGGTATATATATTGTAGTCTGGCTGGTCTAGCGGTTAGTGCGCGCACCTTCAGTGCACAGGGTCATGAGTTCGAATCTCACCGTGTTCCATGGTGTTTTTCGAACTCACGAGCTTGTGACGGACTATGATCTCACTCAGATGTTAAACGAGTACCCATTTGTGGGGATAAATAACACTGCTGAGCGTGATGCTGATCTCATTACCTCAACAAAAAAGCAGGTAAGATCTTGGAAATAGGATGTCACTAACACATCCTGCGGCCTTAGTCCAATGTTGGATTGTCGCGCCTGTTATTTATTTTTTTTAAGAGAAGGTATATGACATAATATATCATTAGAAAGGAAATTTTGTGTAGTTTAAATCGTCCTCAGAACATTTTGCTGTAATTATTACAGTTAACAAGATATTGGCGAAAAATCATAATTTCACCCCTTTGCCACCTCCCCCCCCCAAATGTGACGCACAAAAAAGTCTTACTTTTTACTGCGTAATGCGGTCAGGCCATAGAACAATTTGGCATCAAAAGTCAGCTCTTTTTTTGGATGTTTGGGTTTCATCATTTTTTCAGCTAAAATACTAAATCCGAAAACCTACAAAAACAAATTGATTAGATAATTTGGTTAAATTAAATAATCGCTAGCATTTGAATCATTACTTTTTATTTCGCAACGCTGTGTTTTAAAGGGTTAAAAATTAAAAGGGATACATGGACATGTACATATTATGTTTTGGAATTATGAAAAATATATAAATTATTTCTACACACCGTAATGGTGTGTGGTAACTTTTTATTTTACCAGTTTCAAAGCCATATTTGCTGCTACTAAAATATTATCATGTTCATAGCCTTTTAGTTTAGGTATACAAAATTATCTAATTTTATCGCCATATTAAAGCACATCGTTATGCTGTAATATTTTAAGGCGGCCAACTTTTTCAGAAGCACAAAAATAAAATAAAACTTTTTTGTTTATTTGATACATGCAGCGGTCTTAAGATTGACTATTATCCACGAAATCAGCGGAGTTGTCCAAGTTCAGAAACTCAAAACGGTCTTAAGTGTAATTCAGTAAATAAATGATTCAACTCTCCACCGAGTACGTGGGGTCTTTTGGAACCCTAGACGGTATTTTTCATATACATATTACTTCTGAATGGTTTATCATATCCAGCTGAACTTATAGGACATCTAAGCCACATAAACAGTGCTCGAAAATGTGCTTGAAAAAATCTCATATATTTTTACAAAAAAAGTTTCGATAATCAACACTAAAAATTTACAGGAACGGGCCTGTGAGGAAATGTCGGGTCAATAAACTTTGGTGCACGTCCGGGTTAATCTCGGGACGTGGCGAAGGGTTAATCCTTCATTTCATCAAGAGACGCGAGAGCGAGACCCAAAGGAAAAAAAAACGAAAGCGAACAAGTCTATGATTACCGGAGACAACTTGCTTTTTTGTTTGACAGGGCTACAGCCTTCCAGGCAACATCTCTCAAAAACATTTTTTTTACCAAAATATTCCACATATCCTGTTCTAGTGCCTTCCCAAAAAAAATCTTCTATGGGCCCAATAACGGGTAAGATATATATGCAATAAACGGTGAAATTTTCACCCTCACAGACTTAAGCGAGTAACCCAATTTCAGACTGGAGTCTACAGTTGCAGAAAGACTTGCTTCTACTGTCTCTCTCCGTGATGGGATTTTTATGAAATTTGGAATGAATTATCCTCTGGTGGTCCTTCCAAAGAATCAATGTCATCCATTTAGATAAGTGGATGGAATAATGGTAAATTAATTGGTAAAGCTAACAAAAGATTTCCAACAATTGCTTCTTTCGGCTCATCGAATTGACCATTTTTTAAAACACACTGCGACATTGGAACATTATGATATTGGGACACTGGGAGACTAGGATCTTGGGTCAGTGAGATATTAGGAAATTGGGACATTGGGGTCTTGGGACATTAGGACATTGGGGCATTAGGCACACTGGAGAAACTGGGACGTGGGGACATCGGGATATTGGGCCATTGGGACATCTGGATATTGGGACATCATGATATTGGGACATTGGGGCACTGGGATATTAGGACATTGGAACATTAGCACATTACACTGAAAAAAATGGTTTAGACTTTTTATCTAAAGTGAAGTAGTTGACTTAAATTTAGATAGTTTTACCAAAGAAATAGCTGATTTCTCTAATCTTCGTAGCTGAAAATACTATTAAATTCGTTCATTTAACCACGCAAGATTAGAAGAAAAAGTTTAGTCAATTCTTCCACAAAAGTTGTTGATTGTACTTTTCAAATATAAAATTTAACTACAAACAATCGTTCTTTTTTCTTCAACACAATTTAGCTATCCAACATTTAACAATTTATAGATAATGAATAGCTGTCTTTACAAATTAATTAATTGAATTTGCAAATATAGTAGATGTTTCAACTAATGACGAATAGAAAAATTATCCATATCTTCGTAACTGTTTCAACTACATAGAATCATAAGCTGAAAATCAATGCGAACTTTAGATGAATTCGACTATTTCTTTAGATAACCATTCTAGTTTTTTTTCTCTGTGTAGAACTTTCGGATATTGGGACATTAGGCACACTGGGGAAACTGCGACGTGGGGACATTGGGCCACTGGAACATGGGGTATTGGGGCATCGGGATATTAGGACATTGGGACATTAGGACATTAGGCCATTGGTATATTATCACATTCGGATACTGGGACATTGGGGAACTAAGATATTAGGAAATTGGGACATTAGGACAATTGGACATTGGGATATTAGGACATTAAGTGGGACACAGGGAGACTGGAATATTGGGATATTGCGATACTGGGACATTGGGACACTAGGGTAGTGGGACATTCGGACATTAGGCCATTGAGACACTGTGATATTTGAACATTGGGACATTAGGACATAAGGACATTAGGAAACTGAGACATCAGGATCCCAAAACAAAAATATTAGTTGGCTATTTAAGTATGCAAAAATATATGATATCTGACCAAAAACAACAAAGTTGTCAAAGTTACCCCGCCAAAGAAAAATTCATCTGCCGCAAAAAAGAATACATATCTCTCCAAACCGCCGCTCATATGTCATTTTGTTTTAGGTGTAAATGCTGGAGAAGTTTAAATGTACAATTTGAGTCCTAGCTGTTTGCGTTTAGAAGTTAAATGCGAATCGAGGACGAGGATTTTCAATGCGGAACTAACTTGTAAAATGCGGAGGCGGTTCCGCAGGATCCGCGATGGTTGGTCGCCTTAATCATATTCTCATATTATTTTGAATGTTCACACATTACCTACTCGCACATATCGTTTCATATCCTGGCAATGGCATGGTTTGATCAAATTGGCACTCAATTTGTATTCAAGTGGCGTTAATGCACGCAGGTGAATTTGACTTTTATTACTCAACCTTCGCAGTGAAATTATTATCATTTCAGTTTGAGTTTCGATGGTCTGTGAATGTGAATGCAATGTGAATGAGCGGATGGAAAATTGAACCTGGAGCTGGGACGCCATCATAATATCCATTATATGTATGTAATGTACTTGCGAGGACATACAAATTTCACTTGAAGTGCTAATTATTCACTATACAGAAAAATTGAAGTGCTTTTGCGATAAATTAACTTTTGGAATTTTTGAATTGACACGGAAAGAATTGATTGTTTTTTTCCTTGTTTGCTAATGAATGGATAATTATTATAATTACCATTGAAAATTGTTGTCTGGTTGTGTGTAGTGTAGTGGTTAGTGCGCTCGTCTTCGAAGTACAGATTTGTGGGTTCGAATGCAATTGTGGCCGAATACAGCTTATATTATAATGGTTTGCGAATTCACGGTGGTCTGAAATAGTTTATTCTAATTGTGGTTTTAAATAAATTGTACCATATGTAAAGGGACGTAACCTATTCATGTAAATCGTCTAACGTCTGAACAATTTACCGCGTTCACTGTCTTTGAGTCAGATACTTTCCCGTTGACGTCTGTGAGTCACATGTGACTCATCATACATGTATGGACGTTGTGGTAATGTCGGAGAAAACCCGTCAGACAGGGAACGCGTTAAGCTCAATTTATATAATTTTTTTATTCGTTAAAATTTGTTAAAAACAATTAAATTCACCATTCCAACTTAAAGCTCATCGTCATCAATTCAACAACGAGAAATAAAGATCTCAACGCATTCGGTAAAAAATAAAACCACTTGGCATAAATCCAACATGACTGCTGCTTGTTATCGTTTTAACGAATGACAATAGAAAAAGTGATATGTCTCAATTTGCGGGAATAAATGACACGCCATTTTTTCTATTAAAAAAGTCCTCTGGTGCGAATATCATTGCTATGCGCTCTTTCGCTTTATTCGCAGACAATGTGGCGTCATATAACATAGAGAGAAAAGTTTCTTGAAAAATCGTCTTCTCTACCCTCGAGCCTCGGTAAACATCCTGAACGTACGTAACGTACCATGGATCTATTTCTATTTGGCTGACTGACTAGAAAATACACTAGCAAAAATAGCACAAGAAAGAATATCCTTCGACAAAAGATAAATGTCGACACTGACTTTGTCATCAAGAAGGTTCCGTGTTGTTCCTGTTCCAGTAAGAAGACGACGTTGTGCTGTGCACTGTATGGTATTCCTCCTCCTTGAATGCCATTGTGTGTCATTCGTACGGTTGCCGAGTGTATACATATTTTCCAGGTGACAATGGAGAAGTTTCCGTTTCAGTAATTACCAGAAAAACAAAGCTCAAAAGTTGGCGCGACGAGACGACACAACAACGCATTGAGTGCGAACCTGTGAACGTTGGAGCTTGTTGTCCTGAAACGACGACGACGTTTTTCTCTAACAGATTTTCTTAAAAGATGCTTCCTTTCGACGCTGAGATGCTTCCAGCTTAATACATGAATAGATGGATGGAGCATAGAACATACCTGCCTGCCCTCACCATCCGGTTGATGTCGATAAATATGTATCCCAACAAAAGTTTCTTCCAAAAATGTTTTCATGTTGATGGATTAAGAAGCGCGCAATGGAAGTAAGTATGTTTTCGCGAGATGTCTTTGATTTTACACGACGACGTGGAAAGGGTGGTGTTATGAAAATCGTTTAAGGAAGTAAACGACACACATTTCATGGCGCCAGTTGTATTGTTATGTTTCTGCTGGAATTTTAAGATCCTTGCAATTCTTGAAATGGAAGCATGGAGAGAGAAGGAAGTGATGTGTACACATGAAAAGATTGAACATTCGTTGTCGTTACGCTCTTGTAAGCAAACGGTATCATTCGACTCCCAAGTTGATTAGTATGTCTGAAAATGCATGGAGTCGTTTCAATAAGCTCAGCTTGCTTTAGGTACTAATTTGAATATTATTATGCATAGAAAATCGCACTGCATTAAATGTTTTACTTGAGAGTTGCCTTGGAATGAATTTGGAATTTATTGGGATGATAAATAAGATTACTACGTAGGTTTGCTTATGAATAAAATAATAAAGGGAAACCAACAATTTTCTTTAAGGATCAGCATGTATGTTTATAGTATAGTTCCTACAAAATTTAGAATTTATATTACGTTAGATGGTATGCAACCTGATTCTCTTTTTGTTTTAAGCAAGGTTCGCCTCACACGGAGATACTCTAGTTATGTTGACCCAAGGGCCGGGTGACTAGATTAAACAAAAGAGTCGCCTATAGGCGTTTGAGATTTTGTATCCCCGTGTGAGTTGTTCTTTAGGCAAAAATAGATCTTTTTTAGTGTTCCCTAAATTCGCAAATCTATCTATAATATAGGCTTCTATATACATATATCCTGCAATATAATCTAGAATAAAATAAACGTTTTAACCAAATTCAAAATAGGCTAGTCCCTGCTGTATGCCATGCTTCACTATCTATTCATTTTGCAATCTCTCTGCTTTCACTTACCAAAATATTTCATCCAGATGAGACTGCCTCGACCAAAGATAAGCCCGTAATGATGATTCACCAGAATTAAACAATTTCTAGTTTCCTACTCAGTCATACTCGTATATAACCTCATATGTTACATCAAAGTTTTATTGTACTATACCTTGTTAGTATATATATACAATAAAACTATGATGTAACTTCCAAAATTTCTCATCATGTCATCGTTCCTCTATGTGCTTGCTTAGTGTTTGGACAGACTCTTGATTTGAACCTTGCAAACTGACACAACGAAATCACAACATGATTTGTTAATGTCAGGACATTATCTTGGTCGTAACATTCCTCAAAAACTTCTCACACAGGGCTCCGGTATACCGTTAGTTTGAATGTGCTGAAGAAAATGAATAACACGAGTTCTTGTCTCTCTTGAAAAGTTGATAAAGTACACACATGCAACCGCTCTGGCTCCTTCATTTTGACACACAACTAAAACAAGTTGCCACACATTTTCCCCGAGATTTGCCGATATATTTCACTAAAGTATGGAAGTGTGTTGGGAACGGACAAAGTTGTAAGGATTCTCTCCGCTGGTATAAAGTGTGAACTTTAAGGAGAATATAATTCGTCTTGGCTATATGTACAACTATATTTTTTTTTTATATGGTGGAGAACTTAAGTGAATCAACAGGTGATATTTCGTGGATAATGGTGCATTTTTGCTCTTGAGCTGTCTGTCTTTTGCTGTGCTATCTGTCTTGAGGTCAAAGATAAAGTGGAAAAGTTTTTACGAGAATAAGCAAAATGAAAGTGAGAAGAAAAAAAGAGAAAATATGGAAACTTTCGGGAAAAGTTAAAATCTGATACGAGTAAGTTGAATTTTTTTTGCATATTTGATAGAAGTGTGTGAGAGGTGTTAAAACCTTGATAAAATCTTATTTCCACATAAAGAGCCTTTTAAAGCTGGAATGAACATGAAAATTAACCGGTAATGAACCGCGAAAATACAAAATACAAAGTTATTTTAAGCCCTAAAAATTCTTAAAAATAACTAAAGGTTAGGATAAGGAGACCAGACGTACAGCATTTTACTGCACATTACACCATTTCGATCTGTCGTACAGCATTAAAAGTAGTACAGCAAAGTTTACAGCATTCACTCAGCACCTCTGCACTCTTTTCTGTGTACTTTCAATTGTTTTTTCTCGTTCTGTCAGACAGTCTTGCATATTTTTTGCGAGTACATACAAGGACTAAGCTTAAGTAGTGGTGTTTTGACAATTTCGGGTTATTATCAAAGAAGCGACTGAAAAATCACTCCTTTCGTCGACGGGATTTTGGCAGCTTGGGCCGTATTCATAAATCGTTAAAAAACCTGTCACCCATAAAAAATAAAAAAAATGTAAGAATTAAAAAAAATCGTCAAAACTTTGTTCAGGTACCTGAGTTGTCACTCAATGACAAAGAAAACATTTTGCCTTTGCAAAACAAAAGGTTTGGAAATCGATCATAATTTAATTTACGTTATATCAGTCCTTGCTTTTAACTGGGTCAAGTCTTCACTAGCTTCAGGAGCCACCGGCCGCCACGGGTATACAGGCAACTTGCTAAATTCAGCAAAGCTCTACTTACCATTAAAAATATACCAAAAAGCAAAAAAGGCAGACTAACACTTCACTGTTTTTATAAAAGAAAGAGGACACCAGAAACCAGAAAGCTTTCAGGATTTGCTTTGATCCCTTGTTGTCGTCTTCAAAATTCTTAAAGTTGCCAAGTTATCTATCGCTGGCATTAGGTTAGTTAGTTAGTTGCGCGGACTAAACTTCCAGGAAACCCTGCTTGAAAATACTTCCTGAAATATTTTTCTGTGTACGTCCCTGGATACCGGGGGAAACAATCATGATCGGTGTTTATTTTACTGGCAGCTAGGCTATCACGAAGAGCCTCCACGAAGACCTTTAGGAACCCTTTTATGGAAGATGGATATCAGAGCTAGAAAAATGAGAATTTTCAATAATTGCTGTTCACATGCAAAAAGATAAATTAGTTCATTGGTATTATTCTACAAAATTTGTAATATTAGAGGGGTCTCCATTCCCAACGAGAGCGGAAAGTAATATTGTATATGGAGAATAGAAGCCCCAGTTCGGTATTCTTGAATACGTTTGAGACTGAGAGTGTTTTTCTCATATACCTAAACAATAACGGTTATATTTAAAGAAACGCTAAACTTGCACAAAAAACTCAATACCAGGCGTAACAGAAACTTTAGATCAACTGCGAAACATTAACAAACATTGCGGTTTTTTCGTTATACCTACTTCGGTATTATTTTTTTGAAGTAAAAACCCTGTTGTGAATAGCTTCAACTGCTTGTAATTGCGTTTAGGCTTGAAAGCTTCCTAAAAGCTTGATCGAAATTTCAAGCAGTTTGCAATTCGCAGAATATCTTTACTACAACCTTTAAGTGATGTGCAAGTATATCTACACCCAGCAAAAAACGTGTATTAAAACCAATGAAGTTTTTACTTTACTTCTAGTAAACAGAAAATTTCTTTAAACGTATGAAGTTTGAATATAATTAATTAAAAATGCCATTGGGTCAAATACACTTCCATAGAATTTATGATTTCAGTTGTAATAGAATTATAACCTGCCCACATACAACTAATGCAAACATTCCACTTCTGGTCTCATGGCAATGTGCACGGAATGGCACGCAGGCGGACCGGGTTCGAATCCAAGTTTCGGCATAAGGTTTTTTATGAATAAAAAAATATAAGAATTTGAAATAAAATTAAATCACAATAAAAAATAAAAAAAAAATAAGAATATAAAAATAAAATAAAAAAATATTCTTTTCTAAATAAAATTTAATTAAATTTTTACATAGAATCGATGAACAATCTCATTGTTATAATCGAATTTTCACTTAATATTTTCAATGATATTTCTATCATTGTCCCAAAAAGGCTATTTCATCGGCTCCAAATCATAGCCAAAATTTCATACGTCCTATGCAATTTTTCTTTAATAAAAGTAATTTTTTTTCTGGGTGTAGTATTAAAAATTTTATTAAATTCTTCAATCTTCAGAACAACCCACGAATGATAATTCTATGCTCATTTACTTGCGCAGTTTATTTCCAGATTACGGGCAAGCGATAGTTCGGGTTCATTTCAACTCGTCCTTTGCCAAAAATGTGTTTTTTTTTGTACCGAATCTAAATACATTTTCGACATCAATCGACAATTATGTCGAAAATAAGATGTTTGGTTGCACTGATAATTGATAATTTATGGAGATGGGTGTTTTTAAGATATCCCTTTAAATCTGCTGCTTCTTTGAGTTGCGAACTATGGGCATCAAGGTAGTTTCTCTCTAGAATATTGTTGGGTGTCTAGGAGGATATGTCAATCCAAATTGCATCCCCGTACTTGGCACCATATGGCGCTACGCCAACCCAAATTGTATTCCCTACTTTGCACTAGATGGCGCTAGTTTCACTAGCGAGACAACTTAATGGCCGTTGCTAGAATGTGCGTCACCGAAGTTTCCCGAACAGTGGAAATGGGAATATAAGGGCGTCGACTAGAGTCAGTCAGGCAGTCTTGTTTGGGGACCATCATTTCGTTTGATAAAAAATGAAATAAATATCATTAAATTCAAAATGCATCGTACGAGTACGTATAATGTACTGCTTTATTTCATTTTTTATCAAACGAAATGATGGTCCCTGAACAAGTTGCAGCTAGCTGTTTCAATTATTTCAAATATTTATATTGACATTGACACCTTTTTGGAAAGCTGACAACACGCGTAAGTTTTTCCAGTGGTCTGCAGACCCCATGTCATATAATTTTTTTTAGTAATACTACATTAAAAAATATCTTTAAAAAAATTTAAGAAATTTTTTTTTTATTTAAAATAACAAATTTCGAATTGTGATGGGTTTTTGAAATTTTAAATGATTAAGAAATGTCTGCTATAGTGTTGACAAAAATCCAAAAATAAGTTTAAGCCCTTAGTAGTTTTTTTTTAATTCTTACTTTAAATGGCAAAATTCTAGGTTTATTCAAAAAAACCTAAAAATTCATATATCTCAGTGACCATTGAAAATCGGCCTAACATTTATGGCCTCATTTTGTTGCATTTTGACCCTATTATAACGTGTTGCAGGGAATAGGTCGACTTAACCAATAACCCTGTATAGGTTCGTTTTGATTTCGGCATCACTGGAGGCAATACAACATAAACACCCTCTAATAATAATAATAGTTAGTAGGTACTGATTCCCATAAAAGGGCTATAGCTCATTGCCAAGCTTAAATCGCGCTAAAACATAAAACGAACGAAAAATTTTACTGGTCAAACGTGGGCAAACGAACTGATTAACCCATTTAAATTGCATTGGGTCATTGCTGCTGTTGCTATTTGAAGCATAATACTCGTATAGTCTTTTTTTTGTGTGGAAAATCACATGTAATTACTAATCTAGATTTTAATTCTATTTTTTTTTAATTCCCTATTTTGCCAATCATGTATAGCTCCTCCTAAAATACCAAAAAGACCAGGTTAGGTGCAGCGACGTGGCCGTGATCGTTCGGTCGCCAATCTGTGAAATAGACACTCATAGAGAAACGAGTTTCTAAACTCGGCACGACTCGTCGCAAGTTTATTATTCAGAAGATGATAAGAAATACGTATTGTTATCGTGGAATAATAAACTAGCAATGCGACTAGGAAGTGGTATGGCTGACAACCATATACACTCCGAATTCAGTCAGTTGCCTTTGTAACGTTGATGACTATACACACGGTAGTCATCAACGCTCCATGCTCCACTAGGAGTTACGGTAATGAAGAGAGAGAGGTGCAGCGAATAGTTGTAGAGGTTTTCTGGATTTTCCCAGAAAACTGACAATCTGAAAACTAAAGGGATCAAATTCCGAAAATGAAATTACCGGGAATGACGACGTAACGGGTCAATTAAATAAATTTCCAATTAGATTTGTTCAATAGTATGTATGTATAACTTAAAGGGTATACGTCATTAAACGTCGTTTCTCATAAAAATTGTGCTTCCTTTCATTTTACTTGAATGCATTAAAATATTACAAAAATCCTATTCATGTTTTTCAATACATTACCTTAAATCACTTACATTATGTACCATCTCTGCGGGATACTCATACTCGGATGCTATACGCACATTTCAAATATAGGTTGTTACGTTTTCCCTCTCTGGAAACTCGTACGCTAATAAAAAAAACTATACGGCCGGCCGACCAGCTCATAGAGAAAAGGCCGTGGGCGCCACGTACTTATATACGGCCGTCCGCGACCGTTGTCCCGCAAGTACGAATCGGGCTAACGGTATTTCTACACTATTGCGCGGGTAATTTAAAACAAAGCGGATTAAGTCACACAATTCAATATTTTCATTCCCGAAATCGAAAACCACCTTTTCTTGTATTGGAGATGTTAACGGTTATCACAAATTCAAATGTATCTCAAATCGCGAAATGTACACTCATCGATGAGCAGCAAAAGGAATTCAAACGGATTTTAAAGCTTCCACTAACTAGATACTATCACTTAAAACTAAACCTATCTAAGTGGCGACTCTTTACTCACAGTTTCATTCGTTGTTTCTCGATCTCAATGATGTTTCGTCGACTTCAAAATCTTTCGTGGTCACACACTAATCGCACGTTTTCGTCGTCTTCACAAGTCGTTCATGGTAAACCACCTTCAATCGTCTTCGTCGTCTCCACAGGTCGTTTATGGACAAGCACCTTTCGAACGTCGTCGTCGTCTCCACAGGTCGTTCATGGACAACCACCTTTCGAACGTCTTCGTCGTGTTCAGTTTTCTGTTTCTCCTCGATCACACTCCTCCAGATTCAGCTTCTCCGCTCTTCTTAGTGTCGTTAAGCTCTCCGTCTTGGGGAATTCCTCATCCTTGGCAGCCACCGATCTTTGCTTGGTTGTATCTCGTTGCTCTTTTCGTTAAGTCCGCAATATCTTTTCAAAGAAAATTTAATAGAACAAAGAGCGTATAGTAATACAATATCGGGAACCCACCTTTTCAAAGAAAATTTAATAGAACAAAGAGGGTTCCCGTTGGATTTTGCTTGCTTTTATAATGTTCATCCCAACGGGGAAGTTTTCGATCAGTTAATTCAGCAAATCCAACTAAATCGATAATGCAGTTTTACGTGATTATTTTCACT
Source organism: Microchrysa polita (assembly GCA_949715475.1). Lineage (NCBI taxonomy): Eukaryota > Metazoa > Arthropoda > Insecta > Diptera > Stratiomyidae > Microchrysa > Microchrysa polita. Next base: position 126,553,967 of record OX454415.1, on the reverse strand, counting down.
TGACGTAACTGACATTTCTTTGACAGTTAATATTTGTCCTATTGGTAAAAAGTATATTTACGTTTATCGTGTGAAGAAAGTGTGAGTACCCGGCGGGCGGCAAGTCATTCACTCAAAATAACTACATTATACGCCCCCGCCACCGAATGGGAATTCGTACAAGGACTCCGAAAATTGATATGCTGACGATCGAGGAGGTGATCGTGATGAACGCGGTGATCGAGGTAGGGGCAGACAATTTGCCATTTGAAAGCTTGAAAGCAGCGTTCACATCAAGGAATGACAACAATAGAACATTCGACGGTCTCAGATAAATGTGAAAATCACTTCTTTTGCTTGAGAATGCGTTACTCTGTGAACGCTCTTTTATTTTCAGAATGACGACGATGAACAGCAAGGCTCCGGCTGGTAGGTCACAATTGTAAAGCGTTGGCTGGTTTCGATGAGTGAACTTGTAGAAAGTCAATAAGTACGCCACCCCTAATCGTCGCCAAACTGCCCTAGCTAATGTTTACATTGTTTTTCTCATCTTTATTTTTAGTTACATCGTAACAAGGTATAAAAAGTTTTGTGTATACACTGTACGGAAATCCATTACTAGACATATTTATTGTACTTAACCACTTCCTATCCCCAAAATAGCAAAATAACCCAAAGAAAAAAAAAAACTCTCCGGGGTTAAAGTAAACCCAAACTGACATTTGGGGAGATGCTCGCTGCATTGTGTGTGGATCCAAATTTTTTTTATTCTCATTTCTTATGATTTCCTTTTGCTTTTTCCACGCAATTTATTCGCATCCAAATAGGGGATAGTTGCTCTGAAAGCAAAAAATGTGTCATCGATTCTTCATATACTTCCTCAAGAAGTATGTACACAATATTATTGCATAATAAATGAGACGTCGACAGCGACGGCCGGCCAGGGAGCAGCGACAAAAGGTCATTCCATTTCTAACGCAAAAACCTTCTTTATATGTATTGCCCGAAGGAAAATGTAAAATTCCTGCGGAATTACAAAATGGGTATACCATCATAAAAGACATGCAACGGAAGGAAGGATGCTATGGCCTACTGGCTATTGCCAAGGCCAGTGTGTTTAATATGAAAAAAAAAAACGAGGCTGCAAAATGTAGGGGTGCGTACAGTGTTTACAAATGTAATACATAATCATACGGTAGCCATATCGGAGCCATAACCGCTCAGTAAAGTTGAATGAAAAATAAATAAAAACGAGTAATTATCCCGAAACGTGCCCCTAGGGAAAATTTTGAATAGCTGGATGCTGGATCGGGATGATACGCAAAATGTTTGAACAAAGTTTGACCAAAAGATTCCCAAATAAATTGACTCGACAAGGGAGAACTTTCAGCTGGAACCCTTTTTAAAATCGATCTTTTTTCATGCTTTTTATAACTTAATCACTTTATTATCAAATTATCGAAAGGCAATTTATCATTTCGTCATTAAATCAATATAACTTTCATTGTGGTTAATAAGGCGTCTGATTACAGTATGAAAGATGAAAAAAAACTTTCTCCAAAAAATTTTATTAACTCGCCGCAATTAATTGACTTTTAATTTTTTTCCCCGTGATTTGTTGAAGGAAGTCTTATCCGAGGGGTGGTACGACCAAATTAGTCATCAGATCGCCATCATGTACATACGATAATAATGCTGATTGTCATCGATTGACCCATTTGACCCTGATAACATAATGTTGACTCGTAACACTGATTAGAGTACATATCTTAATTTGGTTTGAAAAAAAAATTTATGTCACTCGACATTATTGGATGGAATGTATCCAATAAAAATGATACTTAATCTAATCATGGAACAGATTGTTTCTATATTTATATTGCGGACACAATGAATCACTATTATTATCCGTTTTAGTGTGTAGACACGAAAAAGGTTACATGGGTCACGTGGTAGACTTCTGATTAATTTTTGGTGGTTGAATCGTTGAATGTTAGTACACACCATGCACTTTATATTAATTTTCCTGAGTGTGCTTGGAGTGTAATAACATCCAATCTGCACCACGTGACCACTTAAGCTGACCCGGCAGATCCTTAAAAACTGCATCGTTTCATATAGCCATCGTCACTTGAGAAGGAACACATTTCACGGCTTATAGTGTATCCGCAAATTGTCAACCGACTGTGTGACGGTAAATGAAAACTTTCTTCTTTTTTTCCGCATAAAACAATCCATGCCGCATGCTTTCTAACTTTACCGTCCGGATGAGGACGATTGACTTGGTCCTTTTACCACTTGGAAGTGAATGTATGCGGTTAATAGGTTAAAAGTTTTTAGTGGTTTCATTAAAACCATGTGCCATTCTGGCGTTGAATTCTCCATCGTTTTTTTTGTCGTTCTCAAACCAATCTAATTGCAGACATTGCAACTTGCATACCTCGGTGGGTCGTATTCGTATGTGTATGTACCTACAACAGGCGCAAAAGGATCGACTTTCGAAAAATTACTTTTTTTTCAGTGAACTTTGTACAGTTCTTTATCACTAGTTATTGACTATTGTACCAATTGTTTTGCTGGCAAACTTATTTTTTTTTATTGTGCTTTGATCCTTCTTGTGCGGTGCTCCGGTGTGCACTAAGCGATGAGCGTATGGTCCTGAATGTAGCCAATTGTTAATTGTAAGTGTTCCGGAAATGCTAGTTCATAAAGGACAGAAAACAGGCAACAAGCAAAAGTCGTGAGTGGTGGAAATGCAAGTAGTTTTTATAGAGGGAAAGGTGTATCGTAGGGAATGTTGGGTAACTTAAGCAAGAAACAAACATTTTTTGGGAATTTTAGTTTATAGGGCAGTTATGGATTTTTGAAACTTTCAATGTACGTGTGGACTTGGGCACCGGTTTCCAAATTCAATTTAATTCTAAATTTAAAGGCGTATTCTAATTCCATTAGTTGCTAGTTTCTACATGAAAAAGAATGAAGAAGAAAAACTCTATTGCCCGATGAACGAGAAACTGTTGCTCACGATCATAGGACGTTAACAAAAAATGTGGTTCGTTTCATGTGCTACTTAATAAGGATAACAATCCATATTCCCAAATAGATGCATTTTCTATGAATTCAATGGTTGGCTCTTCTCACATTGGGATAGTACCATAAAGTGTCTTATCAACTTCAATTCACATTGAATACGCTGGGATCTAATAAAATTGCTGGAGACCTGTGTGACAAGTTAATTCTCTGCCGTACAGCACTGGGCCTTCCCAGTTTAGGCCGATCTACTATATGTAAAAAACCGATTATCTCGCTATAAGAGTAGTTTCTCCTGCATATCGTACAAAGCTACTTCTGTTGACATAATTTGTCGATAGACTGAACCTAGGTGATGGAGGATGCGAAGTCCAACTATCCAAAATTTATAGGGACTCGACAACTACAATTGGATTTTAGGAGAATATCATAAGCCCACAGAGCTTGTTAATTCCGTTTTCAATTTTTGCTGCAATCCAATGAGAATCGATAGACAGTGAGCAGAGCGATTTGTGCAAAAAGAGCTGTGTACTGTGTAAAAAAGAAGTTTGGTTTACGCCGCACCGAGTGTACTGCTGCAATGACGTCTTGGTACGATACACCATCTCTTAAAATTTTGCTCATAATGCCGCTGTATGATTCCGTCATCCTGTTCTGAAAGGGAGTATCATGTTTCACTTATTACAAGCTATTCCGGCTAATGATATGAGTGTCTGGAGCCTGTCCCTGTGCAGCTATATCTTTGGAACTTCACACCAACGAAGCTCTCCCTCCAACCTTTTTAAAACATCTTAACCGGCAGACTAGGAGCGCCACGAGTGGAAATATTGGTGTATTGATGAGCACATTTTACACAAAGTCGCTCCGGCCTGCGATATAAAAACTTCTCTACATACCTAGAATACCCTGCGAGTTACGTTATGCACACTTTATTTCACTAGATGGCCCCATGAAGTTTACAATTATTGACGTTGAGGCACAGAATATTTTCAAATATTCAACTGTACAAAAATAACCTACAAATGTAAATGTAAATACTTATGGTAGCCCCAAACATATTTGCGCTATGATTTGTTTATTATCTGGGAATATTGATGAAAAAACACATGACCTGCATTTTCGTCTATATCAGTGGTTCCCAATAATTTTCAGCTGATGCTCCCCTTGCGAGATCCGCTGATCTTGGCGCCCCCCGAGCAAATGTTGGCCAAAAACCGAAAATATATGGAAAAATTGCCATGGGCAAGGAATGCTTTTAATTTTAGACACAAGTTCGGAATCTATTGTGTAATTTAAATTGTTTCAACATTTGTTTGTTATTGTAGCCCACATTTTGGAACTACTGGAATTTTTAGGAAGTATAATTTAAATTTCATGATTTCCGCATCCTGAATTTCGTGGTGAGTTCGGCCGTCATCATGACTTCAGTGATACGTCGAGCAGTAAAATTGATATTGATATTACTGAAACGACCACTGAAACGACCATTTCCGTATTTTTTTTTATCAAAAATCATTGGATTTAGTAGCACCGAATTAATCGACGAAAATACATTTTTTACCATTTTGCAACGCTTTGCAACAACCGATCACCTGAGCTGCTTTCCCTGCGGAAACACCTCACGGCATTACTTCGCACGAGTTGTTTCAATTATTTATTGTTTATGTTAAGACTTCTGTCTGAGATCTGGGAGTATATACTGCTTAATTTTCGTAGTTGTGATCGCCTCATTTGAATATCATTGGCGAACCATACCAGAGTTACCCCCTTCCTTTGCCTACAGTTTCAGGATTCTATTATACATGATGATCCACAGCATCGGGTCACGAACATACCCCTGTGGAACAATAACTCGTTGAGACAGGAGCTCGACTTTAGGCTCTCCATTTTCCATTTATCTGGCAAAATGTCTATTCTAAGCTCAAGTGATTTTTTTCTTTTTAGTCCATTTGGTAGCTCTTGGTCGTTGCAACGATAGGGTGGCTTCGGTACGACGTACTTCCAACATTAATGGTCACAGTGGGACTTGAGCCATTGATAGTCCCGAAAAATACCCTACAGCAGCCTCAAATCTGCTCTGCAAATGCGAATGAGATCACTTTTACTGGTAGAATTGATGTGTGCTATTACCGTAACACCAACCACGTTTCATTAACAACTAAATTCGGAGTGTGATGCAGTTGTTAGCAACACCCCTTGAGTTTCTTAGATTTGGTTCAAACATGGGAGGTTATTTCAGCCTTTGTGATTACCCATTCTGCAGTTAGCTCTTTCGTTGAAGTGAAACTAAGACCACAAAACGGTTCCTCTGTTTCCTTTCCACGTGATCTTGACAATCGAGTACCCAATTTATTACCCGTGGTAATGAAGTGTAAGGTATCTTTGCATTCCTCATCAATTCCTAACGATATTCCGACAATCGTACGTACGATTATCCTTGCTGTTTGTTTGTTTGTTGTAAAGTTTGATCGTACGGTCGTTTTTTTATAGTCTGGGCCATTTCATTGCTATTTTCCTCACGGACAGGTATGAGGACCTAGACCAGAGCTTCCTGCTGACCAGGTATGCTAGGTATATTTGTAACAGATTATTTATGTGGTCTGACTCTCAAATAGCTACGTCTTGTAACACATACAAATTACGCATTAACTAGTGAAAGCGAGAATAATACCGCTAAACCATAGCATCACATGCCTCCCTCATTGAAGGGCACGCAAATGACGGTTTAAAATTAGCTGAAATTAAATGCTGATCAAAGATCTATGGTGCCTTGGTATCTTTACATTTAGATTTATCATACTAGAATTTACCGTTAGAAAATATTGAGCTGTACTAATTTTTTAAGTACTTGTGTCTCCTATGCGCTGCGCTGTACTTTGAAAATGCCTTCAAAAATAACACGCGCGACAGTCCAACATTCGACTAATGCCGCAGATGTGTTAGCGACATCCAATTTCCAAGTCCCAAATTGCTTTTTTGTTGAGGTGTTTAGATCAACAGCACACTCAGCAGTGTTATTTATCCCCATAAATGGGTACTCGTTTAACATCTGAGTGAGATCATAGTCCATCACATGGGTCGTGAGTTCGAAAAACAACATAAACTGAATTCGTTCACGGTGAGTCTCGAACCCATGACCCTGTAAACCGAAGGAGCGCGCACTAACCACTACACCAGGCAGACTACAGCTTGAAACTAAACGAAGTACGGATTCTAACGACTTCATACTGTTATGACTTTTTAAATGAACACTAGTGGGAAAGTTCTTAAATTGCCAATATGTGGAGACTGAACACGGCTTCTTTTTCAGCGTAATAATATTAATAATAAAATGATACCATTTTTTTAACATTTAAATCCGTATACCATCCATAGCAACAACACCTCCTCTACGCTTTTACATTGCAGGCAAACAACTTTTTCAATCAACTCCTAGACCGGAATGGTGCTGCAGTGTTTATAGTGAAAGTGCTACTACAAACAACCCCATTGGTGGTGACCATCCGATGTGATTGTTTTGTGGCCGTCCAAAAGAGTTTATAGTTCACCGAAACGGAAAGAACACGCGGGGTGCATAGTTAGGTTACCACTTGCACTTGCAACAAAGCTTTGGTTCGTGTTTCTGACTTTTTCGGCCAGCCCCGTGTGGGTCAGCGTCTAGACAGTTTGCCGTATTTCGTAAACATCTGAGCTCTTGGGTGTGGGTGCAACTAAATATGCAACAACTTTTTGTACGTCAGAATTGTTTAGGAAAGCATAATAATCAGGATGACAATAATTAATTTAATTTAGTTTCAAGCGTATAAAATGTTTTTTTTTAAGGATTCGAACAGTGCAGTGCGGAATATTACGCTATCCGCTCTAAAAAGAATTTCTTTGCTTTTTATCGACACTAGCGACACTTACCTTACTATAGCCGAAAATATCGCAGACATAAAAGTTCTCCTTATGAGAACGGATAGCAGAACAAAGCTATAGACACAATTTTCACATTTAAGGATTCCCGTTTTACTACACCCAGCAAAAAACGTGTATTAAAACCAATGAAGTTTTTACTTTACTTCTAGTACATAAATAGAAAATTTCTTTAAACGTATGAAGTTTGAATATAATTAATTAAAAATGCCATTGGGTCAAATACACTTTCATAGAAATTATGATTTCAGTAGTAATAGAATTATAACCTGCCCACATACAACTAATGCAACAAATTACATAGAATGAAGTAAATCAAATTCATGGGAACTATGAAAATAAATTTTTCATAGCCTCTATGTATAAACATTTTAAATTTGTATCGCACCGCGTATCAAGTAGTTAAGATTTTAGAAACGTTGACAACATTCCACTTCTGGTCTCATGGCAATGTGCACGGACTGGCACGCAGGCGGACCGGGTTCGAATCCAAGTTTACCCATAAGGTTTTTTAGGAATAAAAAAATATAAGAATTTGAAATAAAATTAAATCACAATAAAAAATAAAAAAAAAATAAAAAAAGAATAGAAAAAAAATAAATAAAAAAAAATATTCTTTTCATTTTTTTTTAAATAAAATTCAATGAAAGTTTTACATAGAATCGATGAACAATCTCATTGTTATAATCGAATTTTCACTTAATATTTTCAATGATATTTCTATCATTGTCCCAAAAAGGCTATTTCATCGGCTCCAAATCATAGCCAAAATATTATACGTCCTATGCAATTTTTCTTTAATAAAATTAATTTTTTTTCTGGGTGTACTTGTTCCACTTGGGATAACGTCAAAGTTGAAAATTTGTATGGCGTCTATTTCTAAAACTACTAACAGTTTTAGATTTTTTTTAAAGAAATTCAAATATTTTAACTTGGACTCTGATTTCAGTTTAATACTATATTTTCCAGGCATAACTGCCCCAACGGAGATGTACATTTGATAGGGTACTAAGCTTATGAAAATTAATAAAGAAAGCCACTTCCATTAACGAAAATATTACACTGCCATATTATATCCGCAGATTTAACGTGCATTATCTCGACAATATCGCCTTGTTAAATCTCAAGAGACATATTTCTCTTTTTTCGCCAACAATCACCACCACCCCCATTACAACTACATAAAACAACATTAAAGTCATTTCGTCATATCGCTCCCAAAAGTCCGTTTTTATGAAGACACAATATGCGGTTGTGGCGTGGCTTTATAAAAGTTTATTCTCGTTAAATATTATATGAAGCCGGGCGTACAAGAGGGGTTGCAAGACGCCTAACGCTGAACACTCACATTCGCATCAGGCAGTGGCGTATTTACAGGGGGGGGGCACAGGGGGCACGTGCCCCCCCTGTGAGCACATCAAACTTTTTTCACACCATACTAAAAATTGCAGTACCAAATGTTCCCTTTTTATTTTGAGCGTTTCTATTACTAAACTTTGTAAATCTTTTTCGAAACATTATCATCACATCATCTTCTCAATTCGCCAGATCTCCTCGTTGATGAACCCTTTCCGTATTTCAAACGGGTTGAGTTTATTTTCATAGACGCGTGGTTTCAAGAACAAGAACTCTCAGAGAATAAGTATGTACAAGCTATGATTATGTCGAGGCAACGAGGTGGTCATGAAACGTTGCCCAATCTCGACATGAATCTGTTCGGAAACAAGGACTGCTATTGAAAGTCTCGTCATGTGTGAAGTGACCCCATCTTATGTTGATATAAGTTGAGGAGATGTTGTTGCGGTATCGATGTCTTGGAAGCCGCTGAATTGATAAATATTTTTTTTTTTTTTGTTTGCCTCACAGAAACTTTTGTCCCGGGACTAGGCTTCTCGGCATCACTTTACTTACTATCCGTACGTAAGTGACTAATCAATCAATCGAGTGTAAACTCTAGCAGATCGTAAAAAAAAACTGAAAACAAAATATATTAATAAGGAAATTTATCAAAATAACTTCTTTTAAACATTAGTTTATTAGTACAATTAAAATTAACTAAGTCCTTCAAACTATTATAAAGAATAATTGACCTTGTAATTGGTTCATTAAGCCCATAGTTTACTCTATGATAAGGCTGAACAAGAAGGTTGTTCCGCCGCAAATTGTGAGGAATATTTCTGACTTGAAAGCTATTTAATATATCTTCACAAACAATATGAGAGCAAAACAGGTCTCTTATAAACATAGCGTTTAAAAATGTTCTTCTATAATCTAAGGCTTGTAAACCCAATAAGGAACAGCGAGTTTTATAATCTGGCTTGAAACGCCAGCCAATTTGATAAATGGCAAACCGTGTAAAATTGTGTTGAATTCTTTCTATACGCTCGATATGCACCTTATAGAACGGATTCCACACAATAGAACAATACTCCAGGTGCGAACGAACGAAAGCTGCATACAATATTTTTAAAGTAAAAGCATCATTAAATTCGCGCGCATTACGTTTAACAAATCCTAACATACTATTCGCTTTTGAAATAATGTAATCAATGTGTTGTCGAAATGAAAGCTCATGGTCGAAAATTACACCAAGATCTGATATTTCGGCAACCCTTTCAAGAACACTACCTGTTAAGGAGTACTCAAAGAAGACCGGAGTTTTCAATTTATATATGCTAAGTACTTTACATTTACTAACATTTAAATTTAAATTATTATCGCGGCACCAAAATTGCAGCTTTTCTAAATCGGATTGCAACTTAAGGCAATCATCAATGTTGCGTATTTTCATAGCGATTTTCATATCATCGGCATACTGCCATACACGCACGAATTTAAAATTTTTGATGATATCGTTTATGAAAACTAAAAAGAAAAGTGGTCCTAAATGGCTTCCTTGCGGAACCCCTGATGAACACTTTATAACAGAGCGAGATGTACAGCCATTTAACTTCACCAACTGAGTCCTATCCGTTAAATAGGATCTCACCCAGCTTAGAAAAATTGACTGTATTCCTAAATGTTCTAGTTTTTTAAGTAAAATATTATGATCTACTCTATCAAAAGCCTTCGAAAAATCGGTATATACCACATCAACCTGCATTCCCTGCTCAATACCATCAGCAACAAATTTAGTAAATGATACCAAATTTGTTGAAGTTGATTTTCCTTTCAGGAATCCATGTTGACATGGCGATATCAAACGGCTAATTAAAACATCTATTTTATTTTTAATAAGCATTTCAAACAACTTCGGTATTGCAGATATTTTAGCTATGGGTCTATAGTTATCAATAAGATGCTTCGGACCCTTTTTGTGAACAGGCGTTATGTATGAAACTTTCCATTCATCAAGAAAAACACCTGAAGTCAAGGACAAATTAAAAATAAAGGCTAAAGGACGACATAACGATTGCATGCAATTCTTCAAAAATATATTAGGAATGCCATCAGGTCCGGCCTGAATACTAACATCAAGATCACGCATAGCATTCAATAGGTCATCCTCAGAAATCTCAAGAGCACTCGTAAGGTCCTCCTGAGCTATCCGAGGGACCAATGCACTCTGACTTCCATTGATGTTAGCATTCATTTCTGATGAAACGGAGTCTGGCACTTTGTAAACTGAACTGAAAAATCTAGCAAATCCGTCACAAACCGATTGAACATCTTTGTAAAAATTGCCATTGAATTCTAAATTTTTTGGGATTCCCGTATTCTTACGCTTGCTGTTTATAAAATTCCAAAATGTCTTACTGTCATTCTTTATATTATTTTCAGCTCTCGCAATATACTGTTTGTAAAGATTTTTATTCATTAATTCATACTCTCTTCTCAATCTAAAGAAATTTTCTTTATTGGCAAGAGAGGATGACTTCTTGTATAATTTATGGGCCTTATTTTTTGCTCTCTTAAGTTTGAACAATTCTTTGGTAGCCCAAGGATTTTTTGCTTTTATTTTGTTCTTTTTTAAAGGAACGTACTTGCAAATAGATTCATTTAAAATTGAATTAAAAATTGTATAACTTTCAATAAGATTACTATTCGATATAACTGGAGCCCAATCCATATTAAAAAATGTTGAATTTAGTTTTTCAAATTGGGCTTTTTGAAAATTTCTAGTAAGAATAACTTCGGGCTCTTCTTCAATGTAATCATAAAAAACAAACTCAAGAAGAAGAGCACTGTGATGGATTGAATTGGGCAAAATTGGTTTATCTACTTTAATTACAGAAGCATTCAAGCAAGTACTAACAAAAATTAGATCTAAAATTCTACCAATCGAATTTTTAACAAGATTCATTTGCATCAAATCCATTGCAAACAAACAATCTGTTAGAACAGATTCACACTCAAGATGTAAATCACGCGGCAGATTTTTTTTCTCGTCGTCGTTCCAGTACCAACTTATATTACCAAGATTGAAATCCCCAACAACAATCAATTTGTCTTTTTCCTCAAAAGATGCAAATAGCTTGGAGATATTATCTACATGTTTGTTATAAACATCAACTGAACTCAAAGGTGGTAAATAGCTATTAAAAATATATACTTTTTCGCTGCGAGAAACATTGATAGAAACACATATCTGTTCCACGTCCTTATGAAAAAGCTCAACTTCATGAGATGGGAATGTTGTTTTGATAGCTACCAAAACACCACCTCCTCTCTTAGTCGAAGCCTCATAACGGTCGCGACGATAGACATCATAGTCTCTTATGAAAAGTTCTTCATTTGTAATGTCTGTGTGAAGCCAAGTCTCGGTTAAGCAAATGGCAGCATAATCTTCTTGTGAAGCTGCAAGGTAAAAGTCATTTGTTCTTGAACGAAGACCGCCAACATTTTGATAATAGACCGAGAAAAATGAATTGGAAATTATGTGTTCTGCTGGACACTGTTTTGGCGTTTGTCGTTTTTTGAAAATTTGAAGGGTGATATATTGACGCCCTTGGGCCAGAAGTTGGCACAAAACACTTGCTTAGAATATTCATGAGGAAGTTTCAAACCAAAACTGATTGAAACTAATTTGGAAATATCACAATCTTTTTTTATCAGAGGATAAACCGAAAGAAAGCTGTCATCTGTTAAATTAAGCTTTTTCATTACATATTCCTTTAAATCGTCTGCTTTTACCGAAGCATGCAGCTTAGAAACATGGAATACCTTGAAACTGGGGACACTTCGAAGAGAATCATTAGCTTGATCGATACCGAAGATTCTTTTGTGTCGCCTATTATTATTATCACTCTTTTTGGGAATAACATCACCAACAGGAGAAGGTTTTTTAATATGTTTCCCTTTCTTACGAACTGTGACAAATTTATCAATCGGAGATTGATTTTTGTCAACGTTGGAAGGAATTGTAGAAGATGAATCTGAAATAACAGTGGAAGTCCCCGCTTCATGGCTAACGAAAGATTGCTCAGAAGATATTGAAATAATATTTTTAGTTTTTTTCTTAGTGTCTTTCCCTATATTACTCTTCTTATTTTTTAAATTTACATTTTTATCTCGCAATGCTTCGGAATTGTTTTCACAACAATTTACAGATTTCATAAGGGATCTCAGCTTGCTAAGTTGGCTCTGCAACGACGAAACGAGCTGAGATAGACCGTCAATTTGGACTTTGTAAAATTGCTCGCAAACACAATTCATTTTAATACAAGAACTAAACTAATAAATTAATAAAAAGAGAAAAAAAGCAAAAAGAAAAAAATTTGCAAAAAGTGGGATTCGAACACAGGACCTCACGGGCGTGAGTCGTACACGCTACCACTGCGCTATATGCTAGTACGAAAATGTATGCCCAGATAACTCAGTTAAGCCGAGTTGAAATGACTACTGGACCAAATGAAAACAAAGAACAAAGACCGTCCGAGCGGCAGGTAAAAAATGCAAACCACTAAACACTTTTCGAACAAATTTATGATTTATCACTACACCAATCCGCGAAACCACTTTTACAGATGAAGTGAACGAGCAAATGAATCATAAAATTATGAATTTAATATTAAATCTAATGAATTTGATAAAAAAATTAGAAATTTAATATTAGCGAAAAATTTTGCGTGTTTGCTATGATAAACGTCAAACGTCTATAATATTTGAAACAATCGGTCTGAATTTTCGATCGGGCTTGTGTATTTTAATTCGGCCGTAAATTCGTGTTAAGCTGCTGTAAAGGTCTTTAAACCAGATGCTTCTCTTTCTGTTAAAATGCTAAAAATTGAAGTGTTTTGGTGGGAAAGCATTTTTAGCATACATTTTCGAATTTCTACGGTTCGGTATCTGTGGTGCCCTGCCTGGGGTACTTTGTTCAATGCTTCAATTTTCACGAAGTAAACATCATCGTAGCTATTCCTTCTCGTTTCTAGTTCGCAATAACAAACAATCATACCTTCCTGCTTTGTTGCTTCATTTTAATTAATCGATTGATCACTTCCCGGCTCTATGCCACGGATAGTTCCTACACGGCTGAAAATTTTGGTGTAATTTTTATAAAAAAATATATTCATACATTTCCATATAAAAACTTTACCAAAAGTATAATTGAACTATATTAAAAGTATAAGTTTTCTTGATAAAAATTTTACTCTTCAATAGTATAAAATTGATAAGCAAATTTATACAAACCGCTCGAAAAAAAAAATTGTAATACGAGTGCAGTCGGCTTCGAACCCACAATTCTGTGATTTGTAGGCAAGCGCACTGTTCACTGAACCAGACAGACTACAAATCAATAGATTTCTAGGTTGAATGGGTTTCTTTCGTTGATAGTGTAGATTTGATAACATAGTAGGATTGATTCTACCCTTTTATGTTATTATAACATTCAATGCAATTTATTCTATCCCGAACGGTGTAAAATTTATAATATTAAAAGGGTATTTGGATAGTTTTATTCTGTAGCGGTTATAATTAATATAATTTTTGAATAAACTAAAATTATAAGTTGAAAAGGGTCAAATTTGATTCTTTTGGAATAGATATAAAATTTACTCCCGGCTTACACCAAAATTTACAACCGTGTAGTATTCTGGATTGTACTTGTAAAATATTATTCGGCACTTGTTACGATTTTACGGAATCTGTTACTAGATTTTTGACAAAACATACAAATGCCTCTTTTTCAGTAAGTCCTAATTTTTCATTCAAATTCGCTTAAACTTGCCATGGAATTCAAGACCACAATGTCAACCAAAATTTGTTGTAGCAGCTTTTCATCTGTGTTTCTTTCAAAAGTAAGCAGAACCACTTTTTGGCGGAATTTGGCCGAAATTTGGCAGAATTTCGGACGATGTATGAAATTTCTCTTCCAAAGAAAAGTGTTCCGTCTGGAATCCGTTTTGTCATATGGAAACAGTCTCTTTAGTCATTGCATTAATTCCATAGCCAATTAAGTACCATATTCGTAAAATTCCATTTCGGCTTCAGGCTCCTTCGAACTACGCAAACTTTTTTAAGGCCCTCCGTATTTTGGTTTAGGAAAAGCCAAAAGCAGTTAATGAGTGTTCTAAGATCTGTCAGGAAAACTAAACTTTTGGTGTAATAAACCTGAAATGCAAAGGATTCTCAGGTTCGTATTTATAAACATACCTTAACTTAAGGACACCTTGAGTCAAGGATGCCGAAATTAAAATAAATGTCATTTTCCATACTTTTTCATAGAAATCACTTGTATTCACGGGTCAATGCATCCTTGATTTAAGGAGAAACTCAAGGAGACCTTGAAATTTTCTATAGTCAACCTCACTTGAAGTCACTTGAAATATTATATTTCAAGTCTATTGAAAACTTAAGGTCTCCTTGAGTTTCGCCTTAAATCAAGGATCAAGGATCAAAGATCACCCCAGTCTTGCCAATGTTTTTCCTATGTAGCTGCTCTCGGGTATCCCCACACCAAAACTTGATGTAACAAATTAGCCCCGTACTCTGTGCCCCTCCTTTGAGAATTTTCTAAATACGCCACTGGCATCAGGAAACAATAAATGGCATTTTAGCAGGCCATCAAGAAATGCAAGGACCATACGATGTGAGAACGCGGTTTATGTACGAGTAATACACTATATTATGCCCCAATGTTGGCTAAACAACCCCTCCGGTCCCATTGGACATTTTTTTTATCTCCACGTCCCGATGACAACGAACAACGAAAGATGCGACAATCTCTTTTCACGAGGACCTAATTAATTTATGGTCGGCTGAACTGTTGCTGTTGATGTTGATGGCGTATGGCATGAGGTTAATATTGTTTTTATAGTCTTTGTTTGGAGCTTTGTTTATAGGATATGTCTGTAAGGATGATGCAAGATGGTGACAACTTATGAGAAATTTTCGACTTTCATAATAATGGCTTTGTGAATTGCTATGAGTATTTTGCTTTTCTTCGAGACGCCTTATAGTATTTTAGAGATAGAGCGCTTTTGCTCAAGCGAGTCTTCTCAAATAGTGAAGCATAATAGGCCATAGAATAGATTTCGATAGAATAAACTCATTTCCTTCAAATAAAATTAAACTACAAAATCAAATATGAGCGCTAGGTTGTCAAATGAAAAAAAAAATGAAAACCTAAAATCAATTTTCATTTGTATAATTTTTTTTAATACAAATAAATAAAGAAAAGCTATACCTATTTCTTAGCTTAAAAGAAGAAAAAATATTAAAAATCATACGCCCCTCCCATTTTAAAGATTTCGGTCGCTTTCCCAAAAATGCTATAAAATGGTAAACATTATTTTTTTTTCTATTCACCTATAACTAAACTAATTAAACTAATTCTCAAATTTCTGTTTCATTGCCAATTTCTTTATGATATTAAAAAAAACTTTATAGTCAACAATAACTTTATAATAGCATACAACTTTAATTCTTGTAAAACTTCTTATTGCACCAACTTTACAAACTTGTCTCGTCTCATATTAGCAAATTTCCACCCATGTATGTATGTAATCGTCCTTGCAGACAAGCAAGTACATTTCATAATGTTTTCCGGAAGTCAATAGAAAATCACTTGGCTGCTGCAAAACTCATATAGTCGTTTAAAGTTCAGTAAATTTATGCTATGTATGTTGTTGGAAAATGCATTCGTACGTACATATGTATGTTGATAGTTTTGAAGATGCTGATAGTTAGGAAAGTAGCTATAAAAACTTTTGCAATGATCCATCTAATAACAACAAGAGTTTTATTGGATTTATTGAAGCTGGTAGTATTTAAAGTGTCCTAAGTGTCCTGAACGGAATAATGGTTCCCTGCCATCCTATTTTAGAACAGGACGTTCCGTATATTAACTTTGTCTTGAAGTTTTTAACGCATTTATGGAAGCATCTCTGACCATGTAAAAAGTACATATGTAATTGATCGGGATGACGAAGAGAGTCGTTTGTCTGTCTGTCCGTCTGTTACAGCGCATTTTCCTCTAAGCTGAAACTTTGCACACATTCTTATTTATGTTGCAGGTTCTATATTTGAATCGCTAAAATCGGACCGTGGGGTCATGGGGCAAACATACAAGCCCAATCCCCAAATTAAATGTTTGAATGGGACGACGGAGAGGATGGCTGGGGAAAGTTTTTACTGCAAATTTCAGAGTCCTAGCTGTCTCCGTGCGAAATTTACAGCCTTTCAAAGATGCGACCCAAGACAATATGCGATCCATAGAGTAAACCCCTTTTACGAAATTTCTAATTCTATCGAAATTGAAAATGTTTGAATGGTGTGACGGAGAGGATGGCTGGGGAAAGTTTTTACTGCAAATTTTAGGGTCCTAACATAACCAAGCGGACGACTTGAGAAAAATAGCGACGGAGAGGATGGCTGGGGAAAGTGTTTACTGCAAATTTTAGGGTCCTAGCATAACAAAGCGGACGACTTGAAAAAAATACCGGCGTACAAAACGGCCCGCAATACGAGGGTTTTTTTTTAGAATTTTAATGCATAGTGAATAAATAAGTATTGTGCACAACATTATTGAAATGCTTCCTGTAAATCTATTTTTGGATTGGTCTAATTAAAGAATCCAAAAATAGATTTACTATTTACCCAGTTTGTATAACAGTACTCCAAGGAAAATCTACAGGCATTTTTCGATTTAAGAGTTCGGATCGCCTTTGAGCAAAAACATACTCAGGCAAACGTAAGGATGGCTTGGCTTTATATATGAACTGAATTATTAGCTGTAAATTAACTGTTACTGTTTTTTTAATCAAGGAAAAGCAACTTATATGAAATGATTCTATTGTGTCCCCTGATATAAGAGCCCACGCAAGCTTTCCTATGAGTATTGAACAAGTATACTTTTGCAGCTATTCAGGGACACCCTGTTAACTTGGTCCTACAAACTTAAAAAATATTTGTGGTAAACACCATTGCATTTCCACCATTCTATGCATTTCCACCAAATTTCATGTTCATTATTTCATCAAGTTTAAAGATATGCATTGAAGAAATACTTAAGAGGCTTTCTTTGCATTGTGAAAGGCCCTTACTTAATACTTTTTTGGCTATATTTCCGGTTTGGATACAGTTATTCGAATGAATTTTAATATTTAACGTATATAAGACCATACTGACCAATCTTTGTGCAAAGTTTCATATCGATCCCTATAACAGTTTAGAAAAACGTAGGTCGAAAAGGAAGTTTAATTTTAAACGTCAATAATTTTTTTACCGTTACTCGAAACTGGAGCTGATATGCTGATATGAGATGTACTCGTTTAGATCTTTGATTTGAATACCCATAGGTACGTCAATTTCCGATAAAAACTAAAAAAAGTCGACTTTTTTCAAACGTTCGAGACACCCTGTTATCTTCTTCCTACCAACTTCTTAAGTATATGTGCCAAAGACTGTAACCATTCTACCCTTTCCTACCAAATTTTATGACAATCGGTTGAGCCGTTCGCGAGTTATTTAGTGAACAGACGGACGGACAGACGGACAGACGGACGGACGAACAAAATCGATTTCATAAGGGTTTTTTGAAGAAAACAAATTTCTAAAAAACCCTAAAAATGCAAAGGAAAAGGATATTGATCTTCGCCTATAATAATAAATTTATTATTTCGATAGGCATTCCAGGAATATTTTCACCACAAAGGATTCTAACAATTTGTGTTTGTCTTATAAACTTTACTCATAGTTTCAAACAACTGAATTCATGTACTCGTATTAAAGTTAGTTCATTCCATCGAAAAGGATGAACGATGCAAAGTGTTCAACTGTGGTCTAATTAGGTTCAAGTTCGAGCAATAGTGTCATGCTGCTGTCATGATATAATCTGACCAATGGTCGAATTCGTAACTTGAAAATGGTATCCCAAAAGGCGATGGGGTGACAAGTAGTATTTCAGAGGAGATGGTGATACATAAGATAAAATGATTTAAATCCTTTATTGGGTTTATGTTTAACCACCGTAAATATCCCATGTCAACACTTTCCATAGGGGTCATGTGTAAGCACAAGGAAGGATGTTTATTATATGAAGCCGAAATTTGGAAAATGGATAAGTTCAGTTAATTTTAAGGAATATTAAGATGAGATTTTGATTAATTTTAGTGAGACTTGAAAGTGAATGAGGACGATGATATATGAATATTTAGTGTTGTCCTTAAGGAGCGGGATTAGTTTAAATTCCCCAGGTCGAGTATCGATTTTTCTATATCAAATAACACACTTAATTATTTTTTTAAAGTGCACTAGTTACTAGTTCAATCCTATTTATTTTTACTTGAAACTATTTAGTAACAAACTATATCCATAAATTTGTTCTTCAACGTGCGACATAAAGATTAGCCTTTAGTTGATTTTAATATAAATCCAAGTATACATGCGTTTTTTATCTTATGCAAATTGCTTTGATTGCATAGTGCAAAAAAAAATGTGAGTCGCACAGATGCGACAACAGCTGATTCACTTTACTCCTTGACAAGAGACAGACCATTTTATTTGACTGCAATAGACAACAGTATCGTTATCACACATTCTCGCACTCCATTATCCTCTTTCAAGTACCGAGTGTGTTGTACGGGAAAGTAGCATTTTGCATATAAATGGAAAAACTTTTAGATGAATAAATTATGTATTCATACGCGCTACGAGAGTCGAGAGAGTTTCACAAACTCCTTTTTTTTTTTGCTATAAAACACTACACTTCGCAAATATTTGACTTTGAGCCTTTTTTCTTGAATAGATAGTAACCAAAATTTAGGAATGCTACTTCAGATATCATGGATTTCACTAAGATACATATTAGAAATTTCCTTGTTAAAAGGAACTGTTAGAATATTTCAGTTTTATTTTGCATTAATTTATTATTTTTCACAAAATTAGCATTTAAGGATTCGTGTTTGAAATTTCTCATGGGTAATTTATTGGTTTATACCGATTATCCGAGATCTGTATGTATCCAACATTCAGGTCTCTCTTATCCTGCCAGGGTATTCTTGAAATTTAAGCAGGCATACTTGACCTAGTTTTTCTTATGTCGCAATCAAGGATGTACTCCGAGGGGAAAACCAATTTCCTATTTACTCCCACCAGGTGCAGCCAGCTGAAACAATTCCAAAAGACGTGAGCAAGATTCTCGAAAATCTCCCATTAATCTGACCATTATGCAGCTATCCGCAAACCATACTAAATAACACGAGATCCGAGTGCCGACCAAACTATACAACAAAAGCACTGCGATATTGTGTTTCCTCTATGGCTGCAACGATTTCCCACAAGCCATACCTGCCTTGCATACAAGGAGGACACACGACAAGACATTCCCTAAAGGATGTAACAATGCCGTTGTAATGGAAACGTTGTTGTTGTCGTCCTCGTCGTTGTCCCGTATTTGGTTTGGCACAACCAAAAATTCACTAAATTTTGTTCACTTGCTCACAGTGTTCATCTTCGGTGAAGCCACTACTGCTCGTTTCGTGTTACCACTGTTGCGCTGCCAGCCTGGCAGCCATTTCTCCATTGGTATTATAGTTTAGCTGTTGTCCATCGTGCCCGCTATTAACGTCGTCGTCTCCGTAGGGACGAAACAACACGAATGCCTGAATAAATTTCTTTCAAAATCCTATTTGGATATTGCCTGAGCACAGGCTCTGCACTGTTTTGCCAAGGCTGAGGCCTTTACAAACGATTTATGGGATTTGAAATTTTTAATTAAACGAAAACTTACGCCTTGTGGAATATAAGACGAGACGTGCGATGCTCGTTTTGCATGTGTTAGTCATGGTGACGGGCCGGAAAACGGCTGGGGAAATGTTTGAAATTACTTAATTAGTAGGCAACCCTCGTCTTATTTATTAGCAATTGTTGCTTTTTAACAAGAGCCCTGGGGTAGAATTTTGGCAATACATTTTTTTTGAATCGTTTGGGGGTGATTGTTGAAGGTGCTAATGAGTCTTTTGCATAAGCAGGAATAATTTATGTCTCTGAATTCGAAGGTGTTACAACAAATGGCTAAAATCACCAAAAAAACCATGTTCAACAAAAAATGAATTAAACATTTGTGATTTTTGTATCGTCTAATTGGTACTTACGTTTTGACTTTTGAACCTTTTTATGATAAATTGTACATGAAATATTGAAGAATTTGCTTTCAAAACTTGTTGGTAAATTTAATCAAAAATAAAATGATCAGTCTTCATTAAAATGCAAATTTAATATCTTCACAATTGCAAGATAAACAAGGCGCTCCCACCCAACCGCAAAGTCTTCTATGCAATATCGTTGAAAAGGACATTCTCGATACACAATACCAAAGTTAAATAAAAAACGCATCTTAAACTTTGCAGAGATGTCATCATGATGACATTCTACAAGTTTCGCATTTGTAACATTCACTACAATTTTCCACAGTTAACTGCAAGGAATCCATTGCAGTGGCTTGTGCGCATCCTTGCTTTCTCATTTTTTTTTCTGTTCTGTCCGTAAAGCTACTCTATGTCCTAACTTTTGTATACTTTTGAATGTTGAGGACAATAATAGTGAAACTCCGAAGAAAAGTAAATACAAAAGGCTCTTGCAAGCAAACAACTTGATACAGAAATCTTCTTCAGACGAAGGGGGTTATTGTGTGGCATCCTAAGAAATGCTGTTTTTTACTATGTTTTCTTGTACACTATACGGACCTACACTGTGTGTGCACTCGTGCTGTACAATAATGCAGACGAGAGTCAATAAAGGAAGCAAAGTCCTTATGCTTGTGTACAAGATGCAATTGTGTCTGCTTTTAATAATGTCCAATGCTATTGTGAGTAAGCAGTTATACGTATTCCTATGGAATGAAAGTAGGCGACAATCCACAAATAACTCGAAAGGAATTTTATTGAAAAATTTAAAGTTTTCATTAAATTGTGTGTGCGGTTTCAGTGAAAAGCGATGAAAGCAAAATATTTTCTTAACCCTAGTTTACTGTTTGGGGTGCAATGCACCCCATCGCATGTTTCACTTAATATAACTTCGAGATTTTTCAAGTTTTCATTATAAATTGTTCAATAGCTTAACAAAATTTAGTTTTGTTTTAGTTTTTAATGTTTGTACAATTTTAGCTACATAAATTTATTTTTTACGAATTTTTTGTGGAAATAAGGCATTGGTTCTGTCGTGGGGTGCAGTTGCACCCCAAATAATTTATTTGAGTTTAGAACTATTTATTTTGATGTTAAACTAATATTTATTTTAAAATAAAGATAGTAATATCTAAACTTTCATCTGGGATGAAAAATAAACTTGAAAAATGTTAATAATAGTACTAAATATAGTTTCTTGGGAATGACCTTTGGGACACCAAATGTGGCTGTGTTTCAGACACGATTTCAATTTGAAACTGTTCCATATTTCTCTAAATTTCATCAATAAACAACAGAAACTTAGTCAATGATCAGAGATACTAATTGGAGAAGAGTTTGCTAACTAAGATTTCGAAAAAGAGCTGCATTTCGGAATTTGTGAACAAAACTCCACTTCGAGCCCACTAGTCTCGGCCTGCTATTCTTATCTATGCGAAGCGATTTCACTTTTGTAACTGAAGTAATAAGTTCTGCTGAAACCGTCAAATGATGAGGAACCCGAAGAGATGCATAACACTCGCAAAATCAGTGAATCGAATGCTTACCATACGGAAATTTCATGAACATCACTCTTATTTGAGTTTATCATGTCATTTATAGTATGAATATCAGTGCCTGCCGTCTAACCAAACTGAACATGTATGCCTCCCGCATTTCTGAATTCGCACTCACTATCTCACTTTTGTTTTCCCTATTTAATTAACATAACAGACGATCAGAATGAATCAAATTAAAAAAGATTGGAAGTCAGTTAATGCAGAAATATGGGCATACATACTGTGGGGTGCATTTGCACCCCATAACATGAAACTAGTAAGAAAATTGTTGCGGTAAACTAGGGTTAATACAATTCTGGGAACGTTTAAGCAAGATTACAAGATACAGCGGATGTGTATACCTAAGGCCAGGAAAAGACAATAGAGAACTTCGATCTTGATAACGTTTAAAGGAGCTACAGGAAGTTTGGTGTGTGTTGTTTGCAATTATTGCAGGCGTACCACGAACTCAGAGCGAATCAAAAGCGTATTATGTACATATATAATGGGGCTAGGGAGCAGATTTCGATTAATTAAACTAGCGTTAATTTTAAATTCAATTTAAGTCAAACCGCAACTGCAATTTGGTAAAATTTGTTCAAATTATATCAAAATCAAGCCAAAATGTACCCTAGTTTTCTGCCCTTAAGGTGTTAAAACTGTTAGAAATAACGAAGCTAGAATAAAACTAGAGGCCTTGGCCCCCTGCTCGCTACGCTCGCCAACCCCCGGGGGCGAGGCTAATTTCGGGCGCGGCCGAAATTTGGATACCATTCGCTCTCCTTGGGCTAAAATTTTTTTCGGGCGTGACTTGTATTTAATCCCCATCCTCATTCTTTTTCTTCCGTCTTCACAAAAGTTTTGAGCTTGGTTGAAATCAGTGGGCAAATAAAAATATTTACTCAGAAAATTTACTGGGGTTGCGGGAGCATGACCCCACAGTACGATTCCATTCGTTTTGAACTTTTTTCTTGCTTTGGTAAAGACACAAACCCATTCCCCGCCAATGATGCCATATGGCATCAGTAAAAGCCTCATATTTGGGAGCGCGCCACGGACACTCTGTAACATCCTCAACATTGTTTTTTTCTTTGTTACACTAAGTAATGTTTCTTCTATCTATTCCAATGTTCCTGGCTAGTATTTAGTTAGATTTGTGCCACTGGGAGCAGAAAAAAAAGGGTCGTGAAATTTTTTTTAAAAAAATGCGATTTTTGCGGGTAAGACTCCACAAAATTTCAAAAATCATATACTTGCGACCTGATTTTCTCAGAACAATTTGTGTTAAACAAAAGCCAGAGTAGCATAGATTAGAATAGCAAAAAAAAAAATTGCAATAACGGTAGTTTTATAGGTAGTAACACTAAATACATTTTAGTGATGCCATATGGCATCATTGGCGGAAACCTATTAAAAAATTTATTTTTAATTTTTTTTTTTTTTTTTGATATTTTTTCAATAAGTTTTACTGCGTTTTTAATAATTTTCACTTTGTGAAAATTAATTTTATGCTGAAAATTCGTTTCTGAGGATTTAGAGTCCAAGTCCGATGATCGTTTTCACAATCAAATGCATCATTTTCTAAAGCGCACCCACAAACACCTTTAAAATATGGACGTGTATTCCATCCAGGAGACTAACATACGATGCACTAAATAATAAACTCAGACACGTACGAGACCTCGTCAAAGAGTCAAATTACTCCTTGGACGTATCTGGTCTCAACAATGGGACTTTTTTCGGAATTATCCTTGTTGCTCTCAAGTGTGCACCATCCTTTACTCTGGGTGGTCTATATGCATGCACACTACACCCTGTAAACGCTCAAAGTTGCGTATACGCAACTTTATTTTCAAGCGCTGAATCAACCGTGATAATTATTCATCTTGATTTTTTTTTAATTTCAAGGAGTTTGAAGGACATATTTGTCCACAAAAGCTTTGAGTCAGTACTCCGAAAGGCTTGTCTCGGTACAGAGCAAAAAAAGTGTGTAAAAGTAACTTACCAAAATTGAATTTCCACAATGAGCATTTATCCGTTATTTTTTTTAAAGAAAGCAATTTCAATCCATTCTTTTTCATGCATATTTCTTATGCAGAATGAAATTACATGAGGCGGTTGAATATCTTGAACCTATCATGTCGGATGATGAAAATGCTTGGATATTACAAATAAAGTCGGGGAAGTCACCCAAATGCAGTTCCGTAGGGATATTGCAACCTACTATTGTACGACTGTGGCTCATCAGATCTGGGTAGCACATACCACAGTCTTCCGAATGTTGCACGTATGATGGAATTGGCCATTATGTTGCGAAATGCAATCGAAGAAGATGTGCATATCCGCCCTGCAAAAGCCAAACTCGGACTAAATGCATCAAATGTGATACAGGATTATGTGTTAAATGCTTCTTAAAATTTCACACAAGCTCAGAATTATAATTAAAGAAAGTAAAAAGTGTTTTTCCAAAAAAATTTCAACGTTTTTATCTTAATTGAAAAAAAAAATTTGTAATGGGTTCCCGCCAATGATGCCATATGGCATCGGGCCTTTGCGGGAGAACGGAGGCACGTAGGAAAAAATGGTAAACGGTTTTGGATTCAGGGTGGCTTCTTTACCGTAAATACCAATTTTCAGGATGTAATTCGAAAAAAAATGTGTTGGCGGGGAATGGGTTAATTCAAGGTTTCGTGAAATTGGTGCACAAAATGTTTCTTAGAAGAACCAAAATGGGGGGGGGGGTTGTATGGCCACCCCATGACCCCAAGGTCAGATTTGATAAATTCTTAGATATGTTTTGTGTCATCAAGAGAAACACGTTTGTGTGTAATTTGGTTGAAATTCGTGCACAAATAAAAAAGTTTTTCCCAGAAGAACCTATAATTTGGGAGTTGGGTTTGTATGGCAGCTCCATGACCCCATTATTCGATTTGATCC
This sequence comes from Microchrysa polita, assembly GCA_949715475.1. Classification (NCBI taxonomy): domain Eukaryota; kingdom Metazoa; phylum Arthropoda; class Insecta; order Diptera; family Stratiomyidae; genus Microchrysa; species Microchrysa polita. Next base: position 126,529,000 of record OX454415.1, on the reverse strand, counting down.
ATTCTTAGATATGTTTTGTTTCATCAAGAGGAATACATTTGTGGGAAATTTGGTTGAAATTGGTGCACAAAGAAAAAAGTTTTTCTTAGAGGAACCTATTTTGGGGGGTTAGGTTTGTAAGGCAGGGTGATCCGAATATCCGATTTGATCCATTCTTAGATATGTTTTGTGTCATCCAGAGAAACACATTTTTGTGGAATTTGGTTGAAATTGGTGCACAAATAAAAAAGTTTTTCCCAGAAGAACCTAATTTGGGGGGTTGGGTTTGTATGGCAGCTCCATGACCCCATTATCCGATTTGATCCATTCTTAGATATGTTTTGTGTCATCAGGAGAACCACATTTGTGTGGAATTTGGTTGAAATTCGTGCACAAATAAAAAAGTTTTTCCCAGAAGAACCTATAATTTGGGAGTTGGGTTTGTATGGCAGCTCCATGACCCCATTATTCGATTTGATCCATTCTTAGATATGTTTTGTTTCATCAAGAGGAATACATTTGTGGGAAATTTGGTTGAAATTGGTGCACAAAGAAAAAAGTTTTTCTTAGAAGAACCTATTTTGGGGGGTTAGGTTTGTAAGGCAGCCCGGTGATCCGAATATCCGATTTGATCCATTCTTAGATATGTTTTGTGTCATCCAGAGAAACACATTTTTGTGGAATTTGGTTGAAATTGGTGCACAAATAAAAAAGTTTTTCCCAGAAGAACCTAATTTGGGGGGTTGGGTTTGTATGGCAGCTCCATGACCCCATTATCCGATTTGATCCATTCTTAGATATGTTTTCTGTCATCAAGAGAAACACAATTGTGTGAAATTTGGTTGAAATTGGTGCACAAATAAAAAAGATTTTCCTAGAAGAACTTAAATTGGGGGGCTAGGTTTGTATGGCAGCCCCATGACCCAGTGATCCAATTCCGGTGATTCAAACATACAAACAGCCTGCAACGATAATAAGCACGTGTGCAAAATTTCAGCTTCGTAGCTTTTATAGAGGCCGAGAAAAACGCGCTGCAACAGACGGACAGACAGACAGACGGACATCGTCCAATCGACTCATCTCGTCATGCTGATCATATATGTATACTTTTATATGGTCGGGGATGCTTCCTTCAATGCGTTAAAAACTTCATGACAAAGTTAATATACCCTTTCACTCTATGAGCGAAGGGTATAAAAATAAATAACAGGCGCGAAAGTCCAGCATTGGACTAAGGCCGCAGATGTGTTAGAGACATCCAATTTCCAAGATCTTAGCTGCTTTTTTGTTGAGGTGTTGAGATCAATAGCACACTCAGCAGTGTTAATAATCCCCAATGAATGGACACTCGTTTAACATCTGAGTGGGATCATAGTCCGTCACTTTGGTCATGAGTTCGAAAAACACCATAAACTGAATTGGTTCACGCTGAGTCTCGAACCCACGACCCTGAGAACCGAAGGTGTTCGCACTAACCACAACACCAACCAGACTACAATTTCGATTACATAATGTAAAAATCTGCGTATACCCGCAAAACAGAAATTAGCACAAGTTTTAAACGTTTTTGCAATTACCTGTGACGCATCGGAAGAAAACCTTAGCCCAAAGACGAGAAATTTATTGTTGGTTTCAACAGATTGAGAATCTTAGTCTAAGCTGTCTGACATCGCGACGTCTGTGTTAGAGGTCTGCATAATGGGGTGCTCATGACATCCTGTTTAGGATAGGTTAGCGAAGGATCCAAATTTATGGGAATGGTGTGATGAAAAAATCGGACAAAAAGCAACTTGAAAATATCTTTCCGGTTCCGTTTCCGCACAACACGAACAGCAAGTTGTAAGATGAAGTCCATTTCAACAGGCGACTTACATTTCCGCCATAACCAAAGAGGAGCTTGGACATGCTGGAGGATGGAAAAGCTCCGGGGCGGGATGGAGTCTCAACAAATATCTGACAGTATCAATTCGATTAACCTCTTAGTTTTTTGTCGGAATCTTTGAAGTTTGTTTGAAGGAGGAAGGCCCCAATAACTTGAAAAATACAGAAATTTGTGAGCAAAACTCCAATCTTCCAATCTGCCTGCTCTACAATATAAGAAAAATGTTCTGGCGAATCTATTAAAACAGACTATCATCTGTAGAAACTAGTAGACGAAAATGAGTGCCTGTCATACCAAGAATACGGGTTTATACGAACGAGAACGAGGTCTACAGTAGATGCAACCCCCAAAAATGCACTCTAAAACTGAACTTCTGTTCCTTAGTAACGCTTGATGCCAAGAGCGCTTTCAATTCTGCTTTGCAAAGGATGGAGTTTCGTGGTTACCTTCATTCGAGAATGTGAAGCTACGAAACAAACAAACAGTGTCTTTCAATATGACAGTAACAAAGGGCTTGAAGAATATTGGGTTACCGCGGGGGTTCCACAGGAGTTTGTTTTTTAACCCTCTGCTGTCGATCATCATGTATAATATTATCCTGAAAGCTGGAACTCCCTACAAATGAGGGGGTTCCTTACGGCCCCTCATGCCTAAGGGAGTCGAAGGGTCCCCTGTGTGTGTGGGGGGGGATGTCGGATCCACGAAGTTCTGACAATAGACGGTAGTCTGCAAATAGGGATGATGGCTTGACAATAGCCGAAGACACTCCGTACTCATGCGGAGTAATACCGAGAGGAAGTTTCGCAGGAGGAGCACATATGGTGGGTTTAGTTGGTAAATATCCGACATAACCGCATTCAGTATTTTTTTTGAAGAATTCAAGTCTAGCCGGACTTTCAAAAGTGAAGTAGGTCTCATTCTCTTCTAGTGTCGAATACAGATTTGCGTGTATGAGGCAATCGGAGGTTTTTTTTTTAGCTATTTTCTCTGTTAGTTTACTGCCTTCGATTCCAAAGTGGTACCCAGAGGAGCAGGTCCGTCACAAGCATTTGCGGATCAATGACAAATTAATTTTTGCGGGCCTCTTTTAACAGAAAAATCTACAATTGAAGACGTGGACGTGGATACGGTAACGATGGGTGTTAGTTAGCTTGCCCATAGTGTGAAGCTATATGGGCTTTTATATACGTAAGTGATCCTCAGATTTGGAGTGAACACTTATATTTTAAAATCAATGGCTTTTAAGAGGCTGGCATGTAGGGGAGTTCCTCAAGGTATGGTGTTCTTTTGCCGCTTCTCTTGAATTAAGTGATACGTAGGTAAATAGTCCAAGTAAATCTTAAAGGCTTTGCCGTATAATTATTTAAATTTCAATTTTAATTTAAAAAAAAAAATGTAAAAACATTTCGGAAGGCCACTTACACTTCTGTCAAAGAAAACATGAAGGATCAAGCAGTCACGATCAGGCATGCAACTCTGAAAATGTAATGTGCATATTCTTGGGGTGTCATTGGTTTTATGGAAATCAATCAATTCACGATTTTCTCAGTTTAGTTATGATTTTCCATCTCACTTTCTTTCTCAATTATACTTTCATCAGAGGATACCCTTGTATTATATCGAAACATTTCGGATTAAGAAATTAATATACAAATACCTCATCAGTTATCGATTCAATACGCTCCTTGCAGACATTTAACCGAAGTTACGTCCTGTACCCACGAACAAATTAGCCTTCGAAATCCCATATGTATGTATGTATCCTACATTCTAATATGGAATTCATTTGGCTTTTATACCCTATAATCCCTAAAAACACACAACGCTCTCGTCAATTGATCCGACAACATACAACTTATAACACACAAAAAAAACACCACCACCAACAACAACAAAGACAGCATACAAAATGAAAGCTCCATGATAGGACTAAAGAATATTTTCCCGATCCGATCAGGGATTTAAGGCATAGACATACACACAGCACAGAACAGTCCGGAGCGCAGAGGGATATGGAAGAACAATTTTGCCCGCAATTGACTTTTATTAGGATGCCCATATAAGAAGAGCCTAAAGAGAGCGAGAAAGCCGATCCCTAACTAAGATTTTTTCCTAACAAAAGCCAAAGCTGGATTAATATTTGCTGACCATCATCCATAGATTTTCGACATTTTCTACGCCTGCAAGCGACCAATATATATTTACGGGCGAGCGTAGAGTATACGTGAAATGTTGCTGAGCTTCACATACATATCCTTTGGATTTTTTTTTGTCGACTTCTTCCTGTCGGTCATTTTCCTCGTCATTTCTTTGCCATTTTCGTGGATTGTCCGGAACATGGAAAGTGAAGGTTTTATGGCGGAAAGTAGTGCCAAAAACTGCTTGTTCGCCGGATGTACGGACGATGTAGAAAATAAACTGGAAATATACAACATTCGAATACGGAAGTTGAGGCTATAGAATCGCCGCAATGTGTATAGGAGTTTAGTTTTTATAGACTATAGAATTTCTAGAGTAGTATATAGCATTCCAAAAGTGTTGGAATACTTATTCGTCGGCTATGATAAGGTCCGATTTTTTTTTATTATTATGAAGTTTACATGAACAGCAGAATCCTGTATTCCTTAAGAATTCTAAATATGCTCTTCGTGAACAGAAGAGCAAATTGGGCTCGCTTAGAAGCTAATCTCTCATTCCACATAGCACAAGGCGTTCTGTTACGATATTCTTCACTAGTGTGTAAATCGTTTGTGTGTATCCTTTCGGAAATATTCCTTTAGATTTAGATGAAATCGCTGTGGGTGCCGATAACGAAACCATTTCTAGCAATCGTAGAAAAACAACAACACGCTCGAAAGCACCCCATCATGATGGTTTGGGGGCATAGAAATGCTGTCGTTTTGTTTGCTGTACGTGCCGAGATCAATCCCCTAAGAGCTCAATTGCTAAGCAGTAAATTCGCATTTTTGTCCGATTAATCCCCCGATACAGATATACGTCGTACACCCACCACAATCGATTTCAGCTTGTGCCGCGCCACCACGATTCAACAATAGACGAAAGGACGAAGCCATCTCGCTCTAAAATCTCCATATAATATGTATTTTGTGCGGAAGAGATGACTGAATAAAGGAGTCAAATACATTTCGATTTCGATATTTTCGATACAATACAGTTTATGGGCAATACGTAATGAAAACGATCAAAAATAAAACACAAAACGAACCTTGTTTTTTGATACGCTCAGTTGTTTGTGAGTTTGTTTATTTTTCGTGATGAATTTCAATAAGAATAATGTTTTGGCAAATATTTGTTTGATTTGATTGGAGGATTGGTGAACATTTATATTGTTGACGTAGCTGACGTCGACTTATTGGTGGGCTTAGTACACTTAAAAGTTTTCGTTCAAACTTGAACTTTGAACTATGTACATAATTATGTATACATATACTATGTACATATAACTTTACTAATTTCTTAAATATTACCAAATGGATCCGAAATCCTTCCTTGTACAAAGATGTGTAGTCCACCCATGTTGTCCCTAAAAAAAATTCACTAGCAGGATTTCAGCATTCGACCGTAAAACAGTGTATAATAAATTATGGGTCAGACACTACCTACATCTTTGGAAGGGGGCACGAGCTGAAAAAGATTGGGAACCACTGCTCTAGAGCAGGGACGTAGCCAGAATTTTGTTTCGGGAGGGGTCCGACACTCAGAAATTTTGACTTTATTAAAAATATTTTTTTTAAACTGTGAAAACTAGTTTTGGCGTTGCCCCGTTGCAGCACATGCCTCCTGTCCCATTGTTCCTGTGTCGAATCCAATTTTATCGCTTGACGAGCCTGGCCTCTCTATGGTATCAGTACGAAGCAACAACCCTAGGGTTGCTCAGAGAATTCGTGATATACGACATTTTTCACTTTATAGTGTTTAACGAAACTCTATTGCGCATATACATAAATAAATTTAACTTACCTAAAAATTAAAGCATTACAAACAACAGTCGAGAACTATGGAAAGTATGTTAAGGCTCGCCTAGCGACTTCATTCTTACAGGGACAATATTTTAATTCAAATTTTGGAGATTTACGTAATTTGCCAAAGTTTCCATTCTGACTATCCCCAGGGCCGGATTTAGCCTACATGGCGCTCCTGAGCTGTAGCCGCCCTCCGCCACTGGTTAATCTTGAAAGTAGTAGTATACTACATTCTACTACTTTCAAGATTAGGAAAGCAGGGAAAGCAAAATGCTGGCGACCCTCTGTGATATGAAAATTTCAGTCAAGGAAGAGGTCCAGGGACCTGGATACCCACCGAAATTGTTTCAAAAAGCATTAAAATTCCAATGGCGACTTGGAAACTGAAACGATGTACTCTCATTACATTCGATTGTACATTGTGAATGCGTACAAAGTGTTTTCTAAATACCTCGTTAATTTCTGAAGTTGATTTTGCATTGTCGATCGTTTTTGAAAACATGAATGAATTACCCCAACAAATAAAATTTGCTAGTTTACTATTTCGTCCATTCTATTTTTCGTAAGAAACTTAAATTTTACGATAACTTACGCGGATTTTTTAAGGTGAGACTTTAGCTTTTTTTTCGGGTTCCGTTGTATAATGCAATTAACGGTATTTTGTTTTTGGTGGAAAACATATGATAAAAAAATCCAAAATGCAAGCACCCAATTGGCTACGTCCACACATGTGTTTTTTATTTGTGTATTAAAAACTTGTCCAACATTTAGATTCAGAAGTTCCTTGAGTTATACACCCAAAAGCTCCTCTAGACTTCCTATATAAAAATAGACACTGAAATATATGCCCTTGTTTAAAGTGGAGTCAATGCGTTACGAAAATGCCTTCTACTCCTAGCCTAACCGAAGAACCGAACAAATTTTGAAGGCGGAGTCACATCACAATTTGAGGTGAGGTTGCAATGGGCACCCTGGATTGAGACGAGTACACTTAGCTAGAGTAAATTGAAGGGAAGCAATTACATTTTATTGCTTTTGTATTATTGTTGCTCCTTAAGTTTTCTAAATGCATCTTTCTCAGAATTTAAAACCAACGAAATGGTGCAAAAACTTGCCGCCCCAGGCAGTTGCCCAAGTTGCCCATATGGGAAATCCGGCCCTATCCCAATCTTGGGCCACCTGCTTTTTGCATTTTTCAAATTGTTTATTATGTGTTCATGGTTGAGTGGTCCAGATGGCACAATTTCTCTGACTGCTAGCTTACATATCTACAATCTAATTTCAACAGCATTCTTGGAATGAATAAATTGGAAGCACTTTGAAAATTTAAGCTTCAAAGCCTATTGAAATAATTTCAGGAGGGGTCCGGACCCCCTGGACCCCTCACCTCCCCTGGCTACGTCTCTGCTCTAGAGGATGCATCGCCGGCGAAAATAGAGGAGTTGCTTCACTTCCTAAATCGCTCTGTATGGCTAGATGCCTCTCTACACTCGATATTGAATATTCTGTCATCTACATCATTTATCCATTAATATAGCTTAACGAAGTTTGTGGTCTCAAAAGAGTGCTCCTGACTCTGATTGTGCTTTTGGCCTTTCTCGCCTCAGCAACCGCTTTGATTAATCTTTTACCGTGCTTAGCTAAATTGACTGATCAGCTTACTTTTAATGTTGGCTTCAAAACTCACCAGCTCGTTAACCATATAATATCTAACCTTTATACCTAATTAGATTAAATTATCACTTTTATCCATGATTTTTTTTTCATATCAAAGCCCCCTTTTAAAAAAAAGTATTTCTTTAATGCTTTTAAGATGATGTATGTTCCGCAACATAATATCCTGCAGCGTAAATCATCTCCCTCCAACATGATCCCCCACCATTATAATGCATTTCGTTGCGCCTATCCCTGCGAGCCATACAACTATGTTAGCAACATCTTAAGTAAAGAAGGATATTAGATTTTGCTCACCCTCCCCAGGGTATAGCTTTATTGGTCCTTTGTTCGCAGTAGGTTTTCAAAATATCCTGCACTCGGATGACTTCATCCACATATAAAAGCACAAGAAAGTACAAGTATTCCTATTAGCAGCCCTAAAACGTTGATTGTACGTATCGAATTGTTAAAGCCTCTTTTTACAAGGAGCGACTAAAAAAAAACTTAGCTCACTGTGTCCGTTGAAATCTCTCCGGAGTAGTGTTTAATTAATTAGCGTTTACATAATCTAAGCTCTCATTTGAATTCATCGCTGTTCGTTTGCACTTTTCCTTTTAGTGCGCATTGCCTTGGGCGAAAATGTGCATTAAATTACGCCTCGTTATGGGATGTAATGTATGTACATACAAGGACGCTCCGCTGTGATAGAGGATAAGATTAGAGTGTTGCGAAGATTGGCCCAAATTGAAAGTATGTATTTAATGCGACAAGGATATAATAATGAGGCATTTTATAAAAGGGAGATAAACTGAACGAAAAACTACTTTAATCGATAGAGACCTACATTTACGAAACACATATATTTTTGTTTTTTTTTTTTTTTACTGAAGAAATATGAATTAAATGCGTACATTTTAGAAAAAGTATAAAGAGTATTAGGCCCGTATTAAAATCCCTAACTCAAGGAGACCTTGAGTCAAGGATGCCGAAATTAAAAAAACTTAAATGACATTTTCCAAACGTGTATTTGCACACGTGCTTATTATTGTTGCAGGCTGTTTGTATGTTTGAATCACCGAAATTGGGTCAATGGGTCATGGGGCTGCCATAAAAACCTAGCCCCCCAATTTAAGTTCTTCTAGGAAAACAATTATATTTGTGCACCAATTTCAACCAAATTTTCCAGAAATGTGTTTCTCTTGATGGCACAAGACATATCTAAGAATGGATCAAATCGGATAATGGGGTCATGGGGTTGCCATAAAAACCCAACAACCCCAAATTAGCTTCTTTTAAGAGAAACTTTTTTATTTGTGCACCAATTTCATTAAATTTCACACAAATGCGTTTCTCTTGATGACACAAAACACATCTAAGAATGAATCAATTCGGATAATGGGGTGATGGGGCTGCCATACAAACCTAACCCCCCAAATTAGGTTCTTCTAAGAAAAACTTTTTTTTGTGTGTCAATTTCAACGAAATTACACACAAACGTGTTTCTCTTGATGACACAAAACGTATCTAAGAATTTATCAAATCTGACCATGGGATCATGGGGTGGCCATACAACCCCCCCCCCCATTTTGGTTCTTCTAAGAAACATTTTTTTGCACCAATTTCACAAAACCTTGAATTAAGGGTTCTTTACCAAAGCAACAAAAAAGGTCGGTACATGGCTAGATTCCTGTAAAAGTCTAGCAATTATTCAATTTTTGATTTTTTTTACTTTTTCCCAAAGTAGACAAAACAAGCTTTCACATAAATTTAATTTTGGCTTCCCGAAGTTTTCCTTAAATTGTCTGTGCGTCGTCAAAGTGAACGAACGTTATTGTTTGTAGAATTTTGAAAGCTATTCTTTAGAGCTAAAAAAAATTGGCAAAATTTACCGTTATTTGGAAAAGGAAAAATACTGGTGAGTTAATTTAAATGTGTTCTTTAGATTTTGACCAAAAAAATCACCAAAGGTATTGTTGGCACCAATTTTGCAACGTACCATATATGGTTCACCATGTATTGGGGCATATTCAGAAATATCTATAAATACATTCCGATCGTTATTAGTTGATGAAATTATTCTCCTTTTGTCTTGGAAAGGGTAGGATTTGTTCATACAATTTTAATTATCAGCTCTTTCAACATGATGGTGCGTTTTATTGGGCCCAGAACAGGTCCAAATAACCCAAATTTTCATACAAATTATGTCACCGATCCATTTTTCCAGGACATTTACTGCCATTTTTATGAAAGCTAGGTTAATGAGTTCTGTTCAGGATCCAAGGAAACGGAGCTGTCATAGTTGATTTAGAAGAATCGATTTTGCCATTTTGTTTTCTGGAGCACACCGGTCAGGGCTTAGGGTTCCTGTAGCTGCTTCTTATAATCCCAGTCTTATTAGCTGGCAAGTATACTGAAAAACTTTTCACATCTTTTGTATTGTCCTTTGAAAAACCGAGCTTCCGTACTTGACATCTTAGTAAGATACTTGGACTTTCACCAGGACTCAAGCAGCTGCGCCTTGATATCCAATTTCTTAAACCATTTGATTATGACAAGTATTGTATTTGAAGTCCACGGTCAGGATCCTTAGAAAATGGGCTTCTAGGCTCAATCATTTCATATGGAAAACTATGTGCAGTACCACATTCGATAAACAAAAATATAAATTGATGTAATTCTTGTGGGCATGTCCTGGGACCTGCACAAATTTGGGTTATAAAGCCAGGCAGCAGTTCATTTCCATATTTATATCCTAGCAAAGTCAATCATAGTCTGGCTGGTCTAGCGGTTAGTGCGCGCACCTTCGGTGCACAGGGTCATGAGTTCGAATCTCACCGTGGGTCGTGGTGTTTTTCGAACTCACGAGCTTGTGACGGACTATGATCTCACTCAGATGTTAAACGAGTACCCATTTATGGGGATAAATAACACTGCTGAGCGTGATGCTGATCTCATTACCTCAACAAAAAACAGATAAGATCTTGGAAATAGGATGTCACTAACACATCCTGCGGCCTTAGTCCAATGTTGGATTGTCGCGCCTGTTATTTTAAAGTCAATCCAATCCATATACTTTTCAAGTTCCCATGAGCTATGATAAGTCAAAATAAGTCTCGAGATATATGTTTAACAGTGGAACATGTTTATAACGAACTATTATATAAAAGATTTATTTTATAACGAGACCGAGTTCTAATCGAGTGCATACCCTATACCCACAGAACTAGACGGCATGCAAAGCCCAAAATAATCAATTCCATGGTTTTTTTGTAGGGGAGGAAGGGGTATATGAGTCGGATCTGGCGCACTTTTAATATTTTTATTTATACCACTTGACACACATTTCAATTTTTTTGCGACATTCTATCAAAATATATGGCTAAATTTAGGTTTGTATGGGATGTAGGGGTAGTAAGACCTACTCCACTTTCCATCAACTTCCAGGATATGTAACAAATGGGCATCGATACAAATTTCAATAAGGAATAGGAAACTAATCACCCACCTACCCGAGCTCCCTTTTAAAAATCTGAATATTCGCGATTTTCTATAGAAATGACCACCTTTCCTTAAATGAAGAGGAGTTCCTTATATCGAGTTTCCACTATAATTTCGATCAAAACTCTCAATAATCATTATCATTTCTTTTCGGAACTGTTCCTATTAAAGTAAGAGGCAAATTAAATAAAAATTATTTAAAAAATGTCTTTCATTTACAACATATGGCCTGAATCCCTGAATGCATGGCGTACCATATTTGGTACACAACGAAAATTCTACTATTTTCGTTTTTCTGGGAAAACGGACTATTTCCTGGGAAAATAAAGGCTGATTTCGTGTTCAGTGACCGATTTTACATAAGGGGAGGTCAGTTATAAAAATGGTTTCAGACCTCATGCATTTAAGGGTTAAGCGTTTACTTATTGAGTGACTATGAATCAGTCCCTTAAGGGTTCCCTTAAGTATAAGTGGGGACTATGAATTCGGCCCTAAATGTATGATTTATTGAGTTAAGAAACAAGCAACTCATTTCGAAATGAATCAATAATAATGACTACAAGCCCAAACCTTTTTTCTTTAATAGTTTCGGATTGATCGAAATACTCCTAGAAGCTCTATTTCAAAAGCACACACTCTCTCATTCAAGGATTTCCTGCATACCAGATGGGACACAACTCTTAAGACTCATTAATTGCACCCATATACCGAAATTTATTCCAGTAAATCGCTCGTTTCTGTCGTTCAAATTGCTGCGTGTATTAAGAACGGGAAAGCCTTTGATCCAAACAGCTTCGTATATCGGACCGTGTCGTATATCCCGAAGCTTTCGTATTAATCATGAACGGGTTCAACGGAAAATGACCTATCGTAAGGATTTATTTGTATAGTAAATGCGTGTATCCGCTTTTCTATGCCGTCGTATAGCATTGTAATGGGAGGTAGCCACGAGGCACTAAAATAGCGAAGACATTAGTGATTTGAATGAGTCGTATTGGTATGTGAATATTTTCTAGGACTAACACACATATTTACGGAGGGATAATAAAATTGAAGTAGCGATTTATGTGCGATTAGCGAGGTTTATGACGGTATTATTTGTGTTGTATGAACACATTTGTCCCCACGGGCTATTCAGGTTTATTCGACCGTTTTCTATATTGGAACACAATATTTGCTTATTTCGTAGTTTTATCATCATACATATGAAGGACTCTTAAAGCGATAAGGATTAGGCACTTATCAAGAGCAATTTCAAGAATGCTTCCCCGAACTTGACTTTGTCATGAATCATAGAACTTATGAAAGTATTGACAAAACTCGCACTTTTTAAGATCCTCCTATAGAAGCCATCAAGTCAACACATAGTTACTTTATGATTTGTGAAAAGTTTTCTGTCTAGACTAGAATGACCCGGAACGGAATATGTATTTTCTTATGAAAGAATCGAGAATTTTCGGCGTAATGTTTTTAAAAGGGAATAACAAATAAATATAGGAAAAGTTTTCCATGTATGAATGATTATATTCATCCGAATAATAGAAAGTTATTTATGTGAGTATTTAATCGAAAAAATCCCACACATATCTATGCATTGCTCGTAAAAAATATTCATGACTAATGCGAAATAAATGAATGATGTATTATTCGTGAGAAATGAAAAATGCATACCGCAAAATGAATCCCTCATCAAAATGCTGATTAAATTTTGCGTAATAAGAAAAAATTGATTCAAAGTGGGCCAATTTCTGATTAACCTTCTGGCGCGGGCGCAATACTAATCGTAACACGATCGGACGCAATGCATCTGAAAGATTAAGTTTAGAAAAAAGGATGGAACTAAGTTTCTGTATATTTTAGACTCTTATTTATTGTTGCATTGCCTTTTTGAAACAGTTCTACGAAATTTTAGAGACAAAAACTGGCTTACAAAGTTTGATACCCTTCACATTTTCAATTTTCTAAGAATATTCTGCTTTCAATCGCTTCAATATGTAAAAAAAACTCCAACAACTCGACCGCTTAAAAAATGTGAGCTTATTTTAGTAAAAACACACTATTGAACGATTTGGTGAGCCTAAAAGTCAACACAACGTTATTACGCAATGTGAAGAGTATAACAAGTGGAAATTTTCATAGAAAACGAGAAAATAACACAATCGGGCGCAATACATCTGATTATTTCATCCCCTCCCACCCCTCAGACATATGGTAGATAGAAACTGAAAACTTCTTTCTGTAGTTGATAAAGATTAAGCTACTGTGAGTTTCAGATCTCTCCCTTTTCATATCGCTGATTGGCGAAACAAAAACTGGTCACTTAATCTGTCAGATGCATTGCGCCCGCCCGAAGGTTAAGCGTTGACCTGTACACTTCTGTACTTATACAATTGGATGGATCAGTACTAGATGAACCTCCACATTCGGACAGGGACGTAGCCAGGAATTTTTTTCGGGAGGGGTCCAAATTTCGATTTCAGGAATTTAATTTTAAATCATTTTTTTTTGTGTTGCCAGTGAAGAACTGTTTTACTGTGTTTTTGATGATAGAGAAAAAATACATCACTAAGAAAAATTTCTTGACATTCATGCCTTTTTATTCGATGCATACCGATTGATTTCATCCGCTCAAATTACATAGGGGATTTAAGTAGTTTCTGAATATCTGAAAAAAAATTGAAAACAAAACTGGATCCACGTATATGATCCCTGAGGAATGCCTGATGTTGGTGGAAATTGATTTGAATTAGTTACAATCACGCAACGGTATTGTTTGGTCATTCTGTTAATGACGGGCCACTGAAGTGAAAGTTTTTTAGTATAACTATAGTAAAAGGTTGGATTTAAATTTATGAATCGGTTTGTAAAGTGGGACCAATTTTTGAGAGACTTTAAGGTGTAATTTTAATATAAGATTTGTAGTAGTTGATTTACCTCTGAAAACCCAAAATTATGATTGGTCGAACTAGAGGTGTAAAGGATGTAACCCTGGTCATCCTCCAGGTCAAATAATTGAAGGATTGACGAGGGAATGCTAGTTCATAGATAATTTCCAGTCTCAGTTTTGTCGCCATTTTTAAGTGTTGGCACGAGGCAAGACATAGCTTAAATTCCAGTGTTGAGAATAGAGTGATTGGTTGAATAAGCAAAGAAAGTGGATACCTTATTTTTTTCTGTGCAAATTTCTTTAAACAAATCGGAGAAAAATCATTATGGCTGGTGTCATTAAAGATGTTAAATTAATTTATATATTTTTTTAGAATCCTTGTCATTTTTAAATTAATCAGAGGGGAAAACCTTGGAGTCTTGAGAACTAAACAAATTGGAGGAAAATTATATCAGCGAAAAATTAACGTACATATACGTTTTTATTTCAGTTGGTTAGAAAGAACAGCGGTCGATCAAACACCTTGAGTGATAAAACATGAAGCTGTTCTTGAAAACCAATACTATCAGCAAAATCGCATTTAATGTAGGTTTTCTCGGTTTTGTCCTCCGGACATTATAGAAATTTAACAAAATTTATCACTGACGAAGGCACAACTTTAGCATATCGAAAATAAATTAACTGTGAGAGAACTGAGAGAAGAGGTTTCTTTCCAAAACCGGGTAATTTATTGATAGAGCCAATTAGGACAAGAAAATCTAATGTTAACTGCGCGGTGACTCAAATAAACTCATTCCTAATTTCTAACACACGTGAATTCTTTGCAGCTATCACTTCTAACATGATTCATAGCCAATATCCCTTAGAAAACGTATTTCCAGCTAACCGAACGTTTTGACATGTTCATTATACCAGTTTTTATATTATCATCACTGAAATTTCAAAACCCATTGAAAACATTTCGGGAGGGGTCCGGACCCCATGGACCCCTCCCCTGGCTACGTCCCTGCATTCGGACCAACCACTGGTTAAATCTCCAAAATCGGACCAAAACTACAAATTGATAACTTTATTTGCCTGGAGCATTTCGAGGTGAATTTCATTACACGCACCAACAGACAGTTTACTTTACAGAGTACATATTTCCTAGTTCCCATACAGGCAACATGGCAAGACATTTTATTGTTAAAAAAAAAAACTTAAAAATTTCGTTACATTCGCTTAAGTTCCGATTATAATGAGCTATATTATTCGCCATGAACACTGGAAATTTCGTAGACGGCATCAACCATTGCATTAGTGTTGGGTGGATGAAGTGCCGAGACAACTCTAAAGTTTCCGCGACAAGAAGATGCCATTGAAGTTAATGGCAAGTTATACGAAATGCCAGAGAGCCAAAGGAATCAAGGATTGATTGAATCCTGATCCCCATATGGGGAAATGAGGAATCCATTTGAGTTTCATTATAGAAATGCTTTGTAAACTATTGAAGAATATTCAAAATTTCGGTGGAACTGTGTATGGGGAGAATTTAACCCTCGGATGGTTGGGTGGGATCTGACAGACCACAGAGAAATTGAAATGTAAAAAATTTTATAGAACAATTTTTTTAATGGTATTTTCATGCATATGTAATTTAAGTATGTGCCACATACACCCAACAATTTACGTAAGTCTTCTTTACAAAACCACGTTTTCGCATTTTTGGAAATTTTCAAGTTATATTAATTGAAAAACGGTTAAATCTTACAATAGAAGACAAGCAAAATTGAGAATGTGTAATTAGAGTGTATTTATGGAAATCAGTGGGATTTTTTTAGAATGATTCGCAGAAATTAGGGTGTTTGTAATAGGGGTATTCCAATTGACCTAAATCTAAACTGATTTATTACACAACTTCCATTCATTTCACGAATTTGTTTTATATGTACACTATTAATTAATATAAGTTCTAAACGAAGTCATAAACTCTTGAACAGGGATTTAGAGCGACACTTTTTTTCGCTCCGCTCCGCTCCCGCTCCGACCAATTTGAAACCGCTCCGCTCCGTTTGCAAATTTTTCGCTCCGCTCCGCTCCATTACAAAAATACAACAAAACTTGTTCTTAGTAAATATTTATAATTTTCCGCGAATTCATCAATTCAGCTTATATCTACTCACGTATTATAGAATATGACTTAATAGGTGCGTTTTATTCGATCAAGTACAGAGCAAAATAGCACAAATTTCGTCCAAATTTAAACTTAAAATTGAGTTGTTCTAGACAGGGTGCATAAGCGCACCGAAATACGATTATTAATGTCATTTCCAGCAAAGTAGGTGTACCGGGAATATCCCGAATTCTTACTTAACTCCTGAGCTACCAAAAGCATTAAAAGATTTTACAAAAATCCTACCACTAAAACCTCCGTCGGGAAAAAAATTATATGAAGTAAGATCACAAAATTTTGTCGTTGAAGCTTTTTTACATGCACAGCTTAAACTGCTTATCTGATTTTTATTGGGTTTATTCTTAGGGAAAATTGTTGGCCACGACCGAAAGAAAATATGTAGGTAGTATGAGTATTACATTTAAAAAAAAATTTAAATGTATGTTACTACATAGAAGAGTTAATAATCCTGCTTGCGGGAAATATCACGAGGAATCATATTTGGCTGCCTTTATGCGATAGTTTCCGGACATCCTGTATAGGACGAGATCTGAAAAATTCTTATGGAAGCTGCGCTGTCCTGTAGTCCATTCAATAAAACGCATCTAATAACTAATTTAAATTAAAAAGGGTGTTTCATTCATCGAGTACAGGACAGGACTTTTCTGTTATGGATGGATGATCTTGAATTTCTTAATATTGAAAAGTGATGATTATGACTAAATGCAAAACCTCTTTTATCACCATGAATTTCACAATAACAAATCGCCCAAAATCATCAAATAGTGCCATAAAATGAAAAATTTCGTCGAAAAATTCTTTTTTTTCTCGGATTTTTTTTTGATTTTTTACTTCGGAGCGGAGCGACTTTCAAAGCAAAAATCGCTCCGCTCCAGCCTGCCAAAAACCGCTCCACGCTCTGCTCTTTCGCTCCGAAATTTAAGGTCGCTCCGCTCCAAATCCCTGCTCTTGAATGTTTTTTAGTTTGTTTAGCAGGAAATGTTTTAGGTAGATTTATTGCATTAGTGCATTTTTATTACAAATACTCATGAATATTCGTAAAAGAATACCTTCCTACAAATATTTTTTCTGAATATCTTTTAAGGCAGTTGATTCAATACGTTGGGAAGGTCGCTTTAAAGAAACGGCAATAAGGCCCCTTCCAAGTAGAGCATGGTCGATACCCCCTCCTCACTCAACTGCCCCCCATTTAACTATGTAACAATTACCTGAACCATCCGAGGGTTAAGGCTAATTAACAATATCATAAAGCAGTTACGGTGTTGAGCGGTTTCAAAACATTAATTGCATAGTGCATAGGCGACCTTTGTACAAGTCCATTGTTCAATTAATTAATAAGTGGTCTGAATTTCCAATGGATAGCAACGTTTAGAAATGATTTTCTTAATTTTTAGGGTTTTTTAGAATTTTTTCAAAAAACCCTTATAAAATCGATTTTGTCCGTCCGTCCGTCCGTCCGTCCGTCCGTCTGTTCACTAAATAACTCGCGAACGGCTCAACCGATTGTCATGAAATTTGGTAGGAATGTGTGGAATGGTTACAGTCTTTGGCACGAATACCTTAGAAGTTGGTAGGAAGAAGGTAACAGGGTGTCCCGAACGTTTGAAAAAAGTCGACTTTTTTAGTTTTCATCGGAGATTGACGTATGGGTATTCAAATCAAAGATCTAAACGAGTACACCTCACATCAGTCAAAATTTTCTAGTTTAGAGTAACGGTAAAAAAGTTATTGGCGTTTAAAGTTAAACTTCCTTTTCGAGCTCCGTTTTTCTAAACCGTTATAGGGATCGATATGAAACTTTGCACAAAGATTGGTCAGTATGGCCTTATATACGTTAAATATTAAGACTGTTGACTTTTGCTAAGGAAAAGTAAATAACAGTAAATTTGTAAAATTTAAATTTGTTCGTGTGTAGCCCCTCTTAGGTTTCCAAATATGAAAATTCTGCTAAGGGTTTTTAGAAAATTACACAAGGAATATGTCTACGAATTTTCATTCGAATAACTGTATCCAAACCGGAAATATAGCCAAGTAAGTATTTAGTAAGGACCTTTCACAATACAAGGGAAGCCTCTTAAGCATTTCTTCAATGCATATCTTTTAACTTGATGAAACAATGGACATGCAATTTGGTGAAAATGCATAGTGTTTGCCACAAATATTTTTGAAGTTTGTAGGACCAAGTTAACAGGGTGTCCCGGAAAAGCTGCAAAAGTATGCTTGTTCAATACTCATAGGAAAGCTTGCGTTGGCTCTAATGTCAGGAGACACAATGGAATCATTTCATATAAGTTGCTTTTCCTTGATTTAAAAAAACAGTAACAGTAGATTTACAGCTAATAATTCAGTTTATATATAATGCCAAGCCATCCTTACGTTGGCCTGAGTTTCTTTTTGCTCAAAGGCCATCAGAAATCTGAAATCGAAAAAATCCTGTAGATTTGCCTTGGAGGACTTTTATACAGACTGGGTAAATAGTAAATCTATTTTTGGATTGGTCTAATTAAAGGTGGAACGCGTTTATTTAGACCAATCCAAAAATAGATTTACAGGAAGCATTTCATTCATGTTGTGCACAATTCTTATCTATTGCTTATAAAATATATGTACAAAAAATATTCACTATGCATCAAAATTCTAAAAAACCCTCGTATTGCGGGCGCAGCCCTCTGTACGCCGGTATTTTTTTTACTTTTCCTGCATCTCTCGGTAATTGGACCACCTGCGAAGGACAGGACCGATCAAATTCGTTCTGTCAGTGGTCCGATTAGACAGGTTTGACTGTATTTCCCCAATACAAGCACTAGCACACATACTGATCAATGGCATTTCCCTCAGCTTACCATCATGTGTTTCACTCTCAATGCGTTCTATAGATACAGCATGTCGAATCTGGATGCATGAAGTGAAGTTTATTTTTGACTATTTTGACGATATTTGACGCCGATGCTGGTTGGGACGGTTTCCCGTACGTTACGCCACTATGTAGATCGTCGCAAAAATTTAGTGCTCACACCAATGCGGCAGCGGATTTTCAGACACGGATTTTTGGTGTTCACACCGGCGCGCGGCGCGAATAATACGCTGGAAAATTATGAAACTTAGAAAAAATTTAGGGCTTTAGAATTTTTTCAAAAAACCCTTATAAAATCGATTTTGTCCGTCCGTCCGTCCGTCCGTCCGTCCGTCCGTCCGTCCGTCCGTCCGTCTGTTCACTAAATAACTCGCGAACGGCTCAACCGATTGTCATGAAATTTGGTAGGAATGTGTGGAATGGTTACAGTCTTTGGCACGAATACCTTAGAAGTTGGTAGGAAGAAGGTAACAGGGTGTCCCGAACGTTTGAAAAAAGTCGACTTTTTTAGTTTTCATCGGAGATTGACGTATGGGTATTCAAATCAAAGATCTAAACGAGTACACCTCACATCAGTCAAAATTTTCTAGTTTAGAGTAACGGTAAAAAAGTTATTGGCGTTTAAAGTTAAACTTCCTTTTCGAGCTCCGTTTTTCTAAACCGTTATAGGGATCGATATGAAACTTTGCACAAAGATTGGTCAGTATGGCCTTATATACGTTAAATATTAAGACTGTTGACTTTTGCTAAGGAAAAGTAAATAACAGTAAATTTGTAAAATTTAAATTTGTTCGTGTGTAGCCCCTCTTAGGTTTCCAAATATGAAAATTCTGCTAAGGGTTTTTAGAAAATTACACAAGGAATATGTCTACGAATTTTCATTCGAATAACTGTATCCAAACCGGAAATATAGCCAAGTAAGTATTTAGTAAGGACCTTTCACAATACAAGGGAAGCCTCTTAAGCATTTCTTCAATGCATATCTTTTAACTTGATGAAACAATGGACATGAAATTTGGTGAAAATGCATAGTGTTTGCCACAAATATTTTTGAAGTTTGTAGGACCAAGTTAACAGGGTGTCCCGGAAAAGCTGCAAAAGTATGCTTGTTCAATACTCATAGGAAAGCTTGCGTTGGCTCTAATGTCAGGAGACACAATGGAATCATTTCATATAAGTTGCTTTTCCTTGATTTAAAAAAACAGTAACAGTAGATTTACAGCTAATAATTCAGTTTATATATAATGCCAAGCCATCCTTACGTTGGCCTGAGTTTCTTTTTGCTCAAAGGCCATCAGAAATCTGAAATCGAAAAAATCCTGTAGATTTGCCTTGGAGGACTTTTATACAGACTGGGTAAATAGTAAATCTATTTTTGGATTGGTCTAATTAAAGGTGGAACGCGTTTATTTAGACCAATCCAAAAATAGATTTACAGGAAGCATTTCATTCATGTTGTGCACAATTCTTATCTATTGCTTATAAAATATATGTACAAAAAATATTCACTATGCATCAAAATTCTAAAAAACCCTCGTATTGCGGGCGCAGCCCTCTGTACGCCGGTATTTTTTTTACTTTTCCTGCATCTCTCGGTAATTGGACCACCTGCGAAGGACAGGACCGATCAAATTCGTTCTGTCAGTGGTCCGATTAGACAGGTTTGACTGTATTTCCCCAATACAAGCACTAGCACACATACTGATCAATGGCATTTCCCTCAGCTTACCATCATGTGTTTCACTCTCAATGCGTTCTATAGATACAGCATGTCGAATCTGGATGCATGAAGTGAAGTTTATTTTTGACTATTTTGACGATATTTGACGCCGATGCTGGTTGGGACGGTTTCCCGTACGTTACGCCACTATGTAGATCGTCGCAAAAATTTAGTGCTCACACCAATGCGGCAGCGGATTTTCAGACACGGATTTTTGGTGTTCACACCGGCGCGCGGCGCGAATAATACGCTGGAAAATTATGAAACTTAGAAAAAATTTAGGGCATGGTAGCCACCATATGTGTTGAAAATTTCAAGGTTCTAGCGTTAGGAAGTTAGTTGATTTAAAGTGTAAAAATTGTCGACGCTTGGACAACTCGGGAAAGCCAATTAAAGTACTGTCTATCAGCGAAATTGACCTTAATAATGTATTCAGGTTTGAGTTTTAAAAAATATGTATCAACTACAACTTCTATGTCTGTAAAGCAGTGAATGCACTTTATAAACTAGACAAACTAAAAAATTGTCACCTTACTCGTAAAGCTTTTTTTGGTCCAGAGTAGACGAGACAATCAGCTAAAATGCTTTCAATTGACTTCCATTTTAATTAAGTTAGACTGTGTTGTACGTTTACTGAATTTAAATGAGTTAAGAGAAAGTGATTGCACGCAGAACAATGCATTAAAAAAGTATTCGTCCAACGAAATTACCAGAAAATAACAACGATAGACAAAGCTGTAGGCACGGATCAACGATACAAGTTACAAGGGATACAAATTAAACCGCTACAACTGAACTTTGTAACAAAGCTATTCCATATTTGTGTTGTTAAAAAAAGTCCACGTTGTTTAAATGATCACGAAACCTGTCTACAGCAGCCTTGCACCATATTGAAAAAAATAACCTAAACTTGCTGCATCCCATATAATAGAACAAAACTTTCCGAAGAAAACCTAGTGGACAAAAGTAAATCTCATTACCATAAAATATCCTTGTCTATGTATGTAGGTATATCTCCGTATTATAGTAGTTAAGACATGTTGTATCGGAATCCAGACGAGAGCTCTCTTCTTCTCTTGTTCGTAGTGTTTTGAAAACATAGCGTCCTCACGCGACAGTGTCTGCTTCCACCACAATTCAGTTAAATTGTCAAGCCGAGAGCAGTTCATTCTTTCAGACGACCTAGACGTATATGTATAGAATGCAGAAAAGTAGAAATGTAGAAAAGTGTCTGGGGAAGTTCATTAGGATTCTAGTGTTGACACCGAGAGGATGTTCAGTGTTAAGTCATCCTGAAGATTTCCTTATTGAGTTTAACGCCTGAAAAGTGTTTCTATTTGTGGACGGTTGGAATTTAGTTATTTTTGGGCTATTGTGTCTGGTCAGAGAATAATTAAACGAAATTGATAAGACATTGATGTAAATCGATTTGGTTTTTTTAGGCTGATGAAATTGATAATTGAAAACATTAAAAATTGAACCAAATAGCCCAATAGCCTGATTTCTAAAAAAAATAATACTGTACATACAATGTTTCCAGAATAAAGGATACAATTCCTTAAATCAAGGAAAACTATTTTTTTTTACTACTTATGTCCCTATAACAATACAGTAACTATCCACCACGAGCTTTATTTCTAAGTTGATTTTCCACAATAATTTTCAAAGGACAGGACATCCATTAATTTCCTCCATATGAAACCTGGACATTATTTGCCAACTATATTAATAGGAAATGAAATGATTGTTGTACTGAAGTAGCCATATCATACAGAAATGATATGGGATAAATTGAAATGTTGACGTAGCTGTCAATAAAATTGACTTGGGTCACATATACGATGACATATAAGTGCCTGCGAATATGAGTTTTGACATTCTGTATGTGACAGTGGTGACAAGGACATATAAAATATTATATTATTGTTAAAATAAATGAGCCTTTTCAATTTCAATTTGTTTCTATGGGCAGCCGTTCTATAGATATTCTTTTATATTCTGTATACGAGAATGACTTGGGTCTTCCTTGAAATAATTTTCTCAGGCAGAAGAGAATATTACGAGTATAACGATTAGATGATCTTGAACCTGCTCTCTAAAGTTTTCTGGCAGCTGAACTATTCATCTTAGTCCTATATGATATAAAGTAATGTTGTCTCAGAAGGATCCTATATCAATACGAGTGGCTATTCTAATACATACAATATTGTTCACCTAAAATTGAGGTGGAATCGAAATGCCACTATACAGGATTCAAATCTTCTTCGATAGTACAAGGCATGTGTTCCCTATACCAACCGCTGTAAGTTCCAGTGCCAAACGAATTTTGTTTATTTGTCACCTACGTATGCATTCAAAGAAATCCATTGAACCATTTAATAGAGTGATTTTCGTCAAGACGGCACCTAAAATGGGATGATGAGAACCAGGTATCCTAGAGATGGTCATTGAATCGTTTCATGCTTTAAATTAACATCTGTGAAGCAACTGTATAGCACCTACTCTTCCGAAAGTAATGCAAGAAATGTATCAAAATATGGTCCTAAATTGGTGTCCTTTTCCTTTCTTCGGGACTAACGAAACTGAAGCTCCAAATTAGAACATTAAATATGCGATATGTCTTGACTTTATTCTTACCTGTACTTCAAGTTCTTTCTACACTACAGTGTTCTTTAGAAATAAATTCAATCAATTTTCCTTTCATATTAAGCGCAGACAGAGCTTAATCGCTTTCTTTTAAAATGTCCGACAAGACTATCCTTCATATCCAACAAAAAAAGTTGATTGACTTTGTCTGCGAGGACGATAAGAATTTTTACGTACTCGTACTACCATGAAGACACCGGGTAAATCCAATACTCAATACATTGCAGCCTTAATGCCTATCATGCGGATATGCTATAGCAAACACTTTTCTTGCCAGACGTTCTAATCCAATTTATCCAACGCGTAAGACAAATATTTGTCTTGTAAAGGTGTTTATCGATAAACGAGCGGGAACAGCCTTTTGCAGTGGATCCTATAATTAAGCCATCATTGGATACATATCTTAACATACATATTGGTAGAACGTATATGAAGTAACACCAAAGATGTCATATGATAATGATTAGGCGTATTCCGTACGACTAGCCTTGCGGTACTAGCACGAGATTAGTATAGAAATTGTCAAGACGTTAGATATAGGGTGTTGATTACTTCATGAATAAATACATATTAAATTGTTAACAAATTAGGTTATATTCTGCATAATTAATATGCATTAATATGCAATTTAAAAGGTTTTACATATATATACCGAATATAACAGTTACTTTGCATAGCAGACGTGCGATTAAAGTCGTTATCATCTCTAATTAAAATTTCATTTCAACTTGCAAATCGAAGAATAGTGCAAAGTTAATAAATACTTTAGTCATTACGTGATTTGAGACTGCAAAATGATATGGAGACATTTTTTGTTTGTGGCTGGTGTTGTGGTTAGTGCGCACATCGTCGATACACAGGGTCGTGGTTTCGAATCTCACCGTGAACCAATTCAGTTTATGGTGTTTTTCGAACTCATGACCCATGTCATTGCCAGTCAGATGTGAAACGAGTACCCATTTATGGGGATAAATAACACTTCTGAGCGTGCAGTTGATCTCAACACCTCAACAAAAAAAGTAGTTAAGATCGTGGTAATTGGATGTCACTAACACATCTGCGACCTTAGTCCAATGTTGGACTGTCATGCCTGCTATTTATTTGAATGTTATTTGGGGTGATGAACTCAAATCAGGAGGTTTCCACCAAAATTTCGTTGCGGAACAGGATCATAACCCCAAAACCCAAAATTTTCGGAGTTTTTGGCTTATAACTCCGCTGGCTTCAGTTGAGTTTCATTTGGTGAAGCCTCGATTAAATAAATATCCGCAAAATCATAGTTACACACTTCCTGAAAGACATTCATTAAATGTTCACTTTTTGGAGCGACCACAATCTCACCGAGATCAACTTTATCTATGGTGATGTTGTGGGTTCATAAGAGCAGGTTGGCGATCTGAATATAGTAGCTGGGCTGGCTATGAATTTCGGATAAGAGATTCATTCAAAAGACTTTCCTTGGCCGAATTTTCTAGCAGTACGGTTAACGGAAAATGTATGTTGTGAATACGACGGTGGAGGTCAACAATGATAACAGCTCCCGCTGTGAAGTGTGAAGTATTTCTTGCAGCTGAGCCTCCCGATCCTGTGGGTGACAGTTTTCCTAAAGTGCAAGCGATTCCACCTCTCGAAACTTGGGAGATCGACATAAATGTAGCTAGGTTGCGAAGCAGGAAAACATCCGGGTTGGATGGAATGACCGGCCAGATGTGTAAGCTCATCGGTCGTTTCAGATTATATCAGCTGTCTGCTGAGTATGATTGCTTCAGAGCGGGAGTATTCCCGTGAGGTGGCTGAAAAGCGTGCGAGCCATGATTGTCCTCAAGGAATCATCGCAGGTCCCTTACTATGGAAGCTGATAGTGGACAACCTATTGATGGGGCTGATTTTTTTTGTGCAGGTGTTGTGTCCGTTTGCGGACGATATACTGATCTTTGTGGAGCACAGTTCTCGTCGTGAGATACAGGAAAAGGGAACCTCATTAATAGACAGGGTACATGAGCTGGGATACCCGGGAGGGTATAGAAGTTTAAACCGAGAGTACTGTCACAATGCTGCTTAACTCTTGGAATGTCATGCTTTAGTAATCGTCGAGTCGTTGACGGTCAACTTTGACGCCTCATATAAATCACCCTTTTGCAAAATATTTATAAAATTGGACAGATTTTCAATGCTCAGTTTATTTAGAATGGGAAAACATGGATTATAAGTAATTTGAAATAGATTGAACGCGTCAGCATCGGCATCAGCAGAAACATTTCAATTTAGAACACACGCATTTGCCTTTGATGACCCACACTGACAGCAGCAGCAGAAGCAGAAAAAACGTTTTTGCTGATGCCGTTGCCGATGCTGACGCGTCAAATGTATTTCAAGCATAACTTGTACAAAAAATTAACAAATAAATTTTTCTCAATTCAATGTTATTTGGCCGGAAATACAGGGTGTCCGGAAACTGCCGCATAAACGCACCGGATTGTGATTCCTCAGTTGATTTCCAGCAAAAATGTTGTAGGGAACATACCCCCTCAGCTTAACCCTTTAGCTGCCACAGACATTTAAAGATTTTTGAAAACATCATTTTCTTGTACGACTTAAAGCCTAATATCTCCAAAGCTAGACCAGCTAGAATAGTGAAAGAAAATGATTATTACAGCCAATAAATTTACCTGTAATATAAAACTAACCACACTAAAATCGGATAAGAGGTTTGGTTTTTACAGAGCTTCAAAGTCAAACACAAGATAAATAAAAACTTAACGTTGATATAATTAAAAAATTGTGCTCGAATCATGAAATATATATTCTAAACCAGTGGCGGATCAACTTGAATCGCGACCCTTCCACCAACTTCTGAGTGTCCCCCCCCCCCCTAAAGTCGTTTTTTTTGTGATTATTGAAAAAATCTGCCACGAATTAACGCAATGCAAATGAAATAACATCTCTCAAATTCCCCTGCAGAGGCGCCTAGTGGAGGTTATGTCCATATGGTACTTGCACGGGAAAGGAAACGGGTCTTACAAACTGCGGTTAATGTTGCAAGTTTCAGCAAACAGCGCAGTCAAGCCTGGTGAAAATGTGTTACGCTATAGAGGTTTATAAATAAGGCTTTTTCGTAGTACGGACAGCTGAATCTTTATTTTAGAAATTTAGTGTAAATGACATTGAACATTTTTGGAAACTGTAGACACAGAGACCACGCAAAACAGTGTATCAAATCAACGCCCTCCGTTCACACGGTTCTATGATCGCTATCATGGCAAATGCATTAGGACTACATCGCTTGACTATTGACTAACCATGGTTTTATGGTGAAATTGGCTGATCAGTATGATTCGAATGGATTCTTATCGCGTTTTTCAAGTACTGGGGACAACGGTTTACGTAAAATCCCCCGACTTTCTGGAACAAGTAAGGCTCTTTTCTGGAAGATAGTTTTTGTGCGAAAATTTGAACGCCTTGCGATTTGTTTGATAAATTTTCAAAAGTTTTAGGACAAAATTAAATTTTCTATCGCGCTTATGTAGATGAGGTAAAGGTGGCGAAAGAGGCACAATTAATTAAGAATTTGTTTTGACTTGGGAAAGTGTATCTCTTAATGTCTACAAAACAATACAAACATTTCTGGAAAATTGTTTTTCGTACTCGCGATTTATTTATGGTTCCAGAAATCTTTTTTTTTCGGGCTCCTCCGCCACGCGCCGCCCCTGTTTTAAACTTAACAGGAAATTGGTTTTAATGAATGAGAAGCTCTTTTATTTACAAGAAGCACAGCGATCCATTTTGGGGTCCCTACACTAGTTTACTTTCATCTCGCCTATTCCTAATTTTAGAATTGTTTACAATAAACTTAAGAATTTCTCATCTCCCCGAGTTCCCTTGATAAATTCTAATTCTACTCTCCCACCAATCAATAGGATAGTTCCACTTGAAAAAATGGCTGTATGTTAGAAAGTGATAACGGTATTTTCTTCAAGCTTGGTGAAAATATTTTCTTTCAAACCCGTAGTGCCGTTAGGATTTGTTCGCGAGAATTCATAAAAACAGTACAAACGTGAAAGTCATTATAGGATAGTTCCACAGGAAATAAAATACAAATTAACGGTATAAAGAAATAATTTTATTCTGGCAAATTTGGCAAGTAATTAATATTTAGAACTTCTTTTAAGTAATTTGAGCTCAAAAAGTCAATCTGGGATAGAATTGTATAGGTTATGAAGGTAATTTAAGTTAATTTCGTCCCTAGCTACCCTAATAACTTGCAGAAAAGCTTCAGTGTTGTTGAGTCGTCTAACGGAAGGTATAGATCTCCTATGTCAATATCTCCAAAGGATCTTAAGCATTACATTAGACAGATTATTTTTTTAAGCCTGGGCGTTTTAAATACCCCTCACCCCAGGGAGCTGGAATGTTCCTTCGTGGTACACTCAAAAAAATGTCCAATCTTTTTCGTTCGGGAGTTGTAAGTAAGGTTTCTCCAAACAAAATATATTTTTTTTTTTAATAAGGTAAAGAAAAAACTTTTCTCTATTTGAGCATCTGTTAACATTTGGATCATCGAAACCTTAGAGCAGGTATTAATCGAAGGAGAGGGCGAAAGTCACGAATTCCATACAAAGTGACAGCTCAAAAATGTGCCGAGAATCTAATACATGGGAGAGCAAGCATCTAACAGTAAAGTAGTACAGTAGAGCGTCGATTATTCGAACGTCGATTATCCGAACATTCGATTAACCGAACTGGGCACTCGGTTTCTTCTCTTGCAAAAGGCATGGAATAAAATGAAAAATCAAGGGCTTGAAGGAATCAACCTCTTATCAACATCGCTCAATTACCTCGAACTTTGTAATTTTGTTCAGTTCTAGTCGTTATACACCTTTTCAGTTTGTCGCTTAATTTCACATTTGGGCTATTTTCTATTTTTTCTATGGATGCTCGATTAACCGAACTTTCGTTTATCGGAACCACCCTTGTCGACATTAGTTCGGATAATCGACATTAGTTCGGATAATCGACGCTCTACTGTAATTGTGTCAAAAATTCTTATGCGTTTGGTTGAATTCTTCTTCTTCTTCATTCTCTTTGTCTTTAATAGTGGGTTGTCAAAGCATGGAACTTTGTTTGAATTGAGATGTACTGTTACTCTACTTGTGTCAAATCGCTTTGTTTCACCAGTGTTGTTGTTGTTATTTTTCTCTCCCATGAATTTGCGCTTTCGGCACACTTTTTGAGTGACATTTCCTCTCCTTCTATTAATGCCTGCTCTAAGATCGAAACAAACAGTACCAAAAAAAAAACAAACAAAATGAATTTTCAAAAAATATTATTAATAGGAGTGTTCATTATTTGCAATTCTCTCTCCGTTCTCCCTTCCCCTTCACCCCGATTTGGAGAAACAATAATATCTCACGAGGGAAATATGTGGTGAACCTTGCGGAGGCATGATTCGGTTAATACTAAACAGAGAGCCCTAAAAATACTGATCAGTGGCGTTGATCAAGGGTTTGCTCCCCCAGATCAGACATATTTCTTAGAGTCAGAAATATCGCGAAGGGTTCCCGAGGTACCGAAAATGAACGATTGACAAACATAAAATGGCGATTACTTTTATACGTCTGGTCAGCTTAACTAAACTCAACTACATCGGAGTGAAGAAAAACACACCTATAAAAAACACTGTTTTTTTCATAAACTGTTAAGACCCCGCGAGGCATCAAGAAGCGCGAGACTAGTAACAGCTTTGGTTGTAAATAACTGTGTTCACAATTATGCAACTTTTTCATATTATAGCCATAATATCGTCCTAACACCTATACCTATCTCTCTAACTATCGCAAGTTGATATCTATCTCACGTCAATCAAACTGCCAATTGAATTCAATTACATTCAACACAAAGCCTAAAATCTCAGTCACTTAGTATCTACTTTACACAATTTACCTGTAACTTTATTGTAAGCGCACCAATTCACCTGCTCTATACTCACTCAAACTGAATTATATCGCCTAATTGTACACTTAAACTTCGTGACTTCGACAAACTTTCCCAAAGACTTTTACGGATACTAACAGAGCGCACCGAGGACGAGGACGAATAGTTTCGTGCCGAGCAAGTAAGGTGAACGCCATTTAGCCGGCTCCTAGCTAGTTTACAAGGATCGAAGTAAAGCGAGAGCGAGATGGTTAGCATTTTCGCTCCTCGCCATTTTAACTCACTTAATTGTGCCACCTTATGGTTGGTCCCGGCGACTATGTCAAGTTGTGTCGATATCGAGGAACCTGCACGGATACTTCAGTTGTGGGACAAAGTGTTCGGTTCGGTCCCATGTCATAAGTTAATAAATTGCAAAATTAGCGTCAGAATTAAATTTCGTTTGGCAATTTTGATTTGGTTGGTTGTACATAGTTGGTAGGTGAAAGTTTCTAACAAGACGACCATTTGAGCTATTATGGATGATGAAGTAGCTATAAGTTAGCACACGGCAGCCTAATGTGATTTTGGGTAGATGGGTAATAAAGATAATGGAATCTGTCGTTTTATGGAGAGTGCTACATTTGTTCTAGCACCGGCCGGAGAGAATTTTAGCCTTCAGATAGAGCTATGTCCTTATAGTGTGATTTGCGCGAATGTAATAAAATAATTGGGTATTTTGCCAAGCAACGAAATCGTTATCTTAAATTACGACTATGATAACGACCTCCCCCGAAAAGCAATATTACAAGATTACATTATCCCTTTTGGTAATGTTTCGTGGATTGGGAATTATTCGAATTTAAAACTCTGTGAATTATAAAGTTCAGTAAAGAATGAACTTTTCATTTTAACAAGCAAATTCCCAGATCAATTTATTGTTGGCATTACAACTCCTTTTTTCATTTGAGTTTCTCCGGGATGAACTATTATCCAGAAATACGTCAACAAACAAAAGAAACCCTCAAAGCCTCAATAAACCAACAACAAAAGCATCATATTGACAAAAAACAACAATTTTCTTCCAATAATCTTCCTCCGAATATATTGAACGAACAAGAAATTGTCCTTAAGTCCATTCAAACAATAAAGTGGGATCATCCAAAACGGAGTAGCACCCCATCAGAAGCGATGAGCTATCGAAAACAACAACGACACAGAAACCAAAGCCTCGTCTTGTCGTTGCCATTATCGACACACAGAAAAAGTGTTCTTTGTCGATTTTTGTCGTTGTCGTTGATATTATTTGCATAAATTCGAAAAGAAAGGACATCGTCAGAAGGAGTTATCATTTTTGTACGATCTCTGAGGTTTTTGCTTACGACAACAGAAACGCGGCGGGAAGAAAACAACAGCAGCAGCAGCTTATCCCCCCACTTACTGTTCGCATAATAGTTTTTTAGTCATGTTCGACAAAAAGTTCTGCAAGTCGTTTGCATAATCGATAGTCGAAGGTTTCGGTTTTTTGTTGTTGCATTTTTCACTCCTGTTGTGTTTGGCAGGAGTAGACTTCTCAGGTCTTTTACCATTGACCAGGATAGAATTTAGAAACCAATTTCCCCCCGTCAATGGTTGAGTGGCAGTGAATGTTGAAATAATGGTGTAATTGAAGTCTGTATTTTTTGTTCTGTGTGCACAATATGAGAATGAGCTATATCCTTTTTTCCTTTATCCTTTTTTCTTTAACAAGTACCTAGTTTAGTCAGTTTCAATGAATCAAAACTTATATTTCATTTTATTTGCAAAACCATCTTTTATATGTCTACTAAAAGTGTTCATACTTTGCGAAAAAAGAACAATTGTAACATTCATTGCCGTCGCGCATATGAAATTCAAGAGAATCCTTTCGCAGGATACACAAGTGTTCCATGAACATGACGTGGTCGAATATTTTCATTTTGCATAAAGCGTCATGTAGAGTGTATACTCTGTAAACTAATGTCGCGTCTCGCGCGACATTCTTTTGCTGCCAAACATGTTCTTGTGTCTTTTCCATGCCTTATTTATGCAAATTAAGAATTCAGGAAGCATTTAAAACGGCTTCGACGGTTGCCTCTGTGCTGCTCTGCTGTTCCAGTTGAGCGCGAATTTAACCCATTAACGCCCAAGACAAGAAATACTTATCGGATTTTTAAAAAAATTTAAACTTTTGCCATTAATAAGGCTTAGAATCATATTTTGAAAAGAAAAAAAATTTATTGTCCGAATTGTGGTCGTAGTGGAATGTTGCGTATACGCAACGTTGGGCGTTATAGGGTTCAAAAAATCAAAATGAGTATTATTTCTAATAATACTTTTATTCGTCGTTTTATTTTAGTTTCTTTATTCTTTGAATTCTGGTAGTGTGTTTTTATTTCAAATTGTACTTCAATGATAAATCTAAGAAAATGTAATGGCGAAATTATTATAACATGAAATTTTAAAATTTATTTGAATGATAATTTTCGAAACAATCGGCGTTGAGCCATACGTTGCATTTTTTACACTACTAACTCTGGCTTAAACACAACTTGCATCTCCTCCTATTTTCTGTTCTTACAATGATGTGGCTGATATTGTCTAGCCTCATTGTATCCGGTACCGCGTTGATTTGTTGCATTATTTAAAAAAAATAGATCATCATCTTTGGGCCCATATCTATTTTTTTTAAATAATGTAACAAATCAATGTGGTACCGGATACAATAAGTCTAGACAATATCAGCCACAAAATACGATGCACTATACAGGGTGTCCCACAACTCTTGGTACATACGATAATGGGTGATAGTACAGCTCATTTGGGTACAATTAATGTTCTACATGACCCCTCTATCTTTAACCGTTATAAAGTTGTAGCATTTTTTGTTAATAGTGTCAGAAACCTCGACTTGCCGAGCAAAATCACTATTTGCCACACTCCCGAATATTTGATCAGAGGTTTGATTCTACTTTCCGAAACTCCACAAAATTCTACATAAAATAACTGTTTTGCCAATTAAATAATTTAAAACCCTACTCAGATACAACCATTCAAACTTTTAAGAAATTCGAAAATTGATTTTTCATTGAAAATTTAAATTGTAAATTCGTAACGGTACTTTGAACTGACAAATGTGCAAAGTTGATAAAAGTTGCCTCATAATGTTAGCTTTCGAACGACATGTAAAAATTAGGGTCTTAGGATTTGAAAAATTGCATATCTTACGTGTTAAAGAGAAAAAAACGTGGTTCCAAGAGAAAACCAAAGTAAACATTTCCACAATTTTTATACGAGTTTTATTCAGTAAACAAGATTTTTTTTTAGTAAAAAACGAAAAAAACACGATACCGACGTTAATTTCGGGTGCGGCCGAAATTTAGATACCCTTCACTCTTCTCGGGCTAATATTTTTTTTTCCTGTGTACTTATGACTTATGTTTAATCCGCCCCATTCTTTCACTTCCGTTTTCACATAGTTTCGTTACCTCGATAAAACATATTTGCGTGAGGTTTGGTTAGAATAACTGCACAAACGGAAAAAACTTTTTTTGGTGGGAGGGAGGTTGCCCAACTTTTATCAACTGTGCACATTTGTCAGTTCAAAGTACCGTTACGATTTTACAATTTAAATTTTCAATGAAAAATCAATTTTCGAATTTCTTAAAAGTTTTAATGGTTGTCTCTGGGTAGGGTTTTAAATTATTTAATTGGCAAAACAGTTATTTTATGTCGAATTTTGTGGAGTTTCTGAAAGTAAAGTCAAATCTCGGATCAAATATTTGGGAGTGTGGCAAATAGTGATTTTGCTCTGCAGGTCGAGGTGTCTGACACTATTAACAAAAAATGCTATAACTTTATAACGGTTAAAGATAGAGGGGTCATGTAGAACATTAATTGTACCCAAATGAGCTGTACGATCACCCATTATCGTATGTACCAATAAGAGTCGCGGGACACCCTGTATAATAAACTCAGACATGCACGAGACCTCGTCAAAGATGCGAATTACTCCTTTGACGTATGTGCTCTCAACGGTCTCAACAATGGGATTTTTGGGGAATTATCCTTGTTGCTCTCAAATTGAAAAAGGAGATGTGAGCATACCAATAATTTATGGACCTTCGGTAAAGGATTATGTTGCGTGTCCTGTTTTATTTCATTGTCTTAAATTTAAAGATTTATGACAGGTCTTGCATTGCATCATCCTTTACTCTGAGTGGTCTATGTGCATGCACATTACACCCTGTAAGCGCCCAACGTTGCGTATACGCAACATTATTTTCAAACGCTGAATAAACCGTGATAATTATACATCTTGATTTTTTTTTTAATTTCAAGGAGTTTCCAGGACATATTTAGAATTGTTGTCCACAAAAAAAAAGAATAGTTAGACTTATTTTTTAGACAAGAGCAAATAAAACAGACAGACAGTTATAAATCATGAGAGCAAAGGTTATTCAAACTCGCATAAATTATTTATTAGTGAGGAAAATATTCAAACATCTATTTTTTTAAGTTGCATACACATAAATCCATATTGTGAAAGCTATTTTAGAACATTTTTTAATGTCTAGGTTACCCAAAAAAATTGCGAAATAATGTTGCGTATACGCAACGTTGGGCGTTAATGGGTTAACATAATTTTCATGCG
Source organism: Microchrysa polita (assembly GCA_949715475.1). Taxonomy (NCBI): domain Eukaryota; kingdom Metazoa; phylum Arthropoda; class Insecta; order Diptera; family Stratiomyidae; genus Microchrysa; species Microchrysa polita. The sequence continues at coordinate 126,495,140 of OX454415.1, read as the reverse complement.
GCCAACTTGAGACGGAAATCCTAAATAAATCAGCGAACAGCATGTGCATCATGGAACGAGCCAGAGACAGATTTCAGGATGTCGCCGACATGGCATCTTCTTGTCGTCCGGAACGTTTGTATTGTGGTGAATTTTATGCAACCGAACTTCATGGTCGTATCCGCGCGCCACTATAGGTGAACTACATATTCGGAATATTTGTGCATTATTTGCTTTGACTTGCCAAGGAAGAATTGTTTTAAGAAAAATATCCAGAACATCCAGAGCAGTTTGTCAGTCATGTCATACAGAGTTGCCAATGAATGAAGAATGAGGAAAGACGACATAGTGGGATGTACGGAACGTGTTTAGAATTTGAAAAAAGAGACAAGAACAAGATATCGGAGTGTTCACTTTTATTATGTATTTAGGACTAACTTAGGGATACGAACACATATTTCATTAGGCACCCGATTTTTTGTATTTACATAAGTTTGTTATAACTTAGCCTAACAATAATTTTGTATGCAGTTAAAGCAATAATCAATTTAATAAGTTGTTTATCGAAATGAGGATGTTGCAGAAAAGCAGAAAAGCTTCTGGTTTATATGACCGCGTGTGGCCACCAATTGCAAAATCGGCTTACAACAACCAACAGTGAGACTACACTTTCATAGAATTTATGTTGTCAGTTGTAATAGAATTAAAACCATTAAACATACGAGAAATGCAAAACATGTTTTAGAAATAAAATTCTATGAATCAAAAAAATTGCCACGTCCCGCCTTCCCTTAAAAATAACCCATAAGTGTTTTTTGGACCCCAAACGGCGTATCGATCGAAGGAAATGAGATAGCTGATGCCCTTGCAAGAGAGGGTTCCGAACAACCCCTCAATGGCCCAGAACCTGCAATTGGTATTAGCAAAGCCACTGCTAAAACAGTTGTCAGACAATGGACCGAGGATAATTTCCAAAACGGATGGAGACTCGCTGATGGACTCAGACACAGCAAGCGTATGCTGGGATCCAACTGGCATAGCAGCTGCACTGAAATCCTCAGGCTCAGCAAAACGAACCTCAGGGCAGTGACAGGCCTTATAACCGGTCATTGTACCCTTCGAAAACATCTGCATACGATAGGGATCTAAACACTAGACCCATTATGCCGCCTCTGCAACGAAGACGAGGAATCAGCCTCGCACGTTATCTTCGAATGCCCCGCTCTTATGAGCTGGAGACTTCGTTGGAGCTCAAACCACTAGAATGAGCGTACTCAAAGTAAACCTGGTTTTGGATTTGAATATAGTTGTATTGCCGGGATAATATTCTCTAAACCTGGTTAATTTTCTTCTAAACCTTTTACGAAGGACAGAGCTAATAACCTGAAACTATTTCGCTTAATAGAGATATACAATAAGCCAGCAGACTGCAGTATTGGGTGCAACCAGCCCAACACAACTAAGCGCCCTATCCATCCATCCATCCACTTGCACATGCAGGGGTTACTAAAGATGCGTGCACTGCCACGCGCCACACCCCTCTCTCTCTGGTTCCTGTTAACCCCTTGTGGAGCATAGGGCAGCAACTACGCCTACATTCCATTTCGTTCTGTTCTGTGCCATCGTCTTTAGGTCTGACCACTGTTTATTTAATAAAGCAGCCTCGCTACGATCATCTCCACGTGTTTCTTGGTCGTCCAACACGGCGTTTTGCATTGGCTCCTTGAGGCGCCTGGAAATGTTGTTATTTTTTCCAGAAAGGAGTCAACGTGAAGAAGGCTGCCCTAGCCTTATTGATACGCGATTGCACAACAGCGTCCCCGCCGCCATCTGTTGTGACTATGCTTGCGAGGTAGCAGAATTCGTCAACTTTTTCGACTGCCTGGCCCGAAACACAAATTCCGCTTTGTCCCCCAGGATAAGAGCTTAAGTACTTGGTCTTGGCAGCGTTTATACGACTTTCGCAATGCAGAGCATCAGCCATTTGAGCTACATCCTCCAGGTGTTGCAGGTAATCTCTGGTTTTGAAGCGCGCTCACTAGTACCTCGTTAAAGGCTATGAGGAAAAGCATAAGTGACAAAATACAACTTTGTCTAACTCTGCTGTGCACCTGAAAAGGATATGAAAGCTTACCTTTGTGCAAAACGTGACATTGGGCTCCCTCATAAGATTCCTTGATGATGGAAATTATTTTATCTGGTATGCTCCTCCTACAAAGAGCTCTCCAGATATACTGCCGATCAACACTATCGAACGCCTTCACGAAATCAATGAACAGACAGGAAACGTTTAGTGTATGTTGCATAATAGTTATTCGAAGATGGTGGGCATTCCATCTTCGAGGTCGAGGTTAAGGAAAAAAACTGCTCCTATAGGTTGTGACCACAACGCAAGTAGTCTAAGTTGCGTGGGAGCAACTGGACATTCGAAAATGTGGTTTACATCGTGTGGACTGGTTCCGCAGGCTGGGCAGGTGTTTGGAACTTCGTTATTTATACGCGATAAATAAGAGTTTAGTCGCGGGCACCAACCGGATCGGAGCTGAGCTAATGTGGTACGATATGGCTGGAGGTTTGGTGCCAAGTACACGATTATTTAGTTCGCCCTTCTTCCATTCTACTGGAACAGTTTCGGTGTCCCAACACTCCCTGATGAGGGGAAGCAGATTATCCGCTGTATCATTCGAATCCGCTTTAAATAGTTCAAACGGAATTCCATTTATCCCCGGGGACTTACCGGCGTCCATAGACTCGGTAACCCGCTATAACTCCGTATTAGATGGTGGTCTGGAATTAATACTGGCTACTGGATGAAGATGCATTTGCAGTCCCAAAACGCACAAAAAAGTGCTCTTTCCATCTATGAAGTTTCTGTTCTTCGGTAACAAGCAGTAACCCTTCTTTATCTTTCACTGGATGGTCCGTTCTGAACGATTTACCAATTAGTGGTTAAATTAGCTTAAATAGGCACCACGGCAAGCCGCATAATTTGCTTCCTTCGCTAAAGCGCTATTTTGGTTTGTTGCGATTGGAAGTCATAGTCACCCCACCCACCAAAAATCAGCTCATTCGGATAAAAACTAAGGGTATCTCCCATACAAAGTGACCCATCAAGAGTTTGTTCTACGTACTACTCATTTTATAAACTGTAGAACAAAGTTGTCTTGGGTCACTTTGTATGTTTTTATCCGAATGGGCTGATTTTTGGTGGGTGGGGTGACTATGACCTCCAATCGCAACGAACCAAAATTTACCACTCTGCTCCAATTTTGGGGGGAGTTATGGACATGCCGTTTTGACAAATTTAAATTAGGGGATAATGGGGGCCCTTGACTGGAGCGACTCAGCGTTTACGTTAAAATTATCTCAAACTTGTTGTTAATAAATAAAATAAATAACAGGCGCGACAATCCAGCATTGGACTAAGGCCGCAGGATGTGTTAGTGACATCCTATTTCCAAGATCTTATCTGCTTTTTGCTGAGGTAATGAGATCAGCATCACGCTCAGCAGTGTTATTTATCCCCATAAATGGGTACTCGTTTAACATCTGAGTGAGATCATAGTCCGTCACAAGCTCGTGAGTTCGAAAAACACCATGGAACACGGTGAGATTCGAACTCATGAGCCTGTGCACCGAAGGTGCGCGCACTAACCGCTAGACCAGCCAGACTGTTGTTAATACTTGTACAAAATTTTACGGCTGGACTAACATTCTTTCAATAGTTATGGAGCTTTTAAAAAAGGTATAAAATGAAAATATTCTATATTACATATGTTCTATTCTAATGCCGAAATATTCAATTGAACTCTAATGTGTTATATATCATTGCAAAGATAATTTTATGTAGCTTTTTTCGTCCTCAGACCATTTTTCTGTATCTCTTACCGTTTTTGAAATAATCGCACAAAACCAAAAAAAGGCCCCCCTTTCCCTCTTTTTTTAAGGTTACGGACCTCCGATCGGTTGGGACTTTCTATGCCATCATCTCGGGACCATCCCCAACCATAATCAAAAAAAAAAATTCCGATGTAGGATTTTTGCCGTTCGATGGCCATATTTTGGTCCAATTTTCTTAGGCTATTAACTATTTTGCGTGCTGAGATTAGAGACCAAGTAGCATCACTGATATAAGGTCTCCTACCTCGATCCAATCTTCCCAAGTCGCCACATAAAATAAAATAATCCTTTGCAAAATTTCATATACCTTCAACTGAAGGATTCTGAAGAGATGTTGCTGCACAAGCTTTTTCGTGCAAGGCAGTCGAAAATGCACGTCTTGTTGAGGAATTTTTTAGTTTTTTCACATTGTCACGCCCACGCCCCTCTACATCCTTAAAGACTACTCCTAAGTGGGATTTTGGAACCATACTGAGTTTATGGCGTAACAAATCAAGTTTTACGTATTAACATAAAAGAAAATATTTCAGTTGAGTGCTGCAGGGGTAATTTAGGATATCTGCACTTTCAAAAAAATTTCCGCACCCCTCCTTCCCTTAAAAACAACCCATGTCAAGTTAGCACAAGTAGCCTAGTAGCGACAAATTTAAGAGTTCACTTAAAATAAAATGTGTCCAAGATATATGCACTTTCAAAAAATTTGCCACACTCCTCTACACCCTTAAAAACGTATCATCCCATCATCCTTATAGAAAAAAGGTGTCTTTTATGTAACTATCTTACCCAAATCTATCTTACCCAGTTCCAACAGCAACTCTGCAGATGTAGAGAATTCTTTAACCCATACTCAAAAGACAACAGCAGAAGAAACTTTGCAACAGCCCCTCGCGTCCATCAATGCAGAAGCTCTCCTTTCTGCTTTTAACAATTTGCACAAGACATCAACATGAAATTTAATTAGTGTCGAGACCGCGATTTAATAACATCCTTATTGAAGATTTTCCTTCCACGGCATCCAATGCAACGGCAGATATTCTTGTCAAAAGGTGTAGACTTTGAGTGAAAGACGTAACGCATTCTGAAGTGGAGCTGGTATTGCGGCGAGCGCTTGTATAGTTAATCACAATATAGCCGACGTATAGCCTTGAGTATCATCGGAAGCGGAAACCATGTTGTAATTCTTTTAGAAGCGGCAAAAAAAAGAAGGGACGTTGCAAATAGCTAGAAATAGCATGATGATTACGTTTGTGTAGTAACAAGTCACTACTCTCTTCTATACTTTCAAATTACCCGCGTTTTAACTCGGCTCGTCATGTACACAGATAGTTGCCTAGAGCTAAAAGCTACTATTCGGCCTGATGGGAATAATAGTTGGCTTATACAGGGTGTCCCGCATTGGGTGGTCAATACTGTAAGTGTTGATAGCGCAACTTGTTTCAGCAAGAAAATTACCAATACAATCGGAAATTTTTTTACCGTTACCTTGTTATCGCTCTTTTTGTGAAAGTCATCAAAAATCGTGACTTGTCACGCAAAATCGTAATTTGTAGCACTCCTGATGACTTAATGGAAGATTTGATTTCAGTTTCAGAAACCACATAAAATTTCACAAAAACTGAAGTTTTTCCTGTTGCCAACATTATCGGCACTTTCAAGATACAGTTACTCAAACTTAATCGAAATTTTAAAATAAATTTTTCATCGAAAATTCAAACAGTAATTTCATAACGGTGCTTTATACGTACAACTCTGCAAAGTTGATAAAAGTTGCTTCAACATGTTGGCTTTCCAACGGTATATCACTTTTCATATTTACATTGCGGGATTTTAAAATTACACATATTGGATATAAAAAAACAAGGTAATTATTTTTTTATCGAATTATTTAAACTGAAATTTTATACATTTATTTTTTATATTTTACTATTAGTATAGTGACTTTAGCTCCAAACATCCAAAAAAAGAGCTGACTTTTGATGCCAAATTGTTCTGTGGCCTGACCGCATTACGCAGTAAAAAGTTAGACTTTTTTGCGCGTCACATTAGGAGGGGAGGGGGTGGCAAAGGGGTGAATTTATGATTTTTCGCCAATATCTTGTTAACTGTAATATTTACAGCAAAATGTTCTGAGGACGATTTAAACTAGACAAAATTTCCTTTCTAATGATATATTATATCATATACCTTCTCTTGGCAGATTATATACTAGACCTAAAAACATTCGGTGTAATTTCGATTTTTTGATATTTACATTTGGCGCTCTAGCTCCTGAAGTAATTTAATTAGAGCCATGGTAATTGGGATAACTATTCCTAACAATATATAGCTGTCCCAAACGGAGACTCAGGCTGCCCCGACAAAGCATTCCCCCATAGCCCCTATTAACATTTAAAAAAAAGACATGCCTGTAACGTATCGCCGAATCACAGCAGGCGGGAAAAAATTTGGTAAACGTTAAGGCTAAGCCCCATAAGACCCTCCACCAAATATTACTTCGCTCGGATTAAAACAAAGGGTACCTCCCATACAAATTATTCAAATTCAAAGCCACTAGTTAATTAAGAAATAAGGGAACAAGTCAACCAAAATTAAAGTTTTGCTTGTAGGCAATTTTCGGGTCATTTTGTATGGAAGGTACCCTTTGTTTTAATCAGATCGAAGTAATATTTGGTGGAGGGTCTAATGGGACTTAGCCTTAACGTTTACCAAAATTTTTCCCGCCTGCTGTGATTCGGCGATAAGTTACAGGCATGTCTTTTGTTTAAATGTTAATAGGGGCTATGGGGGAATGATTTGTCGGGGCAGCCTGAGTCTCCGTGTGGGACAGCTATATATTGTTAGGAATAGTTATCCCAATTACCATGGCTCCAATTAATTTACTTCAGGAGCTAGAGCGCCAAATGTAACTATCAAAAAATCGAAATTACACCGAATGTTTTTAGGTCTAGTATATAATCTGCCAGGAGAAAGTATATGATATAATATATCATTAGAAAGGAAATTTTGTCTAGTTTAAATCGTCCTCAGAACATTTTGCTGTAAATATTACAGTTAACAAGATATTGGCGAAAAATCATAAATTCACCCCTTTGCCACCCCCTCCCCTCCAAATGTGACGCGCAAAAAAGTCTAACTTTTTACTGCGTAATGCGGTCAGGCCATAGAACAATTTGGCATCAAAAGTCAGCTCTTTTTTTGGATGTTTGGGTTTCATCATTTTTTCAGCTAAAGTCACTATACTATATCGCAATTTTGAAAATTTGTTGAATAAAAATGAAAATAAAGTTTTGAATATGAGAAAGAACCAATAAACTAAAAATATTAACTAATGATTAAATGGGTCTGTTTGATAAATTGGAATAATACTGCTGGAATTGGCCTCCTCTATTTTGTATGCAGAGTCGACACCTTCGGCGCATGGAAGAAACGTCCCGAAGGATTTCAGGAGGGGTTTCCTTAATGTTGTCACAAGCATCATTAATTCGCTGCAGCAGCTGTTCCCGGGAGGTAATCGGCTCGGAATAGACATTGCTTTTTAAGTTACCCCATAAATAAAAATCTAGGGGAGTAAGGTCGGGACTTCTCGCAGGCCACGCAACTGTCCCAAATCTACCAATCCACTTTCCGGGAAATTCGTTTTCCAAATATTCTTTGATAGGTCTCGCATTATGAGCGGGCACCCGTCTATCTGCCATAAATAGCAAATATTAAATTTTAACCGTTATAAGTACCGTTGCATTTGCCAAACAATGTACCAAATTTCAAATATCTTACAGTTCTGGTCAAAATAATGTAGCGAGATTCTATTCCGAATTATAATTGCCTTTGTATGTCTTTTTTCGAGTCAAGGGAAAATTGTTAACGATTCCTCTGAAGCCTTGATTTTTACCATTCAATGCGTGTTTACCTAAAATTCTGCAATGTAAATCAGAAAAGTGATAACCGTTGGAAAGCTAACATGTTGAAGCAACTTTTATCAACTTTGCAGAGTTCTACGTATAAAGCACCGTTATGCAATTACTGTTTGAATTTTCGATGAAAAATATATTTTAAAATTTCTATTAAGTTTGAGTAACTGTATCTTTAAAGTGCGGATAATGTTGGCAACAGAAAAAACTTCAGTTTTTGTGAATTTTGATGTAGTTTGTGAAACTGAAATTAAATCTTGGATTAAGTCACCAGGAGTGCTGCAAATTACGATTTTGCGTGACAAGTCACGATTTTCGATGACTTTCACAAAAAGAGCGATAACAAGGTAACGGTAAAAAAAATTCCAATTGTATTGGGAATTTTCTTGCTCAAACAAGTTGCGCTATCAACCCTTACAGAATTGACCACCCAATGCGGGACACCCTGTATAAAAGTGAAAGCAAGATCTTCCGGGGAGAATTTAAGGGAGGCGTTCACATATTCTGTTTGAAAAAAATTAAAGTTCTTAATATGTAGCAATTTTTTTTTAAATCAAATCTGATTCCGAACGCAGTAGAACCCCGATAATTCGGACCGCGAAAATCCGGATATTCAATAATTCGGATTTAAAATAAGGCCCAAATTTTCTTTGATTTAGATAAATCTGAGAATTTTATGTTTTCGTTTTTCTATCGTAGTGCGCTCTTAATTTAAGGAAACAGCAATTTCCCTATAAAATTAATTGTATTAGTTGAAAACAAATTAATTTTGAGCAATTTCAGCATTACTACCGTCTACCGGAGTCTTAGCATCTCTAAAATCCGAATAATTCGATATTTTGGATGGGATCCGGTTCCAATCAACCCGGATTATCGGAGCTCTACTGTAAATACATAATGAATCGGAATTTTAAGAGCTTAATTTTAATTCGTTTTTTTTTTACATATTTTGGTATGTACCTGCGAGTACAAACATATTAATTAGTCCGTATTTACTAAGTGTTAGATATTTTACATATATGTATGTATATATTAGATATTTTTAGAGCACACACGTTAAAATTGATTTAATATTAAACAACATGTCCGGAAAGTAAAAGCTACACACAAGGAAATTAAACTAAATATAAAATTTGATACAAATCAAAAAAATTAAAACATCTTAAGTCTGCGTTCTTGTTTATATTAAAAAAAGGAACACGGTTTTATTGCACACAGTGGTTTCAAAATGATTAGACTTATTGGAAAGATATGAAAAACTGGCTAAACAAATTTTAACAACCGGACCCTTAATACGCCAAGCTTAAAATCATCGTCTCTTTTCGGGAATGCGACAAGGTGATGAAGCAAGGATTCGTTCCCTTTGTGTACACTAATTGCATTGAACGAGGTTAGGAAGAAATTTCCTGTTGCTCGTCGTACCTATAACTAAAAGCACGTCGACGACGCGACGCGCTGACGTCCTTTTCCATTAATAGAATTTTATGGCCGCCAGACATACTTTGTGGGCGTTGTGCGCGATAACGTCAAAGAATTATATTACGAATTTCGGTATCCACCATTATATCCAAAAGGATATCGCACAAAGCGATTAATAGAATAGCAGTAGCAAGGTTTCAAGTCACAGCCATAATTGTCTGTCTACTCTTGTAATTTCGGTTGTTGTTACTCTACCTGCTAAAGTTTTAATTAATTTATTTCGATGAACGGGATATAAGAAAGACTTCTGTTTTCGTTGTGTTTACAACAATAATGATTTAAGCGATGAAATCATCAATTTATTGTGGCTTTTCATCAAAGGCATTATTTTCTGTCGGAATTTGTTGTTTTCCAGCCTCGATGAAATTAGTGAAACTAAACTAATTTATCCAGATTTTGCTTTTTGTCTTCATTAAATACAAAAAATTACAATCGAAGGTTAAGCGCAAAAGATGTGTTAATTGTTAACGTCGGATTGTTCAGGGAAATTTAAGATACGTCAATGGTTGGATAAAAATACCTCTAAAGGTAAAAATGCGTTTTTTGAACTGGATGTAGCCGTTAAGCCTTTGAATTAAGGAGCATTAAGAAGAAGTGAAATTCAGGTATCGGTACTTGTATGAAAAATTCAATGCAACCAAATTTATGGGTAATTTAAACTCATTACAAAAAAATCTATGGCAATTTTTATTTTATTTTATTCTTAATGGTTGAATCGTATCTAACACTAAATTACAAAAGTAAGTACATAAAAAATGTTTGCTGTCCATACTTTTTCTCAAATCGGGACCCAAAGTAAGTCATATATACTCGTATATGAATAATTTGAATAATAAATTGAAATAACCCTATTCAAAACATACTATTTTTTTTGTTTTATTCTAAAATGACATAAGGCCAGTCAACTAACGATTTTAGGTCGCAAAAAATTGCTCGGCTCGGCTCGGCTATTGTTAGGATAGATACCATTACTGTACCAACAAGTTTGCAACTTCGAAAAACCAATGCTAACCCCGTGACCCTAAAAAACCTAAAAATTTTCTGACTTGTTTCATATTTTGGTTTGTAAAAATACTGACATACTGTCAGAAAATACTGACAGAATCCACATTTATAGCAGTCCACCAATAAGCAAGCGCAAAAAAAAAATTGTTTGAGCAATCATTTTTACATTTTTTTTTTAAATTAAAATTGAAAACTTATAAGATAATCTACTTGGACTATTAAGCTCCTTATCACTTAATTCAAGATAAAAGCCATGCAGGGGAAATGTTGGATCCATTATATGGACAAAAGGGTACATCGGCAGGATTTTGTTTCTTAATTTCATAAGTGGGACGGGTACTAAAAGTCGACTTTTAAAATCTCGCCAGCCCAAGTCGAGATTTTTGTCGTTCTCAAAAATATTTCAATATCTCGATTTTTGAAAATCTCGACTTTAGAATATCTCGACCGTTGAACATAGCGACAAATTATAACATCGAAAAATCTCGACAATCTCGACTAACTGAAAAAAATGAACTCGTATATTACCATTTTGCTATCTTTTATCTATATACCTATATATAAATAGAAAATATAAAAAAGCGTTTTTTTTTAATAATTTTATTATTTATTTTTATTAGATTCCATTTAAAAATACATTAAAAGTTTTAGGAATGTGAGTACATACGAGAATGACGAATCAAAGAAAATTAAAACTATAATTTTGACTATACTAATTCATTTATTTATTACAAGAATAAACGAAGAATAGTGCTAGATATGAATAGATGTAAATCAAAACTACACAACTTTTGGTTTCATTTGTGTTTAAATGAAATAAGTCATAGATGTGGTACTTAAAGTTAACAACGTAAATAATTTTGTATTCGTAAGTCGAACTTTCATTGTGTAAACATTGTATTGCAATAAATTATTATTATTACATTTTACTTCAATAACTTACAAAGATGACAAAAAAAGTTACTTCAATGCAATTGCCTATTCTGAGAATATTCTATGAAAAAAAACAATTGTTAACTACATACATACTTAATTCATTTTGTTTGATTTTAATAAAGTTTATGAAGGAAATTTCCGCTTTACATAATTTGCTAGGATTAATTGGAGATGCGTTACCAAATATTATTAAATCGTACGGATCTAATATTATAAACTCTCAGAGACGAAAAAACAGCTTCCGGTTTAAATGTGGCAAATACAAGTTATAATTTTATAATTTTCGTCATAAGAAAGTATTCTAATAAAAACGAGAAATTAGGTCAAGTAAATTCAATCAATTAAGATTATGTGTGTAAATATTTCTTTAAATAAAAATCGGCAATTAAGCTTGTTTTACTATATATAGTCAAAGTCAACCAAGTGTTGCATTAAGGGCCAGTCCTTTTAAAAAATCAAATTTAGAGCGTTCATGTTTTTCTTGTAATATATTTTTAATGTTCTCATTCCTCTTTTTTTGTAATTTTAGAAGTTTAGGTTTTTCTCCCATTAACATTTTTTCCATTCTTGTTTTTACTAGAATATGTTCTTTCGATAAAAGTTCAATTAATTTATAAAAGTCTAACTTGGATTTACCAGAAATTGATTTTAAGCGTCTATGCCAAGCTTCAATGTTATTTTGTGTTTTTGGTAAATTACTTTCAATTAAATTTGAATTCGACCAAAATTCAGGACAATATCGCGGTCCCTTTTGCACATTTCGACCAGAAGAAGTCCTTTTTCGATTCAGAGAATTAATAAAGTTAGATTCGAACCATTTGATAATTGGTAACGCATCTTCACCAAATAACCCTTTTATTTCATTGAAATAACTCATAATTTCAAATGGCTCCAAAAATGCAAGGCATTTCAACATTCGCATTTTTAGACTAAAATGTTCATCCGTGCCGTATTTGGAAGCTAGACGAGATGATTGTATTTTCCTCCAAATTATTTGCCCGAAATGAAAATAACAGCCCTTATTTTGTGTGGAGGGAAAAAACTCTTTAGATGCATTTATGATGCCCATTTCAAAATCTGACAATATAAACTTTGGGTTTAGTTGAATATTGTTCTCCACTGCCAGTTTACACAATTCATAAAAAAAATCGGAATATGCGGCTTTGCTTTTTGAGCTCATTAAACAATAAATAAGTGGTACAATTTCATTGTCAATTTTTGCGTGTATGGAAAATAATTGACGTAATATAATTGGCACAATTTTGAAAGTTCCGTCAACAAACCAAATTTCAGATTTTGCCAAAAGCTGAATGTTTCGAATAGTCCCTAAAATTATAATCTTCTCATTTCCGAAACTATTTTCACATAGTACAAACTTTTCGCCTTCAATATATGTTAAACATTCGGGAATGTTAATTTCGTCCAATGTTGCAGGTTCAGGCAATTTATCCTTCCGCGCTCGTTTTACCTTTTCTTTCAAATTGTCCTTACCGGATAAATATGGTCGACAATTCTCCTGGCATTTTGTCACCGCTTCCGAAATGATTGCTGCAGGACTGTAGGTGGTATCTTCTGCAAGTTTTTTTACCCTTTCGTTAGCAATCGATACTTCTTTTTGGTGTGCTTGAGGATCGTGATTATGTTCTGTAGGCTCCCCTTTAATTTTATGAAGTCCTCCATCAAGAACTGAACTAACGCGGCTTTTACAGTAAAACTGTTTTTTTTTTGTATTGACAGGACCATCGAAAAACCTCTCTTTGTTGTTTTTCCAGCAAATAATGGAACCCATAATAAGTTTTTCTTTTATTGGTATACCCGATTTCCATTTTCCGAAACGTGTTTCAAAGAGATGGTTTAACACTAACTTAATATGCCTTTTGAAAAGAATGTATGCCCGCAATTTAGCATTCGATAACAAGGTACCGTAATTATTTAATCAGTATATTCTCAATCCATAGTAGTAACTCTAGTAGTAGTAGTTTTATCATTGTAGTAAACAAAACTACCAACAGAGGGTTTAAAAGCTCATCATCGTACACAGGTAGCAAATGAAATTATTTACGTCAAAACCGTTGATAATTATTGAAAATATCATATTTTCAAAGTCGGCGCCGACTTTGAAAATATAATATTTTCAATAAAAGTCGAGATTTTCAATAAAAGTCGAGATTTTCAATAAAAGTCGAGATTTTCAATGTCGAGATTTTATAAAATCGATATTTTTATTAGTCGAGATTGTGACATAGTCGAGATATTTCAAGTCGATATTTTATTAGTCGAGATTTTATTGGTCGAGATTCTAATAGTCGAGGTATAGTACCCAACCCTCATAAGTCCCAGTGGCAAAAAGTTTTTCTGACTTGGACCTTATTGAACCTTATTATCCTTTTATACAAACGTCGTTAACACATTTTTCTTGATGCTGCAGTCACTTTTTCTTCAAGAGTCACACACTCAAAGAACAATGGCTCAATTTGACGCAAAAACTTTCAAGAGAGCCACTCCTTCTTACAAGTTGAACCTTTGACTCTCTTTAATAATTTTGCTAACAAAAACTCTGTAGAAACTGATATTCGGACAAATACAAATGCCTCAACCAGCTTGAATCTATTGATTGCTCTCATGATTGTTTTGTTGCAAGATTAACCTAATTGTAAAGTTGTGGCTCCACGATATGCTGTTCGATACTATTTTGTCTCCATCTTAGAATCCACAGCTGGAAAGAAGCAACAAAGAAAAAACCCTCTACATCCATTTTGATCGTCAGTACCGGCGGTAATCAGTGCACACGCTAGTTTTTTTTTGCGGACTAATAAAAATGAATGTCTTTAAAAGAACAGTTAGCCGAAGGATGTACCAATGAAAGAAATCCTTATATTTCTTATATTTCCGGCTTTGGGACCCTGTGGCTTTGGGGCCTGTGTTCTACTGAACATATGGAACACCGTATGTTACGCCACTGAGTGCACTGCACACATAATTCATTTTTTGCACTCAAAACATAATAATTGAATCCAGGAAATACAGAAGTACGAAGTTTTTGTAAATAAGAAACAAGAATTTCGCATAAACAATAATAATAAAAAAAAAAAAAACAATTTGAATATTTTCCTGCGTTGTTATACTCTCTATTATTCGGGAAGCTCTAGAGATTTACAGTGAAACGAGTTTTCAAAGCTCAGCCCTGCAAAAAAAAACGGTTTGTCTAATTTTAGTTTTCGAAGAAACGTTTATGGCAAAACACACTAGTCGACAACGCTAATCAAGGAGTTACGGGAAACTGCTTAGGCGTAGGCACCCCAAATTTTTTTATGCTTTTTTCTTTTCTAAGATTAGGTACTAAAATTGTCATTTCACGTGTAAACCTGCAAATAATCATCAGTCAAAACTTTAATCAAATCGAATTGGCTATTTTAAATTTACGGGAAACTTCTGGAAATAAACAATCCGAGATGAAATATTGCAAACTCATTCTGTTACACTTTGTTGAATATCTAATGTCGGAGAATTTTTCCTTAGGCTTGCCACTGCAACTCGACAATTCGTTCAGTTTCGAGAGGGGCCAAACTGCTAAATATTGGCGTGCATTCCACATTCGTCAAAAGCATGTTTCGTGCATAATTGAATGGCACAAAATTAAAAACTACATTTTCGTGGCGGCTTTTATCGAACGGCCATTGAAAGATATATATTTGAATCCATTTTCTATTTGCGGGCAGGCCAAAAATAGGTCTTTCAATGGATTTATTCACGACCAGTCAGCGGCTACAAAGCAAATATTTTTATATGTTATTTGAATTGCAAAATGTGAAAAAAAATGCGAATTATTATTTCAAAATTTAGCAACCCGTTAACGACTCCGTAGGCTCCCAGTTATAGCACCTGTCCATTCATACTGTTTCGATTTTTAATTCCTTTAACCCTTCTGTCGGCACAAAGGTCAGGCCATACCTTTGGCCGTTTAATTTTAGACAATTTATTTCCTGGT
This sequence comes from Microchrysa polita, assembly GCA_949715475.1. NCBI lineage: Eukaryota > Metazoa > Arthropoda > Insecta > Diptera > Stratiomyidae > Microchrysa > Microchrysa polita. Next base: position 126,479,945 of record OX454415.1, on the reverse strand, counting down.
AATCTGGCTGGTGTTGTGGCTAGTGGGCACTCCTTCGGTGCACAGGGTCATGGATTCGAGTCTCCCCATGAGCCAATTCAGTTGATGGTGTTTCTCGAACTCACGACCCATATAACGGACTATGATCTCACTCGGATGTTAAAGGAGTACCCATTTCCATTGGGGATAAATAACACTGCTGAGCGTGCTGTTGATCTCAACACCTCAACGAAAAAGAAGTTAAGATCTTGGAAATTGGATGTCACTAACACATCTGCGGCCTTAGTCAATGTTGGACTGTCGGGCTAGTTATTTATTTTACTTTCTAATATTTTGTTTTGTTAAATGAGTTTTAGGCTCCTGGGGGACTACAGATTCTAATTCCATAATACAACAAAAATTAGCCTTATATATCTCGAAATCTCTGCAATCAAAGAAAAGTTTATGCAAATTGACAATTTTTTTTGTAAAAAAAAAAATAAAAATAATAATATTTAAAATATTAGTAAAATGGTGGAAAATATGAAGGTTTTTGCGGAATTTCTCGGTTAGCACTGATATTTCGAGGTTGCAAATTTGGGTATTGACTACACTAATCCCAGCTAGACAATTGTCTCCGATACCCAACGGAATCGATAAGTCCTGGATTATATATCGATAGCTGCCATCGAAATGTCTCCAATAACCTACTGAATCGATCCAATTTCGATTATTTACATCCAATTGTCTCCGATACACAACAGAATCGAAATGTCTTCGATCCCAAATCGAAGACCTGCATTCATTTGTCTTCAATATCATTGGCATCAAAGAGTAATCGATCCGAAAATGGTGACTTTTTATCCATTTGTCATAGATACCATCTAATCGAAATGTCTTCGATCACATATCGATGACTTTCATCTAAATGTCTCTGAATTAAATTGAAATTGTCAAAACATAAAACGACTAACTTATTCTCTTAATTAGTAATCCTAGATACCTTAGGTGTAGGACGTAGGACACCTATAGGTTCCCGGTTCGATTCCCAGTAGAAGCAAAATGTAAAAAGGTTAAGTTAAAATAAAGTAAAAAAATAAGTATAAAATAGATAAAAAAAAATTAGAAAAAAAAGGAAAAAAATAAAAAATAATAATTTTTCACCACAGTCATTGTTTTTCCATAAATTCTTCATAGTCCGTAGTGGTCGTTTCGGCGATGACACGATCCAAGATAGAGCTGCCTGTAGAAATATGCTGAGATATTATCGCCAAAACGGGCGATGTGCATACACTGCAGGTCGAGCAACGCGAAACCATGGAGCGGTATAAAGAACGAGGCATGGAAGAAGACGTCCGTAGTGGTCGATTCTACATCAACGACAGTCTTCGGAATAAGATCGATTCCAGTTCTCACTTTCGGTATCGAAAAAACGGCCAAGCCCATACAAATGTCTCCATAGTTTGATCGAGAAAGTGATCGATTCCTTAGTAGAAGGCCTTCGATTCTTTATCAATGAATTGTCGATTCTGTTCTAACTGGGATGCTGCATTTTTTCCAATGTCAATGCACAAATTGATTTCACTCCCCTCGATTAAATGAATAATCGTTCATTTCAGTATGAAGTAAAGATTAGCCTTCTTGCAAACAGCGTCATATAGATAACTCGATGTTGCATTTCTGCCTTTCTGCTCCTGGACAACATTGCAATAGATTTTCTCGATCTCGGTAGTTCTGAAAAATTTCAACCTTATCAGGATCGGGCCCTTACCAATTCGTGGTTCATTGATCGCTTTATCGCAGATGTCGAATTTAGTGACCTTAGCAAATTGCATGCCAGTCAAAGTAGTGGCGTGACGGTGTTTACTCAAAATGCCGCGGGCCGCGCAGTGCTCGATTTTCCGACCGCTGTACTGTTCCACATAACCCTCCGAAAAATGAAGGCCTTTCACTGGTTGGCAAAGTCGCATTGTGTGTGATAATTGATAAATTTTTCAGTTAATAATAGGTGACAATACTGTTAATATTAAATGTGGGAAGTAAACACTAAATTACAATTTCAGCAAATAAGATTCATGGAATTGAAAATTCCCAATTATTCATAAATTATTTTATTTACACCAGGGGTGTCAAACTCAAAGCCCTGCCAAAAACCACTGTTTTCAGGTATAAGCGGCTTAGCCAAAGCCACCTATATCAGAAAGTCGGGAAGCAGCACTACATGCACACAAAGCGAGCCTATGAATATGTCGTATATACGTTGCACGATGCACTAACACAAGCACAGCGCATGTAAAAAAACCGTGTCTGCTCTGATAAAAACCGCGAAAACACGTGGAAAACTCACTTTTTATCGCGATTTTTTTCTTTCACTGCATTATAGACACTTCAATTTACGACACATTGCACTTTTCGCGACGAAAATCGACCGGGAACCAATACCTTTCGTGTAAAGTTTGCCGCGATTCAACCTGATTTGCCTTTACCGCAATGTAAATTTTCCAACTAATCGAGCCTATGATCTGCCGCAAAAGTATATGAGCGGGTTCTGGTTCCGGGCTTTGAAATATAGATGGCTTTGGGCTTAGCCCTCATTATTACCCCATCTGACATTTGAAAATTCAATCACACATTATGACTTATAAACGTGGACATATGAATTCTAGACGTGGACGGGGAGGACGGTTATGGCCACATGAGTCTCATAAATAGTGAAAACTTTAATTTATAATTCACATCATTATAGTGTCTTCAACACGTTCAGAACCTTCTAAAATAAGTTTTAACCAGGGCAACAATTTAAGAATAGCTTTTTCTTATACATAGTTTGTCTCTACTGTAAAATTTGCTCAATGCACTACGTAAACACATCTGTGCGCTTTCGCTCGAGCATAATACTTTGGCGTTTTGAAAAAAAAAAAACTTTTTCATTGAGAAGCTAATTCAAGGCTGCATTTTAATTAAAAAAAGTCGAAAGTATTAGCCATAATTGGTCTATTGGATTTAAAATTATATTTATTTAAGAAGGCATATCTGCTATCATTTATGACCTCCCTAATGGAAATAATCAGGATCAAACGCACATGGTCTCCTTGCATCAGACTTTCCGACAAAAGCATTTATTGTCGTCGCTTTTATGATTTCATCTTGCCTTAGGACCATACTTCAATAATGCTGTGTAAACTTATAATAGCGCACAATAAAACCAAATGCGACGCAGTTTAACTAATGGAAATACAAAAGCATACTTTATTTTAATCCGCCTGTTACATTTACGCTACGATTTAGATACAAATAGACAAATAAAATGCGCATGCCGGATAATATTATATTATGATCCCTTCAACATTTCCATTCACGTTCAACGTGTCGTCGGTAGAGTTCATCCAGCTTTGTTATAAAACGAAACGGACAGATTGAAATTGAAATAACGAGAACAATTACACAGATGTGTGGAAACGTACACTACTGTCATATAATAATCACCCCTCACGAAAATCCACTTAACGTATTCACGCCGGCGTTTTATCAATGGGTAGGGTACAGACAGAGTGCCACATCGTATAGTACTCATAACAACAACAACCACAAAACTATTGTAACAATAATTTTGTTTATAAAGTCTTCACCAGCGTCAGATCATCTCTATCTATGTGCATTCAAAGATATGTCACAAAAGAGGTTTGAAGCGCTTTATTTTCCAAAAATCTTGGACCCTGGTGATACTCACCCGCTCAATGTTGACCGTGTGGTTTCCCATAGCCAACCGTCTGAAATTTTTGAAATGTCCACCATGAAATTAAGTGGACAGTTGGACATCAGCATCACATCACGTTTGGTAGAATATGTAGATCGTAGATGTGTAATATTGTATCTATCTACGTACGTATAAAGATGGAAAATGTCACCAATTGAAATAAATTGACCACGCTGCGGGAGATTAGGTTGCAGACACGGCAAACTGAAATGATTGTGCAGCAGCGGAGAACGTGGCATAAAGTGTGTCCTTTCCACCCCATATTGTTTTGATTTTAAGATACAATATGATTTTTGTAAATTGAAAGAGTTGTGCCACACGACTTTGTTTAAATTGAATTGCAAAATTAAATAATGCACTCATCGGTTGTTAAATGGATCTAAATTAATGCTGTTGAAGTTGAATGAAATAGAGATAAGGGTGTTACATTTTAACGACTGGTCAGGAACAAGGAACAAGGAAAAAACGGTCAAATATTTGAATCTATTTATTTATGTTCCTAATCCTTTAAACTTTCTGCAAATAACGTTTCAAACAAAAGGTTTACAATTATCCCATAATAAGTACAATGGTTACTTCAAAGAATTTCTTGTTTCTTCTCATGTGAAACGAGGCCTGCTGTTCAGCTGAACATATCTCCTCTCATCTCAGCTGTTTGTTGCACTAATCCATTTAATGAATTCGCTCGTTAGAATGCATTGAATAGTATCCTCCCGTTCTTTTACTACGTATCTTTTGCTCGCCAAAATATTCTAAACTAAGTCGTCGTCATTGCTTTTAGATGTTTTTTTTTTGATACAAAATGTTTTACATAAATGCAATCTGTTCTGTGTACTTCATGTAAGTTCGTATTTGCCTTTTTCATTCAAGTGTGCACGTACGATTTTTCCACACTTCAAATCGCATCAAAGGAACAAGCCGGGAAGAAAAACTTATTCAAAAGTAAAAAGGCATAACAATATAGGGACACGGTCTCGGGTGCAAATACACTAGCCGGCATATGTATTTTGACATCTGGTACTCTCGAGCCAAGATACTGATTTTGTTTAACTAGAGTGAATAACGGTAAATTTCTTAGAAGGAAAGCAAAGTACGTATCGACAGCAATAAATATGCTCAATATTTTTTCCTGTCCATTTTCGCACTCTCTTGCTATAAAGAAGAGAACAGATTGGTGCGAAATTTTGATGTGACATAAGTATTTTGACAATATTTAAATCTTTAATTGTACACCAATTTCTCTGGAAAAAAATGGATAAAACATAATTTTATTAATGATTTGTGTTTATATTTTGAATTCCAAGCAGAAAATGTGTCCAGTGGCTTGAAACATTGGAAAAAAATCAGAAATTCGAAGTTTGGTTTAAGCCTCCGTAGAGGCAAACTTTAACCCTGGTTTAAAAGTTGGTGACGCTGCAATGAATTTAATTTCATAAGGTAGACTGTTCATTATTAAACACCAGAGTTGAATAAGAGAAAAGAAATACAAAACTATTCCATGCATCACAGAAATGGGATGTGTATATCGAATCATTACCGAAAAATCTTCCAAATATTTACGGAAAATGTCCTAATTGAACCAAAGGATATTATGAATATGAAGAATGTGCCATCAGAGGTAGAGTTAATAACGACCACCTTCGGTCTAGAACTAAAAAAGGCAAATTGCATCCATACGCAGATAAACTGAAACCAAAGAAAGATTTAAAAACCATACCAAAAGCAAACCTCTATTACGTAGGAAAAAGTTCAAGCTACTGCAACTTTCGGAAAAAGCTTTTTCAGCTAATATTCGTTATTTTATTGCATTTTTACAAAAAAAATATAAATATTTAAAGAAAATGCCTAGTTTATGTGGAAAAACGGATACGTGGTTATCAAAATTAATACCACTGTAGAGGCTCTCTCATGATGCAGGGATATTTTGCTTACAATGGCCTAGGCTGCTTAAGTTCAAATCACTGTTTCCATAGCCAAAGCTTCTTTTGGTCGTCATTGAATCGTCGGAAGTTATATTTGTTTTTTTTTTTGCGGCACAATTTAGTTTAAATTTCACTTCTTTCTCAGAGTTCTTCATCGTGGCTCACTCATCACTCGGGGTTTACATTCGCTTTCTTTCAGAGAGCGCCAAGATTTGTTTTTATTTTGTTTTAAAACATTTTTTTGTTTGGTAATAAACAGTTTACCGTATAAAATAAAATTCAATAGTAGCGTATTCAATGTGTAAACCAGGACTAAGGCTTGCATCAATCGATGCTCAAACCAATCTTCTAAATTCTGATTTTTGTTTATGTTTCGAGCCACTGGTGATATTTTTTATCATTGAAAATTAATATGGGGAACTCAAAAATTAATAAAAACATGTTTTGTGCATCAGTTCTTGCCAAAAAATGGGTGCAATCAAATAGTTAAATGTTGTCAAAATACTTATGGCACACCAGAATTACGCCTCCATCTTTTCTCTTTTCTATAGGATGAGAGTCCGAAAGAGGACAGGAAGAATATTAAGCATATTTATTGCTGTCGATATGTGCTTTAATTTTAATAAAAGAAATTTACCGTTACTGGTTTTAGTTAAACAAAACCAGTGTCGGGGCTGGAGGGTATGAGATGTCAAAATACATATGCCGACCAGTGTATGTATGTATAATCCCAGGCTGGTCATTTGAAAATCTTCTTCATAACAAAAAAGCACGTGTGGTGTGGTCTCTAAATATGAGAAGTGAACAAAAGCGCGGCTACTAATCCTATTATGCAAATAACTATAGCGAATTCTTAACATGGGCATTTGATGAAAATAAAGGGTTACAAAAGAGGTTGTTATGGTGAAAACCAGAAGGTGGAAATTTAACTAAATATGATGCCGGATTTTGAGATAAGAAATAAATCATTTATTTATTACTCCATATTGGCTTACCTTAAACCATTTGTAAAATTATTACCCTTAATAATAACTATAAGAAAATAACTATAAGAAAATATGTAGGTACGACCATTATGATAATAATATACATAGTGCTAACTGCTGAACATATTTCCCTTATTGGAAGCAGATGATAATATCTTTATTCGTTGATTTCTGAGCAGACGACATTTACGACACATGTCGATACATTAGCAATATCCTGCGAAAAAATGCAATGTAAGGGTTTATTGCAGATAAAATGCAACTGCGCCACTTCAAGAAATGGTTTAATAAGGGCGAATACTCGTGTAATGGCTTTATTTGGGAATTGTAACATAGTACAGTCGTATTAGGATACTAATCGGAAATACATTATTGCGAACTTACTGCTTTTTTGTATATTTGTTAAAATATACTATGTATATTTCAATAATTCGATGCGGGTGTACGTTTTCGGTTTAGGGCGGGGAGAGTGGGCTAATTTTCAGTTTTTTATTCGAATATAGTGAATGCTACGAGTTAAACTACATAAAATTATACCATTGCAATGATAGTAGACATATAGTCGATTTCACCATCGGCTTAAAATAAAATTGGGGTATTTTCATTTTGAGACGTTGAGAGTTTTTTTTTAATTCTGAAAGAAATCAAATTTGAGCAAGTCTATTTTAGGGATATATGTCTTTCTGAAAAAAAAAAGTTACTTTGTGCAAAAACGGCTGCGATCCGCTTGTTTCGTTAATCACTAAAAGGGGTGGAGGGGTGAAATTTGGTTGAGAGTCAAGACAGAGTTCCATCAAACCCTTCACTAAAAGTTAGTTATATCGGATGAAAACTATAGGTACTCCTATTTTAGAGTACGTATTTATATATGATAAGAAAGCAAATTTTAATGTATTAAAATATTCTAGTGTAGGACATTTTCCAAAATGAGCATCATATCAACATTTTTTTTAACATCGTGATTATGATCTACAACAAGTAAGATTTCCCGTCGGTTTAGATTGTCAGTCGCATTTCGCATAAATATTGTTAGGCAAATTTTAAAACCAAATTTTAAGAAAGAACCATCGACAATTACCTTGTAGCCAGTTGGTTGATAAAAGTGGTGGCGAAGGCGAGACAGGCCAGAAGCCCAATTAGAACAAGAAGCGCTGCTCTGAAACCATAAACTCCGTTAAGCTACTTAAAGGATGAACAGCACCCACTCTAGCATTAGGTCGCCCCAGGCACAACTTAGGATTGCCACTCCTAATATTTTTTTACGTTTCGTTCTATGAGTGAAAAAAATAAGATTATAGGATTGCCATACGAAGCCAACCCTTCATTAAGGTTCTTCCAAGATTTTTTTTTATTTGTGCACCAATTCCAACTAAACCTTATATTAATGGGCATTTATAAACAACAATTAAAAACAAATGGAATATTAAACAAACAAATAAAAAACAGGCGCGACAATCCAGCATTGGACTAAGTCCGCAGGATGTGTTAGTGACATCCTATTTCGAAGATCTTATCTGCTTTTTGTTGAGGTAATGAGATCAGCATCACGCTCAGCAGTGTTATTTATCCCCATAAATAGGTACTCGTTTATTTAACATCTGAATGAGATCATAGACCGTCACAAGCTCGTGAGTTTGAAAAACACCATGATCCACGGTGAGACTCGAACTCATGACCCTGTGCACCGAAGGTGCGCGCACTAACCGCCAGACCAGCCAGACTACCAAAAATGGAATCTTACTTCCCTTTTAAATGTGCGCTTATTCCAACCAAACCTCACACAAATATTGTTCTATCGGCGTCACGAAACTTAGGAAATCTAAATTTTGGCAGCGCCTGAAATTATCTTCGGTCTCGATTTGTTTTGAAAGGGTTCATGGAATGTATTGACTTTGTTTCTTTAGGCATTATTCAATATAATTTTTTTTAATATCCTTTGATTTCCGATCCTTAAATACGTTTTCTATTCATCGCTAAAGATGATAAAGGTCATTCTCGATTATCCTTTTCTTAAAAATCTGACTTTAAACTTTTTAACACTTCTCTATCAATATTTTTTAGATCGGCAATTTAAACCTTTATTGGTGTTGTCAATTTTACTAACACTTAGGAGGTTGGGGTACTAAAAAATTTTTTCGCTATGATCATGAAATTGAAAAAACTTTGGGCTTGCCCCCTCTGAATGAAAACGTGGCTGCGCCCATGAGCGGAAGCCCAAAGCTCTGAGTGGCATTCTTAATGCTTATCGTATGTTGATGGGTTCAAATTGATTAAGAAAATTTTTTTTAAAGTTTGAAAAAAAAAATATTTTTTTTCTATAAAAGGGTCATGGTTTTCCAATATGTCTTAGAATTATAATTATAAATTTAGACAGAAATTCTGCAAGAAATTTCCGAGGGGATTACAGCAACTATTAAGTTCTCACAATGGGCACTGAACTCCAGCACTCGGGAGTTCAACATTTGTGATCATTTCGTGGTTCGCTTCGAACGTCCACTGGGCTTAATTGAAGTTTAAAATGCGGAATATATTAATAGCTTATGAATGAAATGATTTTTCAATTTTTACATTATGAATGACAATTTCTCCAATTTATAGAATTTCTATTCTAATGTCATACGCACATCAAACACTTGCAAATACTTTAAAGGCAATAATGGATTATTATGGGGTTTATTATTAATTTATTATGCACCTTACATTGACTACTGGTAAACGATAGACTACGCAATTGGCAAATTGAAACATGTATGCAAACTGGATGATTTATTGCCTCATATTGTAAAGGTACACAAATGCATAAAAACTGTCAGTGGAATTTGTACTTGCACACAGGTGCCAGGAGAAAATGACTCAATCTCAGCTCACAGCGCAGCCATAAATCTTATTTTCCACAAGGCGCACCTTAAGTGCTGAATAGAAAATGCCCAACTATTTCATAATGATCACGTCCGTCCCTTTAACTTATGAATATGTAAAAAGAATAAAAAATAGTTTACCAGGTGTTATAGGCGCGTATACCTTTTAATTTTTCGTCGAGTCGCAGAAAAATGTGGGTTTAAAAGGATTTCGGACTACTAAACAACTATACACCTATCAAGGCATATGTCTCTCTATGTGCTCTTGTATAAATACGCCACTGTTTAAAATCAAAATTGAGAAGCCACGGGACGGAATTTAAATGTCTTTAAAAAATCTTTAATAGATTACTGTGCGGCCGTCTGTTTTTTCCCACAATTCGATACGAAGAGAGAAGAGACACCAAAAATCAGCTCGCAAGAACTATGTAGGTTCATAGCACAATTTTTTCTTAACATCATGATCATAGCCAGATATGTATATTCTTTGGGCGTCGAGGGTATGTAAAATTGAAATCCAAAAGAACAATCAATATTTTCCGATAGTTCCCAAAATATTGCAATAAAATTAGTTAAAGAGTTAAAAAGAAGATTAGCTAAGAAAGTGTAATTAATTTTGGTGAGCTTTTAAGTACAGGTTGTACGCGTTTTTCTTTTACTCCTGATAACATCCAGATCCGACTCGCCAACGGTACTTAATTAAAATTTTCAACAATTTAAGGTCCTCGTTAGTTCATATTCTCGACCCCAAAATTTATTGATTGAGCTACCGCAGTCTTTACATTTATTTTCAAAATTTCGTATTGCATACACTAAGGCGAAGTTCGCCACACTTTAGAACGATTTCGTGGAGATTTCGTTAGGAAGGAGAGCATGCTATTGAGATGTAAAAATGAAAATGTTCAAAATTAATTTTTCAATTAGATTTAATTTTGCTTTCATTCATCTCCTTTACTCGCCACATAACTGTGAAAAAGATAAAATTCAACAATTCCATTTCGCTTATTCCATTGTAAATAGTTTTCGCTATTGTTTTCAATTTTTACCCAGGATATATCTATGCACTTATTTCGCGCTCTGTTCAAAACTATTTACCACCGGATTCTTGTAGCTTTCCGACAACACACAGAACTCTACAACAAGATTTATGAGAATTCACCTTTGCATGTTCACCATGCTTACAATAGCGATAAACCAGCAGACTGACGGTACGTTCGTGGGGCTGCTGCAATCAAGTCAAAAGCCCTCTACACTATACGGAAGCATGTACACGGATGATATATGCATACATACACAGGTTCATCCTTTTCAAAACAGCGGAAGAACATCCTCTTTTCCACGGAGAGGAGAGAGTTGCGGGTGAAATGCGGCAACCAGCCGAAAAAAAGTACATACAAACAATGGCGAACACATGTCAGGTTCCTGTGTGGTGTTTCATCCCGATATCGGTTACAAAAAGTGGGTTAGTCGAACTTAAATGGAATATTGATCGAATTGGGAGTCATCGTGCGGACAGCACGGATAGCGACATTGTAGTCAAAGCATGCCGCTCTGCGCGTTTATCTTTTGTATTGGAATCTGCACGCCTTGTTGATAGTAAACAAGGATACGTTACATCATGTTGGCTGGGCACAGGATTTTGATATATCGCGCGAGGAATAACAATAAGCAGTAAATTTGCAATGTTGCAAATTTGGAGATTATTCAACGTTTTTGGAAAGCGTGAGTGATGTGAGATGGATTTAGTGATGGAGAAAAATTGTAAAAAATTTATTTTGGTACTACATACTGTCATATGAACTTGTAGTAGTGTTAGTACATGCTATCAATAAATCAGTCTTTGTTCAACTACTCAACGTGTTTCACATGGTGTCAGAAGTGCGCCTTTAAATCGAAGTGAAATAATCGCATATATCTTAAAAATAAGTGATTAAATTTAAAAAATGAGTGGATTGAAGCCTCCTGAGCCCCTTATAATTAATAATGACATCGACATGGCAGTGGAGTGGCAGGATTGGTTGGAGGCATATGAAAACTATGCCAGCGCAACAAAGGTGGACAAAGACGATGAGCGAGTTCAGGCCGCAAATTTCCTCACAGCAATTGGCAGAGACGCGGTTAAAGTTTTGAACAACATAGGCACAACACCTGAGGAAAAGAAGGACATCGACGTTCTAAAAAATAAGCTAACAGCCTTATACGTTCCAAAAAAAAATAAAACGTACGAACGATATCAATTTCACCGTATCAAACAACAGGAATTGCAAAGCTTCGAGGACTTTCTTCAAAAAATACAAGCACAAGTCAAGAGTTGCAGTTATCCGGAGGCGAACATAGACGAATTTGTGTTGGACCAAATAGTAGTTGGTATCTTCGCAGACTCAACGCGACAAAAATTGTGGATAGAGGAAGAACTAACATTGGAGAGAGCGAAACGAATATGTAGAGCTGAGGAGATGGCAAAAAAACAAATACATGAACTACACAGTGAAATAAACCAACAATCTGTACATGCGGTACATGCAATAAAAAGTAAAATCTTTGATTGTAGTAGGTGTGGTACCAAACATGGCGCGAGAAATTGCCCGGCATTCAACAAAAAGTGCGATTTGTGCAAGCGTTCCGGACATTTTAAAAAAATGTGCAAATCAAGAATAAATAATAACTCGGGTGACGAAAAATCGCGTAAGGTGCGCATGCTAAATAATAATGAAGACAGTGACAGTTACGAATATTCAGTGGGTCAATTAAACAAAAGTGCGTATCGCGTGAATGAAATAAAAGGAAACGGAAAAGACAAGTGGTGCGAAACATTAGTTTTTGAAGATCAGACATTGACTGTTAAACTTGATACGGGCGCGGAGTGCAATGTATTGTCCAGTAGTGATGCATATAGACTTAGGGCAAAAATTCGAAATTCTGCGACCAAACGAATCATCACCTACAACAACGAGAGTATTCCAGTAATCGGTGAAACTGACCTATTCTGTAACTCGCCCCGAATGACAGGTAAAATAAAATTTAAGGTAGTCAGCGGCAATCTAACGCCAATTTTGGGACGTGAATCATGTGAAAATTTCGGATTGGTAAAGCGAATTTATAATATAACACCACCAAAAGAATCACGACAATTGGGATGCTGTAAAGATTTCACGTATGAAATTGACTTAGTTGACAATCCCAAATTTAAGATTATACCACCTAGAAGAATTCCGCATTCATTGCGAGACAAAGTTAAGTCAGAATTAGATAAAATGGTGAAATTATCTGTCATTAAGGCGACGTCAGAGCCAACACCAGCTGTCAGTCCAATGGTAATTGTACAACAAGGGGATTCAATTAGAATTTGCATGGATCCTACTGATCTTAATCGTAACATTAAAAGAAGACATTATCCATTAAAAACAGTCGAAGAAATCGCTGCGAAAATAAAAGGATCTAGCCACTTCACCAAACTTGATTGCGAAAAAGGGTTCTGGCAGATTCCAGTTTCGAACAACACCTCTAAGTACTTAACATTTGCTACGCCATGGGGACGTTATAGCTATCTACGGCTTCCGTTTGGAATTTGTTCAGCTCCGGAAGTTTTTTCAGAGGTCATAAACAACACTTTACATGGTATCAGAAACTGCGAAGTAGCGATGGATGACATCCTACTTTATGGAGAATCCAAGGAAATGTTGGAAAGTACGACAAAAGAAGTGACCACAGCATTGACTAAAGCAGGATTTACTTTAAACCCCAATAAATGCGAATATAATAAGCGCCGCATCAAATTTCTGGGCCACGTATTTACACCATATGGTTGTGAAGCAGATATAGAAAAAATCAGAGCCATAAAGCAAATAAAAACACCAACAAATATAAAAGAATTGCAACGCTTCTTGGGTATGGTAAATTACTTAAATAAATTTATTAAAAATATGTCAACAATAACCCAGCCGTTAAGAATACTTCTCAACAAAGACACATCTTGGATATGGGAGCAAGAACAGCAGTCTGCCTTCGAAACAATTAAAAAAACGCTATCAACGCCTCCAGTACTTCGTTACTACGATGTTAATCAAGACGTGAAGCTCTCCGAAGATGCTAGCTCAACAGCGATCGGTGCTTGCTTACTACAGGCAGACCAGCCAGTGGCATATGCCACCAAAAGTCTAACTGCCAGCCAGCAGAACTATCCGCAAATTGAAAAGGAAGCGTTAGCTATCCAATTCGCATGCAAAAAATTTCACGAATATGTATATGGGAAAGGACTGACAATCGAAACTGATCACAAGCCATTGGAAACTATATTTAAGAAGCCAATAATGAGTGCACCAATGAGATTGCAGAAGATACTATGGGAAGTATTACAGTATTCGCCACTTGTTGTTTACCGGAAAGGTACGCAAATTCCGCTAGCCGACGCACTCAGTAGAGATTGCATTCCAGAGGAGACATCAAAAAACGAACTTGAGGACAATAATGAATATCGGATAAATACAATTCTAGCTATCTCTGAAGAGGTGGAAGTGAAATTCATCGAAGCGACTAAAAATGATTTGGAATTGCAACTACTCAAAGAAACTCTAATGAGTGGCTGGCCCGGGGATATGTCTAAGCTACCTGAATGCATTAGAAAATACACAAATTTTCGCGAGGAAATATCTTTTGTAGACGGTTTAATATTCAAAGCAAACAAAATAATAGTACCCCAGTCGCAAAGAATTAATGTTTTAAAGGAACTGCACACCGGGCATCCAGGTATAACTAATTCATTGGCTAGAGCGAGACAAGCAGTCTATTGGTATGGACTATCAAACGATATAGCAGAATACGTAGAAAAGTGCTCAGTATGCCAAAGAACCCAAACTGCAAACCCAAGAGAGCCATTAATACTCAAAGCAGTGCCGATCTACCCATTTCAAATAGTTTCTACCGACATTTTTCATTATAAAGGGGACGAGTTCTTATTGATGGCCGATCATTATTCAGGCTTCTTTGACTTCAGAAAATTAAAAAGAACGGTTGCCTCCGAAGTGATATTTTACTTGAAGGAATGGTTTTCGGTCCATGGAACCCCAGAAATATTAGAATCAGATGGTGGGCCCCAATTTGCTTCAAATAACTTTTCGGATTTTACTATGAACTGGGGAATTAAACATCAAATATCGAGTCCTCATTACCCGAGATCGAATGGATTTGCTGAACGAAACGTTCAAACGGCGAAAAATCTACTACGAAAATGTCATTTAGATGGCACTGACATATTCAAAGCTTTATTAGTATTACGCAATACACCGCGCAATAACGTATTGAAATCCCCAGCAGAGCGACTGTTTAGCAGAAATACGCGCTCTGGAATACCCCTAGCTAGGAACTGCTTAATGCCGCACGTGGTAGAAGGCGTTTCAAATGAATTATCTAAATTGAGAACTCAACAGAAATTTTATGCTGATCGCACAGCCAGACCGGCCGATGAACTAAAAGTAGGCGATAAAGTTCGCGTTCAAACTAACAGGCGCAATTGGAAGGAAGCGAGAATAGTACAAAACACTCAGTACCCAAGATCGGTTATCATCGACATGGATGGTAAGCAATATCGGCGAAATAGTCATCATCTTCACAAAACCAAATCCAACATCCCATCGACTGACGGCCTCGCATCCAGCGTTAACATTCCAGAAGCACACACTGAATCTAAATATCCATCTAATAGGCTACAAAATACTAATCCATCGACACCACCATCACAAATTGAGTCGACTTCTCCATCTAATAGGATGGGAGATACTAATCTACCGACACCGGTGCATGATCTAATGCAAAATAGTGCCGAAGGAAGCAACATCGATACCAACAACACAAACTCGATCGAGGGAAGCATCACCAAAACAAGAAGCGGAAGAATAGTAAAGCCAGTTAATCGGTATGGAACTGAAAATTTTAAATAAAACACTTTTTCTTTTATTAACTTTTATTAAAAATTATCAAGAAGTCAATATAATTTACATTTAAAATCTGATATAGATATTAATGAATTGTTAGTGAAAAAATTCTTATAATTTTGAATTATGAATTAGTAGTACCTGTTGAGACTTTGTAGATTATTTTGAATAATGTTATTTTGAATTATTGTAAATGAAATAATTTGTTATTTTGAAGTAATTTTGGATTAAGTCATTACTACTTTTGCTTTTTTTTTCTCATTGAAAAGGAAAGATGTCATATGAACTTGTAGTAGTGTTAGTACATGCTATCAATAAATCAGTCTTTGTTCAACTACTCAACGTGTTTCACACATACTTTAAATTTGTTAGCTTTATGGCGTTATGCTAATTGATTGATTTTATACGAAATAAATATGGGCAGCATTCTTCTTGAAGCTATCGCTAAAAAAAAAGTAGCAGCCTGAAGGAACATGATTTTATGATTTTATGTACATATACTCGTATAACTCCAAAAAATATCAGCAAATTAAACTCGCTTCAATCCAATTCAGTATAAAACTCCCATCTTTAATTTTGAACAATTTTAAGTTAAAGACAAGCCCCTTTGGCTTTGTCTGAAAAGTCGCTTCATGCACGTATCCATCCAGCTTGCTTTGCAGAAGTCAATGTTTACGAAAATGTCCTCCTATTCTTATTTTTTTTTTGTGTGTGGCACTTTTACGCTACATTATGTTTACATTTAGTGTCATACTGTTAATGCATGCGTACTCGTACGCGTATATTGCGTATGATGGCTGTTGTCACGTTGATTTCGCAAAGTCACGCTATATGATCACTCCTGACGGTCGGACAAAATTAATGGCATGCCTCTTGTTGAAGTTGACAAATTACACATGCAACCGCCATCATTTTAACAATTCCATACCGAACCGATGAATGGGACGCAAGACATCTTAAATGTCCCGAAGGAGAATAATTGCTTGACGGAATGGTTTTACGAGCGCATATGTGATGTGTACATTTTTCTTCTGGATGGGAAGAAAATAAGAGAATTTCTTATGCCGCACACACATGCATAGTCCGAATCCATTTTTTTATTTCTTCGTTCTGTCAAAATACAAGAAAATATGTGATTTTGATAGAACGGGAAGAATCCAAAAAAAATAGGTTCGGATTCTCCGTGTATGCGTGTGCCATTAAAGTGTAATGGATTCACGATGACAACAGGTTGGCAGAAATGCTTCAGTTCTGAATTAAATGGCAAACATTCCATTCAAGTCCTTTTTTTTTCAGTTGTATCTTTAGCATTATCTATAATAAGATATAAATATATGTACATGCATATGTACCATATTTAAATTTAATTTGTGCTGAATAATGCGAGCCTTGTGACGATCCTGCTGTAATCCTTCTAAATAATCAAGAACGCAGAAAAAGTATATGGTATGTTATTCAGTTTGAGTTGAACCGATCTTAACCACATTGGTATACAGAAAATACTTAACTGAATATTATAGGTACATCTATGAAATAGACAAAAAATAAAATCATCTTGCTTTCCACAAATCCCTCCGCAATAATTTTAAGATGCCTGCAGTCATATACGAACGTAAGAAGAAATTATAACGAACAAAGGATTTTTGTCAAGGGCGTTTATGCGAATGAAGCTGCTTTGTACCGCAAAGAAATTGCCAACCGATACTCGCGGCTATGCACGTAGAGAAATCAATATCCTTTTGCTTTTATCTTATATTGTCGTCATTCCCTTTAGGATTGCGTGCATCTTTGAATATTGCAAGTTCCTTTGTCGCCATGCTATTAGAGCAATTGATATTGACGCGGTAGACTCATATAAAAGAAGTTCGACAAATAGAATTGCGCGAGAAATTTCAATAGCTTGTCTCCAGGGAGAAAGGAAAATTTTTCTTTTGTATAGTAAAATATCACCCTGTAGCGAAATGTGCATGCAAATGTAATGAAATTTACAATGATAGATGATGGGTATGTAGATTATAATACGTATTATCTTTCAGGTTTTAAAATATTCAAAAATGCGGTGGAAAATAATATATTCATATGAATTAGTCACACTTAGTTACATACAGCTGAATTTCTATAAATTAATAAACCAAAATAAACCAAATTCAAAATTTCCGAAAATATTTCTATTAGAAAAATAAAAAACTGCGCACAGGTACATTTTTTTGCACTCAATTTTCTATACTTATTAATTTGGAATTCGAATTTCGAAATGACTTTTTCGGGTACGAAAATGCCAGTGTAAAAAATTGTAACCCAAATAGCGAAACCCAGTCTCACTTAAAAAATCGACTGCTATACTTGACAGGCCAAATACACCTGCAACTTGGAAACCGGAAATTAAGTAATTTGTAGGCATGTTGCAGGTTGCAGTACCAGGTTGCAAGAACGTGAATGGCGTGGTTGCCGGAATGTTGCAAGTGTGTAGTAACGTACCTGCAACCTAGGTTGGCAACCAAGTTGCAGGTGTATTTGGCCTGTGACATACACTAAGGAATGCGGCAAGCGAGTTCTTATTGTATCCTGACGAGTTAATCTTGTGGCTTGCGCCTTACACCGCCAGCGCTAACTATGTACATATATCCATTTCACCTGAACGCCTCTTCACGTTGTTCGTGATGTCAGCAGTTAAAAAAATTAGCGAAACAGGTGTAATTATAGGAGTAGCTCAGACGGACCCAGATTACTTCAGGACCCGGCCATATTCATCTCATTTATGTCGTTCAAGTAGCAGTGAATCTTTGCAATATTAGAAATGCCCAAGAATAAAACTGTTTTACCCGTCGCCACCATCGCCTATCAACAATGTGGCCTTTGTAAAATTTAAGCTGGCCACAACTTTCTTAGATATAGAGACACTGAGCCATTTCATAAGCCGAAGGATTTGCAAAACAAGCCATTTCACTTTTAGGCCAGTTAATAAACCGAAATATAAGGCGTTAGGTCGCAAAAAATAGCTCGGCCCTGGTTTTTTGGGATATTGCTAGGATAGATACCAGTAGTATACCACCAAGTTTGCAACTTCGAAAAACCTGTGCAAACCCCGTGGCCCTCAAAAAACCTCAATATTTTCGGACTTTTTTCATATTTTGGTTTGTAATTTTTAAAAGGTGCTTCCCACAAGAAAGTCGTCCACTGCACTTTAAAAGCTAAAAGAAATCTTCTTTAACTTAAGTGCAACCCTAACTTTGTAGGTACAAAGGATCCCAAGATACAGCCTTTTAAAAGATGTTTCTTTTTTTTTTAATTCTGAAATTGTAATCCGACTTACTCTATGACGATGCAATGGGTGCGTTGAGGCTAATTTAGGAACACAGTTGGAGTTTTGGTTAATAATCAAAAAGAAAAAGGTTTTTCTTACAAGAACCTAATATTTAGGGGTTGTTTTGTATGACAGCCCCATGACGTAATGTTCCGATTCCATCCATTCCTAGATATATTTTGAGACTTTACTAGGAACACATTTGGGTGAGGTTTAGTTAAGATTGGTTCATAAAGAAACACAGTTTTTCTTAGAAGAACCTCATTTCCAGAGGTCGGTTTGTATGACAGCCCTATGACGTAGTGTACTGATTTCATCCGTTCCTAGATATTTTTTGAGGTTTAACCAGGAAGACACTTGGGTGAAGTTTGGTATTAACCATTGGTACATAAAGAAAAAAAAAATCTTAGAAGAACCTAATTTTCAGGGGCAGCCCTATGACCCCATGGTCCGACTCCATTCGTTCCAACACGGTTTTAAATTTTTACAACTTTCAGAGTAGGCAATTGGTTGGCCAACTTTCAGAGTTGTAAGTTTACATCACGAAATTTACGTTAAATAAAGCATTTAAAATTACATCAATATATTTAACCCATTTCCAACAAAGATTTAATTTTAAATTCTTAGAGGGAAACAACTCCCATATCCTTGTGTAAAATAATTTTTTTTATTTAAAATTAACTTAACGTTAACTCAGCCGTTTATAGGCAATTTTGAGTCAATGTTACAATTCATATAATTTCGGAGTGTATATAATGTTGCAAGCACTATATATTTCCTATGCTCACATGTACGAAAATTTTGGACCACGCCGAGATTCGATCTACGGACATCTAGATTACTAGCATCGTAGAGTGGCGACTCAACCAAGTGAGCCACAGAGCGTGGCAGAATACTACCGACAAGATTTACTAAATGTAAAAATGAAGTGATGAAAAATTACATTCATTTGATTTAATTTTACATTATTTGTTTGTAAAATTACAGTAGCAATGTGATTTCAGAATATTTTATTTAAAATTTAATAGTTATCATTTATTTTAACCTTTTGCTAAAGAAATGTGTAAGATTAAATTAAAAGTTTTTTTAACTTTTTTTTTGTAGTAATTTCTACTACACTTTGTGTGGGAAATTCAATAAACTTTTTACCCTGAACATATACAGCTAAGAAACTGTTTTATAGCTTCGTGTCACATGACTTTCTCCGTAGAATGCGCATAAGCCGATATTTAGTTCAGAAGATGACTAAAATTACAATTTCGAACTTTTTTACAAAAAACAATGTTTAAAGTGCTGTATCTTGGAAATTAAAGAAGGATTTGTTAGCTTTAAACATCCAGTAGACGACTTTCTTGTAGGAAGCCCCTTTTGGAAATTACAAACCAAAATATGAAAAAAGTCCGAAAATTTTGAGGTTTTTTGAGGGTCACGGGGTTAGCACAGGTTTTTCGAAGTTGCAAACTTGCTGGTACACTTCTGGTATCTACCCTAACAATATCCCAAAAAACTAGAGCCGAGCTATTTTTTGCGACCTAAAATCATAAAATGACTGGCCTATTTACTTGTTAGTGTTTCTGGCGGAAAAAAGGTGACACTTAAGTAATCATAGTAACTTTCAACATATTTGGACATTTCAAACTCAACGTTAGGTTAGGTTAGGTAAAGGGGTCGCTAAGTAATCAAACACTTAGCACACTTAGACCAAAAATAGGTCCATTGTGATACCACCGATTGAAACGTCCGTACAGATGACGCCTAAGCCGAGAACCAGCCCGTGCTGGCAATATATTTGTTGAGCAATAGTCACATCACGCAGATCATCTGTATCATAAAAATACATTGAGCCAAGAAAACTTCTACGTTTCTCGGCCAGGGCCGGGCAATGACAGAGAAAATGATGTACACTTTCTTCCTCTTCTTCGTCATCGCAACTGTGACAGAAGTCGTTATGGGAAATTTTGAGCCTCCTAGCGTGCTCCCCGATAGGCCAGTGTCCCGTTATGGTCCCGACAACCTTGCCGACATGTTTCCTGTCTATTGACAGAAGAATAATAGACCTGGCTGCGTCAAGTCGTGGCCAAATCAATCTTGTTGTAGTACATGTAGTACCGCTAAACCATCTTGCATTAGCTCTGTGCATCGCGGTTTTTTGTATTGCCAGTTTTCAAGAAGCGATTGGGGCTTTCAGCTTGTTTCGGTCGGCGTCTAAGGCTATAGAAGTCGCATTACGAGCGAGACGGTCCGCATTAAAGTTCCCTTCAAATCCACTGTGACTGGGTATCCAGCAGAGACCGATGTTGTAAAATTGACCCATCACTCTTAGAGCTGAGCGGCAACTATCAACAGTTTTGGATGTAGTCAGGACAGATTCGAGTGATCGGATTGCCGTCTGACTGTCAGTGTATATGATAACATCCCTCATCGTGACTATATGATTTTCCAGCCAGGGTAGGACTTCCATAATTGCAGAAATTTCCGCTTGAAGGACACTACAGTGGCCAGGTAGACAGTGTGTCAAGTTAATGTCCAGTCCGTCCGAGTGGACTCCAATACCGACTCTTTCATCCGTCTTAGAACCATCAGTGTAAAAAATCAACGACCCCATAGCCAGGGGTGTATTGTTATTCCAGTGACCCCTCGATGGAATTAGACAAACATAGTTTTTGTCAAAAGCATACTTGGGACTAGGGTAGTCAGTCTCAGACGGGAGGTTAAAATTTTGTAGAATCGTTGAGTGACCGTACTCCAGGGTTTGCTACTGACTTGTTTCACGTAAGCGTAGTACCGTGTTAGCAGCCATTTGTTGGCCGAATAGATCTAGCGGTAGCAGATTGAGCACAGCGTCAAGGCCAGCGGAAGGAGTAGTTCGAAGTGCTCCAGTTATGACAATAAAAGCCATTCTTTGTACTTTCGTCAGCAAGTTATAATAAATTGTTTTACTGAGTGCCGACCACCATACGCATACACTAGGGATGTCAAAAACCGGACGGTTAGTCCGAAAACCGGTACTTTCAGAACGGTTAACCGGTTTTTTTTCGGTTTTTTCCTCCTCCCGGTTTTAACCCGGACGGTTGTTGGTCCATCCGGTTAAAATCGGAAAAAAATTCTTTCAAAATTCATACAATTTTTTATGTCTTTTGATTTTTCAGTATGCAATTATATTTAGTGCAGTCAAAATATCCCAATTCAGGCCTCCAAATAGAAAAAAATAGAGTAAGGCTAATTTTTGTTGTTTTTGATTCAGTGGGCGCCCAGGAATCTACAACTGATTTTGCTAAAAAAAAATTTGATCGGAAAGGTCCCAAAAAGGACAAAAAAGGATACTCTTTAACCCTTGACCGGAGGTTGGCATGCGGGGTATCATATCAAAGGGGTCGTCGAGTACATTACATATCCGGTGTTTGTTTCCTGTTTCAACGACCCTCAAAGGAATAAATCAAGCTTAAAATTTTCGTGTTTCCCATGTATCTTTTCAAAGCCATAACTACGAGAATAGTTCAAGTTGTTCCTACTTTTATCACTTTTCGGAATCTATAATAGCTGGAGATTCTACCATTAAATTTGCTAAGAAAAAAGTTGATCGGAAAGCTCTGAAAAAGGACATAAAAGGACACTAATTTCACACCTTGTTCGAACGTGGGCATGTGGGGTGTCATATCAAAGAGGACGTCGAGTGCATTGCATATCCGGTGCTTGTTTCCTGTCTCAAGGACACTTAATGGAATAAGTCGGGCTTAAATGGAAAATTACGTCTTTAGAAAGATACAGATACGGGAAACACAACAAATTTTAAGTTGAGTCCAATTTTCTCCTTTGAGGGTCTGTGGAACAAGTAACAAATGCCGGATATGGAATGTACTTGACATCCTCTTTGATATGACACCACACATGCCCACGTTCGACTAAAGTGTGTAATTAGTGTCCTTTTATGTCCTTTTTCAGAGCTTTCCGATCAACTTTTTTCTTAGCAAATTTAATTGTAGAATCTTCAGCTATTAAAAATTCTGGAAAGTGGTAAAAAAAGTGACAACTTGAATTATTCTCGTAGTTATGGCTTTGGAAAGATACATGGGAAACGCGAAAATTTTCCATTTAAGCTCGATTTATTCCGCTGAGGGTCCTTGAAACAGGAAACAAACACCGGATATGTAATGTTCTCGACGTCCCCTTTGATATGATACCCCGCATGCCGACTTCCGGTCAAGGATTAAAGAGTATCCTTTTTTGTCCTTTTTGGGACCTTTCCGATCAAAATTTTTTTTAGCAAAATCAGTTGTGGATTCCTGGGAGCCCACTGATTCAAAAACAACAAAAATTAGCCTTACTCTATTTTTTTCTATTTGAAATGCTAATATGACTGCACTAATTACTTATCCTCTATGGAAAATTTCGTTTTCAAATTTCAGCCCTTCAACAATTGCCGAACACTCTTCTTTTTGCTATTACCCGTAGAACAATCGCTTCGAAAAATTACCTCTGCTTGTATCTTATCTCTTCCAAGGCAGATATTGATTATGTTTACACTGCGTTTCACATGTATCTTGGTTGTACAACGTGAATGTGAATTGATATTCGTGTATAGTATATCAGTGCATTTCGCGTATCATCGCTACAAGATTTCGTATTCCACAAGAGAAATTAGGGTGGCCCCTGTTGTAAATGTTTGGATTTTTTTTTTCAAAAACTAATAAAATAATTAAATCACATCTGACAATTTTATTTGATTGTCTTTTTTGTTCAACATGTTTCTCTTTTAAATTAGCTGTCTTACTACATCATGTACGTGCATTTTAAGTTGATACGAACACCAGCAATACGAGTGTGTAAGCATTTTTTTTAGTAAAATTCTAGGCAAATCAATGAAAACACCCGGTTAACCGGAAAACCGGTACTTGGAGCCCGGTTAAAACCGGACGGTCTAACCGGCTTTGCAAAAAAACCGAAAAAACCGACAACCGGGTTATGCGCCGGTTTTTGACATCCCTAGCATACACCGTACAGTAGAATGGGTCGTACGATAGCAATGTAGATCCAATGCAATGTTTTTGGCTGCAGGCGTCAACGTTAGTGCCAGATAAAATACACGAAATCTGAAAAAAAAGTTCGCCGTTCAGTTGAGCTACCGAAGTGAAATGTTATTGTCGAATTTCACTGGCTTTCGCCACATGCATCGAAGTGGCCGCCCCACAGGTCCAATGGCTCCTAATAGTGGCGTACGCCAGGGACGTAGTCGAGGAAGGAGTCCAGGTGGTCCGAACCCATCCCGAAATGATTTCAATTGGCTTTGAAATTGCAGTAACCCGTATATTTTTTCCTTTGTTAAACGGAGGAATATGAATGTATATTTTGGACTAAATAAAAGGAAATTCGCATACCTACAAAAACTTCGTACAAGCAAAATTAAAATAAAGCTAATATTCGAAAGTGCAGTGTGATTTGTGCTCCTGATCCCATCTTGCTGAAAATCTTACGTGCAATTATTTATTTGTTCCTGTCAGACTATTTGATCATCCGCTGCTTTACCTTGCCAACTGTAATGAATGAGAACGTTTTGGTCCAAGGAATGGTATCCTACTACCTCTTAGGTTCACTCACAAAACAATAAATTCCGCCCGGTACCCATTTTCTTAACTATTTGAATGGGCTGTGTTGAGGACAGTTTTCACAAACGGCTCAATGTGCCTTGATGGAGAAAGATGAAATTTTTTTAAATTTTTATTAATTTTAGAAAATGTTTGCAGACATGAGATATAATAGTGTCAACGCGGCGTTGATTCATGTGATTGATCCTTTTACATGAATTATACTTCATATTAGGTAAGCAGTTCCCAATGTTTCATTAATTTGAAATGAAGCTTTTTTCCTAGTATGTAATAAAGTGGCTCTTTTAAAAGATTTGAAGTGAAAATTATCGTATATTGCAGATTGTTGTATAAGCAACTCTGTTTGGTGCTGAGCCATTTGATACTTGCACAGGAAGCAGGCCTTGGACGTTGTAGAAAAAGCACTGTCTCAGTGGCGATCCTATGCAGCGCCCGCTCTAGCACTTACGCCGCCCCGGGCAAGAGGACAATTTGCCACCCCTTAGGTACTCAATAAATATTTTCTCTTGAATTGAGTGATTTTAACAGCTCTGTAAGAACGAGTTCCTCTGAAACAATTTACATCGTCGAACCGACTGCTGTAGGCACATTTTTATAAAGACAACACAAAAATGTATGATCACAGTAGGATTAGAACTAACGCTGCAGTATTTCAAAGGATGAGCTACCCAAGGCCCAGATAGTACCTACATGTAGTAAAAACCTATTCCGGTATAATTCAGAATCTTAAGCGGAATTCACCATAGTTCACCAAGGAGTTTGTTTGGACTTCTAAAAATAAAAGTTTAGTACAAAAATAAAAAAAACGAGACCGAGGCTAATTTCGGGCGCGGCCGAAATTTGAATACCCGTCACATTTGAAAGAAACTTAAGCTCCTTTTGTGTTAAAAATTTCTACAGCAGCCCTATATGACGTGTTGCGATTCCATCTGTTCCTGGATACGTTGGGGTTAATCCAGGAACACACTTGGACGTATTTTGGTTAAGATTCAAAAAGAAAAAAGTTGTTCTTACAAGAACGTAATATTTGGGAGTTGGTTTGTATGACAGCCCTATGATGTAATGTTCCGATTCCATCCATTCCTAAATATCTTCTGAGGCTTTACTAGCCTTAGGTGGCCAGATTCCCAAAGGCCCAATGCTAAACACATTCCGGAATTCGTTTTTCAGGCAAAGCCTCAATCGTACTATTTTATTATTTGTTATCATTCGCTTAATGTTATCAAAACAGCAAGGTCCCGATGTGATCGCATTAAGCGGCGTCAACTGTATGTCACGAGGCTACCACCATGATGGATGCCATAAAACGACCACATATTCTCCATCGTTTCATAAGTGATATTTTCCTAAACGGAATACAGCAAGAATAGTAGCCTTTATTCTGGGATATGTGTGGTGAACCTTGGGAAAGCAAGGGACGTAGCCAGCGGAGGGGACCAGGAGTCCTTAACTTCGCACAGTATTTCTAATTTATTCATTCCTAAACCTCTGCCGAAATTAAGCTTGCAGTCAGATAAATTGTGTCATCTGGACGAAAGTTCTGACTACATAATAAACAATTTGAAACACATAAAAATCTGGTGACCCAAAATTGGGATGGTCTTTCATAATGGAAACTTCAACAAATTTCGTAAGACCTCATACAGGCTACACAATTTGAAATCAAATATTTCCCTGTAAGAATGAAGTATTTTTTTTTTGAACTGTGCGAAGGGAAGGCAAAAGCAGCACGACGCGGGCATCGAATACTCGATCGTACTTTCCATAGTTCCATAGTTGCTGCCTCGTGCATATACCATGGCCCACGAGCCCTTCTATAACAATTGTACAGAAAAGAAGTCTTTGGCGTTGTAGACGTGGCACTGTCTGCTTCCGATGATAGCGGAGCAATTAAGTAATCGTGCATGCTATCGTGCTCGTCCAGCCTCGTCAAGCGATAGAATTGAATTCGACACAGGAACAGTGGAACAGGAGGCATATTTTTCATTGGGGCAACGCCGAAACTAGTGTCTACAATTAGCAACATGATTCTAATAATGTCATAACTTCTGAAGCCCAGCTAAATCCTGGCTACGTCCTTGCAAGGTTCTGTTGGTACTTAACAGGACCCAGAAAATATCTCTCAACTTCTAAATGTTTTCATTGACAAAACATCATCAGCATGTGAAGTGCAAATGTATGTTCTAACACGCAAAGTTATAACAGGCATGGAAGAAGTGTAGCCAGGATCTCGTTTAAAAGGGGCAAACCCAACAATTGTTTAACACAATGAACCCGGAATTTTTTAGGGTTAGGAATAGGTATTTAATTCAAATGTACGACAAAGATTATGACTTTTTGTCAGTTTAAATTGTCGGTTTTTTTAAAACCATATTTCAAGAAAGGACAATTTAGAATCCAATTTGTTTCAATATGGATTCGATTTCCGCTTTCTAGACAGTCGATACTCAGTGATTTTTCAACTTTTGAATTTCAGTGTTCGAAACTGCAGTCTCAGCAGCATTGTAGGGATGATAATGGTACTTTCCCTATCTATGACTATCCGTGACCCTGAGACAAAAATCATGAAACTGTTTATTTGAAGTACGAAAATTACACCTCCTTGTACCTACCTATTTAAAAGTTTCGTTTTGTTTATTACAATAGGTAAATTAATATCTCATTGCGCAGACAATTCTTAAGCGGATGGCGACCCTCTGGGGATTTATCGCTACTTTATTGGATTTAGTCGAAATTTAGGGGAAATCCTTGCAGAGTCCTTTAGTTTACATTTTCTTTTTCCTAAAGAGGTTGATAGGGGAATCGGATGGAGTATACAGTAATTTTTCCATCGTTTTGTGAAAAATTCAAATCGCATCTTTACATGGCTGTTACTTCTGAACCTTGGCACCTATAGATGCTTGAAATTTTTACCTAATACGGGCAGTGCGGTCCTCTATACATGGCTGTAAAATTTCAAAATTTTCCGCTCCAAAATTTTCGAATTAGGGACAACTTTCGATTGATACGATTGAAATCCCGAACGCAGATAGGTAGGACCTTGAAATTTGGAGACAATGTGAGCTGTGAGCGCCAATTATAGTTCCGAAATTATCGAAAATGAACGTTTGCCACATGAAAGTGAGATTACCGTGCTAATAACACCTAACAGACTGACTACAGGCCTCACCGAGGAAGTTATTATGCAGTCATTTAGGTTTCTTTGGTGTGGCGTTGAAATTGCTCAATGCTGTTCATTTACTAATGCTGTACGTGTACGACAAGTCATAATGCTGTTCTCTACAGCAAAATGCTGTACGTCTGGTCAGCTTATACTAGCCACACATTGGGGTGAAGTTTGGTTAAGATTGATTCACAAAGAAAAAAGTTGTGCATGCAAGAACCTAATTTCCAGCGGTTGGTTTGTATGACAGCCCTATGACGTAGTGTTCCGATTTCATCTGTTCCTAGATATTTTTTGAGGCTTTACTGGGAATACATTTGGATGAAGTTTGGTTACGGTCGGCTTAACAAGGAAAAAGTTTTTCTTAGAAGAATTTAATTTTCAATGGTTCGTTTGTATGGCAGGCCTATGACGTAATGTTCCAATTCCATTCGTTCCTAGATATGTTTTGGGGCTTTACTAGAAACACACTTGGGTGAAGTTTGGTTAAGATTGGTACATAAGAAAAAAAGTTTTTCTTAGAAAAACCTAATTTTCAGGGGCAGCCCCATGACCCCATGGCCCGATTCCATTCATTCCGACATATATACAGCGTACACTAAAAAGAAACTTGTGTACAAATTTTCAGCCCGATAGCTTCAAAACTGAGGGACTAGTTTGCGTTGCAACAGACGGACAGACAGACAGACAGACAGACAGACGGACAGACAGACAGACAGACAGACGGACATGGCTCAATCGATTTCTCTCGTCACGCTGATCAATAATATATATACTTTATATATTCGGAGGTGCTTCCTTCTGTGCGTTGCAAACTTCATGACAAAGTTAATATACCCTTTCACATAGTGACGGGTATAAAAACATATGGCACACGGGAACCTTGCGGTTTTTAATCTGACATATGAAATTGAAAATTAATGCGAATTTTTTTTCTCCACTAAAGCAGTCAACACATTTTAAAAAACTCCGCCTTGCTAACACATTTTCTGATAGTAGTTTTCGATAACTTACACACTACTCTGCGCAGCATATTCATATGTAAACTGCCATAAGTCGGATCACTTTGCGGACTAATTTTTTTAATTAAGTGCAACTTTTGTGATTTATTTCCAATAATAATGCGTCATCTCGAGAATTTATGAAAAATAAAGTCAGTGCCAGTCTTAGAAAAAGCATAGCAACCCATGCCATGCGTTAGTCCAGAGTGGCTATGTGATCACAAAACCCATATGTATGTGTTTGACTCCAAATTTATTACACTACACTCAACGAAATAATTCAAACGTCAAAATATTGTCGATGCAATTGTTAACCCTTCTGTCGCCGCCTACGAGATATTATGCCTGAGGTGTAGCTGAATCTTCTGTGAAATCAATCTTTTTTGAAAAGGTCTAATTTTGGTTCTAGGAACAGTTTACACACTATGTCTTACGATAATACGCGGTTTTTTCGTTTCTTTAGACAAAGTTTATATTTCGCCGAACGTTGGACCAACGCATGCAGTGGGTTTGATATTTACATGGCCGGAAACAAATTAGGGAGGGTTGCTATTATGACTCGATAGTGTAGGTACTTTAGCTCCATCTTGTTCAAAATTTGTCCTCTCAATTCTAGATCGTGAATCAATTAACGAATTTATTCGCGCAGAGATTAGGCGATTCGGATTTAAATTGCTGTGAAAGGTGTATGAAAGTTATCGAAAACTACACCAAAATATCAGCGATGGAAAGTGTGTCTTTGGACATTAATTTTCCCACAGCAGAGTTTTGTTAAACGATTATTTCCGGTAATCAAATCAAATACAATCTGTTTCATAAATTCTTTATTTGAAAATTAGGTGGATAGATGACCTAGAATTAGGGGTCATGCTTTAATCTGGGGAAAATCAGAGAAAATACATTTTCAGTCCCTTTTTTATAAGGAAGAATTTAATTGGCAAATATCTGAGCGACTTTGCTTTTCGGAAGTGGGCGGGTGCTAGCATCACGGACGTAAAATTTAGCAGCTTTTACTAAACATCCCACGGCTGTGTAAGGTATTGTTGTCTTCAAACCCATTTCTTAATTTCCGGGGAAACGTTATTTGGGATTATCGCGAAAACCCCTCCCGAAATATTTTTCTGCGTACGCCTCTGCACTGTCTGTTTCTGATTGGCAATTGCAATAGATTTTTTTTGGGATCGCAGCAGTAACAGCATGTGCTGCAACAATGCAACAGATCGTTGACGATGTTATGCCGATGTGCCTCTTTAACCGATATTAAGCTAACGCAGCTCTTCATGGATGGATTTCTTACATTAGCTCTCCGAATCAATTTGTCACTCGATTTTGAGTTTTGATACAGATAATTAGCTTACTACTTAAAAGGAAAAACTTTTTCATATGGGAACTGGTCTGGTGGCCAGCGCTCAAGAGAGCTTACAATGTGACGAAGCTAAGCAGGGTGCAAAGATCGGCATGTCTTGGCATCACTGGAGGTATGCGAACATGCTCGAGGGATGCGTTAAATGTAATCCTACACCTTCTGCCTATCAACCTTTTTATCAAAGAACTAGCGGCATATAGTGCGGTCAGGAGGAGTTGGGTCGCTGGACTGATATTATCAATCAACTGCTACAAGATATGACCAAAGCTACAACGGACTATGTGGTGACAACACTAAGTTTCGGGAATCACTTCGATGTCAGATTTCCGACCAGGTGCAAATGAATGGGGAGTGAGTTAACAGACGACCTTTACCTTTTCACGGATGGGTCCAAAATGGACTGTGGACTGGACACTCAATATCTTTAAATCTTAACGTCTCCCTGATCAAGCCAACATTTTTCAGGCTGAATTGTTTGCAATCACGAAAGCATGTCACGCACTCGGAAACATACAAGACAACAAAGCGATCTGTTCAGATAGTCAGGCTGCTATCATGGAACTGATCTCCTTAGGGATATCCTCCAAGCTTGTGAAAATCTGTAGAGAAACACTGAACAACCTTGCAGAATGGCGCACACCCACCCTACATTGGGTGCCGGGACACAGGAACATATATAGGCAAATGAGGTTGCAGATGAGTTGGCCAAACTGGGGACAACTCTGGACAATTCTCATGCAAAGAGTGTGGACATTCCGATGGCAGCTGTCAGAAGAAAACTCTTCTCACATTATCTCGAGTATGCTAATCGTAATTGGCGGAACATTCGAACTTGTGTAATATCAAGGAAGCTATGGCCATCCTATGGCCGGAAAAGAACATCCGAGATTCTGACCAAATATTGCTAGACTTACAGCGGTTATTACTGGACATTGGCCAATAGGGGACCATCCAGCCAGTTGCGTATACAACTCGCACTGCGTCGCAGTTGCGATAATGCAAATGACTATCTATTTTATTGTCTATACGAATGCCCAGGTCTCGCCAGATTCAGCTACCAAACGTTGGGATGTGCGTTTTTTGGCCGCCTAGATGATGCATCGGAAGCGAAAATA
Source organism: Microchrysa polita (assembly GCA_949715475.1). Taxonomy (NCBI): domain Eukaryota; kingdom Metazoa; phylum Arthropoda; class Insecta; order Diptera; family Stratiomyidae; genus Microchrysa; species Microchrysa polita. The sequence goes on along the minus strand of OX454415.1, from coordinate 126,448,982 downwards.
GGGGAGCTGCTTCACGTTCTAAATATCTTCCCACTCGAAATTATATTTCCTGTAACATCCATCCCTTAAGTACTTTACGGCGCTTCTCATGCTATTTGGGCTCGTGGCCTGTATTGCCTTTAGCCTTTACTTTTACCAACTAACCATGGCAGACATTTTTCCAGCATTCAAGATTTCAAAAATATTTTCATGTAAAAAATAAATAATTAAAAATTAGTTTAATTCATTTTATTACTTAATTATAGGGGAGAGGCTATTATTTAATTTTTGAACAAATTGTAAACAAAATTAATTAAAGAAGAATAAGTAGGGTGACCAGACATCCTACTTTAGGGGAACATGTACTAATGGCAGCCCTATGATCTACACTACGTACAACACCTTTCTATAGCCGAATTCACTCTTGCAATATCAAGGATCACACACACACAATTTCAGCAATATTGGTTCAGTGATTTAGGAGGAGATGCATTACGAACCCACGCGCATCGCACAGTCAAAAATATACCCTAATAATTTGGCAAGTAGGTTGTGTTTATGTTTAGGAAGTCAAAAATTAAGCACATTTTTTTCAAATGTCGTCTCTGTACGTACTAAAAAAATCAAAATGTAAAAACATGTGTCGCATGTTTTCACCAAATTAAAGCCAATTGACAAATTTTTATTAATTGTTGTTTCGTCTGAAAATAACTTATGACCTTGATGCCCCGTGGCTTATTACATCAATTGGTTGCAACAACGGTTGGAATTAACTGCGCTCCTACAAACGATAGCAATAAGACCTAAATCTTCCACACATTTGCGGAATTGTTGTCATTTATCATAAAGTAACCGCATCGACTTTAGAGCATCCTTGCAGCCATATGTGCAACATATACACTTGAGTTCACACATTCATATGTATCTATGCAAGAAAGTGTAAATTAATTGCATGAAAGCAAAATAATGGTCTCGATTGCGCATCCCATTTTGGCACAATCGCCCAAGATTCAAGAGATTCAGCATCTTGCTTATTCCAAAAGCAAGCAATAATCTGCGGCACGAAGATGCTTTGGCCACGATATAGGTATGTACTGTACCTACAGAATATAGCATAATCTCATTGGATGCTGATACTGAAGAGCAGGCAGAGTCTGCGAGCAGATGCAACTGTATCGATGCACCCAGTGCTGTCTGTGTCATTTAATTGACTAACTCCTTTCCTGACTGCAGCGGGGCTTATGGCAATCAACTTTAATCCCGTGATTTGTTGCTTGTTGGTTGCGGGACGATTATTATTGTTTTCATTTTGGCATTCCTTTTTCTGTTTTGATTCGATATGGCAGCGTGCACCCTTCGATGGACCGCAGTCCCTCGGGTTTAATTGCAATCGTGACTGCGGGCTACTGTATGTGTGGAACGTGCGGTCGCTTTACTTATTGCTCGTGCTGTACCCAGAGTGCATCCAACATATGATATGAGAATCTGTCATGAATGTGACTGTATGTCCGATTGAATGACAAGATTCAAGATATTCACAACTGCATGCGAATTCTTGAGGCAAGCAATCAAATGGAGACGATATATGTTTGATTTTGATTAAGATGTCCCATTATGGATGTTTTTCAATGTTTCAATTGAATTTGTCTCTTTTTTAAGACTTGGCTCTGTTGTATATGTAGAGATATGAAGTGGAATGGAAACAAGAAGCCTGTTAAGAGGAACACCCAAAACTACATAGCGTCCATTCGGTGCGAAAAGATTGCAAAAATCATAGTAGCTGCGACCCATAGCTCAACATTGAGTACGATTTTGCGAAGATGTATAATTAAATATTTTGGTTACCTTATTATCCTGTCCAGGAATTTCTCATAACGTGGCACGTGCAATTACAAAAGAAAATTCGTTAAATTGAACAAACCGCAGACAATCCTGTTCATTGTATACCGTCACTCAAATTCACCTGTGTCCATATTCAAAAGAAGAAACCTATTTTCCCATGAAAATTATCCTTCTTCTTTCGATATGGTGTGGTTGCAACGTATAGAGCAGCTTCCTTTGTTTCATTTATTGAATTGAAACAACCATTTCACATTGATTAATTGCTTTCCAATTCGCCGTGGTGGTCGATGTCAATATTCTTCTCTTTTGCTTCAAGATGTCTTGTATCATCACAAGACACCAGGCATAATGAACCGTCGATTCACCATCGAGGAAACTTGACAGAAACTCTATAAGTTTTAATCCGATTGATTGCATCGGTGGTCCTCGTCTCTCAAGTGGTTTGGTGAAATCAAAATATAGTTCAGGGAGTTTCGATTCGATTTGTGTACGTACTCGTATATATAAACAAAACGATTTCGTGATTGAATTTAATTCAAGAAAAGGTTTATAAAATTTCGATGAAATTCATGTGATGTGATCACGATTAATTTGTTGCGGTTAGATGATGTTTCTAATTCCACCATTTATACCTTTCTTTTTTCACATGGCTTTGATTGTTTATGAGAAAATATATAAATAATAAATAAAAGGATTGGCAGTTAGCAAAGCATACAATTTTCGTCTGACATTAAGAAATTCATTCAATTTTAACAAATTTAAATTAATCAGCAAATGTCTCAGTTTCGAAAACTTGTATCACTACACATTTCCCATCAAACGATGAACTTTCAACTTATACTCATTCCTTCCTGAGCTGCGCATCGAGTTTATTATTATTTAACACCCAGCGTTTTTTACTATTCCTTCCTGGTTCTCCATATACCTGTACACTCCACCTATACGTGATTCATATGTATCATCAAGTGCCACACTATTCTCCATTCGTTTTCTTGGCAACTTTTCAAAATTACATTTCATTTGAAATGGCATCGATAAAAGGATATACGTGCGACTGCGAGCAGCAGCAGAAAAAAAAAACGGAGCAAGCGAATCGAAAGTATCGAGAGATGATTGTGATATTTCCTTCAGCCAGACATAGTACTTGAGTTGAGTCATATAGGATTCTTATATATGAAAAGTCGAAAAGGATTTGAGATTCTCCTGGCATTCATACATGAGTGTCTGCCATATACTCGTATTCTGTCGAACTCAACTGCGAGCTGATCTTTTGTGTGGTGTAGATTTTTGCTTTCCAATCGTTGAATGAAAAATTTTCCGGTCGAGTTGAGTGTAGATTTCAATAAATTGGATTCATCTATAACTCCTCACATATAGATATAGGTACATCAAGGAAGTATGCATAGTACTACCAACTACCATCATCATCAATAATATATGAAGAGTCAATTCATAAACGGCTCAACGATTTAAAAAGTACCCTGAAGCGAAAGGAAAAGGATACGTTCAAATGAAGTCGGAAAAGAACGCTTTTCGAAATGCAAAGATTCATATTAAGATATAATTTTTAAATGTAGGAGTTCAAGGGAAATTTTGACCTAAATTTTCAGCATTAGGTTTCCTCTTTCATTCAAGTGATTGGTTGAATTCGTTAAGTGATTTCAGATAATATATTTGCATAAAAATTATTTCTAGTGAAAGCATAAAACTCCAACGAATTAAAAGGCGTATCCTAAAAGTAACGCGAAATTTGAATTAAATATAAAAAGCTAGCTCATTTGTAGCTTGTCTGCTACTCCTTTGACGATTTTAAATTTACAATTGACATTTTTCACGCACCCTCCATTTTCTTTTCAAATGACAAAGGTCCTTCTGAATATTTTCCGAGTCAGTCTTAAAATGATACCCATTTTGCATTTTCTATGTGTATAGTAGGGACCTTAAAATCTTAATTGTTGTTGTCAATTTTAATACACACATACATACTTCTTTTTGCTAGTGCAGTTAGGTTGGAGTTCCAGCGGCTAAAACCAGACAACCTACTCCACCACTATCCTTGCGGGAGAACCTCACGGTTTTACATCACAGGAGTTGGTTCGGCGAGTTAGTCCTCATGCTGATTTACTGAGTTTTGTCTAGCTTCTTCTCTTTGCAGTTCTTTATGAATCCTGTATATAAACTAACTCATTCCACCCATATGGTTTACTATATTCAGTATAAGGCCTTGGCGTTTCTTTTAATTCATCGTTCAATTGCGTGCGCCGCGCACTAAATCTGGAGCATTCGAAAAATACGTGCTTTGCATCTTCCGCGACTCCTTTGCAGCAAGGACACTCTGGCGAGTCATCCAGCTGGAAACGGTGCAAGTACTGCAGGAATCCACCATGACCTGTTAGGAATTTTGTTAAAAACTACCTACGTCTACATCTACCAGTCACAGCTTCATCCCATTGTAGTTGCCATTGTCTCAAGTTTTCCTGTTTTTCTAAGATTCGCCAAAGACTGTCCAATCGATTGTACAATCAAGCCAAATATTCTTTGGTGACAGCTCATTTTCTTAAGGGATGTCGGCAGTGGAGCCTAAAAACAGGAGCGTTATTGTACAATCGATTAGACAGTCTATGGCGACTCTAAGATTTTTTGAGATTCCAAGTCCGCCGCACAGTGGTGCCGTAGAGGCAAAAATTCAATAAATTGATACTATTGTAGAGCTTTTGTGAATAGTTTATCTTATAGTAAACATTATGAAGATTCTTTCTGCAAAAAAAAATGGACCGATATCTTTCATAGATAAAAGTCAGCGGCTCTCAAAGTGTAGAGAATTGATTTTGCAGTTTTTGCACATTTTTCCATAATCAAGTTTCAATGAAAACCCTGACTATAAATTAGGATAAAACTTTGTTTTATGATTTTATTTTCAATATTTAGATTATAATTAATATGTTAGCATAAAAAAAAGTAAAAAAAAAATTTGGAAAAAAGTTTAATTTAATTTTAATCATTGAAGGTCAAATTGACCCTAACTGGATTTTTCACATTGAGTTTTAACAACTACCTCCACGTGCCTCCAAGCGTCTGTTTATGCTACATTATTCCAGAAAGTCTCAAGATTACTAATATGTAAGAATCATAACCCCACAGGACCCCAGGCTACTTTTATAACCCATTGTGTTATGTCATGTTGGCTGTTTTAGACACGATTTTTGAATGCCTACTGTAAAATATGTTGGGTCCTTTGAACCGGAGATAACCGTAGTTTTCATCCTATTGAACTAGTTTTTGGTGGAGAGTATAAAGGGACTCTGTCTTGACGTTCAGCCAAAATTTACCACCTCCCTTCCCCCTGGAGAGGAGCTATGGACGTTTTGACTTGAACAAGTTTTAGTAGGCGAATCAGGCGTGTCCTTGGTCGGAGCAACTCAATTTTTGGCAAACATCAACTTCATTTTATTAAGAATATTTCCCTGAATTAAGCTGGCTCAACTAGCATTTCTTGCAGAGTTACAGTAAAAAATGTAAATGTCAAAAAATGATAATATCCAATTTTATTTTTTGGTCTAGGGTATAATTTATCAAAATAAGTCAATTGTATTATATGTCATTGCAAAGGTAATTTTGAGTAGTTTAATGTGTCCTCGAACCATTTCGCTGTAACTTTTATAGTTTTTCAAATAATTAGAAAAAACTGAAAAATTTTCCCCTCTCCCCCCTTAAAATCAAAATAACTTCAAAACGGCTGATCCTATCTGCGTGAAACCAATTCCATTCGATTTAGAATGGCCAAATACATTAAGATTGACCTGTTTTTATAATTGTTTCCAAAATTCGGGTTTTTCGCCCCACTGTGCGCCGGTGTCTCTTCAACGAGAACTTCTATTGTAATCGTTCCAACAACGACGCGACGTAGGCACCTTCATGCCAATTTTTTCGATACCCAGAGCACATTCACACTATTTTTTTTCTCCGCAAGTTCAAGTTCAATCGTTAGCAGCCAAAACTTTATAGCTGTAATCGCCTCGCTGGCATACACTTCCACGCAATCTAGTTTCTTTGCTACAACTTTACCTGAAATTTCGTCAGCAAAACCTACCCCCGTCACTACTCTAGGCCAGTGGCGTATTTAGAAAATTCTCAAAGGGGGGGCACAGAGTACGAGACTAACTTGGTACAAAATGTTTTGGTGTGGGGATACCCGGTAGCATCTACATAGGAAAAACATTTATAAGATTGAGGGATCTTGTCAAGGAGCTATAGTTTGTTCAACTAAGTCTACCAGATAGCATTTGCACTGTACTGGTTGATAAAATTTAAATTGAAGGCAGGCATTAGTGCAATTAAGCAGATCCACAAATGGTAGGTTGTTGATAACGATGTACCTAGACACGCATGATTCGAAGCTTACATAAAAACAAAGTTCGATTTTAATATAGAAATGTGGTGTTTCAGAGCTGCATTCTTTGAAAAGCTGAGAGTCCTTTGCATTTTGGGTTAATTACACCAAAAGTTTAGTTTTCCTGACAACATTATTATGTATTATTATTTATTAAGAGCAAACATAATACAATTAAGTAGATCTTAGAATAACACTAGCACTAGCTGCCTTGGCCTTCGGCTTTTCCTGAAAACAAATTACGGAGGGACTAACAAAAGTTTGCGTAGTGTAGTTCGACGGAGCCTGAAGCCGAAAAGGAAATTGTACGAATACTTAATTTGCTATGGAATTAATGCAATGACCATAGAGACCGTTTTCATATGGCATAAGGGATTGCAGACGGATCACTTTTCTTTGGAGGAGAAATTTCATATATCGTCCAAAATTCTGCCATTTTCAGCCAAAAAGTTGTCCTGCTTAGTTTTAAAAGGAACACCGATGAAAACCTGACACAACAATTTTGCTGATATTGTGGTATTGAATTCCATGCGGCAAGTTTAAGCGAATTTGAATGAAAAATTAGGATTTACTGAAAAAGAAGCCTTTGTATGTTTTTTTTTTCAATAATCTAGTAACAGAAACTATTTGAAACTCGTACTGAACTCAAGCTAGGCGACGGGCTGGCGCCGACGCTCTTCAACCTGGCTCTGGAGCATGTGATTCGAGTCATGAATTTGGAGACAGCAGCGGAACGCTACTCATTAAGTCGACTCAACTAGTAGCGTACGCCGACGACATCAACATCATGTCTCGAAGATTGGGTGATGCAGAAAGCCTCCTGCATAATCTCAATAACGCCGCCAAAGAAGTTGGGCTACATATCAACAAATCTAAAACCAAGGTCATGATGCAATGAAAAACTAGAACTAGAATATAGAGTATGTAGACAACTTCACTTACCTGGGTTGCAATTTGTCAAAGGACGCCAACGAAACAGATGAGTTAAATTGACGGGTACAACTAGCTAATAGAGAGTTTTAGCAAGTCGTATGGAATAAAACAACATAAATTGACATTCCATATAAAAATTCGCTTGCTTACCGTATACGAAACAAAATATTTTAATTTTGCATATCCTAAGTAGGCATAGGGGTAAAAAACGACAAATTATTTCGCCAATTTCGACTGTTTCCAGAGAATCAAATATACGGAAATACACCCATGCCTACTTGGGACATGCAAAATTAAGATATTTCGTTTCGTATACGGTAAGCAAGCGAATTTTTATATGGAATGTCAAATTATGTCGTTTTATTCCATACGACTTGCTAAAACTCTCTAATAAGTGTTATTTTTCGGTCCTCCTAATTATGAATTCGAAGCTGGTGCACAGGAACACGAAGCTCCACGTGTATAAAACCATAATCCGACCTGTGCTATGCTATGGCTGCGAGGCATGGACCCTAACCCAAAACTCTGAACACCTGTTGGCAATGGCGATCCTACGTAGGGGTTTTGGATGTTCAAACCCCCTCCGAAATGAATTAATGCTACAATGATGAATATTTCAGATTATCAGTACTGGCTGAAATAACGGCGTTTTTACACATTGAGGACGAATAGGGATGCAATAGTGGTTGGAAAATGTCTGCTTACGTAGTGGTTCTAATGAGTCTGGAGCCTTGGTCACACCTACAAGGTGTTCTGGGCTTTGGTCGTGTAGATTGAAATGCATGTTGTTTCATATGCAGAACCACCTACAAATAGTTCTTTGGGGCAGATGCCGGGACTTTTGTCGTTTTGGTTGCTTGTCATACATCTAGGATCTAGAGCTCACCATATCGTGTAGTTAGAAAATAGGGAATAGCGACTGACTTAGTTTGCATTGGCAGGTGCAAAGTGAAGGTATGTATTTGGTTCTTTCTTATCGTTGAAGTAATCTAATCGAAAACAGTCACGATCTTAACCTTGCCTCGATCCTGAATGGAGTATAATTCTACCTATGCCGTGTTTTGCGAACTGTTGTCCATTGTGCTCTGTAAACGTAATATAGAATGGATGCAGCTATTTACAGCTGTTATTGCCAACATGACGTCACCCATTCAAATTGCATTGGGCCATTGGGCTCCTATTTCAAGCAATCGTTTTTATTTTCCTAGAGTATTACATTTGTTTCTCAAATGTAAAATTTTAAATATAAAATTTGTATGGTACAACCAAAATGCTACCAGTTCAACCACTCTCCAAAACCCCTCCCGAAATTTAGTTCTGCGTATGCCCCTGCCTGTTGGACACATTCGAGCATAAGGTTCTCCGAAGAATCTTCGGGGCCATTCGTGAACGAGGTGAATGGCGCATCCGGTACAACCTTGAGTTGTATCAGCTGTATGATGAGCTACAGGTGTCGAAAATCGTAAAATTGCAGCGACTGCAATGGGCGGGACATGTACAAAGGATGAACGACGATCGCATGCCCAAAAAGGGGATGTACGCGCAACGAGTGGACGGAGCCAGATTGCGTGGACGACCGAGAGCCCGATGGGAGCATTCTGTATGTGAGGACACCCACCAGATGCTAGGCTTTCGGAACTGGAGGACAAGGTCGCGTGACCGCGACAATTGGAGGTATTCAATTCAGGGGGCCAAGGCCCGACGTCGGGCTATCGTGCCATAAAGAAGAAGAAATAACAGATTCCGTAAGATCGTAACAAGTGTCGAATACTGTTTTACAAATCCAATCCAGAATCCTAGGAACTATCCGTGGCATAGAGCCGGGAAGTGATCGATTAATTAAAATGAAGCAAAAAAAGTAAGCAGAAAGGTATGATTGTTTGTTATTTCCACTACACTAGCTTCAAATCTGCGTAGTATATCTGCAATACCGTTTAAAACGGGTGCTAGATGGTAAACTGAAGCAACATGTTTGCGAAAAGAAGGGATAGGGATCGGGATCGCTACGATGATGTTTACTTCGTGAAAATTGACGCATTGAAGAAAGTACCCCAGGCAGACAGAGGGCACCACAGGCACCGAACCATTGTTTTAACCGTAGGAATTCGAAAATTTATGCTAAAAATGTTTTCCCATCAAAACACTTCAACTTTTAGCATCTGGTTTAAAGACCTTTACAGCAGCCCCAACGCGAATTTACGGCCAAATTAAAATACACAACCCCGACCGATACATCAGACCGATTGTTTCAAATATTTATCAATTCAGCGGCTTACAAGACATCGATTCCGGCAAAACAAAAACGTTGGTTGATTCTTCTCAACCAATATCAACATAAGATGGCGTCACTTCACACATGACCAGAGTTTCAATAGCAGTCCTTGTTTCCGAACAGATTCATGTGGAGATTGGGCAACGTTTCATCACCACCTCGTTGCCCCGACATAACCATAGCTGCTACTTATTCTCTGGGAGTTCTTGTTCTTGAAACCATGCGTCTATGAAATTAAACTCAACCCGGTGGAAAGACTGAAAGAGGCCATCAGCGAGAAGATCTGGCGAATTGAGAAGATGATCTGATGATAATGTTTCGAAGAAGAACTCCAAAAGTTTTGTAATGGAAACGCTCACATAAAGAGGGAACATTTGGTACTGCATTTTTAGTATGATGTGAAACAGAGTTTCATGTGCTCACAGGGGGGGCACGTACCCCCTGCGCCCCCCCCTGTAAATACGCCACTGCTCTAGGCAAGTTCCAAAATACCATTGTACTTTAGAATCCATAGCAGTGGGCCAAGAACTTACCCTTGTGGAACTCCCGCTGTAACCCTATACCTCGTGCCCCCATCGCTGGTATCATATTGTAGGACCTGATTTGAGAGGCAGCTCTTGATTTTAGCCAAAAAATAGTCTGGAACACCCCATCTGTCCAATGCGGCCAAGATTGCGTTCTTAACATCTAGTGTCACAACACAGCAGCCATGTGTCCTTACGAAGGGATTTCCTTGTTAAATTAGTTATCAACTCAATTGCATCTGCCGTAGACCGCGCCCATCTAAAGCCGTTCTGAAAAGTTTCCTTTTGCTTCAACTATCGATACAGCAGTCTGTTGAAAATGGCTCGCTCACCCCCAAGGTGTTGAGTAGGCACGTTTGCCGATATGAGCTTGGCTCGCCTGCCGCCTTATGCGGTTTGGAAAGGAGCCCCATCTTTTGCCGTTTCCATGCCATTTGAAAGGTTGTTAGACAAGTTTCGAAGGCTTTGACACACTTATCAGGAAAAGCCCATTTTGTAACTTTTAGGAATCCCAGCACGTCCTGGAGCTTTGCCCTACTCTAATTTTAGGAAAGCTTGCTGAATTCATTATCTGTTATAAGAGGAATGCATGCTACCTGCTCAGACGAGCCTTGTCCTACGGGCTGCAGCTCATATTCAGGGAACAGGACAGAAACCATTATTTTGGAGCAACATCGGCATGGACGTATCCAGTATTTCGTTAAAGGGTGGGGGTCAAGCCCAAAATTTGTTGAACATCATAATCGTAGCAAGGAATTTCCTTAGCAGTTCAGTTCATGTAATTCGAATCCTTGACAACAATTAAGATTTCCCGTCAGTTCAAATTTTAATTCGCTTTTAATCGGAATGGTGTTAAATTTCGTTAACTTTTCAGAGAAAACTTCAAAATTGTCAACAGTCAATTAATGATGAAACACAGAAAACATGGGCTTGGGAACTTTTTGGCGACGATCAATAGAGGTCGGTTGGACAACATGGCATCAGAAATATAGGTGGTTGGAATCCTCCCGAAAACAAAACCACAGTAAGAGAAAAATTTCAGCTTGGAAAGACTATAGGCGATACGCGATATTATAGGATACGATAATCTCAAAAGATGATTATTTGCAAAATCTAAAACCACCATGAGAAAGATTCTCACATTTGGTTTGAATTGTTATTTTTTACAGGTAGGCCAGCATAGAAAAACCAAATTCCCTTATTTTTTCCCTGTGCATTAGCCATCTACATTTGATTCCCCGAAACTCTATCCCATATTGTGTATTGGTACGGGTGACAATTATTTGGGTAAGTGTAATGTTTTTAACCTTCCGGCGGGCGCAATACTAATCCTAACACGATCGGGCGCAATGCATCTGACAGATTAAGTGCAGAAAAAGGGATGAAACTAAGTTTCTGTATATTTTAGACTCTTATTTATTGTTGCATTGTCTTTTTGAAACAGTTCTACGTAATTTTAGAAAGAAAAACTGGCTCACAAAGTTTGATACCCTTCACATTTTCAATTTTCTAAGAAAATTCCGCTTTCAATAGCTTCAATATTTAAAAAACCTCCAACAACTCGACCGCTTAAAAAATGTGAGCTTATTTTACTAAAAACACACTATTGAACGATTTGCTGAACCTAAAAGTCAACACAACGTTATTACGCAATGTGAAGAGTATAACATGTGGAAATTTTCATATAAAAGGAGAAAATAACACAATCGGGCGCAATACATCTGAGAGATTATTTCATCCCCTCCCGCCCCTCAGACATATGGTAGATAGAAACTGAAAACTGCTTTGGATAGTTGATCGATAAAGATTAAGCTAGTGTGAGTTTCAGATCTCTCCCTTTTCGTATCGCTGATTGGCGCAACAAAAACTGGCCACTTAATCTGTCAGATGCATTGCGCCCGCCCGAAGGTTAAATGGAGTTCGTTACCCACAACTACACGGGATGTTACAAAAAAAGCAACTAATGTTATCATCAGGGGCGAACGCAACAATAAATTTCGGGAGGGGTTTTTGAGAGGGGTTACACCATACGAATTGTATCTAAATTTTACATTTGAGAAAAAAAATGTAATAACGTTTGCAAAACACGGCATAGGTGGAATTATACTCCTGGCAGGGTATTATTTCAGCTTCACTTTACACCTGCCAGTAAAAACTAAGTCAGTCACTGATATCCCACTCTTTTGCATATTTCGTTGCGTCGTCAAAACGAAGTTATTTGTTTATTGGGGTTCGGCGGGAAATTTGAAAATTGCTTCCTATTATTGCATATATGTAGTTTCTATTATAAAATGGTATAAATTAATAGCGTCTTTTGGCACCCAGAATAACACAAGTTAAGATAACCTCACTGAACCAAATCGTCTGCTAAAGTAAAGAAAATATGGCTCAAATCAAGAAAAAAAAGACAATAAAAAACAGCCAAGAAATATTTCCCTTCATTTGAGAATTAGCCACACTGATCCAAGTGAAATGCCAATAGCAACGCTTTGAGGAAAAGTAACCTTAAAGCAAGCAAACTTTTCTTATGAAAAAGACAAGAGAATCTGAACAAAAATAAAAAAGAAACCTGCATCCAACCAACATCGAACCCGTAACCCCATTCTTCCCAGTCAAACGCGCTACCCACTGAACCAGAGACACTTCTGACTAATCTACTATAACGCTCCAATATAAGGTAAAGCTAAAATAATGCTTTTCCACGAGCTTTACATGGAAAATGTCAAAAAAGTCTATTATCAAGCATTTGTTTGCTTGAATTGAGAATAATTGTTTAGGCTTGAATCTACTTCCTATTTCTCAAAAGAAGGTCTTGAAAATAGGATCCATTCAAGAAGAAATTGTCACATTTTGAGAATTTTTTTCTAAATTCGGGAATTTTGCAAATGAGAAAAGAGTTTCTTAATTTTAGATAGCCCAATTGTTTCAGTGCTAACTTTCCATTCAAATATTGTCCCGGACTCTTCCATACAAAATCACTCCTGTCCTGGCTTACTAGTGGAGGTTCAAAGTCCAACGTCTACACGGAAAATTCCAAACAGCATTTGTTCATTTTTGCAAGGACAAAGTAGTATTTGATTAATCGCGTTTTTATAATTCATAACACACAAGATGAATTTTGTTCTTGTACAGTATAGTCACGACATATGCAACCTGAAATATTTAAAAGAAAAAGAGAACTTCTGTCTTGTTCAGTTCATGAAATACTGAGAAGAATTTTTGCCTATCACTTGCTTTTCGCGGAAGACCGAGTAAATATTTAATGCATTGCAAATTTAGATTTAAAAAAATTATAAAAATGGATAAACCCCTGATTTTTGATACGCCACTGCTCAACGCTTGAAATTAAGAAACATATTTTGCGATATTGGTTCATTATAGATAAGCATTGTTTACGTTTTCAAAATTGTTGACTTTTGGAAAAAATGGGGGGCACGAACCCTCCTTGTCTCCCTTTGGCTACGGCCATGAGCGACGGGTACTTCAGTTTCGCCCTATCTTTTTCATCTCCACCTTACGTCATTCTCCACGGGTTCGTGTCCGCGTCGTCGCACAGTTTTCTGAAACTGTTTTGCTGGTTCTCTAATTAGCAGATTTCAGTGATCGTCTAGCGTCTAACGCTTCTATAAGACTCTAGTAGGTCATCATGAGCCCTTTTTGTACCCTATACCCAATAAGATGGTATAGGGTATATTGTTTTTGTTACGACGATTTATGTAACACCTCAAAGGAGCCACCTGAGGTATGGCAAAGTATATATATAAATGATCAGGGTCGGTCCCTGATTCGAATAAGCCATGTCCGTCTGTCTGTCTGTCTGTCTGTCCGTCCGTGTGTCTGTCAGTTCGCACGATAACTCCCGAAATAATGGAGCTAGCGTTTTGAAATTTCGGCCAGATGATTGCTTTGATAAAAGCTTGGATGGTATTGAAAATGGGCCAAATCGGATCAAGGGTTCCCCTACCTCCCATACAAATGACCCCTCCGTGATAGTGTAATTCGGCAATATTTTTCGACAGAATGTCGCTAGGAACCTGAAATTTTCATCAATGCCTAATTGTGACATATGCTTGAAGTTAGTGGAAAGTGGAGAAGGTCTGCCTTCCCCTACCCCTACATCCCCTACAAAGCAATATTCCGCCATATCTTTTGATAGAATGTCCCGAAAAACTTGAAATTTATCGCAAATGATAGCTGCTGGATGCCGTTATAAGATATTAAAGATGTGCGAGATTTAGCCCATCTACCCCTCCCCCCTTAAAAAACAAATTAAATTGAAAATTTTCGGTTTTACGCGCATTCTAGGTCTGTACATGGGTATAGGGTATACAGTCATCGTGCTATTCGCACGATTAGAACTCGGTCTCGTTTGAATTGCACGCTGACATAAACACTTGACTTGATGATAGGCCATTATTGCATCTGATCTGTGCTGATCCAAAGAACTATCGATTGGACAACTTTGAAACAGATCTTCCTTGAACAGTGCCTCATCAAATCATTTCATAGACCATCCAATAGTCAGTGTTTGGATCTCTGTTCTATATATTCTGTAAGCCACCGAGTACAAAATTGCCTGGTAATTGTTTTCTGTACAAAACTTACTGACGTGTCACTTCGTAAACGGTTCCAACGAATTGCTGACAAAAAAAAGATCAATAATGTTTCCGACATTTCCTCTCCTATAGGTTTTACCTGTTCCTGAATTCATTAAAACAACGTCCAGCTGTGAAAACGCGTCAAGAAGTACCCTCATCCGACTATTTGTCTCTCGGCTGCCCCATTTCTTGGCCGACGCGTCGAAGGCCTCCGCAATTATCACATTGCTTTTTGTACTCGCGTGCGTCGTACACTAGCCCGTCCAGAAATAATCCAAAATCAACGTCGCGTCGTTCTATCTTGGTTGAGCCTAGCAGCTGCACACATATATATATGCGCCTGAACCCTTGCTGCTTGCTCTTACAACACCGCGCGCAGACTAAGGCCGCGTGCAGACTAAAGGCGTATTGGAGCGTAGCCTAGCGTAAAACCGGTCGCCCAATGCAACGCTTGTATTGGGCGACAGGTTTTACGCTACGCTACGCTCCAATATGCCTTTAGTCTGCGCGCGGCCTTAGTTCTCCCGACATCTCTTGCCGGAAAGGATAGTCTTCACATGTCCAGATGGCTACTTGATTATATCTGCACCCAAAATGGGTCCCCGTAAGTTCTTACATTGCGACGTGGTTAGCCTTTTCCTTTAAAGTTTGCAGCAAGAAATACTGAACTGCTTCGCAATGGTTTAAATTCAACTGACAGTGGACACTTTACCCCTTTACAACCTTTTGATGGTTCCAGTTCGCAATACTTCAATTTTAGATGATGGCGTAACTATGCAAAGTAAGCAACCATTCAATATAATGTAAAAGCGTTCAGAAAATGATGTGCGTCTTGTCTGTACGATAAGACCAACCACTAGATAAGATGTACGAGAAATCGGCCCTTACTATGGAAAACATGACATATTTAATTGTTGGAAAATCGTCGTTTCCACACTAATTTTTTATAATTTTCGTGAAATTACAAATTCATACAACCTAGTTCCACAGTTCGGCTATCGTTGTGTCAATGGTATTGTCAGACAACATCTATAAAGGTGGCATCCTGCCAAACTAAGTAAATATTTGTCCATTCCAAGCATTTAGTGCGCTCGTCGTACATATCACTGTCCTGTCCAGTTCTGTATTCATGCGAGATTGCTGCTTAGTAATTCATACAACACAAATACCGGCCGGCGCCCGAAATTTTCATGTTTATTTGAATTGCATGATGCATTTTAAATCAACTTCGATTCATTTGAGAACTGGACACAGACGTGTGTATTGCACTTCAATGCAGTAATTACATGCACGAGATGCATGTCAATGGAATAGATACAACAATCATTAAAATATACCGAAAAAGATGGAAAACAGACTTAAATTATGTGTTGACTAAATGTAAAAGGAGTCTTAAATTATTCGGACAGTACTGTACAAGAAATCCATGAGGCCTATGCCGAACCGCCATCAGGCCAGCTTTATTTATCACATCTTCAATGTGCAATTGACTCTTGTTGAAAGACAAAACTGAAGAATTTAATTGTCAGTGTGTGCAGTGCATTGAATTTTACGCGGCGTGTTCATAAATTTTATGGACATTTCAAATTGATTGCCGGATTAAAAGACTGTTAATCAATTTTGAATACCGTGCCGTTTTATGGTTGATTCGAATGGAAAATGGAATGATTCTTTACGAGTTTATGTTGAGTGCGCAACGAAATCAAAAGCAGAACATTTTATAAATGCTCATAAATTTATAATGATCAGGTACGGGGACACGTGTTGAGATGTTGTGTCGGAATCGACTTTCAAGCATTTCAAATTAATGATCGATTTAAATCCGTTTTAATATTAGACAATTTGTTATTCGTTTAGAGAAAATCAGATTAACTTTTTCTTAACAAAAACTCCTTAGCTCGATTTATTGCATTCACCGTACTACTACTACAACATGATGTAATTCGATTTATGCTTATATCGACCGCCTATCAAAAGAAAAAACTCTGACCCTAATAAATCCTTTTACAGGTCAATAAACTTGAAACTAGTGCACTTTTTTCCTATATGTAGTATGAATGTATCTTTCCTATTGTGACCTGCTGACTTGACTAAAATTCCACTTATTGAGCACTTAAATTGCCTACTCATTCCATTTTCTCGATAATTTATCACCTGAGATTGCCGTACTTTGTAAGTTTGCCTTTTCTTTTGGAAAAAAAAAAGAAATGGTATGGCTTTTCTATTTAAATTGGACTGGTAAATAAAGGTCATACATACATACATGGTATTGCATTTGGGTGGACGTAAATTGGCCAGATAACATACGTCTTCATTTGAATTGTACAAGTAAGAAATGTACTCCAAACAATTTAGGATTTCAATAAAAATATGCAGAGTAACTTTTTCGTGCTTTTTGAACCGGGATAGGTATAGGATACCGTAAGGTGACCAACCGTCCCGGATCCTGCGGGACAGTCCCGCATTTCACATGTCTGTCCCGCATTGAAAATCGTCCCGGATTTGTCCCGCAATACATCCAAAGTGTTGTGCAAGTTCCGCATTCATTAGTCTTCTGTATACATGTATTTTCTAACTACATGCTTGCTTCCATATTGATATTATGATTTGAATAGTTCCAACTTCCTAGAATTCATTTACCTACTATGTATGTACATTGCATTTCAGGAATGCAAAGACTCTTATTTAATTTGTGGTAGAACCAAAAGCGAGGCTATTACCAAAAACGTCATTTCTTCATTTTCAGCCAATATTTTACAATCAGAGATTACGAATATGCCTTTCATTAGCAATTTTACTGATGCCTCAAATAATAAAGATTTGAAATTATTTCCAATTCTTCGCCAGGGATTAATATCAAGGAGCTTGAAATAACAACTTTGCCAAGAGAAACAGCCCACATTATTCATATTTGATGGAGACCCTCGACAAAGCCGCTTTAAAGGAATAAGTCGTGGTATTTTTCGCTGATAACGCAAATTCCAATTTTAGAGGTGTTGACCGTAAGGCTCAGAACATTGTTTTTGCAAAACTGTAAAAGGGACTTATAAATGAAATCATTGGTGTGGGATGCGCTGCGCAACTTGCTCATAATATAATTCAAACGGCAGCAGATTTATCGCCAGTTTATAATGAACATATAATTACAAAGATTTAGTCCCGTATTTATAAACATACCTTAACTTAAGGACACCTTTAGTCAAGGATGCCGAAATTAAAAAAAAAATTATTGTATTTCCAGTAGTTTTTTATTGAAACCAATTATATTTACGAGTCAATTCATCCTCGATTGAAGGCGATTTCAAGGAAGCCTTGAAATTTTCCATAGTCAACCTCACTTGAAGTATAGCTAGTTACCTACCTTGAGTTATTTATTATAATTCAATTATGTATATTGAAAACTTAAGGTCTCCTTGAGTTTCGCCTTAAATCAAGGATCCATCGACTCGTAAATATAAATTATTTCAATGAAAAACTACTGGAAATGACATTTAATTTTTGGAATTTCGGCATCCTTGACATCCAATATAAGAAAATGTTCGGGTACAGCAAAACAAGGTCTCTCGCACTCCCATTAAAATCCTATTTTCTATCATAAGGAAAGTGTCTTGCTGTTCTACACAATTTTTTTTCCAGCGACTGCTCAGAGCTCTGATTAAAGTTTATACCTACACAAGCTTTTCGACGAATTGGTTAAAGCGATAAAATGACATTCACTCTCAGAATTGAAAGTAAAATATTCAAGGCGGCAGGAGAAAAATTACATTCCTCTTACAATAAAAAGCGACTTAAACAAACTGGTCTATGCTGGCCAAATTGAAAGGCAATATTTTATGGGATATGGTTGCAATTTCTACAAAAAATGCATTCAATATCTCAAAAGTTTTTAACACGATGCATTTCACGCATTGAAATGGCTGTTATTTAAACAAACTCATCTAAAATGGGCCGAGGTATGTAGAAAAGTCGTATCGATTAATATTGGGGAATTTGGTGAGGTCGGATACATATCCAATTAAAAGTCCAGAGAAGCGATGAATGGAAATTATTCAAACAACGAAGTTAACCGATGTCTCATTCAAGATTGTTTTGGCCATGGTCCAGGTACTAACCCACCAACAGAACGTTTGTTTTTAATTATAAATTCGTACTGGACATTTCCAGAAACATCTTTAAAACTCGAAACACTTCGAGCTATACCCGAAATAAAGTTCAATATGGGAAACTGGCGACGACTTCTACCGAGTACTTAATGACAATGCGGAACTTGTTAAAAAATGTCATTCCAGCATATGAATTTAAAAATAAATAATTTCATTAAACGTTTTATTTTGATTTTTGTATACCTTCAGACCCCATTCACCCCCACAACATTGCTATGAAAATAGTTCATACTAGTATCTATCCTATAGCACTTGTGAATTTTCTTTGAATTAATCCCTTTCTAAATCTGCAGCTCAACGATAAAACTGGGATTGTGAAGGCGCTATAAAATTTTATTTTCTCAAGTTAGTTGATTATAATTGAGACCCCGATTTAGGCCCAATTTCACATTTGGTAATCTTGGAAATGTTGTTTTTATATGACAGTATCAATAAAAAAAAATCTATTAACGTCCAGTACCCTGAAATACACATCATACTTAAAATGTCCCGGATTGGCATTCCGAAAAGTTGGTCGCCTTAGGATACAGAGAGTCTATCTAAATCTAATTTTGCTTAGAAACATTTTGATCGGAGAAGTCCCAGAAAGGAGACTAATATATGTCGTTGAAGCAGGCGGGTGTTCACATAAAAGACCTAAATTCTTTTTTTCTAATATTATAACACCCAGGAACTTTCTTATGGCAACAATTTCATAAAAAGATTTGCTTTTGGGCTTCCTGTTACAGTGGGCACTTGAATCCTCCCGATTGATGGCTACATTCCTCCATACATGCAATTCGCATGCATAGAATGGCGTAACCAAGCAAATTATGGCGTAACTGTTCAAAGTAAACAAACATTCAATTCAATATACATATGTATATCAATATAAAAAAATCAAAACGAACGACCATTAATTTATTACCATCGCCAAAAAATGGATAAAACTCATGAAAATAAATTTAAATCTCAATAATTGCTGACCAAAAAATGGTCGATTTGGTTATTTATTTAGTCGCTGGACTGAAACTTTTTATTAAAAAAAAAAAATTCGGGAAAAAAAGAGCGATGATTATTAGCTGAATACAGTGGCGTATTTACAGGGGGGGCACAGGGGGCACGTGCCCCCCCTGTGAGCACATCAAACTTTTTTCACACCGTACTAAAAATTGCAGTACGAAATGTTTCCTTTTTATTTTGAGCGTTTCTATTACTAAACTTTGTAAATCTTTTTCGAAACATTATCATCGCATCATCTTCTCAATTCGCCAGATCTCCTCGTTGATGAACCCTTTCCGTTTTTCGAACGGGTTGAGTTATTTTCATAGACGCGTGGTTACAAGAACAAGAACTCTCAGATAATAAGTACAAGCTATGATTATGTCGAGGCAACGAGGTGGTCATGAAACGTTGCCCAATCTCGACATGAATCTGTTCGGAGACAAGGACTACTATTGAAAGTCTCGTAATGTGTGAAGTGAGCCCATCTTATGTTGTTATAAGTTGTTATAAGTTGAGTGTCCTGATGTCCCAATGTCCCAATATCCCAATGTTCTAATGTCCCATTGTCCCAATATCCCGATGTCCGAATGCCCCAATATCCCGATGTCCCCACGTTCCAGTTTCCCCAATGTGCCTAATGCCCCAATGTCTTAATGTCCTAATGCCCCAAGATCCTAATGTCCCAATTTCCTAATATCCCACTGCCCCAATATCCTAGTCTCCCAGTTTTTCCAATATCCTAATGTCCCAATGTCGCAGTGGTGTTTTAAAAAATTGTCAATGCGATGAGCCGAAAGACGCAATTGCAGGAATCTTTGGTTAACTTTACCTATTAATTTACCGTTATTTCATCCACTTATCTAAATGGAAGACATTGATTCTTTAGAAGGACCACCAGAGGATCATTCATTCCAAATTTCATAAAAATCCCATCACGGAGAGAGACAGTAGAAGCAAGTCTTTATGCAACTGTAGACTACAGTCTGAAATTGGGTTACTCGCTTAAGTCTGTGAGGGTGAAAATTTCACTGTTTATTGCATATATCTTACCCGTTATTGTGCCGATCGAAGATTTTTTTAGAAAGGCACTAGAACAGGATATGTGGAATATTTTGGTAAAATTTTTTTTTGGGGGATGTTGCCTGGAAGGCTGTAGCCCTGCCAAAGAAAAAAGCAAGCGTCTCTTGATTTTGCATTCAAATTCGCTTAAACTTGCCATGGAATTCAAGACCACAATGTCAGCCAAAATTTGTTGTATCAGCTTTTCATCTGTGTTTCTTTCAAAAGTAAGCAGAACCACTTTTTGGCGGAATTTCGCCGAAATTTGGCAGAATTTCGGACGATGTATGAAATTTCTCTTCCAAATATAATATATATTTTCTCTTCCGTCTGGAATCCGTTTTGTCATATGGAAACAGTCTCTTTGGTCATTGCATTAATTCCATAGCCAATTAAGTACATATTCGTAATATTCCTTTTCGGCTTCAGGCTCTTTCGAACTACACTACGCAAACTTTTTTAAGGCCTCCGTATTTTGGTTCAGGAAAAGCCAAAAGCAGTTAATGAGGGTTATTCTAAGATCTGTCAGAAAAACTAAACTTTTGGTGTAATAAACCTGAAATGCAAAGGACTATCAGGCCCGTATTTATAAACTTATACCTTAACTCAAGGAGACCTTGAGTCAAGAGTGCCCAACTTCAAATAAATGTCATTTTCCATACTTTTTCATAGAAATCACTTATATTCACGAGTCAATGCATCCTTGATTTAAGGAGAAATTCAAGGAGACCTTGAAATTTTCTATAGTCAACCTCACTTGAAGTCAATGTAGCTACCCACCTACCTTGAAATATTATATTTCAAGTCTATTGAAAACTTAAGGTCTCCTTGAGTTTCGCCTTAAATCAAGGATCAACGATCCCTCAGTCTTGCCAATATTTTCCTATGAAGCTGCTCTCGGGTATCCCCACACCAAAACTGTATGTAATAAATTAGCCCCGTAGTCTGTGCCCCCCCTTTGAGAATTTTCTAAATACGCCACTGGCTGAATACCGAATGCTGGAAAAATGGAGTATTAATTGTCCGATTGCGTATCTAAAGAAATTTATTGCCGCTGCAGTGACTGCTTTATGAAGTTAAAAGTGATTGTGTCCCATTGACTATGACTTTTAATGGTTTTTGAGTATTTTCGTTGAATTTATGGATCCAGTATGTGCATGGTGTACCTAACTAGTACCATAGCAAGTCAATGCACACAAAATTCACTTTTTAACATAAATTTAATTTATTCATATATTATTGCTTACATTTTAACGAAAATGATCATTTCAATGAGATTTTCGTTAAAATGTACTCGTGTAGTTCCTGCTGCAATAGAATCTTGTTAGTTTCTTCAGCCAATATTAAACGACTATTAAACACCACTGTACTAGAGCTGGTGAGTAAAATAAAACGAGCAGAAATTTAATGATGTCCAGTTCCATGTTCTATTTGCATAATGAAGATAAGTCCTATGATGTCTGATAGAATCCGTTGAATTAAAGTGATATTAGCTGTGGATCTATACTTCTTTATACTAGCATTACGAGCTGCTTTTAACTACTTAATTCAAATACCATACCTAAGTAGCAGTTAAAGATAAGTGTTAAATTTTAACAACCACTTTATTTGTATTTCTGCTTCTGCGAAATGCTTACATTTATTAAATACATTCTTTCATATTGATCGGGGACGTAGACAGAAAAAAGGGAACAATACGAAATCCCCAATCACAAAATCCCCAAACGCAGAAAAATCCCCAAACGCAGAAAAATCCTCAAAATCAATATCGCCATACTCAAAATCATCAAAATCCCCAAACATCGAAAATATGGTGGTAAATGGTAGATTGATAGTAGATGGTAAAAAATGGTACATGGCTGATTGATGGAAGATGGTTGATGGTAGATGGCAGATGGTAAATAGTAGATGGTAAATGGCATTAAGAGGGTCGTATAGGTCGACACAAATTTATTTATCTTTTTGATTGACACAAACGTAATGTTCGAGTACCTACTTTATATTGAATAAACGTTTTGCATATATCGTCCTAAACAGATTGGGTTTGCTTCGGGTTTTCATCGATATGTGTCCCCATCCTCATCCGAACGAATATTCGTGGAAAAATTAGTCGGCTTATCGTTGGAACCGATTGTGTATTTAATCGCCTGCATATTATCTGCTGTTGTTCTGAGTTACTTCATTGAGTTTGCCGTTTCTTAGCACAAATCCGTCTACGTTGGTGATTTTTATTGAATAGTAGGACTGTTACAATTAAAATAGTCTAAAGAAAATCCGCACTTACCATCTACCATCTACCATTTGTCATTTACCATCTACTATTTGTCATTTACAATCTACCATTTACCATTTGCCATCAACCATTTGCAATCTACCATTTACAATAATCTAAACGCGCGCGCGTTCTTAGATCACACCTGAAATGGGGAATGGGGATTTTCATTTGGGGATTTTGATTTTGGGTATTTTGATTTCGCGGATTTTGATTTCGGGGATTTTGATTTTGGAGATTTTGATTTGGGCATTTTGGTTTGGGGAATTTGTGACTGGGGATATCGTATCCAACCCCAGAAAAAAAAACGTTGGTCAGAGAGTCCAGCACGAATGAATATTCTAAAGTTTCTCAGCGCGACCTAATGTGATTGTCAAAGTACACTACGGAATTTTTAAAACCTTTTTTGGTTACTAAACATCGCATGGTTACAGCTTCAAACCTTGATGCTCCTTCTCTCCCCTAATTATGTTAAGGCTAAGTACTTCGGTGCCAAATTAACTGAAGCTCTTAAGATCAATATCAAATTAATGGAAAAATTATGCTATATAAATTTTTATATCCTTCGCTCTTAGAGTGAAAGGGTATATTAACTTTGTCATGAAGTTTGTAACACATTGAAGGAAGCATCTCCGACCATATAAAAAGTATACATATATGATCAGCATGACTTGGGGAGTCTATTGTTCGATGTCCGTCTGTCCGTCTGAAATTTTGCACAAATGCTTATCTTTGCTGCAGGCAGTTTGTATGTTTGAATCGGTAAAATCGGACCATGGGGTCATGTGGCTGTCATACAAACCTAACCCCCCAAATTAGGTTCTTCTAAGAAAAACTTTTTTTTGTGCACCAATTTCAACCAAATTCCACACAAATGTGTTTCGATCGATGACACAAAACATTATGTAAGAATAGATCAAATCCGATTATGGGGTCATGGGGCTGCCATACAAATCCAACCCCCCAAATTAGGTTCGTCTAAGAAAAACTTTTATTTGTGCCCAAAATTCAACCAAGTTCACAAAAAAAATTTGTTTCTATTGATGACCCAAAATATATGCAAGAATGGAGCATATCGGAGCGTGGGGCCATGGGGCTGCCATACAAACCCAATCCCCATTTCGGTTCTTCTAAACAAATTTTTTCACTAATTTCACAAAACCTTGAATTAATGTATATTAATCAAGGCAACAAAAAAGGTTAAAACAAATGAATTCGTACTATGGGGCCATGCTCCCGCATCCCCCAATAAAATTTTCCGAATAAAAATTGTTATTGCCACTTATTCCAACCAAACCCCACACCAATATTTGTTTGTCGACGCAACGGAACTTTTGTGAAGACGGAAGGAAAAGAATTGGGGGGGGGGTTAAATACAAGTCATACGTACACCCGAAAAAGCTTTTAGCCCGAGGAAAGCGAAGGGTATCCAAATTTCGGCCGCGCCCGAAATTAGCCTCGGTCTCGTTATTTTACCATTTTCAGTTGTCACGATTCCGTCAAACACTTCACTCAATCTATCTACGTTGATTAAATCTAACATAATTATTATCAACTTAAGAATTTTTTGGTTTTAGGTTTGCAGAAAACATTTTGCCAGCATATAATTTTCATGATGATGAGTTCTTTGCTCATTGTTAGATAACTTCAGAGCTACTTAGGATGATGAGTTTAAAATGTTGGTGCGTCTGTTGCAGGGACAGAATTTGTTTCCGTGAGGAGCCACATTAACAAAAAAATGAACGCTATAAAATTTGAATTGGTTTCTATAATTGTGGCTTACACTTTTGTTCTCCATTTTGATCTTCCTATGTTGGTGAGTTCAGTGCAGAAAGAATGAAATCACCGTGAATCTGGATTATCTAATGATTGTTGTCGATAACATCCGCCATGCGCAGGAGTCAAAATACAGGAAGGGTTTCCTCACAACGATTTGTTGTAAATTAAATTAAAATTAATTAAATAACTTGTAAATTCAAGGGGTTCATCGGAGTATTGAAAGAAATTGTCCACCACAAACCAAGCAGAATTTGTAAATGCGCGGTACTACACAACATAAATATGAATTAATAGGCACACACAAAAACCGGAACGAAGTTGGGCTAGTATCGTTTTAATGGCATCAGGGAACCTTATCTTTTCAGGGGTGAACTAAACAATGAGCCTATTGATTTCGCATTTGAATTGCACCGATGACTGCTCGTTATATGTTACATTTGTATCCACTTCATTTTTTTTTTACTATAAAATATTTGTAAAGCAATGTTAACATTTTTGTTAAATTTCATACATTTATCGATGCTTTCTACTTTTTATATTAATTACGTACAACATGCTACCTTACTATGTACAAGTAAAATCAATTTTTTCTCCTAGATATATATACACCCTTTCTGAAGCACAAGATCATCAAACTTAAATTGTACTGAAAAATTAAAAGCTTCAGTTGATTTGCTTTACAATGTCTCCGGTGAAAAATATTTAGAGCTCGGTGAAAATAATAAAGGCGGCGACATTTTTTTTTAAATCACCTCAAACCGCGCGTTTGATTGTTCACGGTGAGGTTTCCAAAATGCTGGTAATGATGTTGCAGCCGATACAGACCATCGACGGTGAAGAGCGAAAAACACAAATTTTTTAGAAAATCTGCAACGAAATATCTGGCCTGATATTTCATTTTGGAGTTTTTCCTTTCATAATGTCTAGGCCTGGGCTTTACTCCCCTTAGCCCCTCCCGTGGTTGCGCCACTGCTTGTAATCACTGTATTAAAACATTACTACATAAATAAAAACAAAAAAAAACGATGGGGGTTTTAACCCCAAAACCCCTACATACGATCGCTACTGATATTAATACATTAAAAAAAAAAAGTTTGGAAAATGCGTGTCGATAAAAATAACGTTAGAACTCTAGTGTTAACTGCTAGACACTGTCAGACATCGAACAAAAAATTCGACTAATCTGAACTATATGTATAATACAAACATCTAAGACACTTTGAGATGCAAATGCACTACTTCAATGGGGGTGGTCGGCAATGTATCTTATTCCTTTTGCTTCCATAAGCATTAGACCCCAAGTGTAAGTGCAATGTTATCAATCATCAACCTGTCAAATGTCTGCGCCTTGTGTGACATTTGCTTACTTGGCTAGAGTTGTCTTGTCGTCGTCATATATGGTATACCGACCGAATACCGTCGCAGTGAACCCTATGTGACACGTCACACTTGTACTTGCTACATGCAAGAGTCAGACATGTTGATTCGGTGATTACAAGACAATCCGATCAAATTTCAATGTAGCGTGGATGATGACACAGTATAACAGTTGGTGCCTAAAAATGAACAAATGAATTAAAATTTAGAAATAAAAATTAACCCTCCAATTTCCAAGGAAAATCAAGTGAATATTTTTGAATTTTATTTGAAATTTCGGTGTACAAACGTAGAATACATAAACTAATTTTTTGTGAAATTGCATTTATTGTTTTTTTTTTATTTAGTTGACACTGGGCAGAACAAATGGAGACAATCGTGTTCTTAACCCTTAACAAATAAAATTAAATGTGTGAAAATAAAATTAAAAACAAAACTTGTACCTAATTGAAATATTTTAGGGAGACTGGGAATTTACGGGCTAAGAATATTTCTAAAACCACCGAGAAAGTATTGTCGAGGACTGAGCCTTTGTTTCAGACGGCTGATTGAGTATCCGGCAAAGAGAGGCCACTTCAACGGTAAAAATGGTAACTCAGGCTGTACAGATCGGCTGAGCGGAACATTGACCACCAAGAAGAAGTATCTTCCAGCATACGTTTGATCCCTATAAATCACCGACCTTGCTACAAAAATGGAAAACGGTTTCGATTTCATATCTTCTTATTATTTTTAGAACTAGTTTTGCCATGGGCTACAATCCAGATGACTGGATGAAGTATTCATCATAAAAGCAATTAAGTGTAATGTCTTTTCTATTGAAGATGTAGAAGATTAAGACCGCTGAAATTAGGAGCTCAATTTGCTAGCAAGGCAACAACGGCACCAACAAAAATATGTCAACTGGGAAAATACACGGAAACGACTCTCCTACCGGATTGATCTAGCGGACAAAAGCAAAGAGACAATGCGATCGAAATGAAAATGTTACGCATGTCAATTGGTGTAACTAAAAGGGACCACCTCAAAAGCCCCTACATCTAAGACGTCCGTTTTGGCACAAAGTGTATTTAGTAACACTCTGGTAGTCATCCATTAATATGGTGCTCAACTATACACAAATAGTATTTCTATAGTCATATAAGATTAAATGAAACATCACACTACATTTCACTTAGTGTGACGAAAGATGAATTTATGTCTAGCGTAACGATAAATTTGCATAAATTATTATTTGTCACTGTTTGAGTGTAAAACACCGAGAACTTAAGTCCTACGTACTATAAATGAATGATAGATGTTAAGGTTTGAAAATCCTGCCTGAGATCAGACACTTGTGTAAAGTAGTAATTCATTTATCATTGGCGAAGATATTTTAGGAAATGGAGCACGGATTATGAGGAAAATGTCCTGACCTATAGGTGGTCCGGAAGTTGGCGAAAAAGAGGGAGTTTTATTTTTAATAGACCCTACTGAAATGGGTTACAAAGTGGCCCATCACGAATTTATTCTATGCACCGCGCGGTATTTCAAATTGAGAGTACTGTGAAACAAATGTTTGTTCAGGGCCGGCCTTAGGGGTAGAGAGCACTGGGCCATCGCCCAGGGCCAACCACTCTCAAGGAACCTTCAATGTGTGCTCGCTTTAGCTAACTAGGGTTGCCAATTCATTGATAATTCAGGGGACTCCTCTAGTATGAAAAGTGTTTTTGACAATGGACATAAAGTTTTCAAAAAAATTACATCCTCACACAAGTATACCCAATTACAAAAGTTATACCCAATGATTGATTGATTGTTTTTGTCAAGGCGATGACGTTATCTCCTATTATAAGAAAAATTTACTATTTCTGCCTTTGTTTGAAATATTTTAACTAGGACAACATGATCAAAAATAATATCAAATAGTCAATGGATTAATAGAGATATCAAAACAGAGAGTGAGACGAGTTAAGTCGAGTTACTTCCTTGGAGCTGACTTACACTGCCGGAAGGATCGTAATGAATACAGACATTTTTTTCATTCTGGGAGCATTTAAAGTGGCTTGTATTCGGAAAACCAGGAGCTCGACCAAGTACTCTTGTATTAAAAACATATATGCAATGGCGTAACGTTTCCCGATTTTCTAGTGTTTGAAATCGAAATGAAGGCCTCTCACGATCGATTTTTTTTTTTCGTCAGGAATAATGACAGAACATAACTCACATTTAAAATAAGCAAAAGCAAAGAAAATTTTCTGTTTTAGCAACATGTTTCAAAGTTTTTGTTTTACATTTTTGGAGACAAAGCTAAAAATTTAATAATTACCGGGGAACTTGTGAGATCATCTATTTATCACAAAATCCAAGAGGCGTAAAAAGACCACCTTGAGGAGTGCCCCTACATACCTGTCTTGTAACAGTCGTGGATCCTAGACTGAAAGTTGTTGTCCTAGATTTGATGATCATATCAAGTAGCTGCAGAGATCTGTACGGAAGAAGGGCACAACTGGTGCCCGAAATGATCATTTTCAAAAAATAAACTAATCTTAGGAAATACCGCTCCTTTTCTTTTTAAATTAGCTGCAGAGTTTAGACGATTCTGGCCAAGTTAAACGACCACCAGCATGTCCTGTCCAAGGCCAAACTAAATCCCCGGAAATGAAATTCGTTACAAAGATCATTAAAAGATGCTTCACGTAGGGCAGGGTGCCAAGCTCAAGACTAAGCCTGAACCAAATATCACTGCCTCCATAGGATTGAGCGAGCCGCGAATTATGACTCAACCGTGACAGACAACTATAAGCAGAGTCAAAAACTTCTCTCTTAGCCGAATTTCGGGACAAAATACATAATTTCACAACTAATATTTTCCTGCACAAAAAAAAACCGCCTTATTCAAATGTAGCTCAAAAAACCATCAGGAAATTGTTTGTAGAACAGAGAGGACGATTTTTAAAATACATAACTTAAGCTTGCATAAACAATCGACTTTTCTTGAGGAGTTTTAGTAAATTTCTTATACTATTTTTATATTTTGACGCTTTTGTGCTGATGCGATTTATGTAAACGGTAAATAGGATTTTTTTCCGCCGTATTTAAAAAGGACTTTCGCCGTATTGAACGATTTTAGTAACCATAGTTAGCCATTTCGGTCAATAGTTATCTGTTTGTTAGCAGTGTGCACATATTTTTCCTGAGGATGTAGCAATTACTTCAAGATTTAAATACTCCAGAAAGTGGATCATGTAGTTTCGTTTATCATATCAACTCCTCCTAGCAAATTGAACCCTTATGTTTCTTGAATATTCTTAGGAGCAAAAAACCCAGAAGCTTGACAGACGCAGACCGAAAACTTGCGTCTCTCCAGCATACACAAAGTTCAATACTACGTGATTCAAGCTTCTGTGTTCTTTGTGAACGTTTTGTCACTTGTCATAGGCTCTGCAGCTAACTTGCTTAATTTTTTAGAGACTTTTAAAAATAAAAAAAAAATAAAAGAACAATCACACGGGCTTATAGAAAAGAAAATTGCTTGTTTCGGATTTGGGGCCACTTTGCCTTGGAGACCCGTGTTCTGCTGAACTCATGGAACACTGTACGTTGAGAAATTCTGAGCTTAAGACACTAACGCAAAATAATTATTCACTCATTCATGATTCGCTCGAAATATCAAGGTTTTACCCAGGCGCGCACAGAGGGTGGGGCAAAAGGGGCAATTTGCCCCGGGCCCCGCGTTGGAGAGGGCCCCGCAGGGACAGTGGTTTCGTAGTGCGCATACGTCTGCAAAGTTATTACACGAATTGATGTCAGATAAATTTTATTGAAATCTCTATTTATCTTGTTTTGCGTTATTCAAAGCATTTTTAGGACCTTATAGGATTTCCCTTCATCTACTTTTTTCAATTAAAATTGCTAAATCTATAAAATTGGCACTGATCTTGATATATTTTAGGTGTTGAGATCAACAGCACACTCTGGCGAAATTTATCTAATTAATCGGTATTCTCTTAAAATCTGAGTGTCCTCGAACTATGTGTGTTTTATAGAGAAAGTGTTAACCAAGAAACTGAAAACGATGGATCCCCTTTAAGTGACTATTTCTTATTTAGTTTCCATAAACTTATATTTATTCAAGTCTCTCTCTGATTGTTGTTAACTCATTGTAGTCTTATCTGTAACTATGCCCTCGAACTAGCAAAATTTCTCAACGTTTTCTACTGGTTTGGTTTTAGACTTTTGTTCTCCTATGGATCAGTGCACACTCGGTCTTAGTAACGTTTATGAACAGACAAAAATTTTGATTTTTGCAATGCCATCAGCAGTGACGGAACAACTTCACTCTGGGCCCTCCCGCCAACTTCTTGAGTGGGCCCCCTACACTAAGTGAGGTGAAATCAATCGAAAACACTCTTGAAGGTCGATCCACACTTTTCAGTCATCAGTCACAGTCACTTTCCATACAAGTTAATTGATTGACTGACAATCTGTCAATTTGTATGAGAAATTACTGCGACTGATGACTAAAAAGTGTGGATCGATCTTAAACCAAGTATTTTGAAACATGACTTTGACGTTATAGTTTTGCTACTAAAATTAAGAACATCGTACCTAAAATAACTTTGCTAAGAGCTACTTTGACTATTTGTATTCTTACATTGAGAATAGCGCTCTTGTTGTAACGTTTATTCAACTAATGATTTCATCAATTTTTTTTTTTTTTTTTTGATAGAAATGTTCACACATCGCAGCATTGACCTCTATAGGTGTTAGTGATGTTTAAGCATAGAAAATTACCTGCGCCTACAATGAGACTCGATCCCGCGAACCTATGATTCGAAGACGAGCGCCCTATCTATCTACCCTAATGCCGCTCTCTCAGGTACCAGTGTCCGGCTAAAAATCCGGCTAAATAAATTTCAGCCAGAAAAACGGTTAAAAAACCGGCTAAATCCTAGAAAAAAATCACATTACGAAAAAATATAGTAAAAATCGAATTTTAATAATTTTATTTCTTTTCTGGAGTACTACCCGTAATCTATGCTTCAGGCAGATCTCTTAGTTTTATTACATATATGCTCCAATCGCTGGCATTACAAGTCAAAATTTACTTTGTTCGGAGTTAGATAGCTCAACTAGTCAAAATTGTTGTGTACAGGTACAATTTCTCGGTCAAGACCATAACCACATTAGGATCGAAATTGTGGAACATAAAATTCGCAAAAGGAACGTTCAATGCGTAACTATGGGCAAGGGCAACCGCATTTATGTACATCATCATCGTACCTGAATAATTTTATATTTTGATTAAAATTTTACCATTTTATTCATTTTCAATTTTAGCCCTCCAAATTTGATTTTATTTTCCATAGTTATGAAATCGATGCTCCGCAATTACGAATTTAACTTAGCTTTTGTGCTGAAGGGGGGTAAGTTGCCCCCGATATAAATAAATAACAGGCGCGACAATCCAACATTGGACTAAGGCCGCAGGATGTGTTAGTGACATCCTATTTCCAAGATCTTATCTGCTTTTTGATGAGGTAATGAGATCAGCATCACGCTCAGCAGTGTTATTTATCCCCATAAATGGGTACTCGTTTAACATCTGAGTGAGATCATAGTCTGTCACAAGCTCGTGAGTTCGAAAAACACCATGGAACACGGTGAGATTCGAACTCATGAGCCTGTGCACCGAAGGTAAGCGCACTAACCGCTAGACCAGCCAGACTACACACTTAAATTTAATTTTTGTAGTTTACTGGGCAAGCTACATGCACCACGTTAGTGCGTTGAACACTACAAAGTTCCGGCGATATTATCAATACATATCTATTAATTGTGCTAAAATCTTAATATGTGATGATTGCGTTATCAGTGGTAAAGAATTAACACTTTGGAAAATTGAAAAATGTTCGGGTACCTCCATGCTCCAAGACTTGCTCAGCAAAATATTTTATTTAAGAAACTGTCTTCCATTTTGCAAATTATTCAGCATATTGGTGGTTAGTAAATTACATGCTTAGACTAGGCAGTAGCATCGTCAGTTTACGTGAAACCCATTCCCCTTAATTTATTGTAAAAAAAAGGGTCAGCTGGCATATGATTGAGTCGCCATATGGAATATCAAAACAGGACGGACCACTAAATGGCGGTCAGTTTGGATGAAATGACAACTGCCAGTTGGTAGCACGTGCTACCATTTGGCAGTTAGTCGGGATGGACCTTAATAACTCGTAATTGGACATTTTCGATAGCTCAGAAATCCTCTTCCGAAAATTTTCGTAATTTTTAAACAAGGTCAAGGTTGTACCTATCAGCATCGGGGAGTTACAGCCGAAATGCAGTTTCAGTGTTGCCAACTAAAAATTAAAAGAAAAACTACTAAATATGGCCGGAAAACCGGTTATATTCAAAAACGGCTAATAATCCAGCTGAATTTTTTGTAGCCAGAAAAGGCCGAAAACATGCTAAATTAAACAATGACTTTGCGAACTAATTATAATAGAAAACTGATAAATTTATTTGTTAGGTGGAGAACTCCCAAACTCCCGGTTGCGGTTACGGTTTATGCTTTAGGCAGAACTCAAAACTGTTAGTCTTATTAATTAGATACGCTGTAATCGCTGCCGTTACAGTCGACATTTTCTTTATTCTAGGTTAGATGCTAAACAGGTCTAAATTTGATAAATTTGTTGCTACGAACCCAACATCAAAATGTCATCTACGAAAATTTATATGAAATTCTTAATCCTAGTATCTTAAAAAATGGAAAAATTCTTGGATATTTCAAATGTAACTTCTTGGAATTGGGAACGGTCAAATGCGCTATTGAAATTACTTAATGCACCACTTCTACGAGGCCGAGGCTTATTCCACGGATCAAAATTGCGCTTCAAAACTTTTTAATTTAAATTTCTGATCCAAGTTCTGCTTCAGCAATTTTTTATTTGAAATTTTTTAATAATCTCTTCAAGTAAATTTTGTTTCGATTTTCTCATCATTAGCAAAATATGAATATGATGAAAAAATGCACAGTGCTTATACAAAAAGACTTCCATGAACCAGCAAAGAATTTTATTTAAGAATGTGTTCTTCATTTTGGAAATTATTCGCCAGATTGATGGTATTTAGTCACATGCTTCTCTCAGCGAGCCCAGAGAGTGAAAACAATTTTTTCTTGTACTACATAACTAGGCCTATATTTATAACCATACATTTTATCGCCCCGCAAATAATGTTAAGGGCGCTCCTTAACGACAATTAGGAATACAGTAAATTTTTCTAAGCTGGGTGAGATCCTATCTAACGGATAGGACTCGGTTGGTGAAGTTAAATGGGTGTACATCTCGCTCTGTTATAAAGTGTTCGTCAGGGGTTCCGCAGGGAAGGACCACTTTTCTTTTTAGTTTTCGTAAATATCATCCAAAATTTTAAATTCGTGCGTGTATGGCAGTATGCCGATGATATGAAAATCGCTATGAAAGAACTCAACATTGATGGCTGCCTTAAGTTGCAATCCGATTTAGAAAAGCAGCAATTTTGGTGCCGCGATAATAATTTAAATTTAAATGTTAGTAAATGTAAAGAATTTAGCATGTATAAATTGAAAACTCCGATCTTATTTGAGTACTCCTTAACAGGTAGTGTTCTTGCAAGGGTTGCCGAAATATCAGATCTTGGTGTAATTTTCGACCATGAGCTTTCATTTCGACAACACATTGGGTGAGGTTATAAAACACAACGTTCGCGTAACGTGTCGCGTTTTCCGAAACGTTTCCTATTGTGTTCTGTAAACGCATAGATCCGGATCAGACTTGGTGTTACCATCGCCATCTCTCGGAAAGTGACAAATGTGACAATTGACACATCACAGCTGATACGTTTTGCTCGAAAATTAAAATTTGCAGTTTTAAACGAGATGCAGATACATTTTACATTGATTATAAATAGTTTAATAAATAAATGAAGGCGGAAATGCACGCTTCGACGGCAGATCGTAAATTTCTGTCAATCAATCAAGCTATGCTTCAAATTGGCTGGCGTTTCAAGCCAGATTATAAAACTCGCTGTTCCTTATTGGGTTTAAAAGCCTTAGATTATAGAAGAACATTTTTAAACGCTATGTTTATAAGAGACCTGTTTTGCTCTCATATTGTTTGTGAAGATATATTAAATAACTTTCAAGTCAGAAATATTCCTCACAATTTACGGCGGAAAAACCTCCTTGTTCAGCCATATCATAGAGTAAACTATGGGCTTAATGAACCAATTACAAGGTCAATTATTCTATATAATAGTTTGAAGGACTTAGTTATTTTAATTGTATTAATAAACTAATGTTTAAAAGAAGTTATTTTGATAAATTTCCTTTTTAATATATTTTGTTTTCAGTTTTTTTTACGATCTGCTAGAGTTTACACTCGATTGATTGATAAGTCACTTACGTACGCATAGTAAGTAAAGTTATGCCGAGAAGCCAAGTCCCGGGACAAAAGTTTCTGTGAGGCAAAAAAAAAATTATTGTGCAGAAATATGTACTTTCACGACAATATTGAATGTTGGGGTTCGCATTTTATTCTATTTAAAAAAGGAAAAAAAGTAGAAACCGAAAAAACGGTTGAAGTTTGTACGAAGCCTCAGGCCCGTAATTTATAAACATACCCTAACTCAAGGAGACCTTGAGTCAAGGATGCCGAAATTAAAAAACTTCAATGGCATTTTCCATACTTTTTCATAGAAATCACTTATATTCACGAGTCAATGCATCCTTGATTTAAGGAAACTCAAGGAGACCTTGGAATTTTCTATAGTCAACCTCACTTGAAGTCAAGGTAGCTACCTACCTACCTTGAAATATTATATTTCAAGTCTATTGAAAGTTTCCTTGAGTTTCGCCTTAAATCAAGGATACATTGACTCCTGAATATTAATGATTTCTATGAAAAAGTATGGGAAATGACATTTCATTTTTGGAATTTCGGCATCCTTGACTCAAGGTATCCTTGAATTAAGGTATGTTCATAAATATGGCCAAGTTTTCAATAGATTTGAAATATAATATTTCAAGGTAGGCGGGTAGCTACCTTTACTTCAAGTGATATTGACTATAGAAAATGTCAAGGTCTCCTTGAGTTTCTTCTTAACCTTCAAGCGGGCGCGCGGGCGGTAATTTACCGCCCTCATCATATAAACACGCATAGCTTTTCTCCCGTTGGCCGGATCGAGGTGGGAGAAGTATGTATTCTTAAGTCATACTGTTATACATACGATACAATAAAATGTTGGGTAAATTTTACCTTCCATAGCTTTCCAGCGGTCATCAAATGTTCGGAGATGGTATATTTTGGTATATAGTTGTGTTCAAAATGTGTGGGCTCTGTGTAATATCACTGAAGTGACGTGCTTCGCTAAAACTGCAGAACTTGTTTTATTGTTCACCAGATAATAGTTTTTATGATAATAACTTATTTGGGACATGCTCTTCTTTCAATTTACCATAATTATGAGAATGGAAGTTGTACTGTTGAGCGCAAATGAAAGGGAAAAGACGAGGGCGGTAAATTACCGCCGCGGGCCCGCTTATGTCACAAAATGGTGCGCGCCCGCTTGAAGGTTAAATCAAGGATGCATTGATTCGTGAATATATGTAAGTGATTTCAATGAAAAAGTATGGAAAATAACATTAAGAGCAGAATTCACAGTCGCCACTTAAGGAATAAGGATTCCCTTAAGGAGTAAGTATAAGAGAATGCTTATTCGAGCAAAACGTTACTTATAAAGGCATTGCCATAAATAAATACACATACATATCAGAACTGAACTGACTCGCCACTTAATTCTAACACATTATTTATATCTTACAAACTAAACTACCTGCTATGTGTGTTGCTTATCTAAAATGAGAACGCAGATGCATTGCATGAAAGGACCAACTCATGTACCTACTGTGTAAAATGTGCTCTGCGACGATATTTTCGAGGAAAAAGGGATTGTGTTGTCTTATGGCGAAAATGCTCATTATGCATTTTCTTTTATGACTTAGAACCAAGATTTAGGATGGTTCGATCGATTCCTTAATTGCCACATTCAATAAAATAATTTTATTCAGGAGCCCAATTATAGTAACTGACAAATAAATTATAAAAAAAAATATCTAGTATTAGTCAAATTCAAATTTTTTTTTAAGTATGAGCGACTATATGAATCGCAAAATTAATAGGGATTCCCTTAAGGGCCCCCTTAAGTTTAGGTGAGGAATATGAATTCTGCCCTTAAGTTTTTTAATTTCGGCATCCTTGACTCAAGGTCTCCTTGAGTCGAATGCTGAAACATGTACTTATGAACTTATATGCAATATTTTACCCTTATAATCGATATACTCGTACCTAAAATTATCCCTTTCTTACCTACGTACGTCTGCTTTGAAATCCTTCAAACTAATATATTCGACATACAGAAATGCTTGCCATTCTTTGGTGAATTGTACTCCTACTCTGTAAAGAGAAAAAACAGCTTCATAATATGAAATTCGGAGTAAACTGGGGAGTCTTATACTCTTGTCCTTAAGAGTCCTGTGAAAATTAAGAGTACGTGTGTATTGTGTATAGTGTATAAAGCGTATTAGCAGCCTTACCAGATACTAAGGTTTGCCGAAAGGGAGCGAAATTAAATTTGTTTGTATACAAGACTCCAGAGCATGTCCTCTCAGTATAATTTAAACATTTGAGTTGAATAGATGTATCTTGGGATGAGTTTTAAGCTATAGTTCGTATTTCTTTCGTATATTATTACTTTTTAAAGGTCGAGAGTAACCGTGAAAAACAATTCGTTTAGCAAAGTTTGTGACGGAGTAATATAATAAAATTTGGCATGTACGAGTATATGGATCTTTATTGATTTTTATTGATTTTATTAATTTTTACGTAAGAAATAAATAAAAAATTTAAGTGCTTAATAAAACAGTTTACCAAAAGGATTTTAGTTCTTCAAGTGTAAGTAATATTGGTGAAAACAACAGCCGACATCATTCTATCGAACAAGTTGTGCCCTTTGATTTGTCAACTAAACTGTGCCAACCTCCACGACTTGTCTATACCGACGAAATGAAAAATTCAAATAAAAACTCTTCGGGCTATACCTGTACAATGGTCTCGTATACTCTCTATAGTCCCCCGGGTGACGTTATCCTGGCCGTTATAGGGGAATTTAATTGCTTTTGGCTTGTGTTTTATTGCCGGTAAAATCGGTACTGGACAGCGATAGAATAAACAAACACTTTTAGATCCCCAATCATTTAGTAGTGGGGAAAATGTGTCTATTGGTCGGTATTGAGAAAATGTGCTACATAGAGAGTTTTAGATGTTGGGAATTCCGGTCAGGTTGACAAAAACGCGGTGACACGGATCAGGATAAATGTGTGGAAATTCATTAATTAACACCGTAACGCAAAAAGTTGTTAGTGTATTTAATGTACATAAAAATACGATAGGGAGGACTGTAGAGACACCAGCAGTGTGGTTATTTTTTCAAACCGTCCGGAAAATTATGCATTGCATACACTCTTGCATAAACTTTTTTCTTGGGATATTCATTTATAGCATTTCTCTACTACCCATCTGTGATTTCGTTTGTGTATTACAGATTCATAATTCTAACAAATTGTACAAATTGGGACGGGTAGATTCTAAACATGCTTATCGAGGATTCTTGAATTGAATGATTAGAACAGAAACAAATTTTTGTTTTATAAATTTTAAAATGCGATTTGGATTTCCTAAAAGAGAACTTGATTATATGCGAGAATGTTAGCCATAGCCTTAGCTCAAGGCGACCTTAAAAATACTTCCTTGACTTGAATTTGTATTTATAAAACGTCCTTGACTTATTCGTCAAGGAAAAAGTTAAGGACTCCTCAACCCAAGTAGGCCTGTTCGGTACCGAGATTTCAGTACCGGGTTTCGGTTTTTTCAATACCCGGTACCACAAGCGGTTTCCCTGACTCAGTTTTTTTTTCAGTACCGACGGTTTTTTTTAACCATAAGCCGGTTTTTTTGAGTACCGGGTTAAAAACCGGTACCAAAAACCGGCTCATGGTTGAAATGAATCGTTCTTCTTACCTCGGTACCAAAAAGCCGACTTGTCGGTCGGTTTTTTAACTCGGTACCAAAAAAAACGGGATATCGGTATACTTTAGAATATCGGGTCCGGTACCAAGTGAACACCGATTTTGTACCGGGATCCCGGTTTTTGGAACAGGCCTAAGCCAAGGAATGAAATGTTATTTTCAATAACTATTTAAATAAAAATACGATATTTGGTCGGCAAAAATCCTACTTTGATGGACTTTTGCAGGATGGCTGGGGATGGCCTCTAAATTATGGGAAAAAAGTCCCTACCGATTGGAGGTTCGAAAAAAAGGGAAGAAAGAATGCATTTTTTTAAGTTTTTAACAGATATTTCAAAACCGGCCAAATAGACAGCAAAATTATCGGAAAACAAAAAATACTACATTAAATTACCTTTCCAAAGATATATAACACATTGGAATTTTGTTGTAAAATTCGGCGCTATACTAAAAAAAAATTAGAATATTTTAATTTTAGAATATTTTAATTTTAGACCTTTATGGGAGATAGCACCCGTAGTTTTTATCCGATTGAGACGATTTTTGGTTGGTGGTATCATTTTGATTTCCAGTACCGATAAAATTTTAGCTTCCTGCTCAGTTTTGGGGGGAGTTCTGGACATGCCATTTTGATAAATTCAAAAATGGGGAAATATGGATATTTGATCGGAGCAACCCAATTTTCAGAAAAAATCGTCTAAAACTTCTTGTGAATATTAACATAAAATCACATGGCTGAACTTTTGTTTTTCCAAAGTTATGGAGCTTTTTAAAAAGTTCTAAAATAAAAATATTCTAATTACTTTTTTAATTTCGTGCCGAAGTTTTTAATAAAATTATCATGTACATACATATTATCATTGCAAAACCAATTTTATGTAGTTTATTTGAATCTCAGACCATTTTTCTGTATTCTGTAACCCAGTGATGTAAGTTTTTTGCCGTTCGAAGGCCATATTTTGATTTATATTTCTTCGGTTAAATTTCTTTAAAATCATAGTATGTAATGATTTCTACTTTGATACTTTACAGAAAGCAATTGGTTTTACTATAGAGTTGTCACTCGTGTTTCAAAATGGAGAAAAAACGAGTCATTTTTTCTGCGTCAGAGAAAAATTGTTTCCGTGATTTGGTATTAAAATACCAATATATCATTGAAAGCAAAAGAACAGACAGCTTTTCGTTAAAAGTAAAGCAAAATACTTGGAGCAGCATTGTAGAGGAGTTCAATGCAAATCCAGACAACAGCAAAGTATGTAATTATAATCACATAACTCGAACCTCACCGATTGCGTAAATGTTAACGTTTTTTTATTTTTCAGAAAACAGTTAAGCAGCTAAAAAAATTATGGGACAACCTGAAGTCCGAAAGGAGAAAAGAGTTGGCGCAGAGGAAGATTATGGAGACTGGTGGCGGCCCCATAATGGCAGCACCTTTGGAAGATCATACGGATGGAATCTTTCCCACATTATCCACTGAGCTCCCCAATGCAATTTATAGTGATTCAGTCATTCCCGATATGGATGGCGATGAGGAGTGTGTTCGAGACACTGTTGTTATAACGCCTACATATCAGCCAGACATAATAATAGAAGGTATAGCAATTCTTGCCAGATGTTTTGAAAATAGTTATAGATATTTGTACAAAAAAAAAATTCAGATTCTTGTCCCCCAAACACAACAGCTACGCCATCTACCAGGCCAACGTACCAAACGGAAGGAAGACACCTCCGCGTAAGCAGAATACAGAAATTGATTGACAATGACAATGAGCTTCACGTCCTCCTTATGGAGGAACAGAGGGCCAAAATAGAATTGGCGCGAGTGGCAACTAAAAGAGAGGAACTAAAATTAAAAGCGGAGGAGGAAGAGCTGGAGTTTAAACGAAAAAAATGGGATCTGGAGCTAAAAGCATTAAAAAAACAATGTAGCTAGAAACCTAAAAAATATTGTTATTATAAGGAGCTTTTAAATAATGTTTAAAGTTATAATTGTTAATACGTTCAATAAAAACCAATTTGAAAACATGTTGTCTGTAAAAGTCGCTGTCTAATAATAGTACATACAATCTTTATGAGCGCCAGATGAATTATTTCTGGTCAATAAGACAAAGCAAACGGTTCGGGCTTATGAAATTGGTAAGTTCAGCGAGTTCCAGTCATTCATCATCGAAAGTAGCAATGGACATCAGTCTTCCATACGCACAACATAATTATTTTAGATTTAAAATTGTACGATAAATTGTATAGTGTGCTTTACGAGCGTCAGATCGATTGTCCAATTGCTGTATTTAAGTCGCGAAATGAAAAGATCTTGTCGGGTTGAGGTACATTGCAAGACTGGTTTTATTTCAAGTAGATATCAATGTATACATGGAGTAGTGTACAATGTAGACGAGTATTTCTAATGTATCGTGTCAATTGTATATTTTAACACTCTCACTTTAAAATTATATAAATAATCAAATATCTTCGTTAAGTAAATTAAATTAGAATTAATTTAACAAGTTTTTTTTTTTTAATTTTAACAATAAAATAAGATATTAACATTTAATTAAAAAAAAAACAAATAATTAAAGAAATTTACTGAATAAATTCAAACCAAGTAAATAAATAAATAAATATTCATTTATACTTCATTTTAATCCCATGGCATTATTACAAAATAACTGCTTGTTCTTACAAACTGCCTTTGTTAGGTTATCCGCAACCATTTCTTCTGTTGGAATAAATTTAACGCTGATGGTTTCGTCTTCAGCCTTTTCGCGTACAAAATGGTACCTAATATCAATGTGCTTAAATCGCGGTCTGAATTCGTCCGACTCAGACAAGTTGATGGCACCCTGATTATCGCAAAATATCGAAGTCGTTTCATTGAAACTCCTATCAATTTCCGCACTGAACTGCGTCAGCCAGATTACTTCTTGCGTTTCTGATGCTAAGGCCATGTACTCGGCCTCAGTGCTCGACAAAGCGACGGTCAGCTGCCTACGACTATTATATTCCATGTGATAGCTCCGTTGCATATTTTGAACAGATATCCAGTGTAGGAACGACGATTATCCACTTCCGAAGCCCACTCTGCATAGCAATATCCAATAAGATCGCTGTTATGGCTTTTAGTGTATACCAACTCATAGTTTAGAGTTCCTTTTGTATACCGGAATATCCTTTTCATTGCTTTCCAATGAGTCATATTGTGATTTGAATTGAATCTGCTTACGGCACTGACTGAAAAAACAATATCGGGTCTTGTACCTTGAACTAGATATAGCAGAGATCCAACTGCTTCCTGATATGGAATATTTCCATCATTTTCATCATTCGACGTCATCTTCGCAGACAATTTTTGACTGATATCAGCTAGGGTAGATCTTGGTTTGCAGTCCTGCATACAAAAACGTTCCAAAATTTTCTTCGCATATGTTGATGGGTCCAATTCGATTCTGTTGGGTGTTTGTGTTATTCTAATTCCAAGACATTCTTTGACTCTGCCCATATCTTTCATTTTAAAAGCCGAATTTAATGTTTGTTTCAATTCGTTCTAGGGTAAAAGTGGGTTAGATGCCCCAGGAGTATAGATGCCCCAATTGCAAGTGCTATTATTTACAGACAAAAAACGAAAAAAAAATCTATTCGTAACGAACGCCCATCGTGTCTAGGTAACAGTACGTGCGTTGTTATCTTCCGAGCAGTGCGCCTAGCCGGGTCGTGAAATAAAAGCCAAAAGTCGATTTTCAACTCGGGTGAATCTGCCAGTGAGTGTTTTTTCGATCGCTCGGAACTTTTCGTTGCGTGAAGTGATTTTCATATACACAAATATTTTCCTCAGTTGATGAGGTGAGTTTTAAATTCCAGTGGAGATTTTTCATTTTTTATAATCAGATTTTTTGAAAAACGGTGGGGCATCTATCCCCCTAAGAAAGGATAGATGCCTCAATTTTTGAGGGTATAGACGCCTCCAAGGCATCTATCCCCCATTTTCCAATCAGTAAAATCAGATCATTATAACATGCAATGTGTCGTTATAGATATGCCTCGTAAGTACGTTCGGAAAGCAGGAGCCATTCCTCGAGGTAACTGGTCGGAAGAATCACTTTTGGCCGCATTCGACGAGCTCGAAAAAGGGGCAGGAGTAAACGATGTATCTCGTCGTTTCGGAATTCCTGCTAGAACGCTTCGACGGAGATTCAAAACAAGAAATGCTCGGAAATTGACATTGGGTATATTTTTATCAGTTAGAGCTATATTATAAATGAAATTAAATGTTTGATATTTCAGGAAAACATCCAACTCTAGGGTTTAATAATGAGAAGCGGCTTGTTAATCACATTCAAAAACTCGAAAGAGCTGGATTTCCTCCAACACGCAGAATGATACGCAGGTTGGCGTTTGAATTTTCTGAAAAGCTTTCAATTAACACTAATTTCGATAAAGAAACACGAATGGCTGGGCCTCACTGGCTGAAATCTTTTCTTGAAAGAAATCGTGAGTTGACCATTCGTCAGGCTGAAGGTTTATCCTTAGCAAGAGCACAAGGACTCAACCGAGATGAGGTTAACAAAATGTTTGAGCTCTTACTGAAAGTTCTTACTGAGAACGACCTTTTGGATAAACCCGAAAGATTGTACAACATCGATGAAACAGGTGTTCAATTAAATAACACGCCAGGAAAAGTAATTGCTTCTAGAGGGGCAAAAGTGGTAAACAGTATCACTTCCGGTGAAAAGGGCGAAACACTATCAGTTATAGCTTGCTGCAATGCTATCGGGAACTTTTTGCCTCCTGTTGTCATTATTAAAGGCGTAAACAAGAAGCCTGAGTTCCAGGATGGGCTTCCACCAGGGTCGGATGTTTACATGAACAGGAAATCAGCATACGTCAACTCTGACTTATTTCTGAAGTGGCTTAAGACTCATTTCATTCCCAAGAAGCCTCAAGGAAAGGTTGTTTTGCTTCTTGATGGCCATTCTTCTCATACCAATGCTATTGAAATGCTTCAAATCGCAGATGAAAATGACATAATATTATTTTGTCTACCCAGCCACAGCACTCAAGCGCTACAGCCACTGGATCGTAGTTTCTTCAAACCGTTTAAAACATTTTTTGCTGCGGAGACACAAAATTGGATGAATACGCACAAAGAAAGGAAAATTAATCGGTTAGTTGCCGGAAAATTAATTGGAAATGCGTGGATTCGAGCTGCAAATTCATCCAATGCAATATCAGGATTTAAAGCTTGTGGAATATACCCGTATAATCCCGAAATAATTCATGAAAGTTTTTTTACTATCTCCGATAATGCGGTGACTCCATCCCTCTCAGCTACTACGGAAGGGGAAGTGATAGTACCCTCTACTTCTAGAGAGCCACTGCAGGAAATCCTTGTTGTACCACTTTCATCCAATGAAACTAGTCCAGATGTTTTTGAGCGACAACTTATTAACTCGAGCCCTACAAATAATGTTAGCAGCGGTTCCACTTTAAGGGAGAAGGACACACCCAGCAAATTTTTGCAAGAATGCTCTCCTGTTCCCTCTATTCCTGCTGCAACTTATAAAAGAGGAAAACAATCTGCTGCTGTCTTAAATTCAAAAGAAAATATTAGCGCCAAAAAAGCAAAGGACACCCCTAAAGTCAAGAGACTCAGCAAATCCAAAAGACTGGCTCGAGTATCAAGCTCGGACGGAAGTGACATGTCTAATGGAGAAACTTCCAACACATGTAAGGAATGTTTCGAGGAATACGGAAAAACAAAGACGGGTGAAGAGTGGATTAAGTGTATCATGTGTAGGAAGTGGCTACATGAGAATTGCACCATATATGGTGACTACTGCAACAAATGTGGCCACAAAAAGCGTTTAACTCTCCATAATATTAAAAATAGGAAATAATAATTTGGCCTGATTATTACTTTTACATTGACGAAAGTATTTATGTTATTAAAATGAATATTATATTGTTATGCCTT
Source organism: Microchrysa polita (assembly GCA_949715475.1). NCBI lineage: Eukaryota > Metazoa > Arthropoda > Insecta > Diptera > Stratiomyidae > Microchrysa > Microchrysa polita. The sequence continues at coordinate 126,404,733 of OX454415.1, read as the reverse complement.
ACTTTAATAAAAACACGAAATTTGTTGTATTTAGTGTTGTATTTTTTTTCACTTTTTGGAACTCATTTTTTGAAATTTACTCAAATTTTAAATAATTTTTCCCTTGGGGCAACTATACTCACGTTCCAATATGCATTGGGGCATCTAACCCATAGAGGAGGCGACTATCCTCATATCTAGTGGTGTTTTTTCAAGGCTATAATTGCTAAACTTTGACAGGTACGAAAAATCGTTACTGTAAAAATAGTTGCTAATAGATGAAAGAAGAGGTACATATAAGAAAAGCAGAAATTAAATCTTTAACTTGCGAAATGCAGCCCCAAAACGAAAAGTGGGGCAACTATCCCACTTTTACCCTAAATACTTTCATCTTTCCAAAATATTAGGATGTCATCGACATACATATGTATGTAAATGCCTATTACAAAATGAATATCATCAGTGTAATATACACAAGGATCCATTTTGGACTTTTTAAGCCCAAATGATTTCAATACAGCTTCCAGTTTCAGATTCCAATTTCGGCCTGATTGCTTAAGTCCATATATCGCTCGGTTTAATTTGCAGACTCGTTGTGTTCCATCATTAAGGATTCAGGTTGTTGCAGGTATATGTCTTCATCAAGATCGCCTTGTAAGAAGGCAGTAACGGCGTCCATTTGGCTAACAGTAAGATTATGCTTCACTGTCAGAGTCATTAAAAACCGAATCGAAGCATAACTTACTACGGGTGAATAAGTCTCGTGATAGTCAACGCCGTACTTTTGGGGACAACCCTTGGCAACTATAATCGGGTTTTGTATTAGTTTTCATTATCAACAAGCTTAATTTTAAAAATCCATTTCGATTGAAAAGGTCTTCTCCCATAGTAGGTAATTTAACCAAATCCCATGTTTCGTTCAGCTTCAAAGAATTCATTTCGTCCGCTTCATTGACCGTAAGAGGGTCATCATCATAGTCTCAATTTAAATTGTATGTGACAGGTTTTCCGTATTTCGTTGTACTCTTCTTCGTTCTTTCCGATCGTCAAATCATTGTTGAAGGCGTAATAGGAGATTCTGATGAAAAATCGGGATCCAAACTACGTCGATCGACTGTAACCGGTGGGCCAATTACAAGTTCGTTTTTAAAAATGCAATAAAATGAACAAAATTATTTTTTCTTCCATGTCTTATGGCTTTCTAATAAAGTAAGTAAGCTCCCATTAATGATGGAACACAACTTCATTCAAGTGGCTGCCCCGATTGGCGTCGCAGTAGCGCATTCTAATACACCAATTTTCCAAGACCCTTGTTATGGTTTCGGGCTGTAGCCAGTGGCGGATTTACCAGTAGGCTGAGTAGGCTTGAGCCTAGGGCGGCAGATTTCAGGGGGCGGCAAATTCTAGGAAAATATTTTTTAGGTTGTTCACACTGCCGTGGAAGATTGTAGGATGTAGCACTTATCATCATTATACGGTTTGGAAACAGGCAAAACGTATTTTTACCATCAGTGAGATATAAACATGAAAAGGCATTTGTCGCCATTGTCTAAGAGCGTCAAACATTGAAGGCCATTGAAGCTTAAATTCGAAACCAAGATCCTTCCATTTTTTTCATATGCCTTGCTATGCCCAACCTTTAAACAACATTAGCTGCTTTGGCTTTTTGTCAGTTCGACATATCAGAAATTGCAAAAAAAAATTATGATATAAATCCAGAAATGGAAAACACTAAAAAAAGTTATTCTGACAAGCATTAGTCTTCATCCGAAAAACCATTCTCCTCTTCTTGTAATCAAGATGATCGAGTTTTCTCCTCGTCTTGTAATCAAAACCATCGAGTTTCAGAGGAGTGTTAAGCTTGAAAAGGGCATCAGCATTAATTCAGCTTAATTTTTTAGGGCAGGAGTATACATTTTTAGGTTTTTTTTTTAAATTGCTCTGAATCTGTGTCTTGGATGTGACTTAAAGCCGGAAATTTGACGCTGAACTCAAATTTTAAAGTTATGCCATTTCTATTGATGGTGTTTTTTTTTCAAATAAATGTTACTATCGACTCTGCCAATTTTCCCCAACCAATACAGGAAACACACTCGCCACCGCACGTAATATAACACAAATCAAGTTGTTTTAATTTTTTATTATATTATACTAGGGGGATTCGCCCCTGCTCGCTACGCTCGCCATCCTTACCCCTGCACTGCATTTTTATATACATATAGAAGGATTCCTCTAAACCAGTCGCTCCAAATTGTTTTCAGATCAAACGCCCTTGTAAAGTTTTCTGAGCCTGGCGCTCCCAAAAAAATTTTATCCAAAAACCAAAAACATGTGTTTTTTTCGTTGTCAGTTCGGTAATCATCATGGCTTCAGTCATACCTCGAGAAACATTATTGCCATTATTGTAGCGACCACGATCCGCAAGTGCTCTTCCAAGGATCATTGTATCCAAAAAGACTATAGCTGGTTGGTGCGGTTTATATAAGAAGCGCGAGCTTAGGCATCAATTTCAATCAGCCGAAATAAAAAATCACTTGATTTTTTTTATTTCGGCCTAAACTATTCTTAGCGGTGCCGGTGTTCATCGAACAGATTTGGTTACAGCTTTTTTATGAAAGGATATAAAATATTTGGCCGATGTATGGCAACAACGGATTACCTCCGGGTGATTTCGAAAGAATTTTTATTCAAAATTGTGGTCTAGAAGCAAACTATAATTCATAAACAGCATCTATAGGTATTTGAGCCTCCCACCGTGTGGAATTCACCGCTTTAAATCGATTCGCCAAACAGAAAATTTTTGCATAAGCTTTACACTGTGATAAATACTAAAGAATACTCAGGACCAGTGGCGTTACGTTTTTCAAATTACTTGTGTTCGAACTCAAAGCGGGGGCCCTTTCTTTATACAGTCAAATTTTAGATTAATTTGTCGCCCTGAATATTTGCATTGTCTTTATAAAGCAAATGCTGCTACGGTAGCTTGTTCTTTGATGTAAATTATGCCGAAGCTACGCCATTGTTACAACGGATAAGAGCTGCCAAAACATCCTTAGAAAAAATTCTCTTGAAATCAATTAGATTGACGAATTTCCAAAACGAGTTGGAGAAATTCCATGTCAACTTGACGAATTTCGAAATAATGTTGTTAATGTTGGCGAATTTGCATTACAAATTGATGAGTTTCTATTCTAAATTGACGAACTTCAAATCATGTTAATAAATTCCCATTATAAATTGACATATATCCAGGTCAAATTCACGAACTTCCATTTCTGATTGATAAACTTCTAAATCATGTTTTAAGTTTCTATCACAAATTGGCAAATTACAAAATCTGCGAAACTCTACGAAATTCCATTAAAAATTGCCGAATTTCAAGAGCATGTTGTCAAAATTTTTTATTCATTTCAAATTGACGAATTTCCAGATCAAATTAAATTACCTCCAAATCATGTCGGGGAATTTCAATTCCAAATTTGCTATTTTCAGAATCGTGACGAATATTTATATACATATATTCAAATAATATATATTCAAATTGTCGGATTTCAAAATCATGTTGCTGTATTTTCAGATCAAATTAATGAATTTCTATTTCGAATTGGTCTTGATTCGTCAATTTAAAATTGAAATTCGTCAATTAGCAATGAAAAATTCGTCAACTTCTAACGGAAATCCGTCAACCTTATTTTGAAATTCGTCGATTTGTCATGAAAATTGGTGATGGAAACATAATGTGGAAATTTGTAACTTTGATCTGAACTTTCTTCTATTTGTAATGGAAATCCTCCAATTTAACATGGAATATCTTCGATTTGTAATCGAAACTCGTCAATAAAATTTTGAAATTCGTCAACTTTTAATGAAAATTTGTCAAAATAATTTAGAAATTTGTCAAGTTGGAACGTGGTTGTGTCAATATTTTTAAGTTAAAGCCTAAATTTTTACTTGTGGCATAAATCGGCGGTACTTGTGTTCGTTAGGTACTTCAGCGTTTTTTTTTTTTCAAATAAATGTTACTATCGACTCTGCCAATTTTCCCCAACCAATACAGGAAACACACTCGCCACCGCACGTAATATAACACAAATCAAGTTTTTGCGCCCTCAAAAAATGACCATTTATATTTGAAACATATATGCCTCTCGGCTTTTGGGGCCCTTTTAGATTGGGGGCCCGTGTTCCAATGCACACATGGAACCCCATACGTTACGCCACTGCTCAGGACCCACGAGGCGGAAAGTTCGAAGATGACACGTATTTAAATAGAAAGTCAAAACTGAAAATAATTGGAGGTGAATAAAGCATAATTCTATCCGAATATTCACTATCGACAAAAAGTTGGATTTCAGTAGGGGCGGCACTTTGTGAATAGCCTACTGGCGGGAAATTGGTAAATCCGCCACTGGCTGTAGCTCACGGATTGCTTGGGTGATATTGGCCTTAAGGGCTTAATTCGTTTCTGGATTGTTGGCGTAACATCGGTCCTTAACGGTTTCCCAGAAAAAAAAGTCCAAAGGGGTCAAATCACAGCTTCGAGGTGGTCAATTGACATCGCCAAGATGGCTGATAACATGATTTGGGAATTTGCTGCGTAAAAGATCGATTGTGGCATGGGCTGTGTGGCATGGCGCACCATACTGCATGAACCAGAGGTCGTCCAAATCCATGTCTTCAATTTCTGTACAAAAAAGTCGGATAACATGGCTCTGGGCTAGACAGCACTCACTTTGAAAATAAGTTTTCAATTTTTCCCAACGTTGTTCAAGCGTAAAGCGACTCATTTCGTTCCGCGGAGGAATAATACTGACTTTTTATCAAGATTTCGAACGAAAAACAGCTGTCAGTGTCAAACTAACCTATGATTTAAAAACGAACTTGTAATTGGCCCATCCTGTAGTTACATCGGGCGATGAAGTTGATGTATCCTCCTTGAGGGTAAGGTGGTCATCAGCTTCGTCTTGACTGTAATCTTTTACATCGGTGTTGTCATCGCGTTTCAGCTTAGTTTTATCGTCGGTTTCGTGTTTAACGTCATCTTCTCTCACTGCTTGTAAATCGACACGTATGTACTTTCGACCGATTCAATAAGGATAGGTATACTGACATATTAACAGCCTCTGCCCAGTAACGCTTTCCGAGATTTGCATCTACCAGCAAACATTTCGCCTTCTCCACAATTGTCCGATTAAACCTTTAGGCAACACCCTTCTTCTGGGGTGTAAATACGTTAGTAAGTTCGCGTTCAATTACGTTTTCCTTTAAAAATGTGTAAAAAATCACGTGAAACATATTCAGTGCCGGTATCAGTTCGCAGAATTTTAATTTTCCTATCAGTTTGATTTTCGATCCATGCTTTGAATTCAATAAACGTAGGAAGTACCTCAGTTTTTGATTTCAGGAAATAAACAAACGACTTCCTCGTAAAGTCGGCGATAAATGTGAGAAAATATCGAACCCCACCAATAGACATGTTCTCCACCGGGTACCACATAAATCCGAATGTATTATCTCAAGCTTTGTACTAGTGCGGGTTGTGCTAGATTTGAATGGCAATCTTTTCTATTTCACATAGGCACATATTTGGCAGTTTTCAAATTTATTATTATCAGAAAATTAAATACCTGATACGACACCGTTTCGCATTTTATGCAAATCTGCATCTATCTATGCCAGGTTGTCGATGTTTCCATTTTGCGTGATGGAGTCAGCATGCATCTCTCAGCTTCGGCTTTAAGCTTCTAAACGACATCGACTTGCTTGCAACATGCCAAATAAGCCATTTCGGCATCGCACACGGCACATCCGTCACTGTTGAAAATACTGTATTGTCCTTCTCAACAATCTTCGAAGTCGATAGTAGATTCGCTGAGAGATCTGGAACGTATTATTTTATCCACAGACGACGACGTTCGATTCTCGACTAAATTGACACTGCAGTCATGTGATAAGAGGCGCCGCTACCAATATCGCTTGCCAATTTGCCATTTGATACAACAGCCAAAAAAGCTTTTTTTCGCTGATACTGCTTTTTCTCTTGGAACTTGTTTTCAGCACTACTGCTCACCTTGCTTCTGCATTCGGCCGCCTTATGACCCTTCTGGTGACACTTGTGACAATTAAATGGGAACTTATTTTTCGGGTTCTTCAAACTTTGTAGGTTATGTCGCCTTTTACTTAAGAGGGCACTTTCAGCTACACCGCCATCGTAGTTCATGTCAAGTAGTTCAAGCCTAATTTGATCCGGCCGCTACCTTCGAAACTCATCACCAGTGGTTGAAATTCCACAGTGAGCCCCGCCAGCATGATGCAGCTCAGCCACTTGTTTTCTACGTTGAATCCCATGTCATCCAACTTACTCTTGATTTGCATTGTTTCATCGATATAGATTTAGATAGACTCGCAATTTTCAAAGCGCACTGATATAAGTTGATGCAGCAATCCGGCACAGCGCATCATTCCTTTGTCCTCACAGGCATTCTTTAACGCGTACCACGCTTCAATCGGAGTCTAGTACTTTTTCACGATGGGGTAAAGTGACTTTTCTACGTTCAAAATTAAACAAGACAAAGCCATTTCCAACTTTTCTACGTTTTTATTCTCATCTGCGTCTGGTGCATATTGCTTCGATTCAATCTTGGATGCAATTCTTCAGCTTGTGTAATGCCAGAAAATGCGACATTGCAAACGACCACGAATTATATTATTATTATTTTCGGCTCCTTTGAGCTTTTCCATTGTTCCGTTGAATTTCTCCATCGTGGTTTCACGTTCGCGCCGAAATAATGGGCTCCGTAGCATAAGTACGCACCTCGTGCTTCGCTACTTCACAAATTATTATCACAATAATTTATTATAGCCGTACGGATTATTCTCTTATCGATTGCAATCACGACAAATTTTCGCCGATTTCAAATATTTCCAGATTCGGTCCAGAAACAACCTGTACGTTGACACTGAAGTTACCTTTCCAATTTCGAAAGTTTTCTCCTTCAATCCTACCTGGGTTTTCGATTGGTATTTGGGCGCAGTCAAAGCACCCTACCACTCCGGGGAAACTCGCCACGTTATACAATTTCTCTTGTACAGTGCTGATTTCATAAGGGAAATTTTACGTAATCTGGCAGATTAGTTGCCAAGATTTGAGACATTTTTTTAACCACTGACTCATGTGTCTATCTAAAAAAAAAGTTAAATCAGCACAGCAGATCCGTTTTACTGGAAAAAAATTTACATGGTAATTTCCCGTGGTATAAAACCTTAGTACCACAAGTGCCTTAAGGCTTGCAGGTTTAGGAATACCTCTCATTCTAAATGATTCCAGTTTATTTTTCACAAGATATGCTTTAAATGTAATGGAATTATTGTAAAAATCCGTAAATAAAAACACATCCACCGTAAATAAGTCCATAAGCTATACCTTTAATCAAAAAGATTCATAAATAAACTTTCATACACAACCTTCAACGTTGTTTGTTGCATTTATCAATTCTTTATATGTTTGTGTTTCTGCTACATTTTAATGCACTAAAGAAGAATCAATTTGAACAAAGATGAAAAGAATTTATAAAATTTCCATAGAAAAATTTCAGAAACTTCAAAAGATTTCTCAAAAAAAGAAAACACGCACTGATGCGAATAGCATTCCACTGAAAGTTTGTTTTTGATTAATAGCATTCGGTGTAAATACCTTTTTATGCCCACAAGTGCAGAAATATAACTGAAAACATGTAAAAATTCAAAAACGAAATAACGAATGAATCAATCTAAAAATTCTTTTGCAATATTAATAGATTTTAAAGACTTTCACACACACAACATTTTTTTATGGGCAAATCTCATTAAGTTTTGTGAAAATAAATAAAATCATGAAATAAGAGGTAAACTGGAAATTCGACCATAAAAGGACGTATCAGCAAATTTTCCAGCGATTCATTTGTTTTAAAAAAGAATATTCAATTTTATCTAGCTTCTCAGTTTGCTGATTTTATAGGTTTTCATCAACATCCACAAGAAACATGTATCTTTCTTTGCATCTTATCTTGGAGTATCATAAATCAAACTTCCCGCTGAAAACTGATCATCCATTCGCTCTATAGTACAAAATATATTTTCTAAAGCAAATACGCTTTTTGTAAGATACAATAAACTTTGCAACTTGGATAATAATAAATTTATGTACCTACTGGCATGGCATTTGATCCAAACGCGAGGTGTCGACATGTTTGCTTTAGTCATAGAACAAAAAAAAAAATACCCGTACGTATACATCGGAAAATAAGTATGTACATACATATCATAAAGTATTTTGACATGACGTTGAAGATACTGGTGATTGCCTTGGTAGGTATTGTTGTGTGATCGTAGATAATAATCTTTTGATAAATATAATCGCAAGATGGATTTAGCAGAGTATCGCAATCGTAGGAGAATCCCTGGCTAGCCAGTAAGGATGAAATATAGAAACCATTACATCATTAATTTCATTTTGAATCGCCCAAGTGCTGAGCAGGACTTTTTTTCCCTCTGAAGTAACTGCTGTTGTCTAAGCTGAATGTGTGAAGATTCACACTAAATGTCAGTCGATGTAATGTTCTCTTTTTTAGGAAAAAACTTACACTCGCATTGTAACAAACGCTCCACACAAAGCAAAGTTTCTTACCTATGCCTCTGTGACACGTATTTTGAAAAAGATGTTTCTATGTTTCTCCGTGAAAGAAGAACAAACGACGGATTGGTTATCTTAAAAAATATCCGATTAGACTAAGACTAGGCTAAGTACTAGCACTTTAGCAGCAAATTAGGGTTACAAAATGATAAACGACAAAAGTCGACTTTATCACATTGCTTCTATTTCAAATCAATTGCCATTTAGACGAGCGTGCATTACATTATTTAGTTTTAATATTTACTTCAAAACACAATGAAAACTGAAAACATTTCGGCAGGAGTCCATGGGGTCCGCACTCTGGCTACGTCCCGGAATTGGCCAGTTGTCCGTTTAAGACCCTTCCGGCATAATACGCCATATTAGCTACTGCTTTGATAGGTAGGTATGCATTTGCGTGAAGTTCATGGTCAGGGGCGTACGCAGAAAAATATTTCGGGAGGGGTTTTAGGAACAAGGTTCACGTTAGCCCTAATCCAGCGTGATAAAATAACTGAGGTCTAATCTGAAGCTGTGAAACATAAAAGCAAATTTTGACATTTCCAGTTTCGGCTGCCCTACACTCAGAAAAATGCGTCTAGTATGCTTAAGTTTTTTTTATACCATTACTTCAATGAGACGCCAATTTACCAGGTTTCTTCACAAAAGTAAACAGATACAATAATTAATATAGCTGGACGAATCCTATTGAGATATTTCGTATGGAAGAAAATGTTAATAATTTCCTTGTTATTAATTTATTGAATGGGAAGTGCTATGGGAATTTTTATAAAAATACAGTTCGATCAAAATACGCTCCAAATGTTTTTTTTTATTATAGGATCTCTCCTATTAATGTACCAGTATATATCCTATTAAAGAACAATAAGACGATCTGTTTGTTTTAAAACGGTGCACCTTTTGGAACAAACGGATATTTATTTGGTGAAAACAATGGTTCTTATATTTTTAAAGTAATCAGATTTTTCCTATTGACCATAACTAGTTTAATGGGATTTCCCATTGGTATTTTTCTGAGTGACCTTTGAGAAAAACTATACACGTGATCTTTCTCCGCTAGTCAGAACTGGGTCATAGTTTTCTACAATTTTTTTTTTGTAGTGCCTGGCTAGTGCCAGTCCTCTCAAGAACAGGAACATATTGCCCGTAACTCACTGAGTACTGTCTCTCGCTCATTGTCGATAAAATTTCTGCATAAATTGCTTCGATGACGGGTTACTGGAAAATCACTTTCCGTCTTCATATAAAGACGTACTCATTTAGCAAATCAGTGAAATCATAGTCCGTCACATGATGAATCTGTCCACAGTGGGTTTCAAAACCATTGCCCTGTGCTTCGAAGGCGATTACCCTAGCCACTATTCCAACCAACCTACTGTCTAAAATAGTAACATTACATCTGAAAATTTCGTAGGGGGTTTGAACCCCCATGGTACCTACGTAGGATCGCCACTGTTCATGGTCAACCTATTGCGTCACAGGTACGTTCAGTAGGTATGGACGCATACCCAGCATATAAAGCTTTACAAATCTCGAAAATCTGACTAACTTAACTGTCTTGTTTTTTCCTATTCATTGACTGATTTGCTACAAGTAGGATGTCCCAAATTGGGTGGTCAATATTGATAAAACAAATTGTTTAAGCACAAACGCCATTAATCGAATTGGTAAAATGTCAGCGTGCTTAGTTCTATAGTTTTTTTTTTTTAATAATTAAAAAGACGTTTTTTTCTGCGAAAAATGACAAACGTCAGGATGGGAACGAATCTGAACATTTTCGCTCCGTATTGCTTGGGAACCTTCGATTTTGTATTCTTCATCCGCACTTAACGACAAATCAGGGGTACTGACCGAAGAAAATACGATTATCAGAGGCAGCTTTATTGTTTACATATACCCAACCAGCATTGGCGTCATAAACCATCGATATAGCCCGAAACAATCTTGACTTCATGCGTCACGAGTCGACGCTCTGTATCTATAGGCCGCTTTGAATGTGAAACGCATTATAGCCAGCTGAGGGAAATTATTCATATTTGACTCCTGAAAAGGAACACCTTAAGGTCGATTCACATTTCTCAATTATCAGTCACAGTCATTTTCCATACAACTCGGCAGATTTCCAGGTATAATATCAAGTTGCCTTAACGCTTAACTTCACAATTCTCATTAGTCAGTAGCAGCTTATATTTGTAATAATGTCGGTTCACTCCTTTAAACTTGGCCATTTGTTTTTCTAGAATAGAACAGTCTTCACCTCCGATAACCCATTGGAAAAGCTATCTACGCCACTGCTGACGGACAAAAGATAAGAGTGCAAAGTATTTATTAAATCCCTAGACCGTGGCTCCGTAGATGACTCTCTAGAACAAAGTTGCCAAAGATGCGGCCCTTGCCTCCCCCCACCTGCAACGCTCCTGGCTGGAAAACCAATGAGCGCCACCCATATTGTGAGGGACCTACAGTAGCTGTCACTAATCGATACTTCTCTGAGCTTGTTAGGTAAAAAGCGATCTTTCGTGGTTATACGCCAAAAAAGGAAGCCGTTCATATTTTCTATCAGTCACAACTGTCAAATTTGTTCCATTCAGCAAAACACATCCCGAACAAAAAACACGCCTAGCACCCTTTCCTCCATCTCGTCGACAAATGTAACCCAAATCTCGGAAAAACGCTAAAGCAGCTGTTGCCTCTATGACAGTAAATACGTATTTTTCAGTATGGTGGGGCGTTTGCAAATATCATTAATTGAAAATATCAAATCAAAGATAATGGTGAGACTGAACCCATTCTAAAATTTAAACCTGCATATGTGTCGGACTATTATTCACAGCTACCTAGCTGTGAATTTTTGTATTCTCAGAAATGCTCCTTCCCTACGTTAGCAATATAATGAAAAAAAAAAAATGCATTAACAAATGTTTTCTCCCTCATATAATTGTTTGGCCCGAAATCACCGTGCAAGCCAACAATGTGGCCCGCGTAAAAATATGAATCGGACACCCCTGCTCTAGAAAGTTGAATACGTTGTATAAAGATCACCACCTAGTTAAAAAGTCATTCCCAACAAGTAGGTCATTTCGGAGTAAGAAGTAGGGATGTCCAAAACCGGTCCATAACCCGGTTATCGTTTTTTTTGCAAAGCCGGTTAGACCGTCTGGTTTTAACCGGGCTCCAAGTACCGGTTTTCCGGTTAGCCGGGTGTTTTCATTGATTTGCCTAGAATTTTAGTAAAAAAACGCTTACACACTCGTATTGCTGGTGTTCGTATCGTATGCAAAATCAACTTAAAATGCACGTACATGATGTAGTAGGACAGCTAATTTAAAAGAGAAACATGTTGAACAAAAAAGACAATCAAATATTATTATTATTATTTATTTACTTCACTCATAAAATTTCTTACAATTGCATACATTTCAAATTCATATTGTATAGTTTCTATTGCATTTTGCATCATATCAAAAAATTCAAAAATTTGTATTAGATATGATAAAGTTTAGTTAGTTTAACTATTTTTCTTCTATTTAAAATTCACTATAATAATTCAATCTAGTTGATTCAATGATTAAAAAAAAGGAAAAATAAGTTAGAAAAAGGATAACAAATAAAGATAAGAAAATAAAATAAAATAAGAGAAAAAATTAAAAACATTTTTTTTTTGATTAACTAAATATTTGGACATCGTTTGTTATAATAATATTTCTTCAGGCGTCTAGTGAAAATTGTCATATTGATGGCAGTGGTTATCTCTTCAGGAAGCCGATTATATAGTTGCAGTCCACTAATCGTTGTTGCATTCATCCTTCTTGTCGTTCTAGGAGTGTCAAATGTGTACTTATTTCTATTCCTCGTATTATAGTTATGCTTGTCACGATTTTTTAATAAAACGTAGTCAGTATTCAAGGCTTTAATCTTAATTTTATGTATAATTTTTACTTTTTCCATTTCCATGATTTCGCATATGTTAAATTTGTTCGTCAATTTATATACTTCCGTTGTAGGCGTCATTCGATGGAATCCAAATAGTATCTTCAGACTTCGAGTCATTAATTTTCCTATGTCATCTAGCATACCTTTGGTACATTGTCCCCAAGTTGTAATATTATATTTAATTCTTGACATTATGTATGCATTGTAAATGAGATTCGCAATGTGAGTATTTATGCGGCCATGTTGCTTGATTGCCAATAATAGACCATATGTTTTTTGCTTTATCGTCTGTATGTGTTTATCCCATTTCAAATTTTCGTCAATTATTAAGCCTAAGTACTTTGTTGACTGCGTCCGATTGATTCGAGTGTTTTCAATAGTTAAGTTTATATCATAGTCATTTTGTTGTGAAGTACTGAAGATTATATACACTGTCTTATCCAAGTTCATAACTAATCCTCTCTCTTTCGTCCATTCATAATATTCGTTAATGCCTCTATTCATAATTTGTTGTAACTCGTCTTTGGTTCTTGCATGGTATATCAAGCTTGTGTCGTCTGCATAGATTGTATATTTTCCGTGTAGATTACTTCGTCCTAAGTTTTGTATAAAAAGGATGTATAGTTTTGGGCCTAATATTGACCCTTGCGGTACACCTATATTAATAATTTTTTCTTCACTTATATGTTCATTGCATCTCGTCTGAATTTTTCTATTATCTAGATAGGTTTCAATCAATTTTCCAGCCACTCCTCTTATTCCCAGTTCGTCAAGTGATTTCAACAATATTGCGTGGTTAACCGTGTCAAATGCCTTTTTCAAGTCAATGAATATCGCAGCTACCGTCAGTCCTTGGTCCATGAGAGCAGTCATTTCCTCCATTATTTTAAAAATCGCTGAGTCAGTGCATCCTTTGTCAATAAAACCATGCTGGTGTTTGTCAAAGCCTATTGTAGTCGTTATGAATTCTGTTAATCTTTTGTCAATAATTTTCTCATAAATCTTGCTGATCGCGTTAAGAATTGAGATTGGTCGGTAGTTATTCACGTCATGACGGTCTCCATGCTTGAAAAGTGGTATAACAATGGCCTTTTTTAAACAATCAGGAAAAATTCCGGTCGTTAGCATTTGATTGATATCTCTAGCAAGAATATCCTTTATTTCATTGGCAATGCATTGCAGGTCTTTAACAGTTATTGCATCATATCCAGCAGCGGCGTCCTTGTTAAGTGAGTTTATTATTGTCAATACCTCATTGGGATCTGTAGGCTTAAGAAATATTGTCTTAGAGTTGTAGTTGCTTGCTGATTCTGCTGTCGATCTAGTTACGTTTTTTGTTAGATTAAGTCCAATATTAGCGAAGTGGTCATTAAAATAGTTTTCTGTGTCTAGTATGTTCATTCCATTTTTTTTCAAGATAATTGTCGAATCTAGTTTGTCACACGCTTTTTCTGTAATTGATGACTTTAAATGTTTCCATAACTTTCGGGAGTCATTTCTAGCGTTTTCTATACCTGAGTTGAAGTGTCTTTCTTTTGCTTCTGTTACGAGCGTCATGACTTCTCGTTTTTTATTCAAAAATTGCATTTTTTTAAATGGGTCATTAGGGTCTTCTTTCATTTTTTTAAATAGAGTCTGTCGTTTTTTTATTTGGGTAATTATATTTTTGGTAATCCAAGTATTATTTCGAGTTCTTATTGTTTTTAGTGTTGTATTATTTATTTTACTAGTTTGAATTATGTCTATAAGCTTATCAAGGTCAGTATTTGGTTGAAGGGCTAATTTTATGTCGTTTTTAATTTTTTCATAATTTATTACTTTAATCGTTATCTTAGTCATTTTAGGTTTTGGTTTAATTGTCATTTTGGCGTTTAAATGTATTATTTTATGGTCTGATATATCGGTATGCTCGGTTTTGAATTGAAACTTATAATTAGTGCAGTTGCTTGTAATAACGTGGTCAATGCAGGTTTTTGTGGTTTCTGTATCTCGTGTCGATTCATCTTTGTTTAAAATAACGTATCCGTTGGATGCCACCATTTCAAGATATTTGTCAGTAATGTAGTTTCTAGCGCTAAATAAATTAATGTTTGCATCTCCAATTAACACAATATCTCTATATTTGTCCATCTTTTCGTCCATGTATTCTATAAACTGTCTGCTACATTCATTAGGCGCTTTGTAAAAGATACCAATTGTCATTTTGGGGCGAGAGTTATCCAAACGGATAACCAAAAAGTTATACTTGATTTCAGTCTCTATGATTTTAAACTGCAGTCCAGTTTTGACAAAGATGCATGTTCCACCTCCAGTTTTTTCTGCTCGACAGTTGTATGCAGCTTCATAGTTTCTCAAACTGGCAGCATTTGTCTCATATGCCGAAAGCCAGGTTTCTGTTAAGCAAATGATGTCGATTGAATTACTGTTCGTCATTATTTCCAGTTCGTCAAGTTTGTATCTCATACTACGAATATTTAAATACATGATTTTTAGGTCGTTTGCAGTTTTACTATTGATTTGATTCATATTTCTTCGTAGTTAGTTCGGCTCTTAATTTCGTCTAATTTTTTCCGGTGAATAGGACATTCCATTGATCCTGCTCTATGATCGATTTTAACATCAATACCATGAACTTTCATACGTATACAATTTATACATTTATAGTGTTCCGATTCTTTGCATATCATAGACGCGTGATCACCAGCGCATTTAGAGCATTTCTCTTCTTGCGGGTTGGGACATTTTTCAGCCTTATGATGATAACGTTGGCAGCGATAACATCTTAAAACAGTATTGTCGTCCCTCACTATGTACATGTCCCAGTCAAGACATAGTTCCTTATCAATAATTCTTTTGTAGGTCTTTCCACTCACTTCCAAAATGTATAAATATTTGTTGCTTTTAAAGAGATTACGCATATGCAGTATTTTTATATGGTCTGTTTCATCAATTGTGTGGTTCAGGCTTAACAATTCTCTTCTTAACTCATCTTCAGTGTATTTTTTCCGGACACCATTTAGAACGACCCTTGGGAGCAATTGTTTGGGTACTGTGATGTTATATTCTCCGCTTAATTTCTCTTTCGCCTGCTGTACAAAAGCTCGATGTCCTTCCTCTTCTGCAGTATGTATGATGATGCCTCCTTTTGAAATTTGTTTGACCCTTGTAATTCCAGACTTTGCCTCCACAATATTGATTTTTGCCTTTATTTCTTTTTTAGTTTCCTCAGATGATTTTTCATTTTTCGGTTTGATTATTATTGCATTTTTTGTTTTATTGTGCTTATCATGATTGCTTTTGATGACTTCTGAATAAGACATTGCTTTCTCTTTTTGTTGTAGTTGGTTAGAAATAACCTCCGCAGCCTCTTTTATAATAAAATTGTCAGATGTGAATTAATTATTTTATTAGTTTTTGGAAAAAAAAATCGAAACATTTACAACAGGGGCCACCCTAATTTCTCTTGCGGAATACGAAATCTTTCGGACTAACCGTCCGATTTTTGACATCCCTAGTAAGAAGACTGGGTCAGGGTTCTTCGACTCAACAGCTGCTATAGGAGACAAAAATAACCTTTTTTGCAACGAGTGTTAGGCCACACACACAAAATCCATGCACTTGCCGAATCCAACGAAACTTCATTATAGAAAAAAATAACAACATGCCCAGCTGTATTTTTTTTATATGGAGTTTTGTTGGATTCCTGAAATCCATGGATTCCGTGTGTGCGGCCTAAGACAAGGGTTGCAATCTATGAAATGAATTTTCGTTCTGTCAAATCAGGATTTGGATTTTTATCCAATAAAATCCTTGAATTGAACGTGGGTGTGCAGCCCTAGGGAATCATTGATGAATCCATTTGCATTTTGTTTTTTTTTTAATTGCAGAATTTGGGCAAGTAAACATTGTAGTTTGGGAGACGATCAACATCTATTTTAATTGCATCAAATCACAAGAAAAACTGTATTGCCTTTAAAGCCGGGAAAAATATTCAAATGAAATCGGATGCGTGACAGATTTATTATTGACAGGATGTTGCGTAAGACAAAGATAATTCTCGAAATACTTTGTTCAGCTCTAAACTTAAATGGATTTTTCTTTGATTTAAATGCTTAAACCTTAAACACTAAGCATAAGCAAAAAGCTATTGCACAATAATTATATTATATATAAATGAATGTTCTTAAAAATGAAATGTTCGGATATTCTCGCACAAGTTCCATATAAATTATCACTGATACACAAAAATTTAAGGTACGCACAACTTTATAAAGATTTCCCCCAAATATACGAAAACAACTGTGTGTATCCTTTCCCTAGCTAGTTAAACTTTTTCCGCTATATTGGAGCCTACAAATATTTTTTTCGTATGCAGTAAAGTTTGCCTTTCATAATATTTTAGCTGGCATCGCGTGGTGTCGATAGGAATGTAAAGGTGTGCCACCACGAGACTGTTCATTCTTTTTTTTTTACCCTTCCTGTTTTTGCGTATAGCATTTCGCCGCTTGCAGTCAATATAGCGAAGCTAAACGGTAAGACTTTAACCTATAAATTTATGAAAACCTCACGAATATAATAAGGTCTTATCTTTGAAAAATGCGGTGGTAAATGTGCCAGCAAGGCGTGTGCAGTGTTGCCAACTGGAAATTCAGAAAACGGCTAAATTTAGCCGGAAAACCGGCTATATTTTTTTCAAAAACGGCTAAAAATCCGGCCAAATAAATTTCAACCAGAAATACGGCCAAAAAATCGGCTAAATCATACAAAACAGTCACATTACGAAAACAAAACACTGATTTTAATAATTTTCTTTCTTTTCTGGAGTACTACCCGTAAACTATGCTTTAGGCAGATTTCTTAGTTTTATTACATGCTCCAATCGCTGGCATTACAGTCAAAATGTACTTTTGTTCGAAATTAGATAGCTCAACTGGCCAAAATTGTTGTATACAGGTTCAATTTCTCGGTAAAGTCCATAACCACATTAGGTTCGAAATTGAGGAACATACAATTCGTAAAAGGAACGTACAATGCGTAACTATGGGCAAGGGCAACCGCATTTATGTATGGATATCTTACCATCATTGCACCTGAATAATTTTATGTTTTGCTTAAAATGTAACCATTTTAGGCCCAAGATACATATCCAAATCATCATGACGATAATCCATCATGATGATGAAAGCTCGAAATTGGGGTGATGCTTTCGTCATTAGAATTCGGCATTTACTTTTGACGTTTGTGTAAAATGTCCCTCACAATTGCGATATTTCGATGAATATTCAGTTCAATAATTTGAGGACACACTTTTCTTAAAGAATTTTAATAGAAATGTGTAAAGTTATTAATGACCAAATGATAGTCCAAATGCGTAATTTGGAACTCGTGCTAATGATGATAAATTTGCGTCATTCGAAAATATGTGTGAGCCCTCCAAATTTTATTTTATTTTCCATAGTTACGAAATTGATGTTCCAAAATTATGAGCTTGGTCGGAAAATGGTATTGATTTTTGATAAATTTGTTGCTAGAAACCCCACAACCCCTACGAAAATGTGTAGCCAGCCAGTATTAAACACATTTGTAATCATTATTTCATGCAACACGCGTACCTTATTCATTCATCACGTTTTCATACAAGCAGCATATGACGATGTCCCGTCCCCCTATTTCATGTATATACGCATTTGCGCCCTATTACGGATAACTATTATAAAATCGTTATTCGTAAACATTATGTAATAGTTAAGTATCATATATAACCAATGCATCAATGAATAATTAAAAAAAACATGTGCGACGGAGAGTCTCGAACTCATCACCTTATGCGCCGAAGGTGCGCGCCCTAACCACTACTCCAGCCAGACTTTACGATATATACGATATATGATCATGTTTTATTCGTGATTCTAACCACCCCAACAACAAAAATCACACTTAAGGAGAAAACCATTATATTTCCTATATGCATGATCCGTCGACATTCCGTCAGCTGACCATCATGTATCTGACTTTCAATGCGTCCTATCGATACATAATGCCGATTCGTGATTCAAGAAGTAAAGCTTATTTGTGGCTATGTTCACCATACATGACGCCGATGCTGGCTGGGTAGTTTCTATGAATCGTCAGACGTTGTGCAAGTAGCTTGACCAGTAAACTACACAAATTAGATTTAAGTGAGTATATATTTCGGGGGCAACTTACCTCCTTCTTCAGCACTTAGCTTTTGTGTTGAAGAAATATATACACACTTAAATTTAACTTTTGTATATGCTACAACAACGAGTACACATACTTGACTCGTGTCGTACTAATGCTACACCAACGAATATCTACACTTGACTCGGGTCGTACTTGTACGACACGCTTTTGACTGGTGTAGTCGCGCGTTGTCAGTCGCGTGTCATCTTTTGTAATCATCATCCGTAAAATAAATAGAAAGTATATTAACAAGTAGTATTTTACTTCAGTGGCGACGAGGATGGGATTATCTCTATAACCCACCACATAGAATTGTAAACGTTTTTTTTCTGGTCGCGTATAACCCCAGAAATGGATCCAGGCATCCAGGCACTCATCGATACGTTAATGCAGGAAAGGGCATCCGCAGATGCTCGACAAGCGAAATCGGAGGCTCGCATCGAGCTGCTCTTGACGCTTCTGGCAGATCGCACCGGTTCGGCCACAACGATCAAGGATCTGTCTGACGCAATGAAGGATTTCGTCTACGAACCCGATAGTAACCTCACTTTTGAGTCGTGGTATGATCGCTACTCTGCCACGCTCGACAGCGCAGCGAGTCTCAACGATGCCCAGAAAATTCAGCTTTTAATGGGAAAATTCTCGCAAACTGATTACCAGCGTTTCGCCGACTCAATCCTGCCACGGAAACCGACGGAACTGCAACTGCCGGACGTAGTTAAGCGCCTGACGCGCATGTTCGGTCTGAAGGAAACAAAATTTGCTCTCCGGTACAAATGTTTCGGGTTATCGAAACTGGACTCTGAGGACTTCGCAACTTTTGCCGCGAGAATCAACAAACATGCTGAGAAGTTCGACATTGGGAGCTGCACAGCCGACGACTTTAAAGTTTTGCTCTTCATAGGCGGCCTCAAGAGCGCTCAGGACTCCTTGACCCTCGAAAAGCTCCTCGCAAAAGTAGACAACCAGTATGTCAAAATGGAAGCGTCAACAGCGGAGGAAGCAGCAGCCATTGTTAAGCTTGACCTGCAGAGTCTTGTCAATGAAGCTGAACGTATGATCTGTCTTAAAAACGATAAAGGTATCGTTGGAGAAATATCGCCAAACTGTGAGGTTAAGATGGTCCAAGCAAAGAAACCATGGAGCAAGCCGAAAAATCAGGAATCAGCAAACTTGAGCGGCGCGTCCAGCTTAAATTCCTTACAACGATTGCGGGCACCACGTCAGCCTTGCCCATACTGCGCGGGCAGTCACTTTGTAATAGACTGCGACTTTACCTACAAAACGTGTAAGGACTGTAAGCAAATGGGTCACAAGACGGGATTTTGCTCAAGTGCAACCGAATTCAAGGAGAAACGGAAGGCGAACAGCGAGCGTCGTTACTTGGATCCTGGTCGCGTCAATCAAATTAAAGGCCTCCGATCATTCCCGGAAGCTGAACGCAAGTTTGCCCTTACACAAATTAATAACACGAAGGTTAAGCTCCAACTGGACTGTGCATCAGATATCACGATCATTTCACATGATAATTGGAAGAAACTGGGCAAACCACAGCTCAAACCCTGCGAAATTCCACCAACCAGCGCATCTGGCCACACAGTAGATGTCTCGGGATATTTTGAATGCATTGTCAAACTCAATAACCGCAAAGCTTTCGGAAAATGTCATGTATCCGCACGACTCAACCTTTTGGGCATCGATTTCTTTCAACCGCTGGGATTGTGGGATGTTCCAATTTCTTCACTGACATGCAACAATATTCACGTCGATGCCGAGCACAGCATTGCGGCAGAAGTCAAGGCGAAATTTCCTCAACTATTCGCTGACGGACTCGGTAAATGTACCAAAACGCAAATCACCCTAACTCTCAAGCAGGGAGCCAAGCCTGTGTTCCGCAAGGCTCGACCGGTACCATTCGCTGCTGCCCCAGTGATTGCCGATGAACTTAAACGGCTCCAGCATCTGGGCGTCATCAGCCCTGTTGAATTTTCTCAATCAGCCGCACCTATCGTTGCCGTTCGCAAGCACAACGGCAAGACTCGCATATGCGGCGATTACTCGACTGGCCTCAACGACATCCTGGAGCCCAACAAATATCCGCTTCCAACCCCGGAATCGATTTTCGCCAGACTAGCTGATAAAACAATTTTCAGTAAAATAGACCTTTCGGATGCGTTTCTTCAGCTGGAGCTTGACGATGATGCGAAGAAGTTACTAACCATCAACACGCATTGTGGCCTTTTCACTGTAAATCGCCTGCAACCGGGAGTAAAGACAGCGCCAGGCTGTTTTCAACAGTTGATGGACACTATGCTCGCTGGACTGGACGGCACCTTTGCTTACATCGACGATGTTATCGTTAGCGGCGTTAATCTGAAAGACCACAATGAGCAACTCAACGAAGCACTTCGCCGGTTTCAGGACTACGGCCTCAGGCTCTGTATCGAAAAGTGTTCTTTCGCACGGACTTCGATTCCATTCTGTGGATACCTTGTTGATGCAAAAGGAATACGCCCAGACCCCGACAACATTAGGACACTTCAGAATTTGCCTCGACCAACAGATGTCCACTCAACGCGAGTATTTCTTGGTGTAATTAACTACTACGGCAAATTCATCGCAGGCATGAATGACCTTCGTGGCCCACTTGACGAGCTTCTTAGAAAGGACGCCAAGTTCGTTTGGGAGGAGAAGCATGAGCAAGCGTTTCAGAAGCTCCGAAAAATGCTGATGTCCGATCTGGTCTTAACACATTACGATCCCAATAAAAAAATTGTGGTTGCAGCAGACGCTTCCAGTTATGGCGTAGGTGCCGTACTAATGCACGAATTCAAAGATGGTACCCTTCGTCCGATCTTACATGCAGCAACTTCACTAAACAGTGCACAGCGAGGTTACCCTCAGGTCCAACGTGAAGCCCTCGCCCTCGATTTCGCCGTAAAGAGGTTCCATAAATACATTTATGGCAGACGGTTCGAGCTCCAGACTGATCACAAGCCCCTAGTGGCCATCTTCGGATCGAAAAATGGCATACCAGTCCACACAGCCAGCCGATTGCAGCGTTACGCCCTCACTCTGCTCGCTTACGATTTCAACATTCGCTACGTGAATACCGAAAGTTTTGGCTATGCCGATTTCATCTCTCGCCTCATTGCATCGCACCCGAAGCCAAATGAGGACACTATCATTTCTGCTATCTTCGACGACGACCGCTCATCATGTTTCGCATTAGACACAGCAAAACAGCTCCCTGTGAAGTTCACTGATATCCAGCAGGCATCTCGCAACAGTTCCACAATTCAGCAGGTATCCCAGTACTTGCGCGCCGGCTGGCCGAAGAAAAAGAACCAAATCATCGATCAAGAGGTGGCAGCATTTTTCGATCAACGAGATGAGCTGATAATCATTGAAGACTGCATTTTTGCGCGTGATCGAATTTTTATACCTCAACAATTTCGCAAGAAAATCCTCGAAGAGCTTCATGATGGGCACCCGGGCACATCACGTATGCAACTTCTCACCCGTAATCGACTGTACTGGCATGGTATCGCCCGTGATATCGAAAATTTCGTGAAGCACTGCGAGAAATGTGCAATTACTGCGAAGTCTCCACCCAAGTGTACGCCGCAAGCATGGCCTCACCCAAGCGGCCCCTGGAAACGTATCCATCTCGATTTCGCTGGGCCCATCAACAATTTCTATTACTTGATTGTCGTTGACGCTTTCAGCAGATGGCCGGAGGTTTGCAAGATGACAAGCATCACAACAGCAAAGACACTTGAGTTCTTAGAGGACTTGCGAGCGCGTCACGGGATCTGTCCGACAATCGTAAGTGACAACGGCACGCAATTCACATCGTCAGAGTTCCAACAATACTGCAAGCTCCACGGAATTGAGCACATCAGGACTGCCCCATATAGTCCTCAATCAAATGGCCAAGCCGAGCGATTCGTGGATATGCTGAAGACAGGACTACAAAAGGCCGAAGGAAATATTGACCAGAAACTCCGCGAGTTTCTCCGATGCTACCGCAGCACTCCATCATATGCCCTTGGGATGAAATCTCCGCATGAACTCATGGCAAATCGGAAAATGATGTCTCACCTCGACCACATCATGCCACCCGGACGACCGACAGCCCCAAGGAACAATTTACATCACGGTGTTTCGCGGCGCGAATTCGGAGCCGGTGACAAAGTTTACTATCAACTCCACCAATCAACCGAGAAATGGACTTGGACAGCTGCAACGGTCATCCGACGATGCGGCGAAGTGAACTACTTCATCAAGATCGATGACACCTCTCGGGAAGTGAAGGCTCACGCCAACCAACTCAAGTATCGTCATACAAAAAATGAGCTCATCGACAATTTTGGTCTTCTCGAAACCCCAGAAGGCGAGGCCGAGCCAGTAATCGTTCCATTTGATGTTCCGGAAGAGGGTAATACCGCCGACGGTCCAGCTGTTATCCATTGCGAAGACGACGAAGATCATGGCGATTCGACCCACTGCGAAGACAACGAAGATCAAGGCGAAGCTGATCACGCATCGGATCAACCTGAATTACGTCGTTCAACAAGATCCAACCTCGGTGTGCCACCCGCAAGATTTGCGTACTTCTTCAAGGGGGAAAGGAATGCTACAACAACGAGTACACATACTTGACTCGTGTCGTACTAATGCTACACCAACGAATATCTACACTTGACTCGGGTCGTACTTGTACGACACGCTTTTGACTGGTGTAGTCGCGCGTTGTCAGTCGCGTGTCATCTTTTGTAATCATCATCCGTAAAATAAATAGAAAGTATATTAACAAGTAGTATTTTACTTCAGTATAGTTTACTGGGCAAGCTACTTGCACAACGTTAGTGTTGAACACTACAAAGTTCCGGCGATATTATCAATATCTATGAATCGCGCTAAAAGGTTTTCACCCTTGTACTTAATCTGGCATGATGATGACACTTTGAAAAATGAAAATATGTTCAGGTACCCCCATGCTCGAAAAATTGCTCAGTAAAGAATTTTATCTAAGAATCTGTCTCCCATTTTGCAAATTATTCAGCATATTGGTGGTTAGTAAATTACATGCTAAGACTAGGTACTAATATCGTCAGTTTACGTGAAACCCATTACCCTAAATTTATTGAAAAAAGGTAAATCTCCGCGGCAAATTTTACCCTGGAGACATAAATGCAAGTTTTTCTCTGGGTGAACATATTAGGTACTTACCCTAATACATATGTAGAAATAATTTCACGGCGGTTAATTATTATTATTTTGTTTGTGAATATTAAAAAATTGATTCTAGTTTAAAAAAAAATTCACAAAATAATTTTAGCCAGAAAAACGGTCGAAGAAAATCAATTCCGGCTAAAAATCCGGCCGGCCGGAATTAGAAATTTCTTCCGGCTAAACAGCACGGTTTCCGGCTAAATTTAGCCGGAAAACGGCTAAATTGGCAACACTGCGTGTGACTATAAAACAAACCCATGGGATGTATTGAGACGACGACGGGTAGGCCTTAAAAAAGTATCAAAATGGTTTTCAAATGACTTTCAATTTGGAAGTGTAATTTTTCCCTTGAAGATAAGTATTCCATGGGAATGGCGAATGGGTTTTATTGGTATGGGGTTCATCGCGGAATACATACATATTGTGTAATTTAAGGTAATGTTTTGTTTATGGGATCGTCTTATGAAAATTTAAGAATTTTAAAGGTTATTTGATCGAAATATTGCCGAATAAAAAAAGTGAAATTTGATGGAGGTGATTAACATGAAAATATGGCTATTAGTATTCAAAAATTACGGCAACAGCAATAATTTCACCGGATGAAGCTTGAAAAATATTGTTATTTTAAATTAAATACACTTTTACCTGTGACAATATACTGATGACAGCCTTTAATAGAACTAACTATGTACTAATTAAGGACGCTATCGCATCACAACCCCACAGACTATTCGCCACAAAACCGCAACATCGAATTTGGCCTGTGAAGTGACTCTGAAATTCATCATCCAATATGCTCTTTTCTGTCATTGTCGAAAGAAGCTAATAAAACCAACATATGGGGAAATTACCTTCTGGCTTTTGATATCCTAGCGTTTAAATCAGGCTTGTCATTGATCTAAATCTAAAAGCAAAACCATCATGCCAACATAGAGGTTGAGGTGCATAGCTGACGATGATGGTTGTGGTTTTCATTCACTCTTTCGTGTTGGCTTGATAATACCACATATGTAGTAGTAAATTGCAGGTCGAATATTCGATGTGCCATAGTTACGACTATGTAGTGGGCAGTGGCGCAACCAGGATCTTGTCTTGGAGGGGGCTAAAGCCATATATATTACTGTTGAGTCATGGTGCTATTTTCTAGTAATGGAACAACTGTACGGCGGTGTTCTAAGCTCCCATTGCAAACACGCTTTTCGATCAAACCGAAATGTTAGGTCAAGGTTTCACAAGTATTGTGAAACAATGTCGCACCGCATATAGAGAATGCCCGCACCACACGAAAAAAGTGGGAACTTAGGCACAAACTGACCGAAGTTGAACTAACGTCATTCCAATAATCTAATGACTCCAGAGAATTTTAATTATATTCTCACAACAACTTGGCTTAAAATATTTTTACGAAATGTTGTACAGAAATATGTTTTATCGATTTTATCCTTTTATCAAAATCATGTACATACTCCCTGCCACCAGAATAAATTTATTATCCTTCCACAATTTTAATGTAATTATAAATTAAAATTTTTGTTTCACATATGTAAAATAGTTAGCTTCTGGTAAGGATGCTTCATTTTGCACAGGCCATCGAAGCTGGTGAATAATTTATGCTAAAAGAAAAATTCATATTTTCATAAAATCTGCAACGAAATGAATTGCATCATGTTTCATTCTGTAATTTTTCCTTTCACAATTTCTGGGTCTGGGAGGGGCTTTAGCCCCTTAGCCCCTCCCGTGGTTGCGCCACTGGTAGTGGGTAACATCATACTTATTGGATGTACCCAACGATACCCTATGAAACACAACTCAAATATTGTATATGTACTTCTTTCAATGCTCAACATGTCAACCTGATTGGAAAATTAATCGTCGCCAATAACAAGAATTCCAGGTTCCATCAACGGAAAGTACGATAATGTATGTGGTTTATATGTGGTGGATGATGGTGGATGTTGACGTTGAAATCTACTGGCAAATAGCAAAAGCATAGCTCGTGACAGTTATTGTCTTATTTATACTAAAGGAAGTACAATAGCAGTCAATCCCCATATTGAAGAGAGATTATTCTTCTCAGGCAATACTGATTCAATTGAAATAATACAGACAGGATATATACTGGCCCACAGAGACCAAACAGAAAAATCTAAAATGAATTTTTTAAATCTATATGTATCAGATCTTTAATTTTGCTCTCCTTCACAGATTTAAAAATTCCAACTTGACCTACTGGTACTCGTAGGAAGGTGTGTACCATAATTACTCGTCCCCAGGCATAATCAACTTTTCTGATTTCGTCATATTAAAGTCAAACTTTTCCAATTTCATAACTTAAAGGTCTCATAACTTCTTCCGTACAGGTACGAGAACGACTGTCACCATTTTTCTTACTATCTCAACGTGCCAACTATGAGTACACAGGTACTATGTAGGACGTATACGCATACAAATTGTGACTCAAACTCAAATAAAATCTTGTTAGTCCTAAAAGTCCTGAAAAGTGATTTTGGGTTGATGATGGTCGGGAGTTCAGGCTTCCACCCCGGAAAAATGAAGCAGGAGTAGTAGTTTAGCACAGGCAGAGGCACGGAAATAATATTGTATGGGGGCTTTTTACGAATATGTATGTACATTGCGTACGATGAATTGGTATAGCCGCAGCACTCCACTCATGATGTCATTGAAAGCGGCACAGCTGGATACGAATGGCGAAAAAAAGTTGAAATTTTAATGACTTCGTCTGCTTCTGGCATACTGTGTTTTTTCTCTTCACTGGACATGGCAATCCAATGGTAGGAAGTTGACAACACAATTTGAATTATATCCTTCCGCACCCATCGAAGCAAATGGGATTTGAGACTCGACTGTGGCTAGTAGTAAGCATAAGTGCGAACGTATAGAGAGCTGAAGCCTCGTCCTATATCCTCGACTCTTTTTATAGTCTTTATAGTTCGGCCAGGCAATCATAAAACTAGGGAGACAGGCCACTAATGTTACGATTACGATGTTTATTATTAATGGCTTAACGTTGGAAGGTTATCATAATTGTCATATGTATGGATTGCATATAAGTACAGAAACCGTTTACCTGAAATATTCATACACAAAAGTTTCATGGTATTGTTGATCGAAACTTTGGACCTCATCTTCCAATTTATCCAAAAGAAAATATCAAAAGGTAAATATGCATACTGAATCCACTCATGAACTTAGAGGAAGGTAATGTTGTATCGTTTTCAAACTCAGTTTCACTTTGGTTGGATTGGTTTGGGAACGCTACTTGTTCGTGTTTGTATTGACTGTCAAGTTAATTCAGTTAAAGTCCATTGACGATAAAGTGGGTTATCGTAATTGAGGATGATATTTTACGGGTATTGTTTTTTTTTAAATTGGCCGTCATCAAAGTAAATTCAAGTAGAAGTAATCGGTCAAATTTAATGGAACTTGACGTTCTTGAAGTTTGTTATTGAATTCGGTACATATTGTACTTTCAAGGTCCTTGCATAAATCTTCACAGTATTTGATTATAAGAAGCTCGACAATAAATTAGTTTTCAACAAGACTAAGCGATATTGATTAAAACCCAATTAGGTATGTATGCAATAATATTAAATGTATCTTAAAGTCATGTTATTTAGTTTTGTTGGACTGTTTTTCGTCAGAAAAAAAAATGATAACGACATTCGCAAAGTTTTGTCAATCCGGACTACCCTAAATAATAATTGATCCGGATTATTGAGTCAATACTGTATGTATACGTATTTTGTAAGAATGCCGAAAACCGGCCCGGCGCACCTGATTTTTGGTTTCAGGTTATTTTTGAAGACGGTTAGACCGTCGGGGGGGGGGGGGGGGGGTGTTGAGCGGAGCGAGGAGGGGTGGGGTTGACGAGCGTAGCGAGTAGGGGAGGCAAAGTATTAGTACTAGTACATATTTATAATTTACAGAAGTAAGCTTCAATAGCTCTATTTTTTGTAAAATCACGGCATAGAAGCAGTGGCGGAACAACTTCACTCGGGACCCTCCCGCCAACTTCTTAAGTGGGCCCCCTGCTTTGAGACAAAAGCAGAGTGAAACCAATCGAAAACACTCTTGAAGGTCAATCCGAATTAATTTTTTTTTTAATTTTCGTTCTGTCAAAATCGAAGAAGATGTGTGAATTTGCCATAACGAAGGATCAAAAAAATTTATTCAGGCGCTTCGTGTGTAAGTTTGTAACTTGCTAGACAATTGACAAAAGCGACACGTTTTTAATTAAACCCTATTCCTTGTTTCAGCTTTAAATTTCAGTGTGCTCTAATTTAAATCTTTCAATTTTAAGAACGTTTGTACTTAATATTAAACTCAATACAGCAATCTTGGCAAGACTCCATTCAAACCAAATGTGGCCTCTGCATCACTGCCCTAATGACCGATATATACACGGTCATTCACAACCGATATATACACGGTCACAAGCGAGGTAAAATATTTTACAGCCCTTATACACCTGCAACTTGGTTGCCAACCTAAGTTGGCAACACGCAAAAAAACCGGAAATTAAGTGATTTGTAGGCATGTTACAGGTTGCAGTACCAGGTTGCAAGAACGTGAATGGCGTGGTTGCCGGAATGTTGCAAGTGTGTAGTAACGTACCTGCAACCTAGGTTGGCAACCAAGTTGCAGGTGTATTTGGCCTGTTAGTCTTTGTTCAACGACATATACAGGCCGTACTAAATAGTTTGAACTAAGTTTAGTACCACTCTCGAACTATTTTGTTCGTGTTTGACAGTTCATGACAAAGTGGACTGGAATTTAGTTCGAAAGTTTAGAAAAGGGCGCAAATAGCAAATAGCGCAGCCATGCTATTTGAGGATCCGGATTGTCTCATGAACTTTCAAAGATTTTAGGACAATATTAAATATGTTTATCTAAGGGTACTGGTGAAAGAGGAACCATAAATTTAGCATTTGTTTTGATTTCGAAAAGTACATGTGTATCTCTTCTAGTCTACAAAAAATATCTACGTTAGAGTCTTGTTTTTCGCAGTCATGCTGTTTTTATGCTTCGAGAAAAGTTTCATGTAAATTTTGGACCCCTAAATCTCGTGCCCACACACTTAGGACACTTGTGGAATTTAAAGAAAAAAATGTTTTTTAATTCCCTGCTAAAGTATGGTGACCATTTGCATCACTAAACTCTTGGAGTCGTTTAAGTATTTCCAGTAAATTTACTTGAATTGCCGTTCGGTAACGAAGAAGCTCATTCAGAAAGAATAGCAGTGCAGTTAGCCTTCCCTATCAAATTAGAAGAGTAGACGTTAAAGCGTAATAACCTTGTTTAGAGTGAAAGTTTCGTCGTCCCTTAAATATTCTTCGGAATTCATCTGTTCCTTCGCATCAAACCGAAAAAAAGTTCGAATAAGGCGGTTTCAGCAAAATGAGACCACAGTGCCACAATATCATACTCCGAAAATTTCTTTACGACAGGGTCGCATACGCTCAGGCAACGGACGAATCAAAGTTGATTTGCTGCCCAAAGTGTAAGAAAATTACCCAAAACGACTCTTAAAGTTTAGTAGTCAAAACAGACAGCATTCTGTTGCACTTTTTTTAAGCATGCCATCTAGATTGTGCTGTGTTTTAGTGGCCAAAAAATTGTAGCATAATTTTTTTACGGTGCTTTTACAGTCGTTAGATTCCCGTGTGCTATTCTGTAAGATATGCGTAAAAATCGGGGAAATTTTCCTTCTTAAATAATTTATTTTTTTTGTCCAGAGAATAAAACCATTGCCATTTATTTTCCCTCTTTATTCGTTTTTTTTTTATTACCGGCTTTTTGACACCATCTTTTTTTTCGATAAGAATGAGCAGCTTATATTCCCAGATTTAATTTTTATCCAAGATTTATTTTTTCTCCACAAGTTTTGGCATAAATAGCTATTCAATTATGTGGTAGTTAATATAAGAGAATGGTCAGTTAATATAACTAACAACTTGGTTGCCTAATTTGCAAAGTCCGGGTGTTAATATAAAAGGATGTAAATATAAGTGAACGTTAATATAAGAGAGTGTCTACTGTATGTACATCTATGGATCGTTCAATGCATTACATGTATAAATTGCACAGAAGTCGTTAGGTATTTATTTTTGGTTCTGTGTACAGGTTTCTTTCCATTGTGTTAGCCTCTGGGCTGACAGTGCTAATAAAATAACAAAATGATTTTTCCATTATACAGGGTGTCCCGCATTAGGTGATCAATACTGTAAGGGTTGATAGCGCAACTTGTTTCAGCAAGAAAATTACTAATACAATCGGATTTTTTTTACCGTTACCTTGTTATCGCTCTTTTTGTGAAAGTCATTTAAATCCAGTATGTGAAATTCCAAAATCCCGCAATGTAAATATGACAAATGATATACCGTTGCAAAGCCAACATGTTGAAGCAACTTTTATCAACTTTGCAGAGTTGTACGTATAAAGCACCCTTATGAATTTGTTTGAATTTTCGATGAAAAGTCTATTTTAAAATTTCTATTAAGTTTGAGTAACTTTATCTTGAAAGTGGCGATAATGTTGGCAACAGGAAAAACTTCAGTTTTTTTGAAATTTTATGTAGTTTCTGAAACTGAATTCAAATCTTGGATTAAGTTATCAGGAGGGCTGCAAATTATGGTTTTGCATGACAACTCACGATTTTCGATGACTTTCACAAAAAGAGCGGTAACAAGGTAACGGTAAAAAAATTCCGATTGTATTGGTAATTTTCTTGCTGAAACAAGTTGCGCTAACAATCCTTACATTGACCACCTAATGCGGGACACCCTGTATTTTCCTCTTTTCTGAAGTTAGCCATGCTTTTAGCTACGGTAAAATATAATTACACAGTACATTAAAGCAGTGCTTCTAAAGGGAGCTCTTAGGCGTTCTGCGTAAATTTCGAAAAATATATATTCCTACATAATGCAAAGAGTGCTTTTGACTAACAAAATGCAGACAGTACATACGAAAATATAATAATAATGGTTTGATTGAGGTGTTATTGGGAATCACTACCTATGACAGTCAGAAAGTGAATATTTGAAAAATTACAATTCTTCTTCTTCTTCTTCTTTATGGCACGATAGCCCGACGTCGGGCCTTGGCCGCCTGGATTGAAAACCTCCAATTTTCGCGGTCACGCGACCTTGTCCTTCAATTCCGAAAGCCTAGCATCTAGTGAGCGTCCTCACATACAGAACAGGGTTGCCGTTTTCAGATTTCTAAGTGTAACATTTATCTCATAAAATTGTAACATTTTGAGGTTGAGTGTAACAAATTTGAAGATATTGGTGTTAATGAACAAATTCAGCAATAAATGTGCGTAAGTCCGAAATGAATGATTGCTCGCAGAAATAGTGGAGAGCTTTAAATTAAAACAAACGATTTTCAAAATGGCTGAATTTTTTTCCGAAAATGTTATCCATTCTGTTCCATAAATTCTGTATATTATGGGGAGTCCATGGATTTAACGAAAAAATCACTTGATAGTTGGACCCAATATTTGTAAGGTATTATGAAAAAAAAAATTTTTTAAAGGTAATGTGGATAGCCAGCAATTCAGGGGACTCCGCACAATAAAACTTTAATAAAGAAATGGAAATCTCGCAGTTAATCTTGGTGTCATAATACTACAGGCACGGACTGCAGTATAGGAAAACGATTTGTCAGAATTTCCACAAATAGTTTAAATTCCAACCCACGATTTGAGAACAGATTCAATACGATAACAATTGTTTAGAAATATCGCAATTAATATTGACACTGCTCTGCACAGAAGCGTAGTTTCCGAATGATTTAAGGGGCATCTAAGTCTTTATGTTGTCGCAAAACGAGACGCTCCTTCCAGTACCTCAGACAATGCTTGAGCTTTCAAAGTGAGTGTGAAAAAAGGCTCAGGACCCGTAAGTGAAGATGTCTGACATGTTAGCTCATCTGCTCTTTCCTGCCCATCAAAATACTATCAAACTACTCGCAAATCAATTTTACTTGAGCTATCACGTTCCTTCTTAAATGTTCTTTAGATTTAAAATGAAAATTCGTGCCCATATAAAGCTTACATTCCAAATTTTACCAATTGACGAGAAATATTAGCGACCGTAAATTTTTCGTTTGAATCTGCGGCAAGGTCAAATTCAATTAATTTACTGAACTGGCTCGAAGGCTTGGGGCAATCTAGCTTGTATAGTTGAATGAACACTGATCTTGAATCAAGGAAGGACCAGTAAAAAAAGGGATACTCAATCCAGGGGTGTCTAAATTAAAACCTGACGTGGGCCAACGAATGTCAGCGTCTTCAGGATTGAGCGGGCAGCAGGATAAAAATTATGAAAACACTTATAGACTTAAAAAAAAACGCCGAAATTTGGTGGATTGATCAACAACCTCTATTTGTTAAGTAATTAAGTCAAATTTTGGACAGCTTATCAAAACCAGTCATCTCGAAATAATTTTGAGAGCCAAAATCATTCGGCGGACAATAATAAAGCTCGAACAAAAAGGTCGAGTACCTGAAAAATGTGAACATAAGTTATAACGCCACCGTGGCAAAGCCAAATATTGTTCGAGAGAAAACAATTTCACAATGGGCATTATATTTTCCTGCACAAAAGTACTTTGAAAAACCGCTAGCTTCCTAAAACAGAAAGTAGGATTTTTAAATACATAATTTAAGTTTGCATTAGCAATAGAATTTTTGACGAGTTTTAATAAATATCTTAGACTTTAGCTCAACACCTCAATTTTTAATTTTTTGCACCATTTTTTTATTTTTACACGATGTGATACATACTGTGTTTCTCCGATCTGGCCGTGAACCACACAAAACTGCGATGTGGGCCGCATGTGGCGCGCGGGCCACAAGTTTGACATGCCTGACTGAATCGATGGGTGATCAATGATCATGCACAAATCATAAAAATAGAAAATTTGTTCTTCGGAATACTTCTTCATGTCACTTATACTCGTAGTAGAAAAATATTAAAATATAGTTGAATTCTCCACTCTCGCCAGATTGTAACAAAATTGGTCGAGGTGTAACATTGTAACAAGAAATTGAAATTTGTAACCAATGTAAATGTTACAATTGTAACACGAGTGGCAACGCTGATACAGAATGCTCCCATCGGGCTCTCGGTCGTCCACGCAATCTGGCTCTGTCCACTCGTTGCGGGTTCATCACCTTTTTGGGCATGCTCGTACTCTCAATTCCGAAAGCCTAGCTTCTGGTGGGCGTCCTCACATACAGAATGCTCCCATCGGGCTCTCGGCCGTCCACGCAATCTGGCTCCGTCCACTCGTTGCGCGTTCATCACCTTTTTGGGCATGCGATCGTCGTTCATCCTTTGTACATGACCCGCCCATTGCAATCGCTGCAATTTCACGATCTTCGACACCTGTAGCTCATCATACAACTGATACAACTTAAGGTTGTACCGGATGCGACATTCACCTCGTTCACGAACGGCCCCGAAGATTCTTCGAAAAACCTTTCGCTCGAATGTGTCCAACAGGTGTTCAGAGTTTTGGGTTAGGGTCCATGCCTCGCAGCCATAGCATAGCGCGGTCGGATGATGGTTTTATACACGTGGAGCTTCGTGTTCCTGTGCACCAGCTTCGAATTCATAATTTGGAGGACCGCAAAGTAACACTTATTAGCTAGTTGTATCCGTCGCTTTATCTCATCTGTTTCGTTGGCGTCTTTTGACAAATTGCAACCCAGGTAAGTGAAGTTGTCTACATATTCTGTATTGAGGTCCCCCACTGTGATGCTTGAATTTAAATTACAATTGAGTTTACGAAAACTTGTTGCGATATATTTTTCGGATATCTTCATCATTAACTTTCCACAAGTGCTAGTGTCCTACGTTTATCTTTTTTTTTTAAATTACTGTCCTAGAGTCAGCTAATACAACTTTTGATGGTTTATTATTGATTTCTTTACGCCACATAGAATTTTTATTTTTATAAAAATTCTATATGAAATGTAAATATTGTATTCACATCTTTTCATTTCCAACTCAAGTATCCAAAAAAAAAAATTTCAAATCCTCGTCACTTTTTTTTTTGGTTTGTGGTACATAATCCACTGAAACATTTCGTTCAGTAGCTTGACTTTTGATT
This sequence comes from Microchrysa polita, assembly GCA_949715475.1. NCBI lineage: Eukaryota > Metazoa > Arthropoda > Insecta > Diptera > Stratiomyidae > Microchrysa > Microchrysa polita. The sequence continues at coordinate 126,370,568 of OX454415.1, read as the reverse complement.
TTTGTCTACTCGAATTCCATTAAATTGGTTTTTCCGAAAATATATAAATCGAAAGCGTTTCTACGAGTATATGGTAGTATTCCGATATGAAGCCTATAAACATTATTATCCTCTTCAAACAGTTCATATTTCCACAGTTCTACGATTCCAATTCAAATTCATCGCTCCAGTGATTCGACTATAGCACTTTCGGTATCCTCCTGGCCCCAGCCCCATTCACACAGTCCGTCAGCGATCCAGAGTGAGGGAGAATCAAAGTATCCGAGGAGCGTACGAGTATTATGTGTGCATAGTACCATGTTCATACTGTTTTCAGTCACCAGGCGTGTATAGATATCAAAATCAAATCCAATACTACGCCAATCCATTCACTGAAGTGTGAAACCGGAAAGATTACAAACGCACGGAAGAATCATTTCAGAGAGTACGAGAATAGACATCCGGAGTAGTTCGGGAAGTCACTGTGCTATAAAGAAAACGAAAGTGGCAATATACTAGTAAGCAAAAGGGAAGAGGCTTAGACCTCGTATACAGTACTGTATCCATTTCAACTGGGTTTCACCATCATCGTCTTCGCGGAACACACATAGCAAATTGAAGATAATGAAACCAATGCACTGCGCACTCTGACTCACGCTAGTTACAATGGGAAATCAAACACATGGTTGCTCTGGTGGTTTAGTAGACGTAGAGGAAGGGTACAGCACGACTTCATCTTTTGCCCCAGACATATGAGTATTAAACTCGTACATCCTTTTGTGTCGTCCTGTATATGGGGAGGATTTGGTTGTACTGAAAAGAAATGGAGTTTGTGATTTATTTGATGGAATCGAAATCTTTTGTGAGTTTGAGACGCGAGGAGGATAATATCCAAGATGGAATTCAATCAAGCGAATACGATTTTTTCTTTCATATTCGATTGATGTAAGTTAAGCTGGATGATGATGTGTAGAAAATCGTAGGAGTAATCTGTAAGTGAAATACACATGATAGCTTTGGGCTCATTCGCGACTCAATCAATCACATCAGTTCATCTCCTCGAACCAGATCATTGTCCGCATAAGGAATGCCTTTCAATTAAGATTACATATCCGTAATTAAGCTCGATTTGCTCAATATATTGCAGTATTTATTACTTCTTTATTCGTTCATGTTAATCCGTTGATTTAATCGTTTTGAATGGTCATGAATCAATAAAATTTACATTTGAGATAGTTAAGACGATTAAAGATAGCAATCAATGCATAGGACTATTTCCAATTTGATATTAGTCAACCAAATTAAAGAAGAATGCATTTTGTTGACTTGTCCGTCTTTCCTTATTGCTGATGATGAAATTTCAATAGAATTTTTATGTACATACTAAAATCTCATTTAATTTAGCATTACTTCAATTGAGAATTGATGCTCACTTATTTAAATTCCATCAATTGAATATCACTGCAGAAAATCCGATTATCTCTAATTGAATACACTGCATTATTCAATATACGTAATAAAAATTGCATAATGAATTACATACACATGTACTTCAAAATTAATGAAATAATTTCACCACATTTTTCGAATAATGAGGAATCACATACTCGTATTGAAAAAATAAAATCAATTTTCCATCATTTTGCTTACGTGGACTGATTGGCTTAAAAATTTAAGCCTAATTAATTTTCCCCCCAAAAGTATCCTTCACGTTAGTTTAATAATAATAATCAAATACCTCGGTAGTTTATTTAATTATGATAGAAAATTTATTGTTATTTGATATAGGAAAACAATTTGCTGATTTTCCTGTTTGCATTTAGGAGCACGAGCCATGCATGCCATCAGGAACAAAAAGGTTTTTGGTTGTGAATGCTTTTTATGTGCACACATACAATTTTTAGCCATTATCATAAACTATCTTTGCTTGTTCAGCCAAATATCAATTGTTCATGTTCACACTACAGTGGCACTATTGCGCAAGGGTCTCTGTTTATTTGCCAAAAGTGTTGGATTCGACATTTTAGAAAAATAAATTTACCGATAATGGAATAATAATAATAATGTGCCCATATACAAATAAATTTGCGTGCGGATTTTCTGTGGATATACTCGTACCTATATTTGAATAGTAATGTCGCGAGTTTTTCGATGGTGCGCTACCACGTCATATGCAGCGAATTCTCTTTTATTGTCGAAAATTAATTGAAATTTAAAATCGACATTGATGATGGACCCGCACATAGTGTGGTATAATCAAATTAACACTTGGAAAGATTTATGGTGATTAAATAATCGAAGTGATTATTGTCACGTTTCCAATTATCGCAGCGGTGGTGTCCGAAACAATGAAAACTCAGCGTAGGAATACGATGTTGAATGGTTAAAATAAAACATTTTAAATATACTTTACGGACCAGGATACAAGAGAAGAATGAGACCTGATATTGATCATTACCCTCAGGGGCGGGCACAAAGGCGCGCAGGGCCCGCGTGGCGGGGGGCCCACGAGATTTAGGGGCCCAAAGCTACATGAAGAGTTTGTCGAACCATAGAACATCTGCAAAAAAAACAATAATTCGACGTAGATATTTTTGGTACACAAGAAGGATATACACTTTTTGAAGTCAAAACAAATGCTAAATTTATTGTTCCTCTCTCATCAGGTTCCTCAGAGAAACAAATTTAATATTGTCCTAAAATCTTTGAAAGTTCATGAGACACTCCGGATCCTCAAATTTGCTTTGCATGGCTGCGCTATTGTAGCCGCGGTTTGTAATCCGACCCACCCTTTTCCTTGTGAAGAACGATATGCGCAAAACGATACTTTAGGTTGCTCTGCAAATAAACTATCTTAAAACATTTTTGGTGGTAGTACCTTTTCTAAACTTTCGGACTAAATTCCAATCCACTTTGACATGGACTGTTAAACACGAGCAAAATAGTTCGAGAGTGGTACTAAACTTAGTTCAAACTATTTAGTACGGCCTGTATATGTCGTTGGAAACTAAAATATTTTATCTTGCTTGCGGTAAACATTTGGTTTGAAAGGAGTCTTGCCAATATTCTGTATTGAATTTAATATTATGTACAAATGTTCTTAAAATTGAAAGATTTAAATTCGAGCACACTGAAATTTAAAGCTGAAACAAGGAATAGGGTTTAATTAAAAACGTGTCGCTTTTGTCAATTGTCTAGCAAGTTACAAACTTACACACGAAGCGCCTGAATAAATTTTTTTGATCCTTCGTTATGGCAAATTCACACATCTTCTTCGATTTTGACAGAACGAAAATTCAAAAAAATGAATTCGGATTGACCGTATGTGTGCGGCGCACGTCTTCAAATCATATGTTCGCGGGATCGAATCCCATTGTAGGCGCAGGTAATTTACTATGCATACCAACATCTATAGAGGTCAATACTGCGCCGCGTGTGTTTTTATTTTAAAATAATAAAAAAACACGATTGACGAAAACATTAATTTAATAAACGTTAAAACAAGAACGCTATTCTCATAAAGAATGCCAAGAGTGAAAGTATAGTTCTTAGCAAAACTATTTTAAGTAAGACGTTCTTAATTTTAGTAGAAACACTTAACGTCAAAATCATGTTTCAAAAGAGTTAGTTTAAGGTTTTTTTCGTTTGTGCAGTTATTCTAACCAAACCTCACGCAAATATGTTTTATCGAGGTAACGAAACTATGTGAAAACGGAAGTGAAAGAATGGGGGGGATTGAACATAAGTCATAAGTACACCGGAAAAAAAATATTAGCCCGAGAAGAGTGAAGGGTATGAAAATTTCGGCCGCACCCGAAATTAACCTCGGTTACGTGTGTTTTCGTTTTTTACTAAAAAAAATCTTGTTTACTAAATAAAACTCGTATAAAAATTGTGGAAATGTTTTATTTGGGTTTTTCTTGGAACCACGTTTTTTTCTCTTTAACACGTAAGATATGCAATTTTCCAAATCTTAAGACCCTAATTTTTATGTCGTTTGAAAGCTAACATTATAAGGAAACTTTTATCAGCTTTGCACATTTGTCAGTTCAAAGTACCGTTACGATTTTACAATTTAAATTTTCAATGAAAAATCAATTTTCGAATTTCTTAAAAGTTTGAATGGTTGTATCTGGGTAGGGTTTTAAATTATTTAATTGGCAAAACAGTTATTTTATGTAGAATTTTGTGCAGTTTCAGAAAGTAAAGTCAAATCTTAGATCAAATATTTGGGAGTGTGGCAAATAGTGATTTTGCTCTGCAGGTCGAGGTTTCCGACAATATTATCAAAAAATGATATAACTTTGTAACGGTTAAAGATAGAGGGGTCATGTAGGACATTAATTGTACCCAAATGAGCTGTACTATCACCCATTATCGTATGTACCAAGAGTCGCGGGACACCCTGTATACACTGATAGTCAGGCTGCAATTCGATCACTTGAATCAGCATTTACAACATCTAAAGCCGGCCCCACACCGACCGTAGTGTGGCAAACACCGCGCAAAAGACCGGTCCAAGAAAGATACTTTTGATTCGCTCAACCACACTGCTGCACTGCTGCTGCACGACTTTCGTATCAATCTTTTGCACGGGGTTTGCCACACTCCGGTCGGTGTGGGGCCGGCTTAAAACTATTGAAGAGTGCCGCTATGCACTCAGAGAAATGGGTCATTTCTTCAACATTACACTATGCTGGATACCGGGACATAATGGCTTTGCTGGTAATTGCTGCGCAGACGATTTGGCTCGGAATGCGGTAACAAGTATTGTTGAAGGCGACCACGAGAAGATTAAAACACCTATTGCCGTCTGTGCATCGATAATTGAAGCCGCTTCTGAACGTAGGACCAACGCGAGATGGGCCTGCGGATATACTTGTGCTGCGACGAGAATGATCTGGCCTATACTAGATATATCCAGTTCCGCCATATTACTGTCGCTAGACAGGAAATATATACGCAACATAGTGGGTGTTATTACGGGGCACTGCCCTATTGGGGAGCACGCCAGGAGACTCCGAATTCCATACAACGACTTCTGCAGAAGTTGTGATGATGAAGAGGAGGAAGAGAGTGTGCATCACTTTCTTTGTGAATGTCCGACCTTATCCGAGAGAAGGAGGCGTGCACTGGGTTCGAGGTATCTTTACGATACAGATGATCTTCGAGATGTGAGCCCTACTTTGCTTAACAAATACATTGTTAGCACTGGCTGGTTTTAAACGGAACGTAGGAACTACTGTGGTATCACAATGGACCAATTTTTGGTCTAAGTGCGCATGGCGCTAGTCAGGCGGCCCCTTTACCTAACCTAACCTACCTACTGGGATTCTAGACAATACCCTTCTATATTCTGAATTTTAAGTGTAATCGATTAACGACTAAAGAAAATATTTTATAGCCATGTCGGCCTTTCCTTCTGTTTAAAGCTAAGCTAATTTTAAAGCTATCAAGTTGAAATTTTGCACACATGCTTCTTTTTGTTGCAGAATTGTATGTTTGGTGTATGTTTGAATAACCAAAATCAGACGATGGGATCATGGGGATGCAATACAAACCTAACTCCCAATGTGGCTTAAGTTTTTTTTTTTGTGCAAGAATGTCAACGAAAACTTACACAAATGTATTTCTATGGAAGCCTCAAAACATATATGTCAAAATGGATGGAATCGCCCCATGGGATCATGGGGCTGCCATACCAACCCACCTCCCCCCTCCCATTAGGTTCTTCTCGGAAAAACTTGTTTATTTGTTCACTAATTCTAAGGTTACTGTGGCGACTACATTTATCATAAAGGCTGCTATCCTATCTCGTAAGGAGAACTTTGGTGTTTTCGATATTTTCTTATATGGCTATATGGCGGATAGTAAAGTCAGCGTCGCTAGTGTCGATAAGAAGATAAAGAAAATTCTTCTTTCGAGAGCTGATAGCAAATTGTTCCAAGAAATGTAATAAGGGATAAATGTGCTTTTATCGAAACCAAAAATATGTAAAAGCACATGGGGTCTTACTATGGGGCCATGGGGCTGCCATACAAAGCTATCCCCCGAATAAGGTCTTTTATGAAAAACTTTCTTAATTGCCACTCATCCTAGCCAAAACTCATTGAAAAAAAAATATTGCTTTATAGACTTCACAGAACTGATATAAAACGGGGGGATAATGGAGCCGCCATTGAAGCCGCACTAAAAAAGCAAGTTCAAATAAATTTCAACGAATGGAACCGGAAAACAAGTCATAGGGACGCCCGAGAAACTACACTGAAAAAATCATTTCCTAAAAACAATTTTTCCAAGAAAAGTCTTTGCTTAAAATAATGCCTATTTAACATCTATCTATATCATATTCAGCTATGAGGTCCGAGTCATCAGGATTTTTTTCAATGGGCAAGCAGATGAGCTTGCACGATTCCTATTTTTGAGACATACATAAAGTACATAAATCTATAAGAAGTACAAAAATGTTCAAGAACAACTATCTATTGGACACTATCGTAAAAACATATACTGGAAAATTATTCCTCATATGATAATAATGTGTACAAGACCTACCTCGGATTAGCAAGCCCTTTATCAGCCGCATTCAATTAACCCTTCTAGAGGGCTCTACTACAGGGTGCGTCAGAGAAACTTACTTATTTAAAAAAAACTCCCGAGCGGTGAGTTGGGCTAGTAGAGAGTTGGGAGCTGGGTGATATCGCATCTGGGGGGGGGGGGGGGGTAAGGGGTTTATTTGAAATCCCTGGTTTATGTCGATCGACCACGGACCATAGTTCACTTCAAGAACAACATTCGCGACGCCATTGCCAACATACCGATTGGTATGCTGCAAAGAATGGAAACGAACGAACAAAAATCGACTCAATCAGTGTATGCACAATGGGGATCGCCAGTTAACCGATGTAATTTTCGAGACTGTAAGAGCAAAAATTGGGATATTGTATTCTCAAATAAAAAAAGAATTATTAAAACAATGACTGTGTTGGTTTTATTGACCTTTCAAATAAGTAAGTTTCTCTGGCGCACCCTGTATAAAAAAAAATGTGATTCAATTACCCCTTACCTTTGATAACCGAGCTTGGGAATAATTAAGGCGGCATTTGAGCGGTTGCCTTATCATCTATGACTAGTTTCAAAAGGATATTACAATAACATAATTGTTTGCATCAAGTGAATCTATTCTATGGAACCGCCTTGAAATGCCGATCCTAATTTGATGGTAATTTTTATTGCACCATACCTAAAATGTTTATGCATAAAGAAGCATGCTTCTTTTCCTTAATGGTAAATTCGCATTATTTGCTTACAATAACCCAATATAAAGGACAAAATATAAGTACAGTATTTAAAGACACAAAACGGCCGTTTACTTAAAAAAATACGTAATAGCTGGTATTTGCTGGAGATGTTAGGGGACATGTCTTTTATCTAAAACTGAGTTTTCGTATTCGTGGGGGAAGTTGGAGTATATTGCGTACTTTTAGGCGAATTTTCCATTTTTCGTTAATATCATTCTTACTGTTGAACTTACAGTAAAGTGATGTGAAGGATTTTTGTTTCTAATCAAATTATCTATCCTACGGTACCTACATTAATTTCATCGGTCAAGTAGTCCCGTTATAGTGACCAGTTAAAGGTAAAAATAGTGCCAATAACGGGATCATTTTGCTTAACTAAAACATGTAATGACTGAAATTCGGTGGAGTCGTTAACGGATGCATTCTAAATCTATATCTGAAGTTGCGTATATATCAGGGAGGTAGTTATAGTAAATTGCCTACTTATAGGCTAAATTTCCGTTTTTGCTTAATATCATTCTTACTGTTGACCCTACAGTAAAATGCCGTATATAGGTCTCATTTCTTATCAAATAATCTATCAAACGGTATTTAAATCAATATCATACGTCAAGTAAGCCAGTAGGAATACCAGTAAGAATGGTATTAAGGAAAAACGCAAAATTCCCCTATAAGTAGGCAAATTACTACAACTTCCCCCACTCCCACAAATACGAAAACTCAGATTTAGACTTAGGGCACGTTGCTTAACATCTCCACCAAATTTCAGCCATTACCTATTTTTTTTAAGTAAAATATACCCGGTTACTGTATACTATATAGCAAAAATCACATTTAATCAAAATTCCTCACCCTTTCCATTACGCTAAGAAAAAATTGAATCATCATTGTGGACGTGACGTATTCTGATTGAAATTAAGGTAAACATATTGACCTGAAACCCCATAGTTGACAAAGGTCGCATATATAAATATTGATAAACCCTCGACTGAGCTAAGTAAGTGTAACATCCTTTTCTTCTTGAAATTTTGTCCTAATTTCCGCATGTCCGATATCTTGTACTGATGCTAGAGAATAAAAGCTGATTTCAATTTGGTTCTTTCAATATTGTGTTAGGATCCGGTTCAAACTTTAATACTTCTGATCCGATTCAAGCAAGGTCTATTGATTTTCCCAGCCAAGAGAAAATATTTATATGTATTTACTTATGTACATATTATACAAACGTTGAGAGTGAAAAAGGTTGAATGCGTAAATGTTTTATTACGTCTTAAACAAGGTCAACTCTTTTCAGTTTATTTCAATTTTCACTTAATTCACTTAATTTTGCAATTGAAACACGATTAAAGTCAGTTGAAATGTCTTAGAAAAAAGAACCTCCTCTTTCGTACAAGCAAAAGTATCGAGCATCCTTGTTCATACTTGACTACTAGTACTAAACTGCTGACAGAAATTGTAATATGCAATTTCATTAAAAAAAAATTGAAAATATGTACATCTTTTTTCATTCTGAGAGGAGTAAATTATTATGCCGAAAACATTCAATTCTCTTGGCATATTTTCCATAATTTTGTGAACTTGCTTTCATGCTTTATTAGAGACATAAATATTGATGTAATAAAAATTGTTTTTTTTTATCGATCAATTAAAATTAAAATTCTAATTCATGGCAATTGTGATAGGTTTTACTGTAAAAATAATATTCACTTAGAAGGATTTCACACTTCCAGACATGACATTACATGATCTGTGGAAATTACCTAATTTGAGGTATCAAATTGCATACAATTCTCATACAAATTCATACAACTCACCACACCAAAAATAACGTAAAGTGTGAAAACCTTCTAAGCCAGACTTTTTCTTATTTTTTTTTTATTTGTCGATTCTTCGAAAATGCATCTATATACGAGGGCGTTTCAAATATGATCGAGACAAATGCTCTGACATTATTATAGAAAAAAACTATGACTTGTATTTAATCCCCCTCATTCTTTTTCTTCCGTCTTGACAAAAGTTTTGTGCTTGGTTGAATTAAGTGGGCAAATAAAAATATTTACTCGGAAAATTTTATTGGGGTTGCGGGAGCATGACCCCAAAGTACGATTCCATTCGTTTTTAACTTTTTTGTTGCTTTGGTAAAGACACATTAATTCAAGGTTTTGTGAAATTGGTGCAAAAAATGTTTCTTAGAAGAACCAAAATGGGGGGTTGGGTTTGTATGGCAGCCCCATGACCCAATGGTCCAATTTGATTCATTCTTACATATGTTTTGTGTCATCGAAAGAAATTCATTTGTGGCCGGGTTTATGATAGCTCTTATTCAGTACCTGTCGGCTGATTAGTCTTATCGCGTAGAGAAGACACACACCATATTTAGAAAGCTTTTCCATTGTGTTGAATGGAATTTTTGTTTATTTTGCATTGCTACGCCATATTTAGCTTGTTTAAGCCATCATCTTAGATTGAGAAAATCATTGCGCACTTTCTACAACAGCGTAAATAAGCAAAAGATAACATAACTATCACTATGCAAAATTAACAAAAAATCAATTCAATATAATGGAGAAGCTTTTTGAATATTGTGTGTGTCTTCTCTGGGCGATAAGACTAACCATTCTATAAGATCTACGAGAGAATGGGCGTGTGTGAAATTTCGTTGAAATTAATGCACAAATAAAAAAGTTTTTCTTAGAAGAACCTAATGTGGGGAGTCACATTTGTATGGCAGCCCCATGACCCCGTGGTCCGATTTGATCCAATCTTACGTATGTTTTGTGTCATCAATAGAAACACATTTGTGTGAAATTTGGTTGAAATTGGTAGACAAATAAAAAAGTTTTTCTTAGAAGAACCTAATTTTGGGGGTTAGGTTTGTATGGCAGCTACATGGCCCCATAGTCCGATTTGATCCAATCTTACATATGTTTTGTGTCATTCATAGAAATACATTCGTGTGGAATTCGTTTGAAATTAATGCACAAATAAAAAAGTTTTTCTTAGAAGAACCTAAATTAGGAGTCACATTTGTATGGCAGCCCCATGACCCCATGGTCCGATTTGATCCAATCTTACGTATGTTTTGTGTCATCAATAGAAACACATTTGTGTGAAATTTGGTTGAAATTAGTAGACAAATAAAAAAGTTTTTCTTAGAAGAACCTAATTTGGTGAGTTGGGTTTGTATGGCAGCCCCATGACCCCATTGTCCGATTTTACCGATTCAAACATACAAACTGCCTGCAGCAAAAAGAAGCATTTGTGCAAAATTTCAGCTTCCTAGCTTTTAAATTGGCCGAGTAAAACGCGTCGCAACAGACAGACAGACGGACAGACGGACATCGCCCAATCGACTCCCCAAGTCATGCTGATCATATATGTATACTTTTTATATGGTCGGAGATGCTTCCTTCAATGCGTTACAAACTTCATGACAAAGTTAATATACCCTTTCACTCTATGAGCGAAGGGTATAATTACAAAAATTTACTATTTTTCTTTTCATTTCTCCGTTTTGATGCCGGTATCAAAAAATTCCTTGGGAGCCATGTGCGCGCATTTTTTTTTACCTTGGAAGTGGAAGGTTGCTTTCAGTGGTCCAAACAAATGGTAGCCGCAGGGTAATAAATCCGGACTGTAGGGGAAGCGTTCCAGTATATCCTACCCCAATTTCGATATAGTATCGAGCGTGAGACAGCGTTTGTCTCGATCATATTTGAACTGCCCTCGTATATAAGAAAGTCGTGTTAGTTACACCATTTATAACTCGAGAACGGCTGGACAGATTTTCATGATTTTGAATTTATTGGATTAGGCTCTGGCCAGAGTAGCATAATAATAATATTAATTTTGAAACATGCAAAAAATTCACAATGAGCTAAAATTCCCAATGGGTTCTTTTTCACCTATTTCTGCGTGTGTATGAGCGGATTTCAGTAAATTTCCTCCACAGGATTGGTCTCCACCCAAAGTAAGAGAACATCTATCGATAAATATTAAAGAATCACAATGGGGCACAATTATGAAGACGTTTTTCTTATACTTCTTTCTGTCTTTCTTGAGCTAATTACAGGATTTCAGTAAGTTGGGTCTGCACAACGCTCCGACCGAAATGACAGTATGTATAACTATTGAAATAAGCAGACAATTCACAATGAGCAACAATTCACAATGTGTTATTTTTACGCATATTTTTGTTTCTATTTCTTGAACGTTTTGGCGGATTTTTGGAAAATTTTCCTGCCGAGTTGGTCCTCTCCCGGAATATCAGAATAACATTGAAATACGCGAAAAAATTTATAATGAGCAAAATTATAAAGATTTGTTTTTCGTATATTTCTTTCTGTATTCCTTGAACGAATTGCCAGATTTGAGCCAACTGATTCCAGCGGATTGGTCTACACCTCCTTTCCCTTTGAATATCGAATTTAGTATCTTTCAAATTTACAATTCGTTTTGTAAATTTGCGAGCGAAACGAGCTCTCACAGCTTGTATTATAATAAACACGCTACAGAATATCTGTATGTATTATATATTTGCCTTCATTATTCTGAAGTAGAATTCTTCAGAATAAAAAATAAATCTCTTCTCTTCTTCTCCATTTCGTGGGCGATTGAGGGACACTTAAAAATCGAGAACCGCAATGGACTAAAACGAAAATTCATTTTCACATTTAGTTTACTGCATCCCCATCATACATTGAAAAGGAAATGAAAAGGATCTCTACTAAGTATCTTACGATGATAGTATCACCCATAGTCCCATTATCTCATCATTCTTTAAGAATGACTTTTGCCTACTAAGTTGTGCGACCATTAATTTGCAAAAGTCGTAAAATAGTAGGTTTTATGGCAATCTACTTAATATTTTACATCTTTGTGTGTGGGTGATATTGTAATTGTTGTAGTCAAAGAGGGTTGATGCAGAAACTCTTTAGGAATTAAAATTCTAATGTCAAGAACAAAAATAATTACAATGTGAATAAAATGTCATGATAAGGATAACATAGTATAGAATACATGTATTTGTGCGTGCATATATATTCGCAGAATACAGGGGACTGCTATTCTAGCCAACCTATAATTTAATATAAATAAAAATAAATTAATACAGTAAAATAAAATAGTCTGGCTGGTCTCGCGGTTAGTGCGCGCACCCCGTACCTTCGGTGCACAGGGTCATGAGTTCGAATCTCATCGTGTTCCATGGTGTTTTCCGAACTCACGAGCTTGTGACGGACTATGATCTCAATCAGATGTTACACGAGTACCCATTTATGGGGATAAATAACACTGCTGAGCGTGATGCTGATCTCATTACCTCAACAAAAAGCAGATAAGATCTTGGAAGTAGGATGTCACTAACACATCCTGTGGCCTTAGTCCAATGGATTGTCCCGCCTGTTATTTACATAATTTAATATTAATAGGTACGTATGCGTATTCATACAAAGTACATTTCTCCATGGAAATTGAGGAATTTTCGATGGCATTTATTTGATATGCAATTATAAAATAAGAGTCCGCAAGGAGCGTTTATTTTACAAGTATGCATCATTTTACATTTCATATGAGTATGAGATTTCACAATCACATGGCATAATTTTTTGATTAATGATTTCGCTAACACGCAGCTCACTTTTGATTTTCACTGCAGACATGTTACTATAATTTTCTTCATATTTGTACAGCAATGTGTCGTCTGGCCTTGCATCGTGTGTTGTTGGTTTTTAGGCGTGTTGTTTGAAGCAGCGAAGCAGCAATTCAACGCTTCTATAGACAGGTCCTTTATGACAAGTCCTATTTATCATGCAAATAGCGTTGGTCTTTAAAATTATTTTTCCAGTACGTTTGCGATTCGTTTTGGAAAAATCTTGCAGGTTTAACACAGGTTTTCTAGATATGCTTAGTGAAAAGTCTGACATCGAAAAGATTTAGATTAATTTATATTATTTCCTTAGAGGATTATGAGTTTGCTATGCCCTATGGGTTAAAGTTATTTTACATGTTGCGTACATGCATATTTGAATCAATTGGAATTGCAAAATAATTGGTGCGTGTCAGAGATGAAAAATTGACGTGCAAACAAAGGTAGAAATGGGTGGAAAAAAATATCAAATGAATGACAAAAGATTACTTAAATGTCATGAGACATTTTAAATATTTCTGATTACGTAATTCTTCTTCTTCTTCTCAGTACCGTATAGCCCCATGAGGGCCATGGTGCGTTAACTCAGCCGTTTATAGTCAATTTGGAGTCAACGTTACATTGCACATCATTTCGAAGTGTATAATGTTGCAAGCACTATATACCTACTTCCTATTCGCACATGTATACGGAAATTTTGGACCACGCCGAGATTTGATCTCCGGAACTCTATAGATTACTAGCATCGTAGAGTGCGACTCAACCAAGTGAGTCACAGAGCGTGTAGTTACTGCTGCAATAATATACTACAAGACAAATGACAAATCACTCCATATTGTGTATAATGCATATTTGCAGCTTGCGTTAGAAATTGCTCTGCAATAAGTCAACATTTTCACATAAAACCATTTCTCATCCTTATTTTTTCCCATCTCAGCTATTTTTCAAGTTAAGTGATAATTCCCAATTACTTCCAACATTTTCAAAACCAATTTTCAGCAACTCCTGCTTCCTGCACCAGAATGCGCCAAAGCAAGAAAAAATACCTCGCCAACAACAACAAATTCAATAAAATAAATTCACCTTGACTTTCATACAAATTTTCTCAAGCACGTTCTCATTCTCGCCAAAAAGAAATCTTTACGCGAAACATTTTTATAACACTGACACGCGAGGACCGAGGAGGCAATGTTGTACATAACTAGGTAAATCGAAATAAACTGCCTGCAGCATTTTATTCTTACTACGGTTGTGAATGCTAAAGAAAAAATTCACCTCAACCGAATAAATTTGAAAGTAAATTTGTGCCACCCTCTGAGCGGCTTGTGCCGCAAAGCTTTTTACGAATCGAAACGGACGGGAGGGCGTTGGACGACCTTGCCCTTCCTTTGTACACTCAAAAGACAGAGAGAGTTTTCTCATACTTTTTGGTCACACCACGTCTATGTGTGTCTGTCCTCTGCAGTGTTGCCAACTGAATATTTAGAAAACGGCTAAATTTAGCCGGAAAACCGGTTATATTTTTTTCAAAAACGGCTAAAAATCCGGCTAAATAAATTGCAGCCAGAAAAACGGCCAAAAACCGGCTAAAACATACAAAACATTGACATTGCGAAAAAAGTATAATAAAAAACTGATTTTCAAATTGTATTTCTCTTTGGAGTACTACCCGTAAACTTTGCTTCATACTTTAGGCAGGCATATCTCTTAGTTTTATCACATGTATGGTCCAATATCTGGCATTACAGTCAAAATTTACTTTACTATTTCGTAGTTGTCGAGCATAAAATTCGTAACAAAGGAACAGTGGCGTAGCACTTCCCAATTTGCTGGTATCCGAAATCGAAATGGGGCTCCTTCACGTTCGATTATTTTCATGATTAAAAATTGACGGAACATAACCCACATTTAAACCAGTCCATACAATATAAGCAAAAACAACGAACATAATTTTCTTAAAGTTTTTCAATTTTTTGAGACAAAATTGAAATTAAAATAATTATACAGGAGAACCTGTATAAGATCATCTATTTATCACTAAATCCAAAAGAAAAAAATGATTAATTGTGAAAATCTTGACTTATCGTTCCATTCTATACACCAACTGCGGTGCATGTCTGTAGTATTTATGGAATGGCAACTTACCAGCTCTATGGGAACTACGCGGAACTTTGTCTGTTTGGAGGAGAAGAGCCCCAGCGGGAGAAATATCGAGTTATTCAATTTCGGAAATGTCACATCTCCTCCAAACAGACAAAGTTCCGCGTAGTTCCCATAGAGCTGGTAAGTTGCCATGCCATAAATACTACAGACATGCACCGCAGTTGGTGTATAGAATGGAACGATAAGTCAAGATTTTCACAATTAGTTAAAACTCGCACCCACGAAATTGGGAACCAGAATTAATACAGTAATTGTAAATTCGAGAGGGAAAAAATATCTAACTACCATCACAACTCCCAAAGCAATGTGAGCATTCAACACCGGTACAGACCTGCACGGTCGAGCGTCATGGTGGTAGCCTTCACGGCAAATCAAAAATCTCCATAATTCTCCCGCTAAAATTCAAGTGGTCGTCTTGTGCACAGATAGACAACAGACACAAGACCTGATGAGTGTGTCTATCTGTACGAAACCACAAAACTTTGGGAAAAAATACCAAAAATTGAGGAAAATGAGGGAAAAAGTTTCGTCCCAATCGGGATTCGAACCTCCGACCTTCAGTCACAAGGTCAGCAATCCTACCTACTGAGCTATAGACGCTTAGAGGTCATGGTGCAAAAATTCCAATGTGACATTTCCGAAATTGAATAACTCGATATTTCTCCCGCTGGGGCTCTTCTCCTCCAAACAGACAAAGTTCCGCGTAGTTCACATAGAGCTGGTAAGTTGCCATGCCATAAATACTACAGACATGCACCGCAGTTGGTGTATAGAATGGAACGATAAGTCAAGATTTTCACAATTACATAGTTAAAACTCGCACCCACGAAATTGGGAACCAGAATTAATACAGTAATTGAAAAAATGATTGTTTTGCTCCTATCCTAGATTCTGTAGCTGACTTGCACATTTTTCTTGCATATTGGTTAAAATGAATGTTTTTTAAAAGAGCAGTTACTCAAGGATCTAACAAAGAGAAATTATTTACGATTTCGGATTTGGGGGCCCGTGTTCCACTATACACATGGAACACCATACGTTACGCCACAAACGAGCATCAAATGCGTAATTATGGACAACTGGATTTATGTAAAATCTTACCATTATGATACCTTAATAATTTTATATTGAGATTAAAATTTAACCAGTTTAGCGTTCAAATACGCTTTTAATTTTCCTCATAGCTGCGAATTTGAGTTCCCCAAATAGCGAATTTCTTCTCCATAGTTACGAAATTGTTCCATTGTTACGAATTTATTGATGTTTCGCAATTAAGAATTTGATACTTTGAAAAATGTTTGGGTATCCCCATGCTCCAAGACTTGCTCAGCAAAGAATTTGATTTAAGAAACTGACTTCCATTTTGCTAATTATTTAGCATATTGGTGGTTAGAGTTATATGCTTAGAGTAGGTACTAACATCGTCAGTTTATGTGAATAAAAAAAAGTCAAAATTTTTATGATCGTGAAATCCAATTCGCTTGGTGGTACTCAATCCACACGAGTCTCCCCACCGGTTTTTGACATGTCGCTAGTGAAAACAATGCAGTTGCAATTTATTTCACAGGGAAAATGAGACCGCGAGCAATTACATATCTTAAATTTATTGAAAAAAGGTAAGTCTCCACGGCACATTTTCCCCGGAGACATAAATGCAAGTCTTCCGCTCTGTAGGTATAATTCTTAACCTTAAATGTACATGACAATAAGTGTGTAAAAATAATTTCACGGCGATTAATAAATTGGTGAATTGATTGGTGAATGATATTGAAAATTTACTATTTTCAAAATACGTAAAATAGATTTTAAAATTTCATAAAACAGTTTTAGCCAGAAAAACGGTCAAAGAAGATCGATTCCGGCTAAAAATCCGGCCGGCCGGATTGAGTAATTTCTTTCGGCTAAACCGTGCAGTTTCCGGCTAAATTTGGCCGGAAAACGGCTAAATTGGTAACACTGGTCCTCTGCATTCGAGGAGCCCGGCAGCTATTTCTTTGCGATCCGAAATTCTTATTTCTTTAGTAGCGTAGTATATTTCTTTTTTCGTTTATTGCTCGTTACAAAATAGCTTCATAACAAGCACAAAATAGAAAAAGTTTTCCGCTTTGGTAAAACGACAACGACGCGACGCGACGGTGGTAGATTGAATTTGTTTCTGCTTTTCTTTTTTGGAAAATATGAACGTGCTTTCGTGACTCTCCTTTCGTTTGGCTTGGACATATTCGGGATTGTCTATGGGAGAAAGTCGACGAAAAATTAAGAAGCAATCGCGGTAATAATAAATCATCAGTGCTACTGAAACATTTCTTTTGATTGTTGCAGAGATACTCCAGGCGATCGGTCGTGAAATCGGGCTTCAGAGTGCATGCCAGGCACTGTCTGAGATTATTTTAGAAATCGATAGGGTATTAGTCAGAAAGCTTAAATTTAAGTTTGCACCACTTGAAAAATTTTCTAACGGTACTTATGAAGGTTTTTGTCTTGTTTGGGTTTCCGGGGTATATCTCCGCTCTCAATGGTAGCATTTCCAAAAAAAGGCCACCGAATTGTTTGTTACAAAATTTTCTTCATCTTTGGCATAGCAATTGTTCACCATAAAGCGGTAGGTAAAATGTTACAGCGTGTCAAAGTTGAAAAAACAGTTTTTCAAATCAGGTTTTTGCAAATAAGTCAATAACGGTGATTTTTCGCGCAAAAATTAATAAGAGTGGACTTGTACCTTATTGGATTCCCTACAATCCAGAAAAAAAAATTAAGTCGATACGATCAGCTGCAGCCGAGATATACCCGAAAGAAAGTGAGCATTCCGAAGTTGATGATGCGTTATAGTCGTACATACTTATAGGTATAATTTGTTGCAGATGCAGTTAGGATGGTGAAGCTTCGGGTCTTTGCACGACATTTTGGAAAACAAGTTGGAGTGCGACCGCTGTGATCTGCGCAATTTCTGCTCAAATATTCTATTTTAACACTGTCAAAGTCTGTAGTTTGTTGACGTATACCTTCTTTTTGAGGGAAAAAAGTCTGAAGCCATCAGAACAGGCGATTGCGGTAACCATTTTATGTTAGCATTTTTCATCATTAAATTTTCCAAAAATCTTTCCTCCTCATCGGAAAGGGACGTTTTACCCACCTGATATTTGTAATACAGTAGCGGAAATTGAAATAGGTTCACCCCCATAAAGTAAGGTTTTCCAAAAACCTGGCAGTTCACTAATGGGATAAAGTACCTAATTTACTTTCTTTTAATTTTGGATGGTTTATTTAGTGATGAGGGTACGTTTTTATTATTTTCTTCAGTAGAATCCTGAATATGATATACAGATCTACTTGGTTGTGGAAGGGGGACCAACGTTGGAATATCATAAATGTCATCGTAGCAATCTTCATCATTTATGTCTTCGGTTACGATTGCGACATTTGAGAATATTTTGCCACAACACGTTCTACAGATATTGGTACATGTGAGTCCAGCCTTCTGACAACCACATGCTGTCCCAGAGTTTTTTTTTTACAAGAGCACGAAATAATATTTAATAGGTATGAAGGGATAATTTCTCCCGAAATCATCAAAGGCTCCAATCCCACCTGAGTGCGCTTCCAGCCCAAGTTTTCTGGATTTAAAACGTTGCCGAGCCATGTCTGTATTTGGTGGTACGCTCGTAAGGAATGATGATCAGCGGCTGATACGGTGGAAGGCAAAGCAGCAAGATTAGCTTTAATTTTCGTTCCTGCGCAAGCAAAAAGTTTGAAACGGAAATCGCTTAGTGATGTGTCGTTACGTGTACTTCCGTACAAGGCAATGAAAACATTCTTTCCGATAGTGCATATAGTGTTTGCATCTGAGCACTCTGCTTTAAAAACCTCGAGCGATTGTAAAACGTGAGTATGTTCCTTCTTTTTTAAAAAGGAGAGAAGCCTACTTTTTCCATATCTAAAAACGGCCGAAGTCGTATCACACCCTGTGGAGTGAAGAAAAAGTATATCCTCTGAAAGAGTTTGGTGTTTTAAACCTGTTGATGAATACAAAATTGTATTTTCGGATCCTCGCTCCATTTTTTAATACCTGACAATATAACCAGCAGATCAACGTCTTCTCCAACGATGAAAATTGAGTCAAACCTGGACGACATGCCTAAAGCCGTTTGAACAATTTGTGTATCCGCATCCTCTACAGCCTGGGATACTAAGAAACCATGATTCGTTAAATAATTTTGCAGTATATCAACAAATCGTTTCTTTTTTCTTTAATTGGCCAACAATGCCTCCTGCTTCATACCTCTGAAGATTGTGGTCTACTCAAAAATAAATTCAGCTGACTGTTGAATTGTTGAATTTTCCAAAATGATTGATGCATTAGAACACTATTCACATTTCCCAAAATTTCTTCATGCTCCCTAGACGACGTTCAATGCATCTCTCAATCAATGTACGGATACAACGTCACCTTCGTTTAAGGATTTTGCACAAACAAAACAGAAACTCATGGCGAAACTAAACAAACAAACAAAACTATTTCGAAAAAAAAAACGAAGTTTGTCAAATTGACTTTCATTTACAAAAAATACCGCTAATGGAGTCACTGTTCGCAAGCGTGTCGCGTAATGAACATATCTCTCTCTATCTGCAGCGAAAGACAACTGCCCGCCAAGTAAAGCCCAACTGAATGTTGGTACATACTAGGGATATCAAAAACCGGACGGTTAGTCCGAAAACCGGTACTTTCAGAACGGTTAACCATTTTTTTTCGGTTTTTTCCTCCTCCCGGTTTTAACCCGGACGGTTGTTTGTCCATCCGGTTAAAACCGGGACAAAAATTCTTTCCAAATTTATACAATTTTTTATATTTCCTTGATTTTTCCGTATGCAATTCTATTACTTGTCCCCAATGAAAAATTTCGTTTCCAAGTTCCAGCCCTTAAACATATTTTCGAACACTCTCCTTATTGCTATTACTCATAGAACCATCGCTTCGTCAAATTACTTCTCTTTGTAGCTTTGATTTAATTTTGCATACGATACGAACTAGCAATACGAGTGTGTATGCATGTTTTTAGTAGAATTCTAAGCAAATCAATGAAAAGATTCTGTTAACCGGAAAACCGGTACTTTGAGACCGGTTAAAACTGGACGGTCTGACCTGACCGGCTTTGCAAAAAAAAAAAACGGAAAAAACCGAAAATCGGGTTATGGGCCGGTTTTTGACATCCCTAGTACATACCCGTAGAATGTATTGCTATCTCAGATCGTCGACTTTCTCTTGGGCATATCTCGGTTGTGGATGATCGTATCGATTTAATTTTTTTTCTGGATTGTAGGGAATTCAATAAGCTACAAGTGAACTATGATTAATTATTTAGTGAAAATTCACCGTTATCGACTTATTTGCAAAAAACTGATGAACAAAACGGGTTTTTCCACTTTGACTCGCTGTAGCATTTTATCTACTGCTTTGAGATGAACAGTCAGTACACAAAAGATTCAGGCAATTTTGTACCGAACAATTTAGTGTCTTTCTTTTGAAAGTCCAACCATCAGGAGCGGAGATATACACAAAAAACCCAAACAAGACAAAAACCCTGATAAGTACCGTTAGAAAATTTTCCAAGTGGTGCAAACTTAAATTTAAGCTTTTGGACTAAGCCCCTACCGATTTCTAAAATAATCTCAGACAGTGCCTGGCATGCACTCTGATTTTACCAAACGCCTGGAGTAAGATACTCGTTTGTGGTTAAACTTAAAATGGATAAGACAAAACATGAAAGTTATAGCGGAGGTATAGTATGTATTTTCTTTTGGAATTTTTGTTTCTGAAGGATTTTTAGTTCGTTCAGCAAAAAAGTATTAACTGAAAATTTGAAAAATTCCAGGTATATTTAATAAGGATATTATCCGTAAAATTCCATCGACCATATAAGTATAACAACTGTGCCACCGTTGAAAATACAAAAGGTACATACAGTTTCTTTGTAGGACAAATTACATATATGTATATGTATGTACTACATCAAAACTCCAGCATAACATCAAGTTCCAGCAAAACATCTATCATCGTAATGGTAAGGCACCTGCGTTTCTTTTTAGAAACCTGCTGAAATTTTCTTGGCTATTGGCCAAAAAATCCAGTCCTGCTTCTGCATAGAAAAATACCTCAACCTCTGATTATTCTGGATTTGCTATAGTTATACATAGTCGAAAGCCAAAAATATTTTGCCCGTGGCTGTATTATGATGATTTATTCCAAAGAGTGTGAGATTTGAATTAAAAAGGGAAATACAGGCGGCAAAAGTTTCCATTCAGAAGCTATTCTTTGCTTAGGCGTAGGTACTTGCATCTTTCGTAGTTACTTCGTAACATTCACGTGAAATTATAATTTCACTGGCATCTGTCGGCACCACTTTATGCAGGTGAAATGGCTTCAAGGAGTTTATGAAAAATTGCGAATGGTGGCTGCTGCTTGGGCGCTAGATGAAAGTATTGTTCGAGATTATGGTAAACATCGGTTGAGTGCCACTCACACGGTATAAGTTGTTGGCGAACTTAGACCTTGGTCGTCTAGACGAAATCTTGTGTGGCGAAAGAAATGATTCGAATTTATTAAAGGGTTCGACTCAGAATTTGTTAAATTTCTTCTGGAAATTAAAAGAGTTTAAGGAAGTTTAACAAAATTTGCGAAGCTATGATCTGTAGTCGAAGACCACGCGCTTAGTGGCTCAGAAGATTGGGTCACTTTTCGGCCCGTGATGGAGGCTCGCGCGGGGTAAAATTTCCCTACGTGTTGGAAAATATAAGCGTGAATAAGAAATGTTGTCAAAATAAGCTTATAACCTAACCTGAATGAATGTCGGGTATCCATACAACGGATTTTGGCCAGGTAGACATAGTTGTAATGTCGATGAAAAATTGTTAGACGGTGACTATTTCAGTGACCAATTCTGTAGCTGATCGGAGCAAGATTAAGTTGATTTGTTGTTTATTTTATCATTTCCAATAAAAAACAAGACCAGTGGCGCAACCAGGATCTTTCCCTGGAGGGGGCTAAGGGGGAAATTTGCATTTATGCTTATTTTCGATGTAATTCTTGTTTCGTAGCTTAGTGTCGTAAAAATGGTGGTTGGTTTTCATTAAACCACATTTTTTATCTTTAGCTTATTAAGACTTACATGTTTCACACCACATCAGAATCAAATTTTTTGTCTATTTTTAGCCACCGAAAATTAATTCCGAAAGTAATTTATGGAAGCCAAACAATTTTGGCTCCAAAGATGATTTTGTCTAACCTGGACGACCGGCGCCGGTAGTTCTGATCAGCTGTCCAAAATTTGGTGGAAATAAATTCACAAATAGTTTTTACTGATCGATCAACTAAACTTTTATCCTGCGGCTTAAACTTAATGACAGTGATATTTGGCCCGGGCCAGATTTTGAGTTTGACACCCCTGGTGTATATGTTTCCAAAATATGATTAATATTTTTATTAAATCTGTAACAAAATGCAGTGCTTGGTATTTTATTTTAAATTTTTTTCATTCCCAATTTGAGGGTCTGTTAGAGGCTTTTGCTCCCTTAGTCCCTCCTGTGGTTGAGACATTGAGCAAGATAAAGCAGAACAATAAAAAACACGGCCATATTCAGTTGAATTTCATCATTATGGTCAGTCTAAACAACAATCAGATAAGATGACTCGGTCTGGTTTAAGCTTCGGATGGTTAGGTGGGGTCTGACAGACCCCAGATAATTTGAAATCTCAAATACATATACAAACATATTTTCAATGACTCCGAGACATAATTGAGGTTGAATATCGCGAATGTGCTGAATTATCTCATCATTTAGCTCTTGAATTGTTTTTGGCTTATTGACATACACTTTTTCTTTTAAATATCGCCAGAGAAAGAAGTCCAACGGTGTCAAATCACATGATCGTGGCGGCCAATTAACATCGCCAATACGAGAGATAACACAGCCATTGAATTTCTCGTGCAAAAGAGCCATTGTTTCGTGTGTGGCAAGTGGCCCCATCCTGTTATGTAACCACATATCGTCCAGGTCCATAGACCACAAGATATCCGTTATTATCTCGCGAGAGCGAACAAAAAAATTACGAAGTGCACGAAAAGCATTTTGATTTGAACGTCCATTTTCGTAAAAGGCTTCAACCACCTTAACGCGCTGCTCAATTGTGTACTTCTCCATGGTTGAATTTGCCAAACACTGAAGCAAAGGAATGTCTAATAAAGTTGAGGGAGAAAAAGGTGTGACACTCAATCAACATCGTGCATTCCAGTTGGACCACCCGTTACATATATACTTGTGAATATTTGTAAAAGAATACGTTCCTAAAAATATTTTTTCTGAATATTTTTTCATGCAGTTTTCTAGGCGAACTTGACTCAATACGTTGGGAAAACTGCTTTTAAGAAGCGGCAATAAGGTCCTACCAAACAGGGCATCCTTCTCCTCCAGCTTCCCTCTCCTCCAGCATTGAGAAAAATTTAACCAAAAATGTTATCTGTGCCAATGAGAACGAAACTGCAACTCAAAGTTCTGATTTAACGGCCACAACGGGCCCATTTGCTTAAATTCAATTTTGTCCGATGGAAATTCTGTGGTCAAAAGGTAAAACAGCATAAGTACGATTTGTTGATTTTTCAGGAGAGCATTTTAAAGTTTTGAAAAATTCTGTGATAAAAGTTTATAAATATTTTAAGACGTATTTACCAATATATATAGTTCAAAAAATATAAATTTTTATAGGATAATAATTTTGTTGATAACTATAATAATTTTGTAGTTATAGCGAAAAAATCGACTTATGCTGTTATTCCTTGTTGAGGAAAAAAATATTTTAAAGCATAATTCGATATATGTCATTATTCCATTGTATAATCTCAGGCCACTCCTATGATATTTACACATAAGTTGTTCTTCCAAATCCTTCAACTGAAGTGCATCCAGTTTATGTACAGATATGCTTTTCTGCTATTTCTTAAGTGTGTCTTAAAATTGAATTATGAGGTCTCGCGATTTATAGTTTTTGACTCTATTTTCAAGATTTCATGAATAAGGTTGTTTTTTTTTTAAATTATGAAAAATAAAATAAAACACTAGGAGCGGAATTCATAGTCCCCACTTATTTTTAAGGGAACCCTTAAAGGACTGACGCCATTTATAGTCACTCAATAAGCAAACGCTTAAGGGTTTCCTAAAGGGTTCCCTTATTCGTTAAGGTACATATCTAGTAACCTTATATCAATTCAATAGCAGATATATGTTGACATATCCTTATTCAAACCCTTTGAAATTTTTTAAAAAATTTGAATTTTTACCTACTTGATATTTTTTATATTTTATTTGTCACTTTCAACAGATATGCCCAATAAGTAAATCGTTTTTAAATGAGGCAATGCCCTAATAAATGATGTCTATGAATACAAAGTTCCCTTAAGGGCTCATTTATATAGAGGAAACCCTTATTCCTTAAGGAATTCCTTATTACTTAAGTGGGGGCTTATATTTTTTACTAATTTCAATAAATTAATCAGTAGGGGGCATAGGCCTTCTCTTATTGTCTTCCTCGATGTAACTGTAGAGGGCTAGGTCATAGCATTTTTGGTACTACAATTAGTATTAGTATTCTATCCTCCTCAATCTTCACTCTCTATTTATAAAAACTCTCCGTTACTTAGAGCTATGAGAAACTACGACCGATTGGAGATTGGTCCGTTACCTTCTTCTTTTTTCACTTTAAAAAACACCCTGCTACAAAAACTTTAATTATTTTTCATTTCACTTTTTGAATTTTAATTGTTTTTTTTTATTATTTTAACTTTTTGAATTGTAGTTTGAACTTATTTTTTTATTTGAATATTTGTTTTTTCATTTCTTTGTGATTTTTTTCTTGTTTTTATAAATTTCTTTTTCCTTTATACTTATTTTCCTTACTTTGAATTCTTTACATTACATGTTTTGGGAATTTATTCCCGTTTTGTAATATTTAGTAAAATAAAATAAAAATAAAATAAAATAAAATTAGCAACTTCAACGTCTCATGTTACTTCCCCGCAGGGGGGTCGGTGTCCTTGTGACACTCAGTCAAGGAGGGCTGTTTGTAGTGGGACAAAGATCTTTGGTGAGTTACGCCACCACGGACCTTGTAGCGCAAGGGGGCCCCTGGTACAGTTGATACGCCATGGCGAGGATCTGTACAAAGACCATTCGGGCGGTAACGTTCCCGTGCTCCTGAGTTATGTACGGGTGGCTCTTGGCGTGCCTACCTCCCCCCATGGTTTGCGGGAGGGAAGCACTAAAGGTCAAGCACGATTGTGGTGTCCTCTGGTGGGGGAGTGCATCTTATGGAAATCGTGTGCGCTTCGGAGTTGACGGCTTCGCATGACCGGAGTCCTGAAGGGGCTAGTAAGGGAGAACGGCCTTGGTGGAAAATGCCTACGCGCCTATATCTAACTAGTTTGTGGATTGATGACCACACTGCCCGAGTCGCATTGCTGACTAGTAAACTGAAGGGGCCACCTGGATGTGAAAAGCAGCGCTACGTGTCTACACAGGCTCGTAGTCACAGGTCCAACGAGCCTGCATGTGCATGTCCGAATTCAACGTAAGGCTTAACCAATAGGGGGCCGAAGGAGGATCACACCTGCTATAGAGAAGTCTTTAGCGAATAGTGAACTACGAGGATGGGTGTGCCCAGGGGACCATGGTCCCTTGATGGGCAAGGTGTTGGACTTGTAGTGGCTGGAGGTTGTTACCCAATTCATCCAGCTAGTGATGCAACCCCGGGGTTGGGTTCCTGATGGTGTGTGCATGCGCCGGACGGAGAAATCCCCATCTGACAACAACACCTTGTCAGTAAAAAGCCGAAGGTCCAAACATTGAGCGGGACCAGGAGATAAAGGCCGAAAGGCTAGGTGCTCCCCTGACGGTATACCTGTCGATGGTTTGCTTGTCTCAGGTACCTTCACGTAACATGGTGACAGTATAGAATCAAATACTGAAGCCGCTTTTCGACGCATCCCCATGATGGCCTTCCTCCGCGGTTAACCTTATCAAACTCATTCTTATAAAATATCAAGGCAAGAAACCTGAAACAAACCCTCGGATTGGACGGACGAAAACGACCCCGCAAACGAACAACCAACTACTCTTTTAGATCCTAGAATGTATGCTGTCTGATTAAGCCAGGTCTCCTTAGGACTTTCCTGGATCAGGCAAAAAAATACAAACTGAGCATGTCGCAGCCCAAGAAATAAAAAGGCTCAATAGCAGGATTACCGACAGTAATTGCGAGTTGGAGTTGTAAAGAATAGAGTAACAGAGAGTTTCGAGTAGCCTTTATAGTAATAATCAGCTCAAGGGGCACATCATCGGATTCGCATATGTGCGCGATCAGCATTTAGTCCCGTTTCGGTAATCTCCGGCTTCTTAATGTGCATTCCTCTATCGAATTGAAAAGCAGTTAAGGATTAGTTCTACTACCGCCTAGAAACGCTCTTCGACCCACTTCCATCAAATGACGACAAATTGCTGCTGGGACATTTTAATACCAAAGTCGGAAACGAAAGCTAACATAGAGGAACTATTGGTTGTTATAGCCTCCATGATGGAGTCAATTAAGGTACATGTTCGTAGAGACGATTCATGTGATGATTTTACAAACGATGCCATAGCGGCCAAGTACGCTGCCACCTTTAAGGAGAAATTGTCTTCAATGTTAAACAGCATCAGTACTTTGGACGTCCAAGAGTTCGCAAGAGCTCAAATACGCCACTAAATGAGTTTAGGAGCTCCTGGTGCATATCTTGGGCCGAAATATGTAACAAGCTTCGGTAAGTATCAAAGAATTTAATTAGACGTGAGAAATGTAAAAATCATGACAATAACCTATGCAAAGATTAGCTAATAAGAACATTAGACATGCGAATAAGCTAAAAAATGCAATTAAGAATGGATATTAAGCCAAGACAAGTCTCTGTAAGTACAAGGATGATAACATTACCAGCGGCATTGGCATTATTAATAAGCGATGGGAATTGTATTTTGAGCGGCTTCGCAACATAAGATCTAACTCCCCCACACAAGAGCTGAGTAGTTGACTTAGCCAGACCCTACCGTTTAAACCCCAACATAAGAGGAAGTTAATCTTGCCATTTAATAACTTCAACCTACTAAACACCCAGGCGCGGACGAAATCCCAGTGGAAGTACTGTAGCATGGTGGAACGAGCACTATCACAAGATTACTACTTAAAATATGGAGCGACGAAGTAATCCCGAAAGATAGGCGCAGAAGCGTCATCGTCCACAAAAAGGATAATAAGCTGAAGTGTGTGTTACAGGGGCATCTAATTATGTAGTTTGAAGGAGAGTATCGATAGCACTGTAGGACATAATGCTAGAATTTGGTGTAGCTGGAAAATATTATGATGACTTATGTTGTCTGATCCGCGTTAGAGGACAGAATAGACTCACTGGGCTGAAGCAGAGCGAAGCGCTGTCATATAGACGCTCTTCAACGCTGCTCTGAAGTGAAACCCTACTTCGTCGATATCATCAAAATCATGTGTCGAAAAATAATTTGCAGAAAATGCAGAAAACCTTCTGCATAATCTTATAATATAAAGTTACTCCTATGATATAGCATATCACACTAGCAGTGTTGCCAATTTAGCCGTTTTCCGGCCAAATTTAGCCGGAAACCGTGCTGTTTAGCCGGAAGAAATTTATAATTCCGGCCGGCCGGATTTTTAGCCGGAATTGATTTTCTTTGGCCGTTTTTTCGGCTTAAATTATTTTATGATTTTTGTTTTTTTTTTTTTTTACTTTGAAACTAGAATCAATTTTTCAATATTCACTACCAAAATAATTAACCGCCGTGAAATTATTCTACATACACTTATTGTCGTGTATTAGGGTAAGTACCTACTATGTTCACCGAGAAAAATTTGCCGCGGAGACTTGAATTTTTTAATAAATTTAGGGTAATGTGTTTCACGTAATCTGACGATGTTAGTACCTAGTCTAAGCATGTAATTTACTAACCACCAAGATGCTGAATAATTTGCAAAATGGGACAGTTTCTTAAATAAAATTCTTTGCTGAGCAAGCCTTGGATCATGGGGGTACCCGAACATGTTTCCATTTTTCAAAGTGTCAATTCTTTACCGCAAATAACGTAATCATGCCAGATTAAGTACAAGGGTGAACACCTTTTAGCACGAGTCATAGATATTGATATTATTGATCGTTGGAACTTTGTAGTGTTCAACACTTGCTTTGTGCAAGTAGCTTGCCATGTAAACTACAAAAATTAAATTTAAGTGTGTATATATTTCGGAGGCACAAAAGCTAAGTGCTGAAGAAGGGGGTAAGTTGCCCCCAAAATATATAATAACTTAAATTTAATTTTTGTAGTTTACTGAGCAAGCTACTTGCACAACGTCTGACAATTCATAGAACCTACACAAGCTCATAATTTTGGAACATCAATTTCGTATCTTTGGAGCATCAAATTCGTAATTGCGGAACATCAACAATGGAACATCAATTTCGTAACCATGGAAAATCAAATAAAATTTGGAGGGCTCAAATTCGAAAATGAATAAAATGGTTAAATTTTAATCAAAATATAAAATTATTGGTGGTAAGAAATCCATACATAAATGCGGTTGCCCTTGCCCATAGTTACGCATTGGACGTTCCTTTTACGCATTTTAAGTTCCACAATTTCGAACGTAATTATTGGACTTATTATGGACTTGACCGAGAAATTGTACTTATTTACTACTTTTTTGACTAGTTGTGCTACCTGACTCCGAACAAAGTAAATTTTGATTGTGATGCCAGCGATTGGAGCGTTATGTAATAAAACTACTCTGTAACCCAGTAAAATTTTACTAGGCTGATTCTAGTGCATAAAATCACTATCATTCTAGCGATTCTGAAAAAGTAGAACTATTATCCACTATTTTAAACTATAGATTGAATAGCGAGTCTCGAACAAGACCTAAATAGATATCCAGTGTAATTTTACTAGTTTTTCAGCAAATAGGTGATATATTCCTAGAAATGCAGTAAATTTTACTGATAGACTATTAATTTTTGGTAGAAAACAGTTTAAAATAGTTTTCTCTTCTATTCGATTTGGCCAGTTGCTGCCAGTCTGCTGTTGAGTTATTGAGATACTATCTGTGAATTAGAGGTAAGGTAGTCAAAATCGATAATAAAAATTACCTCTGCATGTTCTGGTATGAGAATCAAGAAGGGTATTTGTTTAGGTTTTTTTCTTATTTCCTTGGACAGGCGGTTTGTTTGCATTTCAATAAATTTTCAGACGATGTTTTTGAAACGAATGGAATAAAATATAATTATTTAACTGGATATCTAGTTAAGTCAAACATAATCTAGTAAAATTTACTAGATAATAAATTGGACTGAACTATCAAATTAACTAAATTATCCAAGTCTAATTAAATCTAGTAAAATTCACTAGATAATAATTAGATTAGACTATCAAATTAACTAGATGATCTATTAAAATCTAACGAAATCTAGTAAACTTCACTAGATAAATAAACAAATGCAGCTAACTGGTTCAGTAGAATTTTAGTTATTTTGTCCTATTATTTATCAATTTATTTAACTAGATTTCTATCGAAAAAATTGCTAGAGTTCTAGTAAAAACTTTTCATTAGATTCGCAGCCAGAAAATATAGGAGCTCACATCTAGTTGCGATTTACTGCATTCTAGTTGGAAAAATCTTACTGTGTATGAAATCTGTCTAAAGCATAGCTTACGGGTAGTACTCCAGAAAAGAAATAAAATTATTTAAATCAATTTTACTATATTTTTTTCGTAATGCGATTATTTTGTATGATTTAGCCGGTTTTTTGGCCGTTTTTCTGGCAGAAATTTATTTAGCCGGATTTTTAGCCATTTTTGAAAAAAACATAGCCGGTTTTCCGGCTAAATTTAGCCGTTTTCTAAATTTCTAGTTGGCAACACTGCACACTAGTAGCATAATAGCATAATTCCAGTGCTATTTATTCTTTTGGAGCAGATTTGTCCACGGAATAAAAACATAACTCTAGTTACATATTGGAATTCGCAGAAAATGAATTTTGACTAATATAATAACACATCTCCACATATGTGAACTCAGTTTGAGAATTTATAATCTGAATAACAGCACAAGTGCAGTTATGTATGCACGAGCTACGTAGATCAAGATGGAATAAGGACACTATTCAAATTGTTCCCAGTGAAAAACTATGATACATTTTGGAAAAATAGCATAAGTCAATTGAGAAGTTGGTATACCTTTTTTTTATTTGGGAATAAAAGCATACCTCAATTATGATGTTATTCCTCCACTTGTAAAACAGTGATCATTCGTCGAAATACGAAAAGGAATAACGACATAATGGGGAATTATGCTGTTATACCTTCTGTAATTTTGATCGTGGCGAGATATGCTGTTAGGTTTTTAGGGTTTTTTAGAAAATATTTTTTCAAAAAACCCTTATGAAATCGATTTTGTCCGTCCGTCCGTCCGTCCGTCTGTCCGTCTGTCCGTCTGTCCGTCTGTCCGTCTGTCCGTCTGTTCACTAAATAACTCGCGAACGGCTCAACCGATTGTCATGAAATTTGGTAGGAATGTGTAGAATGGTTACAGTCTTTGGCACAAATACCTTAGAAGTTAGTAGGAAGAAGTTAACAGGGTGTCCCGAACGTTTGAAAAACTTTGACCTTTTTAGTTTTTATCGAAGATTGACGTATGGGTATTTAAATCAAAGATCTAAACGATAACATCTCATATCAGTTAAAAAATTTCAGTTTGGAGTAACGGTAAAAAAGTTATTGGCGTTTAAAGTTAAACTTCCTTTTCGAGTTCCGTTTTTCTAAACCGTTATAGGGATCGATATGAAACTTTGCACAAAGATTGGTCAGTATGGCCTTATATACGTTAAATATTAAGACTGTTGACTTTTGCTAAGGAAATGTAAATAACAGTAAATTTGTAAAATTTCAATTTGATCGTGTGAAGCCCATCTTACGTTTTCAAATATGAAAATCCTGCTAAGGGTTTTTAGAAAATTACATATAGAATATGTCTACAAATTTTCATTCGAATAACTGTATCCAAACCGGAAATGTAGCCAAGTAAGTATTTAGTAAGGGCCTTTCACAATGCAAGGGAAGCCTCTTAAGCATTTCTTCAATGCATATCTTTTAACTTGATGAAACAATGAACATGAAATTTGGTGGAAATGCATAGAATGGTAATAGTGTTTGCCACAAATTTTTTTGAAGTTTGTAGGACTAAGATACAGGGTGTCCCTGAATAGCTGCACAAGAATACTTGTTCAATACTCATAGGAAAGCTTGCGTATGGGCTCTTATGTCAGGGGACACAATGGAATCATTTCATGTAAGTTGCTTTTCCTTGATAAAAAAAACAGTAACGGTAGATTTACAGCTAATAATTCAGTTCATACATAAAGCCAAGCCATCCTTACGTTTGCCTGAGTTTCTTTTTGGTCAAAGGCCATCAGAAGTCTTAAATAGAAAAATGCATGTAGATTTGCCTTGGAGTACCTACTTTTATACAAACTGAGTAAATAGTAAATCTATTTTTGGATTGGTCTAATTAAAGGTGGAAC
Source organism: Microchrysa polita (assembly GCA_949715475.1). Taxonomy (NCBI): domain Eukaryota; kingdom Metazoa; phylum Arthropoda; class Insecta; order Diptera; family Stratiomyidae; genus Microchrysa; species Microchrysa polita. The sequence goes on along the minus strand of OX454415.1, from coordinate 126,338,802 downwards.
AGAATGAAAGGCGCTAGCCTTTCATTCTGGAACGCGTTTATTTAGACTAATCCAAAAATAGATTTACAGGAAGCATTCCATTAATGCTGTCCACAATTCTTATCTACTGCTTATAAAATATATTTACAAAAAATATTCACTATGCATCAAAATTCTATAAAACCCTCGTATTGCGGGCGCAGCCCTCTGTACGCCGGTATTTTTTATTAATAACTTTGGAACCTGTTATCCGATTTGCACGAAAAAAATTTAGAAAATAAAACAAAACATGCTTAACAAGATGGCATATGTAATTCAATTTTGACATAACTCGACTTATGCTGTTTTGACTTTTGGCCAGAGAATTAATTTCTATGCCGAGGACGAAGTTCGGTTCAAACACTACCTTCGGGCGAAGGCCTAAGCCGAATTCAAAGTTATTAAAAATGGGTTTAAAACGAGACCGAGGCTAATTTCGGGCGCGGCCGAAATTTGAATACCCGTCACATTTGAATGAAGCTTAAGCTCCTTTTGTGTTAATAATTTTTACCGCAGCCCTATGACGTGTTCCGATTCCATCTGTTCCTGGATGCACTGAGGCTAAACCGGGAACACCTTTGGGCGCTGGATAAAAACCGGGACCGAACAAGCCTAGATAGTTTGTTGGCCTTAAGATACATGATGATGATGATGGATATTTCATTTTTCAAACCAGTTGATGATGTTTAGTTGTTGGCCCCTCCAAATTTTATTTGCAGAACCCTACAATATCTGATAACGATATGCTAGTTACATACATATATTGTATGGCGTATGGGTTCTGGAAATAGAGTTTGGAGGGACCATTAATTTTGCGATGTACACTGTAGTAATGTGAGGCCAATTGCGTGTCATTAGACAATTTTAATGGGTACGTTTACACTATTCAACAAGTTTTTGAGCATTCAAACAATTTGGTTCATGAATGTTTTTTTGAAAGGGTTCCTTATTATTGGTTCATAAGGTAAATGTGTCCTATGTTCACCTGCATTTATTTCCCCAATGTAAAATATGCCGTGGGAGTGGAGTGGATACTTGCCGTTTATTCAATCAATTTAAGATAAATGTACAGTGCATTCGATTTCACGATAATCAAAACTTTGACAGTATTTGCATGGATTTCCCGTGAACTGGTGATGTTAGTATACTTTCTCATACGTGTAACCAGACTTTGGACAACTGTTGGAATTCATTTTTAAAAGGTTTTACTACAGGATATTTTGCTGATTATTTTATCTAATTTAGGCTTTTAATACAATTTTAGCGTTATTTAAATGACATTTTAGTTTGTTTTTGTTGTAGACCCCTTCAAAGTGCTATATTTAGTTCAAGCAGTTACTTTCGTATTAACATTTTAAATTAAAATGTACAACGTATAAATCACAGCGTTCCGCTTTGGCACTCCATTGTAAAAAGATTCAAGTCCGCCTGAGTCCATCTATATCAAGAAAAACCATTTTCTTCTTCTTGCTTTGTGTTGTTCTTTGTGATTTACATTTAATCGGATAGAAAAACTGTTTTTTCTTGTCCCCATCGGGACTGAAGGGACGAATTTTCCTTCATTGAAATTCCATCAAACGACAAATCCGATTTGTAAGTTAAATCATCCCGTAAAATCTTTTATTGGTCTTAAGTAGCTCAGTGAACTTTTTTTTTTCTAAAGTTCAGGTTTCGCGTTTAGATTCATTTGGTGTTTTAAAGTGATGTGAAAGTGGTTAAATTAGTTCGTGTGGATTGGATAGGTATGCTGTGATTAATTGGAGATTTTTTTAAAACCATATGATAGGTATCTGTCAAAAATGTTGTATCAATCAAAAATAAAATTAACGATGCTGCGAAACCGTAATTTAAAGTGACCTTTTGATTTTTTTTCGGACCAAACATTGTAAATAAGAGACAAGGCATGTTAGAGTTATTACAATGTGGAAAGAATCATTTTCAAAGCATTGACAAAATTTTAATAATATACATACGTACATTTCTTTATCAAAAGAAAATTGAAAATAAAAAATTACAACTTACAAATTGGAAATGCACCATCGACTACAAAAACAAAACAAACATATTTTATTCGTTTCTTTAAGCATTTCAATTAGAAAAGTCAAGAGAGCTATGAAGAAGTTCGATCATACCATTATTGAATGCTTTGGAAACGTCATAGGTCCCGAGGGACGTTGTCGGGCATCTAAGGGTTATCCATTAGGAGTATAGGAGTTTATCACACGTTCTTACAAAACGAATTACAGCCCTTACAAAAGACAACTGCTTTAATAACAATTTTCCACTCTTAATACGATTAGATTATGCTCGCATTCCCATTGCACATGCATAGTTTGTTACAAATCATGAAAATATCTAAATACAGAATCTCAGCTGCACAAATTATTCCTATCCGATGTACCTTATATTCAGTCTTAAGTGACAATCGTGCATCGTAAGTAGATTCGTGATGTTTTTCTTATGGAACAGGATAGCTGTCTTTACGATTTACCTTTGTTGTGACTCGTGAGCATTTCTGCTGGATTACTGTAAGTAGGACATAATCCGATTGCTTCTACGCTAATACGACTTGAGCGTGTGAAATAGTTGAAAGTCTCATTTGCAATGAATTGTTCGCTTTAGCTCAAAAAGTCGTTGATGAAACGACTAAATCAAAGAAACGTGAGCATAAATTATAGAAAAGAAAGTAATATGTAATTCAATATGACTCTATATACTTCTTACACTTACCACGAAAACTCTTTATTTAATGGCACCATCACACCAATCCATTATCTGACCATTAATGTTTGATCTCCATAGGGATTGAATTTCAAAAATGTTAAATCCCATAGTCAATTCTCATCCATTTACTCTATAACAAGTCCAGAGTTTCACTCTATACACCATCAAAACCAAATCACTTGCATAATTCACAAAACCCCAGCACAAAAAAAAACGTAGAAGGAAATCTCTTTCGCCCATCAACATGATGAATTCCCACTTAATCTGATTTGATGTTGGAAAAACAAAAGGAGGCGAACACGTAGAAAAAAAAACGAGAGTAGAAGTATAGTTTCAATACTCCAAGGATAATCTGCAGAAACCTATTGCCGGTGAATTGAAAGTGCAAACTGATATCAACCATCGCTCCTCACGTCACGTACTATCTACTATAACCGGAACCAGCAGAACTGCTGACGAATGAATCGTATACGAATGAGGGAAGCGAAGGATTTAACTTTTAAGCAGGAACAATTTGTTGAATTGAGCGATTTGAAAATGCATTCGACTATACAGTATTTTGATTTGATTGGAAAACTTTTCCCATGAGGTGAAGATCATGGCTTTTACATAAATATTTGATTGATACGTGTGTGTTTAGTGCATTTATTCATTTGGAATTTTCGATGATATTACTTCGCCACATACAGTTTGTTTTAGAATTTAAAGTACACCATTTAAGAAAAAAGGAAGTATTGAATTCTACACTCAGAAAAATGGACCCCGTAAACTTAAAAGTTTTTGTTCCATTATTTTAATTATTTACCAGATTTCTTCACAAAAGTAAACAGATGCAATAATTAATATAACTGGATGAATCCTATTGAGATATTTTGTATGGAATGAAATGTGTCCCGTAAATCCAATGGGACATCAGATTACATTTTTATAAGTTTGTCCCATTAAATTAACAAGATCTGATATGATTAACTAATAATAGGATGGATCACATTTGCTTTATATAACGTCCTATTTCATTAGTGGGATATGTCTATTAATTGAATTTCAAGCATAAAGACGAATTTTCAAAGAGTACCAACATCATGCTCTGTGGCCGAGATCGTTCGGGTGCCTCCCCGTCACTTGGTAAGTTTTAAAGAGTACTAGCCGATCGGCTGTTCAATACTCGGCCTGGCCAAATATCGCGATTCTTAACAAAATCCACAATGACGTAGCGTGGATGGTATAATAATAAAAAAAAATATACTTCGATCAGACTACGAGTGAAACGATTTTTTTTTTATTACATTACATTGATCCTATATTAATTCAATAAGATATATCCTATTGGAAAATAGCTAGACCATGTGTTTGTTTTTAAAGGAGTCAACTATTAAAACAAACGGATATTTATCGAGTAAAAGTAATGGTTCCAATATTTTTTAAAGTAATCAGATTTTTCCTATTGACTAAAAATAATGGGACAAAATGATTGGTTTAATGGGATTTCCCATTGAAATTTTTCTGAGTGTATGTTAAAGTTAATTTCTCGACCACGCCCAGCTTAAAACCGAATGCAATAGACTGTTCATCTAAAGTTTGCTAGAAGTAAAAATGTTATCCTGGCTTTAAAAATGCGATTACAATATTAGGTATGTTTTTTTTTGTTATCCCGTGTAGGTTTGGGTGACGAAACTTCATATAAAAAAAATTACAGGTGGGTCAGCTGGCATTTTTTTATATGGAGTTTCGTTACCCAAACCTACATGGGATAACCAAAAAAACACACCTAATATGACTATAAGAACCTATTAATCAGTTTAACCATAGTATCTACATCAGAATATAATGTGTAAAGTGTATTAATAGAGTCCGACCAGCCTCTTGTTTTTTTTTCAACAAAACCATACACGAAATGCCGAAGCTTGACCTAATACAATTCTCTCTATATAGACTGATAATATCGTAAAATAGGCGTCATACCCATTAAAGCTAACATAATAGTGGGAACTATTATGGCATTAACACCGGTAACCCGTATACCAAGTGACGCAATTGCCACGCCATATATGTATTCTGTTCGAGTCCCATTCACCAGGTTTCACCATAGCTTCCACCATTATCATCATCATAACAATATGTCCATCTTATCGCGTACCACACTGATTGTGATATTGATAACACATTATGCCACAATTACATGTCATTTGCAGGTTCATGTTTTGGGACATAAATTATTGTCCTGCAGTATGTACAATTTGACCCATCCGCACAATTGTTGTTTTTATTGTGTTGTGCTCGAATTTGAATTGATGACCGAATACCCATACATATATTCTGTGGGATACAAAATGTTTGGATCTTTTGTAATAATTCTGTAAGGTTGAGAATATCAGAAGATATGTACATTGTACATTAACATGAAGTTGTGCAGCGAAGAGCTAGTAAATTGATCGATAAATAATAATGTACATAGTTATGTTTGCAACGGATTCAAGAAGGCGCCAACTCCTGATGGATAAATTAACATCAAATGTTTCTTAGGAATCGTTCTGGGTACATACATGATGTATTGCATTAAAGATAATAAAAACAAGCTTCACATCTCACGGCTGATATTTTTGTGGTCCAAGGCATATTGCTACCAACAATTCAAATTCGTATAAAACAATATAATAGAGAATACAAATACAAACTAAAGAAACAAACATTTTACTGAAGAACTTGGACTGACTACAAGCAATGAGTGAACGAATTTGTTTCATCGAGAAAGTCAAACAAGTGGAGCTATCGATCAGGACCATTCCGTCAGGGGAATGCCTGTATGCTCTAACCTCAAAATCCATGTGACTGTTTAAACCTTCTGCATTTTGTTGACAATGCATGCACTCTCTTTCGAAAACCCAGCCCGCTTCCGAAACTAGAGCTGTTTGACTTGGGTAACACGCTCCAGCCAGTTCGAGTCCAACAGCATGATTGGTACAAGTTTACCATCTACGGGTATACCGTCAGGGGAGAACCTAGCCTTTCGGCCTTATCTCCCGGTCCTTCGGACTGTTTGGACCTTCGGTGTTTACTGACAAGATCGTTTTGTCAGAAGGGGATTTCTCCATCCGGCGAATGCACTCACCTTCAGGTACCCAACCCCGGGGTTGCATCACCAGCTCGATGTCTCGGGTAACAACCTACAGCCACCACGAGTCCAACACCTTCATGGGCAAGGACCATGATCCCCTGGGCACACCCATCCCCGTGGTACACTATTCGCTAAAGACTTTTCTATAGCAGGTGTGATCTTCCTTCGGCCCTCTATTGGTCAAGCCACGTACAATTCAGATGTGCATCTCCCAGGCTCGTTGAACCTGTGCAGACTCGAAGCGCTGCTTTTCACATCCGGGCGGCCACTTCAGTTTAAAAATCAGCAATGCGATTCGGGCCGTGTGGTCATCAATCCACAAACTAGTCAGATATAGGCGCGAAGGCATCTTCCACCCAGGCCATTCTCCCTGACTAGCACCTTCGGGGCTCAGGTTATGCGAAGCTGGCAGCTCCGAGGCTCACACGATTAACCGTAATGGTGAACCCCCCCCCCCCTCACCAGGGAACACCGTTTACGTGCTCGGCCTTTAGTGACTTCCCTCCCGTAAGTTGTCGGACAAGCAAACCATCTACAGGTATACCGTCAGGGGAGCACCTAGCCTTTCGGCCTTTATCTCCCGGTCCCTCTCAATGTTTGGACCTTCGGCTTTTTACTGACAAGGTGTTGTTGTCAGATGGGGATTTCTCCGTCCGGCGCATGCACACACCATCAGGAACCCAACCCCGGGGTTGCATCACTAGCTGGATGACTTGGGTAACAACCTCCAGCCACTATGAGTCCAACACCTTGATGGGCAAGGACCATGGTCGCCTGGGCACACCCATCCCCGTAGTTCACTATTCGCTAAAGACTTCTCTATAGCAGGTGTGATCCTCCTTCGGCCCCCTATTGGTTAAGCCTTACGTCGAATTCGGACATGCACATCCCAGGCTCGTTGGACCTGTGACTACGTGCCTGTGTAGACACGTAGCGCTGCTTTTCACATCCAGGTGGCCCCTTCAGTTTACTAGTCAGCAAAGCGACTCGGGCAGTGTGGTCATCAATCCACAAACTAGTTAGATATAGGCGCGTAGGCATTTTCCACCAAGGCCGTTCTCCCTAACTAGCCCCTTCAGGACTCGGGTCATGCGAAGCCGTCAACCCCGAAGCTCACACGATTTCCATAAGATGCACTCCCCCACCAGAGGACATCACAATCGTGCTTGGCCTTTAGTGCTTCCCTCCCGCAATCTATGGGGGGAGGTAGGCACGCCAAGAGCCACCCGTACATAACTCAGGAGCACGGGAAAGTTACCGCCCGAATGGTCTTTGTACAGATCCTCGCCATGGCGTATCAACTGTACCAGGGGCCCCCTTGCGCTGTGAGGTCCGTGGTGTCACAACTCACCAAAGATCTTTGTCCCACTACAAACAGCCTTTTTGGCTGATGTCGCAAGGACACCGACCCCCCTGCGGGACATGATTGGTACAGACCATGTTCCCCTAAGTACATCCATCCCCGAGGTATGCTATTCGCTAAGGTGTTTTTCAGTAGCAGGTGATAGTTAGGCATCACGCTGAATTCGCGCATATCCTAGTTTTGGTTAAACAGTTATTACTCACCCGCTAACCAATCATCGAGAAGTGCTGCTTTCAACTTCGGAATGGAGGTCCTTCATCTTTTTTATTTGATTTGAGCCGTATGGACATCAGCCCATAAACTTGCTAGTTAGAAGCGCATTCTCCCTACCCAAGCAAGTCAACATTTTTTCAACAGCATGCACTGAAAAAAATCATTTGCTTAAAACAAGAAAAAATACAATAAAAAACAGCCAAGGAATAATTTTTCCTGATTTAAGATGTATATTCTTGTTCCAAGAAAAGTTTTTGCTTAAAATAATGCTTATTTGTTTATTTTAAGCAAAAACTTTTCTTGGAACAAAAAAAAAACATCTTAAATCAGAAAAACTTTTCTTGGAACAAGAAAATGCATCTTAAATCAGGAAAACTTTTTCCTTGGCTTTTTTTATTATATTTTGTCTTGCTTTTAGCAAATGATTTTTTTCAGTGGATTGTCTTATGAGGTGGAATCGTGGTTCTCAAATATATTGTTAGGCAAATTTAAGAGCCAAATTTTAACAAAATATGTACCGAAAATTATCTCCCCACCTTTTAACATGACGTGATACTCTTGATTCTGATTATGGTCTACGATTTCCGCTTTTTTTATACCGTAGCTGGCCAATGCTTTTTATATCCCGAGCCGGATATTCTACTTGTGCGTAATTATTTTTCTGAACAAAGTGGCATCGTCAGTTATTTTCAAATCCATTTTTATGTGATATATCCTTTACTCTAACAGTTCCATTTAAATCGAAAGCCATGAATTGATGAAACGTTTTGTGTTGCAAATCACTAATCTGAAAACCGGCAACTGATATCTTTATTAGTTTTCGTGTTAGATGAAAAAGAAAAATGTCGTCCTCAGGGACGACTTACCAGTAAGGGAAAAAGGCAGCACGGGTGTTTTAGTATGAATTCATTATGTTTTCCATAAAACAGGCGAAAAAATTAAATATTATAAAGATAAATATTAAGTATAATTAGTGAGTTTTGATTATGATCATCGAAGAAAAAAAATTTCTAGCTCGAGCAGCATAAATGTAGATTACACTTTTGGCAAATGCACTGTGATACGAAGGACTCGCAATGTTTACATTTCATTTCATTCAACCAAATTGGAAAATGGGTGAACTTATCAAATCTAACGTCGGGGACTGGATGTAATGTTTTTTTGACCAATGCTTGAATTAGTGGGCGCCTCAATGCGGTCAAAAGATGGTCGACCAACACCTCTTCTATTATACGGATATACCGACACATGATCATACGTTTCAAAGCATTTCTAATCATTTTTTAACTCTACACATAAACTCAATCGATTGATTTCATACAAAATTCATTTTATTTTCCACACTGTAATTCATCACATGAAGACACCGCGCATATACTGCGTTTACATGAAAACTTCACGTAAACCGTTTTATCATCCCTGAGAATGCCTTAGTTTTTCACCGTAAATCCACTTATAGCTAATATTGCACTAAACTATTAATACAATTTAAAAATATGGATGTTTACACACTTACAAAAAAAATCCGATGCAAATCTGATGATTAGAAATATGTGTTTTGATAATGCACTAATGTTTCCTTGTGCTATAAGATAAATTGATCTTTGATTGATCTTAGGTTTTACAAGACACATTTGCCGACACAGTTTGAACTAGTGGAAAGGAAAAATTGGCATAAAACGTACATGCTAGGATTATGGATTTAACTAGGCGCTGTGTTGATATGATTAGGCAATAATAAATAGTCACTACTCTTCAATCTTCATCGATTTCTGATGCCAATTGTATGTCCAATATTGATATATGTACTAAGTATTTTGCAATAAATTGAACTAACTTAAAACATTTTAAACTCAAAACTTCAAAATCAAAATAACATAAATTTTTCAAATAAAATTCTTATTATTTGTATATTCTTATAGACAAACTAAACTTGGCATGCATTATACATTATTTGTTAGCGGCGATGGAGACCTGACTTCACGACCCTCTACATTGTAAGGTTATGTTTATATCTAATAATAAACTAGGTGTTACATTAAAACTTATTGGGCCATTTTTTCGTACATTTTATAGGCTGGTTAGTCTTATTGCCTAGAGAAGACACACACAATATTTAGAAAGCTTTTCCATTGTACTGAATGACATTTTTGTTTATTTTGCATAGTTATGTTATCTTTTGCTTATTTACGCTGTTGCATGAAACCGTGCAATGATTTTTTTAATCTAAGATGATGGTGTAACCATCAAAATATGGCAGAACTATGCAAAATAAACAAAAATTTCATTCAATAAAATGGAAAAGCTTTCTAAATATTGTGTGTGTCTTCTCTAGGCAATAAGACTAACCAGCCTATAAGATGTACGAAAAAATGGCCCATAGTCATGTTGTTTTTTTATTTTTAGTAAAAATATATTCCAATAAACAGGATTATGTGCAACTATCTTTTATTAAGAAATTCAACTCTTGACATGAAAGATGACTTAAAATATTTTCTGGCGTCGGCAAATACAAATAAAAAGACACGCCGAATTGAGTTTCAAATTTAATCAAACATTTTATAAATTCGTGTTAATCAAATTTTCTCATAAATTTGCTAATAGTGTTCCTATCAATCCCAAATTTCAACAGACGATATATTGAGATTAGAGATCGATAAACACTATTATCAAAATTAGGAGAAATTTTGATTAACACGAATTTATAAAATTTTTAATTAAATATTTGGTATAATATTTTGAATGATACTACGAAAAGGTTTTATATAAAACCACAAAACAGTTTTGTATAATTAATCAAAGAATTAAATAATATTACCAACTGAAATTTGATTCTGACAACCGAAATATTGGTAAAATTGACAAAAAAATTTAATTATTGCGGATTGGGTTATTGGTTCAAAGTTTTAATTGACATTTTAACATCACCAAGGAAAACTTCTTAGGACTATAATTATTAAATATTTTTTACAGCTGATGCTTTTTTTTTTATTCTGATGCAGTTTATGTACCTTTATTTACGCTAGAAAAACTTTTTAATAAAAATTAGTTTGCAATATAGGTGTCTTTCAACTCTAATTTTTCAGATGAAATAAAGAAAACTCAATAAAATTGATAAATTACATATATCTAGATTATCTTGTAATTGGAATCAAATTTGGGGCACTTTGCTAGATTTTATATAATATTTTCAGCAGGAAGGCTATAGTAAATTTTGCTAGGACCGACTGTTAACTAGAAAAGCAGTTAAATTATTCAATAGAATTCTAGTAATTTGATACAAGTTTGAAATTTATTTGACAACATTTCTATTTGGCATTTTTACTAGATTATAAGTAATACTTTTTTTCTACTAGAATAACAACTAGAAAATCCAGGAGCTCAAATCTAGTTGTGTATTACTGTATTCTAGTTGTACAATTTACAGTGTATTTCCTGAAAAATATTAATTTATCAAAACTTCAGTTCTTACTACTCAATTAACTTGCCATGACAATATCACACCAATCACTTAACAATCTCAGATATGCATGACCAAATTCAACTTACTAACAACCGACACCATCGTAAATTTTCGTAATTTAGCGAAATTCCTGTGAGACTCCAAAAGATACATAGCCTTCTGGCTTGAGACCCGAATAATACAATACAATTTGTGCACTATGTCCAAAGAGTACTTTGTCATAGTCCAACTTGACCATATTCATATGTCACCTTAATTTTGATTTAAGATCCAAATTATGTACACTCCAGCTCTAGACTCCACAGTAATATATACCTTTACTGTAGTATATTCGTACTTCCTTTAATTCTATATCATATTTATACAATATCATGGGAATATGAACGGAACTGTATGCGCATAAATGTTCAAGGCAACGCATTATCATATCATTTTTTACCTTTCACTATAGTTGCGATATGTGAAGTTTAATTAGGTCTCAACGGATGTGAATATGCAATTTGCAGGTGCAAAAAGGATTGTCACTAAATGAGGATTGAAATGGATCGCATAGGTTTCACAGTTTAAACGTTGTATGTAGTCAGTTTTTCTGGAGGCTATAGGTCATGGAATTATACGAGTGTACGAAGCATGATGATATCGATGAAAATGTATGTACACATATGGCCAAAAAAATAAGTACACCCATACAAATTTTTCTTACCACCCTGTAGCCAAGTAGTTATTTGAGTAAATAAAATCATATGGAAAGATTTAAATACTTAATTGGCGAGGAATCAAATAATATGTAAATTAGCATGTTATAATAAATAACAACTTTCATATACCTTGAAAAATACGAACTGACTAAAATAGGCTGGACAGAATAATAAGTACATGTCAGTTAATTTGATTAAAAGTGGTTTTAATTAAAATATTATGTTCTGATTCGACAAGAATTTGATTTATTTCATTATTTAAAAGTAAATGGTCCATTATTTTGAAAAAAGAAAAAGGGTTTTTGTTGGCTCTCTGGAGATAATTCTTATGGCATGTTCCTTTACATCCTTATATCCAGTTACTCAGGAAATTCCGTATTTGGTCCTTTTTGTTAAAACTTTGTTACTAGTTCATTGATTCAACTCTCCCTAAACATTCTGGGTTCAATTTGACTCTAGTAACAACGTGAAAAGCCACTCGATTTGATTGAAGCGTATCCTTGACCAGTTTGTGAGGTATGGTTAGGGTTAATATCCTGCTGAAATCCCCATTTAAAGTGTATGGCCTCATCAGTAAAATATTCTGCGACTCTCAACTAACATTTCTTATATGGAAATTGCTTCATAGTAATGGTTATTAGGTTCATTTGAACGAAACCAAACTATGAAAATTAAGCGATAGACTAAGTTTTTTCCGCCTCCCTGGGAAATAGCCACTTGATGAACCGTATATCTATATACATATATTATTTTTTTTCCTGGATGAAGAATATTACGATAAGAGTAGTTTCCAATCAAATTCATTACGATCTCATAAATAAAACAAAATATTCTGTGAGTTTTCATTGTTCGGTCTGGAACAAAAAGAACTATCCCTACAAAATTTTCTTGTACTGTCAACACTTTTTGACATCGCCATGGAAAGTTCTAAACTTTTTACCAAAACTGCTTTACTTCTTGTATTCTCCGATTAACTTTTCAAAGGGATTCTCTATTTTCAATATTTACCGCGAAAATCATCAGTCAAGCCAGGGGAACTTTTTTCGCCATAGTGGTAATGAGATCGGCAGTTATCCTTACATGGACCTAACCGCATTTGAGACTACTTTTATTTAGTTTTTAATGAATTACACAGTAAATACAACGTTTGGCTGGTTTATTTCGTTAATGAGAGAATAATTTTTCCACTATTTCAAATTTTCGAAATCTAAACGTCTTTTTCGTAGCTACCATGCATTTTTCGCCCCTTAAGTATTTTTGTTTGTTTTTAATTTAACGCTTGTTGCATACACCAATCAATAAACAAACGAATCCTTACGGAAAATAGCAAGTTGTTGTCAAAAATTTAAAAAACCGATGGTGTACTTATTATTTTGACCAAGCTAAAAACCAACTTCAAAGCTAATATCGGGAGGTACTAAGATAATACGGGGATGCCATTTAGTTTCTCGGTTCCGTTGGCATTGTTGTATCCTAATTGTTGTAATGGCTATCTATTTGGAGTAATTCAATTTTAAAAAGGATATGTAAATTTGGCATAAAAAAGTACATGAGGGGTGTACTTATTTTTTTTGCCATATGTGTATATCATAATATCATACTACCGTAAGTTCGCTTTCTGTTTTTGGGGCACTCTCCCATTTTTAAAAAAGGGAGCCCGTAAACTTTTTGTGCCAATTTTTAGTATAAAAATAAATAACAGGCGCGACAATCCAGCATTGGACTAAGGCCGCAGGATGTGTTAGTGACATCCTATTTCCAAGATCTTATCTGCTTTTTGTTGAGGTAATGAGATCAGCATCACGCTCAGCAGTGTTATTTATCCCCATAAATGGGTACTCGTTTAACATCTGAGTGAGATCATAGTCCGTCACAAGCTCGTGAGTTCGAAAAACACCATGATCCACGGTGAGATTCGAACTCATGACCCTGTGCACCGAAGGTGCGAGTACTAACCGCTAGACCAGCCAGACTACAATTTTTAGTATACTACATGTGCATTTTTATTCCTGAAGCTATACATAAAATATAGATTTAATGTTGGAAAATAGTTTAAAAGGAGTTTCATTCGTAAAAAATTATAGCTGATATGCTGCCAGTAGTAAGCCAAATGTTTTTAATAAAAAAATTGGATTTGAGCATTTTCCCGACTCCGCTGTGGCAGTCTCAAAATTAGGGATTTCACGGCGAACGTCTATTCCTCTGGCTAATTATGGGTTCCCATTGCTAAATATTATTGCTAATCGTAGGATTTGCATGCATTACGGATCGTGAATATAGATTTTGAGTGAGAGAGTTTTTTAGCTAAATTTTTCTTTTAGGACACTACCTACCCGATTCATCAATTGGAATTGAAAATTATAGTTGCATAACATTCATAGATTTACTCTGCATAATAATACACTCCATAGTTGAACACAGGACCTATACCTACACCTATCTATACGATAAACATTTTCCCCGATATCAACACCATATTTTGTCCTTGTGCCTTTCTCTCTCTCTCTCCTGTCACCATGATGATAAAGTTGCGAAATTTCCATTTAATGACACAAAGCCTAAAACACGAATTTCATTAAACGCTCACTATCACGCGATGAATTTGTAATTAAGTTTAAAGTACTGCTTAATGCTGGTGTGGTTTTATTGCTTCCCGACTTCTGCATTGGTTTTGGGTTTTCGTCGACATAGACCAAACCAAGTCGACAGTTTGTGTATAGCCAATAGCAGTCGTTTTCCACGGACATATTTCACAGCGCGAGACTAACAGTCGTCTATCACTGAATATATCCGAAATCTATTCGCTCTGACGACGCCCTTTGAAAAGGAGCGCGATTTCCACTTAGGGCGCTTATAATTTTAAAAGTAAGCAATTCGTGTATTTAATCAAATTTTGCAATTAAAATTGATGGTGTTGCTTATTCTGTGAAAAGTGGGAGGTATGATAAGGTGGTTGGCGTTACCAGTTCAATTTATACACCCAGAGAAAAACATCCCATAACCTGTTAATGGGACTCCTATTAACTTTTCGCCTCGGCTATTTTAAACAAGTTGATAGTTTTATCCTATTAGTTTAATGAGATTATAAACCATTGAATTTCTAATAGGACGTACATTTTAGACTAATGGGATTATCTAATAAGATTGATTCAGATTTACAGTTAGTTGCCAATATTTTAAAACGTATGCTTATGCATTATGATTAGAGGTACGGATATTTCGCAAAAAAAATGAAATTTCGCATAAAAAATCTCTGAATATTGGAAATTTTGCAAAAATTCAATTCAAATGCAAAAATCAATCTGAGATGGAAAAATATTTTCTCTTAACTGATTTGTTGAAAGAAAATTAACTTTTTCGTGGAAAAAATACAAATGGGTGGATTTCGCATTTATTTTTTAAAACAACAATTTTCGCTGAATTCGCTATTTTGTAAATTTGAAATAGATGCGAATTCGGGACTTAATCATGATTTTCATTTTCATACTCCCGTGTATTTATATACAATTTTATATGTACAGTGATGGAAAAAAATATTGTTCACCTAAATTTTATTTCAAAAGACCGCGTATACTATTTTAAAATGGCGTAAGATTTGTTTAACTGGTTTATTAGTTCAATTCACACATGTAGTGATTTTTTTTATTTTATTTATTTAATAATGGTCCATTTTTGAACACTGGATTCCAACTTGTTTTTACTAACGTTCAACCTTTTCCTATATTTAAACCCATTTCACTGAAATGAATAATCAACATCTCTCCTGTCGTGTTATTGGGGTAACGGTATTTTCAAAGGGACATCCTATAAAATTTATATGAAATAACTATTGTCCTAATAAGAAAAAATATTGTTTTAATAGGGTGCCCCATTATCCATATTATAGGATAAACTAAAATTTCAATGGGAAAATCATATTAATTTAATGGGATGTCCTTTTATTGGGGCAATAGGATAACATGATTGCATTAATAGGATATCGTTTAACATTAATAGTATAATATCACATTGATTTAATAGTTCGATCTAATTATTTTAATGATGTTCCATCACATTGAATTAATGGTATCCTATTAACCCAATAATGGGATTTTCCCATTGACTAAATCCAATGGGATAAAATGGCTAATTCCTATTGGTTTAATGGGATTTTTTTTCTCAGTGTATGTCAATGAATTGAAATCACCTTGCGGAATTTGCGGGTCAGGGTCAAAGTAAACGAAATAATTAATTTAAACGAGGCAACATTACGGGTTCCGTTCTTATAGAGTTAACTTTTCGTTTTCTTCTTGTGGACATAAGTGACACTTACTGTACCGTCTGCCATATAGCGGAAAATAACGGGAACACAAAAGTTCTCTTTACTTTTCCTTAGCAAAAGTCAAAAGTCTTAATATTTAACGTATATAAGGCCATACTGGCCAATCTTTGTGCAAAGTTTCTTATCGATCCCTATAACGGTTTAGAAAAACGGAGGTCGAAAAGAAAGTTTAACTTTAAACGCCAATATCTTTTTTACCGTTACTCGAAACTGGAAAATTTTAACTGACATGAGATGTACTCGTTTAGATCTTTGATTTAAATACCCATGCGTCAATCTCCGATAAAAACTAAAAAGTCTACTTTATTCAAACGTTCGGGACACCCTGTTATCTTCTTTCCACCAACTTCTAAGGTATTCGTGCCAAAGACTGTAACCATTCTACACATTCCTACCAAATTTTATGACAATCGGTTGAGCCGTTCGCGAGTTAAATAAATAGTGAACAGACCGGCAGACGGACGGACGGACAAAATCGATTTCATAAGGATTTTTTGAAAAAAAAAATTCTAAAAAATTCTAAAAAACCCTAAAAAAGATTATTTTAATCCGGACATGTTTTTTGGGAAATTAATGATACGAGTACTATTTGGCTTCAAGTCTCACATTGAACCAATTTATGGTTTTTGGAACTCACGACCCATGTGACGGACTATGATCTCACTCAGATGTTACGAGTACCCATTTACCTCAAAACCTCAACAATCTTCAAAATATGATGTCACTAACACATCTGCGGCCTTAGTTGTTGGAATGCCGCGCCAGTTATTTTAAGAACTCTCCATGTCAAAGTCTGCTTCTGTTCTCTGTCCTTTATTACAAAAAAATAGGAAAAAAAATGTTTTCACAATATGTACTATAATTAATATTATTTGATAAATCATACACAAGAAATTTGAAGTTAACCAAGAAAAAAACCATAATATTTTCATTCACTTCCAAGCTTCTTACAAATATCCATAAAACGTAAAATTTAACAACTCCCATTCACAAAAAAAAATCCCTCACATCTTCAACTTGTTTTTACGGTTTCTTCAAGCTTTTTAAAAATCGAACTCGCATAAGATTCCTACAAATCTGTCCATTTATGTCGCATTTATGGTTACATTCTCCGGAAAGCAAGACATTACCCACGCTTCTTCAGCATTTTAAAATAATACAACCTCAAATTCAACCAGCCATAGACTGCAAAACCCACGAACAAGTTGTTGGCTCGTCCTTCGGTACCTACTACTTACTACTCGTACTACACATACTCATAAAATCACTGTACCATGATGAAATTGTCTTGACTGGACGTTCTCGTTGCAAAGAATTGCAAGAAATTCTCTTAGAAAGGATACGCCCGACGGAAAGCAATGCACCGTTAGTGTCTCACATACTCGAATAATAAAAAACTTCTACATATTTATGGAGCATTCAATAGGCCCTGTCATTCTGGTTTGGGTTCGTTTACTATGATGTGAATGCAGTATGGGTCCTTTTTAGTATGGTCCTGAACTATACGTCGTCTAGCAGAGACGTGGTTGCTTTGCAAAGACGACGACGAAGTTTCTAATGGAAAGACATAGTCATAGACCCAGTGGCTAGACGACGAGGACCAAGACCAAGCCATTTTTCTTTAAAAAACTAATAGTTGTTCAATTCGTTGTCGATTTGGTCGTGTACGGCTGATCAAAAGGATAAAAATAAGATAAATTATAGAGCAAATGGAAAAGGAAAGTTGTTTGGAACGGAACTGTGGATTTTTATGATGTGGTGCGATGATGTGAAAAAAGACGATATCCTGGCTATATTTTTGTTGTGAAAATTGCTCATGTATCGTATTTGTATTTGGGAAATCTTTAAAAGTTACTGTATATTTTACTTTTATTTCATACCTATTCATTGGTTTGCAACATATGTCAACATGTTGTCTTGAGAGAGCGAATAAGCACTAGACGTCTGATATTATATTTTCAATAATAATTCATTGAGGTATTCAGTGGCGTAACGAACGCTGTTTTATGTATTTACTAAAACCCTTATTAGGCGCGCACCTATTTGAAATAGCCCAAATTATATAAAAAATATTGTTCAGTTAAATTTATTTATTTTTCTGCTCGGATTTTTCTGTTGATTACTGAACTGAAGAGCATAAAAAATGTACAATCGTAAATTTTCGTTTTCGGACAAAATGCAGATTAGTCATATTATTAGTTTTTCTTTCACATTAACTTACTTAGATGGGTAAAATATTTAGTTTTCTAAACGCAAATCACAAAAAACTTTTTAATCTCAGCAGTGGCGAACCGATTTTCAAATTTGATGTGTTCGAAATCAAAGCGGGAGCCCTTTCTTTTTACAAATCCATATAGAATCTGCGGCTTTAAGGTTTGTGTTCATAGAGACGACTCATGTGATGATCGCTCAGCGATCGCTGTTAAACCACCAGTGCTGAGCACTATATGCTGATATTTCTATACAGACATGTTCCTTTGGGTCATAGTTGACACAAGGAAAGTACCACCATTCAAAAAATATTCAAATTCAGCTCGAAATTGGATGCAAAACTACGATCGCTGAGCGATCCTCACGTGAGTCGTCTCTACGAACACGTACCTTTAATTGTTGGAATGTCGCGCCAGTTATTTATTTATAGGATAGTGGGCTCTGACCGAAATTGTTATTTTCTGTTCTTGAATCGTTACCTTGTTTCAAATATTTTTCAATTTTTCATCAAGGGCATTCGGTGGCTCAGTGGTAGAGATGAAACTCTATCTCTGAGTTGCCAATGCGTGGGTTGGCAGCACACTGTGACGATGGATGTTTGTATGTTGTCTATAAAAATTCTCCTATCGGCACCCGGTTCTTCGATGCAAATCGTCCCGGAGCTACACAAGAGCTGCAGAGGCTGCCTTCGATTCAAGAGGAAACAAAATGCCTTGAGTAGCTACAACAACAAATAATTTTTAACCCTTCTGTCGGCACCTACTACAATATACCCAATAGGACCGGCTGGACCTACTGTAAAAATTTTTTATTTTTTTAGAAAAAGTAAAATTTTTATCGGTAAAATCATTGTATCAATTCTTTACTGCAATTTTTCAACAATAAAAGTATAAAAATAATTTTGGTAGATATACAGGAAACGTTTTTAAGTAGATATATTTTTCAGTGGTATTAGTACAAACATGTTTCTCCCTTATTTTATTCTTTTTTTTTTGCATTGCCATTTGCATTGGCAGATTTTACCTCGATATTAGTCAGCAGATTTAGGGAAATAAGTGGAAAGAAGAAATAGGGAATTTTTAAGCGCAAAAATCATTTAATTCTAAATTGTTCGTAGATTTCTTGCTCAATTCTATTTAGAAAGACGTTTTCATGTCACTCATACTTAGTCCTTACTACTACGAAGGAAATAGAACTGAATCTCAGAAAATTTTATCGTTTATTGTACAAATTGAATTTAAATGACATTATTACATCATAAATACGAGTATTTAATATTTGCACTTTTTACTTCAAGAGAAAAATGGGGGGAAAAACTATAGGTCTGGCCAGACCTATTGGGTATCAAAAAGCACTATAAATTGAAAATCATTAAAAACATACTCAAAACTTCAACCGATTTTTTCAAATTTTTGCAAAATGCTTCTAATCGTATTATTCTATAGGATATCATGAAATTCGAAGTCGCTGCGATTTCATCTTCTATACTTTTTTTTACTAAAATATAGTGCCAAAGGTCTAACGAAATTATTATTCTGCAATATTTTTTTTTTAATAAACAGTCCTTACAGCAATTTTTGTGTGCAGTGCATTGATCAAGATTTCGCCAGCGTCATTACATTGCCAGATAAAAAAATCTCAAATCCAAACTACAAAAAAAGCAACACTTTTCTAATTTCCTGCCTCCTGCTAGCTGCAAACTTTCCAGGTAGGTACTTGATTTTTAATTACATATTTAATTTATTTTTTTATTTTGTGACATTGTGCGAGTAGTGGCATTGAGCATACATTTCTAGAGTAATTATGTCTGGGAAACCGATCAATAAAGACTAGTTTAAAAAGCGAAATCCGTAGATTTGGTATTGAAAACTAGCCAAAATGATTGAAGCAATCGTTTATTTGGCATGGAAGTCCTCAAATTTTATATGGAAACTCGTTCAAATAATTTTAAAATTTATCACTTAGAAATGGAAAATCAAATTAATTTGCCATAATTTTTTTTTAAATGAAAATTCGTCATCTTTTTCAGGATATTAATAAATTTGAAAAGGAAATTCGTCAATTTGTAATGGAAACTCGTCAACGTTTTTTGGAAATTAATCATTTTGAAATGGAAAAACGTCATCATTATTTGCAAATTCATCTCATAGGCATGAAAATTCGCTATTTTGTAATGCCAATTTCTCATCAAGATTTGAAAATTCGTCAAAATTGTGTTGAAATTCGTCAATTAAAAATGAAAATTCATCGACATGACTTTGAAATTGATAAATTTGAATTAAAACTTCGTTCATCATGATGAAAATTTGTCAATTTGTAATGTAGTTATGCCAATAATTTAAACGCAATACTTTAAAGTTTAACTTATAGTGTAGTTACTACGTGATAAACCTAGTACATCAGATTGCAAAATGTGGTGGAGACAAATTTTTTTTTGTTTCTTATGTTTTTTGGGGTGCTGAGCACGAATCCAGAGCTTCCCACCAAAATTTCGTTGCGGAACAGGGTCAAAATCGTGAAAAACCCTAAAATTTTTGCTGTTTTTCCGTTATTCGCCCCCTAATTCTGCAACTATTTATTTCTGCGAAAAACTCTCCATGAAAATTTTAGAGAGCACATAATTGCGCGTCCAAAGAGACATAAATACTAAAAATCTGTTGAGCGGTATTACTACAGTGGATAATTTAAATTTGCCATTTTTAACATAGTTCCATTTTATGAAAAAAATTTTGAGATTGCACGGTTTTTCATTTTTGGTCGTAAAAGTTGCATTTATCTTGTACATTGTGTATTTTGGAGTGCAAAACCTGAATCTGTAACTTCCCACCAAAATTTCGTTGCAAAACAGGGTCAAAATTGCAAAAAACGCCAAAAAAATGATTTTCAATTGTAGCAATACCGCTTAACACATTTTAATGATTAATGGCGCGTTGGACCCGCAGTTATGTTTTCTCTAATATTTTCATGGACAGGTTTTCGGAGAAATGTACACTTTCGGAGTTATAAACAAAAAAAACGGGAAAACTCCGAAAATTTTGGGTTTTTTCGCGGTTTCGATCCTGTTCCACAACGAAATTTTGGTGGGAAGCTCCGGATTCGAGTTTAGCACCTCAAAAAACATAAGAAACAAAAAAAAAATTTTCTCCACCACACTTTGCAATCTGAAATCACCTCGGAACTACACTATTAAGGCATACATCGGCGGTAGTTCGATACTTCTAACTACGTTTTAGTGCATTTGATTAATTAACATTTTTATTTAAAACAAATATGGTTCTCGCGTTTTGGGGGCCCTTTTCGCTTCGGGGCCCGTGTTTCACTGAACACATAGAACACCCGTACGGCCACTGATTCTCAGGAACTAACGGATAAATCTTCAAAATGAAGCATTAAGAGAATGAAATGCAGTTAACCCTTCTGTCGGCACCTACTACAATATGCATATTCTATACCCAATAGGTCTGGCTGGACCTACTGAGAAAAAATTTTTATTTTTTATAAAAAGTTAAATTTTTATCGGTATAATCTCTCTACCCATTCTTTACAGCCATTTATAAACAATAAAAGTATTAAAATCTTTTTTGTAGATATATACTAGAAGAGTTTTTAAGAAGACATATTTTGAGGTAGTATTTATACAAACATGTTTCTCCCTTTTTTTTTCTATTTTTGCTTCTCTTTTTTCATTGCGTATCCGTACAGAAAGTTTGATCAAATTTTCCAAGTCCAATATTTTTAAGGAAATATTTGGCACTCTGTTGGTGGATTTTATCGCGATATTAGTCTGCAGATTTGGGAAAATCGATAGATAGAAATAGGGAATTTTCAACCGCAAAAATCATTTCATTCTAAATTTTCCGTAAATATCTCAATTAAATCTATTAAGAAACACCATCGTAAGTCACTAATACTTAGTTCATACTATTACAAAGGAAATAAAACTCTTTTGATTTTCCTAGAATCAAATCTCAGTTGATTAGGTGATGTTATAAGACGGGATAAAATTAGGCGTACCCAATTTGCGAACTTCACGGCTTTTTAAAGCAAAATCTCAGAAAATTTTATCGTTTATCGTACAAATTTAATTTTAATGACTTTATTACATTATAAATAGGAGATTTTTAATGGAATTTAATATTTTCACTTCTTACCTCAAGACGAAAATGGGGGAAAAACTATAGGTCTGGCCAGACTTATTGGGTATCAAAAAGCACCAGGGGCGTACGCAGAAATAAATTTCGGGAGGGGTTTTTGAGAGTGGTTGAACTGGCAGCATGTGGTTATAGTAAGGTGACCAGACTCCCGAAGACCCAATGATGTACACATACTTGCGGAATTCTGTTTTCAGACAAATTCTCAGTCATACTACCCCCTCTGATGCATGCCATAAAATGACCTCATATTCTTCTTCCTTTTATATTCTGGGAAATATGTGGTGAACCTTGGGAACGCAAGGTTATGTTGTAAACAAGGAGCTGTAATGCTCTCAATGTTCTCCTTAGAGGTGTAGATAAAGATAAATTATATAAATTTAGTTCTTTGCTATTAATTGAGTACATTATGTAAAAATATCTACCGAAATGCCATCTACAGCGGGATTCCAGAATTAGCCCTTTTTACAAGAAGTAAGCCTTGGCTAGAATTTTGAAAATTCCTAGCATATACTGGCGTACATGAGATTTGGATTTCTGGAAGCGTTGTTTTAGATAGTGCGACTGCAACAAGCACAGATCAGGTGGAATTTACTAAAAAAATCCATTATAGCGAAAATCAGTATTGTGGGGTAGTGATACAATAGGATTCTAACTGAGCAGCTCTACGACACATGCTCGACAAAGTGCTTGAACACTAGTGCATCATGC
The DNA here is from genome assembly GCA_949715475.1 of Microchrysa polita. Classification (NCBI taxonomy): domain Eukaryota; kingdom Metazoa; phylum Arthropoda; class Insecta; order Diptera; family Stratiomyidae; genus Microchrysa; species Microchrysa polita. The sequence continues at coordinate 126,315,814 of OX454415.1, read as the reverse complement.
TACCCGGTATGCAGTTATGTTGGACTTTTCTCGAATAAAATCTCAATCATCTCGTTCACTCATCCGCCAGACCATTTTTCGGTATTACTTCACAGAGGCGGCCTCATTGTATTTATGTCCTGCTTTCACGCGCTCCCGAACATTATTGTATGCTGCTGATAAATCACTCACTGAGGCCTACTTCATCGCATCCATCTCTAGTGCGAGAACGATACTTAACATTTGCGGTCGATATGGCAGGCGAACCTTCAATTTTAAATTCACTCCACAACTTTCCAGGATCAAACTTTCAAGGTGTAAAGCATATTCTGCGTACTAATCTTTAGGCGATTCTATAAACTTTTCAGTTCCTCCTAAGATGCGTTGTCGTCTGACTGGATTAAGCTCCCGCCTATAATTCAGGAGTCTCTAGTCCAACTAAAAACTCTATATCTGATGTCTAGGACCACGTTGTTTGTCATACAATATTTGCTTCGCTGTGCCAAACCTATTCCTCCAGAATCTCGCGTAAACAATTTAAAAACCTTGAAGCGACTGCCCATTTTTCGATCTCGTCAGCAGACCTCAAACGAATAAAGGACGCATTAGGTAGAAAAACATAGAAACAAGATGGGGGTGACTATTCCTTAAATTCCTTATTTAGAATCCCTAAACTTATCGCATTTCCCATGTGCTGAAAGAAATAATCCTGACTACTGATCCCCTTCCCCTCCGGAAAACTATCTACACCACTGGTTCTCCTTGGTGAAAAACCCTCAGTACGTGAAGCACAAACGAATTAAGTTAAAATGAATGAGTGGCAAACATAAAAATGCGATTATGTCGCTTAATATCATTCGTACAAGGGTTAAGCTTTACACCTTAAATCGCGGCTGTTACTTCTGAAGCTTGACAGCTAGAGTCTTGAAATTTTCACCAAATATAAACGGTACGGTGCTCTACAAGCTCTGTAAATTTCAAAGAATTTCCAAATTATGGACAATTTTCAATTAGTAAACTGAAAGTTGCCATCTGGGCAGCCGTAACTTCTGAACTTGAATAGGTAGGAGTTATCAAAAATGATGGATTGTCAAACATAAAAGTGCGATTATCTCGCTAAATACCGTACCTTCGCAACACAGGCCCCACCGAACAGCTTATTATGTAATGAATTAGGATTCAATGTGTGACATGGGGAATGCTGTACACTTCCCAATGCTGTACGACAGGTCAAAATGTTGTACTGTACAGTGAAATGCTGTACGTCTGGTCAGCTTAGGTTATACCCTGATACATACATACAAATTTTATGTTCGAGAAAAAAATCTAATACATCAGAAAAATAGAAACGATTGCTGAGATATATTTGTTTAGATTACGAAACACAATGGAAAAGAGTTGGCAAAAGACGGCACAGGTCGAATTATAAGCCAAGGTCGAGGCAAGGTGTAGATCGTGCCTGTTTTCGATTAGATTACTTCAGCCATAAAAACCACCAAATACCTTCACTTTACACTTTCTAGAAAAAAATTAAGTCAGTCGCTGATGTCCCTATTTTTTAATTACACGATCTGGTGAGCTCTGTCTGTATGACAAGTAATCAAGCGGTAAAAATCCCGCCATGACGGCAACTGCCCCAAACAGCCAGTTGTAGCTGATTTTGCATATGAAACAACCTGCATTTCAATCTACATGACCAAAGCCCCTCAACCCACTACATAAGGAGAAGGTTCTCAGCCACAATTGCAGTCCTGTATCCTCAATGTGTCAAAACATCGTTATTTCAGGTAGTACTGATACTCTTATTTTAAGACAATAATCATCATTGTAGCATCAATTCATTTCGGAGGGGGTTTGAACCCCCAAAACCCCTACCTAGGATCGCCACTGAAAAGCACTATAAATTGAAAATCATCAAAAACATGCTCAAACCTTCAACCTATTTTTGTAAATTTTTGCTAAATGCTTCTAAACATATTATTCTAGGATATCATGAAATATGAAATCGCTGCGATTTCATCTTCTATACTTTTTTGACCAATATATAGTGCCAAAGGTCTGGCCAGACCTATGTGCCGACAGAAGGGTTAAAAATGCCGAGCTTGTTGAATTCCATACTTAGCCCATTTTATGGGTACACAATTTTCACAAATTTCTATACTTGGAACACAGTAACTTGCTAAAAGATGAAAATAAATTGAAATTTTTACTTACAATACATATTTATATTAACTGTCAGACTATGTATTTTCACAATAATTCATAAAAATTGTATCCAGAAACTCAGCAGTTTTAGGATCAGATAGCGGAAATCAGCTATCAGAAATTTGATAAATTAACAACAGGTCGAATGAATTTGGTTCATATCCAGAAAATAATCGCTGCAATCTTAGCCCGCGCAAAACGAAGGGTTAAAGCACAAGGAAAGCGGGAATACTAATTTATCTTTCTTACTCGTAATTGTTAGAATTAATTTTTCATCTCATTGTAACAAATGTCAGATATTTCTAAGATCACACAGTGTGTTCGTCGACCAACCAGTACGAGAGAAGGATTTAAACAATATTGGTTCATCAGTTCCCAGCCAGCATTCGCGTCATATATCGTCAAAATAGTCTAAAATAAACTTCACTTCATGCATCGCGAGTCGACGTGCTGTATCTATAGGACGCATTGAAAGTGAAACACATGATGGTCAGCTGAGGGAAATGCCATTAATCAGTATGTGTTCTTGCATATGGGAAATGCAATGATTGTTTTCTCCTCAAATATTCTTTACGTATTCATGTCGTTGGCGTGAGTGTACCAATACATTAGCGTTACGCGCTGTGACAAGTTGGCCGCCAGACCACGCTTTTGCAGGCATCAAATATTTTTAAAAGTGTAGCTTGAAATTGTCATGTCGCCCCCTCCAGAAATTTGACCGCTTTGAAGCCACTCCGTCTCATTTATGCAAATTTGAATAATCATTTTGACGTGAGATTCTAAGGGACTTATTTCGGGGTGTGCATTTTTCACTCATCAATCACGAATGATCAACCATTCAATCATTTCGCGTAAGTCATAAATATTTTTCCCGAGCGATGCATTAAACATATATGTTACGTAACTATTACATTTTTATCAGTAACGATTTTCTAGTTTTTATCTGTAAAAAGGCGCAAAGACGTGATGATACAGGGATACATCGTTATGTACTGTTTCTATGAAAACGTGATAAATGACAAAGGTATTGCAATTAGCTAGTTTATCCAAACTTGGATTTTTTTCAATTTGGTGAGGTCTTTTGTGCCGATTGTTGGCAAAGTACAGCTTGCAAGCCACATGCAGCACTTTGACTCGTTTAGAGCGCTCAAATCATTTGCAAATTGGCACAAATTATTCTTTAAAAAAATAATGTTTATTTATATATCTGCTTAAAAAACATATAGTCCTGAATCACCATGGTGGTATTAATATCACAGTCCACGCTACATTATTTGTTTAATTTTTAAGACCAGACTTTTGGAGACTTTGGCATAAAATTTGTTATAGGGTGTCTGTCATATTGTGCTAAGTGTTTCAGTGTAACGTGCATATTTGATTTTCTACGATGTTATAAAACCCGTCAGGTGCCGGTACCTTAAAAAAACTTTGACGCTTTTGGATCTATGATTAAGATTGCAGAACGCATAAGAACCACCGCAAAAGAACCACCACCAAGAATCTTACACAAAGTACAAAGTGTGAAAATAATGAAAATAATGGAGATGAATGAAATCCGTGCAGAGTGTTTGTACAATTTTTAAGAGCAGAGTTTTAAACACTGGTTTAACTATGAGTCTGCAAATTTTCCAAATAAAAAAAAGTCAAATATCAAAAAAATTTACAAAATTATGTTTTTATGTGAGTTTTATCAAAATTTGTAGTATTTAAATTAGTTTATGCGAAATCCTTCTTTTTTTTGAGAAATTTCCATACCTCTAACTATGGTTAATTTGAGCTTATCGATCTCTCGTCCTCAAGCAGGTGAGGAGCTGATAAATGGGTGTATTTTTTAGTAGTATTTCTGTTCAGTGAATTGCATAAAACAAAAATACATATTCACCAGCAAAAAAAAATTCAAGTACATAATAGTCTCTTCTCTACTCCACCTTCTTCTCTCTGTCGTCCTTCCAATGTCACAAAAAATCCCAATTTGTATGCATGGTACGTTGAACATGTCACTCTAATGTTTGCCAGCATGTTTGTGTTCATTTATGGGATAAAATTATAAATTCAGAAGGCATTCAAATTGTTTTGACGGTATCGTCCGTTAATGTACCGTAGTCTCTTCGTCTAATATGATTTTCAGGAGAGACAGGAAGAATTCGTGTAGACAGAACGCGACAGAACGTACTCTACAACACAATAAGACTGGTAAGAGAGGGCATCATGCAGTAATGTCTGTAGAGACAATATTCTGAAACTCGACGGTTGGCTATGCGGAATTTCTTTTGTTTGGGTGTACAGTTTGTGAATGAAGTTTATTGCAAGTTTGACAGTTTGGTTTAGTCATAATGCCGAAAATACTAAAAATAGATGGATATCTCCTAAGTCTGGATGAAAAGTAGTTTAGATAGCTGTAAACCATTGTGTTATTTACATAAATATATTTAAAGAATTAAATTTCCCATGTCATTTTTTTCAAACAAACTGTACCGTGCCGAATATTGTATTACTACATAATGTCCCATTCCTTTCGCAACTCCTGTATGGCATTCGAAAAAGAATTGCGTTCGGCATGAAAAATGATTTTGTCCAGGACATGAGAAGCAGTAAGCATAGATAAACTTCACCAACAGTAGAACTCCACACGCTACCTACAGTGACTATAAAAGCTATCAAAGTTAGTGATAAAGGTAGACGACAAGGATCAAAGGGGAGGCGCGCGTGGTCCCTCGACATGGAAAGTTACGAGATTATGACGAGATGAGAATACTAAATATTTATCATTAGAGGCGTTTGCAGTTCTCTCCCGGTCTTTCGTAGAAGCACTCGTATCGTACCTAATACGCTAAAATATTTTTATGTGTACAACTACATCGTATGAGCAACGTCACTATCGTTGTTGCATTGTCACACAAGTATTTTGTTATTTTTTCCGCGTGAATGTGTACCACGAGTATGTTTGTACATGCCACGTCTTTGCGACCACCGAAGAGATGATGACAGGATTTGGAATTCTATTTCGGAAAATGAAAAGCATGAAAATGAAAAATGACTTGTTATAGTGAATATGTCGCAAGGGAAATATCCCGTTGGTGACATTTTCTCCGGAAGTTAGGGATAATTTGGAATGCATACAATATGGTAATGAAGAAACGAGAGGTGAGTATAAATTGCTAATTTCTGTAATCCAAATTTTTTTCAGTTGAATGATATACCTAATATTTATTAAAAAGTTAATAACATCTAACGTAATATACAATTTTCTTCTATCCTAATTGGGAATGACGCAACAAAGACATCCTTTTATGAATTGCCGTGTTTATGTCGACATAATATTGCGTTGTCAACGAACCGCACATCATTCGCTCTCTAATTTTGTTTTCCCCCAAAATCAATTTCTTGACTCTCGGACCTAATCTATGTGGAACACTCCCTTCAATTCCAATTAAAGGATACAACATGTCTCCGAGTGTAGGCGGTATGTATTTAGCCCAACCGAAAAGGAAAAAAAGAAGGGATCTTAGCAATATGTTTTGCTAAATGTTATCACACTGGACGCAGGTAATTATTTTTTCCCCCAGGACTATAGGGTGGAAAGCTAAGCCGACTAATGGCGAAATCAATATGATCTCACTCAGATAGATGCAATTCTATGAGTGTATTTTTATTCATATAAGTTGAAGGCATCTTGAATTAGAGATTATAGGTATAGTGTAGCTTGTTAGATAAGAGGAGGAAAATATGTTTAGGAACTATTTTGTAGAAATCTAGAAACGATTGGCTAATCTACGTGAATCGCTAGCCGGCAGACTTTGGGGCCGGAAGGAATAAAATAAATAATTGACGCGACAGTCCAATATCGAACTAAGGCCGCAGATGCGTTATAGATATCCAATTTCCAAAATCTTAACTGGTATTTTCTTGAAGTGTTGAGATCAACAGCACGCTTAGCAGTGTTATTTATCCCCATAAATGGGTACTCATTTAACATCTGATTCAGATCATAGTCTGTCACATGGATCGTGAATTCGAAAAACATAATAAATTGAATTCATTCACGGTGAGGCTCGAACCCACGACTCTGTCCACCGAAAGTGTGCGCACTAATCAGTACACCAATCAGACTACCAAATGAGGGATGCTCGGCTTAAAAAATATTAATGAAAACCGCTGCAAGGGGTAGCACTCAGTACAAATTGTTGGTAAAAAGGGATGCACGATACTCAGCCACACATGAATTTCACTTTTTTTTTTTTTCAAAAAACTCCATAGGACAGATTGGGACGGAACAAATTCAAAATCAGCTGATTAACCTATCTTTGGGGGTATATGGTAGGTTAGCTCAGTTTTATAGATGTATTGAGGTGAGATTAGTTCTTTCAGATTTAAGTGGTCAATTTTAAGGATTATTTAAGGTACATATAGATAGAAGAAATTTAACACATTCATTAAGATGGGCTACGGAGCCACTTATAAGTGCCTGAACTTGGTATAGTTCATCGTTGGCCGCTGGTTCAGGTTTGTACACATTGTACGTTGACGCGCACGGCGAACTATTCACTTATATTCAGCACGCTGTCCGAATGGTCCAGATTTTTACACATTCGATGCTCACATTTTTGGAAATTCGAGTCTTGTTCTTGAGTTCCAGTTCTGAATGCTTCGATACCAAGACTTATGCTGACGTGGCGAGCTGTTCAACTATATTGAAACACGCTGTCCGATTTGTCCAGGTTTTTACGTATACGATGTTGAAGTGGAGAGCGCTTCGAGTCTTGTTTTGGCACGATTTGAATATCTGTGGCGCCAAATTCGAGGGTGCCATTTCATTAATATTAGCCTGAAACTATCCAATCTTGCAGAAAACATAAAGGTTCTCGAGATATTCAATGTCAAAGTTTGACATTTCGATATGATAGTTCATTGTTTAATTGGAAATCAGGTTACGATTTCAGAGCAATATTAATAAAATGCTATCATCAAAATTTTACACCACAGATATTGAAATCTCTCCCTTTTTTTGTTCCACTTCACTTGTAGATGCTTCGATTCCAAGACTAGACCAAGCTGTTGACTTGTTGTTTGGCTCGCCTTTTATACTGTACGAGCCTGCTGTTAGTCGTTGTTCTCATGCTGTTGGACGTGTGCTAGCGGGTTGTTCATGTTCACGTTGCATGTCGTTGCGATGCTGTTGCGCTACCGAAAGCCAGTAGCTGATTTGGTAACAATTGATGGTGTGTGTTGGGAGCGTAAAACTAAAAATAACCTAAAATCAACTTCAAACTGTATGCATATTTAAAATTCAAACTGATCAGCATGACTTGTCTAACAAATGTAGGTAAATCACACAGAAAACCAAAAAATAGGAAAGAAAAATTGTAATTTAGAATTACATATACAAGGGACCAGGGGTGCTTCCTTCAAGTTCGCCTAGGTTAAAGTCTCTTTGCCAGTCTCCGCGATGACACGATCCAAGTCAGAGAAGAAATAGACTGAAACATTAACGCCAGAACAGGTGATGTGCCTACACCGAATACGAAGCGACGCGACGCAATGGAACGGTATAAATAACGAGGCAAGGATGAAGAAGAGAAGCTCTGTGCAATTTGTGGTTTTCAGCAACGTCGTCCTTCAAAATGGGAAGGTTTAAAGCATTTCTCTTACTTTTTCCGAAAATAAGTAAACGAGCGCATAGCCAATTATATCTTACTGGGAAAATAATTTTAAGCATTGGCGATTCCAGATCTGTCAGATTTCAGATCTAGCTGGTAGATCGCCAAAAGTTTTGTACGTTTTATGTCCCTTATTTTACACCACCTTTTGGCTAACTCCAGGAAACTAACATCTCCATATTTTTTCCACTTTTCTTTTTTGTGTAAGCCCCAGACATTTCACATTTCACCTATCCCTATCGTTTTGCGAAACATATTTCAAAATGACACCAAAATCAATCGGCGAATAATCTAGCCAACAAGTGAACAATTAGTCAAGATCAAGATGTTTTTGCTAGACATGGAGCTTTTGTCTGCAGGCACTTGCCTTCGCAACTTTGTGCCTCTTCAGCATATTATCATCAACGATGATATCAAGGAATTAGTTGTTTTGTAAACACGCGTAATACTTATACCATTTTGTTATTGGGCGTGTTATAAGAATCACGAAGGATTATAGTATACGAGTAAAGCACAAAAGTGATTAATTGTCTCCGTCTCGTCTGACTGTCTGTGTCTATGGCTTAAAAACTCACTATAGCGACTAGCGCCTTCAGTTTCAGTGTGTCTGATTAATTACTCTTGCGATTCTCATCGTAATAGGAAGTCTAATGGTCTCGATGAAATATACGTTCTACACTTTGACGGAAATATACAATTGAAACAGGGTGAAAGTACTTGAACTGAGAAAATAGTCTTCGTTATATTGGAGCATTGTCCTTACAAGTTAGAATTGCATTTTTTTCATGCTACGTGCTAATCCAGCGGATGTGTATGCATTCTACTCGTATTTGCCCCGAAGTACTACTTAGATCTTAAACTGAAGAGAGGGGTTATCTAGCTATTGCATGCTGAATAAGTTTTCTTTAAGGACTACGAATTGATCAATCGTTTTCCGTAATTGAGGTGAGGGTAATCATTAGCTATTCTCACACACTCCACATGCATTGAATAGTCGTACACCTTCTTATTCTGATGCACCTAACTGATAGACTCTTGAATATTGAAATCTTTTCCGGGCACGTTCCAATACTTAGATTTTCAGGTCGAGAAATGAAATTGTTATAGATTTATGAAAGGCTTTTGAACTCGAAATTTAATTGAATGAATATTTGTTACAAATACATATTATTTGTCGATGATACGCTATATGCGATGCCTAAGGCTCGCTTCCCACAGATATATCTAGGCAACAACCAAGCGCTTCAATTTCAGAAAATCATAGACGTACAGCAGTATAGGACTATGCACAAAATTGATTGAGACTTTAGTATCTCCGAGTGGGTTGTACTAATATAAAATTGTCATTGCTAATAAATGATGGAAGTCCGGTCAAAATGTCGATTTCATATTTTTTCCTATAAGGTGGCATTATCTTCCACTTTGTCAGTAAACATCAGTATTAGTCCAGTACAATTGGTTCAAAATAGCCCCAAACCTAAACATCCAAAAATAAAAGAAATTTTTGATGCCAAATTGTTGAATACACTGCTTTATATACGCAGTAAAAAGTTACACAAATTTGCGCCATGGGTTAAGGGGGGAGGGGGTGGCAAAGGGGTGAAAATTCAGTTTCTTGCAAATATCTGGAAAACTATAAGTCTGACCTTAAAATGAGCTGAGGACAAAACAAACTACATAAAATTACCTTTGTAATGATATGTAACACTCTAGACATTTTCTTAGAAAATTATACACTAGACCCAAAAGTATTATAGTGAATTTACATTTTTTGAGTTTTACATTTCGCACTGTAACTCTTGATAGAATGGACATACTGTCATAAGATCTTGTCCATATATTGATAACAAAATTTATTTGACTCGTACCAAAAATTGGAGTGCTCCAACCATTGACGCCCCCCTCACTCCTCCTAACATTTTTCAAAAAGGCATGCCTGTAGCTTCTTTTTAAACTGAGCCAGACAGATCAAATTTGGTGGGGTGCCTAGTCTAAGCTCTATTATACTCCCCACCAAAAATTATTACCATCCGATCAGAACTAAGGGTACCCCCCATACAAAGTGAACGAAAATTCTAACAAATTTCACATTTTTTCACTTCTAAATTCTATCTAAAATGAAAAAATAAAATTTATCTCTTAGAAAGTCATTATGATAGTTAATTGTAGTCTTCTGAATGTATGTTCAAAATTTTGCATCAAGGCATACACTACAAGTATAAACAAATTGTGTTTGAAAGTCATTGGTACTAGTTCAAAGGCTAGTTCCGAATAATATCGAGTAACGTGTACTAGCAACCTTCAAACCCCATTTTTCGTACTTGTAAGGCACGCTCTGCTACAAACTTTTGAATATACATTAGGAAGACTACAATTAACTGTTATAATGACGTTCTAAGAAATACATTTTATTTTTTCGTTTTAGATAGAATTTAGAAGTGAAAAAATGTGATTTTTTTTTAGAATTTTGGTTGACTTTGTATGGGGAGTACCCTTAGTTTTGATCGGATGGTAACAATTTTTGGTAAAAAAACATAATGGGGCTTAGACTAGGCACCTCACCAAATTTTATCTGCCTGGCTCAATTTGAAAAGAAGCTAGAGGCATGCCTTTTTGAAAAATGTTAGGAGGAGTGAGGGGGGCGTCAATGGTCGGAACACTCCAATTTTTGGTACGAGTCAAAAAAATGTTGCTATCAATATATGGACAAGATCTTATGACAGTAGGTCCATTCTATCAAGAGTTTCAGTACGAAACGTAAAATTCAAAAAATGTAAATTCACTATAATACTTTTGGGTCTAGGGTATAATTTTCTGAGAAAATGTCTAGAGTGTTACATATCATTACAAAGGTAATTTTATGTAGTTTGTTTTATCCTCAGCTCATTTTAAGGTCAGACTCATATTTTTCCAGATATTTGCAAGAAACTGAATTTTCACCCCTTTGCCACCCCCTCCCCCCTTAACCCATGGCGCAAATTTGTGTAACTTTTTACTGCGTATATAAGGCAGTGTATTCAACAATTTGGCATCAAAAATTTCTTTTATTTTTGGATGTTTGGGTTTTGAGCTATTTGTACTGGACTATATGTACACTATTTTTATATTATTTTTTTTTTGCGGTTTCTATAAAAAATACTATTAATAAAAAAAAAATTAGAAAAAAAATGTCCTGTCTTGTGTGTCCTGTAGGTATAGATGAATGTGCTGTTTTTCTATATGGTACAAATGCAACATAGACACTTATTTATCACGATTATTAGACGATGAATAAACTACAATGTTTGTTCTCTTATTCCTATATCTTACGCAATATGGTAGGTCATGGAAACTAACTCATAGAAACTAAAAAAGTTAATGTTCAAAACCATCAGATGCATGCTGCCATCTCTGTCGAAATAACTATAAAAAAGGCATGGTATGAGAGAACAATTCAACTGATAAACACAGTAGATACATGATATGATAAGTAGTTTGTCACTATCTTTGCTAAATCAAATATTGCAACGAGAAAACGTATAGCAGTGATAACGGATTTAACGTATTTCATTTAACATGTTTACAGGGTGTCCCGTCACGAAGTTACTCGTATCTGCCGAGATACACGCGTTCAAACTTTAAAGAAATTTTGGAATTGATTTTTCATCAAAAATTCAATTATAAAATCGTTCCCAATCTCAAAATTTCTGTAAATTTTGAACGCGGAAGATACGAGCAACTTCGTGACGGGCATTTTGACAAAAAATGATATTACATTGTAGTGGTTTAAAATAGAAGGGTCCCGTTGTACATTAATTTTCCCCAAATGAGCCACATTTCCTACCATTAAAATATTCTCCACCATAAATGGGACACCCTGTACAATTAATCCATTTGGATATGCATTTATTGAATAATAATAATCTTTTTAAATGTTGCGCAGATCTTAATGCAAATAAACTTAATGCATTATAAATAGGACCCGTGGCATCTATATTTGACTTTTAGTTTAATCCAGCAGTTTGAAAGTAGAACACATCCCAGATCAAATTTAAAATGAAGTGCATTATATTCGTAATAGGATTGCTACTGATCAACATTGCCGTTGTACGAAGTGATTTGAATTTGAGTGAAGAAGAACTAAGCGGCCGTGGTGGATTTATCATCTCAGAAGTTTCTGTTCCTATTGTTGATATCTTCGATGGAGAGGATGATGACTTGAACACGATTGTTTTAAGCAAATTTGAAAGTGATGAGAAGAAAAATGATTCAACCGAAGAATCTGATTCGGAGGAGCATTAATATTAAATCGAGGAACTCGAATGTCTGATATAGTTAGTGACCTAAAGCTTGTAAATAATGTTGTGTGATTAAATGTGTAATTATAAATTACATACTATGCTCGGCAAAATTATTGAAACAACAAAAATACCATGGTATAGCAGCATTTAAAGCCTCATAACTTTTCAACTAGTATCAAATTGATGATATTTTTTTCTTAGTTTAATTCTTTGGTATTTTGTTGAAAGAACAAAACAGAAATCATCTTTTAACTCCAACAAATAACGGCAAAAAAGGAATAATATGAAGTGGCAAAATTATTTACACATTTCGATAATAACTGCATTTGCTAAGTAACGGTTCTAAATTTAAATGGCAAATTGACGCAGTGTGGGACATAGTGTTGTTTTATTCAGTATTGTAAGGTTTTCCAGAGAGACAAGTTGGAAATACGCCAAGAGCAATTGAACTTTCGATAGAAAAAAGGGCGGCCATTGTGGCAGAGGCCAATAGAGGTATTTCGGCAATAGAGCTTTCAAGCAAATATGGATGTTCCCGGAAAACCATTTATTATCAAGTTCGGAAGTTCTATCAATACGGTAGTGTGAGAACTAAAAGCGGCAGAGGAAGGAAAAGAGCTACAACCAGGAAGGATGATTCTAAAATAGCCCGTTCCTTTAAGAGAAACCCTTTTGAAAAGATCCAGAACGTACTTGCAGACCTGAATGTTAGGATTAGCGAAAGAACCTTGCGTAGAAGGTTGAACGAAAATAAAATAAAAGCTTATGTCGTCCAAAAAAGCCCTACATTACACAGAAAAACAGACAAGCGAGATTACAATTTGCTAAAGATTACATTTCCCATCCACCAGAGTTTTGGAGGAGCATTCTGTGGACGGATGAGACGACTTGCTCCTTGGATGGCTCCTATGGACGTAAATTTTACTACGCTGATACATAAACTAAAACGAGGCAACCCGTCACACAGCCTATAAGGCATTCTAAGGGTGGTAAAATAATAATATGGGGTTGAATATCATACAGTGGCGTTGGACCCCTTGTTAGATGCCCCGATAATATGACACAGTCACATTATTTAGAAATCCTAAATTATGTTGGACTATTCGCGGGCTCCAAACTAATTGGGACTGATTTTATCCTCCAACAGGATAATGCGCCCGTACATACAGGCAGAAAAGTTAAGCGATACTTAACTGAAATGGAGCAAGAAGTGTTGAAATAGCCTGCCCAAAGTCCGGATCTATAAACGTAATTGGGAATCTATGGCACATGCTTAAATCCAAATTAGCTCAATATATTGGTAGGATCCCAAATCAGACTTCGAATGACTTCATTGCGGCTTGGAGCTCAATTTCATCAGAGCAAGTACAAATACTAATAGACTCGATGCCGAGACACCTCGCAGAAGTCATTGCGTCAAAAAGAGGCAACACATCTTACTAAGTAACGTTATTTTACATGACCATTTACTTCAATTTAAAGAAATAATCAATTTTTCCCTTACAGAAGTGAAATAAAATGAAGTTAATATATTTGTGGAAATAATTTTGCCTGTTCTCAATGGATGTGTAAATAATTTTGTCATTCATCTTTTTATATTTTTTCTTCTGTGATTCGTTGAAAGTGTTTTTTTTTGTATCGTGTACTTAAAGAAGATGCTAAAGATTAAAACTGTGTAAAAATATTCAATGATTTTTTCTTATTTTAAAAGTTATAGTGCATCATAGGCTGCTAATGTATAGCATTTTCGATTGTGTAAATAATTGTGCCGAGAACTGTATATACAAAAAATCTAAATAATAAATAACTAAAATTAAATGTAATTATACATATAATTAATTAAATGTAATTATACATATAATATTGTCTTTTAAGAAGTTTACTTACAATATTTTGCTAATAAAAAACTGAGAGTATAGCGAGGAAAACCTTTGGCCTTCTTGCCAACGTGACGCTTTGGCATGAGTTTTTTTTTTAGGCAAGACAGCAATTAAATAAATAACAGGCGCGACAGTCCAACATTGGCTGCAGATGGGTTAGTAACATCCAATTTCCAGACAACAATTAACTGACGTCATAATTCCTATTTTAGATAGCATTTTTAAGTGAAAAATGTAAAATTTGTTAAATTTCGGGTTCACCTTGTATAGGTGTACCTTTAGTTTTATTCCGATGGAGATAATTTTAACTGGGGAGCATAATGAGGCTTAGACTAGAAACTAACGTTATTAATTTTTTTAAAACTAAATCAAATACAAATATAATATTACGGCAGAATTTGTAAAATTATTATAATGGTTTATTAAACTATTTATCACAAAATTCAAGTGTAATGAAGTGGCAGAAAAAATCACCATGAGAAGTGTCACTACGTACCTGTCTCGCAACAGCCGTGAATCCTAGAATAGAACTGATTTCCCTGGACCTTAGGATCACATCAACTAGCGAATGGAACGGAACGTTATTGAACGATTTAAATAACCGTGGTTAGCCATTTCGGTCAGTAGTTTCACAGTTATCCTTTTGTCAACATTGTAAACATGTTTTCCATGATATTGCCGTCTTCGTTCATTTCAAAATTCAACTACATACGCAAACAACTGGATCATTGGGACATCTTCAAATTAAGCACCCTTTATTCCTTAATCAATATTCTTAGGAGCCAAAGCCCAAATTGAACAGATTTTCAGACAGATCCACAATCAACATGCTTAGTAGACGCTTTCTTTGTATTTTCTGTATTGCTCTGATTGTCATTTCATTGCGAGATTTAAGAAAATTATAAAAAAATGCGACTTTCCATTTTCGTATGTAGTTCAATATGAAAATGTTCAAGCTTTTCTGCGCACAAACTTGTTGGTTTCTGAATGTTTTGTGACTATTTAAAGATTTTACAGCTGTTATTGCTTATATTTCTTGCAGACAATAACAATTTCTCTAAAAGAACAGTTAATCGAGGATATTTGAAAGAAAACATCCTCTTTATGTTTTCGGATTTGGGAGCCCGTGTCCCGCTGAACTTCAAAGGACACCGTACGTTACGACACTGGTTAAATGGATGCAATTCAGACTAGCTGAAACGTTATTACCAATCCATGCAATATGTACTGTCCATGCCCTGCAGGTTCAACTCGATCTTCTGCGCCTCCATATCATTATTGAAAAGCGTGCTGAAGATTCAATCGGAATTTTTTGCCAAGCGATAAACGCTTCAACTTTAAATTGTTCTATCTCAACATATCCCGATACGGGCTTAGGCACAGCAATTGTTGGTGTGTATTTCACTGACAGGCTTATTAGCTTCCGCTAGTACTTTTTTATTACAGACTAAAGGTACGTTGTGCTCGACACGACTGCATCGGCTCTAGCGACAGCGACTCGCTCATTTAATATAAAAACTCGTTTTTAAGGTACGTTGTGCTCGACACGACTGCATCGGCTCTAGCGACAGCGACTCGCTCATCTCATATAAAAACTCATTTTTCTCTCATTCTAAAAACGAGTTTTTATATGAAATGAGCGAGTCGCTGTCGCAAGCGCCGATGCAGTCGTGTCGAGCACAACGTACCTTTAGAATGAGAGAAAAATGAGTTTTTATATGAAATGAGCGAGTCGCTGTCGCTAGAGCCGATGCAGTCGTGTCGAGCACAACGTACCTTAAAGGTTTGTGTTCGTAGAGACGACTCATGGGATGATCGCTCAGCGATCGCACTTAAACTATTGGTTCCTAGCATTTTATGCGCATATTTTCTATACCGATATGTTCCTTTAGGCCATAGTCGATACAAGGAATGTCGCCACATTCAAAAAATATGTAAATAGGGCTCGGAATTGGATGTTAAACTAAGATCGCTGAGCGATCATCCCATCAGTCGTCTCTACGAACACAAACCTTAATACTCTTATCTTAAGGTACGTGTTCATAGAGACGACTCACGTGAGGATCGCTCAGCGATCGTGGTTTTGCATCCAATTCCGAGCAGTATTTGAATATTTTTTTGAATGCTGGTACTTTCCTTGTGTCGACTATGACCCAAAGGAACATGTCTGTATAGAAAAATCAGCATATAGTGCTCAGAACCGGTGGTTTAACATCGATCGCTGAGCGATCATCACATAAGTCGTCTCTACGAACACAAAACTTTATGCTGAAACGCCAAATGTGAGCTGAACACTGCTTACTGGGAAAATTCAAGCAGCGTAGCGGAGCTATTAATAATCCTTCTAAAACCCAACTTCTAAGAAATGATACAAAACTTGTGAAAAAATGTTTGTACGTATTTTTTATAATAGTTTTTACAAGTAGTGATTTTGAAAAAAGTGATATCATTTGAGTCAGATAAGAGATAAACGTCTCTAGGTAATAAAGGATGCCCGTGTGCCAACCTGATGATTTTTAAAACGTCGGAAAAAAAATGGAGTTTCATGGCTGTTGGGGAATTTGCGTTACAACCTTTTTACAAATTGTATGCCGAGGAATGGTGCTCATTTTCATCATTAAACTTTAAAAGTCGTGTTTGGAAATTACCCAAAAGTTTTTCCAGAAAATCCACTTGAATTTCCATTTAGAGTTTTAGCTTGTATGATATATCAGTAGACGATAGAACACCTTTTTTTATGCATAATGATGCGTTAAAGCGTAATAAGCTTGCTCAACTGGAGAGTTTCACCGTTCCTTCAATATTCATCGTAACGCGTATGTTCCTTTGCGTAAAGCCTTATTATTATTATAACGAAAATTCGTCATAATGATGAAAGTTTGAAATTGGGGTGACACATGTTATCGTCATTGGAATTCGTCATTTAGGTACTTTTCACGTCTCTGTCAATATTGAAAATTTCCATCACAATAGCCATATTTTGATGAATATTTCGTTCAACAATTTGAATATACTTACATTTGACTCAAAATTATTTGAATAGATATGAGTTTAAAAATTTATAACAAAATGACTATTTTTGCAAATAATCGGCTTCTTCAATTTCAGAATAGATTATTATTATATATAATCATTATTGAGCAAATGATGATCCGAATGCATAATTTGGAATTCCTGCAAATGATGGTAAATTTGTGAAATTATGACGCATTTTCGTCATTCGAAATCAGTGTCCTGAGCACATTAATCGGAATTTACATTTGATGATGATGACCTGCAATGACGCCTATGAGCAAGTATACATGAACAGTTTTATAAAAACTGATCGATCGAAAAAGCTACAACATTACACATCTTTAATTTTGTCCTCATATGCCTCGAATCATCCAGTCGATTTGCACCGACATTGTACGGCACATTTTATAACCAACTTCTTTCTCAACTGCAACTATCTCACATACTATACGTAAAAAGGTACATAAGGAATAAACATCAATGAAGATATTTTCCGATATTTAAAGTGTAATTCGATACATTGCATTAGTCCTTGAGGAGGTAGACAAAGGAAGCAAAATTATACACGTAAGTGCTATACTCGCAAGTATGTAGTTCCAATGTCATGCTTATTTGCTTTATTATTATCCCTACGATTTCCGATATCCTGCTACTCGTGTTACAATATAAATTCGAGGATTATAACTTGCTTGCTTGGTTCATATGCATTTTCGGCAGGGAGACTTAATTGGATTAATACCCGTAAGTCCGCGAACAAAAATAATATTATGAAATCGGATATTGTCTCGTGCCAATGTGTTCATTAACGTGTGTTTAATTTTCGCTGAAAGATGTCAATGTTGAGATAAAACAATAGAAAGATAGCTAATACTTAATGGAAGAACAAAGAAAGGACTTCCTGTGTTTTTGTTTCGTTGTCTGTTGGTGACTAGCTACATATTATGGTCCCCCATCACATGTTATAGGAACTATTTTGTTGTTAAAAGCATATCATACAAAGAATTTATGATTTTATTTTCTATTATAAGAACATACAGATTATCTCATGTTTTACATGTGAAAATAACAATTAAACTTCAATGAACTTGAGATCACTTTACGGGAGTTAAGCTTCCTACAGAAACACCTTTTTTTGCAGATCCTGTTACTGTGGGTTTGAATTGCGTTTCATCTCTCACCGGTTCTCTAAATTCTTGTTCCTTGTAATGTAACCCCGATTTCAGATTCGTTTGTCGAAAGCTTTGTTTTGTCAGTTTCCAGCTTATAAGGACTAATTGAGCCGTTGGTCACTTGGCTTTGGTTTGAACTGAGGGTTTTCACTTTCGGTTTTATTTGTCTTCTGCGCCGTATTTCCAGTTACTGGTTTAGTACTTGAAACTTCAATTTCAGTGATTGTGCCAAGTTCATCTCGCGATTCGGATGCCGAACTAATAGTTCCACTAATCGTCGGTAAAGTACCACTAGTGTCTGGTTCTGGACTTGGACTTATAGTTCCTCTCGTTTCCGCCAAGATACTTTCAGTTCCATAGTCAAAATTGGGCTTCACTATTGCGGTAAATGTACCTGTCTGCGAATCGGAGTTAGGATTATTTGTTGTAACATTTTCTGGCCATGGTGCATCAGTTTCCTGTAAAGGTCTGACGGTATTCGGGCTAGATGTTTCATCTTCCGAAAAGGGACGTTGAGAAAATTGGATTGTCGTCTCCGGACCGACTGGACTTAATGTTGTGACACTAGTTCCTTGGATACCACTACTACTATTTCCTGGTGTTTCCGTGACTGTTGTATTTGAGAGATGTGGATGTGGACTGGGTACTTCTACTTTGGAAGGCTTTTTCCTCATCAAATAAATACGCACTCCAGTAATCCATTTCCTCATTTAAATAGTCAAAATATCCGCTAAGTATTTTGGGGGAACTATTGACATGAGTGTTGTTTTCTATCACATGAAGTTTGCTAGCATTAAAAGTTCTGCCCGTCACGAAACTAGTTCGAATAAAACACAAATTGAATAGAATTAAAAGTAATCTCATTTTGACTGAAGAACTTTGAAAAAATGCCCTCGCGATTATTCTTTTAAATAGCGAGAGAACGGTCACTCGAAAAGCGTGCGACACAAACTATTGCGTAGAAAAATGTCGTTTCTTTTGCGAAGACGTAATTTTTATATTATTATCATCTCTTTACTTTGGAATAATTTTATAAATTTGCTTTTGAATTAGAGAAAGTTAGTTGCGCTAGTAGACATTGGGCGATTTTATAGAACTCAGCAGTTGCGACAGTTTCGCCTGTGCCGTATTTTGCAAACTGTTTTATAGGTATATTCTCTGTTCAGTTAACTTCGTATCACCTATGGTGAGCTAACAAATGCCTTGGGGAGCATATAAACGAAACGAACCGAAGATTATTTCTGATCCGCAAAATGGTGGTTAGGGAATCGGAACGATGGCAACGTGAAAAGAAATGCAAATTTGTTTGCGGAACAGGCGTACAATTTCTGTTCTATAACCTCACCCAGTGATGGTAGGATGAGGCGTGTGTTGTTCGTTGTGCTAAGTATTTTATCAAGTAGTTGTCGTAATTGCATGCCGCCTAGACTGGCATTATGAGCGTTCGTGACTGATAAAACCCACGTTTGATGATTGCTTTCATATCAGTCACTATACTTTTATAGATGGTCTGGAAAAAGTTAATAAACGGAGATTTTCGTTTGGTATGACGACACGTGTGATAGCCATAATCAAATTAAAATAATTAAAACTTGATGCAACGTACGTCGGTCAGCGCCAGATGTTAAAGTTTTATGTCACAAATATTTATAAATTATTTGATGATTTTTATTAATTTATTATTTACAACTTCTTATTTAATAAATAAGTCAATACATTTCTCCACTTTTCACATATTCACTTAACTATACGCTCAGCTTAGCTTTGCATCCAATAAAAATTCACTCGTCTCGGAAACATAGCTTTAATTCGTTGATATATTTGCGCTTCGATTTGCTGATTATTTCTATAAACAGGCAGCTCCACCTCGCCGGAAAGTGCATCAATATCCTTTGAAGCATCATCTGGATTTTCTTCGGACTCCGATGATGAAGAGGCGGCTGCTTGTGCTGCTGGCACTTCTTCAGACGACTCCTGTGCAATCAACTCAGCCGATTGTACCGATGCTTCCTTGGAGTCCTCTTCACTTGAGGGTTGCAAAAGTATTTCGTCCGAATTGACACTCTTCTCATTTGAATCATCCATATTAATATCAACTAACGTATTAACACTTTCGTTGGAATCATCTTGACTCGACGAGAAATCCTCCTGGTGAGCTTGAACTGTATTGTCGCCCTCGGATGAATTTTGAAGTTCTTCGATCGATCGTGATTGTGACGTATCAAGATCGTCGAGCGCTGCTACATCGTGCGCCGAAACACCACCTTCATAGGATCCATATTCGCTGGGTGCGTGATATACCGTGGGCGGGTCCTCTTTCGAATCCATAGACAAGGAAGAATAGTCACTTTCATCAGAACTCACAGACGCGGCAAATGTATCGGCCGGATATTGATCATTACTATCATCGGGAGCTTGCAGAGAATCAAGATACGCATCACTGTTCAGACTATTTACCGTCACGGCTCCAATAAGGAATAATCCCGCCAAAATCACAAAACACTTCATGGTCGTATATTGTCCTATAAACTAAATAACTTTCACCGCACGACTGATAGAACTGTGTAAACTTCTGTAACTTTTATAGTTGACTACCTTGAAAATTGTCTTAGTCTTTTTTTTTTGCATTTCTTGGTCCATCAGCAGGAGATACTGCATACCACTGCGGGAGTCAAACTGTGTGTATTCAGTGTGTTTATCTGCGGTTGGTATGGTGACTTTTTGCGCGTTATATCGTAAATTGTCCGTTAAGCCCCCTGATTTGAACGTGTAACTAAGACTTCCTGGCCGTTGTATACCTATGTACTATCCCGAATCCGTAACCAAACGATAGAAAATCTATGGGCATTGTTCTTATCGCTCACATGTTGTGGTGTGCAAAAAAAAACGAAATCTTTTATCAAAAGTGTTGGTCGTCTTATGTAATACTAATTTTTAAACAAAATTATTTTTTACTCTTAAACTTCTGTATCACGCAAAAACCCTACTCTTATCTTGGGTTTGTTGATTATGATTTTGTCGTCCGTTGACTGGGAGATGTTATGTAGCAAACACATTAGTAATTTTCATTGCGGAAAGTTGGAAGCTCTGTTCTTAATTTTTTTTTTTAATCACAGATATGAATTATTGAAGAAAAAGAAAAAAATTATAAAATTCGGTGACTTTGTCATCATTACTCCAGATAAAATTATCGTGGATATCAAAATCATTTTGTGCTTTTTTACATAAGAAAAAGGTTACTGTGCATATATGAATCCTGCCCCAGATATTTTTATAACCTCTCTCAATTGCTAACTTGTATACACTGAGAAAAAAAATCCTGTAAATTCAAAAAATACGCATATGATTCAAAGAGATTCAAATATGATTTTGCTTCATATTTGTTTCCCTTTGAATCATTGTATAATCCCTTTATTTCATAGACTTTTTAATTCAAACAGATTTCCCTTCAAACTAATAAGGTATTCCTTTTGAAAGTCTATCTATAATCACTTTAAATTAAAGTGATACAGTGTCAATTTAATCAGGCCACAACCATAAATCGAAAAGATTTCCTTTTAATTTAAAAGGATGGACTCTTTGTTTTAAATGCATGAACTCAAAAGAATACTTTTAATTACACCAAAAGGAGTAATTTTCACAGGGTGTTCTTTCCCTGTGAAAATTACTCATAAATGAGTTTTGTATAACTGACCTCGCTGCTATAGGTGTTGGCGACATTTCATTTACCTCTTTACGCTCTAAAATGCATAATAAATTACCTGCCTACAGTGGGATTCGATCCCGCGATCCTATGATTTGAAGACTAACGCCTCTACCTACTACACCACACAGACTATACGGGACGACGTTTATAATTTACACCATACATTGTGACATCGCTCTACCACACTGCCGACCAACTGCGAGTGTAAACAAAAAAAATCCTATTAAAAATTTGGATTTAAAGGATTTCCCATTAATTTAAAAAGGTTTCCTATTGAAAATTTGGATTTAAAGGATTTCCCATTAATTTAAAAAGATTTCCTATTGAAAATTTGGATTTAAAGGATTTCCCATTAATTTAAAAAGAATGAATTTGAATTGAAGCGATATATATTTAAAAGGAAAGGATTATATTTAATAGGAATGTAACTCGATTTCGAAAGGATATCGAGTTAATTTTAAGGGACGTTATTTTTCTCGGTGTAGAAAGTTATCTTGTAATAATGATTTAATATATTTGCAGTATTGGTTCAATATTTCAGAACATTATTCAGAACTTTTTCTGCGAATGAAGCATGTTGAAATCAAGATCGTGGGATCGTCAAGTATTTAAAAACAAATGAAGAGAAAGACGTATATTAATTGTATCTTTTAGTGATGGTAAGTTAAAATCTTGGGAATCATTGCTATTTAGGAATGTATAACGCACTTAAAATAATTCCTAATAAAACTCTTCGATGAATGACTTGTTGAGGATACCTATTTCTAAACCTGAGGCTGAGGCTTGATCCATTTCATTCAGTATGATCACAATAAGTTTATTCCATAGAAAAGGTGAAAGTAACACGATATTTTCTGCCATTTAACTCATTTTCAATATAATATAATTATAGGATTTAAATAAGAAATTTTCATTCATTCATTGAAGTTAGTCGCAAACAGCGACACAACCAGCCCTTAGGTGCGATTAACATTTTTAGAAAAATAGTCATATCCTCTTAGGCTCTATCAACAATAATAATTTCTTAGAGTAGGTACTAAGATCGTCAGTTCACGTGAAATTCATACAAATACTTCGCACGAAAGCCCCCACTCCGGTTTTTGACATTTCGCTAGCGAAAACAATGCAATTGCACTTTTTTTCACAGGGAAAAGGTGTAATTGACAATCAATCAATTTAGTGAATAACGACAAGTTTCCAGGGCACATTCTTTAATGGAGATGTAAATAAAAGTTGTTCGTTCGGTAAACATAGTACTTACCTTATCAAATAAAAAATGGACTACTGTAATATAGGTAGGTAGGTACTCCATAATAGTCTACCATAATTTTCTTTTGTGTTAAATGTGTGTATATAAAATATTCCCTGTGTGTATATAAAATATTCCCTGCGTCACGTGTTTATTTGTACTTTTCTGAAAAGATTAGTTTGGCTGTTTTTCGAGACTGTTTAAATTCAAGATTTAAATTGGAAAGGGAGCTTTGGTGTACATCGACATCTCCCAAAATATAACAAGTTGGAAAGGTATTCGCCAAAGAAAAATTTACTAGCTGCAAAAAGGAACTCATGTCACTTCAATCCGCCAGCTATATTTCGTTCTGCATACTGGTTGGATATATCAAAAGACAGATAAAATCTTCTGAATTTTGGTTACTTTTGGCTCACGAGGTAAAATCCGCAATAGAAATATGAGTTCGAACAAACAATCAAGGAAATTTTGGCTCATCACAGTGAAACATAGACAAATTCATTCGGTTCATTTCGAAAACGTACGAAGGAATGAAGGAATAAAATGGCATTTTAGTCATCTAGTATTACCAATTTTCGAAGGCCTCCTCTGGAGGCGAAAGCTAAGTTACTTTCAATTCTACCTGCGACGTATTGTTGGCAACGGACAGTTGAACAGTTCCAAGGACTAACAACCACACTCATATAAATTGAAGGTTGCTTCAAATCGCGCTTGTTGTGCTCTTTAAGTGATGACCCTCTCAGGTCAGCGCATTTTCTGATAAATTATTCCATGTCTTCATTATCAGGCATAAATTTATTGAATGAGGAAATTTATCGGGTAGATATACATAAAACATAAAAAAAGATTGTCTGTGAACAACTGCAATTAATTAATTTTAATTAGTTCACGTTTTTGCGGGTCTACTATATTACGATACAGAGATACAGTGGACCCTCGGTTTTCGGTTAACGAACACAATCCGTTCCCGTGCCACATTCGTTACGCGAAACCTTTCTTACTGAAGTGCAAATAATATACAGGGTGTCCCGCATTGGGTGGTCAATACTGTAAGGGTTGATAGCGCAACTTGTTTCAGCAAGAAAATTACCAACACAATCGGAATTTTTTTTACCGTTACCTTGTTATCGCTCTTTTTGTGAAAGTCATCAAAAGTCGTGACTTGTCACGATAAATCGTAATTTGCAGCACTCCTGATGAGTTAATTCAAGATTTGATTTCAGAAACTACATAAAATTTCACAAAAACTGAAGTTTTTCCTGTTGCCAACATTATCGGCACTTTCAAGATACAGTTACTCAAACTTAATAGAAATTTTAAAATAGATTTTTCATCGAAAAATCAAACAGTAATTACATAACGGTGCTTTATACGTACAACTCTGCAAAGTTGATAAAAGTTGCTTCAACATGTTGGCTTTCCAACGGTAGATCACTTTTCATATTTACATAGCGGGATTTTAGAATTACACATATTGGATATAAAAAAACAAGGTAATTATTTGCTTATCGGATTATTTAAACTGAAATTTTATTCATTTATTTTTCATATTTTACTATCGCAATTTTGAAAATTTGTTAAATAAAAATGAAAATAAAGTTTTGAATATGAGAAAGAACCAATAAACTAAAAATATTAACTAATGATTAAATGGGTCTGTTTGATGAATTGGAATAATACTGCTGGAATTGGCCTCCTCCATTTTGTATGCAGAGTCGACACCTTCGGCGCATGGAAGAAACGTCCCGAAGGATTTCAGGAGGGGTTTCCTTAATGTTGTCACAAGCATCATTAATTCGCTGCAGTAGCTGTTCCCGGGAGGTAATCGGCTGGGAATAGACATTGCTTTTTAAGTTACCCCATAAATACAAATCTAGGGGAGTAAGGTCGGGACTTGTCGCAGGCCACGCAACTGTCCCAGATCTGCCAATCCACTTTCCGGGAAATTCGTTTTCCAAATATTCTTTGAAAGGTCTCGCATTATAAGCGGGCACCCGTCTATCTGCCATAAATAGCAAATATTAAATTTTAACCGTTATAAGTACCGTTGCATTTGCCAAACAATGTACCAAATTTCAAATATCTTACAGTTCTGGTAAAAATTATGTAGCGAGATTCTATCCCGAATTATGATTGGCTTTGTATGTCTTTATTCGAGTCAAGGGAAAATTGTTAACGATTCCACTGAAGCCATGATTTTGACCATTCAATGCGTGTTTACCTAAAATTCTTCAATGTTAAGAAAAGTGGGTACATTACGCTTTCAGGTCTCCAAGGGAAATTTTTCTTGTTCTTCTTATCGACATTAGCGACACTTATCTTATCGTCCGCCATATAGCGGACACTTAGCGGAAAATATCGGAAACATCAAAAATTTCCCTTGGGGACCTGAAAGCGTAATATACCGAAAAGTGATATACCGTTGGAAAGCCAACATGTTGAAGCAACTTTTATCAAATTTGCAGAGTTGTACGTATAAAGCACCGTTATGCAATTACTGTTTGAATTTTCGATGAAAAGTCTATTTTAAAATTTCTGTTAAGTTTGAGTAACTGTATCTTGAAAGTGCCGATAATGTTGGCAACAGGAAAAACTTCAGTTTTTGTGAAATTTTATGTAGTTTCTGAAACTGAAATCAAATCTTGGATTAAGTCATCAGGAGTGCTGCAAATTAAGATTTTGCGTGACAAGTCACGCTTTTCGATGACTTTCACAAAAAGAGCGATAACAAGGTAACGGTAAAAAAAAATCCGATTCTATTGGGAATTTTCTTGCTGAAACAAGTTGCGCTATCAACCCTTACAGTATTGACCACCCAATGCGGGACACCCTGTATATACATTATGTATCTTCCACTGAAAATAAACAAATACAGTAGAGCGTCGATTATCGGAACGTTGATTATCCGAATATTCGATTATCCGAACCAGACACTCAGCCTCTTTTCTTGTGAAAGACATGAAATAAAATGAAAAATCAAGGGTCTGACGGAAGCAACCTCTCACCTGCATCGCTCAACCACCTCGAATTTTTTTATTTTTGGTCATTGTAGTCGTTTTACACGTTTTCAGTTTGTCGAGGAATTTCACATTTAGGAAACTTTCTAATTTTAATAATGCTTGAAAAGTTCTTTAGTGTATAATTTTTTGAAGTTCGCGATTACTTGCTGGTTCATTGGCTGAAGTAGGGATGTCAAAAACCGGACGGTTATTCCGAAAACCGGTACTTTCAAGACGGTTAACCGGTTTTTTTTCGGTTTTTTCATCCTCCCGGTTTTAACCCGGACGGTTGTTTGCCCATCCGGTT
Source organism: Microchrysa polita (assembly GCA_949715475.1). Taxonomy (NCBI): domain Eukaryota; kingdom Metazoa; phylum Arthropoda; class Insecta; order Diptera; family Stratiomyidae; genus Microchrysa; species Microchrysa polita. The sequence goes on along the minus strand of OX454415.1, from coordinate 126,289,368 downwards.
AAAACCGAAAAAAAAACTTTCCAAATTCATAAAATTTTTATATTTTCTTGATTTGTCAGTCTGTAATTCTATTGCTTGTCTTCTATGAAAAATTTCGTATTTCCGAACACTCTCCTTAGTGCTATTTTTCCAAGAACCATCGCTTTTTCAAACTACCGCTCCTTGCATTTTTCCTTTCCAAGGCAGATATTGTTTACGTTGCGTGTCACACGTGTATCTTTTGTGCGTCGTGAATGTATATGTGTAACAGATCAGTGCATTTAGAGTTCATTGTTATAGGAAGACGAATCGGCAGTTGCTACGACATCCGCGTCCACATCGATATCCGCGTCCACTTCAACATCCGTCGTGTCCACAAAGACTTCAACATCTACATCATAGTGCAGTCATTAGCATTTCAAATCGAAAAAAATAGAGTAAGGTTAATTCTTGTGGTTTTTGAATCAGTGGACTCGCAGGAATCTAAAACTCATTTTGCTAAAAAAAACATTTTGATCGGAAAAGTCCCAAAAAGGACAAAAAAGGATACTCAGGCATGTGGGGTATCAAATTAAAGGGGACGTCAAGTACATTACATATCCGGTGTTTGTTCCATGTTTCAAGGACCCTCAACGGAATAAATCGAGATTAAATGGAGAATTATCGTGTTTCCCGTGTATCTTTCAGAAGCCCTAATTACGAGAGTAATTCAAATTGTCACTACGTTTCTCACTTTTCCGAATCTATAATAGCTAAAGATTCTACCATTAAATTTGCTACGAAAAAAAATGATCGGAAAGCTCTCAAAAAGGACACTAATTACAAACCTTGATCGAACGTGGGCATGCGGGGTGTCATATCAAAGAGGACGTCGAGTACATTCCATATCTGGCGTTTATTACTTGTTTCAAGGACCCTCACAGGAGAAAATTGGGATCCAATTGAAAATTTTCATGTTTCTCGTATATGTATCTTTCCAAAGCCGTAATTTTTCGTTTTAGCCCGAATTTTTCCATTTAGTGAAACAGGAAACAAACACCGGATATGCAATGCACTCGGCGTCCTCTTTGACATGACATCCCGCATGCTCACTTTCAATCAAGGTTTGTAATTAGTGTCAATTAATGTCCTTTTTCAGAGCTTTCCGATTTTCTTAGCAAATTTAATGGTAGAATCTTAACCTATCATAGATTCGGAAAAGTGAGAAACGTAGTGACAACATGGATTATTCTCGTAGTTATGGCTTTGGAAAGATACACGGAAAACACAATAATTTTCGATTTAATCTCGGTTTATTCCGTTGAGGGTCCTTGAAACAGGAAACAAACACCGGATATGTAATGTACTCGACGTCCCCTTTGATTTGATACCCCACATGCTGACCTCCGGCCAAGAATTAAAGAGTATCCTTTTTTGTCCGTTTTGGGACCTTTCCGATCAAAATTTTGTTTAGCATAATGAGTTTTAGATTCCTGGGAGCTCGCTGATTCAAAAACCACAAAAATAGCCTTACTCTATTTTTGTTCTATTTGGAGGCCTGAAATGGGATATTTTGACTGCACTATATACCTACATTGTCTAACAATAAAACTCAGTTAACTAATTTTGAAACATTATGAATACTTCTGACAATTTTTATTTGATTATCTTTTTTGTTCAACATGTTTCTCTTTTAGGGCTCCATTAGACAGTCATATTTCTATACGAACATCAGCTTAACGAGTGTGTATGCATTATTTTGCTAAGCAATTCAATGAAAAACCGGTTAACCGAAAACCGGTACTTTGAGCCCGGTTAAAGCCGGACGGTCTAACCGGCTTTGCGAAAAAACCGAAAACCGGGTTATGGGCCGGTTTTTGACATCCCTAGGCTGAAGTAACGCAGTGGTGTTCGGCAGCAAAAACTTTACTTTTATGAAGTCAAACTCTTCCTTCAATTCACCTTCCAACTTCGGAGGATGTGAAGGAGCGTTGTCCATAATCAACATGGCACGAAGCGGCAAGTTCATATCTAACAAATACTGTTTGATGAAGGGTCCGAAAACTTCGTTTATACAATCAGGAAATAAGTCACGGATAACCCAAGCTTTACTGTTGGACCTCCACATAACATTTAATTTATTTTGTTTCTATATTATGCTTTTTGAAGGTACGAGGATTCTCGGAATGATAAACGAGCAGACGTTTAATTTTCAGGTCTCCACTAGCATTAGCACAGAAGAGTTAGCCGCTCTTTAATTGGGGAACATTACGCTATCAGCTCTCGAAAGAAGAATTCTCTTTGTCTTCTTATTGAAACTAGCGCCACTTACTGTAGCATCCGCCATAAAGCGGAAAATATCGGAAACACGAAGTTCTCCTTATGAGAACGGATAGCAGAACAAGCCTTAAATTCTTCCGTTGTGGTTGATGGTCCTGGTGTATTGGAAGCAATATCTGCGAAGATCTTTAACAACAACGCATTGGTCTCGGCGATGACACGATCCAAGATAGAGCTGCCTGTAGAAATATGCTGAGAAATTATCGCCAAAACGGGCGATGTGCCTACACCGCAGGTCGAGCAACGCGAAACCGTGGAGCGGTATAAAGAACGAGGCAAGGAAGAAGAAGATCAGCGAAGATCTTTTTCGCCTTTTCGCATATAATATTTTGCGAAATAGAATCACCTCGCATTTGCTTTTCATTTATCCATATTAGAAGCAATCTTTCTACATCATTCAGAATTGGTGATCTTTGGGAAAATATTCTGGAAACTCCCTTTGAAGTAGCTTGATCAAACTTTTCTTTGCTTTTCAGGATGTTAGAAATCGTTGATTTAGAGAGATTTAATTATCACCCTAAAACTGCTACAGAAGCACCTTGCTTCAATTTTGAATTTTGAATTTTGAATTTTGAATTTTGAATTTTGAATTTTGAATTTTGAATTTTGAATTTTGAATTTTGAATTTTGAATTTTGAATTTTGAATTTTGAATTTTGAATTTTGAATTTTGAATTTTGAATTTTGAATTTTGAATTTTGAATTTTGAATTTTGAATTTTGAATTTTGAATTTTGAATTTTGAATTTTGAATTTTGAATTTTGAATTTTGAATTTTGAATTTTGAATTTTGAATTTTGAATTTTGAATTTTGAATTTTGAATTTTGAATTTTGAATTTTGAATTTTGAATTTTGAATTTTGAATTTTGAATTTTGAATTTTGAATTTTGAATTTTGAATTTTGAATTTTGAATTTTGAATTTTGAATTTTGAATTTTGAATTTTGAATTTTGAATTTTGAATTTTGAATTTTGAATTTTGAATTTTGAATTTTGAATTTTGAATTTTGAATTTTGAATTTTGAATTTTGAATTTTGAATTTTGAATTTTGAATTTTTTTTTAATTAGCCGAAAATACTTTCACCGAGTACGCAATCGACATACGCTTAATATGATAATCACTGTTCCTCGTCAACGTCAAATGTCCCACATTCGAAGCACATTGAGGGAGCAAAAATGTTTTCATACAATCTTCAAACATCTTCAACTACACCCACAAAATAAAAAGGGTGGAACAACATCCTCCAAAGTGTACATAATAAATCTCTCCACACAGTTCTTTGAGAAATAAGCTCCCCATTATCTACGCTACTCAATTGTGAATGATACGAGCACAGCACTTAAGACGGAAACAAATTTTTATCCATCTATAGTCAAATGCATCCTTTTTGCATATCGCATCATACGCACAAGTACAAAGGGTTCGTTTCGTCATGGATGTCGTGTTTCTAGGATAATAATCGTATTTGTATCTTCTATTGACACTCATAGTGAAGATAGCTTCACTCATAGCTCATAGGGATACAATGTCATGCCATTTTGAGGGGATCTTTGGAAAAAAGTTCAAGAACAACCACTTACTATGTTTCTTGTTCGAGTTGAAGTGTTTGTGTCACTAGAAAGAAGCAAAAATTGTTTCTAACCCTATTTTCAGTTTTTTTTGCATATAGGGAAAACAACAAACAAATAAAACCGTGAAAAATGTTTTGGGATTATTAGCCGAATCAATCATAATCTCGCTTGACTCTGTGCGAGAATGATAGATTGGATGGGTAAATTGTGAGGTTTAGTTTAAGTTTCATTCAAGTTTGTTTGTAGATTCGGCTTGGATTATATGGCTATGGGAAATGATACAAATTGCAGCACATGATGGTGACAGGCCCAATGTTAAAGATAGGAGGAACATTTTATCGAGTATTCTTCTATGTATTTAAAGATTTTCACCCAAGAAAAGATTTTGAACGCTTTTCTCATCGTCAAGAATTTCGTTACATTCTTTGCTTTTATTCAATCGAAATCTCCAAAGGCATAATCATCGATTTAAATTTCAAATTAATTCGTAATAATATATAACTGGTTGGTGGGATCGTCCTCGATATTATTTTTAGGGATTTATCCCATGCAAAATTATCGTATATGGTTCTATTTCTTTTTCATAAAGTAAAAGATACTTAAATTGGGAAATTGCGTTTAATCATCATTCTATTTACTATCCAAAAACAATGTAAATCCAGTAATTATCCCTTAAGCCCAGCCGAAAGTAAACACGTCCCGTTCGGAAAATGTCGAGTCAAACCTGATAGATAAAAATTGCGACTAGAGTATAGAAACACACCCAACACTGAGTGTTTGTCGAACGTGCCAGAACGTATCCTTCGGGAATTTATAACTGCAAAGACTATACGAACTTCTACATTTATCGCATTGTTCATGTGCATTGTAACCAGACAATGAGTTCATATTGTAATATCAAGTAGCCGGGCCAGCTACCGGCACCGGGTCCGGGACGTTTATTTCAACTTCGACACTATACCGGGAGGGATATTAGGCAGGACTAAAATTGCATTAGTCGTCGGACGATATGGGGCTACTGTGCGTCGTCGTCCTCGGCGTTGTCAGGCCTATGTGCAACGACACGTATTCGGATTATGTATGGACTTTGGAGAGTACATATTTCGAAAAGCAAAAGGTATACGACTGACTGTATGTTCCATTCATATGATAAATTGTCAGTGGCCTAAGCAAATATCGTTCCAAAAGGCAATTTACAATTTTCCAAACATACAGTGACAGCTATGGTGTTTTTGGTCCCAAGTGCATAGTATGCAATCGGTGCAATTAGTCGAGGTATGAGAGAATATCGTGGCGTATTGCTGGATATGCAATGGACGTCGGCTTGGGCTACCTCTACTCCACAATTATTGGAATTGCTGTTCACGTCTGATCAAGAGCATGTTTCAAACTTGAAACTTTAATTTAGTGGCAATACAGGAAAATTGAAAGAGGCTTTTAGTCGTTGTTAATAGTAAGCGGTATTCAGGTGGAGGCATGTGGTTAATAGCGGTGAACTACTCTCGAGAGTAAAGAGCACTCTAAGAAATTAAAATTGATAAAAACTATAATGTTTTTTGATTTACAAAAGCATAAAATCCGTTGGGGTTTTCGAATATGGAATTAACTATTATATTCTGGTCGTTTTGATCTTGTTATTTTGACAAAATTATAGACAGTATCGATTCCAAATATTGAAAAATTGTATTATATATTTCGAAACAGACTATGATGTGAGATTATTATTGATTCATTAAAAACATGTACAAATTGTTTGAGCCCTCCTAATTTGATAAAATTTAAAATATGAAAAGTGTACATGATCAATGATTCTTTTCTAGGCCTTCGTTCATGGGTTGCTGAAGGGGCTGCGGCCCTGGCTCCTGCAATTTCGGGTCGATTAGGCGCAAAAAAGTAAAAGTTGAATTTTTAAATGCAATTGAGATTCGCAAAACTTTCATTAAAAAAATTAAAATGTTGCTTTCCTTGGCCTATCAAACTATTTTTTTTGTAATCGACGAACCTAAATATATAAATAATATCTAAAACAAGTTAGGGTCAGCATTCACCAATTAAATTGCGATGGTAATTTACTTTCACCAAGGTCATATTCTGTTGCTAAAACAGAATATTTTGGTGCTCTTACATATTAGGGGATTGCTTGATTTTTTTTATTTTATTGGCTGAAAATCATTTTTTTGAAATTCCCTAGTTCATATGTGAACTCAGGATATGCATTAAGATATTAGCCCCGGGTCTCAAAAACCTAAAGCCGACTCTAGACCCTTCACAGACATACCAAACGACCTGCAACACGTAACATACATTTCTGCAGCATATCACGCAAGGAACCTAAACCCCAAAATTATTTCATATTCATATAAAGTTTATTTCCATACTTCTAACATTATTGTTGCCAAAATACAGTGAAATTCAGGAAATTACTTGCCACAATGGAGGACCAGAGCGTGGCAAGGAGTTCTAAATAATTGACGAGTGTTTTATATATAGTTTACATATTACTAAAGTTATTTCATGTTCATAATGCAAAAGCAAATTCAAAACAGAGAAAAATATTTTATGTATCTAATATGTGTTTAGAGCAAATTAATACTTCTATCTTAATATGAGTTGTTTTGTTTTTTTTTTTTTTTTTGTTAGAAACGACAAATGATAAGAAAAGACAATATGGCTACAGTTTACGAGTATACCTTTAGTTGCAAAGACATTTCCAAAATTGGAAGTTAGCGGTATCTTACTGTGATTAATCGTTAGGGGTTAAGTATATTCTAAGTATTGTAGAGAATCTTAAGAATGTACTGGCATAACGTAATTCCGGAGGCAGGCTATTGAATAAAATAGGTGCTATGTATGACCAGTGCCTCGTACCATGTGTAGTAAGTCTTTGGGGGACGACAAATTTTCCACGGGGTTAATCTCTAAAACCATGCCCGTGCCCTATCACCGGAAATCGATCTCGATAATTCCAGAGACGTCGAAGAATAATAAATTTATACAGATCCATCAGCTGCATTATGTCCAATTCCCGGTATATAATACTTGCAGAATCCCTTCTACGTCTACCTAATATCGATCGCAGAATATTATACTGTGCAACTATAACAGGTTGGAGTGTTCTGGGATCCGCACCACCCCACGAGAGCAAACCATAGAGAATAATAGATTGGGCGAGAGCGTAGTATACAATTTTAAGGGTATCGATATTTAATATACGACGCAATTTACCAAAAATATATGTCAATTTGTTTAGGTGTCCAGTTGAAAATCTAGCTTCAAAATCCCATTTTATGTGCTGATCTATTTGGACTCCAAATACCTAATCGATTCTACTTTCCGAATTTTCCCCCCACATATGCAACTGACTGAGGAGCAGTTGTTTTTGTGGATTACAAGTTCTTTTTCATTTGCAGGTTGACCGGATTCATAAATGGAGTGAGCGAGATATTTTGTTTTGTCAATATTTAAAGATAGCTGATTGTTATCCATCCATTCCTTGACTCTATTTATTCCTCGTTCAGCTATATTAAAACATTGTGACCACGAAGGAGAACAGCAGTACGGTATCATCAGCGAACATAACGCATTTTCCCTTAATTTCGTCTTCTATTGCAACCAAGTCATTCATGAATATTAGAAAGAGTACAGGCCCAAGTACCGTTCCTTGTGGGACTCCGTATTGTGTTCCGCGCAATGATGTACTGAGGTTATTTTTCAATTTCACTTGCTGTTCTCTTTCATGAAGATAGCTTTCGAACCAAGATAATTCTCTTCCTTGAATGCCTACTTTTGCCAGCATAGCAAGTAAGCAGTGTGAGACAGTGTCGAACGCCTTTGCTAAGTCCAAGAATATAGATATGGGTTTCATATGTATATCTAATTGATGATAGATTTCCGAAGCGACAGCGTCTATCGCATCATTCGTTCCTATACCTGTACGAAAACCATATTGTCTCCCGGTGATTATGTTATTGCGCTCTAAAAAGCCTGTGACTTGTTTTTTAACTATTTTTTCAATAATTTTGGCTATGTTTGATATCATGGATATTGGTGGATAATTTTCTAAAAGAGTACGATCTTTGTTTTTATAAATTGGGGTTATTAAAGAGGCTTTTAAGCATTTAGGGAAAATGCCAGACTCGAGACTTTGGTTTATAATATACACAAGTGGTTTTAGAATTGATTCTCTGTTTTCTTTAATCATTGCTATAGACACACCTGAGCCTCCTCTTAATTTGTAAATGGCTTCTGTTACATCTGACTCATCTACTCGCATGAAGCTGAATCGGGAATCTGCGTTTAACGTCTCATTTCTTTCTACGGGAGACCTCAGATCAACTCTTGGTAAATTAGACGCCATCCTCTCACCTACTGTTCTGAAATGTTGGTTAAAAGCATTCGCACAGGTGATTGGATCATCTTCGACTTTTATTATTCTTCCATTTAAATTAATGGTGTCTATATTGGAAATTGCATTATCACCCCCAATAGCAGATGTAATTGCTTTCCACATCAGTTTAGTATCATTTCCTGCAATGGCTATTTGGTTCTTGAAGTATGATCTTTCGCTTCATGGATGAGAGATCTAAATTTATTTTTATAAACCCTGCAATACTCCCTCAATCTGACGTTAAATGGTTCTCTTCCTAATTTTTTGTAGAGTTTATCTCTTTTTCTTAGAGAAGTCATTAAACCTAAAGTCATCCATGGCTTTGTGTTTCTCTGTTTGTGGCTGATTCTAACTTCTTTTTTTGTAGTCGCAAGTCCAATGGAGTCAACCAGAGTTTTCATAAATATTTCTGCTGCAGTACGATCAGTACAAGAACATAAACCTGTCCAGTCTATGTTCTGAATGATTTCCGAAAATATTTGTTTGTTAAATTTATTTATACTACTTACCCGTATATTCCGACTTTCCGAATAAACTTGGTCCCGAGACTCTATTGCAAACGATACTGCTCTGTGATCCGTAATATGGTAATTTAGGACTACTGCTTCAAGTTGACTTTGCCCGTTGATATTTGCAAAAATATGATCTCAAGACTTTCTGTAGTTTAGAGCGAGATGCATTTACGAACACACGCACTGTCGAATTTTATTTATTGAAGAAGATACAAGGGGGTGGCACTCAGTACAAAATTTTTGTAGAATGGGATGCATGATTCCCAGCTGCATTTAAAACAAAAAAATAAACGCAAAATTCCATTGAACAGAATAGGATAGAATATCCCGAAATTGCAGAATTTTCGGGCTGCCAAGTGCAAAATTGAGAGTAAAATGAGCACTTTGCTAAACGGTCCAGTGGTTCTTCTCTTTCAGATGTACATGATCATTGTGAACGATCATATGATATCTCTGTTTCACAAATTCTCACAACTTGAATATGCACGGATAGAAGAAGTTGAACACATTCAAAATATAGGCTACGAGTTCACTTATGCCTGTTCTTGGTATTTCCATGTTCGTTGGAACACCATTTCAAGAAAAAATCACTTTTTTCTCTCAATGCAAATTAACTGTACTTATACATCAAATGAGATCAACGATTTCGCAAATGAAATTGACGCTTTAACAAGACAAGTTAACGATTTGACAATGACAAGTGATTTGCTGAATTAAAATTTTAGTTGTTAAAGCGTTAATTTCATTAAATAAATCGCTAATAACATTTAATGTAATTGTTGAAAATGGTATAAGTCCGCATCTGCATTCGCATTTGTAAATGCTAATACATTTGCACTCGGACATTGAAATTTTGACTGATCCGTATCCGCCAGAGGCGTACCAAAAAAAATATTTCAGGAAGTGCCTCATGAACAATGTTGATGTTGATCAGGAAGTCCAGTGCGAGTAAATATTCTACGGTCAGTGGCGTATTTACGGACGAACGCATGCCGTCCTTTAGATGTTTGGACTTTTTCTTCCTTAATTTACAAAGATGAATTAGTTTTGTGCTCCCAATAAAAACAGTAATTTTGACAATTTCGTTTTTGTCCACTCGATAATAATAGCTGCGTGGGTATTGGAATTAAATACAGTGTGTGTTGATTGCACCCCAATTAATGAATTTGACCGTTTTAAAAACCCATTTTCCTTAACAACCTCCATAGAAAGGATATCGGAAAAACGACCTCTTCCTGTGTTATTCATATTTCCAATATCGACTGTAATCCACACTCAAAAAATTATTCTGTTACAGAAACAGAAAACACTAATTATTTTAACAGATTTTTCTTTTGATTTCGAGCCTATAGAATATTCTGTTAGTTCAACTAAACCAATTATGTTACCAACACAGAAAAGAGCTTTGTATTTGTAACGGAATTGTCTGTATTTTTAACATATCACTTTGTTCAGAATGTGATTTTTGGAATATCAACATTATTTCCCGTTTGAATAAAAAAAAAATAATTTTCACAGGGAAAGAACATTTAAGTCATAAATGAGTTTTGTATAACTACCATTGACCTCTCTATTGGTGTTAGCGACATTTAATTTACCTCTTAACGCTCAAAAATGCATAATAAATTACCTCACAGAGAAAAAAACCATCACCTTAATTTTAAGTGAAACATATTAAAAACAAAATTGGATCACATCAATAAATCATTTTAAAAACAAATAGTTTCATATTAAATTTAATATGATTCACTTTAATGATCTGTTCAAAATTTACTGAAACATCGATTTAAATATATTCAACTTTGTTTTAAAGTTGTTTCATTTTGAAGGCTGTGTCCGTCACATGTACATAAGCCCGTCGCTATTTTGTTCAGTGCTAGTAAAAATAAAAAATTAAAAATAAAACTAAAAAAAAAAAAAAATTTCACTTTTTTAATCTTACAATCAAAACATTTTAAATTTAAAGTGAAACACTTTTAAAATAAAGTGAAATCACTTTGAAAATAAAGTGATATTCAATTTTGATTTTACATGCAGCAATTTTAAAAGTACAAGAATCACTTTAATATTTCCACTATTGATTCAAAATGAAACATTTTTGAATTAAACGTAGACGTATATGGAGCCAAATCATATTTGACAATTTTTGAATCATAGCTATTATTTTTGATTTTATAACGATTTTTTTCTCTGTGTACCTACAGCGGGATTCGATCCCGTGACCCCATGATTTCTAGAAGAACGCCCTACCTAACCTAACCTAACCAGACTATACAGGGTGTCCCATTCATGGTGGAGAATATTTTAATGGTAGGTAGTGTGGCTCATTTGGAGAAAATTAATGTACAACGGGACCCCTCTATTTTTAACCGTTACAATGTTATAGCATTTTTTGTCAAAATGGACGACTTGCTGAACTAAATCAAAATTTGCCACACCACCAATCATTTCATCCGAGATATGACTTCACTTTCTGAAACTACATAAAATTTCCAATAAAACGACACCTCGCACAGTGCGTCGAGTGTATGGAGTGGGTGGTCAAAAATCAATATCTTAAGAACGCGTTTACCGATTTTTAGGAAATTTGGTGGATGTTTTTAGCTAGTTAGGTTCTCAATTCTGTATAAAATTCAAGATGAATAAATGATGGGTTTTCGAGATATTGATAAAAATGTGAGGAAGATAAATGGTATAAAGATAGGCTATAATATAAAAAATCGTAACTTGGTAACCGGTTCACCAATTTTCTTGAAACTTGGCTATTATTTAAAGTAAATAGAATAAACATTAGTTGGTAAAAAAATTATTATCCGGGAACAACTGAGCTCTGAGATATTTAAGAGAGAAATCTATGAATTTTACCCATTTTTGGGGGCTTTTTAAAATGCCTAATATCTTTCAAGAACCCAAATTTAAACTTAATATTTTGTCACTCTGACATTGCTCAAGTGTCACTATTTAAAATATATAAATTTCAAAGAAACGGAGTTTTGCGATTTGGAGCACTATATGTTCAAAAAATTAAATAATTCAGTGATACGCATCCTCCGAAGTCGTGTTTTTCGTTTTTTATTTTTTTTTTTATAGAATAAGAATAATATTAACAAAATACATGCTTATAATTTATTCTGACTGATCGTTGCTTTCCAAATCCAGCAAACTTACATCAAAATTGGCAATGGGAAGTATAATCTAATTGGTTTATATATGAATTGACTTCTGCGTCTATATGATGTTGTTTCTTAATTTTTGGAGTCCGCAGCGACGCTAGGAAAGGGTCCAAGGTTAAGACGAGCATTCGCATTAAATCCTTATTGGAACTGGTTCTGGAAAACTTACAAGTGTGAGACAATCGATTCCTTATAACTTACTTATGCAGTGCCCCCTAGGCATCCTCAGATAAATTTCCAATTGGCAAATGGAAAGAATCAATTACCTCAACTCCGTGCACTAGAACCTTGAGCAAACTATTTAACACGTGTATAATTCTAAATATAACCCTTTGGTGTGACCTAGAAGGTCCCCAATTTTTTCTTTATTGATGCTTTGACCACTCGCTAGTACCCTTAAAATTATCGAAAAATTTTAATAAATTTGGCTGAATAAAAATACAAATTACTTTAAAAAAGCAAAAATAATTGTAGCTTCTCTAAATCTTTCGATGCGTATTTTTTAAATCTCACTTTGAAAGTTTGTTCGTATTTTATAGATTTTTAACGATTTTTTCAATTAATAACAATTTATTATTATATTATTATAAATATTTTTTACATGATATAGTTTACACTGGACTTCAGAAATCAAATTCCATAGAAAACCATATGCATTGTCTATTTATATTTATATTTTTTAGGTATTTTTGAATTAATTGAATTTTTGATTTAATTAATTAATTAAAATTATTTATAATATTTTTTTTGCTCGTGCTTGAAATTTATTATCTCCTCTATCGCAAAAGTGTGTAAAAGCTTAATATTATGGTAAAATTATCACTTTTAGTGACTTTAGAAATAGCCCAGTCGCCATTTTTCAAGGAACTAGTTCAGTAAAAATGACAATTGCGTAAAAAAAGGCAAAAAAAGGCAAACCAATACTAGTTTAAATTAAAGTAGACACTTGTATCTTTCGGAAAATATCAACCACCCAAAACGTTTTGTGACGTTTTTTTTTTTAATCTCAATTTAAAGTTTTTTTTTCATATTTTAATGAAATTTTTACCTTTTTTATTCAATTAAAAGATTTTTAGAAAAAAAAAATTATCTGAAGAGTTTTAGTACATACTTATTCTAAAAAATATCATTATGGTTGCCAAAAACTTGCGAAAAGATGGGAAATCGATGTTAAAGTACAACCTATTTTTTTTTTTTGAATTTTTTATATTTTTCAACTTTAGTCCATAAAATTACTAAAAAAACGAAAAAATAAAATTTTTTTTTTACATATTCCGATACTCCAACATGTTCTCTTTGATATTGGCTAACTTTGATTCCGGGGAAAATAGTCAATTTTTTTATTTTTGCCTATGGAACGACGCACTGTGCCTCGCCCGTTACGAAGTTGCTTGTATCTTCCGAGATACACCCGTTCAAACTTTAAAGAAATTGTAAAATTGTTTTTTTCATAAAAAATTCAAATAATAAAATCGTATGCAGTTTTAAAATTTCTTTAAAGTTTGAACGGGTGGATCTCGGAAGATTCGAGCAACTTCGTAACGGGCAAGGTGTCGTTTTATTGGAAATTTTATGTAGTTTCAGAAAGTGAAGTCATGTCTCGGATGAAATGATTGGTGGTGTGGCAAATTTTGATTTAGTTCAGCAAGTCGTGCATTTTGACAAAAAATGCTATAACATTGTAACGGTTAAAAATAGAGGGGGCCCGTTGTACATTAATTTTCTCCAAATGAGCCACACTACCTACCATTAAAATATTCTCCACCATGAATGGGACACCCTGTATAGGTGTGTTATTCAAATAGAGTATTTGTTAATGCTGCCCTAGTTCTGTGATTTCAACAGAATCGTATGTTTAATAAATTTGGAAAATACAAAACGATTCTGTTCGGCCAACAGAACAATATAATTTTTCTCTGTAATTTCAATGTTAATAAAAATGTATGAAATAAAGCAACAGAATTTACGTTAAAACTCTTAACAAGACGTTTAATCAAATTTCCATCCATCAATTAACAGAAATTCTGTTGATTGGACAATTAAGTTACACTTGAATAATCCAATTTGAATGTTGAACTAATAAATATTTTGCTATACTATAACAGATTTTCCGGTTATTTTTTAACAGAGAGATTATGTTAGTTCAAAAATTCTCTCAGTGCAATTTATTGAATTTGTACAGGATCCCAAATATATAGATCCCTTCCTTTCCTTGGTGTGGATTTTCAGGAAGGTGTTTGCACCAGGACTCTATTTCCGTCGGTATTTTTTGATGGAGTCACACCGACGGTAATTTTATTGCTTATGTAATATAGTAACCGAATGGAGACCTATTTCACAACCGTTAAAGGCTCCACTGGCTATAGCTGATTTGATTGGCATCAGTTTAACCAAATTGCTACCTGCTTAACATCTGATCTTAAGGGCATTAAATCACATCAGTAGTTAGCTATTATTAAGGTTCCAAAAACACCCGCGATAACTATGTTAGTCCCGTGCCCCTTCTTTGTCCATGCTACGCCACTGCCTAGAGATGCTAAGCATGACCGTGGATTTTCGTTCTGACAAGTCAGCCAAGGCATATTTGGATTTTAATCGAATAAAATCCATGGATTTGCCGCGTGTACAAAAAAAAATATAAAATTTGTTGACTGGATGAGTCCATTCTATTAAACGAACAACCAGAGTGGACTTAATGGTCATCTAAGATATGTAGTGGCGTATATTGTGTTAATGCGCTAACTGATACATCAAAAACCGTACCATTGTGAATAAATTAATTTTCCTGAGTATGGGCGGCATTCATTTATGAATTATTTATCACCGAAAATTACATCAATAAATAACCCGAACCCATCCATTAACACCTCTCTTGTCTCGTCCAGCCAGAGTTAGGTATGCCAAAAACACGCTTTTCTGTCTTAATTGAATCCGATTTCTTAATTACATTTAACACCCAACAAAAGGCCAAAAACAAATGCATCTTTAAAGTGCAAACTGGATGCAATTAATAAACATATCCAACGACTTTGTGCTGTTGTTGTTTATTACATAAACATTTATCTTGGACCGCAACCATCAAGTGTACCGTTTTGTAATTGAATCTTTTTCTTTCAGATCTGGGTGATAAGTGGATTCCCATGCAAATGAGGCTGCGATGGTCATCGTTTGTGTGTTGGCTTTGGGGTTAGGCAAAGGGGATCCAATCCAGCGCCCAGGTGCATGACATCATGTTGTATTGTATATTTGTGCATACTCGTCGTATAATATCGAATTGGATCTAATGATGCGAGAAAAGAGAAAGAGCCCTCAAGCCATATTCTCTCGTGCGGTCGTGCGGTCCGGTCCGCCCTTCTGTTCGGTCAATCTATTACCATAATTAATTGCAAGATTGATATCGAAATGTCTAGTGAACGTGCAAGATGTAATGTATGGACCATAATTAACTATTGGTCAAGTGTTTTGATTAACTGAATATGGTGAAGAGGTTTCCATTTATTGATCAAATCAAATGGGCAGTTTGTTTGCGCTTTGTGTTGGTACTTAAGCGTTGAGGCGGACAAGAGAGCAATGATCTCATTGAATTAGTTTGGTAAAACTAACACTTGAGGTGTGCTTGAGAGTGGTAGATTAATGAAGCAATAACGTATCCGTTTGTAGGAAGCTAGTTTGAAAAAAAAAAAAAAAAAAAAAAACAAAAAAAGAAATGGAGCCGAAACACTGTAGTAGCGAAAGCTCCTCGTCGGTTATTCAGGGCCGATTTCACCAATAAACTATAAGAAAAGCACCTGCTCCAAAAAAAGGCGCTTCATAGTTTTCTTTCTCAAGTAAAATACATGGAGTAATTAATTACAAACATACATGAGAACCAAAACAATTAAGCCCTTTATGGGAGCACGTGCTTTTCTTATAGTTTATCGGTGAAATCGGGCCCGAAGGCCGAGAGGTGCCTTCGCTACTACATTTTTTGTTTGCTTCCATCATTCCCCCTTTTTAGGGTTTTTTAGAATTTTTTCAAAAAACCCTTATAAAATCGATTTTGTCCGTCCGTCCGTCCGTCCGTCCGTCCGTCTGTTCACTAAATAACTCGCGAACGGCTCAACCGATTGTCATGAAATTCGGTATGAATGTGTAGAATGGTTACAGTCTTTGGCACAAATACCTTAGAAGTTGGTAGGAAAAAGATAACAGGGTGTCCCGAACGTTTGAAAAAAGTCGACTTCTTTAATTTTTATCAGAGATTAACGTATGGGTATTTAAATCAAAGATCTAGACGAGTACATCTGATATTAGTTAAAATTTTCCAGTTTCAAGTAACCGTAAAAAAGTTATTGGCGTTTAAAGTTAAACTTCCTTTTCAAGCTCCGTTTTTCTAAACCGTTACAGGGATCGATATGAAACTTTGCACGAATATTGGTCAGTATGGCCTTATATACGTTAAATATTAAGACTGTTGACTTTAGCTAAGGAAAAGTAAATAACACTAAATTTGTAAAATTTAAATTTGTTCGTGTGTAGCCCCTCTTAGGTTTCCAAATATGAAAATTCTGCTAAGGGTTTTTAGAAAATTACACAGGGAATATGTCTACGAATTTTCATTCGAATAACTGTATCCAAACCGGAAATATAGCCAAGTAAGTATTTTATAAGGGCCCTTTCACAATACAAGGGAAGCCTCTTAAGCATTTCTTCAATGCATATCTTTAAACTTGATGAAACAATGTACATGAAATTTGGTGGAAATGCCTAGAATGGTAATAGTGTTTGCCACAAATATTTTTGAAGTTTGTAGGACCAAATTAACAGGGTGTCCCGGAAAAACTGCAAAAGTATATACTTGTTCAATACTCATAGGAAAGCTTGCGTGGGCTATTATGTCAGGGGACACAATGGAATAATTTCATATAAGTTGGTTTTCCTTGATTTAAAAAACAGTAAGAGTAGATTTACAGCTAATAATTCAGTTCATATATAATGCCAAGCCATCCTTACGTTTGCCTGAGCTTCTTTTTTCTCAAAGGCCATCAGAAATCTTAAATCGAAAAATGCCTGTAGCCTTGGAGTACTTTTATACAAACTGGGTAAATAGTAAATCTATTTTTGGATTGGTCTAATTAAAGGTGGAACAGAATGAAAGGCGCTAGCCTTTCATTCTGGAACGCGTTTATTTAGACCAATCCAAAAATAGATTTACAGGAAGCATTTCATTAATGTTGTGCACAATTCTTATCTATTGCTTATGAAATATATGTACAATAAATATTCACTATGCATCAAAATTCTAAAAAACCCTCGTATTGCGGGCGCAGCCCTCTGTACGCCGGTATTTTTTTTATTTAAAAAGTTAGTGCATCTAAAGCCTGAAAATATAAATGAATGGTTAATTTTGAAACTTATTTTTATTATGATTTTTCGACCCTTTAAGTATAAATAAAAAGTACTTTGTGTACATTCGTGTGCCTTGAAAAAAATGTCGATAACAGCATTCAATTAAAAATTAATTAGTATAGAAAGGCACATGAAAAATTTAACTCAATCATCACAATCTAAAACAAAAAAACACAATTTTCCAACAAACACAAAAAAAAAATAATGCATTATTTTCTACTTCACAAAATTCAATATAAACCCATCGACATTTTAATGCAAATACTAATAGGAAAATTCCTCTTATCCACCCGAAGGAAAATCCAACTAAACACCTTCAGACTTGGAAAAAAAACCCAAAACTAAATTTACATATCACCAACAGACTCGCACATTTGGTTTTCAACGATAGTCGAATCCTGACACTTTTCCCGGAGAAATTATGCAAATTTATTGGTTCGGCAGCCTTTTTTACACTAATGCAGTGATTTCATACAAACAAATTTCGCCATCATCCTGCTTTGCGTACGTTGGCATGGCGTTGCTTCGAATTGAATCGACGAAGGATACGAAACGAGACCAGTATAATGCGATGTTAGTTACAAAACCCCCGGATTGGTATTTTTCTTATCTCTGTTCGTATTGACGATTTTTATCGTATTTTCAGTGCGGGCGGAGTGAGAACGTTTTACGTACGACGACGAACAAAACGATAGAAAAATTTTCTTCTGTCCTATTTTTGTTGTGTATAGTAATAGAAATTTAAGGACAGCTGATTGAGCTTGAATACGTGACAACTGTCGATTCGATAACAAAAAAAATGTTCTTTACATTTTTATTTTATCTTTAGAACAGCATCGGAGGGAGGAAAAACTCGTGCGGATTGCGAAAAGAATGGTCTGGAACAGATGGTGTTGAAAAGAAAATTTTATGCTAATGTTGATGCCCTTCGGTCTGCAGACAAGTTGACATTTAGAGAAAAAAAACTTGCTGTTTTCTGAACAAGTGCATTTAAAATAGGAACAAAATTGAAAGAAACAGGAAGGGAAAGATTTTTAAAGGATGAGTACGAGGGTGGTCTGATAAGTGCCTAGAAAAACAGAGTACAAAAGAAAAACAGAAATTTTGGAAAAGTGGCGATTTATTTTTCAATATAATCTCCTTTTAGCTCGATACACTTGATCCAGAGATGCTCCAACTTCTTTAACCCGTCTGAATAATGCGTTTTTTCGAGGCCTGCAAAGTGGGCCGTGGGCCGTTTTTGTCTTCAATTCGGCGTCGAATCGGCCCAATAATTTGGCATAGTACAGCCCTGTGACCGTGTGCCCTTTTGCAGGTAGCCGATGTGGATCACACCTTGTGAATCCCATAAAACGCTGTCCATTTCCTTTCCGGCCAATGGGAGCACGTTCGCCGGGTGAAGTCCACTGTTTCGACTTTTTCTTGGTCTCTGGTGTGTATCCAAGTTTCGTCGACTGTCACGAAACGGCGTTCGGTATGCGCCTAAACAGCGTCAAACACTGCTTTGAAGTGGTCTCACGGTTGTGCTTGTTGTCCGGAGTGAGCAAACGCGGCAATCATCGCGCCGACAGCTTTCTAATGCACAAAATTTCATGCAGTATATGACCCACGCGGTCTTTTGAAATGCCTACTGTCTCAGCTATCTCTCGCACCTTCAATCGGCGGCCAGCCAATACTAGATGGTGGATTTTTCTCACGTTATCCTGCGTGCTAACCGTTTTCGGGGCACCTGGACGTGGCTCATCAAAAACCCACGTGCGACCACCTTGAAACTTGTTACCAATTTTTGACGGTCGCCATCGAAGGAGAAGAGTCACCGTACACAGCATCAAACGCTCTTTGATTTCGCTGCGCGATTTCCCTTCCAAAAAAAAGAATCGAATCACCGACCGATATTGCTTTTTTCCATTTTTCTAAAATCGGCGGACACTCCAGATTTCACACGCGGCCAAAGCAAAACTACGAGTCTGATCCGGCTGAAATTTGAACAGTTGCCGTCTAGAAGAATGTACTACACGCTAATAAATGGCTCTTGCGATAGTGACACCATCAGGCGGGGAGGCTGGGTACTTATCAGACTACCCTCGTATAGTACACGGACAAATAGATCTTCGCATTGAGAACTTTCTCGGAATCAACCAAATGCCTAATCTTTACTGCACGCGTAAAGCAACCCAAGATCCACATTTGCTGCAAATTTCATGGTTTATCAGCGTTCGAAAGTTCACTTACAAACATGCACTTTTCTGCTTTTTAATCTAACATTTTGAATATATCGCAAACTATTGAACATTGAAAAAATCTGCAATTAAGCTCAGTCGTAGAGCGCCGCCCTGGCCACTTCTGTTGAAATGTACTCAGTCAAATGTATTTCCATTGATACCACAAAACATATGTAAAATTAGATGGAATCGGAGCGTGGAATCACAGGGGTGCCATACAAACCCAACCCCCCAAGTTACGTTCTCCTAAGAAAAACTTTTATTTGTGCAACAATTTCAATCAAACTTCACTGAAATGTATTTCCATGATTTCCATTCATGTCACAAAACATACATAATGTATAAAGGTACGTTGTGCTCGACACGACTACATCGGCTCTAGCGACAGCGACTCGCTCATTTCATATTAAAACTCGTTTTTAGAATGAGAGAAAAATGAGCTTTTATATGAAATGAGCGAGTCGCTGTCACTAGAGCCGATGCAGTCGTGTCGAGCACAACGTACCTTTAGACTGGATTGAATTGCACAGTGTGGTCAGGCAGGGGTTACCGTACAATGCTGTGTCAACAAAACGATGTTAATTCAATACAGCAAGAGTATTTCAGAACTCACAAGAAAACAGATCACCTAAAATTAATAACAAGTTTTTATAGAAGCACTTACACTTACACTTACTTAAACAAATTGAAGTTGTTGGCTTGGTTTTTTTTTCCTAGACGCCATTAATGTACATATATGCCTACACTAACTCTATGGGTCACCATTGCACTGCGAAACTTCGCAGTTCCAGTTTTTGTATCAACATCTTTTTTTTTTGATATTATTCTCTTAGTGAATTGAATTGAAATTATCAGAACTCAATGTAGATAACAGGCTACCTTTAGTTTAAGTGAGAGTGATCGTGGAAACTTCAAGGATTCCTTGACATCGAAATTCACTCGAGTTCAAGCTATGTTGATAGTTAGAAATCCAAAGAATCTCTTGTGCAGGAATATTCACATTTAGGAGGTTTGCCAAAAGCATAGAGTGATTGATCAATAGCCACTAAGATGGTTCTATGGCACGAGGTACGTCTAGAGCAGTACTCGTACCATAGGTACATCTTTCTGAAGCCATGCTGATGAGAATCCAGCTTAGCATGAGCTATAAGGGTGGGGAGGATAAGGGCCTCCAGCGTCCTTGCGACAGTATGGTTATCGGTCTATAGTATGTACCGAGTTTAGCGCTTTTCCCTGGTTTGAGAAAAGGAACTGTACATCCTATTTTCCAGATATCAGTGATGGCAAGCGTGGAGATCGACAAATTAATGACGGCTGTGAGGTACTCAATAGCTTGATGGTCGATATATTTTAGTATGGCCATAGAAATCAGGGCCCTATTGCACCAACCACTTTTCAGTCAACAATTATCGAATTATCAATTTTTCTGCTAAATTTATGATGCACTGAATCGCCAAATGAAAAGCACTCCAGTGGTTTTTGAAAAGGTAAAAAATACTCATAGAGACTCTATTTCGGTTGCACCATCGCGAATCTGCGTAAATAATTATTTTTAAACTGTAAGCGAAAAGTTAATCATTTCATCGAATCGTTTACAAATTGTTGTTGCACCATTAACTTTTAGTTATCAAATTACCGTTTGCGTTTGATAATTTAGTCAAATTTTTAGTAAGAAAAATGTGGCTTACAGTTTAGTAGTGCTAGCGCGTTAAACAAGTATATAGTGAAAAAATGTTGCGTTTCGAACGACTTTTTGAAGAAAATTCTGTTGAAAGTGTTGTTTCGCCGCGTATCATCTATAATTTGGACTTAGGCACTTTCGAAAATGTTCGCCTAACCAAAACCGAAATCGAGTACGTGTTATCAAGAATTCAGGGACGGTTGGCATTTCCGACTGTACGGAACAATGCCTTGACTTTGAGCCCTATTCAGCAGCTGTTAACCACTCTTCATTGGTTGGGTACTGGATGCCAGTACCATGGGGCATTGGAACTATGCACGGCGTACATAAATCAACGGTTTGCAGAACATTGCACCGAGTAACAGACGCTATTGTTACGTAAATGTTGGGCGATACTATCCGTTGGCCTGTAGAAAGATGTTCCGAGATAGCATCCGAATTTCTACGTCTGTTAACGATAACTGACCCGGAAGTGTGCATGATTCCAGTGTACTGAGAAACTCCGCAGTTTTCAGTATCAGGAGGATATAGGCCATTTCCTGGTGCTATTATTTTAGGCGATAGCGAATGTCCTCTGAAATATTGGCTAATTCCACCGCTTCGAAACAAACCCACTAAACCCACTAAATCGCTGTTCGGATTCAATCGTGCTCACAAAAAACCAGAGGAGTTATTGAACATGGTTTTGCTAATTTTGTATGTATGTTCCGTAATTAGCTATTTGATGTGCAATATGTACATATTTTCTATTTGTCATTGAAAAGAACTGTACGCCAAAGAAGCCCGATTTTTTGGATTTTCAACCAAAATTGTCCGATCTGACTGCCCTTCCGCGGTTCATCTGATGCATTTCCATCAACTCTTCCTCTGAGATATCCTCAATATTCGTGGTATTGGGCGCAATATCTGCTCGAGGAAATTTCATTTACAACTTCATCAAAATACTCTCGCATCCTGCTTCAAATTGCCGTATCGCCAATATTCCTTGCGAGTCCTCAACCTACTTTAGCGACTATATTTCCCAAGCGTTTCTTGTACTTTGGGCTGTGACCTTAAATATTCTACAATTTTAAACGCAAAATATATGTATTCTCATACTATCTACATCACAATCAGTTTTAACCAATTTAAAAAATACACCTTTTCAAATTAGACGTTGTGAATGCCCAAATATCACAAAACTACATAATTTACACTACAATGAAAATGTAAGTCGTCATTTTCCTGCTAAGTTTTAGTTTTTATTGGAGAAACGCTAATCATATTTACATTTCAAACAAACTGAAAATTTTGTAAGTGATAAGTTCGATTTGAGTGAAACTTTGGTTCAACGGAATCCACTTACACTTTTCAAAAATTTACTCTTCCAGAATTCGATAAGTCGTAAGTGAAAAGTGTTTGGTGCAATAGGGCCCAGGTCCGAGGGCCTTGGAGTCTTTAGTATTCTCAGTGACTTTCTTAACCTGGTTCGCCGTGTATAATGGTACCGCGTCAACAATTCGGCTGCGAAGCCGTCTTCTAATTTTGGGGTTAAACCCATCAGACTTGGATGTTCAATAAATTGCTTATTGAACTGGCGCGCGCAGTGGTTTCTTTCCTGCCGACGGTTATGGCTATATTGCTTCTATCTTTTGTGGGGCTGGAGAGGGCACGGACGGTAGACGACAACTTGCTGGTACCTTCATTAAGGATACAGTCATTGAAGTGCTCGTTCCATTTCGCCTTCCGGTAGTCCTTAACTTGTCGTCTAATTTCGATGTTATGCTCCTGAATTCTGGGGTCACCAGGATGAGCACGTCTGATGTTATCACCTTGCGGCACTTGTAGGGAAGTTTGGTCGAACCTTTGGTATACGTCCTTGGTCAGGTCGGCTGGTTTGTCAAACGCCTTCCTGGCAAGAGCCTCGAAGGTCTAAATGCAGGAAAGTTATGTATGTCTGTGTATATGGAATCGACTCCCCTCGTTATACTGATCAATTTTACTTTTTATATGGTCGGAGATGCTTCTTCAATGCGTTACAAACTTTATGGCAAAGCTAATATACCCTTTCACTCTACGAGCGAAGAGTTTAATTATACCTAAAGCTCACGCAATTTTTATTTCAAAATTTTCATAAAAAATTAAAGATAACCTATTCATACATTTAAATCGTTAATACTCGTACATCAAATACCATATTCAAAACACTTCAATTTCTGTCATGTTCTTATTGCAAGGTAATGGATCCATCATTACAAATTGAATTTTCGCCATACTCGCGAACATAAAAGATAAAAGTTCACCTACCAAAAAAAAAAAAGAAAATTCCGAAGATACTTCATGTAATGGTGTCATTCATATGCCATGAATTTTCATACAAAAAAAAATACCACAAAGTACGCACCCACATCCAACACCACCTAACCTACCCTTCATATGTCAACAAACTGAAAAAAAATTGAAAAACAACCATCTCGCATAGCTCATTTCCTTATTTTTCAATTTTATCCTTTAAGGTAATATGTCATCATTTTTACGAAGAAATTTTTATTATTAAATGATGGCGCGCCATTAGGGAAGATTTTCTTTTTGCTGCTGCTGTCGCTTAGGCTTCTTCACGGGGACTAGGCCATGTCGATGATGTCCTTGGACCTCTCCCTATACAAGTGAAAAAAATAAGAAGCAAGTGTGGAAGTGTTCCCTCTTCTTATATGAATTTGGAATGTAGAATGTACGTACGCAGCTAGATCAGAATAACCTGGGAAACGTGTCTATCGTGTCATTATAACGCTCCCCTCAGCGAGAAAATAGACATGAATGAGAATCTATATTTTGCAGAGCAACCCTCATTCGGAATACGTACGTCACTATCTATACGTTTTCCCCTTTATAACATTATTTCGTTCGTATGATATTAGAACGCAACAAATGTCGGTGATGTAATTGAAAATTCCAAAAGAAGGTGGCCCATAAAAAAGGTAACTTTCATATGCTCTCTAGTCTATAATAGAAGGAGGCAGGGAATATAGTGCTTTGGTATACCAGTTCCGTATAGTATGAGTATATCCAGGATGCATACTTACGTATAGCCTTGAGTTTGATCTGAAATGTACATACATATAGGAAAAGCACGGCGACTAGGATGGATAGCTCAGGATCCATCTTTTCGTGGTATAGAGAAATGTATAAAAAATTTACAGCACCTTAAAGGAAGCAATGCATGACCGCAAGCAAGATGACGTTGTAAATAGTTAAACGTACTGTGTCCGTGTACCATACAAGAAAGCTGGAGGTAAAACGCGTTCAAATAGCCGAGGTTTCTGGTATAACGGTGATATCCTTATAGATATAGAGAGGCGATAAAAGCTACGTAAGTATATTGTGAACAGTGGGTGGCATAAACAACGAAAAATGTACAATGTACATACATACTTGGTAATACACATATGAACATATATAATATGAAGTATATAATGGGTTAACATTTTTGGTCGTGAGTGACGTCATTGATTCCGTGCGATGTTGATCAAATTTGGTACGCATGATCGCTTGATGGCCCTGTCAAAAAATTGGAGACCTCAATTTTGATAAGCGACCGGAATAGCGCTAAATTCCTGTGAAGTGGACGAAACGGCATCTTTCAATTAATTCCCCTGGCTCTTCCTGTGGACCTATTGAAACCAAATTTCTACCAAATTTAGATTAATGTAGTCTCGTAAGATTACGATAGTCGAAGCAAGCTACAGTCGAATTCTTTAGTTTATGTCATTCATAATCAATATGGGTATCAAAACACAGGCTCTGTTAAGAGGAATTCCCCATAATACTGATGAGGCCATTTCGAATCCTTATGGAGCGATCCTTTTCGAATCATATCTTTTTTGGATAATTTTTTGCAGATGGTTTTCATTTGAAGTGAATTTTTGAACTATTTTCGTCGTTTGGAAGCAGCAAGATACTGGAGATTCCAAAGAGAATCAAGGAAATTGTGAATATTGTTATAACCTTTGTTCAATACCCTCTCTATAAAATTTAGGGAAGTATTTTACTGGTAACCGGACGAAACGTCATTTTCTACCTTAAGGTTAACATTATCAAAGCCCAAAGTTTGCTAAGAATAGTCATATGTACAAGATATTTAGATACTGAATACGCTGACTTTCCATATTGGCATCAAATTGCTCTTTGCCTCCACTGTAACCGCACAGAGTAAGGTGCAACTCCTAACCTCCACAGAATTTCGTGTACATATTTTATGAAAGTGATTGTAAATTCAATCCTCCTGCGCTCAAAGCCAAGAAGTCACTACTACATACTTCATGACAACGCGCGTATACCTAGCAAGCAAGTGCATTAGGGGACAATTACAACGATTCGCGCCCGTTCAAATATATTTCGTGCTGAAAACGCGCTAACATACTTTGCCGTGCAGCCAAGGGGCACCTTTAAGGATCTCTGTCAAAGTACCGCTACGCGATAGCATTATGTCCTTTGAATATTTAAAAAAGCAACGACGACGTATATGTCGACGATTCTCCACTTTTCGAGAATATCTACAGGAGGACATGGTGTGCGGTTATTGGACGCTTCTTTGGCAAACCTGTAGCTGGAGGAGTGAAAATCTTTTCGCCTTCGTCAAGATACGTGTATGTACTTGCATGGCAAGACATATGTGAGCGAAGTGAAAAGTTAAAGAGCTCAAAGTAAGCAATAAATTTCCATTTGGAATTTATGCAACGATATTGCCGGTTTGTGAGAATTAGAAGAAATTTGGTTCGCCAAAATGTAAGGAGAAGTGATTTTGGTCATATGGAAGCCTAATGCTAAAATTAGAAAAGCGCTTTTCGCTTTTAATAATATTATCGCGTATTCTTACTCGCAATCTTGGCCACGAAGTTATATTTGTACATAAAATAATGCCTCAATAACCGTACACAGGTTAGGTTAATAAAACAGCGATCTTTAACGAAGAAGCTCCTGCAGATGACGCAGGTGAGGTACTTATTTATGTACTATAGCGAGGGTGGTTCGGAAAGTAACTTAACTAACTCACATTTACGTCACGCAAATAGCAAATAGTTTATGATGACTGATTAGCCATGTTTGTATGTTTGTTGCCAAAATTTCAGTCATTTCGGTTGCTTAGTTTACCTTTAGTGGTGGGCTCCCGAGTTATCGAGAGTCAAATATTTCGCAGCATGAAAGTACAATTATCTCGTTAACTACGAACCATACAGATTAAAAATTTACGCTTAAATTCGGATGCTCCACTTCCGAACGATGATAGATAAAGCCTTTACATTTTCAACGGAACTAGCCAATACGATGTTCTAAGGCTGTGCGAAATTTCAGAATTTTTTAAGTAATAGTTCGCAAATCATTTTAACTTATGACTAGCTTATCTTAACTAAAAAGGGTAAAACCCTTCAAAATATAGCCCTATGTCTTGGCACGAGAGTACCAATTGTATATTTATAAGGATATTAAAGATTTCTTTGAATGCTTTTTTTCCAAAGCTCCAAAAATGGCATATAGTCTGGTCAAACTAAAATGGGCGACATTTGGTCCAGTTCTAAAAAGGCTGGTAAGTTCGATTGATAAAATTTCGAATGGGCTCCAATTGGTGGTTGATTCGATTGAGATATTGCCTATACTATTTCTTATGATGAATCAGTTTCGATGCCCACAATTAACATAGACGATTTGCTTGGTCAGAGGAATATCATGTGGAAGGGTTTATTTCAAAACCACCGTAAATCAGAGCCCGGAGCTAGAATTTGTTTATGCGCTATTTGGACTCTCGTGATCGTGACATACAATTTTGCATGAGTGCGTAGAGTGCAGTTGAGAAGAGTACATTGTGTATATATTAGTGACAATGCTTGCATTAGCGAGAATATAGCGGCAATTGTTCGTTATGGCTGTTATTTTGCATTAGTTAGAATGAGAGACAATGTGCCGAGAGGCCAACTAACACATAAATAAATTCTAGTTCCGGGCTGTCAGTAACGATGGTTTTGGTATATTTACAGCAATTCCTAAAGTAGTTTTTATCGTAAGCCCTACAGATACACAAGATTAATCCACTATCTGTAGTAGAAGTTTTTATATTCGCAAGTCTTCCGATTAGATGTTTTTGTACCCTTCGCTCATAGAGTGAAAAGGTATATTAACTTTGTCATGAAGCTTGTAACGCATTAAAGGAGGCATCTCCGACTATACAAAAAGTATACATATATGATCAGTATGACTTGGGGAGTCGATTGGGCGATGTCTGTCTGTCTGCCTATCTGTTGCGACGCGTTTTACTCGGCGGGTATTGAAGCTAGCGAGCTGAGACTTTGCAGACGTGCTTATGTTTGTATGTTTTGGATCACTGGGTCATGGGGCTGCCATACAAACCTAGCTCCCCAATTTAAGTTCTTCTAAGAAAAACTGTTTTGTTTATAAACCAATCTTCATATAAAAAGATATCTATTGATGTCACAAAACATATGTAAAAATAAATGGAATCCAATCACGGGGTCATGGGGCTGCCATACAAACCCAACCCCTCGAAATTAGGTTCCTCTAAGAAAAACTTTTTTATTTGTTCACCAATTTCAACCAAATTTTACACAAACGTGGCAATGGTGGTCATGATGACTACGGGGTGTATGTTGGCAGAGCGATTAGGCGTACTCATTTTTACAGAGTCAACAATGGATCTATACGTCTCTTTAAGTATTCTGAAGACCAAAAGGAGACACGGCGCTTAACAGAGGGGGCCTTGCGAAGCTTCTTGTTTCACACAAAATAATGATCCCTTGCACTTGCCTTTTATTGTGACGCTTCTATATCTTTATAAAACAGAACGTAAGTCGCATACGCTATCCCAATTCCGAGAGCGGAATCCCACCGAACATTTTCAGAAATTGAAGGCGCACAGGTAGGTACCGTCAGAACATCATAACTTACAAGGGAATGCTTCGAAGCGCAATTCTCGACGAAAGAGGCAAAATAACAGGCCAGGGCTCGGCCAAATCGATCCAGCCCATATTACATCGAAGCATGGAAATCCTCCTCCGAAAATGTTATCCCTCAAGCTAGTGAACTTTTCGAAATTATGTGAAAAAAATACCGGCGTACAGAGGGCTGCGCCCGCAATACGAGGGTTTTTTAGAATTTTAATGCATAGTGAATATTTTTTGTACATATATTTTATAAGCAATAAATAAGTATTGTGCACAACATTAATGAAATGCTTCCTGTAAATCTATTTTTGGATTGGTCTAAATAAACGCGTTCCAGAATGAAAGGCTAGCGCCTTTCATTCTGTTCCACCTTTAATTAGACCAATCCAAAAATAGATTTACTATTTACCCAGTTTCTATAAAAGTACTCCAAGGCAAATCTAAAGGCAACGATTTAAGATTTCTGATGGCTTGGCTTTATATATGAACTGAATTATTAGCTGTAAATCTACTGTTACTGTTTTTTAATCAAGGAAAAGCAACCTTATATAAAATGGTTCCATTGTGTTCCCTGGCATAAGAGCCAACGCAAGCTTTCCTATGAGTATTGAACAAGTATACTTGTGCAGCTATTCAGGGACACCCTGTTAGCTTGGTTCTACTAACTTCAAAAATTTTTGTGGCAAACACTATTACCATTCTATGCATTTCCACCAAATTTCATGTTCATTGTTTCATCAAGTTAAAAGATATACATTGAAGAAATGCTTAAGAGGCTTGCATTGTGAAAGGCCCTTACTAAATACTTATTTGGCGATATTTCCGGTTTGGATACAGTTATTCGAATGAAAATTCGTAGACATATTCTATATGTAATTTTCTAAAAACCCTTAGCAGTATTTTCATATTTGGAAACCTAAGAGGGGCTACACACGAACAAATTGAAATTTTAAAAATTTACTGTTATTTACTTTTCCTTTGCAAAAGTTAACAGTCTTAATATTTAACGTATATAAGGCGCTACCGACCAATCTTTGTGCAAAGTTTCATATCGATCCCTATAACGGTTTAGAAAAACGGAGTTCGAAAAGGAAGTTTAACTTTAAACGCCAATAACTTTTTTACCGTTACTCGAAACTGGAAAATTTTAACTGATATGAGGTGTACTCGTTTAGATCTTTGATTTAAATACCCAAACGTCAATCTCCGATAAAAACTAAAAAAGTCGACTTTTTTCAAACTTGCGGGACACCCTGTTGTCTTCTTCCTACCAACTTCTAAGGTATATGTGCCAAAGACTGTAACCATTCTACACATTCCTACCAAATTTCATGACAATCGGTTGAGCCGTTCGCGAGTTATTTAGTGAACAGACGGACAGACGGACAGACGGACAGACGGACAGACGGACGGACGGACAAAATCGATTTCATAAGGGTTTTTTGAAAAAATTTTTCTAAAAAACCCTAAAAACTGAATAATTGTAAAAAATATGGTCGTGTACGGAGACTTTTTCTAATTCGTTTTTGTGAAGTTTTTTAGTTTTGGTTTTAGAACATTTTGTTTACAACCGAGTTTTAGTAAAATAATGAGTAAAAATATTAGTTAACATACCAAATAAACATTTTAGATAAGAAATTTCAATGTAAGGTTTTCATTTCCCAGTGGTTCCGTAATATGCAGTTATTATGTACGGAGACAGAGACGTAGCCAGGGGAGGGGTCCATGGGGTCCGGACCCCTACCGAAATGTTTTCAATGGGCTTTGAAAGTTTTGTGATGATAACATAAAAACTGTTATAATGAACATGTCAAAACGTTCGTGTAGCTGGAAATACTGTTTTTTAAGGGATATTGGATATGAATCACGTTAGAAGCGATAGCTGCAAAGAAGTCAACATGTGTTAGAAATTAGGAATGAGTTTATTTGAGTCACCGCGCAGTTAACATTAGATTTTCTTGTCCTAATTGGCTCTATCAATAAATTACCCCGTTTTAGAAAGTAACCTCTTCTCTCAGTTCTCTCACAGCTAATTTAATTTAGATATGCTAAAGTTGTTCCTTTGTTAGTGATAAATTTTGTTAAATTTCTACAATGCCCGGAGGAAAAAACCGAAAAAACCTACATTGAATTCGATTTTGCTGAAAGTATTGGTTTTCAAGAACAGCTTCATGTTTTATCACTCAAGGTGTTTGATCGACCGCTGTTCTTTCTAACCAACTGAAATGAAAACGTTCTGTTAATTTTCCTCCAATTTCTTTAGTTCTCAAGTCTCCAAGTTTTTCCCCTCTGATTATTTGAAAAAATACCAAGATTATAAAAAAATATATAAATTAATTTGACATCTTTAATGACACCAGCCCAGATGATTTTTCTCCGATTTGTTTAAAGAAATTTGCGGGGAAGAAAAAAAAAATAAGGTATCCGCTTTCAGCTTATTTAACCAATCAGTCTATTCTCAACACTGGAATTTAAGCTAAGTCTTGCATCGTTCCAACACTTAAAAATGGCGACAAAGCTGAGACTGAACTAGCAATCCTTCAATTATTTGAACTGGAGGATGACCAGGGTTACATCCTTTAAACCTCTAGTTCGACGACTAATAATTTTGGTTTTTCAGAGGTAAATCTACTACTACAAATCTTATATTAAAATTACACCTTAAAGTCTTTTAAAAATTGGTCCCACTTTACCAAACCGATTCATAAATTTAAATCTAACCTTTTACTATAGTTAAACTAAAAAACGTTCACTTCGGTGGCCCCTCACTAACAGAATAACCAGACAATACCGTTCCGTGATTTTAACCATAACTTTAACTAATTCAAATCAATTTCCACCAACATCAGGTATTCCTCAGGGATCATATACGTTGATCCACTTTTGTTTTCAAGCGGATGAAATCAATCGGTATACATCGAATATAAAGGCATGAATGTCAACAAATTTTTTTAGTAATGTATTTTTTTCTGTATCATCAAAAACACAGTAAAACAGTTCTTCACTAGCAACACAAGAAAAATTGATTTAGAATTAAATTTCTGAAATCGAAAATTGGACCCCTCCCGAAACAAATTCCTGGCTACGCCTCTGTACGGAGACTTATTCTGGCAAAAAAAATATCATGAACCCTCAATTCCAGCTGTTTATAGTCAGCCAAATTCACGAAAATACACCTATGCCTACTTGGGACATGGAAAATTGTGGTATAATGTTTTGCGTACGACAGGCAAGCGAAATTTTCATAGAAAATGTCAAAGCCTATTCGTCCTATCGTAATATTTTGAACGCTATGCTAAAACTCTCTATTGAGTCAAGGATGCCGAAACTCAATAAATTAAATGTTATTTCCCATACTTTTTCATAGAAATCATTTATATTCAGGAGGCAATGTATCCTTGATTTAAGGCGAAACTCAAGGAGACCTTAAGTTTTCAATAGACTTGAAATATAATATTTGAAGGTAGGTGGGTACCTCACTTGACTTCAAGTTAGGCTGGCTATAGAAAATTTCAAGGTCCCCTTGAGTTTCTCCTTAAATCAAGGATGGATTGACTCGTGAATACAAGTGATTTCTATGAAAAAGTATGGAAGATGACATTTAAGTTTTTTTAATTTCGACATCCTTGACTCAAGGTCTCATTGAGTTAAGGTATGTTTATAAATACGAGCCTATACTTTAAGCTTAAACCTATTCTGTTATATTTTTAACGAAAATTATTATCAAAACATTTGTATTCTGTTATTACTGTTTTTATGCCAATTAGTTTAATTTACT
Organism: Microchrysa polita; assembly: GCA_949715475.1. Lineage (NCBI taxonomy): Eukaryota > Metazoa > Arthropoda > Insecta > Diptera > Stratiomyidae > Microchrysa > Microchrysa polita. Next base: position 126,257,426 of record OX454415.1, on the reverse strand, counting down.
TTTACGATTTAACAAATGCTTTGTCAATATACCGATAATAATACATCAATTTCATCGTTTCTCACACCCATGTCACTTTTCTTTCTATAGTAACACATTACGTGACATTCGCAGCTGGGCAAAAAATACTCAACAAATGAATAGTTCCATTTATAACCGCCATACGTGCTATACCTCATCCAGGACGAACGAGAATCGATAGTACGCATAGTGAATTTCATTATGCAGATACTACTCGCATATGGAAAATGTGTGTGAAAGCTATTCAACATAACGTCGTTGTCTATTTTTTTCCGGGAAGGACATCCCTTCGATCCATTTGCCAATACAGAATGGAGGATCCTGACAAAAATGTGTATAACAGATTTTCGTTTATAAACTCTCTCGCTTCGTGTACAAATGACGGCGGGCACCACTCTATACTAACTTGAACAGTAGATAATGTCTTTCGATGATTTACGATTCAATAAATAAAATTTATTCTCTATCTGACAGTCGCATGTAAATGTGTTTGACAGCGAATCGACAGAATATTGCTAGAGTATTATTACACATATCCTCGGAACTTTGGATGAAAGTTTTTCCTTTTTTTTGTATTGAGTAGAATTCCAGGGAGAAAGTAGAGGTCGTAGAATATTCGTATTGGGAGTGATATGTTATCACACCGTTTTACGTTCAAAGGTGATAAAAGTTTGTTGTATGATAATTTTATTACATACATATAGTCGTGTATGAGTGTAATGGAATGTTTGGTAACGTAGTAATTTATTGGATATGTCTTCATCAATAGAAGGTTGACTCATCGTAGCCAAAACATATGGAAAATTCTAAGGATTCGTAATGTATACGTATGTATTTAACCCAGATTCTCCTAACGTCCTCATATGAGGATGCTTACAAGTTCTATCATTGATGCTCGCTAGCGTCAAGAATTTTCAAGTATTTGAATTATACGTTAGTTGAACACAGTCTAGAAAAGGTAGAGTAAGTGTTCGAGTAATTTTTTCGGCATTTTAGTAAGTAAAATGGTGCATGTTAGTACATTTGTGAAAAAGTGATTTTGTGATGGCGGAGCAGACAGATGTCGTGTTAGACGGGGAAATACTGTTAACTTACTCGTATTTTTTTCTTCTCAAATGCAGTTGGGAATTACATTAGAAATAATGAATGACGAATTAAAATAGCTTCTGTTTGATTACAACAAGCCATGTACCCATATTAGTAGATTAATTTTCCATATCCTCTCATGAGGACGTCAGGAAAATATAGTAACAAATTATTGTTTATAGGAAAGCAATATCTCTACGCGAGTGGGTCGAAATTCTGGAGGAGGATGAAGATACAGCGCTTCAGACTTATGATATATTGGCGTTAACCGCCCTGCAATGGGATGGACGACTTAACGGACGAAGATTTTGCTTTGGAAGAGCACCCGACCGTCGAGAATCTTCCCGGTACTCAACTTCGAGTGGAGGCTTCGCTGAGGGGTAATTCGTCATCTTGCGGGCAAAATAAAGAAAATGATACAATTAAAAAATAAAAGCAACGGAAAAAACCTTTACCAGCTCTAGTAAGTAGCTGGAGTAATTGTGAGCTTTGTGTCCCCCGCATGAGTGCCTGCCATTGCATACAGGGGGGGCTAAAACATATCCTTTATAAGGTTTCAATAAGAGGCAAACATCGTATTTCCCATTTATTGCACATGCAATTGATTTAGCAGAACAGAATGTGTATGGCATTTGCGGAAACGAGATGGAGGGAAATTGGACCATTTATGCTTCAGAGGAAGCGTTGCTGCGGCCATTCTTATGTCAAAGAATGCAGAGGTAGGCCCAGCAAAAAGCTGAAGGTCCATGCCCGTTATTATGGCATCGAGCCATGTTGTGATGGCAGCACGCAAATCGTAAAAAACATTGTCACTGCAAATATTGTTCAAAAAGGTGCATTACAATGTGAATCAAAAGCAATTTTGCATTGCATGTTTCATGGTTTTTTGGATATCATACCTAAAAAAACTTCTCATGTGTACAAATAAAAACATATACCAAAACGAATTAAAAATAATTAAATGCATTACTTAAGAACGAATTTATTTCTGTTATTATTTTTTATATTTAGGACCACTTAGCAATAAATATGCTGTTCATATAATATGTTAACGGGTATAAACAATTTATCACATTTGACAAGCAATTTTCCTGACGTCCTCATATGAGGATGCATGTTTTTTGGGTCCTAAATCCATGTTTCTGGGTGCGGGTTAAAATTTTGTTGTTTTTATGGCTCAAACGCTCCATTGTAATACAAAAATTATAAAATTTTGAGAAAACAAAATTCAGGGTTATCTGGGTTAAGGATCGATGCAGGAGAGCGGAATATTATATTGTGTTGGTTACATACGTACCTACATACATATATGATTATTTTAGGAAAAAGGAACTACATATGTTTCCTTGTGTTATCGGCTCCTTTGCATCGACCAAATTCAGTTTTAAGTTAAAATACTTGGTATTTCCTTATTGTCGATGAAGATGATTTATTTACCATATACGTATTTCGGCAGTTATTTGCTGCCATCTTCAGTGGATTAATGCTCTCATGCCACTGAAGATGGCAGCAAATAACTGCCGAAATACGTATATGGTAAATAAATCATCTTCATCGACAATAAGGAAATACAAGTATTTTAACTTAAAACTGAACTACATCAGTGGCGGCTCGTCACAGTGGGCCAGGTGGGCCCGGCCCACCCAAATATTATTTATTAAACATACCACTGAATATATTCCAAAACACATACCTATATTTAAAGCACATACTGTTCAAAAATCAATCAGGGTGCTTCATTCATTCTAAATTGCTATTAAATCTCATATAAAAAACGTTCCACGGCTTTTATCCTTCTTTTGTCATCATTAAATTTTCTACTTTAACACTCTTTAAATTGTTTGATTATTTTATAGGGTTAAAACCTACGTTTTTCTATCTCACCCAAGGTCGTCTTTTTCGTTCTACTAACGCCATCTAGATGGCAATGGTTATACGCAAAATCCATTGACTTTGAAAGCTTCGAGTTGCATGAAACTAAGGACACTGGCTGCAAGTGACCACCTGCTTGCATGCTATTTGTTGGATGCAAGGGAAATTTTGCATGGAAATTGTTGGTGGGATTTTAGACAAATAAATGCCACATTAAACCGCCTCTTGGCCGGCCCAAAAGCTCAAGAACACAGTCGAACTTATAGAGTGCGAGTTTTATATGCGAGAAAAATGAGAATGGTCATCTCGTACATTGTCTTTTTTCTCGCATACAAAACTCGCACTCTGTGATTTTCGAATTAATAATAGAGAGAGGTGTGTTAGATCGGACTTTTTTTAGGTTAGTGAATGAAAATAAATACATAGCTGTTTTTTCATTCATAGGAAAATAAATGCAATTATTATGGGGTTAAATTGTGGATGAACTTTTTCCTTGCTAAAAATTTGGAAAGGCATATTTTATGACTCTTACCCCATTTTTTGAAAATAATGACTTCGATGATTTGGATTTCAATTTTGGCCGCTGTTTTCGGTTAAATTAAATTGAATCGTAGTGTTTAGCCCTTTTTTGATTCTTGTGGCGCCCAAGCATTTTGTATTGTCGTGCACGGATTTAACTTTTGAATAATTTGCAAGAAATCAGATTGTAGTGTCGTGCATAATCGGTTTTTAAATTTGAAGGTTTGGTTTTTAGCCTGTTTTTGTGCCATTCCGAAATATTGTGCCTAGTGCACGAACGGGAAACTTTTGTTGAATATTTGTTTTAGCATTTCCTGGATTGAAAATACATTGTAGTGTCATGCATGACCGTTTATCCTTTGAATTTGTGTTTTGTAGGTTTTTAACTACTCTATAATAATAACATATAGGGTTTTCCAATAAGGGCGGGTAGATATTGAAATGGATTAAAACAAGCTATGTATGAGGTATATACGATTCTTTTATTTTATTTGAAAGACGCATATATGTACCATTGTGTGGGTAGGGAATTTAACATCATTCAAATATCCGCCGTGGCTTGTCACGGTGGCAGGGATCCGAGTGACTCTCCCGCATAGATCCTGCTGAATTTCAGCGAATGGTTGATTGATATTGACTTTAAGGGCATCGGTCGATTGCAACTAAAGAAACCCCCACAGAAAAGGTTTAAAGGGGTCAAACCACATGATCTTGGGTGCCAATTCCCGCAAAATAGGCGTAAAATTTGTTTTAACAAAAACTTATTTTGATAATAAAGTTTTGTCACTTGAACGCGCTTCTCAACCGTGTAACTTGCCATGAGTGAATAGTAAATAACAGAAATCAGTAAAGTGATCAATTCTCATCCTCATGGCAAAAACGCTCTAGACGTCTGCGTTGGTTCTTTCTGGACAGTGCATAACTATTTATTATAACCCTGATTTTTATAATTTAATATTTGTTAGCCTCATGAAATGCCTAAGATTGTTCACAATTTTAAAATTCAAGTTGGTATGCAGATACTGGCATAGAGCACAAATAAAGTCAACTCCAACTATTTTTTTATGCGTATTCTTATTGTAGTTTGCAAGATAATTTAAGACGCAAATGTATTAATTCTTACAATAGTATACAGTAATATTTCGAGATATATTTCGAACAATATTTGAGCTCATTTTTTTTACTGTTTTTTATGCGGAATCGGTATGGGGGAATAGGTATCAATACTTTTCTTAGTGGCCCACCCAGATTCGCAGAGCACGAGCCGCCACTGAACTACATATGTTGTTTCTGAATTAAACCATAGGACATATACCCCGATTTGATTTTTGTTTCCTCGAGGCGTATTGAAAACTTTGAGAAGAATATATGAGGAGTCAAATATTTAATTCTAGTCACGTCTCCAAGAGACACACAACTTTTTTCCAATCGCTAAAATTACCCAATAATTTATCCTCTTCATTAATTACCATGCACCGATTTTACTCCTGATAAATTCTATAGATAATAAATCAATCTACAAAACGATAAAACCAATTCAAATCAAATCGATAATTGTATTTTTCACATCTCTAAACAGCATTTCACAAATTATGACTAATAAATCAAATTTCCATACCAAATTTATTTGTTTCAGAATTTTCACTTCAAATTTGAAAATTCCATAATATTATACAAATTTCCCTACTAAATCCTCCAGTGCCATTTCCACTATACGCACAAAGGCAGATGCTAATTGAAAGGTAAACTTTTTGGAAATGTTTATTTGACGATGCGATGTTTGATGGTGCATACTGCATATGCATAGTTGCAAAATTACCGGGTGTAATTAAATGAAAAATTTGTTGATTCCATCTAATAGGTGCATCATACATACATAGGTATGTATGTATTTGCATTTCACATGCCAAGGGCGTATATGCATGAATAATTTCGACGAGGTTGCCATAAAATATGCGTTTTGCTAAATTTAACCATCAATTAATTAGAATGAGGTCCTGATGATAAAGCACATTAGACGAAAATGCAAAATCATAACTAATTCGAGGTTTAATTTATAATTTTTATACAAATGAAAATTATGGCCAAAAAAGTTGTGATGATGCAAACCAAATCTGCGATAGCAGTTATTAAATACACATGAGTATTTTTTAGCAAACGATAATAATATGCCAATTTGTCAAATGTTTCAAATAAGTTTCGTCACTAAAACTTATTTAAAAAACACTCGACAAATTGGCATATTATTATCGCCTGCTAAAAAATACTCATGTGTATTTAATAACTGCTATCGCAGATTTGGTTTGCATCATCACAAACTCCAAACAAAATTCCATTTCTATGCCAAATGCCATAACAATGTTCGTTTGAATCCTGGAATCCATTTGAATTCGAACCGAAATACTATAATGTGATTATCTATGAACATTTCAAATAGGTACAAACTAGACTATGGAGAGTAGGCTGCAAAGTCATTATTCAATGTCCAGAGAAGGATTTCATTTGCGTTGGCAATGGAAAATCGGATTTTCCGACCATAACAAATAGCATCCACTTAAAAGCTAACAACATTGCACACACTCGTACAGGCGAAAAGATTCAATTTTGAAGAGCTAGCAAGATAGGTACAAAATGCTCAAATGTACATACATTTGGCACAATAATCCTGGAGTGGATCTGATTACGTGCAGATTTTATATGTGCAAAGTTGTGGCTTGTATAGTCAGTAATCATTCATTTTGTTCGGGAAAAGATTTTGATGTTGGCATGCCTTTGAATAGTAAATCGTATATTCGAAATCAGGAAGGAATGTATGTATATTTGAATTGAGATATAGTGGGTACCTTATAGACAAGCCATTTGACGAAGGACAAAGGATTAACGCGTGTGCTTTTTCAAAAACGCTGAATCGGCATTTAATCTGTACCATACCCCTACCCACAAGAATAAATTCTTTTAATTATTATTTTTTTTTGATGTTTGATAATCCGAAAAATAGGCTGCGTTCAGAAATAACCCAACGATCAAAAAAGTTTATCTAAAAGTAATGCGTTTAAGAATTAGATACTTACCTAAGCAACACCTAAAACTGCTCTGTCATTAGCAGACAATTTCGGGCGCATAAGAAGCAGAAAAACCTGGTGGTGGATTTACCAGTAGGCTGGAGTCTAGGGCTAAGTGGTGATGATTCTCAGCCGCATATAACATTTTTTAATCGTAAAATTAATATATTGGAGAGAGTAGGATCGAAAAAAAAATCGAAATCAGCTAATTAGATGATGAGTAGCCCAACGCAACATTGAGACTAAAATGAACACTTTAAGAAACAGTTCAGGTTTTCTTCTTATTCAGATTTACATAGTCATGTTGAAGAGTTATATGTGAGTCTCAGTTTCGCAAATTTTCTCACAAATCGAACATGGGCGTAGCCAAGGCCAGGCAGGGATGGGCTCTTGTACCCCGCCCTCTAAACGATGGTCACGGATCACGGTATTTTTTTCTACTTACTACTGTAAATTATAAAAAATCGGTGCATTACAATATTTTAGAGCGTCAAATGCGTAAAACGAAACACAACGCATTTTCGTACTACAAATAAACAACCACGTATAGGAGGCGATCAGTTGGAGCCTAGTCTGGCAATTTCAGGTCTTCTTCAAATCGAAAAATTACAGTCTCGGTGACTCGGTTATTCCGAGACATGCAAACTAACACATTGCTACTGAGACTTCAGTCTCGAAGACGAAATTTATGCTTATACTTTTCAGGCCTTTTATATTTGGGACTTTGATATCCTCGATGATCCTGAAATCGGTCGTTTCGCCCAGTCTCTCGAATCTGAAACGTATCCCTTAGTGAAAGCCTAAGGTCTTGCATTCGCTATGATACTGAGAGTATAAACGAGCTACGCGATAAAAAGCAAAAATGGTAACCGAGTTGAATGTAATCAGCAATAAAAGTAGAAAGGAAAGTATCGTTAAAAAGCGATCAAAATTATTCTAGATTGTGCTTTAACATGTTTTCCATCAATACTTAAAGGGCCGACAATAAACCTCCTGAAAAAAATGATCGACATGATTATGAAGTTGAAAAAATTTTGGTCCATAAAGTTTTCCTTAGAAGCACATGGTTATGAGGACGAGCTTTCTATGGTAGCCCTATGAACATAGTCCAATTTTATCCATTTCCACATACCTATTTGTTGTAACTCCGATAAGAAGGCATTTATCTGAGGTTTGTTAGCTCAAAAACAGATTTTTTCTGAAAAACTTGATTTTGAGGTTGGTGTTTCTATGTCAGCCCCAGTGACCCATGTCAGAAACTTCATCCATTCTCATGTATGCAAGTATGTATTCGAAAAAACACATTAACGTTTTCTGAAAATTGGCCCATAAATAAAAAGGTTTTCTTTAGAAGAACATGTTTCTAGGATAGGGTGCCTATGGACGCCCCATGACTCCAAAGTTCGATTTAGCCGTCGATAGAGACGGATTCGTGAGAGGTTTGGTGATCAGTGGTCCAGCCCCAGTGACCCATGTCAGAAACTTCATCCATTCTCAAGTATGTATTCGAAGAAACACATTAACGTTTTCTGAAAATTGGCCCATAAATAAAAAGGTTTTCTTTAGAAGAACATGTTTCTAGGATGGGGTGCCTATGGACACCCCATGACTCCAAAGTTCGATTTAGCCGTCGATAGAGCCGGAATCGTGACAGGTTTGGTGATCAGTGGTCCATAAATAAAAACGTTTTTTTTTTTTGAAGAACCTTTTTTCGGAGTGGGGCTTCTATGGCGCCATAGCCGGATTTCTTTCGTTCTTACATATATTTTGTATACATAGAAACGCACTAATAAGGGGTTTGGTAAAGACTATACCACAAACAAGAGTTTTCTTCAAGGAATGGGGCAAAGTTTGTACACCGAGAAAAATAACGTCCCTTAAAATTAACTCGATATCCTTTTGAAATCGAGTTACATTCCTATTAAATATATATCGCTTCAATTCAAATTCATTCTTTTTAAATTAATGGGAAATCCTTTAAATCCAAATTTTCAATAGGAAATCATTTTAAATTAATGGGAAATCCTTTAAATCCAAATTTTCAATAGGAAATCATTTTATATTAATGGGAAATCCTTTAAATCCAAATTTTCAATAGGAAACCTTTTTAAATTAATGGGAAATCTTTTAAATCCAAATTTTCAATAGGATTTTTTTTTTGTTTACACTCGCAGTTGGTCGGCAGTGTGCTAGAGCGATGTCACAATGTATAGTGTAAATTACAAACGTCGTCCCGTATAGTCTGTGTGGTGTAGTAGGTAGGCGCGTTAGTCTTCAAATCATAGAATCGCGGGATCGAATCCCACTGTAGGCAGGTAATTTATTATGCATTTTAGAGCGTAAAGAGGTAAATGAAATGTCGCCAACACCTATAGCGAGGTCAGTTATACAAAACTCAATTATGAGTAATTTTCACAGGGAAAGAACACCCTGTGAAAATTACTCCTTTTGGTGTAATTTAAAGTATTCTTTTGAGTTCATGCATTTAAAACAAATAGTCCATCCTTTTAAATTAAAAGGAAATCTTTTCGATTTATGGTTGTGGCCTGATTAAATTGACACTGTATCACTTTAATTGAAAGTGATTATAGATAGACTTTCAAAAGGAATACCTTATTAGTTCGAAGGGAAATCTGTTTGAATTAAAAAGTCTATGAAATAAAGGGATTATACAATGATTCAAAGGGAAACAAATATGAAGCAAAATCATATTTGAATCTCTTTGAATCATATGCGTATTTTTTGAATTTACAGGATTTTTTTTCTCAGTGTATGGCAGCCATATGACCCCCGTTATCCGCGTTCAGTGATTTAAAAATGCAAACTGCCTGCAACAGAAATCTGCATGTTTTCGAAATTTCGGCTCGTTAGTTTTTAAACTATCGTCGTAAACGGCGTCGCAACATACGGGTATGACTCAATCGATTCTCCACGTCATACTGATCAATTATTATTTAAACTTCATGACAAAGTTTACAATTATATGCAATGTTTATAAGCCGAGGCCAGATTTGGCCTTTTTTTCGATTCTTCTTTTGAGTACATACACTGCCTGCCATAATCATTGCCCTACTACGAACAACTTAATATTCAAGATTTTTTAAATCTTCACGGCTCACGCTATCAAATGTATCCAATCCCTTAGAAATTTCTCAGTCACAAAAAAAAGAGGCAAAATAATTTATTAATCTGTGGATTAAAGATATCGGTATAAAATACCGTTAGTGTGGTAAATTACCGTTATGTTTACATGCTGAAGGCCAATGCGGTTATAACTATGCAGAACGGATGGAATTTTGGAGAAAACGATAAACAAGAAAAAAATTATAGTTATATGCATAAATAACCTTTCTCCTCAGCTCCCGGATGAAATTAACGGCTGAATGAGAGCTCTTATCAGTGGCGTAACGTACGGTGTTCCACGTGTTCACTGGAACACGGGCCCCCCAAAGCCCGAGAACCATATTTAATTTAAATATTAATGTTAATTTGTCAAATGCACTAAAACATAGTCAGAGGTACTATGCCAAATTATGCCTTAAGTTAAAGTTGAGAGTTACACTTTTAAAATATTGAGAGAAAACATTCCAAGTTGACGAATTTTCAATCATGCTGACGAATGTTTAATCCAAATCGATCAATTCCATGTCAAGTTGACGAATTTTACAATTATTTTGACGAATTTTCAAATCTTGTTGACGAATTCCCATTATAAATTAGCGAATTTCCATGTCGATTTGATGAATTTGGAAATCATGTTGACGAATTTCCATTTCAAAATTATGAATTCCCAAATCACGTTGACGAATTTCCATTACACATCGACGAATTTTAGCTGACGAAATTCCAGATAAAAATCACGAGATTCCAGAAAAAAGAACGAATTTCAAAATCAAGTTTACGAATGTCCATTCCAAATTTTTAAATTAATTAATTTTCAACTAATATTGACGAATTTCCATTTCAAATTGTTAAATTTCTCAATCAAGCTGACGAATTTTCATTAAAAAAAATCCATTACAAATGAATTTTAATTTGATAAATTTGAAAATCATGTGTACGAATTTCCATGGCAAAGTAACAAATGTCCATGTAAAATTTGCGCACTTTCATGTCAAATAATCGAAAGTTTAAATTATTTTGACGAATTTTCATATCAAATTGGCGCATTTCTATTTTAAACTAGTCTTGAGTTATCGGTTTCCTAGATATAATTAATCTAGAAATGAATGTTTACTGCCGGTACATGCACAATGCCGCAAAGTACCTACGACTGGAAAGTGTGCGGCTAGCAGGAGGCAGGCAATTAGAAAGGTCATTGTTGCTTTTCGTAGTGTGGATCTTAGATTTTTTTTTCTTGCAATGTAATGACGCTGGTAAAGTCTTTTTCAATGCACTAACATAAATATAGCTGTGAGGGTTGCTTATTAAAAATTGATTGCAGAACTATAATTTCGTTATGAAAAATATTTGTTGTTGTAGCGACTAAAGAGATTTTTTTCTCTTGAATCGAAGGGAATTTTGACAACTTTTTGCTGTTATAACAACGGGTAGCTCCGGGACGATATACATCGAAGAACGGGCTGTCGTAGGAGCATTTTTATATAGGTAGACAACACTAATATCCATGGTCACAGTGGGATTCGAGTCCACGCTCCTGCAACTCAGACATATAGTTTAATCTCCACCACTGAATTGATTGAAAAATATTTAAAACAAAGTAACGATTGAGGAACAGATCAACTCCGGTCAGTGCACACTATTCTATAAATAAAGAATAAATAAATAACTGAGTTACAGACCAACTACGCCCAACATTGGACTAAGGCCGCAGATTTTATATGGATTGGATATAAAATAAATCGAAAATTCGACTTTATAAATAAAGGGCTCCCGCATTGATTTCGAATACATCAAATTTGAAAAACGTTACGCCACTGGCTCTTATGCAAGTGGTCAAATTGCATTTTCACCTGGGATCACGTTCTACATTTCGAGCAATTGTCAGTTACTATTCTTGGCTTGGGAGGTACAACCCATTAATTTTCATTAATTGCGCTTTTGGCGTCTGTTTCGTTTGTATGACTATCATAGGTATGGGTTTCGTGTATCTGTATATTGTGGTTGTGCTAGCATTGTATGGAGATTCACGGTTCTGGCATGGACATTTTTGGACATTCGCGAAAACGTGTTTTCATTTTCTCAATGAAGGAAGCGGTTTTAGTTTTTGTTGGCTTAATAATAGATTCGTCATTGCATATGAAGGTTAAAAATCATATTATCTCAAAATCGCTGATTCTGTAGTTTCACAGCTCCGGCATATTGGAGACGAATTTCAATACTTTTCTATTTAACCCTTCGTTAGGCGCGCGGGCTAAGATTGTAGCCCACACCTTTTTAAATGGCGATCATTTTCAGGATATGAACCGAATTCATTCAAACTGCTCAGTAGCTGTCAAAATGTTGCTTAAGCAACCCATGGATATCCAAAAATGGGCTAAGTTTGGAGTTGGGCACAAATTGGGCATTTTTCACTGCATTCTTTCGCTCAATATTCTATTTCGAAGATTTTTTGTTGATTTCTGTGAATATAAACTTTTTTCGTGGTTTTCATTTTCAAAAGTAACTATTTTATCCACCTAAGTAAGTTAATGTGAAAAAGGACTAAAAGTAAGACTAATCAGCATTTTGTCCTCTTTTATGATATATATTTTAATGGAAAATTAAGGATTTTATATTTTTTATTCTTTACAGTAATCAACAGACCGCAAACCGGGCAAGAAAAAAAATTAAATTTAACAATATTTTTTATGTAATTTTTCATTTGGGCTACAATTGTAGTCCGTGCGCTTAACCATTTGACAAAAAGGTGTGCGCCTAACGAAGGGTTAATCGATAACTGTTTAACCACTCCACAATGTTGGTAAAATCTAGTCTCGGGAACCGAAAACGTTTTTTGTAGTTTCCTAATGCTTCGTGCTGGAATTGTAAAATTCATGGTACTACAGAAACTGATATGCGAAGGCTGAAATCGTTAAATGTACATATGTGTGCGTACATGTATGTCGCCTAGTTGAGGACACTTTTGTCTTGATAAGATTGTCTCGTAAATTTAATTGAGAGAGCCCTGCAACAATTACCGTCACCATACATTTACCAAACAAACACGTTCGTCTATAAAATGTTTGTGGACTATGTGCAGCAGCCAGTATTCAAGTTTGTTGAGTATCCGGCGGCAACAAAAGTGTGCATTGTACAGAGCGTGTACACATACGAGCTCCCAGTGGAATCAGTTTCTGCAAACATGTTCCTTCCTCTATCAGTTGGTGTCGGTCAGTTTGACGTCAATATTTATGGTGTCACCATAATATATTTTTAGATAATGGAAATGTAGCCATAGCCAAGTGTCCGTCGTGATATCTTTCTACATAGTTTGGACTACATATTTGTGGTTGTAAATGAAAAAGGACGACCTGTCAGGATAACGTAAACTGACAAATTTGTTTTGATTGTAATTTTATTACAGAAATTTATATTTAGATGATATGTAGTGGAGCCTCCTTGTTTTCCATTACCTACATTTACATTCCTTTAAATTTAAATCACAGAAAAACTAAAAGCTTTTATTTGTAGACTCAGGCGTAAGTACATGCATTCATCCCCACATTACAAATAGTATCCGTTTTATGACAATAGCTGTAATTTACTAATAGGGGTGGAAACTTTACATCATGAATTTAAAACTCAAGTCCCGATTCAACATTCCAACAAAAGATTCGAGATATATTGTACCGATGAGGGCATCTTTAAAATTCTCCAATTTTTAGGTCCACCATTCAAAATAGCAATCGTCAATTCTCAATGAAGCCATTATGATTAAATTTTTGAGTTTAATTGGAATTAGCCACGCCAATTGAAGCTAATTTGTGGTGATTTTAATTTGACAAGTTTATAAGAAGAGATTAAATTTAGAATTTTACAATAGAATAATAGTCTTTATGTTGAAACCTTAATTTGCTCTTTAACTAAAAAAAAAAAGAAAAATATGTAGTAAAGTATCTTGTTATCAACAAAATGGCATCACAATCATAAATCTGATAATCCAATTTTCATGACTAATTACAAAGCGCCATTCAAAACTACCGGACATTCATCATATTCACAACGGACTCTATAAATGGCGGCAATTTGTCATAGCAATATAAGATTGCTGAACAAGACAAAATCGACAATTGGAAAGCGGCAATTTAAGACAAAAGCAGAATGCCATAACATTTCAATGTGCTGCTATACAAAGTTAATACTCGTGCAAGAAAGTCTGTTTGCAATTTCAACAGCAGAAGTCTGCTGACTATGTATATCAAATTGAATGGTGCGCATACGACGAAGAGCTCGTGGCAAAAAGCCAGCCATCCAGTCAGCTTCCATGGATGCAATAATGGACCAGTTAATTGACTCATTCCTTGTTTATATCTGAACACGACATTTGCCGGTTAGTCGCTCTATAAAAGTGGTCTCTTTAATCTAAACATCGACTAACGACTAGCTATAGTGTTGCGATTGTCGTGTTGTGTCCTTTTCGTATTTTTGCGAGATTATTATATGAAATTGTACCATTTCGTGATCTTAATTGCTTTTCGTATTGTATTGGGTTTTTATATCAATTGATATATCTATTGCTTATAAGGGTCATATATTGGTGTTTTGGTTAACGAATCATATCTTTATCTGGGAATTTTCTGATTTGTATTTTACATCATTTCATCTACCATATTGAGGACGCAGACCTGCATCAGCATTTTTTCAAACTACTACATGTCAGCCTAAGTGACAGTTCAACTTGTAATTTCCATTAATTTGTTGCGTATCGAATTTCTTCAGTTTCTAAACAAGACCACCATGTTAACTTAAGCGGCAATTCAAGAGGTGGTCCACTTCCACTCGACACGGATTTGATTACAGCAAATTTGAAAATTGGCACGTGGTGATCAAAACGATGCAGAGCTCCCTATCATATCGATCGATGAGACGAAAATACATATGTATGTATCTAACTATTCCTATACTACTATTCGAACCATATGTTTTTTTATATTAATTTGTATTATAGTTATGGCATTGAAATAATATAAATTTGAAGTTCAAAGGAAATATCCCAGCCAGCATTTAACACATTTGTAATCATTATTTCATGCAACACGCGTAAGCAAATATCGCTTATTCATTCATCACGTTTTCATACAAGCAGTATATGACGATGTCCCCCTATTTCATGTATATACGCATTTGCGCCTTATTACGGATAATCATTATAAAATCGTTATTCGTAAACATTATGTAATAGTTAAGTATCATATATATTCAATGCATCAATGAATAATTAAAAAAAAATACGGGCGACGGAGAGTCTTGAACTCATAACCCTATGCACCGAAGGTGCGCGCCCTAACCACTGCTCTAGCCAGACTATATGAATGATTATGTTTTATTCGTGAATCTAATCACCCCAGCAACAAAAATCACACTTGAGGAGAAAACCATTATATTTTCTATATGCATGATCCGTCGACATTCCTTCAGCTGACCATCATGTATCTAACTTTCAATGCGTCCTATCGATACACAATGCCGATTCGTGATTCATGAAGTAAAGCTTATTTGTGGCTATGTTCACGGTATATGACGCCGATGCTGGCTGGGATGATACGCGCCGTTTTTGCTCTGTCATTTAAAGAACGTATCCCAGCCAGCATCGGCGTCATATACCGTGAACATAGCCACAAATAAGCTTTACTTCATGAATCACGAATCGGCATTATGTATCGATAGGACGCATTGAAAGTTAGATACATGATGGTCAGCTGAAGGAATGTCGACGGATCATGCATATTGGAAATATAATGGTTTTCTCCTCAAGTGTGATTTTTGTTGCTGGGGTGATTAGATTCACGAATAAAACATAATCATTCATATAGTCTGGCTAGAGCAGTGGTTAGGGCGCGCACCTTCGGTGCATAGGGTTATGAGTTCGAGACTCTCCATCGCCCGTGCTCTTTTTTTTAATTATTCTTTGATGCATTGAATATATATGATACTTAACTATTACCTAATGCTTACGAATAACGATTTTATAATGATTATCCGTAATAAGGCGCAAATGCGTATATACATGAAATAGGGGGACATCGTCATATACTGCTTGTATGAAAACGTGATGAATGAATAAGCAATATGTGCTTACGCGTGTTGCATGAAATAATGATTACAAATGTGTTAAATGCTGGCTGGGATGCGATTAACATCGCTTTCACCGTTACGCTATTACTTAAGATTTATACCAACTTAATTTCTTAGATTACTTCAGATTATTAGATATATCTTCTACTACAAGTATTCTTTCTTTTATGGGGATGGAATATTGTAACCGTGTGAAATTTTCTTGTTCAGCATAATTGCTCAAATTTTGGTCATTTTTCTGGATGGATTAAATAAAGTTCAATATTTCTGGAGTTAACAGAAATGGGACAGAGCTGATCGATTTCGAATCGAAAATACGAAATACAACCAGAACTAGAATGGCCTGGAAGTTTCTCTGACTGGACACTGGCGTCGTTGCTCTCTTAATCTCTTATTTAATTTATCAAAATGATTAACTCTATTGTCAGGAAAGTCCGATATCGATGCCATTCTATGACTGTACTGACAAATGAATGGTATTGATTTCAGGACATGGTATCAGAGGCTGTCTGTGTTCTTCTTTTAGCTCTCATTTTATGAAAATATTTTTTGGGTTACTAACTTTTTAATTTAGCGCACAATCACTCTTAAATATATTTTAGAGCAATAGTCCTCTTTCAAAGCTCTTTGACGTTAAATTTGAGTTTTAATCTTCTCACAATGAGGAAATTTCAGTGCATACAAATCTGAGACTTTTCCCACTTGGAAATATTTGCCTTCGAATTTTAACATATCGTTTGAAAAAAAAAGGTTTAATTCCGTTAAGAACGGCATTCAATTATAATTGTTTTGGGCAATTTTACCGAGTATTTAATATTTTGAAAACCACGATTTTTTGTACAAAACTAACCTCAGAACATCTTTTGTACCATCATTTTTATAGAACTTTAAGAACCAGCTAAGAATGCAAATACTATCAATCTGGTACTATATTTCGATCGATTAGATGAGGAGGAATTTTTTGATCGGTTTTTCCCATACTAGTTTCAAGTGCGGCTATAGTTATGACAGATGGCAAATTTAGATTTACCTTTACAGAGAAATAGCGGTTTGAAATATAAGAAATCTTCTTGTGAATTTATTTGTCATTTTAATATCCCTTATGTTTAAAGTATGTGGAATAACTGTGCTCTCTTTTAATTTGCAAGGTTCAGTCTGCTTATGGTGCGGCTATAGTTATGACAGGCAGTGTATATCTATCTAGTCTAGATATATAAAAGAAAGTCGAGTTAGTTACACCATTTATGACTCGAGAACGGCTGAACCGATTTTCATGATTTTAGGTTCGTTGGATTTGGCTCGGGACGGAATAACATAATAATTATTGAAACATGCGAAAAATTCACAATGAGCCAATATTCACCATGGGGTTTCTTTTTAGCCACTTCTGCCTGTATTTTTTTATGGTATCAATGGATTTCAGAAAATTTTCTCCACAGGATTGGTGCTTACCCCAATTGAAGGAACAACTGTCGCTGCATATGAGAAATTCACAATGAGCGGAAGTTTGAAGACAAACATACATTTTCCTATATTTCTTGAGCGAATTTCGGATTTTTAGTAAGTTTACTACATCAACATGGTTTACGCGAGGTTCCAGTCCAAATAGCAGCAGAAAATTCACAATGGGCAACAATGCACAATTATTTTTTTGCATCGTTTTGTTCTTATTTTTCGAACGTTTAGCGAACAGAGTTCCAACCGAATAGCGGAGTAATTATTGAAACACGAAAAATATTCACAATGGCCAAATTATAAAAACAGTTCCTTTTCGTACAGTTCATAAATGAATTACTGGATTTGAGTAAATTGATTCCACCGGATTGGCCAACACCCATACAATACTATTGAAACATGCGAAAAAATCACAATTATAAAAACAAATCATTTTTCAATACTTTTGTCTATATATCCTGAACAAACTGTAAGATTAAAGCAAATTCACAATAAACAGAATTCTAAAAACAGCCCGTTTTCACATAATTTAGCCTTTATTCTCTGAACAGATAAACAGATTTCGGTAAATTTGCAACGTCGAATCTGTCTCTACTCCAAACAACAGAAAAAAAAATCACAATGGAAAAAATGTTCAAGACAGTTGCTTTTCGAGTTACACCAGCATCTTGGAGCCTACATCAAATAGTTGAATAGCTACGTAAATTTGCAACAAAACTGTCAAAGGAGCCAATTTCGAAGACATCTTATTTGGACATATGCACCTTTGGCTATATGTATCTCCTCCACTGGATAGGATCCAAAACACCAGCTATTGAAATATGCATAAAATTCACATTGCTAATCTGTACCATTTTTTTGAAGATTTCCAAATGGTTTTTCTACCTTCTTAAACCGAAAAACCACTGAAACATGCTGAATCTCCTAAACCTAAACGGACGAGAAAAATGCTTAAAGCAGTTCTTTATCCACTTTGAACGGATTAGGAGATTTCAGGAAATTTGATTCACCGTATTTGGAGATTTAGATGCTTCGAAAAAATTCGAAAGACTGGAAAAAGGGTATGTTGCTACCTACTACCTACATACTACCTAACAACTATCCATTGAAACGTGGTAGAAATTACGATTACTAACCAAAATTGGGAAAATAATTCCTTCTCATACCTTAGTCCGCTTCCAAACAGATATGTAGATTTCAGTAAGAAAAGTCTCATCGGATATATCTACTCCCCCTAACAGCCTCCTCATCCTAAATTGTCGAAAAGTAAAGGGCAGACCATTTTATTTCATACACTCCACTCCGCCTTTTTCTGTGCTTAATGACCTTGATCCTTAATGGCATAATTCATTTGCGCCTACTTTTGTCAATATCTCTTGAACGGATTTACGTGGCTCGGTAAATTGGACCCCTTAATGGTTTTCGCTTAGAATAGCTGAAAACCTACCTGTTGTTTATTCTCATACGCGTCAACCTCCGAAGCAGAAATTTGACCTGCAGCATTTCGGCGACATCTCTTGAGCCCAATAGCGAATTGTTAATTGATTTTCGCCACATTATTGGCATATTACGGTAATAGCTAAATAACCATTCAAACATGTGGAAAATTTACTAGAAGTGCAGTTTAGTGAATAGTGAATTCGAGGATTCCGCTTTTGAATGCTGAATATGCAGAAAAACCGAAATCTTGGGGGCGATTTCTTCTCACATTATTTTGCATATTTAACCTGAATTGATAAGAGAAAATCGGTTAATTCCGCTCTACACCCCTCCTACCTAATTGAACAACCACGTCGAATACCTGTCAAAAAGTCTGCGAAATTTGCCAGTACATAAATTATTTTGTCTGTATCTCATGAACCGATTTTCCGATTTCAGTAATTCCAATTCCAGTCAGGATAGCTTATAAAATACTTGGAAAATTTGGAATTCACAGTCCAGTTACTTATATATCAATGCACTTCATTCCCTCCTTCTTCGTCGGATTAGATTTCAGGATGATGAATGAATGATCATTTTGTTCTGTTTTCCCTTATCGCAACGACAAATTTCTTCTTGCGGCACAATAGTAGAACCAACCTTCACAAACCTGACAAATTGGCCAGGAGCCTACTGTTGAAGTATCTCTCTCTGCTTCAATAGTAGGCTTCTGGTCAATTTTCAGGTTTGTGAAGAATAGAATAATCTATTTTAGTAAATTTTCACATGCAACTAAAAAACTCCTACCTGTAATAACAGATTTTCTTTTACAATATACATTTATTGCCACTATGGTTTATTTTCACGATAAAAGGATTGTTACTACCTAATCAGCAAAAATAGACAGGAGAAAAATACTAAACGAGTCTTTCTTATGCTTTTTCACATACAAACAAATTTGAGGACCGCAGTTGTTTTACACCACCCTGGCGGGTGACACCATCCAAAGGTGGGGCGATACGAAATTCGCCTGGCCACATGATCGAAATACACCCTGAATAACAAAACATTCACAATGAGTGCAGTTTTCGTGAATTTGCCCCACCAGATTGATCTCCAACTTTAGCTGAACGAACTATCGAATTTCAACATGTAGAAAATTCATAATGAGCAAAATTATGACGAAAACTCTTTCTTACATTCTTTTGCCTATTTCTACTGAACGGATTAGCCGATTTCGAAAAATTCCACCCTATATCTCTCCCAGGTAATTTATAAGCAGAACTTCTGCCAACAAATTTACAAATTTGCCAATACAAAATTATTTTTCTAGCTTTATTCTATACGTATCTCTTGAATGAATTTTCCAATTTCTGTGATTCCTTTTCTTGAATTGATAGCCAAAGCCAACCCAAATAGCAGCATGGCTTATGAAACATTTGGACAATTATGAAGGCAGTAATTTGTTCATAAGTCTGCCTATACTTCTTGATCGGATAACCGTATTTCAGAAATTTATACTTATTTCACGGTCCATCGCTAATATTCCTGGATCGGATTTCAGAAACCCCTCTCAATGGCTTACAACCCCAATAACACTTGATATCTGGGAAATTGTTTCCCTGAACGAATTAGCGGATCTCAGTAATTCCGTCGCCTTCAGCGCGAGAGCCCCCTATTCCTACTAAAATATCTGCAAAATTGCCCAAGAAAAGAAAACTGTCAATGTCAAAATGATTTTCCCCCTCCTTTTCGCGGACTAGCGGATTTTTCAGTATTCCCTAAGCAAACATCTGAATAAGTTCTATCCTCAGTAGGAGACACATCTGGAAAATCGACCAAGAAAAATTAGCAATGCCTCGTTGCCGCTCATTATACCCTATACCCATAATATGGTATAGGGTATATTGTTTTTGTTACAACGATTTATATAACACCTCAAAGGAGCCACCGGAGGTATGGCAAAGTATATATATAAATGATCAGGGTCGGTCCCTGATTCGAATAAGCCATGTCCGTCTGTCTGTCTGTCCGTCCGTGTGTCAATTCGCACGATAACTCCCGAAATAATGGAGCTAGTGTTTTGAAATTTGCAGTCAGCTGATTGCTTTGATAAAAGCTTGGTTGGTATTGAAAATGGACCAAATCGGACCAAGGGTTCCCCTACCTCCCATACAAATAACCCCTCCATGATAGTGTAATTCGGCCATATTTTTCGAGAGAATGTCGCTAGGGACCTGAAACTTTCATCAATGCCTAATTGTGACATATGCTTGAAGTTAGTGGAAAGTGGAGAAGGTCTCACATCCCCTACCCCTACATCCCCTACAAAGCAATATTCCGCCATATCTTTTGATAGAATGTCCCGAACAACTTGAAATTTATCGCAAATGATAGCTGCTGGAAGCCGTTATAAGATATTAAAGATGTGTGAGATTCAGCCCAGCTACCCCTTCCCCCTTAAAAAAAAATTAAATTGAATATTTTCGGTTTTACGCGCATTCTAGGTCTGTACATGGGTATAAGGTATACACTCATCGTGCGATTCGCACGATTAGAACTCGGTCTCGTTTTCTGATGCTTTTGTCTGTATCTCCTCAACACATTCGCGGAGCTCAGTAATTTTGTCGCACCCACATGCAACAGAAAAACTACAACCTGCAGTAACTGAATTGCTTCTGCCATATCTATTGCCACTAAATGACTTATTTCCACGATAAAAGAATTGCTATTGCCGAATCAGAAAAAATAAGCAGGAGAAAAAAACTAAGAGAGTCTGCTCATTTCCTCACTTTCTTTTGCTTTTGAACACCCAAACAAATTTGAGGACCTCAGTAGTTTTGTACCCGCCAATCGATAACATCTAAAGTTGGGGCGATGCAAAGTTCGCCGGACCAGCTCAATAAAGAAATTATAAATGCAGTTCAATCTTTACTTTTTTGTATATTATTTCTTGAGGCCTATTTGAATGTATTAAACAAAATTTGCCAATTTCCGTTTAAGACACTGCCAGGAATAGCACAATATCAATATTGCAGGAACTCGGAAAAATTTTCAGGAGAAAAATTACGAGGACATATTTTTGGATCGCGGTAGTTTTCCGTCACCAACGGGCCAGCTTGTATATATATAAAAGAAAGTCGTGTTAGTTACACCATTTATAACTCGAGAACGGCTGGACTGATTTTCATGATTTTGGGTTTGTTCGATTAGGATCTGGCCAGAATAGCATAATAACTATAAAAACATGCAAAAAATTCACAATGAGCTAAAATTCACAATGGGTTATCACAAACAAGTTTCAATCGCAAGATATCGAGATCCCCTCAGTTTTTTTGTTCAGTACCGTTTGTTCATAATTTCGTATAAAATTTTACTTTGACACAAAATATGTTTGTTTACAGACCAATTTTAGCATCTACTCGTATGTAGCGCAGTGTATTTTTTTAGTAATATCATCAGTAGTTCAGACAATAGAAAATGTCTGTTTTTATTTGTTTTTATTTCTTAAGGCAATTTATACATTACTCTTCAAACAAAAACCATAAAATATTTTCAATATGACTATATAATAAATCATGAAATAGTATTAGTTACCATGTGGATCTTTCACGAAGAAATCCGAAAAAAAATATGAAACTAAAACTCGGGGAAACCGCATAACCTTTCAAGACAATCTCGACTGAATTATTAGATTACAAGTCGGGAAGCCCTGGTAATGCTCTGTGGCCGTGATCGTTCGGTCGCCACTCTGTGAAATAGACATTCATAGAGAAACGAGTTTCCAAACTCGGCACGACTCGTCGCAAGTTTATTATTCAGAAGAAGATGATAAGAAATATTCTTATCGTAGAATAATAAACTGAACAATGCGACTAGGAAGTGGTATGGCTGA
The DNA here is from genome assembly GCA_949715475.1 of Microchrysa polita. Classification (NCBI taxonomy): domain Eukaryota; kingdom Metazoa; phylum Arthropoda; class Insecta; order Diptera; family Stratiomyidae; genus Microchrysa; species Microchrysa polita. Next base: position 126,234,860 of record OX454415.1, on the reverse strand, counting down.
CAACCATATCACACTCCGAATTCAATTGTCTTTGTTACGTTGACGACTACACACAGTAGTCATCAACGCACCATGCTCCACTAGGAGTTACGGTAATCGAGAGAGAGAAGTCGGGAAGCCCTGGTAATACACTTTAGACAAATCACCTCTCAAATTCGCAACTTGGTTAGTATTTTGGATCGGCTGTGGTACGCAAAGAAATATTTTTCTGACGACGCCACTGGGTACTAGTCAGCGTTTCAATCAAATGTCATTATGATTGATTAATTTTTTGTTTTTCCTTAAGAAATCGTTGGTCACTATTAAGTCATTATTTTACCAAATGTCGACGTTCGTTGATCAGTCCTTTGTTATCCTCATCCATAATAATTAATCATTCATTTCTTAGTTTGATTTGATAAGACGTTTAATTTTGAAAAAAAAAAGACAGTATACGTTTAGGTACTCTCCATTCAACGAATCACTCGTATCTTTCACAAGAAAAATATAAACATCCCATCATACCAGGAAAGAAGCTTCCCACGTAATTTCCCTTGTGAATACGCAGAAATGAAACAAATTGCTTAAAAATGCATAAAACAGAAACATTGCTGCTTGATTGCATTTTCATCTGAGTTTTACGATTCAGCTGTTCGTATATTCGGCATAGTGTTAAAACAAACGAAAAAGCTCAAAATCCAAGCACGAAATACGAATGAAAGTAGTCTAGAAAAATCTCATAAATCATTTCATGGTCGTGACAGGAACTCAATCAATTTCACTCCTTCAACCGCTCTTTTCGTCCTTTTCCGTTTTTTTTTAACCTACTCTCCCGTCGGACTTTATTTCTCAATCATTTGTGTCATAAGTATTGTATATTTAATCCATATCAGGGTCTCTAGTTGATTGTGTACGATTCACATAGAATGACCGGTTGGTACTTGGTATAGCAGGGGCAGAGGAGAATTGGCTACAATTTATGAAAGCAACAGTCTGGACTATATATGGATGAAAATGGTTGCTAGGCTGAATGACAAAGGATCGATATTGCTATATACTGGCCTTTCAGCACTCTCGCACTTCTAGAAAGCGACCCTCAAATTGCCTTTGCTTAGCCTATATGTCCGTAGGAAGTATGGTGTCATAACCTCTCATTAGCCGAGAGTGAAAAAAAAATAACGTCGGACAATGAATAGGGTCATCGTTGTCCTGGGAAAAATAACAACGCAAAAGTCGCCCATATAGGACAGAGGACACACGGGAGTCTACTATGCTGTCTAAATGGACGTAGAAGGTGGCAATAATGACAAGGATTAACAATACCAACGATGACAAAGGATCGGATGTCCGGACCAAAAAAGGAAACTTCACTGGACAGAATGGGGTTAAGGGCTTTTACAACTGGAAACTGTTGCCACATGAACTTTTGACATGCTGTGGGAGTGTGTTAAACTAGTTCGGAGTCACGCCGAATTCAAAGACTTTAAGTGGCGGGTCAGGAGAACTATGGCAATGTCATGTTCATGTTAAATTATAGAAGTTTTCATATTGTTGTGTATGTATTGTACGAAGGATGACATTTATTTTCGCAGATTGTTTTTCTTGTCGGAATGGAAGATGATATGGCATTCTTAAGGAGGTGGTTTTTGGGTCGATTCGTTTAGGTCCTTGGGCGGTAATTGTTTACTAACTTGAATGCGACATGATGGTTTTTGATTGGCATCATTGAAAATACTATAGACGAAAAATTAATTACATTTGACACCACCGGGCTTTCATTTTAATTACAAAACATGACATCAACACTTCTAAGCTATGCAAAGTTTAATTTAAATGCCAATGTCCTTTGACTTATTCAATAGCCCAGGAGTAATGCATGAATAATAATTATCAGTAAACATTACTTCCACCGAATAACCTTCAAATTCATTTTGGAAATTTCAAATCGAAATCATCGAGCATCATAGTCCATCTCCCGCTGCTCTTCGTCCTAGGCATAGGGCCCCCGTGTGCTCTTTGCATCATCCATTAGGATGGAAATTGTATTTACATGCAAATTAGTTGGAAATCCGGATTCCAAGTGGTCATTCGTCTGTAAAACCAAATCAAAGAGAGAAGGTACGATGAACATACAGAGCAATACTCGATACCAGCAAGGAAAAGATAGCGAAGGACTAATGTTCTAATAGGATATCACACGAACGCTGCGAAATGGATTCAAACGGGAAACATCAGAGCCACTTTCATTTCAGTGCTATAGAACGCATTAATAGAATGCTTGTGGCTTATAATTAAAACGACATGAAATGCCACTATATGGTCGGTAATATTATAAACAGCCTGCAATACATGTTGTTGTTTTCACCCCCGAAGCTGATTCGCTGGTGATGCTGTCAGACGAGGACAGGATATACAGGATAAATAGGAATCATTTGAATATGTATATGCTAAAGACGTACAGATATTGACAGTAGTCCTGTTGATAAAACTGTATATTGTATGTCAACGTATATGACGTTAAAACCTCTATCATGATCATGAATACGTGATGATGAACAACGTGTACCTCCATGTAACTTCTCCGTCACTCATAGTACCCGAAAGGGATGAAACCGGCGAACAATTTTTATCTCAACGAAACAAAGTATGTGTAGAAGCGAAAATCTGTTAATTCTTGTTTATGACATTCGACGGCTGATGGTAAGAGTTTCATGGGAAATTTTCACAAATAAAAATTTCTCTTTTAGCCGACATAAAAAGCGCATTAACTGGAAAAGTGCTTATACAATTTTTCGCTTGTATGGAGGATTTATACCCTGTGGCGGAATATCATCACAGGCATTAAGGGTGATGATTATATGCATATCCTATGGCCTTATGATTCTGCCGCGGCTGCATGCATTTGTCTTAAGCAAATCATTACAAGTTTATGGACGAGCATTTTCACTGTGCTATGGGAATTGTGAATTTTTTTACGGAAAATTGCATTAAATCAGGAGACGCGATACCGTCTGGCTAGCCAAAGAAAAAAAAAGACGCGAACAAGTTACATTAGTACAGGACTGTCTTTCAATCCTGTTACGTGGCAGTTTTGAATGTAGAAGGCAGTAGTGCTACCACGGAAGATGCGAAGGGCGCTAAAAACCCTCCCAGACCCAAAAATTTTGTAAAAAAAATTTGTCTTCAAAATTTTACTAAAAACTCCGACTACGTAATTTGTATCCATTCTTTTAAGAACAATCCTCCACACTCGCAAACTTGTATGGAATATGTCCTTTTTCACATTTTTTTTTTATAAAACTTTCCTAATGCTAACCATTCATCAAATTAGCAAAATTTCTCAAGGCCTGCTGTTTGTCCCAATTAATTTTACTCGTTGGTAACCTGGTGTACGTGAAGAAGGTAGCATTTTTGGAAGACGCGATATTTCGTAAAAATCTTTTAAGCGAAATTTTTGTACAAATATTTTCTAGTAAAAAAAATAAAAACGGGTAACATAACGAGTTGCCATTGCAGCAATTCACATGTTCACATCGGAACTCATTTGGTTCATTGGTAGATAGAGTCCTGTAAGTAATCATACTTCCTATTTCACCTGAGAAGATAAGGCTCCCTGAAGCAAAATATTAGCCTAACTTCAGCCAACCCACATATACCTATGTATGTAGATCCACCGCGATATCACTCATTGTGTACTGGCAACACATGAAGAAGACTAAACAACAAAAATGTAAGCTGAAATTATAGAAAGTAATCCGCCATAACGGTATTCTATGGAGCGACCATTATGGAATCGGTTGTTACGCGTTATGGGTGGCTATTTAAGCCGCGCCCTTTTATTTTAGCATTTACCAAGTCCTGCTAGTCCGTGGGAATCAGGAACATGACAAAGTGTAATGTCTTCTTCTACATGCAACCTTACCTTACGCTTACACTGAAAAAAATATACATATATTTCAAATTAAAAAAATTAAATGTCATTTCCCATACTTTTTCATAGAAATCATTTATATTCAGGAGTCAATGCATCCTTGATTTAAGGCGAAACTTAAGGAGACCTTAAGTTTTCAATAGACTTGAAATATTATATTTCAAGGAAGGTGGGTAGCTAAGTTACCTTGACTTCAAGTGAGGTTGACTATAGAAAATTTCAAGGTCTCCTTGAGTTTCTCCTTAAATCAAGGATGCATTGACTCGTGAATATGTAAGTGATTTCTATGAAAAGGTATGGAAAATGACATTTAATTTATTGAATTTCCGCATCCTTGACTCAAGGTCTCCTTGAGTTAAGGAATGTTCATAAATACGGGCCTAAATAGTGTCCTTTTTACCTTTCCGATCAAAATTTCTTTTAGCAAAATGATTTTTAGACTTCCCACTGATTCAAAAAAATAAAAAATAGCCTTACTCTATTTTTTTCTATTTCAAATGCTAATATGACTGGACTAAATAGGATGGTTTTATGAAACGTTGCGTAAAGACTAGGTGACTCGGAAAATTGAAGGGAAGACCCGATTTATTTTATCGAATGACTGGCTACTGTGAGCATTTTTAAATCTGCAGTCTACAAATAGTGTAAGCATGGCAGTCTGGTAGTTTCCTTGTTTCAGAATATCCGAGACTCCGCTAGAATGAAATCTGTTCATGCAAAAAGGAACTTTGCTTAAATACAAGCAGCAACAATGCATTTTGTGTAGACATTACATTACAACATCCAAATGTCGCAATGCTTTTAATTGTCTGGAACAATGTCAATTCAACATTTTGGAATTATTTGTTTAGATTGTTACAAACTATATTAGCATTACTCTTGTTCTATTGTCATGACATACAATGAAACAATTAAAAGACACAAACGAACAAATAGAATGACAACATCAAGCACTATTTATATTTACTCAAAGAAATTCTACCTCAACTAATCAAATATCCATAGTAATATCCATGCTTTCTGAACATACACACCAAAATAAGTCATCTAAAACCCCAAAGTACTCATTTAACATATCGTAATCTCAAAGCTATTTTAAAAGGGTATCATACACGGAGCATATTAACAAAGAAGAACCTACATGTTGGTACAGCATGCCAAAGTACGATTATGACTACATCAGATACGAAGATATCCACGCCAAGTGTGTAGCACGGATGCTTCAACGAAGCTACCGTTTGCTCTCAGAGTGTTCAAAATTGTTACGCATCAACGGTAATCGGCTCTAATCCTAATCAAAACAGTAGATACACCATGGTGGCAGAAGCGCGCAACAACAGAAGCAAATTCCAATGAGGATCATCATGTTTGGTGGGGGTGTAATTTCAAGTAGCAGACACGCTAGACGGAAAGGAAGTATTTGGGAATTAAGCATCAGCATCCTTTCTATGTACAACCACAGAGGCATAGGAACCAAATAAAATTTCCAGTAATTTATGATAATCTTGGTGGAGTCCTCTTTAATCTTTGCAGAATGTTCGTCGGCGGAATAATAACAGGGAAGTTGCGTATGCTGGAGGCCGCCTACCACGTACATTCCCTGGTATTGAAAATTGGAGCCTGAACCGAATGTTTTACAAAATTAGGATTTGATTGAAAGATTTCCATTAATTATGTTGGCGTGTCGTGGCGGCATGCAGAAGCATGGGAGCGAAATGGTGTCGATAAGGTAAGGTTAGCATTATGTGGCTGACAGAAGCTAAATCTAACACTTACTCGAATTTATGGTGTAGTACAGTACACTGAGGCGCATAAAGATTTTTGAAAGTTTATTTATAATTCATGTCCCTCTTTTTTTCCGAAAAAAAATCTTATGTTGAGTCTGAAGTGCGAATTGAAGACACCGTCAAAAACTACTAAGAATCTATGTTTTTTCATCCTGAAATTCAATAATAGTCGATTTTTAGCTACTTGACGTCAAATAAGTTGCTGAATTTATCAATCCTGACTTATGCCAAGCCAGCAGCCTCTTAGCAAGCTGCTGACGAGGTGTCCAATCATTAACACGACCAACTGTAAACTTTTTTTTTCATCCATTTATCCTTAAATAATGATGATGATGACGCGAAATTCTCCTGTCTGATGACTACTATGCAGGTCGTGCGCCATGTTACCTAATCATAACCGTCCGATATTTTTCTTTATCCACCTCTAATCAGCTGAATTCCCAAATGATAGGCCTCTGGTGTTTTTCATTATTTTCGTTTTCATTTTAATTCAATTTTCTCTGGACGATGCTGAAGAAAAAAAAAAATAGGCGGCTTATGAGGATTCTTTTTTTGCTCTTCGAGGCTGATTGAATGAACGCGCGCGTTGTTATGATGGCCACGATAATTACATGCGGGCAACGAAAAGATATTTTCCTTGGAAATTGCATAGGTACCTACTATGGCAATATCAAATTAATATGGAAATTGGTAAGGTTTTTGGGGCTCGAAAGCAAAGTTGATTATATTATTCGGTTTGGTTTCGTTTAGAAAAATGTTTTCTTTTTAATGAGTTAAATGATTTCGAATATGGTTCGTTGCTTTTTAACACATTCACCGTTGATGGATCACATGTGCACATATCGTTCCTTCTCGTACGCATCTATGAGTCACATGTGACTCATGAAACAAAGGGAGAAAAAAAAGGCCATGTTTACCTTTTTTTCTCCCTTTGTTTCATGAGTCACATGTGACTGGTAATGTCGACGAAAAAGTTCAGACAGTAAACGTGTTAAAAGCATAACTTAGGAAAAAATACCGGTGTACAGAGGGCTGCGCCCGCAATACGAGGGTTTTTCAGAATTTTGATGCATAGTGAATATTTTTTTTACATATATTTTATAAGCAATAGATAAGAATTGTGCACAGCATTAATGAAATGCTTCCTGTAAATCTTTTTTTGGATTGGTCTAAATAAACGCGTTCCAGAATGAAAGGCTTCTGTTCCACCTTTAATTAGACCAATCCAAAAATAGATTTACTATTTACCCAGTTTTTATAAAAGTACTCCAAGGCAAATCTACAGGCATTTTTCGATTTAAGATTTCTGATAGCCTTTGAGCAAAAAGAACCTGAGGCAATCCTAAGGATGGCTTGGCTTTATATATGAACTGAAATATTGACTGTAAATCTACTGTTACTGATTTTTTCATCAAGGAGAAGCAACTTATATTAAATGATTCCATTGTGTCCTCTGACATAAGAGCCCACGCAAGCTTTCCTATGAGTATTGAACAATTATACTTTTGCAGCCATTCAGGGACACCCTGTTAACTTGGTCCTACAAACTTCGAAAATATCTGTGGCAAACACTATTACCATTCTATGCATTTTCACGAAATTTCATGTTCATGGTTTCATCAAGTTTAAAGATATGCATTGAAGAAATGCTTAAGAGGCTTCCCTTGCATTGTGAAAGGCCCTTACTAAACGCTTAGTTGGCTATATTTCCGGTTTGGATACAGTTATTCGAATGAAAATTCGAAGACATATTTACTATGTAATTTTCTAAAAACCCTTAGCAGAATTTTCATATTTGGAAACATAAGAGGGGCTACACACGAACAAATTGAAATTTTACAAATTTACTGTTATTCACTTCTCCTTAGCAAAAGTCAACAGTCTTAATATTTAACGTATATAAGGCCATCCTGACCAATCTATGTGCAAAGTTTAGAAAAACGGAGGTCGAAAAGTAAGTTTAACTTTAATCGCCAATAACTTTTTTACCGTTACTCGAAACTGGAAAAGTTTAACTGTTATGAGATGTATTCGTTTAGATCTTTGAGTTAAATGCCCATACGTCAAACTACGACTTTTTTCAAACGTTCGGGACACCCTGTTATCTTCTTCCTACCAACTTCTAAGGTAATTGTGCCAAAGACTGTAACCATTCTACACACTCCTACCAAATTTCATGACAATCGGTTGAGCCGCTCGCGAGTTATTTAGTGAACAGACGGACGGACGGACAAAATCGATTTCATAAGGGTTTTTGAAAAAAAAAAATTATAAAAAAAAACCCTAAAAATTAGAAAAATCGCCTTATTCATTGGGACAAATCCTAAAGATCGATCCACAATTTTCAGTCAACAGTCACAGTCATTTTCCATAGAATACAAGTTGACAGATTGTCAGTCAATCAATTAACTTAACCCTTAACACACAAATTTAACTTATGCACATCTTCAGATGTTTATGGTCGTTAATGTTTACCACATTTACTAATAACGAATTTCTACGTTAATGTTCGTCGTACAGATAGTCTAAAAGCCTATACAGCTTACCCAGCTTACCTCATAACATTTCTCTTTTTCGTCTCTCGTATGGTGTGAAATTTACATGTTTTCAATCATTATTTCGATCAAGCACAATTTGTTACGCCTCGAAATGGTTCATCAGGAAACACAAAATCTAAATCTAATTTCTCACACCATCAACACCAGTTTTCATTCAGTTCAACTGAAACTGTATGCTTCGACCATTAGGAAAACTAAAGCGAAAACCCACAAAAACATGGTGACGGAGTAAAATTGTCCAGGACGATGGTTGTATGGTACGGTACTATAGCTGATGGTGAAGTCTGCGATGATGATGATGAGTACGTACGAGTAATCCTGAGTTAGCCAAGAGATTTAAGCAAATGAGTGGTAGCCTATAATACTTCGGGAATGTTATGTTCGACCTGAGGCAGGGAGAATCGACCTCTCTGAACAGCGGCCAGCATTTTGGCACAACATGCAAACCATTATTTGGATTCAATTAAAGATTAGTTTGAATCGAAGCATGACTGCTTGTCACGGGAAAGCTGGGAGTATTTGCAAGGGAGGCTTTTGTCTCTATAATTTAGTTTGGAGATTCAGGTAAAAATAGATTTATTTTCTGCGGAGATGTGATGTAAGTGGCAACTAAAATAATTTGAAGTATCTTTTGTTTAACGGAAAAGAAATGTCTATCACAATTTGTATATCGATGAAATAACAACAATACTAGCCAGTAAACGTTAAAAATTATTATAAAACTCAAATATTAATATGAATAAGCATGAATTTTGGCCAAGCACGACCATACGCATATGTGAATTTCGACATTATACTAGCAGGCAACCCATTAATTAATAAATCGTTAGCCTTTTGACAGACGCGAATCCCTGAAAAAGTAGCAGACTTCTTCGACGCAGCATGGAATCTAGCCCGACCCATTTTATCGTATCGTATGTACAGTCGCGATGGACACGACTCTATGTAGGCCTGTTCCTAACACCGGTACATCGGTGTAAAACCGGTGTTTACTTAGTACCGGTACCAATATTTCGAAGTACCGATATCCCGGTTTTTTCAACCATGGGCCGGTCCCGGTTTTTTTTTTTCTCCAACACCGGTGCACCGGTTTTTCATCCGGTTTTTTCAACCATGGGCCGGTCCCGGTGCACCGGTTCTTTTATCCTGTTCTTTCAACCATGAGCCGGTCCCGGTGCACCGGTTCTTTTATCCGGTTTTTTTAACCATGAGCCGGTCCCGGTGCACCGGTTCTTTCATTTGGTTTTTTCAACCATGAGCCGGTCCCGGTGCACCGGTTCTTTTATCCGGTTTTTTTTAACCATTGGCCGCTGCACCGTTTTTTTTTAGATTTTGTAGGACCTGTTCAGTACCGTGTTTTTTTTTTTGATAACCTGTTCAGCATCAGGTTTTTAGCACTGGTGTTTTCAAGTTGTCTTGTTGTTGGGTAGGTGCTTGCCAGCAACGATTTATTCGAGTTTTTGTTGTAGCGTAGCTCTTTTTAGTATGGTGTTTTTATTGGATAGCCATGGTTCAATATTTATGTACATATATGATTTTTTTAGCTTCTATGAAATTTATATAAGGTAATTGTCGCAATGAGAAAAACATTATAAAGAATTTCTGTTGAGAAAATTATAAAGATGTAAATTATACATTCTAAAAGACTTAATAGAGAGTTTTAGCACCTCTTTGAAAATATAACGTTCGGGATTATATAGTCAAATGAGAATACGGCAAAAATCCTATATCACTGGATTTTGGTAGGATGGCTGGGGATGGCCCTCCGAATATGGGAAAAAAGTCCCCACCGATTGGAGGTCCGCCACCTTAAAAAGGAGGGGGAGGTATTTTTTCCGTTTTTTTTGCAATTATTTCAAAAACGGCAATAGATACAGAAAAATGGTCTGAGGACGAAACTACATCAAATATCCTTTGAAATGATATATGTATATGTAACACATTAGTATTTTATTGAAAGTTTAGTTGCTCCGATTAAAGGTGATCCCTCCATTTGAATTTGGCAAAACGGCATGTCCATAACTCCCCCCAAAATTGTAGCAGATACCTAATTTTCGGTTTAATATCAGTGGAGGGCATCATCACTCTATCTCTACTCACCAAAAATCACTTCAATCAGATAAAAACTAAGGCTACTACCTCCCATACAAAGTGAAGTGACCCAAGACAACTTTACTCTACAGTTTATAAAATGAGTTGTGAAACATTGTAAGAGGGTACCCTTAGTTTTTATCCTATTGAGCTGATTTTTGGTGGGTGCTCCCCATTGGCAATAAATCATTATTATTTTTTTAGTCTAACGGCAAATTTGTCTGTATCTTTTGCCGTTTTTGAAATAATTGCAAAAAACCGAAAAAATAACCCCCTTAAGGTCGCGGACTTCCAATCGGTAGGGACTTGTTCCCATTATCGGGGGGCCATCACCAACCATTTTGCCAAAATCCAATGATGTGGGATTTTTGCCGAACAAATATCGTATTCTTCTTTGACTATATAACCCCGAACGTTATATTTTGAAAGAGATGCTAAAACTCTTTATTAAGTCTTTTAGAATGTGTAATTTACATATCTTTAAAATTTTCTCAACATTAGAAATTCTTTATAATTTTTTTCTCATCGCGACAATTACCTGATATAAATTTCATAGCACCTAAAAAAATCATTCACATAAATATTGAATCATGGCTATCCAATAAAAACACCGTACTAAAAAGTGCTACGCTACAACAAAAACTGAATAAAAGAACCGGTGCACCGGGACCGGCTCATGGTTAAAAAAACCGGATGAAAGAACCGGTGCACCGGGACCGGCTCATGGTTAAAAAAACCGGATGAAAGAACCGGTGCACCGGGACCGGCTCATGGTTGAAATAACCGGATAAAAGAACCGGTGCACCGGGACCGGCTCATGGTTGAAATAACCGGATAAAAGAACCGGTGCACCGGGACCGGCTCATGGTTGAAAAAACCAGATGAAAGAACCGGTGCACCGGGACCGGCTCATGGTTGAAAAAACCGGATGAAAGAACCGGTACTGAAAAAAAACCGGCTCATGGTTGAAAAAACCGGGTGTTTAAAAAAAACCGGTGGGTGCCGGTGCACCGGGTGTAGTACCGGGTACTGAAGAAAACCGGTATCCGATACTGAAATCTGAGTACCGAACAGGCCTAACTCTATGTAATCAAAAACGATCAGTGCCATTCTAAAGTAAACATATCCACAGTAATTAATCCACCGAATATTTAGTATTCTCACTCAATTTAACTAGCTGTTGAATAAAATAAACATTAAACGCCTTGATTCTTGTTTACACGATCAACATTCGAACATTATTCAGTCCGATTCCAATATGCATTCATGAATTGGAATGCGCCGCAAAGAAGACTCCCAATCAGATGCGAACTAGATAAATCTTTTTGGAATTATAAATGCATTTATTTTCTGACATTTATAGGCGAAGAGTCTTTAAGGCCTACGCACGCATTCAATAATTATTACGGCTGGTGGTGTATGATTATGCTTATATGTTATATGGCGGGGCCACATATGGTTACCACATAACACACCTAATATTTGATGCACTAAATAGGTGCTTTCATATATTTCATTTCTTTACGACACACAATCAGCTCGATGACATAGAATGGGATCCAATAAATTTCATCAGTTTTGTCTATTTGAAAAATATAAATGTTTGATATCAATAAATTTTATGTCTTTATGATGTTGTATAGAGTAAATCGAAGCACTATCAAGAAGGTTAATTGGATGTTCTGCGTTTAAAGCGACGTAGCAGTTTAGAGACTTGATCTCGATTTCCCTCTAGAATAAACCTAGTTTATTTGAAATTCCGAAATTTTAAAATTTGAATTTTCTGTATTTCTATCACTACCACCACCAATTTTTAAATATTTGGGGTCGTAAGCAACTTCGAAAGCTAGGGTGGTTTTTGCGAGGAGGTGTCGTTTCTGCGGGAGGTATAGGGTAGTTTTGAGAGTTTAACCAGATTAATTTCACTTTTGTTTACATGCAAGATTTTACTAATTTAAACATTTGAGGGAAATTTTATAACACATCAATTTTTTTTACGAAAAGACCACAACGGCTCGGAGAAATCTAGCCTTAGTTAGACTTTAATTGAGGAAGTTACAGGCTTACCCGGGCCTATCCCTTTATCAATTTGAACACAATTTTCTCTGGCGAATATTATACTCCCTATCGGCAGAACGGAGTTACTAGTTAGACAAGGAAATAGAGCAACCATTTCATTTCACATTATAACGCGTTTAACACAGTTTTCCTTGAAATACGAATGCTCCCCCGGTTCAACGTGAAAAAAACAATAGCAAGAGTGAAATCATGGACTGATTCGTAAAACCATAACTAAAATTCCTGAGCTTTTTTATGTACATATATGGATTTTTGTCGTGCTCTAGGGCCGTGATAGTTCGGTCGCCACTCTGTGAAATATACACTCATAGAGAAACTAGTTTCCAGACTCGGCACGACTCGTCGCAAGTTAATTATTCAGAAGAAGATGATAAGAAATATTTTTATCGTAGAATAATAAACTTACAATGCGACTAGGAAGTGGTATGGCTGACAACCGTATCACACTCTGAATTGTCTCTGTAATGTTGATGACTCCACACGGTAGTCATCAACGCACCATGCTCCACTAGGAGTTACGGTAATCGAGAGAGAGATATGGATTTCCACTAATAGCGGAGATGAATTATTATGCGGTGGAACGACGTTACTATGGTGTGGATCACCTTTTTGGTGCGCCCGTCGCCACCCTAACTTACAAAAAAAAAATTAACAAATGGGTAGCTCGCTGCCTATGATCTTTTTCAATTTTGTAACTACATTCAAAACTGATTCATTCTCTTACTATTGCAAATTAACTAATAAGGGTACAAAATGGAGATCTGAGAATTCAAACGTATTTCGTTTTGCATGCTTTGGCATCAACGCATCTTCCAGTCACTTCACTAGATTGACGGATTGGATTGGCAGTTGACAGCTGAGCGGAAATAACCACTTTTACATTTAGCACCTCAAAAAAGTTAATTTGTTAAAATCGTGCTAAGTATTTTCAAACCTTTCCTGGAATAATTAAAATCACAACCCGGCGAGACGAACTGATGATATTCGATTAAACGATTTTAAGGTAATGTCAAAACGTACTACCAGATACATTTCCTGCTAATAAAAAGAACACCACAAATATGAATCGCGAGGACAAACTGGAAATAATGCGAATGATGACGAGTCTGTTTGATGAAAAGCTAGAAAACCTAGCCACGAAAAAAAATTTCGAAGAATTTGTCGCAAGGATTAAGCATTTGGAGCAGCAGAACCAGCAGCTCGTGAATGACATCCGACGAATAAATGCGATATGTCAGAATCAGGCAAACGAAATTAAAAAACTACAAAAAAAGTTCCACGACAAATAATGTAATCATCCAACTACCGGCCAGTATAAATCACAATAATGATTTCGACACAATACAAAATGTTTGTACACAGACACTGAAATGTTGCAACTTGATTGTGGAAGGCCAGATCCAGCATTTGTCAGGCTCACCTGGGGAAAGAAGGAACTTTCGAGTGGTGCTCCACAGTAAGTATAGCAAATCATTACAGCCTTGACAAATGCGAAACTGTTGAAAAACACTAGTATAATAATCCAGAAGGACCTCCCATACTCGACGAGGCGGAAACGCTAAACAACAAACTAAAATTAAAGTTTATATTCGAGATGAGGAAATGATAATTAATAGCAGAAAGTTTACCTGGAACCTGGAGACTAACAAGTTAATGTGTGGTGATGAAGACAGACAAGGCGAACTAAAGGTTCATCTAGATTAGTCGCCAAATGGCTGCGCGTCCTAAAACTGGCATCGCGTACAGCTATGTGGCTGCTACTTAGCATCTAGCACTAGCAGCCAAATGGAGACAGAAAATGACATAACCAAAATTTCATTTTGGTGATTTTTTAAAATTTAATTATCAAAATCGGACTCTGCGCGTTTTAATTATTACACGGTCATTCAAGAATTATTCAATTTCACACAAAAGAACAAGAACTAGCAAAAGTTGCAAAATTGTCACTTTGAATTTGACAAGCGGTTGGTTGAGTTGCCATATTGAATATAAAAACTGGACGCACACCCAAATGGCGATCAGTTCGGATGGAATGACAACAGTCATTTGGCTGCACGTGACGCCATTTGGCGACTAATCTAGATGGACCTTTAGAAGAATCCTTGAAAACGAGCCATCAACTTCGTGAACGAATAAAAATAACAATCACCGCAGTAACAATGACGGTTCGTCAATGACTGAGATGCGATCTTATTGACACCAAACATCGCATAGGAAAGAGTTGCCGTCACCGATTAATAATAAAAATTCGAAATTAAAACTCTTAGCTTATAATATAGCTGGCTTAAAAAAAAACAAAAGCATTGTTAATAACTTTTATGAATATTTAAACGCATTCGTTTTGTTTTTGTTAGAAACATATGTCGTTAATGATTTTGAAATTTTGAATGCACGCGGCAAACACATGATGGATCTGATAGGTTAAGAGAAGCTTTCCTGAATCAAAAAAGGTAATTTTATGTATTTTGTTTTGTTCTCAGGACATTTCAAGCTGAGACTCATAGTTTTCCAGATATTTGCAAAAAATGTTCACCCCTTTGCCACCCCCTCCCCCCTTAACCCATGGCGCAAATCAGTGTAGCTTTCTACTGCGTATATTGAGCAGTGTATTCAATAATTTCGCATCTAAAATTCCTTTTTTTTTATGTTTGGGTTTTGAGCTATCTGTACTAGACTACAAAATGAGTATACACAACACAATCATTCTAAATAAAACTGTTCTATATCCTATGGTTACAACCGGCTCTGAGCACTATACGCTAGGCATGTCAAACTCGCGGCCCACCTCACTGTTTTGTGCGGCGCGTGGCCGGGACGAATAAAACACAAAATGCATCAGCACAAATATATAAAAATAGGAAATATGAGGTGTCTAACTCAAGTTTCAAGTACTTATACAAATGTACTAGAACTCGTCAAATGTCGGTGGCTTATGCAAGCTTGAACTATGTACATATATAGAAATTTTCTTCAATGTCCTATAAAAAAGGTTTGCTTTAGGTGGCCTTTTTTGAGCAAGAAAATATTAAGCCCCATCGTGAATTTGTTTTGTTCCGAAATTCGGTTAAAAAAAATGGTTCGGTTTGCCGTACCTTATCTGCCCCGATAGCAGCGCAAAGGATCCCGGATTCCTGTATTTGAAGAGGAAATCACTGCTTTACTGGTGCAAGCGTTTGTTTCACACCACAACAGGAATACATTTTAGTCTATTTGTAGCCACTTTGTTGTCCAAACCAGTGGCGGCTCGTGGTAAAATCTTGGTTCAGAAGGAAATATAAAAATGCACTGATTTCGGGAAGAACATGATATAATTGAATTTTTAATAGTTTATATTTTAAAAAAAAATAGTCTCAAAAAAATCCAACAGAAATTATTGTTTTAATACTACATATTATTCTTCCGCAGACTATTTCCGACTTTCGTCAGCTGGAATGTTCGTTTTCACTCCCGCACAACAAACAGGGAAAACAAAAGAGTTTTCTAAGCCGCCCAGCGCACACACATGGAGAATCCATGTATTTTATTAAATTTGCATTCTGTCAAAATCTAAATCGACCTGTGAATAAGCACATTGAACAAAACGAAAATACATTAAAACCGATTGATTCCACATATTCCCATAAAGGTATATGTTTTTTCGCGTCAATTGCCGCTTTAAATTCACGCTGGAATTGTTATTTTCCGTCACTTGCACTTGCACTAAGGAAATCACGGGTGTTTATTTTAATCTTATTTTCTTTTAGAAGACTTTTTAAATTTCCTCGAAAGAAAGTGACCGTTGCAATTTCATTCATCGCGATTTCAACAGAACAGACGTATGCGATTATACGGCATAACCTCTCTTCTTTTAGAATTTGGTTCATGCAATTTACAAGGCGCTGTGCAAAACGGCTTTGTGCTCTAGTGTAAATTTTGCACTACCCCCTTGCCCCGAAAGCCGCTATAAATAGAATAGGTATATGTATCTGTAAATAGAATAAGAGTGCGATGTGCGATTTGAGATACACATTTTCGATTTTAAGAAGTGATTTTTTTCTCAGGGGGTGCACGTGCACTTGTGCACATATGGGCGAGCCGCCACTGGTCCAAACTTAAAGCATGTTAGGGAAGCTATTATGACTCCTAAGATTTTTTTATACTACCTGGTGTTTCCATATTGAGATATTACCGCCAAAACGGGCGATGCGCCTACACCGCAGGTCGAGCAACGTGAAAATATGGAGCGGTATAAAGAACGAGGCAAGGAATAAGAAGAAGACCTGGTGTTTCCGGATGTTGGTGTTACAATGTTTTCTTTAGCTGGCCAAATTTTGGCGGAAATTAACTCACCATTCAAAAAATACGCAGAATATGGCTCGGATTTGGATCCAAAACTACGATCTCTGAGCGATCATCACATGAGTCGTCTATATCTCTACTAACACATCCCTTAACACTGAAACTAACACCGTGAATTAGTAGACGCAACAAATGGTTGCAGAGATTTTCGCTACTAAATTATATTAGGCGCTCCCATTACAATTTCGATCACAAAATATTTTAGAAACGTTACGCTGGTTAGCACCTTTCAATCTTACCGTATGAAAACTCATAAATTTAGCTAACCAGGAGCTTGCACCGCCTCTAGGTCCCATTTTCAGCAGAATTTTTCGACTCAAGGATTTTTTAAAACGAAACAGGCACTGGTTTCGGGGAAGCTGAACCGTTTCAGAATTTTCTCCAATTCTACCTGGTCCACCAATGAAAAAAATGCAACAATTTTACAGAAGACAATTTTTTCTGTAAAATTGTTTCATGACGAAAAAAAATTTTGTGTTACAAATTGTAAATTATAAATAAATAAAAATTATACTGGCTGGAAGCCAACATGAGGTATTCAGATACTGTTAGGTTAAAATGGTTCAGCACCGTTATGAACCTCTTACCCCGTCCGTGCTTAAGGTTTTGTCGCATTTATTACTTAAATTATTCAGTGAAACCGATGGTTTTACAATTTATTTTTGATCCCGAGTTCTCCATTTACATACATACATTAGTATAGATAAATCGTCAAATTTCGAAAAGTTAATCTTTCCACCCCACTAATCACCACTTTCAAAACATTCTCATGACTCGTCAGCCAGAGAAGCCTTAACAAAATTGCCGTCGTCTGGTATTATCACCGTGCCTTCCTTTATCGTCCAATTACAGGATCCGGTTATAAAAAGACACAATTATTATCGAATGAAAAAATCCAGGCAAATATCCGTATCTAAATGGTTCTTAAGTGTTTCCGGCAGCATGTAAAAATGTGTTCCTACTTCTTTGGACGTGACAAATCATATAAAACTCAGTAAGTAGATATTCAACCCAATAGATACGAATACTCGTATAAGTCCAATTCAATGTGATAAACGAGTCGAATTTAATCCGTTTCACCATAAAGAAGGGTACAAAATAGTTCAGTTTGACCGTATAATGCTCGTACATTTCATATGGAGTCGCAAGAAGTATATCTTTAATGAAAGCCTTTTTTTGTACATTAAATATTTCCTCAGATGTTCCTTTTAACACCTTCCTAACGTCCGTGATTTTACGGTCGAATCGACGCGATAATATGAGACACTATCATTTATTTTTATCTATTTAATTTGTAGGCTACACGGCTGCAGTTGGAAACCAATTTAAAGGTAAATTTCATTTCGTTGAGTGCATTTTGTGATGTTTATTTTAGAGTGCAACTGCAGCAATGCAGATAAAGAGAATATCTATGGATAAATGCGTTAAGAGGCCCGACGAGCGGTCGAACTTTGTATCAGTCTGTTTCTAATGCAGGTGACAATTCAATGCATAAGATTTTTATCTGTGCGATATGAAATGTCTTTATTTTCAAATGGGTGTTTTCTTTTTTATTTGGTCTTACATTTGACCGCTATACCAGTGGCGGCATTATTTATGCAGCGTTGAGGTTTGGTAGCCATAGAACGAGAAAGTCCACGGCTTTGGGCTTTAGGGTTAAAATATTTCCCTTCTAAACGGTTATATAGTTATGTATGCATCCTCCAATTTTAATGTTGTAATTTTATATAAGAAATTTCGTAACCCAAATCTATACTTTTACTCGTTATAAATTCCCTCTCAACGGTTTCCACCATTATATTTAAACTTAAATACCCAAAGATAAAAAAACAAGGACTATCAATTTCCCACCAAAATAATGACGTAAATTACCAAGTTAAATATGCACTCTGAAATGTCGGTGGCTATCGTTATCAGCTCATTTCGTTAATTGCGACATTTTCGTTAATTTTCCCAACATTCGGTCAATTTCTCTTCATCGCCTGTGGCGATGGATAAAAAAAAAATGCTGGAGCATACTCCACGCATTATTTACTCGTACATATTCCCAGATTGCGGCAAGGACACGGACACACAATTCAAGTGCAGTTACTATCCCTGGGCTGTTTGTCAGTGACATTTATTTATTTAAAACATCAACCCTTATCGTGCAAAAGTCCATTTCGGGAAAGAATATGTCTGCACTGCAAGTGCTCGATTTCACCCTACGGAACATGATGATGGGGGTTCGTTTTAAATTTTATATACGACCGTCAAACTGAATAAAAAATGAATAAACACAAAAACAATATGACAATCGTCAAAACTATTTTAATCAATCGTCTGTGGCATTCTTGGCGTGCAATAAATTTAGCCCAATCCCAAGGGAAAATCTCATGTTGAATAAATGAATGCGAATGACTGTGTGTATTTGTATTTTTGCTCACATGCAGACACCCCGAGAGGGTGAATTGTGAATGAAAATGGATGAATGCTCAGACTCAATATGGATAGCCTTATTACTTCCTTCCTTGATTTAAAATGCAATTTGAGACCGACGATAGCACGCGACAACTGACTGACTACCCCAAGCCCAAGAGTCTTGGTTGAAAAGGTGTCAGATTCGAAATGACACTGACAAAGGGGTGGATGGAATTAATGGATTCGTGTCCATTAAAATTCATATAAGTGGATTAAACTATACACAAATAGGCTGACGACGCTGGCGGAGTGGTATTTGCCAAATGGGAATTTCAAGTGTAATTCAAATATTTTGCAGAATAAGCATCTTTGGGAGATAGTTCAAATGTTCCCCGGGGAGATTTTGTATGTGTGTAGTATAGATTTTGAGGCAACAAGCTTTCTAAGGCCACACACAAGTCGAATCCATTTTATTATTTTATTGAAATGATCCCATTCGGCGTATTCGTAATTTTGGCAGAACGAAAGTCTCTCAAAATCATGAATTCGTCGTTTATGTACGGCCTAAGGTGTTGACATATATGTACATATTTCACCAGTGGCGTTGCTTCAAGAATTGCTAAAATAAATTTTATATTTCTAGGTGTTTCTGGCACAGTACAAATTTTTCACCATTTTGGTGTCACATGCAGGACAAAAAACACCGCGAATCGGACTCAGTGATGGGCACATAACCAAAATATGGAGCTATAATATTTTCTAACTAATTTTTTTTAATGTTATGATTTATATTTTAAGTGTCAAAAATCATTCTGACGAAAATCAAGGGTCGCTAGCCTACGGCTTTTTTTCTGACAACGAAAATCGAATCCTTTTCTTATAGTAACTTCCTCCATCATCATGTTCCTCTTAAGAAGCATCCATCATCTCTTTGCTATTCTTGTCCTGCACAAAACACAATACCAGACAAATCCCTAACAAATCACCTTATTAAGTGAGAAAAACGTCTTCCATTCCCGAAGAAAAAACCATCTGCTCTTAAATCCAACCACTTGCCACTGTCCACAACATACCACCGCACATTGTCTTATATACGATGGCGTAAATTTGGGACTACCGCAAATAAATGAAAGAAATTTATCACTTTTAGAAGAACACTCGAAATAAGGTCAATTTCTTTTCGGACTATAACCATCTCGTGGAATTTCGGCTTCAGACGAGTATGCCCAAGGAATGAGTGTGACTTCAAAACTGATTGCTGTGTATGGTGCTCGAACCTTGACCGGTGTGTCGTCGTAGGAAACTCCGAAATTTTTATGTTCTGGAACTGGCAAAATTTCCTTTTGGTGTTCAAAGATTATGTTCATACACGATGTCTGTATGTGATTTGTTGGAGAGCGAATCGAGGAGTGGTTTTAAAGTTTATATTGCTCGGGGCGCCTGATGCAATGATCGCTTAGCGACTATTGCACAATTTGCTGTATTACTCCGTCCAAAGGTTTTTATTCGTAAAGACGACTCATGTGATGATCGCTCATCAATCGCAGTTAGACAACCTGCTCTGAGCACTATATGCGTATATTTTCTACAACGCCATGTTACTGTTAGTGTGGATACTAGAATGTAGCCAGTAGCCACATCCAAAAAATACGCAAATATGGCTCAGAATTGGTTGCTAAACGATTATCGCGTGAGTCGTTTCTACGAACACAAACCTTTATACAAAATGTATGCAAATAGCGTTCTCGGACGATTCGCGAACAATCATCGCGTGAGTCTCTTCTAGCCACGAACGTAGCTAGGATTTGCTTTCGAGAAGCCTCCAACGGTCAATAAATGGTACCAATTATTTATAATTTTTAGTAGTATGGTTACAGCGATGAGTTTCTAGCAAGTAATCAAATTTTTACAATATTCATCAAAAAAATCCATTCACACTCACCGTAATTCCAATATAAATGCAATTCTACGATTGACGTAGAAAACATTATTCAAGCCAAAAATGTAATATCCAGTAATTTGCGATCCACTGTGAGTTTAATTTGAAAAATTATTGGAAAGAAGCTTCTAAAGGGTTTGGCTGGACTCAGGGATTTGGAGCGGAGCGACCTTAAATTTCGGAGCGATAGAGGGGAGCGTGGAGCGTTTTTTGGCAGACTGGAGCGGAGCGATTTTTGCTTTGAAGGTCGCTCCGCTCCGCTCCGAAAAAAAAATAAAAATTCGAGAAAAGAAATGAATTTTTTCGACGAAATTTTTTATTTTATGGAACAATTTGATGATTTTGGACGATTTAAAGGCGAAGAATTCGTTGAGAGTTGCATTTAGTCATAATCATCACTCTTTATTATTAAGAAATTCAAGATTATCCATGACAGAAAAGTCCTGTCCTGTACTCGATGAATGAAACGCCCTTTTTAATTTAAATTAGTTATTAGGTGCGTTATATTGAATGGAGTACAGGACAGCGTTCTATACGAGATGTCCGGAAACTATCGCATAAAGGCACCCAAATTATTAACTCTTCAGCTACCACACACATTTAAAGAGTTTTCAAAAATTTAATACCTACATATTTTCTTTCGGTCGTGGCTAACCATTTTTTCTAAGAATAAACCCAATAAATATCGGATAAGCAGTTTAAGCTGTGTAAAAAAAGCTTCAAAGACAACATTTTGTGATCTTACATCATAAAAAAAATTTTCCACGGAGGTCTTAGTGGTAGCATTTTTGTAGAATCATTAAATGGTTTAGCAAAGGAGTTGAGAATTCGGGATATTCCCGGTACACCTATTTTGCTGGAAATTACATTAATAATAATATTTCGGTGCGCTTATGCGATAGTTTAGTTTCCGGACACCCTATCTAGAACTACTATTAACTAGAACTAGAATTTTATGTTCAAATTTGTACGAAATTGGTGCTATTCTGCTCTGCACTTGATCGAATAAAACGCACCTATTAAGTCATATTCTATAATACGTGAGTAGATATAAGTTGAATTGATGAATTCGCGGAAAATAATAAATATTTACTAAGAACAATGAAGTTTTGTTGTATTTTGTAATGGAGCGGAGCGGGGCGTGGAGCGGAGCCTATTTCGTAGTTGTAATCTGTGATTTCAACTGCGTTTCAATTTAGAAGAAGTCTCTGTAGTTTTTAAAGCTTCAAACTCGAACAAACAGTTCACATCGCAACTTTTGCACAATAAACTTGTAGGAATAAACTTCCAGATTGTTACCACTACAATTGATTACATTGAACTTAGTTTGTTGCAACATTTCGCAATTCGCAAAAGTTTGTAACCGAGAAGGGAAGCTTATACCCCCTCTGGCAGGTGAACACCATTAGAAACTATGTACCTTGGACCACAATCTAGCATAATCATAACATATAAATTTTGCAAATATGAACAATTGCTCGAACATCGCAACGACCTGTACATCGACAACATACCTAACTAGGCCTCCCTAACACCGGTGCCAATTATTAAGTATCGATATCCCGATTTTATCCAACCATGAGCGGGTACCGGTTTCTTTTTTTAAGACTTCATTCAATCATTCAGAAAGTTACCCAATTTTCTCGGGGAAGTGCTGGTCGAATGGGCGTAAAGTAATTTGCGATCGCTAATTTTGAATTTGAGATCAAAACCAAAAACTAAAAACTAAAAAACTTTTTGGGGGATGATATGCCTGTTTTCTAAGGAAATACTCGTTGAATATGTGCGGCATGTGAGGCCAAAAACAAGGACAAAAATTATGGGGCTGTCCGCTCCAGAATGGTACCCCGATATTCTCAAGGAATAACATTTATCAAAAATTCTGTGAAAATTGTGGAAGACTATTATGTTGAAGTGCTGAAAAACCGTTACTGAACATTCAAAACGTGAATTCTTTGAGTGACACAGACACCACGCTGTCGTCGCGATTTATCTATAGAGTAAATAGCACGATCAAATGCAAAAATGCAAATATAGTGCTTTCAATATAAACTCCCCTTTCGAGGAGTCAAAAAGATTCAACCGGTTTCAACTGGCGGTGCTAAAAAACTGGAAAACGGTGTTTGAAAAAAAAACTGGCTCATAACTGAAAATTCTAGATGTAAGTTTTTATTAAATCTTAGCTCCCTGAAAGCTCTTCCCTAATTTATATCCTGGACCCATGAAATGGTCGAAATTAAAATAATAATAATTAAAGTTCGATTTACCAAATTAAAAAATTAACAGAACAACTCAACAATACCCTATTCCCGCAATTGATGGTGTTCAAGGTTTTTGTTAAAGTTGAATAATTTAGGGAAGGGTCTGGCTGGACACTCTTCTGGCTTCGTCCCTGCTACTAGCAACACAAACCTTTAATGGACTTATTTTCTGGTAAGTAGGATTGGACATGCCAAATTTAACAGAAAAAACTACCCGTCCACTATTTTAAATGTTTATTTTTATCTTAAGTATTTAAAAATAATCCAGATGTCGGAGCTAATTAATTTTCAAAGTACATTCTTAAAGTTAATTCACAGCCCTGTGCTTCGAGTTTGACCAAATCAGACTCGGCCAAAGAAACGTGACTATAAAATTAAATTCATTAACTTGTCTGCAGAGTCTAATCAATTTATGAAAAATAATTTGACGATTTGTTAATAAATATTTAGAAATAAATCGCCCGAAATTAGAGCATTCCTGAAATTTATTTGAAAAACTATACTATGTATGATCTTAGGGATTTTTCAGAAATCTGTCATCATAAAATTCATGTCTGCATGTATATTTTTAATTTCCCTGAAATGATTTTATAAAACTCACGAAAGATTAATCTTCAGTCTATAAATATGTACATAATGCATTGCAAACAATGTACAGTAGAGCGTCAATTATCCAAACTAATGTCAGCGCAGGTTTAGTTTAATAGAGTTTCCAAAATTGCATAAAAGATAATTGAAGCGAAAATGTGAAAATGCTCAAAACGACTAGAACTGAACAAAAATATTCGAAGAAAAATTAATACTGATATGAGGTTGCTATTTCAGGCACTTGAATAATTTATTTGATTCGATTAATTTCACAAGGAAAAAAGCTTCAATGCGGTTAATCATACGATCGGATAATCGACGTTCTACTGTACTTATACGTATACACTTCCATAATAAAAAAAAATCGATAGGCTAGCTAACATTATTCCTTATTCAATTAGGAAGGGAAATTAATTGACCGCGGAGATAGACATGAACGAACGGCGGCGCGCTGTTCTTGCAATTCATGTTATACAATTTACAGAATTAATTTTTTATACCATAAGCCTATACCGGCAGCTGCTGACATCTTGTTTGTAAACAATCAACATGAATATCATTTGGAACATTTCCATAAACATCAGCGTTTGTTTGACAGGTGTCTGAGCGAAAAGAGCGAGAGTGAGTGAAGCACGTTCATGGATTCATGTACATTAATAAATGCCTACATGCTGTTCAATTTCAATGTAAAATGCTGTAATGCTTTTTCTAATGTATTCCAATCTTTAAATTTGTTGCCTGCAATATTATCAGCATTTTGGAATTAAAGCTGTTGAATCAGGTACTCGTATGTACTTTTATGTTACGTATGCATATAAAGTGAGTTCATGTACAGTTTCAACGAAGTCTCCTGCTGTGATAAATGTCGGTTTGGGTACCTATACGATTGGTGAAAGATATACGGAAGACAATTTCGATGTTTTGAAAATTTGATTTTTCAACAAAAAAAGACGGAAATTTTTTAGATAGTTCCTACCACATACCTAATAGTTTTTATTAGGTGCAATTTTGTATTTTCTCCAGAGCGATTAACGAGTCTTAAATAAAAGTTATTTTTCGTTTAATGAAACCAATATATTTCGGGCGAAATATCCATCATCAGGGTTTACTATAAGATAAACAAAAAATATATAACTTTAACATTTTCTTTACATGAAAAAATAAATAAATTCAAAGTTAAAAGAATAACTGATATAGCAAAAACAAGAGCTTCTAAATTTATAGCAACTTTTTCGAATATAGATAATAGCATTATAATGGCGTTAAGGAACATGTAGTTATACTCTGTAATCTATAGTCGCTAGACATAGTTTTAGGTTAAGATTTTATGTACAATTATTGCTTTTTTTTTGCACGTTAAGGTTTTTTATATAAAAATTTTTCCTTAAATAATTATACACCACTTCAAGCTTGTTACCGCTAATTGTTATGCAAATTAATCATTAAACTATGGAGTTGAGGCTAGAAGCCGGTATCTAGATTACACAAAATTGTACAACATTATAATCCTAATATGCTTAATAAATGAATTTGATTTGAAATAAATTCAAACATTTTCCTATTTTCTATTTTTTAAAAAAACTAATCCAAACAAAGAGTTATTTCGAACAAAGAATGACAATTAGCTAGCGAAAATTGACAGAACATTTAGATGTTACGTTTTTGGACGATATGTAACATGTGTAAGTACTATAGGTGGTATACATCGTTCGTGGTATATATCGTTCAGTCCAAATTGAATTAAATTATAATAAGTATTGGAATAATCTTTTTTGTCACTTTTTTCATTGCACGCTGTTTCTTCGAATTTAATTATTTGATCGACCTCTTTAATTTGAAGTTTGGTTTTACTTTTATCGCTGGATAAAACTTTGGCCTCCTTGAAATAAATAAAATAATAAATATAATAATAATGAAATAAAATAGATAGATGGTGCACAGCAACAGGGCTCAGTATCAATCCACACAGAGCAGTCCTAGTACCATTCTCAAGGAAACTAGCTCCTACACTTGAGCGAATCTACTTAAGGCGGGTGCCTATTGCCTACTCCAAAGAGGTCAAATGCCTTGGTATCACACTCAACAGTAGATTAAACTGGAATAGCCACTTAAGCCCACGCGTGTCATGTGGACTTGCCGGAACTTCTATGGCAAGACTTGGGGCCTTTCGCCCAGAATCACGGAGTGGCTCTGGTTATATAGTACGCTAGTACGACCCGTAGTTACGTATGTTTCTCTAGTGTGGTGGCCAAAAACACCATATCGGGCGGAATAAGCTAATGGCGACCCGTGCATTGATCCTAGAAGCATCATTTGGTTCACGGATGGCTCTAAGAGCGATCACGGTGTAGGTGCTGGAGTCTTTCAGCCCAACACCAGGATCTCGGCTGCAATGGGTAAATGGCCCAGCATTTTCCAAGCCGAAATTCATGCCATTGGAATCTGTACCAGGGAGATCTTGGGACGGGGTCTCCGTGGAGCACATATCGCCATTTGCACTGATAGCCAGGCTGTAATTAAGGCGTTATCTTCACACAAGTTTGCATCGAAGTTGGTCAGCGAGTGCTTTGACCTCCTGCAGGACCTCTCCATCCGTAACTCTGTCTTAATCTATTGGGTTCTGGGTCGCAGAGGCGTTGAGGGAAAAGAATACGCGGTCGAAGACCTACCAATTTTAAACGCGTATAACTCTTTTAATTACCAATTGTTTTATTTGATTTTTTTTTATATATGAAATACATTTTATGGAAATTAGGTATGAAAGATAACATCAGACAAATGTGCACCATTTCGCTCGATACAGACATGGGCTTTTTTAGCGCATTTTCCATTACACCACGTAATGTTTCTGGTTGCAGGCTCCGTATTTCGTCTCGAATATTCTGCTTTAGTTGTCTAATAGTCTCTGGTTTATTAATATACACTTTGTCTTTTAAATATCCCCATAAAAAAAAGTCAGGCGCAGTTAAATCTGGTGAACGAGGTGGCAAAGGGAAATCTGATTTTTTTGAAATCAAACGTTTGCCAAACATTTCGCGTTGTTGGTGGTCCTAGGGTAGCAGAGTTTGCACAATTTAAATTTTATATGGGTGCATCTTAAGATCCAACTTTAAAATTCTTCGCAATGTTGTTCTTGACATGCCCAATTGGGTGGAACGACGACGAGTTGAGACAAACTGATCATTTGCCACACTCTGCCGCACAGCTTCCACCATGTCCTCAGTCCGAATATTTAGACTAGGACCTCTTCCCGGACGGTCGGCCACTGAGCCCCGTTCCTCAAAACGGTCGACCAAACTTCTAATCATGAACGCTGTGGGAGCTGACCTTGAATTAAAATATTGGCGATATTTTCGCTGTGTCATAACGATAGATCGTTGACAAGCACTTCAATTCAGAGCTATGGAATTCATGGGGATCCCATCCCATCCCCCCGGTGCTACTATTTTAATGGGACTGAATATAATGAACATTAAATAGATATGGGCGTTTTCTTGAAAATTTTGGTTGTATTCCCAGCATTGGTTTTTGAGAAATTTGATCGCCTTAGCGATGAGTGTTCGTTAGCCACTCTAACTATATGCCATCGAAATTCTAGAGATTCTATAGAAACGAGTGCTCAAAACTCGACACGATAGCACGTTGCGCTTAATATGCACAAAAAAAAATATAATGGAGAAAATGCGACTCGGAACTTATGTACATACATACATATGTATGTGGCTGTCAACTACATCATATTTGAGTACGGTTGTCGAAGCAATGTTGAATGTCGACCATGCACAATGCAGCATGCTACTTAAGGACCCACGGTAATGCAACAATTTGTATCATATTTCTGTTAGAAATTTTATTTCTCCCCCATTTTACCGAATAAACTTTTTGAAATTCTTACATTTCTCTCACACATTTGTTATTGGGTTACCCATTTAAAATGACAGCTTTGATTTAGGCTATTCGATTTGATAATAACTTCAAATTTGTCCAATTAAAAACGATAAGTGGTCTCAATAAATCTTTAAGTCACGGTAGCGAAATCTGATGGGTAAACTTAGATAATGTCGAGCTTTGATTTGTTTACATGCATTCTATTGGCTTTGATTTTAGTCATTGCGATATTCCATTATTTGATTAAAACAAATTTAATGGAATCTAAGTACAAGCATACCAAGAATTTTTACTTATCAGTCGTTTTCGACGACTTGGCTATGTAAACAAAACACACTGATATTATCATGTTGCACTAATTTTGACGTGCACATTCATTTTGTATTTTGTATAGTTAATAAGTTGTCAACAACTTCCAGTCCCCATAGTATTTTAGAAAATGTGTATGCCGATTAACCTTGCTTAGATAGGCCTGACGTAGGAATTCTTCGTCATATTCTTGAAGTATATAAATATTGCAGTGGCAAGCTAGCGAACTTAGTTTAATGATAAGAGTGTTTGACTCACAAAGCAAATTTGCAATTTTTAAATTTTTGTTGTATTCCATTTGAAAGTCATGAAAACCTTAACAATTTTAATAAGTCTTGTTGTACTTTTCGCTTTAACATTTACGTTAGTTGAATCTCAGTTAGTAAGTGCGCCTATAATAGTGGATCATACATTTTTTTTTGTAAATTAATTTGTATATTTCAGTGCTCGCATTGTTCCGGCGATGGTGAATGTGGCAGTGGAAAAATATGTCTTCAAAGATTTGTTGGTTCCCCAAAAAGAATGATGGGATGCTGTGATTTCGCTTGAGAAATAAGAACAAATTTATTTAAGCTTAAGAATAACAAAAAACAAAAAAAAATTAAGTGATATAATCTTTATATTATTTATTAATTCAATGATAATAATTAATCAGATTCATTTATGAATTACTATTTACCAACGGGTTATGGTGATGCTTATTAAAACAGTATCAATAAATGTGTACATAGCTACACCTCAAATAAGTTCATAATAAATCGATGTTTTAATCAGTTTTTTTTCTAAACCCTATCGAAAATCGCGTATCTTTAACAAAACAAAAAAAAAAGAATCCCTCCTTCATAAATCATCCTTACAACAACTTAATCCTATCGATTGGTTAAATCAGGAGAATAACCTCCACGACGACGTTTGACGTTTATCATAGCAAACACAAAATTTTTCGCTAATATTAAATTTCTAATTTTTTTATAAAATTCATAAGATTTAATATTAAATTCATAATTTTATGATTCATTTGCTCGTTCACTTCATCTGTAAAAGTGGTTTCGCGGATTGGTGTAGTGATAAATCATAAATTTGTTCGAAAAGTGTTTAGTGGTTTGCATTTTTTACCTGCCGCTACGGTCTTTGTTCTTTGTTTTCATTTGGTCCAGTAGTCATTTCAACTCGGCTTAACTGAGTTATCTGGGCATACATTTTCGTACTAGCATATAGCGCAGTGGTAGCGTGTACGACTCACGCCCGTGAGGTCCAGTGTTCGAATCCCACATTTTGCAATTTTTTTTTCTTTTTGTTTTTTTTTTCTCTTTTTATTAATTTATTAGTTTAGTTCTTGTATTAAAATGAATTGTGTTTGCGAGCAATTTTACAAAGTCCAAATTGACGGTCTATCTCAGCTCGTTTCGTCGTTGCAGAGCCAACTTAGCAAGCTGAGATCCCTTATGAAATCTGTAAATTGTTGTGAAAACAATTCCGAAGCATTGCGAGATAAAAATGTAAATTTAAAAAATAAGAAGAGTAATATAGGGAAAGACACTAAGAAAAAAACTAAAAATATTATTTCAATATCTTCTGAGCAATCTTTCGTTAGCCATGAAGCGGGGACTTCCACTGTTATTTCAGATTCATCTTCTACAATTCCTTCCAACGTTGACAAAAATCAATCTCCGATTGATAAATTTGTCACAGTTCGTAAGAAAGGGAAACATATTAAAAAACCTTCTCCTGTTGGTGATGTTATTCCCAAAAAGAGTGATAATAATAATAGGCGACACAAAGGAATCTTCGGTATCGATCAAGCTAATGATTCTCTTCGAAGTGTCCCCAGTTTCAAGGTATTCCATGTTTCTAAGTTGCATGCTTCGGTAAAAGCAGACGATTTAAAGGAATATGTAATGAAAAAACTTAATTTAACAGATGACAGCTTTCTTTCGGTTTATCCTCTGATAAAAAAAGATTGTGATATTTCCAAATTAGTTTCAATCAGTTTTGGTTTGAAACTTCCTCATGAATATTCTAAGCAAGTGTTTTGTGCCAACTTCTGGCCCAAGGGCATCAACATATCACCCTTCAAATTTTCAAAAAACGACAAACGCCAAAACAGTGTCCAGCAGAACACATAATTTCCAATTCATTTTTCTCGGTCTATTATCAAAATGTTGGCGGTCTTCGTTCAAGAACAAATGACTTTTACCTTGCAGCTTCACAAGAAGATTATGCTGCCATTTGCTTAACCGAGACTTGGCTTCACACAGACATAACAAATGAAGAACTTTTCATAAGAGACTATGATGTCTATCGTCGCGACCGTTATGAGGCTTCGACTAAGAGAGGAGGTGGTGTTTTGGTAGCTATCAAAACAACATTCCCATCTCATGAAGTTGAGCTTTTTCATAAGGACGTGGAACAGATATGTGTTTCTATCAATGTTTCTCGCAGCGAAAAAGTATATATTTTTAATAGCTATTTACCACCTTTGAGTTCAGTTGATGTTTATAACAAACATGTAGATAATATCTCCAAGCTATTTGCATCTTTTGAGGAAAAAGACAAATTGATTGTTGTTGGGGATTTCAATCTTGGTAATATAAGTTGGTACTGGAACGACGACGAGAAAAAAAATCTGCCGCGTGATTTACATCTTGAGTGTGAATCTGTTCTAACAGATTGTTTGTTTGCAATGGATTTGATGCAAGTGAATCTTGTTAAAAATTCGATTGGTAGAATTTTAGATCTAATATTTGTTAGTACTTGCTTGAATGCTTCTGTAATTAAAGTAGATAAACCAATTTTGCCCAATTCAATCCATCACAGTGCTCTTCTTCTTGAGTTTGTTTTTTATGATTACATTGAAGAAGAGCCCGAAGTTATTCCTACTAGAAATTTTCAAAAAGCCCAATTTGAAAAACTAAATTCAACATTTTTTAATATGGATTGGGCTCCAGTTATATCGAATAGTAATCTTATTGAAAGTTATACAATTTTTAATTCAATTTTAAATAAATCTATTCGCAAGTACGTTCCTTTAAAAAAGAATAAAATAAAAGCAAAAAATCCTTGGGCTACCAAAGAATTGTTCAAACTTAAGAGAGCAAAAAATAAGGCCCATAAATTATACAAGAAGTCATCCTCTCTTGCCAATAAAGAAAATTTCTTTAGATTGAGAAGAGAGTATGAATTAATGAATAAAAATCTTTACAAACAGTATATTGCGAGAGCTGAAAATAATATAAAGAATGACAGTAAGACATTTTGGAATTTTATAAACAGCAAGCGTAAGAATACGGGAATCCCAAAAAATTTAGAATTCAATGGCAATTTTTACAAAGATGTTCAATCGGTTTGTGACGGATTTGCTAGATTTTTCAGTTCAGTTTACAAAGTGCCAGACTCCGTTTCATCAGAAATGAATGCTAACATCAATGGAAGTCAGAGTGCATTGGTCCCTCGGATAGCTCAGGAGGACCTTACGAGTGCTCTTGAGATTTCTGAGGATGACCTATTGAATGCTATGCGTGATCTTGATGTTAGTATTCAGGCCGGACCTGATGGCATTCCTAATATATTTTTGAAGAATTGCATGCAATCGTTATGTCGTCCTTTAGCCTTTATTTTTAATTTGTCCTTGACTTCAGGTGTTTTTCTTGATGAATGGAAAGTTTCATACATAACGCCTGTTCACAAAAAGGGTCCGAAGCATCTTATTGATAACTATAGACCCATAGCTAAAATATCTGCAATACCGAAGTTGTTTGAAATGCTTATTAAAAATAAAATAGATGTTTTAATTAGCCGTTTGATATCGCCATGTCAACATGGATTCCTGAAAGGAAAATCAACTTCAACAAATTTGGTATCATTTACTAAATTTGTTGCTGATGGTATTGAGCAGGGAATGCAGGTTGATGTGGTATATACCGATTTTTCGAAGGCTTTTGATAGAGTAGATCATAATATTTTACTTAAAAAACTAGAACATTTAGGAATACAGTCAATTTTTCTAAGCTGGGTGAGATCCTATTTAACGGATAGGACTCAGTTGGTGAAGTTAAATGGCTGTACATCTCGCTCTGTTATAAAGTGTTCATCAGGGGTTCCGCAAGGAAGCCATTTAGGACCACTTTTCTTTTTAGTTTTCATAAACGATATCATCCAAAATTTTAAATTCGTGCGTGTATGGCAGTATGCCGATGATATGAAAATCGCTATGAAAATACGCAACATTGATGATTGCCTTAAGTTGCAATCCGATTTAGAAAAGCTGCAATTTTTGGTGCGGCGATAATAATTTAAATTTAAATGTTAGTAAATGTAAAGTGCTTAGCATATATAAATTGAAAACTCCGATCTTCTTTGAGTACTCCTTAACAGGTAGTGTTCTTGAAAGGGTTGCCGAAATATCAGATCTTGGTGTAATTTTCGACCATGAGCTTTCATTTCGACAACACATTGATTACATTATTTCAAAAGCGAATAGTATGTTAGGATTTGTTAAACGTAATGCGCGCGAATTTAATGATGCTCTTACTTTAAAAATATTGTATGCAGCTTTCGTTCGTTCGCACCTGGAGTATTGTTCTATTGTGTGGAATCCGTTCTATAAGGTGCATATCGAGCGTATAGAAAGAATTCAACACAATTTTACACGGTTTGCCATTTATGAAATTGGCTGGCGTTTCAAGCCAGATTATAAAACTCGCTGTTCCTTATTGGGTTTACAAGCCTTAGATTATAGAAGAACATTTTTAAACGCTATGTTTATAAGAGACCTGTTTTGCTCTCATATTGTTTGTGAAGATATATTAAATAACTTTCAAGTCAGAAATATTCCTCACAATTTGCGGCGGAACAACCTTCTTGTTCAGCCTTATCATAGAGTAAACTATGGGCTTAATGAACCAATTACAAGGTCAATTATTCTTTATAATAGTTTGAAGGACTTAGTTAATTTTAATTGTACTAATAAACTAATGTTTAAAAGAAGTTATTTTGATAAATTTCCTTATTAATATATTTTGTTTTCAGTTTTTTTTTTACGATCTGCTAGAGTTTACACTCGATTGATTGATTAGTCACTTACGTACGGATAGTAAGTAAAGTGATGCCGAGAAGCCTAGTCCCGGGACAAAAGTTTCTGTGAGGCAAAAAAAAAAAAAAAAAAAAAAAAAAAATATTCGATTAGTATCGAAAATCCAAATTCTTAAACTTCACCTGGCCAATTTTAGCACGCAACCTGTCTTCTGTAAACCACAAGAAGCAATCTTTTTTTCACGTCGGGTTTAAGTTCAGTATACATTCCACCACCACGGTCGACATTGAGCGCCTTTTCGTCTTGGCCATCCCATACAAATCGATTAATAATGGAATTTTATGCAGCACCCATGTCAGACTGAAGCCACCTTAATTTTGCTAAGTAACTGATATTTTATTTATGGGTTCGGTATTTCGGTATAGGCTGCTTTTTGTATATAGGTTCACGGTAATACCCCGTATTGCAGAACATGGAAGAGTTGAGAAGACAGATAGAATGGACATAAGGACGACACAGACCGGACTTTCGTGCGGTCGACCAGAAATGACCGACATCATTTTAATTCCTTGTCAGTGTAGACATGGATCACACATAGTGTGGTCGGAGGATATTGGCTAAAGTTGGTTTGTCTTGTTTTCACACGGAGACCGGCCGGTTGGCCGGCGCGTACCTTTTACTTGCATTCGACTTGTGACCATTTTAATTGGCATCTAGTCGACTGAAAATGACTTGTGGCTTTGAGGACATATAGGCATATTGTATAATGAATGAATGTTGCCATCATGCTGGAATACAAAATAAATAGAAACAGAATTTTCAGGTTCGACTTTACCAGCACGTTTTCCTTTCCCATTGTCGTTGTTGTTATCGCATTGTTGCATGATTTACATGTGACTCATATACTTGAACGGGGAGGAACGATGCGTACACATGTAACTTCACTGCAGGGCTTACACGGACTTTGCAAACAGTTACATACTGTAAGGTATATTAGTAAGTGTAAGGACGTTAGTAACTGTAAGGAATAAAACATTAAGGGCGGAATTCATAGTTATTTAAAAATTCAAAATTTTTAAAATATTTCAAAGTGTTTGAATAAGGATCTGTCAACAAATATATGAATTCATATAAGGTTACTAGATATGTAGCTTGACGAATAAGGGAACCCTTTAGGAAACCCTTAAGGAGTTTGCTTACTGGGCGACTACGTTAAGGTAAGGTTTCCCTTAGTTATAAGTGGGGACTATGAATGTGGGGAGTCATATCAACGGGGACGTCAAGTACGTTATATATCCGTTGTTTGGTCTCTATTTCATGGAAACACAACGGAGCCTCCTGAGCCAAGACATTTTCAATTATTCTAACAATGAACTAAACAATTTACAGAAGAATATAGGGCCCTATATATTTTTTTTCCGCTCGAAAAAAAGCTCACGCTCAAAAATAGTATTGTCAGTCTGAAAAGGTTCTTCTGTAAATTGTTTAGTTCATTGTTAGAATAATTGAAAATGATATGATATGACTCCCCACATGCCTACCTCCGATAAGAGATTAACTAGTGACCATTTTGTACTTTTTGGGCCTGTCGAATCAGAAGTTTTCTTCACAAAATTAGTTTTAGACTCTTGGCACCCTTCTGATTCCAAAACTACCAAAATTAGCCTTGCTGTATTTTTTTGACTGTACTATTTTTCTTTACGTTGCCTATTTGTATATATATATAATTCAAATACTCTGCAACTGCAATTATAAACTAAAAGGGGCTATAATTGATTTCAATTTTCGAATACATAGGGAGTTACACTATTTGATTTAAAAAATTGATTTCCAGGTTACACATAAAGTTTCAACCGTGCAGTTTTCTTGGGGCTCCTAATTTTAGCACCTTTAATTAAGATTTTGGCTAAACATCCTCCAACTTAAGAAATAATAAATCTGACTAAGGCGCCGCATATAACTGGACATTTGAAGCTGATGTCGCAAGTTGAGTGTTGATGCTATTTTCCAAGAATGATATACGGTAGTGTTTCTAGTTCACGTTACCTTCACAATAATTTTCGATGCAAACTACATGCTGAAATAAAAAAACTAGGGGGCTTCGCCACCTGCTCGCTTCGCTCGCCAACCCCGGGGCCGAGGCTAATTTCGGGCGCGGCCGAAATTTGGATACCCTTCGCTTGGGCTAAAAGTTTTTTCGGGCGTACCTATGACTTGTATTTAATCCCCCTCCTCATTCTTTTTCTTCCGTCTTGACAAAAGTTTTGGGCTTGGTTGAAATAAGTGGGCAAATAAAAATATTTACTCGGAAATTTTATTGGGGTTGCGGGAGCATGACCCCACAGTACGATTCCATTCGTTTTTAACTTTTTTTGTTGCTTTGGTAAAGACACATTAACTCAAGGTTTTGTGAAATTGGTGCAACAAATATTTCTTAGAAGAACCAAAATGGGGGTTGGGTTTGTATGGCCACCCCATGACCCCATGGTCAGATTTGATTAATTCTTAGATATCTTTTGTGTCATCAAGAGAAACACGTTTGTGTGTAATTTTGTTGAAATTGGTGAACAAATAAAAAAGTTTTTCTTAGAAGAACCTAATTTGGGGGGTTGGATTTGTATGGCAGCCCCATGACCCCATGCTCCGATTTTATCCATTCTTACATATGTTTTGTGTCAACAATAGAAATACATTTGTGTGAAATTTGGTTGAAATTGGTGAACAAATAAAAAAGTTTTTCTTAGAAGAACCTAATTTGGGGGGTTAAGTTTGTATGGCAGCCCCATGACCCCATGGTCCGATTTGATCCATTCTTGCATATATTTTGTGTTATCTATAGAAACACATTTGTGTGAAATTTAGTTGAAATTGGTACACAAATAAAAAAGTTTTTCTTAGAAGAACTCAAATTGGGGAGCTAGGTTTGTATGGCAGCCCCATGACCCAGTGATCCAATTTGGGTGAATCAAACATGCAAACAGCCTGCAACAATAAGAAGCACGTGTGCAAAATTTCAGCTCCGTAGCTTTTATAGTGGCCGAGAAAAACGCACTGCAACAGACGGACAGACGGACAGACGGACAGACAGACAGACAGACAGACAGACATCGCCCAATCGATTCATCTCGTCATGCTGATCATATATGTATACTTTTTATATGGTCGGAGATGCTTCCTTCAATGCGTTACAAACTTCATGACAAAGTTAATATACCCTTTCACTCTATGAGCGAAGGGTATAAAAACTTAACTCGAGGCTTAGTTAGAGTAATTTGTTCTGCTTACGAATAAAATACATAATGGCCGACCTATTTGGTCTATTACCATGGCTTGGAAACTTAGCGCACAATAAGAATGAGGGTCTATGAGTAAAGGGGTGAATCTACTTCTCGTAGAAAGCAGTGGCGCACGAAGGGGTTTTTGGGGTTTAATCTTGCATCTAGTTGGCAATACGCAAGAGACTCAGCATCGTGATATTCCAGATGTCCTACTAGTGCCACAAGCCAATTCTTTAAGTTGATAATTATGGCGAAGCTCTGATCAGCAGAGAAATATTGAGGCAAGCTTAGAGTAGGCATTAATAGAAGGAGAAGAAATGCCACTTAAAAAGTGTGCTGAGAGCATAAATGTATGGGAGAGGAAAATAAGGGAGCAATAAATGACTACCATTGGTGAAACAAAGCGATTTGACACAAGTAGAGTAACAGTACTCTTCAATTCAAACAAAAGTCCATGCTTAGACAACCGACTGTTAAAGTCAAGGAGAAGGAAGAAGTTTAGTTTCGGTCTAATATTACGACTAATATAACGTCCAATTGTTTACAAACAACGCACACGAATGTTTGACACAAGTACCAGTTTACTGTTAGATGCTTGCTCCACCGTGTGTTAGATTCTCGCCACATTTTCTATTTGTCACTTTGTATGGAATTCGTGATTTTCGTCCACTCCTTCTATTATTTCCTACTCTAAGGAAGCAAGATTATGTCTCTCTCTGAAGTTGGACAAATGAAAGCGATAAAATCAAGCTGTATTTATGGTTCACAATTTTTCTACTAACTTCTGTAATTTGCGTTTTAGACTTGCAGTCAGCTGTCAGCATTATCCGAGGAGAGTAGCAGATTTGAGCTCCAGATCGCCTTTCTAGTTGACCAGTCAAAATGGAAAAAAAATCTAAGTAAATGACTGATTTTGTTGTGCTTAGCAAGTCTAGGATATCCGCTCGAACTGGGCTCACTTGCCAACGTGTTTTATTTTTGCCTAAACTCCTCCTGAATAATTCAGCGTACGACCGTTGTTGGAGAGTACGGTGCAAAGAGTTTACCAAACGATAAATGCTAGCGTCGAGGCTCGTGCTCGATTACCGCAGTAATTAATATCAAAGCCTCAATTTCGATGAGAAAATATGCTTTCCTGACTAACACATGCTTTTATTCTCTATCTCGGGAAATTTCGTGCAACACCTGAGAGGCTCTCATCTTTTGGCCTGCACTGGCTTTGAATTAATTGGCACTAGCAGTGTTTGTTCTCATGCGGCACACAGACGATCAATCTGAATCCATTTTGTTGGATTTATGTTCTATCAAAATCGAAGAAAATGTATGAATTTGATAGAACGAAGAATAAAAAAAATGGATTGGAATCGACTCCTAAGATCTGCCTCCAATTTTCATGGTTTTAAAATTTGGATTAGTGTCCTCTTAAAATTCTCGAAGTACATCATTATATGTAGTTGCGATTCTTAAAAACTATCCACTAAAACGAGCAAAAAATAGCAAAAAAGTATAGGTTGTGCATGACTTTTGACTTCATCAAAAATTTGTGAATTGATTGTTTAGACTCTAATTGGTAACATCGTCACCAATTCTTATTACTATTAACCTACACTTTATTAAAAGTGATAGTATGAAATATAAATCTCAAAAAATGTAAAGTTCTCATAATACTTTTGGGTCTAGTGCATAATTTTCCAAGCAAAGGTTTAGGCCCGTATTTATGAACATTCCTTAACTCAAGGAGACTTTTTTGTCTCCTTTGACCAGGGTTGTGCTTTGTTCCTGATGTCACCGCCGCTATGCGAAAGTCCACAGGTCAAAGAGACCTTGGGTCAAGGATTCCTAAATTCAATAAATTAAATGTCATTCCCCTTACTTTTTCATAGAAAAAAAGTCTCCTTGAGTTAAGGAATGTTCATAAATACGGGCCTTAGAGTATTATATATCAATGCAAAGGAAATTATATGTTGTTTATTTCGCCATTAGAACATTTTGCGATCAGACAAATAGTTTTATAGATATTGCGAAACACCAATATTTCCTATCTTTGTCACCTCTCCCGCCTTAAAGTGACGCACAAACGAGTACATATATCTTTTTACGGCATACAGATGGGAGTGTATGTAACATTTTGGCATCAAAACTTTTCCTATTTTTTATGTTTGGGTCTAGAGCTAATTTCATCGTACTATATTAATTGATAAATAGAAATATGATGATTATGATGTTGTCTAGTGGAGCCCTAAATGATCACATGTGGCTCGCGAGCCGTACTTTACCGACCACTGTCCTTTTTTAATTTTTATAAGCATAATCTATCTTTGAGGTGAAATTTCTATGCCAGTCCCATTATTCTGTAGAGAATTTCTGTTCAATTTCACATAATAATGAGTCACAGCCAAGAAATTTATTAAAAATTCGTAGATAAAGGGGTCGCTTTTCGTTGCGAAAATTATTTCCAATAAAATGCACAGAAAATTATATGACAGGGCACTCGTTATTTTCTTTTAGTAAGACCCGATTACTTGAATACTCGATACCTCGGAAACTCCATAACTCGAAGTAAAATCGTTCTCTATCGAGTTTCACAAAATGATAAGTTCTGGGACTCTCCACTGTACGCCGGAATATATATATAATATATAATTGGGCCAAAATTTGACCGCTATGTGGGATCTTTGGGCGCCCCAAGTCTAATCGAAATTTTGGAATATTTCGAATTTCTCTACAAAGTTTAGAGTCCTAGCTATCACTAATTGGAAGTTACAGTCGCCGAAAGGTCCAACAAAAATATAAATTTTTATGTTTTTAAATAGAAATTTTGGAAAATTTGGATTAAAACTTGAACTTCGTGAACTTCCAAACGGTGATAGTTGGGACTCTAAACTTTGTAGAGAAATGCGCGCCGGATCTTTGTGAAATAGTTTCTTTGCCTTGA
This sequence comes from Microchrysa polita, assembly GCA_949715475.1. Taxonomy (NCBI): domain Eukaryota; kingdom Metazoa; phylum Arthropoda; class Insecta; order Diptera; family Stratiomyidae; genus Microchrysa; species Microchrysa polita. The sequence goes on along the minus strand of OX454415.1, from coordinate 126,195,467 downwards.
TCTTAATGGGTTTAGCGCACCTTTGAATTGGCGCCCTGTTCAAATGCACAATCTGCACATATACTAGATCCGGCCCTGGTTGTGAGTAACGCTTTTAGCGGTCTTTCATTAACAAAAAAAAAATCTAACGTTTACGTGTTTTATAGAGTTGCTGTCCATTTGTCAGTAGCAATTAAGGCTCCGCGCTCGAATTTGTTACCATTAATTTATAAATGTTTCATTTTTTACCGGAAATCCCAAATGTTTGGGATTAAATCAAAGGGACGAATACTCGACGGACCATACTTTCAATTTTCGACAAATGATAAAACTCGCGAAAATCATTCGTTTAAAAGGTCTATTTACAAAAAAGCAAGTACATCAAAATTCAATACAAAAGTGTTCAAAAATGCAATGATCAAATCAAAATACAAGGTGCCGAAAAACGAGTCAAAAGGTACGTTCCCGGATGGGGTCAACAATTCAAGTGTACGTTACTCTAATATTGACTTGCCTTGAAACCTCGTATCGAACGATAGAAACGTTAAAACGTTACAAAGGGCTCAAGGCTAAATCTAATACAAATCAAATACATGAGTATGTATGTAATGACAAAGTATGTACATATTAGCAAATATCGTATAGATTCAAGTATGTGATAACTTTATCCAAGATCTCAATAATATCATGTTGCAGGATTCTAGTGTTCTAATCGGGTCAAATATGTATACATAGGGAGAATTCACATTGTAAGACAAAACCGGACGGGTAAACTTGCAAGACCTTAACCATCGTTCTTACAATCTGAATTGCACAATGCTTGTCTGCTGGCCACTACAAAAGCTCTCGCCGTCCGTTTATTAGCACAAACAAACACCCGGCGAGAGCTTTTGTAGTGGCCAGCAGACAAGCATTGTGCAATTCAGATTGTAAGAACGATGGTTCTTGTCTTGCAAGTTTACCCGTCCGGTTTTGTCTTACAATTTGAATTCAGCCATAAGCTGATCAGCTGATCGGCTGATAAATGACATTAAATGTAAACAAATCAAAGTAAACAAATAAAGTATACAATTCAAAGGTGAGTAATTTTGTTAAATTCAAAGTATTCCAATTAACTAATAATAGTTATTGATTTTGCAGATCTACTATGATGAAAATAGCGACGACAGCGATGATGATGATGACGCCGAAGATAACGGTGACACCGATGATGCGGATGACGAATATAATTGTGATTTTAATAGACGGAAGAATGTTCAGATAAGTATTCGATTACGTAATTCCCGAGTGTACGACAAGATACTTTGTGTTTCCATTTGTGTTCTTACTTTTCAGGAACGTTCGGACAAAGCGTCAAAGACGAAAACATGGGGCCGATATTGATATTTGCAGAGACGATGAAGTTTCAATTTCAACAAAGAGTGCGACGTCTTCGACGGCGAAAAACGGATACAAACCAGTGAGGAGAAAACCAAACACCGGACATGAGCTCCAGCTTTCTTACAGTTCGCTTTTTATGAAGTGCTAACCAAAATGCTACCCCAAAAATTTAATAATTAAAATAATTTTAGTTTGATGATTTCACAATTAGGCCAGTCAATTACCGATTTTAGGTCGCAAAAAATTGCTCGGGTCTGGTTTTTTGGGATATTGTTAGGATAGATACTAGAAGTGTACCACTAAGTTTGCAACTTCGAAAAACCTGTGCTAACCCCGTGACCCTCAAAAAACCTCAAAATTTTCGGACTTTTTTCATACTTTTGTTTGTAATTTCTAAAAGGTGCTTCCTATAAGCAAGTCGTCCACTGCATTTTTAAAGCTAAGAAAATCTTCTTTAATTTGAGTGTAACTCCAGCTTTGTAGGTGCAAAGGTTCCCAAGATACAGCACTTTAAAAAATGTGCTTTTTTTGTAAAAAAGTCCGAAATTGTATTTTAGGAGGTTTGTATGACAGCCCTATGACGTAATGTTCCGATTCCATCCATTCCTAGATATGTTTTGAGGCTTTACTAGGAACACATTTGGGTGGGGTTGGGTAAGATTGGTTCATAAAGAAAAAAGTTTTTCTTAGAAGAACCTGATTATCAGGGGTTGGTTTGTATGACAGCCCTATGACCTAGTGTTCCGATTTCATCCGTTTCTAGATATGTTTTGAAGCTTTACTAAAAAACAGATTTGGGGGAAGGGTGGTTAAGATTGGTCCATAAAGAAAAAAGTTTTTCTTAGAAGAACCTAATTTCCAGAGGTTGGTTTTTATGACAGCCCTATAACGTAGTGTTCCGATTTCATCCGTTCCTAGATATTTTTTTTAGGCTTAACCAGCAACATACTTGGGTGAAGTTTGGTTAATATTGGTACACAAAGAAAAAAAGTTTTTCTTAGAAGAACCTAATTTTCAGGGGCAGCCCTATGACCACATGGTCTGATTCCATTCGTTCCGACATATATACAGCTAAGGAACTGGTTTATAACTTCATGTCAGATGACTTTCTCTGTAAAATGCGCATTTAAGCCGATATTCAGCTCGGAACATGACTGAAATTACAATTTCGAACTTTTTTTCAAAAAACAATGTTTAAAGTGCTGTATCTTGGGATCCTTTGCGCCTACAAAGCTGGGGTTACACTCAAATTAAAGAAGATTTTCTTAGCTTTAACAGTGCAGTGGACAACTTACTTGTAGGAAGCACCTTTTAGAAATTACAAACAAAAATATGAAAAAAGTCCGAAAATTTTGAGTTTTTTTGAGGGTCATGGGGTTAGCACAGGTTTTTCGAAGTTGCAAACTTGGTGGTATACTTCTGGTATCTATCCTAACAATATCCCAAAAAACCAGAGCCGAGTAATTTTTTGCGACCTAACGCCTTATTTTTCGGTTTATTGACTGGCCTAAATCCTATTTTGTATACTTTGTTTCGTTATCAATTATAACCAGGTGGGTTTGTTTTTAGCGATGCTTATCCATATGCATTTAAACCAAACTGGCTAATTATCCTTTGAACTGTAGATTTTAAGCTCACAAGGGAAACATTTCACGATGAGTGAAGACTTCAGAATGAATGCTTGAACGTGGCTCCTCATTAGCATTTAAATCTGCAAAACTAAAATTGGATTTGACGAATCACATGAAAAAATGAATGGTAAAAAGGACTTATTGAAAATGTCTGCTCTCCAGTTTTACCCTTAATTTTGGATTCTCATTTAGCATATAAACTGATCGTATTTCATGTCAACCTATTCGTGCCATGCGCAGAATTGTGACTGCAGATCTATCCTATGACATTTTACATAGGACACTTGATGTCTATTGTTTGATGCTTTTAGCTTTCCATTTTTGTCTCTTCGCCCCTGATGGCAGAATCTCCGATTTTTATTCCAGTCAAACTTAACTTTAACTTTAACTTAGTCTATTGCGATAAAGTTATAAATTGTTGACGTTTTGACAGAGATTTGGCAAATTTGGAAAAATGTAGGTCCAGCCAAAATGATTTGTACTCGTATCTATAAGCCATTCAAGATAGAAAAATTTTCAAAACTGTTACAATACAACAAATGTACCCTGAGTAGCATCCTCATATAGACAATGGGGGATACTGTAGACAAAAATTTCAACTGAAATTTAGTTTCATTATTTTTTATTTCTCAATAATCGCAATCCGAAATGCACCAACAACCAGACTTTCGAGTCATAATGGCTTTTGGAAAATAAGCAAAGCTAATACTACCTTCCGATGGAAACCAATTACATTCTCCTCATAATAGAAAATATTTGCTATCGCTCCTTATTTTCTTCTTGCCTGTATTGTATGGCCACTTCTGGACAGCGAAGGTCATTCCTCCAGGCTGACAACCCATATAAATGCTCTCAGCATTCTGCCCTATTCTAGACGACTTTTTACCAAATAATACATGTGATCAAAGCTCAAACGTAGCACAAACCATTTTCTACTTTTCCATTGACGAGGGTCATATATATAGGAAGAACAATAAAATTTATTGTCCTCCCGACTCCCGAAGTGCGGATACTTGAAAATCGATTGAAATCGTCAAGAATATGCGGCGTAACTGAATGGTGAAAAATGTGTGTCCTCTCTTCTTTGCCACTCGTGCAGTATGAAATTCAATTTCTATGAATTTTCACCATAGAATACATCACAGCCCGTTCAACCCGTTCCAATACTTTGCAGTTTCACTCGCTATAGTAGCGTATGCAATAAAAATGAACGTATAAAGGATTCTCTCTCCTCAATTCAGATATACTTGTTTTTCAATTCACGGATATCGCACCCATTCTATTCAATTTTTTCGAATATGTATTTCAATTGCACGCGAGCTTAGAAAAAGGACGAATCGCTTTTGTTGAAAGTGATTTTTTTTTTCGCACGATGAAAGGTTGGTTTGAAAAAGGGCTTTTTTCGTATTTTATTTTATTTTTTACTTTTGATCCATTTCAGAGTGTGATTTGGATGGATGTGGTGAATGTGACGACGATATGAATGATGATGGGATTGAAAGTCGCGCGGCTTTGGACCATCAATAAAATGTATATTTCGCGCGAGCAAAAAAAAAATGTATAAGTGGTTGAGTGGAATGGAACAATAAAAGGATTCAAGTAGCGATGAAGTGGTAAATTAAAGTATTTTAAAATGGCATGAAATATTGATGACACTTGGTGGTTTCTATTATATAAATGTAAAAATGAAGATTTTTTAGAATGTATTTAATGCATCTGGAGGGCTTTTCAAATTGAAGGTACATAGGTGTTCAGGTGACGACGGTTGTACTGCTCTTGGTATAAGGACGTTGGTTCGGTGGCAACTCTAGTTCTCATAGAATGAACGAGTTTTGTTAAACACAAGATGGAAGTATAAATTCTTCTCTTTTTTTCGAGTCACTCGCGTGAAAATCTTTTTAAAAAGTCCTAAACTGTCTTAATCACCACCAAACGTGTTATATGCAAATTAATGTCGTTATGCCAACATTTACATCCAAACAAGATGTCAAAAAGTACGTTAGTATCATCTTACAACATCTTTAAAATACCTTATCTATATCTTGCTACAACGCATCCTTCCATTCTGCTACTAATTTACATATTCACAGGATAACATTGATAAACGGTGGTAATTGATGCTTTCAATACCCGCAAAACAGAATCTTATCTCGTCCGAATTTTGTTTGCGTGCTTTTTTTGAGAATTTTTAACCCATCCTATAATTAAATGGGGCCATATCAAAGGCCTAATAATAAGCAAGCTTAATTCTTTTCCATTCTACAGCATTTGAAGATGTTCATTCTACATCATCTTCCAACGGGTTAAAACTGCAAATACGCAATTCTGATGGACATGCCAGCTGCGAGCTGCTTTTCCAATACTACGGTTTACTTTTGCCTACCTTCGTGGGCATCGAGTCGAGATCGAGAAGCTGTGTGGGATGATGACATGGGTCATGGCACAAGATTGTAAAATAAATAAATTCCAAAATACCCCCGTAAAGAAAATTGTCTGAAAAAAATTGCAACGTCCAGAAGGATGTTATGTATGTGTAGCCTGGCACTGGCATTCACCTTCAAAGTGAAGTACTTTTGGCATGTTCTTCTGTGGTAAAAGTTTGGCTGGCTGCTTGTGCTTCTTTTGTAATAGGTACATATTTCATTCACACTCCACTCCAGTCAAGCATGCGGTATCGATAATAATTTATCAAGCATACAAAATAAGAACATATTTTCAAGAACAAAACGAATCAAGTTTTGTATGTTGTTCTTTTTAGTCTAGTACATATAGCTCAAAACCTAAACATCCAAAAAGAAAAGAAATTTTTGATGCCAAATTGTTGAATACACTGCCTAATATACGCGGTAAAAAGTTACACTAATTTGCGCCATGGGTTAAGGGGGGAGGGGGTGGCAAAGGGGTGAAAATTCAGTTTCTTGCAAATATTTGGAAAACTATGAGTCTGACCTTAAAATGTCCTGAGGACGAAATAAACTACATAAAATTACCTTTGTAATGATATGTAACAGTCTAGAGATTTTTTCAGAAAATTATACCTTAGACCCAAAAGTATTATAGTGAATTTACATTTTTTGAGTTTTACATTTCGCACTGTAACTCTTGATAGAATATACCTACCGTCATAAGATCTTGTCAATATATTGATAACAAAATGTATTTGATTTGAACCAAAAATTGGAGTACTCCAATCATTAACGCCCCCCTCACTGCTCCTAACATTTTTCAAAAAGGCATGCCTGTAGCTTCTTTGTAAATTGAGCCAGGCAGATCAAATTTGATGGGGTGCCTATTCTAAGCTCCATTATCCTCCCCACCAAAAATTATTAGCATCGGATCAAAACTAAAGGTACCCCCCATACAAAGTGAAAGAAAATCCTAAGAAATTTCACGTTTTTCCACTTCTTAATTCTATGTAAAATACAAGAAAACAATTTATCTCTTAGAACGTCATTATAACAGTTGATTGTAGTCTTGTGAATGTATATTCAAAAGGTTGTACCAAGGCGTACGCTACAAGTATCAAAAACTTGGGTTTGAAGGTCAGTGATACCAGTTCTAAGACTATTTGTGAATATTTCGAGTAACGTGTACTAGCAACCTTCAAACTCGATTTTTTGTACTTCTAAGGCACGCTCTGGTACAAACTTTCGGATATACATTCAGAAGACTACAATTAACTGTTATTAGGACGTTCTAAGAGATACATTTTTTTTTCTATTTTAGGTAGAATTTAGAAGTGAAAAAATGTAAAATTTGTTAGAAATTTGGGTCACTTTGTATGGGGGGTACCCTTTGTTTTGATCGGATGCTAATAATTTTTAGTAAGGAGCATAATGGGGCTTAGAGTAGGCACCACACCAAATTTGATCTGCCTTGCTTAATTTGAAATGGAGCTACAGGCACTGCTTTTTGAAAAATGCTAGGAGGAGTGAGGGGGGCGTCAATGGGCGTCGCACTTCAATTTTTTGGTACAAATCAAGCAAGTTTTGTTAACAATATATGGGCAAGATCTTATGATCCTAAATCTATTTTATCAAGAGTTACAAAGCAAAATGTAAAACTAAAAAAATGTAAATTCACTATAATACTTTTGGGTCTAGGGTATAATTTTCTGAGAAAATCTATAGACTGTAATATATCATTGCAAAGGTAATTTTATGTAGTTTATTTCGTCCTCAGGACATTTTAAGGTCAGACTCATAGTTTTCCAGATATTTGCAAGAAACTGAATTTTCACCCCTTTGCCACCCCCTCCCCCCTTAACCCATGGCGCAAATTAGTGTAACTTTTTACCGCGTATATTAGGCAGTCTCTTCAACAATTTGGCATCACAAATTTCTTTTATTTTTGGATGTTTAGGTTTGGGGCTATTTTGAACCAATTGTACTGGACTATTTTAAGTTTTCTGCTTGTTTTTGTTTTGCTTTCTCGCGAATAAACCATCCAACCGTCCAACTTCACAGAAAATTATAATGCTACACTTCTCAAAGAGTTTTGTGAGGCGGCGAAAGATAGAATGCGATTACATTCCTCGCGTTTATGCGATACTACACTCATGGTGGTGGATACAATCAGAGAGTATGACGTTGAGCCTATACCTACCTACTCGTACTAGCTCGGACGTATCATGTGCGGTATCGCTTTTGATTTTCCATGATTAATAGCTGCTCCAGAACAGATAAATTTCACTGATTCATTTTTTGAAGAAAGGAGAATGAAGTCTGATAAAAATAATAGGTAAACTTTAATATAACTTAGAATAGTAGTGGGGAAAATTAACGATTTACTTGTGGTCCTAATTGAAGTTAGTTAAGATAAAGATTGAACATAACGCTTGATCTACTTTCATAGAACCGCGACCGGTCTACTTGCAGCTGCGGCACGGTAAGAACTTTAGCCCTGATGTAGTGTCGGTCGTGAGAGCCGAAAAGGTGTTTTGGTAATTGGCTGTAATCAATCTAATTTTGAAATTTGGATTAGAAAAGTCAAAAGATACATCGGAACGATTGATTTTGTTCAAACGTTCGTGATACCATCACTCGGGTGATTTGTTTGTTGGTAACAGCAATTAATCTTGACAAACTTTCAAGATTGCCTGGAAAAATTAGCTTGTAATTGACCTTAATTGTCACGAAGAGGCAACCAACTGTTAAGTTCTACTGATGTCTGTTAGATTTCGCTTTTGCTTTTTGAATTTTGAATTTTGAATTTTGAATTTTGAATTTTGAATTTTGAATTTTGAATTTTGAATTTTGAATTTTGAATTTTGAATTTTGAATTTTGAATTTTGAATTTTGAATTTTGAATTTTGAATTTTGAATTTTGAATTTTGAATTTTCAATTTTGAATTTTGAATTTTGAATTTTGAATTTTGAATTTTGAATTTTGAATTTTGAATTTTGAATTTTGAATTTTGAATTTTGAATTTTGAATTTTGAATTTTGAATTTTGAATTTTGAATTTTGAATTTTGAATTTTGAATTTTGAATTTTGAATTTTGAATTTTGAATTTTGAATTTTGAATTTTGAATTTTGAATTTTGAATTTTGAATTTTGAATTTTGAATTTTGAATTTTGAATTTTGAATTTTGAATTTTGAATTTTGAATTTTGAATTTTGAATTTTGAATTTTGAATTTTGAATTTTGAATTTTGAATTTTGAATTTTGAATTTTGAATTTTGAATTTTGAATTTTGAATTTTGAATTTTGAATTTTGAATTTTGAATTTTGAATTTTGAATTTTGAATTTTGAATTTTGAATTTTGAATTTTGAATTTTGAATTTTGAATTTTGAATTTTGAATTTTGAATTTTGAATTTTGAATTTTGAATTTTGAATTTTGAATTTTGAATTTTGAATTTTGAATTTTGAATTTTGAATTTTGAATTTTGAATTTTGAATTTTGAATTTTGAATTTTGAATTTTGAATTTTGAATTTTGAATTTTGAATTTTGAATTTTCAATTTTCAATTTTCAATTTTCAATTTTGAATTTTGAATTTTGAATTTTAAATTTTGAATTTTGAATTTTAAATTTTAAATTTTAAATTTTGAATTTTGAATTTTGAATTTTGATATTTGAATTTTGAATTTTGAATTTTGAATTTTGAATTTTGAATTTTGAATTTTGAATTTTGAATTTTGAATTTTGAATTTTGAATTTTGAATTTTGAATTTTGAATTTTGAATTTTGAATTTTGAATTTTGAATTTTGAATTTTGAATTTTGAATTTTGAATTTTGAATTTTGAATTTTGAATTTTGAATTTTGAATTTTGAATTTTGAATTTTGAATTTTGAATTTTGAATTTTGAAGTTTGAATTTTGAATTTTGAATTTTGAATTTTGAATTTTGAATTTTGAATTTTGAATTTTGAATTTTGAATTTTGAATTTTGAATTTTGAATTTTGAATTTTGAATTTTGAATTTTGAATTTTGAATTTTGAATTTTGAATTTTGAATTTTGAATTTTGAATTTTGAATTTTGAATTTTGAATTTTGAATTTTGAATTTTGAATTTTGAATTTTGAATTTTGAATTTTGAATTTTGAATTTTGAATTTTGAATTTTGAATTTTGAATTTTGAATTTTGAATTTTGAATTTTGAATTTTGAATTTTGAATTTTGAATTTTGAATTTTGAATTTTGAATTTTGAATTTTGAATTTTGAATTTTGAATTTTGAATTTTGAATTTTGAATTTTGAATTTTGAATTTTGAATTTTGAATTTTGAATTTTGAATTTTGAATTTTGAATTTTGAATTTTGAATTTTGAATTTTGAATTTTGAATTTTGAATTTTGAATTTTGAATTTTGAATTTTGAATTTTGAATTTTGAATTTTGAATTTTGAATTTTGAATTTTGAATTTTGAATTTTGAATTTTGAATTTTGAATTTTGAATTTTGAATTTTGAATTTTGAATTTTGAATTTTGAATTTTGAATTTTGAATTTTGAATTTTGAATTTTGAATTTTGAATTTTGAATTTTGAATTTTGAATTTTGAATTTTGAATTTTGAATTTTGAATTTTGAATTTTGAATTTTGAATTTTGAATTTTGAATTTTGAATTTTGAATTTTGAATTTTGAATTTTGAATTTTGAATTTTGAATTTTGAATTTTGAATTTTGAATTTTGAATTTTGAATTTTGAATTTTGAATTTTGAATTTTGAATTTTGAATTTTGATTTTGAATTTTGAATTTTGAATTTTGAATTTTGAATTTTGAATTTTGAATTTTGAATTTTGAATTTTGAATTTTGAATTTTGAATGATATGATACTTAAAGAAATGTGTGCCTTTTAGGTTTATCTGGGCCTTTTTACCAAATAATTTAAGGCTTCTGGAACAGTCTTAAAATGATAAGAAAAGCCTTCTCCTTGCTTCCTCATCTATTTTTTTTTATTTTTGCTCTTAATTCACATTTTCGCCACTGCTATTTTATGTATTATTGTTGTGCATCTGTATCTCCACCAACATCACTCGTCATCAAGTCTGCAGCATCTCTGTCCGATCTTTATCTAAAAGATGTTGAGTGATTTCATGTCTTGTTAGTCTACTAATGAGCGTAGGACGAAGTAGCCCACTATCGTCATCATCGCACGACCAAGGAAGAATCATTTAATCGAAGCCACGAATTTACACCAAACGCCTTCGAGGTAAGAGAGTGCAGTCAGCAGAGGACCACCCAAAAATAGGTTCAGTCAGATTCATATGTGTTGAGTAGAGTATTGCATCCGTGCACGAAGATGCACATTTCGATCTTTGTGCAGATGTATTCCGTTTCCGTATCTATTTTCAAAATCTATAAAACTTTCGATTGCTTGTTTGAAATGATTTAATGAAGGATTCCAGTTTGCATTATTTTAAGATGGCTTCCATATACAGAGTAAACAATATGTATTTGCATGATGAGATTGTAATCTACGAAATTTTCTTTAATTACTTATTGACTGTTTCAGTGGGACTTTAGAGCATCATTTTCACACACTACTCAAAAAAAGTCTAACCCATTCTACTGACATTTATTTCATTCTAAAATCTCATCTAGACATCTGATTTCGAAAAAAAACATCTGTGCGCTCGGTAATCCTCCACCGGTATAGGATTGAGGCAGGTGCTTTTGATATCTTATGTATATTACAACGAAAATTGAAAATCCAAGAACCATTTTAGAGCCGTTTTTTCTGTCATAGACCCAAAATTCCAATGTTCTTGGTATTTGTTAACACCTTCCACATAAAAAAATACACACATGACGTACAAGGGTGGTCTGTAGTGAAAAGATTTTGATTAGTCCTATATAATGTTAAGGGGAGTACAAACATAATATAATATATATCTGATGATGTTTACAAGATTTCCAACTTTTATCAGACATTTATCTTGGGCTCCGATGAGATTGGATTCGGCTCGGAAGACATGATGTCTTTTGAAAGTCACAGAGAATGAACTGTTTCTGTGAGTGAGTATAGGAAATGATAATATACATGAGACATAGCCTCTTGACAAAGATAACAGATACAATAGAATTTTATATGGGGCCCTAAACTATCAACATCATTAGAAGATGCTTGTTTCATTGCTCTCTGTTTCTCTGTTTTATGATGCTGTGTGTTGAGTCATCAATCATCTCCGAATGTCATACACTTGGGATTAGGATGACTCCGACCTATTCAACTAAAACATGTTAATTACATGATTATTGCTTGGCGCACCCCAGGGAAATTTCCAGAGCAAAAGGAAAAGGATAAAATTATGTAAAGTAAGTGAACCTTTGATGATGAATTGGGTCTTCGGAAATTTGATTACCGTAGCTAACACGGGTTGTGTCTATACACTTTAAATTAAATGTCATTTCGGAGGAGTGTTCATTCGGAATGACGGAATGTGGAATACCAAATACCTTGCCCAAATCAAGGAATTCAGAGAAGTGCTACAGTTGTTAGGAACACTGTTTCGACAAGTTATGACTGTCATGAATTTTACTCTTTGAGTCTCCCTGTTTTCGTACAAATTGAATAATCAAATAATAGAATGGATCTGTCCCCTCTTTGAATTAAAAGCAATTTCGTTACATCCAAAGACTTTAAACTAAAATGCACTCCTCAATTCAATCGCAATCTTGGTTGAATCGTATCTAATATTTTATCAAAAACCTATTCAAAGTATGAAAACCCTTAACAATCTCTACATATGAGTATTTATGAGAATCTCAGCCTATCGAAATCGTTTTCTGTGACCTCCCTCCATACATTTGGGACTGTTGAGTCCAAGTACGAATCCGTAAGTATCTGATGAAAACAGGTAAAGACCGCACTAATTCAATTTCAGTGACACATTTCATCGACATCGACAAGTGAGTGGTGAGTGATGAATTCACGTCTTCATGTTTATATGTCACCCCGAAGTATTAGTTTGATTGATGCCGACCGAAATTTGTGGCAAATTGTATTTATCGGAGACCTGGGTGACAGTCAAAGCAAAGCAGAATGGTGAATCGCAATGGAAATTTGTTGACATATTGAGGTTTCTGTTCGGTCGTCTCAGAAGGGAAAACAGTTGATTGGATGGGACATACGAGGAAGTTACACAATTGTCCGGGTGTATAAAGAAAAATATGACATGAGTGGACCTATGTATTCGTCTGCCATGTTTTACAATTAGTCAGATTTTAATTATTAAAAAGTCAGACAAAAAAGGGATAAATTTCGGGAGGCAATAAACTGAACTGAAGTTCTGCCCTAGGCTAGCAAATGGAATGCTGCCTCTGTCGTTTCAAAAGTCTTTTGTAAAGTAGTGTAACCTGGTCAACAGTGGATCATTTTTTGGTTGTTGCCCTGCTGTTGGAAGTAACGGCGCATAAGGGCGCATGGGGCTTAAGACCCTCCCAGGCCCAGAAATGAGAAAAGGAAAATTCGAAAAAATAAATATCAAGCAATGAATTTCGTTGCAGATTTATAAAAATATAAATCGTTTCGTAGGGCGAATATCCGGATTGTTTCGATGATCTGTTCAAGTTTCTGACATCCTTACCAGAATCCGAGAATAATCTTTGTGAAAGAAAAAAACACAGAAGGCAAACGCATAAGTTTAATGCGATTTTAGAAAAAAAATATGCCAGCTTCTATAATAAATTTGACCGAGCTCTAATTATATCACTTTTTGAAGATGTGTTGAATTAAACTCTTGAATTTAGTAAAAATATGCTAAGCCTAATTGATGTTCAAATCTTTCCTAAAAGAAAAAGTAAATCAACACAAATATTATCGGTTTTTTATCGTAACATCGCGAGCCACCATCGCAGCAATTCAAATCCGAGACCAATTGGCTCTTTGTCAGATAAAGTCCTGTCAGTGATCTCACTGTCTATTTCATCTGCGATGAATTTTATCTTTCTTAGAAATATTAGAACGATATTAGCCCAAGTGTTGTCCGGTTTTAGTTTGTGCTTAAGTCATATTTTCTTTCTTTTTTTTGTACCTGACACAAATTCACTGCTCATCTTTTTATCATACTTGTAAAACGTTGAGAGATGGTGTCATCCTTTCTGCGTCGACAAAATAGAAGACTATAACAACCGCAAAGGAAAATATAGGCCGAAACTTTAGACACCAATCCGTCCTAACGGGTAGTTTCGGAGCGACGATCACAGAATTTCTTGTGGCGCATAGTGCCCGATACACACGCTTTCTCTTTGGATTTTATGAGGTCAACCAAGTCCATGGGGATCAGGAACACGAAAAAGTGTAATGACAAAAATAATAGCATCATCGCCTCAAGTGCCCAATATTGATGGTCATAGCCCCCTCCAGGACACGATCCTGGTTGCGCCACTGGGTATAAGAGTCGGCAAACATTATCCAATCCATTGAACAATCAAAGCTCATTTCTGTGGAGAAAGCTCATTCAGAGGAAATTAGTATAACTATAACTAACACCTGCAATGTAATTACATAACAGAATTCATCACCGAGCGAAAACAGTAAAAGGGCCACGCGGAATAGTTCTCACGAGGATCCGCTGCACGGAACGCCTTGAATATGTTGGTGAATCGGGCTTTTCGAATAGGTACAACGTATCTGCCCTTAATGCTCATAATGTTTAAGTGTCATCAATGGTTAGCGATTACAGCGGAACAAGTAGCTCAGTCCAGAGCCGTTGGCAAGCAATTTTTTTTTCAATTTAATGATCGTATCCGTATTTTTCCAGAATATAAATGTTTTAATAAATGCCGATTTTAAAGCCAACGACAATTAAGGTTTCCCGTTAGTTTTGTTTATTGTCGAACCTTAAAGTATTGATAGAAAAGGTGAAAAGCAATTAAAGTCAAATTTTAAGAAAGCACAAGTAATGTAGTAAGTTGGTGATAAACCTAGTACATGAGATTGCAAAATGTGGGGGAGAACATTTATTTTTTTCTTTCTTAAGTTTTTTGGGAGCCCGAATCCATAACTTTCCACCAACAATTCGTTGCGGAACATGGTCAAAATTGCGAAAAAAAACCAAATCTTTCCCTATTTTTCGGTTTTTTGATCCCTAACTCTGAAACTATTTATTTCTGCGAAAAGTCCCCAGCAAGATGTTAGAGAGCACATGATTGCAAGTTCAAAGGGACATAAATATTAGATATTATTAAATATTATGTAGATCCGTTGAGCGGTATTACAACAATTGATAATTCAAGTTTGCCATTTTTAACATTAGTTTCATAATTATGAAATACATTTTAAGATTGACAGGTTTTTAATGTTTGCTTGTAAAAGTTACATTTTTCTTGTATTTGATATATTTTGGGGTGCTGAGCCCGAATCCTATACCAAATATCGCAAAAAAACGTAAAAAAAAATTACTATCAATTGTAGTGATACTGCTTAATGCGTTTTTAAGATTAATGTCGCGTTGGACCCGCAATCATGTTTTCTCTAAGATGTTCATGGACAGGAAAAACTCCGAAAAGTTTGCGATTTTTTGCGGTTTTGTCCCTGAAGCTCTGAAATTGAGCTCCGCACCCCAAAAAACATAACAAACATTAAAAAAAAAAAAACAAAATTTCTTCACCACATTTTGAAATCTCAAATCACCTAATGACTACACTAAATCTAGAATGATTTTGTTCGCTTTTTCACGATAAACGTAGGTTACGTAGCGTGGGTTACGTAGCTTGTTTACACTCTCGGGATCAGTGCGAAAGCAAAACTTTAGGGTGATTTGACCGACTAGGCGAAAGGACGAATTGCGGGATCATATTCATCAAAGGCCTGAAAAGTACGAGCATTAATCTGGTCTTCGAGACTGCAGTTTTAGCAATAATGTGCAGATGACAGTTTGTTAGGTTTACTGTCTCGGAATATCCCAGTCACTGAGACTGAAATTTCTCGACTTGAAGAAAACCTGAAGTAGGCGCCAACTTTGTAGCAAGAAAGTTTTTGTGCCGTTTCAGAACTCAACCGGCATTTTTACGCTCTTCAAAACTATCGCTGTCCACCTATTTTTTTGTACCATAGCAAGTAGAAAAAATGTACCGTAATCATCTGCCTCCCCTTGGCTACGCCCATGTTTTAAAAAAGGTTAATATCTGGAGGTCTGAAAACTTCCAGCATAAAAAATCATTTCGCCGTAAACCTAAACAGAAAAAACAATTATTTTGCTCAGGTCAAGCTTTTACCTAGACGTAATTCTGGCCGCAGTATATTCCCCCAATTTGTTCATAGTCAATTCACAAAATGACAAATTTTTCCCTATGCAAATTCCCAGTTTTCTGTATAGACAGCCTGAAAAGCTGGAAATCGAGTCGAATAGAATGAGGGAAAAGAAAAAGGCCTGACTACTGGAAAGTGATCTGACGGGAAATTGCTTTCACCAAATGAACACTTAAAGGTATGAAAGCTTTTGACTCGACAAACGCATCCTTCTTGCGTTTGTTCAACGATAGTATGCTTCGAGCGTACACTGCTTGTCACAACTACAGTCGCACTAATATGGAAGAAGACCAATTCAGAAAATTTAGAAATCCTACAAGAAAGTGATATGTTAGACATTTTGAAAATGATTTTAAAACCCCTCATTATTAAAAAGAAAAAAGAAATTAAATTCTTTGTTTTTTTTTTATTGTAATGATAGTAATTCGTAAGTAATTCGTACAAAACGGTGTCGACGACTTGAGTGTGTGTAATTAAATAAATAAATGACACCATTCTCGGTACTCCCGGATACGATGGCAACGAAGTATTTCAATTTTATATTTACGGCTGGCTAAAGCTCCCTAGTTTTTAAAAAATATAAAAAAAACTTTAGGTGAAAATTAACACACAACCGATTCTTAGAAAATTCATTAAATTTATACCTACGAATTTTACAGAATATTCTAACAATTATTCAAAAATTCGTTTCAAATTTAAACTTTATTTTGATTCCGAACTGTGTCAAAACAAAACTTACTTCTGACGCATACTGTTCAATTGATTGTATAGCCTCTGCCACCATATAACATAATGGATTCTTAACGGAAGACATTCCCAGGGGCCATCATAAAATCAAGCGAGTATGGTCCATGAAAAAAGGTTCGCTCTCGTTCATCCTTTCATGACTAGCGGGCATAATATCGTGTAGATAGTAAATAGAATGTGTCCCATATTTCGCTTTTATGTTATAGGAGCATGTTTGACCGCGCCTGACTCCATCTCTACAGGACATGGCTTATATGGTATTGTCAGTTCTACTAGTATCCTTTATACATGCTTTCGGAAACTGGTAAATTGGCAAAGAAATTTTTGGTAATGTAAAATTTCTATATTCATATGAAAATAGAGTTTATCAAAAGCTTCTATAGAGTGTTTTTTGTATAGAGGTGTGGTTTTCAAGAAGAAATAAAACGCATATAGTTTAATGATATAGCCAAGAACTTAGCTTAGACTTCACATAACCCCATAAAAAATAGTCCAGCGGTGTTTAATCGCACGATCTTGGAGACCATGCCACATGCCCACGACGCGAGATAATGCGCTCACCAAAAGTTTCCTTGAATAAATTGATTATTTATATGGCATGTAGCGCCGTCTTGTTGGAACCAAAGGTCGTCCACATCAACATCCTCCAATTCAGGCACGAAAAAGTCATTTACCATGGCTCTATAGCGTTCCCCATTGACTGTAACATTATGGCCGGCTTAATTCTTGAAGAAATATGCACCAATGATTCCCTCTGCCCATAGAGCACACCAAACAGTGACTTTTTGAGGATGTAACGGCGTCTCAACAATGGCTTGTGGATTATCATCACTCCAAACGCAACAATTTTGTTTATTAACATACCTATTCAACCAAAAGTGAGCTTCATCGCTAATCAAAATTTTCTTGTGAAAATCGGGATCGGTGGCCATCTTGTTTTGGGTACCATTTGCAAACGTTGTACCACAAGTCTAAAAAAAACACCCTATATATTATATTTTTGTGATGGCCGTGCACAGATATTTTGAGAAAAGAAAACATTTTAAAGGAAATGAAAAGATGTTAACATGAAAGATTTTATTTTGAGGGAAGAATCAAAAAAGAAATTTACAGTACTAAAGCTCATATACATATTTAAATTTGCTCATAATTCATGATTTTCTTTTTTTGGGTTGAAAAAAGAAATAATCAATGATAGAAAATGCAATTGTTCACCGATGTAATTCAGCAAAATTATTTGCAATTACTAAACAAAATTACTGAAATACATCAATAAACGCTAAGTACATTGCATAGAATAAAAAACTCAGGGCAGAATTCAAAATCTTCAATAAAGGAATCAGGACTCCCTTAAGGAATAAGCATAAGCGAACGCTTATTGGCGCAAAACGTCACTTATAAAGTCATTACCATATTTAATAAAATAATTTTATTCAGAAGCCTGTAAAATATAAAAACTTATCTAGTAGCAGCAAAATTGATTTTTGTTTTAAATATGAACGCTATGAATTGCAAAATTAATAAGGATTCCCTTAAGGGTTCTCTTAATGGTTCCCTTAAGAGACGAGGACTATGCATTTCGGCCTAATTGTCAAATAAAGAGTCAATTAAAACTAAATAAATAAAGAGAGAGTTTTAGCGAAACTAAACTATCATCGTCTATGTCATGCAGGGATGTCAAACTCAAAACCTGGCCCGGGCCATATAACACTTTCGTCAGGTTTGGGTGGGCTACAGGAGGAAAGTTTAAAAAGCTTTTATGTGATAGTATTACGATAGTTGATTACTTTTAAAATATGGCATAGAAAGTCTGGATCACTATAGCGGCATTATCCGTGAAAACTTAGGCTTAGCCATTGCCAACCATTAGTGTCCAGTAGATGACCTGTGGTCACGTCACAGATTTGGGAACAACAATAAATCATCTCATCGTTTTACAACGTTGCGAAACATGTTCGCCTAACTAATCTACTGACGAAGTCTAGGTATTGAAATGTTCCAAATCAAGGAGGTAGCCCGATTAGGGGGCGCGTGTTCCGGTGGGTATGAGCTCAAATTGTGTTCAATTTGTCATTACATTGACAACTAACCATTATCGATACGAAATATATCGTAGGTAGTAGTAGAAACTTTTCACGAGAAAAGGCATTTTGAAATGTTTAGTCTCATTTATTACAAAAAAAAAGGAATAAATGACGTCGAATCGCATGGTCCTGAGAAGTCTGAAGATTGAACCGACCAGAGTTCTGAAAAGCTTGAATAGCTCTGCTCTAATGTTCTATCTCATATTACTGACTCCAAAGAGAAGTCGAAGCGTAGAACCGGGGGAGTATTGTTAATGGAAAATGGCACACTAAAGGTTTGTGTTGCTAGAGTAGAGACGACTCAACTCATGTGATGGCGGTCATCGGAATCACTAGATTGCGTATGTAGAAAAGGAGCACATTGCCATCATACGCAGTTTTACCAGACCGAAGTGAGGGCATTTATAAAGAGCTCTGAAGCATAATACGCAAGGAGAGACACATCGCCACACCGGCAATATGCGTTGGTCTGGTATATCGGTATTAGGAACGAAAACATTCAACAATTAAGCAAACAGAGCTCAGAATTGGTTACTTAACTACGATTGCAGAGCGGTCAACACATGAGTCGTTTTTAGCAACACCAACCTTAAGCAAGCTTTTAGGTAAGTATATCTAGGCGCGAAAGATCCAGCTGCTCTCCAGGGCAGCGGTGTACTTCCATATATTGAAAAAGATGCCTTTGAATGCACCCACTTGATGTTAGTGATGTCCCCTTAGCTTTTAATGCGTTTCTAATGATTTTGAAGAACGCACCTAAAATATATTCTTAATCCTTCAACTAGAACTACCACTTCTATCACCTATAGCGTGCAAAATATGAAAAAAATCAGTTCGGAGTAATTCTGTAACTTCCAGCCTATGGTGACTTGATTTGAATGCAAGCCTTTTCTCTTCTCTTCTCTCTTCAATACCGTAACTCCTAGTGGAGCATGGTGCGTTGATAACTACCGTGTGTAGTCATCAACGTTACAAAGACAACTGAATTCGGAGTGTGATATGGTTGTCAGCCATACCACTTCCTAGTCGCATTGTTAGTTTATTATTCTACGATAAGAATATTTCTTATCTTCGTCTGAATAATAAAACTTGCGACGAGTCGTGCCGAGTTTGGAAACTCGTTTCTCTATGAGTGTCTATTTCACAGAGTGGCGACCGAACGATCACGGCCACAGAGCACGACTTTCAGCCTTTTCACACATTTAAAAATGTTCAATTCAAATTCAATTCCATCATATTTTCATATTTATGCTCTTTACTATAACTGCTCAAAACAAAATAAGGGCCACTAATAATTTTCTGGTTATTTTTCTGTGGAAAAGGAAAATCATAGTTTTGTTGGTCTAATTTAATAAAACAATATGTTTTTCAATAAATATAATGAATTTTACCGAATTTTGACCAAAAGTTACACTTTTTATCGCATTTTTTCGGATTGCTTACTTTTTGCAGTCATGTAATCGTACTAATAACAATTAATTTGTATGTCTAATATGTAAAAAAAAATAATTGGTTGTTATACCCGTCACTATGTGAAAGGGTCTGGCTGGTCTAGCGGTTAGTGCGCGCACCTTCGGTGCACAGGGTCATGAGTTCGAATCTCACCGTGGATCATGGTGTTTTTCGAACTCACGAGCTTGTGACGGACTATGATCTCACTCAGATGTTAAATGAGTACCCATTTATGGGGATAAATAACACTGCTGAGCGTGATGCTGATCTCATTACCTCAACAAAAAGCAGATAAGATCTTGGAAATGGGATGTCACTAACACATCCTGCGGCCTTAGTCCAATGTTGGATTGTCGCGCCTGTTATTTTTATGTGAAAGGGTATATTAACTTTGTCATGAAGTTTGCAACGCACAGAAGGAAGCACTTCCGACTATATAAAGGATATATATTATTGATCAGTGTGACGAGAGAAATCGATTAAGCCATGTCCGTCTGTCTGTCTGTCCGTCTGTCTGTCTGTCTGTCCGTCTGTTGCAACGCAAACTAGTCCCTCAGTTTTGAAGCTATCGGGCTGAAATTTGGTATGCAGGTTTCTTTTTAGTGTACGCTGTATATATGTCGGAACGCATGGAATCGGACCATGGGGTCATGGGACTGCCCCTGAAAATTAGGTTTTTCTAAGAAATGTGTACCAATCTTAACAAAACTTCACCCAAGTGTGTTCCTAGTAAAGCCTCAAAACATATCCAGAAACAGATGGAATCCGAACATTACGTCATAGGGCTGTCATACAAACGAACCACTGAAAATTTAGCTCTTCTAAGAAAAACCTTTTCATTTTTAATCCGACTGTAACCGACCTTCCCCCAAATGTGTTCTTAATAAAGCCACTAAACATATCTAGGAACAGACGAAATCGGAACACTATGTCATAGGGCTGTCATACAAAACAACCGCTGGAAAATAGGTTCTTGTATGAAAAACTTTTTTTCTTTGTGAATCAATCTTAACAAAACTTCACCCAAATGTGCTCCTAGTAGAGCCTCGAAATATATCTAGGAATAGATGGAATCGGAGCATTACGTCATACGGCTGTCATATACAAACCAACCCCCAAATATTTCTTCTTCTTCTTTATTACCCTAACTCCTAGTGGAGCATGGTGCGCTGACGACTACCGTGTGTAGTCGTCAACGTTACAAAGACAACTGAATTCGGAGTGTGATAAGGTTGTCAGCCGTACCACTTCCTAGTCGCATTATTAGTTTATCATTCTATGATAAGAATATCTCTTATCATCTTCTTCTGAATAATAAACTGGCGACGAGTCGTGCCGAGTTTGGAAACTCGTTTCTCTATGAGTGTCTATTTCACAGAGTGGCGACCGAACGATCACGGCCACAGAGCACGACAAAAATATTAGGTTCTTGTTTTTTTCTTTTTGAATCTTAACCAAAATACATCCAAGTGTGTTCCTGGATTAACCCCAACGCATCCAGGAACAGATGGAATCGGAACACGTCATAGAGCTGCGGTAGAAACTTTTAACAGAAAAGAAGCTTAAGTTTCATTCAAATGTGACGGGTATTCAAATTTCGGCCGCACCCGAATTTAGCCTCGGTCTCGTTTTTTTTTTTAGTATCGAGTATGACCTCCACTTTTTGATATGCAGTCTCGAAGCCTGGACGGAACGCTTTCAATAAGCCGATCGACGCTTTCTTTTGATATCTCGTCCCAACACATTTTTAGCAATTGAATCAGCTGTTGATTGTGTGTGTCCTCTTCAGCTGTCCGCATCCGGCGTTTTAATTGATCTTAACGACTTCGTATCGGATTTAGGTCCGGACATCCTCGAAAACAGACATTGTCGCCCGGGCAGTATGTGGTCGTGCATTATCCGGCATGAAGATAAAACCATACAACGCCTGTTATGAAAAAGGAATGACATGTAGCCTACACACTTCCGGTCTCCCGGTAACGGTTCCAAAGATTTTGAATGACTCTTCGCGAATACCCTAATTGCAGGGCCACATAACGTTGCGAACGACCTTCCTTCAACATTTCTAAGGCTCTGGACGATTAAATGGCGCCGAATTGCTGGCATTTTGTTTTCTCCTTATCTTTAAAAGGGCAACAACTAATGTTGCAGTTAAAGAACTTGGCGAAAACTAATTCCAAATCAAAATGAGAAATAAACAAAACTTCTCAATGTATGAGAGTATGAGTAATGTGAAATTATCCAGCAAGTGTGTCAAGAAAGTTAAGTCCTATTTTTGATGGAAATTATACAGTGGCGACCCTTAATAAGGGTTTTAGGAGTTCAAGCCCCCTCCAAAATAAAATGATAATTCAGTGATTTCTTCATCACTTCGATCTTTGACTTTGTTCTAAAATATGAGTACTAATGCCGGTGTTATATTTGTGCTTTAAAATCTACAGATGTTTGCCGATTTATAATTTCTGATAGAGTTCTCTAAAATGAAACTCATAGGGAAACGTAAGGATGGCGACACATATAAAATGAATTTATTTACTACATATAAATACCGTTTGGCTTTTCCAACTATTCAGGGACACCCTGTTAACTCCTACAAATATTTCCATTTCCCTTGGTACCCCTTCCTTATGGCATTTGATTGGTATTGGGTTGCAACTTTGAACGGTTGTTTGTTGTTTCGAACGGAGACGGCTAGGACTCTGAAAAGGTTCGCCCCAACATCCTCTACATCGACCCCTTATCACCAGCCTATAAAAAAATTTCGCAAAATA
This sequence comes from Microchrysa polita, assembly GCA_949715475.1. Classification (NCBI taxonomy): domain Eukaryota; kingdom Metazoa; phylum Arthropoda; class Insecta; order Diptera; family Stratiomyidae; genus Microchrysa; species Microchrysa polita. Next base: position 126,172,718 of record OX454415.1, on the reverse strand, counting down.
TATCAACATTGCCCTTGGTAGCCTTTTTTGAATTTGATTGGTCTTGGGTCGCATTTTTGAAATTATTTCTTCTGTTAGTGAGTTCCTACGTATTTTTCTGCAAGGATTCCATATTTTATGTGTTTCAGCATTACCTAGCTTTTGGGATTGATTAAATTGAGGATTTATACCTTTTTATCAGACCTCACTATTTAATCGTTAAAATAAAGAATATTTCAGGGTTCAGGGAAGTTAAGGGAATAAAACATTTTTCTATTTGGAAGGGAAAAAATTTAGTTACAAAGGGTATAAATCTTTGGCTGTTTGGGACCAACGGTCGAGTGTCATATTTCTGTGCCTGTGCCAGAATATTAATAAGGTAACAGAAAGATTTTAATTTCGCATTTCGCAGGCTCGCTGACACCCCCTCCTCCCGCCCCCTTGCCGAAATCCTGCCTACGCCCATGTCTAACGTCTCATTGTAGCCAGTTGCACTAAGGTGGGTCCTAAAGAGTTTTGACCAGTTCAGTTTCTATGAAATAGGAAAATATTGACAATTTGAGAAAAATGTTTTTCTTTTTGGACAATCCAGTTGGTCACTGATTCAATAAAAAGCTATAAATCACATCGTAGTGCAAAATAGTGATAACAAGTAGACAAAATATTTCGGAACAATCAAAATATCATTTTATACTTGTTAATAGACATCACTTTTCACAATAATGTATACATATGGCATACAGTAATACCTCGATAATCGACCCCCGAAATCGGGAATTTCGATAGTAATCCGGACACCAAATTTTGAGTTAATTTAAATCAAATTTGGAAATTTTAAAAGTTTGTTACAGCGGACGGGTCTATAAACATATACTTGAAAAACTAAATTATTAAATAATGTTAAATTGATTAATTTTTAAGTGATTCTAGTATAAAATACTGTCAAGCCTCGCGACAATTGGTGCATTGCGAAAATTCGATAATCCGGATAGTGTTCGGTCCCAATCACTCCGGATTATCGGGGCTATACTGTAATTTCTATTAGCGCATTTTATTAGTAGCAAACACATGTCAACGGTATCTTCCTATTAAATATAATTGCGAACTGAACAACCAACTAAACAAACTAAAAATCAGTAGGGTAGGCAAGCAAAATAATTTAATCCAAGCAGCGAACCATTCAATGAATGAAAATTGCACGTGACTAATTTTGTCATAAATTTATTGTTTGTTTTAAAATAATGTCTCTTGTCTTAAGTATGTGTGTTCGCTGATAAGTGCATGAATATGCAAACAAAAATAAATTTAATTTTAATTACTCTTCATATGCATATTCATAGAGGGTGACACGGTATAACGTCTATGGAATATGAAAAAGCTCCAATAAGATGTGTATATTCTTGCGCAATGTTGAACAGAGAATAATTGAATGATATGAATGGAGTCTGTACAATCTCCATAGAGCTATACGTTCATACGAGTACTCATATTAATAATAATATTTATCCGCTACGCTTAAACTTCTCCACACGAGATATTCAATTTGGATTACAGAATAGGAGTGTTCATACACCATATACTGAAACCATATTATAGAAACTAAACCAACACATACGGACTGTAGTTAGTTATAAGCGGACAGTTCAAGAGAACACCACGATTCGACGTCGTAACTGGAATTTTACCACCTGTTAACTCAAATGCTAACAACATTTTTCTTTGTTTCTCACAGCATCAAGTCACAGCTACAACGAACAAAACCATAATAATTTCAGTAAGTTTTCAATTATAAATGCAATGACAAAATTCACCGTGCACTTTCACTGAATCGAACTCTCATTATAGACGCGGCTTCAATGCGGTGAGCGTATAGTAAACTTGAGTAAATATGGTAAAGTTAAAATTTACGACGAGTAACAATATTTGGATTGTATTGCTTCTAGTCTTACTGATTTGCACCATAGTTAACAACGCTCAGCACTTAGTAAGTATAAAAAAAAAGTTATTTTGTTTGCGTCTACTTTTAAGACGATATGCGGAATGTGTTATAGATACATTTATGAGAGATTTACTTTTTTTAACGTTTCAGGGGCGTTTTTGTCATACTGATGCGGACTGTAAAAGCGGGAAAATATGTCTTCTAAGATTTGTTGGAATGCCGAAGAGACCTAGACGACTTTGTGAATTTTCAGATTAGATTTTAGAAATTTTTACGACTATTTAAGTGAATTATTTTAATATGAATTATGATAAATAAATATTTTTTTATATAACATTTCATATTTTGTTATTTTTCTAATTTTTCTTACGTTGAAATGTATCAATGATTTTTAAGCAATATTCAAAAATTATTTTGTACAAATTTAACAAAAGTATTTCTTATTTATACATAATTGAATTTACGAAATTAAAATTGGAAAAAAATAAAATGCCAAAGAAGGTAGCAGAGGCCAAAAATGTAACAAAATTCGACATCCACACATATTCAAAAGTGCATAACTTCCATCGAAAAAACTAGGTTAACTTATTATCATTCATCTCTTTTCCAACTGAAATCGAATTATCTTTTAATAGAATCTTTTGCCTTTCCGCCCAAAGTCCATATTTGCAGCAGAACGTACGCGCGCCGTTCATATGGCCAACCAATAGTTCAACAAAAGTCACTTCATTCATATTCACAAACTTCAAAAGCTTTTCCGCGTTCATTGATTCTGATTTGGTTAGTCTCTTCCTAGGATTCTCCATTTGTAACTTCAATAGCCACTCAGCAAGTCAGCAGAAAATCGAAATGGAAATCTTCATTGACGGGTAATTGGTTAGGAATCAGTGCATTGGTGCAATTTTTTTTATCCAACCAACTACTGACTATGGAAACTGAATGAGATACAATTGTGAGGTCTATAGGACAAACTATGTATTTTTTTTTTACCAAAAGACATAAAAGTGGGTTAGCTTGAATGCATTATGTCAGGATAGCAGTGGTTGCATTGTTAGTATATCAGCGAACAGTAGTTTTAAGAATGGTGAATGATGGTGATTATTTTGTATGTAATTATGAAGAATATTGGAAAGAATTGGTACAAAAATTACCTTTTATGTAAAAGTAAGTTTTGATAGTTTAAGTTTTTTGTGTCTGAAAAGCTTGGCCGAAAGAATATAACGGTAATCATATTTTCAAAAAAAAATGCGAGCATAATTTGGCTTAAGTTTGTGGTGTCATTTCCTTAAAACAAAAATTTTATTGATTTTTAGTTTTGTGTATTCTTCACATTCTTCCAAAGGCAAAAAAGTGATTGTATGTGCTATACCATAAAAACGAGACCTAATACTACTCCCACGAGTCTGAATCCACATACTCTAGGTCTAGAGGCAAATACAGAAGTTTTTATAACTTTGGATTGATCGATTTGTTTTTATTTTTCATGTTATATAGATATTGCATCTATTTTCGTGGTAACCATAAATTTTTATCGGTTGTCGAATTGTCATAAAATAGCATCCAGAGAAGATGTGAGATGTGTTCATTGACTTCGCCATCCATATACGAACTATGTAGTCTGTAGTGTAGTGTATGGTTGCGGTCTCAAATTTCGCAAATACAAATACCATTGCAAGCAACATACTCGCATAACAGACAGACATCGGCGAATGCGAATAATATATAGACAGGAAGTAGATTGAAACCAAATTGGAATGATGTCCTCATAAAGTCTATCTGCGCGATGATACGTGACACTCGTAAAGTGCTAGTCAATGCGAAAACAAATAAATAACCGAAACAAGGAAATTTGATGGATATTGAAAATCAATATTAAAAGATCTTACTCGGGAGTCCAATGTGTGTTTTGTTTTCTCATTCTGATGTACATTCGGATATTATATAGAGGTGTCCATCGAAGGCGAAAATTTAGATAGCTAATCCATGGTAGCGGATACATAAAAGGCTCTGTTAATAACATAAAGAAACGAAACGACAATTTCACCGAATAGTTTTGCTAAAAACAAAGGAAGTGGAAGGAAAAGGAAGTTCAGACATCTTCCAAAGCACCTTAAGTGCTCACAGTAGATAGGTTGCAATGTAGGGGAAACTTCGAAGAGGCTGCTTCTACGGCGCAGGCTAAAAAAAACTGCAAAATGAAATCCCTCTCCGAAAGAATTGATAACTTGTACTAGAGTCGAGCGAAACGTGCTTAACAAGAGAGAAAAAAAAGGACGCCGCAATGGTAAGGAAGGCAGGAAGGAAAGAGATGAGCATAAATCTCTCTTGGTTTCGGCGCACACAGAAAGGAGAACTATATAGTTCCAACTGAAAACACGTGGGAGAGGCGGATGGAAGGAAATCAATTCATCGCGAGCAGCGTACTCGGACTAAATGCAATCAACATGGAAGCCGTACGCCAAGTACCTCGATTTTGACGAGGTAACTACGAAGGAGGAAATCTGCGAATCATTATTGAACGATTATGGATGTCCAAATATTACCCGACTCTGTATTATCAATAAGGAGAGGGGAGAGCGTATGATGTGGTGGCACTCCATCAGCTTGCTAATGCATGTAGAACAAAGTCCTAGCAGTCGGCAAAGTCAAGGATAGATGGACTAAAACAACGGGTTTCACCTAAAAAGTCCTTCAAAAAATAAGTTTAAGCTTTTCGCCAGCTGCAAGAGACTGTAGCAGGGAGCACAACAGGTCTAACATGTGCTTTAACCCTTCTGTCGGCACAAAGGTCTGGCCAGACCTTTGGCACTATCTTTCGGTCAAAAAAGTATAGAAGATGAAATCGCAGCGACTTCATATTTCATGATATCCTAAAATAATATGTTTAGAAGCATTTTTAAAAAATTCGAAAAAATCTTTTGAAGTTTTGAGCATGTTTTTAACGAATTTCAATTTATAGTGCTTTTTGATACCCAATAGGTCTGGCCAGACCTATAGATTTCCACCCCATTTTTTCCTGCAGGTGAAAAGTGTAAATATGTAATTCTTTTAAATAATGTAATGTAATAATGTCGTGAGAATTCAGTTTGAACTATAATCAATAAAAAAATCTGAGATTTTTCTTTAGGAAGCCGTGAAGTTCGAAAAATACGTATGGCAAATTTTATCTAATTTTATTATGTTTTCTAACATCACATAATCAACTGAGATTTGATTCTAAGAAATCCAAACCAGTTTTATTTCCTTTGTTATAGTTAGGACTAAGTACGAGTGACCTGCGAACGTCTTTCTAAATAGATTTGTTCAGGAAATTTACGAATAATGGAGAATGAAATGAGTTTTGCGCTTGAAAATTCCCTATTTCCTTCCACCTATTTCCCTAAATATGCAAACTAATATTGGGCTAAAATCTACCAAAAAAGCGCCAACAATTTCCCCAAAAATGTTGAAATTGGAAAATGCGATCAAACTTTCTACTAGATGTACGTCAAGAAAATAGGAAGGCAAAAAAATAAGAAAATAAGGGAAAAACAGGTTTGTACTAATACCACCTCAAAATATGTCTACATAAAAACGCGCCCAGTATATCTACAAAAATGATATGAATGCTTTTATTGTTTGATAATGCTATTTAGTATAGAACTGGTAGAATGACTCTATGGATAAAAATTTCACTTTTTCTAAAAAATAAAAATGTTTTCTTAGTAGGTCCAGCCAGACCTATTGGGTACAGAATATGCATATTGAAGTAGGTGCCGACAGAAGGGTTAAATGTGTCAAAGAGGTCCGCAACATTGTCAAAAGCCAGGACGAAAAATTTCAAGCTAGAGTGGTAGCGCTGACCACTAAGAAGTGTCCCCTGTATCGAGCAGCAACCGGACAGGCACATAACATAGAGGTGTTGCCGTTGTATGGCGCTTCGATGAAAGGGCCTTTAGGGCAGTTTTGCGGCAGTTTTCTTCCATTGATGTTTCGATCTAATATAGAACCAGCAACCACCAAAATCAATTAGAAATAGCCACGTTGCCTCTATGCTAAGTATAGAATCCTTTAACGGACGGCGGAAAACGACTGGCGGACCGAAGAAAGCCCGAAGCGCGGCGACTTAGTCAACGGGCGATCTAGGCATACAGGGTGCCCCATTCATGGTGGAGGATATTTTAATGGTAGATAGTGTGGCTCATCTGGGGAAAATTTATGTACAATGGGACCCTTCTATTTTGAACCGTTATAATGTAATAGCATTTTTTGTAAAATGTGTCAAAATGCCCGAATTGCCGAACTAAATGAAAATTTGCAACACTACCAAACATGACTTCAATTTCTGAAACTACATAAAATTTGCAACAAAACGACATCTCGCCCGTTACGAAGTTGCTCGTATCTACACCCGTTCAAACTTTAAAGAAATTATAAAATCGATTTTTCATTAAAAATTCAAATGAAAAATTCAATTGATGGTGATAACGAAGAAGCAAGAACAGTAAGCATCACCACTTAGACCGGTATCCGATCTTTTATAATACCGGATTGACTCGAGGCTGCGATTCGCGAGCACTTGAAGTACGTAAGCGGGGGGGGGGGCGCAACCTCCGTAACATTGGCGCTATCGAGGACTACCACAATTAAAGGGGCGAGGCAGAAGTCTCTTTGTCTAGAGTTGAACAGTTGCACTACAGTATGCCTGACCAAACCACTGTTTATATGGGGCTCACTACTTTGCATGAGGCTATGTTGTAGCTGCAATGATGATGATGATACTCGTTGATAATATACTAGCAACCAGTAACTCGGACGAAACAAGAGAACAATTGACTATTTTGTAGATCGTGGAGGTATCAAGATGTGGGACTATTGAGAACGTGGCAGCTGAGATGGGATTACGCTTCTAGATACGAATATTCTAATCCCTGACATAGCGTAGTGGGTAAACATAAAATACAATTTTTACGGGCTAGGGGGATCCGATTTAAACATAACTAGCTCCGCACGTGTTCCCCACGTGCAATGAGGTGGTAGAAGCTGTGAATCGCGTGGTTTTCACTTGACTAAGGCTTGCAATAATTTTTCCTATAGATATGACCTGAACCAACCAAACCAACAAATTATTTAGCTTCACTTATGAGATGGAATAAAAAGAAAAATTTGTGTAGGGCGATTCGATGTAAAAGTATCCCTTTACGGCTGATACCAAAAGTAAAGGCTTTAAAAATTTTTCTGGAGAACTTACATAAAGGGTGGCACATTGGAGGCTGACGATTTTTTAAAACGACTTAAAAGAAAACTACTCATCACAACGGAGGAATTTAGTTGACACCACTGTAAAAAAAACTTCACGCCCAAAAATGGTGCCCGCTTTCGCCACTAACCTATTCGGTAGCTTCCTCCCACTTCTTTGCGGATAAACTCCTTCAGTTGCTTATACTTCGTTGTTTATTTTCGTAAATGCGTGATTTCAAGAACCGCAAGAACGCACCGACTGGAACGTCGTCAAATCTTCATATGACCCTATCGGCAAGGAAATTGCTCTGAAAGGCATACTGTGGTCGCAATCAAACCTATTGAGCCTACTAACCTCACTCAAAGCAACTTTTTCGAAGTTTTATACCCGTCAATTTGTCACAGGGCATACTGACTATGTCATGAAGTTTGCAACGCAGAGAGGATGCACGTCCGCGCTCCGACTATGAAAAGTGTATATGTATTATTGATCAGATGATCAGTGGGACGCGAGAAATCAATTGAACGATGTCCGTCTGTCCATCCGTCTGTCTGTCCGTCTGTATCAATGTAAACTAGTCCCTCAGTTTTGAAGCTGTCGGGCTAAAAATTTTGCATTCAGGTTCCTTTTTAGTGTACGCTGTGTAAATGTCAGAACAAATGGAAACGGACATGGCGTATTACATAAACTACAGTCAGAAAATGGATCCACAATTTTTCTTTGTCATTTTATGTATTATTTTTCGTTTCGCCGATCATTTGATAATTTCTTCGATGAACTCATCATGATCAGGGAATCGGTTTGGCGTGATGAAAATTGTAAATTCACCATTGAATAAAGGCCAATTATAGGGGGTGCTGCGACAATATAGGTAGAATTTGGGGATCTGGAGTGGCACTACACGGTTAAAAAAATGGTATAAACTTTATAAATTTTGGTATACATATGGTTCCATAGACTTTCTGTATAAAAATTATACCAAGCTTCGTTATTAATCGAAGTTATTAGTTGAAGCTATACAGTTCATTCTAATCGCGTATAAAATATTTTTATAACCTTACAATATAAAACTAATCCGACTAAGGTGTAAACAGTATTCATCCAGATATATGATTAAAACTATACATTTTTTTAATTTAAAATTAAAAAAAATGACATTCATTTATATCTGAAGGATAATGTATGTCTACAGAAAACCCCTATGGGACATAATATTGCAGGCACTATGACTATATATTTCCTATCCCCACATGAACATAAATTTTTGACCACGCCGAGATTCGAGCTCCGCACCTCTATATTACTAGCATGCACTCTCAACCAGGTGCGCCACAGCGACGCACGAAGTCCACCTTTCTAAATGCGAATGCAATGATTTTTTTTAGAAATGTACAATATAGGGTAAACTTTACCTCACTTTGGTATAACATTTTTCTATCAGTTCAATATTATTAAACAAAATCCGGATTGGTATGCAAGTTGTAATTTATAGTATAAAATCAATAACACGTTCTGATAAAAGATTCATATAAATGCTGCATAATTTTCATTAGTATTTTTCGATTAATTTTGTAACAGCTTCGTATAATTTTTATACGAACATCTCGAATTCAATATTTTAATACAAGCTTCGGATAAATTTTATAAAAATTAATATAAACAAAATTTATACATCGCTGTTTATTACAATTTATACTAAAAAATGTATGAATGAGCTTTATACCATCAGTTGGTATAAAAAATACACCAGAATTTTTAACCGTGTAGATGGTCCACGGAAAATTGATCAATTTGATTTGCCGTGACTTTAGAGTTCGATGTCAGGATGGCACACAGAACGATTTTGAAAACGTCTAATGAACGGACGGACAAACCTCTCCGGGGATGTCTGGTCTTTGAAAAATTTTTTTTTTTAAATTGAAAATAATGCAGCAAATGTTGTATCGTTATAAAATCATAACAAATTGCTCAAACTTTTAATATTTATACCTTCACGTCAACATCCTGGACAGGACTTAATAGACCATTTTGTTCTATGTAGTTCTTGATTGGCCCTAACTCCTTGAGGAGCATGTTTGGAGGTTTACGACTACTATGTATAGTCGTCAACGTTTCGACGACAACTAAATTCGGAGTGTGATAGGATTTTTAGCGATTCTATAATATGAAAATTTCTTATCTTTTTCTTCTTTTTGAATAATAAACATGCAACAGTACATGCCAAGTTTCGAAACTCGTTTCTCCATGAATCTCTATATCACAAAGTGGCAACCGAACTATCACGGTGGATTTTTTAAAGTTACCATGCGAAACAAGCAATTTGAGAAATATCAAAATTTGCAGTTACCATTACTATCTGCAGAACAAACATGAAATGAACACACTCCCTAAAACTTATGAAATTAACTGCTCAATAAAATCTTACTTATCTCTAATCATCAATATCAACAGTCAATCCCATGTGTTCACTGCTTAGTTTGTTTACCTTTACCACAAACCTCCTTTCAACTTCAACCATCCTGCATTGTCGTCTACATCCACTCAATCCTTTCCAAATTGTGATGGATATCGATAAAGGTGTTTTTGAAATCGGCCAAGTCGGCTCGCATTTAGGCACTAACCAACACCATATCGTGAGACGAAGCAAATATCAAATAAAAAAGTATGTTCGTCCGAAAAACGTAAGAATTGATTACGTCCGGCCAAGAGCATCAATCAATCAACCACTCAACAAAATGATTGATGCATTTTCGAAGCAAAGCAAAAAAAGGTTCTAGCCTAAAAGTTACCAAATCCTATCCTATCCCACACCACAGTCAACGTGACCGCGAAAACCGCACTATGGCAGGCATACCAGCAAGCAGCAGAAACTCTTTATATCGTCATCAGTCAGAAGAACTCCGTGCAGGGTTAACTCATTCATCAGACGAGGAAAATATTGAATTATTGAGAAGTTTGGGACGGTTTACCACTAGTCAACTCAATTCAGATCTATACTTACTTGGGGCCCGCATGTTTTCTTCGTGGAAATGCCATCACCTTAATGAGTTGCTTCCACCGTATAGGGCTGATGTTTTCATTAAGGGGGTGTGGTATGGGGCGTTAGAATTTTATTTTTTTTATTTTTTTTACAAATGGAGATTATTAAAATTCCGTGCCTAATTCGAATATTTTATTAGTAATAAATTTCTTCACCAAACATTCAGTGGCGCCGTTTGACGTCAAATCACTCAACTTTGTAAAGTCAATGACCATACTCCACCACTTCCCAGTTGTGGTATAACTCAAAAATTTGAAACCCTTTAATCAAAAGTAAATTGACGGTGCGTTCATATAGAGTCATCATATACTTTGCCTTAGCTAAGATCAGTTAAGACTTCTTCCTTCCTATCAGATAAAATCCGAGGATTAAGTTATTTTTGAAGTTTCGTTGATTTATTTGCTGATGGCACCAGACACTTTCTCTCTATGTCATGGCTGTATGCTGGTTGTAGGGTGTCGAAACGCATTTAGGGAAAAATTAATGTTGTTGACATTGAGGTGATGTTATTTAATTACAAGTTTGTTTACGCAATTGCTGAGTTTAATGTTTGTAAAGAGTGGGGAAAAAAATATTGAGAAGTGGCCCATCAAAGACTTGGGGTCGATGATACTTTGACTAAACGATATCAAATGTGACATCGATGTAATGAGTGTTGAAAATTATACGGATAAAATTAAATGTTTATTTTTATCTTGTTTGAGAGTTGGTCGATAAGATGATTGATAAAGAAATCAATTTGGGTGCTGACTGCCGAGAGTTTGAACGTGTTTCGGAATATTTTTTTTTTTGGCTATAATAAAATTTATTTATACAATAATACAAGAAAAAACTAATATGCAGCCCACTTCGTATCGATCGATCGATTGTGGGCAATCGATTGCCCAATCGATCGGTCGAGAAATCGTCAGGTTTGTGGCGCCCTTTACTCGTATGTCGTATCAATATCTACAATAAAAAAAAGAAAATTTTCCCACCCACCAAATCAGAGGACATACAGATTCGTTTCATTTATACTACGTATGTATTGCAATTTCTGCCCTCCTCTACAATCTTTTACTTTTACTAATTCACTCAATTGATTCAGTTCACTAGCTTATCAGGACTTCAAGGTTCTTTCGGATGAAAACCATTCTTCTTAAGCAAACCAAGTCGAGCATATCAAATGCCGACATAGCGCCACATCCGAAGATGAAAGTGTCTACGGCTATGTCTACACATCACACAGAAAAAAAACCGCATCATCACAAACATATCCCACCAAACAGTCCAATCAGGACGGAACATCATTACATATTTGGTTTTGTAATGTTGAGGTTGTTTGTGCGAGACTATTCTACAGCACACGTTATGTTTGTTTGTTGTTATGATATGCCAAAAGTACCAATGTTAGCAAGTCGTGTAGGTTTCAATAATGTCTACTCTAGAACATTAGATAGATACCACAAACGCAGCCCTATTTAAATAGATTTGAAATGGAAAGTTTGCATATTTATATTTATTTGTCTACTGGCACATTATGTATACGACTGCGTTACATGATAGTTTTGTGACAAATGACAATACAAAATATCAGTTGATGTTTGGCGCCAGACTATCATTTTACGGCCATTCAAGAAGATTCACATAAATTTTTATGACATTTGATAATAATTCACTGATACAATGCAATAATCAGATTGACAAAATTTATTACGGTTACGGGCGGAACTAAAGGTATGCATTTTGATAGGACGTCTCGTATGAGTAATAGACATTCAATTTTAGGACCTGTCTACCGGAAATAGTAGGAGCCTTCTCAATTTGATATAACAGATTATGATTATACGAGTCAAAACAAAAACGTAATCCTGAGAGAATGATTCTCTTTCTGACAGTCCTGGATTTACCAATGAGCAAAAAAAAAACACGTGGAAGCAGGCAGGCCTACTACCAAGGTAAACTTTGTTCCGTAAAATTGATTGAAAATAGAGTTTTAGCATATACATACATAGTTCAAAATATTACGATAGGACGAATAGGCTTTGACATTTTCTATGAAAAATTCGCTTGCCTATCGTACGCAAAACAGTATATGTGCCACAATTTTTTATGTCCCAAGTAGGCCATAGGTGTATTTCCGTGAATTTGGCTGACTATAAACAGCTGGAATTGAATTCATGATATTTTATTTGTCGGCTATGCCTACTGTAAGACAATAGGGCAAAAGTTTAACAATTTTTTTTTTACTCACACTCACACTCATTGCCGCAGGACTGCCTTCTGCCATCTGTGAAATATAAAAATAATCTGTAAGTTTTCATACTTACAACACACACATGCATAATGCAAAGCAGAGCAGTCTATTGGTGGAACTTCTTTACTAAGCCAGATCATGACTTTAACAAACTTAACGAGTGTCAATACGCGCAACAGCTCTCACAGTGGAATCGCTCTCACTGCGCCCTTATTGCAAATTGACACATCCTCGACACAACGAGGGACAACACAAAAACCACACTAGAACAAGCTCTTACGGAGGCATCACACACACCGCACCCTTGTCCCAGCGTTTCGCGCAAGGAAACATCAAAACAAAAATCACACTAGGACAAGCTCTTACGGTGGCATCATACACACCACACCCTTGTCCCAGCATTTCGCGTATAAAACAACTGTTCCACCAATAGTAACAATCATGCACATCATCATCCAATAATACTGGTCACTTCCCACCAATTTCATTCATATACGTCAACCAACAATCCATCTAAACAATTAAGCATGCAAAACTAACTACCAAACTTATTTTACATAAGTATAAAAACTTAGTGATTACTCACAGACTTGAATATATCTTTCACACACTTTTACTTTCTTCACTTTACTTTCTCTACACACTTTGATCAATTTGGTCCTCACTCACTAAAACTTTAGCTCGAACTAACCAAGTCTTCGAATCCAATCTTAATTCTTGCATTAAAATGTTTCGATTCTAAATCGCAACCTCAGCAAAAGTAGTTACTCTACCAATATCCATAATTAGATTTATCATAAACAAAGTACCAACTATACGTTTTGATATAAACAAAGTTCAAGTCACAATCAACAATGCTACTTCGACATATTCCAATCGATGCGACTTTAAGTGGATCAATCATATATAACACATTGAATTTCTAATAACGATCCACTTGATATTTTGGACCGAAATCCTACCGACATCTTACACTACTTCGAACATACAAGCTTGGTGTATACTGTTTTGCGTACGATAGGCAAGCGAATTTTTCATAGAAAATGTCAAAGCCTATTCGTCCTATCGTAATATTCTGAACGATATGCTAAAACTCTCAAATATTAAGAAAAGATTTCAAATATTTTCCCTTAACGTTAATAAATTTGCGGAAATCATCACGTTTATGTAGTCTGGCTGGTCTAGCGGTTAGTGCGCGCACCTTCGGTGCGCAGGGTTATGAGTTCGAATCTCACCGTGGATCATGGTGTTTTTCGAACTCACGAGCTTGTGACGGACTACACGGAGAGAAAAATGTGCAATGAATTCTACAAAATCGTACAATGAAATTCACAACATACAATTTCACTAAATTTGTAGTGAAAGTTATTAAAATGTAGTGAAATTGATTACAATGTAGTTATTGTGGCCTATTGTAAAAATGATTGCAGTGTAATGAAAAAAATCATTGCATGATATTTGTATGGATAGTTACATTTATTGCGTTTGAGGTAATTTTCACCACAGCCTGTAATAATTATTATTGCATGGTGTTATAGTTTTCATCATTTCGTACATGAAATTACCAAGAGTGCGTAATAATTATGAAACTGTCACAAAATAAAACGACTAATTTATTCGCATAACTTGTAATCGTAGATAGCTTAGGTGTAGGACGTAGGACTACGAAACGATCCCAGCAAACAATTTCTATCGTCCGCGATACGAATTCAATTCGCCTGCTCGAAAACATTTCTCGAATTTCATATCGAATTCTGATTAAAGTCGTCACTCCCTTCGGGAAGGAATAGTGACCGATATTAATTCGCCAGGATGATAATTTGGCGATAATAGACAAATACATCGAAAAAGTGAAAAAAAATTTTTTATTTTTTATTTTCCTTTTTTTTTCTGTTTTATCTTTTACTTTTTTTTATTTATTTTAATTTTACCTTTTTACACTTTGCTTCTACTGGGAATCGAACCTATCACCTATCGTTTCGTAGTCCTACGTCCTACACCTGAGCTATCTAAGATTACAAATTATGGGAATAAATTACTCGTTTTATTTTTTGACAATTCCATAATTCTCTCGTTGTGAAGAATTACTATTTTACCAACTTTGCAATAATTAGACGATTATGTTATCGTTTTCGTATCATTTTTGTGTTTTTTCGAAAAAAACGATAAAATTGTTTGCTGGGATAGGTCCCCGGTTCAATTCCCAGTAGAAGCAAATTGTAAAAAGGTAAAATTAAAATAGGGAAAAAGAAGTTAAGGATAAAATAGAAGTAAAAAATGAAAAAAAAGGAAAAAAAAGGAAAAAATAAAAAAACTAACTAACTTTTTGTATTTTTTTCTATTATCGCCAAATTATCTTCCTGGCAGATTTTATTACCAACCAATTGTTAATTTTATTACAGCACAATGACATTTTTCATTAAAGATGTAATAACTTTCACATCAGTTGCAGTAGGGTCAAAAATCATTACAAATGCAATGGTTTTCATTACAATTTAAATACATTTCACTACATTTTTTCTCTCCGTGTATGATCTCACTCAGATGTTAAACGAGTACCCATTTATGGGGATAAATAACACTGCTGAGCGTGATGCTGATCTCATTACCTCAACAAAAAGCAGATAAGATCTTGGAAATAGGATGTCACTAACACATCCTGCGGCCTTATTCCAATGTTGGATTGTCGCGCCTGTTATTTATTTTATTTATCACGTTTATGACCAGCTTGTACCTAGATGTTTATTCCATAAAACGGCATGCGGTTTGCACAAAAAACGATCCTATTCAGGGTGACATGTTGACGTTTACCCATCACATTTAAATACAAAAAAAAAATTAATTAATTGGGTGAGACATATGAAGGTTATTCAGCAACATGAATAGAAAAATATTTTACACTTGCCATTCCGAGACAATTGTACTAAAAAAAGAGATATTATGGGATCAGAATTGTTCGAAAATTGTATGACCGACTTGGTACAAACGAGTTAGTCTAGCATGCAATACTGGTCATTTAGGTATAATTTTGCTACAAATATTTATTTGGAAACTTTAACCCATAAGAGAGGCTTCGTACAAATTCTAGCCGGGCCAGTAACATGCAAAGGTGATGGAAAATGAGTACCTCATGGTGAGAACATGGGCCACATTGAAATAGTCCTAGAGAGAAGACAGGCGTTTTCGTAGATATTTTTGCTCACAAATAAATTGTAAAGAGTCATGTCTTCATAATTCAGTATTTTGTCTTTGAACTATTATAAATGTTAGTCTATTATCACTATATACAATACAATGTGTAAGGGAGATTTATCCCCTAGTCCCTCCACGCTTATCTACCACTGGCCCTTAGAGGCGTTTGCCCAATACCTTACCATTGATTCGACACGCAAAAATCGAGTGTGCCAACAGGTCGCTAGCAGGCTAGTGCGGGAAGGAAGAATTCCATTACTTTTGTTGAAACAGTTTTTATTTCTGCTGGTAAAATGGATGCAAACAATGAAACACCCTGAGTTGGAATAACGGAGATCTGCTCTCTAGAATCGATGGTTTCAAAAAGATGGGGTCACAATGCACATTTGCTCGATTTTTCTCTGGGGAGCTTTGAAACTGGGAGAAGACTAAATGGCCAAACTAAATTTTCAAATTTCAGGGATTTATTTAAAACCAGGTTCACAAGGCGACATATACGATAATTTCTGTCACATCGGCTGACATTCGGAATAATTTAGAGTCCGCAGAAAATGTCCAAATGCAATGAAATGAGAGTCTGAGTAAATGCTGGAGTTTTCATGTTGTCAGCAGTGATATTTTAGAGCCCATCAAAAACACTTGGGAAGGGGTCCAGCAATATACTCCATGGACCCTTCCTCTGGCTACGTCCCTGAATACTTCGATTTAGATTTCGTAGTATGTACTGGAGTTATGGTATGTAATTCTCATTAAAACTTGTATGCAACACATAGCTGTAAGATCAAAAGCACGACCGGAGTGATTCAAATTTGATTTTTGATTATATGAAAAATATGATTAATTAATAATAATGGACAATGATTTAAGATTATCGTAGATATCTCGTTTTGTTCTTGCAATTCTATAGTACGAATATTTTTAAGGGAAGGTTTGCACTTACAAACAACGGCGAACCTACGTAGTGATCTGAAGAGCTATAAGACGCCAAATTGCATTTATAACGCCTTTCTATTCAATAACAATTCGCATAAATTTAAGAACCTTATCTTCGCAAAAATCGGTCAGCAAGGAACCTTTTACGATCCAACCTCATAATGCTAGTCCTTGTCGACTGTTAATTGGACCGACCTATATTAGACCAGGATATTTGCTCTAACCGCTATGAAGTAGAGGTTCTTGGTAAAATATCTGCTATCATGTCCTTGGGTACCATTAGCGTTTAAGTACCGATACTGGATCTCATATAACCGTCCCTACTGTCAAAATAATGAGCCAAGGAAGAAGAAAATTGAGGTGCACAATAGTATATTTGGTACGGCCAAAGCTAAATAACGCCGAAAATAGATATGATGCAGCATCAGCATCAACGGTAATGCAGTCCGATCCATTTAAAATGCATTGGGCTGCTGCTCCGCTTCCTGTTGAAAAAATTTATATTTCAAGGTAATATCCTTTTTCAAAAATTCAAAATGAGTTTACTAACATTCTAGAGGACTTGTTTAAACGAATCATGTATTTTGATATCCATATCGTCTACAGTGCATCCCCCAGAGAAAAAGGAATTTTTGTACCCAAGGATATCTTTCACTTAATAAGTGTCTTTCCAGTTTATTATTGCCCCTACCTACCCCTTAAAAAAGTTGTAATATTTGAAGGTAGGTGTATGTTGATTGCTGTCATATTTAGTAGCTTCTGTGCTGAAGAAGGGAGTAAGTTGCCCCCGAAATACCTGTAATAACAATAGCTGCATTATAAGACGGACTGATCCTTGGAACTTTAAAGAGAGCACAGTTATTCTACATACTATAAACAAAAGGGATACTTCAAACACAAATAATTTCACAAAAAGTTTCCTTCTATTTCAAACCGTTATTTCTCTATAAAGGAAAAACTAAATTTCCCGTCTGTCATAACTATAGCCGTACTTGGAATTATTATAGCAAAAACTGATTAAAACGCAGAGATTGAGTAAATTAATAACGGGAGAGATCCTTTTCGAATAAAATAAACCCTGAGAGATTGTTTTGTTTGTAAGGGAATCTCTTGCTTTAAAATCCGTTATGTGTCCTACCTGCTGTATGAAATGGAAACAGTTTACCGTCATGGAATCCTATCAAGTTTTTCCTATGATGTAAGTGACGAAATCAAGTATTCTATAGGTAGACTATCCCGTCCAATACTTTTAACTTGCCAGATTTTCATAGATCTCAATACAAATTTAGGACAGAGTTAATAATGTTAAGCAGGGTTGATAATGTGTTTAAAGTTGATGTAACAACTTCTAATACAGGCAAAACTTCTGTGGTATATCCTAACGGTAAACTATTTTCGTTTTAATACAGAAGACATGGCACATAACGGATTTTCTAGCAAGAGATTGCATCATCTATCGCCAATCATTGCACTTCAAGAAGGTTTCAATGGCACAAATGTTACAGAAAATCCTTCATCAAATTTATACAAAAAATCTTTAGGAACCATTATTACGTGAAATTCATAGGATGAATACAATTTTAAATAGTTTTCTATATGTAAAAGAAACAGTTATCGATACTGAGAAGTCAATAAGCAAACATCTTGGAAAACCGTTATAATGATTTATTGAGAAATAAACCAAATAATTCCTCGCAGTAAATTTTATTTAAAAAGATTTTTCCCGTTATTAATTTCCTCAATTTCGGCTTTTTAAACAGTTTTTACAATACTGATTCCAAGTGCGGCAATAGTTATGACGGACCGAAAACTTAGATTTTCCTTTATAGAAGAATAACGGTTTGAAATAAAATGATTTTTTTGTGGAATTATTTGTGTTTTTAATATCCCTTAAGTATATAATATGTAGAATAATTGTGGTCTTATTCAATTTCCGAAGATCTGTGTGTATTATGGTGCGGCTATAGTTATGACAGGCAGTGTATATAAACCATTTCTCCGTCAAGTTCATAACCTTGAAATATCAAATTCGTAACTATCGACAACCAAATTTATATCTTCCCATTATCGAAGATAGATAATTTTATATTTTTATTAAAATTGAAAAAATTCAGATATGCATTTACATTTATGATTTAAGCTCGCGAAATATTGAATTCGATGTTCCAAGCTTACCAACTTTCTGCTCCAAAATTATGAACTTGACTGAGAAATGGTATACACGACAAAATAAAAGTTTTATAGCTTTACTTTATAAAGTTCCGGCGATATTATAAATATTTAAATAAGAGGCAGGAAATTTCTTTGAAGGGTCAATTGAGGTCTCCGATTCTTTGTCAGTGCTATCAGCGATCATGTATCGCACCACGAGAAGATCATGCACGACGAAAAATGTCAGCACGTTGATCCTTTATATAATGCCGTGTACAGCACACATGGATAATCCATGTATTCTTCAGTCTCTTAAACTCCCTGTCAAACTGGGCAAGTTGCCATTTTCTTAAATCGAGTTTGAAATAACGAGGAATCCATGGATTCTACATGTACTTGTAAATCTGAACCACCGGTATATAATTGCAAATTTAATTCTCTTAACTAGCGGATTCGCGAAAATATAGGTGTGAAGTTTATGTAATTAGACTCTAGACACTCCGAAAAAGTTAACAGTTACACAACAAATCGGTATCGAAAAAGTTGCCGAATTGCTTGTAGACATAAAAATTAAATTTATAATAGCTATAAGCCAACTGTTGTATCTGTCTCAAATATTACAATTTTTCAACTTCGTAACCGTTTTTGTTTTATTGAGCTTTTTGGAAAAACACACAATCTACTCTCTAAGTTGACACCCGAACAAGATATATCCTTTTTTTTCGTATAACTCCTAACCTGAAATAACTTAGCAGGGTATGTGAACCATAGTAGTGATTTATTGGTTCCCTCCGTATCCTAGGTACCCCTAAACTGGAAAATATCTCTTTTGAGTTCACTCACTATCTGAAATATAGTAGGGCGTCGATTATCGAACTAATGTCGACCCTAGATTTTACCTTTTACTCGATGTCTTTCACAAGAAAAGAAGCAGATTGCCCGATTCGGTGAATCGAATATTCGGATAAATTGGCGCTCTGGATGTGGCTCATGTTTTACATATACTTTGAAATCAACCGTTTTGGTAACGTCTTTGATTTTAAGTGTTATAGTAAGCGAAGTACACCTTTCACGCAAAATCAGCATTTTTCCAGAAGTTACTATATCCTCAAGCTTATTAAAATATTCTTCGATTATATAAGCCAAATTTTACCACGATTGTATCTAAATTTCATTCATATAAAACTTTACTTTACAGTAATATCAACAACAGCCGAAATAGATGCTTTGTTTCTTACAATGATAACTGTAATAAACAGGGTTCACGAAGCATCCCAAATATCTAACGGTATTTGTCGCAATTTGTATTCCTGAATTAAAATTCACTAATTCCAAAATTCAGCAATTCAAATAGCATAGACGATTCAGTCGCTCCGTGGGCGCATTCATGCTGCTATTAGTGTATAGTCATTACGTGATTTGAGATTGCAAAATGTGGTGGAGTTTTTTTTTGATTTCTTATGTTTTTTGGGGTGCTGATCTCGAATCCGGAGCTCCCCACCAAAAGTTCGATGTGAAACAGGGCCATAGTCGCGAACAATTTTCGCAGTTTTTTCGTTTTTTTGGCTTCTAACTCTGAAACGGACATTTCGTCGTGCTTTGCAGACCATAGGTTTAGATATAATTCGTCCGAAGTGAATATTTTTCCGATAGTAAACAGAGCCTCTAGCTGACAACAAGTTGCCTGCATACTCGGGCCAAAGTTTTGGACTTTGCGCGTTCATTTGCCGATTGGATAACTTCAGCGAATACAGAATGCCTTTACTTATAATCATTAAACGATCCAGTCTATAGGTACCCCAAGTTTTCAAAACACCGTTGATTTAGACCAGTACTGTATAGTACATACTCGTATTTTAGAACAAAGTTAAAGATCGTATTCTTCTATATTATCAATTAATTTCGGAGGGGGTTTGAACCCCCAAAACACCTACGTAGGATCGCCACTGCCTGTTGCTTATTATTAGTATTCGTATTCGACAATGGAAGCGTACAGGAACACCTGAAGGTCTCATCTGCCATAAATTGAGCTCGACGACGCGTTTCTATCTAACCAAGTTTGATTAAAAAAACTCGACAACTTTTCTCTAGTTTCGAAGTCAAAAAACTACCAGCACCCGCCAAAAATTTAAAGTCTTGATTCAACAACAAAATAAAAGGATTTTCCTCTTTTAAATGGTTGTCGTTGTAGAAACCGGAGCCACAGAGACTTAATACAATGTTTGTTTTTAAGAAACTACCAAAAAATATGTATAATTATGCAAAAAAAAATGCGCCCAATTTTCGACAACAAATATAGGGATAATCAGGAATATTAAAAGCACCAACAGAAATAAAATTTACAAGAAACACATTCTTCAAATTGACCATCGCAATGTCTTTCTCAACTCTGTCGAGCGTTGAAAATTTATTTTGACAATTTTCTTCTGAGCTCTTTCTACGACCTATTGGGCCCTCGACGCATATACCCTACAAGAATCGATCTAAATTATTGTCTTTATGTACATTATTATGGGCATCTAATAGAAAAAACGAAAGAATATTTTATGATTAATTTATTCACTTCCATATTAAAATTTAAATTGAAAACGCATTTTGTTTGTCTTGCTGAATAACAAAACAGAAAATAATGGGGGCTCAGTAGCATGAGTGCGTTCCTAAGGAAGCTCCGTCCACTCGGGAGTGAACTAATAACGAATGCCGTTTTTCCGAGCTTCAATGGTTCATGAAGCCCATTGGAACCCTGAAAAACGACACTTTGACTGACATACATATATAACTTTGGACGTTCTTGTTTGGGCGTAACATGTTTCATGCTAAACAGCCGAAAATGGAAAAACATCTCAGAAATTACAGCAATTAATTCAAAAATTGTCTCGTAAATGTTAACGATTAGTAGTGAATGATTCGTCGATTTTACAACTGAAGGCGGCCGGCGCGGCGGCTTGTTTTACTCGAAATACTGGACTAAACCCTTTTGTGTTAGCAACGCTAAACATTTGAATTGAAAATGGGCTTTTTAATTATGACCATACATCCTACTCTCACTTTATGTATGTGACTTGTTCAGTATACAACAATATTGAATCCATAATCCATTTTAATGTTGAGGCAACAATCGGCATATTAGCGCTGCATGGTGATGGTCAGAAAGTTAACATGCCCCTAATGAATAAGAAGAAAATCAAGACAGACGGTCACTGCATAAGTAGAAGAAGTTAGTTATGTTATGATGGTGCTAGCTAAGTTAGGTGCTCGATGTAACGTGTTTGTAAGATTTCACAGTTTGAGTTCATATGGTCAAATTATAGAAAAAGGTGAACAATCCTCCTCCGGGGAGAATATGAATTGCTGGCTCCCTAGCTATGATATTTAACTGGATTGGAAATCATCATGTAGATGAGCGTACGTGTGTGTCTAGAAATTTTTTCTCCTCTTCCTCAGCGCCACCTCTCGTACACCCCTCGGGCAACCCACAAGATGGTCGGTCGATGAATAGACTGTCAACAGTGTGGTTGTCATTCAATTCGCGCCAAGTGAACGCAGTGAATGTGAGTGGACAAAATCGAGTTTTTCTAAGTGAATTGTAAGAAATTGACTTAAACAGTGTAGGTCGTAAGGCTACGAATTCGTTTTAATTTAAAAAATAAGCTAAAAAAGTTTATTTCAGAACATGAAGTGCATTGTTGTCGGGTGTTCCAGCGACCAACAGAGAAACACTATGAGTGTATCTTTTCACAGGTAATCGCGTGTGAGCCTACATTTTAGTAGTGATATGTGAATTTTTGTGTCAAAATTATAGTTTATCGCATTTTTCATACATATTTTGTTGAAAACAAGTGCGCGATTGTGTGGTTGACAGCCAATACAATAGACGAGTTTCCGTTCGTTTGAGTTCGTACCTTGTTCGTGCATGTTTTGTACGAAGCAGACACGAAAGGTTACGACGGAATTTCGTCTCGTCGATGTGTTCATGAACGTATCAATTTCTATCTGTTTCGGGGGCTCATCACATTGTTAGAGTTTTGCAAAAAATTTTTGCAATTTTCGTGCAAAGTTTCGAGTCAATTTGATACTTAAACTGTTTTGATAAAATAATATGTTAATTCTTTCATAATGTAAACCGTTTCTTGCAGATTTCTAATTGATGCTGAAAGAAAATGTATTTCCGGAACTGAATCCGTCTGGTATTACGGTAAGTAAACAAATAAATTTAACCGACAGTAGTTGAATTGTTAAAATATAAATTGGTATGCATAATGATTTATCGATTGTTTTCAGATGTCTAATGAGTCTATCGGCGAGCCAAATGCAGTTCAAGCAGGATCGTCACATGCAGGACGCGAGCCGTGAATCTGCGGGACAGTGTCTACTAGGGAGGCAGTTATGCTCCGCCACCTAGAGAGGCTTCTGATATTGTCTGTCAAGCACCCGAGCCCCATTCAAACATATCACCACGTGCGGCATTTTCAAATCTCATCAATCGACTGGACGGACAGTATGGTGTGAAGCAAACGTTGATTCCTTGCGTGCTGCTTAGTGCATTGATCATTTTCCTCGGCGTGGCGACCTTCATGTATGTAACGATCAGTCTCGATTTGGCCAACACCATCAACGATCGAAATACTTTCTATCAGATATGCGACGATTCACACAGATGACGTGCATCGATGAGGAGGGTTTGAAAGGAGCTCTGGAGTTATTGAGGACCACAAATGTGAAGATATTACAGCACAGTTTAGTTTGGGTGCCAAGGAAATTGTTCGATTGGTTCAGGCCACTCATCTGCATCTGAACGTTCGTCGAATGGTTCGCGATCTGCACAATGTCGAATATTTGATTCACCAAAATCCGCAGTGGAAAATAAGTGCAGTCGATGCAGACGGCATTGCATTGTCTTTTGATCAAGTATTGGCGTTGCGCGATGCTTAAGCCTACAATTTTGAATCCCCGCCTTCCGTTCACGTGTTCCGTGTACAATAAGCTACAGAAGTTCTTCTTTTATGTTGGACTCATCGGGCTACCGGTTATAGTCGCCGCAGGAGTTACTTTTGCATACAAACTGATTGTTCGGTACAAGCAATCTAAACGCGATGCTGTGGCCTATTTGAACGACGAGATCATCAATCATTTAATGCGAAAGGCAGCTAATAGTCCAGACGAGCCGCTGGATGTTGTGAACCATATGAGGGACAAGTTGATTCCGCTGCATAAACGCCGAAGCATGGAGTGGGCGTGGAATGAATGCAACCTTAATCGCCTTAATTCCGCCAAAGCCGGTCCCAAGCCCGGTTATAAAAGGAAGAGGGAGGCGAGTAACGAAATATAACTTTTTTTCTACCCAATCAAAATGTGACATTCGTAAGTATTATTCCCCTGGAGGAAATTAGTATAATGGTAGAAAACTTCCATACAAATTTGAGAAAAGTTGTACTCGACCCAATAAAACACACCTGAAGCCTTATAGTTGAAATAGATTGGCTGCGTCAGCATCAGCATCGGCAGAGGCATCGGCATCAGCAGAATGCTGATGCTGACGCGGGATATCTAATTCAACCATCATTGATTCGTTACTCATTACCATTACACCGATATGAAAATCATAAGAAAACTTAAACGTAATTTGCGGAAAACAAGAATTTCGATTTATGTATTTAGTCTTTATCTTTTTTGCTTAGGGCTCCATTACACAGTCATATTTATATTATAATATGTATGTCATATGCCTAAGCCTACTCGATTCATTCAGTATAAATTTTTAGACGTGCAATAAGCGAAATCAAGTAGGCTTAAGCACATTATAATATAAATATTACCAAATATGATTGTGTACTAGAGCCCTGAGTACCGAAATTGTTTGCATGCAGTTCATAAAAATCTATTTGGGAATTCAAATTTTTGCGCCAAATGTATGCCCCCATCGTATGAAAAACTTACGGCGCCTATGGTGTAGTTGATAGTATGTGTGTTTTTTGTGATTGTGTTATAAAAACCTAGACAAAAATTTTCCTTAAGGGCGTATCCATAGTCTACCTAATCCCAGCTCCCTAGCGTGTTGTGTGTATGTGAGGTTGCCCGTTGTGCATGTCTTCTTGAAAAACGGATGCCGCAAAGGTAGCGCGCTAGTCATAAATTGTAGAGGTAAAGGAAATTGTATAATAACAACATTTTCTAAGATCTGTTTCGAGTTGCCACCCTAACAATGGCGGATAAAGAGAAATAATAAAGATTTAAGCATTAGAAAGTCAGGAGGAGGTAAAATGGGGATTTTGTATTTTATAAAGAGCTCGCGCACTCATTAAAGCCTAATCGTGTCTGCTCATATAAAAGTGAATTATGAATAAATAAAAAACTATAAAGTCAATGTATCTGCATTAATTCTTTGGATCATTAGAACAAAAAAGTAAGAATGAATTAATTTGACTGTTTTTCTCATTAGTACAAAATACGAATATATTTAACTTAAAAAAAATACGCAATGGCTGAAATGTTGTAGGGATGATCCGCGTCAAGACCTAATTCTTAAACTGTGCAAAAAAGTGTTGCACTATCCAAAAGTATGATTGTTTTCACCCAATATCATGCATTTCGGTGAAATTAATTTCATCTCCGATATTCGTGACC
Source organism: Microchrysa polita (assembly GCA_949715475.1). Classification (NCBI taxonomy): domain Eukaryota; kingdom Metazoa; phylum Arthropoda; class Insecta; order Diptera; family Stratiomyidae; genus Microchrysa; species Microchrysa polita. The sequence continues at coordinate 126,147,403 of OX454415.1, read as the reverse complement.
GACATCCGACAACAAGATAGAGAAAATAATCTGTATTCTACCTGACATTTATGACTACTATACAGGCGATATACAGACAGAACCGACTTTATACTTTATCTGGAGTTATGGCTTACTTTAATGCATTTAATTATGTACCTTTTGGAATTTATGAGTCCACGAAAGTCTTGATTTCAACAAACTTCGTTTTACCTTCTCCTATAGAAAAATGTGGAATTTCATGTTTTCTGTTACAAAACATTTTTAATTGCCCTCTGAATATGATTTATCGAGGCTGGCGTATTCACCTCCTCCTGAGATATACGAGTATGTAGTCGATTTAGTATCTAACTAAACTTTTAGACTTTCTGTCACTTAGTGCACATATGCAGCTATACTATAACAAAACATCAACACAAAAGACCAGAAGAGTATCTTTTGCGGGAGTACCATAGATATACATACTGGATACGAAGAAAGCATATCGTTCTATTGCAACCCGTGAAGCCACACACATACTTTGATTTTCCCGTATTCGTACACGGCAATTTTTTTCTCCCCTCTCACGTCACTGTCCAAAATTGCGATTATAACACTGGCTCTCAACCTTTTTTCTCAACTGATTTTTTTCGGAAGAAATCATTGAACATTTAACGTTGATTCCGCATTTTTTTCATTTTTGTACATTCTTCCTGAATTATTAAAGCTAGCACTTATTTGGAATTATACTGTAACTTATTTTTAGTACAACAAAATCGCATTATCAAAATCTGATTACAAAACTCTTTTCCGCAAAATGCTGAGAAACACTGGAAAATTGCGGGGAATTCGCTCATTCCGTTCCGTTCCAACTTCTGACATGAGTGACAAGTCCCCGTCTGTTTTCACATCGTTAAGAATTGTATTCAGGGATAACTTTAAAATTTAAAGTTTTTAGTGAGTTTCATTAATTCAAATCCCTTAACAACATTTTAAACTTAAATAATGAAGTGCGCTGTAAAGAATTGTGCAAGTGATTTACCGAAAACTTTGAGCCTGAATTTCATTTTTCGTGTAAGCTTCGTGCTCTGGTGATACAAATTGAAGATTTTTTAATAGCTAACCACGTCGGCTGGTAAACTGATAACTTGTAAGGTGTAAACAACATATTACTGAATATCGCATGTACCTTCTTATAGATGGTACTATCAGTGCCATAAATATTTTCGGTAAAAATATGATTTCGGTGAGCTTTCCCATACGTGGCACGGAATTCTATGTATTTTTCATGATGCTAACCAGTGAATCTCGTAAAAGGCTCTATTAATCCGAAAAACTGAATTAGTGGCGGTGAAAATGAAATATGTGAGAATGTTTTTAGTTGCATATTTCATAGATAAAAAGTGATTTTTTCTCGGAAAATTCGGGTGAATTCACAGTAGCGCCGTGTAGTATGTATTTTCTCGTTCTTTTGTTCCAATCGTTCCAATTTCACCTTCACCTCAAACCTTTTTTGGTGATTGTTTATGATAAAAATATGGCGCGAAAGATTCGAATTGTGAACTAATTAGAATATTTCGGATGTTCGCTAAAAAGGTAAACTAAACTAAATTTAACCGAAATTACGTTTTAGAATGTTCATAGAAATTGCTGTTAGCTACTTTGAATGTTGATACATATTACCTTAAAATTGTGTCGTTGTTTTTGTCTTATCATAATGATAATGTGTATCATTTACAGAGTGGTTTCGACGTATCTATTTAATTACCCTGATTCCGATTTTGAGCTACTAGCCGCTGAAACCATATGGGGCAATACAATCCAGGTAAAATGCTGATAAAAACTAATGTTGTTTTTGCCATCAATCACAGTCATTGTAAAAAATTGTGAGGTTACGAAACAAAACAGTTGTGTTGTGCCGTTCTGATTCCCTAACTACAATTTTGCGAATCAGAAATAATCTCTTCTTTTCGTTAGTCTGTCTAATATAAAAGCAGATCCTTTTTTATAGGTTAGTTTATATTTCAAATTTCAACCAGAAAATTCAGCAAAGCTTAAATTTACATTAAAAGTATGTACTGAGTTCACCGAGCGAAAAACTTGCATTTATGTCTCCCGTGAAAAAATTTACGTGGAGACTTGCTTTTTATTTAGTCAAAAAATTAGTGAAACAAAGAGAAACTGCATTGTTTCGCTGCCGAAATGTCAAAAACCGGCAAAACCGGTGTGGAAATTTTCATGTGAAGTGGAGTTGTTACATTCATAGAGGATAATTTCGCCATTGCATAATAACATATAAAATTGTCTTTTAAGTAACAAAAATTTAAATGTTTGACTAACGTTATGTGCAAACACATTACAGAGCTTTATTCAACGCATAATTATTCCTCATTTGAAATATTTTTGCGTTTCCGCATGAATTTAAACCCATGCAAAAACAATTTAACAAGTGTTGGAGTCAAAATATTTAGTAGTCTGGCTAGTGCGCGCGCCTTCGTTGCACAGGGTCATGGGGTGGAGACTTAGAGTAGGTACTAACATCTTCATTTCACGTGAAATCCATGCAAATACTGTCAAAATTTTGATGATCGTGAAAACGAATTCGCTTGGTTGTAGTTACTTTACACGAAAGTCTCCACACCGTATTTTGACATTTCGCCTGCGATAACAATGCCATTGCACTTTATTTCACAGGGAAAAGGTGTCATCCACAATCAATTAGCCCGCGAGTTCTCATTTATCTTAGAGAATAAAAGGCATGTCTCCACGGCACATTTTTCATGGTAGACATAAATGCAAGTTTTTCGGTCGGTGAGCATAGTACTTGCCTTTACCGTGAACAAATTCAGTTTATACATGGTGTTTTTCGATAATCCCACTCAGATGTTAAACGAGTTCCCATTTATGAGGATAAATAATACTGGTGAGCGTGCTGTTGATTTCAACCCGTCAACAAAAAAACAGCAAAATCTTGGAAATTGGATGTCACACATCTGCGGCGTTCGTACAGATTCGGACAGTCATGCCTGTTATTTATTTATAATAAATTTAAGAAACTGGCTCATTTTATTGCTATACATCCCGTGTAGTTTTGGGCAGCGTTGTTAAACACGATCGTGAGTTTTGAGTCAGAGTAAACCTCGATACCAAAAAACGTAACTATTGCTGGCGTCAAATGTCTAAATATTGCTTAAATAAAAACAGCAACTATCGATTTTGGACCTTTCAAAATCATAATGCAACATCATCTAATATTATAATTTTCCATTTCAAACAGCCAGCCAGTAGTCTGGCTGGTCTAGCGGTTAGTGCGTTAGTGTCTAGCGGTTAGTGGTGAGTACCCATTTATGGGTTCCATAAATGGAATCTTATAACACAATCTGCCGATTGCTATAGACATTATAATGTGATTGTGATTAATAACCGAAATGTGTGAATATGCATCTTAAGAATAACATACCTAAGTGCAGATTTGCAATTCCTAACCGCAATTTATTGCGTCGCAAAGAAGTGGCATCTGATGAGATGCGACGTGAAATGCTCTGTTCGCCAAAACAGGCCAGGGATCATGATTGCATTGATTCGTTTCCCTGCCGAGTTTAGATGATTGTTAAAGGCACATAATCGGAACCAAGATATATTACCTCCGGTCATGCCACTCCCGGCACTTACTGATATGCGGTGTCATATGCTGTTGGTCGAAACCGGGGAGGATTTGTGTGTTTTCGCAGACACTTTTTTACTATAGAAAAACTAAGTGTATAACTTGTAGTTCATGTATTTTATTTGTTAAAAATTAGAATGAGGTGTAGTGAATTTTTGTAAATTTAAGGGATCGTGTTATAATATTTTTGATATATTTTAGGATTCTATTAGAAGTGCGGCAAAGGAGACAATGGCTAACTATTTTAAAAGGCCGAATGAAAACAAATATAACTGCGAAACAAAACAGAATATGTCACAAACACTTTAACACTTTAACCTCGAAAGTGAATTCATCAATTTTTTTGAATACAGTAATAAATAAACCCAATAAATTATTTGATTTTTCGCTGAGTAACCGTTTCAGGCTTAGTATTTATTGCTGGTTTGATCGTGTGTGACATATATCTGAAACACTTCTTGCAATTGTCGCCGAATTTTCACAGCACATTTTTTTGACCTAGGTTGTAACTTAATTTTACTTTTTTGAAATAACCACCATTTCAGGTGATTTTGGAAATAAAGAAATCAATGGTTCCATTTATATAAAATATAATATAAATAAACTACATATTTATTGAATTGAATTGAAATAAAGGAATTTATTAGACCTTCTGAACCCTTCTTTGATTACATATTTGGGTTTATTTCAAAGATGTTTGTAATTGTTTTTGTACGTTAACAAATAATCCGAAAACACCTATTGGCTATGTCCACACATGTGCGCTTTCGTCTTCCCTATCGTCTTCAAGCTCCGTTTCCACTTTCAACATTGAACATGTCATTGATTGCGTCAAGTGAACAGAAGAGATCAATGTCTCATTCTATCCAGATCTGTTCATTATTTATCGTTAAATATATGTCACGGCTTTGGTCAGGACGGGTAAATGATAAATTCTTTCATGAATTGTATGAATAGATGATGTGTTGTTAATATTTAACATTGGCAATTGCGTTCAAGAATGAATGCGTTTCTTCAATAGCGCATACATCTCAAGTTTCAATTGTCAAAATGATGAAGACGAACGAAAATTGAAACTGTCTAGACAGGCACATTCATCATTTTAACTACATAATTATAGTTCCATTATCATACACGCACATACACATACCGACATTGTAAAAACTATACAGCAACTAAAACGAGATGCTATAATTCATAAGTATAATACACCCATTTACACATATCTAAATAATAATTCTATGTATCTTTAATGCTAAAGCATTTGTATGAGTTAATTTATTCCAAGATGAAATACTCAAACTTTGCAAAATAATTTCCTCTAAATTCTAGTTAGGGTTTGAATCAACAATAATTGATAGTGCTGCTCAAACTTTTCATTTTATACTTTTTTTGCGGCGCCTATGACCATGTCACACATACATAGGCGCGGATCGCACAAAAATGCTTCAACGTTTTAAGCATATATCCGGTCCAGTATGTAGGTCTATGGGGAGTACAGTAACGAATAGCAGGCTTTCTTCCGCGAGATGTCTTTCTGGAAAAACGCGAGATTTTATGATAGCGAAGATCATGATGATGATGATGACAATCTTTTTAAAGAGTGATGATGTGTGATGTTTATCTGTTTGTTTGACTATTTGCTTGCACACGAGCGATGTTTATGTTTACTGAACAAACATTAGATGCACACACGCACGTTATAAATGTTCCACGAAAAATTGCAGATTCATTTTGTTTGTGATGCAAGGTCTGATTGAATTTAATTGAACGTGAAGTTTATGTAAATCGCAATAAACACATATACCTACACCCAGAAAAAAAAAACTTGTAATAAAACCAATGAAGCTTTTACTTTACTTTTAATAAAGAGAAAATTTCTTTAAACGTATGAAGTTTGAATATAATTAATTATTTTTTTCAACTCAAATAATTTATTTGACAGAATATAATAATATTTTGGTATTGCACAGCGTATCAAGTAGTTCAGATTTTAGAAACGTTGATAACATTCCCCATTTAGTGACATATGGCAATGTAAACGGATTGGCACGCATAGAGACCGGGTTCGAATTCGAGTTTCGAGATGAGGTGTTTTATGAAAAAAAAATATAAAAATTTGAAATAAAATTAAACACAATAAAAAAATAAAAAAATAAAATTTTTTTTATTTCTATTTTTTCGTTTGTTTATAAAATTCAATGAAATGTTTACATATACATAGAATCGATAAAAAATTTCATTGTCATAATTCACTTCATATTTTCAATGATATTTCTATCATTGACCCAAAAAGGCTATTTCATTAGCTCCAAATTAAAGCCAGAATTTCATATGGAATGTATGTATTTTTTTCTGCGTGTAGGAATTCAAATACAGTCAAATCTCCTTACGTAGAATTATTCCTTATCCCGAAAAAATTTTCGGGATTTCGCTTGCGTTCCCGTCAGTTTGGGAAATAAAAAACCACTAAGTCGAAGTTCTCTTTGTCGAAACCCTCTTTAAAACAAACAATATTTTATATTTCCCAATACTATTTCTTATATCTTTACTTCCCCTAAGTCGAAATAAGTTTCATTTTTTCTTATTTAAGAAAGTTAAATTAAACTTGCGAGAGTTTCTCACGCCAGGACAATTTTCGGCTTCACCTTCACCTCAATTTTCAGTTGGGAGTGTAAAAACGTAGATGATAGATGATAGAATGATGGGTATAGAATCACAGCCGGGATAAAAAGGCTTCGACTAGGAGTAAAGCTTTGGAGCTCATTATCCTGATGTTGAGGACAATAATGACTGGTATCCATGAAGTCCATGAAGGACCACTCATTCCTATAAATGTTTAGATAATCGAAAATTAATTCTGAAAAGGTTAGGAATTTGTTAAATAATATTTTCGAGCAGGATTGGTATGGCTTAGGTGTCCTATGAATTTATTTAACTCTACATATATAGATACAAAATTCTTCTTTGATCTTCACACTTTAACATTGATCGCACTTTCTCTCTTACTCTTACTTTTGACAAGTCGTAATTCGAGTAAGAGAGGTTTGACTGTATAATAAATGCACAGAGCTATTGGTGTTGTATACCTGTTAGGACGTTAAAATAGGGACAAAATAAAAAATTCTATCTACGTGAAAAAGTGGCCAAGAAAAATTCCAAGTGATTACAGGGGAGAGGTCACGTACCCCCTTGCGCACTCGAGTGGAGTGGGTGTACGTGGTTTAAACACAATCAATATCGAAAGTGCCCTTTTAAATTTTTCAAATTTGTGTAGGGGATTTCATGATTTATACTAGACCCTTATTTTATTACTGAAAATTTTACCAGATAGTTCATAGACCCCTAACATTCTTAACAGTGTGCATAGGGATACATATATAGTCCCGAAAAACAAAATCCCGCCCGTTTACAATCCCGCTTTTTTTTAAATCCCTTTGAACATTATCCCGACATTACTAAATCCCGCCATTACAAAATCCCGCCCACTAAAAACCCCGCCGTTTTAGAATCCCGCTGGTGGATAGTGAAATAATCGGGTTGGCTACCATATCGCCCATCATATTCCGGTTTTTATTTTATCGGTAAATGTGGTGGTGACAAAGCCCTCATTACTTTTTGAGTTTGGGTCGGGTGAATTTTGACCTAGGTGGACAACCTAGCCGACCTCATAAATTTGAATCAATCCATAACGGTAACTCCGTATGGTGAAGTCGAACAAGAATTACAAATTGTATTCGCATTACAAAACCAACTCAATAGCTCGATTCTGTGTGTTCTCTTATTTGGTGGTATCATCCTGAATGGCGATAATATTAAAGAAATTTTACTTGGCCAAAATCCGCCTAGTCAAAAGCCGAAAGCTAAGCGAAATGATTTTTTTTGTTCGTTATATGCCATTAGCGACTAAAAGGTGGATTTTGAACAATAGACTTATTTTCGGGTGGGTCTTGACTAGGCTGTTGGATTTTGTATTTTTGGTTTTGGCTGGTAAATTCCATACTGGATGCTTTCCACCGAAAATTGCAAAAGGCTGGATTTCAACTGAGTATCGATATGTTTTTTCAATATTTCACAATATTTACAATATTGGTTTCTGTAATATTAGTCCGAGAATAGTGAAGGGTATCCAAATTAGGGCCTGGAAAGCTATATAGTCCTGTTGGTTGGTTGGGTACTATACCTCGATTAGTTGAATCTCGATTATCAAAAACTCGACTGCAAATTTTATTTGCATCTTGAAAATCAGATGAGGTTCCCATATCCGCCGAAGCACATTCTGTATATATGTACTTTTGATGGTATCAATGTAATGTAATTTCGAGTAAATCTCCGAACTAAGTAATGAAAAAATTTCTAGAACATGTTAAGATAAGGCAAAACAGGTTTAACCGACAAAACAACACTAAGCTCGCTCCTATTACCGTTATATACATATTTGCGGTAATCGGTGCAATATTTAACCGTTACTAAAAACCCGGGCAACAACCGGTTTTCATCGGGTACTAGGCAAAAAGTGTCGAAGCACTGCTTTTCGCATCGAAGAAAACTAAAAAAGATCCCTGACATGTACAACCGTGGAACAATCCATCTCTATTAACTTCAATAGCCTCAACCTTAACCAACAAATTATATTTTAAACGTCGGCGGCCGACTTTGAAAATATAATTTGTTGTTGTAGTTGTAGTCTTTCTTGTTCCCAGCCAACATTTTAGTGAACATTCACTAGGTGAAACCGATCTGAAATCACATACTGAATGTACACTTCACTTGAGCTTCACTTAGTGAACAATTAATGAACGTATTCACTTTTCTTTCAGAAAATGAAAGCTAGGTGAATGCATTCACTTAATCTTCAGCAGCTGAATAGTTACTGAATGTATTCAGATTTCTTTCAGGAAATGATTTCACTTAGGCTTCATGAAGTGAAAGGCAACTGAAACATATATAATAATACCCGTAGCAATCGTTGGAATGCTATATTGAAAACTTTTAATAATTTTTATTAAAGTGTCAATTGAGTATAATTAGCTGTGCTATGAAGTGAAGTTAAACTTAAAGTAATTTTGAAGAATTTTACTAAAAGCAACTTTAAAAAGGTAAGTGTCTAAACTAGGCCAGTCAAATTCGACATTTACCTCGGAGTAAATGGAATACTACCGTTTTTTTTCTCAAGTGTTTTGTACTACACTACGCTATCTTATACAATTTTTAAAAATTAATTTATATTTAGGAGCGTGTATGGCAGCAGTGCCCAACTCTACAGAAGCTTTAATAGAAAAGCACATAAAAAGGCATTTCCAATATGCCAATGAGCGACTGGTAAAATATTGTAATAATATTTATTTTAATGCGTAATAATAAATATGTATATTTCAGAAAGGACAAAGAGACAGAAATTGAAATTCACCATTTATATTATTTTAATTATTTTTTCGTTTTTTTTCAATTATCATTATCATTTATAATTTAATTATCGTGTAATCTTTATTATTAAAATAAATTTGTTTTATATTCCTATAGTTTTTTTATTGAAAAAAAAAGTTAGCCTTACGCAAATTTTAAAAGTCGAGGTGCGAGCGTTTTGTGTCGGCTCACCGACACACAAAACGTTTCAAAATTTTTTATAGTCCTCCAAAGACACTTTGAATACCTTAAAGGCGACACTTAAAATGTTCGAAAACCTCGCCTTTTAAAATTTGTGTAAGGCAAACAAAAAAGCCTTTTATTTAAATTTGTAGGATGTAATGTTTTAATTGTGAATTTTCCAAACCCAATGATGCACTAAAAACTAGCCTTTTGATAGCTTGCTATTAATTTGAATTTAAAATCATCTACTGAATCCGTTCTGAAAACACCCAGTGATTTCACTTTGAACTCATGTACCGAATTCTTACTGAAACCACCTAATGATTTCACTTGCCTTTCATCTACTGAACTCATATTCTGGATTCGTTTTGAAACCACTCTATGGTTTCAGTTGGGATTCATCTACTGAATTCATTCTGAATCCACCAAATGATTTCATTTCGGCGTAAAAATTTTCATACGTAGGTGAATTTGATGTGATATCACACTGAAGCGTAAATGAAGCTCAAGTGAATTCACGTTCATGAAATGAATTCATTTTGATTTCAGTATGAACTCATTATGTTCGCTGGGTTGTATTAAAAATTTAATTTAACTTGTAAATGTAATGCAATGTAATTTTTCATTCATTGGAATTTATTAAAATAAAAACTAGGGGGCTTGGCCCCCTGCTCGCTACGCTCGCCAACCCCCGAGGCCGAGGCTAATTTCGGGCGCGGCCGAAATTTTGATACCCTTCGCTCTCCTTGGGCTTAAAAGTTTTTTCGGGCGTACCTATGACTTGTATTTGATACCCCTCCTTATTAAATAAGTGGGCAAATAAAAATATTTACTCGGAAAATTTTATTGGGGTTGCGGGAGCATGACCCCACAGTACGATTCCATTCGTTTTTAACTTTTTTGTTGCTTTGGTAAGGACATATTAATTCAAGGTTTTGTGAAATTGGTGCAAAAAATGTTTCTTAGAAGAACCAAAATGGGGGTTGGGTTTGTATGGCCACCCCATGGTCAGATTTGATCAATTCTTAGATATGTTTTGTGTCATCAAGAGAAGCACGTTTGTGTGTAATTTTGTTGAAATTGGTGCACAAATAAAAAAGTTTTTCTTAGAAGAACCTAATTTGGGGGGTTAGGTTTGTATGGCAACCCCATGACCCCATTATCCGATTTGATCCATTCTTAGATATGTTTTGTGTCGTCAAGAGAAACACATTTGTGTGAAATTTGGTTGAAATTGGTGCACAAATAAAAAAGTTTTTCTTAGAAGAGCCTAATTTGGGGGGTTATGTTTATATTGCAGCCCCATGACCCCATGCTCCGATTTGATCCATTCTTACATATGGTTTGTGTTATCACTAGAAACATATTTGTCTGAAATTTTATTGAAATTACTGCACAAATAAAAAAGTTTTTCTTAGAAGAACCTAATTTGGGTAGTTGGGTTTGTATGGCCCCATGACCCGATTTTACCGATTCAAACATACAAACTGCCTGCAGCAAGAAGCATTTGTGCAAAATTTCAGCTTCATAGCTTTTAAATTGGCCGAGTAAAACGCGTCGCAACAGACGGACATCGCCCAATCGACTCCCCAAGTCATGCTGATCATATATGTATGTATACTTTTTATATGGTCGGAGATGCTTCCCTCAATGCGTTACAAACTTCATGACAAAGTTAATACATATACCCTTTCACTCTATGAGCGAAGGGTATAATAAGGCTTATGGTGAAGAAGCATTTTTCAGATTTAAAGACACTAACAAAATAAAAATAAAAAACAACTTTCAATTGTCGAGATAATCGAGATTTTCGATGTTTTAATTTGTCGATATGGTCAAATGTCGAGACATTGGGCAGTGGCGATTTTCAAAAATCGGTATATTGAAATATTTTTAAGAAAGGAAAAAAACACGACTTGGGTTGTCGTAAACCATGTTTTGTCCCGAAATCTTAATTGTTCGCGTTTTGTTTTCTTTTTCTGTGGCGAGAAGCTCTTGCGTCTCTTAATAAGACTCAATCTAAAGCGTAATTTCGCGGACTCCAAATGGAAAAAACCAAAATCTAAATTTCGTTGTTTCAAAATCTCTATTTTTCGAATTTGTAATTAACTAGAGTCGACTGTACCTCTGTAGCATTGTCGTCGACCAGTGGAACTAATCATAAATACATACGTAATTAAAGTAAAAACATAAATAAAACAAACACACAATACCTGAATCAAATTCATCACCATACACATACTGCCCATTATAAATAAATTGTTTAATTATAATCACAAATCATGTCCCACGATTATTATTATTAAACAAAAATTCCATAAAGCGGAAACTCATAACAAAAAGATTGTCCGAGCAAACAATCAAATCCGTAGTCACTTCACTTCCATTCAACCAGCTGTTGTAAACAAGAAAAAAATTTAAACGCAGTCGCCAATCATTAAATCTCATGAATGCGCCAAAACGTGTTTTTCTGTTCTTTTCAATATTGCATTGCATCAAGAGTCCGAACAATTTTTGGACTTGATATTAAATCCAACGAAGTGTATCTTTTTTGTGTGAATTCTGAAAATATCTCTTTGAAAATCATATAAAGATTGAAGAGAAATATTGCATCTATTCCTATCTCTTATAAGAGTTGCACATGCGCTCTAATCCACTTTCGGAGTTAGGGTTCTGTACGTACCAGCACAATTTATGACCACGAGAATATCAACAACTTTGTCGGCATTGGCACGGTATGGATTGCATGCCATGGCATTCCTCAATGCAAGAGCAGATTTAGCTCGACAGAGATTTATCTTTTCGGACTCGCGGTAGTTCTTGTATCTACAACACAGAGTACTCGCTGTATACAGTTGGTAGATGTTGCCAGATACATTTGATATAGGTTTTGGTATTTCTTTGAAGGTAAGCAGCCAGCAGCAACGGAGTTCACCATAGAGCAGAGCACAGCAGAACTCCATGCAACCTTCGACTTGTCGGTTCGGTACGAGTTCAGTTTGATAGTAACATTTGTCGTGGTCGGTTTATGAACGAATTCGCTCCGGGTAACATATTTTCTTATTGGAGTTTTCCTCTCAGATTCTTCTATCTTCAGGAAGTAAGAATGGAAGAATGTATCTTGGCCGATAGTGGTGTTTGGTGATTATGATGATGATGATGGTATAAGATTTGGATCGAATGGAATATGTATTGTGTTTAGTGTTGAATAAAATTACAAAAAAGGTGATAAATTGAATAAAATTTTAAAGGATGTGAAGTTTTTTTTCGTTGAAAATCAGTGATTGGAAAAAAGGATCAAATTATTGTCCCTTGAAAAATAAGAAGAAAATTTCGAAATTGTTGTGAGATAGTGCAAGAAGTGTTGTTCTGTTCTGATTGTTCTGTGGATTATTTTTTCTTGGGTCTTATGCAACGAGTGCTGTAGTTGTTCGGTGTATAATAAGGTGAGTCGAAGTCGAAGGATCAAAAACAAATTTTTTATATTGAGTCTTGTTTCCGAAATCATTATTAAAAAACTTCAGACGACTTGAAAATATCTTTTGGTAAATATACGAACCTATTTCCAATAGGTATTCAGTCTAGTTAGAACAAAATCGAAACAAGGAAATTTTTCTTATGGGATTTCCCAGAAGATTAACACTTCCCATTACAAAGCGGATATTATAAATATGATTAAATCCAAGATAGATTGGTCCTCTTAGAATAATTTGCTGAAATCCCCTATAGGTACTCCGGCAAAGCAAAGATTTACGTAAATCAATTCCATTTAATTCCAAAGACAAACTTTGTCTAAGCCGAGCCACAAAAACAACACACAACAAATGTCCTTTTCGTCCTGTTCAACTCAACTTTATCTGCCACGCTCCAGTTCTTTGTTTACAGTTGCCACAACGCGCGCTTATTCCCTTTAGTCAGCAGCAGTCCAAGTCCACTATGCGTACATCCTCGTCTTATATACCTACATAACTTCTTGAAATAACTTAGTAACTGTACCATCGCGCCGCTTGTTGGTCTGTCTCCCTTGAGTAACGTAATCCTAGCAATTTTGGTGGGAATTTAATTGCCTTCGTTCATCGTCCTTCTTCTTTGTATGTACGTTTCGATTGACACAAAATCGAAAACTGACGACAGTATATCCTTGCCTGAAAGTTTATTCCTCGCAGTCTCGCGCTATTATATTGCAAGACTTCGCATAAAGCCAAAAACAGGACTCAGTGAAATTGTATAAGACACGCCAGAAACAAGGGGACGACAAGGACAACAACGATATCGGCCAAGTCACAATACAACAGGACTAAATTCTTCCGGATGGGGATTGAGTTCTGAAATTCAGGAAGTTATAAAACATTGTAGCTGCTTCGATACTGCACTATACACACTGGTCTCGTGTTTAGTTCGTGTAGATGTGGTAGTTATAGAGCCCCAGGGAACTCTTTATTTCCTTCCTTCCCGACCATGCCGTTTGAAATGTCCTCATGGAGTCCTAAGCGATGGTTTTCGAACAAGAGAGAGAATATGAAGAATCAAATTTATTCATTAGGTCGAAATCGGAGAAGAGAGACCGTCGTCGTCGACGAACGGTCGTCATGATCTATCCGTCTTCTTAGAATCATCGTATAACAAAACGCCGAGGAATGAGAAACATTGCACTTAACCATAGTTCGTATTCGTAGGAATGAATAGCATTCGATTTGATTCCCATGGCTTGAGGAAGAGATGTTGTACCATAAAGCAGCAACAGCAGCAAACTGAAAACATTCTTAGATTATGATTCCACACTATACTCGTACAAATGGATGGTCGACTGTGCGGACAAGGCATAGTCATCATCATCTTGTTTTCCTCCTCTCCGGACTCCGGATACTACTCAAAGTGGAGGGACGTGATTTCAAAGCCTTTTAACAATATCCCAAAAACCCAGTCCCACAGTGCCAGCAGTGCGATGATCTTTGATGACGAGTGTTATTGTTTTCGTATAGAGTCCGATGAGAGATGTTTTCGAAATTTGGCACCTTGAGAATATGACTTGGTAATATGCATAGGGAGGCTGGGACATTGTACATTTGTGTAAAGGGTAACATTAATACCGAAGTGACTTATACTATTTCATTCAGTTATTAAAATGTATATGCCATCTCGAGTCACAACAAACATCACATTCGACTGACGACTGGTCGTTTCAGAAATGTTGTGACTATACACTTGGGTAATTATGATATTTGATATTTTCTCATTTTCCCGAAAAGTATCAAGGGGATGTGTATCATGAAAATGCCCAAAGTTTCAAAAAGGATATTCATACTTTTAATAAGCATTTTGCAGCAGCACTTGTTGATTACTTTGAATGAGTCATTAGAGTTGTTCGTGACCGTCGCTCCGCCATCGTCAGGGCGATATTATGTTTTTGGTTAATTGCGTTTCTAATGATACGAGGCGAAGGAAAATGTTGTTTTGTTCGTAATAAAAGAACCTTTTGTTCGAGAAAAGGGTTTTCGTCGTGGTACGAGTGGTGCTGATATGTTTTTGTATTTTCGGATGATTTTATCCCGCGGGAAGCATGTACCTATGTTGCGATGGAAATTACGATATAAATTATTATAAAATCCTGTGAAGGGGACTTAGAAAATATTACGACGAGGTGCACTTAATTTTAAAATTGTGAAAAATTATTTAAATTGAATAAAAGGAAGGCAAATTGTTAATTTTTGAAATTAATTCAGTGTCTTGTATATGTATCTGTATGGTGACGAAATATGTTCTTGATCGCTCCATATCGATGTTGGAATCTGGGAATTGAGTCGAGAAATGATGTTACAGTTTACATCTTTTGTTAAAATTTTATATTAAAATTATTTTGAAAAAAATGCATTTTTCATTCTAAAAAATTATCTGGGGAATAATCTGTAAGATAATCACCTTCCTTAGCGCAGCAAAAGCTTACTTGACTAAAGTTGTGCTTCCTGAAAATGCTAGCCTTATTCTAGCGGAGTCTTATCTCAGCCGTAGAAAATACTTGTATACCATTGATAAAACTGATATACTGAGGAAGGTTTGTGTTCTAAAGAGTGAACAAGATGATGCTGGGGTGCAATAAATGTGAAAATTGCTGTGTAACCTTTTTAGAAAATATCCTTAATTAATTAATATAATAGATTGAAAAAATGTGGACGAAAGTTTATATGAACAGAATAAAAAACGTTTTATCGAGCCGATGGATTTGTATTTGGAGATAGTCCTTTTAAATTTAGGTTGTGGTAAATTAGAGCACCTAATTTTCATTTTGAATTTGACTGGACTTAACTCAAAAGTGAACTTAAATGTCAATCTGGTAAATGGGCTAATCTGTAGCATGTCAGTACTATGCACCCAACTTGCCGATTTACCAGTATTATTGCTTTTTGATAAAAAGATGCGCTTTCTCAACTATTTTAATTTTTTATGACCACGATTAACTTATTCATGCAGTACTTACACTTCCCTGGGCAAAATGTCAAATTGCTGCCCGTTATTTTTGTTTTTTTTTTTGTTTCGAAAATATTTATGGAAAATGTGGATTTTATTTCATTAAGCAGAAACTTTATTTGCCGCATTTTACATTTGAGTCACATCCAGAAGTACGCATTCTATTGCTGAGATTCGTCACGACAATAGGAGAGAGACCGAAAAACTAGCCAGTCATCAGCGAATTCCCAAAACTCAGAGACTATTCTTAGCGCTCATTGTGTCCTGATTGGTACAAATTTACGCTGGTTATCATAATGTAGGTTTTTCATAAAGAAAGTTAAATAAAAATTAATTTCCTAACATTTTGAAAACTCAGAGCATCAATCAAGACTGAGATTCCGCAAGAATTTCCGAGGGGGATAAAGCACGATGATCCTTGTTAAGAAATTTAGAAGACGTGTTGTTGCTGGATTCCAAGAACTGCACCAGACAGCCTGAGCCTTTTTGCCAGTTAGGCACAATTGCTTTACTAAAAGAAACTGGTTAACTAATTTTGCCGGGTAGACTCAACTCTGTGGTGCTACTGTGCTACTACTAAGTCGCCAGTGAAAAAATATACTGGAATAATCTCCAAACTAATCTAACAATCGTATACGCCCTTAGGACCTAAGAAATTTAAATGCCAGTCGAAAATTAATCCTTCAGGATAAAATCCTTTGATTTAGCTCCAATTATTTTGCACTTTGTTAGTGCTTCCCACTTTGTGGTTCCTGAGCATTCTTAAAAAAACGATTCTATGATTTCTTGATTGGAGCGTCGCGTCGTCAAATTCAAAGAGATTTGCTTTCAAATCGAGAGATTTTTGTCTCGGAGACTCGGATGTTTCGAAAACTAAAGAGATTTTTACCCGCATATTGCTGCTGTAATCTCGAAGACTAAAGTTATGCTCGATCTTTTTCGGAGTCATTATTTAATATCTGGGACTTTGTTATCAGATCCTGTAATACTGCGTTCCGCCTAGTCCTTTCAATCTGAAATCTTTTCCCTAGTGAATCCTAAAGTTTGGTTTTCGCGAGGTTTACAAAAGAACCGATTTATAGACGAGCTACGGTCTAAAAAGCGAAAGCGGTAACCGAGTTGAATGTGAACATTGATGAAGGTGACCAAGGCAAGGGGTTCCTTTATAGTTCATACCATTTGGCTTTACAATTTTTAATAAATGTTCCATCAATATTTTTTGGGGTCCAAGATCCAGGCTGTACGACTACGAACATGAAGTTTAAAAAAAAAGATTGGTCATGGCCCCCTAAACGAAATTCTAGCTACGCCCATGATAAGTGGTATTTTTTCCAAAAACCAAGAACTGATTAAATTAATATTAAAATTTATGTGAAAAATTAACCAACAAAAGTATCTTTCAATCGAATTATCTGTAATATTAAAAAAAATTAAATAATTCACTTACCACTAGGTATTTCGAATAAGAATAGCCTTCATCAATTGTATAAAGTTTTCCGTTACTTTCTATTATTATCTGTAATACCACAAGTTTCATATCTATGCGCGATACTGTTTAATAATGAATTCGGTCATGCAACCAATGATACTCCAGGGAGTAACTGAATGGAATAAATGTGCCAATATCTAATCTCGTTAAAAAAAGACAAAATGAATGTTTCAAATTTATCCTCAATAAACTATGGCATTTTTCTACAAACCAACTGCATCATCTCGGGAAAGTTTCTTTGATTTTTGACTACTATAGAAAATTTTATAGCAATATGCCTTGTTGCTAGACATTTTTTCAGTATGCTCTCTTTAAAGTCAAATAGATATTTTATCTATCTTGATATAGGGTGCCTTTTAATGTAGAAAGGAAAATTTCAGTTACACTTACCTTGAGCACCGCGCTTTTATTTTGAAACAATTTCACGCTAACGGTAATTTCTTAACCCAATTCCAATCAAACTGTCTGCAAAGAAAACAAATTGTTTTGCGTCGATTCCAGATTTTTTGGATACATAGTACGATCATTTAGAAGCAGGCTATTAGAGATAAAATTGAAGCCAATACACAGGAAATCATATACATATGATTCAATTCGTATCTACAGCCTACAGAGAACGCCTGAACGAAAAAAAAAACACATTAAATGCGATGTAAATTTTGATGAGTATTTTTTTGTATGATTTTCTTCAAATTTTGAATTTTAACAACACCTTTTTAAAAACGATAAGCTTTTGGTCCAAGAATTTGCGCCCTTTTTTTTATTACCAGTAAACACCTAACGTAGGTGAGTAGTTTTGCAATGAATTTAGTCCAGTCAAAATATCCCAGTTCAGGCCTCCAAATAGAAAAAAAATAGAGTAAGGCTGATTTTTATTGTTTTTGAATCAGTGGGCTCCCAGGAATCTAAACCTCATTTTGCTAAAAAAAAAAACAGTTTGATCGGAAAGCTCCCAAAAAATGACAAAAAAGGATACTTTTTAATCCTTGACCGGAGGTCGGCATGCGGGGTATCAAATCAATGGGAACGTCAAGTACATTACATATCCGGTGTTTGTTTCCTGTTTCAAGCACCCTCAACGGAATAAATCGAGTTTAAATGAAACATTATCGTGTTTCCCGTGTATCTTTCCAAAGCCATAACTACGAGAATAATTCAAGTTGTCACTTTACAGAATTTATATTAGCTGAAAATTCTACCATTATATTTGGTAAGAAAAAATTTGATCGGAAAGCTCTGAAAAGGGACATAAATGGACACTAATTGCAAACCTTGATCGAATGTGGGCACGCGGGGTCATACCAAAGAGGACGTCGAGTGCATTGCATATCCGATGTTTGTTTCCTGTTTCAAGGAAATTAAATGGAATGATTCGGGCTTAAATAGAAAATGACGGTTTTGGAAACATACAGATACGGGAAATACGAAAAATTTTCATTTGAGCCCAATTTTCTCCTTTGAGGGTCCTTGAAACAAGTAACAAACGCCCGATATAGTATGTGCTCGACGCCCTCTTTGATATGGTACCCCGTTCGATTAAGGTTTCTAATTAGTGTCCTTTTATGTCATTTGTCAGAGCTTTCCGATCAATTTTTTCTTAGCAAATTTAATGGTAGAATCTTCAGCTATTATAGATTCCGAAAAGTGAGAAAAGTAGTGACAGCTTAAATTATTCTCGTAGTTATGGCTTTGGAAAAATACACGGGAAACACGATAATTTTCCATTTAAACTCGATTTATTCCCGTTGAGGGTCCCTGAAACAGGATACAAACACCGGATATGTAACGTACTTGACGCCCTGATATGATACCCCTCATGGCGACCTCCGGTCAAGGATTAAAGAGTATCCTTTTTGTCCTTTTTGGGACCTTTCCCATCAATTTTTTTTTTAGCAAAATGAGTTTATATTCCTGGGAGCCCACTGAATCAAAAGCAACAAAAATTAGCCTTACTACATTTTTTTCTATTTGAAATGCTAATATGACTGGACTATTTCCTACATTTGATTTTCACACTTGCTGAAAAATCATAGCTTATATTAACACAGTTGACGCTAAACGATTTTGTATCAGAATTTCGATGGTTGTGAAAAAAATCAAACGTGATAAACTAAATTTGCAGTTACTTAGCAAGCAAACATCTCGTGCGTTAATTGAACATAAAGCGGGCCAATGTGTGTTCTATGTATAAATCTCTTCTAAGCTATTGACAAAGCTAAGATTGTGCAGAGATTTGTCTAATTCAATTCCGAAAAACTCTGAAGTGGTTCAGGGGAAAGTTATACGAACATATACAAGCACACCAGCACCGCACACCAGATTCTTCTGAAACTGAAGAACATTATGATTCATCATTTCCGAAATCATACGGTTGGACACATTTACTCTTTTCTATATACATAGCTACATGATAATATCCTCGTCCTCCTCGTTGTCGAATATGTTTCAATATACAAAAATACACAACTAGAAGAGCATTCATTCAAAAATAACACCTGTCTTGATTGACATCTCTATCCTTTTAGCAAAAATTACTGTACAATAGAAGAAGTGACAGCTCATGCGGAGAATATAATAAAATACCCTGTGATTGTACTTTTCTACACATAATGGATTTTCTTTAGGGCCCTCACAAACATTGTCAAAAGTGTCAATAGAAGAATAAAGAGGTTAGAAAAACAAGTCCAAAATTTGAATGTATGTATATTATTCGGTACTACATAATACATTGCCGATTGTCCAGAATCGCGCTAAGGTAAACGGAGAATGAATTGGTTGGTTTGTTCTTCTTCGTTCTTTTGACAACTGCATAATTTAAGTATATACAGATTCATATTGATATATCCTTGTATACATTATTTATGAGTATGTATGTAGAAATTGTCACAAATAAAACCTAAGGTTTTTAAAAAAATTTAAAAATAAAGGACAATAAAATACTGTGGATTCAGAAGGACATCCTGAGTTCGCACACACACGTAGAAACCATGGATCCATCTAACGAAACTCCATTCAAAAAAATTATACAGCTGGGTAAGTAGACATTTTTTCATATGAATTTAGTTGGATTCGAAATCTATGGATATTTCCGTGTGTGTACGACTTCATATTATCCGCATTGCTACCATAAAGTAAGAAATTGGAATAGAGATGGAACTCCATATAACATTAAAACCTACTGAACAACATTTTACCTTTGAGTGTGTGCTGTATGTAACGTGTACATACAGGAAGATATCTACCTTTATGTACACGTTACATACAGCACACACTCAAAGGTAAAATGTTGCTCAGTAGGTTTTAATGTTATATGGAGTTCCATCTCTATTCCAATTTCTTACTTTATGTTGCTACCATCTATTCTGGATTCATAATTACTATAAAAAATCTTAACAAATCCATATCACAGGAATCCTTTTTTGCTTGTGCTTCAACTTGCTTCAATATTCAAATGTACGATATTATTCCCGCTGAACTAGAGATGAGCATCGAAAGAAAAACATCGATGGTTACCATCGAAAAAACATCGGGACGAAACCATCGATGGTAAGAAAACATCGAACCAAAAACATCGATGTTTTGAGTCTTTTGAGTACTCAATGAAAATAATCACTTTAATATCAAAAGTTAAGCTGATGGAATAGATATATGGTTTAATTTATGGTTTTCACTCATTGCCTCCCCCACCCACAATGTAACTCTTGCACGTTGCACCCAGCAACCAGTACCGTATGGGAATCTGGCCGTGTGACGACGACTTGGAAAAGAACGCGACGGGGTTGCAGTGGGCCAGCTGTTCCCCTTTTAAATAGTCATAGAGCGCTTATATACTGGCTCTTAATTTAAACTATCTTAAAGCATTTTTGGAGATAGTACCTTTTCCATAGGGTGAATATACCGTCCTAGTTTAGTTCGCGTATTAACTTCTTCTTCTTCTTTTTAATCGAATTGGTTGTGAAATGTGCAGATATTTAGAAATGGTTGATCTGACATTTCGATTATTTGGACAATATTATGATTGGAATTTGTTATTCTCGCGCTTTTTCTAACCAGGAATTTCATATAAACTTTGTAGCGAAACGAAAATCGAAAACGATATCATTCCAGTAACAAGACGACTTCGCTCTTCCCGGATAAATTTCAGAGACAGTCGCTTGTCTAGGCATTATGGATTGGTAAGCACCTCGCCATCTGTTGCGAGCGGGACTAAATTTAGTTTCGATTAGTTAGTGCATCCCGTATATGCCATCCAAAAATTATTTAAATTTGTCTAAAACATTTTATCTTTGCTCCGGTATATAAGCGGTCATAGAGCGTATATAGACCGGCTCTAAAATAAACTAACTTAAAACATTTTTGAAGATAGTACTTTTTCTATAGAGTGTTTATACCGGACTTCTAGTCTATTTTATCACGAAGTGTCAAACACGAACAAAATAGTTCGGAGTGGTACTAAACTTAGTTCAAACTAGTTAGTGCGGTCCGTATATGTCGGTGACCGTGTATATACCGGAGCGAAGATAAAAAGTTTTAGGCAAACTTATTTTTAGACGGCATATATGGCCTGTACTAACTAATCGAAACTAAATTTAGTCCCACTCGCAACAGATGGCGAAGTTCTTGCCAATCCATTATGCCTAGACCAGCGACTGTCTGTGAAATTTATCCAGGAAGAGCGAAGTCGTCTTCTTATTGGGGTGATATCGTTTTCGATTTTCTTTTCGCTACAAAGTTTATATGAAACTTCTGTTTAGAAAAAACACGAGATTAACAAATTCCAATTATATATATTGTCCAAATAATGAAAATGTCAGATAAACCATTTGTAAACATCTGCAAATTCCGCAACCAATTCGAATAAAAAGAAGAAGTTAATACGCGAACTAGACTAGGACGGTATATACACCCTATGGAAAAGGTACTATCTCCAAAAATGTTTTAAGATAGTTTAAATTAAGACCCGGTATATAAGCGCTCGGTGTAAACTAAAATATTTTGATTAAAATATTTTATCTTGCTTGCGGTATTATATAGACGGTCATAGTCTGCATAGTCTCGTACGTTGTACCTCGACGAGTGGACAGTGATCGGTGCATGAAAAGAAAATATGCGCGACGAAATTGTAGCACACTTACCGCACCTCTTTAAATTTCAACGTAAGCAGTGAAGAAAGGTTGAAACTATTTCAGGGCGAAACCACATTTAGAAATTGAGTGCCTTACCGGGTGTACCTATAAACAAAAACTCTCAAAGATTTGTGTGTAGTGTTCACGATAGATGGATTGCATGTTGTATGTTACGATGCATTGCACTTTTGATTGTGCTGTGTGACGGGCTGATTGGGCTGTTTGACGGTATTCGCATGTACTTTAAAGTCAAAGTTGAGTTTAAAAAAAAAATATGTTGAGGAAAGAAACATCGATGCTTAAAAACCATCGATGGTGAAAACCATCGACCATCGAAACGCAAACCATCGATGGTGAAAAACATCGGTGCACAACCATCGATGGTAAAAACATCGACCATCGGACCAAAAACATCGATGTTTTCGATACATCGATGTTCGATGCTCATCTCTACGCTGAACCCCTGAAATTGAAAGTGAAATGTGCAACCAATGAACAAACTAGCAATGTGTCTGGCCCAGACAAAGGAAAATTGAATGTTAATCCGGCACAAAAATGACGGTGCTCTACTCTCTAGTGGTTTTGTCTGCAATGAGAGTCTCTGAGGCTCTGAGTCACCCATATTGTCTTGTTCGAGTAAGAAGGATAATAATAAATCCAGGAAAAGACACTCTTCATTTCAGCCGTTTTGTGCGCCCAGGGTACAGGTATAACAAAGTGTTTTCTCTATTGTTTGTTGAAATCTACATTCTACAATTTATGTGTCGTGATTGCAACATTTTCAAGACGAGACGTTTCCTTTTCGGGTTTTGTATGAGCGTTTATTTCGCAAGGAGTCTATTTTACCATTGGTGTATGTAGTACAGTAGTGACTGTACTGTCTCTAGCCGAGTTGTGCTTACAATGTGTATAGCCTAGACCGAAACTAAAGTAAAATTTGTATATTTTTAATTATATTGAATATTTGAAGATTTTATAGCTAGAAAATCAGATAAAATGATATGAATCGAAAAAACTACTTCAATGTATGCTTAATGCTTTATTACTCAATTACTCGACATATACTCCTCCACTCCTGCATTAAAATGCTAGCCTAGCTAAAAGTATACACATAGTTAAAATAAATATTTTTAATTAAATAATGTAAAGAAACTTTTTTGCGTTTTTTTTTGTTCTACATGCTTATTGTAGTATGAAATTCACAAATCGCTTAACCGTTTTTACACAAATCCAGTGATGTAATATCTATAACACAGAAAGTATATTTATTTTCTTTCAGAAAAGAAAATTTCGTACTGTTTGGTTCATTTTTATATTTATTCTTAGATCTTTATCTTACCAAAATGAAATATTACATTGAATTTCACAAACACAATAAATTCAATATGGTACGAGTATGTAGACGCATATTATCGTGCGAATCAATTGTACGGACAATTTATAGGACTTCAACACGATTATTGTTGATATACAATTAGTCCACTTATTTGTTCAGTATTTCCGAGACACGAACTGACCTTTTTTCGGGGTGTATTACGACGCGGACGCGTGACGTGACTCCCAGTCATTTGCCGGCCACCAGGACGCGTTAGCAGAGTTCAAAGAAGGGAAAAAGCAGAAAAGTATACTTAGTACATAAATTTCTTGCGGTCTAGGATAATTACCGCATCCTGTAAATCACTATAACCAAGTATAAAAATGCCAAGGGATACGGCCTATTTATATTGTTTATAATTGACACGCAATATTATTTGTAGTAAAAGGAAAGAAGAAGGAAAAGGTTGAAATAGGAATGCTTGGAAATTATATTTTTTGCAGTATTTTGCGTGGTTATGATGATAACAAAAGATATTTGCGATCTAAAGTACAAAATGTTGTAATGGTATGTGATCTTCCTGGCCTAACAAATTCATGTTCAATAGAAAAAAAAACAATTGTTTCATCATGCATGTCAATGCCACACAAGTTTACTTTCCCATATTTTCCGTAGTCATTAACACTTCAACTCATGCTTATAAACGTTGAAAACATTTGCATCGTAGAACGTACACATTATTGGTTAATTTTAAAACAGACAATAAAAAATGTGTGATGTGATGCATCTGTAGAAAGGTGTTAATGAATGACAAACACATCAAACAGAGAAAGGAAATTTTTTGCACAGATAAGATTATAAAAATCTGGTTTTCTTGAGAATACATCAGATAGGCTCAGGCTGGTATGTATGCATAAAAAAGCTGTGCAATTACAATGATTACTTGCGTTCAGTAGCTTTTTGTTTGCGTTTTACATGACTGGTTACAATACGGGGGATTTCCGTAAAAATGAACACAAGATTCAGACTTTGGCCATCACTTAAAAAATACGAATTGCTATTACATTTCCAGCGTCCACTCTGAGGAGGGCGGTCGCCCAGGGTGCCAAATTTTAGGGGCGGCTTTTTGGCTAGAATGTGAACAAAACAAAAGATTGAAAAAAAAAAACGAAAGAAAATCAATATCAACTTCGATTTAGTGGTCTACGGCAGACGTGTCAAACTCGGGTCCCGCGGGCCACCTCGCAGTTCTGTGCAGCCCGCGGCCATGTCGAAGCACAATGTGTATATCAACACGAAAATGATGAAATTGGTAAGGTGAACAAATTCAGCCGTTGAGCTCAAGTCTACAAAAATTACTGAAACTCGTCAGTGGCTTATGCAAGATTATTCTAGGAATTTTTCTCCTAATACCACAAACAATTTCTTGGTGGTTATTTGGTTGTATAAGACAGCTCATCTTTTTTGTACAGGACAATACTAAGCCTATTCATGAAACTGTTCTGTCCCGAAATGCAGTTAATAAAAAATTGGTTGGCTTTACCGAACATTAATTGAGATTTATTTAGAAAAATGGCAAAGCTTTAAAAACTACGGAAATCTTGGAACTGAATCACCTGGATGTGAAATTCCAACATAATAATTACAGCCCAAGTGCCTAATTTTTAGACCTATACTTATCAAGCTATATTGGTGTATGAGTTTGTTTAAAACCATATCACAAACAACCTTTTGTCTCTTTTAGTCACCTTTCTGCTGAAATTAATTTATTCTGACCACCTACCTCCCAATGTTATTCTTGGTCGACCTGGATGACCGGTGCTACAATTTGTTTATCATGTGTCCAAAATTTGGCGTAAATCATGTAATTAACAAAAAGTGGTTACTTCAAGATCAATCATATTTCCACTTTTCGCTTCTTGTCTTAATTTTTTAATGTTCTTGAAGCACATTTTCGAAAGGTGGAAGTTCTCACGTATAGTTCCGAAGCCGCTAGTGATAGTGATCCAGACTTTCTGTCATATTTTAAAAGTAATATTCTGTAATCAGCTTTCGTAATACGATTAAATACAATTTTATGAAATTTACATCCTGCGGCCCACCCAAACCTGGGTAGAGTCTTATTTAGCCCGGACAAGGTATTGAGTCTACGGTTTCCTTTCTACAGACGAAATAGAATAAAGAATAAGGGTAAAAACGTGTTTATTAAGGTTAACGTTGTGTTTTGAAGATGCAATTGATATGAAGTGCTGCATTTAGAACCCTAAAAAGCTATAGGTAAGAGCTGCGTAAATTTTACGTCTTTCGAAAAGTAAAATGGGACTCTTTGCTCAGTTATGTGCGAATTAGGTCATTCTTAAAAAAATACTATGTGGAAAATCACTCGTATGTGCTAATCGCGTCCTCAAATTGAACATTTAGTTTTTCTTCTTTTCAACAGAATTAAGGACCTTGCACGATGCGTAATTCTTGCAAAGGGAAGGGCTACCTAATTTTTAAATAGAGGACGAAATGATAACAGCAGTTTTATTGTTTCATTTATTTGTGATTTGATTTCCTAAAGATGAGATCTAAGGTTTTAGTTTCTGTTGAGTAACAATAGAGCACGTCCACTGAAATAAGACATGTTATGCCCAAAGGCATTTTTTTCATCATTAATTTTTTGGAGTCGATTTCCATAATTTCTAATAACTTCTTGCAGCCTAATTTAACTTCAATTCGCCAAACTTTCGCGTAGATGGATTTCTTCAGTTGGTTGCGATAGCATTGAAGGACAAACTACGAACAAGGTTGTTGGGGTTTCAACAAGATGAGGGATGAAACTACAAAACATGTTGCCACTTCTCCCTAATTTGTGTTCGGCCATGCTAATATCGGAATTTGGCTAGATTTCCCTGTTTTAACTAGCTCTGACCTTATTCTCTGGACGACCGAGAGCTCGCTGGGAGTACTTCGTAGGTAAGGACTGGGCTGGGCTTCTGAAACTGGAGGACAAGGTCACGTAACCGCGACAATTGGAGGTAAACGATTCAGGCGGTCAAAGCCCGACGTCGGGCTATCGTACCACATTGATGATGATGACCTTATTCTCTATGAAAATTCTCGATATGACACATCTATGAAAATAAGCCATGCACGTTGAAACCCCTGAAGAAATCCAGTTAAATGAAATTTTTCGGCTGTGCAGCTTTTAAGGAAATGTGTTGAGTGTTTTAGTGGAAAATTTCGCACTAATTTTCGATTTCCTACATCAAGTTTTACAAAAATATAATTTTAAAACTCCAAAAAGAAACTATAAGGCCTTGTTTATCTGTGGTGAATTGCTCTTAAGAGTATGATTGATAGCTGAACGTTGGCTTGAATACCACTGTGACCATGAGTTTGTGTGTTGTTTTTACAAAAATGCTCCTACGTCAGCTGGGTTCACTATGTAAACCATTTCGGAGCAACAACCATGAGCTGCCACAAGCACTCGTTTCGAGAGGGAAAAATCCTTTCAATCGATTCTGCAACAACGAGGCCCATCCATACTACGGGGTTTTCCAACAAGAGGTGTGATTTTGAATAACCTGCTATTGCGATAGATGTCACTTTTGAAGCTGTCATTTTTTGACATTTGGCAAGTAGAAACTACGCCATTATTATTGAAAATGGAACACTGTTTACACGGTCTAACAACGCATTGAAATTATTTAAATTCACTATAAAATGGTGAAAATGAAAATGGTGAAAAATGGATTGCACTATCGAGAGATGATTAATGATTTTTTATGGCCGGAATTGGATGGTATTGATCTGGAAAACGTTTACTTTCAACAAGACGGCCGGCTCGCGTGCCACACAAGCAACGAAACCATTGATCTTTTACGGGAAAAGTTTCCGGAACGTGTTATCTCTCGAAGAGGTGATCACAATTGGCCACCGAGATCTTGTGATGCTTCCTTTGGGGCCACGTGAAAGATAAGGTCTACGCCAACAGCCCAGCGTCAAGCGTCAAGACCTCAAAGATGGAATTCGTGAGGCTATCCCCACTTTGCGATTTGTTTATTTAAAATTTCATTAAAAGGATATGGTCCTGTAAGTGTGGTCGTGGTGGCCATTTGGCTGATGTTGTTTTCCATTATTAACGGCATACCTTCCCCTTTATAATGAAATAAACATCCGATCGTTCGTCTCAAAAAACGATATTTTTCTTTGAATATCAAAATAACACCTCTTATTGGAAAACCGTATATCTACTATCAATCTGCCTGATACAGTACCTAAGGGGCGGCAATTAGTCCTCTAGCTCGGGGCGGCGAAAGTGCTAGAGCGGGCGATGTTCATATCTGTTTTTTGCTGAAGTGGCTGGTTGTTTTCTATCGACCGTTTTTTTTTTTTCAAGAATAGCCCTTCTACCAATTTGCGTATAAATGAAATACATTTACCTATGCATAATATGAATTGATCTGATTCGTCTTATACATATCTTCATGGCGTCCTTATTTTGAATATTGTAAAGACTGTGTGGAATATAATTTTTATACCTTCTTCCAAAGTGAAATATATAATAAGGGCATGTTACCGTAAGGATACCCACATAACCTAAATATATATTCTACCTACATATATGAAATTATATTTCGTTCTCTACTATACATACCAACTATCCTGCAGGATTCGTATGTTATGGCTTTGGGATTCACTTCATATATGTACTATCAATACAAAACATACCAGAGAAATAACGAACATTTATTCATTTATCATTTATCGTTTCACGCTTGTTTATCGGAAACAAATCAAAATACATCATAAAGTGTGACAATAAAATGGGGAGTCCTATAGTTATGGGAGTAACAAGCATGCAGACTCGACCCTGTGTTGTTCCAGCATTGTCTGTTTGTTTCATTGCAACAATTTTCAATATAATGACAACAAGGACAAGGAGTACATTATAGGGAACAAGTACTAGTCCATATGAATTGAATATGTTGTGTTCTTGTTTGCTCTATACGCCACATAATGTTTATTATATGGGGATGTGGCGTTACACATTATGAACTCCGAGTGTGTCGTATGCACAAGTTCTATGCGTACATGTACTTTCATCTGGAAAATCTATGTATCCGATACTTTAATAAAGTTATATAGATATGAACGATATGGTGGTCATACTCGTACGTAATGTTGTTAATAATCCATAAAACTGGTTAGCTGATTGGCCACCCTTCTGGTCATTTTATGCATATGCGGTATGGACAACATTGACACCGCAGCATTTATAAGCACAAGCGCAATCTACTTGAATCACCCATGTCCATGTTTACTGCCGCTGCTGCAATGCCATGTCTTTTGTATACGTATTGCTGCTGCGGTCATAATGGAGACACTATAAAAAAGTGCTTTCTGAAAAAAAGGGCGACAACATGAGATGAAAAGATGAAATGAATGTGTCACATAAAAAGACATCACGTTCTGTTTTATTTTTTTTAACACAGTCCCAGATCCAGAGGAATATATGTAAGTAAGGAGTATTTTTGTTTGTTCGCAACAACGCGCTGTTGTAGGTGAGACATTTTTTTATCTCCATACACTCTGGCGTTGAAATAGAAACAGAAGTTACCTATGTGCATTTATACAAAGTGTGATTAAGGTACATACCTACATACATGTACTTTATATTATGAGTAAGGCCCGGATTTATATGCAAATGCATATTTTTGCATATTTGTGCATATTTGATAGGTTATTGCATATTTTTGCATATTTTGCTCTTTCCTACAATTTTTGCAATAATACCTAATTTGCTCTAAAAAAAATTATAAAAAAATGTTTCACAAAGAAAAAACAAACATGAGAATCAAAAAGAAACTGCAAATTAAGCCGTTTTGCATCAATATTACATGAAATACAATCTTTCTAAAGCTTGCCATACACTGTCCAGTCGATTGAACACAATCGATCTGACGCCCGTATATCACATACATTATACAATTTATCGTACAATCTAAAATGATCGTCTCTCCATCCACACAACATAGTGACAATTTATATTTTTGCTACTTTAGATGGAGAATGGCCATCACAGCGACAATATGGAAATTGACCGGTGGTCAACACTATGTGAAAAAATCAACAAGTTGCTGATTTTTCTACATAAACCGGTGGTCATTCTTTATATTGTGGTTGTGGCAGTCATTCTCCATCGAAAGTAGCAATGGATGTCCATCGCCAAAAAATATATAATTTTCGCTTGTTGTGTTGTGTCGAGTTGATCTAAGACTGTCATTTTAGATTGTACGATAAATTGTATCGTAAATGTGCTGTACGGGCGTCAGATGGATTAGGTGCAATCGACTGCTCAATCGATTGTTCAATCAATTTTACTGTATATGGCGAGCTTAAGTGACAGTTGTCAATTAATTAATAAGTTTGAAGAACATACATATAAATTGTATTCCGGGAAGCTTGGGCGAAATGCACAAATTAAAATTTCGTGCAATTACTGACAAAAGCACATGCTTAACCACACTAAGGAATATTAACAAAATCATTAACGATGAAAACGCGGAGCATTCGGAAATAACCTACCTATCAAAATTTAAATTTGCTCCAATTACATCAGTAAATGTAGAAAGATCATTTTTGGTATATAAATATATTTTAAACGGCAGAAAACACAATTTCACTGAGGAAAATTTTGAAAAGTACTTCATTGCAATTCAAAAATGGAATAATAATGAAATCGTTTAAAATATATTTTTGTACCGAAAACTATCTGAATTTTTGAAAAAGATTTTGGTTGGGTTTATCATATTGCTAAAGTTTATGTATTCGTTATTGTTCTGAAATGTGTTTTAAGTTGAATCAGAATTGAACTGAATTTAGTATTAAAACACTTCTGTTTTATTTTAGACACTTTACAAAAATTATCTCTGTTTGAATCGAATTGCCATAAAAATTTACGATATTTTTCGTTTTATCACTGCACACTGCATATTTCATTGCATATTTTGTGATTTTTTTATTGCATATTATATGGCATATTTCGATCTTTTTTACTGCATAGATATCCGGGCCTTAATTATGAGAATATCATGAACGAGCTAAGTCACACCACAAGAGAAATTTTTAAGCTCTAATTTCAATACCACAAGGGATTAAAAATAACATGTATGTACATACATTCATACGAGTGTGTAATGCTCAGCTTTGTATGATTGTTGAATGTTCATGTTTAAGCCACGAATTGTTACACGTTATTGTCGCACTCGCAACATTATAAAAAGCACTGAAATCTGAAATGTGTCTGCTGAGGGCCATGGTGAAACATTATATTCATTCAGATTCAGTATGTATTCAGAATGATATAGAATATGTCACGCAAAAAAGAAAAATAAGTTTCAAATCATGCGGTTTTAATCCTGTCAAGAAGATTAAATTTGATTAGAAGGGATTAGCATCATATATAGGATGTATGTATAGTGTGACTTGTGCCTATGTATACTATAATAAGTACGTTTTTTTGGTTATCCCGTGTAGGTTTGGGTAACGAAACTCCATATAAAAAAAAATGCCAGCTGATCCACCTGCCATTTTTTTTATATGAAGTTTCGTTACCCAAACCTACACGGGATGTAGTAAAAAACGAACCTAATGTATACTACATCCATTAGTACATGTGGAGTAAAATGTTGGCGGATTATACATTTTATTGGGTTAATTAATATATACAAAATTGGTTTATTGGAAATTTTATAGTCATATGAAATTAGGATTTTACTTTTCAAGTGCGACTAGTGCATATATGGAATTGTAGTAATCTCAAGACTACTAAAAATTGCACACTATGTATTCAAAATGAAAAAGTTAAAGCTTCATTTTCCTATGCGAAAAACAAAAAGAGGAGAAAATTAAGCATTTTGTGATTGCATTTTTAAAATTAGATTTCTCAATGCATTAACTTCGAATGACCATCCTAAGGTAGGGTAAGATATCTCTTCGATAAAGACGCATGGAGTCATATAATGAATCAAAGGATTTTCAAAACACTGGCATAGATAAGAGAAGATCAACACTTGAGCACCAGCATCTGTACTTCCAAATTAGGGTCCTCATCATGCCTTCAACGGGAACTCCCTGTAATTTTTCCAGTTCCATACAGATAGTACTTGTCAAGACTGCTGCAGGACTTAGTAAAGAACGACAATAGCTTGATGAGCGTATGGTTCGCCCTTGGGAATATTAATCTGCAATGAGCATTTTGTGCAAATATTTTTTTCCGTGCTGTTTTAACCCTCGGATTGTTGAGTGGGGTCAGACATACACCATAGAAACTTCAGTCTCAATTTTTTACAGAAAAAAAATGTCCATGGTATTAATACCATGTAAATTTTAGAGTGGGTGAATCTAAAAAAAGCTAAATTTTCCAGAAAAAAATTTAAAAAAGGAACACCCTGAAATTTTAATTTGAAAACGTCTAAAATTAATTTACAAGTTTAGAGTATAAAACGCTCACGGAATGCTATAGTGGCACATCTTTTATTAGAGTAATATTGAGATAATCGCGTTTAAAGAAAAAGTGGAAAATATGTGTTGATGCTTCAGCTGATAGTTAAATTAGAAACATCGCAATTTTTTGTATGATAATAGAGTTCTGGGAGCTGTTTCTATCTATATTTGCTAAATTAAAATTTTTAGATTTTTTGCGAAAGTTTTGTGAGATGTGCCACTATAGCACAAACTAGTAAAAGGTCAGAAATTAAAGATGTGCCGTTTTAGAGCATACATTTTATCAATTACTACAAATTTTTACCCGTTATTCATGCTTAATTCTTCATTTTTCTTAATTTCAAAATAAGAAGCCTCAGTCTTGTATAGAATTAAAGTCAGAATTCTTCATAATTCTATCCTTATTCTATCATTTTTGTTTCTCAGTTCCTAAATTCTCATAGAAATATGGTGGTATAAGTGCCGTAAAGCCCCTTTAATTGAAGTTTCGTTGTGCCAGTTTTTGTCATACTATAGAATATGCTACTGGGAGTATATTAAACGTCATAACTCAAATTTCGAAATTTTCGAAGATGTGCCACTATAGCATTCCGTGAGCGAAAAGTATAAAACGGTTCAAATTAAGTAATTAATGATTTTAGAATAGCTTGGTATATTTGATTTTGAAATGTGGAGCCTTTGGTTGAAATTGACCCCCCTCCCCCCAAAAAACTATTGCAAGCAACACCCGTTATCTCTAACGAAAACCATTACCACATTGTCGATATTTTCCATAAAACAATAATGCTTAAAGCAATAAATATATTGTATAAATGTGTAAATGTGTTATTACCTATCAGTAATACCGGTCCGCTCAAGCAATAAGCAAGTAGAATCGGTAAGGATAATTTTCTGCCTCTAATCTTCAGAGATCTTATCTCAAGCCAATTGATGTAGTGGAAAAATATCTAAAATAGTAATTGTGATTCTTCGTATATTGTAAATTATTCTTTTCTTTAAGATAGTTACATCTAAGGATCGGTTGAAAAACATTCAAAGAAAAAACTAGTAACATGTGTTGTAATATAATCTATATCAGTTATGCCCATACAGATGCGGACGCCATTCAATTTATTAAAGTTTATATACATATGTATAGCATCCAAACTTGCAATTTTGGAAAAATTGGTTGGACGCGCCTGCACTCTTTGGTCGAAAACTTCATAAGGAACTCGTTTGGACGTTACAAATTTCACAAATAATAATTAATACGTGATAAAATACAAATTATAGGAATTTATGATGGGGAAAATCAAGCGCTATATTCCAAAATTTTAGCATTTATGAACTACAATTTCCACTAGGAATTATGGAAAAGGAGCTGCGATACACTGTATTGGTAGCCCCAAGCCTCCAATACTTCAAAAGTTTGCTATGTCGGTAAAAGTGTTTAGATTGATGCCAAATAACGAGAAATCGCTATATGATTGGACCTGGTCGTTATACATCGATACATCCAAGAACCTTGATCAGTTCTAATATAATTCCTCGATAAAATACTTACGTACTTCACTTGGTTCTCAATTTATTGATGCTATTATATGCCTCGCTAAGCATTAGCATTCACCAAAAATATTGTATTTGCGTCTTTTTTAAATTTTCTTTCATACAAAATAAATAAAAGTACCGGCGTACAGAGGGCTGCGCCCGCAATACGAGGGTTTTTTAGAATTTTGATGCATAGTGAATATTTTTTGTACCTATATTTTATAAGCAATAGATAAGAACTGTGCACAGCATTAATGAAATGCTTCCAGTAAATCTATTTTTGGATTGGTCTAATTAATGGTGGAACAGAATGAAAGGCGCTGTTACTGTTTTTTTAATCAAGGAAAAGCAACATATATGAAATGATTCCATTGTGTCCCCTGACATAAAAGCCCACGCAAGCTTTCCTATGAGCATTGAACAAGTATTCTTTTGCAGCTATTCAGGGACACCCTGTATCTTGGTCCCACAAACTTCAAAAATGTTTGTGGCAAGCACTGAAGACGGAGACACGTGGTCTCCGAAACAATTGTATGCTAAAAATAAAAATTATTACAGTATAACGAAATTACTTAATCGGACTTTTTATTTAAAAATTAAGTCAACTGTAATAAACAAATGGACAACCAATCGAACCACTATTACCATTCTATGCATTTCCACCAAATTTCATGTTCATTGTTTCATCAAGTTAAAAGATATGCATTGAAGAAATGCTTAAGAGGCTTTCCTTGCATTGTGAAAGGCCCTTACTAAATACTTGGCTATATTTCCGGTTTGGATACAGTTATTCGAATGAAAATTCGTAGACATATTCCCTATGTAATTTTCTGAAAACCCTTAGCAGAACTTTTATATTTGAAAACCTAAGATGGGCTACACACGAACAAATTGAAATTTCACAAATTTACTGTTATTTATTTTTCCTTAGCAAAAGTCAACAGTCTTAATATTTAACGTATATAAGGCCATACTGACCAATATTTGTGCAAAGTTTCATATCGATCCCTATAACGGTTTAGAAAAACGAAGGTCGAAAATGAAGTTTAACTTTAAACGCCAATAACTTTTTACCGTTACTCCAAACTGAAAAATCTTAACTGATATGAGATGTAATCGTTTAGATCTTTGATTTAAATACCCATACGTCAATCTCCGATAAAAACTAAAAACGTCGACTTTTTCAAACGTTCGGGACACCCTGTTATCTTCTTCCTACCTACTTCTAAGGTATTTGTGCCAAAGAGTAACCATTCTACACATTCCTACCAAATTTCATGACAATCTGTTGAGCCGTTCGCTAGTTATTTAGTGAACAGACGGACGGACGGACAAAATCGATTTCATAAGGGTTTGTTGAAAAAATATTTTCTAAAAAACCCTAAAAAAACGTAGAGATGTCAGAAGATTTCACCCTTGGAAAAAAGTAACGGCATTTCAAAAACGAAAGGTACATTTGTACCTATGCCGCTGGATGAGGGTTACACATGCATTTGTTTGAATTGGTGATTTAGTTTAGAATTTATAGCAGTTTAAAGTTGCTCTGGGGTCTGGTAGACCCCATCCAATCATTTACGTATGTCTTTTTTTTTTATCAAACCACTTTTTTGGATTTTTGAAAAATTTCAAGTTATTTTAATTGGAAAACGGTCTAATCTTGCAATAGTTGTCGGGTATGATTAAGAATGTGTAATTAGAGTATTTTTATGGAAAAATGTAGATATTTTTAGAATTAAACGGAGAAATTAGTGTGTTTGTAATTGAATTGAAAATGTACAGCATTCTCCATGCCAAACAATAAAACCTAATTCACAACATAACAAGCTCGGTGAGGACTGTGATCCTGTACGATCGATATTTAGCGAGCTAATCGCAATTTTATGTTTGGCAATATAGTTCATTCTCGATACCTCGGGAACCCTTCTCGATATTTTTTGAAATACGGCATACTTGTAGCTTGTAGAGCTAATTGGTGCTCACATCTGCTCCAAATTACGCAGTAATACCTATCCGTGTTCGGAATTTAGGGCTTGAGTTTTGAGTTTTTTAATCGAAAATTGTCCATAACTTGGAATTTCTTGAGCGTTATTTCGAAATTTAGCGAAGTTGTAGAGCACCACACTGTCCATATTTGGTGAACATCTCAAGGCTCTAGGTTCCAAGAGTTCCAAAGTTGCAGGCGTCGACTTATACGATTTTAATTTATGGTTCCTATCACAAAACGGATGAAATTTTTTTTTTTCAAAAATATGTCCTTTGAATCCGTTAAAATGACGTTAAGAGCTCAGGGAACAAGCAAAGCATCGATAATGTAAGCATGAAGAATTGCATACTCTCCTCTAGAAATATTGCAACCAGGATAAGCAACCCTTCCACCACTCTGGAGGTTCTTCTCAGACTCCAATTCATAGCTATTTTGAAACTCTGTGCCTGGAAAGCCACCATTTGATCTGTATAATCTCATTTCGAGTATTCTTCCCGGTTATAGCTTTTCGTGTTAAGACATACATTTGTGCTTCAAATGCGGATGATTTTTTTGTCAAGGAGAACCATCGAGAACCAGCTTTTCATAGGAGGGGCAGGGTTTTTTTCAGAACAGCATTAAATTGGAACTCCCCAATACGGAATTTAAGAAATAGTCACCACCATTTTGTTTTGTCATTATGTCATTAAATTTAAAATGCATTGTAGAATGTACTTGCTTTATTCAAATTGCAGGATTTAGTAAATCTTGTTAATAGTCTGAATCCCCTTTTAGTCGTTTGAGGTCTGCTGGCGAGATCGAAAAATGGACCAAAACCTTGAAGCGACAGGTTTTGAAACTGATTCAATTTTGTTCTGTTTAGCTGAGATTTTGAAAGAATAGCTTTGGCAAAGTGAAGCAAATATTGTACGTCGAACAACGTAGCACTAAAGATCAGTTGTTTCATAATCCCCACCTTAGTGTTATGTCTGTCAAGTTAGCACTACCACTTTTAAATATCGATGAACGCTATAGTGCATTAAACGTCGCGAATTTGCCGTGATTCAATGGCAAAATCAAAAAATTTGCCGCGCCCCTCCTTCCCCTTAAAACAACCCCTAACTGTTTTTCAAGCCCCATAGAGCGTAGGAAGCCTTAAAACGCAAGTTTAAGGCATCGCAATATAACAGATTGTACGCACAAGCACGCTTAAGAGCTTACTTATAATATTTGCACTCATACAAAGTTTTCCGCAACCCTCTACACGTTCAAAAACTACCCCTAAGTCCGGTTTAGCCCCATACAAAGTTTATGGCGTAAAAACTCAAGTTATACGTATAGTCATAACACAAAATTTATTCAGTCAAATGCTATACAGGCTAATGATGATATCTGCACCCTTAAAAAATTTGCCGCGCCCCTCCTTCCCCTTAAAACAACCCCTGTCAAGTTAGCACTACCACCCTTGTAACGCCGAAACTATGAATTTACATAGAACCAAAAGTGTCTCTGAATTTGCCGCAGGGGTCACTTATAACACCTGAACTTTAAAAAAATTTTCCGCGCCACTCTACACCCCTAAAAACTACCCCTAATTGCTTTTAAGTTTATAGCGCAAAAACTCAAGTTTTAAACATCGTCATCAAACAAACTGTAATTAGTTGGATACTTTAGGTGTAACTGAAGATATCTACCGCTTGAAAAAATTTGCCGCGCCCCTCCTTCCCCTTAAAACAACCCCTGTCAAGTTAGCACTACCACCCTTGTAAAGCCGAAACTAAGAATTTACATAAAACCAAAAGTGTCCCTGAATTTGCCGCAAGGGTCACTTATAACACCTGAAGTTTAAAAAAATTTGCCGCGCCCCTCTACACCCCTAAAAACTACCCCTAATTGCTTTTAAGTTTATAGCGCAAAAACTCAAGTTTTAAACATCGTCATCAAACAAACTGTAATTAGTTGGATACTTTAGGTGTAACTGAAGATATCTACCGCTTCAAAAAATTTGCCGTGCCCCTCCTTCCCCTTAAAACAACCCCTGTCAAGTTAGCACTACCACCCTTGTAAAGCTGAAACTAAGAATTTACATAAAACCAAAAGTGTCCCTGAATTTGCCGCAAGGGTCACTTATAACACCTGAAGTTTAAAAAAATTTGCCGCGCCACTCTACACCCCTAAAAACTACCCCTAAATGCTTTTATCGTTATAGCGCAAAAACTCAAGTTTTACGCATCGTCATCAAACAAACTGTAATTAGTTGGATCCTTTAGGTGTAACTGAAGATATCTATCCCTTCGAAAAATTTGCCGCGCCCCTCCTTCCCCCTAAAACAACCCCTGTCAAGTTAGCACTACCGCACCCTTGCAAAGCCGAAACTATGAATTTACATAAAACCAAAAGTGCCCCTGAATTTGCCGCAAGGGTCACTTATAACACCTGAACTTTAAAAAAATTTGCCGCGCCCCTCTACACCCCTAAAAACTACCCCTAAATGCTTTTATCGTTATAGCGCAAAAACTCAAGTTTTAAGCATCGTCATCAAACAAACTGTAATTAGTTGGATCCTTTAAGCGTAACTTAACGTACTCAACCCTTCAAAAAATTTGCCGCGCCCCTCCTTCCCCTTAAAACAACCCCTGTCAAGTTAGCACTACCACCCTTGTAAAGCCGAAACTATGAATTTACATAAAACCAAAAGTGTCCCTAAATTTGCCGCAAGGGTCACTTATAACACCTGAAGTTTAAAAAAATTTGCCGCGCCCCTCTACACCCTTAAAAACTACCCCTAAATGCTTTTATCGATATAGCGCAAAAAATCAAGTTTTAAGCATCGTCATCAAACAAACTGTAATTAGTTGGATCCTTTAGGTGTAACTTAACATACTAACCCCTTCAAAAAATTTGCCGCGCCCCCCCTTCCCCCTAAAACAACCCCTGTCAAGCTAGCACCACCGCACTCTTGCAAAGCCGAAACTATGAATTTACATAAAACCAAAAGTGCCCCTGAATTTGCCGCAGGGGTCACTTATAACACCTGAAGTTTAAAAAAATTTGCCGCGCCCCTCTACACCCCTAAAAACTACCCCTAAATGCTTTTATCGATATAGCGCAAAAACTCAAGTTTTAAGCATCGTCATCAAACAAACTGTAATTAGTTGGATCCTTTAAGCGTAACTTAACGTACTCAACCCTTCAAAAAATTTGCCGCGCCCCTCTACACCCCTAAAAACTACCCCTAAATACTTTTATCGTTATAGCGCAAAAATTCAAGTTTTAAGCATCGTCATCAAACAAACTGTAATTAGTGGGATCCTTTAGGTGTAACTGAAGATATCTACCCCTTAAAACAATTCCTGTCAAGTTAGCTGACTGTCAGCTGGCTTGATTTTCAAGAATCACCCGAATGAATACTGAATGCTCCCAGTTTGTTGTCAAAAGAGGTTTAAGACATTTTCACTTTTGAAAAGTTTTTCGCACCCCTCCTTTCTTAAAAACTAGCCCTGTCAATTGTTGCAGAAGTGGAAAAGAATATTTTCGCTTGTCAAAAAAATGTCCGGTCTCTCAACCTTTTCTGTACCTACCTTTTATAATGCTCTCTGTTCATTAGCTTCCCACGCATTTTTTAAATCTCGGATCGGATTTTCGAACACTTAATGGTCTTTTCTTCATTATAGTTGTTGGTTGCTCCATTTTTTTGGTTTGCTTGATATCTTCAATGTTTTTTTGTGAAATTACTCCCCATATCGATTCCTCGCTTATCCCGCAAAAAAATGCATGTGGCCTATCCATTCGAATTTTCACCTTTGGATATCGGGTCTGTCTTATTTTGTAATTTCTTTAGTAGTTGCGAGGATGTTATGTTACCTCATCATCAGCAGTATGGCACGATAGGACGACGAAAAACGCTTTGGCTGCTTGAATCGTTGTCGGTTAAGTGAACTTGTCCTCCAGTTTCGGAAGCCCAGCTGCTGGTGGGCGTCTTCACCTATATAGTTCTCTCAGCGAGCTCTCGCCCATCCACGCAACCTAGCTCCATTCGTTGTGCGTTCCTCACCTTCT
Organism: Microchrysa polita; assembly: GCA_949715475.1. Classification (NCBI taxonomy): domain Eukaryota; kingdom Metazoa; phylum Arthropoda; class Insecta; order Diptera; family Stratiomyidae; genus Microchrysa; species Microchrysa polita. Next base: position 126,107,755 of record OX454415.1, on the reverse strand, counting down.
TTGGTATGCACTTATCATCCATTCATATCAAATGTTGAAGGTTCACGAGTTTCGATACTTCCAGCTCATCGTTCGATTGATACAACTCATGGTTGAGCCTGATACGCCATTGATCTCGCTCGCGAACGGCCCGGATGTTTTTGAAATTTTCACATAAAAATTTGGGAGATAAGTTTATGTCCGAAAAATGATATCCTTTAGATGACCGCCAGAAAAAGTCCGCTAAAATCTCCATTGAGCTGCAACGGTTTTCAAGGCGCTCCATCTTGCTGATACCATATATCTGGTCGGTTTTGGACAAAAGGACATGTTTAATGAAGTAGCCTCGCTATCAACCGATCTTCTCCAAGTGTTTCTTGGTAGTCCGACACGCTGTCTTGCATTGGCTTCTTGAGGGTTCCAATATAGACCTTGATTAGCAATATTTTTTGGCCATCTTCGAAGGGTATAACCTATCCATTGCAACTTTTGCCTTTTTACAGAAGTGCCTATCGAATCCAGGATTATGACAAGGAGGTCATCATTCGAAACAATCTCCGGCCAGCGGATATGTAGGACGCGCCGCGCCGTAGACACTGGTTTACGAAAGTTTGCAGCCTAGTTGTTATCTCATTGGTCACCTTTCTTGTGCCATAAAGAAGCACAGATTTTACAATTGCGTCGAACATTCGGATTTTGGTGAGCCCCGAAATGTTGATATTTTGCAACAATGGAGTCCAAGTGAAGAAGGATGCCCTAGCCTTGTTGATACGCAATTGCACATCAACGTTCGCGGCGCCATCTGTCACAGTCACAGCTTCCGAAGTAGCAGAATTCGTCAACTGTTTTGATTGCATGGCCCGAAACACAAATTCCGCTTTGCTCCTCTGCACCAGAGCTCAAGTATACTTGGCAGCATTTATCTTGAGCCCAGCAGTTCGACTTTCGCAATCAGAGCATCTTTTGTAGTTCTAATGCTTCAGAAAATATTCTAATTTCCCCCGCTTTAATTAATTCAACCGAAACTCAATCTATGCCCGGAGCCTTAACGGCGTCGCGTCCATACCATAGATTCGCCGCTTCTTCTGCCGATGACTTGCAGGTCTAAAGCGGTTGTTTAGGACCTCAAAAAAGTAAGGCTGCTGTTCTTCGGTAACAGCAGATATCCTTCTTTATATTTCACAGGATTGTCAGTAGTTAGCGATTTGCCAATTAGTGGCTGAATTGGCTTTAAGCCACGGTAAGCCGCATCATCTGTCTCCTTCGCTAAAGCGTTGATGTAAGCACTCTTGTCACTTAAAGGTAGTTTTTAAGGTGAGAAAGGGCGCGGCAATTTTATTAAAAGTGAAAATATCCTTTTAAGTCCCTGCGACAATTAATTGGATACTTTTTGTTTTAAGGAAATTCTTGAATTCGCCGCTACTAGGGTGGTAGTGCTAACTTGACAAGGGTACTTTTAAGGGAACGAGGGGTGTGGCAAATTTTTTGAATGTGCAGATATCTTAGGTTAGCATTTAACTGAATAAATATTGTTTCATGTTGATTTTGAAAATATGTGTTTTTGCGCCATAAATTTTGTATGGGGCCATAAATGCACTTAGGGGTAGTTTTTGAGGGTTGGAAGGGCGCAGCAAATTTTTTGAAAGTGGAGATATCTTAACACCCTGCAGCATTCAAGTAGAAACAATATACTACATGACGATTCTTAAACCTAGAATTATTACGCAATATACTCTGCATGGAGTCAAAAACACACTTAGGGGTCATTTTTAAGGGTGTAAAGGGGCACGGCAAAGTTTTTGAGAGTGCCCATATTTTAAGTTACCCTTGAAGTATTCAACTGAATAAATTTTGTTTTATGACGATACTTAAAACTTCTGTTTTTACTCCATAAACTCTTTATGGGGCCAAAACTACACTTAGGGGTAGTTTTTGAGGGTGGAGAGGGGCGCGGCAAATTTTTTAATAGGGTAGATATCTTTTGTTATCCCTAAAGCATTCGACTTAATACATTTTCTTTGACGATGATACTCAAAACTTGAGTTTATACGATATAAACTCTATATGAGACCATCAACGTATTTAGGGGTAGTTTTTAGGGATGTAGAGGAGCGCAGCAAATTTTTTGAAGGGGTACATATCTTCATTTACACCTAAAGGATCCAACTAATTACAGTTTGTTTGATGACGATGCTTAAAACTTGAGTTTTTGCGCTATAACCATAAAAGCAATTAGGGGTAGTTTTTAGGGGTGTAGAGTGGCGCGGCAAATTTTTTTAAAGTTCAGGTGTTATAAGTGACCCCTGCGGCAAATTCAGGGACACTTTTGGTTTTATGTAAATTCATAGTTTCGGCTTTGCAAGGGTGCGGTAGTGCTAACTTGACAGGGGTTGTTTTAGGGGGAAGGAGGGGCGCGGCAAATTTTTTGAAGGGTTGAGTACGTTAAGTTACGCTTAAAGGATCCAACTAATTACAGTTTGTTTGATGACGATGCTTAAAACTTGAGTTTTTGCGCTATAACGATAAAAGCATTTAGGGGTAGTTTTTAGGGGTGTAGAGGGGCGCGGCAAATTTTTTTAAAGTTCAGGTGTTATAAGTGACCCCTGCGGCAAATTCAGGGGCACTTTTGGTTTTATGTAAATTCATAGTTTCGGCTTTGCAAGGGTGCGGTAGTGCTAACTTGACAGGGGTTGTTTTAGGGGGAAGGAGGGGCGCGGCAAATTTTTTGAAGGGATAGATATCTTCAGTTACACCTAAAGGATCCAACTAATTACAGTTTGTTTGATGACGATGCGTAAAACTTGAGTTTTTGCGCTATAACGATAAAAGCATTTAGGGGTAGTTTTTAGGGGTGTAGAGGGGCGCGGCAAATTTTTTTAAAGTTCAGGTGTTATAAGTGACCCCTGCGGCAAATTCAGGGGCACTTTTGGTTTTATGTAAATTCATAGTTTCGGCTTTGCAAGGGTGCGGTAGTGCTAACTTGACAGGGGTTGTTTTAGGGGGAAGGAGGGGCGCGGCAAATTTTTTGAAGGGGTTAGTATGTTAAGGTACACCTAAAGGATCCAACTAATTACAGTTTGTTTGATGACGATGCTTAAAACTTGATTTTTTGCGCTATATCGATAAAAGCATTTAGGGGTAGTTTTTAGGGGTGTAGAGGGGCGCGGCAAATTTTTTTAAACTTCAGGTGTTATAAGTGACCCCTGCGGCAAATTCAGGGGCACTTTTGGTTTTATGTAAATTCATAGTTTCGGCTTTGCAAGAGTGCGGTGGTGCTAGCTTGACAGGGGTTGTTTTAGGGGGAAGGGGGGGCGCGGCAAATTTTTTGAAGGGGTTAGTATGTTAAGTTACACCTAAAGGATCCAACTAATTACAGTTTGTTTGATGACGATGCTTAAAACTTGATTTTTTGCGCTATATCGATAAAAGCATTTAGGGGTAGTTTTTAAGGGTGTAGAGGGGCGCGGCAAATTTTTTTAAACTTCAGGTGTTATAAGTGACCCTTGCGGCAAATTTAGGGACACTTTTGGTTTTATGTAAATTCTTAGTTTCGGCTTTACAAGGGTGGTAGTGCTAACTTGACAGGGGTTGTTTTAAGGGGAAGGAGGGGCGCGGCAAATTTTTTGAAGCGGTAGATATCTTCAGTTACACCTAAAGTATCCAACTAATTACAGTTTGTTTGATGACGATGTTTAAAACTTGAGTTTTTGCGCTATAACCTTAAAAGCAATTAGGGGTAGTTTTTAGGGGTGTAGAGTGGCGCGGCAAATTTTTTTAAAGTTCAGGTGTTATAAGTGACCCCTGCGGCAAATTCAGGGAGACTTTTGGTTTTATGTCAATTCACAGTTTCGGCGTTACAAGGGTGGTAGTGCTAACTTGACAGGGGTTGTTTTAAGGGGAAGGAGGGGCGCGGCAAATTTTTTAAGGGTGCAGATATCATCATTAGCCTGTATAGCATTTGACTGAATAAATTTTGTTTTATGACTATACGTATAACTTGAGTTTTTACGCCATAAACTTTGTATGGGGCTAAACCGGACTTAGGGGTAGTTTTTGAACGTGTAGAGGGTTGCGGAAAACTTTGTATGAGTGCAGATATTATAAGTAAGCTCTTGAGCGTGCTTGTGCGTACAATCTGTTATATTGCGATGCCTTAAACTTGCGTTTTAAGGCTTCCTACGCTCTATGGGGCTTGAAAAACAGTTAGGGGTTGTTTTAAGGGGAAGGAGGGGCGCGGCAAATTTTTTGATTTTGCCATTGAATCACGGCAAATTCGCGACGTTTAATGCACTATAGCGTTCATCGATATTTAAAAGTGGTAGTGCTAACTTGACAGACATCTTAGTGTTGGTATACCTACTTGAACGAAGTTGGACTAGAGACTCCTGAATGATACGCGGGAGGTTAATCCCGTCAGGTGACAGAGCATTTTAGGAGGAACTGAGAAGTTTATAGCATCGCCTAAAATTATCAGTACGCAGAATACAGTTTAAACTTTGAAAGTTCGATCCTGGAAGGTTCTGGATGAATCTAAAATTGAAGATTCGTCAATACCGAGCGCAAATGTTAAGAATCGTTCACGCAAGACGTAAACATAGTGAGGACCTTGTGAAGTAATACCGAAAGATGGTCCGGCGGATGAGTGAACGAGAAGGTTGTGATTTTATTCCAGACAAATTCTACATAACTGCATACCGAGTAGCATGATGCAGTATTGTTCAGGCATGTTAGTACAGCATGTGCCGTAATGCCGCTTAATTACGAACCTACCACTAGATTATCTCATAATACTGATTTGCTCGCTATAATGTCAAATATTCTTCTTTAGTATCAACCGAAACTTGCCTTCCCAAGTTTCACCACTTATATCCGTCGTGAGATATTTTTCTTTCTCCAAAGTTGCGTGAAGGAGATGGGGTAGTATGGCTGAGGATGAGGTTTTGCCTGGAAACCATACCTTTCTTTGAAATGTCTTGAAAACTCTTAAATTTGCTTTGAATGGTAGCTGTTAGATGTCCTTACAAAATATTGAAACTATGCTAGATACGACCCATCTGCCTCTTCTTCCCTAAAAAAATAAAATTTAATATTTTGGGGTTTGCGTGCTTTCTAGGTCTGTACATGGTATGCGTATGCACTCATCGTGTTATTCGCACGATGAGAACTCGGTCTCGTATTCTATACATATAAAATGTTGACAAATATTATCCTAAGATGGTTCAGGAGCAATAAAATTCTGGGCGATCATTGCATTAATTTGTTCAGAATTCTACTCCTCGTCAAAACACACAAATTTGTTTGTTGTTTAAGATTTAGGGTAGCATGATTACGGACTGCACGATTATCTGTTTCGCCTTTGTCTCGCATGCATCAAACACGGATCAGCTCTTCAAAATTCCAGAAAATTTTGGACTTCGAATACGCCTAGTATGCCTTCCTCCGTAGTAAATTTTTACAGTGGCAAAACGTTGCAACCAAAAGGTTTTTTTTTTTATCGTTTTTTGGAGGACCTTTGCCATTTCTAGACAAAAATATCTGTCGGCAGATTTAAAATAAATTTCTGTTAATTGAGTTTTTCATTGATCGTATTCCTTGAGCACGATTTCGACACCACAGCTTGATTTTAAATATTAAAATGTAAGCGAGTGTCCATTTGCTATTTAATACTTTCCTTGGAGCGGGAGACCCCATAGCTTAGGGAGGCCGCGTTCCTCCAAACACAAAGTATACATACATATAACCCTCAAATATGTATGTATATTTTGTGTTTGGAGGAAAGCGGACTCTCTAAGCTTCTCTCTACAATAAGTTGTTCACATCAATTATTATATCATGTCTTCTAAATTAACAGAAGAAAAAAATTTTCCTTGACATTTTCATTTCTTCTCCAAAAAAAAAGCATTATATTCCACTGAAATTTCATATTCCTCAATTTTCATGGAAATCAATTAAATTTAATATTCATATCCGATTCAAGAAAATCCCCAAAGAGTGTGTATTTTATTTTTCAAGTATTCTTTACATTCCGTCTGTCTGACCTTATGAAAATCATTCTAAGAACTAAATGTAATATTTCCCTCTATTCCCATCAACAATAAATTCATAAGAAATGTTTCGTTCATGCTCAATGTTGATGATGATGACGGACGACTCTATGGAAAAGTCAAAGGGCATACAAATAAAACCCCAAACGAAAACATTTTACCGAATATATTCCTTGGAAATTTTCATCATAAAATGGATGCGTCAAAAATTATGACGTGACATCTTTTGAATTCGTAAACTACCACAGTGCGTTGGATAGAGGAAATACATTGGTTGACGTGAAAATGAAATTTCTATAGTCCGGAGGAATGAAATTTCGTAGCGTTTTTCTTTTTAGAGTAATTGCTCTGAGGACGAATGAAAAGAAATTGTGGAAATTGCAAAATGCATTAACTTGTCCCAGTGGTGTCGACAACCACAAATCATCATTTTACCACAGAAAGTACTTTTTAATTTCACCCAAAAACTAATTTAATACATATTTCATTTGGTTTGCCTGGTTTTTTTTTCCTTCCTCGCGTCGTTCCGCGCGCCATTATAATTGTTACAAACTAATATACAGGTGCTCTAAATACGTTCTTTCGTGTAACATTAATTTCATTTCCCATAAGGTGTACTCTCCTTACACCACGCAAGGAGAGATGTCCTTGTGCTTATACGACGGTTACGGTTGTTACCATTTGGATATAATAAATGAGCCAAAGAAGCTTCCTCGCATATAAGAAGATAGACTCTACAGCAAGAGCAGTCGGTTTGATCATCTTGCTTGCGTAAGCCCGCTGTCGCGTCGCAGACCGACCTGTTGGTATCCAGCGGCATTTCTGTATGTACTTACATATTTCGTATAAATATCAAAAGGTATACTCGCTCTTTGGTGCGGTGCGGTGCGATAATTCCAAGGCTTTTGCAGCATATATCTCGCATAAGTCCCCTCATTAATTATTCACACCCGAGACATACTAATAAACACCTTCCTCGCCCTAATGACTGGGTAATTAACTCCCATAAGGGATAAATAACAGTCGCATGGAAGTGTTATGATATATTTAGGTGGTGGCGGATATCTACATAAAACAGCTTGAATGTATAGTAGGTATACGAAAAGGTAACGTGCCTCGGTTGTGTCGTAGGCTCTGGGTGGATACCTTCACGATATATGTTTGCCCTGTCGATTCAAACAAGGTTCTCTGCTGCTCACGATGGTTTACTCGTACCTCTTCTGCGGTACCTCTTGTCGAAGAAGTTGTTGAAAATGAATTCTACTGGAAATAAATGATTGTAGGCTAGTTTTAAGACCAATGTTGCCGGTAATTTTTAATTAAAACAAATTACCATCATTTGGGATAGGTGATTTAGGCTTATGATTACATCCCATGGGAATGGCTTATCATGCGTATACGCTATGATCTGATGTGTGCCTCCGGCAGGAAGATTCCATAAGAAAAAACATGTTTTCACGTCTTTTTGCAAATTTCAAGCTTGCCTGACAACCCTTCATATTACACCATTCATATTTGGTAATCGCTCGCCGCACCGTCAGACTCCTTATAAACATACGTTAATGTTGCGTGTCAAATGTTATATGCCGTCATGAACAACATGACACGCGAAATGAAATAAATAAAACATACAAAAGCTGAAAGCTACTCGTGTTCTTGTAGCGGATATGATTCCATTCATATGTACATACAGGACGAATCAAAACAAAAATTTTCCGAGTTTTCCCAAGTTCCGCAGGCAATTTACCTTTCGCCTTTTTCGTGTATATGTACAATATTGGAGGCGGTTCAACATCGAAGCGGTAGTGGCGGCTGTCGAGAGCCATGTTATGCACAATCATTTGTGCCCAGGGGCCCGGAATCAGCCTACTATACATTTCAAGTCCTTTTTTGCTTTTTCAATGTTATTTTTCAGTGGATTTTCATTTTGATTCGCTGCGGTTGGGTGTCCTTTTACTCGAGCCGTTTTTGCGGCGAATAAGCGTAGTAGCAAACATAAGTGCAGCCAGGCAATATCTGACTTTTGTAAAATGAAAATATTCAATGGAATAAGTATGTGTGTATGTATTCGAGGTTGCTTGTATAAAAAGAGCCTACTACAAAGGTAACTTCTGCAGGGAATTAAGGCTTTCAGCTCTTCGAGTTGTACATATATAAACTTTTTCCGCATTTTACAATTTCTTCAAAGTGATTTTTTCTCTTTTTGTTGTTAATTTTCTAGCTGTAAGCTTCACTAACTTAATGAATGTTATGCTTGAAGAATTCCCATTCCAAAAACGTGAAGGACATTTCACAGGAGCATAATTCCAACCAGTTATGAAATTCGTCGAACGGAAAACCGCTTCAAAATGGCAGAAATATGAAAAATACAATTTTAAAGTTCAACGGAACGTACACTGAAAAAGAAAAAATCATCATAATATTAACGAACTAGGAGCATAGACTTTTTTGATTACCATGATGAATTAGTTCATAGTAAATAAACCTTCTCTTCTTTAAAATAATATAGAGTTCATCTATTTTACGAAACATTGGTCGTTAGTATAACGAAAACAAAATTTTTACTTAATGTAAAGCGATCATGAACACAATGAACTTTTTACATTATCCCCGATAGTAAGTAAATTTGATGTTATTGTTCATTAATTACATGACATCGTTCATAGTAATATGTATACTACTATGAACGATGTCATTATCGCTTTAAGTGTATTTTATAAACCTTCGTAACGTATAGTCTGTATGGTGTAGTTAGGTAGGGGGCATGTCTTCAAATCATAGGGTCCCGGGATCGTTTCCCACTGTAGGTAATTTTTGATGACTATTCAGAACAGAGGTAAAATAAATGTCGTCAACACTTATGAAGCTGGATGCCGGCCTACGCCAGTTTTTTTTTAATTGATGAACTCAGTAATTATATCAATGAACAAGTTGTTAATTTTATGAATTTGTTCATAATTTTAATGAAATTTTTGTTCGTTGTTTTGATAAAATCAGATTCATTGGAATGATGAAATCCGTCTTCGGTGGGATGTCGGTGTAAATATTAATTACTTTAATGAACAATTTCATTGTTTCCGGCCACTTTTTCTTTCAGTGTACAGTGACCTTATGGATGATTTAAAATAATTCACATGCATAGCAATCCTTTTCCTATGGAAGGACAAAGTACAACGAAAGTGCGAGAGAAAATCCAACGAAATTTGATTAAATTTTATGGAAGAAATATTTGTCGTCCTTCCGCGCATATAACGTCAAGTGCCACATTATTTGACGACTATATACATTTGCCTTGTTTCGTTTCGTTACGACTACGACTACGAGTGTGTGGAAAATGCCGTAAAACGCATGTATATACATAATTCAATAATGCGTGAATGTATGGCAGCAAAGGGGAGTATCGTTACGAAAAAAACACGGACAATAAAATGACGATATGAACGATCCGTTGGCAACTATTAAATTAATGGAGTGTTATGGACGGTTGTCATAAACTTGATGAAAATATCAGGCTGTGACATAAATAGAATAGTTTTCAGCAGGATATTTGCTTTTTATTATGACACAAGAAAAGTTCTTATTAAACTTAGCGGGATATAATTTCGAAATGTGAGAGGAGGAATTACCGATTAAATAAATGGCTAGAAAATATGACGAAAGGTCAAAAGGCAAAAGGCCCTATAATGTCTTGTTTCTGCGAGGATCCTACACTGTGCAAAATATTCGGATAATTTTTTATACGAATGATTCTATTAAATGCTTGTATACAATTTCTTTTATAAAAGCTAACTAGTCTCAATGAATAAAATTGTTTAAAAATTGGCCTAGTTTAAAATTTATACGTAAGCAGAATTGATTCATAATTTAAAACGTTAGTCTGCATTAAATTTATAAGAATAAAGTATAAAAGGTGAATACTAAGCCTCAACTCTATTCCTTTCATACGACACATTTTATAAAGATGAATTTTAGTTGGCTTTTCTATTAATTTGTAAACGCTATCAGAATTAAAATACAAGATATGTATGCCAAATAAACACATGCAGTCGAATTGCACACAATCCAGGTGCCATTTAAACAGTCATAGTTTAAAATATATACTGCTGGTGTATTGATTTCAAAATAAGACGAAATTCTTCTCATAATAACGGGATATTTCGTGTGCAATTTGAAATTCAAAAGTCAATAAGTGGTCATTCTTTGTTTAACATTAGAGTAGTGAAATAGTGACGCGAATAAAAAAATCTCTCTCTCTCTCTCTGTACCGTAACCCCTTGTGGGGCATGGTGCGTTCACTCAGCCGTTTATAGGCTACTTCGAGTCAACGTTACATTGCATATAGAGGAGTGTATATAATAATGCAAGTACTATATATTTCCTGGACCACGCCGAGATTCGATCTCCGGACCTCTAGACTACTAGCATCGTAGAGTGCAACTCAACCAAGTAAGCCACAGAGCGTGATATATAGTGAAAAAAAATTAAAATGTATCCCGGAATTTTTGTTAAATTTAAATATATAAATATCGTGAAGTTGGTGGTGTTGGTGTTCCCGAACAGATAAAAAGTTATATCTTATATGTCAATACTTTGTTAAAGCTCCTATTTAAGAATATGTATAACTTTGTATAAAGATCTATGTAATTAATAAAGTAATTCCTAAATGAATTTAAAAATATAAAAACGCATTTTTATTCAAGCATTTCAGGATTGTAATCGTCCATTCGATTTACCGCATTTGGAACGCGAATAATATTCTAAACCGTATTCAATTTAATACGTCGCAGTGTATTAACTATATACTATTCGATAGTACATTACACTTTTATACGAATAGAATTTATAAATCGTAAGTTATAGATATTTATATGGAAACAGTATAAATTTCATATATAAAAGAATTAAATAGTTCTATTTAGGTACATATAGCTCCTATATAGTCGGAAAATAAAATGTGTCGATACTTCACTGGTATAAGATTAATATAACGTAGAATAGAATTTAATATCAACGAGAGATATTTTTCTTATACGAAAAATTTATGGAATTTATATGTATACGAAATTTAAGTTTGTTTTACTCCAAAATTTTACACAGTGTATCCCAACCTATATTTGAGGAGGAATTATGATTAAAAAATGTTTTCCGGTTACATTTCGTCATACTATGAATATTTAAGTAGAAATTGCTAGCGCCCAGGCGCATGTTTTCTGTGTTTCATCATTTGTAGCCTTTTTGTTGACCCCCGTTACGCCCCCCCCCTCAAAAAAAAACCTGGCTACAATCATGATGCTGAAAAAAATTAAAAAGTGGGCTGCGGCAAGCAACACCACCACGCGAACAAGTGCGATTTCCGGACAAAACACCAGCTTACCGATTGACAGGGCCAGATGGAAGAAAATTGAAGATGAAAGATGGAAAATGATCAATATCAAAAATTGAAAATGGAAAACGAAAAATTGTAAATGAAAAAAGAAAATAGAAAATAGAACATTGACCATAAAACATTGAACATTGAACGTTGAACATGGAACATTGAACCTTGAACATTGAACACTGAACATTGAACACTGAACACTGAACATTGAACACGGAGCATTGAACATTGAACGTTGAACATGGAACATTGAACACAGAACATTGAACATTGAACACTGATCATTGAACACTGAGCATTGAGCATTGAATATTGAACATTGAACATTGAACATTGAACACTGAACATTGAACATTGAACATTGAACATTGAACATTGAACATTGAACATTGAACATTGAACATTGAACATTGAACATTGAACATTGAACATTGAAAATTGAACATTGAACATTGAACATTGAACATTGAACATTGAACATTGAACATTGTACATTGAACATTGAACATTTAAAATTGTGAAGTTGTTTGTGGCACCGCATCTACTATAAAATATGAAATCTCCCCAAAAACAATAAGTTGGAATAGTGTGTTTTTAAAATAAATAAATAACAGGCGCGACAATCCAGCATTGGACTGAGGCCGCAGGATGTGTTAGTGATATCCTATTTCCATGATCCAATCTACTTTTTGTTGAGGTAATGAGATCAGCTTCACGCTCAGCAGTGTTATTTATCCCCACAAATCGGTAATCGTTTAACATCTGAGTGAGATCATAGTCCGTCACAAGCTCGTGAACTCGAAATACACCATGATCCACGGTGAGATTCGAACTCATGACCCTGTGCACCGAAGGTGCGCGCACTAACCGCTAGACCAGCCAGACTATGTGTGTTTTAAAGGCAACATTATATTATTTTGCTGAGACCATATAAATATTATCTCAGTAAAATAATTTATATCGGTAAATCGGTTACCAAACAAAACGGAAAACTGCTGCTCATTATGGTTTGAAATAGCACTTATGGTTCGCGATACAAAACTCAGGCTACGCCTTTATGAGTTCCCTGTTTCTGCGAATTTCTATTGTAAAATAAACAAATATTGGCCGTGTTTTTTTACATCGGGGGCAGGTTTGCTAACCCAGACGCGCAAAAAAAAACTATCGAGGGTAGCATCCAGGTTAAATTTCATATTGTCACGTAGGCATTGCCATTAACTTCAAAACATTGCTCAAAAATATTAAAGCCCCGTTTTCACTTTACAAACGCAAAAGTTAACATGCAATTTTTTTTTAATGAAAACATATTTTTTTGTAGGAATCATAATTTTGTTAGAATAAGAATTCGACGAACAACATTTTTAACATGAATTTACAAACAAAAACTATATTTTTTGCACACACTTGTGTGTTGCATGTAAACTATACCTTAGAGCTTTTCATTTCAAAATTTAATTTTTGCTAGTCATTGGAAAACGTACTAGAAAATAATTGGGATTGCATACATTTAGGCGAGTTTTGGAAAGCTCATTAAATCTGGATAGCAAATATAATTTCTAACCTGAATAAAGTCACAGGTTAGCGTTTGTATGAAAATTACCCCGGATAGTGTAGGTTAGCTAATTAAAAAACACGGTCATTATAGTTATTAGGGGGATTCATGCTCGCTTCGTATATCGAAAATCCTTGTTATTGCGTATTTGGCTATTATAACACAACAAAAATTGAATGAACGCCCCAAAAAATCCTAGTCGTATATGAAATACTATGTTATACTATGCAACAGGTGAATCAACAGCTGATTTTTGACATAAAAAAATTCACAAATTTTAGTTTTGGGTGTCATAATTTTAATTTTAAATGAGAATTTCGAGAAAGTCTCTCTTTTCGCTCAATTATTAGCAACCTGGTTACTACGAAAAATATAATTTTATACGATTTTCGTATTTTCTGCCCATATTCCGCCTATATTAGTTCTCGTAATTGATAACATGCCGGCGCCCGTGTTTTTATTAGATATGTTATTTTTGATCAAGTAACGGGCAATAGTATGAGATAATCATGTGCAAAATGCTTGATAGCTACTCATACTTTGCTTGGATAGTAATGTAATATTAAATATGCGATGCAACCTCAGCCCGACATATTTAATGTCTAAATCATTAGCTATGCTGAAAGGAGCACGCATAGTCACCGGGTATCAACTTAATCTTTTTTGCTGTTGGTCGTCGCTCTCGTTCGAGATGTGGGGGAGACACTACCGTTTCTGTTGCAGTAGGGCTTCCCACAGTAATAATGGAGCTTAGCCAGTGGGCCCAGCCGGGAACTGGAAGGCCTACATCAAGAGGAATATGGACAGATCTGTTGAGTGTGCGACCGGATCTATTTAAAAAAGGTCTACTAATGTAATACTGATGGGTCCTGTTGGCTGGCAATATTGATAATGGGCTTAAACCGCCCGATAAATATTTTGGTTACTAAACATTTAAAATTATTCTTTTTCGTGAACCTTGGATATTAGGCTTCCCTGTTCTATACTGAACAGGTGTTTCTGTAAAAAGTGCCCATCGGCTGTTTAGTCTTATCATAGACGCACACCATTGTCCGATAGCTTCAATACAATGTGTATTGTATTAAATTGAATGTTTGATGGCGTAACCAAGCAAAATATGGCGGAACTATGGAAAGTAAACAAACATTCAATTCAATACAACGAACAATTGCCGTGTATTTGACATTAATTGTTGTGAGTATAAACGGATGAGTGAAAGTACACAACAAAAGGCAAAAATATACTTCTCCTGCTCTCGTGACGACTGCACACGAGAGCAGGTGAAGTATATGTTTGCTTACATTCTACATATGTATGCCGTATGAATACTTATGCTAGAAATAGGATGGATGCAGCAACAGTACCTAACATCAGCAGCAAAAACTTTAAGGTAATATTGGGTCGCAGGTTCCAAATTTGAGGTCAAAAACAAGAAAGAAATTTGGTCCAGTCACAAAATATGAAGCGCACAAATGCTTCGCTGCCCTGTTATTGTGAAACGCCTTTGCTAAATATTTGATTTCCTACATTTCCGGTTAGGAAAACGCAGGTGAAAAAGGAAGCTTAGCCTGAAACGCCCATAACTCCGTTACCGTTATTCCAAACTGAAAAAAAACCAACTGATATACCCATATACCCATCGAGTTCTTTGATTTGAGTACCCATACGTCCATGTCCGATAAAAACGAAAAAAATCGACTTTTTCAAATCACCGCCACACCCTGTTATCTTTGCCCTACCGACTTCTAAGTATTTCGTACTAAAGCCTGTTACCATTCTACACATTCCTACCAAATTTCATGACGATCGGTTAAGCCGTTCGCAAGTTATTTAGTGAAATTTTTTTTTAAATGTCCGGGACACCCTGTTATCTTCGCCCTACCAACTTTTAAGTATTTCGCGCCAAAGACTGTTACCATTCAACACATTTCTTCCAAATTTCATTACGATCGGTCAACCCGTTCGCGAGTTATTTAGTGAAAAAATTTCAAATCTGCGGGACACCCTGTTATCTTTGCTTTACCAACTTCTAATTATTTCGTGCCAAAGACTGTTAACATTTTACACATTCCTACCAAATTTCATGACGATCGGTCGAGCCGTTCGCGAGTTATTTAGTGAACAGACGGACGGACAAAATCGATTTCATAAGGGTTTTTTTTTTTTAAATCTAAAAAAACACCTACATCATAAATAAAACAGGTTAAAAAAGATAAATTTTGTTTCCACAAGAACCCAAATAGGCAATTATAACTTTTATTTATGTCATACTATGCCAAATACGATATTGAAATAACACTCCAGCACAAAATGTTATTTCAGGTATCGTATTTGGAGAGAAATAACAGACCTTTGACTTTAAATGACAACCGAAATACGATATAACATCGTATATCAATATACGAACGCGAGCATGAATCCCCCTATTATATATTTATGTTTTCTCTTTTCAGGTAAGCAGTTTAATTCACAAACTCTGCTGAATCGTTAATTTGTAAGTAACTTCTAAGCCGATGTTCGTAGGTAAGCTGCATAAGGTTCTAATTTACACAGTCGGGCCTCGGTTTGCGTCGTAATTGGATCCGCGACGCAACACGAAACGACGTAGAAACAATTATAAATTTCCGATAGCAAAATTTGAATTATGCAAGGAATATTGTAAGGAACGCCATTTGAATAGCGATGCAACTAAAATGTTTACAACGAAAATCGGAAAAAGTGTGCTACTTAACAAAAGACGCAACTTGAAAACATCGCAGTGTGAGACGACGCAAATCAAGACTACTGTACAGTATAAAAACTCAAAATGAAAGCTTATACTAAATCTGAAATACCTGAGATGAAATATTACCAAACGACCTTATAAATTCAAGCTGTAAAATGAAGGTTTTAATAGTAAAAATGCGGATAATATTTTAATTTAAAGTTTCTAAAAAAAATAACTTAATATTCAGTTTACTCATTTAAGCTGTGCTACGGACTTGCCACGTTCTTTTCACTCTTCCTAGATATTTAATTGCACTCCAGCTTTAATCTGACCTACATATTTATAAAAAAAAATTATATTCCCCATCCAATATGTCATGTCATACACATTTTCTCAACAAGAGAGAAAAAAAAGTACGACATTTTCATTCGCTCGATAAAATTCAAATTAAGATGCAACCGCCGAAGGATCAATCTTATTCCACAAGAAAGCGCACACGGCGGCTGGGATAACATTGGTAATCGAAATATGTGCGACAGCACAGCATACTGATACGTATCATATTATATGAATTTGAGTACATAGAGACAACGTTATACGAGTTTGAGTATGTTGAGAGTGCATTCTGGGGTTTTCCGATTTATGCATCGTCAACTTCAATAATTATCTATTCCATACTGACATTTCGTCCCGGGTGACGTGTGCTGCAGCAGCAATATCAGAGCTACTATGGGTATAGAAACGCCCTGTGTGGATAGTATACATCACCCTGATGTATCTGAAATCTGACGGCCGCGGTTCTATACGTACTTACGTGCAGTATAAATCTAGTGCGTCTTCCTGCATTAAAATTCGATATGACGAAGCTTGTAGAGTCTGTTGACTCTGACCTGATTTTTTCCATCGTCATTGGTGTCGTTGCCTTGGAAATGTTAACCTCGCATCGTGATGAGTTCTTGCGAGATGTTCTTTCGTGGATGCTATACATAATATGAGCTAAAACATTAAAAGGTGTATACTCGTAGTATCTACCATGTGATGCATATTCTTCCAAGTTAAGAACAAGAAGATGAAAATCAAAAAATCGAAAATTTCATCTCTGATCAGATTAACCCACTTCATGTCAAGGATTTCAGAAGAGACGGATTATCCATACATGTGTATACGATATGGAGAAGGTAAACACAAGAGAAAAAAAATGTTTCCATCATCAGGAGAAATTTTTTCCAGAATTGTTGAGTATGAAGATATGGATGAAGGCTGACAGACAGCTATTATATGATATAGGGCGGATTCTTTAGATTGTCTTAAAATGAAAATTGATTTTTTTTTTTCATGTACATATGTTGATGTTTGATTTCGATTGATGGATATACATATACCTCTCCGCATCCTGTGGCAAAAGATACACCGAAAAAATCTCACTATTCAACGATCCGTACAAGACTTTATATAAACAAGTATAGCTGAAGACGTTGCATATATCTTTGTGGTTTTAAGGAAAACATGAAGTCATAACATTTCTATAGTGAAATGACTACTGTGTGAGTATTCAGATACAAGTAAATGTTCACTTGTATTTTTAAAATTGCGTATAAAAACATGTTCTATTCAAAATATTAAACACACGAAATATTTGTTATTTTAAAAAAAGGACGAACCATAAAAATACCAGTAGCAGCTCGTATGTTTTTTTGCTTCTATAGATGTACATTTTTGTATGGTTTACAAAATCGTAAACTTGACAACAATTTGCGGTTGGATTAGTCATTTTTTGGAATTTGAGTTTCAAAAAAATTAAATGTTTTTTTTTTTTTGTTTCGGATGAATCGTTATACTAAATCGAGTCGAAGACTGATTTAGCTCTATATGATATTTTTTTTGTATAATGTCCTTGCTGGCCATGAAGGATGTATACATAGATATGTACATGCCAAATTGAATATAGTCAATAAATTTTGGTACTGAAATTCAATTTAATTTTAGGATTTGTTCACATAACGCAAATGACAAAAACAGTATTGTTCGAGTGGGTTATTTGTTTCCATACGAGAACCCCTTTAACAAAATCAACAATAATCACAAAAATGCAAAAATGTAACAATTTTGTGTTTGTTAATCATTTTAAAAATAATTTTCAAATTGATTACTTTTTTTCACTTTTTCAAAGAATATGTATCTCAATAAATTAAATACTTGACATTAACGACCCCATCTTATTCTTTTAACTTCTGAACTGAAATCCAAAACAATATGCCCTCTACCATATATGTATGTACATTCAAAACCCTTTTAAAAATATAATTATTTCTTGTTTCGCCCTTTTAACCTGCATTTACATGCACGATTTATTACGTGGTTTTCTTCATTAAAATCTCATTTACAAGATACCCCTCTCCGATCTTTTGCCTGAACTGAGACCAAAACCGCAAAATTGCCATTTACACTCGGCTCGGCATACGGCAATGCAGCAAAACTGTGTGGTGTTTGGTGTTGTACATTTAAGAAAACCAATCCGCAATCCACCTCCTACGAGTATTGTTCAATCACAAGAAATATATCGCGTTCTCTTTGTACTAATGGTACGAGCACCTACAAAAAGATTTCTCGTAACATAGTAAAAAGCTTGAAGTAAAAAGATACAGAATGTAAAAACAAAAAACTTAATCGTATTAACTGGGTCTTATTGTAAATTATCCGTGTTAACGGTGTTATGGAGTTACACCGCACATTCATAAGTGTAAAGAAAAAGAAAGCCCTCAAGGAACAGAGGTCTGTGCGAATTATACTTATGTTTTGTCATTATTCACGCTAAAAATTTGTATTGTACGGTCAATTTGTTTCATTTCTTCTGCCGGACCTAACAACCAAGACTATACGTAGGTACGTGACGTACGGTGTTGTGGTAACCGCGCTCGATGGGCTCTACCCAAATGACCTATAACATAACAAATTGGAGATATGGTAACAAAAGATGTTTTACACTTACCGTTGCCAATTATACGCCTCATAACGATTTTGGAGTATCGCATTCCAGTTGGTGGGTACATGTATGCATACTCAGCGTTTTAGAATATGAGTAATACTACATATCGTTTTTCAAGCGTTAATGTGGTTGGAAAAATTAAAATCAAAGCGGTTTCAATTGGGAAAAGTGAGAACATAACATAACAACGTGTGGCACCCTTCACCTTCGACCTATGTTTTTTTTTTAACAAAGAGGTCGAAGGTAACGGGGTGCAACAGCATGTGGGAGCTAGAGACGTAGCCAGGGGAGGGGTGTCGGAACATCAGTAGGTACATACAATCGCCTGAATAGCAGTCGATTGAAAAACTGAACCCAAAAAGAGTAAATCCCTTTTTTCTGTGAACCATTTTGTTCCTATTGTTTCATGGCGGGTTTACAAAATTGTAAAAACAAGTGCGTTTAAATAAATTTTGAAAATTTTAGAATTTAGGTTACATAAATATGATTGTCATAAAAGTCACTTGGAACAAGTAAACATTTAATAAAAACTCCAGCGAACATTTTAATTACAGATTTGATGGCCATGTAGCGTCTTGTCTTTACAGTACGTACAGTGAACTAAAGTGCATTACTTTAGTTCACCCGAACGTGTTTCAGTTCAGTTCAGTTTCAGTTTATTTTCTTATACAAAGCTCCCTTGATAAATAAATTGATGCAACATTGTGATCCGATTTGACTGAAACCATTCGTTCTCTCTGTCTTTTTTCAACTCAGACTGTCCGAACGTCCGCTGCTTCACCCATCTTCACCCATCCTTCCTGCTCCACTATCCTACCTTTACTACTCGATACTCCGCACGATTCGTGGTCGAATTAAACTGGATTCCCTGAGTAGAATTGAGTAAGGTAACGAGATCCTGCGGGACAGCGCCGCATTTTACAACTCTGTACCGCATTGAAAATTCTCCCGAAATTCTCCCAGAAATCATCAAATGTATCCCGCAGTTCCCAGATTATTGGAAAATTGATTTACTTTGCACTCGCAAGTTTTTTGTCCTTGAGCCGCATCTTTAGACGGCTGTAAATTTTAAAAGCAGGCGGCTGGGCCTCGACGTCATCTTATCACCTTTCACTTTGTGGTTTTACACAAATCAATTAATTTTGACGGTGGTACATAATGCGACCATTCAATGATAAAACTTAATAACACATATCTACGGAGCACTGTCAACAAAAAGCAATTCTATTGCCCACCTATACTTATGTATTTGAAGTCTCCTAACCCACTGATCTCTAATGGTGAAGTAATACTTTCCCAAGACCATGTAATCTGAAAATTGCAACACCCTTCTCCGCCAGCAATAAATAAAAAATAAATAAAATGCTGATTCCCCATAACGGCTATACTAAAAAAAATTTAATACTGAGTGTTGGACCCCTCCCGAAACCAAATCCTAGCTACGTCCCTGGTGGGAGTCGAAATCACTGACACTGACTCTTTTGTGAAAAGTGGCGTGGATAGCTTTTCGGAGGGGGAGGAGATCTGTGATCAGGGCTATATTTCAGGACATTAAAATCTATTAAATTAAAGGGCTAATAACCCTTCTGGAATTTTCCAAATTATTGGTAGTTCAGCACGATTAAACAAATGGTCCATTTTAAAGGAATGGTTCGAAAAATGGAAACGCTTACAAAACTTCAGTATGCAGTGCATATGAAACTATTCTAATTTAATATTTGATTTTTTTCGGTAACATCGTGTACTATGCTTTTCCGCTCGAATGAGATATTCCTTTCGATGATTGAGGTCTTCTGATAAAGACCTGACATACTACTAATGGAAGCTTATACTGGAGAATGTGAGGTGTGGTGTGAAGCTAAGACTTGAGGTTACGTGACATTTCTGAGAAGCATTGACGGTACAGCTGCCCCTAATAACTTCGTATATAAATTAAACATATTAAAAAAAAGGATGTCTGACCACAGGCAAGATAAATCTCCTTGATCTCCACTTTATCTACGCCTCTGCTTCTGAGGATATAACTGAGAAGATAATAAAGGGATCCCTGGCCGTGGTACCTGCTCAGGTACACATGAGTTTAACGACATGTCATTTCTATTTAAAGCCGAATTTAACTAATTGGTAACCAAGTTGTCGTCTTTGGATCTAAACTCAAAAAAAAAAGGCTAAAGAAAGGGCGAATTAAATAATGTAACGGCTAAAAAGCGGAATTTTGCTGAAATACAAAAAAAAAAACATTTTAATTTCGCATCGGTACTGGGACTTAAACCGGGTTCCTAGGGTTGTCTCTCCTTTGCCATTCTTGTTCCTTCTTGAACGTAGATAGCTAGGCCTCTGAAAATGTACGCCGCAAGATGCTCGACGTTCACTTAACAAACAATCCAAAACTTTATTTCGTTTGCGGCTTTTTATAAAAACAAAAAGTTAACCATATTTTGCGCTTGGTTCTCTTTTTGCGATTTTTTTGGCATAAAAAGTAATCCCTTTTGACTTTGGTCTCCCATAAGGATTTTTTGTGTTCATGTGTAGCATGACAAATTGTCCCTTGGCGATTTTTTCGTTCTAGAGTTGCATCTTTGGACGTATATACAGCTAGGACTCTGAAAATTTTAGCAAAATAGGCGTCTCTGCGTCCTTCGATTCGCTGAAAAGGTAAAGAGGTGTTCTTCCTCGTGAAGCTAATTCGTATCAAATTACTTGAAAGCTTTGTATTGAGTCACATTTTAATTCTCTACCAATTCAATAATAATCCACTTCGTAAGAACGACCGACTGATTGCGATGTAGATTTCCTAAGAAGGATATTCAATGTCCCGGTCTAAGCTAAAAGATCACATAGTTCATAACATATTGGAGTATTCCTTTGGTCCCAATAGAATTCATTCGACCGTCATTTTTTTCCAAATATTGTTCTTTTGAAAAATCCTCCCTTTTCCCCATCTACTTTAACTACTATCCTATTCATTCAAAACTCAAATATCGAAGTTTTGATTAAAACGCCCCGGATAAAATTTTCCACGGAAGACTTAGTGCGCGCTTTAGCTTTTCACTTTTGCAATATGCTGCTCTTACTGCTTGCCAGGTCACATTCTTTATTCATATACTACTTCTATACAGCCCAAGCCCGACTATACACACTTCCTGCTCGAAAGGATCTTGAACTTCACAAGAAGTATCCGGGCCATACAGTATGCTAGGCACATGAATGCTAATGAAAGCTCTATAGGCATAGGTGCGCGCTCTTTGAGGGTACATGTGCGTCTGGGCGGATAAATATTGTTAAAATATTCAAAAAATGTCAACAAAAACTTGACTCCCGGTATACGGAAAAATAGTGAAATTATATCTACCACCGTGCCCTGAATAAGTGTGTGTGAAAACTAACGAATAATGAAGATAAGGCTATGTGCTGTTTGTAGTGTGTTGCGGCGTAAAAAATGCGATGACTCAAGGAAGATATTTTTGATGTTGGAAAAGTTATGCCACGCACGATGTACGAGGAATCCTTTGCACTTTTGCTTATCAAAACGACTTCATATTGGTATTATCGAGTTTAAGAATCTGTTAGAGAATTTTAAATATGTGAGTCGGAATTTGGCACAAAAAATATTTCTCTTAGATCTATGCATACGCACTCGGAAATTCTAAAATCTGTAACTAGAAGAATATAACATTGCCCCATACTACCTATACCCTGTTCCTTTATTGAGAAACTTCTCAGCTCGGTTGATTTTTTCCCTTTTTGACTTTTCCACCGAATGATTTTTCACTCGCCCGTGTGTGTGACCTTAAAAAAAAGAAACGCAGGATGTCGTCAAAGCCTCAGCAACAGCATGTAATTGACAAAAGCGGGAGTCGGAAGAGAAGAGAAAAAAAAAGTCCCTCCGGGGGACATCTACGGCTCGCATACAGGAGGACACGTTGTTAAAATGTTACGCACCAATAATTTCATTCAACCAAATCACGGGAATAAACTTATGACGCTGCCTGTCGTAAAGTACCTAGAGGATAACTTAAAGCTATACGCCGCGGCCTACATGTACTACGTACATTGTCAGAACCCAGAACCGATGCCTATTGTTTTCACTTAGGACAGGACTCAGTTTTGTGCTTTCTGCTTTGCCTAGACCTCATTGCGGCTTACTTTGTGCATACATATACATACACATTTAGTATGAGGGTAAATCAGAGAAAGTTTGAATATGTAGCTGGAAAATTCTTTTCTAAACAGTTCATTGTTTTAAGAAGATGGAAAAAGGAAGGGAGCCGGAGAAAGGTTTTTAGTGCGTGTATCCTAGTGAAGGAATTTTATGAGGCTGTAATAGGAAAGTTGAAAGAGTTTCTATGCGGAGGAGTGAGACGGTGAATGTGAAAATGGAGTTAGCGGAGAGTCGAGTAATTTGATTTATTGTAAGTGAAAGAATTGGGGGGATCATAGAGCGAAAATATTGTACGAATGGCTTAACATTATTTGTTTCTGCACTATGAGGGAATCATGTGCAACAAGAGTCTTCTACACTCAGAGAAAACTTTAAAGAACAAATTTAAGATAAAAATATAAAACCAAGACGATAACGAATTTACATTTTTTTTTAATTAATATGAATTACGTTATATTTAAAAGGATCACACTATCAGTAATGATTAATGAAGAGCACCAATTAAATTTATTTTTATTTTAAAAAGATACAACTGCATTTTATTTCACACACATACAGATACTTATTTTTTAATAATCATTTACAAAACATATCAGACAGAGCGAATTTGATTGTCGTTTTAAATGTATTCAAGGTCGACTTTCACATATATGGGCTATCTGGTTTATTATCCGGAGCAGAACATTTTTAGGGAAACTTTCATTCTTTCAAATTTATTAATTAAATTCTGATAAATAAATAAAAATCTACGTAAAAGCTAGTGAAAAATTTACATATTTGCCGCCCAAACCACCTCTACTGTGTATACCAGACTGAGCAGCTACAATTACCAATAAATTTAAAGAGTGAATAAAGCATGATTTGAAAAAGTAAAGTTTCGTTTGGAGTTGAATTTTAACCTATGGAAGCCGTGCCTGCTGTATCTTATACCCAGTAAATAAATATATTAGCTTTACCCAAAGTGGGGGTGTGGGCCTGTTTCCAGAGCGTGCCTCAAAACGGGGATAAGCTAGGTCTTATGAATTGCATCAGGCCTGCCAAAAAATCTGTCTTCATAAGTTTCAAGACTTCATCGTCCACCAAGTGAACAAATTTGAAACACAGTCTATGATAAATATCGGTGACGCCCAAATTGTTCAATATGGCTGGCTAAAAAAAGAAGAAGATCGTATTAAGCTAATACTTTTGAAATCTAAATAATGCCTGATCGCTGATGAAAAATCCCGCCCTTAAGGTATGTACTGAGTTCACCGAGCGAAAAACTTGCATATATGTCACTCAATTTCAGATAAATGTCCACTCGCGTTCTGATTGATTGTCGATGACATGTTTCCACTGTGAAATAAAGTGCAACTGCATTATTTTCGCTGGCGAAATGTCAAAAACCGGTGTGGAGACTTTCATGTGAAGTGAGTACCACCAAGCGAATTCGATTTCACGATCATCAAAATTTTGACAGTATTTGCATGGATTTCACGTGAACTGACGATGTTAGTACCTAATTTTAGAATTAGCGACTATAGGTTTCACCCTACCCAATCTGCTGCTGAATGCACCACTGGCTGCAAACATTTATAATGCAAGAAATCGTTTGGCAGTTCAGTTGAAACAGCTTTCTAAGAAGTAAATTATGTTTTTTCTGTGTGACTTCACTTTTTTGATCGATTGAGGCGAAGCCAGTGGCGTAGATATAGGGGATCAGTACCTCCCCTGTTTCAGTCGCACATCTTTAATCTTTACTTTACGTAACTTTTCGCTGAAAGTATTCTACCTTTATAGTGTTTAATAAAAATTGGTGAATCTATTTGCAGACCTACAATAGAATGTTTTCCGCTTCTGTACTGGTCTGTAAAAGCAAAAAACAGCAAACATTCCAAAAAATGCTGCTTTGCTCGATTTTGGATTATCATTGGGATACATAAGGGCAGTTTAAAACCAAATTTGCAATTTTGAAAACCTTGTGCTAGCTGAGGGGGTCCACAAAAACTTCGTTTTTTTTTTCGGTTTTTCGGAAATATCTCGAAAAATATACGTTTTTGAGTGTTCAAATTGACTGTACTTTTCGACAGAAGCGCAGTTTCTAATATGAAATTAAACAGTTAACATTTTAAAATGAGGCTTTCCAACTAATGCGAATGAAGAGCAAATTCTGCCAAATTGCTGATAAAATTAGGTGAATGATGATTTTATCATGGACGAGACTTTGTAGACATTACCAAAGTTAAAAAATATGAACAAACATATACATAAGTCGAACGCAAATAAAATATTTGTGCGTGTGATCAAACCCCAACAGAAGGCTCCAATGATCTTCAAATTACCCATATTTGAACAATATTTGTGCAATTTTAGATGCAGCAGTCTCACACGTTTTGCTAAGCATTCAGTATTTTCATGACTTTTTTGTATAAAACAGTTTTTTTTGTATAAAAATGTGACTAATTTGAAGTTAATAAATACTGAAAATGTTAATCTGAGATCCCAAATTTTTAACCGAAAAATATAAATCTTGCAAAATTACACCTTTTCTACTTCCCGAAAAGCTATCTACGCCACTGAGCGGCGAATTTAACACTATTCAAGGTCACCATAGAGGATAATCGACATGTTATCATCTCTTGTCTGAGCTCGACTTAAATTTCATTCATTTATGTATGAAGCCGCATTCTGACAAGACTATCTGATTTTACCAGTGGCGGAACAAGTTGACTCGGGCCTCCTTGCCAATTTCCAAAGTGGGCCCCCTATAACTCGTAGTCTTGGGTAATTACAAAACTCAATTCACATCAACCTCAGCACCACAGCTTGTTCCTGCAGGCAATTATGTACTTCGTTACCACCAAAACAATGCAAGAAAATAAAATCTATGAATTCGATTCTAATGGATTTTTTCGGCTTTTTCAAATATTGGGGACAAAGGTTTATGTGTAATTCTCCGATTTTCTGGAAAAATTTATAGATATTTTCGGCAATAAAAAATTTGGCTAAAACTTCAGTGTCTGGCAGTTCGATCCAATGAATTTTTAGAATTTTAAGACAAAATAAAATTTTCTGAATGTACAGGCCTAAATATGGGAACACGTCAAAGAGGGCTAATAAATTAAGCATTTGTTTTGACTTCGAAAAGTGTGTCTCTTCTTGTCTAGCGAAAAAAAAGAGGTTTGGGCTCCTAAATATTAGAGCAGATGCCCCATGCCACCACACGGACTCTTATGCGGCGCCCCTGAATTTTACATTGAGAGCGATTACTTTTGCTGCGAAAATTTCTTTTCTTTGTTTCGTGATAGTAACGTTCGCTTACATTTTACGTTCCCACTACTGCACTCCATGCGAAATGCGAAATTTCGCATCAAATAGTGTCATCTGAATGCAACTTAAAGTCGTCATAGACACTGCGATTAATTGAGCAATCAAAGCTCATTTCTGTGGAGAAATCTCATTTTCTCTAGCGAATCCGGTAGTGGAACCTTAAAAATTAGTTTCCTCCATATGAAATAAGCTTTCATTGATCAATTAATCGCGTCGTCTATGGCGATCAATACTTATACATAATATGATTGAAAGGCTCACAGTAATGGTTCCGTCTGAATGCGACCTTACTACGCATTCCAAGAATCCGCTTTGGTTCTTAAGCCTAAGTAGATAATCGGTTACAAATTCTTTTATTTCAAGATCTATCATCTAAATCTCTAGTAAATGATTTGAAAACGGCCAGTTCAATTCAATCTCTCCGCTAATAGTTATGGAGTGTTTATGTCCGTTTCAAACCATTCCTTTTTTCATTAGTCATTCATTGATGATAGAGAGCCGGCTCCGATGATAATTGTTAGATTTGATTTTAGCGATGACATTGTAGAATGAAGTAATCGTTGTAACGACCACCATCATCATTATAAATGAAATGGACAGACACAAGGCACAATCCTACTGGAGACAAACAGAAAAAAACAGCAACTCTATATGACAGATACAAGATACATGTACACAAAACATATTTTATTTGTTCATAGACATCAAAACATCTTACGCTGCGCGCTAAGATCTCTTTCGATTGATACAAAACAATTTATTGCTTGCGTTGGCCCCATTCTTCATTCAACATTTTCGTCGTTTTTATTGTTAATTGACTTGATGATTGGAAGTCTTTTTATACTACAAAAATGATTAATACGATATTTTTTCTTAAAGATATGGACCCAAGAGAGCTTACGCAATCGATTGATTGATTGATTTTATAAATTGTTAATTTTTTTTATGCACGTACTTTTTCAGTCTTGGGTCTTTAGATTGGCACAAATACCTTCTTCTTCTTATCCAACCAGAGTAGATATGGGGAAAGGCTTAGAAAAATTATGCTGCCCAGACCAGTCTATTGGTCACAACATATACGGATAAAATTCCATATCAGGTACCAGATACCAGGTACTTGGTACTTTAATCCAGTTTTAAAGCATCCAAACTATAAAGTAGTAGCAAACATTTACATTATGTACCTCTGCTGGTCTTATCTTTATAAGTACAGCGAAAAATAAAAATTATCGCTGAAGGTTGTATCTGCTATAGTAATGCATAATCTTATAAAATCTTATGTGGGCCGTTGGACATGCTACTATGCTAAAACTACTACTGGAATTTAATTAATATCCATTAAAGGAGCTGAAATTTATAGTTAAGTGTGTATCTTTCTCATGTCCATCAAAATGGGCATAGATAAGTTCCACATACATACATAGACAAGCGTGCGAATAGATTGAGTATGTAAGTACCCAAGGTATGATAGTTATGGGACGAGAGATACTCTTATAACGTGTTGACTAGGCTGCTTAAGGAAATTGATAGATAGTTGAATCGGGTGTAAGGTGATTGGCATAGATTTATTTATGTCGGCAAGGACTTTTTCTGTTCAATATATATCCATACTCATCCATGTCTGCATGTCACTTACGCGAGATTAGTATGTCATAAATTTGCATTAACTTTTTTGCCCTCTTATAATGGAAATGAAGCCGCGTTGATCGGAGAACTTCTAATGGATTTTTCGCAGCTCAGTGGCGGCATTTTATTCTGCACGTCTGTGATCTAGAACGAATTCAAGATAAAGCGATAATTACTATGGGCTTTTTGATTATATTCATTTTTATAAGTGTTTTCTTTTTTTTGTGTCGACATGTAAGAATGGAGGCGCCACACCACCAGTCGCGACGCGACAACGTTGACACGCTATAGACACCTCCAACAACACAAAACCGTTGAAAAGTTGATTGCGCTAATATGTTTGTTTATTTTGTAAAATTTATGCTAAAAAGAAGTGTAAATGTTTATTCTTTATAGTCAATTAGAGTGTACCCTCTCAATGCTTTAGGCTGAATTGAAATTGAATATTAAATGTAAAATCAATTTGGGCTAATATTAAATTGCTAAGTACTAAGATTAGTGTTATAAATGCCACTACTATAAAAAGCATTGAAATTGGTTAATGTGAATAGACCATTTGAAATTCTGTAATATACATATCTGACATGGTAATAGGATCAATAGAGTTCAGCTAAAAACAATAATAATTGAAAATAAATATTCAAGAATACTTAGTTCATATAAAGGAGGACAAATGTTTCAAACATCGTCGTTTGACAGGACGGCAACCTGAAATACTTAAGGGAGAAACTTAAAGGTCGATACACTGACTGACAATCTGTTAACTTGTATGGAAAATAACTTTGACTGATGACTGAAAACTTAACTATGTAATATTTGCGAATCCTTCGAATTTTTCAAAAGTATTGATGGTGGTATTAATCGTTTGCTCAGACAAAATTATTTTTGAAGGAAACTGATAAGATTTTGCGGGGCCAGTGACGAAGAACCTATGCAGGGTCTTTTTACAGGGAAAAATTTACTAACCGCACTCAAAAATGTGTTTCTATTTGTAGCGTTTGGGTCCTTAGATAGTTATTTAAAAGTTAGAGTAATCATCCTTGATAATAGTCGCCTCAAATTTTTTTCATCGTTTGTTGAAATGCCGATTCAAATTCTAAAAACGCGATGAAGCAGAACAAAAGCAGCATATTCAGTATGCTTTCAGAGCGGCAGGCAGGGCCGGATTTCCTATATGGGCAACCTGGTTCCAGGGCGCCATATTTCTGAGACATTCTGTTGATTTCTGCGAAATACGCATTTACAGTTCTTAAACACCAGTTTACATAATTAGAAACAAATAAATAAGACCCCAACTTAATCATTGGCAGATTTAACTATTTGCCGCCAGGAGGCTTTTCAAATTTCCCGCCCTATAAGTTTCAGGTCTTTTTTTTTTATAATTTCCTCTGAACACCCTGTGCTTGAATAAAATTCCGCCTACATGGCCTGCGAACCTACTCGTACCTTTGGTTTTGCTTCATGCTTCGATTCTGGCGAATAATACACTTCATTTTGGTTAACCAGGACCATTGCACATTTCCTTCAAAATTTCTTAACTCAGATTTGTGTAATGGAACAGAATACCAAAAAAGGAAGTACAGTGTCTAGTCCCAAGTCAAATTATATGCTCGATAGACCAACCAACAAGCTACACCTATCAACATTTCTACCGAACAAATTAGGGTAAAATTAGTTAAAAAAAGAAAAAGCGGAAGTCATTAGAAATCCCATAGATTTGTTTGTTGTAGCAAAATAAAAACTTTTGCATTAGCCAAAACGGAAAAAAATGCGAAAATCGAGATCATAATTTTTGCATAAGCAAAGCGTAATCTCATTACCCAATGGTGTCCGCTTATGAGAGGTTCGACTGTACAATATTAATAAGACTGTCACAGTCTTGATCGCGTACAGCTGTCTTGTAAGGGAGGGTGAATATCGTAATTAAGTACATATTCAAATTTTCACATCATATGTCTTCCATGTAAATGCGACGAAGAGCGGCAATTGTACTAGTGCCCAGCGGCGACATAAAGATTACATCCAGCACTGGCGGCAGGTTAAGGTCGAAAAAAACAGGGATATGTGGTATTACATATGACAGGCTGATTGTGACACACTGGGAAAAAAGGATATTGTCAATATCTTACTTTAACTGTTGCCTTCCCCAGAGGCGCCAAACTCATCAGATGACTGTACGAAATAAAGCAAGCTTTAAATATGTGCGGTCAGCAGAATAAAGGTACGTTGTCCTCGACGCGGCCGCACGACAGTGACTCGCTCATTCCATATAAAAACTCGTTTTTCTCTCATTTTAAAGGTACGTTGTCCTCGACACGACTGCATCGGCTCTAGCGACAGCGACTCGCTCATTTCATATAAAAACTCATTTTTCTCTCATTCTAAAAACGTTTTTAGAATGAGAGAAAAATGAGTTTTTATATGAAATGAGCGAGTCGCTGTCGCTAGAGCCGATGCAGGCGTGTCGAGGACAACGTACCTTAAGAACGAGTTTTTATATGGAACGAGCGAGTCGCTGTCGTGTGGAGGAAAATGTACCTTAAGAATATTTTAACATGCAAATAAACTTATCTTAAAAATAACAGGCGCCACAGTCCAAAATTGGACTAAGACCGCAGATGTGTTAGTGACATCCAATTTCCAAGATCTTAACTGCTTTTTTGTTCAGGTGTTGACATCAACAGCACGCTCAGCAGTGATATTTATAAATGGCTACTCGTTTCACATTTGAGTGAGATCATAGTCCATCACATGGGTCGTGAGTTCGAGAAACACCATAAACTGAATTGGTTCGCGTTGAGACTCGAACTCACGACCCTGTGCACCGAAGGTGTGTGCACTAAACTTATCTTAGAATTAAATAACTTCCATTTGTATGTGCAAGAAGAACTGAAAAGTCTCCAGTATCTGAGATTTGCTAGTAATTTCGTCCTTTGAAAGCTGAATCAGGAAAAAAATTCTGAATACTGGATCTAACAATTATGGTAGGACAAATATTTTTTTTTTATTTTTGTATTTACAAAATGTAACTTAACTGCTAGCACTTTTGGTTATTTTATGTAGTTAAACCTGATTTTGAAGAAGAATTCATCAGCCACAAAAAGGGCCATAACGTAAGGCGACCAGACTCCTGAAGGCCCAATGCTGTACACATTGCACAATTCGGTTTTCAGTCAAAACCTCAATCATACTAGTTCTCACCTCTCCTCCATTTCCCACTAATTTTGAGAAGGCGTAATATGTCATGAGGCTACCACCATGATACATGCCATAAAATGACCACATATTCTCCTTCCTTTGATAAGTGATATCTTCGTAAACAAAATTGAGAGAAAATAGTAGCCGATATTCTAGGAAATGTGTAGTGAACCTTGGGAGAGCAAGGTTCTGTTGATTTGATACTAAACAGGACCCGTAAAGTTCTCAATCCTCTCATCGACATAAAATCGGCAGCATGTGAAGTACAATTGTATGTTTTAACACGCAAAGCTATAACAAGCAAGGGCATAGCGTAGGATCTCGTTTAGAAGGGCCAACATTTTTTCAACACCATAAGTTCAGATTTTTTTTTAAGGGTAAGTATGTAGTTCAAATCTACAACAAATATTAAGATTTCCCGTCAATTTAAATTGGCGGTTCCATTTTGTAGGAAAATATGTTACAAATATTAAATCCATATTTTAAGAAAGGACAATTGAGAATTACCCTTGTTACATTTTTAAAGATAAATGAACTCTTGCCCGTGTTTAGCCTTTACCTTTTGATTATTTCCCACTTTTTAGGCAGGCAGTGACTTTTCAACTTTTGAATTTCAGTGCTCGGGACTTCAGTCTCAGCAGCATTGTGTGGGTGATGATGATTCTTTCCGTCTCTGACAATCACAGACCCTGACAGAAATCATGTAGTTGTCTATTTTCTTCTTCTTCCTTGCCTTGTTCTTTATACCGCTCCATGGTTTCGCGTTGCTCGACCTGCAGTGTAGGCACATCGCCCGTTTTGGCGATAATATCTCCGCACAGTTGTCTATTTGAAGTACGGAAATTCAGGTTCTCTAATATTGACGCGCGGAGATTTGTTTTAGATAATACAGCCAGTGATAAAGCACCCCTATGTGTATGTAAAAGCTTTGTTTCGTTTATTGCAATGGATAAACTGAGACCTCATTCGAAAGAGAATTCTTAAGCGGTTGTCGGATTTCCTGCGGTACATCTACAGAATGATGTCCACCTCCAGAGCGGTGGAGTTGTGGCTTATCCTGGTTGCGATGTTTCTAGGGGAAAGCATGCAATCCTCCAAGACTATATTAATGATGCCATGGCGATCGCCTGGGCTCTTAGCGCCGTTTTATTGGATATTGTGGAATAAAAACCTTCACACCAAGATTTTCTTTCTACAATAAAAAATCCAATAAAAAGAAGAACCACTCAATTAATCAAGTCGAATCCCGCCTTATAGATTTAGTCGTATGTCATTTAATTCATCGTAAAATGTACTTCCATTATTCAAATTGCAGTACAATATGGTACAACAGTTACTAAATTTAGGATTTAGTAAATCTTGTCGATAGTATGAATCCCCTTTTGATATGTACGACCAGTACGCCGAATTTCAACATTTTTCACTCAAAAATTTCCGAGCTTTTAACAATTTTCGATTAGAAAACACAAAAGTGAGGGTTTGGCAGCTGTGACTTCCGAACGCGGATAGCAATCCAGAAAGATCGGTCAAAATTTTCCCTAGTTATCGAAAATGAACGATTGCCAAACATAAATTTGTGATAATCTGGCTTAATATCGATCGTACAGGAGTCAAACTTTACACCTTAAATCGTACCTTTCGACGGTTGTAACTTCTGAAGCTTGGCAGCTAGAGCCTTAAAATTTTCAGCAAGTACATATGCTTCACAAGTCTGCTAAATTTCAAAATTTATGTACCATTTTCGGTTAGAAAAGACGGAAGTGCCATTTGGGCAGCTGTTACTGTCGAATGTGGATAGGTAGGACCTTAAAATAGGGTAGGACCTTAATTCTATTGATATTTTTTGCATTCGAATTAATGATTTTCTGTTTCTACAGAATTTTTTGTTTTAATGGCTGTCGAAATTTTGTTATACGTTTTGAAGTAAATTGTTACCAGAATCACATTTTTTCGAAGAGCTCTAGTGCAATTTTGCTTCCGGGACGTGCCATTTGTGCAGTTACACTCCATTGGACCATTTTTGACAGGTGTTCGGCAGGGAACGGCACGGAAGCATTCATGCATACCCATTCGGAACGGGACGTAACCTAACGGGAGCTAACGTAAGCTATTTGGTTCGCCCTTAAATCTAAAAAAATGCTCAATAATGAAAAATCTCTCCCCTAATACGTACAAAGACTCATGGTTATACTTTCGGGGGCTTGATTGTGTAATCTAATATTATCTTAGTATCAATATTAATTTAATGAAATAAATTTAGGTCAATCAATTCCTAATTGAAAACTCGAAGCCCCACGACAATAGTATTCCATTAGTATGATTAGATCCCGGAACTAGCAGGTAGTTGAAATTAACAAAGCCTGTTAATCTGTCACTTTAAGTTTTTCATGGAAATAATAATTTTAATAACATTCAAACTGACACATCCTGATTCAAAAACTTTCAACTCAAAATGTTGCTTAAAATTAACGCCTACGGGTGCCAGCGGCATGGAGAAAATGTTCATCTTTCATTATAATTATTGCTTATTAACAAACATTGCCAAAAGTCGTGTCGTGTGCATCCGACAGGCAAAAACTCCCTTTGTATAGCTGAAAACATCATTCTCCCGTAAACACTTGACTTCCGTTTCTCAAATGCTATCCTCCTCTCAGTATATCCTCATCCCTCGACCTTCGGGCGGCTAAACCTTTTTCGGTGCGTGACTAACATCCGTGACCAAACGAACCAACGGGCCTGGGCTGCTGCTCCCTCTCTCTTGATCGCCCTATTCGTTACGTTATTATAAAATTTTCTATTTAAACATTGCCTAGCCATTTTCACTTATACCCATTTGCCATATACCCGAGCGAAATTGTGTAATAGAAATTTGTTCCTGATGTCTATGATGTTGCGTTCGTACTATATAGAGTCCTTGATTCTTGTTGCGCTGATATTGTTGTTGTTGTATTTTCCTTCTCCCGGTCTGTAGTCAGTTATTATTGTTCCGGTTCGGTTACAAAATGAATTTGAAAAGCAATATCCCAAATTGTCGACACGGTTTTGTTGCCTCGCCTATCACCTTCAGTTCTGCTATACGGACGGAATGTTTTATCCTCTGTAATTCGTAACTTTCTCTCGTTTTCTTGCGCTTTTAATAAAACAAAATAAAAAAGCCGGGACGGATACAAGTAGGCGAAGGACGATTAGAAATTAATTATTGATTTTCTGTCATGCCGTTGTTGTAGGTTTTATAGAATGCGGCGTTTTGTGTTTTGTCGGTGTTTAGTCGCGGCTGACAATATGTTTCTGTGAGCTACATATGTATGTATACATATGTAGTAGCTGTTAATTTTTTTCGGCAAATAACAGGAATGATTAGTTGGTGGGTGGCGATGAATGTGGAAGGGAAAAGTTGTTATAAAAAGGATATTGACCGTTTTTCTATTGTACTTTGCGAAACACAAAATAATGATTTAGGTAAGTATGTACATATGTATGTGCATAATGTTTGTAATATAAATGAGCTTTGTAGTCTGGTTGCTATATGCATTTACATTTATTTGTGGCTGGCGAGCCTTTACGGTAATGCACAAAGTTCGCCCAACTACGAGCAAAAGCGCACAAGATAAAAAAAAGCTTATTAATGTCTATCCTTTCACCTAACCACCAAATTTTTATTTTTTATTAGTGGCTCGGCGATCAATCGCCGTATCCATGTATTGATATCACGAGCAAATTGCTCGGCATGGATATTATAGGTCATTTCATGAATGACGAACTACTGACTTGAGAGAGTTCTTGAGACTTGGGCCGTCAAACAATTATTAACTGAGCGTAATTTCTATTAATACCAATTATAAGCACTCATCCCTTATTTATAACCCATATGACCTATCACTAAAAACCTCCTATACCAAACGAAAAATTAATAGCTTCCATTTACGAAAGGAATTTGTCAAGGATCATAGACTTGATCCCATCTCCATGTCTACTTTGTAAGAGAAAAAACCAACAGTCTTGAAGGACTTCTTCTCGTACACACATAAGAATTTAAAATGAAATAACACAGGTTTATTTACAAGTGGGGATTACTAAGGATTCTATGGTACCCAAAGTATAAGTACCATCACTTTTCATTGAAATTGGGGACATACACAAAGTGAATACATTATATGCTAGTGCACAATCGCAAACACTTTTGTTCCTAAGATGTGTGTTGAAAAAAAGGATAAAAAAGTGAGTGAGTCGTAATTTGGCAATTTGTAGAGACTGAAGTATTTGACAAAATGTTGAAAGGGTGATTTGTTAAAAAAAAGCGTTAGACTTATCCACTGCAGACAAGGGCAATTTTTTTTTTATATCACTATGCATTGGCACAACAGCAAATTGATATTGAGTAATATACGATTCAATTTAATCAACCACACAC
Source organism: Microchrysa polita (assembly GCA_949715475.1). NCBI lineage: Eukaryota > Metazoa > Arthropoda > Insecta > Diptera > Stratiomyidae > Microchrysa > Microchrysa polita. The sequence continues at coordinate 126,072,404 of OX454415.1, read as the reverse complement.
CTTACCACATCGGAAACAATAATTTCCAATCAATGTATGTGCAACATCACCTCTCCACCTGCGCGCGGTTGTGTAACTTCCTATTTCCTGATTTTCATAAATCTTTCGTAACATCATATCATCTTTACACTTAATTAATTCCAGATCATATCTGAACCAGCCCGCAACAAGCTCAGTGCGCACCAATCCGTTCCATTCACTTTTGCAACCGATTCATCTTGTAAAAGGTTAAACACCCCAAAACACTTGCTCGTTAGTCAATACTCAATAGTATACGAGTAGTACAGATTTATGAACGAATGTAGTTAGCACCACTGTATCCTACCTAACTCGTTCAGCGTTCACCACCTGAACGCAATCAGCATTTGTATGTATATCTGTATCTTTCCTGCTGCAGTTTGTGGTAGAGCGATCAAAAGAAGTCGCGCTGTTGTTGTCGCGAGATTTTAATGAAAACAAAACCTATCGATGCATTGGACAAAACATAACGCAGTTCAGTACATACAAAATGCGCTTTTTATATTCAACATGATCACACAACTCTAAAAAGATTTCTTGAAGATCAGATTACACTTTTAGGATTTCTATAACGACGACATTTGTCTTTTCAATGATATTATGTGTTGTTGAGTCGATGTAAGTTGACCATACTACAGAGTAATGGGTGGTATAGGCAACTTGGATATTATAGAATCCAGATAAATGATTTGAAACCGGTCTTAAAAACCTGACGACCTACGAGATGCACCCAATACCGCCGCCACCAAGAGATTGCCAATAAGAATGGCTGACAAGGTATCGCTATCTCTGACCGTTGTTGTTCTGATGCAATATAAAAATGTCAAGAAGCTGAAATTGAAACTTCGATCAACCAGCCAGAGGAATAAACATGCTGAATGTCAGCGGCGATCCTACGTATGGGTTTTAGGGTTTCAAATCCTCTCCGACATTTTTATGTATAAATAGACAAAAGGATATTTGCCAACGCCGTAGTTTTAACAGACGTGAAGGTGAGAATATTTCGCATTCGAGCTCGGGACTTCCCATAATAGAAATTGTGTTGACATAAGTATGTAGTTTGCTATTTTCAAGAACCTTATAGGACTACAAATTCTGAAATTGATCATTCTAGCCCAGCTGCAGTGTTTAATATCTCTCCACAGTGGGACCAAGTGAAACTGGTAAAATCAAAATTGCATTTATGTTGCCAATTTTTAATTTCTGGTGTAGAGTTTAGCAGTCAGTTAGTAAATTTGCAATTAAGTCTTCCGGTCGTCTAACATCTATATCCATCTATATACATACAGTGCGTACTCGATGATCCGAAGCCTCGAAACCGCGAATTTCCAGTAATCCGGATCACCTCAAAGCATTGTACACTCTGTAGTCCGAATTTCAAGAGCTTTCTAATCCGAATCTGACTTTTTTCTCATAATAACAGTGATATTATCGTCCGAAATAAAAACATTTTTCTTTGTTCTTGGAAACAACAAAATCTAGAATAACAGTGAAATTCTTCGAAAATAGAAAACAGATTTTTCGAACAATTTGATTAAATCCATTTCCTCGAAATTTAGAGCAAATTTAAGGCTTCCACTAGTCCGAATACCTCTGTAGTCATTTACTGATTGACCAAAAGAGCCAAACTCAGGAAATGTGCCTACTCCTATTATTATTAGTATTCCCGTTGAGAGCCACTTGATTTTTGTCATACTTACGCCAGAGGACTCGTACGAAGTTCTCTCTTTAAATTGTCAAGGGACGTGGAGAAGGGAACAATTAAGATTACCGGACGAAATATGATTTTCCGATTGACAGGGCCACAGCCATCCAGGCAACTTTAAAAACAAAAATTTACCTCAATATTCGGCACATTAAACAATCGAAACTTTTTGAACGATGCCATTACGGAAAATATACAGGGTGTCCGGAAACTGCCGCATAAACGCACCGGATTAAGATTCCTCAGTTGATTTTCAGCAAAAAAGTTATATGAACATACCTGTAGTATCTAGCAACCTATGATATTTGTGAACTGTCAATAAAATAAATAAGCTGACACTCTATTCTAGAGACTGTTAGCATATACACGTACTGTATCAATTATAATTTTACTTTATATATGTAAAAGAAAGTCGTGTTAGTTACATCATTTATAACTCAACCACGGCTGGACCAATTTCCATGAATTTAGGTTTGTCGGGTTAAGCTTCATGTGAAAAATTCGCAATAGGTTCTTTTTCGCCTATTTCTGTGTGTATTTATTGAACACAACAGCGGATTTCAGTAAATTTGCTCCACAGGATTGGTCTATAACCCAAGTAACAGAAAAACAATTGAGGCATATGAAAAAAACACAATGGGCAATTCATATTAGTGCAATTCTTTTTCACACGCTTGTTTATGTATTTCTTGAACGAATTACCGAAAATAGAAAACAGTAAATTGACCCAACCGGATTGGTCTACACAATGCTCCGGTCGCACTAAAAAAATAATTTTCTAAAAACAAGAAAAAAATACAACAAAAACCAGCCAAGGATTATTTTTTCCTGATTTAAGATGTATTTTCTTGTTCCAATGAATATTTTCTCGACTTGAGATGTATTTTCTTGTTTAAAGAAAAGTCTTTACTTAAAATAAATGAATAAGCATTATTTTAAGCAAAGATTTTTCCTGAAACAAGAAAATACATCTGAAATCGAGAAAAATATTCCTTGGCTGTTTTTTGTTGTATTTTTTCTTGTTTTTAGCAAATGATTTTTTTCAGTGAACGATTTGCCGGATTTCAGCAAATTGATTCCACCGAATTGATCTACACCAAGAATAAATATTGAAACATTAAAAAAATTCACAATGATCAAAATTTTGTAAACAGTTCTTTTTGAAATACATTTGTCTATATCTCCTGAACGAATTCGCGGATTTGAGCAGTTTTGCCCCACCCGCAAATGATAATATCTAAAAGGGTCAGCTTATTTAATATAACAGGCAAAACATAGGCCCCTCTTGTTGTTCTGTACGTTTCAGCACGGGTTTTCAAAGAATCAGCTCCAAACATACATTAGTGTAATTAATCAAACTACCTGTCTGATTTGGACAATATTATCGGCTAGGTTGAATAAAACACTAAACTAAAATGTGGTTGTCCATAACCATTATCAAATGTTTTTAACACAGGAGTATACTTAGATTCTGATTTATGGATTCTAAGCCTCTGAGAATACTTCGGCGAGTGTGAATTCCCTCAAAGAAGGTAACTTATCTATGTAACTACTAACTCTCTGAAAAAAATTTAAAATCTTTCTGGCTGAGTTGTGAATTCTAAAACCCCCTGTCCCTTACTCCGGTTACTAAATAAATATGAAATTTACATATATGTAATGACTCCCACAAAAGTTTTGTCTAGGATGTGTATACGACCACCACTATTTCGAAGCTGTACTAAGCCGCCAGTCGTGGCGGGTGGCAATGTAGGTACTGCCCAGGAGCGTCATAGTGGCTAAAGATAGCCCTGAGCGGGATTAATACATCAACAAATTTCAGAGGCAGTTTGAATCTCTACAACATTCCTGAGCTGGAGCTCCTGAGCAATAACAATAATCTTCTGCTTTTAATCGACATAACACATATACATACAAAAACATATCAAAAAATTCCGTGGGCCATAATTCTCTTTACTTTTTTTTTTATTGAAAGTTGGAAGGATTAAAATCGACAAAGGAATGCAAAATAATATAAAACGAGACCGAGGCTAATTTCGGGCGCAGCCGAAATTTGGATACCCTTCGCTCTCCTCGGGCTAAAAGTTTTTCTTCGGGCGTACATACGACTTATATTAAATCCCCCCTTCTTTCACAGAAGATAGTCTTTTTTTTATCCAACTCTCGAAACTGAAATAAGCCGGAAAAATGAAGTTATTTAAAAAAACGCACAAATTTCCACTTATTTCAGTAAATTTTATTCTGAATGCATTTCGGCTTCCAACTATGGAGAAGCCATCATCAGCATTAATGTTTGATGACAATGGGTATTGGTTTCCCGAATAGAAACGGAAACTATATGAAAAAAATACGTACATAAATATTGCAACAGGGTGGTTTGTAAGAAAATTATTCTAAAATAAAATTAAAGCTATAAAATTTGTAAAACAAAAAATTTAATGCAAAAAAAAACTCTAACAAGGCGACAGATTTAAACAAAATTAAAAAAGAATGAAAAAGTCAAGATATAGAAAAACAAAGAAGGGTATACATTAAGAAAACATTAAAATTAATAAATTAAATAAATTAAAACATCGATATAAAATTAGCAAATAGAAAAAAATAGTAAAATTGAAAACAATCAAAAACAACGTTTCATTTTAACAAATTAAAAAGTGCAAAGATTCATTAGGTTGCTCGATGTGCTTATGTATAGCGATTCGTACGCGTCCAGTTTTCGTACATTGGATACATTTCTCAACATTTTGACGTTCTCTTCAAAAGAATTTATCTTGTGCAGCTCAGTATGAATGATTTAAATCGTCTACATGACATGCTATGGCTGAGTGTGTATCTTTATTACTTACGCTTCGCATATGTTCGGAAAAACGAACTTGAACAGCTCATTTTGTTTGACCAATGTATTGTTCATTACAAGTTGAGCAATTGATCTCGTAGATTCCACTCCGCTCTTTAACTGGAATCTCGTCTTTCGTAGAGCCTAAGAGGGTGCATAGCTTATTGGGATTCGTATTGACAAGTTTCAAATTTGCTTTGTCAAATTGTCATCAAACATTAATGCTGATGATGACTTCTCCATAGTTGGAGGCGGAAATGCATTCAGAATAAAATTTACTGAAATAAGTGGAAATTTGTGCGTTTGTTATACCCTTCACTCGTAGAGTAAAGGGTATATTAACTTTGTCATGAAGTTTGTAACGCATAGAAGGAAGCATCTCCGACCATATAAAATATGTATATATTTGATCAGCATGACGAGCTGAGTCGATTGGGCGATGTCCGTCTGTCTGTCTGTCCGTCTGTCCGTCTGTTGCTACGCGTTTTACTCGGCCAGTTTAAAAGCTATCGAGCTGAAATTTTGCACACATGCTTCTTTCTATTGCAGGCAGTTTGTATGTTCGAATCGCTAAAATCGCAAGGTGGGGTCATGGGGCTGCCATACAAATCTAACCTCCCCAATTTGGTTTTTCTAAGAAAAACTTTTTGATGCGTGCACCAATTTCAACCAAATTTCACACAAATGTGTTTCTATTGATAAGACAAAACATATGTAAGAATGGATCAAATCGGACTATGAGGTCATGGGGCTGCCATACAAACTTAACCCCCCAAATTAGGATCTTCTAACAAAAACTTTTTCATTTGTGCACCAATTTCAACCAAATTTCATACAAATGTGTTTCTATAGATGCCACAAAACATATGTAAGAATGGTTGGAATCGGACTGTGTCATACAAACCCAACCCCCCAAATTGAGTTTTTCTAAGAAAAACTTTTTGATTTGTGCACCAATTTCAATCAAACCTCATAAAAGTGCATTTCAATTGATGCCACAAAACATATGTAAAAATGAATGGAATCGGACAATGGGGTCATGGGGCTGTCATACAAACCCAACCCCCCAAATTGAGTTATTCTACGAAAAACTTTTTTATTTGTGCATCACTTTCAACCAAAACTCGTAAAAGTGCATCTCTATTGATGCCATAAGACATGTGTAAAAATGGATGGAATCAGTATATGGGGTCATGGGGCTACCATACAAACCCAACCCCCATTTTAGATCTTCTAAGAAACATTTTTTCCACACCAATTTCAAAAAAACTTAATGCGTCCTTGTCAAAACAAAAAAAAACGAAGGGAATCATACTATGGGACCATGCTCCCGCATCCCCACAATAAAGTTTTCTGAGTAAATATTTTTATTTTCCCACTTAACCAAAAACACACAAATATTGTTTTATCGACACCACAGAAGGAAAAGAAAGGGAAAGGATTGAACACAAGTCATATGTTCGCCCAAAAAAAACTTTTAGCCCGAGGAGAGTGAAGGGTATTCAAATTTCGGCCGCGCCCGAAATTAGCCTCGGTCTCGTTTTTTAATAACTTCGTTTTTCCGGCTTATTTCAGTTTCGAGAGTTGCGGTCTATAAGGATAAAATCTGTGAATCAAGACCCCAAAACTTTTCCTCAAAATTTAAGTGATTATAAACTTAATTCCCCTTTTTCTACCCCCGTCTTTTCCTTCCGTCTTCACAAAAGTTCCGTTGCATCGACAAAACAATATTTGTGTGGGGTTTGATTGGAATAAGTGGGGCAAAGAAAAATATTTACTCCGAAAATTTTATTGGGGGATGCGGGAGCATGGCCCCATAGTACGATTCCATTTGTTTTGAGATTTTTTGTTGCTTTGGTTAAGGCACATTAATTCAGGGTTTTGTGAAATTGGCGTAAAAAATGTTTTTTAGAAGAACCAAAATGGGGGTTGTTAAAATTGGTGCACAACTAAAAGATTTTACCGATTCAAACATACAAACTGCCTGCAGAAAAAGAAAGCATTTGTACAAAATTTCAGCTTCATAGCTTTTAAATTGGTCGAGTAAAACGCGTCGACTCCCCAAGTCATGCTGATCAGTGATCATATATACTTTTAGATGGTCGGAGATGCTTCCTTCAATGCGTTACAAGCTTCATGACAAAGCTATTATACCCTTTCACTCTATGAGCGAAGGGTATAAAAAATCGGCTCAAATTACTATTAGGTAACCTATACATATTTCCAAATTTGAGTAACCCCAGGAGACAAGTTTTTGGTTTATACGCCATTATTTTTGAAACCCTATCGAAGCTCTCTCGAAAATCATGGCAATTTTAGTTAACATCAGGACATCGCAAAAAATCAAAATCACATATAATAAGGAAATTACTTACAGAATATTATTTACATACATACTTACACAATAAATTAAAGTTAGCCATATCAGACACCTTTCCATACTCTCGTCCATATAGGCAGGGTTTCCACTAATATTTTGTGAAAACAGATCAAACAAGAGAAAATCCTTGCAGTTCAACATCATACATTCCAAAGAGATTACTCCCTCATTACTCAAAAAGTCGATCCATATTTCAACTTCAATATCAATTCAGACGCCGGCCATGCGATCCTGTTTTGCTAGTACATACATATTCACCATCATAACCAACTATGGTGCAATGCTGATCTGATTACTCGCACGGAACGCCACGCCAGCCGCGGTGCTGGAACAAAAAATGTCCAAAGTCTTAACAAACACAATCCATAACAAGACGCGTACATAGCAATTTCACTAGACGCGCTAGTAACGAGGCAGATACTACATTATTGTAAAAAAGATCTACACGCTAACGCTAGTTATACTGTCAGATACATACATTGTCAATACAAATTAATGGATTTATTTCAATTAGACCGGATTTTAACTATCCGCCAACCGCCAAGATATGTAATTTCCAATTAAAGTGTGGATTCTTAATTAGAGACTATTCGCGACCATATATGAGCGTATCCCAGAGTTGAGAGATTGAACTGATAAAACATGAGTAGAGTTGATAGGCGGATATTAAATTTCATCTTTTACGACAATCTTTATGGTATGCAAAAAAAAATGTGAAGAGAAAATTTATGTGGAAATATCCGGTTGTTAATGAAGTATGTATACTTTTTCTGAATTTATTACCAAATTTCGACATATTCTTTAGCTACGAGTACTTACAATAACACATAAATTGAAATTTTTCAAGCGAAATATCATCCGAAATTGAGACCTTAATTTTCCATTGAAAAATGAGAACAAAATTCCAAAATGGATTATACACAAACTTCTAAATGAGTTCAAAATCATTAATCTTGATACGCAGCAACCGATAATATTTTGTGTCTAATGATGAAACAAATTTAATACGGTAAGCAGAAGCTTCTCTAAATCTTCTTTTCGACAGCTCTATATTCTATAATATTTCACCCAGCTGACTCGAGCTCCAATTTCATGAACTCGTCTCTGTGATGCAACAAACACGGTGTACACAAAATCTTTCGTAACATTTTACCTTCAAAGGTCAAAAAGATACTTATCGCAACATCATCCATCTCAACAGATGCTCGGAGATATATGTATGTATCTAAACCTAAACTGAAATTTATTTTTCCTATTGAATTACATATTGTACTCGATGTCTGTCTACGTACGTACTCTTGTGTGTATAGTGTACTTGTGCGAATAACTCTCTTGGGCGGATGCCTATGAATCCATTTACCTTTTCCTATCTCGTTTCGTTTTAAATCTAATTTCGAATTGAACGATATATAGAAACATGACATAATGGGGACAATCAAAAGCCAAAGGAAGGACGAATTGTAGCAGCTAGCAGCGCAGTAGGCAAAATTAATCCTTTGAACTTACCATTCCATGGAACTGGAATCACTTGTATTTTATGAAAATCTCTCGTGCAGAACTCACGATATCGCAGATACATTTATTTGGCTTCAAGGCTTGGCTTGGATCCAGATTGTATGTACATCGTCTATGTCCAGCTGGTACCCGAAAGACATTCGATTCAAACCAAGACAAAAGCTCAAGTATCTTATGCCGGACAATCTTAAACTCTAAGCGCAGTACCATCCAATCGACTATACACAGCCTCATGAAGGTCACACATCATCAATTGTGAGGTCAAATATTTCTCGCTCGGGGGGCGCACTGACTAAATTCAATCGATATAAATCTGAACAGACCATGGAACATCAAAATCGCCACGGTCGACACAACGTGAACACATCACAGTTGAGGAGTTCAACTTATGCCTCTTGTCCGGCATAATTTCATTTATTATTGCTTGAGCAGCATTATTCGTATATTATACACAGCAAATCTGCAAAGGAATGCTTTCAAGCGCGCTGAATGTAACATAAATGGTTCAATGGATTGAGTTGAGCTTGAGCCTCTTCATCATCATCATCGTTGTCGTCATTTCCATCATCTTCTTGTTCTTTTTCGTTTTTTTTCCGGACCGTTTCGCATATAAGAAGGATTGTTTGGTAATATGATTGGAAGTTGAGTGGGCCACACATTTGATGGACGGTATGCGAGAGCCATAAGGATATTACTGAGATATGAGAAATGACCTCTTCAATGAGGGCGGCTGATCGACGACCGTGCGTCGGTCTCTCGTCTCAAACAGGCTATGAATCGTTCATAAGAGTCATCAAATCTTGTTTTATTGGTATTCATCTTAATGATGGATAATTCGCAATACTTGTATGGTTGAGAAGCAGAAAAAAAAGACGAAAATCATACGGTGTTGAGATAGAATTTTGCCTGATTAACTCTCATTGAGGCATGGTAAATGAGTCAAATTAAATATTGTCGATTTTATAGGAAACTAAGGGCACGAAAGATGATCAATTAGTTCTGAAGTTATAAATTGGTCTTTCTCGTTCAGTTAAGTGAAAGGATGTAAAGATCATAAATGGATTTGAGTTGGACTTTTGAATTCGTTTTTTTTTTTTTAATTTTCAGAAATAGTTTGAGCCTGTTAAATAAACAATTTTATAGGCATATAAAAGGGGTGAAGATATCAGTGGAACTTCCACTTGATGGACCCAAGGCCAGAGCAGATCGAAGAACACCTGGATATGTCCAGTGGCGGATTTACCAATTTGCCGCCAGTAGGCCTACTTATTGTCGGAAAAAAATTACGCTTTATTTACCAATTACATATTTTCAATTCATACTTTATACTTAAATACGTATGATCTTCAAGCTTTCCGCTTCGTGGGTCCTTAGCATTCTTCAATATTCATCACAGAGTGTAAATAAAAAAAAATAATGAAGAGCGTAAAGCTTATGCAATAAATTTTCTGCTTGGAGAATCGGTTTAAAGTGGTGAATCCTAAACTTTCCTAAGGCTCAAATATTGATGCCGTTTATGAATTATGGTTTGCTTATAGGCCACCATTTTGAATCAAAATTATTTCAAAATCCCCCGGAGGAAATCCGTTGTTGCAATACATCGGCCAAACATTTTAAATTCTTTCATTAAAAAGAAAAGCTCTAACCAAATCTCTGTGGCTCACTTGGTTGTTGCTAGTAATCTTGAGGTCCGGAGATCGAATCTCGGCGTGCTGCAAAACAACAACATTATATACACTCCGAAATGATATGCAATGTAACGTTGACTCGAAATTGCTTATAAACGGCTGAGTTAACGCACCATGGGGCCATGGTGGTACGGTACTGAGAAGAAGAAGAAATCTATTTGATGAACACAACACCGCTAAGAATATTTGAGCCGAAAAAAATCAAAAATCACTTGATATTGCAGATTTAAATTGATACCCAAGCTCGCGCTTCTTACATAAACGGCATCAGTCAGCTTGTCATTTTAGGATATCATTTATTATCCTTGGTAGAGCACTTGCGGATTGGGGTCGCTCCAGTAATGGTAGGTAATTATGTTTCTCGAGGTATCACTGAAGCCATAGTGATGGCCGAACTAACGACGAAAAAAAAACATATTTTTTTGGTTTTTGGTCAACATTTTCTCGGCGAGCGCAAGGCTCAGAAGACTTCACAAGGGAATATGAACTGGAACAGCGACTGGTGAAAAGGAATATCTTATAATAAAAATACCGGCGTACAGAGGGCTGCGCCCGCAATACGAGGGTTTTTTAGAATTTTGATGCATAGTGAATATTTTTTGTATGTATATAAGCAATAGATAAGAATTGTGCACAGCATTAATGAAATGTTTCCTGTAAATCTATTTTTGGATTGGTCTAAATAAACGCGTTCCAGAATGAAAGGCTAGCGCCTTTCATTCTGTTCCACCTTTAATTAGACCAATCCAAAAATAGATTTACCCAGTTTGTATAAAAGTACTCCAAGGCAAATCTACAGGCATTTGTCGATTTAAGATTTCTGATGTCCTTTAAGCAAAAAGAAACTCAGGCAAACGTAAGGATGGCTTGGCTTTATATATATGAACTGAATTATTAGCTGTAAATCTACTGTTATTGTTTTTTTAATCAAGGAAAAGCAACTTATATGAAATGATTCCATTGTGTCCCCTGACGAAAGAGCCTCCTCTCCTACTCCTATGAGTATTGAACAAGTATACTTTTGCAGCTTCAGGGACACCCTGTTAATTTGGTCCTACAAACTTCAAAAATATTTGTGGCAAACACTATTACCATTCTATGCATTTCCACAAAATGTCATGTTCATTGTTTCATCAAGTTAAAAGATATGCATGGAAGAAATGCTTAAGAGCCTTCCCTTGCATTGTGAAAGGCCCTTACCAAATACTTACTTGGCTATATTTCCGGTTTGGATACAGTTGTTCGAGTGAAAATTCGTAGACATATTCCATATGTAATTTTCTCAAAAACCTTAGCAGAATTTTCATATTTGAAAACCTAAGAGGGGCTACACACGAACAAATTGAAATTTTACAAATTTACTGTTATTTACTTTTCCTTAGCAAAAGTCAACAGTCTTAATATTTAACGTATATAAGGCCATACTGACCAATCTTTGTGCAAAGTTTCATATCGATCCCTCTAACGGTTAAGAAAACCGGAGGTCGAAAAGGAAGTTTAACTTTAAACGCCAATAACTTTTTTACCGTTAGCCGAAACTGGAAAGTTTTAACTGATATGAGATGTACGCGTTTAGATCTTTGATTTAAATATCCATACGTCAATCTAGGATAAAAACTAAAAAAGTCGACTTTTTTCAAACGTTCGGGACACCCTGTTATCTTCTTCCTACCAACTTCTAAGGTATATGTGCCAAAGACTGTAACCATTCTACACATTCGTACCAAATTTCATGACAATCGGTTGAGCCGTTCGCGAGTTATTTAGTGAACAGACGGACGGACGGACGGACGGTCAAAATCGATTTCATAAGGGTTTTTTGAAAAAAAATTTCTAAAAAACCCTAAAAAATTGAAAAGAAACTTGATTTGTCTCTATATTATGTGGCGATTGTGTGTTCTGCATTGGTTGTGGACAATTGGCAAAATCGATGGTGAAATTTGGTTGAGCAAAACCACCATCAATAGGAATGGCAGAACTCCAAAATATGAGTTCATTTTCAGTTTTCCGTTTTCATATATTGTAGAATCCAAGCTAAATCATCAATAATTGACTATTCAGTCTGTATTCTCTAGGCATGGCTATATATGTAGTTGGCAGCTACAGTGTTGCCAATGCTTCAAATATGAAAGTCGCATCCAAGATACAGATATATCAATTTAAGAAAAATTTAGATATTAATCTAAAAAAGTGTATTCTCCTTCCCTGAGACATTCAGCTGAATTGATGGCGATGCCCTTTTCATGCTTAAAACTTCTCTGAAACTTGAACGTCTTAATTGCAAGATGAGTTAATTAGTTTTGTGGATCAAAGTTGATCTATGCTTATCAGATTAATTTTTTTTATTGTATTCCATTTCTTCGTTTCTAACATCAATTTTTGCAATTTCTAAGAGGACCCTCCGATCGATCGGCCAGATTTTTTGATTGCGAGATAAATCGGAAGGTGTGTGGGATCATCGGATTAATTATTTTGATTTGACATGTGGAACGTATTGCCGATGCAATTTTCCGTACAAGCTGTCATGAAAATCATGTGTTCTCAGTTGCTGATTTTTTTTACATAAACCTGTGGTATTCATGCTTTATGGTTGTGGCGGTGTTTCTCCATCAAAGTAGCAGTCTTCCATCGCCAAAAATGATATAATTTTCGCTATTTTGTGTTGTGTCTTGTGGACCGTGAGACTGTCTCATTTCAGATTGCCCGATAAATTGCCTAATGTATGTGCTATACACACGGCAGATCGATTGTTGGCAATCGATTGCCCAATCAATCGGCCGAGAAATCGTCAGGTTTGTGGCGCCCTTAATATGTCGAACTGACGAAAAGCCGAAGCAGCAAATGTTGTTTAAAGGTTGAGCATAGCAAGTCATAAAAAAGAACAGGAAGGATCTTGGTTTCGAATTTAAGCTTAATATTGAAGACCGATATTTACCTTCAGTGTTTGACGCTCTTAGACGCTGGCGACAAATGCCTTTTCATGTTGATATCTAACTGAGGGTCAAAATACGCTTCGCCTATTCCCAAACCGATGATAAGTGCCACATCCTAAGGTCCTCCACGGCAGTGTGAACAACCTAAAACATATTTTCGCGGATTTTGCCGCCCCCTGAAATCTGCCGCCCTAGGCTCAAGCCTACTCAGCCTACTGGTAAATCCGCCACTGGATATGTCAAATGAAAAAGCAACAACAACGCATTGGTCCCGGCGATGACACGTTCCAAGATAGAGTTGCCTGTAGAAATATGCTGAGATATTACCGCCAAAACGGGCGATGTGCCTACACCGCAGGTCGAGCAACACGAAACCATGGAGCGGTATAAAGAACGAGGCAAGGAAGAAGAAGAAGAAAAAGGGTGAAGAGTCATTGCGAATTCAGCAAGAATATCACGAAATGTGGAAGTGACTCGCCCCAGAAAAAACGAGAAGCAAACAAGTGTAAGATTGCCGCAACGAATATGGTTTCTTCATTTAAAACTTCGTGGTAACTATTTGAGAAAAATTTTTTTTTACCAAATTTCTCTTTTAGTCCAGTACAATTGGTTCAAAATAGCCCCAAACCTAAACATCCAAAAAGAAAAGAAATTTTTGATGCCAAATTGTTGAATACACTGCCTAATATACGCAGTAAAAAGTTACACTAATTTGCGCAATGGGTTAATGGGGGAGGGGGTGGCAAAGGGGTGAAAATTCAGTTTCTTGCAAATATCTGGAAAACTATGGGTCTGACCTTAAAATGTGCTGAGAACAAAACAAACTACATAAAATTACCTTTGTAATGATATGTAACACTTTAGACATTTTCTCAGAAAATTATACCATAGACCCAAAAGTATTATAGTGAATTTACATTTTATGAGTTTTACATTTCGCACTGTAACTCTTGATAGAATAGACCTACCGTCATAAGATCTTGTCCATATATTGATATCAGAATTTATTTGATTTGTACCAAAAACTGGAGTGTTCCGACCATTGACGCCCACCTCACTCCTCCTAACATATTTCAAAAAAGCATGCCTGTAGCTTCTTTTTAAATTGAGCCAGGCAGATCAAATTTGGTGGGCTGCCTAGTATAAGCTCCATTATGCTCCCCACAAAAAATTATTACCATGCGATCAAAACTAAGGGTACCCCCCATACAAAGTGACCCAAATGTCTAACAAATTTCACATTTTTTCACTTCTAAATTCTATCTAAAATAGAAAAACCAAATTGTCTCTTAGAACGTCCCTATAACAGTTAACTGTAGCCTTCCGAATGTATATCCAAAAGTTTGTACCAGAGCGTGCCTTACAAGTACGAAAAACCGGGTTTGAAGGTTGCTAGTACACGTTACTCGAAATATTCGCAAATAGCCTTAGAACTGGTATCACTGACCTTCGAACCCAATTTTTTGATACGTGTAGCGTACGCCTTGGTACAACCTTTTGAACATACATTCAGAAGACGACAATTAACTGTCATAATGACGTTCTAAGAGATAAATTTTTTGTTTTCTATTTTACATAGAATTTAGAAGTGAAAAAATGTGAAATTTGTTAGAATTTTCGTTCACTTTGTATGGAGGGTACCCTTAGTTTTGATTGGATGGTAATCATTTTTGGTGGGGAGCATAATGGAGCATAGACTAGGCACCCCACCAAATTTGATCTGCCTGGCTCAATTTTAAAAGAAGCTACAGGCATGTATTTTTGAAAAATGTTAGGAGGAGTAAGGGGGGCGTCAATAGTCGGAGCACTCCAATTTTTGATACAAATCAAATAAAGTTTGTTATCAATATATGGACAAGATCTTATGACGGTAGGTCTATTCTATCAAGAGTTACAGTGCGAAATGTAAGACTCCAAAAATTTAAATTCACTATAATACATTTGGGTCTGGGGTATAATTTTCTGAAAAAATGTCTAAAGTGCTATATATCATTATAAAGGTAATTTTATGTAGTTTGTTTCGTCCTCATGACATTTCAAGCTCAGACTCATTGTTTTCCAGATATTTGCAAAAAACTGAATTTTCACCCCTTTGCCACCCCCTCCCCCCTTAACCCATGGCGCAAATTGGTGTAACTTTTTACTGCGAATATTAGGCAGTGTATTAAACAATTTGGCATCAAAAATTCCTTTTATTTTTGGATGTTTGGGTTTTGAGCTATCTGTACTAGACTATTTGGTCGGTAGAAAAAAAGGGTAATACATAAATGAAATATGTAATCGACAATTTTTTTCTATGAAACATTTAAACGAGTAACCCAATTTCAGATTGTAATATCATTTTAACTACATAATTATAGAAATGGAATTTAGTTAAAAATTCAAACCCAGGATTTAAGAACAAAATTAATACAAAAATATCTTTAAATTCGAAAGGGGCAAAATATCCATCTACCATCACAACTCCCAAAGCAATGTGAGCATTCAACACCGGTCCGGATGCTCAAACTTCATGGTTATAAACGCCTTCACGGCAAATCATATCTCCATTCAACTCTCCAGCTAAAATTCAAGGGGTCGTCTTGTGCACAGATAGACAACAGACACAACACCTGATGTGTGTGTATCTGCACGAAAACACACAGCTTTGGGAAAATATACCTAAAAATGAGGAAGGTGAGGAAAAAATGTCGTCCCTATGGCTCGCCATAGACAGTGCGATTAATTGAACAATCGAATCTCATTTCTGTGGAGAAAGCACATTTTCTGGGAAGAAAGCTCATTTTCTCTTGCGAATTCGGTAGTGCAACCTAAAAAAAGAGCTTTTTTTTACAGAAATGAGCTTTGGTTGTGCAATTTATCGCATTTATCTTTGGAGAGCCTATCGGGAATCGAACCCTCGACCTTCATGTCACAAGGTCAGCCAAGGTGAATTTACGTAAGCTTGAGCCTAGGGCGACAAATTCCGGAAAAAATATTTTATAGGTTGTTCACACTGCCGTGGAGGACTGTAGGATATAGCACCTATCATCATTATACGGTATGGAAACAGGTGAAGCGTATTTTTACCCTCAGTGAGATATAAACATCAAAAAGGCATTTTCGCCATTGTCTAAGAGCGTCAAACACTTAGGGTAAATATTGAAGATCGTTTAAACTGAAATTCGAAGCCAAGATCCGTCCTTTCTTTTTTTAATGGTATTGCTATGTCCCTCCTTTAAACAGCATTTGCATATCAGAAGTTGCAAAAATTTAAGTCCAGAAATGGGAAACACCAAAAAAGTTAATCTGACAAGCATTGATTAACTTTCATCCAAAAAATTAATCTCCTTATCTTGTAATTATGACTATTAAGTTTCAGAGGAATTTTAAGCATCAGAATATCTTAAGGAAGGATAATGCATTTTTTCTAGATTAATTTTTAAATTTCTTCTTCAGATATAAAACCGGAAAACTATTGATGGAGGTATACTCCGCCAGAGATGCGACACACAAAATGCATCTATCCACTATACAGCTGGTGCATAGTGATGTTCCACTATGAACAAACTGGACGGTGGATTCTCAAATCATTTTTTGGGCATGTCACATCCACCGTCCAACAACAATTTGTTTTTGTTGTTTTTTGTTTATTGATGGAGGTTTTGCTCAAAAAAATTTTACTATCCATTCTACAAATTTTCCCCAACCAATGCAGGACACACATAATATAAGACAAATCTAGGTGTTTGCAATGTTTTTTATTATAGCAAACCAGTTGCTCCAAATTCGTTTCAGTTCATATTCCCTTGTGAAGTCTTCTGAGCCTGGTGTCCCTCGAAAAATGTTGACCAAAAAGCAAAAATATCTATTTTTTAAGTGTGTTGAGCCATCACCGCATGGCTTCAGTGTGTGCTAAATATTGAAGAATGCTTAGGAACCACGAAGCGGAAAGTTCGAAGATCAAACGTATTTAAGTACAAAGTGTGAATTGAAAATAATTGGAACTAAATAAAGCATAATTGTTCACGAATATTTCCTATCGACAAAAAGTAGGGTCTCAGTAGGCGCGGAAATATTGGAATAGCCTACTGGCGGCAAATGGGTAAAACCGCCACTGAAGATCAGCACTTTACCTACTGAGCCATAGACCTTTAGAAGCCTCAATGCAATTACAGTAGAGCCCCGATATTCCGGATTGATTGGGACCGGACCCTATCCGGATTATTGCATTGTCCGAATTTTCGAAATGCACTAACTTACACCTTGGTGGACAGTATTTATACTCAAATCATAGCAAAGATTACCATTCTAACGATAATTAATAATTTGGTATCAGAAATTTGCCTTATCTTAAGTTTATACATACATATAGCAGTAAGCTTGAACAAACTTTATGACATTGTCGAGTTTTATGAAAATTTAAACAAAATTTGGCAGAAACCCGAATCCGGAATATCGAACTTCCGGATTTTCGAGGTCCGGATTATCGGGGTCCTACTCTATTCAAATGTGACATTTCCACAATTGAATAACTCGATATTTCTTCCACTGGGGGCTCTTCTCCTAAAACAGACAAATTTCCGCGTAATTCCAATAGAGCTGGAAAGTTGCCATAATACTACAAAGATGCAATGCAGTTAGTGTTAGAATGGAACGATAAGTCAAGATTTCCACAATTAGATAATGGGATTGGCTTCAGTGCCACCTAAAAGGGAAAGACTCCATACAAACAAATGGCTGTGTTATAAAAGAATTATTTCTATATGAAATGAAAACATAAAAACAATTTGGGATTTCGATCAACTAACTAAATTATGAGCAACATTACGTTATTAATCATAGACATCGAATCTAATAAGTTCATTCAACTGCTCCAATCAAATCATCTGAAAGGCCGAACAAATTGGAAAACTCTTTCCAAATGACCAATACTTAATTCCTCAACACTTTAAGACAGTATAACGCGCTATACACAATAAATCACGACTTTTTGAAAAGTCTTATAAGCCCCGTACCACAACACTTTGCTAGGGGTCTCAAATGTGACCTATTCCATCTATGCTTCTATGAGTGTACTATCTATGCCCTGGTTGTCTGTCTATCTGTTTGTGTCAGACTGTCTATCGATTTTAAGTCACCGCGCATTTAGAAAGTGTGTAAAATGTTACAAATGGAACCGAACTGGAACATATTATTATTAGTACATAGTAGTAGGTAGTAGCTGTTAGGTATGTGTAGAATATGGTATTGCAGCAGTTCATATAACACTTTGTAATTAATTATTTTTTGAAGACTACCAGTCGCCCGACAACGACGGCTTTACATGGAAAATGGCTTTTTGTGGAACGGATTTGTGTCAAAAATTTAAAATAAATAGTACAAGTTAGCAATTGAAGCCTTGCGGCGCAAGCTTATAAATTGTGGGGTGTGAAATGAATTAGATAGGAAAACTGATGCGTATATATTTATAATTATTATGGGTGTAATATCAATACTTTTTCGATCGGTTGGGTGATTGAATTGTTGGGCATTATCTATAGCCATTCGATTAGATATAGATTTGGAATCGAAATAATGGATAAATGAATTCAATAATAAAAGTTTTTAAATTAGCAAAATGCAGGCATATTTTAGGAAATTGGAGACTTGTAATTTTGTACACAAATTATAATGAAACGCACAAAATGCAGTTATATCTTTCCTAAAAAATTTTTTTTTCATTAACGCAATGAGTGGAATTTGCTCCTATATTCCTTATGAAACTACAAAGGACGCGTTACTGAGTCAACCAATTTTTCTTTCATCCTTTTTCCTGTACATCTATTATAAAAAGAACTAATCAGGGAACGCCTTCAATGGAAATCGAAAATCAATCATATTAAAACATGAAACAAAGGTTACTGTTTATATCGTATAGTGAGTCTATAATCATTTTTCTGTTAAACAGAAAGGACAACTGTATATGATTAATAGCGTACAATTTATACATGACGTAAGTTGGGCCTACCACGCGTCGCCATACTTTCATATGATTCATATAGGATATACGCGATTGAAACCTTTCATGTGTACCTACAATATTAAAAATTTAATGACTTTCACCTGCAATTTTTCTTGAATTTCCCATGAGTTGAATTATAGGAATAGTGACCATATAAAGGGTGATTTTTTAAGAGAGTTCGGATTTGATTTAAGAAAAAAACACATAAAATTCAGAAAAATGTATGAAATCTTTATTTTAGTCGATAGAACGATCTATATAATTTAATGTTTAAAATGGTTCCATGTAAATGTTGACCGCGCAGCGCCTCCAAAGGTTCATACGCTGGTTCCAATTTTTGCATTCTCTCTCCAACATATCGGCCGGTATCTCACGAATAAATTCTTCAATATTGGCTTCCAGTGCGTCAACCGTTGCCCCACAAAAAATTGTCTAAAGGCATTAAATCGCACGATCTATACGGCCAATTGACCGGCCCCAAACGTGAAATAAAATGTTCACCGAACTGACCTCTCAATTGGGTCCTGGTTTCGAGTGATGTGTGGCATGTGACACCGTCTTATTGAAACCACATGTCAGTCAAGTTTACCTCTTCCGTTTTGGGCAAAAAAAAAGTTCGTAATCATCGCACGGTAGTAACGTTCCGGCCTTTGTCGTCTATGAAAAAGTACGGTCCAATGATGCCACCGGCACATAATCCACACCAAACTGACTTTTTCGGAAAGCATTGCAGTTCTTGCAATGCTTCTGGCTGATTTTCACTCCAAAAATAGCAATTTTGCTTGTTGACGTATCCTTTCAACCAGAAATGAGCTTCGTCGCTGAACACTGATGCACTTTCTTAACCGAGCATCAATTTTGATAATAAAATTCAATAATCTGCAACTGCAAGCTATGTTCGTTTGTAAGTCGATTCATGATTAAATTATAGACTACACTGAACATGTTTGACAGTAACGAAACCCGCGTGAGCTGCCAAAAACAGTGTTGCCAAAAAGAAAGTTCCTAAAAAATCACCCTTTATTTTTGCAACATGAGTTACTTTAAATATCAAGTAAAACCTTTGGAAATTGGGATGATTTTTTTTAAGATTCCATATCCACACGACACCAATTAGGTTTATGCATTATGAAAAATACAATTTCTGCATGCTGATTTTTTAAATTTAAGATATAAATCATATCAGTAGCAGACGGAGTCTTCATCGACACATAGCCCTGGGCATCACGCCAACTTCAATTTCAACTAAAATAAATAATTATGCTATGCGGCAAGGTACTCCATCTACCATCATGAAACATATAATCATTTCAAAATTGTTAACTACCCTCTCGGATGTCGGCCCTAATCACGAGCCGTCCATCTTTCCGTCCTTAATTCAATAATATTCTTCATTGCACTGCATATGAAGCAAGAACTCAACTCAAACCCAAACAGCTCAGGTGAAGCTTCGGGACGACCGAGAAATAAGAAGACATTCGTCCATGGGGAAGACATACCGTATTCCAGTGGCCATACAAGACAATAAGAAAACGCGGCCAGCAAGAACAGTTCACAAACAAACAATTTGAAACTCGATGAGAACAAAGTCAGGGTCAGAATTGTATAAATTTATGATAAGGATCTACTATGCCCCCATTATATTATCCACTGACTATAACCAACTCTCTCTCTCTGCACAACTGTGCATTTTGTACCTTGGCTATAAGGTACATCAATTCACCGTGGTATAATGTTCAAAATTCAAAATTTATTGTGCCCGAGGATAGTGCGTGAGGAGAGGACCGTAAGGAGTATACGTAGTCACATCATTGTCCTTATTGCGTCCGCGTGGTTTTGCCATAAACCATATTAGTCAGCCCAGCCGTGCTGTGCTGTGTTTTGCTTTGTTGTTGTTCTAGCTTTGCGTTCAGAATCAGATCCTGTGCAATACAAAATACCCAGTCCCAAAAGATATACATACAGGAAAATATACTTAAAGCGGTTGGATACATATTTTATTTGTTTATGACATAAAATGACTTGAAATGTTTTATCTACGAGTAGGTATAATGTTTGTGTGCCTGCTGTCTGTTTATAATAAAAATTGACTCATTGTTTTTGGTTGGGTTTCAGGTGATTTCGTTGTGTTTAAAAGGAAAGGATGTAAATATATGATGCTGACTTGAGGTTTTAAACAATAATGCAATAAAACTTCGAGATGAATTGTGAAGGCGTGCCCGCAATGAAGGATGAGAAAAGGTTTCTTTTGTCCCGAAATGATATAAAATATCGCTTAAGAAATCCCGGGATCTAGATTATATCGCGCAGAATTTATAGAGCAGTTTAAATTTTCGGTTATTGTCTTATCAAAGAGGCTGATTAGAAAGATTTTAAATCTGTGTGTCTTGTGAAACTTTTTTTTAAGATAATCGCATCAGTCTTTGTGAGCAGATTGCTCTTGTAATTTTATTATTAAATCTACTTAACTCATTGAAACATCTTTGTAAATATTGAACTAAATATTTTTTTTTATTCTTTTTCAGGTAAGCAAAGATCTGGAGTACAAAATTCAAAGAGTTTATTTTTGTTGTAGTAAGTATGTTAAAAATGCCTTCTAACGATTTTCTGTTAAGTCTTTTTTCCTTTTATATACATACTTAATAAGCTGGCCCGACGGACTTCCTGTCGTTCCTAATAAATGTATCAATAGGTGGGTGACTGCCGAAATTCGAAAATACAATGGTACACATACGTATGGTCGAACCATACGTTTTTTCGATATTTCAAAAACAAAAGTAACTACGATATTTCCTTCAATGTAGTTTTATTCTATTACAAAATATTTATTACAATAGTAAACAAAATTAATAAATTTAAATCTTTCTAATATAATTTGTTTATTTTCATTAATAGGTTAAATATACGTTAGGGCGCACTGAAAGAACGGCTTCTCATTTACGGTTATCAAAAAACTGGTTAAGAAGAATATAAATTAGTATTTTGTAGCACCTCCACTGCTCAGTGTTATAGGTACATACTTGAAACAACCTTCTGGGCATTGATCTGACTAATGACTCCAGGGTTGTAGCTTCAATTGGGTCCCAACAACGACGGATCTCGTTCTTAAGCTCCGTCACTGTTTCAAATTGCCTTCCTTTGGCATAAACTTGGCCCGAAAGTATTCCCCACATTTCCATTGGGTTTAGGTCGGGGCTACAAGCTGGCCAGTCCAATAGAGGTACGCCATAGGCGCTACTTTCCCTAGAATCATGAATAGAAGCGTTATCCTGCTGGAAAATCCAGCTCACCTCATCATTTTCTTCCAGGAATGGGATCAAAAGCGCTTTCAGCAATTCAGTATAATTGGTGAGCTCAAGCTCATTGCGCGTTGTGACCGTACATTACGGTAGTTTCTCACGGCAAGTAAAAGCCCCCCAAACCATTACACTGCCACCTCCAAAGTTTCTTTTAAAGCGTGTGACTTCTTATTTAAATTTTTCCAAAAACAACTGTAACAGTCAGGTCTGCCTGAGTTGAACTTTTTTTTTTCGTCCGAAAAAATTATCTGCTTCCATTCTTGCGCCCATGGATAATATTTTTCGGCAAATTGTATACGGGCTTGTTTGTGGACTTCGCGTTAGTTTGGATTTTGACTTAATTTTCCTGTAACGGATGTTCGGGATTATATGCTGGTGCGTCAGGGAGAGGCCCAATTTTGCCTTTATTTAGCTAGCCTCAAGCCGATTTTCCGTGGCTTCACGGCGAATTTTGTTTTTGTCCCTTAATGATAGCTTTGCTTTTCCTTTAGTTGGATACTTTAATCCGTAATTTTCTACTTTTTTATCAAATTTCTAATTACATGTTCTGAAGGATTATTTTTTTTCTTGTAATTTCTCGATTGCTGAATCCTTCCTTTAACAGTGTTTTGATCGCAAACTACTCTCCTTCAGATAGTCGCGGTCCACTAGGCACAATCTAAGCTGGAATTGTAGATTCAATGTTTAGCGATTTAACTTGAAAATATTATTTTTAACTTACTTAATCCCCAAAAAGTTTTTTAATCTTTCTTAGCTGCTGATTTCACACGCGTTCTAATGTTACGTATATTTAGAGAAAAATAACCAAAATGCAATTGAAATCTGAAAAGTCTCGTTTGAAATTATGAAACTTAAAAATTATCGTAAACTAAGCTTTTCCCATGTATTACCTTTGCTGCAACGAACAGGAAAGTAAATAAAATACATTTTGCAGTGGAATTTTGTGATTTTTGCTATCCTGGCGTAGGCTAAAACAAACTTAAATTGGTCAAAATAACTGTTTTTAAATTTGTTCTTCTGGCTTGTATTCCAGATGTGTCAAGAACTATTCTGCTATTTAGGATCCTGTCATGGAAGTCATTGAAGGAGGGAGGGGTTCTGAAATCCTCCAATCCATTGATGGGATATAGACAAATTTGGAAAAATTAGGTGCCTTCATAATTTTCGAGATCTGTCAATAACAATTTTGTTATTGCAGTTGAAAGTATTTCAGGGGATGTATTTTCCTAAAATCGGAGTTTTCACTAATTCACAAACTAGACAAAACGAGCTTACGAAGGCAGCCCATTTTCTATAGTTTGTGAATTTTCATTCAGTGGGAGATTGCTGAAATACACTAATCCGTCCAAGACAAAAGGGCAAAAGGATGTAAATCCTGTGGGGTCAATCGACTATAATCTGTTTATCCATTATAGAGATTATACACAAATTATGCTCAAATTTTAGCTCGTTTTGAACTTTGTGTATGTTTCAACTTTGCTATTCGAAGTAGATATCTTGTAAGGCAAATTTACTGAAGTGAGCCAATTTATTCAAGAAATGAACAAAAGTAGGAGAAAACTGATGGAGAACTGCCCTTCTCCAATTTTTCTTCAAGAGTTACTCTGCCATTGAAGGGAAAAGTATTATAATTCAGGCAGAGGGGGTGGGACTGAATTTTCCCCAAAGTCTAACAAGCACTTCCAGAAATATAGAGAAAATTAAGAAAAATAAACTGCCTCCAATTTTTTCCTATTAGCTTTTTTTCCTGATGCTTTCTAAGCTTTTAGCGTAAAATTCAATAACAGTGGACGCTCGTGGTTAATGAACACAATTCGTTCCGGGATCATGTTCGTTATCCGAAACGTTCGTTTAGCGAACCCTTTATCAGTTAAATATTTCGTTACAATATTTACCTATTGATAAAAGCATGCAATTCTTGCACATTTGTGGTTGCTAACTCACAAATGGCTGCGGACCACTTTCAACATGAATCACTATGGACCACCATATTTTTTAATGAAGGGAATTTGACGATTTTCATTGTACAAGGTTTTAGTTCGCTAAGCGAAACTATTTCTACCACAAAATTTTGCTCGTCACACGAATTGGTCGCTATCCGAGGTGTTCTTTAGCCGAAGGTCCCTTGTATTGTTGATAATGAAAGTAAACTTAAAGTACTGTAATCAAGTTAACGAATAGAGTGGAAAGATTCTTCTTTTGACACTGGACAAATTTCACTCTACTCTACCATTTACTTGACCGCGCTTAAGGGGCAGTTAGTACACTTTTATGGGATTAGCCAGGCTTAAAGTATTTCTTAGATATACCCTGGTTTGGAAGGTGACCAACACGACTCACGTTGTGTTTCCTTTACCGACGTTGCTATGTTTGTTCCGAATAATTTTTAGTTCCCCATTCTCCGATGCGGCCTTTTCGGCAAAAAGTGTTGAGATATGCTGTTTCGGATCTAAGTTTAAAGACACTAATATTATTTTTACAAGTCCTTTACAGCCACGAGCTCCGAAAAGGAAAAATAAAAAATCAAGCAGAAACCACGATCTCCCCAATTTGGGACACCTACGTAATTCCGCTTTTTACAAAAAAAATCCGCTTTACATTATGCCGACAATAATTAATCCCGCCACTTAAATCCCGCCATTACAACATCTTGCCGTTTTTAATATCCCTCTAGTGGATGGTGAAATAATCCAGTCAAAATACCACCAAAAAAACAAAAATCAATAGTTACATATGTGATTTCCACCAGGTAATGCGATGCTTTCTCTTAGCATAAATCCGTCGGAATATTTGTTAACTTCTTCGATCAAGATGATAATTGAGCCCGTACAGCACGAGACTGTCATACTTAAGTCTCGGCTACCGAAAGACCAGACTACCTACTTTTCAAATTAAGTCACCTGGCCCGTGGGTCCACGAGTCTGAAGTAAGCGCCCCCCCCCCCCCCCATACGGAGAGAACCATTATTTCAACGGGAAATATGGTTATGCTTTATAATATGCCGTCATAGGAGGTAAGGTAAGGTAATTCTTTTGAAAATCGCGAGCGGAGGGAACTGAAAAGCGATATTTTAAATTAGCGCGTTATTGAAATACCAGGATAATAAGTTGGCGGGATTTTGATTAGACGGGATTTCAAATGAGCGGGATTTTTAATTGGCGGAAAAAAGAAAGTCGGGAATGTGATGGGCGGGATATTGTAGCCAACCCTTCGGTGGTCACAATGTCAAGCAATAAACTGACAATATGTCAACTTGTATGGAAAATGACTGTGACTGATCACTGAAAAGAGCGGATCGACCTTTAGAATCGAAAGCTCCAGCGAATTGAGTGTTACAAAGTGGTTAGGAGATGCTTTCATAAACTCCAAATGGCATGTAAACTCGTTTCATAAACTTCATTCGTTTGTAAACTCGTTTAGATGTGTCAGGACTATTAGTCTCTTTTCGTTAATTTTTTATTAAATTGCGAAAAATTGCATGACTTTTTAAAATTTCTAGTCGATAGGAACACATAAAATTTACACCAATTTCATAGGAAGCTGGCAAAAACGCATGGATCTATAACTTAACGAAACAGGAACTTTTATAATATAAAGGCATAGAATTATAAACTTATAATTCAAATTTATCCACAAAAAGGCTCGCAACTAGTC
This sequence comes from Microchrysa polita, assembly GCA_949715475.1. Lineage (NCBI taxonomy): Eukaryota > Metazoa > Arthropoda > Insecta > Diptera > Stratiomyidae > Microchrysa > Microchrysa polita. The sequence continues at coordinate 126,046,393 of OX454415.1, read as the reverse complement.
CATTTTCTTTACGGAAACAATTTCCAGCGTCCAGTCTTCTTCTTTTCTGTACCCTAACCCCTTGTGGGGCATAGTGCGTTCACTCAGCCGTTTATAGGCTACTTCGAGTCAACGTTAGATTGCATAATAGAGGAGTGTATATAATGTTGCAAGCACTATATATTTCCTGGACCACGCCGAGATTCGATCTCCGGACCTCTAGATTACTAGCATCGTAGAGTGCGACTCAACCAAGTGAGCCACAGAGCGTCCAGTACTCGCCTATAATAGTCGTCATTCATCTGATTCTTAAGGCCATACACAAATATTACAAAATAATAAAATCATTTCGAAAGCTTCAACCGCATACGAATTCATTTCTTGCTTATTTTAACAACCTCTCAAAGATAATAATTTATTACAAAATATTCAATGTAATTTTCACCAATATCCGTATTTTAAAATATGACTTTTCGCTTGTTTTACATCGTCTCTTGGGTGTGATGTAAAAATCTCCCCAGGTGATTTGTGCGCGAAAAGCATCTCGTACAGATGATGCCCTGTCTGTAAATTTATGAATGTGTCCATCTGAATCCATCGGTTGATCTGCATATTTTCGAACTATGGGTGGTCTGCGTATGGGATAAACAGGATCCTCCTCGATCCTCGTAGTCCATTCATGCGCGTTGTATACGAACAAACGTCGCGTTCATAATATGATCGTATTGTTGTAGGTCCGGATTTCAGCAAATCTGTACTCTTGTAAACTAATGCAAAAAGCCAATATTAAAATTGTACCATAAAAGACATAATTTTAAATTGAACGGGCAAAATATCAATTTGTCCAAGAGCCGTTGGCGATCTCAATAGTATTTACGTACGTGCCATATTAAATAACAACGCACTGCACGGGGCGATAATAATTTCGCGATTTGTGAGGGTATGAACGAAGCAAGTTTGCCTACGCTGAGTAATATTCTCACCCTGTGAGATGACAGTGTGGGTTGACGTGAAGGTATAAAAATATATGAAATGCATTCTGAATTCTGGATCTGGAGGATGTTTGATAGAGCTGCGAGTAGGTACTTTGAACTTTTCGCGCGGAGTTCTGTTGTTCGTGTAAATTATATTATATTGCAAACATGATTTTGCTGTCATATTGGGATAGGTTGTGGACCGATGAAGATAATTCTATATGTATATGAATAACAACAATGAAACGTGCTTAACCCGTCTTGTGGAATTATAACATTTTCTGTGCAGTTTTCAGAAAATGAGAAAATTGTTGGTTTAATTGGCCTTAAATCGCTAACGATAGGGAAACCCGCAATTCTACGTTACACTAAGCGATTAGTCATTGCAGTTAGTCATAATATCAAGCTGTGGGCGGCATTTTCTTCATAGAAATAAAACTAAGCAATGCAAATGAAACCTAACAGTGAAAAAAAATGAAAATACATAATAGTAAATTAAAGATAACAAACCAAAAGCACTGCAATTTTATTAATTCCAGGATTAAAGCAACGATGAAAACTGACATCAGCGTTTCATTTTCCGTGAGTTGTGTATTTTTCCGAGAGAAGTCAACCCTACACACTTGCCTACGTCAACATCCAGTAACCGACGTATTTAATTCGATTCAGGTTAAAAGAAACTTTCATGCCAATAAATTATTTCTGTTTTATATTCTTGAGTAAACTAGATAAATTTCCAAGAAGCCAAAGTCTGAACTGAGCAATAGTCCAGCATTCTTTAATATGTAAGATGTTTGGTTTACTCAGAATCTGCTTGACATAAACTGGTACCACCTTGGTAGAGGCATATTTCGTAATCTCTCAGTTTCATATTACTGACTTTTGCTCAGACTTGGATTTTTAAGACCCTAAGGCCGTATTACTTTGGAGATTATTCTAGTAATGTAGTACTATGTCGGCAGAATATATTTTTCCACTAACGACTTAGTAGTAGCACAGACCGAAGTCAAATCTACCCGAAAAGTGTAGTTAATGAGTTGCGCCTAAAAAAAAATAACAGGCGCGACAATCCAACATTGGACTAAGGCCGCAGGATGTGATAGTAACATCCTATTTCCAAGATCTTATCTGCTTTTTGTTGAGGTAATGAGATCAGCATCACGCTCAGCAGTGTTATTTATCCCCATAAATGATAAATGGGTACTCGTTTAACATTTGAGTGAGATTATAGTCCGTCACAAGCTCGTGAGTTTGAAAAACACCATGGATCACGGTGAGATTCGAACTAATTACCCTGTGCACCGAAGGTGCGCGCACTAACCGCTAGACCAGCCAGACTAGAGAGAGAGTTGCGTCTAGTAAAATAATAATTGTCTGCCTATCAGCCAAAAAGTACAGAGCGGCATAAAGCGCCACTATGTTTCTTATGCTAAATCTTTCCCTTGCAGTTCTTAACGACTTCAGCGCCAAGCCCTAAATTCAACTTTATGATCTTAGCAAATTTCATTAAAATCGTCAACAAAAATTGTGGTTTCTCGTTAGTTTACCGATCTCGAAAATATTGAAAAATATAAATCGAAAAGGTGTTTGTAAATTGTAATTGTAAAACCAAATTTTAAGAAATGGGAGGATGACTTATGTCACCTTTAACGATAAATGGTAACGCGTGTTTTACCTTCACTCCTGATTACATTCAACACGGTTACAATTTCTACTTTTCAGAACTACTAGTTTGAGGATGCTCTTCAAAAAAACTTGGGGTATCACTAAGGGGAAAAAATCAGATTCGAAGGATAAGGTCAAACGGAGCACTTCAGGATATGATATCAAACTCCCGGAGGTTAAATAATGACATTCGGACGACGGTTTGGGCCTGGAAATAACGAAAATAAATTAAATAGTCTTCGATTAAATGAAAAAATACCGGGCGGTGAGCGTCACCCCCTCCTTGGCTTCGTCAATGATTCCGCCAGCTGGATAAGAACCTGGCTGATTATTGGGCCTCTTACCTGTTTTCGTATCGAATTTTAGGAACAGGATGCGTATTTCCGAATGAGATTCAAATGGCAAAAGTGGTCAATCCTACCTGATGAAATTAAGTTGACGCTTACCATGAACCCTCTTTTAAAAAAAGGGGCGGCATTTTTGCTAGAGCGGGCGCTGCGTAAATTGAGTACAAACTGAAAAATCTGTAAGCATGCAATTAGTGAGTCGCGGTCAAAGTGAGCCATTTCTTAGCAAGCGTTTAACTCTTATAATGTAGACTTAAAATTTATTTCGTCAATTCAACGGTAATATTTTTGGCTTTTATGGTAAACATTTTGCAATTTTGCAGCATATAATATAACTATGACTATGGATTCCCCATTCATTCTAAAACTTTTCAAATTCACTGAAAACGTTAGTGCATTTCGCAAATTTGACGAATTTTCTAAAAAAAAGCCACTCCAAACGTCAAGAATTTATCAGGAAATCCATGCTAATAACCAGGAACTATTCAGTTTTTAGCAAATCTAATGGAATTGAAGCTTAAATATCATGCAGATTAAAAAGTTTACGGTTTTAAAAATATTGTTATTCTTTGAATTCAGATAATTATATCGATCAAAAATAGTTTTTTGCTCCCTAACTATTTGTTATTTTTCGAATTTCGGCTTCGATCTATTCAAACAATGATGACACAGAACGATCGCTTAACAATTAGTACAATCAAACAGTTTGACAGTTCCAGTATAGATTTGTAATAAGTTCCGAAAGTGGGTCTCTTATTGCTTTTTTGTGAACATAATTCTTATTTTCAAAAAAGGCCCCGCGACACCTTGCGTCGGCACTAGTTGTTAGTAACAATAAGGGCTCTCGTCCACTGCAAGCGTAAACTTGAGCGGCGCGGCGCACCAGCGGCAAAGCTTTCACAAAATGTGCGAAAAAAGCCTTTACTAGTAAAAGGTATAAGCACACACAATATTCAGAAAGCTTTTCCATTGTATTGAATGGAATTTTTGTTTATTTTGCATAGTTACGCCATATTTTGCTTGGTTACGCCATTAAAATTCGGAAAAGCTTTAAACGCGGGAGCGCCGTGCCGCTCGAAGCAGGTAATGGACGGCAGGCGTAAAGCTATGCTACGATAGTGAGACCAGCAAGTCTTGACAACATTCTTAATTGGCACTAATGTTCACATAAATTTGTCACCCTAGGCCAATGGTGGTATTTGTGAAATAGTTTGCGAAATTTTGAAACAATTTTAACCGAAATTGAGAAATTTTTTATTCAGCTTTGGAACAGGATATGTTTGAAACATTGAAAATTGTAGGTTGAAACATTTAAAAGTGTGAAGTGTTTCGTGAAATACAAAAGTCCAATTTAGATGAATATGTATTGATTTTTTAAAACAAATTGCATCATGGAAAATAAATTTACTGGAAATCTGATGTCAAATTCAGGCAAGAAAGACAGCAGAGTTTAAGTACAACTCAGCCCTGTAAGGCTATAGGAAGTATGAATTTGTCTGTGGGTTGATGGATGTCTTAGAAATATAAGTGGGCTTATATGTGACAAATTCCATAAAAAACTTTTTATTTGATTTGGAGACTATATGTATTATATTTATGTTGGGTCATCCAAAAAAAGTCATTCCTATAGGGGCCACAGTGGGGCGAAATCAATGATTTTTCGGACATCGCATATTTGTGAAGATGCCCGGTTGTAAAATGTACCACGTAAGTGACTGTAATTTGAACTTGTTTCTGCTGAATCGAATGGTGGACTCCATTTTCAAATAGGCCCTGCCTGAAAGAAGATATAGCGGTGCTGCTCTCCCATTAGAAAACTCACTGTTATTTCGAAGATATATGTAGTAATTCAAACTTTGAAAATTTACAAAAAAATTTTGACATAGCACATGCAAACGCTAATATCATAACGGTTCTTTGAAAGGATAAATCTGAAAAATTCACACGCTTATTGAGCTTGTAACAAATTATAAAAAATATGCAAACACCGAAACAAACGACTTTTCGCCTTGCGAATTACGAACAACTAAGACAATTTTTCTGGTAGAGTAAGATCTTTTATGGGGAGTTGGTGGAATCTTTGATTTAATCGAACCTGTACTTAGTCCTGTCGAAGGATATTCGATTAAAAAGTGAGTAGCATAATTTTAGCGTATTAGTTTAATTCAGCCAAGAGTTATGACTAATCGTTTATACTTTCTACCTATAATTTGTAGGGGAGGTGCGGGACCTGTTGCTCCGATTTGACCCACTTTCAGTATCATATGAGCTTATAACATTATGCTGGCAATGTTATATAAACACAGAAAAAACTCAAAGCTGCATCAGAGTGAAAGTTATTTTGCGAAAAGGTTAAAATGAAAAACGGAGGTTAGTCGACAAGAAAAGGTACTGTGGTCAGGGTCGTAGGTGGTCGCAGCCAAACTTTGTGTTTTTATTGACTCCATTAGTTGCAGATAATTATGGTTTAATTCATTTCCCTGCCAACTACGGCCATTTATTGTTTTTGATGAAATAACAAAAATATCAGGGTTTTTGGCTAGAATCGTTAAAATTTACCGTTATGTTCTTTGTTAGATACGTAGATATCATAACAAGGCCCTCTTGTCCAAAGGCCAAACGTGAAAAGTATATTTATGTGTCATTTTATTAGGTAAGGTGGTTGGTACGGGTATTTGAAATATTTGTGTCATATGCCAGAAATGCATTTCCTATTGAACAAAACTGCCTATACAACCAATACCGTTACAACTGAAAAATTATTAACATTGGTTTTCGATAGCTTACACTATACATATAGTGTTAAGTCATAGTAGTCGGCACGATTTCAGTATCTGTGGCGCCAAATTTTGACGATGCCATTTCATTAATATTAACCTTAAATGACCGAATCTGCATTCCTTTTTCGCGAAATCGTAACGGTTCTCCAGATATTCAATGTTAAAGTTTAACATTTATATGGGGTAGTTCAGTTTTTAATGGGAAATTGGGGGTATTTTTACTACATGTGAATCAATAGCATTGCACCGAAAATAACATTTTACACCTGGAAAACATTAATGTGACTCAGCGTCAAATATTCCACTTCGGACCTGTATGGATCGGCAAGGATACTTTGCCTAAAGCAATTATATATCAAATCAGCGCTATGTTATACCTACAAAAAGCAAAACATAACATCTCTGCATAATAGAAATACATTTAATAACAGAAGAATGCAAGTTCCACTGTGTCGCAAAACACATACCCAAAAATATATATCCTTTCTGGGGCCTAATAGTTTTAATGTATTGCCTGCTGAAATACGAAATATCAACTCGTATAATTTATTCAAATTTAACGTTAAAAAGTGGCTTCTTAATTTAAACTACGATGAATTCTTCTGCATTTTTTTATTTTCTTTAAACTATAATAAATAATTAATAATACATGTAATATAACAATATTAGATTTTTTTTATAAAATGTAATCAAAATTAAAACTTGATATGTAGCTTTAAATTTATCACAAGCATAGCTTATAGGGAGATGAAAAACACAACTAGAAATAATTGAATTGAAATGTATATTGTAAATTAAGTGTATATATTAAAGAATTGAATTGAATTGAAATTTCATTTGCCTCCCTGTCTAGCTAATTTTACAATTCTTGCTCTCAAATATATTTCGACTTTTCATATTATTAACCCTCGGATGAAATTTTACATACGTAAATGGTTCACTGGGGTCTGACAGACCCCAAGGCAAAAATCGCGCTAAAACTTAAATTTTTGTTTTTTTGGCACATTTGTTTGAACTAGAAGTAACTGTGAAGCCTTTTGATTAAGTGATACATAAAAAAGTGGAATTCGGACAGTAGCTTTTAGTATGTGGAAGAAAAAATTAGGTGGTGTCAAATTTGAGTGTAATTTGAACTTATCACAAATAAATCAATATAAAAACTAAAATTTTAACAAAATTTTATTTTTCTTAGTCAAAGCGTATTTAATACTAATTAACAAAGATAAGTACATCAACATTTTTTAGCTAACGTTAATATTTTTTCTTAAATCGGGATCCAAAGTTAGGCAATATTTAGAGCATTCTTCTTCACAGCTTTTTCCTCGATTGTCTTCGCAGATAGGCTTTTTGCACTCGTTGCAATTGTATTTTGTCTTCCGATCATTTGCTCATAGGCATAGAAAACATTTTTGCCTCTTTGGGGGACCATCTGACCACATTGGGGGACCTGGTGCACAAGCCCCCCAGGGGGGGGGGGGGGGGCTAGCTGAACAATGCACAAAATGTCTTCAATATTTTGCACTGTGCTTCGGCGAATATTGCCTGTTGATTTCCTCCTTCTTAGAAGAGGTTCGACAAGTGTATAGCCAAGTTCGCTGAGGAAGCTTTATGTATTATGTAAAATACCCACCTAATTATTACGCTCATAAAAGTCATTAATTTATGTCTTGAATTAAAAAATATAAAGTAATGACACAATAGTGAAAGGAGATCCTCATAAATGAAAACGCAGGTAAAAACGGCATAATTTCGAATGAATTGAGTTAAAAATTTAAAAACCCCTAATTCAAAACACCCTAAATTTTCCATTTATTTCAAAATTAACATATCTTATTTCCCAAATGTACTCTAATTACAAAGTTTAAACCCTTCCCGACTATTATTATTACATTTTATCGTTTTCCAAATAACATACTATGAAAATTTCCCACAAAACGAAAAATTTACTTTTGTAAAAAAGACATACGTAAATGGTTCGTGGGGTTTGACAGACCCCAGAGCAGTTTCAAAGTGCTATAACTTATTAACAAAATCATAAATTCAAACAAATTCATGCTTAAATGAACCTATGTGCCACATACTTAAATTACATATGCGTCAAAATACCATTCAACAAATTTTTCTATGAAAATTTTAAGATTTAAATTTCTCTGGGGTCTGTCAGACCCCACTGAACCATCCGAGGGTTAACATCTTTGCTAAATTGGTAAAACTTACTATTCTTAGGACTAATTAAAATTAAAACTTTTCCCAATGTGCAAAGCGGAAGTATCTCCATATTCTTATCAAATTACTTAACTGGCTTCATAGAAAAGTCAAACTTTGACATTGAATATCTGGAGAACCGTTACGATCTCACGAAAAAGGATTTCATTTTTTATTGTTTCAGGCCAATATTAATGAAATGGCATCATCAAAATTTGGCGCCCCAGTTACTGAAATCTCCCCTTAGTAAAATCTGCAATATTTGGATTTCGACTACATAATTGCCTACACGGTTGAAGATTTGGGTATAAATTTAATACAAAATGATATCTATATAAATCCATAAAGAAAGTATATAGAATTTATAAATGGCCAAGGTATACAAATCGATAATCAGTAGTATTGTTTTTATTCGGTTTGGTATAGAGTTTATCCAATTTAGTATATATTTTATACTGGGTTTGTTTCAATTACATTGATAAGAAGTCTTTATAAACTGTATACCATATATAATCAAGTTAATTGAATGCCTTTTAGTATAGAGTGAATACTTTTTATTTATTAATGTAACGGATAAATGTGATTTATAAATAATATCTTCATTCTTATCGTCCTAAATTATAAATATGCTTAATTGAATTTATGCTTTTAAATACATTTATTTAAATACATAAAACAAACTTATTTCATTTTGGCGATTTATTTGAGTTTTTCTCGTGTTTCTTTTTTCCCAATCTAGAAATAAAGACATGTTGTTAACGAATTCTGGTGATAATACGTATTTTGTGTGTACTCTTACCATTCTCTCATATTTGTTTCTGCGTGACTTTCAATGCCTCTGCGGGACCCCCATTATGGGAATACCTGAAGAAAAAATAATTTATTGAAATCCTTTATGGCCCAATATTTTGTTTTAACCTTTTGTTGTTGAATTTACTCTGTAGAAATCCATTGTTTCATTTGTTAACCAGCAGTCTCTGTGTAAATATAATAAGAATTAGCACGGAATAATTAACCCTTCGTTAGGCGCGCACCCATTTGTCACGTGGTTAGGCGCGCGGGCTACAATTGTAGCCCAAATTTAAAATTATATAAAAAATATTGTTCAATTTTATTTATTTTTTCTTGCTCGGTCTGTGGTCTCTTGATTACTGTACAGATTAAAAAATATAAAATCTTTAATTTTTATTGAAATATATATAATAAAAGAGGGCAAAATGCAGATTAGTCCTATTTTTAGTCTTTTTTGACATTAACTTACTTAGGTGAACAAAATAGTTATTTTTCAAAATGAAAACCCCAAAAAAGTTTATATTTTCAGAAATCAACAAAAAGTCTTCGAAATGGAACACTGAGCGAGAGAATGCAGTTAAAAATGCCCAGTTTGTGGAATTCCAAACTTAGCCCATTTTTGGGTACCCAATACTCACAGTTTTTTCAACTGGGAGTACAGTTTCTTGCTAGAAAGCTAAATATATAGTGAGTCAAACTGATTGAATTTTACTCACAATATTCATATTAACTGTTCTCGCAATATTTACGCTAGAACTGATAAAAATTTCACCCAGAAACTAAGTAATGTTAGTAACAGGTAACATATCCACGCTGACTATGACTTTGACTTCAACTCCAGGTTTTTCGTTAAAATAGTAATCTAATTTTTGTACATTTATCCTGAAACCCTTTTTTTTTGTCAAACATTTTACTGTTCCTATTTTCTACAATGTTTTATAATAATATTTTTATTTTAATGGATATCTATGAGTACCAAAAAAGTAACACGATTGGGCGCACGGGCTACACTTGTAGCCCAGTGGACTTTGATCGCAAAAAAATATTAGTTTCTAGCCTCAATAAATATCAAAAATATTCTTATTCGATTAAGAAGCAACATTTTAACAGCTACTGAGCAGTTCGAATGAATTCGGTTTATATCCTGAAAAAGATTGCCATTTAAAAAAGTGTGGGCTACAATTGTAGCCCGCGCGCCCACTGAAGGGTTAAAACTATTGTTTTTAGCAATTTACCTCTCCCGCCTTTATAGTCACTGTAGTCGAGTATCTTTTGGCACTACCGGGACACTGCGATACTTCTACTATTCTGCCGGAAATATCATGAGACTGACTCGCGAAATAACAAGAAATTGGCAAAATCCTCTTGGGAGTTTTTTTAATTTAAAAATCAAGATGAAGTTTATAAATGTTGATATAAATATTATTGTACTCTACCAAAATCTTGAATTGAAAGGTATCAGTTTTATACCATTTCTTATAAACATTCATCCAACCAAACAAGATGTGCCACAAATTGTAACGTAAATTTTTATTTTTACTCCGCGCTTGTATTAAATTTATCTATTTTGGTATAAACGGTTCCAACGCTAATGCAAAATAACTGTTAATTTTTCACTTCGCACTCTTCAACCGGAAATTCCAGAACATATTCTTGTAATGTATAAACTTTATTTCTTTGGGCATACATTTTTATAAAAAAAATATATTATTTTTATACCACTGTAGAGTAAGGGGACTTTTTAATACCATTCCTTTATAAAATGTAGACCAAGTTGGTTTACTTTATGCCAATAACATGGGTGAATATACATTTTATACCAATTTTTGTATTTGAAGATTGAATATGTTCAATGTTATTAAAAAAAGATAATTATTATGCCAAAATATTCAACCGTGTATGTCCGAATTTTTGTTCTAGTCGCCCCACTGTGCGGGCGTCTGCAGAAACACATCTCGAGAGGGTGTTTTTTTAAATAACCATAAATTACCAAGCATCCAGACTTGCATTTTCTCATTGAAATTCGTATTCTGATTCTCTTTCTAAAAAACGAGACCGAGGCTAATTTCGAGCGCGGCCAAAATGTTGATACCTCGGGCTAATAGTTTTTTTTTAGGCGCACCTATACGACTTGTGTCAATTTTTAAATTTTTTTCACTCTAGGTTGCCTGGTAATACCCCCACTTTAGGCACTAATTTTATCTTCCGAAACTTTCCCTAAAAGTCAATCTATTTAAATAAAAATATTTTTTTTTTATGCATAAGAAGGAGGTTTTTTAGGATCCCGTAATACCTAAGCACAGGTTTTTCGAAGTTACAAACTTTTTTTTTCTTCGGTGTAGTTTTGTGTTGCCTCGATAGCAGAACCCAAATGAAAAAACCCAAAATTGTAGTGAAACCGATATATTTCGGGCTATCAACAGCCCATCTTCAGGGTTTAGTTTTCTATAAAACAATACAAATTTTGGGGATATATAAAACAAAATTGAATTAAAATAAATTAAATTACCTAATTAGTGGTTTTCAAAAATGATGGACAAATTACATGATGGTGAAACAAAGAACAAATTACAATGTCAAATTGGCATATAAAGATATCACAGATGTTAATGTGTCATTTAGTTATAAAAAATTGTTGTTGTGTCAAGCAAATCAAAAATATCACAGGTGTAGTGTTGGACATTGATGTACATATAACAAAAATAAAAACGAACTTAAAAAACTAGTCAACATTCATCTTAATTAAGTTATAATAAGAGTTGGTGAAGTCCTTTTTATCCGTTTTATAATTGCATGCGTGTTCTTCATGTCTGATAATTTGATTCGTCTCGTGAATTTGGAGTTTCGTTTTATTATCAAAATCAAAGGAGTGATTACTTGTAATCGCATGTTTCGCTAGTGCTGACAGATTATTATTCAATGATTTCTTTGAGTCATAATTATGTTGCGATATACTTGAGTAACTAAAGAGTAACAACTATCCGGAAGCATCGATTAAAAAGATGATAAGCCAAGTGAGAAATTCAAACAATAAGAACATGGCCGATATGAGAAGTTACGCGTACCTGTCTACCGATAATTGCTCTCATGTCTTACAAAATGAGAACGCTTCTAAGCAATTCTCATCCTTGGTTTATGTACCCAAATTGAGTGAAGCGATTTCTAGATCGTGCGAGTATTTCATCCCGGAGTTGAAAATTTCTATGAGACCTCACCATAAAAATTCAAATATGTTTGCAAAATTAAAGACTCCGTTCCCAAAACGTGAAAAATCAGGAGTTGTATATAAAATTGATTGCTCCGATAGCGATAAAACTTATATTGGAGAAACAATTCAAAAATTAGGTACGCGTATATCGCAACATAATTATGACTCAAAGAAATCATTGAATAATAATCTGTCAGCACTAGCGAAACATGCGATTACAAGTAATCACTCCTTTGATTTTGATAATGCGAAAATTTTAAAATCACATCCAAATAAAACGAAACTCCAAATTCACGAGACGAATCAAATTATCAGACATGAAGAACACGCATGCAATTATAAAACGGATAAAAAGGACTTCACCAACTCTTATTATAACTTAATTAAGATGAATGTTGACTAGTTTTTTAAGTTCGTTTTTATTTTTGTTATATGTACATCAATGTCCAACACTACACCTGTGATATTTTTGATTTGCTTGACACAACAACAATTTTTTATAACTAAATGACACATTAACATCTGTGATATCTTTATATGCCAATTTGACATTGTAATTTGTTCTTTGTTTCACCATCATGTAATTTGTCCATCATTTTTGAAAACCACTAATTAGGTAATTTAATTTATTTTAATTCAATTTTGTTTTATATATCCCCAAAATTTGTATTGTTTTATAGAAAACTAAACCCTGAAGATGGGCTGTTGATAGCCCGAAATATATCGGTTTCACTACAATTTTGGGTTTTTTCATTTGGGTTCTGCTATCGAGGCAACACAAAACTACACCGAAGAATAGCAACGTTCCCGGCAAAACAAAACCGTTGTCTAACAACAACATTCATTAAGAATTTTTTTTTTCTTCTGTCGCACGCCTGTAACAATATTCCAGAAAATTCGAGCAGGGAGTCTAACGCGTATTTTGTGAGGATCTTTCACGAAACTTTTTGAAGGGTAGGTCAATATACCATCGTTGAAAAACGAGCACAAGCATCTCAGCTTAACAAGGGTTAAATTTAAAAAATACCTCACAAATTTATTCATATAACTATAACCAATTTGAATTGGCATCATTGAAACGGATCAATAAACGCCATTGTTGTTCGTCATCTACAATATTTCTCAATTATAAGATAAAGGTTCTACGACTCAGACACGAATACAAAAAATACAATAATTCTGGATTGCGCGAATATAAACTGATACCATGCAATAAGACAAAATGCTCGCAGACTTGTTTATGATGTCGTAAGATGTTCGAGCGGCTGGAATATGAAGTGATTTCGCACTAGTGTGTCTTGGATCGGTATATCTGAAATTAACATATAAAAACAACCCAAAGAAGACAAAAGTAGTGGATATTGAAGTCATAAATAAAATTACTCAAGTATTTCTTGATCGTACCAGTACGTGGGTGTAGGGGTACTATAAATATCATGAGTTCTATCGCAGAGGTACTTGAGGTTATGATGAGTTGTGGTAGTATTCAATGGTTTATTTGTACGTTCGTTGAGAAAAAAAATATTTAAAAGTACATATGTACATACATACATATTTAAATTTTACAGAGATGCTGGGAGGTCTTTTTTACTGGCCGACGGTTTTAAGTTTTATTTTTTTTTTATTTTTTACTGACATTCTTCTAATGACAACAATATTTAGTAGTTAATTCCAGTGAAACTGATTCAAATGTCTAATTTATTCTGATTTATTTGACCATTGTCTCCAGTTTTCAATTACTAATCATAATCGATAAAAAAAATCTTTTACTGAATTTGTCTGTTAGGTCAGTAAACTGCCTAGGCATAATATTTTTAGTCCATTCAAAAAACAAATGGCTCGCGCATCAATATTTTATCATTTTACCTTAATCCTCCTCAAATAACACCAACACGTAAATTCCAGAATTATAAATTATTTAAAAACAATTCCGCACTTTCGATCTGCTCAGGTAAAATCCCGTCCATAAATCATGATATCCTCTTTGTGTCCATAAAATCCATCGACACAAGACAACATTTTGTTTGTGTATCACAATGCTGTGACAATACACAGAGCGGAACTCGGGGTAATTCAACTAAACCGGATATCCATACAGAATAGCATCAGCGACCAGTAGAGAACAAAACCTTGACTGTCCGAAGGCCTTACACTATGACGAAACGCGGTATATAAAAAAGGAGCCCAGCCCAAGCTCCTTATACAAATTCCCAGTTATTTCAAGCATGTACTCTATAATTCATAAAAATGTTGTCGTGCTACTGAGGTGAGGGTGAGCCATCAGGGCAACAGAATGAAAAATATTTCCTTTTAATCAACAACAGAAGCAGAAATGTACAAACAAAAAAACATAAAACAGAACAGAACAGCGGCTAAAAAAGTATTCCAGGAAATGTCGCGCAAACGAAGGACCTATGAGACAATCAAGACGGACTTGAACTGAAGAGACTACCACTTCGGAATTGATATCTGCAACACAGAGAGAGAGAGTGCGAACGAAAAGGGGTAAGATCAGTTGAACGAATCTGACAAATTCGCCAACATTGCTAGTAGCCATTCTCGTTTACCTTTTTAATTACAGCTGAAAGGGTTTCATTCCGCATTCGCCGCTGCTATACTGCCAAGTCGCTATCCCATAACTCTTGAAATAATCAAAAAGTCCTTTTTCAAAATCGGGACGATTCGACGGTATTCGCAAAGGTTTCTGCATTTGTTTCGTCCTTCCCGTAGCAGAGTTCACCCACTGCCACCAACCAACCAACCACCATTTGAACGACATGACTAACTAACGATGGCACAGCTGCGGATTATTTTTCCTGGTCGAGCAAAGTTACTTTTAATCCCATTCAAAGCCATAGAGAACGAAGAGTCGTTTCGTTTTATCCTTTCTGGCCGGCCAGCAATATAATAAAACCCCTTGTGATGACCCTCAGGTACAATTGTCTCGAAATCGAAAGTAATTTGAAAACAATTTGCTATCCCCTAAGCGTTTCGGTGCGGTCGTATATTATAAGCGAAACCGAATTGCATGGTGTTGTTGTTCAGTTTTTTGGTGAAGAGTATGAGTTACCGTTCGTGGACAACATTTTAAGGATTATTGGATAATCTAGGCCGGTATGTGAGTCATTTGCAGATTATTGTGATAAATTGTGCATTTATTGGAGGACTTATCTTCCTGTTTGTGAAGAATGAAATCAGAGCCGGAGCCATGTAATACAAATTTATCCGATATCCTTATCGACAACCCACAAAATCACCTTAAGGTAAAATCTACCTTATCGCCATACATGTCGTTCATTCGTTACGCTTTTATAAATTTTTTAAGAAGAACACATGTCCATGTGCGGCCGTACAGTCCTTTTTATACCACTCCCGTTTCGTCATTCTTTTGTCGTTCCGATAAATCGCCATGAAAGAAGGATACGACGACATTCTATAAAGGATCACAAGGAGGTTTCTGTAAAACGCCCAAAAAACAACCAAACTCTGAGCCAAGAGGGAAAACTTACAGCCCCGATATAAATAACACAGGAGAACAATTTTGACACTTTTTTCTGTTTTTTTGAATTTTGCACCTAATTTATAGTAAAACGGCCTCGCTGATTCCAAAAATGCAGTCCGTTTTTCCCCTATACGTCAGGTTTTTGAGATATCGTGTTTTTTTTTAATTTTACGGAAAATTACAAAAGGCCCCCTTAAAAAACCACTTTTTTAAAAAGCTACGGGGTTGCATCCTTGTGCAGGACCTTCTAGTACCTGTATACAATATAATTTAAAAGCAATAAAAAAAAGTAATTTCTCGCTACCTGGATTTTTTGTTATAAGTTGTGAAATTCTCCGGCATTTTTAAGGCTCTTTTATGTAAAAAAATGTATTTAAAGGCCTCTGTTTCAGTATGTTACCCTGTTATGGTGCTCTTAACTAGTGTAATGGAAGCCTCTAGTATCCCTCGTCGAAAGTGTCTCAACACCCGGACTCACTTTTGCTATATATGGGGCAGTTATACATTTCTAAGTCAGAGGGCCAAAATATGAACCTTTGTCCACCAGGCATATCATATGTGTAAACCTCAAGATGGTTTGCTTCCTGCTCGGTCAGCAACGTGGATATACCGATATCCGTGCTTTTTGTGTATGTGGGATAGTAGAGCTCGCGATGAACATTGGACACAAAGAAATTGGCCCCCGAGATCTGATCTGAAGGCTAGTGATCCAAATATTGTTCATGAACTGCTTGTGAATCGAAAAAAAATTATTTTTCCGCCGTTGCATATAAAACTAGGCCTGATAAAACAATTTGTAAAAGCTTTACTAACAGAAGGAAATTGTTTTAAGTATATGATGTCGGCACTTCCTGCGCTATCAAACGAGAAAATAAAGGCTCGTGTATTTGACGGTCCACAAATTCGGCAGCTTCTTAGAGATACAAATTTTATTGAATCAATGAAAGAAAATGAAAAGACAGCATGGCTGGCATTTGAGAATATAGTCGAAAACTTTCTCGGCAATATACGTGCATCGAATTATGTGATTGTAGTCGAGCAACCATTGGACAGTGTTCAAAGGCTTGGCTGCAACATGACCATCAAAATCCACGTTTTACACAGCCATCTAGATGAATTTCCGGAAAATCTTGGAGCTGTGACTGATGAGCAGGGAAAGCGATTTCATCAAGGTTTAAAAATCATGGAAACTCGATATCAAGGCAGATGGGATGCGAATATGATGGCGGACTATTGTTGGAGCATAAAACGGGACTGTCCTGAAATTGAACACTCGAGAAAAAGCTACAAACGAAAATTTTTGCCATAATTTTTTTTTCAGCTCTTAGGTAATATTGTTAAGATGTAAAATCAAAATTTATAAATAAAAAAATTGTAAAGAGTTTCGTTTGTTTTGATTTCAATGAAGGGAAGGTTTGTATGGGGGCCAAAATTTGAGCCCCCTGTATCTCAAAAACTGGACGTATAGGAGAAAAACGGTTTGCATTTCCGGATTCTACGACCAAAAATTAGCTAGAAATGAATATCAAATCGAAATAAACAAAATGCTGTTCCCCTGTGTAATCTATTGGTAGATTTCTTGTTGTCGTCGTCGTCGCCGTCGCCGGTAAAAGGAACACAGGGATACAGTGAATAATTATGGGCTACACATTAATTTAAGGTTCGTACCATTGATCATCAATAATTCATATAATAAGACTCGACCCGTAAGCGAAACATGCTATGTGTGTCCATTTTTCTTATGAGACATATACTGGAGTACACGTGTATAAGAAATAAGGAGGAAGTGATCCTGAAAGAAGTGTGTCCCAAGAATAGAAGAAATAGAAAAGCGCAATTGGAGACATGATTGGAAAGGGTTGTCTGGGAAGTGAAATGTTCATGGGAAAATGATTACACGAGTATTGGATATATGAATTATGCGTTACGCGACATGGATGGATGAATAGATGAAATGAGACAGTTTGTTGTTACTTAGTGGAACACTTGTATAATCCTAACAATTTTAGAGACATGATACGGGGTCTATCGTCGCCAACAAAAACCATAGCACAGTTTGCTGCAAAATTAAGGTGACCAACTTTGATAGAAGCCAATGCTGGACAAACAGCCAAAACACATATTTTTTACCATTTATATCTCAAACTAAGCAAATGATCTGACATTCTACTTACGTCCTCACCCCCAAATTAGTTTATTCTTAGAAAAACCCCCAGGACTAAAGGGGGTCCTTGACCTAATTTAAATTTCGAAAAACAGCATGCCCATAACTCCGCCAATTACAGTACAGTAGACGGCTAAATTTAGGTTTATCGCTTTTGGTGGACGGACACCATTATACTACACAAAAAATAATAAGCTCGATCGGATAAAAACTAGAGATGTCTTCCACATTAACACATTAACCGAGTAGTGCGTATAAGAAAAATAAAATACATATTACTTAGGTCACTTTATAGAGAGGTACCTTCAGTTTTAATCCGATTGAGCTTAATTTTTCTGGGGGGTATAATGGCTACAAACTTAAATTCAATCTACCGTAATTTCGGGGGTAGTATGTGCATGCCGTTTGACTGGGATTAAATGGGGTGACCACGGTGCTCCTTGACCGGAGTCGAATCAATTTTCAGCAAAAATCATCTGCAACTTTATAAGAACACTCACACCAGTGTAACGTACGGTATTCCATTTGTTTGGTGGAACACGACTCCCAACCACCATCAGGGACTCCCTAGCGTAGTTACGCAGAGTAGCAAAAATTGTTGGGTCATTAGAATATAGAAGCTGTTGAACAAGTTAGAAGTGCTCTTCTTTGCTACAAAGCAGTTTTAAGCGAGAGTTACAATGGCCATTTTAGTGCTGAGGTGATGGGGAGGCCTCGATATGAGCGAAGTCCTGGGTAATTGCCGGGCCTCGCACCTCCTAAAGCTACTATTGCTTATTCAATTTGCCCGCCCTCATTAAATTTGGAATATTTTAAGCGGAACTTTTGTTCTGTTCTGCTGAAATTGTTCGAAAATTAAACACTAACCGTAACCCCTACAAATTGTAAAACGCGGTTTCCAATAAGGAATTATTAACCATTCCAATCATCAAATAAGTTAAACAAAAATGACGAAGAAGGCTAAGGATTCACGAAGCGTAAAGCTCGAACCTCGCACGTATCTATTAAAGTACAAAGCGTTAATTGAAAATAAGTATAGAAGTAAATAAACGAAATTTTTCCTGAGTATTCATTTATTGAAACAACGTACGAGTATTAATAGCGTTAAGGCGGTTAACTACGATAGAACAAAAAAGCCTTAGCTCTGGAATGCGTGCATTTATAAGATTTAGCAATATTTGTATAGGTCTGTAGGTTTCAAAATTTGAATAGCCTACCGGCGGCAAATGTGTTAATCTACCACCTTAGCCTTCATGCAGTCACATTATGAATCCTTACCTTAGAAAACACTTTTACAGTACAAAATATTGATCAATATTAGTTCGCGTAAATACTTAAAAAAAAAAAATAACAGGCGCGACAATCCAACATTGGACTAAGGCCGCAGGATGTGTTAGTGACATCCTATTTCCAAGATCTTATCTGCTTTTTGATGAGGTAATGAGATCAGCATCACGCTCAGCAGTGTTATTTATCCCCATAAATGGGTACTCGTTTAACATCTGAGTGAGATCATAGTCCGTCACAAGCTCGTGAGTTCGAAAAACACAATGGAACACGGTGAGATTCGAACTCATGAGCCTGTGCACCGAAGGTGCGCGCACTAACCGCTCGACCAGCCAGACTAAAAGACGTAAATACTTAAGTACATAATAAAAAACGGAATACCTATACGAGGAGCAAGTAAAAAATAAGGTTCCCACATTTTTTTCAGGCGTAAGCCATTTTTTATTGCAATAAATAAGTATACCATCTCAAAGCTTGTACTTTAAACTATTTTTCTACATAGTCGCCAGATTTTTCTACGTATTTTTCCTGACGAGTTATCCACTTCTGAAAACCCGCTTCGAATAACTCCACCGCTATGCCGCCGATCCGGGGTTGCGCCATTGTTTCGACTGTTCTTTTCTTTCCGGAGTGACGTAGTGACACCATGTTTCATCTTTCGTAATAATGGAGTTCAAGAATTCTCTCCGATCTCGGATTTCACACCTGGCGGTGACGGTGATAGCGGGCTCCATCGCGGATGGCTGTTAGGCCGGCACTGAGCGTGAGCGTCGCAGCGATCGCTCCCGGTAGTGGGAATGGAGTTGAGGGACCAA
Organism: Microchrysa polita; assembly: GCA_949715475.1. NCBI lineage: Eukaryota > Metazoa > Arthropoda > Insecta > Diptera > Stratiomyidae > Microchrysa > Microchrysa polita. Next base: position 126,026,675 of record OX454415.1, on the reverse strand, counting down.
CAATCAAGGCGGTGTTGCCGGGTTTCACCTAGCATCTCGCGCGGCGAGTGTACAGCGTTGGAAACTTATTTTTTACTTGCCCTCTGTACTTCTAAGTAAATATCGTGAGCAGGTTTAATTTAATTGTGGGAGCTGCAGAACACTTTGAATGTTTTTCGGGATAGTTTCTGGACATACATACATGTAAAATACAGGACTTTCTCGCAGGATCCGCAACGCTTGGTCGCCTTATGCAAAATAAAATCAGTCTCTGATTTTCTCCAGAAATTCATTGAAATTTTCCCCAAAATCTCACCGTAAATTGTTGAAGCGACTTGAAATGCCTTTCCACTGAATTACTAAAACATCAAAGTTCAAAAATATTTTACAGTCCCTCGCTCGGATGGCTCCAGTATCAATCGATTTATAAAGATTACGTTTTGTGTTACAAAATTCTTTCTTTATCATTCCATGTGTACGTTTACTTTTCATAAGAAATACGTATTAGATTTCTCATTTAGAAATTGTATAATCTCAAGTGGTGTCTAATGCAAATAGGCTCAGCATCAAAATATGTATAGAGCAATCTAATATTCATATTAAGTCTAGAACTTTTAAGACACTTGATACTAAGGAAATTTTCAAATAATTCTCTATCGTTCAAGTGTCTTATACATGCATAAATGTTACAAAAGCCCTGCCATACTGCTCATATATATGAATATTACATTAATATCTGAGACTTACACCGTCTAAGCATTATTGATGATCAAGAAGATGCTCCTGCTGTACATATCAAAAGCTGGGAATGTGTTCTGCTGGACTATGTCTAAACATAGAATTGACCCTTCAATTAGAATGCCCGAGATTCGTCTGTCTGTATGTCTATAGTGTGTTCATCATAAGCCCCCAGAATGCTCCAAGTGAATTTACTATTACTTATTGGTATGTACAATTTGTACACATATGTACCTTCTGGAAGAAGATTATCTTTCTCATATGAAGTGCCAGGAAATCATCATTTATGTTAGACTGGAAAATTTTTTGGTATTTATCATCATGGACATAGTTTTGATAACACATGACATGGTCATATTCGGTAGCCAAAGTTGTAAGACTGTAAGCAAACATTTTTATGTTATTATCTAATGTATCAAATGAGCTATCTCTACATACATATTAGACTTAATATAATTTCAAAACATACGAAACGACGGACGTTATGATATCAGAGAAGAAAGCTGAGCTGAGAAAGGGAAAGGGAAAATTACGAGAATTGATCTCAATAACACTTCGATGTTACTAAATATTATTGTGACAAATAACCTCTATTTTCCAGTGATTATTTTTAACAGGAACAAAAGATGAGGAACTTTTGACCTAATGATGAAAATTACTTCCTTGTAGGTTTTTTTATTTTAAAATTAAATACAGTCAAACCTGTTAATCGGACCAGTCTTTAATTGGACCACCTTCTAATTGGACCACCCTCGGTCAATTTTGTTTGGTTTTTCATACAAAATAACCTTTATAAACGGACCACCTCTTAATCGGACCATGGACCACCATCGGTGACTCCAATTGGATGGATCAGTACTAGACGAACCTCCACAATCGGACCAACCACTGGGTTAAATCTCCAAAATTTGACCAAAACTGCAAATTGGTAACTTCTGGAGCAGTGCGAAATTTGTTTAAATTTAACACACGGACCAACATACAGTTTACTTTACAGAGTACTTCCTAGTTCCAGGCAACGTGGCAAGACATTTTGTTTAAAAAAAAATCTTAGAAATTTCGTTACTACATTCACTTAAGTTCTTTTACAATGAGCTATATTATTCTCCATGGCCACTGGAATTTTCGTAGACGGCGAGTTTCTGCGAGTTATATGGCAAGTTATACAGAACGCATGAGAACCAAATGTATCGAGGATTGATTGAACCCTGATCCCCATATTGGGAAATTTCGGTGAAACTGTGTGTGTGCGGAGAATTTATAATAAGGAACTTAGAAAAATCACAAAGCAGTACGGTGCTGAGCAGTTTCTAAACATTAATTGCATAGTGCATACGTGACCTTTGTATACAAGTCCAATGTTCATGAATAAGTAGTAGTAGTCTAAATTTCAATTTTTCCGTTTAAAATAATTTTCTTATACTTTTCTGGCATCCCTTGGTAATCGGACCACCTGCTAATCGGACCGAATTTGATCGGTCCCGTCAGTGGTCCGATTAGACAGGTTTGACTGTAGATACAACAAACTCGTTGCTTACAATTTTAACGGAATTAATAAAGTGTGTTCTTTGGTACGAACCATCATTGCTTATTTGTTTACTTGAGCCCTCATTCATATAATATCTGTGTATAATCATCTTTCCTTCACTTTTCCAAATATTTTTCCTACATAGTCGAATTAGTTCCACTATAAGTGTCCGTTATTCTTCCGTTGTTCCTGTCAAGCCACAAAGATTTGGGAAAAACTTATACATAGTGACTAAGGTTCCTTACAACGAAAGAAAGTTTCCCCATATACACTTCCTATATCTTTATTTTCGCCTAAAGTATTTCCGGCACTCGCACAGTCACTTTTCATTTCACTCGAAAATAACATGGGGACTTTTTTTTCGATTTTATTACTTGTCTTTATGATAATTGAAATTGACACATTCCTATGTAGGATACGATGTGAGTTTTTAAACTAAAAAACTAGGGGTGGAAAGATCAGATATAAAAACCGCATTCCCTTCTGATGTTCACAACTCCGACAGAAAAACAAAAACAGACAAGCATGCCAAAAGAGAGGAAAAGGGACAGGAATGTACAGAAAATATATCTCAATCTAAATCAGAATAAAAACATGTCATTTAGTTTGTGAAATAAAAAACGGCGACAAGTTATATGTTAGTGTCTATTTTTATAACTTCGTCCCAGAATTAAAAAGAAAACATGTATGCAATTATTTGTATTATACAGATAGGAAAGGATCGTTTTTCTTCATCTTACATTTTTTTCCGATATGTATAACATATAAATAATTTTGAAAGATCTGTATTGAATGATGATTTCAACAGATGTGTACCATTTCCCAATACTAATTAGGACCTCATGTTGTTATGACGCCGGGCATGATGACAGATAATTATGTTGGAAAATATAAGTGTGAACTAATTGTGACTTATCGTTCCATTCTATACACCAACTGCGGTGCATGTCTGTAGTAATTATGGCATGGCAACTTACCAGCTCTATGGGAACTACGCGGAACTTTGTCTGTTTGGAGGAGAAGAGCCCCAACGGGAGAAATATCGAGTTATTCAATTTCGGAAATGTCACATTGGAATCTTTGCACTTGAGACCTCTAAGCGTCTATAGCTCAGTAGGTAGAGTTGCTGACCTTGTGACTGAAGGTCGGAGGTTCGAATCCCGATTGGGACGAAACTTTTTTCCCTCAATTTCCTCAATTTTTGGTATTTTTTCCCAAAGTTTTGTGGTTTCGTACAGATAGACACACTCATCAGGTCTTGTGTCTGTTGTCTATCTGTGCACAAGACGACCACTTGAATTTTAGCGGGAGAATTCTATGGAGATTTGATTTGCCGTGAAGGCTACCACCATGACGCTCGACCGTGCAGGTCTGTACCGGTGTTGAATGCTCACATTGCTTTGGGAGTTGTGATGGTAGTTAGATATTTTTCCCTCTCGAATTTACAATTACTGTATTAATTCTGATTCCCAAATTTCGTGGGTTCGAATTTTAACTAATTGTGACTTATCGTTCCATTCTATACACCAACTGCGGTGCATGTCTGTAGTAATTATGGCATGGCAACTTACCAGCTCTATGGGAACTACGCGGAACTTTGTCTGTTTGGAGGAGAAGAGCCCCAACGGGAGAAATATCGAGTTATTCAATTTCGGAAATGTCACATTGGAATCTTTGCACTTGAGACCTCTAAGCGTCTATAGCTCAGTAGGTAGAGTTGCTGACCTTGTGACTGAAGGTCGGAGGTTCGAATCCCGATTGGGACGAAACTTTTTTCCCTCAATTTCCTCAATTTTTGGTATTTTTTCCCTACTGAGCTATAGACGCTTAGAGGTCTCAAGTGCAAAGATTCCAATGTGACATTTCCGAAATTGAATAACTCGATATTTCTCCCGTTGGGGCTCTTCTCCTCCAAACAGACAAAGTTCCGCGTAGTTCCCATAGAGCTGGTAAGTTGCCATGCCATAATTACTACAGACATGCACCGCAGTTGGTGTATAGAATGGAACGATAAGTCACAATTAGTTAAAATTCGAACCCACGAAATTTGGGAATCAGAATTAATACAGTAATTGTAAATTCGAGAGGGAAAAATATCTAACTACCATCACAACTCCCAAAGCAATGTGAGCATTCAACACCGGTACAGACCTGCACGGTCGAGCGTCATGGTGGTAGCCTTCACGGCAAATCAAATCTCCATAGAATTCTCCCGCTAAAATTCAAGTGGTCGTCTTGTGCACAGATAGACAACAGACACAAGACCTGATGAGTGTGTCTATCTGTACGAAACCACAAAACTTTGGGAAAAAATACCAAAAATTGAGGAAATTGAGGGAAAAAAGTTTCGTCCCAATCGGGATTCGAACCTCCGACCTTCAGTCACAAGGTCAGCAACTCTACCTACTGAGCTATAGACGCTTAGAGGTCTCAAGTGCAAAGATTCCAATGTGACATTTCCGAAATTGAATAACTCGATATTTCTCCCGTTGGGGCTCTTCTCCTCCAAACAGACAAAGTTCCGCGTAGTTCCCATAGAGCTGGTAAGTTGCCATGCCATAATTACTACAGACATGCACCGCAGTTGGTGTATAGAATGGAACGATAAGTCACAATTAGTTAAAATTCGAACCCACGAAATTTGGGAATCAGAATTAATACAGTAATTGTAATATAAGTGTGTTTTACATTCTTGCTGAGTATCATTATAAATGTTAGACCAAATATATTATTGATTAAATGGAAAATTATATGTTTTTTTTAGTTTTTTTTTTTTCAAAAATTAGATTAGATTAGATTAGATTTTTCAAAATTAACTATGTATTTAAAAACGATATCCTCATTATTAAAAATTTTGTTTTTACTCGTTTAGCGGCTCTTATAGTCATTTTGTTAGGTATCTACTCGATCAATAGCAACCAAATTCTAAAAGCGAACATTTGCCACAGTACATTATGAATTATGCCATACGAAGTTCAAAGTAGCTAAAGTTGGACAATTTTATATTGAGACGAATCATAATTTTTCTTTGAATACATTTTTTTATTGAAACATAAAGGACACCCAGCAGGGTTTTATATGGCACTAATAACTTCCCGGACAAATGGATTTCATAGTTTTACTACCCTTTTGAGATTAGTTTCCATAATTATTTTGTATATTTCAAAATTTTCTTGGGTAAAATAGGGGAAATTACTTTTGGAAAACTACATTGGTAAATGGTCAGGGCCGGTCTTAGACTAAACTGCGCCTAAGGCGAATTTTGTGGAAGTGCGTCTATCTAGTGTGATTCCTATTTCATTTCAATATCTGTGTAAATTGCAGTTTCATTGAATTTAGATAAATCAATCCGATCTTGGCCTATAGAAGATCAAGTACAAAAGAATCAAAATTAACATTTTTTATATTGTTCAAGCTTGAAATTGAACTCAAGGGTCTTGTTTTTTTAGAACTCTTAATAAATTGTATTTTTATTTATTGATAGATCAACGGACAGTAGTCTTTTTTACAATATTATATAATGTTGCTGTCTTATCATTAAACATTTTATGAAAAACATTAATTTATTATTATCATTTTTTTTGTAGCAAAGTAGTAAAAAGAAAAAGGAGAAGAAAAAGAATATAATATATTTATAGTGCAAAATATTCAGTAGTTCCAAGTTCCAACCGTAAAAAAAAAAATAAGAAATTAAAATACAGATTATAAAAATTCTTCTACTAATTTAAAAACTATTCTTTTGAATTCATGTTTCCTTCCAAACAATAATTTGATCCTAAATTTCCAATTGATTTCAGTCGCTCAATAGGGGAATTACATAGGTAGTTGTAACGAATGTAAATTAATAAGAATATATCGTGTTTCCGTGTATTTCTGATAGGAATTTGGAATGAAATATGGTACAGAATGAATGAAATCAAATCTTCTATCCAATTGATCATGGAACCACTGAAGCCATAGTTTTTCAATTTAAGTATTAACAGGTCGAAATTCACTTTAGCAAATTATTTTTTAAAGTCAGCGTAAATCGAGTGCACCTATGTATGTTCGACTTACGAAGGATTTAAAAGTAAAACATCCATAACTTAAAATATGAGTAGCTGTAGATTTATTCTTTTACAAAATCCGTGCTGGTTATAAGTGGTGGAATAATAGAGGTTAAGCAGTCGGTTACCACATTATTAAATATTTTAGGGATAATTGAAGGAATACTAACTGGTGGTGGAGAATATTGTTTTTTTGTATCTTATGTTTTTGGGGTACTGAGCCCGAATTCGAAGCTTCCCTCCAAAATTTCGTTCCGAAACAGGATCAAAATCGCGAAAAAAACGCCAATCAATTGAAACGATATCGCTTAATGCATTTTAAATATACATATCGTGTTGGACCGATAATCGTGTTTTCTCTAACATGTTCATGCACAGGTTTTCGGAGTTATAAGCCAAAAAAACGGAAAAACTCAGAAAATTTTCGTTTTTTTTTTGCGGTTTTCGCCCTGTTTTGCACACGACACCCCAAAAAAAACATATGAAACAAAAAAAAACATTTCTCCACCATATTTTGCAGTGTAGTCATCCAATGACTACACTATCAGGGAAAATAAGAAAACTATCAATAGCCTGCAAGGAAATTCAGAATACGCGGGCCACGAGATGAACACTCAGCGATCGTGGTTCATCAACCGGCTCTGAGCACGATCTACTTATACATTTTTAAAGATGGTCAGCATAATCATTTTATTTATTTTTATTTTATTGTTTTTTTTTTTTTAATAATTCGATTTAATTACTATTTAATACTATTTAATGAAAACAAATATTCTAAAATAGTAAAATCACAATAATTCGATCTATAAGGACCTCTGCGCCAACCTTCTTGAACCAACAAGAAAACATCTAATTTCAACAGAATTCTGTTACCAAAATATCAACAAACAAGAAACCATTTAGACATGCGCTAATCATCATGGGGCAATAATGGTACAGTAGAGCGTCGATTATCCGAACTAATGTCGACAAGGAGTGGTTCGATGCTCTACTGTATTTATATGGAGCCCATTTACCCTCGAACTTGTCAAACTGAATTTAAGTTGAGGGAAGAAATTTATATTTCAGCTCAAAAGATTGGCATCTGATTTGGTATTTATTCCAATTAATTAAATATCCAGAAAAACCCTACACATTTAAACCGCACCTTTTGGCTGATTTAGATAAACTTTCTTCAAGATTTAAAAAAATTTCATCCCTGACTTGCAAGTTATACTGGTTTTTTTTTAATTATCTAAGCGGGCAATTCTTGTAGTATTTTCAGTGGTTTTTTTCGGTGATTTTCGAAATATCAAATATCAAAACTACATTTTTTTTTTATTTCGATGAGAATTTGTGTGGCTATTTGATAAAAAGTACAGGGCGCAGTTATGTTTCTTGTGTTAAATCTCGCTAGCGCACGGCCTTAACAACTCCAGTACCAGCACGTCCTCTGAGTCGTTCATGGGACTATTCATGTTATAACCCTCTCGGAAATTTCTGTCAGAATTTAAGTCTAAAGCTTGGAAAACCCCAAAAAATCCATGTACAACCGGAGTACAAAAAAAATACGCCTAATGTTTTTCAAAGTCAGGGAAGTTCACTGAGCCAGAATCCCAAAAAACATCATAGATGATAGCATATAGGCTAAATTTCCGATTGTCATTGCATTTCGAATTTAATCTATTTACTAAAATTTAGTTTTACAATTTTAAAGTATTTCTATAAATAAAAGGCGCGACAATCCAGCATTGGCCGCAGGATGTGTTAGTGACATCCTATTTCCAAGATCTTATCTGCTTTTTGTTGAGGTAATGAGATCACCATCACGCTCAGCAGTGTTATTTATCCCCATAAATGGGTACTCGTTTAACATCTGATTGAGATCATAGTCCGCCACAAGCTCGTGAGTTCGAAAAACACCATGATCCACGGTGAGATTCGAACTCTTGACCCTGGGCACCGACCTAACCGCTCGACCAGCCAGACTAGTATTTCTATGCTTAAGTCATATTAAAAGTTTGGCAAACGATAACTTGAATATTCACAAAAAAACATATTTTTTACACACTTGCGTGTTAATAGCATGAGCAAAATAATTGGAAGTGCTTTGTATTGAATACTAAAATCGATTTGATTTCGGGTAAGAATTTTCATACAAATCCTATTAATCCTAAATTATAGTACACTCGAAAAAATGTTACTCCAATAATAGGAGGAAGCTTTTTTTCCTTTTATTATAGTAATTGATTTACACCACGATATGAACGCGAGTAATTTTAGGCTTTACGGTGTAAATATTTACTACAAAATTGTTGTAAATCTACAAACGGTAATAAGTAAACTTGCACACATAAATAAGTAAACTTACTCTCAGACTTATGTAAATTTAAATCAGAAATTAACAAATTTGCAATTTGCATTTGGAAAAAATGTAAATTTACACCGGCAAATGTGTAAATTTACATCCGAGTTTATAATATACAGTGCGTACTCAATAATCCGGACCAATGAAAACCAGGGTCGATCCGGACTACAGAGGAATTCGGACTAGTGGAAGCCTTTAATTTGCTCTAAATTTCGAGAAAATGGACGAATTTAATCAAACTGTTCGAAGAATCTGTTTTCTATTTCCGAAGAATTTCACTCTGTAATTCTAGATTTTGTTGTTTCCAAGAACAAAGAAAAATGTCGTTTTTATTTCGGACGATAATATCACTGTTATCATGAGAAAAAAGTGAGATTCGGATTAGAGAAGCTCTTGAAATTCGGACTACAGAGTGTACAATGCAATCTTTGAGGTGATCCGGATTACTGGAAATTCGAGGTTTCGAGGCTTCGGATTATCGAGTACGCACTGTATAATCTAGAGCTCGCTACGCTCGCGTTGTTCGCTTCGTTCACAATTTGAAACAATTTTAAATTTATGAGCGATTTTGACTCCCAACCAACCTCCTAACTATACCTATAAATATTCGCCTCGCCAAATTCAACGCCTTCAACTAAACTCTACAGTGGTAAAAAAAAACACAGATGGTTCAATGTTCAGTGTGATTTATTTGAATGGAATCAAAATCAGTAGAGAGCGATATTATAAACAATGTTTTTCGTTTTGTTTTCTGGCGAACAAATAAACAACGAAGACGGTTTGCCAACACGCGAACAGGCAACATACAGCTGACTGTGCGAAAAGCAGGGAAATTCGAGGAACTGAATCCGCTTGAAATGGAATGGAAGAAGTTGGAATAATCGGAATTCGTGGGATAAGTTCTTCCTCTCTTTTGAATTTTCCCTTGATGATCGTCGCTTGAATCACATTGTTCATCAGTTTCTTGACGGACAACCGCGAACCGTTGCACAATTTTCGATGATTCAGTTTCCGTAACATGTTTATGATCGATCCCACCTTCAGCTGTAAATTATGCGGCGCGGCTCCTGGCACATCAGGCGAGTTCAAAAACTCCGTTGGTCGCTTCATCCTCGTCGATCACGGTGTCAACAGATTTGTACGAATTTATGAAAATTCAGCAGCCGATGGGTCGTTCTGCAATGCTCGGCATTCAAAAGCGGCACATTTATTCGAACTCGTTCGGCCAGCTCTTCTCGATCATAATCTTGCTACCGCTGCAAATCGCGATTAATTGCATCGTCCACCACACGATTTGGCGCTAGCATTCCCAATTTCGACAGCAGACTGCCGCACATGTGCCCGGTCATGTCTTCGATAAGAACTAACGCTTCGTTGCGCATCTCGTCGTTAATTTCAAGATCGAAATTCGAAGTTGTTATGCGAACTCTATGCTAAATGTCCACAGCCATCTCGTCCTTGTATTTGTTCCATAATGCAGTCTGGATACGCCAATATGAACAGAAGAAGATGCACTAAGCTTCTTCACCCAAAATTAAACGCAAAACACACAATGAATTCTACAATTTTTCTAAATTATCAAAAGCTTCATAACGAATTTTCCACCTTTGCATCGTCTAAAATCATCAAATCATTCGATAAAATTCAAAACTTTCTTCCTGAATTTCCCGAGTTTTCTACTAAGAATTTTATATTTCTTCATTCGAAAAGCTATTGTAGAAAAATTGCAAGAAAAAAAAATTTTTTCCATTTTTCCAATTTTCCGACTTTTCCGGAGGATTTTCGCAAAATGTTCTTTCGTAAAAACCTTCTCCTGGTAATTGCAAACAACTGAACAAAAATTTGAACCAAATCGGTCCAGCCGTTCTCGATTGATGAATTACTTGGATTTTTCCAATTTTCCGACATTTCCGGTGGGGTTTTCCAAAATTTTCTTTTGTAAGAACCTTCTCCTGGCAATTGCAAAAAAACTGAAAAAAAATTGAGCTAAATCGGCCCAGCCGTTCTCTGTTGATGAATTTTCCGATTTTTCTAATTTTCCCGACTTTTCCGGAGAGTTTTCCTAACATTTTCTTTTGTAAAAAACCTCTGCTGGTAATTGCAAACAACTGAAAAAAAAATTGAACCAAATCGGTCCAGCCGTTCTCAATTGATAAATTACTTCGATTTTTCCAATTTTCCGACTTTTCCGAAGGGTTTTTTCGAAAAAATTTTTTTCATAAAAACCTTCTCCTGGCAATTGGGAGCAACTGAAAAAAAAATTTGAACTAAATCGGCAACAGCCGTTCTCAATTCATGAATTTTTTCGATTTTCCAATTTTCCGAATTTTCCGGAGGGTTTTTCCAAAATTTTCTTCCGTAAAAACCATCTCCTGGTAATTGCAAACAACTGAAAGAAAATTTGAACCAAATCGGTCCAGCCGTTCTCAATTGATGAATTACTATACATTTTTTTCGCTCCATTTTTATATATATATGTAGACATTTTTATATATATAGATTTACGGCAGCCGTTTCTTCGATGTAAATCGTCCTGGAGCTACCCATTATTCAATCCCCTTCGGTTCAAGAGCAAAAAAGCGCTACAACAACAACAACAATATGATGCTCACACAAACGCACTTCGGACGAAACAGACTTACTGCACACAGAACAAGCCACGTGTGAGATACAGGAAAATGCAATAATGCACTAAAGTATTGTAACACACTCAGTTTTACACAAATATAGGTGTAATTTTTAACACGAAAATCGTAATATTTCATGAAAATAATAATGTGTAATATTACACTATTCTGTGGGTTTACTAGAACTTTTGTTGGAAAATAAACGTTTACTGTAATTTTGCGAGAAGAAAGGTGTAAAATTCAACGAGTTTTCGATGTAAAATTCAACCTTGTTTTTACAGTGTAGTTTGTTTAGCTACCGAAAAAATGGGCCACAATCACACCCAATTATAATAAAGGTCGTTTTTTAAGTTTTCAATATCCAACACTATTTTAAACACATATATATCACCAACCTTCAAAAATAAATTAAAACCCTGGTCAACCTATGCCACTACAAAAGGCTAATTAAAAAAAATCTAATAAATTTAAATTAAATATAAATAGTCATAAATGTTATAATTCACTTGCAGGTTGTGTAACCCACTTTAGTTGCAATATCCTGTCAATTGGGAAAAATACATAATATAGTTTTGGCGTTAAAATATGAGAGTCTTATCTCCTTAGACACATAAAACACCATTTTTGAGGTAAAATGGTTTACTGTGCATAATGGTGCACTTTTCTACATTAAATTGTCGTCAAGTTTAATGTCAGAATGAAGAAAAATTTACAAATGCAAAAAAGAGAAGATTAATTCATATTTAAATTTCAGCAACCTCTACAACGACATATGTAGTGGTAAAACCGAACGAGGCTCTAGGAATAAGCGGGTTGGGGCGTCACCATAGCACCCACCATGTATTTTTATTTTTTTAAGTAACACATTGCTAGTCAATTAGCAATAACTTCTAAACGGACTTGCAGAGTTCAAATTTAAATCTTAATTTATCGAATTACCGTACCGATATGGACCTCCTCCACTCCATTTTATGACATCTCATCTTCCGGCAAATGTGAATCATACTCATATATTTTTTCACTAAAACACATCTGTGATCTACATAATTTTCAAGATTAAAAGTATCAAATGACTCTTGAAAAATTAGTTTTGTGCCAAAAGAAAATTACTAAGTAAACAAATCAAGATAAAATCGGACAAAAATCAATTTTTTTGAAAAGTCATTGAAATTAATTTGATAATTATGATGGTGATGATGATGATGAATGAATATTTTTCTCAAAATGTCTACTCACACTATGGCAATATAGCGTGCGTATAATTTTATAGGAATGTGCTGAACAAAAAATTTGGTAAGAAAATTGTTTGATGATTTCATCGTCAAAAAAATGAAACAAGACTTATTGAAAAAGGGAGCTCAATATAAACGCTAAATATCTTGTATACTTGCATTATGTATTTATATTTCGATATTTTAAAGACGAATATTTAGCATACATACAACGCGATTCGTTGTGTATTTTTTTCTGTTTTAGTTCAGCTTTGAATAGTAGACATCCGTAAAAGCAATTCTAAATTTTCCTTAATATTTAGTCAAGGCGTTAGTATCTACATGATCAGGATAACGATTACAAATTCTGTCTCGCAGGTTAGAGTGCAGAATAGACTCACTGACCTATTCGAATTGTACTCGTTAGTTAGTTTTCCCTGAAAAATCATATTACACGTATTTTTAAAGGAATTAGCAGTTGATAGGAGTACACGTCACCTATAGTTAGGTGCTGTAAAACAAGTATCAGCGTTACAAAGCAGAATAGCAAACTCAAAAACCAAATAAAAGACTATGCATCATTCCTACAATCTTTTTAACCATCTACACATCACATCATAGCCAAATTCAAAGGTACACCGTAATGAATTATACATCAGTGACCCAGAAAATTTGACTTTTAGCATCCATCATACTCAAGCCCTATGCCTCTTTCTAACGACATGTCAATTAGACGAATAAACAACTTCTGGTTGGCCTTGCACCCCTTTTTTTAGTTTGTTTGATGTTCTTCTATGAACAAGCGCATAACTTACCACAGGATGACTCCTTTTAAAAAGATACACCACTTTTCACATCTAATTACCATAACCAACCTTAACAACTCAATTTCACTCTTCTATTTCAGATCTCTACACAAGACTATGTGCATGTGGAAATTGACTAGAAGGCTTGAGTTGAGCACAATGGACACTACATAACAGAGTCGCGCAACGAGCCAGCCTCTCTAAAGTCCTTTTGTTATCAAAAGAACCACGAAGGTAGGTTGTTTGTCTTTTATATCTATTTTTGTTTAGACTTCTTCTTCTATACGTCATGTCTTTTAGTTATACATTTTCCAACGAAAATAAAAATGAGACAAATCTCTTTTAACCCTCGTTTTCAGAGCCGTATAGACGACAATAGATATTATTCCTATTCCTGGGCTTGCTTTAGCCTAGTAAAAAATGGTAAAGATAACAAGCACCAGTATGACGGTATGGAAGGGTACTAGTACACTCCATGCCGATGACTATCATGTTTACCTTTACAACTTTTCGTTTCTTTGCCTATGTCTACGACCCGCGGATACAAGCAAGGGGAAACCTAGAAAAATACAGATTGCAATGCGACACAGACCTAGTTGGCTATACACTATGTACATTATTTCGTTTTGGGGGATAACAAGCGGAAAAAAGGCCGAGGATTTTCTTCAGATTCCGAAAAGGATGCCTAAAAAGTATATGTGTATTGAAGTCGCTATTTGTATACCTATCTGGGGTTATAGCTGTTGTATACAATAGATAAATATTGCGAGTAGGCTTGTAAACAGGAAGTATCTACTAATTTGAAATTAGAAGGAGAGGGCATAAAAACATCCGCAAGAAAATTATGGCAACAAGGCAAATGGATAGGAAAAATTGTCTAAATTCCATCGTCGTCTACGAGGGGAAGATCGTAAAAATGAAATCAGTTTGAATTTAACAATAAGACACTTGAACGACAGATTGTCTGTCGATACAGATCCGTTGCGAAACAATCTGTGCAAACCTCATCCCTCTCATTTGGCTCCCTCTCTTCAATCTAAAATTCGGCAAACACACATCAAGCTCTCTACAAAACATGTAACGTGTCGCCTTCGGCTTTTTTCAGCCTTTTCCTTGCTCATTCCTATCAAAACTAATTCACCTTAATCCCGGTGACATTTTTTTTCGTTCGTTCTTTCGTCCGTAGCCGACGTTTATCTCAACGACGGATTTTTCGCTTTTTATGTTTCCTCATTTTTTTTTTAAAGGGGCCCGTTCCAACTAACAGGATGGGTTGTAAGATAAAAATTTTGTAGATAGACTGGTACTGGTATCTGGTATATTCGTAGTATCGCATTTGCCGCTTTCCAGGAGTGAGTGTTTACTCGATAATATGTATGAAAAAAACTCGAAAAAGTGAAGGAAACAAGAGGCGACAATCACTGACGAGCGGAGGCCGAAGAAAGGGCCAATGAGCCCAAGCCCACTAAATAGGGGTGCCATTTGATAAAATTGTTACGTGATGATTCAGAAATCTGTCTGGTGTGATTAGTTGCGGTATATCGGAAATGTTGCCGGACAGTTTTTTTTGTTGGGGTCTTTTTTTACGGGAAGGGTGTTATTGAACTACGAGCGGGTCATTACCAAAGTCGAGATAAGCCGTCGATGTCAATTTTGATTTGGAATGGATATTGTCGGTTAATTAATTAGAATGATTAAGTCATCAAGCGGTTTTGGGTGTGAATGAAATGGAGTATGGGAGAGAATGTTTTTTTTTGTCTTTTAAATTTCGTGCGAGATTTCCTTATCACGACAGACTTATAAATCATTCATTTCATTTGATATAAAACAAATATGTCCCATTTACTTCAAATTAAATCCCTCATAAATTTGCCTCTGTTTGGGCTCAATTTAATTCTTTCCATCACCTTTTATTTTCCGGAAAACAAATTCTCCATTTGTAGACTTTATTTAATCTAAAACCATTTAGAGTATAAAATAAATTCATTTGAAAACATGCATATATTTTTATGGAGCCATTAAATCGTATACGTGTGCCCCTGAATTTCATTGCTCTGATGGGCTGTTTTTCAGAATAGCAGGCAGCTTGGTTCGTGTGGACGTATAAAACCTAAAGGAATGAATGAAGTGAAAGATATTTTTCTAGAATTCATCATCCCACACTATATTACGAGTATATACACTTATCGTTCATCAACAAGCCGCGTCGCCGATGGGCGCATCAAACGAGAAATGTATGCGGAAAACACCAGATCTCTGAAAAGTTTGCTGGGGTTTCTCGAATTTTGAGTGTTTTCGTATACCCTTCGACCAAGTTAACTAAATTGGTCATAAATTTTCTAATGTGAAAACATTTCACAGAAAAAAAAAATGTAAAAGAGGGACACTAGGCGCAAGACAAACCATCATTTCCATCATCTTTTCCATCACAGCACACACAGATGTACGAGTACTACCATCATCATAGTCATCATCATCATCACGGTCGCTCGCTGTCGTTGCGTTATGTGAATGAGAAAAGAAATGGTTATGCTACGCATCAAGATGATTTACCGAAGAAAAGAGTGGTGGGCCGATGGGGAGGAACATCGTTAAGGCAGTCCCTACAAATTAAAAATCCATTAAATTTGATAATATTTTTGTTGGCTGGTTGAGACGCAGAGCGAAAAAACACAACATTCAACCTATGCCAGTTTTTCAGTTGTTTTATATCTGCGAGTTCTACTGTTGTTCTTTTATATATTTAATTTAACCCAAATTGGGAGTGCATGGCTTTGGGGATTGAGTTTCGGCGGCATGTGGGGTGTTCCAAATAAGTACTTGGAACATGCTGTAATGTTTGTTACACTTGAAAACGATGCCCCGCAAGAGCAAGTTCAATTAGCCTAATGTAAATCGTGGGATATATCTTTTAATTTTAAGTAGTCACGACTCACGAGGAGATTACCAGGAATGTGGCATTCCAGATGGAATTTTACCAAAAAGGGAGATTTGAAGATTATCTGTGGATGTTACATTCGAGGATTATTGAGTTTTATGAATGCTTACGAAATTACTTCGGGGACCTAGGGATGTGACATGTTTTGACTACCATAACGACTTTATGATCGGTTTGTGCTTAGTAAATAAAATTTATTTGGTAAATATTTCTAAAACTGGCTTCTTGTTTGTGAGGTACATACAGGATGTCCCATAAGCGAACGGCAAGACGGAAGTAGATGATAGCGCACATGGCTAGCCGCTACGAAAAAATATCAAAAAATTGCACCAGAGCACTGTGTCATGTATTTTTACAAGTCGGCGCATTTTGTCTAGATTCCATAACGGTATTACATTTGCTTCATTGTCCAGAATTTTACTCAGAATATTTGTTCAAAGACCAGATTCCATGGTATTTTTAGCTAGGTTGCTAGATATGTTTAAAGCCCTAGTTTTACAGTAACTGTTATACTCAATCAAAAGATAGTCAAAAAAGCATGCCTTGTTGTGATTGTTCAGTTACATTACTGTAAATCTCAATATATTCTGGGTAAAACTGGGGACAATGAATCAAATATGTGAATCTATCTAGCTAGACAAAATGCGCCAACTTGTAAAAATACATGCTGCAGTGCCGTGGTGCAATTTTTTTCAGTTCGGTAATTTGATCTTTGATGAATCAACAATTTTTATATGTATCTCGGTTCCACAAAAAAGGTCAGATTTGTCTCAAAAATAGAAAAAGATACTTTTCGAGTAGGACTGCAGTTGATAGATCCTTTTGTTGCCGTTATAATACAAAAAAAATCAGGAAATATTGAGATTTACAGTTACAGTACGTGAAAAATCACAACAAGGCGTGCTTTTTTTCTTTTTAATTGTGTATAACTGTAAAAACAGGTGACTGAATTTTTTTTATATTTGTTTTTTTTTTTCGTAGCGGACACCATGTGCGCTATCATCCACTTTCGGCAACGTCAAGCCATAATAACGCAGGGCGCCCCGGCCAAAAATTGAATTGACGCCCTCCATAAATATTTGCCTCTTCCATTAGCGTGGTTCCATACACACTGATTCCTGAATCCATGTTTTAGGGGTTACTTTTAATCAGTGATGGTAATGGTAACTGGCGCCTACATTGGACGCGCCGGTACTGTTTATTCGCTGCATTATCACACCATAATACACACCGCACCGTTCCGTTATAGGAAAGCTGCGTATGCTCCCCAAAGGAGCCGATTTCGCATTAACTAGAAATTTCACTTTTTTATGCGTTTTGAGGTTTTGGAGTAACAGAACTTAGGCAGAAGTTCCATTAAATTTAATGCAGTGGTTCCCAATCTTTTTTTACTCCGTACCCCCATACGAGGTCGACTGAGACTCAGCTTTTCTGAGATCCTGGGTGACAGCTTTATGTGTAGCCCTACAATCCGAAAGAATCATTGTATTCATACCAAGACCAGTTGGCTGGCTGGTGCGGTTTATTTTATAAGCGCGAGCTTAGATGTCAATTTTATTCAAGGAACCCCTATGGGATTTTCTAGTTTTTTCTCGGCCAAAAATATTTCCAATGGTTTTGATTGAACAGTTTTTGGTTGCCGTATTGCAATTGCAACAACGGATAGAATACCCCCCTTAGGTAGAAAGTTTAGGAATCACTGCAGCAGTGTAAGGCGACTCTCGATGTTTTAAGATGTTACTCGGAACTGCGAGTATGTAACCACATTAATGTCCATGTGTACTCCATTAAAGGTCGAATTCGTTGCTCCTGGAGTGAGTGGATTTCATAGTTTAAATTTTCTTTGCAAAGCACCAAAGCCAGTGGTGGATGGCAAGCTGAACCCTTGGGCAGATAATTTTATCAGCGACATTTTGAACTGTATTCAAACGCCTCGTGCTTAGACGAAAATAAAGTTCGATAAAGTTGTTTTTAATTTTACCTAAATTAGGTTCTTTTTTTAGCCAGCCATATTGAGTAATTTGGGAATCAAGGATTCATCGAAATATCGACGGATTTTAAAAATAAAGGAGATGAAACTTTTAAGAGTTCAGCAGGGCGCCAAATAAGTCCAATCTTTGGTTTTCCTATCTTTTTAAACAGCCTCATGAGAATTCGAAATGTGTCAAAATTTGCCGCCCCCGGAAATCCGGCTCTGCGTTGACTATGGGACACCCTGTATGTACATAGTATATCAGAAGTCCCAAATTCGAATATTTTGTTTTCTGTAATTTGACAACGACTTTTTATTTCATTTTATTTTGATTATATTTTGGTATTTTAAATACAGTCTTGACTCGACAATCCGGATCAATATTGCAAGTGATAGTCCGAACTAACGAAACATCCGGATAAGCGCAATAATTTTTTTTTGCTGGAAAAACTGATTGAATAAATAAATGCCACGAAAATCCAAAAATGTTTTTTTTCCTTGAATTAAATCAGTATTGTATCAGTTTGCAAACCGTTTCGTATAAGGAATTTCGAGACCCAGCATAATACATTGTGGAAACATTTTGCGGTCCGGAATAGGGTAATATCCGGATTAAAGATGATCCGGAATACCAAGTCAAGACTGTACAAGGTTAATTTTAATCGATTTTATTCATTTACAATAAAAAGTTTGGCTGAATTAATTTTATTTCTTTACCATTAGCTCTTATTTAATTGATTTCGAGATTATCAAATCCTCTTAAATCTAGTTTCATCAACCAACATCAAACCATTCCATAAAATGCAGACAGATTTATTTGATAGACTATTTCCATTTTCGCCAGAAATGATGATTACCTTTTATGACCATCATCGAAAGTACGAAAGAATCTATCAACAGTCCGACAGCAAAAAAATGATAGATGAAAACCTATACACTTTGTGCCCTCAATACATATATTTTTTTCCTCTTCTCCAAATGCATCCCATTTTTCCACGATCCGCAATGCGCGGCCACCACATCAAAGTCCGCAAGAATAAAACCAAAGAAAAAAGAAAACGTTTGTTCCTGCTTACTTATAAAATATGTATGTATGGCAACCTAGAAGGGAAAAACTTTGGTTGTCAAAAATGAAATTAATTACCAGTCCAGTTTTTGGGTCGACCTAACGCCTTTCATTTTTCGAAGGAAAGTACGTTGTAAGTTGTAGGTACGCCGAGATACTCGTCATAACCTACGCTACGGGCTAGCTACATAGATGAAATCTATCCGGGATTCCGCCCGGACCATACGAAGCGACGATGGTCTTTTTGGGACGAATGGAAAAATGATTTAATAGCGGAATTCTTTATTAGTCCACGGGATGTCTTTCTAGTTCGGTTTGGTTTGGTGTGTCAAGGCGAAAGCAGACTCTGCGTACAACAACGCGTTCTTTTGTATATACGTTTTAATGACATCGTAATTTACTAACTCAATTAGATGAGGAGGCAGTTAGATATAGTATCTCATAAAAAAAAAGATTTGGACGAATTATTGTTGTCCGTTCATAAGATTTGAAAAGAATGAACGGGATGACTTTTATTGTGTCAGAGAAGTGAATAATTGGACCACGCATTGTCAAGGGGGGACAGGTTATGTTGGTAAAGGAATTATGATCATGTACATAATTGTATATTTGTAACCAAATAAAAAGATTTCGACATTTCTAGAGTGTTGGGAAATGCCCACATTAATCCATAGAGATTGCATAATCGATAGATGGACACAAACAAGGAATGCCACATTGATTTACTGTTTAACCCTTGTGTTGCTACCCGGGCACCCATCTTGATACGTTTTGCTGAATAATTTTTTTAACCAGAAAAGATTGTCCAAAACCTTCTCGAATCTCCATGATTTATTCGAATTTGTATCGAAATTTGCATTCTACGTATTTATAAAAATATTTTAGTTCCAATACAAAAAAGTTTAATTTTTAAACTTTTCGATTGTTTACACCTAAATAAAACTGAATAGTTTAAATACAAAACTTTGCATTATATTTGATTGTAATACATTCCGTTTAGGTTTTAATAAAATAAAAGTTTAATTCCAAAACTAAAATAGTTAAATCCAAAACTAGAATCGGGTGAAATATTAAAACTGGAGAGGTTTACTTTAAAAAAGAATTTAGTTTAAAATTTATATTTCAGCTCAAAAGATTGGCATCTGATTTGGTATTTATTCCAATTAATTAAATATCCAGAAAAACCCTACACATTTAAACCGCACCTTTTGGCTGATTTAGATAAACTTTCTTCAAGATTTAAAAAAATTTCATCCCTGACTTGCAAGTTATACTGGTTTTTTTTTAATTATCTAAGCGGGCAATTCTTGTAGTATTTTCAGTGGTTTTTTTCGGTGATTTTCGAAATATCAAATATCAAAACTACATTTTTTTTTTATTTCGATGAGAATTTGTGTGGCTATTTGATAAAAAGTACAGGGCGCAGTTATGTTTCTTGTGTTAAATCTCGCTAGCGCACGGCCTTAACAACTCCAGTACCAGCACGTCCTCTGAGTCGTTCATGGGACTATTCATGTTATAACCCTCTCGGAAATTTCTGTCAGAATTTAAGTCTAAAGCTTGGAAAACCCCAAAAAATCCATGTACAACCGGAGTACAAAAAAAATACGCCTAATGTTTTTCAAAGTCAGGGAAGTTCACTGAGCCAGAATCCCAAAAAACATCATAGATGATAGCATATAGGCTAAATTTCCGATTGTCATTGCATTTCGAATTTAATCTATTTACTAAAATTTAGTTTTACAATTTTAAAGTATTTCTATAAATAAAAGGCGCGACAATCCAGCATTGGCCGCAGGATGTGTTAGTGACATCCTATTTCCAAGATCTTATCTGCTTTTTGTTGAGGTAATGAGATCACCATCACGCTCAGCAGTGTTATTTATCCCCATAAATGGGTACTCGTTTAACATCTGATTGAGATCATAGTCCGCCACAAGCTCGTGAGTTCGAAAAACACCATGATCCACGGTGAGATTCGAACTCTTGACCCTGGGCACCGACCTAACCGCTCGACCAGCCAGACTAGTATTTCTATGCTTAAGTCATATTAAAAGTTTGGCAAACGATAACTTGAATATTCACAAAAAAACATATTTTTTACACACTTGCGTGTTAATAGCATGAGCAAAATAATTGGAAGTGCTTTGTATTGAATACTAAAATCGATTTGATTTCGGGTAAGAATTTTCATACAAATCCTATTAATCCTAAATTATAGTACACTCGAAAAAATGTTACTCCAATAATAGGAGGAAGCTTTTTTTCCTTTTATTATAGTAATTGATTTACACCACGATATGAACGCGAGTAATTTTAGGCTTTACGGTGTAAATATTTACTACAAAATTGTTGTAAATCTACAAACGGTAATAAGTAAACTTGCACACATAAATAAGTAAACTTACTCTCAGACTTATGTAAATTTAAATCAGAAATTAACAAATTTGCAATTTGCATTTGGAAAAAATGTAAATTTACACCGGCAAATGTGTAAATTTACATCCGAGTTTATAATATACAGTGCGTACTCAATAATCCGGACCAATGAAAACCAGGGTCGATCCGGACTACAGAGGAATTCGGACTAGTGGAAGCCTTTAATTTGCTCTAAATTTCGAGAAAATGGACGAATTTAATCAAACTGTTCGAAGAATCTGTTTTCTATTTCCGAAGAATTTCACTCTGTAATTCTAGATTTTGTTGTTTCCAAGAACAAAGAAAAATGTCGTTTTTATTTCGGACGATAATATCACTGTTATCATGAGAAAAAAGTGAGATTCGGATTAGAGAAGCTCTTGAAATTCGGACTACAGAGTGTACAATGCAATCTTTGAGGTGATCCGGATTACTGGAAATTCGAGGTTTCGAGGCTTCGGATTATCGAGTACGCACTGTATAATCTAGAGCTCGCTACGCTCGCGTTGTTCGCTTCGTTCACAATTTGAAACAATTTTAAATTTATGAGCGATTTTGACTCCCAACCAACCTCCTAACTATACCTATAAATATTCGCCTCGCCAAATTCAACGCCTTCAACTAAACTCTACAGTGGTAAAAAAAAACACAGATGGTTCAATGTTCAGTGTGATTTATTTGAATGGAATCAAAATCAGTAGAGAGCGATATTATAAACAATGTTTTTCGTTTTGTTTTCTGGCGAACAAATAAACAACGAAGACGGTTTGCCAACACGCGAACAGGCAACATACAGCTGACTGTGCGAAAAGCAGGGAAATTCGAGGAACTGAATCCGCTTGAAATGGAATGGAAGAAGTTGGAATAATCGGAATTCGTGGGATAAGTTCTTCCTCTCTTTTGAATTTTCCCTTGATGATCGTCGCTTGAATCACATTGTTCATCAGTTTCTTGACGGACAACCGCGAACCGTTGCACAATTTTCGATGATTCAGTTTCCGTAACATGTTTATGATCGATCCCACCTTCAGCTGTAAATTATGCGGCGCGGCTCCTGGCACATCAGGCGAGTTCAAAAACTCCGTTGGTCGCTTCATCCTCGTCGATCACGGTGTCAACAGATTTGTACGAATTTATGAAAATTCAGCAGCCGATGGGTCGTTCTGCAATGCTCGGCATTCAAAAGCGGCACATTTATTCGAACTCGTTCGGCCAGCTCTTCTCGATCATAATCTTGCTACCGCTGCAAATCGCGATTAATTGCATCGTCCACCACACGATTTGGCGCTAGCATTCCCAATTTCGACAGCAGACTGCCGCACATGTGCCCGGTCATGTCTTCGATAAGAACTAACGCTTCGTTGCGCATCTCGTCGTTAATTTCAAGATCGAAATTCGAAGTTGTTATGCGAACTCTATGCTAAATGTCCACAGCCATCTCGTCCTTGTATTTGTTCCATAATGCAGTCTGGATACGCCAATATGAACAGAAGAAGATGCACTAAGCTTCTTCACCCAAAATTAAACGCAAAACACACAATGAATTCTACAATTTTTCTAAATTATCAAAAGCTTCATAACGAATTTTCCACCTTTGCATCGTCTAAAATCATCAAATCATTCGATAAAATTCAAAACTTTCTTCCTGAATTTCCCGAGTTTTCTACTAAGAATTTTATATTTCTTCATTCGAAAAGCTATTGTAGAAAAATTGCAAGAAAAAAAAATTTTTTCCATTTTTCCAATTTTCCGACTTTTCCGGAGGATTTTCGCAAAATGTTCTTTCGTAAAAACCTTCTCCTGGTAATTGCAAACAACTGAACAAAAATTTGAACCAAATCGGTCCAGCCGTTCTCGATTGATGAATTACTTGGATTTTTCCAATTTTCCGACATTTCCGGTGGGGTTTTCCAAAATTTTCTTTTGTAAGAACCTTCTCCTGGCAATTGCAAAAAAACTGAAAAAAAATTGAGCTAAATCGGCCCAGCCGTTCTCTGTTGATGAATTTTCCGATTTTTCTAATTTTCCCGACTTTTCCGGAGAGTTTTCCTAACATTTTCTTTTGTAAAAAACCTCTGCTGGTAATTGCAAACAACTGAAAAAAAAATTGAACCAAATCGGTCCAGCCGTTCTCAATTGATAAATTACTTCGATTTTTCCAATTTTCCGACTTTTCCGAAGGGTTTTTTCGAAAAAATTTTTTTCATAAAAACCTTCTCCTGGCAATTGGGAGCAACTGAAAAAAAAATTTGAACTAAATCGGCAACAGCCGTTCTCAATTCATGAATTTTTTCGATTTTCCAATTTTCCGAATTTTCCGGAGGGTTTTTCCAAAATTTTCTTCCGTAAAAACCATCTCCTGGTAATTGCAAACAACTGAAAGAAAATTTGAACCAAATCGGTCCAGCCGTTCTCAATTGATGAATTACTATACATTTTTTTCGCTCCATTTTTATATATATATGTAGACATTTTTATATATATAGATTTACGGCAGCCGTTTCTTCGATGTAAATCGTCCTGGAGCTACCCATTATTCAATCCCCTTCGGTTCAAGAGCAAAAAAGCGCTACAACAACAACAACAATATGATGCTCACACAAACGCACTTCGGACGAAACAGACTTACTGCACACAGAACAAGCCACGTGTGAGATACAGGAAAATGCAATAATGCACTAAAGTATTGTAACACACTCAGTTTTACACAAATATAGGTGTAATTTTTAACACGAAAATCGTAATATTTCATGAAAATAATAATGTGTAATATTACACTATTCTGTGGGTTTACTAGAACTTTTGTTGGAAAATAAACGTTTACTGTAATTTTGCGAGAAGAAAGGTGTAAAATTCAACGAGTTTTCGATGTAAAATTCAACCTTGTTTTTACAGTGTAGTTTGTTTAGCTACCGAAAAAATGGGCCACAATCACACCCAATTATAATAAAGGTCGTTTTTTAAGTTTTCAATATCCAACACTATTTTAAACACATATATATCACCAACCTTCAAAAATAAATTAAAACCCTGGTCAACCTATGCCACTACAAAAGGCTAATTAAAAAAAATCTAATAAATTTAAATTAAATATAAATAGTCATAAATGTTATAATTCACTTGCAGGTTGTGTAACCCACTTTAGTTGCAATATCCTGTCAATTGGGAAAAATACATAATATAGTTTTGGCGTTAAAATATGAGAGTCTTATCTCCTTAGACACATAAAACACCATTTTTGAGGTAAAATGGTTTACTGTGCATAATGGTGCACTTTTCTACATTAAATTGTCGTCAAGTTTAATGTCAGAATGAAGAAAAATTTACAAATGCAAAAAAGAGAAGATTAATTCATATTTAAATTTCAGCAACCTCTACAACGACATATGTAGTGGTAAAACCGAACGAGGCTCTAGGAATAAGCGGGTTGGGGCGTCACCATAGCACCCACCATGTATTTTTATTTTTTTAAGTAACACATTGCTAGTCAATTAGCAATAACTTCTAAACGGACTTGCAGAGTTCAAATTTAAATCTTAATTTATCGAATTACCGTACCGATATGGACCTCCTCCACTCCATTTTATGACATCTCATCTTCCGGCAAATGTGAATCATACTCATATATTTTTTCACTAAAACACATCTGTGATCTACATAATTTTCAAGATTAAAAGTATCAAATGACTCTTGAAAAATTAGTTTTGTGCCAAAAGAAAATTACTAAGTAAACAAATCAAGATAAAATCGGACAAAAATCAATTTTTTTGAAAAGTCATTGAAATTAATTTGATAATTATGATGGTGATGATGATGATGAATGAATATTTTTCTCAAAATGTCTACTCACACTATGGCAATATAGCGTGCGTATAATTTTATAGGAATGTGCTGAACAAAAAATTTGGTAAGAAAATTGTTTGATGATTTCATCGTCAAAAAAATGAAACAAGACTTATTGAAAAAGGGAGCTCAATATAAACGCTAAATATCTTGTATACTTGCATTATGTATTTATATTTCGATATTTTAAAGACGAATATTTAGCATACATACAACGCGATTCGTTGTGTATTTTTTTCTGTTTTAGTTCAGCTTTGAATAGTAGACATCCGTAAAAGCAATTCTAAATTTTCCTTAATATTTAGTCAAGGCGTTAGTATCTACATGATCAGGATAACGATTACAAATTCTGTCTCGCAGGTTAGAGTGCAGAATAGACTCACTGACCTATTCGAATTGTACTCGTTAGTTAGTTTTCCCTGAAAAATCATATTACACGTATTTTTAAAGGAATTAGCAGTTGATAGGAGTACACGTCACCTATAGTTAGGTGCTGTAAAACAAGTATCAGCGTTACAAAGCAGAATAGCAAACTCAAAAACCAAATAAAAGACTATGCATCATTCCTACAATCTTTTTAACCATCTACACATCACATCATAGCCAAATTCAAAGGTACACCGTAATGAATTATACATCAGTGACCCAGAAAATTTGACTTTTAGCATCCATCATACTCAAGCCCTATGCCTCTTTCTAACGACATGTCAATTAGACGAATAAACAACTTCTGGTTGGCCTTGCACCCCTTTTTTTAGTTTGTTTGATGTTCTTCTATGAACAAGCGCATAACTTACCACAGGATGACTCCTTTTAAAAAGATACACCACTTTTCACATCTAATTACCATAACCAACCTTAACAACTCAATTTCACTCTTCTATTTCAGATCTCTACACAAGACTATGTGCATGTGGAAATTGACTAGAAGGCTTGAGTTGAGCACAATGGACACTACATAACAGAGTCGCGCAACGAGCCAGCCTCTCTAAAGTCCTTTTGTTATCAAAAGAACCACGAAGGTAGGTTGTTTGTCTTTTATATCTATTTTTGTTTAGACTTCTTCTTCTATACGTCATGTCTTTTAGTTATACATTTTCCAACGAAAATAAAAATGAGACAAATCTCTTTTAACCCTCGTTTTCAGAGCCGTATAGACGACAATAGATATTATTCCTATTCCTGGGCTTGCTTTAGCCTAGTAAAAAATGGTAAAGATAACAAGCACCAGTATGACGGTATGGAAGGGTACTAGTACACTCCATGCCGATGACTATCATGTTTACCTTTACAACTTTTCGTTTCTTTGCCTATGTCTACGACCCGCGGATACAAGCAAGGGGAAACCTAGAAAAATACAGATTGCAATGCGACACAGACCTAGTTGGCTATACACTATGTACATTATTTCGTTTTGGGGGATAACAAGCGGAAAAAAGGCCGAGGATTTTCTTCAGATTCCGAAAAGGATGCCTAAAAAGTATATGTGTATTGAAGTCGCTATTTGTATACCTATCTGGGGTTATAGCTGTTGTATACAATAGATAAATATTGCGAGTAGGCTTGTAAACAGGAAGTATCTACTAATTTGAAATTAGAAGGAGAGGGCATAAAAACATCCGCAAGAAAATTATGGCAACAAGGCAAATGGATAGGAAAAATTGTCTAAATTCCATCGTCGTCTACGAGGGGAAGATCGTAAAAATGAAATCAGTTTGAATTTAACAATAAGACACTTGAACGACAGATTGTCTGTCGATACAGATCCGTTGCGAAACAATCTGTGCAAACCTCATCCCTCTCATTTGGCTCCCTCTCTTCAATCTAAAATTCGGCAAACACACATCAAGCTCTCTACAAAACATGTAACGTGTCGCCTTCGGCTTTTTTCAGCCTTTTCCTTGCTCATTCCTATCAAAACTAATTCACCTTAATCCCGGTGACATTTTTTTTCGTTCGTTCTTTCGTCCGTAGCCGACGTTTATCTCAACGACGGATTTTTCGCTTTTTATGTTTCCTCATTTTTTTTTTAAAGGGGCCCGTTCCAACTAACAGGATGGGTTGTAAGATAAAAATTTTGTAGATAGACTGGTACTGGTATCTGGTATATTCGTAGTATCGCATTTGCCGCTTTCCAGGAGTGAGTGTTTACTCGATAATATGTATGAAAAAAACTCGAAAAAGTGAAGGAAACAAGAGGCGACAATCACTGACGAGCGGAGGCCGAAGAAAGGGCCAATGAGCCCAAGCCCACTAAATAGGGGTGCCATTTGATAAAATTGTTACGTGATGATTCAGAAATCTGTCTGGTGTGATTAGTTGCGGTATATCGGAAATGTTGCCGGACAGTTTTTTTTGTTGGGGTCTTTTTTTACGGGAAGGGTGTTATTGAACTACGAGCGGGTCATTACCAAAGTCGAGATAAGCCGTCGATGTCAATTTTGATTTGGAATGGATATTGTCGGTTAATTAATTAGAATGATTAAGTCATCAAGCGGTTTTGGGTGTGAATGAAATGGAGTATGGGAGAGAATGTTTTTTTTTGTCTTTTAAATTTCGTGCGAGATTTCCTTATCACGACAGACTTATAAATCATTCATTTCATTTGATATAAAACAAATATGTCCCATTTACTTCAAATTAAATCCCTCATAAATTTGCCTCTGTTTGGGCTCAATTTAATTCTTTCCATCACCTTTTATTTTCCGGAAAACAAATTCTCCATTTGTAGACTTTATTTAATCTAAAACCATTTAGAGTATAAAATAAATTCATTTGAAAACATGCATATATTTTTATGGAGCCATTAAATCGTATACGTGTGCCCCTGAATTTCATTGCTCTGATGGGCTGTTTTTCAGAATAGCAGGCAGCTTGGTTCGTGTGGACGTATAAAACCTAAAGGAATGAATGAAGTGAAAGATATTTTTCTAGAATTCATCATCCCACACTATATTACGAGTATATACACTTATCGTTCATCAACAAGCCGCGTCGCCGATGGGCGCATCAAACGAGAAATGTATGCGGAAAACACCAGATCTCTGAAAAGTTTGCTGGGGTTTCTCGAATTTTGAGTGTTTTCGTATACCCTTCGACCAAGTTAACTAAATTGGTCATAAATTTTCTAATGTGAAAACATTTCACAGAAAAAAAAAATGTAAAAGAGGGACACTAGGCGCAAGACAAACCATCATTTCCATCATCTTTTCCATCACAGCACACACAGATGTACGAGTACTACCATCATCATAGTCATCATCATCATCACGGTCGCTCGCTGTCGTTGCGTTATGTGAATGAGAAAAGAAATGGTTATGCTACGCATCAAGATGATTTACCGAAGAAAAGAGTGGTGGGCCGATGGGGAGGAACATCGTTAAGGCAGTCCCTACAAATTAAAAATCCATTAAATTTGATAATATTTTTGTTGGCTGGTTGAGACGCAGAGCGAAAAAACACAACATTCAACCTATGCCAGTTTTTCAGTTGTTTTATATCTGCGAGTTCTACTGTTGTTCTTTTATATATTTAATTTAACCCAAATTGGGAGTGCATGGCTTTGGGGATTGAGTTTCGGCGGCATGTGGGGTGTTCCAAATAAGTACTTGGAACATGCTGTAATGTTTGTTACACTTGAAAACGATGCCCCGCAAGAGCAAGTTCAATTAGCCTAATGTAAATCGTGGGATATATCTTTTAATTTTAAGTAGTCACGACTCACGAGGAGATTACCAGGAATGTGGCATTCCAGATGGAATTTTACCAAAAAGGGAGATTTGAAGATTATCTGTGGATGTTACATTCGAGGATTATTGAGTTTTATGAATGCTTACGAAATTACTTCGGGGACCTAGGGATGTGACATGTTTTGACTACCATAACGACTTTATGATCGGTTTGTGCTTAGTAAATAAAATTTATTTGGTAAATATTTCTAAAACTGGCTTCTTGTTTGTGAGGTACATACAGGATGTCCCATAAGCGAACGGCAAGACGGAAGTAGATGATAGCGCACATGGCTAGCCGCTACGAAAAAATATCAAAAAATTGCACCAGAGCACTGTGTCATGTATTTTTACAAGTCGGCGCATTTTGTCTAGATTCCATAACGGTATTACATTTGCTTCATTGTCCAGAATTTTACTCAGAATATTTGTTCAAAGACCAGATTCCATGGTATTTTTAGCTAGGTTGCTAGATATGTTTAAAGCCCTAGTTTTACAGTAACTGTTATACTCAATCAAAAGATAGTCAAAAAAGCATGCCTTGTTGTGATTGTTCAGTTACATTACTGTAAATCTCAATATATTCTGGGTAAAACTGGGGACAATGAATCAAATATGTGAATCTATCTAGCTAGACAAAATGCGCCAACTTGTAAAAATACATGCTGCAGTGCCGTGGTGCAATTTTTTTCAGTTCGGTAATTTGATCTTTGATGAATCAACAATTTTTATATGTATCTCGGTTCCACAAAAAAGGTCAGATTTGTCTCAAAAATAGAAAAAGATACTTTTCGAGTAGGACTGCAGTTGATAGATCCTTTTGTTGCCGTTATAATACAAAAAAAATCAGGAAATATTGAGATTTACAGTTACAGTACGTGAAAAATCACAACAAGGCGTGCTTTTTTTCTTTTTAATTGTGTATAACTGTAAAAACAGGTGACTGAATTTTTTTTATATTTGTTTTTTTTTTTCGTAGCGGACACCATGTGCGCTATCATCCACTTTCGGCAACGTCAAGCCATAATAACGCAGGGCGCCCCGGCCAAAAATTGAATTGACGCCCTCCATAAATATTTGCCTCTTCCATTAGCGTGGTTCCATACACACTGATTCCTGAATCCATGTTTTAGGGGTTACTTTTAATCAGTGATGGTAATGGTAACTGGCGCCTACATTGGACGCGCCGGTACTGTTTATTCGCTGCATTATCACACCATAATACACACCGCACCGTTCCGTTATAGGAAAGCTGCGTATGCTCCCCAAAGGAGCCGATTTCGCATTAACTAGAAATTTCACTTTTTTATGCGTTTTGAGGTTTTGGAGTAACAGAACTTAGGCAGAAGTTCCATTAAATTTAATGCAGTGGTTCCCAATCTTTTTTTACTCCGTACCCCCATACGAGGTCGACTGAGACTCAGCTTTTCTGAGATCCTGGGTGACAGCTTTATGTGTAGCCCTACAATCCGAAAGAATCATTGTATTCATACCAAGACCAGTTGGCTGGCTGGTGCGGTTTATTTTATAAGCGCGAGCTTAGATGTCAATTTTATTCAAGGAACCCCTATGGGATTTTCTAGTTTTTTCTCGGCCAAAAATATTTCCAATGGTTTTGATTGAACAGTTTTTGGTTGCCGTATTGCAATTGCAACAACGGATAGAATACCCCCCTTAGGTAGAAAGTTTAGGAATCACTGCAGCAGTGTAAGGCGACTCTCGATGTTTTAAGATGTTACTCGGAACTGCGAGTATGTAACCACATTAATGTCCATGTGTACTCCATTAAAGGTCGAATTCGTTGCTCCTGGAGTGAGTGGATTTCATAGTTTAAATTTTCTTTGCAAAGCACCAAAGCCAGTGGTGGATGGCAAGCTGAACCCTTGGGCAGATAATTTTATCAGCGACATTTTGAACTGTATTCAAACGCCTCGTGCTTAGACGAAAATAAAGTTCGATAAAGTTGTTTTTAATTTTACCTAAATTAGGTTCTTTTTTTAGCCAGCCATATTGAGTAATTTGGGAATCAAGGATTCATCGAAATATCGACGGATTTTAAAAATAAAGGAGATGAAACTTTTAAGAGTTCAGCAGGGCGCCAAATAAGTCCAATCTTTGGTTTTCCTATCTTTTTAAACAGCCTCATGAGAATTCGAAATGTGTCAAAATTTGCCGCCCCCGGAAATCCGGCTCTGCGTTGACTATGGGACACCCTGTATGTACATAGTATATCAGAAGTCCCAAATTCGAATATTTTGTTTTCTGTAATTTGACAACGACTTTTTATTTCATTTTATTTTGATTATATTTTGGTATTTTAAATACAGTCTTGACTCGACAATCCGGATCAATATTGCAAGTGATAGTCCGAACTAACGAAACATCCGGATAAGCGCAATAATTTTTTTTTGCTGGAAAAACTGATTGAATAAATAAATGCCACGAAAATCCAAAAATGTTTTTTTTCCTTGAATTAAATCAGTATTGTATCAGTTTGCAAACCGTTTCGTATAAGGAATTTCGAGACCCAGCATAATACATTGTGGAAACATTTTGCGGTCCGGAATAGGGTAATATCCGGATTAAAGATGATCCGGAATACCAAGTCAAGACTGTACAAGGTTAATTTTAATCGATTTTATTCATTTACAATAAAAAGTTTGGCTGAATTAATTTTATTTCTTTACCATTAGCTCTTATTTAATTGATTTCGAGATTATCAAATCCTCTTAAATCTAGTTTCATCAACCAACATCAAACCATTCCATAAAATGCAGACAGATTTATTTGATAGACTATTTCCATTTTCGCCAGAAATGATGATTACCTTTTATGACCATCATCGAAAGTACGAAAGAATCTATCAACAGTCCGACAGCAAAAAAATGATAGATGAAAACCTATACACTTTGTGCCCTCAATACATATATTTTTTTCCTCTTCTCCAAATGCATCCCATTTTTCCACGATCCGCAATGCGCGGCCACCACATCAAAGTCCGCAAGAATAAAACCAAAGAAAAAAGAAAACGTTTGTTCCTGCTTACTTATAAAATATGTATGTATGGCAACCTAGAAGGGAAAAACTTTGGTTGTCAAAAATGAAATTAATTACCAGTCCAGTTTTTGGGTCGACCTAACGCCTTTCATTTTTCGAAGGAAAGTACGTTGTAAGTTGTAGGTACGCCGAGATACTCGTCATAACCTACGCTACGGGCTAGCTACATAGATGAAATCTATCCGGGATTCCGCCCGGACCATACGAAGCGACGATGGTCTTTTTGGGACGAATGGAAAAATGATTTAATAGCGGAATTCTTTATTAGTCCACGGGATGTCTTTCTAGTTCGGTTTGGTTTGGTGTGTCAAGGCGAAAGCAGACTCTGCGTACAACAACGCGTTCTTTTGTATATACGTTTTAATGACATCGTAATTTACTAACTCAATTAGATGAGGAGGCAGTTAGATATAGTATCTCATAAAAAAAAAGATTTGGACGAATTATTGTTGTCCGTTCATAAGATTTGAAAAGAATGAACGGGATGACTTTTATTGTGTCAGAGAAGTGAATAATTGGACCACGCATTGTCAAGGGGGGACAGGTTATGTTGGTAAAGGAATTATGATCATGTACATAATTGTATATTTGTAACCAAATAAAAAGATTTCGACATTTCTAGAGTGTTGGGAAATGCCCACATTAATCCATAGAGATTGCATAATCGATAGATGGACACAAACAAGGAATGCCACATTGATTTACTGTTTAACCCTTGTGTTGCTACCCGGGCACCCATCTTGATACGTTTTGCTGAATAATTTTTTTAACCAGAAAAGATTGTCCAAAACCTTCTCGAATCTCCATGATTTATTCGAATTTGTATCGAAATTTGCATTCTACGTATTTATAAAAATATTTTAGTTCCAATACAAAAAAGTTTAATTTTTAAACTTTTCGATTGTTTACACCTAAATAAAACTGAATAGTTTAAATACAAAACTTTGCATTATATTTGATTGTAATACATTCCGTTTAGGTTTTAATAAAATAAAAGTTTAATTCCAAAACTAAAATAGTTAAATCCAAAACTAGAATCGGGTGAAATATTAAAACTGGAGAGGTTTACTTTAAAAAAGAATTTAGTTTAAAATGTTTTTTTAAGTGTTTTTTTTTTATCTTATTACATTTTTTGTGGGGCATGAGTGCGTTCACTCAACCGTTTATGGGCTATTTGAAGTATATAATGTTCAGACACTTGGATCAGGCCGCACATGTATATGGAAATTTGGATCACGCCGAGATTCGATCTCCGGACCCCTAGATTACTAGCATGTGCGACTCAACCGAGTGCGCCACAGAGGGCTTATACATCATGATTATTTATTATTCCATGAACAATTGGCCATATGGCAAGTACTTAAAACTGTTTTTGGTTTAAAGTTAAAATTTTAGTCCAAAAGATTAAATTTTAAACTCATGGTTTGGATTTTAAACTCTGAGTTTACAACTTTTAAACTTTTAGTCTCAATTTTAAACTTTTAGTTTACACTTTAATATAAGTCTGGTTTTATTGAAAAATTTTAATCATTAAGGTCCAATTGGTTTACTTTCTAATACTTTTAGCCTTAAAAATTTATAAAACTTTTGGATTTCTTAAGAAATAAACCGAATTTTACTAAAATTAATAAAACAATTGAATTGCTTAGATTTGAAACAAATTTTGCTTAAAATATGGAGTAAACTTTTTTGGTTTACTGTAAAAGTTTTAAAAATAAACTAAATTTCCGACCGTGTGCATTGTGAAAGGCCCTTACTAAATACTTACTTGACTATATTTCCGGTTTGGATACATTTATTCGAATGAAAATTCGTAGACATATTCTTTATGTAATTTTCCAAAAACCCTTAGCAGAATTTTCATATTTGGAAACCTAAGAGGGGCTACACACGAACAAATTGAAATTTTACAAATTTACTGTTATTTACTTTTCCTTAGCAAAAGTCAACAGTCTTAATATTTAACGTATATAAAGCCATACTGACCAATCTTTGTGCAAAGTTTCATATCGATCCCTATAACGGTTTAGAAAAACGGAGGTCGAAAAGGAAGTTTAACTTTAAACGCCAATAACTTTTTTACCGTTACTCGAAACTGGAAAACCTTAACTGATATGAGATGTACTTGTTTAGATCTTTGATTTAAATACCCATACGTCAATCTCCGATAAAAACAAAAAAATCGACTTTTTTCAAACGTTCGGGACAACCTATTATCTTCTTCCTACTCATTTCTAAGGAATTTGTGCCAAAGACTGTAACCATTCTACACATTCCTACCAAATTTCATGACAATCGGTTGAGCCGTTCGCGAGTTATTTAGTGAACAGACGGACGGACGGACGGACGGACAGACCAAATCGATTTCATAAGGGTTTTTTGAAAAAAATTTTCTAAAAAACTCTAAAAACAGGTACAGATAGTGTAAGTTTTTTTTGGGTGGCAACACAAGGGTTAAACTATGTGTATGTGTATTGTACATTATCAAAAAAATATTTTCCTACCTTCAATTGAAGGAATTAAGAAGCGAGGAGCATGTGGCGGGTGTGGAGCATGTTCGTTAATTTCCAAATTGTAGTGGAAAATTGTTTATTTTATGTACTTGGAAAGAAATTAATGTGGGGAAAACTACACTCAGAAAAATTTCAATGGGAAATCCCATATTATACAAGTCATTCTGTATCATTATTTTTGGTTAAGAGATTTTCCGCTTACTTTAAAAATATAGAAACCATTACTTACATTCGATGAATATCCGTTTGGTTTACTAGTCGACACCATTTAATAATAAACACATGGTCTAGTTATTTTCCAATAGGATACATCTTATTGAATTAAATATTATTATCATTCGACTATGATTTTGTATAGCCTCCTAGCCCACACACATAAGAAAATCGTTTCACTCTTATTATTATGCCATCCATGCTTCGTCATTGTGGATTTTTTTCAGAATCATATCATATTTGGCCAGGCGGAGAATTGAACATTCGATTTGCTCCTTCTTCTTCTTCTTTATGGCACGATAGCCCGACGTCGGGCCTTGGCCGCCTGGATTGAAGACCTCCAATTGTCGCGGTCACGCGACCTTGTCCTCCAGTTCCGAAAGCCTAGCATCTGGTGGGCGTCCTCACATACAGAATGCTCCAATCGGGCTCTCGGTCGTCCACGCAATCTGGCTCCGTCCACTCGTTGCGCGTTCATCACCTTTTTGGGCATGCGATCGTCGTTCATCCTTTGTACATGTCCCGCCCATTGCAGTCGCTGCAATTTCACGATCTTCGACACCTGTAGCTCATCATACAGCTGATACAACTCAAGGTTGTACTGGATGCGCCATTCACCTCGTTCACGAACGGCCCCGAAGATTCTTCGGAGAACCTTTCGCTCGAATGTGTCCAACAGGTGTTCAGAGTTTTGGGTTAGGGTCCATGCCTCGCAGCCATAGCATAGCACAGGTCGGATTATGGTATTATATACGTGAAGCTTCGTCTTCCTGTGCACCAGCTTCGAATTCATAATTTGGAGGACCGCAAAATAACACTTATTAGCTAGTTGTATCCGTCGCTTTATCTCATCTGTTTCGTTGGCGTCCTTTGACAAATTGCAACCCAGGTAAGTGAGGTTGTCTACATACTCTATGTTGAAGTCCCCCACTGTGATGCTTGAATTTACTGGCGTTCTAGTTTTTGATTGCATCATGACCTTGGTTTTAGATTCGTTGATATGTCCAACTTCTTTGGCGGCGTTATTGAGATTATGCAGGAGGATTTCTGCATCACCCAATCTTCTAGACATGATGTTGATGTCGTCGGCGTAAGCTACTAGTTGAGTCGACTTAATGAGTAACGTTCCGCTGCTGTCCAAATTCATGGCTCGAATTACATACTCCAGAGCCAGGTTGAAGAGCGTCGGCGCCAGCCCGTCGCCTTGCTTGAGTCCAGTACGAGTTTCAAATAGGTCAGTGAGTCTGTTCTGTACTCTGACCTGCGAGACGGTATTAGTCATCGTCATCCTTATGAGTCGCACTAGCTTAGCTGGTATACCAAAATGCAGCAGAATGTTGTACAGTACACTTCGATCGATACTGTCGTATGCCTGCTTGAAGTCGACAAATATTTGGTATACGTCGATGTTATATTCCCAGCACTTCTGGAGTAAAAGCTTCGCTGTAAAAAGCTGATCTGTCGTCGAACGACCAGGTCTAAAGCCGCCTTGGTACTCGCCAATGATTTCTTCTGCGTACGGGTTAATTCTATTTTCTAGAATTTTAGATAAAATCTTATAAGTCGTACAAACTAATGATTCGATTTGCTAGTACTCTTGAAAACTTACCAAGTTACGGGTGGCCCATCGAACAATCCCGGCTATGGAACCTGATGTTGGTTATCTTCTAAAATCAAATTGAAATTAAATTAAAAATCCTATCTTACTACGGGATGAATTGTTCTGAGTGATAATTGATTTTATTAATTTTCTAGCTGTTTTAATGGGACCCATCCTATTATCAGTTAATCATATAAAATCTTGTTAATGTTAATGGGACAAACTAACTGAAATGTAATCTGATATCCCATACCTATTATATTTACGGGACACATTTAATTTTGAAATACAAAATATCTCAATAGGATTCGTCCAGTATAATAAATTATTGCATCTGTTAACTTTTGTGAAGAAATCTGGTTAATTTCCGCCATGGCGCAACCACGGTATAGGCGCTAAACAAACAGAAATTTAGAAAAATTTTTTAAACTCAATTCAAATGAAGCACTTTGCAGCACATTTTATACAATCAGATTTTACAAAGATCTTTGTGTCAAGGTCTGGATTTTGCAGGTCGAAGGTGTTATTTTTTAAAGTCAAATTAAATTCTTCGCAAAAAATACAAATATTTTACAGGTGAAACATATGTGAGAGACATGTATACATGTGAGGCAGTGACGCAACGCAACCAGGACCTTGTCCTGGAATGGGCTAACACCATCCACACATCTAGTTATTTGAGGCTGCTTTCGCATGGTGGGTTGTAGTGCAATTTTCCATTGACGACGTTATATGGCGGTGTCTGTACATTTGATTTGGAGATTTACTTTTTTGATTTGAAAGTTTATTTTTCTGATTTATGTATTTATTTTGTTTCTAATGGGCCTATTTTGTTAGATAGGAAATTTACTCATTTGACCAAAAGAGGTGTTTTGCTGATTCGGACATTTGACTTGATAGTTATTTATTTGAAATCCATTCTTCATTGATTTTTTCTCTTCTGTTTCCAGAAAAGGGTCAAATCCTTCAGATCGTTTTATTGCAGGTTTTATGATGCAGTCCTTAATTGCTGAATAAATTGGCAAAATTACAGTCGAATTTGTATTTCGTTTGCCTACTATACCCTTTTTTGCTACTCCTACAAGAAAAAGTTATTGGAATTATTTTTTATTCGGAAAGGCGAAAATTTGATGGTATCTAATTTTAAACAGGTATTGCCATTTAATAATCCCTCTTTTTTCCAGTCAAGAAAGGTTATTTGGACCTCCGTCTAGGCCCGCACACATACGGTGAATCCCTGGACTTGAGTCCATGATTTTCTTTCTGTCAAAACCCAAATCCCCCCGTGGATGGCCTGAATTGACAGACCGAAAATCCAAGCTATACTCAATAGCAGACCACTCATGCCACGCTGCACTATAGCTAGGAAATGCTACATATGGCCTCATCAACATTGTCTTCAAAATTTAACGGACAAATTACGCAATGCTCAACCGTGTAACTTGACATGGTGATTTGAATAGTGGTGACTGAATAGTAAACAACAGATTAGACCGACGACGCCACCAAAACAAACAGGCCTCTACAGGCTGCATACATCTACTCGCTCTAATTGGAAAACCCGGTATTTTCTATTGGGCAGAGGTACATATATATGTATTTGGCTTTTTTTCATCACAGCTGATGATCGCTAGGTATCTTATCAAATGTTTCGGAAAGCAAGTCACATCAAAGTAGTAAGTAAGTAATCGACTACTTCGCATATGGAACGATTAAAAAGTGAGAGCGAAGGTGGGAGGAATTCAATGGCCTTCTATGTCAGGGGAAAGCTTTTTTATCAGCTCATTTGCTGAATGTATCCATTGTTTTAAATATTCATGCTATTCACTATGCAGGGTTTCCCAAAAGTCAACGTCAAGCAAGAGGCAGATAATTGCCGATTAACTTAATGTCCGTTACGACAAACAAAATATTAAAATAAAATTGCAGTCACCTATCATAAGAAAATCGGAAAAATGAATCAGTTGTTTTAGTTTGGATATAGAAATTATCAGGGTCAGTCCCTGATTCAAAAGGCCATATCTGTTTGATCGTGCGTTTGTCCGTTCGCAGAAAAACTCTATAAATAATGAAGCTAGCGGTTTTAAATTTTGCTCAAAAGTTTGTTTTCATTAAATCTTGGACGGTATTGAAAATGGGGCAAATCGGACCAAAGGAACCCCTACCTCTCGTACAAATGACGCCTCCTTAAAATTAAAATGTGAGCATAACTTTTGACTGATTATCTCTAGCGCCCTTAAATTTTTATAAATGCCCAACTACGACATATCCTTGAAGTTGATAGAAAGTGGAAATCTTTCGATAAAATGTTGTAAAAAACTTCTAATTGGGGTCAAATAGTAGCTGTGGTTTGTCCTTATAAAATATATAAAGTGGACCAGATCTAACCCGTCTATTCCAACTTACCATACAAAAAAAACTTGAAATTTAATTTTTCGCTGGTATTGTGGGACGTCTAGGTCTGTGCATGGGTATTTACAGTTGTTCGCGCGATTAGAACTAGGGGTCGTATAATTAGAAATCTCAAAATAGTATTTGGGCTCTCTAAGGCCGCCAACACACGAAGTGTCCGAATCCATTTTTTGGATTCTTCGTTCTTTCAAATTCTTACATTTTCTTCGATTTTGACAGAACGAAAATCTAAAAAAAAATGATTTAGATTGACCGTGAGTGTGCGATAAGATTTAATGTCAAAATGAATGTTAAGTCATACAGTCACACGTTTAAGTTAACAAAACTAACCTGAAATAGAAATATGGAGAAAATGACAACTACCCATTTTATGTCTAGTGACAAAAAGCACGTTTAATATGTCCTTAAAGTTAACATCCCTGGGTAATCTAACAGCTCTCATTACAGCCTGTAGTGCAACAAAAACATTCTAATGAATCGAGTAGACTTCATGATGTGACTTTAACCTTCGGGCGGGCGCAATGCATCTGACAGATTAAGTGGCCAGTTTTTGTTGCGCCAATCAGCGATTCGAAAAGGGAGAGAT
The DNA here is from genome assembly GCA_949715475.1 of Microchrysa polita. Taxonomy (NCBI): domain Eukaryota; kingdom Metazoa; phylum Arthropoda; class Insecta; order Diptera; family Stratiomyidae; genus Microchrysa; species Microchrysa polita. The sequence goes on along the minus strand of OX454415.1, from coordinate 125,987,047 downwards.
CTGAAACTCACAATAGCTTAATCTTTATCGATCAACTATCCAAAGCAGTTTTCAGTTTCTATCTACCATATGTCTGAGGGGCGGGAGGGGATGAAATAATCTCTGAGATGTATTGCGCCCGATTGTGTTATTTTCGCCTTTTCTATGAAAATTTCCACATGTTATACTCTTCACATTGCGTAATAACGTTGTGTTGACTTTTGAGGTTCACCAAATCGTTCAATAGTGTGTTTTTAGTAAACTAAGCTCACATTTTTTAAGCGGTCGAGTTGTTGGAGGTTTTTTAAATATTGAAGCTATTGAAAGCGGAATATTCTTAGAAAATTTAAAATGTGAAGGGTATCAAACTTTGTGAGTCAGTTTTTGTTTCTAAAATTACGTAGAACTGTTTCGAAAAGACAATGCAATAATAAATAAGAGTCTAAAATATACAGAAACTTAGTTTCATCCCTTTTTCTGCACTTAATCTGTCAGATGCATTGCGCCCGATCGTGTTAGGTATTGCGCCCGCCGGAAGGTTAAAAAAAAATAATTATGTATACTTGCGTCCCTAAGGGAATCCTTATTCCTCAAGTGACTACTAGAAATTCCGCCTAACGTAAGATTTTAAATTGATTTTTTTATGGAAATTTTTCAGTTAATTTACTCCATAAAAAATAGCTAAAAACTTAGTTCTTTAAACCACTTTTGTTCCAACAATTCCAAGGATTCAATCATTCATCAAAAATCTCAATTCATCATCAAAGTAAAAAAACATACAAAATATCCAAGCGACTTCAAAGCATGTCAATGACAAATCACACTCAAAGTCGCTGACATTTCCTCAATTTACGTATACGTATCCTTCATTCAAAAGTCAGAGTCTCATTACCAACCAGTACTGAAGAGACCATGTTTTGTTGGTGACATAAAAATGTGAATGAACCTCATGTTGTTGACATAATTTTTCGTCAACTGTCGAGTATACTATATTTTGTGTATCGACTTTTCTCCGCTCCGAAAAACGTGTCCCGAAAATATTTATGATTTTCTCTTGAATTTTCCTTTTCGACTGCCGAGTGCAACCCGCGCCTTTACATTCAACAGTCTCAAAATATTCTCTTTGGTCCTGTCGTTTTGTCAAAATTCCAATTCTCAGTAAAATGCAGGACCTTTCTTCTCTTTCATTCTTGTGATGAATGTATAACCGTTTCTTCTGGCACATTGACGTTGCACTCGGATCCCAGGATCAAACAGACGATTAGGACATTTTCCAAATGGCATTCGACTTTGTGCGCTACCTGTACGATGAGGTCCCTTCAGTTTATTGTATACCCTTCGTGTTACTGCAGGTCAACGAATTTTCGTTTCCGTTGATAGTGTTGAGCGCTACATAGGTTGAGCGGGATTTGGTTCAACGTAGAGAGGAAGTTTTGTGTGAATTGAGCCGTTGTCGAGTCCTAGTTTTAGTTAATTTTAAATGTATGTGATTTATATTAAAGATATATCTAAAAAATCGAATTATAAACAACTTTTATACTTTTTTACAGATGATACTTCTGCACATCACTTCTCTACATCAACAGCTCCAAAAATATCCTTCTGTCGACGAGTGGTCAAGTATGCGAACGAAGAGCGCTCGACACTTTTAGTTCTTGTGGTTTTATTTTATTTTACGCCAATTGTATGCAACACAATTCTCTCAAGGATCAGTGCAAAGAATAGACGAACGAATGTACGCAACACTCGAAAATATCAAACGCGCGAAAATCTGCAGCAACAATAACGTTCAAAATATTGAAGGATACTTTAAAGTGTAATTGAATTAGTGCAAGTATACGAAATAAAAGGATACACAAAAGCAAAAGAAAACAGGATACAGCCGCGTGTGGAATATTTGTGATTGTGTATATGGTGCGGTTTGTGTGCATGCATCTGTTCGTGACGTGCTGAAAAAAGTATACGATGGAAAAAGCGTTTTTTGCTTAATTTTGTTTCCCGAGTTTTCACCAACCAACCAACCATCAACAACCCCCTGGCATAGTTGAATACAATTTTGTATCACTCTACACTGGTGTGTGCTTCTTCTTACTGCCGCCTATATTTGGATACGTGCGACCCAAATTTTTCAGAGCGTTTTTCTGTTCACTGTGTATAGTATTTGAATTTTCCAATCTACTCTGTGCTCACGTCCTTTTTTTCCGGGTGCTTGGAGTTTAACTAGTGCTCTTATTGTTAGCTTTTTACAACGAGACGACACCACAGAATCCTCTTGTTAGTGCAAAAGCCCCGACCAAATCGAAAGGATAATAGTCAAATCGACCTGAAATCATTGAAATCGGAAAGTGTCTATCGAGTGTCCGGTGTGTACCGATTGTGCTTTGTTTTCGGAGTTTTTGTAATTTTGTTTCGGCGTGTAGGTCCTAGAAGGATAAAACCTACGAGTACGAGTATAGTCTGTTGTGTGGTTTCGCTTTCGTTTTTATTTATGTGAAACATGTCGCGACCACGAGCCCCATTCAATGATGGGGTGGTTCGGGCTGCCACCCATGTGCTTCATATATGCTTTTTGGCTTTGCTCTGCATAACGGTACCCGTATCTGTTCGCGCGGAGCCATATGGCGGTGCTGGCGGCGGCGGTGGCGTTGGAATTCATATTGCTGGCGGGGGAGCCGGTGTCAGTTTGGGTGGATACGGAAGCAGTTATTTGAGCGAATCGGGAGCGTCGATATCGTCACGATGTCCAAGGATTTGTACGTGTAATGGACAAACTGTTGATTGTTCACATCGGGGATTGACACAGGTGCCAAAACGGATACCAGCCGATACGGAAAGACTGTAAGTATTCAGTTTTGAAAGTTACTTTTTCAGCATTATTGATTTAGACACACATTGAATAAGGGATTACGATGTTTTGGCAGTTTTAGTAGATACAGTGATATAAAGGGATTCAAATTCATTGGACAGAAATACGTAGCCAAGGCTGATAGACGGATGAAATTAATTTGACTTAGGCTTTTCCTAATTGTTTGCTAATTTCCGGGGATTTAGAAATAAATTTTTTTTATAAAACAAAAAAATATTGTTATGTTGTTGTATGAATCCTTTGAATTTAAAAATTATATTAAAAACCGGGAAAGGCCTGCATCAAACTAACTTGATTTGCTCATCAGTTTTTAGATACGTCCGTAAAATCTTTTACAAACTCAAATATGTTATTCAAAACCTTCATTCCATGATTATACTCCTTTGGCAAAATTTTGACAGAAACTCCTCAAATCCGATTTCACGTTACGTTTTTACATTTTCAACATGCAATCATGTCCTCTCAATTTTTGCGCAATTTCCTGGAATCGTTTATCCTGCCCCGTACATGGAAAACAATACTAAAAGGCACCGAAAGCAATTTCATAATACTTTGGGCGTTTCGGCGATTCCTCAAAATGCCATGCTGGGTAACCTAAGCTGGTTTGGATTGCTCATCCGTACAGGTCGATTCGACAATGATGGTTCATTTTGATTTTGACATAACAATAGAGGTCGGATCGAACAAAGACATTTTAGTGCAAAGAGGAAAGTCAGTTGGACTGAAAAAATGGCAAAATGCTCGGAGCTACCGGATTTGTAAGGCATCTCGGGTTATCAGGTGCGTCATGTACGTTCTTTTAAACGTTCTTTTTTTGTGAAAATGGTTCTCGGGTTCCATATTTTTGATTTGGCAGAAATTTCGCTCATTTCATGTGGATTTCCACAGACAATAGATTTTTTTTTTGCTGCGTTATAATTGTCTCTCCCAATTTGCTTTTTGAACGAACCTCTGGCTACGTATACGCAATACATTTGACTCGAGACAATTTAAATCCTACGACAGTAGCTTTTGGTTGCCATTGGGGATTTGGTATTTAGTGTTTTTTTTAGCTTTTCCGTTTAGGGATTTTGTGCTTCGAGCTTTTGTCTCAAAGACATATACAGCTGAAATCTAGGACAGTCAAAAGAAGTTTTATGCAAGTATGACCGATAAATGTTTTTGGGTCATGGGACGCCCTGGTGATTGAAGTAGCCATGGGCCATCCATGTCGGCTTGCAGCGACCCTGGGGTATTTGTTTGCATGGGTAAAGTTGAGCAAAGTCATGAGTTTGTATTTTTTTTTAATAAAATAAGTTTAACCAAATTTGTGAACCGGTCCAACGCCACTTCATTAGGCATGATATCCTGACAAAATGTTGCTGCTGGCATATGTTCCGAATGGGTCGGACGCCAGTTTTACATTGCTGAGCCCGACTTGAAAGGTGACTTCTTTGATAATTGAAGCTAGCTACTCAGGTACGCGCATTAATTTGTAAAGTGGGAAAAATACAGTTCCAATTTACATAATTAAAAGCTTTATTAATATCGAGCGCTAGAACGGAGCAACAAGTACTCTTCCGAAGTGGGTCTGCTGTGAAATTTGATATACCGTTAACTGTGTTCGTCTAAAATTAGTTTGATTTGATACTCCCTTAACCTTCCTATGCGAGTGATCATAGGTTTCCTGCAGTGTCTAGCAGACTGATTGGCCGATGCGAGTTTAGTATCACAGCCTTTTTAGACTTATCTGTCCATAGGGTTTGTCTTTTTAAAAGGGTTATAAAAAGTCCCTTTATATGGCCGGTGAGAAATCTGCAACTCAACGATTTTCACTACTTCTGCTATTCTTTACATCACATCAGGTATCTTCGCAACTGCATCTCACGTCATTAAAAGAGGCTCGTTTCAGGAAACCTAATCGCAGTGATGTAGTCTTCCTTCTGTCCGAGTCATCAAATGAGGCACGATTCGGGAAACCAATTCAATGACGGAGATTACCACCCAATTTTGTCGGTTCTTGAACCTAATTCGTGAAGTCCTCAATGGATTCGACAAGGTGCCAATATGACATATTTGAGGTTAATGACTGGGAAATCCATTTCCCTTTTTAATTGCATTGATAGCTCCTAAGTTCAGAAGAAGAACATCCAAATGCAAAAACTCATCGAAAAGTGTCTGCTAGCGCTTATTTTTTTGAGGACTGTCGCATTTTATATCAAAGCAACATAATCAGATAAGATCTTGGAAATAGGATTTCACTAACACATCCTGCAAACTTAGTCTAATGCTGGATTGTCGCGCCTGTTATTTATTTAACATAATCCATCCCGATCATCACGGGGCTGTATGAAGCCCTGTCGTCAACATTAATTCATCTTGATCAATTTGACCAGCGAACATCCCTAAAATGGGCTACGTTAATTTCATTTACAGATTCATGCCGAGTTAGCTTTCGCACCTTTTTCTCCTCAGACACCTTACCCAAATCTCACGTAATTCTTCTGGCCATTTATTTCACTAGACATCGGCATGTTGCGCAATACCTTCTCGTATTCATCCTGTGAACATTACAGCCAAAAAATAAGGGTCAATTAAAATTCCTCCCCACATAACTGCTCACGCTCTATTTATTTATCCAACTTTATGCTATACAAGGACTTCAAAAAAATCCAATCTCATTTCGTGACCGAAAACAAAACACTCCGAAGCTCCTTAGCCACATCTCCTATGGGAAAAGTAGCTACACACAGAGATCCTACTTATCTTCACAGCTAAAACCTGAGCACGTAATAGCCGCACGATTCTTTTTCATTTCGGCACACACACTCACGTTATAGGTAAGAATGGTGAAACGATATGATTTCAACCCTATATATGCCGCACTTAAGGACTATCACGTTCGTACGTCCGTTCGATGTGTCGTTGTCGTTGTCGGTCCAATTCCCAGGAAACATCACAAAATTGTCTAACGTAAGGACAAGGCAATACGCGCTCGCTCTCTATGGTTTTGTCATCTCATCAGCTAAAATCAGCAGTCAGCCAGAGTACACAGGTCAACTCGGAAGAGTCGTTTTTGTCCCCTATGGATTTGACATTTTCTGTTACCGGCTGTTTCTTTGGTTTTTGTTTCAATTTTATATAGCTGTTCACCTTGGTTTGGCTTCAGAATCTTAGAAGCTGACGAGGGCGTGTGAACTGTGCGACGAAGGTCGATGTACACACAAAGCCCGAACTCCCGAGTACAAAGGTCATGATTATTCGATGACCCGCAGAGGAAATTATGACCTGACAGCGTGGAAAATCCTTTGAAATGCCCAAGGTAGTTTGTACGCTAGTCGATACCATAGTGGTGAGACTCGACGTAGACTTTTTGTAGGAATTTCTCTAGTTTCTTTCAGATTGTTTATGGCTTCTTTATTTTACGGTTGTAGAAAATTGGATTGAGTTATTGCAAAAGAATGTAAGAGCATTTATATGAGTTTAGTTTTTGTTTTTGTGTGTTAAATTTTGTTCTTTTTATTTTTAGTTTGGATAGCTGTGAGGGGAATCTTGCCTACATACTCTAACGGTTGTAGGCGCAGAGTTATGTCAGATTTTCGGTAACTAATCTTAAAACAGCTCCCTGCGGAACCACCTGTCGGTATTACTTCACAGGGACCTCTATGACTAATAAGCCATCTCTGCAGTTTCTTGATTTACGCCTAGCTTCCTAGTACGCCCCTCTTTATTAATTTCACAGACCGCACTGCTGACTGCCTCCCAATCCTCGTTTGATTGCAACTTAAAACCTACCAAGTTGTCGCGATTTATGATACGGATTTGTATTTATTTATCCTCACAGAGCTGCCTAAGGCATCCTCGTTCGCCTTCCTTAAGAGTAAAGTATTAGCAAGTTACACGCGATTTTGAACGCATAAACAGATTATTGTGTGTCGGTGTGTGCATCGCATGGCTTGCTTTCTTTCAATTTTGCCGTAGAACCGCAATTTCTTCGGTCCACCAGTAGCTCTCTCGCCGCCCCTTAACGGAGCCTTTCTCATGCATCGCGAGCAACTAATTGCTCTCTGACAGTCGACGCTCTAAATGCCATCTCATCAATACGCCTAGCGGGGCATATCCAACCAGCGGCCGGATTACCACGGTTCGACATGTTCTGTCGCCGACCGAGAAAAGGACTGCCTAATGATATTTATGTCTGTAGTGTAAGGAGCTACTAGGGAAAGTGAGGTCAACCATGGGCACGCTTTACCTTTTCTAAGGGTATTCCTATAATGCTACCACCCGTGTTCATAAGATCAATGTGCAAACCCAAAAATGCGTCTAGAAGCATCAGCCCAGACTTTTTCTTTTCCCGACTACCCCACTTCTGAATGCAGACGTTAAATGGAACACAGCTGCTGCCAAATTTTGCGCGGAAGCCTGCCGCTTCTTGAGATCTTTGATTTTTGTCAGTCAAACGTGCCGTTAAAGAAAAACCACACTAAAGAGAAATTTGCCAACTTTACAAATTTACCAGTTTAAAGTACCGTTATTTGATTTATTGATAAAATTTTCAATAAATAACGGTTCATATGATTTTCGTGTATTTTCGGAAACGGTAGTAAAATTTTGAATTAGGTAAATAAATAGGCCGATGAACAATTTGAACAGCACCACACAACAGGCCATACTTTTCGATGATTTTCAGGATAACGGTAAAAATTATACTAATGTTATTGATGTCGGTTTTGCTAAAACAAATTTTACTATGAATCCTACCTAGTATGTATTTAAATCCAGTGCAGGGCACTTCTATATAGAGCACTGATTCCAAACAGCTGGTCCGCGGACCGGGGGTGGTCCACGAGAAACCCGTAAGTGGTCCGCGGGATGACTCTGAATACTTCATACAAGGAAGTTATGTATTCTTGTGACTAATTAAGGTCGCATGTTTGGCATGGCTTTCTCATTATCATGTAACAGATTATCCAGTAAATAATTTGCTCTTAGGTCTGTGATTATGGGAAGGTGATTGGTTGCTCAGGCTCGTTGCTTATAGCTCAATTCCGAAATTATTATAATTATCAAAATTCGACCTCGTTTGAAAAAATTGAAAAGGTTTTTCGCGCTAAACAATGTCACAAATTCGAGTCTAAAGACCGAGCTATACCGTTTACTGGAAAAATTTTAATCGAAGTTAGCGCTTCCACACCTATTCCTGTGCGAGAAAATATCAGCTCGGGACAGTTTTTCTCCCTTCTTTCAAACGGGAAAACATGACAAACCCAATGTCACTCAGTTTATGCGATGGAAATAGAGCGTGAGCTTTTGAATACAATACCTCGATAAAAAATCGAACCTCAATATATTTCATTATTTTAAATGTTGGTCCGTCGGGATCCATTTTCAGGCTCCGCAGATGTATCTGAGTTGGGAACCACTGATATAGAAGGATCAGATCAAGAAAAATCAAGTGGTGTGTGGAATTATTGTTCAGGGATAAGCATTGAAGAACGAACAAAATCCGTGAAGCAGAAAGCTCAAAGCTCAAACGTATAAATGTACGAATGGTAAATTGAAAATTATTGGGTATTAATTTTCGACGCAAACGTTTTCTGGACAATTTGCTTTGAAGGTAAACTACGAAAAGATATAAGACTTGGCTCTAACATGGACGTCCCTAGTGAAGGTTGTTAGTGCGAGAAATGGTATATACGCCAATTGAGCGGAAACATAAATATTATGTAGTTTCAGGCAAATTCGTCTTCATCAACTAGACGCGAAACGGTTCATAGAATAGCAGCTATGTTTTTAAATTATTCTGTATTTTTTGTTTTATTAGTAAAATGTTAGCTCAACACGTGGACACAACGAATATGCAATTCTTAGCATACTTACATATATTATGAATGAGGTCTTATTGGTTTTTGTAAGAATGTCTAGACTTCAAGAAGTCTAAAACTGTGCTGTTTGCTGCTAGTCGTACATCCTGACCTCTACAATGCAGCCGATTTTCCGCAGCGTTACGATCATCCCCGAGGGTTTATATGGACGATTAGATTCTACGAGAAAGATATCTTCGCAATTTTGTCCGTAATTCTAAAAAAAATCTATAGGGGGCTCTACACCTAAAGATACACTCTTGTATATACATATACTATTTCTTACTTTATAGACGCGAATTAAGGTTAATACCATTAGATCGCTTATTTGTCTGTTTCAGTAAATTGCCTAACGTAGCAAAATCAGTGCATACATAGCATACAATCCAATCAAAATTCGCCTACACGAACACATACTAAGCCTATAGGCTTTTTTCCTGCTGATTCACTTTTCCATATCCGCACCTAAATCAATAGACCAATTATCATTAAATCGTTAATACTGTCGAACAAACATATAAAGAGCCTCGCAATAACCCGCAGACAATGGAATGAAAAACCACTCAAAATCTCGGTATGGTCTACGTGCGGGTTCTCGCCATATAAGGCCAGTCCCCGTGGTGTCTTTAATGCAATGTAATCCGTCAAGGGATTCAAACAAAAATATTCGCGTAGTATAGTCAACGGCAACGCAGTATCATATAGTATCTAACGCGATTGCTCTAGTACAACGATACAGTGTGTAGTATCAAAATCCTGAAAACGACCCTCTAGCCTCAATCGTATTTCATTTTGTTGGTTGCACCATTCATTCTCTGTTGACTGTGTGGTGCTACACATATAATAGCACTTACATGAGTCTAACCTAGTAGTAGGAGGGTATGCCCACCCTTTTCATCGGCATAAGCACACATCCAGGATAAGAGGGGGGGGGGGGGCTAGGCTGCCATAAAGACTATACACGAAAATGCCTACGACGAATCTTTTCCATATGTCAACTGATTTGCTGCGCTGAAATAAATCGCTTTGGATACGTTACGGGTATCCACTATAGGACTACACAGGACTCTCTCTTCCATACGTTTCGTGACGACAAAATTGATGGGTTCCGACTTCGAAGTGAGGAGACAACGCGCGATAGATTGGTCACGAAACATATAAAATGTCGCTCTATGCTCCTAGGATGTGTGCATAGGGTTCGAAAATGTATCGATTTTGTATACAGAAGAATCGTATACACATATTTTCGCTTGTTATCTGTTTGAATTTATTGGCAACAGCCAAGATTCATGCGAGTATCTATGTCGGGGTCATACATCCCTCGAACGACCGAGGTAGTAGAGATCAAAAGTTCCAGGAAGCAAAGCAAACTTTACGCGCGCTTTGATACACAGACAATACCGTCATATCACGGGATTCTATATAAATATAGGTTCCACTCATGTCTGCCTAATAAAACCGCATTGGGATGGATAATACACCGGAGAGACACCAATATCTCAAAATATAGTAGTTACCCAAAGACTATGCCATCGCGCAGCAGAGGTCTGCATGAGACATCAGGATATTTTGTAATTCCACACAATATTGCCCCCGAACGATGAATGAGCCTCGAAACCAGTGTAGTAGTATCTTTGGATAGTTCAGCGAGCCTGTAGTGGAATATGTCTAGTCAGAGTTTGTCGTGTATACGCTAGTAGGTATAGTTCCCTTCCGATATACTATGCCCGTACGGGTACTTTTGTGCAAAGAGCGAGTTCTTCTTCTCTAAATCATGACTAGACATGAGCCCATTAGCTATGCAATTTGTAATTGTCTCCAACATTCACATTCTCCGGGGCACCGGGATTTAACCGTCCATGTGACAAATAATAGGCTGGAAATTGAATAGCTCAAATCGAAAGAATGATTGCCGCTGGTTCTCTGATGGTGAAGGGAAATTTGCGCCGGTAAGTGGTGCGGGAAAACATACTATATACCTACGTAAGCCCTTTCGGCATACTGGTACAGCATGGTGAGGAAGGAAGCAAATGAAATAAGTGGCTATGATGAGCAAGCAAAGTGTGCAGACATACAAGAGCCAAGGAGTCTCGGTGGAGCTTCAAAGTTTTAGCGATTGATTGATTGGATGAATTGATTATTTGGTGCTGGTTCAGGATGAGGATATATTGAATGTAATGGCATTGTATGAGCAGGAGGAAGTTTTCGGGAATGATTAGATATAGGAAACTTCGTATTAAGATTGATGAGTCAGTGTTCAGATTCGAACTAAGTTCTTCGTATTTCGGAATTAGGCTTTATTCAGACGAGATTATTATATATATGAAATGGTTCGTAGAAAATGCAAAGGACTGCATATTTCTAATTTTCATGTTAGAACCTGTTTTTAAGATACGCATTGTACTTTTCTTCTTAGCACTAAGATCGAGTTTTCAACCAGATCCAGCGGACAACTTTGCCTCGAAGGGAATTGCTACGAACCACCGTTCCGAGGATGGATTAAAAGGTTTCCTGAATGGTTTTCTTACCCAATCAGTTGCTGTCAGATTGTTTGTTGTTATTTTCAGCCCTTTCGGTTCGATGCACTTTTTACAGTATACTCTTAACATTTCTAGGCTTTGTAATACATAATGCGATGTTGAGGTTAAAGGACAGTCGCAAGAGGTATTCAGAGTAAAGCGATTCGGCACCATTCAACCAAATGGGCTACTTCTTTGGGATGTGTAGACTGAAGCGTTATCTGCATGGAGAAGCATTTTCTTGCCGCTGTAAACATGGATCACCTTATGGCGCCCCGAATTCACACAATTAATCACTTTCTTATTGTCCGTCATCGGTCTTCCCTTTTGCAAAAAAAAATTTATGCGGCACCTGCATGTCCCATAAAAATGGCTTTCTTCTTAGAAGGTGATTCTATTGAAAATTTTACTGTTGCGACTGCTTTTTGAAGCCATGATGTTCCGTCAACAGAAAAAACACTCACAGTAAGACATATGGTCGTTGCCTCTTCTATCTCGCCCAACATCATTCGGTGCTACAACTATTTGACGATCACCTTCTTATTTGTAACGCCCGCTGCGAATCGGTAATTCGTGATACTCTCCCTCCACAAAACTTTGCCAAACTGATTTTCCCTTTAGTAATTTGGAATTTTTTTTATTGAATGATTCTCTGTCATTGACTTCACATTCTGCTAAATAATGAAAAAATTCGCATTTTAAGGAATCTAAATAGCTGAGGAGAAACCAGGACGCCACTGCAAAGAAGCCGAAAAAAAATCCTAATTTTCGGGGCAATTGGGACCATATGCAGTAGTTTGCAAATTAGTTCGTACCGATCCTTAGGCTCACTTGGTTGAGTCGCACTCTACGATGCTAGTAATGTAGAGGTCCGAAGATCGAATCTCGGCGGGTTGCAACATTTCCGTACATGTGCGGATAGAAAATATATAGTGCTTGCAACATTATATACACTCCGAAATGAGACGCAATGTAACGTTGACTCGAAATTGCCTATAAACGGTCGAGTTAACGCACCATGGCGCACACGGGGCTATACGGTACTGAGAAGAGGAAGATCCTTAGGTTCGCTATCGAATTTTTCAATTTTAGCTATCTAGAGATCAATTTAACACTGCCAGAGAGATTGCCTAATAAAAATCAAAAATGTTACCTAGTCACAGGAATGGTTACTAGTTTCTACCGCAGCTCTCACGTTCCACTTCCGGAGCGCAGGGTTAGTAAGCACTCATTTTCGAAGCACAGAGTCGTGGGTTCGAGTCCCACAACAAGCAGATTCAGTTAATGATGGTATTCGAGCTCACGACCTGTGTGACGAACTAGCTCTGCTGTTGAGATCATGGAAATTAGATGCCACTCAAACATCTGCGGCGGTCTAATGTCTGTCGCACGAGTTTTTTCCAAATGGCACTTTTCACTAATTTTAGTTTTGCGAAACTTGGAATGCACAACAACAACAAAACAACACCTTTCGTAATTACAAAGCCTTAGATCACAAAAATTAATTTTGTCAGCTATTCTCTTGCTTGTTGCCATTAATGATGTATTCGGCTCCGCGCTCCAATTACATCGTAACAAAGGTATCAGATGGAAATTGTTCGATCACCTGCAACATCTTGACTACGCTGACGACATTTGCCTTCTATCAACAAACACGGATGATGTCGCTCAAATGACAGAAGCTCTAAATTGCGCGAGTCGTAATGCGGGGCTGCCAAGACTAAGTTCTTGAGCACATATCCAGGTGGACAAAGCGAAATTTGTATTTCAGGACAGGGAGTCGAAAAAGTTGATGAATTTTGCTATCTCGGAAGTGTAGTTACAGCAGATAGTGGAGCGGATGCTGATGTAAAATCACGGGTAAACAAGGCTAGGGCGGCTTTCTTCAATTTTAACTCCTTTCTGGCTAAACAACAATATTTGCAGACGCACCAAAATACATGTCATCAATTCTAATGTGAAATCCATTCTGCTATATGGCTGTTCAACCTGGAAGGTGACTAAAGAGATCACTGATAAGTTGCAAACTTTTGTTAATCAGTGTCTACGGCGCATCCTGAATATTCGTTGGCCGGAGATCATTTCGAACGATGATCTCCTTACTATAACTGGCCAGGAAAGGATAGGCATTTCGATCAAAAGACTTAAGTGGCAATGGATAGGTCACACCTTCCGAAGAGGGCCCAAAAATGTTGCAAAAAAGAATGAAGAAGAAGAAGAAGAATGTACATTTGCATGTTTGATATAAATGAACGAATGTCATAATGTCAGCACTTTGAGTGGCAAACAAATCTTGGCATCAGAATCTCGATTAAAAAGCTCTTTCTAAAAAAATGCCAGAGTAATTAGTGGCTAAACCAATATCTTTTTCCGAACCGATCTGAAGTAAATTCGAGTGTGAAAGGAAATTATTGAACGGCGAAGTGAGTAAAACCAAATCATCCCTTAAAACAGTCTGGTGAAGCCCTTACCACACTTTTTTGTTTCTAGTAAAGTATCTAGTAACCAACTTTCATGACACATGACACATATGCATACCGTCACGTCGTCCTGTTGTCAATAGCCGGGTTCCTTAAGGTTTGTGTTCGTAGAGACGACTTATGGGATCATCGCTCAGCGATCGTAGTTTTGCATCCAATTTCGAGCCTTATTTAAATATTTTTTGAATTGTTCTACTTTCCTAGTATCGACTAAGGACTAAAGGAACATGTCTGTAACGAAAATATACCCATATAGTGCTCAAAACCGGTGGTTTCACTTCGATCGTTGAGCGATTACCCCATGAGTCGTTTCTACGAACACAAACCTTCAGATCCAACCTTCTCGGGGAAGCTGCCCATTCACCGACTTACATTTAAACTGCGACTTTTCCTCCTCAATTGCACGCATCGTCCATCGTATCATCATACGTACCGACGGATGGCCAAATCTGTGCTGTCACTTGCTTTGGAATGCTGATACTTACGCCACCAGCATCAGCATTCCCGATTATGAATTTTATTATAATGTTGTCAACTTTCCACTTATCTCTGCTATATCAAGAATAGTATTCATTTCAACCTGTCACAATGAATAAAAACCAATTATCTGATAAATCTGCTTTCATCAAACGGCATACCTCAATTATGCATCCTGCGTGTTTTTGTATGATCATTATCTGCTGATCTGATATTTAAAATGGATTTATTTGAAAGCTCTGCGGTTCCCTTCTTCCTGTAACGTCATTTCATTAAATCCGATTTTCATTCATTATTATAAATTGTGAATGTGATTTAGATAATGTCAAATTCTCATCCGTAACATACCATACCCAAAACACATACAGACAGCTCAGAACTTGCCGGATTTTATATGTATGCATACAGAAGGGTTTCAACTTTTTAACATGTAAATAAAAACATCCATTTTCATAATTTCTGGTTGAATTGTCAGACGAGAACATTTTCTTTTTATCCATTTGCATACGATTTTACGAATCAATGAATTTTTGTTAAGTGGTCAAAAGGTGTGTGCGTATACTTCGTACCTTGTTTCGTGCTCGTCTTTGCTTTTTAGCTTTTATAGTAGCTCGCTATACGGCTGGTTAGGTTTTTCCTTTTAATGTTTCGAATCTTTTGAATTTTGTTATCTTTATTGTGATATAATGTTCTTATTTTCAAGTTTTATTGTTATTCTTATTTCTATTAATGGCTTCTACCGTTTTGCTGATAATGTTGATTTTGGTCGACAGATGGTAACTAGGGAATTAAGGTGCGAGGGTGCATAAGTGATACGCTAAAAGAATTTTGAAGATTTGGAAGTTTTTGGATTATTAATAGCTTTTTCAATAAATTAACAATAAAAAGAGAGTAGAATACAGCTGGCCGATATGGCATTGGACAATGTTATAGTAACCCCTTTAGGTGACTATTGTATCGAAATAAAGTCAGAAAAAAATAGTTTACCTCGGAATTGCTAATTTTCTTATCTGTCGGATTCTAAGTGTTAAGTGCATTCAACTAACTTTAGATCCTTTAGTTTGGCAAAGGTTCGTAAATCCGACAAATTTAAAAACCGTGTACAAAAACGGCATTCTGGATATTTGTCTTCCCAGTAAGTATTTCCGGAAATTGTTCTTTAATATGTATATCGAAATTGCGACGATTCTCTTATTTATAAAAAATAAATAAAACAAACGCTTGTATGTATGTATATTCTAATATCAAACGTCCACAGCCGCTCCCCCGTTAAAAAACACAAATTTGTGTGTTCATTCAACCATTCTACCACTTTACTACCCCTTTACCCGTACGCATTAACTGAAGACAGTTTTTTGCCTCTCTACGTTAAAGAGTTCGACCAAAATGCATTCATTCATTCATTGCTCTCGCTATACCGATTTACAAATGAGGGCTCTATTATGAATGAATAAAAGACGCGGTTGAATTGGTTGGATAGATGGATGCCATCAAAAACGCATGGTATTGTAGAATTGTTGAGGGTTCAATCCATATAAAATAATGCAAAACATACGCAACGCATTCACACGGTACATCAGATCACACAATAGATCAGTCTATCCTTCTCTTGCGCTGCAATGCCGCTGCAGCAGTGTTCAATTTTATAGGGGTGACTTTCTTGTAGGTACTCGTATGATTTTATGCGTTTGAGTTGCTCGATTGCACCACAGCATAACGTAGTGTACCACAGAATTTAATTATTCTAAAGCTTGACAAATACTCCGAATGTCGTGTTCAATTTCTGTGTACGTTTATGTTTTTTTTTTTCTGTTTAGGCTTAGACAAATTTAAATGATAGAAGGACACAAAGAGAACGAGAAGAAGAGTGTTTTCGCTGCTTTGCATTCATATATAAATTTTCTTTTCAATTGATATGACAATCGTCATTCATTTGAAGTTTAGAATTGCACAAGTATGCACAGAAGTGTATACCCTGCATTCAGTGAAGATTTTTGATGAATTGGTGTCATTATTGTCAGCGATTTTGAGAAGTAAGATTTTTGAAATACTTTTTGGTGAATAGGGTGAACACGTGTAAATTTCAACAATACGTCTCTTTATCATCCGAACGTAAAAAGAGGAAAAATGCCTTTCGAATGGGGATACGTAAATTGTAAGATCTCTATTACGCTAATCCTTTTCATAAGTAATACATATCCGCAAAATTGTTAAAAACAGCACATAAAACGAACCAAATCAGGCAACTTTCGGGGGGAATTGTCAGAAGAAAACTGACTTAAACTGTTTTTTATTTCATATTGCCACTCCAAACTAGAATACGGGTCCACCTAAAACCTAACCTCAGTGGTGGATTTGCACATTTTCCGCTAGTGGGTTATTCATGTTTCGCCGCCTCTACCGGCCTCTCTCATATTGGCGAAGCATAAAGAATCCATTCAGCGTTTCGCACCTTACCTTCAAATCAAGCTTCCCAAAATGTGCTAAAATTTTTTGTCGGAAATATGTATACACTCAGAACGTTCATTCATAAATATTTGCGCATGAGCTTCGAGCTTTCCACTTCGTAGGTCCTGAGCGTTCTTCAGTGTTTATCACAGAACAAAATTCAATTTAAAAGGGTTTTTAATCCGGTCATAAAAAAATAATTTAAAAAACTAAGAAACCTCTGTATTGCAAGAAAATGATTTCTTCAAAAATCATCAAATGCCTGTGGCAGCTAAAGAGTTATGTTCCGTACAACTTTTTTGCTGGAAATCAACTGAGGAATCATAATCCGGTGCGTTTTTGCAGCAGTTTCCGAAACGTAGAAATTGGGAAAGGAAAAATGAAACAAAAGGCGCATGAAGCACGCCTCAAATTACTAAACTTTTGTACAAATTAACCTTTTTCGCCGAAATGTGTGCAAAATTTGCAAGTCCCACGTAAAATGTTGTACAAAAATTTGCCTTAAAAATATTTAAGCCAAATTGTTCTATAAATCTTAATTGGAACTTAATCAACATCGTTGCAGTTTACATCTGAAACCATTTGGTTCTTTGCGAGATAGAGTCCTATGAGTGGCCGTTTACTTTACCAGGAGCCATTAGAAACATATTAGCCTAACTTCGGCCCGGTTTTTTTTAGCCTAAACTCCTATTTTGAACATGTAGTTCGGGATATTTATGAATTGCATGCCTTTTTTCAAAACCCGCTGCACCTCTTGATCTTACTCATCCACATAACAGATACACGATAGCGTTACTCTTTGTTACTATACCAACAACATCTAAATGGGCAACCAAAGTCTAAGCCGAAATTATAGATAATAATCCACCCCAACGGTACTCGTATTCTATGTAGCGACGATTACGACACATTTACAAGGTCCTAAAAGTCGGTAGGAATCAGGAACACGGTAAAGCGTAATAGCTTCTTCTTGTCTATAGATGTCTTTTTGATCAGTTTCTCTTTTAAAAAGTCACCAGTTGCAATGGTGGAAAGGGTGATTCAGAGTTGGTTTTTCATGAAAACAAAACAAGGAACGTGCAAATTGCAACTATGACATTACATTCACGTTTTGACGAAGCTAAGCTACGAAAAATGCATTGAAAATTAGGGTAATTGCAACTGGATCCAGAAAGACCATTTTATAGCGCGATTGCTAAAAATTATCACCAACATGCAACAGCAGCCTTTAATGGTTAGTAATATGGATGCTCTTAGCCCCTCCAGGACAAGATTCTGTCTGCGCCACTGCACAACATAATAAACTGATCGATGGGCCCAGTGATGAGTCTTGTCTGTTGAGTTGATCAGGGCTCACGATCGATATTTAGCGAGATAAACGCATATTTATGTTTGGCACTCGGTTATTTTTTGGTAACTCGGAAGTTCTTTCATTCTGAAACCCGATCATTCTGAAATTTGGTACACTTATAGCGCTACTTCACCATGAAATCCGAGATTTTCAATTTCAGTGTGATAAAAATCAAATGTTTAGATCATTTCGCATTGGCTAATTTCAAGATTTCCCAGGAAATAACTTTATCTTGATGTCTAGCTAATCAATGTTTCAGATTACTTGTTTTACCGTTTTCCGCTCCGGATTTCAAACTTTAATTTGTGTCAAACTTTTCAAAATGCTGTGTGACTGAAAAACTGAAGTCTCCTTGAGACTACAATCTTCAGTGTAACACTTAGCAGCCGCTATTGTCTATTTAAAGCGTGGACAGAATAAGTTAGAAAAAAAGATGGGTTCCAATGAAGCCATTATTCAGGACATGTTTGCTGCATAAATATTTATTCTAGTATTTGAAATAATGGCAAGAAACACTTCTTCAGTTTTATACATTTTATTGAGGGCAAAAACACGCTTCACCAGTTCCCGAAGCGCAAAACGTATTTTAACACGAGGAAATGTTTGTCGGAATGTGCTGAAGTAATGGAGTTTTCTGCGGCATTTTAAATGTGTATAGCTTCAAAAAATTGTGTCCCAAATTTACTTCCCCCTAAAATCTACTACCCTAGGCTGCAGCCTACTGGTATATCCGTCATTGCCTGCCTTAGAAAGTCTAGGCCATACACAAAAGCGAATGCTTCCGCCGCTTTTTCACAAATTTCTTTTCGGCACAGCATTAATAGCGACTATTGCTATTGGATTCAGCGTTAATAATGTACAGGGTGTCCGGAAACATCCGCATAAACGCACCGGATTGTGTTTCCTCAAGTGATTTCCAGCAAAAAAAGTTGTATGGAACATTCTTAACCTTTTAGCTGCCACGGGCATTTGAAGATTTTTGAAAAAATTATTTTCTTGTACGACTTAAACCTCAGAATCTCCAAAGCTAGACTAGCTAGAATAGCGAAATATGATTGATTATTACAGCCAACAAATTTACCAAAAAATAAAACTACTAAAATCGGATTAGAGGTTTGGTTTTTACAGAGCTTGAATAAATTTTACCAGAACTTTAGGGGCAATTTGAATTGAATTGAATGGAAATCGAGCTAAAATTAACCCTATTTTTCTACACTTAACATATCAAAACAGTTAGAAATAATAAAGATATAACAAAATGATGTAAGAAAAGAAGAATCTGAAGATCTTTGAAAAATTAAATCCATATGAACACGTTCAAAACTTAAGAACAAACAGATTCTTGCCTAATCATACCTAAGTTCTCTGAATATGTCAATAAAAATGTCTAACCCATACCGGCAAATTCTAGTATACACTCAGATTCACCATAACGATGACTCTTGCAAAACTCTTTCCCTCTTCAATTCAATTAACTCGGTACCACCTCTAAGGCTGTAAGCTCTAATGTCCACACCAAACCAAACTGTCTGTTACTATCGAATTAGCAAGCAAAATTGAATTATGTCTTTATTAAGTGTGCACTTAAACACAATGTCGTTTGTGTGTGGCATTTTTGGTCGCCTTCTGCTCTCGAGTCTCGTGCGTTTTGTGCTCTGATTTCTTTCACACATGCTTGCAATTTAATGGTTGAAAAAAAAATATTGCTGCAGGCTTAGGCTCTATACTACTGACTTTAGGAGGTGCTAAATTTATTCAATTTACGAGTATAATGTTCGCGATCTGGTACATATGTATGTACATTCGAGTACTTTAACTCCATACAATATGCATATTAGGCTGACAGTCGCGACCGGATCTGAAGTGACAAGAAGGAGAGGCCTGTCCATCATCAAGCGTATGTCGCCAACCGTGTCATCGTCGCGTCTATGTCGATGAAACCCAACCCAGAGAATTAAAAGCGCCGAGTGAATCTGCATATAGTTGAACTCGAGTTCATTGCCAAAACAAATCGATTGAAATTTATTCATGCTAAAAGATCTCATATTTCAATTATATTAGAGAGTACGCTTATTCGGGATTCCGGGTGAAAGTACCTCCATTGCCTATAACCTATACCAACCAGAGCGAATTGCTTACCAAATAAAGGCCTGAATAGAGATCGGGCGGAATGAAAATGAAATTTTTGTCCGCGGCGATTTTCTCAATGAAAATGCATACTTACTGTCGTGGAATATGTGGTAAATGATGGGGTATTCCATAAACTAAAATCCGAGAATGGTTTCACAATTTGTCTCTGCCATTTTATGTGTTATTTTTCGATTCCCCGGTCATTAGATAATTTCCGCGATGAACTCGTCGTGGACAGTGAATCGGTTTGACGTTTGCAAAACTCACCACGCCCGACGGAGAATATGCTACAGAGTCGACTCATTTTCACGTTGAAAATGCATTCGGACAATGGGGAAATTATTTTTTTTAGTTATTTTTAAGATTATGTAGGACGTAAAACGCCTTTGTATCAATTTTCGAAGCTAAAATTTTAAATTCACCACGGTTTTTATGCCGGTTCATTACCGTCACCACGGTTTTTATGCCGGTTCATTACCGTTTCATTTTCATTCCGCTCGAACTCTATCCGGGGCTTTAGACCGCAAGGCTTCCTGATGGTATGTGATCTCAACGGATTAAATTGGAACTAATTGTCTGATGAAAGTAAGCTTGCGATAGCTCTATGGTGACCCAAGCAAAGATTTATGTAGAGTGACTTTATGCTCAAGGCTTCAATTATCACCTCTAAAGACACGATTATACCTTGCGCATACAAGAGTATCAGTATACCGTCACCATGTGTATACGAGTTTACAGATATTGATAAAAGAAAAATTGAGTAAGCATACAAACAAGTTGCAATAAATTTAAAATGGAAATTAGATCCATGGTCCTAATCTTTAATATAAATATCTAATAAAAATGAATTTTGCCTTTCGGCGTCTGTGTAATGAAAAAAAAGAAAACGCAGAAAAAAACCGATCAGCATCATAAAAGCGCTCAAAACCAGGTATACATTATGTGTATTTGAATGCACCGATCAAAGCGTAAAATTATCTGTTTACGTACGTGAAATGTAAACCGTTTGTAATTTATAGTACAAAACAGCAATTATGAAATCATGCGCGCATAATTTGAATGTACTCATATGGCATAAGATATTGAAAATGCACACAGAAAACAGGCGCCGCGCCACTCTGGCCACTTCTTTAGTATATGACGACCGAGGCCGACAAAAGATATTCCAATCTTCTGGTAATCGATCTTTAGTCAATATAAATCAACGGTGCCGTTACACCTTTGTTATGAAAATGTATATAATCTTATCTGGTTCAATTCGAATTAATAATAATTTCTATGATAGGCAAACAATTTTCAAATTTAAAGGGAACTGCAGTAGTCGTGAATAGGCATAAATGCAGTGCTAAATAGATGGGGAATGCACTATACACTTTGAATGTGACAATAATTTTGACCTAGATTTGTTTCGTGACGAGTTAATTTACGTCATTTTAGTTTCTCATTAGGTATATAGATTTCAAGAGAAAATTAGAATTGTTTGCAAGAAATAAACAAACAAAAATCAGGGTTACAAGAGATTTGATTTAAATAATGTATCACCAAATTTCAAAACTATATAAAGTCTAAAGTTTAAATAAAAATTAAAAATCCATTCAATTTTGTTGAAGTAAAAGAAAGCTAAGCCCAGAAAAAAAATTCATCAGGCTCAGGCAAGACTATCACGATAACTATTCAAACATGCGAAAAATTCACAATGAGTAATATGTAATTCACAATGAGTCATATTTCCATGATGTACTTCTGTTCGGATCTCCTAGACGGATTAGCAGATTTGAATAAATTTATCCCAGCGCATTTGTCGCCACCCGAAAAGCAGGATAACAATTAAAACATGCGTAAAATTCACAATGAGCAATATTTTGGAATCCTTTGGCTAGTTTTCTTAAACTTTTTTTCGAAAATTGGATCCTCCTTAATGGTTATACTGAAAAATGCAGACACTGCTGGACGGGTAATCAAATAAGAAAAATTCTGCAAAGCTGTTTTTCTGATACTTTGGCCTTATCCTTTGATTTCGGATTATGTTTACTGAAAATTCACAATGGGCAAAATTATGGGGACAATTCATTTTTTGCCTTTTCCTCCTGAACGGATTAGCGAATTTCGGTAAGTTCCACTCTCCCCTCCAGGCTAATTGACTAGCAGAATTGCATAGTTGAAAAATCTACAAAATTTGCCAATACAAAAATTACTTCTGTCTATATCTCTTGAACTGATTTCCAGATAAATGTAACTCCATCCCATCCCCCTGAATTTATGACCAGCGGGATCGCTTATGAAACACCTTGAAAATTTACTAATATTCATTGTTATATATAGGCTAAAGTAGGCTATATTTGTTGATCAAGTTACCGCGTTTCAGTAAATTACACTGATTCCACGGTCCAGTTTGCCCATATTGCCGGAACGGATTAGCGAATTTCAGCAACCTCTCTCAATGACTTCCCTAACCCCCTCCACTGAATGACAATTGCATTAACAGAATTGCTATTGCCGCATCTGGAAAATTGGCCAGAAGAATACAATAAGGGAGTCTGCTGATTTCTACAGTTTTTGTTTACATTCCTTGAATGCCTTGAAAAATTTCCGAAAGCTCCATCGGTTTGTAACTATAGTTCATGAACCGATTAACTGATTTCACTAAATTTACTCGTAAACTGCTGAGTGACGCATGTCAGTTGGTGTAACGAAAAGGGACCACATCAAGAGTAGCTACATCCGAGGTAGCTTGTCCATAGACCAACCAATCACCGAAAAGCTCGAAGTATGGTATTGCCATGTTCAAAGGCGTCCGCCTGAGAACCCCACAAAGAAAGCGATATCAATGGAAGTTCCACTTGATGGACCTAAGGCCAGAGGCAGACCGAAGAACGCCTGGATGTGTCAAATGAAAAAGCAACAACGCATTGGTCTCGGCGATGACACTATCCACGATAGAGCCTATAGAAATATGC
The DNA here is from genome assembly GCA_949715475.1 of Microchrysa polita. Lineage (NCBI taxonomy): Eukaryota > Metazoa > Arthropoda > Insecta > Diptera > Stratiomyidae > Microchrysa > Microchrysa polita. Next base: position 125,963,997 of record OX454415.1, on the reverse strand, counting down.
TGAGATATTACCGCCAAAACGGGCGATGTGCCTACACCGCAGGTCGAGCAACGCGAAACCATGGAGCGGTATAAAGAACGAGGCAAGGAAGAGGAAACTGCTGAGTCACTTCCACCCTCAACAGAAGAATACATATTGAAACATGTGAAAATTGGCCAAGACAAAAACATGAAGGCCGTTCATTTTCACATGCTCTTGTCTATACCTCCTGAACTAATTGGTGGATTTCAATAGTTTCACCCCACCCGATAATAATTGATAACATCTAAAAGAGTAAGACGATACGAAGTTCGCCGGGCCAGCTTGTTTAAAATATAAAATCCTCTTTAAGCTTCATCTCTTAATTCCATAACTCAACTTAGTCGGCAAAGTCCAGACGTCACCGCACAAAATTTTTATTGACTCAAATATCAGCACTCAGACAGATTGTCGTCAAAACGGAAATACTAGAGGTATCCGAGTACAAACTCAAATTGCATTATGATTGAACAAAGATATCGTCTCCTATCCGGTGGCTCGCTAGCGCACTAAGAAGGCGCTCACTTGAACTATCCATGGCAAAGGAAATGACACAATCATCATAGACGAATACAAACAGGGTATCTCTGTGCAAAAGCTGATTGAAAGTCTAACGTTAATAGTATCAGACGAGTGTATACTTTCTTACTTAGTCGTCGAATTAAAGTACACTTTATTCTCTTTTTTCGTCCTTCGCCGTGAATGAATAGAAATATGTACTTAGAGAAAACCTGTACGTAGACACAGAAGAGATAGGGAGTTCATTTCTGTAATCCTGTCGGATATTTTGTGTCAACACAACTCAGAGCGTCATAGTCGTCGTCCTTTCGTACAAAAATATAACGAAAGTCGAACGGTACGACGAAACACATTGAGAGCGAGTGAATAGCGTAGGAGTCTCGTACAGCACCCATCCCACTCTTATGCTGAAGATGAAGATGCAAAGGCGTTAGCGGCAATTGCCGGTTAAAATTGGAATCAACGAGAGCATACGAACACAGGATGAAAAAGTCCTATACATCTGGTGAATGAAATGCGAGAAGTATGCTGGCGCCATACGGTGTCGTTGGTGTCATCGTCTGAATTCCTGCAGTATGACGCAAGCAACCATAGAAGCCCGCGTTTTTCATACTACATTCAATCTGAATGGAAAGTGTTTACACACTTCGTTAAGGACTTGAGTGAGAGAGATACCAACTTACCAACTTCCAGCTCTTTTTTTATACGCAAACATCTTTTAGATAAATACTCGAGGCTCCTACAAACTGACATGTTTTGTATGTAATTCGAGTGGTTTAAACACACAGTTCTCTCCAGTCTAGTACTTGTCTCCCTACACATACGATGAGATGAGATGCTCAAGTGTGTTAGATTAACCCGCAAAAGTTGCAATATTGCCCGACTTAATCTATTCGCACCCGGCAGGCGCCAGGGGCCTCGCCGCTCCGTCAGCAACGCGCTATGATGAAAGATAAGGGATGGGATGAGTACTAATTAGGATGGTTAAGGTAAAAACAGCTTCATTGCGGAGGATCATATATTTTTGGGTGAAATGTGTGTTTGCGTGTTTCGTGTATATGGATGTGCAGATGTGTTTATCTACACTTGAATTGACCGACAAGTGGTTTTTCTTGGTTTTCTCAACGAGATACGGGGTTAGATGTCATCGACCAGATAAATGTTTCGAGTATACAAACATTAGTAGCAGTCTTAGTATATTGTAGTAGGTTTCAGGATTGTTTGAAGAAAACTGACTCCTGAAGTGGAAAATTGTGAAATGTAAATGTATGTAACAAAATAGGTGTCAAATATGGGACTTGTGAACTAATGCTGTTCTTAGAGAATATTCAAAATTTTGAATTGGAGACATTACCGCCAGAATGGGCAACGTGCTTACACCGCAAGCCGTGCAACGCGACGTCATGGAGGTGGTATGAAGATGAAGCAAGGAAAAAAAGTTTTCGGAATCAAAACTCTGTAGTGGGGTAGTCCATTGTTTCGCTGGTCTAATCGAAGTTTGCTTGATTTAAAGTAAGACTTGCCGGAAATGTTGTTATATATTAGCATTTTACTTGGATCAATGTGACCACATCTCAAACAGTTTTTCCGGAATATTGTTCAACGCAAACATTTGCTTTCTTTTCTGAAATTATGCTACCCCTACGAATGATGTCCTCTTAGACAGCTTTTTCGGGTGTAGCTATTTGGTAAATTCGTCATTGCATGTTCTTGCTCATTGGCGAGTATCAAGGCGGCTTCAGACCTGGTCGATCAACGACCGATCAGCTTTTCACAGTGAAGCTACTACTCCAAAAGTGCTGGGAATATAACATCGACGTATACCAAATCTTTGTCGACTTCAAGCAGGCATACGACAGTATCGATCGAAGTGTACTGTACAACATTATGCTGAATTTTGGTATACCGGCAAAGTTAGTGCGACTCACAAGGATGACGATGACTAATACCGTCTCGCAGGTCAGAGTGCAGAATCGACTCACTGACCTATTTGAAACTCGTACTGGACTCAAGTAGGGCGACGGGCTGGCGCCGACGCTCTTCAACCTTGCTTTGGAGTATGTAATTCGAGCCATGAATATGGACAGCAGCGGAACGCTACTCATCAAGTCGACTCAATTAGTAGCGTACGCCGACGATATCAACATCATGTCTCGAAGGTTGGGTGATGCAGAAAGCCTTCTGCATAACCTCAATAACGCCGCAAAGGAAGTTGGACTACATATCAACGAAAGCAAAACAAAGGCCATGATGCAATCGAAAACAAGGACGCCAGCAAATCCAAGCATCACAGTGGGGGACCTTAATATCGAGTATGTAGACAACTTCAACTATCTGGGTTGTAACTTATCAAAGGACGCCAACGAAACCGACGAAATTAAGCGACGGATACAACTAGCCAATAAGACATATTTCTCGGTCCTCCCTATAATTAATTCGAAACTTGCGCACAGGAACACGAAGCTCCGCGTGTACAAAACGATCATCCGACCCGTGCTATGTTATGGCTGCGAAACATGGACCCTCACCCAAGCCTCCGAAATTTTGCTAGACCGATTCGAACGAAAGGTCTTTCGGCGAATTTTCGGGGCCGTTCGCGAGCGAGACCAATGGCGTATCCGGTACAACCATGAGTTGTACCAATTGTACGATGAGCTGGAAGTATCGAAAATCGTGAAGCTTCAACGTTTGCAATGGGCGGGGCATGTACAACGGATGGACGATAATCGCATGCCAAAGAAAGTGATGAACGCACAACGAATTGACGGAGCGAGGTTGCGTGGACGACCGAGAACTCCGTAGGTGAAGACGCCCACCAGCTGCTGGGCTTCCGAAACTGGAGGACGAGGTCACGTAACCGCGACAATTGGAGGTCAACGATTCAGGCGGCCAAGGCCCGACGTCGGGCTATCGTGCCACATTGATGATGTTCTTGCTCCAATTAAATTAGGAAGAGCGCGAACATCCGGGAAACAGTGATATATACCTGAGAGCTGAGCGATTTTTTCCAAAATGAAATTTTGTGAAAAACGTAGGTTTCAATTTTATTTGTTATTTTTTTGGCCATTTGACATTGAAAAACCTTTCAGGCTTCTTAAGTTGAACAATTCATTGTTGGTATTGTTTTTTTTTTTTTGAGAATTTTTATAATTTTAAATTTTAGTAAATCATTTTCTTGTAATTTCATGTATCTGAAAAACAAACTAAATGCACATCTGGAAACAAGTGTCTGCTCGTGATACCACAGATTGTCATGACATTCCATATGACATCTACCCTCATATTAATTTTGTTTAGCAATCAACATTCACTTTGGTGAACTCAGAAAAAAAAAATACGTGCAACTGCACACCAGGCTATAAACCAGCACATCTCAAAGCATGTCCATCATTCAATCTTTTTGTCACATATTTCCAAAAAATTTCAGTGGAACCGCACACGAAACAAATGGCATGCCTATGGCTATATGCATGGCATATGAATGAACAACATGTCAAGAATTGTAAACACGCAAAGAAACACCCCGGAATAATTATTCAATTTATCACTTTTTCGGAACCGCATCCCAATAAAAAAACACGAAAAATAAAAATACCCTCCAGGCTCTCGCGGCACACCACAAAATGGCTCATTAAAAAGACGTTTAAAATTCAAATGAAATATTATGTACAACGTTTATTTCAAAAGAACCTTTGAGACCTGCACCAGAAAAAAAAAACTGAAACTAATCACAAAACTCATCAAAAAATACTCCTCTCCGCGAGGACTTGAACAAAATCTAAAATTTCATAGTATTCGAGACATTAAATAAAAAAGATGCGATATGTATCTTTTTCAAAGCTGCGCGCGTCCTAAATACTAAAGAAACCCAAAATATCCCAACGATCAGATATAAAAATGTTCATGCTAAATGTGTAATGTACACCTCGCACCTATAAATAATTAATTGCGGTATTCGCTGAGAGTTTTGTGAAATAATACGTGATAAATTCATACAAATACATATTTTCGTATACGCGGGTTCAATGCGAAAAGGGTCAACGATTTAACCTCTCGCGATTTTTTTGTTGATAGCTAGAAGGCTGCGAAATACCAAAGACCTGACTATGTTGACTGGCAAAGACAGGTGCGTGTTATAAGCGGATTAGTCTTGGTGCGATGAAGATTATTATTATTAATTTTCGTAAGATTAAGATGATGGAACCGGATTATGGATTAACATTTTGCTTACATGGTTGTTGATTTGGTATTGGCTTGTGTGTACAGGTTGTTTTTATCACTTGCTTGTAGTATCGGTTAATCATTTTATTTCATACAAACTCAATTTTTTTTTGTAATTTTAATATAGACTTGAAAGTTTTTTTGGTGTTTAAATCATTAAATTTTATGAAAAATAGACACATGAAGCTATTAGAAGATAACTAGAAATACTTCATCGCTAAATCCACAAATCGCCAAAAAAGGACATCCTCCAACGTCCAACCCTAATCACAATCATACCAAGTATCTTACTCAATTAATAAAATTTCAGCTCCATTTTTTTCAAAATCCTGGACAATTAGATAATTCGTGGGTATTTTTTGTAGAAATTTTGTGCTAAAGGATTTCTGGCTGGTCTAGCGGTTAGTGTGCGCACCTTCGGTGCACAGGGTCATGAGTTCGATTCTCACCGTGGATCATGGTGTTTTTCGAACTCACGAGCTTGTGACGGACTATGATCTCACTCAGATGTTAAACGAGTACCCATTTATGGGGATAAATAACACTGCTGAGCGTGATGCTGATCTCATTACCTCAACAAAAAGCAGATAAGATCTTGGAAATAGGATGTCACTAACACATCCTGCGGCCTTAGTCCAATGCTGGATTGTCGCGCCTGTTATTTATTTATTTTTATTTCTGATTTTGGGAATTTCTAGTTGGGGTTTAAAAACGATACTAAAAAAAAGATAATTTTCACTTTCATGAACGATTGAAGTCGTTAGCATTTTTTTTTCACGTTTAACGTGGATGCAAACACGCATTTTTTCGCATACATAACTGTACGGCTTACTGTTTCATTCTGCCTAAAGGTTAACCGAGAATCCTTGAACTGGTGGTACATATTTTCAAAATACTTTTCATCTAGTACGGTTTGGAATGTTTCCTAATCGCATTATAGTCCCCTCCGTCTACAGTTGCAAGTCTGCAATTTTCTTCGTCTCTTTATAATTGTTGTATGTCCTTAAATTGCTACAATCAAGCACATCGAAATTTACAATGATCTAACAATTTGTTCCTATCTTCTGTTTATTGCGTACTCTGTTTTGCATATCAAACGGCCTGAAATTCGACAAACATTGCCACCAGTCAATCGATTGTAATATCGGCCAATCTCCCCCCAGAGAATTGAGCAAAGAAATCGAAGAAACTGCTTTTCGGTCTATTACACACAAAGGTATACAAATACCAATTCTATACAAAATGAATATTTTTCTTTAAATTAATACATACAAATTTGCTTCGAATCATTGCACGCACTTCCAAAAATTCCCGTCCCTTTTCGTGCGTGTGTTTGATAAAACCGAAATCATCCCTTGTAATGGCTTTCAATATGTAAAACTAACAAGCTGTAGTAACATGCAAACTAAAGTACTATTCTGACACTCTCTCACTATAGGGTGTTGGCAGGGACTGCCATACCAGTCCCGGAATATTTCTATCTAATCTTTGCTTGTAGCTTGTGCAATCTAACACATAAATGCCGGCACTGTCGGAAATGGACGTACAAAGAATTTCCCGCCGAAAAAAAATCATTCTACCGACACAAAAAAAAATATACATAAAATGAATGGAAAGCATTCAATATTGCAGAACGCATCCTGTCACCATCCCTCCGATATTATACCGACCCACGCCGACATTATCATAAAAAAAAAAAGAGAGAAAGGAAATGCCCTGCTTATTTCCCGAGGGACTCTTATATCTCTTCCATATAATACGAGTACAATCCTCCCCCAAATCATACACACTAGAGAGTTTACTCTACAATGTAGCCGTCTGTACGAGTATATTAGAACAATCTTTGATCCAAAAACCCGTCACTTTGCATCAGCAGTCTAGTCATCTGAATCTGGACAGTGACTGGTACAAATGCTGGCATCGGCAAGCGCATATTATATAATCCTGCCATCCTGCGTACATTTGTCAGTGTTTTGTCAAAACCAGCAAAGTTGCTTGTCGAGAAAGAAGAAATGCACATCATACACAACACGGCAGACACCGCTACCACCGGATTTCGGGGATAAGCATTGTGTTAGAATTTAGTAGGCAACTCAGGAATCTCATTCTGATGCATATCATATTCCTTGTGATTTCTCTGTGAATTACCTACCCTCCACTGCTATTCAGGAGTGATGGTGGGGCCTTCATCGGTCGGCAAAGCATCACGCATTTATGTACATACATACATATGTATGTATTTTGCTCAAATATCAGCCAGAGCACTCAATTTCCATTTTCAGGCTCTATTTCCTTTTGCATTTTCATTTTACCCGGGATTTGTTCGTTCCGGTCTTATGGGGTCTTTTGTGCGGGAGTGTAGGCTATAGGTATAGTTCGCTCTTCGCCCCCCTGGGTAATAAAAGTGCTACACTCGTATATAGTGGAGGAGACGAAGGCGACTCTGCTTTTGCAACGAAATGGTAGAAAATCGATAATTGATTGACTGACATTTGAATATTGTTGAATATGAAATTGTGAGTAGATTGGAAAAGGGCTGCTGAGTGAGTGGCTCTGATGGACTTAAGTGGTTGCGTCCGGCCTGAAAGGATATTCGTTATACGTTAGTGAATGTTAAAAGTAGTTTGATTGCTTTTGTCTTAATAATGTATGCGAATACGCTTGTACTGAAAATAAAGGGTAAAGGTGAGTGTTTTTAAGTTTATAAGCCATGTCTGTGATTCATTTCAAATAAGATATCAACCGCTCAGTTCCCTAAAATCATATGTTTGATGATTGTTAATTTCGTCCCACAGAATTCCAATGGACAAATGTTTTGAGGAATTCCCGAAAGGCGAAGATGGTCTTAAAATCAAATTTTATAACACTCTGCGCTTGAAAGTCAGTTGCATAACGTACGGTGTTCCATGTATTCATTGGAACCCGGCCCCCCAAAGGCCTACACCCATTTTTGCTTTAAATATTTATGCTCATTATTGAAGAGCACAAAACTGCTGGATCAGAAATATCGAACGAATACCTCTGATTTATGCCCTAATCTAAGCTGACCAGACGTACAGCATTTTGCTGTACAGTACAGCATTTCGACCTGCCGTACAGCATTGGGAAATGTACAGCAAAGTGTACAGCATTCGCCAATCGTTCATTCTCCATATCTCGGGAAGCTTTCTCGTTCTTTCCAAAATCCGGCGAGTTTGTAGGTGGGATTGGCGCTCACATTTGCTCCAAATGAGACGGCCCTACCTATCCGGGAGTTACGGCTGCCCCAATCGCGATTTTGAGTTTTCTAAACGAAACTTACCCATAATTTGGAAATTCCTAAGCGGAATTTTTAAATTTGGCAGACTTGTAAAGTATACTGAACTGTCGATATTTGGCGAAGGTCGATATTTGGTGAAGGTTCCAAAGTTGCAAACGTCGAAAGCTGCGATTTTAATCTAGTTTTCCAATCACAAAACGATGGATAATAAGCCTCTGTACTCCATCCGATTCCCCTTTCAACGTCTATCGATAACAGCATACTAAGGAAAGGACTCTGCCAATAGTTTTTCAATCAATTTTTTTTCCACAATATGTCCTTCGAATCAGTTAAAATGGCTTTAAGAGCCCAAAGAAAGGGCATAGCGTAACATCTCTAATGTAACCATATGGAGAATCGCATACTCTCCTCCAGAAATATCGCAACCAGGATAAGCAACCCTTCCACCGCTTTGGAGGTTATTCTCAGACTCCACTCCATACCTACATTTAAAATGTGCCCTGCAAAGCTACCACTTTATGTGTATAATCTTATTTCGAGTACTCTTCCCTATTATAGCTCTTCGCGTTAAAACATTCGTTTCTGATTCAAATTCTGATGATTTTTTGTCAAGGAGAGCAAGTGGCGTAGATAGCTTTTCAGAAGAGGAGGGAATCAGTGGTCAGGATAATTTTTTTCAGCACAGGGGAAAAGCATTTAATTAAAAAGTTCTAAAAAAGGAATCTAAGGTTATAGTCACCACACCACCATATTGTTTCTATATGCTTTTCTACCGAATAAAAATTTCCATTGATCGTTCGAGGTCTGCTGACGAGATCGAAAAATGGGTGTGGCTTCAAGTTTTCTAAATTGTTTAAATTTTGCTTGTTTATCTGAAATTCAGAAAGAATAGCCCAGTGAAGCAAATATTGTACGTCGAACAACGTGGCACTAGAGATCATGTTTCATAATCCCCATACCTTAATGTGTGTATTATACTATACTTAATCGAAATTGGACTAGAGACTCCTGAATGATACGCGGGAGCTTGATCCCGTCAGGCGACAAAGCATCTTAGGAAGAACTGAGAAGTTTATAGCATCGCCTAAAATTATCAGTATGCGGAATACACTCTAAACTTTGAAAGTTTGATCCTGGAAGATTGTGAGTGAAATTAAAATTAAAGGTTCGTCTGCAATACCGCGCGCAAATGATGAGAATCGTTCCCGCACTGGAGTTGGATGCGGTAAAAATAGGCCTCAGGTTGGTCTGTAGCATACAATAATGTTCCGTAGAACGAGAAAGCAGGATGTAAAGACTCTGAGCCGGCCTGTGAAGTAATACCGAAAGATGGTCCGGCGACTGAGTGATCGAGATGGTGATGTGATATTATTCGAGAAAATTCTTACATAACTGCATACCTGGTAGCATGATGCAGTATTGTTCAAGCAAGTTAGTACAACATGAACATGTGCCGTAATGCCTCTCACTGAGCTGCATTTTACCACTAGATTATCTCAAAATATTGATTTTCGCTATAATGTTAATGTTAATTGTAAGTTGAAGGCAAAACTAAAAATTTTCAATCTATTTTTTTTTGTGTAGGGTAGGAAAGGTGGACGGGTCCGATCAGGTACACCTTTATATCCTTGAAGGGACATCCAGCAGCTACGATTTGAGGTTTTTCGCAACGTTCTATCGAAAGATATGGATGAATATAGCTTTGCAGTGGAGGACAACTGCAATGCAACTGATAAACTCTTTTTTATTGCACTGACACGAAAGTACAGCTGTGATGATTACTGCAACACTTGAATTTCATTTCTAAAAATATATAAAATAACGATCGAGAAAAAAATAATGCAAATTCCAGTCGGCAAACATGATCGCTTTGGACTCGAACACAACCAAAAATTGAAAAATTTTACGCCATTGATCATAATTCTTTTTTGGCAATACCTTTTTATCAATGTCGATAAGTTTGATAAAAATATTCAATTTTAGGTGTCGATTGATTTTGAGTTTTAATTAAAATTTCGAGTGCCCCAAGAAAGGTATAAAGTGAACTGTATTTGCTAAGGCAGTGGTTCCCAATCTCTTTCGTTCTTGCCCCATTGCAAGGTTTGCTGAGCCTAACAAATCACAGTTCGGGAGTCACTATGCCAGGGTTACTTTTGACGACGAGCTACCAAGTGATCAGCAGCGCCCGTTCTAGCGCTTACGCCGCCCCAGAAAAGTGCACAATTTGCCGCCCCTTCTGTATTATACCAGACAGATATTTATGTTTTTATACCCTATACCCCATAAGATGGTATAGGGTATATTGTTTTTGTTACGACGATTTATGTAACACCTCAAAGGAGCCACCGGAGGTATGGCAAAGTATATATATAAATGATCAGGGTCGGTCCCTGATTCGAATAAGCCATGTCCGTCTGTCTGTCTGTCTGTCTGTCTGTCCGTCCGTGTGTCTGTCAGTTCGCACGATAACTCCCGAAATAATGAAGCTAGCGTTTTGAAATTTTGGTCAGATTATTGTTTTGACAAAAGCTTGGATGGTATTGAAAATGGGCCAAATCGGACCAAGGATTCCCCTACCTCCCATACAAATGACCCCTCCATGATAGTGTAATTTGCCCATATTTTTCGACAGGACCTGACATTTTCATCAATGCGTTATCGTGACATATGCTTGAAGTCGGTGGAAAGTGGAGAACGTCCGACTACCCCTACCCCTACCCCTACCTCCCCTTCAAAGTTATATTCAGCCATATCTTTTGCTAGAGTGTCGCGAAAAACTTCTAATAAGTATCAAACGGTAGCTGTTGGATGCCTTCATATAATATTAAATATGTGCCAGGTCCGAACCATCTACCCCTCCCTCCCCTACAAAAAAGATGACATTTAATTTTTGGGTTTTGCGTGCCTTCTATAGGTCTGTCCATGGGTATAGGGTATACACTCATCGTGCTATTCGCACGATTAGAACTCGGTCTCGTTATTTTTGTAGAAGCGATTCGAGAGATTTTTTTCGCTCTTGGTCGTTGTAATGCCTCACACACACGGTCAATCAATGGATTCTACGTTCTGTCAAACTCCATATAAAAAAATGCCCAGCTGGTTGTCATGCGGTTGTGTGCGGCATAACAGCGAGTAGCTCTAAAACGATTTACATTTTAGCAACACAGAAATTCCGGGTCACTGTGCGATTCGGACCAATCCTCTAGAAATTCAGAGAATAAAATCCCATGATGAGCTACCGAGGGCTCAAGTAGTAGGTATATGTATAGTAAAGACCTGTTCTGCTTTCATTAAGATTCTTGGGAGCAATACAGCATAGTTCAGCAAAACTTTGTAGAGAGTTTGTTCAAAATTAGGAATAAGGGCGGGATTCATAGTCCTCACTTATATTTAAGGGATTCCTTAAGGGAATACTTTTTAATTTCAAATTTATTTTGAAAATACGAGCGACTATAAATCGGTCGTATTAAAAAAAATTTAATTTTGCTGCTATTTTAATTAGGCTCCTCAATTAAATCATTTTATTAAATGAGGTAATGCCACTAAAACCTTCAACACGTTTTCGAAAATGTTGCTCTGGAAAATATTGTGCCAAGGAATAGTGCTCGTTTTCATTACTAACATTTTGGAGAAGTTTTTGATAACTTCCGTACACACTGCGCAGCAGATTAACTTCAATTTGACAGATCTCTTCGCGGATGAATTTTCGAATATGGTTTCTGGCGGTTTATTTTCATTTTCATAAATGCGGAGAATTCTTAAAGAATAAAATCAGAGCTAGTTAAATCGGGCAACCTAGCCAAATTAGCGGTATTAGCTTCTAAGCATATTAGCAGAAACGAATTAGAGAGAATATTGCGGCTCTATCAGTGTGTACTTTGACTGCATATCTCATCTTGCTAAAACCCAAACCATTTCAATGCTAAAACTATCAATGCAATTGCAACCAACTGAAGGAATCGGGAAAGCAATCAGGAATTGAAGTTGAATTGATGCGAAAGTTATGAAAAAAGGACTCCAGAAAGTGAAAATAGTGCTTTTTGGCTTGAAATTTTTCATAGGTGTGCTCTTATGTGTTGTTTATTCCTTATCTCATTTGATATGAATTTCTTGGGAAGTTCAATGTTTATTGAGTGTACGTGCGCTCCTGTGATTCAACAGGCTCGTCAAGTCAAAGCATCGTATGGACTTTGCATCTTTAAAACACAACTTCCAAAAGAGAATTAATGGAAAAGTTGTTAAATGAAAAACATCTTTAACGCGTTTTTAATTAATTAATGTGCTTCTTTTCCTAAACAAACACTTCGCCATCTAAAAAAAAATGTAAAATGCTTTATTGTGGATGTCAATTGGTTTCCTCCGTTTCAACAGTTTATTTCGCCCACTTTTTATAACATCTGCTAGTTTCTATGATTTCTTTTTTTGCACTAAATCAAACGTTAATAATAAATTTTTCCTTTCGGCTTTTTGCCCGATTAAGCCCAATTTCTCATATTGATAATAATGTTTTCAACTCGGGATTTCGAACTAAAACGACGGTTTTCAGATCGTGTCTCTTTTGGATAAATAATTATGGATTGGTCTAACATACTGCGGATGTGCTATTGGGATATTTATCAAACTCTCCCGTATTCATAAAAGCTACTTCGAATTCCACTGTGAGTCTAGTCTTCATTAAAAAAAAAATGTTTGCCAGCCGATTCTACATCGCAAATCGTCCCATTTTTAACACGAAATAGCTGCCACCATCACAAGGCTCCTGCAAACTATTTACCACGTTTTAGTCGCGTGTTTTGGATGGTTATGGGCTACGGCATAAACAACTTACCAAATATTTTTCAATTGGATGAGCAGTTGGGTCTTTTCATAGGAACCGCTCCCCTGAAATGTAGTACTTTCGAGCTTATCTATGAAGTAAAAACAGATACGGTTATATCGATAGTTTTTTCTATTCCGTGTTAGTTAAAACATCTACTTAATTTGCAAACTCACTTAATTCATTTGAGAGAGATTAACTATTTCTTTAATAGAACTATCTAAATTTTAATTAACCACTAAACAATTTTTCTCGGTGTAGTGCACCTGAAGCCCTTACGCTTCGCACTTTTGATAAATTGTTTTAGTAATTTTTTTGCGTTTTCTTTTGATTTCTCTAAAGAGATTAAGATAAATTTCATAATCATAATCAATCAATAATTTTAATACAGGAATCAATAAAACTGTTGTTGTTTTCTTGAAAACAAAAAACAGCAAACGTTATTTGATGAAAAAATCACTCAATAATTCGCTCACCTTAAAATATATATTTGAATCAAATACAGTTTTATTGTATTGTATTCAATTATTATGTATTATCATATCTTCCCGAACCGTTTCAGTAGTTCTAACTCCCTATCAAAAGTAAACCATTTTATTTAAATATAACTCAATGCAATATAATTCAATCACCACAACAGAAAACAATACGTTTATCAATCGATACATCAGCTTTTACGGCGCATTAAGTTTCATTAGGTGCCGTCAATCTATCTAATATTGAAAGAAACCTATTAAAATCGTAAAGCCTCTATTTGAAAAAAAAAATGATATGTACTCCCTTTGTTATGGTAATATAAACTCAATTTATATAGATTGCATTGCAACGCTTTTCTCTTTTTCAATTCAATTCAATTTGATTCATACAAAAAAAAGTGTAAACGATTTTTATTTCATAACAAACGAAGACACCCTGACCATATAGTTTTATTTATTAAGTTTTTTTAGAAACTCCTGCACGTACGATTAAGATTAACTATAACCAACTTTAACCAAGATGTGTAACTTGAAACTTTTAACTTAAAAAAAATTGATATCATATGAATGCATCTGCATTTATATACGAATAAATCTTTGCTGACCACAAAAAAATAAATTCCTCCATAAGATTTTTATCAATTTTCGGATACTGATATTTTCTTTAAAAAATCCGTCACATCCATAAATTTTAGTTTTTTTTCTTCTTAAACATATTATCTTGATCTTCGGCTCATTAAGCGCGGATTGGATGCAACACACACGCGTGTAAGCATTGCATATAATCTTTAATTAGGCGTGCTAGTGTACCATTAGTAAGGTGTAATTTCACAAATTATGCAAATGAATGTAAGTCTCCTCGGCGTGAACAACATGCTGGATTTATGTATTAAAACGCCACACTATACGAAAATCCATATTGATTCATATAAATATGCGTTCAAAATCCGTGAAAAATCTTGATAAGAAAATTATGATCATTAAATCGCCCAAAACCCTCATTGTGTTGTAGGAATTTCGGTCATCTTAATTCATTTTTGTTTCTTTTAATCAAAATTTATTACAATCAACTTTTAATTGAGTGAAATAGTATAAAACTATCACGAGGAGGTGATAGTGCAGACAACACTGTTAATGGAAAGTTTATAGGAGAATGGCTTTTTAATTGGTCGCATTTTTTATGGGATGAAAAGTTGATGTAATTATTGGTCATTTGATGGGATGTTTAGTGTATCAGTGATTGGATCGAATTTCAATTGAATATGGGAATTGGGATTTGGGGTGTGTCGTGGGTAACGGGAAAAGTGACATTATGTGTTTTATATTGTTGTTGTAGTTTTTTTTAAATTGTAAGCTTTTATTTATGAGTCATTGGCATAACAATAAAAAAACGGGATGTCAAACAAAATATTTTTTAGGAGTATTGTATGGTATTGTAAGAGTATTAAACGGTATGAGTAATGGCCGTATCCGTCCTGTTTTTGGCAGGAGCGTCCTGATTCTTCTACCTTTACCTGCCAACACATCCAATGCCCTGCTTTGCCCAGGTGTTGGATTTAGAATCAGCATCACCTATTCAAATGAGAAACTAATTAAAAAGAAATATCAACATTACTCGATGCTAAGTCTGGGGTCTCACAACGATTTTCTTGACAAAGTAAGGACCCAGGTTAAGCAGATCAGAGCTTTAATAAGAATGTAAAATTATTGTAAGAATTTTAAAAATAACGATCTACAATAGTTTTACAAAATATTGTTAAAGAAATGGTGGCATAAAAATCTCCTTTTCTCAAATATATCGAATTAAACCGATATTTTGGAAAAATCCAAAAAATATGCAAATATTAAAGAATCAAGTCTCTGCACTGTTTCTTTGTTGTAGTAGCAATTCAGGATATTTTTTTTCTCTTGAATCGAGGGGGTTTTGAAAGTCCTTGGCTTTTCTAACAGCGGACAGCTCCAAAACGATTTACTTTGTAGAGGCAGAAATTGTTAAATTAGCTACATTATTACAGATACTGAAGGAGCATGTTATCTCTGATGAATACGTCTTTCATCATTCCAGTCGAAATAAATGCAACAAAACTAAGACTCCAATAAAAATTAACAAATTTAAGGCACCAAAATAGACTATTTTTAATTTGGTTTTTTTAATAAAATATTTTTTGGATAATTTTAGGTTTTTTTTCTGAGACTTGACAAATAAGTTTCACTCGCGGAACCACCTTCTCAAACCAAATAAAATTAACGTTATGTATTTATGTTTTGAATTTAGTACTTAATATTTCCAAAAGAAATTAACTGGAATTTCCTTTGATCCCGTTAACTGTGCCTGATTACGAATTATTGTCGCCTGAAAACCGTCTACGTCTGAGTCAGGTTGCCAGTTTTTATCCCACCTACCTAAAGAAGCTCCAGTTTAAGCTACTTCGACCATTGTTCAGCACGTTTAAAAATCATTGATGCTGATGAAATGTATAGATTATTCTTCATTTCCATTTGTAGCATCCCTGGATTTGTTTAGCAAACTTCAAGAATGCTTACAAAGCTCTAAGTAATTTCAACAACTTAAATCAGAACTTCTCTATACTCTATAAAATTCCATATGTGTTTAGTTGGCATTCCACAAACATAATCCTGTATTTATATTAAATGCCGCACTCGGTATTAACGACCTATATATAAATATATTGGGAAAAAGCAAATGCCTTCTGAAAACAATCATCATCGAATTTCCAACTCATGTTCTATGCGTACTTCTACTTTAATCAGATTTCACCTATTTTAAATAAATAGGCCTCATAACATGTAAGGCAATTCCTTCAATTACGATATGAGTATAAAGGTAGCATGACTAATGATTTTGCAGCACTTTCGTGACTACTAATGACTAAATTACACATACTCCCATTCTGGGTACCATTTTCGTCCTGATGCCAGCCATTCCGTCTCACCACGTCGCGCGGCTGTTATCCATAGGTATAACACACGACAGTGTTGCTTCGTTGGAATTCACCTAACCCGAGAGTCGATTAACTCCACTCCTAGAACATTACAGAATAGTATAGTCCTATAGTCAATGCAGCACAGAGCAGAGCATTAATAGGGAAAAAGAGATTCAGAATTAATATGGCTTCGTGTGGAGTTAATGAAAAGCACTTTGCCATCATTAGTTTACATGAAGCCTCTATACCATAGTAGCACAAAACACATGCCCATGGCCAGGACGCACCATAATTTCGATCTTATAAATTCAACACGCACGAATAGGAGCGACACATACGAGTATACTAACATTAAGGGGGTGCCATGCAATAATCTATGAATAATAAAACTCATGTTTGAATGTGTGACAAAATCGTGGAAAAAAAACTAGGAGAGAAAGAACAGCTTACCGATTTAGATAAACATCAAACAACGCGAATGTAATTTAATCCCTTCGTCAGGTGCCGGGATACACATGTGAATGATTAAGTTGAATAAAAATAAGTAGTTTCAGTGGCGCCTGATTGGCGAAGAGTCATCGTATGAAAGGTAATGATATTCTGCGGAATACGATAATCCTCTTGGTAGAGTTGATCCTTTCCATCCTAGACTAGCTTTTTCAGTTCTATTCGAGTGCACGGAGATTATGGATAAATTAGCATAAAATTTCATAATGAACTTTCCATATGGATAATCCTTACGGAGTTTTCCCTGACTTACGGATATATCCGGGTTGAAATGTATAAGCACTTTGTGTCTTTTGAATTGAATGTTACGGTCATTTCTTCCCGTTTGGCGAATAATGCATAGTGTCGTGGATTTGATTAAAATTGTGTGATGAAAGTATTTTCACGTAAAGAATTTTTGGTCAACGGCTTAGATGGTTTTACCGTTTCTCTAGGCTAGACGATATATTACAAGACGTATGCATACGGCAGAAATTTCCGTACAAATAAAAAGCTAATGCGGATAGGAGACGATCAGTTCTCGTCTATGAATTGATTAGAGCTATGTGTAACGTTAACCAACGGTCGACGCACTGCGCTATTCCCGCAAAAGGATTCAAAATCCACTAAAGAAGGATCAAATTTCCATTGTATAAATTTCCCGAAAGCATCATCTTCATAATCAAAGTCCGCCCCTCTGGCAGCACTACTCTGTAAAAATGCGGAACCACGATGTTTGAGATCGTAAAGGTTTATTTTCCTCGGCACGACCCCAGCGGCTCTAGCGACAGCGACTCGCTCATTCTATATAAAAACTCATTTTTAGATGATAATCGCTTGGCATAGGTCCACAATGAAGATTATCGTCGAATGAATCGCGCGACTCGAGTTTTAAATAAGGTCTGCATGAGTGGTGAACGTGGTGAACGCGCTTGTTCGTGGACTTCGGGCGACGGTTGCATGGGGTAGGGAAGTCGATACACGAATGAGCCTGTATATAGAAAGCAGTCGCGCGACTCTTGTTGTAAATAATGCCCGCATGAGTGGTGAATGTGGTTCACTCGCTTGTTTTTAGGCTTCGGGCGACGGCCAAATGCAGTGTACAGAAGCCACAATCGCTGGAGCCGCATCTAGGAAAACACCAGTAGGTGTCAACAGCTAGAGCCGCTAGACTCGCTAGAGTCGCTAGGGCCACTGCGATCGTGTCGAAGAAAATTTACCTTAAAAGTGCATGTTTGACAAAATTTCCGTACTAAAATGCAATTTTAGAAAAATGTCTGTCTCGTTTTCTTTCGATTTCCGAGTTTTTTGAATGACTTAGAACATTTACATGCGCGTCAATTAGGTAATAGAAAACGGAATGCAGATATCTTCATGATAACTGACAGTGTACAAGTCAATCCTTTTTTTGAGTTGCACGTCTCCCAAACATTAATACCACCTCGTTTAAACGCCTGAGTAGATTTTGGGCGAATTTAATAACGAAACATTTTTTCCGCAGAATTTTTTTTAATGAAAACGCATATTTTCTGTCTTCTGTCGCAAACGATTATTCCACAGTCCGCAAAATGAATCCACAATTGCTCTCTGACATTTTATGTAATTTTTTCGACTCCCCGTTCCTTTGATAATTCCTACGATTAACTCATCGTGAACAGTCCATTCGTTTGAAGTTGAAGTAACTCATCACAGTTGGCGAAGAATATGCTCCCAAATCGGCACATTTTCATATTAGAAATTCATTCGGGAATAGGGGGAAGTAAACCTTTTCTTATTTTTAACACTGATTGGCGCATCGAAAAACGGCACTGCAAACTGTCGAAGACGAGCTACAGTCTAAAAGGCTAAAGCCGGAAGCGAGTTGGTGGTAATCAGGAATAAACGGTAAAACACTCGTATTCAAGATCCTCCGCTAAATCTCGTTAAAATAGTGCCGCGTGTCCT
Organism: Microchrysa polita; assembly: GCA_949715475.1. Taxonomy (NCBI): domain Eukaryota; kingdom Metazoa; phylum Arthropoda; class Insecta; order Diptera; family Stratiomyidae; genus Microchrysa; species Microchrysa polita. Next base: position 125,945,313 of record OX454415.1, on the reverse strand, counting down.
CTCTTTAGTATTTTTAATCTGACTCAGAGCTATCGCCAAGCGCAAAATATTTGGAGCTTCTATCCTTCACTCAACCTGAAAATCCCAATACTCACGAAATTGTTCGAAAATTAATTTAGAAAACGTAATTTCACTGAGGGATGACGCTTTTGAAAGGGAAGGAACTTTTATTCAGATATTTTGCTGTGGAGATCTTAAGTACCTTTGGCGATATGAAATCGGAATGCGAAACCCATTTCCTCGCCAAAAAGCTCTGTCAAAGCGCACATCTAATTTTTATAAAATAATTTATCGTTGGGTTTTAATTGCCAAATGGATTAACTCTTCGTAATTAATTCCCCTGGCTAGATCTACTATTTCGTTGGCATTGAGATTTATGTTATTAAAATATCGGATAATTGTGTCCTTAGTTAGTTAGTTAAGAGGATTTTTTTCATTGAGGATTCTTTCCTTATTAAAGTCTTCATGAACCCAGATTGATATATTTTAAAATTTTCAATAAATTCTTTGTTAAAAAAGCTCTAGCTAGCGAATAATTTATCGCATTTCCTATTTTTGTGGAAATACTCAGGACCTGCGCAGCAAAAGCTTAAAGCTCAAAGCTTACATGAAAACATGTTCATACAAGTGGAAATTTGGAAAATATGTATTTTCTATCAATAACAGGGGAGTGAATAATAATTTTCGACGCAAAGCATTCCGCAGGTTTTCCCATATAGATTCCGCACAATTTAGTTTGGGAGGTTGGTTTCTAAGACTTGTTCATTAAAATTCCGGGGATTTTTGAAAACATTTGGTAAGGAGTTCAGACCCCATGGACTCCTTCCCTGCCAACGTCCCTGTCTGCGAATTAGCCTTTATTCGGCTTGTTTTGCTTTGTCGTACACCCATTTTGACGGCAATTTTTCAATTTTTTACATAGGCAGCTCTATTAGATACTATCATCACCGAAACCATTGTCCATCTCGATGTTGCTTTTTCACCCGAGAGATTCACGTGGGCCTCCGGCTCACAAAACCCATCTAAGCCAAAATCTACTCAGCCAGATTTCACCCATACGTAACCGACGACGGGTCAAAATCATCGATTTAAAAATCAAACTGTTTTCGTGATTATGTTTGTATCTAACTGAAGCCGTAATGGAGATATGAAAGGGGATGCATTATTTTTTTTAGTCATAACTAGAGCCCAATTTTGTGTGCAGTGAAAATCAGAAATGTACAATATTGAAATGTCCAAACGTACATTTTGCGTGCAAAAATGAAAAAGGTAAATTCTAAGGGGATTTCGAAGCTTAGACTTCAAGCAGTAAATGAAATGAAAAGTATGAAACCATACTTTAAGAAGGACAAATCGTTGGACCATTGAAGTATATGTTCGTTCAAAACGCCTAAAACTTGTAGTTTCTTGCAATATACCACAAAATGTGCCATCTCGAGAAAACGCATGAAAATCCGGGCTCTAGTTATAAAAATAAATTTTTCATCGCACACAAAATTATTCACGTAAAAAAACTATAAACATTTTCTTCTGTTTCTTTTTATTTTTATTTTTCTTTTTTGAAAAAGACACAAAAATAGTCATAAAGGCAATCCCTTTCTCCCCTTGCTTCGTCCACCGAATAGCCAACTCTTCAGGAGCTACCTTTAACCATTCGGGGAGGTACCTCGACAAGGGAGTTTTGTGTTCAGGTGTCAGTGAACACACAATTTGGTCAATCCGCCAAGTTACTTATATACTGGGTAAAACCCTTCTTGGATACGACTTATAACCACAGACAAAATTATTAATGTAAAAACGCTATAAAAAAAAAGAGATTTTTTTTTACCAAATTTTCCATTCACTGATCCTCGAACACACAACTTCCTTGTCGAGCTACCTCCCCGAATGGTTAATGGTAGCTCCTGGAAGAGTAGGCCATTCGGTGGACGAAACAGGAGGAGAAATTCATGGCCTTTATGGTGACTATTTTTGTGTCATTTTCAATAAATTTTTCGGTTAAAATATTCAAAATAGAAATTATTCTCCTTCTTCTTTTGCTAAAAAAATGTCGAAAAATTTTAAGTGTAATATACAGAGAACGGGGATTGATATGTTCTACAAACAAATATCCTTTTGGATAGAATCCGATAAGTTAATTTGTGACCTCAGCCGGGTGGTGTTCTCTGATGTCAACCAACGTACTTAACCCTCGGATGGTTCAGGTAAATTTTACATATACGTAAATGGTTCAGTGGGGTCTGACAGACCCCAAGGCAAAAATCGCTCAAAACTTAAATTGTTGCTTTTTTGGCACATTTGTTTGAACTAGAAGTAACTGTGATACCTTTTGATTAAGTGGTATATAAAAAAGTGGAATTCGGACAGTAGCTTTTAGTATGTGGAATAAAAAATTAGGTGGTGTCAAATTTGAGGGTAATTGGAAATTAAAAAATAAATCAATATAAAAACTAACATTTTAACAAAATTTTATTTTATTTAGTCAAAACGTATTTAATACTAATTAACAAAGATAAGTAAATCAACATTTTTAGCTGATGTTAATATTTTTTCTTAAATCGGGATCCAAAGTTAGTCAATATTTAGAGCATTCTTCTTCACGGCTTTTTCCTCGATGGTCTTCGCAGGTTGGCTTTTTGCACTCGGTGCAATTGTATTTTGTCTTCCGATCATTTGCTCGTGGGCATAGAAAACATTTTTGCCTCTTTGGGGGACCATCTGACCACATTGGGGGACCTGGGGCATCGGCCCCCAAGAGGGGGGGGCAGGCTGAACAATGCACAAAATGTCTTCAATATTTTACACTGTGCTTCGCCGAATATTGCCCGTTGATTTCCTCCTTCTTAGAAGAGGTTCGACAAGTGTATAGCCAAGTTCGCTAAGGAAGCTTTATGTATTATGTAAAATACCCACCTAATTATTACGCTCATAAAAGTCATTAATGTATGTCTTGACTTAAAAAACATTAGGTAATGACACAATAGTGAAAGGAGATCATCTTAAATGAAAACCAGATAAAAAACGGTATAATTTTGAATGAATTGAGTAAAAAATTTAAAAACCCCTAACTCAAAAAACCCTAAATTTTCCATTTCTTTCAAAATTAACATATCTAATTTCCCAAATGAACTGTAATTACAAAGTTTCAACCCTTCCCGACTATTATTATTACATTTTATCGTTTTTCAAATAACATACTTTGAAAATTTCCCACAAAACGAAAAATGTACTTTTGTAAAAAAGACATACGTAAATGGTTCGGGGGCTGACAGCCCCCGGAGCACTTTGAAAGTGCTATAACTTATTATCAAAATCACAAATTCAAACAAATTCATGCTTAAATGAACGTATGTGACACATACTTAAATTACATATGCATCAAAATACCATTCAACAGGTTTTTCTATGAAAATTTTAAGATTTAAACTGAACCATCTGAGGGTTATCCTTTGGAAAACGATGTATAATCTAATCATGCACAAGTTTCAGTTATGAAAACTCCAAAGGTTAACTTGCGAGCTCTCACACCTAGCACTTAACTATCGTCGTATCTTCGAGGACACTCTAAATAGAACATCAATATTCACAGTAATTTCTAAGACCAGAATTTGTTTTTTTTTTTTACAAAACCCTGTCTTTGCGCTTAAAGACTTGGCTACTTAACGCTACAAAACTGTGATGTGCCGATTTTGTCTATGTGTATTCATTTTATTGTATTCCTAGACTCTGCCAATTCATCGTAACAAATCCAGTGATTTATTCAATCGTTTGCACAACTTGCTGTGCTAATGAAGCCAACAATCGATTAACACAACAACAACAGAAAAACAACAATTTTCAATTTTCCTCTCTATTTTCTTTTCTACTTACAGTGATCTTCAAGGCAACAACATTACAGTGATTTTCGAGTCGGATTTCCAGCATTTATCTAAATTACGGATATTGTAAGTATCGACTGATGAAGCATGACTATAGTTAAAAAAGGCAAAGAAAAAACTTAGTGTAGTACATACAACACCAACCTATTGGATAGCTCTTTTACCATTATATGTACATAGTTTAACTACAACTGCAATTGAAAGTACAGACTATCCATTTGATTAGGTGTAATTATGCACTTTCCACACAAATCGTGTTGTTAGCACTGCGCTGCACTATGTGTTCTTAAGACGAGCGAAAAATGTTTTTGTGTTTTTCATCATCTCTATTCCTTCGCCTTGAATGAGGTACTTGCAGATTAGATGTTTGCCTGTTAGCCAGTACTTTTTATTGTAATTACAATGCGGACATTTTTCCTTGATATGCGGGTATATTAGACACATTAGAAACGAGACAAGAACAAAGACTAGAAAACAAAAAAAAACTTCAACATAACATGCTGAATAAGCTAATCATTCAACAGCAATCGTTTTCTTTACTACTTCTTCTACAAGCATCGTTAGAGTTAAAGATAGGTGTACATTGCACATAGGATACATTGCTCGAAGGGCAACACGAAAAAAAACCTGATGATTTGACTTAGAGAAGACATGAACGCGAGCTGAACACGGACATCGCGCTTATATTATCCACCACACGATTCTTCAATCTAGACTTGGTGAAGTAAATGCTTAGATAGTTTTTTTAGAGTTTAGAAGACGTTTAGTTAAGAGCTGTAAATTATTTTCCTTTTTTTTACCCCGAACAACTAATCGTGACTCTGTAATGTTTCTATGAATTAATTTCCCTCCTTTCTAATGTTTCCGTAAATACGCGCCGTCCAGGTGATTCATTTAGATTCATCGATGGCGGGGTTTTCGAGGTTCCAGCTTCGAAATAACCGTGCATGTCTTGACGCATTAACGTCACTAATGATTGCTACTTTAACGTAACTCTATACAAAATGTATAACACTCTTAGGAAGTTAAATATGTATCATGGTGAAGGAGGTATGTACCCACCTTCAAATTATTTAAGATTCAGCTACTCCAAGAAACCCACATTCGATTTTTTTTTTGCACTCGGAGATCACGAATCAATTAATGATTTTTTTTCGTGCGCCCTCTAATCTAAGGTTCTTAGCTTTCCAACTTTAATAGGAGCGGACAACTTTTCAATTTTTTTTTCTTTTTCTTTAAACTACATACCAAAAAAAAATATACACCCAAAGCCAGAAACCATCACGTGAACTTTTCAACTTAACGTCCACGCAAAAAAAAAGACCTGATGAAAAGACTTCCAGAAATCATAAAAAGAAAACATAAGGCTTAATTAAGATTATATTCGGATTATGTGGATAATTATTATAAGAACATGCAGTGTTTGTTTCGAGTATAAAACAGTTGAACGGGTTTTTGTTGTGGAATGGATTGCATCCAACTCATTATTCCAAGTCATAAAGATAAGAATCCATCACAAAAGTTATTTCCTACAATCTACCAAATAAAAAAATTAAAGAAGTAGCAAGCACAGCTGGACTATTGAAACTGAGGCAAGGCCATCCGAAAATGTAGGTATAGAGTAGGTTCTGCGAAACTATACTTTGTACACCGCGCTTCTAATTTAGATTTTCATCGTAAGTTGTATGGGCGAGATGAGTGCTTTCAGATTAATGTGTTTAAAAGAATCATGTTTAAGATAAAATGGTTGCTAAGTTGATGAGGATTTGATCAAACATTTGGTGCCATTTCATTAAGTGAGTTCTTGGTAAAGGAGATTTTGTGGTAATTGGCATGGACTTTCGGTTTTGACTACAAAATCAGAAGAATGTTGTAAGTTCAAATAAATTCTTAATTTCTACGAATAAACTTCAAAATAATCCATAAAACGCCATTAAATAGAACGTTTCGTAGATGACGAGGTTTTGTTGCTAAACAATTTCAACGACAAAATGTCAACAAACTACAAAAATGTAGGCTCTACGAATCGTCTAATGCTTCCTTCAGCAGATATATATTTTTTTAAAGTACCTACTGTAATTATAATTATATTTGAAACAGCCATCTATTCTAATGCAAATTCTATGAATTCTCCATTAATTTGCTTATAATTACAATGCATAGAAATAAATTTCGCGGACATGCCATGATTTAAGTGTTCCGGTTTCTCATTAGATTCCAACTATGCATTTACTCGTACATAATATCAATTAAACTTTGCGCATACTTCCCTTACATGCTACGCCAATTATGTAGGCATACCTGAACTTCAGCTCGGTACACATATCTTTTCTTCATTCATTCTATATCTGTAATCAATCTCGTGTAAAGCAATTGGCATCTGTGTTTACACAGAGGTGGATGAGATCAAAAGCCAACACAAATTTTGTGTTTCTTAATTACACATATGAGTATGAATACTCGTATTATAGCGTGCAACATGCGGAAAATTGCTTTTAGATTGGGAGCGCGGATTCCTCAATACATTCAACGTATCCATATGATATGGAGTCCAGTTAGGGATTAAGGCTTTCCTCACACATAGGAATACTCTGAAATCCGCGACTTAAAGGCTATGGGGCGGCTCGATTCTACCAAACAAATTCCTAGACTTTGTGGTGGTGCGGATACTTAAGTATCCCCGTGTGAGGAAGGTCTAAGACGAAGAGTCCTCCACAAGATATACTGTAAGCTCATCTTTATCTTCATAAACATAAACCTATGTACCTATATGTACCAGTAAATGTGTTCCAGTATAATTTGCTTAGATAGATAACATCGTAAAGATCTTGGAAAATTAGAAATTAAAGTAAAGGAAGCATATTTTAATCGGTTGAAGACGGCCGCTATGATCAGTAGCGTTTTGCCTTCATGTCAGCAGGATTTGATAATAATATGGATTAGAAACGTGTATTTATTAAGTACATAATACGGATACAATTACGAAAATGTATTCTTAGGAGTTTTGCACTCACCGATGCCGATGTGCAGTGCACAATTTTCTGTTAAATGCATTTGTCATTGTTAAAAGTTATATTATCTATTATTAATTTTGAATTAAGGTTAGAAAACACTAATGAAATATACTACATACATACATATTTGGAAAAAATGTCTAATTCTAACCGTTCCTCACTTGAACGAAACTTTGTAAAAAAAAATTGTATAAAATATAATTTAGCACGTAAAGTTGCAAGTATGTGTGAATTTTAGTAGAAAGATTATTATAATTTAATAATAAAATATTATATGTGGCGTGTTTCGATTTTTGAAATTTGGTCGAGCAGCGCACATGTTTCGCCCTAAAAATTGAGAATTCAAAAAAGTTATCGGAGCACCCAACACATTTTTTTTGCCCAAAAAAATCCAAAATTTAGACCAAAATTTGTACAAAATGATACTAATGTGAAAAAAATATAACATGCAAAGTTACGTTAAGTCGATACAGCTGTACCAATATGGTGGGTGGAGTGTATGTTCCACGCCTTACAAGTGTAGCGGTATAAATAGAGAGTCCTCTTAAGATGCCGGCCACAATCTGGAACTAAGATCGGACCACTGTGCTCAATGTTCCAATATTGGAACATTTCCATTTTCCCTAATCATAAAAATTGTATTTACAAAATTTCAACTTTTATGGTTGATAACTATAACCAAATGATCAATGCACATTTTTAACTGAAAAAAAAAACAGAGTTAGTACTAAAAAGATATTTTGAAACACAACAAATTACCGTTATCTTCTCCAGGTTTGGACTTAGATCTAGACTAGATCAGTTTCAAGGACTAGATCAATTTTAAGAGAATCTTTGTAGGCGAAATACGTCAGCGTAGTTCACCGTGTACTTCTTTTCTTTTCACTTATTACATATTTGAAATTTGTGCTGTAGATCTCTGCATTGCAGACGCGTAAACCGCGATTTTTTCTGTGGTTTAAATCATTTGACGAAAATGAGCTCCAACAAAATAACGACCGTTTTTTAACCAGTGGTATCTAGTTCGAGTAATGTTTCCGAGAGGGAATTGGTGGAAATTCTTACGGAAACGCAATATACGGAAGTGAGTTACTGAAAAATCGTTATGAATTTATGAAATAATTTATCCACAGCAGGTTCCCCGTAACGATATCAGTAGCTTCTGTCGGCTTCTGTCAGTTAGACGACAGCGAAATAAAAGACCTCCATGAGAAACGAAACGAAAGCTTCAAGTTTCCTGTGTCAGGCGAGCGAAAATTTAAATTTCAGCATTCATGGCTTCGTTCGTTTCTGTGGCTGTCCTATTCTGCAGCAGAAGGTGGAACTTACTGCCGGTGTTGCGTCCTCTTCGCACAGAAGCCTGTTGGAAAAGGGCAAAATCAAAACACAAACCAGCTAGTCGTAACCCAATTTAGAAATTGGAAAAAAGCATTGGACACTTTTCGAACCCATCAGGAAATAATTTACCATAAAGACGCTTGCATTGATGAGCATAATTTACAAGTGATTTTAGAAAAACAAGACCCAAGATATTGTAGGAGAACTTAACAAAAGTAAGAAAAAAATCCAACTTGATAATCGGCAAAAATATAGGATCCAATCATTCGTGCCGTTATTTTGTGCGGCCGGCAAGGACTAGCTTTGAAGGGTGATCAAGATTTTACTTAAATTGCCGGTAGAGAATGCAACAATTAAGTCCGTCGTTAATTTTTTTCGCCGATCTACCAAAGCTGGTGGTATTTTGAAAACGAAAACTAGGGAAGCTCGATCAAATACAAATCAAACTAGCTCACAGAAATTTTGCGAAACGCGTTGGGTAAAACATCTCGACTCCTTGCAACTCTTTTCGAACGTATGTGGAAGTATTTGCTTGACGCTGGAAGAATGCGTTAAACAAACTAAAAAGGAGTTCAACCGCATGCATTACTGGCTGGAATTAAAACACGTGAGTTTGTAATTGCGACAGAAGTTTTGAAGCCCAAACCACTTAGCCAGCAATTGCAGATTGAAAACTGCGATTTAAGCCTTTGCGTCAAATGCGCAAACGAAATACGACGAAACTCAGGCGCATTATTTCACAGTATTTTCGAAACCATTGCGAAAACAGCTGAAGAGGTCGGATTCGAAATCAAAGTCCCCCGAGTTGCTAAAATACAAATACATATATGTATCTAGAAAATTCTGAAAGTTGTCCAGAAAAATATTATCGGTGTTGATCATCGCGATATTTTATTAAAAATTTGAGATCTTCTGCCAATAAAAAATTCGCCGAAGTTGACATCAGAAGGAATAAAAGCGACTGTAGACATTTCGAGATTCAGTGGCCAAACAGTATTAGTTCTAGCGAAGTTTGAAGCTGAGGTATGAGGATTTGACCTTATAAGACTAAACACTGAAATTCGTTAAAAAAGGAAAAAAAACAAAATAATTTTAGATATTGTTTAAAAATATCGGAGGAAACTCAACCGAAAAGTTTAGTAGAAACATTGCAACCAGAGGTTTTATCCAACGGTTCACCGATATCTTCAAATAGCAGAAACTCTACCGGTTTCTGCTAGACCCACTGAAAAATGTCGACTCTTCGAAGAATGAAAACTTATTTAAGAAATTCTACTCAGCAGGACAGACTAAATAGTTTGGCTCTATTGAATGTTCATAGAGATGTAGAGGTAACCCGCAGTGATCAAATTTTGGACCTTTTGGCAAGCGTGCCGAGGAGAATGAATATTGTTCTGTAAATAGATACAATAAATCAATATTTTTATGTGAATTTTTATTTTAATAATTTCTTTTCGAACAAATCGCCAGCAGTCTTTTCAACGAAAAATAACTTGGTTAATTCACAAACCTATGAAAGTTACTGTTGTCGTTTGCCAAAAGACTTGAGATTATACGTAGAGCAAAGTCTACCAAAAAAAAATTCAATTTCCATGAAAAAAAATTTAATAGTAGCATAAAATAGACCTACTGCTCTAGGAAACAGTGAACAGTTTCATATGCAGAACTTGCGTACCGATCATGCTCTATGCTTGTACGCTCACAATTTTTTCACGAATGAGCAATTTGAGCACTTATGCGAGAAATTTTGATTTCGCGAGCAGAGTTCGTGCGCGCATAAATGCTCAAATGTATCTTAGGAAGACTTGTTTGGTACATACGAGATTTGGTTCGTAGAATTCGTCTGTGAATTCCTTGCCGAAGTGCACGAAAGCCATAGCATATTGAGCTTAGAACTTAAATGTGTTTGGTGAAACCTCTTTTTCCATTCTACGTAAAACATTATGGCCGATTGTTGAGAGAGCACGCGCGATCGTGAAAATTTGCTTCCTATTGGCGAAATAGGCCGCTATTGAGTGTACGAGTGGTGAAAACGAAAAAATCGACAAATTCAATGCTCTCGTTCGTAAAAATCGCCAAAATGTTGAATCACTTTTTGAGATGTCTGAATTATCACGGAGGATTTTAGAAGAAGAGTGGCACGTCGCAGCTTAATTTGTCCCGCGATACAGGCGATCCAAAAGCTGACAATTTCTAAGGCGATAGGCTACAGTCTTTTTTATTTTCCTGACTGTGGCACTATAATAAATGTGTAATACGACGTATCGCCTATGATAAACTATACTTTTGGGGATACGCAGCCATCCGTTCCACATCCATTATCCCAGCGTTAGACGATGAACACAAATTAAAGTGATTGTCGCTGGTCATCGGTTGCTTATCGTCTTACAAAATGCCAGCTCTGAATGGTGGTGCTATGAATACGACTCTGAAACCAAAGTTTTACAATCGCACGTTGCTTGCGACAATTAGCCGTCGTTACAAATTCTTTACATCATTCTCGGAAACCTGATAATGAATTCATGCATCAATGGGGAACCGTAGAAGCTACAAATTGGTTATAGATGATTTTTCAGTACACGTTTCCGTTATAACGATATTCAGGAAAGTACAAAAAAAAATTTACGTTTCAAACCTATTTTGTAAGAAATTTGGCTAATTATTTTAAAACTTTACGGATTACAAAGTAACCATAAACAACTTTTTAGTGAACTTAACCGTTATAGAGGATTCTCATAAAAAAAAATTTATGACACCATTCGATTGGGGCCGAATCGGCCTTTCTATAGTTTCCTCAAATTCGAAAGAGCTACAAGTTTGTCATACTACACCAATATTACCGTCACCGAGATGTTAACAAAAACGTGATTTTAAAGGTGTTTGATCGTCTCTAGCATCGCAAGCGGCATCCGTACTGATGAGGACCTCCAAAAGAAAATTTATGCAAAAATCTTGTCTCCTATAATTTTTCCCATGTTTGCCAAATTTATGTTGAAATCGCCTAAACCGATTGCATAAAACATTTTCGTTGATTTATTAACGATTATGTCTGCTCATGCTTCTCAGTTATTAACCTACCAAATTTATGTTCCTGAAACTTATTCCCACTTTCAAGTATATATCGGTATCTCATTGAATTTTAACTATTCAGAAACACTGAAGTGGAAGTGAGAGTTGAATTGTTCCTGTTTATAACTTGGGGCACCAAGAACACCAATATTGTTTTTTTTTTTAAATAATATTTTTTTTCGCTGATATGATGATAATTGTTTTTTTTTGTTCTAATTTTCCAGACAATTGACGGACAACCAAATTCATACAATCGAAAAAGATGCACTTCATGATCTCATTGCACTGGAACGACTGTAAGTATCCGTCAAATTTACATTAATTTGTTTTCATGATTTTCGTAAACACTTTGAATGACGATTCAAACTCTGCCATTTTGCCTCTATAAAAGTGTGATTTTGTAACATGCCATTGCCGAAATATAAACTCAAGCTTTAAAGATTTCAGCCGTTTTACATTTTCCTTTCGCTCTCTTTCAAGCGCATGATTCTTGAAGATTTCTTTGTAAAACAAAATAAAACCAGCAAACGCGTGTTCTAAAAGAAAATTTCAAAATATTTTGTAGTATCATTGCCAGGCTTGATGAATCTTATTTTTTTATTTCTATTAATTTTGTGTATTTGCTAAAAAAAATCTGTTTTTTTCTCCTTTGTTTTCTTTTTAATTTGATTCTCTCCAAATATGTAAAACCTAAAAACACGCACCAACGCAAATTGGTTTGTGCAGACGCTTAAATAGCAATCGACTTAAGGCTATTCCTGATAACTTTGTGACAAGTTCAGCGAACCTTCTGCGATTGTAAGTAGACAAATTTCACCAAAACAAAAAATTAAATTTTTTAATTATTTTATCAATGTAAATACGTTTTGATGGGATTCTAGTATGCATTTAGAATATATTGCTTTGTTTTGGATGACATGCACAAACAACATATCTAGTTGCGTTCTGCATATGCTAATGACTTTTTGCATGATTGTAGAGGAAAATATTTTATTTTAAATGCCTGAAAACAATAATAAATTTTTGCACGTTTATCATCTATTTATTTCAAAATAACTAAAATGACTATCAAAATCAATCATTATTAGTACAAATTATCCAATACAATTTGTCATATTATTACTAATTATCAACTATCCATCAATAAATTCGAAGAGAGGCCTAAAAACGTCAAATCCACAGTTGATTAACCACACTAAACATAATAACATTGCCTGCATAACATCATAACAAAATCTCTCTGTACACACACGCGTTCGTATCGCTTGATCTCGTGATCACTGCACGTTTTCAAAAACCCTAAAACCAATCCTCACTCCCTACACAATATTCACTTATGCTGCCAAACTCAATATTTTCATATAATATCCTGAAAATACGATGGGTAAGTATTTCGGCAAATTCATCTAAACCACACATCATAATTTTCACATGCCATATCAAAACCATCAAATATCCTTCCAATCTTCTGCGCCTCGGTATACGCGACAGACAACAAACAGTATGTTGCATGCGAATACTTTTGACATACACGTCGAACAAACTTTGTACGCTGTGCAGACATACATATATAGAGACACTCACGTATGTTGCTCTGCTTTATCAACCCTAAATATAATCGGGAAGAGTTCCAAAAAGTTACTCGCCGGTGCCACCCTTTTTTCGGAGACCTTCATCATTTATGATTCAAAGACTTTATATGTATACACATACAGTAGCTATTTTGCGACAAAATGATATAGAAGTTTGGTATTGTTATAGGAGAATGCATTCGCATATGCTACACGTTTCACAACCCTCTCGAATTCACAAATATAATTGCATTAAACATTGGCACTGACCCTCTCATTTACGGCCGCAAAAGGACTCCATAAATTCGCATGCGTTTCGTCGTCGTCCTGTATATGGGGGTGTGGGTCGTTTGGGATACGCTATTATGGATGTCGACAGTTACCGGGTGTGTCGCAAATTGAAAGTTGAAATTTACGATGCGGTACAATGAAAATGGTAATAGAGACGAGAAAAAGGATTAGACGCGTGAGGGTGATGACAACAGGGTGGTTACGAAGGATGTTGAGGATATGATAATGATTAAAGGTCTCTGGTCGATTGGCAAGAGTAAATCGATTCTCACATGGAGAAATATTACTTAGTTCTATACTTCGTCATTTTAAGCAGCACCTCGGTAATCGGCTCCGGATACTGTCCATCCCCGCTCGTTATAAAGCAATTATCCTAGGTACGATTAAAAAAAAATATTGACACTAAATGTTTCAAAAATTTTGGGCAGTTTTAAATTAACATTTTAATTGTACTTTACGAGTACAAATCACAAATCAAATTAAAAAATGTCCAAATGAATTTGATAGTTAAGTAAATTTTTGATTTGAGGCTAAAGTATTCGCCTCTTCAACTGTTCCCTTTTTTAAAAATTTTAAACGCAAGAGTTACACTTTATTTTTGAAATGCTTCACAAAATATGATTTCTATTGCATGAAAATTTCTTTTTGTTCCATACTTTTGCACGGTTTTCTCACATCTGTTCATAAAGTTAACTAACATTTCACCCATTACCTTTCATTCACAAACACCCTGTATAAAATACTCATACTCACTGCACATACAAACATACACACCATTACCCCCACCTATTCATTCTATCCGATTAATGAAGTTACTTCATTTCATACACACACCGGAAAAATCTCAGCATTTAAATCCATATATAAAAACTGACCATTCCATTCATGTACATACATATGTATCTATTTGCACATAAATATGTATCCTTCAAATATATGTATCCATATGTACTATATAGTGATAGTGTCCTTAATGCTGATGTTTTACATACTTATCGGCAATTTTCCACCCTCTCCATGCTTTCCGTCCAACAGGGATCTCTCGCACAACAGTATTACGTCCGTACCGCGAAGGGTCTTCAAAGGAGCACAATCTTTACGTAGTTTGCAGCTGGATAATAATCAAATTACATGCCTGGATGAGCAAGCATTTAAAGGACTCGCTGATTTAGAGATTTTGTGAGTATTTTATATGGATACAATTTTCGTGTGTATATTGTACATAAATTTAATGTTACAAAAAAAAATAAGCTAGAAATGATGATTTTTACTTTTATTTTGATTTACTCAATGAGCTAAGATAACAAAAAAAAAACAAATCAAATTGTCTAATAGTGTGGCTACGAAACAAGGCGACCATTTGCAATGAATTTAAATTATCATTCTTGCCATACTGACTTAATAAAAAAAAATAAACCAGGTTTTGTATAGAATGGGTACCTTTTTTAGGTAAGGAGGATCGATGTTAAACCTTACCTAGATATAGGATCTTCTCTCAGGATTCCATAGCATATCTTAAAATCCTTTTTTGAGTTCTCCCTTGGCTCAAATCGGAATCTACCGTAGTCTTTCAACCGATAACCGTCTAAATATTTCTTTTAATTTAATTAAATTAATTTACAATTCTCATGAGAAAAGATTTGAATTGGCTATGTAAATATTTCGTGCGAGAGGCGACGTCAATTTTCAAAAATTGGCTTTGCAGGTCTGAAAAATCTTATTTTTTAGTTTCCCACTGAAAATTTTGAATCAATTGATTGGTTTGGAACTCATTTTATTTTGTTGGGAATTTTTCGAAACTGACAATGAGCAAGTCAAAAACGTTTGCTATCTTGGAAGAGTAGTCACAGCACAGCTGAAAGTTTCTCTTGGATGAATCAATTTAGGGTAACCCTTTTTATTCAACTCTACCTTGGTAAAACAACATATCCATACTCAGCTTCTTTGAAAGCTTATCATTGCTCCATGTAAAGTGGAAGGTAACCAGTAGCAGAAAGACCAAACTGCAAATTTTCGTGAACTATTTTCTACGATGCAACGCATTTCATGAATACCCTGACTGGGTATTCTAACCCTAACAAAAATAGGATAGTCACCTACAATTTGCGAGAGAAGAGACATTATGGGATCATACTCTTTTTAAAGGGCAATAAAATATTGGAGGCGAGTGAAAGCTAAAACGACGTGTTGAAGGTCTATCAAGATTGAGATTAGATTCATATGGGCAGGCCGTAGATCCAGCTGAAGGTGAGGTCTTTAAGTTTTAGCAAAAATTGACTTTGTGTTAATTGCCAACAAAAGTGAACCTCCAGAATTTATTATTGGCCTTTCTTTCTAAAATCGATTGCGGCAGCCTTCAACAACTGTTGTGTAACTGGTGTTATTGAGGTATCCACGAACAGTTAATTTAGAGATAGCTGATCTAGAAAAGGCCCTAAAATTTATTTTTTTTTTCGCTTATTGAACTTTATATTTCTTGGCAATGTCTCATTTTTCATCTCAAGCCTTAAATTTGCCACTTATGTATTATAGTAGTAAAAATATTATATGGCATCAAAACTTGTGTGTGTTCTGTTGGGTTGCATTTTTGAACCGATATATCTTCTTTGAAATGAAAATGAAAAATGATATGATGCGCGGCAACATGTTCTAGATTAACCCGCTAATCCTCCGTTTATGACAAACTTTCGAAAAAAATTCGAAAATTTTTGGAAAAATTTCGCAAAACTGGAAAACCTGCGACAATTTTTGAAAAATTTAAAAACTGGCTTAGTTTTTTAGAAAAATACCGTTTTTGGGAAAATTTTGGAAATTTGATCCCAAACGTAAGTCTGCCGATAAGTTAGAAGCAAAATTTTCCGAAACTACAATTTTTCTGTACGGAGGAGTTTGAAATTCGTTGTTTAGCTTTACAATTCGCTTAATATTAAAATAAAAAAAATCATCGAAGCAATCAATAAATTACAAAGAATGCTTTCCTCTCTAGAAGGCTCTTGTGTAAAATTGAGCCATTGTGATCCAGTTCATTGAGTGTTTGAAAGAAAAGTTACTGTTGCATAAATACAATATTTCTTATGAAATGTGTTAAGTTTCATGCCTACCATATATTCCATCAGCTGTTCGCTGTTAATCACCAGCGAATTATTCGCTGCTCTTGTGTGAACACCAAAAAATCGCCGCGAATCCGCTGTTGCGTTGGTGTGAGAACCACTTGTCAGGAGGGCAGAGTGGATTAAGACCAGACAAAAATATTCGAAATAATAAAAACACGGAATTATTTGGGAATCGTTTATTCCTCGCGACGGTCTACGGATGACTGCCTCGAGTCTAATATCTACTCACTACATAATACATATACACATAATCTGTTTTTGTATTGGTGACGACGCGACGTGGCAACATAAGAGTGTCGCCTGTAGTCGGTATTAAGAGAGGCGCCTAAAGTCGGTGACAGCTCGGCTAGTCCTGACTGGAGCTCGTCCCGAGTTCCGCATCGGCGTCTTCGGTGTCGTCTAACTCGGGGTGTGCATTACACCAGGGCTTTAGCTTGTCGCTCGAGAATACGGATGAGAATTTCGAAGATTCGTTCCTCGAAAACGCTTCCACGACGTAACGGTCGAATCGCAAGACCTTCTTGATCCGGTAAGGTCCACGATACCGGGGCTCGAGTTTTCGTGACTCTCCAATTGATGGTAAGGCGTTCTCGATTAAAACTAGATCGCCAGGCGTGTATGTACGGGGCGGCTTATGACGATCGTCGAAACGGATTTTCCACTTATTTCGCTCGGAAATTATATTTCGGGCAGCTTCGGTGCGTTTCTCAGAGATTGGCATGGTGTCGGTCGGTTCCTCAGGCGGTGTCGGTGGGTCGTCGTTGAGAGCTAATAGAAGTTGGTTATGGATGATGTCCCTCAACGGAAAATCGAATACAATTTCGTTCGGACTGAATTTAGTTGTCGAATTCGGAATTGAATTCATGCTCCATTGCATGTCCCGTAGTTTTTGATCTCATTTGGATCGATCGGCTGCTGACGTTCGAAGGAAGTTGAGAATATTACGGTTGACTCGTTCAACCTGCCCGTTTGCACGCGGTGAACGGACTGCAACTTTCACGTGTTCAATGTTGTTGTTGCGGCAATACGATTCGAACTCCTTCGACGTATATGCTGTTCCTCGATCGGTGACGATACGCTGCGGTAATCCAACGAATGCAGTTAATTCATTTAACATCTCGATGACAGGTGTTGACTTAGTCGATCGAACGGCTTTCAGCACCACGTATTTGCTAAACGGGTCGGACGCTGCGATTATGTATGTCTTCCCCTTCGTACTGCGCGGGAACGGTCCGAGATGATCAAGGTGTAGCACGCGAAATGGTATTGGGTCAACCTCGTAGACATGAAGTTGTCCCTCGGGTTTACCCGTGGCGGTTTTGTTATAGCAGCATTCGATGCACGAACTAATGTACGACTTGACATAATTTCGCATTCTAGCGAACCAAAAATTTTGGCGTATCCGCTGCAGAGTTTTCTCTACTCCGTAGTGTCCCATATCGTCGTGACACAATTTCACGATGCGCCAACGGATAGCGCGAGGTACGACAAATTTACAATCGCTACCTTCGACTCGGTAGAGGCGTCCGGCTCTCAGCTGATAATCGGCAATCAGCTGCTTTCGCTGCGGTGAATCTTGAACCTTATTCAAGACGTTGATTATTAGCTTCACGTCTGGGTCTGAAGATTGCATAGCGGCGACCCAGTCATCGGTGGATATCTCGATAAGCATGGCATTGTAGACGGTTGGGTGTGCATTAACGTTGTCATCGGTATCAGAACGGTTGACAGCGGCGTTCGGATAATTGGCTTCGGCGGCATCGGCATTCGGTTTATCGTTTGCGGTATTCGATTTATCAGCTTCAGTGTGCGGTATGTCGGTTGCGATATGCGGTTGATCGGCTTCGGTAGCGTTGGCGTTCGGATGATCGGTTTCGGATGTGTCGTATCGGCTGGGGCTCAAGTCACTGTTGTCGTTACAGCAGTCAGCTTCGATTCGCATGACGGATTCGGTGACATCACTGGCAGACGTCGTACTATCGAGTGCATCGACGTGAGGCATAGCGTTGCCAGGTCGGTGCACGATCTCGTAATCGTACTCTTGTAAACGTAGTAACCATCTTGCTATTCTCGGATTCAGTGGCTTGGATGCTTTCAGGGTGCTTACGGCTGAGCAATCGGTGACTATTCGGAATCGCTTCCCCAACAAGTACATGCGAAAACGATCGAGAGCTTCGACGATAGCAAGAGTCTCGAGCTCATAACTGTGGTACTTCTGTTCGGCGTCGTTGCAAAGTCGGCTGAAGAAGAATGTCGGTTTCCAAGATCCGGTATCGGTTTCCTGCATGAGGATTGCGGCAAGGCCTTTCGAACTTGCGTCCGTATGCAGCTCGTGGTTACGGTGAGGGTCGTATAACATCAATACGGGCTCTTCGCATAGCAAGCGTTTCAGATGTCTGAAAGCGTTCTCGTGTTCGGTGCCCCAAGAGAATATCGGATTTCCCTTTGTTTTCAGCAAATTCGATAGCGGTCGAGCAACCATAGCATAGTTGCGAATGAATTTGCGGAAGAAACCTGTTAAGCCGAGGAATTTTCGGACGTCGCTCACGTTGGTTGGTGTCGGAAATAACTCGTTGGCGGATGTTTTCTCGAGTCCGGGTTTGATCAGGTCTGCCATAATTCGATGACCTAAAAATGATGTTTCCTTCGCTAGAAACACACATTTCGATAAGCGCAAGGTCATTCCGGCTTGTTTGATGATCTGGACAAATTTGCTAAGACGTTGGATGCCTTCTTCGACGGTCCTGCTCGGTATAATTACCTCATCGACATAAGAGATCGCTTCTCCTGGTTTCATTTGCTGAATTAGCGGCAGCATGGCTTTTTGGAACACTGCAGGCGCGTTCACCAGCCCAAACGGCATGACGTTAAACTCGAATTGGCCCTCGTGCGTCACAAAGGCCGTATACTTCCGCGAGGTTTCTTCGATCGGGATCTGATAATATCCGGCCATCAGATCAAGGGTGGTAAAATATGCATTACCGGAAATTGATGCTAATTGATCATCAACGGCAGGAATCGGGAATGGTTGTTTGACTGTAATCGCGTTTAATGACCGGTAGTCAACGCACAATCGGTCTTCGCCGTTCGATTTTTTCACAAGCACGATGGGCGAACTATAGTCTGAGTCACTTTTCCGTATGATATTGTTTGTTAACAAATCGTTGACGATTCGACTCACGACCTCCCTTTTAGCGAATGGGATACGATAGGGTCGGAGGTTCACTTTCGTGTCAGATGATAAGTCGATTTTTAGTTCAGTATGATTACACCGGCCTAAATCAGCGATGTTGTCGGCAAAACACTCAGGAGATTCGTTAACGAGTGCATACACTTTTTCACGGTCAGTGTCGCTAACGTCTGCACCGATTTTCAAACGCGACGGATCGATTCGCCTAACGTGGCACGTTCCCGATTGAAATATTAAACTCGTATCCCGGGCGCACAGTACATCGCTACCTAGTAGTACCTCATTCGGTATGAGGTCGTCACTCACGATTAAAAGCTCTACCGATTTGTTGTGACAGTCAATGTTCAACGATACAATAACTCGGGTAGTAGTGGTAAACGTTCCACCTGCAAACCCTTTCAAAGTCACTGTCGGTCCTTGAACAACGTTTGACAATTTACACGCGACACTGCCTCGTATGAGGGATCGTTCACTGCCGGGGTCTACAAATGCTTTCACTTCATGTCCGTTTATTCGCACGACTTTGTCACACGGATGTGACTGCGGGAAACTGGTTATCCGTCGGATATTTGCACGACTTCCGTTAGGGCATTGCGCGGATGAGTGTGTTGTTCGGGAACACACCGTGCAACGCTCCTTCCGTTGCGGCTGCGTACAATTGATGGAGATGTGGCCTGGAGCCCAACAATTGTAGCACGTTACTTCCTTGCGGGGACGGCTATCATTTTTACGAACTTGATTCTGCGCGGAAGCGACGGTTGGCTGAACCAAGTATGACGGTGGGGGAGCGCTAGCGGTTGCACGATGACGTGTACGGTCGGGAGAATCGTGACTCTGTCGCGGTCGGTTCGCGAAGAATCTTCGTATTGCGAGAAGCAGGTCGGATGTTGTCTCAAACTCATGACAAGCGAGCGCGTTTTGTAAGGCACTATGACGAAGTCCATTACGAATGTACCGGGTTACTGTTTTTTCACTAACATTTCCGCGACGGGCGATTGCACAAAACCGATGGAAAAATATTTCCGCAGTCTCACCTGACTTACGCGACGTTGACATCAGGCGTTCGTGCACGACACTTTCGTCTATATCGTTTGGGAAATTTATCACTAAGTCACGCGCGAGAATTTCCCACGAGGTGTGCGGCACGGGGTGGCTGTCGAACCATAATTTTGCGGTACCACGGAATTTTGCTGGCACGGAGAGTAAAACTATGTCCTCTTCCCATTCAAATGCAACGCGGAGGGTATTTATTCGACACACAAATTGTTGCGCTGACAACGACATCTCAGAATCGGGATCGAAGTCAGGTAGCATTTCGCTCACTTCGCGTATTGTGAGCGCGCGGCCACCTGAGCGGGTTGACAACGATGTAGAATTTTGTCCGTTGTATGGGTGCGCGTGTGTGTGCGCACGACATTGCGACGAAGTAATGGCAAGATTCGGGGTTTGATGCGGAGCCAATATGGCGGCGGTCGGTATTGTCGGCGGAATCGGTGTTGACGTTTCGGTGGTGTGCGGCGGCGGGTTGAAGCATGATGGAATCGTATCGACGGAGATGCTATGCGACGATGCTGCGGACGATATTGTTTGTGTCGGAAAATGGACGATGGTGGTGTGAGCGGTGACGTCATGAGTAGTTGGCGAAAGAACATGTCTGGACGCGCATACATCCACGCCGGTTGCGGGGGTATGCGTTGTCTCGGTAGCGAACGTGTTTGATCCGGAATGTTCTCGAGCGGTGACCAACTGGCTCAAAATGGCGGTAATTGAAGCCAATTCTGTCTTCAATTCACTAAATTCGGCACGAGTAACTACATTATTACACTGCGGCGGCGGGTCACTGCGAATTTCCGACTCTTCGACCTCGTCGGTACCCATTTCCTTGATCAACCGTTCGATGAGCTCGGCTTTCGAACCTGACAACGCCCGATTTTTCGCTTGTAATAACGCACGCAACTGTTTCGCGGTCAAACTATCTACTTTCACTTTGGCCATAATCCCACTTCTGAATTCTGTCAGGAGGGCAGAGTGGATTAAGACCAGACAAAAATATTCGAAATAATAAAAACACGGAATTATTTGGGAATCGTTTATTCCTCGCGACGGTCTACGGATGACTGCCTCGAGTCTAATATCTACTCACTACATAATACATATACACATAATCTGTTTTTGTATTGGTGACGACGCGACGTGGCAACATAAGAGTGTCGCCTGTAGTCGGTATTAAGAGAGGCGCCTAAAGTCGGTGACACACTTTAACCAATAGGTACGGAAATAAAACACTAGTTTCTAAATCTTAGTCCGGGACCTTTAAGCGGTAGTTTTTGTTTAGTTTAGGGTCTATTCAATAATGGGCAGAAGTTCGCTATGCGTCGTAGTTACATAGTATCGGAATTCTGGACCAATGTGTATTGACTGTCAGGTTGTCCCACTTCTACGGCAGGGACTGAGTATGCCTAAATGGATTTATATGGATAAAAGCATCGTGACATTTTCCTTGATTTAAATTAGGGTCTACCCTAGACACTGTCGAGCGACACCCATCATGCCATATCGTACTTCTCCAAAAAAAATATTTTTGGCTAAAGCATCCTTTCTCAAAATTCCAAATGACCACCAATCGGAGACTGGTGTCTATCCTGATCCTTTTTTTATATCCATATTTTCTACAATGCATTCCTTCTTACAGAAGGGCATTTACCACACATAATCAGTGCATTTCAAACTTACTCGACTACCATCCAAAGTTAATTGAAAGGATTTTGTTCCGCTCGCTCTACAGGTTACCTTACAGTTATTTCTGTCACTTATGAAAATAGCGGCTTTCCTACGCTAATCGCATAGTTAGAGCGTGCAAACTGACTCAAGGTATCAAGTAATGCGAGAAGACTAGACCAAGAATCAACGACAGAAAATCCCTGTTCACTTAAAAAAAATACGTAAAAGCTGAAACTTCCTGTGGATATTACATATCTTCAACTGAGTTTTCGTATTTGGAGGGGTAGGGGGAGATACGGAAATTGCGTGTGCACTGTGCACTGTCTGACCGGTTTTTATTCGACATTGCAACGTCGTCTAGTATCCGGAAATCCATACATTTATGATTCACATGTGACTTATAGATGTGCACGGGGAAGAACGCTGTGTACACATGTGGCTCATAGACAGTGAACGTGTAAACTTATTTTCTAGGGTTTCTCAATTTGTTTGAAGATCCTTTTCAAAAGATTGGAATTTATAAACGACATAATCCCGAGGAAGTAATTGACTCACGGCCTGCTTAAACCTGAAAACAGTAAAATTTGGCCCAGGCCAGGCTTTGAGTTTGAGGTGAATCGGTTCAATCACAGTAACCGTTCAAAGTTTGAAAATAATGTGCGGGTTTGATATTATCCATAAAATTGTAAAAGTATTAAATTATTGTTCGCTTATTGACTACATGTTAATGAAAGACACAAAAACACCTTTCAAATGGGTACTTTGGCAATCGAAATCCACAGTATGACTTTTGACCGGCAACTGCTATTGACCTAGTTGACTTAGATTCTTAATTTTAATTTAAACTTGTATGCAACACTTGTTCCTAAGATCAATAACAACACAGATATTATTAAAAATCGCCTATAAATAGGCAATTTTCTACAACCCCACCCCGACTAAAATACGAAAACTCAGTTTCTCATCATATCTTTCAGGTTTAAAAAAAACTCCAACATCTGACTACTACCTTTTTTATGTGCAGACGTACTAACAAAAAAATGGACGAAAGCATGGGTGTATTCAGGTTTCCGTGGGGCGAGCAAAGCTAAAACTTTTTCAAAATCATTATCGTAGGTAGTCGAAATAAAATTCTAAATATTGTTAGAAAAGGTGTTAACCGTCATATTTTATGATATGACAATAAAGAATTACCTTTGTCACTTTTTAAAGGCAACTGGCATCTGCAGGCGTTCAGCCTTTTACTCATATGATTACATCCAACTTCCCAACGATTTCCACTTTTTAGACTGTAACTCGTCCATACTCAGTGCTTTTTGTATCATTTGCGTTACATATTCTACTTGTGATTTGAAAGACGTAGATTTCCAGTCACTCTTTATCAGTTATAAGGCTTTGAAAACGTGTAACTCAGGAAATGCATTGACTATCATTGACATCATGAGAAAATCTCCATTCAGTTTTCTATTGCCTAACTGATACGCTGCTTATTTTATTAGGAAAACGCGGGATTCAGTAGAAGTCGAGACTGGAATATTTTTAAACTTGGGTATGAGACCAGACCAGAAACAGCAAGAAAAGTGTATTAAAATATGTTTACATGGACAAAACCTTATAAAGCATAGGTGATTTACCAGGCGTCAGTAAATCAATAAGTGAACCCGTTAGCTGACAGACAATGTTAAGAAAAGGTGTAGCTCCTGCAGGCGATATTATGTCCTAGTCACAAAAATATTTAAGTTCATATCGGTAAATTCTGGAGCCTGTGTATCTAACAATGTATATAAACATCTTTTTAGGTGTTCACTTTTTATTTCGTGTAAGAAACTGATTTTTTTATTAACTTACCAGAGCCCTGCTGCCCGTATAGTATAGACACCTACAAAAGCAATGTCACGTAAAGGTGGGCACTCTTGTACTCCATATGACCGTGGGAGTCATCATCGTTGCGTTGACGTTCATTATGATAAATTTAAATAAATACAACCTCACCAACTCACAAAATTACTAATTCACAATTCTTTCTTTCTCGCCACCGCGCATTTTGCTTTTCTTTTTCTTTCAGAACGCTGAACAACAATAACTTGACAAGTTTACCACACAACGTTTTTGCCGGACTGTCCAGACTTCGTGCCCTCCGACTATCGGACAATCCATTTGCATGCGATTGTCATTTATCGTGGCTATCCAGATTTTTACGAAGTGCACCACGTCTTGCACCATACACAAGATGCCAGTCACCGAGTCAATTGAAGGGACAAAACGTGGCCGATCTGCACGATCAAGAGTTCAAATGTTCAGGTAAGATCACCTCACCTCGCTCCTAAATAATAATAATAATATAAGACGACAACAAATATGGATAGAAGACGTGCCATCATCATCATCATACCCAGTCTCATACGAAGAGAATTTATAAAACAAAAGATATACCAGGAAAAGGGCTTTCATTGTTCTTGTGAGATCATAATATAGCTGGAGGCTGCGTGAGAGTAACACAAGTTTAACAATGTCCCGATCCCGAAATGAAACCTTAGTTAACCTTGCGACTCGAACTGAGATTTTAGGGTTTTTAATTTTTAGATTTATATTTTAAATTTTCTCATGAATGTCGATTTGACTCCAGAGTTTCTTACGATGATGATATTGTGATTTCTTAGTAATAACCAGAATTTTCATTGTAGAATTACATACTTTCATCAGATTAGTTCAGTTTAACTGTGAAACTAGGTGCGCGTTTATCCTAGTGAGCAACTTGATGAAGTAACATAGAACTTCATTGAACTCCATGACATTCCGGGATCACGTCTCTGAAGGGTTTTCGGATAAAATGGTATCACTTGAATGTACCTCGTACAATTGGTAAGCATGGTGCAATGCAAGTACGCTTATCGGACGACCATTGTTCCTCTGAAGTCTGAAACCTCTAGCCTGGGAACTATTTGAAAGTTTTATCAAAGTCGAGTCGTTCGCCGTCATCGTGCTGGTACGACAGTAACTAACTCTTCGCGTCCAAGGAAAAGATTTATTTCGCGTCATTGTATGATATGTGCAAGTGTCTAGGATTGGTTTTCAAGTTGGGTCTCGGGATGTTATATTTCCCTTATAAATGTACACATTCGTATACTGTATAGACTGCAAGTGCTAAGGAGTGGTAAAGTTAGGTATATGCGCAAAAGAAATCACCGAGACACGAAAGGAGTGTGGGTACCTAGAGATTGGTCGCTATAATCGCATGAAACATGCAATGTGATCTTAGGCTACTACGATGATTTATGACTCTAAGATACAATTAACAAAGTAGAAATTAGATTTTCCTATTGAAGAAAGAATGTGTTGATAGCAATCGAGTGTGGTTAGGTTATTATGAAAGAGTCGTTATAGGCACTGACACGCCTAGGGTTAAAGTTGAAGATGAAACGATCCATAGCTACACATAGTGATTGCTATCAAAAACACTTCATTGCCTTTAGGCATACTTTGCACGGAATTTCAATAACAATAAACCCTCTTTGTTGGCTGTATCAGCACTATTCGGGCAAATTAATCCGACACATTCCATGGACATATCCTTTCGGGGATCAATATGCAATAACCATATCTGTTCAGAAATAATTACAATAAATTGCATACTATCTTGATCATTTTGTATATTGATATTAGTAATTATAATTAACCTTTTGAATGTCGCCGGGCAAGGACTCTTCAGGCTATTCATAGTGTTTCTCCTGGGGGTGTGTATATGGCATATGCCGGGTGTCGACTAGTTTTTGTTTCTATGTATGTACATACTTGGTCATATGCAAATTAATTGTGCTCAAGGCTTCATTACGGTCAGTGAAGCTCAAATACATACCTACACACAGGACAATTTCAAAGTGAGTCCACTTAAGTCTAGCAAAATGCCCAACTATACGGACAGATATTTACAAGTGCCTAACTAATGTTTCTCTAGCAGCCTATAGCATATAGTCCTCGGGATTGTGCACATAATTCAAGTGTGTTCTTACGCAATATTACGGTAAAATTTCATTCAAAACGGATGTCCGACAACAATTTAATAACTTTGCAAAACCTTAACTACCTCTTAGGGTTGATGTTGGTGTTCGACACAAAAGCGTAATTATTATTGCTGTCTACTGGTGCTTGTCTGCCATGTCTGTTGTAGTTTACGGGTTTAAGGTCGCGGAAATGGGTGATTGGTCTGGATGATTGAAAAGTAATATAGATGAGGTTAGGAAATTACGGAAAAGTACCGTTATATGATTTTAATCAGGTGGAAAAAATCATAAATGTCTTTGTACAGATCCACGCCATGGCGTAACCATACAAAGGGCCTCCGTGCGGTGCACGGGTACGTGGTGTCGCAACTCACCAAAAATCTGTGTCGAACTATCCACACAGACAAGTATCAAGATGACAAAAGCGGTAAATTAAAAAGGAAAGAAAAGGAGTACTTTTAATATTTTGTTAAGAGCTTTAAATAGAAGTTTAATCTAAGATCCCGTTACCGCCTAATTTTTCCCAATAATATGCTAAATTTTTGGCTTCTTGTCAAAATTTGAAAGAAAAAGTAAAGCTTTTAAGGTTACATATTTTGAGCATTTTGGTCAACACTTAATACGCTAGCAGTCAGAAGCCCAGTTCCAAGTGACTTCAATGTGGTGCACATTTACAATTAAACTTTCTCTGCCCTTCTTTGTAATATGCCTAATACAAATACCTTTTCTTTATTTGTTGGGGATGGGGTGTCAGGCAGTTGCATTAACACTATTGCTGTTCACATTAACTTTGAAGGCAAATTGAAAATACAGATAGGACTAAGCCCAATTTTTTTCCAACATTATAATCGTGGCCAGGCCATTTTCCTAGAGGGTGGGGGTATGTAATTAAAATTCACACTAACAATTAAGATTTCCCGTCAGTTTAAATAGTCACTCCAATAAATAATGTTGGCTACGGTTGCCACCTCTACCACGTCTCTCTCCCGTCACCTGCAAAAGGGGAAGCGGGAGATGACACAAAAACATTTCTCTCAGAAATATTTTACTTTTGAGGGGTGGTTCCTATGACAGTCCAATTAGTAAATAATTAGCAGGTCTTTTATGCTGAAGCCTAATTGGCCACTTAATAATAACAATAATAATAATATTCCAAAAAAAAACACCACTTTCTGATAGTGGCAAAAAAGTATGGTAGACACGTGCGTGCACAACTCATTGTCTTAGACTGACCAAATTGTGTCCTATTCGTCCCACATGAAACTTCTTATTAGTTAAACCATTCCGTAATTATATAAGATAGAAGTAATAGGCCAAGTTTATGGCACGAACCAATTCAAATCGTTGAGCAACCTACATGGCCATTCCATCCGCTGCCAACTTTACTCCATTCTGCTGCGTCCAAAAAAATTTCCGGGATGATACATATAATCATGTAATGACTCAAATCTCAGACCTTGATGGTGTAATTTTCGGTTTTAATCAAAAAACCGTAGCCATTGCAAATATTATCCTGGTACATAGATCAGGAACCCGAACAGCGAAATCTTTGCTCACTTTGAAACATATCCGTGTATCAAATTATTATTATAGCTGAAAAGGCTGTTTTTTCATACTGAGCGATTTGGGATAATTGTCTAAAAATAAAATTGCCGAAATTAAAGGCCGTAGCCATGCCCAAGTAAAAATTCGTATGCTTTAAAGAAGCTTTTTACCCCATAGTAATCATATAGTAACACAAAATCAGTTTACCGTGTGACATCGCTTAATGAATTGTTTTGATCCGGTAAATAATCATTAAAACATTTTCCGGAAACCTTCTAACATACTTATAGAATCAATTTAAAGATAGTGGCATAAGGCTTCGATAACACTTTCTCTAAACGTTAACCTAAAAAGATACTCCTTTGAATACTTCCGTATAGTGTTTACTGGATGACATAACACACACATGCAATAGCCTCTCTCTATATTAACACACACCATCAATATTCTCCTATAGCAGAGAATCGGTTGTGTTATTTCATCTTAATAGCGTGACACTCGTATTGTAATCCGATAAATTGTTCACCGTAGTTTTATAGATGGATGCACTTTGTGATTTTTGAAAGAATTGAAACTTATGAAGTGCTCTGCAGAACCAAGTTCTTTCAATAGAATTTTTTTAAAACTTGCATGAAACCAACATTTCTTCACTCATTGTTAATTTTTGAACCAACTCAGATGATCTTTGCGCAGAAACTGACTGCATTTTATTGAAAAATGTGTGGATTTCATCAACGTCAGCTGATTGACATATGAAGTATAAATTTCATTGCAGAAGATTCAATAAAGAATTGTTAAGCATTTCTATAGAAGCAACTAACCATTTGTAGTGTTGTACAGTCATTTAAATTGCCATTAAATGCACTTCTGTAGATATAACTTTCATAGTTGTAAGTTTCATACTTTTTGAGAAAATTGAATTTGAGTTCGAAAGTGGCGAGTGGCCCGATTTTTGTGAAGCCGAGTGTATATCTGAGGTTGGCCGAGTGGTTAGCGCGTAGGACGGGCAATACGATAGTCATGGGTTCGATGCTAGCTGCAGATACAACCATTCAAATTTTAAAGAAATTCGAAAATTGATATTTTCTTAAAAATTCAAATTGTAAAATCGTAACGGTACTTTAAACTGACAAATGTGCAAAGTTGACAAAAGTTGCCTCATAATGTTAGCTTTCGAACAACATATAAAAATTAGCGTCTTACGATTTGAAAAATTGCATATCTTACGTGTTAAAGAGAAAAAAAAAACGTAGTTCCAAGAGCAAACCAAAGTAAACGTTTCCACAGTGTTTATACGAGTTTATTTAGTTTAATAAAAAACAAAAAAAAAACACTAGACCGAGGCTAATTTCGGGCGCGGCCGAAATTTAGATACCCTTCACTAGTCTCGGGCTAATATTTTTTTCCGGCGTACCTATGACTTGTGTTCAATCCCTTCCCCCACCATTTTTCTACTTCCATTTTCACATAAGTTGCGTTACCTCGATAAACATATTTGCGTGAGGTTTGGTTAGAATAACTGCAGAAACAGATAAACAAATTCTTAGAAAACTTTTTTGGTGGGAGGGGGGATGGCAGGACGAATATATTTGTTTTTACAATGTGTCTTTATCGAAAGTACAAAAAAATATGTAAAAACAAATATATTCGTACTATGGGGCTTTCCCCACTCCCACCATCGCGGCAACGGAACTTATGTGAAAACGGAAGTGAAAGAATGGGGGGTTAAACACTAGTCATAGGTTCGGCGGAAAAAAAATATTAGCCCGAGAAGAGTGAAGGGTATCCAAATTTCGGCGGCGTCAGAAATTAACCTCGGTCGGTCTCAGGTTTTTTTTTTTCTTTTTATTAAAAAAATCTTGTTAACTAAATAAAACTCGTATAAAAATTGTGGAAGCGTTTACTTTGGTTTTCTCTTGGAACCAGGTTTTTTCCTCTTTAACATCTGGGGTAGGGTTTTAAATTATTTAATTAGCAAAACAGTTGTTTTATGTAGAATTTTGTGCAGTTTCAGAAAGTAAAGTCTCGGATAAAATATTTGGGAGTGTGGCAAATAGTGATTTTGCTCGGCAAGTCGAGGTTTCTGATACTATTAACAAAAAATGCTATAACGTTATAACCGTTAAAGATAGAGGGGTCATGTAGAACATTAACTGCACCCAAATGAGCTACTACTATCACCCATTATCGTATGTACCATGTGTCGTGGGACACCCTGTATAATATAACAAAATAACCGCCACGCATGGTGTTGACTTGCAGCAATCAAAATTTTTTATGAGCTCAAGAAGTGGCTTATCACGGCATTTTTTTGCGAAATGCGAATGCTACCTTAACAACACTTCATTTCTTAACACATGATCGAGGGATAGCTTAGAGTATCTAGTCTAGGGCGTGTCATTACCAGTGACTGTTTAGCCTTTACCCCGCTGTAAAGTATGGCCGTGCAGTCTCTTCCTGCTTTACGACCTTTATGAGCGCCAGAAGGGAACATTTTACGTGTACTCTCGCCTTTTTCTGCTAGTGCTGCGTCAATGTTTTTTTTTATTTTGTGTTAATGCTCATGACCCATATCCAAATCATTATGACGATAATCCGTCATGATGATGAAAGATCGAAATTGAGGTGACACATATGTTTTCGTCATTTACTTTTGACGTTTGTGTAAATGATGAAAATGCTCCTAACAACAGCGATATTTTGATGAACATTCTGTTCAATAAAAAAATTTAAAGACACACTTCTCCTGAAGAATTTGAATAGAAATGTGTAAAGATTGATAATAAATTTAATATTATTGCAAAAATTCTTGTTCTTCAATTTTGCAACAGATGGTGTCCTCTGTCATTATTGAGCAAATGATGGTCCAAATGTGTAATTTGGAATTCGTGCTAATGATGGTAAATTTTCGTGATAATGACATATTTGCGTCATTCGAAGATATGTGTGTCACTGTTATAAATCTGGATCGTTTAAAACAAAGAAGATTGTCTTTACGTCTATGAGTGATTCCGCAAAAAAAGAATTAGAACCAATTCTTATATGTTAAAAAATCAATGGGCTTAGAAATACGCTGACGCACCCCATGTAGCAAACGAAGCGTTTCTTGCTATAAGAAAACAAGAACCACACACAGTTGTCATCACATTACAATTCAAATATATTTATCGGAAATTAGGGTTAAACATGGTTCATTGTTCCGCGATCACCACTCAACCATATCATTTTCAATCAATCGATTGTCCTATCTTCATATACGATAAGTAAAGTAGTGCGGCACATCAGATCAAACGTTATTCACCGCGCTCTCAGTATCTAACCATCTTTGTATGTTTGTTGCATCCTCATAAAAAAAAGCAACACAAATAAGCCAAAGGAAACATGCATATTGTCGTGATCCAATCAAACCAATTATACGCTAAAAATAATCATTTAACGAAAAGCGGTTGAAAGCACATTTCCCGCGAACAAACCACTGAACTGCAGCTGAAAGAAAGAGGACGAGCCCCGAAAAGATAGTAATCAATAAGAAAAGATACATAGTCACAGTCAGTCGCCGCTGTCGTCACATGATACTTTGAGCTTTGAATTTAACAATACTAGATGCTGACGTGGACTGCGTAGCGTATGGTGGAATATCATTCTGATGGTGAAGATGATACCACGATGATGGTGATGATGACGATGATGTGAAAGTACGATAAGACACATATTTTCATTTTAATATGGAAAATTAACGCACAAATGCGGGATCACTTATCACGGTTGGAGTGGCTACGGTTTATAAGTTCTTGAAATAAGCAGCTTTTGTGTCAGCTCTAAAGACTAACATCCGTCTTGAAGATTATGTGGATATTGGCGTGCCTTTAATATAAATACATAGGTGTGTTGTATGTTAGGAAATTTTCCGCTTTGCATGAGATGTCAATACCAGTAGCCCAGTAGTTCGCGTCAGTAGATATAATATGAACTTACTTGGGATCTCGCATGGGATATATGAGAAGAATTCAATGGGCAAGTTTTTTCCTAAAAAGACTAAGAATGATTCAATTAGCCATACCAAATGGTGAACCGGACATTTATTTGTCTTCCTAGTAAAAAAAAACTTAATTTAAAAGAGGAAAACCCAAGCTCAGCTAATATCTATCATAAAATATCCTCGAATATAAATCCGATTCGATTTCTATCGACATTAGATATTCTTCTACGGGTCTCTTATATGAAATATTCCCACCGTCAAAATATATCGTCAGCGATATCAATGACCCAGCAGGAGATATCCATGGATAATAATCGTCGTGCCCGCTTTATAATCGCCTGTTGTATCTGTTCTGTGCTGTAATATTTTGATCACTTGGTCTCTTGTAATCGCTTTTGTTTCGTGTTGTCTTGCTGCGCAAGAAACATGGAACATGGATCGAAAACAATACTAATTTCCGATAATAATGTGGAACAGATGAAACTCCAATCGGCCGCCAGCAGTTTTAATAGTCGCACTGCGCTCTACACGACCGTGAATATGAATTGCAGTTTTAGATATCATATTTATAAATGATGGTCAATTAATTTTCAGAAAATCTCATTTGTTTTATCAAATGTCGATGTCGAATTTGAAAGACATTAGATATCGGTGAGAAGAGATGGAATCAGAGATGTACACGAGTATCGGAGAACATAAATGAATTTGATACAATTATTAATATGTAATAATTTTTTTAAGAAATTTTAAATTTTTATATAGATATCAGTATAAGAAGACATTCTTTAGTTTTTATATGGTAAATTCAACCTCCTAAACATTTAACGTAAACGATTTTACAAGTCAAAATCGATAACATGAAAATAAATCTCTAACCATTATATGGGAATGGGACACGAAAACAATGCTTATGATAATTACGTGAACATCAATCGCCCTGATTTCGAATCAAGCCCCGTAAATAATTCAAGTAGTACTGAAAAGCAGATAATTTGTTCAGTACCATGTGGTCAACCATGTTAGATCGTCTAAACTGCATTGGAAATAAGCTCATGTCCAACACGCGGGGTCAACAAGCTCACAATTTGTAATTACTTGTCAATACAACATGCAGGTTTTCACTGCGACTATAGAACCTATTTCAAATCCAACTTAGGTACACCCTCCTCTGAAGAGCATACCGCATTTGGCCAAATAATCATGTCCTTTCCAATCCTACACACACTGTGTCAACAAGCCGCACTCAATGCAACGTGATTATTTTCAAATCATCCCCATATAGCGCTCCTCTCACTCCTATAGTTGTTTTCACCAACAATACCATGTTTAATTAGCTCACATTACTGCTGCAATGCACAGTGCATTTCCAATATATGTAGAATCAAGTCAAGTGGCGTAGTATTACAAACCAAAAATATTTACACGATACAAAACGTTCGTACTCGTAAGTATGTCCGTTTGCGCGAATTATTTTGCCTGGTCAATCGCGCGAGTTCATTGCTATGCAATTTGTCAGTGTGGGTCAATCAATGGGTCACGGTTATTATATTTCTCGATGTTTTGTATCTGGCTGAATTTATATTGTGAACATTGCACGGGTATACAAATTCGCGGACACGGACTACGATGTTATATTTATTGTCGCGTTTTGTTCAATAGGATGTAATGAAAATAACGAGTAATCATAGATCATGGGTCTGTCGACAGCTCGTTTGCCACCAGACCAAAACACTGGCATTATGTAGGAGAAAAAAAAACAGTATAAACGGAAAAATAAAAGCATACGGCACTCATGGTTGACATAGAATATCAAAGAGAAAGTCTCTGGACGTGGAGTATATGTTTATCTATCCATGAAATATCAAAGGAATAATTGCGCCACTCTAATATTAGGGTCCTGTAATCTGGTGAATTGATAGCATGTTATAGATATGTGCAATTATTTTGCACCACAACAGATAGAATGTAATGTTATATGCATGTACTAGAATAGATATTATTAGTAAATGTTGGGTTGTAGCATTTGCATTTACTAAATTTGAAGTAGAAGAGTGTAAAAGTAAATTCTGGGTTATTTCGCACGGCATATTTTTTCTTTATGCAAAGTTCTTAATCAATTATTTAGCTGTGAAGGACATATCTGCAGTTGATTCTTCTTCCTTGCCTCGTTCTTTATACCGCTCCATGGTTTCGCGTTGCTCAACCTGCAGTGTAGGCACATCACCCGTTTTGGCGATAATATCTCAGCATATTTCTACAGGCAGCTCTATCTTGGATCGTGTCATCGCCGAGACCAATGCGTTGTTGTTGCTTTTTCATTTGACACATCCAGGTGTTCTTCGGTCTGCCTCTGGCCTTGGGTCCATCAAGTGGAACTTCCATTGATATCGCTTTCTTTGCTGGGTTCTCAGGCGGACGCCGTTGAACATGGCAATACCAATCCATTTTTCGGTCTTCGAGCTTTTCGGTGATTGGTTGGTCTATGGACAAGCTGCCTCGGATGTAGCTACTCTTGATGTGGTCCCTTTTCGTTACACCAACTGACATGCGTAACATTTTCATTTCAGTCGCTGTCATTTGTTTCGCGTAACCTTCATACATGGTCCAGCATTCTGATCCATACATGAGTGCGGGACGTACAACCGTTTTGTACAACTTGCCCTTTAGCATCAGTGGCATTTTCTTATCGCAGAAAACTCCAGAGATTTCTCGCCACGTCATCCACCCAACCTTTGTGCGATGTTTGATGTCATCATCGCATGTAGCTCTGTTGTTCACCATCGAGCCAAGGTACTTGAACTTTGTACAAGACTTAACCCTTAAATGCATAGCGTACCATATATGGTACATGGCTAGATTCGTGTAAAAGTTTAGCGATTATTAAATTTTTGATTTTTTTTTTACTTTTTCCCAAAGTAGACAAAACAGGCTTTCACATAAATTCAATTTTGGCTTCCCGAAGCTTTCCTTGAATTCTCTGTGCGTCGTCAAAGTGGAGGAACGTTATTTTTTGTGAAATTTTAGAAGCTATTCTTTAGAGCTAAAAAAAATCGGCGAAATTTACTGTTATTTGGAAAAGGAAAAATACTGGTGAGTCAATTGGAATGTGTTCTTGAGATTCTTTTGGGATTTTGACCAAAAAAAGTGACCAAAGGTACTGTTTGCACTAATTTTGCAACGTACCATATATGGTACACCATGCAGTGGGGCATTTTCAGAAATATCTATACATTCATTCCGGTCGTTGTTAGTTGATGAAATTATTCTCCTTTAGGCTTGGGTAGAGTAGGATATGTTCATAAAATTTTAATTATCAGCTCTTTTAACATAATGGTGCATTTTATTGAACTCAGAACTGCTCCAAATAACCTAAATTTTAATATAAATTATGCTACCGATACATTTTTCCAGGACATTTACTGCCATTTTTATGAAAGCTAGGTTAATCAGTAAATTAGGATCCAAGTAAACGGAGCTGTCTTAGTTGATTTAGAAGGATCGTTTTTGTCATTTTGATTTCTATAGCACACCGGTCAGGGCTTAGTGTTTCTGTAGCTGCTTCTTATAATTCAAGTCTTTTTAGCTGGCAAGTATGCTGAAAAAACTGTTCACATCTTTTGTTTTCTCCTTAGAACACGCAACTAAAAAACCGAGCTTCAGTACTTAACATCTTAGTAAGATACTTGGACTTTCACCAGGACTCAAGCAGCTGCGCCTTGATATCTAATTTCTTAAACCATTTCATTATGATAGGTATTGTCTTGGAAATCCACGGTCAGAATCCTCAGAAAATGTGCTTCTAGGGTCAACCATTTCATATGGAAGAATATGTGGAGTACCACATTCGATAAACAAAAATTTGCATGGATGTAATTCTTGTGGACATGTCCTGTGACCTCCACAAATTTGGGTTATGAGCAGTGTTGCCAACTAGAAATTTAGAAAACGGCTAAATTTAGCCGGAAAACCGGCTATGTTTTTTTCAAAAATGGCTAAAAATCCGGCTAAATAAATTTCTGCCAGAAAAACGGCCAAAAAACCGGCTAAATCATACAAAATAATCGCATTACGAAAAAAATATAGTAAAATTGATTTAAATAATTTTATTTCTTTTCTGGAGTACTACCCGTAAGCTATGCTTTAGACAGATTTCATACACAGTAAGATTTTTCCAACTAGAATGCAGTAAATCGCAACTAGATGTGAGCTCCTATATTTTCTGGCTGCGAATCTAATGAAAAAGTTTTTACTAGAACTCTAGCAATTTTTTCGATAGAAATCTAGTTAAATAAATTGATAAATAATAGGACAAAATAACTAAAATTCTACTGAACCAGTTAGCTGCATTTGTTTATTTATCTAGTGAAGTTTACTAGATTTCGTTAGATTTTAATAGATCATCTAGTTAATTTGATAGTCTAATCCAATTATTATCTAGTGAATTTTACTAGATTTAATTAGACTTGGATAATTTAGTTAATTTGATAGTTCAGTCCAATTTATTATCTAGTAAATTTTACTAGATTATGTTTGACTTAACTAGATATCGAGTTAAATAATTATATTTTATTCCATTCGTTTCAAAAACATCGTCTGAAAATTTATTGAAATGCAAACAAACCGCCTGTCCAAGGAAATAAGAAAAAAACCTAAACAAATACCCTTCTTGATTCTCATACCAGAACATGCAGAGGTAATTTTTATTATCGATTTTGACTACCTTACCTCTAATTCACAGATAGTATCTCAATAACTCAACAGCAGACTGGCAGCAACTGGCCAAATCGAATAGAAGAGAAAACTATTTTAAACTGTTTTCTACCAAAAATTAATAGTCTATCAGTAAAATTTACTGCATTTCTAGGAATATATCACCTATTTGCTGAAAAACTAGTAAAATTACACTGGATATCTATTTAGGTCTTGTTCGAGACTCGCTATTCAATCTATAGTTTAAAATAGTGGATAATAGTTCTACTTTTTCAGAATCGCTAGAATGATAGTGATTTTATGCACTAGAATCAGCCTAGTAAAATTTTACTGGGAAAAAGACTTACAGAGTAGTTTTATTACATAACGCTCCAATCGCTGGCATCACAATCAAAATTTACTTTGTTCGGAGTCAGGTAGCACAACTAGTCAAAAAAGTAGTAAATAAGTACAATTTCTCGGTCAAGTCCATAATAAGTCCAATAATTACGTTCGAAATTGTGGAACTTAAAATGCGTAAAAGGAACGTCCAATGCGTAACTATGGGCAAGGGCAACCGCATTTATGTATGGATTTCTTACCACCAATAATTTTATATTTTGATTAAAATTTAACCATTTTATTCATTTTCGAATTTGAGCCCTCCAAATTTTATTTGATTTTCCATGGTTACGAAATTGATGTTCCATTGTTGATGTTCCGCAATTACGAATTTGATGCTCCAAAGATACGAAATTGATGTTCCAAAATTATGAGCTTGTGTAGGTTCTATGAATTGTCAGACGTTGTGCAAGTAGCTTGCTCAGTAAACTACAAAAATTAAATTTAAGTTATTATATATTTTGGGGGCAACTTACCCCCTTCTTCAGCACTTAGCTTTTGTGCCTCCGAAATATATACACACTTAAATTTAATTTTTGTAGTTTACATGGCAAGCTACTTGCACAAAGCTAGTGTTGAACACTACAAAGTTCCAACGATCAATAATATCAATATCTATGACTCGTGCTAAAAGGTGTTCACCCTTGTACTTAATCTGGCATGATTACGTTATTTGCGGTAAAGAATTGACACTTTGAAAAATGGAAACATGTTCGGGTACCCCCATGATCCAAGGCTTGCTCAGCAAAGAATTTTATTTAAGAAACTGTCCCATTTTGCAAATTATTCAGCATCTTGGTGGTTAGTAAATTACATGCTTAGACTAGGTACTAACATCGTCAGATTACGTGAAACACATTACCCTAAATTTATTAAAAAATTCAAGTCTCCGCGGCAAATTTTTCTCGGTGAACATAGTAGGTACTTACCCTAATACACGACAATAAGTGTATGTAGAATAATTTCACGGCGGTTAATTATTTTGGTAGTGAATATTGAAAAATTGATTCTAGTTTCAAAGTAAAAAAAAAAAAAACAAAAATCATAAAATAATTTAAGCCGAAAAAACGGCCAAAGAAAATCAATTCCGGCTAAAAATCCGGCCGGCCGGAATTATAAATTTCTTCCGGCTAAACAGCACGGTTTCCGGCTAAATTTGGCCGGAAAACGGCTAAATTGGCAACACTGGTTATGAGGCAAGCAGCAGTTCATTCCCATGTTCATATCCTAGCAAAGTCAATCCAATCCATATACTTTCAAGAAAGGAGTCCCATGAGCTATGGTAAATTAAAAGAAGTCTCGAGATATACGTTTAACAGTGGAACATGTTTATAACGAACTATTATATAAAAGATTTATTTTATAACGAGAACGAATTCTAATCGCGTTAATAGCATGATCAGTGCATACCCTATACCCATGTTCAGAGCTAGACGGCACGCAAAGCCCAAAATAATCAATTGCATGTTTTTTGTAGGGGAGGAAAGGGTATACAAGTCGAATCTGGCGCACTTTCAATATTTTATAAGGACATCCAAAAGCTACCACTTGACACACATTTGAAGTGTTTCGCGACACTATCGAAAGACATGGGTAAATTTAGGTTTGTAGGGAATGTAGGGGTAGTAAGACCCAATCCACTTTCCATCAACTTCCAGGATATGCCACAAATAGGCATCCATACAAATTTCAATAAGGAATAGGAAACTAATCACTCACCTACCCAAGCTCCCTTTAAAAAAAACTGAATATTCGCGATTTTCTATATATCGAGTTTCCACTGTAATTTCGATCGAAACTCTCCATAATCATTTTCCTTCCTTTTTTGCATTGTTCCTATCAAAGTAAGAGGCAGATTAAATAACATTTGAAAAATGTCTTTCATTTACAACATATGGCCTGAATGCATCGCGTACCATATTTGGTACACAATACAAATTCTACAATTTTCGCTTTTCTGGGAAAACGGGCTTTTTTCTGGGAAAAGAAAGGCTGATTCCGCGTTCACTGACCGATTTTACATAAGGGGAGGTCAGTTACGATAATGGGTTCAGACCCCATGCATTTAAGGGTTAAGCTGCTCTCCTTTGACGTACATTTCTGGTATCGGTGCATCTGGGTCTGAGAATGGGCAGCATAAGAACTTAGTCTTTGTTATACTTACCCTCAGTCCATGCTCCTCCAGAATGTCACACCATTTTGTAAGTGCAGCTTGCAAGGCAACGATGTTTGGGCTACTGAGGACTATATCATCGGCAAAAAGAAGAGATATTTCTAGGCCGTCGGAGATACGTGTTAATAAGTAGCACATGATGATGTTGAAGAGCAACGGACTCAATACACTGCCCCGGTGTACTCCGACATTCACCGGAAATTCTTCTGATTCACCGGCTGTGCATCTAACCTTAGTCGTAGCTCCATCATACATGTCTCGTATCATCCTGACATATGCCTCAGGGACATTAAGTGCTCTCAAGGCCAACCATATCAGATCACGAGGTACTCTATCGAATGCCTTTTCCAAATCGATGAACACAAAGTGCAAGTCCTTTCGTGCTGCTCTATACTTTTCCATTGCAATACGAATGCACTGAATCGATCGACCTTCAACAAAGCCGCATTGATTGTCATTCAACCGCACAATCTTTCTCAATCGGTTGCAGACAACTCGCTCGTAGATCTTCAGTGTATGAGGTGTTAACTTTATAGCCCTATAGTTGTTGAGTTTGCGTGAGTAGGCCTGTTCGGTACTGAGATTTCAGTACCGGGTTTCGGTTTTTTTCATTACCCGGTACCACAAGCGGTTTCCCTGACTCAGGTTTTTTTTTCAGTACCGACGGTTTTTTTTAACCATAAGCCGGTTTTTTTGAGTACCGGGTTAAAAACCGACTCAGGTTTTTTTCAGTACCGACGGTTTTTTCAACCATGAGCCGGTTTTTTGAGTACCGGGTAAAAAACCGGTACCAAAAAACCTGAAAAAAAACCGGCTCATGGTTGAAGTGAATCGTTCTTTTTAACTCGGTACCAAAAAACCGACTCGTCGGTCGGTTTTTTAACTCGGTACCAAAAAAACCGGGATATCGGTACTTTAGAATATCGGGTCCGGTACCAAGTGAACACCGGTTTTGTACCGGGATCCCGGTTTTTGGAACAGGCCTATGCGTGAGTCTCCCTTGTTCTTATAGAAAGGAAGAAGAAAACTTTCCCTGAAAGTTCATCAGGCATCAGTTGCCCGCCTTTGATTTAATTGAAGAGAACTGTGAGCCATCTATCTATCCCCGGGGATTTTGTCCGGTCCGACTGCCTTTCCGGGTTTCATCTGATACATTGCCTCCATCACCTCTTCCTCTGAGATGTCTTCAATATTTGTGGTATTCGGCTCAATTGAAGAGTCACAAGTTGAATACGCTAATTTGTTCGTGGTTTCCCGTCTTGTGCTAACATTATTCCGCACGAAAAAATTCTCAGCGCAGAAATCGAACATAGTATTTTCTGAGAAAATCGGAGTGCCAATCTGGGGCGGGCATTTTTTTTTACCTCAAATTTACGAAATGTTTCCACTGCCAGCCATTGGCAGGACCGAACAATGCATAACATTTAAAATTTTCTTTTTTACCACATACACTATATTAGTTTTTATTTTTAAGAAAATTGTTGTAATTTTTACGTATGTTTCTTGTGCCTTAATTTTAGATAAGTCTCTTTTTAATTTTTTCCAAAATAGCAAATTCTCGATGAAAATGAGGGTGGGTTCGCAGGAAATTTTTGACGTGGCAATCATGCGAGTGGATAATACATTTTTTCCGAAAATTCTGGCGGAAATTTTATAACGGTACTTTCGGCCGGTAAACTAGTTGACAAAAGTTGGTTTACCTCAATGATTCGGCAGTTTAAATTTAAATTATTTTTCTTTCCGCATTAGTTGGTTTTAAAATTTCAATTGACTTATTAAAAATTCGGTAAAAAAATGAGTTTTTTAAATAAATGAAAAAAAAATACATAATTATGCAAGGTTCATTGTAAGCATTATTTATTTTTTTATTTTTTTTAACGTTGTCCCTTTTTTAATTTAAAACTTTAATTTTTACCCGCGATGCCTG
The DNA here is from genome assembly GCA_949715475.1 of Microchrysa polita. Lineage (NCBI taxonomy): Eukaryota > Metazoa > Arthropoda > Insecta > Diptera > Stratiomyidae > Microchrysa > Microchrysa polita. The sequence continues at coordinate 125,904,412 of OX454415.1, read as the reverse complement.
GACCTGGCAAAATAGTATAGTGACTTTAGCTCTAGACCCAAACATCCAAAAAAAGAGCTGACTTTTGATGCCAAATTGTTCTATGGCCTGACCGCATTACGCAGTAAAAAGTTAGACTTTTTTGCGCGTCACATTTGGGGGGGAGGGGGTGGCAAAGGGGTGAAATTATGATTTTTCGCCAATATCTTTTTACTGCGTAATGCGGTCAGGCCATAGAACAATTTGGCATCAAAAGTCAGCTCTTTTTTTGGATGTTTGGGTTTCATCATTTTTTCAGCTAAAATCACTATACTAAAATACCGAAGCAAATAGTATCTATGTAAGATTACCGGCTAGATAAAACAAAATAAAAAACGAGTCTAATTTTGAGCGCGGCCGAAATTTGGATATCCTTTAGGTACTTACTTTTGGACTAACAGCTCTCGCCGGGTGTTTGTTTGTGCTAATAAACGGACGGCGAGAGCTTTTGTAGTGGCCAGCAGACAAGCATTGTGCAATTCAGATTGTAAGAACGATGGTTCTTGTCTTGCAAGTTTACCCGTCCGGTTTTGTCTTACAATGTGAATTCTCCCAATGGCTGATTTTAGATTGTAAGACGAAACCGGACGGGTAAACTTGCAAGACAAGAGAGCTTTTGTAGTGGCCAGCAGACAAGCATTGTTCATTTCACATTGTAAGAACGCGTCTTACGAAAGAAAAAAATCGTGACACGATTGTTTTTATTTCGTAAGATCATTCGTATGATCGATAAGACGATTGCACCTACCAATAGTCCGTTTGTTTGTGCTAATAAACGGACGTATTGTATATGTTTTGATGTTTCAATAGAAATACATTTGGGCAAGCTTTCGTTGAAATTCGTGAACAAATAAAAAAGTTTTCCTTAGAAGAATCAAATTGTTGGGTTTTATACCATCCATTTTCACATAAATTTTGTGGCATTAACATGAATACATTTGTGGGAGGTATGCTTGAAATTGGTGTACAAATAAAAAGCTCTTTCTTAGGAGAACCTTATTGTTGGGGTTGGGGTTGTATGGCAACACCACGACCCCGTGGCCCGATTCCGTTTGGTCTTACATATGTTTTGTGGATTTGATAGGAACATTTTTGTCTAGGGTTTGGTAGAGATTAATTCATAAATAAAAAATTTCATAGAAGAAACGCCTTTTGGTGTCAGGGTTTGTAGGGCAACCCCATGACCCCTCGTCCGATTTTACTGATTGAAACAAACAAACAGTTAGCAACAGAAATAAGTCGTTAATGGTGCACTGGTGCGTGGGAAATTTTTTCTGCTCGTGGTAACCTTTGAACAACCTTGATATGTGTTACCTGCACAGGATTTGAACAGGTTTAAAGAAGTATCGAACTGCTTTAAACATGTACTGCTAAGAGGTTATAAACAGGTACTGAACTACTTTTGAACTGGTACTGAACAGGTTCTAACAGATACTGAACTGCTTTTGAACATGCACTGAACGAATAACACATATCAAGGTCGACTCAAGGTCGTTCAAAGGCTCCCACGGTCAGAAAATTTTTCCCATTTTCCAAGTGCACCATTACCTACTGAGTGCTTCTACCGTTAGTAAAAGTTTAAGCGTGGACAAGGGCGGCTAACATAACTAAAGTGTTAAGAAATTTTGTTTTCAGGTTTCCCAAAAAGCTTTCCAAGCAAAACACACTACACCTCTCTTCTTTTATATTTTAATTTAGAAAGCTATACAGGTAACAGTAGGCCTGTTCCAAAAACCGGGATCCCGGTACAAAACCGGTGTTCACTTGGTACCGGACCCGATATTCTATAGTACCGATATCCCGGTTTTTTTTGGTACCGAGTTAAAAAAGCCGACCGACGAGTCGGTTTTTTGGTACCGAGTTAAAAAGAACGATTCATTTCAACCATGAGCCGGTTTTTTCAGGTTTTTTGGTACCGGTTTTTAACCCGGTACTAAGAAAACCGGCTCATGGTTAAAAAAAAACGTCGGTACTCAAAAAATACCTGAGTCGGTTTTTAACTCGGTACTCAAAAAAACCGGCTTATGGTTAAAAAAAAACGTCGGTACTGAAAAAAAAACCTGAGTCAGGGAAACCGCTTGTGGTACCGGGTATTGAAAAAAAACCGAAACCCGGTACTGAAATCTCGGTACCGAACAGGCCTAGGTAACAGTATCGGTACTAAACGAGTCAAGTTGAGCAACTGAAAAAATTAAAAATTTGTTCATTGCACCTTACAGGAACTTATGAAATTAAGCGGAAATAATTCGACAAAAATGAATTTTCAAGTAAACCCATTTACCGTTAGAGAATTTGCACCTGTCTGCCTGCATATCGCTTTCGTAAGAAGTCTTTCTACTAGCCTGAAGTCTCTGCATTCAATGAAAAAAACCGATTTCGATTTTTGGCCAGGAATTTCTGGTTTCTGGACCATTGTGCGGCGCACTGTCTACATAGATACTGACTAAAGATATCCAATTTTGGACTCTTTATGAAACCGGCATCGCTTCACCACCAGAAAATAATGTGACACGAGGAACCCCAAAGTGTTTATTTATTTGTTTAATGACAATATTATGTATCGTCAATCTATTTTATGAGACTTTTTCTGACTCTTTATGCTCTCGAGACTTAGGGCCACGAGACTTTCACCATTTTATTAGTTAATATGTATTCGCAAACGGTCGGCAAACCATCAGTGCCTTATCGTAAAAACTAAAAAAGTCACAAAATAACTTTGGACCAACTGGAGGAGTCCGTGACCAGATTGGTCGATCTAAAGTGGATCTACTGTGAAGAGCATAAGGTCTAGTTTCTTGAAGCGGCCATTAAATCTATGCTGAAAATTTTTACATTTGAGCTTTCTCAAATCCCAACGTGGTTTTTATGGGAAGTGTATTTTTCTTTTATTTTTTAAATTTCATAGTTTTACGATTTATGAAAAGTAGTCGGTTTTTGTGTATCACAATTTAAATACGCGATGGGACTAGCAACAAAATAAAGTTAAAAAACAACTTATGACACGAATTTCAAATAACCTATTTTCAAAACACAACTACTCGTAATTCAACTGTCAAATCGATTGCCCTTCAGGACGATATGGTAATAAGTGTGCATTATTACAGTTACCGTGATATTATCACTGAAATCTTAAACCATTCCGAAAATTTCGGTAGGAGTGCGAACCACTCCCCTGGCTACGTCCCTGATGTTACATATGTATGTATACTTTTTTCGGTCATTGTCTTTTGATTCTGTATAAATATGAATGAAATTTAATTTAATTTAGAAATATGAGATGGTCATGCAGTCAATACATTATACAAACAAGAAAGGGTTGGTCGGTGATCTCAATATCAGTGATAGATATCAGACATTGAAATTTTTTATTAATTCAAAATTTCTTTAAAATCACGATATCACTTTCTTGAAATATGTAAGTCAATCTACATGCATCCCTTTCCTAATATTATTCGTCTTTATTTGTTGTCTGTCATTCAAACTCAAACATACTTGAACTATTTTTCATTTTTATTATTTTCTGTTCGCTGGATTCAACCACAGCTTATTGAAATGTTTTCATTTTCCAACCATTTTTTTTTTGTGTTTTGCAGGATTGACAGAAAATGCCCCAATAGAATGCGGAATGACAAGTACGTGCCCGCATCCTTGTCGATGTGCTGACGGTATTGTTGATTGTCGAGAGAAGAGTCTTACAAATGTGCCACAATCATTGCCGGACGATACGACAGAATTGTAAGTACACTACATTCATACATACATTCTCGAAATGTTTTTTGAAGTCGAGGTGAAGGAAAAGGAGGAAGAGATGGAAAAGCATATAGCAAATCCTAATTCTTTAGAATTTCAAATATCTATTGTATGTGATTGGAATTTGTATATGGAATAGTACAGTTGGGGCCTATTGTGTTGGATTCTGTTACATGTATACTAGTATACAGCATATCCTTCGATATGAATGTGTATTTCGTCAATGCTGGAGAGGTAATAGCTTTTCAATATTCCCAGCATTTACATTTTTTTTTGTATGATATCTTTCTATCGGATATGTGAATATCCTGTTTGGAAAGATTTTTATTTTTGAGAATAAAAATGAAAGAATATCTAGATTGGTACTGGATCCCTTTATTGTCCCGCACTCTCCATTGATTTTCAACAATATAATACTATCGTTTCCTCTTCCAGTCATGCATTTTGTACATTTTCACTCTTTTATCATATTTTCTTGAATTTTATACTTTATACTCATCTCTAACAATTTTTTCTCATTTTATTCTCTTCTTCTCCTTTTCAATACAGACGTTTGGAACAAAATTACATCACGGAGCTTCCTCCAAAGGCGTTTGCAAATTTCCGGCGTCTGAGACGTATCGATCTATCGAATAATAACATTTCACGAATAGCTCATGATGCCTTCGGTGGCCTTAAGGCATTGACAACATTGTAAGTATCTAGCCTCCAAATATTTTTGTTAAGTGCGCTCTGTTCAGTTTTCTTTATAGCGGAAATTATGATATCCCTTTCGTTGTGCAAAATCTTCAAGGATATTTACATTTGCCCGTTTACTGAAATTGTGTTGAACAATGATCTGATACTTTTCCATTTATCGCGTTTATGTTAGTCGATTCTCAGACGATTTATGGTGACAAGAAGTTGTATAAATAATATGGTGCAGTACTCGGAAATTAGATGGAAGGATGATGATATTTTAAAGGATATTAGAAAATATAAATGTGAGAATCATGTACATATTGTGGGGATACTTCTAGTGTGGGATTTGCAATGTAAATACTTTTTATATTCAGAAGTTTTTCACTGTTATGTTTGATTTCCTGAATTCGTTGCTGAGATTTCCACTTTTATTCACGGTTTTCAAAATCAAATTAAGAACTCATTCGACGAAATATGATCTCCCTTAGATGGTGAGTGAGTAATTATTTATGGGATAAAAGGAAAACTCGGCAGAGCGAGCCCTTGATATCAACAAGTCAGTCTACAAAAAGCCGTTAAGATCATGTAAATCGAATGTCGCTCACATATCTGCGGCCTAAGTTCAATTTTAATCTGTTGGTCCAGCAATTGTTCTAGTCCAATTAACGTTTTCCACTACAATTTTAAAAATAGTTAATCTAATGTGGATTTTTTTATATGTATAAGCGAGCAGGTCGCTCGTTATTTTAAATAAATTCTACCAAGCGTGAAATAAGCCCACCACAATAATTACAGAAAATTTCGAATATAGCTCCTTCTCAATGAAAACCATATTTCAATAGCTGTACATAGTCCCCCAATATTTGTCAAAACCACAAAAAGGCCTTTCAGAAATATTATTCCGAGACAATTTTCCTGAATACCCTAATCATCAACATCCTTTTGGTTTGTATGATTTTTCGATTTCTGCACATGTCACCCGACCGACGACCACCTGTTGAGCCTGGCAGTTCTTTGAACTTCTATACAACACGCTTCATCCTTACATCATCATTCACATTCCTCAACTCATTTCGTACTGTGTATAATTATTATTCCATTCCATTTTCATTTTCAGAGTTCTCTACGGGAATAAAATCAAAGATTTGCCTGCCGGCGTATTCAAAGGACTATCATCATTGCAGCTATTGTTGTTGAATGCAAATGAAATATCGTGTATACGAAAGGATACGTTTCGTGACTTACACAGTCTGAGCTTGTTGTCGCTGTACGATAATAACATTCAGTCGTTGAGCAACGGAACGTTTGAATCGATGAAAAGCATTCAAACATTGTAAGTATGATGGTGACATGAAGCGTAATTTATCCTTTGTTTTTGGATTTTTTTTCGGGTGCTCGTCATTGGACCGGAATAGGAAGAAGCAAAAGGATGCACTACTTTAGTTGAACGATGAGTAATGGAATCGCAAGATCTGATTTTACAAAAGTACAAGCACTCCACATTCATATGTCGTTCAGTGTACTCGCACTCCTGGAAAACAAGTAGATCCTTGATTGCTCCTACATTCTACTAGATTATCTTCTATAGTACTTGTACAACGGCTTCACATCCATCTCGACGGATAAGATTTAAAGTATAATGAAAATCGATAGAATTGCTCACTTCTTGCGTATATCCTTTTGTTCTTCGCCATTACACGACTCCTTTTCGTTCTTCATTCTGGTCCTTGCATTGACTTATTCTGTACATGTATAGACGAGCCCCGAACACCATGGCCGTGCGCCATCAATGAAAACTTGTTGACATTTTCTGTAATTGTATGTCCTTTTTTCCTGTTATTTTCTTCTATCCGGTCTATGTCGTTGTTGTCGTCGTATGGCTCATTTCACGTGTCCCTTAACGTGCTTGACTGTGATTACAATAATGCTCCATGTATTTTGATGCTGCTGCTGCTGTTGCACTCGCTCACCCGGCTCTGCTGTAATTTGTCGTCTGGATCGACTATGGATATGGCTTATGTTTCAACGACGGAATTTCCCGGGGAACATCTTTTCACTACTACTGCTCCTCCTGTCGCTGATGTTTTCAACACAATTCACATTCATTTTCGCTCTACGACAACGACGATGACTCTATGGAATCCTTCGGGATGGTGGCGGACGATTCTCTCTCTATTCAATTCAATTCAATGAATGTGAATTGCAGACATTTAGCAAGAAATCCATTTATCTGTGATTGTAACTTGAGATGGCTGGCTGATTATCTGCATAAGAATCCGATTGAGACGAGTGGCGCACGATGTGATGCCCCGAAAAGGATGCATCGACGACGTATTGAAGCGTTGCGAGACGAGAAATTTAAATGTGAGTATATACGAGTAGTTTTTAAGTATTTTTTATACCTTTCGCTCATAGAGTGAAAGGGTATATCAACTTTGTCATGAAGTTTGTAACGCATTGAAAGAAGCATCTCCGACTATATAAAAAGTATACATACATATATGATCAGCATGAGGTGGGTAGTCGATTGGGCGATGTCCGTCTGTCTGTCTGTTGCGACGCGTTTTACTCGGCCAATTTGCTTTATTAAAGCAACTACAATTCATTCACTACAAGTCGTAGGTACGCCCGAAATAACTTTTAGCCCGAGGGGAGCGAAGGGTATCGAAATTTCGGCCGCGCCCGAAATTAGCCTCAGTCTCGTTTCATGTTATAAGTGCATTGGTTTGAATTTAGTGGAAATAGGCTTTAAATGAATTTAGTTGAAATGTGAAGCTAATTTTGATATGTTGCGAAGCAATTAATACCGTTTGTGTGTTGACTAATATAAACGAGCTCACCCCGTCCGTACCGCGTTGTCGATCATTTTGTGTGCAGGGAAAACGAATAGTATCATGCTTAGATAGCTCTATTTTATAGGACCTTTCCTTAATTCGCACTGACAGGCATCATCGACGTTTTTATTTATTGTTATCACATCACTCTCTGCCTCCCATCGGCCCGATGTTGGGATATCCAAACTAGGTTTCCGGACCACGTACATTTGTTCGATTCCCTAGACAGGTAATTATTGTCCTGTTGGCTACCACGAAATAAATCCTCTAATCCATCTAGGTTTCATCGGAGCCCTAAGCAAGAAAGAGCAGATAGTTCACATCCAACGAAAAATCATAGATGGACATGTACATACATGTAGTGAAGGCCAACTTTTCAATCGTTTCGTTAACCTTAATATTTTGCTTACCGATTGATAGGTTATTCAATAAGCTTTTTTTTATTTAATTTGGGATTAGCGTCCGTTTATTTTATTGGATCAAAAAAAGTAAGAAAATTATTTAAGACATTCTTTTTTGTTTTTGGCCTATAAACTGTGAACAACCCACGGAGCTTAAACGTAGAAACGCTTTGAACTTCGAGGAAGGTGTTTGTGCTTACGTTTGTATAAATTGTCTTTCTCAAATCCTTCACGGAAATATAGTTTTTAATTGTTCCACCCGTACTTCCATGGTCCTTTGACTAAAGTTGCGCAAAAGGTTTTGGTAGTAAAATTTGACTCTTATTAGACTTATTGAATTCTCACTTTATAAATTTATTAAACTTTTAGTTTTATTTCGAATGCTTTCCTAGATTCTTTTTTTTTATATTAAAGACTGAAAAAAAAAACTGATTGAAAAAGCCTTCCTACACTGAGAAAAAAAATCCCATTAAACCAATAGGAATTGGCCATTTTATCCCATTAGATTTAGTCAATGGGAAAATCCCATTATTGGATTAATAGGATACCATTAATTCAATGGGATGGAACATCATTAAAATAATTAGATCGAACTATTAAATCAATGTGATATTATACTATTAATGTTATACGATATCCTATTAATGCAATCATGTTATCCTATTGCCTCAATAAAAGGACATCCCATTAAATTAATATAATTTTCCCATTTAAATTATAGTTTATCCTATATTAATAATGGGGATCCTATTAAAACAATAATTTTTTCTTATTGGGACAATAGTTATTTCCTATAAATTTTATATGATGTCCCTTTGAAAATACCGTTACCTCAATAACAGGACATATTTTTTTCCATCACTGTACATATAAAATTGTATATAAATACACGGGAGTATGAATATGAAAATCATAATTATGTCCCGAATTCGTATCTATTTCAAATTTATGAAATAGTTGCGAATTTCAGCGAAAATTGCTGTTTTAAAAAATAAATGCGAAATCCACCCATTTGTACTTTTTCCACGAAAAAGTTAATTTTCTTTCAAAAAATCAGTTAAGACTGATAAGTGAAAATAAATTCCATCTCAGATTGATTTTTGCATTATTTTTGCAAAATTTCCAATATTCAGAAATTTTTTATGAGAAATTTCATTATTTTGCGAATTATCCGTACCTCTAGTCATAATGCATAAGCATACGTTTTAAAATATTGGCAACTAACAATGTAAATCTGAATCAATCTTATTAGATAATCCCATTAGTCTAAAATGTATGTCCTATTAGAAATTCAATGGTTTATAATCTCATTAAACTAATAGGATAAAACTATTAACTTGTTTAAAATAGCCGAGGCGAAAAGTTAATAGGAGTCCCATTAACAGGTTATGGGATGTTTTTCTCTGGGTGTATAGGTGTTCTTTGGCTTGTTTGCATTAATTCCTTCTCTGATAAAACGGTAAATGATATGCAACATATATTTCCACGTTTTTCCCAAAACACAAGGATCCACCCTTGCCGAATTTTCAGACTTTCCACCTCATAAATTAATTTAATTTCATTATTATGAACCAACATTGGAATACCACGAAATTATTTAAGGTACCTAATAATAATATTCAAAAACAGAGACTCTCACTAAGAGGTATCTATCCTTTTCAAAAATTGTTCAACTGTTTGAATAGTTATTTTGAAATACATATGTACTTCCCGCTGAATCGTGTGTGTGGGTAATTGGATTGATCGGTGTAGATCTTAAAAGAAAAGGGCATTGGAACCAGCAACCGATTTTTAAGGCCCGTTTTATTGGTCGACTACAGGATAGAATAGCACAACTTCCATACAAATTTGACAGGAGTCGTTCCATATAGAACAACAACTGTCAAATTTGTATGGAAGTTGTGCTTTTCTGTCCTGTAGTCAACCCTGTGGTGTTAAATATTGAAGACATTTTTTTTTGTAAAGATTTTTGCTAATGTGAGGATACAAAATGAAAATGAATTAATTAATTAAAATTTTAAATTTTAATTTTAATCAGACTAAATAAATCTGGGAAAGTGTGAATATTGATGCCGCATTTAGCAGTTTCGAAGGATGAATTAGTTAGGCGGAAAAAAAGCCTCCTCTCTATGGACAGATGATGCAGTTACGCAACCTGTTTTGGTACAATAGGTGCCATACTCCATTTCTTTCCAGATTGACGTGGTTCAAAACTGAATATGGGCTGGATGGCTGTAGACCGTAGAAATAACACCCAAAATCTCAATTACCATGGGCTCCTGACTCTGCATCTTTCAAAGCGAGATCCAAGCCGACGAGGAGATCCATGCTATCAAAGACTGCGGCAAGAAAATTTTTTAAGCAAAATTTGAGATTCTCCTATTAACATTTATACGGATAGTCAACTTGATAATACGGAACAGCGTAGCCACTCGTGTTACAATAGTTACATTTTGTTTCAATTTCAGTTTTCTTGTTACAATGTTACACCCCGATCAATTTTGTTACAACCAAACATTTCACTATATCCCAAATGAAATATTGAAAAACTTCTATCTTTTTGTCTCAAATTATCCATGAGTTGTATTATATTTTTGAATCTACCTTTTTTTAGCGCCATTTAGGTTTTTGACGCATTTATTCCAAAAAATTATTCGGTGACACCGATTTTTTAAAATTTCTAAAACTCAACATATAGAATTGTTTCAATTTGATGATAAAAATTTTACACTTAAAAAATTGAAAATAGCAACCTTGTTAGAAAGCTTTTCTCATGCAGAATTTCGCAAAGAATTATTGGAATGGTGCCTTACAAAAATTGTTCACTGGTATTAAATTTCCATTTTACTGGATTCTCGATTACTATGGGGTGTCGTGGGAAACGAGGCTATCTGATCAGGAGTTAGGGTTACCATGTCGGCTGCGTCCCTCGCCCGGCAGCTATAATTAGAGTGGGCAAAATGGGGTTAGTTTTGCGAAAACAATCGTTCCGAAAGACCGTATTTTAGAGATTTACGCCCACATTTTAAATCCACTAATGAGGACAGTTTCGGTAGTTTCCTGAACGACTTCTTGTGGCATCTTTCAACAGCCAAATCTTTATATAGGCTGAGATGCTTTAGGCTTGGGTACCTCTCCTTATTAGCACTTTGGCGCCGCGCCGTTTTGTTTTTCGGTTACCATCAGCTCTTTTTGTTTCTCCATTCCTCCATAATATCGCTTTGTTATCGGTGATAAAAAGACTCATGTGTTTCCATCAGATGATCCGCATCTATGAATTGAAGAAATTTCCGGTAACTTAGGTAGTTGCTTATGACCTGATATCGGATTCCCAAAAACAATCTAAAAATTTGGTTGTGGCGTTGAAAAATTTCCAGGACAATTTTTTTCATGGAATAGATAAATTTTCGCGCTCAATTATATGAAAAATTACAACTTTAAAATTTAATTCGACAGGATTAATTTTATGAATAATAATTAGTGTAAATCCTAATGAAACCTTGAGGCTAAACCATGCCATGTTTACAATATGATTTCATAATAATTGGCAGATTAAATTACATTGTATAAGATGACATCAATGTTCGGAGCAAAATTTCAGCATCAATTAAGGCTGATTGATTGATTGATTGAATATGACGATACAGGGATGAGCTGTTTGCATAATACTCAATTGATTGTTTGCTAAAAGGCCAATTGAGAGTAAACGGGGTCAAAACAAAATGTAAACAATATGCGCAATAGTTAACACTATACTTATTTGATGGCTAACTAGGGATTATGGAAGCAAGGGTGGAAATTCCAAATGTAAACAAGCTGGAAGCATAACCTTTGTATGTCACTCCTATTTCCTAATGCATTGCCCAATCTGATCTTTAAAAACCTTTCCCTGTCGTGCAAAAAAACTAATTAACACGGACAAAGGCTTAAAGCCGAACCACTTTTAAATATTCATTAACATGTTAAAAGTGCAGAGCAGTTACTAAAATATGAGTGATGAAAACGGTCGCTGACCGTTCCTGATATGCAATTTTTCTAAAATGCGTAATTGTGACGGTTTTTTTTTTGTGGGTAACAAAAAAGAGAACCATGTGTCCTATTTTACAATTTTTCCCAAATCATGCGGTTCTTTCAATCAAACATCCGAGAATATTTGGCGCAAAAATTTGCCCAGATTTCAAAACATTTGGCACGTCTGTACAATTCTTGGAAAGGGCTGACACTTCTTAAAAACAATCCCTATATTTGCCACAGGTATTTTTTCGGCATTTTTAGCTTTAGGACATTTCTTTTTCCTGTGGTGTCCAATCTTTAAAATATTTACCGACATGTAGTAAACAGATATTGAAGAAAAATCTCGGCCTCTGTATACTAAGGATAAATCAAACTAATCTAATACTTTTCGTAAAGCGGACCCCTATAGATTTACGTTTTTTTAAATTAATTTTTTTAAGTATTCTGAGCTTACCTGAATTTCGAGTAGCGCAACCATTCCAAAAGACACAAATCACCTGTTGAAAGTTCTTCATTCGAAGTTCAAATTAACATAATATATCTTTCGGCTAATATATCTTTTCCTATACATAATTAGATTTTTCTGCATCCTGTTAAACATTGTTAACTTATGAATGCAGCTTCACACTTCAACTACACACACACAAAATCTATGCATTCGTCAGTAATTCAATTCGACATTCAGGCTCATATGGATTGGCTGCATCAAATCCACACCAATTTATTCTTTCTCTCCAATGTAACCACGAAAGCATCAGACATAACGAAATAATCCAATAAACCGCCCAATTAGTATCCATTTTACACGTTTCAATTTTATAAGCTCCCAAATGTGAAAACTTATTCAACGCTATATGAGTGTATTGGAGTAGATATGGACGCTATGAGTTCATTATACGGTACACGACACTCAAACGTAGTACATTTCCGATGGAAGCCAATTATAAGGCAGCCTGTGATGTCGGCACTTGCCTGGCGACAGTGTCCAGCGACTGAAAGGACAATTGACAGTAATCAATGGAATAGAGTCAATTGTCGTTTCATTACTGCCAATTTCTGGCATACGTCTGTCTGACGACAGGAAATCGATCTACCGCACCATTCTTGAGAAGTCTAATTTCCTGCGACAGGATATGTGTCCAAATCCCATGTACCGATATTCATACGATTTCAATCAAGTGGCGACTATTTCAATTGAGAGAACTGCACAAAAACACTTGGGTCTGAAATTGAATCAATAAGCCAGCACGGTGAGGAATTGATGAATCGAAGAAATAACGAAGAGTTTCCATTCTTTCACCATGTCCTTAGAGTAGTTGTTTCATCGCTAAAAAATTAGCACAGCTCTCCGAGGGCTTAAACACAAGCATGGAAAAAAATAAGCTTACTATACGATAGCATGACTCCTTTCGTTCATACTCACATAGTCCTGCGATGAGAACGGTCCGTGTGTATGACGTGGTTAGTGTCGAGTACTGGTAGTAGTAGCTCTCTTTGCAAAAGTGGAAAACTTTTCTTTTTCCATTTGTTAGAAAAGTTTTTTTTTGCTTTCCACTTCTTCCTATCCTGTGGCTGATTATGCGACTTTTCACTTAAGTTGCGATTACGAGCTCGCCTTGGTACTCGTCGTAGTATAGTGATGAAGTTGTTGCAAAGTTGATGCTGGCAGCTGTGCGTTTTCGAGGGCTTCATTAACATGTTGGACATTTTCGACGTCGTATTCGTATAGTATGGGTGGTAAAGAGCACACAGAACAGACTCAACAATTTGGACTTGAGTTCAGCATCAGTTGTATCCTTCCTCCCTGTATGTAAGAGGAGAATATAAACGAGTGGACGATTCTGGTCTCCTAATTGGACTAGGCTACTACACTACTGTCTTTCACACTTAACAATCAGAATAAATGACAAAAAAATGTGCTCATATAAAAACTTTGGAAATTCTTTCAAGCCCTCGCGCTATGATCTTGGTCCTTTCAGCATCAGCAGAGAATTCACAGAGACTAAAGCCAAAGGATGAAGTTTTTCTTTCTGCATAGACGTCCACTGCGTCAACTAGCTCGTATATAGGAGGAGGCATGATAACGTAATCGAAATATAGTGCTCGAGGATACAGTGACTTTTTTGCTATTTTGCTACTTCTCGTTGTCTGTATGCTGTGTACATATCTGCCGAAATAAATTTCAAAATAAATTTGTTTGTAGCTACAATGAAGCTAGAAACACGAATGGGGAAGTCTGGCTGACGACGCGACGCAAGCCAACCGGTTGACTGTATTTGAATTTATATGAGCTGCTCGGCAGGATGCGAAGCCATTTTACAGAGGTGTTATGTCCTTTTGCTTCGCGTTACTCGTCTCATCTGCTGTAGCGCGAGCAGCACAGAAAGGGCGTACAGAACACACAGTAACAAGCAATTTGGTCTCACACGCTTGGTTCGTTGAATTCGTTGTTCAATTGTACAAAGGAACGACACGACACACTCGGGATCTCTGAAATCCATGGAAAGGAGCAAATAAAGTTTTTATTCTTTTTCAAAAATTGCGTTGATATCGTAGTGGGGATGGCAGTAAGGGAATGTTGTGATTGAATTTATTTTAAATGAATACTAAGAGGGTTATGGATGGTCATGGATTATAGAAAAGTCAAGTTGAATTTAGGTTTCAAATGTTTAGAATATGACTTTTCTAAGAATATTTTTTTCCTATGAAAAATCAGTCCGCATGTATATATACATTTTTAATTTTAGGTACTTCCGCTCAGTTTAAGCAGTGCCCTATAATCAAGAGCCTAAATTACATGAGCCCTAGCCTGTTCAATGTTCTGAAGCTCTAAGACGTTTACGGTCTCTGATTTAATTTTTTGCTTTGCAGGGTTCTGGTTATCAAAGGTAAGGACTTTCTGAGAAGCTCCGAGGCGTTTATGGTCTCCAATTTAATTTTTGCTCTCCAGGTCCAGGGTTCTGGTTATCAAAGGTCAGGACTTTCTGAGTATTGCTTGAAGGTGTTGAGCAAAGAGAGCAGCAAAATATTGCTCTTTTGGGCTTTTTATAGAATTTTAGTATCACGGGTAATACCTAAATAGTCTGACGAGCTGTAGCACTCCGCGGCATCATTGAGGAATGTAGCTTGTAAATGCCTTAGTATCTGCTAGGATAGTCTCCTAGCTGATACAAAGGCGTTTTCATATTTTATGAGGGTATAGCCTCGGATGCATTAGAGGTGGGTGTAAGAGACACGCAAAAAAATCTGAGCCGCTTGGTATCGGCTCATCACTCCTACCTCGCCTTTCTCCAATTTTTAAAACGGAGAGACCAAGTACGAGGTGCGACCGTAGCAAGCGGTGCCCATGCAAAGCGTTGTCGAATACTCTGATGCCTAAGAAACGCTTATAAAGGACCCTCAAAAAGTTTCAGTCGCTTTATATCACCTCACCTTTTCCTACGCTCGCACCTCGCCTTTAGATTGTCTCTGTTAAATATTTTACAAAGGCGAGGTGCGAGCGAGTTATAACCAGTCAGAGAGTGAACGTGTTAAAGAATTCACGTACTGTATTGTCAGAACAAAACTCATTTGTCAGGAAACCCTTCAGCTGGTAGGATCCCTTAACAATAAATGCTTACAGATATGGGATCTCTCCTCCGGACTAGCAATAAGCCTGCCACTGCTGCACCAGGAGCACAGCGATTTCTCGCCGGTATCTCCCAGAGACACTCTCAATGTAGACACACACAAATTGCCCTGCTTACTGAATCCCAGTTATTTTCTGATTGCAGCATCAGAACCACTAGGTATCGGGGCTTTTGCTTTCTCCCAGCTCCGCTTCGACTTGACTGCGGATATCTCAAAATCTGGGACAATCGAACAAAATATGTTTCGTATCCTACGTCACTTTCTTGAATCTCGGGCATTCTGGCGAGTCGTCTAACTTAAACCGATGCAAATATTGGTGGTACGCTCCGTGGCCCGTTAAGAATTGGGTCATGTGAAAATTCGTATTCCCGTGAATGAAATGAATGAATGAAATGTAGGTTTTAACCGTAATTTAAATTTATTTCGCCCCAAGCTTCTCTAATCGTTTGTGTCTGGGATAAGGGTGTGTGTCCATCGGCCAGTAGAGGCCTCATCCCATCGGACCTGCCACCTTCTCATAGATTCAAGCCTTTCAATGTTTCTTTGCCCTGGGTGCATCTCCGGTGTTACACCTCGGCGACCGCTGTACAGCCTGCTGATCTCGTCCACTAGGATCGGCAAAGACTTTATTCCAGCTACCACGTAGGCCGCTTCATGTGATGACACACACTTAAAGCACACCTACGATAGTTGATAGATCGCTTTTAAGGATTTTGGGTTACAGACAAACCGTAATGCACTGGCCCAAACTGGCGAGGGATATATAATAATTGATGTTAGCACCCTCGACAATAGTAGCCTTCTCCTTGTTCTCGGGCCACCTATGTTTGGCATCATTCTTGCTGGTGCCGCCGCGGCGATCGCCGCCTTATCGCCTACATACTTCAAGTGCTCTCCAAAACTTAGTTTCGAGTCAATCATAACCCCCAAATACCTAACGGCACGCTTAGAGGTTATGACATTCTCTTTGACTCTTAATTTTAGGAAACACTTTTTTCTGCTCTTGCCTTTCATGACTGCTTCAGTTTTCTGATCGGCGAGCTCTAATCCAACGGTTTCCAGCCACAGTTTGATGATTGTAATCGCCTCGCTTGTATGCATTTCGGACAAATCCGGGTCTCTTGCGTCAGCTACGACAGCTATGTTATCAGCAAAACTTACCACTGTCACTTTTTTCGGCATAGCGCTCATCTAAAACCATATTAACGGTCTGCTCCGCCACTACTTCTGACAACCGGTTATATATAATTCTTTCGAAAGGGAAAGTCCGTTCTTCTAGGCAAGTTCCAAAGACGTCGATAAATTTTCCGGACATCGTCAGAATTGGTGCCTTCAACTCCCTATTAGGGACACCATCAGGACCTGGAGCTTTACCATCCTCAAGCCTGGATGTTGCCTTTAGAAGTTTGGACTCCGTAATCGGGAGTGTGATGCCACTAATCTGTGTAAGTTGTCTCGCCAGTTCCAATTCATGCTGAGGAAACAAAGTGGAGATAATAACTTAGTGCAGTGCCGGACATTTGAGTAGGGGAGCACTCTGCCCAATTTTCTTCCCACCCTATACGTCCTCACACAGCTGTTTACAGCAATTTTGTTTGCTCCTTTTAATTGCTAGTTTTAGGGATCTAAGGGCGGCTTTATAAGCCTCGAGCAAATCATTGTACGATGTCGTATGTGTCGCACGTTGCCAAATTAATGTGTGGACTCCTTACGCCAAATTTGCGTTTGAATAGTCCTCTGAGAAGCCACATATGGCGGGCTAGTTCATCTCGGATGATGTTCTCCAACAGTAATACGAGTATTAGAATCGGTTGATTCCATTCATGCAATATGCCTGTACGATCGGTCTTTTATAGGTCGCTTTACAGCCGAAGCTACATAATGTACTCTGAGGGGAGGCCCCAGACCGCTTCGATGAACTGGCGACTCTACTCTCGTGTTCCGGCTGTATTTAGAAAATCTATTTCGGCACTAAAAGGAACCTGATCTATTGGTAAACTTTAATAGGACTTCCCTGTTTCCTATGACAATTAAAATCCTCTTAAAACAGTCGTGCTCACTTTAGTACTCGCCGATATACTTCTGCAATACACCCAACTCAATCGACGCTATAGATGCGAGCCTGGGCCTGGCCTCTAGAAAGCCATAATAAATCATCCATTCCACGTTGAAAATTTTCTTTGATTATCGCAAATGGGAAAACACTTTTCAGTTTTTTTATTGTTGCTGCTCATTCACTATATACGGTGGCAAAGAAAAAGTTTTTTCTTCTACCACGTCCAAGTCAAGCTAGAGCCAGCCACATAGCATTATCATTCCTTATGGGTTCTTTCATGGCCTTTCCGCTTATGCGAAGTTGAATATTTTAAATTAACTCAAAAATATGAGACACGCACTAAGTACTTTCTCGAGGGGATACTTCTTTGCAGATATGTAGGTATACTGACGTATTTCGCGTTTGAGTTGCACTGATATGAATGCTGTATACCTAAAAGTACGGTGAAGTGATGTGTCGCATTAGGCTCCTGTGCCTATGCTCCTTCGTATCTTCTTCGTACGCGGTGAATTCGTTAGGGTGCTTTTCTGTTTTCTTCCTCCAAAGAAGACACCTGTTTCTTTAGTTCTAGAGATTGCAGTAGATGGAACGTAATTTTCTTGGCTATTAGCCAAGAATCTGACACAACGTCTTGGGATGCTTCATCTTTTCCGACAAGGATGGCTTTCGCGATACGTTCTGCTGGTAGATAGTATATTATTGGAAAGACGGATATGTCTTGATGCTGCTAGATGGAAACAGTTGGCTTGTCCTATGAGGATGATTTATATGCAAAAAAGAAACGCAAGTGATTAGAGAGACGAAAGTAATAGAATTCAAGACGATGTGTTGATGTCTTATTAGCTTCTGGTGTGTTGTGTTGCTTCAACTACGATACTGCTGCAGGAAAATTGAAATTCACTACAGAAAAATGAGTGAAGGATATTATAAAATAAAACAGGAAACTCTATCCTATAATGCACTCTTTGTAAATCAACCTTTTTATGACACCCCTACGGCAATGTAGATAACTATTTCGACATCAACATTGTTTGCGAGCCTCAAACACACTCGCCCGGCAAACTTCATAGACAACAAAAGCTTTCCTTCATATTACCGCACAAACCTTACAGGCATACTTTGCGCGAAAATAGCCGACAACAAACACAGGACAAGAGAGACGACTGTCGGCGACAGTAAATTGAGCTTATGAACATTTCGTGTCGACTAGCGGACGCCGAAAACAGTTCAATTTCCGTGAAAACCTTGTGCGGCGCTTTATTCAATATGAAGCCCCTGATTGCCCACGTCGTCTAGACTAAATCGTATTTATGTACGTTATATATACATAATCCTCACCATTACCGTCAACAATCGCCATTCAGCCTAGCAAGGAAACACATATACATACAAAAAGCTAACGCACAAAATGTTACCGATAAAGCGGCACCTTCATGAATTAACCACCACCCCCAACTCGGAGCCAATATTCATAGGGATGCCCAGGAGTTGCACGATGCCCAACGAACGACAAAGCAGTAGTACAATAATTCCAATAATATCAGGGTTGCCAGATTGGGCTCCTTCTCGCCAATTGGGCTATCTTTTTTCTCAATTGGCGACAAAAATTCTCAAAAGTCGCCGCGCGATTTTTTGGGCTACATAAAATACGCGCCAGGTACTTATTTTTGTTTTAAATATTATTTTTCAAGGCAAAGTAGATTTCTGTAAGGTGATCGTGAAAAGGGCATTTCCAATTATTTTTTCCCATTCGAAAGAGACTTTATTTATACACTTGGGAGCAAAAAAATCGACCCACCCCAAATGCTTCCGCGTTCTAAACACGATTACTCAATAAATAATAAACAGTCTGTTTTTGTTTTTAACTCTGTAAAATCAATAAAGAAAAACATTATTTATTAGAGAGTTTTAGTATAACGTCTGGAATAAAACGACATAATTTGACATTCCATATGAAAATTCGCTTGCTTACCGTATACGAAACAAAATATCTTGATTTTGCATGTCCCAAGTAGGCATGGGTGTATTTCCGTATATTTGATGCTCTGGAAACAGTCGAAATTGGCGAAATAATTTGTCGTTTTTTACACCTATGCCTACTTAGGACATGCAAAATTCAGATATTTTGTTTCGTATACGGTAAGCAAGCGAATTTTTATATGGAATGTCAAATTATGTCGTTTTGTTCCAAACGTTATGCTAAAACTCTCTATTATTAAACTGTGTTAAAACTTTATATTTTGTTTTATGACGTAACTTATAACTTGAATTTTTAAACTGTGGGTAGTTTTTGAAGGGCGCGGAAGGTTTTGTAAGAGTGCAGATATACATATTAGGTAACCTCTGGAGCATGCAAATGCATACAATCTGTTTCATTGCGATGCGATGAGCTTGGGTTTTAAGGCTTCATACGCTCTTTGGGGCTTGAAAAACACTTAGAGGGGTTGTTTTTAAGGGAAGGAGGTCCTCGGCATATTTTTTGCTTTTGCCATTGAATTACGGCAAATTCGAGACATTTAATGCACTATAGCGATCATCGAAATTTAAAAGTGGTAGCGCTAACTTTACAGACATAAATCATGTTTTAAAGCGTTTGGGGTGGGTTGATTTCTTCGCTCCCAAGTGTATTTTTGCATTTAATGAAATGATTTATTTACAAAAAGATTAGCTTCTTACGTTTTATTTTGGCAATACAATTTTTTGGGCTACTTTGGGCTATAAAAAAACTGAAATTTGGCGATTTCTTCTGAAAATATCTGGCAACCCTGAATAATATAATTGTTACAAGAGAGAATTATTATTCCCGGGAAGGTCGACCGGATATTGTTCTCTGCCTATAGGTAGGTAAGTCAAAGCCTGGATGAAATTTCGGGGAGGTATAGTCAGTTCTGATTCTGAAGGTTCTGATAAGATTGTGTTTTCATGTAGCTATTATCCCGCTCGGGGAGGCAATAACCATAAGCTTATCCTTATTGTCTGCTATTCGACACTCTCTCTTTTCATAGCTATGTCCCTTGCTGTTTGGCATACTATAGTTATGCAGATACAGAAAGCACTTCTGTTGGTGCGTTGTATAGAAATGAATAATGAACTCGTTGGTAATATTGGACAAATCGTCAATGGAATGGTCTGACATTTAACTTGTGTTTTAATTAGCTCTTGTGATTGTTGGATCATATCTTTGTAGTTTATTATAAGGCATAAGGTATTTGGTGTATACAATTTTGATATAGGCTTTACCGTTTTTAATATATTCATTTAATCACTTCAATTAACAGCTCTAATCAAAACTCTTTTATCTACAGGTACTGACGAAATTCGCACGAAGTACGGCGGTGAATGTCGCGTTGATAATATCGAATGTCCTGCCGCCTGTCATTGCGACAGAACTACAGTTGATTGCTCGGCGCGAGGTCTTAAAGAAATTCCTCGTGATATTCCACTCTACACGACTGAATTGTGAGTACATTATACAGAATTCACCATTTTGCATTTTCATTCATATTAATTAAAATCTACGCAGAACTAATTAAAAGTTTCAATTAAAATTCTCCAGCATGTCAATAATTTTCGTAATTTATTACATACTCCTTGCAGACTACTTAACGACAATGAACTTGGTCGCATCAAATCCGACGGGCTCTTTGGCCGTTTGCCGAATCTGGTCAAGTTGGATTTGAGACGTAATCAAATTACCGGCATTGAATCGAATGCATTCGAGGGTGCTTCGAAAATACAAGAATTGCTCTTGTCCGAGAATAAGATTCAAGAAGTGCACAATAAAATGTTTATGGGTTTGCATCATTTGAAATCGCTGTAAGTATAGACGGACGGGACTGGGACTGCCTGCTGATTTTCGATGTTTTTCATGTTGCGTTGAGTGGACAATCATTTTTGTTAATATGCGATTTCGTGTGTTTTTGCAGATCGCTTTACGATAATTCGATATCATGCGTTATGCCCGGATCGTTTGATTTTCTGACGGTGTTGCATTCATTGTAAGTATTGTTTGCTTTTTGTTTTTTGTATGAAATGGTTTTTTTTTAATTGTAAAACTAAATAAGAATTCCGGCTCAAGAATTTATCAACTGAAAAGACAGTTAACTCTCCACCGAGAACGTAGGTTCTTTTGGAATCCCTGAGAGTATTTTTCATATTACTTTTGAACGGTTTAGTATATCCAGTCGAACTTCTAAGACATCTAAGCCAAATAAATTCGGCTCAAAAATATGCTTAAAAAAAGAAACAAATTTTTTCAAAAAATACAAGTTTCTCTAACCAAAAGTAACAATTTACAGAAACGGTCAGGTGAGCGTGAACACCAAGGCCCCAATTGTCCTGAATCCAGTCAACAAAATTCGGAGCCTTTTATCCCGACTGTTCTTGTATATCTTTACTCTTATTCCCTTGTCATTTCAATGCACCCTTTTACACTGAATTGACGAACGAGATAAACCTAATATAATTCTTGGCTACGAAAGTAAAGGAAGTGATGATACCCTGAATCAATTGGACAGAAATGAGCCTGGCCTGGATACGAATACACTTCCAATCGATAGGGTAGTTCCACTTGAAAAATGGTTGTTTGTCGGAAAGTGATAACGGTACTTTCTTCAAACAGTTGCTTGCTTGTTCTTTTAATAGCACAAAGTCTCAAACCCGGAGTCTTGTTAGGATTTTCTTATGATAATTCTTAAAAACAGTGCAAATGTGAAAGTCATTAGGATAGTTCTAGAGGAAACAAAACATCAAATAACGGTACAAAAGGAAATGTTATTCTGGAAAATGTGTCGAGTAATGAGTAGAACTTGATTTAAGTAATTTGAGCTCAAGAAGTCCATTTAGGATTGAATTGTATATGTATGTTTTAACAGTAATTTAAATGAATTTAGTTCTTTCCCATAAGTGCATCATTTGCACTATGTACCATTTTATTATAGTAAAAGAGTTGAGTGTACAAGTTAGACCGTTCTTAAAGCTCACAACCTACTCGGGCCTCTGCCTGCAGTCACGAGCCAAGAAAGCCCAAGTTGTCGGGTTTATGAAAAGAGTCAGTAAATTGTTACATTGCGCGGCTTTTTTGTTTGTCAAAAAAGGGGCTGGTTTGGGTGAATAAGCGCGAAGGAACGATTCGGGTTAAAATCTAATGTAAACACATATAAAGCACCAACCGTTAACTTAGTAAGGGGAGAAGTTTCAAAGCTGTGATAAACCAATAACTAGTAAATTAACATGGACTACACAAACAACAAATGAGCGTGGCGGTCGTTTTATCGCGACATTAAACCTTCCATCCGTGGCATCTACCCAATGGTTGTGGTATTAGCTAACGTTGTACATACTGAACTTATTCGTGATAGAGCGCCCCTGGTTTTCACATCTGTAACAATTCTTTCGGGTTAACTTTGGCCAGAGTGAGTACCCCCGATAAATTACTGGGTTTATCTGGGTTATGTTGTTATTGTAATTCCAAGTAGTTAAACTAACCTACACCATCATCAATGTGGCACGATAGCCCGACGTCGGGCCTTGGCCGCCTGAATCGTTGACCTCCAATTGTCACGGTTACGTGACCTCGTCCTCCAGTTTCGGAAGCCCAGCAGCTGTTGGGCGTCTTCACCTACGGAGTTCTCCCAGCGAGCTCTCGGTCGTCCACGCAACCTCGCTCCGTCAATTCGTTGTGCGTTCATCACTTTCTTTGGCATGCGATTATCGTCCATCCGTTGTACATGCCCCGCCCATTGCAAACGTTGAAGCTTCACGATTTTCGATACTTCCAGCTCATCGTACAATTGATACAACTCATGGTTGTACCGGATACGCCATTGGTCTCGCTCGCGAACGGCCCCGAAAATTCGCCGAAGGACCTTTCGTTCGAATCGGTCTAGCAAAATTTCGGAGGCTTGGGTGAGGGTCCATGTTTCGCAGCCATAACATAGCACGGGTCGGATGATCGTTTTGTACACGCGGAGCTTCGTGTTCCTGTGCGCAAGTTTCGAATTAATTATAGGGAGGACCGAGAAATATGTCTTATTGGCTAGTTGTATCCGTCGCTTAATTTCGTCGGTTTCGTTGGCGTCCTTTGATAAGTTACAACCCAGATAGTTGAAGTTGTCTACATACTCGATATTAAGGTCCCCCACTGTGATGCTTGAATTTGCTGGCGTCCTTGTTTTCGATTGCATCATGGCCTTTGTTTTGCTTTCGTTGATATGTAGTCCAACTTCCTTTGCGGCGTTATTGAGGTTATGCAGAAGGCTTTCTGCATCACCCAACCTTCGAGACATGATGTTGATATCGTCGGCGTACGCTACTAATTGAGTCGACTTGATGAGTAGCGTTCCGCTGCTGTCCATATTCATGGCTCGAATTACATACTCCAAAGCAAGGTTGAAGAGCGTCGGCGCCAGCCCGTCGCCCTGCTTGAGTCCAGTACGAGTTTCAAATAGGTCAGTGAGTCGATTCTGCACTCTGACCTGCGAGACGGTATTAGTCATCGTCATCCTTGTGAGTCGCACTAACTTTGCCGGTATACCAAAATTCAGCATAATGTTGTACAGTACACTTCGATCGATACTGTCGTATGCCTGCTTGAAGTCGACAAAGATTTGGTATACGTCGATGTTATATTCCCAGCACTTTTGGAGTAGTAGCTTCACTGTGAAAAGCTGATCGGTCGTTGATCGACCAGGTCTGAAGCCGCCTTGATACTCGCCAATGATTCGTTCTGCGTACGGATTAATTCTCTTTTCAAGAATTTTAGATAATATCTTATAGGCCGTACAAACTAATGATATGCCCCTGTAATTCTCACACTTCAGCTTGTCACCCTTTTTGTGGATTGGGCAGATTATGCTTTTGCGCCAATCTTCGGGGATTTCCTCGTCGTTCCATATTTTCAGCAGTAGCACATGTATTGCGTTGGTCAGGCACGTTCCACCATGCTTTAGCAGTTCTGCTGGGATCTCGTCAGCGCCGGGCGCTTTATTATTTTGAAGCGACTGTATGGCAAGACTCACCTCCTCTACTGTTGGGGGTAGAACGGGAGGGCCTGGTTCGGCTAACTGCTCAAGAGCTGGCTCCGTGGGGGATGTTGATGGTGCATTGAGGAGCTCTTCAAAATGCGAGGCCCATCGTTTGTTGACGCTTTCGATGTCGCTGATGATGTTACCATCCTTGTCCTTACATAGGCTTGTCCTGGGTTGATATCCGTTCTTAACATTATTTATAAGTTTGTACGCCTGTCTAATGTTCTTATTGGCTAATCTTTGGTTTATTTGCTGTAACTGCTCGTCAAAATGTTTGCGTTTCTTACGTCTAATTAACTTATTAGATACTCGCCGAAGCTCGTTATATCTTTCTTTCTTGGCTCGGGATGCGCGTTGTGTGTATTGGCGATAGGCTTCATTTTTCGCCTCAATCGAGGCCCTGCATTCCTCGTCGAACCAGTCTGCTCGTCTGCGCCGGCCTTTATAGCCCACGACCTCTTCTGCGACCCCCTTGATGCTGTCTTTGAGCTCCTCCCAGAACTCATGGATGCCTAAATTGTTGATGTCATCAAGCATGGGCGACAGTTTTTCCTCTAGTGCTGTTGTATACGCAGCCGCCGTGGCATCATCAATCAAATTGTCAACCTCGAAGATCTTGGCAGGGTTGATTCTCGTTAGGTGCACCGAAGAAATTCTGCACCTGTAGGTCGTCTTCACCAAATAGTGATCGGTATCGCAGTTGGCTCCTCGATAGGATCGAACATCTAGGACATTAGAAGCCCATCTCTTGCTGGTCAGTACGTGGTCGATCTGGTTCACGGTGTATTCATCTGGAGACTTCCAGGTCTGCTTGTGGATTCGTCGATGAGGGAAGCATGTAGAGCTTATTACCAGGTTTCTGCCGCTCGCGAAGTCGATAAGTCGCTGACCGTTGTTGTTGTTTTCGTCGTGGAGGCTATGACCTCCAGTAGTTCCCCTATGCCAGCTTTCATTTCCGACTTTGGCGTTAAAGTCTCCTAGCAGCAGCTTGACGTCGTTTGATGGAAGTGAGTCGAAGAGTGTTTCTCGGTCGTTGTAGAACTCGTCCTTAATCGCGTCTTCTTTTACTTCTGTAGGGGCATGCGCATTAATGAGCCAGAGATTAGCGAAACGGGTCTTAATGCGGATCGCACATAGCCGCTCGTTGATGGGTTTGAAGCCGATAACGTGGTCCTTGAGCTGCTTATTCACGATGAAAGCTACTCCAAACTCCTTGTTGCCCTCCTCTTTACCACTCGTAAAAATAGTGTGCGAATTGAGGTCGTTAATCTCGCTTTTGAGCCATTTAGTTTCCTGGATTGCAACTATGCTCAGCTTGTATTTTTCTACCTGATCCAGGAGGGCCCTTAAGGCCCCCGGTCTATTCAGGGAGCGTACATTCCAGGATCCGAAAGAGTAATCAGTTGTTCGTTTGCGGGGTCGTCGTTGTTTTGTATCCGTCCAATCCGAGGCTTTTGTTTCAGGTTTCTTGACTTGAAGTTTTTCTTAGGATGAGTTGTCGGCACATCGCTAAATCATGATAGGGTTTAATCGTTGAGTAAAGGCCATCATGGGCATGCCTCGAAGATGCTGCTTTAGTGGTTGACTTAAATGTTTTCTGTCACCTATCACGTTAAGTAACCTGAGACGCTGCAGATGTTAATGCAGCACTCAGGCGCAGCGGTTACTCGGATAATGCGGGAAAGTAACGCCTACACCGGAGTGCAAAAAAAAACACACACAATATGGGCTATGGCATGGAGAATGGCTATGCACATTTAACTACAATTTATTGTCGATATTCTCTGTATTGTATTCTTTAGAATGATTGGTAGAATGAACTTCGTGTTCTAGTGCACTCTACTCTTCCGGGGGAGATTTCATTCCTTTTGGGAAGTAGCTGAAGCTGTCGCTTTTGAGGCTAACCCACAACAATTGATATATATATGTGAGTAGAACCCCGATAATCTGGACTCTGAAAATCCGAATATTCGATAATTTGGATTCGGATTGAGGGCCAAATTTTCATTGATTTTGAATAATCTGAAAATTTTATGCAGGTTTTTCTATCGTCCTGCACCCTTGACTTTAAGAAACAGCTGTTTTGACCACAAAAATCATAAGTTTGGTTAAAATCAATTGAGCAATTTAAGCATTACCGGAGTCTACCGGACGTCAGAACGGTAATAATGCCCACACTTATACGACACAATTTGTGGATTCTAGCTGATCGGCTGGAAAAAAGGTACACCTAAGCCTTTATTAATCTCAAAGTGTCATATTACACCCGTCTGTTACCCAGGCATAGACAGACTGAATTAATTAAAGTTTACGAAAAATATTCATATCGTCGTATATAACTTACCTATGGTTCGAAAAAAATATCCAAAAGTAGCCAAAGTAGGTCAAGAAAAATTATTTTATGTCTTGAAATCATTCAGAAAAATAATATTTGTTTTTAACTTTTGCAAATCTTGCAATGCAAGGCTATAAATTTGCGCGCACATTTCTGTTGAAATGACTATTCGAGCAGTTAACAACTTCGTAAGATTTGCATACTCAGCTCAGTTTTTTTTCTAAAATAGTATTTCAATAATAGTCATCAAAACTATGAAAAGAGACTCTTTTTTATATTATTTTTTTCAGTGTCGCCATTTTGTCTAAGTCGATTCTGACTCCCGCCTTACAAAGGATTCACTCTGAATAAAAAGGTTTTGAATTTATCCGAGACCAACTGTTTTTTTTTTTTTAACACAGCCGAGAAGTATTTACCGATATTGTAAAAAAAATCATTGTGGTTTGGGCACCCCGGGAAGCTCGATAATTTAATTTTTCAAACTGCTTATTTGGTTTAAATGCAGGAAGCAAATTTACTATAATCTCCCGAAAAGTCTACAGCTTAAAACTAAGCTAGAACGTATATCACTCTTTAAAAATGGTGTTTGTATAAAAAACTTTTTCTTGAATAGGTAATCAATAAATTATCGTTGTCTGAAACCCGTTCACAAATGAGTCTAGTTTAGGACTTTGGTGAAAAGTCAAGCTGGCGCATACAGTAAGGTGACCAGACTCCCGAACACCCAATGCTGTACACACACATACTTGCGGAATTCGGTTTTTAGGCAAATCATCAATCTTACTATTTCCGGAGGATAATATGCGTTTCTCTATGTTTATATTAGTGATGCCTTGACAGCCTTAAAAATTTCACCAAACGTGAACAGTGCAGTGCTCTACATTTCAAAAAATTTCGCTCACGAATTTCCAAGTAATGGACAATTTTAGAAAACTGAAAATTGCAATTTGGGCAGCCGTAACTTCCGAATGCGGATAGATAGGAGCGCGTGGAATTCAGATGAAATGTGTCAAACTTTACACCTTAAATTTAAATTTCATACATGGGTCAAACTTTAAACCTTAAAAGAAGACAAGACTGATCGTAGACCTCACCGTGGAGCTTATTATGTAGTTAATAAAGCTTCATAGTGTGACATGGGGAATGCCGTACGTTTTACTGTACATCTCCCAATGCTGTACGACAGGTCATAATGCTGTACTGTACAGCAAAATGCTGTACGTCTGGATAGCTTAGCATACATGGTGTCCCGCATTGAGTCGTGAATACACTTTATTTAAGTAAAAACAAATTAACTATACATCAAATGAAATAAATGATTTCGCAAATGAAATGAACACTTTAACAAGTCAAATTCACGATTTCTTAAATGAAATTAACGATTTGACAATGACAAGTGATTTGCTAAATAATTAATTTACCTTGTTAACTATATTTGAGAAATCGTTATTTTGATTTGTTAAAGCGTTAATTTCCTTTGCGAAATAAAAGAGCCAAATGTAGATCTCCCTTCATGGAAATTGGAGGCCTCAAGCACCAGAACGTTTGCGCTTCAGTCGAATGTACTCTAAATGTCGATTTATCGATCTCTCTTTTCCGACAACCGCTAACTACCACCGAGTTAAGATCACGAATCGATGCTAAGCTACTGTCAAAAGAGGGTTTCGTTTTATGAAGTTGGATTCATTCGAATATCGGCGCACATGCTCATTTGTAGTATGGACTGATAATTCTTCCTTCTCGGCTAACGGAGTTTTTAAGCGGGTAATAATATTAATATAGCGGAAGAATCTTACGCCTCCCATTCAATGAAAATTGTATCCTTATATTTTTTATGTTATACGTTATTGTTGATTGGCCTCACGAGAAAGTTTGCATTTTCAATTAAAGTTACAATTATCTTAAGACGCATCTATCTTAAAATTTAAACTTGTAAAAACATTAATTGATGAAATTCTTTGAAAAAAAAATGAAATGGTGGTAAATTACGAAAAAGAATTGGAAAGAGAAAACGAGACAACAATTATGACCAGGTTTTCCAATTAGTTAATCCTAGACAAGCTGGGATTTTGTGGAATAGTCCTGGATATTATCGTGATGGATAGATAAATCGTTCTCCATTCTGTCAAAGATAATAGTGCAATATGCTAAACACTTTGAAAACATGTTTCTATTTTTTTTAATAAACTTGCGGGGGTTGTGGGTTATCAATTTGCAAAACATACCTAGATATCCCAGGTAAACAAAAATTGTTTGCTATTAATTGGAAGATCTAACATTCCTACCTGGAATTAACTTTCCACTCAAAATTAGACATTGAGGCGTTATTTTCTTAAAAGTTATTGGAAATACATATTTATGGCTTTTATGACTGCGTTTTGTACTATAAATAATTCTGAACTGATATGGTTGGTATCAGTCTGCAATTTAGCAAAACGCAAGCAAAATTCAATATTTCAAAATGAGTTTCGATCATATTCTACGTTCTATGGAACACTTTTATTTGGATTTCGACTTAAGCACAGCCCTGGCTTGCTTACATTTTCTACACATTGAAGGAAGAGTTCTGATCGATGAACGCGATCGAGCCGGACGAGATTTAATTGATGAAACCTACAAGCTTTTGCCCGTATCAACATCATTCCGTACTGAGCTTATTAAGGATATACGAAAATACATATCGTACTTGGATATGAAATTGAAAGCGGCTTATGACAGTGTTGCCATATTAAATTGGCGGATCGATTGTTATGAAATGTCCTGTATGGACGATTCACAATACACCGAAGGTTGTGGGGCTGTTGAATATTCGCAACCATGTTGTTGCATGATATCCGCAAGGCCGAAATCTGCCGCATCGTCAGGATATGGTTCCATGCGATCGTCACCTGTTCCACAATTTTCAAGCGAAGAAGTTCCAATACTATTTTTGGGTGGACCATTGCCATATTTTTCGGTAGTTCCGATGGCAACACCTTTGTATGATTTGATAAGAAATAATAAATAATATTGTAATAATTGAAGCATTTGTTCTTATTCAATATCCACATTTTGTGGTATTTTGACTTCCTTCCGAATTCTCGAAGGAGGGACTTGCGTAAAAGCCGAAACACAAGCCAAATCCTTTGAATATTCACTTAAATGGATTTCTGTATGGGAAAACTCCCACCTTTTTTACAAAATCCAAAAAGGGATTGAAGAAAGTCCCCTGCACCTGTTGATTTAAATCCGAAATTAAAAAAAACTATGTGTATGGGTATTAGGAGCATTTTGAGTTACGTAAAATTTCGACTTACGTATAGACTTTTGAAACGAAATGCTTATGTAAGTCGAGAAGTGACTGTATATTTGAAATTCTCTTATTTTCTGGAATTTTCATTTTTATGAAACTGAACATTTCTAATTTGCCATTTGGATGCAAAGTATGCCGTTACTTGTTTAGTTTCAAATTCAACGATTTCATTCCATAATCGCGCTGGACGTTAAGATTTATGAATTAAATTTAATAAGGGTTTATCGAAGAGCATAACCGTTTATCAAATGCATAATACAGATTCAAATTGAAGTGCTATTAAAATTGAACGTTTTCCAATAAAATGTAATGATAATGACAAATCGAACAACAAAGCCAATGTATTCTCTTGATTGTACAAACATACCTACATATCACCTTCGCGATCCTTATAGAAAATAATATATTACCTTGCGAACTCCGAGTACATTTTATTCACTAACAATTTAACCTGAAACCTACATGTTACATTAAAAATTAAATATTTATAATTCTCAATCGTCCCAAGGATTCATTGTTTTTATTTTTACTTATTCTTTATAAACGTACGTATGCACATTACAATCATACTGATATTTTCTGCTTACATTCAAACCATTTACTGACTATGCTCTTGTATATCTCCTACAATCCGACATTTATCCGCTGTGTTCGTATCGTATCTTCATGTTTTTCATTATTTTCTGTTTCTGCAAATAAAATTTACAACATAAGTATCTGTGCACACACATGTATTCCCATATGATGCATGCATGGATGGTGGATGGATATGGACCTTTTTGCCGGCGCTGAATGGAATCATATAATTTCAACACACACCTTTATACATAAATAAATACTTCAGGTGCAATAATAGTGCAGTCAAAATATCCCAATTCAGGCCTCCAAATAGAAAAAAATAGAGTAAGGCTAATTTTTGTTGTTTTTGAATCAGTGGGTTCCCAGGAATCTACAACTGATTTTGCTAAAAAAAATTTTGATCGGAAAGGTCCCAAAAAGGACAAAAAAGGATACTCTTCAATCCTTGGCCGGAGGTCGGCATGCGGGGTATCATATCAAAGGGGACGTCGAGTACATTACCTATTTGGTGTTTGTTTCCTGTTTCAAGGACCCACAAAGGAATAAGTCGAGCTTAAATGGAAAATATTCGAGTTTCCCGTGTATTTTTCCAAAACCATAACTACGAGAATAATTCAAGTTGTCCCTACTTTTATCACTTTTCAGAATCTATAATAGCTGGAGATTCTACCATTAAATTTGCTAATAAAAAAGTGGATCGGAAAGCTCTGAAAAAGGACATAAAAGGACACTAATTTCACACCTTGATCGAACGTGGGTATGTGGGGTGTCATATCAAAGAGGACGTCGAGTGCATTGCATATCCGGTGCTTGTTTCCTGTCTAAAGAACACTAAATAAAATAAGTCGGGCTTAAATTGAAAATTACGGCTTTAGAAAGATACAGATACGGGAAACACAAAATTTTTTAAGTTGAGCCCAATTTTATTCTTTGAGGCTTCTTGGAACAAGTAACAAATGCCGGATATGGAATGTACTTGACATCCTCCTTGATATGACACCCCACATGCCCACGTTCGACTAAGGTGTGCAATTAGTGTCCTTTTATGTGCTTTTTCAGAGCTTTCCGATCAACTTTTGTCTTAGCAAATTTAACGGTAGAATCTTCAGCTATTATATATTCTGGAAAGTGATAAAAGTAGTGACAACTTGAATTATTCTCGTAGTTATGGCTTTTAAAAAATACACGGGAAACGCGAAAATTTTCCATTTAAGCTCGATTCATTCCGTCGAGGGTCCTTGAAACAGGAAAAAAACACCGGATATGTAATGTACTCGACGTCCCCTTTGATTTGATACCCCGCATGCCCACCTCCGGTCAATGATTAAAGAGTATCCTTTTTTGTCCTTTTTGGGACCTTTCCGATCAAAATTTTTTTTAGCAAAATCAGTTGTAGATTCCTGGGAGCCCACTGATTCAAAAACAACAAAAATTAGCCTTACTCTATTTTTTTCTATTTGAAATGCTAATATGACTGCACTATAAGTCTTCCAGGTGTAATTTGAAAATAACAATAAAACCGGGAGTTCAAGATCTTTCTGTGTGTCTTTTGAGTATTACACTATAGAAGAGAAGAAAAAGATTTTTTTTTAAATAAAAAAGGAAAGATACTCATCAGCATCACACTTTAAGATATGTATGTGTGTTTCGGTTGTGCGGAATGTGAGAGGACCTTAAATGTATGTAACGTACGTAAATACAAAGTACTTGGGGGGCTTAGATTATGTTTTCCTGAATTTATATTCACGTACCCAAACATATCTTGCGAGTACCTACTCGTAACACATATATTTGCTGAAAATCGTGTCGAGTTTTATTGTTTAACCTCGCAGATATGAGAAGGCCGCATCCGTGTGTGTTGTATGTTGTATCCATATCGTGAATGAATTTGCAAATATGTACGAGAATTCGTAACGTACATTGCATGGAACTGCTCTGTTGCAATATGTTTTCCATTTCCATATGCGAAGAAGGAATATCGGTTAATTTTGCACCTGGAGTCTAACCTAGGGATGTCAGTATGTACCTACTTAACTTATCCAGTGAATAGTAGCGACGAAAAAGAGGACAATTAGAGATTTCGTCGTGTTGTAAGCTTGACATCATGGAGTCATAAATATTCATGACTGTCAAAACACGGTGATGATGTAAATAAGGAGTGCTTTTAGCTTTGCTGAAAGGCGAGAGAGTTCAAGATCCTTAACGGTGGACGCACTCAACGAGTGGTTTCTGCAAAATTATGGAGTGTCTCTATAAAAGTGTTTACAGGAGATTTTGCATAAACTTTCACTACTTTGCATCGATCCATTAAAAGTAAAATTTTTTATACAATTGAATTATCTACTGGAGGAGATTATAACGGGAGCTTGCCTTCCTGCTTAGCTAAAATCCGCCACTTAGTCCCACCTCCTCCAGGGGTGTAGCTATGGACTTGTCGTTTTTAATAAATAAAAAATAACAAGCGCGACAATCCAACATTAGACTAAGTAACATCCAATTTCTAAGATCTTAACTGCTTCTTGTTAAGGTGTTGAGATCAACAGCAGTGGTATTTATCCCCATACTCGTTTAACATCTAAGTGAGATCATAGTCCATCACATGATTCGTGAGTTCGAAAAACACCATAAACTGAATTCGTTCACGGTAGAACCCGAACCCACGACCCTGTGCGTCGAAGATGTGCGCACTAACCACTACACCAACCAGACTACTTGTCGTTTTGAATAGTCGTAATACGAGGGGCAGTCGTACTATTAGCCGCAAACGATTCGATTTTAGCAAAAGTAGACTGTCTTCATAATTTTGCTCATTGTGAATTTTCGCCATGTTTCAATAGCTATTCGAGATGGAGACCAATCCGGTGAGGAAATTTACTGAAATCCGCAAATCCGTTCAATATGTGTCCAAATGCTGTAAAAGAGAGCTGCCTTCAAAATGATGTCTATTGTGAATTTCCCGCATGTTTCAACAGCTATTTTGCTACTTTAGATTAAGACCATTATGATGATTATAATTCGTTCAAGAAGGTGACCAAATTCAAAATTTTGTTCATTGTGAATTTTCCGCATGTGTCAAGAGTTATTCTGCTATACGGGGTAGAGGCCAATCTTGTGGAGAAACTTACTGATATCTGTTTAAAAAGGTAGCTTAAAGTCGAAAAAAAGAAAGCTGGCTTCATCATTTCGCTCATCGTGAAATTTCTGGATGTTTCAATATCTTTTTTTGCTATTCGAGATTGAAATCGATCAGATGGCGAAAATTACTCAAAACCGCTAATTCGTTCAAGAAGGTTGGCCAAATGCTGAGTAAGTTCGCACGGAGAATCCATGGATTCCGAATCTAACTTGCCCAGCTGTAATTTTTCTATATGGAGATTCGTTGGCTTCGGAATCCATGGATTCCTTCGTGTGTGTGTGTGGCCGAAGAGAGCTGCCTTCAAAATGTTGTTCATTGTGAATTCTCAACATGTTTTAATAGTAATTCTGCTATACGGAGGAGAGACCAATCCGGTGGGGTATCCGCTTACGAAAGGCGGCCAAAGGCACAAATAGAACTTGCAGTGTCGCTGGAGAAACAACAAAAAGATTAAGATTAAAGAGGTGACCGTGATAAAACTAAAAAAGGTTCTACTGTTGTATCATTATTCGTCTCATGTTTGTCATAATCTTCAACGCCTAGATGGAGATTTTGGTAGGTAGGCCTTTAAACAGAGAAAAAATTTACTTTAAGGTATATAGGGAGGAATGATCT
The DNA here is from genome assembly GCA_949715475.1 of Microchrysa polita. NCBI lineage: Eukaryota > Metazoa > Arthropoda > Insecta > Diptera > Stratiomyidae > Microchrysa > Microchrysa polita. The sequence goes on along the minus strand of OX454415.1, from coordinate 125,870,043 downwards.
TGAGAACCAAAAAAAAGTGGCGCAAAATTAATCACCCTACCGGAAATGTTATAACTTTTCTACCTGTACCCAAACGTTTTCATATTTAATATTTGTGAGCTAGACAGATGGAAAATACAAACACAGAATGAATGGATCGCTATACTCCGTAATTGCGTGAAATAATTGTGTCGACTTTTTAACCAATATTAACTCGGAGTAAAGAAAAAACCGACACTATTTTTCTGAGATAATTTTTAATAATTCCGTATCATAACAAAATGCCTTGATGTCCAATGAACGAATCTGAACCCCATTTCCCCGGGGTCACCCCCACCCCCGTTCTCCCGCTACAGCCCCCGAATTGGCCGTTTTAAGTAGTGAGCGGGACCAAATCGCAATTACAGTTTCCGTAACGTATAGCAAAATTGGTGTCATTAGAAAGATCTCAACTCCCAATTAGTGGATCTGAAGTCCTTTTTCCCATATTCACCTCCGTTCTCTAGACGCAGTCCCCCGAAATCGTCGTTTTCAGTATTTGATGAAACCAGCCCCATTTTCGGGAAAGGGGATGGGGTATGCTATACCAGAAAAAAGGGGAAAATGATTATACATACATCCATTTAATGGCGGTCAAGGCATTTAACAATTCCAAACTTCTTAAACATTTTAAAAACTCAAATAAAGATCGCCACACTAAAAATATTTTTTTATTTATTAAAAAAAAATATTATCAATTTATCGGCACCCCGTAGAATAAAAATCCACATAAAACCAGATCTCACCAGTTTATTTTACCGACAAATTCAGAATAAATGGTGAGCTAAGCAAACGACTCCTATTACACTTTTTGTGATATTGTTGCATCGTCTTGTCCGTTCAATCTCTATTGATAAAATTCTTTCCCAACAGGTGGTCCGCGTACTGAAGGTGGTCCGCGAAAGACTTACAGTTGGTAGACTCAGAAGACTACTTATAAAAAGCTATATTTTCTAGTAAATATATAATTGAAATGACATGCTAAAAATTAGCCTCCAACGCCTTCAAATCCATCATGTTCAGACCCTAAGAAACTGAAAGGTCAATTTGAGTATGCATTTGCTAACGACAAGTCTTGTATAATAAATGATGGACTTACGTAATGGCGAATTAGGGCGTTCATAGGTTCAAAATTTGTTAAAAAAAATTAATAGTATCAACGATGCTCTGGGTATTCAGTGAGCCCTCAACTCCGCACCAGCTATAGGCTTCAGCAAATCAAGATTTCTTGATTAGGTACATGAATACATCTTGGGCAAAAGTCCAAAGATTTAGTCCAACATTGTGGTGATCTCTATGAACGAACTTATTCCTGAAAAAAAAAACTATTTGCTGCTGACTATATCCAAAAACCGATGAAATCCTTAGCTGAACGCTTCATAAACTCAAAACTGAATAGCTTAATCCAAAGATACAGGCCAGCCCAAACCGCTTTACCGGTGGCCCTTGATTCCAATAAGCCTATTCATCCAGTGACTTAGAGGAGATTGGCTGAGCCGCTGAATAATCGGTAACTATTTCAGCTTGATGACACCTAAATACTCGTTTATCAACATCTGCCCTTCATGTTGATATACGTTGTATCTATTCGTTTTGCCCCCGAGAGCCCGATGCACCAACATATTCAAGGCCTTGGTGCGGCGGATCCTCGTTAGAATTGTGCCGCATTCCTTTTTTCATGATTTTCTAAATATGGCACTTTTCAGATGTAGGTATGTTCTCTTTTTCTAAAAAGAAAGCGACGGACCCTATTTGTGTGAGACATTTTATTTAAAGGTAGTGACAAAGACCTTAAATTAACGTCGTTTACAGCTATTTAAAATACTGCCTTTTCGAAAAATTTAGTTTACAATTTAATGGTCGTGCTGAAACTCCCTAATTTACGTTCAATTATTAATTTTGCGTTTAAATATACATATGTCATAGAAAATATCCCAACATTGCGTCGGTACTAAATTATAAGGCTAAGACAGCTCGATTATGTATTTGCATTGCAGGTGTTAGCTTACCTAGAATTATAGAATGGATCGGCTTCTTAGAAAATGTAAAATAACCTCTTTAAAAAATGTGTATGGTCCGTAGCAACATATTGTTGTGAGTTGGTATTATAGACCATATCCAAATTGCTAGGGGTACCTAGCTTTTAAGGGATTTTTATAACGTTAATGTTGCCGATAGAGAATAGAGCAACGAGGAGGGTAGTATGCTTCACCCCGTTGGCTATTTTATCAGTGGAAGAAGAAGAGACGCAGTGACTTATGATAAATATGACTGATGACTTTCCTGAAACAAAAATTAAATTTCTTGTTTTTTTACTTCCACACACATTTTACATTAAAACTACAATTCAACAAATAATATTTACCACCATTCCCCATTAAAAAAAAAAGTATCTTAATGTAATAGGAACCATAACCAACCATCATCCATCGCCTCGTCTCATTATAGTCTAATCTACATGTACATAGGAGTACTAATACATCCTATGAAATTTGATTAAAGTGCCATGAAGAAATGATATCAAAGTGCTCATTAATTTTAACTTTTATACCTTTTCACTTTTTCTTCCTTATACATATCTCAAATGCATAAATATAAAAGGATGAAGTTTTCACATCAGCATCAGGCAATTTTTCATCTTCTTAGCGCGCTCGTGAACAATGGTACTTTATCATAGTCGGTCGTCGTCGAGGTCAGGAAAAATTCAAATACGTAGTGATACCCTCGTATCTAATCTAAAAATTACATATCAATTTTTCAAAAGCTATGACGGATGTTGGAGTGATTATTCTGTAATTGTAGATTTATAAATGACCCAAGAGATATGAATGGTGCACAGAGCGTAGGGAGGGATTGAATTGTTTTGTAACGAAAAGGGATTTTGCGAATATATCACGCGCTCACACAAATGAGATTAGATTCTTGCATCTATCATTTGAATTTCAACTACTATTAAGGTCGATCCACAATTTTCAGTCATTAGTCGTAGTAATTAGAAATGATATGACTGACTGACAATCTGTCGACGTGTATGTTAAATGTCTGTGACTGTGACTGATAATTGAAAAGTGTCAATCGACTTTTAATATTGTTCTGAAATTTTATTGTAAATTTTTGCGTCTTAATTTTGTTTTCCAAATTTTTTTTTTGAGAATTGGACACAACATCCTTATCATCATCAAGAGCTTAAACATATCCCTTAAATTCAGCGAATTACATACATACTATCATTTTTGTTTAATCTTAAAAATCCTATCGTTAAACCTAAAATATCGATTTTCACTGTTTATATTCTCGTTTAAAGCAATTAACACCATCCTTTACACGCATTTTTTCTGTCTACAATCTATTAAGACCGCAATCGGTCACGTTTCTCATGGCCAAATTGCCCATAAAAGATTTTTAAGTGCAACATCAAAATGTCGTTTTTCTATACCCTTAATCAGTTCATTCGTGATTTATTCTACCAATTAAACTGGGCCATAAAACCAACATCACATCATCTCTATATCTGAAAGTCATCATTCTTTCATTAAAGAGTTTTTTTCGCTGGAAATAAGCTACTCATAATTCTTGACCATTACGAGCTGTGGCGCAAGTGGCCTTGGATAAAAAAATTGCATCACTTCTTGGAAACGCGGTAATAAGACTTGCCTTCGAACAAGCCTTTCGTGAGTCATAAAGATTTATTCAAGCTCGAAAGGGTATGTAAATATGATCGGATACATAAATAAATTGCTAAACAATACCCAAGGACGGTATCACGTCAAAAACAAATCAGGACGTTTCCGAATTTGCCTTAAAGCCAGCCTGTTTAACTTCTAGAGTTAAGTGTGACGAACCAAATTGAAACTTTTCAAAGTATCTTCTCACTTTATTGCAAACGTAACAATAAATTGTTTGGCAGATAAAAACATCGAAAACCCTAAGAAGAAGGACCATATTTATTGGCTCCTCAAGAAATCGATAAGTTGCTACGACAACGACGACGTCAACTAAAGCCAAGGCACTTCTTTTGTGCCTCCTATACCTTACCTTATTTCTACCTTACAGAATGATGCTGAATGGATATATTCCGATCTAGGTATTTTGAATATTGGAAATACGATTTTGTGTCGAGAATATGTGTGTGTATAGATTCTTTAAGACTCAATGAAATGGCATTAAAGTTTAATACAAACTTTTCAAACAAGTATAGGGAATAGTAACTTCAATCGAAAGATATGTATATATGGGGACGAAAAGGACTTAAATATTTTATTAAGGACGAAAGAGAGAGTTAAATGCGCATACATATTATACATATGTGCTAAGGAAGTGTTTCAATGGAATTCGATAATAATCGTTTCTTTGACAACATGTTTGCCAAACTTACCTTTTACCGTTACGGAAGGATGTCGGTTTTCAATAGGGAGGGAATGAACTTCAGATTTAAGCTTCTTAAGAATAAATCATTATTTGAAGGAAGTTTGCCAGAATACCTCAGCAGGGAGATATATTCGTCAAATATGATCCATGCTATTTAAAAAAAAAAGAAATCTAAAATAGGATTACATTTTCAATATTCCAACAATATAAAATCATAATTTCATCAAACTCCACCAACAATTATGGCCGTTACATCAATTCATCCTTAATTCATATAATTTATCCAAAATATCTATTTTTCAGTCCCACCAAATTGGAATGTTCGTATAATTCATAATTTTGCCACCATTTACAATTTCGATTCTCCTCTCGAGCACACCAACCAAATCCAATTCGAAATGATAATAATTCTTTCATTTTCTCGTCATTTATTTCCTTTTCAACGCCATAAGTTATTTTATTCGGTTATGTGTTGTTGCGGTATATCTTTTCATATCGCGTGCCGTTCCTCCGGCAAGTATACATATACCATTCAACCCAAAACGAATGCTTGCGACGATATTATCACAGTCACAGGATAATCGTCATCAACATTCAGTGATAAATATGCAAAAATTCATTGAATTTCGACCGAGCATCGTTGTCGGTCGTCCTCGGTCCTCATCAAGACACAACCATCCACCATCGCCACCGTTGTCGTAAACATCAATGAATGGCCAAATCGAAAGACCGCGAAGAAGAATTATTGTAAAATCCGCGAAATCGAGTCTCGTGCAAAATGTTGCAAATCGAATGAAAACGAGGACTATGCGTTGTTAAATTATGAGGGTGTTTCATGGTGTAGTAGCGCGGGTAGCGACGACAACACACATTGATGATGATGATGGCAAAAGATTAAGAAAATGGCCCTAGGACAAATGCTTGGATTGGGATCCTTTTGCGCGTTTATCGCTTTGAATTACGCTTTTGAATAGGATACAGACATTTTGTAATGTAATTTGCATATCGGGGTTTGGGGAAAAGATGGTGGAAGTTGCTATTGTGCGGTATCACTGATTGAATGGGTGATCAGACGAATGGAATGGGATGACGTTGCTTTGTGATGTCGCGAGCAGAAATTTATTGAACCTATTCGGATTAGTAGGGATAATAACTACTTGTATTATTCTAATGATTTATTGCTATTTTACACTTCATAGTGAATAGTGTACCTGTACGCTATCCAAATGTAATAGTCACAGAGACAAAAATCATCACTTAAATTTGAAGTGAAACATATTGAAAACAAAATTGGATCACATCAATAAATCATTTTAAAAACAAATAGTTTTGTATTAAATTTAATATGATTCACTTTAATGATCTGTTCAAAATTGACTGAAACATCGATTTAAATATGTTCAACTTTGTTTTAAAGTTGTTTCATTTTGAAGGCTGTGTCCGTCACATGTACATACATAAGCCCGCCGCTTTTTTGTTCAGTGCTAGTAATCTCCGATAGCTTAGGTGTAGGAAGTAGGACCACGAAACGATAGGCACCCGGTTCGATTCCCAGTAGAAGCAAAGTGAGAAAATAAAGTTTTTAAAATATTGTAAAAATAAACATAAATAAAAAAATAGAAAAAAAGTAAAAAAAATAAAAAAACCAAAAAAAAAAATAAAAATAAAATTAAGACAAAAATAGAAAAAAGGGAATAAATATTTTTTCACTTTTTTAATCTTACAATCAAAACATTTTAAATTTAAAGTGAAACACTTTTAAAATAAAGTGAAATCACTTTGAAAATAAAGTGATATTCAATTTTGATTTGACATGCAGCAATTTTAAAAGTACGAGAAGCACTTTAAAATTTCCACTATTGATTCAAAATGAAACATTTTTGAATTAAACGTAAACGTATATGGAGCCAAATCATATTTGAAAATTTTTGAATCATAGCTATTATTTTTGATTTTATAACGATTTTTTTCTCTGTGATGTAGTATTGTTAACTTTTTTTTTAATTCATTTATTAGCACGATGGACGCAAGTAAAATACCTAGTGCAATTGTCTAATATGTAGTAGATCGTAAGACAAAGGAACAACAACGTACTCTTCTCGGCGAGGGTCTCGATAAAAAAATATAATAAATAAATAGCTGCCTGCACTAATAACCTGAATGTAAAAATGGGAAACGAGCCAACGTATGGCGAGGAAATGGTGGGTTTCATCGTAAGGTCGGCAGACCTTGGAAGTCTATTTCGTCAAATCTACATAGTAAGCAGCAACTCCCATGGAGAAATTTATGTTGCGAAGACAAAACGACTACATAACGAAAGTAATGTTCGACTCAAAACTTACTGTATAGAAAATATACGCATATAGTGCCCAGAACCAGTGGTTTAGCTGCGATCGCTGAGCGATCATCACAAACACAAACCTAAAGAGTACGTGGTTCGGCGATAGGGTGGCCAGATGTCCCGTATTTTACGGGTTACCCCGTTTTTCGGTTACCGAAAATCCTGAAACCCGTAATCCAAAAAACAAATACGGGGCAAACACATTCTTAATATTTACCTAACAAAAGCTTGAAATACACAGCAAAGCAATAAATGTATAAATGTGTTTTAAATTGAAATGTTATTCGATGTTTCAGGCTTCTTTTTAAATATGTTCAGGAGAAACCTGCCGATGAAATCGTAGACAGAGCGGAAAATCCTCAAATGCGAAGCTCACCAAACTTCACCACAATTTTGTAAAGATTTTGCTTGAGATTTTGGTTATAGTCTATGAAAATCTATGAAAATGTTTGGGAAATCTTGAGATATTTAGTCTAGATTTTGTAAAATCTCACGATTCTGTAAAATCTTCTCAAGTCTGTAGAGAGCTTTATATTGCAAAATGATGAGTCATTGGAGGCTGTATCATCAAATAAGAAATATTCTTATAAAAAATAAATGACTTATCGGCATAATTTTTATTTTTTTTTATTTTTGTCCCGTAAAAAAATTGAAAACCCATATTTCATACGCTAATGACCTGTAAATTAAAGGCACGCAAGGCAGTCACCCTATTCGGCGACTAGACGATTTACATGTACATAATCAAATAGAGACTCTCACACGGGGAGCCGTCGAACACATGAAGACCATCAGAATAAAATCGCCGATACTCAACATGCTTGGTCGTTGTACAAGCAGTATGCGTTCAATTAACCGGGCGTTGTGCCTATGGTTAAAACAAATATTTATTGTTAATACTTCCAAAAAGGCAAAATATGTTTTATTTTTATAGCAGGATATTTCAGTATAACGGTAACGGTTAAAAATTTCTGGAGTCGATCAGGTGAATTTTCATGCCAATCTCTATAGAAATGAATAAAATAAAAAATAACAGGCGCGACAATCCAACATTGGACTAATGCCGCAGGATGTGTTAGTGACATCCTATTTCCAAGATCTTATCTGCTTTTTGTTGAGGTAATGGGATCAGCATCACGCTCAGCAGTGTTATTTATCCCCATAAATGGGTACTCGCTTAACATCTGAGTGAGATCATAGTTCGTCACAAGCTCGTGAGTTCGAAAAACACCATGATCCACGGTGAGATTCGAACTCATGACCCTGTACACCGAAGGTGCGCGCACTAACCGCTAGACCAGCCAGACCATTATAGAAATGAATAGTCACCTAAAATGATTTTCATAGGGATCATGGCATGCGGCTGCCATAGAAATCCGATATCAAAAAGTAGGTTCTTCTACGAAAAACTTAACTCAAATCTATTTCTGTACAGAATCAACAATTATGTACTAATAAACCAAACAATCTCAACCATAAACCACACGCAAATATCTCCCTATTTAAATCACCAAACGTGTGTAAGAACGGGAATAAGCATTGAAGAACGAACAAAATCCATGAAACGGAAAGCTCAAAGCTCACACGTATAAATGTACGAATGGTAAATTGAAAATTATTGGGTATTAGTTTTCGACGCAAACATTTTCTGGACAATTTGTTTTGAAAGTAAGCTACGAAAAGATATAAGACTTGGCTCAGGTCTGCGATCACGTGGAAAACCGATGGAAGGACACTCTAGTAAGTAAGTTAGTAACTAAGGTTTGTTAGTAATTAGTTCTAGGTGGCGGCTGGTTAGTTTAGGAAATTGCGGCGCGGTAAGTTAGGTTTAGATAGATTAGGGATACATTAGGGATAGTCTACAAAAAGCTAGTGTCGATTTACATCCGAGCCGAAAACACGATCCGAGGGTAGCGTGTGACATTAAAAAAAAACAGCGCAACACCCCAAAGCACGATAGCGACCCGGCGGCATATAGGCGCGGAACCACTGAAATAACCAGCACAAAATCTTACCGATACATAGTTGATTGCTCGTCGAGCCCTGCGCTTCACCGAAATTGCTTGTTCTTGAACTTTTCAAGAAGTTTCAGCTCCTCGTTGTACTCCAAGTCAAATTGAGCCTGCAACAGCTGAGCGATGAGTTTATCAGATGTACACGCTTCGCCTTTAACTCATTGCCGGACACAACGCCAAAATTTGACACGATTTGTATGTCAAATGCTCAAAATTGGACGGATGACACCAGCTCCTTGCATAGGATCCTCGTGAAATACGCTCGCTGCTTCGGCCGCCGCCGTTGAACCGTCCCCAATCGTCGAATCAACCTTACTCGGAATTAGCTAACTGCCATCCAATGCCATGTTTTCCAAATGTGTTTTTGTTGGACCGACTAGTGATTGATCAATTGTAAAATGTAAACCTAAAATCGCGTCGAGTAATAATGCGATGGATCTAAACAACTAAAAAAATGTCCTTAAACTATATCATAACAGGAACTCTGTAATTGTCAATATCGAATGGTACGGGAGACGCAAAAGTGATTTTTATAAATACGTTTGGCAGATTAAAAGATGTTGTGAAATGGATATTGACAAGTAGCCAGAAGCTGTAATCGACGTGAGGTAATGTGTGGATGGGGCAGAATCGGCACTACATTACCGAACCTGTGGTGGATTTGCGATCGGCGGGAAAGGACAAAACCGTACGACAGTTGATGGAAAAGCTATAAATATAGCGAAAAATAACGGCTCGTCCTTCTTTTGCCGCCATCGACTTCCAACAGGTAATTGCAAGGTGTTGTGAAGATTTATGGAAAGTGTGCTTCCCCGGTAGTTTTGGTAGTAAGACATATTCCCTAATCGCAGGCGGAAATCGAAACGGTGATGAAGGCAAATTCAGGAACGCGTTTCGTACTTCGTCGTTCCTTTCCTGCCACGGTCGGTGCTATTAAAAAGTACGTGGCGCCCACGACCTCCCTTCTGAGCGAGGCTGGCCGACCGACGTCCCCGTTGAATTACGGAAAACACGTAATAATGCGTTCCTTCAGGAAGTCCCTAGTGGAAGTCGGTGGTTGGACAAATGTTTATACAGTAAAACACGGTTAAGTACAACACGCTTAAGTGCAAAACTCGGATTAGTGCGCAGAATTTTCAGGCACCATCCATTCAATGCGATTGTCAATACATTTCAAAACGGATAAGTGCACCGAAGGTGCACACACTAACCGCTAGACCAGCAAGACAACACCTGAAATGGTGAGTGCCTAATTGTGGCATTTCGTTAAATAATGGGAAAAAGGTAAAAAAATGTCAATTTGGGTCACATGTCGTATTGGATACCCATTGTCGCCTACAAAAGCAAAAACTTTTTATTGCCGATTTTGCGTTTAAAAGTTGGTAAATGAATGTAGGGTATAGACTCATCGTGCGATTCGCCCGATTAGAGCTCGGTTCCAACTATGTAGTTTAGTTTATTAGGGTTTTTTAGAATTTTTTCAAAAAACCCTTATAAAATCGATTTTGTCCGTCCGTCTGTCCGTCCGTCCGTCCTTCCGTCCGTCTGTTCACTAAATAACTCGCGAACGGCTCAACCGATTGTCATGAAATTCGGTAGGAATGTGTAGAATGGTTACAGTCTTTGGCACAAATACCTTAGAAGTTGGTAGAAAGAAGATAACAGGGTGTCCCGAACGAAAAAGTCGACTTTTTTAGTTTTTATCGGAGATTAACGTATGGGTATTTAAATCAATGATCTAGACGAGTACATCTCATATCAGTTAAAATTTTCCAGTTTCGAGTAACGGTAAAAAAGTTATTGGCGTTTAAAGTTAAACTTCCTTTTCGAGCTCCGTTTTTCTAAACCGTTATAGGGATCGATATGAAACTTTGCACAAAGATTGGTCAGTATGGCCTTAAATACGTTAAATATTAAGACGGTTGACTTTTGCTAAGGAAAAGTAAATAACAGTAAATTTGTAAAATTTCAATTTGTTCGTGTGTAGCCCCCTTGAATGTTAGGTTTCCAAATATGAGAATTTTGCTAAGCGTTTTTAGAAAATTACACAGGGAATATGTCTACGAATTTTCATTCGAATAACTGTATCCAAACTGAAAATATAGCCAAGTAAGTACCTATTTAGTAAGGGCCTTTTACAATACAAGGGAAGCCTCTTAAGCATTTCTTCAATGCATATCTTTTAACTTGAGGAAACAATGTACATGAAATTTGGTGGAAATGCATAGAATGGTAATAGTGTTTGCCACAAATATTTTTGAAGTTTGTAGGACCAAGTTAACAGGGTGTCCCGGAAAAGTTGCAAAAGTATACTTGTTCAATACTCATAGGAAAGCTTGCGTGGGCTCTAATGTCAGGGGACACAATGGAATTATTTCATATAAGTTGGTTTTCCTTGATTTAAAAAACAGTAACAGTAGATTTACAGCTAATAATTCAGTTCATATATAATGCCAAGCCATCCTTACGTTTGCCTGAGCTTCTTTTTTCTCAAAGGCCATCAGAAATCTTAAATCGAAAAATGCCTGTAGCCTTGGAGTACTTTTATACAAACTGGGTAAATAGTAAATCTATTTTTGGATTGGTCTAATTAAAGGTGGAACAGAATGAAAGGCGCTAGCCTTTCATTCTGGAACGCGTTTATTTAGACCAATCCAAAAATAGATTTACAGGAAGCATTTCATTAATGTTGTGCACAATTCTTATCTATTGCTTATAAATATGCACAAACAATATCCACTATGCGTCAAAATTCTAAAAAAACCCTCGTATTGCGGGCGCAGCCCTCTGTACGCCGGTATTTTTTATCAATTTGTTGGAATTGTTAGGTCAACTTTTACAATAATTTCTGGAAAGTATATCTTTGATTTCAGATAAATTGTTTGGTAGTCTTAAAAATAATAAATGTTGTGTTTGATTTGCTGAAAAAAGCACGAAAGAGGAAGAGTGATAATTTCTAAAGTGGAGGGGTAGATGATTGTGCTGACAAAAACCATATATATTTTATATGGTTCACTGAAAAGTTCGAACCAGAAACTATAGTAACTTTCGAGTAAGGTTTTCACCCTTTGAATCAGTCAAGCCGGTCCATTAATGCGCCATATTGTATGTGCAACGTATTCTAAAAACCACAAACCGTAGTCAATTTTTGAAAAATTTATATTTTTGTGTTAGTTGACGTGCATTTAACCAGAAAATGCATTTTTTTTTAAATCTAACTTGCATGCTCAAGTTTGGTGCATGAGAGGGTTAATCGTTGTGCAAACAATATTCGTTAAATTAACGGTAAAATATTGAATCATGAATTAAATGTTTTTAAGTTTATACTCGTATGTTACCATATTTGTATGGGTCTAACAATTTCTGGGGTTGATCAATTGAATTTACATGCTTACCCATCCCCAGAAATGAATGGATAACAAAAATCGGTTTTATGGGGGTCATACAAACGCCATTCACAATTTTCAGCAATTTGAACCATAAACTACACACAAATGTCTCCCTATTTAAGCCAACAAACCTGTCTAAGAACGGAAGGAATCGGACGATATGAAGTCATGTATGTGGCTGCCATTGAAAACTTACTTTTAGATTAAACAGAACACTGCCATAAGGCACAGTGAAAATTTGAAAAATTGGTGTCTATTGTGTTGGCTTTGTAACGGTACATATATTTTTGGGTACGCTATCCATTTATTTTCTGTTATTTTCTGCTACATCGTGTCGCTAGTATCGATTAGAAGAAATAGAAAATTGGTCTTTCGTGGACCCCGCGAAAAAGTCAGTTTGTGTAAAATGCAATTTTTGGAACATGACCAATTTCGTCAGGTGCTCCCAACTGTTAGAAAATCGCAGTTTATTAAATTTATTTGTTTAAACAAAATTTTCTAGTATTCAAAATGTAATTTAAAAAACATTTTTTTCCAATTTTTACTATTCCAACGACATTGGTTATCAATTTCTCTATTTACTCAACTAATTAAAAATCAGCTCCAGTTATCATTTCGCAAATTTTAATTTTATCCATTCTTTCTCCATCTTCCTCCCATTAAATTTACAAGCCACGACGACACCAATAACAATTTTGTAACAACATCGACGCGCTATTTTGTTGATAATGAAAATGTCACACTCTGTTGTATGGTATAAATGAAACCAAATAATGAATTTCTCCTGCGTTATTTTTCATTTCACGCTAGTCTTTTTATACGAGTATTTGTCTCGTCCTGGCGCGCCATCCCATTACTATGCATATTAATTTATCCTGCGTATGGCGATGACGAAATGCAAAATCGTGCTTTCGAATTTAATTTAAAATATATACATAAAATGCAAAGACACAAAAAAAAAGACAAAAATAAATTGGGTGAATACGGTCAGATTGAGGAGGGTTGGGGCGAAAAAATACAAAACCGAAAAAATTTAATTTACACTTTCAATATTAATGTTTACAATTTTTTTTTATAACACGCATACAATTTTGCGTCTTTTCATTTGGGATTTTTTTTTACATTTTCTGCATCATTGGGCTTTTTTGCGTTCGTTGGAAAATGTACGGAGTGCAGAAGGATTCGATTGCAATTCGAGCGCGTGATATTTGCAACATCCTATTTATGTTGTGATGGAAATTTATAATTTTGTTTTTTTTTTACGCGTTTGTATCTGAGTGTTTATTATTCGAAAATCAGGGCATCCTCTGTAGAGAAGATACTCCCTTCATGTATAGAGTATTCACGTAGTATTGATGGGATGTTTTTTTTTTAATGTGCAATCGGAATTGAGGATGAGATGCTTATCTCTGTTGAAAATTAATTGAATGGAAGATGTCCTTTGAATTGATGAATTGGGTTGAAAATTGATTATATTGCATTATACAGTGTGCAATGGTCAATTTCACGATGGAAATTAATTGAAACAATTGGATTTACGGTGGAATTAGGTATATGAAAATGGCGAACGATGTTTAATAAGTTAAAGCAATGGATGGAAAAGATTTTTAAATTGATTTGGAAAACGATTTTCAATTTGTTAATGCTCTAAACAATTTGTATAAATATAAGAATCTACTTAAATGTGTATACTTGAAACCAAGGGGCTAAGTCAAATAAATTGCGGGAGCCACTGAATTTTTTGTTTTCTTATTCGGATGACACAATACGTTAACGACTTCTCTAAATGCTAATATTCATAGATAAATTCTACATAATGCCATAAAAATATTATTTTAATTTAATTTGGAATCTACTTTTACTTATTTTATCAACATTCTTGTTTCTTCCAGAAATCTCGCTGCCAACCCGTTCAATTGCAATTGTCATCTCGCCTGGTTCTCAGACTGGTTACGTAAACACTCGCTGTTGGGACCATCCCCGCGATGTGCGCTGCCCTCAAAAGTGCACGATGTTCAAATCAAAGATTTGCCCCATCATGAATTCAAATGTACGCCCGACAACAATGAAGGATGCCTGGGTGCAGGATATTGTCCGCCCGCATGCACTTGCACCGGCACGGTGGTGAGATGTTCGCACAATAAATTGAAAGAAATTCCCAAAGGTATACCGGCGGAAACATCGGAGCTCTATTTGGAATCCAACGAGATTACAGCCATACCAATGGATCGTATCAGCCACTTGAAGTCATTGACAAGACTGTAAGTATATACACATGTACAACATGGTGGTGGATTGATCTTGACGACGGTCACGTAAAATAGTGTACGATGATGATGACCAATCCGTATGGTGAATTCGTATTTATTTTGCCTTGAGAATGTAATATGATTCTCTGTGTCCATTGACTGGTCTGCATTGTATGCAATTCTTCATATTGATTTTTCCTTTTTTCCTATTTTTCAGAGACTTGAGCAACAATCATATCTCGATGTTATCCAACTATACGTTCGCTAACCTGACCAGGCTATCAACGCTGTAAGTATACTCATATTCACTTGAATTCTACTTTAGTGGTGCTGACGGTCAATTCAAGGGTGTCAAAGGATGGGAAAATATGCAAAAAGTGTATGAGCGGAATTCCATAGCTTTGGTAGGGGTCCTTGAAATTCTATGTGACAAGGAATTTTCGCTTTTTGTTGAATTTCATACATAATTTCAAAACAATTTGTATCATCAAAATGGTAATTTCGTATTGACGTTCCTTTTATCAAAAATTTCAGTTTATTTGCTCTTCTGAACCAACTTTTACCACAATTTCTTCGCCCATTTGACACAATTTTCTTATCAATATTCATCAAACACACTTCTGGAAAAATGCATACACTATCAATTCTTCAAAATCCTATTCAAGAAAACCGTCTAATACGACTTTCTGCCAACACGGCACAATACTATCACACATGCAAGCTGCAAAGAAAACATATGCCTGCAATATGGCTTACTTCGCTTTCCATTTTGGCGTGCAAGCGTGTTCAAAGTCAAAAGGGCTTGTTAGCTGCAGGCTGCAGCTTTTCTTCGGAATGTGTCGTTCTTGGTTTTACCAGCTGTTTCAGAACCGTTTTTCTTTCTCCGCATACAACCGTACCGCGTGCACAATGCCAATGCATGCACTAGCCTAGCCATAAGCTCATCAGAAATGCATGTCATGATACACATACCGCCTATCCATTGATGCTACGTTGGTCCTTGCTTGATACACCACCAGGGTTTCTATTTTCCTATCGTGCTAGCAGCAGCATTGCGCTCCGGAAAAATAGCATAATAATAGCGAGCGACAACAACAGGCAGAACTACTTAAGCACGAACAACTTCTTTAGTGGCTTTTAATTTCTTTTAATGGCATTTTATTGAAATTGTGTGATTTGCACTGAGATATGCCATAGAAGAAGAGACGTTCGTCCTGTCGAAACCTAAGCTAGTCCTGGTGTGCGATAGTTTGCGAGGAGAGGTGGATTTTTTGTGTAGAGTTTCAGCACGACACAGTCGACATATTCTATGTGGGGAGCGTAATAGAAATCTACATATGGTCGTACGTGCAGTGATAAGGAGAGAAATAGAAAGGACAAAGAACGTGTCTTATTCCGGTGTGGCATGAAAATATAGTTTCTCGTGGTAGATGCGAATTGAATAGCGTCGTAGACTGTTGGCGGCGAAATGGTATACTTATAATTATTTCCGTAATGAGTGAAAATGAAGAGCAAGTCATTTAAATAGTAATTATGTAATTAAAATAGGAATGTTCATATTAATAGGAAAATTGCTTTTTGACAAAATTAAAGTTTTTTGTAGTTTATAATTAGCTTCGCTAGACAAATCGGCGATGCCGATATTATTCCAGCAAAACCTATAGAATTGAGATTGAATTATTTCTTGTGTACTTAACGCACATCTTTCAGTCTGCCAAAAGGGTTAACTCCAAGCTGAAAGAAATTCTTGATAATGTCTCCCGAATTTAGTATGAAAAAGGAGGAGCTTTAAAAAAAATGAGGGTACTCATTTTTTTACTAATTTTGCTCAAACTAATAGCGACGGAAGTTACAGCCCTACATGAAAAAACAATGATCTCGAACGATTCGAGCGAAGTCTTTAACCTGAGGCGGTAAGGTCACTGAGTCACTGGTCAAGCGCAAAGCAGGTCGATTTTCCACAAAAAAAAAATGGATGTAGTAGTCAAGGTGCTGTAGATAAGATGTAAGGGTCCAATTCTTCTGCTTAATACAGAAAGTTATGTATGCGATAAATCTCTAATCACAATAAGGAAAATGACTATATAAAATAAATCCTTTTCGAGCACCACATCGTATCACAAAGTCATTAGACACCCTACCTTTATACAAATTTAGCGTCGTCATATGTTTCCATTATATGTACGTAATAGTAATCCCAGCTTCTGACAGATGCCCATCCTGCGCAATTCCACATATGTATATTAAATCTCGTTTTACACTGTTAAAAGCTGCCAAAATGAATGAGAACAAGTGAAGCGAAGAGTTTAACTCATCACATTGCTCGATGTGGCAATTCGCAGGGTGTAAACGTGGTTGACACGCAGAAAATCTAGATCAAAAGCCAGTCTTCATCAATAATGCTTTCTAAGTGCTTTCCATGATGATTTTTGCTATTATTTTAGCAACAGCGAGAAGCACACAATTACCCAAAATCCAATTGTTACAATCTGTAAGGTGTGCTTCTTTTTTGGGAGTTTAATTACCGATCCCTTCTTCTATTCCGTGGGAAAGATGTTGGTACTCCACGCTCTATCAACTAGTGGCTGCAGCATTTTCAACTGTGGCGTCATCTGACTCGAAGTTGGATGGAAGTTATTTATGAACAGAATGGAATTCGACACAAAATTCATTCACTTGCATCGATTCTTATGAACATTTTGTATTTGTTAGACACAGATTCAAAATGTTCAACAATTATTTTAGCCTACTTCGGAGACATAAACAGTATTCAAAATGTGCATAGGAAAAACTCTCTCGCCTGCGCACCGCGTAATTTTTAGTACGTGATTTGTGCCGTCGCACACTAATTGAATCTTTTCTCGATAAAGGATTTCGATTTCGTTTTGATTGTCATTGGTTGCTGCAGCTAAACGAATCTCCAGCTCTTTTGTTTCAACAATCTGCTGCCATATAGCGTCGGACATCCAAGGTTTGTTCCTTTAATCCGAATTTTGAACTTGAACGGTATCTGCACTGCTAACGAATGCATTTACGCATTTTGGGATATCCATAAAATCCCAAAATGCGTAAATGGAAAATCCTTCTAGAAGAGCAGAAAACAAGACAATTAATCTTGCAATTTGGTTGTTGCGTGTAAAATTCGAAGTCTGCATTATCGACATTAATTTTTACAATTAATTTCGACATCCATTCAAATCGTCCCTATTTTTACCATCATTAGCGGAAAAGCAGTGGCGTAGCAAAGATCACCTCCTAGAGGGGTCTAAATACAACCAAATTCCGGGGCAGATGAAGGAAATAAACATGCCGGACGATAAGAACGAGAATGAGGCGTTCGATTTGCAGCTATGTAAATATAAAAAGAAAAACAAAAAAAGGACGGGGCGCTGATAAACAATAGTGTCAGTGGATTTCATAAACTCACGGCGACGGCGAGGATGTGAGCCCGTGTGTTGTCATGGTGGAAAAAGACTTTTTTCTTCCGTTTTTTTTTTTTCGTGCACTTTGGCGTCGAATCGGCCCACTAATTTGGTATAGAAATGCCCTGTGACTTTCAACAGGTAGTCTATGTGGATCGCACATTGTGGATTCCAGAAAACGGTGGCCATATCCTTTTTGGTCGATGGGCCTGTCTTTGCCTTCTTCGTAACACGTTCACCGAGTGAAGTTCACAGTTTCAACTGTTCATTGTTAGATTCATCTTTCGTCAGCGACACGAAACGATTCAGAAACTCTTTCGGATTGCCATTAAACAACTTCAAAAACTGCTGTGAAGTGGTCTCATCTTTTTTTTTTCATAAAGTTGTAGCAAACGCCGCACCCATCGCACTGACAGCTTTCTCAGGCCCATGTCCTGCATGATATAATCCACCACGTAGTCTTTTAAAATGCCTACTGCCTAATCGGCGGTCTTGTCAATACGTGTCAGCACCGCCGTCTCTATATTAAGGCCACAATGTAGAAATCTTTCGCCTACTAAATTTTGATTGGTGACATCATGTGGTGACATCATGTTCGCGTGATGACGAAATGCCATATGAAATCAGTGGCTCGTCACTTTTGTTTTTGTCAATAGCGGTCGTGCAATTGTATCTCTATCGAGGCAATCGTTGTAATATAATTGTGGTATGTAATGAATTGGTGCGACAAAAAAGTGTGCGACAAAAAAAAGTGATTGTAATTACCACGGCCGGCGTACAAATTATTATTATTGGTTCGTTGAGGTGCTACATATTTGGTGGTGGTGGTGCTATTTTACATGCTTAGATGCACTGCCTTCTTCTTGTTTTAATTACGTCACGTGTTTGATTTTGTTTTCTTTTTCGCATCCGTCTATAGTTTATGTATCTAGATGGCGTTGGTGTTAGCCGTTTTCGGGGTAGCTGGGCCGGATCTCGCTCTTCCAAAATTGACGTGCAAAAACGTTGAAACTCGTTCAACCAATGTTTTTGACGGTCGCTGTTGAAGGAGAAAAGTTACCGTAAACAGCGCCCAAAAACAAGAATAAAACACCGCTCCTTGAAAAAGGCTGAGGCTAATTTCAGGCGCGGTCGAAATTTAAATACTCTTCACTCCCCTCGGGCTTAAAGTTTTTTGGGCGTACCTATGACTTGCATTTAATCCGCCCCCTCCATTCTTTTCCTTCCGTTTTCACATAAGGTCCGTGTCGCCGATAAAACAATATTTGAATGAGGCTTGCTTGGAATAATTGTGCTAATACAAAAAAAAATCCTAGAAAACTTTTTTTGGGGAGTAGCGGGGGACATGGTCCCATAGTACAATTCCATTTATTCTTACATCTTTTGCTGTTTGGATTAGAGATGTAACGGATGTCCGCATCCGCATCCGCAACCGCGGATTATCCGCATAAAAATTAAACTCCGCATCCGCATTCTCATCCTCATCTTATAAATAATTACATCCGCATCCTCATCCGCAATCCTCATTTTTGTATGCAGACAATTAGCGGATATATGCGACCCACGTGCTACTTTGTAACTATAAAGAAATGCATTGAGACAAATTGTATTCTGTATCGTATACACAACTGAGCTTCAGTTTGTCGGTCAGCACAGCAGGAGCGCGTTCCATTTATATGATCTGAGTAGTCAGCGATGACTACAGCTACGACTACGAGTGAATTAAGGAACGCACTCCGGTTCGCATTTTTGTGACTAGTGTTTGAAGTGTGCAACTTTGTAATTTTTAACCACACTAATCAGAGGAATTTCAACTTTTTTTCATCTTCATGAAAAGTGTGAAACATAAATATTTTTGTCTACATATTCGATCATATCCTCATCCGCACCCTCATCCGCATCCTCAAAAATTTCTCCATTAATATCCGCATCCGCAACCGCATCCTCAATGTTATACTATTTTGCATCCGCATCCGCATCCTCATCCGCTAAACAAGATCCGTTACATCTCTAGTTTGGATAAGGACACATTAATAAAAGGTTTGGTGAAATTGGTTTATCGAAAAATGTTTCTCAGAAGAACCAAAAGCCCCATGACCCCATGGCTCCTTTTCATCAATTTTTACGTATGTTTTGTGGCATTAATAGAAACACATTTGTATGAGGTTAGGTTGAAATTAGTGGACAAATAAAAAAGTTTTTCTTTGAGGAACCAAATTTGGAGGATTGGCTTTGTATGACCCCATGGTCCAATTTCATTCATTTTTGCATATCTTTTCTGACATCAATAGAAATAAATTTTCATGTTTGAGGGGGTTTTTCTTAGTAGAACTTAAATTGGGGGGCTAGGTTTGTATGGCAGCCCCATGACCCAGTCATCCAATTTTTTATATGGTCGGAGATGCTTCCGTCAATGCGTTACAAACTTCATGACAAAGTTAATATACCCTTTCACTCTATGAGCGAAGGGTATAAAAATGGCATCTAAATTTGTACACTGAAATATGAATACTCAGCACTTGATTCAATACAATTTAACTATGCGTAGAAAAAAAAAGTCAGAGCCACAGATCCCCTCCCCTCTGAAAAGTTATCTACGCCACTGTCTATGAGAATTTTCTACACGCCAGTAAATTTCTCTGGCGATAGTGACACCGACCGTCGCCGGGCGGCAAAAAAACTTACGTTTGAAGGCAAAGTCATATCTGTGCTTTTGTGTATGTAACGTAACGCTTGCGAGGTGTGATACATCAAATGGCGGATACGGATGTAACAATAGAAAGGACACACATTTCGTAAAGGGCCGAAAAAATTTTGCCGATTTGAGTCCGGAAGATGCTAAAACTACACGTGAAGAAAGGCGTCGCGGGAGTCACAGTATTGGAAAAAGAATTGTAAACTCCTAGTATTTAAGGGCGAGCCAGATAGCTTATGTTGCTTCCCGTGCCGAATTAATGGCCAGAAAGCTTTCGTGCCGTTCAGTACCGAACACCAGTCCAAGCTGGTCTAATGGAGTTGTATGTAACTGCACAGATGGCACGGTACGGCAAGGAAGTATTCTGTCCATTCATTCGGAACGGGACGTAACGTAACGGGAAGTAACGTATGCTAACTAGCTCGCCCTTTATACTAGAATCCTATGCCCCTCACTTTCTACATATCATCCGAGTTTCGTCAAAATCGATACGCGGTCACATCACTGCGGCATTTCGCAGATGAATTTACCGTTATTCCACGGTTCAGAATCTGAGTCCCAATTCTTCTTCTTATCGACCTCTGATAACCTTTATATAATTTTTCATAATATGAGGCTAAAAATCCAGTAGGATCTAATTTAAATTTATTGAATTTATTGGGTAGTTCCTTCAACGTTTAAAGCTAACACATTTTTCCATAAAATTCTCATCTGTTTGCACTATTAAACCATTTTTCTCTTTCGAAAATCATCAAATAAATATTTTATACATATCGTTTATTTTTAAATTAAATTGATTTAACCTCGTTTAATCCTTCTACGTGTGTGTGTATGTTTGTTTTTTTTCTAGGATTATTTCATACAATCATTTACAATGCATACAACCTGACGCACTAAGAGGATTGAAAAATTTACGTGTCCTATCATTATATGGAAATCAAGTTTCCATGTTACCTGAAGGATCATTCTCCGATCTGCAATCAATAACACACATGTAAGTTTATAGAGAAAAATTTCCTACTATACTATAGCTGGATGCGTATGCATATATATATTTTCAGTTTATTCTGCATTAATTAATGAAGAACAGTGTGTTTCGTAAAAAAATTTAATCGTGTGGAAATTAATTATAATAAATTGAAATTTTTATTTTATTATTATTTTTCTAATTGACAAATTAATCGAAAATAATAATTCACAAACTACTATTACTAACAAAAATATATAGTACACTCACATTGATATTAAATTAAAGAACAACAACAACAAAAAAATTCTAATTTTCATTTTCAAGTAATTATTATGTTCTTAAATTTAATAATTACACGCAATTCCTGCAGTTAGTCCAATTTGATATCATATTTTTTAAATTTTTCGGAAGAGTGGAAGCCTAATTTTGCATTTTGAAGACTTTTAATAATGCAAAGCTTAGGAGTGCAAGATTATTATTAGTGCATAGAAAAGATTTCAGCTCCCGGCTGAACGCATGGATTTAATAAATAGATCTCAATCTGAAATACCTACACTTTCGAACTTTTTTCTTGAAACACACCTGTAAAATTGAATTTCCATTAACCCATGTAAGCTTTTTCAATATTTTCATTTTTGTTTTTTTTTCTTTGTCTTTTTTCCGCCTCGTGACTGCAATCATGACCGCTGCTACGCTCGACGTTGCTGGCATTACGTAATGAATGGATTCGTCCTGGACTTTCGAATATACGAACTCTGTAACCAACTCGGTAATTGGCTATCGGACACCATCTCGTTACCAACTTGATCCGGTACACACACACATTCATCCTTTTTTGTACATTTTGCTGCAACTATACGAACATGCAACAGTGCACTCGGCTCAAATCCTCTGTACTGTGATTGTTCGCTGAAATGGTTCTCCGATTGGATTAAATTGGATTACGTTGAACCGGGTATTGCCCGATGTGCTGAACCGGAATCGATGAAGGATAAATTGATTCTATCGACACCATCGAGCAATTTCGTTTGTAAGGAGCGTGTTAGCAATGAGATTTTGTCGAAATGTGATGCATGCTATACGTTCCCGTGCAAAAATAAGGCTCAGTGTATGTCGACGGCGGCGAAAACGGGTGAACGTGATTACGAGTGTCGCTGTCAGCCGGGCTATCACGGTAAACATTGTGAATTCATGATTGATGCATGCTACGGCAATCCGTGTCGTAATAATGCAACGTGCACGGTACTGGAAGAGGGACGATTCAGTTGTAAATGTCAGCCAGGATATACGGGCGCTAGGTGTGAGACGAATATTGATGATTGTGTGGAGAACAAGTGTCTGAATAATGCAACATGTATTGATGGTGTTGAATCGTACAAGTGTAGCTGTCAGCCAGGATTTACTGGTAAGTTTTGTCGTTTTATGTTACGTACGTATTTATAAGCACAGAGACACAATGCAGTTTTAGTTATAGGAGTCAGTGTTTATTTCATAGGGAAACTCCAGGCTAATAGGATTATAAAATTTGGTCCATATAAAAAATGTATTCCCAGATACCTCCGAAATGTGTGTTTAACACATTCCTGCAAAAGGAATGAATATTATACGAAACCAGTAATGAGATGTCAATGTCTATCATCGCAGAAAGAATAAAATAGTTCCGAGCAGATCTTTTGTTGAATTTATTAAAGTCTCACCCTGAAAGCGTCTTAATTAACGCCAAAAAAGACAAGAAAATAAATTTAACGTTCCAGGCCCATACATCTATCACCTGAAAGTCCAGTCAAGACTACATGACTACCAACAAGTCCGTGCTCCTTGCAAACTATAACCACGAGCGCTCTCCTCAACTCTCTTCATTTGTGTCCTTTACTTTCACTTCGTCTACTCTACATCTTCCTGGCCATTTGATTTACGACATTTACTCTACTTGGCACATAATCAATATATCGCACAACATGCATACGAGCAAGCAAATAGAAAAGTGCCATGTGACTTCAATAGACCTCAATATGTGTACATACTCAACCTTCTCATATGGGACTCGTCTTGTACGTCCAGTGATAGTGTGCCCGATCGGATATGTTGAAACTGAGGACAATTTTGTATGCTGGAAGAAACTTATAAATTAACAATGAATTTATTGACCAACCAGTCCAATCAATTTATCGTTTAACAAAAATCAACCACGTCACGAGATTGATTCGATTGAATCTCGTTAGACACCTGAAGATGTCAGACATACTGAATGCTCGTTTTCGTGTCACATAAATAAATTTATTATGTGTGAGAGACTATAAAGTTGTAAGCTTTGATATTTTATGATTTTATATGCAGATTTTGTGGCGAGATATACGAGTAGTAATAGATATTGCGATATTCGATTTTAGCTATAAATAATTAATGATGCATGCAAATCTCTCGATATCAGTAAATATTTGAAAAATTTTCTCTAATACTCAAAATAATTTTGCGAAATAATAATTATTGTCGAATTTTTTAATAACTAAAACCGAGGTTAAAACGAAAACAGTTTTATTATACAGGGTGGAGCCGAGGAATCGCATGTTTTTCACTATTGAATGACTGGGAAACGGTTCGATAAAATTTATAAAAACAAGCATTAAATAATAGATTTTTTTTTTGTTAATGCAGTTTTGAAATATACATACTTGAATTAAGTTCGAAAAATAATGTCCTTTTTGCTGGATACAAATTCCGTAAAAATTTCGTCTATTACGCGACAAAACTCTCCGCGCTGCACAAAATCCCTTTCACTAAGCTGCTGGACGATAATTATCTACGGGTGAAAATTAAGACCATCATGTAATATGCGATGAAGCGAACGACGCGACGTGACATACCCAGCGCTACAGCCTGTCGTCTAGCCGATCGCTTCGGACTAGCAACAACTGCCGTTCTCGCTCGGTCTATATTTTCCGGAGTTCGTACTGAACGGGGAAGACCAGGTGATTTATTTTTCATCACAAATCCAGTACTTCTGCAACCCATCGGAGTACAGTATTTCGATCAGGCACCTCGACGTCCAACTCTAAAAATTTGACGGAAAAGACGTTGCACTGTGACAACGGAATCCTTGTTTCTAAAGTATTGCTCGGCAACGAACACACGATGCTATACACTCCAACGCTCCATAGCGACTGAAACTTGGTTGTATGGGCAGTCGGCCAACATTCATTCAAGATCAATACTCCCTCTCGTCGCCGCGTTTCCTCTGCCCCAACCTGTATTAAAATAATTCTTGTTTTATAATTTCGACTTATGCTGACTGCTGACTGTTCGCGACTGGGACAGTTTACCTGTATCACTATGACTCTCTATACAATATCACGATGATTCGAGCAGTGGGGATGGGCGCGTTCAGCAGGTTTTTAAGAACTAAAAGTTTATCCGACAATTATAAAACAAATAATTGAAAATAATTTACAAAAAAAAAATGCTAAATACCTCCTTCAGCATTGTGAACAACTACATTTCAGAAATTCTATGTTTTGATATGCTTAGATGATGCTTAGAGGCCGTCCTGTATTGCAGCAACAGATTTATAAATTTTTCGCCAGGGGGTTATTCAACCTTTACAGTTCTTTGATAAGATTTGTTGGTTGATTGGAGCTTTTTTCTGAAGAAACCTTGAAAAAATAGTGTAGTCCATGAAAAGGGTGGCATTTTGAAACAATTAAATACAACATGGTCTAGTAAATTATTAAACGGACTTCCAATAATTTCCATTGAATAATGAACATGAATACGTGTGAGCTTCGAGCTTTTGACTTTGTGACTTCTGAACGTTCTTCAATCTTTATCACAGAGGGAAATGCGACGCAAGAATTTCTTGATCAGGAATTCTTCTCTTGAAGCGGTCATCAGTATGTATACATCAGCGCGAAAGTACGATATAGTTCGGTTGTTAATGATTTGTTCTACATTATGACTAATGATCCATTCGTTACGAAGTGGCTGCGATGTATATGCGTTCCGCTATCGATGGACGCACGTGAAATGGTAAAATTCCGTCGGACATTGTGAGCTTGGAAAGGGGTAAGTAATTGTACTTTTGAATTTACGCTTACTTACTTCCTGAAAGCACAAAAAATCATGAAGATTTCCTAAAGCAAAAGGAAGGAGCGACAAGATGCTGTGACAGACTCACTCTGGTAGGATAGTCTCCAGTCTTTCGACTTTGAGAGACTATAGAAGAACTTATTTTAGCAAAAACATTAGAATTTGCTAAAATCCAAACTTTGACTTAATGGGAATTAAAATATCCCTATTTATTAAACAATTTTACAAAATGCAATAATCTTAAATAAATAACAGGCGCGATAATCCAACATTGGACTAAGGCCGCAGGATGTGTTAGTGACATTCTATTTCCAAGACCTTATCTGCTTTTTGTTGAGGTAATGAGATCAGCATCACACTCAGCAGTATTATTTATCCCCATAGATGGGTACTTGTTTAACATCTGAGTGAGATCATAGCCCGTCACAAGCTAGTGAATTCGAAAAACACCATGATCCACGGGGAGATTTGAACTCATGACCCTGTGCACCGACGGTGCGCGCACTGACCACTAGACCAGCCAGACTAATACTAATCTTACTCACTCACTATTAATTCGAATAAACATAAAAGCAGTTTTTTTTTTCCTAAAACTGAGGGATCTCTTTCGATTATTACTTGCGGTTCATAGACGTTAAAAGATGGAGACCCTCTTCTTTCTGGCCATCGAATAAGTGAGAAGCTCGAAGACGAAGCTGTATCTTATTAAAAGCGATATTTTTTTCTACGGAATCTGCATTTGAATTGAATTGCACAAACCAGTATCTCTAGTTTGTTTTACCTTCTAGTCGAGCAATGCTTCTCCACCTCCCTAGTATTCTTCAGTTTAATCTACGGTTTGTCTATAAAATTTCTCTCAATCTTGACAGAACTTCTTTACTTGCCTTTTGATTTCGCTCTCTAGTGTTTGTTCCAATAATTGCCCTTAAAGAGATGTATGCCTCTTTTGCCTTTTGATATTGGTATGACTATTCCATTATTGCTAGGGTTCGAAAGGAGGTGGTCGTGGTGGGATATAATTTCTGCCACGATATTCATAAAATGCGCGGCTGCCTTAGAAACAGATTCACGAAACATACAGATTGATCATTCTGTTACTGGCTAAATTCCACTTTTCACATTATAGTGTAGTAACCAGGTGATAAACTTTTTTTTCTGATGTATTTTTGGGGTGCAGAGCACGAATTCGGAACTTCCTACCACGAAAACCCCAAAAATGATGGCAGTTTTTCCGTGTTTGGCTCCTAACTCTGAAACTATTCATTTCTGCAAAACACTCTTCATGAATATGTGAGAGAGCACATGATCAAAATGCCAAAAATATAATAAATCCGTTGAGTTGTATTACTACAATTGGTAATTTAAATATGCCCACCCCAAAAAACCTAAAAGAAAAAAAATATTCTCCACCTCATTTTCCAATCTGAAATCACTTAATGACTTCACTATTACTATTGAAGCATTAGATTTCAAGCTACTTTTTCCTAGTAATACAGTCTACTCTAATCGAACTCTAAATTGAACTGAAATAAATCTCTCTAAACTTAAAAAAAAACTTAGATGTAAAGACATTGTCTAACCACTAATTTAAATCACACATGTATATACTATATACTAACCCTCTCACTGCAATAAAGCTACTATTTATTTATTTTATTTACTATTGAAGCTTTCGAAGAATCTTAGTATGTTTTTTTGAGAGATGTTCTTTTACCAAAACATAGTTAAATAAAAGAGGCTACTCTAAAGGTTTTTATCCAGCAGCTATGACCTAGTAAAATAAAACAGGTTTCAGACGAATTAGGTGATTCAAAGTTCTCAGTCGAAAATACAGAAACTAAACAATATTTTCCAGGGGGCCTCACCTAGGCCAATGGAGTTCGCAGCAGAACATTGTCATATCAGAGGTTTTTGCCCCGTTTTTCCTCTTCCCAAATGTAAAAATTGTTTTTATTCCACTTAATACATAGTCTGTTTATGTACTACTGATATATAATATCATCATAGTTGTAAGAGCAATCACTTATTTAATAATGGTATTTCCTCTGATTATAAATCTACTTATTATATTATGGTTGAATAAAGAATTGAATTGAATTGAATTGAACATTGTCATAACAACGAAAGCCTCTGTGCTTTCGGCGAGTACTGTTGTATGGAAGCAGCACAAGAAAAGTTGTCGCTACAGTTAGCAAAAAGCTGTGAAACTGATGATGAGACCTATAACATGGAAGTGCAAAATTGCTCGTAAAGTATTGATCGTACGGCTGCAACTTCAAAACGCTATTACGTAGAATCTTGAAAACTTCACCAAAATTCACAATTGTAGTTCAGTACGACTGTGAATTGAGAATTTTCCCAGTAATAGTTCGCAAATTATTTAAAATGTTCTGTTGAAAAACACAAAAGTGCGGTTTGGACGGCCGTAACTATAACGAACCATGAAATTAAAAGCAAATGTGGACGCCAAGTTGCTCTACAACTGTGCCTAATTTCAGAAGATCAGTCGATAGGTTCCCGAGTTATCGAAAGTAAAGTATTGCGTAAACATAAAAGTGTAGTGCAGATAGCTACGTTCGTAGCTATCGTACAGAACGGGTAAGTGCAGGATTATCAGAAAAATATCAGTCCTCTTTTTTTTTAACTGTCCGATACCGTTACTGTCCACTTTAGAAAGAGCTTTATGGAAGCGAGCCGCTTCTGGAAGCATCTGAATACTCTCACAATGCTTTCTCCAACTCTCTCGCTTGAAACCTCTGATGAGAAAGTTGTACTGCGTGTGTGAGTCTTTGTATTTTTTCCAGTATCTGGTACGATTAGCCTTGTTGAACTTTCTTCTAACCAGGGTCCTTTTTTGTACCAGTTCCTCAGCCCATCAAGGAACCCTACGCTTCGTACTAAAACCACATGCTCTTGTTCTTGCCTTGTAGGAAGTTATAAGGGCTTTATCTATTTGTTCAGCAGCGAAATATAGCTCACGAGTCATACCAACGAAGTTAAAAAATTGATAGGATTTGAAACAAACCAACGGCTGAAACAATTTTTTGGAGCAGACTGAAGATCATAAATATTTGGGATATCGAATCGTTTGAGCATGTGGTCAGGATTAGACACTTCATTCAAAACTCTTCACTCTTACCATGACTTACTATAGCAATTTAAAAATACCATTTATTTCTTCTTCTAGCAATAATCAGCACTCTAGAAATTCTTTCTGAATTTGAAAGTAACACAATAATAAAGAATTTTGTTTTCTCAAAAAAAAAAATCTCCACAAACTAATCCAAACTCGAATAATATCGTTTACAATCCAATAAAGCTGCCGTCTGTTAAGAAAAGTATTCGCAAATCTTTAAACAAACAAAAATTCTATCCCATCTTTATCTTCCTCTTGCAATTGTCTAGTGCCTCGCGCGGTTAACAGTATCAGATACGAGTATGTATATCCTTATGGCTTGAACGAAAAATGTCTCAATTTGTTGTTTAAATCCCTCTTCTTCTCCAGTTTTTCTGACAGCACAGAATACAAGTGGTTTAAAATGAACTGGAACGATTGGAGTCGACTCTCGACTGTAAGCGCTTCACTTAGCAACTCTATCCAACATTTATGCATTAAGAGTTTAATACTTTCTTTCTTGCAAGAAAAAAAAAACCCGCGTGGATTATATACATCGACCGTTCGGTATAAATGTACTCATGTTCGCCGAAGCTAAGAGGATTGATGCAGCTTTCCACTATGGACAGCAGTTAGACGAACCTTTTTTTTTAAATAATTAAGATGAGCTTCGAAGAATGCATTTTTTGTCCATTAGGTACTCCTCCTGTAGGCATATCCTTTCTAGAACCATTGTATGTATCATCTGATCATCACCATCATACAGCACCTCGCTCTATTCTTATGGACGCGAAAAAAAAAAAAAACAAAGTTTAACCTGAACTTTTCCTTTCAACATTTTTGTTTTGTTCTTTTTATGAAGTTCTTGCTCATTGCCAAAGCAAGTGAGTATACGCGGTGGAGGCATCCAATATGAGTATAATACACAGAAGAGCATCAGAGCAACAGTCTTCTCCATTGAGTCCTTCTTGTACACGTATACACGTATACTCACAACTCACCTACTGTGTTGAAAAGTTCAAGTGAATTTTTGTATCCAACAAAACTTAAGCAATATACCTACTATACTTCTCCTTTGGGATTCATATGAAATGAAAAACGCACGAACAAGTTATCTAGCGCCAAAGGATACTACTACGATACAGACACAAATGGCAGCGTTCAGGTAAATATGAAAAAAATAAAAGATGAAAACCTCTCCGTATAAAGAAAGTGTATCTATATATAAGATTGAGTCCTGTGCTGTGTCTGTTCTACAGATATGTTTCGTGTTTGCCATTCAGCTTCCGTAAGGATATGAATATGAATAGATCCGAATATCTATAAGGCGCACAGGACATTTGTATACAACACAGAGAAGTTGAGAATAGAAGAAAATATTCTCGTAATATACTCTCGTAGACACACAGCACAAAACTTTATGGATAGTACGTAATAAAATGAAAAACTTTCTTTTCGTATCGGCACACACAGTTTTTTCTTGTGCTAGCTGTGAAATGACTAGAAATCGGAAAAGTGCAAAAGAAAAAAAAGTGCGGTAGGATGAACATAAGGATGGCGGGCAATGGAGGATTTTATGGTGAAGTGAAGTGAAAAGAGTACATAAATAATATTCCTATAAAATAGGGAAGATCTATTTACTGGATGTTTTTAAAGCCGTTTGTGATAAAATGAAAGCGTAATGTTTTTCGACAAAAGCATTCATATGAATGTCGAAATAAGGCTGGAACGGCACTATTTTTCTTGAAATTTGATGGATCACACAATAATTTCATTTTCATTTTTTCAATATGTTTTGTCTGTTGGTCATTATCAAAACTATTCAGCTCCTCTTAAAGAAAATACAAATTTAACCTATGACTAAAACTGAACGTTCACTGGTTAGGACCCGAATTTTTGCAGCTTAAATTTAAAAGACTAATTTTCTGTAACCCGTTTGACGATGGCATTGCATTATGGATGCTTAGTCTGAAACGATCCAGTCTGAAATTCTTTTAGGCGACAATGAAACGCGATTCCAGATATTTAAATGTCACAGCTTGATATTTCACGTCTGTGATGCTACCACCCTATTTCCAAAAATTAGAGTCGGTCGTATTCCATCATTTTGGAAGTAGATATACTATACTAGTAAAAAAGTACTGAATTGGCCCCATTAGTGTAATAAGCAGCTGAAAAACCTAGTACTGAGATTGCAAAATGTGCGGTCGAAATTTTTTTGTTTATTGTGTTTTTGTGGTACTGAGCTCGATTCCGGAGATTCCCGCTATTTTTTTTTTTTTGCGAAACAGAGTCAAATTCGCTTAATACGGACTCAACACACCAAAAAACATAAGAAACAAAAAAAAATCCTCCACCACATTTTGCAATCTCAAATCACGTAATGACTACACTACATACAAAAGTCACACTAATATATCAAGTTAATCGCTTCGTTTTCGCAAAAAATAATTGCAGATTCGTTCGTAGCATTATCAAAATGTGGCACCATACATACTGAAATCTTACCCCCGGGTAGTACAAGAGTGTCTATTCATCACACAAATTTTCCTCTAGACTGGAAAGGGGTATTTTAATGCAATTCAATGTCTTTCAAACACCTGCAATGCCACCCTTTATTTGGTACCAGGACGTCGGAGCATTGACGATAATGAATCTGCGGATGAACTCGCTAGTAAGGGCTCCTCGTCTTGTCAATTGTATGAACCGAAAACCTTGTTCTGGTTTGAGCTGGACTACTACCATATCGGTAGTAGGGGAGTAAGAGAGTCCGAAAATAAAGGATCACTTCACTGGAATAATCACCAGGATGAAGTCAATCGAAGGATCTCATTAATGCATACAGTATTAAAGATGCTAGTCCCTTAACAGGTCGGACCTGAGGCTATTGGTCGTGTATCTCACAGGACATAAAGTGAGTGAATTATCATCTCAACAACATGGGCCTGTCCACTGAGACAGCCAACTGTCCCTGGAGAACACTGAGTCTACCAAACATCTTCATTGCAAATGTCCACGAATGTAACACGCCAGCTATGGTCATCGTTGCATACGTTTCATGTAGAATACCTTACTTCGTTTGTCTAACCTGCTCAGGGAAACATTTCTGGAATCATAGGAAAGGCAAAGGTTTGTACTCCGAAAATCTTCAATCAAACCGGCGCGTCCTAAGACCTAAATTTTTACAGTCGAGTCTGCCAAATGCCAAAAACAACCATACAGCGTATGGTTGGTCCTTCAGAAGAAGGAGTTTAAGAAATTATGATGATTGCATCATGAGAACCTTTTTACTCCGAAAGGACATATCTGTTGGGTTTGTGGTATGACACTAGACACAAGTCGCATTTTGTGGTATGACACTAGGGATAAGATTAAGAAGTACTTGCACATGCTAACAGCAGGAGTTCCACGGGAATCAGTTTTAGGAGCTCTTTTCTGGGATTTTGAGTCATCCTTTTGGGACACCCTACAGCCTAAATTCAGCTGTGAGCGAATTCACGTATAGCATGTAAATTAAGTATGTACTTCTAAATGAGGACTAGTCTATCACATAGGCTAAATGTGGCTGGAAGCTTTGGCTCAGACGCAGCTAACCATTTCAATGGCCTTGGTTTTGAAGCTGAAGGCACGTCATAATTGGGACGGTTCATTGTGATGCTGGTCAATAACCCCCTGAGATTGGCTCAACTATCCAGCGTTGACAGAGAGAAACTAAATTAAAAGCTGATATTTGGGTCTCTACCATTTCCTTTTTCAAAAGTGTTGTGCTTATGTCAAGTGTCATTTAAAAATTTGAAACGTGCATTAAATTAAATAGAAAAAAAACATTTCTCACTTCCTGCGAATAACATTCCCCATACAAGACTCCATAATCAATCTCTCATTGTTCTTGCAATCATTCGTTAATTTGCATGAAAGCACCATAACATCCGCCATCAACATCAACACAAAGCAATTAAAGTCAACCAGTCTCCAGAGATAGAGAGAGAGAAGAAAAAAAATTAAACTTATTCAATTAACGCCTCCTTTTCGTTCTGCACGTCACAAACTTACCAATTAAATATACCATTCGAGTGACTCGACGCCGACCGACCGAGGGAAAAATCATCAAAGAACTTTATACGTATTTTCAGGCCTCATTAAGTTCTATTCAATCTTTTCTTTAAGTTTTCTCTATCTCTCTCTCCCTTTCTCTAACTCTTCGCCGTGATTGCAGAACTCCGAAAAACTTTTGCAGACGAAAAATCAATGGTGTATGCCTCCATTGTCGTCTACGCAATCCAGCATCACGTTCTGGCTGACTAATTTCAATAACTTTTTTCGGAATTCTTTTCTGTTTTTTCCCATCTTCAACAATATCCTTATCGAGAAAACTCATTGCAAAAACACACAAACTTCATTTTATACTAAGTAGTTTTGCATACCCCATAATAATGTTTCCGGTAAAAAATCCGCGTCGTAGCTCAATATGAATACGATGCGATGCTTAATGGACGAAAAGTTTGTACAATATACTAGTTTTCATGAAGAATCTTTCCCCAAGTTTAAGGAGTCTTTATAGTAGTTTTATATAGAAACGAGTTTAAGGACTTAACTGTCATAAGAATAACAACGCAAGAGATGCCGCGTTAAATAAAAGTATAGTCCTTGATGTCACGGATGATGTCCGTTACGCTTAAAACAGCGGCCGCGCCGGCCGGCAGGATGGCAAACGAATTGTTCAAGTGAAAATTGATTTTTAATTAAAAGTTTGTCAACCACTAGCCGTCAATTAATTCGAAAAGGAAAACTTATCGATAAGGGTCAATGTGCGGATGGACGCAGAAGGATTGAGATTGCGACAGGAAAAATGTACTCGAAAAAGTTTAAAAGTGATTTTAATGGACGATTTGTTTGTAGGAATGTTTGGAATCTGTTTATGACGTAGATAAGGGATTGTCTGACTTTTTGTTGTAAAAGGCAAAAATCGTTTATGGATTTAAATTAATTTACTATTTTAATTTAAATTGACGGTTAAATAGATCCGTGTTTTGAATTTCTCTGCAAAATGCTTTGTTTTGATTCTTCGACCTATGTACAACTCTTCTGGTGCCTGTCCGATTATTATAGATCACTTGAGCAGTAGAGATACGTGTGGATGACCAAGTCAGTGATAATTGATGTAACTATGTCCTCTAAATGGCAGGCTGCTAAACCTACTCCGCTTTCTCACACTCTCTCTCCCTCATTCTGCTCGGAAGGGGCTTGCTTTTTGGGGCATATCGGGTCGGTTGATGGCGTTATTTATTCGGTACATGTAACACTGTCAGGACTATATAATGTATCTGTATTTGTACGGAAAATTACCAATTCTTGGCGTGCAAAATCTTACAATGTTGACCGACCGTTTGGGGAACAGAGGGTGATCCTATGCGGAATGGTCTCCGAACACGTTTTTGTTCAAAAATTCAAATGTAGGTACCTTGAATACTTCTCTAACAATTTGCTGCATCTACTCGAATATTACGAACTTCAAAATCTAAACAATTTCATATTACATTCTTCTTCAAAATCTCGATATACATACTTTCACGTTCTCTTCTTCTTTTCATCCATAGGTGAATTTTGCGATACGAAAATCAAATTCTGTTCAGACGAATTCCAACCGTGCGAGAACGGAGCAAAATGCATTGACCACTTTACACACTACACGTGCGAATGTCTGGCCGGCTATCAGGGTATCAATTGTACAGAGGACATAGACGACTGTTTGAATCACATGTGTCAGAATGGTGGCACGTGTGTCGATGGGGTCAACGATTATGTGTGCAAATGTCCTGACGAGTATACGGGCATATATTGTGAGGGTGCCCCGATGGTGGCCATGATGTATCCACAAACGTCGCCATGTCAGAATCACGAGTGCAAACACGGCGTTTGCTTCCAGCCTCATCCATCATCCGGCTCGGACTATCTGTGCAAATGCCACCCGGGCTATACGGGAAAATGGTGTGAATATCTGACCAGCATTAGTTTTGTGCATAACAACTCCTTTGTCGAGATGGAGCCACTCCGGACGAAACCCGAGGCGAATGTCACGATTGTGTTCAGTAGTACACAAGAAAATGGTATTCTGATGTATGATGGCGAGAATGAACATTTGGCCGTGGAGCTGTTCAATGGAAGGATACGAGTGAGCTATGACGTGGGCAATTTTCCGGTCTCCACTATGTACAGCTTTGAGATGGTGTCCGATGGAAAGTATCATTTAGTCGAATTGTTGGCGGTGAAGAAGAATTTTACGCTACGAGTGGATCACGGACAGGCGAGATCCATAATAAACGAAGGATCCAAGGAGTATCTCAAGCTATCAGCACCACTGTACTTGGGTGGGTTGCCCGTGGAACCGGGTATGAAAGCCTTTGATAACTTCCATATACGAAATTGGACCAGCTTTAAGGGATGTATGAAGGAAGTGTGGATCAACCATAAGTTAGTGGACTTCAACAATGCGGCACGACAACAGAAAATCACTCCGGGTTGTGCTCTCCTGGAGGGCGACGATGAAGAGGAGATGGACGACATGGAAGTGATGCATGAAACGCCGCATATTTTCAAGCCGGTACGTATCGACATCAACCATCTCCTCCATCATAATTACATTAAGTTTTTTCTAATCTCTTCCAGGTGGATCCATGCGAAAATCATAAATGCCGACGTGGCGGTCGATGTATACCGAATAGTAGCGTCAAAGACGGCTATACGTGTAAATGTCGGCAGGGCGTCAAGGGAAAATATTGCGACCAAGGTGAGGGCTATGCTGAGCAGCCCATCACAACTACTACCACTGGTATATACTAATATTTCTTTACTAATGCTACATTCTCATCCATTCATTTTAATTTCATTTGAATTAATCTTTCTAAACAAAAAACTGTTGTAAATTTCATTTGAATGTTTCTCGCCGTAATAACGTTTTCATTATTGCTTTTTGCCATTTGATGTTGTTAAATTCCATTTTCATTGAAGTTTTTGCAAATCTGACTTTGCAACACAAATATCAATAATACATATTCAAATGTGCTATTTTCTTGCTTTGATATCAAAAAAAAATTCTTAACTCTATTCCAAAAAATTATTTTAATTTCCTAATTTGCTTCTCTATAGCATTTTCTATTTATTCTACTTTCAATAAAATTTCTGTAAAAAATCCCTTATTACAATTTAATTAATTTATAAATTGAATTTGAAAATTTTGAAGTAAAAACAAAGCCATTTGAACAAATCTGTTAGACGATAATTATGTAAAAAGTAATAATATATACGTTACGTCCCGTTCCAAATGAATGGGCAGAATGCTTGTGTGCCGAACACCTGTCAAAGTTGATCCAATGGAGTTGTATGTAACTGCACAAATGGCACGACACGAAAGGAAAATTGTACTAGAGCTAGGAACGTAACGTATCTGAAGCGTTCTGTTCCGCACTTTATGTTTTTCTTGCTCTCATCTTTCAATAAACAAATAAATCAGAAAATACGTAGACTTGTAAAAAATAATTGAAAGGATCCTAATTTTCATCCTCTGGAGTTTTGAAAAAAAAAAACAATTTCATTCATAATTGGTTTCTAATTTCTATGTTTTTCTTTCGGTACAGCAGCATCGACCTGTCGAAAGGAGCAGGTTCGTGAATTTTACACAGAAAACGATTGTCGTTCGCGACAACCGTTGAAATATGCCAAATGCGTGGGAGGATGTGGCAATTTGTGCTGTTCAGCGAAAATTGTGAGACGAAGAAAGGTAAGTGTATTTGTAAAATGTTTCTTTTTAGGGTTGTTTAGTTTTCAAAAGGGTTTTCAAAAAAAACCCTTCTTATGAAATTGATTTTGTCCGTCCGTCTGCTCACTAAATAACTCGCGAACGGCTTAACCGATCGTCATGAAATTTGGTAGGAATGTGTCGAATGGTAACAGTCTTTGGTACGAAATACTTAAAAGTTGGTATGGCAAAGATAACAGGGTGTCCCGGACATTTAAAAATCTGTTCACTAAATAACTCGCGAACGACCTAACCGATCGTCATGAAATTTGGTAGGAATGTGTCGAATCGTAACAGTCTTTAGCACGAAATACTTAGACGTTGGTAGGACAAAACTAACAGGGTGTTCCGCAAATTTGAAAAAAAGTCAACTTTTTTTAGTTTTTATCGGACATGGACGTATGGGTACTCAAATCAAAGAACTCGATGGGTACATTTCATATCAGTTGTTTTCCCAGTTTGGAGTAATGGTAACGGAGTTACAGCTAATAAATTCAATAAATATGTGTGGCCATGATACATAGTAAATATATTTTTGGATTGGTCTAATTAAAACGCCTTTCATTCGCGTTTAGTCCAGTCCAAAAATAGATTTACAAGAAGCATTTCATTAATATTGTGCATTATTCTTATTTATTACCTATAAAATATATGTGCAAAATTATTCACTATGTATGTATTCGACTCACTTCCATCAAACGACGTCAAGCTGCTGCTAGGAGACTTTAACGCCAAAGTCGGAAATGAAAGCTGGCATAGGGGAACTACTGGAGGTCATAGCCTCCACGACGAAAACAACAACAACGGTCAGCGACTTATCGACTTCGCGAGCGGCAGAAACCTGGTAATAAGCTCTACATGCTTCCCTCATCGACGAATCCACAAGCAGACCTGGAAGTCTCCAGATGAATACACCGTGAACCAGATCGACCACGTACTGACCAGCAAGAGATGGGCTTCTAATCTCCTAGATGTTCGATCCTATCGAGGAGCCAACTGCGACACCGATCACTATTTGGTGAAGACGACCTACAGGTGCAGAATCTCTTCGGTGCACCTAACGAGAATCAACCCTGCCAAGATCTTCGAGGTTGACAATTTGATTGATGATGCCACGGCGGCTGCGTATACAACAGCACTAGAGGAAAAACTGTCGCCCATGCTTGATGACATCAACAATTTAGGCATCCATGAGTTCTGGGAGGAGCTCAAAGACAGCATCAAGGGGGTCGCAGAAGAGGTCGTGGGCTATAAAGGCCGGCGCAGACGAGCAGACTGGTTCGACGAAGAATGCAGGGCCTCGATTGAGGCGAAAAATGAAGCCTATCGCCAATACACACAACGCGCATCCCGAGCCAAGAAAGAAAGATATAACGAGCTTCGGCGAGTATCTAATAAGTTAATTAGACGTAAGAAACGCAAACATTTTGACGAGCAGTTACAGCAAATAAACCAAAGATTAGCCAGTAAGAACATTAGACAGGCGTACAAACTTATAAATAATGTTAAGAACGGATATCAACCCAGGACAAACCTATGTAAGGACAAGGATGGTAACATCATCAGCGACATCGAAAGCGTCAACAAACGGTGGGCCTCGCATTTTGAAGAGCTCCTCAATGCACCATCAACATCCCCCGCGGAGCCAGCTCTTGAGCAGTTAGCCGAACCAGGCCCTCCCGTTCTACCCCCAACAGTAGAGGAGTCTTGCCATACAGTCGCTTCAAAATAATAAAGCGCCCGGCGCTGACGAGATCCCAGCAGAACTGCTGAAGCATGGTGGAACGTGCCTGACCAACGCAATACATGTGCTACTGCTGAAAATATGGAACGAAGAGGAAATCCCCGAAGATTGGCGCAAAAGCATAATCTGCCCAATCCACAAAAAGGGTGACAAGCTGAAGTGTGAGAATTACAGGGGCATATCATTAGTATATACGGCCTATAAGATATTATCTAAAATTCTTGAAAAGAGAATTAATCCGTACGCAGAACGAATCATTGGCGAGTATCAAGGCGGCTTCAGACCTGGTCGATCAACGACCGATCAGCTTTTCACAGTGAAGCTACTACTGCAAAAGTGCTGGGAATATAACATCGACGTATACCAAATCTTTGTCGACTTCAAGCAGGCATACGACAGTATCGATCGAAGTGTACTGTTGTACAACATTATGCTGAATTTTTGTATACCGGCAAAGTTAGTGCGACTCACAAGGATGACGATGACTAATACCGTCTCGCAGGTCAGAGTGCAGAATCGACTCACTGACCTATTTGAAACTCGTACTGGACTCAAGCAGGGCGACGGGCTGGCGCCGACGCTCTTCAACCTTGCTTTGGAGTATGTAATTCGAGCCATGAATATCGACAGCAGCGGAACGCTACTCATCAAGTCGACTCAATTAGTAGCGTACGCCGACGATATCAACATCATGTCTCGAAGGTTGGGTGATGCAGAAAGCCTTCTGCATAACCTCAATAACGCCGCAAAGGAAGTTGGACTACATATCAACGAAAGCAAAACAAAGGCCATGATGCAATCGAAAACAAGGACGCCAGCAAATTCAAGCATCACAGTGGGGGCTGGGGGACCTTAATATCGAGTATGTAGACAACTTCAACTATCTGGGTTGTAACTTATCAAAGGACGCCAACGAAACCGACGAAATTAAGCGACGGATACAACTAGCCAATAAGACATATTTCTCGGTCCTCCCTATAATTAATTCGAAACTTGCGCACAGGAACACGAAGCTCCGCGTGTACAAAACGATCATCCCACCCGTGCTATGTTATGGCTGCGAAACATGGACCCTCACCCAAGCCTCCGAAATTTTGCTAGACTGATTCGAACGAAAGGTCCTTCGGCGAATTTTCGGGGCCGTTCGCGAGCGAGACCAATGGCGTATCCGGTACAACCATGAGTTGTATCAATTGTACGATGAGCTGGAAGTATCGAAAATCGTGAAGCTTCAACGTTTGCAATGGGCGGGGCATGTACAACGGATGGACGATAATCGCATGCTAAAGAAAGTGATGAACGCACAACGAATTGACGGAGCGAGGTTGCGTGGACGACCGAGAGCTCGCTGGGAGAATTCCGTAGGTGAAGACGCCCAACAGCTGCTGGGCTTCCGAAACTGGAGGACGAGGTCACGTAACCGCGGCAATTGGAGGTCAACGATTCAGGCGGCCAAGGCCCGACGTCGGACTATCGTGCCACATTGATGATGATGTATCCAAAATCTATAAAACCCTCGTATTGCGGGCGCAGCCCTCTGTACGCCGGTATTTTTTCTGAAATGAATTGATTAAGAAAGTTTCGCGTTAGGCATCAACAATCCACATTATTTTTGTGAAGTAGGACCATAAAGTAAAAAATTGGAATAGAGATGGAACTCCATATAACATTAAAATCTACTGAAAAGCATTTCACCTTTGAGTGTGTGCTGTAAGTAACGTCTACATACAGGCAGATATCTTCCTGGATGTACACGTTACTTACAGCACACACTCAAAGGTAAAATGTTTTTCAGTAGATTTTATTATTATATGGAGTTCCATCTCTATTCCAATTACTTAATTTATGGCCATTGTATTGGGGTGGCAATTTGGGTAGCACACACACGGAATCCATGGATTCCCCGAATCCAACGAAACTCCATACAAAAAATGGCTGCTGGGCAAATTGTAATTTTTTTATATGAAGTTTCGTTGGATTCGTGGAAGCCATGAAATCGGTGTGTTTGCGGCCATAGAAAGGTAGCAACCAGAGAGCTAAAAGGTGCAACTCATGTACAATAAATAACAGCTCCTTTTACTTCGATAAAGCGGATTTGTATTGTATTTGCTGGTGCAGAAATATAATTATAAAAATTTAGCAATGCACATAGCATAAGACACGTTTAAGCAGAGCTGGATTTAGCCAGTATGAAAATATATTGGTTACCATGGACGTAACCAGAGAAAGAAGGTATATAAACGGGCCGGGCCTCTCCAGAAATGGTTTCAGAAATCATTGAAATTCCAATGATTGCGTAAAAAATTAAACGATACACACTCATTATATTCGGCCGAACATTATTTTAGAATGTGTTCTAAATACCTTTTCAATTTCTGAGGTTGGGTTGGGTTCTATACAAAATCCACAAAGTCAAAATCCACAAGTCAAAATCCAAAAGTCATAATCCATAAAGACAAAATCCATAAAGACAAAATCCATAAAGTCAAAATCCACAAAGTCAAAATCCATCAAGACAAAATCCATAAATTTTTGTATGAAGAGAGGGGTTATATACAAAATCCAAAAATACAAAATCCAAAAAGACAAAATCCAAAAAAAAATAAAAATCCACAAAGTCAAAATCCACAAAGACAAAATTCACAAAGGCAAAATCCATAAAGACGAAATTCATAAATTCAAAATTCACACAGCCAAAATACATAAAATTCATATTCACAGTAGAAGCAAGAATTTACATCAGTTTGCTTATCACAATTGACTTTTGAGAATATTTATGTACATTATGTACGTTATTACGTTAACTAGACAATTACCAAATCCCGGAGCATATGCGCTTTACCTGAAGACACGGAAAAGGATTCATCCGTAGCATATACGATTTAGCCGATGACACGGAGAGCAATGCACCCGGACCATAAGCGCTTCAAGTAAAGACAGCTAAAGCGCATCCGGGTGCATCCTTCTCCGTGACTTCAGGTATAGCGCATATGCTCCGGGGTTTGGTAATTGTCTAGTTAAGCGAATTTTCTGAAAATCCCTCTAAAACTATAGGTTTTTTCTTAAAAGGATCCTTGGAAAAATTCTGCGTTTTTTATAGCCAAAAAAAAATTTCAATATTTAGTTCCCCCTGTTCTGCATGGAATGACTACATAATGTTGAATCGTTTGTTTTTTGATTGGCTAAATTGGTGGTATTTAAGTATAAAACTAATATTCCAAGCGCCCGGACCAGATTTTTTGCTGATCATTGATCAAACGCTACAAATATACAGTATGAAGAATCTTAGTCACCTTCCGGGAAACGAAAAAATCCAATCTCCCCATCACAGCTAGCTCTCACCTCTGGTTTTTGACTTAAAAAAACGCTGAACTTTCTCAAGCTCCGCCACTGGAAGTTAACGTTTTGGACCATTTCATGATTACTTTTGTAAAAAAAGAAAACCCGCACTGACATCACCGGATCGGAGTCCACGCAATAAGCATTATGGCTCTCTTCATTCAAAAATTTATGGATTTTGTCTTCATGGTTTTCGACTTTGTGGATTTTGACTTTATGGATTTTGTCTTTATAGATTTTGTCTTCATGGATTATGACTTTTGGATTTTGACTTGTGGATTTTGACTTTGTGGATTTTGTATAGAACCCGAAGAGAGCCGGACAAAATCCATAAAGACAAAATCCATATAGTCAAAATCCACAAAGTCAAAATCCATCAAGACAAAATCCATAAATTTTTGTATGAAGAGCGCCATAATGCTTATTGCGTGGGCACTAGACAATTACCAAACCCTGGAACATATGCGCTTTATCTGAAGACACGGAGAAGGATGCACCCGGAGCATATGCGCCTTAGGTGTCTCTGTCGGGTTCTATACAAAATCCACAAAGTCAAAATCCACAAGTCAAAATCCAAAAGTCATAATCCATAAAGACAAAATCCATAAAGACAAAATCCATAAGGTCAAAATCCACAAAGTCAAAATCCATCAAGTCAAAATCCATAAATTTTTGTATGAAGAGAGCCATAAGGCTTATTGCGTGGGCACCAGACAATTGCCAAACCCCGGAGCATATGCGCTTTACCTGTAGACACGGAGAAGGATGCAGCCGGAGCATATGCGCCTTAGGTGTCTCTGTCTTTACCTGGAGCGCTCATGGTCCGGTGCATTCCTCTCCGTGTCATCGGCCAAATCGTATATGCCACGGATGAATCCTTTTCCGTGTCTTCAGGTAAAGCGCATATGCTCCGGGATTTGGTAATTGTCTAGTTAACGTAATAACGTACATAAATATTCTCAATATTCAATTGTGATAAGCAAACTGATGTAAATTTGAATTTATGGATTTCGTCTTTTTGGATTTTGACTTTGTGAATTATGACTTTATGGATTTTGTCTTTGTGAATTTTGTCTTTGTGGATTTTGACTTTGTGGATTTTTCATTTTTTTTGGATTTTGTCTTTTTGGATTTTGTATTTTTGGATTTTGTATAGAACCCGTTGGGTTCTATACAAAATCCAAAAAGACTAAATCCAAAAAAATTTAAAAATCCACAAAGTCAAAATCCACAAAGACAAAATTCGCAAAGACAAAATCCATAAAGTCATAATTCACAAAGTCAAAATCCAAAAAGACGAAATCCGTAAATTCAAAATCAACACAATTCAATTCAACAAATTCATATTCACATTAGAAACAAGAATTTACATCAGTTTGCTTATCACAATTGACTATTGAGAATATTTATGTACGTTATTACGTTAACTAGACAATTACCAAATCCCGGAGCATATCCGCTTTACCTGAAGACACGGAAAAGGATTCATCCGTAGCATATACGATTTAGCCGATGAGAAGCACTCGGACCATAAGCGCTTCAGGTAAAGACAGCTAAAGCGCATATGCTCCGGGTGCATCCTTCTCCGGGTGCATCCTTCTTCGTGTCATCAGGTAGAGCGCATATGCTCCGGTGGTTGGTTGGTTTTTCTGAAAATCCATCTAAAACTTTAGGTTTTTTCGTAAAAGGTTCCTTGGAAAAATTCTGTGTTTTTTTATAGCAAAAAAAAATTTCAATATTTAGTTCCACCTGTTCTGCATGGAATGACTACATATTTTGAATCGTTTGTTTTTTATTTGGCTAAATTGGTGGTATTTAAGTATAAAACTAATATTCCAAGTGTCCGGACCAGATTTTTTGCTGATCATTGATCAAACGCTACAAATATACAGTAGAAGACTCTTAATCACCTTCCGGGAAGCGAAAATTCCAATCTACCCATCTCTCACCTCTGGTTTTTAACTTAAAAAAAAATAACGCTGAGCTTTCTCAAGCTCCGCCACTTGGACCATTTCATGATTAATTTTGTAAAAAAACCCACGCTGACATCACCGAATCGGAGCCCACGCAATAAGCATTATGGCTCTCTTCATACAAATATTTATGGATTTTGTCTTCATGGATTTTGATTTTGTGGATTTTGGCTTTATGGATTTTGTCTTTATGGATTTTGTCTTTATGGATTATGACTTTTGGATTTTGACTTGTGGATTTTGACTTTGTGGATTTTGTATAGAACCCCTGAGGTTACGGTACATTCCGCGTTCTTACAAAACTATAAGCTGTTTCAGTCCTTGTTTGAAATCGTTAAACTAGGACAGAAGCATGGCTTTATCCTATCAAATATATTAGTCAGAACAATTTTTAATTTTTTCAAGGGATAAATAGGGATATAAAAACAGAGAGTGTGTGGTTAGATGAATTACTTTGAAAGAGATTTATACTCTATAAGGAATCCTTCTGACCAAAGACATTTTTCATTTTTTTCAATCAGGGGGTATCTTAGTGAATTGACTACCTAGAATAAATTAAAAAGAGGAAGTTCACATTTTTAAAATTATAATTAGGTTGTGGATTATACATATTGCGTATTTTTTTTTTGCATTTAACATTTTGGAACATTACGCTATC
This sequence comes from Microchrysa polita, assembly GCA_949715475.1. NCBI lineage: Eukaryota > Metazoa > Arthropoda > Insecta > Diptera > Stratiomyidae > Microchrysa > Microchrysa polita. The sequence continues at coordinate 125,825,869 of OX454415.1, read as the reverse complement.
AGCTTTCGAAACAAGAATTTTCTTTGTATTCTTATCTACACCAGCGGCACTTACGGTACTATCCGCCATGTAGAAAAAAACACAAAAATTATGAGAACGGATATAGCAGAACAAGACCTCATTTTAGAAAAGGTTTTTTTTTTTGTTTTTGTACTTGAAAGGTGTAACTGATAACTACGAGGGAAAAGAATACTCCTGATTGATAATTCTACGGAAAAGAACTGGAGCAACTTAAACTTGAAAAAAGTCGAAAATGTCAATGAACCAGGCTTTTTCCCAATTTCTTTTTTAGCAAAGAAAAACAAGCTTTCGAACTTTGGCTGGAAACAATACCATATCCACCTTATAGTAGGTACTAACATCGTCAGTTCACGTGAAATCCATGCAACTACTGTAAAAATTTTGATGGTCGTGAAATCGAGTTCGCTTGATGGTACTCACTTCACAGGAAAGTCTCCACACCGGTTAATGACATTTCACCAGAGAAAATAATGCAGCTGCACTTTATTTCACAGGGAAAAGCTATCATCGACAATCAATCAGCCCACGAGTGTAGTTTTTTCATAAATTGCGTTAAAAAAGGCAAATCTCCTCGGCACATTTTTCGCGGAAGACATAAATGCAAGTTTTTCGCTCGGTGAATATAGTACCTACTTACCTTTACTCAGCAATTCTTTCGATATTCAGAAACCATTTTTTCGTATATCTTGAAAATTATTTAGTATCGAATTTTCTTCAATATTTAGAAGCCATCAAAAAATGAGTTGCCTCCGCATTTTCTCAAAAAAAAAATAGGGCTTTCATGAAATACATTAAAGCTTTTGCTACAACGTTGACAGAAGCTTGTTGGAGGAAACGAACAATATTTGGTTGATTAAATAATTCTTAAAGAACGAAAGAATTGTGTCAGAAATTTCGGAACCACAAGCCGCAGTACGTACATATATGTATGTATAATTCAAAATCCAATACATATGTCAACTGATCTTTGAGTCAAAATTCATCCTCCACAGAATTCAAAACCAATGTAAAGTTTCAAATATTTCCCACCCCGGGCAGCTGCCCAGGTTACTCACATGGGAACTTGAGAATGTGAAGTTAAATTTTTGATGAAATGGCTGTTGCGAAAGTCGCGTATTTTGACTTATCACGGCAAGTTGTGATTTTTTTCGGTGGCTTTCACAAAAAAACGTTTTTGCTCAAATAAGCTCTATACACTCTAGCTGTTTTTTTTTTCAATCCAACTAGGGGGCTTCGCTCCCTGCTCGCTACGCGTTTTTATCGAAAGCTTTCCATTGAGGAGAATAGAGAAATTTCTAAATCCTAGTAGTTTGCAGAATGACAAGCACGATGGCTTGCCAAACACAGAGGAAGCTGTTTCGTTGGAGGTTGGATGAATTAACTTTGTTTTCTGGAACGGAATTTATCTAGGTAGGGCTTTTCTCGTGATTCTATGAGCCCTAAAGTTGAATGAACTGTACACAAAAAAAAAACAAACAATACCAGCGTGCCTCTGCTCAGAAGTTTCTCTTTTTACCGTAACTCGTCGAGGAGCTTTTTCGATTTTGTCGTATGCATTGTCAAAAACATTTCTGAACAACTGAACTCGTAGTATAATTCAGTTGTCTGCCACACTACTTCCTAGTTGATTTTTTAAATAAAATGTAAACAGGCGAAGCTTTTTTTGAACATTTCCCTGCGAATCTCTAGAATTTTTAGTTTCATAAAGCTTAGCTGCAACAAAATGTACAAAATTATGTTTTTATGCGAATTTCAGCAAAATTTCTAATATTCAAAATTAGTTTATACGAAATTCCTTTTTTTATTTGCGAAATTTCCGTGCCTCTAATTATAATTTTTCTGTACTGGGGAAAATTATAGCAACCATCATTTCGGTCTCCGAAATGTCAGGAAAATTTGTTAATGTTGGGCTCCGAATTGACTCCCGTTATCTAGTGTGAATTTTATAAATTCAATTTAATGCGACTATTTAATTTAACGACTTTAGAATATTGAACCATCTAATTTACTTAGAAATAACTAATGGAGGCGCGCCACGAAGTAATTAAAAAAGCGCGTATCGGACTTTCTAGAAGAATTACTTCTGGCAATTTAAATTGTACAAAAATTAACAAAATTAAATTTTAGGACACCGATCGTGATTTTTTGTCACTTTTAAACCCCTACTAATGCTAAGTTGTAAAAATGAGACAAAAAAATATTCTGTTACCTCTTAGCCGAAACCCTTTTCGACAATATTTTCTTACAATTTAAGAATAGTTTGACTGTGTGTAAAATGTCCATAGCACACAAACCCCAAGTGATATGCAAAATGATAAAAGGAGCCAAATACACTTTTGCAGTAATTCTGGATAATTTCCTCGCAGTATTTTTGAAAATGATCCCAACGAATAACATTGCAGTAGTATGACTCAAAATTGAACTCAAAATTGTGTGCTCGAAAACACATTATGTTCCGCACATCTGACTTTTTACTCGTAAGTCGTTTTGGTAGATTGCTGAATAGTATATGATAATTGGCTCCTATGTGGCACAAAATGAGCCCTGAATTTTGTTTTCGCTTTAATTCAATGGCTGCCTTTACAAATAAAAACAGATTAAAATATTCACTCCTCTTTTCTCTCTTTCCAGGTGCGAATGGTGTGCAGCAATAACACAAAATATGTAAAGAATCTCGACATAGTACGGAAATGTGGATGTTCCAAGAAATGCTACTGACTGAAAGATGCGACTACCCGGGCTCAAGCGAGCAGAAGTTTAGATGTAATAAATCCCAATACAAGCGACCAAGAAGAAGATGACTTGACAAATACCAGTAGACCACAGGAAGAGGAGCAGCAGCAGGACTACCGACAAAACAAGAACGGTGCTAGCGACAATAGCGGCAGCGAAAGTGTTAATCAAATGAGAATAAGTGACAAACAAAATCCTGACGATCAGGATGACGACAGTGTTGATTATAAGCAATTAAGTAGTTATGATGATAATTTAAATCTTAGAAGTAAAAATAAAACTAGTGATAGTATTAGTACGGACAAAATAATTAGTCCGAATGACTATGTCGATGAATCGACTGATAAGGACGACAAATCCCCGGATAGTACAACAAATCGGGACGAAACGATGAGCTATGATTATGCCAGCGAGCAGGCGGTTGACGATAGTAGTGCTACTGAGCATAATTATGGCAATGACGATAGTCAGGTGTTGATAAGTCCCAGTGTTGATTTTTTCGATGATGATGATTATGACGATGAGGACTATGATGATGATGATGAGGAGGTGGCGGAAAGTGCTACGGCAAAAGAGGACAATTCAAAATCTGCGTCTGAAAGTCGGCTCGAAGCCGGCGATCAGCAACACAGAAGCTATGCTAGTGATGAAGGCAGCGGCGGGAACATTTATAATAAATTTAGAAGTAGCTTATATAACAATCGATTTAGGTTAGACTTTTTAGACAAGTATAAAACGAAACACCAAAAAACAGGCCAAGACAAAGTGGTGGAGGATGATGACGAGGAGGTGGACGAGGATAGTGGTGTGCGAGTGGTGGGGCGACGAATGGACGATGAAGATACTGAAGGTAGCGGCAAGTTTATCAACGATGATGACGACGACGATGATGAGGATGATGATAGTTTCTTCTCGTCGAAACGGAAGACGGGCAGTAAGTATTTCCGTAAGAATGCCAATGATGCTATCAAGATTATCTCAACGCCTAACGGTAAAGTCGGGATAGTGTATCAGCAAACGGATGATACTAAAGAACGAACGGTGAGCACAAGTGGTGGTAGTAGTAGGCACTCAGTGCAGCCATCGGTCATTTCATCGTCGTCAAATCACGATCGAAAAATGCCCGTTCAAAAGATCACGCCCGTACTTACGCCCGACGGTAAAGTGGCGTTACTCTATCGTGGCGCGTCCGAAAACACAAAATACGAGCCCATTCTGAATCTAACGCATACCTTCAATTTCGACAATAAATCTAGTAATGTAAATAGTATTCGCGAGGATTTCGACGAAGAGTCCGATGAAGAGTTGGAGACATCCGTTCCGGTGACGATACCACCGACCGAGGAATTGACCACAACCACTATCCCACCACCGCCGCCGCCCGAGTCGCCACAACTGCCAGGCAAAGATTTTGAAAACTCCATACTGCCAAGTATTAATCGGCCACTTTCCGAAGTGTTGGGTATCAAAAAGAATCAATTTAAACAGTTTCGTATTAAGGATACACCGACCGAACCGCCATCTACGGCCGATCCGAATATTGCGCTCGCGACAACGGTCGATTTGTCGCGATATCCCGGACCGGATGGTGGCGGACAAGACTACGGATTCGATATGTATGATGATCGAAATCAGCGCAATAATGATTTGCGGATTGCACAATCGTCCGATATACGGATGAGCGATTCATCGCTAATGGAACCGACGAAAACTACTGCCGAACTTATATCGAAGAGTGAAGTGGTAAATTTGGCCATTATTCCGCATTTTGATGAAGAGTTCGAGCGACAGCAACGTCAGTTCCATGAGATCGAGTCCCGGAAGCAACATCATCGGCAGCGTCATCGACATCGGCATATCAGTCAGGATTTGTCTAATATTCATTGCATTATGCAAGCCATGATGGGCGTGGCGGCCGTCTCAACTGTATTCGGAATGCTCGGAGCTATTTTCAAGCAACGAATTTTGGATCAAATTCGCCTAATGCATTGGTGACGGTAGAAGTATTTGGTCCGTAAACACGGGCCTTTCTTTTATGCTGCGTATGGTATGTGGTCCTGTCTTGTGCGTGCCGCAAGTGGACTTGCCGTATAGTTTCGTCAAAAACTTCCAACTGTAGTTCAACTATGTCAAGAAGGACACTAAACTGAAGGCCGAGGTAGGGATTGGGGAACGCCTGACTACAGCTGGGAAATACGAAACTCCAAGCATTATTAACTGTAATACGTTGTCTAATATCAAAATCTCGATAAAGCGAAAAACAACTAAAAACGCATGATTAAACATATTCATCTATATACATAAATTATATATATTTGATAAAAAAAGTAGTTCAAGAGCTTCATCGCCTTATTGTACAATAAATATATAATTATTATATATAATATAATATTTAATATTAAAATAAATTAAAAAAGCAAAAAAAAACACTATATAAACGGTACATATAGTTAAACGTTATATGTTTTGTGATTGTCATAATAACTAACAAAATAGCAGCTATGGAAAAATTCTGATAAAACCTAGATCCAACGGTAATGTCTTGCTCATTTGATAGAGAGCAATGAATGGCGACCAAACTAAGACATACCAGTTTAAGAAACAATAGCCAATTACACTGTCTATTTCGTTATTTTTACCAAAAAAAAATGTATTATTAGAATATGCCAATCTTGCCCCATTAACATGTCGTCAAAGCATACTCAAAACAAAATGGCGCCAGACGCTGTGTATACCGTGAAAAAAAAAATTAATGACAACTCAAAACAATACCGAAAACCATTTTCTGTACAGTTATGTCCTCTTAGTCGTAATCACCCCCAAATCATCATCATTATAGAAAAAAAATCAACACTCACACATAAACACTGAATTTGTACATGATTTGACAAAACATTTTTATCGAGACTGAAAATATTTTTTTATTGTAGTAACAAAAAAAATGAACAAACTAAATGTAGAAGCACAATAACGTCCAACAACACACACGTCTATTGTCCATAAAGAAAATGAAAAACCAACCAAATAGTAATTAACAAATTGTTTTCAATCAAACAATAAAAATTGGCTGAATAATTTTTGTGTAATTTTCAGTCATTTTTATTTAGTAGATTTGTTTGAAACAAAGAAAGAAACGAACAAACGAAAACTGAACTAGAACTGATAGGGAAAAACGCATCTAAACTGGGTAGTCGCATGTAAAAATACCGGAAGAAAAAAAAAACACTAATTATATAAATGTATTAATGTATTATAAAGTTTAAATATAAAATCAACACTAATCGAAACGCGCGAAGAAGAAAACGAGACGAGACAGTGAACATATAAAATAAAGTAAATAACAATTAACGAAATTATTTATATGTATATTGTATTAAAGATATAAATAAAAGCAGAATAAGTATCGAAACACAAGAGTCACATATAAACCCCTTGAAAAAAAAAAACGAAAAAACTGCAAAATCAAACAAAATTAAAAAAAAAATCTCGAACAAAACTCATTGCTCCAACAAAAACGAAAATCATTCAAACAAAATTGTTTATTTCAAACAAGTAAAAAAAGAAAACACACATACATACATTCACGAAAAAAAACACTACAAAAGTTCATATTATTACAAAAAAATGATACTTTGGTTAATTTTTATACGAGAATTTAAGCGAAGAAAAAGCAAATAGATAAAAATTGAAATTATTAAATAAAAAAACAAATCGAATAATTGTTTATAACAAAATATTTATGAAAATTAACAAAAAAAAAGTGAAACAGCAACATCATATTGAACAATAAAACAAAAATTTAAAATTATTATTATATATATTGGAAAACTGTTCACGAAAATCACCCTATTATTATTATACATATACAAATTTATTAGTTCTCTTTTTTGTACACTCATGTTTTATATATGTATGGTGTGTATACACATATATTACATTCCTAAAATATATTATTATAAATTATCGTGAATGAGGCAACATCAAGTATTGATTCTTTCTTTTTTTTATTATTATTTTTCTTATGAAAACCTCCCCCAATATATTACAGAGAAAGGAATATATTATATTATAAAAAAAATTATTTATATTTAAATTTTATTATAAATAAAACAAATGATAAATTAAAGCAAAATGATTTTAATGGTAAACATAAATGTTTTTATAGCTAATACACGCTTTAATGGTGAGCCAAGTTACAATAAAGTTGATCCAAGTGACTGAGATTTCGGAAAAGCATGGCCAAGCGTTGCTACAACCCCGCTTCGTTGCAATAGGGTAAAGACAAAGTCATTTATGTTACTATATCAGAAAACCCAATTTTCTTTATCGGATCAAGTCACCGAGCATGTCATAATTTGCCGCTTGGCTAATACGAATTAGTTATGTGCCGGCATCTAAACTAGGAACCTAGGAAATTAATTTGAAATCGTTAAGGACTTACAAAGATCTTTTAACTACCATTAACAAACTCATCCATATTCACTTGTAAGTGAAAAGGTCATTACCTTTTATAAAAAAATATGAATTCCTTTTGTACGAATCGATTACTATAATCACTACCGCTTCAATCTGGTTAAATCGAACCGCTCCTCATGGTGATTTAAATTGCAAATTAACTGAGACTTAGTTCTATGAGTGGAAAAGTGGGAACATAACTACAATTTTGATTATACTGGTTTTAGTTTTCTCACTTCCTAGAGAATCACTTATTTTTTCGGAATAATAAAACTCGTTTCTCTATGAACCTCTAAAGTCACAGTGGCAACCGAACAAACACGGCAAAAGAGAACGGCAAATTAACCGCAATGTTTGGGTGTAAAGTTACTGAACTGTGAACTGACAGACTTCATGACACTAAGCAATTCAAGATACCAAACTCCGTCCCAACTCATTGCTTAGCTCCCACGGGAATTATAACATCATCCGACGCGGTCGATCGGGTAGCAAATTCCTCCTCCTGAATTTGCTTTCTATTTCCACCGCCTTCTCCACAATCGGTATCTATTACGGTTAATCAGGCAACATTGGCCCTGAGATTCTCAACATTTATGTACGGGACAGCTTGAAACTAGAATTCAAGCTGCTCCACAGAACTCAAAGCCAATATTATAGCTCCCTACTTACCGACCGACATCTCTTACTGCAGATGATGTACGCCAAGCAGAGAAACATTTGAGACGTGATGCTCATAGTCTAGGAGCCCAGTGCCGAAGGTAACCGGCTGAAAATGTGAATAGGTTCGCTTCAGTTCAAAGCTACTGGTTAGCCCAAAATTTTGCAATTCCTTGTTAGGGAAATTCGCAATGTTTGTGCTAATTTTAAGGTTCAATCTTCGTCATAAGGTAACCGGCTGAGTTTATGTGCATTATGTTAGCTCTGGACTCCCTCTTACCGATAGTGTCCAACCCATATTTTAATGGTTCCGTCAATTATGCTCACTTATGCCTCAAAGATGTAAAAAATAACCCCCACCTTTGTCATAAGGTAACCGGCTGTATTTATATCAAAACAGAGTAGGCTGACCAGTCTGAACCGGTTACTTAACCGATTTTAACTTGTTCGAATTAATTACTTAGATTTTCTCATTTTGAAGCGTTTTCAAATAAAGACGCAAAAGTGTTCCGCGAATTATTGTAAAAATAGTTGCGCTAAAGTTTTATGTGAATTTGTTTATTTGTTCATTCTCCTGATACAACAATCAGAGCAAATGCCCAAAAGCTTATTTAAACTGGACTGAGAAACGGAGTCCTGTGCTGATTTCAATAATGGATTGGCTTCCTAAAAGTGACGTTTTCTGATGTGTAGTAAATTTCCGAGAATTTTATGTATCTATAACAAGAGTCACTGCCATCTAGATAGACAGGCCGAACTGCAGAAATTTGTTCGTCTACAAGTGGACAAAGTGCGTTCGTGACCAGTGACAGTTGACATTTGTAAAGCCCACAACCTCCAGTGCTTCTGAACCCAAAAGTTTAAATATGCCGAGCGTTTATTACGAAACAAAGGTTATGGTTTGCTTTAATGTGTTTTTGATGTGCAAGTGGTAAAATAGTATACATCAACATCGTACTTACCATATTTATCTCAAAAATCAACGCACTGGCATGTGTATATCATAGCAAGTCACACGAAATGACAGGCTGACAGCCACTGATATTTGGATTGTGGACAATTTGTGGATTGTACTGAGCGGTACTTTGGCAGTACTAAGCGCGGACCATGACCAACCATGGCACTACTAGTGTTGCATGACCACTGACAGATCAGCTGATAATCCGGCCTGTCTATCTAGATGGCAGTGCAGGAGTATAATGGAATACATTTCATTGTTAAAAACGGGAATAAAACACTAAAATCGTGTAGAAAAAAAAACTTCACACACTTGAAAACTAGAACAGTTTGTTCTAATTACTGCTGTTATTGCGTCCATTTTATTTCCAGAATTACACACCAAGATTTCGAACCCCTTACCAGAAAACTTCTTAGAAGCGCCATAGACCCTCCGATCGATTGGCGAGATTTCTTGATTGCGAGACAAATCGGTAGGTGTATGTGACCATATGGTTCAATTTTTTTGATTTGACGTGTGGAACGTATTGCCATGCAATTTTCCGTTCAAGCTGTCATGACAATCATGTGTTTTCAGTTGCTGATTTTTTTACATAAACCTGTGGTCGTTTTTCATGCTGTGGTTGTGGCGGTCATTCTCCATCAAAAATAGCAATGGATGTCCATCTTCCATCGCCAAAAATGGTATAGTTTTCGTTATTTTGTGTTGTGTCTTGTGGACCGCGAGACAGCCAATTTCAGATTGCCCGATAAATTGCCCAGTGTGTGTGCTGTACGGGCGGCGGATAGATTGTAGGTAATCGATTGGGCAATCGATTGACCAATAAATCTCTACGTATGTGGCGCCCTTTACTCTTGAGCTATGTTTCGATAAAATTACTTTCTTCTTCCTCAAATAGTGGAAATAATACCTAAATCTATCTGGACCGACCAGATTGAATTTTTTGTTTCGTCAGTGAAACTAACGCACTTCAATCATTTGTCCGATCCATCATTCAACAATTTGGAACAATTTTAGCCAATTTCTAATTTAGTCGAGTAATACATATTTTAATCATTTGACAAAGAAAAATCGCAAATTTATTTTGACTGCTTGGAGCTTATCTTCTTATTTGCATAAAAACTTGCCCAGTTTGATTATATAGCTATAGCTATATTTTTTTGGAAATTTAAGCAACAAAGATCAATTGAAACATAAATGGATTTTATGAATCAATTAGTATTATAAAATTTTCGTGGTCTTGATTTTCTTAATGGTTCGATCATTTTTTACTTTACTGGCTTATGGAGGGCTAATTTTCTCATGTATGTATAGTGGTGACGATCCTTGTATCGGCAAACTGAACGCTGAATTTAACTAAACAAGCAAACGACAACAGAAGGCAAAACTGAAATTCGCATTCACAAAAGTGCCGCATCCCAGCTATTGAGAATTTTATTGCTATCATTAACTTATCATTCAAATCTTGAATCATACCTGGGTTTTGGGAGAAAATTCAGTTCTTAAATGGATTGGAAGACACTTTGCCGCGTGTCGTCAGTCCTGCACCGGGTTTTACAGATCAAAGCCTCGAAATAATATTCGTGGCATCCCACAGGGGGAATATTATCTCCTACCCACTTCAATCAGCACTTCCCAATAGGAAAAAGAGCGCTCGAGAAGGGCAAAAGGAGCGCTTCTCGGGAAGCAGAGAAGCGCTTCCCATTCCATTCCTCTTCATGTACTTTTTAGCATTGCATGTCCGCGGCGGCAAGCAGTTCCTTAAGATGCGCTCCAGAAGCGCTTGTAGAGAAGTGAGCGGTAAGCGCTTTTGGAGCAGCTACAAAGAGTCTATAATTTTCTATTACGATCTTGAAGTGCTCCCTCACCATTCGTAATTATACTTCTGTGGAAGCACTTCCTCCGAAGCACATTTGGAAATGATGAGGAAGCGCTTCTACGTCGCTTCTATCGGAAGCGCTTCTATTTTTCCTATTGGGTTCTTACACCGCCCACATATCATATGCGGACGGCTACACTTTCATAATACATACGAATAGACAACAAATCGAAAAAACCAACCATTCCATTCCATTTTTATCGATACCATAAAAAACTCCGAAAAATCCAACACCCATGCAGAAAATATCTGCAACGAGCAGGAATTTGAGCCCACGTAAGTACATATTCTGGCGAATCGACAACATTAGCCACGTTTTTTTCCTATCGAGGTTAAATCTGACTCCAAAAAACGATCGCGGTTAACATACCGGTTAAGACCAAACAGCTGACACTTCTTGAGCATCTTTAACTCACACTCGTTGGATAATTTTGTAGATTTGGTGGATTTTTTCACAAAAGATGATTATTTCTTTGCAAAATCTTTTCTCATTATGAGAAAAAGTCTCACATTTGGTTTGAAAAAACGAATTCCCTCATATTTCCCCAATGCGTCCGCCATCTACATACATTTGATTCATCTAAGCTCTATCCCGTGTAGGGTAGTTGCACGCGGGAACTTTACCTGGGTGTCATTTTTTTATATGAAGTTCTACCCAACCTACACGGTAAAAAACACAATAAAACGCGCCTATTATATGTTCATTATTAGATCACCCACACTTCTTTGTTAAGCCACTCCCCGGAAGACCTAATTCAAGGCGACCTTAGCTCAAAAAGACAGATCAATCTGCAACTAGGCGACAGTTTCAATAGGGCCCCCATGTCATTAAAATTATTACGGGGGATCTCAAACGCCAAAGTCGGCACTGTAGGCACAGGCACATAGGCTTAAAACATCTTATGGGCAATCATGGACTTGGCGACAGGATCAATAATGGCGAAATGTTTGTGGAGTTTTGTAACTCACTACAACTTGTCATTGGCCGCACCTTGTTCACCATAAAGGTTTGTGTTCGTAGAAACAACTCATGGGATCATCGCTCAGCGATCGTAGTTTTGCATCCAATTTCGAGCCATATTTAAATATTTTTTGAATGGTTCTACTTTCCTAGTATCGACTATGGACTAAAGGAACATGTCTGTATAGAAAATATACCCATATAGTGCTCAAAACCAGTGGTTTCACTTCGATCGCTGAGCGATGATCCCATGAGTCGTCTTTACGAACACAAACCTTAAGTCCTGCCACTTAACAACTTGACTTTCTCCGTATGGCGCAAAAATACGCTTACAGACGGTAGCGATTCAACGGACACATAATACGCGAATTTTGCCACGATTTAATGTGCAAAAGAAAGAAAACCCATCCATTAGACATGCATATTCTGCTGCCTTGCACCAAAAAGCTATTGCAATTCCAGCCCTTGAAAATCCCAAAATTGAAGTGAGATGGAGTGCGACAAATGTTTCTTTCATTTCGTGGGGCGAAGCAATGGTAGGACGTATGGATCATGATAGGACACTATTTATCAGTGACGCCACTTGGTCTCTTATCTCAGCACGCATGAGAGTTATGGTTGAATTATAGTTGAAATAGATTACACGCGTCAGCAGCAGCATCGGCAGAATTTCATAGCTGACAAATATGCTGAATGCCAAGTCTTCTGCCCAACATTTTTGTCAGCAATGTAAAATGCATTGGGCTGGACGTTTCGCGATGCCGATGCTTCTGCTGACGCGTCTAATCTATTTCAAGCATTAGATATCCCGCGTCAGCATCAGCATCGGCAGAGGCATCGGCATCAGCAGAAAAATTTCAATTTAGAACACACGCATTTGCCTTTGATGACCCACATTGGCAGCAGCGGCAGAAGCATCGGCAGAAGCATTTTTCTGCTTCTGACTCAGCTAAAAATCAACTCAGAGCTGAATACCGTTCATTATACAAAAAGGCGTGCAGAGAAGTATGAGGCGTGACAAGCGTTTACATCAAAGCTTTAGCAAAGAAGGAATGATGATACGGCTTGCCGTCGTAATTAAGCCACTAATTGGCAAATCGTTCACTTCTGACCATCCTGTGAAAGATAAAGAAGGGTCACGGCGCGGCGTGTTACCGAAGAACAGCCGCTTCAGAGATGCAAAAAGCTCTTTTTTGAGGTCCTAAACAACCGCGTTGGGCCTGCAAGTGCATCTTCATCTTCAGAAAAAGTCGTCCTTCCAGTAGCCGGTATTAACTTCAGACCACCATCTAAGGCGGAATTAAAGCCAATTATCGAATCTATGGACGCCGGTAAGGCCACGTGGATAGATGGAATTCCGTTTAAATTATTTAAAGCGGTTTCAAAGGCTACAGCGGATATTATGCTTCCCCTCCTCAGAGATTGTTAGAAGCCGAAACTGTTCCAGGCGATTGGAAAAAGGGCGTGATTATTAAAATTTCGAAAAATTTTAACCTTAAAGGTCCATCTACATTAGTCGCCAAATGGCGACACATGAAGCTGTTGTCATTCCATCCAAACTTGTCGCCATTTGGCTATGCGTCCAGTTTTGATATTCAATATGGCAACTCAACCAACCATTTGACAACCGCTTGTCAAATTCAAAGTGACAATTTTGCAACTTTTCTTCGTTCTTTTGTGTGAAATTGAATAATTCTTGAATGGCCCTGTAATAAATCAAACGTGCATAGTCCGATTTTGATAATTCAATTTAAAAAAATCACCAAAATGAAAAATTGGTTATGTCATTTTCTGTCTCCATTTGGCTGCTAGTGTGGATGCTAAGTAGCAGTCAAATGGCTGCACGCGATGCCAGTTTTTGGACGCGCAGCCATTTGGCGCCTAATCTAGAGGGACCTTAAGGATTGTAATAATTGGCGTGGGATTTGCCTACTTCCAGCTAAGCCCAATTTGATGGCTAAAATTATTTTGAACGGGATCAAGGATGAAGTTGATCGAACTTAGAGTATGGCATGGCTGCTTTTGTCACCTATTGTGCCTGTCTAGACACTTTCAATTTTCGTTCGTCTTCATAATTTTGACAATTGAAACTTGAGATGTCTGCGCTATTGAAGAAACGCATTCATTCTTCAACGCAATTGCCAATGTTAAATATTAACAACACATCATCTATTCATACTATTCATGAAAGAATTTATCATTTACCCGTCCTGGCCAAAGCTGCGACACATATTTAACGATAAATAATGAACAGATCTGGATAGAATGAGACATTGGGTGAGGTTATAAAACACAACGTTCGCGTACCGTGACGCGTTTTTTTGATTCGAAAATTAAAATTTCCAGTTTCAAACGAGATGCAGATAAATTTTGTTTTGAGTATAAATTGTTTAATAAATAAATGAGGGCGAAAATGCACGGTTCAACGGCACATTGTAGATTTCTTTCAATGAATCAAGGTACTCCGCAAGGTGGCGTTTAGGGGATCTGTTGATAAAGAGAAAATTTCAGATCCGTAACGGCCGGTTTATTTGAAATTAAAGGGAACGTTGCGCGAACCGGTAGGGGAACGGTGTTTTATAACCTCACCCATTGATCTCTTCTGTTCACTTGACGCAATCAATGACAAGCTCAATGTTGAAAGTGGATACGGAGCTTGAAGACGATAGGGAAGACGAAAGCGCACGTTTGTGGACATAGCCATTCTTTTCCTCATAGCTATTCCCGATGTATAGGGTTTAGCAATAAGGGCGGGTAGATGTTGAAATGGAATAAAAAAAAGCTGTGTGAGATATAAACGATTTTTTTTTATTTTATTTGCCATTATGTATGGAATATAACATCATTCAAATGGCCGCCGCGGCTTGTCACGGTGGCACGGATCCGAGTGGTCAAATTTTAAATTACTTTGCCGCATAGATCCTGCTGAATTTGTGCGAGAGTTTGGTTCATATTGGCTTTAAGGTAACGGTCGATTGCGGCTTATTGGTACCTGTGACTTTAGGAAACCCCATAGGAAAAGTTAAGGGTCAAATCACACGATCTTGGTGGCCAAATTCACATCACCTCTGCGAGAAATAACCTTACCGTCAAATCGTTTTAAGAAATTTTATTTTAAAGTTTTATCATTTGAACGCGCTGCTCAACCGTGTAACTTAACATGGTGATTTGGCATGAGTGACTGAATAGTAAACAACAGATTAGACTGCGCGCCGCGCCGCCACCGAAACAAGCAGGCCGCTACAGGCTGCAAACATATACTCGTTCTATCATGATTTTCTTAGGAGTTGAAATTGTCGGTCGCGAAAATATTGTTGGGCAAATTTTAAGAAAGGACTGTCGAGAATGATTTTCTACACCATTTAACGAAAAATCGCCCATGCATGTGCTTAGACTTTTACTGGTTATTCTGATTACATTCAACTGGCCTCTTTTTAGACTGTAGCTCGCCTATATTCAGTGCTATTTTTGCTCTCGGACTGCATATTCCACTTGCGATTTAAAAGAAATAGACCAAGAGATTATTTTTAATTTCTATTTCTGATCTAACTATGTTATGGATTCGTGATGCTCACACGTAGGTATCCCAGTTCCGGATATCAAGGGTGCAGCGATTTTTTTTTACTACATCAGTAAGATTTTTTTTACCATAATCAGACCCTGCCCTGGCTGCGCCCATGAGCATAGTCAATGTTCAATCGCGTATCAACAAGGCTAGGACAGCCTTCTTCACTTTGACTCCCTTCTGGCAAAAAAAAAACAACCTTTCCAGGCGTACCAAAATCCGAATCTTCGATGTCGAGAGAAAGCATCAACGTTCGTCCACGTGTGTTTTACGGCTGCCCATTCCACCGTGGTCAGAAACCGATTCTTTATGGTCAACATTTGCAGCTCCCAATTATCGTTATGTCCGGCTTAATTGAAGTCGACTAATCTGCAAGCTCTTTCTACCGAGTCCCAATTCAACATTGCAGCTCGTACTAAGTCCTCAGAAAGAACTAAAAAAGGTTGAAAACTACTGCAATAGAGCCTCAATAAAATATTTCCAGAGGCTCCGAGCCAGTGTGTTTCGACTTATTTTTTGAGGACCGTGGTAGATTTGCCTTGAAAATAGTGGTCGATTTTTAAACCTTCAAAATTACCCTTTTTATTGTTCAGAACTGCAAAACATTACATTTTCGTAATTATAATGAATAATTTTCACAATAAACTACAAAATTACACAAATAAGTACTATTTTAACAAACAATTTTGTAGTTCAGTGGTTTTTTCGAAATGAGCTAGAGAACTTGCAGAATATCTGGTGCCTGATTCGTGTTTTGAAACAAAAAAAAAAAGTATCAAAATCGAAAGGATTTAAGCAAATGTTTACTTTATTTTGAAAAACTTCTATCTTGGTGGTGGTGGTCTGCAGCATTTCGTAAATTAATCCGAATACTAGTCGAGTCCAAAAAGTGTATTCGGACGCTGTGGGCGGTCTTTTGGATATCTTTCAATAATTTATTTTGAGAAAAAATAGTTAACGTGCTTCCAAAGAACTTCCTTTCGCATTCTCGTGGTAGTGTTAATTGAGAATATATTGTGAATCGATGAAACACGAAACAGATAACTCCAGAAATAAAAAAAAATTAATTTATCTTATCACACACTTCAACCTTTGGAATATCCTCCCGTATTCAGGAAAATGAGGAAAATGTAGTATTTAAAATGTTTCCGATTCATTCGAAATAACGATATTTTTTCGTGCTTTCCTTGCGATGTTCCTAGATGTCAGCCGTATCGGTAGCGGGATATTATACCGAAACTTGTCGTAGTGGCGGGCAATTAGTTTCGTGCAGTTCGCGAAAACATCCGTAAATGTCAATTGCGTTTGCGACTCAGTTCTCAGTGAATTCCGCAGGATTAGTAGAGTAATTCATTGATTTTTACTCTTAGATTTTCTTTCGGAAGATTCTCATCGGAAGAGTTAAGTTCAGTTGTATATCTGTAAGTAAATATCCAGTCGGTAATGCAATTTTCTTCGTAACAACATGTTTTGCCGGTAGCGTCCCACGTCCCTTAACCTAACTAAATCCTTTGCTTCGCCTAGGTTTCCACTACTGTAATCGGTTAGTCGAAGAAAGCCATACAACATGCCAAAGAACAAGAAAGTGTCCAGCAGCGATAGCGACAGCGACTCTGGTCCGGACGATGTGGGTTATTCTCCATTTTCACTGCTTAATTAAATTAGAAAGATAAATTTTCATTTCAGAGAAATCCACCGCCAAAGAAGTCCAAAGGCGCTTCGGAGGACAACAAGAAAAGTAGCAGTGGCTCAGGCGGAGGTGGTGGCGAAAAGGAGTGGGTACTGGAGAAGATGCGTCTCGTACGGATAAACGAGTTTCGCGGTCGCAAAATGGTCGACATTCGCGAACACTACGAGAAAGATGGTCAAATCTTGCCCGGACGCAAAGGAATTTCATTGTCCGCCCTGCAATGGCGCAAACTTCTTGAGCACGCCGACGAAATCACCAAGGCGCTGGATTAAAGAAAACCACCTTAAATTCAAAAGAATTTATTTTTGTGTGATGTACTTCTGCCGTTTGTTCTAAGGAATTAAAATTCATGTTTCTATTATAAGCCTCTCGTGTTTCTATTGATTTACGCAAAACAATTCTTTCACAGGGTTTTAAATAATTTTATTAGCTAGTCTTTCACATAAGCAAACACAAATTCAATAAATTACAGCAAATGCCGTGCAAATTGCCACGACAATAAGAAACGGTAGCCAAGTCTTCACGGCGCCCCAGAAGCCTACGTATCGGCCGCACACGAACAGCCAGAATGCCAACAATACCATATTCCAGTTAGTACGTCCTCGATAGCGCATTGTATTCAACGCCATTGCAACATGCGAATGACAATTGTCGCAGAAAAGATTGTGCATTCGCGTACCGTACACGACAGAGGCCTTGGCCACCGATTCGTCCCATTCAACCAGACCGCCCTCCACCTTGTACGGATCCAACACGAGATATCGCGTTGGCCAGCCGAATCCCATGTCATCTTCGGAAACATAGTAGGGTCCTGCAAAGTCTCGTATCACTCCGTTGGACATAGCGATGCCCATATGTCCGATAAAGGGAAAGAACCAGGTGAGCACCGGGATCGGAGTCCAAACAATGCAGTGCGGATACCTGTGATTTTCAAAGTCGATTTGTGGCGCCATTGCAGCTTCCATTTGTTTTTTGGTGATCTATCTAAAAGAAGGGGGAAATTAAATTCAAGGAAGGGCTGCAAGGAAATGGAAAATTTACCTTGTTTATTGCGAAAACATAATTCTACCAAAGTAATGTCAACAATGAATCTTCTTCTTGATTTTCTTATTGGCTTAATGGTGGAGTCGAATGTCATTTAACTATCGAAAGAGGAAAACGAGTCTCGAATGGTAGATGTATTAACTAAACTAAGTCTGAAACCATCGTTATGTACAAAATGCATTCGTAGCAGAGCTAGGAACTTCGAGCAGATGTTGCCCTCATACGGTCTGTACGGCTACACATTTTGCTATCTGACACACAACACACGGAAAAATGGACAATCATGGGGCTGTCATACAATCCTAGTTTCCCAAATTAAGTTCTTCGAAGAAAAACTTTTATTTGTCCAGCAATTTCAACCAAATTTCATAGAAATATATTTCTATTGATGACACAAACATACGTAAAAATTGATGGAAAGGCCATGCGTTCATAGGGCTACCGTACAACCGCTCCTCCTCCCCCTTTGGTTCTTCTAAGAAACCTTTTATTAATGTATCTATCGAAACAACAAATGTAAAAACATATGGAATTTTGGTATGGCACCATGTCCCCCGCTTCCTCCAATAAACTTTTCCACGAAAATTTTGTTTATTTGCGTAATTATTCTAACCAAACGTCACTGAAATATTGTTTTATCTTCGCCACAGCACTTATGTGAAAATTCAAGGAAAAGCATGGAAGCGGGGAGGACTGAACACAAATCCTAGGTACGCCCGAAAAAACTTTTAGCTCGAGAGGAGCGAGGGGTATCCAAATTTCGGCCGCGCCCGAAATTAGCCTCGGTCTCGTTTTAAAAGTACTGCAGTTATCCATAAAAATCGTATGTCATTCAAAAGATTGAAATCTTAGCTACTAGTGTAGTTCCGAGGTGATTTCAGATTGCAAAGTGTGGTGGAGAATTTTTTTTTTTTTGTTTCTTATGTTTTTTGGGGTGCTGAGCTCGAATCCGGAGCTTCCCACCAAA
This sequence comes from Microchrysa polita, assembly GCA_949715475.1. Taxonomy (NCBI): domain Eukaryota; kingdom Metazoa; phylum Arthropoda; class Insecta; order Diptera; family Stratiomyidae; genus Microchrysa; species Microchrysa polita. Next base: position 125,806,939 of record OX454415.1, on the reverse strand, counting down.
ATTTCGTTGCGGAACAGGATCAAAACCGCGAAAAAACCCAAAATTTTCGGAGTTTTCCCGTTTTTTTGTTTATAACTCCGAAAGTCTACATTTCTCCGAAAACCTGTCCATGAAAATATTTGAGAAAACACAACTGCGGGTCCAACGCGCCATTAATCATTAAAATGTGTTAAGCGGTATTGCCACAATTAATAGTCATTTTTTGGCGTTTTTTGCAATTTTGACCCTGTTTTGCAACGAAATTTTGGTGGGAACTTACAGATTCAGGTTTTGCACTCCAAAATACACAATGTACAAGATAAATGCAACTTTTACGACCAAAAATGAAAAACCGTTCAATCTCAAAATTTTTTTCATAAAATGGAACTATGTTAAAAATGGCAAATTTAAATTATCCACTGTAGTAATACCGCTCAACAGATTTTTAATATTTATGTCTCTTTGGACGCGCAATTATGTGCTTTCTAAAATATTCATGGAGAGTTTTTCGCAGGAATAAATAGTTGCAGAATTAGGGGGCGAATAACGGAAAAACAGCAAACATTTTAGGGTTTTTCACGATTTTGACCCTGTTCCGCAACGAAATTTTGGTGGGAAGCTCCGGATTCGTGCTCAGCACCCCAAAAAAACATAAGAAACAAAAAAAAAATTGTCTCCAACACATTTTGCAATCTGATGTACTAGGTTTATCACGTAGTAACTACACTTTACCTGTTGTTACCCTTTTTATCAATATTTGCTGCGCACTTTTTAAATTAATACCAATTGTAGCAAAAACCCAGAAAAATTTAAATTTATGATGGCTAATGGTCAGGCGAAATACCCCTGTAAAAGTGGCCGTAATAGGTTTCTCATTGTCAAATGCATCTGGAAAGTTAGCTTACTTACATTTAAGGTAATTTCAATCACTTTTTTGTGATCCATGGATACGGCTCCTGAACAAGCGGCTCAAATTGTAGGCCTAGGCCTGAAGGTCTTAGTCGGCTAACCGTCGCTCGTCGTCTTGGAATGAGTCAGCTGTCTCGAGATTTAGCAGAATATCCCGGGTTACTGGAAGCTATAATTCGAAACCAAGAACGGGCCGCCCTTGATCCACTTCAGAGAGAAACGACCGTTTCATTGTTACAAGTACGTTACGAAATCGGCTTCTCGCGGGTGTTGCTGCAGAACCTGATGCGTGTTCGCGAAGTAGCCGTAAGTGCCCGGACAGTGAGAAGACGATTAATGGAAGCGAATATCACTCCAAGACGGCCTGTCATGGGCCCCAAATTAACTGCACGACACCGACAGAGATCATCTGAATTGGAGCGATACGGAATGGAGCTCAGTATTGTGCACGGGCGAGTCGAGAATGTGTGTGCATGGCAGTGACAGAAGAAGCAGAGTCTACAGGCGTCCAGGTGAGCGATTTTCACAGTGCTATTTCACTGAAACGGTTGCATACCAGCGGTGGTTCCTGTATGATGTGGGCTGGCATTTCCTTAGAATGAAAACAGAGCTCGTATTCGTGCCCGGAGGAGGGCTGACAGCCGATCGATACGTTACCGATATTCTTCGTGCCCACGTTGTGCCCTATGCAGCATTTATTGGCGAGAGCTTTACTTTGATGCACGGCAATGCCCGGTGTCACATATAGCGTCTCACACAGCAGTTCATAAATGAAGCCAATATATCGACACTTAACTGGCCTGCCCGCAGTGCAGACATCAATCCCATTGAACACTTATGGGACAAGCTCAAAATAAGTGTCCGAGCCACAAATCCGGCCCCTTCGTCCGATGATGAATTGAAGGCTGCCCTATTATAGGAGTGAAACGGTATCCACATCAATATACCATCAGCCAGTTTATCAGATCAATGAAGAATCGTTTGGAAGCTGTCATTAGAGCCAGAGGAGGCAATACCAAATACTGAAATAATAAATACGTAAGTTATTTTTTAACAGTTTTTGTTTTATTTTCGAAAAACCTAACCACAAACCATTTTCATACTTTCCCATTTTCCCTACGATTTGGTTCAAATAGCCTTAATTTTAAAAGTACTCACCAAATATTGGTGGAAATGGTACCACCATAAAGCTGAGGATTCAAGCTTTTGAAAATCATACAATTTTTATGGATAACTACCGTACTTTTCGAAAAACACGTACAGATACACGCAATTATAGGATGAGTCGATACTTTTGTCCGTAATTTTAGATAACTCAGGGGATGCAAATATGAAAAGGTACAGAAAAAATAATGTAAAAAAATGTGGAGTGTAAAGAACTGAATTTAATCAAATAATTACAAAACAAAAATTACCAATCAGATAAATCTGTTAAAATTCTTCTGAATAGAATTTTTTAGGCTTTTGCCAACTGCTTCTGTGGACCGCTTAAAATTAATATTTTCTAGGGCCGGGTTTCCGATAGCTCTTATTCAGTACCTGTCGGCTGATTAGTCTTATCGCGTAGAGAAGACACACACCATATTTAGAAAGCTTTTCCATTGTATTGAATGGAATTTTTGTTTATTTTGCATAGCTACTCCATATTTTGCTTGTTTAAGCCATCATCTTAGATTGAGAAAATCATTGCGCACTTTCATCCAACAGCGTAAATAAGCAAAAGATAACATAACTATGCAAAATTAACAAAAAATCGATTCAATATAATGGAGAAGCTTTTTGAATATTGTGTGTGTCTTCTCTGGGCGATAAGACTAACCATTCTATAAGATTTACGAGAGAATGGGCCTAGGACACGCAATGCTCAAATTCATATGAAACCAACGCACTTCCAAGGCTCTATATTGAGCTTACAATTAAGCACTTCAAAATCATTCGTTTTCCGCTGGATACTGAATTGCTGATGATGATATGTCCTTTCTATGCAAACTGCTGCATGTTTTAGCACTCCTTTTGTGAGGGTGTCGTATGTTGGACCGAAAAATATTATTCATCAACATTTTATTTATACGAAATAATTTCCCAATTTCCTTCTCACAAATGGTCGTGTTTTCATATGAGCTTAAACATTTAAACTTTCCGCTGTGCAGGACCTGTGGCCTGAGAAAGGCCTAGGAAATGCGATAAATTATACTTTAACAAGAGCTTTTTTAAAGAAATTAATTGATTTGAAAATTTTAAATGCCAGTTTCTCGTATATCTTATCTAATGGGTTATCGTATAGAGAAGACGCATACAATGTTCAGACAGCTTTTCCATCATATTGAATTGAATTTTTGTTCATATTGCATAGTTATGTCATATTTTCCTTGGCTGTGCCATTGTATGAAATTGCGCAATGATATATTTGAAATTTAGGATAATTCAGACAAAAAAATTAACAACGAGACCGAGGCTAATTTCGGGCGCGGCCGCAATTTGAATACCCTTCACTCTCCTCGGGCCTTCCCCATTCTTTTCCTTCAGTTTTCACATAAGTTCCGTGGCGTCCATAAAACAATGGCCCCATAGTACGATTCCATTTGTTTTGATTTTTTTTTTTTGATTAAGACGCATTAAGGTTTTTTAAATTGGTGTAGATAAAATGTTTCTTAGAAGATCTAAAATGGAAGGTTGGGTTTGTATGGTAGCCCCATGACCCCATGGTCCGATTCCATTCATTTTTACATATTAGCTTTTCAAATAGAAAAAAAAATAGAGTAAGGCTAATTCTTGTGGTTTTTGAATCAGTGGGCTCCCAGGAATCTAAAATTAATTTTGCTAAAAAGAATTTTGATCGGAAAGGTACCAAAAAGGACAAAAAAAGGATACACTTTAATCCTTGACCGGAGGTCGGCATGTGGGGTATCAAATTAAAGGGGACGTCAAGTACATTACATATCCGGTGTTTCTTCCATGTTTTTCCATGTTTCAAGGACCCTGAACGGAATAAATCGAGATTAAATGGAGAATTATTGTGTTTCCCATGTATCTTTCCAAAGCCATATAATTACGAGAGTAATTCAAATTGTTACTACGTTTCTCACTTTTCCAAATCTATAATAGCTAAAGATTCTACCATTAAATTTGCTAAGAAAAAAATGTTCGGAAAGCTTTCAAAAAGGACATAAAAGGTCACTAATTACAAACCTTGATCGAACGTGGGCATGCGGGGTGTCATATCAAAAAGGAAGTCGAGTACATTCCATATCCGGCGTTTATTACTTGTTTCAAGGACCCTCACAGGAGCAAATCGGGATCCAATGGAACATTTTCGCGTTTCTCGTACATATACACTGCCTGTCATAACTATAGCCGCACCATAAAACAGACTGATCCTTTAAAATTGAAAGAGAGCACAGTTATTCCACATACTATAAACATAAGGGATATTAAAAAGACAAATAAATTCACAAGAAGTTTCCTTAAATTTCAAACCGTTATTTCTCTGTAAAGGAAAATCTAAAATTCCCGCCTATCATAACTATAGCCGCACTTGGAACTAGTATGGGAAAAACTGACCAAAAAGCGGAGTTAGTAACGGGAAAAATCTTTTTTAAATAAAATTGACTCCGAGGGATTATTTTGTTTATTTCTGAATAAATAATTATAACGGATTTTGGGCTTTTTGCTTATTGACCTCTCAGTCTCGATAACCTTTTCTTTTACATGGAAAACTCTTTCAAATATCGTTTTTTACGTAATAATGTTTCTTAAAGATTTCCTCTCTTAATTTTGATGAAGGAGGGGCCACCTCCGTAACATTTGTTACATTAAAACCTTCTTGAAGTGCAATGATTGGTGGGAGGGGATACAATCTCATGCTGCAGATTCCGTTATGTGTCATGTCTTCTGTATTAAAACGAAATCAGTTTGTCGTCAGGATATTCCAGAGAAATTTCTACTGTATTACAGGGGGTTACAACATCTTTTAAATGCATAAACCACCCTAATTAATACTATTAAGGAACTTTGACCGAAGTTTGTACTGAGATCTATGGAAATCTAGCAAGTGCTCATTAAAAGTATTAGCCAGGATAGTCGACCTAGAGAAGAGTTGATTTCGTCACTTCCAGCATAGGAAAAATTCTATGGGAATGTCCTGGCGATAAACAGCTTCCATATAATACAGAAGATAGGACACATAACGGGTTTTGAAGCAAGAGATTGCATCATCTCTCACCATTCATCGTTCTAAAAGTTGGTTCCAATAGTACAAATATTAGGGAGGGGGCTATCCATCTATCCAAATTAGACAGCAAACCTTGGAGAAACATTATTACGTACAATTTATAAAAAAAAAGAAATTTCGAAGAGTTTTTTATGTAAAAGCAGCGGTTATCGATGCTTAAGGGTTAATAAGCAAAAAACTCGAAAAACTGTTAAAATGATTTCGTGAAAAATAAACAAAACAATTCCTCATAGCCTATTTTATTCCAAAATGATCTCTCCCGTTATTATTTTCCTCAATTTCCGCTTTTTAGTCAGTATTTCCCATTTTTGTTCCAAGTGCGGCTATAGTTATGACAGACGGGAAATTTAGATTTTCTTTTACAGAGAAATAACGGTTTGAAATATAAGGAAACTTCTTGTGAATTTATTTTTCTTTTTATTATCCCTTACGTTTATATTATTTGGAATAACTGTCATTGCTTAGCATTTTAAAGGATCATCCTGTTTAATGGTGCGGCTATAGTTATGACAGGCAGTGTATGTATCTTTCCAGAGCCGTAATTTTTCTTTTAAGCCCGAATTATTCCATTTAGTGTCCTTGAAACAGGAAACAAACACCGGATATGCAATGCACTCGACGTCCTCTTTGATATGACATCCCGCATGCTCACGTTCGATCAAGGTTTGTAATTAGTGTCCTTAAATGTCCTTTTTCAGAGCTTTCCGATAATTTTTTTTCTTAGCAAATTTAATGGTAGAATCTTAACATATATTATAGATTCGGAAAAGTGAGAATCGTAGTGACAACTTGAATTATTCTCAAAGTTATGGCTTTGGAAAGATACACGGAAAACACAATAATTTTACATTTAAATCTAGATTTATTCCATTGAGAGTCCTTGAAACTGGAAACAAACGGATATGTAATGTACTCGACGTCCCCTTTGATTTGATACCCCATATGCTAACCTCCGGTCAAGGATTAAAGAGTATCCTTTTTTGTCCTTTTTGGGACCTTTCCGATCAAATTTTTTTTAGCAAAATGAGTTTTAGATTCCTGGAGCTCGCTGATTTAAAAACCACAAAAAATAGCCTTACTCTATTTTTTTCTATTTGGAGGCCTTAAATGGAATATTTTGACTGCACTAGTTTTTGGTAGAAGAACTCAATTTCGGGAGTTGAGTTTGCATGATAGCCCCATGACCCCATTGTCCGATTCCATTCATTTTTACATATATTTTGTGGCATAAATTAAAATGCACTTTTATGAGGTTTGGTTGAAATTGGTGCATACCATAGATATACATACTGGATACGAAGAAAGCATATCGTTCTATTGCAACCCGTGAAGCCACACACATACTTTGATTTTCCCGTATTCGTACACGGCAATTTTTTTCTCCCCTCTCACGTCACTGTCCAAAATTGCGATTATAACACTGGCTCTCAACCTTTTTTCTCAACTGATTTTTTTCGGACGAAATCATTGAACATTTAACGTTGATTCCGCATTTTTTTCATTTTTGTACATTCTTCCTGGATTATTAAAGCTAGCACTTATTTGGAATTATACTGTAACTTATTTTTAGTACAACAAAATCGCATTATCAAAATCTGATTACAAAACTCTTTTCCGCAAAATGCTGAGAAACACTGGAAAATTGCGGGGAATTCGCTCATTCCGTTCCGTTCCAACTTCTGACATGAGTGACAAGTCCCCGTCTGTTTTCACATCGTTAAGAATTGTATTCAGGGATAACTTTCAAATTTAAAGTTTTTAGTGAGTTTCATTAATTCAAATCCCTTAACAACATTTTAAACTTAAATAATGAAGTACGCTGTAAAGAATTGTGCAAGTGATTTACCGGAAACTTTGAGCCTGAATTTCATTTTTCGTGTAAGCTTCGTGCTCTGGTGATACAAATTGAAGATTTTTTAATAGCTAACCACGTCGGCTGGTAAACTGATAACTTGTAAGGTGTAAACAACATATTACTGAATATCGCATGTACCTTATAGATGGTACTATCAGTGCCATAAATATTTTCGGTAAAAATATGATTTCGGTGAGCTTTCCCATACGTGGCACGGAATTCTATGTATTTTTCATGATGCTAACCAGTGAATCTCGTAAAAGGCTCTATTAATCCGAAAAACTGAATTAGTGGCGGTGAAAATGAAATATGTGAGAATGTTTTTAGTTGCATATTTCATAGATAAAAAGTGATTTTTTCTCGGAAAATTCGGGTGAATTCACAGTAGCGCCGTGTAGTATGTATTTTCTCGTTCTTTTGTTCCAATCGTTCCAATTTCACCTTCACCTCAAACCTTTTTTGGTGATTGTTTATGATAAAAATATGGCGCGAAAGATTCGAATTGTGAACTAATTAGAATATTTCGGATGTTCGCTAAAAAGGTAAACTAAACTAAATTTAACCGAAATTACGTTTTAGAATGTTCATAGAAATTGCTGTTAGCTACTTTGAATGTTGATACATATTACCTTAAAATTGTGTCGTTGTTTTTGTCTTATCATAATGATAATGTGTATCATTTACAGAGTGGTTTCGACGTATCTATTTAATTACCCTGATTCCGATTTTGAGCTACTAGCCGCTGAAACCATATGGGGCAATACAATCCAGGTAAAATGCTGATAAAAACTAATGTTGTTTTTGCCATCAATCACAGTCATTGTAAAAAATTGTGAGGTTACGAAACAAAACAGTTGTGTTGTGCCGTTCTGATTCCCTAACTACAATTTTGCGAATCAGAAATAATCTCTTCTTTTCGTTAGTCTGTCTAATATAAAAGCAGATCCTTTTTTACAGGTTAGTTTATATTTCAAATTTCAACCAGAAAATTCAGCAAAGCTTAAATTTACATTAAAAGTATGTACTGAGTTCACCGAGCGAAAAACTTGCATTTATGTCTCCCGTGAAAAAATTTACGTGGAGACTAGCTTTTTATTTAGTCAATTTAAGATAAACGTTTACTCGCGTTTTGATTGATTGTCGACCACATCTTTTCCTGTGAAACAAAGAGAAACTGCATTGTTTCGCTGCCGAAATGTCAAAAACCGGCAAAACCGGTGTGGAAATTTTCATGTGAAGTGGAGTTGTTACATTCATAGAGGATAATTTCGCCATTGCATAATAACATATAAAATTGTCTTTTAAGTAACAAAAATTTAAATGTTTGACTAACGTTATGTGCAAACACATTACAGAGCTTTATTCAACGCATAATTATTCCTCATTTGAAATATTTTTGCGTTTCCGCATGAATTTAAACCCATGCAAAAACAATTTAACAAGTGTTGGAGTCAAAATATTTAGTAGTCTGGCTAGTGCGCGCGCCTTCGTTGCACAGGGTCATGGGGTGGAGACTTAGAGTAGGTACTAACATCTTCATTTCACGTGAAATCCATGCAAATACTGTCAAAATTTTGATGATCGTGAAAACGAATTCTCTTGGTTGTAGTTACTTTACACGAAAGTCTCCACACCGTATTTTGACATTTCGCCTGCGATAACAATGCCATTGCACTTTATTTCACAGGGAAAAGGTGTCATCCACAATCAATTAGCCCGCGAGTTCTCATTTATCTTAGAGAATAAAAGGCATGTCTCCACGGCACATTTTTCATGGTAGACATAAATGCAAGTTTTTCGGTCGGTGAGCATAGTACTTGCCTTTACCGTGAACAAATTCAGTTTATACATGGTGTTTTTCGATAATCCCACTCAGATGTTAAACGAGTTCCCATTTATGAGGATAAATAATACTGGTGAGCGTGCTGTTGATTTCAACCCGTCAACAAAAAAACAGCAAAATCTTGGAAATTGGATGTCACACATCTGCGGCGTTCGTACAGATTCGGACAGTCATGCCTGTTATTTATTTATAATAAATTTAAGAAACTGGCTCATTTTATTGCTATACATCCCGTGTAGTTTTGGGCAGCGTTGTTAAACACGATCGTGAGTTTTGAGTCAGAGTAAACCTCGATACCAAAAAACGTAACTATTGCTGGCGTCAAATGTCTAAATATTGCTTAAATAAAAACAGCAACTATCGATTTTGGACCTTTCAAAATCATAATGCAACATCATCTAATATTATAATTTTCCATTTCAAACAGCCAGCCAGTAGTCTGGCTGGTCTAGCGGTTAGTGCGTTAGTGTCTAGCGGTTAGTGGTGAGAACCCATTTATGGGTTCCATAAATGGAATCTTATAACACAATCTGCCGATTGGTATAGACATTATAATGTGATTGTGATTAATAACCGAAATGTGTGAATATGCATCTTAAGAATAACATAAGTGCAGATTTGCAATTCCTAACCGCAATTTATTGCGTCGCAAAGAAGTGGCATCTGATGAGATGCGACGTGAAATGCTCTGTTCGCCAAAACAGGCCAGGGATCATGATTGCATTGATTCGTTTCCCTGCCGAGTTTAGATGATTGTTAAAGGCATATAATCGGAACCAAGATATATTACCTCCGGTCATGCCACTCCCGGCAGTGCATGGCGCCGCAAAGCACTGGCACTTACTGATATGCGGTGTCATATGCTGTTGGTCGAAACCGGGGAGGATTTGTGTGTTTTCGCATACACTTTTTTACTATAGAAAAACTAAGTGTATAACTTGTAGTTCATGTATTTTATTTGTTAAAAATTAGAATGAGGTGTAGTGAATTTTTGTAAATTTAAGGGATCGTGTTATAATATTTTTGATATATTTTAGGATTCTATTAGAAGTGCGGCAAAGGAGACAATGGCTAACTATTTTAAAAGGCCGAATGAAAACAAATATAACTGCGAAACAAAACAGAATATGTCACAAACACTTTAACACTTTAACCTCGAAAGTGAATTCATCAATTTTTTTGAATACAGTAATAAATAAACCCAATAAATTATTTGATTTTTCGCTGAGTAACCGTTTCAGGCTTAGTATTTATTGCTGGTTTGATCGTGTGTGACATATATCTGAAACACTTCTTGCAATTGTCGCCGAATTTTCACAGCACATTTTTTTGACCTAGGTTGTAACTTAATTTTACTTTTTTGAAATAACCACCATTTCAGGTGATTTTGGAAATAAAGAAATCAATGGTTCCATTTATATAAAATATAATATAAATAAACTACATATTTATTGAATTGAATTGAAATAAAGGAATTTATTAGACCTTCTGAACCCTTCTTTGATTACATATTTGGGTTTATTTCAAAGATGTTTGTAATTGTTTTTGTACGTTAACAAATAATCCGAAAACACCTATTGGCTATGTCCACACATGTGCGCTTTCGTCTTCCCTATCGTCTTCAAGCTCCGTTTCCACTTTCAACATTGAACATGTCATTGATTGCGTCAAGTGAACAGAAGAGATCAATGTCTCATTCTATCCAGATCTGTTCATTATTTATCGTTAAATATATGTCACGGCTTTGGTCAGGACGGGTAAATGATAAATTCTTTCATGAATTGTATGAATAGATGATGTGTTGTTAATATTTAACATTGGCAATTGCGTTCAAGAATGAATGCGTTTCTTCAATAGCGCATACATCTCAAGTTTCAATTGTCAAAATGATGAAGACGAACGAAAATTGAAACTGTCTAGACAGGCACATTCATCATTTTAACTACATAATTATAGTTCCATTATCATACACGCACATACACATACCGACATTGTAAAAACTATACAGCAACTAAAACGAGATGCTATAATTCATAAGTATAATACACCCATTTACACATATCTAAATAATAATTCTATGTATCTTTAATGCTAAAGCATTTGTATGAGTTAATTTATTCCAAGATGAAATACTCAAACTTTGCAAAATAATTTCCTCTAAATTCTAGTTAGGGTTTGAATCAACAATAATTGATAGTGCTGCTCAAACTTTTCATTTTATACTTTTTTTGCGGCGCCTATGACCATGTCACACATACATAGGCGCGGATCGCACAAAAATGCTTCAACGTTTTAAGCATATGTCCGGTCCAGTATGTAGGTCTATGGTGCATACATAAAAAAGTTTTTCTTAGAAAAACCCAAGTTGGGGGGCTGGGTTTGTATGGCAGCCTCATGACCCCCCAGTCCGACTACGTCCATTCTTACATATATTTTGTGGCATCAATGTATACACATTTGTGCAGAGTTTGGTTGAAATTGGTATGCACAAATAAAAAAGTTTTTCTTAGAAAAACCAGATTGGGGGGTTGGGTTTGTATGGCAGCCCCATGACCCCACGGTCCGATTTGAGCGATTCAAACATACAAACTGCCTGCAATAAAAAGAAACTTGTGTGCTCGATAGCTTTTAAACTGGCCGAGTAAAAGACAGACACACGGACATCGCACAATCGGCTCAGCTCGTCATACTGATCATATACATATATACATATTTTATAAGGTCAAAGATGCTTACTTCAATGCGTTACAAACTTAATGACAAAGTGAATATACACTTTACTCTACGAGTGAAGGGTATAAAAATTCACTTTAATATAATGTAAAAGCTTTCAGAAAATTGTGTACGTCTCTTTGTACGATAAGACTAACCATTAGATAAGATGTACGAGAAACTGGCCCTAAAGCATGGATTGTATTGATGAAGACTCCAAGGGGAGGAGGATATGCCAATGAATAAAAAAATCTTCTGTTCCATCTGTTAATGGATTCGTTGAGGCTAATCCAGAAACACATTTGCATGAAGTTTGGTTAAAATTGGTACATAAAGAAATAAAGTTTTTCTTAGGAGAACCTAATTTTCAAGGGCAGCCCTATGACGCCATGGTCCGAAAAGAAACTTGTATTCAAAATTTTAGCCCAATAGCTTCAAGACTGAAGGACTAGTTTGCGTTGCAACAGACGGAAAGACAGACAGACAGACGGACATCGCTCAATATATTTCTCTCGTCACACTGATCAATAAATATATATACTTTATATAGTCGGAGGTGCTTCCTTCTGTGCATTGCAAACTTCATGACAAAGTTAATATACCCTTTCACATAGTGACGGGTATAAAAAGGAAATGCAAATAACCGCATTATACACTAGATATGAGGCTTTCTTCGGGACCAAAATATTTCTATGGTGACTTGATTTTGTAGCTTCGATGACATTTCTCATACGAATTTTATATGGAAAATTAATTGTAAGCAAATCATGCAAATGCGCAGCTTAATGCTGCAACTTCGTAGTAGGGCCGTCGGAAAAAGGGGGGCAATGATTACGAAATTTTAAAATTAATAGATGCTTAAAATTAATTAATCAGTAACGTTCCTGTTGCATAACTGTTTACCAACAGCATCAAAATTTACACTATTGCGAAAAGTACATTTCAATGGGATTGAAAACCGTTGCGTGGTATAAATTCGTTTAAATACAAAATTTTAAATAAGTGTGTATTCCAGTGCATTGCGGTTGAATATTCCAACCGATGAAAAGCCAAAAAGTATTAAACCATACCAGCCCCAAACACTAAACGTCCTACGCCACTGCTAGCTATAAAAAAAATCAAATTGTCCCCTTTATTTTCAGATACATATTTGGTTTCCTTCTTTTTCTTCTTCATTGGGATATACTGGGTGTCCCAACAATAACCCGATAACCGGTGATTGCGCATTTAGTGTATGTTACGGGAAAAATATTAAAAAAAAAAATAGTCGCGTTTTTTACAATTATTTGTAATTAAAACTAATCGATAAAACTCCAATTGTCTTTTGGCGCTGCAAAAGCAACAAAATGCTCCATTAGCTACACCCCAAACCGAAAAAAATAACTGTTGTTTTGAGCGAAATGTGGCCTTCTTTGTGGAACCGAGAGATCAAATTCATCGTTTCGTCTAAGTTCAAATAACTGTACTGTAAAAAAAATGTGCACCGGCACCTTCCGGGGAGTAATTTCAAAAGCTGGGGCATAGTCTCTAGTTTTCATAACGGTATGACGTTTGCTTCATGCCCGATCGGAGTCAGAGTAGTGAAACTATGGCATTTTTTACGCAAAAATTGCAACACTCAAAATATCAAAAGACTTCTGGAGGCCTGTATTTGTATATATATGTTATTTTCTCGGGTTAGGGTGTAGGTAATAGAGCATTTTCTTGCTTCTGCAGCGCCAATAGAAAATTTGAGATATATGTATGTATTAAGTTTTGAAATTGATGAAAAATTACAAGCAAGGTCTGCGTTTTTTAGATTTTTGTTTTTTTTTTTATATTTTTCCCGTAACGGACACTAAACGTGCAATGGCTATGTCCACACATGTGCGCTTTCGTCTTCACTATCGTCTTCAAGCTCCGTATCCACTTTCAATATTGAACGTGTCGTTGATTGCGTCAAGTGAACAGAAGAGATCAATGCCTCATTCTATTCACATCTGTTCATTATTTATCGGAAAATATGTGTCGCGGCTTTGGTCAGGACGGGTAAATGATAAATTCTTTCATGAATAGTAGGAATAGATGATGAGTTGTTTATATTTAACATTAGCAATCGCGTTCAAGAATGAATGCGTTTCTTCAATAGCGCAGGCATCTCAAGTTTCAATTGTCAAAATGATGAAGACGAACGAAAATTGAAACTGTCTAGACAGGCACAATCACCGTTTACCGTGTTATCGTCGAGGTTTAGGACACCCTGTATGCACCATTTCCTCGATGAAAGAATGTATCCTTAAAGTAGGAACTAACATCGTCAGTTCACGTGAAATCCATGCAAATACTGTCAAAATTTTGATGATCGTGATATCGAATGACGATGTTAGTACCTACTCTTAACAACAATTTTAATACTACAAATCTCCACAATGCTCAACGAGTAATTATTTCTCGAAAACTATACGTGCGCTTTGCTAGAGTTTTTGGAGAAGAACCGGGTTTTGCAAACGTACTTAAAGTCTCTAAAGGTGCATCTAAATTGGCTTCTAAATGGTCGCGCATCACGAACCGCCGCCATTTGGTTGCTACTTAGCATCTACACTAGCTACCAAATGGAGACAGAAAATGACATAACCAAAATTTCATTTTGGTGATTTTTTTAAATTTAATTATCAAAATCGGACTCTGCGCGTTTGAATTATTACACGCCCATTGAAGAATTATTCAATTTCACACAAAAGAACAAAATTGTCACTTTGAATTTGACAAGCGGTTGGTTGAGTTGCCATATTGAATATCAAAACTGGACGCACACCCAAATGGCGATCAGTTTGGATGCAATGACAACTGCCAGTTGGTTGCACGTGCAACCATTTGGCGATCAGTCTGGATGGACCTTAAAGTTGAACATCAGAATTAAGGTGTTCCTTCCCTTTTGAAAGCGGAATTGCACTCAGAAAAATAGGTCCAGTATACTAGAACTAATAAAATCAACTATCACTCAACAAAATGCATCCCCTAAAGTTAATGATTTTTGGGTTATATCTTGTGACCTAAATCTCGTGCAATTTTAATATTGATTACTCAAATACAAGTTAACATAATTTATTTCCGTTACATATTGCATTATTATGTACTTCTCCGCTAATCTGGTCTGGTTCTTGCTCGTGCAGTCACTGCCGTAAGCCGTTTGCGTTTATGCTCGCATGAAATGCAATAAAGATCGTTTTTTTCCTTGCCATCATTTCTCTGGTGCTTGAACTTTGCTAAAAAAACAAAACGTTCAAAAGGAGACAAAAAAAAACGAATTGACACACTTTTGGGAAAAGAGATTTTTTATTTATTTTACATTTATTATGGTTGTATGTATGTATGTACATACATACGAGTGGGGGCTCAAAAGTGACCAAATTCCAGAATCATACTGGACTGGCAGTGGCTCCTGATGCTAGCTGCTAAAGGTACGTTGTGCTAGACGCGGCCGCACGACTGCGACTCGTTCATTCCATATAAAAACTCGTTTCTCTCTCATTTTAAAAACGAGTTTTTATATGGAATGAGCGAGTCGCAGTCGTGCGGCCGCGTCTAGCACAACGTACCTTAAGAGTGGCTAAGTTCACTTCCATCCTTTGTTGTAGTCGTTTCGTCATTCGTGTTATCGTTCTTTAGCTGTTCAGTGTATTTTACCGGTTTGCATAATTATTATTGTCATTTATACGCTTTGGTGTACAAATATTGTTTTTAATAATAAAAGAAATGACAAAACCCATAATTTACGGTCATGAAATGAGCTCGGTGGTGCGAAGTGTTTTAATGGTGGCAAAAGAAATTGGCTTAGAGATTGAATACAAAGAGCTGAACCTAGAAATCGGAGAGCATCAAACGGAGCAATTTCTAAAAATGAATCCGCAACATACAATTCCGACACTCGATGACAATGGATTCTTTCTAGCCGATAGTCATGCTATTGGACCATACCTAATCATGAAATATGGGAAAAATAATAGCCTCTATCCGCACAACGATCCGCCCAGACGAGCCAAAATCGATCAAATGTTGCATTTCGATAATGGAATTTTGTATGTTACATGTTTGCGGGGAATTGTTGTAAGTATTGCGCACCCGGGCTGGCAATTATAAGCTCAAACAAACCAACTACATAGTACATATATTTTTTCATCAATAAATGAATGTTTAATAAACAATTATTTAAACAATGTCTGAGAAAAAATAGGTTATGCTCATACGAACAGATAAAAGTATGTAGTACGTCCGTGCAAAAGATATTTTGCTTGATTGTCCTGACTTTAAGCTTCCTTGCTAATCATATAAATCTATAATAATAATTACATATTTAAAATTTATTTTTTCAAATTACCAATAAAACGATTCACTTTAAAATTTATTGCTTTTCCAGATGCCCATCTACCGAGAAGGTGCTTCCACAATTTCATCCATTGTCCTCGAAGAAGTATACAAGGCGTACAAAGTCATGGAAACATTTTTGGAAAGCACTTCATATTTGGTGGGTGATTCGATGACGATTGCCGATATAGCGTGCGGTGCAACAATATCGTCTCTGTTCGGACTAGTGGCATGTGATCCTGCCAAACATCCAAAACTACATGCCTGGTTCCAAGGCATCCAAGCACTGCCCTATTATGAAGAATTAAATGGAAAGGGGAATAGGGCTTATTTGGCTATGTTGGCGGGCAAAAAACGAAAGGAAGGAGAGTAACTTTGCATATTTGTATTATTGTTTGTTTTGCTTTTTAAATTATATTTTACATCATCAATGTTATTGTGATAAAAAAAAATTCTTTAACTAGATATTACCTACAATTTTACATTTGGAAATAATTTCGTTAAGATTTAGTTGTTTCTTTCATGCAACTCGGCTAAGTAATAGTTTCGAAATGCTAAACAAATCCACATTTAAATAAATCTAGTAAAAAAAACTCAAATAAATTGTTTTGTCTTTTGCTAATTAGAATAAGATAAAACAGACATATTTTTCCTAATTGGATTTTAGGGACTAGTCTGGACCACCTTATGTGCTTATTTTTTATTGTTTTTTGTTTGTTTGTTTAGAAGAAGAAGAAGAACGATGCGTCAGCATCGGCTTAAGCAGAAAAATTTCAATTTAGAACACACGCGTTTGCCTTTGACGACCCACATTGACATCAGCAGCAGCGGCAGAAGCATTTTTTCTGCTTCTGCTGTCAATGTGGGTCATCAAAGGCAAATGCGTGTGTTCTAAATTGAAATTTTTCTGCTGATGCCGATTCCTCTGCCAAGGCCGATGCTGATGCTGACGCGGGAAATGTATTTCAACCATTAGACTAAATACTGCCTTCGCAGTTGAAATTTACTATTTCGAATGTTGAGGATAATCATGAAACCAACCAATGTTGGATAGAACCATTGACATTGTTGATTAAAACTATTTTTTATGCGTACATGATATTTGTTTATTAATAACCATTTTTTGGTATGCTGAAAAAGTTTTTTTTTAAATATTGATTAAAAGAAAAACAAAACTTTCTTGAAGTAGATAGACAGAAATATTACTGTAACGTTTAATATAGGAGATAACGCAGTAAATGACTGACACTGAGCTCAGACGGTACCTGTATCATCCAATAGATATAATTATAGCGCGATATTACGATGATGTGCTGCCTAAATGCGGTAACTGATGAATTGCCAGCTTGGACTTCGGATTCAGTGCAAACATATATCGACGATGGTGGCGAAGTATTCCCGACATTAGAAAAATCTATAGTATACAGTAAAGATATTAGAAATGAGTTTCGAATATATTTTTTGTCAGGAATACCTTTGTTTTCTTCCAATTAGAGTCTTCGTTTTGAGAGAATAACCAATCATTTTCATTTTTCCCGATTCAACTCCTTTAATTTTTTATAAGACGTCAATGCTCTGCTTTTAGAGAAAAAAATGAAAAGTTTTAGATTCTTTTAAACGATGCACAAAATTTATATTTTCAAGCAAGCCTCACATTAGCAAATATTTTTTAAAAAATTGTCTTCACATATTGCAAAAACAAGATCCCACGGAAATGTATATGAATTTTTTAACAAAAAACACATATGATTTCAAAATTGTTGTATACATCAAATTTTACTAAATTGTGCGGCTGACTTAAGACAAAAAAATTAATAAATTAATACCTTGAATAATGTATATCTTACCTTTAAATCGATTGTGAAATTGTAGCCAAAGCGTCCATCAATGAGACTTTCATCCAATAGTTTAGAAGCATTTCCAATATTTATAACAATTAGAACTGAATCCACAATTTTTCGTTGACCGCAAACATACACACAGTACTCTACACAATTGTCACTTATGCCAACACACTTTAGCAAACTATCTTATTACCCCAGGAAAATTGGCATTTCACTTCGGAAAAATTAAGGGAAAGCTGGATTTTTGCATGAGCCTTCCTTTCGAGGTCCTAAACAAGTCCCTAAAAGTCCCCGTCCCTACGAGTGCCGCTAGCGGTGCTACAGAGGGTCAAAGACCCTCGAAAACAGGTTTCTCTGAATATTTCGATAACGGTAGCATATACAAAAAAGTGGTGTATGGCAAATTTAAAGCTCTTGTGAATTCTCAATAAACGATGCAAAGACCGAATACTTTCGGGCACTCCTAACGGCGCCAAGAGGTCTAACGGTATTTTTAGCAAGGTTTCATTAAAATCTCTATAACGGTAACTCGTACTAAAAACTTTTGTATGGAAAATTTGTAGTCTATGGGGTTTTGAAGAAAGTGGCCAAATTTCATATTAATATGTATAGCCTTAAGGGCGCTATGGGGGTTCCAACCTTAAAAAACGTGTTTTTTGAGGTTTTTCGTAAATGGTGCTAAGACGAGGGAGTGCGCTCTAAGGTGTTCTAGGAGAAATTTGTAGCTTCTGTGGCTGTTAGTAAGACGCCAAAAGTCCCCAAAGATGGGAGCCCCCCTAACGAAGTTATGAAGGGCCCAAACATTCAATTAAGCAGTTTTTGGGGAATATCTCTATAACGGTAACGTGCACCGAAAGCTGTTATAAGGCAAATGTGTAGCTTATATAACGCTTAATTAAATATCTGAATTTCAGATTGATGCGGGCAATACTAAGGGCGCTATGAGGTTATGAACCGTACAATAACGGTACTTTTTCGTTATTTTCGTGGATTTCTTCATAACGGGACCGCATTCGGTTGGGAAGTCTGTAACAATTTGTTGCTTCTATAACGTCAACTTAAAATGCCAAAACAACTTATTTATGCGGGCACCCCTAAGGGAGCTATGAGGGGTCAAAACTAAACAACTAACTAAACAAAAAAACCGTTTCTCGGATTTTTTGATAACGGGAACCTCTAGAGGGAACCCATCTGGAATAAATTTGTAGCTCCTGTTGCTGTTACTAAGATGCCAAAAGTCCCCAAAGATGGGAGCCCCTCTAACGAAGTTATGAGGGTCCAAACATTCATTTAAGCAGTTTTTGGGGAATATCTTTATAACGGTAACGTGCACCGAAAACTGTTATACGGCAAATTTGTAGCTTATATACCGCTTAATTAAATATCTGAATTTCGGATTGATGCGGGAAATGCTAAGGGCGCTATGAGGGTCCGAACCGTACAATAACGGTATTTTTCGTTATTTTCGTGAATTTCTTCATAACGGGAGCGCATTCGGGAAGGAAGCCTGTAAATATTTGTTGCTTTTGTAACTTCAAATTCAAACGCCAAAACAACTCATCTATGCGAACACCCCCAAGGAAGCTATTAGGTGTCAAAACTAAACAAAAAACCGTTTCTCGGAAAATTTTTGATAACGGGAACCTCTAGAGGGAACCCATCTGAGGGAAATTTGTAGCTCGTGTGTCTGTTAGTGTGACATCAAAAGTCCCCAACGATGGGAGCCCCCCTAGGGAAGTTATGAGGGTCCAAACATCCAAATAAGCAGTTTTTAGTGAATATCTCTATAACGGTAATGTGCACCGAAAACTGTTATATGGCGAATTTTAAGTTTTTACAACGCCTAACTTAATGTTCAAATTTCAGATCGATACGTGCAGCACTAAGGGCGCTACGAGGTTCCAAAACTTGCAAATTCGGCATTTTTGGTTATTTTCGTGAAAATCTCCTTAACGGTAATGTATACCGGAAGCAGTCTGTAAAAATTTGTTGTTTCTATGGTTCCAAATTAGAGGCTCCACCGATTTGTATGCTCCTGGAGCCTTCATACGTGCATTATAACGTATAAATTAACTAATTTTTAAGCCCATATGGACGTACGTAAAGACATACACTACACATACCTTCTTTAAAAATTAGTTTATTAAAACGTTATAATGCCCGTATGG
Source organism: Microchrysa polita (assembly GCA_949715475.1). Classification (NCBI taxonomy): domain Eukaryota; kingdom Metazoa; phylum Arthropoda; class Insecta; order Diptera; family Stratiomyidae; genus Microchrysa; species Microchrysa polita. The sequence goes on along the minus strand of OX454415.1, from coordinate 125,787,054 downwards.
TGGCTCCAGGTGCATACAAATCGATGGAGCATTTTATTTGAAACATAGAAGCAACAAATTTTTACAGACTGCTTCCGGTATACGTTACCGTTAAGGAGATTTTCACGAAAATAACCAAAAATGCCGAATTTGCAAGTTTTGGAACCTCGTAGCGCCCTTAGTGCTGCACTTATCGATCTGAAATTTGAACATTAAGTTAGGCGTTGTAAAAACTTAAAATTCGCCATATAACAGTTTTCGGTGCACATTACCGTTATAGAGATATTCACTAAAAACTGCTTATTTGGATGTTTGGACCCTCATAACTTCCCTAGGGGGGCTCCCATCGTTGGGGACTTTTGATGTCACACTAACAGACACACGAGCTACAAATTTCCCTCAGATGGGTTCCCTCTAGAGGTTCCCGTTATCAAAAATTTTCCGAGAAACGGTTTTTTGTTTAATTTTGACCCCTAATAGCTTCCTTGGGGGTGTTCGCATAGATGAGTTGTTTTGGCGTTTGAATTTGAAGTTACAGAAGCAACAAATATTTACAGGCTTCCTTCCCGAATGCGCTCCCGTTATGAAGAAATTCACGAAAATAACGAAAAATACCGTTATTGTACGGTTCGGACCCTCATAGCGCCCTTAGCATTTCCCGCATCAATCCGAAATTCAGATATTTAATTAAGCGGTATATAAGCTACAAATTTGCCGTATAACAGTTTTCGGTGCACGTTACCGTTATAAAGATATTCCCCAAAAACTGCTTAAATGAATGTTTGGACCCTCATAACTTCGTTAGAGGGGCTCACATTTGCCTTATAACAGCTTTCGGTGCACGTTACCGTTATAGAGATATTCCCCAAAAACTGCTTAATTGAATGTTTGGGCCCTCATAACTTCGTTAGGGGGGCTCCCATCTTTGGGGACTTTTGGCGTCTTACTAACAGCCACAGAAGCTACAAATTTCTCCTAGAACACCTTAGAGCGCACTCCCTCGTCTTAGCACCATTTACGAAAAACCTAAAAAAACACGTTTTTTTAAGGTTGGAACCCCCATAGCGCCCTTAAGGCTATACATATTAATATGAAATTTGGCCACTTTCTTCAAAACCCCATAGGCTACAAATTTTCCATACAAAAGTTTTTAGTACGAGTTACCGTTATAGAGATTTTAATGAAACCTTGCTAAAAATACCGTTAGACCTCTTGGCGCCGTTAGGAGTGCCCGAAAGTATTCGGTCTTTGCATCGTTTATTGAGAATTCACAAGAGCTTTAAATTTGCCATACACCACTTTTTTGTATATGCTACCGTTATCGAAATATTCAGAGAAACCTGTTTTCGAGGGTCTTTGACCCTCTGTAGCACCGCTAGCGGCACTCGTAGGGACGGGGACTTTTAGGGACTTGTTTAGGACCTCGAAAGGAAGGCTCATGCAAAAATCCAGCTTTCCCTTAATTTTTCCGAAGTTTGGCCAAATTTTTGTTCAAATTTCCTGGCGTATATAGGGAAACACCGAAAACACGAAAAATATTCTTCACAATTTCACCAACGCTAACACTTGACTGAAAAATATGCGAAAACATCTAAGTGTAATCGTTTAATTTGTCCATTTTAACTATGTTTTCGCCAGTTTTAACTTCCACGATTGTCAAATTTTACTTCAGGTAATAGTTGAAACACAAGAAACAAACATTTTTATGGTTGATTTCTACTACATGCATTCAAAGAAATCAACTATTTTTGATAATTAATTTCAACTATCTTGAACGTTATATTTAACTTAGGAGGATGGTTATTTGTATTAATTTGAGTAGTTGTTTCCTACTATTTTCGGTTGTTTTGTTATGGAAAATAATGGATTCACGATTTTTCATCAAAATATGTTAGCGACTATCAAAAATAGTTGAAAATAACTATAAAATTTTTCTGAGTGTCTTTTAAGTGTTGAATTAAATACTCGTATGTGTGTGACCTGTGATGGAGACGAATTCCTTTATTGAGCACAGAGGCTAAATTGTAACTTCCAAATTGTGACTGAACTTAAAACTAAACATATTCTTCTTCTTATAGTCTAATATCGCTGATCTAGCAGGGATGCATTTGATTTGATGTGATGATGCATTTGATTTGAACATACTCGACTGTGTTGATGCATTCGAGGTGAACTACGATAGAAATGCTCGTTGTTTATCTCGTATTTGAATCATGTTGGTGGTTTATGTTGAGATGCATATTGGATGTTTAAGTTGAGATGACAATAATGTAACTATGCTTATCCAGCAGGTGAATCATGCTGAGATGAGACAGAGGGTAGTGGTGACGTAACGTAACTGTTGCGATTTCTCCGGAAATTCAAAGTTTATGGAGCAGGATATATCACATAAGTGCAATAACAATAACGTGATATAACTTCGTTTTCTATTTGAAAATTTACCTACCTACCCTTTAGCAAGAATTAGGGATTATGCAAGCACAGGTTCAATCAAAATTGTGAAAAGAAGAGGAAACAAAATTTTAATGGGGCGTAAATAAAAAAATCTTAAAAGCATTTTTTAATAAAGCAATTGATGTGCTTTTGTACCAGTATTTGTAAAAATATTCCCCTGTTTCTAAAAAAATACACAACGGTAGTTCGGGTACTATCCAAAAAGCCGCTCCTTAAATTTTATTGCCCCGGGCGACCGCCCGGTTTGCTGCTGTTCAACATCAACTGCAAAAAAGACGTCAGCTATTTAAAATGCATTGTGCTGCTTTCATCGTCAGCATTCAACGCGTCTAATCTGTTTCCAGCATAATTGAAAAAGAAGTTAGACTACAGTAAAACCTCACTAATCCGGACCGGAAAATTCAGATTCCATTCGCATTTAAGTCCAAATTTTTCAATTTTAAGGTAAGGAAAATATCAGGATTTAGATGTCCACCAACATCTTTATTAGCGCATATCGAAAATCCGAATGTGACAGGTCCCTATCAGTTCCGAATAGAGTACGTATGCCTAGCAAAATATTTTGCATTTAAATGTTAAGTCTCGTTACCCTCAACAAAACTCACAAGAAATACAATTACAGTGAAAATCACGTAAATTAAGAAGTGTCTTAGTTTCAGTTTTATCTGACCAGGGCACATCGGTCATTTTCAGCAACGAACATACGCAGGTCAGCCTGAAAAGAGCACACTTCTTGCACTGAAAAAATTCCTGATCGCACAATTTGGCCTCGCATCGGAAGCAGCCTCTTTAAATACACACTACGATTTTTTGGCTTGCGATGGGAAGCCTGTTCGCATTGGATTACATGTTACTATCAACTAATGCAAGTAGTAATATTCATTTCCTTGGGTTTTACAAAATCCCAGTATATTTCTAATTGATTGTTACAAGATATGATGACAAAAAAAATCTCTTACTCTCCTACTTTTATTCTGACGCCTGCTTTCCTTTTTCCATCAAGCCTCGCAGCATTTTTATGTAGTCAACATTTCCCTTTCGATTGGCTTCATCGTAGTAAGGCAACGATTCAATGCGCTCAAACCATTCATTCAACTTTGGATACTTCGCCTTATCAGCCGGTACCAATTCAAATAGCGATGAAATACTCGCTCCGCACACAAGATCTGCAATTGTTAACGAATTACCGACCAAATACAAATCGTTCTGCAAAAATGTCTCCATGAAACCGTAGGCCTTTTCACATTCGCTAATTGCTTCCGGCGCAATAGTTGGACTGTTGCGAATGTAGATTGGCATCTGCGGGAGAGCGTAGAAAATAATGCCATAATCACAAATGTTGTTAAATTATATTTATTTATTTAATAATGTCCAAACTCATACAAAATGGTAGTGGCATTCCTTTGGTACAGAACAGAATATGTACATACATACTTGACTTTACATAACTTTCCGTAAAAACTGATTCGGAGTTGTTCCGGATAAGCTTATCCTGGAAAGGACTTGTATAATCATATCCTATTCTGGACCAAAACCACATACTCAATACTTGCCAAACTACTGGATATATGCTAATATGTACTTACAACAACCCCACGAATGCATTGACCATACAAAACACCATTATCGAAATGCAACCGTTGATTAATTCGTCCTCGTGTGAAAACATCATCCTTCGGGTAGAGACTATCAATTTTCGAATATTTCTCCATCAGATACGGAGCAATAGCATGGCTATCCCACAAATATTGGCCGTTATCATCGAGCGTCGGAACACTATGTTGTGGATTCATCTTGAGAAAATTTTCTTTGAGTTGATCACCGGCGAACAGATCAATTTCCCGATAATCAATATCAATCTCTCCGGCCTTGGCCACGAGAAGGACACCTCGAACCACTGAACTTATTTCCATGCCATATAAAATCGGTTTGGCCATCTTGACTATTTCACTGATTTACTAAGCACACACAAAGTAGATAGATCTAAAGATAGGAAAAAAATGCGTGGGTACAACAGCGACGGTTTCGCAGATAATGCCGGATGGTTTGGTGGTTACAGATCAACTGAGCTCACGCGACGCGAGAATATGTGAGTCTCTAACAATAAAATCGCAGCGAAAAACTACAAATTCGTCTAATAACTCAGCGCAACCTGAACAGTGTTGAGAAGACCGTTTTGAACTAACATAACAGAGAATCACAATGGCTACAGGCTAGATAACATTTGTGGGGAGGAGTGACTAAACATTGCGCCATGGTGATAGCACTGAATATGAATACATATGTATTATTCGAGAAGTTATCAAAGTCATCAATGCAAGTAATTGAGTTGAGTATGGATATTATTGACGGACCCCAGCACGCATTGAAGTTAATTCCTGGAGAGATAGCACTAACTCTGCAATATAAGAATCGAATAATATAACTTCTGTTATCGACAAACACTACGAATCATAACTATAGGATACGCTATAGCCGTTAAGCTGGTTATTGTTGGTTACATTAGATGTGTTTTTTTGGTTATCCCGTGTAGGTTTGGGTAACGAAACTTCATATAAAAAAATTACAGATGGATCAGCTGGCATTTTTTTATATGGAGTTTCGTTACCCAAACCTGCACGGAATAACCAAAAAAACACACCTAATGTTATGGGCCTATGTCTACTCCAACTTAAAGGTCCATCTAGATTGATCGCCAAATGGCTGCGCGTCCAAAAACTGGCATCACGAACAGCCATTTGGCTGGTACTTAGCATCTACACTAGCAACCAAATGGAGACAGAAAGTAATAAACCAAAATTGATTTTTTCGAAATTTTATTATCAAAATCGGACTCTGTGCGTTTGAATTATTACACGGCCATTCAAGAATTAATCAATTTCACACAAAAGAACAAACAAAAGTTACAAAATGGTCACTTTGAATTTGACAAGCGGTTGGTTGAGTTGCCATATTGAATATCAAAACACACCCAAATGGCGATCACTTTGGATGGAATGGCAACAGCGATTTGGCTGCACATGACGCCATTTGGCGATCAATCTAGATGGACCTTATGGCCAACGTCTGTTAGATATTTTTTAAGCTTGTCAATTGATTGAGCAATTTTAAGGGAAAGGAAGTCGTAAATAATGGATAGGGGTCAGAATTCAAATTTCGGAAAAATACATAAAACTGATTTGGGTAATAAAGGGCCTAATAAGTTCTTTGAACATGGTTTACTCTGGGAAGCGATGCAATGCATTAAAGAAGATGAACGATAGAAAAAAATTGAAATTTATTTGTCGTCTATAAATTTGTAAGTGATCGAGTCTTTTGATAAATGTAATGATTTTTAAAACCTTAAATATTTGCTTTTTCTAATGCGGCTATAGTTATGACTAGCAGTGTAATTTCAGCAGATAAATACATACCTATACACAATACTCGTGTAAACTCGTGAACATAATAATAATAGATACATAAATAATAGCACATTGTGTTGGTTGAGAGATATTTTAATTTGATTTGACCTTCGAGTGTAGTTTTATTTGATAGTAATTTCGGCGGTCATGTATGTTAATTGACGTAGCGTGACAATGTAGGATTTTTCCCTGGAGGGGCTGAGTCATCATGAAACATAAGCTGCTGAAAAAGGATATTTTAATTGCTCCACTATGTTAGAAATCGTGATATAGGCAGTGGCGTATCTATAGGGGAGGGGCACAGGAGGCACGCAGTATAGCAGAGGAAAAAAAATAGTTTCTCCTATCTATACAGTTACCAAACATAAACTATTCGGATTGCGGCATTTAATTGTTAGGTCCGAACAGGGCCGGTCCTAGGGGTAGGCGAACTGGGCGGTCGCACATTTAAGGGGCCACCACTCTCAAGGTGCCTTCACTTTCAAGGGGCCACCACTCGGAAAGGGCATCACTTAAAAGGGGCCTCCATGCGACACCCGTTTGAGATATATACTTGAAATAAATTAAAGTTAATATAAAGAGAAATAATTTTGATGTGACTTTACTTATAAAAAAACCCTGCCACAACATTTTCGAATTACGGTATTCGGATCCTTGAATTTGTGCTCTCTTAACAGACCACGTGAAAGCTAAGCATTGCTGCCATACAAAAATTTTAAAATCGAGATTAATGACTGGAAATCTCATACTTCTTCTTTACAAGACGTGACACCTTTAGGTCACAAGAAGTTTGAATTGGTGTTTATCATGAATAACGTAACTGCACAGACGTTACCGACGTTAGACCCATAAATGAGGATTGGAGTTTCCTGCATTGAAAACCGTCGGAAGCATTATTTAGAAACACAATGCACCGCCTGTACCAAATTATCGTCTAATGCAGTGCTTCTCAAACGGGGTTTCGTAGAACACTAGGGTTTCGCGACGACTTCTCAAATATCGGAAATGAATTATGTAGAAATTACAATTAATTGAAAATACAAGGAATGCATAGAAAAATTCCACAAAATATTTAGGCTGCCAACTGAGCACTCCGGTGACTGCCAATAATTAACGTAACTTACGCAAACTCATGAAACTCGCAAGAACAGTCAGATGGATGATATTTTGAATGTTTGGCGTGTGAAAAGCAGTTATACAGTTGACAAAAATTTGCAAAATGTCAGTTTTGTTTCCAATTGGAAGAAATTAAAGATATGCGTAAGTAACCCAAAATACATTTGTAAAAATTTGCGATTTTTTAAATGCTAGAAACATAGTCAAGAAAGAAGATTGGAATTCCACAGAAAAGGAGGTGATTGAAAAAAAGCCAGTGACAGCAGCTCCCAATATTTTAATAAAACGCTAAAGAGTTTTTATAAAGCATCAGTCAAAGAATTAAAAGGGAAAACATTCAGCCAATCAAGATCAGATACTTCTTTTTTTTGTGTATTAGTAATGAAGTAGGGGCCACCATCATCCATTTGGCCCAGGGCCACCATAGTGCTAAGGCCGGCCCTGGGTCCGAAGAAAATGATTTAGAATTGCTATTGTAACTTTTAAGCTGTAGGGTCTCTTCAAATTGGGCACATGCCACGCCAGACGCACTTTGTGTCGCATACATGCGTATAGGTCAGTGTTTCGACTTGACCACTTTTGTGAAAAATCTACCACTTTTTTTTAACAAAGTTTGACAGAGTGATAGTATCAATTTTTACACTCAGAAAAATTTCAATAGCAAATCCCATTAAACCAATCATTTTGTCCCATTATTTTTGGTCAATATGATTATTTTAAAAATATAGGAACTATTACTTTCATTCGATGAATATCTGTTTGTTCTACTAGTTGACTCATTTGAAATCACAAATGGTCTAGTTGTTTTCTATTAGGATACTTATATCTTATTGAATTAATAGGAGCAATCCGTTGTAATAAATGAATGAATGCCAAAACATTCTTGATCAATTTTCTGGAAATAAATGATTCATTTAAAAAAGGTCGTAATCTCGATTTGGTAACTCTTCTAAATTTTGGCGTGCTGAGCGACCGCTATTCTGATCCTGGCCTCAAGTCAAGGTATTTTATAAGATATTTTTTTTATTTTCAAAAAGAAACTATGTATCTTGGAAATCATTGTGAAAATGTTATGTCATTTATTATAATATGCAAATGAGCAACCCAAGTAACAATTTCATTCCTATAATACTTCGTAAAATATTCTCTTCTAGCATTAATAGGGGCACTTTACAGGGTATAAACTCTGAATAACAGTCCAATAATGGCATTTGGCGCCGTTTTTTAATCCAATAGAACCTTATTGTAGCACTAAATTATGCTTTAAAAAGGCGTACGTCATTTGCTTTATATCATCATTTTCTGTCATTGAACGAATTTGCAAAAAAAAATAGAAAAACAAAATTTCCGCAGCTGGCATCGAACTAATGTCTGTCCTACACGCTACTCACTCAGCTAACCTCACATATGGTCGGCATTGCTCGAAAACACTACATGGTTGCTGCTACTATAGAAATGCTTGACAATTCTTTATCGACTCTTTTGCACTGCACCCTATCATACATTTATTAATAAAATAGAGTGAATTTCTGCGCAGAGATCACCCTAATTAATTTCGAAGAAAACAATGAGTGCGTACGTGTGGGTTTCATGCAATATTTTAAGGATTTCTATTGCAGAAATTGTGTATTTCAGAAAACTGTGTCCAGTGTCAATTCATTAAAAAATCACAAAGTCCATCCTTGTATAAAACTACGGTAAACAATTTATTGGATGACCATACGAATGTCACACTATAAAAATGACACCGACTGTGCTATAGAAGAATATTATGCATGCGTGTGAGTTAACTTAGAGAGACTATTGCATGTGTTGGTGTATCATCCAATAAACACAAGAGTTGAGTATTTAAAGGAGTGTCTTTTTATGTTAACGTTTAGAGACAGTTTTATCGAAGTTTTATACCACCATCTTTAAATTTATTCCATAATGATGATAAAAGCTTTCCGGGAAATACTTTAAGGATGTTTTATCGGATCAAAACATTACTTTAAGCGCTGTCACACGATAAATGAATTTCGTGGTACTATATGATTGCTACAGTGTGAAGTGCTTCTTTAAAGCAAACGAATTGTTGCTTGGGAATACATACACCATTATTCATACCGCATATTGAACCTATCACAGATTCAACCGAGAAATGTGAAAGAAACCAGATAACTTATACCAACGCCATCTAGATACGTCAAGGCCGTAACTCAGCTGTCCCATGCCGTCATAGTTTGCCTACTAAGTTTTGGATTTACACGAACAAACAATAACAACAAGCATATGATGTAATTAAAAGGAACAACAAAACAGTGCAAATTTAGTAGGCGATTTTTCTACATTGCGGCCTTAATATATAGACGGCGGTGCTTATACCCAGACTTTTCCAAAGTGCGTGTTATGCCTGCTGCAGATCTTTCACTCTCTTGAATCGACCGGCTTTAATCGCTAGAAACTTCAAAGTAAATTAAAGCATTTCTTTAGCAAGTAATGCATTCATTCGCCATTGTCTACAATTTTGAATCTTCGATTTTGGCGACTCAAACATACAAGCATCACTGGGCTGCCATAGAAATGCCACCCCCAAAAGGAGATTCTTCTAAAAAGTGAATTTTTTATCATCTCGTGCATTTTTGGGCAACAAAACTTCACATAATAAAATAGCAGTTGAAGAGATTCACACTCCGAATGAAATCATGTTCCCCCTTATGAGAGTCTCAAGTACGATTCCAATTTTGAATAAATGATTTAGAAGCTGACAACTCCACGCACCCGTACTATGATGGGTAGAAACAGTTTTAGTGTCTTCCCTCATCATCCAACTAAGTTTAGTTGTTAGCAAGCTTCTTCACAATTGAACAAGAGACCAGGACATGACACTTCTCCGAGAATAGCTACTGGTCAGCTCCTAATATATGTATAAGGGTGTATAGTAGCTGATAAATATGCCTAAGGAAATTCATTTTTGTTTAATCTATATAAATACCTGTGTCAGCTAAAGGGTTAAGATTTCGAGATATGTCATGTATACTACACAATTTTCGCTGGAAATCACCTGGGGAATCATTTTCCAGTAGGCTTACCGTACAGTTTTTCATATAAATTTCTTTGCTCATAGAGAGGGACCTGTTAACCCTACATAACTAATCTCCGGCTTCACTTATGGGAAATTTTATGAACTTGATAAAATCCGCAATCCGTTCGAAAACGATTTTTTTCGAGATATGGAACACCCGAAAAATAACAAGGTTTTTGAGGTCCCCTCAGTTACTAAAAGGTTTTCGAGGTTGTAAGTTCAGTTATAAACGGCTATTAATCCCAACGATCTTATCTAAAATCCAGCAATGCTGGATTTTTCCTGATGTTTGGCTATATTTTTGCGGCCTAAATGTACATTATCCATTTAAAAAATATCATCACAGATTCTATTGAATCAATTATGTACATACTGAACCGCCTTAAAAGCGTCCAGCATAAAAAATGCTAGTCACAATGATTTGCAATTTGGCTTTAAATTTTCATGTTTAGATTAGAAGACAATCTCAAATAGCCATATCTACAAACATGCACACACATTTAATTGAATGAATTTCGTTTAGTGATGACATAATCATGCGTTCCCATCCTATCTTATGCAGGGTGGCGCAAAATCGCCCAGAAAATGAATCACAAACAGTGCTACGTAATACTAAAATTAAACATTCGAGGTATTTATGATTTACATATAGTCTAGTACAGATAGCTCAAAACCCAAACATCCAAAAGAAAAAGAAATTTTGGATGCCAATTTGTTGAATACACTGCCCAATATACGCAATAAAAAGTTACACCAATTTGCGCCATGGGTTAAGGGGGGAGGGGGTCCCAAAGGGGTGAAAATTTACTTTTTTACAAATAACTGGAAAACTATGAATCTGACCTTAAAATCTTCTAAGGACGAAACAAACTACACAAAATTTCCTTTGTAATGATATATAACACTCTAGACGTTTTTTCGGAAAATTATACCCTAGACCCAAAAGTATTATAGAGAATTTACATTTTTTGAGTTTTACATTTCGGACTGTAACTCTTGATAGAAAGAACCTAGGGTGACAAAATCTTGTTCATTCTATTACAAACAAAATTTGTTTGGTTTGTACCAAAAATTTAGGTGCTCCTACCATTGACGCCTCCCTCACTACTCCTAACATTTTTCAAAAAGGCATGCCTGTAGCTTCTTTTCAAATTGAGCCAGGCAGATAAAATTCGGTGAGGTGCCTAGTCTAAGCCCTATTATGCTCCTCACCAAAAATTGTTACCATCCGATCAAAACTAAGGGTACTCCCCATACAAAGTAAACCAAAATTCTAAAAAAAATCACATTTTTTCACTTTTAAATTCTATCTAAAATGAAAAAAAAACATTTATTTCTTAGAACGTCATTATAACAGTTAATTGTAGTCTTGTTAATGTATATTCAAAAGTATGTACCAGAGCGTGCCTTACAAGTACGAAAAATGTGGTTTGGAGGTTGCTAGTACACGTTACTCGATTTATTCGGAACTAGCCTTTGAACTAGTACCAATGACTTTTAAACACAATTTGTTGATACTTGTAGTGTACGCTTTGATGCAAAATTTTGAACATACATTCAGAGGACTACAATTAACTGTTATAATGTGGTTCTAAGAGATAAATTTTATTTTTCCGTTTTAGATAGAATTTAGAAATGAAAAAATGTGAAATTTGTTAGAATTTTCGTTCACTTTGTATGGGGGGTACCCTTAGTTTTGATCGGATGGTAATAATTTTTGGTGGGGAGCATAATGGAGCTTAGACTAGGCACCCCACCAAATTTGATCTGCCTGGCTCAGTTTAAAAAGAAGCTACAGGCATGCCTTTTTGAAAAATGTTAAGAGGAGTGAGGGGGGCGTCAATGGTCGGAGCACTCCAATTTTTGGTACGAATCAAATAAATTTTGTTATCAATATATGGACAAGATCTTATGACAGTAGGTCTATTCTATCAAGAGTTACAGTGCGAAATGTAAGACTCGAAAAAGCCAAATTCACTATAATACTTTTGGGTCTAGGGTATAATTTTCTGAGAAAATGTCTAGAGTGTTACATATCATTACAAAGGTAATTTTATGTAGTTTGTTTCGTCCTGAGGACATTTAAAGCTCGGACTCATAGCTTTCCAGATATTTGCAAAAAACTGAATTTTCACCCCTTTGCCACCCCCTCCCCCCTTAACCCATGGCGCAAATTAGTGTAACTTTTTACTGCGTATATTAGGCAGTGTATTCAACAATTTGGCATCAAAAATTTCTTTTCTTTTTGGATGTTTAGGTTTGGGGCTATTTTGAACCAATTGTACTGGACTAATAATGGGTTTTCTGTTAGCACTTGAGCGCTTTTTTTCTATGAAGTGCGCTTTTATCATCCCATGTATAGTTTTGGGTAACGAAACTTTTTTTTTAAATATGAATTTTCGTTGCTCAAAACTACAAGCATGATCAAAACCGGATTAGAAAAAAATATTTTGAATTGTAAGGCATTATCTACAATTTTAACCTAAGATAATTTTTGGGCAATTTTCTTATTTTGGAGCCCCCTTTAATGATGTTGTTTTTTACAAAAAACATTTATAAAGTTGTGAATTTTTGGTGTACAGTGCAGAGCAATATAACAGAAGTTGAGATGTTCTTATTGGTCATAAATGTTTCACCAATTCTTGGTATGTTCATAATAGAGCACGGCCATTTAAAAATATTCTTTAGAAATTATTTAGAGTGAGAACTCCGCTCTCCAAACCTTATTAAATTCCTTTTTTTTAATTCTTTCGTTCTTTGAGCTCCGCTTATTATCCTTGATGGTAGATGGTAGGATTAGTGTCAACAAATGGTTGAAAAAGTTTTTCTGCCAAGAAAGCGCAGTACTCAAACTCATATTCACAGTCATGTTTTTAGCTTATTTGTTCTACTCTTATCTGTATTGCACCTAAAAACTAACCATTATCAAATATGTACATACATAACATATGAGCATGCCCTCATACCCCAATAGCCGGAGCCGCCAAATTTTAGTTTCGCTTGGCATTTTTACGTATTCAGTTGGTTCGCACCATCTCTCCTCTAAAATATTTTTATTTCTTGTGTGTGTCCTCCCATATACTTGCCAGGATGTCGAAAATAACCGTTTATGGAATGGAATTGGGTTCGCCAACACGAAGTGTCTTTTTGGTGGCTAAGGCTATTGGTCTGAAAAATCTCGAATTTAAGGAAGTCAATCTTTTTGCTGGCGATCATATGAAGCCAGAATTTCTGAAAATGAATCCACAACACACAGTCCCAACTTTGGATGATAACGGCCAATATTTGTGGGAAAGTCACGCCATTTTGCCGTATTTAGTGGAGAAATATGGCAAAACCGATGAGCTCTATCCGAAAAATGATGTTTACAAACGTGCTCGAATTAATCAGCGATTACATTTTGATAATGCTATGCTTTATGGGCGACTGGTGGATGCAGTGGTAAGTATACACAATTTACATAAAAATTTAATAAATAAATGAAAGTGAATTGTTTCTTAAAAGTGTAATAATGCAGCTCGCTGCTAAGTATTTTGTCATAATTTCGACCACAACCAATTTGCCATTGATTGCCATTTTCCATTGATTTTTGATCAATGGTCTGAAAACTTCATAAATTTTAATTTAGTTTTGATAATACGAAAAAAAACCTTTTGACTTTTTTCAGGTGCCAATTTACTTAAAAGGAGCCACAACAATTTCACAAGAAACAATAGATGCCACTCATAGATCCTACGCTTTCATGGAGGAATTCCTGAAAAATGATCCTTATTTGGTTGGAAGCTCTATGACAATTGCGGACTTATCGTGTGTTACAAGCATTTCATCTTTGGTTCTTTTGATACCAGCCGATGCAACCAAATACCCCAAAATGTTTGAGTGGTTGAAAAGGATGGAATCATTACCCTATTATGAGGAGATAAATGAAATTCCAAACAAGAAATATGTGAAGTTTATTCAAGGATTTATTGAGAAAAATCAAAAAAAGTAATAATATGTACATATTAAGAATGATGTACAGTAGAGTGAGGATTATCCGAACATTTTATTATAGGACTCGAGAACTAAGGTTTTTTTGTTGTGAAATGCATCGAATAAAATGAAAAATCAAATGTCAGAAGGAAGCAACATCTCATCAGCTTAACTCAATTGATTCGAATTTCTTATTTATGTTCAGTTCAATTTTTTAATTTTTCTTTGGAAATTCGATTATCCGAACTAATCTTTTTGACATAAGTTCAAATAATCGACGCTCTACTGTATTCATTCAAAATTACTTCTGCCTTTAAAAAAAATAAAAATACGTGTCATAAGTGTTTGTAATCTTATAAAAGTTTTTTGTTGTCGGGGATTTTAATTATATTTTTTTTCGAAAGATTTTACAGCAAAATTGCCTGGGGAAGAGTTTATTCCCTGCAATTCCCTGCAACGTCTTTTGGTTGTCCATTAAAGCTATCTTTTTGCCAAATCAAAATTTTAATTTTTAGACCTTTTCAGCGTTTCTGTGTTCCCTTAGTAAATTATTTGTAAAAACCAAAGCCTTGCGTGATTCATTAACAATCTTATTTATATTTTCAATGAATTGGTTAAAGTGTATTCTATAGGAACCAAAACCAAATGCTATACTATATTTCGAGATCCGCTCAGTCAAGAGGAAAATAATTCGAATATTTTCTTTCGTCCTTCATTCGTTGACACAACATAATACGTTTTTATGTTTAAAATGAAATAAAAAATTATGAAAATGGGAGCTTCAAAAGTCGATATAGAGCGTACCGAGACCTACGTTTTACTGATACTATCGCTATCGCGGTTTCTAAGATACAGCCGTCTACAGATCTTATGCCAAGTTTGACACCCATATTCAGATTTTCATATGAAAACAGAAAAGTGCGAATATCTCGCTAACCCCATAAGAATCCCACTAAAGGTACCTTACTTCTGCTTTGTTGAAGGAGCTGAGCCGATCTTTCATGGAATTTCATTGTATTTAATGTAATGTATGTAATGTAATGTTTTGATTGCCTGAGACCTGGTAAGCTATCCCAATGTTTTTTTTTTTTTTGTTTTGATTTGCCTCTTGACTAATTGGGAAGTGGGATATTGCTGCTATGCGTGCCAGCTCTTTAGCCTGTTCGTTCCAGCCGATGCCAATGTCAGCTGCAACCCAGAAAAGTGTAATTCAATTGTTGGAACCAGTTGATTCAGTGTTTTCAGGCAGCAGTAGACAAGTCTTAATGTAACGGAGTACTTAGTGAATTAATAGTCGTTTGGCTGTCTGAGAAGATCGATCGATATTCGTTTGTTTGCATATAGTTGGCACTCAGACAGAGTTCGGCGCTATTGCGTGGTAGAGACACCCAATGTTCTGAGCCCACCACACCAGGTCCGGAACTTTCGAATATTTTAGAACCGACAGTAAACCATTTAATGATCTGCCGTATTGTAACTTCGCTAAATTAGAATGCCATTCCTGTGTGATCCATGTCTCAGCCTGGAAACAGCCGCCGCATGAGAGGTCCTTTATAAGGTGGTCGAAAGGAATTTTCGCTACAGTAATGTTGTTAAGGCATTTTAGCTGCCCTTAGTTAACTCCAGATTGGCATCGCTCGCAATGAGTCGGGACAGTGCTAGTCTTACCACGGGACCACGGCCTCGAGATGAATGTCGATTGGGTGTGGGTCTAGTAAAAACTCTAGAGCGCTGCTAGGATAAGATCGAAGTGCATCGGCAGTAATGATACACGCCGAGCACGGATTTGGCCTACGTTCTCAGGGCTTTCTTCCACCAGCACCGTAGCTTAAGGTTAGGGTGGTCGAATTATTGCTTTGTATATCCAGAGCATGATAGAGGGTTTCATACCCCAGGTTTTCCCTTCGAACTTTTTGCATATCGAAAGAGCTGCCTCCGCTTTGATTTGTTTTTGCCATGAAGTTTTCTGTCAAGGATGACACCACACCAAGGTATTTGACTTGACTCCCAATTGATTGAAGGGAATTGTACATTAAGTCGACTGAGTTCAGCCAAATTTCTGTTCCTGGAGACGGGTATCATACCGTCTGGCTTTGGATGGGTAAACTCGGAGCCCGTTCTCATCACACCATTCTTGTACTATTTTTAGTGGTGGTTCGAGTATATCTGGTAATATTTACTTGAACAAGCCCGTGACTCCACTATAACTACATCATCGGCATATCCCTGATGGAGAAACCATTTGACGTGTGCCTCCACAAAAGGCTGTCAGCAACCAGGGGCCATAGGAGGGGCCAAGGAACACTCCTTGTGGGTAGCCTCTGGTAACATCACCAAGGAGAGTTTGTTCGTTAAGCTGGTGACGACTATTCTGAAAGGAAGCATGCTGCATATCCAGCCGGTATTCATATTTTACCATCTTATTGCTTAGTGCTCTTTCAACTACATCGAAGTCAGTATTGTGAAATGCTCCTTCAATGTTCAGGAAAGCAGCAAGAGCGATATTTTTGGGCTTACAGGCCTTTTCGATTTCACCTGAAAGGCTGTGGAGCGTCGATTCAGTGGATTGGTTGGTAAGCAAACGACCTTCTGTCTAGCGCGTTTTATCAGTTTGGTTTTTCTACGTATGATGTGCTAATCTATAATTTTTTCCATTGTTTTGAGCACCAATGAAGTAAGGGTGATTGGTATATATGATTTGGGATCCGGCTCTGGCCTCTGACCACTCTCGCGAGTCTCTATAAAATATAGAGTTTCCATATAAAACCTTTTAAAAACCTCGCGCGAGGCGAGAATAGCTCGCATCTTGGTATTCAGTTTTTCGGACGAGTACCCTATGCTCAAACCAGTCAGTGTATACTCAATGTCTCCACATATACTCGTGCGAATATAATGTCCTTGAATTTAGTTTCGTGCGAGCGATGTGCAAACGCAAGTGTCCACAATTCAAAAATACAAATTTATTTTACACTTATTTTCTTTCTGATCACTGAGAACAAAGTATAGCCTTAAATCGCGACTATGTCACATTATTAATAAATTTCACTATTTTTCACGGTCACTCTGACGTCTCCAATTCTCCACTTTCCTGTGAGTTTCAAATGCAAATATTCGCGTGAGAAACTGATTACTAGCCTTGAGTGCGAGGAGGTATGGAGTTAATAGCTACATACCTTTCTGATGAAGAGCTGAAAAAATCCCGTCAGTGGTGGCAGATTAAATGGTTCAAACAAGCCTATGACCGATTTTATTTTTCACGAGTGAATTCTTCTTGCTGTTCTCTAATTAGAAGAATGAGCTCTGTACAGAGTATTATCAGTTGAAGTGCATCCATTCCACAGTGTATGGCATCCCGGAAAGTGGGGACTTAGGACACTCGTAAAGGCATCAATTGAGTGTCGCCTGATGGTACATAGGTGCTCAGTGTCCTTTTTATACCCTTCGCTCATAAAGTAAAAGGGTATATTAACTTTGTCATGAAGTTTGTAACGCATTGAATGACCATATAAAAAGTATACATATATGCTCAGCATGACTTGGGGAGTCGATTGGGCGATGTCCGTTTGTTGCGACGCATTTTAATCGGCCAATTTAAAAGCTATGAAGCTGAAATTTTGCACAAATGTTTCTTTTCGCTGCAGGCAGTTTGTATGTTCTTCTAAGAAAAACTTTTTTATTTGTGCACCAATTTCAACCAAATTTCACACAAATGTGCTTCTATTGATGACACAAAATATATGTAAGAATGGATCAAATCGGCCCATGTTCTGAGGCTGCCACACAAACCCAACTCCCCATTTTGGTTCTTCTAAGAAATATTTTATACACCAATTTCAAAAACAAACTTGAATTAATGTGTCTATCAAAGCAACAAAAAAGGTTAAAACAAATGGAATCGTACTATGGGGTCATGCTCTCGCATCCCCAACTAAAATTTTCTGAGTAAGTATTTTTATTTGCCCACTTATTCAAACCAAACCATACACAAATATTGTATTGTCGACGCAACGGACCTTTTGTGAAGACAGAAGGAAAAGAATGGGGGGGGGGGGGGGTTAAATACAAATCGTAGGTACGCATAAAAATAACTCTTAGCCCGAGGGGAGCGAAGGGTATCGAAATTTTGGCCGCGTCCGAAATTAGCCTCGGTCTAGTTTTAGATGTGTCAGTGCATTCGTCACCTTCCCAGAATTTGGCCCACGAGCTCAAGTTAGCAGACCTGATTTTGCCTATTGTATTCGTGAAGTTGTGAGCGATACACGTCCCACTTTCCTGTTCTGTTGGCTCTGTTAGAGTCTTCTTGTGAACGCGATAGCTCTGGGGTCCACCAGAAAACTCCTTTGTTGTCCTTCGTTCTTCTGAGGGGGCAGTTTTCCTCAAATGAGGCCACAATGGCCCTGGTGACGTTGGTGACCAAGCTTATCAAGCTTAGCCAGGAAACCGTCCTATGGATAGTAGATAGCCTCTTCTACAGAGAGATTTTGTAGCTGCCCCATTTAGTTAGCTATGATATGCACATTTCTCGCTTTCTGGGTGTGGGTTGAGTACTTCCCGCCTCGATCTAGTTACAAAGTGGAAATGCTGAGATTTAAACTGGAGAATGATTGTAATAGGTATTCACCTCTCGTGTTAATATTCACTTAATATTCAAGCTTCCCCAGACTGTGTGATATGCATTTGCATCACATCCAATCAGAAGGAACGCCACTCGTTGCAGCTGTGTTGCTGGTACCTCTTCGTCTCCGAGGAAATTGGGTGATGTCACCACGAGCTTTGTGTTGGTGTCATCGTTTACGCTGATGGATATTGAGATCACTATTGCTATTGCAGAACTATGAAAGATATAAATAAAGTTTATGCTGTTTTTTTATTAGGATGCACTCTCGAAGACTACACGATCTTGTATCGTATAGGATTGTGGACCCGCTTACATTAAGTCCTTTTATTACTCCGTGTACTTGCTAGGGTCACTGAATTAATGCTACCCTCATGTTCTTCCTCGCGAACCTGGCCACTGACGTATCTGAGGTTGTGATGGCGTGACGCAGGTTAGCCTGCAAATCGCCCACGGATGTGCTAATCATCGGGTGCATCAGAGTTTTCCTCGAGCTCTCTGTGTCACTGATGTGTTGCTGAATCACCTTTCCTCAGTTTATAAATAACTTTATTTTGTTGCAAATGAAAGCTTAATTCTGGATTTTCATTTAAAAATTTCTATATAACAAACTTCGGCTATAACGAACCAATTCTTGCTGTCCCTTGAGGTTCGTTATAACCGTCATAATTTGGAATATAGCGATCACTCAATAGCTTTTGAATCTGGAGTGAATGGATGCAAAGTAACAGCTTATGCTGATGATGTTGTCTATCCTAACTGACAGGACAAGTGTCAGTGTGGAGATCAATTCAGACAAAAGGGATTTGGTTTTCTTTACTAGAAACTGATCAATTCCTACTATTAACCTCCCTAGGCTAGGGAAAAATTAAAAAAGACAAAAAAGAAGGTTGGAAGATAGGTTGGACACAGCTACGCTGTACTAGCGCAGGAAAGGGAGTTCAGCTATAGGGAAAACCTAGGCATTGCAGCCAAAAATTGTATTTGATGTATACAACTATTGTGAATATGTACTTTACTTTATGCAGTAAGTGTGTGGTGGACGGCTCTTAGCAGAACTATAATCGCAATAACACATCTCTAGCTAGTAGATCGATTACTATCCGTACTGATGGGCTCAACACGGACGCGAGAGTTGGTATTGCAATTTCATTTCAAGGAAAAATGGATTCGAAATTCCAGAAATTTCTTTTTATTTTGACGATACTGATCAGGTCAAAAGGTGTAATTACGTTTCTATTGCAATCACATTAAACTACAATCAATTCTCTAGCACCATTCACAATCTAAGCGGGCAACTAAGAGCAAAGGCTAATCGATTTCAAGGGAACAGAAAATATCAAGAACAATATTTTTTCTATTCAATATTATATTTTTTTTTATTAAAAACACTTATGTTTACATTTTACATTGATTTCATTTACTCCTTGTTTCTTTTTTCTTTCATTACTTTCATAAACTTATGACACTACAAATCTTTAGTATTAACAGATTTATCATATCAATTTACAATATTCCATTCATGCCTTTTCTCCTCTCTACATTTTCAATTATTGTTTCGCATTAAAGAAATAATGAAAACATCCATACACAAGCACATACATTTAACACAATCTTCTCTATGGCGCTCTCTATAAGTTACAATGAGAGAAAACAATGTATCATTGATTTAACCATTTGATCGTGTTGAGATAATCGTCAAAAAGAATAATTGAAAAATGAAATATTTCCAAGATCATTTTATTCCTTTAATTGTGTACACCGTTCATTCATCGACTTAATCAGCATCACACTCAATTACTTCCCACTCCATTATGATTGAATATTTCTTGCACATGTGTTGTATTTATGTGTGTGTGTCCTCTTAAGTAAAAACTTATTGAAATGGAAGCCTATGCTACGACTAATTGAATTGTAAAAATTAATTAATTAATGCGACATATGATTTGGTAGCACATTTTTTGTGTGGGAAGGGTGATAGATGAATGGTAGCAGAAGACTGCAATGTACATTTTAGCGTTAAGAAGTCTTCAGTTTCAAAGCTTATAACGTAGTATTCGTGCGATGCTACAGAACTAAAACCTAGAATCTTTAGATACAAGTTTAATACAATTCTTACAAGCTAACTTTACAAGTAGGCATTCAATTAAAAAGCTGCACTGTTTCTACATATACAACAAGTTGTGTAATCTATATGAAAAATAGAAGCGCTTTTATCGAATTACAGGGCAAAGTCTTAGAGGCTAGGTACATTATATTTAATATACATATATATATATAGATTTATATAGAATATGATAACAACAAAAACAATATGATTGGGCTGAGTATAATGCGCACATATGCTATATAACACAATCACGAATGGCAACCACCACCGGGACGAACCGTCTAAGAGTGCGGCGGCTCCCGTTGTACCGTTTGCCGCATTTTAATAGATTACTTCGTAGACGGTAGCCTTCTTATCTCCCGATCCAGTCACAATATATTTATCGTCAGCCGAAATGTCACAGCTCAGTACCGAAGACGATTCCTTCGATTGGAATATTGAAGCACCATACGGTGTTCGCCAGGCATTCAAGAGATTATCTTTTCCCGTCGACACAAACCATTTGCCGCAAGCGGCGAATTTCAAACTAAGTACACAGCTCTCGTGCAGATGAAGTTGATATTTGTCGGGTTTCGTGGCATGCAATACCTCGACATTGGAATTCTCCATACCGACGGCCAACCATTCGCCTAGAAAAGACAAAAGAAAGAAAATTCAATGGATTAATATCACTTGTGCGATAGAATGTTCGTTGTGTTAACACGGTGCAAAGAATTAACCAGGCAACCATACGAACAACATTCGAAATGCGTTTATATGTATGCTTACCTGTCGGACAGTAGCCTAACGAGAATATTTGCGATGTAAAGTCATGTTGTTGCAATTGTCTACCCTCACGTAGATCCCACGATCGCACCGTATTATCCAAACCGCCTGTCCACAATTTCGTGCCATCCGCACTGATATCAATACACGACGCTCCGTCCGTATGTCCCTGGAATTGTCTGACTAGCGTTTGATTGTGCAGATCCCAAACGGCGATATTGCCATCGCTACAACACGAAAAGCACACCTTCGAATCCGGCGAAATGGCCAAGGCATAACATGCAGGAGCGCTGGAGGTCAGCTCCGCTTTTGTTCTTGGCTGTGGACTAGTGAGATCCCATATGGATAAATTCGATGCTTCTCCGCCAACGATCAGCGTTCGTCCGTCCGGAAGCAACTTAACCGATCTAATATAATTATCACGTTGTAGGCAGTCTAACTGGGAGACGGGACTCTTGATTCCCGGCTGTGAAATGTCCCACGCTTTCACGCAACCTTTGCCACCGGTGTACACGTATTTGGTGGGATTCGATATTGTGACGGCACACACGACTTCACCGTGCGGGAGAGTATTGATTTGGCGGGCATGTCTGGAAAATAGAAAAAAAAGAGATTTGTTAGGATATGGTGATGCAATTTCGAAATTTTGAAATATTAGTTGCAATAGCGGTGCAGGAAAATTCGAGTCATTAGGAATATTGGTGGATGTGTTCTATCCTATTTCAGGCATTTAAAATATTTGTATGGGTAGAGATGGAGCCCAGATCTACTAAAGCGACAAGAGGTTGTCGGCGACAACACAGACCTCGGAGTGAGATCTGCGGCTGCAGCCAGGCACTTAAAAGAATAATCTACGTTGGAACGAGAATCACTTCAACTGGAACGAATGATTTAAATGCCTAGTTAGGCAGAAAATTTTTAAGGTAGTGTCGTTTCTGTGATTCTTGGAGTCTGTAATTCTTGGAAGCTTGATCTCATAGGGTCTTGGACCGATAGCTAAAAAAGACTTCAACCATCAGAAAAGAGATAAAATAAATAACAGGCGCGACAATCCAACATTGGGACTAAGGCCGCAGGATGTGTTATTGACATCCTATTTCCAAGATCTTATCTGCTTTTTTGTTGAAGTAATGAGATCAGCATCACGCTCAGCAGTGTTATTTATCCCCATAAATGGGTACTCGTGTAACATCTGAGTGAGATCATAGTCCGTCACAAGCTCGTGAGTTCGAAAAGAGATGCCAAACTGCAAACTTTAGCTCAAGGCAGCACTCAGCCTAGAGGGAATTATCTTCTCATTATGGAACAGCGTTTGTAGTGAAAAAGGAGAGATATTTTGGAAAGGGAAAAAAAGCAAAACACATTTTTGCACTGAGTGGGACATAACAAGCTCAAATTGATTTTTTGAGACGCCAATAGGACGCGGGTCATTCCTTGATTTCGACTGATTCTGGCAGTCATAGAGGACAAGTTACATCACATATTTACTCATCTTCTTCTTCTTCTTTCAGCGGTGCAAAAAGGCGTGCAACATCTGTGCATATTTGTGGTTCTGTTTGATGGTACGCCATTGTCCTCGCCCGTAATATCAACGGGCAAGAATGCTGTAGCTGCGATAGGGTTTTCCCACAGTTATATAGGTGTAAAGTGAGTGGGTACAGCTGGGCGTTGAAACATGAGACACACAGTTCGGACAGATGTTTTGAATGTCCGGGCTTATTCGAGATAGGTATGAATTTAGGCGTGAACAAAGGTCCGACCGAAGTTGAGCTAATGTTGTCCTGGTCCTGTCCTCGCCAGTTGGTATCGTAAACTGCAGTGGACCAAACTCGAGCAGCATAATCAGGCACTGCTCGACCCATTGCTCGCCACCACGGTTTCTTTATCTTTGCCCCAGGAGCTGCCAGCTAGAGCCTTAAGGATCTTGTTCCTACTGCGCATTTTATCACAAACCGCCGCGGTATGATGGGCTTTAACTTCATAAAATCAAGATGTACGCCTAATATTTTCGGATTATGCACAATAGGAACTTTGTTTTTGCCATTAAACACGTCAGCCTTCCACTTATAATCCCTCGACGTCGCAGAGGATTTGGACGCAGAAATAACCAGATTTTTACAGCCAGGCAGCTAGGCAACCTAGATATTTGTTTAATTGGAGTCGCATCTCATCTCTAATGCCTTGGTTACACAGTGCGAGCTATCGTGCGAGTTGGCCTAGACAGCTACTGTAGAGCAGCTACTTGCACCATGTGACCGCATCATACGAGTTACTGTCATGTGCGATTCGGTCAGTAGCTCGCATCCGAGTTACTACAACATTTTTTGTTTTGACTCGGCCACTCGCCCCCAGTCAGCTGGTATCGCATACTACGATTCGGACATTCGAACAATTGCTCGAAATTAACCGCCGGGTGCATTCGTCTGTAAATTTTGTCGTTTACAGTGTGAGCTTATTGTGCAACAATGGATAGATGGACTCCGAGATTTGCGTAAAGCGTCTCCGGAATTTATTCGTGTAGAAGTGCCATCAAAAGACATATATGTATGTAAGCGAAGTAACTAAGAAAATCAAAAATTTACGTTCTACATATATAGCCAATTTTAAAAATTCAAAAACGCAAAAAAAGTGGAAGTGGTACTGACGACAGCCCGAAGTACGTTAAAACCGTAAAGTATTTTTTTAACCGCTTTTATCACGATAGAAGCAGTGTTAACTCGTTCACTTCGCGACAACATTATACGAGAAATGACATGCTAATGCTACTGAGATGCAACTACATACGTGCAGTAGCTCTCTACTCTGCCGACAGCTCGCACTTGTGTGACCGGGCGATGCGAGTCGAGCTACTTTCATGCGAGTACACAGGTGCAGTAGCTGTCCACTGTCAGGTCAGCAACTCGTACTGTGTAACCAGCGCATAACTTTCCCCGTGGCGAGTACAGTTCAATCGTCAGCATAGTGACCAGTTTGATTGCATCCGGAGATTCTGGAATACCGGCTAAGCAGATGTTACACAAGGTGGGAGTCATACTCAGCGTATCAGCCAGCAACATTGAGTCATTGACTTTGTCAAATGCACTAGATAGCTATGTCCACCAGGATTGATCTGCGACAAGATTGTGTCTCGTTTAGTCCTTCTCTGATGCGGTTCGTAATTACATCGAGAGCTGTAGTTGCGCTATGCATCTTCCTAATGATGCTGGTGAGATCCTGGCTGAGCATATGCGACAAGAGTGGGGTGGATGAGGGCCTAAAGGCGGTTTTGCGACTGGGGACATCGCAAACATTGGTCGATAGGATACGCCGAGATTCGCATTTTTGTCATTTAAGACAGGGTACAATTTATCCAGATTCCAAAATAGCAAGCTTAGATGTATACAAGATAAGGCCGTACTATTCAATTTTATTTTATCAAGCCCTCACTCTGAACAAAAGTACAGTGGCATGCTAATCGTAACGTAAGTTGAAACTAAGTTGGATGAATGTCGGTGGTTGCTGGTCACCCTAAAATGATCATTTTAATTTAATCCGCTTGAAGTCTTAGGCTTGCATGGAACCATTCACAAGCCGCCAAAATGTAATTTGCCTTGTGTATAAATGTACGGCTTGATAAGGACTTGTTTGTTTTTTATTTAAAAGAAACACATTAAACACATATTCGAATATTTTGAAAGTCGTCTATGAAGTATTAGAAGCGATATTAAAGGTCTTTGGTGAGGCGAATATTTTCGAAAATTCTGATATATTAGAAATGCTTTTAAAGGTCCTTCAAAAAATGTTAAACACTTTGTATGGGAAATCTCGAATTAAATGGTATCGTATGAATGCCGCCTTAACATTTTTGAAGTTTTTTCAATTTTCAGAGCTTTAAAGTTTATTATTTGGTGATTCTTCTTCGGCTAACTTTATGGGATTTTGCTCAGAATTGAAAAAAGCTTCCAGCCGAATCCGATTTACATTTACATCACTACACGGTTTTCAGATTTTTAAGCTTTCAATAGTTTTTGGCATTTAGCTACACTTACCTTGGAATTCCTTGTCCTATGAGGGCATCAGGCGGAAAAGGCACCGGCTGCATTTGACCTTCAGCCGTTACATGAAAGGAATAGGCACTGAAAAGGATAATAGTAAACAGAATTAGATATTTTGCTCGTTGAAAGAACCCTAGATATACTTCATTATTCAACTTTTAACAAGCTTAACTAAAGCCAATTGTCTGACTACTCACTACACTTTGTACTTAATAAAATAAATACAAACTCACGGCTTGCCACCCGGTATCGTTCCAAGCGGTGGTCCCAAATGTGGTGCACGCATTTGTGGATGTGGATCGAAACCAACTTGCATCGGTGCACGTGGATAATTATTCATGCCTGGTGGTAAATTATTATGCACTCCGGCTGCAGCCGCCGCTGCTGCTCCATATGCCGCTTGCAATTCATGTGGTCCGGCTCCACCATTCAATTGACCCAAATACGCTGGATAACCTCCTGGATTGAGTGCAGGTGGTTTGGCAACAGCTTTCACTAACGGTCCGCCTGGTGGCGGGGCACCACCCAATCCGTTGGCCGATGGATTTGAATTAGTGGGCGTGACGGGTTTTGTGATGGGTGTTGAGGGTTTCTCTTCGAGCTTTTTGTTGGAGGGTGTCGAGGCATTGGATGAGGTGCCTGATCGCGGCGAGTGAGCGCCACCGCCTCCGACACGATCTGAATGATCAAATTTTTTCATAAGCATACCATTCTCACGGGGCGAGGCAGTGCCGTTGCTGTGATGTTGATTAGGTACGGGTGAGAGCGGGTTGATTTCGGAGGCATCGTCTACGACGAGATCTTGATCGGATTTTTCGCCATCGGATTGCTAAAATAAATGAAAAACAAAAATGGTAAGAATCAATTTGATCTGAATAAAGTAGGAATGGTTAATATTCAATAAATTGAAGAAAACTACAGAATTTTCTGTTTGTGCGTTTGTTACCTTCTAGCGTCAATTTGAAGCAAGTATGCAATAAATAACTGTTCAGATTTTGAATGGGGTAATCCTAAGAAACCGTCGAATAGCCTAGTTTCCAATCGATACCAATCAACGAGCCACGATTGACAATCAAAACCGTAATTCACCTACAAATTAAGCTTCATAAATTCTCTCAGATGATAAGATCCATTCGTCAAGCGAGCGCAAGATTATGGCGTCGTGAATGCAATCAACTCTTCTGAAGCAACCATGACTAAAATATATTTCCTCTTGCCTTGGGGCCTTCAATACATCAATCATATCCATCTTATAGCAAACTAAACTATACACACGACCATACAGCTTGGTGTTCTTATAATAATCGTCAGGTAAAACCGATTATCAACCCATTTCATCTTCCAAAGTCCTCTATTATTGAAGCAAGGCCGTATAAAAGCGATTCACGCGCTAAGCACTATTAATGATTGATAAATACTTCACGTTTGTTACCTTACTAAACTTCTTGGACTCTAACAACTAACTACCTGTTCCAATCTTACTGGTCTTTTTGTTTTATTTCTTTGATGCTCTCGGTTATATTAATAGACACATTCCGCAATCACTTAAGTATCGCCAAACGGCTGAGACAGAGTCTCTACCTCTAGACAAAGCCAAAGAAGCGTGTTCTAATTTTCCTGCAGGCTAAATTTAAATCTCTATTCAGCATGGTGTATACGGCACTCCAGAGTACAGTACGCCCACAAGAATTCCATTATGGATTTCTTTAAGCTCAACTTAAATCGTAAATGTTACGTCTGAGAGTATGTCTATCTACCGCCTACTTTGCCGCCGCGATTCTTGCCTGACTGTTTGTCTCGAGTGTAGTTTTACACAGGTATGTACAACACGTTAAATTACTATTCAATTACCAACAAATCATTGTGGCTCTTGCTGCTTTTAGAATACCATATATCGTGATCTCGCGGAAACAATAAGAAAGATACTACAAGCGTAAAATGAAGATAATGTGTACTGTGTACTCCTATAAAGAGCGCAATTTTTGTGTTGTACAACATCAACAGCAATTAATGCCGCCAGGAGGAAACACGAAGCGGTGGAATTAAAAGAACATTCGGCGGCTGCAGTTGATAATGTTGTTCTTGTTGTTGGCGGATTGTATAGTTGCCTCGGTTAGGATTTAGAACGTAAAAGTTCGACAAGATTCTTTCTATTGATACACCCGACTTTGGTGGATAATACCATCTTGCGAATGGATCTGGTACATCAGACGTACAAGATCTGTGGTCATGTCGCAAAAGTGCATGCCAGTGTAAGAGAAGGTGGACATGGCTAGTGGATAGGCAAAGTGCCTACTTAGGGTAAACCAAACCAAATGATGGTTTATCTGAAAATGTTAACAAGTTGGGTGCTCGCCAAGAGCAAATACATAACAGATCTCATAGGTTGGCATTAGAGAAGTTTTTATTTTCTAATTAAAGAAAATTACAGATTGCAAACACAAGTCGTACGAGATGAAGCTTCAACAATCAAAAACATGATTGGAATGAAATTAATACCGGAAGGATCATCCCTATCTGATAATAATCAAAAGTCACGCTTCTGATTGAATCAATATTAATCCACAAGTCATCTTATCCGTAACCGCGAAGTTTAGGTTATTGGACGTTCTTTTCGGTGTACGCATTATCTTCTGCTTTATTTCGTCCGTACACGAAAGTCGATTAAAATACATACTCGCATCGAAAAAAACACGTTTAATATACTTACATGGCCCAAGTCTTTTTCTTCTTTTTTTACTTTTTTGAGATCATGTTGTTCGGGTGATCGAGGCCGATATTTATCACGATCTGCAGGTGATATTGAGCTTCGCTGTAAGAAAAGAAAAAAATTATTATTAATCTAAATTATTTAGCAGTGTACTAGATAGTGCAATAAAAAACTTGAATCGTGGGAGGAAAAAAAAGAAAAATAGGTCAAATGTAAGTGTATTTTGTCAAATCACCAAAAAGAACAATATGCACCCATTTTTATTTGCTTATGGCCTGGTCAAATTAAAAATTTCTCTCTATACAATATGCTCAAAACGCTTAACACATACAGAAGGATCAACATCTTAAAATTGCAAATTGTACTAAAATTCAAACGTATCATTTCGATGTACTCGTCCTGTTCAGCTCACTGAAGTCTGTGGTCCCTGAACCGAGTTAAAGTTGTCAAACCCCTTCTTTATACCCACAATGGAACAGGTATTAAAATGTGGAGTTTTTAATAAACTCTGTCTACTGGTCATCATCATCAAAAAAATAAAGGCCGCGACCGAGTTCTTCAGGGGTTTCAAAAACCAAAAGCAAGCTATCATTGCAGTTGTCGTAACTTACCTTCCTAGGCAAAGCTCTCACTTAATTTTGTAATGCATCTATGATAAGTATAGAAGCTTTGTAGTGCTTATCACTACTTAAAATCTATCGGTTGGATGTACATAATACAGTTACGAAGAATGATTTGAAGTTGATCACGGATAAGATTTTCGCAAAATTAGCAAAAATTATTATCGAAGAAGTTGGACATGTTTTGAGAAGCATTCAATATTTAGAAGATTTTTTTTAGTAGTCGCTTGACTTTGGAGCACCGGATCAGGGGAGATGCTCGACTAAATTTTCAGGAAAGAGATGTTAAGAATCGCTTTTATCTTTCTACCTCATACGAATCTGTTGGCAAGAAATAAGAAATAAGCCGTCTTCACTGACGTCGCCCCTTTTTCCAGAGAGCATAAATTGTCTTCATTAAGCTTAAAAAGAAAAAAATTACTAGCGAATTCTGCGTTTGCCCATACATCACTTTCATGGAAAACATTAAATTCCGCCCAGCCTTGCTTTCTGTCTTACTGATTGGCGTAATCCGCTGTGGGGGGCATTTCAAACCACCCTAGTTAAGGCGATAGTTCACACCGCTTCTTATTAAGGTTTCAGCATTCTAATTTGGGGATTCATTTGTATTGTAATCGACCACGACGCGAGGATTGAGTCTTGCATTAGTTTTACAACACGCAATAAATGCTATTTTTCTTTGAATATCAAAATAACACCTCTTATTAGAAAACCCTTTACAACGATACTTTCACGATAGAAAACAACCAAGATAGTACAGTATTCTTTTACAATTTTGGTCATACATAGCAGCAGGTATAGTGTGACAAGTTGTTCCCTAGCAAAAACTAGGCAAAATATTTCGGCGTGAACTATCTCTGTTAGTGCCGTAATCTCAAAAATAGAAAATGTTTAGTTGTGTCACTATTCTTGCCAACAGGCGCATTTTAAAGGAATTTTCTGTGATAAAATTTATTAGGCGCTCAAACCTAAACACAGTCATATTCAAGTTTAAAATTATCGTTTTGGGAAACATAAAGATGCACTGCGAATTACATAACCAAACGTTCATTTTGAGGTTTGGAAATTTAAATAGATCGATAGATAGATATAGATCGGATTCCACGCTCTGTGGCTCACTTGGTTGAGTTGCACTCTACGATGCTAGTAATCTAGAGGTCCGGAGATCGAATCTCGGCGTGGCGGCGGATAGGAAATATATACTGATTGCAACATTATATAAACTCCGGAATGATATGCAATGTAACGTTGACTCGAAATTGCCTATAAACGGCAGAGTTAACGCACCATGGCCCAACATGGGGCTATGCGGTACTGAGAAGGAAGAATTATAGATCGGATTCTGCTTTCTTAAATTTAGGCCGTTCAAGAAATGTCAATGGCACACAAAAAAAAAACCAAACGGGCAAAATTGCCAATATGAATTCGATAAGTGGTTGTCAAAGCGTCTCAGCTGACAGATGATTCAGTTGTCGAATTTGATATACTTACACATAAACTTGACAGCCAAATGGTAGTGCGTGTGATTGAAATGCGTACGAAAAATAAATACCTATCCAAAATGCTGGACATGTGATGTTTGCATTTTTGGGGGACTGTTTACCCACTTTCTATGACACGTACCCCAGAAATGTGTAGTTGGGGTATAACAATTAAACGAAAATCTCAGAAGCACAAGTACACCAAATTATTATTAAATTGTATCGTGATAATGCATGGATGCCGAAATCTTCAATAAACAAAATAAATATTTTTATATAAAAAAGAAATCAATGGTCCTCGCCATTTTTATAATGTAGCCTAACTGCACCTACAACACAACTCATCTACAGATTACAGAAAATATTATTTAGAAATTACGCGCACTATTCAATGAAGGCAGAACTGAAGGGGTTAAATAATGATTTCTCTCCTACAAATAATCTCAAAAATCTATACTTACATGTCTCTCCTCATTCATGCTCATCCCACTCGTACTTTTTGCATCATCCGGTCGATTCAT
The DNA here is from genome assembly GCA_949715475.1 of Microchrysa polita. NCBI lineage: Eukaryota > Metazoa > Arthropoda > Insecta > Diptera > Stratiomyidae > Microchrysa > Microchrysa polita. Next base: position 125,756,209 of record OX454415.1, on the reverse strand, counting down.
TTCTTGTTTCAGTACGGCAAGCGGATGTGTTGGAGCACTGGGCAAGCCCAATTGACCAGCTGCACCTAATGCACCGGGCGCCAAACTGGGATGTGGCATTGGTAAAGGCATTGGCGGTGCACCGGCATGACCAGGTATCTGTTGTGTATGCATTTGTTGCAATAGTCGCGGTAAGTCTGGTCGTTGTTGTCCAATAATTGTGTTCAGTTCGGACATTGTAATTTGTTTTGCCCGTTCCACCGCGGTCGCGACTTGTTGTTGATGTTCGGGCGTGAGGAATGGAATGATTTGACCAATAATGGCATTGAGTCGTTTCGATATTTCTGTCTGTGAACAGAGATGACGAATACAAAATTAGTTTTGGTATAAAAATGATAAAAATTGAATAAAACATGTGAACCATTCGAAAAAGAATTATGACAACTACCATTTATACCATATATTTATAACACTAGAAAAAAAACTAAAAAATACAAATTTAGAAGAAAACACTCTACTTCCATTGAATTTTCAACCTGAAGGTATAAAATGACAAAAATGGGTAACAATGAAACAATCTCATCTAGTTGGTTCTCTTTCAAAATATCCTCCTTGATATTATAAACCTAATCTAATTTACCGTTTCCATGTGTTCTCATTATCTCACAATATAAATTGCCCTTGTTTTTGAACACGTACCTAAATTCAAGATATGTTTCCAGTGTACGAGTATGAACATACTCGTTGTTCATTGTTTGAATTTTTCAATGATATGAGACTCTTCTTTTTCACCCCACAAAATCCCACAAGAACACTTCGTCGAAATTTTGTCTTAATCCTTCGATATTATCCGCAAGTGCCTCCCAAACACTGTACATACTCATACTATTATATTTACATACGAAACACACCCCATTACAAGTAGCCTAGTTGAATGTACATGTGTACATACGCACGTATACCCTTCTCCGAATTGTTAAAACGATAAAGGATAATGTCAAGCAAACGATTGTCGACAATCAGAATAAAGCCTAGCGGCAGAAGATGGCACTTAATTAATCATCAAGTTAATCGTTGTATCAATTATCCTATCAGCATATCCCCCCAACAGAATATTATCAATTCCATTGAGTTTAATTGTTGTACGATGTGATGTAGGTTGTTTTACTGTCGACATAAGATCTATGTTATCTGGTGAGGATAGTGTCAAATGAATGAGATTTCATGCAAAGTGCAGACACACTATGGAGTAATTGTGTAAATGTAATAGACCAGAGAGCCCTTTAAAGAAAATCTATAATGAACCAAACGGAAACGTCAAGCCTGAAAACAATTTTTAATTATCAAAAACTTAACAACTAAAACACAAGAATGACGCGGCTATTCAAACAAATGTTTGAAACTGCACCCAGCATTTTTTAAAGTCACGTGAAAATTTTACCCATAAGTCGATATGTATCCCTGAACAGTACTATACCACTTCAATAATACCCATTTCTCTTTCATACTTCAGCAGCTTCAAAAGCCCTGAACACAAGTATCCTACAATGTCTCTTTCGTCTATCCGCAACCGCAATCCGACCCCATTTTCTCCGACTAAACCTCGCCTGCATACGAAGCATGTTACGTCAACATGTTAATGCCATCAATATATAATGTGACTAGATCCGAAACCACGAAAACTGCAACATACACACACACATAGTAGCGGAGAACTCAAATCCCTGAACTCATTACAAACAACCGCAAGAACTAAGAAACTGAAGAACACTATGGCAAACCGACAACCCCAAAGCCCCATGTTGTATAGCACGAGTACACCGAAGTAGTCGTCTCTCTAGGTTTTTGCGAAAAACCCAGCATATCTAGCCCAACGAATGGCTGGATGGTAAAACTTGTGCGCTATTTCCGAGAACAGTGGCGAAAAGAAGGATATAAGGTTCGTATTTGCTATACATACTCGTATATCAGAGGAGACAGAAAACCACGAACCACACCATAGCACACAACCATAGAGCGCGCTATCCTGGGCCATGTTGAAGCTTGAAGATAGAGAAGACCACAACCAAGTCAACGACAACGTATACGGTACGTGCATACATATAGGAGACGAGACGACGAAACAAGGACGTGCGGGAGTGATGAGGTCAACCAAATTTACCACATTGAAGTCGGGTGGAAACTAATTTAACATGTTCCTTGCCGAATTTGTGAAAATCCTTTTCAGTTGCCGGGTTACACACTCACTGTGTACCAAGTACTGTGTGTATACCCGCGGGTCGACGTATTCAGTGATCCGTGCCTACATTATATGGGGGGGTTGCATGCATGCTATAGGATTTCCGAAATAGTCGAGGCTAGAGTATGGTTGCCGGGAAACAGTGTGGGTCTCTCTATAAACCGAATAGTCGAGACTTTACTCATTCCCAATGGAATGTTGAATAATTCAAGAACTTAATACGGTGTCAGCAGTAACCACGTGGAGTATATATAGATAGGGGGCGTCGTGTTGTCGGTTGGGGTTGCTGATGGTTGCATTCAGTCATTCTGAATAGTGTACGTGGAAACTCGCGATGTGGTTTTGGGATGGATAATTTTTGATCAATGGTAGCTCCTTGTCAAAATTTTTGCCATGATTAACGAGGGCTGCGAGGTTTTGGCGTGGCAGTAGCATAGTACTGCCGTTTTATAAGCTTTGTGTTGTTTTCGGATTATTTAATTGAAAGCTGCGATTGAAAAGCGAATCGCATGCAATAATTCTTTGGAATTAATTAGGGCGTTGATTGGTTAAAAGCAATACCCAATTGACAATGGCAGGATGTAAGCCCCCAGCGGAATAAGAAAAAAATTTAACCTTTCCGAAAGGCAATTACCCGGCCACTTCACCTTGCATATATGTATGTACCTTTAGATAAAAATTTAACTCAAGATCATTTAAAAGAAACCATAATCCCAGCAAGTTCATCAGTCCAAGCACTGTGCTCATCGCTTTGGTGAACACCGCAGTCACATAAATTCACATACACACTTCACCTGACAGGAACCCAGTTTGTCGCAAACCCGAATGCTCCCTCATTCAAGGGCGTAGTCAGAATTTCATTCTGGGGAGGAGGAGCAAGCCTAAGAAAATTTTAACTTTTGGATGACATTGAAGGAACATTTTAAGTTTTGAAAGTCTAGGCCAGAGGTGTCCAACATATTTTTTTTTCGGGATACATTGTAGGTGTGAACAGCAGTGGCGGGCTAAACATTTTTATGAAGCAGAAGATATTTTATATGCCTTTTTTATTGTTCATACGGTGCAAGGAGTTGTATAACGCCGCTCTTTGACGTGATGATGTAATGCAAAGATTCATCACATCTACCAACGTGTAACGGCCCGATTTAGACATACTTCATACCTTGGTCATAATATTTGTAAAAGTCACGCCCTAATTTCAAAGTATAACAAAAGAGATTTATCAGTTTAGGCTCGATAATGTTGGACAAGCCAGGTCTAGGCGAAACTCAAAATTACGGTATCAGATGATGTTAAAAATTCATGACACTTTTACGTGGGTGTCTCAGTTTCGGATATCAAATATGCCTGAAACTTCAGTCTCAGCAGCATTGCGTGGATAGTTAAGCTTATCTGTCTCGGAACACCCGAGACCCACAGACTGAAATATTGAAAATGCCGAACACCTCACACTCGCAGTTGTTTATTTCTATTTTATTTGGCATTTTTACGCTCTCAAGCATCGTAGCGCTTTAGACAATCCGAATTCGGATTAATCTGATTCAAATTGTTTGTTTGAGCCAGACCTGCACGGTCGAGCTTCATGGTGGAAATTCTCACGCTAAAATTCAAGTGGTCGTCTTGTGCACAGATAGACAACAGACACAAGATCTGATGAGTTTGTCTATCTGTACAAAACCACAAAGCTTTGGGAAAAATATCTAAAAATTGGGTAAAATTGAGGGAAAAAAGCTTCGTCCCGATCGGGACTCGAGCCTTAGACCTTCAGGTCACAAGGTCAATCTACTGAGCTATAGACGCTTAGAGGTCTTAATGCAAATATTCCAATGTGACATTTCCGAAATTGAATAACTTGATATTTCTCCCGCAGGGGGCTCCCCTCCTCCAAATGACAAACGTTTTTTCAGCTAAACAAACATTTAAGCCGAAGAGTTGTTTGTCCTATTTTCCCCCAACAGAAAGCTCTCCAGCTGAAATGTCTGATATCGCTCAATTTTTCAATCAGGAACCGAAGCCTAAAAATTCCAAAATTATATGGGTAGACGTAGACGCCATGTGCATGGAATTTCGGCAAACACCCTTTTCAAGTGATATCAAAACTAGGGGCTGATGATGTGGCAGGCTTTAAAGAGGTTCCTTTCTAATAAAGCCGTAAAGGATGTCTCTTAAAAATTTATTGGTGATTGGGAAATCTGCTTGACGGGAAGGACCTTTCTATTTTTTTTTTAAAGAGAAAAATTTGGACGTTTTACTTTCTTGGGTTGAAGTTTATATAAGGTAAGTTTGTGGTTAAGCCCTACATTGTAGGGAAAACTTTAGGGGTGAGAATGTCAAATGATTCGATAGTAACTAATGACTGACGACAAATGGCGTAAACCGAGATAATTTTAGATCGCTGATTCGGAGTTTGAGGCGAAGTTTAAAAGTGTGTGAAAAACGTTACTGATCAGGTGCTCAAAAACTAGAAACCCGGCATTCAAAACTGAAAAAGCTTAGAAACGGTACTGGAGAGGTGCTAAAACCTGATAAGAAAATGGTGTTAAACAAAACCGGCTCATGGTTGAAAAACCGGTATTGAAAAATAACTGGGGTGTTGGAAAAAAACCAGCCAGTACCGATGCACCAGGTGTTGAAGAGAAGCGGAAACCCGTAATACTTCTGACCACGACTCAATTACGAGGCAGATTAAGGCCCCTCTGGTAGGCAAACAAAAGCAGCAAACTCTAGGTCCCATGAGAATTCAACAGACATTTTGAACAGGTTACAATGGATTCGCCTGGGGCACATCGATGCTTCGGGAGAGATGAGCTCTATTTGAAGGGCAAGCAAATTAGCTAGTTTTCGTTATAGAAACATATCCTAAAAGCAAATATTAGTTCCATATCTGTAATCAGTCAATTTCTTAAATAACCCCCTTCCAATCGCAAATATTTAAACAATTTTCAATCAAAATTCAATCGATTTGGCTGTGAACCCTTACATAGTCCATAATTTAGATAGTCGTCTGTCTGCCGGCACACTATCATTTCTTCTACACTAAACCGTACTGGGTAAGGTATCATCATAACGAAATTCCATGTACAACCGGACATAATACAATCATCTTCGTTTTCATCACACAACAGCAATCAGAGAATCGATTGAAAATTGTTATGTTCGCCACAATTTACAACCACAATCCTTCAAATTGAACACAACAACTTACACATATTACGTGACGTGTGTATCCCCAGTAGCAAAAATGTTCATATATATGTACGATTGCCTTGTACACCAAACTGACAGCCGTATAGAGTAATTCTATCTGCTTCAAAGCTACTACTGTGTTCTTCAGTGTGTGATATCATAAAATTCCTATATAGAGGAAAGGTGAAAACTCACATCATAAAAATTCACCACCGACCGACCGACACGAACCCCTCCGGAATATTTATGAACTTGAAGCCACAATTTTAGAAAACCGAAAAGCGCAAAAGGGATGAAGAACTTACTATATACACTTGACTCATCCATACCCAAAACCTACCTACATGAAAATGTTGGCGTACGAGAGGACACGAAAGAGGATCATGTTGTGATTGCCGGGAGAGAAAATTGGTTGGTTGAGTAATGTGGAAAAATGGGATTTGATGTGGGCGAATTTCAGCTTAAAATTCAATTTCACAGAATTTTGAGATAAATTTATTACAACGGTTGGATGCTATGGATTTAGTGTATGTGGCGTAGCAAAGCATGTGAATAGGGGGTGGAATAGAATATGAACAGCTATTATTATGCTTTATAAATGATTGAGAAATATCATGCTTACTTCAAATCCGTCGCTATGGAAATGGAATGGACGTTTTGAGTTGAATTCCCATATTCTACACGGAATTACCAATGTTGTTTATGATTCTGATTTTTTAAATTGTTGCCTCTAAGAAAGACCGATTTTGTTACTGTCTGCCATACTTTCAAGAGTTGGATTCAGCAGTACAGTTACTTTCACTGATTACAATGCAAACGATGGTGACTTTTTTTTGGTAATTTTTCAGGGAAATTTTCCATTCATAGAGGTAAATAACTCCGCAGAGCGTGTTGTTAATGTCAACACCTCTACAAAGAAATATATCTTTTTTGTTTAAATGGTTGTTGCTAACACATCCAAAGGGTGTGTCCAATGTTGGGAGTTTCAAACCAGTTATTTACTTATTCAGGGAAAGACATCAATCTATCAATTCAAAATTTGTAACGAGTCCAAAGTAGTGTGACGATTTTTTTCCACGCTAATTATCAGCCGATGGAAATTGGCGCCAGCACGTCAAAACTGAGGAAAGGGTCGTTGTACTTACGTACTCGACCAGTCTGCGCGACTAGGCCAACTCTGTCTATTACAATTCTCAAAACACTTTATTATTTCCCTGTGCTTATTTTGACGACCGTGTAATTGAATTCCAACAAATTTCTTAACTTCACCAACACAAGAATTCCTGCGCACAACTTTTTCGCTGGCTTTTCAGTTTTCATACATATTTTTCGTATGTACACAACCTTCAACCTAAGACACAGAAGTCATGATAGTCCCCGAGAATGGTTATAATATTTTAATGGTTATGATGCGGTCACCTAAAATGTAGACTTACAACTGACCTGGCCGAGAGCCACAATCATCAGCCACGTCAGACACATTCATATTCATGCAAACCAAAGCATCCCAAGCGTGTCTAGTACAAATCGAAATCGTGTGAGGTTGAAGTTTGAGGTTCTATGCGGTTATGAAACCAACATTACGCCCCATACAGAGTGCTGCTGGTTCAGCCAGGCTCCGTGTGAGGAACTCCAATCTACGAATACTATTATACGAATGTCAGGAATGTGTTGTGTGTGCAGGACCGTATCTTCTATATTTGCGATGTGGAAACGATATCGTCCATTATACGTTTTAACCGAAAACCACAGACAGTTTCAGAGAATAGTTCGTTCCAACACACCACAGCCGCATACAACACATACTGACTTCTGTATGCGCCGCTTTCCTCAGTCTCTCCCGTGTTCCACGGTGATGTCGAATGTTTGTGTCATCTCAAATTGAAATTATCAAAGAAGACGACAACGATGAGGACCGACCCCGAACGGCACGAAATAGGATTATGTCAAGCCATTGAAAGTGCGAGGAACATGCATGACAACGTTGTGGAGGCGGCATGGCACGGGCAATGGGCAGACAGAATACGAAACAGCCATGCGGTTTCATGATAGTCAGTTCGAGTGTGGTATTAGGTTTACCAATTGGTTAAATGGCACAGATCCGCATACAGTACAGTATAGAAACTTTTCAATGGCATATCCTTGTCGGGGTTCAACCTTTTGCAAAATCCCATATCTACTCTCGTCTATATAAATTCTATTTATTTCTATTTCTATCGCGTTCAATTTATGTCGCGCATTTTACCCTCACATGTCATGCTTTCGCGCCGCGATCCCTCCGCACCACACAACTAAATGCCACAGAGTCCTGAAGCAAGTTAGGCGGTCGACATTAAGCCTCGGGTAGCTCTATCTATCTATACGTTGAATACCAAACTAACTCACTAACTCTCTCGTCGTCGTTAATAGTTCTAGCATGGTTTTAGAATTTATCGTGCAGTGCAGGATTATATAGAGAAAATGTTATGCAGTTGGTACTATAATAGTTGGTGAGTGGTTTTCAAATCACCATAACGCGGCGGCCGGCGGCAGGCGAGGAGCAGGAACAGGAACGAAAAGTGGTGCGATGGTGGTTGGTTGATTTGGTTTTAGTTCCCGAGACCCGAGGACTAGTGGTGGCGGTTAGATATGTGCGGGTTTGTGTCCCTGTGTATGCGAACGAACCCAGTGAACGTGTTTTGTGGATTTGTATTTTTGGTTTGCATCGATAATAACTATCTAATTATTGGTGCAAGGACCATGTAACGATGGTATAATACACACCGTTGGCTATACATATAATGTTATGGTATGGATTCTAAATGCAGTTTGCATTAGAACTATAATAGTGGGGGCACGTCTATCGTAATTTCAAAGCCATTAGCCAAAAGTGGCCATGTGTTGTAATTGGATTTTCGATTAATTTATTTTCCACGAAATTAGAGGGGAGAAGAAATGTACTTATTCGTGTACGATTGATCGTAGGTTATATGGAATCTGTTGGCTATCCTGTTAATAATGAGAGCATGTTCCTACTAATCAGAAAACTAATAATAATTTCATTGTGATATGACTAATAGCCTCTTATAACAAGTAAATTGTGTATTCTAGGAAGAATCTAATCGCAATTTCAATAAAACGAACCAACTAATCGCAATATTGATTTGTGGCTTTAAGGCTTACTTTACGTTAGTGTTTTCGATTTAGCTGTCTATCTCTGAGTTACCGGAGCGTTGGTTCGAGTCCCGCTGGGACCATGGATGTTTGTGTTGTCTTTAAAAATGCTCCAATGGAAGCCGATTCTTTGATATAAATTATCCCGGAGCTATCCGTTATTATAACGGCCAAGAGCTACCCCTTCGATTTAAGAGAAAAAAATCTCTTAAATCGCTACAAGAACAACAAATAGAGAAGACACGACTTTCGGTGTTAAAACTGATTGGTATTTTCCATCCGCTAACGTTTCACCAAAAACATAAATTGGTAAGCTTCCAACTATACACATCCCCTACCCCTTTTTAGACATCTAATGTTTAAAGGGCATCGTAGACTAGTAGTAATTTTCGAGCGCGATTCACATGATTTACACTCTAAAATTAAAAGAGTTAGTTTTAATATTCCAAAGGCATATATCTTACCTGTTTGTGCATTTCTACATTAAGTCCATATGACATTTCATAATACTGTAAATAGATAAAAGGGACATAATATTACATTTAAAACACACTCTCGGAGAAATGGATTTTGTATAGTATACACTTACCATCACATAATGCCTTTGCATTTCTGTCTTTTCCTGAGCAAGTTTTTCACATTCCAATTTTAAACTGAAAGAAAAAAAGGATCAAATGAGTATACATGTCGATTATGCAGAAAGATGATTTTTAGTCAAGAAAAATAAGAACAATTATTTAAAACTCTTCTTGTGCAGGTTGTTCACTGGTTTCGAATTCTGATTTCATTGAAATCTTGGACCCTGTGGTGCCCGTATTGCAATTTTCACTGATAGTCAAACTGCAATCAAGACACTTCCTTGGTACAAGTTGTCATCGAAATTGGTCTGCGAGGGCTTTGACCTCATTCAGAACCTTTCTTCTCATAACATTCACAAACAAAATGATGAACACTCTGTTCCTCCTCTTCATCAACTTCTACAGAAGTCGTTGTGAGGAATTCGAAGTCTCCAGGCGTGCTCCCCATTTGGGCAGTGCCCCGTAATAACCCCCACTATATTGCGTACATATTTCCTGTCTAGCGACAGTAGTATGGCGGAACGAGATATGTCTAGTATAGGCCAGATCATCCTCGTCGTAGCACAAGTACATCCGCAGGCCCATCTCGCGTTGGTCAAACGTTCAGAAGCGATTTCTATTATCGATGCACAGACGGCAATAGATGTTGATGGTCACGTCCGTTAAGTATTGATATTTATCAACTAAAAATCCAAAACTGGACGATGCGAAAGGAGGTATTATGGAGGACATATAGAACGCGAGCGTCAAAGCAAACGCCATTTACTGATGAGATGAGGAAACTGGAAATCCTAAGGAGAAATTTTGAATTTTTGAATTTCGAACTTTGAATTTTGATTTTTTAATTTAGATTTGTGATTTTTGAATCTTGAATTTATAATTTTATAATTTTGAATTTTGAATTTTGAATTTTGAATTTTGAATTTTGAATTTTGAATTTTGAATTTTGAATTTTGAATTTTGAATTTTGAATTGAAAATGAAAATTGCCTACCGATGTTTGTAGTGTACACAAATACAGAAAAAGAAACGTATGTTCCTACTACAAAGAAGTTTCAAACACCTTGAACCTAATTACGATGGAGTCCGAAATGCCCCAATATCTCACAGGGCAATGTGACAGCCTGGATATCCTGTTTCCTTGCAGTTTTTTTTTAACAAATATGTATTTTGAAAATACATATATGTATATATAAAAATAAATTTTCAAATTTGTTGATTTTTTATTTAAACCAGGTGTGACTTTTGTTCGACTCTCTGTATTACTTCTACTAATGTCATCTCATAATGCCTTTTTCTATACCTTTCAACCTCATACAACAAAGATTTTTTAAACCGCAATCTCATTCCAGATTCTTTTGTCGACATAATTCATCAAATGTCATCGCCAGGAAACATTTCCATCTAACATGACAGCCACCTCTTTAACCGTACGAAATTCTCCAACCCTATCTACCTATGAAAACTGACTGACGTAACATTGAATGAAAAACTTTTTACTTGATAATATCTCTTCTTCATTCAATAGAGTTCGATAACTTCTATTCGAATACGTATGTAATACTACATGGACGTTTAGTTCGACTACCATCACTATCGGAATACTTACTTGTGATATTGCGCCTGCAGGAAATTAAATTCCTCCTTTATTCGATCACAGCTTTCCACCACAGTGAATTTGAATTGCTGTCCGCCTTGTGGGGGTCCCTGTAAGAAATGGAAAAAAAATTAAAGCCGGTTAGAAAGAAATGTTTAAAAGGAAATCTTGATAAAAGTTCAATGCAGCGAATATGAAAACTATTCAGAAAAAAAAATTTAAAATTGACTTACTTTATCGAAAAATTTAGAGTCATTGTCCTGACTGTCTATAAAATAGCAGCTGAATGTAAAGGACGAGGAGAGGTAACAACTATATTATGATGGCAGACTATTTATGCAGTTAAAATAATTTAAAAAGACATCAAAAAGGTTTCTGAAACTAATGATGTACTCATACCATACCATCCAGAGGATATTAGAAACAAAACTCAAACATTAAATTCCGATAAAATTTCTAGACGTAGTTCGAAGTTAACTTCTGCAAATTCTGGAAGGTTCTCTTCAGAGGAAATAAAAAAAACTGAGTACAATTGCTTCGCTTCCCACCCGACAAAAAAAATCGTTTCCGTTACAACCGAGACACCGTCAGCCATGTCCTTTGGATTGTGAAAATCATTGGAAAATTGTATAAAGCCATTACTGCCACTGACACAACGCAGCGCACTAGTGAGTAAAAGTTTTTATAGGACTTTTTCTAGCGTTTGACTATGTAGTTTGCTCCAGCCTGTGCTGGTGATAATGGCACTTAGTTACGTGACCGCAGACTATTCTTTGTGCATTTGATGCTGAGTGAAATTGAGTTGAATTCTAGGAAATGACACTTTCAGTTTTTCATATAGAGTGTTTCATAATTCCATACAAACCAAGTTGTGCGGAAAACATGAGGCAGATTTGCGAATAACTTTCGATTCCCATGCAATGAAAATAAAATCGACTAAGGGATCCAATTCCATAATTAAAATAAATAATTTTTTTAAGCTTTGAGCTTTCCGCTTCTAGTTTCCGAACTATTCCTCAATCATTGTTAAAAAATATAATTCAATTTTTCTTCAAAAAAAAGGTACAGTATCTGTCCTGAATCTTTCTTTAAACAAAAATTTAGAGAAGTCCAAGGTTACACCCTTAATGTCAGAATGTCGGAGCGTCGGAGTGTCGTAGCTTAGTGCAAGAGCAGCCATTTTCGTTTCTTCTCTAGAGTAGAGCTAAGACTGTAATCATAACTGATAGTTGGAACATCCAAATTGAATACGTAACGGGTGAGCTTGCATCATTTAACATCCATAAAATCCGTTAATTTTTAAATTGAATTTAAGCAAAGGCCTTGCATTTTGAAAACCTATCCGCACATCCAGTTAATTGTCTGTCATATTGAGGACTCTCAGGCAAACAAAAATGACCCTACTACTCTGTTCCTCGACAAAGTTTATATCCACCCCAATTGGCTTATTGACTTTTTCTTCTTATAACCCCATCACCCCAAATAGAACCATCGAACATAAAAACATCAACAAAATTACACAAACATCTGCCGTCAATCAGACGGCAAAATATCAAAAAAAAAAAGCCAATCAGCCCTTCATACTATCCCTTAGTGAACTTCATCGCCCTGCACTTTAACAAAACCACATAATGCTAATGCAGTCAACCAACGAGAACGGGAACGGCAACAGAAACAATGCTACCGGAGCTAGTAACAACGATCCAAATCAAGCAACACTAAGGGAGACCGAATCGAACGCGAGGAAATATACATTGGATAATGAAATTTTCGAATTACATAAACATATTTGTAAAATTTTTAATGGAGAACATAATTGCTAATAGATAACCAAATGAATACTTAAAATATATATATAACGTAACGTAAAGAATAAAATTAACCGAACCAGGCAGACGGCTCTAAGCCATGCCTTATATTTGTTTTGAAAATATGTAAAAAATATGTACTTAAATTGGAATCCTTGAATAAACATTTTATCTATCTATCTATCTATCTACTATCCCTTAGTCATTATATTGTCATGGCCGCATCTCTGCAGCCCCACCAACCCATCATCATCACCGTTATCGTCATCATTCAACAAACTTTCCAAACCCCGACCAGCTCCTTGCTTGACGGCCATTGTTCATAAATCTTCGCCTAACTTTTGCATGTCACTGTGCGGTTGGTGTGAGTGAAGTTTTGAAGAAGCCGCTCTCTTACACCAAGTCCGTTTCACTTATTTCCGCCTCACTTGGCTTTTCCTAACATCAAAACGACTTCCAAAAGTGGACCGACTATAAAGATGATAATCATCGCAACCCGACCGTTATATACAGTACCACGCCGTTACTACCCCTTCTTTCTCGTGTGCCTTGTTGTCCTCATTCCTCGCGGTTAAAGTATTACTCGTATATACGAAAATTTACTGGGTGCACATAAAAAAAAGAACTTTGTGGTTGATGGTTGTTCCCGCGGGACGAGCACAGATCCAACCGAATTGGGAGTTTTTGGCGAACGACTGCGACTATACGGGAAGGTCACACAATGTACACCCGAAAAACCCGTACAACAAAAGATTTTCAGTTGGTCGGGTCTACCGCACCAATTTGGCTAGCATAAATTGAAATTCAAGCAGTTTACGACTCAATTTACGACTTGACTTTGCCAACGTGCTCTGAGTGCCGGCACCGCCTCGTGCCCCGCCCCGCCGGTGGTTTTCCAGGGTACGAACAAGGACAATTACTATGTGCGGAGAGAAGTTTTTGTGTTAGTCGGACAAACTTACATACAGCTTGCTTGCTGGTGCTTCTGCATTCTTTTTTAATAAATTGTTGGAGCATGTTATTTTTTCGGAGAGAAGATGAGAGGAAGAGAGGAGCACAACAAAAAGGAATGAGAATTTTGGATGACTTAGCGAAGTCGTTTTAGTAAAATTTCCGTTTAGTAAAGTTTGCTCTTTGTTGGAGTGAGCTTAGCGTCGATGCCAGAGATAAGTTTTTCGGTCAAATGTTATCACGTTGTTTGATTTAAAGGAAGACAATTTTTTGGAATGCAGGGTAATAATTACTGTTAGAGCCAAGGGTTTATCGCGGAGCAATTAAGCTATTTCGGTTAAAAGTAATTAATAATCGCGTTGGGGATGCTTAGGCAAAATATTGCTTGAAAATCGACGAACTCCATCCGCTGAAAATCCACCTAATCAGAATCCAGTTGTTCAATTCATAAAAAGGAAATCTAAGTTTTCACTCTATAAAGTTCATTTGTTTTACGTAAACAGTTTGAATTTTAAAAGGAACGCATTTTGTTGTACATAAGTACTAGATTTTGGATGGGTGGATTTCAACTTAGTGGAATATGATTGGATGGATTGGAGGGATTTTCTCAGTTTGAATTTTAAAAGGAACGGATTTTATGGTACATACTGGATTTTCGATGGGTGGATTTCGACTGAGTGAAATATGATTGGGTGAATTTTCTCCTGAGTGAAAATCCAACCGCCAAAAATCCACCAAAAGTCCAAATTTTCACCACTTCCACGATTACAGTCTGAATTTTATAAGGAACAGATTAGTACTGGATTTTGAATGGGTGGATTTTGACTGAACGGAATCTGCCTGGAGATGTTTCCTTCTGAGCGGAAAACCACCCAGTGAAAATCCGCCTAATAAAAATCCAGTTTTTCAATCGTAAAGAGGATATCTCAGTTTATCATATACTAAGTTCATGAGTTTTACGAAAACATTTTGAATTTTGTAATGAACGGCTTTCAATGTATACTGGATTTTGACGGGATGGATTTCGACTGAGTGGATTCCGTCTAGAGAGATTTCCTTCTGAATAGAAATCCACCAAATAACAATTCAGTTTTTTTTTAATTCCGAAAGAGGAAATCTCAGTTTTTTATCTACGAAGTTCATTAGTTTCACGAAAACAGTTTCGAGTTTTTTAAGGAAAGAACCTAATGTACTGGATTTTAAACGGGTTAATTTTCACTGAGTGGTGTCTGATAGGATGGATTTAGGCCAAGTTATTTGGAAGTGATCCTGAACGGGAATCCACCCGGTGAAAATCGACCTATTCGAAATTCAATTTTTCAATCCCTGAAAAGGAAATAAATAATGAACGGAATTTAAAGTACTGGATTTTGACTGCATTTGGAATCTGACTGGTTGGATTTCGGCAGAGATTTTTTTTGTGAAACTACTGGAACGACTGGATTTTGTCATTAGTCGATTTCATACCAGAAGCAAGCTCCTGCCTTCCAACTTTTACACTACACCCGACTTGATCATTATCTTCTCAAGGATTACAAACTTGTCAACACCCACTTCTATCCACACTCTTACACCTCGTTATTCTCAATAGACTCTTTCTCTTTCTCGTCCTCCACTTAATTTACTCATCGTCAAGTCGTTTTATATTTGAAGACGAAAAATTCGACTGCAAGTACCGAATGATAGCTTACTAGCGCATACTACACATATAAAAGAACCAAACAACCAAAAAGGCATGAAAAAAGATAACGTGTGACGCTATTAAGCCCTTCTCTCTTTGTCCTTCATCTTCACATGTTGTAAAAGTTGTACGTACGTAACGTTTCGTCCCCGTATATAAATGGAGTCCTCATCTTAGTCCTTAGTAATCGTCCTATTCGTATAGTAGTCGTCGTCAACGACATTATCCTCATTCCTTTCAGAAAACCAAAAGAAGAGAAAAAAACCCAACGCGACAGCAGGATATACACTCCCTTGTCATTTTATGTTCAGTGATATGAAAGGAAATATTCGAGAGTCATAAGGAACGAATAAAAGACGACTACGACGACGATGAGAGCTATCGAGCGACAATACAACAACTGTATACAAACGTTCATATGGTACGCGCCAGTGAAAAGGAAGAAAATTACGTCTGAAACTTCTGGTCGTAAATCGAATCATGTTCGTCCTGTATGGTGGATCGTCTATACAACAAGCCCTCAAAGCGCACAAGGATTCTTTCGAATCCGCTATTTATATGTGTACAGTGCTGAGTAACGTCCTTGCTGCTTGCCTGGCTTTTGTATGTGTTGTTGGAGGTTGAAGTACCGATGTCGGTGCGGTCTTTGTACAAAGATCCGCGCAGCATACCTTTATATCCTTTCGTTGCACCTACACTCGCCCCGAAGCAATTTATCCCAAGTTTCTTTTATTTTCCTCTCGTTTTATTTTCTTCTACATTTTTTTTCTATCCGTTCTTGTGGCAAAAAGGATACCATCGTACCGTACCATACCGTACGACGTCAATGACGACTATTCATTAATCCCCTCGGCACGGCACTCCTCACCCGGCGCCGGCCGTCCCAAAAAAGGAAGGAAACTAAAGGATCATCGTAGCATAGATAAAATACCCTTGGGGATTTCTTTAAAAACGCACCGCGCCCCCAATAAAAAGAAAACGACTGGAACCGACTGGGGGTATATGGTGAAGGATATAATACACAAGGGTTCTCGTATAGCGACCAAAGCAGGATAAAAGTTTTTTTTTGTGCTTGCCGATTTTTTTTCTAGTGAGGGGATGTTGGTTCTTTTCAAAACACATAAAAAAAGAAGGTGCAGCCAAAGACCCGACCACTTTTTATCACTTCCATTATGTTCAGGCGAGTCGAGTCCTCTTTTGGCATATAGTCAGTCGTTTGTACGTTCGTTGGGTCGGCCGTGTCGTTGTCATCGACAGCACGTTTCACCCCGCACGCGGCGAAGCATGTATACAGCAGTCCTTTCGACCTCTTTTAGCCGACGACGACATCGACGTCGTCAACGTCCTTGTCGTCTTGCGTTCCATATTATATCTCTTTTGCGGACTTGTACTGAATTATTCAGGACAAGTAGCAGTAGCTGTGAATCGGATAAGGATTCTTTGCTCTTTCTGTCGATAGCTTCTCACCGTTATGTTGTATGGTTCCGTTCGTAAGTTTTTTTTTTTGCAGTCAGACAACTCTACTACTTCGTCTACTTTCTATGGCACGAAAACAACCCCTAAGGGTGCTTATAGTCTTGTCTATATGCGGTGCGAGTATGTTTGTGTGCCTTTTGAAACGGTGTGATGGCGATGGTAAAGTCTTAGTCTTCTCTAAAGGATGAAAGCAATTGGGAGATTACGACGAAGAATCTTGCACGGACGAAAGCAAATCTCGGGATAGGGAAACGTTGCGGAGGGATGGGATGATATAAAAGTATTTCTCATGTCCGGACCTGAATAGATGATTTGAAGACGTGTTACCTTCGTCTTCTCATTTTGTATGTACGACAGCCGGCAGCAGTAGGAGATAAGGTGGGGTCCGCCCGTGACGTATGTCTTTCGAAGTTGAAATTAATACCCAACAGGCATAATGCATGAAAAGCATCAGGACGACACGATAGCGGGGGGAATTGATCACGAATATAGATTTCAGAATGACGTCGAAGGGATAATTATAAAAATCGGCGTAGTGGAAAGTGTAATCCGATGAACCGTAATCCTGTCGAGACCGACCCCAGCGCAAACGTGATTCTGGGTCAATCAATCCTCCAACGCGCGTTCTCATCAATATGTGAAGCTTATCGTGGAAGGTATATGGCAAATATAAGCCGGAAGGCATGCAAGAGCCATTCATCTCTCTTAGCAACACCAAAGGGTACAGTTAGGCGATTAAGTTTAACAGTCAAGAGTAGTCACTAGGGTAATTTTTCGTCTTTCCTCAAGGAAAATTTGTTGTAGTTCGTCTAGTACTCTCTACAGAGACACTTACGAGCACCTCTCTGCGTCGCTCAACGATATAGTCACGTTATGTACAAACATATCCAGTTACCGTCTTCCACATCATTGTGTCCGTGTTTTCAAGTTGAACAACAACCGACGACATGAGTGTATGCTGTGTATGATTTCACCCTTAAGAGCTATTTACGAGATTTAAGCTCTGCGAACCGTAGAGAACTTCAGCAGAACTCTCAATGGAAACGAAGAGGTGACACTATACGAGTATGTACATTACGAACGAGTATAATTTTGCCCGGTTGGCGACAGAGGGTGGAATTTTAATGGGCTTAAATTTGCTTTTAATGGTTTCAGAGGACGACACGTCGGGGGACCATCAAGAAATCAAGGATTCACTAAGACGTCCTGCCCGGCCCCCCTTCCGAGTAACGAGGGTGAAGATAAACATGTCTCGTCATCGAAAACCGTTATTCGCTGCTGGCTGTTTTTTGTCGAGTAACACAACGAGAGAGTGATTAAGTGTTTATTGTGTATGATGCGGTAGTTTCAAGTTGGGCTTGCCAAGGCAATAATGTGATGAGACCGGCGACGTCGGCGCGGGTCATAATTCATAAGTTGTCGTTTCGGGGGTGGGGAGATTGTGAGAAATTGCGTTATGATGACATAGTCGTGATAAGGGTGTAAAATGAAACGTTTTATGTGGTTAAGGATTAGTTGGTGTTTATTATGGAATACGGATTTGATGTATGATTCGTGGTTGTGCGGTGATACTGTAATTTAAGAGGGAGAGAAAGACAAGGGGCAGAAGGCAACACTTTTACGGGAGAAATAATTTTTATGCTAAGCTTGAACATCCATCGAGCTAGAGACGAAAAGACCCGGAGACGTTATACACGAAAGCTTAATGCAAAAAAATCCCCAAAGCAAAAAAAATCTAAAACAGATTACTATCTAAGCACAAAATCGCCAGAAGAAAACCTATAATTCGAATTCCCCCTAATGACACCATATCTCGAAATAAGAAAAGTCCCCAACTAATTCCCATATGTGAATCCCCCAACCCATACAAACAGAACCCCCAAAACTTAAATCTGCAAAAATGAATGCCAATGCCATTCAATAGCTCCTAAAATTTTTATTTGACTTACCATAGTATAGGGAACCGAATGAAAAAACATCCAAACCTAAACCCATCAATTAGAATCCCCAAATTCAATTATGCATAAACAAACGCCAGCACCATTAAATAGCAAATCTACAGATTTATTTTGAGAAATTGGATTTCAAGATTTTGTATATTTGGTGACGAAGTATGTTTTTGTAGATTTTGAGATTGGGGATTCTATTTCTAAGGTTTTGGGATTGTGGAATTTTTTCTGTGTAAGAATTTTTTGTACATATAATCCGCCAGGTTTTCTGACCTTGATTAAGGGGCTTATGTAAACTTTAGAGATTTCGGTTTTGCGGATTTTCTGATTGGGGGGTGTATACACGAAAGCCTAAGAAAATCGCAAATACAAGTTTTTCAAAAAACTAATTCTCCAAGTAGAAAATTCCCAAACTAAAATCTTATAATTCGAAATTCCCCAAAAATAAAAACTCTCAAGTAATCCCCAAAAAACTCCATACTAACTTACTTACTTGTTTCAAACTGGAGTCCAAAATCACTTATGTGGGACTAAAGTTTAACTATGGTCACACCTTCCAATAAGCTAAATCCATACAAACAGTATCCCCAAACTCAATTATGCATAAATAAACGTCAGTGCCATTCGTTGGCGATTAATCATATAAATTTATTCTGTGAAAATGGAATTGGGGATTTTGTATTTGCGGACACATATTTTTAGAATTTAAGATTGGGAATTCTTTGTTTCTGAGTATTTAGGTTTAGGGATTTTCATCCGAGTCAGGATTTCGTATCCATATAACGCGGTCCAGTCCAATCCGGATTTTGAGAATTGTATACATTTTTGAAATTTCTTTTTTGCCTTAAAGGGTTCTATGGTCTTTCTGATTAAGCTAGACAAATCCTTGATTTCGATTAATTTTCTTTTTCCTGAAAATAATAGTGAGAAATTGAAGCGTTGTTTATTTTTATGGTGAACCAATAACAAAAAAAAAATCCAAATAGCTCAATCTCCACAAGAATACCAACAAAAACGGTGTTTGTCCCTGTCCCTATATAATCTTTAAAGCTTCTGCCATTGCTTACAAACGGATATAGACAAATACGTTTCGTACATGTACAGACATAGCAAGAGAGCAAGATAAATGTTTTAGCACACGCAAAGGATTTTATCAACCATGCACACATTCACAATCCTGTGACTTGTTCATGGGAGTGCGGCTCATCATATCCTCCCAAAAAGCCACCCCCATCTAATCTGTGACTACACACATAAAGTACAACGACGGCATCAGGGCTTACTACCGCCGACATCGCAGATGTTATAGTCGTCTTAAAGTGCAATGTTATTCCTCGGCGTGTCGCTTGTTTTGTTCTATGTCTTTTCCCACCCCTAAGTATTGCAGAATGGCTTGGGCTATGCTAACAAGGATATATCCTGTGTACACGAGCATACATTCTATATAAAGCTTTGAATTGTTTCTAGTGTTTCTGCTATACCATCCGAGCCCCACTGTACATTTGAACGTACATAGAAAACAAATCCAAAAACGAAGGCCCGGACTGAATTGTGTTTCGGGGAGGGCTTATTTGCGGATGCGGAGAGAATTTGTTCATATCATGGTTTTTCAGGGTGACTGCGTCTCTCGTTGATTCGATTCCTTTTTAGCCATGATCCCCTCCGTTGTCTTGTTTATATCCACGTTGATAGGTTTGCTTTTTGATTTCGCACGAATGACGACGATGACGACAAAAACAAGGACCACGAGGACACCAGCTGTATAGTATATACGAGAATAGTAGCCGCTTCTTGTCAATGTCGGAAATATACCGGGATGGGAATTTAACTGTTTGCTTGGGATGATACAGAATGAGAGCGATAGGGATGAATTGGATGAAATGATAAGCACATGGAAATATCTTTATGGGGTGCGTTTTGCCAACGCATGAAGTGATTTTATATATGGACACCCATCTCTTAGCACAACAGCCAAAAATACCCTACAGCAGTGGTCGGCAAAGTGTAGCACGCGGGTCCTTTGCGGCTCTTTAGATCTTTCAGTATGGCTCTTCAATGACTCAAAGCAAATTGAAACTATGCCCTAATTTTACGATACGGCAATTGTTGGAGATACATAAAAAAAGTTCTGAACGAGTTCGGTAAAAAAAATGTCCTTCTTTGTTTGTAGAAACTTGCAATGTTATGGTCTTTGTGTTTCAAATTATATTTAAAACAAATGGAAGCTAAGGTTCCTTACTGCCATTAATTAGTACGTTTTCAAAACATATTTTTGGAGTAGCTGTTTTCCATTTCATGAAGTAAGAAATACGTCAAAATGACAAAATGTGGTATCCATTTTATGGCGGTACAGTACCTAAAGGCCCTTATTGGTCCTGTCTCCTCAGAGAAGACATTATCCTTTTTTAATGTCGCCACTTTAGAGGCCGGGATTTTTTAGCAATCATCAGACTGTTTTTTGTGTGTCATGTCACAACCGCAATGTAGAGTCCACATGTGAGGCTACAGCCGGAATGGTGTATAGGTTATGAAGGAATTCGCTAACTCAGTTAATCGTTACCAAACCTCTAACCAGAGATAAAGAAACTCTGGGACATGAGTGTCCAACTCAAGCCCTGGCCTGGACCAAAAAACACTTTTATCAGGATTGAAAAACCTATACACAAAATAAAATTTTCGAAAATATTTCTATAGAAATAAAGAACGAGTCAAGGAAGAAGAAGAGAAGAAACTTTTAATATGTGCCTATAAATTCCAATCACCAACAACCTCGGGACTATAAATTATCCTTAAGGAATTCCGTCTTTTGGAAGGTACTACAAAAAAAAAAGTAGAAGCTCTACAAAATATGAAAATGCGTAAAAATATTGTTGATCGATAAGTAACCACTATTTGTGAATTGATTTCCGCCTAATTTTGGACAGATAATAAAAGCATTGTCGCTTCGGCCATTTAGAAATATCGATAGGTCACTGGAAGTCAGAATTATTAGAATTGTGCCTTTTAACCAACGGGACTACAGAGGTTCAACAATTTTGACAAGGCGTTTTCCATTGAAAGGTCGAAAGGCCTTGCTTAACACACGAGCTGAAATTGTACAAACAGGAAAACTTACATAGATGCATGTGACAATCGCGACATTGTCTTCCTTGCAAATTTTAGAAAATTGCTGACCAAGTAAATTTCGAAATCCGATATATCGTAGAGTTCCGACTGAACGTGGTAAATTCTGATAGAAATATTTTCTATTCCGGCTGTCATTCATTTTGTGGCATTTTGCTTGAAAAATATCACAGCAAACTACACAAATCTGAATAACTATGGTACCATCAAAAGTTAAGTCAAAACTCACGCTTCAACAATATTTTGAGGTGAAAAAATCATCCCTTTATAAGGATTCAAATGCTTTTAGTCGTTCGTTTTTAGCAAAGTTTGAGCTCTGAGCGTATAAGCTACAAGAGAGCAACGAGATATTCTTGCCACATTTAACGGAAACCGTTAAATAAATTAATATTCGTGCATACAATAAATTGCTTATACTCGTACAATGCGAGAATCTTCGATCAAACCCTTTTCTACAACACACAAAATTCCTTTACACTGTTCATATCATCTTCAAGCTTCCAAAAAAGACATGTTACCTACTTAGCGAAATTTTATAGACGGTAAATTCAATTTTGAATTTTCGATGTTGTTTCACGCAATGGAAAGGCATCATTATGAACAATTTATTTACCGTAACCCAGTAACTGTTCTAAATGGCTTTTTCGAATTCTGTGATACAACCAATGCGTACCAAATTTGGAAAAAAAAATCAACACGGGGAGAGACAGCAGCAATAAGGGTTTCTACAATTTTAAACTGCATTCAAAAATCGCGGTCGCTCTTAACTCTGTCAGAGAAAACAATTTTAGTTTTTTCATATACCTTTCCTGTTATTTCACACATGAAGCGTCTGTAGCCATTCTTTGGATTCTTAGTTCTGTCAAACTCCGTATAAAAAAAATTACAGCTGAGCATGAATGTTACGGGGAGATTCACACTTCCGATAGGATTTATTTAATCCACGATTTGATAACCAACTGCACCATATTGTACTGCAATTTGAATAATGCAATTACAATGCATTTTGAATTTAGTGACATACAATTCGATCTCACATCCAGGATTTTGACTGTATTAATATTTATCTACACCAGGATTTGTTGGTAAGTCTGTATCGGCTATAAAAGGAAAAAAAATAAAAGTTAAGTGATTTTATTCCGATTTTAGAAATGTTGTTAATACTTTGTAAGCCAGCCATATTTAACAATTTGGGAATCAAGCATCAATCGACGAATCGTCAGGTTGTAAAAATGAGGGAGCTCAAAATTGCAGAGGTCGTTGGAGCGGGAGATTTAAAAAACCTACTGACGGCAAATATTTAAATCTGCCATTGACCATGTTGGTATTTTATTTCTCTTTCTAATTATAGAAAACTTCCGCGGAAATCCAGCCCTGGATCGATAAAACTTGCAAATGTTACTTTTACAATTAAGCGATGCATCCTCCAGCAAATTCGTAAAAAAGGAGTGTCGAAAATCTCGTTTTGAAATAAATGACTTCATTAACATATGATTTCAAAAATACATAGTTAGATCTGCCTATACTCCAAATGGCAATTGTCTCTCTTAGACGATCAAGTCATATGCGAATTGGTTAAAATTGACTAACGAAAAGCTAGTTTTGAAATTACTGAAGCTGAAGTAATTTTTGAAATCAAAACATGGGATACCGTTAGGTCGGCAGGTACCAATGTAGTTGTTCGATTTACAATTCTTTATCTCAGAATTGTGAATCTACTAGTCGCATGTTAAACCCTTCAGATCTAGCCTATAATACGTTTAAAATGTTTGTTTTTTTTTTAATTGGAATCAAGACCTTAATACCGAATTTGGCAGTTCTAATCAAATTTAAGTCCCTTATCCTTCAACTTCAAATTGGATCATCCAAACCCCATACATTTAACGAGGTTGCTTGTGATGTGGATCCATTAATTATATTATAAATGCTATGTCGTCTGGCGTAGCTCGCTGATATTGTTTGCTTCAAATAAACATGTGCGAAGAGCTGGCATGTCCTTTTCTCCCAAAAACCCAAAGCCACCGTCGTGTTTCATCGTATCTAATCACACGCTCTCTATACTGTCTCTGCGTATCGCCAAAGGTTCATCCATTAATTTTCTACTGAAATGCAACAGCATTAACGATTGTTTGTATACATCGAAGTATGTATAGTTGTCTGTGAGCCACGAGCCCCGTATGGTTTTTCGGGGTACGAGGTAGCGCGTACATATATTTTGTACACAACATACATACAGACACCGGGCTCCCAATTGAATTAACTCTTGTTTACGGACAAATATTTACTTTCTGCGCTATTTTCCTTTATACAAACTGTTTCACCCTCCGTAATGTATACGAACGAAACGAACCCTTCACTTTTCGTATAAAACCGCACCAAACCCATAAGCCCATTTATAGCTAGATCCTGACACATATCGTATCGTATAGCGAGAAATAGACGACGATAGCGATAGAAGCCGTCTCGTCATTGACGTTGTCATGTATGTACCAGTGTTGTGTTGAATTTACCATATTGTCGCGGGAGTTCCGTATAATCATTATCGACATTTATATGGGGTTGCAAGCTGAGGCGAGCGTTATATAGCTCCGGCATCTTGTTTGTCTAGTATGCCTTCTGCCAGCTTGCTTGTTTTGCGCTAGAGATAGTCTCTCTCCATATTCACGTTATTTTATGCTGGGTGGGTATCAACACTAGAGGGTCGAACAAAAACGTGTTTGTTCTCAAAACTCTTGTTTTTGTTATCTGTGTCTATATTTGCCGACTGTATGTTGGGTAAATAAAATAAACATTGCGTGGACGACACGATACACCATAGAGGCATAGAGCACCAACCAGCAGACCAAAGTTCGTGACTGGATACATAAATAACTGTCTTTCAGTGGGTAAACATAATAAAGTATTGAGGAGAATTTATGCGATGATGATGAATTTATATTTGCTATTTCGAAATGTCATAATATTCGCACAGAGGCATCTGGCATTACCGAGTTTCGACCTACGGCAGGACATTGGCCTAGGACAGGGGTGTCAAACTAAAACACTGGCGAGGGGCAAATTACACTGTCTTTGGGCCTAAGGAGGGTGAACAATTCGAAAACGTTTACAGAAATTCATTTTCAAAATTTGATTACAGCAATTACTTTTCGAATATGACTATAAATAAAAATGACTAACAGTCTTAGGATAATACAAAAAAAATCCTTAAAAACTGCCATCTTTTGAGCACACTAAATGTTAAAATAACAAAATTCCATTGAACCACTATTTGTGAATTAATTTCCGTCAAATTTTGGACAGATTATTAGGTTGCAACGATCATCCAAAAGCATCCAGCTCGCCCAAAATAACTTAGGAAGCCAAAATTATTCTTTATGCTAAAAGCATAAATTAACTTTCAATAGACAGGTGATTTACTCGCCAAATACGGAATTACCCAAGTCGTTGTAACCTGCCATGCTTTCCACATAAATCCAAGGTGTTAGTCCCAATATGTTCATGATATAGATGCGAATGCTCGGCAGATAACTATCAGGTTCTTCTGAACCGGATTTCGGGACAAAACAATTTCAGGAAGGGGCTTATTATTTCCAGACGGATTTTAGTATTTTTGAAAACCTTTTTCTTTTTTCAAGATTTTATCATAAACATTTGTGTTGATACACATTGTGTTGCTTTCCCGCTTGTGAGATGAGCCGCGAGTTTGACATTCCTGGCCTATAACATCGGCTTAGTCATATCGCATTCTAGAATATAAGAAACTAATGCAAAATGTCGAAAATCTTCCTCGATAGGAACTAAGCGCGGTCAAATTTTTACCGTTATATTGGGAATGTCATCTTGCAACTAGATTATGCATTTTCCAAGGCTCTCAAAGATAATGTAAAATCAAATTGTGTGCTCCTAAGGGAGCTATTCAAACCGAAAAAAAAGGGTATTTTCGGTGATTTTCGATTTTTCAGAAGTTTTCTATAACGGTAACGCAAACTGAAAGGTATGTATACAAGTCCGGAGGTAATGTGGCCTAAAATTTATACCAAAAGTTTCAAACACCCTTGACTTTAGCCTTTTTTCCGGAGATGTAATTTTGGCGTAGCGACAAACCCCATAGAGACATAGAGGAAACATCGTCACGTTCTAAACGGTTGTCACACACGTGATAACAACATCTCAAACAACAACGGACAACATTACCAAAGCAACAAAAAAACTTTTCCATTTGTCGAAACGACTTTCTTTTCTCGCCTCATTTTTTCATTTTTGTCTGCCATGTTTTGCCATGAAATCCTCCGCATTCGGACCGGAAATATACAAAAAAGCCCTCCAAACAACATTCTAGTTAACTTTTTTTGTGTCATCCAACTTCTATGATTTTCTTTTCTCGGCAAAAAATATATTTTCCTTTTCACTGAAACTTTGTCCGCACTGTGAAGTCTTTCTTTCATGCATAGTAGTTCTCTTCGTTTCGGTTCGTTCGTCTGCCCAGCATTCTCGGTATCAAGGTTTCCGGTCGATTCTGCCAAAAAACAGCAACCCACCACCATCACCAGACGACACGACTATATCGTCGTTGCCGCGTCGAAACACGAGCTCGTTGAAGCCATAAAACTTGAAAATAAAAACTACAAGGGAATGTACAAAAAGTCGTACAGTCGTTCGTCGTATCGAGATTGCATGGTCTATTCAGAGACAACCTACTACTGTCATGGTTAAATACAGCTAACTTCCGTGCAGTCAAGTGACGGAGAAGGCGCAGCAGACTCTCGTACACAACGAACCAGGACAACTAGGACGATCATGCTACTACTGCTGTTGTTGCTCATGATGATGATGATGTCGACAGCGACATATTCCCGGCGTTGTAGTTTCCGATGGTGCTGTCGGTTCTCATACTCCTTACATTCCAACCCTATTTATATCAGCAAAGCGTAAGCGAGCTCCTTGCTCCTTCTGCTAGCTTTTGGGGTTGCTGATTCGAAAAAGTCATCGTAGAAATACTATTGCGGATATAGGTACGCCAGGCATGTTGAAGAGATAGTCGAGTACAAAACTATAGCACTGAATGAATTTCGTGTTGTTATGCTTCACCTGCGCGCTAGGAGAGAGCTTGCTTTCAAATTGACCTCCCCCCTCCCACAGGAGAGTGCGGCGGAGGAAACTGTTTTGTCCTCCATACGCTTGGATTTTCACGATGATGGGCTCTTTAGAGTATGCGGCTCTTTCCAATGCTTAACCGGTTAACGGGGATAGTTTTCAAAGTTTCTACGATACCCATAACTCTTGAAGTGTAGTAGAATAATGTTGTGCGAATAGCTTAGCTAGGTATCAAGGATACAGCGTAAAATGAAAACCTGGCACTACTAGTCCGAAGAGTGCACTAGAGCATACAATGGATGAATGATTTAGGAATTGAGTAGACTTGTTACCGAGTGTATAGCCAACGAGAGCGGAAGAGTTGTGCGGATATGACTATGTGGTAGTTGGTTTGCAGTGTTGTTGGGTTAAATTTGCGAAAGAGGGTTGGAGTGGTTGGAGCACTTAGAAGTTCTGGATTCATACTAAATTCGCATACTTTCAAATGATTGATTGTTTTCATGGTTTTATTACGAAATCCAGCTGTTTGAAATCCATCAAACAAAATCCACTTGGACAAAATCCCCTCGGTCAATATCCAGCCACTAAGTTTCGAAAGCGGTAATTATTTTGGCGTTTGTTTAAAACCCTGCTTTAGTTTATACGAAAAGAATTTGATTTTCATGTTGTGGTGGATTTTGGTTTGGATGATTTTGCAAATAACTGAAAGCCATTTTTTGTTGGTGGCTGGCAGGTCAAATAGAGGGAGAAAGTTAGGTAATAATATTACAAATGTGAATAATGTAAAGTGCACCTAAATCAAAATTCACCTGTTCAAAATCCAGTGGAAGAAAAAAATCCACCTGGTCAAATTCAAAATGTGTTCATAATGACTTAATCGGAAAAGCACCTTATTGAAGATAATTATCTACTGGATGAGTTGTTGAAGAGGTGCATTTTAACTAGGTAGATTTTGATCGGATTTTGAACCCGATAACTGTCGACCCAAATCTCATAGACTCCGTTCATAGGAGTCTTATTACGAATTCTATATGCTTAAAAACCACCCTGCCAATATCAATAAAAATCGACCAAACCAAAATCCACCTTTTTAATTACCTATGGATGGATTTTGATTTTATCCGCTTCCTGTAGAACTCGAGCGTCCCCAAAGAAATCTAGGTGTGCTTTAGTCGTGAAGAGGGGATTTTATTGAAGAGGTAGATTTTTATTAGGAGAATTTTGACCCTGATCTCAAAGACTCCGTTCATAGGGGTCCAGTACGACATCTCTCCCTCTCTCTCTCTCTCTTGAAAAAAAAATCGGACAATATCCATCCAATCGAAATCTTTCCAAGTCAAAATCGACCTCTTTAATTACTGGATGGATTTTGATTTAAACGAATTACGAACCGAGTACCTCCACGAAAATCTGGAGGCATGAAATGCATGGCGGGATTTTTTTTACGCAAGTGGTTCACATCGACAACACTTAGAAAATTATTGATTAAGTCCACAGATAAGCCTTTGGGAAAAAAAATGAAAATTTGTAGTTGATTCCTTGTTTCGTCCGTGTCACAACGACAGCATATTTAAGGACATAAAATTGAGTCTTGGTTTTTTTTTCCTTTTGTACACTCTTCACTACTCATCTCCACCCCTTTGCCCTCTGAGGACGACTATATACACAACGCAATGAGTTCATTGCTACATTGTCATGCAAATGTTCCGAAACGTTAAAATTCTCGTCTTGCTCGGTGTAATTAAAGTTGATGGAGCCATTAAGCTGACGGCAGCAGCCTAGGCTCAGCTGTACGAATAATATTCATGAGGAGGCAAGGATGTTGATGTGTCTATAGAACCATGCGGCAAAAAAGCACAAACATCAGCACGAATTTCGGGTTTATGTGCGGTTTTCTTTTTGTTTGTGGTTTGTGTTGTGTATAATGACGGTGTCCTACTTAGAGACTGATAAGTTCGAATGATGATGATGAAAATGTCGAATCGCTTCTTCAAAAGCTCGTCAGAGTGGGATGCCACACTGTCGAGACTATGGTCGGACGAAAGGCATTGATAAGAATGATATTGTTTTTTTTTTTTTTTTTGATGTAAATGGCTATACGATGACCCATGGATATACAGGAGCAAATAAAGCTGTCGTCATGCAGAGAAAACAATTTTTTACGAGTCTGGCTGCGGGGTACTCATCAATCGCCTTGATTGAGATTTGGTTTACTGAAGCATAATCCTGGCTTACAGAGGAGTGTGGGCCGCTTAGTTTCTTTCGTGTACAATGGGCTTCCAATTTTATGAATTGTTTTCGCAATGACTTGATATTTTCATTTTTGAGTGGATTGAACTAACGGTACTCATTGTTTTGATTTCGAAAGTTACTGTCTTCAGTTATATACAAAATTCGATTCTTGTCACTCATTTGACTGACATAGTTCGACTCGTGACTCGATAAACGAACAGCTTCCAGTTTTATCATTCCCAGAATAACCTAACGGTATCCTTTAATTTTATTGCAAAAGCTAGCAGCTTTAGTCAGTTCAAACGTCGATCAATTTCAGGTTTTTAGCTATTTCAGTTTTTCGCGTACCTGCCGTAAAAAGAATGACTGGCAGACCATCGATTAGACTGTCCTAACGATATCTCAAACAAATCGGACTTATTTCCAGAATACATTTTCTTAATATGTACTTATATTTTGAATTAATTTGACAGAACCTTGCGGGCTTTTTTTCTTATGTTCAGCGACTTTTATTGGCAAAATTTGAAACATTCGTTGAGTTCGTTAATGGATGGTGAAATTGATGTGTTCTACCGAATATTGAAGCAGCTGAAAATATTGCGACTGTTTGGTAATTTCTGATCTTCACTCAGCGTTTTGAGGTTTATTAGTCAACGAACAAATTTCATATATTCGCTTGACTGACATAAGCGAGTAACCTTGCTACAATAATATTTGACTTTTTGGGCTCTGTCAGTGGTCGCATTTTAATAGAATTTTCAACAGTTAGGAAGATATAACAGGCAATTGTGTATTCTGTCCATTTCACTTATGGGAACAATATGTATGCCCACATTTTCAATATATGTATGTATTCCTGGTGTTCCCACGAAGGAAGGTGCAGAGATGACCAGAGCTCGTTTCTGGACAAAGCCCATCCCACGACATATTTCCTAATTTTTCCTGATCAATGATAATACGCATAGGTTGAGATCACTCGCTAGACAACGAAACTGAAAAGGCAATCCTCATGTACATATTAGCTGCTCCATATAGGTACTTACAAATAATACAAATTTAAATCCCTTTGATTCCTAAACATCATATCTTTCGGCACGTCCCAAAACAAGCCTTTCTTAACTATTCCTTTGTCATCATCCCGCACATGTATGTATTTACATTCTTATCATGCATACAATTTGAATTAATTTAAGCTTTCCTTTGTGCCGTCCCAGTTTCTATTCATTGTACCCTTAAAACCTCCCTCTATCCATAAGGACTCTATTCTCTTCTGGCCGTAATTCAAATTATGTCGCTTTCGTCTATCCTTAGAAGGAAGTACACCATACCAAAGAAACAAGCCCATCAGGACATCGACCGTTATCATTATTAAGTGTCACTTTGTATATTTTGTTCCCGCGCGAGGATATTATCTTGACGCCAGGAAAGATGTATCTCGGAAGGGTGCGTAATTCAAAGAACAAGAGCAGCTGAATTATATCAAAGGAAATCTTTGTGCGTTGTCGTCTGGTATGTGTATGCATGCGCATCTTGATTGAATGCAAAACAGATACCCCTTGTGAGCACAAATAGCACTTAATACTCGTATTTGCCGCACTGGACAGCAACACCCTGCAACAACATCCCTTTTCGGTCAAACTTACCAAGAGTAAAAGTCAAGAGAATGATTGAAGGGGAGAACAAAATTTATAGCACTGATGATGATGATGACGAGGCATCACACAGGATATTATTTATATGTACGAGTACGGTTGGAACGTCACAAAAACCCTTCGTGGCATTCACGGCACGCAGCCTATTATTATCGATATATATCGGGGTGAAACTTGGCGTAATTGTGCTTGCGGCACGCTGTTGTTTACTTTACGCTTGGCCGAGCAATTTTCATCCCCCAAGGGAAACATCGCATTGCGCTCTCATACCGCACCGTCGTGTACTATGATCAACGCTGCGTCACGTTGTCCTTCGAACTCGTTTTTGTTGTTTGTGCCTCGGAGCATGTAAACAAGGATTTAGACAAAATTGGTTTTCAACAATTGTGCTTCGAGGCATCATCAGCAAGGGCAAAATACGAGTATCAACCCTCGACATTGAAATTACATTTTGACTGCCATACGTATCAAAAAATACTTTACTCTCGTCGCGTCTCCTCTCGGCCATCTGCCGTGGTATCACCGAAGCATCGGAGCATTTGTCAATGTAGAAGCAGCGATGAGTGGGTGCCAGGACACGGTTGAGACGAGAGACGATTTTCTTTTTAATTCTCATTCATTACTTTGTTTTGGAAGGGTGCGAGCGTATTTTATTTGAACAGGCGAGACCAAGAGAAAATCGTTTTGTTCAAACGAGAGGGGTTTCAGTTAAGTAAATGTATAGAAGGCGAGTTCTATACAAATCTAATATGAAAGGACTATAGGGAAATAAGCGGATAACTACTACGAAAAATGGATTTGAAATTGCCAATTGAGAAAGAAAGATCGAAGAAGAGGGTGTTAAATTACACTACTCTAGGGTATTCGGTAATAATTAGGAGGTTGCAACAAATGTGATTAAAAAGTGAAAATATATGATCTAATTAAATACTGATTCAATTTTTTGGATGATAAAATATCAGTTGAACCTAAGGGCATTCCGACACAAGTAAATACAAGTAAAATATCGACACTTTTGTTTCGATACCAAGTACTTTTGGTATCGATATTTTGCTTGCGATTCCATTTCAGTATTTAAACGATTTAATTCAACGAACTTAAAGAGTACTTTTTGAATCTTCTTGTCACTTATTAACAAGGTTACAGTTGTAACCTCATTGTCTCATTACTCAGGGCGGGGTTTAACTTCAATGGCGCCTCTGGGCAGTAGCCAAATTGCCGCCCTCATCTACTGGTAAATGTCGCAAAACGCATGCGGGCGTATATGATTATGAACATTTGATATTTGCAGACTGCAGAGCCAAGGGAGGCTCTATCTTGATCTGCTGCGGGATTTTAATACGGCGTTTTTTTTTGTAATGGAATTTTTTGTAAAAATCGGGATTAAGAACGGTCGAAACTTTGTTTTTCCGAATTATGTAGGTATCCCTAAAAATTGTGTAGTAGTTATGAATGATACCAACTGCCTGGACACCTACTATATGCTGAACTTTTTTCCAATGTGCTTGATTAAGCCCTAATAACTATTGACCCGTATCTAGCATCATAAAATGAACCGAATTTAATAATAAAACACCACCTCCCGATGACAGCTGTCGATTATTTATCGAAAGCTCCAATAATTTCGCTATAACAAATCGTACGGACAATATATGTATACGACGATATCATCCCAATCAAAGCCGATTAGACACCAAACACCATCACAGACTCTGACAGAGAGTGCGTGGCGGACGGCGAAGGATGTTGTTTCCTATAGCCATTATCAACAGAATTCACATCATAATCATAATAACGCACCCTCAACAGTCAGGCCCCGGCACCCGGCAGTCATTCAATAAAAATGTAATACGCAGCACGTGATATTAATTTGTCGAGCATCACACACACCCGTCCTTATACCAATTGTGTGTACGTGATACGATTCCGAATATACTTTGTACAGCTCACACCCGCTTCGCGAGTCCTTTGCAGTGATGCGGTCAATATCAAACAACTTCGGACAGTGGTTATGCTGAACGACGAGGGGATAAATGTGTTTGCTCTGACGACGACGACGACGATGGTTTGCATATGCTCGACCACCGTTGAATAGCACAACACATCCCCCAAAAAACTGGTGTGTTTATGAATACAGAGAGTAGCCGTGTTGATTGTGACCCTCTTTACATATAATTTCCGAATTAAACGAGCACGCAACATTTTGAATGCACGGATACTTTTCAGCATGACCCTCCCGTATACCAAAAACCACCCTTCATGGTCACACGTAATGAAATTGAAAGCAAAAAATAATAATGTCACATCCTGTCTATATTTTTTGTATTTTCACCAAACGGACAGGACATCCCTTCGGACGGCAAAAAGCATCAGAAGCTCTGAAGGGAGACTATTCAGCTATATATGAAGAGCTTATAATAGCATATCAGACCGAAGGGTGCGTACCTTTACGAATAGGTTCCTGATGGACGCGCTAAACTGTTCAATATTATATCAAGCGGAACAACACGATTTTCAACCCTCAATTTTCTGCAATCACCTCGGCGATATATGTACATGCATACATATGCATATGCATAAAAACAAAATTATTTGTCCGGGGGAGCAGACGAACGAACAAGAGGGAAATTCCATAATCGACCGCACTGATCCATAGGATTTTGGGGTGGATTTGAATTAGGCATACGCAGGACGTTTGAGACGTGACGCGACGACGCACGCCTTGATAGTGAGGGTAGATATCGAGTAGAAAAACATTTAACGGCCGGTATTGCTTTAAGGCATGACATACAGACAGACAGTGCATACCCATAAAAAGGGAGATTATTGAGTTTGGAGTACCCTAGTAGAGTAGTTTCGAAATTCCAATAAACGGCACCCTGTAATACGAACGTACGAAATTGCACGATGCGATGGTTATCAGACAATTATGTGTAGTAGATTTGGGGGGAAAACAATAAAATTATAGCGTGAGGGCTACTACATAATATCGTATACACTATCTTGATGTAAATGTTGATTGGGTTGTGAGTGTGTCAGGCAGGATATGGTTATTATTGTTAAGACTATGTATTTTCAATTATGTTGGTAATTGACAGGAAATTTAGATAAGTTTGTGGATGAGAATGAATTTACGGAACAATCATTTGGAAAGGAAAGAGAGCTAAAAGGGGAGACTAAAACAGTCGTCGAGGCTAAGAAACACTGCTGCCAAAATCTGAAAAAAATATAAAAACCTTTAATCAGTAGGACCTAAGACCTAAAAGGAGGTCTTTCTTAAGGATGCTTATCACGACAGCAAATCTCTTGGTGATATCTATAAAAAGCGAGGGGCATTCACAAAAACAACTCATTGTCTCCCAGAAAACAATGTCAGTTCTTATCCACCGCAAATGAGAGCATCATCCAAAGGCGCACGACCCCGGGCAGATTTGTCATCTAAGAATTCGGTCCAACGAAGAGGATCTAAGGACCCTGATTCTTTAATAAAAGTTTTCAACAGGGTGAGATTAACAACCGCTTCATATCGATCAACGACTTCAACACAACGATTTTTATGGTTGAAAGTTTTCTTGTGGCGACGCTGGAAATAGGGCACATTTGCCCCCGATAAATATTGGCAAACTCATCAAGTGAGTTGAACTTCATTCCTTCCAGGACTGCCGAATACATTCATAAATCTGTCGAACTTTTGGGTTCGCTCATCAACCAGGAGAATGGAGCTGCCCGCTACTCCCAAGGTCAGAGCTCCCTTTTTGTTTAATTGCTATACTTGTAAGTTAGTAACCTCAGCACTTCGTTGAAATAGAGTACATATACTCCAGGAAATTTTAAAATGTTCACTGTCTTTCAGTCACATGTGCACACAGCGTTCCTCCTCGTTCACGTCTATTAGTCACATGTGACTCATAAATGTGTTGGCTTTCGGATGCCAGACGTGGTGGTAATGTCGGTGAAAACCGGTCAGACAGTGAAAGCGTTAACAATAATTTTCAGGAAAATTAGGAGAAAGCTCGATTGATTCCATGGGCTTCCTTTCGAGATCCTAAACACGGCACCAAAAGTGCCCGCCTACGAGTGCCACTAGCGGTGCTAGAGAAGATGGTCAAACACCCTCAAAAACAAGTTTTTTTTCTGAATACATATTTCGATAGCGGTAATATGTGCTGAAAAGTGATGCATGACAAATTTACAGCTTTTGTGGCTTCTGAATAGACTGTCAAAAGACGATATTGATTCGCGCACTTCTAACGGTACCAGGAGGTCAAACGTTATTTTTAACAAAGTTTCATGAAAATCTCTATAACGGTAACTCTGACTATGTACAGCAGATAGCCCATACGGCTCTGGAAAAAAGTGGCCATATTTCTCATCATTACTCTTAAGTGCGCTACGGGGGTTCAAACTATAGAAAAAGGTTTTATTTTTTATTTTTACTTTTAGTAAATATTGCTGTAACGGAAGAGTACGCTGTAAGGTCGTCAATGACAAATTTGTAGCTTCTGTGGATGTGAATAAAATGCCAAAAAACATCGATGGGATTAGGGGCAGAACATCTAAATCTTTTTGGAGAATATCTCTATAACGGTATCGTTCACTAAAAACTATTTTCTGACGAATTTGTAACTTGTATACAACGACTAGGTAAATGTAAAAAAATTCAGATCGATACGTGCAGTCCTATACGGAAAGGGGGTATGTAACAATTTTTTTTCTATAGATCCAAATACAATGTAAAAATATCTTATCTGTACCTGTCACCTCTAAATAAAATGCAAAAAGTCGCCAGTAATGAACCAATGGAAAATTAATTGCTTTTGCGGGATTTGTAATTAATTTTTCGACGAAGATAGTAAAAATCAGTAGGTGTTTTATTGGAGGATCCCTAATAAAAACACTGGTGTCCCTGATAAGCAGGCGTTAACCGACAAACAAGGTCTAAGACAACCGCCGAAGGTCTATAAAAAAAAAACAGACCAAAATCTATCTGAATCTCATTTGGCCAGGTGATGTATTTCAACTATGGATCCTCCCTTTATCAGGAATTTTGTCGAGACCCAGTAAAAGTCATAAAATGATTAAGGTCCGTAAAACGCCTTGTGTAGCCAGGAAACTCGCTTCCTTGTTTCTCGCGACAGTGCCTTGACGACCGAATAAATTTATACCAGGGGCGTTATACTATCCTTTCACTAGTTACGCAGGGGCGTAACCAGGGAAGGGGTCCATAAGCTCCGATGATTTAAATTTCAGTTTTGATAACGTTTAATTCAGCTATACATTTTCCCAGTTAAAAATGGACGTCTGCCAAAACTGTTCTCTAAAGCCTCCAAATATATAAAACTGTCTCGCTGAGCGCTGTCCAATTTGTAGAGCAGGCACGGCACTAAAAGTCCGAATTCTTAATTCTCCTGTGTGGCCGATTAGAGAATCCGCAGCTCTCGCCAGCGCGAGACACAATATAAAATATTTGGGACACTAAAAGTTCAGATCGTTTTTAATGGTCTTTGTCAACTTTTAATAAATTTTAAAAGTCCTACTATGTGAGCTTAGATGATGCTAAAAATATTAAAGTTAAACTCCCCTAAGCCCTATAAAAAGCAAAAAATTGGTGGACAAATCTAGGCAACATACATATTTTCCTCAAAATTAAATTTCAACGATTCGCCGTGCCTGTTTCATTAAAATCGAATCCTAGTGAGACCGCGTTCTATGGGACGAATTTTCGGTTACCGAAGGCTGACAATGATGTAGCTACGACAACATTTCTGGTATCTAGCGTAAGACCACTCCCAAAATAAAATGCTAACTGCTAAAAAACTCACAAATGACTACGGACCATTTTGATTAAACATGACCACTACGGACCACCATATTTTTAATGACTTTTTTTTATAAATTGAAACATCAGAAGAAAGCACAACATCCCACATCGGTGATCGTCTCGTATTGAAATAAAAAAAAGTTCGGCCGAACCAAGCGCAACAGTTCAGTCGAACCACGCTCAAAAGATAAACGCCACTGACGGTGATTGATTTCACTAAACCACAGACATGACGATAAAACTCGATTCGCCTGTTTCTTTTGTGTGGTACGGCGAACTTTAGAAAAACATACATCATCAAGTAACTTAGTACCGACTTTTGTCCATTTTTGACGACCTAATAGTGGTCGACAAAAATGGGTGATGAGTTTACCGTAGTAGCTGCCAAATTAAAGGCACATGCAGTAACATCGGCATTTCTTTGGGTTCTTCAGAATAGGATAGGCACACCTTACTTGAGATTTGAAGGCGCCTTACTTTATCAGATAATAATTCATTGGATGCTGTTTAACCGGATTAATTTTCACTTTTTTTTAACGAATAATTCAGGTGGTTGATTACTGTTAACATGGTTTGTCTTCAAATGATATGGGTTGATTCTAATGTTTCTTTGTTGAGTACTGTGGCAAAATTTGGACACAGTGCTGTCACTGTGCCAATAAACTAGGTACAGATAATAGTGTCGTATTATGTGAGAAAAAAATGAACTGCTTCACGAAAATCACGGGTACAATGTAGACTGAGGCCACCGAGCTTTATGCAACTTAACTTAAGGTCTGCACACATAGCATTTTCAAAACGACGACATACCTAATAACGAAAGTACTATAATATTTTTCAAAGCTCATGCCTGTTATTTTAATTAATCAGGATTTAAACTTCTTATTCAGAAATAGTATCTCGCGGATTACTTACGGGTCTCTCACGAACAACCTTCAGTCCGCGGACCACTGGGAAACAGTGTTCTGGCGCGATAAAAATAAAAAAAGCAAGCGTGAATTTTCTGATGTTCATGTTGGGACATACATCTGCACACATCTATAAAATTTAGAAATAACAAATTTATCCCTCATGTACAGTGGCGTACCTATCAAAACATTATGAAAAGTGGGGGGCACTAGTCCACATTTAGAAAACCATACCAAATTGTTTCAGAAAAATGTTGTTTCTCATTGACGTAAGTTTTTTAAGATTTTTTATTCTAATTATTAAAACCGAATATTTTTAGAAGGTATTGACGTAAATTTGGGCTAAAAAATTGTCTGGTATGCGCTACGTGAGTATCTTTATTATGGCCTTTTTAGCTAGATTCTTGGTTATAACATTTTATGAACCCGAGTGAACCTGAAAAAGGGCAAATCAATCAAAAACACTATTATTATGCAACACTTGCCAAATTAAATATTGTCACACATTTTATTACTTTTCTGAAATTGTCGATTCCGATTTTCATAGATCCTCGAAAAGCAAATTCTTAAATAAAATCTTCAGATACGGTCGACTTATGACTTGTATAGTCTTACACGCAAAAAATTTAGCAAAAAAATGTGTGCAATCGCCCTTTGGTAGTCAGAACTCGAATTTCGAATCCCATCCCCTCAACTAGATGCCTGTTACATCAGCACCTATCGCTATCAATACATTTCAAGTATATCAATATATTCCGTTTTTTTTTTTAAATACATATAGGCTTTTTCATTGCATCGATCTGGCGCTTTTAAAGAATGTTTTTAGGGCCGTGATTTCAGATTTCTTAGTTTGAGTTCTTTCCATTTTTATATCAGTTTTTTTTGTTGGATACAGTTTTTATTTTTATACGGGTTAAATTTAGCTTTCGTTGCGAAACGGTATTTCTTAGGATGGAATTTACCTAGTTTTAGTATGTAAGAGTTTATCAGGTTTTCTCCCACCGTTTTTTAGGTTTTTAAGTATCGGTTTCATTTAAGTACCATTTCTTCAGTTTTCCGTACCATTTTTTTCGGGTTTAAGTACATACATACAAGTTTGTGTAGAAGTTTTTTTTTAATGCGGTCTAACGCTGTCAGATTCCGAATTACAAACAGACGATTCTTTTTTTAATCTCAAACACTTTTCTATCAAATCCTTAATATCATAATTATAAAATACTCGTAAATAAATAAAACTTACCGGATGTCGGGCAGCAACGGCGGCAGCATTTATACTTGCACTTTGATACATTTTTACGTTATTTGTATTATATAAATTGTATTATAAATAAAACGAAGCTAAACTTCAACTATATATGTAGATAAAAATCATATACATATAATATAATTATGATTAGAAAACACGCCACTTCTTGGTTATCTTTCTTCTTTCTTCACTTTCACACGCGATTATATTAAATTGATTTTTATGAGATCCATAATTTTCATTGAACGTACAAAAAAAAATAATTTCTCGCACTTGGCTAAGAACAAAAAAAACGCGCGTTTTCTTCTTATCACTCCTCGCGTTTTTTGTGTTACTTTAATTAATTTATGTGTTGTGTACTTTCTATGTTTTCTTTTTGTATTATTTAATATTCAACGCAGTAAAAATCTGCAGCATTCTTATCCATACACTTGAATGGATGATGTTTACACTTGAAACCATTATTATTTATTTTATTGTTTTCAACATATTTTTCTTCATGTTGATGATAGATTGAGTTCATGTTGATCTAAGGTGCGAATGTTACTCGTGTGTGATGAAAATCTGTAATGAAACAAGAATAAAAGATACATAAATGTTGAGGTAAATTTATTGGTACACTTTAGTTTAGCAGAACTGGTTAAAAGAGTAAATTTCATTTTATCATTGTTTTTGTTCAAATATGTGTATAGGTATATAAGATACCTACTATCAGTATAACAATGATGTTGAATCAACTGAATAATTAAAATGTTCTGAAATATTTGCCATCAACAGAGTAATATAGGACACCAGAAATGTTTCTTCAGCGAGAGAGACATACTGTGTAAATTTTTGTATTTGCTAATTTTAAATAAATTTATTTAGTTTTGTTGATTTTGTATTATGTACTGGTTGAATGTATGAGCAACGCAGGTATACAATAATTTATAATTGCAGGAAATTATAAATGACAGTTAGGGAAATTTCCATAGGCACGTAAAAAGCCTATTATTTTATATTTACACAAGTTGGAGGCACTTATTT
This sequence comes from Microchrysa polita, assembly GCA_949715475.1. Classification (NCBI taxonomy): domain Eukaryota; kingdom Metazoa; phylum Arthropoda; class Insecta; order Diptera; family Stratiomyidae; genus Microchrysa; species Microchrysa polita. Next base: position 125,716,511 of record OX454415.1, on the reverse strand, counting down.
GATATTAAATTATGTAACGGTAACCGATTGTTAAGGTAAAATTTTCAATGTAACATTAAATTTGTTCAGTTTTGCTATTTTGACATTCTGTCCTCTTTATAGAACATATTGAAAAAATGACGCATACATCAATTTATTTTAGATACCTTCAGCCTGATTTCGCGAAAAAAAAGGCATATATGTACGTCAACTTAAACTCAATAAATAACAATAAATACTAATCTCGAAATTAGAAATGAAAAAAAAAATAGTTTCACCACGGCCTTGCTTATCGGCGGTTGCTCTATCGTCAATAATAATTTCAATTTATCATACCATAAGTGTATGTAATTTTTCACTAAACAACTCTTGCCTCGTTTCTTTTTCTTTTTCTCGACAATTTTTCCGATCATGATGACGATGATCGCGACAATTACTCTACACTCTATTATTAACACTAATCTTTCTAATTCACCTTTTTTTCCTTGAACAAAATAATAATCTTGAGACTTTGATTACATCATTTCATGCGAAACAAAAGTAGGTGACAAAAAAGAACGTTTCACGAGCGACCTGGCACGTTGTGATTTTTATCGTTGATTGATGGTTTTCAATCGAACACATACGATACCCCCCCCGTGTTAAATGAATGGTAGCTTGGATCAAGCGATTTTTTTCTATTCTCAGATTAGTATAATTTTTTTATACGACTGCGGTGGTAATTGATTGGAAAAAAAAGCAACGAAAAAACGGAGGGATGGATTTTTTGTTTGCTTTTATATGGCTTTTAAGCTTACTGATAAGTTTGTGTTTTTTTTTACGTTTTGATCTATTAATCCTCTGATGGATCTCTATCTACGCTCTGCGGCCTTTTATTGCAACACAACGTAATCAGTGTGGGTTATTAATATTTATTGTTGTTGAGATATTAAAAGAGAAATATATTAATTGTATAAAGTGTGGGAATAAAAAATTGATTATGATAATGAGATTTATAAACAACACAAAATACAATACTTTGCGCAAATTTAATTATAGATTACAAAGTATAAAATAAATGCGTACATACTATGTAGGAAAAAAAATAGAAAAATTGAGTACGTACACTTTTTGGCATTTGAATTTTTTAGGCAAAGATGAAAAAAGCAGCAGAAATGTATATACATATCATATGTACATAGTGTATTAGTAAATTGAAAAAAAATAAGTACAGAAAAATTGCTTTTAATCTCTTGAAAATATATTGCTAAGATACGATTTAATTGAGCGATTGACCGCACGAACCATATACAGATACACCAAACTTGGAGAACAATTAAATTTTATTATTGCCGTGCGCAGCGGGGAATCTGAACCGCAGTAGTGTATAATAATTATTTTATTTTTTTTTTATTGTGACTGAACGCAAAAAGTGGTAGGTAATGATGAGGATAAATGTTCATTTGTGTGTACTTATTGGCCGGTGAAAAATCATTATTGGAGTATTCACAAATTTTTCGAGTGATAACGATAGTTATACATGGTTATACCGAGTACTAATTGACACGGGAGATTTTAATCAAACAAATGTCCAATTTAATGAAACGATTACATATCTGCAACAATATTCGAAAATATAATAGAAAAAACTGTTTTTTTTGTGGTTCACTATGTCAGAGATCAGAAATCAAGGTTATTCCATTCCAAACATTTACTGGACTGAAAATTATGGTATTGCAAAAATCAAACTTATTTTTGGTAGATAAAAATAATTATAGAACCAATAAATCGACAAACACTAACCCGTCCAGTGCTTACGTCCGTCCAACTACCCCAATATTGTCCACTTTCTTAGGCCACAAACTTGATAAATTTCCAAAAAAGGAAAACATATTAATCCTCGGACTGACACTGGGGTCTGGCCAGACCTTTTCGAATTTGACACTATTTTTAACATTCATATTTCTATTTTAGCTATTAAGTTTAAATTTCCTGTATAGCTTCCTAAAATATTGTTAGCTTTAGATCTGCGCAACAACTAGATCGCGATGAGTTACACAAGGATAGTTATAAGGACATTTTGATGAATATGTCACATTCGTGACACTTGGGTCTGGCCAAACTCGCTCGTGATGTGTGTGAAATACCAACCAATTTCTTATCGTAAGTTGACATACAATAAAATGTATGCATATTATGGAGACAATAGCACATTTTGGTACCTACACATCAATGTTCTGGTAAAAAGGGTATGACGTCAAGTGACTACGTAAAGTCATATGAGATATAAATACTGAATCCCTAATAACTAAAATGCATGGGAGAACGAAAACCATTACTATATTTTGTAACGTTACATGTTACACGCGCTAGATTTGGAACGCAAGAGGGCTGCAGAGGAAGACGATAACATTGAAGTAGTTTTTCACACATGTAAATACGAAAATTTCTCAAATGTTTAAATATTATATACCAACATAACATAAGTGTTCAATTAGGTAACAAGAGTTTAAAAAAATATTACCTACAAGAGTACTAGGTACAGTGGGTCGGGCCAGATCCCAGTGTTACGAATGTGAATATCTTTACATGTGTCTGACGCAGGGTTAAAGGTACATTTTCCTCGACATGACCACAGCGGCCCTAACGACTCCAGCTGCTCTAGCTGTTGACTATCATCTAATGGTGTTTTCCTCGATGCGGCTGCAGCGATCGTGGCTTATGAACACTGTACCTTCCCTACCCCAAGCAGCCGTCGCCCGATTCCAACAAACAAGAGAGTGCACCACGTTCAACACTCATAAGGAATTTATTTACAACACGAGTCGCATGATTCAATCGACGATAATCTTCATTGTTGACTATGCTAAGCGATTATCATCTAAAAACGAGTTTTTATTATGGAATGAGCAAGTCGCTGACGCTAGAGCCGCTGGGGTCGTGCCGAGGAAAATAAACCTTTAAGGTACGTTGTCCTCGACGCGACCGCACGACAGCGACTCGCTCATTCCATATAAAAACTCGTTTCTCTCTCATTTTAAAAACGAGTTTTTATATGGAATGAGCGAGTCGCTGTCGTGCAATCGTGTCGAGGAAAATAAACCTTAATAATGCAAAAAAAAATGAAATTTACTAGGCACATAATTCATTATTTTCCTTTCGTATCTTAACGTTGTAACTAGAACGCGGAATTTTTGTGGTGTAAAAAATCGAAAAACCGGCTGTAAAAACACCGAAACGCGCGCAAAATTCCTGAATGTCCATAATTTCACGAAAATTAAAATAAAGCACAAGCCACAAAAGAGTTACTCTCATAGGGGATTTTAAAACTCTTCATTACCACCATAATGAAAGAGCAAATTACAATTACAACAATTATTTCTACATTAAATTATAAAAAAATATTACGAATTACGCTTTTTAGGGTTTTTTAGATTTTCTTTTTTTCAAAAAACCCTTATGAAATCGATTTTGTTCGTCCGTCCGTCTGTCCGTCCGTCTGTTCACTAAATAACTCGCGAACGGCTCAACCGATTGTCATGAAATTTGGTAGGAATGTGTAGAATGGTTACAGTCTTTGGCACAAATACCTTAGAAGTTGGTAAGAAGAAGATAACAGGGTGTCCCGAACGTTTGACTTTTTGTAGTTTTTATCGGAGATTGACGTATGGGTATTTAAATCAAAGATCTAAACGAGTACATCTCATATCAGTCAAAATTGTCCAGTTCCAAGTAACGGTAAAAAAGTTATTGGCGTTTAAAGTTAAACTTCCTTCTCGACCTCCGTTTTTCTAAACCGTTATAGGGATCGATATGAAACTTTGCACAAAGATTGGTCAGTATGACCTTATATACGTTAAATATTAAGACTGTTGACTTTTGCTAAGGAAAAGTAAATAACGGTAAAATTGTAAAATTTCTATTTGTTCGTGTGTTGCCCCTCTTAGGTTTCCAAATATGAAAATTCTGCTAAGGGTTTTTAGAAAATTACATAGGGAATATGTCTACGCATTTTCATTCGAATCACTGTATCCAAACCGGAAATATAGCCAAGTTAGTATTTAGTAAGGGCCTTTCACAATGCAAGGGAAGCCTCTTAAGCATTTCTTCAATGCATTATCTTTTAACTTGATGAAACAATGAACATGAAATTCGGTTGAAATGCATAGAATGGTAATAGTGTTCGCCAAGTTGAAGTTTGTAGGACCAAGTTAACAGGGTGTCCCTGAATAGCTGCAAAAGTATACTTGTTCAATACTCATAGGAAAGCTTGCATGGGCTCTTATCTCAGGCGACACAATGGAATCATTTCATTGATTAAAAAAACAGTAACGTAGATTTACAGCTAATAATTCAGTTCATATATAAAGCCAAGCCATCCTTACGTTTGCCTGAGTTTCTTTTTGCTCAAAGGCCATCAGAAATCTTAAATCGAAAAATGCCTATAGATTTGCATTGGAGTACTTTTATACAAACTGGATAAATAGTAAATCTATTTTTGGATTGGTCTAATTAAAGGTGGAACAGAATGAAAGGCGCTAGCCCCCATAGCGCCCTTAAGGCTGTACATATTGATATGAAATTTGCCCACTTTCTTTAAAACCCCACAGGTTACAAACTTTCCATACAAAAGTTTTTAGTACGAGTTACTGTTATAGATATTTTAGTGAAACCCTGTTAAAAATACCGTTAGACCTCCTGGCGCCGTTAGGAGTGCCCGAAAGTATACGGTCTTTGCATCGTTTATTGAGGAAGCACAAGAGCTTCAAATTTGCCATACACCACTTTCTTGTATATGCTACCGTTATCGAAATATTCATAAAAACCAGTTTTCGAGGGTCTTTGACCCTCTGTAGAACCGCTAGCGGCACTCGTAGAGACGGGGACTTTTAGGGTCTTGTTTAGGACCTCGAAAGGAAGGCTCATGCAAAAATCCAGCTTTCCCCTAATTTTTCCGAAGTTTGGCCAAATTTTTGTTCAAATTTCCTGGCGTACATGTACATGTTTTCCAAAAATAAAAGCCAACGATATAAATAAATTATTTCGAAGCCTGCAAGCACCACCCCTCCCCCGGATACATGTCACTCTATTTTACATGATATAAATGATCTGAAATAGTCCCCCCTCCCTTATAGAAACAGCGTAATAATAATTGTAGAGCGTTGTCTATAGTTGCTGCTAACCATAGATTTAACATGAGGAAGGGGTTCAGTGCCACTAAGAAATTTCCAACACGGTTGCCAATTTCGTTTAAAAAAGACTCTCCGCTTCTTTTGATGATGGGCACAACAATGCGCGAGAACGCGAATAATTTAAATGTCGTTTCACATTGCATGCAAGTTGAATGGCTTCTTTAACGACACTATAGAGAGTCGAGAATGTTTGCTGTTGGCAGTTGGCGGCGCTCCTGCTGTTATATTGTTGAATAATAATAATACTCTTTGGTCGCGTTGTCGACAAGCGACAACTATGCCAATGTACGAGGTAAAATGTTAAGAAGATTGTTGCTGAAATACAATGAGCACAACTGACTGGCCAGACCAGTGACCATAGCTGGTATTTTTGGTCTGGACGCATAAGAACCAGATTTGCTTGTGGCGTTATTATTATTCTTTGTGTATGAATGGGATATGAATTCGCCTTTCTTTTGGGTGTTTCGTACATTCATATTTGCATGGAGCTTTGCGCTGTCACACTTTGGATAAGTGGTTTTACGGTATTTCGGTCATATTTCAGTCATATTGTATTTTTCTGGGTAGTTTGCAGCCGACACTGCACGTAATGCAGCAAGTTGAGTTGTTCATTGTAGTGGCATATCAACTTCCATGCCTTAATATGTATAAAGAAATCCCTATTTTTGACTCAATTGCTAGGCTGTCAGCGCAGTACTTCCAAAGAATAAGATCATCTTACCCCGAGATGATTGCATCCAAACTAAGATTTGTGTGCGGTTAACCAAACAATGAATGGATCCTATAATATAAAACCGCAACCATCTCCATATTATTGTTTAGTATTCAATGCAAACACGATGGATGCATAAAAATGGAAAAAGGCGAAGACGTGTATGCGGTTAAGAATTAACCGGACCGCACAATGTCGACGCGATACAAACAAACCACAACCGCAAAATGTAATTCAATACACATCATCATCATCGTCTTTATGGCATGCTATCTTTAACATTTATTTTTGTACTTGCTTTCTTGGTGGGTTTTATTCGCATTCCTGCAACGTGGACGACTCTTGTTGTTTGATATGAGTATGATGATGATGGTGTTCATTAGAGGAAACGACCGATTCCGTCACACTCAATGATCTCACAGAGGCAGCCCATAGGCACCCAACCAAAAGACGTTATTACTCGTATGAAGCAGGCGTGCACATCGGCGTCAACATGGAAAGACAAGAACCTCTAACATCGTGTGAACTGGCCAACTAGACAAAGAACTTGTCGACAATGTTGGGTCGGCTCGCGGGACAGATTGCAGATCGGTTTGAGGTTAAAACGGGTAATTGCATATACATACTATGCATCCGATGGATTTACTTAGACTTAACATTAGCCTATGTCGACATTCTCTCTCGTCAATGGTTTTATAAGCCATATGGTTTCGCGTATATGCGAACAACATACAATATGTTGGACACATGATACGCGTTGTTAAACATATTCACATTCTTACGGTAGCTGGAACAGATGATTGTTATTCATTACTTGGTTATGTTGATGGCGACGATCTTGACTACGACAAGGTTTGTATCTTGATCTTTTGAATTTCAAAACCACTATATGAGAGTTTGACGACTTTGTCACGTGCTATTGGCACTCTTTATGTTTGTTCGTTACAAATCTGTAATGATTTACTAACGGACACGCACTTGAGATAGGAAAGCATAGTCTGATAGATCAATGCATCCTAAAAAGGGGCTCGACAAGAAGGCTTCTCAAATGTTGCGCTAAGATTTACAAAAATAGGAAATACTTAGGGTGCCTTTTATATTTCCGGATGGGACAACTAGTGTAGCAGGGCTGGGAATATTTTGAAAAACAATGAAGCGATTTTCAATGATTCTCTAATCCCGAAATATAAAAGGCATCCTACACTTGTAGAAATTGCTTTTGAGTTGAAAAAAATTTTAAAAAATTTGTTTTAGGTCTTAGAACTGTGTAGCTTAGGCTGTTTACTTGGCATTAAGGTGACTACCGCTAATGAACATAACTGACCCAGGGACTGGCCATAACCTCCCCAAAGTTATGAAAACCATAGAAATCGTCAAATGGAAGGAAGCTTTGGTCAAAATGGGTGAAGTATTTGCGGTCGGTCAATGTTCAAGACATATTTAATGATCATCCGGATCATCAGCAACTCGACTAATTTCTTCATTCACAATCACAATGTTCGACTTCGAAATGAAAAAGAGCTTAAAAATCCATATAGGTTTAATGAATATGTGTTCTAGAAATAAAACTGGCAATGCTAAGGTTTCCACAATATTAAAAAGATGGAGAGCCACTATGATAAACAGTACAGTTTTTTTTGGTATTTGTTTCAGAAGGCTGCCGTCATTTGGAGAGACTCAAAGCAAAGGCTAACCAAACATCCAGCTCAGGGAAGAAGTACGTTTACGTGTGAATGCTGGTAAATAATATCCCCAAAACTATCGAGGACCAAAATCGTTGGATTGTGTGCTTTGTTATTAAGTGGATACTCCGACGATGCTTGGTAATTGAAAAAAATTCTCTTCATAATATTAATGAATGCCATTATGTATCCAGCGTCCCAAGAGTGCAAATAATTGCCAACGATATAATGTGCAGAAGCTCAAACTTCCATCAACTAAGCGTGCGTTTTCCACCGCTTTGCGCGAAAAAAAAAGCTAATGCAACACCACCAAATGAGAATTCGAAAATTGAAGATAGATGAAAAGTCGCTAAGGATTCCTTTATTTCGTGTGGCGAAGAAATTGTAGGAAGATTGGATTGCGGTAGGAGACCATTTACATATTAGCAACTCGACTTGGTCTCTTATCTCAGAACGCAAGAGAGTTAAAGAGCAAATTAACTCAGCTGCTGCGTTGACTCAGCAAAGGAACGGGGCAAAGCGGAATGTGTATTTCGGGACAGGCAGTCGAAAAAAGTTGATGAATTTTGCCTGTATTAATAATCGGTATGACCGCCCTTTTAAGCCTAGTACTGACACCGAGATTGAAATTTTTGTCCGCTGCGATTTTTTCAATGAAAATGTATTCTTACTGTCGTGGAATATGTGGAGAATGCTGGGAAATTCCATAAGCTACAATCCGAAAACATAGTTCCATAATTTTTCTCGGCCATTTTATGTATTTTTTTCCGGTTATTTCATCGTGAAATGTCAAATGACGGGGAATCGAAAAATAATATGTACATAAAATGGCCGAGGAGAATTATGGAACCGGTCTCGGATTATGGCTTATGGAATTCCCCATCGTTTGTGACATATTCCATGACAGTAAGTATGCATTTTTATTGATAAAATCGCAATGGGAAGAATTTCACTCTCGATCTTAATTCAGCCCTTTAATAAGAATATGTTGCCCATCCAATATCTCAACATTCTCTATAAAGATGTTAGTGAAAGTGAAGACAGTATCTATGTTTTATCAAATGCCTTCCAATGCCCAGCAACGCAGATACGGGCAGTGTCTCAAGCCTACAGGAACGTCAAAAATCTTTTAAATCAAACAATTAACCATATTAATGGCGCGATCTTCGCAACCGCAACAATGCCATTAACACGTTTTTTGTTCACCTTCTTCGCCGTCAGTGTAAAACGTTTTGGGTCGTGTTCACACAACACTACACTGCACAACACCCCATTTAATTCAGGGCAATACGCCAAGCCATATAATAATACTGAAAGTGAAGTGAAATAATGAAAAAATAAAGTCAAATCGTAAACGAGAGTAAACAAACACAGCTCTAACAATACACACATCATAATACTCAGTATCGTCGTACTATACTTAATTTTTTTTTCCTCTGGCCATTTTATAGTCTCCACCATATTCCCCAACACTTCCCTTGTGAAAACGACTCGACTGAGCTCCATCGTCGACGTCGTGTTATATGTGTGTTGTATGCACTTATGAAACACTTGAACAAACAACATTTTGTGTATACAAAACTCCAGCAAACATACGGCAGAATATTTGTACAGTGCGCTGTATATGTACAGAACGACAACAAGATATGAGAGACGGGGAGAGTATACACTGTACGACAGTCACATACAAAATAGATTTTGTTTGCTGAAGAGAAACAGCAGCTCCACAATAACTCTAGGCCAGGATATTGGATGTCCTGGCGGAGGAATAGCGAGCAGGGAGAATATAGACAGACTGATGAAACTGTATGGGAATGAATACTACCCCGGACAGACTTCGATACAAACAATGCAATGCTGAAGTGTTGTAGAAAAGGTGTCAAAGTGAGGGGGTGGGCTAGGCCTATGACACTCGTGATCGTGATAAAGTAGGTGAACAAGGCTGTTCGTGTTAAGTTAAATGTTTTGTGATAATAATGGTGTCATGATATGGTGTTGAAGGAGAGATGAACACAGTACGGTACGTTATGTATATCCTAACCATTTCTTCCGCATCCGGAAGTACCGTGTTTGTCTTCTCTATACCCGCTCGAATCCTTAGAATATCTACAAAGGATGTTTGTAGTAGTGTTTACACGAAATATACGAGTGACAAAATGTTTCCTATATGCGCATTATGTCTAGATATATTTAGTATATAGATACAACTTGAAACTGTTGTACATATTACTTTTGTGTACACTGAAGATGTTTACACGAGAGGACGGAAAGACAAACATTTTGAGCGGTTTCTCCTTGACAGTTGCCACTTTCTGGCATATTCGTCTACTTATCTAAAAACGTTCAAGCCATATATCGGCACGACTGAAGAGCAAGAGCTAACAACTCAACACAGAAGGACGAAATGTGTGTATGCACAGTTTGAAGATTGTTTGCCGAGTGCACGGAATATTTCTATTTGTTCAGAATGAATTTTGTTTACCTTCAGAAAAAAGACCATTTAAACGAAGGTTCTGAACAAATACTCGTGTGTGCCTATAGTTGCAGTTGCATACATATGCCGATGAGTGATCTCTATTCATCAATCATATGAGTTTCCAAGTTATTGGAAAATCCATCGATTTATTATCATTGACAAAAACTACCTAGGACTGCATAAATACCTATATTTTTTTAGTTAAATTTGAATTTGTATCACATTCAATTGAGTAGTGTAGGTAATGCCTAAACCTGGCCCGTAGTGACAACTAATATCTATTGACTTCATATAAGATTGAAGATATCTTTCGATTTTTATGCCTGCTAGCAAAATGATGATTCAAAACCATATAGTCGAAATCGCAATGACAAAAAAATAATGCATGCGGGACTTATGACCGCATTTTATATCACTAGTATGCGCGAATTCCATGCCAAATTCCAAACGAAGGTGACCTACTCTTACCCGTGCACCACACAACATTTATAAAATAATTTCTAGAGAAAATTTCCAAATTTAACAATACCTATACAAAAATATTTTATAGATGACAACAATTCACAGGTCTATGTCCATAATTTCTTCACTCTACACTGCGCATAGTATACTTCGCTATATTTGCATTTCTCATTTGCGTACTTAATAGTCCGGTCGAAGAGATTTTAAAAAATATGTGTTATCTCAACACAAATAAATAACCGACGAAATGATGATGACGATGACGAAGTCATGCCTAAATATTTACACAACAAATGCAAATTTATTTTAAACATATTTTTGTTTGTACAATGTGATGTTGTTTTATTTAATTTGTTAATTTTCGTGATACGGCCACGGCACACAGAGTCCACGACAAGGAAAAAAACCCAAAAGGAAATAAAAAATGTTCGTACAAAGTAGATAGATGTATCTACGCTATCTAGTATTTCTACAATGCGTCTATGTACACATGTTATCAACTCCTATTTACATTTGGTTAACCCTATTGTTTAAACATATATTTGTTCAACAAGTTTTCTGTGTATGGATTGTGTTGGCTTTTTGATGATGATGACGAAGTGCTTTGGTGGGGGCTCTATGCTTTCATCCCACATTTTATTTTACTTCATTCGAGGTTCCTTTCCTTTTCGAGTTGATAGTAGATTAAATGAATAAACACACTCACACACATTTCTGCACGTTTATTAGAGCAGTTAGAAAAAAATTCTAGAGTCGTAGATGAGAGTTTGCTATATTTGATTTGATTTGTTTGTTTGTTCCACATTTTTTGTTTAGTCGAGTGTTGACTGATTAGACACTTTAGGCTAATTATAAGAAAGAAAGAAAACGATAAACAACATTGCTGAAATAAGCTTGAAGGGATGCTGAGAGTTGTAGAGTGGTATATGGGTGGACTTTTGCTGAGCAAACACTTTGGAAGAACTCGGGAGATATATTCAAATGGGTTGCAATTTTATTTTTATTTTTTATTTTTGTTGAATAGGTGCGTTATTTACGATGTATTTTAATAGAATATATCTTGGAGGGTAAACAAAAATGAAAATAGGATATCCTACTTACTGCTGTTTTCAGCAAGTTTTGTGGCTTTGGTTAAAGCGAAAACATTAAACAAAGCTTAAAACACAAAAACATCAAGTCTTATGCTCAGAATAAAGAATCCTCACGTAAAATTAAAGTGAAACAAAAAAATGGAAATTATCAACACATGAATTTGATATGCAGCAATTTTAAAAGTACAAGAACCACTATCATATTTGACTACACTCAGAAAAATAAACGTACATTTATATCAAAAACTACTCTTTTAAAACAAGTTTTTATTATCTTATATTTTAAGAGAGAAGGAATTGTATGTATATTCACTTGATTTGATTGTCTCCCCAGTTAAGATAAAACGCAGACGCGAGATCGAAACTCGGTGTGGGTCGATTTTCGTGCATGCTAAAAAAAATAAAACGAGACCGAGGCTAATTTCGGGCGCGGCCGAAATTTGAATACCCGTCACATTTGAATAAAACTTGAGCTTCTTTTCAGTTTCTACCGCAGCGTGTTCCGATTCCATCTGTTCCTAGATGCGTTGAGACTAGTCCAGGATGAGTTGGATGAATTTTGGTTAAGATTCAAAAAGAAAAAAAAGTTTCTCTTACATGAACCATATATTTGGGGGTAGTAGGTTTGTACGACAGCCCTATTACATAATATTCCAATTCCATCCATTCCATGTTTTAAGGCTTTACTAGGAACACATTTGGGTGAAGTTTGGTTAAGTTCGGATTCAAAAGACAAAAGGTTTTCTTAGAAGAACCTAGTTTCCAAGGGTTTGTTTGTATGACAGCCCTAAGACGTAGTGTTCCGCTTTCATCCGCTCCTAGATATGTTCTGAGGCTTTGCTATAAACGCATTTGGGTAAAGTTTGATTAAGGTCGGATTCAAAAGGAACAAGTTTTTCTTAGCAAAACATAATTTTCCATCCGTTCCTAGATATGTTTTGAGGCTTTACTAGGAACACATTTTGGTGAAGTTTGGTTGAGATTGGTACATAAAGTGAAAAGTTTTTCTTAGAAGAACCTAATTCTCAGGAGTTGTTTTGTATGGCAGCCCCATGACCCAATGGTCCGATTTCATTTGTTCCAACATTAATACAGCGTACACTAAAAAGAAACTTGTATACAAAACAATGAAGAAGAAAAAGAAGGAAACGAAATATCTGAAAATAGAGGGGACAATTTGATTTTTTTTATAGCTAGCAGTGGCGTAGGAAATTTAGTGTTTGGGGCTGGTATGGTTTAATAGTTTTTTGCTATTTCATTGGTTGGAGTATTCAACCACAATACACTGGAATACACATTATTTTAAAAAATTTATTTAAACAAATTTATACCACGCAACGTTTTGCAATCCCATTTAAATGTACTTATCGCAATAGTGTAAATTTTAATGCTATTGGTATACAGTTATGCAACAGGACCGTTGCTGATTAATTAATTTTAAGCATCTATTAATTTTGAAATTTCGTATTCATTGCCCCCATTTTTCCGACGACCCTACTACGAAGTTACATCATTAATCTGCGCATGTGCATGATTTTGTTTACAATAAATTTTCCATATAAAATTCGTATGAGAAATGTCATCGAAGTTACAAAATCTAGTTACCGCGTAGAAAATATTTTGGTCCCGAAAAAAATCGCACATCTAGTGTATTTTGCGGATATTTGCATTTCCTTTTTAGATTTTCTTATTCATTGATACAAAATCTCAGCCCAATAGCTTCAAAACTGAACTAGTTTGCGTTGCAACAGACGGACAGACGGACATGGCTCAATCGATTTCTCTCGTCACACTGATCCATAATACATATATATACTTTATATAGTCGAACGTGCTTCCTTCTGTGCGTTGCAAACTTCATGACAAAGTTAATATACCCTTTCACATAGTCACATAGTGACGGGTATAAAAAGTCCCAGTTCGGATAGGAATCATATGGATGATGTTGATAGCCAAGAGATTACCGATTAGGATACACAAAAAAAAATTACAGTAGATTCGCGATAACATGTTCAAGTTTTAGAGTTAGCAATGGAGAAAACAAACTGTTCAAATTATTGGATAATTCGAGATTTCGATGGTCATGTTAGCACGAGTTTACTGTATTTCCATATGGAAACGCGCGTTTTTGTTTAATGCTTGAAACACTTTTAACGATTTTGCGTTTAATTCAATTCTTACCATTGCATTAAAAGACTTGCGTTCGAATTGAACGAATTTTCCTTTTGGAGCAAAAGCAAACGCGCAAAATGTTTGAATGAAATGTATTCTTTTTTTAATTAAGCGTATTTCCTCTCAGTGCAATGAATCATATTTTTTTTCGTCATATCTACCAACGATTTTTTTTGAGTGTATAAAAAATACATAAAGTGGTCAAACTGAATTTTCGCTCTCCAAAAAAATCCTATCGAGACCCTTAAAGAAAATATTGAAATAAACTCAATTTTGTAAATTGAATTCCAACCTGTTTCTAATTTTTAATTAGACTCCACCAATCATGTGAGCGAGGGTGATTTGCAGATTTCTGTATTGATATAAAAATATTTAAATCTCTTGAAATAAAACGAAATGATCTTAAGTTTATTTTCAAATAACCCACGCAATAATGCAATGTTGTATGATGTTATTCTGTACGGCTCTATAAGTATAGGTAGTCTCTGGCAAGTTGTCTACGTCCGACATTCTTCGACACAATATATACATATAATAATATCTCTGTGAACTGAAACCACAAAAATCTTGGCTAATTGCCCATAGTCACTGCCATTGCGGTATGTTCATTATACGAGAATTTAAGCATCGGAAACAATTCATCTATGTTTTCAGTCGTGTTTAATGATATAAGCAACAAACAACAACCCGATGAAAGGATGAGTTAAACATAAACTTAAAGAAAACGTCATTATTGAGTGAAAAACACTGAGTTGATACAATTTTTGACATTCAATTGGCACGCTATTAGCGAAAAAAAGATGTGAATTCATGTGGGAAAGCCAACATATTTTCAATTATTGTTTTGAAATTTATGCGATTTGTGTGGACATATAATGCGGTAATAAGAAGATGCTGAAATTGAATTGAATTAGATGGGACATCATTTGCAATATCTCATCAAAAAAAAATGTTTCTAAACATTAAAAAAAAAACTAGAGGCGAATTGCATAGAATGTTAGAACAATAAAATAACATATTTAGCGATTTTTTTTTGTAACCACACTGTCCGGGGTTTTCTAAACTGCGCAATACAAAAGATCAACGATGTAGACAACATACGCCTCGCAGAGACAGAGGCGATGGGGGAATTCAATAGACGTTATTTATTTGTTGAATTTCCCCATCGTCTTTGTTTCTTCCAAACGTGTGTTGTCCACAACTTTGATATGTTGTACGCGCACGGTTTGGCAAACCCCGGGCAGTGTGGGGCCGGCATTATTCAAACCACACACAATTTTTATTCTCAAATTAAGAAAAAAAAAACAAAACTGATGATTGTCCAAAATTTCTCCTACTACATGTATGCATATAAAAACAAATTGACACACTCCTAAACCAACCAAATTTCCCATGAATTATCCATATCATATTCTGATTGTAATTTAGCCTGACGATTAATCCCAGATAGAATGTATATGTG
This sequence comes from Microchrysa polita, assembly GCA_949715475.1. NCBI lineage: Eukaryota > Metazoa > Arthropoda > Insecta > Diptera > Stratiomyidae > Microchrysa > Microchrysa polita. The sequence continues at coordinate 125,701,304 of OX454415.1, read as the reverse complement.
TAATCCATTTGACAGACTGACTAGACCGAAACCAAAACCGTTTCCCCATTGGTAAAACCACATAATAAACACATGGTCCGCGGTGGTTGATGGTCAGTACAGATATGTATTAATGTACATACATGATAATAATAGCAGGAGTGCTACATGTGGTTACACCGAACGTTTAAATTTATGTATGTTACCGATGAATGTACATAGTTCACCTTGGCGTTGACAAACATTTTTATTCATCTTCTGGTCGTTATCTCTATTCAGAATCGATTCCTGAGCAGACATTATGTAAGGCGATAGGCGACAGTCGTTTTAATTTTTTCGGCACTTTCTAGCTCTAATGCTGAAAATAAAATCAACGTAAAGTTGATACATTTTACCTATTAACAACTACTTTTGACCTTCCACGTCCATTATCTTCACAGATTTAGCGTTAAACTACACTAGTCGGTATATATATTTTGACATCTCTTACTTTTGATCCCCGACATTGATTACATATAGCTAGAGGAAATAACGGTACCTTCTTTCCATCGGAATTATAGTACATATTAACAACTATAAATAGGCTCAAAATTTCCCTCTTATTTTTCGGAGTCTCTTGTTATGAAGACAAGTAAAGCTGAGGGCCTAAATTTGTAGCGGCATAAGTATTTAAAAAAAAAAAATTAATTCTTTGATTGAGCATATATTTTTCGCAAGATTCATGAAGAAAACTTATTACAATTGAAATTGTGCTCTTAACTCTGAATTTGAAGTGGAAAATTTACACAGTGACTCGAACGATTGCCAAAATATCAGACGTTAGTAGTTTGGATAGAGCCTCCATAGAGGTAAACACAAATCTTGGTGTAAAAATTGCAGACGGTGCTGTTGAATTTAATTTCTTTCGGTTAACTGTCCATTATTGAACATCAAAATTTAATAAATTGAAAACCATTTTGCCACAAAAGCCGATGTGAACTTCGAGTAATGAAAAATTTGAGAACAATGTCCACTAACGAAAGGAGAACAAACTCTGCAATTGCAATGTTGCTTATAATGACTAGGCTGATTTATGACTGATTTAAGACCAATCACTGTTTCCACGGCTAAAGCTTTCCTTAGTCATAATCATCGGGAGTGATATGAGAATTTTTCGCAGCATAATTTTGTTTTAGCTGCGTATATTTACCAAGGTGCTGTGCCCTGGTTCGCTCGCCACTCAGAGTAAATATCCGCTTTCTGTCAGACAGTGACTAGTATACTATTTCTTTTATTTTATTAAATTTTAAAGATAAATAATGGACCGTTCCCTGCGAGGAATCGAATTCAATAGAAGCGTTTGAAATTGTGTTAAAATTTGCTTCTATGGAGGCTAAAACCAAACTGCTAACTTCTGACTTTTTGCCCATGTTTTGGACCACTGGGTAAATATTTTATCGGGCTCTACAAAATTAGGAGCACAATAGCGAATAAGAATAAGTTTTCCTCGTCAATCTTGCGAAAAGTTTGTGTACAATTAGAGAATAAAATGTTGTCAAATTACAAAATTACGTCCCCATCTTTTCTCGTACTTATAACAAGAGAATCCGAAAAAAGACATAAAAAATATTTAGCATATTTATTGCTGTTGATATTTTCTTTAATTTTGCTAAAAAGAAGGTACCGTTATATCCTCTAGTTATAGGCGATCAATATCGGGGCTCAAAAGTACGGACTGTCAAAATAGATATGCCGACGAGTGTATACCCAAAAAATGGAAGTGACTGTCGCCTATCGCCTTACAGAATGCCAGCACAGGCTTTGAATTGTTAGATACTAACTGGTGGTTTAAATTTCACGAAACTCTTCATTTGCCTGAACTGAATTGCCTATTTGGGGAGGACAGAGTGCGGAAACTTTTCCAATTTTTTTCAGCGGCCACACCATCCGGAAATTTTCCCACGCAAATTTTTAAGCCAACGATATTGGGCTGACATGTAAGCTCGTTACCGGCTGAGCTGGTCGTCAAAACCGCAGGCAATATCCATTCATCTATGCAGTCAGTCAACATCCATCTGGCGGTATATACGAGTAGTTGCTGCGTGTATTATTAACTCCTCGCTTTCGCCGATTTATTTATGCCGCAAGCTTCATTGCATTTCTGTCCGCACGCAGACAACGCACAAACATGCTCACCTTCGTCCCTCAATAAATTCACCCTATTTTCTATAGCATGTAGAGAGCATGAGCTTACATATGTAGCTTACTACAATTCCCATTGAGGTTCTATAGCCAGGGGGGTAGTTTTGTACTTGACTTTGTCAAGCGTACTATACTCCCTATACTATGTTATGTTCTTCCCTACCACTACTTGCACATACATCTATATCTACATGGTATTATAATTAAATTATTAACGCAATGATTCGTGGCGGAATTAAGTGGATTTTATGCGGTTCTTTTCGCTTCGATAGACATGTCTCGTTGGGGCTTATAGTGTGTGGCGTAATAGGAACATAATCATGTGTGTTGCAACTAGGGTGGTGGCGGTGGGTATGGGAATTCAGATAACTTGTCAAATAACGGTTATTGAATAAAGGAATTATTTTTGCTCCTTCGAGAGAACATGCGATATAGGACGAAGCTCAATGCTTCATGCAACATATTGGGATATGTTGTTGGGTATATTTGCAAGATGCAAGGACATTTGCAACGTGAACACTCCGCTGATTCAGAATCGAAAGAAATGTCCTGGACCGTACTCTCCACAATGTGTTCTGTTTTTGTTTTTGGTTCAATCAAGGAAACAACAAGAAACAGCGAATTGTTGGTATGAGGCGTTTTAAGGACGCAATTTGTTTTTCCACCTCCTCAACCGAAAATTCCTTGATGCCCCCTGTCATCTCAAATAACCTGAATATTCGAAATGACAAAAAACTCCGTTCCGGTTGCATTTGTTTACACCCCAAAAATCAATCAAACCCTTTCACTTTTGTTTATTCAATCCGTGACAACAAATTTCATCCCCTATTCCAATGCATGCGCTCACACTATACTGTATTGCTAAACACCCCTATCGGAATTAATCCATTTAACCCTCTTAACGCTCAAAAAGCATTATGAAATCAGAATCCCCTAATTTACGACCACAATACGACAGATGACACCTAACCTACCCCAAAACACACATATACAAAATAGTATAGGAACGGATGCATCATCAAAGTTCAAATGACTTTGTGTCGACATCGCATTTGAAAGTCCGCATACAACCCTTCTCATTCATATCGCTTTGCCGCACCCTACTATTCTCTTGTCGTTTATATCGCACGTATAGCCTCTATAAAAGTGAAAGATATTTTATTCTGAATCAATAAATTTCCATCCTTATACGCCGCACAGCTCACTCACTGTATTTGCTCATCCATTGAACATCTGCTGTCAAATGATTAACATTTACCCTTGGTCCTTGATGCGATGCGGTGCGCTCTCAATAATTTCCAAGCATTTAGTATCAATGCTCAAGCATACACATATGAGGGTTGGGCTTGATGTCGCCCGGTGTAGACACATCGTAACACCATCAGCAGTGCACAACCGAATCTAAATATCCTTTCAAAGTGTCTACTCCTATACGTATGGTGACATCAAGGGAATACTATATAATCGTGTCGGTTCAAGTGCACACAAAAACTTTTATCCTTGCCCTGGAGCAAAGTAGATACGAAACATATTATAAGTTGGCCGATGTGGCACCGGAGAGGAAATATACAAAGCGAGGGAGGATTGCATGTATATGAAGAACCCGAGCAAGAGTTTACTTTATGTGTCGTCCAACTAACCGCCACCATCAGTGTCATGTTCGTGTTTCTCTACCCTACATAGTTCCTCGCTCTACGTCGGTCCTAAGCACTCACTTCCTTATAGTATGATTGCTTCCCTCTTTTGAGTGTGACGTTGATTGCAACGAAGGGAAGTTGTTGAGCACTTTATTGGAGGATTATGTGGGTTGCATTTACACATTGCTATACTTCCTTACTTCCTCATCGTTTTCAACAACGGCGTCGACCGTATGTATAGTGCGACCCCTTTTGCATAACCAAGTCCTCGTGTCTTATGGTTTCGTATAGAAGAGCATACAGAGTGCCCAATTTCGAGAGACACTATGCAGAACGATTTACACATTTTGAAAAGCATACCAGGAAGTCGATATTAGTTGGTATAGATTCAACATGACATGCATTAAATTTACCATGGCACTTGGCAAAGAGAGTAAGCGTGAAATTGCAAGGATCTAGCCGACAAATCCCGAATAGTTGCTGAGTTTGAATGTTGCACGCCAATTTAACACATTCCTTACGGAATGCCAACCGTAGTTTGTTGGTGACGTGTGTTACACTTTTGGCAGCATTTGACGTGCACTTAAGAATAGACTGCTTACTTAAGTCGGACATATTATGATGATGATAATGGTCTCATGGGTTGAAGAAAGTGGAAAGCACTTATGTTATTATGGATGACAATAGAACGGAGATTTTTATTGGCATTTGTCGAAGTGCTGAATTCAGCGATAAAAACATTTACGATCGCGCAGATTCATGTCAATTGTTATGAGTGGAATTTAAAAAAATTCTGTTTCACATCGATGTTCTTCTTATACATGTATGTCAAAATAGGCGGAAATCCCATCCGAAACTACTACACTGCAAACCAAATATACAATAAAAATCCTCGAGTCCTAATTATTTAAGCAACACCCTGTCTGCGTGTGAATAAATTCATAAATCCACCCTGATTAGACTAAATCCAAAGATAAAAATCACCCGTTTGAAATCGACCTACATCTCAGGAAGACTTGAAGCAAAAAGCTCAAAGTTAGAAGCTCACTGGCATGCACGAATGTATACGATAATGGAAGATTGGAAATTACTTCTAGGAATTGCATCCCGATTCTGTTGTTTAGTTGTTTCCACACCATACGATTTTCCGCGGTTTTTCTGTAAACGTAATTTATAGTGTATCGTTGTCGGAATTGTGTTGATAAGTACTGCTTTAGAACTGTTCTTTTTTATTTCCTTCACATTTGCTTTGTGAATACCATTTTTGTCCCTCTGATCACAACACAGATACGATGACATTGAAATTTCCAGGATTCCTACTTCGAAGCAATCACATAACAACCCAAAAATGAGCATGACGATTGATGTGCAGAAAAAAAAAATCAGCAGGCAACAAAAAAACCTTATGCTGAAATCTTAAAGCCATATGGAACTCTGCAAGACACTGGACAATGTAGGATGTTAGGGTCTCATTGTGTTCGCCTTTACAATAGATGGAAACCTGAAACGACCCATATTCGTGGAACTCGTTTCTCGATTTAAGGATTGAATCTTTGTGAAGAGTTTTCTTTATGGATTATCTAAATGACGTCTTTTAGAGTCGCTACAATACTCGTATAATGCACTTTAAAAGATTGCCAACATGATAGGATTTTGCACAAACAATGCGCTTTTTTAAACCATTTTAATGTTTTTGTTTGACGAATGGATTTCGCAAATTGTATGTCAACTAAATATTTTAGAACCCTTCAGCAGGATATGTTTTCTGATTGTCATGATAATGGTGGGGATGATCGTAGTTTTCAAAATCAGGAAAGAAAGAGTGTTCATAGTAAAAGAATTGATGTAATTAATTTTAATTATATGTACACAGTTAAAAATTATTTCGCATTACAAAATATGCAAAATATTTTTAGGCAGAAATATATTTTCTTTTCGCTTATATAAAACAACTTGTTGAACATATTTATGACTACTTAAACAACTTATACATATTTACAAATACATAATTAAAATTGATTGGCATCTTCTTTGCAAAAAAAAAAAACACAAGATCCCCTTTTTCTATGTAGATAATTAAAATTTTACTACCATACAAGTTAAATTTAAAAGTTGTAAAATATTTTCGACCGAACTAATCATCATTTCTAACAATAAATCATTGCAAAGGTAATAATCTGATAAAATTCCAATACGCGAATCAAACGTCACTATAATCAAGGAATGCATGACGAAATCCAGCACGTCAATCCGCCAATTTCTTGTGTTCTAGAAATATTAATAATACATATATAAATTAAAGCCAAGGCTAAATTCACATTTTTTTGTGGGACTTGATACTCGAATTTCTATAACAGTAAATAAATAATTTCCGTATTTCAAAGGGATTGAAGAGTTTTTGTGGGATAATAATCCCGAAAAACAAAATCCCGGCCATTCATAATCCAGCGCTTTACATTATCCCGACATTACGAAATCTGCCATTAATAAAATTCTTAGCACAAATTTGTCGGAATATTTAAAATGGCGGGATATTAAGTTGACGGGATTTTTAAATGGCGGCATAATTAACGTCGGGATTTTAAAAACGGGAATATGATGGGCGGGGTATCGTAGCTAACCCGTTTTTGTTCATAATTACCGGAGCGCATATTCCTTTGTCAGCCTTTTTTTTTTCTTAGAAATGCACTTACGATCCCATTCATAAGTGCTAGTTTAGTATCGCTGCTTTTCATTGGAAATCCATAATGTAAAATTGGAGTATCATTTCGTCATTCATTAGTCATAAAAAGATAAGTGAAAAAATTTTAAGTGTACACACATAAAGTATCATCAATGCTTATTGACTTATCGATATTTTTTAGCTCACTAGACCAACTGTAAATAATGATCTTGATATTGCTAAGTATTTACACCAGTAAGGCATAAGTGGTTCGAGCCGAGTCTATAGGGAATACGTGTGTCATAGTAAACAAACATAATCCAACTTGTCGTTATTATTACAGTTTAAACGAATCATGTAGTTAAATCTAACAGCGTATGTCGAAGCAGAATTTTGAGCTGTATCAGTTTGTCCCATTAAATTAACAAGATTTAATGTGATATATTTAACTAATAAAATAGCAACAAAGCTATGTACACTGTTCAAAATGTCAGTCTTGTTTTTAAACTGCGAACCATATTTCTGAGTTTAAATACATTTTTTTAAACTTTTTTCAACAATATGGAATTAATTCTAAACATATCCGTCTTGCGGCTTCGTTTTATTTTATGTACAACTAAAAATATATTTTTTTTTGGTTTTACCAGTTAGTTCCATGTTGTTTTAAAAGAGTATGTAGACCAGAGGGTTTTAAAAAAGATATTCAATATTTAAAAATATACTGTTAAACAAACAAAGCAGTTTAATTTCATATCCGAATAGTTTCTAAACTTTTGTTATAAATAAGAAACGTTTCGGTTAAATACCACACAGAAAACCTTTAACTGTGCACTTGTGTGCTATATAGTTGAATAAAGCTCGTCATTAGTCGAGTGTTGAACTTATCGGTTCCGGGAGTTAAGTTTAAGTTTTCCTTGCTTTTCGAAAATTGCAAGTATGTATTTAAAAAAATAATTTTATTTGTAAAAATGCATTTTCCTTGTAAATTTCAACTAAATAAAAGAAAAAGTATTGACATAGAAACTGTGTTTCTAAATTTTACATTCCATTTGTTTAGGCTTTTCGTATGTAGTTCTTTTATGACAGTCCGATAACTTTTTCGGTTTAAAAAAGAGACCAGAATTTTTTTCTGTGTAGTAAAATCAAATATACTTTGAAAAATTTATCCCGTAAAGTTCATAATTTCCAAGTCATCAATTTAATAGGATGGTAAATTATTAGATTTCTTCCGAAAATTTTCAAGGTGCATTATTTTATGCTCCGTTGCCGCATCGATCGTACGGTTGGGTCTCTACATCTTCGGAAATTCCTGCAGTGAGAGAAAAAACACATTCTGTTATAAAGAATGTTTGTTCTTAATACTAGAACGTTCACATTCAACACTAAACAATCTTAAAATAATTCGTTTAGCTATAATTTTACACTTAAAACTATTAAATTGAAGATGTAAAGATGAAATGTTCTTACTATAGGTACGTCCATAGTAAAATATTACAACAAGAATGCAAGAAGTCAAGTATTTGAACTACGGCATTCTTAATTTTAGTAGAAACATGGTAACGTCAAAATCGTGTTCAAAAAGAGTTGATTCAAGCGTGCTTTCAATCGATGACGTTCTGTTTTTCTCTCAGTGTCGATTATACTAGCAAATCGAATGTTCAAAAACCGACATGGCCAAACGTCGAGTTTCTAACAAAAAAAATGCGAGTATGAGGTGGTGTGAATTGTAACATAATATGAGATTCTTATAAATATTAGATGAATCAAATTACGAGCAAAGCACTGGCAATTCTATCACCTCAATAACATATCTCTTATTGGAAAGAGACTAGCAGATCTGTTAATTGTTTAATAGTTCAACGTTTGGAATGAAGGCATATTCATCTGGTTTTCTATTGACCAAAAATAATAGGAACAAACTGATTCGTCTCATGAAAATATTGAAAATCGAGCAAAAATTTGAGCACGTCAATAAAAAACACGCACACCCCTTGCAGCTTCTACTACATACTCTGTCAATTTAAGCCTCGCCTCAACAAACTATAATATTTCATAAACGCTACTCTAATATTGATTCTGTAAACAAAATATAAACGAATACGTATTTTTGCAAGAGTTTCAAGAAGAAAATGTTTACAAAATGATTAAATTCTTGTGGAGTAATTCACTTAAGCTTTTAGGCGTCGCATATCAGCGACGAATGTTATGTCTTGACATTAGCCAAGAAATCTTGGAAATATCGTGCTATGGAAGAACAGAACATTATACAACTAGATCGTTCATTTCAGCGAAAAATATTTCGATGTACAGAATACTCACTCTTTTTTGTTAATTTGCTACTTATACACTGAGATGAAAAGTTTAAATCGTTTTTCTCAGTGTGTGTAGCATTATTTTCATTATCTTGCCTTTTTTATGTAATTCGTTTTATTCTTATAAAAATATGTACATTGTATATATGAGGTGATCCTTCATGTTATTACTTGTTAGTTAATATTTACTGGTGGTATAGTAATCGACTAATATACTCTAGATATAAATTAAATAATCATTTTAATGGCCTTCTATCAAACATGCCAAAATGTTGTATTTCACTCAGAATATAAAGTTCGTAACGCAATAGAACAAAGCTACACTATGAAAAATTAACACACATTCATATCAAAAAATAAACGTACATTCGCTCAAAAAACATATCATTTGAATTAAAAAGAATTCAAAATATGCATCCCTTTAAAATCAAACGACTAACGGCTGCTTGCAATAGAGACACAAGATCGAATCTCGGCGTTGTAAAGATTTTCCGTAAGTTATAAAAAAAAAGAATATTACATATTTAAGGAAAAAAAACGCCGAAATTCGATCTCGCGTCTCTATTGCAAGCGTCGTAAATCGTTTGATTTTATTGGGATGAATATTTGGAACGTAATTCTTTTTAATTCAAATGATACATTTTTTAAGCGAATGTATGTTTTTTATGATATTTGGATAATTTTGTTAATATTTGATAATTTGTCTGAGTGTAGGATTGTTTTACTGCGTTAAAAAATTCATATTCTGAGTAACAAACAAAATTTGGCATATTGGCAAATTAAAATAATTTGTTTATCCAGAATTTCTTTTTACACCCATTATTGGTCGATAGACAATACACAATATAAAACGTGTTGACAGTCAACGAATTATGCCTAGAGGTTTCGAATTATGGCACACAAAGAAACATTTTACAGGTTTGAAATGTGCTATACGTTTGAATGGAAAACCTTTTTCTTTTTAATTAACATAAATTTCTTTGAGTGTATATGCTCAAAAAAACATGCCACTTAAGTTGAATGAGACACTTTTGATTGAAGTGAGATCGTATTTTATTATCCACATATTTACCCATGTTTCAGTTATACTGTGGTACGTGATTTGTTGTCGTCAATGTCAATACAACATCGACAACATCGGTGATAGCAATCAATCCAATGAGATAAGTGTACATTCCTTCAAACTTTTGTTTTTCTGCACTCAATTTGAAACTTACATTTCTAAAGATGGGACTACCCATGTATGTACTTATTGCCGAACTAAGTGTATAGGGTATAGACAAACCACTTACGCAACGCAGAAAACCCGACTATAATAGTTTAACTGAAAGCACTTGGCTTTTTGCAGACGCGTATAGAACCCTCTACACGTGCTCTAGATAAAGTTGAACAGATGCCACTTGAAAAATTATTTCCTTTAGCACTCTGCCAAAAGGAAGTGCGAACTGAACTGAAGATGCAACACAAAAATCGATAATATTGATTGCATGAAATTTTGAATGACTGTTGTTGACTACTAGTGGTATACATTTTCAAGTGTGTATGATGCGGCAACATGGAAATCCTATGCTGCAACACGAAAACCAATGGATAGTCATTCATATGATAAGTGGTATGTAGTGTGTCACAAAGGAAGAGTTCTTAAATGCTATAAGAGGCCACAACCTTGTACATGTAGTACAGTTTACACTAAAAGGTAGTCAAACGAAACAAGTTCACTTTAAATTGAATGTGTAGTCACGTCACACTTCAATTTGCACTCTATTGCTGACTAATGAAATTTTACTGCAAGTATTTCGCACCTTTATCGAATCTATATATCGAAAGCGATTGATATTTATGTTAGAAGCTATAGAGAAGGTGAATAACGAGTATGAAAGCGGGTTTTCGACTCCAAAAATACAGTAGAAGTTATATAATTGACCACACCTCTTTTAGGTATATTTAGGGGCGAATACAAAATATTATTAACATGTTGCCTCATTTATCTTTCTTTCTGATGTCCTTGCAGTGACATCATTTCATAGTCAATAACAATGGCTACATGAAGATAGATATATAAACAGGATGAACTTGTCTCATAGCTTTGATGGCGATACTACTTCAAGGTCGACTTTTACAGTACATATTTCGAGACACCAAAAACTATACCACCCTCTAATAAAACTTAATTCTCTCAATATCCTTCGCGAGGAACATATAATTTTATATGGTTGTTGCTTTCTTTTATACACAGTTTTCCCTAATGTGTATCATAAAATTTGCCGTCCTTCATAATTCGGTCGCATGTCATTAAATTCCAAACTATCTTGGGATTTTGTCGTCGTCGTGTCTTTCTTCCTCGTGTCCTTCCTCATTCTATTGTAACGCATATATATTTGTAGTCCCGAAAGATTTTGTTTTCGCTAAATAACTATATCCACAACGAGCGTATTTGGAATTTAGGGATGTCAAACTAGGCATAAAGCCAACGCGTATAACAATAATCGTAAAAGAACGAAGGACTATCCCAAAAGGGTGGTTAATGGATATTCGAGTAGGTCTTTTGGGATTTTATGTACACAGTTTCGTAATAGAAATGTTTATTAATATAAAAGTTCACATGCAAAAATAATGAGAAAAGTTAATTGGTTTCAATGATGTGGAAAGATATAAGAAGGAGCGAATCGTGGCACCACACATGTTTGCTTGGCTATGTCTGCTTTTGGCGTATCTCAATAGGGATTTATTAGGAGTTTAGAAACCAATATCAATCATATCTTTCCCGAGTAGGTATTTGGGAGCAAATTAGAAGGAATAATAATAAAAAAAAAATCATACCTAGAAGCGCAACTCGAATCATTCCCAAGTACTACAAAAAAACTTCTTCTCGGAATGCAAAATGGTAGATATAAAGGAAAATAAAAGGAACTTATTAATTTCATCCTTACAGGGTTTTCAGACGTGCTTATTTTAGACTCATTTTCCACTGGAGAGGGCCTTTCTTTTTTATTCCGAATTACTGGAAATAAGGTCCAAAAGTATTTAGAAAATCATTCCCAAGTACTGAAAACAAGTCCTTCTCGTATATAAAGGAAGATAAAAAAAAAATTCTTCAGAAGGTCTTACTACAGACTCTTTTGCCTTTTTCCTACCGGGACTATACAACATTACGCCATAATTTCTGGATATATGATGTTACAAAGAATATTTTTTTCCGTTTGTGTGCACAATGACACCGTTAAAATCTGCTAAACTAAATTGCATACTATATCGAAAATCCATTTCATTTATCATTACTTTGAAAAAAAAAAATAAGCGAAACTGGAATTAAATATGACTCGTTTTCGTGGATACTTGTACATATATCTCACCAATGACTGCATACGCGTCTAAATTTATTATCACTAAAACGAATAACAAATAAAATGTGTGGTCTCTGCTAATGTTTAAATATTTGATGATTTTCAAATTCAGAGATACGTTTTGTTTGTTTATTTGCACCATCACGACAACGCAACGGTGCGATAGCACACTATGTCGTCGCTCCTCTATCCTCTTATATGGGCCTGACTGACCCACACCAAAAAGCCACTTCATCATCTTCAATTCCATCCTTCAGAATTTCAAAAGTAAATATTTGGTTACAAATATGTATCTTTCTATAGAAGTGCTCGCAGATATGTACATAGTAGATGGATAGATGTGTATAGTTAAGTTACACTCAATCTCAATAGCCGTATGGGGTTATTTTTCTTATATGTACTTATTTATTTTATTTTGTAGAAGTAAAATACAGTGAATATAGGATCAGATTACTTTTTTTTTTAGAAAATCTGAAACGCATGAACGGATGTTTACGTATTAAGTGTTAATTAATTTTATTACAAAAATGTAAAGTGACTACTGGTCTTATCTTGGTTTAGGTTTGATTTGTCACGTCAGTGTTATAAATGTTGTTGATCTTGATGTTGATTTGTAAAACAGTGTGCGAGGAGCGATTACAAATGAAGAAAACAAATTGTTTAGTGTTTCTGTTTGATTTATCGAATGAGTTTGTTTAATTAACTTCAAATAATGAATGTGTAAAGGGTAAAGGTATGTACAATGTTCGCCGACCGAAAAACTTGCATTTTATGTTTCCCGTGAAAAAATGTGCCTTTTATTCACTAAATTTACGATAAATGACACCTTTTCCCTGTGAAATAAATTGAAACTGCATTGTTTTCGCTGGCGAAATGTCAAAAACTAGTCTAGAGACTTTCGTGTGAAGTAAGTGCCACACAAGCGAGTTTGATTTCACGGTTATCAAAATTTTCACAGTATGTATTTGCATGAGTCACTACTCTAAGATTGCAAATGGCCGAAATGTACCTTCGACCATATATGAGCAACACTGATTTATTTACCTGGGCCAATTTCATTTCAACAAGTTGCTGAATTCATCATTCATCCCACCAAAAAAACACGACATTCTGCGAAAAACTCAGATTTTCTCCCTGTCTGCCAACTTTGCAGCGTTTTCACTATCATTTACGGACTTCCGGGTTTGGTTGCTGGAGAGTTTGCAGCTCTATGTAAAATAATCGACATTTAATGATTTGGTGTATATTAGGCGGGGGAAAAAAACGATCAAAAGTGGGAACCGTGTAGCTCAGTGCATAAGGGCCGATATCTCTGTCAGTAAATTGTGAGGGGCTAAATCCTTATTTTGCCGGTGAACATGAATGCTTGGGTTGTCTATAAAAATGGCTACTACGGCAGCTGGTTCTAAAATATTTTAAATCCATGCCAAAGAGCTGCCAAAACCTCATTTTGTTCAAGCAAACAACAATTTGGAATAGCTACAACAAAAACAAAGATAGCCACAATCAAGGGTGTTAAGCTGATCATTAATCCACCAATTCCAATTAATCCACCTAAGTTGATAAAACACAGCCGAAGATAAAGTTCTTTAAGTTTTTTATTATATTATTTCGCAATGTTATTGTTTTGAATTTTTTAGCCGGGGTTTGGCTGTTTTTCTGGCTGCAAATTTTTTATCCGGAATTTCAGCCGTTTTGAAAATTATCAGTTGGCAACACAGGAACGCGTCTTGACGCTGAACCGAATTACACCCTCTTCCCAAGTCCCTGCATCTGCAAGGAGTTATAAAAATGTCGTTCTTAAAAGTTAGATGAAATCCACCAATATAAATTTACTGCATGTGCGACCGTCGAAGTCAGACCGTGGGGGTTTTGGAGCTGTCATAGGAACTGACACGACGGAACACAGACGGAATTTGAACACGGGTTACAGAGGGTAACCCAAAAAACTGTTAGCCCAAAAAAAGTGAAGAATATCCCAATTATGGCTGTGTCTGAAATTGGCCACTGTCTCGTTTTTTTTCATTGATACAAAAGAAATTTCACCAAATATAGTCAAACCTGTTAATCGGACCACCTTCTAATTGGACCTCTTCATTACCGTAACTCCTAGTGGAGCATGGTGCGTTGATGACTACCGTGTGTAGTCATCAACGTTACAAAGACAACTGAATTCGGAGTGTGATACGGTTGTCAGCCATACCACTTCCTAGTCGCATTGTTAGTTTATTATTCTACGATAAGAATATTTCTTATCATCTTCTTCTGAATAATAAACTTGCGACGAGTCGTGCCGAGTTTGGAAACTCGTTTCTCTATGAGTGTCTATTTCACAGAGTGGCGACCGAACGTTCACGGCCACAGAGCACGACGATTGGACCACCCTTGGTCAATTCTTTTTGGTTTTTCATACAAAATAACCTTTATAAACGGATCACCTCTTAATCGGACCATGGACCACGATCGGTGACTCCAAATGGATGGATCAATACTAGACATACCTCCACAATCGGACCAAACACTTGATAAATCTCCAAAACATCAAATTGATTACTTACAAGGAAATTTCACCAAATGGCCCAACAGACAGGCAACTTGGCAAGACATTTTGTTGACTAAAAAAAAATCTTAGAAATCTCGTTACTACATTTACTTCAGTTCCGATTACAATGAGATGTATTATTTCCCATGACCACGGGGAATTTCGTAGACAGCATCAACCTTTGCATCAGTGTTGGGTGTAGGCCTGTTCCAAAAACCGGGATCCCGGTACAAAACCGGTGTTCACTTGGTACCGGACCCGATATTCTAAAGTACCGATATGCCTGTTTTTTTTTTGGTACCGATTTAAAAAATCCGACCGACGAGTCGATTTTTTGGTACCGAGTTAAAAAGAACGATTCATTTCAACATGAGCCGGTTTTTTCAGGTTTTTTGGTACCGATTTTTAACCCGGTACTCAAAAAAACTGGCTTATGGTTAAAAAAAACCGTCGGTACTGAAAAAAAACCTGAGTCGGTTTTTAACCCGGTACTAAAAAAACCCGGCTTATGGTTAAAAAAAACCGTCGGTACTGAAAAAAAACCTGAGTCAGGGAAACCGCTTGTGGTACGGGTATTGAAAAAAACCGAAACCCGGTACTGAAATCTCGGTACCGAACAGGCTTAGTTGGGTGGACGAAGTGGTAAGACAATTCCGGTGTTTCTGCGACAAGAAGATGCAAAGATTGATTGAACCATTAACCATGACTTTGAATATAGAAATATTATAGAAATGCTTTGTAAAATATTGAAGAATGTCCAAAATTTCGGTGGAACTGAGTGTGGGGAGAATTTATAATAAGGAAGCTGTTTAAAAAAATCACAAAGCAGTTACGGTGTTGAGCGTCTTCAAAAAAATAATTGCATAGGGCATAGGTGACCTTTGTACAAGTCCAATGTTCATGAATAACGTTTAAAAATTATTTCCTTAAATTTTTGTACTTTCCTTTCATCCCTTAGTAATCGGACCACCTGCTAATCGGACCAAATATGATCAGTCCCGTCAGTGGTCCGATTAGACAGGTTTGACTGTAATATTATTTACTTCGGATAGCTATTTATTGATAAGTTCTCGTTAATTGAATACGTTACGTTATTCATTTCGGGAATGTTTACATTCAACATTAAATTCTAGAATCATTTTGATTATTTATTGAGTTATTTTGTCTGTTCAAATATATACGAAAGCGCATGTTGATATGCTGACAAGGCTGAAAAAAATGCATGAATGAGCCCGACATTTTTCATGAAAAAAAAAGAAATCAGTGTAATACGAGTATACAACATTATTTATGTGTCGTGTGTTAAATACATACATATATACACATGTGAACGTGTCTCAATTGAGATAAGGGAAGAGCAACATGTGCTGAATATAACATACGTATATGTACTTACATACTTCAATATTTGATAACACGTTGTTGATTTAATGTATGCAATTACGACGCGACTGTCATATGTATTTGAAACACAGATTAAATCGCTCTGATGAGCTTGTGGAATATATAATTATTTTTTTCTCCATTCGGCTACAACACTGAGCCAATTTCATAGTTAATTGTAAACAAATTAGTGATTGATATCGCCGTTTATGCTCTTCGAATATACAGACGATTGACAAATGTTTGTCGTATTGGCGCCCAAAGTCGGGTGCATGTTTTTTTAGGAAACATAGTAAATAAATTCAGTTTAGAAATTATATTAATATTTTCTATAATAGATATACAGTGCACTCGCGCTAACTTGAATCTCCGCCAACTTGAACTATACGTTAAATTGAACATTTTTTTCTGTCCATTTCACTGAAAAAGTTGGGCTATCTAAAATTAAGAAACTCTTTTCTCATTTGCAAAATTCCCGAATTTAGACAAAATTTCTCAAAAGGTGACAATTTCTTCTTGAATCGATTCTATTTTCAAGACCTTCTTTTGAGAAATAGGAAGTAGATTCAAGCCTAAACCATTATTCTCAATTCAAGCAAACAAATGCTTGATAATAAATTTTCTTGACATTTTCCATGCAAAGCTCGTGGAAAAGCTTTATTTTAGCTTTAGCTTATACTGGAGCGTTGTAGTAGATTAGTCAGAAGTGTCTATGGTTCAGTGGGTAGCACGTTTGACTGGGAAGAATGGGGTTATGTGTTCGATGTTGGTTGGATGCAAGTTTTTTTTTATTTTTTTTTAGATTCTCTTGTCTTTTCCATAAGAAAAGTTTGCTTGATTCAAAGTTACTTTTCCTTAAAGCGCTGCTAATGGCATTTCACTTAGATCAGTGTGACTAATTCTCAAATGAAGAGAAATATTTCTTGGCTGTTTTTTATTGCCTTTTTTTCTTGATTTGAGCCATATTTTCTTTACTTTAGCAGGCGATTTGGTTCAGTGTTACTACACTATAACTTGAACTAATTTAAAATGCTCTATAACTTGAACAAAATTTCTTGCAGACGTTTTGTACAGCTTGATGAAGAAAATATTCCTCTAAGCGTGCTAAAAAAGCAAATGGAGATAGAGAAACGACTTAGTCAAGGAAGAAAACGATATTCTCCAGAATCTAACTCCGTGGATGCTGTAACTAAGAAATTGTTTTCTATAGTAACAGTAAAAATTTATTTAAGGTTGAATATACACTTAAAGACATATGCACATGGAATGAGGATACCCCAATCACAGCTAACAGTGACTCCGAAATTGAGCCAATTTCAGGTGAAAATGAGCGGATAACGTCAGCTGAAGCCGTTACCATTTTCAGCAGGGCTATTCAATGGGCGACGAATGAAAATGTCAGCCCGCGGAAATTTGGTGTTCTTCAGTCGTTACGAGAAAAGACCGTGTTAGACACCATTTCTCAAAAGCAGCGACAAACCTTAATTACAAAATTTTTTTACAGACAAATTTAAAAAGCCACTATGAATTGTTTCTTTTCCTATTCATTATACTGCTAATAATAAATAAATAACAGGCGCGACAATCCAACATTGGACTAAGGCCGCAGGATGTGTTAGTGACATCCTAACCGCTAGACCAGCCAGATTTCAATAATAATAATAAACTTAACTGAAAATAACTGAAAAAATACCTATATGGATATTAGATATTCGCTAGGTTGAACAATTCGTTATCTTGAATCAGGCTGGTTTCAATTAGTTCAAGTTAGCGCGAGTCTACTGTATATGTATTCATATTTTCTACCATATATTTTCACTCTTACATGTGCTTTAAGCTTCGAACTTTCCGCTGCACTGGTTTAAGCGTTCCTAGAGAATAATAGCAGAGAGATATTCATTAATTTCTGCATAATTGTAATATTGGTTTGAATATCTTCTAAGAAAAACACGAGAGAAATAAAAGAGGATTTCTGAGATTGCGATTAGTTAGATGTTTCATATCTGTATCAACGTTTTCAAAAAATTGGCACAGACCGCACAAAAAAAAACAATCACTTTTTCATTTAAAGGGGTCGAAAATATGCACACTTCTCTTGATGAAATATTTTCATTCAACTTCCTCGTGTTTTCGTCTAATTACAACATCTAATCATCTAAACATAGTGCCACTCATCTCTGTCCAAATTTGCAACTATTTACAAATGAACTAGGTATATCATCTCAACAAATCCGTCACAAAAAAAAACAGAACAACAAAACCAAAAATAATACGACACACTTGAATTGTTCAAATTCAAGCAGCAGCCCGTGTATAACATCAAAATTAACCACAAAATTAACATCATCAACAACATCATGTCTTTAGCCTCTATAAATACTCGCAGATATCAGACACCATATACTACAGATATTACGTCGCGTTGTCGTGTACGTACCATACAATAATAATTCTCCTATGGCTCTTTTCATTTCGATTTGTCCGGCTTCGAAACCCCGGGCCCCGGGCAGGCCCCATTGCGTACCGCGATGTTATCGTTAAGCGGGGACAATGAACAGCTGGGTTTTCGTACTAGCATTATAAATGTACATATGTACTACTCGCATTCGTATATTGAAGAAAACATGCTATTTAATTAATTGCTCATTTTGTTTATTCGCGGTAGTTAATCATCATCAACATCGCATGACTCTTTCATGCCATTTTCATTTTCAATGCGCGGACGAATTTAATTCGCGCGAGGAGAATTCGAATTCCTCGTGCTCTGGCGAAAATAACAACATAAATGAAGAAACATTAAAAATAGTATGGCCGCGTTCTGTAATATAAATATTCGTACTGTACTCGTAGTATATGATGCGGTAAACTTTTTCAGGTGTATGAATACAACAATGGAATTTAGTGCGGGGCACATGAAATGCCAATGGTTGTTTTTTATTTAATTGTATAAGTCCAAACAGAAAGTATGTATACGCGCAATATGAATGTTTGTACAGTACATCAATATAAATTCAACGTCGCACTCAGAGACGTATAGTGAAATTATCGCGTTCATTATTGTTGAACAATTGAGTCGCGGTTTAATGGAACATTTACTTTATAAATGGAATTAATTATTGGGGCAGTGAATGATAACGACAATATGACAACGCGGTTAAGAATTAAAATCAATGGGCGTGAAAAAAATGAAATTCATTAATGAAGGTCATGCAAAAACCTACTCATAAGAAGTTGACATCTAGAGCCTGCAAAAAAAAGCAAAAATATGAATGAAGTGCCAACCCTACAAGCCGTGCAACGCATCGCTATGCAGGGAATATGCAACTCCATAGAGCATTAACAACGAAGAGAAAAATGTTACACAAAAAACACAAATCTGCAAATATTCTCGCTTATTTCAAGCGCTTTTCCTATTTTCTTTTTTTTTTTCTCAAATACATTTTTAACATTTTGTGTAATTTGTACAATTACGCCATACTATCCTTCTGCCAAAAGGCCTATTTAGTTGGCATCGCGTGCAAGGAATTTCAATTATTTCGAACGATCGTTTTTCTCATTAGAACGCATCCATTCATTATAACAAATAAATTCCGAGAATTCCGCACAATCTATCTTTTCTATTCATAGCACTTTTGCACAGAAACGTGAAATGTATACGAGAACCGATGAATGCCATCCATGCAAAATCGGCTTATCCTGTGATATGTATGTATGTGTTAGAGTCTATGTTGTACATAAACAGAATTCGAGACATCTTCATTCTTTCTATATTGAAAAGAACCTTGAACTGACCAAAAACAGATACGCACGCGGTTATCTTTATTTATAGAGACAGTCAAACATTTAGATTTAGACCAATGCAACTCATCGCAAAAATAAAATGGCATATGTATAATGTGATTGCAACGATTGTCTGATATGTCGACACTGTTTGGGTTTGACATTAAATTTATTTTGTTGTAAACAATGATTGTGTAGTGCATACTTCAAAGATCACAGGCAAATGCACAAATAGACAGAACAAATTTTATTTGTACATTTTCGCGAATTTTAATGCGATGCAATTTAAGTGTGAGAAATGGTTAAAATTAAACTTTTAACCTATTGATTAATTGAAAATGGCGATTTCACTAGGCTAGAAGTCAATATTGTACGTATAGTTAGTTCTCCGTGCACGGACCGACTGGAAAGACGTATTGCTGGTATTTTGCCCTTTGACCATAGAAAAAAAAAAACAACTAGGCATTCGGTCTAAAATAGTCTGATTGGTGTAGTAGTTAATGCGCTCTCCTTCAGAGCACAGGCTCACGACCCATGTGACGGACCATGATCGCAATCAGAAGTTAAACGAGTGGCCATTTATGGGGATAAATAACTCTGCTGAGCGTGCAGTTGATCTCAACACCTCTACAAAAAGTAGTTAAGATCTAGAGATAGGATAATGTCACACATCTGCAGCTTTGGTCCAAGTGATAGTAATTTATTTTTTTCCGTCTAAAATAAAATAATAAAATTTATCAAATTGAAGTTGTTTTTGATTCGATTTTCGTGATATCTATGTATTATTGTTTTTACAACTGTATAAATAAAAAGGACAATAGACAAACATGATGTCCCTCAGTAGGTATAACGATATATTTCACTGTCAAATAATCAAAAATATACCCTTTAAGCATCTGGACTTCAAAATGGCCAAATGTTATGGCTTTATTTGGACGGTTTGTCACAAACGCTCAGAGGAAGCGGAAGCTTCTAAAAATATCAGTATAATTGTCACATAAAATGAACCTACATTTAGCTGACGTCTATTTCTAATCTAAAATGGACGATAATCGCATGGCGAAGGAAGTGATGAACGCGTAACGAGTGGACGAAGTCAAGAGTGCGTGGACGATCGAGAGTTAGCTAGAAAACCAGCTGCTGATCTTTGGAAACTGATGAAGGATAGGGATAATTAACAATCATTTCTAATCTACATATATCTTTGACAATTTCTCTTACTCATTTTTTTGTTAGATTTTTTATCAGTGCTCCGTTACATATACCTACTTATGATTGTAGGTACGGACGTTTACGAAATAAATGCGAATTTCGGTGAAAATTGCTCATTTTTGCGAATAGATGCAAAATGTTCTAATTTTTACTTTTTCACGAAAAGTAAATTTTTCTCAAAAAAAATCAATTATGGAATACCATTATTGTATTAATTCTGGTTCCCAAATTTCGTGGGTGCGAGTATTAATTGTGGAAATCTTGACTTATCGTTACATTACTGCGGTGCATGTCTGTAGTATTTTGGCATGGCAACTATGGGAACTACCTTGAACTTCGTCTGTGGGAGGTGAAATATCGAGTTATTCAATTTCGGAAATGTCACAAATGTAGGTCAGTAGGTTAAGTTACTGACCTTGTGGCTGAAGGTCGGAGGTTCGAATCCCGATTGGGACGAAACTTTTTTCCCTAAATTTTTGATATTTTTTCCCAAAGTTTTGTAGTTTCGTACTCGTACTTGTCTCCTCCCACAGACAAAGTTCCGCGGAGTTCCCATAGAGCTGGTAAGTTGCCATGCCAAAATACTACAGACATGCACCGCAGTTGGTGTATAAAATGGAACGATAAGTCAAAACTTCCACAATTAGTTAATACTCGCACCCCCGAAATTTCGGAACAACAATTAATACAATTATTGTAAATTCGAGAGGGAACAAATATCTAACTACCATCACAACTCCAAAAGCAATCTAAACATTCAACACCGGTCCAGACCTGCACGGTCGAATTTCATGATGGTAAACGCCTTCATGGCAACTCAAATCTCCACAGAATTCTCCCGCTAAAATTCAAGTGTTCGTCTTGTACACAGATAGACAACAGAAACAAGACCTGATGAGTGTGTCTATCTGTACGAAACCACAAAACTTTGGGAAAAATAGCAAAAATTGAGGAAAATGAGGGAAAAAAGTTTCGTCCCAATCGGTATTCGAACCTACGACCTTCAGTCACAATGTGGCATTTCCGAAATTGAATAACTCGATATTTCTCCCGCTGAGGGGTCTTCTCCTCCCACAGACAAAGTTCCGCGTAGTTCCCAAATAGAGCTGGTAAGTTGCCACGCCAAAATACTAAAGACATGCACCGCAGTTGGGTGTATAAAATGGAACGATAAGTCAAGATTTCTACAATTAATCATGGAATAGTTTTTCATCTCAGATTTTGTTTTTTTTTTTTTTCAAAAATTTCCTGTTACTGAGATTAGAGGCATTTATAAATGCATGGATTTCGCAGAACGACAATTTGCTTAGTCGCAGGCTCGGTAAATGAACTTAGTTTTCTGCATTGCGATTTTTCTAGGAAGAGTTTTCCTCGTTGCTGGAGAGCCCCGAATTTGAAAACAACAATATTGGCATGCCTTTGACTTAGGGAGTTTCTATTTTAGTGTAAGTCCTTCAGAAGCGTTGTCGACTAGAGCATACATAAATGTCAAAAACATTTCTTCGACAACTGAATTCGGAGTCTAAGCCTGTGTTGAGTTTTGAACACTCGTTTAACTATGAATTTGAATTTGAGAGTAAAACAACAATAAAATGTACAAAATGTTATGTGAATTTTAGGGAAATTTGTAATATTCAAAATTATTTTAAGCAAAATTCTTGTTTATTTGTGAAATTTTTGTATCTCTGCATATAATAAGATCCTAAGCCAGAGCTCTCCAACATACGACTCGCGGTCCACAATCTGGCCTACGAGTATTTTCGAAAAAAGAAAGCTTCTATCCCTCTCAGCTATTTGTTTTTTTTTTTTAATTTTCTTATACAATCACACTGGCGCATTTTGTATTAGAGCATACAATTTTTACACAAATTTTGGACAAAAATATCTTGTCGATGCTTTCTTATTTTGAAATTTGATATTAACCCTGCATGACCAATGTTAGTCGTTTCGACTACCATTGATATTTCCTTTGGTTGCTCCTTTTTGCTCATCCACTCAATAGTTGTGTCCTTTCACATCCTAGGAGGTGAATCAGTTAAGTATCGATATCAACAACAATAGACTTTTTTGCTGCTTTAGTGACGAGGTGTGTATCGTTAAACCAAAGTACTGCGTGTCGAAACGACCAAATTTTGTACTGTGCGACTTATTTTGCTACAGGGATAAGGTCAAATGGCTTTAATAAGTAGACAGTTAGTTTTCTTTAAAATAACATCAAAAATCAAACACTGATCCTTTTTGTCTCACATTTAGTAAAAATAATGATAGTAATTCTAGTTAGAACCGCTTTTAATATATTTGATGCATCCCTAGGTTCAAAAAACGAGTCTAAATATGGTGTTAGTCGAACTGACTAACATTGGTTACAATGTAGAAATAATAACGTTGGTTATCTAGGGTTAAAAAGCCGTCCAATCAATGGAACAGTCTAGAATTTAAACACCCTACTTTCGTAGCCTCCAGCCTCAGCAAAATTTGCACAATTTTTTTTACAGAATTACAATTTATGTTATAGGAGGTACAGGTTGCACGCGGTCTGAGATCTCGGTCACATTTTTCATCGGATCTCAATACTTATTAGGCTGCCTATTTGTAGTAAAGAAATTTCATCCCAGAAAATGAAGAAGAACCTGTTTTAGTTTTTTTTAAATCATTCTAACTTGAAATAGGATATCTGAGATCGGAGGGTTCTTTTCGGACCACGCCTGTTGGTATATTGCAATCGACTAAACAAATATTTGTACATATGTATAGCATTTGTTTGTAAAAAAATCGTCCACGCAGTTTGGAGAAGCGTCTCTAAAATTTACGCCTATAGTAGACGAGAGCCCTATGACAATTCAGCTCCGCAGCTGCAACCGCAATGTGTCCATTTTACAAACTACGACCTGTCGCTACGAACAATCACGTTGTCCCAAATTATAACGTTAAAATTAAATCTAAATCTGTTTTTTGTTTTTCAAATTTTATCAGTTCAATAATCTAAACAGATCGATACATTCCTTTCTGATTAACCAAACGCTTTTTATAGACCCCGCGCAATATAAAAACAAAAACAACAACCAACGAACATGCTAAAATTAAGCCATTTTACTGCTGTCTACTAATCTATAATTTAAAATACACTTCCCGATGGATTTAACATTTTGGTCAACAACATTCTCGTAAAAAAAATTCCAACCGAAAAAAAATCTCTACAAAATCCCCGCAAGCCATTTTTTTGCCATTGCCCAAAAACTTTATTTTTCTAATTCTGAAACTAATTCCACTATCAATAAACATGTGTTGTACATAGCTAGCAGCAGCAACAACGACAGCAAACTATAAAAACAGCACCCCCGTCTACGTTGCCAATTTCGCGAGCTCATTGACCGCATACAGACTTTGGTTTGTATGTCTACATCAGTTTGTTGATTCGCGACTAGGCGAAAATATCTACAATATGGCCTGATAGATATAAAACGAAAAACCAAAACCGGCACACCAATCAAAGCGTCTAATTAATGTTAATTAGAAATTTGTGGTAAATTAGAGGACCGGAATGTTTGTCATACGTATATAGAAATTCGCATACGGAACTGCGAATAGCTGATCAACAACGTAATGCCATTGAAATATTTTTGCATTGAATTTCACATTTTATATTTTGTTCGACGATGTCTGTATAATTAATTACATATACAGAAAAAAAAACATTTTTTTATGGAGGTGGAAAGTTTTTGGTCATCATAATGAAAAAACAACGCCGTCGGCGTCGGCAGTCAACCAAACCGCACTTTAAGCCTATTCATATGTTTGATTTGGAAACATTTTTGACGTTCTCTTTATTTTAGTCATAATCTCTGAATAAATTCTAATTTATTCTATTTGTTATTTTTTTCATTTCTGCAGGCAATGAATTAATTTTATACCCGCGTACAAACAGCAAAACAAAAAAAAAACTATAAAACCCGCACAGATGATTTTCTATTCGTTTCGAACACACCATTTGAAAAAAAGAAACACTTTTCAACTCATTTTTTTAAGTGGGCAATTTGAATTTTTATCGGGTCGTTAAGCATGGCAAGAAATTTAAATTTTTATTGTATAGATAGATAGATATGGATATACCTTCGTATATCGCGCGGATCGTGTGTAGGTACGAAGTATATCGCGCTATTGATGTTTAAATCCACGCCGCGAAAATATAGCCAGATCATTCATTCGGTTTTTTTTTAGATTGTTGATAAATAATCATATTAGTCTGGTATTCATACCAATGCGCGTCTAGAGATATTATTTTTGAAGCACACAGACAATTTTTCTTCGCGCGGCTATTAATTTATAGGTAGGTAGCCGGTCGTGTATACATGAACCATGATTCAGATTTTTTTATTATGATTATTATTTTTTTTAGTGTTTGACCAGCCACTGGAATGAATGAGAGAAGGTGTGATGAGCCTCTCTAGAGCGTAGAGACGGTTGAATAGCATCATACATCTGTACAAGAAGATCGTAGATAGACACATACGCTCTGATAGATATCAATTCAATTTTATTCGATAGTTTGTAGTTAGTTATGCGTACTGGCTTCGAATTTGATATCATTCATGGCGCTGTTTTTATATGACTTGAAAAATTATATAGAGGCGGTGCAATGGCTTTATAATTGTTTGGTAAGTGAATTGTAATGAGGTCAGGCGAAAAAAGCAATTAGAAACAGTTCAGTGATGAAGCGGCACATTTACATGTTTAGTATGTGTAGTGGACGATGTGGTGGAAATCAACGCAGAATAAAAGATTGGATAATAATTAATACATAATATGAAGCGTAAAAAAAGATGCACAATTAAATTGAATAGGATTAAGTTATCCACGGCTGCTTGCCTTGAGATTATTAGTAAATATGCATAATGCAATAGCGAATATAACAATGGGAGACACACAGTTTATTTTGGGATTTTCAATTTTGATACTATACAGGAATACCCCGATTTACGTCAGGGTTACCAGGGTTACCAGAAAAAAACGACTTAAGTCGAAACGACCTGAATCAAACTTAGGTTTGAATGAGAAAAAATGTGGCAACGGGAAAATTATAAATGTCCATACCCTATACAAATATGATTATATGTACATGTATGTATAAGGAAATGTAGATGTCAAAACAAATTCAAATTTTTGAATCAGACAAATCGTTTGTGAATCAGATTCATAGGGGTTCGAAATACATTTAAAACTGGAAAATGAGTTTCTGTAGATGTTTTCGAAATCTCTATTCTGCATTTAACCCAGAAGAGAGTATACATATATTATTTGGCCCAGGCCAGGTTTTGCAGTCGACACCTCTTCTCAAGGGTTTGAAAACTATAGCCGTTTACAGTTTACAGATGAGAGATCTTTGAGATCATTAATCCACATTTGATCTATGATAACAAAACTATTGATCTACCCGTTGAGTAGCGTTTCTAAAATGAAAAATAGTCCTCTTTCCTGAAATAGCTTCATGCGATGTGATTTTTTCACCAAAATACTTTCTATAAACTACTCCTAAATACGCTTTTAGTAAGAACCATTATCGCTTGATTCCGTCGATGGATTACAACATGCCTCGATACGTTAAGTCATTGGCTATCTACACTGATGGCTCCAAGTCAGACGAAGGAGTTGACATTGGCATCCACACGGATATACTCGATGTTAACCTGTCACTTCGTCTCCCTAATTACTGTAGCGTCCTGCAAGCGGAGATTTCGATTATGGAATTCTTAACATGGTTAGATAATCATTTCGTCACTGCGAGGGATTTCACTATTTACACTGACAGCCAGGCTGCAATTCGATCTCTCGAATCGGTCGGTCTTGACAACATCTAAAGCTGTCGAAATCTGCCGCTCGGCTCTTACAGAATGGGTCGTTTTTTCAATATAACCCTCTGTTGAATACCTGTAGTCATAGTGGATTCGCGGGAGACTGTAATGCGGATCGCCTCGCCCGTAATGCGACACATAGGAATTTAGAGGACCATCATAGTAACCTTAAAACGCAGATTTCCTCCTCCAGAGTGGGCTAGTGCCAGATGGACTCACTGCAGCACTTGCACGACAACTTGGTTGATTTGGCCACGGCTTGAATCGGCCCGATCAACCATATTATTGTGACTGGACAGGAAACACATTGGTGAGGTGCTCGGTGCTATAACGGAGCATTGTCCTATTGGAGAGTGTTGTGGTGACGAAGAAGAGGAAGAAAGAAAGCGTGCATCACTTTCTCTGTCAGTGTCCGGGCCTAGCCGAAAACGGAGACGTATTCTTGGTTCTAGGTGTTCCTGTGATATGGACGATCTTCGGGATGTGAGCCCAATATTGCTCAATAAGTATATTGCCAGAACGAGCTGGCTTTACAGCATGACTTAGCACGTGTTTTTCTTCTCCCATGGGGTACCCCATGGGGTACCACACCAATCTTTCGGTCTCAGTGCGCTAGATGTCAATGAGGTGACCCCTGCGCCTAACCTTCTATAATGCCACAAATTTGCCATTTTATTAAAAAAAAAAAACTCACGAGAAATGACGTAAGTGCGAAGCAAAATTGTCGAGTTTTAAGGTGGGAATTATTCAACGATTCGAATCAGCGACTTAAATCGGGGTAAGTATTCCTGTATGTAATTACAATCTCAATTTATAATACACTTCATGGAGATTATGTGCAAGTAATCGGCAACTCTAAAAATGCAGTGACGTAGTGACCGAGCCTTTGGTGTCGGGGACGGTAATATTCCTGTGCGGAAGCAGTCACTAGGTCCATATTTAGTGAAACTTGATATTTTAGAGGCGATCGCGATGCTTGAATGATTGAAAACAAAGGATCCACCCTAAAAACCAAAGAAATTCTGAGTACAGTGCCATATATATCAATGATCTGCCATCAACCTCATCATAGGATACTAATTTCGACCATGGGGAAAACCAGAGCAAGATACTTGACTGGAATTTTCAATCACTACGTTTCTTCCTTGCCTTACTACATACATATATCGCTCAGTAGTCATGTTGCTCGGCCTGCGGTGTAGACGGTGTAGTCTGAATACAGATCATTCTATCCTGGATCGTGTGATTGCCGAAACCACTGCACAGTTATTGCTCGACTGCCTAACCTACTGCACAAAAATACCATTATTAGGTCCCGCACACGGGGATACTTAAGTCTCCGCAACGAAACGACCTGGCGACAAAGATACTGCCGTTAAAGTGTTTGTTGAAGATTTTCGTTGGTCTAGCTTCACTTACATGTGAATGTCTGACTTTTCCTTAATTTATAGCTCGTTGGCACAATTTCAGTTAGTCTATAAATAAATTGCTGTTGGCTTTCCTTATCTTTTCGTTATCCCTTTTTCAAATTAACAAAATACTTAATATCGTAAACAAATCTGGACTAATGATTCCAATATTTGGAAAAATTTTACATTGCAATTGTAAAGCCTAAAATGTAGAGGCGCACTGATCTCGTGAAGCACAAATGTATTGCAAAAAAATTCTTGCAAAAATTGATGCTAAAACAAAAAACTAAGCCCCAAATTTGGCGAGGAATCTATGAGGATTTTGTTTTGAAAATTAGAACAAATTATTCCAGACGTTTACTGTCAAATATGGGGTTGGTCGCGACGGTCGTAAAAACGAACTTCTCTAAAACTGAAATTACTAAAAGCACTTAAAAATTAGCTTTTAGTAATGTTGTACGACGACCTTTATAGACCATTGGCTGTCCATACACTAGCATCTAGCATATAGAACCCAACCCGCAGAAAATAATGACATGTGCAAAAGTGAGCGGAAAACCGGTCAACCACCGTTGTTTTTTCGATTTTGAAATCCATACACAAAAGTTATTAGACGAATAGTCGCCCCTACATCGAAACTCTTACCGTCAGAAAATCATCCCTTAATCGTGACAGTACTTGTCCATATACATATACAGACGCTTTCCGGTGGAAAGTCGTCCCGTGAATCCCGTCAGAGTATTCGTGAGAGGAAAACCGCAAAGTAAAAAAAGCATATGTTGCAGATAATTAGTTTTTTTTTCTATTCCGCCCCTAACCGGTTTTTCATGTTACATGACATCGAGTAAGAAGCCAACCACCGTAATGTTATTGAGATTGCAGCATCCACACACACAAATAATTATCCGAATGACACTACTGGAAGATTTACCGTCGGAAAGAGTGTGTGTTGATAGCATGAATTTATTTCACTCAAAAGCGTAGGAGGATTTAAAACCAAACTCACCACATCGCATTTAATCAATGTTAATCCTCTGATATGTAATCCAAATTCATATACTGTATCTACTCCAAATGATTGTTTTGATGAATGTTACAAAAAGTACAAACAACTTTTAAGAGTGTATTCGTCAAAATTTTCACTGTCACCCTTTGTCACAAATAACGCAATTTCTTCTGCACAACACTTCAAAATTTAACTCTTTTCATCACCTTTTAGGATGTTGTAAATTGCGTAAAAACACATGCCAAATACAACACTACAGCTCAAATAGCACAATATTCAATTTTTAACACAAAAATATCGTCGATAACTCTGATGTGTATCAATAAATCTCCGCCTTTTTACCGTTAGTAAAGTGCACAGGGGGGATGTGTAAAAAACGGTCACTAATCAATCAACTCTCTTGTTGGAATTTACAACGCACTGCACTGCACCCGCGGCTAAGATCGGACGTCACAAATTGCAGAGCAAAAAAACACAAACGACCATAAAAATGACCGCAAAATTCCCAAGAAAAATTTCTTCACACACGCGAAATAGACGAAAAAACAACGCACGTTACTGCACCAGTCAAGTGGAAATATTTCACAAGTAGTTGAGAGGTTGCTAATTTTATTGGCAACGTTTTTAATATTTTTTTTCCCGCCCTCAGACCGCTGTCGTGAGTTTGGAATTACAACGAACGTACGTTGTCGCGTAGGCAGACCGGGACACAGACAACGACGACAGCAATAACATCGTGAAAATATGATATGATGATGGCCGCGACACGACGACAATCTCTTTTCGCGTAGCTCGCGATAAATTAGCACGGAAACGAGAAAAATTTGTAAATTTTATTGTTACACACGCGGTTGGTTAATAGAGTATTCTAACAGAAGGAAAAATTGTGTGTGTGTTGGGGATGGTAACACAAATCGGGAATTCACAGATCACAGATGGGCGTCTCTGTCATTGAACCGCAACGGCCTAGATGTGTTCAAAATGGGCCTTTCGAATCCACCACCCTCGTACGTATCCAATTCACAGAAAAAATACACCACGTCTCCTCACTGTACTAATCCACAGTAGTATCCATTTAGCACAGGCGATCCGACAATGTGGAGCTGAGCTGTGTGGTAATCCGTCAGCTAATCCCGTGCTATCCCGACGGCACACTGTAAGCCAATTTACGGATTTGAAATACGCCACGCGGACATAAAAAAGGAACGAACTCGCGGACGATACGGAAATCTATCTTCAAACACTTTTGATAGAAACACGCGGGTAATTCTATAGTCCGTGTTAATTTCGATAATTATAAAAACAGCGTGAATCTCACGAAATAGCTACGTAACAGTTAGCCGCGAAAAGCCAATGAAAATCGGCTCTAGTGACGACGAACAACACTCTACATCCGCCACCAACTATCCACTTCAAATGCCTTTCTTCAACTGAAAAGGCACGTACGTGCTCTTGCATTGGTACCGAATACGCTCTTCTAGTTGTGAAGAGAAATCGTGCGAGTTAAAGAGAGTATGCGTCGAGTTGAGTTGCAGATACGGGTTGCCAGTCATAGTAAATATTATGAATATTTATGATGAGGAAAGATACTACTGAAAAATTGTCAGGATTTTAACGAAAATTTAAGAACAATGTATGTACTATAAAAAACATAAACCGAATAGACAGGTTTATCGTTACTATAGGATTTTTTGTGAGGAATTTTGGTTTCTATTGTCTTTAATTAAAGACATTCTTTTTCTGGGAGCAGAGTCTCCAAAAAAAAATCTTTAATTAAGGATAAATTACATATGCCGTTTGAAATGCTGGAGCCAATGAAATGGGCTTTTTGGGGCAATGATAGAAATGTTCTTGAAAATAAAAAGTGATTAATACAATAAACATTTTCATCGATAAATATGCAAACCAATCAATCGATTTAAAAAAAATGAAATTAAAATTATTATTTTTTTATTCAATTTAATTTTTCATATACGAAAAAGGATTATGCTGAAAAATATCTGTAACTCTTTGTATTTTATTATAGTATGTTAAGTCAAGTATGAATTATTGGAGCGTAATTTGCATGTCCTCTATTTTATTGGAGACCTTAGTTTCGTATAATTATTTATCAATCACAGCACCACGTTTAGTGAACCAGCCAGTTCTATTAGTACTCCCCATTACTAAAGAAAGGATGCCATAAAATCTTAGATAGCTGTTAGAATGGCTATATGTGCCCTCATAATCTATACGTTTTTGTCGTCAATTTCTTTCATTCTTGTTCCAAGAAAAGTTTTTCAGATTTAAAATGTAATTTCTTGTTCCGAGAAAATTTTTTGCTTAAAATAATGCTTATTTTTTTATTTTAAGCAAAAACTTTTCTTGGAACAAGAAAAAACATCTTGATTCAGAAAAACTTTTCTTGGAACAAGGAAAAAAATTTCTTGGCTGTTTTTTATTGTACATATTTTGTTCTTGTTTTAAGCAAATGATTTTTTCCAGTGGACGAACTCAATATTTTCTATAAGAAAAAATTAAGTTTCATTTGACACACGTTCACAAGTAAATTTAATTCAAAAACTGTAAGATTTTAACGGTTGTTTAACATGAATTTCATACCAAAAATCGTTTGACATTTGAAGCAATTTTAGTGCCGACGACAAAACGAGTGCATTGGTATGACAAAAAACATGCATGTTGGGGGCATTTTTACAACGATAATTAATTACTGAACTGCAAAATTTTAAGAAATTTTCAAAATTCTAATTAAAAAAGATTCCAAAATATGTGTTGTAGAAATAGAATGAATCATGAATTTTTTTTTCAAATTTCGGCAACCTGTTCTTCATTCCTCGCATTGATATTGCACATATTACGAACATATATTACACCTTTGTAGACAAAATATCGAGAAATTAAGCATCGTTGGTGTTTGTTTGATAGTCATAATCAATCGTGTTAAAAAAAAGTTAGCGACAAGGTGTAGACATTTTTTAGCATGCGTCCATTTTAATGAACGATTCTCCTGATGCTATATGCAATTGTGTACCCTTCGTTTTCTCCATTTATAAAATTACTGGAGCTTCATTTTATAGTGAATACGAATAAACTCTTATCTAAGCTGTTAAAATGATGTTTGTTAATATCTTATGATAAAGGTACAAAGGTTCCATACCGTCGATTTACGAAAGGTTCTATTTTTTTCATTACGCATACGTATATTCAAATTGACGAGCAAGATAAAGCCCCTTAGAAGAAATTCTCTACCTACGCCTTTGTGTTTTTATTTAGTATGTGCGAATTGCGTTAGTGTGAAAAATAGTAATTTCTGAAAGCAGACAGCTAGGACTCAGAAATTTTTTAGCAAAATATGCGCCGTAAATGCTCTACATTGGACCTTTGATCCATCCTTTATACATTTTTTCCAAAATTGGACCCTGTTTACGATTATTTTGTTCTTGAGTCTAATGAAAAATTTATCCCGTATGCCCGTATGAATCTTTTCGGCCCTCAGCTCCCTAATTCCTGAACAAATGCATTTAAATTACTGGTGGGCTTAAAAGGTTGACTCTAAAATGCTCTCTACAAAATGACCGACATCGTTCATAAATTTCGTGGGAATATGCGCGGTATGAACGGGATCTAAACTTCGCCGATTTACCATTGGTTTTTGTTCCCACAGTTAAAAGATTCTTCTCCTTTGTGTCTGTAAAAACCTAAAATTGCATATTCAATATGCAAGAAAGAAGAAAGAAATTCTCTACCTACGCATTTGTGTTTTTATTTAGTATGTGTGAATTTAGTATGTGTAAAATAGTAATTTCTGAAAGCAGACAGCTAGGACTCTGAAATTTTGAGCAAAATATGCGCCGTAAATCCTCTATATTGGACCTTTGATTCATCCTTTATAGATTTTTTCCAAAATTGGACCCTGTTTACGATTATTTTGTTCTTGAGTCTAATGAAAAATTTATCCCGTATGTTCTTGATTGAATATATTCAATATGCAATTTTGGGAGTGTTTTCGTGAGCTCCTGTCCCGGACTCTGGGTATATCTACGGTGGATGTGGATGTCCTATGCAAACTACATGCAACCTCGTTGTTTATTTCCGTTGCTGATAATATTGCCATTAATGCTCTTCTTAATGACTGCTTATGATTAAGGATCCTATGTCACCAGGTTGTGGTTACTCGCTTCTTTGTCGATATTGAGTTTTTTTCCTTTTGCTTCCTATTCGTATTTCGAGGAGCACTAATCCGCCTTTTGAAGTAAAACCTAGGAGTGATCACGCAGGGAAGCCGGGACGACAGCAGATGTTGGTTTATTCTGAAAAAGTATGACATAAAAGGCTTCACTACAAGTTGGTTTACTTGGATTACCTTCAAACTCTTCAGGGTCGAGTGTAATACTAAAATCAATCAAGCCCAGCTGCTGCCTTAGATCCAGCCCTGAGATTCATATTTTAGTATCAATTCCTCAATAGCTGGAGTGCTATAGCAAAGCAACACGTTATAAGTAGTTATACTCCGCGTATATGGTTACACTGACAGACTACGCCAGCCCTTCACATTGGTGGCGTTTTACCACAGTTACTACACAATTACCTAATGGTTTGCTCATAGAAACTTGGACTTTGGAAATTTTCAAAAGGGACCACCTATTGCTCCATCAGGCCTGCAGCTCCTGGTGAAAATTAGTACTTTTGTGGGCGAAACAAATTGTTTTATCTTCGTAATGTTTCTACATACACGAAGTATTTAAGGAATCGAGCTGGATATCACAAATGAAAACGTAGAAGGAATCTCTAAGGCCCGTATTTATAAACATGTCCTTTACGGTATTTCATCAAAATAATTTATTTTACGAGTATTTTAGTTCTAAATATAAATTATTTGTGGAAAAAATATTACTGATCCAATAACGGAAGAAAACTTAAAATGGTTGCACAAATACTCAAAAATGCATCTGACTGCATCCTTGACTTAAGGCGGCCTTAACTCATTGCAACTTACAAGGAGACCTTATAAGTCAATGATGGATTCAGTATTATTTGTAAATTTTCACTATTTTTTTTTGTAAAACTCTCTTCAACTAGCGTCACACATCCACACACAAGTTTTTCTTTCAAAAATTGAACTCGAAGAAACAGTAAATTTAATTGAAGCGCAAGTTACCTACCTTGAGTTATTATATTAGCTACCTTGACTTAGAGTGAGGTTGACTGTAGAAAATTTCAAGGCTTCCTTGAAATCAAAGTTCACTTACTTTCAAGGAAGGTTCATAAATTCGATATTACCTTAAGTGAAGGATGCGTTAAGGTGTACTAAATTTTTCATCACAAATATTTCATATTTGAACAAAAAAACTCCTAAAAATAAATTATTTGGATGAACAAAATAATGAATCAAATCCTTGAGTTGAGGTCACCTTGAATTAAGGATTCCATAAGGTATGTTTATAAATACGGGCCTAAATCCATAAAGAAGTATACAGAATGATATCCTTTCTTCGAGTACACTTCATTACAATCTTTTACCCATAAGATGGTATAGGGTATATTGTTTCTGTTACGCCAATATTATGTAACACATTTATATATAAATGATCACGGTCGGTCCCTGAATCGAATAAGCCATGTCTGTCTGTCCGTGTGTCTGTCTGTTAGCACGATAACTCCCGAAATAATGAACCTAGCGGTTTGAAATTTTGGTCAGATGCTTTTTTTTATAAAATCTTGGACGGTATTGAAAATGAGTCAAATCGGACCAAGGGTTCCCCTACCTCCCATACAAATTACCCCTCCTTGAAATGTTAATTCGGCCGTAACTTTCGAAATAATATCGCTATCGACTTGAAATTTTGATCAATGCCTAATTCGGACATATACTTTAAGTTGATGGAAAGAGGACTAGGTCCAGCTACCCCTACCCCTACCTCCCCTACAAAGTTATATTCAGCCATATCTTTTGATAGACTTTCGCGAAGAACTTCAAATTAGTATCAAATGGAAGCTGTTAGATGCCCTGATAAGATGTTAAAAATGTACCAGGTCCTATCTACACCCTCCCTACAAAACCAAAACTACAAACGGTAAATTACCAAAATTTTGTATTATGACGAATTTAGGTTGTACAACATTTTATTGTCCAAATATATCAGATCGATACGTACAATCCTAAGAGTGTTATGAGAGTTCAAACCATACAAGAACATTTAGGAATTTTGGTTAATATCTTTATAACCGTAACGTATTTTTATTTATAACCGTAATCTTTCAAAACATTTGTGGTTATTTATTTATTTAATTATTTATTTAATAAAATGGTACACGAACGATCTAAGCGAGATCCCCAAAAAGGATTTACATTATAGGTCAAACTTTTAAATGATGAGATTTTCGATGAAGGATATTAAAAAAAATCTCTTCAGCGGTACACAACAAGAAAGTCGTCTGTGACAAAAGCTTCTATGGTGTCAAAAGAAATGCCAAAATTCCGGTCGATTGAAGTCTTCGAGATGTCAACCATATCTAAAACTTTTGGCAGATTTTCGAAAATTATTTCTTGATTTTCTCTATGGGATGGTAACGTTTATATGTATTTTGAAATGATCTATTCAATTATAAGTTCCAATTGTAACATACGCCAAAATGATAAAAAAAATCCTATACATTCACGTTGTCAGAAACAATAATATCCTATGCCTTCCATCTGCATTGATGTACATTTCTGTATCCGAACATCATTGGTGGCATCGAAAAACAGAAATATAAAAATCCTATTCAACAGATACACTCGTCGTAAGCATATTCTTCTCTGATTGTAATTTTTATGCGAAACAAATCGACTAAATTGAATGTTCGAAGCGCATCCAATAGAATGGAACAATCTGCGTATCGAAATTGAAGGATATGTGTGACGAATTTCAAGTAAAGTTGCGCTGCGCCGTGTCAGAGAATTTATTTATACGAATTCGCCGGAATCGCATCGGTCTCTTGGGATGTGCTCACAACACACACGGAATGGCATCATCATATATACTAAAGGACTCGTTGAGGTGTGTGTCTATGATAATTTTTTTAAAATTCTTGCGCATATTGACAATGCACCTCTGGATCAGCTGCGGAAAGGAAACCCTATAGAGGACGGAGGGATACGCAGAGTGAATAGGAAGCGCTCCAGGTATAAGATGTTTAAGATATTTTTGTGACCGCGAACATGTATCGAGCCAATTCGATTTAGTCAATAAAAACAGTTGGACGTCGCGTCGTGCTTTCTTATGCAGAGGAAGGAGAGGATATTGTTGTTTGGATATACCTGTCAGGGTTGCACACAGCTGACACGAGTAATTATGTCCCTATTTCGGGGACGATGTTGTATGATTGAGACAAAAAACCTTCTACCTATTAATTAGAATTTAATTTTTAATTTTACAGGAAATATGCATGAAGGGATATACTGGAAATGGTAAATAATATTATAATTTGATTCCTAAATTTATATCCGACTTCCGACGATAAGTTATATAAATTTAGCAAACATGTTCGACATTTATAAAACCGGATACCTCAAACGCGACGCTATTAAATCATTTCTATCATCAACCCCTCTTAAATCATAATTTTTCATACCGTTCCCTACCACAATTTCCTTAATTTCAAAATCACGTTATATTCTTTGCCACCGGTATAAATTTCCTTCCAAAAATTATCGCATAACATGAAAGTAATTGACAACATACACATCCCCGAAAAAATGCAAAAGCCATTTAATTACACATACTAATGCTCACCCATGTCCCCGGTATACAATAAAATTCACAACCCCCAAGAAAACATCATACTCGTATTTCTACATCAACGATCGGACGAGGATATGTGTGACGTGTGATATTTTCGTCATTTTAACTCCACTTTACAATTGCCTTAAGGAACAGGCATAGTCATCAATTCAATACGCGCCGATCACACTAAAGAGGGTTACTGCATAGTATTCCGAGCGAACATTCTCACCAAACGCACCCCTCTTCTGACAGAGAAATCACGTTCAGCCGGCTTTTGACCAAAATAAAAAAAAAATGCTTTTAAACGTTAAAAAATAAAAAATTAACTGATGAATACAATCGCACACATCAATGGCATAATACATTGTCCATATAAAAGGGGACATATAGAGGACATAATGCAGGATATAGAATCTTAATGATTGAAGTGGAACGCGATGAGCATATTCACCGAAATAGCGCACACTAACCCTTAATTTAAATCGTGAATGAAACTCGAGTAATCGCAGGGACGACATTTTAATAGGGTGAAATGTTTTTCGTCCATCACCTCTCTCCCTAAATAGGGCCGCGCGTTTTGTCGTCGCCCCTTTTAAGACTATATACGCATATCAACTGTATAAATTACAACATTGAACCCTGGCACCAGCCACCATGAAAAAGTAACCATTACTTTGCAAACGGTTGTGTACCGAACCCTCGATCGATGGACCGCAACCGTAAAACAACTCCAGCAGCTCTTAGCTCTCTTCTCTTTACATATAGGGAAAGAATAGCAACAGCACCGAACTTATATAGCTCTGACTATGGTATACAAAATACAACCCTCGGTCTGCGCGTCTCATCGTCCCTATACAATTCGCTTTTGTGTACATGCACACCCTTCTCGAATCAATTAGTCCAATTGAGAAACCATTCACCCTAGCCAACATATAAAAAAAAAGAAAATGAAAAGAATTGGAGATGAGGCAAATGGAAGGATTCCTTTATTTTTTTCTTCAGAGCAATCTCCCTGGTATAGTCGTCCTTATGCTCGTTTGTTTGCAGATTGCCATGCCCTGCTGATTATGTGTTCTTGCCTATATTCTATATTGAAAGGACCAAACAATTCTTGCAGGACTTGGGAACGGAAGAACAGAACGTTAGAAGAGTTTGTCAAATATAGGGGAGGACCGTGTCTCTGGGAACCGAATGTCCTGTAAT
Organism: Microchrysa polita; assembly: GCA_949715475.1. Taxonomy (NCBI): domain Eukaryota; kingdom Metazoa; phylum Arthropoda; class Insecta; order Diptera; family Stratiomyidae; genus Microchrysa; species Microchrysa polita. The sequence goes on along the minus strand of OX454415.1, from coordinate 125,663,039 downwards.
TCTTGTTAACATAAACGAAAATATTCTCAAAATTTCAGGATTTTCAAGCTCCCTTAGTTCCAATTTATCAATGTATCAGTTGGTGCCAAGGTAGGCTTATTAAATATTCAGGTTAAATGTCCATAGAAAACACTTGCCTTCCTTATCAAAACTCAACCCCTTAAATTCGGAATAATTTTCTATCCGATGGTTATCTGTTGTTTTTATGCAATACCCTTCAACCTTGTCGTTTACCACCCATGTACCACTCTCAATCAGCATAGCTCCGAAGCCAACAACGATCCAATAACTCCACTCTACAACCCTTTCCCCCACGGGAAATGAGACCAAAGGACGAAACAAATAAAAACACCCAACGTAAAACAACATCTCGAAATTCCATCTTAATCCAGGAATTCAATGTTGAAAAGATATCGCGGTCATGCTATATGTATATAGGGTGAGGAGATCCGTATCCGTAGTATAAAGGAGGATTTACGAATGGATATCAGGACCAAAACCAGCAGGATGGCTCCGACATAACCCGGCATGCTGCGACGTATGGGTATTATGTTCAATTTGACCTCGAATTAAGGTTGACGCGCGATGCAGTAACGAATGGTTTCGTCATGTCGTGTTGTTCCAAACGACAGGACGAGTGGTTTATTGCCAATCGAATAGAATAGAAAAACAGGACGAAGTATGTCCATGTAACACATATAACTTCCCAACGCTGTGCACAGCCAGTGGCTTGGTGGAAAATTAGTGAAACGATTGGAAGGCGCTAAGTGTATGGTCACTTTGACGCATATCGGAAATGTAACAAGAACAAGGACATATGCTCGGGAGTCGACAAGGAGCTAAATGTGCGAAACAGCATTAATGACATTTGGGACGTTTCGTTTTATGGATATGACTTTATGAGAGTCGAACGTTGATTTTGCTGACTTAATTTCAACTTGTCACAATATAGAGTAGACACAATTTCGATAGCACAACGCGAATCGCTATTCAGGCTGAGTGTATTGCTCGTTCGATGCTGGGCTATAAAATGACAGATTTTAGATCCTCGATCACAAAATCAAAAAACAACGTCCAAACCAAAATTTCTCATAATGAAAAGCTCCATAATCGAAATGCCCCTGTCCAATCCCCTTAATAAACATGGAAATATAACCGGCCTGAACTTGGACGTCTATTTCGGAGTCGAAGGCTTCACTCACAAATCCCAAACCAAAATCCCCAATTCTAAATTCCCAACTAAGACATTCCAAATCCCCAACTAGGACATGGGGTCATGGGGATTTAAAATTTTGAGGATTCTTGTTTGGGAATTTGTGAGTGCAGTCTGGCCCCGATGCTAAATCCTCAAGTGCAAGTTGGGGATTTAACATAGAGCATTACAAAGTCGGGGTCCACTCACACATTTCCAAACCAAAATCCCCAGTTCTAAATCCCCAACAACGACATTCTAGGAACAGATTAGGATTTAAGGACTTATTATTGAGGAGTCCTTCAGAAGTACATAACCTTCCTTCTCAAATCCAATCGAAAATCATAGAAAAAAGACAAGCGCGGAAAAGGTGGCAACAAACCCGATATCCCTCTGACAAGGTAAAGCTTAACAAACTTTGTAAGGAGCTAAAAGCTTTGCTATGCAAGCACGAAAACAACAATGTTGAGAATTACGTGAGCAAATTGGACTCTACAGCTGCATCTGATTACTCACTGTGGAAAGCCACTAAAAAAATGAACCAACCATGCGAACCACATCCACCTATTAGGAAGCACAACAACAACTGGGCTAGAAACGATGATGAGAAGGCAGAAACATTTGCGACCCACTTAGCCGATGTGTTCAAACCCAACTTCGATGATATACCTGACGATATAGCTGAGGCAATAAGCGTGAGCAAAAGAGAAATACACCAACTAGATCTACCTTTGACGAAAATCACCAAACAAGAGTTAAAAACTATTATAAAAAGTTTAAAAATCTCCAAAGCTCCTGGCTACGACCTTATCACTGCAAAACTACTCAGCGAATTACCTGAAAAGGCCATTATATATCTGCGGAACCTATATAATGCTATCATGCGCAAGCACTTTATTCCGCGCCAATGGAAAACATCACAAATAAGCATGATCCTTAAGCCAGGAAAATGTTCATCCGATGTATCTTCGTATCGCCCTATCAGTCTGTTACCAATACTTTCGAAAATAATGGAGAAACTATTCCTAAAACGCCTAATGCCCATCATTGACCAGCACTCAATAATCCCAAACCACCAATTTGGATTTAGGCAAGGCCATAGCACCATCGAACAAATACACAGGCTAGTGAATCGTATCGACTCGGCGTTTGATAACAAGGAGTACTGTACTGCTGCGTTTATCGATATTTCTCAAGCATTTGATCGCGTATGGCATGACGGACTGCTGTACAAAATTAAATCAAAGCTCCCAATCAATTATTACCTCTTTATACAGGATTACCTTAATGACCGTAACTTTTTCGTAAAGCAAGGAGACTCTGTCACGAACCTTAGACGGATTGAAGCCGGGGTTCCACAAGGCAGTATATTGGGACCTCTACTGTATTTGATATTTACATCGGATCTCCCAATCCATGAAGCAGTTATCGTTGGAACCTTTGCAGATGACACTGCGCTGCTCGCCACAGACTGTGACCCCATTAAGGCATCAGTGAAGCTCCAAAAGGCTCTAAACCAAGTGTTTCAATGGACGAAATGTTGGCGAATTCAAATAAATGGATCAAAATCAACTCAAGTAACCTTTACGACAAGGAGTGAAACATGTCCACCAGTAAGTCTGAATGATACTGAGCTACCAAAAGCAAATGAAGCAAAATACCTCGGAATGCATCTTGATAGACGATTAACATGGAAGCAACACATAGAGAAAAAACGAAAATCGCTCGATCTCAAACTTCAAAAAATATACTGGCTTATGCACCAAAAATCGAAGCTTTCTATATCTAACAAACTGCTTATATATAAATGCATCCTAAAGCCGGTGTGGACATACGGATGTCAGTTATGGGGTACTGCCGCAAACTCAAACACTGACATATTGCAACGTTTCCAATCCAAAATCCTTCGAATGACGACTGATGCACCATGGTATGTGACAAATAAGCAGCTACATCGTGACCTAGACGTTCCACTAATCAAAGATGAAATAAAAAGCGTCATCAAACTTTATGCCAACCGTATTTCCCGCCACCGTAATACCCTAGCTAGAAACCTGATGAACTCCGAAGTACGCTATGAGAGATTAAGAAGAAGAGTCCCACAGGACCTCATACGAGACGACCACCATACAAATTAGCCTAAAGTACCGTATAAATCGAACATGAACAATTTCTTTTAATCACATAAATTAACAATATTAAATTTCTAATAATATTAAAAAATAATATGAAAAAATAATTAAATGGATACTGCACGGGGAGTATACCATACACGCTATAATCAACAATTTTAACGGGAGCTTAATGTCTATTCAAATAAAGACAGATTGCTAAAAACAAACAATTTAAAAAAAAAAAAAATTATTGAGGATTCTTGTTTGTGAGTTTCTGAACGGATACTTCGTATTCAACTGCTAAAAAATATACACGTGGCATGAAATACATTTTTTTTGTGAGGTTTGATATGGAGAATGCACTTAGGAATCCCAAAACCTAAATCCCCAATTCTAAATCTTCAAGAGGCAGTTGGGTATTTAAAATGTATTATTCCGAGGTTGAAGTCTTCACTCATATCTTCTCAAACCTAAAAGCCCAATTCCAAATCCCCAGTTAGGAGCTAAGGATTTAGATTGAGGATTCTTATTTGAGAATTTGTGAGCACTGACTTTGTATCCAAATGCCAAAAAATAATCGGCCTGAACTTCGACGTTTATTTTGTTGGTTTTGGATACGGATGATCCACTCACGAATGAGTAAGCACAAATCCTCAAGCGCAAGTTGGGGATTTAAAATTTAGTATTTCGAAGTTAAAGTCTTCACACAAATTTACAAACCCAAATACCCAACTCTAAACCCCCATTGAGACAAGGAGATTTAAAATTTTAGGAATTATTGATGAGAAATTTGTGAGTCGAAACTTTGTATCCAGCGGCTAAAATTGCTCGACCTGAACTTCGATTTGTTTTTGGGGTTACATACAGAGGTTATACTCACCAATCCCTAAATCTAAATCCTCAAATGCTACTTGTAAATACCCACGTTGGGAATTTAAAAGTTTCTACCCACAAATTCTCGGACAAAAATCCCCAACTAGAACTTCGGGATTTAAAGTTTTAAGGGTTCTTTTTCGTTTGGTACTTTGTGATTGGAGACTTTGTAGGCAACTGCTAAAAAATACGCGGTCTGAACTACGATATTTTTTGTTAGGATTGGATACGGACGCTTCACTTGCGAATCCCTAAACATAAATTCCTAATTGCCTATTCTAAATCCTCAAGTTCAAGTTGAAAATTTAAAATTTAGTATTAAATAAATCACAAATTCCTAGACCAAAATCCCTAAATTATAAATTCCTTAATTAAGCCATGGGGATTTCGAATTTTGATGATTCTTCTTCTCTATTCAACCGCTAAGATCTGAAGTTCGATGTTTATTTGGTTGGGGTTGGATACGGAGGTTCCATTCACGAATCTCTGAGCCTAAATCCTTAATCTAAATTCTCAAGTGCAAGTTGGGGATCTAAAATTGAGTCTTTCGACGAAGTCTTCATACAAATTTCCAAACCAAAATCTAGAATATGGAGATTTAAAGTTATTTTTTGTTCGAGATGAATCCCTGGGCCTAAATCCTAAATTCTAAACCCTCAAGTGCAAGTTGGGGATTTAAAATTAAGTCTATCGACGAAGTCTTCATACAAATTTCTAAACCCAATCCCCAACTAGAACATGCGGATTTAAAGTTCTTTTTCGTTCTTTGTGAGCGGAGACTTCATATGCAACTGCTAAACATAATTGGACTGACCTTCGACTTTTACTGTGTTAAGATTGGTATGGGATACGGAGGCCCCACTTACGAATCCCTAAACCTTAATTCCCCATTCTAATTCAAGTGCAAGTTGGGAACCTACAATTTTAACCTGAACCTTGACGTCTACTTTCTTCGGTTTGGATGTCTAGTGCATGTCAGAGATTTAAAATTTAGTACTCTCAAGTCGAAGTTTCCGCTAACAAATACCCAAACTGAAATCCCCAAATCTAAATCCCCAACTGGTATATGGGAATTTTGTAGATACTCCACTCATGAATTCCTAAACAGCTCATTCAAAATCTTCAAAGGCAAGCTGTGAATTTGAAACGTATTATAACGAAGTCAAGGATTCCACCAACAAATTTCCAGACTAGAATCCCCAAACTATCAATCCCCAACCAGGACTTGTTTAGGAATTTGTGAGTGGAGTGTGGAGACTTCGTATCACACTGCTAAAATACCCGGCCTGAACTTCGTCGTTTATTTAGTTAGCGTTGGATACGGACTAACCTCAAAATCAAAATCCCCAAATTCTGAATCGCCAACTAGAACATGAGGGACGAAAATTCTGTCGATTGGGAGTACCCATGCGCAACAAAAATCAAAGACAGATACATTCATTTGCATTTTCCCACTAAACTCAAAAAAAAACTCCCATTATTCATCTTATACCCAAAACTCCTATCAATTAACCGCTCAAATCATTATTAAAAAGATCTATCAACCATCTTTCTTCATCAACTTTGTCTTCAAAAACTTCCATAAATCTTCTCCGCGTACCCAAACACGAAAAAAAAAACATAATCAAAACCACTCAATGACTCTACCCGGGTAAAATTTCAGCTCGACCTCTCTTATATCCTTTTATGCAATTGATTTGAATCTGAGCGTGTACCCTCTCATAACTGTATTATATTAAATCAACCAAAGCACAAGATATACACAACACAACAGACAACATACAGAAGCGACAAAAAACGGTCGACAAGGGAACAAGGACAGGTGATTTGGTCTTTAGGTCTTCAATGACCATTTTTTTCTCTCGAAAGGGGCCTGAAAATGGTATTGCTATAGGGATGGGCATACATACAGATGCATACATATTTGGTCTTGTCCGCGCTGTATGCCTTTAAAACGTATATCTTGTGCCACTTCTTTCTATGTCCTTTTATCCCTTGTTTATCCAATTTATCTGCTTTTTTTCATCATCTCGTTGTCGTCCTCGGGGTTCCCTCGCGTCCCGCCTGAATAATCTTCCTTGTCCTCGATATTTTTTTTCGTCGTTCGAGTCTTGTTTTCAATTTTCATCATTTGTTGCCCGAGAAAAACGTGTTCGCTCTCTTCTCTTGACTATGCTATACTTTTTGTATGCATAGTTTCCGATTTTATCGTTAGCCGAACAACAAAGACCCGAGGCTATATGTATTCATGCTGAGGTTGTTTGAGCAGTGATGGCAAAAAAAATACTCTAAACCGAAAACGTTTTCATCCCTCGAATATCCTGGTGAACACACACCCTGTCCTGTCCCTTCGTTTGTATATCCTGCTCATGGTAAGCGTATAAGCATTAAGCAATCCCGGTTTCTTCCATATCATTTCACCGGCAGAATCTCAAAATGCAATAAATATAATCGACGAAAGGACGAATTCATTTAGAGAGTCGAACGGATAGGAAACGTGGTATGTAGTATAGAAAGAACCCGCACTTCATTTTATCCACGTCTGTGTCGTCCGTGCGGTTATACTTCACCAGGGTATGGCTCGATGAGACGAAAGGTATGGGTGACAAAGTTATTTTCTCATTTCAAATACCTGCCAGTGAGTATCCTTATGGTATATCGTTATATATACGTACTTAGTATGATCCTTCGTTTTTAATTGCATCGAGGGGATGAGTCGAATTTGTCAGTTGTCAACTTTCCCGTCGGTCAGCGAAGCGTTCTCGGGCGTTTTAGCTTTATATCGTTATCGAGTTCCTCACGGCTATAATTCGACTGATGGACGAAAAGGACGAGGTAAGGCGCGGGTAGGTCAATATTGCTCTTGAATTAAGGTGCAATGAAACGGAGCCCAACTTAATGGCTAAATTGACATTATGAAGAAGGGTTCAATATGATGTGTAGACGTTGTATGAGTTGCTATCATTAGACATCGGCTCTGAAGAGGGATGGAAGTATGCACAAACATGAAGCGAGGTGAAATGGTAATTAACTGTGTTGAGTGACTTGATGACGTATAATATGGTATGTTTTGTGGGTCATTTATTAGCTTTTCGGACGCGGTAACGAGGGCTGACGCGGAGGAAATTTATTTTTTTCGGGAATAGGAAATTGTTGTTTCTGAGGATTTATGTCAAATTTAAAGTCTGTAATAAATTTAAGAGTATGTATCTGTAAACAACTTTTATTTAAGGATTGAGGAGAAAAATTTTGTCAGGAGGAAAATTGTTTTGTATCTATAGCTCACGGTATACAAAAGTTCATAGCTGATTAAAAAAAAAATCGTCAGTTTTATATAAACATGATTCGAAAATCGAAATTAGGATTAGATATTGTAGAGTTGTGCTTACGGAAATATTGAGGACATATTTCGCTGGAGTTTCTCCAGTTCTTCTCATAGATAAACATCTTTATCCGTGCTTAGTTTACCTAGCGCCGAGAGAGGCTCACGCGGAACGACGTTTATGATAAAGCACAGTTCTAAGAAATCTGATCCAAATTGACAAAGATATATTCCGGCCAGTGTCGCTAACTAAAAATTACCAACACTGTTTCACTGAACTTGAAAACGCAACTGTGGTCAAGGCTGGGGTTCCTATGGGCTGCCTATAGGTTGCCCGGGGCGGAATATATCTCTTTTTAATTGATTCTAGTTAGGTCCAATCCAGGGCACCAAAAGAGCAAAAATGGGGGGTTGGGTTTGTATGGCAGCCCCATGACTCCATTGTCCGATTTGCCCCATTCTTGCATATGTTTTGTGTCATCAATAGAAATACATTTGTGTGAAATTTGGTTGAAATTGATGAACAAATAAAAAGGTTTTCCTAGAAGGACTTAAATTGGGGAGCTTGGTTTGTATGGCAGCCCCATGACCCGATTGGGACTTATCCTTTACGGAGAATTCTGGTGGAAGTGAATGCTTCCGAATAGTGGTGGATCCATTTTTATAGGATGCCTAGAGGAGTTTTTGATTGTAACAATAAAGGAACTTCTGAATCTACATTACAGTGTTGCCAGATAAGCTGCGTAACTTCCTCCTAAATGAAACTTGATTCTGCGTTAAAATGATGGACTTTCCCCTAAATTGGTATATAAAAAATTACCAAAAAGGCACCAGGCTGGGCGCGAAATATTGTCGAAAAATCTAAGGACCACCACCATACGTGAATGACACAACCATCGAAATGACTGCTAATTTGGGCGGAATGTCGAGCACGCTGTTGTTCTATGTTTAAACTCGCTCGTGAAACGGAGTGGGAAGTTGCCGCCCGTAGACCACTGACCACTCTTATAAAAAATCGGAAAGCAGGATTATTATTTCATTCTCTTTTACACATGTACACATATTTTACATGTATACTTCTATTTTTTTATTATTGAATTTTTTGAACTTTTCGTTTTTATTTTTTTTTAAGACACTTTTAGTAGAATTATATATATTTTTTTTATTTTCTTGTGTTTTTTTTTTTTTGTATTTTAACAATATGGTCTTATAATTCCAATAGTACTGTGTTATTGGAGTTATTTCATTCTGTTCAGTTTGCCTCTAATAAATAAATCAATATATGTAGGTATCCTCCAATGAAACATTTGAAAGATATCTTTTTCTCCTCATAGAAAAGAACTCCGTCGATGTATCTACGTCACTTAATTTTTTAGAAACAAATTTTTCACTATATACTTATTGTTATTAGCAATAAAAACGAGACCGAGGCTAATTTCGGGCGCGGCCGAAATTTGAATACCCTTCACTCTCCTCGGGCTAAAAGTTTTTTGGGGCAAACCTATGACTTGTATTTAATCCTTCCCCATTCTTTTCCTTCTGTTTTCGCATAATATTTGATATTGACAAATTCTGTGGCGTCGATAAAACAATATTTGTGTAAGGTTTGGTTGGAATAAGTGGTAAAATAAAAAAAAAATATCTCAGACAACTTTATTGGGGGGATGCGGGAGCATGGCCCCATAGTACGATTCCATTTGTTTTACTTTTTTTTTTGTTTTTATAAAGACGCATTGAGGTTTTTTAAAATTGGTGTAGAAAAAATGTTTCGTAGAAGATCCAAAATGGGGAGGTTGGGCTTGTATGGTAGCCCCATGACTCCATAGTCCGATTATTATTTATGGCATCAATTGAAGTGCACTTTTACGAGTTTTGGTTGAAAGTGGTGCACAAATAAAAAAGTTGTTCGTAGAAGAACTCAATTTAGGGGGTTGGCTTTGTATGATAGCCCCATGACCCCATCGTCCGATTCCATTCATTTTTACACATGTTTTGTGGCATCAAATGAAATGCACTTTTATGAGGTTTGATTGAAATTGGTGGACAAATAAAAAAGTTTTTCTTAGAAAAACTCAATTTGGGGGCTGGGTTTGTATGACAGCCCCATGACCCCACAGTCTGATTCCATTTATTCTTACATATATTTTGTGGCATCAATAGAAACACATTTGTGTGAAATTTGGTTCAAATTGGTGCACAAATGAAAAAGTTTTTCTTAGAAGAACCTAATTTGGGGGGTTAGGTTTGTATGGCAGCCCCATGACCCCATGGTCCGATTTGATCCATTCTTACATATGTTTTGTGTTATCAATAGAAACAGACGGACAGACGGACAGACAGACAGACGGACATCGCCCAATCGACTCAGCTCGTCATGCTGATCATATATGTATATACATATTTTATATGGTCGGAGATGCTTCCTTCAATGCGTTACAAACTTCATGACAAAGTTAATATACCCTTTACTCTACGAGTGAAGGGTCTAAAAATAGAGTGCAAAGAGAGGAAATATATATCGAACTCCCAGACATCCGTAAAACTTCACTTTACTATGTATATCTTATCCTGGTCCTGTCATTTTATTTATTTACATTTAATAACTAGTTATATTTAAAGGATCAGGGCATTTTATTTTTTGGCGTCAAATCTAAATAGAAAAGCAACTGTGACAGACAGAAATTTTGATGGAATTTAGTGATTTGTGTAACATGTAAGCAAGACCAATAATTTTTCCCCAGGGTTTTTACACTTCATATAAAAATGGTAGCCACCTAAGGCCGCGCGCATACTAAAGGCGTATTGGAGCGTAGCGTAGCATAAAACCTGTCGCCCAATACAACGCTTGCCTTTAGTCTGCGCGCGGCCTTAGACTCACCCTATGAGATTGAGCATTTTCCCCCGAATTGGCAACACTGCTACATTAAATGTCGGACATATTTTAATAATCAGAGTACTTCACGCTCCTGATTTCCCGATTACAGACTTTCGCAAACACACCAGATTGGAAAATGTCTTTAGTCATAATGATCCTTATACGGAGACTGTAAATCGCTAAAGAGATAAAAATCGTTCTGACATATTTGGATTTAGGGTACAGAGATGCTTCTCCTAGTTTAAAGGTCGATCCACACTTTTCAGTCATCAGTTACAATCATTAACCATACAAGTTGACATATTGGCATTTAATTGATTGGCTGACAATCTGTTAACTTGCATAGAAAATGACTGTGAGTGTCACTGATGACTGCAAAGTGTGGATCAACCTTAAAAATTTCAGAGAAAAACTGAAATAGTTTTTATTGTTTTTTCTATATCTTGTATACAAAATTTCATTTTCGAAAAAACTAAATTGTAATTATTCAAATTTCAATTTTGTGTCAAAATATTTAAAAACAAATCCTTTTAAATAATTTTTGGACTGCTCTGAATGTGAGTTATGTTCTGTCAATTTTTCCTGAAAAATATCGACCGTGAGGGGACCCCATTTCGATTTTGAACTCAAGGAATTTGGGAAACGTTACGCCACTGTTCAAGTGGATTATAATTATATATATATATTATATATATATTTGATCAACATCAGGGACTGAATTTATTTTAAAAATTTAAAAAAAAATGGAAAAGGAAGTAGCGGCTACTAGAAAATACAATAAGATTCCGCAGTGTTTGAGACGAAATTTTAGGGAAGCCACAAATAAATCAGCGAACTAAAATTTGTCTAGAAGCCATTATTTTTTTTAGTACATATTTCATTTCCAATAATCAAATGTAAGTTAAAAGATGCAACATACATACATATGTACATATACGCCAGGAAATTTGAACAAAAATTTGGCCAAACTTCGGAAAAATTAGGGGAAAGCTGGATTTTTGCATGAGCCTTCCTTTCGAGGTCCTAAACAAGACCCTTAAAGTCCCCGTCTCTACGAGTACCGCTAGCGGTGCTACAGAGGGTCAAAGACCTTCGAAAACAGGTTTTTCTGAATATCTTGATAAGGCAAATTTGAAGCTCTTGTGGTTTTTCAATAAATGATGGAAATACCGAATACGTTGGGGCACTCTCCTGACGGTGCCAGGAGGTCTAACGGTATTGTTAACAATGTTTTAAGAAAATCTCTATGACGCGGTAACTCGTACTAAAAATTTTGTATGGAACATTTGTAGCCTATGGAGTTTTGAAGAAAGCATTCGGGATGGAAGCCTGTAACAATTTGTTGCTTCTGTAACTTCAAATTAACATGCCAAAACAACTCATCTACGCGAACACCCCCAAGGAAGCTATGAGGGGTCACAGTTAAACAAAAAACCGCTTCTCGGGAATTTTTTAATAACGGTAACCTTCTAGAGGGAGCCCATCTGAGGCAAATTTGTAGCTCGCGTGGTTGTTAGTATGACGTGAAAAGTCCATAACGATGGGAGCCCCCTAAGGAAGTTATGAGGGTCCAAACATACAAATAAGTAGTTTTTTTGGGAATATATCTATTACGGTAATGTGCACCGAAAGCTATTATATGGCGAATTTGTAGCTTATACAACGCTTAATTAAATATCCGAGTTTCAGATTGATGATCGCAATGCTAAGGGCGCTATGAGGGTCCGAACGATACAGTTTCGGTACTTTTGGTTATTTTCCTGAAAATCTCTGTAACGGTAACGTATACCGGAGGCAGTCTGTATAAATTTGTTGTTTGTATGGTTCCAAGTAAAATGCTTCACCGATTTGAATGCACTTGAGGCAACCATACGTGCATTATAACGTTTAAACTAACTAATTTTTAAGGAAGGTACGTGTAGTATGTAGTGTATGTGTGCAGGAAGAGACGGGGACTTTTAGGGTCTTGCTTATGACCTCGAAAGGAAGGCTCATGCAAAAATCCAGCTTTCCCCTAATTTTTCCGAAGTGAAATGCCAATTTTCCTGGGGTATTATCGCAATTTTTAAAAACAATTAGAAAGGCAAAAGTGTTATATTTGGACGACGACTATAATTTCCGAAGGCTGTTAGGGTCTTTAAAAATGTTAGCAAATTTGGCGATTACAATACCCTAAAAGTATGCAAAATCTTAAAAACACGAAAGCTGTGCGTACGTCGTCTACATTCCCAACCAGTTTTTTTGACGATAGGTGTTCTTTAGTTTCAGATTGCGAAGCACTGGCCTAATATACTTAATGTATGTATTTATCAAAAGCAAATGTACTAAGGAAGCTTTGAGCCGATTCAATAGATTTTTCACAGTTCCTATGATTTTACTCTACGATGCTTCGGCGGCTGATGATTTTCCAATGTGCCGGACAGGGACGTAGCTAAGGGGGGGTATGGGGGGGTGTCTCACCCCCCTAACATTTTCAATTTTCATCCGCAGTCGGCAAATTTGACCTCAGTGGGAATATGTAGGATTGCGATTTTCGGCATTAATAAATTTACAAAAGAATACCTGTCGATGTTTAAGGATATAAACATTTGAAAGTTACAATACTAAAAGAGTGTAAGTACCTTATTAACAGAGGTATTCGGCATGAAAACATAAAACTCATGTTTAAATCGAAAAATTTGACTGAAAATTTGGTAGTGAAACTCATTCGCAGTACAATAAAGTCTTTTAAAGACATTAACAACGACAGCGAAATCAATGCGTTAGTTCAAGGCTCCATGATTTTCGTAAAAAAATTAGATATTGACCCTGACTCTGGCTACAAAAAACAACACCGAACTCGTCGTGCTCCGAAAAAAATGGAGACGAATCATCTCAAACTACAGCCGAATTAGACTTTGCAACATTTTACCGAAAAGAGTCGAAAATCCTTCTTGACGTTTTTATCTCGAAGTCCACAGAAGAATTGTAAAAAACAGCTAAACTGCTCCAACCATTTCAAGACATATTTCAAATTTTGGCCGACAGGAATGCATTCATGCTGAAATTCAAATTCTTCTTGATAATTGCTTCGAGTGTCAAAATTTTAGGATGATAGCGAGAGAGGCTTTCAAACTAAGGACTGAAAGCTTACAAGGTTATTCAGCTTATTTTGACATGTCCAGTGACCTTAGCTTCGAGTGAGCGATCATTTAGTAAATTATGACTAATAATCAACAATTCGCTGCTAATGCTTTCTGCAAAGGATATTGTCGATAAAATGGATTTACATACATCGAATTGTGGAGCGATGGTCCAAAATTAAGTTATGGCGGGTCACAACTTAACTGGTTGAATCAAATTTCGTGTTTTTGTCTTTGTATTGTTCGATGTTTGAACGCTCAAAAAATATATCATGATTAGAGGTACGGAAATTTCGCAAATAAAAAACAGGAATTTCACATAAACTAATTTTGGATATTAGAAATTTCGCTGAAACTCGCATAAACACCTAGTTTTGTATGTAAAGTTCATTGGGATTTCGGGGCCCGCCGAACCAAGAGAAAACTCTCTCTGAAAAAAAAACGCATTGCAGAAAGCAAAGTTCATTCATCAAACCTACAACTAAAGAGGTTTTTCGGTGTTCGGCAAGCCATCTTGCTCATGATTCAGCGAATTCTCTGCATTTAACAATGGGTACGGTTCCCATATGTTCCCACAACATGTTGTCCATTCTGATCTTCTAACTGCGATTTTACGAATAAGAAATGATCTGCGGAACTTTTCGTTTACATATTCCACATGTTGTGGGAACATATGCGACCGGTGCGTTTCAGAACTGCACCCAATTTCTCTATTCTTATTAACGGAAAACGTCAGAAAAAAAATCTGAGATGAAAAATTAGATCATTTCGCATTTATTCGCATAAATGAGCAATGTTTGCCGAAATTCGCATCTCGTTATTTCGTAAAAACGAAATTTCCGTTCTTCTAATTATAATTGGTGAATTTTCAAAAAAGTAGTCGGCAAATTTTACTTTTCACCCCCCTAACAAATGTGTGCTCGGTACGTCCCTGGTGCCGGACCAGCCTGATTGTCCACTTCTCGATCAATTCATTTAATCTTGCACCTAACCTACCTATACATTACATAGCACTGTATACATACACCTCCATGTCGGCATCGTGTGGTCATCTCATCACACTATGCAACTGCGGTAACCGTTAATATGCAATTACGGAATTTTATGCACTTAACGATGTTGGCGACGACGACGACGACGACGACGTCCACTTTTTTTTTATTTTCACAAATAGCAAACCACTGTGATCATCAATTAGATTTTTTCCACGTATTTTTCAGTCCGACACATGTCCAACGGGTGGTATCCCCTTTGGTGGCAAATTCACCTCAGGGGGGACGGTATGCACACAAGTATTTTATACTTTCAAGTGTACAGAGCTGGACATGAACATGTTTAGTAATCAAGTTGGCATGATGGGTCATACTCTCATAATAATATTTGCCTATGACACAGCAATAAAAATGTCAGAGCCACCGTTCAGAATCATTGCTGGAGCCGACTTGATGCCATCTACTTTATGTGTTTGAACGGAAACCCTATTTGCGGAAACTTCTTTTGATCTATGCGCCAAGTTGGAAGTTGGAAGCTGTTGTCATGGTCAACTATCATCATCATTGCATTTGTGTTGCCTTTCATCTGTGAGCATCTGGTGGAAAATTATGTGAAAAGCGAACAAGTTCTTTAGATTGTATAGTAATAAACATTTTACACAGTCCGAAACGAATCGACAATAATTGCAGAGCTAAACGTTCAAATACATACATTGCATGCATAAAAACAGAATTTAACAACTTTTTCTGGAATTTAGACGAAGCTTTGATGAATGTAATTGCAGGCGAGTTGCATGACCTATGCGATTAGATGCATCATATTTGTCCAAAAATAGAAATCATTTACATAATTTTACTTTTATCTAAAAATAGAAAATTTTACATTAGATTTTATTAATATCATAAAAAAAAGACAACTAAGTCCCACCGAGAGTCGAACTCGGATCGCAGGATTCAGAGTCCTGAGTGCTGACCATTACACCATGGGACCTGCTCGTTATCTATGCTCGTTGTCCACAATGCAACATTTTTAAGATTTGACGAAAATTTCGAAAACTCTAGTGTCACCCACCTAATGTCGAAAAAATGAATCTGAAATTATATTGTCACTGCACTCCATGTGAATCTCGATCCAAGATGAAAAACTGCCGAAAATTTAAATCACTACTGGCAAGAATAATTAACATCCAAAGAAGCAGCAGTAGCAAATCGAAATCATCATTTTCGGTGTACACAAAGTGCTACATGGATGAAGCTACTGCTACAGTATGAACATTGAACATCATCAAGTACATGAGCATTTACATTACATTCACTTGCTGAGACGCCGCACACGATTCACGGTAGCGTGTGAATTTCCCACTTTTGTTTCTTCTTTTTCCAAGCCGCTATAATGGGCAATGTTTAATGTTTGTTTGACTTAATGTCTATTTTGTCGTTGTTGTTGTAATTGTCTTGCCCGGTTTATTTCGAACTTTGAGTTTTTGTTTTTCTCTTTGTTTTCAATGGATATCGTCATCGTCACACTATCACGGAGCACCGTCCATTTGTATGGTGTTTCTATTTCAAGACTTGTGGCCCACCAGCCACAGTCACCTCTAGCCATGTGGCCTAGTCTAGCGTGGAATCCCATCTAATTTCCACTATCTTTTTCTATCTACCGATTCAGTTCAGTTTGTGGGCTAGCATGTTGGGAAGAGGGGACGGTGTGGTCCGAAGTATAGATACTGAAGGAACTCTGTGCCGAAGTCAACCAGACCAGCCATTGAAGTCAATTGAGACTGGTTGCAATTAATTTTATTTGAAACATAGAAAATTGTTGTCATCGTTGTTGACTCGTAGTTAGAGCCAGACCTAGAGTGTTGTTCAAATGAGCGCAATGTGAAAATACCAAAGCGATGAGATTTGTTGTTGCTTACCAAATAGGGTAATTAGAATGTAATTAATTATTATTGCTAATTTGATGTTGTAATTAGAGATGCTTTTAGGTTTTTTTTGTAGACCCGATGATGTGCATTATGTAGTTGATTAGGCGAAGTTAGGAATTTTATGTTATAAGCAAGTATGTAGGAAATTCCAAATCACACAATTCATTGAATAAAAGGAATTTACAGAAACTTTGGACTGGAACAAAATAATGGTTGATTCACATATTGCATCCATCCACAACAGTTTTTTCATATTTTTTAATTTTCGGTGGGATTTAAACCGAGTAGATTTCATGCCAATATTAAACCCGATTTTTGAGCCAAGCATCTCTTCACAAATGTTGTTGTTTTTTTTCTAGTGGACTCATGTGAAATTCCAATTTAAACCCACATAAACCCACATGCCTATTCCAAGCAAGAGTTTAATCTATGCGATTAAACGGAAGAAGGTGGTTAACACATAACGCGGGGACGGAGCGGAATTCCGTGGTGAGGACGACACCAGCTGCTGGGCTTCCGAAACTGGAACACAAGGTCGCGTGACTGCGACAATTGGAGGTCAACGATTCAGGCGACTAACGATACGTGTTCGTAAAGACGACTCATGTGATGATCGCTCAGCGATCGTAGCTCTGCATCCAATTCAGAGCCATATTTGAATAGTTCACGAGCGTAGCGAGTATTTTAAAATAATTTTAATGAAATGCTAAAGTAATGTTACGCCAGTAATATTGCTTATGCTATTTATGCAATATTATGTTAATGCTATGTGTATTAACCAGGCACGTAGCCAGGGGAGGGGTCCATGGGGTCCGGACCCCTCCCGTAATGTTTTCAATATTATAACGGAATTTTTAGTGATTACAGTATAAAATATCAAAATATTCAGGTGGTAACATATTTTTCTCTAAATTCTGTGGGACTGAACATCATAAAAAATATCCGACATCCGACATCCGGAATCTATGCAAAAAATTTCTGTTGTCGAAAATTACTATTCGTATAGACGTGTTTTCATGGGAGCTTGGAACTTTAAACTTTCCGCTGCGCAGGTTCTGAGCATTGCTACAAAAATAGAGAATGCGATAAAATAGTCTTTAAACAGAGCTTTTTTTGTCAAGGAAACAATTTCTTTGAAAATTTTGATTAATATCAATCGTGGAGGTACGTGATGACTTGTGTTTTTTTTATAAAAACAAAAATAATTACGTGCGATTATCGGCCCTTTGGGTCGAGTGAAAGATAAGCTCCCAAATATTTTGCGCATGGCGATTGTTGGACTAAACGGAAACTTAGTTGTCGCTCGCCTAAGCTAATCGCGGAGATATAAAGGTACATGAAGCCCGTAGATAAAGAATGAAGTGAGAGTTTGCATCTGTTACTTTTATTGAAAAACGGAATATATACGCCTGCTTTAATAGTCTGTGCAAGTAATAGTTATGTAGTTAAGCCTTTTTTAATGACCAAACGCTCAAGTTTTAACGAAGCAAAACAATTTTAAAGATACAAATGATAAAAATTAGTTTTACTAATTAGTCTCCCCTACACCACTGTATGCATTTTCGCCACCTCCCGGCAAGCTTTTGGATATCTTTTTTCGTAAAAATCTCGCGGCTTTTTACGGACCCACTCCCGCACAAACAATTTTACTTCTTCATAGGTTTTGAAACTTTTAATGGAACTTTCTCAATTCGTTCAATGCTGTAGAAGATGTGTACAAACTTCCGAGCGCCAGAATTTATACTTAATATTCAGAGGTTTTAGCACTCATCTGCCTGAGATTTTCGGTAGACTAGCCGCTCATGAATATTTTCCCAATACTACTTACGTTTATGCCCAACTCCCCAGTCATGTAGCGTACACTACTTCGTCGGTCTTCCACAATGAGTTTTTCAACGGTGGCGGCGCTTACGTTTTCATCGGTGACACTAGGTGGCGCGCATGCGGCAGCTTTCCCTCAACTTTTCGGCCTTTTCAAAACATTCATACACATGGGTTTTAGAGAAGCACTCATTCTGGAACTTCTCTAGTACTTTTTGATAAGTTTTCGCGGATTTTATATTTGCTTTGACTAAAAAACAAATAATGATGCGTTCTGCAAGAGGCACTGGTACATCCTTTTCACTCATGATGGTTATAATTACACTAAAAATTCAGGTTACGCGGTTCCAGCTATTCTCAACGTTTCATAACATACCAGTCTAATATTTAGTGTATCAACTTTTTCAACAATAAATTTGTCGCGCGTCTGAAATTTCAGTTGGACCCCTCCCGAAACAAAATCCTGGCTACGTCCCTGTATTAACGTAATGTTAACTCATTGCCGGACACAACGCCAAAATTTGACACGATTTGTATGGTCAAATGCTCAAAATTGGACGTCTATAGACGTTGTGTCCGGGAAAGTGTTAATTATCTGTGTTATGTTAGTTTGTAGCTAATGTTATGTTGATGCCCGGGTTTTTTCAACCATGGGCCGGTCCCGGTTTTTCCCCAACACCGGTGCACCGGTTTTCATCCGTTTTTTTTTTCAACCATTAACCGGTCCCGGTTTTTCCCAATACCGGTGCACCGATTTTTCAGTTTTTTTAACCTGCTGAGTTTTTTTATTTTTTTAACACATATTCAGCATTAGGTTTTTTAGCACCTGTTCAGTACCGGTATTCATCAACGATTTTTTCCGAGTTTTTGTACGGTGTTTTCACGATTCCAAATCGATGTACATATATGATTTTTTTTTTGCAAAAAAAACGAAAAACCTTGCAAAACCTTTGTGGGATGTGGCTTCTAATTTACTTCCATATTGCGTTTTTGTCAAGATATGGAACGGGCTAAAAAAATTGTTCACCTCTTTAGACACCCTGTTATTTTTTGCACTATCAACTTAAAAAGTTATTGCTAGAGGTACGGAAATTTAGTTTTTACGAAATTAATGTGAATTTTGGCGAAATCCGCTCATTCTTGCAAATTGATGCGGAATGTTCTAGTTTGTACTTTTTGCACAAAAACATAATTCTTCTAAAAAAAAATTAATTATGAAAGATAATTTTTCATTTCAGATTGATTTTTTTTCTCAAATATTCCCATTAATAAGAATAGAAAAATTCCTAAATGCTAGGAGTTCGCAGAATGACGAACATGTCTTGCCAAACACCGAGCAAGCTGCTGTCTTAGTCGGAGGTTGGATGAATGAACTTTGTTTTCTGCAACGGGATTTTTATAGGTAGAGCTTTTCTCGTGTTTAGACGAGCCCCAAAATTTAAATAAACTGCACATAATAAAAAAACTACTAAATACTATCGTGCGTCTGGCTCAGAAATTTCTCTTTTTAACTCCTTAAGTCCTAGTCGATTTTTTCCTTATTATTATTAAAAATTTCTGAATAAAATGTGTATAATCGTGATTCTGAGCATTAATTTCACTACGAATCTCTAGAATTTCTATTTTAATAAAGTTTAACAGAAACAAAATTATGTTTTTATGCGAATTTCAGAAATTATTAATTTTCAAAATTAGTTTATGAGAAATTCTTCTTTTTTTTATTTGTGAAATTTTCTTACCTCTAGTTGCTGCTAAACCCTGTTCCTACCAGATATCAAGTCGATCAGTTGACGTTTCACGAGATATTTAGTGAACGGACGGACAAAATCCCTTAAAACACATTCCACAAAACCATAAAAACGCCGGCCGAATACATAAAAGACCAGAGGAAGACCCGGTCTGGTATTAAAAAGGTTGGTGAACATCCGATACTGGTGCTAATAAACCTGAACAAAAATCCGGTACTGAAGAAATATTTAAAAACACTGAAAAAACCCGGGTCATGGTTAAAAATCCGACAATTGAACAAAAAAACCGGGTCATGGTTGAAAAAAACCGGTCCATGGTTGAAAAACCGGGTGTTTAAAAGAAACCGGCGAGTGCCGGTGCACCACGCATGGTACCGGGTATTGAAGAAAACCGGTATCCCATACTGAAATCTGAGTACTGAACAGGCCTAGATGTTATGTTAATGTTATGTTACTAATGTTATCCTAATGTTAAGTTACTCATTTAAAGTTTCGTAGCGCTTTTTGATACGTAAGGACGTTACACTATTTGAAACCCATGACTAGCGGTAAAAAATGTGCTAAATATAAAAGAAACAAAAAAAAATGGTTAAGGAACCAATAAAATTGACAGAGCGTGTCGATATAAAGAAACAATTTAACATTTCTAACGCCCACCATTATCACCCTCGTTTTCCAGAAACATTTCGTTAAAAAAAAAAGTAAAACCCCAAAATAACTGACACCCATAAGCATGTTCACTTGAAGTTTGGAGTAAAATAGTTTTTGGTTGACGCGCAAAATCGAAACTAATATTTTTAGAGGGTATAAATAATTTAGTCTGACTTTACTTTCTTCTTCCTTGCTTTATACCGCTCCATGACGTTGCGTTGCCCGGCATGCGGTGTAAGCGCCCAGTATATTTCTATTATAGGTATGTTTACATATGACATATTTTTCAACTCAAAGAGAAATTTGTGACAGATCCCAAATTGAATAACTCCTTCAAAATAAAATAGAATCGTGTGGTTGATCATAAGAAGTAAACTGCATTTCAGGTGTCCCCATTCCATTGCAGTTCCTCAACTCTTCTAAAATCCCAACCAGAAACCAAGCAATCCAACATTAAATTGCCGTATAAAAATTGCATACAAAGTCATAGCATATACAAATCCCATTAAAAACCCGCACAATTCTCATACCTTCATATGTACATCGCATTTCATATGAAATACAACATCGGAAATTCGAAGAATGAAATCCACCTCCTGCCTTCTTTACTGGCAATTCTATACGTACACACACATCCCGGTGCAAAATTCACATCGTCTCGCCGTTTCAGTTTTTTATAACGCCAGGTAATAAAAATAATTGGAAGCAACCATCATCATCAACATTGCTCTGGCTGGGGCAAAGCAAGCAAGAAGCAGCATCATCAGCCAGCAAGCAAAAAGGCAACCTGAGCCGATTAAAAAAGCTGCAGAGTAAATTACGAGCGCTTAGACCACCTTTCTCGTCACAACGTTGTTTGTGCGATGTGCGTCTCGGTCTCGGTTGGTCGCCATGCCCCCTTCCCCGTGTTTCTTCGACCCCTTGTGCTGCTGATATCTTCTCATATATTCGTAACGCGTTCCTTCTCTTTTGCGGGTCGTCGTATCGTCTTAATCTTTGGCACTTACCTGAGATTTAACGGCAACAGCAGCCGGTCGTCGTACCACCATCGACATAACACTAACAACAACCCAACAGAAAAACGACAAGCCGCCGTAATTTAAACAGGTAAGAGATTAGTCGACAAACTACACGGCAATAACACAGGCAACATGTTTGTTGTAGCAGCAGAAACAGAGCAAAAAAAAAAAAGAAAAATTTAAAATAAAATAAGCGAATAGGTTTCCTGAAAGCAACAACGGTCATAACAACACAACACATATGTATGAACGATGCATGTCAGCAATGAAAAGTAAAAATGGTCGTCAAAAGGTGAAACATGTCGAGCACGGAGGGGTGTTAAAGGTGAACTCCGTAAGAGACGAGGGTGTTGAAACAAAAACATAGGATAAAAACAAATGGACAACAGCTGGAAAATTATCGGACCATTAAGCGAAAATTACACTTGAATGTAACGTGACCCTGCGACACAAATGCACAAGGCCGCCCGCTGACCACCCTGGACGACGATTCTAATGTTGATTGGAAAAAAGGATTAAGTTGCATTGCAAATGGTATTGACGGTTAATGGTTTTTTGGTCTTCGACTTTGTTCAGCTTCTTTTCGGAATACAAATGAACGTTCTGTCGACAGTTTTTCAAATTGGATTACACTAGTTTATTATTTTCATTAAATGTGAAAGACTTGGAAATTGGAAGTGCAATTTGCAGCCTTATCAGAAAACAGCAATTGGACCTTTTCGTGTCTGGTTCGGGCTAAGTATGGCGAGGTTACAATTAAAGGTCTGCATGAGCACCCAATCAGCTACTACACGAGATCTATCTCTGCAAGTTATATCAGCTGCCTCTATATTCGCCCACTTCCATAGTCCGGTTTGGTGTATGGTGTCCAATGCACTTTGTCCGTAGTGACTTTGTAAAGGGTGGCCTAATTGAACTGCAACCAAATGTAGGTAACTGTAAATCTGTGACCGCTAATGAAAGCGCCCTCATATTTTGTTCCACGACAGTTCACCTTGTTGTGTTTAAGCATCCGCAAGCGTTTGCGCCTGAGTGTTGTGAAAAACACTTTATCCGTGATGGAAGTAAATCGTAACAGTGTGGGCTATATTTGGCTGGAAAGCCGCAAGTGGAAATTGTTCGTGCTCTTCAACACCTAAATATCAACAAATCATTCGTGTCTCGAACCATAGCTCGTTACAATGAAACTGCTAGTGCTGCTAAACGATATGGTGGTGGCAAGAAAAAAACTGTATCCACCCCGGAAATAGTACGGTACATCAAGGCTCGAATTCGCCGAAATTCTCGACGGAGTGGCAGAAAAATGGCTGCTGAGCTGCACATTTCGAAATCAACAATTCAGCGAATATTGAAAAAGGAGCTCAAAGTTAAGCCTTACAAAATACAAAAAAGACAACATCTAGCCGAAGCCCAAAAAAAAAGTTAGATTCGATAGGGTGAAAGAGCTATTGCGATTACACGAACGTGTCCAGTTACGAAATATAATTTTCTTCGATGAGAAAAATTTCCCTATTGAGCAATTTATAAATAAACAATACGATCCTGTCTACCTAACAGAAAGGTCGTCCGAGAATTTAGATATCCGGATGGCCACCAAAACTCAATCCCCACCGTTTGTGATGGTTTGGACAGCCGTGACGGCGAATGGTCGATATCCGCTAATGTTTTTTGATTGTGGCATCAAGATGAATGCGAACGTTTACCGAGAAATTGTTTTGGAAGGTGCTTTGAAGCCGTGGGCACGCAGACATTTTACTGAAAGAGAATGGACATTTCACCAAAACTGCACCGTCACACAAAGCACGCGCAAACCAAGACTGGTTAAGAAACAATGTTCCAAAGTTCATTTCGACCGAACAGTGGACTCCTCATTCACCGGATGCGAATCCGCTGGACTACTCCATATTGGGGATTTGGCAGGCCCATGTCAACACTAAAAGATACCAGAGTATTGATGCGCTGAAGGCAGCTTTTAGCCGTGAATGGGCAAAAATGCCAGAGGCTCACATTCGTGCAACGTGCGATTCGTTTGTCAACCGACTCAAAGCCATAGTTCGCGCTAATGGTGGTCACATCGAAAATTTGAATTAAATTTTAAAAATATAATTGTATTTCAATATTTGTTGCTTATCTTCAATAAAATTATGTATTAAATAAATAAAAAAATCAGTTAGCCAAAAGTTGCAGTTCAATTGGGCCACCCTGTACATTCTACAGCGTACATTGCATAGCCTCTTTGCACGGTAGCCACATGCAATTTTACTTTCAATTATTTACCGTGAAAATGAAAAATGCAATCGACTATTTTTTTATTGCAGAATCATGTCATTAGCCGTTAACAGAACGAGTAAGCGGCAAAGCGCTAACATAGAGGTAGCTATCCAAGTCCGGTCTGCAGTCTGCACTAGTGTATGGACTTGGACTATTATGGAGCCAGACATGGATGCTATTGTGGTGGTCTTTCTAAGCATTACTGAGCGCTGATATTAAATAATATAATAATAGTTGCGCAGCCAAATGAGCAAGAGCAAGCCAGATATTTGTCGCAAATAAAAATTATTCTTCCTTGAATCGACGCTATGTTTACTGAAATTGACGTTTTATGCCTTAACTCTCATAAAAATAAAAATGAGTTCAATCGTTGGCACTGAAAACTACAAAGTACATTTCCAATATAATGTATCATGTAAATTTTGTGTGCTCCATTTCGACTGTAGCATATGGTCTACTAAATCAAGGAACACAATACATAGTTCTTTTCAGTGCTCACTATAGCAGGATGCAGACCGGGCGGTCGCCCAGGGCTCTAAATTTTAGCACCTCATAGAATGAAAGCTGAAGGGTGAAACTCATCATGGGTGAAAAATAAAAACACCAGCAAGTTAATGATCACAAACCAGTGCATGGAATTTCTTAAAAATTGTCACTGACGCGAAACTCCTATAAATTTCAGGACAATAGCAACTAGGTATAGACAAGCAGCACTAAAATAAAATACAATCATGTTTTTGTCTAAGGAAAAGCCACAAAATCCGTTACTTAACCCTTAGCTGGTTTCGTGGGTCAAAATTGACCCACTGCGGATCATTATCAGCTCTAACTCTTTTAATGTTCAAACTGCAATAACGCATTCTCGTGTATTCCCAGTACTGTGCTAGTTGTCGTGAGAGGCAAAAGTGCAACGTTGTGACTTGCGTAGGAACTGAGGTATGGCTCCGACTGGGTCAAATTTGACCCACGACACCTAGTATGTAACTTTTTCCATTGAGCGTAGGTTTAATTTTTAACGTTTTTAGCTGACGTTTCACCAACAATGGTGGGATTCTTTAATGATAAGCAGGCTCCAGTTTGTTTGATTTCACTATTAGTAAGACATTTTGCTTTTTTGACCCTAAAAAGAACCAAAGTGTAATTATGATTCCTTCTTTGCATCATGTTGGATCCGTCGAGAGAAATCATTCAATTTTACAATAGCACTAAGGGCGCAGTTGAATCTCTGGACCAGAAATGTGCCAATTACTCGGTTGCCAGAAGAACTCAGAAAGCGCCATGTCTGATTTTTTCAGTGATATTGAATATTGGTTCAGCTAATGGATTCGTACTTTCGTAAGCATCGAACCCTGAAAAACAACTGAATAGGAACAAATAAATAGAAAAAGTTGACTTAGACCTAGTTACTCCACTAATATTAGGACGTAAAAAAGAGAATGCAAATTTTCCCACCGATCTAAAAAAAGGATTGATAATGATGTCTTGAAGCAAATACATGGACAGCCGGAAGATCAGTCAATGCCCGTTGAGCCTGTCGTATCGCCTTTTGTCATTGCTGGTATTCCAAGTCGTTAATGGGCAGATGCTACTTATGCGCTTGAAAACATTACAGTAAACAGCCTCAAAAATATAATAAATACTGCAATTTTATTTGTCAAACATATTCCGACCAAAATATGATATGGTTGCTAATAAATATGAAGTTCAAAGTTTGTGATACAGCCCAAAGAATGTCCCAAAGAAGATGTTTCAGTTTTCGATGTCATTTTTTTAATTATGAATTAATTTCTCACAAAGTATTTCTTTTTGTTATTAGAAAGGTATGGGAAATGTCATTATAACTTATTCTTTTCAGTTTAGTAACGAATAATATTTTTTTTAGTTTTTCAAGTACACTCTGTATGAAAAGAGATAGAATCTTAAGTTAGATACTAATTTATTAAAAACGTGTTAATTTATGAAAGTTTTTATTATTCAATTTCGTTTATTCTTTAAGAAATGCTTGTTTTATTCGACCCCCTTCCAAATCTACGTTAAATATATAAAAATCTTATTGTAATGACCGATTTTCTCTACTGGGTCAAATAAGACCCACGATACTTGTAGTGTCGTCTAAAATAGCGAAACCAGCTAAGGGTTAATGTGGAATTCCATTTCAATAATCTTGGTCTTAACCGGTGTGTCTTATGTTTTCACTTCAAATTGTAAAGTGTACCGTTCTCTTTCAAATGTTGTGTTTAATGGCAATCACAAAATTGTCAAAGATCAATAGTTTTCAAATAAAATAAGAAAATAGTTGATTTGAATTTAAAAATCTGGGAATTTTAGTCTCAAAAGACGGCTTCTTTTTTATCGATAATAGCAGTGGCGTGGATAGCTTTTCGGAGAGGGAGGGTATATCATTTTGCAAGATCGCGAATAATTTTTCGGTTATAAAATTTGGAATTTCAGAATGTTTTTTTCTGTATTTATTACACTCTAAAATAGCAACACTAATGTGCAAATTTTGGTGCAAAAAAAACAAAAAAATTTGAAAACAAATTCCTGAAAATATTGAATTCTCCGCAAAAATTGTGAAAAGGCATCGATTATTTTCGACTTGTTATTACGGTGCGAAATCCACAGAATTCCAGTTTTCTTTTTTACAAATTGTTGCTAATGTGAGGGGGCAATCGGAGCTTCATATTGGGTTAGTAGTCCAGTACAATTGGTTCAAAATAGCCCCAAACCTAAACATCCAAAAAGAAAAGAAATTTTTGATGCCAAATTGTTGAATACACTGCCTAATATACGCAGTAAAAAGTTACATTAATTTGCGCCATGGGTTAAGGGGGGAGGGGGTGGCAAAGGGGTGAAAATTCAGTTTCTTGCTAATATCTGGAAAACTAAGAGTCTGACCTTAAAATGTCCTGAGGACGAAACAAACTACATAAAATTACCTTTGCAATGATATATAACAGTCTAGAGATTTTCGCAGAAAATTATACTCTAGACCCAAAAGTATTATAGTGAATTTACATTTTTTTAGTTTTACATTTTGCATTGTAACTCTTGATAAAATAGATTTAGGATCATAAGATCTTGTCCATATATTGTTAACAAAACTTGTTTGATTTGTACCAAAAATTGAAGTGCTCCGCCCATTGACACCCCCCTCACTCCTCCTAGCATTTTACAAAAAGGCATGCCTGTAGCTCCATTTCAAATTAAGCTAGGCAGATCAAATTTGGTGGGGTGCCTATTCTAAGCCCCATTATGCTCCTTACTAAAAATTATTAGCATCCGATCAAAACTAAGGGTACCCCCCATACAAAGTGACCCAAATTTCTAACAAATTTTGCATTTTTCACTTCTAAATTCTACCTAAAATAGAAAAAAAAAATTATCTCTTAGAACAGTGGTTCTTAACCTTTTGCACATGAGGGACCACTTGATGAAACTCGTTAGTTGTTGCGGACCACCAAATTGCAATTGTGATAAGAACGATTCAAATCATGAAATCTTGAACCGAACTACCTTTGGAACACAACTTATTGCTGTCTTGTCAGTAGAGGTTTTCGATTAGAAAAATGTGGAAATAACGCCAAACGGATATTGCTGCTTTTAAGACTATCATCCAGAAAAAATTGACTGACAGAGATCGTCTTGCAAAGGACTCTGGGTGTGATTTTACTAAGTCTGAACGAATTCCAAAACCCTCATTAATTTGCGTAAAGGGTGATGCCCAATATTTCGGTTGGTTTCATCCAGACATGGATGGCTCATAATATTTAAATCCAGTTTTGTTTATCAAATTATAAAACCCTTCCTTACAGTTCTTACTGGAAGAACAACAATTTTTACATAAGCTCCTATAAATATGGCATTGCTGGCTCATGTTGTACCAACAGAAACCTGTCGGAACCCTATTTAGAAGTACATACAACCGAAGATCAATAATAGCTTAATTATTTCAATTCAGCAATGTAAATTACCAGTATGGTCTGGCCGGAAAAGAATATTCATGACCTTAAATACCTGAACTGTTTACCTACAATTATGACAACCCTCAAGTCTATAAAGACACGTAGCTACTCCACATAAAGTGAACATTCATATCAAGCTCTCGGCAGTCCTCGATGATTGCACATCGCAATCATTTTGCGTTCGTCGCCTAAAAAAGAAGCATTTAAAACAAATTTTGACGATATTTTATTTCATCGTAACGGTCAAAATCTCAATGAAAACCGTCTGTCCTGCTCAGCCAAAACGGACTCCCATCCGCTTTCAACGTTCAAGTTTCTATTAGAAAGTTAAGATTGAACTGCGTGAAATTCGAGATTTTTCGTATCGGATTATGAGGGAACCACATCAAAGGCTTCGCGGACCACCTAGGGTCTCCTCAGGGACCACCAGTGGTCCGCGGACCACCGGTTAAGAACCGTTGTCTTAGAACGTCCTTATAACAGTTAATTGTAGTCTTCTGAATGTATATCCGAAAGTTTGTAAAAGACCGTGCCTTAGAAGTACGAAAAATCGAGTTTGAAGGTTGCTAGTACACGTTACTCGAAATATTCGCAAATAGTCTTAGAACTGGTATCACTGACCTTCAAACCCAATTTTTTGATACTTGTAGCGTACGCCGTGGTACAACCTTTTGAATATACATTCACAAGACTACAATTAACTGTTATAATGACGTTCTAAGAGATAAATTTTTTTCTTGTATTTTACATAGAATTTAGAAATGAAAAAACGTGAAATTTCTTAGAATTTTCGTTCACTTTGTATGGGGGGTACCCTTAGTTTTGATCCGATAGTATTAATTTTTGGTGGGGAGGATAATGGAGCTCAGAATAGGCATCCCACCAAATTTGATCAGCCTGGCTCAATTTACAAAGAAGCTACAGGTATGCCTTTTTGAAAAATGTTAAGAGGAGTGAGGGGGGCGTTAATGATCGGAGCACTCCAATTTTTGATACAAATCAAATGCATTTTGTTATCAATATATGGACAATATCTTATGACGGTAGGTATATTCTATCAAGAGTTACAGTGCGAAATGTAAAACTAAAAAAATTTAAATTCACTATAATACTTTTGGGTCTAAGGTATAATTTTCTGAGAAAATCTCTAGACTGTTATATATCATTACAAAGGTAATTTTATGTAGTTTGTTTCGTCCTTAGGACATTTTAAGGTCAGACTCATAGTTTTCCAGATATTTTCAAGAAACTGAATTTTCACCCCTTTGCTACCCCCTCCCCCCTTAACCCATGGCGCAAATTATTGTAACTTTTTACTGCGTATATTAGGCAGTGTATTCAACAATTTGGCATCAAAAATTCCTTTTTCTTTTGGATGTTTGGGTTTTGAGCTATCTGTACTAGACTATAGGTCATATGCATACAAATTTGATTTGCCTTCAAGGCGGCCTATCTTTTCACTTTGGAAATTTCTACAATTTTTTAAAAATAAAATCTAGTTTGAAAAATTGCCCCGATAAATTTAATAATATTCATTTATCTAATTTTGACTTTTAAGAAAAGAATGATAACAATAAACTCAAATATTAGGGATGCTCAAAAATTGGAAGTTTAGCAGCATTTTCTGTTCATTCGCATAAACGCTTTTTGGGAAAAGCTTTACGACCTTTTAAAACTGAACTGAACAACATGCTTTTAAAATTGAAATTTGAGTACCTTTTCTATTGCAGCTGTGAAAATGGATTCACGTGGTTTTATAAATTATTACACGTGTTAAATGGCTAAACACGTTTTCTACATTCGGCATTAGTTTTAGTTTAGTTAGTAAAAAACAAGTAAACCGTTGAAAGGAAGCCAATCTCTTTTATTGGCTGAATTCAGATTGTAAGACGAAACCGGACGGGTAAACTTACAAGACAAGAGAGCTTTTGTAGTGGCCAGTAGACAAGCATTGTGCATTTCACATTGTAAGAACGCGTCTTACGAAAGAAAAAAATCGTGACACGATTGTTTTTCTTTCGTAAGATCTTTCGTACGATCGATAAGACGATTGCATCTACCAATAGTTCAGGCGTTCTGCAAAGACAATTAGCGCGTGTTTTACTTGCATTTTAATCTTGTCGACTCGTCACTTCATTGTACACTAACTTTGGAGCGTGCATGGCAACATTTATACATACTTGCTGTGTGATTATTGTTCGCCGGTCCGTGTTTTGATCGGATAGTGTGAAATGAACATACGATGGTTCTTATCGTCCAAGTTCACCCGTCCGGTCGTTTTCTTACAATTTGAATTCAGCCATTGGCTGCATTCATCGAACGAAATCCACTGGAAAAACACTGGAAATGCTACAAGAATTGCCCGCCACCGACCTCTTCCTCCGCTGAAAAGCCCTCAAGCGGAATGAGAATCTAATTGGAAGAGAGCTTTTCTGCTACATTTTTCGTTCGCTGAATGCAGCCATAATCTAAAAAAAAACTCAGGAAACCACATCAACACACCGGGGCCTGAACTGAGTATTCACCTATAACATTTACCAATAAGATATTTGGTTTACTGAGAGCATGCTTTCATCTCAGTAGAGGAGGAAAATTGACTGGTCCATTTCTCGAAATCAACTTATCGCCAAATTTTTTATTATTATTTGACGATGAATTTGGTCGCCGTATGGCACGTAGTACACTCCTGTTGAAACCATATCTCGTCCGGATCAATGTCATCTAATATTTTCAAACAAAAAATTTCTCTGGGTGTAATGGAGTCTGTAGAGTGTCGTGTGGATTGGTCTCACTCCATATACGGCAACGAACCCGCACTGAAAAAATAATTTGCTAAAAGAAAGAAAAAAAAAAACATTTTTTTATAAGCAAAGATTTTTCTTGGAACAACAAAATATGTACATCTTAAATCAGGAAAAATTATTCCTTGGCTGTATTTTTTCTTGTTTTCAGCATATGATCTTTTTCAGTGCGTTAAGCCAAAAATGATCCTCATCGCTGAACACAACTTGGCGATAAAACAACGGGTCAGTTTGCAACTGCTCTGGAGCCCAATCGCCGAAAGAACGACGCATATCGTGGTCTCGCAAAATTTTCTACTTAATGGACGGACAGAGCTCCAATCCCTGCGACCGACGACGAATTGATAAGTTTGGATTTTCTTTCTTACTTTTGTTTACAGCGATATTCTCTTCAGTATGCACATTGCTTCGACGTGTAGGTGTTATTGCATCATTTAGAGCATTGTTTCCCAACAGGTGGTCCGCGAAACGAAAGTGATCCTCGAGAGACCCTAAGTGGTCCGCGGGAGGCTCTGGTCTGGAGAGTGTGTACTTTTGGAAATATTGTATTTTCGTTTGGCTTGATAGGAGGACATGATTTTTCTACCTACTACCAACTGAATTGGATTTAATTATCCTTAAAGCTCTTAAATAGTTTTCTTATCGTGCATTGGTAACTCATGTGTTCGCGCTTAGCAATTGTTTGGATCCTCTGACAAACATCAAAATTTTGGTCCGTTGCGGTTTATTTTCATGCTAAGTGGTCCGTCAACATTTGCGAGCTGGAAACCACTGATTTAGAGAGTATGTGGTACGAAATCTATCCACAGCTCGACGGATAGCTTGCTCAGATAGACGATTATGTGCACCATAAAAATCACGAAGTCGTTTATAAGTTGCGCGAACCGACGGCTGATCTTATTCAAGCCTGAGTCTATTTATGATCCTTTGCCAGAGTAAACTGAAACAAATAAAAAAAAGTTTTTTAATCAAATTTAATTTGTTGTTTTATTTTTTACAATTTTACGTTATATCAGGCTTAAAAAAAACACCCTTTATGTAGTTCAATAATGAGGTGAAAAAGCTAGTACATACTTACATACTTCAGATTGTAAAATGTGGAAAAGATTTTTTCTTTTTATTATTATGTTTGCAGGGCTGAAAAATACGATTTCGAAGCTTCTCACTAAAATTTCATTACGAAACAGGGTCAAATTCGCAAAAAAAAAACACAAGGAAAAGACTATCAAATTAAAAAGCTATAATTTAATTTTTTTATGTGTTTTAACGATTTTGATTTCGTAAGGAAATTTTGGTGGGAAGCTGCGGAATCGGGCTCAACACCCCAAAACCATAAGAAAAAAAAAAAAAAAACAAAATAAATCTCAAATCACCTTATCTAATGAGTAGACCATGAGTAGACTGGGCCGAATATCACTGTCTAGGATTGAGCGGGCTGCAAACTAAAAACTTCAAAAACGCCTATAGAAAATAATTTTTAAAATTTCATTTGAGTGTGTGCTGTAAGTAACGTGTACCTACATACAACAAGAACAAGATATCTTCCTGTATGTACACGTTACTTACAGCACACACTCAAAGGTAAAATGTTTTTCAGTAGATTTTAATTTTATATGGAGTTTCATCTCTATTCCAATTACTTACTTTATGGTACATATTACTTTTAAAATGTGAGAATAAACCTGAGTCTCTCTACCTCGGGATTATATCCTTTGCACCAGCAAAGCTTAACAAGCTGAAATGAAAATCGGGTAATGGGTTGAAGTTATGTTTATGACAGTTCACATTCATGCGATCTTCACACCAAATACAGTATTTCTGGGCTTTTAAAGCGTGTTCTTCTTTTCAAATAAATCTCAATCCAAGATGCTGTTGGCCCATAACCTGAAAAATGCAAACGAAGAAAATTTCTCTGCGAGCTTAACAGGGGCATCCCATGTTACCCGACTAGCTTCTTTTGGTCGTCTTTGACTGCATTTACCAAGACCATCTTTCCAGCTTTGGAATTGGACAAAAGTCAAAATACGCCAATGCTAGCAGACCGAGCTCCTTTTTATGTTCACGCAGGATTGACAGAGCAGTGAATGCAAACGTCGCCATCGTGACACACACCACCCAGCCTCGAGACGACAAGGTAGTTTCGAGTTTCACAAACGACAATTCCTTCGCAAGGTACACACGGCAATGCTCTGACTCTTGCGATGATGATGATGATGGCGGAAAAACGGCCCAGGCAAGACAAGCACTAGCACAACCGGAAAGTGAAGATGTCTGTTCTTCTTGCTGTTGTTGTTCGTTCAAAACGACGACTACGATTCAACTCAAGGCAAGGGCGAAGCCAAACGAGAAAAAAAAGGAACGAAAAAAATCCCGGTCGAGTGTTGTGCAAGAGAAGAAGTCCGACAACAACAACATACTTGAGACGCGGCAATGCCGACAAAAAAATTGAGTCCGCCACACTCATACACACCGACCGCATCAACACGTTTACCATTCGCCCGCTTAGCCGTGTAGCAGACGATAAAACACCGTCATCTCTTCCCATTCGTCGACTTACCGCGAACATGACCCGTCATTGGATGAGAATTTTTTTGCCGCCATAACTGTATGAGATTTTTCCATGGAAATTCGTTGGCACTCCACGTGGAGTCGACCGTTTTGGCTCTTGGCCGACGTATGGCTTTCGAAAATGTTCTCGTGGGTTTCGCGCTAGGGCAAGGAGCTCGGGGAACGGGTGTGTGTGTATTGTATACCATGGATGAATATGATGTGATGCTATCCTCGTGAAGGGCACTTTGCTTATACACGTTGAAGGGAAGCAGATTGCCAAAGCCGAAGGGTTAGAGGGAAACAAGAAGCGCCCAAGGGATGGAAATACTTTGGATTTGGTTTTCGGTTCATTGCGACAAGACACGGATCGAAACTGTGTAATGGGTGGGTGTGCTGGGTGAATGACTGTACGTCGAAGTGGAGCAGTGTGTTTTTTTGGGGGTGTGCGGCCAGCCACTCGCTCTGCAACGAGGGCGATAAAGTTGACGATGTAAGTGGGCTTCGACTGATTGCGGTGCAGATAGTGACGAAGATGTCGAGTCGAGTCGACGACGAAGGGTGTGGGTGTGCGTTGTAAATTTCATTTCGTTCCGGCTTTGGACGCGATGTGCGATGCGACATCAAAAACAACCATTGGGTCATTCGGGGGTAACAAACGCGTTACATGCCGGGGCTGATGATTTGGTATACCTAGTGTGTATGCGGCATAAGGATGTCGTGTTGGCTTGCTTGAATTGTAAATTATCATCGCTGGTTTGGTAGGACTTGGACCTTTGTGTACGGCTCGAGAGTCCTTCGATTTGTCATTCAATTCCCTTGGTACCGGAACCGGTTGGTCCAAATTTCGGTTGTTTTTTCATCTCGAGTGGATTGAATTGCCGATGGCGCAGTGTTGCTCTAATTTACACGGGGTCGTCGTTGTTGAAGGGTTTGCAAATTGATTTGATTGATTTGATTTCACGGGAATTTTTCACGAAATTATTGAAGAGCTTAGACTTTGAGAGATGCTCTGTTTTATATGGCAAAATTATGTTCAACCGGCGCGCGTTTGTTCAGCCTGGCAATTGGCAAGTTTATGACCGGTAACAGGGACGTAGCCAGGAATTTGTTTCGGGAGGGGTCCAAATTCCGATTTTCGAAATTGTCTTGTAAATCAATGTTTTAATATTGTTAGTGAATAACTGTTTTACTGTATTTTTGATGATACAGAAAAAATACATCAATAAAAAAAGTGTGTTGAAATGCATCCTTTTGTATTCGATGTATACCGATTGATTTCATCCGCTCTAATTACATAGGGGATTTAAATAGTTTCTGAATATCTAAAAAAAATTAAAAATAAAAGTGGATCAAGGTATGATTCCTGAGGAACGCCTAATGTTGATGGAAATTGATTTAGAATTATGTTCACAATCACGGAACGGTATCGTCTGTCTATTCTGTTAACCCTTTCATTCCCATTGTAAACTGCAGTTTACATAAACTTTAAAACCCTTTTTCCATGTTTTGGTTTACTTTAAATAAAAATGAGTGACATACACTGAAACTTACATACGAGTATAACAGCATTCGAATAGTAAACATTTAGTTAATGCATATGGATTGAAATTTTTATGAACGCATTTAGAATTACACCCGTCAGGGTGTTTTTGTCCATTGTGACAAGTGGTGAATTGCTCCCCTTCTACATAATTCTAGGTGCAAAATCCATCCGTGAAAAAAATATACCGTTAATCGTCAACAACAAAAGATTCATTTGCCAGAATTTTCTGCGACACAAACTCAATAGGGCGGCATTTGGGGACGTTGAAAACTATGTAAACTGTGGTTTACATTGGGCATTTATGGAATAATATTGTCGCCGGTATTGGAATGAATCCGATATGAAAAAGATGAACTAAGCGGAAAAAAAGTAGCATGAAACCTCTCAGATGGTGAAAATTGGGCGATTTCAACCTTTTAAGGTATATTCCGGATCGATTGGGACCGATGGCCGGATTATCGAATTACCCGGATTTCCAAAATGCACCGATAAAGACTCCAGACGCGTCTATAATACATCATTTATGCTAAAATGCTAAGTAAATTTAGCACCAGCAGATTCGATCAGTAAAACTTATAGTTTTCCCAGTTTTCAAAAATTTAATTTAATTGAAAAACTCTAATTTAATTTTAAACTTTACTGAGAAATCACCCTGAATCCGGATTATCAAACAAAATAATTCGGATTTTGGGGTCCAGATTGGCCGGATTTTAAACATAGTTTCAGTAAATGGGTGGGACATTAGTCTTACTCATCGAGAAAATTTCTTTCATCTTTTCCGTAATAAAAACTAAATAACTCATATTGCCGTCAACTATTTGTATTTGAAAAAGTTTCCACTCAATCCCAATGTAAACTGCAGTTTACATGCTATTATTTTTCAAGCCCATTTTTTTTTAATTTTTATTTAAATTTTTAGACACAAATATAGACGAAATAATAAAAAGATTATTTTTTGCCCGAAGGAATTTAATTTAGGAATGAAAGGGTTAATGAAGGTCCACCGAAGTCAAAAATGTTCAGTTTAAAGGCCTGAATAGACCTCGGGCGGAATGAAAATGAAATTTCACCGTGGAATGACCGGGAAATCGAAAAATAATACATAAAATGGCCGAGTAAAATTTTGGAACCATATTCGGATTGTAGCTTAAGGAATTCACCATAATTTCCGACATGTTCCACGACAGTAAGCATGCATTTTCATTGAGAAGATCGCAGCGGACAAAAATTTCATTTTCATTCCGCCCGAGGTCTATCCAGACCTTAACTAGTAAAAGGTAAAATTCAAATTTATTAATCGCTTTGGTAAAGTGCGACCAATTTTCGACAGACTTTAAAGTGAAACTTTCAAATAATATTTGTAGTAGTAGATTTATCTCGGAAAAGCCGCTATTAATAGTAGTCGAACTAAAGGTATAAAAGAGGTCACCCTGCTGGTCAAATAATCTAAGGATTGACGAGAGGCTGTTAGTTCGTTGATAATTTTGAGTTTCAGCTCTGCCGCCATTTTTATGTATAGGCATAGGCGCGACATAGCGGAAATTCCAGTGTTAAGAATAGTGTGACTGGTTAAATAGGCAATGAAAGTGGATGCCTTATTTTTTTCTGCACATTTCTTTAAACAAATCGGAAGAAAATATGGGCTGGTGTCTTTAAGAAATGTCAGATTGATTTATATACTTTTTTAGAATTAGGGCTAATTGCAGGATTTGATGTATTAAGTGTGGTCTTTTTTCAATTAATCAGAGGGGAAGACCATAGAGACTTGATAACTATAAAATTGAAGAAAATCATAGCAGCGAAAAATTGAGGTTCATAAGGTTTGGAAGTTGGTAAGAAAAAACAGCGGTCGATCGAACACTCTGAGTGAGAAAAACATGAAGCTGTTCTTGAAAACCAATAGTTTCAGCGAATGTTCAACGGGGATTCTTAAAATTTATGGAAATTGATCAACGACAAAAGAGCAACCTTAGCATATCTATCTAAAATAAGTTAACTGTGAAGAAAAGAGGTTACTTTCCAAAACGGGGTCATTTATTGGTGAAGCCAGTTAGGACAAAAAAATCTAACGATAACTGCGATGTGACTCAAATAAACCCATTTCTAATTTCTAGCTCATGTTAACTTCTTTGGAGCTATCATTTCTAACGTGTGTTATACATCTCTTAGAAAACGTATTTCCAGCTACCGAACGTTTTGGCAATGATTCATGTAAGCAGAAAAATTTAAATAATGAAAAACAGCTCGGGTTAATTTGATCCATCCCGCATGGACAGGAGAAAAATTACGGCATAAATAAATAATTACCCTATTTTCGCAACAACTGATTTAATTTCAAAATAATGTGTGATTCGGTAAATTTTGTACTGCTGTCCTGAACCTGCAAGAAAATGTATAGCACATTTAAATAAGTGTGCATTACATTATTACAGTTTTCATGTTATCATCACTGAAATTTCAAAGCCCATTGAAAACATTTCGGGAGGGGTCCGGACCCCATGGACCCCTCCCCTGGCTACGTCCCTGACCGGTAAAGAAAACTTATCGCAGCTGCAAACAGAATTAATGTCGGAACTAATCGCCACTGATATGGGCTTTTGCATTTTATCAAGAGTCGCGTTAGGTTATCGACCGCCAAAGAAAAAAACGGGACGCGAACAAGTAAGATTACCGGACTAAACATGGTTTACCGATTGATAGGGTTACAACCTTCCAGGCAATTTGCAAAAGTGTTACCTTCATAGGCTATTAAAGTCTTTGATCGGTGCAATAACGGGGAGGATAGGATATATACCTACTGCTCAAAACATAATAAGGGACTTTAGCAACGTCTTTTGGCGAATTTTTAGTGTGATAATTCATTTCAAAAATGCCATTCTGTATACCTGAATGTGATATGAGTTATCACCGTATGATTCGTCAAACATTAGCTTCAACGGAACTGGCTTAAACAGTTCTTTTGGGGTCACGACTCACGAGTCATACATTTGGTAGTTTTGTTTATTTCTCATTTTGACTTAGAATTAGTTTTCGCCAAGTTTTTAACTGCAACATTAGTTGTTGCACTTTTAAAGATAAGGAGAATCTGTAAAATACAAAATGCCAGCGATTGGGTGCCATTTAAATTTAAATGCTTCGTCCAGAGCCTTAGAAATGTTGGAGGAAGGTCGTTAGCAACGTTCTGTCGCCCTGCAATTATAGGGTAATCGCGAAGAGCCATTCAAAATCTTTGGAACCGTTACCAAGAGGCAGGAAGTGTCTCCTGTCGTCATGGTTCAGGCCGAGTTCGAATAATCACCCCCGCAGAAGACGGATATGTGAGACTTTGTGCGCGATGGGATCGTACCATTAGTACTCGTGGACTACAAAGTAGGCTATTAAGGACGACTAGGACCATTGTTAGTCCTCAAATAATCAGAAATCGTTTGCACAAAGACCAACAACGGTCAAGGAGACATGTTACCAGAACACAACTGACCATCAGGACACATCGTACGAATCGTTTAAGATTTGCTCGTCGACATATCCAATGGGACGTGCAGCAATGGCGCAAGGTGCTCTTCTCGGATGAGTGCAAAGTGAAATTTTTTAGTGACGACCGACGCATAAGAGTCTGAAGGAGAACCGGAGAAGCATTTTTGGATCCTTGCATTAATCAAATTAAGAGGCAAGGCGATGTGATGGTCTGGACCGGAATTAGCTTGCAAGGGAAAACGGACCTTGTTATCGTAAATAACAGGACAATTACTTCCGAAAGTTATATTGAAAGGATTGTTAGGCCACATATCATTCCTTTTTCACAACAGGCGTTGGATGGTTTTATCCTCATGCAGGATAATGCACGACCACATACTGCCCGTTTGTTTGTTTTATTAAATTAGACCATCAGAATCAATCAATCAGAAAATTATTAGTGGCCCTTATTTTGTTTTGAGCAGTATACATTAAATGGCATTTTTTCTGACAGACTTAAGCGAGTAAACCGATTTTCAATGCAAAATAACTAAATGATGCGTTCCAATTGCGAAATTGAAAATGAAAAATAGTAGATACATAGATGGAAAAAAATGCATAACTTTATAAAAAAAGTAGATTAAAAATGGGAAAAAAAACGAAAAATTAAAAAAAAAATGGGAAAATAAAAACGGCAAATGGAAAATAAAAAAATGTGAGAAGAAAAATAGAAAATCGAAAATCGAAAATGGAAGATGGAAAATGAAAAATGAAAAATGGAAAATGAAAAGTTCAAAATTGAACACATAAGTGGGAAATTGAAATTTTAAAATTCAAAATTGAAAGTCAGACATTGAATATTGAACATAGTTCATTGTTTTTCAATATTTTCTGGATTTAAGTGATGATCATCGCAAGAAAATATTTTACCGCCAAAAAGCTAGGAAACCCATATTTTCTGAGTTTCATCATTTAATGCCTCCTGAACCTAAATCTACCATTTCTAACATTTTGGCTGTCAGGTTGTCCGCATGTTGAAGTTCTTTTTGATAAGTTAACGGAATTTAAGACCATTCCGATTGAAAGGGATAAATTTCGTGACAAATGTTTATATCATCAGGATCAGGAGTAAAAGGCTGAACGCATGCAGATGTCATTTATCGTTAAAAGGTGAGAAAAGGCGTCTTGGATTGCCCTTTAAAAAAAATTAAATTTTTCTAACAATGTTTTTGGGAACGACAATTTAAACTGACGGGAAATCGTAAATGTTGTCATAGATTCAAATTACATACTCCCGACCCGCTAAGAAAATTCGCCGCTACGATTATGATGCTGAAAAACTTTGGAGTTGCTCCCTCCATGAACGAAATCCTGGCTACGCCCATGGTTGAAGTGATATCAATTCCTTCATGCAGCTTGTGCATTTTTCTTTGGCGGACATCTATCCAACTTGTGGTTTATGGGAGATATATGGATCTACTCGATAAGGCTGAATGTACAGGATTTTCTTCAAGGTATTCTTTAGCGGAAGCCTCAAAATTTTAATTAATGCTTGTGCCTGACAGGAAATACCAGATGATACCGCCGAACCGACCTATTGTGAAACAGGGACGACGATATCTTAATATAATTCTGTTGCCGTTCTGACCCGTTACCGCTCTGTTAACATTATGTCAACTCTGGTAATTCTCCTTTAACGTTTTATTAATGCTCTGTTAACGTTTTGTTAATGCTCGGTTGCCATTTTGTTAACGCTTGCTTGACGAATTCTGTTAATGCCTTTTTAACGTTCTGTTAATGCGTCTTAGCATTCTGTGGATTCTGGAAATTCTGAGTTTAAATTTAATTATTGTCTGTCTGCTTTTGACTCTAATTAATGATCTATTGACATTATGTTAATGTTCTGTTAGCCTTTTGATTTTTGGATTTGGAATTTGAAATTTTGAACTCATACATATGCGTAAAGCTTAACCGTTAATTTATCGATCGAAGAGTTGAAGCTTATGCACTAAAAGTTGAGGTGCTGAGCATTTTGGTAAGAAAGAAACTCTATTTCGGGAACTTGCCAGGAAGGCTACAGCGTTTTTGTTAATGAAGGGAACTAAGTTCCGTTTGGTAATTTTGTTCGCTTTTCAGTTTCTTTGGCGGGCAAGACGCTCGTAATCCTCGACAGTAAACTTTACTGGTATGTCGAAGCGGCGGCTGAAAAAGGCATACCAGAGCCCTTTGGATATGCTAAACCTGAAACCCTCCATTATGCTGTGGATCTACAGAGCAATAGTTATAGACCCACTCTAGGCTACGGTGCTATGGTCTGGTGGAAGAGAGCTCTGACTACAGAGGGTAAGGCAAGGTACAGAGACTTGCATGTCTCATTACCACCGGTGCACTTCGATCTTGCCCTAGCAGCGCTCTACAGGTGTTACTTCACCTACACCCAGTTGACATACACATCAAAACCGATGCAAAACTGGCACTGGCACGACTTGGAGCTTACCAAGGGGCAGCTAAAATCACTCAACAACATCACTATCGCGAACATAAATTGGTTTACTGACGGTTCTAAAACAACCGAAGTTTCAGAAGCAGGTGTGGTTGGTCCGGCACACAGGATATCTATACCTATGGGGCACCACACTACTGTCTTTCAGGCGGAAGTGCACGCATTTGCAACCTGCGCCGGTCTCTTTTTACGTGCTAACTATGAAAATAAGCGAATAGCGACATTTTCATACAGCCAAGCGGCTATTAAGTCATTCACATTCACATTCACATTCAAGTATACCCTCACGTCAAGGCTGATTCAGTGTTGCCTGAATGTACTGAATAAAGTAGGCGTAAATAATAGATTAACACTCTTCTGGGTCCCAGGTCCTATAGGCATCACAGGAAACGAACAGGTGGATGAGTTGGCACGCACAGCCACA
Source organism: Microchrysa polita (assembly GCA_949715475.1). Lineage (NCBI taxonomy): Eukaryota > Metazoa > Arthropoda > Insecta > Diptera > Stratiomyidae > Microchrysa > Microchrysa polita. Next base: position 125,621,872 of record OX454415.1, on the reverse strand, counting down.
GCAACCCACTTCTGCGGACGAGAACCCTTAAGTAGCATCTTTACATGTATAGTATAAAGACTAATCAAAGACCAGGAACAACTTAAGGCATCTGAGCACTGGGACATTCTACCCGGGCTCAGGCAATCCAAACTGTTCACAGAAGGATACTCCCATTAAAAAGCGGCTGAGCTACTTCTGCTAATCAGAAATAAGGTACGTACCATATGTGGGATTTTTACAGGCCACTCCTGCCTGAGATCACATATCTGCGCACAATGAGGCCCATACAAGACGCGAGATGTCGATTCTGTGAAGAAGACGACGAGACTTCAACCCACGTCCTGTGCGAGTGTGACGCTCTGGCCTAACGCCGCTGGATAAAATTTGGAGTGGCTTATCCAGACACGGACGACATAGCTTCGACGTCAATCAGCAAACTCAGCTTATTTCTTAGCACGATCAACCCCGATCGACAGGCAAAGTCCTGCCCATGTTCCATGTATGACCAGGGCGATAGTACAATAGGCCCATCGGCTTCAGTGCTACGACCCCCTTCGGGCTCGCCCCCCCCCCCACAATCAAAAACAAGAATTTTCTATAGAGATGTTCCACTCATTACTTATAAAAATGATTCTTGATTTGACTCCCAAAGGTTAATATTGGGATGGGAGCTGAGCAGTAAGATTGACCATTGCCCCCTACTCGATAATTATAGTGAAAACCGATTTTGTATGAAAAATAGAGAAACAGTAGTAGTACTAGTAGAGCATTTTTATTCACTAAATAATGTCCTGCCTCGTTCTCCTTTCATCCTCAAAAGCCTTACAAAGAATAATATTGTCGACCGAGCTTATACCGAACCCTCGTTTGCTCAAGGAAAACCGTTGCGGGTTGCAAAAAAATGCTAAGGAAAATGTATAAATTTATGGCTTAGGCTTTTTTCATATGGATATTTCTCTCACTCAATGAAGTTTTGGATGAGTTAAACCCGTTAAACCCTAGACACTTTCGATAGGCGAACTGGGCAATTTGAATTCATATAAAAGCCAATACCGTATTTCCACAAATTAAAGTCACATTTTAAAGAATGTCCACTTCGAACAATTTCTCAATGACAATTTGCAAAAATTATACTTTCGGGTCCATGCCGAACTTATTCGACCCTTCAGAAAAAACCCTTTTCTCATGTGCTCACTCCACTTTCCAACCACTTTTCTCATATTTATATCATCGTAAAATTGAAGCGGTTCTTTTTCGACCAGAGCTTTTATTCATTTTTCTGAATTCCATCGAGCTCCTTCCTTCAATGACATGAAGGATCGTTTTCAAAAGGCAATGGAATTTTTCGTTTCAAGCATTTTTACGTCTCCCTCTTGTCCCGTTTATTTATTTATTTCTTTTTCTTTTTCATTCTTGCCGCACGTTGAACATTACTTGAGCCATAGAGAAGAAGGACCTTTTCAAACTCTGAAACGACAACCGACGTCAATCGTAAGACGTTGTACTCTGGTTGTAAAAAAAAACAGGAAAATGTGAACGAGGCGAATAAGTGGAGTGAATAGAAGAACGAAGAAGTCCTTGTCAGAAAGTTGTGTGTTCTCGTCCTATTTAGGCCCTGAGGACTGTACGTACGAATGGTATACAAAAACACCTACACTACTCTATACATATACGCTATAATGTTCACCTCTCTTCTGCGAGCTGGTGCGACCCTTTTTATATCATACTCCCGCACAGTCCCCTGTCCCCATTGTATTTTGGATCACGATATAGAAGAAAAAAAAAACTGAATCCTTCATCGTTTCTCTATGGTATGTTGGCAGAGCCGTAAACGACTCGTCGACATTGTTGAACGGTATATAGGTATGGTGAATGAGTCCCAGGACGAAAGATTACGTCGGTGTAGTATACGGATGAGAATTCAGTCAGGCTCTTTGGGGCCGAGGAAAAAAAAATGTAATAAAAACGCCACGAAGAAGCAAAACGGAAAAAGGACTCATTCGTTCGTTTCACAGGACCAGAAACGACTTCTTTTTTTTTTCTCTCTATAGGTGCTTCAAAGTGAAATAAAATCCTAGTGGCACCGTCAGTACCATGTAGTTCGGCGAAAACAACCGTCCTTTCTCCCCCGGCCATTGCCGGGAACAACAAAAACAACACGCAATTGAACGATTGAAGGCAAGTCACGCAGTGTGGTGCATGAATAAAAATGAAAAAAAAAATTAAAAAAAGAAGCAACGCCAGAACTGAAAAAAAAACAGAAAATGAAAATCGAAATGAAGCCTTCGTCCGTGTCATGGAAAACATAAAGTTATAGCCTGCCACAGCAAATAGCTTCGGGCGGGGTATCAGAGATGGGGTCGTGCTCGTACAATGTATGAACAGAGATTCCAGCTATGGAAAAAAAAATGAACGCAGATATTCAACCCTGCGGAAAAAAAATGAAATCTGGATCACAAAATCGCATAGAAATGGAAATTGACAGCAGGGTGGCATAGAGAGAAGCAAAAAAATACAACGCTCGACTACTATACGGGGGAAATAACTAGGATCTTCTTTGTGTGAGCCTTTTTCCGGTGGAGCATGAACAGTTTTATATGGCATATCTCACTCGGTGGGTATTCATTCGGATGCTAACGGTATACTTTAAGCGCGCTTGAAGGGTATAGAAAACGAGGGAGGCCAGAGTCAACGTTCATGTATACTGAAATTTCCATAAGGACGAAGCGATACGGACGTGTCGGGCGTTGGTCTACACTGGCGCGAGCTATGGGTGGCAAATGTTATTATTAGACAGGAGCGACGACGACCAAACACGCGGTACAATGATGGGTGGAATGGCAAATATGTCGAATTGCCGCCTAATGGAATGGAAATAGCTGCAATAATAAAATCAACTCATTTTTCATCCTGGCTAACATTCTCTCTACTCTGTACAGCACTCAAGTGAGTTGAATGAGTTTATAGAAGGTGTCGTGAACGTGATGTGAGGGGTCTCTCCATCCCTATAGAGATAACTATGGTGTTATGGAATGGAAGTCTATAAGGATTGTACTTGTGATAAGCTTACACGGCAGGCATTATAATGAGCATTTAGGGGTGGCGGCATAGCGATCAAGTTGTGTTCCATGTCAGCGCTTAATATCTAACTCGTCGACTTTGTTGAAAATTAGTTCAAATAATGGGCGAATTCACAGCGTAAGGCTGAAGAAAAATATTTCGGGAACGAAATTCATGGTTAATTTATGAGACAGAGCAAGAGGAAAAGTTTTCAATTTTTCGTAAAAGAGATAACGCTAAGTAGAGATCAGCGTTAGAAAAGCGACAAACTTAAATTATGTGCTCCAGCTAAACTCTGTCTGATTTACGACAGCAATATCGCAGTTGAGATTCGCGGATTTCCCATGCTTGACCGAGTGCATCAAGTTAAGGCTTCACTATAGTTAATTAGAACTGCCGTTAAATAATTAAGAAACCAGTAAAAATCCTGCGATACTCTTCATATTTCTGTGATGGTAAATGGTAACACTTCTCTCAAAACTAAAATAGTTCATTTTTAAGTTGAAGTGCAGATGTAGTTAATAAAAAAATTTGATGCCGTAGATTAAAAAAATAGGAAAAGTAAAATTTGCATGAAAAATTATTAAGAGAACACTGTAAAAATATTATGAAATGTGAAAATCAATGAATTTCTTTTTGTAGCAGGCACGGACACCATACCTGGATCCGGCTTGACATTAAGTTTCGCGGACCATCTACATCTAATTATGAATACGTAGAAAATTTAAATTAAATTATTATTTTTTATTTATTGAAATGGCTGACGCATATTAAATAAAAACCTTTTCAAACTTCTTAAATAATAGGCCTGACTTTCCAACATTGAACCTAGGCCCTCCTAGGCCATAGATGTGACCGGTGCAAAAATTGCGAATTCAATGAAACTTGACGATATTCATTGTCCATTTTCAGTAGTACTACACCTATTAGTACATTATAGCGAAATTAGCTCTAGACCCAAACATTAAAAAAAGAGGACTGTTTTGATGCCATTTGTAGTGGCTATCACTACATAATTATCCGAATGTAGGTAGTTAATAAAATATCTTATTTTATTTCAAGTTTTCTATCTTCGCTTTTCATTTATTTTAGTATTCAGGATTTATTTAACAGCAAAGGTTACTTTTTGAATGCTTAGACTTAAACTGTTCCAACGCCAAATCGCTTGGTTTACATAGAAAATTGTCATTTTTTTTTTGGTTTACACTCGCAGTCGGTCGGCAGTGTGGTAGAGCGGTGTCACAATGTATGGTATAAAATACAAACATCGTCTCGTAGAGTCTGTGTCGTGTAGTAGGTAGGGGCGTTAGTCTTCAAATCATAGAGTCGTGGGATCGAATCCCACTGTAGGTAGGTAATTTATTATGCATTTAAGAGCGTAAAGAGGTAAATGAAATGTCGCTAACACCTATAGCGAGGTCAGTTATACAAAACTCATTTATGAGTGATATGTTCTTTCCCTGTGAAAATTACTCCTTTTGGTGTAATTTAAAGTAATCTTTTGAGTTCAAGCATTTGGATAAACAATAAGAAGAATCCTTTAATTTTAAATAAAATTATATCCATTTAAAACAAAAAGTCCATTCTTTTAAATTAAAAGGAATATCTTATTAGTTCAAAGGGAAATCCGTTTGAATTAAAAAGTCTATGAAATAAAGGGATTATACAATGATTCAAAGGGAAACAAATATGAAGCAAAATCATATTTGAATCTCTTTGAATCATATGCGTATTTTTTGAATATACAGGATTTTTTTCTGAGTGTACGTACATATTTGTCGATGATATTTATAGCCTTAAAGCTGGAAGTAGTAACCTTCAAACCCGATTTTTTGACACTTTAAGGGCACATCTTGGCACGAAATTTTGAACGTACATTTCTTCTTCTCGGTACCGTATAGCCCCAGGTGGGGCCCATGGTGCGTTAACTCAGCCGTTTATAGGCAATTTCGAGTCAACGTTACATTGCATATAATTTCGAAGTGTATATAATGTTGAAAGCACTATTTATTTCCTATCCGCACACATGTACGGAAATTTTGAACCACGCCGAGATTCGATCTCTAGATTACTAGCATCGTAGAGTGCGACTCAACCAAGTAAGCCACAGAGCGTAGAACGTATTATATTGACGTTCGAAAAGTTAAATATATTTTTTTTCATTTTGGATATACATATGTACGTATACATAGCATCTGGGGAGACGAAAATGTGCAAATCTCGAAAGGATTTTAGCGGCCTTTAGTTGTGAACTTGAGATTGCAAAATTTGTTTCTTATGTTTTTTTTTTGGGGCGCTGAACACGAATCCGGAGTGGAGAAATTTCGAAATTTTTGGGGTTCTTCGCGATTTTAACCCTGCTCCGCAATAAAATTCTGGTGGAAAGCTCCGGACTCGCGCTCAACACCCCCAAAAAACATAAGAAACGAAAAAAAGTCTCTCACCACATTTTGCAATCGCAAATCACGTAATGAATAGACTACTTATCTAAAACTAAGCTTCTATAACGGAAGCTTTAGGAAGAATTAATCCAAGAGTCCACGTCTGTACAAGTGGCGCTAGCGGTGCTACAGAGGGTCAAACACCCTAAAAACAGCTTTTCTGTGGAGGGGGCGTATGCTGTAAGGTAGCTTGTACCTTCTGTGCCTGCAAGTGTCTCCTATGAGGATAAAAAAAAATCAGATATGTACGTATATAGTGTATAGATAAGGCCGCTATGAAGGGAAGCCTATAGTAACGACATTTTCTGCTATTTTCATGAATAACTTTATAACTGTGGTCGGAATATTGGAAGAGATATCCTAGTCCTAAAACTGAGTTTTCGTCGGGGTGGGGCAAAGTTGTAGAAAATTCCCTCTTTATAGACGAATTTAGTGATTTTTATCAATATCTTTTAAATGAGCAATCCTAGTAAGAAGTGTTGCATACAATTTGTATTGCTACTTAAATTATTATCAATGAAACGGTGCCCAAATCAAGGTCATAGCCAGCCGCGAGTCAAAGGTCACATTTTTGCTTTCGATAACCGAAAAACTAGTTATTTTAGAAACAGATATGCTTCCGCTGTTCCGTTTCGTAATCCCACCCAATGTAGCCTTTTAATATTTTATGCATACACCGAACTTTTGAGTGTACATGTTACCGTTATCTTTGTAACATCGCTAGCGGCATTCGTATACAGATGAGGACTTTTGATGTCTTGTTTAGGACCTTGAAAGAAAGGCACATCCAACATTAAGCTTTCCCTAATTTTTTCGAATTAAAATGCTTAATTTCCTTGAGAATATCACTAGTGGTCTAAATACGTTTCGTCCACCGCAGGTTTCCTGCAGCGTTAGCTTCCAACATAAGCTGGTTGTGTAATACCGCAATGTGCTTCGATGAAAATAACCAAAATCTGGATAAAAGCAATTAGTTGGTCGCCTCACATTATAGTATGTAAGGCGAACAACCGACCCGAATCCTGCTGGACAGTTCCGCATTTTAGTGTTACACTATCAACCTTAAAGTTCTTCGTACCAAAGGTCAGTTCAATTTTACATACCCAACGTGCCCAATTTAACATCAATCAGGCGTACTACCACTAATTAAATTAATTTTATTATTTTTTAATTGATAATACTAAGTTTTTCGTATTTTTTAAACAAAAAAAATTAAATATCTCCGTTACCACTGCAAATAGACCCAACATTTTGTTGCATGTTGACCGTAGTGTAACGTGCTTCAAGGAAAACGTCTAGTTACCATAGTAACCCTGTATTTAAAATATTCACCCTGAGGGTTCGCACCCGATATACATACGTATATTTTAAACTCATGCTCCAATAAAATGCTGAATGCGTTCTTTGTTTTCCTATCCATATGATTTGCCGCAATGAGTGCATTCATTGTATATGTATCTACAAAAAGCCATATATGCCATAGAAACCTCGCCCCTCAAAGTAAAATTTGGAGAACAGAAGTGAATATGGGAAAAAGATCCATTGATTGTGAGTTGAGACCTTTTGATTGACGCCAATTTCACTGTGCTGAAACTGAAATTTCCACCCAGTACTGAAAACGGCCAATTTGAAGGCTGTACCGACAAAAGGAATTCACATCCGTTCATTGGGCCTCAAGACCTGTCGTTATATGATAAACGATGACAGAAAAAAAAATGTCAGGTTTATTTTTTAACTCCGAACCCAAAATTAGGGAGAGTCAAAAAGTATTTATCGCAAAGTTCTGAAAAGGATACAAATTGAAGATGTACCTTTACTCATAAATTGATTTAAGTGGGTCCTTATAACAAAGGAAACAGTGCACTAGCTTCTCTGACAATGTCGCTGTAAGTGAGAGAACAGTATTATTTCTGTATAGTAAGAAGAAACCGATCATTCCATCCATCGATCCATAGAATGCAATAAAAATAATAATAAATCAATTAAAAATTTCAAATCCAAAAATTTCAATTAACAACCCAAAAACCAATTAACACATCAAGTAATGTATACACCATACATAACTCGCCAAGCCTATAAGTATTAAATATTCTGTACGAATAAACGAATAAACAAAAAAGTCCTTTCTCTTTCTTATTTACATAACCACCCTCACAATATCTCTGCTCTGGCCGAATTGGGGGAACATTCGTCGCGTTTCTCAATTTCACGACAACTTAATTTATTCTCGACAAAGATAATATTCCATCCTCCACCACCGTGCCGCGTCGACAGACATGCACGAGTTCGCTTCTCTCTCACCCTCACCCTGAATAGCAACGTGTCGCCGTTATGAATTCCATTTATCATTCGCTTCATTCGCGAATGAAATCATGAAAATGATAATCTTGCGGAACCAAATTTTAGTCTGCTGTACGCGATTTTTTTGGGTCACGTTGAATTATATTGGATCTGGAGAGTCGTCATCTCGTCTATACCTATAGGAAAAAAAATATCCAGATTCCCGGTCAGAGTATATAAGCTCGGGAATCTAAATCCACTAACTTGTTCGAAATCAATTTCATCAAGCAGCAATCGTCGTCGTCCTACCGAACTCTGCATCCATACAATGAATTAATCCCTGCTGAAGGATTTTTTTCGCATGCCTATTCTGGAGTTTGTAGGAGGCACCAGGCAAAAAAAAACCATCAAGGAAGGTTGAATGTGTTCGACATCGTACACTCCTCGACTTGTTTGTCCCATCATACTCTTCATGTGGAACGTTGAAATTCGCTCAACGATAGAGCCAGAGGAGTCCAGGGCTCGCATTAGGACTACTCTCGACGATGATGATGATCATGACGATGGTATAGTGGCTGCATGGAATCTACCATAGTCTGCATCTGAATGAAATGGGCACGAAGAAAAAAATGCTTTGCCTCCCCGCCTTTTTTTCTGCTCCTCTGTGTATATGGAATGCTTGTCCTCGACCAGCATTTTTACCGCTGCTTTAGAATTTCCATTTTTTCCCTTCGAAGGCTTTTAGAGGATTAATTTATGAGATAGGTTGCTGTGGCTACGTATACATTCAGAAGTGGCACTATACACGGAATACTTGTTCAAGCTGTTGGGAATTGTATATGCAGGAATATTCGCATCCAAAGGACGATTAAGGGTGTGGAACGATGTCTCCATCCTTTCGGACGACGACGGTCTCACCACCAGGCTATTTTTTGCATGTCCGATCTCTTTTCACAACTTTGGCTCGGGACATCGGCTGCGGACGGGCTTAAAACGAAAAAAGGGCAATGACTGTAGGCGAACGCGTTGGATAAAACAAGTTCAAATGCAAAGGCCATACAGGCAGGACAAAAATATACGAGAGATTTTCGACAATACCTTACCTTACACATACCAACTCACCAGACATTTTGCACTGACTTTTCGACCCCTCTTTATGGCCGTGTTTTGTGAACCATTTTTTAATTCAATTTTTGTCTTTGACTCGATAAATTCCTGTGGATCCCTTTTTGTTATGTCCTTGTAGAGGAATTTTCATTGTATGGTGCTTCATTGTTTTTTTTTTCTCTGGTGTTTTTTCCTTTCCATACTTCAAGGGACCAAAGAAGTCATTTTTTTTGCTGTCTCTTGATCCTACTTAAGGCTCAGTATAATATTATGTGAACAATTAGGCAAATTTAATCTTTATATATATATTTATATGGAAAGGGTCCCGAGTGGCAAAAATGAGGACGACTTTCGTAGAGTGTAGAGTTGTAAGAGCGCGCACAGTGTTTGGTATTGGCATACTAACTATTATGGCCGGTTGTCATATAGTCAGGCGCTGAAAATGAGATTTTTCCCTTTTCAGAGGCGCGTCTAACAAATTGGGATTATTCCCTATGGAAAAATTTTAATTAAGAAATTTAATCCAGTTTTTTTTTTGAAGAAAAAGAGAAGAAAGATAGCGAGCGGAAGGTTGAAAGATAAATTTTCAAGGCGATAAGAATTTGGGTTCATATTTGAGTATTAAATGAGGTTTTGAAGAAATTGCATAAATGAGACGATATTCTGGAGGATCTTTATAATTATTTTATGTTTCTGGGTATGTATATATTTATAAACATTATAGTTAAAAAATGCGTACTTTTAGGAAAATTGAACTTCTACCTAAATCTGAGTATTATCTAGAAACGTTGGACGGGACTGCTCGAAACAGTTTAAGAAAACAAGGATTTAATGGATAAGTAACTCAGAAGGCATTGAACATTATTGCGAGCAATCTCAGAAAATACGTTTTATTTTACCCACAAATACGGTGCTATGACATCTAGCTTTTCTTATGGAAAATTTAAAATTAAATCCTTGCTTCATTGAACTTTTTCAAGCAGTTTCAATGTGCACATCGATATCGAATTAAGTTTTGATTATTTGGTCCAATTCAGGAGCACGAAGATGGGGGATCCTTTCAATATAGGAGACCAAATCAAGCTCATCTCTGGCTCAAATAGCCTCTGTATGGCTGTTTTGGTTCCCTGCCTTTTCTAGAAAAATGGAGAATGATGTGTGGATTGTTTCATATCATTATTCAAAACAAAGGAGCAACTTTCTTGACGATATCCCTCCTACGTAGTGCTTCACTACCAACTACCCTATTTTCGGACGCATGTTCAATAATTAATTGATTTTATTTAATTAAGTACATAAAATAAATAACAGGCGCGACAATCCAACATTGGACTAAGGCCGCAGGATGTGTTAGTGACATCCTATTTCCAAGATCTTATCTGCTTTTTGATGAGGTAATGAGATTTAAGTACATAATTAAAAAAATATTTTTTTTTAATTAAATAAAAAAAAAATAAATTACTTAAAATTTTACCGTTAAATCAACTAATACAATTGGGAAATTGGGTTATACTACTCGTACTCTAATCGTGAATATGATATTCTGTACTTGTTTCGTTTTCAACGACTTTTATAACAGTAATCTGGACCAACAATGAAGATTCATACTAAATATAAAAGAGGACACTTCCCTGAAGGTTTACATTTTAGAATCTAAAAATTAGTATCTCCCAAAACTAGGTAAGAAAATACATATGTATTTGAAAAGAAAGATCAATACTGATGGGTTGCTCACTTTGACTGTAACTCACTGTAATATATGCAATAGACTACATCTCTTTTCCCGAAAAGAGTTAAACCAGTAAGCCAATTTTTGAATGCTATCTACAGTCGTAGATACCAGTGAGCAGTGGCGTAGAGAATTAAGTGTTTGGGGCTGGTATCATTTAATACTTTTTGACTTTTCCATTGGTTTGAGTATCTAGCCGCAATGCCCTAAAATACACACTATTTAAAAATTTGTATTTGAACGAATTCATATACCACTAAACGCATTGTCATCCCATTTGTATTGTGTAAATGTATCATATACATCAAATGAAATATTAAACGTTTCAAAGCTCTTCGTGTCTTCTGATCTATAATCCCTTAAATCTTTTTAAAATTAACTTTAAACTTTTAACTTTTCAAAATGATACCAAATTAGTTTCGCTAGTTTCTTTTTATTTTCAAAATAAATTGTAGACCTCTGTAGCCCTGCCGACTTCAAAATAATAATAAAAAAACACCTGATGTCGACTTTCTTCCTTTTAAAATGATATCTGAATAACGGTCGAGCCAATTACAAGTTCGTTTTTAAAAATGCAATAAAATGAACAAAATTAAACCTTTTTCCATGTCTTATGGCTTTAGTAGAAAGTAAGTAAGGTCTAATTAATGATGGAATACAACTTCATTTAAGTGGCTACCCCGGCTGGCGTCGCAGTAGCGCATTCTGTCACACCAATTTTCCAAGACCCTGTTGATGGTTTCGGGCTGTAGCTCACGGATTGCTTGAATGATATTGGCCTTAAGTGCTTGAATCGTTTCTGGATTGTTGGCATAACATCGGTCCTTCACGGTTCCTCACAGAAAAAAAGTCCAAAGGGGTCAAATCGTAGCTCCGAGGCGGCCAATTGACATCGCCAAGACGGCTGATAACACGATTTGGGAATTTGGTACGTAAAACATCGATTGTGGCATGCGCTGTGTGCCAAGGCGCTCGATCCTGCATGAACCAGAGGTCGTCCAAATACATGTCTTCAATTTCAATTAAAAAAAAATCGGCTCTGTAACTGGCTCTGGGCTAGATAGCACTCACTTTGAAAAAAAGTTTTCAATATTTCCCAACGTTGTTCAAGCGTAAAGTGACTCATTTCGTTCCGCGGAGGTATGATACTGACTTTCTATCAAGATTTCGAGCGAAAAACAGCTGTCAATGTCAAAGTAAACTATGATTTAAGAACCAACTTATAATTGGCCCACCCTGTAGTATTATTTAAAGACTATTTTTTTACCTTTCACACGTTTTATTAAAAAACTTGAACAACTAAGTACTCATATTTGTAAATGTACGTCATTTAAAAGGTAACATAATTAAGCAACTCTTACCAACTTTCCAGATATGTCTGCGTTGAATATACCGTTAGGAAATATGGGTTTGATTTTGACAGTAATAAATTATTTGTAAACTTTCGCTACATATAAAAACGGGTGTATACCCTCTGAAGATATGTAAAACTTGAATGCGTATCAAATGTCATAAAAGGCGAGTTTTTTTTGTACTTCCGTGTAGGTTATTTAAGTGTAACATGGGGTTACAATAACAACATTACCCATACAGGTTATGTTGCCATTGTAACCCCATGTAGTTACACTAAACTATACTACACAGGAGTACAAAAAACAAACGCCTTTTATTGAATTATCATTGAATTTATACGAATCAAAAGCATGAAAATTACAGTTTTCCGCTTAAGCTCATGCTTATCGACAAGAACTGCAGAAAATGCAATTACTCCATAACGGTAAAAGTCAGAAAAATAATTCGGCCGACATTTTTCCGATAACAAACTGGAGAATCTACCATAGGTGTATGGCGAACTGGTTGCGGCCCACCCTGTATAATGTTCAGAAGAGAAGAAGAATATTTCTCGGTAAATGAGGTATGGCTAAGACAGGGGTGTCAAACTCAAAACCAGGCGCGGGCCAAATAAGACTCTCCTCAGGTTTAGGTGGGCCGCAGGAGGAAAATTTCAAAAACTTTTATGTAATCATATTACGAAAGTTAATTACAGAATGTTAGTTTTAAAATACATATAGCAGAGAGTCTGGATCACTATAGCGGCTTCGGGATTATTAACTAATGATTAAATGGGTCTGTTTGATGAATTGGAATAATGCTGCTGGAATTGGCCTCTCTGGCAGGCTCTGATGCCAGATGGACGGGTGCCCCGCTCATAATGCGAGACCTATCAAAGAATGTTTAGAAAACTAATTTCCTGGAAAGTGGATTGGCAGATTTGGGGCAGTTGCGTGGACTGCGAGAAGCCCCGACCTTACTCCACTAGATTTTTATTTATGGGGTAACTTAAAAAACATTGTCTATTCCGAGCCAATTATGTACCTATCGGGAACACTTGCTGCAGCGAATTAACGGTGGTTGTGACAACATAAAGGAAAACTCTCCTGAAATCCTTCGGACCGTTTCTTCCATGAGCCGAAGGTGTCGAGTCTTCATACAAAATGGAGGAGACCAATTCCAGCAGCATTATTCCAATTCATCAAACAGACCCATTTAATCATTAGTTAATATTTTTAGTTTACTGGTTCTTTCCCATTTTTAAAACTTTATTTCCATTTTCATTTAACAAATTTTCAAAATTGCGATACTAAAATATGAAAAATAAATGAATAAAATTTCAGTTTGAATAATCCGATAAGAAAATAATTACCTTGATTTTTACCATTAAATGCGTGTTTCTCTAAAATTCTGCAATGCAAATATGAAAAGTGATATACCATTGGAAAGCCAACATGTTGAAGCAACTTTTATCAACTTTGCAGAGTTGTACGTATAAAGCACCGTTATGAAATTACTATTTGAATTTTCGATGAAAAATCTATTTTAAAATTTCTATTAAGTTTGAGTAACTGTATTTTGAAAGTGGCGATAATGTTGGCAACTGGAAAAACTTCAGTTTTTGTGAAATTTTATGTAGTTTCTGAAACTGAAATCAAATCTTGGATTAAGTTATCAGGGTGGCTGCAAGTTATGATTTTGCAGGCCAAATCACGATTTTCGATGACTTTCACAAAAAAAGCGATAACAAGGTAACGGTAAAAAAAATTCCGATTGTATTGGTAATTTTCTTACTGAAACAAGTTGCGCTATTAACCCTTACAGTATTGACAACCCAATGCGGGACACCCTGTATATTAAGGCCGCAATGTAGAATCTTAGACGTCAAAATCAGCTTATAATTTTTGGTTATATTCGCCAATGTTGCACAGTTTTGTTTTTGCTTTTTGTTACGTCATATGCTTGTTGTTGTTGTTTATACGTGTAAATCCAAAATTTAAGAGCTAAACTATGACGTCATTGTACAGCTGAGTTGCGGCTATGATATTTCTAGATGGCGTTGGTTTGACACGTTTGGGCTAAGACGTGACATTCGGAAGGTCATTCGGATAATATTCGGAAGGACCTTCGCAAAATGGTATGTGTATGGAAACTGTCCATTGAACGTTAAACATTAAATATTTAAAATTGAAAACCACAAATTGAAAATTAAAAACTAAAAAAATACATCTTGTGCATTGGCACCCTTAAAACAAAGCGGTAAAGGGCAATTTTTCAGTTTTCCTTGTTGTTTATTTTTTTTTTTAATTTTAAAAGCTACAGCCAAATTATCTGAGGACGAATTTAACTACATAAAAATACATTTGCAATGATATAATACACTAGACCTTTTTTGACAGATTATACTCTAGACCGAAAATTATTGTCATTTCTTACATATACACTTTTTACCATAACTCTGAAAGAAATACAAGTTCAGCCAAAATATTTCCGGGAAATATTCTAAAGTAATTGGTGTTGACTTTTGTTCAAAACTGAGTCCCTCTCCTATAGTCTCCCGTATGAGAACTTTTCAAAATTAACGAAATTTGGTCGGGAAAAATCATACCACTCCGCATTTTTGCAGGATAGTGGGTATGGTCCCCTGATTATGGGAAAAAAGTCTGACCGATTGGGGATCCTCAAAGTTGAAAAAAGGGATAAAGGGGGTGTTTTTTAGTTTTTAGGGATTAATTAAAAAAAACGACAAAAGATGCAGAAAAACGGTCTGAGAACGAATGATGTATAATGATATTATAATGCATTAGAGTTTTATTGAAAAATTCAGCGCTAGACTAAAAAATAAATTAGAATATTTTCATTTCAGTTGTTTTTAAAAATCTCCATAGATCTTGAAAAAACGCAAGTTCAGCCGTAAAATATTGTATGAGTACACAGTAAAAAAAAGACGGTGTAAAAATTCACCATGCTTGGATAAGTAAAATTTTAACATTAGTTGGTGTTTTTTCATTAAAAAATATTATCCTCTATCCAATCACTAAGTGGTGTATTTGGAATATATAATTTCCAACTGGCGAATAATATAGAAATTCTAATTAATTTCCCAGATGAGCATTACCAAAAACACCAGAAATACAATAGGCAAACATGTTTGGTCAAGTATCAATAAATTATCCAATTGGGTTTTTTTTTTTTAACACCAATTGAGAATGTTCGCATTTCCATATTGACATTTTATATTGGCTCTATGATATCAGTGCAAGTGTGCGCTCTGTGGTTGAGTTGCACTATACGATGCTAGTAATCTAGAGGTCCGGGGATCGAATCTCGGCGTGGTCAAAAATGTCTATACATCATATTTTAAATTAAAAAGAACAGAGCAGCATTCTATATGCTTAATTACCCAAGGTGGAGTTGTTTTTTCAATACAAAAAAAATAATTTAGAAACTCCCAATTACGGTTTTTGAAAAACACCAACCGAAAAACAATTAATGATTTTTTCGGATAATCAAATATTTCACTTCTGAGGTAATTATTAAACACAGATCTTTTGAAATAAAATAAACACCAGTCGAGGGCGGACTCCATGGAACACCGGATTGGGGTTTTATTAACACCACTTTTGTTACAGTGTATTAACATTATTAACTAAGGGTACCTCCCATACAAAGTGACCCACCAGGAGTTTGTTCTACACACTACTCATTTTATAAATCCACGAGTTGTAGAACAAAGTTTTATTGGGTCACTTAGTTTTAATGCGATTGAGCCTTTTTTTTGGTGGGTGTTAAAATGGTGCCCTATAATGGCAACAAACCAACATTTAGCATTCCGCTTCAAAGGGGGGATAATAGGGTCCTTGATTGGGGCGACTCAATTTTCAGCAAAAATCATCTTCATGCGCATCTACTGCGCCCGCAATACGAGGGTTTTTTAGAATTTTAATGCATAGTGAATATTTTTTGTATATATATTTTATAAGCAATAAATGAGATTTTTTTTTTAAATAAGAAGTCCGATTAAGTATGTTCCTTATACTGTAATAATTTTCATTTTTGCATACAATTGTTTCGGAGACCACGTGTGTCTTCAGTGCTTAACTTAATCTTAAGTTCATGTTCATCAAGTTAAAAGATATGCATTGAAGAAATGCTTAAAAGGCTTCCCTAAATATGTAATTACTTGGCTCTATGTATTTTCGGTTTGGATACAGTTATTCGAATGAAAATTGGTAGACATATTCCCTATGTAATTTTCTAAAAACCCTTAGCAGAATTTTCATAAATGGAAACCTAAGAGGGGCTACACTGGGGCTGAAATTTTACATATTTACTGTTATTTTCTTTTCCTTAGCAAAAGTCAATAGTCTTAATATTTAACGTATATAAGGCCATACTGACCAATCTTTGTGCAAAGTTTCATATCGATCCCTACAACGGTTTAGAAAAACGGAGGTCGAAAAGGAAGTTTAACTTTAAATGCCAATAACTTTTTTACCGTTACTCGAAACTGGAAAATTTTAACTGATATGAGATGTACTCGTTTAGATCTTTGATTTAAATACCCATGCGTCAATCTCCAATAAAAACTAAAAAAGTCGTTCGGGACACCCTGTTATCTTCTTCCTACTTCTAAGGTATTTGTTCCAAAGACTGTAACCATTTTACACATTCCTACCAAATTGTATGACAATTGGTTGAGCCGTTCGCGAGTTATTTAGTGAACAGACGGACGGACAAAATCGATTTCATAAGGGTTTTTTGAAAAACAAATTCTAAAAAACCCTAAAAACTGAAAAATGGCCCTTGGTTTTAGGGGTGCCAAGGGGTGGGAGATCGAAAACTCGGAATTTAAGCAACAAGGCTAACGTTTATAACATATCAGAAAATTAAAAATACTTTTGCTCTATTATAAGGGCAACTACCAAGCAATTTCTGATTCGATAAGTGTAACTTCATATTTTGTGCAATATGCAGACATTCGAAGTTTATTTTAACACAAATTTATTCTTAACACATACATATTCCGTTATGTATTTTAAACTGATTTGATTGAATTTCTGGAATTTTCGAACGTAAACGGTATTGTGGGTAAATGCTCCTAAATGAAAAAATGTAACAATTTATCTAGTTGGACGACTAAATTTAATTCAAGTGGTTAATTAGAGTATGGAATGGAATCGTTTAGAGAGAATGCCTTAGGCCTTGAGGCGAAGAAGGCTAAAATATAGTATGATAATAGGTTGAAAGATAATCCTTTACATTCATTGTAAATCAAATTGCGAAACTAGATTTGAGTGGCGGATTGAAGTGACATAATTTTTCTTACAACTGATTAATTTTTCTTTGGCGTAACCCTTTCCAACTGATTTTTTTTTTATAAAATTGATATGAAACGAACGTATTTTTGTCAAGCCTGACTGACACGCAAAGTTCGAATATTAATACTCGTATAACCGCAATTCGGAAATTAATTGCAATTTCTACCACGGAGTTCCACAAAATTGCTTCGTTCATTTCAATTCAATAAAAAATCGTGACTCATAATTCTACTTGAAACTAATCCCTCTATCGTCATATACATACATACATCATACTTATCAATCACAATTAATATGATCATCATCATGATCTTAACTGAACCATAACATCTCTAGCTTCTCATCCATCTGATTGTAAGCGCCATCCATAGAGACGGCAGACTGTAGACTAATTACAAAAAAAATATTTTATTACATCAGACCCGGTCAATCTTGTGACTACTTCACCAACTGTCTGCTGTATATACGAATACGACAACAAGCGAATGGCATTTCGCCGAAAGATTCCCTCTGCCAAAAGTATCCAAAAAGCCAAAAACCAATCGTCCAAACACATCCAGAATTAAGTAGCTCCTGCCGACGACCAATAGTCGTGGCCATAAAATCGGATAGCTATAAATTTAAAATTTGCTGGCGGCTCCAAATCGAAATCTCATTTCATTTCAGATATATACAACATTTATATAGACTCCAGGCAAATTGGCCGTAGTGTAATTAATTTCATCGAGAAAAATCTAAATCTTCTAAATCCTACGGCGTTTATGTTTATTATGTCGATCCATTAGTAGAACCAGATCTCAATGGATTCTTTTTTATGTCGGTTCGGTATAATGTATTTCTGAATCTGAAAAGCCCCCGCCAAGGCGACGTGAAGCACGAGGACAAGATGTGGTTACATTCTGTTTTCTAGCAGATCTACAATCTATCTTTACATGTAGATACACCGCACAGATGTCGCGGGGGGAAGTCTTGGGGAAGTCTTCGAAGTTCTTCGTCTGATGTTGCTGTTTTCGATTTCGAGATGGAGAGATGATGGTTCTTTTCAGCCTTTTTTTCCTCGTGACGCTTGCTGATAGCTGCCGTTGTTGTGTTCATTTTTTTCTGTACTATTTTTCGTTGAATTGAAAATCACCTTGTCTCATCAAACAAAGCACCTGAGGAGCTCGCCTGGCTGTGGCACAGACAGAGGTATTATAGTGCAATATCATTGGCGTGCAATGAACAACCCAACGGGTAACCACATGGCGGTACGATGTGGCGAATCTGTGGTCCATTAAAAAATCGACGCACTATGAGATGGTCATTTCGTCGGTTGGATTTACAATCATTTGAACGATACGATGCATATGATGCACTGGAGCTGTACGAGGATGGCATGGAATGGATTCCATATGTGTGCATCATGCTGCGAGCCTTGTATGAACATTACTTGACGGGGACTTGTTTATACAAACGTGCCCGGAATACTATGTGTTAAGCCTCCCGGGTGACGATGAACCATAAGCATGAAATGCAAGCCCATACGGCCAACAACGATTCTTCTGTACATTCATGGCTAAATAAGGCTATGCATATGGACTTATTCAGCCAGCTATGTGGAGGATGGAATAGTGGTGGCGGGCGGTGACGACGACGATGTGGTGAGATCCAACCGTGCCCCCAAAACCAAATGTTAATTGCACTGTAAGCGGAGATAATTACAAAATTCAGCAGATAGAAAATTAAACAACATAAAAACAACTTGGATACAAATAATGTGTGTCGGGACGAAAACGCGAGCGCGTGGTAAAAGTGTTGCCGCGATTAATCAAGATAATGTTTGTTGCAGTTAAAAAAATTATTAAGATGACTACATAATGATTTTGAATACGATAATGATAATCCCGGAAGGTGAAACCCATGCCTTGGAAGGGTAACCAGTGACCAGTGGCGTAACGTACGGTGTTCCATTTGTTCAGTGGAACACGGGCACCCAAGCCAAAAAGGCCCCCAAAACCCGAGAGCCATATTTGCTTAACAATGTTAATTAGTCAAATTTACTAAACGTAGTCAAAAGTACCGAACTAATCGTACTGCCGTCGATGTATGCCGTAAGTTTAACTTAAAAATATTGCTTTTAAAATATTGACACAAACACGTCCCAAATTGACAAATTTTCATCATGATGGCGAATTTTTCATTCAAATTCATCAAAATCAAAGTCATGTTGATGACTTTTCATTTCTAATTGACGAAATTCCATGACAAATTGACGAATTTTAAAATAATTTTGACAAATTTTCAAATCTTGTTGAGTTATTTCCATTACAAAATAGCGAATTTTCATGTCAATCTGATGAATTTGTTAATCATATTGACGAATTTCTATTTCAAAATCATAAATTTCCAAATAACGTTGACGAATTTCAACTGACTTAATTCCAAATCAAAATCTCGAAATTCCAGAAAAAATGAACGAATTTTAAAATCATGTTTTCGAATGTTCATATCAAATTTTCAAGTTTCCACATCAATTTCTAATTAATATTGACGAATTTCCATTTCAAATTGATTAATTTCCCAATCAAGATGATGAGTTTTCATTTAAAAAATTCTATGACAAGGTAATTTTAATTTCCATTTCTAATTGATAAATTTCAAAATCATGTGTACGAATTTCCATGCCAAATTTACGATTTTCCATGTACAATTTTCGAACTTTTGTTTCGATCATTTTGGCGAGTTTTCAAATCAAATTGACGGATATCCATTTTAAACCATTAAAAAAAACCCCAATCATAATTACTCTAGAAATGTATGCTCAGTGCCGGTTCTCGCACAATGCCGCAAAATAAGAAAATTTAAATTGAATAATACAAATTGATCACCTCATTGAAAATACAATTCCAACACATTTTAAACTTCCTTAAATCCTTTTTTTTTAGTTTAAGCCGAAGGCTTAAGATACTTCTAAGATCTTCATAATTGTATTATGCTTGCTCTTAATAAATAATAATAATAATAAATTGAATAATTAAAAATCAAGTATGTACTAATTAAAAATCAAGTACATTCCTACGACTGGAAGTTTGTGGCTAGCAGGAGGCAGGCAATTACAAAGGTCATTGTTGTTGTTTATGGTAGAGATTTAAGATTTCTTCTTTTGCAATGTAATGACGCTAGTGAACTCTTGTTCAATGCACTGACACACAAATATATGTAGTTGTGAGGGCTGCTTATTTAAAATTGATTGCAGAGCAATAATTTCGTTTTGAAAAATATGTGTTGTTATTGTAGCGACTCAAGGATTTTTTTCCTCTTGAATCAAAGGGAGTTTTGGCAGCTCTTGACCGTTGTAACAATGAGTTTCTCCGGGACGATTTGCATCGAAGAAACGGAGCCGATAGGAGAATTTTTATAGACAAAAGACAACACAAACATCCATGGTCACAGTGGGGTTGGAACCCACGCACCAGCAACTCAGATATAGAGTTTCATCTCTTCCAATGAGCCACCAAATGCCCTTAAGAAAAGATTCAAAAATATTAGAAACAAAGTAACGATTGAGGAACAGAAAATATAAATTTCAGTGGACTGTCCAATTATTGCAGTCACCAGGTCACACGGAGACCGATGAAAATGAAAGAGCAGATAAACTTGTGAGACAAAGTAATCACATACTGATCCTCTTTGCCCTTTAGTGGACTGAGCCAGAGAACTCGTTGACGTTTAATCTGATATGTAAACTCGGTTTGCGCAAAGCTAATGAATAGGTCTGCGCCTGGAGAAATTTAAGCTCAATCTTCTCGGGAGAAGAACCATGTTCTTATTGCGAGTGCTGTCGACGGAACTTATCAGGGATCCGATGTTATTTCAACAAGCAAGACTTCTCTGGTCCAAGAAAATTTCCTTCTAACATCTCCTCGTCTCTATTAAACCGGCGGAGGTCCTTCTTGATTTCTCGATTATGATACAATAACCCTCATAACGACACTGACGTGTCCAAATTTCTCAGCACCGTTATATAACACACACCAGTTTGTTACACTTAACCTAGAAATGTTACAATTTTATGATAAAAATAGTTTGTTCCTTACTACAATTTATTTTTTGTTTTGCAAATATATGTATATTCCGAATGCAACTTGCATTCTTCTTCAGTGCGAAAGAAACATTCGCATTTGCAAAATAAAAAATAAATTGTAGTAAGGAACAAGTGTTTTTGATTAAAATTAATTCAAAATAAGCTACAAACAGCGGTGAAACCGATCAACAACATAAAAATGGAACATTTAAAAATTTGAAAACGGAAACCCTGGTACAGAGTACAGGACTATGTTTCAATGTTATTTGGTGGGTGCTATCCAAGAAATATGCAAAACTATGGATATGACATAAGTGATAAGAGCTATCGTTTCTTTTTTGCAGCTGTTGAATTTTTCTTTGGCGGGCACCTTTCGAAACTCATCATCACTTAAATCCATAGAACGTCGATGTTTAATGTAACCGCGTTCACTGTTAATCAGGGGCGTACACAGACAAATATTTCGAGAGGGATTTTTGAAAAAAAAATCATCTCTCTCAAAATGTGCGGCACCCAAATTATTTTTTTAGGATTTTTTTTTATTTGCCTGTCCATTTCTGGTTTTAGCGACACTTCTACACTCCCGAAATGAGTCTGTGAGGTGGAATCCCAAAGCGAGGGCGGAAGGCACGTTGCATAGGACCAAGTAAGAAATTAATTCCAACGGTGTTTTTTTCTGGCACCCCATTAACAAGAAATACATGCCCCCGGGGGCATGTGCCGCATATGAGTAATAATTTATTACTCCTGTGCGGCACATGCCCCCGGGGGCATGTATTATGTTTTTGGTATAATATTATAATAGAGGACGAACTAAGTAAAATGCTCTTTGTCTCGCTAAAATCGGATGAAAATTAAAGATTTTATAGCGTTCGCACCTGGAGAATAAAAAGCAAATTTTTCAGCCGCACACAAATAATAACTATCACATGCCCCCGGGGGCATGTGCCGCAGCCAACGTGTTAAATCCATAGAACGTTGATGTTTAATGTAACCGCGTTCACTGTTTATCAGGGGCGTACACAGACAAATATTTCGAGAGGGATTTTTGAAAAAAAAATCATCTCTCTCAAAATGTGCGGTACCCAAATAATTTTTTTAGGATTTTTTTTATTTGCCTGTCCATTTCTGGTTTTAGCGACACTTCTACACTCCCGAAATGAGTCTGTGAGGTGGAATCCCAAAGCGAGGGCGGAAGGCACGTTGCATAGGACCAAGTAAGCGACCGTTAGAAAAGTAGGTCTCGACGGCGAAGGCCCGCTGCTTTTTAGACCAGAGCATGATGGCAACTGACTAGAATGGGAAACAAATTTGGGGACTTCCCCATTCAGATGCACTCCCTCCCACCCCTCTATCCGCCCAACTCACCGCTCGGGATTTTTTCCAAGTAAGTAAGTTCCTCTGCCGCACCCTGTATTATCTGATTGCATGTGATTAGATAAAGTAAATAATTTGGACAGTGGCGGAACAACTTGAATTGGGCCTTCCCGCCCTTGGTATAGGTCGTGGTGTTTCTGCATTTTTTTCTAATTTCTGTCACTTTTTACAGGTAGGTTTCTAGCTATGCTATATCCGAAATTATAGGTTTCAATAATTTGAGATATTTTTCGTTGGAGATGGAAAACTAAGACAGAAGCCGCGATCAATTTAGCTGTTCTACTTCCACAACATTCTGCGCAGATCATAGCAGTTTACCTGAAGTGGTAAAATTGTACTAAACGAAGCTTAAGTGCAGCTGAAGTGAAGGCACTTGCCCACTGTCAATCAGATTGCTTCAGTGACCCCTTGAATAACACAAAACGCATTTAATTTACACCTGAAAAAAAAAAAACTAAGTTAGTCCAAGTAGCCTAGGAGTACACTGACGGATGCAAATCGGAGTATGAGACGGGAACTGGAATTTTTTATCCCAGGACAAATCAATCGCCATGGACTCCTGGCCCTCGAATCTTTTCACCCGAGATCCCTTCCATCGCGGCATGCACCAAGTACGAGGCGTTCACATTGTCATCAATACAGATAGTCAAAATTAAATTGCGGTACTTCCCTCGTATAGAAATAGTCGAGAACGTCAAAAATGCGTCTCGCAAATAGTTACCATTACCTTTTTTACAGAGAACTTGGAAACGAAGCTGTTGACGGAAACGAAGCTGTGGGTGAGCTCGCTAGCTAGACATTGCCATTGTGGTGGATTCTTTTTGTGGTATAAGCTGGGTTTCATCAAAGGCTGATACGGAAATTGATCCCCAACAAAGAGCTATTAAGTGCTGGAACAACCACTCAGATTTGCACAAAACTAAGAAGCTCAGAGATCTTAGATATATCAGCAGCAGGTTTCTAATCCACTTTATAATCACAGGCTGCTTGTAGGAACCTTTCGGGAACACACAAAAAGGTATGGCAAAATGTATAGGGGTTCATATTTTAAAAAAATGAATCTATAACGGACACGACTTACAGAGTAAAACAAAAATTATATTTTAAAACGGAACTTTAGCTATGTTTTTGTGAATAATTATAATTGTTCGATGAATATCGTAATATCCATACAATAACAATAACTGCTGAACAATAAATATTAGCTCCGGGCTCGTTCAGGGTTATAATTTCTTCAGATGATAGTCGGAATTAATTTATTTTTTAAGTAACTCTACGGCCCAAAATTGTGTGAATATATTTCGCAACATTGAAGAGCCGCACTCTAAAACAGCCAAAGAGCCGCATGTGGCTCGCGAGCCACACTTTGCCAAACTTACTGCAACTAAACTACAACTGCTGAAGTTACCGGAGTATTGACTGTTTTTGATTTAAAACAGGCCGGAACTTATGTAGAAAAAGTTGTAGCCTCGTAATTGTATGGAGGTTGTGCTGATATGTCCCGTATCCGTTCCCAATAAAACAGACCTATTATTATATTATATGTAGGCAATGGTAGTTGGGGCGAAATTACTTAACGCCACTTATCCTTTCAGGAGATGTGAAGTGTGTGAAAAGCTATTGCTCATTGTGAATTCTCCATCTGTTTCAATTCTGGTGGGGCTAGTTCCTGCATTTCCAAATACCTATTTTTACATCAGTACATTCAACAATATAAATAAAACCATAATAAATAAGTAAGTGGCGCGATTGACGTTATATCTAGTCCACAGAGGTGTATATAGTCACATCCAATTTCGAAGATGTTAATGCTTTTTTTGTAGAGGTGTTGAGGTCAACAACATTCTCTGCAGAGTTAGTTATCCCCATAAATGGTCATAGTCATGAGTTATGAATTCGAAAACTATCATAAACACCGTCTACAATGTTATTCGAAACCACGACCATGTGCTTCGAAGGCGAGCGCAATAATCACTATACCCCAACCGGTCTACGTTTACCTACATATTTGCTAAAAGATACTCAGTTTCATATAACCATTTCATTCGATACTCAATCCTCAATCTCTTCCTTCTCTCGTCCCACAACTATACCCTATCTCTATCTCCATCGTCAACAACAAAGAAAAACAAATTCAATTACGGTCGGCTTCTTCGCGTCAACACAATGAATCCTAATCCATCCAAATGGGCTTTACAATTTACCAGTCCTCTCTTGCATTCACCCAAAATCGGTATCACTATGGGTATCACTTTAATTACTGGGATCAGCAACGAAACGAAGAGATTGACACAAACCGGAAGTTAATGCCTAATACCTGCTTTTCCGCTCTTAATGAAAAGACTTCAGCATCAAATTTACCTCGCCCCGCGTTTCCTCATCACACATTTCATTCCTCACGATAGGCAATTATTTCTTGTCTGTATGTATATACGAGTACATCCATCCGCAAGCAAACGAGAATGTCCTTATACTCACATCCTGGCTTGGTTGATGCTATGCCAAGTCCCCGGTAATCACAGCTCGTAAACTCAACCACCGTGAAATGTCCCTAATCGGCTCTCTGAGTTGAATATAACGATTTCGGAATATATCCTTTTCTATGGCCTCGACATGGTCTTTTGCACTGCGAGGACTCCGTGTATAGTCCAGGGAAAGTTTACTACTTTACTCGGCATAGCTGTGTATGGCTACAGACATATATCTATAGTACCTGGTCTTGCAAAATAAAGGCCAACAAAACCAAGACACCGAACATTTTATACACAAAAGGATATGAGAAAGCAATGCTAAAATAATCTATAAAATCAGCACATGTCCGTGTTGTATCCGCGCGTATACAACTCCTGGGGATTTTCGTTTCGTTTGCTATTCCTGTATAAGGGACGAGTATAAATACGTATACGACCGAAATCTGGAACTCGTTATACACTGAAATGTGTGTCGGGAGGGTAAGGAGAACGGGGAGAGGACCTCATAAAAAATTCATCTCTGTTCAGACGCACCACAGTGATGGCTCTTCATAAATTTTGCAGCTATAACTTCCCAAGTGGGCGCAAAAGGATCCATTGTTCTATACGCTACGCGATGGATATATGCCAACGACGAGGACGATGGTTGCACGACGGGAGATTTAAATAAAAATGTGCGAATAAAGCAGAAAAGGAAATATATGTACGTACGCGGGACTTGTCATATACTCTATGGGAGCGTTATGATTTTGGAATTGTATATGAAAAGGGACAATTTTTAGGGTCTCTGAGTGAGTGCCGTAATGTTTGACTGAAAAGGGAAATTTGAACGCATTTTTGGTGATGCTATTTGCGGAATTTTCTTGGGTGAAGGTTATTAGAACAAAATATGCGATCGATGCGGGAAAAGCATTGAAAATTATTCAAAGTGGCTACTGGGTATGTTGATGTGCATTTTTATTTAATGATGTCAAACATATTTTATTTTTATGCGGAATGAACGATGCACAGAGGATCAATCAAACGCTCCGATTTTCATTGCTACAAAATGTGAAGCGATAAGTGACAAACAAATAGCGCAACCTTTCTAAAAATCTTTGAAAAGTATATTTCAAAAATTTGTTCGTTTTTATATAAAGTTTCGGGTAACTAAATTTTATTAAAAAAAGACACCTGACCTAAGTAACCTTCTGCCAACATTTGAGCCATTAATGGATCCTTCGGAAAGCTCTGTAGCTTGTTGAGAAAAAGCTCAAGCAGGTAATTGTCACCGGCTTCTAAAAATGAAAAAGTATTTCCAACCAAACTGCTAAGTAGGATGAGCAACGTATTGGCTTCATTGTTTTAAGCTTTTCCTCGTTTGAGAAACTTATTATGCCGGCCCTACACTGATCGAACATCGGGGTTTGCCAAACCGCGCGATACAAAAGATCGAAGTTGCCCGAGATGGACAGAGGCGATGAGGGAATTCAACACACATTATTTCGTTTTTTTTTCTTTGCATTCCCCCATCGCTTGTCCCTCCCATACTTATGTCGTCCACAGCTCTGATATCTTTCGTACCGCGCGGTTCGACAATTTCCGATCAGTGTGGGGCCGGCATTAGATCTACTACAGAGAAAACCGATTCCAGAAATTTTTTTTCAGCTGATGCTCGTTGAAATATGTGGGAGTGGAAGTAGGTAGGAGAAAAAGTTGTGCATTAACGATGTGCATTTATCCGTGTTTTACTGGACCTAAACTACTAAAACTCTTTTTACATGCTTATGTCTATTCGTATCTGATATACTGGCGGTCTTCGAGATGTAACGCGTAAAGTAACGAAAACATTAGTAAAGCATTACATGAGTAACATAGCATGCGCATCCCTTCTACATAACATGAGGATAAAATTAGCATAACGTTTACAGAGCACTAACATAACATTGAACAGATGTCATGAATCATGAGTAATATTACCGATGTAACATGATATTAGCATAATATTAACATAATGTTAATAAAACGTTAACATAACATTAATATAACACAAACATTCACATAACGCTAACATTGTGTTAGCCGCGTATAGCATTTTTTGAGGAAAGTATCATTAACAGACCATTAACATAATGTTGACAGACCATTTAAAAGAACGTTAAGAGACGATTAACATGTCTTTAGCACAGCATAACCACCGCGTTAACAGACCTTTAACAGAACATGAACAAAGTGTTAACAGAGCAATCTGTCTCTGGTTCCTGTTAACTCGTTGTGGGGCATAGGGCATTAACTACGCCTACTTTCGACCTCGTTCTATTCTGTGCCATCGTCTTTATGTTTGACCATCTCTTGTTTTGAACAGAGCAATAGCGACCATTACTAGAGTGTCAACAGAACGTTGTGGGAATTGAGCATTGAAAAAATAACAGACGCGACAATCCAACATTGGACTAAGGCCGCAGTATGTGTTAGTGACATCCTATTTCTGCTTTTTGTTGAGGTAATGAGATCAGCATTGGGCATTGCCTACGCCTAATTTTCTTTAGGTCTGAGCATCTCTTGTTTTGAACAGAACGGTAACAGAGCATTAACAGAGTGTCAACAGAACGTTAGCAGATCGTTAGGCGTTAGCAGACCAATAACAGAATGTTAAAAGAACCATTAACAGAGCATTAACAACATAGTCAAAACATGTCAAAATGAAAATATATTGACCACGCGCCTAATTGTTAACATTTGATTTGGAAACATGTTAATTTGAGTTTCAGATGAGAAATGCCTCTCATTACTATTCGTTGGCAAATTATAAACTTTTATCTGAAGAAAATCTAAAGGATAGAAAGGGTCTAGGTTAGGTTAGGTATAGGGGCTGCCATAGGTGTAGATCACCTAAGCGCACTTAGACCAAAAGTTGATCCATTGTGATACCACCGAATGAAGCGTACCTAAATGTTAACACCTAAGCCAAAAACCAGTCCGTGATGGCAATATATTTGTTAAACAATAGTGGGCTCACGTTACGTAGTTCACCTGTATCGTAAAAATACATTAAGGCAAGAAAACGTCTCCGTTTCTCGGCCAAGGCTGGACAATGGCAGAGAAAATTATGTACACTTTCTTCCTCTTCTTTGTCATCGCAACTACGACAGAAGTCGTTATGGAGAATTCGGAGCCTCCTGGAATGCTCCCCGATAGGACAGTGTTCCGTTATGGTCCCGACCACTTTACCTATATGTTTCTTGTCTATTGACAGTAAAATGGTTGACCTGGCTGCGTCATCTTGTTGTACCACATGTGCTATCGTTAGACCATCTTGCACTAGGCCTGTATTGCAGTTTTTCTATTGCATGTTTGCAAGAAGCGATTGGCACTTTCAGATTATTGCCATCGGCCTTAAGGTCATAGAAGTCGCATTACAAGCGGGACGGTCTGCATTGCCGTTCCCTTCAAATCCACTATGACTGGGTATCCAGCAGAGAACGATGTTGAAAAATTGACCCATCTCTCTTAAAGCTCTGAGCGGCAACTATCAAGAGTTTTTGATGTAGTCAGGACAGATCCGAGAGATCGGATTGCAGCTTGATTCTCAGTGTATATGATGACATGATTTTTCAATCAGGTTAGGACTTCATTCGTCCAGAAATTTCCGCTTGAAGGACACTACAGTGGCCAGGTAGACAGTGTGCCAAGTTAATGTCTAGTCCATCCGAGTGAACTCCAATACCAACTCACTCATCCGTCTTAGAACCAAATGTGTAGAATACCAAAGACCCCGTAGCAAGGGGTGTATTGTTATTCCAGTGATCCCTCGACGGAATCAAATAATCGCGGTTTTTGCCAAAAGCATACTTGGGACTAGTGTAGTCAGTCTCCACGGGGGATTGACATTTTGTACTTTCGTTAAGTGATCGTATACTCTAGGCACAGAATCAGAAGTAAACAGAAGTTTCAGCTCCATACATCGAAGTGTCCTAAGTAAAATTTCGACCTGGACGCACGGTGGGTCCATAAGAGAAAATATTTAGATGCCTTAAGCTAAGAGAACGTTCCTTCTCAATGTAGATACACTTTTGCTTGTTACTCTTCTTTTCATGCGCTACTTCGATAGATATTGTGTGAACGAAAAAAACTTATGCGTGTACATGAATGTGAATGCGATAGAGATAGCGCGACGACGACGGCCGCGTCGATATTCGTATTGTGTAATTAGCGATGGATAAGGATAGATTGGCGGGTGCGGGTGTATGAATTGGCGAGGACGATACGTGATGTGTTGATATATGGTGCGGCGATAGTGCCGCGGTGACGGAACATTGATGGGTGCATGAAATGAAATGTGTGAATTCCCATTCAGATACATACATATGACCCATATCTCCGGCGCGACGCGCGGCGGCGAAGGATAGTTAAGATGCGTAAGTTATGTTTGCATATGAATTGGGAAAAAATAATGAATAGGCGGCAAATTTGTCCAAAAGATGCTGTTGTTCAGCTAGAAGTGCCGCAGTGGGATAGTAATGCGATATTTTAAAAACTGTAGGTTTTTTCAGCGTATTCAAGTGGTTGTTTAAAAAAAAACTTACGATCATTATATCATAAAAAAACACTGAAAATTTAGGGACTGAAGAAATTATTTTTTTTTACATTTATGTGGTTTTAACAAAAAAATATTTATTTTTGCTCTAATTAATTTTTTATAGGTATGTTATATACATATGTACATTTGCATATATTATACAAAAACTAATAAATTTATAGAAATATGTGGTATATATGTAATGGTTATCCACGGTTAGAAGTTGCAAAAAGAAAGATATACAAAAATCATATGAGCGTTATACGAAATTCAAGAGTGCCAGTGAATCTAATACCTTTTTTTTATAAATATTACACCTTCTTACTGGACAAAATTCTTCTATCATAACTTCATAACATAAGTAGTGAATGAATTTTTTATACGAAAAGCAAACAATAAATATTTTACTATCATCTACGTACCATTCGAAAATTATTATAAAACAGGATCCATTTCTTAAGAATTGAACCAGATATGTAGGAACGTGCGCTGAGCTAATACATATAAAAATCATACGGGATTTATATTTATACATGAGACTCGTGGATTTATTTTTTTACATAATTTATTGAGTGAATATGTAGATTAAAAAATTTGAAAAAGTTATTTACTAAGGTCAACGTCAAGGTGCACAATATGGTTGTGATAAAAAAATTAACAAATATTTACATGCTTTTTATAAATAGGCTGCTATTTAATTATAGTCAAGTGAAAAACGAATTACATATTATATATGTATGCAAAAATTATTTAGCTTTTCTGTGATTTCTTCAGACAGTGCTTTAAGAATTATACATGAAAATATTAGCTATTTACATATCCACAAAAATTATAATAAATAAATGAAATTCATACCTAGATTTGGAATAGCACATTCAAACTTAAAGAGTGTCGAAGAGCAGGAGAAGGCACATTAAAAGTGACATTCAAAAGTGACAAAAAGCGTGCGTTTTGGGAAAATATTTGTAGGCGTGTCCTTGTTCGAAGTACACATTCCAAATTATATTGTGGGTCAACTGCGCTTCCATATAAGTATGTCTGGCAATTATTATAATTCCACTTGTACCCTATTAGGAATTACAGTTCTAATTTAAATTCAAAAACTCAAAAAACTGAAATATTTTTTTGATTTAGGCTATAATTTACAAGGAAAGCGTCTATTATTGTTTATTATTAGAAAAAAAATGTTATATTGCTTATTTCATTCTTTGAGCATTTTGTCATAGGGCTTATAGTTTTCGAGATATGTACATACTTGCGAAAAACTTGAATTTCTCTCTTCACTACCCTCCTCCTCTTTTTTGATGTTTTGGGCGTTGTTCTGTTCTCATAAATTATATTAAATTAAAAAGCCGGTTAGTTCAGGGTAATAGCGTTTTCTGAACGGAACATTTGTGGTAAAGCCAATTTTTTATATGTTTTGTAGGATGATCCCCTAACGCTAAATCCAAGCTTTCGACCTCGAGGACCCTGTGCGCGCCGAGCTAATTGCAAAAAACCGTTACAATTTGGCACTTTTTTCAGTTTTTAGTCTGATTTTTTCCAGTGACCTTTTTGGAAAAATATTAGTAAACCAAGCGTAAAGAAAAGATAATTTCCTTTAACTGTTCCTCACTCGATTTTTTTCTATCTTTAATAGGTATCCAGATAATGTATAACAAATAGTCACAAAAAATGTATGAAAATGCTCCAAGATTTTTGTCACTGGCTTGCAGATACTTTATCTTTTGCGATTGCATTGTGCGCTTCATACTACATTAAGCGCATATCTTATACATATGTACATTCTCGGTAGCGAAAAATTTTATACAGCAAAATTGTTTCAAATTTTCTCTTCTTTGATTTTGTCATGCATATATTTTATGTAAAAGGCTCAGCAAAAAAGTTAAGGAAAAAAATCAAAAAAGTGCCAAATTATAACGGTTTTTTGCACATAGCTCCGCGCGCAAAGGGTCCTCGAGGTCGAAAGCTTGGATTTAGCGTTAGGGGATCATCCTACAAAACATATAAAAAATTGGCTTTACCACAAATGTTCCGTTCAGAAAACGCTATTACCCTGAACTAACCGGCTTTTTAATTTAATATAATTTATGAGAACAGAACAACGCCCAAAACATCAAAAAAGAGGAGGAGGGTAGTGAAGAGAGAAATTCAAGTTTTTCGCAAGTATGTACATATCTCGAAAACTATAAGCCCTATGACAAAATGCTCAAAGAATGAAATAAGCAATATAACATTTTTTTTCTAATAATAAACAATAATAGACGCTTTCCTTGTAAATTATAGCCTAAATCAAAAAAATATTTCAGTTTTTTGAGTTTTTGAATTTAAATTAGAACTGTAATTCCTAATAGGGTACAAGTGGAATTATAATAATTGCCAGACATACTTATATGGAAGCGCAGTTGACCCACAATATAATTTGGAATGTGTACTTCGAACAAGGACACGCCTACAAATATTTTCCCAAAACGCACGCTTTTTGTCACTTTTGAATGTCACTTTTAATGTGCCTTCTCCTGCTCTTCGACAATCTTTAAGTTTGAATGTGCTATTCCAAATCTAGGTATGAATTTCATTTATTTATTATAATTTTTGTGGATATGTAAATAGCTAATATTTTCATGTATAATTCTTAAAGCACTGTCTGAAGAAATCACAGAAAAGCTAAATAATTTTTGCATACATATATAATATGTAATTCGTTTTTCACTTGACTATAATTAAATAGCAGCCTATTTATAAAAAGCATGTAAATATTTGTTAATTTTTTTATCACAACCATATTGTGCACCTTGACGTTGACCTTAGTAAATAACTTTTTCAAATTTTTTAATCTACATATTCACTCAATAAATTATGTAAAAAAATAAATCCACGAGTCTCATGTATAAATATAAATCCCGTATGATTTTTATATGTATTAGCTCAGCGCACGTTCCTACATATCTGGTTCAATTCTTAAGAAATGGATCCTGTTTTATAATAATTTTCGAATGGTACGTAGATGATAGTAAAATATTTATTGTTTGCTTTTCGTATAAAAAATTCATTCACTACTTATGTTATGAAGTTATGATAGAAGAATTTTGTCCAGTAAGAAGGTGTAATATTTATAAAAAAAAGGTATTAGATTCACTGGCACTCTTGAATTTCGTATAACGCTCATATGATTTTTGTATATCTTTCTTTTTGCAACTTCTAACCGTGGATAACCATTACATATATACCACATATTTCTATAAATTTATTAGTTTTTGTATAATATATGCAAATGTACATATGTATATAACATACCTATAAAAAATTAATTAGAGCAAAAATAAATATTTTTTTGTTAAAACCACATAAATGTAAAAAAAAATAATTTCTTCAGTCCCTAAATTTTCAGTGTTTTTTTATGATATAATGATCGTAAGTTTTTTTTTAAACAACCACTTGAATACGCTGAAAAAACCTACAGTTTTTAAAATATCGCATTACTATCCCACTGCGGCACTTCTAGCTGAACAACAGCATCTTTTGGACAAATTTGCCGCCTATTCATTATTTTTTCCCAATTCATATGCAAACATAACTTACGCATCTTAACTACCCTTCGCCGCCGCGCGTCGCGCCGGAGATATGGGTCATATGTATGTATCTGAATGGGAATTCACACATTTCATTTCATGCACCCATCAATGTTCCGTCACCGCGGCACTATCGCCGCACCATATATCAACACATCACGTATCGTCCTCGCCAATTCATACACCCGCACCCGCCAATCTATCCTTATCCATCGCTAATTACACAATACGAATATCGACGCGGCCGTCGTCGTCGCGCTATCTCTATCGCATTCACATTCATGTACACGCATAAGTTTTTTTCGTTCACACAATATCTATCGAAGTAGCGCATGAAAAGAAGAGTAACAAGCAAAAGTGTATCTACATTGAGAAGGAACGTTCTCTTCGCTTAAGGCATCTAAATATTTTCTCTTATGGACCCACCGTGCGTCCAGGTCGAAATTTTACTTAGGACACTTCGATGTATGGAGCTGAAACTTCTGTTTACTTCTGATTCTGTGCTCTAGGGTTTGCCACTGACTAGTTTCACGTAAGCGTTGTTGGCCGAATAGATCCAAAGGTAGCAGCGCCCGCTCTAAGGGGGGCAAGCCGGGCGGTCGCCCAGGGCGCCAAATTTTAGGGGCGGCTTTTTGGCCAAAACACGAATAAAAAAATCGAAAAACCAAAAGTAAGAACTCAATACCAACTTTGATTTAGTGTAAAGCAAGCCATGTAAAACTACAGATGAAGTAAACAAAATAAGAAATAAGGCTTTGTTCAAGTAAAAAAGCACAACAATTGCTTCTTTAGGAAACGCGTTACTTTTTAAATTTATCAACTGTATCATTAGTTCGCTTTTGAAAGTTGTGTTTTAAAGATCCAAAGTTCTTGCAAGGCTTTGAAGAACCCATACAATTGATATTCGAAGTACTGCACTTAGAATCATAAAATGTTTAGTGAGATTTGCCTAAATTTTACGTCTGTGATGCTTGCAAAGTTATGTGCTAATTAAGTTCTTCTTTAAAAAGAGACTTATTGGAGAATGGTGTGCTGATTTCGTCCTCCAATTGAAAATTAGTTCCTCTTCTTTTCATCAGAAATAAGGATTTGCTTGCATTATCCCTGATTCTTGTCAAAGGGGAGGGCTTCCTGATTTTGAAATAGCTTGGACTGCTATCCATTCCCATAAGGATAACTTTTGTGTTTCTGATATTTTTCGCTACATGTTTGTTAAATGGTGCAGAAAGTGCCGCTAGTGGCGATAAAAAGAAAGAAAAATTCTTCTTTTGAGAGCTGATAGCATAAATATTTCCTATCAGTTGACCGAACCGAATAAATTACAAAATTGATCTCCCCAAAGTCTCTAACCCTCCCGGCGTGTGTTGTCCACAACTTTGATGTTTTGTTCGCGGTTTTGCGAACCCCGATCAGTGTGGTTGCGTCCTAATATCTTTATTCAGTCTGTTGTGTCAGATCTCGTCCACTTAGTAAATATTGAACCTCCGGAGAAACCATAAGAAATTAGAAGTAAGTAGTGCATATACGCTCAGCACATAAAAGCGTTAAAAAAATCTCTTATGAGAAATTTCTTGCCCAAATGCACCGTTTTCAACAAAATTTCTTTTCGGATTTGGCAACAATTCAACTTTAATTCATGATTCATCAAGAATTGGGTGGTCAAAATTAGGACAAGGTATAGTTTGGATTCCAGAAAAGTGAGGGATGTACACATTGCCAGAGCCGCAATAGCAGTCCCCCCAAATATGTTTGCGGACATGCTAATATCAGGATTTACCTAGGTTCCGCCGATTTGGCTAGCTCTAACCTTATTCTCTATAACAACTCGCGAAATGATGCCATTATGAAAATAAGCCACCCATGTTTAAACCACTGAAGAAACTCGTCCACGAAGAGACCCGGCTAATTTATGTTTATCCGCTCCACCATTTTTTTGGCATACCATTTTCGAGAGCGGAGTTTTCTAAAATGTGTTATTGTGTTGAATGTTTTTGAGGAAAACAATTGCTTCCATTAATTTATTCCGTCATTCTTAATTCCGCTAGGCTTGACATCTCTATATTTCTTCCCGGTGGTGAATAGCATGTGATCGGGAAATTCAATACTTACCCTTAATTTTGGAATTTCAAACAAACTCTCTAGAAGGCCTTGCGGAACAAGTTTCTACTACAAACTATCTGGGCTTTCTCAGTGGATAGACATTCTATTCTCTGAATTACTATAGCATTGGTTCGAATCCCACTGTGACTATGAATTTTTGTGTTGATATGGGATACTACGGCAGCCATTGTGGAACCGATGTGTTACAACGACCAAGAGCTGCCAAAATCACTGGATTCAAGAATAAAAAGTCTCTTAAATCGCTTCTACAACAACAACGACATAACATGTGCTATCTACTATCAATCTGCCTGGTACTTCACCTAAGGGGCGGCAATTTGACCTCTTGCCCGGGGCGGCGTAAGTGCTAGAGCGGGCGCTGAGGTAGCAGATTAAGCACAGCGCCAAGCCCACCCGAAGGTGTAGTACGAAAGGCTCCAATTATGAAAATAGAAGCCATTCTTTATACTTTCACCAGCAAGTTAGAATAAGTTGTTTTACTGAGTGCCGACCACCATACGCATACACCGTACAGTAGGATTGGTCGTACGATAGCAGTGTACAGTGCTTTTGTTTGTATGCCCCAGCTCTTTCCTATTGTTTTCCTGCACGAATAGAGTGCTATAGTTGCTTTATGCACCCTCTCTTGAATGTTAGGTTTCCAACTGAGCTTTCTATCGAGCAACAGTCGGAGGAGTTCAGCCTTGTCAGCGCAAGTAGCATTGGAGGGTTAATAGTAAGGAGCACCAACTCCGTTTTAGCTTGATTAATTCCAACTCCACTGAGATTTGCCCAGTTTGTTAAAATTGACAAGGCGTTCTCCAATAGTCCACTAAGCACTTTCGGGAACTAACCGGTCACACCAAT
The DNA here is from genome assembly GCA_949715475.1 of Microchrysa polita. Lineage (NCBI taxonomy): Eukaryota > Metazoa > Arthropoda > Insecta > Diptera > Stratiomyidae > Microchrysa > Microchrysa polita. The sequence continues at coordinate 125,585,612 of OX454415.1, read as the reverse complement.
TACAACATCGTCACCATATGCAGGAGAGGAGACCTTGCAACCAGTGTTCTAGATGTCAATCGCGTATTCACGAGTGTGCAAATTGGTCTGATATTATTAAAAGCACCTTCAATGGCTAAGAACACAGCACAGAAAGGACCTTACAACTATGTCATTTTATGTATGTTTTTTTTTCGTTCTCACACCATTTTGACGTATTTTTTGCCGTTTTTCAATTGATTGCTTCTTCTTCCTTGCCTCGTTCTTTATACCGCTCCATGGTTTCGCGTTGCTCGACCTGCAGTGTAGGCACATCGCCCGTTTTGGCGATAATATCTCAGCATATTTCAACAGGCAGCTCTATCTTGGATCGTGTCATCGCCGAGACCAATGCGTTGTTGTTGCTTTTTCATTTGACACATCCAGGTGTTCTTCGGTCTGCCTCTGGCCTTGGGTCCATCAAGTGGAACTTCCATTGATATCGCTTTCAGTCATTCCCAGAATTTCAATTGATTGCTAAAAACTCAAAACCCCCTTTTTTCATGATGCGGACCCCCATCAGTCAGGACCTTTTTCCCATATTCCCCCCATGGAAAAACGTTTGAGTACAGATATTTACATATTGTTGCCTTACACATATCTTCCTCTTTGAATTATTCAAATCCCATACATATGTACGTATTTACCTCAACAAGGTGAACGACTTAAGTAAAAAATTGTCTGTTTTAAATTACTATGTAGTACATATATATAGTTTCGCTGCAATTAAAAAAATGTTTTTTTATGGATACTTATCGCTTTAATAAAAATAGAAGACAAATAATTCCTCACGGCAACCCACACAAATCCAACGACATGTTAAAGAGAAATTCACTCTCTCGCTCATACGCTCACAGCAGTTTCTCTTAAATGCTTGACTAAAACGATAAGAATGGTTCTCTTATCACTTCTCTCCCGGCAAGTGTTTTCGATTTGAGCGAATGAGGAAAAAGTGCAGACAAATTCAATTCGAAGAACAGGGCTCCCGTAACACCCAGAGGCCCAGAGCGTATTCCCATGCGAAGATATCAAATAAAGGAAATTGCATTGGGTTTAGCTTGTGACGACTGCGATGGTAGTCAGCAACCCCTTTTCAGCCAAAGGAACGTTTTTCTTGGTCTTATCCAAGAAGATCTGCCGAAAACACGAAACAATTTCGTTGTTGGGTACACCGCACAGCAATGTCGTCAATGGAACGGCACGATAGCAATGTCCATAGATCCCATATCGACAGTCATGTCTTTTCGCAAACCCCAACACAAAAAAAAAACTGCCCGGCTCGGAACCCGGCCATTTGAGCACATTTATGATGCGGGTCGACCCAACAGGCCCCACGCTTCATCATATCATACCAATACCACTTTCCCGAGATCCGAGCAACCATCATCATCCCTTCACGAACGTTTCCAAGAAAATGCAAAAAAAAAGAAACGTGGAAAACAAAACCGCCAGCAACAACACTGCAGCGCAGCACATACATATTACGGCCGCCAACTGTGAACCCGTGAGCGACAACAACAAAACTAGGTGATCAACCCCTCGCCGCACTTCAAAACGACCATCTTCCTTCGTCGTTGTGTCGTCGTATAGACCATACACACGGATGTGTGTGAGCTCTCTGCTTATAGAATGTCGGAATTCTTGGATTGGGTGTTTTTTTCGTTGTTGTTGTTCATGAGAACGATGAGGCGTATATAGATGCGGTGCGGGCGCGGGGTCTCGGCAACGCGAAATGGTTTTATGTGAGCAGCAGCAAAAAAAATTGAACCTGAGAAAAAGACCAAGACGACGACGAAAACGTCGGCGATGACGACGATACGATGAGACCAATGCTATGGCAGTGAAAATTCACTCGACTCCACGTGGAGTATTTAGGGCCGTTGGTTAGAGTAGTGCGGCGATTGGCGGCTCATGGACACGAGCGAGATGAAATGACACGTACAAATAAGACGAAGTGATTATACACTACACTTGAGTAGAGTACTGATGCGTACGGTTCAAATGTGGCAGAGGCATTGTCGATGGACGCGACGGAGTCGGGTTGCCGGGTGCAATCGGCAAATAGATGCCGGTACTGAAGTTGTTTGGATGTTTTGTTTGGTTGAGGGTGGGTCCGGGGGTGTGTGCGTGGGGTTTCGTTAATTTATGCCATCCACGGATGCGATGTGTTGTGTGTGCAGAGTTTATAGGACGATGACGACGACGAAACGGACCCACGGAGGGCGCGTACCGTTGTTGACATGAAGATATGGATAGATATGACGACACAACAACGAAGTCGTTGGTGGATCGGTATCCTGAAGCAAAGCGGGTGGTGGTGGGACGTTATGTAGATTCAATGCTGAGATACTTATGCGGATGTAGTCCCTATAGTCGGAGTGATGCCGTGATGCTATCCAGGCGACTTAATGCAGATATGGAAGTTCAGTCATTCGTGACATCACGGGAGATGATGATGAAAACAGTGGTGCCGAACAGGATTTAAACAGGTGAGTTCAATCAGATTTTTATGATTATTTTAGGCCAATGGTTCTTAACCGGTGGTCCGCGAAGCCTTTGATGTGGTTCCCTCATAATCCGATACGACAATTCTCGAATTTCACGCAGCTCAATCCTAACTTTCTAATAGAAACTCGGAGGTTGAAAGCAGATGGGAGTTCGTTTTGACTGAGCAGGACAGACTGTTTTCATTGAGATTTTGACCGTTACGATGAAATGAAATATCGTCAAAATTTGTTTAAAAAGCTTCTTTTTTAGGTGATGAACGCAAAATGATTGCGATGTGCAATCATCGAGGACGGCCGAGAGCTTGATATGAATGTTCACTTTATGTGGAGTAGCTTCGTGTCTTTATAGACTTGAGGGTATGTCATAATTGTAGGTAAACAGTTCAGGTATTTAAGGTCATGAATATTCTTTTCCGGCCAGATCATAATGGTAATTTATATTCCTGAATTAAGATAATTAAGCTATTATTGATTTTCGGTGGTGCTTCTAAATAGGGTTCCGACAGGTTTCTGTTGGTACAACATGAACCAGCAATGCCATATTTATAGGAGCTTATGTAAAAATTGTTGTTCTTCCAGTAAGAACTGTAAGAAAGGGCTTTATAGTCTGATAAACAAAACTGGATTTCATTATTATGAGCCATCTCTGGATGAAACAAACCGAAATATTGGGCAACACCCTTTACGCAAATTAATGAGGGTTTTGAAATTCGTTCAGACTTAGCAAAATCACACCCAGACGCAAGACGATCTCTGTCAGTCAACTTTTTCTGGATGATGATCTTAAAAGCAGCAGTATCCGTTTCGCGTTATTTCCACATTTTTCTAATCGAAAACCTCTATTGACAAGACAAGATTTCATGAGCTCAATCGTTCTTATCACAATTGCAATTTGGTGGTCCGCAACAACTAACGAGTTTGATCAAGTGGTCCCTCACGTGCAAAAGGTTAAGAACCACTGTTTTAGGCTTTCAAATATGAAGTGATAGATTCATTGAATATCACTAAAACATTCAGTATAAACAGCACCGTAGAGAGAAAAACCGGGCCCGGGGGGCAATGATTCCGGGCCCACCTTTTCCATACGATAAAAAAGTTATGAATCGAAGAACATTTTTAGTTGACATATCGGTCCTTAAAATAATTGTACAGTGGAATCTCTATAATATAGCCTCGATCTAATCTAGAACACCTCATAATCCATTCGAAAAGCAAATCCACAACATTGTGCACATATTTTTCATGATGGAGCGGTTCCTGTTCTTTCAGTACCTATTCAAAAACTCAACGAACTGAATCACAATGGCTCAATTTTACGCATTTTAAGATAAGCACTCCTTTTTTCAAGTCGAAATTTTATTCTCTTCAATATTTTCATGACCAAAACCCAGAAAAGCTGATATTTAGACAAATCCCCACTCAATAAGCTTGAGAGACATTTTCTTCATAATTTACTGATTATTGCAAAATTTTTCCAATTGTAAAGTTAAATGCTTCGGACTTCAAGCTTGCAAAAAAATATTAGTTTTCTATTTCCGTCGATTTTTGACTTAAGTTGAAGTTAATACTTATGCTTTAAGTTAAAAGTATTGATACAAACATGCTCCGAATACCCATGACAAATTGAAAAGTGTTTTCCATGTCCTATTGACGAAGTTGCATGTTAAATTGACGAATTTCAAAATATTGTGATCGAATTTGACGAATTACCATCACATATTGACAAATATCTTGACAAATTAAGACTAATGTGAAATGTAAATCCGTCAATTTGATCTGGAAGTTCGTAAAAAAGATTTGAGAATTCGTAATGTTGACGTGGAAATTCGTCAACATGATTTTGAAATTCGTCATAATTTGTAATGGAAATTCGTCAACCGAGTGTTGAAGTCCTACAATTTAAAATGAAAATCGTCAATTTGATCTGGAAATTTACAAAATTTTACTCCACGGAATGTCTCTATTTTAGATTCTGCAGCTGGTTTGCCTATTGTCTAGCAAACTAATGAAAAAATGTCTTAAAAAGAACAGTTACCCAAGTATCTATTCTTTATGTTTGGGCTTGGAGCCCGTGTTCCACTAAGGTACAAAAATAATAAAATCGCCCGGAAAAGTCCTAGTAAAAAATGGCGCTGACGCTGTGCAGGGCTCCAATTTTTATTAAAAACGGTACGCTACTGGATGAAAAAGTCGAAATTTCTTAGGTAATTTGAATTGAGTAGCGAAACGATCATGTTTATTTGTTGATTGAATATGATGTCCCCAAAATTCAATAATAGATTAGGGGCCCCAAGCCTAGTGCAGCGTATGTTATATGTATTGTTGTTAAAACGCTAGAAACAGTACTTATAAGGTTTCTTAGTTCAGGACCACAAAATAGCAATTTGTATGTAAAAACAACACTAAAGCACAAATTTTGTGTCATAATCCGGCCCCCATATGAAATCCCGGACCCGGGGGAATCACCCCGTTCCCCCCACCCTGCAGGCCTGAGTATAAATGAAAATGTTAATCGACATCCCGAGTGCCAACTTTGCCAATTGTGAATAAAATTTTTATCAAAATACATATTCCGCATCAGGTTCTTCACTTTTATAGACTTTTTTTTTTTAAATTTGAACCACAAACGCACCTCAATTAAAAAGGGGCAAGTTCTAATCGTGCGAATATAGCCATGTGCATTGTGCATACTTAGAAGGCAAGCAAAATCCAAAATATTCGATTTCATTTTTTTTTTGCGAGGAAAGGGTAGATGGGCCAAAGAGGGGTAATTTGTAGTTGTGGTAGGGGAACCCTTAGTCCAAACATTAATTTGATCAATATTTCAACCCGCTACTTTCATTATTTCGGGAGTTATCGTGCGAACAGCAGACATGGCTTATTCGAATCAGTCGGTCCCTGATATGTTTTATTTGCACACATCCGAGTAGAGATGTAGCTAGGATTTTGTTTTGGGAGGGGTCCAACTCCATACAATAAAATTTGACAATTTTTGATCGGAGATAACCAAAAAATAACAATTTATAGTAATTAATCAGCAAAAGAAATGATTTTTAAGAAGTGTCGAATGATGAATAACAGATAACACCATAATGACTTCATTTTCGATTTTGTTTTTAGTTCTCATTTTCACCAAGTCAGTTTGATCGAAATATGGAAACAATGAAAATTCTACCAGATGAGGTCTAAGTAATGTCAATTTAAAAATCAGCCATACGTTTTCGTAAAATAGTTTGAAACACTTGCTCACGCAGTGGTGGACGTTGAAGAATGATTTTAGATGAAATTTGATTCTTGGATAACATGCGCTCTCACACAGGTTTCACCAAAAGTTGGTGCAACTTTGAAGAAAACTAGTGATACAGCTTAAAATTGTCCATTAATTGAAAACGCATTATGTATTTGAAGGAAATATACTTGAGTCAGTCTTATCGTCTGGTCTTAATTTCTTGTTTAATAAACGCAGCAAAATCAGTAAATCGGCAAAAACAAAACCAAGTCATGGTTTATCCTTTCCTGCTGTATCATCTCTTAACTTTCAGCGTCAGATCGTAGAATCAGGTGTGGTCTGTGCAAATTAGTTTAAATATTTAGCCCACTTCTTTGCTCACAACAGTTTCCAGTACATTTCCTCGTAACAGAACCAAATGCTTTTACCTTTAGGCTCCTTGCTTCCCTCTTTTTATACACTTCGCTTCGCTTTTTGTCATGAAGTTTGTAACGTATTAAAGGAAGCATCTCCGGCCATATAAAAAGTATACATATATGATCAGCATGACTTGGTGAGTCGATTGGGCAATGTCCGTCGGTCCGTCTGTTGCGACGTGTTTTACTCGGCCAGTTTAAAGGTACATTTTCCTCGACACGACTGCACGACAGCGACTCGCTCATTCCATATAAAAACTCGTTTTTAAAATGAGAGAGAAACGAGACCGAGTTCTAATCGTGCGAATAGCACGATGAGTGTATACCCTATACCCATGTACAGACCTAGAAGGCACGCAAAACCAAAAAAAAAAAAATTTCATTTTTTTTTGTAGGGGAGGGAGGGGTAGATGGTTGGGACCTGGCATATATTTAATATGATATCAAGGCTACCATTTGATTTTAATTAGAAGTTTTTCGCGACATTCTAGCAAAAGATGTGGCTGAATATAACTTTTTAGGGGAGGTAGGGGTAGGGGTAGTCGGCCGTTCTCCACTTTGCACCAACTTCAAGCATATGTCACAATTAGGTATTGATGAAAATTTTAGGTCGCTAGCGATATTCTGTTGAAAAATATTGTCGAATTAAACTATACGGAGGGGTCATTTGTACGGGAGGTAGGGGAACCCTTGGTCCGATTTGGCCCATTTTCAATACCATCCAAGCTTTTATCAAAACAATCATCCGACCTAAATTTCAAAACGCTAGCTTCATTATTTCGGGAGTTATCGTGCGAACTGACAGACACACGGACGGACAGACAGACAGACAGACAGACAGACAGACGGACATGGCTTATTCGAATCAGGGACCGACCCTGATCATTTATATATATACTTTGCCATACCTCCGGTGGCTCCTTTGAGGTGTTACATAAATCGTCGTAACAAAAACAATATACCCTATACCATCTTATGGGTATAGGGTATAACGAGTTTTTATATGGAATGAGCGAGTCGCTGTCGTGCGGCCGCTTCGAGGACAACGTACCTTAAAGGTACATTTTCCTCGACACGACTGCACGACAGCGACTCGCTCATTCCATATAAAAACTCGTTTTTTAAAATGAAAGAAAAACGATATATAGAATGAGCGAGTCGCTGTCGTGCGGTCGCGTCGAGGACAACGTACCTTAAAGATACATTTCACTTGCAGGATTTTCTACATACTTTGAATTTGAAGCTCATTCAGAAATATGTATTTCATTCCTCAGATTCGATACGAAAACAGGAGAGAGACTGAGATTGTAATCTCGTAGACTAAATTTATGCGCGTACTTTTCCTTTGATATTAGATCATGGCATCCCGCTTTTGGCCTAATCTTTCGAATCTGAAAACTTTCTCTTAGTGAGAGAATAAGATGTTTTGGCGAAAGTCTAAAAAGCCAAAAGAACTGACTATAGACAAGTATTCGAGTTAAATGTAATTAGTAATAAACTGTGCATTTACCATGTGTCATTAAAGGTGAAACATTTTTCGATTGTCCTTTTAACACTCTTTCTGTCAATATTTTTGGGATCGGCAGTTTAAACCTTAACTGGTGTTGTCCATATTATTTAGATAACATTCTCCAATCCCCTAAAAAAAATTATGGCAAAAATCATGTAGTTGAAAATTTTTGGGGTTCCCCTCTGAACTAAATCCCGGCTAGGCCCATGAGCGGAAGTCCAAAGCTCTGGGACACTTTCTTAATGCTTATCGTCAGCTGATTGGTACACATTTATCAAGAGAAATTTGTAAAGTTAAAAAAAACTATATTTTTCGCCTTCCTGTATGTCACAGACCCAGAACGTCAATTAAGACTGAAATTCTGCAAGAAATTTCCGAGGGGATTACAGCATTAAACATCCTCTCAACGATTTGAGAGGACGTGTTGGTGTTGATGTCAGAACTCCGCCAAAAAGAATGAGCTCAAGAAACAGAGTAGCACTATTTTCAGTTTGTCCGTTCTTGTCAGATAGCCACATAACTAGTTTTCTATAGACGGAATTCGGTTATTCAAATTTCCGAGTAAATTTAACTTCGGTCTGAGTTGTGCCACTACTGCGTCGTTAGTGAAAAAATATGTTCTGCCTACAAAATACTGCATTACTGGAATAATCCCCAAGGGTATACGTCCTGATGGCCTAAGAAATGCAAGTCGGATTAAAACTCACTTTAAACTACCTAAGCATTGGTAATTTTACGGTTACTTCTGAGTGAGATGAAACTGAGAGATGACGAAATATGCCTCTACTAAGATGGGATCAGGCTATGCCAAGCAGATTCTGAGCGATTGCTCAGGTCAGACTCCGGTCTCTTGACAAATTATTCTAGTTTGCTGTGCTGAGTTTTTTTCGGGTTAGTTAAGGCAACAGTACAAGGAGATAGTGACTTAGGGTGCTTGTTTGTTTCACGAAAAATTAATTCTGAACATAAAAAACTAAATTGCCGGCATAAAACCTGCCTTAACCTGAACTGATCCAAAGATGTCTATCGGTTACTGAATGTTGACGTATATATCTGAGAAGTGAACATTCGGGGCTGAATTTGAATTTGGAAAACTACTTTTTGGTCCCTCTACCCACTATTAAATAGGAAGTCCCAACTGTCACTCGAAAACAAGTGCATTATATACCAAATGGTCATTCAGCCAATAGCGATGTATGGTTCTCCTTTATGGAATAACTATGCAAAAACAACGAAAAACAAAATGCAGATAACTCAAAATAAGATCCTCAAACATATTTACGATAAACCGTTCTATTATTCTACAATAAGATTGCATTACGAAACAAAAATTAGGAAAATTGATGAAATAGCCCGAAAAAATAGTTCTAGATTTATAACGAATTGCTCCAATATTAACAATAATATTATTCAATCTATGATTACTACCTAATGTATTAAGTAAACTACTATTACACAATCCATATTACATTCTTCATATGTTAAGTTTATAGGTTAAGTTTTATTTTATTACATATTTTTTTTTTTTTTGTAAATTATATCAGGTTTTCTTGTTTTTTCCTGAACATTATTCTAATTAGCATTTTAAACTTAATTAACTGAATTGCTTGTTCAAATTATTCATATTAATGAGTTAAGGTTCAGAACCGGAATCTGTATTAAGCTTTTGTAAACCGAAATTATTCTAACTGAAATAAAATTGAAATTGAAATTAACGCACTACAACATTGAGTACAACTTGTTGATGTCAGTTTTTTCCGTTGCTTTAATCCTGAAAATTATAAAGTTGCAGTCCTTTATCATTAACAAAAGAAATACTCTACTCACTATTTTTTCATTTTTCAAGTTTCATTTTTCAGACTTCTTATAATTTTATTTCTATGGAGTGTTGGCCAATAGGTCGCCCCTAAAATTTGGCGCCCCGGGCGACCGCCCAGCTTGCCCCCCCCCCCCCTCCTTAGAGCGGGCGCTGAATATAGGGGACATTTGATGTAATTCTTGCCAGAGCCGCTGTTGCGGACGCTGCACTGCCTTCTCGCTAACGTACTTCGAGTGCTCCAAAATTCAACCTCGATTCAATCGAATCTTCCAAGGTTTGATGTTTCTCAATCACAATTGATTGATACCTCAGCACTTTTCGAGTCGACATTCGGGTCATCAAGTTCAACTATGTATATTTGGTCAGTGGGTAGAAATTGATGAAACAGAGGCAGCGAACTAACTTGTCATATAGGGCTCCAAGTTGTGCTTGTCGAAGATCTGGAAACAACATTTTTAGTTAATGTCCTGCGATTATGGGTTCTCGTTCTGTATATTTTTTAAGTCTCTAAAAGGTTTTTAGCAGCCTGCATATGCAGGGTTTATTTATTAAATATTTGTTGACACGTCAATTAATATAGGTACGGCGCGAAGTTGATGAGTGCTGGATCCTTCATTTTGTTTCATGTAAAGATAGAAAATTAACGGAATTTCGAAAAATCTGTTATACATTTTTATGGGTTGGATACGATATCCAAGAATAGCCATCATATTCCCGTTTTTCAAAATCCCGACGTTCATAATCCCGCCATTTCAATATCCCGCCAGTTAAAAATCTCATCCCATTCAATTGATATCTAATCAAAATCCCGCCAACTTAATATCCCGCCATTTCAATAACCCACTAGTTCAAAATAGCGCTTTTCAATATCCCGCTTTTTAATTCATATTAAAATATTAAAAAAGCACCAACGGAGTTACCGTTAAAATAATGATTCTCCTCGCATTGGGATACTTAAATCTCGAAAACTCATACGAGCCAGGTTACTTAATTATCGCATTACTGATGGGAATCACATAAAATAATTTTTGGCGCTATTTTGACGGGATTTTTATACCCTATACCCATAAGATGGTATAGGGTATATTGTTTTTGTTACGCCAATATTATGTAACACTAACACCTCAAAGGAGCCTCCGGAGGTATGGCAAAGTATATATATAAATGATCAGGGTCGGTCCCTGATTCGAATAAGCCATGTCTGTCTTTCTGTTTGTCCGTGTGTATGTCTGTTAGCACGATAACTCCCGAAATAATGAACCTAGCGGTTTGCAATTTTGGTCAGATGTTTTTTTTTATAAAATCTTGGACGGTATGGAAAATGGGTCAAATCGGACCATAGGTTCACCTACCTTCCATACAAATTACCCCTCCTTGAAATGTTAATTCGGCCGTAACTTTCGATATAATATCGCTATCGACTAGAAATTCGATATCAATGCCTAATTCGGACATATACTTTAAGTTGATGGAAAGAGTAATAGGTCCGGCTACCTCTACCCTACCTCCCCTACAAAGTTAAATTCAGCCATATCTTTTGCAGTCTCTAAACTGATGGCCAAAATAATCTTAGACCGGATCAAGAAAACGATCGACCGCACTTTGAACAATGAACAAGCTGGTTTTCGTGAAAGTTTTTCATGTAGGGACCATATCAACACCCTCCGAATCATAATTGAACAATCCGCTGAATGGAGATACCCGTTACATCTATTGTTCATTGACTTCGAGAATGCGTTTGACAGCGTTGACCGGGCTTATATCTGGACAGCCTTACATAGGAGAGACATACCAGAGAAACTTATTGCCATCGTAAAGGAGTCCTATAACGGAGCCCAATGTCACGTCTTGCACAAGAGCAAATTGTCTAGTCCTTTTGAGGTGAATAATGGAGTTAGACATGTATGTATTTTATCACCAATACTGTTCCTTATTACCATCAACGACGTACTCTGCAGCGCTCTAGGCGACCATAAAAGTAAGGGTATCAGGTGGAAATTATTTGATTACCTTCAGCACCTGGACATTTGCCGACGACATTTGCCTTCTTTCAAACACAGCAGATCATCTGTCTCAAATGACGTATGCTTTGCATCGTGAAAGTCGTAGTGCTGCTTTAAAAATTAATGCCGCTAAGACTAAATATTTGAGCTTGACTTCAGAAAGGCAAAGAAACATTTCTATTTCCGAACAGCCGATAGAAAAAGTCGAGAACTTTACTTACCTTGGGAGCGTAGTAGCAGCGGATGGTGGGGCAGATGCTGATGTAGAGTCGCGCATAAATAAAGCCCGAGCAGTATTTTTCAGTTTGACTCCTCGCTGGCAAAACAAAAACATCTCCAGAAATACCAAACCCCGGATCTTCGAAAGTAATGTAAAATCCGTGCTTTTATATGGGTGTTCCACTTGGAAGGTGACCAGTGATATTACAACCAAACTACAAACTTTCGTTAATCAGTGCCTTCGACGCATCCTACAAACTCGCTGGCCAAAATAGGATAGGCATTGACATCAAAAGGCGGAGGTGGCAGTGGATAGGTCACACACTTCGAAAAGAGCCAAAAAACATTGCAAGACAGGCTCTATGTAGATTGGAATCCTCAGGGAACCGATGCAAGGCGTCGTGTGGGAAGACCGAAAAATACATGGAGGAGATCTGTTGAGGCAGAGGGAAAACTATAGGCAAATCATGGGACCAGCTAAAGGCGATGGCTATGCAAATAGGCAGAGGTGGAAAAGAGGCGTAGTCAATGCCCTATGCCCCACTAGGGGTTAAAAGGAACCAGAGAGAGAGAGATATCTATTAATAGATTTTCGCGAAGAACTTCAAATTAGTATCAAATGGTAGCTGTTGGACGCCTTCATATGATATTAAAGATATGCCAGGTCCGACCCATCTATACCCTCCATCCTCTAAAAAAAACATGCAAATGAAAATTTTGGGTTTTGCATGTCTTCTAGGTCTGTACATGGGTCAAGGGTATACACTCATCGTGCTTTTCGATTAGAACTCGGTCTCGTTTCACTATCCATTAGCGGGATTTTAAAACAGAGTTTTTAGAGGGCGGGATTTTGAGATGGCGGCATTTTGTAATGGCGGTATTAAGTGGCGGGTTTTAGTAATGTCGGGATAATGTAAAGCGGGATTTTTTGTAAAAAGCGGGATTATGAACGGGCGGGACTTTTCTTTTCGGGATTATGTAGGTATCCCCATTTTTAATACGATAAAACAAATAAAAATTTTATGTGGCTCTGCCATGTAACGGCCAATTGTGCCCCTTGTTTTGCAAATTTGCCAATTACGAGAGGCGTTTTCTTTTCACCTCCACGCCGTGGCGCAAAGCAAAATTGTTAACTTTTCTTTCACCAATTTTTCTCCAACACATTATTACCTCCGAACGAGAATGGTTTAATGGTACTTAAACGTAAACGATGTAACACTATATGTTTAGTCGTCAATCCTTAAAATTTCGATCCAAACACAAACGCTTCACAAACATTTTGCTGGGCCTAGTGGAGAATGTATTCAGCAATTCGGCAACTAAACCAACCTTTTTTTAATGCTTGGATCTAACTGTATTTGTGCTGGACTATTATTCGGTTACTTGTATGTTCAAATTTTTGACGCCCTACTGTCGATTGTCGAGTGAAAAATTCAGTCATCTGTGGTATGAAAACCATTTCCAAGGCGAAAACATTACACAGGGAAATATGGGGGGGAACATCAACCAGCACGAGAAAAAAAATGACACAAAAATTGCCACAACGGGACAAGTAAAAAAGAAGAAAAAAAAAACAAACGTAAATACTTATTCGGCTGTGTAAAAGGTATAGCAGCAAAATCCTTTTCCTAGTTTTTCGGGTTTCGTTTTTGGGTTGGATGTCATTCAGGCTTTGTCTTTTTTATCCTTTTGCTTTCGCTCAACATCGTGTCGTATCCACTGTACACACTACCCCTATCAGACTATGTACATATATGGTGGTTACAATTTCTTGAGCATTGCTGTGCTATTTGAAAAATGTTCACGAGGACGACATGCGGAGCATTGGGAGCTGCCCGTATTATTTTTTTTCTTGTCATATATTTTGTATTATATGCTCCCCCGAGGGCCACCTTTCTCGTCACATACATATTTATTTATTCCTTGAGATTCTGCATGTAGTCATCGCGTCATTGTTGACGACTACGCGACGATATGGCATTGTTGTTGTTGTTGCTACTGCGCCCGTTTTGGGGATGTTTTTCCTTGTTATGTTGCCCGTTTGCTGGGAGCATTTCTGCTCGGTCCTTGTTGTTGTTTTTCACAATGCGGTGGCAGTGTTTTATTTCATGTTCGGCGTGTATTGTTGTATATACGAGCTTATGCCGTTTTTTACACTTTTTCATCTGATCCTCTTTCGCTGTGTTGTCGACGTCTTTTTCTGTTAGTGGCTATGATGATGTATCTGATATGGTGCTTTGTTGTTTTGTTTTCTCAGGATTTTGTCGCGCTTTTTCTCTTGGCCATGATGGAGTCCATTTATACAGCATGGCAGACAATATGTATGTACACAACGCTCTTTATACGTATGCTGGTATGCTTCTTTGTAGGTTTTACGTGGATCTGAAGTTGCGCATTTTTTTTCCTACTTATAATTCGGTTGTTTTTCCGTTACTTTCAATAAATTCCTTGCCGAACGACTCTGATGACAGAGGATCAGACTATTAAGGCCGCGGGCCTGTGGTGAGGCTCGTACAACACAGATTTTCAGATTGGAAAGATAGGAATTGGAGCCAGGGGAATTGCTAAATGCAATCATGTTTTCTACGAAGCCTGGAGATTTAGTGTGGTTTTCAGTTTCTATGGATCCACGACATTATTCGACGGTTTTATTTCATTCGCCGTTGTTTTTCTTTATTTTGCTTGGTGCAAAGCAAATGTGTACATATGTGTATGTTGTAGTCTGATTGTTGAAGTGGTTAGTGCGCTCACCTTCGGAACACGTGATAGTGGGTTCAAGTCGCGAGCGATAATTCAGTTTATGATGATCGAACTCACGATCCATGTGACGGACTATGATCTCACTCATTTATTGGGAGAAATAATTCTACTGACCATGCTGATGATCTCAACACCTCTTAAAGAAGCAGTTAAGATCTTGGAAATTGGATGTCATATTAAGATATCTGCAGCCTTGGTCCAATGTTGGACTGTGTGGTCCTATAGCAACAGGCTAGCTTGTTATACCACCTGAAGAGATGCACCCCTTAGGCCTGCTCCTAACAACGGTACGCCGGTTTAAAACTGGTACCAATATTTTTAAGTACCGATATCCAGGTTTTTGAAACCATGGTTTTCAGCACCTGTTAGTAGGTACCGGGTTTTTGTCGGAGTTTTTAGCACCTGTTCAGTAACGGGTTTTCAGCACCTGTTCAGTAGAGAGAATATCAAAACTAGGCCTGTTCGGTACCGAGATTTCAGTACCGGGTTTCGTTTTTTTTCAATACCCGGTACCACAAGCGGTTTCCCTGACTCAGGTTTTTTTTTCAGTACCGTCGGTTTTTTTTAACCATAAGCCGGTTTTTTGAGTACCGGGTTAAAAACTGGTACCAAAAAACCTGAAAAAAAACGGCTCATGGTTGAAGTGAATCGTTCTTTTGAACTCGGTACCAAAAAACCGACTCGTCGGTCGGTTTTTTTTTAACTCGGTACAAAAAAACAACCGGGATATCGGTACTTTAAAATATCGGGTCCGGTACCAAGTGAACACCGGTTTTGTACCGGGATCCCGGTTTTTGGAATAGGCCTAATCAAAACAGTAACTAGTCATTATTTATAAGTAGTCGTTACTCCTAAATATCGGAAGTATAACGGCTTCTTATTCTTCCTTGCCTCGTTCTTTATGCCGCTCCATGGCTTCGTGTTGCTCGACCTGCGGTGTAGGCACATCGCCCGTTTTGGCGGTAATATCTCAGCATATTTCTACAGGCAGCTCTATTTTAGATCGTGTCATCGCCGAGACCAATGCGTTGTTGTTGCTTCCAGAAGTAACGGCTACCGGATACAAATAGAAGTACCCAATAGGAAAAAGTGTACTTAATAAGACCTTCCGAAGAACTTTCTTGGAAGGAAGGAATGCCTTCTTTTTACCTCCCTTTATATCTACCATTTTACATAGCCATGTCTGCGGAAAGAATTCATTCCAAGAAGGCATTCTGTGGGAGTACTTTGGAATGATTCAAAAAAATCTTCTTTGGAGGCCTTATATTTAGTTCTTTGGAATGAAACAGTAAGGGCTTCTACAAAAGTAATTCAGAATGAAATAGTAAGGGTTTCTAAAAAGGCCTTATTTGCAGTACTAGAATTGATTAGAAAACGCTTATAGAATAGTAATTTTTCACTAAAACAAGACTTCTTTTTTTGTGCATCCAGTGTGATTTTGTTTCATATAACAACATAGAGTACTTCATAAGAAAAAGTACTAATAAAACTTCTTTCCGATAAGAATGAAAAACATTGGTTGACAGCTAACACTTTTTAACATATTGATTACTGCGATTAACTGGTACTTAGATTATAAAAAAATAACAAAATTGTGCGTTCACCACATAATTGTGAATGCTTTGCATTTACATTTTAAACTCATTCTAAAGTCCTCCTTTTTACTTCCTTCGAATGAGAAATAATCATTCTAGACACCTTCGAAATGCCTCCCCGAGAATGATTTCACATTGTTTTTTATTTCATTCGCAATCCCTCCGCAATTACTTCCTGGGAATGAAAAATACCTTCTAAAAACATTCTCCGGGAAGGACTTCTAATTTTTCCTAGTGGGTATATTCATGAAGTAATAAGGAAAGACGTGAAATTTGTGAGGCATGCATGAACCATGCGGTTTTTAGCTTACGCGTTCCCTAACGGTTTGTGGCATATGCGTAAACACATCGGGCGTTATTTGAAATGAATTCTCGTTCTTATCGGTGGACAGGTACAAAAAGTTCGAGCGGCATTTAGATTTAGAATTTTCGTATTAGGCCAATCAACGAACACATTGTAGACAATATCGAAGAGGTTGGCGATTGTTTTCTTCGGTGTTTTGTTAGGAGTAGTTAAGAGGTAAACATACTAAATTCACTCGAAACTGAGAAGTGAGCTAACGCGGGGAGGAGGGGTTAAATGTACAATTTTGGGTATTTTGGTCTTTATCTCGAAAACGGTGAGTCGCAGAGAAAAAAGGTGTAAGCAAGGGTTAATGCTTACAAAATATCCTACATATGTGTCTCTACGTACATATGCAAAATTCCTAACGGTTTTTCTGATATAGTTAAATCAAAGTTAAAAATTGTTATTTTTTTCATTTCACTAGCTCTGGTGTCTCCTCGCATCGTTTCTCAAAAAACTTTTGCAGAGCAAAGTTGGAGAGTATTAAATTCCCTTTAATTTGCTATACTCTCTGTTATGGTTTGTCTCCAATTATTCGAAAGTTAAAGAGTCTCAACATAGTAATACACTGCTCGTCATCAGATTAGCACACCCCTTCGCATGAATAGTTTCGGCTGATTTCCAACCAAACTAAAAGAGCTAACATTTCAAAATTATAACTGTCAATAGTCTATTCAATTCTGAGATGATTAACACAAAAAGAATTGTGTTTACATTTTTTATTATTGATTTATAATTGTTTTTCGAAAAAGAACAAACAAAATAGCCATTTAAAATGTGTCATCAGGATAGCACATGCAATTTATTTTTTGTCTATCTTCCACAATTAAAGACGTAGGACCCCTAATTTTTTGTGGTTGTTTGAGTAAGATATTAACTTTAATATGAATAAGAGAAAATCATTATCTGCGGAAGATGGATCAAAACTTAAGGCTTACAAGGAGTCAAGGTAGTCAAAAAGTGAAATTTCGAGAAAAAATTAATAAAAGTCGATCAAATGGATCCGAATTCATGTGTAATAAGTAGCGTTAAGATAAAAATAACAGAGGCGATAAAAATTGAGTATTTGTCAATCCCTATTCAATTCTGAGTTAATTAACACAAAAAGAATTGTGTTTAGATTTTTTAATATTGATTTATAATTGTTTTTCGAAAAAGAACACACAAAATAGCCATTTAAAATTTGTCATCAGGATAGCACATGCAAATTCTTTTTTGTCTATCTTCCACAATTAAAGAGGTAGGACCGCCAATTTTTTGTGGTTGTCTGAGTAAGATATTGACTTTAATATGAATAATTAAAAATCATTAACTGCGAAAGAGGGACCAAAATTTAAGGCATACAAGGAGTCAAGGCGGCCAAAAAGTGAAATTTCGAGAAAAAATTTATAAAAGTTGATAAGTTGAATCCGAATTCGTGTGTAATAAGTAGCGTTAAGGTAAAAATAATAGAGGCGATAAGAATTGAGTACATGTCGATCCTTATGAGAGAGTTATTTTGAGAGAAGCATCCAGTCCTCATGACTCGGTCGCAAGGATTAGGGTAAATTTTGACATTAAGGTGAGCCTATTGTTGAAATAGTGACACATCTAAAGAAACTAAAACTTAAGGAAAATGCGCTTAAATTAAACTCGAGAGCACTTGACATGTAATAAAGAATGGCGCTATGTTGTCTTTTCGAATAAAAAGAAGTATCATCTCACAGTATCACTTGGCCCTCGAGACCATTACACAATCTGTCCGACAATGAATGCGATCCTAATGGTGTCCTTCCTAGCAAAGATCCTGGAAGTAGACATTATAACTGTGTTACTCTTCTAAAGTGAACTTCTTTTTATCCGAAAAGATAACATACCGCCATTCTTTGTTCCATGTCAAGTGTTCTCATTATTAATTTTAACGTATTTTCCTTCGGGGAAAGTTAAGTTGGAGTTTATTCTGTAGTTTTAGTTTCTTGAAATGTGGAGTTTTGTTATCACTGTTTGAACAAAAGATAAGCTCGCCTTAATGTCAAAATTTACCCTAATCCTTGTGACCGAGTCATGAGGGCTAGATGTTTCTCTCAAAATAACTATCTCATAAGGATCGACATGTACTCAATTCTTATCGCCTCTATTATTTTTACCTTAACGCTACTTATTACACACGAATTCGGATTCAACTTATCAACTTTTATAAATTTTTTCTCGAAATTTCACTTTTTGGCCGCCTTGACTCCTTGTATGCCTTAAATTTTGGTCCCTCTTCCGCAGTTAATGATTTTTAATTATTCATATTAAAGTCAATATCTTACTCAGACAACCACAAAAAATTGGCGGTCCTACCTCTTTAATTGTGGAAGATAGACAAAAAAGAATTTGCATGTGCTATCCTGATGACAAATTTTAAATGGCTATTTTGTGTGTTCTTTTTCGAAAAACAATTATAAATCAATATTAAAAAATCTAAACACAATTCTTTTTGTGTTAATTAACTCAGAATTGAATAGACTATTAACAGTTATAATATTGAAATTTTAGCTCTTTTAGTTTGGTTGGAAATCAGCCGAAACTATTCATGCGAAAGGATGTGCTAATCTGATGACAAGCACTGTATTCTATATACCTACATGAGAATGCTGACAAATATGTATTGCGGAAAATTGGGAGGGGGTGGCGATTTTTTATTTCACCGAATTATAAGGAGTAGTCACGAGCAAAAAAATACTAGAAGCATGCGGGCGTGGGGTGTGAGCTAACGTGGGGAGAGGGGGAAAAAGGAGCCAATTTGGTATAGGCTTTCGCCTTTCTCTCGGAAATATCTTGAAAACGGTTAGTTTTCCAGAAATTATTTATACGGCAGTATTAAAGCTCATTTAATTTCCTATAAACTTGTTCTTAATACATACGTTACAAATTCGGCATATTAATTTAGAATAAGTTTATGGGTCGGAGTCGGAGTTTGCATTTGGATTAATTTGTTGTTTGTGTCGATGGATGGGTGAAATTGGTAACGGTTGTGCGAATCGTGCAGGGCAGTACAACCTCCCCAGCAGTGTAGGTGTATCAAAAAATAAAAAACGGGTGATGTTTGGATTTAGAAAGAGTTATTGTAGGTATGGATGGATAGGTCAAAAGGCAGCGGTTTGTAGCGTATGCGTACCCAAAAAAAAAAAAAAAAAAATCGCATTTGTATAATAAATGCGAGTCAAATTCTTTCAGATTCGGAATCGGCGTCTGAGATATCGCGCATTATCTTAGTGTTTGGCACGCCGATTGTACGAGCATCCGGTGAGGACCACTTAAGGCAGTCCAAGCAATGAGCAAAAATCTTCATACAATGTCCTATGTCCTCTGACCAACCGTGAATACTACAGTTTTCGAGTAGGTATCAATCAGCATTGTACGTTTTTTATTTTTTTTTTATGCGTTTCTTTGAAAGTAATGAATATAAAGTAACGATTACTCGGAATAAAAGCACCGAGTATCGCCAATTATAAAGTTGACATCACTACTGTTAGGTACCAGTCTCTTTTTGGATTTTTAGCACCTGTTTAGTATCGTTATTTTTCGGTTTTCTTAGAACCTGTTCCACATCGAATGAACTGAACGTCAGGTTCTTTTGTACCGCATTCTAGCAGGGTTTTTTCTATATTAAAGCCTCGATTCGTTTTTTATCTGTTTAAAAATTTAATTCATTTATGTATTTAGAAAGGTACCCCGATTTTATCAGGGAAATATTCTTCCAAATGGCGTATAAGGGTTTGTGTTGCTAGAGACGGCTCATGCGATGATTGCTCAGGTGTTGAAGTTAAACAACCTGTTCTGAGCTTTATATGGGCATATTTTCGGGGACAATATGAAATCCCCAATCACAAAATCCCCAAGCCAAGAGGTACATGTATTGAATAAATGGTTTGCATATATCTTCGGGGTCGTACTTTGTGGCCGTGATCGTTCGGTCGCCACTCTGTGAAATATACACTCATAGAGAAACGAGTTTCCAAACTCGGCACGACTCGTCGCCAGTTTATTATTCAGAAGAAGATGATAAGAAATATTTTTATCGTAGAATAATAAACTAACAATGCGACTAGGAAGTGGTATGGCTGACAACCATATCAGCATATCACACTCCGAATTCAGTTGACTTTGTAACGTTGGTGACTACACACGGTAGTCATCAACGCACCATGCTCCACTAGGAGTTACGGTATCAAGAGAGAGAGAGAGCAGATTAACTGCTGTTGTTCTGAGTTACTTCAAGGAGTTTACCGTTAATTAGCATATATCACTCCACGTCGGTGATTTTTTATTGCATAGTAGGACTATTACAATAACAATAGTCTAAAGAAAATCCCCATTTACCATTTATTATCTGCCACTTACCATATACCATTTGCCATTTACAATCTACCATTTGCATTTACCATCTACCATCCATCTACTATGAACCATTAACCATTTACAGATTATCTACCATCTATAATAGTCTAAAGACTATCCCAAACAGGGACGTAGCCAGGATTTTATTTCGGGAGGGGTCCAACTCTGGATATTAGGAATGCTGCATTAGCTATATATTTTTTTTCAGGAACTTCGTTTGCATCGTTTGAATAGGCTTCAGGCAATTTTTCACACTTGTTACCATTTTCGAAATTTGAAATCGGCGAGTTGGCAATTTTTCGTTTGGAGAAATAAAATGTAATACCAAAAAAATTATTTAAAATAATTAAAATCAGAAGAAACTAGTGAAATTTCCGGGATTTTTTTTCTTTAACACTTTTGACCGAAAACAAATCTTTCTCCCAATTGCACCCCAGAATAATGGCATCAGCCTATGGAAACCTCAAAAATTCTACTTGATGTGGAGTAGTACTAAGGAGTACCTACTTCAAAAACATCCGTAACTTTCCACAAAATTGGAATTATTGGCGAAAAAAATGAACTAAAAGTTGCTGTTCTTTTAACCTTTCTCGCATGGTTGGAACAATAATTTTGGGTCTTTTCTCGCCATCACAATGTGAGAAAAGTTGTGCTTCACAAAATTTCGCCCAATTTAAAAAACCAACGTTTCAAATAGAACTAACGATCCAGCTATCAATTTTGCAAAATTTGTAATGAACTCGGTTTTTTGAATGAAAATGTACTTTAGCCATAGCCCCGCTGTAAATATTTTTTTCAGTAAGCCCGGCAAAATGTCGACGGAGTTAATTGAAGGGAGATTTCTAATTAAGTTATGATGTTTCTGGCTCATCTCTAATTAAAAATGTATCTTGATCAGTTTTTCAACTTTACCTCTTTTGTGGTAGATCTACCAATTTTTTTAACAAAATCGAAATATTGCATATGCCCAAATTTACCACAATTCTCTATCTCTGAAATTATTTATTTTCTAATTTTCGCAAATATTTACTCGTTATAAGAATTAGCATATTAAAGTTCGTATATCGACTTTGTGCTCTGAAATGTATGTCTCTGCTTACCCTGGCCTAAAGTCGGCTCGGTGATTCATAAGGTTTTTTTATTTCTAATGTAAAGTTACCTTGAAAATCAGAAACTCCAACTTAATTTTGAAAACAGTTTCTATTAACTGGACTCGCCCTTATCAGAACTTAAGAACTTACTCCGGGCTTTGCTTTCCCGCTTTTTAGGTTACGCCAATAAAAATGACACATATTTTGAAATTTTCGAGTTTGTTAATAATTTCAAATACGAACATGAACATGTTTATTGAAATAATTTTGGGAGGGGTCCAGACCCCTCCCCTGGCTACGTCCCTGACCCCAAACCCCATTTTAGAAATGGGGATTTTCGTTTGGGGATTTTGATTTTGAGTATTTTGATTTTGGGTATTTAGATTTCGGGAATTTTGATTAGGGGATTTTGGTTAGGGGATTTTGTGATTGGGGATATCGTATCCAACCCCACATTTTCTATACATGCATGTTTTTCTGAGTGATAGTAGTTGCTACTATACTAGGAATGTAGACACATTCCAAAAATATGCAAATAGTATTCAGAATTGGTTACTTAAGTACACTCTAAAAAAATTTACTCCAATAATAGGAGGAAACTTTTTTTCCTTCTATTATAGTAGTAAATTTACACCACTATATGAACGAGAGTAATTTTACGCTTTACGGTGTAAATATTTACTACAAAATTGGTGTAAATTTGCACACATAAATAAGTAAACTTACTCTTAGAATTAAGTAAATTTAAATCAGAAATAAGCAAATTTGCACGAAAAATATGTAAATTTACACCGGCAAATATGTAAATTTACATTCGGGTTTATAATAATATTTACGGCAGCCCGTTCTTCGATGTAAATCGTCCTGGAGCTACCCGTTATTGCAACGGCCAAGAGCTGCCACACCCCCTTCGGTTCAAGAGCAAGAAAGCGCTACAACACAACAATAATATGATGCTCACACGAACGCACTTCGGACGGAACAGACTAACTGCACACAGAACAAGTCACTTGTGAGATACAGGAAAATGCAATAATGCACAAAAGTCAGTTTTACACAAATGTAGGTGTATTTTTTACAAAAAATTGGTAAATATACATATATTGAAAAGTCTGTGTAATATTACATTATTTTGTGGGTATACTAGAAATTTTGTTGAAAAATAAACGTTTATTGTAATTTTGCGAGAAAAAAGAAAAATTCAACGAGATTTCGATGTAAAATTCAACCTTGTTTTTACAGTGTACGATAACTGAGCGATCATCACATGAGTCGTCTCTACTAGCATCACAAACCATAAGGTCATTTTAGAATGCTGATTCGGATTCAAGTTTCTCGGGAAATACTCGTCGAATCGGCACCGCAGAAACACAAACGTATTATGGGTAGCTTATTCTGAATTTGAGGTCAAAAACAATAAAAAAGAATTGGATTTGCCCGTCTCAGAATGGATCGGGGTACCAATCTGTTTTAAACTTTAAAATTGGAACCAGCGATAGCGATCCAAATTTTCCTTATTGTTTCTTCCGCGCCTGTTTCACGAATATTTCTCAAGAAAATATGAGTATCATTCGGGGCAGGGCAGGCACCCAAAAACAAAATGGGATCAAATATAGGTGTTTGAAAACCTGAAAAAAAACGATAAGTACTGAACAGGTGCTTAAAAAACTGAAAAAAAGGTACTGGACAGGCCCTAAAAAAACCTAAAAACCGGCTAATGGTATTGTGCCCCGGGTGTGGTAGCGGTGGTTGAAGAAACCGGTACTAAAATCTGAGTACCGAACAGGCCTAGCACCACTCTTGTACATTGTGAGTTTATATCGATACGCCCTGTATAGTAGAGTCTTCTAACAATTAAATCTCTCTAAATCCATACTTCCACGTCAATTCCATCTATTATCTACTATTATCTAATCCAGATTAGTTTATTCCTAACTTCCATGAATACGAGCACACGTTACATTCACATTCCATGACAACTAACCGAAGTGAAATCATGCAGTCCTTTATAACGTCGTCTGTCGACCCGTTTCAAATGTTGTGGTTGATTAAGTTCCCACATCGACTGAAAACCGACCCCGCTTAGCTCGTTCTCTAATGTAACGTCAAGCCATGCAAAGGAGATTTATCAACCCCATACCATTACCGCATTATCCCCAACATCGTAGCACTCTACATATACGGACACTCAACAGTCAGGGTATCAAGAATTAGGTAAAATCCTAGTGATAAAGTTGGCAATATTCGACCAAACGGCGAACATCGGCAAATGCAAATACTGCGTCATATGGATATACGGAATAACGGCCCCACAAAAAGGAGTGGCATCTAGATAAAACTTCGTGGTCGACGTGAAGTTGACTTGAGCGTAAACCGAAAAGGTTGAATATACATTTTCAACCATTTTCATGCTAGTTATACATATATGGACGGAGAGTATAGGTTCTACTAAAGGGTGAGTATGAAAACGACATTCGACTACAGGAGGCTTTATAGTGTATGGTATGTGATAGTGGAGGCACCACAGCAGCGCCGTATGTCGTCACCGTATCCGCTCAGTGAACAGGAAAAAGGATTGCTCGGAAATGAATTTTACGATTCTCCGCTTGACGGTGCGGAAGCTCGAAATTACATTCAAGGACTGCATGCAGACTATACCTCACAGGCTTAGTATGTTTGGTTGCATGATGCGCCGTAGTCATAGTGCTGTATAGGTTCCGTCTGTGCGCTATGTTCTGCTAGTTCCCTAATACCACATTGGCACTACCGAACACCATGGCGCTTAAAAATTCTTAAATTTCATTATGGGTTGCCAGTCAACATCAAAATTCAAATCAACTTGCATTACAGTTAAAATCCTTAAAATCGGCCAATTGGAGCGGAAGAATACTTACTGGCTGGTAATTTCTATGCTTCTCTACACGCTCACTTGACGTCATCATTGCGTCACATAAGTGCGCCTTAATGTTTCTTTCCACTCAACTGGCAACATTATTCATTATGCATAACTTACTTTCGTCGACGGATTTCGTGTCATAATCAAGTTGACGCTATATTTCACTGCTCAAGTACTCGACGCGGCGCTCTGTTGAAAGAGGAACCAAGCGAATTCTCGCGGTAATAGGATCAAGTTCCTGCTGCCAACTCCACTCAATATACACTTCGCCGGATACTTGAGCATTCATTACTCTTGTCCTGTTTACTAGCCCACCGCATCGTTCCTTAATTTCCTCTCACACCATTCATATTCTCAGAGCTTGTGTTCCAAGGACTCTACAAAAGCACCTAACTCGTTAAACCCTTGCCAGCTGTACGATGAGTGTTCTTTCACTGCAATATCGTTTCTCAACGCGCGGCAAAGTTCTTGTCGTTGGCCTCACTAATTGTCTGTTTAGGTTCGTTTTGCCAGGGAACTCGGTTAAGTGGTTGAGAGAGGGTGGATTGTCGCTCTTGCCCCCCCCCCCCTCTGCATACTGAACTTGTGTGCTGTGTAGTGGTGGCGGTGGGTGTTTGTGTCAAGGAACAAAATTAATTTATTGGAGCCGTTGATTAAGATTTTTCTTCCTTCATCTATATGCGCCATCGGGAGGACTATTTTGTTCGTGTCGGATATAAGGGTGGAAAAATCGGGGTTGGTGAACGATTGACGACGATTCGTTCGTTCTAGTGAGAGGCAATATAAATTCCGTCCGATACGTCTCTCCCTCCGCTTTCGAAAGACAAATTTACTTATAACTCACACCACATCCTGCCCGGATCGGTATAGTCTGCTTTTTGTTCGTGTAATTAATTGTCCTGACGGTTAGGGTGTGTAAACAGGTTGGGTTCGCGTTTTTTATTCCATTGATACTGCCGGGTTGCGTGAATACGAAATCTCTCTGTGGGGGTGGACAGGACAACAAAATTGTTTAGTTAATTCTGTAAGCCACGGTCGCTATCCTCGACGAAGTCTATATACTCGCGTCCTTGTTGTCGACGACGACGGTGTTGAAATTGTGAATTTAACGACATCGACAACATGAACCTCCCCATCCTTTTTCTTATTTTGCCCCCATACTACACTTTTGCCTTCTTACTTCTCAACAGCTTCTGCGGTATGCATAATAAGCGGCAATATGAATTGTGCCAAGGGTTAAAAAAGTTTTCCAACGACGACGACGACGAGGGTGATTTTTAATAAGAGAGTGTATGCCTTTCGTAAAATTATACGATGAAATGCGCGAGGATTGTGGGATAGGGATAAATACTTGGCTCTAACTTTTTCCTGATATACACTGCAGACGAAAATCGGTCTAATGAACGTGGAGGTGTTCTGTGTGGTATGGTGAGGTTTTTTTTTGTGAGCTCTATTTCTGTGCTGGTAGTATTTCACAGCAATTAAGGGTCAGTGATTAAGAGAGTTTTAGAAGGCAAAACTGAAAGAAGGTCGTCGAGTTCGGATCGGTAATTAAAAATCTGTGCAAAAATATGGAATGGGTTTTTGTGTGTACTGTACTGCTATTGAGTGGAGAAAGGGTGGGTATGGTGGTTTGATAGACAAGATGAATATTCGGTTTTGTTCTGCCATTATGCTGAATAGAATAAAATGAATAGAGAAACTGCGCGTTTATAGGTATAATGGCTGCGAAACGTTCTATTCGAAATTGATATCTGTAATAATAAAATTAATTAAGAGTAGATGACAGATTTGTTTATTTTTGCTTTAGACTCCGCATTTTTAAGGTTAAACCAGCATTCTGGTGACTTTTAGTAATTTCCAAGATAAACTGTATAACAGTGGTTCTTAACGTTTTGCTGAGGGGGACCAATTGGCAAACCATTTGATTGTGGCGGCGCACACCGAATTGGCAAAATGACAATTTTTAGATATCACTGGAATTCTTCTTTTCAGACCTCTTGTGACCTCGGCGTACCCAAAAATACTAAGCTCAGTCATTAATTCTCTCCTGTGGAACATATTGTAACTTATTCATCAAGCTGCCCCTACCCATGGAAGCAGCATTTTGCGGGCAAATTCTTGTGTTTGTGAGCGTAAATATGCGAATTTGATTCCTAGCACGACACGATAATGTCCATACTTCAAATAAACAACTACGTCGTAAAGCGCCAAGTCTCAATACACAATTTTAGGTTTTCTCGAAGTCGAAAGATTTGAGCCTCGGTGTCCCGAAGAGTCCAAAACAGGGAAATTAAGGAACTGTCATCCGCACAATGCTTCTCATGGTTGAAATACATTTCCCGCGTCAGCATCGGCAGAGGCATCGGCATCAGCAGAAAAATTTAGAACACACGCATTTGCCTTTGATGACCCACATTGACAGCAGCAGCTGCGGCAGAAGTATTTTTTCTGCTTCTGCTGCCAATGTGGGTCATCAAAGGTAAATGGTCATCAAACCAAAATTTAGCACTCTGCTCTAATTTGGGGGGGGGGGGGGGGAGTTATGGTCATGTCGTTTTGACAAATTCAAATGGTGGGATAATGGGGGTCCTTGACCGGAGCGACTCAATATTTACCATAAAATGATCTTGAACTTATTGTCAATACTTATACTTATATTTTACGGCTGAACCAGTATTCTTTCAAAAGTTATGGAGCTTTTAAAAAGGTCTAAAATGAAAATATTCTATATTATTTTGTAGTCTAGCGCTGAAATATTCAATTAAAGTCTAATGTGTTGTATATCATTGAAAAGATAATTTTATGTATACTCCAATCAACGGGGAGATTTTACCTTGCAAAAATTGGGGACTTCTCAAATTTTTGATATGTTATAAAGACAGGTGGGGTAAGTTAAAATCCAAGTTTGCGTCACTTTCCTTCTGTGCTCCCGCCGCTCTTCTTCTTCTTCCTTGCCTCGTTCTTTATACCGCTCCATGGCTTCGCGTTGCTCGACCCGCGGTGTAGGCACATCGCCCGTTTTGGCGATAATATCTCAGCATATTTCTACAGGCAGCTCTATCTTGGATCGTGTCATCGCCGAGACCAATGCGTTGTTGTTGCTTTTTCATTTGACACATCCAGGTGTTCTTCGGTCTGCCTCTCGCCTTGGGTCCATCAAGGGGAACTTCCATTGATATCGCTTTCTTTGCTGGGTTCTCAGACGGACGCCGTTGAACATGGCAATACCAATCCATTTGTCGGTCTTCGAGCTTTTCGGTGATTGGTTGGTCTATGGACAAGCTGCCTCGGATGTAGCTACTCTTGATGTGGTCCCTTTTCGTTACACCAACTGACATGCGTAACATTTTCATTTCAGTCGCTGTCATTTGTTTCGCGTAACCTTCATACATGGTCCAGCATTCTGATCCATACATGAGTGCGGGACGTACAACCGTTTTGTACAACTTGCCCTTTAGCTTCAGTGGCATTTTCTTATCGCAGAAAACTCCAGAGTTTTCTCGCCACGTCATCCACCCAACCTTTGTGCGATGTTTGATGTCATCATCGCATGTAGCTCCGTTGTTTACCATCGAGCCAAGGTACTTGAACTTGGTGCTCCCGCCGCTATCTTGGAAAAACCATCTAAAATCGGCTCTTTTATCAGTTTGCGGTCTATAACTCCTTCCCAGTCCATTAAAGCACGAAATGTGCCGAGACAATCTTGTAGAGCGCATTTCCTATAAATTTCATCTGACAAGTTTTACTCTACAATCAAAATTGGCAGAGATATAGCGCAAAGAATATGCTAAAAATTCGAAAAATCATTACTAACAAATTTCAAAACATACTTCGAGAACTCTATACTAAAATGCAGAGGAGGCTATGAGTTATTGGTATACAATGCGTTTTTGTGAATTTGAAATTGGCATGATTTTTGATATTTTCTTCATTTTCTTGGCGCTATAACTCTGTTAATTTTGATTGAGAGTACAACATCTTAGATTAAATTTCTAGGAAATTTTGTCCTCTACAAAATTATCTTGGCAAATTTTGTGCTCAAATGGACTGTAAAGAAGTTACAGGCCAAAAACTGATGAAAGTGCCGATTTTAGATGGTTTTTTGAAGATAGCGGCGGGAGCACAGGGGGGAAAGTGACGCAAACTTGGATTTTAACTTACCCCACCTGTCTTTATAACATATCAATAATTTGAGAAGTTCCCAATTTTTGCACGCTAACCCCTATTATTTCGTCTCTATTGATTGGAGTAGTAGTTTTTTTCGTTCTCATATCATTTGTCTCTATCTTTTGTCGTTTTTGAAATAATCGCTAGAAACCAAAAAAAGACACCCCTTTTTTAAATGTTGCTGACCCTCAATCGGTTGGGACTTTTTTTCCCATAATCTGGAGCTCATCCCTAAGCATCATGCAAAAATGGCTTAATTTTCTCAGACTATAGATAGAAATAAGAATAGAATGGTAAAAAATCCACACTAGCAGCCAAATGGAGACAGAAAATTACATAACCAAAATTTCATTTTGGTGATGGTTTTTAAATTCAATTATCAAAATCGGACTCTGCGCGTTTGTATTATTACACGGCCATTAAAGAATTATTCATTTTCACACCAAAGAAAACGAACAAAAGTTGGCAAATTGTCACTTTGAATTTGACAAACGGTTGTCATAGCGGTTGTCAAAGCGGTTGGTTGAGTTGCCATGTTGAATATCAAAACTGGACGCACAGCCAAATGGCGACAAGTTTTGATGGAATGACAATAGCCATTTGGCTGCACGTGTGGCCATTTGGCGACTAATCTACACTCTATGAAATTTTTACTCTTATATATATATAATATATATAATAGTGAAATTACTCTGCAATCTAAATTTGCAAATCAAGTGTAATTTTACATGAAAAATGTTTAAAAAAGTACTCCAATATATTAGCAAATTTACACCGCGCTATGTGTAAAAACACTCCGTAATAATAGGAATATAATGCGGTTTCACTCTTTTTTCGTTGTAAAGATTTAAGTGGCGAACCTTTATAAATAATATAGTTATCAATAAAACTATTTAAGGCTATATAAAATATAAACAAGTATCGGTCGAGTTTTGCTGATCAGTTTTTCGTCTACATGGGAGGTTGCAATATGGTCTTTTTTGTGCGATCTGTACACTTGTTCTTCTTCTCAGTACCGTAACTCAGCCGTTTATAGGTAATTTCCAGTCAACGTTACATTGCATATCATTTCGGAGTGTAATGTTGCAAGCACTAAATATTTCTTATCCACACATGTACGGAAATTTTGGACCACGCCGAGAATCGATCTCGAGACTTCTACACTCTATGAAATTTTTACTCTTATAATAGAAGGAAACTTTGTTTCCTTCTATTATAATAGTGAAATTACTCTGCAATCTAAATTTGCAAATCAAGTGTAATTTTACATAAAAAATGTTTAAAAAAGTACTCCAATATATTAGCAAATTTACACCGCGCTATGTGTAAAAACACTCCGTAATAATAGGAATATAATGCGGTTTCACTCTTTTTTCGTTGTAAAGATTTAAGTGGCGAACCTTTACAAATAATATAGTTATCAATAAAACTATTTAAGGATATATAAAATATAAACAAGTATCGGTTGAGTTTTGCTGATCAGTTTTTCGTCTACATGGAAGGTTGCAATATGGTCTTTTTTGTGCGATCTGTACACTTGTTATTCATTGCATATCATTTCGGAGTGTAATTTTGCAAGCACTAAATATTTCCTATCCGCACATGTACGGAAATGTTGGACCACGCCGAGATTCGTTCTCGGGACCTCTAGATTACTAGCATCGTAAAGTGCGACTCAACCAAGTGAGCCACAGAGCGTGTACACATGAGTTCTAAATGCAGAGAATTTACACTGTGCTAAGTACAGCCGATTGAAGTATGACAACTGGAGAGCACGCTACAAAAAATGAGTAAAACTTCAACTGCACGTTGTAAAAATACACCACAAATCCGAATTATACACATAAACGTTGTAAAAATGCACCAGAAAATCTGAATTATACAGAAGTGTAGCGTAAAAATACATTTCACACCGATTTTGGTGTAATTTTTTTATTTTACACAGAAATTGTTGAAAAATGCACTCTGTATGTGATTATAAGCGGGAAAAAGTGTAAAATTACCGCATTTTCAGCGGAAATTTAAATTCACTTTTTAGAGTGCAGAAGTGTAGCCAGGGCCGGATTTAACATGTATGTCGCCCCTGGGCAGTAGGAAAATTGCCGCCCTCAGCCAGTAGATTAGCTTGGAAGTAGTAGGAGTCGCAAACACATATGGTAACGTTAACGGACGTATCTGATATGAACATTTCAATTTTACCCGTAACCCATGTCCTTCGTTTGCTTGAAAATATCCTGCTTTCCATACGGACGTAAATAGTGGTCCTTTCAAAAAATTATTTAAAAAATCATTGAAGTTCGTTAAAATTGCGTTCAGAATGTTTTCAAATTACCTACTCAATTTTTGAGGTTCATTGTTGTCTCATCGTCACATCACATATTATTTTTAAGTCCTTTGTTTGATGTAATTAACCTAAATTTCGTGATTTTTTTGTTTTTTTTTTTGTTTTCAAATAGAAGATAAATTTAACAAAAATTTCGAAAATGCAAGCTCTCAATGTTATTCGGCAAATTCATTGGGCACCGCTTTTATAACATTGACACACATATCTTCGAATGACGGAAATACGTCATTATGACGAAAATTTACCATCATTAGCACGAATTCCAAATTACACATTTGGACCATCATTTGCTCAATAATGACAGGGGACGCCATCTGTTGCAAAAATGAAGAACAAGAATTTTTGCAAAAATATTAAATTTGTTATCAATCTTTACACGTTTCTATTCTAATTCTTCAAGAAAAGTGTGCCTTTAAATTATTGAACAGAATATTCATCAAAATATCGCTGTTGTTAGGGACATTTTCATTATTTACCAAAACGTCAAAAGTAAATGACGAAGTCTAATGACGAAAACATATGTGTCACCTTAATTTCGAACTTTCATCATTATGACGGATTATCGTTATAATGATTTGGATATGTGTCAAGCTTGTTATACGCTTTGCTGATTTTTTGTCATCTTAAACGATTTTTGGCAGTAGAATTTTTATTATCTACACTAGAAAACCTGACAATTTAAGCCTAAAAGTTGTGCAAAATAAATTTAAACCGATTCACACGATGGAAAAACGTTTTTCTTAAAAAATATAGACAATGATAGTCAATGCAGAGAGATTTGGATCCCTCCCGAAACGAAATCGTGCCCTCGTCACTGTTTCTTCTCATCCAATTTAAAGTGGGGAAAAACTGTATGGGCATTTTACTTTTCTAGACAGCTGACGGGTTTAAAAATGCCGGATGGAGAAGTAAAACTTTTCCTTTTAAACCAAACAGCTCTATGTGAAATCTTTTAAAATAAAAGCATGACTGGACCCAATCAAATAGTTTAGTCAAAATGAGATTTTTTATCAATAGGAATATAAACAAAGTGTGTGATTCGATGAGTTACTTCGTTGGATGCGATTTACACTCTCCGAATGGAGTATTTTAGGAGGCTTGCAGTGAAATCTGGAGTTCGCCGCCAATGTGGATTCAGAAGTTTATTGATTGTTGCACCCGGAAGATTCTCTAGGCTTTCAATAAAAATTGAACATAGTGAGTCATCTACGTGACCATATCGTCAGGAGAGTGCCTATATGCAATTACGCTCTTACCACCCGGTCCTTCTGACTGTTTTGTCCTTCGCCATTTTATTGACGGATTTCTTCGTTCGATGCATGCGCTCAGCCTAGAAAACCCAATCCCTGGCCACAACTTCAGCTGGATGACTAGGGTAACAACCTCCAGCTACCTCGAGTCCAACGCCATCATGGGAGGATACCATGGTCCCCTGGGCAAACCCATCGCCGAGGTGCACTATTTGCCCCCCCCCCCTGTAAAGTTAGCCCTGCGACTACCCATTAACTTAAGGTGATATGTAAGGCTGCTTTTCACATCCGGATGAGGATCCTTCAGCATACTAGTCAGCAATTTTTAAAGGCAAAGTATCATTACATTTGGCGCTCTGGATTAAGACATCTTGAATAACTTTGAACTTTCATAAAATGTAAAACCAATAGAGAGCTTCAAAAATTTGCCGCCCCTCAAAATCTGCCGCCCCGGGCAGCTGCCCAGGTTGCCCATATGGGAAATCCGGCCCTGAGTGTAGCGTAAAAATACATTTCACACCGATTTTGGTGTAATTTTCTTATTTTACACAGAAATTGTTGAAAAATGCACTCTGTATGTGATTATAAGCGGGAAAAAGTGTAAAATTACCGCATTTTCAGCGGAAATTTAAATTCACTTTTTAGAGTGTAGATTACTAGCATCGTAGAGTGCGGCTCAACCAAGTGAGCCACAGAGCGTGTACACATGAGTTCTAAATGCAGAGAAATTTTGGAAAAATGTGGTACACTGTGTTAAGTACAGCCGATTGAAGTATGACAACTGGAGAGCGTAAAAATACATTTCACACCGATTTTGGTGTAAGTTTCTTATTTTACACAGAAATTGTTGAAAATTGCACTCTCTATGTGATTATAAGCGGGAAAAAGTGTAAAATTACCGCATTTTCAGCGGAAATTTAAATTCACTTTTTAGAGTGTAGATGGACCTTTAAGTATTAAATGTTAATAAATTTCTGGTGTGAAAAAAGAATAGATTTTAGTCCAAAATATCAGGTCGTGTACATTTATTTATACAAAACCATACCATACTCCCAATTCAAATTCCAAAACGAAATTCTTCCAATTCGACTCTATACCTATATATCCATTGTGAACGTGTTGTATTGCAAATTCTAGCTTCTATCAACTAGACTCAATTTAAAATTAAATCCTTTCGTGACAGCTCAACATTATCCTCCTTCTATATGCTTTCCAATCCTCGCTACTCTATTCAATACTAGTGCACGCGATAGCCAACATAGAGTCGTCCTGCTGCACAGGTCTAAACAAATGTTTACCTCATACATCGAGGAAGAGCTTTGACGAATGCAAGCGTTATCGTCGTCAACCGAATGGCTGAAAATTTCGCCAAATAAAGTTATTGATATTTGTCCCAAAAGCCCAAACGTCACTATACGATTGGTGTTATAGGTTCTCTGGTTCCTAGATGAGAGGTTCTGGTTCCTAGATGAGAGTAGAGCGCGAAGGTGGGCGATAAACAGAATTTGGACGAAAGTTGTTTGAACATTCGCCTGGTACAGGAAGATTGCGATACTAGAGAAATATTTGTTCATTCATATGTTTTTCCCAATCGTAACCGAATCAACGAACTTGTATGCATAAAATCCACATTTTGCGATGTATTGGACTTGAGTGATAGTGCAAGATTTACAATTGATTGCACCAACTTAATTGCACATTATGTTGTATAAGTTATGCAAACTAGTGTCCGGTATTAGCCCAACATTTTCATTATACGCAGTTATAAATAAAACATTTTCTTCTTAAATTTGGTGCCAAAATGATCGCTTTCTATAATTAGAAAACTTCTTTTTTGTGTTAGATAAATCTAAATGAATAAAAATCTAAGTTCCAACTGTTGTAGGCATAGGTGCAGGCAAGATTCAGTTTTAGGGAGTTTTGTTCAAAAACATGATCGTAAGCTGGATCGTATCCAGGATTCTTAGGGGTTTGCGGGTATATGTGCAATTGAAAAGCGACAATTGGGTCCCACAAACATTTTGTTAGAAAAAAGCGTCTCTAGTTTCGCTGCCTCAGAAAATCCGAGACTGAAATATTTCGATTTGAAGAAAACTTAAAATTGTGGATTGAGACCAAACGCTAACTACGAGTATTTATTTTAGTATAGTGATTTTAGCTGAAAAAATGATGAAACCCAAACATAAAAAAAAGAGCTGACTTTTTATGCCAAATTGTTCTGTGGCCTGACCGCATTACGCAGTAAAAAGTTAGACTTTTTTGCGCGTCACATTTGGGGGGGAGGGGGCGGCCAAGGGGTGAAATTATGATTTTTCGCCAATATCTTGTTAACTGTAATATTTACAGCAAAATGTTCTGAAGACGACTTAAACTGCACAAAATTTCCTTTCTAATGATATATTATATCATATACCTTCTCTTGGCAGATTATATACTATACCTAAAAACATTCGGTGTAATTTAGATTTTTTGATAGTTACATTTGGCGCTCTAGCTCCTGAAGTAATTTAATTGGAGCCATGGTAATTGGGATAACTATTCCTAACAATATATAGCTGTCCCACGCGGAGACTTAGGCTGCCCCGACAAAGCATTCCCCTATACCCCCTATTAACATTTAAAAAAAAGACATGCCTGTAATTTATCGGCGAATCACAGCAGGCGGGAAAAATTTTGGTAAACGTTAAGGCTAAGTCCTATTAGACCCTCCACTCCACCAAATATTAGAAGGTATATGATATAATATATCATGAGAAAGGAAATTTTGTGTAGTTCTTTTTTTGGATGTTTGGGTCTAGAGCTAAAGTCACTATAATATTTGTGGTACGAGCATTTTCGCGTTACAGTAGAAATGTAAGAAAAATATTATAATTGAATATAATAATTGTAAAGAGGCTCCATTTTTGGGGTAGTACCTTCCACATATTTTCACGAAGACGAAATGTCATGAAAATTTAAAAGAAATTATTTATGTATTGATATTATGTATTTGAAATTGCATGGGGTACTCAAGTGTCAACTCTAAGACGTGTCAAATAGACAAAGGGTTCACATTTCATTGCCTAATTCTATAAGTAGCATTAGACGAAGAGCAAATTACTTGGTGAAGCCACAAGGATCTCAACAAGTCTTGCAGACTTTATACACTACCAACGCAATATTCTTGTGGAGACCATATAAATCCGCATATACGAAACTCCAGCCGTCACACAATCACTCACTATACTATACGGCGCACTACTATGCATACAAGTCCTCCGCAAATATTATCACATGTTCGTTTCGGCTTTTGTTTGTCTACAAATCCCCACAGGAGTTGAGGTGGGGCAGGAACATTTCAGTTTTTGGTCCGGGATTAGGCGGTATAGGGTTGCGGTGAACGGTGTTCATGTTTCGAAGTTGTTGGGTTTCTGCTATTTACCAACAACGTTCTGGTTTCTGTCGTTCTAGAGTCCTCTTCGTGTATATCAGCAGAGCATGTTTTATTTCGTCCCGGTTGCAGCAATGCCTGCTTGTTTTAAATGTATATACGAGGAATACGGGCTTATACTCGTTTGTTGGATCCCATCGTGGTTGTTCCCATCACGTTGCTAAAGAGAGTAGAAGTCTCTCTGGATGTATAGCTACTATGTAAACTACGTATCGTGTGTCGTATTTGGTTTTATTCGCCTTGATCCTTTTCCAACCTTTCGACGTTTTGTTTATCCCGAAGCTTAGGTTTGATATTTGTACTTTTGCGTTTTCGTCACCATCCCTTTGGGTTCAACGGTATATATTGCGGTGAATGGGAGATATGTATGTATGTATACTTGTATTCGAGACGAAGGGTATGATATGAAAACGAAGTGAATAACATAACACGCCACCCATATACCCCTACCCTACGACTACCTTGATTGTTCTAGCCAGTGTTTGTGCCACTTAACCACACGGCTAGGCAACGAGGGGTTATTAGACCGCAATGATGTCTGGCAACACCATGTGTGGTGTAATGTAACAATAAGTGTGGTGGGTTCGGTTGTGGCTTATCCAATTATTTGTAGACGCATGTTGATTTTTTATGTCGCCCTACCGCGGCTACTTTTGATTCCGATAGCACACAATTCATGTCATGTCATTCTCGTTGTATTTATCATGCCTGATTCTATTGCTTGCATTATAGTGTTTGACAAATATTAACAGCTCAATATTTACATTCACATTTGCTCCCTCAAATTTATGTTTCGTTTCACGTTTGTTAGAAAGTGGCATAAAATTTTCATGATACATAAAGAGAAGGAATAGGACCAATAGCATTATTAAATCAGACTGATATTTCTAAGCAATAATTAATTTGTAATTTAACTTGATGATTGGCCCTATATAAAAATGTATCGTTTTATGCTATGTTCTCGGATCTCAGAACTATCACAGTGCTTCGCTGATATTCATACTTCATCAGTCAATTTTAAATAGCGTTCGCTACTTTTAAAATTTCCTAATTCAATCCATCACATCCATTGTATGTTAACGTTTAATAAAACATCTACTCCCTCTCTCTCAATTATCCTTAAATTCCGTAAATTAATTAACAAAATCGTTTTCCTATCCCAACTAATCGTCAGAGGATTGTTACACTTCTATTTCAACAAGCTAGCAAACAATATTATAAAGTCTAGTAATCAACTCGGCAATAAAGTCAACGCGCTCTACAAGTATTATGTATGTATGTAAAACACGGGTTGGTTGAGTAATGGCAAATAACAGCAACACAACGACAAATCGAATTAAATCGAGAACATAGAAATTGAACAAACAAAACAATTTTCCATTTTATAACAACCACCATAAGTATTTGCTCTCGTATGTACATATTGTGTACTACCTCTGTGTTTAGAGACTTTTATTGTTTCAATTCGCATTTTATTGATTCTTCGCGGCGTGTTAATGCGATTGCAAGAATGTCAAGTAGTCGTCGTGAGGTTTACTTGTCAACATCATATGAATTGAATTTTAATGAGTTTCGCCGGAAAAATCAACAAAACCGCCTCATATTGAGTGGTTTATCCTCTCTGCGGTGTATGGAGTTGAACAAACATTCAAACAAAGTTATTCGTACTCTGTGTTTATTTGGAATGTAGACACTATACAGGGCTTATGCGAGTTAGTCATTACTGCAATGACATAGCAATAAGAGTTAGAGTTGTTAGTAATTCGGGTTGAGTAGGTACATATTGAATTGATATAGAAAATGCGACAAATGAATGCAATTGAGACGTCTGAAACGTGAATATATTTCCAGTGGTTGGATATGCTACTATGACTATGCATGGTTTTTACATACTATGTACGAGTACATATACCTACATGAACTTTCAGTTGAAAAAGGATAATGATAAGGTGGAACATTCGAAGAAAAACGAATATTCTCCTTTTAGGAGGTGGTATTACTCAACAGGATTTTGATTCAGTTCATATGTGATCGAAGAACGATCCATACAACCCTAAGCTTTCACTATGCAAAACTGCGAGTATAACAGGTTGTGGTTGGATAACCGATAACCTCCTTCATGCTGTCAGTGCCACCGTGATGCAGAACTATGTATATTTTACTCGTAATCCTAAAAAGCACAATTTTTTAATCTAATTTATAAAGTCCAGGGCAAAAATTTTAACCAATTATGTGATAACCTATTTATATACAGTAGAGCGTCGATTATCCGAGCACTCGATTAACAGAACCGGGCACTCAGCGTCTTTTCTTGTGAAAGATATCGAATAAAATGAAAAATCAAGCGTCTGACGGAAGCAACCTCTCATCTGCATCGCTCAGTTACCTCGAATTCTTTATTTTGTTCAGTTCTAGTCGTTTACACGTTTGCAATGTGTCGCGTAATTTCACATTTGTGCTATTTTCTAATTTTTCTATGGAATCTCGACTAACCGAACCTTCGTTTATCCGAAGCACCCTTGTCCCTTGACTGTACTAAATCAAACATTGCGTGTGATGTCTTAACAAAATTAGAAATGTTTCCTTTTCTCGGCAAAACAAGCTTTATATAGGCAGACCAGATTAGTCGATTAGTCCAACTAATGACGTTTTTCAAAACTAACGCGATATTTTACACTCGCATCTATATTTCGGCTTATTCATTAATCTTACCTAAAGTAAAATATCTAAAAATTTTAGCGTATCTACTTTTTTGATTATCCAGTGTGAAATATTATTTAGTGTGTCCTGTGGATGGTACACTTCGAATGTGACTGAATAGAATTGACGTCAAAACAAATCCTTTAATGTACATATTGTCACTATCTGACCAGCTGCTCCTTGGCAAAGACTGTACGTTCAGAGAATTTCATTTTGACAAGTGTTTATCGAATTGAGCAGTCAATTTTGGCTGTGTGAAGTTAGCCAGTCATTTTTTTTAAAATAAGGTCCTTTTTCTCGGTGAACCGTTTGTTCTACAGCGGCTACGTTTGTTCTTGATTGTTCGCCAATTAATATAGTTTGTTCTTCTCTAATTATTTAATTATAGCAACTTTAAAATTGTGAGTGTGAACTTAGCCAGTCATTTTTAAATATGGGTCGGAAAGGTATAGGTTTGGTATCAATCGAAAGCCAGACGTTTGTTCATTTTGTAGGGCGTTTGTTCATCCTGGAAACGGAAGGATACAGGAATTATTAAGGAAAAAGAGATTAGCTGTGACGTCATCTTCACTCAACCAACGCCATCTACTCAGCTCAGCTGTACGGGCAACCCCTGTCCCGCGAACAATTTATGCAAGATCCACACCATCATCGTACAGCTGAGCTGAGTAGATGGCGTTGGTCGAGTGAAGATGACGTCACAACTAATATCTTTTTCCTTAATAATTCCTGTATCCTTCCGTTTCCAGGATGAACAAACGCCCTACAAAATGAACAAACGTCTGGCTTTCGATTGATACCAAACCTATACCTTTCCGACCCATATAGTTAAAAATGACTGGCTAAGTTCACACTCACAATTTTAAAGTTGCTATAATTAAATAATTAGAGAAGAACAAACGATATTAATTGGCGAACAATCAAGAACAAACGTAGCCGCAGTCGAACAAACGGTTCACCGAGCAAAAGGGCGTAATTAAAAAAAAATGACTGGCTAACTTCATACAGCCGTCAATTTTACCAAAAAATCATAAGTACTCGGGTCTTGTGTCCCTAGTTCATTTAAGGTGATAATGATAGCGACACTACAATGGCCCGACTGAAAAATATTATCCATAGATGTACTGAAGACTTTGAACCTTTGCCCCTTAACGAGCAATTTGTGTTTAGTTTGAATGATCGTGTGAGAGTTGATCTCTTTGATCCCCAATTGACTTTCCAGGTTGTATCTGTTGTTAGCCCAGTTATGTATAATTATGTTTAAAAATAATTTTGCTAAAATTTATGCTTTATAGCCGCACCACAAGATTTGAAAAATTACCACGCTGAGTAAAATTGTGACCTGGGCCTGTAGCCTGAGTCACCGAGCTTGATGGATGTGGTGGTTAAAAAAAAAGTTGTACGAAACCGAGATTTCCAACGAAAAAGAGGGCATTTCAATTTCTTATAGAAGATTTTAAAGTTATGTATTTCCGAATACTAAAGCATAACATTAACAATCTTGCCAGCAAAGGATGACAAGTTAAGTTGTTACGCCACTGGCTGACTTAATTTTATATTGGATCGTGAAGTATACTGAATAGGGTTTTGTGTCGAATAGCATTTCTGACAACTGGCCTGTACAGCTTTGCTGGCATGTCCCCTATTTTTAGTTAAAAATAGTAGATGATCAATTTTGCACAAATTACGCCAAGTGTCGTCCATGCAGCTTTGAGTTTAAATATTAATATGATGTATGGGTAAATCTCTTCCACATCGAATAAGCCCATAAAAAGAAATAGACTCTTGTCAAGCCACGCGATCTAGGGTAAATTCTCATAACCAAAAAAAAATGTCTCATACAAGAATTGAATTGTATGTTTTTGAAATCATTGTACATATTCCTATCATAATTATCATCTAATACAAACAGGGGAACGAAATCTTATTCTAATTTCAAAATGCTTCCCAAAAGTAACGTTTTCCAACATTAACGTTTTACAATGATGTAACAGAATGCATTTCATTGTTTAAACAAGAATAAAACATAAAAACGCTGTAGTCCAAGCTACGCTTGAATATTAGAACAGTTGACGTGTTCTAATATCCAAGCTGTTCTAATTTTCGCGTGTTCTAATTTTCAAGCGGATACTGTATTGAAAATACCACCACCCGTTTTTAGAATTTGTTTATTATGTATTAAGTTTTTTTCAAGGCCAGCGCGAGGCCCCCTCAAGGCGCGG
Organism: Microchrysa polita; assembly: GCA_949715475.1. Classification (NCBI taxonomy): domain Eukaryota; kingdom Metazoa; phylum Arthropoda; class Insecta; order Diptera; family Stratiomyidae; genus Microchrysa; species Microchrysa polita. The sequence continues at coordinate 125,544,722 of OX454415.1, read as the reverse complement.
GGTCCGTGGCATTCGCCACCTTCTGCCACGAGGTTAATCCGGCACTGCCTCTGGTTACGAATTGCAAATGTATTGTGTCAAGCGAATCATTTTCGGGTAATGCAAAATTACACAATATTTTTGCGAATTTATATTTTTTTGAGATTAAAGAAATAAATTGTTGCGTTTTTCGTAGTACTTATTCTATCTATACAAAAATGACAATTACGCCAAAAAAGACAAACCAAATTAGGCTAAAATTAACCCATTTTTTCCCAAGAATAAAAATACGCTAAAACTATTTTTATTTTATTTTTGTTTTTTGGTAAATTCCAATCAATTACAATACAAATAATAAAAAAAAAAAAAAAAAAATTTCAGTAAGTGTTACCAGCTGCCCCCAACGTGGTGTTGCGTTGACGCAACGTTGGGAGTTTCTTGGTAAAAAAATTAAATTTTAAGCTACTGTGTTGCAAACAATTGTTTATAATAAATATAAAAAAAAATAATAAATTTTGTGATAAAATCATGAAACACTCACTACAGCGTTATAGATTACATTTTTTGCAGCATTTTGGGCGGGTTTTTGGTACACCTTGTGTGTTTGTGGTTGGTCATGTCGTATAGATAGGACGCACACTATCTTCTGAAACTTTTACATTATATTGAATTGAATATATGTATGTATTTTGCTTGGTTACATCCAAATTTAAAAAATCATTCAATGATGGCATAACCATGGAAAATATGGCGGCCTATGCAAAATAAAAAAAAAATTAATTTCAATATAATGTAAAGCTTTCTGAAAATTGTGTGAATGTTCTCTATACGCAAAGACTACTGGCCATTTTTAGTATAATGGGTGTCGGCCGTACTTTGCCGTTAGCGTCTGGTTCTAATTTATAATTACTTTGTCCCGGATTTCGCTTTTATTTTGATGTTTTCTATTTCAGATTTGAACCGGCGCATATTACAATTTAGGTGCTTTAGTCAACAGCCAAAATGCATAGAGGGGAACTGCCCAACATGTAGACTGCTAGCCACAATTATCGCTGTAAGTCTATCTTACAACCTTTTAGCGATTCCGGATTGCTTCACAATTCCTTTTGACAAAAGTAAATAGTAACTTGACTAGATATAAATATGTTCTTGCGTCCAGTGCAAGAGAAAAATTGACTACAGAAAAGCAAACATTTACTTAGTAGCTCTGTTCTAACAAAATCGTCCTTAAACGGAAAAGGTTGTTGACGTCAGACCGTGGAGTGAAGACTGTACCAATAATTTCATAGATTTTTCATGGTACATATACATTCATTACAAAGGCTCCCTTTACCCACTGTAGAAATACTTGAAACATTTTTGGATATCTCGACACCATCGTGAAATATGTATCTAGCTGTAATTGTCACGCAACTTCTTTTATCGTTTTCCTTTCTTCAATGAGACACATGTGACTCACAAAAGAGTACTGGATATGAATACCATGAGTCACATGTGTCTCGTAGATAGTGAGGTACTTAGAACTCATTTTAAGATATTGCTGATGCGAAACCTGCGTTACATAGCAAGAAAATGTTTTGCTCTTTATGCGTTTGCCGCAGTGTTACTGTACCAACGTTGCGTGAACGCATCACTTATGTTTAACACATGCTCCTGCAGCAAGGACCAACCTTTTTCCAAAACCAAGTTAAATTATATAATTAGGAATTGTTTGTCGTATAGGAAGTGCATTTGGATATTGATTTTAAGATATTTGAATATTTTTAAAATTATGACAGACAATGTCCTAAAAACATGGTAGTACTTTCTCTTATATCTTATCTAGAATATTATTCTCAACACGCATTATATGCATCATGTACACAATTTAAAGTGTGTACTCCTATAATTTGACGAATTTCGTTAATTTTCGATATGCATTTTTTCGTCGTATAAAAGGTCGATTCTATACAGGGTGTCCCATTCCTGGTGGAGGATATTATAATGGTAGGTATGTAGTGTGGCTCATTAAGAAAATAGGAAAAAAATTAAATATTCAACACGGAGAGAAATAGCCACTTTTCAACTTACCCGTGACCTTCAAAAAGGTGGTTTCAAATTATATTTTTGTAAAAAGATCATTAAAAACATTTGGAACATGTAGCTAAAACCGAAGAGTTGAGTTTGAGTTGTCCTGCCGTTCACGGGCAATACCTACCCATCGAGGATTCTCATAATTATTATATAACCATGTACTGGCACAAACGCTGAAAGCTCCTCATTTTTGTTTAGGTTTTTTCTTGTGACTAGCCATTCTTGTCTTTGTGGGAGAGACTGTACTCCCCAATTATTTTTAGAATGCTCGAGATTATGCCGTCAATTAATATGTCATCTTTATTATGTATACAGTATACATTTTTAAGACGATAAAATTAACTCAATCACAAATCATTCATAACACAAGGAACTCATGAATTAATGAAGTAAATACAGTCGAGCATATAGGCAACCTTAAACAACATTTCCACACTGAACCAAAGAAATACGAGTAATACCGATTTTCTGTTGTTATGTTTGCTCTCCCTTAAAAACCGACATCATCGCTGTCATCTACAATACACAATTCAATTACTCCAACATGCAGATTAAAGATTATGGCGGGCATGCCTATGGATATAGCGGGATCAGATCATGCTATGAAAATTTCTTAAGTGCTCTTTAGCCGCATATTTGACGCCTCCGGGAGACCGACAAATTACCAAGTCCTTTTCATCTTCGCCACCCTGCACCCTCGCAAGCGGTGGCTGTGTCATCTCATAATCATATATGAGTGTGTACATATAAGCTTGGTGCACTTGCATCGCGTCCCGTATCAAATTGAAAGCTATTTCGATCCATATACATATTCCCATAGAGTTCACAGAAATATATATATTATTTTATTTGTGGTTATGTATATCATTGAAAAACTCATGCGAGAAAATTTATCGTAGAAGTCCCGGGAATGATAAGAGAGTGTCTAAATCGGGTGATTTTTTGTTGTTGTGGGGATAAACTTGATATGCACGATAAGAACGGAAGGCTTATCCGATGTTGGGCTGACAGATGAAGACGACAGGACAGAATCTAAGGCTGTATCACTTAAACTGAAGGCATCACATCTGCCATTGTCTTTAATGCGAGAGGAATGAAATGGATTTATCGAAATATATTTTACGAACTACGGCTTAGCCAGTCGATTGTACGGATATCAACGAATGAACTCATTGAAAGAACGTGCTTGAAATAAAATAGGAAATTATTTTAAAAGTGGCTCGTGGATTGATCATATTTTTAGGTCAGGCTTTGGTTACTATTTAAAAAAGCGAGAGGCTAATTTATAATGTTGAAATATGTGCATATCCTTTTTGTAGAGGGATGTGAGATTGAACAGCTGATATGTGGATCAATAAACCCTATAGCCCCAAAGGACCGCAAGATACAAATTTCAAAAATAAGTAGAGCACTATAGTAAATTTCGATTTCCAAAAGGTATGTGATAGAGTCTGACTGTTGTCATCAAAAAATGAAAAATCTGAGGTTTAAATTATGAATTTTTAGGTGTTTCGGCTAAATCACTGTAACGGCAAATTCTAACAAAAAACGTCTAAGCTAGAATGAAAATTTTCAAAATTTTCTTTCAAGGTCTTTCAATATGTATATTGCATAATATTCTGTACATTAGGGATGTAGCCAAAAACCCAAAAATTAGGAGATTGTTTTCTTCCGAAAAAGAAAATATGGCGTAATTTATTGTGTATACAATTTCAGTTTTTGGTAAATACATTTAATACTATTGCTCCTTCTTAGCCGATAATAATTAAATTCTTCACATGTGACCATCGAAATCTCTTCAAATGCAATTATAGAAATGATAATCCAATTAAAATAATTTTCACGTGTAATTACACCCAATCCATAGACGTATACGTACCTACTTATCGGCTAAACACAAAATGTTTCTAATTCCGTGCATACATGTCTATCAATGACCCACCATCTACGAGTATTTACCATTGACTTATACCTACTTAATGGGGAAACCACATCAAGTATGCTTATCGGGAATTAAATCGATAAATTGATCGGTCTGTGGAAGAGGTAAGGTCGATGGGGAGGGACGTAAGTCGCAACGCCACCACCGCGCTATAGTACGTATAGTAGCACGCAAGATGACTATAGCATAACAGGCCTTATACATCTGCAACTTGGTTGCCAACCTAGGTTGCAGGTACCTTACTACACACTCTACACACTTGTACCATTCCGAAAACCACGCCATTCACATTCTTGCAACCTGCAACATGCCTACAAATCACTTATTTTCCGGTTTTTTTGCGTGTTGCCAACTGTTGGCAACCAAGTTGCAGGTATATAAAGGCTGTGAGACGCTAACAATTTGTGCATAGTTGAGACCACTAGATACCATGTTGCCATGTATAATGTGATCAGTATAATTGTTTACACTTATGAACACCTCATTCACCACGTTAATTCATTCATTTCGACATACGGGTCTAATACAGTATGTTACATACAAAATGTATGTAACACATAACTCATATAGGTATGTACAACAAAAAAATGGCTCACTATTTGGATAAAGCCAAAAGCAGATATAATTCGGTAATCAATTTAGATATCTATTGGCTTGTTGGTATGTACTACATACTTATATCCACTCTTGTTTTGGCTACATTAACCCTAGAATGTAAGATGGTGTACTTTCTGTACGAATATTATTTTGTTATTCGAGAATTGGGAAAAACCAATTATAGAGCATATAGAGGTGCTTTATCATCTATATGTATATTAAATTTCCCAAATTAGAAGTTATGGTTGAGTAGACTAACTTACTTAATAATAATAAAAGCACACACAAGCAGAATTTCAACATTAAAATTTAATTAGTGGAAATTAATTACAATCTCACCCGTACATACTCTATGAAACTACAAATGAGCATGAGCGTACATGTGAGTACAAAATATGCATTCATATCCCTGCTCCCCTTTCCCTCTTCATTCAGCGACACTTCTGAGACAAGGCACAAGTTTGGTAATCCAGCTGTCAACTTGACAATCGGAGCTCCACTAGTTTTCCCTTTCCTCAATCATTTCCATGCGCGTAACATTTTTATTTTTTTAACTCTGGGGGCAGACGAAATTTGTTATTCATAAGAAACGCTTGTCACTTTTGGGCGTATTTCACAAATTTTCACAAAACTACTTGGATCAAGTTAGATCTTTAGTTACAATTAGCATCAAAAAATGTGTCCGTTTTTTATCCTGAGTGTATCTATACACTCAGAAAAATCTGTATATCAAACTTAAATTTTTTCCCATTACGGACGGCAAATTCTTCCCAAATGTAAACAGATGGAATAATTATTTTATTATTTAACTTCAAATGTATTTATTTCATTGTGTGTAACATGTGGTTTAACAATTTGTTTTGTTATTAAGATACCGGTCTTAAAATATAACCTTAATATTAGCTTATTAGTTTTTACAATTTAATTATTTCGTTGACAATACGGATCCTCTTGTCATATTTTGTATGAAGTGAGATGTATCCCGTAAATTCAATGAGGATGATGTTACATTTTAATCAGTTTCTTCCATTAAATTAACAAGATTTTATATAAAAATAGGGTGGATCTCACTAAAGCAGCAACAGAACTAGTAGAATTGCCTACACTCAGAAAATTCATCAGATTACGAATAAACCGATGTTTTTAATTACACTGGCAATCGTATATTAATTGAATAATTGCAAAACAACCAGACGAAATCGATGGTTAAGCGCGCGGATATGCTAAGTGCAAGTAAGCAAACTTGACATGAGAGCAAAATTAAGAAAATCCAATTCAACAAATGTGAATTCCCTAGTTGGTACTCATTTTTGAAGTTCCGAAGATACTATAATGATTTTCTGAATTATTATTAAAGCGTTAACGGTTTATGAGACACATGTGCCTAAGTCGTTCCTCCCCGTTTTCGTCTATGAGTCACATGTGTCTCATACATGTATGGATTTTCGAATGTCCGACGGGGTGATAATGACGGCTAGATCGGTCAAAGTTATTTAAGAATTAATGGGAATTTTCAATTTAATGTTTTCTGTAAGATTTAAATTTAGAGTTCACTTGCCACATTTAACATTAACATAACAGTTTTGTCATTTATCACTAAATTAAAAGTTCATTCATTTTTATGGCCTTAATGCGGTTTTTGCCAAAAACTAGTAGAGCGTTTTCAGTTCAAGTCACCCACACGACCAATCATACATCAGGGACGTAGCCAGGAATTTGTTTCGGGAGGGGTCCAAATTTCGATTTCAGAAATTTAATTCTAAATCATTTTTTTTTGTGTTGCAAGTGAAGAACTGTTTTACTGTGTTTTTGATGATACAGAAAAAATACATCACTAAAAAAATTTGTTGACATTCATGCCTTTTTATTCGATGGATACCGATTGATTTCATCCGCTTAAAAAAAAAGTGGATCAACGTATATGATCCCTGAGGAATGCCTGATGTTGGTGGAAATTGATTTGAACTAGTTAAAGTGCGCAAATTTATTAAACAAATCAGGGAAAAATCATCTGGGCTGGTGTCATTAAAAATGTCAAATTATTTTATATATTTTTTTAGAATCTTGGTCTTTTTTTTTCAATTAATCAGAGGGGAAAAACTTGGAGACTTGAGAACTAAACAAATTGGAGGAAAATTATATCAGCAAAAAATTAACATACATAACGTTTTCATTTCAGTTGGTTAGAAAGAACAGCGGTCGATCAAACACCTTGAGTGATAAAACATGAAGCTGTTCTTGAAAACCAATACTTTCAGCAAAATCGGATTCAATGTAGGTTTTCTCGGTTTTGTCCTCCGGGCATTGTAGAAATTTAACAAAATTTATCACTGACAAAGGAACAACTTTAGCATATCTAAATTAAATTAGCTGTTAGAGAACTGAGAGAAGAGGTTACTTTCCAAAACGGGGTAATTTATTGATAGAGCCAATTAGGACAAGAAAATCTAATGTTAACTGCGCGGTGACTCAAATAAACTCATTCCTAGTTTTTAGCACACGTTGACTTCTTTGCAGCTATCGCTTCTAATGTGATTCATAGCCAATATCCCTTAGAAAAAGTATTTCCAGCTACACGAACGTTTTGACACGTTCATTATAACAGTTTTTATGTTATCATCACTAAAATTTCAAAGCCCATTGAAAACATTTCGGGAGGAGTCCGGACCCCATGGACCACTCCCCTGGCTACGTCCCTGTCCTACATTGAACTTTGATGGTGGTGACTGACAGTGGCGGCTTGTGCCTATGGAAATAGATGAGGCGAAAAAAAAAACACATTGGAAGGGGGTATTGTTATATTGATAGAGAATAATTTTACAATTACAATTTTATTCAACATGGGTGTAGCCAGAGAGGGCAAGGAAGGGCGCTCCCCGTCTCTACGGGAAGGCAGTGGAATTTAACTTTATTCCATCTGAAAGGGATTTTAGTGACAAATAGTATACATCTTTGCTTTTCCTAGTTAGAGACCTTGTAAGGAACGAGTCTCATATTTCCCTGTAATTCAAGTTATTTTATCAAGATTCATTTTGGAGCTGAATCGTACCAGCATGAAATTTAACCAATGTTAATATTTTGTCAAATTTGGTTGGAGGAAATAAAAAAAGGTTTATAGATTTCGCTCTGAAGAAAAACAGTGACAGACGACACAAATTGATCTCTTGGTCTATTTCTTTTAAATCGCAAGTGGAATATTCAATCCGAGGGACAAAAATAGCACTGAACATAGACGAGCTAAAAAGCTGAAATTAAAGGCCATAGTTGAATATCATCAGCATCATTTTTCGTTAAATGTTGTAGAAAAATCATGCTAGACTGTCCTTTGTTAAAATTTGGCTCTAAAATTTGCCTAACAATATTTTCGTGACAGACAATTTCAACTCCTAAGAAAATCTGACCGAAATCCAATGCATCATAATATCCCATTTTAAATATTTGGCGTTTCGGCATAAATTAAAAAAACAATCAAAATCAATTTGAAAAGTTTGGGCGTCAAAATATTAAAATGTTAAGCGCAGTATAGACCTCGGGCGGAATGAAAATGAAATTTTTGTCCGCTGCGATTTTTTCAATGAAAATGCATGCTTACTGTCGTGGAACATGTCGGAAATGATGGGGAATTCCATAAGCTACAATCCGAATATGGTTCCAAAATTTTTCTCGGCCATTTTATCTATTATTTTTCGATTCCCCGGTTATTTCACCGTGGAAAATATCTAATGACGGGGGAATCGAAAAATAATACATAAAATGGCCGAGAAAAAGGTTGGAACCATATTCGGATTGTAGCTTATGGAATTCCCCATCATTACCGCCATGTTCCACGACAGTAAGCATGCATTTTCATTGAGAAAATCGCAGCGGACAAAAATTTCATTTTCATTCCGCCCGAGGTCTATTCAGGCCTTAATAATGAACAGCGACAAAAATCATACAACTATCGAGCCTTTCTCAAATCATATGCAAGAAGGGAACATTACGCTATCAGCTCTCGTAAGAAGAATTTTCTTGTTATTCTTATCGACACTAGCGACACTTATCTTACCGTCCGCCATATAGCGGACACATAGCGGAAAATATCGGAAACACAAAAGTTCCCCCTATGAGAACGGATAGCATAACAAGCCCTCAGTAAGTTCTTATCTCAACTTCATTTTGCAGAGCTACGTTTTGGAACCCCACCCAATGCGACTAGGAAGTATGGCTGACAACCGTATCACACCACACTCCGAATTCAGTTGTCTTTGTAACATTCGTCAACGTTAAGGCCTGGATAGACCTCGGGCGGAATGAAAATGAAATTTTAGTCCGCTGCGATTTTCTCAATGAAAATGCATACATACTGTCGTGGAATATGTGGTAAATGCTGGGGAATTCCATAAACTAAAATCCGAGAATGGTTTCACAATTTGTCTCTGCCATTTTATGTGTTATTTTTCGATTCCCCGGTCATTAGATAATTTCCACGATGAACTCGTCGTGGACAGTGAATCGGTTTGACGTTTGCAAAACTCACCACGCCCGACGGAGAATATGCTACAGAGTCGACTCATTTTCACGTTGAAAATGCATTCGGACAATTTTATTTTTTTTAGTTATTTTTAAGATGATTTAGGACGTAAAACGCCTTTGTAGCAATTTTCGAAGCTACAATTTTAAATTCACCACGGTTTTTATGCCGGTTCATTACCGTTTCATTTTCATTCCGCTCGAACTCTATCCGGGGCTTTACGAAGACAACTGAATTCGGAGTGTGGTGTGATACGCGGTAGTCGTCAATGCACCATGCCCCACTAGGAGTTAGGGTAATCGAGAGAGACTCTGAATAAATCGAGTGGATTCAAGCCGAAACGACCCGTCATACAATTTTGCTTAAGCGAAGATTACTGAATCTGACATCTGCTAAGTCATAAGGCGGAGAACACCACCTTTGAAAATATAATGTAAAGACTACAGTAGAGGGCGTATAATCCACCTTCGGCTTGGTTCACAGTGATGTTTAAGTAATTGCCATTTTTCAGTTTTGAGCGAGCATACATAAATCATTGAAATATAACTTTGATAAGCTAGAATCTCCTTCTTGTTGCAACAAAGTATTATAAATAACCGTTATAGTCGTAAATTTAATTTTGAATGTGGCAATTTAGATGGACTCTACTGTACTCACTGTCAAGTCGTGGAAGAAGATTACGAGAATAGTGCAAAAATGATTTAAGATTTCATAATCAACCTAGATTTTGCGGTCAAGTTAGAATCGCGTTTTCGTTCAGTGCCGCTATAGATAAAGCAAGAAAAGGTGAATGGAAGGCGAAAGCAATACATAGTAAACAAGTGCTCCTGGCAGTCTATCCAACAGATGACTCAGTGCGGTTATTTCTTTGTTAAAATAGAGTGGTTTATGATTTAAATTCAGGATGATGTTTTCATCTCACGCGCTTATCAGTAGCACATTTTTGTGATTAAGGTGTAGATCATGATGCAGGATGTATGCAAGAAACACAAGACCACACATCTCTGTGACTGTCCTATGATAGCATTGGCAGTATACGGGCAGGCACAACGTTGAATGAAAGGTAATCCATCAACACTTTTCGTACAAGCTAGAGATTATTAGTGAGACAAAGCCATTTTACTAGTGAAACCCACCAGACTCTTACTCATCAGCACCCTATAGCCCACAATACTCCTAATGTACGCTACGGATGTAATCCTAAAACTCTTCTGTCTTCCCTGGACAGGCATCGTGCAGTAAGGCTGATGAATTAGAAAACACACTTAACACATTTTCATACAAAAATGCTCTTAACATATTTGTGCGCTTAAAAATCGAATGATTGTTTTTATGTTTATTATTATGAACAAATGGACATTCGTCTACAGGAGAAGTAATGGTTCCTATATTTTTCAAGTAAATAGTCAGATTTTTCCTATTGGCCAAAAATAATAAACAAAATGATTCGTTTAATGAGATTATCGCTTGAAATTTCTCGGAGTGTAGAGGTTGGTAGAGCGACAAATTTTAAAAAGAGTACTAGCGGCAAATAGGTAGATTATGAAAAAATAGAAAAATGCGATCGCTTTCACATGATTCAATTTATATTTTCTAATTACATATATAAACTACACCTTTCAGATCTCATAATCCGTACACTCAAAGCAAAATTATTTTTAAATTAAGAAAAAACATATGATATGTATGAATCAATTATTTTCAAATATAATTTGGAACCATATGCGTGTATTTTCAATTCAAAATTGATTACTTCATCTTTTTTTCTAAAATTGTACATTTCAAATAAAAATCAAAATTATTTAATTTTAAATGTGTTTCAAAATGAAATGGATTAGACTGTATTTCGCTCTGCCTGATGAATTTTTAAATGATTTCCGTGTTTTAAAAATAACTAACTAAAAGTTGTTAATTTTTGAAATTAAAATGAATTGAATTGATTTTTTATGAAATTTTATTGATAGTGAGCATTTTAAATTGAACGTAATTCTGTTTATTCTACTTTTTTTTTCAAAATCGTTGTTTCGATTTTATAATGTTTACGTTTATTTTTTCCCTTAAAGTTTTTTCTGAGTGTCATTCAAAACTCGCGCCTGGACATATGGGAAATCCGGCTCTGCCTGCCGAAGTCTTAGAGCACACCAAACAGTGATGAATTGCTCCTCGGTCTGACATTATCGGATAACTAAACTAAGTTATCCAATGATGTCAGACCGAGGAGCCAGTATAAAAACCCTTGTATGATAGAAACACATTCATATAAAACCGATTTTAATATGCAACCAAATTACGTGTGTATATGACGATGTATTGCAAATTTAGTCCTCTGTGACCGTCCTATTTGGATACAATACACACTCTTTCGGTCCATTACAACCACTGTGTTCACCATTTAACTGTAAAATTACTAAAATTCCATTGAAAATGCCCTTCGGCTGCAATTCACCACGTCTCATCGACATCTGATATCACGATAATTTCTCATTAGAGCTCCATGCTCCATAAAATATGATATGAATTTGATATGACACCTATTTATGTGGTCATCTTTTTGTATTTGTTATGGATGGAATCTATTCAACATTATGAAGTAGGTTGCCGCGACACGCCACGTTATACATTGTTTAAATTTATGTGAAATTGTTGTTTTGATTGTTACTCGTCCATGGCTGCACGCATCGTTTCCCATCAAATTCAAGCCAATTGAACACGGTCTGGAATAATTCAAATGAGCTCATAATATACATAATATCGAGCAGTGAACATTATTCTACACATTATCCACCTCCTACATACGTAAACTACTTAATTTATTTATGAATTGAATTGCCCGGCAAAATAAAATTAAAACATATGAACGGGCATGGAGGAATGATGATGATGTCGGATGCCGCCACTATATGGTTACTTACGACCTGGCCTAGAGAGTGTGGGCTAGAATAATATAGACAAGTCAAGCGGTCAACTATCCTACCCATAGCTCAGACGCAGAATCATGCCCTCGCGTCATGCCTGTAAATCACAAATTAGACATACACGGGTCTTAACCTCTTCAATGGATCTACTTTTACATTCTTCGTCATGGTCTGTTCAGCACGGTAAAGTGTATGGTTGAATGTTTTTGAGTGTTGGCATTGAGTCGAATATGTAGTGCAGATTTTATTCTACATGTAAATAACGATTTTGAAATAACACAGATATATCGCATCGTACAGTTAAGGCTAGGTGAAGGGTCGCCCTGGTTTTGCAAACCAGTGCAAAGTGATTTTATCATTATGTAAATATATATACGTACATTGACTACGCTTGGTATCTGAACTATTATGCTGGCATGTAGAGAACAATGTCACTGTGTCCCATAAGAGTTTTAGATCCCTTCGTTGATATATCAAAACAGTCTTTATCAATTCCCATATCGTTAGTCAATATGGATTTCAATTCACCCATCCGTGTTCTCAAATGGGTTGTTATAGTCAACGACAACGATCACTTATGAAATTCTCAAGAGATACCATCCGTCAAGTATTCCAATCATCTCTAGTCTAGATAATTCACAATTCCATGTAGGGTATCTTTTTATTTTTCTTATTTCAAGATATACTCAAGTGGACGTACAAGTAGTACGTGCTTATAGAGCTAGTCGTCTGCTAGAGAGGTAAATCTCGAGAAAGATGGCATAGCTATAAGTAGCGAATATGGTACGAGTGATACAATCGAATAGCTAATATTAATGGGGATATTTTTAAAGTGAACAAAGTGGTCCAGATACGAATAATTTCAGACGTGCTTTATGTGTTTCATATATGTCGTAAAAATATATGTACATAAAAATCATTCCAGAAATAAGCACGATTAAAGTTAGGTACACCTATTGTAAATCAATCGAAATGAGAGTGACGTGGATTTTTAGTATCAAAAGATACTTTCCATAGGTTGACCATTGTTAAAGAAAAAGTTGCGTTCCTATTTTTTCATAAAAAAAAAACATTCTACATAGGCCTACAACTTAATAATGAGACTTTTTTTTTAATTTTGGGCATTTATTCATAGATTTATTCATATAACTAAATTAATCAAAATATTGGCCATCAGCAGCGATAACTTTCTCCCATCTTTCGGGAAGTCTACGAATTCCGTCGCGGAAAAAATCTTGGGTTTTCGAGGCTATCCATGAATCCAGCCAGTTCGTAGTATCCTCATATGAAGTGAAGTGCTGATCAGCCAACGCATGAGTCATCGAAGCGAACAAATAGTAATCAGATGGAGCAATGTCGGGGCTATACGGCGGGTGCGGTATCACTTCCCATTTGGTTGTTTCCAGGTACGTTTTCACGACTCGCGCAACATGAGGGCGAGCATTGTCATGCTGAAGAATTATTTTGCCGTGTCTTTCAGCATATTGTGGCCGTTTTTGACACAATGCTCGACTCAAACGCATCAATTGCAGTCGATAGCGCTGCCCGTCAATGGTTTCATTTGGTTTTAGCAGCTCATAATACACAACACCGAGCTGGTCCCACCAAATGCAGAGCATAAGCTTGGAACCATGAATATTTGGCTTCGCGGTCGATGTTGATTGGTGCGCGGGCGGTCCCCATGATTTCTTTCGCTTTGGGTTACCATGATGTATCCACTTTTCATCGCCGGTCACAATACGATGCAAAAAACCCTTCCGTCGTTGCCTTTGAAGCAGTTGTTCGCACATGCAAAAGCGCCTCTCAACATCTCTTGGCTTCAACTCGTACGGAACCCAGTGGCCTTGCTTTGGGATCATTCCCAGTGATTTTAACCGCTTCGATATGGCTTGCTGAGTCACTTCCAACGAAATTGCGAACTCTTTTTGCGTTTGGCACGAATCTTCTTCGAATAATTTCGTCAATTCTTCGTCTTCAATCTTTTTTGGCTGGGCAGGTCGCACTTCGTCGGTAATGTCGAAATTATCATTTTTGAACCGATGAAACCACCGAAAAAACTGTGCACGCGAAAAAGCATCGTCACCGTAAACTTCCACGAGCAATTGATGACTCAGAGCTGCAGTCTTCTTAGCAAAATAATGCCCAAGTAAAACTTCCCGCAAATGTTGTTTTTTTCGTGAATTTTCGAAACTTTCCATGGTCCGGTAAATGCGTTGTCAACAATCAACACGAAATGTTTATACTGACATTGCCAGCTTATGAATAGAAACTTCAAATGGTATGTATGTCAAAGATGGACTACCATTAGTTTATCGGTGTTGCCATCTCTAAAAAAAGTCTCATTATTAAATTGTAGGTAGAGTTTGTAAGTCATTTGATCAAATGGTCTTTATTATAAAAAATATAAAAAAAAATAATTGACATAACACAAAAATTTACAAAAGTTCCGGAACGAAATACATAATATACATGAGTATGAGCCTCCAGATTATGGAGCTAGACACTATCTCGCTGTCTACATTCTTTAGAAAGGATTCACGAAAAGTAATCCCTTTTCTGTGCAACATAGATACATCTGGTAATAAGGGCAGCAGTTATGATTTCTTGTCCGAGAGGCGTGTTACGTGAAGTTGTTTCTTATGTTCACGGTTCGTTAAGAAACGATTCCACAGAGACATGACAGCTCAGATTTTTATGTCTTTCACGGATTTCCTTCAAGAGTCAAGACCGAAGTGTCTTTTTATGGTATCATACAATATGAAAATAAATCGTGACAACTTTTTTCTTGTAGTGCAGGCAATGCCCAATTTCCATTCATCGTACAAAACAACAATGTTCATAATATGTTCTTCGTATTGCATATTCAAGTAGTCATCGTCATTCCGTTTCTTCGTTCTTTCGCCCTTAGCTTTACTACACAGCACATCATACGTTCATGTCTTCTTGAAAGAACTTCGAGCAACATTGGAAACACGCTTTCGCATGGAGATGACACAACTCTGAGAAAATCACACAAAAACCAATTCAAAACCATATCCACCACCATTTGGCATGTACGAGTGTCCCATGCCACTTTATCGATATATGTAGTCGGCACATTGAGAAGGATAAGCAATACAATACAAAGTATGAATGCAACTTCACAGTACTATAAAAGGAATATGAAGAGCTGCTTTTGCTGAGCCATTTGTGACATAGTTAAAAGAATAAAAACAGAAATACAGCATACGATAGTCCCTTCTATACACGGCGGAAAACTGTAGAGATGTACAACTACTGTACATTATCTGGTCGTCCGTCTCCATCATAATCATCGTCATATCATCAAAAGTGAAGCCAACCCATAAATGTTACACACATATTGTAAATATATATGTTGTGTACTGTGTGAAAGAAGCATGAAAAAATCTGCTAGTTTGAGGATTTCCTACCCATAAAAAGCTATATTGCAAATATATTACAAAATATAACAGAGAGTATATCGTATCGTATTATTATAGAAAATTACAAATTACTTACTACATTCATTTAAATATTTAAACTTATTTTTAGAGATATCCTGATACAATAACAAATATTTTACATTGCCAAACCATCTTAAAGTCCTTACTCTTCTCGTTTTAAGGTCAAATGACTGAAGAGGATACCCAAAATTGCCCATATCTCCGTAAATATTGACCCTAGGGCCATCAAATTTGACCTAAAAATGTTGGTTGCCTTTAGGTGGCTGTATCTCAGAAACGGTGATAGCTAGGACCTTGGTTGTTTCACCAAAATGTAGCCCTAAATACGCTCTACATTGACTTTTTCAAAACCGATTTTCGAAAATTTTCACTTGAAAACACAAAATTGCCCATATCTCCGTCAATATTGACCCTAGAGCAATCAAATTTGACCTAGAAATGTTGGTTACTTTTAGGCGGCTGTATCTCGGAAACGGTGATAGCTAGGACCCTGGTTGTTTCACCAAAATGTAGCCCTAAATACGCTCTAAATTGACTCTTTCAAAACCGATTTTCGAAAATTTTCACTTGAAAACACAAAATTGTCCATATCTCCGTCAATTTTGATCCTAGAGCAGTCAAATTTGGCCTAAAAATGTTGCTAAACTTTAAACGGCTGTAACTGGGAAACGGTGATAGCTAGGACCCTGGTTATTTCAACAAAATGTAGGTCTAAATACGCTCTACATCGACTTTTTCAAAATCCATTTTCGAAAATTTTCACTTGAAAACACAAAATTGCCCATATCTCCGTCAATTTTGATCCTAAAGCAGTCAAATTTGGCCTAAAAATGTTGCTGCACTTTAAACTGCTGTAACTCGGAAACGGTGATAGCTAGGACCCTGGTTGTTTCACCAAAAAGTAGCTCTGAAAACGCTCTAAATCGACTTTTTCAAAATCCATTTTCGAAAATTTTCACTTGATAACACAAAATTGCCCATACCTCCGTCAATTTTGATCCTAGAGCAGTCAAATTTGGCCTAAAAATGTTGCTGAACTTTAAACGGCTGTAACTCGGAAACGGTGATAGCTAGGACCCTAGTTGTTTCACAAAAAAGTAGCTCTGAAGACGTTCTATATCGACTTTTTTAAAATCCTTTTTCGAAAATTTTCACTTGAAAGCACAAAATTGCCCATATCTCCGTCAATTTTGATCCTAGAGCAGTCAAATTTGGCCTAAAAATGTTGCTGAACTTTAAACGGCTGTAACTCGGAAACGGTGATAGCTAGGACCCTGGTTGTTTTACCAAAATGTAGCTCTAAATACGCTCTACATCGACTTTTTCAGAATCCATTTTCGAAAATTTTCACTTGATAACTCCAAATTGCCCATATCTCCGTCAATTTTGATCCTAGCAGTCAAATTTGGCCTAAAAATGTTGCTGAATTTTAAACGGCTTTAACTCGGAAACGGGGATAGCTAGGACCCTGGTTGTTTCACCAAAAAGTAGCTCTGAATACGCTCTACATCGACTTTTTCAAAATCCTTTTTCGAAAATTTTCACTTGATAACACAAAATTGCCCATATCTCCGTCAATTTTGATCCTAGAGCAGTCAAATTTGGCCTAAAAATGTTGCTGAACTTCAAATGGCTGTAACTCGGAAACGGTGATAGCTAGGACCCTGGTTGTTTCACCAAAAAGTAGCTCTGAATACGTTCTACATCGACTTTTTCAAAGTCCATTTTCGAAAATGTTCACTTGATATCACAAAATTGCCCATATCTCCGTCAATTTTGATCCTAGAGCAGTCAAATTTGGCCTAAAAATGTTGCTGAATGTGGCTGTAACTCGGAAACGGTGATAGCTAGGACCCTGGTTGTTTCACCAAAAAGTAGCTCTGAATACGCTCTACATCGACTTTTTCAAAATCCACTTTCGAAAATTTTCACTTGATATAACAAAATTGCCCGTATCTGAACTTTAAACGGCTGTAACTCGAAAACGGTGATAGCTAGGAGGTTGTTTCACCAAAATGTGGCTGTAAATACGCTCTACATCGACTTTTTCAAATTCCATTTTCGAAAATTTTCACTTGATAACACAAAATTGCCCATATCTCCGTCAATTTTGATCCTAGAGCAGTCAAATTTGGCCTAAAAATGTTGCTGAACTTTAAATGGCTGTAACTCGGAAACGGTGATAGCTAGGACCCTGGTTGTTTCACCAAAAAGTAGCTCTGAATACGCTCTACATCGACTTTTTCAAAATCCATTTTAGAAAATTTTCACTTGATATAACAAAATTGCCCGTATCTCCGTCAATTTGATCCTGGAGCAGTCAAATTTGGCCTAAAAATGTTGCTGAACTTTAAACGGCTGTAATTCGAAAACGGTGATAGCTAGGACCCTGGTTGTTTCACCAAAAAGTAGCTCTGAATACGCTCTACATCGACTTTTTCAAAATCCTTTTTCGAAAATTTTCACTTGAAAACACAAAATTGCCCATATCTCCGTCAATTTTGACCCTAGAGCAGTCAAATTTGGCCTAAAAATGTTGCTGAACTTTAAATGGCTGTAACTCGGAAACGGTGATAGCTAGAACCCTGGTTGTTTCACCAAAAAGTAGCTCTGAATACGCTCTACATCGACTTTTTCAAAATCCTTTTTCGAAAATTTTCACTTGAAAACACAAAATTGCCCATATCTCCGTCAATTTTGACCCTAGAGCAGTCAAATTTGGCCTAAAAATGTTGCTGAACTTTAAACGACTGTAACTCGAAAACGGTGATAGCTAGGACCCTGGTTGTTTCACCAAAATGTGGCTGTAAATACGCTCTACATCGACTTTTTCAAATTCCATTTTCGAAAATTTTCACTTGATAACACAAAATTGCCCATATCTCCGTCAATTTTGATCCTGGAGCAGTCAAATTGGGCCTAAAAATGTTGCTGAACTTTAAACGGCTGTAACTCGGAAATGGTGATAGCTAGGACCCTGGTTGTTTCACCAAAATGTAGCTCTCAATACGCTCTACATCGACTTTTTGAAAATCCATTTTCGAAAATTTTCACTTGATAACACAAAATTGCCCATATCTCTGATCCTAGAGCAGTCAAATTGGCCTAAAAATGTTCCTGAACTTTAAACGGCTGTAACTCGGAAACGGTGATAGCTAGGACCCTGGTTGTTTCACCAAAAAGTAGCTCTGAATACGCTCTACAGCGACTTTTTCAAAATCCATTTTCGAAAATTTGATAACACAAAATTGCCCATATCTCCGTCAATTTTGATCCTAGAGCAGTCAAATTTGGCCTAAAAATGTTGCTAAACTTTAAACGGCTGTAACTCGGAAACGGTGATAGCTAGGACCCTGGTTTTTTCACCAAAATGTAGGTCTAAATACGCTCTACATCGACTCTTTCAAAATCCATTTTCGAAAATTTTCACTTGATATAACAAAATTGCCCGTATCTCCGTCAATTTGATCCTGGAGCAGTCAAATTTGGCCTAAAAATGTTGCTGAACTTTAAACGGCTGTAATTCGAAAACGGTGATAGCTAGGACCCTGGTTGTTTCACCAAAAAGTAGCTCTGAATACGCTCTACATCGACTTTTTCAAAATCCACTTTCGAAAATTTTCACTTGATATAACAAAATTGCCCGTATCTGAACTTTAAACGGCTGTAACTCGAAAACGGTGATAGCTAGGAGCCTGGTTGTTTCACCAAAATGTGGCTGTAAATACGCTCTACATCGACTTTTTCAAATTCCATTTTCGAAAATTTTCACTTGATAACACAAAATTGCCCATATCTCCGTCAATTTTGATCCTAGAGCAGTCAAATTTGGCCTAAAAATGTTGCTGAACTTTAAATGGCTGTAACTCGGAAACGGTGATAGCTAGGACCCTGGTTGTTTCACCAAAAAGTAGCTCTGAATACGCTCTACATCGACTTTTTCAAAATCCATTTTAGAAAATTTTCACTTGATATAACAAAATTGCCCGTATCTCCGTCAATTTGATCCTGGAGCAGCCAAATTTGGCCTAAAAATATTGCTGGACCCTGGTTGTTTCACCAAAAAGTAGCTCTGAATACGCTCTATATCGACTTTTTCAAAATCCATTTTCGAAAATTTTCACTTGATAACACAAAATTGCCCATATCTCTGTCAATTTTGATCCTAGAGCAGTCAAATTTGGCCTAAAAATGTTGCTGAACTTTAAACGGCTGTAACTCGGAAATGGTGATAGCTAGGACCCTGGTTGTTTCACCAAAATGTAGCTCTCAATACGCTCTACATCGACTTTTTGAAAATCCATTTTCGAAAATTTTCACTTGATAACACAAAATTGCCCATAACTCCGTCAATTTTGATCCTAGAGCAGTCAAATTTTGCCTAAAAATGTTGCTGAACTTTAAACGGCTGTAACTCGGAAATGGTGATAGCTAGGACCCTGGTTGTTTCACCAAAATGTAGCTCTCAATACGCTCTACATCGACTTTTTGAAAATCCATTTTCGAAAATTTTCACTTGATAACACAAAATTGCCCATATCTCTGATCCTAGAGCAGTCAAATTGGCCTAAAAATGTTCCTGAACTTTAAACGGCTGTAACTCGGAAACGGTGATAGCTAGGACCCATTTTCGAAAATTTGCACTTGATAACACAAAATTGTCCATATCTCCATCAATTTTGATCCTAGAGCAGTCAAATTTGGCCTAAAACTGTTGCTGAACTTTAAATGGCTGTAACTCGGAAACGGTGATAGCTAGGACCCTGGTTGTTTCACCAAAAAGTAGCTCTGAGTACGCTCTACATCGACTTTTTCAAAATCCATTTTCGAAAATTTTCACTTGATATCACAAAATTGCCCGTATCTCCGTCAATTTTGATCCTGGAGCAGTCAAATTTGGCCTTAAAATGTTGCTGAACTTTAAACGGCTGTAACTCGGAAACGGTGATAGCTAGAACCCTGGTTGTTTAACCAAAAAGTAGCTCTGAATACGCTCTACATCGACTTTTTCAATATCCATTTTCGAAAATTTTCACTTGATAACACAAAATTGCCCATATCTCCGTCAATTTTGATCCTAGAGCAGTCAAATTTGGCCTAAAAATGTTGCTGAACTTTAAACGGCTGTAACTCGGAAACGGTGATAGCTAGGACCCTAGTTGTTTCACCAAAATGTAGGTCTAAATACGCTCAACATCGACTTTTTCAAAATCCATTTTCGAAAATGTTCACTTGATAACACAAAATTGCCCATATCTCCGTCAATTTTGATCCTAGAGCAGTCAAATTTGGCCTAAAAATATTGCTGAACTTTAAACGGCTGTAACTCGGAAACGGTGATAGCTAGAATCCTGGTTGTTTCACCAAAAAGTACCTCTGAATACGCTCTACATCAACTTTTTCAAAATCCATTTTCGAAAATTTTCACTTGATAACACAAAATTGCCCATATCTCCGTCAATTTTGACCCTAGAGCAGTCAAATTTGGCCTAAAAATGTTGCTGAACTTTAAACGGCTGTAACTCGTAAACGGTGATAGCTAGGACCCTGGTTGTTTCACCAAAAAGTAGCTCTGAATACGCTCTACTTCGACTTTTTCAAAATCCATTTTCGAAAATTTTCACTTGATAACACAAAATTGCCCATATCTCCGTCAATTTTGATCCTAGAGCAGTCAAATTTGGCCTAAAAATGTTGCTGAACTTTAAACGACTGTAACTCGGAAACGCTGATAGCTAGGACCCTGGTTGTTTCACCAAAATGTAGCTCTAAATACGCTCTACATCGACTTTTTCAAAATCCATGTTCGAAAATGTTCACTTGAAAACACAAAATTGCCCATATCTCCGTCAATTTTGATCCTAGAGCAGTCAAATTTGGCCTAAAAGTGTTGCTGAACTTTAAACGGCTGTAACTCGGAAACGGTGATAGCTAGGACCCTGGTTGTTTCACCAAAATGTAGGTCTAAATACGCTCTACATCGACTTTTTCAAAATCCAGTTTCGAAAATGTTCACTTGATAACACAAAATTGCCCATATCTCCGTCAATTTTGATCCTAGAGCAGTCAATTTTGGCCTAAAAATGTTGCTGAACTTTAAACGGCTGTAACTCGGAAACGGTGATAGCTAGGACTATAGTTGTTTCACCAAAATGTAGGTCTAAATACGCTCTACATCGACTTTTTCAAAATCCATTTTCGAAAATGTTCACTTGATAACACAAAATTGCCCTTATCTCCGTCAATTTTGATCCTAGAGCAGTCAAATTTGGCTTAAAAATCTTGCTGAACTTTAAACGGCTGTAACTCGGAAACGGTGATAGGTAGGACCCTGGTTGTTTCACCAAAAAGTAGCTCTGAATACGCTCTACATCGACTTTTTCAAAATCCATTTTCGAAAATTTTCACTTGATAACACAAAATTGCCCGTATTACCGTCAATTTTGATCCTAGAGCAGTCAAATTTGGCCTAAAAATGTTGAATGCTGAACTTTAAACGGCTGTAACTCGGAAACGGTGAAAGCTAGGACCCTGGTTGTTTCACCAAAAAGTAGCTCTCAATACGCTCTACATCGACTTTTTCAAAATCCATTTTCGAAGATGTTCACTTGATAACACAAAATTGCCCATATCTCCGTCAATTTTGATCCTAGAGCAGTCAAATTTAGCCTAAAAATGTTGCTGAACTTTAAACGGCTGTAACTCGGAAACGGTGATAGCTAGGACCCATTTTCGATAATTTTCACTTGATAACACAAAATTGCCCATATCTTCGTCAATTTTATCCTAGAGCAGTCAAATTTGGCCTAAAAATGTTGCAGAACTTTAAACGGCTGTAACTCGGAAACGGTGATAGCTAGAACCCTGGTTGTTTCACTAAAAAGTAGCTCTGAATACGCTCTACATCGACTTTTTCAAAATCCATTTTCGAAAATTTTCACTTGATAACACAAAATTGCCCATATCTCCGTAAATATTGACCCTAGAGCAGTCAAATTTGGGCTGAAAATATTGGTCACATTTAAGGTACATTTTCCTCGACACGACGGCGCGGCGGCGACTCGCTCATTTCATATAAAAACTCGTTTTTCTCTCATTTTTTGCACTCTGTAAATCAGGAAATCGCTCGGAGAGCATCATTCTTAAAAACGATGTACTTTTGTATAATTTGTGTACCCGCACTAAATGGGAACAGGGACGGCAGCGGAGGGCTCCACGGCTGTTTCGGGTGATGCAGAGGCTGCGCCCCAACATTACAATAACGACATAGTTTGACATTTCCATCCAAAAAGATCGCTTGCCGACAATACGCTAAAGGCTAAACAATTTTGCATGACCGAAGTAGGCATGGGGCTATAATCTCGACAAATAATATCCTCAATTTCGACTGTTTACAGAATATCCAATATACGGAAATACACTAATGCCTACTGAGGCCATTTCAACTTCATTATGTAATTGCTGACACGAGCGCTCTCGCATAATCTAATTCTAATGGAATAAAAAAAGGTTGGAACCAAAACTATTAATAGATGCACAGACAAAAATATCCATATGAAAAATTCCTCTCAATGAGATGTTAAAATTTTAAACAATTTCACTTACATAACACCGACACAGACTCAGTTCAGCTCGCCTTATTAAGACTTTTAACATTGGCCACCAATTAGAGCAATCGACATATACATTTTACAGCACACTATACAACCATAATCTCCCCACAGCGCTCACCGTAACAGTATCCACAAGTTTCCAAGAAGAGTATTTTAAATGAAAACGAAAACATAAACAGCGTTTTGCATCAATCCAGTATGAGCATGTAATATGCCAGGCCAGCATTGGCAGCTCCTCGTAAATATCCCCCCGAAAAAGATAACACAGTGCACACACACTCTACATGACTACCCCCATCCCATACAGTGCCTCTATTACAAGCCTGACAAAACGCAGCATGAGTTGGAGCATATGTCGAAAGGGAGTGCAATGTAAAAATGCGCTTCTCGTCATCATCTTTGCGGCAATAGCCCCTGCCCGTTTCACATGTGTGCGGTACCGCCTGTGTGTATTTGACCCTCTTTTTTATCAGCTCAGGCCCTCTAGGATAAATGCCCGTCTCCACTTTGCAAGCAAACTAAATAAAGCGACTTCAGCCCACCCCGGCATCCGCGCCGTCCCTGTACAAAACACTCTTGTCTGTTGTCTCTGACCGTGCACAGTCATGCACTCCACTCTATTATTCTGTGGCCCCATACAGTTTGCCTTGGTCCGTTCTCGTTTCCTTCTCTTTTTGCCTGGTCTTCGTCAATCTTTATGGTAACCAACCATTTTCACCCTCTTCGCCCGCAGTCGTTTTCCAACTGCCACCAGACATTTATTCGTCGACTCCACGTGGAGTCTATTGCCGTTATACTTCAACACACCCATGTAGCTATGTATTTCTCGCTTGGACCCATTATCAATGGGAATTACAGATTATACTCTACTGTTGGCCAGGGGTGGCGGAAGAGGGGAGGGAAAACGAGAACCAGGCAAAAAAATGTATACGGGAAAAATATAAAAGGCTGGTCGGGTCTGGAATGGCTGATTCAAATATGTATGTGTGTGCGAGGCTTCGTGTTTTTGTTGTTCTTTCCTTTTTATACGACTGCATCCCTTGCGTTCTAACGTCCCTACGGATGCGGGACTGTGGAAAAATATCGCCCGAATGCTCTCGGGGACAAGGCAGGTCATCATCATCATTGTAGACCGTGCGGATTAATAAAAGGAATATATAGAAGGGAGAAAAACACCCTCTCTGAGCCTGAACCTGCCGCGAGCTATTCACAAAACAACACAACCATCAGGCAACTTGCAAGAACCGTCGTCGCGTCGGTCGTATAGAAAAAAAAACCCGAGCGGCTGAATACGAAAAAAGGACGTATACAAAAAAGAAAAACGGAAAAGAAGCAATTTACAAACGCGATGGAATGAAGGACTCTTCCATGTTATGTGCGGGCATTTTTTTCCGTAGAACTAAATTTTTCTCCGTTCTGCGAGTTTGTACTCTTCTGCTGGCTTTTTGTTTGTGGCATGTTCGAATAACGATCCATTCGCTTTTTTATTTTGAGTACCTATGTTCATGTTTTATGGTTTGGTTTTAGAGCTGCCGGAATTACGACGGGGTGTCTACAAATGCAAAGGATTCGTTTCATCCTTCACCCTGAGGAGGATGACGTGTCACTTTCTTCGCCTTTTCTGAATAATCCGTGGGCATGTATTAACTACACATTAAGAAAGCAAAACGGAGAAAACGAGCTCGCTTTACTCGTATTTTATAAGGGAGGGAGGATGCCTAATTCTTTTCCTGGATTGAAGAATGCTGTTTATTGACGGCAATCTGACTGTCGGAGGAAGGGTCAGGGTGTTAAAATAAAGCATGGGTTGCAATCATCACATACACGGAACAGTGAAGAGATTGTCCTTTTCTAGTTTTAGTTTTTTCATAAATTTGAAGTAACTGGAATGACTGTTGTGGTTTAGTATCTAGCGTTTGTAGGATTATGGAACATATGACATTCTATAGCTTCACGAGGCAACCGCTGGAATCAGTCATTACACAGCGCGGTCATGTTCTACGTGCACGGTTTTCCGAGGAATCGAGATATCAAAATATTTTTTATTTTTTTTTTATTTTATTGCCGGCTCTCATGTAGTCATTACTGTTCCTGGCGAGCTATGTTTAAATTCTCAGTGTTATGTGGCCCATATGCCCATCTGAAGATGCATGATCAGGGCGTAAATGATTAAAGATCGGAGCACCTTATTTGCTAGCCCTACCGGAGTTGTGATTAACAATATTTAGGCAGAATATATTCTTTTTCCAGCTTTCTGCAATTAATAAAAAACACCATCATTCTATGAAGGAACAGGGATATAATCCGTAGCAATAGCTCCTTTCGTTAATTCTGCTTCTGAACAGTTGAAGGATGGCAACGACCAAGCCGCCCAACAAAGTATCCCTTCGTCATTAGGCATAGGCACTGAATGAAGAAACTCTTGCAATGGGAGACAAGGATCTATGTATTTGGCACTCGATGTAAGTGGTACTTCATGCTAGTGAGGGGTAGCCACAAAGCAGTTAGCGAATATACTCTCCCATCAGCTTTTATCTGAAAAACTCGAGTTTTAAGAATCGCCTTAAAATAAAATGTTTCCAGTTAATTGTCACAAGAACTGTTTAATGTATTTCTACTTAAAAAAAAATTCCGGCCCGTCCTCCCCTTAAAAACTACCCCTGTCAAGTTGCACTACCACCGGCGAAGTTAAGAATTGCCTTAAAACAAAATGTATTTAATTTCCACTTACAAAACATTTATCGGGCTCCTCTTACCCCTTAACTAAAGCAAGAACACATTTTGCTTTAGAGCGATTCTTAAAACGAGTTTTCAAGGTAAACGCTGACCTTGGAAACTCGAGCTTTACGAATCGCTTGAAAACAAAATGGGTTATTTTAAGGGGTAAGAGGGGCACGACAAATTACATATTTGAAAATGCGGATATCTTAATCAACCCTTTCGACAATTAAAACTAAAATAAAGTGGCCATACTCCCGAAGGCCCAATGCTATACACATTGCCCAATTCGGTTTTCAGGCAAACCCTCAATCATACTATTTTTGTTGGAAAATATGTTACAAATCTTAAAACCTTATTTTAAGAAACGGAGCAGGTGGTGTCTATTTATTTAAAAGCTTTGATTTGTTTCGTTTGTGGCAATAGGTAAACTAATACTTCGTTGGGTGGACAATTCTTAAGCGGTTAGCTTATTACATGGCAAATCTACGGAGTGGAGTCCTCCAGAGCAATGTAAGTGTCGCTTATCCTGGTTGCGATGTTTCTGGACAAGGCTATAAGAAAATTTATCTGGAAATCTTTGAAGAGTCCTTTAGTATGCATTTTCGTATAGAGGTTGATGTTTTCCATCGTTTTGTGAAAAATTATAATTTTTTATTCCACGGCTGTAACTTTAGAGCTTTGGCCGCCATAGAGGCTTAACATTTTTACCTAATATACCAAGGCAGTACGGTGCTCTATACAAATCTGCCAAAAATTAAAAAAAAAATCGCTCCGACTTATGGACAATTTTCGATTAGAAAACACAGATATTCTCTCCAGTAATGACTGCCCTATGCAAATTACCACCGACTTAAGAAATGGTTTCTTGAAGCTAGAAAAATATTTTAATCAGTGGAAAATCAAATTGAACAAAAACAAGACAGAGGCAATATGTTCTTCACAAGGAATAGAAAACCTGACTCGATACCAAGTGATCCTATACAATTAGATACTGACTGATTCAATAAACTGAAAGTTCGATCATATAAAATATCTGGGCATATTTCTTGATAAAACGTTGAGTTTTAGACACAACACCGATGCCATAATTAAGAAAACTGATGTCATGATAAAAACTTTTTATCCTTTAATTAACCGAAGGTCCCCCATGTCGATTGAAAACAAATTGTTGCTGTTCAAAATGATATTCCAACCAGTATTACTCTATGGGGCTGGAGCGTGGGGAACATGTGCCGCAACTCATATCGGTAACCTACAGAAAAAACAGAATAAAATCTTAAAAATGCTTCATGATCTTGCTTTTTATTTCTCCACATCACGCTTGCATTCCATTTCAAATGTACGTCTTCTGGACACCAAAATTGCACATATTATGATTAATTTCAATTTATCCTGTGTATACTCCTCCAACCCCTTATATACGAACTTGCCATACCTTTAGACTTTAACCAAGTCACCGTTTATTTGAAGTATGGTACTTTAATTTTAGTATGCTCTTCAAGCACATATCGTTTAATTATGTACGAGTATACGTACATACTCGTACAGTTTTAAGCATGTTAAGTTACATTAAGTTAGGTTAGTATTTAATTTTATTAATTATTTTTCCTCTTAAATTAGTCATTGATCCAAAAACTTTATAATTATTTGTTTCTTATTATATTTCGCCCTGTGGCATGGGTCAAGAATAATGCCTCCGCTTCCTCCGGCGTGTCGTAGAAGGCGACTAATGGGGCAGGGGAGAATAAAACTCTCCTGGGTTTCGTACAAATCACCGCAATTGCGCGCGACGTTGTTTGTGCTAAATTGTGTGGATATGTACGAAACTTAATATAAATTGACCCCTGTGGTGTTGGGGTTAGAATTATGCCACAGCGTTCCCGGCTTGTCGTAGAAGGCGACTTGAGGGATAGGGTGTGTAGGCTTGTAACTTGCATACCTGAAACTAAACTACACTCGAAACATTGAACGAGCCTCGGATACCACGGTCTGATTTACCGGCAACGACTTTTGGCTACAAACAACGGACTACGATTGGTTTTTGGAACGTTCGAACTATGTGGGGTGAGTGCAGTAGTACGAGACTCACGGAAGTCGAGCGGGAAATGACCGCATATAGAATTTCGATATTAGGACTGAGCGAAACAAGATGGACCGGTTCGGGAACGACCTTATCACCTAGTTCCCAAACTGTGCTGCTTTACTCTGGTAGTGAACTTGAATCCTCACCCAGAATGGCTGGAGTCGGCATCCCTTTGAACAAGGAAGCTCGCCAATCTCTCATAGATTGGAGGCCTATTTCCGACCGAATAATAACTGCCAGATTCAAGTCCAGAGTAAGAAACATTACTATTATTCAGTGCTACGCCCCGACTGAGTCAGCCGACCAGCATGCTAAGGACGCCTTTTACCACCTGCTTGGCGACACCTTCGACAAGGCTCCCAGAGGTGACAAAAAAAATTATTATGGGGGATCTCAATGCTAAAATTGGGTCTGACAATGTTGGATTGGAACATCTAATGGGCAATCACGGTCTGGGTGTCAGGAACGACAATGGCGAGTTGTTCGTAGAGTTCTGTAACTCTCGTCAGTTTGTCATTGGCGGCACCCTGTTCAAACACAAACCTTGCCATTTAGCAACATGGATATCTCCAGATGGCCGAACAGAGAACCAGGTTGACCATATAGCCATCTCCAAGACATGGAGGAATTGTCTCATGGACGTCAGGGCTAAGCGTGGTGCTGATGTAGGCAGCGATCACCAACTTGTCATCGCTAAAATTCGCTTGCGAACCGCTGCTGTTTGTCGCACACAAAACGAGCGTGTATTGCCGCGATTCAATGTGCAAAAGCTTAAAGAACCATCAACAATACGCGCAGTTTCTAGCGCATTGCGCGAGGTAGCTAATGCACAAACGCCAGATGCTTCTTCTATTGATGATAGATGAAACATTGTGAAGGAAGCTTTTCTATCCTGTGGCGAGACATTTGTGGGCAGACTACAGCGAGGTAGGAGACCATTTATCAGTGATGATACATGGTCTCTGATAACTACACGGAAGAGGATTAAAGAACAAATAAACTCGGCTACTGATAATTCAGTCAAGCAACAACTGAGGACCGAGTACAGTTCTTTTCAAAAAAGAGTGCAGAGGAGCGTTAGACGTGATAAACGCAACAACATCAACGCGTTAGCTTTGGAGGCAGAAGATGCGGCTTACCGTGGGGACAGTGGAACCCTTTACAAGCTCATAAAGCCACTGACTGGTAAATCTTTTACCAATTAGCATCCTGTAAAAGATAAAGACGGGTCTCTGCTAGTCACAGATGAACAACAACTGCGCCGATGGAGAGAGCATTTCATGGAGGTTCTTAACAATCTCCAATCTCCACCGGAGACAGTAAGTCTTCCGCAAATGGCCAGAATTAACACCGGTGTACCATCCAAGCTGGAAATAACTAAGGCCCTTCAATCATTGGAAGCAGGTAAGGCCCCGGGGGCAGACGGTATCCCGATGGAATTTTTTAAAGCGGACATCAACGCTACAGCGGATATTCTTCTTCCCCTTATCCAAGAGTGTTGGACAACCGAGAACCTCCCTCAAGAATGGAAGAAGGGCGTCATTATTAAAATCCCCAAAAAGGAAGTCTCAAGGATTGCAATAATTGGCGTGGAATCTGTCTCCTCCCTGCAGTGTCTAAACTGATGGCCAAAATAATCTTGGACCGGATCAAGAAAACGATCGACCGCACTTTGAACAATGAACAAGCTGGTTTTCGTGAGGGTTTTTCATGTAGCGATCATATCAACACCCTCCGAATTATTATTGAAAAATCCGCTGAATGGAGATCCCCGTTACATCTATTGTTCATTGACTTCGAGAAGGCGTTTGACAGCATCGACCGGGCTTATATCTGGACAGCCTTACGTAGGAGAGGCATACCAGAGAAACTGATTGCCATCATAAAGGAGTCCTATAACGGAGCCCAATGTCACGTCTTGCACAAGGGCGAATTGTCTAGTCCTTTTGAGGTGAACAATGGAGTTAGACAAGGTTGTATTTTATCACCAATACTGTTCCTTATTACCATCAACGACGTAATCTGCGACGCTCTAGGCGACCATAAAAGTAAGGGTATCAGGTGGAAATTATTTGATTACCTTCAGCACCTGGACTATGCCGACAACATTTGCCTTCTTTCAAACACCGCAGATAATCTGTCTCAAATGACAGATGCTTTGCATCGTGAAAGTCGAAGTGCTGCTTTAAAAATTAATGCCGCTAAGACGAAATACCTGAGCTTGACATCAGAAAGGCAAAGAAACATTTCTATCTCCGGACAGCAGATAGAAAAAGTCGAGAACTATACTTACCTTGGGAGCGTAGTGACAGCGGATGGTGGGGCTGATGCCGATGTAGAGTCGCGCATAAATAAAGCCCGAGCAGTATTTTGCAGTTTGACTCCTCTCTGGCAAAACAAAAACATCTCCAGAAATACCAAACTCCGGATCTTCGAAAGCAATGTAAAATCCTTGCTTTTATATGGGTGTTCCACTTGGAAGGTGACCAGTGATATTACAACCAAACTACAAACTTTCGTGAATCAGTGCCTTCGACGCATCCTACAAATTCGCTGACCTGAGGTAATCTCTAACGACGACCTCCTCCAAATTACTGGCCAAAATAGGATAGGCATCGACATCAAAAGGCGGAAGTGGCAGTGGATAGGTCACACACTTCGAAAAGAGCCAAAAAACATTGCAAGACAGGCTCTAGATTGGAATCCTCAGGGAACCGATGCAAGGCGTCGTGTGGGAAGACCCAAAAATACGTGGAGAAGATCTGTTGAGGCAGAGGGAAAATCTATAGGCAAATCGTGGGACCAGCTAAAGGCGATGGCTGCTAATAGACAGAGGTGGAAAAGAGGCGTAGTCAATGCCCTATGCCGCACTAGGGGTCAAAAGGAATCAGAGAGCGATTATATTTTAAGTATAGTTGAAAGAGTAATACTCAACCACTTGCATGATTATACATTATTATTATACCCAAACTTAATGCCCGGTTGAATAATGAATTGAATTTAATTGAAAACACAGATAGGTGCTTTTGGGGGAAATGTGAGCGCCAGCCGCCAAATAGCACTACAAACTACAAAATGCCAATTCGGAAAGATCGGTCAAAGTGTTCTGGAGCTATCGAAGATGAACGATTGCCAAACATAAAAGCGTGATTATCTTGCTAATATCGATCGTACAAGAGTCTAAGTTTACACCTTAAATAGAATCTTCGAATTGAAATTTTCACCAAATATGGCAGTGCGGTGCTCCACCTTTTTGCCAAATTTCAAAATGGTTGCACAAATTATATAGGCAATTTTCGATTAGAAATGACAAAAGTGCGATTTGGGCAGCTGTTTCTATCGAACAGGAATAGGTAGGACTTCAAGATATGGAGGAAAATGTAGTAGCTCTACAAGTGCGTTAAATTTCAGACAAATCGACCACCCGAGTTATCGAAAATGAACATTTGCCAAATGAAAGTGCGATTGTCTTGCTAAAAACGCCTTTAAAACATACTAGACTGAGCGCACAGGCCTTACCGGGCCTTACCGAAGAGCTTATTAGGTTTCTTTGTGGGGCATTGGGATTGGGAATGCTGTACAGTTTGCTGTACTAATGATGTACGACAGATCCAAATGCTGTACTGTACGTCTGGCCAGCTTACCCTAAAACAATCTACATATATTTGTATCTCCTTTCTCTCAAACTTCTGCCAAAATGGATATTTGTACGCTTGCTCGATTATTTCTGGCAATTATAAAGGGTACAAAGAATCAAAAAAGTTATAGTGAATTATGATATGATTAATCGAGAAATTGTGAGCCACTTTTGAAGTTTGTTGTATGATTCATTAAAAAAAAAATATACTTATGGATATCTACCTTGCATAATTTAAGGCCAATTTAACTATTTCTGCCTGTTACGTTACAACTAAATTAATTACAACGGATTTAATACAGGAACATTGTCATTCGCGCATTTGGTGTCTGTTCGTTTGTATTGTATGGAGATTCGCGGTTCTGGCATCTTTTCTTTGGACATTCGCGAAACGTGTTTCCCTTTTCTCAATGAAGGAACCGGTTTTAGTTTTTGTTGGCTTTATAATAGATTCGTCATTGAATATAAGGTTAAAAATCAAATATCGAAATCTCGAAAGTTTCGCGGTTCGGGCATATTGGCGACGACATAATATACCCGCATTAATGTATTTTTGGTCCATTCCATGTCCACATTGTTGCTTTGTATATTTAAAAAAATATTCCAATCCGACTTTAACATCCTGCCAAATCCGGCTATCTCCGATCTCTTGACTTGTCCCGATAAGACAAAACACTGTCACATATCTGTAACTGAACCGCGATATATCTGTCGCATCACACGATACCAGTTATTGATATAAACTTAAACATCAGTTAAATTCTTATGCAAATGACTACCGCAACCAGCGAAGCCGCATTAACAACGTGTGGTCGTCGTACGATACGCGATATAATGAGAGTCAGGTTTTAGTGTATACATACCTACTGTATCCGTTGTATACGTGGTAATACCACAATTACAAGTCTGCAACCACACTATAAAGCCATTAGCTCTACACAGCCTTGAAACATTAACGCACCTTTTTATCGCATCTTAACAGACCGTGAGTATACCTATGGTTCACTAAAAGGTAAAAACCCTGTCCCTGTTGCCTATATGTAGATGCAAATATTAAAGCGCTTTGACTTGACTGCCGCGTCGAAAACATAAAAGTGCCCTTCTGCTCTGGTGCTTTTTCCTCTACACTTCATGTTTCGTTCTTACTGTACGTTAGCCTAAGAAAAATAACCCAAAATATGGCCATCGAGCGGCAAAAATCAAACATCTCTGGACTTTCGCAGGATGGTTGGGGATGGAATCCTGATTATGGGAAGAAAAGTCCTGACCGATTTGTGTCCGCAACCTTGTTAAAAGGGGGAGGGAGGAGCAGGAGTTAAATTTTGGCTTATCACCATTTGAGGGCACCAATATTCCACGCACCAAGAATCAGCTGAATAGGATAAAAACTAAGAGTACCTCCCATACAAAGTGACCCACCAGGAGTTTGCTCAACGCACTACTCATTTTATAAATCGACGAGTACTGTAAAACAAAGTTGGGTTGGGTTACTTTGTATGGGACGAACCCTTAGTTTTGATCTGATTAAGCTGATTTTTGGTGGGTATAACGGTACCCTCAAATGGCGATAAACCAAAATTTAATCTTCTGCTCCACTTTTAACGAGAGCTACGGAGATGCCGTTTTGCCAATTTCAAATGGGGGGATAATGGAGGTTCACACACTAAATTTCTTAATCGGAGCGACTCAATTTTCGGCAAAATTATCCTCGACTAAATCTTAATACACACACTAAATTTTATGGTCTAGTATGCTTTCTTTCGAGAGTTATGGAGCTACATATTAAAAAATGTCCAAAATGATAATACACTAAATTATTATTATTTAGTCTAGCGCCTAATTTTCCCAAAAAAGGTCAGACGATTTGTCTGTATCTTTTGCCGTTTGGGAAATAATCGCTAAGAACTCAAAAAATACCCTTTCCCCCCTTTTTCAAGGTTGCGGATCCCTAATCGGTCAGGACTTTTTTTTTTCATAATAAGGAGGTTATAGCCAACTATCCTGCAAAAATCCGGAGATGTTTGATTTTTGCCCACCAAATTTCATATTTTTCTTCGACTAAGTAGGTACCTACTGTACTCGTATAGTCGTTCCCTGGGCTGTTGAGTGTCGCTTTTTACGAGCTGTTCTTTTACCATGTTATTGGCATTTTCCTTGTTCGTATTATGTTCAGGTTTCAAACGTGTTCTTTTTTGCTCTAAGCCTTTTTTTCCTCGTCACTACATAATCCCCACAAAGTACTTAATCTTGAAAGGTTCTCCATCGAAAAGGCGACTGGGCAAATCGAAGATACCTTGTCGCTTGTCGGCTGCAGCCTACACACTTGCGAAAAGTGTAGCTTTTTTGAGTTGTGCCGTAATCGCCATTTGCGGAAAAATATCGCCAACGACAAGCATATGTATAGCAGTGACTGTATATATAGGATAGGAACATTTGGAGAAAAAACAAACCAACCAACCTGGGGAAGCAATAGTTTCAATGAAAGAATATAGCGAGTAGTAAATCCTTTCTTGTCGTTACCATCATATTCCATGCAGTAGTAGAGTACTCCTTAGTAATTGTTTGCCGTTTGTCGCAAAGACGAGTCGTACGTAAAAGGAACATTGCTACTTTTTGTTACCTTCACCAAATTATGTACATATCGAAGTTTTTTCGTTTCCCATTTTAGGATATTCTTCGATTTTATAAAATTGGTAAACATTTTATTGCAGATTAGTATAGTACAATTGGCTCAAAAAAAGCCCAAACCCAAACATAAAAAAAAATTGGATGCCAAATTGTTGAATAATCTGCCAAGTATACGCAGTAAAAAGTTACAGTAAATTGCGTCATAGGTTAATGGGGGAGGGGGTGGTAAAGGGGTGAAAATTCAGTTTTTTGTAAATATCTAGAAAACTGTAAGTCTGACCGGAAAAAATCTTGAGTACGAAATGAACTACACCAAATTACCTTTGTAATGATATATAATACTCTAGACTTTTTTTTTTACCCTAGACCCAAAAGTATAATGGCGAATTTACATGTTTTGAGTTTTACATTTCGCACTGTAACTCTTGATAGAATAGATTTAGAGTCATACGATTTTGTCCATATATTGCTAACAAAATGCATATCATTGGAACCAAAAATTGAATGGGTCCGACCATTGACACCCCCTCACTCCCCCTAATATTTATAACAGTTAATTGCAGTTATCTGAATGTATATCCAAAAGTTTTACCAGAGCATGCCTTATAGTCCTGACACACCAGACGATAAACTCGTTCCGTAAACCGATAAAAGCTCTGAGCTTTCCTAACCACGATACTATGACACACTACAAAATTGCAGGTTACGAATGTCAAACATAAACTCATTTGAGCTTTCCATGTGCTCAGGTTCTGAACATTTAAAAATAAAGTATGAATACTATTTTGGATCTCACGCTGATTTGAGCTCAAATTGCTAAATATTCTGCACACCATTAAGATTTTGCGAACGATACAAACGGAAATCGGAAAATTTAAAATAAAGTCGAACCCAAATATGTAGTTACATTTTGTACATAATGTAGATTTTATGTCTTTCAAACGCCCTCATGTTGCAAAATAAAGGGATTAGTGCGGATAAATACCTTCGAAAAACCATTTAAATTAAATGAAGTATTTATTTGGTTCGGCAAATTTTATTAACAAATTAATTGATGTTGTTGCTCATTGGTTTGAATTCCCGACAACGAAGTTGACTTTATCCGAATTCTGGATACAGCGTTTCGATAATCCGTGCTCGTCTCTTCGGGTGAAGGCAAGTAAGGGAATGTATTAATCCTCGACGTATTTTGGCGTCGATATCTATAATTCGAGGCACGAATTTTCTCCAGAGAATATTGTTTGCACACAACTTTATCCATTTCCACATGGATTTTTCAAAGTGAATTTGGACACGCTTCAGTTCATATAAGAAAGGGATAAAAGCAAATTTAATGAACTAATTAAACTATTAGAATGCAAACTTGACAGTTCACTTACCGCTTTTTTTATTAAAGTCTGCAAAAACTCGTCAAAATCACCCAATTACTGACAATATTCATCATAAGAATTTTTTTAAATTATTACACGCCAACTTTGACATTTAAAGCTTTTTGGAGGTTATAATGCGGTTTATGAATCGAAAGCTCCATCCAATTGCGGGTTACAACGTGGTTACGAGAGACTAGGCACCACACCAAATTTGATATGCTTGGCTTAATTTAAAATGAAGCTACAGGCATACTTTTTTGAAAAATGTTAGGAGAAGTGAGGAGGTTGTCAATGGTCAGACCCATTAAATTTTTGGTCCAAATCATATGAATTTTATTAGCAACATATGGACAAAATAGTATAAGTTGGTGGTCAGAAATCAAGAGAGTTCTATCCAACATCAGGTGTACCTCAGGGATCCCACTTAGGAGCGTTATTATTCCTTATCTTCATTAATGATATTATTTCGATTTTCGATAACGTGGAGTATCTTCTTTTTGCAGATGACTGCAAAATTTTTAAATCTGTGGATTCCTTTGAGGACATCGCAGTATACTTCAATCCAATCTGGACAATTTTTACACATACTGCACTCTGAACAGTTTGAATCTCAATATAAAGAAATGCCAATTCATGATTTTTAATCGAACCAAGACCACGTTTAGTTTTAACTATTCCATTGATGGAGCCGCACTTAAACAAACTGAGACAGTCAAGGGCCTTGGTATATGGTTCGATTCGTCTTTAACTTTTGTAGATCATATAAATACAGCAAAATGTGAAGCGTTTAGAAGTCTAGGTTTTATTATAAGAAATACGCGCCATTTTTTAACGTAAATGCATTGAAAATGTGATATTCCTCACTAGTCAGAAGTAAATTAGATTATTGTCCAGTTCTCTGGAGTCCATTTTATGGTACACATAAAGATACGCTTGAAAAAGTGCAGAACAGATTTCTTCGGTTTGTTGGCTACAAATTGGGGTTCAACGATGATAACATGCGGTATTCAGAGATTGCAAATATATTAAACATCCCTTCGCTTGAAGCCAGAAGAAAATGTTTTGACGCCATATTTTTATTCAACATCCTCAACGGTAGTCTTGATTCGCCAAATCTGTTGCAGGAAATTTCATTTAGAGTACCATCCCGTTCTACGAGATGTAAAGATATTTTCTTCTTGAAAAAAATTTAGAACCACATATGTATTGTCAAAATTTTCCATTGGAAAGAATAAAAAAGTCGGTAATCAATTATGCCATCGAATTGATTTCTTTAATACAAATGCTGAAGCCACCAAATTTGAAATTATAAACTTTTTTAATTTGCAATCTAATAGATATTATATATTTTGTTTCTTTTTTAATATTAAATATGATGAATTTGAATTGCTTAATTTTAGTGAAAACGCAGGCTTGTAATGCAAACCTGAACTGTATTCTTTTTTAAAAGGACTATGTCCGTATATGTATATGAAATAAATAAATAATAAATAAATAAAAAATCTTATGACTCTACGTCTATTGATTCTATCAAGAGTTACAGTGCGAAATGTAAAACTCAAAAAATGTAAATTCGCAATTATACTTTTGGGTGTAGGGTATAATTTTCTAAAAAATATCTAGAGTATTAT
Source organism: Microchrysa polita (assembly GCA_949715475.1). Taxonomy (NCBI): domain Eukaryota; kingdom Metazoa; phylum Arthropoda; class Insecta; order Diptera; family Stratiomyidae; genus Microchrysa; species Microchrysa polita. The sequence goes on along the minus strand of OX454415.1, from coordinate 125,507,556 downwards.
ATATCATTACAAAAGTAATTTTGTGTAGTTCAATTGGTACTCAAGACGTTTTGCGGTCAGGCTCACAGTTTTCCAGATATTTACAAAAAATTTCTTTTTTTTTATGTTTGGGTTTTAAGTTATCTGTACTATACTAGATTGCTTTATGAGGAGTGCCCGATTATCTCGCGTATTCGGTTCGCGTCTAGACTTCAGAAGAGTCAAACTTTAGACTTTTTTTCTACCTATGTACTTGGTCAACTGTAACTTCTGAACCCAGACAGATGGTTTTCCTTATCTCTCTTATCAATTTATCAAACAATACATTTCTTAAAGATCAATGTGTTTGGTTTTGGCGCAGCCTCCGCATCACACGATACAGCCGTGGAGCCCTCCGCTGCCATCAGATATACTCTTTAATACAATCCTTATTTACTGAATAGTTCTAGTTTATTTTTCTACATCCAAATTTTATCTTTAATCAACTGAGTTCTATACTCAATTTTCGGTTGGAGCCCAAAATGATAATAATAATTTGCATTTAATTTTTTAGGTCTCTTTCAGGATTGCTTTGTATTACATCTCGCATGTTCATAAACATCAATTTGAATTGCTTCAACCGTTTTGTAGCTCCAAACTCATATGCCTCCCTATGTTCACCTATGCTTTTCGTTTTTCAGTCATCCTTTTGGTTTTTCTTGCAAAATTAATGACTGGACCATCCGCCTCCAATGTTAACACGAGATACCTACAATTTTCTACCTTTTCCATTTAAGTGTCTTGTAGGTAAGGTGTTACGTTATGTTTGCTTGCCGTCTATCAGATCAGATTTAGTACGTCTCTCTCCCCCCGCGACTTCCACCTTAGTCAGAACCATGTTATACGAGTACTGTTTTCGTTATCTTTTTTGCAATACCTTAATCTTCAGATGTTGGCTGTGGCTCCATACATGAGTGTATGTATAGATATTTAGGTATGCATGATTGTGCTCTGTGGAAGCAACCGTGTGATAAATTGGCTGATACTCTCATCGCCGCCCGGCCGTGCGGCTGGCAATGCATAGCAAATTTTGTCGGAGGATGATAAATTTTAAGCCTTTTCGATTAAGATGGTAATTTGATTCATTCACAAGGCCTTTAGGTGGAAATTATTATCGGAGCTTAGCTTAGAGCGAAATATATTTATTTAATATATAATCTTCTCAAAATCTTATACAAAAGGTAACGAATGAAAGCAAAAAAAAACATAGCATACGGTTGTTAAGAATCAATGTAGAGAATTTGAAAATGTGGTGTTACACGCTGTGGGTTTGGCAGTAAAAAAAAACGATTTGTTGATTATCTGCCCAAGACATATCTCCTTTCAAGGTTAGAAGCCAAAGTGATTGCTCACGATTAAGTTCTTTTTTCTTGTAGGTTTTAATAATCATATTATGTATTATACATACCCTATACCCACCCAAGCAACATTTTAAGTTGCGAAAACTAGGCTTTTGATTCCGCCACTTTATTAAGTTTCCACGTTTTCGTTACCCAAATTTTAACTTCATCGTAACAAATCCTGCAAACTACTTTTTGGGACGATTTAGCATGGTAGCAGCTGCAACTTTTTAGTGACAGAAATGTTGCCACTACATTTTCAACAAATTCAGAGGAATGCTACAATTTGGGTACCCCACTTTGCTTCTACATAGTGAGCAACTGTAAAGTATTCTTATTAAGTGACGAAACCGTAGCCGTACACTTGCTTTGTAACTTCGACAGATTGGCTACGCTACAGTAAAATTTGGACCTATGAAGTTGCTGGCGTCACTACAAAGTACCATTTGGAGGTATCAAACACTTGTCGCTATATTTTTCAAGGTTTTACAAAATCATATTTTACATATTTCAGAAAAGCAACTGTTCTTTCACATGAAATAATTTTGAACTTTTTTTTAAGTAACTATTTTATTTGCTGAACATTTAGAAGGATAAAATTAGAAAAAGGAAGAAGCTCTGACTTTAGTTAGGTTACATTTTGTTAATTCTGGTCAAGGTATCATTAGGAAAATGAGAGGGAATTGGTTTTTATGAGGTACACTCAGAAAAATGGACCCCGTAAACTTAAAAGTTTTTGCACCATTATTTTAATTAGACGGCAATTTACCAGATTTCTTCACAAAAGTAAACAGATGCAATAATTAATATAACTGGAAGAATCCTATTGAGATATTTTGTATGGAATGAAATGTGTCCCGTAAACCCAATGGGACATCAGATTACATTTAAATCAGTTTGTCCCATTAAATTAACAAGATCTGATATGATTAACTAATAATAGGATGGATCCCATTTGTTTTATATAACGTCCTATTTCATTAATGGGATATGGCTTTTAATTGAATTTCAAGCATATAGACGTATTTTCCAAGAGAACTAACATCATGCTCCATAGCCGAGATCGTTCGGTTGCTTCCCCTTGACTTGGTAAGTTTTAAAGAGTACTAGCCGATCGGATGTTCAATACTCGGCCTGGCCAAATATCGTGATTCGTAACAAAATCCACAATGACGTAGCGTGGATGGTATAATAATATGGGACTTATAAAAAAATTTCAGATTACGAGTGAAACGATTTTTTTTTACTACATAGGATTGATCCTATTAATTCAATAAGATATATCCTATTAGAAAATAACTAGACCATGTGTTTGTTTTTAAAGGAGTCAATTATTAAAACAAATGGATATTTATCGAGTGAAAGTAATGGTTCCTATATTTTTAAAGTAATCAGATTTTTCCTATTGACTAAAAATGAACTTTTCTCGTTGGGACGAATTGGCAAATTATGAAATATGTATTCAATCCTTTCCAATCATATTCTAAAAACACAACTTTAGCAAACGTGTATAAATATTTATATATGTACATGTAAATCCAATCTATCATGTTTACTTAAATTCAGCCGACTTTCACGTACACATATTCACAACTATGATTGTTTGAGAAGACGAGGTCAATAAATTACTAATTGCGACAAATAATTCCACTAGTTTGATGGGTTCCAAACACATCGCAACATATTGGTGGCAAAATAGTCCTCGGCACGAAACTTTTCATTCCCCATATTAGAACGGAACGATCAACGGTAACTGCTACTTTTAAAGGGAATATTGGAGTGGCTTCTATTAAAATGCTAGTTGGTATGGATAGGGTACAGTCGACTCTTGATAATTCGAAACCCAAGGGACAACGAAAAAAATTCGAATTATTGAGTGTTCGAATTATCGAAAAAAACTAAGTAAATAAAATAATTTATTTCACAATTCAGCAAAGCTCCTCCAACCGGAAAATTTTTTCGCGACACTGCGTTTTTTTTAATGTAATGTGGTTTCCAAACTTTATGTTTTATTTTTTGTTTTAAAATAGTAGTAGATGCTGATATCTTAAAATATGTTGCCACATCTTTTTTTTTATCACCATTTTCCACTACCGCGATAATTTGTCTTTTCATATCTACGGATATGCACGTGTACTTTTTCGAAATCATTTTCACTTGAAAGTTAACAATAAACTGTAAATGTAATCTTTTCGCAATTAGCCGTAAAAAGACAGCAACAGAAACATTTCAGGAAAAAGAGTTTATAAATGCAAATTTCGAACTATAAAATGCTAGCGATCACTCAGTTGAACGAAATCATTTCGCTTTATCGAGTGTATATAACTTCATACAAACTTGGCTCCTTTTTCGATTTATCGTAGGGACAGGTTAACTAGTTCGGATTATCGAAAAATTCGTATTACCGAGGTTCAAATTAACGAGAGGCGACTGTATATTGTTTTTTACGCCGATAGTATGTAAAACCATAAAGGAGCCACCGGAAGTATGGCAAAATATATACATTATAAATGCTCAGAGTCGTCCCCTGGTTCGAATAAGCCATGTCTGTTCGCACACAATAACTCCCGAAATAATGAAGCTAGCGGATTGAAATTTTGATCAGATAATTATTTTGAATGTCGGTGAATGTCGGAGTACACCAGGGCAGTGTATTGAGTCCGTTGCTCTTCAACATCATCATGTGCTACTTATTAACACGTGTCTCCGACGGCCTAGAAATATCTCTTCTTTTTGCTGATGATATAGTCCTCAGTAGCCCAAACATCGTTGCCTTGCAAGCTGCGCTTACAAAATGGTGACATTCTGGAGGAGCATGGACTGAGGGTAAGTATAACAAAGACTGAGTTCTTATGCTGCCAATTCTCAGACCCAAATGCACCGATACCAGAAATGTACGTCAAAGGAGAGCAGCTTAAGTCTTGTACCAAGTTCAAGTACCTTGGCTCGATGGTGAACAGCGGAGCTACATGCGATGATGACATCAAACATCGCACAAAGGTTGGGTGGATGAGGTGGCGAGAAAACTCTGGAGTTTTCTGCGATAAGAAAATGCCACTGAAGCTAAAGGGCAAGTTGTACAAAACGGTTGTACGTCCCGCACTCATGTATGGATCAGAATGCTGGACCATGTATGAAGGTTACGCGAAAGAAATGACAGCGACTGAAATGAAAATTTTACGCATGTCAGTTGGTGTAACCAAAAGGGACCACATCAAGAGTAGCTACATCCGAGGCAGCTTGTCCATAGACCAACCAATCACCGAAAAGCTCGAAGACCGACGAATGGATTGGTATTGCCATGTTCAAAGGCGTCCGCCTGAGAACCCCGCAAAGAGAGCGATATCAATGGAAGTTCCACTTGATGGACCCAAGGCCAGGGGCAGACCAAAGAACACCTGGATGTGTCAAATGAAAAAGCAACAACAACGCATTGGTCTCGGCGATGACACGATCCAAGATAGAGCTGCCTGTAGAAATATGCTGAGAAATTATCGCCAAAACGGGCGATGTGCCTACACCGCAGGTCGAGCAACGCGGAACCATGGAGCGGTATAAAGAACGAGGCAAGGAAGAAGAAGAATTATTTTGGTAAAGTCTTGGACAGTATTGGTAATGGTAGGTTCCCCTACCTCCCTTTACCCTTCCCTGATATATTAATTCGGCCATAACATTCGACAAAATATCGCTAGGGACCTGCAGTTTGATCAGTACCTAATTGTAATATGTATATGCTTGAAGTTAATGGAAAGTAGAGTAGGTCTGACTACCCCTTCCCATACCTCCTCTTCAAAGCTACACTCTATGAAATTTTTACTCTTATAATAGAAGGAAACTGCGCTTCCTTCTATTTTAATAGTGAAATTACTCTGCAATCTAAATTTGCAAATCATGTGTAATTTTTCTTTAAAAAAGGTTTAAAAAAGTACTCCAATATATTAGCAAATTTACACCACGCTTTGTGTAAAAACACTCCGTAATAATAGGTATATAAAGCGGTTTCACTCTTTTTTCGTTGTAAAGATTTAAGTGGCGAACCTTTTCAAATAATATAGTTATCAATAAAACTATTTAAGGATATAGTTTGCTGTTAGCTCTATTAGTTTTAAACGAGCTTGGACTTCGTTATATATAACACTCATATTTGCAGGCCTGTTATAGCCTTGCCCGCGACATTTGTTGATGTTCAAGTCACAATCAGTTATGGTTTTGAATACCTCATTGCAGATACCTTTTAAAGATAGATCTGTGATTTTTAAATCCTATGAATGATTCCGTCATTTTGATGCTAATAGGGAATCCTGTCTCATCTTTGATTATTTTAATGCATCGACAAATTTGGAAAAGCTGATCGACCTTTGTAATGTCAAAAAGGAACTTTAAATCCGTAATGTCTTTTTGTCTTGTCTTATCATCCGAGGGATAAGTATATAGCAAAGCACAGTTTTATTCATACCACCTAAGACTTTCAAAAAAAAATGTTCTCACAAAATTCGTATCACGTGTTGATACTATCAAGGCAGTGGCGTAGATAGCTTGACAGAGACGGAGGGGATCAGTGGAATTGTGGAATAATTTATGGTGGCGAGTGAAACCTAGGGTAAATCAGAAATATGGCATTATTAGCTATTTAAGTTATCTTTCCGTATATATTTTGAGAGATTTTAACGAAAAACCTAAAAAAGTGAGCTTTGAACCGCTACGGCCCTCGAAATCGAATGGGATTTTTACAAGTTGTTAATGGGACATGTCCCTATATTCAAACATTTCAACTAAATGATTCTGTGCGGCTATTTCGGCATATTTGATTTATAAATAAGCAGGAGTATGTGAACACCGTTTACATACATACACCGGATGAATAAAACAATGCAACTTAAATATGTAGCACGTAAAAACTCGCGTGTACACGACAACGAGAAGTTGCCGTAGCGATATTGGTAAAAATTAAATTAAGCGTTAAAAAAAACTTTCTCGCATACTGCACATATCTCCGGAGGATAAACCGCAATAAAAAACATTTCATACATGCATATACCCTTATATAAAACTCTCTGAAATGAAAGCATGGAGTATGCATTATCCCGTGTGTTATTATCCTTGCCAATATGCGCGAATATCCGCGACAGAAATGCCCATTCACAGTATAGCAACGCGGGGATGATGCAGTTGGCATATGAAAATTTTTGTTTGTCATTCGAATCATTGATTTTTATTTTTGTTTTATGTTTTTTTCCTGTAGCATTGTGGCTGCACAATTGTGTCCTTTTATTATATTTTTGAATGGGGGGAATTTAAAATTATCAAAATTTTAAATCCTGCACTGATGACGAGATATAATATTCAAATATACATACTTATACCGAGAGGATATGCAATTATTCTTTCATTAAATGGCGGCATGATTTTTTTATGTGTTTGTTTAAACATTAATTGGGCGACGAAATCGTTGAGTGTGTACGTGCGGTTTGGGGTTTATCGAAAATGTGCTTTATGTCGATATAAATGCAATTTTGTGAATATGGTTAAGGTTTGATACAATAGTATGTTCAGGTCTAGTTAAAAAAAAGTTCAATAATGCATAATAATTAAAATAAATATAAAAATAAATTCAAATACGCAAAATAACACAATGTACATACAGAGTGTCCCATAAGTCAACGTCAAACCGAAGGTGGATGTTAGTGCAAATGGTACCCGTTACGAAAAAAAAAATATCAAAAAAATTTCAGTCAATTATTTTTACAGTTACATGCATTCAAAAGATAGTCGAAAAATTGCACGCCTTGTTTTAATCGTTCACGTAATGTAACCGTACATCTTGAAGCTCGCCATAGACAGTGCGATTAATTGAACAATTAAAGCTCATTTCTGTGGGCATAGCTCATATTTTAGGTTCCACTACCGAATTCGCCAGGGAAAATGAGCTTTCTTCACAGATATGATTTTGATTGTTCAATTGATTGAATAATGTATGCCGCTCTTTATACCCCGAAGCCACTTTATTGGAAAAGAATATCGACGGGTGTTTGGAATTTGATTGAATGGTTTATAAGTATCAACGGATAGATGAAAAGGTTCAAATTACCATTCATTCAAAGTACAGAACAACCCGGTTGTAACGTACCCGAGCCGAATTTATTGAAAAAGAATTACACCGGACGTTATAGTAATAGAACTTTTCAGCAAAACGTAGGTCTAAATATTCACTCTACATCGACTTTTGAAAACCCCATTTTGGAAAATTTTATGGAAACGCAAAAGTGCGATTTTCTTGCTAAATAAAGCAGTTACATGAGTCCAAATCAGCATATTTTCGCACATCTTTAGACGGCTGTATCTTCGAAACGAAAGCTATGGCTCTGATCTTTTTAGCAAAATGTAGGTCATTTTGAAAGCACAAAAGTGCGATTCCTTTTTATTTATTCTTACTTCGTTATCGTTCCATAATAAACCTGATTTAAAAGGTCCTCGCCGAGCCCAGCGTTTGGATTTTGAATGAATGGTTGTATTATAATTGAGTTGGGATGGTACTTCAAAATTCAACTGTGCTCGCTGTCTTCCATTTATATGTTTTTACATTAATAACCTGTGGAAAATGTCGTCTAGCCACATCGGAACAAACATCGCTATAGACGCTACTGCCACATGCACTGTGCTTTCAATCAGTAAGATGTTTCGGTGCTCTGAAACACTCCGAATAAGCAATGTACAAAAAAGCGGCATGCATGAATATAGCCTGAGCAAGTTGCTGTTCTCAATCTTTAGTATAGGAAAAAGAAGTAGTCACAGCAACCTTTTATTCATACCAAATCTTTTTGCGCTGAAATGGACACAATTCATAATTCATGATTTTTTCGGTGTTTTATATTAAAAAGCAAAAACTCCTTCCCAATTTTTCACCTTTGACCGGTCACTGTCAATCCCCAATTGACCTATATGGCTTTTCACCGAACACATGGAAAACGGTACGTTACGCCACTGGTTAGTACAAATCCCTCCATATAGTAGCGAATATGAAAATCCATTTCATATTGCATATATCGACAACAATAGTCCAATATTCTTAAGTTACGTAAATCAATCATTGCATAAAAAAAGATTACCAAGCAAGACCACAGTTTGCACCGTTCAGAATGAAATTACAAATATTCCATTAACCCAATCGGTTCAAATCGTGATGCATTTGCACAATGCCAATATCAGTTATGTACGTTTCTTCGTCATGCAGAGATGCATTCATTTCATAGCACTTCATCTTCATATGGTTAGATGGAATTGGTGTACCTCCAGCAAAAAAATGCCGGATACATCTATCTTGGGTAAATTTGAAGCTCGAAGACCCCTCTGAAGTCTGAAGTATCATCATGAAAAACAAAAGACGAATACCATCCACTGAAATGAAGAATAAATTGGCAGAGGTATTAAAATAATTGAAGATCAAAATCGATTGAAGCAACTCTGCGTTTTTTTAGAAGGTCGAAGTAGACCACATTAAAGTGTGATCTTCGACTTTGGATGATGAGCCGTGATGGATGCCTCAGCCAGCCTGAGGAGTATATGGTGAATTTAACCGAGAAATCTTCACTCATGATGAGTGTAGAATGAAATAAGATTCACCGATGATAATGGCAATAAGATTGCAGCACGTCCAATAAAATTATAGAGGTAACCGCGTGAATCACTCTAATGACGTATAATGACGGCGCCACTGATTGATTGCATATGTAAAAGCGATTGCAGAGGAGGAGGGTAAAATCATCGAATGAAGGTTTGGTATGGTATACCTACTTTGGTCATTATAGATCTTTTCTTTGTTTTGAATTTGCCCACATGTATCTTGTGCAATATTTGCTATTTATGAACGATAGCAAAGGGTTAAGGGAGTTAAACTGCACTGTCCGAATATCGAAGGTCAATTGAGGTAGGACATAATTGGCTTCCTATTTCGTTCTACAAAAAACCTCTAGTCTTATATGTTTTGGCAATCACAACTCTCCTTATCATTCGATTATTACATGCATCTTAAGAATAATTTATTATATTACACAAAATATTTGCAATTAAAAAAAAACTGTAATCGCTTATAATCGATAAACTGAAGAAAAATAGACAAACCGAACAGTACACACTTCCTTACACCAAATATTCATCATTATCCAAATCACATTGTGCCTTAGCAATGAGCGTGAAAATATGAACTTTAAGGTGATTCCTTTCGTTAAGCGGCAGTGTTTTTAGCATGCTAACTATCGTCCGTCCGAATAGCTGATCCTCGTCGTGCTCAATCCAACTGAATGTCGCATGAATCGGAAGTTGTGTGGGTAAGTTTGTTGATAAGTTGGTAGTCATCGGCTGGACTTGAGTTTGTGGTTTTATTAGTCTATGGCTTTGGTCCTCCTTACAGTCGGCCACGCATTTATCCTTTAGCGCCTTCCATCGCATAAAGCAATCGTACACTAAAGAAAATCCACAATGGATGATAGTAGATTGATTAAAGGATGAAGTTAGTGAAATTTACTTACATCTGGACTGCGTATAGTATGTCCCGGGCTCATGAAATGAACTCCTGCGACGCGATCGATATATGGTGCTAGCCTCCGAAAAGGCTCTGTCACGTGGTGCATTCATGACGATTTAGAATTTTTTTAAATCGATACAAATTCTTGACGTTGATTTCAACTGCGATTGTAAAATGAGAACGTTCTGTATCGATGGTGTAGTCCGACTAGCGAGTGTAGTATGACAAACATGGACAGTTATGAGTTTTGACGACCACGACCATGTGTTATTGAATATTGAAATCCATCGATGGACACATCATAACTAGGAAATTGGAAAATTGTGGGCTCCATCGAAGGTAATATTGAATTTTTTTTAATCCGATGAAAAAAAATGCAAGCAAGCTCTAGGCCTAGACATGCATAGTAGGGTAAGTGAACAGCGAAAAGCGCGGTAAAAGAATTATCGTGCGGAAAGATATTAATAAGAAAAATTGAAATTGTACTCGGACTAAAAAAGCGGGCATTTTTCTTCCATAATTTTCCGTTTATTTATTTTCGCCTCCGCTGCATCCTATAAGCTTCTAAGAAAGACCCTGCCCAATGAGCGATACCGGGTTCTTGCGAGACCCGCAGGCATTCGCACAGAGGGTTTTTCTCTCATCAAGATTTCCGCAGCCGCGGCAATGCGGATTGCAAGGGATGCGCAGCATGATCCCCTATCGGCAAGTGAAAACTGTAATAAGTTTTCATCGATATTTTTACGAGGTTTAGCCAGAATCTTAGACGTTCTTTTCCAGGAAGGCTTCACAGCTTCCTTGATATAGTGCAAGTACATACTTAGATTTTGCCATTTGGAATTAACAAATTTACAGAACTTGGCCACCCGAAGATGCCCAGAGGAGGGAGACAATGCCTCTACAACCATGCAGGATAGGTAACGAAGATATGATTCCTCAACGAGCGAGCAGCAGTGAGCGTTTTCTGTAACTTAATGCAGAAGTAACTGATGGGGTTTGTGTCACTCGTTGCCCCTGGAAAGGGGATATCGCATGGTATGGTTACGTAACAGAAACATGAGAACTGAAATGGTAAAATAAAAATGATACGCAGCCATCGAGCACTGGTGCTATCTCCGTGCCGTGGACCCGTATGACGTCGGGTTCCGGCCAAACTAAACGGACTTATAAACCTGACCTGAGGGGCTTAACAAGAAAATGAAGGCTCCTTTGAAATGTATTGTAACACCCCTGGAATTGCGGGGAGGAGGTGTTATTAAGTTTTGTTTAACAATTTAGCCCCGGAGTAAAGTTCCAGAACAAGCAAAATAAACTCGACATCATGGGCGTAGCCAGGATTTAGTTCAGAAAGGGGCAAGCCAACATTTTTTCAACTTCATGATCGTATCCAGGATTTTTTTCAGAGGATAGACATTTAAAATCGCCAACAACATTTAAGGTTTCCCGTCAGTTTTGTTTATTGTCGACCCTTAAAGAATTTATAGAAAAGGTGTTAAAAATTTAAAATCAAATTTTAAGAAAGCACAATTAGTATAGTAAGTAGTTGATAAACCTAGTACATAAGATTGCAAAATGTGGTGGAGAAATTTTGTTTCTTTTTTTTTGGGTATACTGAGCCCGAATCCGTACCTTACCACCAAAATTTCGTTGCGAAATAGGGTCAAAATCGGGAAAAAAACGTAAAAAAATTTGCAATACCGCTTAACGCATTTTAAGGATTAATTTCGCGTGGACACGCAATCATGTTTTCTCTTAGATGTTCAGGGACAGGTTTCCGCAGAAATATACAGTTTTGGAGTCATATGCCAAAAAACGGAAAAACTTCGAAAATTTTGGGTATTTTTGTGGTGTTGGCCCTGTTCCGCAACGAAATGTTGGTGGCAAGCTCCGGAATGGAGCTCAGCATAAAAAAAAAAAAAAAACAAACAAAGAAACAAAAACTAATTTCCCACAACGATAAACTTCTTACTCCCGATTACATTCAAGGCATTTACGATATCTGCTTTTTATTCCGTAGCTCGTTTTTATACTCTCGGGATCATCGCTAAAGCAAACCCTTAGGGTGTCGCTAATTTCAGATTCGAGATACTATAGGCGAAACGAGGGATTGTAGGATCTTATATCAAGCCCCGAATATAAAAGGCCTGAAAAGTACGAGCATAAATCTCGTCTTCGAGACTGCAGTCTCAGCAGTAATGTGCGGATGACAGTTTCTTAGTTTTCCTGTCTCGGAATATCCGAGTCACTGAGACCGAAATTTTTCGATTTGAAGAAAACCTGAAGTTTCGAGACTAGGCGCCAAATGATCACTGATCTTACGCGCAGTTGTTTATTTGTAGTAAGAAAGTTTTCGTGCCGTTCCAGAACTCAAACCGGCCAAACGCTTTAAAATATCGCAGTTCACCTATTTTTGTTGTACAATAGTAAGTAGAAAAAATTTACGGTGATCATCGTACTTTTCTGCGAAAACCTGTTAGAGAAAAGATGGGTCCAACGCGACATTAACCTTCAAAATGGGTTAAGCGGTATCGCTGCAATTGATAGTCATTTTTTTGTTTCGCAACGAAATTTTGATTGGAAGTTCAATGATGAAAGAGGATTCAGAACTTGAAAACGATAGGGAAGACGCAAGATGCACAGGTGTGGACATAAAAAAGGAAAATGAAAATAAAAATAAAAAAGGAAAATTAAAATGAAGCCAATCATACATGCAAGTGTACATAATAGTCAATTCACAATAAAAGATCAACTTTGCATGTATCTAAAACGCAGATTTGTTATTTCGAGTTATTAAAAAAAAATAATCAGCCAACAAACAGAGTAAAACTTCTAAGTCAAAGAAGTCACACCATACTTAAGCCTGAAGTATGTTTCTTTCAACTACGTTGACGATACAAACCCGGTCCACATTTAGCGTTAGACGACACCCAAAAAATCGTCTATCGTCTTACAGAATGCCAGCTCAGTTTAATTAGACCTGGGACACTGGATGCCACAACAGTTTGATTTTATTCAGAACAAAAATCGGAAAACCTTAACAGCACAAAAATAGAAAAATGATATCAGTCGGCGAATTTTCACTGATTGTTTCGCAGCTAAACAAAATTTGTCGAACATGCTAATAAATTTCAATTTGCATGCCAAACTTCAAGAGTTTATCAGAAAATCCGCCTATGGCTACCCAGGAAATATTTAGTTGTAGGAGCTAAACTATCTTATGGAATAGAGGCTTGCATTAAGCAGATTTAAAAGTTTAAAGTTTTCGGCATGAAAAAATATTCTTTATCGGTCTGAATCAAGAGAATTCCATTTTAATTTTCGGAATTATACCGATGAAAAATAGTTTTCTCCTCCTGACACCTGGGTATCCTTCGATTGTTAGCACCAATATTCAAAAACGTTGAAACTGATCAATCGCCTAATTAGGATACACTTTTGTTATAGAACCACAGGGACGAACCCAAGGGGGGTTTTCGCGGGTGAGACACGATTTCATGAGCCAATTTGCAAATACAAATCACCCCCGAAATAAATTCCTCCGGTTTTGCCCCTGGAGAACCAATATAAATGGTCTACTCCATTGTATAGTTAAATCGTACATCATATTTCTTTAAAATCTTTAAATTTTTATTTTCCAAAATGCTACGCAAATTTTTATTGCTTCCGGCTCCACGAACATTTATTGTCTCCGGTTCCGTGGCTCCTTGTGACAGCCCTGGCTACTTCCATGCTTTTTCTCCAATGACTCTCTTCTCCTTACCAAGCGCCTCCACTGAACAGATATAGCGATTTGGTGTAGGCTTAGCCCTATAAATGTGCCTATGAACTTTTTCCAGTTTATCGTCTTGGGGTTTCTGTAAAGTTCCCCTCTATAGCCCCCCAAATTGACATTTTTCATTAAATATACTATAGTCAAAATTACGGTTTTCGTTACGTAGTCAATCGAAAGGTCTTGATTCCCAACGAATGGATCTCCACCGTTCTTTTGCCGAAAGCTCTTATGGTGATGTCAAATTTTTGGGCCTTGTTCCAAGTTCCCTTTAAGCGGTATTTAATGTTTTTTGTATATGTAAAGGTCGACATACACTTTGTGATTAATTGAACAATCAAAGCTCATTTCTGTGAGGAAAGCTCATTTTTTAGGTCCCACTACCGAATTCGCTAGAGAAAATGAGCTTTCTCTACAGAAATGAGCTTTGATTGGTCAATCAATTGGATAATGTATGCCGATTCAAAGGAAGAGAGATTTTACACGCTTGCGATTGCAACTGCATCGCAATCGTGTGTGTCCGGCAAACCAAATCAATCGAATCTACACGTCCAACATTATGGTACATTCACTTATGTGAAGTTAGCCCGCACATATTCTCAAACTGCGCTCGTAACCGTTTGTTCGCCGGCGGCTACGTTTGTTCGTGAATGTTTGTCAATTATTTTCGTTTGTTACCTCTAATTGTTTCTTCTGTTTTTCCTTAATTACTCCTGAATCCTTGTGTTTCCAGGACGAATAAACGCACAAAACAACGAACAAACGTCTGGCTTTCGATTGATACCAAATTTATATTTATCCGACCATATTTACAGATGGCGGGCTAAGTTCACACTCCTTATTTTAAAGTTGCTATTATTAAACAATTAGAGACAAACAAACGAAAATAATTGACGAACATTCAGGAACAAACGCAGCCGCCGGCGAACAAAAGGTTACGAGCGTAATTTGAGAATGTGTGCGGGCTAACTTCACATAAGTGGTACATTCTTATAGCCAACTTACAGTATACTCAGAAAGTATATGTCAGAGCATTTCTAAACTTAGTATCTTATTGAAATCAAAATCAAAATTTATCACTCAGTTTAAAACCACACTGCAAACACAAGGGTACTTTCGCAAAGAATCCCAGATCCTTAGCACGTTGACTTCCTTCCCAACATCACACTGTTACTTTTCTCATGCAAGTCAACAGTATTTTGTTCTGCAATTCATTGAATTTATTATTTGCAAAGGAAACGGTCCTCCTCCCTTCGCCTCAGTACGAATAAAAAGTTTGAGTGAATGTTTTTCGTCACTCCCCGGAGATCGACCAGCACGCAAACGAGCTAGAAATGCGGGAAGAGAATTTCAACACCAAACCAAGCTTGTACTAGACTGGTGCGGTATCCATATAGAGAATGTCTATCGTCTGGCCATATATACAAATCCACAAATGCGAGACTCATTTCCACTTAATATCCTTTTTCCGACTGCTCTGTATGCTATTCCGAAATGGCAGGAAAAATTGCTGGGTGAGTATATAAGCTCATGTTGAACCCCACCTAGGACTCATCCCACTAGATTTCAGATATGTATCAAGAAAACACAGCACCGTACTAACAAGACCATATCAAACGGAATTACCAGTGAAATGAAAGCGGGGAAAGCCGAAAGTGGACTATAGGTAGGTGAGGTTGATGATAGCCAAAGTACGATAAGAAGATCAGACAGGACGACTAAACTGCGGCTGGGAGAAAAGTTGGCACAGATGAGAGCTTAGTTCGTTTTTTTCGGTTGGTTTGTCCGTTAAGGACTTTAACAGCTGCCGTTTTGAAACGAGTAGGTCGGATGACTCCCGTTGGCAAAATGTGTATAGAATGTAAGTCTCTTGAACCTTGCATGGTTAGTCAAGTGGAAATTACTTGCTCTTTATGGACCGAAATTCTTGGATATCAGGATCTGGCGTGGCTTATGTCCTTCGTTATCGCTTTTAAGACGAATACGTATAGAAGAGAACGCATACGAATGATGGAGCTAAGGAGTTGGGATTACGTATAGCAGAGTAGGTATGGTATGCAATATAGAAAGACAGAGAGAATGTTGTCGCCCGCAGATCCTGCATTAGAATCATAGTGTATACGTATGTAACACAGATGTGTGGAGCTCTACAGACAAATTGGAGTGGAAGCATAAGTTGTAAGTAGTTTTCCTCGGAGCACATTATTTGGATAGTCATTATGAGCTGTACATACGTATAACGTTCTAAGGCAACAGTATGCGGTGGACCAAGTTGGGATAGGTGTAAGTACTATAAGTAAGTCAAAGTCTGGAATAAAATCAAACTAATTGCTGATGGTGCAGCGTAATGGGAATATGGTTTGGTTTCATCGGGTGTGAAAGCATCTACTCAACCATTGCTGAAACTTTTAAGTGGTTACGGAAATTGTGCAATGGTTTACGTTACGAGTTCATTAAATGAAGAATGGGATGGGGAATAAATGAAGTATATATATATAGATAGAAGCAAGACTGAGAAATAATACCGAAAATACATGAATTTGTACGTGGCCTTGAAAAGGTAGGTAGGATCTATAAAATAAATCTTACACTTTACATCGGCATCTCTTATTCAACTAAACTAAGCAATCTTTACTCAAAAATAAATAACTTGTGATTGTCCAGTATTGGACTAAGGCCGCAGATGTGTTAAGGGCGCCACAAATGACGTTTTCTCGGCCGATCGATTGGGCAATCGATTGCCCACAATCGATCTGCCGCCCGTACAGCACATACATTAGGCAATTTATCCGGCAATCTGAAATAGACAGTCTCACGGTCTACAAGACACAACACAAAATAGCGAAAATTATACCATTTTTTGGCGATGGAAGATGGACATCCATTGCTACTTTGATGGAGAATGACCGCCACAACCACAGCATGAAGAACGACCACAGGTTTATGTCAAAAATTCAGCAACTGAGAACACATGATTGTCATGACAGCTTGTACGGAAAATTGCATTGGCAATACATTTCACATATCAAATCAAACAATTGAATCCGATGGTCCCATACACCTTCCGATTTATCTCGCAATCAAAAAATCTGGCCGATCGATCGGAGGGTCTGTTGCGCCTCTTAGTGACATTCAATTTCGATGATCTTAACTGCTTTTTTGTTAAGGTGTTGAGATCAACAGCACGCTCGGTAGTGTTATTTATCCCCATAAATGGGTACTCGTTTAACATCTGGGTGAGATCATAGTCCGTCGAATGCATCGTGAGTTCGAAAAAGACCATAAACTGTTCGTTCACGGTGAGATTCGAACCGACGCACGACCCCGTGCACCGAAGGTGTGCGCACTAAACAGTAAACACTACAGCAACCATACTAATCCTAATCCTTACTCAACGATAATATGTGAATTTTTATATGTATGTGGCAATATACATTTCATGCATTTAAAATCAAATTTCCATGTCATCGATACCACAACACTCACATCATTATTATTGTTCAATAATTTCAAAAATCAAACGTAGAGGCGTGTATTAATTCACTGAATTTGCATTTATTTTTTTGTTATTATCTCTGACAACATTATTATGAAAGTGGCAAGGCATGAGAATGAGAAAAGAGAGAAAAAATTGTGCATTATGCATCAATAATAATTTATTTACATGACAACTTGGTGCACAAGAGGCGAATATGTAATACATATGATAATGTACAATATACATACACTCAATAAAAAAAAGTCTCGAAAAACAGCACAAACATCATCAGTCTGCCCCAAAAAAAACGAGAAAATCCGAAAATTAATGCGAAATGGGCGGTAGGTAAAGGCAATATCGTTTCAGCTATAAATATCAATGTTTGACATTATAATTAAAAATACACTTCTTTTAAAATAAATACAATTACCGATTGGTCTACAAAGTGTGCAGTTTAATTTCCACCTATTTGATCCCATAACGATCTGCCCTGCTTTGTTTCATGTGTATAATCAGTTGGGTGGAATACATAGTCAGATTGGCACGATAGTCCTGTCTGGGTATCAACCAAATTGTCCAACGAGTTCCAGGTATGCGCTCATCTCTGTACGGTCAGACAGACCACGGTGGATAATTAAATGCAGCCATACTGGTCGCGCTGTATCACACACATTGTCGGTCACAGTTAAATATCAAAGTATTCATTTACTTTGGTTAATTAAAAAAAAAAACGAAAAAAATAATAATTCGATAACTTTGAACTTTGACAGTAATAATGATAATTAATTAGCCAGAGATAATGAAGAGTGTTGCAATGTGAATGTTCCTACCGTGCAAGCACATTATGTAATATAAGATTAAAAAAAAAATTAAAATGGTAACAAGAGGTAAGGAATAGATACATTTGGTTAGTTTTGAGTCTAAGGTTTAGGGCCGGGGTATCCAACTTAATTGGTACGCGGGCCATATTGTTGGTTTGAAAAGCGATTGCGGACCAAACATTTCTCTGAAGGAGAACGCTTTTTTATTGTTTTTTGAAACATTAAGAAAAAACATTTCCGACGATGCAAAAATTAAACGCCACCACCGCTTCAAACACATATGCAGGTCTCAATTTTTGAATTCGCTCAGCCTCTAAATAGGCCAGTCAATAAACCGAAAAATAAGGCGTTAGGTCGCAAAAAAATGCTCGGCTCTGGTTTTTTGAGATATTGTTAGGATAGTTACCAGAAGTGTACCACCAAGTTTGCAACTTCGAAAAACCTGTGCTAACCCCATGACCCTCAAAAAACTTCAAAATTTTCGGACTTTTTTCATATTTTTGTTGGTAATTTCTAAAAGATGCCTCCTACAAGTAAGTTGTCCACTGCACTGTTAAAGCTAAGAAAATCTTCTTTAATTTGAGTGTAACCCCAGCTTTGTAGGCGCAAAGGATCCCAAGATACAGCACTTTAAACATTGTTTTTTGAAAAAAAAGTTCGAAATTGTAATTTCAGTCATGTTCCGAGCTAAATATCGGCTTAAATGCGCATTTTACAGAGAAAGTCATGTGACATGAAGTTATAAACCAGTTCCTTAGCTGTATATATGTCGGAACGAATGGAATCAGACCATGGGGTCATAGGGCTGCCCCTGAAAATTAGGTTCTTCTAAGAAAAACTTTTTTCTTTATGTACCAATATTAACCAAACTTCACCCAAGTATGTTGCTGGTTAAGCCTAAAAAAATATCTAGGAACGGATGAAATCGGAAAACTACGTTATAGGGCTGTCATACAAACCAACCTCTGGAAATTAGATTCTTCTAAGAAAAACTTTTTTCTTTATGGACCAATCTTAACCACCCTTCCCCCAAATGTGTTTTTCAGTAAAGCTTCAAAACATATCTAGAAATGGATGAAATCGGAACACTAGCTCATAGGGCTGTCATACAAACCAACCCCTGATAATAAGGTTCTTCTAAGAAAAACTTTTTTCTTTATGAACCAATCTTAACCAAACCTCACCCAAATGTGTTCCTAGTAAAGCCTTAAAACATATCTAGGAATGGATGGAATCCGAACATTACGTCATAGGGCTGTCATACAAACCTCCTAAAATACAATTTCGGACTTTTTTACAAAAAAATCACATTTTTTAAAGTGCTGTATCTTGGGATCCTTTGCACCTACAAAGCTGGAGTTACACTCAAATTAAAGAAAATTTTCTTAGCTTTAAAAGTGCAGTGGACGACTTACTTGTAGGAAGCACCTTTTAGAAATTACAAACAAAAATATGAAAAAAGTCCGAAAATTTTGAGGTTTTTTGAGGGTCACGGGGTTAGCACAGGTTTTTCGAAGTTGCAAACTTGGTGGTACACTTCTGGTATCTATCCTAACAATATCCCAAAAAACCAGACCCGAGCAATTTTTTGCGATCTAAAATCGGTAATTGACTGGCCTAAAAATATTTTCGATTTTATTAATTTTAAGTTATTAATATTTAAAAAAAAACATGTTTTTTTAACTGAGGAAAACAAACTGGAAACTAAACGTTACATACAAACACAAAATAGATATTTGGCTTTGAGTAACTGCCATAGATAGATAGTCCCAAAACAGAAGCTGTTTTCGGAAATGTCGCTGACTGGCGTTTTCGTGTGAGTTGTGTTACTAGTCCAGTCATATTAGCATTTCAAATAGAAAAAAATAAAGTAAGGCAAATTTGTGTTGTTTTTGAATCAGTGGGGTCCCAGGAGGAGTCTAAAACTAATTTTGCTAAAAAAGTTTTGATCGGAAAGGTCCCAAAAAGGAAAAAAAGGACACTATTTAGAATCTCTATATTCCAACATCCTGGTGTGAATGCAACGAGTTTTGTTTTTTGTTTATAAGATTTTATCGAATACCTTTTAGTTTTTATTGCATTTTCATTTGTACTACTACAACTTCTCATTCCATTAACATGAAATATACACTGTTTTTTCCATTGTTCAAGCTTTTTATCACCCCACACACACATTTATTTGATATTTTTTATAATTCGAAGTAACATTTAGTACTATTCCTATTCTATTCTTTATACTGTGCCGCTCACCAGAATAGGTTCAAGAATTTTCCTTTACATTTTCGCAAATATTTCAGAAAGTGTAACATGTAGATAATATTTTTATAGGACGTTTTAATCGTTCTTTCATTTACACTTATTACTGCAAAAATTAGCACATTTGTCAGACTGTACCTTATGTTTAATCTCGCTTGGATTGTTTTGTTCACTCTAAATGCTGCATTTTTTTGGCTCACCAGAATAGGTTCAAGAATGATTCATTTAGTTTGCGATGTGCAGTGGCTAGTAAACCAGGTGAAATCTTTTATGTTAAGTAATTTCAAATGTGTAGATTGATTTTAGTGCAAAATGGGTCGCGAAAAAAACTGGATTACTTTTTAAAAGGGTCAAATAAAAGCCTATCTCGAATTTGGCCTAAATCAGCGAGAAATAGCTAACAAGATTGGTCGGAGTCAAAATGTTGTGAGCAATTTTATCCGCAAAGGTGTAAACTATGGAAAAAATATGAAAGGATGTCTTTATTCAACAACAACAACAACAGACAGAAGACATAATGTTCGAACTGCGTCGAATCCTCACCATACTGCGTCAAAAATCAAGGAAGAAAGCGGTGTTAGGGCAAGCCTAGCCTGTGAAACGTGTTTTACGTAAGGTCAAGACATTAAAGCGATTAAAAGTAAAGAAAAAACCGACACTTACCGAAGGTCATAAGGATACTCGTCTTCTGTTTGCTCGGGAACATATGACCTGGAATAGGGTGTGGCGCACGGTTGTATATATTTTCCGACGAAAAAAAGTGCAACCTCGACGGACCCGATGGATATAAGTATTATTTCCATGATTTAAGAAAGGCAGATCACTTTTTAAGTCGTCATCATAGCTGTGCAGGCGGTGTAATGGTGTGGGGAGCAATTTCGTACTATGGGACTTGTGAGCTGCAATTGTTAACTCCCAAAATAAATGCAAATGTATACAAGACTGTACTAAAAATGGTATTTCCCCACTTCTCCAATAGTTTTGGACCAATTACATGGACATTCAAACATGATAACGCCCTCATTCATACGGCGAACGTGGTAAAACAGTGGATAAAGGACCAAAATGTAAAATTGCTCGAGTGGCCGCCTTACTCTCCTGACCTTAATATTATCGAAAACACGTAGGGATTATTATCACGAAGAGTATATGAGGAGGAGGGGAGACAGTACGATGATACCGAGACCCTAATTGATGCAATTAAAAGTGCCTGGTCGAAAATCTCCCTTCAAGATATTAAAAATGATTATAATTCCCTTCCAGACCGGATCTATAACCTTATTTTGAAAAAAGGGGGCAGCACGCACTGCCTAATATTTACGCCAACATCATTTTTGACTGTGAATTTTTGCTTTAAAATGAGTTTTTTTTGAAGATTTTGTTCTTAAACCTATTCTGGTAAGCCTGAAAACATGTTACTTTTTGCTATGACTTTTCGAAAAATAGTTATAAATAAAAACGAGACCGAGTTCTATTCGTGCGAATAGCACGATGAGTGTATACCCTATACCCATACAGACCTAAAATGCGCGTAAAACCGAAAATATTCAATTTCATTTTTTTAAGGGGGAATGGGTCGAATCTTGCACATCTATAATATGTATAACGGCATCCAGCAGCTATCATTTGACATAAATTTGTAGTTTTTCGCGACATTCTATCAAAAGATATGGCAGAATATTGCTTTGTAGGGGATGTTTCCTTGACCGTAGCGGCTCAATGTTAACCTTAAAATGATATTGAACTTAATGTGAATACTTATACAAAATTTTACGGCTGAACTAGAATTCTTTCAAAAGTTATGGAGCTTTTAAAAAAGGTCTAAAATGAAAATATTCTAATTTATGTTCTAGTCTAACGCCGAAATATTCAATTAAACTCTAATGTGTTATATACGAGGGCGGTTCAAATATGATCGAGACAAATGCTCTGACACGTTTATTTATTATAGAAAAAAATTACAAAAATTTACAGTTTTTCTAGGTACTCCCCCTCACTAGTTACACATATTTTCCACCTCTCCGGAAGCTTTTTGGATGCCGGTATCGAAAAATTCCTTGGACAACTCGGACATCCATGTGCGCACAAACTCCTCTGCCTCATCGTCGGTGTTGAATTTTTTGACCTCCGAGGGCTTCTTTCAGAGGTCCAAGCATATGGTAATCGCAAGGTAATAAGTCCGGACTGTAGGCGGAGTGCTCCAGTACCTCCCACCCCAATTCCGATATTCTATCGAGCGTAAGACGCGCGGTATGAGAACGCGGGTAATCCTGGAGAAGATCAACAGTTTGACAATCCATCGCACCGTTATTTTGCGATATTGAAGGTGTTCGTGGATGAGAGACTCTACACAACCAATGAGAGAGCCGAGCTCAGCCGAATTGTCTCGAACATCCATCCTACGGTCCTCCGAAATGAGTTGTTTTACGCGGCGAATGTTGTCTGGTGTGATGCTGGTTGGCGGTCGACAATCATGCGGCTCATTCTCGACGGTTTCACGGCCATCCTTCACCGCTTTGGCCCATTTAAACACAGTAGTCCTACTCAGGCACTCACTACCGAACGGATTGTGCAAACGCAGAAAAATTTCCGTATTCTTAACGCCTTCCCTCACTAAAAAACGAATGACAATACGTTGCGCAATGGCGGTCGGCACTTGATGTTCACTCATGGTCGTAGCACGAGCGTAAGATATCCCTCCGCGACGAAAACTTTGCCACTCTGTTCGTAAGGGACCCAGCTATCATATACTCAAGCCACAACCTTCAAAACATACATGCGCGCCATCTACATTGCAAAGATAATTTTATGGATTTTTTTTCGTCTTCAGACCATTTTTCTGTATCTCTTACCGTTTTTTAAATAATCGCAAAAAACGAAAAAATGCCCCTTTTCCCCCTTTTTTTAAGGTTGCGGACCCCCAATCGGTTGGGACTTTTAATGCCATAATCTGGGGACCATTCCCAACCATAATCCAAAAAAAATTTCCGATGTAGGATTTTTGCCGACCAAATATGCAATTTTTCTTAGACTATAAGCTGTCATTAAACATATTTCGTACGCTATAGGCATACAATACTAGCATCATCATCTTCAATGTGGCACGATAGGTGAGGGTTCATGTTTCGCAGCCATAACATAGTACGGGTCGGATGATCGTTTTGTACACGCGGAGCTTCGTGTTCCTGTGCGCAAGTTTCGAATTAATTATTATTATTATTTTTTTTTATTATTTATTTATTATTATATGAATATTCCTCAAATACAGTTATTGTTACATAGAATGTTATAAGCAAATGCAAATAAAAAGAGAAAAAAACTGGAGTTACAACAACATATTAAAATAAAAATAGAAATAACATATAAAATTGCATTCTGTAATTTAAAAAATTAGTATCGGAAGCAATTAATTAGAAAAAGAGAAACTAAAACGAGACCGAGTACTAATCGTGCGAATAGCACGATGTATACCCTATACCCATGTACAGACCTATAATGCGCGTAAAACCGAAAATATTCAATTTCATTTTTTTAAGGGGGGAAAGGGTAGATGGGTGGAATCTCGCACATCTATAATATGTTATAACGGCATCCAGCAGCTATCATTTGACATAAATTTGTAGTTTTTCGCGACATTCTATCAAAAGATATGGCGGAATATTGCTTTCTAGGGGATGTAGGGGTTGGGGTAGTCAGACCTTCTCCACTTTCCACCAACTTCAAGCATATGTCGCAATTAGGCATTGATGAAAATTTCAGGTCGCTAGCGAGATTCTGTCGGAAAATATGGCCGAATTAAACTATCACGGAGGGGTCATTTGTATGGGAGGTAGGGGAAGCCTTGTCCGATTTGGCCCATTTTCAATACAATCGAAGCTTTTATCAAAACAATCATCTGGCCAAAATTTCAAAACGCTAGCTTCATTATTTCGCGAGTTATCGTGCGAACTGACAGACACACGGACGGACAGACAAACGGACATGGCTTATTCGAAACAGGGACCGACCCTGATCATTTATATACTTTGCCATACCTCCGGTGGCTCCTTTGAGGTGTTACATAAATCGTAGTGACAAAAACATATACCATCTTATGGGTATAGAGTATAAACAATGTATGCCTTAAACCCCAAATTTTCGTGTTTTATTAAAAACTTCCTGGACTATCTATATAATTTTATTTCATTGAAATCGTCTACTTGGTTATGGAGATACAGCCTTTTTCCTTTTGCGCAAAAAATATAACCTATTCAGATGAGCGGCACTCAGTTGTTCATAAATTTTAAAGTTAATCACATTATTTATATAGTACCATCTAGAGAAACATTACATGATCTTTTGACTTGCGAAAATTACTACTTTCATTGAGGCATTGATGGGGTAAAATCTACGGTTTTGCCACTTGAAAAAATCCTTTAGAGTCTACCCACTAAATAGTAACAAAATCTAGTAGCTAAGACGAAGCAATCACTATCTTACTTATACTATGTAGTGCCTACATTTTCGGGAAGTCCCAAGTTGTGAAAAAAAATATTGCCACCAAACAGTTCGAAATGCTCCCACGCCGCAACGTTCCACGAAATACTTTGCCGGGTTTGATACTATTAAGGTCCATCTAGATTAGTCGCCAAATATGGCTGCGCGTCCAAAAACTGGCATCGCGTACAGCCATTTGGCTGCTACTTAGCATCCACACTATAGACGCCAAATGGAGACAGAAAACGACATAACCAAAATTTTATTTGGTGATTTTTTAGGGTTTTTTAGATTTTACAAAAAACCCTTATGAAATCGATTTTGTCCGTCCGTCTGTCCGTCCGTCTGTTCACTAAATAACTCGCGAACGGCTTAACCGATCGTCATGAAATTTGGTAGGAATGTGTAGAATGGTAACAGTCTTTGGCACGAAATACTTAAAAGTTGGTAGGACAAAAATAACAGGGTGTCCCGGACATTTGAAAATTTGTTCACTAAATAACTCGCGAACGGCTTAACGGATCGTCATGAAATTTGGTAGGAATGTGTAGAATGGTAACAGTCTTTGGCATGAAATACAGTAAAACCTGTGTATGTTGACCACCTCCGGTTCCCGCTTAAGATGGTCAACGTAACCAGGTGGCCAACTTGTGAAGGGGTACAAAAACAACCGATTAAAATATCAGCTGGTATTGAAAATAGTGATGACAAATCTTTGACCTCCTTTGAATGCTTGATTTTTAGGGTGTATAGCGCATCATACAAAATTATTCGTTTGGGTTCATTCTTTGGATTGTATACCTATATCACGTACAGTTTAGGGTAAGTATCTACTTAATGTACTTGCAAAACAGATACATAAGCTAAATGCGATGCATAAGCTCACCCAAAGTTATGCAATAAACTTAACAAAAAGCATTTTGCCCTATGGTGGTATGTTGGTAATGCACCCACCATTTAAAAAAAATCCATTTAAATTTCCCAAAAAAAATAGAACCGCACATATACAGGGTGTCCGGAAACTGCCGCATAAACGCACCGGATTGTTATTCCTCGTGTGATTTCCAGCAAAACAGTTGTACGCAACATAACCCCAATTCTTAACCCTTTAGCTGCCACAGGCATTTGAAGATTTAAAAAAAAAATAATTTTCTAGCTAGATTAGAATTATGTAATAAAGGAATGATCGTTAGACTATGCGCCAGTTTTTTAAAGTTGGAGAAAATTTAGATGGAAAAATATATTTTTTTTGGGTTAAATCAAAAATTATCAAAATCGGACTCTGCGCGTTTGAATTATTACACGGCCATTCAAGAATTATTCAATTTCACACAAAAGAACGAACAAAAGTTGCAAAATTGTCACTTTGAATATGACAAGCGGTTGTCAAAGCTGTTGGTTGAGTTGCCATATTGAATATCAAAACTGGACGCACAGCCAAATGGTGACTAGTTTGGATGGAATGACAACAGCCATTTGGCTGCACATGTCGCCATTTGGCGACTAATCTAGATGGACCTTTAAGAAGCAATCTAGGTAGGTAGGTACCAAAGTAGTCGCAACTTAATAAAGTGGCGAAACCAAAGGCCAAGGTTATTGTTACTTAAAATGTTGCTTGGGACTAGACGCGTTGAATGCTGCCGAATAAAGCAGCCCAATGCATTATAAATTGCTGACAAGTTTGCTGCTCCAGTTTGACAGCAACAGCGAAAAACCTGCAAGCCATTTAAAATGCATTATGCTGCTTTTCCGCCAGTTTTCAATGCGTCTAATCTGTTTCAAGCAAATATGGGTGCAATCCATGATTGAACTTACTGTAATTTTGGGGGAAATACGGATGGGCACGTAGCTGAGAAAAGGAGGAACCCAAGGTTCGTTTACGGAGTATTCGAAAAGCACAATTTGCAGTATTTGCACACAATTTTGCAATTTGTTACATTTCGATGCGATCAAATTAAACTGAAAAATTAAAATTCCCGCCATAATTGCGCCATCTATCGGAGTTAAAAAGTAAGAAACCAGAGAATGGAACCATTTGCAATTACAGTTCAATGCTTTGTGCAGTAATCGTGCAGACTCTTTGACAGCCTGTTGACGTTCTTGAAGTTGTGTTTGTTTACGAGTTTCGCGGCGTTTTGCGATAGTTTTAAAACTTCATTTTTCCCGATAAAACGCTACACTATGCCGTACGCCAATCAGCCATCGGTTCAAATTACTGAACTCACCGACGACAACGTAAAGTTCGTCGTGGAGGACACGGATTTGAGGTAAATTTCGCAAAAGAAACATTGTCCCTGAACTTTGAGGTTATATCTATGAAATGTCCTTTCTTTTCTAGTGTTACGAACAGTTTACGTCGTGTTTTCATCGCCGAAACGCCGACATTAGCCATCGATTGGATTCAGCTTGAAGCCAATTCCACAGTTTTGTCGGATGAATTTCTCGCGCATCGTATTGGGCTGATACCGCTCATTTCGGACGAGACTGTCGAGCGTCTGCAGTACACTCGCGATTGCGGTTGTCTTGACTTTTGTCCCGAATGCAGTGTGGAGTTCACGTTGGACGTAAAATGCACGGAAGAACAAACTCGTCATGTAACCACCGCTGATCTGAAATCGTCCAACCCAAAAGTATTGCCGGTTACTTCACGACATTCAAACGATGAGGACAATGAGTACGGCGAGAGCACCGATGAAATTTTGATAATTAAATTGCGAAAAGGTCAGGAATTGAAGTTGCGAGCTTATGCAAAAAAAGGATTTGGTAAGGAGCATGCAAAGTGGAATCCGACGGCTGGCGTGTGCTTTGAATATGATCCGGACAACTCGATGAGACACACGCTCTTCCCCAAGCCGGATGAGTGGCCGAAAAGTGAACATACTGAACTCGAGGATGATCAATGTAAGTGAATGGCATTTTCTGATGGAAATTCAACGGTTGTAGCCTTTTTTTGATTTTTCAGTCGAAGCACCTTACAACTGGGAGGCGAAACCGAATAAATTCTTTTTCAACGTCGAGTCGGCGGGTGCACTCAAGCCCGAGAATATTGTCGTCATGGGCGTGCAAGTGCTGAAGAACAAACTGTCCAACTTGCAGACACAACTCAGCCACGAATCGCAGAATGACGCCCTTTTAGTATAAAGACAATTAATTTACCGTGTAATAAAAAATTGAACATTTTATTCATTTTCAATAAAACCTTATCAAACCGAATGCGTGCAAGGTGTTTTCTATTTTTCGTATTAGTAGTCGTCCTCGTCATCATCATCCTCACCCTGGGCGGCCTTCATTTGCTTGTGAATCATTTCGGCGCTCTGTTGCACGGCGGCCGCTTGCAAACTGTACCATTGTGCCTGCTCGGCCGCAGCCTGTTCTTCGCGAGCCTTGGCAAATAATTCTTGCTGTTGGCGCAGCAGCTCCTCTTCCGGAATGCCGAGGTTCTCGAGACGAGTACTCTGACGTCGTCGTTTGGCCGCAACTTCTTTGCAATCGTTCAGAACCGACTCGGCTTGCTGTTTGTAATCACGAAAACCGAGACGATCCAATGCTTCGAGAACGTGCTCGGCGTTGATGGTCTTCTTGTTGCGCTCGTTACACACTTCGTTAGCTTCGGAGCTGATCAGATGAATGAACTCCGTACAACAGTTCAGTATGAGCTCGCGACTTTCGTTAGCAACGCGAACTGATGGAACCTGTGAAAAGAGCAGAGCGGAATTTTCATAAGTGCAGTCGTCATACTGACTGGGCGGCGTCACTTGTTCTTACCAATTCTTTTATAATTTTATTGATACTAGCACGTGGCAGGGTTAATTCATCATCATCGAGAGGGGGCGGACAGAGTTCATCGTGCGGATTCGACATAGCGCATTGAGGAATTTGGTAGAAGTAAAATTCATGCAAGGCTAAAATCAAGCTGGCTGGATAACAAAATACTTTCGACGTTTATGGCTGTCAAGTTGACAGCGGCTGTCAATTTTAATTTGAGAACAGGGTGATTGAAAAAATTGAGGGCCAGCGTTTGAATCAGCTGTTTTTTGACAAATGTATGTTTATCAATCAACACAGCCGTGGCGGTTTATTTTGTTTAGTTCGTTGAAAGGGCAGAAATATTTACAAAAATAATGGAAAAAGTAAAGCAAGCTGTCGAATTCGATTGCGCAAGAATGATAGAAGTGTTTGCAAACAATGAAAGTCACGAATTTGCAGTTTTTTGTAAAGTATGGAAGTCATCGATGTTTCATCACATGTATACGTAAGTACGAGTAGTATTCGTTTTTCGTTAGTGTTTTTGGCATATTTTCGGATTAATCATGATAAACTAGCTAGTTTTATAATATGCCTTCCTCGATTGCTCTCGGATCTACGGCTCACTGTTACTGGTCATAACTTCCATCGGGAGGCCTATTCGGGGAACATGATGAAATCGAGGATGTCGTCGACAAAATGCACAGTGGGAACAACATCCTAAAGGCACTAACGGGCAGCTCCTGGGCCATGGATAAAGAAAGCATGTTGGTCATTTATGAAGTGATAGGTTGAGTAATTCCGGACCATGCAGGGGGAGATTTCTATATTTGTGGCGCCAAATTTTGATAACGGCAATTCATTAATGTTGGTCTGAAACGATCGAATCTGCAATTCTTTGCGTAAACGCTTTGTAGATTCGATCGGTTCAGGCTAATATTAATGAATCGGCGTCATCAAAATTTGGCGCAACAAATGAAATCGTGTCTCGAGAATATCACCCAAAGAATCATCTCATGGACAAATACTCCTCTTCCACGACATGTCAGTAGTGTCCAGAGATACAAGCCTCCCGATAGTTTTGATGATACAGCATACCTCGCGGATATTCCCACAATTCAATATGAAGGCAAAGTAGAAATAGAGTTGTCTCAGAGCCCTCACCACCCATATCGTCTGAGGAAACTGGCTCCCGGCGGAGACAAGAGCTGCACCGCACCTATCTGTTCTAACTTGAAAAGTCCCTGATATCTAAAACATTGTCAAGATTTCGTTGCAACGCCTCGTTATCTTTTAAATTTTTCAATTTTTCTTGCAAATATATTTTGACATTTCATATTCTCAACATTTTGCCCAATTGCTTCAACTTATTCTAGTGGGATTGAATTGGAATTAAAATTAAAACGTTAATTTGATTGTATCACACACATTCTCCAATCAGTAAAGTGAAAATATCACCCGAACCCTATCAAAGTACTGAATTGGCCTCATAGAAAAGTCAAACTTTGACGTTGAATATCTTGAGAACCGTTGCGATTTGGCAAAAAAGGATTGCAGATTCGATCGTTTCAGAGCAACATTAATGAAATGCCATCATCAAAATTTGCCGTTACAGATACTGAAGTCTCCCTAGAACATTTATCCGAGCGACAATGGCGAACCTCGTGTTTCGCTGCCTCGCTGCACCCGCTAATCTCACTCCGATGGCGATATGGTACAACCTCATTGCAGCTGTTAATTCTTGCCTGAAACAATATTCGAGAAAGACGACGAATTCACATTCACAGCTTGGCACAGCGGTGCATGTCTTTCTGCACCTTTCGGCAACAACAACATATCTATATCGAGCTGTCCTTAAAGATATAGAGTCAATATTAGGCTCTTACTAACTGGTCGTTATCGCCTTCTATGTACTTGATGATTTCAACGTCCGTCATGATCATTGCAGGGAATTCGGTGACTTAGTGGGTATAGAAGATATCTCTGCATTACCGGATGTTTGTGTTGTCTTAAAAATGTTCCTGCGCCAGCCGGTTCTTCGATGTATGAGCTACTAAACAACGGCCAAGGTAGGGAGATCATAGGGGTCATACTCTCAACATCAACGCCAGCAAGGGCTGCCCTTAAGGCGGTGTACTTTCACACCCCTACTGTGGCCCCTGGTAGTAGATTAACTACTATCGCAACTTGAAGTACAGGGTTTTTTCGCCATTGGCTACGCGGACGATATCACTATTGTGATCAGGGTAAAATGAGTCCGTATCACGGATTTAATGTCTTCGGCCCTACCGACAGTCAACAGATGGTGCACAGCAACAGGGCTCAGTAACAACCCACAAAAAACAGTCCCAGTACCATTCACAGGGAAACTTGCTCCTCCTCTTGATACAATATACTTAAGGGGTATGCCTATTGCCTACTCCAAAGAGGTCAAATGCCTTGGCATCACACTGGAATAGCCACTTGGAAAATATTCTTAGTAAGGCCACGTGTCATGTGGACTTGCCCTTAGTAAGGCCACGTGTCATGTGGACTTGCCGGAACTTCTATGGCAAGACTTGGGGCCTTTCGCTCAGAATGACGGAGTGGTTATACACTGTACTGTAATCACGTATGCTTCTCTAGTGTGGTGGCCAAAAACACTACAACGCAACACCATCAAGAGCTGTAATAAGCTCCAACGACTTGCCTGGCTTGGTATCACTGGTGCTTTTAGCACTACCTCCACCCTAGCCACGGAAGCTATATGGGGAATGACGTCACTGCATATTTCCATACAGAAGTTCGCCCTTCACATCCCCGATCGGACGGAATACGCTAATGGCAACCCGTGCATTGATCATAGAAGCATCACTTGGTTCACGGATGGCTCTAAAACCGATCACGGTGTAGGTGCTGGAGTCTTTGGACCCAATACCAGTATCGGTTGCAATGGGCAAATGGCCTAGCGTCTTCCAAGCCGAAATTCATCCCATCGGAATCTGTGCCAGGGAGATCCTGGGTCTCCGTGGTGCACATATCGCCATTTGCACTGATCACCAGGCAGCGTTAGGCGTTAGCTTCACATAAGTTTAATTCGAAGTTGGTTAGCGAATGCTTTGACCTCCTTCAGAACCTCTCCATCCGTAACTCATCCTCAATCTATTGGGTTCAGGCTCACAGAGGCATTGAAGGAAATAAATATGCGCACAAACTAGGAATATGGGGCTCATATTCTATACTCATCGGTCCTGAGCCCTTCTGTGGAATTAGCTGGAGAGCTGCTCGAGCCGTGATTGGTAATTGGTCATCGAGCCTGAGGTTTAACTACTGCACATCGCACCCTGGTCTAAGAGTTACAAAAGAGCTTGTGTGCCCTTTCAGCTACTCCAATATTACATGTCTGCGCAGAACTGAACTTAGACTATTAATGGGCTTTCTTACGGGTCATTTCGGGCTCCGCTACCATCTCCATAGAATTGGTCTATCAAGGGAGATCCATATTCGCCTTTGCCTGGAGGAAGTCGAAACCTCCATTCATTTATTATGCCCGGCGATCGCCAGGTCCAGGAGATCACTCCTTGGACCCGATTTACTAAGCTCCTCTCTGAAGGATCTGCTAGCCTTTATTAAACTAGTTGATAACCTTTTAAATTAAAGGACTATGAAACAATATAAGGTAGCAGTGGCCACCACCTTGGTAAAGTTCATTACTTTTTTATTATTACAACGGCCAAGAGCTGCGGATAGGAAATATGTAGTGCTTGCAAAATTATATACACCCCGAAATGATATGCAATGTAACGTTGACTCGAAATTGCCTATAAACGGCTTAGTTAACGCACCATGGCCCCACATGGGGCTATACGGTACTGAGAAGGGTCACCATCTTCGCTTTAGAGAAATGCAGAGCACCACCACTGGACGTGACAAGATCACAACACGTCCATTTTCTTGAACGGATAAAATCAACCAAAGCCTTACAAGCGCATCATATTACAGACTCTACCAAAGGCGTTTGATAAAGGTAATAAGTCGTTTCTTCTGGCAGAACTTCGAAACACATATATTCCGTCATACGTATAGGAGTAGGCCGCAAATTACCTTGCCTGTCGCTTGCCCTGCGCAGAGTATATAAACTATGAAGAATCAAACAAGTCGTACTACAAGGAAGGAGTTAGAACTCCTTCTGACATGTTTACATGCCTAAGGGATCCACATTATCTCTTACGCGGTTGATTGCACCATCATGATAACGGGCAAGAATATTTCCGCTTTGTGTGCCCTCATTAATGGTTATCTGGAAAACCTAAACATCAGCACCCAAATCCACAGTCCTCCTTTTCATCAGTGACAAAACATTGCCTCACGTCAATTACAGCCTCTTAGGTGTGTACAACAAGTTGCCTACGATGCCTCCTTGGCAAGAGTCATGAAAATTCAATGCGGTTGTGTCCTTTTATGTATATGTGAGATCCGATCCGATTTATGCATTGTTTCGTCTTATGGGAGTATTTCATCTCGGCGCGGCTGGTCTCAATAACTAATACGCGCCGGTGTTGAAACAAATCTTGGCCCATTCCAGCTGGATGTATCCCAAAGGCTCGATCCAACTTGCCTACGAGTGTCGCTAGGTTGATGAACGAGACATCATCATACTCACTCTGTTGATCCCACAATCCAGGTGTTAAATAGTAACGACTATCGGAAGGCGAAATGGAATGATCACTTCAATAACTGTCACCTTTTTCAGAGAGCTGATGGAGAGGATATTAAGGCACACATTTGGCTGACAATTTCATTAGACCAGATAGCATTTCGATAGCCATGGTTGAACATCTCGACTTTGCACCGTCTTCTACCGCTAGTCATTTCTGAATTCTGAAAAATAGGACGTATTGAGCGTTAAACTCAACAAATCCTTCCAACTGATAACCATATCCACCATACTCTTGTAGCACATGCTAAGTAAATTTGATATGAAATGTATTTGATAAGGTCAATCATTCGATGCTCCTTGTCAACATGTTGAATATTCATACATATTTCTACAGAAGAGATTCGTTGGATTGCTAACTATCTAGCTGGTAGGTTTAAGAAAATAAAATTAGGACAGGACACTCTCTTCCACTCAGTTCAATATCTACATGGCCATGGCCGGCCTTGCTACTCTACCGGAAGTCATTGAAGTGAATTCTTATGCAGACGACTGCACCGTACTCACCACGAGGTTGGATAAAGATAATATGGCCCTTCTTATTAATCCTTATTATTATTAGCACAATTACAAGGTTTTTCAAAATCAGAAACCTCAGTTGGAGGATATGATGACATCGACACATCAGCCAGCTGCGGTATGTGTAAAGATGCACAGGAGGATCAAAATTCTTTAAGTACTGGTCAGCAGTACCTGGGCCAAAGGTAAAAGGTCGAGCAGCGGCAGATTATGTAGCTTCAATTTGGTCAAATAGTTGATTGGTACAAATTGAAGTAAAATTCATGTTTGCATTCTGCTCTACAGCCACAGGGTGCCTCCTGGTGTCGGCTCAGGAGCACTTATCTCAGCAGACACAATTCATGCCAATACGTGACCACAATCGCCTGCCTTCAAAATAGTATCTGGTTCGCTTCTATGGAGAGGAGCATCCGAATCATGATTTCATGAACAAAAAATCGAGCGTAGCTCGGTGTGAAATCCTTTCAAGGAAGAAATATACTGGGCCGCCATTGCAGCGAGTCGCACTGTTGAACTGAGTCGGTCTATTGCGAGTTTAGGTGTGGGTCATTTGTTTCAATGCCCCGCTACGCCCAGTGATCTTACTCCTATGTCACTTTGGGAGAACCCTATCACAGCAGCTAAGTTTCGGTCCCTGGAGACCATGGACGAGATCGGTGATGACCCATGAATCGAATCCACATAGATGAACAGCGGTCTCACACCTTTCTGTAATTCTGGATGGCTTTAACTTGCTAAGGGTGATAGATAGAAGCTGCGCTGCTCTAAAAATGTGTCAAATTGTATAATAAGCGCATGAATTGCCGATTTATCGAAATCGGGCCTAAATGAAGATCTCAAAAATGTAGTATGGACGGCAGTAACTTCTGAACGCTAATAGTCAGTACCTTGAAATATAAAGCAAATGTGGTCGCCAAGTTGCTCTGCAAGTATGCCAAATTTCAGAAAAATCCTTGCAGGATCAAATCAAACCCTACACTACCAAATGCACTTTTTGACGGTCATAAATTCCGAACGGCGATAGCATAAAACTTGACATTTTCTTATGATCTGTGCGGTGCTCTATAGATGTTCACGAATAAACAACCTATGTAACACACAATGTAAACCGATGCTAAAAATGTTAAACGTTTACAGTATTTATCTCAATAAACCAAAAATAATTTAATTTTTCAACCCTAAGTACCATTGCGTAGCTAAGGGGGGGGGGGGGGGGGGGAGGGTGGTGGGCAGCACGAAAGAAAAACATTTTCTATCTTAGAACATTTTTTTCCGATTCACTTTTTCGTATTTTTGTTTGCAATTTACATGTTCTAAAAACCATGTCCACGTCACTTTCGATTGCGATATAATTCGCTGGCTTAACTGTAGTCACTGCTTTTCTGTAGTCACAGCTTTCCAAGTACTGCTCCCTTACAACAGCTTTGGTTTTTATACCCTATACCAATAAGATGGTATAGGGTATATTGTTTTTGTTACGCCGATATTATGTAACACCTCAAAAATGTTTGCTTGGCGAAAATCTTGGACGGTATTGGAAATGGGCCAAATCGGACCACGGGTTCCCCTACCTTCCATATAAACTACCCCTCCTTGATATTTTAATTCGGCCATAACTTTCGGTAGAATATCGCTATCGACTTGAAATTTTGATCAATGTCTCATTCTGACATATACTTTGAGTTCATGGAAAGTGGAGTAGGTCCGACTACCCGTACCCCTACTTCCCCTACAAAGTTATATTCAGCCATATCTTTTATTTAATTTATTTATTTCTTCTTCTTCCTTGCCTCGTTCTTTATACCGCTCCATGGTTCCGCGTTGCTCGACCTGC
This sequence comes from Microchrysa polita, assembly GCA_949715475.1. NCBI lineage: Eukaryota > Metazoa > Arthropoda > Insecta > Diptera > Stratiomyidae > Microchrysa > Microchrysa polita. Next base: position 125,472,084 of record OX454415.1, on the reverse strand, counting down.
GGTGTAGGCACATCGCCCGTTTTGGCGATAATTTCTCAGCATATTTCTACAGGCAGCTCTATCTTGGATCGTGTCATCGCCGAGACCAATGCGTTGTTGTTGCTTTTTCATTTGACACATCCAGGTGTTCTTCGGTCTGCCTCTGGCCTTGGGTCCATCAAGTGGAACTTCCATTGATATCGCTCTCTTTGCGGGGTTCTCAGGCGGACGCCTTTGAACATGGCAATACCAATCCATTCGTCGGTCTTCGAGCTTTTCGGTGATTGGTTGGTCTATGGACAAGCTGCCTCGGATGTAGCTACTCTTGATGTGGTCCCTTTTGGTTACACCAACTGACATGCGTAACATTTTCATTTCAGTCGCTGTCATTTCTTTCGCGTAACCTTCATACATGGTCCAGCATTCTGATCCATACATGAGTGCGGGACGTACAACCGTTTTGTACAACTTGCCCTTTAGCTTCAGTGGCATTTTCTTATCGCAGAAAACTCCAGAGTTTTCTCGCCACCTCATCCACCCAACCTTTGTGCGATGTTTGATGTCATCATCGCATGTAGCTCCGCTGTTCACCATCGAGCCAAGGTACTTGAACTTGGTACAAGACTTAAGCTGCTCTCCTTTGACGTACATTTCAGGTATCGGTGCATTTGGGTCTGAGAATTGGTAGCATAAGAACTCAGTCTTTGTTATACTTACCCTCAGTCCATGCTCCTCCAGAATGTCACACCATTTTGTAAGCGCAGCTTGCAAGGCAACGATGTTTGGGCTACTAAGGACTATATCATCAGCAAAAAGAAGAGATATTTCTAGGCCGTCGGAGACACGTGTTAATAAGTAGCACATGATGATGTTGAAGAGCAACGGACTCAATACACTGCCCTGGTGTACTCCGACATTCACCGGAAATTCTTCTGATTCACCGGCTGTGCATCTAACCTTAGTCGTAGCTCCATCATACATGTCTCGTATCATCCTGACGTATGCCTCGGGGACATTAAGTGCTCTCAAGGCCAACCATATCAGATCACGAGGTACTCTATCGAATGCCTTCTCCAAATCGATGAACACAAAGTACAAGTCCTTTCGTGCTGCTCTATACTTTTCCATCGCAATACGAATGCACTGAATCGCATCGACTGTAGATCGACCTTCAACAAAGCCGCATTGATTGTCATTCAACCGCACAATCTTTCTCAATCGGTTGCAGACAACTCGCTCGTAGATCTTTAGTGTATGAGGTGTTAACTTTATAGCCCTATAGTTGTTGAGTTTGCGTGAGTCTCCCTTGTTCTTATAGAAAGGAAGAAGAAAACTTTCCCTGAAAGCATCAGGCATCGGTTGCCCACCTTTGATTTTGTTGAAGAGAACTGTGAGCCAACTAAGCCCGACATTTTCCATTTTCAACCAAAATTCCGCGGGGATTTTGTCCGGGCCGACTGCCTTTCCGCGTTTCATCTGATGCATTGCCTCCATCACCTCTTCCTCTGAGATATCTTCAATATTTGTGGTATTCGGCTCAACATCTTGAAAAGCTGCTCGAGGAAATTCTTCATTTAGAAGTTCGTCAAAATACTCTCGCATCCTGCTACAAATTGCCGTATCGTCAATCAGCAACATACCTTGCGAGTCCTCCACGTACTTTGGCGCCTGTAATTCCCGAGCGTTCCTTCTCCTTTGGGCTGCGACCCTAAATATCCTGGCGTCGTGCTTAGGTCTCTCGCGCAAAGACGGTCCTTCGGTCGCAGTCTGAGTTTCTAATTCTTGGTAGAATTTCTCAGCTGCCTTCGCCTTTGCTTGAGCTACCAAGCGCTTTACTTTCTTCCGGCATTGCATATAATTTTCGCGAAGTTGAACCCGTTCGGCTTCACTGCTTGACTCACATTTCGTCCATGCCTTAAATGCGTTCGATTTGGCTTGCACTGCTTCCTCAGTTTCGGTGTTCCACCACCATGTTTCTTTCTTCGTGTGGAGTGGACCTTTCGAAACTCCAAGTGCCTTTTCCGCCTCACCTACTGACATTTCAGCGAAACTATTCCACATTTGTGTTGGACTGTGCTCGGTGCAGTTTATGTTGTTTTGAAACCACTCCGTCATTTTATCAATGAATGGAGTTACTACAGGTTCAAAGTTGTCGTTTGTGAGATTGTGCCACTTGATTTTTTCGACAGGCTTGGGAGTTCTTCTATTTCTTGCTCTTCCTGCTTTCAAAATAAATTCTGACAGGAGCAAACGATGTTGGCTGACGACAGATTCACCCAAGATCACCTTGCAGTCTCTTACCCACCTTCTCATAAAATCGAAACAGAGGTGGTAATCGATCTGCGTTTCGTGTTTCCTATCTCCGTGTCCACTACTGTAGGTGATTAGGTGTCTCTCGTTTTTCACAAACCATGTATTTAGGATGACCAAACCATGCGATCTGCACATGGTCAGAATAGCTTCACCTTCGTCATTTCTGACCGTTGAAGGGCTACCCTTTCCACCATGGCAATCCTCGTAATCATAATTTGATTCACCCACATGGCCATTTAAATCTCCTCCCAAGAACACCAATTCGGTATCTGGAATGGTCTGAATTAGGGTGTCAACGTCGTTCCAAAATGCCTCTTTTTCTTCTGGTGGCAGTCCCACTTGGGGAGCGTAGGCACTTATTACGTTCCACACCCTTCCGCAGATAACCAATTTGATGCTGATCAAGCGGTCACTTCTCTTCGCGACACTTATTATACTGCCAAGTAAAGACGACGCCAGAATAATGCCAACTCCGTTTCTTTGGTTTGTAATTCCATAGTAGTACAATTTGTACTTCATGGAATTCGTAAGAAACCGGGCTCTGTCGATATGGGTATTTCGCCACTTTGTCTCTTGCACGCACATAATGTCTATCCCTCTCCGCTTCATGATATCCTCAATCTCCTCGCTCTTTGACGTCATGGAACCGACATTCCAGCTTGCAACCCTCAGCTTCTCCACAATGTAATTGGACTGCCTTATATTGCTCGCCCCCGGAAACCGTCGAGCTCTGGCGCGAACTAGGTTCGCCCCGGGATCACTCAACCGCATAGCAGAAGTAGTGCCCAGCGGGGTAGTGCTTGTATCTGCGTCAATTTCCATAAGGCCTTCCATTCTTTTACACCTTTTGGAGAAAGGTTGTGTTTTTGGCACTAGTGTGTGGAAATAAGTAAGTTTATGGACTTTCCTTTTACGTCCGCCGGCTATCTCCAGACGCGGCAACCCATACACACACACACACACACTAACCTATGGGAGGTCTTGTTGATGTTAAAACGTGCCTCAGGCTTCAGATGTCATGGTTACCTGCGACCTTCGCATACTAGCGGCCAAGCACCCTCTTGACCATGCATCCCTCGGCGCATGCTGATCCACCTTGGATTAGGTCCATTTTTAGTCGCCTTCTACGACACGCCGGGAAAGGCGGTGGCATTATTCGCGACCCATGCCACAGGGCACTTAATTTATTTATTTAATCCGTAAATATTACAAAACAGGAATAATTTCCCACAACAATGTAATGTACAGAATTCAAAAGGAAAATAAGTATAAAGAAATAACAAACTTATAAAGATAATGATAAAAAAAAACTCAAAGAAAAGGAAAAAAATTATATTAATAAAAAAAAGTTAAAACTCAAAAGGTTAAATTAAAAACTAGGGGGCTTCGCCCCCTGCTCGCTACGCTCGCCAACCCCCGGGGCCGAGGCTAATTTCGGGCGCGGCCGAAATTCGGATACCCTTCGCTTGGGCTAAAAGTTTTTTCGGGCGTACCTATGACTTGTATTTAATCCCCCTCCTCATTCTTTTTCTTCCGTCTTGACAAAGGTTTTGGGCTTGGTTGAAATAAGTGGGCAAATAAAAATATTTACTCGGAAAATCTTATTGGGGTTGCCGCAGCATGACCCCTCAGTACGATTCCATTCGATTTGAACTTTTTAGTTGCTTTGATAAAGACACATTAATTCAAGGTTTTGTGAAATTGGTGTAAAAAAATATTTCTTAGAAGAACCAATATGGGGGGTTTGGTTTGTATGGCAGCCCCATGACCCCATGGTCCGATTTGATTCAATCTTACATATGTTTTGTGTCATCAATAGAAAATACATTTGGGTGAAATTTGGTTGATTTTGGTGCACAAATGAAAAACTTTTTCTTAGAAGAACCTAATTTGGGGGTTGGATTTGTATGGCAGCGCAATGACCCCATGGTCCGATTTAATCCATTCTTACGTATGCTTTGTGTAAACAATAGAAATGCATTTGTGTGAAATTTCGTTGAAATTGGTGCACAAATAAAAAAGTTTTTCTTAGAAGAACCTAATTTGGGGGGTTAAGTTTGTATGGCAGACCCATGACCCCATGGTCCGATTTGATCGATTCTAGCATATATTTTGTGTTATCTTTAGAAACACATTTGTGTGAAATTTGGTTGAAATTGGTGCATAATTAAAAAAGTTTTTCTTAGAAGAACACAAATTGGGGGGCTAGGTTTGTATGGCAGCCCCATGACCCCATGGTCGGATTTGATCCAGTTTTACATATATTGTGTGTCATTAATAGAAACACATTTGAGCGAAGTTAGGTTGAAATTGGTACACAAATAAAAAAGTTTTTCTCAGAAGAACCTAAATTGGGGGGTTAAGTTTGTATGACAGCCCTATGACCCCCTTGTCCGATTTAAGCGATTCAAACATGCAAACAGCCTGCAACAATAATAAGCATGTGTACCAAATTTCAGCTCTCTAGCTTTTATAGCGGCCGAGAAAAACGCACTGAAACAGACGGACAGACGGACAGACAGACAGACAGACGGACATCGCCCAATCGACTCCCCAAGTCATGCTGATCATATATGTATACTTTTTATATGGTCGGAGATGCCTCCTTCAATGCGTTACAAACTTCATGACAAAGTTAATATACCCTTTCACTCTATGAGCGAAGGGTATAACAATTAAAATTCAAAAAGATAGTAAAATGAGAACAATTAAAGTTTTTGTAGTATGGTTTTTTTTTAAAGTTTTAAAGTGGAAAAAGAAGAAGGTAACGGTCCAATCTCCAATCAGTCGTAGTTTCTCATAGCTCTAAGTAACGGAGAGTTTTTATAAATAGAAAGTGACGATTGCGGAGGATTGAAAATTGCAACCGATCGAGTGTTGTAAGATGGAAACCGATATTTTATGTATTCCATGAGAGATGAAGTAGTAAGACCCTTACATATCCTGTAGAGGAAACACTGGTCAAGACAGTCTCTTCTTTTGTTTAGTGATGGTAAATTTAGGAAATTAAGCCGATCATGATAAGGCCTATAAGCAAAGTTATATTTAAACATTAATGTTCTAGAAAACTTTCTTTGAACTTTTTCCAATGCATCACGAGAAACAGAAGAATAAGGAGACCAAACTACCGAGGCGAATTCTAATCTTTTGATAGAATGTCACGAAAAACTTCAAATTAGTATCAAATGGTAGCCGTTGGATGCCTTGACAAGGTAATAAAGATGTGTCAGGTTCGACCCATCAACCCCTCCCTTCCCCACAAAAAATATGAAATTAAATATTTTGGGTTTTGCTTGCCTTCTAGGTCTATACATGGGTATAGGATATACACTCATCGTGCTATTCGCACGATTAGAACTCGTTACAATTTGGTTTGTAAAATTTTGGACAAGCACTTGGCTGTGGAATGCTCTTGATACCATCACCAACGGCAACAATATTGTCTGAATATGTAGATAAAGAAATATTTATGGAGGAGTTGAATTTCCACTCAGACTAACAACTTTGGTCTTGTTTAATTTTTTCTTTAACCCGACTGCATTTGACTCCTTCTTGAGATACAGAGCTATATCGCTCAGATCGTTGATTTTGTGCGAGAGTACTTAAATGTCGAAACGAAATCATACGAGTTCCACGGCGTCTCGGCAAATAAAGTCGAATCAGCAAAAACTAGGGGGCTTCGCCCCCTGCTCGCTTCGCTCGCCAACCCCGGGGCCGAGGCTAATTTCGGGCGCGGCCGAAATTTGGATACCCTTCGCTTGGGCTAAAAGTTTTTTCGGGCGTACCTATGACTTGTATTTAATCCCCCTCCTCATTCTTTTTCTTCCGTCTTGACAAAAGTTTTGGGCTTGGTTGAAATAAGTGGCCAAATAAAAATATTTACTCGGAAAATTTTATTAGGGTGACTGAAGCATGACCCCACAGTACGATTCTATTCGTTTTGAACTTTTTAGTTGCTTTGATACAGACACATTAATTCAAGGTTTTGTGAAATTGGTGTAAAAAATGTTTCTTAGAAGAACCAATGTGGGGGGTCTGGTTTGTATGGCAGCCCCATGACCCCATGGTCCGATTTGATTCAATCTTACATATGTTTTGTGTCATCAATAGAAATACATTTGTGTGAAATTTGGTTGAAATTGGTGCACAAATAAAAAAGTTTTTCTTAGAAGAACCTAATTTGGGGGGTTGGATCTGTATGGCAGCCCCATGACCCCATGGTCTGATTTGATCTATTCTTACATATGTTTTGTGTTATTTATAGAAACACATTTGTGTGAAATTTGGTTGAAATTGGTACACAAATAAAAAAGTTTTTCTTAGAAGAACTCAAATTGGGGAGCTAGGTTTGTATGGCAGCCCCATGACCCAGTGATCCAATTTGGGTGAATCAAACATACAAACAGCCTGCAACAATAAGAAGCACGTGTGCAAAATTTCAGCTTGCTAGCTTCAATACCCGCCGAGTAAAAAGCATCGCAACAGACAGACAGACGGACATGCTCCAATCGACTCCCCAAGTCATGCTGATCATATATGTATACTTTTTGTATGGTCGGAGATGCTTCCTTTAATGCGTTACAAACTTAATGACAAAGTTACGAGACCGAGTTCTAATCGTGCGAATAGCACGATGAGTGTATACCCTATACCCATGTACAGACCTAGAAGGCACGCAAAACCCAAAATATTCAATTTCATATTTTTTGTTGGGGAGGGAGGGGTAGATGGGTCGGACCTGACACATCTTTATTACCTTGTCAAGACATCCAACGGCTACCATTTGATATTAATTTGAAGTTTTTCGTGACATTCTATCAAAAGATATGACTGAATATAACTTTGTAGGGGAAGTAGGGGTAGGGGTAGTCGGACCTAATCCACTTTCCATCAACTCAAAGTATATGTCAGAATGAGACATTGATCAAAATTTCAAGTCGATAGCGATATTCTACCGAAAGTTATGGCCGAATTAAAATATCAAGGAGGGGTAGTTTGTATGGGAGGTAGGGGAACCCGTGGTGCGATTTGGCCCATTTTCAATACCGTCCAAGATTTTAGCAAAACAAACATTTGACCAAAATTTCAAACCGCTAGCTTCATTATTTCGGGAGTTATCGTGCTAACAGACAGACACACGGACAGACAGACAGACAGACAGACAGACAGACAGACAGACATGGCTTATTCGATTCAGGGACCGACCCTGATCATTTATATATATACTTTGCCATGCCTCCGGTGGCTCCTTTGAGGTGTTACATAATATCGGCGTAACAAAAACAATATACCCTTTCACTCTATGAGCGAAGGGTATAAAAACTACCATCGCAAATAGGGTGCAATCCCGCCCAACTTCGTTATAAACATTACTGTGGGATTTTCCTCTGGTTCAGAGGAGTGTTAGCTAGGACTCCCGATGTCATTGTAGAAGCGTAGAGGAGCGGCTGGGTTGACCAGCTAGAGATATCGAATAAAGAGGATAGAGAAGCATCTGAAGCGCTTGGGCTCCTATTTGGAAGAACCGCTTAAGAGCTTGGGCTCTTATTTTAAGGAAGAGAAAAAGTATGAAAAGCCAAAAATAGCACTGAATATAGACGAGCTACAGTCTAAAAAGCAGAATCAGAGGCCAGTTGAATGTAATCAGAATTACCAGTAAAAGTCTAAACACGTTCAGTTGCCATTTTTCGTTAAATGTGTAGAAAATCATTTTCGACTGTCCTTTACTGAAATTTGGCTCTAAAATTAAAAAAAAAATAACAGGCGCGACAATCCAACATTGGACTAAGGCAGCAGATGTTTTAGTGACGTTCAATTTCAAAGATCTTAACTACTCGTTTAAAATCTGTGAGTGAGATTATTGTCCACCACATGGGTCGTCAGTTAGAAAAACACCATCAACTGATAGGTGCAGTACAAAAACCAAAACTAACCCATAAACTGAGTTCGCTTACTGTGAGTCTCGCGCGCTTACGACTACTCTAAAATTTGCCTAAAAATATTTACCAGACCGACGATTTCAACTCCTAAAAAAATTATCATGATGTTGAAAAATTTTCGGGCTTGCCCTCCCCTGAACAAAATCCTAGCTACACCCATGCTAAGTAGTTTATATCGTAAATAGTTGTACTATAAATAATTGTTATTCCATTATTTTACAGAGCCCTTTTGCGCGACATTGAAATCGTCCACATGACAGAAACAATTTTCCAATCAATTGAGAAAATCCTATTCTCGAAAGAATCCATGCGTAACCAAAAAGAGAAGAGAATTGGATGCTTGTACGCCATATACGCCGTGTATTTCAAACAACCGACAGAACGCTTCGTGAAATTCAAGTTAACATTAGAAAAATGGCAAATGTTAAAAACATTTATCGAATCTTTACGAGATGACCCGACTACTATTCAAGCTCGTTTCATTTTCTACAAGCTCATCGCATCACATGCATTTTTGTAAGCTAAATAATTGCGATTCGTAACATATATGTTTCTATTAATCTTATCTCTTGATCTTTAGATTTGTTTTCACCCTCAACGAATTTGGCTGTGAAGATGTCTTCAATCGGGATGCATTCCGTCATCAACGAAAGCATCGTTCCGTATGGGTGAACGTTCAATCCGATGTCGCGGAACTCAATCATCCGGCAAGTGGTCTGCTTGAATCCGTGAATATCCTGGAGGGTGGCTATAATGAAATGAAAACTATTCTTAACACACAAGCACAAAAGGACGCGAACAGCTCTCATCAAAAGTTGCAAACTTCAAATTTTATGAATGAAATTAAGGAGTCGTTTCAGAAAATTACCGATTTGTTGTCGTCAAACACAAAGCCAGATGTGATCGTCGTCGAAGAAGATGAGAATGCAACGGACGAAGACGAATCGCCGAGCCCGGTGAAAAAAGAACGAATTGAAGATCGCCGAAAACGCATACGAAGAAAGGCATTTGCGACAAGCAAGAGCGCTGAAGTACGATGATCATACTTCTCATAGTTTTTTCTAATAATATCACATTTATAATATTTTTTTTTTCAGTATTCAGTTGATGTAAGCATGCATGGGGATGCTATTCGAGTAGCAAAAGTACCGACAAGGCAATCAGTAAAATCTGTACTTAGTCAAGATTTATCAGAGTAAGTACAGAATTTTTATTAAAAAGTTGAGATTAAATTTTTGTTTGTTAATTTCAGAGATTTGCAGAAACAGTTGTACGATTAATTATACTTTCACATGTTCATTTTATGTAAGTCGAAAATCACATTTTCCGTTGTAAAATACCATAAATATCGAGGGCCTTTCAATGCAGGCTCCACCAAAATGTTGATTTCTATAAATAAAAAATCCATGGAATCTCTTGTTTCTAAAGAAACGTGTTTAATTCAACATATTTATATCCTTAAGAAATATACACTATATCACACACATTAATCATACATTCTTAAATCAAACGCAAAAGTACGCAAAAACTAAATCATAAAATTGAACATTTTCCTTGTTGGTTGTACATATTTGAATACTTAAGACACTGTCTTATTTAAATAAAAAATATTTACATCGAATAATCATGGTAACTAAAATAAATGACTTCAATGATTCGATAAATGGTAACGGCGAGTTTCAGTCAACTGGCTGGACGGAATAAACAACGCGCAATGCATTGATGACAGGTCCCAAAACGTTACTAAAATACTCTAAAAATTCGACACATTTTTCTCTGTAAATTTAAAAGACTTTTAGTTGAAAATATGATCCAATTTAAACAGTTAAATAGCTTACTTAGTATTCAGATCACCAGAGCTTCCCCAAAGGACTACTCCGTTGGCACCACCTTCCTGAATCGCTCTTAGTATCCCATAAGTATCGGCTTCTGTCAGATAATTTAGCGTGTCGGCATAAACATATCGATAATAGGCTAGAACGTCAGGTCTTATGTCGGCCGGTAATTTCTTAATAAGACGCAGTGATTCTTGCACTCTTCCTCTGGCTAGAGGCGCACGATTGGCTGGCGGTATATGTTCATTCATATAGACAGACGGAAACACGGTATCAACTTCTTCGTAGAGCCATAGTAACCTAAACAATTATAGAAGCGACTTTTTAATTTGTTCTAAATTTAAAATGAATAAAGCATACTGATCATTCTCTCTCCTCACATTCATCGGGCACGAATCAACATTGTTTCCACGCCCATTAAAACAATACGGCAATCCATAATAACCCCACGTTGCATTCGGTCTAAGTCGTCGACCCAAAAACAGTGTCTCTTCCATAAATCGTCGTCCAAACCACTCAAACCGTCGTTCGGCCTCCTTTTGAATACGATTCGTCGGCCAGAAGGTATGTCGTTTTCTTTCCACCTTCTCCGATAGATCTTTGTAGGGTTTCAGCGTACCGAAATTTTGACGATATGTCGGTCGCCATGATTCAAAATCGATTACAGCCAGCCCGCTAAACGACGGGTCGGGCATTAGTTCGTTTACATGTCGTCGGAATATGTGCAAATGTTGACGGAGACTTCCTTCCTGTGGTACGCCACCGTTACGATAGAAATATTGACCGGATGAAGTGTTTTGAAGTATGGCCGGAAATTCGCCAGGATCGTACAATATTGAGATCTGATCACCGCGAAAATCATCATTTTGATTTTGTATAATGTCGTAGAGTTTTGTAGTGTTCTCGATGGGCAAGTTGTAGCGACGACACATGAAGGTCGGTATGTTCCAGTACACTTGGAAGCTGAAATGCAAAAAGTGAAATAATTTCCTACTGAATTGTTATTCATGAAGTCTTTTAAGACATATGACAATCAATATAAATAGTAATTTTTTGGGACGAGATTAAGTTCAAAGCTGATGGAGACAGTAGTTAAAAAACTTAAAATTATTTTCCAGAGAGTGCACAAGAAACCATAGACGAACCAACGACTGATGGACAGGGCGTGGAGCTGGTGCCTATGTTTCGGAGTTTTGAAACACTGTACTCCATTTTTGTACTCAGTAAAACGAAAGTGTAATAGTTTTCGGTAAAAGAGAAGAAACATTGATTCGGCTGATACGAAGTTCCTATAGGAGAGGGAAGAATAAGATTTTGTAATACTGAGGTGGCATTCTGTAAGGCAATAGGCGAAAGGCGACAGTCACTTTCAATTGTTGGTACCTCATGCGATTAGAGATTAGAGGTCATTTGTGTTTCGAATGAACTGTTGTAGGTATCGCGTAGGCCCGCATTTGGATTTGTACTGCTTTTGGTATCGAAGGATAGGGGAACAGGTCAACCTTGTGGAGTTCTGGGGCGAGCAATCCCAATTTTTTTTCTTGTTTTTGACTTTGAAGTAGCGATCGTTTACCTTTATTTTCTGCCGCGCCGATTCGACAGGGTGTCCGAATAGTCAAGCCAAAAATGAATGATAGCATTTATGGCAACCGTTACTGTTTTGATCAATTTTACAGTTATATACATGCAAAGGAAAATTTAATATACCCTTGTCGTGAATTTTAAAATACTGCGACTGCAATTCATTTCTATGACTTTTTAAACCTAGCCTCTATTAAATACAGTAAAACTTCCCTATAACGGACACTTACGGGGAATAAAATGTTGTCCGTTATAGAGAAGTGTCCGCTATTAAGAGAGAATGGTACCAAGATGAAGAAAAAACAACAAAGGAAATTTCAGATTATCACACGTTTATTAAGAATGTGCCTACTCTCTAAGAAGTGGACCGGAAATGGGGATGTGTGCAGCCCTCGCACGACAAAACCATTCGAAAACGGCTTTGTCAATTGTCAAGCCAGCCGTTTTTATTCTTTCAAGAAGTCATTTTTGCGTTTTAAAATTTCGCTTACTTGCGTTTTTTTTATATGAAATCTCGTAGCTACCGCACGAACACTTAGGGCTCTCGTCCACTGGAAGCGTAAGCTTGTGCGGCGCGGCGCTCCAGCGGCAAAGCTTTCACAAAATGTGCGAAAAAAAGCTTTTACTAGTAAAAGGTATAACCACACACAATATTCAGAAAGCTTTTCCATTGTATTGAATGGAATTTTTGTTTATTTTGCATAGTTACGTCATATTTTGCTTGGTTACGCCATTAAAATTCGGAAAAGCTTTGAACGCGGGAGCGCCGCGCCGCTCGAAGCAGGTAATGGACGTTTTGTTTCTTATGTTTTTTGGGGTGCTGAGCACGAATCCGGAGCTTCCCACCAAAAATTCGTTGCGGAACAGGGTCAAAATTGTGAAAAACCCTAAAATTTTTGCTGTTTTTCCATTATTCGCCCCCTAATTCTGCAACTATTTATTTCTGCGAAAAACTCTCCATGAATATTTTAGAGAGCACATAATTGCGCGTCCAAAGAGACATAAATATTAAAAATCTGTTGAGCGGTATTACTACAGTGGATAATTTAAATTTGCCATTTTTAACATAGTTCCATTTTATGAAAAAAATTTTGAGATTGAACGGTTTTTCATTTTTGGTCGTAAAAGTTGCATTTATCTTTTACATTGTGTATTTTGAAGTGCAAAACCTGAATCTGTAAGTTCCCACCAAAATTTCGTTGCAAAACAGGGTCAAAATTGCAAAAAACGCCAAAAAAATGACTATCAATTGTAGCAATACCGCTTAACACATTTTAATGATTAATGGCGCATTGGACCCGCAGTTATGTTTTCTCTAATATTTTCTTGGACAGGTTTTCGGAGAAATGTACACTTTCGGAGTTATAAACAAAAAAACGGGAAAACTCCGAAAATTTTGGATTTTTTCGCGGTTTTGATCCTCTTCCGCAACGAAATTTTGGTGGGAAGCTCCGGATTCGAGCTCAGCACCCCAAAAAACATAAGAAACAAAAAAAAAATTTTCTCCACCACACTTTGCAATCTGAAATCACCTGGGAACTACACTATTAACACACTTGTTAACAATAGACACAAAGCCAAAAAAAGATATGAGTACGAGCAAGGTAAACATTCAGAATGTGCAGCAGGACTATTCTAAGCAGAGCGAGAAGGGCGAAATAGCAAAAAAAGAAAGCCAAAAGAATCGCACAAACGACGAAATTGGAAGTGAAATAGACAATTACTAAAAAGACGGAAACAAACAATAACTAAAAAGGGGAAAGCTATAGAGAGAACATGCAGCAAGGGAAAATCAACGAAAAGGTTGTCCGCGTCCGTTATTGAGAGTGTCCGCTTTATAGAAGTATTCAATGTAAAGAAACACAAGGAACGTTGCCGGGGAATCAAAATTTGTCCGTTATAGGGAAATGTCCGCTATTGGGAAGTGTCCGTTAAGGGAAGTTTCACTGTACATAAATTAGAAAACAAAAGGAGTGAATGCATAATGTAATTGTACATTTGCTACTGCTCTTGTAGCCGGGGTAGTGTGTGGTTAATCTGCGATGAGCTAACCCTTCCGTCAATTTTCCAATCACCCAATTAAGGGAGCCCTTTTAGAACCATCTTGCACAAACGAGCAGTATTCAAACCTTTGATATATGTGACTTAATACACCTCGTGTGACAGTTTCCATTTGATTATATGCGTATGTACAGGTCGAACCTTCAAGATGCTGCAGGCTTTTTGCATACGAGTATGTTTCCTTATCTTAGAAAGTGATTTTAGACTACTAGTGCTCTTTTTGAGCTTCATGGTTTATGTTTTAACGTAAAAAGTGTACATATATGCGAAAAGTTGTCCATGATTGAACAGGCTTACATTTTTGGTCGAGTCGCCATTATTTCTTTTTATTATTATTTACGAGGCTTTCCACCAAAATTTCGTTACAAAAACAGGAAACAGGGTAAAAATCTAAAAAAAAAATTATGAATTGCAGCAATACCGGTTTTATTTGGAAGATTCATGTGTTGGTCGACGCACAATCATGTACCTTCGATTTGATGGACAAATATCAAAGCAAAAAAGAAAAAAATGTTTTTCGCGATTTTAACCGTGCCACGGAATTTTAATGGAAAACTTCAGGTTCGTTCTCAGTACCCCAAAAACATAAGAAACAAAGAACATTGTCTCCGCCACATTTTGCAATCTCAAATCACGTGATGCGTGGACTAAAAGTACTCGTTCATCCTTTGATACAGTCGACGTCGCTTATTTATACCCCACTAAATTTGAACAAACATTTGAGCAAACTTCGGAAAAATTAGGGGAAAGCTGAATTTTTGTATGAGCCTTCCTTTCAAGATCAAAAGATCACAAGACCCCAAAAGTCCCCGTCTGTAAGAGTGCCGCTAGCGGCACAGGGTTTTCTGAATATCTCCATAACGGCAATATGCAATATGGAAAATTTATAGCTCTTGTGGCTTGTGAATAAAATGTCAAAGGTAGATTTTTATTCGACTACTTCTAACGGTGCTAGGGGGTCGATCGGTATTTTTTACAAAGTTTCAGGAACATCTTTATAACGGTAACTCCGAAAAAAAAACATTTTATGGCGAATTTGTAGCCCATACGGTTTCGAAGAAAGTGGCCGAATTTCTCAATCGTAAGCTCAATTTTTTCTAATAGTTTTAATGCTTTAAGTGCAGAAAACTGGGACTACTTTTAGCTCAAATTCATTCAAACTGCTCTAATGTAGTGCAATTTTGGAAAATTTATATAAATTATGCTAAAATTGAGTCAAAATTAACACTAGTTTTCTGCATTTAAGGCAATAAAAGTGTTAGAATGCTCGAAGCTAGAATAAAACGATGTATGAAAGATCATGTCTTTCGTAAGACTATGAGCCAATTTTTAAAAGAATCGTAAATGCACCTGACCTTGGTAGAAGTTGGAGAAAATTGAGATGGGAAAAAATCGTTTTCGGGTCAAATCACAGAAGCTCTGTAAAAACAAACCATTATCCGATTTTAGTGCGTTTAGTTTTGTTTTACAGGTACTTCAAGTTTGACCTCACGTAGCTCCCATTGGCGGACAGATACAGATACGGGTGTTTTGGCATTGTATTTAAATCTATTGAAGAAACATATTCATTTCAGACCACTTCCCCGCATAAATTACCGCCGTTACTAAGATATTCATAAAATTAACAAAAAATTGGGTTTTTGTATGGCGTGAACCCTCAGGATTGTACGTTTCGATCTGAAATTTTTAGTATTAATTTAAGCGTTGTACAAACTACAAATTCGTCATATAACACTTTTTAGTGAACATTACCGTTATAGAGATATTCCCCAAAAACGATAAAAAAACTTCCTTGGGACTTTTGGCATTTTGTTTGCAGCATAAGCTACAAATTTGTCATAGACGACTTTACAGCATACACCCCCGTTGCAGAGATATTCACGAAAAGCCCAAAAATTCTCGTTTTTCTAAGGTTTGAACCTCCATAACATCCTTAAGGGTACACATATTGATGAGAAATTTGGCCACTTTCTGTAGAACTGTATTTGTAACGAATTGGCCATACAACATCTTTTAGTCACAGTTACCGTTATAAAGATTTTCGTCAAACCTTGTTAAAAATACCGTTTGACCTCCTGGCACCGTTAGGAATGATCGAATCAAAATCGACTTTTGACACATTATTCTGGAAACACAAGAGCTACAAATTTGCCATGCTCCACTTTTCAGCACATATTACCGTTATCGAGATATTTTAAAAACTGTTTTTGATGGTCTTTGACCCTCTGTAGCACCGCTAGCGGCACTCGTACAGACAGGGACATTGTTTATGACCTCGAAAGGAAGACTCATGCAAAAATCCGGCTTTCCCTTAATTTTTCCGAAGTGAAATGCCAATTTTCCTGGGGTCTAGGCAAATTTTACTTGTACTCTAATTCAATTATCGTCAATACAAAATAACATAGTACTCACTCTCCATGCACCGGTGTCAGTGCTACCGCAATAAATACCAAAACATTGTATATCAGTCGATTTCGAGAACGTCCAATCCATTTCGAGCTCATATCTTTACAATCACGTAAAAATCCGCTCTAGTTTCCAATTTATGCTTATTCCAACTGTAAATAAATAAAGAAATCAATCAGTTATTAAAATATTTTCTTGTCACAATTTTCACTATCAGTCATTCAAATTAAATTTTTTTGCTGCTGATATAATTTCTACTGTTAAAAAAAAATATCTGATAAGCCTGTCTAGTCTAATTTAAAATATGTTGTTTACTACAAAGTTTTAAGATACTTTTTGTTGTGAGATAACAAAATAGTTTCCTTCGTGGTGAAGCAACATACCACAGGACGGGTCGGAACCAAATTGAAGGGTATTATCCCGGGACCGGACCCTGGCTGTCAAAACTTGATTAAGCTGTTTGTATGCAATGAACCCCCAAAAAATGTAAATATTATACATATTATGTATATATGTATATGTATAATATACATATACATATATTATATGCCCATATACAAAACCGAATAAAAATCGTTATCATACAAACATTGTAAGTTGATTTTAGCCACAAAGAATTCCGCAGCATATTACACACTACTGTTTCTGTTTCGGTTTTACGAATTACGAAATAATGAACGATTTGACCGGCTGTTTCATATTTATTATTATTATGGTCACAGCAATTTGCAATATTTACATTTTACATTCACAATATTATTACATTCCTGATATATGTACGTTTCTTGAGATATTAGTTTGATTTTATACCTTTTTATTCTCTCATGTGGTCAGCATTATTATTATTAACGTGATTTTTAAAAGTATGTACTTAATTCTCACATTGCTCTCTCAATTTTAAGTCGTAAGCAGACGAGAAGTTTACAGTGGAAAGTTAATGGAACTGACTTAAACTGATTTGCGATTTATTAAGTACATACAGTGGGCATAAATAGGAAAAATACAATTTTGTTTCCTTTCTTCTTATCAGACGGATAAAAAAAGTCTGAGATTATCAATATTTATTGCTCAACTCACTGATGAAAATAATATTTACCAAAAAACTAAAATAACATTGACCGTATCGATAATTTTTTTATCAGAACGCGTCTTATTATAATTAATTCAGAAAATAATAGAATCACCTTTCATTCATACTTTTTGTTGTACGTGAGCTTTGCGCGAATTTTGTTTCTTGATACATAAGGCGTGTTTTATTGTGCTCGGGTGTAGGTTAGTGTAGGGTAACTACATGGGATTACATTACAATAACAACATAACCCAGATAAACCCGGAAGAATTGTTACAGATGTGACAACGAGAGGCGCTCTAATACGAAAAGCATGAGCTAATACCAAAACCATTGGTTAAATATTACGGGTGGGAGGTTGAATGATGCGTTAAACCGACCGCAATGTTCATTGTTGTTTTTGTAAGCCATGTTAATTTACTGGTTATTTATTTATCACAACTTTGAAACTTCAGCCTTTTACAAAGTTCATGGTTGGTGCAATAGATCTAAACAGCTTTTAACCCAAATCGGTTTTGTGCTTATATACCCCAACCTGCACCTTTTTTCACAAAAAACACGCTTATAGTGAATGCCCCAGTCACTATGTTTACTACCTCTACCACAAATACTTTCAAATGTTCTTATTTTTTAACTAACAGAACTGTTGTGATTTATTCCAAAATAAACCTAATTAATCAATCTAGTCTCATGGGGTCAAAACATTAGCACCTTTTATTGTGTATCGAACAACATAAATTTAGCTGTAACATAATACTTTGAGTTTTGAGAATAACATTTGACATTTTAACTATCCTAACCACATAGTTTCACTAATAAGAGTTTGAAAGGTGTAGAAACGTTCTAGAGAGCTTACACTAATCGATTGGTATTTAGAACGACTTTTAAAATTGCTTTGGCCTTGCTATAATAGCATTATACATAATTTTGCTGCAAGCCATAAGTTATTCACTAAGATTAAAAATTTTTTAATTAACCCATTAATGCCTGATGTTACATATATGTAACAGTAAGACATCCTTCGTTTCAAACGGCTGCTAAAGGAATAGGATATCAATTCGGCACTAAAAAGTGTTTTATCCTGTACTGGACACTATTGGCAATGCGTAGAAATCAATTTAGCTGAATTTGATTGACTATTGTGGAAGTTATAGAGGTTTCTTTCTGATGGTTTTTTCGATGTTGACGAAAATCGTCACGATGGCAAAAGTAGTAGAGGAATTTTATTTTTATATTTAATTGTATAGAAAAAATTGGGAAAAAATTAATCGTATGTCATTACATGGTCTTTTTGAAACAATACAAAAAATAAATGAAATAAATATTGTCCATGGTTTACGTTTTATAAGTACTTTTATAACACTGTTACATATATGTAACATCCGTCCTGATATGGGGAAAGTGCACTCTTCGTATACGATGTGTATGAGTATGTACTTTTTTAGTGTTTTTTTTTTATTTTATGGATTTTTTACACTATTGACGCGGTAGTCCGGATAAATTATCAAAAAAAAGAAGTCCGGATTCTCAAAAAATCCGGATTAACGAAAATTCCGGATTTTAACAAGATATTTTTATCTAGGAAAATAGCATAAATCGTCTTCATAAATGTTAAAATTTAAAAGAAAAAAATGCTATTATTTAGGTTTTTCCTTAAAGTTAGTCATGTCACATGATTTTCTAGACCCTTGTGTCTTCTTGACTGGCAAATTGAGCGGCCATATTTGACATAACATACCAAAAATATTTAGATTCGGAATTAGAATTGCTCTAGAAATCCGGAATATGGATAAAATAGTTGTCTTATGTGGATTCAAATGATAGCCGGATTCAAGGGTATCCGAAGCAAGGAGTCGAGGCTTTATTTTCATGAGGCCAAGGATTAGTTATTCTATTTAATTATGCTAATATAATATTTAAAAGGATATATTTTGAGCTACAAAAGTAGAAATGGTTTCTAATGTAGACCAAATTATAGACAAGGAGGAATTATAGGCTCTTTATTTAGTCCTTTTTAGACAAATTGGGCGGATGGACAAATTGACAAAAAAATTGAAACAATAATTTTATAATTTACTGGCAAATCTTCCATAATCCTCAAAATCTGTATTGTTAACTACTGTAGTTCTGTAAACTTTTTTCCTATTCACAAACTGTCAAATCTATTAGTTCTGTGGGTGTTCAAGAAACTTCTTAATAAAACAACAACAACTCCACATGCAAAAACACATATATAATAAAATAAAATAATACAATATTTGGCATAATATTTTTGTAAGGCTGCACAATTTTCGCACACATTTCGTATTATTTCTACGTTATTGTTGCATTATCTACATTCCAAACTTCATGTAAAATATCGGCTTTCATATATTTTTCGCTTTATTAAAAAAAATGTACTAAAATGTTTCCTTTTTGAAAAAAAATCAAAAATATACTTCGAATACACTTTCCCCGTATCATGCCTGATGTTACATATATGTAATACCCTCGAGTACTTCGAGTGCCTGATGTTACATATATGTAACAGTGCCGGGAGCCTGAACCCGGCATCCGGGGAAAAATTTTTTTTTCTACAAAATGTGTTTTTAGCCATTTTAAGCCGACGTGGAAAATTTCAGCTCAATCGGTAAGATTTTAGGGTCTCGTCGTTAATGGGTTAATAAGAAAATGAATGTTTTTCAATAAATATTAATACGAGGATCGATTGTGTGTTGCAGTATTGACTTTTACTCCTATCCCCCATGGCGCTTTTCAGTAAAGAAGGAGGATTTAACAATTATGTACATGACAAGAATGTTCTTGTATTGTACAAAACTGGGTGTTCCATAAGTCAACGTCAAACCGAAAATAGATAATTATCACAAATAATGCCCGCTACAAAATAAATATCAAAAAAAATGCATTCACCTATTTTTACAGTTATACCGAATGGAAAGATAATCGAAAATTATGCACGCCTTGTAAAAAAAAATACGTTACGTTTTGCAATTTTCTAGCAAAAAATACAATGGAATCTAAAATTAGAAATAATTAAGCAAATATTATACCGTTATGGAATTTTGAAAATATGTGCCAGTTAGCATCGCGAGCTGCCTATTGGCAGCCAGTGCGGGTAGATGAATCAATGATATGACTTCTCGTTTTCAAAAAGGAGGTCATATTTTTCTCAAAATCAAATCGGTTACTTTTCGGGTTGGACTGCAATTAATAGTAAATTTTGTTGCCGTTATAGTGCGAAAAGAAAATTAGAGAAAAATTAAGATTTCCGGTTACAGTACATGTAAAATTACAACACGGTAAAAATAGGTAATTTTTTCATAGTTTTTTTTTTCGTATCGAGTATCATGTGGCCTACATACAAATATAATGTACTTTCGGCTTGATGTTGGCTTATAGGACAACCTGTAAAAATTATACTACCAAAATCGAAAACAAAAAAAAACAATGGGAGCGAAAAAAATGCATTTTCACAGACATGCGTATAATAAATTTGTTATCCAGAGACTCGCGTTTCGGTGTAGTAATTAGCCAAGGAACCTTCTATTGCAACCTAACCTTTGCCGAAAAAGGTGTTAGGACCTAGGGATGGGACTTTTTGACAAAAATACCGGTTGTCCGGTTATTCCGGTTATTTTCCTCATCTGTTATACCGGCTCGGTTTAACCGGCCAAAAATACCGGTTATTGAAATAACCAAATAAAAATATTTACTCGGAAATTTTATTGGGGTTGCGGGAGCATGACCCTACAGTACGATTCCATTCGTTTTTAGGGTTTTTTAGAAAATTGTTTTTTCAAAAAACCCTTATGAAATCGATTTTTTCCGTCCGTCCGTCTGTTCACTAAATAACTGGTTACAGTCTTTGGCACACATACTTTAGAAGTTGGTAGGAAAAAGATAACAGGGTGTCCCGAACGTTTGAAAAAAGTCGACTTTTTTAGTTTTTATCGGAGATTGACGTATGGGTATTTAAATCAAAGATCTAAACGAGTACATCTCAGATCAGTTAAAACTTTCCAGTTTGGAGTAACGGTAAAAAAGTTATTGGCGTTTAAAGTTAAACTTCCTTTTCGACCTCCGTTTTTCTAAACCGTTGTAGGGATCGATTTGAAACTTTGCTCGAAGATTGGTCAGTATGGCCTTATATACGTTAAATATTAAAACTGTTGACTTTTGCTAAGGAAAAGTAAATAACAGTAAATTTGTAAAATTTCAATTTGTTCGTGTGTAGCCCCTCTTAGGTTTCCAAATATGAAAATACTGCTAAGGGTTTTTAGAAAATTATATAGGGAATATGTCTACGAATTTTCATTCGAATAATTGTATCCAAACCGGAAATATAGCCAAGTAAGTATTTAGTAAGGACCTTTCACCATGCAAGGGAAGCCTCTTAAGCATTTATTCAACGCACATTTTTTAACTTAATGCAACAATGAACATGAAATTTGGTGGAAATGCATAGAATGGTAATAGTGTTTGCCGCAAATATTTTTGAAGCTTGTAGGACCAAGTTAACAGGGTGTCCCTGAATAGCTGCAAAAGTATACTTGTTCAATACTCATAGGAAAGCTTGGGTGGGCTCTTATGTCAGGGGACACAATGAAACCATTTCATATAAGTTGTTTTTCCTTGATTAGAAAACAGTAACAGTAGATTTACAGCTAATAATTCAGTTCATATATAAAGCCAATACATCCTTACGTTTGCCTGAGTTTCTTTTTGATCAAAGGCCATCAGAAATCTTAAATCGAAAAATGCCTGTAGATTTGCCTTGGAGTACTTTTATATAAACTGGGTAAATAGTAAATCTATTTTTGGATTTGTCTAATTAAAGGTGAAGGCGCTAGCCTTTCATTCTGGAACGCGTTATGGAATATACAATACATTTTAATTTGTGGATTCGCCACTTTTGTGCGCCGTTCGACTAACTTACTCCATTAAATCGAACACCCAGTGCAGTGAATTTTTTTTGGAAAAATTCTAGGTTTAGTTTTACCAAATAGACATTTTTATTGCACTAGCTGCTTGTTCTCTGTTGAAATATTGTGTGGAAATTTGGAATGTGCGCCAATTTTAAAAGTAATCACCGGTTATTCTCGGTTTTTCCATTTTAAAAATAGTACCGGTTAATAACCGGGCAAAAATAGTACCGGATATAACCGGTTTTTTAAAATGAAGCTACCGGTTATTCATAATAACCGGTTATTAATTCCCATCCCTAATTGGACCTTGGTTTTTTTTACCATACGGTATATATTTCATTAAAATAATAATTTAAAAACATTAATTTTCGGTTCAGCTAAATAAATTTATTTCCAGCACGCGCTGGTTCCAAACAACTGTTTAATTTTAAGTCTACGTTTTTTTTGGCCTTACCTAACCTACATTGTCAGCATTGTGCAGCATAATACTTTTTTTTTATTAAAAATCATCTGATGTCTTTTTTGGTTAGGAGCCAAGGAAGGGTGTGGTTTTGATATGATTTTCATGGGAGGATTATTTAATAAATTAAAAAATTAGGAGATATTTATTTTAATTTAAGGAAATTTGAAGAATCAGTATATTTTTACTTCATTCTGTGCTGAGAATAAATTATTGTTTTTGTTTGTGAAACATGTTCATGTCTTTTTGCAAAGTACAAAATGTGTTAACCGAAGAGGGATTGATTCCCTTATCCCCCCTTATCTACGAAACTGCTAAAATTTGTGACTAGTGCGGGCATGTCGCAGTTCTGTGCAGCCAGCGGCCATGTCGACGCAGAACAATATGTATCAAAACAGAAATGGTGAGATTTGTAAGGTAAAAAAATTCAGCCGTTGAACTCAAGTCTAAAAAAATAACTAAAACTTGTCAGAAAGTCAGTGGCTTATGCAAGCTTAAACTACATATTTTAGGAATTTTCCACTAAATACTACAAAAAATTTCTTCTTCTTCCGTATAGCCCCATGTGGGACCATGGTTCGTTAACTCAGCCGTTTATAGGCGATTTCGAGTCAACGTTACATTGCATATCATTTCGAAGTGTTTATAATGATGCAAGCACTATATATTTCCTATCCGCACATGTACGGAAATTTTGGACCACGTCGAGATTCTATCTCCGAACCTCTAGATTACTAGCATCGTAGAGTGCGGCTCAACCAAGTGAGCCGCAGAGCGGGTGATTGTTATTTGGTTTTATAAGGCGGCTCATTGTTTTTTGTACAGGAAAATACTAAGCCTCTTCATGAAACTGTTCTGTCCTGAAATGCAGTTAACAAAAAAATCGTTGGCCTTACCTAACTTTAATTAATATTGTTTGGGAAAATGGAAAAGCCTTAGAAAATCCTGTAATTTCTGACTAAATCACCTGGATGAAATTACAACATAACAATTACAGCCCATCCCAAGTGCATGATTTTTTTCTCCTACAGTCCACCCAAATCTGGGGAGAATGGTATTTGGCACGGACAACGTTTTGAGTTTGACACCCCTTGACTAGTGTATGAAATATTCAAAATCATTGAGACTCTATTAACGAAAAATCTTTCTCTAACTAGATTAGAATTTGTACTCAACAATGTGTTAAATACTTAGCAAATGAGATGAGGAGTCCGGTAGGGCAGGGTATCGGTACTAGTGCACTTGCAATGAATAGTGAATTATGGTGGTGATATCTAACAAACAAGGGTGGACTTTTGATATACGCTGCTTTATATTGATAGTGGCACAACTCGAAAATTGTAATTTTTCAGGAGAAGCAATTAAAGATTTACGAAAAAGGTGTTTTTTCGAATATTCGCTGAACTGTTCAACCTATTCCATTTAGTTTTTACTATAATTTATATAAGGGTCTCTAGAAACATTATATAAATAAATTGTGGGATTAAATTCACTTTAACCTGCTTTTTTAAGCATTTTTCTAAAATGTGCCATTACTGATGGAAAATTATTTCATTTTTTGTTTGTTTTATGTTCGTACACAAAATAATATCCCGTGAATAATTCATAAAATATTACAGATTATTATTATAAAGTCAATGATAGAATTTCGGGATATGTGTGGATGTTAACCGCTTAAGTTAATTTAAGACGAAATTGGGCACGATTGCAGTATCTGTGACGCCAAGTTTTGAAGATGCCATTTCATTAATATTAGCCTGAAACGATCGAATTTGCAAAACTTTTTCGTGAAAACGTAACGGTTCTCCAGATATTCAATGACAAAGGTTGATATTTCATTGGGGTAGCTCAGTCTTTAATTGGTCCACTATATGGACCGACACAAGGTAAACCAAAAAGGTGACAAGCTGAAATGTGAGAATTACAGGGGCATCTCATAAGTTTCTATGACTTTTAAGATTATATAAAAAAAAATTGGAAAAGAAATCATACCAGCAAAACTATTGCGACTGACGTATCAACGAAACCAAAACAAAGGCCATGATAGGCGGGCATTTAAAATGAATGGATAATAATCGCATGCCGAAGAAGGTGAGATTGCGTGGACGACCGAGGGTTCGTTGGGAGTACTCAGTGCGTGAGGACGCCCACCAGCTGCTGGGGTTCCAAAACTGGAACATAAGGTATCGGGACCGCGACAATTGGAGGTCAACGAGGCGGCCAAAGCTCGAAGTCAGGCTATCTTTTCATATTGAATTGATGAAGATGTTGTCCATATTGAAGGTAACCTGCTGTCAAAGATTGATGAATTTGGGTTCATTATTAAGGAAATTATTGGGGTTGGGTTTCCTATTATCTCAGATATGCCCCTTGATGACATACAGAATAATGACTTAATTTACAAATTAGTTTCTTCCAACTGGAATTTAGATTTGGAATGCAAACAAATTAAATAAACAAAGTCGACTTTTCTTTACATTACATTGGTAATAATTCTTATTTCAATATTAAGCCTAGTATTGACCTCGAGAGTGAAATTTTTGTCCGCTGCGATTTTTTCAATGAAAATGTATTCTTACTGTCGTGGAATATGTGGGGAATGCTGGGGAATTCCATATAAGCTACAATCCGAAAACAGTTCCATCATTTTTCTCGGCCATTCCCCGGTCATTTCATCGTGAAAAGTAAAATGACCGGGGAATAAAAAAAACATAATACATAAATAAATCTAATTGCTGAGAAAAATTATGAAACCGTTTTCGGATTGTAGCTTATGGTATTCCCATCGTTTGTGACATGTTCCACGATAGTAAGAATACATTTTCATTCAAAAAATTGCAGCGGAATAAATTTCACTCTCGAGCTTAATTCAGCCCTTAAGCTATTACTGCTAATCAAACGATACCCATAGAGAAAGCTTAATATGAGTTAAGTGTATTTTCTATATCAAAATCACTATATCTACATATATCACTATAATATACAGTTTAGAAACTAAGAAATTTTCGGAAAATAAATTAAACGGGATTCTATTATAATGAAATAAACTGCGTATTGGATTTTAAAAGCGGAAAAATTTGATCAGAAATAGGCTTTAAGTTTAAAATTTTTCTACTCAAAAATCAAAAAGTCCCACTGAAGCAGTTATTCATAATCACCACAGTTAACGTTATAATCTTATGGCAGTGTTCATGAAAAATTGAAGATATTTTAAAACAACTCATTGCAATTGGATACGGGCACGGAGTCAGTTGGATATCGGCACAAGTACATTTTGCAAGAAATCTATTAAATATTGGAATGGGAAAATTTGTAAAATGAAAAATGCAACATTTGGCATAATTTGGGCCCAAAAACGGGAAATCTAATTTTTTGGAGTTGTGCCACTATCAAAGTAAAGCAGCGATATGATCAACTTAACTCGATGTGCGCTTATAGACTGGCCAGGACTGTCGGAAATCCCTTGCTCCTGAGAACTAGTTAAGGTCACAGAATTCCGGAAAATTAATTCTAGTGTCACTGCAGGCAGAATAGAATAGTGATATTACCAGTGTTGCTTAGTCGGTTAGACATCTGGCATAAGTGATCATAGAAATACATTTAAAAAATAGATCATCTTTCTAATATTTGCTTGTGTTTTCATTTTTTTCCCGTTATCAGCTAAAAACTAATGTAGAATGTACCATTTTAAGGTTAGTTTTTGCAAAATTTCCAAGGCAAAACCCGAGAGGTATCTCGATCTACCCGATTGTTAAGACTTAGTGGATCGAGGCGACAAAAATGTTGAAAACAAATCATTTAAACCAATCCAAAATATATTTACTGGTAGCATTTCATTGATATATTATGTTTATTAATTTCATTACAGTTCTTAAAGCCCCTGGTATTGTTATTTGTCGGACTTCAAGAAAGAGAACTGGCAAAGTGCTCAGCTAGTATGTTAGTATTTTATTTTACAAATAAAGTGGTTTTACTATTTTATACTCCCGCACAGTTGTCGATGTTATTATTTTTTTTTGCGATTTTATTATTGTTATTTAATTACATACATATTAACTTGTTATTGTGATTCATGTCTTTTTAGTACATGTGGATCGTTTTACACACACTGCCTCTTGTGATTTGCTTCATGATGGAAATTATAACATCTGGGAACACCCTTGAACCGTGTTTTGAAGAACTAATTCTATGCAAATGACTTAATTTTCCATCGACCAATCTACATACATTATGTAGGTACGTATTTTTAAATATTTTATCATTAAATTATACACTATTATTATTCTGATAACAGATATAAAACATATCTACTCTTCAGTTTTGAAGGGCACTTTATTTTCGTTAAATATGTACATAATGTAATTGATTAAGGGTATCTTTTGTTTTCTCTTACTAGTTTCGTTATTTCAGTATATGTACATATTCGCTGCGATATTGCAACATTTTGTTTATCAAATACTTCACCTATGTTACATACCACAATCATTCGAGCTTAACGTTTGAAGTTAGCACACAATTTACACGTACTCGTATGTACATGTGTTTTTACAAATTGTTGAAAAAAATGAAAATCCGGATTCTTAGAAAACTATGCAAACAAACCAAATACTAATTAAATAATAATAATATAAAAACTATTAATTAAGTATGAAAAACTTTTGAATTAAAAATTTGTTTTTAATTGCATATCTGTATGTACACACTAACAATTTTCACTAATTCAATTCCTCTAAATCAATACACACAAAACGTTTAATTTAATTTTACATTTAACTCTTTTTAAACTGTCACTACTTCAAATTTATTTTTATTTCTTTTTTAAAAGTTACCAAAAATATTCCATTCAAATAGCTATTGGATTAACGTACATTTTAAATGACCACTTAGCCTGGGCTTCTTTCACTACGTTTCGCGACAGAATAATCACTATTCGAACACTGTTGTGTGTGTACCTACATTAATGAACCTCTTTGTCAAAGAGTTGTAGTACACCTTTCGTCAACTTATAATAAACTCTTTATTCCCACTCGGGGGCTGTATTGTTATACATTTTCATGCAACTTGTAAAAATACAAACATTGTTCTTTTTTTCGCGCCTGCCAGAATAAACACAAAGACGCGTATAGTATTTTCCTTGTCACTGAATTTGCTCTAGAATTAAAATTAAAGACCAAATAGCCGTTTCGACCGTTGAGCGATGAGCGTTGACTACTTACTGTCTGGCATGGAATAGTACAGGTAGGTTGTAAGTTCTATACAAATTGACCAGCACCGTCATTCATTGAAAAGCTTTGGTTAATTCAGTCGCGATTAGAGGACGTCATCGTGCCACTTTTGTGAGCTTATCGCGGTCGCGATATGTGTAACAAAATAAACAAACACAAGAAATACGCGTACACAAATCCAAAAGACGCGGCAAAACTTGAAGGCTTTCAACTGATGGCTGATAATACCGGTAATGTGGAAATGCACATGTTGCAGTGTTTTTGTTTCACTTCTAACTTGACCCGCGATGGGTGTTAGCGGGTGGCCATATGTAGGTAAGAAAAAGTACGTAACGTACCAGACAATGTGTGTACCTAATATTTAGAGGGTTTACATACGTGCATATTTGAAAAGAAACCGGAAGTAATGTTATCGTAGCTAGTGAAACGGAAAAGCTTAACGACGTCATGGTGGCGGTTACGAATGGGCATAATGGCGGGAAAATAGAAGCGAACCTTGGCCTAGAGTTTCAAGGACATGTGATGTCACATAGGAAAAATTGTCTTATTTAACACTACAGTGTGAGTAGGTCATTTGAAACGTTTCTATTAGTATGGAAGTTTATGCGGTTTTCTACTGCTACTGTATTTTAAAGTATCAGTATGTGATACTGATAATGTTGACTCCTTGTTGCTATCTTTATGAACTGCCCGCCCAAGGAACGTTCACGTAAAGCCGGCCCCACACCGACCGGAGTGTGGCAAACACCGCGTAAAAGACCGGTCCAAGAATGATACCTTGGATTCGCTCAACCACACTGCTGGCTCTGCTGCTGCACGACTTTTGTATCAATCTTTTGCCACACTCCGGTCGGTGTGGGGCCGGCTTAACGTGGAAAACATAAGTATGTACGTACAAAATTTGGCATGTGTTTTGGTTTCCATATGTTATCTTTATGAGATTATTATTATATGTAGTTGACTATCGAAATAGCCTTAGAGGGCTTTCTGATTCGAAGGAGTTGATGAGACCAGATTTCGATAGTCACTATAATAATAATCTCATAAACATTCGTGATTTACTCAATAAAGTCACCAACTTAGAATAATTTAACCATAAATTTGTAATAAGATTAATTAATAAAAATAAAACAACCTTTAATAAGACAGTTTTTCAATTTAGTCAATTTAGCCAGTTTTCCATTGGCGGGACTATTTGTGTTTCTTACTTCTTCAATGAGCTTCTTTATAATATTCGGTGGATAATTATTATTGCTACGGAGAACAGTATTAATGCGAACAAGGTTTTCATCCCAGAATATTTTGTGGCTAATTCTAAAGACTTTCCGCATAAAGGTTTTAGCGATGTTCCTTTTCATTCTCATGAGAAGGTTCGAGTAATAATTTAGAAGCCTATTCGATACTATGGGCTTATGGTACCAATTTGTGATGATCTTGTTGGTATGGCTGTGATAGTCTACATAAGAATACCAAAATAACGGAACAAGATTTAGTTTTAATAGTGCTTCATCGATAAGATCTTCAAGTACACATTGCCCTAAAATTGGCGCTAAACTCAATCCCATAAAAAGTCCTTGTTTCGTTGACACAGGTTTAAGTGAAACAATATCCCACACTTGCAAATATTTTGTTCCCGAATTAGCTTTAGCTATGAGACCACACCAATGCTAGCATGTACACTTAGTTAAAAGCTAAAATACCTAAAGAAGATAAATCGGGATTAGTGTACAAAATGGATTGCATGGATTGTAATAAAGTATACATTGGCGAAACAATCCAAAAATTGGGTACCAGATTAAACCAGCACAAGAACGACACAAAAAAGAACGCTACTGCTACGGAGAACAGTATTAATGCGAACAAGGTTTTCATCCCAGAATATTTTGTGGCTAATTCTAAAGACTTTCCGCATAAAGGTTTTAGCGATGTTCCTTTTTATTCTCATGAGAAGGTTCGAGTAATAATTTAGAAGCCTATTCGATGGGCTATGGTACCAATTTGTGATGATCTTGTTGGTATGGCTGTGATCGTCTACATAAGAATACCAAAATAACGGAACAAGATTTAGTTTTAATAGTGCTTCATCGATAAGATCTTCAAGTACACATTGCCCTAAAATTGGCGCTAAACTCAATCCCATAAAAAGTCCTTGTTTCGTTGACACAGGTTTAAGTGAAACAATATCCCACACTTGCAAATATTTTGTTCCCGAATTAGCTTTAGCTATGAGACCACACCAATGCTAGCATGTACACTTAGTTAAAAGCTAAAATACCTAAAGAAGATAAATCGGGATTAGTGTACAAAATGGATTGCATGGATTGTAATAAAGTATACATTGGCGAAACAATCCAAAAATTGGGTACCAGATTAAACCAGCACAAGAACGACACAAAAAAGAACGCAAATGACAACATATCAGGTTAAGGAAAGCATGCGATAAACAATAAGCATCACTTCAATTTTGAAGACTCAACAATCCTTAATACTCAACCGAACAAAACCAAATTGCAAATACAAGAAGTGAATCAGATTATAAAATTTGAAAATATAGTCTGTAAAGATAAGACAGATAAAAAACATTTTTCTCATGTTTACCATAATTTGATAAAATGTAGCTTTAATTAATTATTTTTCCTTTACCAATTATTTTAAATTGTGATATTTTTTATTTATTTGTATATAAGTTGTTCTTGTTTATATTCTTTAATTTATACTTTTAAATGTGTTATGTTTTTGTGAGCTTCTCTCTCTCTGGTTCCTTTTAACCCCTAGTGGGGCATAGGGCATTGACTAAGCTTCTTTTCCACCTCTGCCTGTTAGCAGCCATCGCCTTTAGCTGGTCCCACGATTTGCATATAGATTTTCCCTCTCCCTTAACATTTGGGTCGTCCCACACGACGGCTTGCATCGGTTCCCTGAGGATTTCAATCTAGAGCCTGTTTTGCAATGTCTTTTTGCTCTTTTCGTAGTGTGTGACTTATCCACTGCCACTTCCGCCTTTTGATGTCGATGCCTATCCTATTTTGGCGAGTAATTTTGAGGAGCTCGTCGTTAGAGATTACCTCAGGCCAGCGAATTTGTAGGATTCGTCGAAAGTACTGATTCACGATATTTTGTAGTTTGATTGTAATATTACTGGTCACCTTCCAAGTGGAACACCCATATACCTATAAAAGCACGGATTTTACATTGCTTTCAAAGATCCGGAGTGTGGTATTTCAAAAAGGAGTCAAACTGAAAAATACTGCTCGGGCTTTATTTATGCGCATCAGCCCCACCATCCGCTGTCACTACACTTCCACAGTAAGTAAGTGTAAGTGTGAGGTTCTACTGTTTGAAATGTTTCATCTGACTTTTTGTTGTTGACATTTGTTACCACCAGTGGCGTAACGTTTCCCAATTCTTCTTGTGTTCGAGATCAATTGGTTGGTAATAAAATCTGCCAGGAAGATAATTTGGCGATAATAGAAAAAAAAATACAAGTTATTTTTTTTATTTTTACTTTTTTTTTTATTTTTTACTTCTATTTTATCCTTAACTTCTTCTTATGAACTTGAGAACGTCAATCTAGACTGCAATTTCCCGAGGAAGACGTATTGGTCATGTAGTCGTTAAGAAATGCGCCTAAAAAAATTAAAAAATTATCGCACAAATAGCTCTGTCGTTTTTGCCAAATAGCCACACATATAATTCTTTACTAGACGAAACACGTTATTTAAATTTTAGATTCGAACATATAGGACTCATACTAAATCGTTAGTGGAAAAGTATTCTGCAGATATATACTGTATTACTGACAAATCCAAAGGTATTCTAAGGACAGCTTACGTCCCTAAGGTTTCAGTAATGCCAATTTGATCCCCCTATAGTGCCTCAATATCGGTAATCTCACGGAATACTACTGAGTTAAAAGAAACGAAGACGAGAAACCAGGGTATGTCAAGAAGCAAACTCTAAGTCAACCAATCTTGTTAGCAAATCCTGGGAAATTGCTCACTTCAGACTCTAGCTTCTTGAAATTTTCTCTGTTTCCTGAGGTTCTTAACGACTAGTTGAGGTTACGATATAATAACACAGTTACTTCCTTCGTGTGCTTTGTTTGCTTTACTAAAACCGTTTAGTGCTGATTTTTGATTTTGGTAAATTTTTCGAAGGCTATTAAACATAACTTTAAAGAAAACTGTGTTCCTAACAACTTTGTTGCTAAAGCAAAAAACACCGATTAAAGAGCAATTTTATTATCATTAAATCTTAAATTAAGTAACGGTTTTATTCCTGCAATTTATAGAGTTGCAGTCCTTTTTCAGTAACGCTCTCGAGCTAATTACCATTCATTTACTAGTGTTTTAGTGTTTTTTTTTTTTACCGGAAATAAGTTTCAGCTTTCATGTTGTTTTCCGTCTAGGAAGTGCTACCCAAAATACCGCCCCTCCCTAGAGCGGGCGCTGATTATTGGCCCAATTTTACGCAAGAACCTTCAAAGAGAGGCACTCCCCTGAAGTTGAACCTTTATTAATTTTCAATATTATTATGAGTAAAAACATTTATAATTTATGGATTGTTCTGATGATTGTTGAGTTAAGTTGCGTTTCTCCGGTGCTAACAGAGTATAATATAATAGAGATCCAAGCTTGAACATACCCAAAATTGAATGTTTTGCTACTATCCTAGATTCTAACGGCTCACTTACGCATTTTTCTGGCATATTAGTAAAAATGCATGTCTTTTGAAAGAACAGTTACCCAAGGATCTATCAAACAAAATTTTGTTATGATTTCAGATTTGGGGGCCCCTTTGGCTTGGGGGCCCGTGTTCCACTGCACACATGGAACACCGTACGTTACGCCACTGTTACCACCATAGTTACAATGTACAACCTTTGTTTGTTCGACGAAGTTTTCAATAGGTAATAATTCAAATTTGTAACTTTTTAATATTTATTGTAAAAAATCAACCCTGATGATGGAGCTCAAGGCTCTAAATATATATAGGTTGCTGTAAAATAAAACTGCATTTTAACTATCGTGAATCCTGGAGGCAAACCACTAAATAACGACGGACGTCGCCCAATCGACTCCCTAAGTCATCATCTATTATATTTTTTTATGGTCGGAGATGCTTCCTTCATTGCGTTACAAACTTCATGACACAGATAATATACCCTTAACTCTACATATAAGACAGCAGACCAGACACTGAAACAAACAGCGAGCAAAGTTCAAAGATTAAGCAGAAGAATCCGTTAAGCCCTGCATGAGTTAAACATGTTAAAAATGTTCAATGTACTGGTAAACATGTTCCGAAAATGCATATCCATTTTTCACGTGAGAATAGCATTCTAAAAATTAACAACAAAATATTCATTAAATTCAAGAAACCGCTCTTTGCCGATGACTTCACTATATGTTGTATCGTGTCCCATAATGGGTGAGGTTATAAAACACACCGTTCCCCTACCGGTTCACGCAACGTTCCCTTTAATTTCAAATCAACCGGCCGTTACGGATCTGAAATTTTCTCTTTATCAACAGGTCCCCTAAGCGCCACCTTGCGGAGTACCTTGAATCATTGAAAGAAATCTACAATGTGCCGTTAAACCGTGTACTCGTATTTTCGCCCTCATTTATTTATTAAACAATTTATACTCAAAATAAAATTTATCTGCATCTCGTTTGAAACTGGAAATTTTAATTTTCGAACCAAATGTATCAGCTGTGATGTGTCAATTGTCACATTTGTCACTTTCCGAGAGATGGTGATGTGAACACCAAGTCTGTTTCGAATCTATGCGTTTACAGAACAAAATAGGGAACGGTTCGGAAAACGCGGCACGGTACGCGAACGTTGTGTTTTATAACCTCATCCAATGTTCACCAAGAGTTACGCAATGTTATCGAAGGTCTCCCCGAAGATTGCTTCATCATCACTAATTGATCGGATTCTTAGTCGATTAATACATTTAACGTGCATAATGCAGAGTTGATCGAAGTTGAGCTATTATGATGGAATATTTTCCACCTGACCAGGTATGGAACAGGTATTTCCACTGTCTTTCAGTTTCAAGAGCGTCAACATACTTCTCTGACTGAGTTTACGCCTTTTACACATGCTAACTTTATTAAACGCTAA
Source organism: Microchrysa polita (assembly GCA_949715475.1). Taxonomy (NCBI): domain Eukaryota; kingdom Metazoa; phylum Arthropoda; class Insecta; order Diptera; family Stratiomyidae; genus Microchrysa; species Microchrysa polita. Next base: position 125,438,159 of record OX454415.1, on the reverse strand, counting down.
TTCATACCTGTTATTCATCCCAAAAGCAAGCAGATTAATGATAGATTGTACATTTAATTGAGACAAGAACAGATTTGCGTTAAATTTATCGCGAAACGATTGACATCATCAAAATTGACGGTACATACTCAAATGGTCAGCAACAGCATTGTGTGGTAAATTCTATTGTTGATAAATTACATGCTCAGCTGGATTTAGAATTCCTCAAGTGTGGGATTAGTTCGCATTTAATGATTTTTGGTGAGGTGTATGAGTGTACATAAGTCTACACTTATGTCCAGTTCAGGTGAATGGCACTTATGCTTTTGACAGTAAGAAAAAAAGAGTTTACCACATGTACTTTGAATGGAGAGCGAGATTAAGTTTCAATTGGCCACAGAGCCAAGGTAGACCCAGAATAGTTTAGTTATGCAAATCGTCTGCTGGCTTGGTTTGTTTTTAGAGCATACTCATTCACACTCAATCATGACAGTGAATATTCGGCCAAAGTCAAGGTTTCTTATATTTTAAATATTCTTTGTCACTAAGCCATATGTAAGATGTCAAGTTTTCATAATATTTGCCAGATAGGACGTCGAACTTTGAATTGCTATACAAATGTATTAATGGATAATGGTTTTAAAAAGTATGGGCATAGTTGTCATGTATATGAGTATATGAATGATGTATCTACTTATATTTACATTTTTTTATTCTTTTTATCGGGCTAGTTATAATAATAAATAATAGGTTATATTCACATAAGTGCATTTGTAAACAAGCTATCAATAAGAAAAAGATGAAAGTAAATCTTAAGAAATAAATTGCAGAAAAGGATATTGCGTTTGCAAAATCAATTATCGTATTGTTGTCAGAAATGTTTACCATCATTTCCATAGCACCATTTTCATTTCTCATACGGATACTAGTACTTGAGGACATAATGTGAATATTTCATAAATACCAATACCAACCCCTAGCCAAATTGGCATTGCTATATTGTTCCGCAAATTAGTATTTTTCGAATAATGTGAAATATTTCCCTTCCAAGATAAATACTTTGAACTTCTCATTATCATTTGCCAGTGCATATTAACACTTGATTCGTTGCAATGAATTAATGATCCCGTATCGCTCTGCAATTGCATCGTATTTGCATTTTATCGCATTTTCAAGCAATGTCGATACTATAGTGTCTGCACTTGCTATTTAGCATATGGTTCTCAGTGCACACAGTGCGAGGGTAGTGATATACGCTACTGTCATCATTATGATAATTAACATAAGTTATACATATTGCATTATATTATGTCACTGATACAAACAGTCAACTTAAAGATAATAAACAATAAAATTTACTACCTGTTGTTAACAATAATCACATCAGGAACTTGAATAATGTTGAATAAATAAATGCAAAAAAAAAAGAAAAGAATGGATATGAGAAAAGTGTCATTGCGGCAGTTTTGTTTTTGACATGTGCAACTAAAGAACTTATTCTTATAGGCTATTCTACTTCTGTTTTGATACGTAAACATAAAAAATGAAGGTTTCTCATACAAAAAAATAGCTAAATATTAAGCGCGACACACCAAAAACTGACGATTGAAGATTGGATGCAAAGGAGATTGTTCTAGGCACTACTCATTTCATAAATCGACGAGTACTGTGGAACAAAGTTGTGTTGCGTCACTTTGTATGAGAGGTACCCTTAGTTTAGATTCGATTGAGCTGATTTGGTGGGTGGTATACATTTAAATTTAACCTCCATCATATTTTCGACTTAATATGAATACACACAAAAAAAATCATAGTTGAACGTGCGTTCTTTCGAGAGAGAGAGATGGAGCTTTTAAAAAAGGTCCAAAATGAAAATATTCTAATTTAATTTTTTATTATCTGGCGACTAAATTTCTCAAAATAGTAATATATATCATTGCCAAATGAATACTTATATCACTACAAAATGGCCCCTGAGCCTTTGTCAAGCTCACAGTAAGAGAGCCCAAAAATGAATACAAAAATATAAAGAATTTGTGTAGTTGTATAGCGAGTTTGGATATTGCAAGCTAAGCATAGCTAAGCTGCTAAACAAGCTACATATTAGAAAAATAGGGTGGACATTTATGTGTAAAAGGACATTTTGTATAAAACTTTTTAAATGTGAGGGGATTTTAGATTAAAAAGCATTAGGCAATCTAAACAAAAAAAAAAATAATAGAACAATGAAAAACAGATTTAATATATTTTCAGTTTGAATAAAAATACTTAACGATAAGTCTATATAGATTTTTGGTTTATATTTATTTGCAGACGCATTTCTGATATAATTTTCAAAGAATCCTCATTAACATTTTTTGATTTACTATTTACTGTTACAGGAGAGACTCGCTAGTTTGAACCTTCTATAATTTGAACATCCAATAATTTGAACGCTCATCTAGCAACATTACGTCTCTTATAATTTGAACTTTTCAACGAAATAACTCCCTCTATAATTTGAACAAGTTTTTATTTGTGTTTTTCCTGCATATAACTCGGGGAATCACTTAATTAGCAATAAATTAGAACTATCCGAACAGGTAATGATTATGTAATGATATGAATGACATTTCGTTTAAACATACGAAACGGTTTACACGTTACTACATTTGCGTTGTTTAGTCGTGTCTTAATTTTGTATTCAAACTTTTAATAGCCCGTAGTGCTTATTAAATGAATATTAATAGAAAGTGTCTCAAACAAATAAATAAATAAATTTTCCGTAACTTTTTTTTTGAAAAAATGTAAAACCATTTAAGTAAATGTGAATTATTTATTAATTTTTGTTTCAATTTGTTTAATATGAATACTATGCTAATAAATAAATACATAAAACCAAATTATGTATGCAAGTTCTTTCAATAACAAAGCTCCCCCACAAATTTGAAAACCTCGATCATTTGAATTCACTTGGTTTTAATTAGTTCAAACTATCGAGTCCCTCCTGTATTTACTTTTCCTGAGCAAAAATCAATATGCTTAGTATTTTATCAAATATCCGAAGCAAATAAATAAATTTCCAAATCGACAAAACACGTTTTTTCCCTGAAATAAATAAATCCGAACCAATTAAATGAACTTCAAATAAAAAAAAAAACAACACAGAAAAATAATGTTTATAATATATAACACAACGCATCAAATGAATGGATAGAACAATTAATTTTCAAATAAATAAATGTCCAAAACCGAAAAAAATGCCATTCAATAAAAAAAAATCAACTCAGGATAATAATTTACAAATCAATTATGTACATAAATGATTGCTTACGTCGGAAAGAAAACTGCCTCTTCATTGCGTTTTCGTCACAAACATGCTCGTTGTGGACAATGAAGACAACATTATCTTACTGCATTTCGTGTGAGAAATCTAATTGGGGTTGCAGTGATAAGTAACGAGGAGGTGACCCACACGGCAATCTAAAATATGTAGTTGTAACGGTGCATAAAACCAAATTAAAACTTATTATCCGATGAAAATAATATTTTTAGTTGATTTGTGAAACCTTTCTGAACTAAACAATCCGTACCTACTCTTTGAGCTGAAGGATGGTTCTTTCGGAACTCATTCGGTCTATTTTAAAAGACTCTTTATTGTTAATATGCAGTCTACACAAACTGCCTTTACTAAAGGCGGGGTGGGAACAAAGTAATTGATATGAAATGTACTCGTTGAACCCTTTAATTTGAGTACCCACACCGCTCATGTCCGATTAAAAATAACAAAATAGATTTTTCAGCCCTTCGAGGACACCCTGGTATATTTTCCCCACCAACTTCTAATGTCTTTAAGGCATTCGGACCAAAATATTGTTACCATTATACACATTGCATCGTGTTTTCTTTCACACCAAATTTTTACATATTCTCCAATAATAGTAATAAAATCGATAATGGCAGCACCGGTGAGTAAATAATTTGTCTCCTAAATATAGGCAACGCAAATAATAAAGTATGTAGGGTTGAGAAAACTGATCATGTAAGAAATGTATTATTCGTTTTTATTTTTGTACATTTGCAGTGAATGAAACTGTTTTCACTTGATGTGCGCATCGCGATAGACAATATAAAAGTCAGTGTGATGTGTTGTAGGCTTGTATACTAATATGATAAAACTACCTCCTACTAGTTAAAATCTGATAATCTTTTAATGTTTCTAATGCTTCAAATTAAGTATGTAGATCAATTTATACTGACGGTTATAACGCATTAAATATAGAAAACTAGTGTTATATGTATATATGTACACTCCCAATCAATAGGACAGTTCCGCTTAAAAAATGGCTGTATGTCGGAACGATATAACGGTACTTTCTCCAAACCTATGGTGACAAAATTTTCAGTAGCCTGCTTGTTCTTTTAATGACACAAGGTCTAAAATCCGGAGTCCCGCTGGGATTTTCTTACGAGAATTTTTAAAAACAGTACAAGCAGTACAAGGATAGTTCCAGTACAATTCTATCCCGGATGAAATTTTTGAGCTGATATCACTTAATGGTAGTTCAATTCATTGTTAGCCACTTTTCCATAGTAAAATTATTATCTTTAATACAGTTATTTTGTGTTTTCCATTTTTCATACAAATTTCAATTTTTGGAGCGTGTCTGCCACCATGTTAGCCCCCCAATATTTGTCTGCCTTTTGGAGTGTATATGCCGGGACTCTATGAAATGGCATATGAGTCAAATGCCAGGAAATAGTTGCAAATATTTGTAACTATTAACGACTTTGAAGTTGTCTGCCACCCCTTTAGCCCCACTGCCCAGGAGGCAGACTACCGTTTTGGGGCATCGCCAATCATGAAATTTGCGATAATGTGTAACAGAATGGCCAGGAAATAGTTGTAAATAATTTCCACTTGGGCTCTTAGACTATAAACTGAATCTATTAGCTGAAATCCATTACCGTTTCTCAGAATCAAGAAAAAGGAACATTCATATAAGATTTCGTTGAGCCCGTTTATATGAGTACCACAAATAGTCTAAGAAAATTGGGCCAAAATATGGCCATCGAACGGCAAAAATCCTATATCGGAATTTTTTTTTGGATTATGGTTGGGGATGGTCCCCAGATTATGGCATTAAAACTCCATCAGGAGTTTGTTCTACGTTAGTAGGTACTTATTTTATAAACTGTAGAACAAAGTTGTCTTGGGTCACTTTGTATGGGAGGTACCCTTAGTTTTTATCCAAATGAGCTGATTTTTAGTGGGTGGTGTGACTATAACCTCCAATCGCAACAAACCAAAATTTAGCACTCCTTTTACCGGAGCGACTCAATGTTTACCTTAAAATGATCTTGAACTTATTGTGAATATTTATACAAAATTTTACGGCTGCACTAGCATTCTTTCAAAAGTTATGGAGCGTTTAAAAAAGGTCTAAAATTAAAATATTCTAATTTCTAACGCCGAAATATTCAATTAAACTCTAATGTGTTATATATCAATGCTAAGATAATTTTATGTAGTAATCAAGTTACCAAGATATCTCTGAATACCGTAACCCCTAGTGGGGCATGGTGCGTTAACTCAGCCATAAATGGCTATATTCGAGTCAACATAACATTGCATATTGGGAGCGTATATAATGTTGCAAGCACTATATATTTCTTATCCGCACTGCTATTATTATTTGTATAGCATGTACGGAAGTATGGTCACCCCGATATTTTATCTCACGTTTCTATACTAGCATCGTAGAGTGCGACTCAACCGTCTGAGCCACAGAGCGTGACAGATATGCAGTGAATAAATGCTTAAATGCGGCCCTGGTATATTGTGAAAAGCCCTTATTAAACATTAGATCCGCACAAATTAAAACCTGCTGAAATTGAGATCTGCTGATCCATGCCCCATACAAGGGGCGGTACAGAGAAAAAGATACGTATCGTCAGTAATTCCCAAAAAATCATTCACAATCTCTTAAAAAATTAAAAAAAAAAATTTTTGGCCTGGGAGGAATAATTGAGTATGGTTTTTAACCGGTGACACAATGGCCTGTGAGGAATCGAATTTAATGTGTTCGCCGGTGGCACATGGCACGCAAGGTGTTAAATGCGTAAAGCAGTTAAAGAACTATGAATTCGGTATAAAATCACATGAGAAATCGCGTCGCACTCCATTTATGCACAATTATTATTTATTCCAATCGGACATTTAAATAAACGGCATTACAATGAAAATATTTGACTACCTTCGGGCTAAAATCAACACAACAGCAAAACCTTTTTTCACTTCAACCAATTTATTATCGTTCAATCGAAAAGTGTTAATATTCAATTAAACTGCGTTGATTTTTTTCTTCATAAATCATCTGCAAACAAGACTGCCTCTGAATCAGAACAAGAAGAATGCCCCAAATGGATTTTTGTAAATGAAGAGGATATGTGTTAAACATACAGCTTTAACGCTCAGCCTTATCCTTGGTACTCTTGGTTCGAAGCGACAAGAAATATTTTTCGATATCATCAATATTGTATGGTGATATACAATTTTGCTTGCGTAAAAGAGGTACAATATATCTTTCAAAATTAATTTATAAATTTCCCCTTAAGCGAGGTTGTAGTAAATTGTTTTCATTTGCATTCATATAGAGAAATGTGTAAAACAACACAACATGTATAAATTGAATGCAATACGTTTAAACATGCAATTCAGAAGCCAAAGTTAATCTTGTTTGAGTATCCACCAATGAACTACTGTATGGGCTGAGGCACCATAGCCAGTAGGTATTACTAGGCCAACAAGACGAGGCGATCTAGATCTGCTGATCGTTCAAAACTTTACGGGCTGGTAGTCGAAATCAATGACCCTAAGTCGTAGAAATTCCATTATCTATCTTCTATGTAGCAAATATATAATAAACCAGTGACATCTATTTAAATTGCCTCATTATTTATATAGTTTTTCCTAACGAGTATTGGAATTTTATTCAACATTTGTGCAAAAAAATGGATGCAATATCACCATAATATCTCATATTTATTATATTAATCTGTGGTTCAAAATATGTTGCCTATATTAAATGCTTCCTTCTCGTGTTGATTAAAATATACCTATATCTCCAATTTCTCATATGCGCCGCTGATCTATTCTATCCAAGAAATTTCCATTCTAATAAATTTATCACATATCAGAATACTAAACTTTATGCGTTATGACACGACCATATTCAAAATCAATATTTCAAACTATCGCCATAATTTTATCTCGATGACATCTGAGAAAACTTCTTCTCATGCATGTGGTGGGTCCATATACCATATCCGTGGCAACTATACATATATACGAAGTCTGTTGCATAAGACACCATCGGCAATTTGTTTTACGGTTCGTACTCCCTTGTGCCTATAGTATATTTATATTAAATGCGTTTTATAAACGATTGCTTTTGACCTTTTCTTACGTATGCGAATCCCTTGCAATACTATGTTTGTACTACAAGGTTGGCAAAAAGTCAAAAATTAGTACATGCCACATATTTAACATTCCAGTTCGCACTGGGCTTGTGTGCGCTCTTCTCGCTAATTTATTTCCACAAGGCCCAAAGATACCGTGCGCCACTCGTAAGCCGGCCTGCAATCCTGGAGGTCTAAAGGGTGCACAATATAGCAGAATATATGGGCATTTTACAAATTACATCCGAAGAAATCTTACACATAGTTCGAGTGGCGTTTCAGATAGTCGACAGTCGACAGTCGACACGATATTGAATTGTTGATACCAGATGGAAAAAATAGCAGACTATCTGTCTATCTTGTTCCTTGAGGATAATTTATCTTTTCTGGCATTGGGAACCTCAGCATATTAGCTTGCCTCAAATTTTACCCTTGTAGCCATATCTTATTATTTGAATATATAATTTCCCTGTAGTATGAACATAAACTTGATAATAAGCAAAGCAGAGCCTGACCTAAATTTCGAAAAGAATAAAACAGGGCACATTCAATTATGTACAATCGAATAATATTAACCTTTAAATACTAGTTTAGTAGTCTGGCTGGTGTAGTGGTTAGTGCGCGCACCTAGTGCACAGGGTCATAGGTTCTAGACTCACCGTGAACGAATTCAGTTTATGGTGTTTTTCGAACTAACGTATCATGTGACGAACTATGATCTCACTCAGATGTTAAGCACCCATTTATGGGGATAAATTACACTGCTGAGCATGCTGTTGATCTCAACACCGCAACAAAAGAGCAGTTAAGACCTGGGAAATTGGATGTCACTAAAACATCTGCGGCCTTAGTCCAATGTTGGACTTTCGCGCGCTTAATATTTAATTCTACTTCATCTTTTCACAGGCCAAATTTTCACAAACAATTTCAACCTGGGAAAACATTCAGGATCCAAAATAATCAGTGGTCAACATCAGCAAAGATCATCTCATATCTCCAGCGAAGGACCATCGATTAATCGACCAACTGATCAACATAAACTTAAACACAAATGAACACAGTGATAAATTTTACACGTTCGCGATAACATCTTGGGATCTTCACCTGGGGATTCATTATAGGGCTGTATGAAAGTATCGTATTAAAAAAATATTTCAGTGCAAGGTTTTCAATGGAAAGTGTATTGCAGCTATTATCGTCAATAGTCATGAAATCGATAATAGTTTGTTAGCTATGTATCGCGTTCAGGGATACTTTTGGAGCCATGCAGTTGAGTTATATATAACAAAAAGCAAAGTAAAAGAGATATTGACCTTAAATAAATAAATAACCGGCGCGACACTCCAACATTTAACGGCCTATCTGGCCGTAAACTCGAAAACCTACCTAAATTACATCAGTTTGCTATGGAATTCGAGCCCCGATACTGTATTTTAAAGGCGAGCGCAAGAACCATTACACCAACCATTAGTTAAATGTTGATGATAGACACTAAAAGTGTCCCATATGATTTGACAAATTCACGCTTTGGTTCTTTCTGCTAATTAAAAAAAAAAATACTAACCATATTTTAACATTATCGATACTTTCGTCATAGACCCTGCCAAATTACATACTAATAAAACAAATGACCCACAAGATCTCAGGAAAGATCTACATCTTCAGATACCACACTTGCACGTTCCAGATCTCACGCATTTCTAGAATTGACTCAGGCTAACAGCCTTCGATTTGTATACAGTGTCTTTACCACCATCGTGTCAAGGAGCATAATTCAAGGTACTCATTCATTCCCGAAGGAGTTATGGAATTCTCTGACGACATTTGACACTTATCTTGAAGAAATGTTAATCGGCCAATCGGTTGAGAATTATTATTAAATAAATTCAAATTCAACAATAAAAAGGCAAATAATCACTTTGCTGTCATATATGTGAAAGAATGATACAAAAATATATGAAGACAAGGTGCTAGGTGGAATGCCAACGTGCGATGTGAATGTCGAGAATCGATTGCCATACTTTGATTTATCCACAGATCGTATTACATCTCGTACTTCAGGTGACGATTATTCGACACTTTGTTTTGTTGTTATGCTTCTTGTTAGTTTTCGTTGTGTATATCGTATTTAAAATGCAAGATTGGGTAGATATGGTGTTAAATTTCATTAAAATATGAATAAATAATACTGAAGATGTGTAATTGGGCTTAATGATATGTATGGACAGGCTTGTGTTCATCTTGTTTTCTATACGTATATAAAAAAAGACTGAAACAGAAAAACCATTAAGAATAAATAATTTATTCTATTTTAATTAATTGGATTTAAGATTATCTTCTCTTTTAACAAATTTATGACGAACGGGAAACAATAATTTATGTTAAAAGGAATTTAATGAAATAAGAAATCCGTTGAGCCATTTATGACACTATATCTGTTTTCGCCATTATATTTTTAGTATGAACTGGAACAAGAGATTGAAGAGATCAGGCAATGCTAGTTTTAAATTTCAAAAAATTGATAAAGAATAGATTTTATTTTCTAATTTAATTTATTTGATTTTTATTGTTAGATGGTAAACATAGAGAAAAGATTATTATCGTGATATTTATATGCGTTTGATATAAGTGACGTGATATTTGGACAGGATCTGTTCGTCCAATGAAGTCAAAAACGCTTTGATTTTAGATCTGATAGGCCCCTCATATCTTTGACAAATATTTGTCTTAACATTTTTGCATAAAATTCCCTAAGACTAGCAAAAGTTTGCACAGAATTTTCTTTTCACACACACAATTTTGCTAATGTCATACATTCTCAATAAGAAAAACAATTACATTGTTATTTTAATTTTTTATTAAATTAAGTGACACACTAAACCAGACGTTCAAACATCCATGTGGGTTCGAAAATGTAGGTTTACATTTGTTTTCAGCAAAATGGAGTTACATTACACAAACCTAACGTCAACGAGTTTTTCTTTTGGGTTTTAGTGTAATACGTACTTGCTTGCACTTTCCATGTCTACACGTAAGCATGTCTCAAATGTTCGCAGATTGAACTTCCGTAAAGGTAATTATAATTCTATTTCTACTGAATTGGAATTAGTTGACTGGTCTTCTTTTTTTTATCTTAGTTGTGATAATACTGTGGAAACATTTTACAATTATTTAAGCACTCTTATTGCTCGCTTCACTCCTCTTTTCTCGCCGAAAAACCAAAAGTTTCTTTTGGCGGAAGCGTAAGCGGTTGCTTACGTATTATGCAAGAAAGATATAGCCCACAGCAAGCGGAATCGCTCTCTTTTTCCCCTCACTCTCATAAATTTTAAACATTGTCGAGCAGAGTCCTAACGAATTACTAAAATCGCAATGGAAAACTTATAGCAATATTGAAGTGTCTCTCGCGGGTAATCAAGTTAAGCCTTTCTGGTCTTATATACGATCACTGAAGTCTCCTTCTAGCTTACCTACATACTTACAGCTTGATGACTCTACAGCTAACCAGTGTTGCCAATTTAGCCCTTTTCTGCTCAAATTTAGCCGGAAACTAGACTGCTTAGCCATTTAAATGCAAATGAACGTAATAATAGTTTGTTTAAAAATTCCTATACAGTGCAGTAGATCGTCCCAAATTCCAAGGAGTTACAATTGAAATCCCCGAGCAATTTTTTCATATTTTAAAGTATTATTGGGGTCACCGTCTGGCATAGAATATGTATGTTATCTTGTTGTTGAGTTCATACCAACAAATCATAAAAAATTTAGACAGATTTCGATTAGCCAGATCAAAGCAATTTTTGACTGTACCTATAATGGCAGCAGATTACAACATAATTAGAGATTTCGCAAATAAAAGACAGGAATTTGACATGAACTAAATTTGAATATTAGAAATTTCGCTGAAATTCCCTTAAAAATAATTTTGTACATTTTGTTGTTGTTAAACTCTCTATTACTCTGGAAATTCGGGAGATTCACAGTGAAACAAGGGTTCAAAACTCGGTACTGAAAAAAACTGCGTGTCTTTAATTTTCACAAATATTTAATAATAATAATAATAATAATAACCAAGAATGACTATAGAATGTACTGTGGCTAATTACTGCTTCATACTCCGAATTGTCGAAGAAAGATTTTTCGTTTCGCTTTCTTTTTTTCTATTTTTATGTACATATATGTAGTTCCTTTAATTTTTTGGGCTCGGTGAACAACGAAAAGTTCAATCATCAAACCTCCGATAAAACAGCTGATACTGCGAATCCATTTACAAATATATCAATTCTAGTTAACGGAAAAAAACTCAATCTAGGATGAAAACTTATTTTTCGTAATTGATTCTTTTGGAGAAAAATAAACTTTTTATGAAAAAATGACAAATTATAATATTTCGCATCAATTCGTATAGAAATGACGATTTTAGCCGAAATTCGCATCTATTTCGTAAAAAGGAAAGCCTGTGAATCGTTTGCAATTTTTTGCTTCCACTTTTAATCCAGCTATTCTCCCTCTAACTTTCTTACTACTCCTTTGTCACTACTTCACATTCCCGCATTCTCAACAAGTCCCATTGAAGTGGCTACTATTATTGAAAAACTAAAGGCCGACCAACGACTTATCTAATATGGTTGTTAAGGCCCGTATTTAGGAACATACCTTGATTCAAGTCAAGTATGCCAAAATTCAGAGAATCAAATGTAGAAAATTTCAAGGCTTCTCTCAAATCGCCTTAAATCAAGGATGCATTGACTCATAATAATACATTGGCCGTGTTTTTTAATCAGCTAACCTACACTATACTGGGTAATTTTCATACAAACGCTAACCTGTGACTTTATTCAGGTTAGAAATTATATTGCTATCCAGTTTTAATGAGCTTTCCAAAACTCGCCTGAATGTATGCAATCCCAATTGTGTTCTAGTACGTTTTCCAAAAATTAAATTTTAAATTGAAAAGTTCTAAGGTATAGTTTACATGCAACACACAAGTGTGTACAAAAACAATAGTTTTTGTTTGTAAATTCATGTTAAAAATGTTGTTCGTCGAACTCTTATTCTAACAAAATTATTATTCATACGTAAAAATATGTTTTCATTAAAAAAAAATTACATTTGAACTTTTGCGTTTGGAAAGTCCCTTAAATATTTATGAGCAATGTTTTGAAATTAATGGCAATGCCTACGTGACATTTTTTAAATTTAACCTGGATGCTACCCTCGATAGTTTTTTCTGCGCGTCTGGGTCAGCAAACCTGCCCCCGATGATAAAAAAACACGGCCATTATTTTAATGAAAAACTACTGAAAATGATATTTCATTCCTTGATTTTTGGCGTACTTGACTTGAGACAAGGTGTGTTAATAAATACGGGTCTTTGTCTTCTTCTATAAGTGTTCCCCTGTCCATATTGTTTAATATAAGCATCAACTGTGGCGTTTACCCTAAATCCTGGAAAGCAGCTAATATCCTGTCAATTTCTAAAACTTCAATTACGTCCTTCGTATCTAAATTCCGTCCAATATTCCTTTAGTTTTTTTTTCTCAAATTCATATTAAATTAGGCGGTCACCGGACCTCTATAACTTTAATATCCTGTCAAACGATACCAAGAAGACATTATGAAACATATTAGAGAACAACAGCGATCAGAAACCAATTAGAATAGTCTTTAAGATAAGAATAACCTGTTCCTTTTTCTTACCTATTCCATTGTAATTCCGAAGCGTTGAAGATTATCTATAAACATTTTCTATTTTGTATGGTTTTATTAAATTATAGGTCAAACGATTTTTCCAAAGGTTGTTTTCCAGTTTCCTCGGGAAACGAGTTCATTAATGATTTTTGACAGATTTAAATTCCCTGCTCGATCCCTGTGAACATGGAGAAGGATTAGATGTGCCAGATATTTTAAGACGTCACAAAGCACTGAAAGACCTCGCTAATGATGCTCCTGATACTGGAACAGTCAGCAGTAATTTTACTAGCCGTATTACTTCACTGTGCTCGATATACTTCGAAAGTGATCAGCAATTTTGGCGCAACATGCATTTGAAGCTCCCGGCATATATTTCAAAAGAGTTAACTGTGAGCGAAGATCAACAATATCGAAATCTTCAGCATAGCAGCCCAATCCTACTGTGAGATTCTCTACCGTCGGCACGGTTTTCTGACAAGGAGAATTAAAACTTCCTGGTTATTGTTGATCAACGGTCAATGGTTTCGCTCTCCTTTGCCTTTTCGTTAATTTAAGGCACTCTTGTTGACGAAGAAGAGATGAAAATGGAATGATAATGTATATACTCGTAGTATACATACGCGAACCAGGTTTCCATCAATGAAAAAAAATATCCACTAGAATAATAATTGAATATGTACATTGCATATATGTATAAAAAATATAAAATAAATTATTCGTAATATAGTGCAATATAATGTAGTACTAATTGCCCCCTTAGCCAAAATATTGGAGGGGCAGTTGCCCCCCTGCTCCGTCGCCGCTGTTTTAAACTGATTTTCGTCGTATTTATATAATCGCTATAGTGTCGGGCTATCTATAACGGCTCCTCCTCGTCTCCTTTCTGCCATACATCAGGTATCAGGTATCCCCAGGGTCAATTTTAGCGGCTGGCCTTGTCCTCCGCACATCGCACGTTTTTAACAACACTTCTAGTTGTCTTCTCCTCTTCTAACTTTAACTTATAACTTATCACCAGTGCTCATTTGTGTATTCTTTTCTTTATTGTTTAAACTTTTGGATATACATATGTATTTATTTTATCCTGTCACTTTTTAGTAGCACACCGCCTCATTAATCATTTATATTTAATAATTTTTTGTTTGTTTTAATGTTAATTGTTTGTCCTGTTAATATTTAATTAATGTTGTTCTGTAACTGGTGCCCAATGGCTCTGTTGAACAGCCTTAAGTAAATAATTAAATACTGATAAGAAACTGTTCGCTGTATTTTCCGTTAGTCTACTAACTCCATGCAGAACATTTTCGTGGAGCGAGCATGCAACAAAGAAAGCCACAACGGTCCAACCTACTTTGATGGATTACTGATTGTAATATGTGTTTAAATTAATTTTATTTAAAATTAAAAGTTAAAATACTTAAATTAAATTACTTTACTAAAATTAAAAAAAAAAAAACATTTTTGCGAAATATTTGCCATAGTTTTGGCCTAAAATAGAAAATAAGTTTGATTAAAGCATAATAATTTATTTTATGTAACGATTTTTTCATTGAACTCACCACTCTCTGCTGAACTCGAATATTTTGCTGCAAAATAAAACTGAAGATGTTCATCAGACTGATTGGCTGGCTTACATACGTCTTGCCCCAACTCCAACCGCTTAGTATTTCCTTTTAATGATAATGAAGATATCATCAGTATGACATTAACAACATACACACGTAAGTTAGTCAAATTTCTTATTAATTAATCTTCATTACCTACACATTTTTTACGGGCGAATTAATCAACAGTAATATATTAAAACTCAACTTCAAGAGTGTATGAAACTGATCGCATACAAGGAACCCAAAAAAATTGAAATAAATTGCTCAATATCAATAAATCATCATTGGCCCAAGTGTAATAAATCGACAATTTAAATCACTTAACACGCCACACGTTCCGCTCTAGACGATTGACTTACGAGTACAAATATGAAAAAAATACGAAAATGGTGGTAAATTGCAGAAAATTATAAAGCAAAAACTAACAATTACGGGAGCATAAATCAAACAGAATTCATGTTGAGGAGAATACCTCACACACGGTCTTGTCCTGTAGGTATGTTATATGTATGAATGGAGTAGTATACAGTAGGCCCCCGATAATCCGGACCCCGAAATTCCGGAAGTTCGATAATCCGGATTGGGGTTTGTGCCAAATTTTGTTTAAATTTTCATAAAATTCGACAATTTCATAAAGTTTGTTCAAGCTTACTGCTATATAAACTTAAGAAAAGGCAAATTTCCAATGCGAAATTAGTAATTGTCGTTAGAATGGTTATCTGTTTTATGATTTGAGTTTCAATACTGTCCACAAAGGTGCAAATTAGTGCATTTCGAAAATTCGGACAATTCGATAATCCGGATAGGGTCCGGTCCCAATCAATCCGGAATATCGGGGCTCTACTGTACATGAACTCTTAGCCATCTTACCCGGTAGGAGCTGAGTATGGATAATAAGAAGGATTAGGATTATCTTATACTGAATCATATATGTACATAGGTACGGGGCACTTCCAATAAAAACTACTACAGTGATTATAGTGAAGTGTTAAGTCTGAAGTTTATTATGGCATACAGGGTTGTCCACACGACCAAATAATTTAACAAAATCTAGTACTCATACATTTCGTGATGCTTTTATTAGCTGTAAACATTTAACAATTGAATGTCAAAAAATGCAATGTCTATGTAGGAGTGAAGATGCTAGCAGTGGCGTAACAATTTGACTGGGGGCCCTTCCGCCATATTCCTGAGTGGGCTCCTTAACGACGTCCTTTGGATTTTTTTTTTGTTTTTTAATTGGCAGGATTTGAAAACTGGCACTTTAGTAACTATCGTTTGGAATGTAGTATGGAAATCTATACTATATTTGGTACTCTTAGAGATGGTTTGGCCATACCACCCGCGACACTAGTTATAACCCTAATCAATTCCCTGGGGGATCATTTTTTCGTACAGGCTAAAAAAGTGTTGCAGATAAATTATGTTTGACATCCCTGATTTATTAGTATACCGAGGATGGTTCCATTTGGCCATGTTCGTCTGTGGGTCCGTCTGTTGCTATACCGTTTACGCAACGAGTTTTAAAGCTATAAATCGAGCAGAAATTTAGAACACGTGCTTATTTCTGTTGCAGGCTATTTGTATGTTTGAATCGATGAAATCAGACCATATGGGTTCATGGCGCTCCCATACAAACCCAAAATAGGTTCTCATAAGAAAAACTTTTTTATTTGTGCACTGATCCCAACCAAACCTCAC
Source organism: Microchrysa polita (assembly GCA_949715475.1). Lineage (NCBI taxonomy): Eukaryota > Metazoa > Arthropoda > Insecta > Diptera > Stratiomyidae > Microchrysa > Microchrysa polita. Next base: position 125,421,738 of record OX454415.1, on the reverse strand, counting down.
ATAAATACATATTGTTCTTTCAACGTCACGGTAATTGTTTAAAAACGAAAGTATACGGGGTTCTTGGAGCTGCCATAGAAACCCCACAATCAACGAGCAACTTACAAGAATTATTTACGGACGTAATCCGGACACAAGTCATAGGCTCGCCCGATAAACTATAAGAAAGTGAAGGGTATCGGCCGCTCCCGAAATTAGCCTCAGTTTCGTTTCAAATATTCGTTGTACATTATTTTTTCTTAATTCTTAGACGATAACACTAATTTGTACATTATATGCATAGGCATCATACGTATGAATCGAATGCTAGGCAATATCTAAATTATGTTCATATTTGACATGAAAATTAGATGATAAATTTCATTTAAAATTATTGAAAACACCTTGACAGGGTGCTTTTCTCGCCTACATCGTTTCGACTTACACGCACATCAAAAAAAGAGGTTGCCCCTAAACGAAGCTAGTTTTTCTTGCAAAATCAAAGATTAAAGATTGCGAAGGTTCCGTGAAAAATGACGACGACGATGCCGCATCATCGGTCGTGCCCAGCACTTCACCTAATTGAATATCTGTCGATAATTTGCACCATACGTGTGATATATTGGTCATAGCAGTTTGCCCATATAAATGCCAGCCGACCAGGCTCGAAACATGATCTTATATTTGATCTATGGCACAAAAGAAGATTTATAGTAGCGTGATTATACACCGATTAGAACAAACTATCGTCAATAATTGGTTGATTACACACGTTGCACCCTGATTCTTAAATGCGGATGGAGCAAATTTTATTATTGACGAAGATTGTTTTTAATCACTACTCTCGAACGGATGATGGTTGTAAATTATGATATTAATTGACTATAATGCGAAGGTTAAGACGGAGGTGTAAGAGAAATTTATTGCATTTCGTTTTACTGAGTCGTCTGTGTTTTGATTTTTTGCAACGATTGTAGTTATTTTTTTGTTTTGTATTTCAATATGTAAATATAAATTTGAATTTTAATAAAAAATAAAAAAATTGGAGAACTATTTCTTTTTTCAATATTATGTAATTTATTACTTATTTTTAACATGCATACATAAATGTATTTCCTAATTTTTAATCTTGAAAAGTATTACTTGTTTGAAATTTTTACATCTCTGTTTTGACATGAAAGCTATTGATGGTAACGATAATAATTAAAATATTAACGTAATATATTCATATTGAGAAAAATATTATTGAATAAAATATGAAATATAAAAACATTTTAAAATCAAAAATGTTCATTCGATGAAAAACGGCATGTCAAACCATTGCCACTCTTTGGGTCGATTCTTGTTCATTTTGTATTTGATGCAACGTCTACGAACGAATCCCTTTTGATAATCCGCGCATTCAGTAATAGGATAATCATTCTTATAGCAAGTGCTACGAGCATTGTAATAGAGTTTTCCTATTGTCCAGGAAACCATATCGTTGGCCTTTTTCAGGCAATTTATAAATTTTTGTTCGCAGTCGCATTGCAACCTAAAAGAAAAAGAACGAAACGAAATGTAATAATAGTATAACTCGAAAACCAAAACGAGGATGAAATAGAAATTGCCATCAAAACATACTAAATATGCGTCGTCTCACTGTTACTTAAAAACTATGGATATGGTATGACTCTGGAATGAGTATCACTGACCGTGTATATACCGCAAGCAAGATGAACATTTTCTAATCCAAAATATTTTAGTCTTCAACGGCATATACGGGCCCGACAATAATTAGTTTGAACTAAGTTTAGTACCACTCGCGTACCATTTTCTTCGTGTTTGACATGACATTTAGAATTTAGTCCGGAATAAACACATTATAGAAAAGCTACTATCTCCAAAAATGTTTTAAGATAGTTTATTTAAGAGTTAGTATATATGCGCTCACTAGGATAATTCATCATTGTGTAACACGTTCAGGACCAGTCCTTATATATTTCACTATACCCTCCTAAAACCACATTATTCACCTTGTATATTTGTCCGGATTTTGTAAACCATGTCGTGATCTTTTGGGTAGTATTAAATCTTCGCAATGGTCATGTTCGCGACAGCATTTATCCGTTTCACGATACGATCCCAAATCATTGTAGTTGTTCGCAATGTCACCTGGACCGCACCATTTTGTGCCCGGAAATATCATTGAATCGGAATATTGAGAATCATTAGTGTTTCGTGGAGGTTTTCCATAGATGTCATCATCTTCGAAAATACTGTACTCTTCAAAGGATCCATTAACTTCTAACACACTACTACTTATCACAAAGGCAGAACAAAGTACTAGGCGGAGCCGCATTTTGTTGTTAACACTTCTGTTGATTAAAATTAACTGCGTGTAATTGATTCTATCAGTTGTTGTAGTTTGAATGAATTTCGATTGAATTATACATAAATATTTTTTTTTTATTTTGGATCTTGACCTATATGGTCAAGTTTAATACTGGCTTAGCGTTATCGCTGGTGTTTTGTTTAGTGCCTCCAGAGCGGTCATTATCAATGTATCAATGATGAATAACTTTTGGAATACTTCTAAAATCGCATTCAGTCGAGGCCTTTTCAATCTTTTGCGAGCTTTTATTGAATGACGGCTTAAATGAATATATAGCGACCTTTTTACCGTCACTGAAAGCTATAACGCTAGTCAGGGACGTACGCAGCAATATATATTTTGGGGCGGTTTAGATAAGACTATAACTTTAGACAGGCAGCCCAGTGCGAGCGGATATCCTAAATTTGCTAACCATGACCAGTGATTTGCTTAATTTTTCTCTTTTTCATTGGTCAATGGGAAATTTTAAGTAATTTCCACGTCCAAATTTCGGAATTGAGGTACGTATAAAAGCAACGAACCTAAGCAACCTATCACCTTCCCATATAATCACAGACACTAGCAAAGTATTTACTGGATATTCTGTTACATGATAATGAGAGAGGCCTTGGTTAGCATGTGACTTTAATTATTCACAAAAAATATAACTTTTTAGTAGCAAGTATCCAGACTCTCCCCGCGGACCATCCACGGGTTTCTCAGGGACCACCCCCGATTCGCGGACCACCTGTTGGGATACAGTGCCCTAGGTAAATACATAAAACTGAATGAAAACTCTTTCTTGACTTATAACTAGAAACCACGTTGACCTTAATCCTTTTCCTGGGTACACTTTTATCAAACGTTGCCCCTTTCTAGCACAAAGTATAGACGAGTCACGGGTCTAAAAAGAATTCGTATAGGCGAGTTTGATGTAATCAGTAGTAAAAGTCAAAACACGTGCACTTATCGTTAAAAGGCAAACAAGGTCAGTCTCAATGGTATTTTCATAAAATTTGGATCTAAAATTTTCCAAGCAATATTTTTGCGACCAACAATTTAAACCGACGGAGAATCTTAATTGTTTATGTAGATTTAAATCATATGCCCTCCTATGAAAATCGTGATATTGGAAAAATGTTGGGCTTGCCAATATGGATGATTAAATAAAAGCTGTCGGGTTAATTTCGATTTCGAATCAGCCTGGTATGAATTCAGATACGTATTTTTTGTGCGGATGGGGTGACAACTTAACTTTTAAAATATCAGCCCTTTAGAATGATTTTCAAAACCATATTGGTCTTCCAAAATGAAACGTTTGAAAAATGCCGAATGCTCTTTAGATCAAAACGAAATGACCATCCATTCATTCGCCCAAACAAGAACGCAGATCTACGTAGATCGTATACTATACTAGTACTTTTAAAAATCCCATTTCCGTAAACATTTCTAAAATTTCGCCGACTTTAAGGATAACATCTAAATCTGAATTGAATCGTTTGGTCCATAGTATAGTCCATCTCAAACCCAAATATTATAGGCAGCCTATTATCGGATTAAACATATCCGTTTCGTCCGACAGTAGTTGTCTGACCGAATTCAAATGAGACCTACCGGTATTAAGAGTTTAAAATCAGTTATCGGATTATCCTTCGACTTGTCTATATTGTCTTGAGAGTCGGTTGCGCTGCACCACTAAAAAAATGACAAAAACAAACAATAGGCTCATTGCAAAGGTATATCATTGCTCTTCTATATGCCTTAGTCTTATCAATACAAAATCATGAAATGTGCAATCTTGAAAAGAAATACGAAGGGATACATAGCGCCGGCCGCCACCAAACCAATTGTATTATGTTGTGCATTTGCCCATATTTTCGGAGCATACATACCTGCGAATTGACGAAACAAAACAATATAGTCCTAGTTGAAAAATTGGAAAGGGAAACCTAATTGAGGTAAAGTACATATTACATAGGTTTGGTGTGGGCCCCTGTTTGACAGACACGCATATCTTGAGAATCAAGACAGCAAATTGGCAAGTAATCATATCAAAAAGTTTTATAAACGAGGGTTCACTATACATATAGTATTTTAGTATTGTGCGGATATTTGATCCTGGCTTTTGTTTTCAGTGCCCTTGATACAATTGTTTTTTATCATGTGATTGCTTTTTTTTGTTTCGTTTCGCTGGGACAATTACAACAACGCGAGCTTGTAAAGGAACAAAACCATATGTCAAATGGGGTTTTCTTCCCTAGTGACCTATAACATACATATTTTTGTAGAGAAACTATTTTTATAAAAACAATCAAATATAGATCTATTTCCAATTTCAATATTGTATTTACTTTTTTTTTGGTTTTAACTTGCAAAAGACGACCCCGCGATACAACCTTGTTCATTCTTTTTCCAATTTATTAGTTTACCAAGAAGAAATTTGATAATCAAAATATGGCAAAATCTTATCTTTAAATGAGATCTCAAATGGAAAAACTTTTCCCAATTTAGAAGCCACGATTATGTGAAATTTATGAACATTTTATTGCTGAGTAGCATGTTATTTGGTTTTGAATATAACATAAACTATACATTAACTTTACCGATAGTTGACAATCAAGATTTTAATCGCAGTGACTTTTATGATTATCTTTGCCTATAGTCTGTAGAGAAATTAATAGTATTTTCAAAATAAAAGGTACAATTTGATGCCTGTTTAACATGCGATATGTGTGTGGCCAAAAATGGATTTTCCCAAGAAAATATGTATGCTTCCAGTTATTTGTAAGCATGTAAGATATGTTTTTAAATTCTTTTGAATCCTAAAATTAAAAAAAAAACAAATTTTTTTAACAATGATTATCATGTTTATATTTTAAATATTTAATATCGTAAATATATACATACATATGGATGGCCATACATAGACATCCGTAAAATCGCTTTCTAATTCAAAAAAAAAAATTGTCAAAAATTACCATTCCAGTTCCAGCTCAATAAAAAAATCCGCCCCATTCGGCGAGTATTCCCGATATAACGAAGGTATCATTCTGAGGCAGGCACTAAACAAAAAAATAGTTTTTAGTTTTGGCGTCAAATTCCGAATCTACGATCCGAAATTGCCATTTATATCACATTCGGAGTATCAAGTTGGCTAAAAAGATCGGATTGGCTATGTACGGTCTGGAATCCGTTACGGAATAGTTTTGATCGGTTGCATTAGCTCGCATTTGCTCGGCACTAAGCAAGTTTTAGCATTCCTATTTATTTAATTATAGTTAGTCGAGCATTCGGACTATCAAGTTGGCTAAGGATGTTCAAAAAAAGTTCGGATGGGTATAAATGTGGTATCAATTGGAAGGGAATGATTGCTATATTCATTTTTTCGAATTGAGCTAACGAAAAACGTGACTATTCATTAGTTATTAACGGCTATCTATTCGTTTCGAGTCCTCACTATGGTCAAGCGGACGTTTTCGTAGACTTGAATCAGAGTGTGTTCCAATTCAAGCTATAATTGAAACACACTCGGCTTTCCAATGAAGCCACCTCCAAAACATGGCTTCTTAACGCTTCAACAGTTGCTTCGGGCTTAGAAAACCGTTCACCATGTAATTCATTTTTAATAAATGGGAACAAAAAAAATATTCGGTGCCAAGGCAGGGCTGTAAGGCGGATGACCCGTCAATTCAATGTTTTGACCGGTTAAATAGGCGCTAGTTTGAACTCAGTGGCGCCGGAACGAATTTTTTATTGGGGGGGGGGGGCAAGATTTTTTTTTCTCAAATTCATATTAAATTAAGCGTTCACCATATGCCGAACCTCTAGCTCTATAGTACTTTAATATCCTGTGAAACGATACCAAAAAGTAATTATGGAAAACATTAGAGAACAACAGCGATCAGAAACCACCTTCAATATGAGACGAACCTTTAAGTTTCTTTTTGTTATCCATTTTGATCCCATTGTAATTCCGAAGTGTTGAAGATTATAAACATATTCTTTATTTTATATAGTTTTAAAAAATTGAAGATCAAACGATTTTCCCAAAGGTTGTTTTCCGGTTTCCTTCGGAAACGAATTCTTTCATGATTTTTGAGGGATCTAAGTTCCCTGTGAACATGGAGAAGGATTAGATGTGTCAGACGTTTTTGTGTCATTGTTGAATGTAGCCATGTTTAAAGACGTCGTAAAGCACTGAACGACCTTTCTGATGATACTGCTGATGCTGGAAATCGAGCATAGTAGCCCAATCTTAATGTGAGATTCTCTACCATCGGCACGGTTTTCTGACAAGGAGAATGAAAAACTTCCTCGTTTTCGTTAATCAACGGTCAATAGTTTCACTATCGTTGGCGTTAATTTGAGGTACTCTTGTTAACGAAGAAAAAATTAAAATGAAATGATCATGTACATACTCGTAGTATACATGCACTATATGTACGTATGCAACTTTCTGCGAACCAGATATCCCATCATGGAAAAACATCCACTAGACAGGGGTGTCAAACTCAAAACCTGGCCGGGCCAAATATCCGTTTCTTCCGGATTGAACGGGCCGCAGCATAAAAACTTCGAAAACATTGATGGAAAATTATTTGAAGATTGCATAACAGAATATTACTTTTTAAAAATGAATATAAATCTCAGTTATTAACAACCTCGGGACATGGAAAAATTGGGCTACCTAAAATGGAGAAACTGGAAATATTTTGAAAATGTTCTTCAAACAATTTTACACTCTTTAGAAAATGTTAAAATAACAAGATTTTGTAAATTATTCAGTAACCACTCTATGAGAATTTATTTCGGACAGCTGATCAAAACTCTATAGCACAGTAAATATCTGTAGGTAGTCCAAAACACCCTTGAAAGCCTATAAATTGATCGCTAACATACACAAATTTCGGTAAATTAAGATGGCTAAAAACAGACAAACATTTATTGTAATGGGGTGGAACAAATGTTTCCTATGGTAAGGCTGAATAAGCTGCACCAATTCACCTCAAATGACCGTCAGTAAATTGTTTGTACAATAGAGAAGAAGATTTCAAATTCAACCCACTGGCTTCTTCACGAGTTATAGTAAATTTCTTAGACTTAGTTCAACACCAATATTTAATTACATAAAGCGCTTTTGTGCCGATATACATTGAGTCTCTTCGACCTGGTCGCGGCCCGCACAAAACTACGTGATGCGCCGCATGCGGCCCGCGGACCGCGAGTTTGACATGACAGAATAATAAATTGAATATGTATATTGCATATGTATAAAAATATAAAATAAATCATTCTTAATTTTTAATATAGTGCTATATATGGTGTACTAATTGCCCCTTTAGTCAAAATATTGAGGGGGCACTTGCCCCCGCTGCCACCCCTGTTCCGGCGCCATTGTTTGAACTGATATGTGAGAGCTCGTATTGTCATGATGAAAAATGATTCGTTTTCTCTTGTTCGTTTTGCGAATTTCCCCGAAAACTTTGGGTGAGCAAATGGTCGTGTACCACTCGGAATTGACCGTACTACGTTCCTCAAGTGGAACAATGGCCACAGGACACCATTTGCCTCGCAGTGCTTCGTGCGCGAACAACTTTTCTTGGATTAGGCTCGTCTTGGAACACCCAAACGGTCGACTGCTGTTTAGTTTCCGGCTCATAGGCATAGATCCATGATTCGTCGATGGTGACGATTTAATTCGCGTCATTTGATGCACCGTTATGGTATTTTTTTTATCATTTTTCTGCATCAATCGACACGAGCCATTTTTTGAGCTATTGTCAAATTATGCGGGATCCAACGGCAACAAACCTTTTTACGGCCAAGTGTTTGTTCATGCAGCATCAAATGCAGGGCGGGGGAGAAATGCTCAAGGATGACTCTATCTCACGGTATGTCACATGCCGGTCTTGCGTAATCATTTCACGCACGGCATGTATGTCTTCTGGCACAATGTCGGTTTTCGAACGACCTTCACGAAACTCGTCCTTGAGTGAATTACGCCCACGTTTGAACTCGTTAAATCAGTTATAAATTGTTGGGCGATGCGGTACGGTGCTTCATCCCCAAATGCAAAATGGAGCCGATTGAAGCACTGTTGTTTTGATTAACCAACTTCAAAATCGTAGAAAATCATTGCACGAAAATTTTCACGTGTTAATTCCATTTTTAGGGTTTTTTAGAATTTTTTCAAAAAACCCTTATAAAATCGATTTTGTCCGTCCGTCCGTCCGTCCGTCCGTCTGTTCACTAAATAACTCGCGAACGGCTCAACCGATTGTCATAAAATTTGGTAGGAATGTGTAGAATGGTTACAGTCTTTGGCACATATACCTTAGAAGTTGGTAGGAAGAAGATAACAGGGTGTCCCGAACGTTTGAAAAAAGTCGACTTTTTTAGTTTGTATCGGAGATTGACGTATGGGTATTCAAATCAAAGATCTAAACGAGTACATCTTATATCAATAAACATTTTCCAGTTTCGAGTAGCGATAAAAAAGTTATTGGCGTTTAAAGTTAAACTTCCTTTTTCGAGCTCCGTTTTTCTAAACCGTTATAGGGATCGATATGAAACTTTGCACAAAGATTGGTCTGTATGGCCTTATATACGTTAAATATTAAGACAGTTGACTTTTGCTAAGGAAAACAAAATAACAGTAAATTTGTAAAATTTCAATTTGTTCGTGTGTAGCCCCTCTTAGGTTTCTATATATGGAAATTCTGCTAAGGATTTTTAGAAAATTTCATAGGGAATATGTCTACGAATTTTCATGCGAATAACTGTCTCCAAACCGGAAATATTGCCAAGTAAGTATTTAGTAAGGGCCTTTCACAATGCAAGGGAAGCCTCTTAAGCATTTCCTAAATGCATATCTTTTAACTTGATGAAACAATGAACATGGAATTTGGTGGAAATGCATAGAATGGCAATAGTGTTTGCCACAAATATTTTTGAAGTTTGTAAGACTAAGTTAACAGGGTGTCCCTGAATAGCTGCAAAAGTATACTTGTTCAATACTCATAAGAAAGCTTGCGTGGGCTCTTATGTCAAGGGACACAATGGAATCATTTAATATAAGTTGCTTTTCCTTGATTTAAAAAACAGTAACAGTAGATTCACAGCCAATAATTCAGTTCATATATAAAGCCAAGCCATCCTTACGTTTGCCTGAGTTTCTTTTTGCTCAAAGGCCATCAGAAATCTTAAATCGAACGAGACCGAGGCTAATTTCGGGCGCGGCCGAAATTTGAATACCCTTCACTCTCTTCGGGCTAAAAGTTTTTTGGGGCAAACCTATGACGTGTATTTAATCCTTCCCCATTCTTTTCCTTCTGTTTTCGCATAATATTTGATATTGACAAATTCTGTGGCGTCGATAAAACAATATTTGTGTGAGGTTTGGTTGGAATAAGTGGTAAAATAAAAAAAAAAATATCTCAGAAAACTTTATTGGGGGGATGCGGGAGCATGGCCCCATAGTACGAATCCATTTGTTTTACTGTTTTTTCTGTTTTAATAAAGACGCATTGAGGTTTTTTTTAAATTGGTGTAGAAAAAATGTTTCTTAGAAGATCCAAAATGGGGAGGTTGGGCTTGTATGGTAGCCCCATGACTCCATAGTCCGATTATTTATGGCATCAATTGAAGTGCACTTTTACGAGTTTTGGTTGAAAGTGGTGCACAAATAAAAAAGTTGTTCGTATAGAAGAACTCAATTTAAGGGGTTGGCTTTGTATGATAGCCCCATGACCCCATCGTCCGATTCCATTCATTTTTACACATGTTTTGTGGCATCAAATGAAATGCACTTTTATGCGGTTTGATTGAAATTGGTGGACAAATAAAAAAGTTTTTCTTAGAAAAACTCAATTTGGGGGCTGGGTTTGTATGACAGCCCCATGACGCCACAGTCTGATTCCATTTATTCTTACATATATTTTGTGGCATCAATAGAAACACATTTGTGTGAAATTTGGTTCAAATTGGTGCACAAATGAAAAAGTTTTTCTTAGAAGAACCTAATTTGGGGGGTTAGGTTTGTATGGCAGCCCTATGACCCCATGGTCCGATTTGATCCATTCTTACATATGTTTTGTGTTATCAATAGAAACACATTTCTGTGAAATTTCGTTGAAATTAGTAAACACATGAAAAAGTTTTTCTTAGAAAAACCAAATTGGGGGGGTTAGGTTTGTATGGCAGCCCCATGACCCCACGGTCCGATTTTAGCGATTCAAACATACAAACTGCCTGCAATAAAAAGAAACATGTGTGCAAAATTTCAGCTCGATAGCTTTTAAACTGGCCGAGTAAAACGCGTAGCAACAGACGGACAGACGGACAGACGGACAGACGGACAGACGGACAGACGGACAGACAGACAGACGGACATCGCCCAATCGACTCAGCTCGTCATGCTGATCATATATATACATATTTTATATGGTCGGAGATGCTTCCTTCAATGCGTTACAAACTTCATGACAAAGTTATACCCTTTACTCTACGAGTGAAGGGTATAAAAATGCCTGTAGATTTGCTTTGGAGTACTTTTATATAAACTGGGCAAATAGTAAATCTATTTTTGTACAAAAAATATTCACTATGCATCAAAATTCTAAAAAACCCTCGTATTGCGGGCGCAGCCCTCTGTACGCCGGTATTTTTTTGCTAAATTGGCTTTTTTTTTAACTAACTGTAACTTAAACGAGTATCACTTGTCACCAAAGTGTTCTGAGCAAGCATATGCTAAAAAAAAGGTCAAACTTTCTGATGGAAATTACATATTTGACGAAAACGTACTAGAACATGCGCCTAATCTAAAAACTTTTGTAGTAGCCTACGTATTTCCCCTAGGAATTTGAATGAATGCAGCTTTTAAAAAGATGTAAAACCCATCATGTTTTTAAGAAATACCAACGTTGATATGTTGATTTGAGGTTGAATATGCTAAGAACATCTCAAACATTGACTGAACAGGTACAAAAAACCTGAAAAAAAAAGGCACTAAACAGGTGCTGAAAAACCGGTACTGAACATTTGCTAAAAATCTAAAAAAACGGGATATGTGGTTGAAAAAGATCGGTACTGAAAAATCCTGTGAGTGCCGGTGCACCGAGTGTTGGAGAAAACCGGGGACCGGTACTGAAATCTGAGTAGCAGACAGGTACATACTGGCGTCAAAAGCTAAGCACAAAGCTGAGCCCAATTAGAAAAAAACTCTAACCCGAAAAAGGATAAGGGTCACTATAATGCATTTTGCCATTTTTGTGGGTGGGCTGGTTTTCAAATTTTGTCAAATTTTTATGGAAGTTTATTCTGTCCTGTACACGAGAGAGAAAACGCACCTAACATTTCATTATTGAAGCTTATTACGCCTCCGTGTTTTTTTTTTTCAAATAATAACCGAAAAACCGTTACCGCAAACATAACCTCAAACCTAAGAATTTTGGCAGTATTACTCGTAACTCCAAAAAGAACATTTTCACGCTGTGAAAAATTAAAAAACTTATTTGGATAACTCTATGAGTCAGGAGCGTCTCAATGGCCTGGCTTCATTTATTATTCAATCTCGAATTTGATTGGCTGAAAATTATATCTTCGTAGAGTTCTCTCAGAAACCTCGAGTATTTTAAGGAGAAGCGCTAAATTTTTGATAATTTTAATATTTTAAAATGCAGTAGCAGTGCCGGATTAAGCAAGCGCGGGCCCGTGGCAAATGTTGAGCGCGGGTCCTGTGGAACTCCGATTAACCAAACTAATAAAGTGGTTCTAATATTAATTAGAGGTACGGTGATTGGTAAGTCATTGTGCTCGTGATTCTGTGAACTCTCCGCACTCTGCATTTACAATTTACAAATGTATACTCATTAATGAGCTTTTAAAATAATCAATTTAAAATGAAGGAGATTATTACCTTCCATAATTGATTTTTTGGGTGAAAAATTAACATTTTCGTGTAAAAAGTTAAAACGTTCGCAAAAATGAGCAATTTACGCCGAGATTTGCATTATTCCGTAAAATCGAAATTTCCGTACCTCTAATGACAATGTGTTATAGGAACGCCGATCGGAATTACTAAAAGCCAAATACTTACATTAATGTTTTTACCTTTTTTTTTACTTTATGATCTTTACCAAGATTTTTTTTATACCCTTCACTCGTAGAGTAAAGGGTATATTAACTTTGTCATGAAGTTTGTAACGCATTGAAGGAAGCATCTCCGACCATATAAAATATGTATATATATGATCAGCATGACGAGCTGAGTCGATTGGGCGATGTCCGTCTGTCTGTCTGTCCGTCTGTCCGTCTGTCCGTCTGTTGCTACGCGGTTTACTCGGCCAGTTTAAAAGCTATCGGGCTGAAATTTTGCACACATGCTTCTTTTGATTGCAGGCAGTTTGAATCGCTAAAATCGGACTATGGGGTCATGGGGCTGCCATACAAACCTAACCCCCCAAATTAGGTTCTTCTAAGAAAAACTTTTTTATTTGTGCAAAAATTTCAACCAAATTTCACAAAAGTGCGTTTCTATTGATAACACAAAAGATATGTAAGAATGGATCAAATCGGACCATGGGGTCATGGGGCTGCCATACAAACCTAATCCCACAAATTAAGTTCTTCTAAGAAAAACTTTTTTATTTATGCACAAATTTCAACCAAATTTCACACAAATGTGTTTCTGTTAATAACACAAAAGATATGTAAGAATGGATCAAATCGGATCATGGGGTCCTGGGGCTGCCATACAAACCTAACTCCCCAAATTAGGTTCTTCTAAGAAAAACTTTTTTATTTGTGCACCAATTTCAACCAAAATCCACACTAATGTGTTTCTATTGACGGCTATGCTCCCGCATCGTCCAATAAAATTTTCTGATTAAATATATTTATTTGCCCACTTATTCCAACCAAACCCCACACAAATAGGAAGGAAAAGAACGCAGGGGGAGGATTAAGCACTAGTTATAGGTACGCCCGAAAAAACTTGAAGCCCGTGGGGAGTGAAGGGTATTCAAATTTCGGCCGCGCCCGAAATTAGCCTCGGTCTCGTTTTTAATTAGTAAAGCCGTAAATTTTTGGAGACAAATTATATTTATTCGACAAAGAAGTATTTAGTTTAGAAGTCCCTCTTTGGACGACCGCTGAAAATTTAACAATTCAACATTTTTCGAAAAGTGATAAAATATGGGAAAATATTTCATTTTAAAAGTGTTGCCTATTAATATAGCTTTCGATTAAATTGTCCCCTTTCAGTGTTACCCAGGTTCAAAAAAGGTTATTTATAGCCAAACATCTAGCTAAGAAGGCCCATAATAAATATACTAACGTATCGCATACAAGAAGGCCAAATTTATGCTAACACTTTCTAATTTTATGCGATTTAACTAATTAAAATAAAAAATATTGGAAATCTTACATACTTAAATGCAAAACAACATTTTTGAATTATTTTTTGAACTGGTAATTTTGCCCCCATTTTTAATAACGTTTAACGCCACTGTGATTGAGAGATATAATTGTAATTTCTAAATTCTATGGATGTGTGCAAATACATTTCAAACATCTTATGTCCTGCTAGAATGCGAATCTGAAACACTGTGGACGTAGGTTTACGGGAATGCCATCATTAATTAGAAATAAATATTTCTGTATTTTTATGCAATATTACCCTGGCTATAAAAAAAATACGGGGCCCCTTAGACCCCGGGCAGAGGCATTGTCACGTGGTCAATCGGGCACAATGCAGTAGCGAGTATTACTATAAATTTTTTTTTTTGTACAAAGAAGCCTTTTGTTTAACGAAAACAAATTTTTTACGTTTTTATTATATGGCCTTGTATTAAAAAGCAAATAACATTTTTTTTATATCGGCTAATAAACGTATAAAATCGAATTTTCAAGCTGCAATAAAAACCAAATTCCCAATCAAGAAAAACTACTGTCTGAAATTTGGTAGTAAAATTGTTATTTTTTATACCTTCATGTTTGTATAATCAATCCGTCCATTAAATATCCCAAATTTAATCCAATTAAAAAAAGATATTATTCCGAATTTGAAATTAATAATAAGCTAATAAGCAATACGACATTATGATTGCAATGTAGCCTCACGATTTTATTGTCACCATCGGCACATAAAGGGGTATTAAAAAACCGAGTTAGAGTTACTTAAATGACTATTATCATACCGAGCCTGAATAGCCGCTTGGATATCAATCATGGCGACTTTATTTGGCATAAATCTTCGGCTCGAACGTTTTTTCATCCAGAAAGATTTGGACTATGCTAGCACAGATACGCGAGTGATAATTAATAAAATTAGTGAAAAATGTTTATGGAAGATAATCAAAAAACGATTTAGTGCGTTGATTGTAAGAGTCACGTCCACTCGTCGATGTGTTCTATACAAAAAACTGGAATAGATATAAAACGGTGTCGAAACACATTACTCACATGTTATTTGAGAATTTCGAAGAAGTTTTTTTTTGTTCAATTCGCCTAACCATATAGCAATTTACCCCCTGTTGCTACGAATTTAAATTTATGTCGTCAAAATTTTTGATGATCTAATCACAATCAGCTTGGGAATATCAACGTGGAATAATACATACAGTTTAATATAGGTGTCTGAATTTTGCGCCTTTATTATCTTCTCTTTTTTTTTCTATGGACTGGGTAAATATTTTCCGGATCTTTTCAATTTTAACCAATATGTCGAGGCTGATCGATATCGTTGTTGTGTGACAATTTCGAAGAATGCGAAACATCTAATTATCATGTCTTATTCATATCGAATGACATCATTCACCCTTGATTTGAAGTTTTCGATTTTACTTTGTTCATTTTAATGGTTATGGCAATTGTAAAATCATTTACACCTATTGTTCGCTAGCTCGTGGATTTGGTCCATTGGTCTGGCAAGGGATTGAGGGTTCTCCATATGAAGAAGCACTTAACTTTGAGCGAAAATAGCTCCTTTTCAAGTGTCCTTAAACGACCGGTAAATAAATGATAGGAGTGATGGGCCTCTGTGGCGGAAATGTTTAAGGAGGGAAGCCCGACCGGTCAGAACAAATAATGACGTCTCTGTTTGTCAGGGCTTGTTATACCTACGGGTCTCAGCGGGAACATCTGCAGTAGAAAATATTGCTTGCAAGGGAAATTGGTATTGACATGGGTAGATAATGCTGACCATTGATGACAATGCACAGAAATGTCCTTTAACAAATATGTATGAGCCAATATTTGTCATTTATTTATTGGTTTTGATAACATCGTTATTATGAATATATTCATTGATAGTTGCGTTTTTTTGAAGATGTTCTATTTTTCAACGAAGATTTTTCGACCTTCTTGATATGATTTACAAAAGTCTACCCAACAAAAACGGATACTTGACGTTTTTCAAGCGCTTATATTGACTAAATCACTAAACGCGATTTGGAATTATATGCAAAATTCTCGATATCGATAAATCATTGGTATCTTATACATATGTATTCAGCTGTACCATCTTATACATACTTACACCTAAACAAGAAATTCTAATCTAACGGATTATAAACAAAAGTCCCGTTCGGGAGCAACAGGCGCACCACATACCTACATATAAAACCCATTTTAATCCTCTTACATCCATCATAATATGCGCCGTTGCTCCTTCCTTTCCTGTTCAACTAAAATGAAAAAAAAAAACTTCCATTCTCTTTTTTTATTTTATTTTTTTTGTTTTTATTTCATTCGAGACAACAAATGTACTACCAATACGTACGTCCGACGATGTCTTTCTTATTAATTCCTGTCTTAAATCAATGGTTGCTGAAGCTCATCAGTGCGTTGTTTCGATATTATGGTAATTTGATATTTTTCTGATAAAAGGACAACATATAAAAAAAACAACGAAAAAAAAAAACACAAATTGAGGATGAGTTTAAACGAACAACAACAATGAAACAACAAAGACATGAATTTTACTACAAATTCTACTATACCATTTACCGGGACTGAACGGCTTCACGCAAGGGAGGATGGAAGGAGGAAATATGGACGAAGACGACAATATATTAATTTATACCAAAAATATTTCATGTTTAGTGCACATGTGTATTTGAAAAGAAAAGAGAAAGGTAGATTCATGATGAAAGTATTTTAAGGTTCCAAGTATCCTACGAAATCTGTCAACTGTCGTTTCATGACAAATTTCCAATATGAAGTAATTAACTCTTTTTTTTTATTTGAACGATAATCTCCCGATTCGTAAAGAGCGAGATTTGCTAAATGATATATGTTCATACATATAGGTATACAATGCTACCAACTATACTGTTTTTAAAAGGATACTCCTTTTTTTACTATTCTGATCCTTTCAGAATTCGGTCCTTTTTTTGATACTTTATCCGACCTTTTTTTTACAAAGGAAAAAAAGTTCATTATTATTGAATTGAGATTATTATTTTAATCGAAGCACCGACCTGCATCGAACGCACTCTAGCAATTGTCGCGAATGTTCTAGCTCCGTATGCAATGACTGTTCTATAAAACGAATTTTCGGAACGGAATTTTCTTTGCATTACAACTGATCCTATCACGGAAATACGTATGAAGTCCGATATCGGAGCACGTGTAAAGATGTTGGAGCTTTGTTCGGAAAAAGGTGAGACAGTGAGTAAAACGGAATCGCCGAAAAGGTTGTTGATTGCTGTAGCGACATGCTGTCCGATTAATTTTGGCGTGGTGGAAGCAATAATGTTTTTTTAATATTTTGAATTTGCGTGGACATGAAAATTTACTCGCATTTTTACAGAAACACAGTTCGCGTTAAAAATTTGAAATCAATCTCCGATTCTGAGAATGCAGAATATTCCAAACTGCGTGGTGGAAGCAATAATGTTTTTTTAATGTTTTGAATTTGCGTGGACATGAAAATTTACTCGCATTTTTACAGAAACACAGTTCGCGTTAAAAATTTGAAATCAATCTCCGATTCTGAGAATGCAGAATATTCCAAACTGCTAGGTTACGCCAAGACGGGTTTTTTA
This sequence comes from Microchrysa polita, assembly GCA_949715475.1. Classification (NCBI taxonomy): domain Eukaryota; kingdom Metazoa; phylum Arthropoda; class Insecta; order Diptera; family Stratiomyidae; genus Microchrysa; species Microchrysa polita. The sequence continues at coordinate 125,404,359 of OX454415.1, read as the reverse complement.
GCTTTGGGACCTGCCATAGCCTCGATTTTAAAAATCTTCGAACTACTGTAGGAATATTTGTTGGATCTCAAGATGTGTCCAAAAATAATCGAGGACTTTTTTCAATCGCCCTTTTCTAAACTTTGGCTACTTTTCGTGAAAGACACTTAAATCCATGTTGACAGTCAAAATCAATATGGATTGTTCGTGTGTTGACTTCTATTTAACTTCATTAAACGCAGCCAGAACAATTGCGAAAAATTTCCGGTCAGGCGAAGTACGATTTCAAGCAACAAGAATCGAGTCCAGGTGCAATGTCAATTGATATGTTCTCTAGCGACGAGGCTGACTAAGGCGCGTCTACATGTAACGATAAGTTGGACGATCTTAGTCGCCAAACTTTTACAAACAATATAAACTTCACATGTTGTCCAACTCAGCGCTACGGGCCCAATTTGGCTAAGTTAGTCAACTTGTGAAATGGTTACTTGTTTGCAAAAGTTAACTGCCAAGATTGTCCAACTTATCGTTCATTGGAGGTGTACCTCAACAAAATCCCCTCATTTTCATTTATTTCGATTTGATTTCTGTATTACGCGTATTATAAATGTATCTATTATTATTACAAAATGTTTAATGAAACAAAATAAAAACTGGATGAATACACGTACTTTCTAACCCTTTTTAATTCCTTACATGTATGTACTTTTTTATCCTTTTATTTGGAAGGGTTATATCCTTTAAATTCGCTAATACTATAGTTGGTAGCATTCCCGTATACATATACAAATTCAAATTAGAATAGTTGCACGTATGCATGTATTTTTGTCAGTGGCGTAACGTTTCCTAAATTGATTGTGTTTAAAATCGAAATGGGGTCCAGGAAAAATTACAGAACATAACTCACATTTGAAGCAATCAAGAAATTAGCGAGAGTAACAATTTTTTTACCAACATGCTTTAAAGGTTTTTTTTTAATTTTTTTGAGACAAAATTAAAATTTGAATAATTACATGAGAACTTGTAAACTATTTATCACAAAATCCAAGAGGCGTAAAGAGACCACTTTATTGGGGAGTGCCCCGACTTACCTGTCTCGTAACAGTCGTTGATCCTAGACTAAAGACCCAAGACCTGAGAATCACATCAACTATAGCTCACACGGAGAGTTTAGACGATTCTGGCCAAGTTAAACGACCACCAGCATATTCTGTTCAAGACAAACTAAATCCACTGAAATCAAATTCTTGCTAGAGCTCCTCCAAAGATGCTTTACGTAAGGGAAAATTTTTAAAAGAGGGTCACCGAAGGATCTATCAAAGAAAATGTCTTAATGTTTTCGAATGTGGGGCCCCTTCTGGGTTCCGCTGAACATATGTAATACCGTTGTTTTTTAAATACATATATGTTTTGTAAATATATTAAATATATGTAGGCTTTTAATAAAAAGTTTTATATTAATATTCATAAAATATACATAGATATTGATAAAAATACGTACATACGTACAAACTGAGCCCAGATGCTTTCTCGGTATAAATAAATGATATTCTGGAGAATATGCCTGGTGGAGCATGCGCATTTGGTATCTTACTGAAAGGTCTACTCCAGTGCCGACCATCCCAGGGGTTCCGCGAAAAATTGTGAAAATAGGCTGTTCTGAAAATTTCAATAATACTGTAAACACAAACAAATTCTGAAATTATTGCCATCAATTTTCGCATTAACTGTATTTGGCAGTTTTAAGGATTTTGTGTATAAATACACCATAGATATAATAGTACCGACACAATATAGAAAATCCGTTGTAAATAGTTTACTTCGTTTTGTTAGAGAGTTTCATGGCATACCTTCAGGATGAAGTTAGCGCTGCATTTTGGTAAATTTGTCATAGTTGAAATATATTGGATTCGTCTACATCAGCATCGGCAGAGGCATCGGCATCAGCAGAAAAATTTCAATTTAGAACACACGCATTTGCCTTTGATGACCCACATTGACAGCAGCGGCAGAAGCATCGGCAGAAGCATTTTTCTGCTTCTGCCGCTGCTGTCAATGTGGGTCATCAAAGGCAAATGCGTGTGTTCTAAATTGAAATTTTTCTGCTGATGCCGATGCCTCTGCCGATGCTGATGCTGATGCGGGATATCTAATTCAACCAACAGACATTCTTGATTTTTTCACTTCGGGCAATTCAAGTATGCAAGGTAAGTGCGAAAATATTTTGACGTATACTAAAAAATAATAACTATTACTTTGTAAGAGGTATGTTGCAGAGGGAAACCTGATATATGTTTCCTTTTCCATCCCTCAAGCCTCAATACCGCAAGTGATAAAATCAAAAATCAAATAGTCGAGCATTTGGAAACCTAAAACGGTTGAAAAATATTTCCCCTTGTTAAACACACAGCAGTTTGATTGGATAAGAAATACCTTTGTGGCATCCAATATTTCAAATTTCACCTTGCCGGAAGAAGAAGAATTAACATCGCTCTGCTCTGATCGAGGTTTAAGATTAAAATGTTCAGAATGTTCGCCTGAAGAATTTTAGATAGGAAAAATATCATGTTTTGTAAAAAAAAGCTGTAAATATCCTGCTATTGTTTCAACTTCATGTTTATGTAAAATCGGATTCTGGTTCTGTCATATCACTGAAATATGTAAAAATCAACAGGTACATGTTTCTCATTAAATTGCTCCACTTTTTTAATAACAGCGTATACTTCAACTAAATATTGATATTTTTTTCTAATAACACATTTTTTCCTTGTATGGGTACGATAAACGTTTTGTCTTGACTATCAACGCTCGTCTTGTCTTAACGACCCATTTTTGGGGTTCCGCGAACGAATTCGACGATCTCAGGGGTTCCGCGTTCCGCGTCTTCAAAAAGTTTGGGAACCACTGGTCTACTCTATGCAGACGATATTGTGCTATTTGCAGCAGTGGCGGCTCTTCAGGTGAAGTAGTCACTAGTCACTATAAAATATAATATAAAAATTTCCTGTAATACTATTTATTTTAAAAATATTGAAAACTAGCTTCTAACAATAAGAAACTCCTCAATAAATCATCAATGAAAAACCATAATCAAAAAGTAGATAAAATACATATTTCGTATATCAAAAACCGAAATTTTTCTACTTCAAATTCTGTGCCCTTGGACAGCAAAATTTTTCCTATCCATAGAATACCTAATTAACAAGTGAAGAGGTAATCGTGTCAAAGCTCCACGTCTGCACTTCAGATACACGATTCTACTGCAACAATGTATTCAGCACGAAATGTGTACACTGGATTCTCTTTGCAAGTGAATAGCTTTTTGCCTGGTATGTACCTCATCTTCACTTCCGTATCGTATGAGGTGATTCTTTGCGATTTCTCTTGTGTTTTTAGTTGATGCAGAATTTTATTTGTGGATAATTTGGAAATTGATAAATTGTTTTGGATGTACAAATTTGTTCGGTTGAGTTATGCAAGTCAATCAAATGCCAAGATAGTATTTTGCCTTTGTAAAACAAAAGGTTTGAGAATATAATTTACATTATATCGATCCTTGTTTTTAATGGTCACTTCACCTACTTTTAGAGCCACGAGCCGCCACTGATTTGCAGAATCAACGAAGAATCTCCAGAAGATGATTGACCATCTCGAAACATATTGTACACAATGGAAGTTAACCATAAATCTAGAAAAAACAAAAGTAATGGTATTAAAAAAAAAGGCATTTACTAGCGAAAGAAGAAAAATGGACATATAATGGAAGTGAAATCGAAACAGTAAAAACCTACAAGTACCTCGGCGTCGGCATACAAATTGCTAGTAATTTAGCAATGCAGCCACACCTACAGCAAAAGCTTAAAGAAGCAAAATACATTTCAACTTATCCCCTTTTTTGTGGATTGGGCAAATTATACTTTTACGCCAATCTTCCGGGATTATTTCGTCGTTCCATACTTTAACGATAAGTGTGTGTATAGCCTTAACAAGGCTCTCCCCACCATGCTTCAGCAGTTCAGCTGGAATCTCGTCAGCGCCCGGGGCTTTATTATGTTTTAGTGATTGCATGCAAGATAAACTTCTTCTACTGTTGGTGGTTGAACGGGAGGGCCTGTTTCAGCCATCAGCTCCAGAGCTTCTTGTGTGGGGTTGTTGGGTTGAAGTTGAACATTGAGGAGCTCTTCAGGCCCAGCGTTTATCAACGCCATCGGTGTCGCTAATGATATTGCCATCTTTATCCTTACAGAGGCTGCTCCTGGGTTGGTATCCACTTTTAATTCAACTAATTAGCTTACGCTTGTCTACTGTTCCTACTAGCTAGTGTTTGGTTTGTTTGCATCAACTGCATGCTCGTCAAGATGCTTACGTTTCTTACGCCTAATTAACCTATTCGAAAATCGTCGAAGCTCGTCATATTTGTTTTTTTTTTGGCTCTAGTTGCGCGTTCGGTCCATTGCCGATATGCTTCATTTTTCGCATCTACCGAATTTTGACATTCCTCGTCAAACCAATAATTTCGGGCTCTCCGGGCTTTGTATCCCACAACCTCCTCTGCGGCATCTTTGTTGGTGTCTTGAGTGTATCCCAGATCTCAAGGGCGCCTTCGTTGCTGAGGTTATTTAGCGTCAGCTTCTCCCCAATGGCAGTCGTATAAGCAACCACCGTGGCATCATCCGACAATTTGTCAACCGCAAAAATTTTTGCCGGGTTGAATCTCGAATGATGCACCGAAGAAATTCTGCACTTATAAGTCGCCTTCACCATACGAGTATAGTGGTCGGAATCAATATTTGCTTCACAATAGGATTGAAAATCCATGATGCTCGATGCCTATCTCTTACAGACGAGGACGTGGTCAATTTGGTTGACGGTATGTTGATCTGGAGATCTCCAGGTCTGCTTGTGAATGCGACGATGCGGAAAACATGTACAGCTAATGACCATATTTCTGCTGGTCGCGAAGTCAATTAGTCGTTGGCCATTGTCGTTACAGTCTTCATGGAGGCTGTACCCTTCAGTAATCCCCCTATGCCAACTTTCGTTTCCGACTTTGGATTGAAAATCCCCCAGCAGCAATTTGAAATCGTTTGATTGAAGTGAATCGAAGAGATTTTCTAGGCGGTGATAGAAGTCGTCTTTAACCGCGTCTTCCCTGACTTCGGTGGGGGCATGCGCGTTTATAAGCGAGAGATTGAAGAACCGGGATTTAATGAGGATTGCACACAGCCGCTCGTTTATGGGTTTGAAGTCGATAACATGCGGCTTAAGTTGATTGTTTGAACGCCACTCCCAACTCCCTGTGGCCCGAAGGTTTTCCACTTGTGAAAATTGTGTACGAATTTCGGTCATCAATCTCGCTACTACCTAAGCCATTTTGTGCTCAGCTTATATTTTTCGACCTGATCCAAGAGGGCCCTTAAGGCCCCTGGCCTATTCAGGGAGCGTACATTCCAGATTCCGAAAGAGTAATCAGTTGTTCGTTTGCAAAGTCGTCGTTGGGTTGTATCCGTCCAATTCGAGGCTTTCATTCCAGGTTTCTTGACGTAGAATTTTTTCCAAGGATGGGTTGTCGGCCCATCGCTTAACCATGATAGACGTGCTGCTTCGGTGATTGACTATTTGTTTTTTATCACCCTAATACATTTAGTAACCTGAGACGCTGAAGTTATTAATACAGCACTCAGGCGCAGCGGTATGTACGTTACGCCACTGATTTTTTTCATCCATAGACCACACCGTTTAATATAGGTATTGCAGAGGTTTAGAAACCCTTTTTTGTTAAACCATAATTTCTTAAACTGGTTACTGGGCCGACTAGGGGGTCCATGGCAACGCTTAACAAGATCGGGGTCCATGAGACGGCTAGGGGTCCACGGACGAATTCGATAAAAAAAAATATTTACTGGTTGTTTTCATTATTCACAAGTTCTCAGTTTTAATAATTAAATTTAGTTTGTTTCGTTATCATTATTTTCATTACGTACCAACAGGGACGTAGCTAAGAGGGTATGGGGGGTGTCTCATCTGCATTCGGCAAATTTAACCTCAGTGGGAATATGTAGGATTGCGATTTTCGGCATTAATAAATTTACAAAAGAATACCTGTCGATATTTAAGGATATAAACATTTGAAAGTTGCAATATTAAAAGTATGTAATTGAATGTACCTACATACTTATTAACAGAGCTATTCGGCATAAAACATATAACTAATGTTTAAATTGAAAAAAATTAGCTGAAAATTTGGAAGCTCAGGACTTTAACATTATTGACGCCGTGAAACTCATGCGCAGTACAATAAAGTCTTTTAAAGACATTAACAACGACAGCGAAATTAATGCGTTAGTGCAAAGCTCCATGATTTTCACAGGAAAATTAGATATTGACCCTGAATCTGACTACAAAAAAACAAGACCGAACTCGTCGTGCTCCAAATAAAATTGGACGAATCATCTCAAACTACAACCGAAATAGACTTGCAACATTTCACGGAAAAGAGTTCAAAATCCTTCTTGACGTTTTTATCTCAAAGTCCACAGAAGAATTGGAAAAAATAGCCAAACTGCTCCAACCATTTCCAGACATATTTCTAATTTCGGCCGATTGGAATGCATTCATGCTGAAACTCAAATTCTTCTTGATAATTGCTCCGAGTATCAAAATTTTGGGGAGATAGCGAGATAGGCTTTTAAACTATAAGGACGAAGATTATTTTGACATGTCCGGCGACATCAGCTTCGAGCGACCATTTAGTAAATTAAGATTAATAAATCAATAATTTACGAACGATAAAGGGGGATGAACGCTTAGACAATTTGATAATAATGTTTTTTGCAAAGGATACCTATTGTCAATAAAATGGATTTACCTATACATCGAATTGTGGAGCGATGGTCCAAAATTAAGTGACGTCAGGTCACAACTTAACTGGTTGAATCAAATTTCTATGTATTCATATACGTAATCCCTCGTGTTTCTGTCTTTGGATTTTTCGATGTTTACATGAACACATAAAAAAAATATATTATAATTAGAGGTACGGAAATTTCGCAAATAAAAAAAAAAGGAATTTCACATAAACTAATTTGGGTATTAGAAATTTCGCTGAAATTTGCATAAAAGCCTAGTTTTTTAAATTTTAGTAAAACGACTGTTCAACAAAACTCGCCTTGCAAAACGCAAAAACGTCGCGTTTTTATTATTCAGTATGATGAAGTGTGTCTGTCAACTGCATCATTCTCCGAATTCAGACAACACACATAGATACATACTAGATACTAGTCGACAAGACCATTCCTCAAGGAGTTACGGTAACGGCAAAACGAGAAACTGCTGAGGCATATGCCGCTTATACGCTTTTATCTTTATGTAAAGTTTATTTAATTTTTTTTGGCCCGCCGAACCACATGAAAAACTCTTTCTAAAAAAAAATCGCAGAAGGCAAAGTTTTCCTGATTTAAGATGTATTTTCTTGTTCCAAGAAAAGTTTTTCTGATTTAAAGGAGTATTTTCTTGTTCCAAGAAAAGTCTTTGCTTAAAATAAATAAATAAGCATTATTTTAAGCAAAAACTTTTCTTGGGACAAGAAAATACATCAAAATTCAGGAAAAAAATATCTCCAATAATTGACATTTTTGGACAAAAATAAACTTTTTTTTGTGGAAAAAGCCCAAATTAGAAAATTTTGCATTTATTTGCATAAATGAGCAATTTTCTCCGAAATTCGCATCTATTTCGTAAAAAAAAGAAATTTCCGTACCTCTATTATTATTGACCCGCTCTGTGGCACACTTGGTTGAGTCGCACTAATCTAGAGGCCGGAGATCGAATCTCCGCGTGGTCCAAAAATGTCCATACATGTGCGGATAGGAAATACACATATGGCCAAAAATATAAGTACACCCCTTATGTATGTTTTTATGCCAAATTTTGATAGCATTTTTATAATTATATTATAATACTCGAAATAGATAGCCATTATAACAATTTTGATACAACAATACCAACGGAACCGAAAAAGTAAATGGCATCCCCCAATTATCTTAGTCCTTCCTGATGTAAACATTGAAGTGGGTATTCAGCTTCGTCAAAATATTAAATATACACCATTGGTTTTTTTTAATTTTTTGACAATAACTTGGTATTTTCCGTAAGGATATGTTTTTTGTTCATTTGTGCATACAACAAGCACTAAATTAAAAACAATCAAAAATACTTTAAGGGCGAAAAACGCATAGTAGGTACGAAAAAAGACGTTAAAGTTCCAAACTTTGAAATGGCGGAAAAATTATTCGCTCAATAACCGAATAATCCAGCTAAACATTGTATTTGCTGTGTAATTCATTAAAAACTAAATAAAAACAGTCTAAAATGCGGTTAAGTCCATATCAGGGCCTTAACGATAACTGTCGATCTTATTATCACTATGGCCAAAAAAGTTCGCTTGGCATGATTCATGATTTTCCCGGGAAATATTGAAAAATTGGAATTCTTTTGAAAAGTTAATCGTAAGTAAAGCAGTTTTGGAAAAAAGTTTAGAACTTTCCATGGCGACATCAAAAAGTGTTGACGGTACAAGACAATTTTGGAGGTATAGTTCTTGACCGAACAATGAAAACTCACAGAATATTCTGTTTTATTTATGAAATCGTAATAAATTTGATTGTAAAGGTCTCTTATCATAATCTTCTTAATTCAGGAAAACAAATATGATATGCGCTAACATCAATTGGCTATTTCCCATGGAGGCGAAAAAAAACATGGTACATATACGATTTTTTTTTTTCATTTCATTTTTTATTTCCGTATAAGAAATGTTTGTTGAGAGTCCTTGAATATTCTACTGATGAACTCATACACTTTAAATGGGGATTTCAGCAGGATATTAACCCTAACCATACCTGACAAACTAGTCAAGAATCCGCTTTAAATCGAGTGGCTTTTCACGTAGTTACTAGAGTCAAATTGAATCCGTAATGTTTAGGGAGAGTTTATTCAACAATTAATCACAAAACGGACCAATTACGGAATTTCCTGAAAGTAACTGGATATATTGTATGTTTTGGAACATGTTTGGTAAATGAAAGCTATTGTTTATTTTAATTCGCTTATTTAGGTACATAATATTTGATTCCTCACCAATTAAATATTTAAATATCAACATATGATTTTATTTACTCAAATAACTACTTGGCTACAGGGTGATAAGGAAAAATCGTATGGGTGTACTTATTTTTTTGACCATATGTGTATATAGTGCTTGCAACACTATATACCTACTCGGAGTGTAGCGAAATGATATGCAATGTAACGTTGACTCGAAATTCCCTAAACGGCTGAGTTAACTACTCCAATCAATAGAGACGAAATAATAGGGGCTAGCGTGCAAAAATTGGGCACTTCTCAAATTTTTGATATGTTATAAAGACAGGTGGGGTAAGTTAAAATCCAAGTTTGCGTCACTTCCCCCCCCCCTGTGCTCCCGCCGCTATCTTCAAAAAACCATCTAAAATCGGCCCTTTCATCAGTTTTTGGCCTGTAACTTCTTTACAGTATATTTGAGGTTTGAGCACAAAATCTGCCAAGACAATTTTGTAGAGGACAAAATTTCCTACAAATTTAATCTAAGATGTTGTACTCTACAATCAAAATTAACAGAGTTATAGCGCCAAGAAAATGGAGAAAATATCAAAAATCATGCCAATTTCAAATACACAAAAACGCATTGTATACCAATAGCAATAACTCATAGCCTCCTCTGCATTTTAGTATAGAGTTCTCGAATTATGTTTTGAAATTTGTTAGTAATGAGTTTTGGAATTTTTAGCATATTCTTTGCGCTATAACTCTGCCAATTTTGATTGTAGAGTAAAACTTGTCAAATGAAATTGATAGGAAATTCTGTGCTCTACAAGATTGTCTCTGCACATTTCGTGCTCAAATTGACTGGGAAGGAGTTATAGACCGCAAACTGATAAAAGAGCAGATTTTAGATGTTTTTTTTAAGATAGCGGCGGAAGCACAGGGGGGGGGGGAAGTGACGCAAACATGGATTTTAATTTACCCCACCTGTCTTTATAACATATCAAAAATTTGAGAAGTCCCCAATTTTTGGAAGGTAAAATCTCCCACTTGATTGGAGTAAACGCACCATGGCCCCACATGGAGGCTATACGGTACTGAGAAGAAGAATTATAGTTGGTGAATTTTCAAATGTAGTCGGCAAATTTTACTTTTCACTCCCTAACAAAAGTTTTGTTCGGTATACGTACCTGTTGTTGAGTAATAATAATAAAATAAAAGACATTATAAAAATTATCGCTCTTGATCTCGGTTCTGTTATTTTTTCACAGCTGTAAAAGTCATACCCATACAGGAAACTTTTATATCTACAAACTATATGAAACGACCTTCTACTTCTATAAACGAAGACGAATACACACCTATAGAACATCGTTGTCTATGAAAATACGCACTTAATATATTTCGAAAAAAAAGAACAGTTAGAATTTACTTTTGCATATCGGTATTAAATATCAATTACTCCACCACAAATTTTCTGACGAGTCAAAATCAAAACCACAAATTGCCAACAAAAAGTTCGAGAGAAACCTATATAGTATCTACTATTAGGTACTCTTTGTATACTATGTATTACATTATACACGAATTGTTGCAATTCACCAAAACAAATCACTGCGAGTATTCCAAAATACTATCGCATCAGTTTTTAGGGGTAAAACTCACCCCTGATTTCTATTTAGGAAAAATACGTTGTCGTCAGTGCTTTCTAAACTGTTTCTGTACACATGAAACCATTTTAAGGGAACAAAAGCCACCCATGAACACTTTAGTCTCGCATCCCCTCCATTTGCCATGTCTCACCATTTTCATCCAATCGGAACGCAAGTTCATGCCAATATTCTCTCAGCAGAGAGGTATTATCGTGCACGTACAGTGGTAGTGGTAAACACGCCCCTTAAAACTAATAGGGGCGTGTCATACTTACCTTCATGTCTCCATTATGAAACCTGTTGTTGGGTGACAGATTCGATGTTCGTATAGCATCACGGCTGCCATGTGATGAGATAGCGATGATGCGCCAGGAGGCGTTATCACCTGACCGGGGTAGTTTCCATTCTTCTTGCGAGTCCATCCTTCTTTGACACGGACACTAGGCAAGGGTTTAATGGCTTGTTTGTGGTCAAGGTGGTGTCTTGGAAATAATGGCGTAACATGAACTAATATTGTCTTCCGAGCGCTGGCAATCTGAAACAAAAAACAAGAACAAAATATTCGTGAGTTCGCACGCGATACTTATTCAAAGGCGTCGATAATACAGATCGTATGCGAATGCGTCTTTGGCACGCTTTTCAACTACGTCCTCTCCAACTATTCGGCATGGTTAGTAAAACCACAAGTTTAGCTAAAAATAAGTTTTGCTACATTCACATGCGCTCCAACTTGGGGAGTCCGCCATAAATCTGTTTCATTCACTACTCCTCTTCTTCACACCTAACCGATCGGTCCAAGTGGCCAACGTACGACAGACAGAGATGAAAAACTTGTATCTTTGGTGGTAGCAATAACAACAACAGAAATAACGAACGGCGCGCGGTTTTTTGTGTCGCTCTGATGAAATTCTATTCCTGGTCGGATACGATTTCATCAGTTGGTCGTGCAGTGTCTGAGCGAGAAGTAGTGTTGTGTGTAGTGTAGCGTATTTTTATAACGGACTAGCGCCGTGTATCGCCGAACTAAAATAAGATATTTGGGGAGAAAATTTGTTCACACGCCAAATTTGCCAAAATAATTTTTGACGTCATTGTTTAACTCGACTCTACGCTCAAATAATCAATTTTTGATATTTTTCGGTATGACGATAAAATTACGTTTTTTTTTCTAATCATTAACACGAGAAATTGTGCTGTTTGTGGGATCGTGTTTTTAATCACTGAAAATTATTGCGCATAAATAAATTTCGTTGCCCTTTTGTTAGAAATGTGTGTGAAAAGTGGAATCGTTTTCTTTGTGATCGACATAGGGTGTAAGTGAAATATTTGTTAATTTGAAAATCCGGTGAAATCGACAAGTACGCCAGAAATATTCTAAAAAAGAATGTTTTAAAAGTAATACAAAGTGTATAAATTGAGTGCAATCAAAATAATAAAAAAAAAAACTCGTTGTGCAAATAAATATTCTTCAATCAGATTTCGGTTTTCTTCTTCGATTGTCGGAGTTATAAATACACATCGTATATGGATATGTCTATGCATCATTTGTGCTGAGTTTTTGGAGATATTTACCACCGCCACAAGCTAGCTATACAACAAAGCCGGAGCCCGCTACTCTGGAGTCGTCTTTTGTGCGGTTTGCAACTGTAAACAAATATCGAATTACGCCCCTCTATTGATTTTCGATATGTGTGTGCACATGGAATGGCTAGCTGAAAGAATAAGTTCACTCAACGTGTGACGAAGTGTCTGCTTCATATGTCAATGGTATGAACTATCACTTTTTTCCCTATATAGCTTTAGATATAAATATAATGGACATTAGAATGACTATACATTATGTATAGACGTTGCAGTGCGCTACATAAGGATTATTTGCCTTAACATTCGTATACAAGTGTACACAGTGGATTCAGAAGGTACGGCATGGCTAGCAGTTCTTTGTGACTTTGAGCGGTAAGCTTGCAAAGACAACAAACGGCGGTAACCTTCAGCTTTACCACCCCTTGTAATACATTTTGCTATACGTTTCCCCATGCGTCGTTGCTAATATGTAAGGCCCGGATTTCTATGCAGTAAAAAAGGTCGAAATATGCCATATAATATGCAATAAAAAATCACAAAATATGCAATGAAATATGCAGTGATAAAACCAAAAATATCGTATATATGTAGCTGAAAAATATTGAAATACGTAATTAAACCTTTTACCATCAGTATACTAGACAAATTTTTATCGCAATTCGATTCAAACAGAGATATTTTTTTAAGTATAATAAAACAGAAGTGCTTTCGATGATATGTTTTAATACTAAATTCAGTTCAATTCAGATGCAACATAAAACACATTTCAGAATAATAACGAACACATAAACTTTAGCAATATAATAAATTCAACCAAAATCTTTTTCAAAAATTCAGATCGTTTTCGGTACATAAATATATTTTAAATGATTTCATTATTATTCCATTTTTGAAATGCAATGAAGTACTTTTAAAAATTTTCCTCTGTAAAACTGTGTTTTCTGCCGTTTAAAATGTATTTATTTACCAAAAATTATCTTTCTACATTCACTGATGTAATTGGAGCAAATTTAAATGTTTATTGGTCGGTTATTTTCGAATGCTCCGCGTTGTTATCGTTAATGATTTTGTTAATATTCCTTAGTGTGGTTAAGCCTGTGCTTTTGTCTGTAATCTCATGAAATTTTAATTTGTGCATTTCGCCCGAGCTTCCCGGAATACAATTTATATGTATGTTCTTCAAACTCGTCAATTAATTGACAACTGTCACTTAAGCTCGCCATATACAGTCAAATCGATTGCACCTAATCCATCTGACGCCCGTACAGCACATTTACTATACAATTTATCGTACAACTTAAACTGACAGTCTTACGATCCACCCGACACAACACAACAAGCGAAAATTATACATATACATATTTTGTGGCGATGCTACTTTCGATGGAGAATGACCGCCTTAACCACAATATAAGGAATGACCACCGGGTTATGTGAAAAAATCAGCAACTAGTTGATTTTCACATGTGTTGACCACCGGTCATTTTCCATGTTGTCGCTGTGGTGGCCATTCTCCATCTAAAGTAGCAATAGATGCCCTTCGCCACAAAATATATAATTGTCACTATGTTGTGTTGTGTCGTGAAGATGGTGAGACGATCATTTTAGATTGTACGATAAATTGTATAATGTTTGTAATGTACGGGCGTCAGATCGATTGGGTGCAATCGATTGTTCAATCGACTGGACAGTGTATGGTAAGCTTTAGAAACATTGTATTTCATGTAATATTGATGCAAAACGGAATAATTTGCAGTTTCTTTTTGTTTTTCATGTTTGTTTTTTCTTTGTGAAACATTTTTTTATAATTTTCTTAGAGCAAATTAGGTATTATTGCAAAATTTTTAAGAAATACCAAAATATGCAAAAATATGCAATAACCCATCAAATATGCACAAATATGCAAAAATATGCATTTGCATATAAATCCGGGCCTTACTAATATGTTTGACTTGCTTCTTATTTATTTGATAAAGAAATATCGAATTACAGTCATTAGAATACACATGCGTATTATGAAATACATATACAATGTGCAAGTATAACGAGTACACGACAATGCGTAGGAAGTTCCATTTGTTTAAATATTAAATAATTTTATCGTCTATGGAAAATTGAGAAGTTTTTAATTTTTGTTTAATATGTAGATACACCCAGAAAAAAAATTACTTTTATTAAAGAAAAATTGCATAGGACGTATGAAATTTTGGCTATGATTTGGAGCCGATGAATTAGCCTTTTTGGGACAATGATAGAAATATTTATATAAATAAAATATTATATTTTAATATTATTAACATTTGGCGCTCTAGCTCCTGAAGTAATTTAATTGAAGCCATGGTAATTGGGATAACTATTCCTAACAATATACAGGGTGTCCCATTCATGTATAATTGCATACGATTTTATTATTTGAATTTTTTATGAAAAAAACAATTTTACAATTTCTTTAAAGTTTGAACGGGTATATCTCGAAAGATACGAGCAACTTCGTAACGGGCGAGGTGTCGTTTTATTGGAAATTTTATGTAGTTTCAGAAAGTGAAGTCATATCTCTGTATAGCTGTCCCACACGGAGACTCAGCATTCCCCTATACTCCCTATTAACATTAAAAAAAAAGACATGCCTGTAACTTTTCGCCGAATCACAGCAGGCGGGAAAAATTTTGGTAAACGTTAAGACTAAGTCCCATTAGACCCTCCACCAAATATTACTTCGATCTGATTAAAACAAAGGGTACCTTCCATACAAAATGACCGGAAAATTGCCTACGAGCAAAACTTTAATTTTGGTTGACTTGTTCCCTTATTTCTCAATAAACTAGTGGCATTTAATTTGAATAATTTGTATGGGAGGTACCCTTTGTTTTAATCCGATCGAAGTAATATTTGGTGGAGGGTCTAATGGAGCTTAGCCTTAACGTTTACCAAAATTTTTCCCGCCTGCTGTGATTCGGCGATAAGTTACAGGCATGTCTTTTTTTTAAATGTTAATAGGGGATATAGGAGAATGCTTTGTCGGGGCAGCCTGAGTCTCCGTGTGGGACAGCTATATATTGTTAGGAATAGTTATCCCAATTACCATGGCTATAATTAAATTACTTCAGGAGCTAGAGCGCCAAATGTAACTATCAAAAAATCTAAATTACACCGAATGTTTTTAGGTCTAGTATATAATCTGCCAAAAGAAGGTATATGATATTATATACATCATTAGAAAGGAAATTTTGTGTATTTTAAATCGTCCTCAGAACATTTTGCTGTAAATATTACAGTTAACAAGATATTGGCGAAAAATCAGAATTTCACCCCTTTGCCACCTCCTCCCCCCAAATGTGACGCGCAAAAAAGTCTAACTTTTTACTGCGTAATGCGGTCAGGCCATAGAACAATTTGGCATCAAAAGTCAGCTCTTTTTTTGGATGTTTGGGTTTCATCATTTTTTCAACTAAAATCACTATACTAATAGTGTGAGAACGGTGCCATTTTTATTTTCTGATGCCCACTCTGGACTAACGCATGCTTTCTCTAAGGATTTACTTCATTCTATGTAATTTGTTGCATTAGTTGTATGTGGGCAGGTTTTAATTCTATTACTACTGAAATCATAAATTATATGAAAGTGTATTTGACCCAATGGCATTTTTAATTAATTATATTCAAACTTCATACGTTTAAAGAAATTTTCTGTTTACTAGAAGTAAAGTAAAAACTTCATTGGTTTTAATACACTTTTTTCGCTGGGTGTAGGTACATACATCTTTACACACAAGAATCTTATCATATAATATAACTCTCCTGATAATAATTACACCTTTCTCACCGTGCCGGTGATGTTTTACAATTTTCTACGGCTTAAGCCTCCGATTCGCCGGGTATATTTCTACGTTCTCGTGATTTTTTATTAGGTACGTAGGCCACCATAGAAGTTGGGTTCTTAGTCTTTTCCAGGCGCGTTCAGATGTTTTTGGGGGTCCGGGGCAGATTCTTGAAAGAATGGGCAATATGCCGAATGGTTGACTTAGAAATGTTATAATAAAATATATTTCAAGCTTATATATTGTTGATATGTTTTTTATTAAATGGCTATACCTACAGGGTGTCCCGCCGCTGGTTAGCCATAGACCTATGGTAGACTCTACAGGATGTTTTAGGAAAAATGTCACCAAAATTATTTCTCTAGCTTTTACCGTTACGAAGTAATCGCATTTTTTGTGATTCTTGTCAAAAACCACGATTTTTCTCGAAAAACTCATATTTTCCAGCTTCCAGTTTAACCAAATCAATGTTTTTTATATTCTTCTGAAAGTACACACAATTTCCAATAAAAGGACATATCGAACGATGCGAAGAGTTTCCTATCTTCCGAGATACGATGTTTTGAATTTTGAATAAATGTCAACTTTTAATGTCAAAATTATACCCAAATTTCGTAACGGTACATTGGAGTGGCAAATCTGCAAAGTTCACAAAAGTTGGCCCATTTCCTAAGCTTTCGAACGGCATATAAGAATAAAGCACAGTCATCTAGTTTGCGGAAATTGGCAAACTTTGATAAAATAATCCAGATCAAATTGGCTTATCTCCAAATCAAGTCGGGGAATTTCAATTACGCAATTGAAATATTCAAAGTCGTCTTAACAAATTTTAGGATTTCCATTTAAAATTTACGAATTTGAAAAACTTGTTGACGAACTTCCATCACAAATTGGTGGATTTGAAAATCATGTTGCTGAATTTCCAGAATAAATTGACGAGTTTCCATTCAAAATTGATCTTTCGTCAATTTGAAATTGAAATTCGTCAACTGGTAATGAAAATTCGTCAACTTCTAACGGAAATCCGTCCACCATATTTTCAAATTCGTCAATTTGACATGAAAATTTGTGATGGAAATTCGTTAACACAATTTGGAAATATGTAACTTTGATCTGGAGTTTCTTCTTCACTAATTAAACATGGAATTTCTTCAATTTGTAATGGAAACTCTTCAATAAAGTTTGAAATTCGTCAATGTGTAATTTGTTAATTTAGAACGTGTTTGTGTCAATATTTTTAATTTAAAGCCTTACTTTTAACTTTAACTTATGGCATAAATCGATGGTAATTGTGTTAGATCGGTACTTCTGTTCCTGCGGATTGACTGCGTTTTTCCGCGCTCGACAAATTACCATTTATATTTGAATTGTTTCAAAACACACATGGAACACCGTACATTACGCCACTGGATACTGCCGTCAATTTTCCTCTGCCTATCAGATATGGGTCAAACAACTTTTGAAGTTTTCTTTTGTGCTAGAAGGACTTTTGGGGTTTGGCGAAAACTTATTGATAGCACATTTCCTGTCATGCTGAGTCTCTTGCTCGTTGTAAACTATAGATTGCTTTATATAATCTATGTACGACAGACGCTTAAAGTTTCCTAAGAGAGGGGCCCTGTTAACGATTTCCCAGATCAAATCAACACGCTATTAAATCAAAACTACATTATTTGTTCAAATCGTTTTTAAGAATCAGCTGACCATTTATTCATTTTAAATTTGTAGAAATGAATTAATTAAAATTATTAATTAGACATTTTACAAATTATTTGGACAAACGTTTATTTGGTTTGGATTTTGGAAATATGTTGATTTGATATGTAAAACCATTTATTTATTAGATGTGAAATTACTATTTGTGTTCATTACTAGATGATGGCTAAAAAATAAATAAAACCTTTGGAAATCTGCATGTGGTGATGATCGTTCAATCCAATTGAGAATTTTTGACCATTTATCAGACTTTACTTAAACATCAACATCGATATCATCGAAACTAAACAAGCGAAATGCTAAATCACTCCAATATAACAACCTTGTTATAGCTAATATGTATAGACAAGTCGAATTAATTTTAAATGATAACAAATCTACGATATGATATTTAGATAAACATATATGTATACGGTCTTTGAACAAATTCACCTTTTTCTCAAAACAAATTAACTATATACAACAAAGGAAATAAATTATTTGCAAATGAAATAAAAAGTTTTAAAAAGTCTAATTAACGTTTTGACAATGACGAATGGTTTGCTGAATGATAAATTTTTTACTTGTTAAAAGATTAATTTTCTTTGCAAAATTGTTAATTTTATTAGGTATATGAATTGTGAGTTTGTGAATTGTGAATGAGATAACTGACTCAATGCGGGAAGACGGAGTTAATTTTTAGTCATTGTTATAGTTATTTAAAAAATTGTGAAAACAATACATAGTTAATCCAATACTAATCAAACATACATCAAATGAAATTAACGTAAATGAAGTTAATGCTATAACAAGGCAATGAGACCCCTAAATATGTACACAATGTATTCTTCAGTCCGAATTTTAAAGAAATTTATAGAAAATCTTACCTTATGACTTTTTCACCACTTGAATAGAACAAAAAAAAAAACGATGATTAGAAAAAAATGATTCGGAGTCTAGTTAGGGCTGTAACGCGGATGACCCGTCAGTTCAATACTTTAACCGGTTAGGCGCTAGTTTGGACTTATGTGTGAGAGCTCGCATTGTCATGATGAAGATTGATCCGTCTTCTCTTGTTCGTTTTGAAAAGTTTCCCGAAAACTTCGGGCGAGCAAATGGTTGTGTACCACTCGAAATTGACCGTACTACGTTCCTTAAGTGGAACAATGGCACAGGACCCATTCGGCCGAAGAAACACGACACCATTTGCCTCGCAGTGCTTCTTGCGCGAACAACTTTTGTTGGATTAGGCTCATCTGTCATCTTGGAGCACCCACACGGTCGACAGCTGTTCAGTTTCCGGCTCATAGGCGTAGATCCATGATTCGTCGCCGGTGACGATTTTATTCACGTCATTTGATGCACCATTATGGTATTTTTTTATCATTTTTCTGTACCAATCGACACAACCCTTTTTTGGGGTTATTGTCAAATTATGCGGGATCCAACGGGAACAACCCTTTCTTACGGACAAGTGCTCATGCAGCATCGAATGTATGGCCGGGGGAGAAGTGCTCATGAATGCCTCTATCTCCAGGCTATGTCACATGCCGGTCTTGCGTAATTATTTCACGTACGGCATCCACGTTTTCCCGCACAATGGCTGTTTTTGGACGACCTTCACGAGATTCGTTCTTGAGTGAAACACTGTTGTTTTGAAAATCCAACTTTAAAATCATTGAAAATCACTAAATTGACTTTTTTAACTAACTATGTAAATTACAGGAATATTACTTGTCATCAAAGTGTTCTGAGCAGGTATATGCTAAAAAAGGTCAAACTTTCTGTAGTGTAGTCACTATAGGTGATTTCAGATTGCAAAGTGTGGTGGAATTTTTTTTACTTATGTTTTTGGGGTGTTGAGCTTGAATCTGGAGCTTCCCACCAAAATTTCGTCGCGGAACAGGGCCAAAACCGCAAAAACAAATTTTTTTCTAGGTTTCTCCGTTTTTTTTTTGGGTTTTTTTTGCGATTTTGACCTTGTTTCAGAACGAAATTCGAAAACGAAAGCTACAGATTCGGGCTTAGCAGCCCAAAATACATAAAGAAGTAGAAAAATGGAACTTTTTCGACCAAAAATGAAAAACTTAAATGATCAATTGTAGTAATAACGCTCAACGGATTTATAATCTCTTTGGACGCGTAATCATGTTCTCTCTAATATATTCATGAAGAGTTTTTCGCAGAAATGAATAGTTTCAGAGTTAGGAGCAAAAAAAAAACGGAAAAACAGCGAAAATTTTGGGGTTTATCCCAGTTTTAACCCTGTTTCGCAACGAAATGTTGGTGGGAAGGTCCGGATTCGTGCTCAGCACCCTAAAAAACATAAGAAACAAAAAAAAAATTCTCCACCACATTTTGCAATCTCCTGTACTAGGTTTATCACCTGTATACTATGCACTACTGACAGAAATAACATTTGACGAAAACGTACTAGAACATGCCTAATCTAAAAACTATGTAGTAACTCCAAGTAGTTTTATGGTTGGAAGAAAAACTTAAATTTTTAGTTTTAAATATAGAAAGAAAAAAAATGAATCAAACTCATTATTTAGGGTCATAATTATAAACGTACATTGAACCCTTTCTTGGCACAAAACGGTCACCTTATCCGTAGTCGGATTTCGTATTCATATTGAAAATCGAAAAACGTTTTTAAAATAATCGGTGTCGTGGGGTACCACTGTACCCCAGTCAAATTTCAAATGCTGAAAACTTTAACATGAATAGGTGAATCCAGCCAAAAAATGTTGTTCCTTTAAGGGGTTTATGGTTCTGAATTTGATAGTAAAACAAATGTCAGTTAGGCTGTTGCTATTCTCAGAAATTTGTGCGATTTTGCTCTCTGGGGTATCATATGACCCCACCACACCGTTTGCAAGTACATTTTTTTCTTACCAACAAGGCAGATATGCTGGTAACTATTTTTTACAAAATTTCTATATTCTAGTATAATGAATCCATTTGTTTCTCTGGAAGTGAAAATCACGGGTTCTATACAAAATCCAAAAAGTCAAAATCCACAAGTCAAAATCCAAAAGTCATAATCCATAAAGACAAAATCCATAAAGACAAAATCCATAAAGTCAAAATCCACAAAGTCAAAATCCATCAAGACAAAATCCATAAATTTTTGTATGAAGAGAGCCATAATGCTTATTGCGTGGGCACTAGACAATTACCAAACCCCGGAGCATATCCGCTTTACCTGAAGACACGGAGAAGGATGCACCCGGAGCATATGCGCCTTAGGTGTCTCTGTCTTTACCTTAAGCGCTCATGGTCCGGAGCATTCCTCTCCGTGTCATCGGCCAAATCGTATATGCCACGGATGAATCCTTTTCCGTGTCTTCAGGTAAAGCGGATATGCTCCGGGATTTGGTAATTGTCTAGTTAACGTAATAACGTACATAAATATTCTTAATATTCAATTGTGATAAGAAAACTGATGTAAATTTGAATTTATGGATTTCGACTTTTTGGATTTTGACTTTGTGAATTATGACTTTATGGATTTTGTCTTTGTGAATTTTGTCTTTGTGGATTTTGACTTTGTGGATTTTTCAATTTTTTTGGATTTTGTCTTTTTGGATTTTGTATTTTTGGATTTTGTATAGAACCCAAAATCACTATATTGTCGGAGTAACACATAGTATAGCTTTGTCCAAAAATGGTAATGTTAATCGGTTTCCTACAAGATTTCAAAATGGAAAATGCTGTTTCTGATATAGCTGCTGGAATATTACTGGCAAAATTCTTAGGAATGTGGTTATTTTGGGAATGATTTTTCATTTATTATTTAAGTTTCATAAGGGATAATCATATCTTAAAAGTGAAATATAATATTCCATGATTATTTTCAACGTTAATTCTTACAACATCAGCCATCAAATCCATTTTGGAAGTTTTTTATTTCGATTTCGTTTTCTCCACATTTTTACTTTGGAAATAAAATTTTCTTTTGAGCAGTTTAATATTGTCTGTAGAGAGTCTGTCCATTTTTTATTTAACTGTTGCTTGAGAAATAGTTGTACGTAAACCACCGAAATTTTATTTGTACTTTTCAAACCGACCATATAAAATGGCGACGATCAATTGTTAGGAAATTCAGGTGGCGGAATTTAATTTCTATAGGCCTGTGTCTTTCATCTGTGACGCCTAATCAACTCGCTCGTTTGTTGCCTTTTTTGTCAGGATTCAGTTAATGAATGCAAAAAAATACATTTTGTTTACATACAATCAAAACGTATGGATGCTCAGAAAAATTTGTAAACATAGGTATTAAAATTATATGCACCACTTTCGCTCAAAACACAATAACACAGTTCCATGTCAACTATAAAAAATGTCGTTATTCATTTGAAATAGATCTTTCTGTTTCTTTTTTTCAACCTAAATAGATCTTCATTATAAAAACATGGTCCAGAGTTGTATAATCTACGATAGTATCAATCTTCCATTAGTTAATGTTTTATCTACTCTATACACAGTTACGCTAAATGCGATATAACCTATAACACATAGAATGCCCCATAAAATTCTTCAATATCAGTTAATCTTACTAATTGACATCTTCGGGACATTTAACGGAATAATATCTACAGCAATAGCTACATATAGACACTATACTAAGATATTCAAATGTAATAAAGTTAACAAGTTCTTGTGCACCCATCTCTCCGCAAACATGAACTTGATCGTATAAAGAAAATTTAACGTTAATAGATCTGCGTTACACTTTAAGCATTTCAACAAATTTGTTTGTGAGCGCTATCCATAGTCATGATGATAGTTACTAATCTGTAGACCGCGTAGACTTGGAGGAAGAAATTCAAAACGTAAGAAAATATCCGAACCAAATTACTGACACCACACTCCAAAATGAATATCAAATGAAAACAACTTAATGAGTAACCATTAATTGTGTGTAGTTTGAAACCAATAAAACAGGTGCGATTAAGCCTGAAAAAAATCATAAAACATAAAAGTGGAAGATACTAGAGTGAACTCTACGTATTAGACACTATTTTCATGGCTTCTCGAGCGAATCTCCATGAAAAGTTATAGGCTTGGATTTTAAGTTTGTGTACGAGATTTTATTAGCTAATATTTTTGAAGTGAATATTCATAAGGACTAGCCCAAAAAAATGAGCAAAAAATATATTATTCAGAATCATGAAAGGCTTTTTATCTTGTCGTTATTTTTTTTTATAAAGGTTAATTTAAAATAAATTAATTGATTAGAATGCTGTCAGCTGACGCATCTTTGTGACAATTCGTTGACAACCAATTTGGAACACCGATTAAAATATTTACCTTTTATTTTTGAAGTGTCGATGGCATTAAAACATTTTTTATTTATTTATATATTTATCAATATGCTTGTGTAGTTTATTGTTTCGACTACAAGATCCGTGATGAAGAGATTTTTTTGAAATATCACCGCCATAAATCAGTAATCAGTAATCGGCAAAACCAATATTAAAATTATTGTTTGTATGTTAATCTGCTTTTTTTGTTAATTTTAGAAAAATGAAACCGATGATAGATTAATCCGTTAGTTTGTCTGATACAGTCCATAGTAAACAAAATATATTTTGACTATAAACCATCGATCTTTTAGCGTATTTAAATTAAGTGAAAAGTGGTTGGGTGCACTGTAGTGACATTTATCTCGTGTTTAGTTGTAAGCTACGATGAAACATCGGGTTTTCATTCTTATTAATAACTAGAGTCTAGGTATACAGGCTGTCCAAAAAATCAAGGTTAGGCCGGTGACGGATACATCAAACAGTTACTCAAAAATTAAAGAATTTTGAAAAAAAATCCCTTATTTTTGTAGTATCTAAAATTGCAGCTAACCATATTATTTTTGTAGAGCTGCCACTGTTCATCCAAACATTGCTCTGATTAATCTATTTAGTTACCATTGGTTCTATGGTTCAGATCAGGATTCCTGTTGGGATTTAGCTATTCTTTCCTCAGTCATGAGCTGAATTTCAATGTTTCGCTAACACAGGACCCTTGGACACACATGGAGGCGATTAAAACCAAAATTTCAAAATTGCAAATCCCAGTCAGCCCGGAGGGATACCATGGTCATTTATCTGATCAATAAATTCCATCAAAAGCTTTTGATAGAATTAAACAAAAATTAGAAATACAATTTTTCTTCTTTATGGGAAACCAGTAGCATAGATAGCTTTCCGGAGGAAGGGGATTAAATCAGCATACATTTTTTTCAACACAAAAAAAATCCATTAATTTATTAATTAAGGGATGGACAGATTGAACGAATAAGATATTTTAGCTTCAAGAAATGGTTTGAATTACGAAAAAGTATTTCAATTTCGTAAAATCCTGGATAGTTAAATATGTGTAGTCACCACCATATTGTTTTATATTTTCTACCAATGCGGCACTAGAGATCCGGCGTGGACTTTGTAAGGTTTTAACCTACAAGAAGTTATGGTACGTGTTGTAGGCCATACAGCTGCCATAGAAACCCAACCTTCACATGAAGTAGGTTTTTTTGATAAAAACTTTTCTATATTTATGGACCGGTTTTGAGCTTCAGATAAATATTAAAATGCCGAAATCGGACTATGGAGTCATGGGGCTGACATAGAAAACGCACCTCCATTGAAAATCCCTCAAAAAAATATGTACTTACCAATCGTAGCTTTAATACTTAATACTTAAATGTATATCTATATCAATGTCGTAAAACATATGTAAAACCGGACAAAAACGGACAAAATCGGACCATGGGGATCATGGGATGCCATAGAAATCCAACCTCAAACAATAAGCTATTCAAGAAGAGCCTTTTTTTATGGACATATCCTAGCTAAAAGGTATCGAAGTCACAAAATCTATGTATAGAAGCTGTCGAAATCGGTTCATCAGTCATCGGGTCCCATACCTATACAGGGACGTAGACAAGATTTAGTTTCGGGAGGGGTTCAACATTAATGTAATATAATTTTTTTGAATGCTTACTTTTACCGAATGTTTTCATTCCAATTACATTTTTGTTACCACAAATTTTTTTCCCTAATTCCTGGAAGCGTCCGATTTTCGTGGGCTTTTCTTCATTTCGAATCAACTAATTTGTTATGCCTTGGTAAAAAGTCGAAGAGAGATGTACAGCGACATCCAATGAGTACATTTTTACAGTTATGTTAAGTCATCACTGAAACTCCCAACCCCATTGAAATTATTTCTGTATGGACCCCTCCCGTGGCTACATCCCTGGTGCCGTAGAAACTCCACCTAAAAAAGTATGTTCTTTAAAAAAAATGTTTTCATGAGCCATTTGTAATTTATAACATGTCCGCAAAGGGACAAGATCTTACCATGAAGGCATGTTGTCATAAAATTAAAACTGGGGCATATTAGTCTAAGAAAAATGGCATATTTGGTCGGCAAAAATCCTACATCAGATTTTTTTTTGGATTATGGTGGGGAATGGTCCCTAGATTATGGCATTAAAAGTCCCAACCGATTGGTGGTCCGCAACCTTTAAAAAAGGGGGAAAGGGGGGCATTTTTCGTTTTTTTTTGCGATTATTTCAAAAACGGTAAGAGATACAGAAAAATGGTCTCAGGGCAAAAAAACTATACATAAAATTATCTTTGCAATGATATATAACACATTAGAGTTTAATTGAATATTTCGGCGTTAGACTAGAAAATAATTTGAATATTTTCATTTTAGACCTTTTTTAAAAGCTCCAAAACTTTTGAAAGAATACTAGTTCAGCCGTAAAATTTTGCATAAGTATTCACAATAAGTTCAAGATCATTTTAAGGTAAACATTGAGTCTAAAATGAAAATATTCTAGCTAGCGCCCAAATATTTAATTAAACTCTAATATATATATTTATGTAGTTTTTTTCATCCTCAGACCATTTTTGTGTATCTCTTGCCGTTTTTGAAATAATCGCAAAAAAAAAAAACGAAAAAAATTCCCCCTTTCCCCATTTTTTTTAAGGTTGCGGACCCCCAATTGGTTGGGACTTTTAATGCCATAATCTGGGGATCATCCCCAACCATAATACAAAAAAAAAATCCGATGTAGGATTTTTGCCGATCGATGGCCATATTTTGGCCCAATTTTCTTAGACTATATGGGCATATGGTCTTGAGTTCAATGTCGGATCACTTATTCTGTTAGTAGTTATGTATATCAAAGTGATTGGTGATGATTTTGTTTTCGACAGATTAACTTGTTTTATCTTTACGTGAAACTCATTTTCCGAAATATTCCCGTATGTTTGCCTCATCGTCATCATCATTAGCTAGCTTCATATAGTTTTTGTTTTACCTCAAAAAGTAGTGGATCTTATAATATTAATGAATCGCGTGTATAAATATACATTCTAAAATTGGCTCACACTTAGGAATATACTTGTAGTAAATACCTACTACATATAGATCAAATTTTAATGATACAAATACCAACAGCCGAAAATTCGATCTTTCATCACCTAAAATTAGATCAAATTGCCGAAAGAAAAAGCTTTTCTTATCTGGGAATATAAAGGGTACGCTACGCGTGCTTCAGAAGTGCATAATAAAAATTGCGGCGGAAGGGTCTCGGAAGCGAGAACATTGACGGAATTTCGTTGGCATAATGCCCATGTTGAATGTGATTAGTATAAAACGTATTTTGAGTGCAGAATATCCAAAGAAAATATAATACAGAAAATTAAAGAGCTTATGAATTGTGCATATTCACTTTTTGCGCAGATTGTTGTGAAATAAGATGTGTTTTATTCGAAAGAGTATTTATGGAGCTAAAAGAAATTCAATCGGACAATTTGGTTCCAGTAGTGTATGGAAGCTTGCAAATTGGTTTAAACTTAAACGTTGAATTCGACTAATCAAATTTTGCCTATAGGTTTATAAGGATGGGGATGCCACCACACACACAAGCATATTTATTTCGAAATTATCGCTCTTTTCACCCCATCCATCCAATTTTTCATAACGCACGTCTGATGAACCACCACAACATCATCAACCAATAGCCATAGAATACCAACACTAGCTAAATATAAGATTACGCGCAGTGTACACGATCGGGTTTGGATTTCTAATTTTGTAACCGAATATCGCGGCCGGATTAGATTTTAAAGATCGTGGTGTTCGCGTGCAAGTCTTATGACTCGTCTTCCTTTTCACAACATATTAAATGCCGTCTACTCAGATGCCGATGTTATTTTTGGAACGTATAATGTGCTGGCTACATTACACGCTCTCGGCGCGTCGAATAGCAAAAAATAAAATCACACCAAAAAATGCCATTGAGTTGAAAATCGTAGATATATAAACTTGATACACAAATACCTATAGATTTGAGCAGAATCTACCGAAAAAAATAATAAAACCTACAAAGTTTTTTTGGTCTGCATCATTATAGGGTTTTCTGAATGAGATTTTGAAATTTGCACATAATCTTTCACAAATACATGCAGCCTTTTTTGTGGGGGAGGGAGGGGGAGATCTGCATCGCGTATATTTTAGCGCACATGCAGCTTTAGTGCTGAATCATTTCAATTTCACGATTTTGAAATAAAGACCCCGCAGAAGTATGAGGCGATTACTGGGAAAGCACCTGAACTGAACTAACTCCAAAAATGCTTGTTTTGGAATTTCTATTTTGAAATCAGTTGTGGGAAATTTTTCATTTCGAAAAATACAAATATTTACAATTT
Source organism: Microchrysa polita (assembly GCA_949715475.1). Taxonomy (NCBI): domain Eukaryota; kingdom Metazoa; phylum Arthropoda; class Insecta; order Diptera; family Stratiomyidae; genus Microchrysa; species Microchrysa polita. The sequence continues at coordinate 125,376,828 of OX454415.1, read as the reverse complement.
GTGTGTTTTCTGAAATTCGACATCGTAGTTTGTATAATATACCAAGGAGAGGTCATTTTGTAATTGGGTCAATTTCACGAGGTGTATATAAATTTGGAAATTGTTGCCATGTTTTTAAGGATATTCTGCGAGTAGTCTGAAAACTTTGTATAAAAATACACACTAATCGTAATAATAAAAAATTTATAATATTTGATAAATGTGCCATTTGAATCTTTTGCCATATAAGAGTCTGCTGAGTTACATTAGAATTGTTTTCGCACAATTAGCACTGAAAAAATCATTTGCTAAAAACAAGAAACATTCAAGGAAACATTTTTCCTGATTTAAGATGTATTTTCTTGTTCCAAGAAAAGTCTTTGCATAAAATAAATAAATAAGCATTATTTTTAGCAAATACTTTTCTTGAAGCAAGAAAATACATCTTAAATCATGGAAAAATATTCCTTGGCTGTTTTTGGTTGTATTTTTTTCTTGTTTTTAGCAACAGTGAGGAAATATAATTTAACTGGGGTGTAGATAAGAGGAATCAAGGCGTCATAACGAAGTTTTACTGTAGTAGTCTGGCTGGTCTAGCGGTTAGTGCGCACACCTTCGGTGCACAGGGTCATGAGTTCGAATCTCACCGTGAATCATGGTGTTTTTCAAACTCATGAGCTTGTGACGGACTATGATCTCACTCAGATGTTAAACGAGTACCCATTTATGGGGATAAATAACATTGCTGAGCGTGATGCTGATCTCATTGCCTCAACAAAAAGCAGATAAGATCTTGGAAATAGGATATCACAAACACACCCTGCGGCCTTAGTCCAATGCTGGATTGTCGCGCCTGTTACTTCCTTATAGTGCTATATCCATTAGATATTTATCCTAACATCGCAGAATTCTTCTAGGATTACATTTACATACAATACATAGGTATAGTCCTATATCTGTTTTGATAAATAAATAAAATAACATCCGCGACAATCCAACATTGGACTAAGGCCGCAGGATGTGTTAGTGACATCCTATTTCCAAGATCTTATCTGCTTTTTGTTGAGGTAATGAGATCAGCATCACGCTCAGCAGTGTTATTTATCCCCATAAATGGGTACTCGTTTAACATCAGAGTGAAATCATAGTCCGTCACAAGCTCGTGAGTTCGAAAAACACCATTGCTCACGGTGAGATTCGAACTCATGACCCTATGCACCGAAGGTGCGCGCACTAACCGCTAGACCAGCCAGACTACTACATATATCTCTTTTGATAGTTCCTTCATAAACAGCCACTCTTCTGCATCGAAACATTTTCGATTTGGTTTCGGAATAAATCTAACGAAAGATACGTTCCTTTTTTACCTGATTAAGGAATCGACTCAACAAATACCTAATCTATCACATGAGTTTTTATTGTGTGCCACATCACATGGATGTTGAGAGCAAACTCTTATTAGACGAATTAGGACGATGGAGGGTCCTCTCAATACTGTGCACATATACTCTAGTTAAAATTAGTTTTATCCCACTTTGTATATCAAATGTGTCGCATAAGATCTGCTGAAATGACCAGGGTAATAAGAAATTTGACTGCAAAGAGTTTTAATTCAAACTTCGAGCATTTCATTCGTTATTCATTTGTAGAACCTTGCAACGCTGTCGCTGTTGGAAGTTTTATTTGCCAATATTTTTAGTTTTCTATTTCAGTGAAAAAAACAATCATGGGCGTAACGGTCACACCACTATTTTTTTCGGCCAGAACCAACATAATTCTAAGTCCCGCTCTAGATCAAGGGTATCAAACGTTGAATTCTACCGACGAAAAATATGGCCATCGAACGGCAAAAATCATTGCTGATTTTTTTGCATAATTGTTGGGGATGGCCCCCAGATTATGGGAAAAAAAAGTTTCAACCGATTGCGGTCCGCAACCTTAAAAAAAGGGGGAAGAGGGTCTTTTTTCGTTTTTTTTTTTGCGCTTATTTCAGTAACTACAAAAGATACAGAAAAATGGTCTGAGGACGAAAAAACTACATAAAATCTCCTTTGCTATACAACACATTCAAATTTTATTGTAAAATTCGGCGTTAGACTAAGAAATTAATTAGAATATTTTAATTTTAGACCTTTTTAAAAGCTCCATAACTCTTGAACAAATACTAGTTTAGCCGTGAAATTTTGTGTAAGTATTCACAATAAGTTCATGATCATTTTGGGGGAAACATTGAGTCGCTCCGATCAAAGACCCCCATTATCCCCCTATTTGAATTTTGCAAAATGGCATGTCCATAACTCCCCCCACAATCAGAGCAGAAAGACCAATTTCCCCACCCACCAAAAATCAGCTCAATCGGATAAAAACTAAGGGTACCTCCTATACAAAGTGACCCATCAGGAGTTTGTCTTACGCACTATTGACATCGATACCTCGAGGAGTACTAATACTTTTGTAATGAGTATTACTCAATTGACCGGTATACGCGGTGTGCTTTTGTGGTATGGAAACGTCCCTAGCGGTCGGTGCTATTTATTTTAAATTTCGTTACACCAAATGACTAAATCGTAAAGTTAATTTGTTCTATAGTAGTGGTTCCCAACCCACAAATATCGACGGAGCCAAAAAGTGAATTGCTACGGGCCACCATTAGAGGAAACTTTTTTAGGATATTCAATTCTGTAATAGTATACTATTCTGGGAAAATTCTAGGAAAACGCTAAAACACTTTCTGTCCGATATGGAATCGCCCTTTTTCTCTTTCGTAGCCCAACAATTTCAAAGTTTCGACTGCTGCTCGAGTTCGATGGGAAGTGGTAGATCCATGTTTCACGATGACTATTGAAATCGGCAAAAAAACCATAGCGGGTAACATTCCGGTTAACACTAGCTTTTGCGTCTTTTCACCACAAAGACATGGAATTTCAACCGATTCAAATGCCATTTAATTTTTTTAGTATAATTTCTAAGTATCACATGTTACACCCGTTCAAAGATGCAACCCAAAAAAAAAGCGCAAAGAAGGGCAAGGGCAAATTTTCAATCGTATAAAGAGGGAACACGAAGAGAAAAATGTGCAATGAATTCAACAAAATCATACAATGAAATTCACAACATACAATTTCACTAAATTTGTAGTGAAAGTTATTAAAATGTAGTGAAATTGATTACAATTCAGTTGTTTTTACCGGTGCTGGCCTATTGTAAAAATGATTGCAGTGTAATGACAAAAATCATTGCATGATATTTGTATGGATAGTTACATTTATTGCGTTTTAGGTAATTTTCACCACAGCCTGTAATAATTTATTATTGCATGGTGTAATAGTTTCATCATTTCGTATATGAAATTAACAAGAGCGCTTAATAATTATGAAACTGTCAAAAAATAAGACGACTAATTTGTTCGCATAACTTGTAATCTTATATAGTTTAGGTGTAGGACGTAGGACTACGAAACGATAGGTCCCCGGTTCAATTCCCAGTAGAAGCAAATTGTGAAAAGGTAAAGTTAAAATAAGGAAAAAGAAGTTAAGGATAAAATAGAAGTGAGAAGTAAAAGAAAGAAAAAAAGAAAAAAGGAAAAAATAAAAAAATCACTTTTTGTATTTTTTTCTATTATCGCCAAATTATCTTCCTGCCAAATTTTATTACCAACCAATTGTTAATTTTATTACAGCGCAATGACATTTTTTATTACAGATGTAATAACTTTTACATAAGTTGCAATAGGGTCAAAAATCATTACAGATTCAATAGTTTTTATTACAGTTTTAAATACCTTTTTAATACCTTTCACGACATTTTTTCTCTCCATGAACCAAGTGCACACAGGGTAAATTGTTCATGCTACTCATTAACAAAAATATCTCAAGAGAGATGACCAAGCGCAAACGGGTTCAATTGTTCGACTTTTTTTTTAAATAGAAAAGCAGTTCAAGGGACCCATGTTGCGGTTCAAATTTTGCTGAAATTTTCAATCTTATCTGTCTGTTTTCTGGAGTTACAACCATTCAAAGATGCTACCCCAAAAAAAATTCCAAAGGCCAAGGGCAAATGGATTTAAATTTTCATGGGACCCTTGAACAGAAAAAATTGCAAAGGGGCAATTTTTCAAAAAAGAGGCCGCAGTACCTTTACAGTAAAGGGCAGGATAACCTCACTTTCCATTTTGAACATTGATAGCCAAAATTGATCGGTACACCGTCAAAGTCGCTGTTGCATTGGGTGGGAACCAGGTTCAGAAACTTGCAGTTGCAGATTTTTGGAATTCCGAAGCATTCAGGTTTGCGGTCATTCTCCGAAAATATGTCTAACTAGAAGCAAATATTACACAAAGCATTGTTAAACGAAGATCGTAAACATTGATTTCATCGCGGTGAAAAATTACATTTTCGTAAGTACAGTAATCAGTGTCTTTCGCGGACCAGTTCCGAGACTCTTACGAAACATTTTCAGTCCGCAGACCACTGATTGGGAAACAGTGTTCTGAAAACTTATAAACCTTGCGCGAAAGCGTTCAAAGGTTAAAGAAATTTCAAAATTGTATACGATTTTATCATTTGAATTTTTGATGAAAACCCAATTTTAAAATTTCTTTAAAGTTTGAGTGGGTGTATCTCGGAATATACGAGCAACTTCGTAACGGGCGAGGTGTCATTTTATTGTAAATTTTATGTAGTTTCGGAAAGTGAAGTCATATATGGGATGAAATGTTTGGTGGTGTGGAAAATTTTGATTTTGTTCGGCATGTCGGGCATTTTGACAAAAAATGCTATTACATTGTAACGGTTAAAAAAAAGACGGGTCCCGATGTACATTAATTTTCACAATGAGCCCCACTATCTACCATTAAAATATCCTCCACCATAAATGGGACACCCTGTATACTATTTACTATGTAACATGACGGAAACGCTAGGAAATGCCATTAACTAAAAATGCCATAAACTACGAAGCTTTACAGAATTATAAATTTTGCTGAAAATCTAGTAAATCTATCAAATGTTGAATCATTTATTTTCGCTGGATGATGTACTTGTTAAACTATGAATTCGGAAGTTGTTTTTATCGCCATTGATGTTCCTATATGTGTAGATCTGAAATTCATGTTCTTCACTCCTTTCAAACGCGTATCGCGTCTCTTAAATTTTATGAAATTTAGGCAGTAGTTCCCTGCAAAATAGAATTTATGTAGCTTAAGGTTTAGGGTCTAATGCGAATTGTTAAGGACGGGTTGTGGTAAAAGTACTTTTTGAAGCTGATCATTTATTTTGGCGAAAGTTTTTGTGATATTTTTGTGTGTATACACGGAGCGAAAAAAGTAGTGAAATTTATTCAATTCTGTAGTAAATTTTACAAAAATGTAATTAATTTTGACCCCATCCAGTGGCGCAACCAGGATCTTGTCCTGGAGGGGGCTAAAGCCGTCCATATTACTAAACATTGAGGCTGCTGTCGCCAATTAGGTTATGGTGCTATTTTCCAGTAATGACACTATACGGTGGTTTTTCTAGGTCGTTGCATTCTGAATGAGCGATTACATGTTGTCATGTCCTTGATTCTCACAGACTTTCAAGACCTGGTAAATGCTGAAACAAAAGAATGCGAGTGAGGAAAGCAAGGATGCGACTACTTATTATGCGCAACAACCGATTTCGTAATCAATGGTCCATTGAATACCGTTAGAGTGGATTTGTTCCTATAATTTCGGCTTGGATTTTGATTGGTTATTTTGATCTTCTTCCTACGTATGCGGTACACAAATGAGAAAGAGTGACACGGCGCGGCGATGGGTCTAATATGCGGATTTGCTGAAGTTCGGCGAATATTTGTCCAATCTTCTCTTCTATGAAATATATCACTTAGAGGACTCTATCTAGCAATTAACGAAAGGATTCCCGATGTGAATTTGTGAATTAATTAACTGATTTTTACGAAATATCGTGCAGAATGCTTCCTTCTTCATGTAGGTACACCAGGCCACCCACAAGTAAAATTCTTTGGGGCAAGCACCAGCCCTATACAAATTTTGCTTTGCTTTTGTCTTGCTTAGCATTAGCAAAGTATTTTAATGAAAAAGTACATTTTCACTAATTTTTGTTAATAAGAGGTTTAAACCTTCACAAATATTTGTAAAAAATTTTGCGCTAAGGGACATTTAGCACAAAAAATTGCTCATGTGCTTTATTCTCATCATTTTTATTTTGTAATTTTTCCTGGCCAATTTCAGGGTCTGGGGGGGCTTTAGCCCCCTTAGCCCCTCCCGTGGTTGCGCCACTGACCCCATCGCATTTGTAGTAAAATTAACTACTCGCGTTGTGAATAACTTTATTAAATTTTAATCAAATGAACTTCCTTTACTGTAAAAGTTTACTACAACCGTATAGTAATAATTTACATTTATGACAATTCGATTACAGATTAATGAATATTACAATTTTTACAGGAATTTTTCACCACGAAATAATGACAATCCAAAACACGATTTTTTATTGTTCGTTACGCAAGAAATGAAAAAAAAAACAATTTTTCAATTTAATGTAACAGTATTTATTTTTAAATCATAAGAAGATTATACAGGAAAATTCATAGCTATGGTCTGGACTGGAATCTTCCTTTATTTCTTCAATTTTTTGTGTAAGAAGAATTTCGTTTGATTCACATTCCGCTATTTGTGTTCTTTTCTAGAAGGAGCAATAAAAATGAACCAATTAAGTGAAAAAAGGAAAGAAATAGAAACCCGATATCAAAACGAGTTTGATTGCAATGCATTCATTTAGTCACCTTGTCCTTGATGTATGTGTGATGAATTCCGCCTTCATTCTCAATTTTAAGACTGAAATTATGTTAACACTGTCTTGTTCCTGTTAAATCTTAAATTCTGCCTTCTTCAGTCGATTCAATATACTTCCTGTAATAAGATAATAATGTTATTAGAAAAAAATAATAATAAAAGGAAAATTGTATATGTTTGTTCACTTACCACCGGATTACACGACTAAATTGCAGGATAATCTTCAATTGAAATTTGACGATACGACACACAAATTAATTTTTAAAAAAATATTGTTTTTTTTACATTTTATATTTTCACAAAGCTTGTAAGGAACTAGAGCTCGGTGAAAATTTATTGCATTTGTAATTAAATTCTACCGAAATAGTCTGTAATAACTGTTTTCATTACAACGTAATGAAAAATGTATTAGCAACCGATATGTCAAATTTAAAACATTTTTTAGTAGTTCGATAAAAATTTATTAATTATGCAATGAATATTAATTATTTTATTTTGAGTGAATTTAATTATTCGTTTTAATGAAATTTGTTGCAGAAATTTCTCTCCGTGTAACTACGCCATACACGAAAATCAAGAAAAGAAAAATTAAAACATATTTAATGTTTCTTTTTTTTATTTAAACATCAGTTGCCAAAAATGAAAATTAAACCAAACTTGCATCCAAAAAGTTGAATTCATTAACTTTTTGTTTTCTTTTAATTTCAGCCAATATTTACACAAATGGAAGCCCCAATGCGATAAAATTTGCCAAACATTTGCAAATGCTAATCAATTTGACTAATCGATTTCTTAAAGTGCACAAATGTAAATCCGGTCCGTGTTCCATTCGAGGTGCCGTCAAAACGAGTAAACGGCACAAAAAAATGACAACGAAATTAAACTCAATTCTTTGCTATACAGATGAATAAGAATTCGTTGTCTTTATTCGTGAGTGATTAATTAAATAACGGGTTCGCGCACGCAAATAAAAAAAACCGCGGTGTTTATTTTTAAATCGTGGCGCTGTTAAGTCGTTGTTATCGCAAGGAGTTTTTCTCGGGTTCCGCGCGCTCATTTGTCAAACGATATAATATGCTTCAACATTCGGCGGCCGATTTTTATGATCTTTCCCCGAGCGCAGCCGTAGTGAATAGTAGACAAACATCACCGCCATATAGTCCAACAGGTGTAACGGCAACAGTGACGTCGGCACATAATAACAACAATAACAATCACAGTAGCAACAACAACAACAATAATACGACAAGCAATAATAACAATAGTGTAACTAATGGCGCATTGGATATGTTGGGGCAAAATGGAACTGCAACAGGTGTTCATATTGGTGTGGGTGCGACAACGGGCGGCGCTGGCGCCGGCGGTAACGGGAATAGTGCGACAAATAACGGACGTGAGGCATTGCCCAGTTTTGGCTTCACCCAGGAGCAGGTGGCGTGCGTGTGTGAGGTGAGTGCCCAGCTGTATTACATAACAAGTGATTTTTATACATGATAACGTTTTAAAATTGTACATAATCACAAAAACACATCAATGGACAATACCTAATATGAATTATGATCCCGTGGATCCGAATGTAACTCTCATCGTTTCTAATTTCAAATTTATCGATTGGCATACATATTTCAATATCGGTCACGGGATTAATGTAGATGATGCGAGTACCTACTCATATAAATAAAATCATAATCATAAAATTTTTAATATAGATATTTTGCACTTCTCAGCTCACAGGTAGCACTTTAAATTATTTCAGCGATTTTAAATTTTGGCCATTTCACAAACTATTTCATTGACTTCAGATTCAAATTTCAGATAATAATTCTATACCAAAACTTTTGATAATAAATTTCATTTATAAATTTGTCGCCTAACATGAGGAGCCCAACGGCGCTATAGATAAACGACACTTTTGAATTGATACCTATTGAAATTGATTTTTCACAGATAGATGTCTGTACAGTGCTTGGTTAGGATTTCTTTTTGTGTTGTTTAGCACTATAGTAGAATTTCATTAATTTTTGCTTTTTGTCTAAACAACTCTTCATTCCAACCACACCTGTTTCAAAGACAAAAAAATCCAAATTTTCCACGCAGTCCTGGCTTAGGCAAATTAATACAAATCTTTGCCTTAATAAGGTCAATCAAATTCATGCAAATCTTCGGACTCTTCCTAATTTCTGGAAATTTGAGAAAAGCACAGCAGGTGAATATCGGTTTGTGTTTTTCTGTATGTCAATACAAAAAATGTGTTGAATGTCATCCGAAAATACCCCAATACAAATCAATTAAAAAATATTACTCTAATTTATTGTGTGAATCAGTCGATAGAATTGAAAAAGCGCCTATCGTGTTGTATGGAATTTCATAATTGAAATATTTAGAAAACACAGTTTTTTTTTTGTTAGCTTGAATAGAAGAATTGTTTTTGATATGACCCCTGTGGATTTTATTTTTCTATTCACAATTTTATCTTATAAATTCTGTCAATCAGGTTTTGGAAAAATACTATGTCTCTCTGATGTAGTAAAGTATACGTAGCAATGTACGAGTATACGTTCCTATAAAATGAAATAAAAGTTTGAAGTTTGGGGATTTTGAAAACGGTTAAAAATTTGGAAATGATTAAAAAGCCGCATATATCAATTTAGACCATTTGTTTTAATTATGTGTACATCATTATATCCCAAATCAAACCCTTAAAATTTCCTTTTTCTTTATGAACAATATAAACCAACATCTTAAGTTTTGTACGGCACACAGTGTACAGCTCGTTTAAGGGTTTACTATGAACGTTTTACCTCTAAAGCCGGCCCCACACCGACCGGAGTGTGGCAAACACCGCACAAAAGACTGATACGAAAAATCGTGTAGCAGCAGTGTGGTTGGGCGACTCCAAGGTATCATTCTTGGACCGATCTTTTGTGCGGTGTGTGCCACGCTCCGGTCGGTGCGGCTTAAGATTCTGCTTGCATAGCAAGATCGCTTTCAAAGCACAGGATTGTGACGTGGGTTCAAAACCAATGCAAACAACGTTGATGTTAAAATCAAGTTGTATGTACTTATAAATTTTAGCAGCAGTTTTCGTTGTTTTTAGTATAGTTTTTTAGAATATTTAGGATAGTATTCAGAAGTAATTTGTGTGGTTCAAGTGTTTTTTTTTTCTCTCTTGAGTTGAGGCGGGCTCGCTTTAATACGATTTATATCGTACAACCGGAAACCGGTAGATGCGTTTTTTAAGACGCAAACAACGATAGTCACAGTGGGACTTGAACCCATGCTCCGGTAGTTAATTTATTGTCCCGAAAGGTACAACCAGCCTATCTGCTCTGCTAAGGTCAATGAAATCGTTGCTGCTGGTAGTATCGACGAATTTCATCACTATGGGCGGGTAATTCCTTGAAAAGAATAGCGCAATATCGCCAACACAATTTTGACCGTCTTGAGAATTGATTTCGGAGTGTGATGCAATTGTTATAGTCAAAATATGGGTTCCTTAGTTATAATGTAGTACCTTGATGGAGACTCAACTCCCCTGTATGGCTTTGATTCTGAAGCCAACAAATACCCAATACAGAAGTGTAACTAGCCATTCATGACGATATTATGTACGCGGAAAATACCTCAATGGCGACTTGATTATCCATATACATACATACTAATTACAACGTACCGGGCAGAGGTTAAATAAATGCCCATCATTAGGTAAGAGGTTTTCGTAATAAAAATTTAAAATGAAAAAAAATTATGAGATAAGAATCCTACAAATTTTAATAAATGTTTAACTTTACTTCGAAACGTCTTTGTGGCGAAACTGCAAACATTTTCTTAAATCGTTGGCGATGATTTCAAGTCTCTTCCCATCTAATTACCCATAGTAAATCCATATTTCCTGACACTCTTTCTTACAGCTTCCAAATGAGTTTTGACATTCTGGGTCAATTAAGGAGCTTTTTAATAGCTGGAAGTAAAATTAAAACAGATTTTAATAAATCTAGTAAGCAAATAATATATTTATGTTTACAAAAATATTAGTTTCTCATGAATTTCACTGTTATATTCTATCCAGAGTGGACAAAAACGGATTGATCTCGCCGTACGTATTCAGAAATCACCGAAAAGTGTTCACAGTGCACTGTTTGTAATTTCATATGACAACTGACAATAATATTTTGCATATAAATCGTTCTAAGTTTAAAAATGTGCTGGTGCAGTCATCGATAGTCATTTACAACATATTTCGTCACTTCAGACTGACCGTCCTTTCTCTTATCATGGAGAAATTAAGAACATTGGCAATACTATGATGGAAATAAAAGAGAGAACTGCGTTCACAATCTAAAAATGATCAATGAAACTATACAATCGGCGTCAGAAGTATCGGACCACCCGCAACTTTCGAACTCTAACCCAATTTTCTCAAAAAGTATAAAAGTTACAATTATAAAAGTTATATCTACAGGAGGTGCATTTTATAACAATTAAAATGAATGAAAGCACATTGGGATATCTCAATTTATTAAGCGTTTATTAAAGATTTTACAAATAAGAGTCGTTTCCATTCCAGTCGTTTTCCGGCCTTGTACTCAAGTGAAAAGCTCATATTTAGGCTGAAAACAAAGTAAAAATTTAAAATAAAGTGTTTGCTCAGTATTCAGTGTTCCCTTCCCTTGCTCGAATAAATGGAAGCAGCTCTGGAAGCGTTGTTGGAGCAGGAACGCAGTCTCGAGAGCCCGGATTCTCGTGCAGTTGCACGTTAATGCACGAAATTGCATTTTTCAGGGTATATTGCACGAAATTGCACATTTTAGGGTTTTGAATGTAAACGTACATTTCCATTTTTGAGCCTATTTCAAGACATTTTTTTCCAGAAATATGGAAATGTGCACAATTTTTCGATAGACAGAGAAGAGAATAAAAGTAATGAGAAGAAACAACAAGTGAAAAACAATAAAACTAAACAAAATCCATCGCCATATGGAAATTTCGTCAAACGCCAGTTGATTTTCATAAAATTTTGCAGCTGTTGTTTGTGGAGTGCATGCTAATTAACTGGTGGTTAACTAAACGTAAACACAAATAGGAACATCTGCCACTCAGAAAACGATTCATTCACGAATTAGAAAGCCAAAGGCTGTGCGATGGATCCTAAAACCTAAACCTAATTGAAATGAGCTAATCTAGAGAGCATTTTATGGAAAGAATCTTACGTTAGGTTAAAATATTGAAAGTGTCCCGTATTTGTAAAAATTATTTAATTTTAATAGAGCTAGTCGTCTTAAAGTATACTTTTCTTTCTCCGACTGCTCCAAAGTCTGAGCTTCTAAAAGCCTATAAAAAAGAGCTTTTTGATGTTACACGCAAAATGCACATTTGGGAATTTATATTGCACGATTTTGCACGTTTCGGGATTTTTACTGCACGTTTTTCAATTTTTTACTGCACGAAAATCCGGGCTCTATATAATATAAGTATTTTCGAAATTTCAAATGAATACGAAATATTTCTCAGATTTTCGACTTTATCAACAACATTTTTACTAAGTAGATTCTTGCGCAGTGTTATTTCAAACGTAAAAATCCGTGAATTTCTTCGAAAAACACAAAAAATCAAATATTTCAGCAATCGCAATCAAATTGGCTCAACATTTGAATATTCTTTAAATTATTATGTAGCATTTTCACCCTTTTATAACGTGCTCCAACCCTGTAACCCTGCTTGAAATAACTGTAATATTTCTTGGCAATACATGGCTAAATTATAAAAATCTTATCATTTCGTTTATTAACGATTAAATACCTTTTTTCACCTCTTTTTTTTAAATGAAAACATTCTTTCATTTCAGGTACTACAACAAGCCGGTAACATAGAAAGACTAGGACGATTTTTATGGTCATTGCCGCAATGTGAAAAATTGCAACTGAACGAGTCCGTGCTCAAAGCAAAGGCTGTTGTCGCATTCCACCGTGGACAATACAAAGAACTCTACAGGCTGTTGGAACATAATCAATTCTCGCAACATAATCATCCTAAATTACAGGACTTATGGCTAAAAGGTAAATCAGTTTAGCTGGATAATCATTTTACATTTTTACATATTGTAACTTTGAAACGGATTCTGTGCATTGGGTAATTGGTAATTCAGCGCTGTGGAGCGTTAAACATTTGAATTGATACTGGATTTTTAGAAAGGTTGCAGTCGCCTTTTATTAATACACCTATTTATTGGTAATATGTGTATCGGCTTCCAACAATCACTTTTCTATTGAGCGTAAACTGTAAGAAGCCATTCAAGGTGATTAATTCTTTGCTTTACATTTGCAACTTGACTTAAATTGCACCGCACAAATGCTCATGTCTGTTTATATGCATACGAGTAAAAATGTTCTTATGTGTGCCCACCAAACAATTTGGCGAACTTTCACCACAATGAACAAAAGTCTGATTCGAGTTTTCTTCGACTAGACGAACTATCGTCAGATTTTACGTAAATAGTACGCCATGATGAAGAATATATTGTAAGTCAGTACGAACTTTCTTCATCATGGCGAACAATTTGCGTATCTTTCGAGCATAATTCACGGCGGCGATGAAAATTCGAATCAGACTTTTCGTCATTATGATGAAAAAAAAGCAATTCTATAACTCGAAGTTAAATTATAAAAGACTGGACTCTATATGTCGAATTTTCTTTGGTTTGGACTCAATGACTCAACTCGATACCTCAAAATTTCCATAAGTCGAAATAAAAGTTCCCTTCAGCTTCGAGTTATCGAGTTATCTACTGTTCACATGTAATAAAATAAACACCAATTCGAATCTGGTCGGGCAAAAGTCATCTTCTACGAATCATCAATGCAAATTGTTAATGGAAAAACTTCTACGAATCCCAAATGCAAAATTTACGTTTCGTAATAATGACAAAACTTCTACGAGTCGTAAATGCGTATCGTATTTAGTTCGCCGCGACGTATCGCTTTCGAATTATATTGACGTATTGCTTTCGGTACACCGGGGCAATTCGCCATAGAAGTACCATATTCTTCTCAGGCAATCTGTTTGCGATCTGAACACGAGTTCGCCGGCGAACAAATTTCTCGTCTTGGCAAATCGTCTTCAGATCGCCGGCGAATCATTTTGTTTTGTGGGAACAATGTCCTCTTCTACTAATACATTCATTGCCATTTTTCCAAAAGAATTCCTTTGCCTCATATCAAGCTAGTGGGTCTATGGATGCATTTATACAGCAAGCCAAGCCAATTCACTTTTCACCTTACCGTGAATGAAGACTTGTTTTCGGAAAAGTTCCATGTGCCCAGTGACCGTCACCATTTCCGCTGAATGCATCGCGGCAACTCACGGAAAAGGTCCCTCGTCTCATACGAGCATATGGGGGTCTTATGGGTGCAACTGCATTAGAAAAGGTGGTTTGCATTTTCCAGTGCTATGCATCGATACATCGTCATCATTACGCAGTTTCCATACCTTTTGTAATTCGATACTTATCATTGCTGTTTAGTTCAAAGCGAAGAGCGTGTCCAGCGCAAAAGAAGTTTTCATTCATAAAGCAGTTGTCGAAGCAATGGCTTGAATGCCATTGTAAAAAAAAAAGAAAATAAAAATAGAAAGAAACATGCAGAAAAAAAATAGCAACCATCATCATCATACAAGAAAGGAAATAGTGAATGATCACACAACATACCTACAACTTGTAAGGTACTTTTTGCGAGAGGTATTGATTCAGCAGAACTGGGCGGATTTACGAGTATGAAATGCAGTTAGTTGAAGTAAACTTGACATTTGCTATAGGGAAAGTCACATGTGTGAGTGGAACAAAAATATTTAAGCGCAAATGGAAGCGGACCGCAGTGTAATTTTTTTATATTTCGTTATTTTAAAGTATACGTTCCGGTTTTAAAACCACCCATTCAAAATTCGTCAACAAAAATCCAGAATCCTGCTTTTCTTTCCGTTGAGTTAGAAACCATCTCAATTTAATTTTTTTTATAGTGCAGTCATTTTGTACCTACCTCCAAATAGAATAGGTTAAGGCTAATTTTCCAAGGTTTGTAATCTGCAGGGTCGCGGGAGTCTAAAACTCATTTTCCTAAGACCTAATGAATGAAATTAGATACTAAAAATGTGTCCTTTTCACTTAATTCACGCAGTCCTTATGAATAATATGAAAACACCGAATATGTAATGTAGGTACTCGACGTCTTCTTTGATTTGATATCTCTGGTTATGGATAAATCCAATATGTCTCTATCAAAATTCGTTTTAGACTCCTTAGTACAGTCATGTCAAACTCGTGACCAGTGTAGGCGGCGACAGAAGGGTTAATAATTGCAACGACAATTCTTTGACATTTGAATTTATTCGCTGAGTGTAGTGAAATAAATTTGGGGTGAAACACATATGCATTGTGTGTGCACATAGCCGCTCTAGACTAACGCATGGCATGGGCTACTATGCTTTCTCTAAGAGCTATAAGATGTCTAACAACATACCTTAGAGAAAGCATGCGTTAGTCGAGAGTGGGCATCAGAAAATAAAAATGGCACCGTTCTCACACTATTGCAGTTCATAGTATGCCTGAAAATATTATTCAAACATCAATTTTTTGTTTACAATTGAGAATATAAAATCCGCGTAATATTCATTACTCTCTTAAAATGCCGACGTGTACGTGATATTTAACCCTTCTGTTGGCGTATAGATCCAGACAGACCATTGGTACTATATCTTGATGAAAAATATCGTTCAATAATATTTTCCACCCCTTTCCATATAAATTTCAAAGGAACCGACGGCCACAAATGCGATCAAACGTTCGGCGAAATATAAACTATGTCTAAAGAATCGAAAAAAACGGCGCATCATCGTAAGACACAGTCTGTAAACTGTTTCTAGAACCAAAATTAGATTGATTTCACAGAAGATTCAGCTACACCTTAGGCATAATAGCTCGTAGGCGGCGTCAGAAGGGTTAATAATTGCATCGACAATATTTTGACATTTGAATTATGTATTTCGTGGAGTGTAGTGTAATAAAGAAGAATGGTCACGATCCATACAAAATTTACCCAGTCCCGGCACAAACGAAACCTATCTCAGGAATTTCGTTATTTTATGTACATCAATTATTAGATATTTTTTTTTTAAATATCAGTGGCTAAGTTTGTTTGTTGTGTAACAAAAGTTCTACAATATCCCTTCTGATTTCCAATAGACGTACAGAAAGCACATATCGCCGACGACTACGTAGTGCATGTTCACACACAACACACCACGCAACGCAAACAAGCTAAGTCCGCTAGAGCAGGTAGAAACCCTAACTGTAGATATCTTGGTTTTTAAGGGAGAGTATGCGAATTAGATACGAGTAGTAGTAGGTATCGAGCTAGCATACGCGAATGATTTTGTTAAACCTTCAATAGACCAGGTCTTTGGTATTCGTACTATTTTTAGCTTTGGTTGCTCGATATAATTGATGTAATATACATTATACTCATTTACAGGGTGGGCCAATTATAAGTTCGTTTTTAAATAATAGATAGTTTGACACTGACAGCTCTTTTTCGCTCAAAATCTTTATAGAAACTCAGTATCATACCTCCGCAGAACGAAATGAGTCGCTTTACGCTTAAACAACGTTGGGAAATATTGAAAATGTATTTTCAAAGTGCTCAAAGCCAGTTACAGAGCCATGTTATCCGTCTTTTTTTTTAATGAAATTGAATTGACATGGATTTGGACGACCTCTGGTGCATGCAGGATGGTGCGCCATGCCACACAGCCCATGTCACAATCGATCTTTTACGCACCAAATTCAAAAATCGTTTTATCAGCCGTCTTGGCGATGTCAATTGGCCGCCTCGGAGCTGTGATTTGACTCCTTTGAACTTTTTTTGTGAAGAACCGATGTTATGCCAACAATCCAGAAACGATTCAAGCACTTAAGGCCAAGATCATTCACGCAATCCGTAAGCTACAGCTCGAAATAATCAACAGGGTCTTGAAAATTACTGCGACGCCAGCCGGGCCAGCCACTTAATGAAGTTGTGTTCTATCATTAATGGGAGCTTACTTACTTTCTAATAAAGCCATAAGACGTTGGAAAAAAATTAATTTTGTTCATTTTATTGCATTTTCCAAAACAAACTTGTAATTGGCCCACCCGTTATATACTCATTTTATAATGAGTTAGCCACAGAAATCTGAAAAAAGAAAACCTGATAATTCATGTATATAAAATAACTGGCATATATTTCGCTTGCGCCGGAGCTGGGTCACAAATGACCATTCTTCTTTGGAGTCAAACACATATGGGCTGTGTGATCACATAGCCACTCTGGACTAACGCATGGCATGAGTTGCTATGTTTTCTCTAAGCAACATACATAGATATTGACGAAAATTACGAAATTCGCATATAAGTATGCCTTTTTGTTTAACCCCTCCCACCCTCGGAAAATCAAAACTCTGTTTTAAAATTAGGGCATTTCCCCGAACATATGCGCAAATTTTTAGCTATTATGGATTTTTTAAGTATAATATCCTTGCTTATTGTACTAAATAAATAGTTGACTATGTAATAATAAAAAGAAAGCCTCTATCTTGGACAGTAGCAACAAACGTGCAAACTAACTATCGAGGAGTTATCCATGTTTTCTTCAGTGGATAAATAATAATAAAACATCTTGCTCTGAGTTGACTTTCTTGTGGTTAAGTGCCTGTGGTATTTTTTCCTTTGAAAATTCTTTTCTTACTACCGCATACAACCAGCTATCCATACAATATACAATGTTAGTTTTCTATACATTATTATACTCTTCATGTAATTTCCTTAACATTCATTACATCTTCTCTTATCATTCTTTTTTCATTTATATTCTCTAGCACACTATGTGGAAGCCGAAAAACTGCGAGGAAGACCTCTAGGTGCTGTCGGTAAATACCGGGTTCGACGTAAATTTCCACTACCCCGAACAATTTGGGATGGCGAGGAGACTAGTTACTGTTTTAAGGTAAGTCATGTGGAAGTTTTTTGTTCAGTAAATTTCCCTCAATGTGAATAGGGATCTATAATGTGCATATATGCACAACACAATCCGTTCCATGCAAAGTTGAAGATAATGAATAAAGACATGACAAACGAAACATACATTCTCCAGGGGGTAAGCATATTACTCCGTGGATACAGGTACATACAACACTCACTTGGGTTTATAGAGGTGGGAGTGAATTATATGTGGAGGGAAACCTTGGCAAAGCAAAGTTTACTCAAGTTTGTTGATGAACCCTGACCTCGGTTTCTCTGGTTTCATACATTATGATGAGTGTTAGATTTACCTATGCATTCGCCACATGCAGATAGTACAAAGCGCAGATGAGAAAGCAATGAATTCGAACAATGTTAAAAATCATCCTCATTTCGTAAGGGTTGTCGACATATTGTGCATTCCAAGGGTGAGTTAATTGGTTGAGGATAGTTTGTATAAGGTTTCTTTCTGGAATTTATTGATTACTGCGGCTTTTACAGTCTGATTAAAGCTGGAACATGCATTCATTCATATGCAGGAATAGTTTCTGAACTTTGCGATAAATTTAATAGCTGAAACGATTTTATTAAATATCAATAAATAAATATATAAGGTAATAATAGGTCAGTTTTGTTATGAGTCGATAAAGGGTCAACGTCGTGATAACACCAAATTCGAAGCAAACTACAAAGCATGACAGAGCGAACCAAGCTCATTGATTTTGCAAATCTAAAATTCTTCTAATATTTGCATAGATCCAATCAATTTATTTTACAAAAAAATCTATGTCATTTCAACAACTATCAAATATTCTTTCAAAAGTATCAGTTTCCAACAAAATTTCACACGTTTTGACGCCATAAATATCCGTTCGATCTACTCTTTTAGAAGAGATCTCTCAATTATTATTTGTCATCAAAATCCATAGTTTTTTATGATTTATCGAAAAGCATGGTACGAATGGATGAAACTTAAGAAGAATGTAAAACCTTACGATTTTCATCTAAATAAAACAAGCGATTAAGAAGACTACATATACATAAATATTCGGGGCGAGAAGAATTATTTATTCCATAAGCATAAGCAAACCATTCATACCTAAAAAAGAATCAAGTTTCATTTTGATTTCTATAACAGGATGTTTAAGAAATATTTTTATAATAAATATTGTTGACAGAGAGTCCAATATTGTAATTTAAGCTTAATCTTCTTACAGCTCTCGTTAAGACAAATTCAGGAGAGATTAGAACACTCCTTAAACAATCCAAATGTTGTTCGGTTTTTAAACTTTTCAAAACTATTACCATAGTAACAATGGTAACATTTTAGAAATTATATTTTTTACTTCGAAGAGAACGCTAGACATATAGTTATATAATTCTAATTCTAATTTCTACGGCACAATATTTCTATAGTTATTTTTACACTAGCGCTCTCTGTAGAAACTATTCCTCGCAAGTTCTTCATTCATACATATGTATATGACTTATCATTTCATGTTTATGATAAATGATGCTTAACATACTATAAAAGTTTAATTAATTTGCACTCGCATTTCTGTGTGGCGTGCGTTAAATGTGCCATTTGATCGCATTAAAAACTTCCGGTTGCAATTTGAACGGTCGCCGACGAAGTAAGCAACTTCCATCTATGGACAACACATGTTTTGTCGGGAACTATTGAAGTCTTTAGCATTTGGTGTTTTTGGATTAAATGTGGGTCGATGTTGTAAGACACATTTCAATAAAATACATTGTATAGTGCTTCGATGCCATGTATCACAGCCAAACACAAAATTAAGTAATGTTAATAAATAGCAATAATAATCTTAAATAAAAAATTGTTTTTTTTTTTCTTCTTTATAGGAAAAATCAAGATCTGTTTTAAGAGACTGGTATACACATAATCCCTATCCATCACCGAGAGAGAAACGCGAGCTGGCAGAGGCTACAGGACTAACAACGACACAGGTAAGATTTGTTATCCGAAAATTCATTATAACTAACTACCCTAACCTCCCAAAGAGGCATGACGAGTTGTGACAAATGTTTATTTTCCTCGCAGCTGAATTCGGAGTTCGAGTTCGTTTTTAACAACCGCGGCACTACGTAGTGAGATTTTTTTGTAAATACAGTAGAGCGTCGATTATCCGAACTAATGTCGACAAGGGTGGTTCGGATAAACGAAAGTTCGGTTAATCGAGCTTCCATAGAAAAATTAGAAAATAGCCCAAATATGGAATTAAGCGATAAACTGAAAACGTGTATAACGACTAGATCTGAACAAAAATACAAAATTCGAGGTAATTGACCGATGGAGATGAGTAGTTGATTCCTTCAGCCAATTTATTTTTCACTTTATTCGATGCCTTTCACAAGAAAAGAAACTGAGTGCTAGTTCGGTTAATCGAATGTTCGGATAATCGACGCTCTACTGTAAACGGAAACGCCTAGTTGAGCTCCTGCCGTCTGGAACACTAATTCCCCCATAAATCACTTTGGAAATTCTATTAAGGTAATCTTTTTGGAGATTGCAAGGATATAGAGTGGCGACTGAATGATCACAGCAATAAGAAAAATACTAGTGAATGAAGTATGTATGTTTTGTTTGTTGAATACCCCCATCGGCTCTGTTTCTGCCAGGCGTATGTAATCTACAACGTTGATCTTTTGCACTGCGCGGTTTGGCCAACCCCGGCCAGCGTGGTTGCGGCCTTAAGCCGGCCCCATACCGACCGCGGAGTGTGGCAAACACCGCACAAAAGATTGATACAAAAAATTGTGCAGCAGCAGTGCAGCTGTGTGGTTGGGCGACTCCAAGGTATCATTCTTGGAACCGGTCTTTTGTGCGGTGTGTGCCACAATCCGGTCGGTGTGGGGCCGGCTTTAGGTGAACAAGCTACACCACATCTCCCACACAAAACCTAACGTGCCAAGTTGGTCCCATACTATGTGCCCCTCCCTCTTTTAGGATTTCCTAAATACGCCAGTGGTAGATACCTTCCAGGGAAAATACACTTAATAAATAGGCCAGTCAATTACCGATTTTAGGTCGCAAAAAATTGCTCGGGTCTGATTTTTTGGGATATTGTTAGGATAGATACCAGAAGTGTACCACTAAGTTTGCAGCTTCGAAAAACCTGTGCTAACCCCGTGACCCTCAAAAAACCTCAAAATTTTCGGACTTTTTTCATATTTTTGTTTGTAAATTCTGAAAGGTGCTTCCTACAAGTAAGTCGTCCACTGCACTTTTAAAGCTAAGAAAATCTTCTTTAATTTGAGTGTAACTCCAGCTTTGTAGGTGCAAAGGATCCCAAGATACAGCACTTTAAAAAATGTGCTTTTTTTGTAAAAAAAAAGTCCGAAATTGTATTTTAGGAGGTTTGTATGACAGCCCTATGACGTAATGTTCCGATTCCATCCATTCCTAGATATGTTTTGAGGCTTTACTAGGAACACATTTGGGTGAGGTTTGGTTAAGATTGGTTCATAAAGAAAAAAGTTTTTCTTAGAAGTACCTGATTATCAGGGGTTGGTTTGTATGACAGCCCTATGACCTAGTGTTCCGATTTCATCCGTTTCTAGATATGTTTTGAAGCTTTACTAAAAAACACATTTGGGGGAAGGGTGGTTAAGATTGGTCCATAAAGAAAAAAGTTTTTCTTAGAAGAACCTAATTTCCAGAGGTTGGTTTGTATGACAGCCCTATAACGTAGTGTTCCGATTTCATTCGTTCCTAGATATTTGTTTAGGCTTAACCAGCAACATACTTGGGTGAAGTTTGGTTAATATTGGCACATAAAGAAAAAAGTTTTTCTTAGAAGAACCTAATTTTCAGGGGCAGCCCTATGACCCCATGGTCTGATTCCATTCGTTCCGACATATATACAGTCAAGGAACTGGTTTATAACTTCATGTCACATGACTTTCTCTGTAAAATGCGCATTTAAGCCGATATTCAGCTCGGAACATGACTGAAATTACAATTTCGAACTTTTTTCAAAAAACAATGTTTAAAGTGCTGTATCTTGGGATCCTTTGCGCCTATAAAGCTGGGGTTACACTCAAATTAAAGAAGATTTTCTTAGCCCCATTTCGCCTGAGGAGATTAGGCTCCCGAGAGCCACCAGAGTGACATTAGCTCAACTTCGGTCGGGCTTTTGTTCACGCCTCAATTCGTACCTTTCTCGCATTAACCCGGACATTCAAAACATCTGTCCAAACTGCGCTGGCGCTCCACACGATGTGGGTCACTTGTTTCAATGCCCAGCTGCGCCCACTGACTTAACCCCTATCTCACTGTGGGAAAACCCTATCGCAGCAGCTATGTTTTTGTCCCTTGACATAACGGACGAAAGCATCGACGAACCATAACTCGAATCCACATAGATGCACAGCGGTTGCACACCTTTCTGCACCGCTAAAAGAAGAAGAAGAAGAAGAAGATTTTCTTAGCTTTAAAAGTGCAGTGGACAACTTACTTGTAGGAAGCACCTTTTAGAAATTACAAACAAAAATATGAAAAAAGTCCGAAAATTTTGAGGTTTTTTGAGGGTCATGGGGTTAGCACAGGTTTTTCGAAGTTGCAAACTTGTTGGTACACTTCTGGTATCTATCCTAACAATATCCCAAAAAACCAGAGCCGAGCAATTTTTTGCGACCTAACGCCTTATTTTTCGGTTTATTGACTGGCCTAAAAGGTACAACCCGAATTCTTGTACTGACTAAAAATTTGCACAGACCAGAAAATTGGATAAAAATTCAGCACTGTTGATGCCAACTTAAATTAAATTAGTAATTTACTTGTTACGCAGATGCGTTAGTGACATCTAATTTCCAAGATCTTAACTACTTTTTGTTGTTGAGGTGTTAAGATCAACAGCACGCTCAGCAGTGTTATTTATCCCCAATAAATGGGAACTCGTTTAACATCTGAATGAGATCATAGTCCGTCACATGGGTCATGAGTTCATAAAACAGCATAAACTTAATTCGTTTACCGTGAGATTCGAACTCATGACTCTGTACACCGAAGGTGTGTGCACTAACCACTACACCAGCCAGACTACTTAAATTGGCTATTCAATTATTTATTAGGGTTTGGATACGATATCCCGGCCATCATAATCCCGTTTTTCAAAATCCCGACATTCATTATCCCACAATTTCAATATCCCGCCACTTTAAAATCCCGCTATTTCAATAACCCGCTAATTCAAAATACCGCTTTTCAATATCCCGCTTTTTAATATCTTGTCATAAGGTAAGTATTCTTTCACAAATCGCGCGCGCGATTAAAATAATGGGTCTCCTCGCATGTGAATATTTAATTCTCCGAGACCCACGGACCAGGTGAATTAACTTGAAAAATAGGTGGTCTGGTCTTTCGGTAGTCGAGGCTTAAGTTTCCCCTGTATGAGAGTCTTGTTCTGTAGGGGCTAAGTTATCATCTTGATCGAAGAAATAAGCCAATTTTCATTGGCTTGGTTCAGAAGCTTCCGAAGAGCGCAAACTGCGTTCATAAATACCAACACGCTCACCTGCACTTTATGAACAACGTTTCTGTCACTGAATAAAATACTATGGCCCATTCTCTCGTAGATCTTATAGAATGGTTAGTCTTATCGCCCAGAGAAGACACACACAATATTCAAAAAGCTTCTCCATTATATTGAATTGATTTTTTGTTAATTTTGCATAGTTATGTTATCTTTTGCTTATTTACGCTGTTGGATGAAAGTGCGCAATGATTTTCTCAATCTAAGATGATGGCTTGAACAAGCAAAATATGGCGTAGCTATGCAAAATAAACAAAAATTCCATTCAACACAATGGAAAAGCTTTCTAAATATGGTGTGTGTCTTCTCTACGCGATAAGACTAATCAGCCGACAGGTACTGAATAAGAGCTATCAGAAACCCGGCCAATATCTATTGAAGAGTTAAACAATGGATTATTGCATTATTGTAGAACATTTGTTTTTGAACAAAATTTTGTTCGTTGGGGTACACTTTTAAGCTATTCGGCTGTTCTCCATATATAATGTGTTTTTGGTTCTCTGTGACAAAACGCCCGCCGCGCCGCGCCGTTCAGAAGGTACGAGCGAGGGGACTATGATGCGCTTGGTCTCTTTGCAACGCAATTCGCGCTCTTTGTATTGTACAATATTAAGTAAATGAAAAAATCAGAGCTGATTTAGTATTAAGTTTAATTTAAAGAAAATGTCTTAAGGTTTGTGTTCGTAGAGACGACTCATGGGATCATCGCTCAGCGATCGAAGTTAAACGACCGGTTTTGAGCACTATATGGGTATATTTTCTACGCAGACATGTTCGTTTAGTCCATAGTCGATACTAGGAAGGTAGAACCATTCAAAAAATGTTTAAATACGGCTCGAAATTGGATGCAAAACTACGATCGCTGAGCGATCATCACATGAATTGTCTGTACGAACACGTACCTTTAGACAGGCAGACAAAATTGCGAAATGGGCTTTGAAGTTATTATTATTAAAAATACTATGGAAAACAAAACTCGCATTGCTTTCGCTTCTTACAAGAGCTAACTATCATTTTAACATAATTTCAACATTTGAGAAATCCGTATTTGTTTTACTTAATTAAGGGCTGAAATTAAAAGAGCACTCTCGCAAAGTGGAAGAGGTGCGACCCAAGATGAGTGTAACCTGGACTTCTTTTAGGGGAGGGGACAAGCACAACATTTTGTACGCTTCATGATCGTATCCAGGAATTTTTTAGCAGGTTAAACATTTAAAATCGTTAACAACAATTAAGGTTTCCCGATATTATACCCTATACCCATAAGATGGTTTTAGGGTATATTGTTTTTGTTACGACGATCATCTAACATCTCAAAGGAGCCACGGAGGTATGGTAAAGTATATATATAAATGACCAGGGTCGGTCCCTGATTCGAATAAGCCATATATGTCTGTCAGTCAGTGTGTCTGTCTGTCCGTGTGCCTGTCTGTTCGCACGATAACTCCCAAAATAATGAAGCTACCGTTTTGAAATTATGGTCAGATGTTAGTTGTGATAAAATCTTGGACGGTATTGAAAATGGGTCAAATCGGACTAAGAGTTCCCCTATCTCCTAATTAAAATACCCCTCCTTGATATTTTAATTCGGCCATAACTTCCGACAAAATATCGCTAGCGACCTGAAATTTTGATCAACGCCTATGTGTGGCAGATCCTTGAAGTTGATGGAAAGTTAGAAATCTGACTACCCCTACCTCCCTACAAAACTGTATTCAGCTATATCTTTTGATAAAATTTTGCGAAAAACTTCAGATGTGTGTCAAAGGATAGCTGATCGATGTCCTTATAAAAGATGAAAGGTGTACCAGATCTGACCTCTCCTCCGCTACAAAAAACTTGAAATTGATTATTCTGGGTTTTGCGTGCCTTCTATAGGTTTATTCATAGGTGTAGGGTATTCACTAATCGTGATATTCGCACGCTTTGAACTCGGTCTCGTTTTTGTTTATTGTCGGCCCTTTAAGTATTGATAGAAAAAGTGTTAAACATTTTAAAGTAAAATTTTATAAAAACACAATCTAAAATTATGTTGATCACTTTTTAATGATAAACCCCTTACTTCTTTTACCCCTAATTACATTCAACTCGGTTACGATTTTCGATTTTTATTCCGTAGCTCGCGTCTCGGAATAGTCGTGAAAGCAAAACCTTAGGGTTTCACTAAGGGATAGGTTTTAGATTCGAGAGACTAGGCAAGAGAGGAATTGCAGAATCTTATATCAAAGTCCTAAATATAAAAGGCCTAAAAGTACGAGTATCAATTTCGTCTTCGACAGTTTGTTAGTTTCCTGTCTCGGAATATCCGAGTCTTATTCTTCTTCTCAGTAACGTAACCCCTTCTGGGGCATGGTGCGTTCACTCAGCCGTTTATAGGCTACCTCGAGTCAACGTTACATTTACATTGCAGGAGTGTGTATAATGTTGCAAGCACTATATATTTCCTGGACCATGCCGAGATTCGATCTCCGGACCTCTAGATTACTAGCATCTTAAAGTGCGACTCAACCAAGTAAGCCACAGAGTGCGACATGTACCTATGTAATATCCGAGTCACCGAGACAGAAATTTTTCTATTTGAAGAAAACCCGAAGTTGCGAGACTAGGTGCCACTGATCACCTTCTACATGCTGTTGTTTATTTGTAATACGAAAATTTCCATGCCGCCTCATTTTTACGCTCTAAAAATCTCAATGCACCGACTTTGTATAATATACATAGTAAGACTTTCCCAACCGCCATTCCACCATTTAGAAATTTAGACTGGATGTTACCACCGATGAGTCTGGGTCAGCAAAGATACCTCTTAGTTGAAGAAACTTAGTCAGTATAGCCTATTACATACTATATTTTTTTCATATGGAAAATCGTAATGTCTTTATCGGCGCCACTCGCAATTTGATGCATTTCCAATTTATATACACTGCCTGTCATAACTAAAATTTCCTTTTATTTCAAACCGTTATTCTTTTGTAAAGGAAAATCTAAGTTTCCTGTCTGTCATAACTATAGCCGCATTTGGAATCAGTATGGTAAAAACTGTTTAAAAAGCCGAAATTCAGGTAATTAATAACGGGTAAAATATTTTTAAATAAAATTTACTTTGAAAAATTATTTTGTTTATTTCTCAATAAATCATTATAACGGTTTTTCAAGATTTTTGCTTATTGACTTCTCAGTATCGATAACCATTTCTTTTACATAGAAAACTATTTGAAATTGTATTTATTTTATGAATTTCACGTATTAATGTTTCCTAAAGATTTCCTGTCTATTTTTAATGAAGGAGGAGCGACCTCCGTAACAGTTGCTCCATCGGAACTAGGGATGTCAAAAACCGGACGGTTAGTCCGAAAACCGGTACTTTCAAAACGGTCAACCGGTTTTTTTCGGTTTTTTCATCCTCCCGGTTTTAACCCGGACGGTTGTTTGCCCATCCGGTTAAGACCGGAAAAAAAACTTTCCAAATTCATAAAATTTTTACATTTTCTTGATTTGTCAGTCTGTAATTCTATTGCTTGTCTTCTATGAAAAATTTCGTATTTCCGAACACTCTCCTTAGTGCTATTATTCCAAGAACCATCGCTTCGTCAAACTACCGCTCCTTGCATTTTTCCTTTCCAAGGCAGATACGTGTAAACGTTGCGTGTCACACGTGTATCTTTTGTGCGTCGTGAATGTATATGTATGTGTATCAGATCAGTGCATTTAGAGTTCATTCCCAATAGGAAAAATAGAAGCGCTTCCGATAGAAGCGACGTAGAAGCGCTTCCTCATCATTTCAAATGTGCTTCGGAGGAAGTGCTTCCACAGAAGTATAATTACGAATGGTGAGGGAGCACTTCAAGATCGTAATAGAAAATTATAGACTCTTTGTAACTGCTCCAGAAGCGGTTACCACTCACTTCTCTACAAGCTTGCCGCCGCGGACATGCAATGCTAAAAAGTACATGAAGAGGAATGGAATGGGAAGCGCTTCTCTGCTTCCCGAGAAGCGCTCCTTTTGCCCTTCTGGAGCGCTCTTTTTCCTATTGGGTTGTTATAGGAAGACGAATCGGCAGTTGCTACGACGTCCGCGTCCACATCGATATCCGCGTCTACTTCAACATCCGTCGTGTCCACAAAGACTTCAACATCTACACCATCTATTAGTGCAGTCATATTAGCATTTCAAATAGAAAAAAATAGAGTAAGGTTAATTCTTGTGGTTTTTGAATCAGTGGCCTCCCGGGAATCTAAAACTTATTTTGCTAAAAAAAAATGTTGATCGGAAAGGTCCCAAAAAGGACAAAAAAGGATACTCTTTAATCCTTGACCGGAGGTCGGCATGTGGGGTATCAAATCAAAGGGGACGTCAAGTACATTACTTATCCGTGTTTGTTTTTACGAGAGTAATTCAAATTGTCACTACGTTTCTCACTTTTCCGAATCTATAATAGCTAAAGATTCTACCATTAAATTTGCTAAGAATGATCGGAAAGCTCTCAAAAAGGACACTAATTACAAACCTTGATCGAACGTGGGCATGGGGGTGTCATATCAAAGAGGACGTAGAGTACATTCCATATCTGGCGTTTATTACTTGTTTCGAGGACCCTCACAGGAGAAAATTGGGATCCAATGGAAACTTTTCGTGCTTCTTGTATATGTATCTTTCCAAAGCCGTAATTTTTCGTTTTAGCCCGAATTTTTCCATTTAGTGTCCTTGAAACAGGAAACAAACACCGGATATGCAATGCACTCGACGTCCTCTTTGACATGACACCCCGCATGCTCACTTTCAATCAAGGTTTGTAATTAGTGTCCTTTAATGTCCTTTTTCAGAGCTTTCTGATAATTTTTTTCTTAGCAAATTTAATGGTTGAATCTTAACCTATCATAGATTCGGAAAAGTGAGAAACGTAGTGACAACTTGGACTATTCTCGTAGTTATGGCTTTGGAAAGATACACGGAAAACACAAAAATTTTCGATTTAATCTCGATTTATTCCGTTGAGGGTCCTTGAAACAGGAAACAAATACCGGATATGTAATGTATTCGACGTCCCCTTTGATTTGATATACCACATGCTGACCCAAGGATGAAAGAGTATTTTTGTCCTTTTTGGGACCTTTCCGATCAAAATTTTTTTTTAGCAAAATGCGTTTTAGATGCCTAGGAGCTCGCTGATACAAAAACTACAAAAAATAGCCTTACTATATTTTTTTTCTATTTGGAGGCCTGAAATGGGATATTTTCACTGCACTATATGCATTGTCTAGCAATAAAACTCAGTTAACTATTTTTGAAACATTATGAATACTTCTGACAATTTTATTTGATTATCTTTTTTGTTCAACATGTTTATCTTTTAGGGCTCCATTACACAGTCATATTTCTATACGACCATCAGCTTAACGAGTGTGTATGCATTATTTTGCTAAAATTCTAAACAATTCAATGAAAAACCGGTACTTTGAGCCCGGTTAAAACCGGACGGTCTAACCGGCTTTGTAAAAAAACCGAAAACCGGGTTATGGGCCGGTTTTTGACATCCCTAATCGGAACCTTCTTGAAGTGCATGATTGGCGAGAGATGATGCAATATCTTGCTAGAAAATCCGTTATGTGCCATGTCTTCTGTAGTAAAACCAAAACAGTTTATCGTTAGGATATTCCAGAGAAGTTTTTACTATATTAGGGGTTGTTACATAAACTTTTAAACACATTATCAACCCTGCTTAACATTATTAAGCAACTCTGTCCAAAATTTGTATTGAGATCTATGAAAATCTGGCAAGTGCGCATTAAGTATTGGACAGGATAGTCAACCGATAGAATCAGCCGCGCACAGAGGGTGGGGCAAAAGGAGCAATTTTCCCCAGGCCCCGCGTTGGAGAGGGCCCCGCAGGGACAGTGGTCTCGTAGTGCGCATACGTCTGCAAAATTATTACACGAATTGATGTCAGATCAATTTTATTTAAATCTCTATTTATCTTGTTTTGCCTTATTCAAAGCATTTCTAGGACCTTATAGGATTTCCCTTCACCTACTTTTTTCAATTAAAATTGCTAAATCTAAAATTGGCACTGATCTTGATATATTTTAGGTGTTGAAATCAACAGCACACTCTGCCGCAATTTATCTAATTAATCTGTATGCTCTTAAAATCCGAGTGTCCTCGAACTATGTGTGCTTTATAGAGAAAGTGCTAACCAAGAAACTGAAAACGATGGATTCCCTTTAAATTACTATTTCTTATTTAGTTTCCATAAACTTATATTTATTCAAGTCTCTGTCTGATTGTTGTTAACTCATTGTAGTCTTATCTGTAACTATGCTCTCGAACTAGCAAAATTTCTCAACGTTTTCTACTGGTTTGGTTTTAGACTTTTGTTCTCCTATGGATCAGTTCACACTCGGTCTTAGTAACGTTTATGAAGAGACAAGAATTTCGATTTTTGCAATGCCATCAGCAGTGACGGAACAACATCACTCTGGGCCCTGCCGCCAACTTCTTGAGTGGGCCCCCTACACTGAGAAAAAAGTAGAGTGAAATCAATCGAAAACACTCTTGAAGGTCGATCCACACTTTTCAGTCATCAGTCACATTCACAGTCACTTCAAGTTAATTCTGACAATCTGTCAATTTGAATGAGAAATTACTGTGACTGCGACTGATGACTAAAAAGTGTGGATCGATCTTAAACCAAGTATTTTGAAAAATGATTTTGACGTTACAGTTTTTCTACTAAAATCAAGAACATCGTACTTAAAATAACTTTGCTAAGAGCTACTTTGACTCTTTGCATTCTTACATTGAGAATAGCGTTCTTATAACGTTGTAATGTTTATTAAATTAATGATTTCATCAATTGTTTTTTTTTATATAAAAATGCTCACGCAGCGCAGCATTGACCTCTATAGGTGGAAATTACCTGCGCCTACAATGAGACTCGATCCCGCGAACCTATGATTCGAAGACGAGCGCCCTATCTACCTACCCTAATGCCGCTCTCTCAGGTACCAGCTTCCTGGCATCCTGTAGTAGGAACAACATTTATAGAGTTTCCAAGGACAAATGTTATTTTTCTCAAAGGGACCACTTTTATTTATATGCCCCGGGCCCCGTAAATCCTCTGTGCGCGCCTGGATAGAATACTTGATTTCGCCACTTTCAGCATAGGAAAAACTTCATAGGATTGTCCTGACGATAAACTGCTTCCATTCTACACAGCAGATAGGACATATAACGGATTTTAAAGCAAGAGATTGCATAATCTCTTAACAGTCGTAGTACTTAAAGTTGGTTGCAATGTTTCAAATGTTGGAGAGGAACCTCCCATTGATCCAAATTAGACAGGAAACCTTCGAGAAACATATAACGAAACATTTAGTTAAAAAAAAACACGAGTTGAAAAAGTTTTCTATGTAAAAGCAGCGGTTGACAAAGCTAACAAGCTAATAAGCCTAAAACTCGAAAAACTATTAAAATGATTTCGTGAAACATAAACAAAACAATCTCTCAAAATCTATTTTATTCGAAAAGGATCTCTCCCGTTATTAATTTACTCAATCTCCTTTTCAATCAGTTTTTGATATAATTTATTTATTTATTTATTCCAAAGTTAACGGACAAACGTCCTTGTTACAATAAAATAATACAGAGAATATATGCTTAAAAATAACCTTAATATACTAATTAAAAAAAAATAAAAGTATGGATATAGATATAGTATAATAATTCCAAGTGCGGCTATAGTTATGACAGACCGGCATTTTAGTTTTTCCATTATAGAGAAATAACGGTTTCAAGTAGAAGGAAACTGTTTGCGCAATTATTTGTGTTTTAAGTATCTCTTTTGTTTATAGTATGTAGAATGACTGTGCTCTCTTCAAATTTCCAAGGATCAGTCTTTCTTATGGTGCGGCTATTGTTATGACAGGCAGTGTATGTACTTCATAGGTTCATCAGTTCCTATAGACAATCAAAAAATACTACAAATTGTTTACGTCTATGTTTTACTGTGAACCTTAATTCTGATATATTGTATGTATATGATTGTATCAGGACTGTAATTTGACGAATCAGGATTGTATTTGTCAATACGAGGATATCATAGAAGGATTTAATTTTCATCTCTTATTTTTTTGGTTTTTCGAATAAGATAACATAATCAAAACACAATGACTTAGGGAATCTATTTATATTGCACCATTTTCATAATATCATTTGTTTCCTTGTTTCAGGTCTCAAATTGGTTTAAAAATAGACGACAAAGGGATCGAGCGGCCGAGCACAAAGAGTAAGTACATACAAATTCACATCCTCCAGTGTTTTAGACTTTTCTGAAAGGTTAGGGTATATGCAAACAACGACACACTTAAACAGAGAAGAGGTTTTTAAGATGCCATACATATGGGATCTGCGGAAAGGATTGTCGTCCCTAAAGGATACACACATGAGCATTCGTTTACATTTTTTAAATTTCTCATCTAAAAATCGTTTCATATGAAGTAGAAACAACATACGAATGCAAGTATGGCGGTTAGCTTCCTTAGCTCATGTTCGCATCTGCTGTTTGTCCACGACAAATAAGACATTATGGCAATAAGAATGAAAATCAATGTTTATTCAGTTGATTGACGAAAAGTTAATAGATTTTGCACTCGAAGAAAAGGTCATCCAAATTTTCTTTAATGTTAGAAAATTTCACTTTTATCGTGGGAGAGTCTTATTTTATGACAACACAACATTAGATAGATCATTTTATTAAGGACTATTTCGTTGGATACATTCTGTTCTGCTGTAAGAAATTTTCTTAAAAAAGAAAATGCATAGTTTCTAGAAAAAAAAAACAAATATTCTTTCCACTCTTCCAAAAACTAATTTTTCATACTTATACTCATATTACAACAATATGACGACTGTCATCACGCATAAAATGTAGCCATTCGCGCCTGGCGTTCATTTACAATTCATATATTGGGTGGATTATCGCATAGTTAATCCCATAATGACCATTTTTACAAGATCAGCTAAACAGTTAAAAAAAACGTTCTCACCTAAATCAAAGTGATAAAAAAGACATTTCCAGTGAATTTCTGTATAATTTTATGCCCCCATAATCCATACTTTATCTCTTGACATGTTGTCCAAAATTTGAATCGTCAGCTTTATTCCACCAAATAAAGGTTTTGTTTGAATAATTTAGTGAGGAGGGTTGGGTAATGTTTTGATGAATATTGGATGGTTAAACAAATTATTTTTGTTGAAATTTTATATGTGTCTAATTAGATAGCTATAAACTTTTTTAGAGTTTCTGTTTTTTTTTGCAGGGATATCGTTGTTGTCGTGTGCTTACTAAAAATTTGCTATGATATTCTTCGATCTCTATTTTGCCTTCCAAATCATCAAAAATAGTTGAAAACTTCAAATATAAAAATAAATTGGTGGGCTTGAGTCAATTTCACAAATTGCGAATATTGAGTGTGCTTGGCCAAAATAATCCGTTTGGGCCCCTAAACTATATACAGACTGCCAATTGAAAACAAAAACACCCCAGAGAAATGTTGCCGGAGAGAAAAGGTTACTTATTTATTGATTGATTTTATTTTTTTTTTTAACTACGAATATTACGGACTTTAGAAAATTCAAACTACTACATTTATTATAACAAAACTTCGATAATCCCAACCAGCAATCAACCCCTGGTATCGAAATCATCGTATTCAACCAGTTTCTCGATTCCCCGCGCGAATAAAAGAAGGTTGAATCTCATGAAACGTAACGAACTCGACCATAACTTACGACAAGGTGTCGAATTTCATCCATGGCAAACCCAAGAGGATGACGATGCGGGTGGCGATGATTTTTATTTTTTTTTTTGTGAGGAAGAGACTAGAGTAGACTGTGTTCCGTTCGCGCAGTATATTCAGGTTCCGATACGGATGATGACGGCAATGATGCTGATGATGATGGTCCAGCTTTGGAACCAAAACAAAGCTCCAATGAAAAACGAGGTGTCGTGTTCGATCTTCGAATTTGTCTCGGGAGACAACGACTATTCGACGTCACTATGGTTTGTGTTGAAAATTCAACAATATATTTATGCCAACTAAGCCCATAGTCCGTGCCATCCACACTATACCGGACCGATGTTTTGTATAAGTTCGGGTTGCTCTCTGGGTCTGGTTGCTTTATGTTTGAGAGCTGTATCCGATGATGAACTGACTGAGTGTGCTGTGGTGTTGATCTAATTCACGGTTCAGGTTTCACCTGAAATCATAATTCCTTTGGTTGCACCTGAAATTCAAGACGGCGCCTAAATTTTAACAGTATTTCAATTTAGTCTAGTCTTTATGTATGTAGGCTTTTTTAGTAGGTGACTTATGTGATTTTATGAATATGTTTAACAACCCGTGAATGATTTATTCGACGGGACGATAATCAATCGAATGATCCGTTGCGGATCAAAATGATTTGTTGGAAGTATGTAGCGTCAAAAAGGTTTTCCAAGAAGGCGGGTTAATCCTGGATAAGTCCTATAGGTATGTGATGCACAGCCACTGTATGTACAAGGTAATTTATCGTAACTATTTATGTCTAAGTCTCGTCAGTAAATAAATATTCTTCGAGGCATCAATACTGCATGAGTCTTATAGTGTTCTTTTATCGTAGAAACTATTTCAAATTTGCTAGCAGCGTTCTTCTGAACTTAATCTTACTTTTCGTAGATTGGACATTGTCCTTCACGCGTCATCATCACGACCTCATGTCCATATTTTCATTCCCCCTTTTCTCTCTCTCCCGAATGAAACCGTGAATTTTCACCACAATTTCGACCACACCGATGACACTGACAACTACGACAAGAACAGCAACTAAAATAAGGGCAACAGAACGTATATGACGACGCGATATGATGTTAGTGACGATGATAAAGTAAAGAAAAGAGGATGATGGCGAGACGGTAACGACAAGGATAAAAACGACATTAAATCCAACGGTCTATACGTAAAACACAATACGGTGGTAATTTGATATCCGATACGCCATTAAAACTTGTAAAATTGAATGAAAGTCTGTTGTTGGTGCACGCTTGCTTGAGGCTCCTCTCCACGTTGAGTGCCATCATCGGTTCGTGGTTTTTTGGTTTGCCCTCGGAATAATGCTTCTATGATGTAGTTGGTAGGTTGGCTTGGTTGGTTGGACGAATGATGGTGGTTGGTTGTCTGTTTGTCTCGCGGTTCTCTAAAGTTCTTTGTTGTTATTATGGTTGGTTGTAATTCAGCTGCTCTGTAGAATAGTAAGCCATTTAGCCGACTGCTCTTTTATCGCACCTTCGGATAATAATGAACGCACTCTGTCAGCTTCTTACGAGCAGCCAGGCAAAATTAATCAATAATATTTTGCTCAATTGGACATTTAGCTTGAAAGCTACCACTTATTTTAGGCTGATATGTTTATATTGAGCGAAATTTTTGTGAACTTTAAGGCTTATAAATTTTAATTTTCGATGAACAGAAGGTCTCATTATTTTTGTAAAGTAATAACATACAGCACACACTCAAAGGTAAAATGTTGTTCAGTAGGTTATAATGTTATATGGAGTTCCATCTCTATTCCAATTTCTTACTTTATGGTAATAATTTCAATATTAGGTATGGCATAGATAACAATTCCCTTTGTCGTTGACACCATTATTGAAAATTACAAAGGTCAGAGTCACCAATCTACCCTTGCAGGAAACAGAAAATTAAACAAATGGTATAAGCGGGTTTTTCGAAATTGAGGGAAACTACTCTGACGAAAAGTGTGAATGTAGCCAGAAGTCTGGTCGACAATCTCACTAATCGTTTGACTTTTGCAAAAGTCAAGAAAAGAAATTTCACTATTAGTGATGCAACACCGAAGATGTATAGAAACCGTTTGCCGCAAAATTGATTGACCTTTTCTCTTATTCAAAAAAAATAGCTGTTACTTAATCAAACCCCCGAGCTTCAAGCTATATGTCATAAACTAACGTTTTTAAATCCAGTATCACAAAGTCTTGTCCTTCCACTTAAAAAACAAAAAATCAGCTGAGTTTCACAGAGCATACCATAGTCTCATCAAGTGGACCCATCCGCTTCAAATATTTATTTGAACTTAGTATGAGAATTGTGAGGAATGCATGTTACCACTCTACATCATGCGGTGTGTGACCATACGTTTTGATACAAATCTTATCCATACTTCCATACATCCTATTCTCCATGTCGTTTAAGATTTATTTTAGGTTTTTTTTCATGCTTCACTCAGCTTAATTTTATCGTCTTCGATAAAAATCTACAAAAATCATCAAATTAGTACATAAATAAACATAGAGAGGCCAAGAAAAAGAATTAAACACTTGCGTGGACACACACACGCGGAGTTGATACCAAGATGATCTTACGAAGCGGAAAAAAATCAACCGTAAAAATAAACACAATCGCTTTTTCGCTATCCAAATACTTGTGTGTGGTGTGCAATCTGTATCGGTCGTAAGGATGTGTTGATCGGCCGAGAAATAAAGATCGGTCAAATTATAAATTACCGACATAAGTTGATTGGCTGTAAAAGATGTTGCTGCACTGCAACACTTCTTTGAATTGCGCGATTTGTTTGTTTTTTAACACGATCACATGCTTGACACCCGGGTTTAGCCGTATAGTTGAAACTGGTTGGAGCGCGCAAGGAGTCTGTCTGTCTGTCCGCCCGTGTATCTGTCTGTTCGCACGATAACTACGAAAATAATGAAGCTATAACTGGGTTCTGTTCTTGTCAGTTACAGCTGGTATAATGTAGTTTCCGTAGAGAAGGTGTTAAAGGACTAAAGGTAACTATTTTATAGATCGCGTACCCGAAAAAGAGCCGGGCGTTTGGACTTGTCTGTACCGGGCATGGTGCGTTCACTCAACCGTTTATAGGCTACTTCGAGTCAACATTACATTGCATATTGAGGAGTGTATATAATGTTGCAAGCACTATATTATATACTTCCTGGACCACGCCCACGCCGAGATTCGATCTCCAGACCTCTAGATTGCTAGCATCGTAGAGTGCGACTTAACCAAGTGAGCCACAGAGCGTGATTGGGCAAGTTTAATGACAATGAATTGCGGATTACGGTGGATTCGATATTAATTGTTGTAGGTATCAATGGATGAGTGAAAGTAAACCACAAAAATGTAAACAATACCTGCTCCCGTGATGATTTCACTCAATATATGAATATATGAATAAAAATTTACTCATACTCACTACGCAAAAAAGTTACTTTGGGGGTGGGGTATTCTGCCCCAGAAAGGTTCCCCGATTTTCTCGCCGTATTGCCGTAGGGTAGAAACACTAAAGTTATTTTGGGGCGTTGATTCGGAATTTTAGGTCAAAGGCAAAAACAATTTTGTTCGTATTGCTGGCCCTGAATGATACCCCCGTTTTCTCGGGAATTACATGTCGAATCGGCGCGGCACAAATATTAAGGTAATTCTGGGTCGCTGAATTCAATTTTGAGGCAAAAAAAAAATAGAATTGCCCGCCCCAAAGTGGAACCCCACTGTATGTTCCATACATACTTACACGTTACACCAAAAGTTTCACCTGTTTCCCCCATCCCTCTATACCCAACAACAATTCATTCTAAATCTAAATGCGGGTCACAACTCTTTTTCGGTGTGTTGAAAAACGCCACATGTTGTCCACAAATGTTAACTCATTCACCGATAACTACAACAGTTCATTCGAAACCCAAATACCCCATTCGTCTACCAAATAAACAATCCGTTTCAAATCCAGCCAGCCAGCCGCAATTCTTTTTCGAGTACGCGACCACCGAGTTGTACTGTTGTGCGTATTAGAGTAAAATCACATCTGACCAAAAACAACAAAGTTGTAAAAGTTACCCCGCCAAAGAAAAATTCATCTGCCGCAAAAAGAATACATATCACTCCAATCCGCTGCTCATATCTAATTTTGTTTGCTGGATGTACTTTTGTTTTAGGTGTAAATGCTGGAGAATTTTAAATGTACAGGACTACTTCTTAAAGTAATTTGGTGGGAGCTTTAACATTTTATTCAGTGCCACTTTGACGGCTCCCTCCAAATTACTTTAAAAAGTAGTCCTGTACATTTAAACTTCTCCAGCATTTACACATAAAACAAAAGTACATCCAGCAAACAAAATTAGATATGAGCAGCGGATTGGAGTGATATGTATTCTTTTTGCGGCAGATGAATTTTTCTTTGGCGGGGTAACTTTTACAACTTTGTTGTTTTTGGTCAGATATCATATATTTTTGCATACTTAAATAGCCAACTAATATTTTTGTTTTGGGAAAAGTTTCAATAGGTTTTTGAAAAGTTTCAATAGGTTTTTGTTCACCATATTCCATAAATTTAATATCATAAGTTATATTCACAGGGTCATCTTTAAAATAATTAGATACTGCAAACGCAATTGCAAATACGCCACAAATGGCTGTTGCTGAGCTTTTTTAAAAATAATTTTGGGATGAAATGGGT
The DNA here is from genome assembly GCA_949715475.1 of Microchrysa polita. Taxonomy (NCBI): domain Eukaryota; kingdom Metazoa; phylum Arthropoda; class Insecta; order Diptera; family Stratiomyidae; genus Microchrysa; species Microchrysa polita. The sequence continues at coordinate 125,338,924 of OX454415.1, read as the reverse complement.
ACAGTTTATTAATATGTATTTTGTGAAAAATAGATTTGTGTTACCTTTGTGTTATGGCTCTGCTAACATTCTGTTAGTAATCTGTTAATTTTTTGTTAACTCTGTTAATGCTCTATTAACGTTATCTTAACACTCTATTATTTTTTCGTTAATGCTCTGTTAACGTTCTGTGTTCTCTTAATTCTCTTTAATCATTCGGCTAACGCTCTGTAAACGGTCTGTTACCTTTCTTTTATTACTCGATTTACGTTCTGTTAACGTTCTGTTAAGGCTCTGTTAATTTTCTGTTAACACTCTGTTAACGATCTGCTAACGCTCTGTTGTTGCCTTACCAACGCTTTGTTAACGTTCTGTTACTGATCTGTCTTAATGCCCCCCTGACTCAGTGTCCCAATGTCAATGTCACAGTGTCCCAATGTTCCAATGTCGTAATACCCTAAGGTCCATTGTCACAGTGTCCTCATGTCCCAATGTTCTAATATCCCAGTGTCCCAATGTCCTAATATCCTAATGTGCCAATGTCCCAATATCCTGATGTCCCAGTGTCCCAATTTAGGTCCTATTGTCCCAATGTGCAAATATCACAGTGCCCCAATGGTTTAATGTCCGAATGTCCCACTACCCTAGTGTCCCAATGTCCCAGTATCGGAATATCCTAATGTCCCAGTCTCCCACCTAATGTCCTAATATCCCAATGTCTAACTGTCCTAATGTCCCAAGGTCCTAATGCCCCAATTTCCTAATATCCCAGTACCCCAATGTCCCAAATGTCCCAGTATCCTAATGTGATAATATCCCAATGGCCCAATGTCCTAATGTACCAGTGGTCAGTGTCCCAATGTCGCAGTGTACCAAGTGTCCCAAGGTCCCAATAGCCTAATGTCCTAATATCCCAGTGTCCCAATGTCCCTGTATCTCAGTGCCCTAATGTCCCAGTATCCCAATGTTCCAATATCCCAATGTGCCAATATCCCAATGTTATAATGTCCCAATGTTCTAATATCCCGATGTCCCAGTGCCCCAATGTTCCCACGTCCCAGTTTCCCCAGTGTACCTAATGTCCCAATGTCCTAATGTGTTGATGTCATAATATCCCAATGTCCTAATGACCCAAGACCCTAATGTTCACATGTTCTTATATCCCAGTACCCCTATGTGATAATATCCCGATGTCCCAATGTCACAACATTCCGATGTCTCAGTTGTCCAATGCCCCTATGTACCATTGTCCCAATGTCCGATTGTCCCAAGGTCATAATGTCCCAATGTCCTAATATCCCAGTGTCCTAATGTCCCAGTCTCCCAGTGTCCTAATGTCCCAATATCCCAATGTCCCAATGTCCCATTGTCCCAATATCCTGATGTCCCAATGCCCCAATATCCCGATGTCCCAATGCCCCAATATGCCGATGTCCCCACGTCCCTGTTTCCCCATTGTGCCTAATGCCCCAATGTCCTAATGTCCCAAGACCCTAATGTCCCAATTTCCTAATATCCCACTACCCCAAGATCCTAGTCTCCCAGTCTCCCGGTGTCCCAATATCCAAATATCCCAATGCCGCAGTGTGTTTTAAAAAATGGTCAATGCGATGAGCCGATAGACGCAATTGTTGGAAATCTTTTGTTAACTTTACCTATTAATTTACCGTTATTCCATCCACTTATCTAAATGGAAGACATTGATTCTTTAGAAGGACCACCAGACGATCATTCGTTCCAAATTTCATAAAAATTCCATCACGAAGAGAGACAGTAGAAGCAAGTCTTTCTGCAACTGTAGACTTCATTCTGAAATTGGGTTACTCGCTTAAGTCTGTGAGGGTGAAAATTTCACCGTTTATTGCATATATCTTACCCGTTATTGTGCCGATCGAAGATTTTATTTGGAAAGGCACTAGAACAGGATATGTGGAATATTTTGGTAAACAAAATTTTTTGGGGGCTGTTGCCTGGAAGGCTGTAGCCTGATCAAACAAAAAAGCAAGTTGTCTCCGGTAATCATAGACTTGTTCGCTTTCGTTTTTCTTTTTCCTTTGGCGGGCGAGACGCTCTCGCGTCTCTTGATTAGGCAGTGAAGTGAATACGAGTATCGCGGCGAAAAAACAAACGTTGCTAAACTGGCGAATATTTACGTTGGTGTGAATATCTTCATACAACGCAGTGTGTTACAATTTTGCGCTGCGGATGATAATTAACTGCCGCACCGGTGTCAGCGACACTTAAAGGTCGATCCACACTTGACAGTTATCAGTCACAGTTATTTTTCATACAGGTTGACAGATTGACAGATTGTCAGTCAATCAATTGACTGTGACTAATGACTAAAAAATGTGGATTGACCTTAATTTGGCCATAACTTACGACCAAATACCGCTAGCGAGCAGCGAGGTAAAATTTTAGTCTTTACCGAGTGCGCGTAGTAAGTTTGATCAAAGGATACTCTACCTCCCTACAGAGCTATAACCTGCCATATCCTTCGACAGAATGCAAAAATATTGAATCGACCAAGTCCAACTCATTGATCCCCTACCTCCCCTATAAAAACTTGAAATTACATTTTTTAATTATGCTCATCCTAGCTCTGTAGTTTTGTCGTCGAATTAAGGTTCGATTACAATAAATTCTAAAAACTACACGGTAGGGCAAAAAAGAGTGTCTTCTTCTGATACCATGTCTGATGGTTTTTATGTAAAGTGCGGTGTCCTGAATCAGAATTTTTTTTTATTTATTAGGGCCGCCTCGCCACTGTCGTGTTGCCCTGGACCGTCAAAACGATAGGGTCAGTGGGGAATTTACAGATTAGCCGCCAGTATACTATTCAAAATTTGCCGCCTCTACCGGTCTTCAGGTATCCTATCTTAGATTTAAATACTAATAATCCGGGTGTGCTTGAAACAAAGAACAAATACCAGATACCTCCGCACGCCTATCACCGAACAAGTGTACTTTTTGTACATTTTTTTCGATCAAAATTTTTCTCCTAGCACAATATACTGATTACAAAACAATAAAATTAGTTTCTCCATTTTTTATTTTAAATGCTAATGTGATTGGACTGGGCAGAGGTAAATGGCCCTCTAAAAACCCCTCTTGATATATTTTTCTTTGTACGCCTCTGACCGTTACTATCCTATACGTACTATCCATCCATATAGACTGGCAAAATGTTTTCTGTTATTCTGAAAGTTCTTCTATAGCAACGGTTCTTAACCAGTGGTCCGCGGACCACTGGTGGTCCCTGAGATGACATTAGGTGGTCCGCGAAGCCTTTACCACATAGTTCGATGTGAATATTCTTAAAAAGCACAAACTATATTTTCAAAAAAACTTAAAAAAAGTTGTGCGCTTCTCAAACACAAACCCCAGAAGCGGTAGACAATTGACTGGGACTGTTTTCATTGAGATGTATCGCTGTTGCTGTAGAACACCCAAAAGGAAATGAATACGAGAAAAGGGCATGAAGGGAGAATGTCAGGACGACCGAGAGCTTGTTGGAAATTCTGCGTTTATGCAGAAAAGGTACTATAGGATTCTAACACCGGAGGACGCCATAAAAAAATCTACTATATTTGGTGTTGAGATTCTGAGGGCTTAGAAGGCCGGTTTTGATCACCATAGGGCCCCAAGAGCATTTCTGGGAACGTTGGAACTGATTGTTTCCATGTTGCTATTTAAATTTCCCAATTTTTCGAACCCTTTTGTGCGGTTTAGCTTACGCATGTGTTTCACATTTTCTTATGTCAGTAGGATACGGGTGGCACCTTCGATTAGCCCAACTTAGAGGTAAAGCGAGTACTGTCGAGGCTCCGCCTGTCTTTTTTTATATAGATTGGGAATATTGCATAGATTATATACACCGCGTGTAGCTGAGACCGATAGCATTGACTTCCAATTAATCAGTTTTCAGCGCAGGTAGCAGAATTACGTCTACGCCTGTAGAGAAGCCATGTCGATAGTTGTGCATATTCACCTTACCGGTACCCTTGGGCTTTGCCCTATGTAAGTACATCCATTTCTCGTCCGCACATCACAGTTAGCGTCCAGCGTAGGGCCCCGGATCATTTGCTGTACTTATACAAATTTTGGGGGAAAACACTCATTTTAGGAGCAAATCTAATTTAATTTTAGGAAGGGAAGTCACGCCGCCTACTGGCAGCACTGCTTAAACATGTTAAACGAGAGAGCATGTTCATGATGTATTTTTAAAAAATGCTCATATTTTCGTCAAATTAGCCGAACACACACGTTGAATTGGTGAATCCGTGGATTTGAATCCATTTTATTGGTTTTGGATTCGCCGAGTGTGTGCAGTTCTATAGATAGGTGGATGAAGGCAGAGGGTCGGTCGGTCAGCTGACGAATGAAGGATTTAAATGGAAGCTTCAGTGACAATATTTTTAAGGATATCTCAAATATTTGGAAGTTCTACCGCCTGCCATTACGATATTTGGAATCACTGGAAATCAATGGAAATCAATGACTTTCACTACCAATATTTAATTTCGTTGAAAATAACGAGGAATACTACTATCACCAGGTCCAAAATTTCATGATTTGTATGGCTCTTCACAGATTTTGAATGTCAGTGGTCCGCGACAAATAACGAGTTTTATCAAGTGGTCCCTCACGTACAAAAGGTTAAGAACCACTGTTCTATAGCATCACTGTAATCTGAAGATGATAATTGTGAACCTGATCCGTAAAACGAAAAATATTCGTCTATAGTGTAGTGTCTCTCGGAACAAGGACAACCTAAATTTATAAAATCAAAACTGAATTTATGTTTCACAATTTGACCGAGAGTCTCAGATAAATTTACAATTAGGATCTTCGGTGCTTTAACATAATTAGGGGAGAAAAAGAGCCGAAATAGTGGCTTTCAGCACCTTGGCTTGATGAATTGGATGTTGCGAGCAGCTGTAGTTGCAGTGGCGCAGAGAGGAAATATACAAAGGGCGGCACGCGGCACGGGACTGACGTAGCCCTCATGTCTTAATGTATTTGAATGTCGATGCCCTTTAGATTAGAAGTTATGCCAGGTATAGTAAATTGGTATAGTTGTTGCTTATTTATATCAACCATGTGTAGCACTTCACGATAGTAAAATAGGTCTCCATTCAGTTGATGCCACATAAACGAAAAAATTAATCAAAAATGGCAAATATCCTGAAAATCCATACAAACGAAGGAATCTACATAGTTGGGATCCAGTTCAACTTCAATTTGGATTGCACTCGATATTGGAAATATGAATCCTAAGGAAGGTGTCGCGTTTTCGACGTCCCTTTCGTGGAGGTAGTGAAAAGGGTCTCCAAAACCGGCAACACCAAATAATCATCATTTTCACAGTAATGAGCTCTAATAGAAATATTAAAGGGATGACATTATAAGTGCAATGTTAACAGTTATTTTAATCGAGTGAACAAAAACTACATTGAAAAATGGCTGATTGTATTGGTAAAACAAAAGTATTTCAGATCTGAAAAGTCTCTTAAGGCGCCCTTTTGTGAATACGACACTGGTTGTAGCATATCAATTCGTGCCGGACTTCCGGATCAACGTTAACCTTGTTCTTTAACCCTTAACTACATTCGTGGGTTAGTTTTCTACCCCAGTCGTCATTTTTTTTATCATAACTAAGTTCGTATTGCACCACGTTCGTGCAAACTTCACGTAATCTCTGCTCGCGTTGTGGTTTCTCTGAGTGCAAAATTGAATCCTTCTACATGCAATAGTATTCTCGGTAAATCCACGGTGGGGTAGAAAAATACCCCACGAATGTAGTTACGTTGTTCATGTTTTACCTTGAGTATTTATTTTGAAGACGATATTTTTCTAAGGAGAGTTTGCACAAATTTTGGAAGAGGATTTTTTAAATGTAGCTTTAAATATGTTTTATCTCTTTAAATAAAATGTTAAATCAGGATAAGGGACTTCCATACGGTACTTTTTTCAAAAATATAAAATCATTAAAAGACCTCATGTCAATATTTTTATGTAATGAAAAATTAGAAAATTGTTTTTGTTAACTTTAATTCTAGTTTGCCTTACATTTAAAACACTTTGAAAAAAAAATCCAAATTTTTTTTTAATTTTTTTTTTAATAAGGAAAACTACTCTTTTTCCCACCGAAAAATGGTGGCTGGCTTGAAGAAACTCCATTTCCTTTACAATAATAAAATGTTTTGAAACAATATAAACATAATTTGAATTTAAATGAATGACTTTTTGTATTTCACCCTAAAACATCGTAATGTATGGAGTATTTTGCAAAATATACCAAAATATTTATTGGGGTAGAAATCTACCCCACAAATACACATACGTTGGTAAAAATAACGAATGTAGTTAAGGGTTGTTCCGGAACATATTTCTGCGTAAGCCCGTGTTTGCTGTTAAAATATGTGTGTGAGAAAAATCTTTAAGACAAAAATGAAATACCGCGGCGACTGTTTTGTGAAATTGTTTCTTTTAAAAACGTGCAAACAAACAAACTAAAATATATAGGAAGTCCGAGAAAAAATGATTTGAACCGTGCTGATGTTTGCGGGGGTGGTACATTTTTCTTGTTTGAGGCCATTCTCCTTTTTTTACACAATTTTTTTCTGTGTAAATTTTTTAAATTTCCTTTTTGTGTTGGGCAAAGATGACTTTACAATTGCAAACTTTTGTAGATTTTTCTTTTTTTTTTTTTACAAAATGTTGGTAATTTTAAGCAACTTTATTAGACCTGAAAATATATTTTCTTCTATTCAAGTGAGAGACCTAGGAGGGGGATGCGATACTGAAAAGTGTCTGTTTAGAAGAGGTTTATTTAATAAATGATTGCCTTCCATTTTATGCCACTAATATGCGTAATATTATTAATATGAAAGTTAATACTTACTCAGAAGGGATTCCGACAGCCAATAAATCAATCGCTCTAAACATACGCCTCATACATAAATATGTGTAAGTTTCGAGTTTTCGACATCGCATGTCCTGAGCGGTCATCAGTATTAATCAGAAAGCGAAAGGCAATGAGTAATTCCTCCTTCTATTGTAGCGGTCATACGAAAGTATAAAATCACAAAGGGCTCTCGGCATCTCTAATGATGTATGTATAATGTTTCAATAAATTTACATCATTGTTATGCATCACCACACTGAATTAATTGATTTTTGATACACGTCACTTCATTAAAATTAGTTTTTAATGTTTGTATGCATGTACGTAAGACCCGACGAACAATTTTGAATTTTTGTAATGGTTGGTTTATACAGGGTCATTAGTTGAAGAACGTTTCAGATTTTTTTTTTCAGAGAAATATTTATGCTAAACTTCCTTTTCTACGGTGTTTAGGTAATATTTGCCCAATTTTGCCGCCCCGTAAAATCTGAAAACCGCCACTGGATCAATTCGGCGCGGCGGTGCAAACCCATATGAACTGACCAGAGGCCGAGTGGTCAAAAGTAGTCAAACATAGTCCTTGTGCCTCTGAGGATTTTCAAACGCCATGCAGCCAAGTAAAGACAATTTATGAATGGAGTCCAGTACGGCAGCCAATCGCAACACTGATGGTGGAAACCTTAAGAGTTGGTGTGATTTTAAAGCGTCACGTATAATTAAAATTTCATGCTACAAATGAGAGACTCTAAAAATATTAGGAGAGTGCCTTCGCCAGCTTTCGTCCCGGCCGTCAATTTTCTTCCTAACGGCTCTGACCTAACCCTTTCCATACAGTGCTTCTCAAAATGTCGGAAAATCTAATATAATTTATAGCGTTTCCCCCGTATTACGTACATTACTTCTCAAACTGTTATTGTATACATACATAACTGATAAAATACAACCCATTTCCTCCTTATAATCGTCAGCACCACGGTTATCTACTCTTCTATTTTCATTCCTTGCGTTCCATACGTTCTTCAATCAAATCCCCGCGCAATTCACAAGAACACATGCGTACACATGTTGCTTTATACCTCGTGCATTTTCTCTATATGGATTCTCCCTTTCCAGAATTTTTGCCGCCCGGCTGTTTTTAATAGGAGGAAGCGAGATAATCTCCCTCAAGGATATCAGATTACACCCCAACGCGTATATGAGTACAAGTAGTAGAATATTATGGTGTCTGTGCACACTCGAAAAGTACTTTGCCACTTTATTGTACTGCACGTATGGATACGTTGAGTACGTAGAAGAGTACCTACTCCAGGATTGGTGTTTCGAAGAACGGGTTTGTTGTTCTTTTGCCAGCCAGTGGGATAATATTTTTTTTTTGTAATGTTTAGATGGAAGGACTATGAAATCTGTCAGACGAGTGGTGCATTTAAAGAGTTGAGTATTAAACAATTAACTATGTGTCTGACTAGAAAAAATAATAAATTTGTGAATAATTTCCTTATGGAAGCGATTTGAATATGTCACTTTATCCATTCATATACATAACTCCACTACACTAACAGAAAATAGATTTTATGATTTCAAAACAAACCTTAAATTTCAGTCGTTATTTCTGTGAATTTATGTGAAGCTAAATTTTAATTATAATAAATAATTTAGTATTTACCTATATAATCGGCGTCAAATAGTTAAGTGCATACGCCGTATGTAGCTATACGCATTCTGCATGCAGATGTGTGTCATCAAAATTATTACTGTAGCCCTCTTTCTCTTGGAATGTCAAAAACCATTTTTGGCAATTCTTAAAAACAATTTGCTTTTTGATCATAATCACAGCTTGTTTTTATACGCAAAACATAAAAAATATCCAAATTCACCGTTCAATTCACTCAAACCATCCGTTTTTCACCCATCCGTTAAACGTTTAAGTTTTACACTAAACTTTAAAGCACATAATTAAATTTTATTTATCCAATAAATTTAATTTCATTTGTCAGTGCTGTATACGATGGACGTTTCGTTTTATTCGCATATAATCAAGCTATGTCATAATTTTTTGGTATTTTACCATATCCTCAACCATTTATTTTCAAATTTGGCCAATTTGTCAAAATTTTATCTTGGAATTGTGATCAGGTGCTGGAGCATACAAGTTGGGTGTTTTGCGACTGGTTCGGGTATAGAACATTTTATTCAAGTGTCGCTGGATGCTATCGAAATGGTTATAATAAGACCATGAAATTTAGATTTTTTTCTTATTGACAGACACATAATTAAATTCTTAATTTGAAAATGTAGGCGTGCAAAAAGCATGGCATGTGAAGAATCTGACAAATTCATGAGAATTAATGAATTTTTAATTGGCATTTTAAATTACCTAGTCTAATTTTTCTAAATGCCTTGTCAAATAAATTAAATTAACAACAGTATTAATGTTTTGATGCCAAAAAACAATTCGTTCTTAGATACATTTGCCATAATATCAAGAGTGAAACAGTTGACTGACAAAATGCAAAAATCTCCCAAGTTAAACACTTTTAATAAATCTATAAACTTAACATTTTAATTTTCATAAAGTATTTCTTTTATCGATTTATTCATCATTCCTATAGTACAAGAAAACTCTCACAAATTCAAAACTTCAAGATGATTTCATCTTATCGCAACATCTTGAGGTGTTGATCATAAATTTCCCATTGAATTTTTTTTTCGCTGTGAGCCTCAATCTTAATGTTCACTAAAAATGTACCATATAACCATGGTGGACTCACCACTTTTGACTGGTTAGTTAATTTCCATGGAATTTATTGTTTTGATCGTTCTTCCACGATGTTATGTCGTTTATTCGGTTTTGGTTTTTATTATGTACATATTCTGACAACCTGTGCCTCTTGTTCCCATAGCCAAACCTGTAACCCGTCTCTAGATCAACCACCAACCACACAGAGTCAACTCATCTTCGTTTAACTCTTTTACAGAGAGATTGAATCTACGAGATACGATTGTTGTGATGGAATATGGTTGAAAGTTTATTTGAAGAGTCTTTTGTCATTAAGAAACGTTTTTAAATTTATTATCTAATGAGGTGAATTTATGACAATCTATAGGCATGATACTATGTCTGGGATTTCCTGATGTGTGTGCCCGCGATAATATCAGGAGCTTGTTCGCATGCTCCATCGTGTACTATAGAGCACGAGGACCGAGAAATTGAAATATTTCGTGGGCTTTCGTTAGAATGGTGTTGATTCTTCTGTGTTGTGACTGTCTTGCTGTGGAGTTGTTGAAATTTATGGTAATTTGAGTTTATGAAGCTTTTATTAATTTTTATGAAATTTATATTGAAATTTGGTGAATTAATTTAATTGTTGGACAAGTATTTAAGATAAAGGTTTAATTATGACTTGATGTCTTTTGTGTTTGATTTCAATATACAAATGCAGAAACTAGGTGCTTAAAATTTTGGAAAAGAAAAGATGAAATTATTTTTTTTTAGAAATGACGGTTATAACATTTTTTCTTATGAATCCGAACTATTCGGCACATTTTCCATGACACGACCAAAATGCAACTGATTTCTTTCAAGAGGCCTCTATGAACGACTTCCTTTTAAGGTTACAGCTCGTAAGATAGCAAAGTGCGTTTTAGGACGGCCAAGAAAAGATTGCTGAAAATGCCAGTCCTGAAAGCCCAGCAAAGGTTTGAACCGGCGAAGATGTGAATTCTAACCGCGATTTTTGGGTCCCACTGCTGATTGAGCATCCATTTGACACTCTTAACTTGCTTAAATTTGCAGTACACCTACATGGATTGGTTACCCAGCAACCCCAAATGCAACAGTTCATGGTTTCAAATTTCTACCCAGGAGCACAATTCCGAAGTTGACGCAGCCATTACAGTCTCAATTCAAAATTTATTTATTTATTTTCAATTTTATGAAAATTCCATTGTACGCCTTTAACCAATGTTTTGAAAAAAGTGTACAGCACGAAAATGATTAACGTATTTTCTAAGTAATCATGAAAAATGCCTAGCGTCCAGAGGGCTGCGCCCGCAATACGAGGGTTTTTTTTTTTTGAATTTAAATGCGTACGCAATAGTGGTTGTAAATTATAATAAGCATTAAACCAAAGAAGCATAAAATTACTTAAATGCTTCCAGTAAATCGATTTTTTTATTTTAATTAGACGAATCCAAAAATAAGTTTACTATATTTCCGGTTTCAAATGTACTTAACGGCAAAACTACAGAGATTTTTTTGTATCATTTCTACGGAGCTTCCATAACAAAAAAACTTATAATTGCTACCGTAAGGATGTGGTTACAGACACAAACACTGAATTTATTAGCTCTAACTCCGTTACCGTTATACCAAATATACAAAAATACCTTCGATGAGTCATTTAATATGAGGTCTCACACACATCCCTCTGATGATTAATAAGAGTAGGTTTTAGCACCTATTTCGGACACCCTGTTGATTTGGCCCTACAAAATTCAAATGCGTACCAAATAGCAATGTCATTTTATGCATTTCTATCAAATTGCATATCGATTCAGTGCATAGGTGAATTGAATAGGTGCTAGCTTTGGCATTGTGAAACGCCCTTAACAAGGTTAAAATTTCTTATATTTCCTCATCAATTTTTTTTAGAATCGAGCACTCGCACAAACTAAAATTGAACGAATTTACTGTTATTGAATTTTTAAAAATGAAGATGTTTAGTATTTAACGTACATATGCTCATAACAACCAATCTCTCTTCAAAGTTTCACATCCGTACATATAGCTGTTTAGAAAAACGGAGGGGGTACCGTAAACTTAACTTTTTCGACCCATAACTCCGTTACCGTTACTGGACCGGTAAAAAGTAGATAACTGGTATAAGGTCTCAGAGATAAAATCAAAGGGCACGATGAGTACATTCATCGTGCCCTTTGATTTTATCTCTGAGAAACGACAAAAAAGTCGTTTTTAACACCTTCGGGAACACCCTCTTATCTTTGTCCTACCAAGATCTAAGGTATTCGTGCCAAAGACTGTAACCATTCTGCACACTCCTACCTACCAATTTGATGTAGTGAACAACGGACACAAATTGATTTTATAAGGGTTTTTCGAAAAAAAAATCCATTCAGTTTTTAAGAATGTTTTTTACTGCGATCATTGGGGGAGGGGCAAGTGCCTCTCCCTGTCACCCCCCCCCCCTTCGCTACGCCCATGGCAAAGACAAAGGGCCAACTGACAGCAGAACTAGAGCTACTGGCTCGTTGAAGAGTAGCGTACCACTGTTCCACAAAACGGTGGACCAAACTGTTGATCATAAAGGCGGTAGGGTCTTATAAAAAATATAAAATTCTCGGTATTTTTGCTGCAGAACACCAATCGATTTTTTATAAGAATAGAAAAAAAAAACAAAAATAGTTTTTAACACCTACTTATGTACTGCTAATAACTATTATACAAAAAAAAATTATAATAAAACAGTAATTCGCAAAAGATGATTTAATGTTTTCTCTGAATTATGAACAAGTTACAAATTGAAATTTTGAAATCCCCGGATGTAGATTGATCAAAAGCCATATTGATCTTCACACATTGAAATTTCTTGACGGTTTCATTAGATTCTCTCGTTATTATATTATGGCTTACCTACTCCGCTCTACTCCAGTTTCTATGCAGTAATCGACGGTTACAATACTTCAGCAAGAAAAAATACCTACCAATGTTGAAATGGCTTCTTTTTAGTCTCAGCGATGATAATAAGACGTTCCAGAATATGAAACTATCGTCTGCAAAAATTTTACTACGAATTTACCTCAAAAACGAAAGAGATGTCCCAACACCACGGGTCAACCAACGCATCGGTAAAAAATCCCACTACCAACCATCAATTGATTAAGTTATTTATACCCCATTCACATTTTCAAAAACTTCAATTTATTAAAATTTGCATAGACATTCTGGTCAGAAATAGATATCCCACCCCTTAAAAAGTAACATCGGTACTTGTATACATACTTGTACTACAAAATAGACAATATCGAAACGTGAAAAGATTCAACTCTGAACGGAAAATTAAAAGCATCAAATTACACAGCACAAACCTAATGCATCCCTCGGGGGCAAAAACATCTCCCCGGCAACACTTAATCCAAATAAACCTATAATAATGCACTTTACAAGAAATTTACTGTCAAATATCATCCATCCACCGCAAGGACGAAAAAATAACACACAGAAAGAACTTTGACTTGACAGTTCCCCATGAAATGGAGTAACACCGGCATGTATTATATTGAGCCTACCAAACGGATATCGGAAACATTTCCATATCCTCTTGACTTGTCTCTCTCCGTCTATTATATGATGATGATTTGAAGTTGTCCCCAGAGAGTGACGAATACTCTCGACTTTGTCGAAAAGTAGGGGCGGCCCTTGATGGTTTTTCAAAAGCATATGTTTTGTGGGTGAATAAAATGAGGATGATGATGTGATGATAGGACGAATAATAATAAATAATCAGATTGTTGAAGGAGATTTTATCTGACAATTTAATTGTCGGTAATTTATGAGACGCAGAATTTTGTATAGAAAGTGTTCGGAGGGTGTTCAGTGTGGGGATTTTTTTTTGTGGAATATGATATCAATTTTTTTAAATTATGTAAATTACAAACACATTAAATTAATGGATAAAACCAATAGAAACGGTTTATTGCATACATTCTTTGGACTTTGTTCACTAGTACATGCGACTATTATTAGAGTTTTAATGAATTGGCTAAATATTAATATAGTAGCATACTCTCGGAGTAATGAATAAATGCATGTTTAATATTTTTTGAACTGAATGTCTCGTTTCGCTTGAATATACATACATTTGAGTAGCGAAGTGCAGCTTTAAAATACATGCCTTCGAAATAAAATCATTTGAACAGTAAATGAGATTAAGCTAAATCCAAATGTAAGTTTACAGTAAGGATGGACTATCGATTTTCCAAGGTTTAGTTGGCAATCGGGTTTTAATCAAGGTTTGATTTGAATTATCTATTAAATCTTTTCAATTGTAGTGAATTAGGTTTAAAAGAATTTCGAAAAAACCTCAAAACTACAGTAGACCCCTTCCAGTTGACTCCATCGTCGTCTCTTTTCAACGTTGTCGATTTTCAACCTTCTTTTTGTTAAAATAGCGACAATTTCAAAATGCTATACTCTTCTTCCAATTTGTGGAACAAAATTAGAATCAAAGTGCGAATAGTTTTCGAGATTTACTATGATCTAGTCAATTTAAGCAGCGACTAGTCTGTCTGTCCCACATAAATCTAAATTTCTACATTCTTTTTATCTCGGTAGTATCCAAAGATTCATTGTCGATATTTCTATTTAACATATCATCCCCATATTTCCACACTTAATATCCCCACTCCCCTCCGTCGCCGTATCCCCTAGGTTTCATGTTAATGATTTGTTTCTGTTTATATATATTCGTCTGCATCACTCGACCTTGTTTTATTTTTGAAATTCGATATGCCCATATCGAATCCTCGGTGTTTCGTATATACATATGTGCTCCCTCGGGGACTTGGCGCGGAGCGGTCTCCCCCGAAAAAAGAAGAAGACAACAGAAAAAATTGTATTAAGCCCACAAGAGTTGGTTAGCTGTTCATTTCAATTTGTACGCACAGTGGCACACGTGTTTGCTTTAAAAAGGAAAAGACGCATTCATTCGCCTTTCGATATTGTGTTTTGTAAATGCGCGGAGACAAGAAAGATGCAGGAGCCTGGAATGGTGTGTATGATATTAAAATCGATACTGCAGGCTAAATATAGTTTGGTTATGGACATTAAATATTTTATAGGACGATTGGTGAATGTGTTTCTTTTTGTTCGAGTATGCCTGGAAATTTTATTGTATTTTAATTGCTGATAGTTCGAATAAATGGAAATATTGGACTAATATTTGCTCGTAGGAAATGCCCTGCAACATATCCGTTTTATAAATTAAACTAGTAACATATATATATAGACTTGGTATAAAAGGTATCTAAATGTGAAAAGTTTTTATGATCATAAATACAGGTAATTTACTGGAAACCTACGTTTAACCTAAGTACCTTAATTAAAGCGCAACATTTTTTCAACATTATAATCGTAGCCAGGAAGTATTGCTAGAAAAATTTTAAAATTATTAGAAAGGGCTATGCAGAATGTCTTTTGTTTACTTTTAGTCCGGAAATGTTTGCGAAATGCTCGCATTTTTACGCTCTCAAGCAACGAAGTGCAGCGATTTTTTTTTATGATGTAGTGTAATGTTCAGTGATCACCGACTAGGAAGGGGCAAGCGCAAATCATCAGGGGTCATGTTATCTAGCGCTAATTTACAGATGGTTTTGCTCGAATAACCATAAGAAGTCTAGGTTGTGGACCTATTTTTGCGTAGCTGACTTTAGGTCAGAGTAGTTTTCCTTGCGTGCCCATTTAGGGTTCTTTTTCTCTCTTCCCCCTCAGAAGATAAGCTGGGAAAGTCCTGGGAAAAATTGTTCAAAAGAGCCAATGGTCGATCTGAATTTACCTTCAGTGCAGATTCTTCTAGCCAATCTGACCAAATCTGCATTGTGTCGCATCCAGTGGTGTAAATAAGGGAGGGATCAAAGGGATGAATTCCCCTCTCCTGTTTCGGTCACACATATTTCAGATCATGTACTTAACGAAATAAAAACAAAGTATGTAAATGTTAATTTTTAGGGAATGTGAAATAACATTTACAAATTTCGACCATCCGTACGTGCGATACAAAAATTATCGCTTCCTCAAATTGTAAAAATGTGTCGATAGGACCTCTACTTTCGTGATTCCGCTTCATTTACTTTCCGAATCCCATCTGTCCCTAGCTGCCTCCGTTGTAGCCAAATATGTGACCCAAGACCAAGCGAAAATTGGGATGAAAAGTCTGGTGTAGAGCACGTTGGAACCGCACATTTTGCTGAAAATTTCAGAGTCCCACCTGTCCCGTTCAAAAGTTACAGGCCTTCAAGAAAGCGACCCAAGTCACAAAAATCGCAAATAGTGCAATTAATTTTTTTAACAAAAAACTGCCGCTTGTGAGCACATTTGGGCACATTTTACTGAAAATTTCAGATTCCTAGCTGCCTCCGTTCGAAACCCCAAGAAATCACAAAAAAGCGTAGCGGTGTGCATTTCGATATAATTGCATGGGATAATGATCAACCGTCTGAGCCAATGCCAGTGTGCTAATAAATCACAGATGCAAACTCTCCACATTTGTTGGAACTGTGAACTGTATCAGATATCAGTCATATTTTCCTTTCCTTCAAAAAGTCTCAAGCTAGAGAAAAAAAACGAGAAGCATGCCTACTCCACGGATTTGGGGCCCCCCTGACTTGAGGGGAACACCGTACGTTACGCCACTACATACTTTTATACATACTTGTACTATGAAAATTTTTTTTTGGTTTTTCAACTATTCTTGTCAAAATGTCTCAAAATTATTTTTTTGGAAAAATATATAAGATTTTTTTTATTTAATTGAAAATATGGTCTAATGCCGTAAATCAAACTCAGATAAAATATTTTACAGCTTTTACCTTAGCACTCGAAACCAAATATAAAGCAGAAGGTCGTATAGCTTCCTCACATTAGTAAAAATTGGCTGCCAATACACACTTTTTGAATTTGATAACCGAAAAAAAGTACATAAGGGCAATCTTACAAAGGGATCCCCTCCCTCTCAAAAAAGCTATCGACGCCACTGGTCGTTTCAGTCATTTCCCAGAATTTAAATTCCTCGGAAATGGGTACTAAGGAGAAGTATCAGTCGGAGGTGCTATTACATCTGATGTATGTAGTCTGGCTGGTCGAGCGAGCGGTTAGTGCGCGCACCTTCGGTGCACAGGGTCATGAGTTCGAATCTCACCGCGTGTTCCATGGTGTTTTTCGAACTCACGAGCTTGTGACGGACTATGATCTCACTCAGATGTTAAACGAGTACCCATTTATGGGGATAAATAACACTGCTGAGCGTGATGCTGATCTCATTACCTCATCAAAAAAAGCAGATAAGATCTTGGAAATAGGATGTCACTAATACATCCTGCGGCCTTAGTCCAATGTTGGATTGTCGCGCCTGTTATTTTTTTTTATGTTGCCCTCAAGGAACTACCTTGAGGGTGCTAAAATGCTCGGTGTCCTTTTTAGTTAGAAACACTAAAAGTAGAGCTTTGTTTTGTTCACAATAATCTGCTTGTTAGTTCAGCTAGTTTTCTGGTACCACTGCGCCGGTCGCTTAGAGAGTATGACGCTGAGAATATCACTATCACAAATCATCATCATCATCAATGTGGCACGATAGCCCGACGTTGGGCCTTGGCCGCCTGACTATCACAAATCAGTGGTGGAATAACTTGACTTGGCCGCGAACTTCTTGAGTAGAGTCCCCGATATGGATCGAGAGTTTTCGCCGCGATCAGATATATGTTTATAAAAAAACTTTTTTTCCTGTCAGACGGTTCGGTTAAAACTCCAATTTCGAAATGTGAAATAAATTCTCAATGTGATAATTTTTCTTATGTACATCTAAGAAGTCGTTGAGTATAAAGTATCTAGCAATAATATGCACTTTGCAGTCCAAAATTATTTTATGTTAATTTTAGCATAATAGCCTGGGAACCTCGCAAAGAAAGCGATATCAATGGAAGTTCCACTTGATGGACCCAAGGCCAGAGGCAGACCGCAGAACACCTGGATGTGTCAACCGCCTTCACAAGGATAAAGGGTTTGATCTGTTTAATCCCTCATTTACCTTTCCTGGTTGTTTTTCTAAGTTTTATTTCATTGCCCAGAAAAAAGACAGACAAATTTCAAAAATCGCAAAAAACTACAACTTATATCAGGGGCCCACTCAAGAAGTTGGCGGGAGGGCCCCGAGTCAAGTTGTTCCGCCACTGCATATGAGTGAGATTATAGTCCGCAACATGGGTTGTGAATTTGAAAACCATCATAAACTGGATCCGCCTACGTTAGATTGGGTGAGGTTATAAAACACAACGTTCGCGTAACGTTTCGCGTTTTCCGAAACGTTTCCTATTGTGTTCTGTAAACGCATAGATCCGGATCAGACTTGGTGTTCCCATCGCCATCTCTCGGAAAGTGACAAATGTGACAATTGACACATCACAGCTGATACGTTTTGCTCGAAAATTAAAATTTCCAGTTTTAAACGAGATGCAGATACATTTTATTTTGATTATAAATAGTTTAACAAATAAATGAGGGCGGAAATGCACGGTTCGACGGCAGATTGTAAATCAATCAAGCTATGCCTCGCAAGGGGGCGCTTAGAGGATCTGTTTGTAGGGAGAAGTTTCTGATCCGTAACGGCCGGTTGATTTGAAACGTTGCGCGAAACGTTGCGCAACGTTGTGTTTTATAACCTCACCCATTGTGAAACCACGACCCTGTGCTAAGAATCGACAACTTCTACAGCTACACAAACCAAAATATTGCTTAAAACACATACAAACTACGAATTCTAATCTAATTCTGGCTTAAATTAAACAATTAAGCCAAAATTGTGACATTTTTACTAACTCACCTCTTTTCCCTCTGTCTTTCTAGCAATGGCGGTTCAGACAAACAACACTTAGACTCATCCAGTGATTCCGAAATGGATACACCAATGTTGCATCATCCGGTCGCTGCGGCGGCCTCTGTCCAACAGCAAAGTCAACAGCAACAAACGCATCCCCATCATCATCATCACCATCCCTCGCATCATCAATCACCTGTCAATCATTCGGGTCATCATACGACGACACATCATCATAGTTTGCACACAGCCAATAGCGGCAGCACAAGTGGAACGGATAGTAGCGCGCAATTACAATCGCATCATCCCGCTTCGCAGCAGCATTCTAGTAATAATTTAGGCGCCATTAGCAATTTAAATGCCTCCCTGGTGGGGGTGACAACCGGATCGGGTGGCGGTACGTTAAATCCCGGGGCTGGATTGTCAATATCGAATAAAACCGGTGTCGGGCAAATGCCACCACTTTCGGCAGCCGTAGCATATTCACATCTGCATAGTGTAATGGGTTCAATGCCCCTGTACGATATGGGCGACTATCAGCACTTATGATTTTAAAGGATTTCTATTATTTTTTATATGTATATTTTGTTTTTAAATGTCAATAATTGTATATTTTTTATGTTATTTGTTTTGAGAGAAAGAAAGAAAATGGCGTTTTTTGGCAATAAAATGTATTTTCATGTACACTTAGTTCTGGATGGCTAGAGGCTATAAAAGTGATGAAGATTATTTGATAAATTAAAAAGCCACTTTTTTACAAACCTTTTAAAACTATTTTTTTTTAAATTTTAAATTTCTCAATTTTCTTCATAATGTAGATCTCCCTCTCCCCCCATTTCTCTATGCCGCTAGATAAGAATCATAATAAATTATTTAATTTAAATATCTATGTAAATAGTAAGGCACACAATTGAATTTATAATTTAGACATCTTTATAAAGAGAAATTATATATACACATTATAGTTCATAGAAACCAGTGATTTAAGCCATTTTAATATTAACTGAAAATCAATATTATAGACTATAGAATTACGAAGCAAACAGACTTTCTAGTGATACCGAGTTTTCTCTAAATAATGCTGGTCAAGAAAATATCAAGCAAAATAAGCATCGACTGCAAATACATTTAAATTTAAATTATTTGATAATAATTGAAATAAATAAAAAGTAAATTTAAATATAAAAAAATACATTTAATATACATAGTAGTTTAAAAATAATAATAAAGGACATCCAAGTAAAACTTCAACACAATTATGTAATGGTACATTAAAGTTCTTCTTCAAATTGTCTCTGCACTTGATAAATATAAAAAACAAACACGTACAATACTGACAAAATTATACACAATTGAGATTTTTAAGATATAATATTATATAGTTAAAAACAAGAATAAAATAGAAATTCCGTTTTAAGACACATGCGCAATCGTTTAGTGTATGTGCAAGAATTAAATTCTGTACTTTACAGGCTGCTGTTATAGATTTGCAATAGTATCAGCATTAATGAAATAGATTTACGCAGAAAAAATAGAAATTCGAAAATAAAAAAATTCAATGTAACAACTTTTTTTTTAATTTCATCTATAATACATATAGCCATGACGAGTTTTGATGAGCTGGATCCTGTGTCGGGGTATTTGCTTAAAATTTGCTGGAGAGAATCGAGTTCGAATCTCACCGTGGATCATGATGTTTTTCGAACACGAGCTTGTGACGGACTATGATCTCACTCAGATGTTAAACGAGTACCCATTTATGGGGATAAATAACACTGCTGAGCGTAATGCTGATCTCATAAAATAAATAACAGGCGCGACAATCCAGCATTGGACTAAGGCCGCAGGATGTGTTAGTGACATCTTATTTCCAAGATCTTATCTGCTTTTTGTTGAGGTAATGAGATCAGCATCACACTCAGCAATGTTATTTATCCCCATAAATGGGTACTCGTTTAACATCTGAGTAAGATCATAGTCCGTCACAAGCTCGTGAGTTCGAAAAACACCATGATCCACGGTGAGATTCGAACTCATGACCCTGTGCACCGAAGGTGCGCGCACTAACCGCTAGACCAGCCAGACAGATCTCATTACCTCATCAAAAAAAAAAGCAGATAAGATCTTGGAAATAGGATCACATCCTGCGGCCTTAGTCCAATGTTGGATTGTCGCGCCTGTTATTTATTTTTTTTAGTTATCACTAAATGGTGCTGACCCCCGCAGCAAATTTAAACGGCACTTAAATATAAGAATGATATAGCAAACGGTGACTCGGACTTAGGCTTAAAACTTCATCCTCTACCTATCCTAGCTTGATTTCCCAAACAGCACATAATCCCGTGCAAAAAATAGTCTAAAAAAAATCCTGTGTAGGTGGCAGTTAAATTTTGATCATTTATACAGCTGCTGATATTTAACTTAAATATCTCCCAATTAATAAAAAAAATCTTAACATCAATTCACGCCGTCATCAACATCAGCATCATCATTGTCTTAGCTTTTGGAATAACAAAGCCAATAATGAAATATTTCTTCTAATCCTGAACTCGGGACATCAACATTGAATTCAAAATGCATCCGTGAAATTCAATTCGTATCAGATAACATTTGTTTCGTTTTCCAGAGTTCTTCCGAGCAAGATTAAAAAAACTGCTTCTAATAGATGAGGCAAATCCTGCTTAGGCTATGAATCAAAGAAACCATTGCATACTATGATAACAGAATGGAGATAAATAAACTAGCTTGCTCACGGTAGTAGAATTTTAATTAATGTGTTTATTTAATTTCGCTGAATTATAGTTAAATAAATTAATTAATATCCTTAATTAATGAATATAACTTATTAGAATTCGTGTGAAATACTCGCATATTAACCAAAATAACAATATTATGACAAGAGTCAAAATGACACGTGACTTATCCCTATCATATAGTAGGAGGAGTGATATGTGCCCATACGTAATATTGGACTTCCTTGAACCGGGAAACACATCGTATCGTTTTCCACCCAAGCGCACTGAAATAATCAATTGCACGCGACCAATGTGTGCCTACCGCAGGATTCTCTTGCTGTTGGATACCGAAGTGATGAGCATATCAGTCGTCAATCATCAATTACTGACTCGTCGTTAGTTGCACAATGGCATCATTGTGCTCACCATTCATCATCAAAACATAATGCTTGCTCGGGTGTTGTTTTCACCAGTATTTATCGGATGATGATGATGCCGTCGTGGATTATAATGATTAGTGGCGTGGACACGTGCCGTGGTGAATATTCCGACTTCAAACATTCTACCATCACTAAAGCTAAAGGTTACAGGTTGCTATGGCAGTATCATGTTTAATATGCATAATTATGAGAATGGGATTGTCTGTTGCATAAAGGTCATTTTGGATAATTATTAGGGATAATTTGATCAGCTCCCATGAAAACAGACTGTCTGTCAAACCTGTCCAATTATTATTTCAATTCATTTCATACTAAGAAATTTGTATCAATTCCAGAGCCAGCCATACGGTAAACGGACTGGATTCAATATGAATGTACATTCAAAGCAGTGGCCTAAAAAACCAAGAGAAACGAGTAGCAGTCTCAAAGGAAATGTCATTTATTATTCCCAGATTATAAACGTGAACAACCGAAAAAAGGCGTTTTTATCTGCATAATGAGATCCTAATCAGCTCATATCTACACAGTGTTAAACTTGCCTAGTACGAGTACCTACATGTTGCCTATATCATATACATATTCTTAAACGGACCGTATGTGTGCATGAAGATTCTATTCAGTGGACGAGATTAAGGGCTCGCTCCTTGCTTTACAAGGATCTACGATATGTGTCCAGATCATCAGATGTGTAGGCTGCATTGTGCTCATTTCGAAACTAAAGGGTTTTCCAATAGGGACGCTTGATCTTTGAAATGAAAAAAAAAATACATGTAGGAGAGATATTTGCGAATTTTTTTTTTTATTTGAAAGGTCCATCGACCCCATTACATATGGAATATGACATCATTCAAATGACCGCCACGGCTTCGGTTGGTGGCGCGCACACGAAAGGTCCAATTTTCGATGACTCTGGCGCACAAATCGGGCTGTATTTGATCGATGGCGTGGCGTATGTTAACTTTGAGGGCATCGGTGGTTTGCGGTTTGTTGGCATAGACCTGCGACTTAAGAAAACCCCACAAGAAAAAGTCCAGCGGGGTCAAATCGCACGATCTCGGTGGCCAGTTCACGTCGCCTCCGCGCGAGATGACCATGCCCGTAAATTGCTCGTGCAGAACATCCATCGTAGCGTGTGCTGTGTGGCACGTAGCGCCGTCCTGTTGAAACCACATGTTGTGCAGATCCATATTCTCGATTTCAGGCCAAAAGAAGTTGGTTATCATCGACGATCATCGCGACCGTAAAACGGGCGAAGTGCGCGGAACGTTGCTCGAACTGAAGACCCATTTTCATAAAACAATTTTATGATTTGCACGTGCTGCTCGACACTGTAACCTGCCATGGTGGTTTGGGAGGACGGAATGAATATAACACACTGCATTTGACAGCTGTCACTCAAACAACATGGCCGCAATCAGCTGTCAAAGTTCAAGCGTCCCTATTGGAAAACCCTTTATAACCGGACTGTAAATCCATTATTTCCATTGACAAATAGTTAACAATAAATTTAGTTGACAATATATACCAACGCACTCATCGTTTAAATGTGACAAAATTCACTTTATTATATTGATACAACGAGGGTCTGGTCTGGTCTCTGCACTCCCAGAAATTTTCTAGGAAATCATGATTTTTATGAGGGAAGGGACAAGGTTAGGATGATACTGGCCCAGATGGAGTATGTCACAGGTGAGTATATGCAGTCAGTATCTTGATTAAACTACATCATGGTTATTTGTAGTACGTTGTGGTTGTAATTCACATTATTATTGAAGCTGAGGGGGATGAATGGTTTTTCTTATGATCCTAACAAATTATAAAATATTTAGATGCATGCATTCCTTTATTTATTTTTATTTGTATTTCAATTACTGTTCGTGGCTTTACATGGAGTCTGGCTCACATAAATTTATACATGGTAGGTATAGTTTTTCGTTAGCTCTGGATTAAATTGGTAAAGCAGATAATGAAGCAGTGGCTTTGAAATTTTGGTCTGATTTTCGCTAGGATATACATAACTTTGAACGCTATTTAAAGCGGACAAAATCAGATCAAAAGTTCCCCAACCTCCCGTAAAAATGACACCCGGGAGGTAGGGGAACCCAACCTATTAACAGGACTAAGCTCACGACGTTTGAACAATCTGAGATCTGAGAAAACACCAAGACAAAAAAGTATCCCTAACATTAAGGTGACCAGACTCCCAAAAGCCCAATGCTGTACACATACTTCGGAATTCGGTTCTCAAGCAAATCCAGAGCCATACATCCAGGTTCCAGGTCCGAGGTCTATGTCGCAAACATTTTGGCTGATTCTCTAATGCACGACAGACAGAGAGAGGTATGAGTGCAGAGAATTGCGGGCTACAGGATCTATTATACAGACGAGTCATAGGATTAAATTTCACGAAATGGCATCCATTGGCTTACCGATCGCTTCACTCGCCTTATCATTATTAGCGCCAGCACTGCGTCGCAAATGTAGGCGAATTCTGAAAAGCGCAACATACATGGCGAGGTCTGGAGAAAGCGAAGGGCAAGGCACAGGATTTAAGTAAACTTAAGGACAACCCAGAGGTATAAATTTCACGAACTGCCATCCATTGGCTTATCGCCACCGCCGTCTATATATTAAGGCCGCAATGTAGACTCGTAAACGTCAAAATCGCAGATTAAATTGCATTGCATTGTTGTTGCTTCTCATGACATTGTTGTTATTTGCCCGTGTCCGACGAACTATTTAACCAGGATCCATGACGTCATCGTACAGCTGAGTTGCGGCCTTGGTATATCTAGATGGCGTTGTTACCGCTCGCTGGACTCTCACCATGGCTTATCCTGTTCCGCAACAGCACTACGTCGCAGACCGGTTGGTGAATACTGAATAGCGCTAAAGACAGATCGAGCTCGGAGCGGAGTGAAGGCCGAGGTACAGTCTGATTATACATAATGGACGATTCAGAAATATAAATCCTACGAATTGCCTTACATTAACTCACCACCCGCTGCGCTCACCTCATCTTATTTCGCAGCAGCGCTACGTATCAACTTTTTGGCGAATTGTGAAAAGGGCGACAGACAGCGATATCTGAGCGGTGCGAAGGGCGAGCTACAGAATCTGAGTAATCCTAAGGACAAGCCACAAGTCTATATTTTACCAATTGCCTTTTGCGAATTATGAAAAGCGTGACAGACAGAGTGAGTTCGGAGCGAAGCCAATGGCGAGCCTCAGGATCTGAGTAAATGTATTGACGAGCCACAGATCTAGATCTATAATCACCGCTCGCTGCGCTTGTACTTCGTCTTATCCTATTTCGCCACAGCGAATTCTCTAATGCGCCACTGACAGTACGAGATCTAAGCAGAGCGAAGGGTGAGCCACCGAACTAAAGTAAACCAAAGGACGAGCCAGAGGTCTAAATCTTATTAAACCTGTTTACAATATTTCTCTAAGAGAGTACCAATGCATATCTCCAGGGTTACGTTAACGATGCTATGCCGTTCCCCTGGGCTTTTAACGCCGTTTTAAATGTATTCTAAGGAAATTTGGAAAACGTTATATAAAAACAATGCTGAGCCTTCTTTCGTATGCATTTTCCTATAGAGGTTGATAAAGGAATCGGATAGAGTACAATGGCTGATTTCTTAATCTTAAAATCTCATCTTTTGACGACTGTAACCTCTGAACCTTGGCAGCTAGAGCCTTGAAATGTTCACCAAATATGCGCAGTGTGGTGCACAACAAGTTTGCCAAATTTAAAAATTCTGCCCAATTTGCAAGTTATCGACTATTTTTCACTAGAAAACACAGAAGTGCGATTTCGGCTGCTAAATCATCCGAATGCGGATAGATGGGCCGTGAACTTTGGAGATAATATAAGCGGCAAGTAGCTCGACAAGTGTCCGAAGATCGGGAAGCGTGCTGAGATATTACCGCCAAAACGGTCGATGTGCCTACACCGCAGGTCGAGGAACGCGAAGCCATGGAACGTAGCACGTAGCATGTAGCGACTGTGACAAGACGTATATACAGGGTGTCCCACGACTCTTGGTACATACGATAATGGATGATAGAACAGCTCATTTGGGTACAATTAATGTTCTACATGACCCCTTTATCTTTAACCGTTATAAAGTTATAGCATTTTTTGTTAATAGTGTCAGAAACCTCGACTTGCCGAGCAAAACCACTATTTGCCACACTCCCAAATATTTGATCCGAGATTTGACTTTACTTTCTGAAACTCCACAAAATTCTACATAAAAAAACTGTTTTGCCAATTAAATAATTTAAAACCCTACCCAGATACAACCATTCAAACTTTTAAGAAATTCAAAAATTGATTTTCCATTGAAAATTTAAATTGTAAAATCGTAACGGTACTTTGAACTGACAAATGTGCAAAGTTGATAAAAGTTGCCTCATAGTGTTAGCTTTCGAACGACATATAAATATTAGGGTCTTAGGATTTGAAATATTGCATATCTTACGTGTTAAAGGGAAAAAACGTGGTTCCAAGAGAAAACCAAAGTAAACATTTCCACAATTTTTATACGAGTTTTATTTAGTAAACCAGTTTTTTTTAGTAAAAAACGAAAAAAAAAACACGTTACCGAGGTTAATTTCGGGCGCGGCCGAAATTTTGATACCCTTCACTCTTTTCAGGGTAATATTTTTTTCCGGTGTACTTATGACATATGTTTAATCCCCCCCATTCTTTCACTTCCGTTTTCACATATGTAGTTTCGTTACCTCGATAAAACATATTTGCGTGAGGTTTGGTTAGAATAACTGCACAAACGAAAAATAAACTTTTTTTGGTGGGAGGGGGGATGCCCCCATAGTACGAATATATTTGTTTTTACATATTTTTGTACTTTCTATAAAGACACATTGCAAAAACAAATACATACATCCCCCCTCCCACAAAAAAAAAAATTTTTTTTTCGTTTGTGCAGTTATTCTAACTAAACCTCATGCAAATATGTTTTATCGAGGTAACGAAATTATGTGAAAACGGAAGTGAAAGAATTGGGGGGACTAAACATAAGTCATAAGTATACCGGAAAAAAAATATTAGCCCGAAAAGAGTGAAGGGTATCAAAATTTCGGCCGCTTGTTTACTAAATAAAACTGGTATAAAAATTGTGGAAATGTTTACTTTGGTTTTCTCTTGGAACCACGTTTTTTTCTCTTTAACACGTAAGATATGCAATTTTTCAAATCCTAAGACCCTAATTTTTATATGTCGTTCGAAAGCTAGCATTATGAGGCAACTTTATCAACTTTGCACATTTGTCAGTTCAAAGTACCGTTACGATTTTACAATTTAAATTTTCAATGAAAAATCAATTTTCAAATTTCTTAAAAGTTTGAATGGTTGTGTCTGGGTTGGGTTTTAAATTATTTAATTGGCAAAACAGTTATTTTATGTAGAATTTTGTGGAGTTTCAGAAAGTAAAGTCAAACCTCGGATCAAATATTCGGGAGTGTGGCAAATAGTGAGTTTGCTCGGCAAGTCGAGGTTTCTGACACTATTAACAAAAAATGCTATAACTTTATAACGGTTTAAGATAGAGGAGTCATGTAGAACATTAGTTGTACCCAAATGAGCTATTCTATCACCCGTTATCGTATGTACCAAGGCGCAGTTTTAAGCAGTGTTTTCTCGATCGCACCCTGTCTAAGCTAAAATACATAGATTTTTATAGTTTTCGGAAAAATGAATTACGTGTTTGATAATCCAAATTGCAATTTCAACAGCGAATAAACTCAATTTTCGCTTGAAATAGATTAAATGCAGCAACAGCGGCGATATTGCATTATGTACTACAATGCATTCTAAACGGGTGAAAGTCAAGTTGGTAGCAAGTTGTTCAACAGCAACATCAAAATGGCATCAACTATTTAAAATTCATTGTGCTATTTTCGTCCCCCGTTTTACAGTTTTGCTTCAATTGCAAACATAATTCTGGAAATACAAATGATGCAGCAGCATCGACCATGCAGTCCAATTCATTTTCAAATGACGTCATTTTACCACTACCAATTTGACAGCTCGTCGGGAGGCCAAGCAAAAATACAAATATGTACCTATTTCGTGCTCCAAGTTGACCTGGCGTATATGGTCTGAACGGAGGCTTATGACATATAATAGAGAAGACAATCAAATCTGAAGTGCAATTTTATATTAAAAACCAAAGGAACGTTACTAATGTAATTCGATATAAATTTCATTGCAATTCATTAATGGGATGCCCATAGATAAACTATTGATTGGCTTTGTTATTCAGAGCCAAATAATGAATTTAATGATATTATGACTGCATGAATTGCATTGAGTTTTTTTTTCAAATGGGGTATTTTTGCACAAACTGCTATTTTGAGATTAAATCAATAAAATAAATGACACTTTTTTTTATGATTTTTTATACTTGAAATATATATGATGCAGCAACAGGATTTCATTTTCGTTGCTGCTGCGTTATATATGTTTGCATCATAATGCTTGAAATAGATTAGACGCGTCGGCATCGGCATCAGCAGAAAAATTTCAAATTAGAACACACGCATTTGCCTTTGATGACCCACATTGACAGCAGCGGCAGAAGCATCGGCGGAACCATTTTTCTGCTTCTGCCGCTGCTGTCATTGTGGGTCATCAAAGGCAAATGCATGTATTCTAAATTTAAATTTTTCTGCTGATGCCGATGCCTCTGCCGTGGTGATGCTGACGCGGGATATCTAATTCAACCATGATAATTCAAACACGAACAAACAGAACAGACGCGTTGAATGCTGCCGAAATAGCAGCACAATGCATTTTAAATGGCTGACATGTTTTTTGCTTTTGCTGTTGAACAAATTCCAATCTGTTTCCAGCATTATATTTATCCCATGTTGACGCGAAACGAGATTCATATAAACAGCAAAATTTCAATTTAGAACACATGCATTTTACCTTAGAGCGCTTATATACCGTCTCTTAATTTAAACTATCTTAAATCATTTTTGGAGATAGTACCTTTTCCATAGGGTGAATATACCGTCCTAGTCTAGTTCGCGTTTTAACTTTCTTCTTCTTCTTTTTATTCGAATTGGTTGTGGGAAGTGCAGATGTTCAGAAATGGTTTATCTGACATTTCGGTTATTTGGGCAATATTATGATTGGAATTTGTTAATCTCGCGTTTTTTCTAACCAGGAATTTCATATAAACTTTGTAGCGAAACGGAAATCGAACACGATATCATTGCAGTAACAAGACGACTTCGCTCTTCCTGGATAAATTTCAGAGACAGCCGCTTTGTCTAGGCATTATGGATGGGCAAGCACCTCGCCATATGTTGCGAGCGAGACTAAATTTAGTTTCGATTAGTTAGTGCAGCCCGTATATGCCGTCCAAAAATAATTTAAATTTGTCTAAAACTTTTTATCTTTACTGCGGTATATAAGCGGTCTTTGATGAAACAATCAACGGCCATGTTGTTTTGGGGAAAATATTAGGGTGCGTTTAAACTTTCCGGTACAGGTCAGAACAACACAACTTCCATACAAATTTTACAGTTGTTTTCTATATAGAGCAATACCTAGCCAAGTTCATGTTCTAACTTGGATGCAAATAGTACTGGTCCGTCCTGTACTGGATAGTTTAAAAGGCTCCTACTAAGTTCATATTTTTTACAAAACAATATGATTCGCCTGCCCTCATCTGTAATAGAACCAAACACGCGCAATCCCACAAAACACAATATCGGTAGTAACAACATTCATTATAAATCTCGTTTTAAAATATTTGTTATGGTCATCATAATTTTGTGCAGCATAAATGCAGGTGCTACCCGTATATTTCGAACATATTTGAATGCCTCGCGCGCCAGCTATGTACAATTTTCATTACAGCGGTTTTTATTGCTGTCACATTTCCTGCCATCTGGCAATAATTTACAATCATATGTTTTCGACAGCCGACCACTGACGACGTTCACCCGAACGCGACACGACAGCAATATGTCAACGCCATCTAGATACATCAAGGCCGCAACTCAGCTGGATAATGACGCCATGGATCCGTATTCAATTTATTGACGGCTGCAAAAAAAAACAGAAACAAACATAAGCACGTCATCAACAGCAAGAACAAGGCAGTGAGACTAAACATTACAAAGTGGCACACAGACGGGCGAGTGTACTTTTTTTCGCGAGTTTCGTTTAGAAAATGTGTTGTTTGAACGGCAAACAATTAATTAAAAAGATAGTGGTTATGTGGGTTATTGACAGTGTGCAGAAGTTTTTATACTCAAAATGTAGTGCATGGAGAATGTGTCATAGAGGGAAAGATTTCCCCATTTAGGGATACCAATCAGTTTATTTGTGATCGCGAATAGATAGTACGGATATTGTAGGAAAAAAACGAGTAAGTACGTAAAACGTTTCGACGGCGGTGCTGCCATCGTACAACCGCACAGATAAATAAAAAGTAACAAGCCACTGGCTAAATGCCATATGGCCACCATGACGTCACTACTTGAGATGATGACGACAATGTAAACTGCGAATTTGACGTCTATGATTCTACATTGCGGCCTTAATATATAGACGGCGTTGAATATGTCCACTGAAGCAAAGTGACAGATCGCGAACGGGAAGTGGGAATGGCGTAAGTGCAATAGCCAGGGAACGGTCGAGTTAACGCGAAATATTCGTTCCGGAGTGCATTTGTCAAAATGTAACAAGCACTCCAACAGTCTTACACTTTACTAGAAATATCCTCGCGCGACATAAAAACGCCTAGCACGACGTTGAATTGTGATATCTCAAAGTTGTCTGACTTCTATTTTGTGTGACGTCGAAAGGGCAAGAGCGAAGACGTCAAACGTCCTCGAAAAAGAGTGTTTCCAAGGCCGTGTCGTTGCAGTCCGACCACGCAATCACGTTCACTAGCCGACCAGCTTTTGATATTGCCCGGCTACCCGAAAATCGTAGCAATTCTTCGTCCCGTAATTACTCAACAGCTGGATAAAGTGCAGTTCGAGGTTAGGTTTTGTGAAAGTTTTTTTCCCCTTCTTCGCATACAAGCAGCAGCGAATCGGAAAACCTAAATAGTCTCGAGCCGTGGCAGGGCCGTATTTGAGGCTTAAATCGCGTTTGGCTTTGCGTTTAGCTTCGAAAGACTTGCTCCGCATAGCATTCGATCCTTAGAAGCCGTTCCCGTGGAAGGCAGAAAGAAACATATTGTTCGGACAAAACCTGTTGCCAACGGAGCAAAATTTGTTGCTCTTCTCCAGGGGATTATGTCCTAATCGTTGCCGTCGTCGTCTTGAATCTCCATTAATTTTAAATTGAACGCAAGGAGTGCTCAGTGTGCCTCCAAGTCCTACGAATTTCGCCTCCATCGTCCGAAATTTGCCGTCACCATTGATTCCGTTCTGCAAGCTGTCGACGTTTCATAGTGGAAATGGAGCGACACAGCATCGGTCCCGAGGTCCGAGAGCTCAAGCTGGGCAAGACGTTCTCTCCGCAAAACAACAAGACCGCTTTTCACACCCTGAAATGTAAGTTCCCTTGAAGCTGAGCTTGTCTGAAGTCTTCTGAATGTCTCTTTTTATCCCTTGCAGATGATTTCAAACCAGCCAGCGTAGACTTAAGTAAAGTAGCCAATGTGGATGTCAGCGTAAATAACCAAGTTACAGTAACAGTGCCAAATTTAGGTAAGTAAAGAATGATTTTCATCAAGTGTCGTAATTGCTGGCTGCATTCAAGATCAAGTACATACCATATTGCCCATGTGCAACATTTTATAATACAAAATCATAAAAATATCAAATGCAGAGCGTGAGTAATCGATTAGAATCGAATACCTTTTGAAAGCTAGTCCAAATTACAGAAGGCAAAAGCCTATGTCGCAGAATGAAAAATTGTAGATTGAGATGTTAGCGTTTCTTCTACACTAGCGAACTTAAAATTATCAACCAAATGAATCTCTGGAGAGGGTTGAAAAGTGAATATCCTAAGCTTCCAATGAAGGCATTTAATTACTACTGGATCAGTTAGAATCGCAAACCACCTGATTCATATTAGTTCAGTCGACAGATTCTCATTGACCGGTGCAAACATTGCGAGGTCAATAAAACTTATGGATATTGTTCGTAAGAGTCCCGTAGCACTCAATCAGTTCAATTTTCCAAAAAAAACTTTTTCTTGGGCTGATTTGTTGGTAGAATAAAAAATAAAAATACATTTTTTGTTTGTGTCACTTTTAAATTTTGCGAGAACTGCCTAGGGCATGGTTGGGAAAAATCAGAAGAAGACTAGGGCACAATTTTTTTTAACGAGGAGGACGGAGGTGAACTTTTAATTGAAGTAAAGAAATTGTCTGTGTGATGGTGAATATTACCCATGCAAAATTAAACCCTAGACCGAAAATTTTCAAATGTTTTGGCTAGTAAATGTTAAAAATAGGTAATTTACATAAAAATATTTATTAAGATGTAGATTTTTGCCAAAAGGTATTACTGTGATCAATAAGACACGAAATTACGTTGGTTCCTATCGCGGCCGGGTCTTCGCCCCGGAACCACCCATGCATTTAATGCATGGCCAACAGCCGCACACCCCCCTCGACACATACAGGAAACATACAAGTTGCATTACATCGGTTTTATGCTATCTGAGCAACCCATGCCGGCCCAGTTGCTCCAAATCCTACTTATACGCGCCGGCATCGAAATATATCCTGGACTATGGATGTGCTGCGTCTGTGGTAAGAGGATTTACTCTAACGTACAATCCTCAGTGCAGTGCTCATGCTGTATGGAATGGTGCCACTTCAAAAATTGTTCAGGGCCCAACAATGCAGACTTACGATCAACAACAACGATCAGCACCTTTATAGCACCAAATTGCAGAATCTGTCGCCAGCAGTCTTCATCGACCTCCCAACAACTCACAACACACAGCACCACGACACACTCTCACACCAGCTACACCACAGCCAGTTGCAAACTACTCCACCACAAAGATCGTTCAAATAAACTGTAGTGGTCTACAAAATAAAATTTTTGAGGTCACTGGCTTCATGGACAGACATCAATCACATTCTAGTTGCTGCAGTTCAAGAAACCAAACTAAATGCCGATTCATCGCTCAATTCCTACGGAGGTTTCAACATTATCCGATGTGATCGACCCACCGGCTCAGGAGGAGGCTTAGCTTTCTTGAAACTTATTTCGTTGCCATATTCATTAATCGATATCACTACCACTACTACTATCAGGTCGGGAAATTTTGATATAGATATTTTAAATATCTACATACCACCAGCATCAAGTTGTCCCACTGGTTTCCAGGCCAACATTCCCCCCCTACTCACCGGGCGATATCGCCTATTACTAGGCGACTTCAATGCTCATCACGATTTATGGCACTTAAACCTCAAGAACGACACCAGAGGTAACCACATCGCAAACCAACTAGATGGATCCTATTTCTGTCCGTTGAACGACGACTCACCAACCCGCATTGCCGGATCATGCAGAAGCTCGCCTGACATATCCATTGCCAGCCCAGGGCTCATAAACAGCATCACATGGGAACCTTTCATCACTTTCTCTTAAGACCATTTGCCAATTGTCCTCACGATTGATAAGCCGTCCCAGTTTACTATACACGAACTTCAGCAAAGCCGATTGGCTTTCAAACCTACACAAACGAAGCTTTTTCTGCCCTTCCAATCTCCACTGACGTACGTACTGCTGAAAAAACCTGAGACAGATTATCTTGAATGCAGCCAAAAGATACATTCCAGCGGGCCGCATTCCTATCATGAGGCCACACTTCCCATCCTCTGCTTCAGAACTCGCAGGAACGAGAGATTAACTCCGAACAACAGACCCAAATGATCCTCGCATCGGCGATCTTAACAACGTTATAACTCAGCAAGTCAATGACCATAGGAGACAGCTATGGAATTCACATTTAAAAACCTGCCACTTAAAATCCGGCGTAAGTAAAGCTTGCTATAAAAATATGCCAACAATTCCAAAGCGTACGGACCAGACGGTATTGCTATGATTACGCTTAAACACATTGACTCTCCGGCCATTGATTATATCACTGCTACGAGGAACCTGTCGCTGAAAACCTTCATCATACCTTAGCTATGGAAAAAAGGCCGTATCACCACCGAAGCCAGGTAAAGATCATACACTAGCAGAATCATACCGTCCAATAACGCTACTGTCCCCTGTGGCCAAAATACTCGAGGCACTAGTGTTGCCAAAACTCCTAGAGCACGTTCAGCTTGCCAATCATCAACACGGTTTCCGGAAAATGTATAGCACCACAACCGCTCTAGACAAGATTACCTCCAACATATTCAATGGACTCAATCAGCCGAAACCCTGCAAGCTCGTAGCTCTCGATTTGTCAAAAGCGTTTGACACTGTTAACCACACAGTTCTTCTGACAGATCTACGCAACACTACTCCTCTATGTATTCATAAATGGATCGCAAATTACCTTGCCGGTCGTCAATCCTGCACCGAGTTTAGCAACGGGAAGTCCAAACTCAGGGAAATTAAACAAGGCGTTCCACAGGGCGGAGTTCTATCTCCCACCCTTTTCAACCCTTACATGTCAGGATTGCCCACACAACCCACGGGACTTGAAATCATTTCTTATGCCGACGACTGTACCATCGTGGCGACTGGCAACGACATTCCCGAAATGTGCGACCGCATCAATTAATAACTGCTGACACTCAACGACTTCTTTGTGAGTAAAAGCGTGAACCTCTCGGCTCCAAGTCCTCCGCCATACTATTCACCAGCTTCAACCAAGAGTACAATATGCAACTTCTCATATTCGTCGACACCAACGTTATCCCTACGATTCGGACTCCCAAGATCCTAGGTGTCACGATAGATGACTCGGGCAAATTTAACACCCACGCTGAGAACATCTGCTCTAAACTCAGGAGCAGAAACAAAATACTTAAAGCTCTTGCCGGTAGTACTTGGGGCACTGACAAAGAAACACTTCTGGCTACCTATAAAGCCATCGGTTGTCCCCTAGTCAACTATGCAGCACCGACGTGGACAAATTGTCTCTGCAACACAAATTGGGGCCACATACAAACCTGCTAAAACACGGCACTTCGCACCATCACCGGCTGTGTTAAGATGTCCTCAGTGGATCATCTGCACCAGGAGACAAAGGTGATAACTTTGAGAAGCCATAATGAACTTCTTACTAAGCAATACCTAGTCGGATGTTATCGAACTACATAATCACCCGAACAATGAACTTATGGACAAAACACCTCCGCCACGACGAATCAGACGCGCTATCAGGGACAAAGAGCGCGAAGTCTAGCGATACAAAAAGGTTCCCTTCGATAACTCCGACTACAAGGCGGCGATTGCAGACCTACACACACAAGACGTTCTTAAAGCTACTCAAAGTTTCGCAAATAATCGCCTCCAGCCATATCTCCTGATGAAGAGCAACTAACGAGAGCACCACCTTAGCTCAGCTCCGATCCGGTTGGTGCCCGCGTCTAAACTCTTATTTATCGCGTATAAATAACGAAGTTGCAAACACCTTGGTCCGATTTGGCCCATTTTCAAATTTGACCAAAACATCTGGCCAAATTTCACACTGCTAGCTTCATTATTTCGGGAGTTATCGAACGAACAGACAGACAAACAGACATTATCATTTTTAGGGTTTTTTTTAACCCTTATGAAATCGATTTTGTCCGTCCGTTTGTTCACTAAATAACTTTTCTCTTCTCAGTACCGTAACGCCTCATGTGGGGCCATGGTGCGTTAACTCAGCCATTTATAGGCCGGAAATTTTGGACCACGCCGAGACTCGATCTCCGGAGCTCCAGATTACTAGCATCGTAGAGTGCGACGCAACCAAGTGAGCCACAGAGCGAATAAAATATAACTCGCGAACGGTTTAACCGATCATGAAATTTGGTAGGAATGTGTAGAATCGTAACAGTCTTTGGCACTAAATCCTTCGAAGTTGGTAGGGCAAAGATAACAGCGTGTCCCGGAGAGGTGAAAAAAGTCGACTTTTTATTTTTTATCGTATGGGTACTCAGATCAAAACATTCAACGAGTACATTTTATATCAGTTGTACTCATATCAATGGTTTGGTTAGGACATTTTGCGATTGAACTAATAACTATTAAAATATCTGGAAAACTTTCCAGATATTTTCGAAAAATAAAAATTTACCCTCCTCGTCACCCTTCCCCTCTTAACGTGACGCTCAAATTAGTGTAACTTTTTAGTGTGTATATATAGAGAGTAGTGTGTGCAACAATTTGGTATCAATAAACTTATACCATAAGATGGTATAGGGTAGATTCGATATACGATATACATCGTGTACGTAGTTTGCGTCCTATGTGACTGAGTCTTAAAAGCGCTTTTGAGATACTGTCTGTGAGGCCAGAGCGCTCAACCTTCCTTCACCACCAGCTGGACTTCTTTTTCCTTGTCACTCTGTATCACTCCATGGCATGGCATCGCTTTGCTTAACTGCAAGTTTAAATCGATTATCACTGACTTAATGTCTTCCTTTCTCAAGTTAGTCCTGATATGGTACATTCGAGTTGTGCCATTTAGCTGAAAACACAATCCGACCTTCATTTAATTTCTCAAGGTGGTATGTACGACCACTAATCACTACTCAAAGGAAGTAAACGACTTACCTGCCTAAGGAACTCCTTCTGCTTCTAGTGGTGCAGAAAGTGCAGAAACGTGAGACATCGCTGTAAATATGTTATGTAATCGAGCTATAGTTCATCATAATTTTCGTCTGTGGTCTCCAGGGAGCAAAACACAGATTTTGCGATAGGGTTTTTCAGGGTTTTTCTCACAGTGAACATGACGTCACCCATTTAAAATGTATTGTGCTGCATTATAGTCGCTATTGCTACTGTCATTCACGCATAACAAAGCTTGACCGATGTCAGGGATGGTTTCGAGCAGTGGATATGAGTGGAAAAATAAAAGACAAAGTGTTAAACGGATTAACACTTTATTCTACGTCTTTTACATAATCATGTCCGCACACAGCCGACAGTACACATCGACTAAAATTCCAACTGCCCGTGACGCGGAAGTTGACCTAATGGGCAGATTGTCCTTGTCCAACGCCGTGGCGAGTACAGTGCAATCGTCCACATAGGAAATTAATTCAATTTCTTTCGGAAGTGTAGGAACTTCGGCCATGTAAATGTTGATCAGAGTGGTTTTCCTAAGCTTGGAACGTTTGTCTCGAATTGACAATCCAAGGAATCCCTTATGCAGGAATATGCATTTCATTGGAAAGGAGCATCAGGTGATTGACCTTATCAGACGCATTTAATAAGTCAATTGGTGAGATTGTTGCTTAGCATGTGCGACAAGAGTGGGGTATAATATCGTGGAGTAGGGACGTTCTTGAGTGAATCTAGTCGAGTTTTTGCTAACTATGCAGTTCGAGACTGCTCATGCCTGGTCTTTACCCGCCTTTATTTTTCTAGTAAATCAGTATGTCGTCGTTGTAGGGTTGTCTAGCATCTAATCTATTCTCCCAGAGCTTAGTGAAGTCCTTATTCCACTATAGTGGTATAACCAGAAACCCTGGACTATGCGGTCATTGCTCTCTCAAATACACCAATCCCCTATAACTAGCGGTAATACAAATTATTCTAGATAGCTTCGATTTAGCTAAGATGAGTAGTGACCATCTCCAAAAGTTTGTTAATATTTTATGTGTAACCCCCAATGAAAGTTTCCAAAGCAAAATTAACGTACTTTCCCCATTTCTATTTTCAGAAAGTTCCGGTGTGCCTCATACAGTTTTCAAAGGGAATCAAAAGAAATATGCAAAAGAATTTGTTCTTATATACGACAAACAAACAAATACAATGACACTTGAGAAATTGAATCAAAATATTTTAGTTAAGAAGACACGAACTGAACCGCCCAATAAAAATTTAGCAGCAGCCGCACCGCAACCACCACCACCAAAAACCCAGGAAAACATAACACAACGGACATCGTCGAAAACGAGAGTGTCGACTGGTGCTCGAAAAAATGCAATAAGTATGTGTACTGAAATTCAGCAATTGTATGCAATATGGGACTACGTTTTTCTCATTTTATTTCAGTTGGCTTTACGCCGCGAACCATGCAAGGATCTCCATCGGGTAGTAACGTACACCATAAAAGTCCACAAAATGCTCCAGCGTAAGTTATTTTTTGGTTTTCCATTAAATGAATTGAGTCAATCGTCTCCTTCACTATTCAGATGGAACGCCAATAACACTCAATCAACTTTACCAAGTATTCCACTGATTGGACTTGACGAAGATGATGATCGAGTTATGATGCCGGGCGGTTCTATGCCGAATGTGATGGGCAATTCTAATATGAATTATCAGCACCACCATCAGACGTCTTCTATGCAACAGCCGCAACACCAACCCCAACAGCATCACATGCAACACCAACAAATGCAGCAGCAGCAACAACAACAACAATACCATAACTCAAACAACAGCATACAGTCCCACAACAGTTATGGCGGAAGCAACGGCTCCATGATGATGCTTACGAATTCGGCCGGGCCAACATCACTTGCAGCTGAGGCTACCCGACTGGAAGAGGTAGGATTATTATTTGTGATTTCTGATCGAACTTTTGTTTGATTTGTTATCATTTTGAATTTTTACAGGAAATCGGTGAACTTTCCTCATCCGATTCAAGTTCAGACTCCGACTCGAGTGGAAGTGGTTCCGACTCGGATGATAGTGATAACGAACCGCCAGCAAATAATGTGAATCATATGCCGCCCCAACAGCCGCAATCCTATGAAAATGGTTCAGCGCTGACGCTGCACGATGACTTACAACTATCCGAATCTAACTCCTCGGATTCGGACGATGATTGAGACAATGCCGCGGCCATCCGCAACCTCTCCACAATTTTTTGTATAAACCCAATATACAACGATAAAAATCGTGAAAGTATAGCGACCACAAAACACCATATATTTTCTCTCCTCTTTTGTAGCAAAATCTAAATGGAAATTTTCACAAACACTGTTTTTTGTTACCATTCAATTATTGTATATTACACCCGAAAATTCAATGACAAATTAGAGGTAAACGTCCTTATAGGAAATGGTAGTGCAAGTGGGACAACAAAGTTGTATTTATTTAAAGTGTTCTCTATCAGCTGGCAATTGATGACTAGTTTATTTATTTATTTGCAAGGGTAAAAAAAAGATATTGAAAATCATTTTTTTAAGCTTGGGTAATGGTACGTACAAATCAAAACAGGATAATATTGTTACCTCAAAATAAATGGCGTTCTATTTATGACAAAATAATAAAACAAACGAAAAGAAATGTATTCTATATATTTGGTGCTGAATTATATTATGCTCACGATAACAAACAAAATGAAACCAATGCTCGTATGATTGCCATTTCACAAATATTTGTTTATCTCTAATTTCTTCAATTCCTTTTTTTTAATCTAACTACCAAATTCCAAATCTTCCCGACAATTTGCTTCCATTCTCCCACTCGGATAATAATTATTATTATTGGAACATTGAAGTCGTCTACATAACTCTCCCCGCATTGCGCCTCTTTTTAATGACAACGCTTGCAACGTTCATTTGGACAATTGGTTTTAGTTTTTCTTATTTTATTTCATTTCTTAATGTTATTATGTAATAATTAGTTAATACTCTTCTGTATTAAATTTCAAATGTTTGTTGAACGGTTGTTCATATCAACGGTAAACAAACGCAAATCGATGGAATTTTACGAGAAACGAATGTTAGGCGAAAGAAAATGCTCGTGGAATTTCGTTCGGTTCCTCCTTAACTATTGATAATATGTATATGTATCTTTTTAAAGGATAATTGAATCATTTTTATATGATTATAATAATTATATCAATTTTTCTGTTTGTTTATATACACTTGAAAAGAGAAAAAAACAAAAACAAAAAAAAAAGATAAAAAATATGTAAAAATGAAGAAAAGAAGAAAAAATATTTAAAATAAGGAGTAAATATAAATAATGAAGCAAAGTCAAAAATGTATTTTTCTTTTTTGCTTTTAAAATCCGATTCCGTGCTGGCGATGTTGGTGAAAGTGGTAAGATTTCTAGCGAACGGTGCGATGCCAAACCGCCTTATGATAGAATGTTCACAGGTCTTTGCTGCTAGGAGCTCAAATGAGAAATGTCGACATATTTCTTCGGTTTTCTTTTATTCTATCGAAAATGCCATTAGTCATAAATAATTTTACACAATTTATAATACAATATCCAATTTAGCTGTGCGAATTATTGTTTTCCATACCAGTATATCCATTTATCCCCAAACAAATCTGTCACGAAAATGTTTTCGAATTAATTATCGTAGGCTTTTAAAAACTCCTGACCCGGAGGTATGGGTTTGCAGTGTTTTTAACCGAAAAAATCAGTTAACTCATTGCCGGACACAACGCCAAAATTTGACACGATTTGTATGGTCAAATGCTCAAAATTGGACGTCTATAGACGTTGTGTCCGGGAAAGTGTTAAATACCCGGTCAGCGACGTGTAGCTGCCGTTACGCAACTTAGCTGGGGCTTACGTTCTGAAGTAATTGAAGTGTTTTATTGAAATCTGCCTCTCATCAACGACAGCGTCCGGTTAAAAAAAAAAAGAAAAAACGGCCAAGAACTGCCTGCCGTACTTGCCTGGCAAGAGCCATTAAGATTCGATGTGACAGGTACTACAAGTCCAGCTTAGTCATTGTATATGCCATTAACACTATGCCAAAACAAGTTAGTTTTACGCTTAATTTATTCCGTCGGCTTGTTGGTTCTAGTCTCGTTGGATTGCAAGATTAATCCTACCGATTTTCCGGAACTTATGTTGTTGCCCATATCCAACATGAGTTGGTATCCTCTGTGGCCCGCAAGAAATTGGGAAAGGATGTGATTCACTTCCCCGTGTTTTCTGTTTACCCACTTTGCTATGCCGGGTATTAGAGTGTGCGTCCATCGACCAGTCGGAGCATCATCCCTAAGTTGCCATTTTCTCAGGGACTTCAGCCTCTCGAAACCTCTCCTAAATACCGAAAAGTCAATACTTCCCTCGCTGCGGCAGAGGTACAGCCTGTTAGTCTCGTCCACGTTGGTACTATGCACTGCCGAAACCGGTAAAAAGAAACAATTTGCAATTTCTGTATTAATTCTGGTTCCCAATTTCGTGGGTGCGAGTTTTAACTAATTGTGAAAATCTTGACTTATCGTTCCATTCTATACACCAACTTGGTGTTGGTGTATAGAATGGAACGATAAGTCAAGGTTTTTACAATTAGTTAACAATTTGCATATCCCATCAATCCCATCGCAAAAATTTAGATTTTCAAAAATGTTACTGTACAATTAGAAGTGTTGCCAACGGTTACTTACCATATTTCTCTCCAAGTAAACTACACGCACTGCGCGGCTAGCCGATGAACGACACAAAATTAGATGCAACTCCAGGTGGTTGACTGGCGTAACAATCTCCAACTACCTCGAAGCCACCACCAATAATGGGCAAGGACCATGGTCCACTGGGCAAGCCCATCCCCGGGGCACATTATTTGCTAGACTTCTCATTAGCAGGTGAGGTGTGATCCTCGTTCTACCCCTTTAAAGGTCAGCTATCAGGCTGAATTCAGATGGGATTATTCACCTAGTTAAAACGATGGGTAGGGCCGTCTTTTATATGCGGATGGCTTCTTCAGTTGACTAGTCAGCAATGCGATTTGCGCCGTGTTGTCATCAATCCACAAACTAGCTAGATAAGGCGCGTAGGCATATTGCACAGGGCCATTATCCCTAACTATACCCTTCGAGGCTCCGGTTATGCGAAGCCGCCAAACTCCGTGGCCCTACACGTTCGCTTATAACGGATTCCTCCCCACCAAGGAAACACCGACGTGCTCAGCCATCCGAAGGAAGGGAGAAAGTCTGTCATGCCGTAAGCCACTCTAGATGATTTGAGTGCACGAGATAGTCAGTGCCGTGAGCTTGGCGTATCAACCATACTATAGGGACTTCCCAGTGCTGTTCGTGCCCTTGGTGTCACAACTCACCAAAAATCTATGTACCATGCACTACAGGTATTCTGTGTCTGATGTGACACGGACTACACTGCGGGATGTTTCGACCAACTGTGCATTGCGCCCCCATCTCTCAGATGCGTCTTCTTATGTGGAGCATCATGCATGAGAGAGGAATGATCGGACTCAGCCAGGCAGTGTATTTCATCCTCTTATTTAGGACTCGAGATACACCCTGACATCGAATCATTTGTGACAGGGACTGGCCACTTGCTAGTCTCCTATTCGACAGGCGCCAGTTACGAAATCAGCCAATCCCGCCCAAAAATGTAGAAATGGAAAGGGGGCGCAAGCGCCAAATATGTCGATTAAAAAAAATGGATGGAGAGGGATCAGCGGGCTGATGTAGAGTGTATTGAGGTGACAATTTTACAGATGTTTGCCTTCAAGATTTTAACCCAGAAACAAAAAAGGAAACAAATGACCCAAGGACAAAAAAAACGATCGAAATGCTATCCAAGGACAATACAATTTTTAAACGCAAACGGAATCAAATTTCTAATAATGCTGGACTTTCGGGAGACACATGGTCGAAATAGAATTATAGCAGCAGCGGCCCAATGCATTTTAAATGGGTTGCAGCGAAAGCCATTTTGTACATTTAAAATGCGTTGTGCTGCTTTCTTCGGCAGCATTCATCGTATCTAATCTGTTTCAAGCATTAGGGAGATTTCAATGCAGGATAGGCTTCCAAAACGCGAGGCTGTCTAGCAGGACGGGACGGGACGGTTGACCGCCTTATGCTGGAAATAGAACAAGCAGCAAGACAGCAGATGAAAGCAGCACCATTTATTTAAATTGGGTGACGTCATGTACAAAATAGCTTTCGCTGCAACCCATTTAAAATGCATTGGGCCGCTGCTGCTACGATTCTATTTCTACCATGTGTCTCCTGAAATTTCAGCATTATTAGAAAATTGATTCCGTTTTCGCTTGCAAATTTTATTGTCCTTGGATCGCATTTCGATCGGTTTTTTTTTGTCCCTGCTATTGAACAACAGAAGCATGCTGCCAACATGACGTCACCCATTTAAAATGCATGGTGCTGCTTTTATCTGCTGTCTTGCTGCTTTCTGTTCTATTTCCAGCATTACACGGAACTGTTGTATTTTATAACCCCACTCATTATCTGCTATTACATATAAACAAAATTCCTACAAAGGATTTTTTTAGCCATCATAACAGAAAGCCTTTCTAACTCATACTAGGTCCGATAAAATGTTAATCAATAATTTTAACTGATTTATGGCTCCTCTAAGTAGAAAAAAATGCCCTAAGGCTATTTTTTTTTGTTTTCGAATATCCAAATTCCCAAGAGTATAAAGGTACATTTTCCTCGACACGACCCCAGCGGCTCTAGCGACGGCGACTCGCTCATTCCATATAAAAACTTGTTTCTAGAATGAGAGAAAAAGGAGAAAAATGAATTTTTATATGGACTGACTCGACATGTTTATATGTACCTTAAAACTCAAAAAAAAAAACTAATTAGTCTAACACTAATTAAATTAATACTTAGTGCGACAGTCAAACATTGAACGGCTAGGCCACAGATGTGTTAACATTCCATTTATCAACAGCACGCTTCGCCGAGAAAGTTCACTCTACTGTTGAGGTTTCCCCCATCCGTAGAATCAATCGACAAATGGTCGAAGGCAATTAGTTGAGCATAGGCGATACTTAGCAATTAAATGATCACAATTTTGACAGAATTCCGGACCGGTTAAGGCCGCTATAAGACCGTTCGATCGTAAAAGTTCAATCCAGCAGACTTTTTAAAATATTTCAGATGGTGGTCCTACTGGCAACCATTGCTTCATTGCAATTCCAAGCCTCTCCGGGGCGGACCACACCCGTTTGCTACGACAAACGGCCAATAGTTGCCAAAACGCCTACTTGTCAAGAGCCTCGAAGGTCTCGATGCAGGAAGGTTGTGTATGTCTGTGTATATGATGTAGGGATTCGATATATATGTTTTTTCGTCATATTGGGAGCATCACATCTCGGCGCGGCTGCTCTCAATTCTTCTTCTACGTGCCGGCATTGAAGCAAATCCAGGCCCAGTTAGAGTATGGATGTGTAGTGTCTGCAACCGAAGTATCGGTTCAAACGCCAGGTCACTTCAGTGTAGTTGCCGTTCGGAGTGGGTGCAATTCAGATGCTCCGGTTTGAGAAGGATGGGTTATTACATTCAAGGTACATTTGTTGCACCAGGCTGTAGGTTTACAGGGCAGCCTCGGGTAATACCAGACCCCTCCCCACCACCCTCTACTCCCCCCAATAATGTTGCCTTGAATTTTAGACACAGTTTAACTCCTGTCCCTCCGCCAGCAACTTTTACACCGGTGTCAATACTGCAGTTCAACTGCAATGGCATCCTAGGGAAAATTTCCGAAATCACAGCGCTTCTTGAGAAAGTACAGAATTCTGATTGCTGCCATACAAGAGACGAAGCTCCACGCGAATTCACCATGAAGGTGAATATATCATCATACGCATGGACAGAGAAGACGCCACGAATGATTCTCTCCCTGGAGGTGGACTTGCTTTCCTAATACACAAGTCCGTACA
The DNA here is from genome assembly GCA_949715475.1 of Microchrysa polita. Taxonomy (NCBI): domain Eukaryota; kingdom Metazoa; phylum Arthropoda; class Insecta; order Diptera; family Stratiomyidae; genus Microchrysa; species Microchrysa polita. The sequence continues at coordinate 125,294,504 of OX454415.1, read as the reverse complement.
TTACAGTGTATTAGATGCAGTTTCAGACGGTACGGCGGAGTTACAAGTCATCTCAGTTTCATCAGGGAGCACCAATATTGAAATTTTTAATATCTACATACCACCACATTCTATGTAGTTGTACAGACTACAATTTCAATATTGGTCCTCTTCTTAACGGAGAGCACAGGATCATTCTTGGCGACTTCAATGCCCATCATGAACTCTGGCATTCCGCGCTTCACAACGATACCAGAGGTCAAGCTATCGCCGAATCTCTGGGCGCATCAGATGTCTGTACCCTCAATGAAGATTCGCCAACCCGTGACGCAAACAATTGTATTAGCTCCCCAGATATTACAATTGTCAGCGCCAGCCTAATTAGTGAGACCTCCTGGGAAACACGTACTGGTCTTCCTTCTGATCATCTCCCAATCATAGTCAGAATTGACATACCAGCTGACCTGACCAAGTCAGAGAAGCGAACGTTTGTCAATCACAAAAAAGCCGAAAGGGAAGATTAGCCGTTGAACGTAACAACCCTGGTGACCCCAGAATTCGGGAGCTCAATATCCAAATACAACGACAAGTTAAAGACTACAAGAAGGCCAAATGGAACGAGCACCTCAATGACTGTAACCTTAATGAAGGTGCTAGTAAGTTATGGTATACTGTCCGTGCCCGAACTCCACAAAAGATAAGGGCAGCATAGCCATAACCTTCGGCAAAAAAGAAACAAGCAATCCTCTTCAGTGTGCGAGCCAGTTCAATAAGCAATTTATTGAACATCCCAAGTCTGATGGCCTCAAGTGCAAAATTAGAAGAAGGATTCGCAGCCGAAATGTTGACTCCGTACCAATTTAACCAGGTTAAAACAGTCATTGAGAATGCAAAAAACTCTAAGGCCATTGGACCCGATGGCATTTCAATGGCCATGCTAAAACATCTTGACCTTCCTTCCCCCATCAGCATGGATTTAGACGCATGCATAGTACGACTACCGCTCTTGATGCGATTACTACACGTGTTAGAGATGGATTAAACCAACGTATACCATGCCATAGAGCTATTATGGTGGCAATTGACCTATCAAATGCGTTTGATAAGGCCAATCACTCCATGCTTCTGGCAACCACCCTCAATAAGCATATTCCGACACAAGAGATAAGATGGATTGCCAACTATCTAGCTGGTATACAATCCTTTACCGAGTTTCGGGGCAGTCGTTTCAAGCTTAGAAATATCAAATTAAGTGTTCCACAGGGTGGGGTTCTCTCTCCCACCCTGTTTAACATCTACATGGCAGGTCTCCCAACACCACCGGAAGGCATTGAAGTGATCTCCTATGCCGATGACTGCACTGTACTCGCCACGGGACCGGATAGGGATGTCATGCGCGTAGATATCAATAGATATTTAGAGCGACTAGAAGTTTTTTTTTTCACAGCAGAAATTTAATCATCTCAGTGTCCAAATCGTCTGCGACCTTCCTTACCTTACCTTCCTTCCTTAGGTGATTGTCGGTGGCCGGTTGGGGTACGTATTGGCAACAAACCAGTTCCTATTGTTGCAAATCCAAAAATTCTTGGGCTTCATCTGTTTCAATGCCCAGGTGCACCCACTAATCTCACCCCCCTCTCACTATGGGAAAACCCCATTGCAGCTGCCACGTTTTTGTCCTTGGAGATTACGGACGAAAACGACGACGAACTATAAATCGAATCCATATAGATACACAGCGGTTCACACCTTCCTGTACCGCTAAAAGAAGAAGAAGAAGGAGGCTTCAGAGGGCCAAGGAAGTAAAAAGGCTGGTATCTAAAAACAGTGGCGACGATGAAACGAGGTATTAACCGTCCAATGGACACTAACATTCCGGATCATTAAAAGTAGGTGACCTAAAAGGTTTAAGAATTAGCCCTCAAATGGCCATAGCATGCATAGATGTTGTGAAGCAGATCTATTTCGACTGACTCAAACTTGGAGGAAGCCGTGACAAATTAAAAGGTTGATGTAAAATGTAGTATAAACACTCAGAATGATGTCTGTTCCCAGGAAAAATGAAATGATCTGTGTGCACTATTCATTAATCTCACCCAGGAGAAAAACTAAAAGATTACAAATCATAACGTCATAGCCCTACGTATTACTTCAAAATGGGTCAGCAAGGGATGACTGATTTTCAACTTCGAATGGAGACACGTGTCATTATGGCCCTTTTTTGCCGTAGTATCGTTCTGTGTGTCATACAAACCGATTATTTGCATATTTTTTAAAATAATTTCAGTGAATTAATTTTTTACGACGGTGACTACCACAAAATTATTATCTAACAATCGGACTATACGAAGGTCCAACGATGTATTCGTCCATAAAATCTTCAGATGATAAACATTTCTGTATAGAAGAACATAACGACCAACTATGCGGTTATATAAATATTTTTAATATATAAATATTAACATTACATTTAATAGAATAGTTTACATTATACACATATATCACCTTCGTTTTTAACATTGCATTGCATAAAATATCACCCTTCCGAAATAAAAATGTACGCGCACATATCTACTGGCTGACCTAAATACAATTTGCTAAATTAAAATTCTTATTCAAAAACACTAACGACTTTATATTATCCTTGAATGCACAGGAACATGTTCGTGTTGAAGCCGTGCTCGTCGTTGACGAGGCCGCTGAAGCATTTGTGCCTGGACAAATAACATTCTGTTTGGATTCGACACTGGCCGGAATGTTGAGAATTTGCCGTACCAACTTTTTTAAGTTCGGAAACTCATTATTCATTTTCCAATACTCCAAAACGTCGCTACAATGATCCTTCAACTTATAATTGACATAACGAAATATTTCACTTTCCGTCGATTCATCATCGCTTTCGCCTTCGGTCGCGTCCATCATTTCGCCAAAGATAATTTCATCCTTGAACCGTTTGGGAGCGGGCGGTTTCGCGGCAGCCGCTGTCGAAGGGGCGCCTGGGAAAAAAATTAAATCTTCATGTTCCTTGATTTTCGCTATCATTGTTTTGATGAGATCGTAAATCTCTTGTTTTTCGCCGATCTTTAGGAATTTCAGTCCTTTGAAATTTGGATTTAGAAACAATGCAATTTTGTGATAATCGTTTGGTATCAAGTGTTCGTCCAACAGGGTTAGTGTTCGCGTTTTCAAGTAGTATATGACCGATTCTTGATCTTCGGCTGGAATCGAGCGACAATAGTTTTCCAATTTGACTTTCCACAAAAACACTTTACCGATGGTGGCCGTATCATCGGATCGTAAATCGGAAAGGCATTCTTTGAATAACTCTAGCAATTCGTAGAATACTTGAAGTGTGGGAATGTCGAGCTTCGACAAGTCCTGATTGGCATTCTCCTGGCATGCATTCTGCAGATAGTCGTGGAAATATTTTATCGTATAGTATACGTTCAATGATCGATTGGAACCGGTCTCCATATTTTGAACTAAATCCTTAATGGAACTCAAGCATGTGCGAAACTGTTCGGGAAGTTCGGATAGGACATTATCTAAAATGGCTTGAATAGTGTGTCCAGTGGATGGCAGGACTTTACATTCAGCAAACGAGCTAGAAAGAATCTGATTTGGATCGATCACGATTACGCTTTTAGCAATTTTTGCCTCACTGTTAGGAATATAATCATCCAGCAGAGTTAATATGGACTTCTTTAAATCCAATTCAACAGAATTTTCAATTTCCACGGTATTTATGATGAACGACTTAAATGTGTAATCAGTGGTTATAACATGCCCCGACAGTGTTAAAAAACGTTTTTGCGAACACGTTTCGTTGGAAATATCAACCGTCAATGCCAAATCTTCATCCAAAAGATAATTTCGAATAACTCTTGAAATATTGGAAATAGTTGTCGTCATCAAGGTGTTCACCAAATAGTCACTGGGCGCCAGTACTTCATTGACCGATTGACTTCCAAAGCTTGATCCGAAATTTATGAGCAACTGTGCTAGTCGCTTGAAACCCACCCGGTCGGTTGTGTCGAATGCATGCATATCCTTTGCCAGGAAATAGAGTTGACTCTCGTGAATCTGACTTCGCGCCTCATCGGGAATGCTCTTATTGACCAGCGTTGGGATGACCGGATGTACAATAGTTTCCTGTTCGTATACTTTGATGGCATTTTTTCGTTCGCAGTTGTGTCGCAGCAAGCTAGCCGTTCCCGTTCGACTTTTATAGCTCAATATGGAGAAACATTTTCGACACTTAACGTAATCTTGTTTGATGCCTCGATAGTAGATGAGATAGAAACGATCCCATACGTCACTTTTGCAGTTTTCATTCGGCGTGAAAAAGAACTCGTGCTGATGCTCGCTTCGTTTCAGTTTGTAGTCCAGTTCGAGTTTGGAAAGACACATGTCCTGGAAATGATCATCGTTGAACTCTTCTTTGATTTCGATTGGCTCGCCATCATCTGAAAAAGAAAAAGATTTTTTTGTGATAGTTATAAAATTTGTGGGGAAATTTTATTCATACATATTTGAATACGTATAAATTGCTATTGGAGTAGGTTGAATTAGATCTAAAGTTGGCTTCGATTCAGTTGACTATTTTCAAGATGAACTCATCACTCAAAGGGGTTAAAATTCAGTTTCTTGCAAATATCTGGAAAACTATGAGTCTGACTTTAAAATGAGCTGAGGACAAAACAAACAACATAAAATTACCTTTGTAATGATATGTAACACTCTAGACATTTTCTCAGAAAATTATACCCTAGACCCAAAAGTATTATAGTTAATTTGGATTTTTCGAGTTTTACATTTCGCACTGTAACTCTTGATAGAATATACCTACTGTCATAAGATCTTGTCCATATATTGATAACAAAATTTATTTGATTCGTACCAAAAATTGGAGTGCTCCGACCATTGACGCCCCCCTCACTCCTCTTAACATTTTTCAAAAAGGCATGCCTGTAGCTTCTTTTTAAACTGAACCAGGCAGATCAAATTTGGTGGGGTGCCTAGTCTAAGCTCCATTATGCTCCCCACCAAAAATTATTACCATCCGATCAAAACTAAGAGTACCCTCCATACAAAGTGAACGAAAATTCTAACAAATTTCACATTTTTTCATTTCTAAATTCTATCAAAAACGGAAAAATAAAACTTATCTCGTAGAACGTCATTATAACAGTTAATTGTAGTCCTCTGAATGTATGTTCAAAATTTTGCATCAAAGCGTACACAACAAGTATCAACAAATTGTGTTTGAAAGTCATTGGTACTAGTTCAAAGGCTAGTTCCGAATAAATCGAGTAACGTGTACTAGCAACCTTCAAACCACATTTTTCGTACTTGTAAGGCACGCTCTGGTACAAACTTTTGAATATACATTTACAAGACTACAATTAACTGTTATAATGACGTTCTAAGAAATAAATTTTATTTTTTCATTTTAGATAGAATTTAGAAGTGAAAAAATGTGATTTGTTTTAGAATTTTGGTTTACTTTGTATGGGGAGTACCCTTAGTTTTGATCGGATGGTAAAAATTTTCGGTGAGGAGCATAATGGGGCTTAGACTAGGCACGTCACCAAATTTTATCTGCCTGGCTCAATTTGAAAAGAAGCTACAGGCATGCCTTTTTGAAAAATGTTAGGAGGAGTAATGGAGGCGTCAATGGTCGGAGCACCTCAATTTTTGGTACAAACCAAATAAATTTTGTTTGTAATAGAATGAACAAGATTTCGTCACCCTAGGTTCTTTTTATCAAGAGTTACAGTCCGAAATGTAAAACTCAAAAAATGTAAATTCTCTATAATACTTTTGGGTCTAGGGTATAATTTTCCGAAAAAAAGTCTAGAGTGTTATATATCATTACAAAGGCAATTTTGTGTAGTTTGTTTCGTCCTCAGAAGATTTTAAGGTCAGATTCATAGTTTTCCAGTTATTTGTAAAAAAGTAAATTTTCACCCCTTTGGGACCCCCTCCCCCTTAACCCATGGCGCAAATTGGTGTAACTTTTTATTGCGTATATTGGGCAGTGTATTCAACAATTTGGCATCAAAAATTTCTTTTTCTTTTGGATGTTTGGGTTTTGAGCTATCTGTACTAGACTATTATGCGCCCATCGTAGGTTTGCACGAGTCGCGCGTGTTGATGTATTCGGAGTCAATCTTCCTACTGACCCGGGTATTTGCATACCAAATTTCCGTTTTTTACAGCAGCTTAGAGTTAAACACGCAATGTCAGAAGTTGTTTTGTTAGCGAAACAACTATTGTTCAACAACAGATAATAAAGTTATTGCACGGATTTTCTGTTCATTATATATCCTTTAATTTGATTAGGTAATATTTTTCTACATGTTTGGTAAGGGTACCAAACTTACGGTCTGTGAGAGTGATGCGGGTATAGGAAGGTTAAGTGTACTCCTCCCTGAAACGGGGCTACCCATAAGGCTATACAAATTTTGCCACCCAGGCCGACCAGTAGCATACATACATAACGTATGTCAAATGCCTTTGTGGAACATGCAAACGAAAAGAACCGGAGATTATTTCAGATCCGTAAAATGGCGGTCAGGGGGATCAGAACAGTGAACATGTTTGCGGAACTGTTATGTGTCCTATAACCCCACTTTGTGAAATCGAGAATTCTGTACATTTTGCTGTACAGCGGCTGAAAATGCTGTACGTCCAGCATACGTTTGCTTCCGAACCAACTTTCATATTGCAAATGCATTTGGATCGGACAAGGAAGAAATGGAGCTTTCTGTTATTTTGTAAGATCAAAAACGGAGCAGTTGCATATGTTCCGCAAACATGTTAGCCATTCTGTTCCCCTAACTGCCATTTTGCGGATCAGAAATCATCTCTAGTTCTTTTCGTCAACATATTTCACAAAGGCAGACAAAGGAAAAGAACGGGAGATTATTCCTGATCCGCAAATGGCAGGGGATCAGAATGGCAAACATGTTTGCGAAACATACGCAACTGTTCCGTTTTGGAACCCCACCCGTTAACTCCTCATAGAGGTTTTTACACCTGAAGCGAAATGAAGATGGAACGGTAATAAGCCGGCAAAATACCGTGATGAATTTATAATTTTAGCTTCAACCATTACACTGAAAAAAAATCATCATAATATTAATCAACCAGGAGCATAGACTTTTTTCATTACCATGATGAATTAGTTCATAGTAAATAAACCTTCTCTTCCTTAAGATAATACAAAGTTCATCTAATTTAGGAAACACCGGTCGTTAGTAGTAAGTTTTTCTTTTAAGAACTTAAGTTGGGGTTTGTATGGCTGCCATATGACTCAGTGATCCAATTTGGGTGATTCAAACATACAAACAGACTGCAACATAAATAAACATGTGTGCAAAATTTCAGCTCTGTAGCCTTCACTTCATAGCGGCCGAGAAAAACGCTCTGTATCAAACGGACAGACAGACGTCGCCCAATCGACTCACCAAGTCATGCTGATGACCCTTTCACTCTATAAGCGAAGGGTATAAAAATTACATGGCGAGCCCGCGTATAGCGAACTTTCCAGGTGTTTCTAATCGTGTAGAAAATTTGTCATATTTTCACTTATAGCCAACTTTCTATCGTAAAATTCGGTAAATCCCCGATAGAACTGGGGTGTGAATAGTAAAGGTAGAATCACTGCCATATCTTGATAGACAGGCCGAGCTGCAGAAACCTAAGTTCCAGCCGAGTCCACAATTTCGACCGTGGTCACTGACAGTTGACCTGTTGTTGTTGCTATTGCTATTGTTGTAATACGTGATACTTAAGGTGCATAGCCATTGACAATTGAGATTGGTTCATTTTAATCAGCTGATAATCCGGCTTGTATACATACATATCTAGATGCACGACCGTACGGGTAAACTTGCAAGACAAGAACCAAACGTACGTTCATTTCACACTATCCGATCACAAACACGGACGGGCGAACAATAATTACACAGCAAGTATGTATAAATGTTGCCATGCACGCTCCAAAGTTAGTGTACAATGAGGTGACTAGTCCACAAGATTAAAATGCAAGTAAAACACGCGCTAAATGTCGTCGCAGAACGCCTGAACTATCGGTAGATGCAATCGTCTTATCGGTCGTACAATTCTTAAGAATCGATCGTACGATTCTTACGAAAGAAAAACAATAGTGTCACGATTTTTTCTTTCGTAAGACGCGTTCTTACATTTTGAAATGCACAATGCTTGTCTGCTGGCCACTACAAAAGCTCTCGACGTCCATTTATTAGGCGTGCGGTTTCGTCTTGCAATGTGAAACCACCCAATGGCTAAATTCACGGATTATGACATGTCCCGCTTAAGGTATGTACTGAGTTCACCGAGCGAAAAACTTGCATTTATGGGTGAGGTTATAAAACACAACGTTGCGCAACGTTTCGCGCAACGTTTCAAATCAACCGGCCGTTACGGATCAGAAACTTCTCCCTACAAACAGATCCTCTAAGCGCCCCTTTGCGAGGCATAGCTTGATTGATTGGCAGAAATTTACAATCTGCCGTCGAACCGTGCATTTCCGCCCTCATTTATTTATTAAACTATTTATAATCAAAATAAAATGTATCTGCATCTCGTTTAAAACTGGAAATTTTAATTTTCAAGCAAAACGTATCAGCTGTGTCAATTGTCACATTTGTCACTTTCCGAGAGATGGCGATGGGAACACCAAGTCTGATCCGGATCTATGCGTTTACAGAACACAATAGGAAACGTTTCGGAAAACACGAAACGTTACGCGAACGTTGTGTTTTATAACCTCACCCTATGTCTCCCGTGAAAAATGTGCCGTGGAGACATGCCTTTTATTCACTAAAGGAATGTACTGAGTTCACCGAGCGAAAAACTTGCATATATGTTTCCCGTGAAAACGGTGCCGTGGAGACTTGGTTTTTATTCACTCAATTTAATATAAATGTTCACTCGCGTTCTGTTTGATTGTCGATGACACCCTTTCACTGCGAAATAAAGTGCAACTGCATTATTTTCGCTGGCGAAATGTCAAAAACCGGTGTGGAGACTTTCATGTGAAGTGAGTACCACCAAGCGAATTCGATTTCACGATTATCAAAATTTTGACAGTATTTGCGTGAACTGACGATTTTAGTACCTACTTTAAATTGAAGATAAATGGGTAAGGTTCTGAAACACAACGTTCCCATACCGTGCCGCGTTTTCCGAACCGTTCTCTATTTTGTTCTGTAAACGCATAGATCCGGATCAGACTTGGTGTTCCCATCGCCATCTCTCATGGATTTCACATGAACTGACGATTTTAGTATGTACCTACTCTAAGGGCCGAGTTATTTATTTTTCGATTCCCCGGTTATTTCACATTTCACGATGAAATAACCGTGGAATCGGAAAAAATACATAAAATGGCCGAGAAAAATTATGGAACTGTTTTCGGATTGTAGCTTATGGAATTCCCCAGCATTCCCCACATATTCCACGACAGTAAGGCCGCGCGCAGACTAAAGGCGTATTGGAGCGTAGCGTAAAAACTGTCGTTCAATACAAGCGTTGTATTGGGCGACAGGTTTTACGCTACGCTACGCTCCAATGCGCCTTTAGTCTGCGCGCGGGCACGATTTCAGTATCTGCGGCGCCAAATTTTGATGATGCCATTTTATTAATATTGGCCTGAAACGACCGAATCTGCAATACTTCTTCGCGAAATCGTAACGGTTCTCTAGATATTCAATGTCAAAGTTTGACATTTATATGGGGTAGTTCAGTTTTTAATGGAAAATTGGGGGTATTTTTGCTACATATTGATGTGACCCAATAGCATTGCACCAAAAGTAACTTTTTAAATGTCATTTGCCTCCCTGTCTAGCAAATTTTACAAATATATCTCGACTTTTCATATTATTAAAATCTTTGCCAAATTGGTAAAACTTACTATTCTAATGGGACTGATTAAAATTAAAACGTCAATTTGATGGCGTCGAACACTTTCCCTAATGTGTAAAGCGGAAATATCCCCTTTTTCTTATCAAATTACTTAACTGGCTTCATAAAAAAGTGATGGATTTCACGTGAACTGACGATGTTAATACCTGCTCTTATGGCGCACTCGAACCAAATTAGCCGCTTTTATAAGGTTCGTTATATCCGGACATTACTGCATTTAAAAATTTGTTAGAGAATTTCCTTGTTTTCCACCACAGTACCGATCTAGATAGCCCAATCTGAAATGCGAGTGGAAAATCAAAAAGCATGATTTGTAACGCAATCACGGCAACACTGTTTCATTATCCCATTCACGCGTGGCGACGTGAGCGGCACCACATAAGTGAACGAAAATATTCGGCTCTCGTTTACTTTTTGTAAACACGTCGGCGAAATGAAAGTTCCCTGTTCCTTCCCACCCGTCTCCTCTACAAGAATTTCAATAAATTTTAGTGACAGATTCGACTGAAAAAGCTCCAGGGACGTGTTTTGCGGGCGAACGGGGATGGGCAATACAACAATTCTTCTTCGGTTCGTTTGTCAAAGACCTTTCACTCGTTGACTCATCGACCACTGATTCGCTGCAACACAAGTCGGTCACTGCAACAACAACACAACAGACAGATTGGCAATGCACTTGCACGGATCCATTTATCTATTATCGACTCGATGCGACACCCCCGCACTCACGCTATTTGTGTACGGATAAAACAAAACCCTAAGCTGTGCGAACATCTTACCTCCGAACATGTTGACCGATTTAGTTTTGCCGATAATCCAGGATGCCGGAAACACTGCACGAACGGAAGTTGCACTATTTCAAATGACTGGGCTCACCACCAAGTCGCCACACAGGACAAAAACGTTTTTATGTCACCAACAGCAGAGCCAGAGACTGCACACTGATTGCTGCTTTGCACTTTCTTAACAAAATCCCACGAACGACTACGCGACTGTCGGTCACTTGCGCCATTTCAATGAAATTTACGACATGTCACGCACTCGTCCGCGTTTCGTGACTATCACCATCTTCTTCTGCCGCGTGCAATCACGTACACAACAATCATCGGCCAAGGGGGGCGCTCTCGCTCTCACCTCACGACAAGTCACGTTTCCCGACCGACATGTCCAATTGCCATTGACGTGTTTAGTGTTTTCGAATTTCGAGTACATACGTTGTATTCAACTACAAAACGAATGGTGGCAGATAACCAGGAGATGATTAAAATTACAACATGCAATTGTATATGAGCGCGACTGGCTACATTCTGCTCGTTTCACGATTTTTATGAGAACTTTGTTCGTGCGTGACGTTCGTTTTTTATATACTTTCGCCTTTCGCGGAGTGAGGCTTTTGAATTGCAATAAGTTTGTTGTTGCTATGCCTGGTTTATGTCTTGGAAAAACATCGAAAGTACCGAGCTTAAGCTAATATTTTTCGGATTTTAGTTATTCTAGCGACCGCTAGGTGAGGAACAGCCGGAAATGATGCGACTTCCGACAGTTTTTATTCAAAATGCCCGTGAATTTCAGTTTCTGAACATTCTCTGCATATACAGTAGGGCGTCGATTATCCGAACGTCGATTATCCGAACATTCGATTAACCGAACCAGGCAATCAGCTTTTTTTCATATGGCAGACATCGAATTAAATGAAAAATCAAGGGTGTGAAGGAAGTAATCTCTCATCTGCATCGCTTAATTACGTCGATTTTTTTTATTTTTGTTCAGTTCTAGTCTTTTAAGTGTTTCCAGTTTGTCGCTTAAATTCATATTTGGGCTATTTTCTAATTTTTCTATGGAAGCTCGATTAACCGAACTTTCGTTTATCCGAACCACCCTTGTCGACATTAGTTCGGATAATCGACGCTCTACTGTAATACAAAATTCCCGCATGAAACATGATTAACCGATTCAGGGTCGGTGGCTCATACATATTTATCCATAATTTAGGGCGAGGGCGGCCACACACGAAGCGTCCAAATCTATTTTTTGGATTCTTCGTTCTGTCAAACTCCATATAAAAAAAAGGACAACTGTCCAGCTGTATTTTTTTAAATTGAGTTTCGTTGGATTCCGAGAATCCATGGATTCCGTGTGTTTGCGGCCCAAGCAGGACATTAAGAGTATTAAATTAACAAACTCTTGGTATAAGAACGGTTACAATATATTAAAAACAGTGAATTCTTAAGCTTTTTAGACGAGCTTATAATTATTTAATCGGTTTTTATTTGAATTAGCATTGAACAGTTCATTTGTTGTTTTTGTATTTTATTTAATGTGAAAATTTTGTTTTGCCGGGAAACTAAGCGGAGCGAAGATCAACGGTGTACACGTTTATAGCTGCTAATAACACATATTTTAAGAGTCTTCTGGACGCACTTGTGCACGACGCGAGTACCCACACTCCCGTGGTAATTGCGGGAGACTTCAATGCATCAATGTCAACACCTTTGGAAGAGGAAAGGCGGGATCCATCATCGACCTTACATTCGTGAGTAGTTCCTTGGTTGCAGCTAGCGAGCTTTGTATGCACAGCAACCATCAGGGAATTTTATTCTCGATATATCACATAGGGGTATAACGATAGCTCCGATTGTGGGATGGTCTACGAGACGCTTCGCTGAGGCGTCGTTCATACAAACTCTGATAAAGGTTAACGGATCAGCGGAACAGAAGACCTTGCAATTGACTGATCAACTATGAGTAGCATGCAACGCCTCTATCCCAAGAAAGAGTTCCATCTCTAATCGGAGAGAAAACTACTGGTGGACCGAGGAGATCGCAAATAGGCGACGCGAATGCTTCAAGAGCTCGATGCCTATGCCAAGTGACAACGTTCGACACAAACGACAGAGTGCAATGATTTGCTCGAGGCTATAAAAAAGCCCGTAGATCCCTAAAACTAAAAATTTAAAGGAGCAAACAAAATTGCTTCAAATAGCTCTGTAAGAACGCGGACATAAATCCATGGGGAGCGGCTTATAGGGTGGTAATGAAGAAATTTGACAGAGAACCGGCGAGACAAAGCCTTACACCCATTAGTGGTAATTCTAACGATGCCCGGAAAGTTTATTGACGTTTTTGGAACCTGCCCAGAAGAGCGGATTTTCCCGCAATCATGGAAATGGCAAAGATTGGGGCTTATTCCGTAACCAAATAAGCCTGCTGATAAGCCCAACTCTTATCGCCCGATTTGTTCATAAGAATTATATTTAACCGGTTGTCAGAAGAAATGGAGGAGCAGGGGCGTTTATCAGACTGCACAGGGTCATGAGTTCGAATCTCATCGTGGATCATGGTGTTTTTCGAACTCACGAGCTTGTGACGGACTATGATCTCACTCATTACCTCAACAAAAAGCAGATAAGATCTTGGAAATAGGATGTCACTAACACATCCTGCGGCCTTAGTCCAATGTTGGATTGTCGCGCCTGTTATTTATTTTTTTATTATGTACAATGCTACCTTGGCGCTCGCTATGCCGAAAGGAGCGACAGTGGCAGGTTTTGCTGACAACATAGCGGTCGTAGCTGTCGCAAGGACCCGGAGTTGGTCGAAATGTACGCAAGCAATTACAATTATCAAACTGTGGCTGGGAACCGGATTAGAGCTCGCCGATCAGAAAACTGAAGCAGTCTTGATAAGCGAGCACAGGAATAAGCATTGCCTTAAAATCAGAGCCGGAGAGTGTATCATAACCTCTAAGCGTGCCGTTAGGTATGGGGGTTATGATTGACTCGAAACTAAGCTTTGGAGAGCACTTAAAGTATGTACGCGACGACCGCCACGGCGGCTCTAGCAAGAATGATGCCAAACATAGGTGGCCCGAGAACAAGTAGGAGGCTGCTATTGTCGCGCCAGTTTGGCCCAGTGCATTACGAATATCCTGTAGATCGATAATCTATCGTAGGTGTGCTTTGAGAGTGCGTTGTGCCTACCTACATGAAGCGGCCAACGTGGTAGCTGGAATGATGCCCTTGCCGATGCTAATGGACGAGACCAGCAAGCTGTACAGTGGTCGCCAAGGCGTCGCATCGGAAATGCACCCAGGGCGAAGAAACATTGAAAGGCTTGAATCTAAAGGGCAATTTTTCAACTTTAAGTCGCAATAATCGAAGTACTAGCGGGGTGAGGTACGCGGGAGGGGTATCATTCAAAGCGCACGATTTGCGGATTTGTTAGTCGCCATGAGTCACTGGTTGGGGACACATCGCGCGTTTGCGGTGGAGCAATATATAAAGTGCGGCGAATCACTGGTCCGTGCGCGTCGCGTTTTTTGAACTCTCTTCGATATTTGACGATTAAGTGATGGGCCGAGCATACAACTTATCTGGTCGTGGGTGCAAAGATTCAGGCAAGAAGGGACAACAGTCAATAGACCTACTCCTGGACCATCAACGTCAGCAACAACGCCAGAACATGTGTCTCAAGTTCGAAATGAAGTTATTCGAAATCCTCGGAAATCGATAAGAAAGATTGCGGCCTCCACAGGAATCAAAAAGTCATCAGTACATGTTATTTTGAAACAAAAATTAAAGTTCCACCCGTACAAACCGCAAATTGTTCAGGGTCTCAATGAAAGTGATTATCCTTTGCGAGAGTCCTTTGCACGAACAATGTTGTAACGTTTTCGGACACCACAGACGCTTGGTAACATTTTGTTCAGTGATGAGGCACATTTTCATATCGATGGGTAATATGTTAACAAACAAAACATGCGATACTGGAGCCCTACAAACCCCCAAGAACGCCATCAAAAACGTCTGCATTCACCGAAAATGACAGTTTGGTGTGCCATTTCAGCCAGCGGTGTAATTGGCCCTTACTTTTTTTAACCAAGGAGATAGTATGATAGACGAGTTTCTGTTACCACAATTGCATCTGTATTCGGGTTACAACATCCGAACGCAATTTCAACAGGATGGTGCTACTCCGCATACTGCTACCGTGTCGATGGAAAAGTTAAAGGCAATTTTTCCGAATAAACTTATCAGCAAGTATGGAGACATCCGATGGCCGCCTAGATCGCCAGACCTCACTCCTTGCGATTTCTTTTTGTGGGGATACCTTAAATCAAAGGTCTATAGAAACAGTCCCCGGAGTATTCAAGCCCTGCAAGAAAATATCCGGCGTGAAATTGAAGGCATTACACCAGCGCTTTGCCGGCGCGTTTTCGCAAATGTCAAGGTCCGGTTACAAAAGTGTGCTGTTAAATATGGCCGACATTTGGACGACATCATTTTCAAAAAATAAAATCCGCATTGTCTTCCTATATTTTAGAGAAATAAAATGTAGGTAGGTTTTATTTATATGGAATTTTGAAGTTGAAAACTTTCCGCTGGACACCCTTTATGAGAAGGTGGCAGGTCCGATGGGATCAGGCCTCTAGTGGCCGATGGACGCATACCCAGATCCCAGACATGTGGGTTAACCAAAAAAACGCGAACAAGAATTTTTGCATGACCCAATTCTTAACAGGCCATGTAGGGTACCGACAATATTTGCATCGGTTTAAATTAGATGACTTGCCAGAATGCCCGAGATGCAAAAGAGTGGCGGATGTCTTGTTTAATTATCTCAGATTTGGACATATCTGCAGTCAACTCGAAGCGGAACTGGGAGAAAACATAAGCCCGAGAACCTAGTGGTTCTGATGCTGCTTTCAGCAAATAACTATGGGATTCAGTAAGCACGGCAATTTGCGCCGTCCCATGAAGACGCAAATCTGCTACCCGTGGTGATAGCTTATTAGACTAAATTGGCCATGTAAAGTAATACTGAAAGGTCCCTCAGGATTAAGCGCTGACGAAAGAGGTGTTTAGGTTTAGTTGGTAAGAATCCGTCATAACTGCATGCTGGCGGTCTCTGTTACACGGCATGCAGTATCTATGCATGATTTTCCATCTGTACCCAGAAAAAAAGGCGCAGCGTATGTCAGTAGATATAAAAAATTCCTGGCCCAGAAAAACTAGGCGGTACCATGTATTCCAAGAGTTACACTTGTTTTAACGAATCAAATTGATTCCAAAACAATTAAACCATCTAACTATATTTTATTTAAGTTTGAACATACTTAGTGCGCCGCTTAGCGACAAGATCCTGACAGACCTTGCACATAATTTAACGAAAATAAGATCGAATACAATTGGAATATCTTACTGATTTTTAGGAGGATTGATGGGGATGGTAGATGAAAGAAAACAAAAGTTTTAACCGATAGGGTGTGCAAAAATTGGGGGAAGGAGGAAAACGAGTCTTTCTTCAGTTTTTTTTTGCGACTTTTTCAAAAATTGTAAAAGCTTCAGGAAAATGTTCTGAGGACGAAATAAACTACATATATAAACTGATGTGAAATACTTGGACCTTTTCTTGATAAAATGTATGCTAGAGGAGGTATTTTCGTTTTTTTAATGGCGTTGCACAATAACTTAAAAAAAAATCAAAACTGAGCCTTGAAATTGTGTGTTAGTATTCGTTGCTTCAAACAATTTGAGTTTAGTTGTTTCAGACAAGAACCCCTATAAGTCCCCCATTTATATTTTCTAATAATACATATACATATTACTCTCGCAAAAATTATAGTATGCAGCTAAATTTTGTTTATCGTCGAAAAGTCGATAACTTATCTAAATAGCTCCATTTTATACCCGTACGTACTAAACTATGTAAAAGGAAGGATACACCCATAAACGTCCATTATAAGTATTTTATAACTGCATTCCGGTAAATAGAGAAATGTATTGTAGGAAAACCCGATTGAAAATGTATCCAAGTACCCGGGTATTCATGAATCAGTAATTACCGAAAAGCAAAAAAAAAAAACAAAAAATGCAAATTAATAAAACACATTTCAATGTCATATTACGTAAACATGTTAGAAATAATACATTATAGAAAAATTAAATCTTTTAAACTAATGGCGAGAGGCAATGAATTTTGTGATCACTGAGTACCCAGGTACTGCAATTTATGCGTTATAATTAGCACGTTTACTAAAATAAAAAAAATTGTTGCATTTATATTGTTGTGAATCATAAACACAATATTCACTATATACACTCCCCGACAATAGGATAGACGCACTCAAAAATGCGAAGTAATTTTTTGAATGTTGAGAATATTTCGATTAAAATTTATATTTAATTATCTTTTGTGATGCTGCGTGTTAGCTAGCAACAATGAACCGAAAATTTACCAAATCAAAACGGCAAATTCAAGTTTATCATTTTGCGACTGTTACAAGTGCGACAATAGGATAGACGCACCTACAAAAATTGGTAGTTAAACAAATGTTTTAAATATTTTTTATAAATGTTTTATTATTAATAATGCGTATATCCTCCATCATTGCGTACGACTTCAAAAAGTCTCTTTGACAAGGAATTGTACAAACTTTTTAAGTAGTCTAATGGGACTTGTTGAAAAGCCCCTTTGATTGCCGGTATTAGTCCTTCCCTGTTTTCGAACTGTCTTCCATCCGCATAAATTTTTCGCGACAACCAGTGGCAAATTACACTTCGTCCAATTTTGGTTGCAGTTTTTAGAAAAATCCGGAAATGTATGGCAAAAACCAAAAAGGACGTACAACAAGAGCTACAACAGAACGAGAACGTAGGGCAATTATACGAGAAGCCTCGAATTCTGCGTCATCTGCTGCCAAGATCAAAGGAAAGGTTGGAACTTCTGCCAGTGTACGGACAGTACAAAGAGACAGTACAAAAAATTTATAAAAAAAAATTTAAAACATTTGTTTAACTACCAATTTTTGTAGGTGCGTCTATCCTATTGTCGCACTTGTAACAGTCGCAAAATGATAAACTTGAATTTACCGTTTTGATTTGGTAAATTTTCGATTCATTGTTGCTAGCTAACACGCAGCATCACAAAAGAGAATTAAATATAAAATTTAATCGAAATATTCTCAACATTCAAAAAATTACGTCGCATTTTTGAGTGCGTCTATCCTATTGTCGGGGAGTGTATGTAGAACAAAAACCATCAGCAGAGCATGCTTAAACGGCGTTTATACCGCATAATTTATGATAGGTCCATGAGGACTACTGCTGAAAATATGGAACGACGAGGAAATCCCCGAAGATTGGCGCAAAAGCATAATCTGCCCAATCCACAAAAAGGGTGACAAGCTGAAGTGTGAGAATTACAGGGGCATATCATTAGTTTGTACGGCCTATAAGATATTATCTAAAATTCTTGAAAAGAGAATTAATCCGTACGCAGAACGAATCATTGGCGAGTATCAAGGCGGCTTCAGACCTGGTCGATCAACGACCGATCAGCTTTTCACAGTGAAGCTACTACTCCAAAAGTGCTGGGAATATAACATCGACGTATACCAAATCTTTGTCGACTTCAAGCAGGCATACGACAGTATCGATCGAAGTGTACTGTACAACATTATGCTGAATTTTGGTATACCGGCAAAGTTAGTGCGACTCACAAGGATGACGATGACTAATACCGTCTCGCAGGTCAGAGTGCAGAATCGACTCACTGACCTATTTGAAACTCGTACTGGACTCAAGCAGGGCGACGGGCTGGCGCCGACGCTCTTCAACCTTGCTTTGGAGTATGTAATTCGAGCCATGAATATGGACAGCAGCGGAACGCTACTCATCAAGTCAACTCAATTAGTAGCGTACGCCGACGATATCAACATCATGTCTCGAAGGTTGGGTGATGCAGAAAGCCTTCTGCATAACCTCAATAACGCCGCAAAGGAAGTTGGACTACATATCAACGAAAGCAAAACAAAGGCCATGATGCAATCGAAAACAAGGACGCCAGCAAATTCAAGCATCAGAGTGGGGGACCTTAATATCGAGTATGTAGACAACTTCAACTATCTGGGTTGTAACTTATCAAAGGACGCCAACGAAAACGACGAAATTAAGCGACGGATACAACTAGCCAATAAGACATATTTCTCGGTCCTCCCTATAATTAATTCGAAACTTGCGCACAGGAACACGAAGCTCCGCGTGTACAAAACGATCATCCGACCCGTGCTATGTTATGGCTGCGAAACATGGACCCTCACCCAAGCCTCCGAAATTTTGCTAGACCGATTCGAACGAAAGGTCCTTCGGCGAATTTTCGGGGCCATTCGCGAGCGAGACCAATGGCGTATCCGGTACAACCATGAGTTGTATCAATTGTACGATGAGCTGGAAGTATCGAAAATCGTGAAGCTTCAACGTTTGCAATGGGCGGGGCATGTACAACGGATGGACGATAATCGCATGCCAAAGAAAGTGATGAACGCACAACGAATTGACGGAGCGAGGTTGCGTGGACGACCGAGAGCTCGCTGGGAGAACTCCGTAGGTGAAGACGCCCAACAGCTGCTGGGCTTCCGAAACTGGAGGACGAGGTCACGTAACCGTGACAATTGGAGGTCAACGATTCAGGCGGCCAAGGCCCGACGTCGGGCTATCGTGCCACATTGATGATGATGATGAGGACCTTATCCTAAAACGACGTATTGGAGCACTCGCTAATCGGAGGGATATTATAGTTCTTGGAGGACCTAAATAAAGGGTGATTTTTTAGGAACTTTATTTTTGACAACACTGTTTCTGGCAGCTCACGCGGGTTTCGTGTCTTGTGTTACTGTCAAACATGTTCAGTGTTGTCAATAAATTTAACAACAAATTGACTTACAAACGAACAACGCTTGCAGATAATTGAATTTTATTACCAAAATTCATACTCGGTTAAGAAAGTGCATCGTGCACTTCTTCCATTTTATGGTCAGTTCGGGCAACCTTCTGAAGCGCTACCGTGCGATGATTATGCATTTTTTTGCCCAGAATGGAAGAGCTGGACTTGACTGACATGTGGTTTCAACAAGACGGTGTCATATTTCACACAGCACGCGAAACCATGGCCCAATTGAGAGGCGAGTTCGGTGAACAGTTTATTTCACGTTTGGTTCCGGTCAATTGGCCGCCTAGATCGTGCGATTTAATGCCTTTAGACTATTTTGTTGTGGGGCTATGTTAAGGCTCATGTCTACAGCGACAAGCCCGCAACTGTTGACGCACTGGAAGCCAATATTGAAGAATTTATTCGTGAGATACCGGCCGATATGTTGGAGAGGGTATCCCAAAATTGGACCCAGCGTATGAACCATTTGAGGCGCAGCCGCGGTCAACATTTACATGAAATCTTAAAGATGATTTCATGTAAATGTTGACCGCGGCTGCGCCTCAAATTTAAATTATATAGATCGTTCTATCGACTCAAATAAAGATTTCGTACATTTTTCTGAATTTTATGTTTTTATACCCTTCGCTCATAGAGTGAAAGGGTATATTAACTTTGTCATGAAGTTTGTAACGCATTGAAGGAAGCATCTCCGACCATATAAAAAGTATATATATATGATCAGCATGACGAGATGAATCGATTGGGCGATGTCCGTCTGTCTGTCTGTCTGTCTGTCTGTCTGTCTGTCCGTCTGTCCGCCTGTCCGTCTGTTGCAGTGCGTTTTTCTCGGCCACTATAAAAGCTACGGAGCTGAAATTTTGCACACGTGCTTCTTATTGTTGCAGGCTGTTTGTATGTTTGATTCACCCAAATTGGATCACTGGGTCATGGGGCTGCCATACAAACCTAGCTCCCCAATTTGAGTTCTTCTAAGAAAAACTTTTTCATTTGTGTACCAATTTAAACCAAATATCACACAAATGTGTTTCTATATATAACACAAAATATATGCAAGAATGGATCAAATCGGATCATGGGGTCATGGGGCTGCCATACAAACTTAACCCCCCAAATTAGGTTCTTCTAAGAAAAACTTTTTTATTTGTTCACTAATTTCAACCAAATTTCACACAAATGTATTTCTATTGTTGACACAAAACATATGTAAGAATGGATAAAATCAGAGCATGGGGTCATGGGGCTGCCATACAAATCCAACCCCCCAAATTAGGTTCTTCTAAGAAAAACTTTTTTATTTCTGCACCAATTTCAACAAAATTACACACAAACGTGTTTCTCTTGATAACACAAAACATATCTAAGAATTGATCAAATCTGACCATGGGGTGATGGGGTGGCCATACAAACCCAACCCCCATTTTGGTACTTCTAAGAAACATTTGTTGCACCAATTCCACAAAACCTTGAATTAATGTGTCTTTACCAAAGCAACAAAAAAGTTAAAAACGAATGGAATCGTACTGTGGGGTCATGCTCCCGCAACCCCAATAAAATTTCCGAGTAAATATTTTTATTTGCCCACTCATTTCAACCAAGCCCAAAACTTTTGTCAAGACGGAAGGAAAAGAATGAGGAGGGGGATTAAATACAAGTCATAGGTACGCCCGAAAAAACTTTTAGCCCAAGCGAAGGGTATCCAAATTTCGCCCGCGCCCGAAATTAGCCTCGGCCCCCGGGGTTGGCGAGCGAAGCGAGCAGGGGGCGAAGCCCACTAGTTTTTAGTTAAATAAAATCCGAAAGCTCTTAAAAAGTCACCCTTTACAAGTTTGGACAAAATGTGATGACTTGACAAAAGATTTATGTTGTCAGACGATTCGTAAATATTTCGTCAGTAAAATATTCGAAAGCGATATGAATTAAAAAAAAAACGAGACCGAGGCTAATTTCGTGCGCGAGGTTTGTATGGCAGCCCCATGACCCCATGGTCCGATTTGATCCATTTCCACATATGTTGTGTGTCATCAATAGAAAGACATTTGTGTCGAATTTGGATGAAATCGGTACACAAATAAAAAAGTTTTTCTTAGAAGAACCTAATTTGGGGGGTTGGGTTTATATGGCAGCTCCATGACCCCATGCTCCGATTTGATCCATTCTCACATATTTAGTGTATCATCAATAGAAATACATTTGTGTGAAATTTAGTTGAAATTGGTGCACAAATAAAAAAGTTTTTCTTAGAAGAACCTAATTTGGGGGGTTAGGTTTGTATGGCAGCCTCATGACTCCATGGTCCGATTTCACCGATTCAAACATACAAACTGCCTGCAGCAAAAAGAAGCCTTTGTGCAAAATTTCTGCTTCATAGCTTTTAAATTGGCGGAGTAAAACGCGCAGCAACAGACGGACAGACGGACAGACGGACATCGCCCAATCGACTCCCCATGTTATGCTGATCACATATGTATACTTATTATATGGTCGGAGATGCGTTACAAACTTCATGACAAAGTTAATATACCCTTCGTTGACTCTACGAGCGAAGGGTATAAAAAACAGATTTTAAATCGGGCTACAATTCATACAAAATAATAAAAGAAAGGTGAACAACGTTCGATTCATTATTCTACGGTCGCCCTATCGTTAACGAGACGTAATCGCAGAAACAATTTCCCAAACACCAAATTTCAACAAGATGGTGGGTTTATATCGTTCGAGGGATTTTGGCAGTGGCTATTGAAAATATACATCCATCTTATCAGAATTCTTTTTCAAACTTGCCTTCTTATGGTGATGTTTTGCTGTAGGATGAACCAGACAAATCACGTAAATTACAAGCTTCCATAGCTTTAGGTCCTAACAGGTGTATAGTGTACATAAATATTTTTCTGCGTATTATTAGCATCTACATATGCTTTCGGTTAACTGAAATTATACATTAGTCTTTAAAACTATTGTTTTGCAATTTACGGTGTGCATGCATTGGATGAGATTGCATAATTCAACGTTAATATCTTTTTTTAATTTTAATTTTCAATCTTCTAAAGAAACTCCAAAATTTTTTCTTCATTTTAAAATTGAATAACATCTAAATTATGTGTTAATTCCCTGATTCCCTGCCAACCCATAGTGCTCACCATAATCCTATGATTTATGATTTATCGTCTAACTTCTAATCAAAAGAACTGAATAAGATCCAATATTTAATCATAAATGACTATATTTTTCAAATTAGGCTATTGTTAACTCTCTAGCCTCTATCAAAAACGCATTTACATTATTTATTCATACAAAGAATTTTTATTCTAAGTATGACATCATTGTCCGTATGCATATTTGCAAGAGTTTATCGAACCAACATTCTAATAAATGATGATGTTACCCTTTTGGGTCAATGCATTGTTTATCC
The DNA here is from genome assembly GCA_949715475.1 of Microchrysa polita. Classification (NCBI taxonomy): domain Eukaryota; kingdom Metazoa; phylum Arthropoda; class Insecta; order Diptera; family Stratiomyidae; genus Microchrysa; species Microchrysa polita. The sequence continues at coordinate 125,271,430 of OX454415.1, read as the reverse complement.
GCGCCATCAGACGGAAATGGTTGAATTTATGTAGAATATTTTTTTTTATAAAGTTGTCATATTGCATCGGACATTGAAATTTTACCGAATTATAAAGAAAAAAACACAAAAAACCACATTTATTTTGCTAAATATTTAACTTATGTATATGAATCTTATAAATATTTTCTTTTGTTTCCCGAATTGAATCGCAAATTTATTATACACATTATATTTGCATAACAGTTATATTTAGGGTGAGAAAAAAAGTCACAAATGTGGATCTTACGTCTTGTCAATTTCGGATTAAAAGAATATATGAATTTCGATTAATACCATAGAATATTTTCAAATCAATGAATACAAATGGAAATGGTCGGAGGATATCATTGGATTGGTTGCTTGGAACTTCGGAATTAGGAATAGATAACCTATGTCATGTCAACATCATTGTACATGGGGTATAGAAGGATTTATAATCATTTGAAAAATTATTATAATAGTTTTGTCTTTATTGGAAATCAACCTTTTAGCGTGAAATCTTATTGATTTGAAAGCGATCATACTGTTTGTATCCCAATTATTTTTTTTCATTCTTTGTATTTCTTATGCTGGGATGCTTTCTTAATGACGCCATAACTTTTTGATTTTGTCGTTCTTGTTTCTGCTCCCTCAATATTTTCAAATTGATTTATTTCAGCCTGTTTCGATCTAAAGTGTATTATGGTTTATCATGTTGGGGTGGTTTTTTTAAGACAAGATTTAATCCCTTATTGATAGTACATTTATTTATTTATAATTTATATTTTATAACAATAAAAATACCGAAAGCGTATCTTAAGATAAAGCAAAATGAAGTATAATGGGGAAAATAAGCAAAAAAAAAAAACAATTAGTAACCAAAGATAATTCAGCTGGAAAGAAAAAAAATACAAAAAATTCAATTATAAGAAAGAAGAGATTAAATATTCAATGAAAGCAGGAAAAAAAATATTTAAACTCAAAAACTAAAGTTCTACAAAAAAATTAAATAAAGCTAACAATTCAAACCAAATTATATGTTAAAAATTAAATAGAAGAACCCAGTTTTTGAAATAAAGTTTGTTTAGTAGAAATAAAAGGAAGAGTATAACGCACCAAGCTCCAAGCGATCGAAGTCCCGCATAGCTCTTGGAAGTGGAGAATTGATGAAAGTAGCTAGCGAAGAAATTGAAGGGTCAAAAACTGCATTAGAACGAGTTTTGTTTAAAGAGAACCGAAACCTTACATCTGCAATTAGTGTAGAATCGACAAGACCATTTTACATAGTTTGAATAGGAAGCATTGATCAAGAAATGTTCGGCGTTTTTCTAAAGGAAGAACATCTATTAGTGATAGACGTTCAATATGGACGACTTGGCAAGTTATATCGATACATTAAAGATTTAGAGAACTTTCTTTGTACGAGTACTTCCTCTAAAGCTTTAACAGAATTATCATATAGTCTAGTACAAATAGCTCAAAACCCAAACATCCAAAAATAAAAGAAATTTTTGATGCCAAATTGTTGAATACACTGCCTAATATACGCAGTAAAAAGTTACATAAATTTGCGCCATGGGTTAAGGGGGGAGGGGGTGGCAAAGGGGTGAAAATTCAGTTTCTTGCAAATATCTGGAAAAATATGAGTCTGACCTTAAAATGAGCTGAGGACAAAACAAACTACATAAAATTACCTTTGTAATGATATGTAACACTCTAGACATTTTCTCAGAAAATTATACCCTAGACCCAAAAGTATTATAGTGAATTTACATTTTTTGAGTTTTACGTTTCGTACTGAAACTCTTGATAGAATGGACCTACTGTCGTAAGATCTTGTCCATATATTGATAGCAAAATTTTTTTGACTCGTACCAAAAATTGGAGTGCTCCGACCATTGACGCCCCCCTCACTCCTCCTAACATTTTTCAAAAAGGCATGCCTCTAGCTTCTTTTCAAATTGAGCCAGGCAGATAAAATTTGGTGAGGTGCCTAGTCTAAGCCCCATTATGCTTTTTACCAAAAATTGTTACCATCCGATCAAAACTAAGGGTACTCCCCATACAAAGTCAACCAAAATTCTAAAAAAATTCACATTTTTTCACTTCTAAATTCTATCTAAAACGAAAAAATAAAATTTATTTCTTAGAACGTCATTATAACAGTTAATTGTAGTCTTCTTAATGTATATTCAAAAGTTTGTAGCAGAGCGTGCCCTACAAGTACGAAAAATAGGGTTTGATGGTTGCTAGTACACGTTACTCGATATTATTCGGAACGAGCCTTTGAACTAGTATCAATGACTTTCAAACACAATTTGTTTAAACTTGTAGTGTACGCTTTGATGCAAAATTTTGAACATACATTCAGAAGACTACAATTAACTATCATAATGACTTTCTTAGAGATAAGTTTTATTTTTTCATTTTAGATAGAATTTAGAAGTGAAAAAATGTAAAATTTGTTAGAATTTTCGTTCACTTTGTATGGGGGGTACCCTTAGTTGTGATCGGATGGTAATAATTTTTCGTGGGGAGCATAATGGAGCTTAGACTAGGCACCCCACCAAATTTGATCTGTCTGGCTCAGCTTAAAAAGAAGCTACAGGCATGCCTTTTTGAAAAATGTTAGGAGGACTGAGGGGGGCGTCAATGGTCGGAGCACTCCAATTTTTGGTACGAGTCAATTTAATTTTGTTATCAATATATGGACAAGATCTTATGACAGTATGTCCATTCTATCAAGAGTTACAGTGCGAAATGTAAAACTCAAAAAATGTAAATTCACTATAATACTTTTGGGTCTAGGGTATAATTTTCTAAGAAAATGTCTAGAGTGTTACATATCATTACAAAGGTAATTTTATGTAGTTTGTTTTGTCCTCAGCTCATTTTAAGGTCACACTCATAGTTTTCCAGATATTTGCAAGAAACTGAATTTTCACCCCTTTGCCACCCTCTCCCCCCTTAACCCATGGCGCAAATTTGTGTAACTTTTTACTGCGTATATAAGGCAGTGTATTCAACAATTTGTCATCAAAAATTTCTTTTATTTTTGGATGTTTAGGTTTGGGGCTATTTTGAACCAATTGTACTGGACTAATAAGTAAGAGACCATAAACCACAGAGGCGAACTCCAATATACTGCGAACTAACGATATAAATAAGCTAACGGAAGTATGAATCGTCCGAAAATTACACGATCAATGAATTATAAAACCATATAATTTAGACGCCCTGATGACAACGTCAGAGACGTGTTCAGAGAATCGAAGCTTGGGATAAAAAATGACGCCTAGGTCATTCTTATCTGAGACCACTTGTAGGGGAACAGAATTAATATGGTATACATAAGAAATCTGATCGGATTTCAATGAGTACACCATCCCAGCCACACAAATATCCAATAAATTTAAGTTCGATTGTAAAGCATTGCAATCGGCCAGGCATGAAATTGTTGAAAAAATTTTGCTGCCATCTGCATACAGCAGAGATGGGCAGCTAAGGCAAGAGGGCAAGTTATTCACGAAGAATGTGAATAATAATGGGGCAAGAATAGAGCCCTGAGGCACACCAGACAGCTGCCCGAAAGAAGACGAGATAGAGTTAAGGAAAGCAACTTTTGCAGTACTCTCATGGAGATAGGAACATATCCACTTTATAGCCAATGATGGTATGCCAAGATCAGTCAGCTTCCTTAATAAAATATTGTGGTTGACCGTGTCAAAAGCCTTAGCAAAATCGATATAGATGACATGCACATCATCTTGCTTATTAAAGGATTTGGCATTAAAGTTAGTCAATTCAACCAGGTTAGTTATTACTGATTTTTTTTTGCAAAAACCAATTTGTTCAGGATAAATAAGGTCACCGAAGTTGCTGCGTAAATATAATCATACATGCATGAGCATGAGCATCTCTCTTGACTACCGTAATTCCTAGTGGAGCATGGTGCGTTGGTGACTACCGTGTGTTGTGTAGTCATCAACGTTACAAAGACAATTTGAATTTGGAGTGTGATACGGTTGTCAGCCATACCACTTCCTAGTCGCATTGTAAGTTTATTATTCTACGGCCACAGAGCACGACGAGCATGAGCATACTATAAGAATAATCTTATCTTATATGTAAAAATGAACCGTGATTTCTTTGCCACGCATAGGCTCGACAACCGCTGGACCGATTTGGATGATTCGTTTTTTTTTGTTTATTTCATCTTACGCTGGATAAGGTTTAAAGACCGAGAAAATTTTGAAAATCTCAAAGGAAGTGCCGGTAAATCGAAATACCATTTTGTATGGGAAACACCTGTTGCAATCAAGTTTTCATCGACAACATTTGAATTTAATGGAAATATTCAGTTGTTGATGAATCAAATACAGTGTAACTCCGATAAATTGTACTACTCCTTCACTGGACTCACCACAAAATTATCTAAAGGGTCGTCGGAGCCTCTTTCTCGATCAGTGCACAGGGGGATCAGAGATAACCGTCATCCTAGATATTAGAGAGTTTTACACTGACGTATAAAAAAACGTATACGTAATTCCCGATTTCCAAAGAAAAATTACCGCGCGAATCGTACGTAAAACTTATACGAGAGATTTCATCTAATTTGACAACAGCTAAAAATCGCGACCCGACAATTTTGACTGTTTAAAGACATCAAATACACGGAAATATGTCCATGCCTCCTAAGGACATATGCTAAATTATGATATACTGTTTCGTATACGATAAGCAAGCGAATTTTTATATGGAATGTCAAATTATGTCGTATTATTTCCAACGGCTTGCTAAAACTCTCTATTAGCCACAGCAATTTCACGATACTTTTTTTCTCAACGGAAGTGGCGGTAAATCGAAATTCCATTTTGAATAAGAGTCACTTGTTGCCATGAAGTTTTCATCATAAGTAGTATATATATATGATTCGAAGCGATTAAGGGTCTATCTATATAGAATAGTGGTAAGAGTGTTGGATGGGGTTATATAACATGGGGTAAATATCTCGGCTATAATAAGCCTGAGCGTTCAATAAAACGTTGAAGTTGACCGCGTCCTCCAGGTCTCCCAATTCGATAAAGAAGTATGTCCCCAGAATCGATCTTATTCTCTCTGATAAATTTGAGCAAGCAACTACAAAATGGAAGATACTCTCCATTGGATTCACATCCCCGCAGTTTGTGCAGAGTTCGTTATACGGAAGATGAAGCCTTCGCATTAAGGGGGTGTTAAGGTAAAGAGCATGTTTTCGGCATTTTTTACATGTTACCACTTGCTATTAGGAATATTAGTATTTTTTATAGGTTTCTTAAAGAAATAATACTCTGGCTGATAAAACGTTTTAATTTTATTTTACATATATGTAGAATATTTTTTTTTGTCTTATGTTTACATTCCTGTCCTCAATTGCTTCGTCTTCTTTGTTTCATTACTTTTTCCCGTATTTATTATAATTTTTCTTGCTTTTCTATGTATTAATTTTTTTGGTATTAATGGTTTTGCTGTTTTCTTCATAATTTTTAAATTATTATAAATTTGTATATTATTGTTATTTTTATAAATTTTTGTTTATTTATGCATATTTATTTTTGTTACTAGTTTGTTTTTACATTTTTTTCTTACCATTGATTTTTGCTTACTTATTATCATTTTTGACATTGGAAACTAATTTTTATAATTAAAGAATGTATTTTTGGAGAAAAAATAATAAAACAACTGAACTTACTGTTTGAGATTTTATCGTCATAAATAGTCAAATAAATGGTATTCGTCATGTACTATTTATAATAATTAAAGAACGACTGAATGGATTTCCTTGATCCTAAGAATCGTTAGATTTATCCTTCTAGAAAGAGGACTATACGAAGCTCACCAGGTCAGCTTCTGAGCTGTGCAGCTTCAATATTAGGTGCACTTTTGGCCATCCCGTGTAGTTTTAAGTATCGAAACTTGATGTTCTGTTAACCTAAAATACACGGCATGCAAACATAAAAATGTGCTTGTTATTGTATTAAAAAAATGACAGGTACATATTCTCAATATGTTCACCAATAAAATACCGTTTCAGGCCTATTGTAAACACTTCCCATTTTAATTGGCGCCCAAGGTGTTTTAAGAGTCTTGTTACAATGGTCAATACTTTATTACTAATTTTAAACCAGTGCGTAAACCTATTAACAAAAGTAGTCAGTAAAATAGATAACCCTGAACGTTAGTCAGTAAAATAGATAACCCTGAGGACAAATCTAAAATCTTACCATCAATTCATAAAATTATCGAAACAAACAACCGACTGAAAAAAAATTAACTTTTACAGGCCCATGACATACAACACAATTCGAATTTTTCGATTATTTCTTGAGGAAAATTTTACACGCAGTCGAAAATCGCAGAATGGTGCTAATGACCTCTTTCTCGTATGTATGAAAAAGAACAACTTCCATCCCAAAAACTCTGAGAATCTCGCATCCTATGCGGTACGTTTCTAAATCTCACTGTTCTTCTTCATTTCGTTACCGTCGATGACGACGACGTTGTCGAGAAAATGCTATAAAAGATGTATTATGGACCACAAACAGCAAGTTTTTGGGGGATCTAATTAAGTGATAACCTGGAGCGACTGATGGCCGAGCAAGCTCGCGGTCGTTAACTGCGATCAAGACGATGATGACCGCCACACCAGCGAGTTCTTTGTCGACTTGGCTTATATGTATGTGATAGACATCACGAAAAAAACTATAGTTAAATTCCTCTTTTGTGTTGCACTAGGATGAGTAATTTGTTGCAGAGTTCAACTTAATTTTATATTTCGAAGAGTTCAAAGTTGAGATAAAAGATACCGCATACGATGGCGAAAAAGAAGGCATAAAACTTTTACGCGAAATAGCTCAAACAAAATTAAATGTATTTCATTGTTTCAGAGTCAATTTATCGGCGTTCTTCTTCTCACGTGTTTTGAGTTGATACGGACATTTAAGCTTTACAGATATTTTGAGAAAATTAATAATATAGCAATTCGAATACGTTGAAACTTTACTCCATGTATGCAATACATATTTACTTTTTATTTGAAAAATTTACACGTTACATTATAACGGCAAACGTATGTAAAGTACTCGTTCCTTTAAAACAAACAACTTAGGCCAGTAACCTGATGTGCATATTTCGAACGTGTCCGCTATAAATGGGCGTGTAATTTCCCGGGTTTCATCGATGCCTATCCGCATCGATGAGACCCGGGATAGGCATCGATACAACCCGGGAGATAAGCAAAAAGCGGATCGTTTCCTAATGTATCATATTAAAAATTAAATACTCATATTAAAAATTAAATACTCTTTGGCCAGATTTCTCATAGCTCTTATTCAGTACCTGTCGTCTGGTTAGTCTTATCGCATAGAGAAGACACACACAATATTCAGAAAGCTTTTCCAGAATTTTTGATCATTTTGCTTATAGCTACGCCATATTTTGCTTGGTTACGTCGCTTAGATTGAAAAAATCATAGCGCACTTTCATCCAACGGCGCAAATAAGCAAAAGATAACATAAATAAGCAAAATTAACAAAAATGCAATTCAATATAATGGAAAAGCTTTCTGAAAATTGTGTGTATCTTCTCTATGCGATAAGACTAACCATTCGATAAGAGTTCTGAGAGAATGGCCCATTATCAATTAAATCAAATTTTAATGGCTTATTGGCTATATTTCCTCGTCAAAGATATTCTAAAGCTGAAACTGACTTTGAGTACATATACTCAAGGAACTGTAATTTTAAAAAACTTACTAATTAGGGAAACGTAAAGAACAACTTTGTGTGCATCATTTTTTCTAAAGTTAGACGTGGTGTTCGGAAAACACATTTCAACCTTAGTGTATATTAATTTAATTAGTGCATAGTAGTTTATTATTTTAATTTTGACTTATTTCAAAAGAGGTCCAAAACGTTAACATGCTACAAATCATATCAACTTAGCAACGATACTTCTGTCTCACGGTCGATTCCGTCGAAATGGCAAGAATAAATGAAGAAACAGTGAAAGCGCTATTTATTTTTTCGCTTTCTATCGGACAATCAAGCAACTAAAAACAAGCAAACTTCAAGAAACAATTATTAATCTTCGTCTAAAATCGCGAAACGCAAACATGATTTTACATTCTTAAAACACTCATCATGATAGTGGGGCTTGCAATATAATCCCCGGGCAGAGCCTCGCATCATGAAGATTTGGCTGATAATATTTTTGTATACGTATACACTGGTAGGTTACGTACACCTTATACAATTCATAAAAAAAAAATCAACCACCAGGCAACATGCATGTACGAGTATTTACAATGCGTCATTTACACTATAGCACTCGCGCAATGTATTCAACGAATGGAAAGACGCTAAAATTGAGATCGTGATTGATGTGTCGGGATCATTGTTTGATTTATACGAAAACAGAGCTATTGATGAATTCCATAAGATTATTACTTCTAGCGCTGTGTATTCTTCTAGAAGTAGGAGACGGCATAACTTATCTCTGTGAATGGCCGAGACCTGGCGGGGAATTAATGGAGTATATCGCGGTATATCGCGTTGGGGTGATTTGAACATTTTATGTGGATTTTTGCCGTGCAAGTTCATTCAAGATTATTGGAAAAAAAATTATTATTGTTATTAGGTTTATTGTTATTGGGCAGTGATTATAGATTCGCTTATTTATTATTCTAGTAATATGCTTAAAGGCATAAGACATTTACATATTCAACGGGTGCGTGTAAAATGATGTTTTTGTACTGATTTATAAGTAAATTGGAGAGTTAACTTTTTAAAATCTATTGTAGCTGAAAATTCTATCATTTATTTTACTAATAAAAATGTTAATGGGAAAGGTCCCAAAATGGACACAAATTTAACACTTAGCAACTAACAGTCAATGATAAGTACGGTATTTGGTCGGCAAAAATCATATATCTCTGGATTTTTGCAGGATTGTTGTGGACGGCCCTCAGATTATAGAGAAAAGTCCGGATAGATAGGGGGTTTTGCAACATGGAAAAAAGAAGCCGATTAGGTTGATCTCTGCGCAGAAATTGGCTCCATTTTATTGATGAATGTGTCTATTTAATCCTTTCAACTGAAAACATTATTGGTAAAGACAACTGATTGATATAAAATAGAATGTTTATTATAAAGGATTCTGTAAAGAATTATTAAGTCATTCTATATATGTATCTAGACGCCTGTAACAACCATTTGTAGTGTTAGCAATGCGACAATATCTCAGGTTGGCCGAGTGGTTAGCACGTAGGACGGGCAATATGATAGTCATCGGTTCGATGCTAGCTGCGAGCTGTTTTTTCCATTAGATATGAATGCCACCCTATAAACTTCCTATAGTTGGCACAACTACTTATTCTTTTCACGTTGGTTACCGGAGCAAACGCGAGAAAATGACGATATAAGATACATGATGTATGCCTTTTTTGAAGCATAATTTAGTGATACAGTAAGGTTCTATTGAGTTAGAAAACGGCGCCAATTGTCATTATTGAACATTCATTTTTATTCATTATTCAGCTTTTATACCCTGTAAAGTGCTCCTATTACTATTGGAAGAGAATATTCTATGAAGTATTAAATAAATAAATAACAGGCGTCACAATCCAACATTGGACTAAGGCCGCAGGATGTGTTAGTGACATCCTATTTCCAAGATCTTATCTGCTTTTTGATGAGGTAATGAGATCAGCATCACGCTCAGCAGTGTTATTTATCCCCATAAATGGGTACTCGTTTAACATCTGAGTGAGATCATAGTCTGTCACAAGCTCGTGAGTTCGAAAAACACAATGGAACACGGTGAGATTCGAACTCATGAGCCTGTGCACCGAAGGTGCGCGCACTAACCGCTCGACCAGCCAGACTACATGAAGTATTATAGGGCAAAATTGTTAGTTGCGTTTACGAACAAAAATTGTTAGTTGGGTTTACGAACCTACCGAACGTAAATAAAGTATTATAAAATATTCCATCCCATTGGGCCTGTGCAGACTCTTTCCTTTTTCGTTCGTTTTCGTCAATTTGACAATTGAAACTTGGGATGTCTGCGCCATTGAAGAAAGGCATTTATTCTAGAACTCGATCATCGATGTTGAATATGTCAAAATCGAAGAGGAATGGATGGTAAATTGCAACTCATTCAAGTTAAGTTTTACGATCGTTTTCACTTTCAACATTTTTATAATTTGTTTTGTGCAAGATTCGTGAAGTAAAATTTATCGGCGGCCTTGTGCCTGCGACTTGAGGTAAGAGTGTTTTCATTTCTAAACGATTGGATAAGTGCTAAATGATGACATTTAGTTTAAAAATTAAAAAATGTCAACTAGTATTGCGATATCTACAGCTGCTTATTTATGCGTCATGACCCAAGTCGCGACAAATATCAAACCTAACGATAAATGATAAACAAATGTGGACAGATTGGGTCATTCATCTCTTCTGTTCACTTGTTGCAATCAATGACAAGTTCAATGTTGAAAGTGGAAACGGAACTCGAAGACGATAGGGAAGAAAGGGGCAGGTTTGGAAATTATGTAAACCATTTTTCTAAAGAAAGTGGAATTTGATATAGTTTCTTTTCTGTCTCCGACTATTTGCAGCTTTTGTCGATTTGGAAATAATCGCTAAAAACTCACAAAATATCCCTTCTTCCCCCCTCTCCATTTTCCGAAATTGCGGTCCCTTTATCGGTTAGTAATTTTTATCCTTATAATCATAGGGCCATCCCCAACAATGCTGCAAAAAATATGTTCACAAATGTGATGGGGATTTTTTTTTGGGTTTTAATGTTTTTTTGGGGTGCTGACCACGAATATATTCATGGACAGGTTTTCACAAAAAATTACAGTTTCAGAGTTATATGCCAAAAAATAAAAAAATCTGGCACTGCTCCGCAACGAAATTTTGGTGGGAAGCTGCGGATTCGAGCTCAGCATTCCAAAAAACATAAGAAACAAAAAAAAAATTTTGTAATCTCAAATCACGCAATGACTACACTACACTACACGGTATCCTATTGATTCCTAAATAAATTAGCCTTACTTTATTTTTTTTCTATTTGAAGGATATTTTAATTGTACTACCATTTCCTACTATATCTTCGAAATCTCTGTTTTTGTCACTATATATGAAAAAAAAATGAAATTCGACATACGGGTGAATTTTGAATGTACCGATTCTATTCTCACGCACTGTGGCTCACTTGCTTGAGTCGCACTCTACGATGCTAGTAATCTAGCGGTGCGGAGATCGAATCTCGGCGTGTTCCAAAATTTCCGAATATGTGCGGATTGGAAATATATAGTGCTGCAACATAAATGAAACGTTGACTCGAAATAACCAATAAACAGCTGAGTGAATGCACCCATGCCCCACAAGGGGTTACGCGGTACATAGAAGAAGATTCTATTTTTTAGTGGTATTTTAGTCAGAAGAAATACTGCCTTGGGTATGGATTTCGAATCAAACCCAAATCACTTCGAAGATACCCTAAACCCTAGCAATATATATTTCCAAACAGGTCCTATTCGTTCTCATGTACTAGTTGGCTATGGGGCTATGACCATATCTGAGAGCCCTGCTAAATTAAATAAAATTAATCATAAACACACGATAATTTCGAGTGATATAAAATTCCTGTTCACTGCTTAACATTCATTTGTATGCGGATGGATAGAATTTACTAACGAAATTAGTTTTACGATCGTGAGTGAACTATACAAGATACGATCTAGACAAGTTCAACCATGAGAATGACCTAACCACAGATGCCACACGCAAATTGCCCAATTCGTCTGATCAATAATAAAGGTGGGTATAGCTAATCTGGGGCTCATCCGCTCATGGCTCAGCTGATGTATGCACGGATTATAGAATGAGCTCCATATAACCATGTTGGGTATGGTGCATAATGTATCCGTCATCTGACAATCAAATCATGGACACAAAATGGAACAGTACCGCAGATAAACTAGAATATTTGCCGCAGACAATCCTGAGAAAAACCCTCTATTTTTCAACCGGTTCGCGGGTTGTTTTGAAAAAAAAAAAACAAACAAAAATCTGACGTTATGATGTTATACAAAATCCCATATAAAAGATTTCACAATTTCTCTTTATAGCGCACACAGCAGAGTAGCATATCGTGCAAATGGCCACATTACCACACCCCATCGACAAAAACATAAGGCAAGAGTTTCGCGGCCTCATCATCAGCAACCCGCAGCGGCCAACAGCCAAACATGAGCCGCGCAAAGAAGTTCAACATCAAAGTCAAGGCCAAATGAAATTGCAATTACACTTATACGAATTGAAGTTGCCAAGAGTATGGCCAATATAAAACAAAAGCAAAATGTTGGAGAAGAAGACGAAGACGGCCAAGTAACCATCGCACGTCCAGTGATGAGCCAAAAAGTGGATTCTGAACTTCTTTAAAGCGCCATATCATGCCTCTCGCGACCACATCATGGATCATATACGTATTCGGACTCGCATACTCAGCCTCTATTAAAGAGCTATCCTGACTTCGATTTACACTCGATGCTATGCCATATTCAGAAGGAGTGCGTGTGTAGTTAGGGCTCGTACAATTTAGTTCTTTTTGAATTTGAAATTAAGATAGTCTCCTGTGGAATTTTCATATTCACGTGCATTAAGTCAGGATGGGTGAGTAACATGATTTCACAATCAGCGTATGCTGTTATGTTCGTTTTGCAATGCGAAAAAGTTTCTTTAATTGCAATTTTAATAAGCACATTGATTTGCTGACCGGGTTCGTCTAAAATATAGTACGAAATCTGTACTATGAAAATGGAAGAAACCTCTAAAAGACTATCCATCTAGTAGTTCGCAATATATCCCCCAAAATCCAAGCATAAGTAATATTTCCCCTGGTCAAAATTCACTCAGTCTAAATGGTTGCATTCAACGAAGCAGAAAGTGCTACCCTCATTCCAGCAATTTTCTAATGAATTTAGTTCGTTGAATGCGTTCAATAACTAAAAAGATAGATTTTTTCTTAACCAACAGCTAAAGGCCTGAATAGACCTCGGGTCTTGTCCGCTGCGATTTTCTCAATGAAAATGCTTACTTACTGTCGTGGAATATGTGGCAAATGCTGGGGAATCCCATAAGCTACAATCCGAAAATGGCTCCATAATTTTTCTCGGCCAGTTTATGTATTAATTTTGGATTCCCCGGTCATTTCATCGTGGAAAATATCTAATGACTGGAGAATGTTCCACGACAATATGTATTTTCATTGAGAAAATCGCAGCGGACAAAATTTTCATTGTCATTCCCCCCGAGGTCTATCCAGACCTTGAGGCGGAAATGGACATTGGAGCTAGGAAAGGGGGAATATATATAAATACATTAGTAAATGAAAAGATTTATTCTGACTCATGGATTTTCATCGGTTGAGTTTCGTACCATAACAATTGTTTAGAATTTAACCAAGAACATTTTTGTATAAATCGAGAAAAAAAGTTGATTCATAATTTTTGTCTTGTCAGTTATGATTCTAAGAGGCACCACAGACCCTCCGATCAATCGGCCAGATTTTTTGATTGCGAGATAAATCGGAAGGTGTATGGGACCATCGGATTCAATTTTTTTATTCGACATTTGGAACGTATTGCCAATGCAATTTTCCGTACAAGCTGTCATGACAATCATGTGTTCTCAGTTGCTGATTGTTTTACATAAACCTGTGGTCGTTGTTCATGTTGTGGTTGTGGCGGTCAAAGTAGCAATGGATGTCCATATTCCAAAAATGGTATAATTTTCGCTATTTCGTGTTGTGTCTTGTGAACCGTGAGACTGTCTATTTCAGATTGCCCGATAAATTGCCTAATGTATGTGCTGTACGGGCGGCAGATCGATTGTGGACAATCGATGGGCCGAGAAATCGTCAGGTTTGTGGCGCCCTTAAGAATAAAAAAAGTTGTTGGAAGGTATTCTAGTTTTTTTTTCGACGGTAGGTGGCGTAATGTTCTCAAGTCACATTTAAGAGCTCTTGGGTTTTTCCTCTAAAATTTGCCGTTTAATTTTTCCATTGTAGACCGAGGCTAATTTCGGGCACGACCGAAATTTGAACACCCGTCACATTTGAATGAAACTTAAGCTTCTTTTGTGTTAATGATTTCTACCGCAGCCCTATGACGTATTTCGAATCCATCCGTTTCTGGATATGTTTTGAGGCTTTACTAGGAACACATTTGGGTAAAGTTTTGTTAAGATCGGAGATCGGATTAAAAAGAAAAAATTTTTTTTTAGAAGAACCTAATTTTCAGGGGTTGGTTTGTATGAGAGCCCTATGACGTATTGCTTCGATTTCATCCGTTCCTAGATATGTCTTGAGGCTTTACTAGGAACACATTTGGGTAAAGTTGGGTTAAGGTCGGATCAAAAAGAATAAAACAAAATTCGTGGCTATAAATTTAAAATGTTATTTTTGTTATAAGATTTTCTAATCGTCCCTGTGCTTCCGGCTTCCTTCTATAATATTAATGATATTTTGTAAATTAACAACATCTAATGCAAGCATATGTGCACAAATAAAAGTTACGCGACATTTTGTTGATTGCTGCGGTGACAGTATTAAAAATGATATGAGCGTCAGCGTTCATAAAGGTCCACTTATCATTTCATGTTTGTTCTCCATGGGCTGGTTGCGCGATTATAAGCAGAAAAAGCATTCGCTAAACACATTTGCTTATACGTACATAACGTAAATGTACAAAGTGCTCATTAATTTGCATTAGGCCAGAATCTGAAGCTTGTGAAGAAAAGACTTATTTTGACATGGGTACTGGCTGCAGTACATATGGACGTTCATGAGCATAAATAAATGATTAACTGCTTTGAAATGTGCAGAAACTACTTCTTCGGCGGAAGACCTTACAATGTTTTGCAACAAGAACGTTAATCCCGAGAAAAGTCACAATAATACAGCAGATACATTCAAAACGATAAATATGCTTTCTTTCGTTAGAATTGCGTGTTTTGTATCCAGGGAAACTCTATTGCTAACATAATCAAAGTAAATTTCAGCAACCAAATATAGTTACTTTATACTCAAGAAGCACACACATATTTAAGAGTTCTGCACTCAACCTAACTGGCTCTTGGACTATAACCACAACAAATCATTCACATGGAGTTGTATATGCCATGCAGATTAGTGTGGACAGCGGTCAATGATGCTTGCCTGATGCTGGACGACGAACCTTGACCCCGCGAGCAGTTTACCAAACCGCGCATAGCGCATTTACTTGACTGATGTTGATTGTGTGCGTGTTATAGTCATGACAAAAAAGACTCTGTTCTGTGGGCAATAGTATTCCTCGAGGTCCGTCCATTTCTTGCAGCATCCAATTCCTCGAAGTTCTTCTTGATAATTTCACGACAGGTTCAAAGAGCACACGCTATTCATACCTGTCGCTGTCGTAATAGTTCTACGCGCTTTTTGCAGGCAATCATTAAAACGCCAGCCAACCCTATGTCAACGCTATAAAAATTTACCACATGCGGTATTAGATAAACGCTAGTGCTAATTCTAAAGTAAGATCCCGAGTGGAGAGGTCCGACCAAGGATTTCGATCTGAAGAGCGAGTGGATTCTGGTTGGTTTGGCATAGAGGTGAACTGGAGGTTCAGACCTTAATGTGTTTATTATGTTGAAGATTTGCGATATGATGCCGTCGGGTAAACTTAATCTTTGATGTTTGTTTCTTTACGTTGCGAAACGTGTGCGATCACAGTTAAGGGGCTCCCGGTGAGACAAAGGCAAAAAAAAGAAAATTTTTATTATTTTGAATATGTAATTCGATTGCATTTGGCTTAATTACGCTTCCTGAATGGACAATTGTATTTGCATCCCAACATCGCGGGTAATTAAAGACCGGAACTCTTTTCGCTAATGGTCTTAAACATATTTGATGAAGCATGCGGCTGGATCAAGCAATAGCTCTTCTACAGTGATGTGCCACATTCCTCTGTCAACAATGCACCATTCTACCGTCCACCTTAAGCAATTTGCCTTAGCATTTTTCTTTTTATTTTACAGAATAACTACTTTTGCACATTTTACGTTTTTAAATTGCATTATAGAAATTATCTCGTGATAGTATAGCATTAAGCAGTGAGAAAGTTTAGCTAGTTGTTTGTTGTCCTGCGGGTTCTGCGGGCATCTGTGCTGGGGGTGTGTGCCGAGTAAGCATATGCGTATAAATTCATCTGATAGTAAATGAGTTATTAAAATACTTCTTAGGTAATTATATTTACAACTAGATAAGTTTAATAGATCCTTCTCTGATCCGTTTACAAGATGGCGCCTAGCCATAGAATACAGATAAAAAGCAAATTGTATAGTGGAGATTTGATATTTCATACTAAGCATTTAATCTTCTTTTTTTGTGCGTCCTTATACTATTAAGCGACAAGCATCAATGAAGCAGATAAATAAGATGAGACATGTGAATGGATTAAGAAGACATGAAATGTTTTGATGCACGGATGTAATTATTCAGATTGGAGAGATATGAAAAATGAATGGGAAAAGAGCGTGAATTAATTACAATGGGTTGGAAGACATGGACGTAGCCGAGGATTTCGCTCAGGGCGGCTAGCCCAAAATTTTTTCAACATCATGATTTTCTTAACAGTCGAAATTTCAGGTCTCAGAAATATTGTTAGCAAAATTTAGAGTAGCCTGGCTTGTGGTTGGATTAGTGCACTGGGTCATAAATTCCAGACTCACCGTGAACGAATTCATTTCATGGTGTTTTTCGAACTCACGACCTACGTGACGGACTATGATGTCACTCAGATTGTAAGCAAGTATCCATTTATGAGGATAAATAACATTGCTGGGCCTCAACACCTCAACAAAACAGCAGTTTAGATCTTGGAAATTGGATGTCACTCACACATCAGCGGCCCTAGTTTACTGGTGGACGCATGTTATTCTTTTTTTATACCCTTCGCTCATAGAGTGAAAGGGTTTATTAAATTATCATGAAGTTTGTAACGCAGCAGAAGAAAGCATCTCCGACCATAAAAAAAAGTATACATATATGATCAGCATGACTTGGGGAGTCGATTGGGCCATGTCAGTCTTTCTGTTCGTCTGTCCGTCTGTTGCGGCGCGTTTTATTCGGCCAATTTAAAAGCTGTGAAGCTCAAATTTTGCACAAATGCTTCTTTTTGCTGCAGGCAGTTTGTATGTTTGAATTGAAATTCGGACAATGGGGTCATGGGACTGCTATACAAACCCAACCCAAAATTAGGTTCTTCTAAGAAAAACTTTTTTATTTGTGCACCAATTTCATAAACAAATGTCACCCAAATGTGTTCCTATTGATAGCACAAAACATATGTAAGAATGGATCAAATCCCATGGAGCTGCCATACAAACCTAACCTCCCAAATTAGGTTCTTATAAGAAAAACTATTTTATTTTTGCACCAATTTCAACCAAATTTCACACAAATGTGTTTCTATTGATGACAGAACATATGTAAGAATGGATCAAATCAGACCATAGGGTCATAGGGAGGCCATACAATCCCAACCCCCTATTTTGGTTCTTCTAAGAAACATTTTTAACACCAATTTCACAAAACCTTGAATTAATGTGTCTTTATCAAAGCAACAAAAAAAGTCGAAAAAATGAAATCGTACTACGGGGCCATGCTCCCGCATCCCCCAATAAAATGTTCCGATTTAATATTTTTATTTGCCCACTTAATCCAACCAAACCACACAGAAATATATTGTGTAGTCGACGCAACCGAACTTTTGTGAAGACAGAAGGAAAAGAATAGGGGGGGGGGGGTTAAATACAGGTCGTAGGTACGCCCGAAAAAACTTTTAGCCCGAGTGGAGCACAAAGGGTATCCAAATTTCGGCCGCGCCCGAAATTAGCCTCGGTCTTGTTTTTTTGCTAATTTTAGAGTCAAATTTTAAAAATGGAGATGAGAATGATTTTCTTCTGCATTCTGATTACATTCAACTGGCCTCCAATATCTGCCTTTTAGAGCGTAGTTTGTCTATTTTCAATGCAATTTTTGTATCTCGGACCATTTGTCACCGTTTCAGATGAAAATCAGTTGAATTCCACTAACTTCCCGAAGGGACCTAACGGACCCCCTGGCTACGCCCATGTTTGAAGACAGTTAATTAGGTGATGTTTGTTAGTTTTGCTTAGATTAAAAAGTTTTGTATCAGTTTACTTATATTTTCTTAGAAATAAAGAAAAGATTAAAACTTTTGGTTGCTTGCCTAAATCAGGGGCGTCCGTATGGTCATCTCAACTAAAGCGGTGCTTCTATATTAAAATATTGCAAAAAATAAAATATGAGGATACTACCTATATTTACGAAATTGATAAGGGCACTAAAAAAATTATTTGCTAAAAACAAGACAAAAATACAAGAGAAAACAACAAAGGAATAATTTTCTGATTTAAGATGTATTTTCTTGTTTCAAGAAAAGTCTTTGCTTTAAATAAATAAATAAGCATTATTTTAAGCAAAACTTTTCTTGGAACAAGAAAATACATCTTAAATCAGGAAAAAAACGGAGAATTAAAATTAATTCCGAAAAAATCGAATCTTTATTTCTTCACCAGGAAGAGGAACTTTGATCTTGGGCCCAATTTAATCAACTGGAACCCTGCACATATCAAATATTCGGGCATCTTACTTGATAAATTAACTAACCATCAAAGCTAGTATAGATGCTCCTATAAAAAAGCGAAACGATATGATAAGATCACTATATCCTTTAATATATCGAGAATCTCCACTATCCATTCAAAATAAATTCAAATTTAGCAAAATAAAATATTGAA
Source organism: Microchrysa polita (assembly GCA_949715475.1). Lineage (NCBI taxonomy): Eukaryota > Metazoa > Arthropoda > Insecta > Diptera > Stratiomyidae > Microchrysa > Microchrysa polita. Next base: position 125,252,519 of record OX454415.1, on the reverse strand, counting down.
AATGATGTTTGATCTACCCTTTTACTTTCGTACAAAAACTTTACACTCTATTTCGAATATTTCTACGATATACCATTAAATCACGCATATTAGTATTAATTTCAAATTATCTTGCACTAACTTACTGAATCCTCTGATTCGAACTATCTTAACAATTTTTTAGACCATGACTCCGTGACATTATTTATTTATTAATTTAAATAAATTTTCTTTTCTGGCTCAAAATTGATAACCTTTTATAACGGTATTACATTTTAATATAATTTAGTTGATACAGTGCTTGTCATCAGATTAGCACACCCCTTCGCATGAATAGTTTCGGCTGATTTCCAACCAAACTAAAAGAGCTAAAATTTCAAAATTATAACTGTTAATAGTCTTTTCAATTCTGAGTTAATTAACATCAAAAGAATTGTGTTCACATTTTTTAATATTGATTTATAATTGTTTTTCGAAAAAGAACACACGAAATAGCCATTTAAAATTTGTCATCAGGATAGCACATGCATTTTCTTTTTTGTCTATCTTCCACAAATAAAAACGTAGGCCCCCAATTTTTTGCGGTTGTTTGAGTAAGATATTGACTTTAATATGAATAAGGAAAAATCATTATCTGCGGAAGAGGGACCAATATTTAAGGCATACAATGAGTCAAGGCGGTCAAAAAGTGAAATTTCGAGAAAAAATTAATAAAAGTCGATAAGTTAAATCCGAATTCGTGTGTAATAAGTAGCGTTAAGGTAAAAATAATAGAGGCGATAAGAATTGAGTATATGTCAACCCTTATGAGAGAGTAATTTTGAGAGAAACATCTAGCCCCCATGACTCGGTCGCAAGGATTAGGGTAAATTTTGACATTAAGGCGAGCCTATCTTTTGTTCAAACAGTGATAATAAAACTCCACATTTCAAGCAACTAAAACTAAAGAATAAACTCCAACTTATCTTTCCCCGAAGGAAAATACGTTAAAATTAATCATGAGAACACTTGACATGGAACAAAGAATGGCGATATGTTATCTTTTCGGATAAAAAGAAGTTCACTTTAGAAGAGTAACACAGTTATAATGTCTACTTCCAGGATCTTTGCTAGGATGAACACCATTAGGATCGCATTCATTGTCGGACAGATTGTGTAATGGTCTCGAAGGCCAAGTGATACTGTGAGATGATACTTCTTTTTATTCAAAAAGACAACATAGCGGCATTCTTTATTACATGTCAAGTGCTCTCGAGTTTAATTTAAGCGCATTTTCCTTTAGTTTCTTTAGATGTGGAGCATTTTTGTATCACTATTTGAACAATAGGCTCACCTTAATGTCAAAATTTACCCTAATCCTTGCGACCGAGTCGTGAGGACTGGATGCTTCTCTTAAAACTACTCTCTCATAGGGATTGACAAATGCTCAATTTTTATCGCCTCTGTTTTTTTTATCTTAACGCTACTTATTACACACGAATTCGGATTCAACTTATCGACTTTTATTAATTTTTTCTCGAAATTTCACTTTCTGACCGCCTTGACTCCTTGTAAGCCTTAAATTTTTATCCCTCTTCCGCAGATAATGATTTTGCCTTATTCATTTTAAAGTTAATATCTTACTCAAACAACCACAAAAAATTAGGGGTCCTATGTCTTTAATTGTAGAAGATAGACAAAAAAGAAATTGCATGTGCTATCCTGATGACAAATTTTAAATGGCTATTTTGTGTGTTCTTTTTCGAAAAACAATTATAAAACAATATTAAAAAATGAAAACTCAATACTTTTTGTTTTAATTAATTTAGAATTGAATAGACTATTAATAGTTATAATTTTGAAATTTTAGCTCTTTTAGTTTGTTTGGAAATCAGCCGAAACTATACATCCGAAGGGGTGTGCTAATCTGATGACGAGCAGTGTATGTTTAGGTGTTATAGATAGATATTAAGTAGCTTAAGTTCTTACATAAAAATCCGGTATAAGAGGTTTTAACCTATTTTCTTCTTGCTTATTGAATAATAATAATCCGCTAGCTTCAAACTAAATACGTTGAACCCCGAATTTATCATAGATCATCAGATAATCACTTGCCAACTTAAACACTATGTACTAAAACACTCTTTATATTTTTGGATGAATAAAAATTGAACTTGAACTTCAAACTCCCAAAGTTGCTAAAACGCACCACGTATGTTTATTACTCGTTCCGGCCACAATAGAGACCTGCTATTTTCAAAACAAGATAAATTTATTTAATTAACGCAAATTGAAAATTGATTTAAAAAAATTTTAGTATCATTGAAAGGACTAGAATATCAATTAAGTTCACATCTAATTGATAAATTTTTCTTATGCCATTATCATAGAATGTCATAACATAACTAAATTTGTTAGTATGTATCACAAAAGCTACCACATACTAACGGATATATAATGCTCATGAGTCAACTCTAATAAAATAGTAAACTTGTTTTAATAAATTAAATTACTTTTAATTAAAGGCTACCGTTGGATATCGGTAAGATTTGTCATAATACATATTCGATTACTAGCTTAGCTACGCTCCCGCTGCACAATGTTCAAGTTCTACATTGATAAAGATGTACAATAAATATTTATCTAAGATGTAGTCTATTAAAAAGAATGTTGTACGACTATCGATAGTATTCGCTAATAGGGTATAAGATAAAAAAAATACCGTAAGCATATATTTTCTCCATTGACCATGGTTCAATGGCTCACAATTTCTTAAATATGCAAATTTCCCAAGAGTTTTTTTTTTCTGCATTAGTATACAATCTTTGATAAGCATAAAACCAAGAAATTCTGAATTAATTAGAATGTGTTCTTTTCTATCTTGGCTTTTTGAATGTACGAGTAGTATACGTTCGTTTGACCATTAGAAGCCATAAATAAATGGGTTTTGTGAGACTAGTGTTTTTTTTAATGGTGACTTGACTGGGAGTCAGTCGTTTATACGCTTCACAAAATTTATTGCAAAACATAAAATAGATACAAATTTATCCGTTGACAAAACCATTAAGAGTAATGTTGTATTTTAGCTAAAAGGATTTTGACACAGTTTTCGTTCTTGGAGTTTCTGGAAAGCGTTTATTATAGGCGTTCTAGGTCATTTTTTGATTACATGAAAACTGGTCTGTTGGAGACGCGCGATGACAGTTATTACGTCAATAAGATTTTGCTGAAAATAGACAGTCGATCTGAAAATAGGTCAGCTTTTTTATAACAGCGTCATGAATAAATATTTATATTAAACTTGGTTGAGGTTTTACACATCTTAAAGTAATTAACGAAATATACAATACAGTAAAACACGGATAAGTGCACATCGATAATACACGATTTTTTCTCGCACTTATGCGTGTCGTGCACTTATCAGTACACAGTACAAAGTTTCTTATTTATGTAGATAAGTAAAAACTTTTGTGATATTAAAGAGTTTTAGAATCACGTACGATTTTTCGTTAACGTAATTTAAGATTTGGTACAACAATTCGCGCGCAAACCGTTCACGAATCATTTACGAGTTTGTTTTATTTATTTATTTATTTAACCAAACAAAGTAACAATATAAACATACAATATTAACAATTACATGTATTTCATTTACAAAATTAGCAATTTCATTTACTAAAATTTGAAGAGAGATTATGACGTGTATGGGACAAGAAAAAAAAATAAAATATGTAAATCTAGGAGGAAATAAGGGCTTTTATGAAATTATGCTTCAAAGTAAATTTAGATATCCCAGGAGAATAATGGATGCTAATAGAGTTGAAATTTCGACAGCATCTATTTATGGGTTCGTTGTAGCCATAACCGGTTCAATGTTGATACTCTTTTAGGAGAGCTGTATGCCTAGTACGTCTCAATTGATCTTTGAAAATTATTTGTTGGATAGGAAATCAACATTAGCTGCACCGCTAATAACATTAAAGGTAAAGCATGCACTGAGTAGAGTTCTTCTAGAAGAGAGTGACATTAAATTTAAAAGACCTAGTCTGTATTGGTAAAGCTATAAACGGCTGAGTTAACGCACCATGGCCCCAAATGGGGCTCTACGCTACTGAGAAGAAGAAGGCTTGGAGCGAATAAATTCGTAAAATTAGTCGCTAGCTTAAGACGTTTGCGTCATGAATCTTTTGACAATTTTAGGTAGGCAAGCGAGAGAGAATGCCAAAGCCTATTCGTATTATCGTAATATTTTTTACGATATGCTAAAACTCTCTAATTGTGCGCTTATTCGTAGTGCGCACTTATTCGCTTTGAAATGTATAGAAAATTGCATTGTATGTATGGTGCATGGAAATTGTATGCACTTATCCTAGTTTTGCACCTAAGCGTGTTGCACTTATCCGTGTTTTACTGTATCTAATTTGAGTTCATACAAGAAAAAAAAATACTAAAAATGCCCACCGAAATTCAAATGTATTTTCATTGTCCATATAAAATAATAAATATGTACATTATGTGCAATTTATATGTATTTAGGTAGAAAATCAACTTTTGATAAAATTGAAATTAGCAATTTTATTTATCAAGAAGCAGATTAGTGTTTCTACTTTTTTAAAGACTGTGAAAGCTTTGCGTAAAAAATAGTGGTATAAAATTCGGCATTTCAACACACACTTCTCATACTGAATTAGTGAATCATGCTGCCGGCAAGAGAAGGGGAGCGTTGGTAAGAAGCTGAGACAAACTCCGCTTATCGCAACACTAAAACCGATTACACATTTGCTGATTCGACTGATAGCGAATCTGAGGTCGGGTAATTTTTGTATAGTAACTTCAAGCGCCGAAGAAAACAGTTTTTTTAGTAGAAGATATTTCTCGATTCAAAGTTAGTTCTTCTTGAAATGTTGTTACTATCATTTTTTCAATTCAAACAATTCTAATGTCAAACATTCCCGAGGAGTTTTTATTTTTATTTCTCGAAAATAATTCTGTGAAGGGTGCAAATAGCACTTCCCTTCTTTAATTCTTCACCGTAGGCCACTGATCAGTTGAAACTGACAATCATTTTTCTGCAGTGAGAAGGTTTTGCAATATTCCAATCAGCATATTTACCAATAAATTACAGCCTTACAAACTGTGTAGAAATTTTCATACTTACAATATATTCCTCCAATACTTAATTATAACTAAATAATCTTCCTAAAAGTACGATACACAATTTATCAGATGAAAATATGTTACAGGAGAATATTGCATATGAGCAGACACATTTGAGACTATCTGTTATAAGTCTGTACATGTGTGTGATTATCTCATCCAATAAACATAGAGGAGTATTTAATGGAGTGTTTTTTTTTTAGCTTACGGCGTCATCTTTGAATTCCTACTTATTTGAGCGTGTGCTTTGATCCCGTAATGATGTTTAAAGATTTCAAGAAAATGTTTTAAGGATTATTTATCGGATCAAAATACTCTTTTAAGCGAATATACAATTGCTAAAGGGTGAAGACCTTCTTTACAGCATTTACATTTCTCGGAACACTAAGGCAGATACTAATGGGATTTTATACATAAAATAAATTACTCTCATAAACTGCTTTCTCTACAAATTATTATAAGTTATATAAAATGGCTCAAAAAATCTTAAATTACATCCGCTACAACCATTTTATGGAAAACATTCTCAATTTAGAACAAGCTTTAAGGTCACCCACATTTCTATAATATATTGCTTTCCAGACATTTTTCCGAAAACAATAATTAAAAACCTCTTACCCTTGAAGATTCCGCCGGATTTGATTTTTTTCCCTGTTCCTTCTCAAAATGAGCAATAACGAAGCAAAATTTTGTGTAACATCATCAAAAACATCTTCCTCGCTATTCGTTCCTAAACAAAAGCAAAGCAAAAAAAAGAAACTAAATTAAATTCTGATCAAAGCTAAAGTGTTTTGTGCTCTAGAAAAAAAAGCGTGTCTTATCCATTTTTCCATCATAAATCTTGATGCTGTCTTTTAGAAATTAGTCACGACCGACGGATGGACGCGGGATCATTTTGATGGGTCACTGAGCTTTTTTCTATCGAAATCTTTAACACTTTAGATTTAGATTTGGATTGCTTTTTATGTAGCCAAAACATTAGTAATTAGGTTTTCTTAATATATAAAATGAAAATAAAATAGAAACGAAAACATCGGATAACCGTTCCTGGCGGAAACCGTGACTATTGTTTGAGGTTTTTTTTTGTTAAGTCTGTCTTGCAATTTTGCACGAGGATGGACCTCCCACAAATGCCCCAGACGTCAAGCGTAGTTTGAATGAAGATATACACATAGAAGACATGGCTTTCGTTCTAATTAGATTTTACTTTGTTGCGATAAAATTCGAATTTCATTAGTGTGTTTGATTAATTCATCATTTGCTTTTCGATGACTATTTATTTGTCTGACGCTTGTGGATTTAGAGGAGCTTATAAGATACATGAGTTTGTAATGTTTCAATTTGCTAATGTACGATCGATGTAAAAAAAACTTGGTAAATTCACTATACGAAAATTTGGTTGATGCTGGTTGTTGATAGTAATGGTAATTTTTAGAGTCTTTTAATGCCACTTTTTTTTCTAATAATAAAAGCGTATTTCAGCATAATAGACAATCTGTTGACTCATATCACACTAGTACCAGTAGTAGCTTTTGGGTATATATTTCGGAAGCATCATTACGACCACAGAATATCTTCTTTAGTGCGTAAACCATTTGCTTAACATTTTATAAAATCGTTCTGTTAATAATACATAATTTCACCACGATTCAACTCTCAGCACTTACAATCTTGTAGCTTAGTATCAGTTTGCATATGAATAAAAAATCAATTTGATTGTTAGCAAATTACTAGATATTATTGATGAATAAATTTAGAAATCGTATAGATGATGATGGATAAAAATATTCAGATCATTCTTAAACGCATGTTTTTATTGCAAATAAAAATTAAAGATTTCACCAAAAAATTAAAATTACCAGTTTCTTTTTTTTTTCAATAAATACTATAATAAATGTTCAATTTTTTTGCAAAAATTTTCTAGTCCACTTTTAACTACTATATGTATGCGTGTACGAACCAAGGCAGGTAAAATTAAATTAAAAACGAAAATCAAATATGCTGAATCTCGCACAGCTTAATTCATTTTGTAGGCATTTCTTCTAAAAATAAGTGGTATTTGTTGGCGAAGTATGGACAATGAAAGAACAGAAATGAAAAACATCTTGAATTAATCACAACAGGGGCCGTTGACTTGACCACATTGCAATCAGTGCTCATCAATGAAAGTTGAAGCTTAATTGATGTATCCCAAATTTTGATAAACATAACTAATTACTACTGTTCTATAATTGCATCAAATTTGATTAAAATTTTCACTACCACAGTGAATTATGTGTGAGTCGTGGTGTTATAAATACATTATAGTGGCGTTATAATACATCAATTATGAAATATAAATTTGAAGGCTATTGATTGGCTATTTGATTTTAGAAAAACGGACGTGAAAAAGAAAGCTTAGCTCGAAACGCCCATAACTGCGTTACCGTTACTCTAAACTGGAAAAAAGCAACTGATATGAAATGTACCCATCGAGTTCTTTGACTTGAGTACCCATACGTCCATACGTCAACTTTTTCAAATCACCGGGACACCCTATTATCTTTGCCCTACCAACGTTTAAGTATTTCATGCTAAAGGCTGTTACGATTCTACATATTCCTACCAAATTTCATTACCATCCGTTAAGCCGTTCGCGAGTTATTTAGGGAACAAATTTGTCGAGAGTCCATAAATATATGGAGTTTTTTTTTACATTTTTTTCAATTTAACGAGAATTCTGGAGGAGAACTTCAAAATATCGAGCAATTCAATTCATCGAATTTGTAATTATCGCGAGTCGACTGTATTTCGTACCAAAGACTGTTACCATTATACAGATTCCTACCAAATTTCATGACGATCGGTTAAGATGTTCGCGAGTTATTTAGTGAACAAATTATCAAATGTCCGGGACACCCTGTTATATTTGCCATACCAACTTTTAAGTATTTCGTGCCAAAGACTGTTACCATTCTACACATTCCTACAAATTTTCATGACGATCGGTTAAGCCGTCCGCGAGCTATTTAGTGAATAAATTTTCAAATGTCCGGGGCACCCAGTTATCTTCGCCCCACCAACTTTTAAGTATTTCGTGTCAAAGACTGTTACCATTCTACACATTCCTACCAAATGATGACAATCGGTTGAGCCGTTCGCGAGTTATTTGGTGAACAGACGGACGGACGGACGGACAAAATCAATTTCATAAGGGTTTTTTTTTAAATCTAAAAAAATCTTAGAAATGTATTGGAGTAGGGATGGCAAAAACCGGACAGACAGACCGAAAACCGATACTTTCAGAACGGGCAACCGGGTTATTTTCGGTTTTGTCGCCTTTCGGTTTTTAGCCTGGCCGGTTGTTGAATTTTTCGGTTTTACCCGAAATATGAATTCCTTAACATATTTTCAACAATTATTTTTATTATTGAGATGAAATGAGTCTTGGAATTGCCTGATTTGCAGACAAAATATTCGTAGTAAATATGGAATCGTATAAAAATTAAATGATGACGCTTCATTGAATTCGAGGACATGGTCCCGTCCAGCGAATGCTGTGAAGTGGCATTAAGATCACAGAACTGCAAAATATGCGCTACTTTAAACATTGGGGAAAGTGTTCGATGCCATCAAATCGACATTTTAAATTGAATCAGTCCCACAAGAATAGTAAGTTTCACCAATTTGGTAAATATGTTATTAGTACGAAAAGTTCAAATATATTTGCGAGCAATGTAAAATTTGCTAGACAGGGAGGCAAATGAAATTTAAATTGTTATTTTCGGTGCAATGCTATTGATTCTAATCAATATGTAGTAAAAATACCCCCAATTTCCTAAAATGTTATTTTCGGTGCAATGCTATTGATTCTCATCAATATGTAGTAAAAATACCCCCAATTTCCTATTAAAAACTGAACTACCTCATAGAAATGTCAAACTTTCACATTGAATATCTGGAAAACCGTTACAATTTCCCGAAAAAGGATTGCATATTCGGTCGTTTCAGGCCAATACGAATTAAATGGCATCACCAAAATTTGGCGCCGCAGATACTGAAATCGTGCCAGTTTTTTGCATCCCTACTGTAGATCTTAGTAATTGACGAATTAATTTAGAGATTCACTTCATACAGGTTTTCCACTCAGAAACCAATTTGAAAACGTCTTACCTAAATAAAAACGGAGGTATCCCAATGCCAGCTCAGTGCGGACAGAAACCACGTAAGGAGTTCTGCGCAAGAATGGATCGGCACTGCCATTAGAGTCTCGATATTTCCTAAAAAATCGTTATATCTGTAAAAGGATAACCCCAAGAAAGTTCTCAGAGATTATATTTAAAGTCTCCTGATCTGCGGAAGATAAGAGAAAAATGGGAGATCAAACCCAAAGTTATCTTGTGGGATTACAATCCATAGACATACGTGCGTTATCGGAAATAAGTGTTTAACGACCTCCCAAGCAACAATTCGTTTGCTTTAAAGAAGAATTCATTTATCGTGTGACATCGCTTAAAGTAATATTTTGATCCGATAAACCATCGTTAAAGTATTTTCCGGAAAGCTTCTGTCATCATTATGGAATAAATTCAAAGATTGTGGTAAAAAACTTCGATAAAACTGTCTCTAAACGTCAACCTAAAAAAACACTCCTTTAAATACTCCACTCTTGTGTTTATTGGATGATACAGCACACACATGCAATAGTCTCTCTAAGTTTACTCACACACATGCATATATTCTTCTATAGCACAGTCGGTGTCATTTTTATCGTGTGACATTCGTATGGTCATCCAATAAATTGTTCAGCGTAGTTTTATAGAAGGATGGACTTTGTGATATTTTAAGAATTGACACTTATGAAGTGCTCTGGAATACCACGTTTCTTGAATTGAATTCATTGAAATATTGCATGAAACTAACATTTCCTCACTCCTTGTTAACTTATGAATCAATTAAGATAATCTCAGCGCAGAAAATGTCTGCATTTTATTGATGAATGTGTGGATTTATTCAACTTCAATTGACTGACATATAAAGAAGAAGGTGCAATGGAGAAGAGTCGATAAAGAAGTGTTGAGCACTTGTAGTGTTTACGAGCAATGTTAACTATATGTGAGGTTGGCCGAGTGGATAGGGCGTCGGACTGGCGCACGACAGTCGGTGGTTCGACGCTGGCTGGGGGAATTTTTTGTTTTTCTTTTTTTCACGAGAAAATGACAGAAAATGATGATATAACACATTGATGTATGTCTTTTTCAAAGCTTAGTTCAGTGCTACAATAAGGTGCAATTGGATCAAAAAACGGCGCCAAACGCCATTATTGGACTATTATTCAGAGTTTATACACTGTAAAGTGCCCTTATTATGGTTAGAAGAAAATATTCTATGAAATATTATAGGGATGAAATTGTTACTTGGGCTAGTAATTAGACTATATCTGTCCTTCTGTGAGTCTCACGATGAAACGTTCACTTTATTAGTGTGAGTGGCTTTCGCTGCGAAATAATATGGCCTCAATGACTCATTCCGTCACTAATCAGAGCAGGATTAAGTTGGCTTGTTTTTTTTTTAAACTAAGCAATCTATATAGGGTACTTTCTATACGGTTTTAAGCCGGCCAGACTAACAGTTTTTACCGTTGTGACAGAAGGAAACCGGAAAAATCGAAAACCGGGTTTCGGGGCTGTTTTTGATATACCTATTATAGAAAAATTTGCTTTATGGGATCAACTTCCTTGGGAATATTCACGAAAATGCAGATATTTATAATACAACAAAGGAGGATGGGCACTTTTGTATGAAAGTTGGTCGTTGAATGAAAAAATGAAAGGCTTCTATTTATGAGTAACGAATACATGAGTTTTAGTCGCATAAGCAATGGGGTTTCTGAGAAAGGACGACTTTTGTTCGTCGTTTGGACCATTTTTGTTTTTTCATAACTTTTGACAGAATAATGTCACTTATAGTTCTTGTAGTAAGTTTTTCTGTCCGTTAAATATGAATAGGGTAGGGTCACGAAATTACCTACCTCCCCTACAAATTATGTGAGTTTAAATAAGGCACATGGAGTCTCGAAAGGTCCACTCCACACGAAGAAAGAAACATGGTGGTGGAACACCGAAACTAAGGAAGCAGTGCAAGCCAAATCGAAAGTATTTAAGGCATGGACGAAATGTGAGTCAAGCAGTGAAGCCGAACGGGTTGAACTTCGCGAAAATTATATGCAATGCCGGAAGAAAGTAAAGCGCTTGGTAGCTCAAGCAAAGGGAGACTCACGTAAACTCAACAACTATAGGGCTATAAAGTTAACACCTCATACACTAAAGATCTACGAGCGAGTTGTCTGCAACCGATTGAGAAAGATTGTGCGGTTGAATGACAATCAATGCGGCTTTGTTGAAGGTCGATCTACAGTCGATTCAGTGCATTTGTATTGCGATGGAAAAGTATAGAGCAGCACGAAAAGACTTGTACTTTGTGTTCATCGATTTGGAGAAGGCATTCGATAGAGTACCTCGTGATCTGATATGGTTGGCCTTGAGAGCACTTAATGTCCCCGAGGCATACGTCAGGATGATACGAGACATGTATGATGGAGCTACGACTAAGGTTAGATGCACAGCCGGTGAATCAGAAGAATTTCCGGTGAATGTCGGAGTACACCAGGGCAGTGTATTGAGTCCGTTGCTCTTCAACATCATCATGTGCTACTTATTAACACGTGTCTCCGACGGCCTAGAAATATCTCTTCTTTTTGCTGATGATATAGTTCTCAGTAGCCCAAACATCGTTGCCTTGCAAGCTGCGCTTACAAAATGGTGTGACATTCTGGAGGAGCATGGACTGAGGGTAAGTATAACAAAGACTGAGTTCTTATGCTGCCAATTCTCAGACCCAAATGCACCGATACCAGAAATGTACGTCAAAGGAGAGCAGCTTAAGTCTTGTACCAAGTTCAAGTACCTTGGCTCGATGGTGAACAGCGGAGCTACATGCGATAATGACATCAAACATCGCACAAAGGTTGGGTGGATGAGGTGGCGAAAAAACTCTGGAGTTTTCTGCGATAAGAAAATGCCACTGAAGCTAAAGGGCAAGTTGTACAAAACGGTTGTACGTCCCGCACTTATGTATGGATCAGAATGCTGGACCATGTATGAAGGTTACGCGAAAGAAATGACAGCGACTGAAATGAAAATGTTACGCATGTCAGTTGGTGTAACCAAAAGGGACCAAATCAAGAGTAGCTACATCCGAGGCAGCTTGTCCATAGACCAACCAATCACCGAAAAGCTCGAAGACCGACGAATGGATTGGTATTGCCATGTTCAAAGGCGTCCGACTGAGAACCCCGCAAAGAGAGCGATATGAATGGAAGTTCCACTTGTGGGACCCAAGGCCAGAGGCAGACCGAAGAACACCTGGATGTGTCAAATGAAAAAGCAACAACAAGGCATTGGTCTCGGCGATGACACGATCCAAGATAGAGCTGCCTGTAGAAATATGCTGAGAAATTATCGCCAAAACGGGCGATGTGCCTACACCGCAGGTCGAGCAACGCGGAACCATGGAGCGGTATAAAGAACGAGGCAAGGAAGAAGAAGAAAATAATATAAATTATGAGAACCGTCTCACTGACCTATTTGAAACTCATCAAGTCGACTCAATTAGTAGCGTACGCCGACGACATCAACATCATGTCTCGAAAATTGGGTGATGCAGAAAGCCTTCTGCACAACCTCAATAACGCCACAAAGGAAGTTGGACTACAAATCAACGAAAGCAAAACAAAGGCCTTGATGCAATCGTTAAGTTCATCCAAATTAGTAAGGCTATAGAGGAGAGACATAATTTTCCACAAATACTATGCAATAGTTTATACCAAAAATTTGCAGAAAAAATAAACCTTTAACATATAAAAACATTCTTCCGCATTCCTGACAATATCCCTATGATGTCATGTCATTACAACGGAATAATTCTATTTGTTACACAAAACAAATGCCAAAACTCATGTTTACCGTTGCAATATTCCACTTTATTGATTTAATTATGACAGTCCGTATAATACAATCGTGACCGACTTAACGTCTTATATTGATATAAAATTTAAATAATGGCATATCAAAAAGCATTCTTCCTTGTGTTTGATTAAGAACTTGGCCGTTACACACGATGCCACTCGCGATGACAAAACAAGAACATGCTGAATCCAATGTAAACTTTACAAACACTTCCTGGACAATTGCTCATTACGGAATGGACACGAGTTCACCATGAGGAAGATATGAAATTTGCATCTGCATGATAATCGAAAATTCCAATCGGTGGAAAAGGGCCTAGGCTAGGGTCTTTTAAGATGAATCAAATGCCATGACTGTCAACTTGAAGCCGTATACTAGCATCCGAAGCTAAGCTACATAAGCGTAAGCGCACTAAACGTTTTTCTTGTAGGTATGCACAAAAAAACATTGCGAGCGCGCTAAGATGAGGTGATTGCCCTTCGTCAAAGTTCACGACTCTTTTCCGAACTGCACCCACCACACCTAAAAAGACTCTTCGTGGTCTCGACAACAACATAGACTCCCTAACAATGTCATGGATCAAACGAAATGTGAAAAAAAGTCTGCAGGCCCGCAGACTCTCTTCCTTCTATTCGTATATAGCTATTTTATATAGTATGTTTTGTTACCTTGATGATAGTACGTATACGTACCACCTTCAACACTGCATGATGAACTTTCATCGTCAGCTGGATATTGATCATAGGGTTTTTGATGGTAATCAGTTGGAGATCATAATTATACGCACTAGCGGGCTACTTTTTTCGATTAAATTTGAACAAGTATGAAAAATGTTATCGCTACTGGGCTATTCAAAATTGAATTGGTTTTAATGTATAGTGTGCTGCGTGATGAGTAATTTAAGTTTAATAGATTTCGGTCTGGCGCTGTGGGTCCACACCCTAATCAAGTGTGTAATGAACATGTGGAAAGCGAAGAAATGCATTGAATGAAAAGAACTGGTGTAACGGATCATCTATCCAACAATGTGCCAAGTTCTATGTTTAGATCAAGCGTATCTCGCATCTATTCACCATTCGTTCGCATACTAAACGTTCGTTAAAGTCACTTACTGTCTTCAGCATCCATAACTCTTGCGCGAGATGTACCTACTGTAGTACATACATACATAGAAGTTTAGTTTGCTTCCCGTTTTTAGTTGCCGATACGATGATGTCGAGAGGCAAGGATGGATTGCACCGTAAAATCATGCAACGAAAGGAAAATTCGGTGGACAATGTATACAGAAAGAAAATCACGACCAATTGTCATTCGATGAGATGCGACAGAAATCGAGTTCGATGATAAGCAAACGGGAAGTCATTTAACGTTTGGTAAAACAAATAGAATACATTATACATTGTAGTAGTAATATGAATTTCTCGCTGCTGTCTATAACTGAATTGGTCTGCGTTAATTCGAATTTTATTCAATTTTTCTGAATTTAATTAATTTAAAATATAAATTGCACCCCATCGAGCATCTTTCGTCTATCCGAAGCCGAACAATTTTACTTATTATACAGAAGCCACTAATTTGACAAATAAATGACAATGAAGCTGGGGATACATTCATCACATTCATATGATTTCAATGAATCTGGTGTTTATTTTTCCTTTCCAGTATATGCGTAGCAATTTAATACGTTGAAAAGTACAAGGTGTGGAAATTCCATTCGATTCCCTCCAAATCATCGTTAACTGTAACTTTAACCGTTCCATGTTCAAAACGTGTCCGATGCCCCAACCTGACTATTTTAATTTACAAGCAATTTAAATGATTACTCTTGCTTATTTAAATTATGAGAAAAAGTCACAAAAGTTTTCGAATTTTTGTTTCGGCATTTGTTATCGGGCTTCATCAATTTTCTGTAATGATTTTACATAATAAAGTTTCAAATACATGTTCTTCAAGAGTTGTTTTATATTTATTAGGGAATATGTGATAAGTTGGCATCATTAAGACACAGCAATGAGTTCTATTGCGAGATAGATTTGTGTGTGTTTTTAATAGGTTTTGACTCCTGTTACATTTGTTCATTCTATAGATTTAAAAGAGTTTTTGTTTTAGTTGAAAGTAAAAATTTGTTAAATTTTGTTACGACTAAATTATGAAAAATTAAACACACCCAAATCCAGTAGCATGTCTTCTCGTCATCACTTTATACTCATGCTAGAAATATCTGGCGCCGCAAGTAAATAGGGCAATGCTTCTATCCGCTATCGGAAGGAAATTTGTTCCTTTTTCAATGTTTTAAACAACTAAAAAACAAAAGAGTTCGATGCATCATCTAGGCGAGTAACCTATTTTATTAAAAAATAGTATTTATCTATAGAATATACAAAATGTGAAAGCATGTAATGGACGGTTTTAGCGCATATATGCCTTCATTTGGATTTGGTACATTCTTCTCAAATATTAATGATTTGAGTTATATACTAATGTCGACAAGGGTGGTTCGGAGAAACGAAAGTTCAGTTAATCCATACAAAAATTAGAGAGTAGCCCAAATGTAAGGTGACTAGACTCCAGAAGGCCCAATGTACACATACTTGCGGAATTCGGTTTTCATGCATCTTCAACCGTACACTACGTTCCCCCATGATGCATGCCATAAAATGACCCCATGTTCTTCTTCTTTTCTTGAGAAAGAATAGTAGCTGATATTCTGGTTAATACCTATGTGTAGAACTTTGGGGAGGCAAGGTACTGTTCTAAGCAGGAAGCGCTACAGTTCTTACAGGCCAAATACACCTGCAACTTGGTTGCCAACCTAGGTTGCAGGTGCGTTACTATACACACTTGCAACATCCCGGCAACCACGCCATTCACGTTCTTGCAACCTGGTACTGCAACCTGCAACATGCCTACAAATTACTTAATTTCCGCTTTTTTGCGTGTTGCCAACTTAGGTTGGCAACCAAGTTGCAGGTGTATTTGGCCTGTTAATGTACTCCTAAAAAATATATGCATTTTCTATAGAGGTTGATACGGGAATCGGATAAAGTACAGTGCCTGAAATCCCATCGTTTTCTGATAGGAAAAATAAATTAAAATCACATGTTTCAAAGGCGGTAACATTAGATCATTGGTAGCCAGAGAGCCTTGAAATATTCACCAAGGACAGTGCGATATTCTACAGGTTTTTCTAATTTCACAATTTCGCTCAAGAATTTGGGCAAGTTATGGGCAATTTCCCATTAGAAAACACAAAGGTCCGATTTGAGCAGCTGTAACATCTGAAAGCGTTTAGATAGTACAGTGAAACTTAGAGGAAATGTGCGCCAAGTAGCTCTACAAATGTGAAAATTTCAGAAATTTCGGTCGGTTCTCGAGTTTTTGAAAATAAAGGATTGAAGTGTTATTATCTCGCTTAATATCGGGCCTACATTGGTCAAACTTATCATCTTAAATCGCATCTTTCGGCGGCTTTAACTTCTGAACCCTGACAGTTAGAGCCTTGAAATTTTCACCAAATGTGCGAAGATTACGGTTCTCTAAAAGTTTCCTAAATTCCAGAATTTTTCGCTCACGGATTTTCGAGTGATATACAATTTTCAATTAGAAAACTCAAAATGCAATTTGGGCAGCCGTAACTTCCGAACGCAGATTGGTAGGACCGTATAATTTGGAAGACATGTGAGTAATAGGTAGCTCTACAAGTATACCGAAATTCTGAAAGATGGAAAAGGGTTCCCAAGCTGTCGCAAATGAACGATTGCCAAGCATAAAAATGCGACAGGTCAAAATACTGTACTGTACAGCGGAGTGGTTAGCTTAATCAAATGTGAATTTAAGCGACAAGCTATAAACGTGTAAAACAACTAGAACTGAACAAAAATATGAAATTCGAGATAATTGAGCGAAGCAGATGAGGGGCTGCTTCCTTCAGACCCTTGGTTTTTCATTTTATTCGATGTCTTTCACAAAAAAGAAGCTGAGTGGCCGATTCACCTAATCGAATATTCGGATATTCGGCGTTCTGATAATAATCGACGCTCTACAGTATTTGTGAAAATCCCGCCACTTTCAGACATCTATGTGTCGGTACAGCTGGTCCGAAAATGATGTGATTGGAAAAAAACGCGTTTAACTTCGTAGTGGATTCGTGTGACGACTGTCAAGAGAAGGACACGTTGAAATTTCTTTCGGTGATTTCGGTCAGGCGGTATAGCGTAAAAGGAGCTATGTAGCAGACACAGCGATTCCGGAGGAGCTGACTGCAAAATATGGCAACCAGATAATTGTGTGCTGTCTTTTGTTTTTTTTTTATGGTTATGTATATCTTGGTCGTGAGCCTGATCGCCGCCAGAACATCGTACGGACCTCTCGCGTGTGTTGCATCTATCTTGTCGACGTGAAGTTTAAGTTATCTGTCAGACGATAACATACCCCCACCCCTCCTTGATTTCATAATTGGGGATGTAACGTGAACGGTTATAGCGAAAAGGATCAGTGGCTGGAATTGCGGTAAATTCACCCTTGAAGTGAACGAAAAGGCAACCTTCAATTAATTCGGTACTCATTATGTTAAAGATGTCCTTGGGCACAAAAGGTCCTTTTTTCTGTGGAGGGTGCACTGTAGACGATATGGAAATCAAAATACAGCATTCGTTGAGACGAGTCCTTCAGAATGCCAATTACTCTTATTTTGAATTTTTGGAAATGGATATTACCATCAAAAAGGACATTTTTCTACGGGATGGAGAGTAAGGGTGTCGTTCGAAAGGAGATGTTTATGGCAGTGTATGTGATTATTATATTTTCGGTACTCTGAAGTAACAGGATAATCGTGAATTCTCGTTTAAATCAATGTAAATGTTAATATTTATTTGTACCTAGAGCGTTTACATGATATTATATGATATTACAATCCATAGGAATATTGTATCGTAGATCTCAATACTGTTATTTAAGTCAATCAGGACGAAATGTCCGTTTTTCGTCCTGGAAGATACATGCAGGCCACATGGGTATCAAATATCCGGTTTTTTCAAACGGAGTTTCCCACAATATTATTGGAAGCATTTGGAATTCAGTAGTGTAGTGTAGTCTGGCTGGTCTAGCGGTTAGTGCGCGCACCTTCGGTGCACAGGGTCATGAGTTCGAATCTTACCGTGTTCCATGGTGTTTTTCGAACTCACGAGCTTGTGACGGACTATGATCTCAGTCAGATGTTAAACGAGTACCCATTTATGGGGGTAAATAACACTGCTGAGCGTGATGCTGATCTCATTACCTCAACAAAAGCAGATAAGATCTTGGAAATAGGATGTCACTAACACATCCTGCGGCCTTAGTCCAATGCTGGATTGTCGCGCCTGTTATTTATTTTTTTATTTTTATTTGGAATTCAGGGGATGCTTAGGTCCGAAAAAAATTTTTTTTTGGCAGAGATAGGTCAAATGGCCAAGATATGTGTCGAACAAAAAGGGGTGTCGAGAATAGCGCATTTTATATGTTTAGGGCAAATTTCGTCCTTCGGAAGCCAAAACATAGCTACTAATCCTATTATGAAACTTTGAAAATTTGAAAAAATAAATAACAGGCGCGACAATCCAACATTAGACTAAGGCCGCAGGATGTGTTAGTGACATCCTATTTAAATATACAAGTCCAGTATCAATATGTTTAATTAATAAATATTGGAAAACTTGCAATAAGAATGGATATTTTTATTTATTTAGTGATTCTATGGAACGGGCTTTAAGTGCCGATCCTAGGGGCACTTTTGGAGTTATTTACATTATGATGGTTTTGGTGTGGTGTCGTCCTGCTCTGTGGCCGTGATCGTTCGGTCGCCACTCTGTGAAATAGACACTCATAGAGAAACAAGTTTATTATTCAGAAGAAGATGATAAGAAATATTCTTATCGTAGAATAATAAACTAACAATGCGACTAGGAAGTGGTATGGCTGACAACCATATCACACTCCGAATTCAGTTGGCTTTGTAACGTTGATGACTACACACGGTAGTCATCAACGCACCATGCTCCAGTAGGAGTTACGGTAATTAAGAGTAAGAGGTGTGGTGTGTAAAAGGACAGGGGCAAGGAGTGGCACAGATATCACTCGTCACTCCCGCACTGAGCTATAGCAAGTGCATGCCGCTGCTCGATAGTTGATGAGCCCTATATTCCTGCCTAACCTAAGGTGATTTTATTTGATGACTACATGCAAGGAGTTACAGGTTCTCCAAAAAATATCAAAATGTCTATAAAACTAGTATTACAAGGCAAGGTTTGAAAATGGATTTTTGTACGGTTTTGGTCATTGTCCGCAACGACATTTAAGTGGGAAGCACCGCATTCGAGCTCAGCACCCAAAAAGTATAAAAAACAAAAAAAAAATCTCCACCATATTTTGCAATCTGAAATGACGTTATGACCACACTAATAATTAGAATTGAGTCAATAAAGAAACGAATTTTCTTAAAGATTTACTTTTTTATAGTAATTCATCAATTGAGAACGGCTGGGCCGATTTGGCTCAAGTTCTCAGCTTGTTTTTATATATTTCACGGTGTGCTTGTAGTACGACTACTAACTGACCGCGCAAACTTGCAGACTGGCACCTTAACAACATCGATCTCATAAAAACATAAATATTCCCCCTATAAGTTTATACTTGTCATAAAATTATCTTGTATTACTAGAACGAAAACAGTACTTCTATCTGTTACCAGAAAGCTACAGTGCTCCCTTTCCCATCACTAATAAAAAAACTAAAGAGTTTGATGCATCATATAGTCAAGTAAATTGAAAAAAAAAATTAAAATCCAACTACATTTATGTACGTATCAAATCCATTTCGCTAAATCGAATTTTGCTATGCATCTCTTCTAAACTACAAGATCCAGATGCTTTAGTTATACCATGTTTTATGTTACCCCCGCGTAGCAATTTAATTGAGATTGATGATCTTTTATGGCTTGTCGGTCGGTTCAACGCATTTGCAATGCGTGTATACATAACGTATGTATCCGAAGAATTTCCATACTTTTATGATGGTAGAAGCGGGCAAACAGCAGCTGGCTGAGTCTTTGAATTTGCGACGAATATATTTAATATTGTTCGGCTGATTGTATTCTATTCGCCAATTTCACCGTAATGTGTTGAAGCTACGCGTTATGTTAATATCCTATTAATTATAATACAAAGACAATTAAATTTCTTTGACCCCAAGCTTGAATTTCATTATTCGCGGATATATTTGTTATGAGAGTGTATTTTCGCGGAGTTTGGTGACCCGAACTCTGTTCGGAAAACATACACAAGAGGCTATACGATATAGAATGTTAGGAAATTCCCGTTCCCATAACAATTTGCTTTTTTATTCGGTTTGTTGGTTAGATGAGGTATGTATTTAATTTCGCATGAAATGTATGAAAAGATTCGCTTTTTGCAAGATAATACTTTTTATAACCCCACAAAATGATTAAAAGAAATTTTGCATGATTTTGATTCGTTTGAAATAAGCTCCATGAAATATTATATCGATAATGATTTTAAATCTTAGTTTGCAGATTATGCGGATTCTTTGAAACTATAAAGATTTAATCGAAAGCAGACTATTAATTTTACCGAGAAATTTCAACAATTAGAAGATTCATTCTTTCGTGAAACGATCATGTATAGTATAGCATTAAGAAAAATGATAAGCCATATACGTAGGTAGGTGATTATTATCGCATTTTATTTTTTATTATAAAGGGACCTAACCCTATATCTTTACGCTTTTCATCTAGTTTCATTTGAGATTTACTATCTTTCAGACAATTATACTTTAACATCGCCTCTTAACTTATATGTTAGAAGATAATCGATAAATTTTAATAATCGGCTATTAGTCAATTTTGAAATAATAACTGAAAATATTGCCTTTTATAATTATTATAAGAGTATCTTCAATTGCCGGTTGTAGCAATAAAAGATATAACATTGCGATACCCAAGGCTTTGTTCGAAGTATAGAAAACCACCACCTCTCTCAAGCAAAATGGTTAATTTATATCCGATTCTTTCGATACGTTCGCGCCGTTTGCCTGGCTTATAATGGGAAGCCTCTATACTCAGAAAGGGCTCCTTCAATATACAAAACTATCCTGCTGACCATACGATCAATTCATGGATGAGGAATGGAATTATGTCTTCGCGTGTATACTATCCGTGTTCATCCATTTGTCCATTCTTTGGGATCGCTCTTGCCGATAGGCAATAAAAAGTGCAAAATTCCAGTCGGTAATGAAGACAGAGATTAAGTGCCATAGAAATACCCCCGCATTTCAAAAATTCCTCTTGTTGTGGTCATTTTCGCGCTCGCAAAAAGAGAAGGATACACGGACAGATCGATGATGATGCCCGGACGTGTGCTATTGCGTTAACCCATTTCAAAGCAAAGGGATATGTCATGAAAAGGATCAACGTTAGTCAAAAAGGAAAATATTTGAATTATGTTTCTAAAATTGAAAATGACTAAACAAATTGTTCAATACATTGAACGGATGGATTTTGGGTTCCAATTATAGAACTATACTAAAATAGCAGATAAATCGTTTCACATTACATTAAGGTTCTTATGTTAAAGGGTTAAAATAGGATCTCTTCATTTACCGTGCACACACAAAATGGTAGCCATGATCGAAATAAAGCCTGGCCGATTTGTACGCATTTTGATCTGAGCGGGAAAAAACAATTTTTTTCTCAGATTACGATTTTATTTTTAGAACAAATTGGTGCACCTATAGATTTATAGTTGGCCCTAGGGACTTGCACGGCCCCAACTCAGTCATTTAAGATAGATGGAAAGATTTTTCTATAAGTCCAATACCATGCGCTGTCGCGGATATTTTGTCGTTTCGTTCTACGAGTGTTCACTGCAGCCATACAGGCCGATCTAGTTCTTTTCTTGGTCTCATCACACCATCCTCACCATCATCTCCCCATCATGCTGTATGCGTATATACCTGCGCTGAAGCTAAATGCAAAAAGATGCCAACATTTCCTCAGTTGTACGACGCATTGTTGCGTTTTGCTTTTGTTAATCGGAACTTTGGCGCGGTATAGTACACGTCCATAGGCATGTATACGTTTATGCTATCGGCCGAACGCTCTAGAAAATGACGAATGGAATTTAAGGTTGTCGTTAGGGTCGAATCGTGCACCTCAGGGTTCTTATGGGTTATGTCCAGTTTAAGATGCCTCAAAAGCCATTTTTTTCCAGGTCATAAATTCGATAGAATTGGACACACTAATTGTATGTTAACATAGCTGGGAAAGTGTAATTAACAAGTCAAAATGTGCACGTAAAAATTGTGAAAAAAAGATGACAAGGGTTTCGTGAGGGCATTGTTGACTCCAGATTGCGTTTAATTTTTGTTATTGTGTTAACTCGTGGGAATCGTGGAACGTTGATGTAGCGCAACACTGAAATTAGCCAATTACAATGAGATTCTAGAATTGTGGAGGGTTGCCTTCCAGAAATCTGATATGTCTTCTATGACAGGTCAAAATGTTTAATTTGTATCCGAAGGCAGATTAGTATGGTATGTTATACTAGATTTTCATAATTACAATGTATACCGAAAGAATCGAGTCGGCTTACTGGTATGATAATATAGAAATACTATTGTCTATTGATACTTTGGTAAGAATTACTTACCAATTAATCGAATTGGGATTTCACGGCTTGTAAAAAATAAAAATTATAAAAAAGTGAAATCAAAATAATCTTGCGTATTTTTGTTATTGTTGAATAATTTGCGTTCAACGAGTCTAGAATCTGTTTGGATAGATCTTTTAGAGAAGAAATTTTAAAAGGGCACATTAGGGTACATTATTCTTTACCGGAATTAAGGATGTGCTTCCTACCAAACAGGATAAAAGAGAACATGCTCTGTGCGTCGGCTAAAAAAAAAACAATTTAATAATTTTTTGGGTCATTTAAAACGCTGTTCTAGTCACGTTTAATAATAAAGAAAGAAATAGTGTGGACGGGACGCTATATTCAATAGCTATAGCTACTTCCTTTGTCTACCCTGATTAACTTTGGGGCGCAATTCATCTGATTAAGATACCAGGTATGAATTATGTAAGGCGATAGGCGACAGATAGTCATTTACAGTTTTTTTTTGTGTCCTCTAACACCAAATCTGGTAATATATATAAAATGGGAAAGGGATCTGTAATGGCTGTGAAGTTATAAATCACAGTAGCGTTCATTTTAAGCCGATCATTACAAAGATTAATCTGTTTGAGACACATCATTGCTTTTCACTGATAAAAAATAAACAATATCCTTAAAATACGAATATCGCTTAAAATATACAGGGTGTCCCATTCAAAGTGCAGGATATTTTAATGGTAATGTACAACGGGACTCCTCTATTTTTAGTCGTTACAATTCAATAGCCTTTTTTTAGTAAATCGTGTCAAAATGCCCCACACCAAACATTTCATCCAAGATATGACTTCACTTTCTGAAACTACATACAATTTCCCATGAAAAGACACCTCGCCCGTTACGAAGTTGCTCGTATCTTCGGAGATACACCCGTAACGTTTTATTAGAAATTTTGTGTAGTTTCGGAAAGTGAAGTCATATCTTGGATGAAATGTTTGGTGGTGCGGCAAATTTTGATTTAGTTCGGCAAGTCGGGGATTTTGACGCAATTTACAAAAAATTATATTACATTGTAACAGTTAAAAATTAAGGGGTCCCGTTGTACATAAATTTTCCCCAAATGAACCACACTACCTACACTTAAAAAAATATATCTGTAGCAGATATAAAAAGACGGAGATATAATATTTTCAGGTTTTATCCGTAGCAGATATATTAAATTATATGAGGCCATATTATATCTAATCTAGCTATATTAGCACACACTGAGAAAAAAACCTAGAATGGTTATCTAAAGAAATAGTCGAATTTATCTAAAGTTCGCGTTGATTTTCAGTTTATGATTCTATGTAGTTGAAACAGCTACGAAGATATGGATAATTTTTCTATTCATCATTAGTTGAAACATCTTTATTTGCAAATACAATTAATTCATTTGTAAAGACAGCTATTCATTATCTATAAATTGTTAAATGTTGGATAGCTAAATTGTGTTGAAGAAAAAAGAACGATTGTTTGTAGTTAAATTTTATATTTGAATAGTACAATCAACAACTATTGTGAAAGAATTGACTAAACTTTTTCTTCTAATCTTGCGTGGTTAAATGAACGAATTTAATAGTATTTTCAGCTGCGAAGACTAGAGAAATCAGCTATTTCTTTGGTAAAACTATCTAAATTTAAGTCAACTACTTCACTTTAGATAAAAAGTCTAAACCATTTTTTTCAGTGCATATAATGCTAATATAGCTATGAGAATCAACATTTAGCTCTACTGAAATAAGTTTATTTCACAGCTTTCACAGCTATACTGTAATATCCATAAGAGATATTGGTTATCCATGAGAGATATAATTATATCTGTTTCATTCATATTGAAAATGAGTATGCATGTTATAGCTAATATCGATATATAATATCGTATTGGTCTTAAATTGTCCTTTTAAGCCACAAATAATATTTATTATATATATAATATTCTTTTTATATTTAAGTTTGTTGTTTATTTTTCATAAATTAATTTGTACTAAAAATTACAGCTGTATTAACAAAATGTGTTTTTGTTTGCTTTAAAAAACTATTAGAATACTTGGTACGGATATCTTACAAATTGTACAGTTTAACATGTTCAATCTCTTTTGACAGTGTTTCGACTATAGCTGATGGACGGTCGGACTGTGTCGTTATTTTAAATATTTCTTTTTGTACAAAATGCCATACGTATTGACATTGAAAATGGATATTGCGAATTCAATGCTAAAAAGAATTTGAAGCATGTCTCAAATGCGGCCAGCGGATTGTATAACATATAGATTTTCTCAATAATTTCATTCAACATACGCAGTGGGGTTGTTTAAACCAACTAGATAGATCCTCGGTTGGGCTGGATTATTTTCCAATTTATACTCGATGTTATTCTAAAAAATAATGGAATTGTTATAAAAAGAAGGAATAATTTCTTAGTTCTTACCTGGAGATGTGGCATAAAACTGTTAGCCACTTCTAATTTGACAAAATGACAGTTTATGCATTAATTTATTTCACAGCTCACTTAGTTACTTGTACTTACATTATGCTCCAACAAAGATTCTAACCGCCACAGATATAATATAACTAAGATAGATAAATAAATAAAATAGTACCTATACATAGATATAATTTAGCCTGGCCTGGGCAATTTATGTCTGTGAAGGATATTTTTTAGTTGTCTGGAAATAGTACTAGCTTTATTTTGTGAGCTACAATTAATTTCATATGGCCGTATGTGATATATTTTTATTGTCTTAGAAATAATATTACCATGGCAGAATTAGTTGGCTGAAATAGCATTTTATAAGCCACATTAGGTAGAAATGTAACTACTCCAGCTATTTTCGATGAATTATTTTTTTCGGTGTACCATTAAAATATCCTCCACCATGAATAGGACACCGTGTATAATTATATGTATACGAAGCGAGCGTCAATACTCCTGATCAGTGTGACGAGAGAAATCGATTGAGTCATGTCCGTCTGTTCCAACGCAGACTAGTACCTCAGTTTTGAAGCTATCGGGCTGAAATTTTGTATACACGTTTCTTTTTAGTGTGCGCTGTATATATGTCGAAATGAATGGAATCGGACTATGGGTTCATTGGGCTGCCCCTGAAAATTAGGTTCTTCTAAGAAAAACTTTTTTCTTTATGTACCAATCTTAACCAAAATTCACCCAAATGTGTTCCTAGTAAAGCCTAAACAAACATTCAGGAACGGATGAAATCAGAACACTA
The DNA here is from genome assembly GCA_949715475.1 of Microchrysa polita. NCBI lineage: Eukaryota > Metazoa > Arthropoda > Insecta > Diptera > Stratiomyidae > Microchrysa > Microchrysa polita. The sequence goes on along the minus strand of OX454415.1, from coordinate 125,226,467 downwards.
CGTCATAGGGCTGTCATGCAAACCAATCCCAAAATATTAGGTTCTTGTAAGAAAAACTTTTTTCTTTTTGAATCTTAACGAAACTTTATCCAAGTGTGTTCCTATATTAACCTCATCGCATCCAGAAACATATAGAATCGGAACACATCATAGTAGAAATTGTTAACGCAAAATAAGCTTAAGTGTCATTCAAATGTGACGGGTATTTAAATTTCGGCGGCACCCGAAATTAACCACTCCGAATTCAGTTGTCTTTGTAACGTTGATGACTACACACGGTAGTCATCAACGCACCATGCTCCACTAGGAGTGACGGTAATGAAGAGAAAAAGAAGTAATTTATATAAACATAATGTATCCAAAATATTCTTTAAAAAAAATATGATAATATGCACAATTTATGACAAATATTGATTATGAAAAATTTACATTGAATTTTCAATACTGTGTATCACATTACTGTGATTTACTGTTGACCATAGCGCCATTAACTAAAATCATATCGAAAACTTTTGAACTGCATCTCTGAGTGACAAAATACATATCGATGGTACGACCCCAGAAAAAGTTCTTAAAACGGTTTTCAGGATTCATTATAAATACTCAATAGAAGAAAAATTACTTTGCAATGTCAAAATTATGAAAACTCCAGCACAAGGGGTCTCCTACGTTTGTACAAAGGGAAGTTATAACGTATTTTTTTGTCTTTTGCAACATTTGCCTAACACGATTTTCAAGCATATGAGATCAAATGATTCACTGTGTACCCTGATCCACTGTTGACCCGTTTACCCTACCCTTTAAGAACGTCATATAACTTGTTCAAGAAATATAAAATATCAGAAGGGGAGGCATTTACTTAGTTTTTGCACAAATACCTCAAACTAAATAAACACTCCTTATTTTATTATTATTTAAAGGATATCAAAATTTGTAGCTTTTTCGGAAGTTCACAATACACCGATGTTTTTCCTGTAGTTTGCACGATTGATGTAGTTTATTTTTTTATTAGTAATAGTGCACAAAATTTTTTTTAAACAATTTCAATTAATTCTATTATTTCTTAATTTAAAATTAATACTTGCGAGGTCTTTTTTTTCTCAAATTCTTAATAAATATAAATATTTGTCCAAGTGTTTGCTAAAATAGAAAAATTAGTTTCAAGTAATTTTTGTGCAGTGTAACTTCAAATGGCAAAATCCGCGATTTTCTTCTAAAAAAAAAACAAATTCCCTGGGGTCGCAAGAGTATGGTATATAAAGATTTAGTGACCCAAACATTCTAAAATGCTTTAGCTTGTCTTTTAATGAAGCCAATTTGCTTATTAGCCGTAGACAGTGCCATGTCATATTATAAATTGAAGTATAGTTTGTTGTCTAAGACTACACCCAGATTTTTCATATGGTCAACTCGATTCAGTTCATCGTTATGCAGTTGGTAAGAATGGGCTATAATTTCTGCATTTATGGAAGAATATGTATTTGTTTTTGAAAAAAATGTTCGGCTTAACCGAAACATAAATTTTCCACTGAAAACTCTCCCCTTTTTCTCGAAACTACATGTCTATAAATCTACAGATTCGCAGTTCTGGAATGCAAGTGACTCATCATGAGTAAATAAATACGCGTTATAAAAATAAAATATCGTGTGAAGTTCTTCAAATTTTCGACATTTTGATTTTGAATTTTGATATACCCAAAATTGAGATTTGATACATGCATACCTTAATAATTCTCATATGTGAAAATCACTTTCCTATGAAGAGTCCTCCGGTTAATAAAATAATTGATGGGCTAATGTTTTCTAGCGTCTGAAAAGAATAAATTTTTCACAGTCGAATGATATTAAGAATCACAAGAAACAAATACCATCATAAGATATACGTAGAAAAAAAATAACCATAAATAATAAAATTATATCTGTTGGTACTTCTCTTCTCACCCGCCGCTAAGACAAAACACAAAGAATATGTATAAAACTGAAATTGAATGCTTCACATTATGAATGATGAGGCTAATTATGATTTATCGTATGATCTGTACTTTATAAGGTGAGAAATAAATCAAATATAGTTAGTATCGAGATCTTGCAGATAAAATTATTCTGCTATAGACTCCATTTGTGTCCTGGAAAAAAATAGTTTGCTTAGAACTATACAGATAATAGCGAGGTATGAACTTACCCAACAATTCAAGCGAAGATTTTCGACAAAACCATACAAAAGTGTTCTATTCATGCTTATATAAATAATACTCGTATGATCCTATGGTTTTTTGTTGTTGTTATACTTTTTTTTTCAATTTCGAAGAACACAAAGAACAACGTGTGATGGTCATGTAATTGTGATAGAAGAAGTACCTACTCGTACATATAAAAAAAGAGAATAAATACTATTAGTATCGGACAAGTTATGTATATTGAAAAGGCTATCATCTCAAAGAGTTCAAACGGTTCTTATACTGCGTATGGTATTAATCTCATACAGGCGCGCACAGAGGATTTACGGGGCCCGGGGCATATAAATAAAAGTGGCCCCTTTGAAAAAAAGAACATTTGTCCTTGGATGCCAGGACGCTGGTACCTGAGAGAGCGGCATTAGGGTAGATAGAAAGGGCGCTCGTCTTCGAATCATAGGTTCGCGGGATCGAATCTCATTGTAGGCGCAGGTAATTTTCTATGCTTAAACATCACTAACACCGATAGAGGTCAATGCTGCGCTGCGTGAGCATTTTTATAAAAAAAAAAAAACAATTGACGAAAACATTAATTTAATAAACGTTACAACAAGAACGCTATTCTCAATGTAAGAATGCAAAGAGTCAAAGTAGCTCTTAGCAAAGTTATTTTAAGTACGATGTTCTTAATTTTAGTAGAAAAACTGTAACGTCAAAATCATGTTTCAAAATACTTGGTTTAAGATCAATCCACACTTTTTAGTCATCAGTCGCAGTCACAGTAATTGCTTATACAAATTGACAGATTGTCAGTCAATCAATTAACTTGTATGGAAAGTGACTGTGACTGATGATTGAAAAGTGTGGATCGATCTTCAAGAGTGTTTTCGATTGATTTCACTCTACTTTTTTCTCAGTGTAGGGGGCCCACTCAAGAAGTTGGCGGGAGGGCCCAGAGTGAAGTTGTTCCGTCACTGCTGATGGCATTGCAAAAATCGAAATTCTTGTCTCTTCATAAACGTTACTAAGACCGAGTGTGCACTGATCCATAGGAGAACAAAAGTCTAAAACCAAACCAGTAGAAAACGTTGAGAAATTTTGCTAGTTCGAGAGCATAGTTACAGATAAGACTACTACTTGAATAAATATAAGTTTATGGAAACTAAATAAGAAATAGTCATTTAAAGGGGATCCATCGTTTTCAGTTTCTTGGTTAGCACTTTCTCTATAAAACACACATAGTTCGAGGACACTCAGATTTTAAGAGAATACCGATTAATTAGATAAATTTCGGCAGAGTGTGCTGTTGATCTCAACACCTAAAATATATCAAGATCAGTGCCAATTTTAGATTTACCAATTCTAATTGAAAAAAGTAGGTGAAGGGAAATCCTATAAGGTCGTAGAAATGCTTTGAATAACGCAAAACAAGATAAATAGATATTTAAATAAAATTTATCTGACATCAATTCGTGTAATAATTTTGCAGACGTATGCGCACTACGAGACCACTGTCCCTGCGGGGCCCTCTCCAACGCGGGGCCCGGGGCAAATTGCCCCTTTTGCCCCACCCTCTGTGCGCGCCTGATCTCATAGAATTATGCAAATCACTTTAATTCAATGGCGCTTTTATGAGTGCTAACGAGTTGATGTTTACTTGCAATTATTACTTTGTTTCTGTTAATTAAATTCTACTGATTTGCTCTCTTCGTCAAAACTGACTTGCATAATAGGATGCTTCTTGTTTGGACGTGAAAATAATAATTATGTAATATACGAGTATGATGTTGAGAATTAAGTGGATGAGTAATAAAGCAGATGTTATGGATCTTTTGTAATTGTAATATTCATGGGAAAAAAGGTTAATTGTTTTCAAAGTGCTTTAGTTTCATTACTCTTCATATATTTTTAGCGAGAATTTGAAATAAAATGTTGGCCTTATCAACAGGTTGACAACCTAAGGCCGGCCCCATACTGACCGGAGTGTGGCAAACACCGCACAAAAGATTGATACGAAATATCGTGCAGCAGTGTGGTTGGGCGACTACAAGGTATCATTCTTGGAACCGGTCTTTTGTGCGGTATGTGCCACACTCCGGTCGGTCTGGGGCCGGCTTTATAAATACATACAGTGCCGAAAAATAAAATAGCACTGAGCGAAACCATTTTCTTTTTCTTTCTGTTAAACAGAAGGGTAATAGTATTTTAACAGATTTCCCTTTGCAGCAAGGAACACAACATGTTAGCTTTCTGGAAATAACAGAATTGCTTTTGACAGCGTAATGGTTCCCCTTTGCCATGCTAATTCAAACAAAGAAGTACAAATTTCACGAAAAAAAATAATAGCACTGTGAAAGCGATACGGGCGGTTTAAAGTAATTTTGTATTGAATTTCTTTCTAATATAAAAGTAAAAAGTGTGGTATTAATTGGTGCTTAGTGTTATTATTGAAAGAAAATAATAATTAATACTTTATTATACTTGAATCTAATGAGCAATGGGTCGCGGGAAACATTGCACGGTTGAAAAAAGAGAACTTATAAAAAAACTGGTTTCGCAAGGCCATACTTATGCCGAAGTTAGTCGTTTAATTGGCTGTTCCAATAAAATGATTCGAAACGCTTTAATTTTTAAGCCAAGAACCGAAACACGCGGACGAAAGCGCGTTATCTCACCCTTAAGAGTTCGACTTTTGGTCCGACAATGTAAAAAAGAACCATTCAAGTTTGCAAACGAACTCAAAAAAGACCTGAATATTACCTCATTCGTCCAAACAGTACGAGACCGGCTTATGGAGCATCATTTGAAGGCCTGTAGTCCCAGAAAAGTGCCCCATTTAAATGCAAAGCATATAAAGCAACGTATGGCATTCGCAAACGAACATGTCGCTTGGCCAGCGGAGAGATGGAGAACCGTTTTGTGGACGGACGAAAGCAAAATCGTCTTATATGGGAACAAAGGTTCTCGATCTTATGTAAGAAGGCCACCAAGTACAGAATACAACCCAAATTATACAAGATGATAAAACACGGCGGTTACTTTTCATACTATGGTGTTGGACCTATTCATTGGATAAGAACGACTATGGATCAAAATGGGCTGTGTGAAGTTAGCCAGTAATTTTTTTGAAATTAGGTCCTTTTGCTCGGTGAACCGTTTGTTCTACAGCGGCTACGTTTGTTCTTGATTGTTCGCCAATTAATATCGTTTGTTCTTCTCTAATTATTTAATTATAGCAACTTTAAAATTGTGAGTGTGAACTTAGCCAGTCATTTTTAAATATGGGTCGGAAAGGTATAGGTTTGGTATCAATCGAAAGCCAGACGTTTGTTCATTTTGTAGGGCGTTTGTTCATCCTGGAAACGGAAGGATACAGGAATTATTAAGGAAAAAGAGATTAGTTGTGACGTCATCTTCACTCAACCAACGCCATCTACTCAGCTCAGCTGTACGGGCAACCCGTGTCCCGCGAATAATTTATGCAAGATCCACACCATCATCGTACAGCTGAGCTGAGTAGATGGCGTTGGTTGAGTGAAGATGACGTCACAACCAATCTCTTTTTCCTTAAAAATTCCTGTATCCTTCCGTTTCCAGGATGAACAAACGCCCTACAAAATGAACAAACGTCTGGCTTTCGATTGATACCAAACCTATACCTTTCCGACCCATATTTAAAAATGACTGGCTAAGTTCACACTCACAATTTTAAAGTTGCTATAATTAAATAATTAGAGAAGAACAAACGATATTAATTGGCGAACAATCAAGAACAAACGTAGCCGCTGTATAACAAACGGTTCACCGAGCAAAAGGACCTAATTTCAAAAAAATGACTGGCTAACTTCACACAGCCATCAAAATGTCTACGTCGATATTTTGGATACGGATATGTTTGCAGAGGAGAATATGCCAACATCGTGGGTGTTCCAGCAAGACAACGACCCCAAACGTACAAGTAGGAAAGCTAAAAAGTGGTTCAACGACCATGGTGTGACGGTAATGGAACATGGGGTGACGTTAAAATGGCGGTTGCAGACATCAGTCCGAACAGCAATGACACATTATGGGGGGCGGTAAGGGACTCATGGAATAATATTTCCCCTGAAAGGTGCCAGAATTTAGTAAATTCTATGACAAAACGCTGTCGTTATTGCAAACAAAGGATTTACCACAAAATACTAAATTTAATTAAATAAATAACAGGCGCGACAATCCAGCATTGGACTAAGGCCGCAGGATGTGTTAGTGACATCCTATTTCCAAGATCTCATCTGCTTTTTTTTTTTGAGGTAATGAGATCAGCATCACGCTCAGCAGTGTTATTTATCCCCATAAATAGGTACTCGTTTAACATCTGAGTGAGATCATAGTCCGTCACAAGCTCGTGAGTTCGAAAAACACCATGATCCACGGTGAGATTCGAACTCACGACCCTGTGCACCGAAGGTGCGCGCACTAACCGCTACACCAGCCAGACTACTAAATTTAATTAACAAGGCTAAATTTAAGATAATTATATTGTATCAATGAATTTTTTTCAGTTTTATTAATTTTTTCCATAGTTTTGAAGAACAAATTTTGTTTGGTGCTATTTTTTTTGCGCCGTTTTTTTTTATCGTTTTGAACAAAATGTGAAATATATATATTTAAACAAATGAGAAAAAATATTTTTGTTTGTCTTTAAATGGCTCTTACATATTCTATTATGTATTTGGAAGTTGATTGGAAACTGTGAGTTTCCTTTTAAAAATGATTTTCCTCACTCCGTATGGTCGTGCTATTTTATTTTTCCCAGCTGTATACCTACTCCCGGAATTCGTGCAGTGAATAAACTTTTTGTTTGCGTCCTAAATGATTGTATCCTAATTGAAAATTGTAGTTTCAATTAATTTTGGGTTTTAATTTCAACCAAAAAATTTACTTTTTGAAATAGATTTTTTGACATTTTAATACTAAACTGTATAAAATGGTCACAACTCAACAAAATGTATTCTATCACAGTAAGGCAATTAGTAAATGAAAATAATCAAAGTCATGAAGCTTATCTGTAATCTTATCTAGATCTGCAAAATTCTTGACTTATCGGGACTATGTATACATGATCTAAAGTACCATGTAGATAAAAATTTATAAATCAAAAATTGTCACTTTTTTATATTCTTGCACTAAGGCACGACATCACACCTATGGTGCACGAATACTTCTAATATACATAATTTATATAATTATATTTAAGCTTAAAATCTACATAACCATACATAGCACTAATAAAATGCAATATGTCCGTTCCCATTTACGTGAAATTACGCCAACATGAAGTTAAATTAAATTCTAATAAATAATACACATTTCCAGTTGACTTCAGCTCTTCAGCTTCAGGCTCTCTAATAACATGAAATAATAATAATTTATTTAACCATTTAAATTGCAAGCATGTTCTACACCATGATGATGATCATTGCATTACGCATTTTACCTATTGTATAATCGTACGAATATAAATTGTTTTATAATGTGGAAAGTACATCTACACATATGGTGAACCTCACGAGCCCTTTACGCTATGCCACCAGCTGTGATCAGCACGATCTTTAGAGAATTTTTCATTCCGTGATGCATCAGGTATCATGCAAAACTTGTCCTTGCCAAACGAAGACGAAAACTGGCCAAAGAATGCTGAAGTTGACTTATATCCGAATTCGAAAATACATATAAACGAAACGTAGACGTAGAAATATGCATGCACGGAACCAGTTCATTTCGTCTGAATCTGATTTCATTTGATGAAGTTTATTCAAATTTCCATTCCATCGTCGTCATCGCATCTTGAGGTTCTTTTCGCTCAAGTGTAATAATGTTAGGCGTATAGCGATGATAATCCTTAAACGATTCAGATCTGCTGATAGTCATGTGAATATATTTCAAAACGAGAGTGGAATGTTTTCAGTCTGTAGGTATTTGGCGAATCTGAAATAAGAAATAATGTGTAGTAAGGTAGTGAAATGTGGTGTGGTGAGGTAGTATTGTCCTGTGAGGCAATGCGCTGTTATGAACATACGCCAAGAAAAATAAGTACATACTAGCTAAAAAGCGCTGACTTGACCGTCCAAAACGGCGTCTTGCTGGTTTCTAGTGGGTCCCAAGCAAGAAATTTTATTGGATCCTCTTCAAGAGTGTGTTGACCAATCGACACTTTTAGCTTTTGATGCGGTGTCCATCCTAGCCCACTACAGCCTTAGCATCTACTCTTATTTTTCGGGATTTTATCGTAGTCGCCTCGAGACGGAAACTCTTCAACTTTTGCTTGTCTTATACAATGTTAGTCTAAGAAAATTGGACCAAAATATGACCATCGAACGGCAAAAATCCTACATCGGAAGACAACTTTGTTCTACAGTTGAAGGGGTGGCTGGAAAAACGTTGTATGTTGCATTTTTTCAGACCATTTTGTGTATCATTCCTTCTAGATATATAATAAATAATCAACCAATAAGGTCAATGACTATGGAAGATGTGAAAGCATAGTTGAGAAGTGGAAGAATGTTGTATGTGTTACTTCATGTTCGTTACTTCATGTTCTTTCAAAGTGTGTCGGAACAACTTATATTCTTATGACGTTTTCCAAAAATTTATGAAATGCAACATACAACTTTTTTCCAGCCACCCATTCAGTTTATAAAATGAGTAGTACGTAGAACAAACAACACATGGGTCACTTTGTATGGGAGATACCCTTAGTTTTCATCCGAATGAGCTGATTTTTGGTAGGTGGAGTGACTATGACCTCCAATCGCAACAAACCAACATTTAGCACTCTGCTCCAATTTTGGGGGGAGTTATGGACATGCAGTTTTGACAAATTCAAATGGGGGGATAATGGAGGTCATTAGCCGGAGCGACTCAATGTTTACTTTAAAATGATCTTAAACTTATTGTGAATACTTATACAAAATTTTACGGCTGAATTATTATTATTTCAAAAGTTATGGAGCTTTTAAAAAAGGTCTAAAATGAAAATATTCTAATTTTTGTTCTAGTCTAACGCCGAAATATTCAATTTAACTATAATGTGTTATATATCATTACAAAGGTAATTTTGTAGTTGTGTAGTTTTTTTTGTCCTCAGACCATTTTTCTGTATCTCTTACCGTTTTTTAAATAATCGCAAAAAAACCGAAAAAATGCCCCCTTTCCCCCTTTTTTTAAGGTTGCGGACCCCCAATCGGTTGGGACTTTTAATGCCATAATCTGGGGACCATCCCCAACCATAATCCAAAAAAAAATCCGATGTAGGATTTTTGCCGACCAAATATGCCATTTTTCTTAGACTATGTGGACGGTTTCAAAATACATATTTATCAGTTGTATATTTTTAAATGAATGTTTAACCCATATATGCCCAAAGCCTTATTAAAAAAAAATAATAATTTAGTTTAAGCAATTTTATTTTCAAAAGAGATGTAAGAAACGAAAGTTACCAGTAAACATTTTTTTTTTTACCAACCGACGAAAATATGGATGAAGTTTAGTAATGCCCCATAAATGGGGCGTTAGGCGTCTATGGCTTCATAAACATTCTAAAGGAAATTACCGTTATTTATTATAACAATAATTAAATAAATTAATAGCTCTTAATTTTTTCTTTGTAAGAGACTTCAAAATGATCTTCACCGTGAATAGAACAATTGAGCTAAAAGTATATACATACATAGTGAGCTGAGTATCTAAGTACAAGTTCCTATGAAACATCTCCAAAAAGTTTCTTTGTTCGACCCCACCTGGCTTACCTAAAGACCTCCAGTTAATTTCTATGAAATCTAGATGGAGCCCAAAATGTAATTTGGCTGGTCAAACTAGTTCGTGCGGTATAATGTTTTTTTAAGGTTTCTATAGCATTTTCAGGTCTAATAAGTAACTCTCCGAGTCAAAAAAATAAATTTCCGAGTCAACCAAATACGTTTCCGGATCAAAAATATGAATGGTCGACCAACAAACTAAATTTCCGAGTCAACATCATAAATTTCCTACATTAATACTAAAATCGTAGTTCACTTTGCATTCCATTCCAGTGTTTAATTTTCATCGTGTCTTTTTATTTCGATTGGCCCACTACTATCCCTAACAATTTCCGGGCCAAATATTAATTTCCGAAGCAACAAAACACTTTTTCGGGTCAAATAAATAAATTTCTGAACGCAAAAAATGAATTCCCAAATGAAAAAAAAATACGAAAACCAGAAAAATAAATAAATGTCCAAATAAAAAAAAACACTTACAAATCAAATAAATAAATCTCCAAATCGAATAAATATATATACAGGGTGTCCGGGAACTGCCGCATAAACGCATCGGATTGTGATTCCTCATATGATTTCCAGCAAAAAAGTGTACGGAACATACCCCCTTAGCTTAACCCTTAGGTGCCACAGGCATTTGAAGATTTTTGAAGAAATCATTTTCTTGCACGACTTAAAACTCAATATCTCCAAAGCTAGACCAACTAGAATAATGAAACAAAATGATTATTACAGTCAACAAATTTCCCTATAAAAAAAACTAATCACACTAAAATCCGATAAGAGGTTTGGTTTTTACAGAGCTTCAAAGTAAAATTTGTGTGATTTGACCCAAAAACAATCTATATTTTCTTTCTTACATTATTTTATTCTAGCTTCGTTATTTCAAACAGTCTTAATGCCTTAAGTGCAAAAAACTAGGGTTAATTTTGGCTCGATTTCGATATACTTTGAATTTTGATTTTACCAATTGCAGATCTTTAGGAGCAGTGTGAATTGAACTGTATTGAATTCGAGCTAAAATTAACACTAGTTTTCTACACTTAACGTGTAAAAACTGTAAGAAATAATGGAGCTAGAATAAAATAATGTAAAAAAGATATGATCGTAAGACTATGCGCCAATTTTTAAAAGAATTGTACAAGCCCCTCTCCTTGGCAGAAGTTGGAGAAAATTTACATGAAAAAATATATTGTTTTTGGGTCAAATCACACAAATTTGACTTTGAAGCCATGTAAAAACCAAACCTCTTATCGAATTTTAGTGTGATTAGTTTTGTTTTATAGGTAAATTTGTTGGCTGTAATAATAATTTTGCTTCATTATTGTAGCTGGTCTAGCTTTGCATATATTGGGCTTTAAGACGTGCAAGAAAATGATTTTTCCAGAGTTTTCAAATGCCTGTGGCAGCTAAAGGGTTAAGCTAAGGGGGTATGTTCGTACAACTTTTTTGCTGAAAATCATATGAGGAATCACAATCCGATGCGTTCATGCGGCAGTTTCCGGACACCCTGTATACATGCCAGTAAATAAGTAAAAGAAAAACATTTCCAAATCAAATAAATAAATTTGAAAATCCAATAAATAACATTCTTCCAATAAAGGTTTACGCGACTGTAGCTGAAAACTATAAATCGTATAATTCAGCAGAATTCTGTCGAAATCGGAGTCACAGTTTCTGTGAACTACAAATAGCAATAAACTAGACCAAATGACTTCCGAAAAACACATCTTACTGGTCAAGGAAGGTACGGATTCTATATCTGAAGAGGGTGTCCAAGAAAAATTATATTTTCATGATCAATTACTTTTGAATTGTTTCCCCCATGAAATTTTTTTAGTTCATACTACCGATACCATCGGTGAATGATATCATGCTGCAATAACTAGCGAGGAAGTTATTTACATATTCGTCATCGCTGTCCCAAACGAAGAAATTATGTGCGCAAATGTAGGTAGATTTAACGGCAGCTAATACCTATAGGGCGTCGATTACTCGAACTAATATCGACAAGGGTGGTTCGGATAAACGAAAGTTCGCTTTCGAGCTTCCATTGGAAAATTAGAAAATAGCCTAAATGTGAATTTAAGCGACAAGCTGAAAACGTGTAAAACAACTAGAACTGAACAACAATAACGAAATCGAGGTAATTGAGCGATGCAGATGAGAGGTTGCTTCCTTTAGTAAGACTCTTGATTTTTCATTTTATGCGATGTATTTCACAAGAAAAGAAGCTGAGTTCCCGGTTCGGTTAATCGAATGTTCGGATAATCGGCGTTCGGGTAACCGACGCTCTACTGTACTTGTGAGATAACAATGAGTCGGCCTTCGATTGTGCGTTTGCTTTTGTAGATAATGATCTGATCATATACACTCCAAGGGTCAAGGAAGTTCGAGTAAGAAGCCGACATTTAAATATTAAAGGGAGTAGTAAAGTAAATTAAAGTGAAGTCACTCGTATTTTTTAAATAACTTGACCCAATTTTTTTTCTGTGCATTGTAAATTGACTGACGCATGCAATAGCAACTATTTTTCCTGACTTAGTGCAAGTAATTTTTGACTTCAAAGTATAATAAATTCATTCAATTGAACTGAAGCTAAATATTTTATACCAAACGAAAAATATTTGAAAACATTGTAATTGTAGACAATGTATAGCATCCGATTTTGATCAGTCAGTGACTGATGTGTTTAATAAAAATCATTATTAATAGTATTTTTTATTATAGAAATTACTTTCAGAATAATAATATAATATAATAATTAGTTTTTTCTTAACGTGAACTGATTTGGTTAAAAGAAAAGCACATTATTTAATTCGCAAATTCTACATTTTTAAAATGGATCTTTTATACGAATTTGATTTGTACAATATGGTTTTAGATGTACAAAATAATTTATTTGATTTAGAAATTAATGTTTTTGATTTGGCATTTATTTATTTGCAATCGAAAACAAGGACGCCTGCAAATTCAAGCATCACAGTGGGGGACCTTAATATCGAGTATGTAGACAACTTCAACTATCTGGGTTGTAAATTATCAAAGGACGCCAACGAAACCGACGAAATTAAGCGACGGATACAACTAGCCAATAAGACATATTTCTCGGTCCTCCCTATAATTAATTCGAAACTTGGGCACAGGAATACGAAGTTCCGCATGTACAAAACGATCATCCGACCCGTGCTATGTTATGGCTGCGAAACATGGACCCTTACCCAAGCCTCCGAAATTTTGCTAGACCGATTCGAACGAAAGGTCCTTCGGCGAATTTTCGGGGCCGTTCGCGAGCGAGACCAATGGCGTATCCGATACAACCATGAGTTGTATCAATTGTACGATGAGCTGGACGTATCAAAAATCGTGAAGCATCAACGTCTGCAATGGGCGGGGCATGTACAAAGGATGGACGACAATCGCATGCCAAAGAAAGTTATGAACGCACAACGGATTGACGGAGCGAGGTTGCGTGGACGACCGAGAGCTCGCTGGGAGAACTCCGTAGGTGAAGACGCCCACCAGCTGCTGGGCTTCCGAAACTGGAGGACAAGGTCGCGTAACCGCGACAATTGGAGGTCAACGATTCAGGCGGCCAAGGCCCGACGTCGGGCTATCGTGCCACATTGATGATGATGATTTATTTATTTGATTTGGAAATTTATTTTCTTCATTTAGAAATCCATTCAAACTTTTTTTAAATTTATTTATATGTTTTCGTAGTCTGGCTGGTCTAGCGGTTAGTGCGCTTACCTTCGGTGCACAGGCTCATGAGTTCGAATCTCACCGTGTTCCATGGTGTTTTTCGAACTCACGAGCTTGTGACAGATGTTAAACGAGTACCCATTTATGAGGATAAATAACACTGCTGAGCGTGATGCTGATCTCATTACCTCATCAAAAAGCAGATAAGATCTTGGAAATAGGATGTCACTAACACATCCTGCGGCCTTAGTCCAGTGTTGGATTGTCGCGCCTGTTATTTATTATATGTTTTCGAAATTTAATTTTGTTGATCCGGAAATTTATTCATTTGATTCGGAAATTTATTTTGTTGATCTGGAAATTTTTCTTTTTGTTTCGAAAGTTAATCTATGTATTTCACTTGAGAGTTATTCACTTGACTTGAAAACGCTATACCCTTGAACGCTAACATCTCCTGCCGTACCACATGTCAGAAAAAGTATTATAGTTGAAATAGATTGGATGCGTCAGCATCAGCATCAGCATCGGCAGAGGCATCGGCATCAGCAGAAAAATGTCAATTTAGAACACACGAAATTGCCTTTGATGACCCACATTGACAGCAGCAGCAGCGGCAGAAGCATTTTTTCTGCTTCTGCTGTCAATGTGGGTCATCAAAGGCAAATGCGTGTGTTCTAAATTGAAAATTTTTCTGCTGATGCTGATGCCTCTTCCGATGCTGATGCTGATGTATTTCAACCATTAGCCCTATTCTTGACACATGGCATTGGACAGCGTTTTTTTCCTTCCGATTAACAGGCCAAATACACCTGCAACTTGGTTGCCAACCTAGGTTGCAGGTACGTTACTACACACTTGCAACATTCCGGCAACCACGCCATTCACGTTCTTGCAACCTGGTACTGCAACCTGCAACATGCCTACAAACCACTTAATTTCCGGTTTTTTTGCGTGTTGCCAACTTAGGTTGGCAACCAAGTTGCAGGTGTATAAGGGCTGTAACACAAAAAAGTCTCTGATTGTGTGTCACAACAAGAACACAACCATAATCAACAAAAAATTATTGCCAAAGAAAATTCAGAATTTCATCAAATCTTGCCACAATGCACTTTTTCTCCTATTGAAATCGACGTCCATCTTCAGCAGTCATTCTATGGGACTTATAATGTTTTACTTTTTTTTTCTGGAGATCAGATAGTCGAAAAGATAAAAGATCGCAGACTTTGAATTTATTTCGAATCCCAATCCTGTATTTTACCATGTCCTCTATTTTTAGCCGAAGTAGAGTATGTGTGTGTGTGTGTGTTAAGATTAGGGTTTGCAAAAGGAATTTACTAAACAGTATTGTTCGACGAGATTATGTATTTGCCTACTTACATGTATGGTGTACAGTGGCGTAGATAAGGGGGGGATCAAGGGGATCAATCCCCCCCCCTTACCTTCGCAGACATATTTTTTTTGTTACTTTAGATACGTAAAACAAAGCAGAAGTAAACTTTTAGCTGGAATTATTCAACGTGTGTAGTGTTTCATAAAAACGTGAAACAATTTTCAGAACTGCAATAGAAAATTCAGCACTTCCTCAAATTTTAATTATTTCAATTGTAAAATAGAAGCGTATCTAGAAGTGCTGTTAGAAAAATTAATGTAACTACTGATTGAAAATTTGTTGCCGGAAAATCTTAATGTTCAGTTCAAAATTTTAAAAATAATGTGGAACACGAAGTGCTCTTCCACAGAAGCGCAATTTCCAATAAACAGTACATAAGATTATAAATATTTTTTTCTGGAGAGTGGAAAACTAATGCGAATTAAGAGAAAACGCTGCCTTTTCTTTTTTATAAGTTAAAATTTGTCGAAAGGTTTCATCGTATAGCAGGGCAAAGAAACTCTTGACTTTCTCTAGTTGTTCGCAATTCTACTGAGTTTAATACGAAGAACTCTCAAAGCTAAAACCTATAAACAGGATTTTTTTTAACTAAATCTTTTATAAAAAAAATTGTAGAAATTTCCAAAATTGAAAGATATAGTCTTATGCAGACAGTAGGTAATTCGAGTACAAATTAGCAAACAAACTGAGTTCCGCGTAAACGTTGGGTTCCGTGAAGATCTCTCAAGGGTTTCGCGAAGATATTCAAAAATAGGAAAAATGTAGAAAGAGTTTTTGATAACAAAAAGTAAACAATCCATACGAAAAAATGTTTGTAAATTTTAAAATTCCGAAGCTTGGTTTACTTCACTGTACCATAAATCAACACTGTAAAATATATGACCAGCATCAGAGACTCGACCGAATTTTTGTACAACTTGCTACTTTATGAAATGGAAAAGGAAGTAGAAAATAAAGTATGTCCGCAGTGTTTGTTTGAGGTTTTCGGGATTTAAATTAGGGCGCAAATAAATTAGAGGATTCAATTTGTGTTAATCGAAACTTTTCTACGATTTTTTAACGAGTGTTTAAGGGTCCAAGTTCTTCTCAGATTTTTGGTATCCTTTTCAAACAATTGGCTGATAGCTAGGGCCTCGAAATTTTTAGAAGATAGCTGCTACGGATTACTACAATTTTGAAAAATTTAGAAATATGTATCTACCCACGAATTTCTGAGTTATCGGAGACTTTCGATTTAAAACACAAAAGCTGTACTTTATCCACATATTCTGGGCATGCCCAACGAGCTCTCGTCTTCACAATTTCCCTTTTCTGGAGATTTAATTATATCATTTTTATCCCTGTTTTGAGATGTTGTGGTCTGAAAAGCGGCGATGGAAGATATTCCGTGACTCCAAAAAGTTTCAGACCCATTGATCTAACCCAATATAAAGCTGTGATACTCTAATCACAATACCAAAAATTTGAACGAAAATTGGAATACATACTGCGGATTCACTTACCTTAGTAAGAAAGCCAAATTACCGATGCAGTGTCAGAATTTTTGCGGAGAATTCAATATTTTCAGGACGCTATTTTTTCGTATGTAAAAATTGCTCTCTATTTTGCAAATAAAACAACAAATGCTGAAAAACACTGCTAATTTGAAGTATAATATATGCAGATTGCTGCATATATTACACTTCAGATTAAAATTCAAAATTTCATAACCGTAAAAGTACATATGTATAAGCAATCTTGCAAAATGATCCCCTCCCTCTCTGAAAAGCTATCTACGCCACTGATGGTGTAATCTAGTGTCAGGTTTATTCCATCTGCTTGACCCTTTGATGACTCTACAATACATTGTATCACTTCGTATTCGTGCAAGGCGGTCTGTGAATAACTCATTCTTACAACTGACTGGTATTCAACAATGGTACTCGTACAGTGTAATAATTCTGTAGGAATAATTTCATATGGAAAGTATTACAGCATATTTGTGTTGAAAATTATGTTAGTTAGTTTTCTTGTTCTAGGTTTATTTTTGCACATAGGATGCCAGTAAAAAATTTCTTGATATGAAGAAAGTTCAGACAAACATCGCGAAGGGAGTGACGGATTATATCAATTTAATCACAAATAAACGACTTTCGATATCAAATTACATAACAGCACTTTAAAAAATCAATTTTCCAATTTAAATTAAACTTTTTCACCACGGAATATTTCAAAGTGATGATAATTTGATTTGGCAAATTTCAGATTTGCCTTAGAAAAATGTTACTTTAGATTAGGTAGAAAATCGATAAATGTATGGGTAAGGAATGCTATAATTCTTCCCGATAATTAATGTTCATGATTATCTGAGCTAGTCCTTTTCAACCACGATTTTTTTCCCTATAGATGCAAAATAAAAATATGATGTTTCCAAAAGGGATTTTATAACGTGTCGATCTAATACCAGCTTATGTTAGCGAAGCCTTTAGTGTTTCATACATTTTTCTTTAAGATTCCCAGAATTCATATTTTTAACACCAAATAAATCTTTGGCATGGCTGTCAAATATAATAAATTCGATCGTATGCTATGCTTTTCTTGTTAAGTCACTGTACATTTCCACGATTCAATATCTATAGAACGAGAACCTCTCTATAACTATCATCCACACTATCATATTTTAAAGTGGTAAGCCAGTGGTGTTCAGATGATCGTGATAAAAAACACGATCTCGCGAAAATAAGAAAATCGATACAGACGATGGAGGCGACCGTTTTTTTCTGTTTAATGCCAACGGACGAGGGAACATAGAACCTTGACATCGACCTTTTTCATGATGACCTAGAACAAAAAAAGCCCTCAACTTGAACATCACTGAAGAAGTTCAATACTCCTCCGCCCGCCTCTTCACAGAATACGTGTGTGTGTAGAATCGATTGGCATCTCGTTAGTCAACCGCAATCAACATCACTCGATCATTCTATGGATATCTCATTTTTCAGATCAGTCGGCAATATCTTAAAGCTAATTTGTCTTTGCGCGATATTTTTCGGAATAGGAGAAGTTTGGAAGAAATGACATCATCTTCCTTCTTCTTTTGTGGTCTAACCTTTCCATCTGCAGATCGTATATATTTTTCAGATCGATCATCATGGGAATACAACAAAACCTTTGACACTTATAGTGTATTGAAGTATATTTCGTGGATCCTAGGAAATCAGGCCAGAATTAATAACTATGGAGTTCAGATGAAGAGATATTTGTTTTAAATTGAAAAATATATTGAACAAAAAGCCCCGAATCAGCACACCAAAATGAAACTAAACTGTTTTCTGTACCCTATTAAATCTTTAGTAAACTCAGACGTACAAATTTACCAGGTAACCTCTTTTTGGCTAAAACAGTTGAACAATGGCGTAGATATTTTTACAGAAAAGGACCAGATTTCTCTTTAGAATTTAGAATTTGTGTGCGAAATCTCATGAGGTTCCTTATAACGATCTAGACTATACCAATATTGTATTGCTACAAAATTTAAATGCGGCTTTCCGATCTCTAGTATTATCCACATTGTGTTTAAAAATTCGTCTTCAAAACGCTGCACGAAACTCTTCACAAAAATGTGTGCACCAAAATTCGGCTTCAAATTTTTGCAGCGAGAATTTCACACAAATTCAGCACTGTCGATGCCAGATAAACTAAATTATCAAAATTACTTAAATTAACCATTCAATTATTTGTTAGAGAAAATTATTATCGAAGCATAATCTTGGAGGATGTTTTTTTAGACAAAATTCCTTCTGACAATATGTACAATTGCGGTAGACAAACAGAGTAGCGGAAATGCGCAGTAATTATATGTAGTAAAATTGTATCAAGACGCATTTCCGAAATTATGTATCTTTGTCTACCGCACTATTGTATCAAATATTGAGCAAAAACTAAATTTTTTTCTAAGGGCTCATGGGCCTAACCAGGATTTCGTTTAAGGGTGAGGTGGGGCAAATCTAAACCAAATTTTGTTCAACATCATAATCGAAGCCAGGATTCGATTCGAAGGGTTCGAGGGTATGTAATTGAAATTTATGACAACGATTCAGATTTCCCGTTAGTTCAATTGTCAATCCCAAAAATATTGTTGGAAATTTTTTTATTTTCTTAGAAGGGGGAATCCAGAACATTGATTACATAATAAATCATTTACACCAAATTTATCCCTTTCACACGGAATGATGTTAAATACAATTGAGAAAAAGAATTTCAATATTGCGGACAGCTAAAAAGTTATGAATGGTACATTTAAGCCCAGAAGTCATGAAATTATGAAACACAGAAAATAAGGGTTTGGGGACTTTTCCGGGCAAAAATATTTTCATACAATGAAGTTGGTTGAACAACATTATCAGAAACATAGGTGGTTGGAATCCTCACGGGAACTAAACCACACTAACGGAATTATTACAGTTTGGAAAGACTAGGCGAAGCGTAAAATTACAGGATCTGATAATGTGATGGATTCAGTTATCCAGTTTCGGATAGCAATACCTGAAACTGCAGTCTCAGCATCATTGTGTGGATGACAATTTCTAAGACTGAAATTTTTCAAAGATTACGGATTGAAGCCAGTTGGCAAGTTATCATCTCAAACGCGCAGTTGTTTACTTGTAGTCTGGAAATTTTTGAGAAATGTGCCAAACCCGCTTTTATACGATCTCAAGCATCGTAATGCAGCGATTTTTCATGGAATAGTTTATACAGTAAGAATAAAATGTAGCGTGATCATCGGCCATGGGAGAGGTAGGCTATGCCCATGAAGTAGGGGCTTTACTTTTAACCTAAAATGAGACCGAGTTTTAATCGTGCGAATAACACGATGACAATCTAATACTCTATTCTATACTCATGTACAGGCCTAGAAGGCACGCAAAACCCAAATTATTGAATTTAAAGTTTTTGTTGGGGGTGAAGAGGTATGAGTCGGATCTGGCATACCTTTAATATTTTATAAGCGCATCCAACAACTACAATTTTACACAAATTAGAAGTTTATGGCGGCATATATATAGCTTTGTAGGGGATGTAGGGTAAGGATAGTCAAATCTACTCTACTTTCTATTAAATTTAAGGATATTTCACAATTAGGCATTGTTAAAAATTTCAGGTTGCTAGCCATGTAGAAAATTATTTATTTTTATTATTTATTATTTGTATGGGGGTTAGGATCCCTTTGTCCGATTTGGCCATTTTCAATACCGTTCAAGGTTTTATTAAAGCATGTCTCAGAAAAATTTCAATACGGGAGTTACCGCGCGTACTGACAGGCACACGGGCGGACAGACAGACGGACATGGCTTATTAAAATAAGAGACCGACAAGTTTATGCTTCAAAGATTTTGTGTACATTTTCTAATTTTTTGCTATGTGAGGGGGCAAGGAAGGGTGTTATTTTGATTTGAATTTGAGGTTTATTTAGTAAATGAAAAAAATGAGAGGGTATATTTAGTATGAAGTCTAAGGCAGAAAGACAAATAATAAATAATAATAAGTGGAGACCTGTGGACGCATCCATTCCACGGCATGATAAACCTGCAAGATCTAGGATCAATTTTCGATGAGGTAGGTATTATTTCGTGCTCACAAAAATTAAACTAATCCAAACCATAAAGGCCTGGATAGACCTCGGGCGGAATGAGAATGAAATTTTTGTCCGCTGCGATTTTCTCAACCAAAATGCATACTTACTGTCGTGGAATATATGGCAAATGCTGGAGAATTCATTAAGCTACAATCCAAAAACGATTCCATAATTTTTCTCGACCATTTTATGTCTTATTTTTCGATTCCCCGGTCATTATATATTTTCCACGGTGAAATGACCGGGGAATCGAAAAATAATACATAAAATGGCCGAGAAAAATTTTGGAACCATATTCGAATTGTAGCTTATGGAATTCCCCATCATTTCCAACATGTTCCACGACAGTAAGCATGCATTTTCATTGAGAAAATCGCAGTGGACAAAAATTTCATTTTCATTCCGCCCGAGGTCTATCCAAACCTTAATAAGTAAATAACTGGCGCCAAAGTCTAATATTTTAACAAGGCCACATATGTTAATGTTAAGGCAGCCCCAGACCGACCGGAGTGTAGCACACACCGCACAAAAGACCGGTTCCAAGAATGATACCTTGGAGTTTACCGTTACATAGGTCGTGAGTTCGAAAAATATGATAAACAGAATTGGCTCAAGGTAAGATTCGAACGTCCAAAATTCCAAATTTTTGCAATAATTCGTTTATTCGAAATAGCCTATATATGGCCAAGCATAACGAAGTATGCCCTAAGATGGATTGTGGCAATCAGAGGAAGACAGAAAGAGAGAGACTGAAAGAATTTTACAAATCAAATATATAAAAGAAATTCAATTCAATTCAATTCAATTCAAATTCAAATTTATTTTACTCCTTCCAATATGAGCTTTCGCTTGTGCAAAGGGAGGAGGACAGATAGTTTATAATAATTTTTACAATATTCGTAATTCTTAAAGCGTTAATTCAGTTTTGTAATTCAATGAATTTAATATTAAATTAAGACATTTTAAATTTATTAAATGATACTTAACTATTTTAAAACAGAAAATCAAATACATAATAATAAAAAATTAATGATTTTGGAAAGATAAACCAATTAATACCACAAATAAAAACTATTTTTATGAATTTAAAATTATCAGTGTTTGGATAATAAAGATGGTAGTATTGTGTCTAGAGATTTTGTTGTTTTCTTCTAAGATAGGATTTAAGGTTCTTTTTGAAATATCGATCACTATCAACCATGTTTTTTAGATACCTTGGCAGGCTGTTAAATAATTTCGGTCCAGTATACGTATAATGTCTTTTTATCATTTCGGTATTTGCCCGGGGTACCATCATATCCGTTGTCCTGCATCTTGTCCCTATGTCACGGCTAAGTGGTCTAAGTAATTTGTTTTTTGCCATATAACTCAATATTTTAAACGTGTATAAATCTTCTAGTTCACTCTTGCCTGTTAATATATAAATATGCCTAGATGGATATGTCCAATGTACACCAGCTATTATTTTGAGCACTCTTTTTTGTGTCGTTTTTATACATTTTAGATGTGTATCGAAAGTCTTTCCCCAAGCAAGAATACCATATGATAGTATTGAACTAAATAACGAATCGTAAACTCTTAGTAAATTCTCTATTTTAAGCACTTTTTTCAAGTTATAAAATAAGGGTATAAGCCCCTTTAATTTACCATTTAAATTGTTAATGTGATATTTCCACCTAAATTGATTGTCAATTGTTAGACCTAAATATTTTGTTGTTGCATTGTTTTCCAGTTTTATTTCCACTTCTTTTCCTTTTTTTCTTATATGTATATTAATTGTTTGACCCTCTTGGGGAAGACCGATTTTGTTAGTTGCAAAAGGTACTACTTTGATTTTCTCTAGATTTAGTTTCAAAGAGTGGTTATTAGTCCATTTTATGATATCTTTCATTTTATTATTCGCTGTTTGGTAAATTTCATTCCAACTTGAACCTGCAAATAGTACGACTGTGTCGTCTGCGAACCCTATGATCTTTGTTTTAGAGTTTGATAATTTAAATAATGACGTGACATATAATGTATATACTAATATTGGTGAGAGCACTGTCCCTTGAGGTAAGCCATATTCATTATTTAATATTATGTCACTCTTAATATTATTTATTTTTACAACTTGTTCTCTATTTGTCAAATAATTGATAATCAATTTTAACGGTTTATTTCTTATACCTATTTTACTTAAGTAGCGTATTAATGTTAGATGATTAATGGTGTCGAAAGCCTTAGAAAAATCTAAAAATATACCTAAAACTTTATTTTTGTTCCTACAATTTTCTACAACATAGCTAGTAAGACTCGCGAAAGCGTCGTCTACACTTTTCCCCTTCCGAAAGCCATACTGCTCTTCAGGAAGAATGTTATTCTCTTCTATGTATTTTGTTAATCGGCTTTTTAAGCACCTCTCGAATATTTTAGCCATAGTGTTTGTTAATGCTATTGGCCTGTAGTTGTTCGTTAAAGAGTCGTCTCCTGATTTAAATATAGGTGTGATGGTACTTCTTTTAAATTCTTTGGGAAATATTCCTTGATTAAGACAAGCATTAAATATATTTTTTAGTGGTTTTATTATATATTTTTTGGTTAATTTCAGTATTTCTATAGTAATTTCGTCGTCACCAGGGGCTGTATTTCCTTTGACAGTACTTATTATTTCATTAATTTCTATTTCGGTTACTTTGCAAAAATGCATTTCTGATTGAAAGTATTGCGTTTCTGGCGTGTCTTCAAGGTTGCTTTCCATATCTGTTGCGATAGCTTTGCCAATGTTAGCGAAGTAATGGTTAAATTCATTTGCTATTTTTTTAGGTTCATCATCCGATAGTATAATGTCATCGTTTATTTTTAGTTTCTTGCAAGTTACTTTATTAACCCTTTTGTAGGATATTTCATTTATGATTCTCCAATACTTTTTGAGATCTGCTCCTGCGTTGTTTATTTTATTTCTGTAATATATTTCCTTGGCAACTTTAATTGTTTTCGATAATATGTTACGATATTTTTTATACGTAGTTTCTAATGTCCTATTGTGTGGTTGCTTTCTTAACTTTTGTCCTAGCTTGTCTCGTGTTTTTATAGATTTGACAATAGCTTGAGTAATCCATGGTTTTAAGATTGTTTTAGATGGTTTTCTTCGTATTGTGTAGGTTGCCGATTTGATTTTATCTGAAATATCATTAGTGAATTTTTTTACAAACAACTGTATGTCATCACATATGCTGTATTTTGAGTTCCATTCAGTGTCTTCTTGAAATAATTGTAGTAATTTGTCTTTGTCTAGTCTTGTTTTTAGTTTAGTATCTAATGTATTGTGCTTTGTTATTGGTGTCGATCCACATTTGATGCTTACGATTTGTGCATAATGATCGGTGATATGCGTTTCTAATATAATAATATTGGTATCAATGTCTTTGCTATTTTTATGTTTTACAAATACATGGTCAATGCAAGATCCTCTGTTATTTTGAACTCTAGTAGCACTATTTATTTCTTGTTTATATCCTTTTGATAATAATGCTAATGCATAAAAGTTCGTATTTGGGTTAATATTATTCAAAAGGTCTATGTTTATATCTCCAATTAAAATGTTAATATCTTTGTTGTCATTATGATTAAAATTACTTTCAATTTCCTCTATAAAATCTTTCACATCCTTATTTGGAGATCTATACATACCATGAATTCGAATTTCTTTCAAATTAAATTAAATTAAAAATGCATTTTATAAAAAATAATCTAATCCTGAACTACGGTTAAAGCCTCTCTGTGACCCTTTAAGTGCATACTTTCAGAAACTACTGCTCATTTAATCTCATATCATTAAAAATTTAGACGAACTAACTGCTTACCAGATGCATACATATGTTGGCCTATTATAAATTGGTAAGAATTAGACGCATTTCTTCGCATTCCATATGAAAACACATATTACATACTAGCTTAGTTCGAATCTATTTAGATAAAGCGATAACTTTTCATTTCAAAACGTTACGAAACGAATTAAGATAATAGTCTGTGAAACTCATTAGATAAAAATGGAAATTTTGATAAATTGCCTATACATACATACATGAATAATTGCATCTAAATAACATAAGTTTACATTACAACTTACAGTCAGAAGAAACTTACTCACGTCTAATTAGAACTTCACTTTTATCGTCAACGAAAGGCTAATCGGAAAATCAGCTATTAAACCTATTAAACATAGTAACGGTAACGGTATAGCGATCAAATCAAACGACTATATCTTCAAATACGCTTTTAAGTGAAGACCATGTTCGACTTATATTCTCTATTGTTTGAATTCATCAATTCTGTTGTTATGGCGCCCATTTTTTATTCCTAATAAGATACATACTCGTATTTACACAAAAAAAAACATTCTTTTGTAAAAATATTTGAAATTAAATGGTGAATTTCAGCCCACTGGCCTCAATGATCGAACATACACAAATATAACTATACGGAACTTTACTCAAAGGGTAAATTATCTACGCCTACACTGCTTGACCTAATGACTTTAATTCTAATGTATTACGCATGTGCATCGTTTTTACTTTGAATAACCGAAATCCGAAACATTAACTACCTTTCAGCAAAAAACAAGCAGGAATCGCAGAGGTGCACCTAGATTAAATATGAAAGCGCGTAACTTCACCAAAGCGATTTATGGTTGGCGTTCGACGAAATTATCTTAATGCCTACGTATAAAGTCTTTGTCTACCCCAAAATATATACTTACACTTACACGTACTGTCAATTTAGCTTAATTCTCTTCATTCAAAAATAAATTGTTTAGACTTTAAAGAATAAGCGCCGGAAGAATTAAGAAAAAAGTCAGAGGTGCTGTAAAGACAATTTCTTTGCGCAGATTCACGAAGAAGATAGTTTTAACAAAAGACCTATTGTTCTTTTGGGTTCTGGTCACAGATAATTCTAAATTCATTCGGGAATGAAGTAAAAGAAAGAAAATACCATGGACAATTGGTTTTTAGAGAGTATTTCTATAGAGAATGTAAATTACAATTTATTTTTTCAAACATACTATACGGACGGATCCACACTATTGTTGGAAAAGTAAGCGTCGCTAATTATTATATTGCTTCCTGATTTTCGCAATTTCATTGTGAGAAACGCTATTCAGTGAGTTTGGAAATGTACATATCTAGAATAAAATAACATAACAATTTCTATAGAAGTTTGTACGTAAACCTGCAATGAAAGTATAAGAGTTTTAGTAAAACGATATATAAGAAACAAAGGTAATTTTCCCAGAGATTAATTACTTAAACAAAACTCATTAGCAAACGACTTACTATATGGTTTTAATTTGCATTGCATTTTCTCACAAAGCAAATAAATGGAAAAGAATAAGCTTTTGCGAATTATAATTCGACGAAAAAAGGTTAAATTCCATTTATAAATATATAAATTTTACATAAGTCATTACTCGAAATTATGCGTTATTTATGGAAGAACATGTTTGTACATCACCCTTTTATAAATGTAATAACGATGCTCCAAAAATTAATTATGTTGTATCTTATTCAGAGAGCGATTATTCGATGCCTTTTTGAAAGGGTACAGTGGCGAGATGTTTTTGGATAAATTCATTAGGACATGAGTAAGTTTAACTTTTATCGAGTTTCTAAGGTTAAACACGAGTTACGAGCCAAATTTAGGTTAAGAATTAATTACAGGTAAAAAAGTTTGTGATATCTAGTCTTGGAGGGTCTCTAATCTTAACAGAGGTAGCGCGGTGACGGTGATCCTTCTGGAACAATTTAAAACATCGTTACAATTAGGAATACTTTAAAGGTCCCTCTAGATTAGGCGCCAAATGGCTGCGCGTCCAAAAACTGGCATCGCGTGCAGCCATTTGGCTGCTACAGCATCCACACTAGCAGCCAAATATAGACAGAAAATAACATAACCAATATTTCATTTTGGTGATTTTTTTAAATTCAATTACCGAAATCGGTCTCTGCGCGTTTGTATTATTACACGGTCATTCAAGAATTATTCATTTTCACACAAAAGAACGAACAAAAGTTGGAAAATTGTCACTTTGAATTTGACAAGCGGTTGGTTGAGTTGCCATATTGAATATAAAAACTGGACGCACAGCCAAATGGCGACATGTTTGGATGGAATGACAACAGCCATTGGCTGCACGTGTCGCCATTTGGAGACTAATCTATATGGACCTTAAAATAGTTCATAATTATCGACAATATATCTAATTTACCTGATCTACTCACTTGTTTGTGAGTTTAGTTTGTGCACGTATGTGTTAGAAACATTGAAAATGTATTGAACGTGAAACAAGGCTGCATTTCGGCTTCCAACTATCGTGAACGTGAAGCCATAGCTGCAATGCATCTAAATAAAAATTTACTGAAATAAGTGGAAATTGTGTGCTTCTAAGCTTCGTTTTTTGGCTTATTTCAGTTTCGAGAGTTGCGGTCTATAAGGATAAGACAAAAGACTATTTTCCGTGAATCATGACCTCAAAAATTTAAGTGATTAAAAACTGAATACCCCTTTTCTACATAAAATCATAAGCTGAAATTCAAAGACGAACCTTCGCTGATATCAACTACTGTTTAGATGATCTACTTTTATGCTCTCAGTGTTTACTTTATCAGTAAAATTTTAAATTTAAGTGAATTTTTACATATTCATGAAATATGTTTTACGTGAAAGTGATCAGAAATATGTTTATGCTTTTCACTAGACGACTGATAACTTTCATATCCTTCCAGAAGGGTTGCAGGATTGAGAGATATATTTTTAATTTTTGCGCTTTATTAAACGACTCACTTTGTTTAAGTTTTTGGATTTAGGACTGCACTAGATAAATTTTTTATTCTGGTAAATGCAACTCTTATGATTATTAGCATTTAAAGTAATTGCTATCATGCCTATACTTATTCCACGGCAATCAAAAATTTTTATTCAAATTTTTGCATAAATTTCTGCCTTACCAGTCTTTGATTTGCAATTTTTCAATAAAATCTTCTATCAATTTAGTTTCAATTTGAACATTACTATAAAAAAAAACCATAAAGCAGAATGTGAATTAGAAATAGCAAATGCAAATTGACAAAGTGTCTAATGCCCCAGCATGGGCGTAGCCAGGATTTCGGTCAGGGGGGGGGGGGGGGGCAAGCCCAATTTTTTTTCAAAATCATGATTTTCTTAGGAGTTGAAATTTTCGGTCGCAGAAATATTGTTATCAAATTTTAGAGTAGCCTGGCTTGTGGTTGGATTGGTGTACAGGGTCATGGATTCCAGACTCACCGTGAACGAATTCATTTTATGGTGTTTTTCGAACTCACGACTTACGTGACGTGAAACAAGTATCCATTTATGGGGATAAATAACATTGCTGGGCTGTTGATCGCAACACCTCAACAAACAGAAGTTCAACCCTTTCGCTCCCGCCGCTGATTTTTCATAGAAAATGTAAAAAATAAATTTTAAATTTTTGTGTGATATTAGACTCTTCCAATAGCGTAATACCTAGTTGATTTTTCCAGCATGAAATTTTTGGTTTTGGGATGTTATTTTTAATGAAATTTTAGGGAAGGTTTGACACTTGTCGTAAAGCCGAAAAACTGATTTATTCATTTCCCTATATTTCCTGATAATAATCATTTTATGCAAATCATTTTAATGGTTTTTTTTTGTAAAGAGGTTGTTGTAAGAGAAAATCTAAATATTTTTCGATTTTTTTTCTAGGAAAACCCTATAAAGTGGTTTTGCATGAGCATGATGCCATATGGCATCATTGGGCGTGAAAGGTAAATCAGCAAGTCCCCTATTCATATAAATGCTAGTTGCTTGCTGTATGGAAAGCACCATACTCTTACTTAAATACTACATACTCTTAGCACTCTGCTCTAATTTTGGGGGGTGTTATGGACATGTCCTTTCGCCAAATTCAAATGGGGGATAATGGGGGTCGTTGATCGGAGCGACTCAATGTTTCTCCCAAAATAATATTGAACTTATTGTGAATACTTGTACGAAATTTTACGGCTGAACTAACATTCTTTCAAGAGTTATGGGGCTTTTAAAAAAGGTATAAAATGAAAAAGTTCTAATTTATTTTCAAGCTAGCGCCGAATAATTGAATAGATCTCTAATGTGTTATATATCATTGCAAAGATAATTTTATGTAGTTTTTTTCGTTCTTAGACTATTTTTCTATATCTTTTGTCGTTTTTCAAATACTCGCAAAAAAACGAAAAATGACCCGCTTCCCCCCTTTTTAAGGTTGCGGACCCCCAATCGGTTGGACTTTTTTTTGCCATAATCTGGGGGTCGTCACCAACCATTCTGCAAAAAAATTTCCGATGTAGGATTTTTGCCGACCAAATATCTCATTTTTCACACGGAACTTGCTAAGTGCCCTTTCAGTCCCAATGATGCCATATGGCATCATGCTCTAATTTGTTAACTATAGCGCTTAAAAGTTTTTTTTTTAAGAAAATATCATAAAAGATGCCTACTAAACGACATAATGTTGTTAGAAAAATTCTCCGGTTAAAATCCATATTTTGGGCATGAAAGGGTTAAATCTTGGAAATTGGATGTCACTCACACATCTACGGCCCTAGTTTACTGGTGGATTGCCACGCATGTTATTTCTTTTTTCTTTTGCTAATTTTAAAGTCAAATTTTTAAAATTGAGATGAGAATGATTTTCTTCTGCATTCTGATTACATTCAACTGGCCTCCAATATCTGCGTTTTAGAGCGTAGTTTGTCTATTTTCAGTGCATTTCTTGCTTCTCGGACTGCATATTCCACTTGCGAAATCAGTCTGTTTCGTCTGTCACTTTCATCTTAGCAAAGTAGCATCGTCAGAATATTTATAAATCCTTTATTGATTGAAATATGGTTAACGGTTTTAATAAGCTTTCCTCTAAATTTATCAAAGTATTAACAGTGGCTAAATTTTATTGCTGTTTTGATTAGAAAATCAATGTTGATTTAATAATTTGTAAGACCTGCTCTGTGGCACTCTACGATGCTAGGAATCTAGAGGTCCGGAGATCGAATCTCGAAGTGGTCCACCCTTTCTAAAAATATTTATAAAATTTTACAGATTTTCAATCGTTAGTTTATTTAGAATGGACAAACATCGATTTTGGAGCCGATTTTTATGAGTTCGAAATGCAATCTTCCTAAAATGAGGAAGAATTTTGAGCCATTTTCCTGATTTGTCCTATTTTTGTCCTAGTAAATATTTTTTCCATAATTTTTGAAAAAATAGGTCCCACATTTCAAAAATAAACATATTTGTTACGAGCTAGTTGTATGGACACAGACTTTTCGTCGAATCGACAACCAGCCATAAGAAATACTGGAGTTCTAAAAGTTACACAAACTTCATTCTTCGTCGTTTCGACGACGCCAATTTCCAAAAATCCAACTTACCCTGCTTACTTCGTCTAGCCGCAATGTACCCGGCAAATACATCGGCACGGTAAGTGCTGTACGAAAACTTAGCTCTAAATAATGAGAACTGTCACGAAAAATGGGATAAATTTTATGATAGTCGATTCGACGAAGCATGACCTTGCAGGGCTAACAAAGCAAAGCTGTATACCATTTGTCAATGAGTGCATTCAGCGAGCACATATTGGAAAGAGCTACTGGAAACTGTTCTCTCCCCGCGTCCCACTCACCCGCGAATCGGTCCACATGCGATGTATCGAAAATTTCCCCTATTTTAAGGTGACCAGACTCCCGAAGGCCCAATGCTGTACACATACACATACTTGTGGAATTCGGTTTTCTGGCAAATCCTCAGCCATACTACAATGACACGGCAATTTCATTATTTACGCTTGGTACTGGCACTTAGGTTTCCATACGGAAGGAGCTTAACGTGAAAATCGATGTATGTCTGTGCAGCTTACTACAGCATTTTTCATTAACTCTCCACTTCCAAATTAACTAAGTTGACGATTTTAGCGAAAGTTTAATGATT
Source organism: Microchrysa polita (assembly GCA_949715475.1). Classification (NCBI taxonomy): domain Eukaryota; kingdom Metazoa; phylum Arthropoda; class Insecta; order Diptera; family Stratiomyidae; genus Microchrysa; species Microchrysa polita. Next base: position 125,195,783 of record OX454415.1, on the reverse strand, counting down.
TATCCCGATATGACTTTGTGGGCAGTATGTTTACAGAAACCGTAATACAAGCCGATTGCTGTTACTCATTGTGAGTCATATTGCTCGGATTTAGTCGTATTTTGAAATCTTTTCCGATTCAGTTTCCCGGTATTATTTGGATTGCGAAGTTACTTTCTTTCCGCATTATATTTTTACATACTTAGTAAATGCTAGGTATATCAATTAAATTATGAATTGGAAATGGTGAGGACCACGAACATTTCGAAAAACCTCCTTATTTTTTATACCTACCGAACTTGTTATAATTTTTTTTCTGTTAATATAAGGAATTATTAAAAAGTTACCTATACTTTCCTTTGAAATTAAATTGTAGAGAAGCCCAAAAAGACAAAAAGGCACTAACGTAACGTTAATCGAAGTTCAGAGGCATATAAACTGTAAGGCTGTGATTCCCAAACTGGGGGGTGCGCCCCCTAGGGAAGCGTGACGATCAGGGAAGGGAGATGCGGGCACAACTCTAATATTGATGTCGTTAATAAATTATGGTTTGCTTGCCATTAATGAATTATGGTTTTCTTGCGAACATCTTTCGAAATACACCAGGGGTAATGGGTTGCTGCATAGCCTTGCAAAATGGAAAAAATTTTCGTCGATTAATTCACTGCTTCTAAATCCGTTTGATGAACACCGCTGAGAATATTTAGGTCGAAAAAAAAAAATAAAAAATCACATCGCATCAGCAAGCTTTGAATGATTTTTGTTAAAAAAAATTACGGATTTTGGTCGTTCCAGTAATATCAATATTAATTTTGCTGCTCGATATATCACTGAAGCCATGATGACGGCCGAACTCACCACGAAATTCAGGTTGCGAAAATCATAATATTTAAATAATACATATACTTCCTAAAAATTCCAGTAGTTCCAAAATATGGGCTGCACTAATAAACAAATGTTCAAACAATTTAAATTGCGATAATGGATTCCGAATTTATGCCCAAAATTAAAAGCATTTCTTGGCCATGGCAATCTTTGCATCTATTTTCGGTTTTTGGGCAACATTTTCTCGGGGGTCGCCAGGATCAGCAGATCTGGCAAGGGGGCATGAGCTGAAATAGATTGGGAACCACTGCTGTAAGGTATAATGCCAAAAACATAGCTCTTGACAAATTCCTTTACAATGACAAATTGTAAAGTATATAAAGATGTGAATTGTGGCGCAATTGATAATATTTGCCTCGGGCCCCCGAAAATGGCTTTCCAGGCACGGTTTCAATGGAGTGGAGTCCGAGAAACATTTCCAAAGCGGTGGAAGGGTGTCTTATCCTGGTTGCGATATTTCTGCAGGAGAGTATGCAGTCCCCTTGGTTACATTAGTGGTGTCATTCCGGTCCCCTGAGGTCTTAATGCAATTTTAACGGACTCAAACTTTATCTAAAAACCCTTGCAGAGCCTTTTCTTTAGTATGCATTTTCCTCTAGAGGTTGATAGGGAAATCGGATGAAGTACAGTGGCTGATTTTCCATCGTTTTGTTATAGGAAAAATGTCTTACCCTTCGACGACCTCAACTTTAGAACCTTGGTAGCTAGAGCCTTAAAATGTTTCCCAAATATGGACATAGTGCAAATTTCAAAATCTCGCTGAAGAATTCTGGCTATATTATTAGCCATTTTCGATTAACAAACACATAAGTGCGAATTGGGCAGCTGTAACTTCCGAACACGGATAGGTAGGACCTTCAAACTTGGAGGAAATGTGCGCCAAGTAGGTCTGCAAGTGTGCCAAATTTCAGAAATTTCGGTCGGTTTCCAAACTATCGGAAATGAGCGATTGCAAACATAAAAGTATTATTATCTCTATCGTGTGTCCTACATGTTTTCTAAATTTCAAAATTATTCGCTCACAAATTTTCGAGTGATGGACAATTTTCTATTAGAAAACTCAAGATTGTAACTTCCAAACGCGGATAGGTAGGACCATGTAATTTGGGGGTAATGTGAGTGCCAAGTAAATCGATGCAAGTGTGCCAAATTTCAGGAAGATCGGAAAGGGTTCCCGATTTATTCAAAAGAACTTATAACGAAGTGAATTATGTTTCATTGTATGGCATAAGGAATGCTGTAAATTTTGCTGTACATTCCTCAATGCTGTACAACAGGTCAAAATGCTGTACTGTACAGCAGAATGCTGTACGTCTGGTCAGCTTACCCTATTTAGCGTTGAATTGGAATGCTACATTTAGATGTGTAGCTGCTACTTGGACTGCTCGATCAACTGTCACGCACAGCTGCTCGACCATCAATACTGGAAATTGTTTATTCACAGTTCAGCAGAAAAATGTCATTTCTGAGCCAGGTTTTAGTGAACGTTATAACATTGTGCGATGAGAATACGTATTTTGAAAGAAAAGTTGCAGTTTTAGGTTTTTTGAATTTTTGATTGCCGCAATGTCTGCGGATGTATCAGCTGGTTAGAGAGAACTGACGTTTCATGTAGCAATTCCATTCAGCGAACACAAACTTAGCAGTTTTCCAATTTCTTGTGGTGGGGATATGTAGCACATCACAATATGTGCTCGCTGAATGCACTCAATCTTTCAGATGAAAATAAGTTGAATTCCACTAACTTCCCTAAGGGACCTAACGGTTGAAATTATGTACTCCAGCTCAAAAGCCATGAAATGAAACAGGAAATATGGGATCCACGGAAGCACAGTAGCACACTCACAAGTAAAATGTGTGTGATGGTACGCAGCCTCCGTCAGTTACGAGAGGCCACTCGCTGTCATCTATTTGCATGCGCCTCCTGACTGCAAACTGTCTCGAGCATGGCTTCTCCGGCGGCACAGTGGTAAAAAGGGCATTTGCTGCGCCAGCATCAGAAAATTTTTGAAAATGTTGTATAGTGCAGCGATTTTTTTACTACATCCATAAGGATTTTTTTAACCATCTTCATCGACCAGGGGGGGGGGGGGGGAGGGAGGGGCGGTCGCCCCCCCCTGGTCTACGCCCATGTGCCCCAGGACTTACTCAGCAAATAATTTTTTTTAAGAAAGCCCGAATTTTTTTCAACAACATGATTTTTTTAGGAGTTGAAATTGTCGGTCGCGAAAATATTGTTGTATATTGCTGTATACCATATGTCACTAAAATCCCTTTCAGATGAAATGAAGTTAAATTCCACTACCTTCCCGAAAAGACCTTCATGTGACGGTTAAAATTATGTTCTAGCTCAGAAGCCATCAAATGAAACGCATGAAAATATAGGATTCTCGCAAAAGAAAAAGTCTCCCTAAAAGTAGGTACTAACATCGTCAGTTCACGTGAAATCCATGCAAATACTGTCAAAATTTTGATGATCGTGAAATCGAATTCGCTTGGTGGTACTCACTTCACATGAAAGTCTCCACATCGGTTTTTGACATTTCGCCAGCGAAAATAATGCAGTTGCACTTTATTTCATAGTGAAAAGATGTCATCGACAATCAACCAGAACGTGAGTGAACATTTATCTTAAATTGAGTGAATAAAAACAAAGTCTCCACGGCACCGTTTTCACGGGAGATATATATGCAAGTTTTTCGCTCGGTGAACTCAGTACATACCTTAAGGGAAGATTTCCATTTATGATCTAATTATGTTACCGATTCATGATGCTCACACGTAGGTATACCAGTTCCGGATATCAAGGGCCAGGAAACTAAAAATATTTTAAAAACGACACAAAAATTATTCACCTTAAAAGGCTATTTTTTTTCTCTAAACCTTGTTTCGTCCACCGAATGGCCTACTCTTCATGGAGCTATTCATGTAGAGCTACCTCCCTGAATGGTTAATGGTAGCTCCATGAAGAGTAGGCCATTCGGTGGACGAAACACGGTTGAGAGAAAAAAGGAAAGCCTTTTAAGGTGAATAATTTTTGTGTCGTTTTCAAAAAAGAAATAAATATAAATTTTTTTTACATTGCGTTTTTACGTGAATAATTTTGTTTTCTATAAAAATATTTTAGTTTTCCAGAAAACAGTCTCAGCAGCATTTTGTGTAGTGCCTGGAATCAAACTCGCATTTTTACGCCTTCAAGCGTTGTGAAGTGCAGGAATTTTTTTACTACATCGGTAAGAATTTTTTTTGTTAGGTACCATAATCATCGACCCCTCTGACTACGCCTAAGGCGGAAAGTATCGGAAACACAAAAGTTCTCCTTATAAGAACGGATAGCAGAACAAGCCACTTGTTTTACTGTTCACCAGATAATAGTTTTTATGACGACTACTTATTTGGAAAAAATTTTCTTTCGATTTACCATAATAAAAACGAGACCGAGGCTAATTTCGGGCGCGTCCGAAATTTGGATACCCTTCACTCCCCTCGGGCTAAACGTTTTATTCGGGCGTACTTACGACTTGTATTTAATCCCCCACCATTATTTTCCTTCTGTCTTCACAAAAGTTCCGTTGCGTCGACAAAACAATATTTGTGTGGGGTTTGGTTGGAATAAGTGTGCCAAAAAAATATTTATTCAGAAAATGTTATTGGGGGATGCGGGAGCATGGCCCCATAATACGATTCTATTCTTTTTGACCTTTTGAGTTGCTTTGATAAAGACACATTGTGAAATTGGTGTAAAAAATGTTTCTTAGAAGAACCAAAATGATTGGGTTTGTATGGCAGCCCCATGACCCCATGTTCCAATTGAATACATTCTTACATATGTTTTGTGTCATCAATAGAACATTTGTGTGAAATTTGGTTGAAATAGGTGCACAAATAAAAAGTTTTCCTTAGAAGAACCTAATTTGGGGGGTTGGGTTTGTTTGACAGCCCCATGACCCCATGGTCCGATTTTATCCATTCATACATATGTTTTTTGTTATCAATAGAAACACATTTCTGTGAAATTTAGTTGAAATTGATGCACAAATTAAAAAGTTTTTCTTAGAACAACCTAATTTGGGGGTTTGGGTTTGTATGGCAGCCCCATGACCCGATTGTCCGATTTTACCTATTCAAACATATAAGCTGCCTGCAGAAGAAAGAAGCATTTGTGCAACATTTCAGCTTCATAGCTTTTAAATTGGCCGAGTAAAACGCTTCGCAACAGACGGACAGACAGCCAGACTGACAGACGGACAGACGGAAATCGCCCAATCGACTCCCCAAGTCATGCTGATCATATATGTATACTTTTTATATGGTCGGAGTTCAATGTTTTACAAACTTCATGACACTTGTGACAAGCTGAAGTGTGAGAATTACAGGGGCATATCATTAGTTTGTACGGCCTATAAGATATTATCTAAAATTCTTGAAAAGAGAATTAATCCGTACGCAGAACGAATCATTGGCGAGTATCAAGGCGGCTTCAGACCTGGTCGCTCAATAACCGATCAGCTTTTCACAGTGAAGCTACTACTCCAAAAGTGCTGGGAATATAACATCGACGTGTACTAAATCTTTGTCGAAATTAAGCGACGGATACAACTAGCCAATAAGACATATTTCTCGGTCCTCCCTATAATTAATTCGAAACTTGCGCACAGGAACACGAAGCTCCGCGTGTACAAACCGATCATCCGACCCGTGCTATGTTATGGCTGCGAAACATGGACCCTCACCCAAGCCTCCGAAATTTTGCTAGACCGATTCGAACGAAAGGTCTTTCGGCGAATTTTCGGGGCCGTTCGCGAGCGAGACCAATGGCGTATCCGGTACAACCATGAGTTGTATCAATTGTACGATGAGCTGGAAATATCGAAAATCGTGAAGCTTCAACGTTTGCAATGGGCGGGGCATGTACAACGGATGGACGATAATCGCATGCCAAAGAAAGTGATGAACGCACAACGAATTGACGGAGCGAGGTTGCGTGGACGACCGAGAGCTCGCTGGGAGAACGCCGTAGGTGAAGACGCCCACCAGCTGCTGGGCTTCCGAAATTGGAGGACAAGGTCACGTAACCGCGACAATCGGAGGTCAACGATTCAGGCGGCCAAGGCCCGACGTCGGGCTATCGTGCCACATTGATGATGATGATGATGATGACAAAATTAATATACCCTTTCACTCCATGAGCGAAGGTTATAAAAATGGATATTGTACGGTTGCGCGGTAAATTACCACCGCGCGCCCGGTTATGTTACAAGATGCGGGGCGTTTATATGAAGGTTACACATGAAAAACGAAGAAAATCCATTCCGGCTAAAAATTCTGATTTAGTAATTTCTTCCGGGTAAACAGTCCACTTTCGGACGGCTAAATTTGGTAAACAAGGTATTTGAGATATTTACACATAGCATGAGTGTCAGTGGCGTAACGTACGGTCTTCCATGTGTTGAGTGGAAAAAAGGGCCCTAGCCAAGCCCCCCCCAATCCGAAATCATACAGAAGTTTTTTCTGATAAATCCTTGAGTAACTGTTCTTTTAAAATACTTTCATTTTACTAATCTGCAAGAAAAATACGCAAGTACGCTACAGAATCTATGATAGTAGCAAAACATTCAATTTTAGTATTAAACCCTGTTTGGACCGGAGAGGCGCAACTTTCCACTTGGCCTAATTTTGCATTCAAACTAATCATGAGAGCAATCCATAAATTATTCGTGATTTTGCACATAAAAATATTGAAAATAAGTAAAGGTTCGTAAAATTGGGCCAATGACCTCGTTATTGGAGTATTTGAATCTTCTACATCTCATACTCTCGCGCCCCGACATTGGTTTTGTTTAACTGAAACGAATAATGGTAAATGTATTTTATCGAAATTAAAGCACATATCAACAGCAATATATATGCTCAATATTTTCCCTTTCCTCTTTCGGACTCTCATTCTATAGAAACAGAAAAGAAGGGGGCGTAATTCTGGTGCGGCATAAGTATTTTGACAATATTTAACTCTTTGATTGCACCAATTTTTTTCGCAAGAATTGATGCACCAAACATTATTTTACTAATTTTTGAGTTTCCCACTTAAAATTTCAAGTAAAAAATATCACCAGTACCAGTGGCTCGAAACATAAACAAACATCAGAATTTAGAAGATTGGTTTGAGGTTCGATAGAGACAACCCTTAGTCCTGGCTTACACATTGAATACGCCACGATTGAATTTTATTTCATACGGTAAACTGTTTATTCTAAAACACAAAAATGTTATAAAATACAACAAAGACAAATCTTAGCGCTGTCTGAAAGAAAGCGAATGTCAATCCCGAGTGATTAGTGAGCCACAATGAAGAACTCTAAGAAGGAAGTGAAATTTAAACCAAATTTTGCCCCGTCAAAATCGGATATGACTTTCGACGATTCAGCGACGACCAAAACAAGCTTTGGTCATGGTAACAGTGATTTGAACTTAGCAGCCTAGGCCATTGTAAGCACTATATCCTCGCATCATGAGAGAGCCTTCACTGTAGTTTTTCATTTTGATAACCACGTATCCGTTGTTCTACATAAACCGGGCATTTTCTTTATATATTGTTTTTTTTTTTCGTAAACTTGTAATAAAACAACGAATATTAGCTAAAAAAAACTTTGTCCGCAAGTTGCAGTGGCTTAAACTTTTCCTTAGTAAAAGAGGTGTGCTTTCGACGGGTTTTTAATCTTTCTTTGGTTTAACTTTTATTGCTATTGATATGTATTTTGATTTCCTTATTATAAATTTACCGTTATTCGTTCTAGTTAAACCAAATCAGTGTCTGGGCTTGATAGTACCAGTACTAGTGTATGTTCACAATGTTGGGAAAAATGATAAAGGATGATCTATTAATCGAAATAACTAACGACAGTTACTTACATCGTTAATAAGATTTAAGTCAGAAAACCTTTTGTTTTAACTAGGACTCAAGAAATTAAAAAACAGATGCTTACCGATAAACTATAAACTACTATATATATAAACTATAAATCGAAAGTGAGGGGCCTCCACTTCGATTTCGTACACAAGAAAATTTGGAAACGTTACACAACTGATGAGTGCCCAACCTAATGGCTTCTAGGTGCCGCATTTTATAGTCAAAATTTAAATCTTATAGTATGTAAGTTAGGATAAGCTAAATTTTTGGTCACTTATGTTAATGTAAGCACAATAATGTACAATTGGTACTAAAGGACATTTGTCCGTTTCATTAAATAAGTAAATTTCCTGAAGTGGAGTGAATCTGGGTGGCATACAAAAAAAGTTCAAATCGGCTAGTTTCATGTGTGGTTCATGTCAATTAAGAGCTTTCCTATTTATATCTCCGAGGATATTTTAAATTTGATAATGAATTCATAGCAATACCATTTTTAATAAACCCTTTAGGAAAAATGCAAAGCAGAACCAATATTGCTGTTTGAGGTCCTGCTTGAAGTGAATCATTTTCGATGCCGGAAAGTGAAGAGTTTTACAATATTTCGAGAACCATATCGATATAAGTTTGGGTTTCATGCTAGGAAGCATTCAAATTTAAGAGTCGCCTTTGCAAAGCAAACTCTCACCGCTACGCGAAAATGCGAATTATACATGAAAATTTGGATCTTTTCTTCAAAGGGCCGCAAGAGGCTCGCAAGTAGTAGGTTGGACACCTGTGGTAAATAGCAAACAATTTACAATTATCTCAAATAATTGTTTTTTTCAGGACCAGTGTGTAAAGCTATATAAAACGAGACCGAGTTCTAATCGTGCGAATAGCACGATGCATGTACAGACCTAGAATGCGCGTAAAACCGCAAATATTCCATTTAATATTTTTTAAGGGGGAATATCTTATAACGGCATTCAGCACCTATCATTTGCGATAAATTTGATGGTTTTCGCGACATGACGGAATATTGCTTTGTAGGGGATGTAGGCGTAGGGGTAGTCAAACCTTCTCCATTTTCCACCAACTTCAAGCATGTGTCACAATTAGGCATCGATAAAAATTTCAGGTCTCTAGCGATATCCTGTCGAAAAATATGGCCGAATTACACTATCATGGAGGGGTCATTAGTATGGGAGGTAGGGGAACCCTTGGTCCGATTTGGACCATTTTCAATACCATCCAAGCTTTTATCAAAACAATCATCTGCGCAAAATTTCAAAGCGCTAGCTTCATTATTTCGGGAGTTATCGTGCGAACTGACGGACACACGGACGGACATGGCTTATTCGAATCAGGGACCGACCCTGATCATTTATATTATATACTTTGCCATACCTCCGGTGGCTCCTTTAAGGTGTTACATAAATCGTCGTATCAAAAACAATATACCCTATACCATCTTATCTTATTTGATTTTGCATACGATCGATACGATACGAACACCAGCAATACGAGTGTGTATGCATTTTTTTTACTAAAACTCTAAGCAAATCAAAAACCGGTATTTTGAGCCCGGTTAAAACCGGACAGTCTAACCGGCTTTGCAAGAAACCAAAAAAAAACGAAACCCGGGTTATGGGCCGGTTTTTGACATCCCCACTATGCATTAGTAACATCTATTTCCAAAAAAAAACAACAAGCTACAAAGTTTCGCGACAAAAAAATAATTGCCAATTCAAAAAAAAAAAATCTTCAATTTATCGTACTCTTGACTGAATAAAAAAATCGAAATAAATTTTCAATTTATCGTTAGTGTAGTAAATAGGTGATTTCAGATTGCAAAATGTTGTGGAGAAAATTTTTTTTGTTTCTTATGTTTTTTGGCGTGCTGAGCTCGAGTCCGGAGCTTCCCACCAAAATGTTGTTGCGGAACATGGCCAAAACCGCGAAAAAATCCAAAATTTTCGGAGTTTTCCCGTTCTTCTGTTTATAACTCTGAAAGTGAACATTTCTCCGAAAACCTGTCCATGAAAATATTAGAGAAAACATAATTGCGGGTCTAACGCGCCATTAATCATTAAAATATGCTAAGCGGCATTGCTACAATTGAGAGTATTTTTTTTTTGCGTTTTTTGCAATTTTGACCCTGTTTTGCAACGAAATTTTGGTGGGAAGTTACGGATTCAGGTTGTGCACCCCAAAATACATAATGTACAAGAAAAATGCAACTGTTGCGACCAAAAATGAAAAACCGTTCAATCTCAAAATCTTATTCATAATATGGAACTATGTTAAAAATGGCAAATTTAAATTATCAATTGTAATAATACCGCTCAACGGATTTATAATATTTGTGTCTCATTAGACGCGCAATTATGTGTTATCTAACATATTCATGGAGAGTTTTTCGCAGAAATAAATATTTTCAGAGTTAGGGGCCAAATAACGGAAAAACAGCAAAAATGTTAGGGTTTTTCGCGACGAAATGTTGGTGGGAAGCTCCTGATTCGTGCTCAGCACCCCAAAAAATATAAGAAACAAAAATAAATTGTCTCCACCACATTTTGCAATCTGATGTACATACATACTAGGTTTATCACCTGGATACTACACAACATACTCTTGACTGATTTTCTTTAGTTCTTAAATTGGAAATAATACATTTCATAAAAATCCAATTAAATCTTTTTCTATGGTAAAGTGAACAAGAGAAATGTTCACCTTTCGGATGCTATCTATTATTGTATTAAAAAAATATATGTTTAATTTTTATTGAACTTTTTAAAATTTTATATTCTGGCCTCATAAGACCAATTAGCAACTACCATACGAGTGAATCAGCCTTAAGGGCTGTTAGAAGAATTCAGATAGGAACAAAATCCAGATAGCTCTTCACTTTTTGCACTCATTAGATACAGTTTCGCTTTCCTGTTATTTTTATGGGTGCAATTAGAGGGAAAATTCGATGCCAATGGATTAGTTACTAGCACGCTAGAAATGAAAGAGAATTCAATTTGCAATAATAGTAAAGAATACTGCATCATACATTCAATTCTAGATTTGGCATTGTTCTAATTGTTTTTATCGATGTTAGTTTCGAACGCTTTTACCATTTTACCATAAGCCTTTAACGGATTGAAGCAGCGAACGATTATAAGAATTGCACAATCAATTCCCCAAACTTTACCTGTTGCGAGGCTAGAATTATTCTTCCAGACCTAAATACCATAAAATGAATAGATAATGTCGTTTGTAACGCAGTCGAATGTTTCACGCTATTTAACAATTTATTAAACGGCCAGAGGTCTCCATATGTTCAACTTCGTTGGAAGCAAAATCTATAAGAATATCAAGTCCGATCAATTGTTATAAAAAATTGGTAAATTCCGTGCGTTTTAATTAAATTTTTTTATTGCTGACTGCATGCACCCTGATCGTATGATGCCAAGTATTTCATCCAGCAATTACATATACACCTATGAGAAATGTTCTAAATGCTAACCGTAAACAATTACAATTTCTTGCCAATTAGAATTCTCTTTCCACCATCATACAGGTGAAAAAAGCGAAGATTTGTATTTGTGACTGCTGCGGAAAACATGGCAAGAAGATGAAAACAATTCCAGACTTGGATGGATCATTTCAATTTAATGTAGCCGCCGATGTCAGAGAAACTATTATACAGTAAGTACGATACGAACATGGTATGAGGTTTAAAGTCAGGGTCGAGCTATAATTTAATTTTTTTTTGTTAAAGGGACACAATGTTCTTTATAGCGAAACTCTTGACTTATTGATAGCAGTCTTTCATGCTGGAGTATGGCTCGATGGATTGAAATATGGTCGCATTGCATACGAGTGTAGCTAGTAGGCATAGGCCCACCTTAACGTCTATAGGATATATAATATCTTTAGGTGAGATATGTCCAACTGGCATAGTGTGTAATTGGAAATAACTCATCTCATTGCTCCTGTTGTACACACGTTAGGTCTAGCAGCACAGGGCTCATAAACGCATGATAGTATTTATGTGTACATCAAAGTTCAAATGAAGCTCAGAAAATCCATGGACCGTGCTGTAATTGACAAATCGAGTTTGGCTCCAGTTGTCCGTATACAATACAAGAGGTGAACTTATCATGTTGACGGCTGAGGCGTGCTGTTCAGCCCAAAAAGTGTTGAGTGGAATTAATTGTAACAAACCTATAAGAACGATAGTACACCTACATGTTCAGTTCAGATTATGTAGGTAGCAATTAAAACAACATAGCGTGTACGTTGTGACTTGTGACCATAGGGATAGGGGCAAGTGACCAGCTGTCGATATCTTACCAGCTAGCTAAAATTCAATTTTCAAAACCTCAACACAGGCTTAAATAACAAGACAACCAACTAAAGTAATCCAAAATTTCAGTATAATATTCGTCCTCTACTGCGATATGTGTTTGGCACAAGTACTTTAGAGATACTCCTCTACAGAATCAACTTAAAATCTCATAAAATCTTTGACATGCATGCGTGTTCATTTACAGACATAACGAATGTAAACTTGGCAAAGGTTCCCAGCAAAAAATGGAAGGCTTATTTAAGGTTTATATCCATACGCTGTATACCTTTGAAGTAAGGGAAAGCTTCGGTAAGGAATTCGGCGTTGCAAAGACATTAACCTGTCAGATACCTTACCGAAGCACAGGCCATGTCATTGGCGATAAGGTTTAAGCTCAGATACGTAACTTTTACCTTATAATAAAACTATTTAAGCATTTAAAAAAGATTTAGCTGTAGCTTTAAATAAGTTATACGGATGCCTGAAAAAAAAAAGATTATAATACCTTTTCATATCCTTATGTAAATGGTTTGATAATGTTTAGAGAATTATAAAAAATTGTGATTTTCTGAACTATTATGGCATTATTCTTCTTCTGTGTACCCCCCCCCCTTGTGGGACATAGTGCATATCCGCACATGCCCGGAAATGTTTGACCACGCCGAGATTCGATCTCCGCACCTCTAGATTACTAGCATCGTGACTCAACCAACTGAGCCACAGAGCCTGTCATAGCAATCTCCTCGCAAAAGATACTTAATTTCAATTTGGAAAGAAACTTAAAATAAGACTTACTTAAGAACTAAATATATTTTTGATAAGGGAATAGAAAGGTTTTCAAAAAAAAAAACATTTTAGATACCTTATACAAAGGCTTACAAAAACTTTAAATTACTGAAATGTAATTTTGTCTTATTTCTGGTATGAATTAAAGTTTGAACTAAATTATAAAGAGCCTTACGTAACCATTATTATAATTAGTATTTATACCTGTCTGGAAGTAAAGCTGGCAATAAAAAAAAGTAAGTCTGAATTATGCCTTAGTTTAATATTAAACAAAGCGAACGCCAATTATTCATGACAGAAAGACGCAATAAAGCTTTCGTAAGAATTATTATAAGGCCAAAGCTGAAATCGTTTCCCTTACCTATTCCTTAAACCTGACAAACCTGATCAGATTTTTTGCTGGGTTCATGTTACCTCCATGCTTCTTTTGCCGGATGATACACATGCAAAGATGTCTACAAGTTTTTTGTACATCTGCCGGGTGCTTGGCAATAAAACACTTAAAGATCTGAAAATTAATAGTTTTTTAATAAATGCCAAGAATTATATCATGAGTAGCACCTCCTTTATAATGTTACACTATTAAATGATTTCATCGTTTATTTTTATATATGTAATTTCAATGGATTTATTTTGAAATGTTACCAGGACGCGTGATATTACGAAGAATGTGTACAGGTATTTAGAATTAGAACATAGAGGTCTGCAATTGAAACCACAATCGTGTTTTACATGATTGAGTTATTTAGACGCTTTTCTAAAATAGGACAAAATATTACGTACAATTTTAAAAGTAAGTGTAAATTTCCTGCTTAACGGAAACTTTATAACAATATCGGTCTAAATTCAAACAATGGTGACGACAGCGACACATCTTAAAAAAGTTATTAAATAACTTTCATCTTTAACACACAGCCTATTTGTAATTCATTCTGTTTAACCTGAACTCATGAAAATAAATTAAATGAAAAGGCGCTTCAGGTAAATTTACCATTTTTATTATTTATTTCCTTTAAATTTCAATTCACAATTCATATACATATTTACCTCCATTTACTACCGGTTCCGAAAGGATATCCCGAATTTGTTCGTAAATAAAAAACACCTCTTTGTTTCAAATCGACAGGATCGTCGCCCATATAATAAATCGCTCCATCGCTTCGACATCTCCTTTGAAGTATATCCGCAAAACTATGGCATTTCTGTGCAATAAATTTATATCGACCGACTAATAGTGATGAAGCCCAATATTGAACCGCTCGACGATGGGAACAACCTGAAAATGTATCGAGACCACATCCAGGTTGCTTGACTCCCCAATTCGGATAAAATGAAGCATGACCAATTGGTGTATGTATACCCAAATTACCGGCATTTGTATGAACACTTATGACATGATTTGCATGTCGTGTAGACAATCGATCCGTTCGATATCTTGAAAATAAAGGAAGTGCAGCATCCAAGGCAACAATTACTCCAACACGACCAAATTTCACCATGCTGCCAGCGACACCACACATATGCGCCCCTAAACTGTGACCTATAAGGTAAATTGTAGTCGGGTGTGTGCCACGCTGACAGAGGAAATCAATCATTTGAGCGACTTTTTGAGCAGCTTCCGTCATACGTTTTCGTGCTGCATAGAAATCATACGTTTCAGCAGCTTCACTCCAATCCACTACGATAATGTTGTAATCTCCTCGCTTGAGGTAGGCATCGGGCAAAAGACGATTTATCAGTGAATTTCTGTTGGCCATCCATCCATGTATGAGGATTCTTGTAGGATTTCCAGGATTGTAATTGGACTCTTTCAGAGAGCTTGCACTGCCGACAATCAATCGTTTTCCACGCACTGGGTACTTCCGTGTGATGACATAGAATTCTACTTTATAATCGGATTTGAATATTTTACCATACTGAATTTCTCGTTCAGTTAAGTTTACGAGATACAACTGGCCACTGACGTCGGGTATTAGTGTCAGCTCGCCGTCCTCTTCCTCCTCCACTCCGACATTGTCTATAGAGTAATCTTCTTGGGCTTTATCATATGAATCACTTTCTTCTGAAAATTTATTATGTCTTGCTTAGAACTTTAGCTAACATTCTTAATAAGGTATGCGAAATTATGTATTATGAAAATTAGGAACTTTTACAAGCATGCTGCCTTATAATATTAAATGAACTGTATCATATGGTAAAACTACTTGATTGAATATGTAAATATGATAATTTGAGAATACATACCTAATGTTAGTGGTAATATTATCAAAAGAGTCACTAAGAATTTTACCATTTCCCTCAAAACACTATCAACACAATAAAATCTGAACGAAGACTGCTAACGAACGTCATTTCGTTAGAGATTTAGTTCAGATTGGATAAGAAAACTTTTCATAGCGTTCCTAACTCTTGCAGAAAAATATTTTTCATTTAACCTTATCTAAACACAAACAGCTGTTTCTTTGTTAGGTTCTTTGAATACAAAAGATACAACATTTTTACAATATGCGGTATTTGTGATTAGGCGTTTAAAAAAATTTCAAACTTTGCAAAGAAATAAACACACAAGAATGGATCTTAGGGCGGATAAGGATAAGGCCCGTATTAATAAATGCGCATTAGAGAAGCCTTCACTCAATGCGACCTTAAGGCTTCTATTTATAAACGTACCTTAAGGAACCCTTAACTGAAGGTGACCTTAAGTAAAAAAAAAAATAAAGGATACCTTAAATCAAGGAAGAAATTTTATTTGGGGAACAAACAGTATTACTCTCTTAAAGAAAGATAAATTGTTATTTTTTTATTAAAAAGAAATGCACTCTTGCCTTAAGACGGCCTTAAATGAGCCCTTGACTTACACGAATATATTAACCTTCCTTTATAATCAGGTGAACTTTAATGTCCAGGAAGCTTTGAAATTTTCCACAGTTACTCTAACTTAAAGTCAAGGTATCCTGCTACCTATTTTGAGTTATCACAATTTCACTAAACTTCAGTTGACTGTTTTTACGTATTGATTTTTTTTAAAGTACTGCTTCTTGTGAATATAGCATGGCAATTGAAATGAGTTAGACACACAATTTGTCAAATCAGTAAAAAATTATGAATAATACAATTCACTTTCTTCACTTCTTAAGGTATCCTTGAGCTAAGGTCGACTTGAGTTAAGATCGTAATGAGTTAAGGTAGCATTAAGCTAAGGCCGTCTTGAGTAAATAGAGCATTGATGTACATTTGAGGTACATTTTTTAGTACAATAGACACCCAATATTCCGGATTTAAGAAATGCTCTAATTTTCACACTACTTGATAGTATTTATTCAAAAATATTAAAAAGTTAACTATTTTAGCGTTAGTAAATAATTCCACATCGGAAATATGCAATCCCTTAAGTTTACAGGACAGTACGCATTTACAAACTTTATAAAATTTGCACATTTTATGAAAATTGTAACAAAATTTGGTTCCCATCTGAATCCGAATTATCGAACATACAGATTTTTGGGGTCCGGATTATCGGGGTCCTCCTGTATACATTACTTGGATACACAAATTACAGGAAATGACATTTTATGCCTTTCTTAAGTCTTTCCTTGAATAAGGTCGCACATTCCACATTCAATAAAATAATTTAATTCATGAGCTCAGGTACTAGCTGACAGATAAAATACAGGGCGGCGGCTCGCGCACCGAAACCTAACAATTTTAAATATGACACAAAAAATTTAAAATTCATGCTACAGAAATTGTTTAACCAACAAAAACACTCAGGCCAGTTGCGGAATCTACGACGTGACATCCTTTTAAAAAAAATCATTTGACAAAATGGTGTGCGTTTTCATCACTAAACTTTTCCAGTAGTTTTCGGTATTTTTCAGTAATAAATCTGCTTCAATTTGCCCCATATATGCTCGCGGGTGGATTAAGTTGTTTCTTAGGCGCATAATTTCAGAAACCCAAAGAAAATGGTTAAGTCGAGGGACCGACGAAGACTCTTGACGGAAGACTGGTATTAAGGCTGTTGCAGTGTGTACTGCGGTCTCGTTTTGCTGAAACCACCTTCAAAGTTTTTTTCATGCAATATGGTCTAACGCGGAGTAACAGATGCATTCTGACGAATATTGAATGGACGACAAAACTCTTACTGTAATTTATTTTCGATTACCCGGTCAAATAACTTTTCACGATGAAATGACCGGGGAATCGAAAAAAACATAAAATGGCCGAGAAAAATTTTGGAACTGTTTTCCAAATGTATCTTACGGAATTCCCCAGCATTCCCCACATATTCCACGACAGTAAGAATACATTTTAATTGAAAAAAATCGCAGCGGACAAAGAATTTAACTCTCGAGGTCAATACTAGGCTTTAAGCAAAAAAGCTTTTAACCAAAGAACGGAATGCTTACCGCGCTGCTATCCTTCCTTGATGATCGTCATCGGTACCGAATGGAAATTGAAGTGGATCTGCTGGAAAATTTTATGGCAACTTCAGAAAACTACTCCAAAAGTTTAGTAATGAAAATGGGCAACATTCCTTGGCATACAGAAAGGGGTGTCAACTAAATTCCACAACTGTCCTGAGTGTTTTAGTTGCAAACAAATAGTGTAGAATGAATTTCCCAATTAATACCTTGTCATTGTCGAAAAAGCTATTCATGAGAGTTTTTTCTTTTGAACCGTTTTCTGAAATTTGGTGAGAATAAACTAGAGACATGGGAGCTATTTTTGCACTACTTTCCAAGTAGGTACGCGTTGATTAAGGGTCGATTTAGGTAGGTTTTATAAAAGAGTTTATTTTTGAACCATTTCATTCACAAAAAGTACGTATGCGGACAGGAAGAATAGAATTTTGCTAATGATTCATTAACTCAATGTTAAAAAGGTAATTCCTGCCAAAATTACCATTATTAGACAATTTGTTTAGAAATTAAGTCGTAAAAATGCGTCAGGAAATGACGCCAAAATAGCAAAAAAGGAATGAATGGTAATTAATACTTTTCTCGTTGCTCAAATTTATCAAGTTTTTATAAAATTACATTGATAAAATAAAATTGAAAGGATCCATATGCACTAGTCTTGGAAAAAAACCAACAACGTAGCATAGCGTATGCCATTCAATTCCAGTGATTGGCCAGAGAAGATGGATTCATTCTTCGTCTTATCATTTCGGATGAGGTACATTTCTTATTGAACGGCTTCGTCAACAATAAAAGTTTTAGTACGTGGAGCACAACAAATCCCAGAGACCTACACGAGCGTGAGAGATTTTGTGCAAAATGTTCAGTGTGGTGCGGTATTACTTCAGAGGAGATCATCGGTCCGGTTTTCTTCGAGGACGAGAATAGAGAGGCCCTGACTGTGAACGGACAACGATATCGTGAGATGCTCAACAATTTTATTCGTCCTTTTGTCCAAAACCAACCAGATATGTGGTTTCAGCAAGATAGAGCGCCTTGCCATAGCGCTGCAGCCACAATGGAGATTTTAACGGACGTTTTCGGCGAAAAAGTAATTTCCAAGGGATCTGCAATTAACTGCGGCCGGTTAGATCTTCAGACTTAACTCCACTCGATTTATTTCTGTGAGGATACCTTAAGTAGTAGTAGTCTGGCTGGTCTAGCGGTTAGTGCGCGCACCTTCGGTGCACAGGGTTATGAGTTCGAGTCTCACCGTGAGCCATGATGTTTTTCGAACTCACGAGCTTGTGACGGACTATGATCTCACTCAGATGTTAAACGAGTACCCATTTATGGGGATAAATAACACTGCTGAGCGTGATGCTGATCTCATTACCTCAACAAAAAGCAGATAAGATCTTGGAAATAGGATGTCACTAACACATCCTGCGGCCTTAGTCCAATGTGGGATTGTCGCGCCTGTTATTTATTTTATACCTTAAGGAGAGAGTCTACAATATTAAACCAAAGACAATTCAGGAATTGAAGCAAAATATTGTAGCGGAGATCCGAGGTTTGCAGCCAGAAATATTGCAGAAGGTAATGGAACATACCGTAGAACGATCCTGTCTTTGTGAAGCCGCCCGGGCGCCCATCTAAAGCATATAATTTTACGAACATAGTGTAAATATATTTCCCACGTGTCTATTTTTTTATGTCAAAATTTCAAAAAAATCGGTTAAGAAATAAAAAAGTTATTCATGGTTTACACTAAATGTCGACATAAACCAAATCGTCTTTAATAGAGGAGAAAATAATAGCAGGGAATGCCAGGAATTTAGTAAAAAACACCTAAAAAATCAATACCCTAGCGAGATAATTTAAACAAGGAAGAAATCCTAGTATATTCAGTATTTCCTAGTACCATTTGCATTTAACTTCATACGAATTCCTCTGTGTATCAAAACCGCATAGACTTTTACCATTATGTTTAATCATCACGTTTCGTAGCTTATAAATTCGAATTGACCTTATAGGCCGGTCAATAAACCGAAATATAAGGCGTTAGGTCGCAAAAAATAGCTCGGCTCTGTTTTTTGGGATGAGTGTAACCTCAGCTTTGTAGGTACAAAGGATCCCAAGATACAGCATTTTAAAAGATGTTTTTTTTTTTGAAAAAGATACGACGTACTCTATAACGTGTTCCGATTCCGGATGGATGCGTTGAAGCTAATCAAGGAACACAGTTGGATGAATTTTGGTTAAGATGTAAAAAGAAAAAAGTGTTTCTTACAAAAACATAATATATAGGGGTTGGTTTGTATGACAGCCCTATGACGTAATGTTCCGATTCCATCCATTCCTAGATATGTTTTGGCTTTACTAGGAACACATTTGGGTGAGGTTTGGTTAAGATTGGTTCATAAAGAAAAAAGTTTTTCTTAGAAGGACCTAATTTCCAGTGTTGGTTTGTATGACAGACATATGACGTAGTGTTCCGATTTTATCCGTTCCTAAATATTTGTTGAGGCTTAACCAGGAACACACTTGGGTGAAGTTTGGTTAATAATGGTACATAAAGAAAAAAATGTTCTTAGAAGAACATAACTTTCAGGGGCAGCCCTATGACCCCATGGTCCAATTCCATTCGTTCAGACATATATACAGCTAAGTAACTGGTTTATATCTTCGTGTCACTTGACTTACTCCGTAGAATGCGCATTTAACCTTCCGGCGGGCGCAATACTGATCCTAACACGATCGGGCGCAATGCATCTGACAGATTAAGTGCAGAAAATAGGATGAAACTAAGTTTCTGTATATGTTACACTCTAATTTATTGTTGCATTATCTTTTTTAAGCAGTTCTACGAAATTTTGGAATTAAATACTGTCTCACAAAGTTTGATACCCTTCACATTTTCAATTTTCTAAGAAAATTCCGCTTTCAATCGCTTCACTATTTAAAAAACCTCCAAAAACTCGACAGCTTAAAAAATGTGATCTTATTTTACCTAAAAAAATACTATTGAACGATTTTGTGAGCCTAAAAGTCAACACAACATTATTACGCAATGTGAAGAGTATAACGAGTGGAAATTTTCATAGAAAAGAAAAAATAACACCATCGGGCGCAATACATCTGAGAGATTATTTCACCCCCTCCCGCCCCTCAGACATATGGAAGCTAGAAACTGAAAACTGCTTTGGGTAGATGATCGATAAAGATTAAGCTACTGTGAGTTTCAGATCTCTCCCTGTTCATATCGCTGATTGGCACAACAAAAACTGATCACTTAATCTGTCAGATGCATTGCGCCCGCCCGAAGGTTAAGCCTTAAGACTAAAATTTCAATTTCGAACTTTAAAAAAAAAAAAAAAAAAACAATGTTTAAAGTGCTGTATCTTGGGATAAAAAAGCTGGAGGTGGACTCAAATTAAAGAAGGTTTTGTTAGCTTTAAAAATCCAGTAGACGGCTTTCTTGTAGGAAGCACCGTTTGGAAATTACAAACCAAAATATGAAAAAAGTCCGAAAATTTTGAGTTTTTTTTAGGGTCACGGGGTTAGCACAGGTTTTTCGAAGTTGCAAACTTGGTGGTATACTTCTGGTATCTACCCTAACAATATCCCAAAAAACCAGAGCCGAGCTATTTTTTGCGACCTAAAATCATATAATGGCTGGACTATGAAGTAGACACTACAGAACTAAAAAAATTTTCAATGGTTTCTGTTTATGGTATAGTCGAAATGACAAAATAAAACTAAGATATATTATAATATTTATTGATGCAGCGATTAATTACCTCAATTACCAACAATTATAATATTCGGTGTATGATTTACAAATTTGGTTCGTGTCAAAATAAGTCACATTATTAGAAATAACCGGGAACCGATAATATAATCAAAATTGACCATATCTACTATTTATGTACTAAAGTTACGTGTTGTGTAACGAATTATGAATTCTCTTCGCGGCGAATTTTTCCGCGGCGTCAAAATTGTAACACACTGCGTTGTATGGAGATGCCCACACCAACGCGAATATTCGCCAGTTTTGCAGTATTTTTTCCGGTTCGAATATTTGCTACCTAATGTCATTTTATTCAAATAATTTATTTGACAGATGCAGTGTAGTACAACTTGATGTTGGTGTACCCGGAAAATATGTAGATTTGCAATGAGTCGTTTACTTGTTTAGGTATTGAGCATTTAAATTTTGAATGTTTTATGGTATCAGTGGATGAGTAAAAGAAGAAACATTTTTGGAAACATGAATTCCAAGGAGGGAAGGTTTTTACTCGTTGTTACACAAATAATTTGCTCTATTGTGGCAGGTCCGGTGACACCCAGATCGTATCGCTCGGCCGAAGAATTGCAGAGATATCGACGATTTTCCAAAGTTCATAGTACAAAGTTGATCGTGAAATTGCTATAACCGACATCTAGGTTGACAACTAACAAAAGCATACATTTTGTGAATTACTGTACTTATCTCGGTTATCCCCTTGTGAGCTGCGCAGGAAAGATGCGCCGACGCCAACTTATAGAATTTTGTTGCGAGTCCAGCGAAACCTTGATCGTTTCGCTGGACTCAATGATTCCAAAGATATCGACGGATTATAGAAGTAGTACGAAGCTGATTGTGAAATTGCTGTGGCCAACATCCAGGTTTACGATTATCTCTGACCACCCTGTTCACTGACCGGCAAGACAAGAGGATCCGATGACCCTTTCGACAATTTTATGGTGAGTCTATCGCCACCTCGGTCGTTCTGCAACACCAAAGGATTGCAGAGATATCGACGGATTTCCGGAAGAATACAAGGTCAATCGTTTCATTCATGAATAGTGTACGATAGGAAATGAGGATCCTGCTGGTTCGGTGCTTGCGTTTATCCCAAGTAGTTACATACAAGCTTGGATAAGTTTGTATGTAAATACGCATTTTGCGTAACAATGCTAAGTAAACAGTTACATATATTGAATTAAAAACAGCCACAAAACAATGTTCAAGTTTGTGTCTTCTCTATACGATAAGAGTAACCATTCGACGGGCACAAGATAAGACGTAAGAGTTTTCGGGTACGCGATAGTCAATTCAAACAATCAAGTCGAACACTGCCGCAACTTTTTTTTAGGGTACTGTATAACAAGGTTGTACTGCACTGCATATTTCCATCAATTTGCGCATGTCAATGATTTTAGCCTTTGAAGAAGTATAGATATGGAGAGGTAAAATGTCGAATTTCACGTTGATTTATTCCGCTTACGCTTTTACATAATAAGTAAAGATGCCGCGACATTTGGATATAGTTCACGCAAATTGCAGCATGATTGTAAATATCAAAATAATTGTATTTGGCCAGTTCTTGCAGTTATTCTTTATCATGTCTAAGTCCCTTCCTTACATATATCTAATACCTTTTCTAAGGCAACAACATGCTATCAGCTGTGAGTGACAGTACCCAGCGGATTATTCGCGCCGCGCCGGTGTGGGCACCAAAAAATGTGCCGCGAATTTCGGATTCGCGACGGAAAATTCGTGACGCGTTGGTCTGGGCATCACTAAAAATACATTCTAATTTCTCGCAAAACATAATTCATAAAATATGATAAACAAACCCTTAAGATATCTTTAAACTCACTTACAAGTTCCTTTACACAATCACAAAATCCCTAAAATAATTTGTGTACACTAATTCATACAAGTGAGGCGATAATTTTTTTTTTGTGTACACTAATTCATACAAGTGAGGCGATAATTTTTCCGCCGCACAATCCCGAACAACAACTCAACGCGTATCAATACACTCACCCGATTCTCTATGGGAGAATGTACGGGAAAAAAAGATACCAGTGAGGCGAAACAGAAATCGCCTATAGTGCAGTCAAAATATCCCATTTCAGGCCTCCAAATAGAAAAAAATAGAGTAAGGCTAAATTTTGTGGTTTCTGAATCAGTGGGCTCCCAGGAATCTAAAACTCATTTTGCTAAAAAAAAATTTGATCAGAAAGGTCCCAAAAAGGACAAAAAAGGATACTCTTTAATCCTTGACCGGAGATCGGCATGTGGAGTATCAAATCAAAGGGGACGTCGAGTACATTACATATTAGGTGTTTCTTTCCTGTTTCAAGGACCCTCAACGGAATAAATCGAGATTAAATGGAAAATTATTGTGTTTCCCGCGTACCTTCCCAAAGCCATAACTACGAGAATAATTCAAGTTGTCACTACGTTTCTCACTTTTCCGAATCTATAATAGCTAAAGATTGTGCTATTAAATTTGCTAAGAAAAATATATCGGAAAGCTCTGAAAAAGGACATAAAAGGATACTAATTACAAACCTTGATCGAACGTGAGCATGCGGGGTGTCATATAAAAGAGGACGTTGAGTGCATTGCATATCCGGTGTTTGTTTCCTGTTTCAAGGACACTAAATGGAATAAGTCGCGCTTAAAAGAAAAATTACGGCTTTGGAAAGATACAAATACGGGAAACACGAAAATTTTCCATTTGATCCCAATTTTTTCATGTGAGACTCCTTGAAACAAGTAACAAACACCGGATATGGAATGTACTCGACGTCCGCTTTGATATGACACCCCTAATGCCCACGTTCCATCAAGGTTTGTAATTAGTGTCCTTTTATGTCCTTTTTCAGAGCCTTCTGATTATTTTTTTCTTAGCAAATTTAATGGTAGAATCTTTAGCTATTATAGATTCGGAAAAGTGAGAAACGTGGTGACAACTTGAATTATTCTCGTAATAATAGCGTTGGAAATATACACGGGAAACACAATAATTTTCCATTTAATCTCGATTTATTCCGTTGAGGGTCCTTGAGACATGTAATGTACTCGACGTCCCCTTTGATTTGATACCCCGCATGCCGACCTCCGGTCAAGGATTAAAGAGTATCCTTTTTTGTCCTTTTTGGGACCTTTCCGATCAAAATTTTTTTTAGCAAAATGAGTTTTAGATTCCTGGGAGCCCACTGATTCAAAAACCAGAAAAATTAGCCTTACTCTCTTTTTTTCTATTTGAAATGCTAATATGACTGCACTACTCAGCGTGTGTATCTGAATCGAAACAGTGCGACGGCTTGTTCTCGCTTTGTTGTATGCTTTGCGCATTGAAATGTAGCTCTGCAAAAAGAAGTTGAGATAAGAACTTACGGTACATTACGCTTTCAGGTCCCCAAGGGAAATTTTTGATGTTTCCGATATTTTCCGCTATGTGTCCGCTATATGGCGGACGGTAAGATAAGTATCGCTAGTGTCGATAAGAAGAACAAGAAAGTTCTTCTTACGAGAGCTGATAGCGTAATGTTCCGAAAACCGAAACAATGCTCTCACTAGCGATACTTATCTTACCGTCCGCCGTATAGCGTACACATAGCGGAAAATATCGGAAACTCAAAAGTTCTCCCTATGAGAACGGATAGCAGAATAAGCATAATTGAACCAAACACACTTTAACCCGGGAACACTAACCTTAATTTTAGGCGCTTATTACTAATCATGAGTCATTTTGACTCACTATGAGATTTTCATTACATAAAATGGTAGAGTGTGAATAAAAATCATAGACAGCAAAGGAAAACAATTAAGAATAATTTAATTCATTGAAAATTCTTTATTAACCAAAAATAAAAATAAGAAATCATTGACTTTCACAGCCATAAAAAAGAGCTCTGTGATTTTAACAGCCTCAACAAATGAACGATCATAATGCTATACATTTACGATTCCGATTGATTGCACTGGAAACATATTTTTTTTGTATTTTCACCGCATTAAGGGACACTGCATTTAGCACAAAATGTGTTTGTCTTCCTTCTTATTTTGTAATTGCAGGATCGACAGTAAGCCAATCTGACTCACTGGCTTGCAGGAAAACACTTATATCTACTCACCACTTAAACAAAATCGACCACTGACAATGAAATTCGGTACAAAACTAGTTTCTCGAGGAATACATAAGTAGCGCAACGCGGTGTGCGTACGGCCCTTTCAAGGGCAAGTGAAAAACTTTTATATGTGAGTCAAAATGACTCACATTAGTGTTCCCGGGTTAACAAGCTTAACACACTTAACTTCGAATGACGCAAATACGTCATTATGACGAAAATTTATCATTATCACGAATTCAAAATTACACATTTGGACCATCATTTGCTCAATAATGACAGGTGACGCCATCTGTTGCAAAATTGAAGAACAAGCATTTGTCCAAAAATATTAAATTTGTTATCAATCTTTACACATTTCTATTCAAATTCTTCAAGAAAAGTGTGTCTTTAAATTATTGAACAGAATATTCATCAAAATATCGCTGTTGTAAGGGACATTTTCATCGTTTACACAAACGTCAAAAGTAAATGACGAATCCTAATGACGAAAACATAATGTGTCACCTCAATTTCGAACTTTCATCATTATGATGGATTATCGTCATAATGATTTGGATATCTGTCATAGGCATTATTGTAAGAAAAGTACCTAATACATATTATCAAATTGTTCACGGTTTATTTTAATGGTCGCTGATTAGACCCTTTAATTATATTTTAAAAACTGAATTGTTCAGTTAGGAAAATTAAAAACATCAGTAATTTACAAACCGCGTATAATTTGAAATAGAACGCAATTTATATGTAGTTTCGTCGATCCATGTGTGCGATATCGTTAATAAGAGCCCTTTTATACATTTTATATTAAATCTGCACGTGCTCATACATAACGTAGAATTATTAACTTTAGTTTGTGGTGAGATCCGATTTGTGAAATATGCAGAAGAATAAGAGTAGTTATATCCGCAGATGTTATTATATGTGTCCTCGCTACCTAAAAAGTCGAACTTAACATTTTTTTCATTAACAATACCTAGAAAAGGACAACTGATATTCTAGTGAAAAATGTTCGACTAGAATTCGAGGAAAATTTTTTGTTGATTTTCTAGTGACATTTTACAGAGAATCTAGTTCGGTTTACTAGATTTTCAGATTTATTGTGAAGCGAAACTCCTATAATCTAGTAAAATATACACTATACCTTCAAGTAAGTTTTGTATTAGAAACCACAAATCCAGTGAAGTACACGGAAGTAACAGGGAATCGACACTGGAGATTTATCAAACATGTAAACAGTAATTCAGTGAACACCCCTAGAATTAGCCACTAGAAAGGAATCTTAAAAGTAACAAACAGACAATAGTTAAAATTATAATATGAGTATAAAAGCGTATTTTCTTTTTCATGAAAAAATCATTTTATTTGCACATTCATTATATACACAGATGCACATAAAATATAAATTAAATTTAAGTTCATTATTAAATTTAAATTAAATAAAAAAAATATGACTCTACACTACACACCCATTAAACAGGTTCATAATAAATATAAACTCTTTTCACTTAACATATATAACATACACGTCCGGAACACTTTACACAAGAGACGAGAATGAAGTTAAGATTTCATAAAATTGGGAATGGTAAGAAAAAATCAAATTGATAGTCTAGTGAATGTAACTAGAACCTACATTTAAGCAACTGCATTTTTAAACATTTTCACTGGATTACTAGATAATCTAATGTTCACTAGAAAATCAGTTAGTAAGAAAAACTCTAAAATCAGTGGTGTGGCAAATATAAATTGATTTTCTAATGTTTTTCAGATATAAGCTGTATTTCTAGTTATTTCCAATATAATTAAAGTGGAAATATTTAGTTTTACTAGGTTATCGGTGAAAATATTTACTAGATTTTGCCTAGTTGGAATTTTATTGCCACTCCCATATCTTAATTTTGACCTGTTGCTGTTTGTAGAATAACTATTGTCATGTAATGTAAAATGTATGTTAAGTCTGTCGCAAATTCAAGAAAATATGAAAGCATCTAAAGGCGGAAGTAGGTTAGAAAGATCTACTGTCAGGGATAAGGTCAGAGATAGTGTACTTACGAGTAAATTCATGCATACACTGGAGCTTCATAATAAGCAACGTAAACCTATTTGACAACCCGCGCAAACTGTCAGACAAACCTTCGCTTTACTTGACAATCATCACAAGCATTGCCCGATAAGGGTCTTATTGACTTACGTTGAAGCGTAAAATACGTCTACATCTAATATCTTACTCAAACGCGTTTATTTTGTTTATGACCTTAGAATGTCATACACATATCACTTTTATGTAAGTAGAGTAATGTGCACTGTCATATCTAGAATATGTACAATATTTTTTTGAATGGGTAACACATTTTATTCTGTCTTAATTATAGGGGAAAAATTATAAAATTGATTAAAGTTTGTAACAGAAAATTTTTCCCAATATTTATGAGGACTATGTGGTTTGAGTTCTGGTAGCTTTTTATTGGTTTCAAGTATTTTGAAAATTACTAAAAATTGCCACTTCTAAGGCTTTCCATACATAACTAATACATCGTTGCGTGTTAGGGATTCGACTGAAAAAAAAAGAAAAAATACCAAACATATCCAATTCCCCTAGAATTATAAGCGCCAATTCAACAAACAACTGAATTCCCCAGAAAGACGACCTTAACAATGCCATCGATGATTATTCACGACAAGGAAGATAATTTTGTTTTTTCACGTCATTCATATCGTAATTGCCTTTCATATTCGTATACTTGTATATAATAAAGTGGATCCAATTAAATTATTCATTCGTGTGCTTCTAAGGTGTTCTGTAATAATGTCGCGATATATGATGTGGATTGTTCCCATTGTGCTATCATGGGTCTTGGGTAAGCACGAACCAAGCAAGAATTTCATTTAGTTTTTGATAAGACATTATCAGAATGTTTTGTTAGAAATTCTGATTACTAATACTTAGCTTTATGAAGTTCAAGTTGAGAATTTTAGAAAATTTAATTTTTGATAAGTATACTATATTTATCTGCATTTGGTTTCACCAGTTGTTTTGGAAAATTTCAATTTAATAATATTTTTGTGATTACTAAAATTTAATTTATTATATTCTCTAAAGTAATTGCAGAAAAGTCTACTACTACCAGTGACGATCTAGCTGTAATTCCAGATCTTGATGGCAATTTATACGAAATAAATATTACAGAACGTAAAATGCAATATGCCCGAGCCCACAAACGAAATCGCAACATTGACTATTATGTGATTACTCGAGAGAATCCTGTAGGTGGCAGACGATTTAAAGTTGGCGATATAGATTCCCTGCGTCGCACCCATTTCAATCCTGCAAATCCTACTCGAATTTTAGTACATGGCTGGAGATCAAGTAGACATGCTCCGATTAACGTGGATGTGGCAAGAGCCTATTTGGCAAACGGCGAATACAACATAATTGTAGTGGACTGGAGCGACGAAGTTGGGACGATTGACTATTTTGCCGCGCGGAAACGTGTCAGTAGTGCTGGACGAAAAGTTGCAAAAATGATAGATTTCTTGCACTTATACGGCGGATTAGATCTAAGTCAAACTTACCTTATTGGTCACAGTCTTGGTGCACACATGTGTGGTGTTGCTGGCCGATATGTACATTATGGTTTTGTGGGAGTGATAGTGTCCTTGGATGCAGCTTTGCCACTTTTTAAATCAAGCGATCAGGATCGATTGCTATCATCAGATGCTGATTATGTGCTCAGTATTCATACGAACGGTGGAAAGTTGGGAATATTAAATCCGATAGGACATGCTTCGTTCTATCCGAATTGGGGCAAGAAACAGGCCGGATGTGGTGCGGATTCGATGGGTAATTGTTCTCATAATAGAGTGGTAGAACTTTTTGTGGAATCATTGATTGATGGACCAAGAAATTTTGTTGCGCACAGATGTAACGGGTTTTATGAAATTGCAGCGAAAAAATGCTCGAAAACTTCATACGGTTATATGGGTGGTGATCCTATAAATACCGAATATATGGGTGAATATTACTTGAGAACAAACACAAGGAAACCATACGGATTAAGTAATTTTTAAATTATTTGAAACGACAAAATTGTATTTATTTATTTATTAAATTAGGTATAATAATTTAAATAACCTATTGTGGTATTTAAAGAAAGATAGTATTTTTAATATGACGAGATGAAAATAAAAATTTCGGTCGATCAACTCCGAAATGATCGAACACTTTCTTTTAAAAAAGGTCTTATTTAGACAGCTGTAACCTGCGGACGCTAATGTAGATATATGAAATTTGAATCAAATGATAATAACAAGTTTCTCTACTTGTGAGCCAAGTTTAAAAAGAAGGGAAAATTGATTTAATTTTTAAATAGTAAAAGCTAGAAAATTACAAATTGCAGCAAATATTGGGTATTGGTAGAATCTTCAGCTATTACAGATTAAGAACAGTGACAAAAGTATTTACAACTTGAATTATTGAATTGTAGTTATGGCTTTGGAAAGATTCACGGGAAACATGAAACATTTTCCATTTAAGCTCGATTTATTCCGTTGAGGGTTCTTGAAACAGGAAACAAACGTTCTTGACGTCCCCTTTGATATGATACCCCGCATGCCGACCTCCGGTCAAGGATTAAAGAGAATCCTTTTTTGTCCTTTTTGGAACCTTTCCGATAAACATTTTTTTAGCAAAATGAGTTTCAGATTCCTAGAAGCCCACTGATTAAAAAAAAAAACAAAAATTAGTCTTATACTTAATTTTTTTCTATTTGAAATGCTAATATGACTGGACTAATAGTGGCACTAAATCGGCCAGCGGCATCACCCTATGTCGACCCACTGTTTCTTAGAATGACGATTCTAGAGAGATACCTCTAAAAATGTACGCTTCAGAAGAAATTCCTGTAAGCTGTCAATATGTTAAATCCATTGATTCGTCAAAGAATTCTTGAAATGACGTATTTATGAAAATAAGACACGTACGTTGGAACCAGTGAGGAAATCCCTCCCTACATCGAAAAATACTCCAAATGGTTAGCAATAGAAACAAGCACGATTCATTGGCACAACATTTGCCAGAGCGGTGCTTTTTTTTAATACATACATATTTGATTATTTTAGTGGAAAAAAGTTTAACTTATGTCATAGTTCAATGGTATATTTTTTATAAAATAAATTGTAAATATTCAGTAATCATGGTTTGTTTGTAAGTTTTTTTGAAAAACATAAAAAATTAGCGATGTTGATAAAAATGCGGTACAGTATAACCTTGATTTTTCGAACCTTTTGGAAAACGTTTTGGATTCAGCGGGGCCCAATTACTATAAGGAACTATATTTTTCTTGAAAAATTATGCTTTTGAATTTTCTTGGTCGTTAATGGATTAAAAGGCACCAGGTTTCCCTGTGCCGTCTGTATATTTCTTTACACCAGTGGTGAAAAGAAAACTATGACGCTCGAGGAACTCACTACTAAGCTTTAGTTATGGAGTTCCAAACAAACTCTCTACAAAGCCTTGCTGCTGTGGTGTGAAGAGTCTGAATGATAGCAGAACAGGTTCTGGCATACATACTATTTGTGCTTTCTCTCTCAGTGGAGATAAATTTTATTCTCTGAACTGAGCGTTGGTTCCAATCCCACTTTGACCATGGATGTTTTTGTTGCCTTTAAAATAATTCGCCAACGGCAGCTTTTCGGAGCTACTTGCTGTTACAACGGCCAAAAGCAGCATACTTTTACAACAAAGACGACATAGTCTAAGAGCCCAAGTGGAAACTATTTACAACTATTTCCTGACCATTCTGTTACACATTATCGCAAATTGCATGATTGGTGGGTCCTGCGTTACATACTCGATAGAGAAAAAAAACCAGGTAAATTCTATTACGTAACTAAATACTAAATAGTGTTTTATTTGAAACCATAGAGCTTTAAATTGAAATAAAGTATTTAAAACTGTACCCCAGAGTGCACATTTTTTCACTTAATTTGCACTAAATCATGCTCTATTTCAGAGATCACATATCAAATTATGATTTTAAACGATACCGAGGCTCAGTTCTGGCGCGGCCAACATTTGGATACTCTACACTCTTCTCGGTCTAATAGTTTCACAGGCGTACCTATGACTTGTGCTTAACCACCTCCCCCCATTATTATTCATCGTTTTTCATAAGCTCCTCGTCGATAAAACTATATTATTTGGTTGAATTTTGATTCAAATAGGTGTACAAACAAAAGTTTTTCTTTGAAGAACTCAATTTAGGGGGTTGAGTTTGTATGGCTGCCTCATGACCCCATGGTCCGAGTTTAGCGATTCAGACATACGAACAGCCTGCACCATAAATAAGCATGTGTGCAAAATTTCCGCCCTGTAGCTTTTATAGCGGCCAAGGAAAACGCGCTGCAACAGACGGACAGACAGACGGACATTGCCCAATCGAGTCCCCTCGTCATACTGATCAATTACATATATTCAATGCGTTAAAAACTTCATGAAAAAGTTAATATAACCTACCCTCCTACCCTCTACGAGCGAAGGGTATAAAATGGTTACGGGATTCTGTTTTTTTGCTGTAAAGATTTTTCTATACTATACACAAATAAAATAGCCTAATCGCGTTAAATCGCATAAATGACGAGGCTAGTTAGCTAAATATTAAATAAATCTCTTGCAATCAACTATAGTACTTTTCGCAATGTTGCATAATAAACTGCTTTGTTAAAACTATTATATTATCAAAGTAAATGACTGTTAATCGAGGAATCTCTAGTACCAAACCAATTATGTCTATAACGCTCACATTTCACTGCAACAGTGTGACCATCTGAATGTCTACAGACGTATTTTCAGCAAAGCTTCGACCATCTAATAAGGACCACTAAACTTCAATCTAAAATCTTAAGGTCCTTATTGTCACAAGCTTGCGAAAAGAAAAGAATATCCCAAGCACAAACACATCAGCATTCCATGTGTAATCACTTACATGCAGCAATGCTTTATTTCACACAAGTGTGGGAAAAGTATGCCTTCAGATAACGGCACAGGGCAATGGGATGGGACGTCCGCTTGCCTTGAATCTTGATTAGACATAATTTTCAAGAAGTTAGCTTTAAAATGAATCTAATTTCATAAATATTAACGACATTTTATGCATTATTTCAATTTAAAGTTCTATGGTTTCAAAGAAACATCTTATGGTATGAATACATATTTAAACAACCCTCGCAAAATATTCGTTTAAAAATCAATTTTACAAATTTCTTCAAAATAAATAAATTATGTTAAAAAAAATGTATTTGTATTAAGAGACAATCATCATTATAATATATACTATACTACATTATACTCGTACATACATTATACATTATAATATAATGTTACTATTCTAAAAAAAATACACTATGTGGTTCACTAGGTTAAAATTTCAACAACAAAAGTGTTTAAGCACAAGAAAAACCGCAAATTCAACATTTTGAAAGGGAAAATGGTCTACTTATCCATACGAGTGTACATGAATGCAATATTGATTCATCGATATGTACATATATGAATTGATTTCTTCGGCGCTATCAAGAAAAATTATGAAAATTGGCATTATTCTACACGTACAGTTGCTCAGTCTCATTCTTGGATATACGAATGCCGTTTTGCCGATAAATATTTCAAATTGGATAAGATTGCGCGTTGCTTTGGGTCTATTGATTACTTGATTTGGAATCAATCTAACGGACTTAAAGATTTTTTTTTGTATTTTCTATTGAATGGGTTCTTTTTTTAAATAAAATGGGCATGCGGTGTTAAAGAATTCAACACCATCATGCAGTCCAGCCAATATTATAATTTTTGCATATTAAAATATGTATAGACGACGGTATTTTTTCTGCTTTTTCTTCGATCTGATCATACAACTCGTTAGAACCGTTAAATATGTAGTATGAAAATGTGAATATGTGTATGTGATATCAATGAATCTTTATGAATAAATTAAAGTCGATTATAGTTCAGGGAAAATGCTAAGAATTTGATTTTTGTTTTATATTAAACCAGTGAAAAAAAGTCGTTTTCCATTATGTATAATATTTTCCTTCTTCGGTATTTCTCAACGATCACCACAGGAGATAATGCATACTAGGGATGTCAAAAACCGGACGGTAAGTCCGAAAACCGGTATGTTCAGAACGGTTAACCGGGTTATTTTCTGTTTTTTTCCTCCGGGTTTTAACCCGGACGGTTGTTTGTCCATCCGGTTAAAACCAAAAAAGAAAAAATGCTTTCAAATTCATAAAATTTTGTATATTTTCTTGATTTTTCAGTCTGCAATCCTATCCCCTATGAAAAATTTCGTTTTCAAATTTCAACCCTTAAACATATTTTCGAACACTCTACTTTTTGCTTACTCGTAGAACCATTGCTTGTGAAATTACCTCTCCTTGTATCTTTGATTTGATTTTGCATACGACACGAACACCAGCAATACGAGTGTGTACAATTTTTTTTACTAAATTCTAAGCAAATCAATGAAAAGACTCGGTTAACCGGAAAGCCGGTACTTTGAGTCCGGTTTAAACCGGGCGGTCTAACCAGCTTGGCAAGAAACCAAAAAAAAAAACGAAAACCGGGTTATTGGCCGGTTTTTGACATATCTAATGCATACCATACATACAAGCAAATGCCTCAATCTATCATTACTTAACCTATTGTACATACCAACTGATTAGTCACTTTCGCATTAACTCTTATCCAAAGGGTGGACAAACAAGCAAAAGAATTATTGTTGCCCGCTTCTTCCAGCAGTTCTTTAAATTGAAGTCACTAGACTTCTTCCGAAGCGGAAATGTTTTCACCTTAACATTTGTACGCAATCAGAATATGAAATTAACATTGCTGGAAGATTCCTTGCTTGTATGCATGACGAAGAATAAGATGTCTTAAGACCTTAAAAGTTGATGCGGATGGGATGATTTATTATAATTGCTACATACTCCTACTCTTATGACAAATCATATCGGTAATTCAATCAATAGCACAATAGCGATAGAAGTATTGCCAGATTTGATGGTAATTATTGCTCTTATTGTCATTTAG
This sequence comes from Microchrysa polita, assembly GCA_949715475.1. Classification (NCBI taxonomy): domain Eukaryota; kingdom Metazoa; phylum Arthropoda; class Insecta; order Diptera; family Stratiomyidae; genus Microchrysa; species Microchrysa polita. Next base: position 125,161,506 of record OX454415.1, on the reverse strand, counting down.
TTTTTTGAGTGCATTGCAGCTTTTATGTATAGATTATTGAAACCATCGATGGAAGGTGCATTAAAATGTTTAAAAAGAATTATGGAAAGGCCTACAGAGCCCGGTAGATAGATATTTATTCCAAATTCCTGTTCATCGAAAATTTCAAATTTCTAACTTTCATAATACATATCAGTTTATGAATTATTGAACCATTATGAATATTAATCATTTATCCTGACATTTCTCTTTTACCCTTGTCGGTCTTAATTGAATTTGTGATCAAGTGGGTGGGCTTATTAGCATATGGAAAATGTCTTTTATGTTTTTCATCAAACAAATAATGGAGCTTAAGCATTACAACGGATGTTTTCATATGTTCAGCTAAAAAAAAGTAAGACATGGTAAATGAGTCATAATCGAAGGTAAGTTTCAGAAATTGTTTGATTTATCATTATCACCAATCATAATCAAATCATTGACCAAGTTCCTTTCTACATAATGACGTCCATTATCGATTATCGATTTCATATTTTTGGTAGAATTTTCTTCAAATCATCAACAACATTCAAATACCAGTCCTCACTCACTCCATAAACATTGATTGTCGGCAAAGGCCACAATGCATTCGACAGACAGAGGTAGTTTCAATTAAGGCAAAACTAATGGATGGATAGTTAGGTAATTATCGTTTTCAATTTATGTACATGCATATTCCACTAAACATTTCATAAAAACGCTCAAAAATAAACAGAGCTTGAATTCCTCGCTAGTTTCATAAAAGAATCCTTCCGATCTAGTATCAAAGGAAGTAATGCTTTTTTGTCTCGTCGCTTTGGTTATAAGTATAAATTTGAAATAAATTGATTGAATAAATTCCTAATGCATTTTTTTAACATTCGTAGATCTTTATAGAACGCTTAGCAGTGCTGTGGACGAAGATTTCTATCTTAACGCTTCGCTATCGTTCCTGGCTGAAAATGGTTTAAAGTATAGTTCTTCATCGTTAATAATAAATTCACAAAATTGGACAGAATATGGGTCAAAGGCTTCCCTACAAACCAAAAGTGAGACTATTGTTGAATATTTCGTTATTACGCGAAATCGTACCACCTTAAGCAACCCCATCTACGTTGGAAATCTAAAATCCCTGCAGGAATCTGGCTTCAATCCTATACATCCCACGCGAGTGATAGTTCATGGTTGGATAGCGAATAGAACTTCACCAATTTATCAGCTTTTACCACCCAACTATCATCGTATTGGAGACTTCAACATTGTCGTTGTTGATTGGGGAAAAGTCGCCTGGAACTACAACTATCTACAAGTTCGACTGAGTGCTCGTATGGTTGGTACAAAAATTGCCCAATTTTTGGATTTTTTGTGCATTCAGGGTAAGACAGATCCTCGATCAATATACCTAATCGGACATAGTCAAGGCGCTCATACGTGCGGTATAGCGGCTAGACTAATGAAAGCGGGCCGTATAGGCGTCATAATTGGTTTGGACACTTCTGGGCCGTTCTTTTTTGCTAACGATAAGGACCGATTGAGAACTTCAGATGCCCTGTATGTCCAAACAATTCATTCCAGTGATATTCTGGGAACTTTTGATCCGATTGGTCAGGCTTCATTCTATTTGAATGGTGGTCGACAACAACCAACCTGTGGAAATAGTTTTGGATGTGCACATAATGTTATCCTGGATATGTTTGCTGAATCGATTTTGGGAGGTAGGGATAGTTTCCCTTCGATGAAATGTAGTCAATTGCGTGATGTAGATAGAGGAAAGTGTACGATGAGTGGACGAGGCCCCGAGAGTTATATGGGTGGCGAGCCGGTCGATACAAGTGCAAAAGGTGTATACTATGTGAAGACAAACACGAACAAACCATTTGGTGTAACTAAAAAATTGTCTAAAATGGAAAATAAAAATATGGAAGAAAAGTGATAAGATATAAAAAATTGTGTATACCTATATAACTGTTTTGTAATCTTAATAAGTAAAAGTCTACCATGCGAAAAAATTAAGCGATATGCAAGAGCAAGATGCCGCTTTCAATTAGAGGCGTTTTTCCCACCGCGGCTGATGATCATAATAAACAATTACGTGAAGAGGTAATCAGGTGGTACATATGGTCTTGAACCGCAATTTTATGCTTAGGATTCATGGAAACACAATGACGCTGAGACTGCTGTTTCGAAGACTGTAAGAATTCAAAAAAGGAAAAAAGCGCAGTAGACAACCTACCATCTAAAATGTACATATAATAGGCGAATTGGATGTAATCATAGAAGTACAAGGTTAAGTACGCAATCATAGTAGGTCATTCTGATTGAACTTTCTTAAAATTTTCGACAACTATTCTGGCAATATTTTTAGGACCGACAATTCAAACGGACTGGATATCTAAATTGTTTTTGTAAATATGAACTGCACATCTCACCACTTAAGAAAATTTCTGGCTAAGATCATAGTATTAAAAAAATATGAAAAGTCTTGACTCATTCACTCGTACTCATTCATTTTATCCTATCCAGTGAAAGTACTTTTTTTCACGCTTCTTATGTCACTCATGCAACAAAGGGTGAACAAAAGATTTTCAGAAGTGGTGGTAATGTCGATGAAAAAGGTTGAGACCATAAACGTATTTAGAATAAATGTGAATTTTTAATTAAATGTTTTTTTTTTTTTTTTGTGAGAATTGAATTTATTGAGCAGTTACAATGTTTAACATTAACCATTTTGTCACTTATAACTATAAGAAAAATTTATCAATTTTGAGTTTTGCGAAGGCTACTGAATCCGACATCCACTAAATCATAAAGCTGTCCACGAATTGGTAAAAATTAAGACAATGTTAAACATGTTCATACCAAGCGCTTCTTGAGAATATGGAGTTCAATTGCCCAACGGTTATAAGGTTATAAGTCGCAAGATCTACTGCCACAGATTGATCAAGAAGATGGTTGAATGAATAAACCTTGTTTTGAATGCTACATTTGAGGTCAGACTTCGAGTGGAGTATTTGAAACATCGAAGGCAGAATATGATAGTCAGATTAATTCGCTTCCGACTTATAGAGCAACATAGAAGTCTCCCTATGACGTTATCTGTAAGACGGCTACGGCGAATTTACTGAATATGAACATATTCTGCAAACAAGCCCATGCATACAAAAACCAAAAATGCCGCTTGTTTCCATTGCAGGTCACATCCTAAATATATGCACTAAATGCGGTAACTGCACTTATCATATGTGTGCACAAACATTTACTATTCTCTAAAGAGCGGAATTGATGTAAGTGCGCTTAATACATTTGGTGCACACAAAATTTATATCTACGCACTTAACACGGAATTGCATCCAGCTTTGTTGTGTTTCTAATAGATAAATCCCTAAAACATTTGTACAGAAAAGTAGCTATAAGGTTGATGAATTAAAAAATGAACTCAAAGCAATTTCTTGCGAAACCGCACTGAACACATTTGTGCGCTTAACCATCGAATGAAATTGTTGAATAAATTGTCGACTCAACTTTTTGCGCTCCCTGAAAAGGGAGAGATTGTTGTTGTTTTAGCTTTGTTTCAAGTAATACATTTTATTATGCATTAATACGGCCTAATAACTTAAGAAATATTTTTCCAAAAACTAACTTATTCTAAAGCTTAAATCAAAACTTAACCTACATTATGATGCAGTCATATATTTACCAGAATTCGAAAAAAAAATATTTTTATATTGGTGGTGTACCAATTCCGTGGTCCAGAGATCGAATCTCAGCGTGGTCCAGGAAATATATAGTGCTTGCAACATTATATACACTCCTTTATTCAATGTATCGTTGACTCGTTGGCAGAGTGAACGCTCCTTGCCCCACAAGGGGTTACGGTACAGAGAAGAAGAAGAAGGTGTACCAATTCAATGGCCAAATCTCTACGAAGTTTTTTTTAACCGCTTCTGGATGTCAATTAAAAATAATGTACTTCCTATCAACTAGCCTCAGATAAATAATTCAAAATAAGGCCATTGAGCAGCAAAAGTGTATCGCTGAACTGTTGCAGGATTACTGGGATAGTCCCCTGATTGTGGGAAAAAAGTCCTGAGGGATAGAGGTCCAAACTTGTGAAAAAGAAGTGAAGGGGTAAAATCTCTGTTTCTGGCGATTATTTTTAAAACAGCATAACAATTATGTAAGAACGAGATAAAATTTACTTTCCAATGATGTTTAATAACTTAGATATTTTCTTCGAAAATTATGCGCTAGGCTAGAACAAAAATTGGGTAGTTTTTAGTTTTGAAAGTTTTAAAACGCGCCGTAACTCTTAGAAAAATATAAGTTGAGTCATGGGGGGCAAAAGACTTCTCCATGTGTCCTCCGCGCGGGCGCCCCCTGGTAACGGTAGTGGGTAAAATTTAGACAATTTCGATTTAAAAATCGCTAGTTCATCTAGAGGATTAGGCCTTTTTAGAGAATTTTATCTCAAATAAAGTATGATAGTAGTCAACGAAAACATCGTCAATCATGGTGGTGATACCTAACAGGCAACGTTGAATATTCAGAATTCCGGGAAAACACCTGTTATGCAAGAGCTTCCGAGGTTTGAAAATTAGAATTCGATTAACAAGCATTATACGGACATTAGAGGGAACTATCTAATTAGAACCTATAAGATTATGTATTTTAAATTAAAAAAAAAATCTCGCTAAACATAATTTGGTGCAATATTGTTGTTTTCCTCTCTTTCACTCTGAAAATTAATTCTGTAGATTTACAGTGAAACGAATGTTAAAAACTCAACATTGCAAAAAAACATTATAATAATAAGCAAAGAATCGACCAGAAAGTAGTGCCTTATACTCCTGATTTAATTGTTGAAGAAACGACAACGCTTCTCAAAATTTACTGTAAAAAAAGAAACTCCTACCTAAGGCATAGGCACGCCAATATTATTGACTTTTTTGTTTTTTTTTATTAATGGTTCATTTCCACTTCAGGGCTTACCGAACAACGAAAAAAGTACTTCCTTGAAAAATCCTATTTCCGAAAATAAAGTTGATTCCTTCCTTCGAATTTACAATTTGCGCATTGTCTCTCGCAATATGACACCACTCACCTTACGAAGTTTGTTCTTACCCTAATACTCGTATTTCAAATAGATATCATAATAATAATGAGCTTCCTATCAAACTACATATCAGAAACAGTTTTGTTTCCGAAAAACGAAAGATTTAAGAGAGTAACCTGTTTTTTTTCGTCCGGTCTCTGTGGTCAGATTTTAAGTAAATTTGGGCAGTGGAAAGGTGGGATTGCTTATTATACAGTACTGAAAAATATTTTTAACCACAATCTGAGGGTTTCGCTATAAAACAAATGTTTTTTTTTCAATGAATTAAATGTTAACGCTTAACGTAGTATTGAGGAAAGGATTTTTGTGACGCCTTGAGCAGATACTAAGTGATGAGTGTCAACTTACTCATGTCAGTGACGTATTGTATGCAAATTCTCACTTGACGTGACCACACTTAAGGCCATTGCCATTAGGGTTATGATGAATATTTTCTTCTTTTTTGAATAGATGCGATGGAATGGCCTTTGTTGACATATTTAATCATAAAAGCACGATGTCAGTATATACATATGTCTATTGAAAGGACTGCGCTGTATTTTTTTGTTATGTACGAAATTAGCGAATTGAAATTAAATTGTTGCAAGAGTGAAAGTTAGCGAAAACAACTTCACAAGCTTAGTGATGAAAACGAGCACTATTCTATGTCATGGACAATTAATTAAAATGATCTATTGTGTTGAGTGTTTTAGTAGGAAAAAATTTCTAGAATAAATTTTAAATTTGTTTAAGACTTTTTTGAAACTTCTAGTTTCGCGTAAGTCTTGATTAGGAATCTCCAGATGTTTTGAAATTACGCGAAACTTTAAAAGCACAAATGCATATTTCGGAAATAGTGCAATATTTCCTAAATAATATTTAACCAAAATGCTGGAACATAATCGCAACGATTTTTTTTTGCTGCAATAAAGCCACTTCAAATATGGCGAATATCTCGTGGTCTACCAAGTACTCTAGCGCACTTATTTATCATATTATTTGTAATGCGGATCCTGTTGTAATAATTTCAAGAGTCCTGTGCTTAAAAAAAAAACAAGAAATAATTAAGCACTTCACTTAATTTCACAAAAATTATTTTTGCATATCTTATTTAATTTCACTTTCCGTCATATTATCCTTCGATTTCGACAATTAAATTTGCAATAAAAGAAGTCACAGTTTGCGCACTAACTGCAATCTCCTGATACAATTCTGCTGTATAGTCGTGATGACGCCTGTGACGATGGCGAAGCTATCTCTAACCAAAATCATGACCATCATGCGGATGATGACCATCATCATTCGCGGCAACTTCGCGAAGAAGAAGATGACGACCTGGCGCTGATGATGATGATCACGGCTGCGATGATGGTCTCGTGTGCTTTCCTCCGCAATCTAATGCTCATCTTCTGCTTCTATACCTAGCATACTATGAATCTATATGTACGTGTACATGCACACGAGAAAGAAGAAGAAGTTATGATAAGACGAGCAAAACGATAATGAAAACGAAGAAGAACATATAACTTCCCGCTAAATTTGGTGGTGGGGGAATCTCCTTTTAAGTTTAACAGTCGAATCAGGTTCAACCATTTTTGTTCGTGAACTTGACTTTAGAACAACTTCTTTTCATCGAAAAGGAGAAAAAGAAAAAGACGACGATCGGTTGGAATTGCTTCACTTGATAAATCGAGTTAGCGCAGCGTTCTTCTTTGTTTAGCGCACATTTGCTCGAGGCATATTCCCGCATTGACCCGTGATCGTTACTTTTACAAAACAAACGTTCGTTTGAAGATTGTTCTTAGTGTTCTGTGATCCGTTCTACGACCAACAACCCAAGTGACTTTACTCCTCTCCACGATTCAAAGGATAAGTGAAAAATTCATAACAACAACACATAGTGAAAATTGTGTGTAACGAACAAAAAACAAAAATAAATATCACGACAATCACGACTTGCGGTTGTCCTTTTTAAGTTATACTCGGGAGTTTTTGTTTGTTTAACCAGACGGACACGAAAAAAGGAGAAGAAATGGCGAAACTCGTATGTGTGTTCTTTTGTGCTGTGCTGGCGTGTGTAGCAGGTTGGTAAAATAATACAATATATTTTCAACTTCATTCTCGAAACCTTAATAAACAAAGAAGAAACATTGTTGGTGCAAAACATAAACTAAGAACACGAAGAAGATAAAGGATATCGTTTTTATGTGTTGACAAAAGGACACATTCATAAATTGTCAAGTGTTGATTCTAGCGTGATGATAAACGTATATAGAGAAAAGGCGCGGTGTTCCTTTCATTGATTGAAATATTTCGAAATTTGATAAGGACTTGATTCATTCAGGTGTCAGGATAAATATGTTTGTTTTTTTTTTTTTGAGAAGAAAATAACTGACGGAAATCGGTCAGTGATTAATATAGAGAACTCGGACGGTAGAGATAGTCATTTTGTTTAAATGTTATCAGGATTGCTATTAAGATGCGAAGGGAATGATACCCGTTTTATTATAATTTAACACATAAAATATTTTGAATTCAGAAGCAGAACTTAAAATAATAATAATGAAAAATGATTTTTTTTTTTTAATTTTTTATTCGTTGTAAAGACAGTGACCATTATCACATTTACCAATAAAAGTTAAAAACTCTCAATGGTCGTTGCAAAGAACCGATATTTTTTAAACAGCGAAGGAAAAAGAAAATTTATAATTTCTGAAGTATAAAGCAAAATAAGCACGGAGGCATTAAAAAAATGTTTTTCCTAATTTTCCGCATACTTTTATTTTTTCCGTTCCTCAACGGATGTAAAGAAAAACTACTGAAAAAATAGGATATAGGTTTACTTTATATGTATAGCGCACTTGAAAGAAATTCAACTGAAGTAATATATATAATTTGCGCGCTTATGATCACAGTATTGCATTATCGTACAAGTACAAAATAAATTTATTGCAGGCAATTTACAATTTAAAAAATTATTCTAAATACAGTAGGACGTCCATTATCTGCACTAATGTCGACTGGAGTGGTTCGAATAACCCAAAAGTTCGGTTAATCGATTTTGCAAGGAAAAATTAGAGGATTGCCTAAAATTTAATTTAATTTTTTAATTTAATTTTGAGTACACTTCATTTTGTCAAGTTTCTGTACCACTGATACCTCATGTTAAGTTTCTATGTGCTTAATAAAATTAATTATAGTCGACATGGTACGTACTTTTCAAACTTTTCCATTAACTCAATTAAAGTGTCTATATCTGCATCAACAAATTATGGAAAAACGAAAGACTCAAGCCAGTAACTTGATATGAGTTTTTCAGTTTTTCTTTGTGGCCTAAAGCACAAATCTTCTCTACCTTTGCCACTTTTTTTCGTCTGTTTTTCTGTTGAGAAGTATTCATTTCCTGTGTAACGATATTTCTGAAAATCTAAGCAGAATTCAAGCCGTGTCGTTAAAAAAATAGACAAACATAAAACATATCCACTTCAAACTGACCGTGTCTCCTGAAAATAATACTTTCAGACTTCAAATAAATGCATTCATATATACTTACATTCATGATAGGTGACGGAAAACCTTTTTAGAATTCCGCACACATAACGACGCATTTGACAATATATGACTGCTTCAATAGATGCTACAAAGATAAATGATTTCAAAATGAAATATTACAAAGGATCAGATACGAGAAGTCTAATATGTTGATGATATCAGATATGAGTATATGGTAGGAATATTTATCAATTTATTTATGAGGGTTGGCAATTGAATGATGTAATTTTTGAGTGTTTTAAGTTCGCAAAAAGTCATAATTCAATCTGTAAGCATGGCATGTTGAAACGTACGTAAAAAAATAAAAGTGACATAATTTTGTCTAGTGATTGGGTTGGAATGAAAAATTCAGGAAGGCAATACACGTTCACGGATAGGATTTATATCTAAATTACAAAAAAAAGGTTTCGATGTATAATATTCTAATTTATTCCTTTTGAACGTCTAGTGATATATACAAAACTTGTTAGTGAATATTCTTGACTACAATCAGTTCTTCTTGCTGCATAAATAGAGCGACATTCTTCGCACTCGTATTTCATGCATTATTCAATATCATCATCATAAATGCCTCCAACTGAGGGTAAAATATGTATATTAAGACCATATCAGTAACACAATTGACAGAATACGGTGAAGTTGTAGTTAAAAGTAAAACTTCATCATGATGCCTACATCGTCCATTACACTCACCTGTCTTGCCGTATAACGATTATGTTACCATTCCTTCTGAATATCATTACGGCTCGCAAAGCTCTAGCATTGTACTGATGATGTTCTGAATACAGGTCTATAACTGAGAAACATATGCATAGGTTGATTGACCGCATACATTAACCGCACACATCTCTTCAAAATGCATTCATATGTATATAAATATGTAGGTACCTACATACCAGCTTCTTGACAAAGTGTACCCATATGTATTTAATGTCCCACAAGAATTTTACTGACTTAGTTGCATTTTTGTGTTTTTCTGTTTCGTTTTTCATAACACTTATACCGCGCGCCGGGAATCTCTTGCTTTTCTTCCGAGCAGCAGTTAAAATTAAAAGAAAACGACATAGAAATTAAAACGACAAATGTCATCCAGTTAAAACCGCGCGCATAGTATCTAGTATCTTTTAACCTGTCAGAATGGTTAAGTATAGTAGTTTCTCTACCGTACAGGTTGGTTATCGATTTACTTCACTGCGATATCGACATAGTCGTAAATGTAAAACTAAAATACCGGCAGCCTATACAAATGCATAATAATCTCTTAAATTAATTCTTGAGTGTGAAATGCTGACGGCGAATAAGTGATAAAATGTGAAAATTAAAGGTTTTGAATGGATGTAGAAAAGCAATACAAAATATTGTTGTAGAGACGACTATGGGTGGACCAGGAATGAATAGTTGTAAATGTGCAGTTTCATTTGTAGCCTGAGGATAATTTTTGGATTATACTATTTGTATAAGTGGGGTATTCCTTGAACATGGAAATTATTATCTTTAGAGTTAAATGGCTTGGTTCCAAGCGGGATTTTAGATAAGATACGATTTGAGTTGATGGTTTCTTATAATTTGATGCTAAGAAGCAGTATACTCGTATCGTTACAATTGAAGATGGCAATTTAGATTGGCTTGTATTCCGATGAAGTAAAGTGAAGCACTTATAATAACTCCTAGTGGAGCATGGTGCGTTGATGACTACCGTGTGTAGTCCATCAACGTTAGAAAGACAACTGAATTCGGAGTGTGATACGGCTGTCAGCCATACCACTTCCTAGTCTACTCAGTATAATCACACGGAGATTTGACTTTCTATGATCTTTCTATGTCTTAAAAGACAGAAAACATGCCCTCTCTGCTCTTTGCGTGCACTTACTATTCAAACTAGTATTAGGGAGTCACATGTTTTAGTCCTTTTCGAAATAGTGCGGTATTTGGTCGTGAACGGATAAATGTATAGCACTGAAACTCGTATTTGAATTGGCAAAAGTCACTATCACCACTATCAACATTACACAAACAGCATTTGAAGAGTTTTTGCTACGAAAACCACTGTGGAGAAATAAGGTATACTTAAATATTGAAATTATTACTGAGTTCCAAAAGGTACCGGATTTTTTTTTACTCTTAGAGACTTAAAACTATAAAGTTTCGTACAAAACTATTTTCAATTCAATTTCAACATTAATTAATAATACCACAAATCCATTTCCCATTTCAGTAAGATTTGTGTAGAATTTTTTTTTTACGAAAATCTCTTCAGAATTTGCGTTTTGTGTACAAAATCATCTTTTTTTTGTGTGAGTCTTCACCGCTTCAGTCATATTTTTTTAAATAATTTTCCTTGTAAAGAAAAATTGTGGTAACATATCCCCTACCTCTCTGAGAAGCCATCTATGCCACTGGATGGAACAACTGAATCTACAGGGTTCCCATGAAATTATCGGGCGTAAAGAGAACCCACTATGAAGAGTAAATCTGCCATCTGTGCTGAAATTTTCCACACAATGAGTTTTCTTGAATGCTTAACTGTACGGTAGGCTTTCATATTAATAAAATTTGTGTTACCTTCAACATCTCTTCAACATCATCATGTGCTACTTATTAACACGTGTCTCCGACGGCCTAGAAATATCTCTTCTTTTCGCCGATGATATAGTCCTCAGTAGCCCAAACATCGTTGCCTTGCAAGCTGCGCTTACAAAATGGTGTGACATTCTGGAGGAGCATGGACTGAGGGTAAGTATAACAAAGACTGAGTTCTTATGCTGCCAATTCTCAGACCCAAATGCACCGATACCTGAAATGTACGTCAAAGGAGAGCAGCTTAAGTCTTGTACCAAGTTCAAGTACCTTGGCTCGATGGTGAACAGCGGAGCTACATGCGATGATGACATCAAACATCGCACAAAGGTTGGTTGGATGAGGTGGCGAGAAAACTCTGGAGTTTTCTGCGATAAGAAAATGCCACTGAAGCTAAAGGGCAAGTTGTACAAAACGGTTGTACGTCCCGCACTCATGTATGGATCAGAATGCTGGACCATGTATGAAGGTTACGCGAAAGAAATGACAGCGACTGAAATGAAAATGTTACGCATGTCAGTTGGTGTAACCAAAAGGGACCACATCAAGAGTAGCTACATCCGAGGCAGCTTGTCCATAGACCAACCAATCACCGAAAAGCTCGAAGACCGACGAATGGATTGGTATTGCCATGTTCAAAGGCGTCCGCCTGAGAACCCCGCAAAGAGAGCGATATCAATGGAAGTTCCACTTGATGGACCCAAGGCCAGAGGCAGACCGAAGAACACGTGGATGTGTCAAATGAAAAAGCAACAACAACGCATTGGTCTCGGCGATGACACGATCCAAGATAGAGCTGCCTGTAAAAATATGCTGAGAAATTATCGCCAAAACGGGCGAAGTGCCTACACCGCAGGTCGAGCAACGCGGAACCATGGAGCGGTATAAAGAACGAGGCAAGGAAGAAGAAGAAAATTTGTGTTACCTTACCTTGCAAATCTTTACTATTGTTTTGAAAAAACGTTCCCTTTTTGTGCAACACTAGGCATATTTAGTTGCTTTTTAACGATAAGCCTTGAAATTACTAACGGCTAAAGTCAGTGTTACTCATTTTTAACAACTGATGAATCGATCACTACAACTACCTGTTTGGAAAAAACTCCGCGAAATGAAACGACTGACTTTCCTTTTTACACTTTTCACGTTATGATGTACACTGAAATTTAAAACCCAACTGGAAAAGATTTGGTCCGCTCCCCATGGACCCCTCCTTTTCTACATCTCTGGTAAGAAGAATGCGTGTCCGTTGTCACAAATTTGACCCCGTTTAACAATAGAGGTGTACTCTTGAAACTCAAAAATTAGCTCAACACTATAGCTGGAAAAGTTTCATAAAAAACCGTGACCGCAGTGGATCAAATTGTAGGCACACACCCATGTGTTATCTTGAAAATATGCTCCTGTTGACGATGATTTCGGGCACCAGTTGTACTCTTCTTCAGTAAAATTCTACTACGGGATTGTACTAAATAAGGGCACGTGCCCAAAATGATTAACTATAATTAAAGAACCAGTACCGTCTAAGGAAACAGCACCGTTTTTTATTAAAACATCGACACATCTGGAAACATCGTGAGTTTTGATTTGTTACAACGAGCAGGACCTGCCAAACACCCTCGAAAAGAGAAAAAAAAATCTTGAGCTGATTCTACAACAACAACCCAATAGAATTATCAGTCCTTTTACCGCCGAAGTTCCAAAAATTAACTCTATACTTCCAGGTCGTCTCAGTCTGAGCATAGAACCGAAGCTAGAGACCTCCGAAACAATTGTATTCGTTACAAAATAAAGATCTCGTAACTAGAAACCTCAGACGCGGTTTTACTTTCCAAAAATTGTTTGTAGGGAAACCTGCAAAAAAATGGCAATACAAAATTGGCAAATTCGGTAAAACTTCACAGAAAGTTCCCAAATGTCTGCGAGTCCCTGCAAATTGAACAGGAATTATCGATGCAACAAAGTCCCGGTAATACTGTCTGGCTATTTCATTAGCAATAGTGATTGATATTGATTGAACTTCTAAAACAATGGAATGTGCATATACTAAGGAAATGTTGTAACATCTGAGGAAACTTTTTGAATGTTTAGACCAGATTTTCAAATGTTACTAGGCGAGTTTTTTAATGTCACTTTTCGCACTAAACGAGCATCCACCCACACGGGCTGCCATATACCAGCCGGAAAATTGACGTGACTGAAAATTACTTTTGGAAGTTTTCATTAATTTAATTATCAATCAATTATACATAGTAGTCTGGCTAGTCTAGCGGTTAGTACGCGCACCTTCGGTGCACAGGGTCATGAGTTCGAATCTCACCGTGTTCCATGGTGTTTTTCGAACTCACGAGCTTGTGATGGACTATGATCTCACTCAGATGTTAAACGAGTACCCACACACTAAAAAATTTTGGTATAAATTTTCTTATCTATATAGGTCCATAGGAAAATTCGTATTAAATTAATAAGCTTCAATCTTATAAATTAAATAAATACCAATGGTTTATTTTTTATAGGAAATCATTTAGAAGTGTTTTATAAGAATTTGCTATAAAAATTATAAAGAATCGATAGATCCTGGTTATAGGACAGATTATACAAATTAAAAGAGAACAGGTATAAATCGAAGAATACGACTGGTATAACTTTCATAGGCAATCATATAGAAATAGCTTAGAGGAATTTGATATAAAAATTATAAAGAGTAGATGGTCCCGCACTGAACGAAAACAATAGTACCATGGACTATTTTCCATATTAACCTAACTTTACCCCATGATTCTCAGCCTATCATGTCATAGTCAGTACAACTATGAAACCTAGTTGATTTTTCACTAGATAGCAAATGAAAAATAAAAATAAAAAAATCGCGAGCGCGCAGAGCGCGAACACTGGGTTGGTAAGCGTAGCGAGCAGGGGGCGAAGCCCCCTTGTAACTCATAAATAATATAACTCATTGACCTCTTCTATATTTTATTAACCTCTTTACGCTCCTACCTACAGTGGGATTCGATCCCGAGACCCTATGATTTGGAGACCAACGCCCTACCTACTAGACCAACCAGACTCTATGAGTGATGAAGTTTGTAATTAATACATGTGCATGGCATCTTCAACTCAATTCGCACAAAATTTTATCCTAGAAAAGAATAAAATAAATATTAACTTAGTATAGATGAGCCTTTCTAAACCATTTTGTATAAAATTTATCTGAGTTTTGGTATAAATCGCAACGAAAAGAAAAGTTCATAAGAACTTTGATAAAATTTATACCATTTTTGGTATACACTGACTTTATACTTTCAACGTTATAAAAATGTATACTAAAATTGGCATATATAACTTTATATTAAAAATGGTATAAATAATTTTATCTTTTATCCCAAAATTTCTTACCGTGCACTTATGGGGATAAATAACACTGCTGAGCGTGATGCTGATCTCATTACCTCAACAAAAAAGCAGATAAGATCTTGGAAATAGGATGTCACTAACACATCCTGCGGCCTTAGTCCAATGTTATGGATTGTCGCGCCTGTTATTTATTTTATTTATTTATCAATCAATTATCACTGCGTTTGTATTAATTTTAGGTCATGCGATAATTTTACAGTTTCACAGAAAAAAAAATGAACAAATGTTGCAAAATTGTCACTAATTATTCGATAAATGGTACACCGTCGTACATCGCTAAAAAATTGAGATGATGATACACCGATGCATAAATAAATTGAATATGTATCTAAATATGGCAACGAGGTTGCTCGCTGCGAGTTTGGAAGCAATTACTGCTGCCAATTGGCATCGCAAGTGAACAATTGGCAGCCTGTGGGAATACAGCAGACCGCTGAAACTGTCTAGTTTGACGATTTGGATATTTAGACCAGTAAATGTTATAATTTATGAAATTTAGGTCGAAAAAATGTACCCAGTTGTTGGGACACTTTTTAGTTGGTATTGCGTAGCCTAAGAGTTACAATGCTCATATATTAATGACTTTAGATAAAAGAATGAGCTTACGCCTCCCTTGGATTTCTTGTCCAGTGCAAACGCTTTTTATTTTGATTTTTTTGAGGAACACTTGTGAGTTGAGAGTACACCATTCGGGAAACATTGGTTTCAATAAACTAAACTTTTCACATTAACAATTGAATAAAACTCCATACTATATTGATAAAAAAACAAAATTTCGAGAAAATTGTGTTAACAAACAAAAAAAGAGCCTACATTTCTAAAATAGTTCATTAACATAAAAAGAAACAGAACCGTATCTAAAAAAAATAAGACACACTTTAAAACGGGTCATCGAAATTCGAATTTAAAATGAAGCTTTAGAAATTTACAAAATTTTTCGTTTAATATATTTAACGACTTTAACGGATCTGTCAAAATATCTTAACGTTAATTTATTTCATCTGCAATTCGAATGAACGTCCATATTTGTCTGGTAAAGATATTAATCATTAAATTTACATAAACTTACGTATGGGTATGTATGAATCTCTAAATCGTTTGACTTGCAAAATTGAATTTAATGCTGATTACCACAAAAATATAGAATACAATCTTAAATATTTTTCAAATGGCAGAGTCAACAATGAACATCCGTAGCTTCAGAATGTATGCAATTTTATTCACATAAATGTTTTTATTGCCAACTAATTTCCATGTCTGTATTATTAAAATAAGGGACGACGATTCCAGTATTATTCTTTTGTAACCAAAATTGGTTGGTCATCATCATCATCACCATCAACCGACCAGTTCATGCATTTAATATTTAATACTCACTCACCATAGCCATAACACTCCTTTCGACTTTTCTTGAAATGGACGCACACACGTACCAATTAAAATTGGACGAGCGGAAATAGTTGTTTCCTTGCCGAGTCTAGAATAAGTCTTGCTGCTTGACGAACAATGCTATAGAGTGCAATCATCATTATTCTTAAGATAACACATCCAACAACAGGGAACAGGAACGACATCCAACAGCAAAAATAACAAAAACACCACGCCACCATTTCAAGTTTACACCTATCTAACCAGGCAAGGTGTTAAGATACAAAGCTTACTTACAATTTGAAAAAAAAAAAATGGATAGAAGTGTGACTGGCGTTTTAAATGACATGCTTGATGCATACATATGAGGGTACTTATGAATACGAGTATGAGATACAAGTACGACTATGATGATTAATTGAGTGCATAGAACTGTGCGGTTAATTAAACGTCTTCAGATGAAGATTAGTACATTATTGTGTATCTAAAAATAGAAGGAAAAAGTACAGAGTTATAAGTACATACATACGTCAAATTAAAGAGGTGGGACGAGTCGGTGTCAGCTAGATATATCTAATGGGTTCTAGAAGAACCTAAGTATGTTTCCCTCATTTATTAATGGGAGACTTCTAAAAAAAGACATATTGGTGGAAAAAGTATAAATTTATCTTAATTGATCAATTGTTATTAGTCATCAAATTTAATTTGGCTAATCATACGCTCACACAATTACTGCGGTAATAAATTTAAATCATAGTAAAGCAAATGTGCAATTAATTTGGCGAAACGATAAATAAATTTGATGTATTCCCTTTGATGTTTTAAGAAGGTATCTGGCATAGAGCAAAAAGTGCGAATATGTACATTATGTACTTGCAATTCATGGAGTCTTCATAAATTTAATGAAAAAAAAAAACAATAAATTAGGGGGTTTCGCTTGTTTACAGGTTTACGCTGGTTTGGTACATATAAACCTTAAAACGCTTACTTAACGAACTCCTCACAGTTAATGAAAGAGGAGCGCGGAGGATTTTTTAATTAAAAGTCCAGATAAAAAATTTTCCTTGGTTTCAGGCCACCCATACACGAAGTCCGAGCTCATTTTTCGGATTCGTCGTTCCGTCAAATTCATACATTTTCATCGATTTTGACAGAACGAAAATAAAACGAGGCTAATTTCGGGCGCGGCCGAAATTTGGATACCCTTCACTCCCCTCGGACTTAAAGTTTTTTCGGGCCTACCTATGAGCGAACGGTATAAAAATGGATGCGGATTGACCGTGTGTGGGCCTTAAAGAATTATTAAGAATTCGGTTAGAAACTCAAAATTGGAAGAAGCTAGTCATGGAATTTCAGCATTATTTTCCGAGTTAGTGCTGTCATGTAGATACAAACAAGATTTTATTTGGTTGGTCCCACAAGAAATAAATTTCAAATTAAGTCACATTAAGGCTTGCGATAGTTAAGTCGATATCCTCTATCGGTAATTGTCATTAGCCAATTTAATGGTTTCCAGCGAATAGAAATCAATCAAAGTCTATACCTTTACGACAAATAAAAGTTATTGACCCAGCCGCACGATGACGCGGAGAAATGCCGTTAAAATCAACGCTATTCGTAAAAGACGTTGGCTAGTCAAGATAGACACCACTACAAATAAACACTTCAACGTGACTTCCGTCTCTTCCGATATAATTATTCTTAAATGCTATCAAACGAAGACCGAATAATCAATTCACCTCCTGGTAGTCGCATTCCATCAATGGATGGATGTTTCCTATAGTCTGCCACCGGTTAGCGCGTCATCCATCCGTATATCGTATTCTATCTGTACATAGACACATTTTGTCCATATTATCAAACGTTCTATCTATTATTCTAAGCAAAGTTGGGGCTATGTAATATAAAAGATACGACGAACAAGTTTGAAGAATCTACCGGGATCAGAGGAATGACTGACTTCTGGCCTCTTTTCTCTTGTACCAATCTTACTAGTCGAGTTGTAGGTTCTAAACCGATACGATGAGGACGCATCTGTGGGAATAGAGAGTAGAGAATGTGTATATATATTTCCTGGCACAACTGCGGCGTCAGTCTTCAACGGGGTATAAATCGTGCCAGAATCATTTCTTTTGCAAAATTAATAATTACATATTAATTTTGAAGAACATTATAATAATTTCATTTGGTCTTTGATTGACTTGTTTGCCAAGACAAGTTGAAAGGAAACATGACATTGCCATGACAGGGAGTAGTAGCATGTATGGTTGAACACAGAGTCTAGTTGATTGTTCCCAAGTGCGAGGATCTGGAAAAACGTTAGGTGCCCGGCTCTGAATGTGTCATTACCGTCATGTCGTAGACATGGTAAAAGATATTTTAAATTACACCGTCAGAGAATCTCAGAATAACTTCATGTTGGGAGTTCTTTTGCTTAGCAATGAGAAACTAAACAAATGAATGCACAAATGTACGAGAAATTATAGTAATTGCATAGCTGCAATTTCATGGTTTGTTATTTGTACAATTATTTGATTGTAATGTGCATATAGGATTCTGAACATTGAAACCTGGATTCTGATGTAGTTTTACGTTAAGAAGATTATGTGCAGATTGACTGCAAAACTTTTCACTTCTCCAAATAGCTGGCTGTGAGTGGTGTCATCAATCTTCAACCTCCAAATTTTCAATTCAATTTGCTATTCTGCGTAATTTTTTTTACCAAATTAGCCGTGCAAAATCCAATTTCAAGGAAAATGTACAGACAAATTGATTTTTAAGGACTAAATAATGTTGAACTATATCAGTAAAGCATAAAATTTACAATTCATTTTGGAATTTTCATATTTTCTTTAATGGTTTTTTTTTCTGTGAGCAGTAAAATATTAAGCCCCATCGTAAAATTTTGTTGTCCCTAAATTCGGTTAAAAAAATGTTTTGTTTTACCGCATCTTTTAGTTATCTACCCCGAAATTCTGTATTTGGTGAGGAAATCACTGGTGCAAGGGTTTGTTTCACACCACATCAGAAACAAATTTTAGTCTACATATTTTCAGCCACTTTTTGTACAAACTTAATGCATGTTAGCGATGCAATTTTGGCTCCTTTTTTTGGACCACCTGAATGTTTCCGGATGACATGTGCTACAATGTTTTGATCAGCTGGCAAAACTTGCCGGAGATTGATTTACAAATTGTGGTTACTAATCGATCAACCAAGTTTTGGCAATTTGATTTCTTATCTAAATTTTCTAAATTAGTTTGAAAAACAATTTTAAAATAAGGTTTTTCTAAACGATATTGTCCCGATGTCTTTGATTTATAGTCAAATTAAAAAAATATTATGTAACTAAACTCCGAAAAAATGAAATGTATGTTTGCGGTTTCGAAATTTTTATTCTGCGGCCCGCTCAAACCTGATGACATATTTGGCCCAGGCCGGGTTTTGAATTTAACACCCCTGAGATATATGTACTAAAATTCTATGCGTTTTCTAAAACACTTACTTGTACGAAGACTTTTTATGTTAACAAAATTTTAAAATTTTTACTACATATTTAGAAAAAGCAACCGGTTGTGTGCACCACATTCCAAGCCCGTAATGGAACCCAAAATAGTTTACAGTAAAAATCTCCGTTACTCTTTTCGAAACAATTGATAACAATCGGCTACCAAGCAGGCGAATAATGTACTGTGGTCCTGCCACACAGTCTGGAAAAAATCTTCGGTCAAATGCGCTTTTTTACAGTTTCCATGTTATTATTACTTTAAAGCCCACTGTAAACATTTTGGGAAGATTCCGAACCCCATCGACCCCTCTCCTGTCTACGTCCATCGATAAAAGCTTTAAGGGCTGGGAGGGCAATAATAGCTATAGCAGTACCATACTTACATGAAGAGGACAAGCGGAAAAAAAGTTGTAGAAAAGAGGACGAGGCCATACAACCAGGGGAGGCTTATAAACCTTGAAAACTCGAAAAAAATACATATTTTAATTATCCTAAATACGGAACAACTACGATAGGAGCAGAAAAACGAACCCCAAAATGGACATTGAAATTAGTTTTCACTTACTGTCACGTAACTTACATCGAAACCGCTAATGGTCCTCGCGGCTCTCCATTATAATTATGCCTTACAAATGAATGTGTCCATTCAATGTTCACCATTAATTCCATTAAGTCTCTGCGCAATCTTTAATCTTCTTTCCATTTGAAAAGGATTGCATTCCACATTATACCCTTTAATGGAGTTCATTAGGCAGCGCTTCTTAACTACACATTACATCCACAATAGAGATACTCCATTAGCCGTGCAAGTACACACATTCGTCCATTTCGCATAATATGTACCTATGTACCTACATAAATATATTCCTGCTGAATCATAAAAAATAATGTTATAAACATTAAGTCATTCGTATCGCAACCAAACATACATTATCCAATATAGATGGAAGTCTTAAGATACCCCAATGGAAATATGCATTGGATATTATCCTCGGGACTTTAGTGCGCGCGCTTTCAATATGTACTCGTACATATTGCAAAAATTTATCGGTCATTGTCAATCGTCTAGTCTAGACTTTAGAGAGAGAGATCTGGCTACAGACATGATTTTTCTCCTCTTTATTTAGTACCTTAAGTACCTGTTTCTTGCACTTCAAGGTAAGACAGTACGAATGCTGAATGTAGCGGATGCTGATGCCACCAGGAACTGGAATAGATAAATGTTTTTTTAACGTGTGCAAAAATCTTTGGATACCATTCAGGTATATTTTATTTTCTTCGGTGGGTTAAAATATCGCTGGGTTACTTGAAGGCATGCGTTTTTCTTACGTACCTACAGACATAATGTATACGTGTGCAGCCTGAAATCTTCAAGATCTTCTTGAGCCTGTCAAAAACATAGAAAGAACATGTGTGGCCTTAGAATTTTGCTTGATGTTCTATGGGCATACATGCAACATTTTCTTAGCTGTGTCCTGTCCTGAGTGGAAGACACATACGACGCAGATTTACTTAAGGTGAGGCTGAGATGAATTCAAGATCAGTTATAAATTGAAAATGTCGGTTTTATACCTGACTGGAATAACACATGGCACTTTAACGTTTGGCTTGGGATATCTTGGGATAAAGAAGGGTACCTACTATATGTGTTCACAATATATATATGTAGCTAGATATTGATTAGTGTTCGGTTAAAATAAGATTGCTTAACAAAAACCTTTAGGCTGTAGCTTCATTTTAAGCTATATTTGTACATATTCTAATTTGCTATAAAAAATATATACAACACTGGAGCTTTTTATTACAAAGGTTCGTCTAAAATCTTTCCGAAAGCCATTAACTCGTCCTAAGAAACCGAAATGGTTTTCTTGTTTTTTTTAAGTTTTTTTTTAACTGAAACATATCACGAAGCCAACTGACTTCACCGAAAGCCGAACACGCAAACCAAAACTAACCAACTGCTCCGCATCTCCCGCACTCCTCCCAGTCTGGGCAAATTAGCCACGCTAAGGATGAACATTGGCACCAACAATCTTCATTTCTTCTTGGCAATTTTCTGTGTGCTGACTTGGTCGTTTTGGAATTCCTAAATTGCCGCACGAATATACGTTACGTTTGACTTAAGCACTCAAGCCGAAAGATGGTTTGTTGGTTACTTCTTTTTCTACTTTTAGACTCTTTTTTTTTTTGTATAAATGCTGACAGCCATCTCGACGGGATTAACTTCCTTCGGGATGAAGAAGACTGAAGTGAATAATGGAAGCTAACTAACATTTGTGTGTGTGTCTGGAATACATAATGAATTTTGTACAGAACGTCCGACAAGAAACGGGTTTAAAGATCGAGTCGTTGGAAGGATATTTTGTATTTTTGTTTTGTATCGTTGCGTCTGCAACACTATACTCGTAATATGATGCACCTATGTAGGCACCAAAGGTATACCAAATGACCAACCTGTATTTATATTTAGGATATGGCATTTTTATCAAGGTCATGTCTTGGAGAAGATGGATACCGACGGATATGGTTATACCAGACCAGACACATTTTTTGTGGCCACAAGAATTTTATTTAGTTTCGTTATTTTTTGGATTTTTTTACGCGGTCCTGCGATTACAAAATCGAGGTTTAATAGAGTTCTGGAAATTTCCAGCTGTAGTGAATATTTTTACGAGTAAATTACACGTCTGTCTGAAAGTGAAAGAGAGACAAAATCAAGTTCTTCTTTAATGGGAGAGAAGACTGGTTAATCATCTCATCCTTAAATTGTTGTTCATCTACTATCTGCCAGTCTAGTCTAGGGCTCCATTTGTATGCTGATACTTCTGACAATTTGGCCATTTCTCGGTTACATTTCGTCGGATGCTAAATTAATTGCACTAGACAGCAGAAACTGTAAAAATGCTACTGGCCCAGATTAGGTCAAAATTCACCATAAGTTTACCTCCATCCTGTGTTCGAGTTTCAGACAACAAACAGAACAGGAAAACGTTTTTTTTTTGTATGATATTTTGCGTCAAATATGACGCCAATATCAAGTTTTATTTCTTCAAGTTATTCGTTCATAATTTACAAAACCATCGCTAATGAAAAAAAAACACCTTAGGTAAGGTATTAAGAAAAAAAATTGAACGCATTCTGGAGAAAATGTACAACCGAATTGAATGAGTGTTACCTAATTATCAGAATTTTCATGTTCATGCTAACGTTTTGCCTACCATGTCCAGACGACGTCTACTGCCTTCAAGGTTAACCAGTGGTGGAGGGCGGTAATTTGGTTACTGCCCAAGAGCGCCACAGAAGCTAAATCAACCACTTCCACAATTTGTCGTCTTCGAAAATTCCAGACGGCTAGGAATTCCTTATAAATCTTATAATTGGCGGAGGCCGGCAATTTGGGTACTACGCAAGGGCGCCACAGAGGCTAAATTTGCGAATTGCGCAATGTTACGTCTTCAACAACTGCAGGTGGCTAGGAATTCCCTATAATGCTCATTGTTGCTGTGATAATTTTGAAACCAAACGATTGGATGACTCTTACTATTCTTCATTCCTCCGAATGAGCTTGGGGTCTCTTATAAATTTATCTTCACGCGTTTTCACCGCCAATTTGAATGAATTTTTACTGTGTTCTAGCCGCTTCTTTTAATAACCAACAATTTCTATTTTTCTATTTTCCTATCTATTATAATAATGTATGGTTTTTAGCATAATTAAACTGAAAAACAAATATTCGAATTAAACTAATTATTATATTTTTTCGCTTTTTTTTTAGCCCAACGTATTACAACCATCCAACTCGATGGCGTTCAATATTTCATCAGCCGCATGAATCCCTACTCACCCGAGTTGAACTACTTCCTGGCCTACCAATACTGTCGATCATTGGGTCTTCAATTGGCCTCGTTCGAAACAAAAGAAAAGGTTGAGTCGATGTCAACCTATCTGCAAAATGCTGGCTACAGTAAATACGACTTCTGGACATCGGGCAATCGACTCGGTACCGGAATGTTCTTGTGGATGAGCTCGGGCTTGCCATTCAACGCTACCTTTGACTATTTCGAAAATGGCGAAGCTTCAGCCAAGGCCGGTCTTTTGGA
The DNA here is from genome assembly GCA_949715475.1 of Microchrysa polita. NCBI lineage: Eukaryota > Metazoa > Arthropoda > Insecta > Diptera > Stratiomyidae > Microchrysa > Microchrysa polita. Next base: position 125,137,901 of record OX454415.1, on the reverse strand, counting down.
TCCAGTCGATCATAACAGCAACACCACCCCACAAAGAACTGCTCGTGACAGGTAAGTGGAGAGATTTCCATAAACTAAAATAAAGCAAATAACTGTTTCATTGAATTTTTCCATAGTGGCAGCATTTTGAACAAGAACTGCGTTGTGATGCGCGGACCAAATCTACGATGGGCACCAGAAGATTGTTCCGCCATTAAAGACTTCATTTGCGAACAAACCCGATGCTACTATTACAATTATGGAAGCATTCCCGTTTCACCATCGCAGGGGTAAGAACAAAGTGTGTGGACAATCAACATGTACTCTGTAAAACTGCCCGCCATATCTATACAAAAATAAAACTGAACAAAACGAACAAAAAAAATATATGAAAATACATCCAAAAATGAAATGTGTTTTATAGTTATTATAAAATAGGTGAGCTTCATACCCCAAACCACTATTAGACTAGTGTTACGCATTTAAGAAAATTTTGTTTTATCATTTTAACTTACAAATTCATTTTATGATTTTTAAAATTAACTTATTCATTTTGCACTATGTTTAAGTTGTTCTAATGCTTGTCGTTTGCTGTGGATTGGAAAGTTGACTTAATGATGTGATATGTAAATGTTCACAATCATCAATAACTTCTTCGGTACCTCGGTGCTATTTATCGAATTAACACAAAACCTCATTAGTTAATGGAATTTTTTACTAGGCCTCACATTTTAGAACTAATCAGCATGTAATAATAATTTTAGTGAATTTGCTCTTTTTGAAGTCCTAGTTCTTATTCGTTAAAAAAAATAAAACTCTCCATTTGTAAAATATAAAAAAAAGAATAGATATTTGCAAAACGTTTAATAAATTGTTTATTTTATAGCGCTTATAAAACTAATTTATCTAGCCCTTTTTGGATTTTACTGATTTCAATAAATTTTACGCAAATAGCCATCCACTTGCAAATGATTTAGAATTTGTATTTTGTAGCTAAGTTAACCTCAAATTGACTTCAAATTATGATTGAGAATTTTTTGATTTATTAAAAATATTTTGCACATAAATTTATTTTGTTCAATTCACTTTCTAATAAGTTGTTTGGGGTTAGCTTACAAATTTTAATTCTTAATATTATATTACCTAACAAAATAACATGCATGCTTGGAAATCCATGGATACAAATGTACTTATACAACGTTCATTACATGCATGTGCTTGACAATTCCCCTGATCATCACGACAGCCTTTTGACACATCTTTCCTTCTTACCACTTTCAGACGTCCAATCACATCAACCACTGCTCGTCCAACCGCCGCTTCATACACCAGTACACCTATTCCAGAATTTTTGACCAGCACTCTAGCTTCAGTTCTCGCCCGACGCAACAATGTCGAAGAAGTCCCTGTCGCCGCCAAAGCAGATTCTGTTGAAACAGCCAACGCATTGGACGAGTCCAACGTAAGTGCCGATGCCGTTGCTGAAGAAGACTCTGCCAAGGATGACGATGAACTTCAACCATCCGAAGAAGAACAAGTCGATGAGCATGAACATGAAGATGATGCCGAAGATACTCTTGAAAATGACGACGAAGATGAATCACGCAGCTTGCACAGTGATAACGAAAAGGCCGTCGAATTGACCCAACACATTGACGAAGCCTCGTCCGAAGTGCCCGCCGTCAAGGTCAAGGCAGTCGAAAAGCAACCATCTGTCGAACAACGTCTCAAGCAAATCTCCGAGCAAATCGAGAAACTCGGCAGTGGTGAACATAATGATGGCGATGTCGGTCGTCAGAGCTTCCTCTCACTGAACGATTTGATCAAAACTTTGCGACAAGACGACAAGAAAGCACCACAAATCGACTCCGACTATTCGAACACAATGCGAGTTCTTGGCGAGAAATCATCAATTGTCAGCAGTGCTGGCGACGAATCGCGTAAACTTAAAGAATCTTCAGCAGAATCTAAATAGATGGGGCAATATACTCTTAATACATTCACCATACTTTCCTAACAAACACAATCATTCGCATTGCGTATAACCCTCTCATTCATCGTCCTTTTAGAGTTTATGTGGAGGATTGTATATTAAACACATGTAAATGAGTTCTTGGAATCCGGATACAACCGTTCAGAGTTAAAGTCCTCATTCCTTGTACTCATTTCAATATACACTTCCTTGCACACAATGTACGCTTCTCCACTAAACTCGCACACACCATCACATTATAGCGGTATCACGGCGGTTTTGGCTGCATGTCACTATAAAGTGATATGCAATCTATCCTTGTCATGCATTTATCATAAAACACGCATCACTCATCTGCGGGGTCTCATAAAAAAAAACAATCACGAATTCAATAATTTTGTCGATAATAATTTCCTTTGCTTTTGGTATTTGGAATTTTAATATAATTATGCAAATATAGGGATGGACGTCAGTACAGATGGAAGAAAATAACGAAGATTGTTTCACATCTCTAAGATATTTAGGAAGATTTTAGTTTTGTGTAACAAATCTTGAAAATTCAATAAAATGTAATATCGAATCGAAGTAATTTGTAAAAAAAAATGATTAAAAATACAAAAAAAATATTATATTATACTTATAATTTTTATAATAATAATAATAAAAACCGGACAACATTTGTCGATTTATAGAAATATAAAAACGAAGTTTTATTTCTACACTTATTTCTCTGATATTGTTGAAGGAGAACTGAACCTTATGAATGGTACATGTTTTACAGAGATATCGATTTAGCGACGTATTCCACAAAACTCGTTACACTAGAGGCAACGTGCAACAAAATGAAGGCGTAAATTTAATAGCGATCTTAAATGGTTCCTAAGTTATTCTGATGCTTTTTTTTACGAAAATCGTGGGTTTTGGAAAGTGGAATAATTCTGCACAATAATTGCTTAGTCACTGAATATTTATTCAAACTTTGACCATTAAACAATAATAGAGAGTTTTAGCAAATGGGTTAAAATATAACGATAGTTGGAATATGCTTTGACATTTCCTATGAAGAATTCGTTTGCCTGTCGTACGCAAACCAGTATACCACGATTTTTCATGTTCCAAGTGGGCATAGCCGACAAATAAAATAGCATGAATCCACAATTCCAGCTTATAGTCAGTCAAATTCACGGAAATACACCTATGCCTACTTGGGACATGAAAAATTGTGGTACCGTTTTGCGTACGACAGGCAAGCGATTTTTTCATAGAAAATGTCAAAGCCTATTCGGACTATCGTTATATTTTCAACGACATACTAAAACTCTCTATTATCAATATTTTTAACTATTTATCATACTATATTTTTAATGTACAATTACTACAATATATGTAGAGAATAATTGCGTTTATTCTTTGAAATTGAATGACTAAACACAATTGGGTGTAACACTATCATAAGCAATCCAATCGTGGATCCCATATCAAAGATTCACAGAAATTGTTAAAAAAAACTTCACTCGCAATCAATACCCTCGACATAGAAAACTGCACAATTCCGAACCCCGGATCAAAAGGGCGCGACGCGCAACCGTTCGCCTGATTCCACGAATCGAATCTCACCTCTAAAGGAAAAAAATCATCCGCTCAATAATCTGCATGCATTCAAGTCAGGCCGGCCGCTCCCTCATTTTGCACTGCTGTTCGATGTCCAAAAATGTTCACTCCTCGTGATTACCATCGACAAAAAAAGTGACTGTGCTATTTTTTTTATCGGGAAAAAATCAATACACAATTTTGGTTACCCAAAAAGTTAATTTGTCTAAAGAAGGCAAAATAAAGGCATGTTGGATGTCGCTTGAAAGAGGATGAATGTAAATGCCTTAATTTACGTTGCGTTGACGACTACCGTGTGTATAGTCATCAACGATTTAAAGACAACTGAATTCGGAGTGTGATACGGTTCTCAGCCATACCACTTCCTAGCCGCATTGTTAGTGTATTATTCCATATTCAATGTTCGTTGATTATTCTCTCTAGTTCCTGTCAACCCCTGTGGGGCATAGGGCATTAACTACGCCTCCTCTCCACCTCGTTCTGTTGTGTGCCTATCTGCGACCATTTAAGGTTCTCCATGTGTTCCGTCCAACACGGCGCGCGGCGTCTTGCTCCGGAGACTTGTAGATTCCAGTTTAGAGCCTTTTTTGCAACGTTATTGGGCCCTCTTCAGAAGGTGTGACCTATCCATTGCCACTTAAGTCTTTTGATGGAAGTGCCTATCCTTTCCCGGCCAGTTATAATAAGGAGATCCTCGTTCGAAATGATCTCCGGCTAACGAAAATTTAGGATGCGCCGTAGACACTGATTAACAAATGTTTGCAACTTATCAGTTATCTCTTTAGTCACCTTCCAGGTTGAACAGCCATATAGCAGAATGGATTTCACATTAGAATTGAAGACACGTAGTTTGATGCATCTGGAAATATTGTTGTTCAGCCAGAAAGGAGTCAAATTGAAGAAAGCCGCCTTAGCCTTCTTCACCCGTGATTTTAAATTAGCATCCGCTCCACCATCTGCTGTAACTACACTTCCCAGATAGCAAAATTCATTAATTTTTTCGACTGACTGTCCCGAAATACTAATTTCGCTTTGCCCACCTGGATATGTGCTCAAGAACTTGGTCTTGTCAGCATTGATTTTTAGCCCCGCATTACGACTCGCGCAATTTACAGCTTCTGTCATTTGAGCGACATCATCCGTGTTTGTTGATACATAGAAGGCAAATGTCGTCAGCGTAATCAAGATGTTGAAGGTGCTCGAACAATTCACTCCACTGTGCAACACAAAAGGATCTGAAAGCTTGCCCTTATGCAGGACGTGACATTAGGCTCCATTGAAGGATTCCTTGATGATGGAGATTATCTTATCTGGAATAATTCGTCTCCGTAAGGCATCCCAGATGTAGAGGCGATCAACGCTATCGAATGCTTTTTCAAAGTCGATGAACATGAGATGTAATGAGGATTTCCACTCCGCGGATTGCTCGATGATAATGTTGATGTGGTCGCTATAGGAAAACCCTTCGCGAAAGCTAGCTTGTTCATCATTCAATGTGTCATCGATTTTGTTCTAGATTCGTCCTAAAATAATCTTAACCATCAGCTTGGAAACAGCAGGAAGTAGACAGATCCCACGCCAATTATTGCAATTCTTCAGGTCAGCTTTCTTCGGAATCTTAATAATGCCTTAATACGCCCTTTTTCCACTCATTGGAAAGAGTCTCAATTTGCCAACACTCTTGGATTAATGGAAGGAGAATATGCGCTGAAGCGTCAATATCTGCTTTCAAGAATTCAGACGGAATTCCATCAATCCCAGGGGCTTTACCGGCGTTCATTGATTTAATAGCGTCTATTAGTTCCTTTTTGGATGGTGGACCGGGGCTAATGCCGTCTATTCGAGGGACGTCTTCTGCTGGCAATGAAGATGCAGTTGCAGGCCCGAAGGTGTTATTAAGGACCTCTAAAAAGTGTTCTCTCCATCTTCGCAGCTGTTGTTCTTCGGTAACGAGCAGAACACCTTTCGTATCTTTCACACGATATTAATAAATGGTCTCCTACCGCGATCCAATCGTCTTACAACTTCTTCGCCACACGAAATAAATGAATCCTTAGCGACTTTCCATCTGTCTTCAATTATCGGATTCTCATTTGGTGGTGGTGCATTAGCTTTTTCCCGCAAAGCGTTGGCGAATGCACGCTTAGTTGACGGAAGTTTGAGCTTCTGCACATTATATCGAGGGCAAATATTTGCACTCTTGGACGCTGGATTGCTGCCATTCGCGCATTTTTACGATGGCAAGATGGTGGTCACTGCCAATATCAGCACCACGTTTCACCCTAACGTCTAAGATACAGTTTCTCCACGTTTTGGAAACCGCAATATGGCCACTCTGGTTCTCAGTTCTGCCATTCGGAGAGGTCCATAGATACCGTCTACAGGTATACCGTCCGGGGGGCACCTAGCCTTTACGGCCTTATCTCCCGGTCCTTTGCCGGTTTGGACCTTCGGTGTTTTACTGCGACAATGTTTTATTGTCAGATGGGGATTTTTCCATCCAGGCCTCCTTTTGGTTAGGCCTCACGTTAAATTCAGATGTGCACATCCCAGGTTCGTTGGACCTGTGACTACTCGTCTGCTTAAAGCAGACTCGTAGCGCTACCGTTCACATTTGAGTGGCCCCATCCGTTTACTAAGCAGCAATTTGACTCAGGCCGTGTGGTCATCAATCCACAAACTAGCTAGATATAGGCGTGTAGGCATTTTCCACCAAGGCCATTCTCCCTAACTAGCCCCTTCGTGGCTCGCCAGCTGCGAGGCTCTCAAGATCGCTTATAAGGGATTCCTCCCCTACGAGGAAACACTGCGTCGTGTTCGACTTGTATGACTACCTTTCCGAAGGAATAGGGAAAAAGGTCAGCCATGCCGTCAGCCACCCGTACATGACTCGGGAGCACGGGAGCTTCATCCCTCGAATGGTTGTACAGATCCACGCCATGGCGTATCAACTATACAAGGAACCTCCCTGCGCTGCTCAGATATACTCTGTGTCACAGGGACACAGACTCCCCTGCGGGATCGGAGAGGTCCAGGTTGATAAGTGGCAATCTTTGTGTTTAAACAGAGTTCCACCAATGACGAGCTGACGAGAGTTACAAAACAATATAAATATCTCGCCATTCAGGTTTCTGTCGCCTTACCCATGATTTCCCATAAGGTATTCCAATCCTTGGTTATTTGTCCTGACTTTAGCATTGAGATCAGCTTCAGAAATACTTATGTGGCTTGAAATGATTTCGAAAAACTTTTGGTTGTTAGTAGCAAAAAAGTAAAACAGTTTAAAATAAAATTTACATACATACACAATTTTGCTTTTTCTTTTCATATAATTTTTATTTGTGCACTATGCACACCTATTTCCACAATGTATCGTTATCCGTCCTTCAACGGCCGGATGCAATGGATTACGATCTTTAATATATTGCGCTGCTGCATCCGTGTCTGTAATACCCATATCAAAGGCTTCATGCGACGGATCCTCTGCATCTACAATTGAGTGTCCATCACCACCCATCAGCAAAAATGATGAAATAACAATTTTATATGCCTTTTTGTCATCAAGTGGATAATATTGAGGAATATGACATTCTGCACACAGCACTTCCACGCTCATTATCCGTTCTCCCAACGGCTTCGTCATATCAAACGAGACACGAACCCCGGACATTTGCAGATAGCCTCCATTCGATTCGATCAGCTCGTACTTAGTTGCTGAGTACTCCAAAGTTGAGCGAATTATATGTCCTGGAACTTTAGCTACATATAAAGTATTGCCGAATGGTAGAACGGAGAGAATATCGCCACGTGTTACCAGAGAATTGGGTTTTCGTTCAACTGATGATCGTAGAGCTAAAATAGAGATAGATTTTGGGATCATTCTTAATTTTTAAATTAATGTTTTAATTTATTCAACAATTACCTCCTGCTTGAACAAAGGCAATGGCCGCATCTGTCCAGTATTTAAACGAAGTAGATTGTAACTCTTTGACACGAGCATATACCATAGAATCGGCAATCATATTTCCCATATTACATTCATCCTTTCGACAAGCATGTCGACTTGCGTCCAGAGTTACCTTTGATGTACCTAAGATTTCATTTTGTGCAGCAGTTACATTTGGTCGAAAAACGTCTAACAAATCCAAAACGTCCTTTTCCTGTGGCACCGTTGAGTCTAAGAGAATAGGATTACCCTCCCAATCCAATAAGTTTCCTTTTAAGTCAAACTAAAATAGAGTAGAATGAGTGTCAAAATACATATTAAGAAATATGCCTTATGTATACGCAGAACAGAACTTACCTTAAGTTTAAGATAGCCTAAGTATTTGGTAAAAGCATACGCCTGCACAACAGGCACTTTCTTTCCACTAGTTTGCTCTACAACAGTAGGGTATAGACCCTCTGCCTTTTCAATATCGGGTGGTGTTCCTGTGTACAGGAATGTGTTGGAATGCCCGCCAACGACTACATCAACATCAGGACAATTCAATGCAACTTCTTGGTCTGTATCGTACCCTGAGTGGCCCAATGCAATAATAATATTCACTCCGTCCGCCTTAAGTTTTTTGGCTTCAGCACTATAATGTCAAAAAAGGATATTTATAGGTATAAATTAGTTGCAGAATTCCATACGTACGAGTACACTTACTTAATAGCTTCAACTTCGGTTATGTATTCAATGTTGTTTTTTCGATTTAAATGCTTCGTTTGGGGTGTAAGATATCCAATAATGCCAACCCTATGTCCTCCAACGTCGATTATTGTAGAGTTTTGTAACTGGGGTAGTCCAATCATTTCTGGTGTTTTTGATAAGTCCAAATTGGCCGCTAATATAGGGAATTTTGAATTGGCGATAAACGGTACAACGCCTTCGACGCCTTCGTCAAATTCATGATTACCGAGTGACTGAAATACAAACAGAAAACTATAATCATAAAGTCTCATTTCATGTCAAAAATTAGTCTAGCAGAGAAATAGTTTTTTTTTCTGTTGGTTAATTGTTCATCTTACCATTGCATCTGGCTCCAATGCATTCATAAGGTCCGATGCTATCCTATCCTTAAAGATAGCGAACCACGAAGTTCCACTGTACGTATCGCCGGCATTTAAATAGAGCACGGGCGTTCCACCCGGTAAGCTTGCTGCTTTACGATACAATCTTATCCTGTGAAATATTTATTAACAGTATTAAAAATCCATCGAAAATTGCAGAATACAAATATTATTATCCGTAGTTGATGAACTTACATATGAGCCGTTCTAGGAAATCCACCGTAGCATTGACCTTTCTGTTCGTCGCTGGCTGTACACATCACACTATTTCGTCCTGTTTGTTCAAATCTGGCATGCATGTCATTATTATGTAAAATAATAAATTCAAATCCTGGCGATGTATCACGAATAGTTCGTGGTGTGGCCGTGTGCAGGATTGTAAGTAACACGGGTAAATATAATTTGAAGATCATTGTGAACTAAATTGTTAGGAATGCGATTGAAATGGAAAAAAATTATTATACAATTCACAAAACAGTTAGAAGTCTAATTTTTAATTCTTATATATATATACAGTACAGATTATTATACTACATGACGAAACTGTATAAAAAATAATTATGGCAGTTATTAAAACTCAAGGTTCAAATCATGGCAAGGCAGCTATAAATATTCTGTATGCCCAGAACCTCAACTGTAAAATCGTAAGAATATGTGATGTAGTAAACTAACAAGGCAAAATATTTACGTTTGTTATCTAAGAAGAAACAAAAAGTTTTTGGCAAAAATTCCTGTTATCAAGTTGACCTTGTTCTGTTCATTTCACAAGTTTGTGATAATTCATTGGATGGTTGTAAGGAACACAAATTGGAAACTAATCGTGTTGTATTATGTAAATATATTGGAATGAAATATATAATGCAGACACTATATAATAAATTCTACCCTCTACCTATTTGCTATGATTATTAAAAAAATGTCTGTCAAGTTAGCACTACCACTTTTAAATTTCGATGAAACAAGCCCTAAGTGTTTTTCAAACCCCAAAGAGCGTATGAAGCCTTAAAACACAATTTTTAGGCATCACAATGAAACAGATCGTATGCATTTGCATACTCCAGAGGTTACCTAACATATCTGCACTCTTACAAAATTGTCCGCGCCTCTCTACACCCTCAAAAACTACCACAAAGTCCGCTTAGGTACAAACTCAAGTTATAAATATCGTCATAAAACAAAATGTTTTTAGTCGGATACTTTAAAGGTAACGAAAGATATCTCACTTATAACACCTGAAGTTGAAAAAAAATTTCCGCACCCCTCTACACCCCTAAAAACTACCCCTAAATGCTTTTTTGGTCCCATATAGAGCTTATAGCGTAAAAACTCAAGTTGAGTTCTCGCCATACAATGGGTGGTTTCACATTGTAAGACGAAACCGGACAGCTAACAAACGGACGGCGAGAGCTTTTGTAATGGACAGCAGACAAACATTGTGCATTTCACATTATAAGAACGCGTCTTACGAAAGAAAAAAATCGTGACACGATTGTTTTTCTTTCGTAAGAATCGTACGATCGATTCGTAAGAATTGTATCACCGATGAGACGATTGCATCTACCGATAGTTCAGGCGTTCTCCGACGACAATTAGCGCGTGTTTTACTTGCATTTTAATCCTGTCGACTCGTCACTTCATTGTACACTAACTTTGGAGCGTACGTGGCAACATTTCTACATACTTGCTGTGTGATTATTGTTCGCCCGTCCATGTTTGTGATCGGATAGTGTGAAATTAACGTACGTTTGGTTTTTGTCGTGCAAGTTTACCCGTCCGGTTTCGTCTTACCACCCAATCGCTTCAATTTTTTGAAGGAATATATATATTTCGTTACCCCTAAAGCATTCAACTAAATACATTCTGTTTGATGATACTAAAAACTTGAGTTTTTACGCTATAAACTCTATAGGGGGCCAAAAACGCATTTAAGGGTAGTTTTTAGGGTTGTAGAGGGGCGCGGCAATTTTTTAAACCTCAAGTGTAATAAGTGATCGCTGCGGCAAATTCCTGGACATATTTAGTTTTATGTAAATTCCTAAATTCGTCGCTACAAGGGTGGTAGTGCTACCTTTACAGGGGTTGTTTTTAAGGGAAGGAGGGGCGCGGAAATTTTTTTGAAGATGCAGATATCTTAAGTTACCCCTAAAAAACTTAATTTAATACATTTTGTTTTATGATGATACTTATAAACTCTGTCTGGGGCCAAAAGCAAACTTAGAGGTAGTTTTTGAGGGTGTAGAGGGGCGCCGCAACATTTTTTTTAACTGCAGATATCTTAGGTAATCGTTAAGCATGCAAGTGGATACCATCTGTTTCATTGCGATGCTTAGAACTTGCCCTACTAGCAAGATTTATCGTTCACCGATTCTGGCTAGCAGGGTGTGTTTCAAGGCCATAAACGCTCATTGGGGCTTAGGGGTTGTTTTAGGGGAAGGACGGGCGCGGCAATTTTTTTGATTTCGCCATTGAATCACGACAAACTCGCGACATTTAATGCACTATAGCGATCACCGAAATTTGAAAGTGGTAATGATAACATGACAGACGTATTAAAAAATTAACTTACATACGAGGGCAGTTCAATAAGTACCCGTGTTTGAAGACATAGGATGGTACTGAGGGAAGTTGGTGTCATCATCGTGTGCTGCCATCTATCAAACGACGCCAAAATAAATTCCAGACTAATTTATTGGTTAGTTTTGATTTGACAGCCATTCGAGTAACGCGTGTTTCGTAATTTTCGATAAGATGGAAAGAGAGAGGTAATTAGATTTCTGTTTTTTGGTCAGAAAAAACGCGAGGAGATAAAAGCGAAGTTGGATGCTATTTATGGGGACACTCGCCGTCTATGACCACCGTTAGATATTGGTTCAACGGTGAATCTGCTCCAAAGAAGGCCAAAACGGTTCCATCGGCCGGAAATCATGTCATGGCGGTCATGGCGACGATTTTTTGGGATGCGAAGGCCGTCATCCTTATGATTTGTTTAGAAAAATGAAGAACGATCACTGGACAGTGAGTTATTGGACCGCTTCGACAAAAAATTGAAGGGGACACGATCGCATTTGGCAAAAAAGAAAGTGCTGTTTCAGTCGTCGCCGCCAAACTGCATGAATTGCGTAATGAATTGCTGCCACATCTTCCGTATTCACCCGGTCTGGCTCCCTGCGACTTCTTCTTGTTCCCTAACCTGAAGAAATGGCTCGCGGGAAAAAAATTTAGCTCAAACGAGGAAGTCATCGCCGTATTTTGGCGAATTCGACAAATCCAAATCCAGGAACGTTGGGAAAAGTGTATCTTACTAAAAGTGGACTATGTTGAAAAATAAAAATAAAAATTAGAAAAAACATTGTGTTTTCATTTTCAACACGGGTACTTATTGAACCACCCTCGTACGGCAGTCATATTAGCATTTAAAATAGAAAAAATAGAGTAAGGCTAATTTTTGCTGTTTTTGAATCGGTGGGCTCCCAGGAATCTACAACTGATTTTGCTAAAATAAAATTTGATCGGAAAGGTACCAAAAAGGACATTACATATCCGGTGTTTTTTTCCTGTTTCAAGGACCCTCGACGGAATAAATCGAGCTTAAATGGAAAATTTTCGCGTTTCCCGTGTATCTTTTAAAAGCCATAACTAAGAGAATAATTCAAGTTGTCACTACTTTTACCACTTTCCAGAATCTATAATAGCTGAAGCTTTTACCATTAAATTTTCTAAGAAAAAAGTTGATCGGAAAGCTCTGAAAAAGGACATAAAAGGACACTAATTTCACACCTTAGTCGAACGTGGGCATGTGGGGTGTCATATCAAAGAGGATGTCAAGTACATTCCAAATCCGGCATTTGTTACTTGTTCCAAGGGCCCTCAAAGGAGAAAATTGAGCTCACCTTAAACAATTTTGTGTTTCCCATCTGTATCTTTCTAAAGCCGTAATTTTCCATTTAAGCCCGACTTATACCATTTAGTGTCCTTGAGACAGGAAACAAGCACCGGATATGCAATGCACTCGACGTCCTCTTTGATATGACACCCCACATGCCCACGTTCGATCAAGGTGTGAAATTAGTGTCCTTTTATGTTCTTTTCAGAGCTTTCCGATCAACTGTTTTCTTAACAAATTTAATGATTATAGATTATGTAGATTATATTATTATTATAGATTCTGAAAAGTGATAAAAGTAGGGACAACTTGAATTATTCTCGTAGTTATGGCTTTGGAAAGATACACGGGAAACTCGAAAATTTTCCATTTAAGCTGGATTTATTCCTTTGAGGGTTCTTGAAACAGGAAACAAACACCGAAAAGGTAATACACTCGACGTCCCCTTTGATATGATACCCCGCATGCCGATCTCCGACCAAGGATTGAAGAGCATCCTTTTTTGTCCTTTTTGGGACCTTTCCGATCAAAATTTTTTTTAGCAAAATCAGTTGTAGATTCCTGGGAACCCACTGATTTAAAAACAATAAAAATTAGCCTTACTCTATTTTATTCTATTTGGAGGCCTGAATTGGGATATTTTGATATTTTGCACTATCAAGGAATGTCTTTTCTCGCTCTAAACTAAACCATATCCAATCATTTTTTTCTGAATGAAAAGTCCGAATTGGTCAAATTAATAGGGGCAATAACTCATCTCTCAGGGAGCTCTCGTTTTCTAGACATTCTGGAATTGTTTAATGAACATGTACGGTGAACTTTAATGTAGAAGTTCACAAGAAGTACTCTTATCTAGATTTTCTAACATGTGATACACAAAACTCAATTATTGCTTGCAGTGGGATTTTATTTCGTCTCACGTAAACATTGGCATTATGTTCTTAGTTTTGATTATTCTTTTTAAGTCATGTGAAGAAGTCCATAAGTGTGTCAACTACACACTATCATAGTTGTGGTTTGTCTCTTTAAATTTACTTTTCGATTAACTGAATCTCTTTTTCAACATTGAAGGTAAGACCTTCCTTTAGAATCCAAATGTATTTTCGGCACGTGTTAATTTTATAAGTCTTTACTTAACATAGATTTCATATGAGCTCCTTCGGAAGCTTTCTTTGTTCTTTAAAACAAAGAACCAAAATCCCTTCGTAGTGATATCGTAGTATTATAGGTACCTATAGTATAGTACGAGTATATACTTAATACTATTAGGAAAGAAATCAAATTGAATCAAAGAGAATATTTCCTGTTTCTGCTGTCTATTCTCGAACCTGAATGCCAGAAACCAGACAAAGGAAATCCTTTTATACCTCACCGACACACAAATAAAGATATTTTTACTTTTTTTGACGTCAATATTTCAATATTACTGCAGTTGTGATGCTCTAAAGTTAAGAATGAATGAAAACATCGTAAATTCATGACATTCTGGAACGGGGAGATACATGGATATTAATTATAAAAAGTTATAAATTTTAGTGTTATTGTACTGACAATCTTTTCCAATAATAATCAACTGTAGAGGTAGACAATTCAACGTATATTAACAAGATAATAGAATTGTTTTATTAATATTTTAATTGTTGACTAAAAGTTAAGGCAATTGCGTGTTTAGTGACATGTAAACCTTAGAAAGAACAACAATGTTGTAAAGTTGACGGGAGCTTTAAAAATAGATACAAAACTCCCCAAGCTCCAAATTACATTGAAATGTAGTCCTGATCAGTGGAGTAGATAAGGGGAATCAAGGGGGCCTCCATCGTTTCGGTGGCTGGGCAAAGTAAGTCCTATCGGCGTAGCCAGAACCTCGTTCAGGGAAACAAGACAAACATTTTTTCAACTACATGATAGTAGTAGTAGTAGTCTTAGGGGTTTAAAAATTGAAATCGTCAACATAATCAATTTCCCGTCAGTTTTGTTCATTGTCAGTCTTTAAAGTATTGATAGAAAAGGCTTTAAACATTTTAATGACAAATTTTAAGGAAGGGCAATCAAAAATTATGGTAATCCCCCTTTAACGATAAACTCATTACTCCTTATACTCCTGAGCTCGCATTCAGTAAAGCGACAGGTGACAGCCACTTTTTTAGATAATGAACCAGGAGTGGCTGGGTATTGTCAAAGATATTTCATCCTATATTCGATAGACTAGGCGAAACGTGGGATAGCAGCATTTGATATCAAAGGCCTGAGAAAAGTACGAGCATAAATATAGTCTTCGATACTGCAGTCAGGATACTGGCGCTGAGAATGTAAGCAACAAATTAAGAGTCCTGCCTGGACTTTTTATACCCTTCGCTCATAGAGTGAAAGGGTATATTAACTTTGTCATGAAGTTTGTAACGCACTAAAGGAAGCATCTCCGACCATATAAAAAGTAAACATATATGATCAGCATGACTTGGGGAGTCGATTGGAGCATGTCCGTCTGTCCGTCTGTCTGTCTGTTGCGACGCGTTTTACTCGGCGGGTATTAAAGCTAGCAAGCTAAAATTGCACACGTGCTTCTTATTGTTGCAGGCTGTTTGTATGTTTGATTCACTCAAATTGGATCACTGGGTCATGGGGCTGCCATACAAACATAGCTCCCCAATTTGAGTTCTTCTAAGAAAAACTTTTTTATTTGTGCACCAATTTCAACCAAATTTCACACAAATGTGTTTCTATAGATAACACAAAATACATGCAAGAATGGATCAAATCGGACCATGGGGTCATGGGGCTGCCATACAAACTGAACCCCCCAAATTAGGTTCTTATAAGAAAAACTTTTTTATTTGTGCACCAATTTCAACCAAATTCCACACAAATGTATTCCTATTGTTGACACAAAACATATGTAAGAATGGATAAAATCGGACCATGGGGTCATGTGGCTGCCATACAAATCCAACCCCCCAAATTAGGTTCTTCTAAGAAAAACTTTTTTAGTTGTGCAACAATTTCAAGCAAATTTCACACAAATGTATTTCTATTGATGACACAAAACATACGTAAGATTGAATCAAATCGGACCATGGGTTCATGGGGCTGCCATACAAACCTCTTCTAAGAAACATTTTTTTACACCAATTTCACAAAACCTTGAATTAATGTGCCTTTATCAAAGCAACTAAAATGTTCAAAACGAATGAAATCGTACTGCTCCGGCAACCCCAATAAAATTTTCCGAGTAAATATGTTTATTTGCCCACTTATTTCAACCAAGCCCAACACTTTTGTCAAGACGGAAGAAAAAGAATGAGGAGGGGGATTAAATACAAGTCATAGGTACGCCCGAAAAAACTTTTAGCCCAAGCGAAGGGTATCCAAATTTCGGCCGCGCCCGAAATTAGCCTCGGCCCCAGGGGTTGGCGAGCGAAGCGAGCAGGGGGCGAAGCCCCCTAGTTTTCCTTTATTTTGAAAATAAGAAAAGACACATCATGATCCATTTAAGGGAACGACGTTGTATGAAATATCTCAGCCAAAAGTAATAGCATAAATACATCTTTTAGAAGCTAGGTAACACTATTGTACACATGGGAGCAGGGCCGGATTTTCCTTCTGTAGCGTCCTGGGCAGTAGTCGAGTTGCCGCCCTCCGTCATTAGTTTAAGCTGAAAGTAGTCGCATTCATGTTAGGTGTACAATTTTTTGTACCCTCCGCTCATGGAGGAGCTCAAAAGAATATTTGAAAAAAAAATGTGATGAATCTACGCAACCCCAAAGACTGTCATATGATGGAAATAATCTGATTCCTTAGAATTGGCAATATAAAACTAAATAAATACACTCAGTGCCAAAAATGGGCACTTTTTTATTCGATATTTACTATTTTATTATCACGAAAGATCTTGACGCCCTAGGAGCGGATCTGAACTCTTTTTCCCCGGGGCAACGTCGTTAGGGCGCCTACTGACGTCAGATATGTAAGTACGCCACTGATTAAAGGAACGACCTTTGCAGAGTTCAATTTATTTTTTTCTAATTTATTTAAACTGCCTCCTGAAATATCGAAATCTTTATATTTTACAGAACATTAATTCAATGGAAGGATGAAAGTTTCAGAGATATGTCGCCCTTTAAAATTTGCCGCCCCGGGCAGATGCTCAGGTTGCCCATATGGGAAATCCGGCCCTGCATGGGAGTAGCCAAAGCGGAAATCGTAGCCAAGTTAGATGTAAACAGGAGTAAAAGAATAAGTACCTACGCGCTGGTTCCATTTATCGTTCAAAGGTGACAAACGTCATTATTGATTGCCCGCATTTTTAACACCTGCTTTTAGGATCGAACAAATTAAAGGTCAATCAATCAATAATAATTCACAAAAAAGAAGTCCAGCAATATGTGATAAAAATTCCGAAATGTTCCTACGGCAGCCCAGGGACAAAGACAGGATTTGGGCGGGTGGGGTCCAACGCTCGATTTAAGACATGTTGATAACCTACATTGTTGCTAATCAGCATTTAGTAGTCCAATAATATCGTATTTTCGTCAGGAAAAAAATACCGAAGTTTATTTCTCAACTTTGTTATATGTATTTTGGGGCGCTGATTCCAAATATCAACTTTGCACCCTAAAAAACGTGCCGCAACCTTTAAAAAAGGGGGCAAAGGGGGGAAAGGGGGGCATTTTTTCGTTTTTTTGCGATTATTTCCAAAACGGTAAAAGATACAGAAAAATGGTCTCAGAACGGAAAAAACTACATAAAATTATCTTTGCAATGATATATAACACATTAGAGTTTAATTGGATATTTCGGCGTTAGAATAGCACATAAATTAGAATATTTTCATTTTAGACCTTTTTTAAAAGCTCCATAACTTTTCAAAGAATGTTAGTTCAGCCGTAAAGTTTTGTATAAGTATTCACAACAAGTTTAAGATAATTTTAACGTAAACATTGAGTCGCTCCGGTCAAGGACCCCCAGTATCCCCCCATTTAAATTTTTCAAAACGGCATATCCATAACTACCCCCAAAATTGGAGCAGAGTGCTAAATTTTGGTTTGTTGAAATTGGAGCTCATAGTGACCCCACCCACCAAAAATCAGCTCATTCGGATAAAAACTAAGGGTACCTCCCATACAAAGTGACCCATCAGGAATTTGTTCTACGTACGAGTAGGTACTACTCATTTTATAAACCGTAGAACAAAGTTGTCTTGGGTCACTTTGTATGGGAGGTACCGTTAGTTTTCATCCGAATGAGCTGATTTTTGGTGGGTGGGGTGGCTATGACCTCCAATCGCAGCAAACCAAAATTTACCACTCTGCTCCAATTTTGGGGGGAGTTATGGACATGCCGTTTTGAAAAATTTAAATGGGGGGATAATGGGGGTCCTTGACCGGAGCGACTCAATGTTTACCTTAAAGTGATCCTGAACTTATTATGAGTACGTATACAAAATTTAACGGCTGAACTAACATTCTTTCAAAAGTTATGGAGCTTTTAAAAAAGGTATAAAATGAAAATATTCTAATTTATGTTCTATTCTAACGCCGAAATATTCAATTAAACTCTAATGTGTTATACATCATTGCAAAGATAATTTTATGTAGTTTTTTCGTCCTCAGACCATTTTTCTGTATCTCTTACCGTTTTTGAAATAATCGCAAAAAAACGAAAAAATGCCCCCCTTTCCCCCCCTTTTTTAAAGGTTGCGGCACTCTTTTTAGGGTGCAAAGTTCATATTCGGAATCAGCGCCCCATAATACATAAAGAAACAGTGAGAAAAAAACGTCTGTATTTTTTTCACGGAATGGTACTAAATCGACACGATATTACTGAACTATTAGGTAATATTTGGTCTCTAGGCGAGACTAGTATTGCATTTTTCGCCATAACTACAGAATGGAACAAATTTTGGAGCAGGGACGTAGCTAGGGAAATTATTTGAATAAGCATGGAATTCCAGTAATGACAACATTGAAAGTGAATTGATGCACTCTAATTATTTTCGGCCGTATATTATTTAGTTAAAGTTACATGAAAAGCCGGAACCATAAAAGCAAAACCTAGCAGTTAGTTTATTTATTTATTTCCAAAAAAGTGGGGAAGTTACTTTGAACTCCTTAATCGTGTTATGCCTTGAATTAAGAGACATCTAGATACATTTTTTAGTTAGACAAGAGCCAAAACCATAACTTATTTATAAATTTCCCTTTAATTAAATCAATTGACTTGCTTATTGAACAAAAAATGGATAACGGGACTATCGCTGGTACAATTTCTTTAAAAAAGATGAGTTCATAACATTTTCAAAATTGACAATTGCATCAATAGTTCTATTTCAAACATTGGTTTTCGAAATTACTGAGCAATTGGCAAAACTTTTATCAATTCCGATAACATAATATCTAAACGATATGGTGCGAAAAAAACTCAAAATTTGTATTGTATAACGATGCGAGAAAGATTTTCAGTTCTTTTTCCGTCAGAGATTCCAATTCTACTGATTTTTTTGAAGTCGGTATACGCACGGTACTCATTACACATCAACAAAATTTTTTTAGTTTTCCGTAACCTGAGGCAACTATTCTCTGACGCGATAACGAGAAAGTTTTGTAAAACAAAAAAAAATCTTTAAATTTTATGCTCTTGGCTTATTTCAATTAAAACTATTTATTTAATTACATTTTTATTTTATCCACCATACAAAAAATACTAACTCGTCAATTTAAAAAATTGTATCGATTGTGAAACATTGGTTCAAACTTTTCCAAACGATGGATAGCTAATACAGCATTGTGTTCCTTATTTCGAAAGTATAACTCCTTCCGAAACCTCCGGCTACATCCCTACTCTGAAGTTTATGAAATATTCGAATTATTTTCAGAAGTTGATTTCAACTGCATCGTCGCATTTTCTATTTCTGAGCAAATTCCCATTTATTAAAGCGAATACACGTTAAAATATGTTAGATCTGAAGAATATGAAGAAGACTCCAAAAGTGGTGCCATTGTCCTTGGTAAGCTATTACATGATCACTCGAAATGTGACAGGAAACCTCAAATATATGGGCAAATGAATCATTTATTTTTTAGATGACAGTACTCTGTCATATCGATTTGCTATAAAATTAAATTTTACAATGTATGGACAATATCCCCAGTATAAAAGAGCGTCTATATTTCAGTGATCTTGTCCCATCAGATTTTCATCTTTATTAGTTTATAATGATTTCAAAATAGCCGAAGGAAAATAAACCTTGACCTTGACCCGCTCTGGGCTCACATACGATTCTAGTTATCTAGAGGTCCGGAGATCGAATCTCAGCGTGGTCCAAAATTTCTGTACATGTGCGGATAGGAAATATATAGTGCTTGCAACATTATATTATATACACTCCGAAATGATATGCAATGTAACGTTGACTCGAAATTGCCTATAAACAGCTGAGCTAATGCACTATGGCCTCACATGGGGCTATACGGTACTTAGAAGAAGAAGGAAAATAAACCAGAATATGGCCATCAAGCGGCCAAAATCATATACATATTTCTAGATGTTTGCAGGATTGAATATGAAGCAGGAGGTTAAATTTTGGGTTGATCGCCATTTGAGGGCGCCATTATACCACCCACCAAAAATCATCCAAATCGAATCAAAACTAAGGGTATCTCCCATACCCTCAGTTTGGAGTCGCAACTCTATTTTAGAGCCGAACCTCGACCGCGTGGTCATAATGATCTCGCGTCTGCATAGAAGCTCTTACACTGGGTTGAGTTAGAAAAGTTTTTCACAAAATCAAAAGAATTCTAGTATATATCCTTTTTCCAATAATACACTCAGAGCCGTTTTCAGCAAATCTAAATTAAATTCACTTAATCCGGTTTAAGTAGAGTTGGGTAAAACTTTAACAGCACAATAACTATTAAAACTCTTTTGAAAGTACAAAAGTTATGAAATCGGATTCTGGATTATAGGAATCAATTTTTTCTTCTTAGGAAAAATATTGAATTGATATCTTCAAATTAGACAACAATTAATCAATTGCTGTATGATCTGGCATAAGAATATGGCAAAATCTGCCATTCCATATTAACAATTCCGAAAATCCGGTCTTAAAATTCCTAATTTCCTGTAAAATTCAGATTACAAAATACATATTGGAAAAAATTGGGTGGTCCGAATTTATGTAATTTCTGAATTAATGAGGTGATCCGGATTACCGAATAAAGACTATGTACTCGGTAATTTAGCATTATTTCTTGAAACAATAACGGCTACTTACTTTAAGCTTTTTCATTCTTCTTGAAACCAAAAGCAAAATCTTCTTATTTGTCTAGAGGAGATATGTATTTAACTCCCGGATAGACTCTGCACAAAAATACGTAGATTCACAAATATTATTATACAAATTTGAAATGCACACCTAGATTGTTTAATTATATTTGTCAGATATGACTCCGAATTGCCTTGTCTTATAAGAAGCAAGTTTACTTAGTAGCGTACGCAATTTATCTAGACATTCGTGACTGATTTTTATTGACTGACTCTTTATCTAAACGACACACGGATCCGCAATTTTTAACAGATAATAAAAATAATAATATAAACTAAATTGTCAATTTCTGAATTGAAACTTTCACTACAGACAGGACGAAATAGAATACTTTTGTTCCCAATCCGCACCTATAACAATTTTACAATTTATTGCTCAAACCTAATAAATGAAATGGTGTAGTATGTAGTAGGTCTAAAGCGAACGAATATATTTACTATACAAAAAATAAAAGCAATCTAGTCACGATTGTAACACTCGTAAATTGAAAAAATAAACAAACCAACCCCTTTTACAATGTTCATAATAATCATTTTAGTGTTGTATCGGTATTGGACAACAAATAAATTATTATTATTACTGACTAGACTAATTAGACTAGACTGTTTTGTCTGAGTAAAATTATAAAAATATTAGTTTGGACTCATAGGATACCCAACCGAAATAGATCAACATTCAATTAGACTTAAAATATCAGCCTCAGATGATGAAACTAAATTTCTTCAAATCTTATGACGCCATTTCATTTTTTAACTACATAGTATTGGCCAACGTGAGACACCGACTGAATCATAATATTTTTAAGGAAAGTTATCCAATTTGGTATGCAGGATTTAATTTATCACACTGATCGAGAAAAAATACAATTTTGAATAAATTAAAAAGGACCCACACACACAAGTAGCGTTGATAAGATAAAATATTAACCTACCGGATAATCACCTGACTTGCATACTACAACAATCACTGTAACTGATCCTTCTCCTGGTGGTATTTCTTTTCACAAATCTTTGTAAATGACCTTTTCTGACTTGTAACTTCTTTATTTTCGTATATTTTGTACTATGTCACTTATATTTCCATTGCTTCACAAACGTTATCGTTTTCTTGCGACCTTGTTTCTCTCGCAACACATCCACGTCTCGCACAGCAAATCTTCTGACTGCAAGCGTAGTGATTTTTGAACTAACTCACTTTTTTGTTACGAATATTTTGCGCTTCAATGCAAAATATTACTATCTCACCATTTTCACAGACTTCTCGAGATAAGTGTTTTCTGTAGGATGTTTAGTAGAAAGCGCTAATAGATACTGTGTATATAAATATAGTTATGTCTTCATATGTACGCATATTATATTTATCAACAAAAATTTGTTATACATTATATACAAAAATAAGTAAACATTATATTTAAATTAATTACAAGAATTTACACCTTTTCAAATGGGTGCATAAGATGTTTACAATGAATTCTTGTGATAAAGATTGCGCCATGGTTGAGTAAATCCGGGCTGTAAACAGACATTGGCAAATCCTTTATTTAATTGCATTGGACGAAAATTATTCGGTATATTATACGAGTACAAACCGTAAAAAATCTAAACCGTAGCATTTAGATTTTTTTACGGTTTGAATAGAACCGAATAATTTTCGTAGGGTTTTGATATTTGGTGGTTAGCATCGTTATAATCATATACATTGGAATCTCGATAATCCGACCACCTCGGAACTAGAGGGTAGGGTGGATCGGTCCATAAGCAGGAGTATCCGGATGATTCAACATTGCCTTTTTCAATTATTAATTTAATTTAATTTATTTTAAATTAAAAGAGTCACTCAAATTTGTTGTGGTGGTTCGCGAATTTTCAATTATGTATACGTAGTTATGAGATATCAACGAGAAAAGATTCAATACCGGGAATAACTGAGATTTCCATACTTCCTTCGTTTATTTCCAAACCAATGTAGACCTGACATAGTGTTCTGATCAGTGGCGCTGTGGTGCTTGAGGAAAATTCCAATGAACAAGAAAAAATCCAACCGATTCATAGCGATTTCAACCAAAATCCCAAACTCAGGGACGTAGCTAAGGGGGGGGTATGGGGGGGTGTCTCACCCCCCTAACATTTTCAATTTCCATCTGCAGTCGGCAAATTTGACCTCAGTGGAAATATGTAGGATTGCGATTTTCGGCACTAATAAATTTACAAAAGAATAACTGTTGGTGTTTAAGGATAAAAACATTTGAAAGTTGCAATATTAAAAGTATGTAATTGAATGTACATACTTATTAACAGAGCTATTCGGCATGAAAACATAAAACTAATGTTTAAATTGAAAAATTTTACTGAAAATTTGGAAGCTCAGGACCTTAACATTATTGACGCCATGAAACTCATTCGCAGTACAATAAAGTCTTTTAAAGACATTAACAACGACAGCAAAATCAATGCGTTAGTGAAAAGCTCCATGATTTTCGCAAGAAAATTAGATATTGACTGAATCGGACTACACAAAAAAAGCACCGAACTCGTCGTGCTCCGAAAAAACATTTTACCGAAAAGAGTTCAAAATCCTTCTTGATGTTTTTATCTCAAAGTCCACAGAAGAATTGAAAAAAATAGCCAAACTTCTCCAACCGTTTCAAGACATATTTTGAATTCCGGCCGATAGGAAAAATTGCACGATAATCTCAGTAGCGGTGATCGAAACTTATTTTTTATTTTATATACATATTTATATTTATTTATTATTTCAAAGGAGATCTCTGAATGTCTTCATGCTGAAATTCAAATTCTTCTTGATAATTGCTCCGAGTGTCAAAGTGTTGGGGAAATAGCGAGAGAGGCTTTCAAACTAAGAACCGAAAGCGTCCATTAACATCAGCTTCGAGCGAACGATCATTTAGCAAATTGAGATTAATAAATATATCCTTTACGAACGTTAATGGGGGAGGAACGTTTAGACAATTTGATGCTAATGTTTTCTGAGGAGGATATTGTCGATAAAATGAAAATTTACATCGAATCGCAGAGTCATGGTCCAAAATTAAGTTACGGCGCAAATAAAAAACAGGAGATTTTGATATTGTAAATTTTGCTGAAATTTGCATAAAAACCTAGTTTTGTAAATTTTCTTGTTCTTATTTTAATTTTCTATAACTCTAGAAATTCAATAGATTCACAGATAAACCACTGTTCAAAACTCGAGTTGCAAAAAAAATGTCGCGTGTTTATTATTCAGTATGAAGTGTGTCTGCCAAACTCCAAATTCAGACAACACACATAGATACAAGTCGACAAGACCACTCCTCAAGGAGTTACGGTAACAGTAAAACGAGAAACTGCTGAGAAAATGTCCCTAATATCGTTACGCTTTTATCGTTTTTATGTAAAGTTCATTTAAATTTTAGGGCCCGCCGAACCACGAGAAAAACTCTTCTTAAGAAAATCGCATTGCAGAAAACAAAGTTCATCCATCAAACCTCCAACTAAAGTGCTTTCTGTGTTCGGGAAGCCATCGTGCCCGTGATTCAGCGAACTCTCTGCATTTGACCATTTCTCTATTTTTATTAAAGGAAAACGTCTAAAAAAAAATCTGAGATGAAAAATTATCTCCAATAATTCACATTTTTGGACAAAAATATTTTTTTTTGTGGAAAAACTCCAAATTAGAGCAATTCGCATTGATTCGCATAAATGAGCAATTTTCGATGAAATTCGCATCTATTTCGTAAAAACGAAATTTCCGTACCTGTAATTGTAGCTGGTGAATTTTCAAAATGTAGTCGGCAAATTTTACTTTTCACCCCCCTAACTAATGTTTGCTCGGTACGTCCCTGCCCAAACTAAATATATATCTACGAAATATTGGGCAAATGTAGTGAATTTCGCTGAGTGTATGCAACACACATCTATGAATATAAATGTCACTTATGAACCTATAAGTCTGTTTTTCTGACACAAACACCAATAACTGACGTAGATTTTCGTAATGCCGCACACGCACGGTCAATCCACATACTTTTTTTTATATTTGTTCTGTCAAACCCAAACATTTCCTTGGATTATGATTGAGCGAAAATAAAAAAAAAAATTAATTGGATTCTCCGTGTGTGAGCGACATGAGTCAGATCGTGCAAAAGTTGTGTAATATAATAAATTAGGACGATATTGTGAACAGCATCCGAAATTTCATATTAAACCTTAATTTTGTAGTCAAGTGTAAATCAATTTTTACCAGAACTTAATAGCAAACAAGTAATGGATTTGAATTAAATAAGTTCATTCTCACCTGTTTACTCGATTGAATCGTAAGATATTAGTATTTTCAAAGTCGGGCAAAGAAATGGTTTCGAAAATTTTGTTTAATTATAATTTATAAATTATTACAGTGTGAGGGGCCTCACTTCGATCTCGAACACAAGATATTTTAGAAACGTTACGCCACTGCTTCTGATTCTATTTGTTTCTACTTTTGCGACTACGAACGAGAAGGACATTTTGGTTGAATTGGTTATTAAAAAAAGTATGAGAACCTACTTTTGAGTAGTGATTCCCATGTTAGCCATCATGCGCGCATAGTTTATTATGCCACTTCGATAGGAACATATTTATGGGATTTCTGGTTAAGATTGGTTCACAAGCCAACAAGTTTTCTTCTTACCGGAACCTACTTTGGGAGTTGGGTTTCTATGATGTGGAATACAAAACTTCGATTTGTCAAAAGAAATAATTAACAATATTCGATCTATTAAATAAAAAAAACAACATTCAAAAATCTAAACCAAACCAAACATTATCCAGGCAACATTTAACCGTAATGTAATAATAATAATTTAAAATACAGTAGAGCTCCGATTATTCGATTAACCAAACTGGGGCCTCGGATTGATTTTTTTTTTTTTTGTGAAATGCATCCAATGGAAAACAAATATCTGTAGCAGGGGTGTATGCAGGAAAATCTGTCGGCAGAGATTTTAGATAAAAATTGCACTTTGTTCATTGGTCAGTGCGAGCGGATATTGTAGGCTTGCTAAGTTCGACCAAATCAGTGATACTCGTATATTTAGTTTAGTTTTTCTCTATTTTGACTGGTCAAAGGGAAAATTTTAAGCAATTGGCATTTGAGCTGGGAACAATTCGAAATCCCCAAACGCAGAAAAATCCCCAAAATCAAAATCCCCATACTCAAAATCCCCATAATCATAATACCCATATACAAAATCCCCAATGATGAAATCCCCAAACACCCGAAATATGCTGGCAAATGGTAGATTGATAGTAGATGGTTAAAAAATGGAAGATGGCTGCCAGATGGTTGATGGATGGCAGATGGTAAATGGTTGATAATAGATCGCATACGGTAAATAGTAGATGGTAAATGGCATATTAAGAGGGTCGTAGATCGATACAAATTTATTTATGTTTTTGATTGACACAAACGTAAAGTTTGAGTACATTATATTGAATAAACGGTTTGCATAATATCGTCCTAAACATATTGGGTATTCTTTAACATCATCGATACATGTCTGATTTTTTCATACGAAAGAATATTAGCGGAAAACTTAATCGGCTTATTGTTGGAACCGATTGCATATCTAATGGCCTGCAGATTATCTGCTGTTGGTCTGAGCTACTTCAATGAGTTTGCCGTTAATTAGCCTATATCAGTCTACGTTGATGATTTTTTTTATACAATATTACAGTCACAATAAAATAATTCTAAAGAAAATCCCCATTTACCAGTGGCGGTGCGTGCATTCCAGAGAAAGGGAAGCAGCAAATGGGTCATAGATAAAATGCGTCAGAAAAACATATTTTTCAAATAAATACCCTAGATGCATTTGTATTTTATGCATGCATTTGTATTTTATGATTAATTATTTTTTATTTATTTGTATATAGATAGTGTTTTTTTAAAGAATGATAGACCTTCAAATTAAAAAAAACACAGACATTATAGTTGGGAGTTTTTAATATCTAACAGTACGCCATTGTACAGCCAGCCAAAATGGAGTCATTTTTCTTCTTCAGTAACTTCAAATGCACGTGCAATTTAAATAAAAATGTATTGATATCGATCTCTAAAGACCTACATCTTTTAATACTGTCTAAATTTGGTCACAATTGTACGCAGAGCCAAAACGACGAGCTCTATAAAATTGCCAATTGTGGTCTTCTTTTTACCAAAAAAAAAACACTAATTTTATTCGCTTTACATTGGTGTCTGTTTCAAATTAAAAACTCCTAAGTTCAATATCTGAATAAAAAAATAAAAATGGACAATGTCTCGCAATCAAAATTTTTTTTTACTTTTCGAATTGGTAATATACTTTTTGTTCGCCAACCTGTATATTATACCTACTGGTAAAATATAGACAGAACTTAAAAAATTGTACACAAATGTGTCAATAAAAAATGTCAAATGCTAATTTTAAAAACACTAAGCACGACTTAATTTCTCACATGTATCTACAAACGCCTGCGTCCGACATTACATATTACACTTCCCAATGAAACCGTATAGTTCAGTAATATCGTGTCGATTTAGTACCAATCCGTGAAAAAAATACAGAAGTTTTTTTCTCACTCTTTCTTTATGTATTATGGGGCGCTGATTCCGATTATGAACTTTGCACCCTAAAAAAAGTGCCGCAACCTTTAAAAAAGGGGGGAAAGGGGGGCATTTTTTCGGTTTTTCGCGATTATTTCAAAAACGGTAAGAGATACCGAAAAATGGTCTGAGGGCGAAAAAAACTACATAAAATTATCTTTGCAATGATATATAACACATTAGAGTTTAATTGAATATTTCGGCGTTAGAATAGAACATAAATTAAAATATTTTCATTTTAGACCTTTTTTAAAAGCTCCATAACTTTTGAAAGAACGCTAGTTCAGCCGTAAAATTTTGTATAAGTATTCACAACAACTTTAAGCTAATTTTACCGTAAACGTTGAGTCGCTCCGGTCAAGGACCTCCATTATCACCCCATTTAAATTTTTCAAAACGGCATATCCATAACTCCCCCCAAAATTGGAGCAGAGTGCTAAAAATTGGTTTGTTGCGATTGGAGGTCATAGTCACCCCACGCACCAAAAACCAGCTCATTCGGATAAAAACTAAGGGTATCTCCCATACAAAGTGACCCATAAGGAGTTTGTTCTACGTACAACAACGTACTACTCATTTTATAAACTGTAGAACAAAGTTGTCATGGGGCACTTTGTATGGGAGGTACCCTTAGTTTTTATCCAAATGAGCTTATTTTTGGTGGGTGGAGTGACTATGACCTCCAATCGCAACAAACCAAAATTTAGCACTCTGCTCTAATTTTGGGGGGAGTTATGGACATGCCGTTTTGAGAAATTTAAATGGGGGGATATTGGGGGTCCTTGACCGGAGCGACTCAGCGTTTACGTTAAAATTATCTTAAACTTGCTGTTAATACTTGCACAAAATTTTACGGCTGAACTAACATTGTTTGAAAAGTTATGGAGCTTTTAAAAAAGGTCTAAAATGAAAATATTCTAATTTATGTTCTATTCTAACGCCGAAGTATTCAATTAAACTCTAATGTGTTATATATCGTTGCAAAGGTAATTTTATGTAGTTTTTTTCGTCCTCAGACCATTTTTCTGTATCTCTTACCGTTTTTGAAATAATCGCAAAAAAACCGAAAAAATGTCCCCCTTTCCCCCCTTTTTTAAATGTTGCGGCACGTTTTTTAGGGTGCAAAGTTGATATTCGGAATCAGCGCCCCAAAATACATATAACAAAATTAAGAAATAAACTTCTGTATTTTTTTCCTGACGAAAATACGATATTATTGGACTAGTATCCCGACGCAAACAAATCTGAATGCATAGCCAGAACAATATTGTATCGACTGACGGATACGCTGCGACCGGGCCAGCGTACTTGACTGCTTACGAGTCCATACATCAGCCAATTACACACTAGAATCCAACCACAGAGTTTCCATACAAATGTGTACCACCGGATATGGCCGAAGACGCTGTCGGTTGTATAGCGTCCCCGTATATGTACGTCACTATGGTCCACCAAACGGATAGAAACGCAAGCGCTCACTTGCAATGTAAACGCATCGCATTGAACGAGTGAAGCTGAATTTCTTGCCGCGTACAGGGTTGACGGATAGTTGTAAGTGAAAAGTGTATAGGAAATTGGTTGTTTATGGAATAATAGAAATTTGTGAATAATAAAAAATGAAATTATGAATTTATTGATAAGTCTTTGTTGGTAACTATATGAATTATTGTATTCGATGATTTAGCGAAAATATCAAGGGAAGCAGTGCTTCCTTTGCTTCCATGGAAGAACCGCCACTGCCATTTACCATCTACCATTTATTATTTACCATCTATACCATTTATGACCTGCCATTTACCTTCTCCATTTGTCATATCTTCCATTTTCCATTTACAGTCTACCATTTACCGTCAACCATTTGAAATCTACCATCCATCTACCATTTACCATCTACAATAGTCTAAAGAAAATCTCCATTACCCATTTGAGGAGTGATTTTAGAACGCGCGCGCGATCTTAGATCACACCTCAAATGGGGAATGGGGATTTTCGTTTGGGGATTTTGATTTCGGGGATTTTGATTTTGGGGATTTTGATTTGGAGATTTTGTTTTGGGGATTTCGTGACTGGGGATATCGTATCCAACCCATTTTAGCTAGCTCCCTTTTATTTAATTTATACATAATTATTATTGCTTTTCTGTACAAATTTACTAATAATCAGTTTCAATTTGAAGTTCGTTGAGAAAATATGAAACACAAATGCGATTTGATTTTGCCAGTTTCAGTTGTCCTCGTCCTCCTTCCGAAATAGATTCAATCAATCTTTCTCCGCTTATCAAAACTGGGTTATAATGATCAACTTTGAGAATTGGTTTGTGGCCTTCGAAATATACATAGATATAAATTATGTTAAAAATATTATTACATAAAAAAAAAATCGGAAAGGGTTTGAACACCCAAAACCCCTATGTAGGATCGTTACTGGTTAAAGGAGGCAACATCACTCGATTCCTTCGAATTTAAACAACACTTTTAATTAAATATATTATTTAATATTATTTAACTTCTCCTAACGTAATAAATGCAACAACAATGAACCGAAAATCAATAATCCGGATGCAATTATTTGTGCTGCACCATCGGCGCGAATTCGCCAATCCACCCCCGTATAGATGGGACTTCTAGATTTGATATAATCCTCAACAGCTTCCCATTCGGTCATGCCAAGATGTGTTATTCCACCTTCATGTTCAATATAGTAACCATCTCCGCCATCCAAAATGTAATCAGTCAAAACGATATTATAGTGTTTGTCATCCTCCACATCAAAGTACCGTGGAATATTGCACATTGCACATAAAACACGCACGCTTGTCACTCGCTCTGAACTGGGTGCGGAAAGATCATACTCAACATGTACACCGGACATTTGAAGAAATCCGCCCACTCCTTTTCGTGAAGCCGACTTTTCCAGCATATCTTTGATAGTTTTACCCGTTACTTGGACCATAACTAAATAGTTGCCGAATGGAACTACGTCCAACAAATCTCGTCTAGTAATTTGTCCGGATTCCTTTGGAGTAATCGAGCCACGAATAGCTGAAAAGTAAAATAGTTGGGAGTACAAAAAAAAGGAACGAGTGTATTGTATGGCTTTCTATACTTACCACCACCTTGAATGAACCCGATCGCCGTATCCGACCAAAATTCATCATGCTCTTGCTGATATTTTTTCGTTCTGGCAAACACTAATGCATCGGCAACAAGATTTCCCAAATTACATTCTTTGGATCGACAAACATTGTCACTTCCATGCAGAAGAACTTTTGTGTAACCAACAACAGTCTCTTGACCCGCGATACCCTGATGAGGACTTCTCGGAGATGCCTTGACGGTGTACGGTGATACAAACAGTATGAATGCCACCGCAAGAATTATTTGGGCTGTTCCACGCGACATGCTGATGGTTCTTAAGAAAGATAAAAAAAATTAATAATGTCAAAATGGCACCTATACAATAATATAAAAAAAAGCTCCTTAAATTCCATTAATAAAAATTTTACATTTCCTCTTTTTATTAGCGTTCTTTAAAATATCATTGCATTTACCTTAAACAGAGTATAATAAAGCAGAATTGTTTTATTTACTGCAGCCAGACAACTTACAATTTAAAGGCCATACCAAATTTGATCATTTTAAAAATTAAAAAAAAAAAATTACACACTGCGGAAAATTTCTGCAGCCGGCAGAGACTTATACAGGGTGTCACGCAACCGGTTCGATTTCGGTTCGGTAGATTTTAGAAATTGTTACTGGAAAAATGTTACCAACATTTTGCCTCTAACTTTTACCGCTACGGAGTAGTAGCATTTTCTGGGAGTCTTGTCAAAAGCCAAAAACTCTAAAAAAAACTTCGGTATGCCAAAGCAGTTTACTCACTTCATATTATGAAACTACATAACGTTTCCAAAAAAATGAAATCTTGAATGCTTCGAAGCTCTTTGTATCTTCTGAAACTGAATCTTGAAAATAATCGAAACCAACTCTTAATGTCAAAATTAAAAATATAAGCAAATTTTATCCTTGAAAGAGGAGAAAAAACATCAGAAATGGAATGTACTCAATGTCCCCTTTGATATGATATCTAGCATGTCCATCTTCAGTTAAAGCATGATTTGTGTCTTTTTTTGTCTTTTCTACTTTTAATTTTCAAAACAATTTTTGGTCCTTTTTAGCCCTACTAATTCAACAAAAAAAAAATATCCTGAAATTAATTTTTTTTCCTTTTAAAATGACATCTGGGTAGTATTTATTATTTACAAAAAAAACATGCATGAACTATTCGTATATGTATATGTCCAGTGGCGCAACCACGGGAGGGGCTAAGGGGGCTAAAGCCCCTCCCAGACCCAGAAATAGGGAAATGAAAAATTGAAAAAAGGGATTTGGAACAATGCGTTTCGTTGCAAATTTTACAATAAATATGAATGGACTGTGCAGGTTGCAACATCCATACTATACTTTGTGCAAATTAGAACACACACTGTAGTCCAGTACAATTGGTTCAAAATAGCCCCAAACCTAAACATCCAAAAGGAAAAGAAATTTTTGATGCCAAATTGTTGAATACACTGCCTAATATATGCGGTAAAAAGTTACACTAATTTGCGCCATGGGTTAAGGGGGGAGGGGGTGGCAAAGGGGTGAAAATTCAGTTTCTTGCGAATATCTGGAAAACTATGAGTCTGACCTTAAAATGTTCTGAGGACGAAATAAACTACATAAAATACCTTTGCAATGATATATAACAGTCTATAGATTTTCTCAGAAAATTATACCCTAGACCCAAAAGTATTATAGTGAATTTACATTTTTTTAGTTTTACATTTTGCATTGTAACTCTTGATAAAATAGATTTAGGATCATAAAATCTTGCCCATATATTGTTAACAAAACTTGCTTGATTTGTACCAAAAATTGAAGTGCGCCGCCCATTGACGCCCCCCTCACTCCTCCTAGCATTTTTCAAAAAGGCATGTCTGTAGCTCCATTTCAAATTAAGCAACGCAGATCAAATTTGGTGGGGTGCCTAGTCTAAGCCCCATTATGCTCCTTACTAAAAATTATTAGCATCCTATCAAAACTAAGGGTACCCCCCATACAAAGTGACCCAAATTTCTAACAAATTTTACATTTTCTCACTTCTAAATTCTACCTAAAATAGAAAAAAAAATTTTATCTCTTAGAACGTCCTAATAACAGTTAATTGTAGTCTTCTGAATGTATATCCGAAAGTTTGTACCAGAGCGTGCCTTAGAAGTACAAAAAATCGAGTTTGAAGGTTGCTAGTACACGTTACTCGAAATATTCGCAAATAGTCTTAGAACTGGTATCACTGACCTTCAAACCCAAGTTTTTGATACTTGTAGCGTACGCCTTGGTACAACCTTTTGAATATACATTCACAAGACTACAATCAACTGTTATAATGACGTTCTAAGAGATAGCTTTTTTTCTTGTATTTTACATAGAATTTAGAAGTGGAAAAACGTGAAATTTCTTAGGATTTTCTTTCACTTTGTATGGGGGGTACCCTTAGTTTTGATCCGATGGTAATAATTTTTGGTGGGGAGGATAATGGAGCTTAGAATAGGCACCCCATCAAATTTGATCTGCCTGGCTCAATTTACAAAGAAGCTACAGGCATGCCTTTTTGAAAAATGTTAGGAGCAGTGAGGGGGGCGTTAATGTTTGGAGCACTGCAATTTTTGGTACAAATCAAATACATTTTGTTATCAATATATGGGCAAGATCTTATGACGGTAGGTATATTCTATCAAGAGTTACAGTGCGAAATGTAAAACTCAAAAAATGTAAATTCACTATAATACTTTTGGGTCTAAGGTATAATTTTCTGAGAAAATCTCTAGACTGTTATATATCATTACAAAGGTAATTTTATGTAGTTTATTTCGTCCTCAGGACATTTTAAGGTCAGACTCATAGTTTTCCAGATATTTGCAAGAAACTGAATTTGAAATCGATCGATTCATATAAAAAAAGTCGTAGGTAATCAAGACATGGTGCGCCATCGTTCTTCACTGAAGAAAACTAGTGAGAAAATGATTCAATATGACAACGAATATATATTTTTAGCCATCCTGGACAACAAAAAAGGTATTTTTTAATTTAAAAAAATCTACCACTTTCCACCAGTATTTTCAAGGCAAAACCTTCAAAGAACACTGAAAATATATTGTGTGTGCAACTTAACTCATTCCGTTTTATATTTTTGAATGAATGAATGATTTGAATTATAAAATGAATTAAAAAATAACTGAAGATATTGTCATCGCTGGCCACTACACTCTTTCTGGTACGCGAAAGAAGCGTTGATATTTTAAAGCCATCAATAAATCGAATCATTTTTTGATACCCTATTTTGAAGTGAAGCGTATACCATGCGTTCGGCATCGATAGAAACAAATGGTAGTCGTAAGGAGCAAGGTCTTTGCTAAAAGCGGGTGACCCAAAACTTCCCAACCGCTATTTTCCAACAAGTTTTTAACCGGAACAGCAACAACAGGCCGATCATTGTCATGGTGAACGATTTTGGACTCGTGTCTGGTCGCATATCCTAGACGTTTTTCAGCTATTCATCAATGTGGCACGATAGCCCGACGTCGGGCCTTGGCCGCCTGAATCGTTGACCTCCAATTGTCGCAGTTACGTCACCTCGTCCTCCAGTTTCGGAAGCCCAGCAGCTGGTGGGCGTCTTCACCTACGGAGTTCTCCCAGCGAGCTCTCGGTCGTCCACGCAACCTCGCTCAGTCAATTCGTTGTGCGTTCATCACTTTCTTTGGCATGCGATTATTATTTTTCAGCTATTGCTCGCTTTAAAAGGATCAATTGATGCCTGTGGAAGCCCCCCATAATGGTTTGACCATCAGGATTTAACAGCTCATTGTGGATCACAAAATCCCTGATCCCACCAAATACAGGGCAATATATTGGCAAAAGGTG
The DNA here is from genome assembly GCA_949715475.1 of Microchrysa polita. Lineage (NCBI taxonomy): Eukaryota > Metazoa > Arthropoda > Insecta > Diptera > Stratiomyidae > Microchrysa > Microchrysa polita. The sequence continues at coordinate 125,103,498 of OX454415.1, read as the reverse complement.
ATGAAAAGCAAACTACTTGTGCAAAACTAAAATGCTTGTAAACAATATTTGGTTAACAGAGATTGACACTTCTCGATACAGCAAAAATCAGCTATCGGAGTTAACCGTGGATAGCGCCTAGATTTGTTCGCGATTTTACTCTATAAAAACGACAAAAATCGAATTATCTCCGTAACAAATGAAAATTGTTTAAACATTCATGCCTTTAGTTGGTTGCATTTTAACCGTATTTTAACGTTTAGTTTACAGATTTAAAAAAATATTAATCAACACTAGATATATCCAAATAACTGATCATTTAGTAGGAAGGACCATTAAGTCTCTCTCTCTCTCTCTCTCTGTGCCGCAACCTCTTGTAGGGCATGGTGCATTCACTTAGCCGATTATAGGTCGAGTCAACGTTACATTGCATATAGAGGAGTGTATATAATGTTGCAAGCACTATATATTTCCTGGACCACGCCGAACCTCAAGATTACTAGCATCGCAGAGTGCGACCCAGCAAAGTGAGCCACAGAGCGTGGAAAGATAAGATACACAAAAACAAAAGAACACGTTTAAGATTATTTTCAGTTGAAAGGGTTGAAATTTCGGGGTAGTAGACATACACCCTTACTTGGAATCATATCTGAAGTAACGTTAAATTGCAAACTAAATCCTTTAGCACAGGAAAATTCGGAGCAATTGGCAGCACGTATATTAGTAATATTTAGTAAAGGCATTGGCGCTATATCGAAATAAGTTTAGCGTAAGTTCGAGCCCGTTGTCGTATTCACAAAAAGTTCCGTAAGCTATCGCAGCTACCCCGTTATTACAATTGCTAAGGGCTACCAGAGGAAGGAAAACATTAAAATAGTTTGAAAATTTGAAATCGAAAAATCGATATAAGCAATGCTGACTATACAGGGTGTCCCGCATTGGGTGGTCAATACTGTAAGGGTTAATAGCGCAACGTGTTTCAGCGAGAAAATTACCAATACAGTCGGAATTTTTTTTACCGTTACCTTGTTATCGCTCTTTTTGTGAAAGTCATCGAAAATCGTGATTTGTCATGCAAAATCATAATTTGCAGCCCCCCTGATAACTTAATCCAAGATTTGATTTCAGTTTCTGAAACTAAATAAAATTTCACAAAAACTGAAGTTTTTACAGTTGCCAACATTATCGCCACTTTCAAAATACAGTTACTCAAACTTAATAGAAATTTTAAAATAGATTTTTCATCGAAAATTCAAACAGTAATTTCATAACGGTGCTTTATACGTACAACTCTGCAAAGTTGACAAAAATTGCTTCAACATGTTGGCTTTCCAACGGTATATCACCTTGTATATTTAAATTGCAGAATTTTAGAGAAACACGCATTGAATGGTAAAAATCAAGGTAATTATTTTCTTATCGGATTATTCAAACTGAAATTTTATTCATTTATTTTTTATATTTTAGTATCGCAATTTTGAAAATTTGTTAAATAAGAATTAGAACCAATAAACTAAAAATATTAACTAATGATTAAATGGGTCTGTTTGATGAATTGGAATAATGCTGCTGGAATCCGGCTCCTCCATTTTGTATGCAGACTCGACACCTTCGGCTCATGGAAAAAACGGTCCGAAGGATTTCAGGAGAGTTTTCCTTTATGTTGTCACATGCATCGTTAATTCGCAGCAGCAAGTGTTCCCGAGAGGGAATCGGCTTGGAATAGAGAATGTTTTTTAAGTTACCCCATAAATAAAAATCTAGTGGAGTAAGGTCGGGGCTTCTCGCAGGCCACGCAACTGCCCCAAATCTGCCAATCCACTTTCCGGGAAATTCGTTTTCTAAACATTCTTTGATAGGTCTCGCATTTTGAGCGGGGCACCCGTCCATCTGCCACCAGATTTCATCACGCTGAGGCATATGTTATTGATTATGGGCAATATTTCGTTTTGTAACAATTCGAGATAGCTTCTGGAATTTAGTGGAGGGGGAAGGATCAAAGGGCCAATAAGTTTATCACCCACAAGACCTACCCAAACATTGACACGAAACTCATATTGAAATCGAGATTGCCGAGTTTCATGGGGATTGCTTTGAGCCCAGATGTGATTATTCCGGGTGTTGAAAACGCCACTATGTGTAAACGTGGCTTCATCCGTCCACACTATTTTTGTTTGAAAATCACGGTCTTCCCGGATTTTTTGAAGAAACCAATTGCAAAATGTTATCCTCCTCTGACAGTCGCTCGGTAGTAATTCCTGAACTTGCGTAAGGTGGTACGGATACCGGTTGTCCGACTGAAGAGTCCTTTGGATCGTCATCCGAAGAATATCCAGCTGCAGTCCTGCTCTACTCGTTGCATTTGCCAAGCAATGTACAATTTTCAAATATCTTACAGTTCTGGTCAAAATAATGTAGCGAGATTCTATCCCGAATTATAATAGCCTTTGTTTGTCTTTTTTCGTGTAAAGAGAGAATTGTTAGCGATTCCACTGAAGCCTTTGATTTACCATTAAATGCGTGTTTCTCTAAAATTCTGCAATGTAAATATGAAAAGTGATACACCGTTGGAAAGCCAATATGTTGAAGCAACTTTTATCAACTTTGCAGAGTTGTACGTATAAAGCACCGTTATGAAATTACTGTTTGAATTTTCGATGAAGAATCTATTTTAAAATTTCTATTATGTTTGAGTAACTGTATCTTGAAAGTGGCGATATTGTTGGCAACAGGAAAAACTCCAGTTTTTATAAAATTTTATGTAGTTTCTGAAACTGGAATCAAATCTTGGATTAAGCCATCAGGAGGGCTGCAAATCATGATTTTGTATGACAAGTCACGATTTTCGATGACTTTCACAAAAAGAGCGATAACAAGGTAACGGTAAAAAAAATTCCGATTGTATTGGTAATTTTCTTGCTGAAACACGTTGCGCTATTAACCCTTACAGTACTGACCACCCAATGCGGGACACCCTTATGTAAGGTTGCCCGAGTGATTAGCGCGTGGCAATACGATAGTCATGGGTTCGATGCTAGCTGCGGGGGATTTTTTTTGCAAACGCGAGAAAATGCCAGAAAGTAATGATATAAGACACATGATGTACGCCTTTTTCGAAGCATAATTTCTTGCTACAATAACGTTCTATTGGATTAAAAAAAGGCGCCAAATACCATTATTGGACTATTATATTATACCCTGTAAAGTGTTTCCGAATTATTGTTAGAAGTGAATATTCTATGAAGTCTTATAGGGAGAAAATTGTTACTTGGGTTCTGCTCGACCAAGTTTTTTTAAGGTGCTGCTGGCTTCATTGCGACGAATCACTACTGCTTCATCAGTAAATTAATCGGGATTGGCAACAGTTTCAGTAAAAACACAAACAAAAAAATTTCAGAAATTAATTGAACTTTCAGACTGGTGTAAGCCGTTATGAACAACATGATGATTTTTAGGAACTGCACAGGCCCCCAAGTCAAAGGGGCCCCCAAATCCAAAAGATTTATTGTTTGATAGATACGTGGGTAACTGTTCTTTTATAAGACATTCATTTTTACTAATCTGCAAGAAAAATACACAATCTTCAGCTATTATAGATTCTGAAAAGTGAGAAAAGTAGTGACAATTTCAATTAATCTCGAAGTTATGGATTTGGAAAGATACACGGGAAAAAAGATAGTTTTTCATTTAAGCTCGATTTATTCCGTTGAGGGTCCTTGAAACAGGAAACAAACACCGAATGAGTTTCAGATTTTTGGGAGCCCATTCATTTAAAAACCACAAAATATAGCCTTACTCTACTTTTTTCTATTTGGAGGCCTGGATTGGGTTATTTTGACTGTACTAATGATCTTATACAGGTTCTGCCGTATAATTATTCAAATTTCAATTTTGTCTCAAAAACTCAAAAACCTTTTAGAAAATAATTTTCGTTGCTTTTGCTTGTAATGTCCGGACTGCTTCAAATGTGGGTTATGTTCTGTCAATTTTTTCTTGGGCGAAACAATCGAACGTGAGGGGCCTCCATTTCGATTTCGTGTTAAAGGACTGAATTAAGATCGAGAGTGAAATTTTTCGCCCAGGGATTTTATCATTAAAAATGGATACTTACTGTCGTGGAATATGTCACAAACCACATACATACATACCACGACAGTAAGAATACATTTTCATTGAAAAAATCGCAGCGGCGAAAAATTTTACTCTCCAGGTCAGTAGGTACTAGGCCTAAAAAACAAATTGGGGAACTATATGCCACTGGCCACAACTAGCCAGAGATCTGGTATTTCAGGGAACACACTCGTTTCAGGAATAAAATAAAATAAAATCTATTGTTAGCCGTAGATGAGATTCATATTTAATTCATGGATACTTATAATAAGCAATCGCGTAAAATCAATTTCTCTTATCAATACCTGAAAAAGGATTTGTTTTAATTTGTAAATGCCAATCATACATTTCTTTTAAAATCTAATCGAGTATAATAAGACAAATCAGAAAATATTGCTATTGATAAAAAAAGGTTTTGATTGATTGTTTAGTCTTACATTACGACACCGATACGACACCCAACATACAAAGACCCAAGACATCAATGTATTCCTTATCAAGACTTATTGTTAATTGTCAATTAGTGCAATTATAACTAAGTTTATCACAATTTTATATCATGGTCAGATATGACAATTTATGTCGAATAAATAGTGTATGAATGTTAGTTTCCGAGTGCACAATAGTATTGTGTTTTCGGTACAATTACAGGCACGCATACGATTTTAGACGTCTCCGTTAAGATAAATTGATCTCTCACACTGAAAGGCAGTTGCTGGCAACTTTTCACTGCTATTTTTATACCCTATACCCATAAGATGGTATAGAGTATATGGTTTTTGTTACACCGATATTATGTAACACCTCAAAGGAGCCACCGGAGGTTTGGCAAAGTATATATATAAATGATCAGAGTCGGTCCCTGAATCGAATAAGCCATGTCTGTCTGTCTGTCTGTCTGTCCGTGTGTCTGTCTGTTAGCAAGATAACTCCCGAAATAATGAAGCTGGTGGTTTGAAATTTTGGTCAAATGTTCGTTTTGCTAAAATCTTGGACGGTATTGAAAATGGGCTAAATCTGATCACGGGTTCCCCTACCTCCCATACAAACTACCCCTCCTTGATATTTTAATTCGGCCATATCTTTCGATAGAATATCGCTACCGACTTGAAATTTTGATCAATGTCTCATTTTGACATATAAAGTGGAGTAGGTCCGACTACCCCTACCCCTACTTTCCCTACAAAGTTATATTCAGCTATATCTTTTGATAGAATGTCACGAAAAACTTCAAATTAGTATCAAATGGTAGCAGTTGGATGCCTTGACAAGGTAGCAAAGATGTGTCAGGTCCGACCCATCTACCCTTTCTCCTCCTTAAAAAAATATGAAATTGAATATTTTGGGTTTTGCGTGCCGTCTAGGTCTGTACATGGGTATAGGGTATACACTCATCGTGCTATTCGCACGATTAGAACTCGGTCTCGTTTTATTTTTAGCATTGGGTTATGATTTTATCATATTTATTAAATTACAAAATCTAAATACAGTCTTGACTCGATAATTCGAAACAATTTATTATTAGGGGTAGATAGAGAGAGAGAGAGAGAGAGATCACCTTTCGTCGAGGAAAATTTCAGTAGGTACATGCTGAATAAATAGTATTACGACGGATGTTCAATAGTGCTACAACTTAACGTCCCGTCGTCAACCCATTGTAGATGAGTCAATGCATACTGCCCCGCGTGAGGTTACGGTCCCAACTTACAATTTTATCACATTCTTCATATAAATAACAATCGGTTCTTCCAATTAATAATAATCGAATAATGACATTTAGAGCATTGTTATCGGGGGTATCGAGGGTAATGCGCATTAAAGGTAAAGCCGCCCTACAGATAGCACAAAAATATGTACTTAATTTTTGATTGAAACTTTACAGCACCATTTCATTTGCTGTATGGACCTACTCAGGATATCCGTTACAAATCCGGAGGGTGAAATACACAGTTTATGACTACATTACGTATATGGTTCCGATTAGCTTGATATTGAGATTAAAGGTTATCCCGGTTACTCTGAGTCAAAACTGTAATTCAATGGCAAAACCTTGCACAACTTTTGTCAGTTAAAACTATACTTTCACTTTCAGGTTTTCCCCTTAGTTACGAGTTGCTCGAGAAATGCAAAGGATAGGAAACACATATTGCAAATTTGCATTTCACTGGTCGGTGGTTGACGTTGTTAGAGAATATTATACACAACAAATCGAAATTTATAATATAGTAATACACATAGTAAAGACGTCACTTCACTCAGCAGAAAACTAATATGCAATTTTTATACGTTCAAGAAAACCACTTACAAAACACCGTCAATTAGTTCACTCCGTACAGAACAAGTGATATGTATCAATTAAATTTCAAAAGTTTTTCGTCGTATTTCGGAAATCTTGATCACTGATTAGGTTTATGTGCGAGATGAAAGTTCGGGTCCTGATTACTGGCTTCTATTTACTATCTTGTTTTCAACGTCACACGATTTTTTTATTTTTCTTCATACTAAGCGAAATGGATTGATATGAACCCACACAATGAATGAAGATAAGGTAAGCTGGATGCAATAAATAAAGTTGCTTTTCAGAGATAATAATTTTTAATGAAATTAACGAATTTAATTTAAAGGTTTTTTTTGTAAAGATGTACATACATAGTTTCGGTTGAATAGTTTATCAAGGAAACAGTCTAGCAACATCGTGAACCTTGGATTTCGCAATTATTACATTTTTTTCGCTAAATATTATTTTGCTATTTAATTATATTTTATTTAGAGATGATCTAAATTCTCTATATGTAGTTTTGTTCTAGTTGACATATTGATTATGTCATTGACGGAATAATAAATTATTAGCTTCAAAGAAACACATCTAATATGCAAGTTTACATACAAATGAGGGGCATATTTTCAAAAGCCGGCATCTCCACGACAAAGCAATTTGAGTAAATCAAGAAAAACGGTTTACATCTATACTACCTAATGTACAATGCAAATGTTTAACTCTACATTTGTATAATTGCCCATTTGTTAAATTGACTGAGTTTCAAAAATCTCCCGCGTTAAATAAGGGAGTAATTTCAATTTAAAAATTGGAATTGGCGGTTTTTGAAAGTGAAGTGTAATAATGGCGGATTTTGAAAGTGAGCATTCTGAATATGGCGGATTTTGAAAGTGAAAAATTTAAATTTTCAGCGTTTTCCTAATGAGCAAAGAAACAGAAACGATGAAATTATCTCTGCCTTATATTTTTCGCAATAAATAATCAATTAAAATTTTGAGAAAACGGTGAAAAAAATGATATTCAATGAATTTTTTAATAAACGTAAGCAGTGAAGTTTATGGTTTTTGAAACGACAACATTGGGGCGGAAGTTGGTATTTCTATCTAATTTGAAGACAATTGAATAAAATTATGTTAGCCCCGGTGGTCCACCAAAAATCAGCTGAACCGGATAAGAACTAAGGGTACCCATACAAAGGGACCCAAGGCACCTTTGTTCTACAGTTTATAAAATGAGTAGTGCGAGAACAAACTATTGGTGGGTCACTTTGTATTGGAGGAGCCCTTAGTTTTTATCTGATTGATAACGAAAATCGTGAAGCTTCAACGTTTGCAATGGGCGGGCGTGTATAGCGGATGGACGATAATCGCATGTTAAAGAAAGTAATGAACGCACAACGACTTGACGGACCGAGGTTGCGTGGACGACCGAGATCTCGCTGGGAGAACTCAGTAGGTGAAGACGCCCACCAGCTGCTGGGTTTCCGAAACTGGAGGACAAGGTCACGTAACCGCGACAATTGGAGGTCAACGATTCAGGCAGCCAAAGCCCGCACAGTAGAGGAAAAAAATTCAAAAAAATTATACTACATATTTGAGAGTTTTTGTGAATGATTTATCGCATAGTAAACATTTTGAAGTTTCTATCTACAAAAATGTCAGACTCATATCTTTCACAGTAAGAAGCAGCGGCTCTCAAAGTGTAGAGGAGTGATTTTGCAGTTTAACCTTCGGGCGGGCGCAATGCATCTGACAGGCTAAGTGGCCAGTTTTTGTTGCGCCAATCAGCGATACGAAAAGGGAGAGATCTGAAACTCACAGTAGCTTAATCTTTATCGATCAACTATCCAAAGCAGTTTTCAGTTTCTATCTACCATATGTCTGAGGGGCGGGAGGGGATGAAATAATCTCTCAGATGTATTGCGCCCGATTGTGTTATTTTCTCCTTTTCTATGAAAATTTCCACATGTTATACTCTTCACATTGCGTAATAACGTTGTGTTGACTTTTAGGTTCACCAAATCGTTCAATAGTGTGTTTTTCGTAAAATAAGCTCACATTTTTTAAGCGGTCGAGTTGTTGGAGGTTTTTTAAATATAGAAGCTATTGAAAGCGGAATATTCTTAGAAAATTTAAAATGTGAAGGGTATCAAACTTTGTGAGCCAGTTTTTGTTTCTAAAATTACGTAGAACTGTTTCAAAGAGACAATGCAACAATAAACAAGAGTCTAAAATATACAGAAACTTAGTTTCATCCCTTTTTCTGCACTTAATCTGTCAGATGCATTGCGCCCGATCGTGTTAGGATTAGTATTGCGCCCGCCGGAAGGTTAAGCACATTTTTCCAGGCTACTTTTATGACCGATTTTGTTATGTCATGTTGGCTGTTTTAGACACAATTTTTGAATATCTACTGTAAAATATGTTGGGTCCCTTTGAACCGGACATAACCGTAGTTTTCATCATATTGAACTAGTTTTTGGTGGAAAGTATAAAGGGACTCTGTCTTGACGTTCAGCCAAAATTAAGCACCTCCCTTTTCCCCTGGGAATTATCTATGGATGTGTCGACTTGAACAAGTTCTATGAGGCGAATCAGGCGTGTCCTTGGTCGGAGCATTTTTAGCAAACATCAACTTCATTTTGTTAAGAATATTTCCCTAAATTATGCTGGCTCAACTAGCATTTCTTGCAGAGTTACAGTAAAAAATGTAAATGATAAGATCCCATTTTATTTTTTGGTCTAGGGTATAGTTTATCAAATTAAGTCAATTGTATTATATGTCATTGCAAAGGTAATTTTGAGTAGTTTCATGTGTCCTCGAACAATTTTGCTGTAACTTTTACAGTATTTCAAATAATTTAGAAAAACTGAAAAATGATCCCCTCTCCCCCCTTAAAATCGAAATAACTTCAAAACGGCTGATCCTATCTGCGTGAAACCAATTCCATTCGATTTAGAATGACCAAATACATTAAAATTGACCTATAAAAACCTATGTTTCCAAAATTCGGGTTTTTCTCCCCCTGTGCGACGTCGGGCTATCGTGCCACATTGATGATGATGGACATGCCGTTAGGCCAAATTCAAAAGGGGGGATAAGGGGGTCTTTGATCGGAGCAACTGAACTTTAAGCAAAAATCATCTTGAACTTAATGCGAATACTCACACAAAATTACATGGCTGAACTTGCGTTTTTTCAAGAGTTCTGGAGCTTTGTAAAAAGGTCTAAAATGAAAATATTTTAATTTATTTTTCTGTATATCGCCCAATTTTTAATAAAATTCAGACAAGGTTTCTGCTATTAAAACTAGCATTGGAACCCGTTTATTGGCACATTTGATATGGACCTGTTCGGGCGTATGGATATGGCATTTTGGCCTTTTTTATCATTAATTTACAATTTTAGCACGCCATAATTTTTTGGCCGTGATCGTTCGGTCGCCACTCTGTGAAATAGACACTCATAGAGAAACGAGTTTCCAAACTCGGCACGACTCGTCGCAAGTTTATTATTCAGAAGAAGATGATAAGAAATATTCTTATCGTACAATAATAAACTAACAATGCGACTAGGAAGTGGTATAGCTGACAACCATATCACACTCCGAATTCAGTTGTCTTTGTAACGTTGATGACTACACACGGTAGTCATCAACGCACCATACTCCACTAGGAGTTACGGTAATCAAGAGAGATAATTTTTTCAATACCTTTCTATTGCATTATTTGATGCCTCGTCCTTGTTAATTGCTGCTGCTGTAGCTGCTTACATTAACTAGGCACAAACAAAGCATTGAGCCGACAAGCTCTGTCCCCACAGAGGCTATTATTTTAGGGCCTTTTATAGAACCAACCACATGAGTACTTCTACCTCGTATGCACAGATTTCTTTTTTCTCTCCCTAGTAGTAAAACATTCTAAAATGATTGGGAATTGATTGCGAGCCTTACAGCGGATTCACTGCTAAAAGTGATATAAATAAATCATGTTGAAACGCATCAAATATTGAATCGTATGCCACTAAATTCAAAATGTACACTTCTTTAGTTCCAAAACAGAAATGTTAACTTCGATACATAAATTTGACCGGAAAAATTATTACAGGTAGAAAAAGTTCATGAAACGTTAAGCCTATCCAGTTCTGTTCTGGAGCCAACAAATTGCAAGCTAATTAATCTTAGATTTGCATTACATTGAGCTAGCTTACTCCTTACAACCCAAAAATGTCGTAGGTGATTGGAGTAATTTGCTTATAAAATTATGGGAATTGAAACTTTAGAATGGATTTCTTAATTTTTATCCGCAATCCTGGGGACAATGTGACTTGGTTATTATGTTAATCACGTATTTCTATATTTCACTTCACAAAAATATTGGTCTTTAATTGTACCAATACTTTAATTAATTTATTGTTAATCGAATTCATCAGAAGTTTAATCAAAATTTTGATTTATGGATATGTACGTTTTTGATAGCGAACAATTTTCAACTATCATACTGTACAGGAGTTGGCGTTTTTTGTTACCATATGAAAAAAATGGATTTGGCGTATTTTGAAACCCAAACTGGATTGGAGATGGCGGATTTTGTAAATAACCGCCTTTTTCTTTACTAAATTTAGAGGGGTTTTAATTGAAAATCAAGGATTCTGATCCCAGAAGCTTATAGATAATTTAGTTACCTATCGGCTGGCATCATAAACTCAAAATTTTTAAAAATTGGAGATGTTGGCTTTTGAAAATAGGCTCCTCAAATATGCATAGCAATTTTAAAGGTTTGTGTTCGTAGAGACGACTCATCGGATGATCGCTCAGCGATCGCACTTAATCTATCGGTTCTTAGCATTTTATGCGTATATTTTCTATACCGATATGTTCCTTTAGGCCATAGTTGATACAAGGAATGTCACCACATTCAAAAAATATGTAAATAGGGTTCGAAATTCGATGTTAAACTACGATCGCTGAGCGATCATCCTATGAGTCGTCTCTACGAACACAAACCTTAAATGCGAACATCAGTAAAAAATAAAAACTGGCAACAAACAAATAAAAACTTAAAAAAGGGCAAAATCACAGAAGAGCAGTCTCGGAGCTCTTCTACACCTCGATAAGTAAAAATAATACACGGCTATGAATTTAATAAATCTGACTTTAATCTCTTTATAAAATTGCGATAAAGTATACAATATTACCAGATAATATTTTCAAAGCTTTGGCTATCATTCTCAGACAATATTTTAGAAGTTGTACTCTCTGAAAGAAACAGACAATTATGAATAAAAAAAAAAAAAATTGTTATACTACTAGACTTTAATAAGCTATTTCAACTACTCGTAAATATTGAATTTTTAAAAGAGGTTGTGTTAAATTAAAGAATAATAGTTTTAGTTATTTAGTATGTACCTTGAAAACTGGCTAAGAGGCAGACTCTAACTTACATGGTGATGTTCGGTGGCAAAAGAGTAAGAAAATGGAGAATTAATTTACATAGTTTCGACACATAGTTCAGGATCGAATAGGATGACGCGAAGGAGTAGCTGAGGTGCTGGGACCCACTACAGGGATTCAGACAAAGAGGTCATAGATTTTTTTCGCATATGTACTAGGGAGGCAGGAAAATTCTTGTCGTCCAATAAGATACCGTGACGAAAAAAATTAAACAAAAATGTTGTTAGACTCTTGACTCTAATTATCGTTTTATATTGTTTTATTTTCATGTGCGTTTTTTGCTCATCCCTTCATATTAAAAATTAGTTTAGTTACCCAAAACTAGATAAGTAAGAAAACGCACTTTATTAAAAAAGAGCTTTTTTGCTCATCGGGGTTAATTCTGACTAAAAAAAACGATCGCGAATAACTTTCCGTGTAAGACCAGCTGTTCCCTTTGTATCACTCTCGTCTGTTTTTTTTTTTTTTTTTTGATTTCATAGATTTCATCACAAGAGCCGATTATTTATTTGCAAAATCTAACACCACCATGAGAAACATTCGCACATCTGTTTTGAATTGTTTTTTTTTTTACAGGTACACTAACATAGAAATATACAAAGTTTCCGTACTTTTTCCATATGCATTAGCCATCTATACATTTAATTTTCCTAAACTGTACCGTGTAGTGTAGTGCCACGGATGAAAATTAATTATCTGGGTGTCATTTATTTATATGGAGTTTGTTACCTAAAACGACACGCGATGATAAAAAAAACGCTCTTATAGATATAACAAGCTAGTAGAAACATGTTCATTGCGTATCTTTCAATTCAAATATAATATACATTGTAATCAGTACAAGCAACTTCGATATTTTGTTCCCACCTACTCCGACTTTCTTCCCTAAAACATCTAGGGGACTTCCGTCCACATTGGACATTTTACTTACTAATTGTTCCTCTTTCGTCTCACCTCTTCGAAAAGAATTGACCTTCGTTCTGATCACTTGCCAGTGCTATTTGATCTGTATATACCAGTCAATTTAAAACGATAGTCCCGAAAAATGTCTGTGCCAAAAAGAAAACTGGTCGTCATTTTTACGAAAACGAAATCAGACGGCTGAAGCAGCTCATTGACGATGAGATTACTAAGCTCAGAAATCAGCCTTGGAAAACCCGCATCAGGTCACTCAATAAACGATGTAGAAACTTTTGGTGCATTACAAAATACCTCCAATTTATGGGACGAACTCTATCTTAATCACAAATGCAGAAAAATCTCAGGCTTTTGCAGAGCATTTCTACCAGCAACACCTCGCTACTAGTCACTTGGGTGTCACCCAGTGGCGGTTACTCCTTAGGAGCACATGAGCACGTGAACCCCCTGCCCCTACACTCATCATAACCATTACATCGCAAAATTACTTCCCTTCGTAAAATTTTCTATCAGCAAAAATTCAAATTTATATAAAAATCTATATCAACTATCTCAAACCTGCGAAGAATAACCGAAATTGTTAATACAAGTCAAAGACAACAAGCAACCTCTATTCTCTAATCGCACGTGCGGTTAGAGTTGCTTGTATCCGTCATCCGTTTCCATACGATCATATGCGATGTCCCATAGTAGCAATCGACGCACACTCGCTGGCGTAGGAGCACACAAAGTATGTGCGAACAGTGAAAGAATTTAGTGCAAGCTTCAGTATCGGTGATGTTTTTTCGTTTGATACGTTTTGAATTGATGCAATTTGCATTGTTTATATGAATCCTTATAGTGTAGTTACTACGTGATAAACCTAGTACATCAGATTACAAAATGTGGTGGAGACAATTTTTTTTTTGTTTCTTATGTTTTTTGGGGTGCTGAGCACGAATCCGGAGCTTCCCACTAAAATTTCGTTGCGGAACAGGGTCAAAATCGTGAAAAACCCTAAAATTTTTGCTGTTTTTCCGTTATTGGCCCCCTAATTCTGCAACTATTTATTTCTGCGAAAAACTCTCCATCAATATTTTAGAGAGCACATAATTGCGCGTCCAAAGAGACATAAATATTAAAAATCTGTTGAGCGGTATTACTACAGTGGAAAATTTAAATTTGCCATTTTTAACATAGTTCCATTTTATAAAAAAAAAATTTGAGATTCAACGGTTTTTCATTTTTGGTCGTAAAAGTTGCATTTATCTTGTACATTGTGTATTTTGGAGTGCAGAACCTGAATCTGTAAGTTCCCACCATAATTTCGTTGCAAAACAGGGTCAAAATTGCAAAAAACGCCAAAAAAATGACTATCAATTGTAGCAATATCGCTTAACACATTTTAATGATTAATGGCGCGTTGGACCCGCAGTTATGTTTTCTATAATATTTTCATGAACAGGTTTTCGGAGAAATGTACACTTTCGGAGTTATAAACAAAAAAACGGGAAAACTCCGAAAATTTTGGGTTTTTTTTGCGGTTTTGATCCTGTTCCGCAACGAAATTTTGGTGGGAAGCTCCGGATTCCACCCCAAAAAACATAAGAAACAAAAAAAAAATTTTCTCCACCACACTTTGCAATCTGAAATCACCTCGGAACTACACTATTATGATTACGTATCAATTGCTCAGTTTGTTTTTAATATTTAAATAACAAGGCAAAAATAATGACGAATGTACTCGTATTAAGTATGGCTAAACAATATTTACAAATTTATTTATAATTTGGAAACATGTGCGGATGATGTGGTGTTACTAACAAAATAATCGTGTTTATTTTGTAGCATTTTGTAATTAAAAATTGTTGTTTAACCCATGTTGTACAATTTTTGTACACACTTTTAGAACTATATCCTCTGGTTAAAAATCCGTTAAAAAATAATTCCTGATGTATAATTTCGAAGATATTAGTGGTTCGGAAATGAACGTTTGGAGCCAGAACTCTGATATTTACTATTGTGTATCTATTATTCGAGAAATTATTGAAGAATTGTTAAATTTGTAATTTATTGAATTAACATCCATAGTGAAAACCGTTTCTATCGCACGGGGAGAAAAATGTGCAATGAACTCAACGAAATCATACAATGAAATTCACAACATACAATTTCAATAAATTTGTAGTGAAAGTTATTAAAATGTAGTGAAATTGATTACAATTCAGTTTTTACTGGTGCTGGCCTATTGTAAAAATGATTGCAGTGTAATTACAAAAATCATTGCATGATATTTGTATCGATAGTAATATTTATTGTGTTTATGGTAATTTTCACCACTGTCTGTAATAATAATTATTGCATGGTGTACATGAAATTAACAAGAGCGCATAATTATTATGAAACTGTCAAAAAATAAGACGACTAATTTATTCGCATAACTTGTAATCTTAGATAGCTTAGGTGTAGGACGTAGGACTACGAAACGATAGGTCCCCGGTTCAATTTCCAGTAGAAGCAAACTGTAAAAAGGTAAAGTTAAAATAGGGAAAAAGAAGTTAAGTATAAAATAGAAGTAAAAAATAAAAAAGATAAAAATAGAAAAAGGAAAAATAAAAAAAAATCACTATTTGTATTTTTTCTATTACTGCCGAATTATTTTCCTGGCAAATTTTATTATCAAAATTGTTAATTTTATTACAGCGCAATAACATTTTTCATTACAGATGTAATAACTTTTACATCAGTTGCAGTAGGGTCAAAAATCGTTACAAATGCAATGGTTTTTATTACAGTTTTAATACCATTTACATTTACATTCTTTCTCTCCGTGCGGTAACCATATAAGCAGAAATGCAATTTATATTTGTTGCACTTTAAGATCGACTTCAAGATATTTCGCTTCTTCTCTTCCTAAATTCGATCATTTGTATTGGCCTACAATTTAATAATATTAGCCACAAAATATCTCTATATGTATAAAAATAGACGAAACGGCTAATGAAGCCAAAAAAGAAATTCTCTAATAAAAAAATGTTGAAAAGCTACATAATGGTACAAAGTTCAAGGGGTAATGAAATTAGTTTTTTGCATAATTTTGAAGAATTAGTTGCTCTTGTTTGTTCCAGTTGTGAACCCCCAATTTAGGAGATCACGAGCCGCCACTGGTGTCACCATTAATTACATCAAGAATGTATCAGATTTTGAAAAACCATTTTTTCCCTTAGCCTCCGTTAGGAATGCATTAAAGTTTTCAAAATCAAATAAAGCTCCTGGTCGAGACTTGATCCCAATGTTCCTCCTTAAAAATATGCACAAAAAATCATACATTTATTTATGCAAAATATTTAACGCATGTATCAAATTAGCCTATTTTCCAAAAGCTTGAAAAATAGCTTCGCTAATTTTTATTCCAAAGCCTGACAAACCCAAGTCCCAATTAAATAGCTATCGACCAATACGCCTGCTTAGCAACATCGGTAAATTATTTGAGCGGAGGATAATTAAAGATCAGATTATTAAAATAATGGAACAGAAAAATATACTACCCCATGATCAATTTGGTTTCAGGAGACACCATACCACAGTTCACCAAATAGCGAGGGATGTTAACTCTGGACATACAAAAGGCGTTCAAAAGTGTTTGGCATAATGAACTAATCTATAAAATGCTTAACTATGGGTTTCCGTTATGTAGAACGAAATAAATTATATATTATTTGACTAATCGGTTTTTTTATGTGAATCTCGATGGATCAAAGTCATCACTGTTCTCGCTTCCAGCTGGAGTTCCACAAGGATGGGCACTCAGCCCGTTACTGTATAAAATCTTCATAGGTGATATTCCGATCCCAACATCCTGTAATATTTGCCTTTTTGCTGATAACACACTTCTTTGTACCTCATCATGTGCAGACGTTATCACGAATTCACTTACGAACGGTTTCAAAACTCTAAAAAATATTTCACACAATGGAAAATTCAATTTAACCCTGCCAAAAACGAAGCAATTTTCTTCACACGAAAACGCAAACTGTGATTCCTTCCATCCGCGCCACTTGTGCTAGGTGGTAATATTGTGCATTGGAAAGTAGATTTTATTCAATACATACTTAGGAGTATTCCTTGACAAAAAAACTCACTTTCAAGGCTAATATCGATCCTATAACTAAAAAAGCTGAAAGTCAGATAATTACATGTTATCCAATGATCAATAAGAAATCGTCGTTGTCAATTGAGGATAAATTATTATTATTATTTAAAATGATCTTTTACCATACACTAACGTATGCGGCTGCTGCATGGGGAACTTGCGCTAAGGCTCATATAGGGATACGTTTAAACAAAGCAACAAAAGCATTGTTGTTGGACGGTGGATGTTGCATGCTCAAAAAATGATTTGAGTTATCCACCGTCCCAGCACAATAGTAAGCATACTCCAGCAATAATGTTTTTGTTGCTTTGTTTAAACCCGTTCTCTGACACATAGTTCAGAAACGCGGCCGTATCGAATCGGTGGCTAGCCATTGCCTAGCCCCATTTAAAATGATACCAGGGTGTATTTCGTGTCCTATATGGGAGGATCGTACACCTTTGCCTGGTTGAGTCCGGTAATGCCTCTCCTGGTATTACATGACGCGCTGCATACGTAGAGGCATCTGATGAGAATTGCAGCGCGCCATGTAATACTGGTTCGAAACCGGCTCGAAATGCACTCTGTGTGCCACAACTCGCTGGAGTATGCATATAGGGATAAGTTGCAAATAAAACAAAAGAAAATCTTAAAAATTATGCTTGATTTACCTTCTTTCTTTTCTACTTCCGCACTGCACTCAATGGCTAAAGTTTCGCTGCTCCAGTAAAAAATTCCCCTACCTCGAGCTAATTTCAGCATATCCTACGCTAGCTCCACCAATCCCCTTCTAAATCGACTAGCTTAATCTATCCACCATGTTTCCTAAAACTTATTTTATTATTATCTGCTACAATACACCCGCTTTTTTATAACACAAGCTCTAATGCTTAAATCGTGCCAAGCACAATATTAGACTTAGGTTATCTAGAATTAAGTTAATTAGGTTAAATTAGATATAAGTTTAATATTTAATTTTGGATAAGAGGTTTTCATTCCCGATTTTCCTCTTACCTACTATCTACATAATATATTGTATATCGTACCGTACGTAATCCTTCACATTTTAGTTTGTAATTTCTACACTACTGATGGTGATGCTTTACTTTGGTAGTTGTAAGAGTAAGCACTCGTTCTCTGCCCTATTTTACTATGTTGTTTTTGATACAAAAGTTTTTCATTATTGATTAAAGAAAGAATTTGAATTTGAATTTTGTAATTTTTTATGGGACTGGATGCTACTCTGCATGCCACAACAAAAAAAAAAACAAACTAAGGAGCTTTTCACACTTGCGACCAAATTACGTAATCTGTGCAAATTACATAAATTGAGCTGTCAAAGTCCATACAATTTTGAATTCAGCACACTTCAAATTACGTTATCTGTCCAGATTATTATATAATTTTGTTTGTCATAACATTATTCTACCATGCACTACTATTTTGAAAAAAATATCAAAAAATTCGGCTACATAAAAATAAAAAATCAATCTTCAACTTGCTACCGTTTAAATAAATTTATTATCTATCCAAAATATTGTCTTAACAATACAACTAAAATAAACGCACCAGATGCAAGAATATTGCTGGCTCCACTATCCTTATCACTGGGCTCCACAGGAGCATCACCTTCGATACGAATTCGCCACTCTACGCCCGGATAAATGGGACTTTTCGCTTTGATATAGTCTCGAACGGCTTCCAAATCAGTCACGCCAAGTGGATGCACAGCACCCACATGAGGAACCACATGTCCATCACCGCCATTCAACATGTAATCCGTTAGCACGATATTATATAATTGATCTTCCTGCAGTTCCGAATATTTAGGGATATTGCAAAGAGCGCAAAGAACGCGTATACTTTTAACACGACCGAAACTTGGAGCTGTTGCATCAAACACTACATGTACGCCGGACATTTGCAAAAAACCTCCATATCCTTTTCCCAAACGTGAAGCTGATTTTTCTAGAGTATCACGAATGGTTTGACCAGTAACTTGAACCATAACTAGATTATTGCCAAATGGAAGTACTTCCATTAAATCGTTCATGGTGATTGGACCGTCATCTCTTTTCGGAATTGATGTACGAATACCTGAAAGCAAAGCAAAATTAAAATTCACCTGCATACGTAAATTTTTATGTTGTATATTATGTTTAACTGACCACCGCTTTGCATAAATCCTATCGCAGTATCTGTCCAAAATTCATCACTTTCGTTCTGATACTGATTAACACGAGCTTGAACTAAAGCGTCTGCTACGAAATTACCGAGATTGCATTCTTTTTCTCGACAATTTTTATCGTTGCCATCCAAAAGCACTTTTGTGTAACCGACAATTGTTTGTTGCTGTACTTCCACGCCGGCACGATATGTGTCCAATAGTTTGAGAACGTCGGAGTCTTGAGGAATATCTCTATTCAGTAAAATTGGATTACCATCCCATTCTTGCAAATTTCCAGCAGCATCAAACTAAATAGAGAATCAAGATTATTTTATTATTTAAATATTTATTTTATTACTTATAAATAAGTTTTTTTTTTTGTCTCGTCCAAAATCCATCCGTTCAAAATCTACCCATTTAACATTATAATTTTTCTTAATACAAGAAAAAAACTAAAATAAAAATGAATTTAGAATGCACAAAAATGGAATCACCGCACTATGACTTCAGATGTCCAGTTTTGAGTATTTTGCTCGAAGTTCAAATTGTTGGCCTATTTCAATAGCAGTTCACCTACCTTGACTTTCAGATGTCCTAAGTATTTTGTATACGCAAAAGCTTGAACTACGGCAACTCTTTTACCATTGGGTTGTTCAATCATTTTAGGATATGGTCCTTCCGCTGTCTCAGCATCAGGCGACTTGCCGGTGTATAAGAATGTGTTCGAGTGGCCACCGATAACAATATCAACAAGTGGACAGTTCTTTGCAATTTCTTGATCTATTTCGAAGCCAGAGTGTCCCAAAGCAATGATAATGTTCACACCTTGATCTTTCAACCGTTTAGCTTCTTTACTGAAAATAAAATGTAATTAGAAACATACAAACAAATATTTTTTAAGTTTATACTCACTTAATCGCCTCTATTTCTGAAATGAATTTTAACTCCCCAGCTAGAGTTAGTTGAGCTGTCTCAGACGTAAGGTATCCAACAATGCCGACTTTTGTACCACTTACATTGAGTATCGTTGACGGCATAAGTTTATCCGTTGCCGCTAACTCTGGCAAATTGGTCATATTTAAATTGGATACCAAAACTGGAAACGTGACCTTTTGTAGAAATGGCACTAGTCCCTTGACGCCATCATCAAATTCATGGTTTCCCAAAGACTAAAATAAGAATTTTGGATAAAAACAAAAAAAAAATAATAATTAAAAAAGTATTCATATAAAAATAACGCGACAATCCAACATTGGGCTAAGGCCGCAGATGTGTTAGTGACATCCAATTTCCAAGATCTTAACTGCTTTTTTGTTGAGGTATTGAGATCAACAGCACGCTCAGCAGTGTTAGTTATCCCCATAAATGGGTACTCGCTTAACATCTGAGTGAGATGATAGTCCGTCGTGAGAGGTCGTGAGTTCGAAAAACACCATAAACTGAATTGGTTCGCGGTGAGATTCGAACCCACGACCCTGTGCACCCAAGGTGTACGCAATAACCACAACACCAGCCAGACTAAAATGTATTCATACTAGACGCAAATTTATTCAATCTGAAATGGTTGTATAGTATTTAATCACTCAATTTTATTAAAAACGATGGGTCTTGTATTGTAATAGAAATGTCTTTTGTATGATAATCCCCCTGGACTGCAATCTGAGTGTAGTGTAATTTAGGACGGAATTCAAAGACAATACTTATTATTAATTTTCAAGCAATCCGTATGTCGAACACACACAGAGAATCTATGGATTCCCAATCCATCAAAACTCCATATAAGAAAAATTACAGCTGGGTTATTGTTTTTCTTATATGGAGATTAGTTTGATACCGGAATCCGTGGATTGTCCGTGTGTGTGCGGCTTTAGGGCTAAACTACACAATCATATCTGTCGTCATAGATATTATTCGATTTCATTCGTTGACCGTATAAAAATTTAGACCAAATGACTTAATGATATAATCATAGAAAAGTGATTTTGTAATTGAGACCTAATAAACATTAATCACGTCGAAATATTTTATAAACTTAATTTAATAAAATAAAACACTTACAATAGCATCAGGATGCAGGACATTCATAAACTCTGCTGTAATTTTGTCTTTATAAATGTAGAACCATGGTGTTCCCGAATAAGTGTCTCCTGCATTTAGATACAGGACAGGAAGACCTCCAGCTTGTGAGGACGCATTCCGGAACTGTCGTACTCTAAAAAACGTTTTGAATATTAATTTTTTTAACAATGTTTCCCCTTTTATAAATTAACATACTCATGAGCAACTCTTGCGAATCCGCCATAACAATTATTTGAAGCAATATCCGATGGTTGACATTTATTTCCGTAGACTCCAGTCTGTTCAAAACGTGCATGCATATCATTATTATGCAAAATAATGAACTCGATTCCAGATTCTACAGGCGTTGGGGCAGCGTTAACACATTTGTGTGCTAAGGAGAATATAATGAACCATGCTGATATCAGTTGTTGTAATTGCAGTGCCATATTAACGATATCTGAAAATACAAAATTTTATTAAAATATTTAAAATATAATATTTAATAGAACTAGAAGACAATGAAAGGAATATTTGATTGAACGCAATTAAAGATGAACAATGCAACGATTTGATGTTTCTGGATCGCATAAATAGTCAAAGAAAAATGCGTTTTATCGGCTAAAATCATGTACATGTGTCGGAATTTCCGCAGGATTGAGGACAGCCCATAGTGGAGCAGTAGTGGAAACAATTCAAAAATTAATTCTATTGGGCCTATCTACACGGGAAACAAGAACAAGATGAAAACCGGTTTTTTTTAGAAGAGATTCGTGAGGAGCAAGGTAAGGAAAAATTAAATTTCCATATAAAAACCGGTTTTGTTCTCGCGATTTTGTTCCCGTGTAGTCTCACGCATTGAGAGAGCTTTTTGGATTATTTATCGCTTGCTTATCGTTTTGAAAGTAGAAAGAAACTCTTTCTGGAAAAAATTGCCGATATCTTCAATAGAAAGAAATCATCGGCTCCCAAAACTCAAAGTGTAGATGACTTTGCAGCGTATGAAAGTCTTCTTGATAGAAATTTAAAAAAATGCTTTGGATTTTATTTTCAATTTTTATTTGGTCAACAATAGTGTAAAATAATAAAATTTGGAAAAAACAAAATGAAA
Organism: Microchrysa polita; assembly: GCA_949715475.1. Classification (NCBI taxonomy): domain Eukaryota; kingdom Metazoa; phylum Arthropoda; class Insecta; order Diptera; family Stratiomyidae; genus Microchrysa; species Microchrysa polita. The sequence continues at coordinate 125,081,314 of OX454415.1, read as the reverse complement.
TTTATGTTGAATGTACGGGTGTGAAATTGATACTAACTGAATTTTTCACACTCAGTTTTAACAACTATGTACAGCGTCACGCGCCTCCAAGTTTCTCATTATACCAGCAGCTTCGGTGACAGGACTTTATTCCGATTTGAGAGTGTTATCTTAATTCAATACTTTTTTGACCAGCGATATTGAATAATTTGGGATAAAGGATTAATCGATAAATGTTTGCATTGGAACTTGTTGAGGTTGGCCAAATTTGAAAGGCCTACAGGCGACAAATATGTTAAGCTGCAACTGACCAATGCGACTCTTTAGCAGATTTTATGGTCGCACATCCTAGTAGCATTTAAATTAAAAATTAAAAAATAAATTTAAATCGATAAAAAGAATGAAATTGTCAGGAATATGCCACCGCTCAAAATTTGCCGCCCGGGCAGTTGCCCAGGTTGCCCATATGGAAAATCCGACTAAATTGAGTTAATACCACCATTGTGTTGTCTATACTGAATGGCACCTGCTGTTAAATTTGGCCTACAATAATGCCGTGCCCGTTAAGCACCATTCATGATTGGTGATGTGATAAAGCCAAGTTTTATTTTTCTGGGACGTCTGGGATATGGATCGTCTCCAAGACAAGTTCAGAGTTGTTACAATAAGCTTCCAGAAGAAAATTGTGCGGCCCTCTTGGCATTGGGCATACCCATTTTTTAAAAACCCTGTTATTTTAGATCAGATATTCTCAATCTTATCATGATCTCGGACTCTTCATACCTCCAAACCCTGGTCACGGACTCCCAACAAAATATCACTTAGTTTGTAAAAAATCGATTGAGTACTGCGGGTGTGTAATATAGACGAAAATGGAAAGTGAAATTAGTGCAATATAAAATATGAAAATTCTGAATTTTCTGCATTTCTCGGTTTAATAAATTATTATGGTTGTTTTTGCGCGACTTAAATGAATTTTTGCTGTTGGAAAGTTTCTTTTAAATGGAGTCCAAAGTATGAAAAGGCTTTCATCATCGTAAAACCGACGAAATTAATTTGCCCCTAAGCTACATCTAAACTGGCTTCCAAATGGAGGCGATTCCAAATGGAGGCGATTCCAAAAACTGGCATCACGAACCGCCATTTGGTGGGTACTTAGCATTTACACTAGCCACCAAATGGAGGCTGAAAATTACATAACCAAACTTACATTTTGGAGATTTACTTGTGGAACTCTGAGCGTTTGAATTTTTACTCGATCAGTCAAGAATTATTTAACACAAAAAAAAGGAACAAAAATTGCAAAATAGTCACTTTGAATTCGACAAGCGGTTGTCAAAGCGTCAGCTTGCATCAGCGCCCGCTCTAGCGCTTACGCCGCCCCGGGCAAGTGGACAATTTGCCGCCCTTCTGTATTATATCAGGAAAATAGAATTTATGTCGTTATTTTTGTAAAAGCGATTTAATAGTAGCGAGTAGCTCCAAAACAAAAAATCCTGGTGAATGTGGGACTCGAACCAACGCTCCTGTAATTCAGAGAATGGAATCCCTAGCCAATCTATCCACTAAGCCAGGAATGTCAAACTCGCGGCCCACGGGCCGCATGCGGTCCACCTAGCCAAGAAACACAATGTGTATCAGCACAAAAGCGTAAAAATTTGTAGGTGGTGAACTAAAGTCTAAGAAATTTACTAAAATTCGTCAAAAAGTCGGTGGCTTATGCGAGGTTAAATTATGTATTTTAGAAATCTTTTTCTCAGTTCTACAAACAATTTGCTGACGATTATTTGAGGGACATTCGATTAAGACGGCCTTTGTCTAAAAAATTATTAAACCCCTTCGTCAAATTGTATTGTCCCGAAATTCGGTTGACTTTGCCTGATAGTTTTCTTGAATGGTTTCCATTTCCTGTAATTCAGAGAATGGAATCCCTAGCCAATCTATCCACTAAGCCAGGAATGTCAAACTCGCGGCCCACGGGCCGCATGCGGTCCACCTAGCCAAGAAACACAATGTGTATCAGCACAAAAGCGTAAAAATTTGTAGGTGGTGAACTAAAGTCTAAGAAATTTACTAAAATTCGTCAAGAAGTCGGTGGCTTATGCGAGGTTAAATTATGTATTTTAGAAATCTTTTTCTCAGTTCTACAAACAATTTGCTGACGATTATTTGAGGGACATTCGATTAAGACGGCCTTTGTCTAAAAAATTATTAAACCCCTTCGTCAAATTGTATTGTCCCGAAATTCGGTTGACTTTGCCTGATAGTTTTCTTGAATGGTTGCATTTTATTTAAATCATTTATTTTAACAGAGGCCAAAACCCAGAAATTCTGTATTTGGTGAGGAGATCACATGGATGTGAACTATCGTAAACAAAACAATTTAAGCATATTACCCGATTCTTTGCCTTTCAGCCTAAGTCCTAAGTCTAAACTTAATTTATGACAAGTCAACCTAACAATTTTGGCTGCCAAAGGTTGATTTGGATTACGAAGGTGTTTCAACATTTTGTGCGGCCATTGTATGAAATTCCGTAATATTTTTTTCAATTTCAGATGATGGGAGTAACCAAGGAAAATAAGATTAGATAAGTGTACGAGAAACTGTTCCAATATGTAGTAGAAGCCTGTTCCGCTATCATTTATATTCTTGAGAGCAATTCAGCCAAGTTCAGTTGTAGAGAGTTTGTTTTGAATTAAAAAATTTAAGCTCACTTAAATTCATCGAGACATTATTGGGTGGGATTACGAAACGGAACAGTTGCGCATGTTTCGCAAAAATGTTTGCCATTCTGATCCCCTAACTGCCATTTAGCGGATCAAAAATAATCTCCGGTTTTTTTCCTTTGTCTGCCTTTGTAGAATATGTTACCAAAAACAACCGAAGATTAGTTCTGATCCGCTAAATGGCAGTTAGGAGGGGATCAGAATGGCAAACCTGTGCGCGGAACATACGCAACTGTCCGTTTCATAACCCCACCCATTTTCGCCTTCATCAAAAAAAATATACAGATGCCACACGGGAAACTGCCAGCTTTAAAACCGACGTAGGACATCAAAAATAATGCTAAAACATTTGTTCGCCGAAAACGTTCCACATATGTGTGAAAATGCTACTCTGGAAAATGTTGTGCCAAAGAATTGTTCTCCTTTTCATTACTTGCATTTCGGAGTAGTTCAGATAAGCTTCGCAACAGATAAACTTCAATAAGCCGGATATCTTCGCAGACGAATTTCCGAATGGTTTCAACGTCCGCGGCTTATTTTCATAAATGCGGAGAATCCTTAGAGAATAAAATCAAAACTAGTTAAATCGGGAAAACCTAACCAAATTCCGATATTAGCATCTTGGCAGAAACAACAAAAACAAATTAGGGAGAACTCTGCGGCGGAGAAATTCGCAAAGACATCTGGCGAATTGATGCGAAAAGTGGGTGGAAGTTATCGAAAACGACTCCAAAAAAATAGCAATGGTGCTTTTTGGATATGAGTGCTTTTATATGCTGAGTGTTTATGCGATCCTTATCTCATTTCATATGAATTTCTTCAGAGTTCTATTAAGCCAGACATTTTATGATTTTAGGTCGCTAAAAATAGCTTGGGATCCTTTGCACCTACAAAGCTGGAGGTGAACTCAAATTAAAGAAGGTTTTGTTAGCTTTAAAAATCCAGTAGACGACTTTCTTGTAGGAAGCACCGTTTAAAAATTACAAACCAAAGTATGAAAAAAGTCCGAAAATTTTGAGGGTCACGGGGTTAGCACAGGTTTTTAGAATGGCTATACTGGTATCTATCCTAGCAATTTCCCAAAAAACCAGAGCCGAGCTATTTTTTGCTACCTAAGGCCTTATATTTATTGACAGGCCTATGTATTTATTGAGGCTAAACAACATTTTTGGTCTTCATCTTCCGGAAATTAAATTAGGAAGTGTTTATTTAGCTATAAAAAATATGCTCCAACGTCTCTACAAAAATGTAAAATTATTTTTGTGGGTGTCAATTGGTTTCCTGTCTTCCGACATTTTATTTCACCCTTTTTCATTTCATTTGTATAGTTTCTATGGTTTCCTTTCCACTAAATCCATTTTTATATTAAATTTTTCTTTTCGGATTTTTACAATTTTTTTTAGTTGAGTGCTAGCCTAAAAGCCGCCCCTAAAATTTGGCGCCCCGGGCGACCGCCTGGCTTGCCCCCCCCCCCCCCTTAGAGCGGGCGCTGGCTGGCATATGATTGAGTTGCCATAATGAATATCAAAACTGGACGGATACCCAAATTGCGGCCAGTTTGGACGCAGACATAACTGCCAATTGGTAGCACGTGCAACCATTTGGCAGTCAGTCTGGATGGACCTTTAGTGTTAGCGACCGATGCTAGTTCTATTGCGGTGGGTTCATTACTACATTTTTTTCGCATGGTTCGGAGAGGCCAAGACAATTTGCTCCACAAACTCTTAAAAACACGATAAAGAAGCCTATAAAATAATATTATATGGCGTCGGTTACTCGTACATACATATTTATCCATAAAGCTAAAAGCATACTTGCAGCATAGTCGTTTAAACTGGCTGTCGAAACCGACGAAATTAAGGGACGGATACAACTGGCCAATGGGCCGTTTCAGATTGTAAGGAAACGACCGTACAACTGTTCAAAATTAACTGAAACATCGATTTGAATATATTCCATTTTGTTTTAAAGTTGTTTCATTTTGAAGGCTGTGTCCGTCACATGTACATAAGCCCTCCGCTATTTTGTTCAGTGCTAGTAATCTCAGATGTGTAGGTATAGGAAGTAGGACTACGAAACGATAGATACCCAATTCCCAGTAGAAGCAAAGAGAAAATTTTTTTTTTTAAATATGGCAAAAAACAATAAGTATAAAATAAATAAAATAAATGAAAAAAAGAGGAAAAAAACTTTTTTTAATCTTACAATCAAAACATTTTAAATTTAAAGTGAAATCACTATTAAAATAAAGTGAAATCACTTTGAAAATAAAGTGATATTCCCTTTTGATTTGACAAACAGCAATTTTTAAAGTACAAGAATCACTTTAATATGTCCGCTATTGATTCAAAATGAAACATTTTTGAACTAAACGTAAACGTATATGGAGTTAAATCATATTTGAACAAATTTTGAGTCATAGCTATTATTTTTGATTTTATAACGATTTTTTTCTGAGTGTGCGGTTAAACTTGCACGAAAAGAACCTAAAGTATGATAATTTCACACTATCCGCTCAAAACACGGGCGGGCGAATAATAATAATAAAGCAAATGTGTCCATGGACGCATCAAAGTTAGTGTAGAATGACAATGAAGTGTCGAGTCGAGAAGATCAAAATGAAAGTACAACAACTAGGCGCATTATGGGTTTATTATCGTCACAGGAAAAACGTCAACGATCGGTTGTAATTCGTTCGTACAATTCATACGAAAGAAAAACAATCGTATCACGATAATTTTAAGTGGCTGACATGTTTTTTGCTGATGATGTTGAACAGCAGCAGCAAACAGAATCTCGTTACGAGAAGTCAGTGACCCTTGCATGAGATAATGGACCGCAGTTCCAAACGTCAAACTGTGTTCAATTTCTAAAATTAAATGGAATAAAGCGTAAGATAATGGCACCATATCATCCTTCGACCAACGGTCAAGCCAAGCCTTATGTACAAACATGGAAAAATGCATAAACGGCAATGGATACTGAAAAGCATTCTAGATGCCTAAACATATCAAAGTTTCTTCCACAATTTAGAATAACTCAATATTCTACTACTGGCTTTTCTACACTTGCTAGGACGATAATTAAGATCGCGTCCTGATTCCATCAGACCACAAGTTTCAAGTTCTAAGCAGACCACCGACCGCCGACTTTTGCAGAATAGAAAATACTCGGAAGGTTGGCATAGTTTTTGCGAGAAACTGCAACGGCGAGGAGAAATGACTGCATGGATACATCACCGAGAAACTTGTAAAACTTCGTAATATAAATGCATGTTGTGACGCAGCCTCCGCATCACACGAAACAGCCGTGGAGCCCTCCGTTGTAAAACTTCATTATCTAGTTCGTGTTGACGAGTAGCGCCTATGGAAAACAGATAATCAATCAACTCAGACAAATAAGTGAAGATAACGAACCCAAGCAGAAAACTGAATTTGACGAGACCGATCCTTTAATCTATGGGACTACTTTGAGAAACCATGCTTTAAATACTCAAGACAGGCATCCGTCCTAGAGTTACTATTGAAAAAAGGGAATAAATTGACGGAAAAGCGCAATTATTATTTATAAAATATGCAACTTTTCCGTTTTCATTATCTAACTGGAAGCGGGCAAAATTTTTCGTATTTCAAGAGATTATTTTAAGTGAATAGGAGCACTGAAGATCCATCTAGACCCAGAAAATATATCTGCAAACAAGAAAAAAAGTAAATAAGGAAACCTTAGTTTGGCACCTTTCGTTTAGTTTTTCTTTGTAGTGGTTTCTAAAACTTATCTACTGAAATTTTGAATCGTTGTGTCATACAATTAATGAGTATTATAATAATGTTTTGCTTATTTTCGATATGTATTCTGTTTCTGAAGCATAGAGTCAAGCGGATAGCAATTTTCTTCAGCATACAGATTAAAATTCCGGACATGACAAATATTAAAATTTATTATATTGATGCAAGGAAAAAAAAATTTGCACGAAATCAACACTTTTGAAGATTTAGTTGGAATTCTGGCTTCCAAAGACCGATCCTGACTACGACCATGAATAACAGGTGTTGTATGTATTATACAGGGTGTCCGGAAACTGCCGCATACACGCACCGGATTATGATTCCTCAGTTGATTTCCAGCAAAAAAATGTACCGAACATACCCCCTCAGCTTAACCCTTTAGGTGTCACAGGCATTTAAAGATTTTTGAAAAAATCTTTTTCTTGCACGACTTAAAGCCTAATATATAGTGAAATAAAATGATTATTACAGCCAAGAAATTTGCCTATAAAATAAAACTAACCACACTAAAATCGGATAAGAGGTTTGGTTTTTACAGAGCTTCAAAGTGAAATTTGCGTGATTTGACCCAACCTTTTTTCCATCTGAATTTTCTCCAACTTCTGCCAAGGTGAGGTTCTTGTACGATTGGCGCAAAGTCTTACGATCATATCTTTCTTACATCATTTTATTCTAGCTCGATTATTTCTAACAGTTTTAGAACCTTAAGTGCAGAAAACTAGGGTTAATTTTGGCTCGATTTCGACATACTAATTTTTTAAAAAGAATCGTACAAGCAACTCACCTTGGCAGAAGTTGGAGAAAATTGAGATAGAAAAAAAGATTGTTTTTGGGTCAAATCACGCCAATTTCACTTTGAAGCTCTGTAAAAACCAAACCTCTTATCCGATTTATCTTATCTTTGGAGATATTAGGCTTTAAGTCGTGCAAGAAAATGATTTTTCCAAAAATCTTTAAATGCCTGTGGCAGCTAAAGGGTTAAGCTGAGGGGGTATGTTCCGTACATTTTTTTGCTGGAAATCAATGAGAAATCACAATCCGGTGCGTTTATGCGGCAGTTTCCGGGCACCCTGTATACAACATGTCGCGCCGGTTAAATCTTTAAAAGTCATACACTCAACGACATAAGACACAAGGCACAAAGAATCAAATAAAATTCTTGTCTCTATTCAAGTGAACTGCATAGCGTATATCTATAAAATTAAGTAAAGTAAAGTTAAGTAAAGTAAAATTAGTAAAAGTTGCCCGTTCTTTGGCTTAGAGCTTAGACGAATCAACTCATAATTTCCAATTCTATTTTACAAATTAATTCAAATTTAATAAACATTAAATAATGCTAACGTTATTTAAATTGCAAAATCGTTATTTTGAATTGAAATGTCAGTTCATTGTATCATTAGACATGAACCTACCTAGCAACCGAAAAATTAAAAAAAAAATAATGAAAGTAAAAAAAGTCCGTATGTCCATATGTCCATATATGTATCTAATTGATTTTACCAAATAAATATGTTTGTGTAATCATTTTTAATTTATATTACATAATACTCACACTACACCAAATCTATTAAACTGCAACCGTCTAGTTCTAGTTAAATATTGCGTAATTACAATTAAATATTTCGATACCATTTACGATCACTGATCACCCATTAATGTCACACTCCCAGCATGTCACACTCTATAATTAATTTTACAACAATTTATATCAACCAAGATACAATAATACTTGTGCTGTATTTAATCTGAATTTAATTAGTATCTGTTTACGTATTTTTAAGCGGTAAACTGCACGCAATTCAAACTATAAAATTGCAGGCGTCAAAATTGTATATTTTGCTGACACTCGTCTGCTGATCTGTCAACAGAAATGCTCACTAAAGCTAAGCTAAGCTAAGTAAGCCACATCATGAATGGAGTGGAGTGGCGATACTCGCGTACATGATATGATAGCTGTGCTTGAGAAATATTAAATATGAAATGAGGAAACGGTTCCATTGTCATGGTAATTTGTGACAATAAATAATGTAAGAATTCAATATAATGTTGGTGATGTTTTGGTGGCTTGATAACACCTGTACGGAGTGTGTTCTGCTATTCAGATTTTACAAAGACGAAAGCTTTTCAGACAGAACTTTTAAGGGTATATTTAGGCAAACAGATATTTAAAAAAAAATACAAAATGTGTTTTGCTTATACTGTGTATAAAACAATTTGCTCCAAACTGACGATTCGTAATATTAAGGGTGGTAGGTTAGTTTAGTGGTTACAATAAAACAACCTACACCGGAGTACAAAGAAACACGCCTATTATTAGAGCAGAATAGATAAATATTTAAACATTAAAGATTCGTCAAAAAAATGTTAAGCTTTTACTGGCCTTCTCTTAAACATTAAAATTCGTCTATTTGCTCAAATTAAATAAAAGTAAAAAAATCAGTCAATTTACGTACAATTAAAACTTTTTAACAAACACATTTTATCACCTAAATTAAAAACAAGATAACACATTCTATCTACATAAATGTACCTAAAATCTACAATCTTCCCGGAATTTAATGCCGAGTTATATTAACAACCGGATCTGGTAAAGTTTATACATAACATTAAAATTGTTTTAGCCGCTTCAGTAAGAAAGTCTATTATCTACTGAAAATTATCTTCCCAGGGTTATCTTAACAAAATATTACTTAAATTTAAATTTATTGCAAGAGACTGTATCTAAATACATGTAGTTATATTAAAAGATTTTTTTTAAATGGATAGCGTTATCATGGTAACTGTCAAATAATGTCTGTCGAAATATCCGAATGATGGGAAGGCAAGCAAGATAAAGAATTATCACTTCTAACAACGGTACAATACAAAAATGATGGACGAAACTGTGAAAATCCTTCGTTGGTAAGACAAGTGTGTATGCATGTGAACAGTGGCGTAGATAAGGGGGGGGGGGGTCAAGGGGATCAATCCCCCCCCCTTCGGTCACACATTTTTTTCAACGTGTGTAGTGTTTCATACAAACGTGAAAACATTTTCATTATACCCTTCACTCGTAGAGTAAAGGGTATATTAACTTTGTCATGAAGTTTGTAACGCATCGAAGGAAGCATCTCCGACCATATAAAATATGTATATATATGATCAGCATGACGAGCTGAGTCGATTGGGCGATGTCCGTCTGTCTGTCTGTCCGTCTGTCCGTCTGTCCGTCTGTTGCTACGCGTTTTACTCGGCCAGTTTAAAAGCTATCGAGCTGAAATTTTGCACACATGCTTGTTTTTATTGCAGGCAGTTTGTATGTTCGAATCGCTAAAATCGGACCGTGGGGTCATGGGGCTGCCATACAAACCTAACCCCCCCAATTTGGTTTTTCTAAGAAAAACTTTTTCATGCGTGCACCAATTTCAACCAAATTTCACACAAATGTGTTTCTATTGATAAGACAAAACATATGTAAGAATGGATAAAATCCGACTATGGGGTCATGGGGCTGCCATACAAACTTAATCCCCCAAATTAAGTTCTTCTAAGAAAAAATTTTTCATTTGTGCACCAATTTCAACCAAATTTCATACAAATGTGTTTCTATTGATGCCACAAAACATATGTAAGAATGGTTGGAATAGGACTGTAGGGTCATGGGGCTGTCATACAAACCCAACCCCCCAAATTGAGTTTCTCTAAGAAAAACTTTTTGATTTGTGCACCAATTTCAATCAAACCTCATAAAAGTGCATTTCAGTTGATGCCACAAAACATATGTAAAAATGAATGGAATTGGACAATGGGGTCATGGGGCTGTTATACAAACCCAACCCCCCAAATTGAGTTCTTCTACGAAAAACTTTTTTATTTGTGCATCACTTTCAACCAAAACTTGTAAAAGTGCATCTCTATTGATGCCATAAGACATGTGTAAAAATGAATGGAATCGGTCTATGGGGTCATGGGGCTACCATACAAACACAACCCCCCATTTTAGATCTTCTAAGAAATATTTTTTCCACACCAATTTCAAAACAACTTAATGCGTTCTTGTCAAAACAAAAGAAAATTAAAACGAATGGAATCATACTATGGGACCATGCTCCCGCATCCCCCCAATAGAGTTTTCTGAGTAAATATTCGTATTTTCCCACTTAACCAAAAACACACAAATATTGTTTTATCGACGCCACAGAAGGAAAAGAATGGGGAAGGATTGAACACAAGTCATATGTTCGCCCAAAAAAAACTTTTAGCCCGAGGAGAGTGAAGGGTATTCAAATTTCGGCCGCGCCCGAAATTAGCCTCGGTCTCGTTTTCAACTGCAATATAAAATGTAGCACTTCCTCAAATTTGAATTGTATAATACAAACGTATCGATAGAATAGAAACACTACAGCACAGGGCTTTGCGTTCATCTACTTGTTCACAATGGATTTAGAGTTTTGCACAGGCAAGCCCTACTGAAGTAATCTAGAAGTGCTGCTAGAAAAATGAAATGTAAGCACTTATTGAAAATTTTTTGCCGGCAATCTTAATGTTGGGTTCAAAAATGTAAAAATAATGTGAAACACGGAGTGCTTTTCCATAGATGCGCAATTTCCAATGGGGGAATATACAGTACATAAGATTATCAAGATTTCGTCAGGAAAGTGGAAAGCTACTGCGAAGAGAAAACGTTTGAGTCTATCAACATTATTTTTTAATTTTTTTAAATTGAAATTTGACGAAAGGTTTTATTGTATATAGCAGTGCAAAGCAAGTCGTGACTTTCTCTAGTTGTTCGCAAATTTATTAAATTTAATGGGTGAAACTACACGTGGAACAAAAACGCGAGAACAATACCGAGTTTTATATGAAAATTGGAATTTTTCCTTGCCTTGCTCCTCACGAATCTCTTCCAAGAAAACCGATTTTCCATCTTGTTTTTGTAGACAGACCCAATGAGAAGAACCCTCAAAGCTATAACCAGCCTTACTTTCTATAGAAAATATTGTAGATATTTCCAAAATTGAAAGATATATAGTTTTATGCAGGCAGTGTTTCGAAAACAAATTAACAAACAAACGGACTTCTGTGGTACCCTATGGTTCCCTAAAGATCTCTCAAGGGTTTCGCGAAAAAAAACGATATACAAAGAGCTTTTGACAACAAAAAGCAAACAATCCATATGAAAAAATGTCAGTAAGTTTTCAAATTCCGTAGCTTAGTCTTGTACACTGTACCAGCTGTAAAATATTTGATCAGCATCAGAGACTCGACCGATTTTCTTTCTACTAAAGGAAGTATGTACCAGAAAACGAATGTTTAACAGTCCAAATTTTAGGTTCTACTCACATTTTTGGTATGCTTTTCAAACAATTGGCTGATAGCTATAGGATTTAAAAAATGTATAGCAAATTTATAGCTGCTCACGAATTTCTGAGCCATCGGAAAATTTCGATTTAAAAACACAAAAGCTGTACTTTAACCACATATACTGGGCATTCCCAACAAGCTCTCGTCTTCACAATTTCCATATCCTGGACATTATGACTATATGATTTATTGTAATCCCTGTTTTGAGGTGTTCCGGCGGTACTAGGTGTTCCGTGACTCCAAAATGTTTGGGAGCAACTGATCTAACCCAATTTAAAGCTCTTATACTCCAATCACAGTAGCGAACATTTGTAAGGACATTTTTATACTGCGGGTTCACTCACCATAGTAAAAAAGCCAAAATTATCGATGCAATATTTTCAGGACTCAACTTTTTTCTTATGGCTTAATTAATATGTATTTATTTTGCACCAAAATTTGCTAAAAAAAACTGCGAATTTGAAGTGTACTAAATACTGAAATTCAACATTCGTAAAAGTATAAGTAATCTTGCAAAATGATCCCCCTCCTCTCCGAAAAGCTATCTACGCCACTGATGTGATTTTATTCAGAATTCGGTTTTCCTACTGAACGTTTCTAACATGTCTCCAGTACACTGACCACAGGAACTGAATTTTGTTTTTAATTTCCAACAGCCCAAATTATTATTGGGAGAATCTGATCTTAAGACTTATATATGCATAGCGTTTTTTCATTTTATGGAATTTCTTTTTACAGGTAGTTTATTTTCAAAAGTCTGAAACTATCGGGTTATGGCAGTTGATTCTATTCTATGTGCTATTTATTAATAACCTAAACCTACACGAAAATGTACGCAATACGATCCTAATTCTGTGTTAGCTCATGTAGTAATTCTGGTCAAGTGCAGCGAACCATTTCAAAATATGGGTTTCTAAAGCTCACGATAACAATACGTAAAATCAATGTTAAACGAAAAATATTCTCAATTGTCTTACTTCATACAACATACAACGTTTATGATATTTTATACACTAATCGCTATAGGTATACTTAAATCTTAATCACAACATGCAATTTTAAAACTGTGCAATTTTCAAAGTAATAATTCAAGATAATAATAAGAATAGTTCACGTTGACAATGCAATATTCAGGAAAAGTGTGTTTCTATAAAAACTTACAATGCACAACGCACTAATCTCCCTTGAATTGTTCCGTGTATAGTGTCGTATTAACTGCTTTTCTTTTTAATATCCGAACACTTGTTAAGTTGATTCATGACTGATGATGGTCATATTTCAGATTTAGCATGTGGTCCTGATAAGATTTAAAAAATCCATTGTCACCTAATGATATATTTGTATGTCCGTAGTAGGTATACTATACTATAGGTATAGGCAGGGCCGTCCCTAGGAGAGGGCGAGTCGGGCGGTCACCCCCGGCCCCGCGATTGCATAGGCCGGGGCCTGATCTGAACCCTTTTCATATTCATTGTGTTTAACAATTTGCTCCTATATAGAAACATTTATCGATCAAAACCATTAGAGAAATAAATAATACATACATACAATCGTATGTACAAATTGACAGCATGTTCATTTCTTATTTACTGCCATGAAAGCAAATGAAAGCTTTGTGTTGGAAACAGCAAATTATCGCAAAAGTCATAACGTTACTGTAATTGGCAAGATGAAAGAATTTGGAACGCTTTTCTTCTCTCTAGAGCGTTGCCTTGCATTTATTGGAGAAGGTTTCTCGGCCACATTTTATACGAGTAGTTCAATTCCAAACTGCGTTTGCGTTCGGAACTTGTTATTTCCGTTTGTGTATTTCCTTCCCGGAATATGTACCTAACTGATTATTTTTCGAAAACGTCAATTTGCGGTCATATTTTACTTTTATTCAAGGGAATATTTTTATGTGAAATTTATCCAAAAACTGTGCTGTTTAATTTCATAGCCTTTATCGAAAAAAATTGTGGCTGTATTTGACTTTCTTTATAGTGAAAAACTTAATTGGCTTAATAGATATGAGTGGTCTCTATCCCGACCGGAGGTGGCCGGAAGTACGAAATCGGTGCCGCCAAGGTTCGGAAAAGAAAAGTTCGAGAGGAATTTCAGAACTCGCAGGAGGGTGCCAAACTGAAATTTATTTAGACTTCCAATCAAAACGCTAACGAAAGTCCGAAACAACATCCAGCGCGTGAAAACACTGAGAATCTGGACACTGCTGGGTCCAGATTCCGTGGTTGAAACGGATGAAATATCTGAAAATACCACCTCAAAAGCACCTGAAAGTACGAATACCTTAGGAATATTTGACTCGAGTGACCTCGGAACGTGGCCAAAATTTATTAACAACCAGACAAGAAATTTTCTGATAGAGATAGGGCCACCGCCGATTCTCATGGGACATGATTTTCCAAAAAATGCATTGTGAATGGTGAAAAGGTACAAGAAGTTGGCTAGTTTACTCGATTTATAAAGATGCGGTGTATTGTTTCACATGTAAATTATTCAACGTAGGGTCTAATTTATGAGATAATGGTTTTCGTAAATGCACAAGAGAAACTTAGAGCACATGAAAGGTCCACTGACCATAAAAACATTACACAGAATTCGTCGAATTGGAAACATGGCTAATTAAAAACACCACTATAGATAAAAGTATCGAGGACCAGATAAATACAGAACGAAAACATTGGAAATGTTCTTGCTCGAATCGTTGCGGTGGTGGTTCAATATTTGGCGGAAACGAATTCCGCCTTTCGTGGATCCTCGTCCACAATTTACAAAAAAAAAATAATGGCAACTTCCTCAAACTAATAGAAACGCTGGGTTCTATTGAATTTTGAATGATACAAATGAAAAATAGGTTTTTAAAACGAAAATCCAGAATGAATTATGTACTGAATTTCGACGAAATTTGATTTTATTTTCATTTTAATTCATATAAAGTTATGGTTTCGAAAACATATTATGTACCTATGTATTTTGGAAAAAAGGGGCCCCGCATCGTGATTTTTTAACGGGCCCCGCGAATCCTTGGGACGGCCCTGGGTATAGGTAGTCAACATAGAGAAAGATAAGAGTGCTTTAAAAATGAGCGCTAGACTCAGTAGCGCATACAATTACAGTCATATCTGTTTAGTTTAATTTTGTCTCTATTAGACTTCACTAAACATTATCTTCCAATAGTAATAGGATCACTTTTTATCGTAAAACAACCGAATAATAATCCAATAATGGCATTTTGTGCCGCTTTTGAATCCATTAGAAGCACTAAATGGTTCGGAGAATTCATACATCATGAATGAGTAACTTATATCATCCTTTGCGTTTGCTACGAACATCAAAAGAATAAAAATTTATAACAACTATAGGATGTTTATAAAAGGACTCTGATTGAAAAACAGCTCCACCCTAGAATCGAACCCATAACAATACAATCGTATTTCCCGAAATATTGCTGATTCAGAAGCACTACATTTGATTGTTATTAACTACATTTCAGGCAATGATTGCTTTTTATTTATTTATTGATGATTTAACGGACATTTGTCCTTTTACATTATTGTACAAATATGCTGTCTTATTAAATTCAGTGAATATAATTCAATATAAAATAATTTACTGCTAATAAAAAGTAATAATAAAAATGACAAAATAAAAAAAAAATTAAAAAAAAGCAAATACGAGTAATTTAAAAGTTCCTATAAAATATGGTGAACAAAAAAAAACTATCAATCATTGGAGTGAATTTTGTTTGTGGATCAAATTAAAGCTCTATTATGCCGCACATACATGGAGAATCCGAATCAATTTTTTTGATGCTTCGTTCTGTCAAACTCCATATAAAAAAACGGCTGGGCAAGTTGTCATTTTTGATATGGAGTTTGACAGAACGAAGAATCCAAAAAATTGATTCGGATTCTCGAGTGTTTGCGTCCTAAGCGTCCCAATTCATGCTTTGTATTCCTCATTCTGTCGAATTCACACATTTTCTTTGTGTGTATGTCAAATTCACACATTTTCTTTGACAGAACAAAATTCAAAAAATTCAGATATACGGAATCCAACGAAACTCCATATAAAAAAATGACAGCTGGGCAAGTTGTCATTTTTTTTATATGGAGTTTGACAGAACAAGAAATCCAAAAAATGGATTCGGATTGACCGTATGTGGGCGGCCTTAGACTCTCCACCAAAAATTAGATAGTTCAATAGGATCAAAATTAGGATAAGCTCGACACATAGGGACTTACCATTTTTTTTTTGTCTGTACTAAACCGAATCAAATCAGGTTGGGGTCACGATTTACAGGAGGTATCCTTAGTTATGATCAACTTAGTTATGATTCAACTAGTTTTTGCTGAAGAGTATAATGGGACTCTCCAATAACATTATTTTCAAAAGTTCACATAGGGGAGACAGACAGAGTAAATCAACTATATTTGATTAAAAATATTACCTCAACCTTTCGTTTAATGCAATATATATAATATACACGGCATTTCGTCTGGCATTCCTTTTCTATTGCGAATTAAATCTTAAGTAAACCATTGCTTGCTTTATAATTAGTTTTAGTTTAGCTTATCACTATTTTCAATTTTCGAATAGACTTTCTTCGAAAATTTTCTAGAAACTGAATGAAAGATAATTTTATTTAGAAACTATTTTACAGCTTTACAGACCCGGAATATTAATTTTCTAAACTTTACAGACAGAGAGCCACATTTAGGAATTTAGTGATTAATTCTTGAAAGAGCTGATTTTTTTACTTACTTTTACTAGTTACTTACTGTTTGGGAGATGGTACGACTCGTAGTTTGTAGATCTTCCTAATTAATTAGCTATGACAGACTTCTAGTCGCTATTTTACGAAATGGAACTCTTTTGTGGTAATTCAAACATGATTCTTCATAAATTTCCACAACAATTTTTCTAATGCAATAAATGCAAACTGAAAATTAAACCATTTTCTTAGGACGATACTTATAAAAATATTATTTGAAATAACAAAAAATAATGAAAAGCAAAGCCCAGCATCCTCATAAATTATGACTTAATAATTTTACCAGAATAATAAACCTGATCAAAAACAAGTTCAAACAATCTTCAGAAAACCAAAGCGATAAGCCTACAGTTAATGTCCCGACAGTTTACAGTACTACTGATAGAATCTAAGAACAGAAAGGTACAGTGAAAAGAAAGACTTTGACATATTTGAGTAGAGATTTGTCATTAAAAGAACGTTGGGTCCTTTGCATTCGACGTTGCTTAAAATTAACATGAAAATGTTGGAAATTTTGCCAGTCGACTTTTTAATGTCAATACACGATAATTTTTATTAGAATAAAGTCCTTCAACAATTTTCGAATTGATTATTTAGCGCAGTCCTAAAATTCATATAAAACGTGGGGAAATTAACTTCTAGAGAGGTGTACTTTTGTAATCTAAATACATACGTGAATACTGGAAAGCAACACACAATTTGATCTAATACACGACATTTAGGCCAGTCAATAAACCGAAAAATAAGGCGTTAGGTCGCAAAAAATTGCTCGGCTCTGGTTTTTTGGGATATTGTTAGGATAGATACCAGAAGTGTACCACCAAGTTTGCAACTTCGAAAAACCTGTGCTAACCCCGTGACCCTCAAAAAACCTCAAAATTTTCGGACTTTTTTCATATTTTTGTTTGTAATTTCTAAAAGGTGCTTCCTACAAGTAAGTTGTCCACTGCACTGTTAAAGCTAAGAAAATTTTCTTTAATTTGAAAGTAACTCCAGCTTTGTAGGCGCAAAGGATCCCAAGATACAGCACTTTAAACATTGTTTTTTGAAATTGTAATTTCAGTCATGATCCGAGCTGAATATCGGCTTAAATGCGCATTTTACAGAGAAAGTCGTGTGACATGAAGCTATAAACCAGTTCCTTAGCTGTATATATGTCGGAACGAATGGAATCAGACCATGGGGTCATAGGGCTGCCCCTGAAAATTAGGTTCTTCTAAGAAAAACTTTTTCTTTATGTACCAATATTAACCAAACTTCACCCAAGTATGTTCCTGGTTAAGCCTCAAAAAATATCTAGGAACGGATGAAATCGGAACGCTACGTTATAGGGCTGTCATACAAACCAACCTTTGGAAATTAGGTTCTTCTAAGAAAAACTTTTTCTTTATGAACCAATCTTAACCAAACCAAACAAACCAACCCCTGATAATCAGGTTCTTTTAAGAAAAACTTTTTTCTTTAAGAACCAATTTTAACCAAACCGCACCCAAATGTGTTCCTAGTAAAGCCTCAAAACATATCTAGGAATGGATGGAATCGGAACATTACGTCATAGAGCTGTCATACAAACCTCAAACAATTTTGAATTCATGAATTAAAACAAAAAATATTTTCCAAATTATGCCGAATTGACCATTTATGGATTTTTAAATAAATAAGAGGCGCGACAATCCAGCATTGGGCTAAGACCGCAGGATGTGCTAGTGACATCCTATTTCCAAGATCTTAACTGCTTAGGGGATTTATAATTGTTTCTACCCATTTTTTAATACAACAAATAAAACACTAATCCACTAACAAAACCACCATAAAAAAACTTAATTATATTTGAGTTTTTAATTTTCCTCTTTTTTATATTTTTATGGGTGAACTTATAATTATTTTGATCACTGTATGCATAAACCTAGAAATTTCGACTCCTATTCCAAAACCTGATATGTATTAGGTTTTGGAATAGATGTACATATTTGAAAGATTACTTACGGGCGGGGGCGTTCAATTATAAATATCAGTCAGATCCTTGGTTAACACAAGCAATTGTGAGCAAAGGCTTATTCAACAATTCTCAATTATTGAACTCTACGACACGTACAAGTATATTTTTTTTTTTATTTATTATTCATATTGACTAAATATCATCCGAATCACATGGTTTAGAAAAAAGTATTATTCACCGCACCAGAAAATACAATACGTACATTATATGTAAAAATAAATCCTTTTTTAAGTGCACTTCACCGAATACCAATTCAAGTTCTCTTCACAAACCGGTTAAACCGACACCGAACGAAAAACATTTTAATTAAATTTGAGATACAAATTATTTTGTTAGTTTCAAAACAAACTATGTAACACTCGATTCGTGAAACATTCGTTTGGTTGTAAACTTAATGCACACTAGACACTACACATTCAGTAGACTCTCTGGCACTTTTGTAAATTTTAATCATAAATTTACGACAAGGTACATTTCATTTCACTCCCCCCAATCAACGTGACTCTATTATTTTTGTATTTATTGTAATTCACTACGTAACAAATAATATAATTATCATGCAATAAAGTTGGTTAAGCCATTTTTAGATCTATCGCGAATACGAAGACAGTACCTTGTCAATCAATTGCTGCGCTGATCATAGATCGATAGCACTACGCGAGTACGGTTACGATGCGTTTGAAAATATAACTACCGGCAGAAAGCAGACCTTAAATTAGCGGATGTATACACAGGTACCACCATAAAGACACTCGCAAGTCGCAAACATGACTCTTGGTTATACCTTCGAGCTGTCAGGAGCTTACTGCTATTATGTATATGGATACCTGGTTGTAAGTCAGCTATGGAAATTTATGGGATTGATTGTTTTTTCGTCACCAGAGAAGAACTGATATTACTGGTTTCGATTTTCTTAAATTTTAACAGTATAAATTGAAAAATATCGGACAGATAAATAAGATAATCATTTTATAACACACTTACAGCTAGTCTTCATTTCTAAACAAGAAAAACCTAGAGCCGCAAGGGAATCCTTAAAAGTTCTCTAAGATCATAATAGATTACATTTTTTTTTAATTCGCATTTGCTAGTCTGGCTGGTCTAGCGGTTAGTGCGCTTACCTTCGGTGCACAGGCTCATGAGTTCGAATCTCACCGTGTTCCATGGTGCTTTTCGAACTCACGAGCTTTTGACAGACTATGATCTCACTCAGATGTTAAACGAGTACCCATTTATGGGGATAAATAACACTGCTGAGCGTGATGCTGATCTCATTACCTCATCAAAAAGCAGATAAGATCTTGGAAATAGGATGTCACTAACACATCCTGCGGCCTTAGTCCAATGTTGGATTGTCGCGCCTGTTATTTATTTTATTTATTTATTTATTTGCTGCTACTAGATATATTTTTATATTTTAATTGTTAGTTACTATAATTAGGCTTACGAAGATAATAATATTATTAAATGAGGCAATTCTTACGTATTCCCTTGGACTTCTTCCTAAGTCACAACAATAAATTCCACCCTTACTGTTAATCTTTCGAATAATGGAACTTGCATTTATTAGCCGAAGAAACGGAAAACTAAAATTCTGCATAATTAATAAAATTTAAAAATTGATTTATTTTTCAATTACCTTTCATATTTTCGCTTTTTTTTGTAAGTATGTACATACATACATGTACATACTTTTCATCAGCACTGTTAAATCTCTGTCTTTTCGTATGATAACTTGATAACACAGCAAAAACAACAGATGATGACGGAGGTGTTTTGAAGCGATGGTATTAGCTATTTTCCATTTATAGTTCACGGACAAATATGATACGCACCCATGTAGCTATATCCTGTGTATAAATACTCTTTTGAAACGGACGAAAAGCATACTTACCTGGCGCAGGGGTTACCGTGATCATCAAGGCGGTTCCCCCGGAGTGAGGCTTGTCCATTGCACATTGGGATGAGTTGACCTCCGCGATTATCCCTAATGCGGATAACTCGTGCGTGAAATTTTTGGTAGCCGGGAATGGCGTTCGCGCCGTCCCGACATAAATTATTCTCAACAGAAAAAAATGTGGAGGAGGAGGGGAGGATTTATGGTTCTCGTTTTCATATTTGTCATCGGAAATGATTGGGTGGGTTATTTGATTTTCTTGATCGTACATTACGATTTAAGGAGGCATAGTTTTACTATGCATTAATTAGATTCGTAGTACCAAAGTTAAATGTCGAAAAAAATTAACGACCATCACAATGATAGACCTACTGTATCTCTTTGATAATAGTAGGCAAATAACGGATGTGAAAGATTTTCTCCCAATAAAGATGATAATAAATTATTGACGAAATGCAACAACACTCCTTTCAATTAAAAAATAATAATTAATTATTTAAAAAAGGACATCCCTCTTATTTCCACACTCGTGAGCAGTGGTGGCCAACTTTTTTCAAGTCACACCCCCTTTTGCGAGGAAGGGTCTGATGCCCCAAAAGTAGACAAGCAATGAGCAGGTGAAACATTTTTTCTATCTTATGGAAGGGTATTCACAGTTGATGGTTCTCTCCGATAAATAAATGTTTTAGCCAAATCTTTTTTTACACACTGCATTAAAATATAAATATATAAATTCTAAAAATATAGTTTTTATTTTCAATATTACTGATGCTCGTCTTCCCTGAGAGCATACAAAAAACAATAACGAAATCGAATTTTAATCGTTTGCACGATGAAGTGATACCCATGTACATCCCTAGAGACATATTCAATTTCGAGTTTTTTTTTGTAGGGGAGGTAGCGGTAGATGGGTAATATCTGGTCCACTTTTAATCTTTTATAAAGACTTTCCACAGCTGCAATTTGACACAAATTTTAAAATTTTTCGAACTTTCTATCGAAATGTATGGCATGATATACTGATATACTACAACTTGAAGTATACAATTAGGCATACCTATATACTACCGAAAGGTATGGCAGGAGTAAAGTATTAGGAAGGTATCATTTGTACGGTAGGTAAGAGATCACTTGGTCCTACTTGACCCATTTTCAATACCGCCAAGATTTTATCAAGGTTGAGTTGGTAACCATTGTAAGTTACCATCTTATGGGTAAAGGGCATAAGAACCAAAAGTCAAACTTTTATCCATACTTCCACAATCTTCCGAAAATTCATTCAAACTTGACATGATCAACGCTAATTTGCAAGCATGGCAATTGATTGAGGAGTATTCTGTCATGTCATGGCTATGAGGCTGCAGTGTTCATATTTTACCAAACAATTTTCAATATCATATGCAGATGTGTTCTGCTCAGTGTGCCCAAAGTACGTAAGGGGCAAATATGGTTCACTCCTGCTGTACATAAAATGCTAAGGAAAAAATATCGCGCACTTTCCATTTGCTGGCGCTCTTAAAATCACTCAGATTTTCTTGTATTTCGTGGCCTCCGTTCTAAGACCAAAATAAAAAAAAAAAACTTGTTTCAAATGCCCGTACGCTCTCCATGTATCTCCTAAGCCAGTCTTCTTGTGTGGTTTTCAAAAATCTACACTCGCCTGCTTTCTGTCCATGTATCTCCTAAGCCAGTCTTCTTGTGTGGTTTTCAAAAATCTACACTCGCCTGCTTTCTGTCCTTCGTCAGGAGTTCCCCAGGGATCAATCCTTGGTCCACTCCTTTTTCTATTCTTCTTGAATATTCTTCCCCCACTTCTTAATTGTTAGGCCGATTATTGCAAATTGTACACAAAGGTTAATAACTGAACTGAACATTTCCAAATGCTCAGTAATGGCTTTCTCACTAAAGCCTTCTTTTTTTCCATTTGTATATGAAATTAACCCCATTCCCCTTAAAATTTCTTCCTCAGGAGTCGAATTTGATCCGAAGCTTCGGTTCTCTGAACATTATTCTGACATTATTACGCCGCACACATACGATCCATCCATGAATTCACCATGGATTGCATGGAGTTTCTAAAAAAAATCTGCCAAGGACTTCTTCACACTATCCTTTCCAACAAAATTAACTTCCGCGTTGCTTCATAACACACGATCTTCGGCCATTTTTGAGCATCCATTCACTCAGGACCGGATCTACTATATGTGCAGATTGTGCATTTTAACATGGCGTCAATTCAGAGGGGCGCTAATCCCATTAAGATCAAGTTAAACAAACGATTTCATAAAGATGCGTAGAGCATATTCCGGTGCGCATTTCTCTACAAAGTTTAAAGTCCTAACTATCCCCGTTTGGAGGTTAGAGTCGCCCAAAAATCCTACACAAGCTGCAAATTTTGACCGAAATTTTCCAAAATTTCGATTTGAAAACATAAAAATTTACATTTTTTGTTGAACCTATCGGCGACTCTAACTTCTAATTAGTGATCTAGGACACTCAACTTTGTAGAGAAATTCGAAATATTCGAAAATATCGATTAGATTTGAGGCGCCCAAAATTCCCACATAAAGCGCGAATTTGAACCCAGTTTTATATTTTAAAATCGAAATTGTTGAAAATTGGGGTGTTGAGACCCGATGAGGGGGATATTCTCTACAAACTTGAGAGTCCCAAAATTTATCATTTTGGGAAATATTTATTTTCAGACAACAATCTAATAATATTTACCTCCCGAACTTATTAATGGGATGACAGTGGAAACTCGATAGCTCTAAGTCGAAGGGAAATGTATTTTACTTCGAGTTTTGGAGTTTCCTAGTTATGGAGTCTTACTAAAAGAAAATATCGAGTGCCTTCTCTTATAATCTTATGTGCATTTTATTAGAAATTTCACAACGAAAAGCGACCGCCGAATTTGTAATAAATTTCTTGATGCCTAAAGACTCTACGAATGAACGAAATGTAACTCGGATACTCATTTTGTGTTATTTTTCAGCGAATTGAATAAGTGGACGACAGGGTAATGGGACTGAGATAGAAACTTCACTTCAAGGATAAATTCTGCTTATAGTAATTTAGTTTCTTAGGCAATCATAACCAAACCTCACCTCTACAGAAGTCATTTGACTTTCCCACACAAGCACAGAGCGCCATAGAACCTAGAACCGGCACTGCACTCACTCCACTCTCTGTCTATATGAATTAGGTCTATGCTACTATGACTATACTATGACAGATTTATAGAGCTTGGTCCTTTTTTCCAACTCTTTTTGAAACGACTACTGTCTTCCAAACTTTAGTCATATGGTTTGGATTAACTAATTTCTATCTATACATACATATAATGTATTCTCCTATTATGTATTTTAAATTACTTCATTACTGTTAAAGGATGCTGCTTCCTGTTTTGTAATTAGATTCAAATAAATCAATGCTCTGGACTGGATATATCGAGCGATCTCCTTTGCCATTGCTTGCAAAACAATAATTATGTATACGGCAGGCAGAGAGTATGCAATATGCAAGTATTTTCCCAGTTCATTGACAATTGACGACATGAGTGCCACATTTACTTTGTATGTACGTACAAATCATGATCCATGAAAAAATACATTTTTTTACAACACGGACAGAAACTATTTTTATTGATTTATTTTTCCCTACCTGCAGCATTTTACCAAAAAGATATGAACTCACTGTATGGTTCAATGTCACACATGTATGCCATTTGAAATCCTTGAATTCTCTATCCCTATTGTAATTGCATTTTAGTTTGGCACATTATATGCGCATCCTGAAAATTTCCTCTTTCTCAATACAGGATTGAATATCAGAATGGGCAATGCATGTTTTTCTTGTCCGATATGATTCGTACTCATGTAAAGTTTTTGTCAGTATAAATACTCTGTGATGAGGATGTGAAGGCATACTTACCTGGCGCAGGGGTTACCGTGATCATCAAGGCGGTTCCCCCGGAGCGAGGCTTGTCCATTGCACATTGGGATGAGTTGACCTCCGCGATTATCCCTAATGCGGATAACTCGTGCGTGAAATTTTTGGTAGCCGGGAATGGCGTTCGCGCCGTCCCGACATAATATTTTCCTAACAATAAAACAGCATTTGGAAAAAGCTGTGATCGATCCATGTATATTTATTTTTATGCATGCATGAATATCATATCGATCGAAATTCTTTAGGCTTCCATACACAGATGTATTTTCCCGCCAACACTATCCCAGGTCCCAGCCAGGCTTGCCAACTCTAGCTAAAAGTAAGTAGATCTACTTACTTTTTCGCATTGCTACTTACCTACTTACTAGTCACTCAATTCTACTTACTTCTGGTAAAAATTCTGAACCGATGTTTGTATTGCATTCTTTCAATGTAAATACGATTCCATTACCAACATTACAAAACCTTCTTTGTCTAAAGCCCTGAAGTAAAAAAATCTCCATTATTACTCGGTCGCCAGCGATATTATGAATTTAATTGATTTGAATCAAAGAGTAAATGTATAGCACTGTTCCCACTAGTACGAAGCGCAATACCCAAAACCACCTTCACTAGAAGCCGGGAAGCAGCAATACATGCACACAAAACGAGCCTATGAACATGTCGTATATACCCCAGCAAACAATTTTATCGTTTTTTTTCGAAAAATCACAAAAATGATACGAAAACGATATCATTCAAACGAAAAATTTATCGTAAACTTGTCTCCTCGACGAAAAATCGCTTTATCGTCATCAATATGACAGGAATGTGACTCCTATTAACGAAATATCGTCTTATTATTGCAAAGATGATAAAATAGTAATTCCTCACAACGAGAGAATTATGAAATTGTCAAAAAATAAAACGAGTAATTTATTCCCATAATTTGTAATCTTAGATAGCTCAGGTGTAGGACGTAGGACTACGAAACATTAGATGATAGGTTCGATTCCCAGTAGAAGCAAAATGTAAAAAGGTAAAATTAAAATAAGTTAAAAAAAAAGTTAAAGATAAAATAGAAGAAAAAAAAAATATAAAAAAACGGAAAATAAAAAATAAATAAAATTTTTTCACTTTTTCTATGTATTAGTCTATTATCGCCAAATTATCATCCTGGCGAATTAATATCGGTCACTATTCCTTCCCGAAGGGAGTGACGACTTTAATCAGAATTCGATATGAAATTCGAGAAATGTTTTCGAGCAGGCGAATTGGATTCGTATCGCGGACGATAGAAATTGTTTGCTGGGACGTTGCACGATGCACTAACACAAGCACAGCGCATGTAAAAAAACCGTGTCTGCTCTGATAAAAATCGCGAAAACATGTGGAAAATTCACTTTTTGTCGGGATTTTGTTCTTTCACTGCATTCTAGACACTTTAATTCACGACACATTCCACTTTTCGCGACGAAAATCGACCGGGAACCAATACTTTTCGTGTAAAGTTTGTCGCGACCCAACCCGATTTGCCTTTACCGCAATGTAAATTTTCGATCTGAACAGGC
This sequence comes from Microchrysa polita, assembly GCA_949715475.1. Classification (NCBI taxonomy): domain Eukaryota; kingdom Metazoa; phylum Arthropoda; class Insecta; order Diptera; family Stratiomyidae; genus Microchrysa; species Microchrysa polita. The sequence goes on along the minus strand of OX454415.1, from coordinate 125,055,309 downwards.
CTATGATTTGGCGCTTAAGTATATGAACGTGTTCTGCTTCCGGGCTTTGTATAAAGATGGTTTTGGCAATACCCCTGGCCGATTTTCTACTTTATAGCTTTGTATGTAGATGGTTTTGCAAATTTAAAAAATCGGCGCCAAATGCCCATTTTGGATAATTATTTTGCTTTTATAGCAAGAAGTGTTCGCCAATTACTACGAGTTTTGGGAAGAATATTCTATGAAGTCTTAAAGTGTTAAAATTGTTAGTTGGGTTTGATAATATGATTTTCCTTTTCCTCTCTTCCTTAGCCTGCATCTAAACTGGCTGCTGAATGGAGGCGCGTCCATCCGAGGCAGCTTGTCCATAGACCAACCAATCACCGAAAAGCTCGAAGACAGACAAATTGATTGGTATTGCCATGTTCAAAGGCGTCCGCCTGAGAACCCCGCAAAGAAAGCGATATCATTGGAAGTTTCACTTGATGGACCTAAGGCCAGAAGCAGACCGAAGTACACCTGGATGTGTCAAATGAAATGGTCTCGGCGATGACACGATCCAAGATAGAGCTGCCTGTAGAAATATGCTAAAACGGACGATGTGCCTACACCGCAAGTCGAGCAACGCGAAACCATGGAGCGGTATAAAGAACGAGGCAAGGAAGAAGAAGAAGAAGGAGGCGCGTCCAAAAACTGGCATGGCGGACTGCCTTAGCATCTACACTAGCTACCATATGGAGGCTGACAATGACATAACCAAACTTTCATTTAGTTATCAAAACAGGACTCTGCGCGTTTAAATTTTTACTCGGCCATTCAAGAATTATTTAATTCCCCACAAAAAATGAACAAAAGTTCCAAAATTGTCACTTTGAATTCGACCAGCGGTTGTCAAAGCGTCAGCTGGTATGTGATTGAGTTGCCATATTGAATATTAAAACTTGACGGCCAACCAAATGGCAGTCAGTTTGGATGCAATGACAACTGCCAGTTGGTAGCATGTGCTGCCATTTGGCGGTGTGGATGGACCTTTAGGATTTTGCAGCTTTCTTTTTTAAATGAAACGTTGCAGCGCAGTAATTGTTTTAGTAGAATGTATTAATGCGTGTTTTTTTCAATCTACTTACTTTTATGCCTTTCTACTTACTTTTCCGCAAAAAAACTACTTACTCATCGAATAAATGAGTTGGCAACACTGGTCCCAGCAAACAATTTCTATCGTCCGCAATACGAATTCAATTCGCCTGATAGAAAACATTTCTCGAATTCGGATTAAAGGCGTCACTCCCTTCGGGAAGGAATAGTGACCGATATTAATTCGCCAGGATGATAATTTGGCGATAATCGACTAATACATAAAAAACGTAAAAAAATATTATTTTTTTTATTTTCCCTGTTCTTATTTTTTTCTTCTATTTTATCTTATTTTAATTTTACACTTTGCTTCTACTGGGAATCGAACCGGGCACCTATCGTTTCATAGTCCTACGTCCTACACATGAGCTATCAAAGATTACAAATCTATATATATAAAAATGGACGTGTATTTCTGTCTGTTGCCAGCAAACTTCTAAACCACTGGACCGATTTGGATGATTCTTTTTTTGTTTTACCAGTCTTACATTGGAGAAGGTTTATGGACCAAATTTTTTTTGAAAATATCAAAGGAAGTGGTGGTAAATATCGAAATTCCATTTTGTATGAGAGTCACCTGTTGTAATCAAGTTTTCATTGGCAACATTTAAATTCACTAAATATGTATTTAGTTGTCATTGGATCAACTACAGTGTCGCTCCGAAAAATCGTATTCAAGATGGCTGCGTTTTTACGTACATACATCCTGGATATTGGTTACAGGGATTTCAGAATCAATTTCCTACTACTGCGGAAATCCGTCGATATCTCCGCAATCCTTTGGCGGAGTGACACGATTGAGGTATCGCCAGACTCGCCACAAAATTGCCTATAGGATCATTGGACCCTCTTCTCCAATCAGTGCACAGGGTGGTTAGAGATAACCGTCAACTTGGATGTTGGCCATCTCCGCAATTCTTTGGCGGAGCGACATTATTGAGGTGTCGTCGGACTCACCACCAAATTGTCTAAACGTTAATTGGACCTTCTTTTTCAATTAGAGCACAGAGTGGTCGAAAATCCGTCGATATCTCCGATAAATTGCATTCAAGGTGACTACGTTTTTACGTACACACATCCTGGATGTTGTCACAGCAATTTCACAATCAACTTCGTACTACTTCGAAAATCCGTCGATATCTCCGCAATCCTTTGGCTGAGTGACACGATTGAGGTGTCGCCGGACTCGCCACAAAATTGTCTAAAGGGTCATCGGAACGTCTTCTCCGATCAGTGCACAGGGTGGTCAGAGATAACCAGTGGCGTGGCGTGAGTTTCAAACCTGGGGAAGCAACACTGTTCCGGACAAATATATTTGCGTTTTTTTGTGTTTTATTTTTTTTTATTTTTTTTTGTTTTTTTTTTTTTTTATTTTTTTTTGTGTTTTTTTTTTTTAATATAGGTCCATTCCTCCAGATGAATGCAAAAGTACATTCTCGAAAACACCCTTAACATTGACGAAGATTCTAACATTGATAGGTTTAATAACATATTTTTCATTTCATAATCGATAAAGAGACTAAAGGAGAGCAAAAAAAAAATAATCCAGTAGGTAAAACAGAACTGAAAATGATTGAATTTCATTAGAATGTTCAAGGAATTGAATTGAAACATAAATCTTAGTTAATTTTTAATTAACTATGATTTATATTTTAATTCAATTCTTCTTTCCTTAGACGCAAATTCATCTATAATTTCATTATAGAAATGCTCATCAGAGAGACAGGTTTTAAGCATGACTTTCTCAATTGAGAGTAAAGACAAACCAGATAACCTTTGCTCGGATGTGGAATTTCTGGAATATGTCAGAATCCTTTTGAGTGTAGAGAAACTACGCTCCGCCGATGCACTCGTAACTGGCAAAGTCAAAACTAGCTTGAGTAATTTGAAAGTCTGAACAAAGCTAGTCTCCAAATTGTTTTTTAAAAAATATTCCAGCATTTGAAGATATGACTTTCCAAAAAGATCATCATCGGAAAATAAAATACGCAGCTCAGTTTTCAGGGAAATTTCTTCAAAAATCCCTGGATAGGCCTCCAAGAGGCTATCGAGCAAATCATTGGGAAAATTAGTTTTATATAATTTAAATTTTGCGCAATTCAGAATTTCAATAAATTTAAATACATTTAATGATTAAAATCGTCTTATAATTTGCTGATTAAGGATGTCAATGATTTCGGAAAACAATTGCTTAAAAGATAATTCCATATTGTCTGACCCATCAACAGTATATCTTCCCCTTTTGCGCTGCGGTTGAGAGTCACATTTCGAAGAAGTTTGCGCCCAAATATCTGAAAAACGGGTTCTTAAATCTTGTAGTTGGCTTTGAAACTCTTTGATTTTCGTACTACAGAAGCCTAAATCGCTTTGTTTGCGCTGAAATATTTCGAAAAGTATGTCCGTTTGGGGAAAAATTTTCGAAAACATGGTAAGCAGGAAGTTAAAATTGAAATCATAAAGGAGTACAGAAAGGCCACGAGCACTATTAATTGTTTCAGAATCCCAGATACCATCTCCATTATCGGTTATGTGATCGAAAAGAATTTTTAAATTGTCAAGGTTCTCATAAATTGTCAAAACAAGTCTTCCATTAAAATTCCATCGAGTTTGCGAGACTCTCGGGAGTCTTCGTTTAACAAATGCGTCCAGAATTGCGGTACGTTTTGTGGAATGGGTGAAAAACGTAGAGAATGCAGTAATTGATTGAAAAAATATCCGACATTCGCGGATTTTATTGCATGATTGGGAAAGAACGAGGTTTAAACGATGCGCAAAACAGTGAATAAAGTGTGCATTAGGAAAGGATTCTTTCACACGTGCCTGTAATCCGTTTACCTCTCCAGCCATTACTGAGGCCCCATCATAACTTTGGCATACTAGTTTGCATCCATTTGCGTACCTTTCCATAATATCAACTACGTGCTCATGTAATCGAACTGCAGTCCTATCATCTGAAATATTTTTGAAACCAAGAAACGTCTCCTTAATTTCATTGGAGGGTGAAATATACCGCAATGTTGTTGACAAAATAGAGCGGCATGAAATGTCCGTGGTTTCGTCACAAATAATCGCAACAAATGCTGCTGTATGAATTTCGCCAATTATTTTTCTTTCCAAGCAAAAGGAAGTTGCTGCAATCAAATCATTTTGAATGTAGTTGGAGAGACCCGAAAATACTGACGCCGATTCCAAATGCTGTTGCAATTCAGGGTTATATTTAGCTAACAGATTAACAAGCTCAATATAATTTCCCCGATTCATCGACTCCGAATTTTCATTATGGCCTCGAAAAGCCTGCTCCTTACATGATAAGTGGCAAACGACGTCAATGAGTATTTTGATAATCCCTCGATTCTTTCTAACAATTTCATTATGTTTTATAATTGATGACCTGTATTGCATATCCATTAACCCTCATCCAGCGGGATAGGTACAGGTGTACCTTTTTCGTTTTTAAAACACCGTAACTTTTTTGCTATGGGTCCCATCGGGTTGAAATTTTCTGACATCTCTACGATTTTAGTTTAAAATATGTATTCCAAATTTCAGAAATGTGTGACCACCCATCCCCAAGTTAGGGAGCAAAATTAATCTTACACCCTTTAACGGCGGCAAAGGTACATTTGTACCTTCATATATTTTGTATGAAAGAAAATTTACAAAAAACGAAAATAAAATATTTTTGGTGAATGCTCATGCTTAGAGAGATTTATTATAGCATCAATAAGTTGAGAATCGAGTGATGTAAAGAAGTATTTGATTTACGAATTTAATTTGTAATGATCAAGGTCCTTGGAGATATCGATCTATAAGGACTAGGCTAACTCATACAGCGGTTTTTGGTTATTTGACATCAATCTTTTACTGGCATACCAAACTTTTTAAAGTAATGGCTTGGGGCAACCAATACAATGTATTACGCCTTCTTTTCCCCATAACATCTAGTGAAAATTAGGTTTGTAACAAATGCTAAAATTTTGGATTTTAGCGGTTGATTTTCTTTACCACAAATTCCCATAATTTGTATTTCATCACCTAATATTTATTATTTGTGTAATTCGGGACCTCCACCCGAGTTCCTTTTGAAGTTTCAGCTGAAAACCAGCAGAAGCATCCAACCAAATTTCTAAATGGATGTTTGGGTGGTACATAAACTTGGTTGAATTGTACGTCGGTACCATATATAGATACCGATAACTGCTATAGAATATGCCACATGTCTTCGGTTTCTTGTTTTAATTTTTCAATCGATCCTTGGATTTAATAACATATACGAGCAAATATATTACAATTAACCAACAACAATCACAATTAAAATTTTAGATATTTTTCTACTATAGGAATTGGCCTGAGTTTAGATTTACAAAGATTAGAGACTGAAAATTACACTAGCCGATTCTACTTGCTTGTTGCTTGACAGGACCTTTCTTTCGTATAATAACACATTTACTCATTTCTCCAATATATTTATTGCTTCAAATATTGTTGTTTTATGGAAAATAACGAGAATGTGATAATTATTGACGTTTTTTAGTTAGCGATAACGGGTTCTAGTAACAGAATAATATATTGGGGGTAGGGGGGTAAATTTTAACCAAAGACTCCACAATTCGCAAATCAAACATACCAAATTCTTCTAAAATCATTAATGACTTAATTTGAACCGTTTTCTACTTTTCATTTGTAAATCAATTTTAGATTTCGTCAAATTAAAATTCCAAACAACCCATTTTTTCAATTTTCTTTTTAAAATTTTGCCTATTTCCTAAATTTACCCAGTCCAAAAATTAAATCCACATAAACCCGAGAGAAATTATCGCCAAAACGGGCGATGTGCCTACACCGCAGGTCGAGCAACGCGGAACCATGGAGCGGTATAAAGAACGAGGCAAGGAAGAAGAAAAAAACCCAACTTCTTAAAACATTCACTTCGGCAAAAACAGTTACTAATTTGTGACTAGTCAACATAATATAACGGTTTTACGGTCAAAATTCATACAAATAGTGAAGATTTTCATACAAAATGTACTTAGGTACAGGTGTACCTTTGCCGCCGGCAAGCGTTGTAAAAATCTGCCGCTGGATGAGGGTTAAAAATTCAATTCTATGCCCCGCACCGAATTTTGATAGGGCTAGCACTGATCGTAGATGTTGAGACGATTTTTTGCCATGTCTGTCTACAGCTTTGTGGAGATTATTTAAATCACCAAATCCACTCGTCCGCCATATATTATTTTCAGTAGAAAATAATAAACGTGGCCAGCAAAAAAACTTATTTTTGCTGGGACAACCCGTCAGCCAGTTTGAAATACTGTAGAGTTTCTCCGAGAAATGTCGGGTACAATTTTTTTTCTCTTTTTTTCATAACTGGCATCGGTCGTCCCTTGCTAATAATTTTATTTTTATCTTCAAATAATCGGGAGCCGAAAGATCGCAACAGCAGGTCATCAATAATACAGCACTTACCTTCCATATTTTTTATTTTAAATAATAACATACAAAATAAAAAAATATACTTCCAAATGTAATCTGTGCGTATGAGGACTTCTATAACGCGCAACGCTCATTCGTCGCAAACCAAAAGTCAAGAGCAAGTGCGGTTGATTTCACCTCGAATATTGTTTAAAAGCTGTTCTAACCTGATTTATCTCCCTCAATTGTGTCCACCTCGATTGCAGGGTTAATTCCTTGTACATATTTGTTGGAATGAAGGTAAACTCAATTGTGGGAGGTAAAGTAGGAGTAAAATTAAGAATATTCGAGGTGAAATCAAATGCACTTGCTCACAATTGAATTCACCTCGAATTCCGCTTTGACTTCCACTTTCTTTACTTCCCCAGTTTCTCTATGATACACATTTGTATACATCATTGGGTGAGGTTATAAAACACAACGTTCGCGTAACGTTTCGCGTTTTCCGAAACGTTTCCTATTGTGTTCTGTAAACGCATAGATCCGGATCAGACTTGGTGTTCCGATCGCCATCTCTCGGAAAGTGACAAATGTGACAATTGACACATCACAGCTGATACGTTTTGCTCGAAAATTGAAATTTCCAGTTTTAAACGAGATGCAGATACATTTTATTTTGATTATAAATAGTTTAATAAATAAATGAGGGCGGAAATGCACGGTTCGACGGCAGATTGTAAATTTCTGCCAATCAATCAAGCTATGCCTCGCAAGGGGCGCTTAGAGGATCTGTTTGTAGGGAGAAGTTTCTGATCCGTAACGGCCGGTTGATTTGAAACGTTGCGCGAAACGTTGCGCAACGTTGTGTTTTATAACCTCACCCAATGTCCCACACATCATTCTCCTCTGTTTTATTGACCGGATGCATAAAAAAAAGCACCTCCAGTGGAAGCTAATTTTTGCACCAATGTTCCCATAATTCATTCGTATGGAGTGAATTTTTCGGTTAAAATGAATAATCTCATTGAAGCAATTTCACTTCTGCTTCCTTTGCGTATTCGGTCTCCGTCTCGGTGGGGTGTATTGTTGTCTGTATCAATTATGTTGCAGTGTGTCCACAATGTGGACTCCACAAAGAAAATCAGTAGGAGAGCGGAGGCTATGAGTGGCGTTAATGTACCATTGCTGATGCTGTTTTACGTTTAGTGTATGTATGAATTCTTGTCGGGTGACGGTACTGTATCAATAATGTTTAGCCCTGTGAATCTATAGAGATAATTATTAGGAGAACGTTGGTTCTACGTGGCGTAAATGTACCATTTCTGTTGCTTTTTAGTGCGCAGGAGGTAAATGACATTTCAGCGAGTTAAGAAATATACCTAATAGCATAGAAATTTATATTTATTTTTTTCATAACTGTGAGTTGGAAAGCAAGGGAAGCAATGCTTCCCTTGCTTCCAAAGACGCCACGCCACTGGAGATAACCGTCAACCTGGATGCTGACCATCTCCGCAATCCTTTTGCGACCGGCTTAAGGATACGATCTTTTCGAAACGGCTGGACCGATTTTTATGAAATTTTGTATATATCCGTGCTAGGTATGGTAATAGGTCGTAAACTATATTCCATGCCCGAAGTGCCCTCCTCTTCTTTTTATTGTTATTTTACTATTTTGTACAGAAGTGATTAAACCTACTCGATTCATTCGCTTTAAATTTTTATACGTGTACTAAATGAAATCGAACCGGCTTAAGGATATGATTGAAATATGATGATATGACGTAGTATAATGGAGCCATAATCTTCTATCTATCTATCTTCTATCTATATCAACGGTTCTTAACCGGTGGTCCGCGGACCACTGGTGGTCCCTCAGGCGACCCTAGGTGGTCCGCGAAGCCTTTGCTGTGGTTCCCTCAAAATCCGATACGACAATTCTCGAATTTCACGCAGCTCAATCTTAACTTTCTAATAGAAACTTGAATGTTGGAAGCGGATGGGAGTCCGTTTTGACTGAGCAGAACAGACTGTTTTCATTGAGAAATTGACCGTTGTGCACTGTGTAAGATATTAAGTGTAATATCGATGGCGGTAGGGAAGAAGTAGGTAAGTCCAAACAACAATTTTTTCAGGGCAGCGAATTTAAAGTTTACTTCCTTCTCCAAAATCATGGAATGGCTACATTAGTGTAATTTTTGGTGGAATAGTAAATTTTCATCCATATTTGCGTATATCATTAATTTTCGTTAAAATATGTATCATGAGAGGAAAAACTAGACTTACCTAATTATGCACCAGCTACTTACCTACTTATGCACAACACTTTAATGGTGATAAATAAAGTTAACATTTTTCATACTAATAATAATCATTTATTTTTACAAAAACCGTTAAGTAGGTAATATTCTAATGTTTTTTTCTAAATATATACATAAGTGACAAATTTCTCATAAAAAGTTTCGCATAAAAAGTTCTTGAAGCAACTTAATAATACAATTTTCGCTTTTGATCCTTAAATGTAACTTCCCATGTCAGTTTTTTTACTGCAAGAGGCAATTATAAAGCCGAACCTTGCCATTAGCTCAGTACCTACAGAAAATTCTACATGTTACATGAGGGATGAGTCAACTTTGGTAAGAAAAACTAAGGCAAATAGTTTTATGTCTTTCTTCGTTTACAAAACTTACCATCTAATGTTGAAGAAGTTCCTCTGGATCTACATTAACTTCAATCAAATCGGGATCTTTCGGGTCAGTGGTGTCCGTTTTCAAATTTTTATAGAACTCATGGAATGTACTATCAATAAGTGGAAGCAAGTCCATGATGTCCTTTTTTTTAGCTTCACTTATCGTCACTGGCCCAACTAATTGTAATTTCACGTGTTTATTAATTTTGCCCCTACCCCGGAACTTCATCGCATTGAACTCGTTGTTCGTATTTAAATTATTTTTGAAAAAAAAAATGCATTTCATTCTGCCTATATTGCAGCCATTGGATTGGCATCCAAATAAATTTCTGTCCGGACAGATCAACTTTTTGAATAAAAAATGGACCTCCTTTTTTCCCAAGAAGGGCGAAATCGTAAAAATTTTCTATTTCCATTTTCACTACAGTAAACGGATTTTTATTTCTAGCAATCCGAACTAATTGCAACCAATCATTTAAATGGTTAATTTTCATGTTAGTCGTTTTTTTTCTTTTTTCAATTATAGCATGATCACTATCACATTCCATATGAGTGTGGCCGCTTACCAAAAATTTATGGTTAATAATTTTAATATTTTTAATTTTTTGCAGTATATACAGAAACATTTGCGGAAGAATGGAGTTTTTGTTTTGTCCCCCGCATTGATCAGAATAGAAGGTCACTTCTTCAATATGTGATGGTAGATTTTGAAGATGTTTAAAGAGACAAGAAGCGATTTGATTTGCTCCTCTTCCTGATATTGACTCATCCCACATGTAGCATGTTGATTCGTCTGTGGCCAGATCATGAATGGTCAAATTAAAACTCCATAATTGCCTCTTGTAAAACGACACTGACGTCCGTAAATACGGTGTTGGCAGACATTGCTGCAAGTCAAATGCAAAAGCTTTCTTTGCTTGGTTCGTTTTAGCATCCAACTTATCTATCCGCTTGGCTGCATAAGCTGCTTCAGCAAGAGCTTGGTGCTCATTTCTTTGGGAAATAAGGGAAGATTTTTCATCTCCTGACGATGACGCTATTTTTAAATGCAAAATATCACATTTGTGGCACGTATCTTTTTGTGGTTTTTTAAAACTTAAGTTCATCTGATGAAAGCATTGAGAGTAAAGGGAAAGTGAAACAGGGTTAGATTTACTTTCTTTGTATAAATTATACATCTTAGCAATATTTAAATCGGAGGATAAATATTTTTTCGATGAGTGTTCTCGGCAGTAATGACTCTCGTATGCGGGAAAAGATTCTATGTGTTGTCTTATTTCATTAACAACGGTGTCAGTGCGCTTATTTTTGGGAGGAGCAAGGCCACGGCGATCTAGGTGTACTATTCCGGACGAAGACATTTTTTTCTTTTTTAAAACAAGTTCGACAAAACCTTTTCTTTCTCCTAATGTTTTTACAAGGCAACACTTACATATATCAATTTGTTTACTATTTACAACAAGGTTGTAGGAGCACGAACAAGTTCGCGTGATGGTGGGATTTAATTTCTGAGTTTTTTTATTTCTAATAGTTATCAGAGATGCCACATATGATGCTCTCCTATCCCGACTTCCTAAATTCCAGTACTCTTCGAAACAAACTCGTCTGTCTTCGTCGGGAATTCTTATGGAACATTTCATCCGACAGGTAGTTAATTCACCCATAGACCTTGAACGGACTGTTTTACCGGCAGAAGATAAATATTCTTTACCAATATTTCTTAATGTTTTCCTGCATCTTCTGGCCTCTCTCGTGGTGTTTTTCATCGGAATGCGCTGATGCTCTACTACGCTCTCACTGTGGACATCTTAAATGTAAAAAGAAAATATTGAGCACAGAAACCCAATATTTATTAAGTATTTTATACTTATAAACCAAAATAGCAAAATAAAAGCGTGTATCGCAGAAATACCTTGCACTCTTTGTTCATAACCTGCCAAAGGCGAGCTTCCGGAATCGGAAAATTCATAATCTGAAACCATTCTACCATCATCACTTAGTGACATCTTGAAAAGATATTTTTAAGTACACTACACACCAATAAACTAAAATTCGTTTAAATATTTACCTTGCTATATTCAATACAATATTCCAATTGCGATACAATTTTAAAAGCACACCAGAAAAAGAACAATGCAATCACTATACACTCAAACGGTAAATTTTGACAATTTCCGTTTCCGATAGCATGTTCCTTTTTTCACAATAATTATTAGAATTGTTGTGAACACAGAATAGCAGCAATAATCATAATACAAATATTGTGAATGTTAAAATTTCGAATATGGAAAACGGCATACTCTGGCGTTTAGCTTACTGAGTACAGTATAGTCGAAAAAATATTTAACCCTCGATTAGAGTTATATGTATGCTATTAAACATATCGTTTGAAACAATTTAAATTAAAAATTGGACATGCCACTTATTCAATCATACCACATTCTATGATTTTTGTGATTCAAATAGTTTGACCAGTGTACCAAATAATCCAAAAGGCCTGTCTATTAAGATGAAGGCAGGCAATACTTCAGTAGATAATTTCAAATTTTATAGAAAAATTAAACATATCTCATTATTAGAGAGTTTTAGCTTATCGTCTGAAATAAAACGACATAATTTGACATTCAATATAACATATCGCTTGCTTTCCGTATACGAAACAAAATATCTTAATTTTACATGTCCCAAGTAGGCATGGGTGTATTTCCGTATATTTGATGTTCTGGAAACAGTCGAAATTGGCGAAATAATTTGTCGTTTTTTACACCTATGCCTACTTAGGACAAGCAAAATTAAGATATTTTGTTTCGTATACGGTAAGCAAGCGAATTTTTATATGGAATGTCAAATTATGTCGTTTTATTCCAAACGACTTGCTAAAACTCTCTATAATTTCTTTCTTACGATTTCGCAAAAAAAAATTATTAATAGAGAGTTTTAGCAAGTCGTATGGAATAAAACGACATAATTTGACATTCCATATAAAAATTCGCTTGCTTACCGTATACGAAACGAAATATCTTGATTTTGCATGTCCCAAGTAGGCATGGGTGTATTTCCGTATATTTGATTCTCTGGAAACAGTCGAAATTGGCGAAATAATTTGTCGTTTTTTACACCTATGCCTACTTAGGATATGCAAAATTAAAATATTTTGTTTCGTATACGGTAAGCAAGCGAATTTTTATATGGAATGTCAAATTATGTCGTTTTATTCCATACGACTTGCTAAAACTCTCTAATATCATAGTAACATGAACGTATAAATTTATGAATTTATCATTAAATTGAACTCTGTGTATAAGTAGGTAACTAGCTGATATGCTCAACGGTCGTTGGGAATAACTAGGTAACTCGACTTATCTAAAGTTGATCGTAAAACGAGAAGTTACCTAAATATACACAATCGATTTGTACTGTTATGTCTTTGATTTGAGGCTCCTGATTTCATACACATATGTAATACGAATTCTCCTCTTCGAAAATGTATTTATCTCATTTTCGGAAAAAATGGACTTACCTACTTCTTCCCTGTGGCCATCCATATATTGTATTGGTCGCAAAAAGAAATATGAGTGTAGCTTATTACGATGAAATGAAATACCATCAAAATTTGTTTTATATGCTTCTTTTTTAGGCGACGAATGCAAGATGATTGCGATGTGCAAGAAAACGGCCGAGAGCTTGATAGCAATGTTCACTTTATGTGCAGTAGCTACGTGTCTTTATAGACTTGAGGTTTGTCATAATTGTAGGTAAACAGTTCAGGTGTTTAAGGCGATGAATATATTGAAAACCTATTATTTTCCGGCCAGACAATAATGGTAATTTACACTGCTGAATTAAGATAATTAAGCTATTATTGATCTTTGGTGGCACTTCTAAATACATAGGTTTCTGTTGGTACAATGAACCAGCAATGCCACATTTATAGGAGTTAATGTAAAAATTGTTGTTCTTCCAGTAAGAACTGTAAGGAAGGGCTTTGTAATCTGATAAACAAAACTGGATTAAAAAATTATGAGCAATCTATGGATGAAACAAACACCTTTACGAAAATTAATGAGAGATTTGAAATTCGTTCAGACTTAGCAAAATCACACCCAGAGTCCTTTACAAAATTATCTCCGTCAGTCGACTTTTTCTGGATGATGGTCTTAGAAGCAACAATATCCGTTTGGCGTTATTTCCACATTTTTCTAATCGAAAACGTCAACTTACAATACAATAATAAGTTGTGTTCCATAGGTAAATTGAATGAATTCTATTAGTTTGCCTATTGATATTACCAAGGTGCAGTACGGTCACCGCAAGAAGTAGTCTTCGGTATAAGATTTCATGATTTAAATCGTTCTTATCACAGTTGCAATTTGGTGGTCCGCAACAACTAACGAGTTTGATCAAGGGGTCCCTCATGTGCAAAAGGTTAAGAACCACTGATCTATATATATATAAGTGAATGTGCATTTGTGTCTGTTACCATAGTAAACGTCTAAACCACTGGACCGATTTGGATGATTCTTTTTTTGTTTTATCCGTTGGAGAAGGTTTATGGACCAAAAATAAATATCGAATTTCCGCAATCCTTTGGAGCGACACTATCGAGGTGTCGCCGGACTCGCCACAAAATTGTCTAAAGGATAATTGGACCCTCTTCCCCAATTAGAGCACAGGATGGTCGGAAATCCGTTGATATCTCCGATAAATTGTATTCAAGGTGATAGGTGACTACGTTTTTATGTACATACATACATCCTGGATATCCAATTAGAGCACAGAGTGGTCGAAAATCCGTCGATATCTCCGATAAATTGCATTCAAGGTGACTACGTTTTTACGTACACACATCCTGGATGTTGTCACAGCCATTTCACAATCAACTTCGTACTACTTCGGAAATCCGTCGATATCTTCGCAATCCTTTGGCGGAGTGACACGATTGAGGTGTCGCCGGACTCGCCACAAAATTGCCTATTGGGTCATCGGAACCTCTTCTCCGATAAGTGCACAGGGTGTTCAGAGATAACCTTCAACCTGGATGTTGGCCATCTCCGCAATCCTTTGGCGGAGCGACACTATTGAGGTGTCGCCGGACTCGCCACAAAATTGCCTAAAGAGGAATTGGACCCTCTTCCCCAATTAGAGCACAGGGTGGTCGGAAGTCCGTCGATATTTCCGATAAATTGCATTCAAGGTGACTACGTTTTTACGTACATACATCCTATATGTTGTCACAGCAATTTCACAATCAACTTCGTACTACTTCAGAAATCCGACGATATCTCCGCAATCCTTTGGCGGAGTGACACGATTGAGGTGTCGCCGGACTTGCCACAAAATTGTCTAAAGGGTTATCTGACCCTTTTCTCCGAACATTACAGAGGGTGGTCAACGATAACCGTCAACCTGGATGTATGATGGTTTCTGGGTTAGTATTAACAGTTTTCGATAGGTGGCGCGCGCACATTTTAGTAATCTTGGTGAAAAGTGAGTAAATGAGCGTGCTTCGTGACTATAGCAATAAAAACGTGTGATGTGTGCTTAATTCTTCACATTAAACTGAAATATAAAATCTAAATTTAGACGACAATCTATCGGTCGATCAGCATCGAGTATTTCTTTCATTTACTATCTTGGAATCAGTAATATTAATTAATGATTTTCGAAATAACTCACGCTAATAATAACACTCCCAATATTTTTGAAGGGTAAGTGCAGTCTGATCAGTCAGTCAGGGGGTTGAGTATGATGTTGTTGCCTTGACCCCTAAAGAAGTAGTGGCGCGACGCAAATTATTTATCGCTTTGTTTACATATCCACTTTAGTTTCATCATCGATACGTTGATTACAATAAATTATAATTAACAGGTTGATTGGCATTCAAAATCGCTCATAAGGTTAAATTAGTGTCAAGTTGTGAGCGAAGCGAACAACGCGAGCGTAGCGAGCACTAGATAAGAGAGCGAGCGAAGCGAGCTCTCTCAGCTAGTTATAGGAATAAATTACTCGTTTTATTTTTTTACAATTTCATCATTCTCTCGTTGTGAGGAATTACTATTTTATCATCCTTGTAATAATTAGATGATATTTCGTTAATAGGAGTCACATTCCTGACATATTGATGACGATAAAATAATTTTTCGTCGGAAAGACAAGTTTACGATAAATTTTTCATTTGAATAATATCGTTTTCGTATCATTTTTGTGATTTTTCGAAAAAAGCGATAAAGTTGTTTGCTGGGATGAGGATGAGGCTTTAGATTTAGAAGTCTTTGTCATATTATGTAGGTAATCAAAAAAAAAACTTTGTGAATAGGGTAATTACATTTATTTAATTTTTTATCGTTCATATTGTACTTAGTGGCAAAAGCATACTGAACAGTACACTCTAAACTACAATCATAGTACATGATACTGTATCTGTGTATCAACCGGAAGGGATTATCCTAGCCTCCCGTTAATGGAAAAAACTAATGTTGTAGTGAAACTACCCACTATGGAAATGAGCTCTGGATCTTCAACTGATCTTTGGGCTCTTCCAATTATGTATGTACATTCAATTCGAATGCATATGCCTCACATCTGCCATAGTTTCGGATTCAGTTGCCCTGCATAATATCTCTTCAGTTATCGCATAAGCTACATATGCATTCTTTTGATCAATTCGAATTAAAGTTCTACCAGTCACATACACAAATATAGTTGTTGGTGTGCTACATATGCACAATGAACGATATCACCCCAAATAATAATAAGATACGTACGCATGGTATTCCATAAGGGCAGTATACGTGTAGGGTTGGTTAAAATTCAAATATCGATACATTTACCGAGATGGTCAGTTGTATAAACATATAGAGACGCAAATTTAGCTTTCTGGTCCATTCACAAATTGCAATCACTATCACCCGGATTTTTCATGCAAATTCTCACCCAGTCATAAAATGTTGAAAGAAAAATTACCGTGACTGTATGGTATGAATTGACTTTTATAGTGGGTTTATACTATTGACAGGATTCACTAAACCCACTAAATTAATCCAGTCAAAACCGCCTACTAGATTGAAATTAAATCGTATATCACTAAATTCAAAGTATGTATATTTTTATGTGCTATAAAAAATATTCAAATCTGTATGAGTAATTTATAATATTTTTCGATACACTACAAGGCAATGTGCAGCCCTTGTGAAATGTCTGAATAAAATTGAGGCAAATAGCCCGGTGCCTGGTCGCAACTCGCAAGACGGTCAATTGTCAAGGGGCTGAAATCACGAGAGAGAAACCATACGTATGACACACAGATGAATGGCACATGCGGACATGACATTCAGTCAGTGTGTAAGGATCGGGAAGTTTTGTTTTTGTAGCGTTGAATATGAGCGCAATCGTGCAATATGCGATATAATTCATTTTCATTGCAGTAAGTTATGTAGTTCGAAGAAGAACCCTTCGTTGGTGAAGTCGAAGAATTCGCCCGGCAATTCAGACCACTAAAATACTCGTCGTCCTACAGTAGCAATTCGTTAGTCTTGTTTTGTTTAGTGCAAATGACAAGCATTCGTGGCGCTCTGTTTTCAATCATCTGTTTAGTGTCAATAATTGAGAAATTGTGTGGTTCTACCAGTTCTACGGCCGGAAAAATATAAGTGAACTGTGTTTGGCTTTTGTGCACGGATTTGCAATAGTGGATAATAAGATACAACGTCCTTGTGTATACTTCTAATAAATCAAAACGCAAAAAAGTAAGTTCAAGTTATCGTTTTAATTATACATGCATACCTACAGTGACTCGCGCCTAAAGTCGGCCAAGATATCAAAAATTAGTTGGTAGTTAATTTATTAATAAAAAGCTGACTACTTCTTTTGTTTCATTTACATTATGTGTAACTTCTCTCTGTACTTAACAAAATGAATTAGGATAACGTTTGGAGTTCCCAAATTTACACCTTTATGGCTCAACATTTATTTTATTATTTTATTATTTATTTTATATAATGGTGGAAATATTAAAAAAAATCTTCATTAAGAATTTGTTGAGTTAAGACCCAAAATTTGCTATGTTGCATATCTGCAACATTATGCCAATCGGTAAGTTTTCTTTGCGTTCAAAGTGAACAATGTATTGGATAAAATAATATGTTTATTCAGCAAATTTAAAGAAACTATTCATTTAACTAAAATATGGAACAACTTAAAATCGAATATTTAATTTAATATCTTTCGAAAATTCAGGAAACTTCCGGATTAAATGTGTTTTAAAATATAGATAGTATTTAATGTAGCATAAAGCTAGTGTTTTTAGGTGGAGAATTTGATATTATATTCACACAAAATAGCAAATAAGTACATAATAGTATTGGGCATGTTCTTTCCTTTTTTATTAACGTTGAATTGTACCTGCGCAGCAAATATTGAAGACTTGCTTGCTTTATTCTTAATCTTCCAAAAGTAGCTAGTTATCTACAATTTTCGGGGTGGTAACGTATTTTTCAGATCAGCTACGCATTTCTTTGTTCAAATATGTCATAATGATGTTTACATTTGCGCCTTTTGCAAAAATTGGTCATAATACCCTATTTTGCTGATTTGTTGAAAGGAACTGCTGCTTTAACTCTTGGAATATGTACTTTTTATGTCACTAGTCACTAGTAAGTTGCTGGTAATCCTAATGATCTGACGTATGTAGCCGGCTGAAAGAGGCGTTCCTATTCTGACTATGCGTAACGTAATTGTGGAAAGTCCTGTAAATTACTCAAAGCTCTCAAAATAGGTCTAAACCAAATCAAAAACTGCACTCCAGAGTGGACCCAATCGACTCTTCTCCGTATTTAGAATTTCTGCCAAAAGGACGACGACATGCTAATCCTATAAGATACGTGACTGCTATGGTTGCCGTAAAACCCTGGACTTTCGTCCAAAAGTTTCGTGTAAAAAATCCGAATGCAATCTCTAGGATATTGCAACCCGCCAAATATAGCAATATAGTTTTAAACGTTTGCCCATTTTGTCTACATTCCATAACGTTATGGAATTTGCTTCATTATTCCCAATTTAAGCAAGAATATTTCTTGTAAAAGTCATTTGCCGCTGTAAATAATTGCAACGTTCAAAATATTAATTGTAAAATTACTTTCGGTAACGCGTAACGCTGATGCAATTTTCTTATTTTTTACTACATAAACATACACAAATTTCATAAAGTTGTGTTTCATATAGATATAGAACAACTCGTATTCAACTTTATGTTCGAGTTCGTATGGAAGTTGTGCTGTTCTGTCGTGTACTCGAAAGAAAAAAAACGCACCATAAGTTTGACCATTCGATTTACCAAATATGATTACATTTCTCTCAAAACGAAAACCGTTATTTTGCACATTTATTTGATACCGTGCAACTGTAAAATAAAAAGTGCGTAACTGATATAAAATGTTTACGAGTACTTACCGTGGCTTAACAAAACGGTGTTCCACCGAGCACGGGCCCCGCATGTCAGGGGAGCCCAAAAGCTGAATGGGTTCTATACAAAATCCAAAAATACAAAATCCAAAAAGACAAAATCCATAAAAATTGAAAAATCGACAAAGTCAAAATCCACAAAGACAAAATTCACAAAGACAAAATCCATAAAGTCATAATTCACAAAGTCAAAATCCAAAAAGACGAAATCCAGAAATTCGAATTTACATCAGTTTGCTTATCACAATTGAATATTGAGAACATTTATGTACGTTATTACGTTAACTAGACAATTACCAAATCCCGGAGCATATGCGCTTTACCTGAATACACGGAAAAGGATTCATCCGTGGCATATACGATTTAGCCGATGACACGGAGAGGAATGCACCGGACCATAAGCGCTTCAGGTAAAGACAGAGACACCAAAGGCGCATATGCTCCGGGTGCATCCTTCTCCGTGTCTTCAGGTAAAGCGCATATGCTCCAGGGTTTAGCAATTGTCTAGTGCCCACGCAATAAGCATTGTGGCTCTCTTCATACAAAAATTTATGGATTTTGTCTTGATGGATTTTGACTCTGTGGATTTTGACTTTATGGATTTTGTCTTTATGGATTTTGTCTTTATGGATTATGACTTTTGGATTTTGACTTGTGGATTTTGACTTTGTGGATTTTGTATAGAACCCAGCTGAATACGCATCCATTCAAACACTTATAAGGACCTCATACCAGGGAGCCGCAATTTTGCTATTACGCTCGCAATAAAATAGTTCTTAGAGCAATCTGAAATTCAAGATACATTCTGAGACATTCTTAGATTCCTTTCAATAATAATTACTAAAAGTTAATAAAGATAACCCTAAAAATGACACAGGTAACATTTCGTGGCATCGAATTCTGCATTCGCTTATGTAGTTTTCTATACGGTTTTCATACTTGTAATTCGGACCAATCTTCCCAAAATTATTACTAATGAAGTATTTTAAGAGAATAGTCTTACTAAAATAGGAACGTTTAACTTGTTGACTGTGACTCAATGTATATTTAAAAAATTACAACATAGTTTTAAAATGTACTACATTTTTTTTTTTTTAATTTTTCAGAATGATTCCTACCGAAGTTACAACGGCTAGTTTTATTGAAGACAAGCATCAGACACTACCGGAAATAAGCGCAGACCCAAATATGTCTAGTCAATGTACTCGTCCGCAGATGGCGCACGAAATGTTTGAAAGACTGAAATGTATAGCCAAGACGAGCGGTTTGAATGTAGATTCCAAAGAGTTGTGGCTGGCTGCATTTACAGGCGCTCCTTTACAATATCGACAAATTGAAATGGAAAATGCATAGCTGAAATTATCGTATGGATTTATTGTTAATTACCGGGTGTATTGCAAGTTTAGTTATTTTTTTAGAAAATCTACGTGCAGTATTTTGTCATCAGCATTATTATTTTCGGCACCATTTTAAATTTATTATTATTTATCGACTAGTCATCCACTTGCCATCGAATGTAATGTGTAGTTTAAATATATATGTTAAATGTTTTATGTTAAAGTCAAATGAACCAAAAACAGAAATACTCGACCAAAAATTATAGTTATAAATCTCATAGTTATATTTTAAAAATAAATTAATGCATATAATATTGTGTGGTTTATGTAAAATGAAAATATTTTATGTTTGTGAAATAAGTTTCTATTGTTCCTTTCGACGCTCCTTCAATTGCGGTTAGGGATGCAAGGTTTTTTTTGGATAAAAACGCAAAAATGCAACAACTTAAACCTATATGAATAATCCTCCGAATTCAGCCACAGGATTCCATATGCATTCTATCAAGGACTAAAATGTCAAAAAACATCCTTCTAACGTTAGTTTCTAATTTTATGTTTTCCGTTAAATTGATATATACCTATTTTTATGTACCTATATTTACCTATATATTTATATACCTCTTAAAATGCGTTACATTATGAATCGTTAGCAAAGTTTTTTAGGGATCCGAAACATGACAGTATAACTGAAAATCTATTCAAATTTGCCTTGCGAAATCCCCTAGAAAATTCTGTGTCCTGTACATGTAATTTACTATGGCATCCAATTGTATTTCTCACAAATGTCACTTCGGATCCAGAATCCATGGATTCTCCGTGTATTTGAGTTAAAAAAATGCCCATACATTTTTTTTGGGAAAGTTAGGAAAACGAATATTTTTTCTAGGTAATCGACGGACAAACTAACTATACGTAGGCAAGAATAAAAAATCGAAAGTGACGTCGGCAACTTTCCACACATGGTCTAACTCCTGCGGAGAGGCTTACTGGTTTTTAGTTATCGCTTATAATTCCAAGAAAAATACAGTATTTTAGCGGCAAACACGTATCTCTTTTAGCAGGATTATTGGAGTCAACAGGACCGGATTTAGCCTTTATGGCTCCCCTGGGCAATAGCCAAATTGCCGCCACCCGGAAAATTTTATAGTCAATGCTGCATTTCTATAATGTCCAGAGTTGGACTCTCACAAAACCAAATTCTGGCTACATCCACGATGCTTCCCAGCCGATAGTAATATAATGGCGAAACAGGTATGCACAGCTTTACTAACTAGGGTTACGAATTCATCGTAATTCATTCATAGTTCAAAAGCGAGTTTTTGACAATATAGTCTTCCAAAAAAAGAAACTTTTGGGTATGTCAAAACGATGATGGCACTTCCCGTTTTGAAAAAAAAAAAAATAATTAAAAGCTGTTTCAGCATTTACCTTGGGTGGCATCCACTTATGTTACAATTGTAACATTTTGTTACACTTTCCGTTTACTTGTTTTAATGTGACACACCGACCAATTTTGTTACAATCGCCCAAAATAGAGAATCAACTATATTTTAATGTTTTTCTACCATAAATGACTTGAAAAGAGGTATTTTTTAAAATAATTTTTAAATGTTTATGATATGATATCTATCCGTCCTGACCAAAGCTGCGACACATATCTAACGATAAATAATGAACAGATGTGGATAGGATGAGGCATTAATCTCATCTGATCCCTTGACGCAATCAATGACAAGTTCAATGTGAAAAGTGGAAACGGAGCTTGAAGACGATAGGGAAGACGAAAGCGCACATGAGTGGACATAGCCAATGGGTGAGGTTATAAAATACACCGTTCCCCTACCGGTTCGCGCAACGTTCCCTTTAATTTCAAATCAACCGACCGTTACGGATCAGAAACTTCTCCTTACAAACAGCGCCCCCTTGCGATGCATAGCTTGATTGATTTCCGCCCTCATTTATTTATTAAACTCTTTATAATCAAAGTAAAATGTATCTGCATCTCGCTTAAAACTGGAAATTTTAATTTTCGAGCAAAACATATCAGCTGTGATGTGTCAATTCTCACATTTGTCACTTTCCGAGAGATGGCGATGGGTACACCAAGTCTGATCCGGATCTATGCGTTTACAGAACACAATAGGGAACGGTTCGGGGAACGCGGCACGGTACGCGAACGTTGTGTTTTATAACCTCACCCAATGTATCGCACGTTGGTCAATGAGCTTGTCAAACACGCTTCCTCCTCTTGACTTACTGCTGAACCTTCTTTGGAACTAATGTTAAGAGCTCAAGCCTTGTCTGAAGAAGCATCCCATTTGCAACAATCTAAAGAACTGGTTTGCCTCTTTAACTATTATGGTGTGTGACTGTTCAGCGAATGGCCAGCTCCAGGATAATTTAGCGATTTTTTACCTAAATTTATTTTCTAAATTTACTTTTTATTTTGTCCATAACTTCGCACTATTCGTGGGAGCAATCATGCAGGTGTTGGCTGCGGAAATTAAAGCTTATCCTTTACTCCAAAATACATTATGGGTATCATGTTCATGAAAATTACTTAACGCCGTTATGTACCGCTTTACTCCTCTCCGTTTCGGACTTTCTCAAATTTATTGCTTAATATATTCAGTGACACTACATCCTCAAAATTTGTTACATGATTTTATGAGAAAAATGTTACACTTAGAAATTTGATATCGGCAACCCTGGTGTGTGGTTGGATGAGTTACTCCCATTGAGGCCATTCGCACTCACCAGAGGATCATTATTTTATGACTAAAGACAGTTATTCGTTTATTTTTTTTCATTAGTCGGAAAATTAGAAGCTCGCTACTAAGTACTCGTGTATTAAAAACATGTCCAGAATTTAATGTAATTTCAGGTGTTCCTTGATTGATACGCACCTAAATGCTCCTCTAGGCTTGATATTAAAATGGAATGTTTTAAATTATGCTGGATCCCTTGCCTTTGTTGAATGTGAAGCCAATGCCTTACGACCTTATGACCGATGGAAAAAAGGAGGATAGAAGGTTTTTTTTAGATTCTTTTGTGATTATTTCAAAAACCGCATACTAAGAGAAAAATACGCTAATATTACAAAAAAAAACATTCCATTCAAACGTTTTGCGCTTTAAATTTTGCTCCAAAAGTAAGTTCATAAAATTGGAACGCAAGTCGTATTAATGCGAGGGTGGGAATTGGCTGTTTGGTTAATTTTTAATAATTCAAAATTAATTAATTTAAAATAAATGAAAATTCTATTGTTTCGAGGATAAATAAAACCTTTTTTATTTTTATTTTTTATCATGCACGGAAATTTAACCTCACCGAGAATTGATCTCGCGTCTCTATTGCAAGCATCATAGAGTGACGATCCAACTGTATGAGCTACCGAGCATAATGCAAATGGAATTCTAAAACTGCGAATGATGAATAATAATGAATACAAATTACAAAGAAATACCTTCTCTCTTAAAATGAAAGATAATACCATTGACAATTCTTTTAACTTAATATGTAAATCGTTTGATTTAGTGGTATCCGTTTGAAATAGAACGGCTCTTTTGTTTTTAACGGAATTCTATTAATTCAAGCGATCAAGATGTTAAATTCAAATGATATTTTTTGGACGTTTTGAAATGGTTATTCGTTTTAAGTGAATGTGCGGTTTTTTATATAAATGTACGTTCATTTTTTTCGGTGTATCTACATACAGAAAAATAGTTTGAATACGAAAAAAAAACTAAAATTTCCTTTCTTCTCTCTTTACGGCACGATAGCCCGACGTCGGGCCTTGGCCGCCTGGATTGAAAACCTCCAATTGTCGCGGTCACGCGACCTTGTCCTCCAATTCCGAAAGCCTAGCATCTGGTGGGCGTCCTCACATACAGAATGCTCCCATCGGGCTCTCGGTCGTCCACGCAATCTGGCTCCGTCTACTCGTTGTGCGTTCATCACCTTTTTGGGCATGCGATCGTCGTTCATCATTTGTACATGACCCGCCCATTGCAATCGCTGCAATTTCCTTTGCAACGATATATTTAGACAAAGTGGTCCAAAACAACTTTGTTCTACAGTACTTGTCGATTTATGAAACGATTAGCTCGTAAAGAAAAACACTCCTTGGGAGACTTTGTATCATTAGTCTTAACCAGATTGAGCTGATTTTTTGTGGTATCCTTTCTTGGCGATAAACAAAAAACTCTGCTTCCTGCTGTAACTTTGGGGGAAGTTATAAACGTGCCATTGTGGCAAATTCAAATGGAAGGGTAATGGAGGTACTTTGTCGGAGCAACTTAATTATCGGCAGAAAATCATCTTAGACTTAATATGAATGCGTGTATACAGTATTTTATGTCTTAACTTGGATTTTTTCGAGAGTTATGGGGCTTATTAAACAGGTCCAAGATGAAAATACTCTAATTTATGTTTTAGTCTAGCGTAAGCTGACCATACGTACAGCATTTCGCTGTACAGTACAGCATTTAGACCTATCGTACAGCATTGAGAAGCGTACAGCAAAATGTACAGCATTCTTGACGGCCCGACTTGCGATGTGTACGTACTAGAAAAAATTTTTTCTCGATCGCAAAATATGATTAAAGATCTTAAGATTTTGTGTCCCTGCCTCCATATTCTGGTCAATAACGACGATATTGGACTGCAGTTCGCGATTGATTAATTAACCCGTCCCAGTATTTGATTCTGGGGCAGAACTTAACGTCTTAAGTTTTACAAAAAAAGTAGTCTATTTCATACTCAATTAAAAAAAAATCGGCCTAGTACAAGAATTGCTGGCTATAGCTCGTATATTTGTCGAACTATTTAATTTAACCACCATTGCATTTGGCCCGTAGTAATTAAATTTGAATTGAAACTGGTCTGCAGGTAGCTGGAATTTGGGAAAAACGACTATAAAGCTAATTCGGATTTTATAAAAAAGTCAATATGCTATTCTGTCTTCTTAACGAAGCATTCTTTTTGGCACACCCTTTATTATAGAACACCGGGCAATAGTCATTTACCATAAAGGGGGTGCTACAAACTCGACATTGGGTGAGGTTATAAAACACAACGTTGCGCAACGTTTCGCGCAACGTTTCAAATCAACCGGCCGTTACGGATCAGAAACTTCTCCCTACAAACAGATCCTCTAAGCGCCCCCTTGCGAGGCATAGCTTGATTGATTGACAGAAATTTACAATCTGCCGTCGAACCGAGCATTTCCGCCCTCATTTATTTATTAAACTATTTATAATCAAAATAAAATGTATCTGCATCTCGTTTAAAACTGGAAATTTTAATTTTCGAGCAAAACGTATCAGCTGTGATGTGTCAATTGTCACATTTGTCACTTTCCGAGAGATGGCGATGGGAACACCAAGTCTGATCCGGATCTATGCGTTTACAGAACACAATAGGAAACGTTTCGGAAAACGCGAAACGTTACGCGAACGTTGTGTTTTATAACCTCACCCATTGTTGCAATGCCCCAACGCCTTGAGGAGCAACAATCAAACGATAATACTCTGAGACCTCAGATCGATTTTCGTCATTTCATTACGAGAAGGGAGAATTTCCCATAATGGGAACAGACAATCTGGTTGCAAATTTCAAGGAGAGGCATATTACTGAAACTTTCCATTGATTTAAAGTTCAGTGGAATACGCATTTCCAGTTCTCAGCAGTTTACATAAAGTACGTTTTTTTGGTTATCGCGTGTAGGTTTGGGTAACAAAACTTCATATAAAAAAAATGACAGGTGGGTCAGCTGTCATTTTTTTTATATGGAGTTTCGTTACCCAAACCTACACGCGATAACCAAAAAAACGTAATTATAATTAGAAAAAAATAAATAAGATTTCAACATGATGTATGATGGCAGATTTAAATATGTACTGCCAGTAGGCTTTTCAAAGTTCCCGCCCTATCGACTTCTAGTTTCAGTTTCAGTTACCTTTTTCATTACTTCCTCTGAACACCGTCCTTAGCCTACGAGCCTATTTAGCCTGCGAACCTACATATGCTTTCAGTAGATGCTTCTGGTGAAAAGGTATAATGCGAGTGAGAGAATCAATTGTGGGAGGGGCGTAAACCCGAAGGAGGATTCGCAGCACTGAAGCCAGTGGGCTTATTGTACTATGTGAGAGAGAGATTTTATGTTCTTTGTTGTAAACTTATGCCTTGCTATTAAGAACTTTAAATCATGTGACCATTATGGGACAGCTTCAGAGGCTGCCTGAACTCCGTGCGATTTCTACTGATTCAAAACACTAAAAAAGGGATTTTTTTAAATGCAAAAACTAGCTTTTTTCATTGAGTGAGAAAAATAAAGATTTTTTCCACGCTTCATAAATAGTGGAACTTCTATTAAATCCCGACATTTTCCATGAACTAAAGTCAGTAAGCAGGCGCTCTTAGGAGGTATTCCTGATTATTCATTTTATCCCAAATATCCCCCTGTCTTCCAATTTCGCCGAAGATGCCTCTCAATTTTCTTAGAAATTTGATGTGGGGTCTTAAAATGACAAAAACTTCCTTTTAAACGTCTGCTTGCGTGTACCACCATTTATACTAATTAAGTCACGGTCAGCACTTAAGACATCTTGCTTATTGGTCTACGATGTGAGGAAATGTAGAAAATCAGATTTGTGCTACGGAGCATAATAAAAAATCAAGTGCAGATAGGAGATCCGCCTCTAGCGTCCAGTCCCACTTCTGATTTTATGCTCGTAATGGGCCGAATCGACGAGCTATGTCCCTTGAGGAGTTACCTTAATTAGGGAAAGATTATGGACAAATGGAGAGGTCAAGAAGCACGAGTGAAATGATAGTAACACGACATTGGAGAGCTGTTTTCGACTATTGTTTTCTCATGATAATGAGAAATGCATTCTTAATCTAATCAATATCCAATACTTAGACCAAGTGCGCATTGATCCTCTGTATTTTTTTCTAAAATTTATACGAAAGGTTCCCTTTGGAATGGGGATGGTTGTGTTCTCTTTTCGTCAAATGTGCAAGACTAAACATGAATGCATTAGCAGCGTAAGGAAACACTTCTAATGACCAATGGTGTTCGCTTGTGGGAAATTCGCAATTGCAATATTAATTGTATTCTGGTCAACATTATGTACAGCATTTGTCCCTGAAGGATCTGGTCAGCTTAGCTAGCGCCTAATTTTCCATTGCAAAGGAAAGTTTATATACATCGTTTTTAATGAAACGCAGTTGGGGTTTTCCTTTTACTGCAAGTCTTTATTTGCTTCTAGCATACAATTGTTTCGGCAGCCACGTACTGCCTTCTTCAGTGCTTGCCCCAACTGCGTTTCATTGAACCAACTGCAAGAAAATGGACATCAACTTCAATTACATCGTTTTTTTTTTCAGACTATTTCTGCATCTCTTGCCCTTTTTGATTTTTTAAATAAAGCGGTAAAATCTCAAAAAATACCCCCTTTCCCTCTCTGTCCATGTTGCGGACCCCCTATCAGTCAGGACTTTATTCCCCATAATCGGAAATTGTATATGATTTTTACCCCTCGGTTGCCGTATTTTGGTTTATTATTTTACATCGATCAAAATGAAGAAGTCATGGAGATTTTTTGATTTTAGTGACTAACGAGGCTCACTTTCTTCACGTAGCCCAATCACGCAGCTTCAACATCGGGGCTTTCAAAATACCTAAGGGGAACGTTGTTTCCTTGACCGACGATAATTTACTTAGGCGGCTCATAAATACTCTGAGATTGGTAATTTTATCATTAATTTGACTAATTCAATTATTGAAAACGTTAAAAATGTCGGCTGTATCCCATCAATCAATCGTGAAGATCCTGCGAAGTACTTTTCCTTAATTGCCCTATAAATCAGAGCTCTAGACTTCTAAGAAAAAACCCTTGCCGGACACATGTTAAACTTAGCTAGAAAAAATACTAAAAACAGTCCCTTTTCAATTTCAATTTTATTCAATTTATAAACATTTGGTACACTTATCATATTACAGACGATAATTTCATATAATTTGGATCGGTTTCAACTTAGCACCTAGTGACTAGAACTTGCTTACAAAACTATTGATGAGGTTTCCTTTCTGACTAGACTTTGGTAGTGTACAGTACATGCATGACACGCTCAAAATTGTATTCCTTGACATTGGCCGACGAGACGATTCCTTAGCGCCTGATAGAGTGGATCATTTGGAGTAAAACCGCTTCGTTGTAAAAATAATAAAGTTTCACGAGCACACATAGCGAAACCGAGAGCTTCTGCTTGATATTCCGACGAATAGAAGAAATCATCCTCGTCTCCTTCCTCCTCCTCGTCATTAGTCAATGTTTCATCGAAATCATTTATTTCAGCTTGCAATTCAATGATTTTACGAAGTGCCTCCTTGAGAATATCGCCTGCTGCTCGAGATTCATTGGGGGTTGAGTCCACAACACTCACTGTTTCCTCGTCCACTGTTAGCCGATCACGTTTCCGGTCATTTTCATCATTATTTATAGTATCACTTGTAGAATCAGGAGTATCACGTTTACGTTTCAGATTTTTTGCAGACATTTTCAGTTGAGTTCTAGTACAAATTAAATTTTCTTTCTGCACACAAACTTTGCACTAAATAATCCTATTCCGAACTGGAGGAACTGTATCCCCAAAATAAAATCGAATTTAGTTGTGCACTTATCGCGTATCTACTCAAGACTAAAATCGGTCATGAGCAAGGACCTCACTGTTGCATTCGTATCGTATCTGGCATGGTATAATTCTTTGCTTCTTTCCTTCATCCATGTAACTGCAACTAGTGACGTTGATGATGGTGGTGACCCTTGCGTGCGTCGAGTCGTGTGCCGGTGCCACTCGTCATCGTTTAGCTGCGTAAGTGGAAACTACACTGCGTGCATACGGGAAAAGGTAGACAAGGGAAGGGAAAGGGTCGCGGAGCGGATAAAAGACATGTGCAATACGTTCAAAAAGAAAAACAAAACCGGACGGAAACCATCCGCGTCCGTATATGTAGTTATAAACACAACCTGCCATTTATCGCAGGATTGTCCAAAATATTAAAATTTTTATGTTACATAACTGCATAATGTAGTCTGGCTGGTCTAGCGGTTAGTGCGCGCACCTTCGGTGCACAGGGTCATGAGTTCGAATCTCACCGTGGATCATGGTGTTTTTCGAACTCACGAGCTTGTGACGGACTATGATAGTATGATCTCACTCAGATGTTAAACGAGTACCCATTTATGGGGATAAATAACACTGCTGAGCGTGATGCTGATCTCATTACCTCAACAAAAAGCAGATAAGATCTTGGAAATAGGATGTCACTAACACATCCAGGCCTTAGTCCAATGCTGGATTGTCGCGCCTGTTATTTATTTTTTATTTATTTTTAACTGCATGATGTATACATATTAATGTTTAAGAAAAAATCCTCAAAATTTTACTCTTCGTGATGTTAAAGATGTTCATGATATACTATAAGTAAAAGTAGTGTACGATGCTGCTGCAAAGTGAATCATCGTTTTTTGAAAAGATGAAAAAGCGAATTCATTAATAAAAAATTCCACATTAGACAAGTGACCACAAATACAAATAGGTATTTAAGTTTTTGCTAAATGTATCACTTTCTACCATTCTAATAAATATGTTATTCACGCACGATACGATACCATAAAATTCAGACCCTACTTCACGTATGCAACACCCTCGGAAGTTGGAACGATTCACTCCACAATACGTGATACGCGCACGCTCGCCATGCGCCATGTGCTCATGCCTTTTGGAGGGTGCGCTTCTACATACTACATACTCATATATGACCATACCCTGGGTCACCCTCCCTGTTTTCAACTGGAAATCTGATTACAATTCGAAACGTAAAGAGGATCGATAAAAGACAGGATACGGTGCAGTCGGAATAATAACAGCTGCATTCACACTCGATCTCGATCCTGCAATGGACAGATGCACTTTCCTAATGAATTTTATTATATCTGGTGCCGCGAAGTACACATAGTCGTGAGTGAAAGAGCACAGTACATCTTTTAGTTTTAATACCATAAATATAAAACGTAAAGCAAGGTGGATGTCTATAAGTATGTACACATGATAGAAAAAGAGTATACAGGTAGATTATATACACTCAGAAATGAAAAAAGATGAATCCAATCATATGTAGCAAAACCGATTTATAACCGGGTTTTATATTGAACTAAAAAAAAATAATCGAAATGTGTGCAAATTGCGCATTTTTCTCTTGGGTACAAGCCATAACACCACAACTTCCATACAAATTTAAAGATGAAGTTGGATACGAGTTTTTCTGCATGGGGGACATCTGTAAAATTACGAAAAAATCTTGAAAATGTTCATATGTGAAAAACCATTAAATTATCAATTTGATTAAAATGCATTTCTTATCACTTCCACTTCCTTTCTGCATGAAGATTTTGATGATTTTCCAATTCGAAGGATAGGTAAATTATTTTTGTCGTCATTAACCTAAAAGAAATATTAAAATAAAATAACAATTTAAAAAAAATACCAACCAATTTCAGTTAAATTTATTTAAAAATATATTTTTCCTTTAAAACTATATCTCTGTAAGTTAAAAGATTAATACAAAAAATATCACTTTCATCCTTAAATCTGCACACGTTCCAATTCGTTTGCCAGTCCCGGTAGTGATATACTGCCCCGTTTAGGACGCCATTGTACCTCGTTGGTATCAACAACAATAACATCAAAATCACCGGCAGATGTCGTTGTTGTCGAACTAGATTCCTTAACTTCCGTCTGAAATGTCGTTTCTATAACAGATGACGACGATTCTTGCTGACGCTGTTCTCGAACAATTTTCGTACGGGTACGTGCATTTTGCGAAGTCATTTTTGTCTTCTTTTTGGCACCCTTTTTGACGCGATCTGCCGGGTTGATGGCATGCCGCTCCTCATCGCTGCTACTGTTATCGGTCTTCAATTCGGAACCGCTTAGCCAAACTTCTTCCTCCATTATACGACGAGGTACGGTTAGTTTTTGTTTAGAAATGTTTGTTGCTGATTCCTGTCGGAAATCAGTTATTTTGGAGATAATATCCTTTTGTGATAGGGCCATGGTGAAATCTGTAAATAGAAACAATTGGAAGTTTGTAGTTATTTTTCGTATTGATTAGTTTATTGGGTAGAAGTATAGTAAATTAAAGTTTAAGTTTAAATTTCTAGTCATCAGAGGCATTCTGTAAGGCGACAGTCACTTTAATTTTTTCGTATAGTCTAACGAAAAGTTTGCCAAAATAATTGACCAAAAATGATTGCGTATCATTGTCCAATGTATTTGATCATGTATGATACATAACAATTTCACCTTGTTTATATTGTCAGAATTGGAGTTGGATGGTACCAAAAATGGAAGTGACACTGTTGCTTGTCACCATCCAGAATGCAACCTCAGATCACACTATCGAATTCATGGATTTAAAGAGTTCTGAGCTCCGACCACCCGAAGTGATGATCAGATCTTGCAGAGTAAGTCAAACCCAGTGAAAACTCTGCGTCTTTTGGGCATGCCAAACACAATTAAATTTTATTTATTTTCAATTGTTGTCTACAAATAAATAATAAAGTTTTGCAGATTCGGGCTCAATTCCATCAATCGATCAGGTTGTATACCTGATCGATTGATGGAATTGAGCCCGAATCTGCAAAACTTTATTATTTATTTGTAGACAACAATTGAAAACATCACAACTTCCACATAAATTTAACAGCCGCAGTTGTGTATATATAGCGGTTACAGGTCAAGTAAATGACTTTCCGAGTGAAATAAATTAGTTTCCGAAACAAAAAAGAAAAAATTTCCGAATCAAATCAATAAATTTCCGGATCAACAAAAAAATGTCCCAATCAACAACAAAACACATTTCCGCAATAAATAAATAAATTTTCGAACCAATTGATTGAGAAATCCATTCAAACGTATCAAAAACAAAAAAAAAAATCCAAATTAAGTAAATAAATGTCCAAATCAGAAAAAAGACTTACTATTTGTTTTGTAAATTCCCAAGTAAAAAATAAATTTATAAAAAAAGATTTCTTACACAAAAAAAATATTTTAATAATCAATCAATAATCAAAACAATAGTTTCGTATGAGGAAGCATTAAAAAAAACGAATTTGATTATTAAGTAATGTGCTATTCTTTTAAGCAAATTTAGTTTAGGTAAAACAATTTAGTTTATTCTGAAAGTAATTTTGGTAACTTATGTGAAGTTAGCCCGCACACATTCTCAAATTATGCTCGTAACCGTTTGTTCGCCGGCGGCTACGTTTGTTCGTGAATGTTCGTATGTTCGCCTCCAATTGTTTAATAATAGCAACTTTAAAATACGGTGTGGGAACTTAGCCCGCCATCTGTAAATATGGTCAGATAGGTATACATTTGATATGAACCGAAAGCCAGACGTTTGTTCGTTATTTTGGCCGTTTGTTCGTCCTGGGAACGCAAGGATTCAGGAGTAATTAAGGAAAAACAGAATCCGAGACACAAGCCATTGCGTGTTTTTTTATAGGTGTGTTTTTTTGGTTATCCCGTGCAGGTTTGGGTAACGAAACTCCATATAAAAAAAATGACAGCTGACGCACCTGTCATTTCAACTGGTTTGAATAATCCAATTCAACTGGTTTGGATATTCCAATTCAACTGCATTGAATTTAAAAAACAAGCAATGGATTGTGTAGTCTGGCTGGTCTAGCGATTAGTGTGCGAACTTTCGGTGCACAGGGTCATGAGTTCGAATCTCACCGTGGATCATGGTGTTTTTGGAACTCACGAGCTTGTGACGGACTATGATCTCACTCAGATGTTAAACGAGTACCCATTTATGGGGATAAATAACACTGCTGAGCGTGATGCTGATCTCATTATCTCAACAAAAAGCAGATAAGATCTTGGAAATAGGATGACACTAACACATCCTGCGGCCTTAGTCCAATGCTGGATTGTCGCGCCTGTTATTTTTGTTATTATTAAATAATTAAGGACGAACAAACGAAATTAATTGACGAACATTCACGAACAAAGGTAGCCGCCAGCGAACAAACGGTTAAGAGCGTAATTTGAGAATATGTGAGTGCTAACTTCACATAAGTATTTTGTAATAAAAAATTACCAATAGTAATGATTTGTACACATCAATCTCTGTCTGATCCAAAACAAAAGCTTTACATTGTTTGCTAGGACGTCACCTAAAGTACTTAAGAATGTTTCCATGTTTCGTTTGCATTGGACTGCACTATCGTTGTTGCTGTATCATATCTATTTCCAGAATTCGAGTGTACAAATGTATTTTCTGCCACCATTACGTGACCCATTTAAAATACGCTGCTGCTGTTAGTGCATCATGTCAATTTCGATCATCTAGTTTTGCCCTAACTCCTCAACGTTTCAACGACAACTAAATTCGTGCGGCGGGCCATGCTGAGTATCGAAACTTGTTTCTCCATGAATCTCTATAAATTCTATAATCAACCTCGCATGGAAGCCAAAACCACACCCTTTCCTAGGCTGCCCACACACGAAGCGTTCGAATCCATTTTTTTAATTTTTCGTTCTGTCAAATTCATACATTTTCTTTAATTTTGACAAAACTAAAATCCAAAAAATGGATTCGAATTGAACGTATGTGGGCGGCCCTAGGCGCCTCACATTCCGATAATTTTTCCTCGGACAATAGGTGCGGTTTTACTATCGAGTACAATGTATAATTTTTGTCGGGCTCTAATAAATAATTCAAAAGCGAATTCAATTATTTCTGAGTTTAGTTGTAGTGCAGTAAACACGTGAGATTGTAAAATGTGGTGGAGATTTTTTTTTTCTTTCTCATTTTTTGGGGTGCTGATCACGAATCCGGAGCTTCCCATCAAAATTACGTTGTGGAACAGGGTTAAAATCGCA
This sequence comes from Microchrysa polita, assembly GCA_949715475.1. Taxonomy (NCBI): domain Eukaryota; kingdom Metazoa; phylum Arthropoda; class Insecta; order Diptera; family Stratiomyidae; genus Microchrysa; species Microchrysa polita. The sequence goes on along the minus strand of OX454415.1, from coordinate 125,021,340 downwards.
AAAAAAAAAACAAACGTAAAAAAAACTGTCTATTAATTCTTGCTGTGCCGCTTAATGCATTTTGAAGATTAATGTCGCTCAATCATGTTTTCTTCAGCATGTTCATGGACAGGTTTTCGAAGAAATGTACAGTTTCGGAGTTATAAGCAGCCCAGTTTTGGCCCTGTTCTGCAACGGCACCCAAAAAACATAAGAAACAAGCAACAATTTCCCATCCACATTTCGCAATCTCAAATCACGTAATGACTATTAAAGATGAAGCTGGAATCAGCGTTAGAAGTTGACGCATTTTCATTACAAACTGACAAATTTAAATATCAAATTGACGAATCAAGACCAATTCGAAATGGAAATCCGTCAATTTGATCTGAAAATTCAGTAATATGATTTTGAAATCCGCCAATTTGTAATGGAAATTCGTCAACAAGTCTTTCAAATTTGTCAACTTTGAATGAAAATCGGACAATTTTAAATTCGTCAACACGATTTGAATATCGCAAATTTGTAATTGAAATTCCCCGATATGAATTGGAGATAAGTCAATTTGATCGGGAAATTCGTCAAATGAATGAAATGAATGAAAATTTCGAAAATATGCTTTTGAAATTCGACAATAATGATTAGATTCGAAGGATGTTTTGACAATCTTGGCTGGAACAATGGGGTAGCTTTGGGATAATTTACATCGAAGAGCAGGCTACCGTAGGAGCATTTTATTTATAAAGACAATACAAACATTCAGGCTGACAAATTAATCGAAAATTTTACTGTATGAAGTAAGGGCCCCCGCTTTCAGTTCGAACACATATAATTTGAAAAATGTTACGCCACTGATCGTTGTCTATATACAACGTCGGACAACGGAATTTTTGACAATTTTCCACAAATCTATTTCTCATTGCAGTAGCAAAATACATATCCAGAAACAGATACTTTTTTGGGTAGAATTTTAATGTTCAGAAATTCTTTCAGATTGTGTATTTTAGTATACAAAGCTTTACTTAGAGTGGGCATGGTCCCCCCACCCTTTTATTCACAGTTTTTAGCATTTAGCCTTTTCCCGTAAAGAAAAATTTTTGGTCACAGCACCTCCCTCTTTAAAAAGCTCTCTACCCTACTGCCTCCAATAACAGCTTTCTCATATCGAATTCGGCTGAAAAAGTAGTGCCCCGTGAGTATTTAATCTCTATGAGTAAGCTTATAAAATGGAAAATTCGTTTTGAGACCATGTTTCTGTATCTTTTACCATTTTACCATTTTTACAATAATACAAATAAAGTAACCCCACTTTCACTAAGTTTCGGACCCCCTATTGGACGAGACTTTTTTCTCCATAATCAAGAGACTAGAACCAGCAGTCCTACCAAATTCAGAGATTATATGATTTTTGCCAATTATATATAGATACCGTGATTTTTTTAGACTATGTGTCTGCATTCCTTTTTTTCTCTCCCGACATTATAAACATACACACACACACACGAAGAACCCAATACAGTGCGTACTCGATAATCCGAAGCCTCGAAACCTCGAATTTCCAGTAATCCGGATCACCCCAAAGATAGCATTGTACACTCCGTAGTCCGAATTTCAAGAGCTTCTCTAATCCGAATCTGACTTTTTTCTCATAATAACAGTGATATTATCGCCCGAAATAAAAACAAATTTTTCTTTGTTCTTAGAAACAACAAAATCTAGAAAAACAGAGCGAAATTCTTCGAAATTGGAAAACGGTCCTTCGAACAATTTGATTAAATTCGTCCATTTCCTCGAAATTTAGAGCAAATTAAAGGCTTCCACTAGTCCGAATTCCTCTGTAGTCCGGATCGACCCCGGTTTTCATTAGTCCGGATTATCGAGTACGCACTGTAGATCCAAAATATATCAGAAAAATTGTATGTATGAACATACGGATACGACGATTGCTAATAAAAATTTGATTACCCTAGCGTAGCCCCCTAGCCAATTTGAAGCTTTAATTTTTTACTGATTCCTATTCTGAAATTGTTCCCTATTGTTAGGATACTTCTTAACAAATCCAAAGTGTTGGTAGACAGCAAAAAATATAAAATTATTTGGTTAAAATGAGAATCATATAATGGCGCGTTGTCCATATATGTAAGTGAATGCAGTTAAATTAATTTAAATTTCGATTGTTATAAATTTAAAACACAATAGTGGTTTGTGTATTAATTTTAAGTGAATAGAATATCGCATTTATCCAACCGAGCTACGTTTAGAACGCCGGGTAATTAAAGTCAGATATCCATCAATAATAAATAAATATTCATCAACTCATTTCAACGAATAGAAGAATAATGCTGTAGCGGCAATGTAAGTATATGCGGATTATACTTATGTTTGTTAGAGCCGCCATCCACTATCGTTACGATTCGTCACATTGCCTGGAATATTGCAATCGTATGATAATGCAATTTACAATTTTTGACACAAATTTATCGTTTATCTGACGTTGGATCTCATAGTGGGTCTAATATTCGAAGAGCCCACGTGCAAATTATTTGCAACTATTTCCTCGCAATTCTGATACACATCGAAAATTGCTTGACTGGAGACGCCCCAAAACGGTAGTCGGCCTCCTGGATAGTGGGGCTAAAGGGGTGGCAGAAGAAGTCAAAGTCGTTAATAGTTGCAAATTTACAATTTTTGAGACAAATTATCGTTTATCTGACGTTGGATCTCATAGTGGGTCTAATATTCTAAGAGCCCACGTGCAAATTATTTGCAACTATTTTCTCGCAATTCTGATATACATAATCGAAAATTGCTCGACTGGAGATGCCCCAAAACGTCGGCCTCCTGGATAGTGGGTCTAAAGGGGTCATGTTGCAACTATTTCCTCGCGCCATTTCATAGAGGACAGATTCCCGGATTTCATAGAGGACGGATTCCCGCGTATATATTCCAAAAGGCAGACAACAATTGGGCGCTAACATGGTGGCAGAAGAGCTCCAAAATTTGAAATTTGGATGAAAAATGGGTAGTGCGCCTACAAAAATAACGCTAGCTCCATTATGCTAAATCATATAGGTACAGCAAGAACTTAATTATTTTCCAGACACTTCCCTGAGTACGTAAGCCAAATTTCATTTCAAAATACCAATTATAGCCCGGTTAATTTATCAATTGAAATTTGACTATTAAGTTTACATGCATTAAAGTATAGCAAGCGAATACACATGGTAGCATTTTCCCCTAATATCACACGTATAGCCCTCAGCAGCGATTCATTCTGAATGATTCATTCAAAACACCGTGCTGAATATGTTTTCACTAAAAATGATTCTAGAATTGAATATCGTTACCAGGATCCCGCAGGTATTGTGTCAAAGTTAGCATATGTGGAGGGTATACAAATTGAAGAAACTAGCCTCTAATTACTACTGCTGCAAATGTGTAGTGTAGAGTAAACATGGCTGTTGAAAAGCAGATATTTATATATGCAATTAATATTTCCTATTGTCTGGAAATATGCATTGCATTTATTTATATAATATGTATGTAGATACTTATGTATATAACATTTTACTTGAATCAAGCTGCATCTTCTCTGTATTAGGTTTCTAATTATGTGTGTGCAACCAGTGCAAAATTTATCACGATATAGTACAACTGCACTCGAAAAGTTATATCTAATAGTAGGCAAACATACTGAATATTGTATTCAGCTTCTAGCTAATTGACGCTTATAAATATTTGCTAATAAAGTTCAAAATGCCGTCGTTAGCATACAAATGTTACATATGATTAACACCGCGCACTGGAACTACTATGGCTAGGCAGAATATTGATAAGACGACGATTGTATCTTATCTATAGTCAACCAGTTTAACAATACATATTTCATTTATTTGCACTTACTTTTTTTGTAAGGAAATAGAATAATATCCAAAACAATGTAAATCCTTATAAACAGCTCTTAGAAGGGCAATGCACTTATGTTCGATGAAAAAAAAAATACTTTTTGTAAAAATATTTAAAGAATAACGGTAAGTCCTTTGCTCCTCTTTATATTTTAATAATAATATGTATTCGCAAAAACTTCGGATTTAACCACTTTTAAAATGAGAATAGTCGCATTATTCACTTATGACACGACCTACTTCCGCGATAATTTTACTGTCCGACACATAAATGATATCATCAATTAAATTTCCGTTCCCGTCAATTGTCGGAAACACTCACTTTCTTACCGATGAACTGTTCATGTACATTTATTCGATCTCGCACTGATAGTACTTGCCTTATACTAAGTACTTTGCGCGACTAAAGCCTTAAATCTAATAGCACCTTATCGATAGGTATTCGACGAGCGACTACCGAGTATTACCTATGAAAATCTAAACGAATCTTATTAAATCGATCAATTTTAAAAATACAATTTTATGTCGGAGAAAACCGACATTCTAATTTAAACAATTCTGTTCACTTTTTATAAACAAAAAATGAAAAAAGAAAAAAATGGAAAATAGAACTGTGAATCGCAAAATATTCGATCATCCAACGCGATCTTCGAAAATGCCAAACCGATCAATTTTCCGGAAGAATATTACTCGTATTATGTACGTATAAGTGTACTGAGTGGAATGGCTAAAACGCGTACCGGCGCGCGTGGCTAGCAAAAGCTTACTAAAACGACTAAAACGTACGGACAAAATTCTAGATGCATACTATACTTTGGATATACATATGTAGCTTTCGTACTGCTTGAAGCTATAGTGTATGTAATGGACTGGAAGATTTTTTTTTTTGCTGAGCGTCCATTAGCATTGGCGTATACATATGTACATTAAACCAATATAAAATTTATGAAATTTGTGAATTGATACATTCAAGTTGTAGGGATGGTTTGGCTTTTATTTAATATAAATATGTATGTTCGTCCAGCGATATTTAGGGCGGAATTCATAGTCCTCACTTATACTTAAGGGAACCCTTAAGGGTCTTCTTATTAATTTTTCGATTCATAGTCGATCATACTTAAAAAATAAATTTGAATTATTTGCCAGTTACAATAATTAGGCTCCTGGATTAAATTAAATTAAGTGAGGATTATGAATTCCGCCCTTATTAAAAATATGTATGAAATAAATTGAATTGAATTGGATTAATATTTTTTCAAAGCAAATTAACACTTACCTGAATCCTATTAACTCACATCAATTTAATTTTGATTACGAAAAAAGCAAAGGCCGGGTTTCTGATAGCTCTTATTCAGTACCTGTCGGCTGATTAGTCTTATCGCGTAGAGAAGACATACACCATATTTAGAAAGCTTTTCCATTGTGTTGAATGGAATTTTTGTTTATTTTGCATAGCTACGCCATATTTTGCTTGTTTAAGCCATCATCTTAGATTGAGAAAATCATTGCGCACTTGCATCCAACAGCGTAAATAAGCAAAAGATAACATAACTATGCAAAATTAACAAAAAATCAATTCAATATAATGGAGAAGCTTTTTGAATATTGTGTGTGTCTTCTCTGGGCGATAAGACTAACCATTCTATAAGATCTACGAAAGAATGCGCCTTAGAGTCGCCATCGACTGTCCAATTGATTGTACAATGAAGCTCATTTTCTGTGGAGAAAGCTCATTTTCTTTAGCGAATTCGGTAATTACAATCGTACAATTGATTGAAGTCTCTGCCGACTCTTTGATTTAAAATATTGGTGCTATTCTGCCCTGGCCTTTGCCAAGGTTTTAATGTAGGCAGGGAAGTAGCTAAGGAGATATGGGGGGAGTGTCCCACCCTCCTAACATTTTAAATTTTCATCTGCAGTCGGAAAATTTGACCTCAGTGGGAATATAGGATTGCGATTTTCGGCAATTTACAAAGGAATACCTGTCGATATTTAAGGATATAAATATTTGAAAGTTGCAATATTAAAAGTATGTAATTAAATGGTCATACTTATTAAAAAGGCTAATCGGCATAAAAACGTTAAACTAATGTTGTCGATAAAATGGATTTACATCGAATTGTGAAGCGATGGTCCAAAATTAAGTTACAGCGGGTCACAACTTAACTGGTTGAATCAAATTTATATATATTCATACAATCCTTCGTGTTTCTGTCTTCGTATTTTTCGATGTTTACATGAACGCTTAAAAAATATATTACATATATATAATTTATGAATTTTCAAATGTAGTAGGCAAATTTTACTTTTCACCCCCCAACAAATGTTTGCTCGGTACGTCCCTGAATGTAGGTATGAATAACAAGAGCCAATGTAAGCTTGCATTTTTGAATTTTGAAAGAATTGCCTTTATTCAGTTTAGGCTTTTGAGTAGATCTATCGAAATAACTACAAACACATTAGGCGATAAACTCTGCTATACTTTCTTCTACAATTTAAAAATTTTGACAAAATCAATGCTCCCATATCCATGTACATACCCATATACGATATATTATGTGTTGAAACATCCATATACATATAAATATGTAAAAATCTATTTAAAACAAATTGGATTCTTTGATGTATAAATCACTTTTAGAGTAAAGTCTATAAAAAAAAATAAACAAACAATTATAATAAAAGATATTTTTGGCAAAAATTCAGCAGCTTCAATGGTAATACGAGTATACCTGTGTGTTTGTAAACCATCGCGGGAAATAAATCGGCACTTGTTCATAGGTACATATTTTGTGAAGGTTTGAATCAGATAAAGTAAAGTAGCACTTCATACTTTTACGAGTACTCGTATATGGTGCGACGAGAACTGTTTGATAAAAACATGAATGAAGGAGTTCAAGGTGCCTGTTAAATCGGTTTAGTATACGAAATGCTATGCACAAAATAAATAATCAAATTAACAAGTTACTGCGCTTTCCTTGAGAAACTTGTTGTAAACATAATAATCAATTTTAACCTCACATCCAATGTGGACCAAAATTAAAAAAAATAGATTTTAAATATAAAGGGTGATTCAAAGACTGGGGGCAGGGCCGGATTTCTCATATGGGAAACCTGGGCTACAGCCCGGGGCGGCAGAATTTGAGGGGCGGCAAATTCTTAAATTTTTTCATTGGTCTAAAATAATGGGAAAAATGGATTCTGAAAATTCAAACATAATTGAAGAAAATAGTTTGCTTTTTTAATTTATTCTAGTTAGATGTACATATTCGTCTTAATTCAAAGCACCTACCTAATCGCAACCTCAACTCAAATTATAATGTGATTCCGCCTCCAAAAATTAGGACTACTCAAAAGTTTTGCTTGAAGCATACACTCATTCACTCTGAATGGCCTTTAGTTCAGGAGTATATTTAGAGTAGGAGTATAAATCATCTTTGGCTTCACTTTAAACATTATGCCTGAAGCCACATTAAATGATATAAGTACGCTGCCAGCTCCTGTTTTCAAGGCTCTAAAATTGCCCCAGACTTAAAGAAAAACAACGAAATTTTTTTTTTGGTTATTGCGATCATTTGGAAAGTTCAAAACGCCCCCAACCAAGTAACTCATCTAACCACACATTTTCGTGTGTTCAATTACTTCTTAAATTTGTTCCCACATCAAATTCGCTGGGAAGCAAGGATTTGGTTTCGGGAGAGGTCCAAGTCTCGATATTAGAAATGCGGCATTGGCTATCAAATTTTTGTGTTTCTATCGGGTTAAACTAAATTTTTAAGAATTTTTACGCTTAAATTTTCGGATTTGCATTTTTTTTCAGAAAAAAAACGGGAAATTCCACCGAAAATAAAAAATAATTTAAAATAGTTGAAATCAGGAAAATCTAGAACTCTTTAGGCACCGAATTATATTTGCTGAATAGCATCAGTAAATGCTTTCCCAATTCGTTTTCGTTATTGAAAAGGATAGAATATAGGGCCACCGTTCCAGTGGTAGTATATTCTATGTGGAGGGAGAAGCAGAGTATTCAATGATAGTAGAATACTTGTTCCGTTAGGGTTATAGGAATTGGGAGTAAATGAGTGTAAAGGCGGTTGGTTATTATCTTGAATGTTTATTGAACACTTAGAAAAAGCATAGTAACCCATGCCATGCGTTAGTCCAGAATGGCTATGTGATCACACAACCCATATGTGTTTGACTCCAAATTTATTACACTCCACGAAATAATTCAAACGTCAAAATATGGTCGATGCAATTATTAACCCTTCTGTCGTCGCCTACGAGCTATTATGCCTAAGGTGTAGCTGAATTTTCTGTGAAATCAATCTTAATATTTGAAAAGGTTTAATTTTGGATCTTGAAACAGTTTACATACTATGTCTTACGATGATGCGCCGTTTTTTCGTTTCTTTAGACATAGTTTACATTTCGCCGAACGTTTGATCGCATTTGTGGCCGTCGGTTCCTTTGAAATATATATGGAAAGGGGTGGAAAATATTGTTGAACGATATTTTTCATCAAGATTTAGTACCAATGGTCTGTCTGGATCTATACGCCAACAGAAGGGTTAAATATCACGTTGGCATTTTAAGAGAGTAATAAATATTACGCGGATTTTATATTCTCAATTGTAAACAAAAAATTGACGTTTGAATAAAATTTTCACGCATACTATGAACTGCAATAGTGTGAAAACGGTGCCATTTTTATTTTCTGACGGCCACTCTGGACTAACGCATGGCATAGGTTACTATGCTTTCTCTAAGATTGAACACTGAATCTATATTCTTAAAACTACAATATTTATAGCTAACAAAATTGTAACTTAAGACTAAAGAATGAAAGCAATACGACGATTGACATACATTTTATAACAATTAGTCAATCATCGCTCTAATTAGCCATTCAATACATTACATTGAATGACCATTATGCTGAGTAATAATTGACATGATTTACTTTACGAGCATATGAAATTTAATAAAAGAATGTGTTGAAGTGATTCAACATGCTGGGGGCCGGCCGATGATTTGGCCGAATCGTTCCGATAATAGTATCTCTTCGCTTGGTGATGGTTCTTCATTTCTGTTGTTGAGGTTTGCAGATCATTATTATCCTTGACATCTTCCGGTTGCAAAATGTAATTAACAGAACGATGAAGACTATGCAGATTGATATGTACAAAGCCATGGACATAATTTGGCTGTGGTGTTTAAGCCCCAACCAAAGGAGAGCGTAGTTATTCTGGAACTCTTGGAAGAGGTTTTCCAAAGAGTTTAATTTCCGCAAAAGGTATTCCACGTTACGGTGAGATGGACCTTCCCTTTTATATCGGGACTCAATCTTCTCCAACTCTTCGGAAATGAATTTCTGTTGTTCGAGGATCGACGTTGTATCCATCAGAACCAAAACTTCTTTAACCCAGGGATTGTGTATAGTGTTGCAACGGGCGGCAACGTAGACGATTTTATAGGAGTTTTTAGTAGCGATGCGACGAGATGGCAATACTATATGAAACAGGATCAATTGGAGTACAACAGCTAAGAAACGTAAACTGGGCAGCAAACGATTTGGAGTGAACGGTAACACTGATTTCTGCAACAACTGTACAATTATGGAAACTGGGAGACTGGGAAATGCACTTTTTATGTGTTAATGGTAAGGAACCAGAACAGCACAAACTGGCGCTTTACGTAGCTGTTTTTTTGATTTAAAAGATAACATTGTTTAGGAAGGCTCGACGGACCATGAAAAGGATAGAATATAGAGCCGCCGTTCCAGTGGTAGTATATTCTATGTGGAGGGAGGAACAGAGTATTCAATAAGTTCGCCTTTTGTAATAACCTGGGAGTACCATTCGGGTAAATTATCTTCTTTAGTCGCTTCAAGGCCAAGGCGAGTCACTTTCTTAACACCTGTTTCTTTTCCAGCAGAGCTGGTTTTGATGCAGCTTTCTTTTCGGGTTTTTTGTTTTCAGTTTTTGGTTTAGATGGGGGTCGAGCTGCAGTCGGAAAATCTGTGTCGGTTACTTTTTTATATTCAGTTTTCAGGTCAAGTAGCTTTTTCACGGCTGCTTCGATTTCATTTTTGTCAGCATTCTTTGTCTTCAACTCGCGCACAATGTTGCCTTGAGCGTTGACTCTTTCTGTAAGCTCAGCTTTTACTGTGTCACTCATGGCTGCGCTTGTTTGTTGTTGTGGTGGTTGTGTGGCTGGTTTCCAATCTTGTCCAGTAACGGCTTTGTATTCGGCTTTTAGTCCAAGCAATGTTTTCACTTCAGCTTCAACTTGCGCTTTAGGAGCTTTCTGTGTTTTCAGATTACGTACAATCTCGCCTTGAGATTTAATCTTTAGATCAAGTGCTGTTGCATCACCACACTCTGCATTCGACAATGAACTCGTGGGTGTTGACGAAGGTGAAACTACGCCCGGCTTCCAATCTTGTCCAGTGGCAGCCTTGTAGTCCGCTTTCAAACTGAGCAGTACCTTGACTTTAGCCGCGATTTTCTCTTTCGGTGCCTTATTTGTTTTTAAATCTCGAACAAGATCGCCTTGGATTTTTATTTTACCTTCGATATCAGCTGCTTTACCACCCTCTGAACACGTTTCGCTGGCAACTTTTGGCTGGGCAATGGAAGACAATGTGCTATTTTGTACGCTCGTTGCAGCAGACTTCCAATCTTTACCGGTTATACTTTTATATTCGGTTTTAAATGCCAATAATTTTTGAACTTCAGTTTCTATCTTATCCTTTGGTGCCTTTTGAGATTTTAAATCACGAACAATGTCACCTTGTGCTTCAATTAGATAAAGAAAACGGCGCCAAATGCCATTATTGGACTATTCAGTGTTTATACCCTGTAAAGTGCCCCTATTATCGTTTGAAGAAAATATTCTGCGAAGAATTATAGGAATGAAATTGTTACTTGGGTTTCCTTCATAGATATTATTGCTGGTAGTCGTCATGGAAATTTCATTCGAAATTGTTCGAACAAAGGGGCAAGACAGAATAATGATTACGTGGATCGCTTTTACACTAATTATACATTGATATTTTTCTTATTAACGACTATAGATGGCAGACATCAATAAATTTCCATTACAGAATCAATCGAATTATTGAATATTTATTGATGTCGCAGGATCAGTTCCAAAATGCTATCTGGGAAACGACCTAGCTCTGGAATGCGTTAATTATGCAAAATTTATAGATTTCAATAAAAACAGCAAAATGTGAATAGCCTACTGGTGATATGTATGTTATATGTAAAAAAAATGCATAATAATAAAAAGTCCCCGCAGCTGATAGTTTCGGCCCGGGTTGTGGTTTTGCCACGCATACATCTGTATCTACATACATATATATGTATATAAATATCTGAGCAAAAGCGTGTTTCTTTGGATGTTATGAAGTAGCTTGCTTATCGACTACAAAAATATAAACAGAATTCAGTGTTTTTTTTATTTTACCTTCTTATCTTCGAATAACTTTTTAATTTAAATATTATCGTTGATTTGTTTAGTGGACACTATTTGCAGACTAAATACATTCGGTTTATTAGATTAAATAAATGAAAAAAAGAAAAGAACGCTCTTACAATTCACTTTTTTTTTGGAATATGTAACTTGCTTTTGGGGTTGACGAAATATGGATCGATTCGTCCGCTTCTTCATATGAGCCGTTTTATTTGAAAATGGTACAAGTCCATTTTTTACGAAAATGAGTTAATGCCATTGTTAAAGACATATATCTTAACATGCACTATCTATAACTGAAATATCATACCAATCTATGTGGAATAACACGCCGAAATAATGAGTGCAAGTTTTCTGAAAAATCGAATGGCTCATATGTTTTATTTGAAAGTGGTACAAGTCCACTTTCGATATTAACACTAAAACGATCGCTATTTGTTTTTTTTTAAGATTTGAACTTTCCATTTTGTTATCAATAATTATATTGAGGTCCATGTTTTGGTGAATGCTCCCTATTTTAGGGTTCAAATTTTATTTACGGGGTTCTTTTCTTTGTCCGGTACATCTCCTGAATAGGGAAAAATATTTTTTATATTTTCTTTGCCAAGAATGTCGTAGTACTTTTCTCTTTGCAGCAACAGAATAAATTAAACCGAGAAATGATGGATATACCTTGACATTAAAAATTGTCTGTGTTCCTAACAAACCAGATTAAGATAAAAAAAAGTGAATAAATTAACTGACAAACTATCAACTTGAATGGAAAATAACTGACAAACTATCAACTTGTATGGAAAATACTATGGTTGTAGCTGATGACTGAAAAGTGTGGATCGACCTTTAACCAATAATTTCTAATGCATTGTTTTTTTGACAGTCTCGGACATGTTGCATTTACCGTAGGAGCTTAGGTACTTAAAAACCAAAAAAAAATTTCTTGGAATTTAGCTCAGATCGATGTGGGTTGAGGATTGAAAACATGTATGTAGTCATTTTAAAAAAAGGGTATGCCCCAACTTTTTTATTTTCGATGCATAATGATAAAGCTATACTATATTTCCACATACCTGATTTTCCAAAACTTTTGGATAACACATTATGTAATTTAAGAATACTACACTTTTGAATTTTCATTTCTTTTTCTGTAAATAACAAAAGAATGCAAGGAATTTTCTCGAGAAGAATATATTTCTCAATACCGAAAATTACTTTCATTCTTTTATTATTTACAGAAAAATTCAAAAGTGTAGTTTTCTGAAATAACATAATGCCTTATCCAAATTTGTTGGAAAATGAGGAATGAATTTTTTTAATTAACTTATTCCTACGTTACAATAAGAGATAAATGTTGGCTTAACGTTAACCCACAGCCACACTACACTCGGTAATATAAATTATTTCAATCGAATATAGTGCCTTAACGCTAAAGCTTCCTACTGTCAAGTGGGATCGAGTTTAGGCATGAATTTTTTGTGAATATTAGTATAGGGGAACGTTATTATTCTTCGTGGCAGCAATCCCTTTGCGGAAGAACTTGTATCTTAATTAGTACAGAGTTTTAGAAAGCCATATAAGCAGTAAATGTAAATCGAAATATTTATTTGGCGGCGGATCCAATGATAATTTAAGGCAAAAGAATTCGATCTAATAATAGGTACGTTTTATTGTGTTTATCCCGTGCAGGTTTGGGTAGAACTTCATATAAAACGAGACCGAGGCTAATTTCGGGCGCGGCCGAAATTTGGATACCCTTCGCTCCCCTCGGGCTAAAAGTTTTTTGGGGCGTATCTATGACTTGTGTTTAGTCCTCCCCGCTTCCATGCTTTTGCTTGAGTTTTCACATAAGTGCCGTGGCGAAGATTTAATGGGGGAAGCGGGGGATGTGAGTTTCATAGAAGAACCAAAGGGGGGGGTAGTACGGCAGCCCTATGAACGCATGACCTTTCCATCAATTTTTACGTATGTTTGTGGCATCGATTAAAACACATTTCTAAGAGATTTGGTTGAAATTGGTGGATACATAAAAAAGTTTTCTTCGAAGAACCTAATTTTGGGGTTGGGTTTATATGCCAGCCCCACGACCCCATAGTTCGATTTCATTTACTTCCACGTTTGTTATGTGGCATCAATAGAAATATAATTTTCTGAGGTTTGATTGAAATTGGTGTGCAAATAAATATGTTTTTTCTTTGAAAAATTTGATTTGGGGGCTAGGTTTGTATGGTAGCCCCATGACCACATGGTCCGACTCCATCCTATTCATACATATGTTTTGTGTCATCAATAGAAACACTTTTGTGTGAAGTTTTGTTGAAATTGGTGTATAAATAAAAAAAAAATTCTTAGAAGAACTTAATTTGGGGAGCTAGGTTTGTATGACAGCCCCATGACCCCATCTTCCGATTTGGTCCATTTTGACATACGTTTTCTGATGTAACTAGAAACACATTTGTGCCAAATTTGATTGAAATCGATGAGAAAATAAAAAAGTTTTTCTTAGAAGAACCTAATTTGGGGGTCTAGGTTTGTATGGCAGCCCCACGACCCCATTGTCCGATTTGGTCGATTTTTACATATATTGTGTGTCAGCAATGAAAACACATTTATGTGAAATTTTATTGAAATTGATGCATAAATAAAAAAAAATTTCTAAGAAGAACCTAATTTTGGGGGGTAGATTTGTATGGCAGCCCCACGACCCCCTTGTCGGATTTCAGCGATTCAAACATACAAACTGCCTGCAATAAAAAGAAGCATGTGTGCAAAGTTTCAGCTCCATAGCTTTTAAACTGGCCGAGCAAAACGCGTCGCAACAGACAGACAGACGGACAGACGGACAGACGGACAGACGGACAGACGGACATCGTCCAATCGACTCAGCTCGTCACGCTGATCATATATATACATATTTTATATGGTCGGAGATGCTTCCTTCAATGCGTTACAAACTTCATGACAAAGTTAATATACCCTTTCACTCTATGAGCGAAGAGTATAAAAAATGACACTTACCCAGGTAGAGTACACACGTGCAACTACCCTACACGGGATAGAGCACAAATGTAGATGGCGGACGCATAGGGGAAATATGAGGGAATTTGTTTTTTCAAACCAAATGTGAGAGTTTTTCTCATCACGAGAAAAGATTTTGCAAAGAAATAATCATCTTTTGTGATAAAATCCACCACATCTAAAAAATAAGCCGACAAAGGTGAGTCAAAGATGTTCAAAAACTGTCAAATGTCAGCTGTTTGGTCTTAACCGGGATGTTACCCGCGATCGTTTTTTTCGAGTCAGATTTACACGCGATACGAAAAAAACGACGCTATTAAATCATAACCAAAGGTACGAAAATTTCGCAGATAAAAATAACAATTTCGCATAAACTAATTTTAAACATTAAAAATTTCGCTAAAATTCGCATAAAAACGTAATTTTATACGTTTTAGTGTTGTTTTATTTTCTTTTACTAAAAAAAATCTTCATATTCGCAGCGGAACGAGTGTTTAAAACTACAAAAACATACCGATTATAATAAGCAAAAAATCGACTAGGGTAGTATGAGTGACAACTGCATCATACTTCGAGTTCAGTGGTCTAAGAAACTTTTTTGACACTGAATACCTGTCAACAACACATCTCAAGGATTTGCAATAAAAAGAGAAACGCAATTATTGTTGGGTTTTTTTTTCTTTTTTTTTCGTATTTATCATTTAAACCTCGGTGCTCACCGAACAACGATAAAATATTTTACTACAAAAATCGCATTGCAGAAAACAAAGTTCATTCATCAAACCTCCGACTAAACACCTTGTTCGGTGTTTGGTAAGAAATCGTGCTCGTGGTTCTGCGAACTCACTATTCTTAATAATATCCCTATTCTTAATAATCAATCTCAGATGACAAATAATCTTCCAGAATTGAATTATTTTGGAGAAAACTTAACTTTTCGCGAAAAAGGACAAATTAGAACATTTAGCTCTATTCTCAAAAATGACAGTTTTCGCCGAAATTCGCATCTATTTCGAAAAACGAAATTTCCATACCTCTAATATAACCTTATCACTACCGATTCCGAGACATACAAGGTCAATTCCTACACCAGAACTCTCTAAACACTATTTTTATGTAAATTAGGTACGTTATTGCAATTTTTGCAGCCAAAACGATGAAAATCGAAAACTTCCTAAAAAAAAATTTTTTTCCGTCTAGGGTATAATTCTGCATGAGTGTTATACACCATTATAAAGGAAATTATCTGTGCTTTGATTCCCCCTTATATGATTTTGCTGCAACTTTTATCGTTTGCAAACTAATTCAAGAAATGCAAAATAGACCTGTTACCCCTTCTTCCCTATACTCCCTAGACAACTACTTTAACAAACAAATTTCTCTGAGATTTGGTCCTTAAATAAAAGTTGTTCTTAAGGACCTACTTTTGGAAGTTGGATTTCTATGGCAGCCACATAGCCTACAACACAACCAAAGGACCCCACAATATCAACTATCCTACACACCTAGTTTCAGACAAATCAGTTATTTTATATTTTATATAAAGATAAAAAAACGCCGCATTAATAAAACACGCAAATGCAAGATGTTCTTTACCACTTAATCATATGACTCACGCAACGCACATTCGCCGTTTCAGATAGAATTAATGGTCGTCTCTTCGGTTCGGCTGACTTCTTGTATACAAATCATTAGTGTCATATCCGGGCCGTAAAAATTTTGTTAAGATTGTTAAAAATCCATAAAAATATGAGTTTCTCTGACGCAATTCCAAAAGCCATGTTGTGCGCGATCGGCCAAAATAGGTACATACTCGTACATATAATACTCGCTATTATTGATATTACCTATAAGAAAATCTGTTGCAATTTCATACCCCCTATTAAAATTAAATTAAATATTATTTACTTTGATTTTTTATTGTCTGTGTACACTTGTTAGATTTTCGCACCCACTAAACGTAAACATAGATAAACGTGTGATGTCTGATCGGTCAATTACTGTTCCGAAATGTTTTGATGTAGTATTTGATGAATTTGACCGTGAACAAAAAGATCCGGCGCGGTGGTTGATTTTGGACTATGCATCTGTTCTATCTGTATACTCGTATGTACAAAGGAGGTTTGATGGAGGCATTAAAGATAGTTATGCTGCTTAAACTGACAAATGTGAATATTGTACCAATTGTACGTTGTGTCACTTTCTATTTCCTATTAGTTTGGAATTTATAATTTTTTTAAAGGGATGTATACATTTTTTTTTGAATTTATGAATGTTTTCGGCATTTTAATATATTGAATCTATTGATCTAATTTTAAATGAAGGTGAATACAAACAAAATATGTACATATAGGTGACTACCGACCGATATACACATATGGACAAAAAAATAAGTACACCCCTCATGTATCTTTTTATGCCAAATTTTCATAGCATTTTTATAATTGTGATACTCGAAATAGATAGCCATTATAACAATTTGGATACAACAATACCAACGGAACCGAAAAAGTAAATGGCATGCCCCAATTATCTTAATCCCTTCGGATATAAACTTTGAAGTGGGTATTCAGCTTGGTCAAAATAATAAGTACACCATCGTTTTTTTCAGTTTTTTGACAATAACTTGGTATTTTCCGTCAGGATATGTTTTTTTATTCATTTGTGCATACAACAAGCATTAAATTAAAAACAATAAAAAATACTTACTTACGAAGAACGCATGGTAGGAAGGAAAAAAGACGTGAAAGTTCCAAACTTCGAAATGGCGGAAAAATTATTCGTTCAATAATGAAATAATCCAGATAAACATTGTATTCGCTGTGTAATTCATTAAAAACCAAATTAGAAACAGTCTTAAATGCGGTTAACTCCATATAAGGCCTTAAGGATAACTGTCGATCTCATTATCACTATGGCGAAAAAAGTTCCCTTGGCATGATTAATGATTTTCCCTCGAAATATTGAAAAATTGGAATCCCTTTGGAAAGTGAATCGAAGAATACAAGAATTAAAGCAGTTTTGGTAAAAAGTTTTGAACTTTCCATGGCGACGTCAAAAAGTTTTGACGGTACAAGAAAAATTTGGAGGTATAGTTCTTCTTGTTCCAGGCCGAACAATGAAAACTCGCAGAATATTCTGTTTTACTTATGAAATCGTAATAAATTTGATTTGAAAAGGGTCTTATCATAATATTCTTCATTCAGGAAAAAAAAAATGTGATACGCGCTACATCAATTGGCTATTTCCCATGGAGGCGAAAAAAAAACATGGTCTCTGATTTTTTTTTCATAGTTTGGTTTCGTCCAAATATAGCTAAAAAGCGTTACTATGAGACATTTTCCGTATAAGAAATGTTTGTTCAGAGTCCTTCAATATTCTACTGATGAACCCATACACTCTAAATGGGGATTTAAGCAGAATATTAACCCTAACCATACCTCACAAGCTTGTCAAGGATCCGCTTCAACTAAATCGAGTGGCTTTTCACGTAGTTACTAGAGTTAAATTGAATCCGTAATGTTTAGGGAGAGCTGAATCAACGAATTAGAAACAAAGTGTGTCACAAAACGGACCAATTACGGAATTTCCTGAAAGTAACTGAATATATGGTATGTTTTGGAACATGCCGCAAGAATCATCTCCAGATAGCCAACGAAAACCTCCTTTTTATTTTAATAATGGGCAATTTAGTTATAAATAATAAAAGAAATCTAATTCTTGTCGAATCAGAACAAAATATTTTAGTTAAAACCAGTTTTAATCAAATTAACTGAAATGTACTTATAATTTTGTCCAACCTTTTTTAGTCGGGTAGTACTTCTTTAAGGTAAATTAAAGCTGTTATTTATTTCAATTGGCTTATTTACATTTTATTTGATTCCTTTCCAATTACATATTTAAATATCAACATATGATTTTATTTACTCAAATAAATACTTGGCTATAGGGTGATAAGAAAAAATCGAATGGGTGTACTTATTTTTTTGGCCATATGTGTATGTATAAGTAAATACAAGTAAAGTATCAATACTTTGTTTGGTAATGCATTTGGTAAGGAAGGAAGGAAGTTTTAATACTAAATTATTGAACCCCTCCCCTCTACCAACGCCATCTAGATATACAGTCCAGAATATCAGCTGATTGAAATTAATCTGTCGGTGGTGATGAACCCCAAGTACTACGTATTACAACAATAGCAACAAAAACCGGTAAACTTTCAGTGGCCACGGAATAAATTGGGGACTCGGGTGTCTGCAGTTGGGCCTGTCTATCAAGATGGCAGTGTCTCTACGCACGAAAAAGCAACCTCCATCTGCAGCCAGGAAACCTTGTTCTCATACTTTAACGAAAATGTGCCGATCAAGGCTACCTTCTCACCTCTATGTTGTTGAAAGTAGAAGACCCCAATTTCATGTGTTAAAGTTTCTTAATTTCTTTTCAAGACTGCACAATTCACTTCGAACACATAATAAAAACATCAGCACATTGGGGTCGGTTACATTTGACATTAACAACAATTAATTAACAGAATTCAGTCGATACAATCGATTTGAACAATAAATCGACTTTTTGACACTGATTGTTGCCAAACTCCGTTTATTTCCTGCCTTGCATTTATGACTTATGTTAATCGTGTTTTCTTTTTATGAGGTAGAGCTCATATACATGTAGCTGCTATTTAAATTCAAGCAAAAAATCCCATTGTTTATCCATTTGAAGTTGGTTGGATGCCAAAGAAAATTTCAAATCATTTTATAGTAAAGAATTTAGTATGAAATTATCGAACAGACAAAATGAAGAATGTTTATACTCATCTTTGATTTAAGAAAGTTAATTGTATTTGTTTATGCTCATTACAGAATAGAAATAAAAAAAAGAGTTTCTTTCCGATAATATTGAAATTGGAAATATATGGAAAACTCATTTGAGCGTTTGAATATAGTTAGTATTCCAGCGACTAATCGTCTTCTACCATGATTTTCCCCTTATAGGCCAGTCAATAAACCGAAATATAAGGCGTTAGGTCGCAAAATATAGCTCGGCTCTGGTTTTTTGGGATATTGCTAGGATAGATACCAGTAGTGTACCACCAAGTTTGCAACTGCGAAAAACCTGTGCTAACCCCGTGACCCTCAAAAAACCTCAATATTTTCGGACTTTTTTCATATTTTGGTTTGTAATTTTTAAAAGGTGCTTCTTACAAGAAAGTCGTCTACTGCACTTTTAAAGCTAACAAAATTTTCTTTAATTTGACTGTAACATCAGCTTTGTAGGTACAAAGGATCCCAAGATACAGCATTTTAAAAGATGTGTTTTTTTTTTTGTAATAAAAAAAGTCCGAAATTGTAATACGACGTACTCTATGACGTGTTTCGATTCCATCTGTTCCTAGATGCGCCCAAGCAACAATTCGTTTGCTTTAAAGAAGCACTTCACACTGTGGCAATCATATAGTACCACGAAATTCATTTATCGTGTGACATCGCTTAAATGAATATTTTGATCCGATAAAACATCCTTAAAGTATTTTCCGGAAAGCTTTTATCATCATTATGGAATAAATTTAAAGATGGTGGTAAAAAACTTCGATAAAACTGTCTCTAAACGTTAACCTAAAAACGTACTCCTTTAAATACTCCACTCTTGTGTTTATTGGATGATTCACCACACACATGCAATAGTCTCTCTAAGTTAACTCACACACATGCATATATTCTTCTATAGCACAGTCGGTGTCATTTTTATAGTGTGACATTCGTATGGTCATTCAATAAATTGTTCACCGTAGTTTTATAGAAGGATGGACTTTGTGATTTTTTAATGAATTGACACTTATGAAGTTTTCTGAAATACACAATTTCTGCATTAGAAATCCTTGGAATCTTGCATAAAACCCACACGTATGCACTCATTGTTATCTTCTAAACTAATTAAGGTGATCTCTGCGCAGAAATTCACTCTATTTTATTGATAAATGTATGATAGGGTGCAGTGCAAAAGAGTCGATAAAGAATTGTCAAGCATTTCTATAGGAGCAACAACCATTTGTAGTGTTTCCGAGCAATGACGACCATATGTGAGGTTAGCTGAGTGGTAGCGTGTAGGACGGGCAATCAACAGACATTGGTTCGATGCTAGCTGCGGAAATTTTGTTTTTCTATTTTTTTTTGCCAATTCGTTCAATGACAGAAAATGATGATATAAAGCAAATGACGTACGCCTTTTTTGAAGCATAATCTAGTGCTACAATAAGGTTCTATTGGATTAAAAAACGGCGCCAAATGCCATTATTGGATTATTATTCAGTGGTTATACCTTGTAAAGTGCCCCTATTATTGTTGGAAGAGAGTATTTTACGAAGTATTATAGGGATGAAATTGTTACTTGGGCGTTGAAGCAAATCCAGGAACACATATAGTTGGATAAATTTTGGTTAAGATTCAAAAAGATAAAAAGTTTTTCTTACAAGAACCTCATATTTAGGGGTTGGTTTGTACACTTCTGGTATGTACCCTAACAATATCCCAAAAAACCAGAGCCGAGATATTTTTTGCGACCTAAAATCATGAAGTGACTGGCCTATTAGTAATAGGTGTGTTTTTTTGGTTATCCCGTGCAGGTTTGGGTAACGAAACTCCATATAAAAAAAATGCCAGCTGACCCACCTGTCATTTTTTTTATATGAAGTTTCGTTACCCAAACCTTCACGGGATAACCAAAAAAACACACCTAAAATTAGTATGTAAAGACACATGCCGACACGTGCCGTATGGCACACTAGACTAAAAAGTTTGCTTGGAGCTGCATTGAAAAACTTAAAGAGTATGTTGTACTCCTTAAGGAAGATATTTTAATTACGCGTGGAATCCGTTCAAAGACTATCACAATTTTTCTGATCGTGAAATTGAGTTCAAATGTTGCTCACTTTCAATTGTCACAAAAGTTTCGACTTTGTGTGATTCCAAAATGCTCGGAGGCGAAAATGCCAATCAACACAATTTTAACGGACCTATGAAGGGCTGCAACACGCTCTGTGGTTCACTTGGTTGAGTCGCACTCTACGATGCTAGTAATCTAGAGGTCCGGAGATCGAATCTCGGCGTGGTCCAGGAAATATATAGTGCTTGCAACATTATATACACTCCGAAATGATATGCAATATAACGTTGACTCGAAATTGCCTATAAACGGCTGAGTTCACGCACCATGGCCCCACATGGGGCAATACGGTACTGAGAAGAAGAAGGCCTGCACCGGTTCATCAACCAAATAAACAACGTAGAATAGAGGTCATCAAGTATGTGCTGATGATGGCTACCCCATAGTAGGAGCCGAAATGCATAATAAATTTTGAAATAAGTGAAAAATTAGTGTTTTTAATTCGAACTTTTTCGGCTTATTTCGAGTGTTGTGGTCTATAAGGATCTAACTAAAAGCACGTTTTATTGTGTTTATCCCGTGCAGGTTTGGGTAGAAATATATATAAAAAAATGACACTTACCCAGGTAAAGTTCACGAGTGCAACTACGCTACACGGGATAGAGCTTAGATGAATCAAATGTAGATGGCGGACGCATAGGGGAAATATATGGTTTTTTCAAACCAAATGTGAGAGTTTTTCTCATCACGATAAAAGATTTTGCAAAGAAATAATCATCCCCAAGTAACAATTTCATCCCTATAATACTTCGTAAAATATTCTCTTCTAACGACAATAGGAGCACTTTACAGGGTATAAACACTGAATAATAGTCCAATAATGGCATCTGGCGCCGTTTTTTGATCCAATAGAACCTCATTGTAGCACTGAATTACGCTTCGAGAAAGACATACATCATGTGTTATGTCATCATTTTCTGTCATTTTCTCGCGATTGCAAAAAAAAGAAAAAAATAATTCCCGCAGCCAGCGTCGAACCAGCGACTGTCGTACGCCAGTCCGATGCCCTAACCACTCGGCCAACCTCACATATAGATAACATTGCTCGTAAACACTACAAGTGCTCGACACTTCTTTATCGACCCTTCTCCTATGCACCTTCTTCTTTATATGTCAATCAGTTGAAGCTAATTAAATTCACACATTCTTCAATAAAATACAGACATTTTCTGCGCTGAGATTATCTTAATTGATTCATAAGCTAACAAGGAGTGAGGAAATGTTGGTTTCAAGCAATATTTCAATGAATTCAATTCAAGAAACGTGGTATTCCAGAGCACTTCATAAGTGTCAATTCAGTAAATCACAAAGTCCATCCTTCTATAAAACTACGGTGAACAATTTATTGGATGACCATACGAATGTCACACTATAAAAATGACACCGACTGTGTTATAATATAAAAATATATTTAAAAGAATACTTATTTAAGTAAGACGTCTTTATTTATTTAATATTAAAATATAACTGACTTATACAAATCAGGTTACTATTTTATATACATACATATTTATATAACATTTCCCTTCTTTATTTTCTTTTCTTTTTAGTTTGATCCTTATTCATCTTCTTCTTTTTTGGCTTTATTTTTTTGGTTTATTTCATCATATCTTTTCTACTTTTTACCTTTTTTTTCTACTAGATTCTTCTTTACTTTACTTGCATTTCGCTTGTTGTTCTGGTCTTACTTTGCCAATACCCAACAACGAACACAAGATTTCTTTCTTTTTTTCTTTTGCTTTTTCCTTTCGTTTGCTTTAAAGCTTCATTAATATTCGTTTACTATTCTTTCTTCTATTTACTTTTTCTTTTCTTTTCCTTTCGTTTCTGAAGGATCAAACTGTCTACATCGAAGTTTCCTCTAGTCTCTTTCTTTCAATTTTAATTTTCAGTTTTATTTTTTTACTATTTTTTTTATAGGTTCTTTTTTAGGAAAAATTTCATATTCCAACGACTGCGCCATGTTATAAAATTATTTAAATAAAATATAATTTATAAACTATTTTATTTAATAGACGTCTTTATATTATTAATATTAAAATATAACTGACTTATACAAATCAGGTTACTATTTTATATACAAACATATTTATATAACAGACTGTGCTATAGAAGAATATAATGCATGTGTGTGAGTTAACTTAGAGAGACCATTGCATGTGTGTGCTGTATCATCCAATAAACACAAGAGTGGAGTATTTAAAGGAGTACGTTTTTAGGTTAACGTTTAGAGACAGTTTTATCGAAGTTTTATACCACCATCTTTAAATTTATTCCATAATGATGATATAAGCTTTCCGGAAAATACTTTAAGGATGTTTTATCGGATCAAAATATTACTTTAAGCGATGTCACACGATAAATGAATTTCGTGGTACTATATGATTGCTACAGTATGGAGTGCTTCTTTAAAGCAAACGAATTGTTGCTTGGGATCTTTTGTGATAAAATGCACCACATCTAAAAAATAAGTCGACAAAGGTGAGTCAAAGATGCGCAAAAACTGTCAAATGGCAGCTGTTTGGTCTTAACCGGGATGTTACCCGCGATCGTTTTTTTTTCGAGTCAGATTTACAGTTTATTCTCGTAGACAAGAACTGCTCCAGAAAATACGCTGCTACATGATAGATAAACCCGAAAAAAACTTCATGAGAATCGGATACAGTGTTGCGTTCGCTGCACCAGCTTATGATCTGGTAAATTGGCTGCATTCAGCGAACGAAAAATATGGCAGGAAATGTTTACTCCAATTGGACTCTCATTTCGTATGAGGACTATTAAGCAGAGGAAGGGTTCGGTAACGGGTAATTCTTGCAGCATTTCCAGTCTTTTTTAGTGAATTTCATTCGCTGAATGCGCTCATTAAGTTCCTGACGAATGGCTTTAAATTTTTTTTGTGCTGCACCCGAGTGATTAAAATGGATGACAATCCATCTCGCAGCTGCTACCATCTCCAATACCTACTCTGTTGGGATTTCAATGACTCGTTGTAAGGAATGGATGAAACATTTTGCAGAATCGGAACTTCGAAGAAAACCAATGAGCAGTAGAACTCAAGAACTCGCGTTATTGTGTAGACATGTCCATATATCAGATGTCACAGATACTTTTGTAGTTCCTAAAATATTCGCAATATTGAAATATTTGTAGCAATTGGTGTGTTTTTTTGGTTATCCCGTGTAGGTTTGGGTAACGAAACTCCATATAAAAAAATGCCAGCTGATCCACCTGTCATTTTTTTCTATGAAGTTTCGTTACCCAAACCTGATGTGTGTGTTTTTTTGGTTATCCCGTGCAGGTTTGGGTAACGAAACTTCATATAAAAACTAGGGGCTTCGCCTCTGCTCGCCAACCCCCGGGGCCGAGGCTAATTTCGGGCGCCGCCGAAATTTGGATACTTTTCGCTTGGGCTAAAAGTTTTTTCGGGCGTACCTATGATTTGTATTTAATCTCCCTCCTCATTCTTTTTCTTCCGTCTTGACAAAAGTTTTGGGCTTGGTTGAAATAAGTGGGCAAATAAAAATATTTATTCGGAAAATTTTATTGGAGTTGCCGGAGCATGACCCCACAGTACGATTCCATTCGTTTTGAACTTTTTAGTTGCTTTGATAAAGACACATTAATTCAAGCTTTTGTGAAATTGGTGTAAAAAATGTTTGTTTGAAGAACCAATATGGGGGTTTGGTTTGTATGGCAGCCCCATGACCCCAAGGTCCGATTTGATTCAATCTTACATATGTTTTGTGTCATCAATAGAAATACATTTGTGTGAAATTTGGTTGAAATTGGTGCACAAATAAAAAAGTTTTTCTTAGAAGAACCTAATTTGGGGGGTTGGATTTGTTTGGCAGCCCCATGACCCCATGGTCTGATTTCATCTATTCTTACAAATGTTTTGTGCCAACAATAGAAATACATTTGTGTGAAATTTCGTTGAAATTGGTGCACAAATAAAAAAGTTTTTCTTAGAAGAACCTAATTTGGGGAGTTAAGTTTGTATGGCAGCCCCATGACCCCATGATTCGATTTGATCCATTCTTGCATATATTTTGTGTTATCTATAGAAACACATTTGTGTGAAATTTGGTTGAAATTGGTACACAAATAAAAAAGTTTTTCTTAAGCCTCGTCTCCATTGTAAACATTTGTTGACGAACAGTTGCAAAAAAGTTCAAAATATTGTCTGCGAACAGTTGCGCAACATTTTACTCAACTTTTTCTGAACAGTTGCGGAGCAAGAACGTCGTCGGAACGAATTTTCAACTACAGACTCAGTAGGGCGAGAAGAATTATGTATAGAAAACGTTTTTGGGATTATGAGTGCTCGATTCCGAGTTTTATTGACAACTATATCTTTGCGTCCACAAAAAGCCGAAACGGTAGTACTAGCTTGCGTCTATTTGCACAATTTTTTGCGCCGAAATGTTAATTCAAGACGATCGTACTCTCCTCCCGGAACATTCGATTGTGAGGATTCTGACAACAATTTGATTCCGGGGTCTTGGAGGGAAGAAATTGAAGATGCTAATCTTTTTCCCCTTGAAAATATTCCTAGAAGATCAACAACCGAAGCGCAAAAAATCGCGATGAATTTCGAGACTATTTTGTATCCGCAGCAGGATCAGTCCCCTGGCAAAATTTATATTCGTAAATTCTAATGCACATACCTATCTTTGTCTGGTTTTTTATTAATATAATAAATACAGAGTAATCATTAGGTGTGTTTTATTGGTTATCCCGTGCAGGTTTGGGTAACGAAACTCCATATAAAAAAAATGACAGCTGACGCACCTGTCATTTTTTTTATATGAAGTTTCGTTACCCAAACCTGCACGGGATAACCAAAAAAACACACCTATTATGAAAAACAAATTAGTTTCACTTACCATTACTGGACTACTATCAGTGCTTCGAGTGTCTGTTGGCGTGGCGCCATTTAATAAAAACAATAATGGCTCATAACCGAACCAATTGCATTTTTTTGGAGATAATCCACTGGCCTTTAGCATTTCCAGCTTCCTGTGTTCTCGTCGGAATTGCGACTTGAGAACATGGATTTTTTTTTCTATTTCAGATATACCTACTTACGGAATGGACGTTGGCTATTCCCTCTAGCGCGTCTCTTTTTTTAATACGGTTTTTATAGGGTGAGGTTATAAAACACAACGTTGCGCAACGTTTCGCGCAACGTTTCAAATCAAGCGGCCGTTACGGATCAGAAACTTCTCCCTACAAACAGATCCTCTAAGCGCCCCCTTGCGAGGCATAGCTTGATTGATTGGCAGAAATTTACAATCTGCCGTCGAACCGTGCATTTCCGCCCTCATTTATTTATTAAACTATTTATAATCAAAATAAAATGTATCTGCATCTCGTTTAAAACTGGAAATTTTAATTTTCGAGCAAAACGTATCAGCTGTGATGTGTCAATTGTCACATTTGTCACTTTCCGAGAGATGGCGATGGGAACACCAAGTCTGATCCGGATCTATGCGTTTACAGAACACAATAGGAAACGTTTCGGAAAACGTGAAACGTTACGCGAACGTTGTGTTTTATAACCTCACCCATAGTCACTACATTTAACATCCCACAAGCAAGGTGCAGCATGTAAATGTTCGATTAGATTAAGATTTTTTTCTTGATTCCACATAGCACAGCTTTGTATAGTTAAATATTATTATTAATATCCAATGTTGTAACGTCACACTGACTGGTAGCCATAGCACCCAAGTGTCGAAGTTACTTATTCGACAAGACAGTGAGACAGGTATTCTCCTCCATCACCTTACTTGGATAATGTACAATAGTAACGTCCCGCTGATAAACACAGAAATTGTCGGAGTCAAAACTACTTTTGTAATCTTTTGTAACTTTTTGTAAAGATACGATTTTTTAAATACCTATGATTCTTCAACTGAAAACATGTAGGAACTGGCCAGAATATTTCAACAACTCTGTTGTACAGAATTATACCGATAGGATTTGAACTCCCCTGTTTTCATGTTCTTTTTTTTTAATTGAACCCCAAATTTCTAATTAAATTTGTCCCTATTCGTTCCCCGTGTTTTCCATTAATCAAAATCTATCACTGAAACTCCTCCTTTCGAACTAAAATTGACCCAGTTCTTATTAAATAAGTGTCCTAATTCGTGCAATGTTCCCCGTGTTTTCCATTTGAATGGAAAACATTGAACATCAATAGGTGTGTTTTTTTGGTTATCCCGTGCAGGTTTGGGTAACGAAACTTCATATAAAAAAAATGACAGGTGCGTCAGCTGTCATTTTTTTTATATGGAGTTTCGTTACCCAAACCTGCACGGGATAACCAAAAAAACACACCTAATGAATTACTTACAACAATTAGTGCAACAGCTCAGCAACAAGCTCGAAACGAACTTGAGCTGTTCGCGAACATTGTTCAGGAGCCGTGTTGCGATACAACTGTTTACAATGTGGACGTGAAACAATTGCTCCAAAATATGTGCAACAGCTCAGGAACATTTGTATACAGTGTGGACGTGACACTATTGTTCAGCAACTGTTCGCGAACAATTGGGGAGCACTGAAACATCATGTTCGTATACAGTTGCGCCACAATTGTTTACAATGGAGACGAGGCTTTAGAAGAACTCAAATTGGAGAGCTAGGTTTGTATGGCAGCCCCATGACCCAGTGATCCAATTTGGGTGAATCAAACCTACAAACAGCCTGCAACAATAAGAAGCACGTGTGCAAAATTTCAGCTTGCTAGCTTCAATACCCGCCGAGTAAAACGCGTCGCAACAGACAGACAGTCAGACAGACAGACGGACATGCTCCAATCGACTCCCCAAGTCATGCTGATCATATATGTATACTTTTTATATAGTCGGAGATGCTTCCTTTAATGCGTTACAAACTTCTGGACACCCTTCCACTCTATGAGCGAAGGGTATAAAAATTACAGGTGGATCAGCTGGCATTTTTTTTTTATATGGAGTTACGTTACCCAAACCTACACGGGATAATCAAAAAAACCTATTATTTCGCCGGATATCCGGTAGTCGGATATTCGGCGCTCCGGCCGAGAAGGAGGCAGGATATTCGGTATCCGGCCAAATAACTATTCGTGGCATCTCTACTATTTATCACCCATATAGTGAAGCCACTTTAACGCAAACACCTAGTACATACAGACGACGCTGCTTAATGTGTTTTCGCTGTAGCAGCAAACTTTTCAGCCATTTAAAATGCACACACAGCCGTACTCATCTCATTTTTCGGGCTGTGTGAAGTTAGCCAGTCATGTTTTTGAAATTAGGTCCTTTTGCTCGGTGAACCGTTTGTTCTACAGCGGCTACGTTTGTTCTTGATTGTTAACCAATTAATATCGTTTGTGCTTCTCTAATTATTTAATTATAGCAACTTTAAAATTGTGAGTGTGAACTTAGCCAGTCATTTTTAAATATGGGTCGGAAAGGTATAGGTTTGGTATCAATTGAAAGCCAGACGTTTGTTCATTTTGTAGGGCGTTTGTTCATCCTGGAAACGGAAGGATACAGGAATTATTAAGGAAAAAGAGATTAGTTGTGACGTCATCTTCACTCAACCAACGCCATCTACTCAGCTCAGCTGTACGGGCAACCCGTGTCCCGCGAACAATTTATGCAAGATCCACACCGCATCATCGTACAGCTGAGCTGAGTAGATGGCGTTGGTTGAGTGAAGATGACGTCACAGCTAATCTCTTTTTCCTTAATAATTCCTGTATCCTTCCGTTTCCAGGATGAACAAACGCCCTACAAAATGAACAAACGTCTGGCTTTCGATTGATACCAAACCTATACCTTTCCGACCCATATTTAAAAATGACTGGCTAAGTTCACACTCACAATTTTAAAGTTGCTATAATTAAATAATTAGAGAAGCACAAACGATATTAATTGTTTAACAATCAAGAACAAACGTAGCCGCTGTAGAACAAACGGTTCACCGAGCAAAAGGAACTAATTTCAAAAACATGACTGGCTAACTTGGCTGTGTGAAGTTAGCCAGTCATTTTTTTGAAATTAGGTCCTTTTGCTCGGTGAACCGTTTGTTCTACAGCGGCTACGTTTGTTCTTGATTGTTCGCCAATTAATATCGTTTGTTCTTCTCTAATTATTTAATTATAGCAACTTTAAAATTGTGAGTGTGAACTTAGCCAGTCATTTTTAAATATGGGTCGGAAAGGTATAGGTTTGGTATCAATCGAAAGCCAGACGTTTGTTCATTTTGTAGGGCGTTTGTTCATCCTGGAAACGGAAGGATACAGGAATTATTAAGGAAAAAGAGATTAATTGTGACGTCATCTTCACTCAACCAACGCCATCTACTCAGCTCAGCTGTACGATGATGGTGTGGATCTTGCATAAATTGTTCGCGGGACACGGGTTGCCCGTAGAGCTGAGCTGAGTAGATGGCGTTGGTTGAGTGAAGATGACGTCACAACTAATCTCTTTTTCCTTAATAATTCCTGTATCCTTCCGTTTCCAGGATGAACAAACGCCCTACAAAATGAACAAACGTCTGGCTTTCGATTGATACCAAACCTATACGTTTCCGACCCATATTTAAAAATGACTGGCTAAGTTCACACTCACAATTTTAAAGTTGCTATAATTAAATAATCAGAGAAGAACAAACGATATTAATTGGCGAACAATCAAGAACAAACGTAGCCGCTGCAGAACAAACGGTTCACCGAGCAAAAGGACCTAATTTCAAAAAAATGACTGGCTAACTTCACACAGCCGGCTAACTTCACATAGCCCATTTTTCGGTTAAATTTAGCCGACATCCTCCTGCAGCTCAATCAAACTCACACTAGATGGCCACTCAGTCTTATGGCAGAATTTATTTTATTTCACCACAGCACATACTTTTCACAAACTCACCACTCATGACATTTCACTGGCGTTTCTCGTGTTTCTTCTGTTTACAAAATATTTATTCACATCGGTAGACAAAAATGTCGTATTTTCGTCATTTAAATCCGTATGAACGACACAAACTCATTGTCAACGAATATATACTCAACAAGCCGGGATGCACCTCCGTTTTCAAGCGCGATAGCTTACACGGCAAGCGTGACATCGACGTAATTCGGGAAAATCACAAATTTCTTTGGAATGATAATGAGCCCGACACATGGGAACAACGATTGGCCAAAAAATACTACGACAAACTGTTCAAGGAGTATTGCGTCTGTGACTTAAGCCTCTACAAACAGAACAAGGTAATAATGTTGTCTTATAACAAGATGAACTCTGCTAACTGATATCTGCAATCCAAAGATAGCATTACGATGGCGCATTGAAAAGGAGGTGATCAGCGGCAAAGGTCAATTCATATGCGGCAACAAGGTGTGTCCGATCGAAGAGGGACTTCGCAGCTGGGAAGTAAACTTCGCATATGTTGAGCACGGCGAGAAGAAAAATGCTCTCGTTAAGTTGAGTATGTGCATTTGAAATATATCCTCAATGCTGTCTTGTTCTGATTGGTTGTCTTTTATCATATCAAATTGATCGACTGAATAAGGACTATGCTCGGCGTGCTCATCCAAGTTAAACTATCATTCCAAGAAGCGTGAAGTAAAGCGGGCGAAGAAAGCGAAAAAGCACATAGCTAAGGGATCCAAGCATCCAAGTCGAAGTGGAGAAACATCCGGCTCTGGACCGTCAGCAGAACGATCTAGCGATGATCAAGAAGCGAATGCTAGAGATCAAGAAAGTTCATCGGATGAGGATAATGGTCAAGTGACATCAGGCGATACAGATATGAATGATGAGACGATATGGACAAAGTCGCGAGAAACTGAAGAAGTTTCCAGAGAAGAGGAATTCGAAAAGTATTTGGAGGATTTATTACTGTAATGAACCAAAGTATGTATGTGACACGAGTAAAATAAATTTGTTCGTTACTAAAATTTCGAAACGCCAGTCTGTTGTAGTTTGCAGAGACTAACGATTTCTAGACTGACGACTAAAATATCGTTGTGGTTTCGAAGATTCTTGCTTTTCAACAAACCACTCATCGCAATCTATTGTCAACTCCTCTTGAGCGACAATATGACAGCGGCTAAAGGAAAACAATATGTCCACTTAATGATTCATTAGGCGCATCACTGTGATAAATATTTTGGATGCTCGGGTCTTTTCAAGATTGGTTGGAATTGAGGCTCCTGGCCTAAGCTGTTGGCTATCGAGAGGCTAGTTCCTTTAGGCGATATAGGTAGTGAGTACGCTGTAAGGAGTAAATTCCTTATTGTCCGATTCAAGACTGTTATGGTAATATCTGCGAAATCTGCAATTAGTTACGATACCTTTGATGGGGTATGATATGGGACGCAGGAAGTAGATCTCTTTTCATTTTTAGAGTTGGCAACTTGTCGTTTGCTATCGGAGTTTAGGTCATTAATTCTGGGGTTGGCCGTATGGGCCACCGTATAGCATGTCCCATTCGTCCCTAATTGTTCAAGGTGAAAATAGCCTTAGGAGAAAAGTGTGTCGACGAATAGTTGGAAATAAATGCCGCAGAAGCAGTTTTAGATTTACCATCTCAAATCGAAGTCATTTAGATAGACCGATCGTATTTGCAAAGTGCAAATAACCGATATTTTCCTCATTCACATTTAAAATATTTTATGGACAAATCTAGTACATGTCAGATGATCCAGTCATTGCGCTCCACCTTCGAAGGTAAAAAAGCATAACTAGTAAATTCAGAGTGCTGACGATGGAATGTTCGGATTATTCAAGGCGACGTTTGTGGACCTGTGACGCCGCAAACATCGATCTGAATGAGTATCCCCAACTCACAAAATTGTTTGAGATCTCATTACATGACGAACGAAGTCTACTTTCGAAGGAAATTTTCAGTTTCCATCCCTCGTCGCAAGGAATAGAATGGTGGTAATTTAGCTCCTGAGCTTAATAGCTCCATGTGGTCTATGGATCAAAAACTGAAGGGGTTGGTGTTCGGTTATTTGGAGCTGGCACTAGTCGCCATGGACCAACCGTATTCCAAGCGTAGATTCATACTATTGAGGTTTGCACTAAAGAGATTTTACAAGGGAACGTTACAAGGTAACGCCAATGTTGCTATCTGTACCGATAGTCAGGTATCTATTAAGACTCTATCGTCATACACACTTTCATCCAGGATAGTTAAAGAGTGTTTTGATTTTCTTCAAAGTCTCTCAAACGTCTACCATATTACTCTGTGCTGGGCCCCGGGCTACAGGGACATTGAGTGGAATGAAGCTGCAGATGAAGTTGCTAGACACGGTTGGTCAACACACTTTCTGGGACCTAATCCTTACTCTGATCGATGTTGGGCGACAACTGAATCATTGGCTAGGTAATGGTCAGACCACAAAGGACTACTGAATGAAATACTCTTCCATCGATGCGGCAATCTAATATAAAAGATGTCAGCCGCCTTATCAGTCGGGCCTTGAGATTACTCGTTGATTACCTCACACACCAATGGGTGAAGTATCAACTTAATAAAATGGGCCTGCCCGCTGATACGGACTGCCGGCTATGCCTGTAATGCGAATGTCCGGTAGCTCGATCGGATAAAAATAATATAATAATCTCATACTTCAGAGTTAAACGGCGTTGCTGAATGCATGAATAGAACACTGAATCTCATCAGGATGATACTCAATCTACAATTAACAAAATTCAACAGCCAGAAGAAAAATATTTCATCAGCAGGGACATGGGCGGAACTTGTTTAATTTTTTGTGGAGCCGGGGCTTTGTCTTGCTCGCGGCGCGGATGCTTACGAAGTAAGCAGCCACTACGGGTTCAGTACCGAGCTGTACCGTTTAATGTCATCCACCTGAAGTGAGGATAAATTACTTCTGACTTTATGCGTAATGGCCAATATATGTGTGAGGTGTTTTTGTTGGTCCTCATAACAGGAAACACCTACCTACCCCTCTCCCCATTTTTAATGGTCATCAAGATGGGTTCATTGTTACGTTTCTTTTTATTAAAAATGTGAATAAAAACGGCCAGGTCCCAGCGACATTAGTGCTCTGGAGTATATAAACTAACATTTGTGCTGGTCGTCACCAAACTCTATATTCACATTTTTTAGTTCCCTGTGTTTGTGTTCGTCAACCTATAAGAATGTGATTCTCTTCATAATTTCGATTAGGTCAGAGAAAAAGAACACAGCCTATTTCGAGGGTCTGAGCTACAGAGTAAGCATTGCGGCCTTTTATGTCGCATACACACTGCGAATCCATAACGAAAATTCATATAAAAATGAAAAAGCTTTTATATAATGAATGATATATGCGGCGGGCCTCATCAAGCGAGCTCAAAAAATCCGTCGAATCGTATTTCGGTAGTTATTCGGAGTGAAGACCATTACGATAAGGCAAATTTACCGAGATACGCCAATATGAACAGAAGAAGACGGAAATAAATTTTGCCCTTGATGAATTTTGCGCGTCTTTAAAAGGTATTCACAGCACAGCAATTATTTATCTCGTTAGCTTCTTCACCCAAAATTTAACGCAAAACGTTTTTTATCACAATGAATTCCACAATTATTCGAAATTATCAAAAGCTTCTCAACGAATTTTCCACCATTGTATTTTCCGACTTTTTTCATGAATTTGCCGAGTTTTCCACTAAGAATTTTATATTTTTTCATTCGAAAAGCTATTGTGGAAAATTTGCTCACGAAATTGCAAGCAAAAAAATTAATTTTCGATTTTTCCAATTTTCCGACCTTCTCGAAGGGTTTTCCTAAAATTTTCTTTCGTAAAAACGTTCTCCTGGCAATTGCAAACAACTGAAAAAAAAGTTAAATCGAGCCAGCCGTTCTCAATTTGTTGAATTACTTAGATTTTTCCAATTTTCCGACTTTTTGGGAGGGTTTTCCCCAAAATTTTCTTTCGTAAAAACCTTCGCCTGGCAATTGCAAACAACCTTAGAAAAAGCATAGTAACCCATGCCATGCGTTAGTCCAGAATGGCCATCAGAAAATAAAAAATGGCACCGTTTTCACACTATTGCAGTTCATAGTATGCGTGAAAATTTTATTCAAACGTCAATTTTTTGTTTACAATTGAGAATATAAAATCCGCGTAATATTTATTACTCTCTTAAAATGCCAACGTGATATTTAACCCTTCTGTTGGCCTATAGATCCAGACAGACCATTGGTACTATATCTTGATGAAAAATATCGTTCAACAATATTTTCCACCCTTTCCATATATATTTCAAAGGAACCGACGGCCACAAATGCGATCAAACGTTCGGCGAAATGTAAACTATGTCTAAAGAAACGAAAAAACGGCGCATCATCGTAAGACATAGTATGTAAACTGTTTCAAGATCCAAAATTAAACCTCTTCAAAAATTAAGATTGATTTCACAGAAAATTCAGCTACACCTTAGGCATAATAATAGCTCGTAGGCGACGACAGAAGGGTTAATAATTGCATCGACAATATTTTGACGTTTGAATTATTTCGTGGAGTGTAGTGTAATAAATATGGAATCAAACACATATGGGTTGTGTGATGACATAGCCATTCTGGACTAACGCATGGCATGGGTTACTATGCTTTTTCTAAGCAAACAACTTAAAAAAAATTTTTTTAGCCAAATCGACCCAGCCGTTGTCAATTGATGAATTACTATTCATACATGTTTTCGCACCATTTTTATATACATATAGATGGATTTTCCTTGGATTCGCCGTGTATGTGACCTTAAGCTTCGTTCCCCTATGCATGGCCTTTGCTGCCGTCCCTTCTTTACAAACTATGAGGATACGTATGCTGCCGTAAAAAAAGTACCATCATTTTGAAAATTACATTCTTTATATTCTTTTCGTCCTTCTGCCGCTTTTTGTGAAGTAGTAGCGCAATGAACGACATTCACTAGAGAAACATTTGGATATGAATTGTTAAAAGAATCACCCAGCATCAAATCCTTTCCCCGGTGAATAGTCTACAAAATGTGAATCCAATATTGGCGTAGCATCACCGCCGTCTATATATTAAGGCCGCAATGTAGACTCGTAAACGTCAAATCCGCAGTTGAAATTGCATTGCATTGTTGTTGCCTCTTATGACATTGTTGTTGTTTGCCCGTGTTCGACGAACAATTCAATACGGATCCATGACGTCATTGTACAGCTGAGTTGCGGCTATGATATATCTAGATGGCGTTGGTAGCATTAACTGCTACTTTTTTGCTTCGTTGAATGCGCTCGATTTATTTGACGACTGTAACTTTTGGGGAACCCCCATGGAAAGTTATACTTCTCGAAGATGTCTCTTCAATCGTCATAAAGAAAATAATTTCATTTTTGACAATTCCACCCAACCACCCCCAACAAAAAAACTTCATTCCCTGGAGCAATTGCAATCTCGCCATATGATTCAACACCGCGAATAAAATTTGTAACCTGTCGTGTGACGTAAACGTCGTTCTTTGCCACTGATAAAGAGCAAACAAATCTTTATCATTTTCCATTGATTACAGCGAGCTGCAGCCGCGATGATTAGAAAAGTGCGTATGGCGTACGCGAGTTCATCAGTCTGGCTTAAAGCATTAAGAAGCAAACATCTCCCAACAAAGACCCAGAAAACCACTTCGAAATTTCGCTCAATCTAAAAATACTCCACGTCTCGATACGTTTGATATCACAATCGTTGGGTGCTAGTAGTAAATTTAGTGAAAATCGTTCGTCCATAACCTCGTGCGGAATGGATCCAAAGATTGTCATCGTGGGCGCTGGGGCTGCTGGAATTGCAGCCGCCACAAAATTGCTGGAATTGGGTTTTCGCAATGTTGTCCTGCTGGAGGCTTGCAATCGAATCGGTGGACGTATTCATACAATTCGTGCGGGCGATAATGTTCTGGATATGGGGGCACAGTGGTAAGATTGGGATTTGGCTGTTCTCATCAAGGAGTTTTGCATGCCATCACCATTTGCAGGTGTCACGGTAAACGAAACAATGTGGTCTATCAGATGGCGAATAAGTTCAAGTGTTTTGATACGTCGATGGCCCAGTACAACCGTTTCGATTGCGTACGATCCAACGGAGAGTACATCCCGACCTACTTGACGGATCACCTCACGGCCATGATAAAACGAATTTTGGAAGAAGCTCAGGAAGACTTGAAAATGGCAAAGGGCATTTCAGTTGGCACTTACTTTTGCAAACGGTCGGTTAAGTCACTTGAAAGCGTTTTCAGGACTCACTAACGATGGTCTTTCCTACAGCTATGAGGAGTTGCTGAATGAACCGGAGAACACTCATATCGATCGCGATCTGGCTGTTCAGTTTCTCGAGATGTACCAGAAATACGAATGTTCCGTTGATGCAGCCGATACGCTGTTCGATGTATCAGGCAACGGCTTTCTCACCTACCGGGAATGTGAGGGCGATCAGCTAATTAATTGGAAGGATCGTGGTTACTTGACCGTTTTAGAGTTAATGATGGTGAGATTTTCAGAAAAAAACAACATCAATGGAAAGAACCTGAAAGTTTTCCTATTTTATCAATAGGGGAAATATCCTGAAGGACCTGCTAGTCACAATGTGCTCGAAAATCGAATCCTGCTGAACAAGAAAGTACAAACAATTGTCTGGGATATTCGCGAAAATAATAAAACGCTTGTGAAGTGCGAGGACGGCGACTACATAGAGGCTGACCATGTGATTTTCACAGGATCTCTGGGTGTTTTAAAAGAGTGGTAGGTCTCAATATTTTTTTTTTTTAATTCCACGGACTCGTTTTGATTATTAATTAATCAATTCTCCTTTTTCCCGCAGCCATACAAAACTCTTCAGTCCAAAATTGCCAATCCAGAAAGTGCGTGCCATTGAATCGTTTATAACCGGTACCGTGAATAAAATGTTTATTGAGTTCGACAAGCCATTCTGGCCCGAAGGTTGGGTTGGCTTCAATCTTGTGTGGACTAAAGAAGATGCTCAAAATATCCGTCGGTGTAAAGATAATTGGCTCGAGGATGTTTTCGGTTTTTATATGGTTGACTATCAGCCAAATGTGTTGTGCGGTTGGATAAGTGGTGTGAATGCACGACGTATGGAAATGGTGTCGGAAAAGCAAGTGTTGGAAGGATTAATGTTTTTGTTGAGGAAGTTCTTGAAGTGGAATATTCCGGATCCAGTTTCGTTTAATCGGTGAGTACATACATGGTTTGTTTTGGGTCTTCTCTGCGGGTAGATTCTCCAACAGTGACTGTTTGTTTGATGCAGAAAACAGGCAAAACGTAGTGAATTTCTGGTGCTGATTTTTTTTAACTAAACCAGTGAGGTTTAATTTTTTCAATGATTGTGGCTTTATTCGCGGCCCGATTCCGTAACAGTGAGTTTTTTTGGGAAAATCCAAAAACTTTATGCAAAGACAAGTTGTAGAAAATGTTACTGGAAAAAATGTACCTATTTTGAGTGATGGATTATAGTGATGAGCGCTACCATTTTCACTTACCTTTTTACCGAACAAAAACTCATTTCCTGCGTTCATAAGTGATGGAGCGTACTATGGATTAACGGATAAACCGATAAAGCAGTGTCAAAACTGTTGAAACGCAATAGACGTTAACGATAGAAACACCGTTCAGAAGTTATAAGGCAGTTAATCAGGATGCGCTTTGTTTTCCGAAAAGTGGCTCCCGAACCGAGCTCATCATGACCCGCTTGCTCGTATTTTTTAAACAAATTTCTGTCGCTAACTCAAAAAGATTCTATTGAAGGGTCGGACAATTCGTCGTCTCAATCGAATACAAAGAAATTATCACTACACTATCCTGTTGTTAACAAATCTCGCAGCCATTGGAGAAGAACCGGTCGATCGGAGAGCATCAATAGGTTTGATCGCTTAATCACGAACTGCATGTTCGATTAAGAACCACATGTCTTATTTGATCGAGTCCTCTCAGGTACTTCTAAACTCAGCCATTGAATATTGCTGATTCAGATCGAATTACTTTCATATTTCTCAGCTTCCCATTTATTTTAAACACACATTTAGGCTATAACAAATACCGTCGGTCGAAATGGAAAATATGGAGTTCCCCAAAAACGGGTTGATTTCAGCGGATAAATTTTGATCTGGTGGCCTTCGTATCAAACTCGATTTTCAAGTGAAATATCCTCACTTTTCTTTAAATATTTTTATTTATTGTTATTTTGAAGTATGTATTATGAACTTGGCTATACATTTCTAGAAATTCTTGTTTATTTTGATGATTTAGATCAATCAGACAAATTCGGAGTGGATTTTAATTCAAACGGAAAAGAAGGCATTTCACCCTATATGGGAGACAGCGGGCACTGAGTGAAAAGCCAAGACATATCCCCTAAGGGGGCCGTCTGGTTGCCCTAGACAGCTACTTAAACTGCAAATTTTGAAAGGTGGAATTTTAAATTTTCCATTTTTTAGTCACGTTATGCAATTGATATCATTAAATATTTCTGTTTGTTAAGTCCAATTCGTCAGTTTTAATGTAAGCCCATTTTAGAGCATGACGCGGCTTCTTTATATCAATGTAGTGGTTGAAGATAAAATACACCGTTATGTATGCAACTGCTGGGGATCAAATCGCATGTTTTTTACCTAAGTTGGTGGTGACCAAAATGAGGCACTGAATGAGTCATTTCAGCGGCACAACACCAGAGCTCAGTTCATATATAGATTTTATTCGATCCAATAGGATAGTGCCTACTGGCACAGAAAGGGTGAGCAAAATGCAAAAGCACACTAAAATCTGGCATTCCTCAAAAATAAAATGCATTTTAAGTTTTGTTCAGCTATTGTTGGCCATCCACCTCTTTCTGCAACTTGTCATTTCTTTACATTTCAACAAAAACTTAAAGCTGGTCGAGTGAGTGGATTTTACATGACAGTGGTAAAATTAAAAAAAAATGTATGACCGATATAACAGCCTGATTAATACGCAATATTTTAATGGATTGATGCTAAGTGGTTATTAAGAT
Source organism: Microchrysa polita (assembly GCA_949715475.1). Classification (NCBI taxonomy): domain Eukaryota; kingdom Metazoa; phylum Arthropoda; class Insecta; order Diptera; family Stratiomyidae; genus Microchrysa; species Microchrysa polita. Next base: position 124,981,995 of record OX454415.1, on the reverse strand, counting down.
TTTATTGACTGTAAAGCAAGAGTCCTTTTGTACACATTTAACTATAATCACTAAACATGGATGAGTTAAGAATTCCAAGAGCATACTAGACTAGGTCGACCTGCGAGCTCATTACTAAGTTAACGCGAATTGTATCGAAGTGCGAAAATTTACTTTACACTAATGTACATTCATAACTGATGTTTATTGGCAACTGGGGTGTTTTGTGTTGCCAGGAACAAAGGCCCAGGAAAAAAGGCCCTCATGTGAACTATATCTGACCAAAAACAACAAAGTTGTAAAAGTTACCCCGCCAAAGAAAAATTCATCTGCAGCAAAAAGAATATATCACTCCAATCGCTCATATGTATGTAATTTTGTTTTAGGTGTAAATGCTGGTTGTAATTTTGTTTTAGGTGTAAATGCTGGAGAAGTTTAAATGTACAGGACTACTTCTAATAGTAATTTGGTGGGAGCTTTAATATTTTATTTAGTGTTACTTTGACGGCTCCCACCAAATTACTTACTTACTTATTACACCTGAGGATCATTCATTCCAAATTTCATAAGAATCCCATCACGGAGAGAGACAGTAGAAGCAAGTCTTTCTGCAACTGTAGACTCCAGTCTGAAATTGGGTTACTCGCTTAAGTCTGTGAGGGTGAAAATTTCACCGTTTATTGCATATATCTTACCCGTTATTGTGCCGATCGAAGATTTTTTTTTTTGAAAGGCACTAGAACAGGATATGTGAAATATTTTAGTAAAATTTTTTTTTGAGGTTGCCTGGAAGGCTGTAGTCCTGTCAAAGAAAAAAGCAAGTTGTCTCCGGTAATTATAGATGTTGTTCGCTTTCGTTTTTTTTCCTTTGGCGGGCGATACGCTCTCGCGTCTCTTGATTTTTTGGTCTAACGAATTTCTATTGTTTGTATTTTTTCATAAAAGCATTATACTTTCTTCTTCTAATCATTCGGTACTCGTGTTTTGATATGATATCAGTGAATGAACCTTGTAACTTAATCACATCGAAATGAAATAATTGTAACTTTCCTTTACGGTAAGATCGAGGTGTAGTTTTCATTCGCAGATCGGATAAAATTATTCGAATTTAAATAAGTCAACCTTTTGTGTTAGATAAAGATGCATATCATTCTTAACTAATGACGTTATTCCTATTTTACGCTATCGGTTTTGCTATTTTGCTAAATCAAATTAGGTATATAATGTTTGTACATAATAACAAAAATTATCGATAGACTCTTTATTTAAAAATTATAGACTTAATCAATATTATCAGAATGTGATTAGATATTTAACATGTCCATATATTGCGTTGGGAGGGTTTGAATGTGGAGCAAAGAGTGCTTCGTCCACGGGCACTGAAACGCAATTTTTGGAACATTACGATATCAGCTCTCACAAGAAGAATCTTCTTGTTCTTCCTATCGACACAAGCGACACATATCTTACCATCGACCGTACAGCGAACACATAGCGGAAAATATCGGAAACACAAAAGTTCTCCCTATGAGAACGGATAGCAGAACAAGCCGTTAATTAGCGTCGACTGCCATGTTAATAGTGAATTCTGGAGATCGGGATTTACTTGATTTTTTATTCTTCCTTTTCGTAGCTCGTAGCTATAGGCCTACATAGTGGAGCATGGTGATCACACACCTAACGGACTAGGGTAAATCTTAGATATGTATGCATAACTTACTGAAAGTAACTCAAACCACAAAATTCAGGAAAATTTATTTTGGACTACCTGTAGAATAAAGAGATGATAAACATATTTCTGAGAGACATTTCCAAAATGCAGTGTCGTTGATACTCTTAAGGCATCAATAGACTTCCAGTCAAAGCCACCTCGGATTTTTTTCCTTTCCAATGTTATTTAAATGAAAATGCATAGCTACTTACTACCGTGGGAATTCCATAAAATACCTTCCGAAAATGGTTTCATAATTTTTTTTCCGAATTTTTTGTATTTCTTAAAGAGGCCTGGAGGGAAAATGAGTTCACTTTCGCACGAGGTCTATCCAGCCATTTAGTCGGAAAAATATATGGTATAAGTAAATTTTTTCACAAATTTACCATTTCTCCGATAAGTGGCAGAAACTGAATTTGAACACTTAGATTGACTAGATTAGGCTAGATTGATTAGATTAGGAAGTGACAAAATTGGTCATTGAGTACAATTTCTAAAAAAAAAATATTAGCATCCATTAACAGTAAAGTTGGGTGATAGGGATCTATAACTGCGAACTTTTAAACAATATCACCTCTAGAAATAAAATTCGAATGGTTGCTTAGGAATAAACTTGAGACTCGGAATGTGTCAATTATCGCAGAACTACCCATACATATATGTAGAGAGTGTTTTTTTTAAAGAATGATAGAACTTCAAATTGAAAAAAAAAGACACAAAATAATGTTTTTAAATTTGTTTTTATTGGAATGATAAATGTAACATTAACATTTGAAAACGATTTCAGGCATATGGCCACCCCGGCTATTCTTGACATAGCGCATTCTGGACCACTTTTTCGAGTATGTACTTCTGGCCGTATGTCACCAATAACGCGAACAATGTTGGCCTCCAAGGCGTCAATTGTTGCTGGTTTATCAGAATAAACCTGTGATTTAACGTAACCCCACAGGAAATAATCGAGAGGTGTTAAATCGCACTACCTTGAAGGCCAATTGATAGGCCCATTGCTTGAAATCAACTTATCACCAAATTTTGATTTTATTGGTGGTTGATTTTTTTTTTATGGTTTCTTCGACGCGTTGGTGTTATTGCATCATTTAGAGAGTACGTGGTACGAAATCTATTCACAATTCGACGGATGGCCTGCTCAGATGGACTATTATGTATACCCATAAAAAGTCGTCTACAGTGGTGGAAATTGGAATAGGTTCACCTTGAATGGCTTCCAATAAACGCATTTATTTCTGTTACCTAGCAACCAAACACACGTCAAATCATCTTAAATTAAACATTCCACAATACTGCCATAAACATATTTGTCATAATGACAGTTCTATTGAATTTACTCGTCAGTTCGATCAATTTATTTGAACTATAGCGTTTGAAGTCAACCAACAGCCGGAAATTAGAATACATAGGTTCATGTGAACTATTGTAGTTTTTGAGTCTAATAAAAATTAAAATTTTGATAAATTTGAGACAAAAACGAAAGAAGGTAATGTTTGAATTCTAATTGGAAAAATTAAGCGGCGCTTGCATTACAATTAATGACTTTTTTAGGAGATGGGACGAGGAAAGCGTTTATATGCGGAGCAAATTGCTAAAATTAACGCATTCAAAGAAATGGCACTGAGTAACCGCGAAATTGCGAGGAGAATCGGTCGTTCCGTAAATGTCATTAATAGTTTTGCCAATTTAGGAAATAATTATGACAACAGAGGTAAATATGGACTAAATCGAAAAGTGAATGATCGGACTGTTCGAGCCATTTTACGAAAAGCGAGCTGCAACGGTGTGAATTCAATCCAAATAAAGGCTAATGACTTTTTTATTCATCGTTTCAATTTCTGTAGAATTAACCTTTTTTGGGTGTACTCCAATTTCCACCACTGTATAAGTTGGGCGAATCGACGACTGATTTTTGAAGTAAATTTTGATAATTTGGAAGCGTTCCTCAGGCGTGAGTCTAAACACTATGATTTTTCAGGTATACTGAAATAAATAACAAAAAAAAATGATTCAAATGTAATATTTTGTGTTTTTTTTGTCCAATTTGAAGTTCTATCATTCTTAAAAAAAAACACCCTTTACATATGAAATTCTTAAAAAATGATTTTTCTTCCTGACGGACAAGTCGAACGGTCCCAAGTGTACTTATTACATATATCCCCATTAAGGTAGTCCCCCAAATTTAATTTAAGTGGTGGAGACGTATAGTTTAAAATCGACATGTCTATTGAAGCATGCTATTGCTTCGGTCACATTTGGCGAGTTTACTAGCGCGAGTAAAGTTGCATTCGAGAAATCACCATTAGCGACGATACGTAATAAATATCAAAAAAGTGTCATGTAAATGGGTGACTACGCGTTGTTTCGACGTTACGACTACAGGAGTTAGTTAAATACGCGAAATTACCACGGTGACGACGTCGTAAACAACCAAAAAAGTGTTGTACAATTTCACTAATAGCTAGTAAATAGATACATTTTACTAGCTACTAGTGGAATAAGACATGTTCAATTTGACTAGCAACCCACCAGCGAGTGAATATACACTTATTTCTCGGTGGATTTTGAATTAACGGCTGAACCGATCGACACGAAATTTAGTATGAATGTGTAGAATGGTAAGGTATTTGCTACGAACACCTTTCTCCTTTTTTTCTGTACCGCTTAACCCCTTGTGGGGCATGGGTGCGTTCACTCGGCCGTTTATAGGCTATATTACTTCCTATCCGCACATGTACGGAAATTTTGGATCACGCCGAGATTCGATCTCCAGACCTCTAGATTACTAGCATCGTAGAGTGCGACTCAACCAAGTGAGCCACAGAGCGAACGAATACCTTTGATGTAGGGAATTGTTAACAGGGTGTCCCAGACGAGCTGCGAAAGTCGATTAATTTGTTTTTCATCGGAAAAGGGTGTATCGACACGTATATCGACATGGAATTCAGTGTGAATGTGTGAAATGGTAGGGTATTTGCTAAGAATACTTTGGAAGTAGGGAAATGTTAACAGGGAGCCTCCACAGGAGTTTTTTGCAGAACGCGATCCTTTTTAGGTAATTTTCGACACTCGCTGCACTAGTAACTAGTAGCGTCTGACAGTACTTTATCATTTTCAGCTATCATGTTGCTTTCCTTGAATGAGTATCGCCTCCTATATATCGTAATCATTGTCTTAAACTCGACGTCCTCGTTCCTCATCTAGCACAATCATTGAACAAGGGAATTGTTCCGAAAAACTGAATCCTTTCGTCATTCCCGTGGTCTTGTTGTCATTACCGTGTCAAGTAAGAACTTAAAATCCACAAAAAGTTTAAAAATGGGGGTTCTTTGGCTTTCTGACCTTTTAACAATTTTCTATCGCAGAAAATTATCATGTATCGATGCAATCAACACAATAGTTTTTGTTTCTTATTACCAGGTCAACGTGGCACTCAAACCCCAATTTCCGTGGATCCTACACTTTCTTTAGTATGAAGGCTGAGCAGATGGGCGTTAAGAATGCCGATTTGGCCAAACCATTGTCCCGACATACAGAAGGAGCGCCAGTATTATTATTTGCCGGTGAGGCTACACACGATCATTACTACTCAACCGTGCATGGTGCTATTGAAACAGGCTGGCGAGAGGCTCATCGTATTGCCAGTTTTTACAACAGGTTAGTAATCTGTAAATTATCATTTATACAATGTGTATATGTGTCCGTTGTTATGACCGAATTTGGGGCTTTTTGTAAATATATGCCTGTTAGGATTAGGATGAGTGCGTGTGTTTGAGCACCATGTAAACTAACAGCAACAATCATACAAAATTTTTGCTAAATTTTTTTATGCACTTGTTTGAACTTTTCAAAATTATTTTTTCCTAATTAAAAAGCCCTGAATACGCTGTTTTTTTGCGCAAGATATAATATACTCTCTGTATATGAAAATCATTTTATGCATTATCATCTGTAGCTTTCCATTTCATGACATTTTAAGACTGTACTATTCTGCCATCATTTTGCATGGAAATTATTTTTCTCACAATGTTTCTTTTTCTAGGAAAAAGTCACAACTCTAAATGTTAACCGGTCAAACAAGAACAAATCCATTTACTCTAAAAGTTCGGTATTTAGTTTTATATATTATCAACATTCGAAAAGTTCGGGAAAATTATAGATTTTAGTTAGTATCAATTTTGCTACCATATGAATAATTCGGAGGATGTATGCAATTCAAAGACATAAATGTTAGTTATTACTGTAAACTGTTAATTATGATATTATAATTATTTTAAATTATATTTTTTAATGTGTTCCGCGCAAATACTATGTATATATTTGTTTTCGTTTTATTGAACATTTTATTCGTAAGTTTTAAAGAATATATTTTGAGTTTATTTACTGAATAAATTTTTACACAGTATTAAGACTCTTTTTATTTGTACTAATATTGTTTTAAGCGTTTTAATTTGTTTGTTTTTAATTGACATATCGAATTCATGATATTTCTAAGACAAAACGATAGCAGAAGCAGAACTAAACATTATAAGAACATTATGTTTAGTGAGTCTTATCAAAGTGGTGGAAATTCGTTATTATAGGATTTAATTGGATGTAGAAGAATCACACACACACACACTTATCGGATCCTTATCCATATCAGCGTAATGTATTTAAAAGTGTGCAAGGTAAATATAAAATAATTATAATAATTGTGTTTTGAAAATGTTTCTGTAGTTGTTGAAGTGTTTATGAATAGTTTCTAATTGTTGTATTAGTCTAAAAAATGATCAGGAAAGCAAATTTAGAACCATGTGATTGTGCTCTTAATTAAATCTGTCCATAGATGCATGATTTCTATAAATCAAAAAATGAAACGAATTTCCATTTCTTTATTTAGACGTTACATGTCAACTATCTTGGCAAAATCGTTTTTTTTTCATTCGCTTAAAAACTGTCCCTGGAATTTGGCTAGTTATTGTTTTTTTCTCCAAACTGTTATTTTCGGCTTTTATATCTAAATTGAACTTTCTCTTTCCCAACCGTTTTCTATGTACAGCTCGGTAGAGTTATTGGACGCGCAAACAAGATTGACGCCCATCGGAAACATATACGACACTATTGTCATCGGAAGCGGACTTGCCGGATTGGGAGCAGCATACACTTTGAAAAACGCTACACGCGATTTTCTCGTTCTGGAAGCACAAAACTATATCGGCGGACGGGTAAAATCAAGAGAAATGAAACCCTTGAGAGAATCTGCGAAATTAACAAACATCGCAGGATTAGTCGATTTAGGTGCACAATGGCTACACGGTGAACAAAATGCCTTGCATAAAATTGCTAATGAAAATGAACTACTAATGGACGATCTATCTGAAGAAGGTCTGGGTTCCTATATTCGTGAAGATGGTTATGTTTTTGATGATTTTTTTCAAAAGCGAATTGATTTTGAAATCGGAAAAATTTTAAAATGTTGTGAAGGATTTATAAGCAACAATGCGACCAAATATCCGAAATCTGTTCAACACTATTTGGAAGAAGAGTTCAAGAAATTCCTAAACACTCTCGAAAACGAAAATGATCGCCGAAAAGCATTGGAAATTTTCGATTGGCACAAACGTTTTCAGATAATCGACAATTCATGTCTGAGTTTGGATAGAGTCTCGGCCAAATATTGGGGCATGTATTCGTTCAATGGCGAGAGTTGTCAGGCGCATATCAACTATAAAAATGGATTTTCCAGTGTGATCGATACAATCGTGAAAAAGATTGATATCCAAAATATCAAGTTGAATTCGAATGTAATCGAAATCGATTGGAATGTCTTGGAAAAAGAACAACAACTTGTTTCTGTTCGTACTGCTTGTGGACAAACGTATCGGGCCAAGCACGTTATAATTACCTGTTCGTTGGGCGTGTTGAAAGATCGCCACGAGAAAATGTTTCGACCTAAATTGCCGCCATCCATAAGAACGTGTATCAATGAAATTGGTTTTGGGACGATCAATAAAATATTTTTACAGTTTGATCATTCGTGGTGGAGTCCTATGGAGGGGATACAATTGATTTTTAATTTAGATCACGATTATACGGTAAGTGCAATATTATATTAATATTGAAAGTTAAGTTAAGTCATCCCTTTCAAACCCATTTTGAAATCTGAAAAAAAAAAAACATTTTTTTTTTGCCGTGTCGGCATACCACTCCGACCACATCTCTCGCCCGGCACGTAGTATACGTAAATAAGCCAAAAACAATTCAAGAGCTAAAGGATGAGATAATTCAGCACATTAACGATATTTAACCTCAATTATGTCTCAGAGTCATTGAAAATATGGACCATTAGATAGAAGTATGCAACTGTAGCCATGACGTGCATTTGGCCGATATTTTGTTTCACACATAATTGCCATAGATCCTTCTATCATAATAAATTTTTTAACGCGTTCCATCCGTAGCTGAAAAAAGTTACCATTATTGGTATTTTTCTTCTACCATGTTGTAGCCGTCCTAAAGGTACGTGTTCGTAGAGACGACTCACGTGATGATCGCTCAGCGATCGTTGTTTTGTATCCAATTCCGGGCCATATTTGAATATTTTTTGAATGGTGGTACTTTCCTTGTGTTGACTATGACTTACCGTAACATGTCTGTATAGAAAATATCCGCATATAGTGCTCAAAACCGGTGGTTTAACTTCAATCGCTGAGCGATGATCCCATGAGTCGTCTCTACGAACACAAACCTTTATTCAAAATGACGATCGCGTTTCCTTCCACGAAGTAGACTGGTTTTTCATTCAGGCTTTTGATTATTTGTTTGTGGTGTTTTTGTATTGGTGTTGTGCTATGTGCTTAATTACGTAGTTCGTCTGTTAACCTTGCGAATTGCTTTTTTCCCGGGATCTAGTTTACGGATGGCTGCCTCAACGTCGATTGCGATGTCTTCTATTGGTGGTGGAGTTTGCACTACGAACTTGAGACCGTTGTTTAGGAGTTTCAATTCCTCTTTCGTAAATGTTGCTGTTGATCTTCCGTTTTTGCAGTACACTCGTATACCTCATTATACGGCCTCTCTTTATACGGCATTTCGCTCTTACGGCCTTTTTCAATGATGGCACTATTTCGATATACGGCATTCAATAATAATTAGTTATACGGCCGAATATATTTTTGGGAATTCCCCTTTTATATGCAAAGTAAATAAATGGGGAAAGAACAACTAGTTGTGTTGAAAATCTCACACATGTAGAATGTATAACCGATGCTTTCAATCGTTTCAAACAAGGGACTAACATTCTCTCTTAAGCCGATCCTGATGACGAACGCAGCGCAAGAGTGGAAAGAAGCATATGTTACGTGAACGTGAATCGATTTTTTGTTATTCAAAAATTCACGAAGAATTTTAAAAAGTCAAAGCAACCAATACTTGAAAAATATTTCATCGCAGGTCCGTCCAGATCACAAAAGTATGTTAGGTTAAAAGTTCTTGCTATGAAATGAATTGTTAAGTTTTTTTTACATTAAACTTGTTTATGTTTCACTAATAAAAAATTCCTTTTTTATACGTTAAAATCCGATCTTGTGTTATTGACTGATTTGTATGATTTCGATATACGGCCTTTTCACTTAACGACCACATTTTTCGGAACCAATCTATGCCGTATAACGAGGTATGAGTGTATATATGGAAAAAGCCTAGTTTTTACTTTTTTATAAAAGTTAACCAACTGCAAGAACCACGGACACAGCGAACATCTTACCAAGTTACCGTTACCTGGGCAATCACCTATATTTACACACCCCACCCGCACACAATTGGCTCACGTCAGGCAGACGCTTTCGGTGTTCCCAAATTAACGACGCGCCGTGTAAATAATAACGCAGAAGGCAGCTGATCGTGCCGTGTCACCATCTTAAAAACAACTGGGTAGTGGTGCAATTTTATGGAAATAAATTCTTAACAAATCAACATTTTGAAATTAGTGGAGTCAAAGATTACAAACGCTAAGTGCCACTGGTTTTTAAACCGTCAATGTGGCCCGCGTAAAAATTAAGTTGGACACCCTTAACATATACATAGCTATTTAAAATCTGAGGTGTAGATCCATTGCAATAAATGTCCCTGTACTGGGCCTCATAACCCCAGCGAAATCCCGTTAATTTTAGGCCTTTTTTTATTTTATGCTAAGAGATTAGGTGTTTCTCTTAAATGAGGAAGGAGAAAAATAAGAACTGCAGTTTAAGCGATAAAGACATACAGCAGAGTAGGCGTTGGACAACCTTGCAAGATCCCTGTCTCAGTACAATTTAAGAACGACCATGTCAACTTCAAATATCTCAAATCTCCAAATCTTAAATTTTTACGTATAATAATTTTGCGATCATACAAACTTTGCAATTCATTCTAAAATCCACTTTCGCCTGACGCGTATTATTTAACAATCCCTATAGTCCAACTTCGATTGGGTTAGTCTAAATTAAGGTGGGTATTATGGGAAATCTCGTCTGATCTAAAAGGCCGCGTTTTTCGACGTACAAAATTTGTTTCGCTATGCTAAACCTATTCCTAAGGAAACTCAGCGAAACAAACAGATTTGAACCAATTTTGAAACACTTATATCTTACAACACTAACTCACATTCACAACTTTCGCCACGTACTCTGAAATGACAGTCTACTTTTCGATCACCTCATGTTAGCTCTTTTGTCGGCAGACCTCAAGCGACCAAAGAAATTTTCGTTCGACGTAAAAGCATAGAAACAAGATGATGGTGACTACAGGATTAAGTTGTCTACAATTTTACTAGACAAAATCCAAATATCAATATAGTTTTCCGTTATGCGAACCATTTCATGAAATTAGACCATTTGCCCTTCTTGATCGACCACGGTGTAAAAAAAACTCCTTATCCAGAACCGCTTAATTTGACGCATTCCCCTGTGCTGAAAAAAAATAGTTCTGACCACTTATCGCCCTCCTCCGAAAAGCTATCTACGCCACTGTCACGCTTCATCATTCCGTTGAACATGAGATGCTGTAAGTATATATACTTTACCATCTATAGAGTTGCACGCTACGGAAGTGGGCAGAGAGGAACCTGGTAATGTTAACTTCATTGCTGTCTTTAACGATAGTAAAAAGCTAATCATAAATAAAATGAAGTGCTCAAATCGACCACCTTTATTTTAAAATAAAATTGATTAAAAAACATACTCGTCATTTAAGTACATAAACCATTTTTTCTTAACTTCCTTCTATACATTATCATCTTCCTTCTTTCCTTATACATATTTGACAAAATCGACCACTTCCGCTGAAATTGGCACAAAACTTCGGATATTATCATCAATTGTACGACTAACGACCATACAAGAAGTATTGAACATTTTCGAAAACTATCACATTCACTTGCTTCTAGCAAAACATCGATACAATTCACTATTGCATAAAACCATTGACATGTCGAATGCATCAACCATGGAAAGAGGCACATCCAAGCAAATTTATATCCTCCCATAAGACCGTACACTCCGAATAGACTATAAATTGAAGTTTCCCAAAATATGGCGTTTTTCATCTCCAAATTAATGAATCCAATGATATTGTTTCGCAGCTTAATGATGTGAAATGGTATCCATAATTTGTCCAGTTTACCAGTCACTTCGATTTGAATTGAGAATAGTGTCAAGTAGAGGATCGCAAAGTATGCTGCAGACTCAAAAAACTTTCTTATGGCGTTATTGAAGGAAAACATAATGTTCTTACATTATTTTTTAAATAAATTTTTTTGTCAAATTTCGACACTTTGAATGTGTTAAAGTTTTTCTAAAGATTACTAAGTTAAAATTTACTGAGCTTATTTTGCGATTGATAAATTTCAAAAACGAGAAATCATTTGCGTTTTGATATGATGAAGTATGTACATAATGTATCTACATTATCACTTTTTCGCAAAAAAGGATCTCCAGTCAGCATAAATTTCTTTTATGCAGTTTATGTTCTCTTAATATAGCAGAGCATTATGCGCAGTGCACGTTAAGAATGTAAAACTTTACTTGATCCCTATTAAAAACCGATGAAAACTACTTAGCTTGAAAGAATTATAATCGGTTTTAGCCTTTTTTGACCAGGAAATTTACTTCTTTTTGATTTATCCTAAAATTCGTTTAAAAAAAAAGTTTTTGTGCCTGCCACTATTGCATTATAATTCACGATCGCATCTTTCTGGTTATGGGAGAAGAACTTCTTGGATTGGGATATATATGTAAATGTGAAAAGAAGGCCAGGCTTTAAAAACCCCGAAATCCTCTATTTGATGAGGAAATCAACCGGATGTTAAATTTCATAAACGTATCTATTTCAGCACATTATCCGATTTTCTCTTGCTTTTTCGCTTAAGCTTTACTGATGACTTTCTTTCACACCACATCAAATTTGACGTCTGTCAAGTTAGCACTACCACTTTAAAATTTCGACAAACGCTATAGTGCATTAAATGTCGCGATTTTGTCGTAATTCAATGGAAAAAGAAAAAAATTTGTCGCGCCCCTCCTTCCCCTTAAAAACTACCCTTCAGTGCATTTGAGCCTCAGTTATCCAAATTCGAGTTCCAAGAATCTCCCCAACGCTAAAGGTGTCCAGTAAGATATAACAGGGGCTGCTTAGAAGATTTCTACTCTGAAAAAATTTGTCGCGCTCCTCCTTCCCTTAAAAACTACCCCCGTCAAGTTAGCACTACCACCCCGGTAGCGGCCAATTCACGCATTTCCGTAAAACAAAAACTATCCAATTAATTGTCGCAGGAACCGAAAGGCATATTGCAACCTTCAAAAAATTTGTCGCGCCCCTTCTACCACTTAAAAACTACCCCTAAGTGCATTTCAGCCTCAGTTCGCCAAACTCGAGTTCCAGGAATCGCCCCAATACTAAAAGTGTCCAGTAAATTCTCACAACGGCTGCTTAAGAGATTTCCACCATGAAAAAATTTGTCGCGCCCCTCCTTCCCTTAAAAACTACCCCCGTCAAGTTAGCACTACCACCTCGGTAGCGGCCAATCCAAGCATTTCCGTAAAACAAAAAGTATCCAATTAATTGTCGCAGGAACCGAAAGGCATATTGCACCCTTCAAAAAATTTGTCGCGCCCCTTCTACCACTTAAAAACTACCCCTAAGTGCATTTGAGCCTCAGTTCGCCAAACTCGAGTTCCAAGAATCGTCCCAATACTAAAAGTATCCAGTAAATTCTCACAACGGCTGCTTAAGAGATTTCCACCCTGAAAAAATTTGTCGCGCCCCTCCTTCTCTTAAAAACTACCCCCGTCAAGTTAGCACTACCACCCCGGTAGCGGCCAATTCACGCATTTCCGTAAAACAAAAACTATCCAATTAATTGTCGCAGGAACCGAAAGGCATATTGCAACCTTCAAAAAATTTGTCGCGCCCCTTCTACCACTTAAAAACTACCCCAAAGTGCATTTGAGCCTCAGTTCGCCAAACTCGAGTTCCAAGAATCGCCCCAATACGAAAAGTATCCAGTAAATTCTCACAACGGCTGCTTAAGAGATTTCCACCCTGAAAAAATTTGTCGCGCCCCTCCTTCCCTTAAAAACTACCCCCGTCAAGTTAGCACTACCACCCCGGTAGCGGCCAATCCAAGCATTTCCGTAAAACAAAAAGTATCCAATTAATTGTCGCAGGAACCGAAAGGCATATTGCACCCTTCAAAAAATTTGTCGCGCCCCTTCTACCACTTAAAAACTACCCCTAAGTGCATTTGAGCCTCAGTTCGCCAAACTCGAGTTCCAAGAATCGTCCCAATACTAAAAGTATCCAGTAAATTCTCACAACGGCTGCTTAAGAGATTTCCACCCTGAAAAAATTTGTCGCGCCCCTCCTTCTCTTAAAAACTACCACCCCGGTAGGGGCCAATCCAAGCATTTCCGTAAAACAAAAAATATCCAATTAATTGTCGCAGGAACCGAAAGGCATATTGAACCCTTCAAAAAATTTGTCGCCCCCTTTCTACTCCTTGAAAACTACCCCTAAGTGCATTTCAGCCTCAGTTCGCCAAACTCGAGTTCCAAGAATCGCCCCAATACTAAAAGTATCCAGTAAATTCTCACAACGGCTGCTTAAGAGATTTCCACCCTGAAAAAATTTGTCGCGCCCCTCCTTCCCTTAAAAACTACCCCCGTCAAGTTAGCACTACCACCCCGGTAGCGGCCAATCTGTAGTATTCTCCAAATAGATAGACGATGTTCCTGGACAGACATGAAATAAGACACGTCTGTTCCGTTCGAGGTTATATTCCAGAAGCACGTTTATTCATTAAATGTCAAGATACATAGAATTCACAATAAGTTGGGGGATTCTCTATATTACAACATCTCCCTTTTTTAGTAATAATCACCGATATAAAAATAACATAATCACAAATTATTCAAAAATAATTAAAGTGTACTTATATAATTCAAGGCGAGTTCAATTTAATGTTTAAAAATTAAATAAAGCTAAGATGCTTGAAAACGATCAGGAGCCTTTATAATTCGACCTGACCGAGTGCGCATTGGGAGATCATTATCTAAACTAACTATTTGCTTATTGCTATGTGGAGAACTTACTTTACATAGATTTGTATCATTAGTTGAGTTATAATTATCATCAATAAATGAATAGCCAATATTATTTCTAAAAGTATTATTTGATTTTCGTATGTGATACTTGTTCCTAACAAATGACTGGTTTTTACCACTTTCCTGAACAATATATGATCTAGGACCCTTCGATGGTTTAACTATGACGGCTTGTCTCCATTCACGTCCATGCTTCACTAATACCTTATCACCCTCTTTAAAATCTTTTCTATGAACAGTGCGCTTATCATACTGTCGTTTCATTAAAGACTGTGCTTCGAGCAATTTTTGACTAATAATTCTATTATATTCATTCATATATTTCGAATCCAGTGTAGGTAGCATTGTTCGAATGCGTCTTCCAAAGACAATGTCCGTTGGAGACAATTTCACCATGGGCAATGGGGTATTACGGTACTCCATTAGTAGCGTTTGAAATGGAGTTCCGGAATCTTGGGCCTTTCGAAGGATCATTTTGGCAGTTTGAACCGCCCTCTCACTCATCCCGTTAGACTGTGCATAGTAGGGACTGCTATTTAATATTTTAATATCGTGTGCTTTGGCATACTTAAAACACTCTAGAGATCCAAATGGCTGATTATCAGCGATGATTATCTTAGGAAAACCAAAAGTGGTAAATATGCTATGCCAGATCTGTTTAACGTGATAAGCCGTTTTTGATGGGGATTCATGGATTTCTATCCACTTTGAAAAATAATCTTTCAATATTAAGTATGATTTTCCTCCGTAATCTGCGAAATCACATCCTACTTTTTCAAATGCAAAAGAGGGTACCTCGTGTGGTATAAGTGACTCCTTCTTGTTGGCCGATTGAAATTTTTCGCAGGTACTACATTTTTGGATTTCATTTGTTATATCACTTACCATGTTAGGCCAGTAGAATACAGATTTAGCCCTATCAATTGTGCGGTTGATACCAAAATGGCCGCTATTATGGACTTTTTGAACCATTTGTTTCCGTAACGATTGGGGAATAATTATTCTGTCTTGATAGAACAAAATGCCATCTTCAACATAGATTTCATTCTGTAAATTCCAATATATTTTTATGTTCTCTGGTACCTTTTGCTTTGAAACTGGCCATCCAGTCTGATATATATTTATTAAAACATTTAAGATTGGATCGTTACTAGTTTTTATACGAATTTCATTCAGTCTATCCTCAGAAACTGATAGCGAATGAACGACTTGATTCAGACTATCGTCGTCTTCCCCCGAATCTGGCAAAAATGCTCGAGAAAGTGCATCAGCTATATGAAGATCCTTGCCAGGAACATACTTAACTTCTAATTGGTATTTCATTAGCTTGAGGCGAATACGCTGTAATCGCGTTGAAAAAATCTCTGCTATGGGCTTTTGCATAATCGAAACCAGTGGTTTATGGTCGGTTTGAATGATAACGTGCTTGTGTCCGTATATATATTGGTGGTATCGTTGACAAGCTACCAAAATTGCCAAAAATTCTTTTTCGATTTGCCCATAATTTTTCTGAGCCATTGTAAGGCTTCGTGATCCGAATGCAACCGGCTTCTTATCTTGCATGATGCAAAACCCAACCCCATCTTTAGAAGCATCACACTGGATTAAAATATCCTTGCTTCTATCAAAAGTTTGCAGTACCGGTGCTTCAGTAACTGCTTTCTTTAGTGATGCAATCGCTCTTTCATGAACGGGCAACCACTGCCAAACAACATCTTTTTTCAGCAGGGCTCTTAGCGGTTCAATTTTCTCCGCCAAATTTGGAATAAAACTCCGCATGTAATTGACCAAGCCCAGAAACCGCTGAAGTTCCTTTAAATTGGAAGGATCCTTTATGCTTACTATAGCCTTTACCCTGTCCGGATCACTACGAACACCTTGGCTTGAGAATATATGACCCACATACTTGATTTCTCTAAGACAATACTGAAATTTTCTATCATTAAATTTAATGTTATTTCTCCGTGCGACCTCAAAAACCGCTTCCAGAGCCTCGTCATGATCTTTTTTAGTTTTTCCAACAACTAAAATATCATCTAAGTATATTATTACCCCTTTAATATGACCAAAATATTGATGATTATATTTTTGGCAAATTTCCGGACCTGTCTTCAAACCAAATGGAAAACGTTTAAACCGATAACACCCAAATGGTGTACTAAAAGTGCACAAATCACTAGCGCTTTCGTCCAATTGAATCTGGTAAAATCCATCTTTTAAATCTAAGACGCTATAGTACTCATGGCCATTAATCTTTTCCGCTAATTCGTCAAATGAAGGTATCAGATAAAACTCGTCTTTCAATACTTTGTTCAACTCACATGGGTCGATACACAATCTCAGGCTGCCGTCAGGTTTCTCGACAACGACTAAATTGTGCACCCATGATGTTGGCTTATCAACTTTTTCAATTATACCTCTCTCACATAACTCATGTAATTTAGTCTTTACACCTGGTATTATTTTCAAGGGTATGCGACGAGGGGGCTTCGCGACAGGTATTGCGTTAGCATGTAGTTCAAGTTTTTGATCTGTTTTTAAGGTACCGATTCCCGTAAATATATCAATATTACGATTAATTATATTTTCAGAGTTCAAATTAGAATGAATATTATGGACACGTCGAATTAGTCCTAGATCACTACATGATTTAAGACCTAAAATTGATCTGTGCTTGCCGGATACTAAATAGAATCTAGCTTTAATGTTTAAATTCTTATAATTACAATTTAAAATAACGCTACTTTCTGGCCTAATTTTAAACCCGCCGTAAGCCTCTAATCTAATCTGGGTGGGCTCTAATTCAAACTTTTTCCAATTTTCAAATTTCTTAAATAACTGCACGGACAAAATATTGACATCGGATCCACTATCTAGCTTAAATTTAATGATCTCACCTTCCACTCCAATGTTTTCATGCCAGCTTTCAACTGAGTAACATCCAGCCTGTATTACGTCACAGTAGAATCCAGGATCTTCCAACTGTAATATCTCCTTTCGTTGGCACATTTTGGCAAAATGATTTGCAAGTCCGCACTTTTTGCACTTCTTACCATATGCCGGGCACGTTCCCTTCGGGTGAGAATATCCACAATATCTGCATTTCTGATGCTTCTGTTGTTGCTTTGCCTTACTTTGATGCTGATGATTATGAGGAAAACTTGTGCTGCTCTGTGGTGCTCCACTAATCGCTTTCGTATTCGTCGGTTTCGCAAAATGATTTCGATCTCGCTTCCAAACCGCATCGACATTTTTGACCTCATGATGTTGCATTTGACGTGTTCGTTCAACGTTAATCTCGAATGCTCGGCACCTGTCAACTATTTGACTCAACTTAATCTCACTAGATCTGACAAGTAACTCTTGTAACTCCAGATATCTTGTTCCAAGCACTAACCGGTCTCTTATCATATCGTCTGTAGACGTTCCGAATTCACAACTTTTGGCTAATCTTTTGACGTCTGTGTAAAATGGGTCGAACATTTCGCCATCTTTTTGTGCACGCGAGTAGAACAGAAAGCGTTCATAAATGATATTCGACTTTGGGGTGCAATGATCCGAAAATTTCGCTATTACTACATCGAATTTTTCTTTCTCAGCTTCACTGAGACTAAAAGTTTCGTACAGATCGCACCCGTCATCACCGATCAGATTTAATAACATAGCCACTTTATCACCATCCGAAACGCTACTGTTACCGGTAACACGGAGGTATCGCACAAATTTTGTGTGAAACTTGCGCCAGTTAGCGTCAATGTTGCCATCTAAAACTAATGGCTCTGGCCTGTTAAAAACTCCCTCCATCGTATTCGTTTTAGCGATTACTGCTTGGACAGGGGCTGGTACTAACGCTCGGGCTGGAACTGATACTGGGACTTGTGCTGGCACTTTTCTCTCCAATTCGCTTTCCTCGCTGTCACTCAACATAACCTCAAATTAGGAAAATTATATTACAAATATTTTCCAAATAAAGAATATAATAATTTCAACACGCCAGTAAAATAGGTCCGTATCGACTATTCCCTTTTACGACTGCGCCATGTAGTATTCTCCAAATAGATAGACGATGTTCCTGGACAGACATGAAATAAGACACGTCTGTTCCGTTCGAGGTTATATTCCAGAAGCACGTTTATTCATTAAATGTCAAGATACATAGAATTCACAATAAGTTGGGGGATTCTCTATATTACAACACAATCCAAGCATTTCCGTAAAACAAAAAGTATAAGGGAAGGAGGAGCGTGACAAATTTTTTCAGAGTAGAAATCTTCTAAGCAGCCCCTGTTATATCTTACTGGACACCTTTAGCGTTGGGGAGATTCTTGGAACTCGAATTTGGATAACTGAGGCTCAAATGCACTTAAGGGTAGTTTTTAAGGGGAAGGAGGGGCGCGACAAATTTTTTTCTTTTTCCATTGAATTACGACAAAATCGCGACATTTAATGCACTATAGCGTTTGTCGAAATTTTAAAGTGGTAGTGCTAACTTGACAGACGTTCAAATTTGTTTATTTTAAGCCACCTTTCTATCAGAACTTAATTTTTTTCACCCTAACAATTTTGGCCACCAAAGTTGTTTGTGGCTACCTGAATGTTTGGACAATGTGGTGTGGACAGCGGGTGCCATTCAGATCAGATATCCAAAATTTGATGGAAATTAATAATTGACAAATAGTGATTGCTCAAATGTTGGCGTCTTTTTTAAATTCGTTTGGATATCATTTTGACATTAGACCGATTGACATTTGAAAATTTTTGCTCCAAATATTTTATGATTTGTGAATGTTTTCTTTGGTAATTAAAAAGTGGAAAATTCTAGAAATCGTGATTTACAGTGTCTGAAACAAATAGACGTGACAATCGAGCGAAATCTGTAAGTTTCTGTAAAGTTTTTCGTTTACGTTGGACCAAAGTACTAATATAACCGCTAACGGTAATTTTCAATTCCTTTGTTCATTGTATCTGAACAAAAGGCTAAAAAAAAATGCCGCGAATCCAATAAACTAGTGCCACTGGGGTTAATAATATCTGCCCACAATGCAAAAAAGAAGTAACCGACTCTGATGAAGG
The DNA here is from genome assembly GCA_949715475.1 of Microchrysa polita. Taxonomy (NCBI): domain Eukaryota; kingdom Metazoa; phylum Arthropoda; class Insecta; order Diptera; family Stratiomyidae; genus Microchrysa; species Microchrysa polita. The sequence continues at coordinate 124,962,600 of OX454415.1, read as the reverse complement.
TCTTCTTTGTGCGGGTTTTTGTGGGAAATGGCACCACACAAAGTGTGTGAAGTTCTCACTGTCATATGGTTATGTGACAGTGATTTGACCAAGTGGTCAAAATATGTGAAAAATGAATCACAAGTAGCCTTGCCAGACCACCAAAGTCGAAAGCAAAGTTGATTCAATGATTCACGACCACTTGAAAGGGATTCATGATAAACTTACCGATCTTAGTAAAAAAGTTGACGGGGTATCAACTGAAAACAAGAACAAAGCAAGTACCGGACCAATGACGTACGCGAAAGTGCTAAAAAATACAGAAGTAAGATCTAATGTTTTCAATGGAGGGGTGATTATAAAACCCACAGTAATACAGAGTAGCGAAAGCACAATGGCTTCAGTGCAAACTAATTTCAAACCCCGTGAGTCACAAACACCTATAATTTTCTCCAAACTTTTGAGAGACGGGGGAGTTCTGTTCAAGACTAATAGCGAACAGAACCGTAAAAAGTTGCTGGAAGGACTTAAAGAAAAAATGGGAAGAGGCTATTTGGTAGAAACCACAAAAGAGCGGTTGCCAAAATTGGCCATATACGGGCTTAATAAACAATATTCGGCAGAAGAATTAAAAGAAGAAATTTCAACTCTAAATTATGGAATTGATACTAATATGGAGCTGAAATTTCTAAAATATAATAGGTACAAAAAACAAGAGGGCAAATATACGGCTGTTTTTGAGACGACAGGCGATGTTTACTCAAAACTAGTTAATAGGTATGTAAACATCGATTATTCTAGTCATTTTTGCAACGAGGTAATAGATGTGAAAAGGTGCTTCAAATGTCAAAAATATGGACATATAAGCAAATATTGTAGAGGCACTATGGATGTGTGCCCCAAATGTACTGAGAACCACCGTGCATCAGATTGCCAAGCAGCAACAAGAAAATGTTGAAATTGCCTCGGAAGATCTAGGCCTGATTGCAGCCATGCGGCAGATAGTAAGGATTGCCCTGAATATCAATCAGCAGTCAGTGCAGTCATTAATAGAATCAATTACAACAACAACACACAATGATCCAATGTCCCTTGAAAATTTTCTACGCGAACGCTAGAAGCTTAAGAAATAAATTATCTAAAATAGAAATCATGGCAAGTAAGCTGGAGAAAGCGGATATTATAATTGTTAATGAGACATGGTTATATAAGAATGAATGTGATAACAGTAGACTCGCGCTAACTTGAACTAATTGAAACCAGCCTCATTCAAGATAACGAATTGTTCAACCTAGCGAATGCCTTATATCCATATAAGTAAAAATAAGATTTTTTCAGTTATTTTCAGTCAACTTTATCATTAGCAGTATAATGAATACGAAAAGAAACAATTAACTGTTGGCTTTTTAAATTGGTTTGCCAAAAAATGGTGTAATTAAGGTTTGTCACTTCTTTTGAGAAATGGTGTCTAGTACGGCCCTTTCTCGTAACGACTGTAGAACACCAAAATTCCGCGGGCTGACATTTACACTCGTCGCCCATTGAATAACCCTGCGGAAAATGGTAACGGCTTCAGTTGATGTATCCGCTCGTTTTCACCTGAAATTGGCTCAATTTCGGAGTCACTGCTAGCGATAGATTCAGCACCGGTGATTGGGATATCCTCATTCCATGTGCTTATGTCTTCAAGTGTATATTCAACCTTAAATACATTTTTATTGTTACAATAGAAAAACAATATCTTAGTTTCAGCATCCGCTTCCTGCGGAGTTAGATTCTGGAGAATATCGCTTGCTTCCTTGGCTAAGTCGTTTCTCTCTTTCTCCATTTGCTCTTTTAGCACGCTTAGAGGAATTTTTTCTTCATCATCTAAGTGGGCGAAGCTTACAGCTGCGTAATGATCCAGCCAAATTTGTCCAGACAATTTAATGTGAAAACAACGGTAAACCCATTACAGAAAGTTGCACAAAACGTCTGCATTTTGATAACACAATAAATAAATTTGCAAGAAATTTCATTCAAGTTATAGCGCATTTTGATTTAGTTCAAGTTGTCAACGGAAAGAAAAAATGTTCAAGTTAACGTATAGTTCAAGTTGGCGGAGATTCAAGTTAGCGCGAGTGCACTGTATTTCAATATTCAGGGTTTTACAGCGACGTTTAACTGCAGGGATTCTTTAGGCGGGGGCACTGTTATATATGTTAATAACGACATCCAGTTTAAGGAAATCGTAAATATACCTCTATATAATACGCTTATCTTAGAAATAACAATTTCAACCAGGACTTTCAAAGTAGGTACTTATTATAAGGCCCCTAATGATTGTACTACTGAATTTCTTGATCACATTGATGATCTATATCAGCAGTATACAAACTTGACTATGTTGGCTGACACAAACATAGACATTTTAGATGAGAATTCAAGTTTAACGAAAGAATACCTGGAGATCCTTACAATGAATCAAATGAAAATTATTAACGATAAGGAGCCAACAAGAATCACAGCCACTTCTTCTACATTAATTGATCACATAGTGTCCTCATTAAGCCTCTCCACCTACGATTTCAATTTCAGATTATTCGATCAAGCAGAACTTGATCATAAAGTCGCTATTGTTAAGTTGAAATTAGTCCCAGCACCCAAAAAACGAATTGAATCAGTATTTATAAAAGTACTCCACCAAGGTCATTTTAAAGAACTTGTGAGAGCAAAACTTAGCAATTTAAATAACAACTAAACTGATTTTGAAGAACTGATTAATATTATAGTATCAGCCAAGAACGAATCAACAACTTTGAAAAAAGTCCGTACGCGACATCAATCATGGATAAATTTTGAAATTATTGAGGCAGTCAAGAAGAAAAATATAGCTTACAGCAAATTTAAATTAGACCCATCTAATGAAAACCTAAAGACCATTTATAACCGCTTTAAAGCAAATGTTTCAAACCTCGTTTATCATGCGAAGAAAAGTTCTCTCAATGAACAATATATGAAGGCTTCTGGCGATAGCAGAAAACTTTGGCGTATAATCAATACCGAACTAAACGCCGCTTCTGCGAATCGAAAAGAAGGAGGTAGCAACCTATCAGCTAATGACATTAACCAATTTTTTGCGACAGTCGCAGATAGAATACAACGATGCAACATACCGGTCATTGATAGAAGAACACCAAATATAACTAATGAAAGAACGATATTCTTAGCTCCTACTAGTGCAGATGAAATTTCAAGAATCATCGCGAATTTACGCAATGTAGCAGCTGGATATGATGGTATCAAGAACAAGGATCTCCAAATAGTTTCTGAGGTTATTTCTCCACTACTCTCAAAGTTAATAAATAGGCATTTAAGTGAGGATTCATTCCCTAATTCGCTTAAAATATCCAAAATTAAACCGATTTTTAAACAAGGAGATCAAAACGATCCATCTAACTATAGACCTATAGCCTTGATTAGCACGTTTAGCAAATTATTTGAGAAGGTATTAAATACTAGACTTGTCCGTTTCATAAATGAGACAATTGGATTCGATAAAAACCAATATGGTTTCTTAGCAGAAAGCAACACAACAGCTGCGCTTACCGATGCGCTTCATTTCGTCAACTCAGAGCTTGACGACTCAAAATATGTTACTGGCATTTTTATTGACTTAAGTAAGGCGTTCGATACCGTGAACCATGAAGTTTTGTCTGAAGTACTGAACGAACTTGGTATTAGAGGAATTGCCAATACTTTAATAAAGAGCTACTTGAAAGATCGACCCATCGTAACTGAGTTCCGAAATGAAATAAGTGGACAAATGTTGGTTAATTTAGGAGTACCTCAGGGTTCGATACTAGGTCCTACGCTATATTTGCTCTATGTAAACAATCTCTGTAATGCTGGCCTTAATGCCAAATATGTAACATATGCAGATGACACCCTGCTGCTTTATGCCCATTCAGACAAATCTGATGCAGAGCAAATGATAAACAATGATATGAAAGTTTATCGACAATGGCTTCAAGGTAATAAACTACAGATCAATCTACACTGAAAAAAATGGTTTAGACTTTTTATCTAAAGTGAAGTAGTTGACTTAAATGTAGATAGTTTTACCAAAGAAATAGCTGATTTCTCTAATCTTCGTAGCTGAAAATACTATTAAATTCGTTCATTTAACCACGCAAGATTAGAAGAAAAAGTTTAGTCAATTCTTCCACAATAGTTGTTGATTGTACTATTCAAATATAAAATTTAACTACAAACAATCGTTCTTTTTTCTTCAACACAATTTAGCTATCCAACATTTAACAATTTATAGATAATGAGTAGCTGTCTTTACGAATTAATTAATTGAATTTGCAAATATAGTAGATGTTTCAATTAATGACGAATAGAAAAATTATCCATATCTTCGTAACTGTTTCAACTACATAGAATCATAAGCTGAAAATCAACGCGAACTTTAGATGAATTCGACTATTTCTTTAGATAACCATTCTAATTTTTTTTCTCTGTGTACAAAAAACGTGTTTTATGCTTTTTAAACAAAAGAATAAAGCTGATCTAGAACTATGTCTCAGATTTGATGACCAGCCTATTAAAAGGGTACAAAATACCAAGTACCTTGGTGTAACTGTTGACGATAAACTTTCATGGAACGATCATATTGCTTCCATCAGATCCAAATTATGTCCACTAATTGCTATTCTCAGACGTAAAAGATGCATGAATATCCAGCTAAAAAATATGATTTTCCATGCACATGTTATGCCTCATATAACTTATGGGATTATAAATTGGAGTCAAACCGCGGAAAAAAAACATAACAACAGTGGGAATAATGCTTAATAAAGCAGTTAAGGCAGTTCACAATCTTCATCCAAGGACACCTACTTCAGTAATTTACGAACTGAGTGGTAAGACTCCAATAGATAAAATTATAACTGCAGAGAAGGTTAAGATTATGTGGAAAATCATTAACAAAAAAGTTAAAACATCTATTACACTAACTTTAAATAGAGAAGTTCACAGCTATAACACTCGAAGTGCTGAGAATTTTAGAACCTGTGCAGCCAATACCAATAGACTCTTGCAAGACCCGATAAGATCCTCTCTTACTTTATTTAACACCTTGCCCCAAGATCTAAGAAACGCAATTTCATATGTTCAACTTAAACGAAAACTTAAACAATACTTAAATTAAATAAAATCTAATTATATACATTTATTTTTCTCTCTTTTTTTTTTATATCAAAATAATTAAAATAAATTAAATTAGCAACTAAATATTTAATACCAAACGAAACATGAACATTCACCAATCATAGTACTAATTAGCGCGACTTGCATTAATTAATAGCGAAATTTTTATGATGAAAAATACTTTTTTTGCAGTCCCTTATACCAGTGTTCACACTGTCTGGGAGGCAAAACAAGTTTTAAGTACTATATTTTAAATTAAGGTTTTTTTTCCTATGGTAGTTAGCCTTTGTCACCTACTAATGCTGCCCCGACTAACAATAGGATGGGTACATGTAATACAAAAACAACCTTTGTGTTCCTCCTGTTGTAATATAGATTAGTACATTGACTAATAAAATGTGTATTGTCCATTATCCCGCCTTATTACTTTTCCTTCCGGGGGAAATGATGATAACATGTCTAAAAATAACTGATTTGGTTAGTGACAAAGCTAAGCTGATCCCTTATTTTCCTTGTCCTAAAAAAAAAAAAAAACATTTTCAAAATTTGGCATTTCTAAAGGTACAATCCCGAGGTCGTCAATGATTCAGAGTTTAAGGTATATTTTAAAGTAATACTCTATGATTCAATTTCGAAAATAGGCATTTTAGAAATTTTTATCCTGCGGCCCGCTCAAACCGGAAGACAGTGATATTTGGTCCAGGCCACGTTTTGGATTTTACACCCCTGCCATAAGCAATACAGAGTAGCTCCAAATTAATGAGTCACATGTGGCTCATGATTTTAGGATTCCAGACGTGGTGGTAATGTCGACGAAAATCGCTCCGTGCAACCTGCTAGCGAACCTGTAAGCGCAGCAGTAGCCGACTTCTCATATTCAACAGCAAATTTTCAATGGAGTGGTATCCTTAGTCTGCAAAATGATGAATCCATGCATTTGCTAGTAAGGAAGAGAAAAAAAAAATATTTACAAATACGATATGGAAAACATTAGATCTCGTTCCGGCTGACATGTCTAAGAGGACACAGCCTCACTTTCTGTCAGACTGATTGACGAAATCTCTCGTGGTGAATATCAAATACCTCGGAATGTGGGGACGTTAAGGGAACAATCCACTCCGCTTCCTATTTTTATGCGCCGAATTTTGATATTACATAATTCTGTTTTAATTTCTAATGTCGGCTTCATTTGTACGAGTTTCGATCAAATTAGATCTCAGACAACGGCTATATGGATAGCTTATTTACATGTGTGTATTTATATTTTCATTCCGGGACTCATTCGATTACCGGGATATACTGCTATAGTATACAAACCCTCGGATCGGCTGTAAACTTGCCTAAATTTTTGATAAATAATTTTCGAATCTCCTGGTTGGATTGCTGGAGAGTTTGCAGCTCTAGGCAGTAGCATTAAAAAATAATTAACGGTATATTCGGTGAGACTCGAGGACGAAAACTGCCACAATCACCGTCTAGTTCAGTGGGTAAAGGCGATGTCTCCATCACTAAAATGTGCGGGTTTAAATTCCACGTTCTGTATTGACTTTGAGTCCTTGTGTTGTCTTTCTCAAAATCGATTCAGCCGGCAGCCGGTTTTACGATATTTTAAATACAAGCCCAGAGCTGCAAAAGCAAGCAGAAAAGAATATAGAATCGCTACAAGAAAAACAAAGGTAACCACAATCGAGGGTGGTAAGCCAGTCTTTAACTTATTGTGAAAAGAAATGAAATCCCCTGGAATTCTCTCGATATCTGAGCAGTTTGATTTATCGAAAATAATTCAAATTCCACTTCGCACAGTAAGGCAAATAATAACACAAGCTTCCTTCATGCTCGGCCCTCACTTTGCTTTGCTTAATACCGCATAGTCCAGTCATATTAGCATTTCAAATAGAAAAAAAAATGAGTAAGGCTAATTTTTGTTGTTTTTTAATCAGTTGGCTTCCAGGTATCTAAAACTCATTTTGCTTAAAAAAAATTGACCGAAGGTCTGCATGCGGGGTATAATATCAAAGGGGACGCAGAGTACATATCCGGTGCTTTTTTCCTGTTTCAAGGACCCTCAACGGAATAAATCGAGCTTAAATGGAAAATTATCGTGTTTTTCCGTGTATTTTTCCAAAGCTATAGTTACGAGAATAATTCAAGTTGTCACTACTTTTCTCACTTTTCAGAATCTATATTAGCTGAAGATTCTACGATTCTTTCAAGGACCCTCAAAGGATAAAATTGGGATCAAATGAAAAATTTTCGTGTTTCCCGTATCAGTATGTTTTCAAGCCCTAATTTACCATTTTAGCCCATTTAGTTTCCTTGATTGATACAGGAAACGAACACCGAATATGCAATGCACTCGATGTCCTTTTTGATATGACACCCCGCATGCCCATGTTCGATCAAGGTTTGTAATTAGTGTCCTTTTCCAGAGCTTTCCGATCAATTTTTTTCTTAGCAAATTTAATAGTAGAATCTGCTGCTAATATAGATTATGAAAAGTGAGAAAAGTAGTAACAACTTGAATTATTCTCGTAGCTATGGCTTGTGCATTCCTCCATACTACTTTACTGTACTGTTTTCACAAGTGTGTTTACAGCATTGGTTTTTGGGAATCTGGTCACCTTAATTTACAATAGGTTTCGGATTGATCAATAAAAATGTTGTTGGTCCATTAAGAAAAAGTTTTCCTAGAAAAAACATAATTTGCGGGGTTAGGTTTGTATGACAGCCCCATGAGCCCGCGATCCAGTTTCGTCTGCAACATAATAAAGCACAACTTCAGCCTGTTAGTTTTAAAACCGTCCGACAAAAGCGCGTCACAACAAACACTATGCGATGTGCGATCCATCATCAGATAAACTGTCATTTGCGTCAAAAATTGAAAACTGCAATACCATATCATTGCTAAATTTTCCATACGATACTGATCGTGAGTGTATGGCGGATGAAAATTTCAAACGGTTTTTAGTGTAGTACAAATAGCTTAAAACCCAAACATCCAAAAAAAGAAATTTCTTATGCCAAATTGTTGAATACTCTGCCAAGTATACGCAGTAAAAAGTTACACTAAATTGCGTCATGGGTTGAGGGGTGGCAAAGTGGTGAAAATTCAGTTTTTCGCAAATATCTGGAAAACTGAGTCTGGTCGCAAAATGTCTTGAGTACGAAATTAACTACATAAAATTACCTTTGTAATGATTATATATACTCTAGACATTTTCTCAGAATATTGTACCCTACACCCAAAAGTATAATAGTGAATTTACATTTTTTCAGTTTTACATTTCGCCCTGTAACTCTAGATAGAATAGACCTAGAGTGATAAAATTTTGGCCACATATTGCTAACAAAATTCTTATGATTTGAACCAAAAGTTGATCATTGACACCACCCTCACTCCTCCTACCATTTTTCAAAAAGGCATGTCTGTAGCTTCTTTTCAAATTTGAGACAGGCAGATCAAATTTGGTGTGGTACCTAGTCCAAGCCCCATTATGCTCCCCACAAAAATATATTACCATGCGATCAAAACCAAGGGCACCCCCCATACAAAGTGAACCAAAAATCGTAACAAATTTCACATTTTTTCACTTGTAAATTCTATCTAAGGGCTCCATGACACAGTCATATTTATAGTCATATTTCTAGTCATATAATTAAGCCTACTCGATTCATTCTGTTAATTTTTTACACGTGCACTAAACGAAATCGAGGAGGCTTAATTATAATATATATTACCAATATATGACTGTGTAATAGCGCCCTAAAATAGAACGTCTTCATAACAGTTAATTGCTGCAGTTATCTGAAAAAAGACTTTGTAAGTAAGTAAAAGTTTGTACCAGAGCGTACTTACAAGTACTAAAAATGGGATTTAAAGGTACACGTTACTCGATATATTCGCAAATAGCCTTAGAACTGGCACCACTAAGCTTTAAACCCAATTTTTTGACACTTGTAGCGTACGCTTTCGTACAAACTTTTGAACACATACTCAAAACTGTAAATTCACTATTATACTTATACTAGTGTGTAATTTTCTAAAAAAATGTCTAGAGTATTATATAGGTATACACTGCGCGACAAATGCTTAGGTTCATGGATATTTCCCTTTAAAATTATATAATTTCTATGTACTCTGATCGGAAATATGTTTTAAATAATGGTCTCTCAACTAACGGTTATTTTAATAAATATTACATTTCTATTAAGCAACTCGCATACACTCTAAAAAGTGAATTTAAATTTCCGCTGAAAATGCGGTAATTTTACACTTTTTCCCGCTTATAATCACATACAGAGTGCATTTTTCAACAATTTCTGTGTAAAATAAAAAAATTACACCAAAATCAGTGTGAAATGTATTTTTACGCTACACTTCTGTATAATTCAGATTTTCTGGTGCATTTTTACAACGTTTATGTGTATAATTCGGATTTGTGGTGTATTTTTACAACGTGCAGTTGAAGTTTTACTAATTTTTTGTAGCGTGCTCTCCAGTTGTCATACTTCAATCGGCTGGACTTAGCACAGTGTACCACATTTTTCCAAAAATTCTCTGCATTTAGAACTCATGTGTACACGCTCTGTGGCTCACTTGCTTGAGTCGCACTCTACGATGCTAGTAATCTAGAGGTCCCGAGATCGAATCTCGGCGTGGTCCAAAATTTCCGTACATGTGCGGATAGGAAATATTTAGTGCTTGCAACATTGCACTCCGAAATGATATGCAATGTAACGTTGACTCGAAATTGCCTATAAACGGCTGAGTTAAGGTACTGAGAAGAAGAACAAGTGTACAGATCGCAAAAAAAAAGAACAATTTGCAACCTCCCATGTATACGAAAAACTGATCAGCAAAACTCGACCGATACTTGTTTATATTTTATATATCCTTAAATAGTTTTATTGATAACTATATTATTTGTAAAGGTTCGCCACTTAAATCTTTACAACGAAAAAAGAGTGAAACCGCATTATATTCCTATTATTACGGAGTGTTTTTACACATAGCACGGTGTAAATTTGCTAATATATTAGAGTACTTTTTTTACACATTTTTTATGTAAAATTACACTTGATTTGCAAATTTAGATTGCAGAGTAATTTCACTATTATAATAGAAGGAAACAAAGTTTCCTTCTATTATAAGAGTAAAAATTTAATAGAGTGTAGTTAACGGAATTTTTTAAAATGAAAATCGCAATTTCCACTGCGACAATTGTATAGGTTCACTTACTTTAAAGAGTTATCTCGTCCTGGTGAGAAGTGTTTGTGGAAACATTTTTTTTCGCGTTATACTCTGTGAGTCGTATAGTGGATAATGTCAAAAGGAAATCAATTTTCTGCCGAGGAAAAGGCGACAATTTCCATACTAAAGCAAGAAGGATATTCAAACCGACAAATTGCAATACGGATTCAGCGGAGCTTGAACCTTGTTAATAATTTAATACGAGATAGTGGAAATTATGGCCGACGATACGCAGGAGGCAGAAAAAAAGCGATTTCCGGTGCATCAAGGCGAAGTCTCTTAAGAGAAGCCTCGAACTCGCCCTTTACTGCGCGTAAGCTTGGGGAGATTTTGGTGTTATCAGCAAGTGTAAGGACCATCCAACGAGTTCTTAGATCTTCATCTTGCTTAAAACGTTTACGATTAAAGAAAAAAATAGCCTTAACCCCGCAACATCGCCTACAGCGCCTGGAATTCGCCTCAAGATTCATGAACTGGACATCACAATGGAGGCAGGTAATATTTACGGATGGAAAACGGCTTTGTGTGGACGGTCCAGATGGGTTCTCCTACTATCATGATTATATAGGAAGGACCCTATGTACCTGTCACGTCATCACTTCCGAATAGGTTCCGTTATTGTATGTGGAGCCATATCATATCATGGAACTATCGACTTGGTCATTCTACGAGGTTACCAAACCAGTTCATCTTATAAACAGCTCTTAGAAGAAGAAATCCCTATGATAAATGTCATGTACGGAGGTGATCCATGGATATTGCAACATGATCTTGCCCCAATTCATACAGCGAGGGTGGTTAAATCGCTTATTGAGGAGAAAAATGTGGCTTTGTTAGACTGGGTGCCCATCTCCTCTTGCATTAAACATTTGGGGGTGGCTTGTTCGGGAGGTTTACAGTAGTGGTAAACAATACGACTCTAAAGAAGAGTTAATTCATGGAATTAAGACAGCTTGGTCTAAAATACCGATATCTGTGCTGCATTCTTTATACGATTACCTGCCTCGAAGGCTTTATGAAATTATAAATAAAAATGGCGAAAATACACACTATTAAATTACAAAAAAATGCTCCTTTTTTTTCGTATTTATCCTCTTTCATACTTTTCTGAAATATTTTTCAGCGAAAACATTATGTAAAACGGTAAAATCGTCCCTGAACCTAAGCAATTGTCGCACTGGAAATTGACTCTTTGAATTAAATCAATTACTGTAATTTAAGGAAAATGTCCTGTGGGGATTCAGTCCATTCATTTTGTTTGTGATATTTAATACTTCCAAAAATAACATTTCTTGAACTGGTAAGGTTTTATTTTACCGCTTCATGGAAGGAAATATGAGTGAACCTAAGCATTTGTCGCGCAGTGTATATTACATTACAAATGTATTACAAAGGTAATTTTGTTCATTTTGTACTCAAGTCTTTTGCGATCAGACTCATGGCTTTCCAGATATTTGCGAAAACTGCATTTTCACCCCTTTGCCACCCCTCCCCCTTAACCCATGACGCAGTTTAGTGTAACTTTTTACTGTGTATACTAGAGATGTAACGGATGTCCGCATCCGCATCCGCAATCGCGGATTATCCGCATAAAAATTAAACTCCGCATCTGCATTCTCATCCTCATCTTATAAATAATTACATCCGCATCCTCATCCGCAATCCTCATTTTTGTATGCAGACAATTAGCGGATTTATGCGACCCACATGCTACTTTGTAACTATAAAGAAATGCATTGAGACAAATTGTATTCTGTATCGTATACACAACTGAGCTTCAGTTTGTCGGTCAGCACAGCAGGAGCGCGTTCCATTTATATGATCTGAGTAGTCAGCGATGACTACAGCTACGACTACGAGTGAATTAAGGAACGCACTCCGGTTCGCATTTTTGGGACTAGTGTTTGAGTGGTTTTGTTTTAAATGAATTGAACTGAGGCGGGTGAAGTGCGTATTTTAAGGGGAAGCGAAGTAGGGAAGTATGCAACTTTTTAATTTTTAGCCACACTAATCAGAGGAATTTCAACTTTTTTTCATCTTCATGAAAAGTGTGAAACCTAAATATTTTTGTCTACATATTCGATCATATCCTCATCCGCATCCTCATCCGCATCCTCAAAAATTTCTCCATTAATATCCGCATCCGCAACCGCATCCTCAATGTTATACTATTTTGCATCCGCATCCGCATCCTCATCCGCTAAACAAGATCCGTTACATCTCTAGTGTATACTTGGCTGTGTATTGAACAATTTGGCATCAAAAATATCTTTTTGTTTTGAATGTTTGGGTTTGGGTCTTTTTTGAGCCAATTGTACTATACACAGTAAAAAGTTTATTGAATTTTACACACAAAGTGTAGTAGAAATTACTACAAAAAAAAAGCTAAAAAAAAATTGAAATTTAATTTTACACATTTCTTTAGCAAAAGGCTAAAATAAATGACAACCATATAAATTTTAAGTAAAACATTGTGAAATCACATTGCTACTGTAATTTTACAAAAAAAATGTAAAATTAAATCAAGTGAATGTGATTTTTCATTATTTAATGTAAAATTAAATCAAGTGAATGTAATTTTTCATCATTTCATTTTTACATTTCGTAAATCTTTTCGAAAGTATTCTGCCACGCTCTGTGGCGCACTTGGTTGAGGCGCACTATATGATGCTAGTAATCTAGAGGTCCGAGGATCGAATCTCGGCGTGGTCCAAAATTTTCGTACATGTGCGCATAGGAAATATATAGTCTTTGCAACATTATACAGGGTGTCCCGCAACCGGTGGTACATAGGATAATGGGAGATAGTACAGCTCATTTGAGGACAATAAATGTTCTACACGACCCCTCTATCTTTAACCGTTAGAAAGTTATAGCATTTTTTGATAAAAGTGTCAGAAACCCCAACTTGCCGAGCAAAATCACTATTTGCCACGCTCCCAAATATTGGATCCGAAATTTGACTTCACTTTCTGAAACTGCACAAAATTCTACATAAAATAACGGTTTTGCCAATTAAATTATTTAAAAACCTACCCAGATACAACCACTCAAACTTTAAAGAAATTTGGAAATTGATATTTTCTTGTAAATTCAAATTGCAAAATCGTAACGGTACTTTGAACTGACAAATGTGCAAAGTTTACAAAAGTTGCATCATTATGTCAGCTTTCGAACGACATATAAAAAATAGGGTCTTAAGGACTGAAAAATTGAAAATATTACGTGTAAAAGAAAAAAAAACGCGAAACTAAAGCAGAACAAATCTAATTAAAATACATACATACTTCAATTATTATTAATGGTTTTCAAAAAATAGTGAAATTAAGGTGTCAACGAACTTTGCCTTGAAGATGTTTCATTCTGGAAAAATGTGAAAATGTACTTGATGAGAAAACGGTAATATTAACGGTTAATCCTTGTTATTTTAAAGTCATTTGCTTCAGTTCGTTATTCCACCAGTTTAATTCAACTGATTAGCATTGATTATCACACAATTGATCTGTTGCTAGAACGTTAATATTAAAACAGGTATTATTATTAGTAGTATTTATTAAAATCGTTATTAGTGTGATGTTTTATTAGATGGCGACAAAATATTCGGATATCGAGTACGCTGATATGGTGTTGGTGTATGGTATAGCTGGATGTAACGGACGCGAAGCAGTTCGCGAGTATGGTCGTCGCTTCCCCCAAAGACAGGTTCCGGACAGCCGAACGTTTGTTAGGGCGTTTAACACACTGCGACAAACTGGTAGAACACCGAACCATTACACGTTAGAGCGAAGTCAACGTACTACGGCACGGCTGCAAGAAGAAATTCTTCGTCACTTCAGGACGAACTCGGATTCAAGCACGAGAAGGGCGGCTATTCAAATGGGTGTGCCTCGTATGACAATTCACCGAACACTACAAGAGGATAGTCAATATCCATATCATTTAACGGAAGTGCAAGATCTACTGCCTTCCGACTTTGAAAGAAGAAGGACTTTCTGTAGTTGGTTCATACAAAGATTGGCAGCGGATCGGCACTTCCAAAGAAAAATAATATGGACAGATGAGGCTACTTTTACTCGGAGTGGTGTATTCAATACCCGCAACACCCATTTCTGGTCTCATCAGAACCCCCGCGAAACTCGTACTTCGAGATACCAGCACGAGTTTAGTGCAAATATCTGGATCGGTGTTCTTGGAGATGAACTACTACCTGAAATTATTCTTCCTCAAAGACTCAATTCATCCGCGTTCCACCAGATTCTCGAAACAGAAGTCGTGCCGAAGGTCGTAGATGAAATTCCATTAGCTAGATTATCAGAAATATGGTGGCAAATGGACGGATGTCCGGCTCACAGCGGAAGAATTGTTACGGAATTTTTGAATAGTGAGTTCCATGAAAAATGGATTGGACGATACGGGCCTGTCGCTTGGCCTCCTAGAAGTCCCGACTTAACGCCGCTTGATTTCCATGTATGGGGTAGACTCAAAAATGAAGTTTACGATGAGCCAATAGTGTCCCGGGAACATCTTTTGCAAAAAATTAAAATGGCTTGCAATAATTTGCGCGAAAAAAGGGAAGAGATGCTTAAGGCGGTCTCTTCTGTTGGTAGAAGGTGCCGAATTTGTGTCCGATATGGAGGAGGACACTTTGAACAGCATTTATAATATAAAAGTTCCTATTCTCAATAATCTTTCTTTTTAGTTTTTATAAAAAAAATATTGTTTACTTAATAAAATGTATACTTTGAATTTCTCTTGAGACCATGTTTTTTTCTGTTAAACACGTAATATTTTCAATTTTTCAGTCCTTAAGGCCCTATTTTTTATATGTCGTTCGAAAGCTGACATAATGATGCAACTTTTGTAAACTTTGCACATTTGTCAGTTCAAAGTACCGTTACGATTTTGCAATTTGAATTTACAAGAAAATATCAATTTCCAAATTTCTTTAAAGTTTGAGTGGTTGTATCTGGGTAGGTTTTTAAATAATTTAATTGGCAAAACCGTTATTTTATGTAGAATTTTGTGCAGTTTCAGAAAGTGAAGTCAAATTTCGGATCCAATATTTGGGAGCGTGGCAAATAGTGATTTTGCTCGGCAAGTCGGGGTTTCTGACACTTTTATCAAAAAATGCTATAACTTTCTAACGGTTAAAGATAGAGGGGTCGTGTAGAACATTTATTGTCCTCAAATGAGCTGTACTATCTCCCATTATCCTATGTACCACCGGTTGCGGGACACCCTGTATACACTCCGAAATGATATGCAATGCAACGTTGACTCGAAATTGCCTATAAACGGCTGAGTTAACGTAAGTTAATTTTAAATCAAAAATTTAATTTTACACATGGATATGGGACTTGTTTCCCTCTGAGAATTTAAAATTAAATTTTTGTTGGAAATGGGTTAAATATATTGATGTAATTTTAAATGCTTTATTTAATGTAAATTTCGTGCTGTAAATTTACAACTCTGAAAGTTGGCAACCAATTGCCTACTCTGAAAGCTGTAAAAATTTAAAACCGTGTACTCTTTGGATTTTGAAACACAATGAGGGCATGAAATACGGATGACCCGATATTTATGTATATATTTTATATTTTATACTATATTCAAAGACACTCCCTTCCATGCGTTACAAATCTCATGAAAAAAATTAATTTACGCTATAACTTACAAAGTGAAGGGTATAATAAATGCATACGTATATTAGACAATTAAATTCAATTGCAGAAATCAATAAATAAATGTAAATTTATTATGCATTATTATTAAACAAATATAATATGAATCTATATTGGCATTATAAAAATAACGTTGAATTAGCGACCACTTTTTTTAATCTTCTGCTAAGGTATCTTCCTGATTAGATTTTGAATTCCAGAAACATCTGTTAACTAAAATCAAACATTTATCAGCTACTTCAATTAATCTAATCACTGGGCGGTGGTCGATAAAGTTTTATCGCATTATTATAATCGTCATAGGGAAGTCGGTTTACTTTTGGGCCATAGAAAAAGGGAAAAAATAAGGTAAAACGAAAATGTAAATTCTTTGATTTATATTAAATTTATTATTTTCTACAAAATTAGGACCACCAATAAACATTACATGGGGTCAGTAATGGTTATTTATTGATGTATATGTGCTATCTAGATTATTTATGGAGAAATTTAGGTAATCAGAGAGTGAAAGTGTCAACATAAAGTATATTGGCTATTATGATAACGTTGATTTACTGTTCAAATTAGTTTATTTTTCTACGAACAAGAAAATGCGCGGAAATGTGTTGATTACATCATGGGCGGAATTCATAGTCCTCACTTATACTTAAGGGGACCCTTATGGGAATAACGCTATTCATAGTCATTCAATAAGAAAATGTCCAATCGTTTCCTTAAGGACTATCTTATTCATTAAGCTGAATATCTAGCAACCTTATATGAATTCATACATTTGTTGTCATATGTTGTCACATTATGTATCCAAACACTTTGAAGAAACCCTATTAGTTTAAAAAACTTTACAAAAATCTAATAATAATAAATTTTTGCAGTTTTACAGCCTATAGACAAGGTATTTTTAAGTAAGCTATCATGGGCTATGTTTTTAGATTTCAAAGCCAGACAGCTTATTAGAAAAATACTGCCGCTTTGCTTCCCACAACTAAAAAATAAAGTCTTAAAAAACAAACTATTATCCAAATTACTATCGTCGGGAGTATGGTGATTGACGCTTGTTACTATATGGTAACCCTTTGCAACCAAATGCCTAATGCCACCTATAATCCACCTCTATAAAGATATTATTGAATTTAATTGGGACAGTCGCACATTCCATAAAAATAAGAAATTCTCATTGATAGGCATTCTGTAAAATGCAATAAAAATGACGCCCAAAAAGTGGTTCAGGAAGTTTGTCTACTTAAAAAAACTGACCTAAAATTTTGTTTATTAATTTCAGTGAGGTTGTTGACACCTTAAAAACGCCAATAATATGTAATTGAAATTAATGTGTCTCTAATGACTTTGTAAGGTCACAAATATCAATCTGTGAAATTTTCGCTTAAAAAAATATATATTTTGCTTCTTTTGCGTTGTTTTTATGTGATAGCTTGTGTTTGGAAAGCAAATGATAAGGTTTGGAAAGTATGTTACTCGTATTTCTTGATTACTTTTTGACTAATTGAAAACAATAAAATCAATAAATTTCTACTTAAATATAAGACGATAATCTATAACTATTTGATGAAACGATTACGAAGCGTTCAATTATCAGGATAAATAAACTATTAATTTTGTCAGGGGAAAAAGTAGATTTATGTATCCGTTAATCATCAAAAAATATCACCAAATTTACTTTTTACATGCTCTAGAAAATGTTGATTGTAGGTAATCAATCTATTTATTATATCTAAGAAAAAACAAAGCTATAAATGATTATTTGATACATAAGTATGTGTTGAGAACATATTGAAAGATTCTTGAAATAATGAGGATTAACATTTTTTTATAGAATTTTCGCAAAATGCATTTTTGTATTATTACAGCATGCAAAATGGACTCGATATTTATCCGGTTTCGATATACTTGATCCGGGAGCACCGAATACACTTATCGGATGGATCGGAAGTTACGGAGCAATTGAAATGGAGAAGCTTTCAGATGCAGAAATAATTTCAGATTGTATCCAGCTACTTGGAAAATTCACTAAGCGTGATGTACCGCAACCAATACGATTCGAATGGTAAGCAAAATCTTCGACCTTTTTTAATACAAAATTCACAATTTCACAGGAACAAAAATAATTCGATTCCTTATTTCTACCTTCAGCTCTAGATGGAGTTCAAATGAATTTATTCGCGGAGGCTACAGCTACTTAAGTACGAAATGTGATGAGAACAATTTTAACGACTCAACGCTATCGACACCCATTACACTGGGTGATTTAGAATCAACTTTAGGCAATTTGCCCTATACGCTACATAATTTATCACTTGATAATAATAGTCGCAAAGATAAAAACGGAATAGATACTTGTAAATCCTTGGATTTCCGAAATCATATGCATAATCCGATTTTACTTTTTGCCGGTGAAGCATGTCATCCTAAATACTTTTCCACTGCACATGGCGCTTTTTTGTCGGGCATAGCGCAAGCACAAACTATTTTAAAGTATACTTAGCTACATTTATACATACATACGGCATACGTATTCGAAGAGTTCGCGAACTACTATACAATGTTTGTATTTTTAGGATTTCAAAGTACATACATATAGAGAATTTTCAAACAATTATTAAATAATTGTTTTTTTTTTTATCCAATACTTTTAAAGGAGCTATAGCTATACTAATGTATTAAGTGATATAGATAAAATCTACTATTTCTTCGAAAATATTTTAATTAAAATAAATGTACACCATACTTGACATACTGATTTTATTCAATTCTTTTATTTTTTCAGGTTTTAGCACGGTTCTTAACTTCTTAACCCTGATAGCTAGGACCAAAACCATCTAAACACATCCAGCCAGGAACTAGAAAAAGCCAATATAACTTCTCTTTCTAACTACTAAAAAATAAAAATAGCCATAAGAAACAATTGCCGCTATATTCTCGCTAATGCAAAGCATTGTAGCACGAGAGTCCTCTAATACATACAAAATGTACTCTTCTCAGCTGCACTCTTCGCACTCATGCAAAATTGTATGTCACGAGAGGCCTACTAGCAAAAAAATAAATTCTAGATCTAGTTCCGGGCTGTGAGTAACGATGGTTTCTGGCTAGGACCTTAAAATGCAAATGCCACCAGCAAATGTGGCTACTATAGTATGTACTTTATAAGTTTGCAAAATTTCAGAAATATCTGCTCACGAATTTCCGAGTTTCCATTTCAAAACAAAACGAGACTGAGGCTAATTTCGGGCGCGGCCGAAATTAACTAATTAAAAACTTTTAGCGCGAGTGGAGCGCCCTTCGCATATGAAAGCTAATATATTACTCAAACAACAACAACAAATTGGGGGTCCTACGTCCTTAATTGTGAAAGATTGACAAAAAAGAATTTGCATGTGCTATCCTCATGACAAATTTTAAATGGCTACTTTGGGTGTTCTTTTTCGAAAAACAATTATAACACAAAACTAAAAAATGAAAACACAATACTTTTAATTTTAATTAAGTTAAGTTAAAAATTGAATAAACTATTAACTGTTATAATTTTGAAGTTTTAGCTCTTTCAGTTTAGTTGGAAATCAGACGAAACCACTCATGCGAAGGAGTGTGTTAATCTGATGACAAGCAGTGCAATTCATATCTCAAATGGAGTTACACCATATATTAAAAATATACAAGGAAATAAATTGATTTTACTCCAGTCTTTATTAAATTTATAGCACTTGCAGTGTGTTCCACTAGTTCATACAAAAGTTGTGTACTTTCTACTCCTATTATGATTTAATATAACTAATTTTTATAATTGTGGTACACAGGATAGATAGATTTATATAGAATTTTTTTTATTTAAAATAAACCAAATTTATTTTTAACTGTGTAGGTCCCATAACAATGCGTATTTATTTTGCGCAGGAAATTCCCTAAAATTGTGTTAATGATGCTCTTCCTGAATTTGGTTTTTAAGATACGTTTTATGATAGGTTTACTTTTCGGGCTGAGGTATACCTCGAGGATGTTGTTCGAGCAAATATACCTGTATATTGTAGCCCTACAGTCGTTTGGCTAGTTCCACTAACCAAGGCTAGTTCCTAGTTCCACTAGCCATAGAACTTCCAAGTAATGAAGTGTCACTAGCCGTATTTAGGCAGCTAAAAGGCTTTTATGAACTCTTGGATTATAATCAATTTACAGGATTAACCAAAAATATACATACATGCCAAAATTAAATAAATCAGATTTATCGAAAAAACGCTACGCTCGCCAACCCCCGGGGGCCGAGGCTAATTTCGGGCGCGGCCGAAATTTAGATACCCTTCGCTCTCCTTGGGCTAAAACTTTTTTCGTACCTATGACTTGTATTTAATCCCCCTCCTCATTCTTTTTCTTCCGTCTTGACAAAAGTTTTGGGCTTGGTTGAAATAAGTGGGCAAATAAAAATATTTACTCGGAAAATTTTATTGGGGTTGCGGAAGCATGACTCCAGCCACTCCACAGTACGATTCCATTCGTTTTTGACTTTTTTGTTGCTTTGGTAAAGACACATTAATTCGAGGTTTTGTGAAATTGGTGCAAAAAATGTTTCTTAGAAGAACCAAAATGAGGGTTGGGTTTGTATGGCCACCCCATGACCCCATGGTCAGATTTGATCAATTCTAAGATGTGTTTCGTGTCATCAAGAGAAACACGTTTGTGTGTAATTTTGTTGAAATTGGTGCACAAATAAAAAAGTTTTTCGTAGAAGAACCTAATTTGGGGAGTTAGGTTTGTATGGCAGCCCAATGACCCCATTATCCGATTTGATCCATTCTTAGATATGTTATGTGTCATCAAGAGAAATACATTTGTGTGAAGTTTGGTTGAAATTGGTGCGCAAATAAAAACGTTTTCCTTAGAAGAACCTAATTTGGGGAGATAGGTTTGTGTGGCAGCCCCATGACCCCATGGTCCGATTTGATCGATTCTCACATATGTTGTGTGTCATCAATAGAAATACATTTGTGTGGAATTTGGTTGAAATCGGTGCACAAATCAAAAAGTTTTTCTTAGAAGAACCTAATTTGGGGGGTTAGGTTTGTATGGCAGCCCCAGGGCCGGCTTTAGGGTGGGGCGAGCGGGGCGGTCGCCCCGGGCGCCAGCTTTAGGGGCGCCGAAACCCGTATTTTTAATTTAATTTATTTTTACAAATTTGTTTATTGCTTAAGAAATTTTGTTTTTTTAACTGCTGAATTAGTGTGATGTAAGAATACTAATGCAGGCTATAGTACACGACCATCCAAGTATAAACACAGTAAGATTTTTTTCAACTAGAATACAGTAAACCGCAACTAGATGTGAGCTCCTAGATTTTCGAGTTGCGAAAACTATTAAAAACTCAATTAGTGTATTAATTCTGGTTCCCAATTTCGTGGGTGCGAGTTTTAACGTAGTTCCCATAGAGCTGGTAAGTTGCCATGCCATAAATACTACAGACATGCACCGCAGTTGGTGTATAGAATGGAACGATAAGTCAAGATTTTCACAATTTATTAAAAACTGTTTTCTATCAAAAATTAATATTATATCAGTAAAATATACTTATTTGCTGAACATCTAGTAAAATTGAACTGGATATCTAGGTCTTATTTGAGACTCGATCGATTTTACATTCAATCTAGTTAAAAATACATAGTGGTTACCAGTTCTATTTTTTTCAGAATCGCTAGAATGATAGTGATGTTATGCACTAGAATCATATCAGTCTAGTAAAATTTTATTGGAAAAAAGACTTATAAAGAATGTATATAATACCATCAATTTAACGCGCATTCTAATCACAAGTTAACAGGATATTTTTATACAAACGCAGACCTGCGACAAGAATTCTATGTGCAATTTCACAAGGTCCACTCAAGGCCGCACGACACAAAATGTCACCTGTATCTTTATAGAAATCAGGTAAGAATTTAGTTGGGAACTCATAATATCAGATTCACACTTCAGGAATTTACTGCCTTTCAAAGATACATGTAACCTTTAATTAAGAAAAAGCAGTTCACAATTCTAATAAGCACATTCGTTTTCGAACCATCATCACCAATATTTTATATGAGGAAATGCTATTCTGGATTATGTTTATGCTTTTGTCTTTATTAAACTTAAGGGCGCCACAAACCTGACGATTTCTCGGCCGATCGATTGGGTCCACAATTGATCTGCCGCCCGTACAGCACTTACATTAGGCAATTTATCGGGCAATCTGAAATTGACAGTCTTACGGTCAACAAGACACAACACAAAATAGCGAAAATTATACCATTTTTTCCCATGGAAGATAGACATCCATTGCTTTTGATGGAGAATGACCGCCACAACCACAATATGAAGAACGACCACAGGTTTATGTAAAAAAATCAGCAAATGAGAACACATGATTGTCATGACAGCTTGCAGTGGCAATACGTTCCACACGTCAAATCAAAAAATTGAATCAGATGGTCCTTTCCACCTTTCGATTTATCTCGCAATCAAAAAATCTGGCCGATCGATCGGAGGGTCTGTGGTGCTTACGTTTATTGATATTTATGTATGTAGAAAAGTTTTTGGATTTTTGTTAATATGTATGTAGGTATTGCATTTTAGAGCAAACATTGTTGTCTTTTATCGCTCAATTAAATTTACAAAAAACTAATTAAAAAAAATAAAAGTTTATAAACGTATTTGTAAAATTATCAACTTAATGAACTTTTAAATGTTGGTGATTCAAAAATGAACCGGTGGTACCTACATAGTAAAACCTGTAGTAATGCAAAATAGCCAGGTTTCCGGAACAAACCATTTCTAACCGCACGGTCGAAATTACAAAATGAAATGAAATAATGTTTTGAAAAATATGGACTACTATACGTAAAATCGATACTGACTGAATTCGGTACCTTAAAATTCAGCCGTATTTAGAACCATTAGCAAGTGCGTTTTCGCAGGGACCAGAGTATGTGAATCAGGAACGCAGTCATTGGATCTGTCCATCTTTACTTAATTTTCGTCTTTTTTGTCAATTTCGCAAATGAAGATAGAAGTGTACTCTTGAAAATGATCACTAATTTGACAAATTTTAACATCGAAAAAGATGAATGGAAAGTGCAACCTACTTAAGTGGGATTTGCTATCGTCTTCCCATTAAACATAATGAAAGTTTGTGAGCTAAGATGTATGGTTCTTTCCTGTTTCTGCGACGTGAGATTGCCTATTTTTATTTTTGAACAATTATAAAACTGGCAAAGTATTTTGTGGTTTGATTTAAAAATTTAAAAATGAACACTACCGTAGATCCTGCAGTAGATGTACTCTTGCTTACACAAAACTCGCTTTTTTATAATATCAACTAAATAATAATTTTCTAGGACGAATTATGAACAAATGTGAATAGATAGAGGCATACTTTTTCTGTTCGCTTTAAGCAATCAATTAATTGGGAAACAAGGGAAAATTAACGTGAAGTTAAAAACAGTTAAAGTGGATAATTTCAATGGCGGCGAGGCAATAAAGAAAAATATTTCCAAAGAACGTTAAAGTTCAAGTTATATTGCAATTTTTCTGTGTTTAGAATCTATAAGGGGCGCTTCTTTCAAGTTCGCCCCGGGCGCCGTTACACCTAAAGCCGCCCCTGGCAGCCCCATGACCCCATGGTCCGATTTTACCGATTCAAACATACGAACTGCCTGCAGTAAAAAGAAGCATTTGTGCAAAATTTCAGCTTCATAGCTTTTAAATTGGCCGAGTAAAACGCGTCGCAACAGACGGACAGACAGACAGACGGACATCGCCCAATCGACTCCCCATGTTATGCTGATCATATATGTATACTTATTATATGGTCGGAGATGCTTCCTTCAATGCGTTACAAACTTCATGACAAAGTTAATATACCCTTCGTTGACTCTACGAGCGAAGGGTATAAAAATCATTATGCAAATTTTGCTAAAAGAAGTCACTTGTTTCAGGGGCGAACCCAAGGGGGGATTAGGGGGATAAAACACCCCCGAAATTATGAAACCGATTTTCAAAAGTATTAGTTTAAACAAAATTTACACAACATAACTATATTGACATAACAAATAAGTGATGATTTTCAGACTCAAGATATATAGTGTAGTCACTATACATATATGTAGGTGATTTCAGATTGCAAAATGTGGTGGAGAATTTTTTTTCTTTTGTCTTTTTGGGGTGCTAAGCTTGTATCCGGAGCTTTCCACCAAAATTTCGTAGCAAAACAGGGCCAAAACCGGAAAAAAATCGAACATTTTCGGAGTTTTTCCGTTTTTTGGCTTTTAACTTCGAAACTGTATATATATCCTTTAAAATGCATTAGGGCTCTCGTCCACTGCAAGCGTAAACTTGAGCGGCGCGGCGCTCCAGCGGCAAAGCTTTCACAAAATGTGCGAAAAAAAGCTTTTACTAGTAAAAGGTATAAGCACACACAATATTCAGAAAGCTTTTCCATTGTATTGAATTGAGTTTTTGTTTATTTTGCATAGTTACGCCATATTTTGCTTGGTTACGCCATTAAAATTCGGAAAAGCTTTAAACGCGGGAGCGCCGCGCCTCTCGAAGCAGGTAATGGACGGCAGGCGTTATGTGGTATCGCTATATAATTGATTGTTTTTTTTTGCGATTTCGACCCCGTTTCGGAACGAAATTTTGGTGGGAAGCTACGGATTCGGGCTTAGCACCCCACAAATGTCAAATGCAATGTCATGTACTAGGTTTATCACCTGGTTACTACTAGTTTATTAGTTTTGATAAACAAGATATAGTTGCGAATTATTTTTTAAAGTTTTAATTAATGTGAAATAAAGTAAAATAGAAAAAAGGATTAGATACATTCAGTGAGTAGTTTTTGTTTAGGGTAATTTTACATATTATAATTCGCGAGTTTCAAAAAACACAAAAATTGACAAATTTCTCATAGTGACCGTTGAAAACTAAATTAATTTGCAAGAAATGCAATAAGGTAATTCCGTCTACAAATTTTCGTAACAATCAGTTACCAAAACCAAGGGAGTATTTAATAAAAAAAAAACGACTTAAATTTATTTGATGAAAATTAACTTTAAATGTTTTAAATTAAATTTTTCTGAAACTTAGAATATATAAAAACGATTATCTTAAGGTTAAGGTCTGAAAATAAACGTATGAATTCATGAGTCACTTGCATACACCAATCTCCCCCGAAATAAATTCCTGGGTTCGCCCTGAGTTGTTTTTCAATTGCAGTGAAACCTCCACAACGGACACCTCCCATAAGCCTTATTTTTTCACATACCTACGACTTGTATTTAATCCCCCCCCCCCCATTCCTTTTGTCTGTTGCGTCGGCAAAACAATATTTGTGTGTTGTTTAAATAATATTCTTAAATCTCTAGCCTGTAGTATTTTGGGCATGGATAAGGAAACACTGTTGGCTACTTATAGAGACGTCGTTCGCCTTGTAGACATGAATGGTACACTTACCTGTACGAATGGTCACACCAACAGAAAATCGAGAAATATGCAATCGTGTAGAAATACAGCAACACGCACCGTCACGGGATGTGCTCTAACTTCTCATTATATAAACAGCCATAATGGGCTTCTTACTAAAGCGGACCTAGTACTCCGATTACAAGGCAGTTATAGTTCGTATACAAAAAGTTCAAAAGGAATTTTGCGAATTCTCAAAAAAAAATGTGTTCTTGGTACTAAACAACGTGCAAACGACCCGTACAACTTTAGCTCAGCTCCGCTCCGGATGGTGCCCGCGAACAAATTCATGTCCTACCCTGCTAGCTCACGATGTAGCCATATTTTCCATGGCTCTACTGCTCCTACGCATGTAACGCCTCTTTAGTTATGGCAACGACGCCGCGTATTGAGCAGCTTTCATCGTTAACCTTGGAAAACGGGACGCATACCATTTTCGAGTAATTTATGTGCGATTTTCGGCATTCAGCAAATGACTGCCTAATCTTCAGCAAATGTTGCTGGCACCTTAAGGTTTGTGTTCGTAGAGACGACTCATGGGTTGATCGTTCAGCGACCGCACTTAAACTATCGGTTCTTAGCGTTTTATGCGTATAATTTCTATACCGATATGTTCCTTTAGGCCATAGTTGTACAAGGAATGTCGCTACATTCAAAAAATGTCTAAATAGGGCTCGGAATTGGCTGTTAAACTACGATCGCTGAGCGATCATCCTATGAGTCGTCTCTACGAACACAAACCTTTACACGTTTGCACAATTTAAAAAATGCCACGTCTCGAATTTCCGACTTATCAAATAATTTTTATTTCAACCACAAAAGTACGTTTTTGGTGGGCGTTACTTTTAATTTTACGATTTTATATTGATTTTATCAACCTATGTATTTTTTTTTCGAAGTTTCGGGTTCGAATCTCACTGTAACCATGGATGTTTGTGTTGTCGATAAAAATGCTCCTACGGCAGCCGGTTCTTCGATGTAAATCGACCCGGAGCTACCCGTTGTTAAAACGGCCAAGAGCTGCCAAAACGTCAGCACCCGATGAAGTTAGTCTAACTAACTAATCAAAGGAATCAAAAGAAACAAACGTAACTTTGACAATTATTTTATTTGGTTTATTGCTACTTCTTTCTTTTCACAAAAATATAATGCTAACAAATAAGTTTAACAAACCTGTGTGTTTTTTGTTTTTATCCTAATGCATCTCACACTAGAACGATTTAAAAAGGAAAGATAAAAAATCACTGTATATTCTTTAATAATATCCAATTTAAGATTTCGCTATTTTGTTGTATATATTTACAGTATATAATAATAATATAATTAATTATCAGGTAGAATAAATTTTACCTCACGTGTCTTATAATTTAAAATAACCACGTGCTTCACGTGTAGCCGTAACATAATAATAATAATTAATCTAATTGTTTGTTTGTTTTTTTTTCATCTTCTTCTTCTTTGTATATTTCCAAGTAGTGTGAATTTTTGTCATTTTCGTTTTCAATATAATTTCGTTTCTAACAATATCCAACACTTAAAAAGTAGTTTCAATGTTTCTGGCTTAAGTAATAAATACTTGGATTATTATTTTTAATTCATTTCTATTTTTGTTTAATGTTATCATAACGATGCATTTATTGTTCAATTTATTCAAATTTACAACTTGTTTTTTATTTAGAGGAAAACAGAATAGTTTTTTTTAACTAAAAACCATGTAGTATAGCATGATCTCTAATGGTGAAAATATATTTTTTTTTTCAAAATATGTAGATTTTTTCTCTTACGCTGTTAAATGTATGTATATATTGTGTGTGTGTGTGTGGCTGTTTGCTATTATCATTTTGATTTCTTGTCTACTTTTCTCGTCTTGATAAATAAATCATTCGCTAATCAACATACCCTAAGTCACTCGCGCAATCCCACATGTCTTGTGAACTAATTATTAATTTTTCCTAACCATATACTGATACCTAATGTATAGGTATATTAGAAAAACCGAAAACTATTTCAAATACTTTTGGAACATTTCTTCTAGAAAAAAATAATAGTTTGTGTGTATGTGTGTCTTATTGTACATTTTGCGGCTTTTGTT
Organism: Microchrysa polita; assembly: GCA_949715475.1. NCBI lineage: Eukaryota > Metazoa > Arthropoda > Insecta > Diptera > Stratiomyidae > Microchrysa > Microchrysa polita. Next base: position 124,934,909 of record OX454415.1, on the reverse strand, counting down.
TATAATTTATATCTTGTGTTATCCTTATTTATGTGTGCACAACACATTTTTGTGTTGTACTTTATTGTTGTTGATTGGATGAAAAACCTTTTGGTACTGGTAAAAATTATATTTTGTACAATTTCAATGCGTTTTATTTAAGTGAATGTATTTGTGTGTGTTTAGTTTTGCAGCTACATTGAAATATAATTATATTGTACACTTCTTGTCACAAGGAATTTCCACTTTTTTCGTTTTTTGTTTTTCTTCTTTCATTTATATAAATCTAAAAATATTAAAATTATGGATATAATAAAGAGGTCTTTAGTTTTCTCGACTCGCAACGGCTGCGACCAGCGCAGCACCTCGTCCGGATCCGTCCTCCGACAACATCAGATCAAACTGAATGTGGGGTTTGACTAGCTCTCGCATCTTGGCGACCATCAAATTGTGAAAACGTGGATGGAAACGATACACGGAACCGTCAACACCGACCTGTATAAACGAATACATGGATATTAGTTAAAACTAGCTGGGAATGAACTTAGCGCGCGCACTACTTACCGTTACACTTGGTTCGTCCATTTTATTGATCAATACTGATATACCCGTTGAGACGAGGTGAGCGGCACGGGTTGAAACACACTCACAAATATAACGTACATTAGCACAGTCTTCATCGGTGGCATGACCTAAACCTATTTCTTCGAGAACCATGCGAACATTACAATAGCTGCCTGGCTCGTCACTTTCAATTTCTGACACGTATTTCGTGAAGAATTGATGACTTGTGAACAACGGATCGGAACCTTGACCGTTGAAAAGTAAGCCCATATTTGTGAATCGAACGAGCGCAAGTCGTACCAATTCACCCATGTACATTCCAGAAATCATCTTTTCTTGTCTGAAATAAAGAAGAAAAAAAAAATACTTTATTAAGAGTGTTTAATTGTTATTTGAAACATTGATTTCATCGGCCCTGTAATGTCTGTAGTGCAGACCACCGAAGTTCCAGTATCTTTGCCCAGTAGCCGTGTCGGGACTACGAGGGGCACTAATTTGTAAACTGACAACCAGCCTGTAATTCCAACACTTAAATCAGTGTTGTGTAGTAAATCAGGAAATATTTAGAGTTACTGCTCAGTTCTCAGAAGGATGGGTCCCAGTGGCATCGCATTATAGTACCGACCATGGAATAAAAACAAACATAAAATAGATTCTGATGCATTGTCAATAGAATCGGATACATTGGCAATTAAACTGGCTGCAGTGCAACGGCTAACAAACACATAACCATTTACAAGGAAGAAAATCTTCTGAAAAGATTACAAAAAAGGCAGCCAAGAGAGAACGATTCGAGCTTGAACTTTCTAAAAAAATGAAAATGGAGTTTAAAAATTCTTGTAAAGTTGTAGATGACTTTTATCAAAAATCGAGTTGCTCCGATCAAGAACTTGACGCTTGTCCCTCCACTGAGTTTTCGAAAAAAACGCATGCCCATAACTACCCACTAAGTGAATGTAGGGGCTAAATTTCGGCATATTTCCAAGATATACTTCCATTATACTCCTCATTTAAGATCAATTCAATCGGATCAAAATTTAGAGTACCTCCCATATAAAGTGACCCAACACGAGTTTGTTCTACGCACCGCTCGAGAAAAAATGTGAAACAAATTTTTGTTGTGTCTCTTTACATGGGAGATATCCTTAGTTTTGATCCAATTGAGTTGATTCCTAGAAGGTAGTAATCGAGGTTTATGTAGTCTCTAGGGAAGAATTGTCAAATTCAAAGCGTTTCCTGGGCCGGATAACACCTCCTACCTCCAAGTTCGAGTGAACTTTGAGCTATTTGCGGAGGACTAGTATTGAGGCTGTCGCAGTGTGCACTATGGTCTCGTTTTGCGCAAAACACATTGTTCAGTCAATGCAATAGGGTTACAATGTAAAACGCTTTTAACCAAGGAATGGGATGATTACCGGGGTGCTATCCCTCCTGGATGATTGTCGTCGGTACCGAATAGAGATTGAAATGGATCTACTGAAAAGATTTTAGGGCAACTTCCGAAAACGATTCTAAAAGCTTAGACTTTGAGATAAATGTTTTGAAAGGGGTGGTAACTAAATTTCGCCACTGCCCTGTCCTTGCCATGTTATATCCTCCGCTACCAATCTTCACTCATTCCCAGATTTATTATGCGATTCGTATCATGGTTTTCAACCACTTCAAAGAGAACATCTTCTGGTTTGAAATACACTTACGGTCAAAAGTATCGACTCAACCTAATAGCGCGTGTATTTGTACGTGTTTTTTGGAAAGTATGATAGTTATTCATAAAAGTCGTATGTCGTTTAAAAGTTTGAAACCTTAGCTACCTGTTGGTACCTTTTTATCAACATTTGCTTAGCACTTTTTAAATTATTGCCACTTGTAACAAAAAACCCAGAAAAATTGAAGTTTCAGGTAAAGGTCAGGTCAGGTAAACTACCCCTATAAAAGCGCCCGTAATCGGTTTCTCATTATCAGTTGCATCAGGAAAGTTAGGTAACTTACCTCTGAAGTAATTTCAATCACTGTTTTCTCATCAATGGATACGACGCCAGATCAGGCGGCACAAGTTGTAGCCCTATTGTCGAGAATCATAGTCAGCGAACCGTCGCTCGCCGTCTTGGAATGAGTCAGTCTGCTGTCTCGAGAGTTAGCAGGAGATTTCGAGAGACTGGTAGCTTTAATTCGAGACCAAGAACGGGCCGCCCTCGATCCACTTCAGAGAGAGACGACCGTTTCATTGTAACAAGTACGTTACGAAATCGTTTCCTCACGGGTGTTGCTGCGCAGCGGAACCTGAGGCGTGTTCGCGGAGTAGTTGTCAGTGACCGCACGGTAAGGAGACGATTAAGGGAAGCGAATATCACTCCAAGACGGCCTGCCAGGGGCCCCAAATTGACTGCACGACACCGACAAGCGCGCCTCTTATTTGCTCGTAATCATCTTACTTGGAGCGATACGGAATGGAGCTCAGTATTGTTCACTGACGAGTCGAGAATGTGTCTGCATGGCAGTGACAGAAGATGTCGAGTCTACAGGCGTCCAACTGAGCGATTTGCGCAGTGCTGTTTCACTGAAACGGTTGCATACGGCGGCGGTTCCTGTATGATGTGGGCTGGCATTTCATTGGAGGGAAAAACGGATCTCGTATTCGTGCCCGCAGGAGGCCGAGGAGGAGGGCTGACAGCTGAGCGATACGTTACCGATGTTCTCCGTGTCCACGTTGTGCCCTATGCAGCATTTATTGGCGAGAACTTTACTTTGATGCACGACAATGCCCGGTGTCATGCGTCGCGCCTCACTCGGCAGTTCTTGAATGAAGCCAATATGTCGTCACTTAACTGGCCTGCGCGCAGTCCCGACATCGATCCCATTGAACACTTATGGGACGAACTCAAGAGAAGAGTCCGAGCCAGAAATCCAGTCCCTTCGTCCACTGAAGAATTGAAGGCAGCCCTATTAGAGGAGTGGAACGGTATTCCTCAAGATACCATCAGCAACTTGATCAAATCAATGCAGAATCGACTGGAAGCTGTCATTAGAGCAAGAGGAGGAAATACCAAATACTAAAATAATAAATACTTAACTTATTTTCCAACAGTTTTTGTTTTATTTGCAAAAAACCTAACCAAAATCCATTTTCATATTTGCTCATTTTCGCTACGTTTTCGTTCAAAGAGCATCAATTTTAAAAGTGCTCACCAAATATTGGTTAAAATGGAACCAACGTAAAGCTGAGGCCTTAAGCTTTTCAATGACATACGATTTTTATGGATAACTGCTATACTTTTTGAAAAACACGTACAAATACACGCGCTTTTATGTTGAGTCGATACTTTTGACCGTAAGTGTATTTTGTCCGCTCATATTATTGAAATTTTTACAAAAATTGGTCTTCAATATTTTACAGTCGATGCCCTTTTCTTTTAAGATCACGTAAACCAATCAATTTAATTATAGGTAAAAGGTAGTCAGCGGGAAAATGTTGAGATTCAGGAAAAAGTGATCATCCAAGCATTTAAACAATTTTGGTGAAGAATCAAATTTCTGTGCGAAAAAATACCTCTATTTTGCAACTTTGTGTAGAAACATTTTTTTTCTTTTTTTAAGGAAAATTCTTCAATATTTTGATTAATTGAGCCGCCTATGACCCCTTTTTTCTAAGTCACTTACGGGTTGTGGCCCGCGAGCCGTATGTTGGACAAGCTCCTCTAAAGGGTCAGACAGGTCCAGACTTTTTTTGTAGATTTAATTGCAAATAGCGTGACTCAATGAATTTTTCTGATTTCAGCTGCAAATTCTGCTTGATGATGCTAGGTGGATACTCAGGATTTTATAAAGTGGACCGTGAAACAGGATAACCAGTTACAACAATGAACTTTTATACTCTTCATAACTTCTATCCGTATTAAATAGGAGTTATGACGAGTATAAAAGTTCATTGTTTTAACTGGTTACCCATTTTAAGACTTAATCTCTTACTAACAAAAACTAGAACCATATACAATATCTTTTTAATACTTACAATTGTTTTCCCGGATTTATACTGCGTGCATCAATATCACGATCATATTGTGTTCGAACAAAATCTAATGCGCCATTATCACCAAATGCACCCCATTCTGTATTGATCAGAACATGTTTCTTTGACTTATCACCATCAAAGAGCTCGGCATTTTCAACACGCTCAACATAGCAAGCATTGCTTCCAGTTCCTGTGTTGTTCAAAATAATACGAGAGAAACAAGGAAACAATAATTAGAAAAAACTGCAAAAATAATTTTAAGTGTTTTATCTAAGCTAAAATTTAATGTTAATATTAAAAAAAATATTAAGTTCTACGTGAATCATTTGAAGGGATCTCAGCAATTTATGATTAATAATTATATGAAAATTGTATTACTCAAGAGTATTGATATTCTCCGGTATTCATAATAAAACTATATTTTTAATTTTTTCAATATTGTTTATTGCTAAAAAGGTCAAATTAGTACGCATCGTCTAAGATCAACTACTTTTGTCAGTACTCAAGCATTCCAGGTCCATTATCTTGTCAGTTTTATCCTTAGAAAATAAAACAAAAATGAAAGTGGCTGTTGCCTATTGCCTTACAGAATACCGGCTCAGAACTAGCATACTTTCCATTCGAATTGCATGGAATTTACCTTTAAACCACCAAATGATTTTTTTTTCAGATGATATTCGTAGAACTATGTTGTTTTTTTATTTCTAGCGTAATTAAAACTCTTAACAAAAGTAATCCTACCCTAGCTTAAAAACAATAAAGCAAGAGCGAGCCTCCACATGCATATGTAAAAAAAAAAACGAAATCAAGAAACCAATCTATCTCTAAAGGCATTCCATTGCAAAATTCCAACAACTAGAAACTAGATAAGTGCACCAAACTATTCTATAATGTAAATTAAAAAATATCTTAGATTTTACCAGTGTATCATGCCAATTGTAAATTTTGTTACTAAAAATCAGATAAATACCTTCAACCAATATTATTTTAATGTTACCTTCTTTTTTTGGTTTATCATTCACACCAATTTCCTATCGAATAATTGAGACGCGAGAGACGACATTTTAGAGACAATTTCTAACGAATTTTGAATGGTACTGTGAAACAAGAATCTACTTGAGATAGACACTAGGAAAGTTTCCATTAGTCCAGTAAAGATGTCATTAAAAAAAAACCTAAGACCAATATTTATTTTTATTGGGACTGGTAGGGTCTAAAACTCATTTTGATAGGAAAACTATTAGGCCAAAAGGGACACACATTTATTCTTAACCGGGGAAAGGCTTATATTTCAACGAATAATTGAGACGCGAGAGACGACATTTTAGAGACAATTTCTAACGAATTTTGAATGGTACTGTGAAACAAGAATCTACTTGAGATAGACACTAGGAAAGTTTCCATTAGTCCAGTAAAGATGTCATTAAAAAAAAACCTAAGACCAATATTTATTTTTATTGGGACTGGTAGGGTCTAAAACTCATTTTGATAGGAAAAATATTAGGCCAAAAGGGACACACATTTATTCCTAACCGGGGAAAGGCTTATATTTCAACGACTCCAGTTCTTTTTTATCTCTCGGTTTGTTTTTTAGAAATTCTCGCGTAAATTCAACTTATGTTCGGGCGTTTAATCGTGCAATTTTCTATTCTCTTTAAATAAGTGTCAAACAATTTTGCGAATTAAAGAAAAATGACAAGTCACATAAGAATTCAGGAAAAAAATAGTGTGCTCGCTTTCGGAAAAAATGTATTGGAGAAGCATGTGGAAACGACGAAAATGTTTATTTAAGATAAGTTATAAGTAATGAAATGACTAAAAATTATTCGCGAATAGAGACTAGAAATTTTTGTCGCGGTTTTTGAATGGATTCGTAGATCGTAGTTTAAATCTATTTTATAAAATTGTATACCTTGGTGTGCTATTCCCATAAGCGGACAAAATCTCATTCCCCATTGATGTCCGCTTATGGGAAGTTCGACTGTATTCGCAAAGGTCCCCAAAAGGACACAAACTTTACCTTGACCGAAACAAGCATGTGGAATCATCCAAGCCTATTACTAAACCAACACATACATAAAAAAACGATAATAGTGGATAATAGCGCACATGGTTCCGCTACGAAAACAAAAAAATAAAAAAAAAATCGGTCGCCTATTTTTACAGTTAGACGAAACAAAAAGAAAGTCGAAAAAATGCACCACTTTGCGGCAAGCATACATTTGTGAATTATTGTACTTATCTCGGTCATCCCTGACGCCCCTGTGAGCTGTGCAGGAAAGATGCTCCGACGCCACCTTAGTGAATTTTGTTGCGAGTCCAGCTTGATCGTTTCGCTGGACTCAAGGATTCCAAAAATATCGACGGATTTCCGGAAAAATAAAAGAGGATCCGATGACCCTTTAGGCAATTTTGTGGTGAGTCTAGCGACACTTCGATCGTGTCGCCACACCAAAGGATTGCAGAGATATCGACGGATTTCCGCAAGAATACAAGGTCAATCGTTTCGTTCATGAATAGTATACGATACGATGAAATGACGATCCTACTGGTTCGATGCTTGCGTTTGTCCCAGATTAGTTACAGCTTAAATATTTTATTGAATTGAATGTTTAAATTGCATAGTTACCCCATATTTTGCTTGGTTACGCCATCGTATGGATCGTAAGAATTCTACTAAAAATTATTACGATGGCGTAACCAAGCAAAATTTGGCGTAACCATGCTAAGTAAACATCGATTCAAAACAGCCACAAAATAACGTTCAAGCTTTGTGTCTTCTCTATACGATAAGACTAACCATTCGACGGGCACAATATAAGATGTAAGAGTTTTCGGGTACGCGACAGTCAATTCAAACAACCAAGTCGAACACTGCCGCAACTTTTTTAGGGTACAAGGTTGTACTGCACTGCATATTTCCGTCAATTTGCGCTTGTCAATGATTTTATCCTTACAATACAATTACACAATTTACGCATTTTTTGGGTCCTTGAAAAAAAAAAGAAAAAATACTGGAAATGCAATGAATGAATTTCGCCTTCGATATGATACGCCAGATGCCGATCTGCTGTCAAGGAAACATGTGTACCCTTTTCGTCCTTTTTCGGTACATGTTTTTTCCTAGCAAAAAGAGTTTTAGACTCATGGGACCCTGCAGATTCCAAAACAAAACAAAAAATAGCCGTAGGCAATTTTTTATTTGCGCTGCGCACCTTTTTAACTGGCGCTCTTTCATCTTTCATGGTCTGCTAGTACTTTTTGAAAGTCTGAAAGTACTGGCAACACTTTGCAATCTAGACAGTCTGAAATCTACCTTAGAATTTTTATCTGAGAAGCATGTAAAATTTAAAATACTTTATGCTAAACGCATGTAATGGTTACATGAATTTTCCATTTTATCAGCAAACTAAAACCTTTTTTTTTCGATCATATCTAAAAGTTCAGATAAGGTAACAGTTTTTCAATTTTTATCAGAATACCTAAACTACTTAATTCCAATTCGTGTAATTTTGTGGAAAAATAAAACAAACTTTGAAAATTTAAAACAAAAATTCCTACTCTACATAAAAACAGGAAAATACAAAACTTAAGAAATAAAAAAAAAACAAAACAAAAAAATTCAAACAACAAATTACTGTATAATCCTGTTCAAACTAAAAAAAAACAAAAATTTAAATATTTATGTTTCTTCAAGTGACAACGTACCGACAATCAATCCAATCTTACAGTTGTGATTTTTCCATGCACATGACATCAATGTGCCCGTAGTATCATTAAGAATGGCACACACTTCAATTTGAACGTCCTGTTTTAACGTTTCGCATATTTACATAATTATCATTATACCATCATTCAATTTTTTTTGGTAAGAAAGAAGAAGAAATTTATTATATAAAATATTTAATGTATATTCATGTCAATATAGAAACGTTATTTACTCAGTTTTCTCGAATGGGGGATATTATTTACAAATTCGTTGGGAAATGTATTTTGTATATTTATATGAAAGGAGTTTCGTATATTGATAAGAAAATATGCTCAGGTTGTAGAAAAAGCGACTGACAAGAGGACAGACAATATGAAATTTGTTCAGATTTTATAGTAGGTATAATGGTGAGCGAAGTTCGATATTATTTTTATAAACTTCCCTTGAGGACTATTGCCAACCCGGGGTATTTCCTTGTTTATGTTCAATAGTTACATAAGAATAATATTCTGAAGTTACAATAGACAGCTAAAACCGCTGAAAACTTAGCAGTATTCATTGAACAACGCACGAGTAATACGTCAAGACACTACAAAGGCGAAGGATCCAAATCTTTTTAAATAATATCGAACCTCGTTTGGTTTTCGATAATACAGAGTGTGCCATCAAATTATTTTCAACTTATTTTTTCAGTTTTCATTAAAATTATGCATTGTTTCCTTGTTATATTTGTTAGTTTTGTAATAAATTTTAGATGGAGTAGTAGAAAAATGTTTTTTGTTTAATAAAGCAGTTCAACGCGGAGCTATTATTTCAATTATGTACATTATTTAAAGTTGCGCACTGGCAGTGATGCAATGTTTGCAGTGTTTTTGTCCGCTAATAGAAACAGACAAACACGTCTCGCAGGAAATAAAATTATAAAAAATAATAATATTTACAATAGAATAAATATCTAAAAAACTTATGTTTATCATTCCCATATTATGATTATAATGGTTATGTTAAATTCTATATGTCCCAACTAAACTTACTCGAACCGATTAAAATTTAGAAATCAACTACACTAGCAATGAAAAATGAGTTGGCATTCCAATTGTTAAAATTCAAAATAAGAAAAAATAATATAATGATTTTTTCGCAGTGAGTATATAAAATGAAATGTTGCTCGCTCTCGAATAATAGAATTAAAAAAATATAACGAATCTTGTGTAAACAATGAAACTAATTTGTCCAATAAATGATTTTAATGTTTTACTCTATTAAAATTAATTAAAATGTACCAGGCCAATTATAGGGTTAAGTTTGAAGCAAAAGATTCGTTGTTGTTGTTGTTTATGTCTATATTGTACTATTGTTATCGCTATTCATTGTTGAATTTTTTTCGTATTTGTTTTTCTTACCAATAATTATGCCAATTTTGCAGTCATGATTTCTATGTGCACACGACATAAGTGTTCCGGTTGAATCATTTAGAATTGCCATCACTGCTATTTGTACATCCTATTTTATATGTATATTAAATATGTTCAATTTAAATAAAGCTCATGTTTGATTGTAGTTTTTTGTTTATTTATATGATAGGTATAAAGTGTATTGAATATGGATTTTTGGATAAGCATTTGCCAAATGCATTTTCGTAGTGTATGATGATAAGTAGCATATTTGCAAGTTTAGCATTTTTTTTGTAATAAATGGAAGAATATTTGAAAAACGAAAAGCTTATTGTATTGTCTAATTATTTTTAATATTTTATGATTCAGAAAATATGGCACACAAAGTAACTTAGGATAATGATTTTTTTTTCATGAAGGAAATACGAAGAGGATGATTTACAATAAAATATTTTACAACCCTTCTTGGACATAGAATAGAACAAGCTCTAATAAGAGGCGTGTTTTTTTGCACTCTGGTATAGGTTAGCTTTGTTTAACTACATAGGGTTACAATAACAACATAACCTATGTGGGTCATGTTGTTGTTGTAACCCCATACAGTTACACTAAACTAACATACACTGGAGTGCAAAAAAACACGTTTAATATTTGTGCTTGAGAACTGGTTAAAAAAAAATTTACGTCGACGCAACCAATACCTATATTTAGCAAAACTTTCTTTCTGTGGCTCCTGTAATAGACTTTCTGACTCTAATAGATTTCTAGTAGTGCCAACCAGTTCTCCAGTAGCCTTATGCGCTAAAGTTCAGAAATTAATGCCAGGATTGTTCTTTTTCAATGTTTCGAAAAGATACGTTTCGTAAATGAGTAAATTAATTTCTTAAGCACCGTTGGAATTGTCCCGTCTAGTTAGGAACAGCATTTTTGAATCCCGAAGTACACTTTCGTGCTCCGGTCACAGAACCGAAACAAAAAAATATTTAATATATACGATTTCTTCGTCACTATCCTTAAGGCCAAGGGCGTCCAACTCAATTTTTACGCAGCGTACGCTATTCGTTTGAAACGGTATGGTGGACAAAACGCTTTTATGAAGAATTAGACATTCCGTTTTTTTTTTCAAACTGGTTCGTCCGAACAGCCTAATTCTGCCTTAATTTCTACGTTGCGATTTATTCCTGCAGGACGTATCCCGAAAGTTCGACCAATTTTTCCGACTAGTGCCGCTAGGTTAGCTGATGAACGGGACAACATAAGAACCACTAATCCAGGTGATCCAAGAATTCCGGAGCTCAACAAGTCCAGATTAAAAAAAGGATCTGCCGCCGAACTGCTAACATCATACCAATTTACACTTGTGTGCCATTGAGAAGGCTAAAAACTCTAAGTCCATTGAACCTGACCATGATGAAACATTTCGGCCACCCCGCCCTGGACTATATCACGGCAGCCTATATCTACGCTTGGCATCCCGGAAATCTGGAAGATAGGACGAATTGAACCCTGTCTTAGCCTACCATGTACCAAGTCTTAAATGTGGAAAAAATGTATGGAAGATTTACATCGGAAGACCCAGTTTATGCCAATACACGATCACAACCTGAAACATACAGAGCCGCCATTACAGCGATTCACACTGTGAAAGTGAATGGTTCTATCTCGAGTCTAGATGTGAAAGGAGTCCTGTCAGACATTCAAAACATCTGTCCGAATTGTGATTGCGCGCCTCATGATGTAGTCCATTTGTTTTAATGCCCAACTGTGCCCATTGACCTTACACCTATATCACTGTCGGACAACCCTATCGCAGCAACAGCGCTCTTGTCCCTTGATATTACAGGTGATGACCAATATGAACTATAAAACAGATCCACAAATATGAACAGCGGTTGGACGCCTTTCAGCGCCACTAAAAAAAAGAACGTTTTAATTTCAGTCACACTAGCCATGTCCATGGACCATAATGAAACGGTGACACGGTTAGTTTGACAATGAGTTTAGAGACGAGGTTGCATTTTTAATAGCTTAATTGCGAGAGCGTCATCAAAACTTTTTTATAGAATGACATTTCCATTGAGTCAATAATGGGATTCGTATTATCATTCTTCTTCTTTGAACTATTCTGTCCTAGTGATAGACTCCTCAAATTCGAAAAATTTCTTTATAAAAATTAATTGATGGAGAAGAAGCATGTTTCTTTAATTTGTGTCCCTCTCTGTATCGATTTCTGACTTGTTGCGCTGTGAATGAATTGCGCCTACGTTTTCGGATCACTCCAGTTTGAAAATTCTTGTGATTCAGTTTTGTTTTGTGGTTGCTAACCTATGATATTTCCTGTTCTATAAAACCTTCAGTAGGGCAGGTTCGAAATTAACCTTATTTGAAAAATGTGTCTCCGAATCCGATCGAAGACTAACAAAATACAATCACCTTTTACAAAATGGATGCTTTTTAAGTAGACTTTTTAAAAAATCGCTTCTACGGAAGGCGGTTCTAGGATATTTTAAATCCAACTCGAGCAATCTGTCGGTTCAATGAAAAAAATTGAATCACCAAACCTCCATGCTTCGCTAGAATGATGATGAACTTTGTTCCTTCAAATAGCTAATTCTCGCCCAACCCGGATCGAGTCAAGGAGATTTTTATATTAAAGGCAATTACGATGTATCTATCTACCGTGGTCTTTCACCATGTGCAACATAAGATCATGTGCCACCTGCCAGTGGTTTAGATTCTACAGGAATTTTTTTCAATGCCTTTGATATCGCTTGGTGTCTATGTCTACTATCCGACTTTCCTTCCTCCCTGATGTAGTTGGACAATTTTGTCGCAGATTGTACGTAGCATTGCAGCTTTCTTCTCCACAATTGAAGCACCTTCAGGGTGTTGCTGCAAACGATAATCATTGCAATCTGGGCGCTAATGTATGAGTTTCTCAGTCAATTTTCCATAGAGGTTCTGGAGGATGTACACATAATTGTTGTCACATTTTCAGTAACATTTTTTTATTTTCTAACAAATAAGTTACAATGAATCTTTTGAAGCTTTTAGATAGCCCCATCAAATGAGTATTCCCTTTAAAATTCAGATACACATATATGTAGTTAAATGATCGATGTTTTCTATTATACTCATTAAATTACAAATTTCATAATGCAACAGAAAAACGAACCCTTCTCTTATGTCCCAGCATTAATAAAAACAATAAATTGTCCAAACACTTTCGCATTAGCGCGTCTCATATAAATGTATGACTTCCCCCAAGCTCCAACACTACTCGTAAAGCGAAGTCAATTACTCGGCACGCGGTGCTTTGGCATGTAATCATTCTATTCAGCGACAAATATGACACGACATTATATGGTGTATTAGGCAAATAAATTTAAATTGAATTGAACGTTCTCGAAACATAAGAATGTGTCGGTCGACAAAAGTTATTGAAATTGAAATGTCGCGAATAATAAAATGTGACTGTGACTAAATGAACCACTTTAGTTAGGGTGAAAGGCACTTCTCAGCAAATTTATTTGCAAATTGACATGCTTCTGCATTCATATCTCTGGGTGCCGTAACCTCTTGTTGAGCATAGCGCGTGGCCCTAGCTTTGGTTGTCTCCAATAAATATTTAATCCCAGCAGGGTGAATCTCGCAGCAAAATGCATACATATTTGCATGTATATTTTCGATAGATATTCCTTCGGATCGACAAATAGAATTCAGTTCAGAATTCCCGCCTTCTGTGCTGAGACTGGTCTGATCCCACAAGTGTTTTTAGCTCGTAATGCAGAAATTATTATTTACAAAATTGTCTATTTTCTCTCTAGTCCAAGAAGAGTTATAAAAAAGATGAATGGATCAACAAACAACAGAAGGACAATGTGATGCATCACAACAATACTTACACCACGTCGGGCAATAGCATCTTTAAGTAACTGTACAACATCTTCTCCTACAACGCCGGAACAGTTAAAACCTTTTGTCCAACGTACAAGTATGCCTTTTGTCAAGCCCAATTGTTGCAATGGAAATGAGAATGTGAAACCAAGAGGAAGTCTCTCGTTGAAGACGTTGTGTTCCTACAAATATACACGACATTTATTCGAATTAGAATTTATACAAAATAACCAAGAATTATAAAAAAAAGAACTCACTTTCATGAAATTGGCTAAGCACTCGGCAATGTGATCAAAAAGTTGAAGGCCCGTACCAATCATAATGTTGTTGGGAATAGCATAAATTCTTGATTGCATTTCAAAATCATTTTCACCACGCAATTGAATGAGCAACACACGGAAATTTGTGCCACCCAAATCCAATGCTAAGAATTTTCCACGTTCTGCAATAGTTGAAAAGCATTTAGCAAGGTGAATAGATTTCATTTGATCCGAGACAAATTACCTTTTCCATTTGGCAGATCCTGTACATAGGTAACAAAACATTTGATATCAGCTTTGTTATGTGTCTCTTTCGATAGACCACGATTGATTTCGTGTAGAAAACGTTTTTCCAATTCCGTAATCTTTTCGGGTGTTAACATTAATTCTTGACATTGTTCACGAATCTGAAAATAGATATAAATTATTTTAGATGGTTTGTCTCGGTCTTTTAATCGGTTGTTTAGATGATTCTTTAATTCAAGTCATGATCATTAACCCTCGGATGGTTCAGGTAAATTTTACATACGTAAATGGTTCAGTGGGGTCTGACAGACCCCAAGGCAAAAATCGCTCTAAAACTTAAATTTTTGCGTTTTTGGCATATTTGTTTGAACTAGACGTAACTGTGAAGCCTTTTGATTAAGTGGTATATAAAAAAAGTGGAATTCAGAGAGTAGCTTTTAGTATGTGGAAGAAAAAATTAGGTGGTGTCAAATTTGAGGGTAATTTGAACTTATCACAAACAAATCAATATAAAAACTAAAATTTTTACAAAATTTTATTTTTATTAGTCAAATTGTATTTAATACTAATTAACAAAGATAAGTACAGCAACATTTATTAGCTAAGGTTAATATTTTTTCTTAAATCGGGATCCAAAGTTAGTCAATATTTAGAGCATTCTTCTTCGCAGCTTTTTCCTCAATGGTCTTCGTAGATTGGCTTTTTGCACTCGTTACAATTGCATTTTGTCTTCCCATTATTCGCTCGTGGGCATAGAAAACATCTTTGCCTCTTTGGGGGACCATCTGACTCCATTGGACCTGAGTCATCAGCCCCCAGGGGGGGGGGGGTAAGCTGAATAGTGCACAAAATGTCTTCAATATTTTGCACTGTGCTTCGGCGAATATTGCCCGTTGATTTCCTCCTTCTTAGAAGAGGTTCGACAATTGTATAGCCAAGCACGCTGAGGAAGCTTTATGTATTATGTAAAATACTCCCACCCAATTCTTACGCTCATTAAAGTCATTAATTTATGTCTTGACTTAAAAAACATAAGGTAATGACACAATAGTTAAAGGAGATCCTCATAAATGAAAACCAGGTAAAAAAAACGGCATAATTTTTAGTGAATTGAGTAAAAAATGTAAAACCCCCTAATTCAAAACACCCTAAATTTTCCATTTCTTTCAAAATTAACATATCTAATTTCCGAAATGTACTCTAATTACAAAGTTTCAACACTTCCTGACTATTATTATTACATTTTATCGTTTTCCAAATAACATACTTTGAAAATTTCCCACTAAACGAAAAATGTACTTTTGTAAAAAAGACATACGTAAATGGTTCGTGGGGTCTGACGGACCCCAGAGCACTTTCAAAGTGCTATAACTTATTAAAAAAATCACAAATTCAAACAAATTCATGCTTAAATAAACGTATGTGACACATACTTAAATTACATATGCATCAAAATTCCATTCAAAAAACTTTTCTATGGAAATTTTAAGATTTAAATTTCTCTGGGGTCTGTCAGACCCCACTGAACCATCCGAGGGTTAACGAACAGAAGAAAAAAAACAAAACTTGACATTTTCACTTCCGAGCGCCTAAGATAAAAATAGAGTCCGCATAGTATTTTTAAAATATCATGGCGATGATCTTGATTGCTTGTTGCTGTCGCTACATCCTTCTTATGATGGCGAATGTTGGCCCGTTGGCAAAAATTATTGTACATGAAAAGCAAGGAATCAGTGTGCACTATACAAACAATTCTAAAATAAATTTGCCAAAGTCTCGACTTCCTAAGACATTCTCCTAATTATCCACAATTGCATTAGTCAGTTTTGATTAAAAGTTAATCGTTTGTATTATGGTTTGTTCATGACATAGTAGTATAATACGAAAAGCGTTGACCGCGAAGCCAAAAAAATGCACGAAATTGATTACAATCAGTAACGGATAGTTAGAGAGTTTCTCGGCCTTAAAATAATGTCTTCTGTGTTTCAATTATCAATTGGGGCCAAATTAAGCAAATTGACTTATTTTTGTCTGTGGCACTTTTGCGTGCTGTACTGATGTTAAAAAGAGACAAATAAGGGTCACGACTTTTTATTGTTATCGTTTATCTAAATAACACAAACAAAAACTGTGTTCCCAAGGAAGAATGACGTTAATATCGCGGTATATGAAAAATTATATTGAAAATTATGTGTAGTGATATTCTGTTGAGTATTTGTACGAGTATGATGTATCATGGACAATAAAAGTTTACAATTGATTTATTTGAAGGTTCTCGAGTTATTCTTTATTGTATGTCAACAAATTTAATGAATTTGCTAGGAAAATAAAATCTGTTTTAGCTAAGAGATAAATTTAATAAACCATAATTTTATATTGATCCATTTTACGACTTGGTTGACATAGTTATGTCACGAAAAATAAATTACCGAAATAAACACTTTGTAGGTTACAGACTGAATGAATATAGTAGGTAAACATGTACATAATATACATAACGCCCAAAAAGTCAAATAATTCAGTCATAATTCTCGTAACACTGGCAGCTCTTCTGCAAAACAATTACCCCACATCGCTTCCATTTGATGTATTTGACACGCACCATATTGCGACCTCAATTGCAGTTTGTCTCTTCGCACTTAATGAATACTTTTCAATGAATTTGTTGGAAATAAAATTATTGTCAAAAATCGGATTTTAAAGGCGTGGCATGTACGTAAGCATGCAATACTTTTGTAGTCATTCGATCCATTTTTAACGCTATGTATGAGAGTTGAATTATGTACTGATAAGAAAAAAAAATAGCAGCAACAATAAAATTTATTCCTTTGGTCATTGCCACGGATTTATTCAGATTGTATTGTGAAGATGTAAAAAATGTGATATGCAGGAATACTGAAAATTGGCCCAACAATTATACCTCAATTTTCTCGGCATTTGGACCCTCGTATAAGGTGTTTCAGGGAATACGTCGAGTTACCAGTAACACTGTTTACATATAGAATAGGAGATCATTAACATTTTTATTTAATGAAAAACTAAATGGTTAGCGATACTCTTAATCGATAGTTCGGTTGTTAGTTATTAAAAAATTGACATGTTTGTGCGGGTCTGTTAAACGCAACCATCTGGCTCGTCTTGCTGTGTTGATTTTGACTCATCACGTCCTGCTGAGCCTTTATATAAAATTTCAGCCGTTTAGCTTTCGGTTAAATGGAACCTATAACTTTCACACCTTAACGTCAAAAAATCTCAAAAACGCAACCGATTTGGACAGCAAGACTCTCAAATTCTTTTTTACCACCAACCGGACTATCGATTAAAGAGTATCGTTAATCATTTAGTTTTTCATTAAATAAAAATGTTAATGATCTCCTAGCCTAATATTACAAAACGGTGCTTTTTGGATCGAAATGTTGTAACTAGCGGTTGAGCTATTTTTGAAAAATTAATTTAAAATTTTTGCGCAGAAATTCTAAGAAGAAACCTTGCTTTGCAGATGATTTGACGCACGTCAAAGTTAATGTATGAATTCAATAATTAAAAATGAAATTAACGAAAATTAAATTAAAATTAGAGCAAATTATGTCTATACTGTTCAGTCATTGTCTAAGACTGACCAAGCAGACGAACCACAGATTTATACGAATCAAAATTCTTGTTGTGTGCCCATCTTTGAAGAAGTTCCCCAAAAAAAACATATCTTTCAAGGACAGAAGCCGTAGATTTTGCAAAGCCACCCTCAAATAGCACAAACGTCAACAACTATATGGAAGCTGGACTAGATTAAAGAATTCGAACTAGACGTAAAAAATATTCTAAATTCTGAAATGCAATTACAATTACATAAGGACACATATTTTTTAGGAATTCGGTTCTTGTCAGGCAGTTCTAGACCAAGAGGCAGCTGGCGAACCTCCTTTTACTGGACAAATACAGATGAAAAACCACTTAACAAAAATAGCAAAAATATATGTACATACAGATTAGTTTGTTATCTATCCGACATGGCGCGGCGGGTCGGATCGGCGCCCATTTTTTATTACTTTACTTTATTACTTCAATTCTCGGCGCTTATCACGGCATTGTTTTAAGTCCCTGTCTATAAATTGCAGATACATTTTTTTTTATAATTTTTCAGAAATCTTAATTAGTCTCTAATAAAAATTTACACAAAAAAACTTTAAAAATTTGATAATGAACTCAATGCATGTTAACATTTTACTAATCTCTGTTTCACCTATATATTTAAATTTTTTACTGGCAAGGTCAATCATATTATAAATTTCTTATCTGATGATTTTTTTCTGTACAGTTCTCATTCTTCATTCACTATATGAGTACAATGTGGTCTGATACCCATTCACCAATTTCGTGCTGATTTACTTTTCAGTATCACTGACCTCTATGGTGCTGTGTTGAATGCGTGACTAATGCGTGGTGTATTGTATACACATTATGCAATTTCAGTTTCATATTGAGGTATGCATAGTATTCAATGATTGGTCAGATTACTTTCGCCTGTTTTTTGTTATCAAAAAAGTCGCTGAATCTGCTTGAAATTATATTTTTCTGTCGAGAAAATTATACTTAGCATAGCATATCAATCAAATGATATAAGATTTACAACTCATAATTCGTACCTATTAATAACTTTATCAATTTTACCATAAGTTAAATAACTAAGTACGTTTTTCGTTTTAAGAGTTATAATTGAAAAAAGCTTACACATGTTTTAGGACCGTAATATCAGCGGTAAACCCGATTTTTTTATTGTAACATTTTCAGTTATTTTTTGAAGTATTTGAACGTATGAAAAGGGGAATTCACTACAACACTTTCCGATCAAGAAATTGATGCAACCTATTCCTCAACATAATTCACTCCGTCATTCTATAAGAAAGAATAATAGTTCAGGAAGATTGAAGCACAAAGCCCCAAGCTAAAAGCTCACATGCTCATTATGTCCTTGTATAAAGCGAAATTATTGAAAGTGGTGTAGAGTAAAATGCGTCAAATAAAAAACAATCACGAACATAAAAAAGAGTGAAATTTTCATGCTAAATTGTTTGATATATTTCCCACTATAATAAGCAGTAGAAAGTTACATTTAAAACATTTCAGTCTCACTGAATACCTGAATTAATAAATTTAAAGTAACGTTCTTCACACATTTTTCAAACATTATAATAATATAATAATATAATAATCTAATGAAATAGATATGCAGGATTTCCGAAACTTCGATGGAAGAATCCATCGAGTCGAAAAGGTTAATGCCAAGGGTATGGTGGAGATACGTCGATGATGTGTTTGCCATTGTAAAAACAGACGAAGCAGACCAGCTACTCTCGGCAATAAATGGGATTCATCCTAATATCACATTTACGGCTGAACAGGAGAAGAATGGTTTTATATCGTTCTTGGACTAGAGAATCTGTAATAACAATGGCAGGCTCGAGTTCGACATATTTCGGAAACCCCCTGCCTCGCAACGAACGATACCAGCATCGTCGTACCATACACTTCCGCAAAAATTGGCCGCTTTCCACAGCATGGTATACATCAGTTGGCAACCTACTCTTTAACCAAAGCCGGTTACCAAACTGAAATGGATTTCATCCTGGACACGGCGGTAAAAAATGTATTTGAGCAATCCCTCATCCAGAAAATGATCCAGCGTAAGACTATGGCAGTGGAAAAGAAAAAGCATACAACGCTCTTTGATCAGAAGAACCAGTACGGCGTATCAGCATACCAGTAACCCATACTTTCCAAAAAATTAAAAACCTTCTCAACCGTTTCGATTTACAGGTGGTTGGATCAAGCAGGAACTCTACACTACGGACCGCCCTAGGTAACGCCAAGGACCCACTCAATATAAAAGAGAAAAGCGGCATATACAAGTTCTCGTGCAGTGAATGCGACCAATGCTACATCGAACAAACGAAGAGCTTAGTAACAACACGGTTACGGAAACACATTCGAGAGGCAACATCGAGGAAAGGACCGAGCTCGAACATCCGCTCAGCAGTTGCCGCGCACATCATCAACGAAGGACATAGGATTAATCAAGACAGACTACAGGTATTGCGTTACGTAACAAAACCTAGTAAACTGAACCCATGGGAAACCCTCGAAATCTTACGTGAAGACATAGCATATAATTGACGCACGATATAATAAGATGTAAAGTTGCCATTAGTTTAGTAACCATTGTATTGAAGAAGAGGGAGTAAGTGGCTCCCGAAATAAAGTTTTTTTTTTGTGGAAACGGGACAGGTTACCAAAAATATAAAATAATTGTTTTATATTTGCCACAAACAAGGACATATTACATAGTTATATATGATGTATTTTAAAGTCTTCTAAAATTATTTGTCACCTTTTAATGCATTTTTCTTCGTTGATCTTTCAAAATGCTTGTCTTTTGATCAGTGGTGAAAATAAAGCTACTGAGGAGTAGCGGGGACAAAAAATTTAACATATTCCTATACGATAGCTGCTTGGCAAATTTAAACCCATCGGTTATTTTTGTTTATCGATATTCATTTTGAGATTCATTTAAATCGTCCCCGTACATATTTGAATTATAAAGCTTTATTTTTTTTTATCGGGTTCTCAGTACTACAACTTTGAAGAAACTTATTTAGGCAGCAATTTGAAAAATTATGCTTAATACAGCAAACACATTTATTGCATTATTTTTCCTCTGAAATGTATTGGAATCTAATTCCATCAAGGGACAACAAAAAGCTCCACAAAGACCAAACAGAGAATACTCGAATGCCATTTGCAATAGATATCTACATACGTAGAACAGCTCTATAATGTGATGTTCTAACTCTATTCGTTCGTATTACATGTTTTATTACTTTAACAGGGATACATTTCCATATATGGTGTGTTCGGTGAAAATTTATCAAAAACAAGCAAATTGGGTTCAAAGCATCCGTTTCAAAATTACAAAGGCACTAGTCCGCAACCTGGACAAACAGTATTTACAAATCCGTTCGCAGTACGAGCCATCAATGCCTCCAACTCCGCACGGGTTTGTAAGAACAAATTTATAGCAACAAACCCTTGCGGAGTTGGAGTACTGAACACGGGCTCGTAATTTCGAGCCCGGGTTATTAAAAACTCTTGCCAGCAATGTCCTTCATGGTCATCTTTTAAAAATGTTCAGATGATATAAAATTTAAAAACTTTTAAATTTGAAATTTTACTTCAAACGCTCCGCTTTGATGCCACTGTTGCGCTTTACCTATACACTATACTAGAATTTACTGTTATCCTGCTACTTCTGGAATGCAAAAGTTTATTAAAACTATCCTTCTATATTTCTACGAGATTTGTTGTAATGCACTAATATTCTAGGAAAACAAGTATATGATCCTTAGCATTCCAAGGGCAACAAACAAGGGCTCTTCAAAAAAATATTAATCGGTAAATTCCTGAATTTGGTTCTTTTGGCTAAACACTGATCCTAGAATGCAACAAATCAGTAGAAAATATGCACTTTATGTTGCTGGTTCGATAGTCTTTTCTGGATTCACCCCTTTTGATATCCTACTTCAGAAGCTATCTGACATGCGCAGAGACTTGGTCGGGAATGGGTGCGGTTCTGAAACGCACCGGTCGCATATGTTCCCACAACATGTTTTCCATTCTGATCCTAACTGAGGTTTTGCGGATCAGCAATAACTTTCGGTGTTTTCCATATGTCTGCCTATGTGGAATATGTAAACGAAAAGTTCCGGAATCATTTCTTATTCGTAAAATCGCAGTTAGAGGTTCAGAATGGACAACATAATGTCGAACGGAACATATGCGACCGGTGCATTTCAACCGTACCCATTGATTTCTGATAAAAGAGATTCTCAGCTCGGTGGTATGCAACCAAAAATGTCAAGGAAGGCCTTAATTCACAATACATTTTAGTTAGGTTAGACTATCGAAAGACTGATGATGAGTAATTCTAGCAAAACTATAACACTAGCTTTTCATGTACACAAGTATGTATAGTTACCTATACATATTAAATACAATCAATTGCAAATACCATTTATGTATACTTACTGACATCATGAATAATTATACTTTGCCCTATAATAATTAAGATTGCTGATCAATATTTACTAAAAACTATTAGACTGACGCCATACAAAACAAAAAGGGAAATTTAATTATTATTGATGAAGTTGCATGTTCACTATCTAGTAAAACGTAAAATAGTTGACTGTATGACGACAAGAATATTGCGCTGTTCCTTGCCTTATGCAATTTAGCAAGCTAAAGACGTCAGACATTTTCCAAAGTACTCGCATTGTGTGTACACAGTTGCAAAGCATTTGTCAGGTTCAGACGTTTTTAGTTGGCATTCAAAAAGAAACAAAATATGTAAATATTATCATGGTATTTCATAGGTATTTACGTGTATGCAAATTAAATACGATGAACCGGTCGACCATATGATAAATCGCAGAAATTCTTTATAAATTTGACATGATATTTTATAGAATGTCTTTAAATACTCGTATAAATGATGTATACAGGTTTTCTTCGAAAAGGGGCTTGGCCAACGGATAAAGTGTATTATAATATACATGAACATAATATAGAAATATGCATTTAATTGATAAATAAGAGATATGCATATAATGTATGCTATCCATATAAATAAAAATAACCAGCTGACCACTTCTATGCACCTTACTTTCATATGAAACACGATGCAGAATACATTCTTAATTATCGATATTATATAAGAATTATGTGAAATTAAAGAATCAATTACACACAAATAGCCTATTAAATAACATGAACCTTACTCTAAAAGTTGAATTGCCTGAATTTTTATAATTGTTCAAATGATCGCAAGTCTACTCTACCTACTTCTTTTTATTCCGAGAATGGAATCTGACCTTCAAAGATGAACTCTTTTCTTTTTTATAGACTTAGCGCCGGATTATATTGTCAAGGTCATGGTATGTTAATATGTACAACTATAATATTCAACATAACAACCGAGATTTTCGCAAATCTTTATGGATCTATAAGATTTTTATTATACTCGAAAAGCACGTGAAATCTTGATTTCAAACGAATATAAATTACAAATTTGCATAATTTATTAGAGAGATTATATACACATTCAGAAATAACAACAAATTAAAAAGATTTTGTATGTGTGGCTATGTATCTAAAAACTATATGTATGTATATCTAGAGTATATTGGCATGAATACATCGGATAGGGTTCCACCATTTCAGTATAACCGAAGCGAATTTAATTATAGAATTATGCCAGCAGGTTATGCTTAATTACCTTTTTTAGTTTTAAGAGTTTTGACAAATATTGCTTACAAATACCTTCGAGTTGTTGTTAATCTCATAGACTTGCAGGACTACCTTTCACTGACTTCTAAACAGGTAGTGGCTGTGGCTGTAATTATTCATTTGGCTCCAATCTGACAAGACTTCTGTCTAACGGTTTTTTTTTGTTCATAAAAACGCACAAACTTCAAAAATTGCCATATTTGTATCTGGCTTCAAAATGAGTTTTGAGCAATAAGTACATATATGTATCTTATATTTATTCCAGATACTTTAGCCGGCCTGTTAATTTATCCGCAATTACCTATAAAACTGGCTAGGATAAGAGTATAAATAAAACAACCGGACTTTGCACTTCTTCTGCAAAACCAGTGTGTCATGTCGGCTGGCTGTCATTCTGATTATTATCCGGACGTCTGAGTCTAAATTGAAACCAGTCATTCAATAAAAAAACGAGACCGAGGCTAAGTTCGGGCGCGGCCGAAATTTGAATACCCGTCACATTTGAATGAAACTTAAGATTCTTTTGTGTTAATAATTTCTACCGCAGCCCTATGACGTGTTCCGATTCCATCTGTTCTTGGATGCGTTAAGGCTAATCCAGGAACACACTTGGATGAATTTTGGTTAAGATTGAAAAAAAAAGTTTTCTTACAAGAACCTAATATTTTGGGGTTTGTATGACAGCCCTATGACGTAATGTTCCGATTCTATCCATTCCTAGATATGTTTTGAGGCGTTACTACGAACACATTTGAGTGACGTTCGGTTAAGATTGGTTCATAAAGAAAAAAGTTTTTCTTGGAAGAACCTCATTTCCAGTGGCTATAGTTTGTATGACAGCTTAATGACGTATGTTCCGATTTCATCCGTTCCTATATATGTTTTGAGGCTTTACTAGGAACACATTTGGGTAAAGTTTTGTTAAGGCCGGATTAAAAAGGAAAAAGTTTTTCTTAAAAGAACTTAATTTTCAGCGGTTGGTTTGTATGGCAACCCTATGACGTAATGTTCTGATTCCACTCGTTCCTAGATATGTTTCGAGGCTTTATTAGGAACATACTTGAGTGAAGTTTACATAAGATTGGTAGATAAAGAAAAAACTTTTTCCTAGAAGATCTTAATTTTCAGAAGTTGGTTTCTATGACAGCCCCATGACCCCATTGTCCGATTCCATCGTTCGTTATATACAGCGTACACTAAAAAGAAACTTGTATACAAAATTTCAGCCCGATAGCTTCAAAACTGAGGGACTAGTTTGCATTGAAACAGACGGACAGACAGACAGACGGACATCGCTCAATCGGTTTCTCTCGTCACAATGATCAATAATATATATACTTTATATAGTCGAAGGTGCCTCCTTCTGTGCGTTGCAAACTTCATGACAAAGATAATATACCCTTTCACATAGTGACGGGTATAAAAAGCTGCGTCTTTGTCTACGCATGCGAATATCTTTCATTTCAGTTTCGATTTCATTATCGCATATGTACATTCTTGGCTTGCGTATAACAAATCAAGAATGCTGATATGTATATGTAAACATGAATGTTCAGGTTCGGACATTTAAAAACTATTTAAAAAAAAAGAAGACCTGATTAAAATGTCTCCAACAAAAGCTTCCAACTGGTGGAACAAGAGTTTAGTTTATTATTTTTTTATTTCAGATAATTTTATGCATAATTAGTTCTACATAAATAAATCATATCATATTTTTTTTTATTGGTAGATACACAATTGAAAACACATAATATAATTTTCATTTCAATAATGATGTAAATGATATTTAAATATTTTTTTTTTATTTTTTATTGTTTAGCAGATTTCAGTTTTTTTTTATTTGAAACATACGGGTATGTATGTATGGTAAATTTTGAAACGTTTTTAGAAAAAATCAAGGTTGCGTTCATTCTTTCATATGTAGGCTAGATAAACCGGTACATATATCGATGGCATTTCGGGTCAAGTGTTTTTTGAAAGGACAGTGACAAAGCAACAAAACTATACACGGATTAAAAAAGTTAAAGATTATTAAGCACGACAAATAGATTAGAATTGATTCAGGAAAAATTTAAATAAGAAATTCTTCAATATTTAATGCTGGTATCGTCAAAAATGGACCGAGCAATATTCTATACATGTGATCGTATCTACATAATCCCACCCGTTCATTAAATCCCGCTTACATTATATCGACATTTAAAAATCCCACCATTAAAAAATATCGCCATTACAAAGTACCGTCACCTCAAAATCCTGTCCATTATAAAACTTCGCCATTTTAAAATCCCGCTGCCACTAGGGGGCACACTTATTATCTTGATAGAAGAAATAAACAAATATTCCGACAGATTTGTGCTAAGAGTAGTAAGTATCGCATTAACTGCTGGGAATCACATAACATTATGTAACTACTAATTTTTTCGTTAACAATGAAAATAATTTTGGCGATATTGTTTCACCATCCACTAGCGGGATTTTAAAACGGCGGGGTTTTCAGTGGGCATGATTTTGTGATTGCGAGATTTTATAAAAATCGGAATTATGAACGGACGGAATTTTGTTTTTCGTGAACACGTAGGTATGTCACTAGCAACAATAAATTTGGATACCTACAAGATCCCGAAAAACAAAAACCCGTTTTTCATAATCCCGCTTTTTCGCAAAAAATCCCGACACAACTAAATCCCGCCAACTACGAATCCCGCTAGTGGATAGTGAAATCATCCCGTCAAAATACCGCTAAAAATTATTTACGTTGGTTAAAAAAATTTAATAGTTTAGTTATTTTATGTGATTCCCATAGCAGTTTATGCGATACTTTCTCTTAGCATAAATGCGTCGGAATATTTGCTTATTTCTTTGACCAAGATGATAATTTAGCCCCTACACAACATGACTGTCATACAGGGGATACTTAAGTCTCGACTACCGAAAGACCAGATCACCTATTTTTCAAATTAATTCACCTGGTCCGTGGGTCTCCGAGAATTAATGATGTATTCCCATTTTAACGGTAGATATGGTGACGCTTTTTAATATCCCATCATAGAAGGTAAAGATTTATTTTCCTCGGCACGACCCCAGCGGCTCTAGCGACAACGACTCGCTCATTTCATATAAAAACTCGTTTTTAGATGATAATCGCTTTAGCATAGGTCCACAATGAAGATTATCGTCGAATGAATCGCGCGACTCATGTTGTAAATATGGTCCACATGAGAGGTGAACGTGGTGCAATCGCTTGTTTGTGGGCTTCTGGCGACAGCTGCTTGGGGTAGGGAAGTTGTTTCGCACAATGGTCGTACTCATTCGGCCGATACACGAATGAGCCTGTATGTAGAAAGCAGTCGTACGACTCTTGTTGTAAATAATGCCTGCATGAGTGGTGAACGTGGTGCACTCGCTTGTTTGTAGGCTTCGGGCGACAGCTGCTTGGAGTAGGGAAGTTGCAGTGTACATAAGCCACGATCGCTGAAGCTGCATCGAGGAAAACACCACTAGGTGATAGTCAACAGCTAGAGCCGTTGGAGTCGCTAGAGCCGCTGCAGTCGTGTCAAGGAAAATGTAACTTAAGTATTCTTTCATAAATCGCGCGCGATTTTTGAATGAATACTTACCTTCTATGAGGGGATATTAAAAGGCGGTATTTTGATTTAGCGGGTTATTGGAATGGCGGGATTTTGATTAGACGGGATTTTAAACTGCCGGGATAATGAATGTCCGGTTTTTGAAAATATGATGGGCGGGATATCGTATCCAACCCCAATAATTTAATGGTAAATGTGATGTCGGGATATTGAAAAGCGATGTTTTTAATTAGCGGAGTATTGAAGTGGTTGGATTCTGAAAGTCGGAATTTTGAAAAACTGGAATATGATGGGCGACCCCCATGCTAATAAGGTAGGAATTAAAACAAAGATAAATAATGTTCAGCTATTGGCACTTCAATAAGATATGGACATGAAAAATTCTACAACTGAAAACAGGATGAAAGTAAGTCTTTTCGAGAGAATAAGCAATTCAGGGTTTGCTCTTTTCAATTTGAATTCAGTTCGTGGGATTTTCAACTAATCAGCGCATAATAAATACGAGAATAGGATCGCTCTAAACACTTTCTTTTTTTTTCATGTTGAAGGTTAGATAAAAATTGACCCATTTAAATCACGGGCTTCTAGCCACAACTGCTCAGAATTGTTTTTGTCACATTAAGTTCAATTTATTGTTCGCTTGTAACTCTAATTGAGTCATTGAAAATCATGATGATAAATATTTACAAAACGAACATTCATAAATATGAATATAATAAATTGATTCGTTCAATAGATTGTATGAATCAATCTATCGTAAAGAGCGCAGTATAGAAAAAAAAAACAAAATCTAAAATATTGGTCTAATTGAAGTTGACATTTGCAAAAAAAGATCTTTCGCATTTTATCGGGTGTTTATGTTCAATTTTTTTCTTTATAGATAAACAATTGGATGCTAACTAACAAAATAGCCCAATCACTTTAGCATTTAAAATGAACAAATTGTGGAGGGCTATTTTTTGCTTTATGCATCAGGAGTGTCAGTCTCAAGAAAAGTTTTGAATTCGAAATATCATGTACTCGACAATCCTTTTGATATGCCGTGCTTATCTCTAATTAAGGCAATGTGTTTAAGCGGAAAAGAGTTCCTATAGAGTTCCCTCAACTACACTTGCTAGCAGTTGATCAAATACTGAACAAATAATAAAATCGCCTCTGTGCTTAACTTTAATCTTTTGCACCCATCTTTTGCGCGCGGTCTTATAAACTCCTATTGTAGTTATGGCCTTAAATTCCTGTCGTCCTACATAATTTATTTTTTTCTGTTTGGAGCCAGATTTGGGATATTTTAATTTCAGTGTTCATTTCCCTATAGATACGTGTCCGTTCGAAAATTATACTGTATGAGTATTTCAGTACATAGGTATTTACATACTATTTTTAATGATTAGATCATACGTAAATTAGTACTACACTGTATTATACAGAGGAGTACCATCAACGTTCAATTGATTTATTATATTATACTGGACTGTTTTTAGTGAAGGAAATATTTTTATTGTTATTAATATTGGTAAGAAAAACAAATTAGCCAGAAAGCTTAATTCGCTTCATCTATATACGTCCACTAAAAATATTTCTCAGAGACGGTAATATTGTGACACGTTCTACACATGTCAGAGACCTTAATTTTGGCTTCATTAAATCAAAATATTTTTATTTCGAAAAATATTCATAGGAGATCTAGTTTATTTTTTTTATATCTTTATAATAAAAATTGGCTTTTATATAATTCGTTCCATTTCTATTTTATAAGTGGTTCAAAGTGGATTTAAAGATAAATCAAGCAACAGCATGGAGTGGGTGGATTTGTTAGTTTAACTTATCCTCTATGGCTATGCGAACTATTCTTTTTTCAAATTTAGTACAGGAAGATATTTAAAAATCGTATTGTCATTAGATGCGGTTTAGTTTAAAGGCCTGAATAGACCTCGGGCGGAATGAAAATGAAATTTTTGTCCGCTGCGATTTTCTCAATGAAAATACATGCTTACTGTCGTGGAACATGTCGGTAATGATGGGGAATTCCATAAGCTACAATCCGAATATCGTCGTGCTATGTGGCTGTGATCGTTCGGTCGCCACTCTGTGAAATATACACTCATAGAGAAACGAGTTTCCAAACTCGGCACGACTCGTCGCAAGTTTATTATTCAGAAGAATATGATAAGAGATATTCTTATCGTAGAATAATAAACTAACAATGCGACTAGGAAGTGGTATGGCTGACAACCGTATCACACTCCGAATTCAGTTGTCTTGTAACGTTGATGACTAGACACGGTAGTCATCAACGCACCATGCTCCACTAGGAGTTACGGTAATGGAGAGAGACAATCCGAATATGGTTCCAACATTTTTCTCGGCCATTTTATGTATTATTTTTCGATTCCCCCGTCATTAGATATTTTCCACGGTGAAATGACCGGGGAATTGAAAAATAATACATAAAATGGCCGAGAAAAATTTTGGAACCGTATTCGGATTGTAGCTTATGGAATTCCCCATCATTTCCGACATGTTCCACGACAGTAAGCATGCATTTTCATTGAAAAAATCGCAGCGGACAAAAATTTCATTTTCATTCCACCCGAGGTCTATACTGCGCTTAATACAGGAACGTATGAAAATGAATAATACTCGTAAGAAAAGTAAATTTGATTTAAAAATTAATACAAGTGTTTATTTAATTAATTAGTGATGTATGTATGTATATATTTATACTGCTGTCATCATATTTATGCAACACAAATTTGATAGACAACAATTACCAATATGTGCTTATATGATTGGCAAGCGTTCAAATACAATAAAATTAATCAATTGCAAGCGATAGCTAGGATTCATTCAAATTGATCAATTTCAATTACAGCCACTACATCATCAATGCAAATTGATTCTGCGGATTTTAACAGAACTAGATAATTTGAATTATTTACACAGCTTAATTTAAAATTTTGTGCGGGAGAAACTAGGAATATAACTTCTTCGTCTCAATAAGCGGAAATATGACAAATTACTGTTTCAAATTTCCTAAAACATAAATTAAGCTGCCAATATGTATGCACCAAGTACCAGACTTGAACTGACATTACTGCACGTTTTTCTATAAATTCCAACCACATGTCATCAGCTTATCACGATCGTCACTTATTAGAAAAACACGTGAACTTACACAGTCATTATCACGGGTGCAATTATTACTTGTATCACTGGAAAAATGTGAATATTTTACTGATACGAGTATGTAATGTAAAGTTCTATAAAATGTATGTATGTATGGCTACATCGGTTCATGTCTATATAGTGACATCTATTAATTAAATAACCTTGACTTATAAGTAAAATTCCCGGTAGTTTTCAAACATACAAGAACTAATTGAACTAAGTGTATTTATGTACGAATACATTTAGATAAAAAAAGAATATTTTAGGTTTTGAAGTTAAAGGAAGTTAGAAAAAAATTGTGTTTACTAGTGCAAAAATGCATAAATTATTATATGATTGTATTTCCGTTTCATAAGAACAAAAAAGTGAACTCGTAATTATTTATTTTATTCATCACCCGATACAAATGCATTTTATAAATAATAATTAATGACTGCATGAATGCAATAAATATGTATATAAGTAGACTTATGTATGTATTAAAACTATACCATGCGACTTTACACGCGCAATAAAATCTAAGCGTGTACTTGAACTAACGACGCGATTCACCACAAATAAAATGCCTTTAGAAACAGAAATTTTTTTTCGCTGAGTCATATACAAGAGTCAAGAGATAATATAGGAATGTGTAAAGTGTAATATAGAAGTAACTAGAATTAATAGAAAAACGGTGGCACGTGTCGAAAGGCTTTGCTTTATTACTAACTATCGTACATGCTTTTTATGCATGCATAAAAAGTGGGCGTGAGAGTAAGTAAAGGAAAACGTCGTATATATAAGAAGATACATTCGGAAAAATAAACGTACACATTTGATCAGCTAGTTTATTGACTATTTTTAATTAACAAATTTAACGAAATGTACACTGAGAAAAAAAAGTAGACCGGTCAACTAAAAAGTAGTTGATATCGACTAAAGTTCGTCTTTGTTTTTCAGCTTATGATTGATTCTACTATGTAGTTGAAACAGCTACGAAGATATGGGTAATTTTTCTATCCCTTATTAGTTAAAAACTTAGAGCAGGTATTAATAGAAGGAGAGGGCGAAAGTCACGAATTCCAAACAAAGTGACAGCTCAGAAATGTGCCGAGAAACTAATACTACATGGGAGAGCAAGCATCTAACAGTAAAGTAGTAATTGTGTCAAAATTCGTGTGCGTTTGGTTGAATTCTTCTTCTTCTTCATTCTTTTTGTCTTTAATAGTGGTTTGTCAAAGCATGGAACTTTGTTCGAATTGAGATGTACTGTTACTCTACTTGTGTCAAATCGCTTTGTTTCACCAGTGGTGTTATTGTATTTTTCTCTCCCATGAATTTGCGCTTTCGGCACACTTTTTAAGCCACATTTCCTCTCCTTCTACTAATACCTGCTCAAAGGTTAAAAAAATCTACTAAAGTTACAAACTCAATGAATTCATTTGTAAAGATAGTTGTTTATTGTGTATAAATTGACCAATGTTAAAAAGTTAGATTGTTTTGAAGAAAAAATGTAAATGTAAACGATTGTTTGTAGTTATATTATATATTCAAATAATACACTCAACAACTGTAATGAAAGAATTCGCTAAACTTTTTTCTTTAATCTTGCGTGGTTAAATGAACGAATTTAATATTATTTTCAGCTGCGAAGATAAGAGAAATTTACTATTTCTCTTCTTAAGTAGAAATATCTAAATTTAAATTAACTATTTCACTTTAGATAAAAAAGTCTAAATCATTTTTCTCAGTGTATGTTTAAAAAATTTAATTTGAATTTAACAATTTGACCGGTTTAAATTCAGTCCGGATAAGGAATGTGTATATAGAACATGTTAACAGTCAACGCATCAAGCCAAGGTATTGCGATACAAAAAGAAAGAATTCTGTATACACTCAGAAAAAAAACTTTGAAGGAAAAATTAAACATAAAAATTTTAAAATTAAAACGACGAATTATCAATTTTTGTATGACGTACGTTATAATTAAGTTGTACTGTATAAGTTTTCGTCTTGTACGTGTCCTCTTACTTTTACTTCACTTTCAAGAGTGACTTTAACGCAATTAATTAAGTTGCGAAAATATAACCCGAAATTATGTTCAACATGAAAATAAAACCTCGCATATAAGAATTTTTCTACACCAATTTTTGGTTTATGGCCAAAATTTCCCCAGGCTCAGCAGACTTCGTAGGGGTAGCACGACTGCTCTATAAGGTCATTATAAGTTATATACAACTGATTACACGCGTGATTACACTACATGTAGTCAAACATCAGAGGGTGTGTCATTTCGTGCCTTCGTTCATGTATTGTCTATCCTATTCAATTCTCCATTACTATATTGTGCAACATTGGTTATGTGGATGAAATTACAATGAACTTATGTTATTCAATGACATTTATAATTTTGTGTATAGAAATTGCATACAGAGAATTAACTCCAATTGAGTGGAAATGCCAACAGATATGAAAATTGATAAAGTTACTCGTGTATTGTTTGTTTATTTGCGAAACGGAAACCGCAGAAATTGTAGATATTATTAGGGGATATTTCTAGAAAGTACTCATATAATAGCACAGATATTTTCTAATAATATGTACAAGTGTAATACATTGAATATTTTTTTGTAAAGGGAGTGTTTCCTCTGAATAGCCAACCATAATGGTTAGGAAATAAATTTTCAATAGACTGTATCAATTTATCGCGAGAGGTACTTCTGGCCTGACATTATGAAAATAGGCGTGTCACGCGTAGACATAGGACATTTTTGAAAAATTACTAAAAATAAGCAATGCAATGTGAAAATTCATTTTTCGCTCAGAATTTTAGATGGTTGAATTTGCATCAGGGGAATTTTGCTCAAATATCAAATCCATTTTAATCGAATGGGTTTGCTGTAGGAGGGAATAAGTATACTGGCACCAGGCCTAATATCTAACATAAGCGACGTTTTTTTCGCATCGCGGGTAAATCTGACTCGAAAAAAACGATCGCGGGTAACATCCCGGTTAAGACCAAACAGCTGACATTTGACAGTTTTTGCGCATCTTTGACTCACCTTCGTCGGCTTATTTTTAGATGTGGTGGATTTTATCACAAAAGATAATTATTTCTTTGCAAAATCTTTTCTCGTGATTTGAAAATCTCTCACATTTGGTTTGAAAAAACAAATTCCCTCAAATTTACCCTATGCGTCCGCCATCTACATTTGAGCTCTATCCCATGTAGGGTAGTTGCACGCGTGAACTTTACCTGGGTAAGTGTATTTTTTTTTATATGAAGTTCTACCCAAACCTGCACGGTATAAACACAATAAAACGTGCCTATTATCATACTAGAGGCGTTTCACACGATTCGTAGAACCTACATTTTTATGTTATATGTATTAAGCTTTTTTTGTACTAGATAGATAGATATATATTTATTTTTATCCAAAAAAAATACATTCTGTAATTATAAAAATTAGTTCCGAATGTCAAAAAAGATACAAAATACTCCGGTATAGGTAAGTTTAGTGTAACTAATAATAATAATAATCCAATAGCACGGATACTTTTCTCAAAGACAAACAAAAACAGATTGTGCCTTTAAATCCAATGAATTTGATTCAAGCACGAATTGCTCAATTTGAATATCATCAATCAAAAGGTCAACGAAACCTAACAACAATTTGTACACTCGTAAACAACAATAACAAACCTACAATAAAAAAATTAATTTTCGTATGTTGTGTTTATTAAAGAACAATTTCGCTGTTCACAAAACGTTAAACCAAAAAAAAATACACAAAAAGTTGTTACTCGTCTCTGCGGACTTTGATTCTTCACATTGCCATACCATTGTACGATTTATTGGCGGCATTTTTATAAAGCATTATTATTATCTGAAAATGATGAAAAACCAGTTCAAAACTAGTATATTCTTGTAAACGGGAGGGCGTGTCTTTTTCTTCGTCAATTATAAGTTAAACAGGAATCAGAAACATACTATAATTTAAGTATATGTTTTAAATGAAATTTAATCCATAAAAAATGTCTACCTGTATTATTTGTTACGTAAATTAAGTACGCAGTGAGATGTACCTGTTTATACGAGTAGATAGATAAATGTGCTTAAAAATAGGGCATCTCGCAGCAAACATTTATTAATTGGTAAGCTAAGATGCTTGGAAACTGTATATATTTTTCACAGGCGTCAGAAACCGCTGAAATTGTATACGAACCCCGTATTTTCCATCGAGCAATGATACTTATCGATTCATTGACTTATGGGGAGATCAACTAACTTATATTATGTCAAGTTGCCATAGATAGTAGATATGTAGATCATTCTCAGTGAGGAAACCGCATAATGTCAATGATGTGAAACTTTTCAAAATAATCCATATAAGAGGTGTGTCCCATGAAGTTTTATTCAAACAATTCGAACTAATGACAACATGGGTGCATTTGTATTAGCAAAATTCCATTTACATTATGTGAATGGCAGTTTTTTTTATAGAAGTGTTGAGATTAACAGCACGCTCTGCCGAGTTAATAATCTCCGTACACACACAACATCTGAGTGAGATCATAGTCCGTTAGAGGATCTATTTGGGACACACGATAATGCTCTTCGTTGGCGAGCGCGCTAACTACTACTCCAACCAGACTACAATAGTTTGTTAGTATAAGTACATTACAATTACCAATGGATTTTTCATTTCGAATTAAAACAAGCTTAAAATGTGTGGAGTTTAACTAATTTATTTTTCGTTTAAGGAAAAAGCAGTTTAAATTTCACATTAGTATTCTTAGGGCGGAATTCATAGTCCTCACTTATACTTAAGGGAACCCTTAAGGGACTGACCCTATTCATAGTCACTCAATCAGCAAACGCTTAAGGGTTCCCTAAAGGGTTCCCTTATTCGTTAAGGTTCATATCTAGTAACCTTATATGAATTCATATATTTGTTGACGTATCCTTATTCAAACACTTTGGAATTTTTTAAAAATTTTGAATTTTTAACTACTTGATATTTTTTTATATTTTATTTGCCACTTTCAATAGATATGACAAATAACTGAATCGTTTATTTAATGAGGCAACGCCCTAATAAGTGATTACTATGAATACGAAGCTCCCTTAAGGGCTCACTTATATAGAGAAACCCCTTATTCCTTAAGGGAATCCTTAATACTTAAGTGGGGACTATGAATTCCGCCCTAAATCACTAATAGTTTCTGTTTTTTTATGCATACGATTTTTTTTTTTGCAAAAAACCGGACATAGGGACTTCCGTTTTAAACTATAACACATCTTCTCTGCATGTATCTGTGTAATATATTGAAATTCTTAATGCATGTTTTAAAAACGTTTCACAACATTATCAAAGTCACACGATGCTCAATATGTTTTGACAATGTATTATCAAAATATTGCAGCATTGTGTAGCATTTTCTTCGATAAGAAGAACGAAGAGAACCTTGTTGACCCTGTCGGGCGTCGATTCAGTAAAAAATTTATTATCATTCCATAATGAATGTAACTGAACTGTGCATGACCCCTACTAGACCATAATGGGCTTACATAATGTGTGCTCTGCACATTTGAATATTTACGACCGCTTAGAGATTGTTTTTCTATCAAGTAGGCTGATCTATTTTATTATGTTTAAGCGGTACTTTTTGATGTTTGGAAAATTTTTAAAGGTAATGGGAAAAAACTGGAAAAAACGATGGAATTCTCGTTGTACGAGTTTCTATGCATTTATAGGTAAATCAGTAGATATACATATGTAGGTACATACATTGGGAGTTTTCAGCTATTATTTCGAAATATTCAGAAAAAGTTCAAAATGAATAAATTGCAGGTAAACTGCATCGAAGATGCGTAGGAAATTAACGAAAATTACAAAAGTCCGAATCATCAATAAACAATTGTTTTTTGTCATAGAAAAAACTTAATTCTCCTTTACTTTGTTGATTTTAACCGAAATGGCACCGGCCAGGATTGTACTGCACTGCATATTCTTAGCAAGTAATATTGATATTTCGTGATATCCGCAACTTGAATTTCGTCATCGGTGGTTTCAATAGCTTAAGTGAGCAGTAAACACGTATCTATAAAAGATTATTCTTTCTCAATATCAAAACCAGACAACAAAATACAGCCCAAATAGAGCCCTGCAAATGTTGGACGAAGATCCGTTTTTTGACAAACAAATCTTAACACAGAAGGATTAATTTTAGCTCAATGGCCAGTATTGGAATGAGGATGAATGACGACCACCCGCAACCAGGAATCATTGTATCCATACAAAGACTAACTGGCTGGTGCGGTTTGTATCAGAATCGCGATCTAATACGTCATTTTCAATTAACCATATCAGGCAGAAGATTTTTGATTTTTTTCTTGTCCTAAAATATTCTTAGTGGTCTTCATTAAACCAATTTGGTTGGAGCGATTTGTTTTAACGAAAAAATTAAACAGCGGAATATCTCCTCAAAACATTTGAGGGTAAAAAGGTATTGGAAAACAAGCTACAATTAATTAACAAAATTTCAAAATTTCGATATCCGCGATCCATTTTTCCAACCGACACACCTCCCTTGGGGGCGCGGCCCACGGTTTGGGTGTCATTGAGCTAGATAGACAGTCGTCATGGTGGGTCATATTCCTATACTCGCCAATCGTAAGTGCGTCCTAGCCCTTAAATTTCCACGGTTAGGTAGGTAGTAAATAGCTACATGTTCAGTCTTAAGGGCACATCAAAGATTCAGTTAACATTTATCAGAGATTTTGTGACAGCGCTGCTAGACGGAAAAAAATGGGCTTACTAAACTTAAAAAACTTCTTTCTTATTCCAAGAAATTCTCAAAATACAGAAAAAAAATTTTCAGTGTACTAGCTTTTATAACATGCGTGTGAGGAGAGCCTTAGAGCGACAAGCGATTTACTGTAATTACTTGATGTTGCTTGGCAAGGCATAGGAGGAGGATCCATAAGTAAGAGGCACTATTTCAACTGTTAGTATTTTACACAATTCCCAACATTTTTTTCTCAAAACAACTCATTTTTTTATCAAATTAAATAAACTTAAAAACAAATATTTACCTTAGCGGCATTACTTTCAGTATCAACTTTTACAACACCCATGTCAACAAAATTGGTTGCGGTTCGTATCTAGATGCAATTCGCACAATCCGATTGTTTTCTTGCGAAAACAATAGAACGAAATTATTCTTTGAACAAGAAAGTTATTGGATCGCTTAATTAGATCGTTAAACACTCAATTCAATTGACATCAATTAACAACAAGACACAATATTTTGTATTGACTGTAGATGTAGAGTCCGTGAAAATGTTGTCACTGTTACATAAACTTGAATAAGCAAAATAAATTTGTTCCCAGTATGATTCAACTATTCAAGTATAATTCAGAAAAGCACTAATTAGAACACACGCGATCACTTCTTTTTTGCAATAGAATCGTTTGCCTTTTGCGCGTAATTAGTTGCAGTACAGAGGTCTCTATAACGGTCGTTATGGCAAATTTTCCAAATTGACAAAAATTTCTATTTAACCGCAACGAGCGACATTTGCCTTATACACAAAATTACTGTAAATTTCAGAGCACTAATATAAAATAATTTTTTGTTTTAAACCGGATCATCAGTCACATTTCCATTAAATTAAATTGAATTAAATTGTCAATTTAAATATTTAAATTGGTTTTCCACTAAATTTGTCTCCCGATTAACTTTGATATTAAAAATATGTATTTTAAACTTGATTGTGGCAATTTATGTTTATTATGTGAAATACAAAAATATCTCTCTTTCTTCACAAAACGTATTGTCAAGCGGACGCGCTGAAAGATACTGTTGCGTTGAACTTACTGATTCCGTTTCAAAAGGCACAGACACTGCTTCTGCTGCAAAACGGCCTAGGTCTAGGCTGAGGCTATAGCTAGACGGGCTAGCTTTTTAGAGTCGCGATCGTATGCCAAAGCTAGCTAAATATGTGTCTGTTATTTTGGTATGTATAGATTCTCTACTCTACAGACCATAATACATACTACGACTACGAGTAATAAATATTACTGAGTTGGAGGCGCGATATACTAATGGACGTGGCGATGAAACGGAAAGCTTCTTGTCTATACATTTTGTAGAGTAAGAGTTTGTCATGTATGCCGAATGCACACACTACGACAGATAAGATGGAAATATATTTTATTTTTTATGGGACTAGAATGTATTGGGTGTGTTACATATTCAGCGCCTCAAGAATGAAGTAGCTGGAGTAATGATGATGATGTGTTAGACGGCTAGTTAGCTAGTAGTAGTTTATTTCTATGTCGTCACTGTGAAAACCGTTTCTCAGTAAAAAAAAATAATAAAATGTAAACGTCGGTGAAAAATCAAACTGAGTCTATTGCTGCCCAAAAATAATACATATTTTTTAATAAATAGATTAGGTCGTTCACTTTTTTAGACAGTTTTTATTACCTATTTATCTTGGAAACAAATACTGCACATCTATCCATCATAGCCATATTCAACTTAAGACATTTCAAATAAAAACTATTATTGCTTTAATTTCTAAAATGTTAAAACCCCATTACATTGG
This sequence comes from Microchrysa polita, assembly GCA_949715475.1. NCBI lineage: Eukaryota > Metazoa > Arthropoda > Insecta > Diptera > Stratiomyidae > Microchrysa > Microchrysa polita. The sequence continues at coordinate 124,896,158 of OX454415.1, read as the reverse complement.
GCGCTATTACACAGTCATATATTGGTAATATATTTATAATAAAAAAACTAGATCACGCGGATAGCTGTGCGCAAATTTTTCGTTCTGCGCATCTACGTCACAATAGACCTATAGTATATGGGTAGTATACGAGAATTGTTAAGTTCACGAACAAATTTGTAAAGAAAAGTGTAATTGCTGTTTAGACGGCCGCAAATTTTGTATATTCTGGAGGTGAGGATTTGTTAAGTTAAATGCCGAAGGGAAGCCCCGGAAAATGATTGCTCAGCCGTAATACAAATGATTTTGTCGCATGGAATTTTTTCGATTTTGTAGAAAAAAAAAAACAAATTCATCTACAAATTAAACAAAAAGAGGCCTCGCAAGAAACATTACTTTATCCCTTGTTATACAGGGTGTCGAGAAAGTATCGGATAAACACAGTAGAAATTTTTCCTCATGTTTTCTGGTAACATTATGCAAATATTGCCAAAAAAATCCTTAGTTTTGTTAAGATATGATCCTAAGGCTGTGCGCCAATTTTTTAAATAATCTTACAAGCACCTACCTCACTTTGGTGTGCGTTCCGTACACCTTTTATTGGAAACAACATCGGAAATAAATTTCTTGTGCGTTTGTTCGGCTGTTTGCGGACACCCTTTGTATAACATTCAATTTAAAGAAAAACAAAAAACATTCTTATATGTATCTGTTATACAGGGTGTCAGGAAACTTCCGCATAAACGCACCGGATTGTGATTCCTCATGCAATTTTCAGCAAAAAAGTTGTGAGGAATATATACCCCCAATTCTTAACCCGTTAGCTGCTTTTACATATTTCTTTGTTATTGCTTTTGAATCATTTAACGGGGACAGAATGCTCAATGCAAAAAACCATATTGGTCAACCCTCTCAAATTAATTGTTATTTTAAATTTATAATCTAAAATAATCGATTATGACGTAATATTATGCAGTTTTCATATCTTTTTGTAGGTGCTCTCTTCTATTTCTTTATTTAGTTTCCTGATTTAAAAAAAAAACATTGTCGCTCGAAAGAACAATTTTTTAACCTTACTATTACAATGAATATGGGTAGATTGGTCAACATCCTTTTATAGTAGTATAGTACAATTGGCTCAAAAAATACCCAAACCCAAACATTCAAAACAAAAAGAAATTTTTGATGCCAAATTGTTCAATACACTGCCAAGTATACACAGTAAAAAAGTTACACTACATTGCGTCATGGGTTAAGAGGGGAAAGGGTGGCAAAGGCGTAAAAATTCAGGTTTTTTGCAAATATCTGGAAAACTGTGTGTCTGACCGCAAAACGTCTTGAGAAAGAAATTAAGTACATAAAATTATAGCACTAGGTATGAGTGTATACCTTATACTTATGTACAGACCTAAAATGCGCATAAAACCGAAAATATTCAATTTCATTTTTTCAGGGGGGAGGAGTATATAATTTTCATACATATTTCGAAAAATATTTGCGAATTAGATTTGAGAATTCCGAAAACAAGAAAGAAACATTTCCTTAATGTAGTCAGCTCATTTTTCTCATGCCTTTAAAAACAAAGGACTTTTGAATGATTGACATCAGTCTGGTCGAACTATCTTCTTTTTATATAAAAACGGAACGTGATTTCTTTGTAACGCAAAAATTTTAAAACCGGTTTGGATGATTCTTTTTTGTTAAATCCGTCTTACGCTGGAGAAGGTTTAAGCACCGAGAAAATTTTGAAAATCTCAAAGGATGTGGCGGTAAATCGAAATGCCTTTTTGTATGAGAGTCACCTGTTGCAATCATGTTTTCGTCGATCACATTTGAATTAAATAAAAATATTAAGTCCTTAGTAAAGCCGTAAAGCTATAAGAAATTGTCACTGAAACTATGTACATATATAAAAATATACACGGCACACTGTACAAAAGGAATTAACATTTCATAGCTTCGAAAGTCGACAAATTGCCTTTTTGGAACGAGGCCTGAAGAAGTGCAGGTAAATTTTATGGTACACTGTCAACAAGTTCTTATATACGTCATCGAAAAAACGACCAGATTTAGGTCGTTGCAGTTAGTCAAGAAGGCGTCATACAAATTTTCATTGGCAACGATTAATAACCAACCACTCTGCTACATCCAACAACCAACGTAAGCGAGCACGACAATGACAACATGATGTATTTCGTACAACTGCAACTTCGGTAGTCCTAGAACGAGCTGCCTTTAACTACAATCCTGAAATCGATTATAGTTCCGATATAGCTCATGTCACCAATAAAGGTAAAAACAATTTGACTATTTTTAGTTGTCGTTGAAACGTTGAGACTATACACCAATTGATTGCATATAAAAGGTGGTATAGGGTAATATGAAGTTCGCTGGGAGTGTTAAATAAAACGTTGAAATTGACCGCGTCCTCCAGGTCTCCCAATTCGACAAGAAGTATGTCCCGAGAATCGATTCTGTCTGATAAGTCTGGACAAGCAACTAAAAAGAAAATACTCTGCACTGCGATCACATCCCCGCAGTTTCTGCAGAGATCATTATACGGAAGGTGAAGCCTTCTGGCTTAAGGGGATGGTTGAAGTGAGCGGAGTGAGCACAGTTTGTTCTTAATATAATTGTCATTAATATGTCGGTAGGAAGGATTTTTTTTTTAAATTCCATACAGCTTTACTCTTATAATAACTTGTACTCTTATAATATCACCTTACAGAATGCCAGCTTTGTCTTTCGTAGTAAAAACAAAAATCTGGTGTGCTAAGCTAATAGTTTTGCGTGATACCAATTCAACGCCTTGTATGGACAAGCACAGAAAAATATAATGCAATCTTTACAAAAGGAATACTGCACTCTCTGCAACAGTAGCTGTATTAATTCAAAAACACGAGTAGCTTCACCCAGTTAAACCACAGTTTATTTTATGTATTCATATATGTATACATGTATTTCGGAAGCTATCTACTTCCTTCCTCAGTATGTAAGCTACTAACAACAATGGCAAACCTAACCTGCTTATAACTAACTTAAATTCCTATTCACTTTTAGGCAGGTAAACCAGGATCACAAACTTATGCTTTTAAGGGCGGTTTTTATGATTCTAGTTTCCCCTACCTGTTACGATATCCTGCGGAGATTTTAATTAGTTTTGATGGGCAATTTCCTTCCTTAAGAAGTTTATTAGCGTCCTCGCGTATTATTTCCAGGCTCTCCCACTCGTCCAAGGTGTAGGTTTTCGGGATGCTTCGTATAACCTCCAAGTTGCTGATGTTAACGGCATGGTCTTCCTCCACTATGTGCGCAGCGACTGATGATCGGATGATTCTACCTGGATGACGTCTGGCATTTTCGGCTTCTCGGATGTGCTCGTTGAATCTGGTCGTCACTAATCGCTTCGTCTGCCCTATGTAGCATTTTTGGCAATCCTCGCAATTGATCCTGTAGATACCGCTCTTTTCCTCGATTTGCAAATGGTCCTTGGGGCTGCCTAGTACCGACCGAAGTGATGCACTCCTACTTGATCCTACAACCTGGAAGTTGAAAGAAGCCAAGAACCGTTTAATTTTTAAGAACATGCCCGAGTTGGGGATACTGATTCGCTTTGGGGACTCCTCAGTAGCCTGGGTGAACAATGTCGTGTGTGTGTTTCTGTTCAACCGCATGATCTTCCGACTAATCACTCGCTCGATGTCCGTCGCATTATACCCGTTCTTTATCGCGGTGTCTACTATGAACTGGCGTTCTTTGGTAAATCCCGCGTTTGATAAGGGGTAAGTGACCAGTCGGTGGACCATGCTGTTATATGCCGCCATTTTTTGGGAGTGTGTATGGTTTGATGTAGCTGGTATTGTTCGCTGGGTAGCAGTTGGTTTTCGATAGATCTCAAATTCTAGTGCGCCATTGTTATTGAGAATCATCAAGTCCAAGAATGGTATTGCTCCATCTTTTTCCATCTCAGTAGTGAATGTAATTCTTGGGTGAATACCATTAATACTAGAGAGGACTTGGTCAATTTGATCCCTTTTAACTATGGCGAACACGTCATCGACATATCTAAACCATACCCTAGGCATGATTCCCTTAGCCTCAATATCCTCCTCGATTGACGCCATGAACATCTCCGTAAGCAGCGGTGAGAGTGGGTTTCCCATTGCTACTCCAGATGTAGTCTTGTAGTAAGCACCCCGGAATGTGAAGTAGTTCTCATTCATACATAGCCGTGCTAGCATTGTATAGATTTTGACTTTCTTCTTCCATTCCGAGTCGCCACCAAACCTGTTCAGCCATCGCTCGAGTTGGTAGATGGATTGGTTAACCGGCGTGTTTGGGAATAATGCCTTCACATCAAAAGAAACCATAGACTCGTCCCCTTGAGTGCGATCGACTGTCTGCAGCCTGCCAATGAGTTCCTGGGAGTTCTTCACTGCATATTTACTGTGAGTATTTCCCAGTAAGGCAAACTCCTTAAAAAGCCACTTTGCGATGTTATAGGTTGGTGAGTTCGAATCGGCAATAATTTCCCTCATCTCGTCACCTTCCTTGTGGATCTTTGGTTGGCATCTGATTCGGGGCAGAGAGGGGTTTGGCATGCGCAGTCGAGTCATCCCGTCGAACACAGCACTAGCTTCTTTTAAGGCGCTCTCAACTCTTGCTATCGAGCGAGGTAGCGGGTTAATCCTTAATTTGAAGAAGTCGCCGTTCGACAGTTTCGACTCGACCGCACTGTCATAATCCGCTCTGTCCATCACAACGACACTGTTCCCTTTGTCAGCCTTCACGAAATATACCGGTTTCTGGCGAAGCTGTTGTAGGGTTTGTATGTCGCGGTTATTGAGTTTTTCGCGGTTCGCGTTTCGTAATATTTTCGCGATTCCCGATCTAATTTCATCTTTCGAGTCGATTACAATTCGTTTAATGCCCGCTTCAATTTTTACGACCGTTTCCTCTATGGGATTTCGAGGGGGGAGCGCGAATGCTAAACCGTTGTTTAACATTTTGATTTCGTTTTCGGCGAAGTCGACCGACGATTTGTTTATTACGAAGTTATCTAATACCGCGACCTCTGGAGTAGGCATATGTACGGGCTGGTTAGTTTGCCTCAACACCGACCATTTCTTGTTTAATATCCGCCGTTTTCGTATTATTTCACATTCGTACGCGCGATGTAGCTTACCGGTTATTTCGTTTATGCACGCGCCGTTCTTTGTTGCATCTTTTGCGATTTGTAGATGACTGCTATATGATCTGAGTGTTAGATCCGCCTGTTTCGCGTATAGTGAGTTTAATAGTTAAAAGGGATCAAATTGACCAAGTCCTCTCTAGTATTAATGGTATTCACCCAAGAATTACATTCACTACTGAGATGGAAAAAGATGGAGCAATACCATTCTTGGACTTGATGATTCTCAATAACAATGGCGCACTAGAATTTGAGATCTATCGAAAACCAACTGCTACCCAGCGAACAATACCAGCTACATCAAACCATACACACTCCCAAAAAATGGCGGCATATAACAGCATGGTCCACCGACTGGTCACTTACCCCTTATCAAACGCGGGATTTACCAAAGAACGCCAGTTCATAGTAGACACCGCGATAAAGAACGGGTATAATGCGACGGACATCGAGCGAGTGATTAGTCGGAAGATCATGCGGTTGAACAGAAACACACACACGACATTGTTCACCCAGGCTACTGAGGAGCCCCCAAAGCGAATCGGTATCCCCAACTCGGGCATGTTCTTAAAAATTAAACGGTTCTTGGCTTCTTTCAACTTCCAGGTTGTAGGATCAAGTAGGAGTGCATCACTTCGGTCGGTACTAGGCAGCCCCAAGGACCATTTGCAAATCGAGGAAAAGAGCGGTATCTACAGGATCAATTGCGAGGATTGCCAAAAATGCTACATAGGGCAGACGAAGCGATTAGTGACGACCAGATTCAACGAGCACATCCGAGAAGCCGAAAATGCCAGACGTCATCCAGGTAGAATCATCCGATCATCAGTCGCTGCGCACATAGTGGAGGAAGACCATGCCGTTAACATCAGCAACTTGGAGGTTATACGAAGCATCCCGAAAACCTACACCTTGGACGAGTGGGAGAGCCTGGAAATAATACGCGAGGACGCTAATAAACTTCTTAACACGGATCAAGGAAATTGCCCATCAAAACTAATTAAAATCGCCGCAGGATATCGTAACAGGTAGGGGAAACTAGAATCATAAAAACCGCCCTTAAAAGCATAAGTTTGTGATCCTGGTTTACCTGCCTAAAAGTGAATAGGAATTTAAGTTAGTTATAAGCAGGTTAGGTTTGCCATTGTTGTTAGTAGCTTACATACTGAGGAAGGAAGTAGATAGCTTCCGAAATACATGTATATATGAATACATAAAATAAACTGTGGTTTAACTGGGTGAAGCTACTCGTGTTTTTGAATTATTTCGAAACGACCACAGACAGCGGACGACTTAAATATTTATTAGTAGCTGTATTCAAACAGCACGCATATCTGCAGTAGACGAGAAACTCATGGTGGCAGTAGGTCCTGCTAACGGAATCCCTCCATGAACATCCTAAAATAATTACTTAACTGGCTTCATAGAAAAGTCAAAATTTGACATTGAATATCTGGAGAACCGTTACGATTTCGCAAAAAAGGATTGCACATTCGGTCGTGTCAGGCTAATATTAACACGGGGTGGCATCATCAAAATTTGGCGCCGCAGATATTGAAATCTCCCCTAGACGACTTGATTTTGGGGCGATTGTTCATTCCGAATTTGGGGCGATAGTTCTAATGAACTATTGCCCCCAAATTGGGGCGATAGTTCATACATTTTGGGGCGGTAGTTCATTTTATTTTGGGGCAAAAGTTCATTGTGAACTATCACCCAAAAATTGAGGCGATTCATGTAAGTAGGTGAAACTACACGGGGAACAAAAACACGAGAACAAAACCGGTTTTTATATGAAAATTTAGTTTTTCCTTGCCTTGCCTCTCACGAATCTCTTCTAAAACAAACAAATCTTGTTCTTGTTGGCGTGTAGACAGGCCCAGTGAAAAGAAGGAAGAAATACTGCAGTCTGCAACTTACAATAAGGCAATTCTTGGACATGGCTGCGAAAACTCAGTAGAACTGCCAGGGACGCGATTTTAGGAAATAGCGTCGAACTTCTATCAGGTCCACGGGGTAATACACGGGAGAAAAATTTTTACACTTTTTTCTGTTTTTTTTTTTTTAAATCTTGCACCTAATTTATAGTAAAACGGCGTCGCTGATTCCAAAAATGCAGTCTGTTTTTCCCCTATACGTCAGGTTTTTGAGATAACGGGGTTTTTTGAATTTTACGGAAAATTACCCCCTTAAATAAAAACTTTTTTTAAAAGCTACGAGGTTGCATCCTTGTGCAGGACCTTCTAGTACTTGTATACAATAAAATTAAATAAATAAATGAAAGTAATTTGTCGCGACCTGGATTTTTGTTAAAAGTTGTGAAATTCTTCGGCCATTTTTAAGTCTTTTTTAATCAAAAAAATGTATTTAAAAGCCTCCGTTCGAGTATATAACCCTCTTAACTTGTGTAATGGAAGCCTCTACTATCTCTTGTCGAAAGTGTCTCCAACACCCGGAGTCAGTTTGCTATATATGTGGCAGTTATACATTTCTAAGTCAAAGGGCAAAAAATAGGCCCCTTTGCCCACCAGGCATATCATATGTGTAGACCTCAAGACCTTCTCGGTTAGCAACGTGGATTTACAAAATATCCGTGCGTTTTGTGTATGTGGGATAGCAGAACTCGCGATAACCATTGGATACAAAGGAATTGGCCCCCGAGATCTGATCTGAAGGCTGGTGATCAAAATATTGTTCATGAACCGCTTGTGGACCGACAAAAAACATTTTCCCGCCGTTGCATATAAAACTAGGCCTGGCGAAACAATTTGTAAAAGCCTTACCAACAGATGGAAACTATTTTAAATATATGCTGTCGGCCCTTCCTGCGCTATCATACGAGAAAATAAAGGCTGGAGTATTTGACGGTCCACAAATTCGGCAGCTTCTCAGCGATACAAATTTTATGGAATCAATGAAAGAAAATGAAAAGACAGCATGGCTGGCATTTGAGAATATAGTCAACAACTTTCTAGGCAATATAAGTGCATCGAATTATGCGATAGTAGTCGAGCAACTATTGAACAGTTTTCAAAGGCTTAGCTGCAACATGAGCATCAAAGTTCATTTTTTACACAGTCATTTAGATGAATTTCTGGAAAATCTTGGAGCTGTGAGTAATGAGCAAGGAGAGCGATTTCTTCAAGATTTAAAAATCATGGAAAGTCGATATCAAGGCAGATGGGATGCGAATATGATGGCGGACTATTGATGGGGCATAAAACGGGACTGTCCGGAAATTGAACACTCCAGAAAAAGCTACAAACGAAAATGTTTGCCATAATTTTTTTTTAATTCTTAGGTAATGTTGTTAGGATATAAAATCAATATTTACAAACAAAAAATTTTTAGCGAGTTTCGTTTGTTTTGATTTCAATGAAGGGAAGGTTTGTATGAGGGCCAAAATTTGAGCCCCCTGTATCTCAAAAACGTATAGGAGAAAAACGGTTAGCGTTTCCGGATTCTACGACCAAAAATTAGCTAGAAATGAATATCAAATCTAAATAAACAAAATGCTGTTCCCCTGTGAATAGGAGAGAAGTTGAAGGTGCTGGAGGTTTTGTTAGAAAAATTTTCTGTTACGTCTCTCGTTATACACAAACAAAATCCTAAAGTTTCTTTGACTTGGAAATTTATGCATTTATACACAATTTTTTGTACATACTTTTTGTGCCAAATTTTTAATGTAAAGAGTCGAAAAAGAAATCAAATATTCGGTCACAAACTTAAAGACTGATTTTGCTAACTTGAAGAGTCTGAACACTAGCTTTAGTTTCAAAATATTCAAAGCTTGACCAAAATTGTCAAACAGTCGGATTTTTAGCGAGGATTTTTGTTTTTGGACAAAAATTTCTAAAGATTATTGAGAATATGAAGGGTTTATTCGAATATGGTTATTGTAAGTAGCTATACATTATCCCCAAATATGTAATAATTGGTATGTTATGTGGAGAACCACTGAAGGAAGGAATATCTCCCGTAGAAATACATATCAATTTTGTTTCATTTAGATTTATTTTTGTGTTGGGTGAAGATGTGTTCCTTCTTTTATGTTTTGATTTAATAATAAAAATCAAAAACAAAACATGCAACTACTGATTGGAATCCCTTCGTGACTTTTGGGCCTCCTTGTATTTTCTCAATACGCGCCCACAAATTATAATTCTGTATATTCCACAATACATATTATGACGCAAGATTTTGAATCACCTAAATTACTGATTGATTCTAATTACCGTACGTTTTGTAAAATTATGTTCCGTATATATGCATAACGTAATTTTCATACATTATGAATTATGACAAACTCCGGTACTTACCTGTAAAGATAGAAAAATAGATTAACATTAGTATAAACATTATTAAAAGTGAGTAATATTACACGTGATTTTGATCTAGATATTTTTCAAAATTTGTTGCAATGCATCTAATCACATATTTTAAAGAAACAAACGATGAAATAAATTGTAATGCATTCATAGGTGACGACAGACGAATTCACTAACATACTGGTACACCACAATATAGGAAATTCTCAGATGTGTGTATATGTAGATCTTTCAGAAAACATGCCAAATGCCGACAAGGAACACATGTGGCATTCAAAATTCTAAAATTGTTCAGGAGATATTTTTAGTTCTTCTAAACATGAGTGTGAATATCGTCACTGCGCGACTGCTTTAAAAATGACAGTGTTGTGTCTTACAAATACACAACTTTTGCTTCTTTATATAGGTACAATACCGACACAAATTTGGAATACGGACAGTGTGGCCGAAAAATAAAAAAGAATCATCTTGCAACCATTTATTAACAAAATACATATTTCTGGATGCGCCAAGATCAACTGACAAAATCGTATATAAAATCTGAACTTTGTCATGTGACGAGAATTATCATCTGTTCGAATGTTCTTGGTCCAATTTGTGTATGGATATCTATAGATTTTTTCTTTCGTTTCTCAAGAAACGATTAATTACGACTTTTATATTTTGGAAATTTCCGTTTCGTTTGACACTTCTCGTGACTCTTCTGGCTGCCCACCCACTCGAGTGGGTGTGTATGGAAGGCTTGTACATTTTGGGTGTAATAAACGGCTTCTTTTTGATAGGGATGAAGATTTTATAGAAAAAAATGAATGGCGATGACGTCTGAAGACAATTTTTTTGTTGCTGATTTAATTTAAATATTGACGTCAGGATAAAACGTGTATTGGCAAGGCGAATGAGGCGTCTATACACATAAGCATTGCAGAATACATAATAAATAATACTGTATTGTGATCGTCTTTAATATAGCGCGTTACATACTCGTATAAAAATAAAAGAGCAGCTATCATACAATATCGAACAATTTGTTTTGAATTTATGTATTTTTTCTATGTGTGATATCTAACTATAAACAAAGTATGGGCGCTGTATACTCAATTTCTCATCATGTTCATATCCAGGTGTTTCATTCTTTTAATCTTAAATTAAACCAAACATTCCATTACCCGTACATACAAGCATCAGCCAAAATCACAGATCGTACAGAACAGATTAAAAATAAATGCAAAATTTTTACAATGTCCGTCAAAGTTTCTCAGAACGTAATGCGAACAAACTGATCAGACTCTATGCAAGGTGTTTTCCTTCGTACATTACGCTCGGCCGAATAATAATATAAATCTGGAGCAACTTGCATTAAAAAAACGCCGAAACGTTGTTAAAAACTAAGTCAAGGCCATATTCGTAGCACAATCCTAAATAAAAATAAAAACATAAGCAATACGTTAGTATATGTCTGACGGTGTTCATAACAAAATTCGGACACAGACAAGATTAAATTTGGCAAATTTAGATAAATTAATACTCAACTCAAGTTTCGTGTGCAGATATGAATGAATGTCAAAAATATTAAAATTAAGAATATAAATACATAATGTACAATTGAAGCTATTATTTAGAGTAGCACGAGTATTACATACACAAAACTGTTCAATTTATCGCATCAATCTGTTTATTTTCAAAAGGTCAAAGTCCATACATTTAAATCGCATTTATTTAGTGCGAAATAATGACTTCATATTTCCAGTAATAAGAACGTAATGTACAATAATGTGGGGTAGTCTTTGTTTACCAGAGTATAGTATGCGTAAAAAATGATTCTCAATCAAATAAGGGGGATTTTTTTATGAGTATAAAATAAACATGTTATTGCAATATCATATAAGTCAATGAAATTTCCCCAAGCGAAACTAATTAATAAGAATTATTTTTAATAATATAAATATAACTGAACCGGAAGGTTAGGTTAGGTACAGGGGCCGCTAGGTTTACGCCCAGCGCACTTAGACCAATACATACTTGGTCCTTTGTGATACCTCTGATAGAATTCAAGTCTGTACTAGCCCTTTTAAGCTGAGAGCCAGCCCGAGCTAACAATAAAAATGTTGAGCAGTATTGGGCTCACATCACGAAGATCGTTCGTATCATAGAACGAGACCGAGTTCTAATCGTGCGAATAGCACGATAAGTGTATATCCTATACCCATGTACAGACCTAGAAAGCACGAAAAACCAAAATATTCAATTTCATATTTTTTGTTGAGGAAGGAGGGGTAGATGGGTCGGTCCTGGCACATCTTTATTATCTTATCAAGGCATCCAACGGCTACCATTTGATACTATTTTGAAGTTTTTCGCGACATTCTGTCAAAAGATATGGCTGAATATAACTTTGTAGGGGAGGTAAGGGTAGGGGTAGTCGGACATATTCCACTTTCTATCAACTCAAAGTATATGTCAGAATGAGACATTGATCAAAATTTCAAGTCGATAGCGATATTCTGCCGAAAGTTATGACCGAATTAAAATATCAAGGAGGGGTAGTTTGTATGGGAGGTAGGATAACCCGTCGTCCGATTTGGCCCATTTTCAATACCGTCCAAGATTTTAGCAAAACAAACATTTGACCAAAATTTCAAACCGCTTCCTTCATTATTTCGGGAGTTATCGTGCTAACAGACAGACACACGGACAGACAGACATGGCTTATTCGATTCAGGGACCGACCCTGATCATTTATATATATACTTTGCCATACCTCCGGAGGCTCCTTTGAGGTGTTACATAATATAGGCGTAACAAAAACAATATACCCTATATCATCTTATGGGTATATAGGGTATAAATATCTGGAACCAAGAAAACGGCTTTGATTTTCGGCCACAGGGCAGTGACAAAGTAAGTGGTGTTACTTTCTCTTCCTCATCTTCGTCAACACAACTTCTACAGAAGACAAAATATGGTGGATCGACCAATGTCTCGTTTTGGCCATATCAACCTCGTCGTACAACCATCTTGCGTTGGTCCAGCGTTCTACAGCGGTTTTTATTACTAATGCACAAGCCGCAAGCAAATTCGCGCAAAGTCGTCTGCAAAGCCACTATGACCTGCGATATTCAGCATAGGGTAATATTGAAGAAACGACCAATCTCTGTAAGTACTAAGCGGCACTTCTCAATGATCTTTGATGTGGTTAGCACTGATTCTAGTGATATGATAGCAGCCTGACTGTCGGTAAAGAGAATAACGTTCCTTCCCAACCAATTTAGGGCCTCCAAAAGAGCTGAGACCTCTGCTTACAGAACACTGCAGAAGTTAGTATACTCCGATACCAACTCCTGCATTCTTCTTAGACTCATTAGTATAAATTGAAATGGTTACACTGGAGAGGGGTATGCTATTGTCCCAAGCTTCCCTCGACGGAATCAGGCTACAATGGTGTCTTCCAAATAGGTATTTGGGAACAGTGTAGTCATCTGCTGGGGGCAGGTTAAAGTTACGAAGAATCGTTGAGTGCTCATAGTCTAGCGTTCGCCACAGGTCGGTTTCACGTAGACGCGAGGCTGTGTATTGCGCCATCCGTTGAACGAAGATGTCCAGTGGCAATAGATATGGTCCTAGATCTAATCCCAATAAAGGTGTTGTATGAACATCTCCTGTTATGAGAAGAGAAGCCAACTTTTGAACTTTGACGAGCAAATTATAATAGGTGGTGGTGCTTAGTGCCGTCCACAACACGCTAACTCCATAAAATGAAATAGACCGCGCCGCAAAGTAGCCGTTACAGCCAATACACAACTTTTGGCTTTATGCTGCACGTTGTCCCGATTGCTTTCCTGCACGAGTACAGTGCCACAGTAGCTTTGTTCACCCTTTCTTCGATGTTGTAAAAAAGAAAATACACTGCGTGATACAGTGGCGCAACCAGGATCTTGTCCTGAAGGGGCCAGGGCCATTCATATTACTGAGTTTGAGTTTGCCTCCGAAGGTTTGATTATGGTCCTATTTCCCAGTATTGACGCTATTCATTGGTTTTAAGACTCCAATTGCAATCCTGTGTGAAAACGTTTTTTTATCTTGTTTTTACGAATTTAATTTGGACTGAAAATACGGGGAATTTTATATGAAAAAAGCTTTTAACACAAAGGGTACTGACAATAATGACAATGCCCTATATGCAAGGGAGTTGAGTACTGTTTGATTGTCCCAGATTTGCAAATAACCGCAGCCAATTGGAAGCGGAACTGGGAGAAGATATGTTGGTATCAGAAGATGGCTGTTTCCGTAAGGAAGGCTATTTGTCCAAATCACATGGAGCTACTGGAGCTACAGAGGAGGGAGCGGCTATCCGCGTTGATGATGGCTAATAAACCGAATCTGGTGCTAGTTTGGCAAAAATCCGACATAACTGCTTGCTGGCGGGTCTTTGCTACTCAGCATGTATCAGTATATTTTGAAGATTTCCGATCTCTATATGAGAAAGACAAAAATGAAGAATGGAGTGCTGGGCTGTATCCAAAGATCTTCCCTTAAACTAAGCATGCTGTGAGCTTAATAACATTTATAATTTGGCAATTGTATCCTTATACCTCGAAAAAGGAAATTGTTTTATCTTAGTTTTTTTTTTAATTTATGATTTTAGCAAAGTGGAAAAATATTAAATTTGCTCTTCGCTCCACTGGGAATACCAGGCACCTATCGATTCGTAGTCTATCGATACGTAGTTCGTAGACCTTAGCCATTTGAATTACAAAAAAAAAAGCAAATAGAAAATGAGTCGCTTTATTTTTTGACAATAGTATTTTAGGAAGCCGTAAAAGCACTACAAATGTTAAATATAAATTTCTTTGCCGGCGTATTCGATTAATTTAAGGCAGAAAAAATAGATCCAATCATAATTCATAAATCATAGCTTTATTATTACTAATTTCAAGAGGTGCAATGCAGAGTGGTGCACTACAACGGCTTTTAGAACTTGCTAGAATTATCTAATTTCATAATTTGTTCGATATGAGAAATATACCATCCTTGCAATAAAAAGACAGTATTTCGTCCTTCCTTCGTCAAATTATCAAAAATTCAATTCAATATAATGGAAAAGCTTTCTGAAAATTGTGTGTGTCTTCTCTATGCGATAAGATTAACCATTCTATAAGAGTTTTGAGAGAATGGCCCTATGTCTGACAAAGTCTGAATAGAAAAACGGCATGCATTCTGGACACCCTGTCCTATAATTTAAAATCAAATTATATTCACTTCAAACTGGTTTGAACTGATTTGACATTTGCATAGCGTGCTGTATTAGCTGATAACAAAAAATAATAAAACGACGATAAACTTTTATTGAAGTATGACATATGTACATGTACATAAACAATGAGTAATGAATATTTTTTTTATTTTATTCCAGTTTCATATAATAAAATGAAAAATGAAAAATATGTAAGGAATAAAAATTGTCAATGATAAAGCAAATCGCAATACCATTTCCAATGCGTAGTTAAACAAACTCATTCAATACAGTATAGTAAATTAAATAGGAGTAAAAGTTATACGAAATGCAAAAAAGAAGTACATGTCTCCTTTCGCGAGCCAGATTACCACACTAGACCTCCGCATGAGGATAAGAATAGACCCAGATGAAAGTGGTGGAAGAAGTCAATACTAAAAGATGTAATATCCGCATTATACAGGAAAACACAGCGAAAAAAAATCACTTGTTTGAACATAATATTTTCCATATTACCTGCATGGAAACAAAACTCAATACAAATCGAAAGAAACTGACCCACCTCAATACATCTTACCGTAACCGTCAAAATATAATGTGATATCATCCATGAACATCCTTTGACTTGACCTACAACGATTCGCTTCACCCCCGGAGCCATATCAAGATTTACCGCAAAGCAACACACTTTTTTTGCTGCGCTAAATACATATACGCTATCTATAAGTGTATTTAGAAGAAAAAAAGAAACCGTGAAATACATAGATGAGACAAAAAAAAGTCGTTTAAACTTGATCACCTTATTCAAGATTACTGAACTTTATTTTTTGCTTCAATTTTGCATATCAATTCAAATATGCGCATGAACTTATACACGTAGGGGAGAAAAAAGTAAAAAGAGATCAGCGATCTTTAAATAAAAACTTGAGCGGAAAGTAAAAATGAATAATGTTGCATATGTACAGATTTGGAATTAAAAGGTTGGTTGATAATTTATTACCGAAATTTGGAATATTGTTCTATTGTGTTTATCTGTATTTATGTAAAACATTTCTACAACAAATGAACGACTTTTCAAATCAAATTGATCACAATTGTCCAGAAAAGGAACGTTTCTCCAAATCAATGTTTGTATTAATTTTATCTGGACAAGTGTTAATTTAATGTTGAATGCTGTTAATAATTTTAGATGGAAGTATGTACAATATAAGTACTATCATAATATTGTACAAGCAGAGACAAAATAAGGTTCACAAATTTTAAACAGAAATTTATAAACATACCAAATGACAAAGCCACTTCTTTATCTAGTATTTTTACTTAAAACATTTTATCGACTACCAAAACCTAATATAACGACTTTTTTCCTCAAGCATGTTTAAATATTTGAAATATTGAAAAGTGGTCATATATACATAGTTTGAGCAAATTTTTGCGTAACCTTGATCAAACAGTGCAAAAATATTGAATGATTTGCATTTCTTTCGTCCCGTCCGGAAAATGTCGAAATAGATTTGAAGTGTTTAAGTCTATACATGTCTATGTGCATGTTTCAAACTTATGCACTTATTTCATGTGACTTGTTAAATTTTTCGTCTTTTTAGACAACCTTCACCATACTCGCCATATGTTACAATGGAACGAAAATTGAATTAGTTTAGTCTAATTTTTATTGTGTGTTTTAACTTAATGAGCTGCATTTAAGTGCGGAACTATTGAATAAATTAAATTTGAATAAAAAAATCAAACTACAGTCGAACTTCCAATAAGCGGACACCATGGGGGAATGAGATTTTCTCGATAATTGGAAGTGAATATACCTATTTCACAAAGGTATAAAATGTTTTGAAATAAATTTGAACTGCGCTCATTCAAAAATCGCGATATTCATTTCTATCCGCGGGTTCGCGAACAATTTTTAGTAATTCCTATTCTGCTTTTCCAAAAAGCTTTAGCCTTGAATAAACGTTTTCACTGTTTCGGAAACTTGAGTTTCCAAACAATTTTTTTTCCAGAGCATGAACATTAGTTTTTTCGTGAATTTTAACAATTGCACGGTTAAATGCTGCAACATAATTTTTCTATAAAGGTTCGATCATTCGGGTGATAAAAAACATTTGCAGACGTTGATAAATCATTTTGCAATTTCCAGAAATTGGGTCTTGCTTAATACACAAAAGACCTGTTTTCCCGAAATCGTAAACCGCTTTGCACGAAATACAATTCAATTTTGAAATTTTACTTGTGGAACTGTCCGTTTATTAGAGACTCACTTGTTATGAAAGAGTATAAAAATACTGTCCGTTCGTCGTAAGTGGTAAAGCGTTGGGAAAAATAAAAGTGAGAAGTGTCTGTTTAGAGAAATTCCACTGTATATAATACAAAATACAATACAGGGTAATATTCAACTGGTCACACCAGATCCGATTACACACATTTCGAAAACTTTCAGCGAGTAAAGTTGACTATAGTTTTCAATTTTATTATAGTACAAGCTGAAGGAGCTTCTAGTCAGCGAATGAATGTGATTACAGTGGAAGCTGCTAAATGAAATAAGTGAGTGGGAAAAGGTCAAAGCCATCTTACACTGGGAAACTCTCCCATAGATTCGGCAGGCAAAACTTTTCGTTGCCTACTACTCACCTAAACATAACCTTAGTCTAATGAACATTAGCAGAAACAGGATTAGGATAATTTGCAGGCATTCACGGTGCAGTGCCGTCTGAATGGCCATCTAAAGACAATGCGCATTGTTACCGACGCGAGGTGTCGCTTTTGCGAGGCTGACGACGAAACGGCTGCGCACATTCTTTGTGCATGTGAGACGCTAGCAATGCGCCGCGCCGCTTGGAATGCTTCAGCATTGCGTTTGCTTTAGAGTAGGGTATCGCCTCTTTGAATATGAGCCAGCTTAATCGATTTATTGAAAGAAGTCGGTTAGATGAGTTAATCTAGCAACCCATATCTTGGGCAATGGCACAATAGACCACCGGTCGCAAAATCCCAACATTAGTAAGTCCCGCCATTATACAATCCCGCCCACTAAAAATCCCACAGTTTTAAATCCCGCTAGTGGATGGTGAATAGTCCCGTCAAAAGACAGCCAAAAATTATTTTCAATGTTAGCAAAAAAATCAATAGTTATGATATGTGATTCCCAGCAGTTAATTCGATACTTTCCTTACAACAAATCCCCTGGAATATTTGTTTATTTTTTGGATCAATAGGATAATTGAGTCCCTGCATAGCAAGACTGTCTTACAGGGGTAAGTCTCGACTACTGAAAGACCAGACCTATTTTTTAAATTAAGTCACCCGGCCCGTAGGTGTCCGAACCTAAAGTTTCCTTATGTGAGGAGACCCAATATTTTAACGGTAAATGATGTGGCGTTTTTTAATATCCCCTCATAGAAGACAAGTATTCTTTTATAAATCGCGCGCGCGATTTTTGAAAGAATACTTACCTTCTATGACGGAATATTAAAAAGCGGTAGTTTTAACTAGCAGGTTATTGAAATGGCGGGATATTAAGTTGGCGGGATTTCAATTAAGCGAGATTTTTAACAGGCGGGATACTGAACATCGGAATTTTGGAAAAAAAATCGGGAATATAATGGGCGGGATATCGTAGTCAACCCGTTTTGAGATAGTAACTGATAAACTGGCTTTCCTCCATTATGCATACATATTTTATTTACGTTTATTTTATTTATACAATCGTTAGCCTAATGTCAGCAATAGGTAAAAGCGTGTATATGTTTAGTAAAAACTCTTCAAAAAATGTAATTATGTGACTACATACAATAAACTATCGTGTACCTGTTTTTTTTATTTAACTTAACTTAAAACTTGATGCACATTCTCAGAATAAAAACCAACTTTCCACATAATAGTACAATCAAAATAACTTTCTAAATTCAGGGCTTTAAATGAAAAAAAAAATAGACTAAGGTTTGTTTTATTTAATAATACTGATTTGTACTGAAGGAATCTAAAACTTATTTGTCCAAAACAAATTATCGGAAAGGTTCCAAAAAGAACATAAATAAATAACTAAATAACTGGTGCGCCAGTCCAACATTGGACTAAGGCCGCAGAATTGGTTTACGGTGAGACTCGAACCCACGACCCTGACCACTAACGAGAATGCAATTCTTGTGGGTATTCAGGGTGTCATATCAAAGGGGATGTCAAGTATATTGGTGTTTGTTTTCTGTTTCAAGGACCACCCTACTAATTGCCAAACAATAAAAATTAACCTTACTATATTCCTTTTTTCTATTCAAAATGCTAAAATGATTGGACTATAAAACACACAAAATGCATTGTTATCATAATGTGGGACATGTGAATCAGTTTTGTACAATGCGCAGTACCTTGCAATCAAATAAATATTTGATCGTACATTTCAATCATTCATAGGTTTGTAATTTTTTAAGCGAATTGCAATTCACACATAGCCGCAGGGCGATGAACGCTCATATAGCTTTCAACAAAAGCAAATATATTTTACGGATTTCTGATGAAATTTGTGGTTTTTTGATAGACTTGAGGTGCAACGGGAAGATCAAAGAAAATAATTGTTTTTTAATGATCGCAAAATGATGAAAAATGCGCCTTTCGAGCATATGCGAGTACTAATTGCTTGGTCATCCTTGTTGAAACGTAAAATGAGAATATGAAAAGGAATTTGAAAGGTCAATTCTCAATGTTGTTGCAAAAATACGTAAATATTTAGTTACGTATGTATGTATTTGGGAAATAAAGTTAAATAATTCAACAACCGAAAAAAAACATTGCTGGTGCATTTTGTTACACTTCTTTTTTAAGCAGAAAGGTTTTGAGTACGATAATCAAGAAAATCAACAATTACAAGAAAGTTATCAATACCTAACTTATAGGTACTGACTTGTGTTAGTATAGTATGAACTAGAACAAAATGCACGTACCAAAGTAAATATAAAAGCATTTTATTACTTTTTTCTTCCGGTCGACCATGAAGCTTAACCACAAAGTAAGTACATAATTGGAATAGAGATGGAACTCCATGTAACATTAAAATCTACTGAAAAACATTTTACCTTTGAGTGTGTGCTGTAAGTAACGTGTACATACAGGAAGATATCTGCCTATATGTACACGTTACTTACAGCACACACTCTAAGGTAAAATGTTTTTCAGTAGATTTTAATGTTATATGGAGTTCCATCTCTATTCCAATTACTTACTTTATGGTGTAACTACCATATAGTCATACATTGAACAAACAAATGGAATTTTCCTAGAGCACAATATACGAGCAAAATATAAGGGCGAGGTTGGGTTCGTGAGATTTGCCAAACATAATTACGAAATACATAATTTAATTTGCCGATTCTAATAGAAATATTGATAACACTAAAGTGTGTATTATAGTCTTCCGTAAATTGAAACGCAAAAAAATCACATAATTAAAACTAATAACATTTCATATGAAAATTTTTCAAAACACACAAAATCACAATGTGCTGATAGCACGCATGAATTGTTAGTTACATATTTTTATTCAAAGGAATTTCCATTCCATATGTGAATCATTCCAACGGATGTGAAAAATATGCGAAAAAAAACACACATTGTCAATACACTCACCAAACCGTTTCTTTGGAGATTTCATCAACAAATAGTTTACTTTGATTGCCTTATTGTAGTGTAGACAGAGGAATTATTTCAAAACCAAAGTCTTGTTGTAAATTAATTACAATAATTCAAGATTGTAACGATAAAATCTATAAGTCTGCATATGCCAGCAACTGCTCGTTGAAATTACGATATTGAGTTATAATAGCACAATTCTCAAAAAGGTATGAATTGTGATGCACAGTTTTGGATTTACATAATTATAAAAAAAAAGCAAACCGAAAAGACGCACCAGAGAATACTTCTCCTATGTTCGCTTAGCATCAAATTTTCCAGAAAAGAACAAATATGAACGGTGAGTAAACGTCTGCTTACACTGGAATACCTAAGTCTAGGCGATCCATGGATCCAGGGGACGACTTGATTAGATAGTCGGTCCTCGTAAGTAGTGTCTAAATCTCCTAGAACCTTTATGAATAATAATGAGAAAATTCGCATAAATCCGCAAAAAGGATTTTTGAAAAAAAAATATCTTTCTGTTAATTGATATATTCCGTTCATCTTTTGAAGCCAAGAATGAAACGAGTAATTTTTTGATACCCTGTTTTGATGTGAAACGTTCCAGTTATAGTCGCAATGGGCAAGGTCTGGGCTATAAAGTAAGGTAAGGCCAATTGTTGTCATGGTTAACGATTTTGGACTCGTGACTGGTCGCATATCCTGGATTTATTTCGGCTATAGCTTGCCATCATAGTTTACATCAATCTCTTGGCAAAAACGCGGTTCAAATCGAACTCGTGCAAAACTCAAATACAGCAAAAATCAGCTGCAAATTGCAACAAAAAAAATATTCTCACTACTCCTAACTCACGCCACGCTATTGATATTTTCTTTAACTTGAATTTTAATCATTTTTAGAATTTTATACACTAGTTACTAATTTTGGAACACTGAGTTGCAAACGCCAAGAAAACTCGTCGGAATGTACAGGGTTCGCGACACAACGGTTGGGAATAGATGGATTACGGGAAAACCCGTAGGAAAATGCCCTTAAAGCGTTCCACATACGGGCGCGTCAGCAAACGTTCGCGGCGAATTTTCCGCGGCGTCTAAATTGCATTGTATGAAGATGTTCATACCAACGCGAATATTCGCCAGTTTTGCAGAATTTTTTCCGCCGCAAATATTCGCTGCCTAATGTCATTCTATTCAAACAATTTATAATGAAAGGTACAGTGTAGTACAACTCGATGTTGGCGTACCCCAAAAAGATTAAGATTTGGAATGACTTGTCTAGGTATTGGCTGATTGAGAATTTTATCAAATGTACATTTAAATTTACGGGTATTTAATATCGTTGGTGATCTGTTTTAAAAGGTAACTAACTAGTGAGAGAAGTTGCGAAGGGACTGCGTCAATTTATCAAATATACTGTAGGGAAATAAGTGTGATTAATATGTTGACCACTTTATCAACAATCGCCTTCCCCAATTCTATATGTAATTTTTGTGTCCTCTCGCGTATCAGAAGTTACATTTATTTAGCGTTCTATTACATTTTAACTTCGAATAGGTTTATCCAATTGTTGTATGTCAAGCTGAAACTCAGCGTGGTGTTGTTTTGGCGGAATCCTTGAGGCACTACAACACCACCAAATAGGTTTATTCAAATTTACGGGCAAACTGTAAGTAAGCACTAGAAAAATTGGTCTGGCTTCGCCTTTGTTATACCCTTCACTCGTAGAGTAAAGGGTATATTAACTTTGTCATGAAGTTTGTAACGCATTGAAGGAAGCATCTCCGACCATATAAAATATGTATATATATGATCAGCATGACGAGCTGAGTCGATTGGGCGATGTCCGTCTGTCTGTCTGTCCGTCTGTCCGTCTGTCCGTCTGTCCGTCTGTCCGTCTGTTGCTACGCGTTTTACTCGGCCAGTTTAAAAGCTATCGAGCTGAAATTTTGCACACATGCTTCTTTTTATTGCAGGCAGTTTGTATGTTCGAATCGCAAAAATCGGACCATGGGGTCATGGGGCTGCCATACAAACCTAACCCCCCCAATTTGGTTTTTCTAAGAAAAACTTGTTCATGCGTGCACTAATTTCAACCAAATTTCACACAAATGTGTTTCTATTGATAAGACAAAACATATGTAGGAATGGATCAAATCGGACTATGGGGTCATGGGGCTGCCATACAAACTTAACCCCCCAAATTAGGTTCTTCTTAGAAAAACTTTTTCATTTGTGCACCAATTTCAACCAAATTTCATTCAAATGTGTTTCTGTTGATGCCACAAAACATATGTAAGAATGGTTGGAATCGGACCGTGGGGTCATGGGGCTGTCATACAAACCCAACCCCCCAAATTGAGTTTTTCTAAGAAAAACTTTTTGATTTGTGCACCAATTTCATTAAAACCTCATAAAAGTGCATTTCAATTGATGCCACTAAACATATGTAAAAATGAATGAAATCGGATAATGGGGTCATGGGGCTGTCATACAAACCCAACCCCCTAAATTGAGTTCTTCTACGAAAAACTTTTTTATTTGTGCATCACTTTCAACCAAAACTCGTAAAAGTGCATCTGTATTGATGCCATAACACATGTGTAAAACTGAATGGAATCGGACTATGGGGTCATGGGGCTACCATACAAACCCAACCCCCCATTTTAGATATTCTAAGAAACATTTTTTTCGCACCAATTTAAAAAAAAAACTTAATGCGTCCTTGTCAAAACAAAGAAAAATTAAAACGAATGGAATCATATGGAACCATGCTCCCGCATCCCCCCAATAAAGTTTTCTGAGTAAATATTTTTATTTTCCCACTTAACCAAAAACACACAAATATTGTTTTATCGACGCCACAGAAGGAAAAGAATGGGGAAGGATTGAACACAAGTCATGTGTTCGCCCAAAAAAAACTTTTAGCCCGAGGAGAGTGAAGGGTATTCAAATTTCGGCCGCGCCCGAAATTAGCCTCGGTCTCGTTTTTTTTTTAGTTTAGTGCGTGTGAAAGGCGATAGTGTGAACAAAATGGTGCCACTATTTTTCGTTGATATCCAGTCTGGACTAACGCATAGTATGCGTTATTATGTTTTCACTAAAGTGCTAATTTTAAAAATCAGGCCCAGAACTTTTCAGTCGCCAGTGGGTGAAACTTTACGTTAATAAAAAAAAGCCATGCCAATGACTGAGCAGTGTGAAGTCGGCTTTAATCGAAGCAAAAACAAGGCTAAACAGAAATCATTGATAATAAATTGGAGGCTCGTTTCCTAGTAAAAACTAAGGGCGAATGGGTCAGACGATAGCACATCAAAACGATGATTTGTGTTTATGTTTTATTTTTATAGTATGTAATGTCAACTTTGGACTTATTGACTAATCTACATTTATAGGCATATACATATGAGAATAGGATGAAATTAACATTGAACCGAAGCAGAATGATAATATGAAGGAAAAAACAGATTTTTATATGAATGGGCAAACATGAAAAATCTCAATATACATATTGTATGTACTTAAATATGCGAAGTTCAATTGGATGAAGTTTTATTAACCTGTGCTATAGTTTCATTAATATCTCGGAAATATGTATGGGAAAATTTAAATTTCCAATACTTGACGTGTCAGTTGTAAATTTCTTGACTTGATACTATACAATCCCAGCCAGCATTTAACGCATTTGTAATCTTTATTTCATGCAACACGCGTCAGCTCAGATACGTTATTTATTTATCACGTTTTCATACAAGCAGTATATGGCGATGTCCCCCTATTTCATCTATATACGCATTTGCGCCTTATTACGAATAAACATTATAAAATCGTTATTCGTAAACATTGTGTAATAGTTAAGTATAATATATATTCAATGCATCAATGAATAATTAAAAAAAAACACGTGCGACGGTGAGTCTCGAACTCATAACCCTATGCACCGAAGGTGCGCGCCCTAACCAGTACTCCAGCAGCCAGACTATACGAATTATAATGTTTTATTCGTGATTCTAATCACCCCAGCAACAAAAATCACACTTGAGGAGAAAACCATTATATTTCCTATATGCCATGATCCGTCGACATTATTCCTTCAGCTGACCATCATGTATCTTACTTTCAATGCGTCCTATAGATATATGATTCGTGATTCATGAAGTAAAGCTTATTTGTGGCTATGTTCACGGTACATGACGCGGACGCCGATGCTGGCTGGGGTCATAGTGACAATCAGCTTCGATTCCGGTACCCAAAGACTAATCAGTTTTCCGGGTATTTTTATCATGAAGTTGATTTTTACAGCCGACTAGCCTAGTTTTATTTTATTCTCTTCGTGTGAGTACTATACCTTGGCTTTAAACCAACTTCAACGACCGATCAAATATCTGCTACAAGAGAATAACAAATCATTGATGATATTCGCATTTTTCAAACAGCTTCATACTCAATACGAAAGTTAATGCATATGTCTATTACCCCTTCGGCATTAAAAAAACATATACAGAACCAATAAAAAGTGGAGAAACGTGATTATGATCATTACCTTTTTTGACATTGATTCAGCGTGAAGGTCCATTACACAAGGTTTTGCGGAATCGCACATTCTATTAGCGCACTTTTGCAAATCTAACGACCGCAGTCGGAGCAAGAAAAATAAAACGCACAAGAGAAAACAACAATAGCCGAGAAATTACTTGTTCACCTTTCCGATTTATCTTCACGAATTGACATTAGACGCAAAGTCAGTTAGGATATGTGCCGTGTACCTATACTTATCGTACGCAACTGTACAACAACACGGAACCTAGTTTCTCTAATCACAATTTTCATTCACTTCAATGGCACACGTTTTCCGCAGCAGCTTGAACAAACACTGTGTATAGAAATTGCTATAGGAGTAATGTACATAAGTGTCGCGGAAAAGATAAAATTAATAAGTTTTAATAGATATGTATGGTTCTCTCTATAATCTCATCACTTTTATCAAGATCCAATCACGACAGAAAAATTTAAGTCGAATATTTCACTCATTGACGTCTTATACTGTACTGAAATTTGGTGCAAGGTAGAATGCAAGTTAAAACCTTTTGACGAAATTGACGGGACGTACGATCTCTTTTTTCGCTATAACGATGACTAAGTTTATATTTCATGTAAGTTTAACCACATATATAAAACACATATCTGTCACCGACTTCTGCCGAGCCTGGTGACGAATAGGACTGAGCCAGTCAGTCGGTGTGTAGATCCGAAGCAATGTGGTTCTCTTTTCAATAAAGTATAAATCTATCGCCCATGTTTTATTTATTCGATCCGCTAGCCCCCCTGACAATATCAGAAGTGGGATAATCCCAAACATCATCGCATAAAAGTGAACCTTAGTGTATATCGAACGTTTATCTTGATCGTAGTAGAAAGTGTCTCAATCCGTCGCCGCCATTTTCGTGTGAGAAAATTCATCCGAACGCTACACACACCGACTCATCGTATCAGTATTACACACATACACCGTTCACGTGTCGTGCCATCAACTTGTGCGTGTAGCCGTAATTTCGATCCTCACGGTATTCCGAAACACATCGTTCCGGCAGACACAACCCCGGGATTGCGTTGTGTTATCGTTTGTCTGTGCCTGCAGTGCAACCGTGCGTAATTATAAACAATATAGCAGTCCGTCCGCCACTTCGCATCGTCTACATATCTGTCGGTCACTGTTGGAATAGTAATCCGCCCGGCAACGTTATCAATCGTTCCGTCTATGCATTCGTCCGGCAACGCTGTCAATCGTTCCGTCTATGCAGTCCGTCCGGCAACGTTATCAATCGTTCCGTCTACGCATTCGTCCGTCATCACGATCCAACAGTCCGCCGTTCCGTGCACCTCGTATCGTGTCGTGACTTGTTTGTGCCTGCAGGGGAGATCCAACTAGCTGTCTGGAATCGTAAAGACAGTGTATCGTTCGTCGGTGCATTTTGTTCGCGATCGCCATCGAACAAGCGACAAAAACGGGAGTCCGTTCGTACACACACACCCAGTATCACGTCGTGCTAGTGTGTGTCGCGAGTGGGAAAAATCACCCGGCCGCGATAGTGAAAAATAGTACTCTGATCGTTCGCATATTCGTAGTGCGCAAAACAGTATCATCCGCATATTCGCGAGTGCGAAAAACAGTGCATTGGTCCCGTTCGTCTAATCACCAGTGCAAAACAATTATAGGACTCCGTTTTCATCCGTATTTCCGCGAGTGCAAAAACAAATACTCGCCGTTTGCAACCGAGTATTCCCGTGCCGTCGGGATAATCGTCCGTATCGTGAGCAGAGTGGATTGCCTGTTCAACCGTCCGCCAGCGTTCTGTCACCGCCAGCAGAGCGTTCCGTCTGCCTATCGGTGCTTGTGAACTTTTCTGTCTCCTTTCTGTACATCGCGTGGCACAGAAAACACTCCTGTCAGACCGAGGGCAAGTGTGTTTTGCGATGCCGATAGAAAAGGTTGACTCATTAACAGCTAAACAACTCCGTGCCGTGCTCGTGACGCGAAACCGTTCCACCGCAGGAACGAAGGCTGAATTGGTTAATCGCGTATTAAGTGAACTGGGCACTGACGAAATCGAGATGGACGACATTCCACTCGACCCGCTGCTTTCGTTTGTGTCCCGCGCGGAATTTACCGAGTTGAAAACCGAGATAGCCAACATCTCTGCATTGTTGCAAGAGCTGGTGCAACATCGTTCGCACCCCAACCAGCCCCCAGTCGCCGCCGAAAGCCAGTCAACCGACGCCGTACCGAACAACATCGACACGCCGCCTGATGTTGAGCAACCTGCTCGTCCGCCGTCCACCGCCGAATCGAATGCCGAAAATCGGTTGATCCAGCCGTCGTGCGCCACATGTAGCACAAGGGATCAGCCATCGTCACACCCGCCCGCCGTTAGAGCGCAGTCGTTCAACGAGGGAACGCAAACCGAGGTCTACCAGCCAACAGCATCAGCACTTCCGTGTGCCAACTCTGCGCTTCCCGAACCGAAACATTGGGTAGCGACGCCAGCTACCTGGGTTAATACCCGAACGCCGACCGTGCGAGAAGTGAGCGATATGTTGCCAGAATTCGATCCGCTGTCGGAACTATCGCTCTCGGCAATACAATTTGTGGACCGAACCAACATTTTGAGAACAACGTTTTCGTGGGGAGATGAATTACTCCTGCTGGCCGTACCGGGAAGGCTAAAGACCACAGCGAAGATGTGGTACGATAGCCAACCAATGGCGCATGGGTCATGGCAATCGCTCGCCATGGATCTCGTGAGAGACTTCCCGAACCAATTCGATGAAAGCGACGCACATGCGAAATTGATTTCGACAACCCGATTAACTGGAGAGTCGGTGGAAATGTTCTTCCACCGAATGTGCTCGATAGCCCGACGTGGTAACGTGAGCGAGCGAGCCACGAATCGTTACATCCGGTCGAATCTTCGGCATCCCGCACTTCAAAATTCTATTTCATGCATAGAATTTGTAACGACCACCGACCTATTGGTAGCCATCCGCCGTTTCTTCGCAAACCAACAGCTGCCGACCGAGAAGCACGATGTTGGAGGAAGAAAGCTACGAGAACGTCCGACACCGATACCGAAACCGCAACGAACCGACACCGACCGATCCAAGCCGCGAAAGGATCCGGTATGCTACAATTGCTGGGCCAGTGGTCACATTGCAATTAACTGTCCACAACCGCAGCGACGGGAGAGATGCGCAAAGTGTTCCCGAGCAACACACACGACATCCCAGTGCCCCGAGAGAGACAGGCACGCCAACGTTCGTCAAATCTCAACCGCACCACAACCATATTTGAATACGTGCAACAAAAAAATCATGGTGTGCCGCAACGAAGTGGACGCGTTTGTTGATCCAGGAAGCGATCGATCTTTAATTCGACAAAGCATTGCCCGCAAGTTGTGCCAAATCGTCGAGGGTGAGCCCGTACTGCTAAAAGGTTTCGCTGGCGGGTACACTGAGAGCAATCAAGTCGTCATCGCCGACGTCACCATCGATGAGTGCCGACGGAAGGCCAAATTAGTAGTCGTAGACGACGACCTGTTACCGCTACCCGTGTTGTTGGGTAGAGACGTGCTGTGCAGCGAAGACAGTCAACTAGTTATCCGTTCTGGGACGTGCCGAATGGAGAAAATTGACCCGATGAACGTAAATATCGGAAGCGAGCTAACTGAAACCGAACGCCAAGAGCTATACCAACTAATTAGTGAATATTCCGAATGTTTCGCTAATGACATATCGGAATTGGGTTGCTGCCGTAATATTGAGATGTGCATCCAGCTAAACTCAAACAACGTCGTAAATTCGAAGCCGTACAAGATACCGTTCCCGAAGAGGGAAATTGTCCGTCAGATGACTAGTGAACTGCTCCGCGATGGAATCATTCGACCGACCGAATCCGAGTTTTCCTCGCCAGTCGTCCTCGTCAAAAAGTCGAACGGCGAAGATCGACTGTGCATCGATTACCGAGCACTAAATGCCATCACCGTGAAGCAGCCGTACCCGATGCCATCTGTTGATGAACAGCTTGCCATGATTTCCGGCAACAAACTGTTTACAACGTTGGACCTGATGGCCGGCTACTACCAAATTCCGATGGAAGAAAATTCCAAAAAGTACACCGCCTTCATAACTTACGAAGGTGCGTTTGAGTTCAACGTGATGCCTTTCGGTCTGGTTAATGCCCCAGCCGTGTTCCAGAAGGCTATCGCACCGCTCATCCGCAAAATGGCTCCTGGAGAAGCCATACCGTATGTGGATGAAGTCATCATTCCAAGCCGTACCGTCAGTGAGGGCATTGAACGCTTACGATCGTTCCTCACACAGCTGAAGGAAGCTGGACTAACACTGAGATTATCGAAGTGCAACTTCCTTGCACGAGAAACAACATTCTTGGGACACCGAGTAGCCGAAAACTTGCTGAAGCCCGGAGTGGAGAAAACATCAGCGATCGGAGGGTTCCCAACTCCGACTAATGTAACCGAAGTGCGCCGTTTCCTTGGACTTACGGGATTTTTCCGGAAGTTCATCCGTGGATATGCTGTGATTGCCCGACCTCTCACCGCATTACTGAAAACGACATCGAACCCGATATTCTCTTGGGAAGAAGAGCACGAAGCAGCTTTCCAGACGTTGAAGACGGCTCTAACGAGTGAGCCGGTGCTTGCGATTTACGATCCGACCAAAACACACGAATTACATACCGATGCCAGCTCGAAGGGCCTAGCAGCTGTGTTGATGCAAGAAAGCGAACCGGATGTATGGAAGCCCGCCTTCTTCTTTAGCCGTCAATGCAATGACCGAGAGAAGAATTTCCATAGCTATGAACTCGAAGTTCTGGCAATTGTCGAAGCCCTAGACCGTTTCCGACTTTATCTGCTAGGGAAGAAGTTCCGAATCGTAACCGACTGTTCAGCTGTAACCACTATGAGAGTATCCAACCCGATGATACCGAGAGTAGCCAGATGGCTTCTGAGACTACAGGAATACGATCATGAGATTGTACACCGTCCTGGAAATGCAATGCCGCATGTCGACGCGCTCAGTCGAGCACCTGTCGGAGAGCCACAGAACATCGCGAACGTAGCCGATAAAATCATGCGAATCGAATCCGAAGTCATCGACCGACCTGATGACAACGCCGCCGTCGCCGCTGCTGCCGCAAGCAGTGCGATACTCCTCATCGAAGCTGAAACCGTCGATTGGGTTGCCGCTATGCAGTCCAGTGACGTCGAAATAAAACGAATCATCGATATCGTTCAAGGTATAGAAGCCTCACCGCAGCAGAAGCAGTTGAAGAACGAATATCAAATCAAACAAGGTCGCTTATTCCGAATGATCGAAGGCCAGGGAAAATTCGTTGTTCCCCGAGCAATACGATGGAGAATCGTCAAGCTGTACCATGATGACATGGGCCACTTCAGTGTTGATAAAACGCCCAACCGCATACAACAACGCTTCTGGTTTGCGAGAATGCGCAACTATGTGAAATCGTACATCACGTCGTGTATACAGTGCTGCTACAACAAGACGCTCACCGGGAAACCAGAAGGACAGATGCACTGTTACGATGTCGATCCGGTGCCTTTCCGTATCTTGCACCTGGATCACCTTGGCCCGTTTCCGCGGAGTGCAAAGGGCAACACACACGTTATCGCCGCGTCGGATCCGTTCAGTAAATATGTGATCATCAAAGCCGTCCGATCTACCAAAAGTCGCCCCGTCATCGAAATGCTTAATGAGCTAACCGCATACTTTGGATTGCCGAACCGACTTATCACCGACAGAGGAACCGCCTTTACATCAGCCGAATTCGAAACATATTGCAACAATAATCAGATCACCCATTCGAAAACCGCCGTCCGCAGTCCGAGAGCCAATGGGCAGGTCGAGAGACTGAATAAAACCATCCTCGATTACCTGCGAACGTCGACGACCAATCAGCGCGGTTGGGACAAAGGGATTAAGGACTTACAATGGAGCATCAACTCGATGAAGAACGCAACCACGAAGTTTAGCCCGAACGAAATCGTCTTCGATTTCCCGCTGAGGGACGTCATCCACAATCACTTGGTGCTTGCACTTAACGATGACGAGCCGCCCCGATCCGAAGATACGACACAACCCTCATCAACGACTGAAAAACGAATTGCCGCGGCACAGAATATCCTCACCGAGCGAAATCGGTGGAAGTCCCGATTCGACGAGCGACACCGAAAGCCCAGGACGTATGAGGCCGGAGACCTCGTAGTCATCGAAAATTCCTTGCCATCAACCGGAGAGTCAAGGAAATTGGAACCACGATACCGAGGGCCGTACCGAGTCAAACGAGCCCTGAGATTCGACCGATACATAGTGGAGGGTCTACCCAGGGAGGACCGTCCAGCCCGAGCATTCACAACAATCTTCGCAAGCGAAAAATTGAAACCGTGGTGTGAACCGCATCCGGATGTCGATGAAGCCGACGACAACATCGAAATCGATGATCCCGAGCTCGAGTCGAGCCCAAGGTCAGGAGTGGCCGAGCTGTCACCGACTTCTGCCGAGCCTGGTGACGAATAGGACTGAGCCAGTCAGTCGGTGTGTAGATCCGAAGCAATGTGGTTCTCTTTTCAATAAAGTATAAATCTATCGCCCATGTTTTATTTATTCGATCCGCTAGCCCCCCTGACATATCTAAAATGCAATATTTAAGCTCTCCACTCCTGTATATGTGTAAACATAAACAGAGAGTATTCGGAGAAAAACGCTTGAACGATAGCATAGGTTCAACGTAATTATTTTAGATACAGATGCTTGCTAACGTACAATTCTAGTTCTAAGAACGAAATTATGCAAATATTCTTCAGTGGAAATTCAGAACTATACATTTCACGAGAATATTTATTTAGAATGACTTCTTCCACTCATAACCAAAGTCTGGAAAACCAGCTGTATAGGACGATTGAGTGACCCCTCTTCGAAGAATGTCTTAGCCATAACCACACATTGAAGTGCTAATAGCAAATTTCCAGCTGATTTCTATGTTTGTATCCATCCACCACAACCATAACATCTTCTGATAAAAAAGGCAGAGAAATAGAGTAGAGAGTGAGTATAGTTAAGCCGAACCATAACTCGCGAACAAAGTGTGTTTCGCAGCAAGTTTCCAAAAGCTACATATACTTATCGTCAGTGAGTATGGTTTTCTTCGGAAGTTGGAAGAGTCAATTCATTCTATTGAACTCCAATAAATGTGGACAGTGCATCAAGTCAGCATGAGCTTTCGTTGAAACTGCGCGACTACCATCACGTGCACCATATTATACCTTCACGCTTGACCAAATTCTGTCAAACCGGGGGAAACTCTTTAAAAAGGCGTATTATGTATGCAAATTAGAAATATGTAAAATAATGTTAGATTAAGATAAAATGTGTGAGTATATCTTAATCGTATGTTAATGGACACGAAGTCTTAGAAAAGAGAGATACAGTTGAGATGTAAAGTTATAAAGAATATACCTACGTATTACATACATATGTACTTGTTTCTTAATAAATTTAAGTTATTGGTGGATTTCTAAAAGCCTTGTCGTACTGGGAAGAGAGAAAAAACATGTCTAACTACTAATTGTTGTCTGAGTGTTGTTGTGTAGTAGTTTATGCGCTCGCCTTCGAAGCACAGGGTCGTGGGTTCGACTCTCACTGTAAGAGACTTAAATTCATGATAGTTTTTGAATTAGCGACCCATTTGACCCATCTCTCTGGGATGTTTAAAAGAGTAGGCACCCATTTATGGCACCTGTACAAAAAAGCGGTTAAGTTGTTGGGTAAAAGAAAAAATAAGTTTCAGTATTTTTTTGGGCACTTTTGTTTTTGTTAATATTTCTTCGAAAAACACAAAAGTCTAAATATCTCACTAAACGCTGATAATCCGCTCAACAGAGCCAGTGTCAGAATGAATGAAACATTTATACTAGGCGTTACCGTAACAGAATAGTGACTATGCGATAATTTATCCAAATCCAAGCTGTAAGCTGACATGCAATCAACTTACACTTTTATAAATATTAAATTGACTCATTTGGGTTCGCGATAATAATTCACAAAATCCCCGAGATAAAAAACCCCATTTTCTGTTTAATATGGCCAAAAGGTGTGCTACTAAGTCTTTAAGGGATGCCATGCCTGCACATAAACATGCATATTACGCCAATACACTCGACGACAAAAAAAAATGGTTTTTTTGTCTGTCAAAGTTTCTATAATCTTCTCCAATAGTCCCCAAATTCACTGATTTCAATCCTATACTCTGGACTGTAAGAAACCAAACTGATATTGGCGTGCTAATTGAAAGTTCTCGACTCCCAAAGAATGGTATTGAAGTCCTTTCTGCCATAATCAGCCCCCCCTACTCCCGCTACAGCACTACGAAATAATAATAATAATAATAAAATAATAAAATAGGTTGCCTTAACCCCTTGGGAGGCATAGCGCGCCAAACCCTGAAATAAACGTTGCTTTTTGTAAAGGATGTTACCATGGCAAAAATTACAATAGATTTTCTGATGTTAGGAGTGGGGTGGATGTACAAGGATAAAAAAAAGTAAAACAAGAAAAACGACTGCATGTCCCTTCATGGGATTCATTACAATTAACTATTCATTATAATTAACTATTAGCAACACACTTTCGCATAATAACAAGCGTCTGTTTTAATTTTGTTGCCGAGTGTATGTAAACTCTGCCAGACTCTATAAATATCACGAGTACTGAGTACTCACTTCAACACCTGTGCATAAAATCTGGCGTACGTGACAAAATTTTAATTTTTATTATTGAAAGTATGCATGACTAATTGAATGCCTTAATGTTTAATAATGTAAAAAAATGCAATGAAAACAATATCTGGAGAATGCATATTTTTATTACGGGTGATTCCCTTTCAGTTAATTGTGATACTTTGAGAAGTCGAGATAAGAAAAAAAGTAGTAAAAGCCCATGTCACAGGCTTATTGGACTATGCAAATAAAAATTATTTCTGGATTCCAGATAATAAGACTACTAGACTTTTGGTTCCATTGGGGTTCGAATTAGTTTGTTTCACTGTAAGTGCATAAATTCTATAAACTTAATATCCAATTTTCTAATTATACTAATTTTCTTTCAATACAAGATTTTTTTGATGATGATTTTTTTCTAAATTTATGAAATGCAAGAAATCATGAAATCTTATTGTCATTTCCAGTTCCGGTGACAAAGGTAATAAAGAAAAGAATGTAAATCGAACGCATCCTGGTTCAGTAGTCCAATCGAAATAGACCGAAATCAGAAAAAAATCGAATGGCAAATTTTGTTGTTTGCAAACCTGCAAATTCCCAGGAGCAAGACCCGCATGACACTAGACAAACTAGTGATTTTGGAACTGCACTGAAAACCCCAGAAAGGAGTACAGTAATAAACCCCTTTATAAAAACAATTAACGTAAATGAGATGGACGGAGTATCGAGTCAAAACAATGCAGCTCTAATGCACTAGCTAAAGTCAAGTATAATTCACGCAGAGGTAAATTCTTACAAATTAAGTTTTCCTAGCAAATTCCTGGTAAGATCTTCTTCAACTTAGTAATTTTCAGTTACGACTTTGCGAAACTTAAAAAAGGAATAACTTATCATTATATGGCTTATGCCGTCACTTACAGGCGGGAATCAGGAAAAACATACCTCGTATCACATATACGCCTATCTTTGAGTCAAAATTTAACTTTTTCGCTAAAAAATTAGAATTTTTTCGACTAAAATGACTCTTTAAACTTTATTTCACGCAACGGAACAATGAAAATTAGGCTTAATGGGGTTTTGCCTATTCGAAATGCTAAAATGATTGGACCATCAGATGGAAACCAGTTCTTATACATACTTCATACTACAAAGTATCAAAGAGTGAGTTGATAATTCTCAAAATCGTTTTATATGGTAATAGTCGCAGTGTGGATCTTCAACCGGAATTGTGATCAGTATGAACTGATCTGTGAGAAAATGAAAAAATTACTTATGCAATCAAATCTGAATTGGCATTCGGATGCAAATATCTTCATATGATAGTAGTAGCATTCAGGTCAATTTTGGATTGTCACATGGCAACTTATTAAAAAAAAAATGATTTTTTTTGTCTATACTAACATAAGTGTTGTTTACATTAACAATAGGGTTAGGTTTTAAGCTACTTTTTCCTAGTAATACAGTCTACTCTAATCGAACTCTAAATTGAACTGGAATAAATATCTCTAAACTTAAAAAAAAACTTCGATGTAAAGACATTGTCTAACCACTAATTTAAGTCACACATGTATATACTATATACTAACCCTCTCACTGCAATAAAGCTACTATTTATTTATTTATTTACATTAACATTATTAAAGCGCTGTATGCACATTTAATTTTCTTTTTAAACCATATTTTTTACATTTTGAGAATTTGGCAATCATTATTTTTAATATTAATTAAAAAAACAAAAATGTATAATTTGGAAACAAATTTCATTTTAGCTAGTTATTGGAAAAATAATTGGAAATGATTTTTGATTTGTATGGAATTTTTCCAATATTCGTTTGTATGGAAATTACCCCGTATAGTGTAGGTTATCCTACGTAGGGGTTTTGTGGGATCAAACCCCTCCGAAATTGTTTAATTAATAAAAAGGTTGTCATTAGCCACCATCGCAGTATTAACAGATTCGAACTCGTCCCGCAATGAAATTCTGAAGCATTGTAATTTAATTAATAACGAGTACGAGATTTACAATCACAGGAATTTACTATTTTGAAGAACTTTCCAGAACCATAAGTTCTCAAGATGATAATGATCAGCGCAAACATGTAGATTGAGTGTATAGTGTCTCTCGGAAGTGCAACAACTAAAACTGACAAAGTCAAAATTGCATTTATGTTTGCACATTTTTCTCAACTAACTTCTGGAAGTCCTAGTTAATTTGCAATTAAGTTTTTCGGCCGTTTAACATAATTAAGCGGATTGAAACGATGATGATTATAGTAAATATACACATATGGCCAAAAAAATAAGTACATCCATACAATTTTTTCTTAACACCCTGTAGCCAAGAAATTATTAAAGTAAATAAAATTGTTTATTCATATTTAGTTACTTCATTGGAGAAGAATTAAATAATATGTACGTCAACCATTTAAAATAATTAACAGCTTTTACTTTAATTGAAGAAGTATGAGACGACTAAAAATGGTTGGACAACATAATAAGTACATTTCAGCAAATTTTATCAAAACCAGTTTCAATCCAAACTTCATGATCCCATTCGACAGGTACATATTTGATTACTTTTATTATTTTTCATCATATTAGTTACTAGAAGAAAACTGTTATAAATTTCCTTGTTGTGACATGCCCTTTTTTCAATGCTTTAATTTAATTCTTCCCAAACATTTTCGAATGAATTCCATCTCGGTAAACGACTTCACGATACAAAAAATTACACTTCATTTTGATGAAGCTAGTCCTTTGTCAGCCTATGAGGTTGGGGTGGAGCTGTTGTCCTACTGAAATCCCCAGCTAACTAGTATACATTTTATAGCATAATGCGATATTGTCCGCACCCCAATATTTCATATACTGGAAAAGTCTCACAGAAACGGTTATTAGACATATTTGAATGACTCCAAACTTAGAGAAAACCTCATAGACTATGGTATTTTCGCTTCCATTGAAAATAATCCTTTGTAGTGGCATAGATACAATTATTTTTCTCTCAGACGAAGAATATTTCAATACGAGTCCTTTTCATTCAAATTTATTACGATTTGATCTCGAAACAAAGTAATTCCCCGGTTTTCATTGTTTGGTCAGGACTAAGAAGGAATATCCTACTCAATATTTGGTCACAGCGTCAAGCATTTTTTTAACGAAAAGTAAACTACGAGGGTCATTCGAAAAGTCTCCGGCCTTACCGGGAAAGAGTCATGGTACCTTCAAGTTCTCTTGCCAACGAATAGATGGGCTTTACTTATGTATGCTATAAAAATTTCAAGTCATTCAGATAAGTACAAAACACAGAGTACCCTTCCAAAGTTGACAGATGAGGTTCGTTGACAACAACGGAGAAAATCGAGTATCGCGCGGCGATAAAATTCCCCTATTTGAAAGGGAAAAAACTCAGGAAGTAAAAGAAGAGTTAGACTCTGTGTATGGTGAATCGTATCCCTCATTGTGTGGCCGAGTTCAAACACGATCGTACAAGCATTTTTGACGATCAACGTTATGGGCGTCCAAAAACTGTTTCCACGGAAGATTTCGTCAGTTTAGTGCACACAAACGTGATGGAAGATCGCCGATTAACCATTAAGTAAATTGCTGAGGCTTGTGGGATATCATCTGAACGGGTGCATAAGATTTTACATGAAGATTTATGCATGAGAAAATTATCCGCGCGATGGGTGCCGCGTTCGTTGCAATCAACCAAAAGCCCTGGACGCGCGAGACTCTTCAGCTGTTCCAAAAGAATCCTTCCGAGTTTTTGCGCCACTTAATTACTGCCGGATCATGGTGTTTTTCGAACTCACGAGCTTGTGACGGACTATGATCTCACTCAGATGTTAAACGAGTACCCATTTATGGGGATAAATAACACTGCTGAGCGTGATGCTGATCTCATTACCTCAAAAAAAAAGCAGATAATATCTTGGAAATGGGATGTCACTAACACATCCTGCGGCCTTAGTCCAATGTTGGATTCTCGCGCCTGTTATTTTTTAATTACTGTCGACGAAACCTGTATCCATCACCATACTCCGGAAACTAAACAACAGTCAATGCAGTGGATTAAGGTGGGGCAACCAGCTCCGAAGAAGGCGAAGGTCGTTCTTTCTGCCGGAAAAGTGATGGCGTTAGTTTTTTGGGACAACCGTGGAGTAATTATGGTTGATTACCTTCAAAAAGGTAAAACCATTAACGGACCGAATTACGCTGCGTTGCTGGACCAATTGAAGACGGAAATCAAGAAGAAATGACCACACTTGGCGAGGAAGAAAGTGCTGTTTCTTCAAGACAATGCGCGAGTCCACAGCCACACATGTATGGTCGCAATGGCGAAATTGGATGTATTGAAGTTCGAATTGCTTCAAAACCCACCCTATTCACCAGACCTAGCTCCGAGTGACTTTTTTTTTGTTTCCAAACTTGAAAAAATTCTGGTTCGGAAAAAATATGGGTCAAAAACCGAGGCTGAAAACTCTGTATTTTTAAGGTTTACCTAAAGAATTTTTTTCTGATGGCCTAGAGGGTTGGGAAAAGCGTTCGACCAAATGTGCATGAAGACTATGTTGAGAAATAAATTTTTGTTTGGCTTGAATTATGTGTTTTTCTCTAAAAGGTCGGAAACTTTTCAAATGACGCTCGTACAAGTTATTTGCCAAAATTACTTAACGTCTTGAAGTCTTTGATTTACTTTTCGGGAGATGTGCAATTTCCAATACTTTACGATATAAGCGTCGATAATGCCAAGGGAACTTTTTTCCGCCATAGTGATAATGTCATTTTCAGTTACCCTTGAGCCCTTTTTTGAACTTTATGGTATTTCCAGCTGATTTTCATTAGTTCTCAATGAATTATAAATTAAATGTATTGGTCAGCGGAATTATTTCGTGATTGGGCGAGTAGTTTACACTCCATTGAGAAATGTTGGACCAAAACGCCTTTCTCTAGGGCTATAGTATCAGTTTTTCACTCTTTAAGTATTTTTATTTTTGGTTTTAATTTGACGTTAGGTGCTCCCAAAAAGGAATGAAAAACAATATTTGATCAAAAGTCAGAACCTGTTACGAAAAAATCTAAAAAACCATGGCGTACTTATTATTCTGTCCAAGCTCATTATATCCACTTAAAGGCTTATACCGGTCGGGACTGAAAAAATAAGGAAGGGCAATCTTCCTTTTCATATCCCTTGACATTGTTGTGTCCTAGTTGTTATAATGACTATCTGTTTTCGAGTATTAGAATATAATAAATGCTTTTAAAATCAAGAATAAAATGGTACAAGAGGGGTGTGTACTTATTTTTTTGTCCATATGTGTATATTACATATTACAAAAATTGTCTCAATCGAAATTTAATTGAAACGAGACCAAGGCTAATTTTGGGCGCAGTCGAAATTTGAATACCCTTCACTCTCCTCGGGCTAAATTTTTTTTCTGGCGAACCTATGACTTGTGTTTAATCCTTCCCAATTCTTTTCCTTCCGTTTTCACATATGTAAGTTCCGTGGGGTCGATAAAACAATATTCGTGTGAGGTTTGGTTGGAAAAAGTGGGAAAATAAAACAATTATCTCAGAAAACTTTATTGGGGGATGCGGGAGCATGCCCAAGCAACAATTCGTTTGCTTTAAAGAAGCACTCCATACTGTAGCAATCATATAGTACCACGAAATTCATTTATCGTGTGACATCGGTTAAAGTAATATTTTGATCCGATAAAATATCCTTAAAGTATTTCCCGGAAAGCTTATATCATCATTATGGAATAAATTTAATGATGGTGGTATAAAACTTCGATAAAACTGTCTCTAAACGTTAACCTAAAAACGTACTCCTTTAAATACTCCACTCTTGTGTTTATTGGATGATACAGCACACACATGCAATGGTCTCTCTAAGTTAACTCACACACATGCATTATACTCTTCTATAGCACAGTCGGTGTCATTTTTATAGTGTGACATTCGTATGGTCATCCAATAAATTGTTCACCGTAGTTTTATAGAAGGATGGACTTTGTGATTTACTGAATTGACACTTTTGATAAGTGCTCTGGAATACCACGTTTCTTGAATTTAATTCATTGAAATATTGCTTGAAACCAACATTTCCTCACTCCTTGTTAGCTTATGAATCAATTAAGATAATCTCAGCGCAGAAAATGTCTGTATTTTATTGAAGAATGTGTGAATTTAATAAGCTTCAACTGATTGACATATAAAGAAGAAGGTGCATAGGAGAAGGGTCGATAAAGAAGTGTCGAGCACTTGTAGTGTTTACGAGCAATGTTATCTATATGTGAGGTTGGCCGAGTGGATAGGGCGTCGGACTGGCGTACGACAGACGCTGGCCGCGGGAATTATTTTTTTCCCTTTTTTTTGCAATCGCGAGAAAATTACAGAAAATGATGACATAACACATGATGTATGTCTTTCTCGAAGCGTAATTCAGTGCTACAATGAGGTTCTATTGGATCAAAAAACGGCGCCAGATGCCATTATTGGACTATTATTTAGTGTTTATACCCTGTAAAGTGCCCCTATTGTCATTAGAAGAGAATATTTCACGAAGTATTATAGGGATGAAATTGTTACTTGGGTGGCCCCATAATACGGTTCTATTTGTTTTACTTTTTTTTGATAAAAACGCATTAAGGTTATTTGAAAATGGTGTAGAAAAAATGTTTCTTAGAAGATCCAAAATGGGGGGTTGGGTTTGTATGGTAGCCCCATGACCATGATAGTCCGATTCCATTGATTTTTACATATGTTTTGTGGCATCAATAGAAATGTACTTTTACGAGTTTTGGTTGAAAGTCGTGCACAAATAAAAAAGTTTTTCGTAGAAGAACTCAATTTGGGGGTTGGGTTTGTATGACAGCCCAATGACCCCATTGTCCGATTCGATTCATCGCATATGTTTTGTGGCATCAATTGAAATGCACTTTTATGAGGTTTGGTTCAAATTGATAAACAAATAAAAAAAAATTCTTAGAAAAACTCAATTTAGGGGCTGGGTTTGTATGGCAGCCCCATGACCCCACACACAGTATAAATAAATCTTGCTCTACGAGTGAAGGGTATAAAAAGTTGAAGTTTCCAAATAGCAAATACTTAGACATGGGCTGTTATTTCGGGGAAACTGGAACAAGGGTATCATTCTGCGCTAGCCTTTGTTAGAATGTGTTGTGAATTTGTCGGTCACACACATTACTCTCATGAATTTGAGCCTAAGTAATTACTTCAGCAGCATTGGTTTTAGCCTCGTATTACTGCTCCAA
Organism: Microchrysa polita; assembly: GCA_949715475.1. Classification (NCBI taxonomy): domain Eukaryota; kingdom Metazoa; phylum Arthropoda; class Insecta; order Diptera; family Stratiomyidae; genus Microchrysa; species Microchrysa polita. The sequence goes on along the minus strand of OX454415.1, from coordinate 124,855,200 downwards.
GAATCCTAGATCAAAATTTAAAAGGGAATATTTTTTTGCATTTACATTTTTCACCATAGCTCCGGCAATACAAAAGGCAAAAGGGTGTAAATAAAATTAACAAAAATGCTGTCTGATCTTGCACTTATGATCAGACAGCATTTTTGTTTATTTATTTACACCCTTTTGTGTTTTGTATTGCCGGAATCGATCATATATGTACTTATTGGTCAGATGTTCCCAATTAGACACTTGTCTCCAATACCCAATTAAATCGAAAAGTCTTCGATCAGTGATTACTTCCATCCGATATTATTGCAATTGACGAGTAGGTACTCGATCCCACATCAAAGATTTTGGTGGATTCCGTCATGGGGCTGCCATAGAAACCAACCCCTGACAATTAGGTTGCTCTAAGAAAAACTTTTTTCTTTATGTACCAATGTTAAAACAAACTTCACCCAAGTGTGTTCCTAGTAAAGCTTCAAAACGGATGGAATCGGAACATTCATAGGGCTACCAAACAACCTGAAAAAAGTTCTTCTAAGAAAAATTTTTTTTTGTCCTTGTAAGAAAAACTTTTTCTTCTTTGAACCTTAACCAAAATTCATCCAGTGTGTCCCTGGCTTAGCCTCAACTGATACAGCAAACAGATGTAATCGGAACACATTATAGGGCTGCGGTAGAAATTATTAACACAAGAGAAGCTTAAGTTTCATTCAAATGTGACGGGTATTAAAATGTCAGCCGCTCCCGAAATTACCCTCGGTCTCGTTTTATATGGAGTTCGTAGCCCAAGACTACACGGAATGAGCAAAAACACCCAACTACAGTCCAGACTCGTTAATTCGGATCACCTTTAATCCAGATATCACGTTAATCCGGACTACTTAATATTTCCACAATGTATTCAATAGTCCGGATTCTTACGCAATTTCGACTCTATAATGCGGATATTTGAGATTGGCAAGGATAGATTTGGTTTCGTAATTATTTACGGGACGGTTTGACAAATGATATTATGACTACATTTATCGAAATTCGTTCCTCTTTTTTATTTACTTAGGCGGTTTTCCCTCAGCAGAACAAAATGATTGTGCTAAACTGGATGTTTCGTTGGCCCAGACTACCCCTTGCAATAATTGATCCGAATTATTGAGTCAAGACTGAAATATAAAATAATCAACTTTTATTAAAATATGCAATGTGTTTTGCAAATTTTTGAAAGTATGTAGCTACTTGTATCTTAAAACTATTGCAAATAAACATTTATCTCTGGCGACATATTCCATTGCTTGAAAATGTAGTCTATCTGACCAAACCAGTTTAGAACTGCTTCCTCAAGGATGCCAATTCCGAGAGGTTGTTGCCACACCACATCTTATCTCCCTTCAGCAGCCAGACAACAATTCTACGAACCCTCGCGGGCGTATTGACTTCCTCGTGGAATGGAACGCAAACGCACTATAATGTTAGTTATTATTCTTGGAATCGCCGCAAAAGCGTGGTGGCATGGCGGTCGTTTGGTTTCTATTACACCCCGAGGCAGTTCTATATGTCCATGTCTCCGCATATACATACATACTAAAATTGCAAAATAATAGCATGAGATCAAGCTATTCCAGTTCGGTTATGCTATGCAGGTGACCTGTTCTGGTGGGTAGACCTATAAATGAACTCAACGGAAAGACGAAAGAACCGTGTTGCATTATTTCCAACAAAGGCTGTTGGCGGCCACACCTAGAGTCGAGCCTACGCTACTTTGCCAATGGGCCAAGTTGCAAGCAGCAGACGGCGTCTGGAATTACACCACACCTGCCTCTTATTGCACGTACGCCAAACAGCCCTGCTCTGCTATATTCGAATATGACTGTACGTACAGTAAATCCAAGTTGGCAAACCGCCAGTCATGTGGCTTTTCCATACGACTGCCAGTGCCAGGCAAAAGCAACCAAACAGACGCTCATAATGATTATGGAGAATTCATTTGAAATTAAATGTAAACTCAATATTAACACGAGCCGCGCGGAGGAGGTCGGGAGGATCAATGCACAGAGCAGGGGGCACGACCGGGGCTTGGTTGGCAGCCGTTGGTCGACGCGATGCAATCGAACGAGTGATTGCGTCACGAAATTTCACAATGAGGTCGTCCGACAAGGGCATCGCACCTCGCACACACAGTGAAATCAAATGATACGACGACGAGCCCCGATGAAGGACGACTATGACGTAGATGCGTGCCCCTGCCGACTCCTATTTCACTTTTATTTCATATTCAGCAATAGGATTGCGACTAGTCTCTCCACCATCTTAAAACGTCGCACCACGTGTCTCCGATTTTTGCACAGGCCGCCATCAGCTGAATAACTGTGTGTGCACTATACACACTGGAGGGTGCAAAACGTGCTGAAATGCGGCAGATACATTTTTAGATTGTTCTTCTCCCCGCGTTCTTTCGTGTTCCAAAAAAACACACACACAGCCATAACAACCCCATTCTCCGTGACGAGCCCCTCTTTCCTATTGGTTGCTTGATGAAGGCACGACGTCATGATGGCACGTAAGCTCCGCAAACATCCGGCGAAGTGGCGAAATGAATATTTTACTTTATGCACGAAATTTATTTTCTGGCGCATTACTATTGTGTCTGTGAATTTTCAATCTTCTTGTGTCTTTTGCTTTTCTTTATATTAACACAATGCGGCCGCCATAATTGTTTTCAGTCGAAAATCGAATGTCTGTGTATCAATCTTGGAAAAAAAAAACTCGTGTGAGTCGTTTCTTTTGGCGCAACCAAGTACGGTTAAGTTTGCATGCGGTCTATTTCCCATAGGAAAGGAGGGTAGGGGGGAAGAAAATTATTTTTGTCTCGAAGCAATCTAAAGTACTTGTATGCATGATAAATTGTTTTTTGAAAAGGTCACGTGGGTCAACATTTTTTTAATTGCCATCCGGGAATTGGCTGAAGAGCTTCTTAAACGATACCCTCTTAGTATAGTATTGTTAAGACATAATGAGATAAGTTATTTCAGCGTGGGTAGCATGTATTGTTAGGTCTTACCAAGTCGGGGTGAGTTTTGGGAAACGTCTGCTGGTATGCTTTTCGACCGTTATTGATTTGAGTTTATATCCATACATACTTATACTATGCCCGCCAAATTTATTTATACATAGATACCAACATTTAAAGGCTCATGCCATAACTTGGAACAGTTTTGATTCAATCTTCTTCTTCCTTGCCTCGTTCTTTATACCGCTCCGTTTCGCGTTGCTCGACCTGCGGTGTAGGCACATCGCCCGTTTTGGCGGTAATATCTCAGCATATTTCTACAGGCAGCTCTATCTTGGATCGTGTCTTCGCCGAGACCAATGCGTTGTTGTTGCTTTTTCATTTGACACATCCAGGTGTTCTTCGGTTTGCCTCTGGCCTTGGGTCCATAAAGTGGAACTTCCATTGATATCGCTTTCTTTGCGAGGTTCTCAGGCGGACGCCTTTGCACATGGCAATACCAATCAATTTTTCGGTCTTCGATCTTTTCGGTGATTGGTTGGCCTATGGACAAGCTGCCTCGGATGTAGCTACCCTTGATGTGGTCTCTTTTGGTTACACCAACTGACATGCGTAACATTTTCATTTCAGTCGCTGTCATTTCTTTCGCATAACCTTCATACATGAGTGCGGGACGTACAACAGTTTTGTAGAACTTGCCCTTTAGCTTCAGTGGCATTTTCTTATCGCAGAAAACTCCTGAGTTCTCTCGCCACATCATCCACCCAATCTTTGTGCGATGTTTGATGTCATCATCGCATGTAGCTCTGCTGTTCACCATCGAGCCAAGGTATTTGAACTTGGTACAGGACTTAAGCTGCTCTCCTTTGACGTACATATCTGGTATCGGTGCATCTGGGTCTGAGAATGGGCAGCATAAGAACTCAGTCTTTGTTATACTTACCCTCAGTCCATGCTCCTCCAGAATGTCACACCATTTTGTAAGTGCAGCTTGCAAGGGAACAATCTTTGGGCTACTGATGACTATATCATCGGCAAAAGGAAGAGAATTTCTAGGCCGTCGGAGACACGTGTTAATAAGTAGCACATGATGATGTTGAAGAGCAACTGACTCAATACACTGCCCTGGTGTAATCCGACATTCACCGGAAATTCTTCTGATTCACCGGCTGTGCATCTAACCTTAGTCGTAGCTCCATCATACATGTCTCGTATCATCCTGACGTATGCCTCAGGAACATTAAGTGCTCTCAAGGCCAACCATATCAGATCACGAGGTACTCTATCGAATGCCTTTTTCAAATCGATGAATACAAAGTGCAAGTACTTTCGCCTATTGGAACTTTTCAAGTCAACACATCCATAACTCCTCCACAGTGAAAGGAGAGGGGGTAAATGTTTACTGGGTGTCAATTCAGAGTCCCATTATACTCTCCACCAAAAACTAGTTTAATAGTATCAAAATTAGGGGTAGGTACCTCTGATACAAAATAAAAAAAAAACAGAAAATTTTGCAGGAAATATTCAATTGTATATAAAAGTATAAGTACGGTTAAATATTAATAATCTTGAGACTTTCTGGAATAACGCAGTATAAAAAGACCCTTGGAGGCACGTGGAGATAGTTGTTAAAACTTAATGTGTTTGCGTCTATTTTGCATTCAATCATTCAGCATAAATTCTATTTTTCCACTATTCCAATATTTTTTTTAACTGTTTTTACGCTTATCTACTCTTGATAACATTCAAAATAAAACCATAAAACAATTGTTTTTCAATTTTCTAATCAGGATTTTCATGGAAAAAATATTATGAAAAAATTTGTATAAAGTGCAAAATAAATTATCTAGACTTTGAGAACCGCTTTTTGTGAGAGATATCAACCAAAATTTTTTGCAGAAAGAAACTTAAGAATATCTAGTATCCGATAAATATTTTACAAAAGCTCTTCAACAGTATACATTTTTTGAATTTGTTCCACTACTGCCCCACTGTGCGACGCCCCTCCAATACCTCTGTGACGCCAACTCGTGCTGTAAGGAATTACATATGTGAACAAATCTGTTACTACATACTGAATATCGAAAAAATTCGGTTTATAGCCAAAATTCCTTTCAAAATCCCAACTATAAAATACATAGTCGAAACATAATGGTCTATGATATCCGGATTACCCAGTAAATTAAATTGTATATTATATATTTTGGAATCAAGTGAATATATTACTTATTACTATATTAAGTTTTTGATGTAAAGAAACTATCTATTTTTCTCTTAGGGGCAATTTAGACTATCGACAAGATTTACTAAATCCTAGATTTAGTTAACAGTTGTACCATATTGTACTGCAATTTAAATAATGCATGTACATTCTAGTAGTCTGGCTGGTCTAGCGGTTAGTGCGCGCACCTGCAGTGCACAGGCTCATGAGTTCGAATCTCACCGTGTTCCATGGTGTTTTTCGAACTCACGAGCTTGTGACGGACTATGATCTCACTCAGATGTTAAACGAGTACCCATTTGTGGGGATAAATAACACTGCTGAGCGTGATGCTGATCTCATTACCTCAACAAAAAAGAAGATAAGATCTTGGAAATAGGATGTCACTAACACATCCTGCGGCCTTAGTCCAATGTTGGATTGTCGCGCCTGTTATTTTTATGTACATTCTACGATGCATTTCGAATTTGATGACATACGATTTAATCTAGTAGGTGGGTTTCGACTAGATTAATCTAGTGGTTTTAGTAAATCCTGTGAATAGTGTGAATTGAAAAAATAATAATCACTTTTGTGTAAATAATTTTACCTGTACTCAATGTACTTGTATCAATAATTATGCCATTGATCGTAGTATTATTTTTTCTGTGATTCGTTGAAAGTGAATTTTTTTTTAGTTATATACATATGTACTTAAAAAAGATGTCAAAGTTAAAAGCTGGGTAAATATTTTTCAAGAATTTATTTATTTAGTTATGGAGCTTTAAAGGCGGCTTCAGCACTTTCAACGATTCACAGAAAAAATTGTACTAATATTAATGGCAAAATTATTGATACGAGTACATTGAGTGTATGCAAAATTATTATTTACACTTGGAAGTGAAATCTAGTTTATTAAGCTACCACCATTGCCTGAAGATGCTGTATCGCCACCAAAATGTTCAAATGGATCAAGTCGGTGACCTCATGCTTGGTGTTGCTGCTGTAATTGTGGGTCATCAAAGGCAAATGTGTGTTCTAGATTGAATTGATTTTTTTCTGTTGCTGTTGGCTATATATGTTCTATTTCAAGCATAATGCATTAACTTACGGATACGTGCATCTATGCTGGCATTTCAGATGCAAACTCACTGCGATCATTATAAGACCAGAAATATACTTCAAAGCTCAACTTACACTTTTTATAGCCTACTACATGAATAATCCAACTTACCTGAAAATAAAAAAATAAAAGCGTTAATTTACAAAATTGGGTTTAGAAAGTAATATTGAGTATTTTGCTCTAAAAAAACCTTTTTGCTTATTTGCATAATCTACGAAGTACATGACGATTCAACATTCTCACATCTGAATAAATGAAAACAATCCCTGCACTTACGTAATTCGACGCTAAAAATAAAACGTCTCATTTGCGTCAAAAACTCCCGCCCATGTCTGAATGACATCTACCTACTCGTAAGTATATCTCAAATAAAATATCATTGAATATTTCACCAGCTGATTAATAGATCCGACATCTGACGGGGGTGTGTATTGCAGTTAGTAAAAGCGTAATCTTCAATTTTCCTATGAAACATCCCGTTTCATTCTCACAGTCAAACCATATCGTCCCAGATTTACAATGCGCCAGCGCGTACCCCAATCGATATAGAGAAACCATTCACCCTGACCCGCCGCCACTGAAAAATGTTCTGTCGCAAAACGAAGTATACGTTGGATGAAAAGATACTAGAGCGTAGAGCTACCCTTCACCTATGAATTCATATAGGACGGCATGTGAAAACTTTTCAGCAGAATACGCCGGAAATGAGCTGTGCTAAGAAGAGTGGCAAATTGACATTGTCGCGTTGCGTCGTCAATTTAATCTTTGTTCTTCGGCGTCCTTGTCTCGATTCAATATAATTACATTGCTGTTCGTCTTGCATGAAGGAGGAACCACAAAGTATAGAAAAGAAAGTATAGAAAGTACATATGTTATGCACATCAAATGCAAATGAGCGTCATGCCAGAAACGAGTTTGTATATTAATAAATTTATAATATTCATTGGAATCAACATCCAGTACACAGCAATACCAATATTAAAGTGAGCGCTGATTCTCGAGATTCCCGACTATGAAAAGTCAATGGTTAAATTGGAGTTAATGATTTTTTTTACAATGATTTTTAATATTTTTATCTGAACATATAATTTTTATTGTACACCAAACAATATTTATTAAAGTACAGTAGAACCTCACTAACAATCGTAGACATATCTTTACCCGTATTGATTTTAAATGTTTTTTTGAGAAAACAAGGACTGAAAGGTGATCTGATCGATGAGTAATATGAAATCTACTACAGTATTCGAAGCCAATACTTCTTTGGAAAATCTCATTTGGAAGAAAGCTATCCACGAAAAACAATATTGAAATTATGAACCCCGGAAAGAGTATGAGTAAATTTACGAAAATAGGGTTATTTTTAAAATCTTAGAAAATAATTTTGTATGGCCTCCGAATAATCCGAATTTTCGGTTCCGACCTACCCTCTCTAGTCCCGATAGGATCGGATTAGCGAGGTTCCACTGTAGAAGAAGTTAAAAGTTTCCCACTAACATTTATGATGTCTAACTTCTAAGCTCGATTGGCAGAAAAGTGATTTACGTTGTCATGTGTCATTTTCATTTACGAGTAGTGTTCATGATTCGTTTAAAAAGTTTAAAATTCCAAACAAATTTTTATAATTTGATCTGTTGAAAAATATGTACATATATGGTCGAATTTTTACCCATAGCCAAGAAAAAAAAACGAATTGGGGAAAATCAATAAGAAATGACGTTATTTCTACGGTGTGTTCCAGAATGTATGCGTAATGGTAACAATATAAGTATGTATATCTGCATGCAGTAGTTCTTTTCAGTTTTATAGCAAAAAAAACTCGCACGCAATTCAGTCATCAACCACCCACCTCAAACTATCTTATGGCTTCAGCAAAATTTAATTTTGAAGGATATCGGAAGGCAGACACAACACGTAAGAAAAATACACAAAGGACAGTGCGAAAAACAATTTCTGTGCTTATGAAAGCTCAAATGGTTTAAAAGTTTCTTTCGTTTTTAAAATGATGATTTTAAGAACGCCGATTTTTTATTTTGGATAATATTATTAGAAATAGAAATGGTAGAAAAAAATATTAAATTTATCAAAATTAGTCCGAATAAAATATGTCAATCGATCTTTATAAAGAAAAAATAAATTCAGACACGAGTTTACTATCATTACTTCAATCCAGTAAGCGGGCTCAGATGTACATATTTCTCAGTAGAGTTACAGAAGCGTGTAAATGTGCTGGAACCTATGATAGTCAATGCAAATTTCAATTATGCAAATGCATTCATCGAGAAGTACTCATACGTCTGTATGTTATGTACAATGTACATATGTTACTGACGGCGCTTGAAATTCATTAGAAATTATGTGCATAAAAGCGCATTAAAACATGCACTTGCAAATATAAAAATACATATGGATGTAATAGCAATTAATTCTATCGATAAAATCTTTGACTTTTTGTAAATTTTGATAAAAAAACCTTAATTTATGCTTAATATTTATGGTTTTGTTGATTATAAAAATAAATTAAATTTAAAATGTCAAAGCTCATTTTAATTAGAAAAATTAAAAACTATGCATAGGTAATTTTGTAGTTTTTTTTTTAGAGAAAATCGAAATTGCAGTCAATTTTTTATATTGAGGATTAGAATTTTGAAAATATGAACGAATTACGTGTAATTTCGACACAGTATGTAGTAGATGTATTCTGAAGAAAATAAAGAGGAACCTTATTAAGTAAAAATGCAGTAGTTAGCTCAGGGTCGGTTTTCCCATATGGGCAACTTTCCGGGCCGATAGATTTTGAGGGGCAACAAATTAGATATACGATATACATATTGATCCTTTGACTTACATATGTATTTGATCGGATCCAGTTATGCTGCTGACTTAGTTCAAGGATTTCAGACACCTAGTTCAATTGTTTGAAACAGCTATTAACTTTTTTTTAAGGATGTGCTGTCAAGTGGCGTAGATACGGAGAAGCAAGGGAGTGAATTCCCCTTTTCGGTCACATTCATAAAAAATTTCAAAGATCTACCCAGTTAGAAAAGAATCGACAATTCATCGATAAAGAATCGAAGGCCTTCTACTAAGGAATCGATGACTTTCTCGATTGTATGGACCTGGCCGTTTTTTCGATACCGAGAGTGAGAACTGGAATCGATCATATTCCGAAGACTGTCGTTGATGTAGAATCGACCACTACGGACTATGAAGAATTTATGGAAAAACAATGACTGTGGTGAAAAATTATTATTTTTTATTTTTTTCCTTTTTTTATAATTTTTTTATCTATTTTATACTTATTTTTACCTTATTTAAACGTAACCTTTTTACATTTTGCTTCTACTGGGAATCGAACCGGGCACCTATAGTTTCGTAGTCCTACGTCCTACACCTAAGCTATCTAGGATTACTAATTACGAGAATAAGTTAGTCGTTTTATTTTTTGACAATTTCAATCTAATTCAGAGATATTTAGATGAAAGCACTGCCATCTAGATAGACAGGCCGGATTATCAGCTGATCTGTCAGTCGTCAGTACTGCCATGGTGAGTCATGGTCCGCGGTTAGTACTGCCAAAGTACCGCTCGGTACAATCCACAAATTGTCCACAATCCAAATATCAGTGGCTGTCAGCCTGTCATTTCGTGTGACTTGCTATGATATACACATGCCAGTGATTTGATTTTTGAGATAAATATGGTAAGTACGATGTTGATGTATACTATTTTACCCCTTGCACATCAAAAACACACAAAAGCAAACCATAACCTGTGTTTCGCAATAAACGCTCGGCACATTTAAACTTTTGGGTTCCGAAGCACTGGAGTTTGTGAGCTCTAGAAATGTCAACTGCCACTGGTCACGAACGCACTTTGTCCACTCGTGGACGAAGAAATTTCTGCAGTTCGGCCTGTCTATCTAGATGGCAGTGATGAAAGTCATCGATATGTGATCGAAGACATTTCGATTAGATGGTATCTATGACAAATGGATAAAAAGTCATCGTTTTCGGATCGATTACTCTTTGATGCCAATGATATCGAAGACAACTGATTGTAGGTCTGTTGTGTATCGGAGACAATTGGATGTAAATAATCGAAATTGAATCGATTCAGTAGGTTATTGGAGACATTTCGATGGCAGCTATCGATATATAATCGATTCCGTTGGGTATCGGAGACAATTGTCTAGCTGGGTATAGGGAAGATTTCCCAAACAAAACACAATTCTCCAATTAATTGTGGAAATCTTGACTTATCATTCCATTCTATACACCAACTGCAGTGCATTTCAGTAGTATTTCGGCATGGCAACTTAGCAGCTCTATTGAACTTTGTCTGTTGGAGGAAAAGAGTCCCTTGCGGGAGAAATATCGAGTTATTCAATTTCGAAAATGTCACATTGGAATGTTTGCATTGAGACCTCTAAGCGTCTATAGCGAAGTAGGTTGAGTGCTGACCTTGTGACTGAAGGTCTAAGGTTCGAGTCCCGATTGGGACGAAACTTTTTTCCCTCAATTTCTTCAATTTTTGGTATTTTTTCCCAAAGCTTTGTGATTTTGTACAGATAGACACACCACACCCATCATTTGCGGTGAAGGCGTTTACCACCATGAAGCTCGACCAGTGTTAAATGCTCACATTGCTTTGGGAGTTGTGATGGTAGTTTTTAGATAATTGTTCCCTCTCGAATTAACAATTATTGTATTAATTCTGGTTCCCAATTTCGGGGGTAATTACATTGGCAATAATTGGTGGAAAAATTGAAAAGCTGACAATTGTAAATTTTTATACCAAAATGCAGCTTTAATTTTCTGCATACAATTCCGTTCAAAGTGTTCAGTAGACGCTTCCTTTTTATGCCAATCTAAACGCCATATTTCCAAACCAACAATTCTTTGCATATCGTTAAGAGAACATCAAAAATAATTTTTTTAATGCAATTTTTAGCAATGAAAATAAAATCCAAAAACGGGTAACATTTTTTGCCAATCATTCAATATTTTAAAAACTCATTTTATTGCCGTATACTACTGTATCTCTATGGAATGAATGAACGCTGAATAACATCAAGGAGTGCTTGCATTAAAGAAAAAATTTATACCCGCCACTATGTGAAAGGCCGCAGAATGTGTTAGTGACATCCTATTTCCAAGATCTTATCTGCTTTTTATTGAGGTAATGAGATCAGCATCACGCTCAGCAGTGTTATTTATCCCCATAAATGGGTACTCGTTTAACATCTGAGTGAGATCATAGTCCGTCACAAGCTCGTGAGTTCGAAAAACACCATGGAACACGGTGAGATTCGAATTCATGATCCTGTGCACCGAAGGTGCGCGCACTAACCGCTACACCAGCCAGACTACAATAAGTTGCAATGCTTCGGTTATTAAAATTTCAATTATGATCCCTTCGTTAGCTTTACTAAAGAACACGAATTTGCCGTTTCAGAAAAAAAAATAAGATTGAATTGATCGTCCAAACTTATTACAGTCGAACCCTGAATCTGACAAATTTGAATCTGAATTTTGTTAGGTTACTTGACAAAGTTCGTGGTTGATGTGGCTTATCGAAGTCATAACATGTTTTGGGACTGGCAAATTGTAGTCTGGCTGGTGTAGCGGTTAGTGCGCGCACCTTCGGTGCACAGGGTCGCACTATGATCTATGTTAAACGAGTACCCATTTATGGGGATAAATAACACTGCTGAGCGTGATGCTGATCTCATTACCTCAACAAAAAGCAGATAAGATCTTGGAAATAGGATGTCACTACACTAACACATCCTGCGGCCTTAGTCCAATGTTGGATTGTCGCGCCTGTTATTTATAAATTGCTTCGAGATATCGAAAAATCTCGAGTTATGCAAAACTTTACATGGAAATTTCAAGGGACCGAAGAAATATTTCGACTCATAGAAAATTCGCCTAATAAAGATCGAAAGTTCAATGACATTGGAGCGGAAATTGAAGAAAATTACACAAAATAGACAGTCTTGACTCGATAATTCGGATCAATTATTGCAAGGGGTAGTTCGGACTAACGGAAAATCAGTCCAAAAGTATTTAAATTTATTTTTTCCTTGAATTAGTAGTACATACATATAAACCGTTCCGTGACGAATCGTTTTACAAAATCTCTGTCATTCATTAAATACTGAAAATCTAAAAAATCAGATTATAGTCAAAATTAGTTTAAAAATCCGGATTATAGCACACATAATGGAAACCTTTTTGTTATCCGGTTTAGAGTGATATCCGGATTACACATTATCTGGATTATCGAGTCAAGACTGTAATAGTAAATTTGAGGTTAGGTTTCTTCCATTTCTCAAATACCGGATAGTCCAATGCAATTAGCAGCAGTTTGTACACAGCTTTAATATTCTGGAGGAAATTATATTTTTAGCAAGAGAAACTATTCAAAGCAACCTGTAGCAGAAGGTTAGAAATTCGAGGAATGTCCCCTGCCATTTTTTTATTTTGTGTGTTTTATTTATTGAATTGGTTCTATGTTTGTTGAAGCATTCAAAATATACTAAATCCAAAAAAAAGTACCGTAAACATTAGAAATATTTCTCAAGAAAATTAATCATACTTTTACATGTTGTCCTAGCTGCTGACTCATGTGATGAACCATCTTCCTTCTTTCCACTTGTGTTATTGGCCGTGAAAAACATGATTCTTTCCGGTATACACAAAACTCGACCACTGCAAGTGTCAATTCGAGCTCTCTTCATCTTGAAATATTCAGGGTCAACTTCTAATAACCAGTACATATCTACACAAGACGCTTTTCACCCTCGAGCGTAAATATAAAATCGATCCACACTAAAGGCTAAACTGGCTTCAACTTCTTCTAGTCGGCGAAGGGCAACTTTGTGCATCCCTTCGATCCCTTCCCGCCACCTACCATTACATCCTTTTCGGGTCTAAAAAAAACGTTGACGTAACGCGCGACTTCCTCTGCCCACACACATAAAGACATCATCAAACCAACAACATTCGGTCATATTCACGTGCGACACCCTCGCCCACACAGCACACGCAATAGCCACTGAAAACGGCGAAACGCGTTTGAAATTTTGTTCAAATTGGGTGTTTAGCGGGCATCGACGTTTTGAGGGAGGGTGAAGACGATCGATTCCCAAATGTCCGAAATTTCGTTTAAAATTCCATAAGGATTTGTAATCTTAAAGGCCTTTTTTTTAGAAAATTCCTAAAAATAGATATTGCCACTTACAATTTCATGATTCTTTTTGCCCCTTACATGACATCGCTCCAATGCCATACATACAGGCTCCATAGTGCACGCCAGGATTACGGTTTTTTAGGTTAGGTGCGGTCGAAAGGATACGCGATACGATTACTGCTGTATTGCAGCGTACTGCACTGAATAATTCACTCACTTGAGTTGTACTCACTACTCAAGAGTCAAACACAATACGATGCTTTTCAATGCACTCGTCGCGAAACAACGACGAACGTAGCACGTCACTATCTCAGAAGAGAAATACTTGAAGACTGCAACGCACGAACGGAAACACTAGGACCGTTACAATAGATAAAAGGTGTTTAACGAACTTTTATGAATGCTAGATATAAACTCGACAGACGGTAATTTCTCAACTTTCACGCTGGACGTTACGACAACTCAATATTGCCTTTTTGAGAGAAAGGAAAACAATTTTCCGATTGACAACAAATTGCACTGGCGCGTTGTACGGACTCGTTTATTCTGAATTTCGCCCCCTGAGAAGGTCACCTTCACGATTCAAACGTCGCCTCGTCTATTGCTCCGCACAAGTATCCAATAAAAGGGAGAAAAAAGTTGTCAGCAATTGCGCCACTGGAGAAATTGTATATGCCTGATATGGCAACGCTGTCATATGATAGAACTCGCTCGACTGACGACTATTCGCGGTCGTGATGGATGCTTTTCCGCGTATCATGTACGTATAGTGATACGAAGGGGGCACGCAACTTCGCCGCGCATTCTTCTCACACTGGAGGGACAGGGCAATACCAGCAATACGTTTCTGGCTGGTTTATGCACATGGTGGATATCAGCTGGTCTACATGCCTGTATAAAATTTTGAGGGCTTGGCATTTTGGGTATAGTGAGCTATGGTTTCATCTGCGTAAGTATGTACGGACGGAAACAGTTCGCATGATTCATGGTAGTCAACGATAAAAGAATTTATCTTATTCAACTAGAATATCATTACATACACTCCCAATCAACAGGATAGTTCCACTTGAAAAAAGGCTGTATCTCGGTAAGTGATAACGGTATTTTCTTCAAACTTGGTGACAATATTTTCAGTAGCCTGCTTGTTCTTTGCATAACAGAAGGTTCCAAATACGGAGTCTCGTTAGGATTTTCTTACGAGAATTCTTAAAAACAGTACAAATGGTGAAGTCAATAAGATAGTTCCAGTGGAAATGAAACATCAAATAACGGTACGAACGGATAATTTTACTTCGAAAAATGTACCTGGTAATAAGTAGAACTTTATTTAAGTAATTCGAGCTCAAAATGTTAATCTGGGATATAATTGTATAGGTTTTAACGATAAATTAATTTCACCCCAAGCTCTAATCGTTCGCAGAAGAGCTTCAGTGTTCTTAAACTAGCATCTTACGATATAGATCTTCGTTGTCATTGATCCCCACACATTTTTGATGGTATTTAGATCTAGGAAGTATGGAGGTCTTTCCAAAACTTTAATTAATTGATCTTGCAACCAATATTTTATCAGTGTTGCTCCATGATTGACGCCATTATCTTGCTAAAATCTCAAAGAAGTTGCATGGAAAATGTCGGTAATTTTAAGAATTATATTACCCATAATATTTTCGTAAGCCTGGAAATGTGAATACCCCTCATTTCCACAACTCTAGAAACTGGACTCTGAGTGATGCGCCTACAAAATTAATTCCTTCTTACTCAAATCGTGGAAATAATACCTAAATCCATCTGAAGCGACGAGATTTAATCTTTTCCGGGGCATTCGGTGGCTCAGTGGCAGAGATGTCTATCTCTGAGTTGCCGGTACGTGGATTCGATTCCCACTGTGACCCATGGATGTTTGTGTTGTCCATAAAATGCTCCTACGGCAGCCGGTTCTTCGATGCAAATCGTCCCGGAGCTACCCGTTGTTAAAACGGCCAAGAGCTGCCAAGACCCCTTTCCATTCAAGAGAAAAAAAAAATCTCTTGAATCGCTACAACAACAACAACAATCTTTTCCGTCAGTAAAAATAACGCGTTTGTCTAGTCCATACAGTTTCTACATTGAGGTTGAATATCTTGGTATGGAACTATTGAGCTTTTTTAAATTAGTGGTATTCAGAGTACCCAGGCTTTTAAAGATATATTCTTCCTAATGTATTGCCTAAAACTTCCGACATTTTCCATGCCATTCCTTTAAGATTTTAACAAGATAATGACACCAATTATGAAGCAAAGCTGATAAAAGATTGATTTCAAGACCAACTAATCAAGGTTATGGAGAGACCTTCATACTTTCTAGATCTAAATATCATAAAAAATGTGTGGGAATGAATGACGAAGAAGATCTATACCGTTAGACGATAATTTAAGAACACTGAAGCTCTTCGGCGAACGTTTAGAGGAGCTTGAGACGAAATCAACTTAATTTACCGTTAGAACCTATACAATTCTATCCCATATTAACTTTTTGAGCTCAAATGACTTAAATAAAGTTCTACCTATTACCATCTACAATTTTCAAAGTAAAATTACCCTTTTGTACTGTTATTTGATGTTTTATTTCCACTGGAACTATCCTATTGACTTCACCATTTGTACTGTTTTTAAGAGTTCTCGTAACAAAATCCTAACGGGACTCCGGATTTGAGACTTTCTGTTATGCAAAGAACAAGCAGGCTACTGAAAATATTGTCACCAAGTTTGAAGAAAATACCGTTATCACTTACCGAGATACAGCCTTTTTCAAGTGGAACTATCCTATTGATAGGGAGTGTATGTATATTCTGCAGCAAAAACTGATAAGTTCAACATACATAGTTCCTACAATGATTTTTATGTACCAAGTTTTGTTCAAATCGTACAATTTATTGATCTTGACCTAATTTATAGAAGAAACTAAGTTAAGGTTTTTGGAGGAGTTTGTTATACACTCCTGAGACTATATAGTGTATCTCAATTTTCTCCTACTTCTGCCAAGGTGAGGTGCTTGTACGATTCTTTTAAAAATTGGCGCATAGTCTTACGATCATATCTTACTTACATCATTTTGATCTAGCTCCATTACTTCTAACAGTTTTTATACGTTAAGTGTAGAAAACTAGGGTTAATTTTAGCTCGAATTCAATACAATTCAATTCACACTGCCCCTAAAGATCTGCAATTGGTAAAATCTATTCAAAGTATATGTCGAAATCGAGCCAAAATTAACCCTAGTTTTCTGCACTTAAGGTACTAAAACTGTTAGAAATAATGGAGCTAGAATAAAATGATGTAAGAAAGATATGATCGCAAGATAATGCGCCAATTTTTAAAAGAATCGTACAAGCACCTCACCTTGGCAGAAGTAGGAGAAAATTGAGATGGAAAAAAATATTGTTTTTGGGTCAAATCACGCAAATATGACTTTGAAGCTCTGTAAAAACCAAACGTCTTATCCGATTTTAGTGCGGTTAGTTTTATTTTACAGGTAAATTTGTTGGCTGTAATAATCATTTATTTCACTATTCTACCTGTCTAGCTGTGGAGATATTAGGTCTTTCTTAGGTCGTGCAAGAAAATGATTTTTTCAAAAATCTTTAAATGCCTGTGGCAGCTAAAGGGTTAAGCTGAGGGGGTATGTTCGGTAAAACTTTTTTGCTGGAAATCAAGTGAGGAATCATTATCCGGTGCGTTTATGCGGCAGTTTCCGGACACCCTGTATACTATCATTGAAAATACTCACCAGAAATGCATAGCAATTTGGTTCAACACTAAGTGGTGTGCTGTGCACAACCTATTTGTGCACAAATGCTAGTGTAAATTTTGCACTATCCCTTCGCCCCGGGAACCCGTCACATATCTGATTTTGGAGCGAGTGCACCAGTTCATATGACTGTGCACCACGGTGCTAGATGTTGGCTGCTGGACGCGATAGATTCAATGCGTGGCTTGGGTGGTATATCGTATATGAATGAATATGTACGTACGCTTAGAGTATGTTGCGTCGGGCGGTTTGTTCTGTTTTCTGAAGTGTATTATTTAGCGAAGATATTTAACACATTATTTGTTGATATGGTTGTTTTATCAGGGGGTGCACGTGCACATGTGCACATATGGGCGAGCCGCCACTGCTTGCAACTTTTCCAACATTTAAATAGGTGCACCTCTTCTTCTTCTTCTTTCTCCTTGACTTTAACAGTCGGTTGTCTAAGCATGGAAGCTTGTATTGACAGGTTAAATTTTATACTCCTTGGAGTTCAAATTAATATATGTATGTTTATATCATGTATAATATATACGTTAAATACTAATCGATGATTAGGTATTTCTTTTTATTATATTGAATTATATTTCATTTTTTTTTAGGTTAAGCGCCATGTGGCTAGAATTTGTCTTTGTTTAAATGTACTGTTATAGTATACGGTATTTAGCTATTTGTTCGAGTGTACTGCTATGAGAGTACTGTTACATACTTTAAATCACTTCATAGAATTCATTTATTTAAATGGTTATCATATTATTATGAATTTATTATATCACTTTTAATTTATAGAAAAAAATAATCGTGTTTGAAATTGAACTATTTTACACTTAAACACTAAAGAGTCCGGCATTCACCAGACCAAAACCAAAAATATTGAGGACCTAAGGGAGATAGGTCCTCTCCTCACACTACGAAAGCGCGAACGCAACTCTATATAGGTGCACCTCGGAAGATACGACGAAGTGGATTTATGTCAAAGGTGCCATTTTATTGGAAATGTTATGTACCTTTAAAAGATGATTTAAGATCATAAAACAAAATAGAGTTTTCCGCAAGAAGAAATTCAGGAGGCACAGCATAGGACATCGCCGAAGCGGAAATCCTACGTTTTATTAAGTTATACACCCTTTCTTCGGAGGAATATAATTAAATGTAATCTTAACGCATCGACAGCGATTTAAAAAAAATCCGATGACTTCAAAAATTAAAAACATTTATTAAAGGAAATGTGAAACATTTATAATAGTTTTTAATTCGTTTAAAAATTAATACGAAATAAAATTGCCCTACTCAATTTCAATTCATGGGATAGGAACATAAAATATAAGTTCGGTGCCCGAGTCAAATAACTATGTAGCTGAAATAGTGTCATTCGTGGTGTCAACTGTCAACCAACTGACTGTTCTTGTTCGGTTGTCAGCTTACGCATTAATATTGGGAAACACGTAGTAGGAAAAAATTTAATTCCAGATTTATTTGAATTTTCTTTTGTGATTATCATCATGTATCGCATATCAATGTCCATGACTTCAATTGAACAAGTTCAAAATGGTTAAATTCAATTAATCGGTAAAACAAAATTATTGTCACTTGTTTGCTTGTCATTCGATTGAAGCTAAGAGAATTCAATCAATTAATATTGACGACTCCATCAAATAGATTTTACATTAATATCAATCCCAACATACCGACATAAGAACATATTCGAGTGCATCACATTTATGTAATGTAGTAAACATATCCTAACAAATTGACTTGTAAACATGGTAAATTATAACTGCCTGTATACATAGTTCGTATCGTAACTCATTTTACAGAAATTAATAATTTATTCAGCTGTTTCTGTTTTGGCATAAATACATTTCTATACAAATACATTCAAGAATATACATAGGTATACACATTCAAAAATATTTTTAATTGTTGTAACATTAGTATTTAAGTGTGATTGAAAAGTCTGTGAGGTACATAATGGCGCATATCGTTCTTTTTCAATATAGAATTGAATAACATGGTTGAATAAATAAATGAATAGTATGCACTTATACAGGGTGTCCAGAAACTACTGTATAAACGCACCGGAAAATCATTCTTCATGTGATTTCCAGCAAAAACAACTGTACGGGACATACCCCGAGATAATTTCCCTTCAGCTGCCACAGCCATTTTAAGATTAATATGATTCGATCCTGTGACTCTTTACATCTCGCCATCTCGCACAATCGAGTGAAAAAATTTGTACAGCTGCACCTAAACAACCGTAACCGTTCGAATTGGATTTTTCGAAAACCAAAGTTTTTGAAGTATTTGTTGGAATTCAATACCGATTCAAGTATATTCCATAAAGCATGCTTATTACTGCTTTGCCAGCAATTGGGTCCTCATAAATTTGAATACAAGTTATCAGAATTTCAGAACAGGGCAAGATGTAACTGCAAATTTGACAGCAAATATACATAATACGTTATCGTGTTATTTTCGGGAGTCAATAAAATGCAGCTATTATTTTTTTAAAGAAAATAATTTGATTCAATTTAAACTACGAGATATAAAAAAATGATATGAATGCCATTTCTTTTTTTTCAATGGCATGACCATTGTCACTATACATAACACAAGTTGAGATTTAGATATTACTTACGATAAATCGATAATCTCATAAATAATAATGTACCTGGCACAATAATAAAAACGTTATCACATGAAACCAAAACGAACAGATAAGATTGCTTTCATCTAGTATAGGAGTAAAGGTGACATTGGATTCAAAGTAGACAGATTTCGCCTGTATTATGACAACAATTTATATATGTACATACATCCACGATATTTATGTACTTATTTTCAAGTAGTTACTTAAATATTTTATATGAGAGTACATGACATAATAAATTGCATTAAAACTTAATTAAATATCAATTACATGCATTATTATACTCGTTCAATCTAAAACATATTCACTTGACGATGTAAACAAAGGAATTTTGTCTTGAAGTGACTATAGACTAATCCCACATGAAAATATTTATTAGATATATGTCAAAATCCGTAGAATGATAGATAAATAAATTTAATATATAATTATCTTCATTAGATTACATGTAATTAAAATATGGGATCATAAAGCACTCTCGGTGAGTGTGGTTTAAGGCAAATGTCAATTATACTTGAAACATCTATTTGTTCATCTTTTCTAAATGATTGTTTATTTTTTGATACCGGAACAATAGAACAATTTTGCAGCAATTACATACTCGCAAATGTCGTTGTGTCCAGCAAATGTAATAAATTCTTCATTATTATGTAACGTTTTCAGTACAGTTCGCAAAGGAATTGTTTGTATGAATATGAATGGGACTTCAATACCAAGTGTTATATTCATGTTAACCGCTTTATGAAAAAAGCAAGTTTTGTCGAAATGGAGGTGCTATGGGACGCAGATGAAAACGAAAAAAACATTTGCTTATAGCGTTCAATTTTCGACAATATATTCTTGCATGTCCTAAAAACAAGCTCCTTTACATCTCTCACACTCTCTCCCAACATTCCATTCTTCGCCCAATCTGGCTTATTATATATTTATTTATTATTTATTCATCACCTACAGCAGATTCTAATTCTAATCACGTTAGTTGCTAAACGCAGGACCTTTATCTTCCTATACTGTTCTGAACCAAAGAAACTCAGCTACTGTATTTGAAGATACACGGATGCAAGAGTATGTATAACAACAGCTAGCTAATAGAAAAACGGCGACTTTAACTTGGAAATCGATTTTAAGATACACTTTTTATAAATCCTCGAGTCCATAAGAGTTTCCCTTCTATTACTGAATACCGAGACAAATATCATTTTTAATAACATACGGGAGTAAATAGGCGTGAAAGCCATTTGGATAACACAATCTTGCTAAAAAAAAAAATGGCAGCGATCGAATCAGAAGAATAAATTAAATTAATTAAATACAAGAGTTTGTCGATTTTTACATCTTATAAAGCCCCCATCAGAAATAGATTCTGACGGCGCCACTGCATCTTAAATATGTCTGAGTTTGCTTGGGTTTAGTTGCTGAGATATGATGTTGTCGTGTATGTTATAATTCCGCTTAGAATAGAATGGAACAACATAGTAGCGACGATAGCAACACAATTGATTTTAATTGTCAGTCAACAGCAACTAACAAAAAAAAACATTCTGCTGCTTCCTTTCTGCTCGAAGCAGTGCCCAAAATGAAAAATAAGGCAACAAAAAAAAACATGCATACTGCTGGAGCTGGAGTTTGACACCAGAATGCCTGGAAAGTTATCCCTTAGTTCATGGGCTATTTGTTGTTTAGGCAGGGCAGGTTCTAAAGCTAAGCTCTTTACACACTATAGAAGATTTGGCATAATCTTGAGATTTTACAAAATCTAGGCGATAATCTTGTAGATTTTCCATACATTTTCATAGATTTTGTACAGAGATTATAATCAAAATCTCGGAGAAAATCTTTACAAAATCATGGTGAAGTGTGGTGAGCTTCGTATTTGACAGTTCTACAGTAGAGGTCATCTCATCCATTTTCGCTTGGCACATGGTTTTGAACCCAAAAGGGTGATGTTTTCACCTATTGACGAACATAAATCATTGACATAATTTCTATAAGATAGATTCTGCTTCTTGTTTTAACAAATTAATAAAAATAACAGTTTTAGTCGTGCATGAAATTGTCGGAGTTTGCAATTTAGACGGATTGTACTTTACTGTCAAGTCGTGGAACAAGATTACGACCATAGTGTGAACAGCATACGAGATTACATAATCTACGTAGATTTTGCGGCTATATGTGTAAAGCGCTTTAGCTATTTTCTTATTTTAACGAAATTTTAAATTTGATTTTGCCTCGCGGGTTGATCGAAAATCCTTAACGGGACCTTTGTGCCCAAGGTGGTATGAGTTTCCGGACCCCTGCTCTAGGGGACTGAAATTATTATTTTTTTAAATGTATAATTTTTCAGCAAAACTGACGAAATCTTCCTAAGCAGCACAGGTGGAATTTGTGGTTAGATTCATGGGCGTAGACAGGGTTTGATTTGTTTTTTCTTTTAACTAAAACTTAAAAGTGGTTTTAGCCTGTTAGGTACATATACTGGTAATATTTTGAGTTTGTTTTCTATAAACAGTTTTATTCTTGTTTCTATAAATTTTAATTAGTTTTCGAAACGGTTTTTCCATAGACGGACATGCGAAGTTGTGATTGAAACATAAGGCATGATTCATTTTCTACAAATCCCTAAAAAGTACTTGGGTTAGTAGTTTGGAGGTCATTCCTGTCATTAAATCTCTTCAAGTTTTTTTTTTGTAAGTGTATTCTTCAAGTATTTACTCTATGTCCAATCACAAGAGAGGCGTCTGATGAAATGAAAGATATGTATAGTGTGGCACCTTCCAGCACTGAGATGCTGAAATATATTATGTTAAAATATCTGGATCCAAGAATTTTGTCTAGTAGTGGGAGTTGTCTGCGGAAGTTTTTATCTGTTTAATAATGCGTGTATTTTAGTTTTTTTATGGAACGCTTCTCGATAATAGATAGAATGAACAAATGGTCCATTGTAAAGAAGTTTCCCTGTAAGCCTACATTTGAATCATATATTGTTGCTAGTGGCTTACGAGCTGAATCAGCCAACAGTCAACATATTCCGGTAGAGGCCTTTGCTTCTTCGAAACCAATTGTGCTACTACCCGATTGTAACTGAGGCCTGAAAGGTGGACATCACTGGTGCCACAGTCGAAACCGATGAATGATAAATGAATCATAGGTTAGTCGGCCATATATATGAAGGGCACTGGGTGGACCCTCTTACACTTCTTCTTTCTTGCCTCGTTCTTTATACCGCTCCATGGTTTCGCGTTGCTCGACCTGCGGTGTAGGCCTAACACATCGCCCGTTTTAGCGGTAATATCTCAGCATATTTCTACAGGCAGCTCTATCTTATCTCTGACACTACTCGAAGGATTTTTTTTCCCGTTTCCAAAACAGTGCTTGTTGATTTTCTGCAAAATTGGCATTCGGTGGCTTAGTGGTAGAGATGTCACTCTATCTCTGAGTTACCGGAGCGTGGGTTCGAACCCACTGTGACCAAGAACGTTTGTGTTGTCCTCCTCTCGATCCCTTACCTTAATTTCCCTTCCCCCAAGACTGTGCTTGCAAATTACCTAAATCAGTATTTTGAGTGTAATGGGACGCCCTCGCTTATTTTTGCCTTAAAGCTACAGCTTGACGGCGTCCATGCTTTCATCGCCTCTGCAAGCAATAGTCTCTAACTTTTACAGAACGAAATCCGGAAGATAATTGACTTAACGAGAAACCGGACTGAAAGAGATGCCTTAGTTTAATTTTATTGCTGTAGAGCAACGTTAGTCCGCGGACCACTAGTAGTCCCTGAGATGACGAGTGGTTCTGGCGTTCGGATCGTTAAGGGTTCATTCTCGTTCCACTTTCAAAATGTTGCGGTTCCCACATGAAGGGAGCTTTCAGCCTGGCGGTATCGACAATACTATACGAGATATTTTGGACAACGCGCAGTCTTGGAATTCCTTACAATTTTCACTGCCAAAGCCAAGGACAGATATCCAGAATTCGACGATCAATTCAGCGGGCTCAGCGTCACGAGTAATTACCGATATCAATAGAGTTTTTCCTGCCTTTACCCACAGTGACCATATTGTAATAACATACGCCGATTCATTCGGAAACGGAAACTGACAATATTGGATTTTTATGGCATGTTCTGCTATCCGCTTTAATAGGGGGAACTTTTGTGTTTCCGATATTTTCCGCTATATGTCCGCTATATGGCGGACGGTAAGATAAGTGTCGCTAGTGTCGATAACAAGAACAAGAAAATTCTTCTTGCGAAGCTGATAGCGTAATGTTCCATTTTTATTACATATTTATATAATTGAATAAATTCTATTACATAGTTGAGAGAAGTTTCATCATTGAATACATCAAGATGTAATGTTCCATACAAAACATTTATGGCTCTTTGCAGATTTTGAATATGGTGGTCGGCGCCAATTAAGGAGTTCAAGCGAGTGATCCTCAATGCACAAAAGGTTAAGACCCACTGATGTAGAGTATTTTTATCAGTACCAGTGTGATTTTTCTTAAAATCTCCTTCCTTTATTTTCAGCATTTGTGAGCCAACAGTGGATCATTTTCTGCTTGTTGTCCTGTTGTTGACAGTAGCGGCACATTAGGTATAAGATTATCATTACAATTGCTTTACTAGATTATTGGCTTGGATTTAAGAAAGAGACTTTTCAAATAAAAGCTTTTTTGAAAGGCAAAAATAGGCTTTGAAAATAATTTTCAGAATGATTCACTGTGTACCATGGGGTGTACACAGTGGATCACCTCGTGGTGCACAGTGAATCAACATGAAATACATAGTAAATGTGGAATGTTTAATGGTATTATTAATAAATCCTCATAATATTTACGTTATTCTTGTTGTAAATAATAAAAATAACAGTAAAAACAAAGTACAAAAAAATAAAATGAGTACGTCAAATTTTAATAAAAAATTATCATAATAATCATAATCATAAAGAAAATCGATGTTTAATTTATATAAACCGGACATATCTAAAATAATCTTTTAGAAAAATAAGATTTTATGGATAATTTCTGACAAATATTGATGATGAAAAATTTATATTGAATTTTCCATGATGCACTGTGTACCAGATTGGTTTGATTCACTGTTGACCATAGCACAAAAAACCTAAATCATATCGAAAACTTTTAAACTCCATTTATGAGCATCAAAATACATAGCGCGTAATAATCCTCTGTTATAACTCTTATCGATGGCAAGACCATAGCACAAAAAACCTAAATCATATCGAAAACTTTTAAACTCCATTTATGAGCATCAAAATACATAGC
The DNA here is from genome assembly GCA_949715475.1 of Microchrysa polita. NCBI lineage: Eukaryota > Metazoa > Arthropoda > Insecta > Diptera > Stratiomyidae > Microchrysa > Microchrysa polita. The sequence goes on along the minus strand of OX454415.1, from coordinate 124,829,970 downwards.
GCGTAATAATCCTCTGTTATAACTCTTATCGATGGCAAGACCCTAGAAACAGTTCTTAAAACGGTTTTCAAGATTCATTCAAAATACTCAACCGAAAAAAAATACTTTCTAATGTCAAAAACATGAAAACCCCATCACAAGATCTCTCGATGGGAAAATCGTACTGTTAATACGTGTGTTCAAAGGTAAGTTAAAACGTTAATTTTTCTCCTTTGCAACATTTGCCTTGCACGATTTTCAAGCATATGAGATCAAATGATTCACTGTGTACACTGATCAACTGTCGACCAGTTTACCCTACATCTCAGGAACTAAATAAGTAGGTCAAGGCCATTAAATTATTACCGAAATTTTACCGAAATATTTGACATGAGTTCAAGGTCATTTGCACAGAGATGAGTAAGTAAAATATAATCCATAAAAATTAGGCATCCACAATTGGGCTGAAGCATAACCACCTTTAGTTTTCAGTTGAGTTTTTCAATTTTCAAACAGAACCTATTCCGGAAATGGCGTTACATCATCGTTACAACTGCGAAAATTGCAGGTAATAAAAGTACGTTGTAATCAATACATAAATTTTACGTGGTTTATAGCATCATAAATGTTCAAAATGCATGCTTACATTCATTAACTCTCATATCACAAAAAAAAATAAGAAAATAATCACCATAAATCCACTGATATCGCCCGATTACTTAATGAATGTATTGCATAACACTTTGCAGATTGATATGAAGGTAATATTGCATTTGCACCTGAACATGAAGCCCCCTCCCTTTTCATTTGGCACTTACCTCAGGACGTACGCAAGCCATTGTTGATTATTTTTTGAAACTGTAAATTTTGTACACTTTTTTTTCACCAAAAACCAAAATTTGATTTTATTTGCACGTCCGAAAAACAACTGCCAATAATAATTTTTGCACGTCTTACTACGACCCAAAATCACTTTGGGCACAATTCGATCAAAATCACGCAAAACTGCGCGAGTAGTACAGTACCTTTACAGATTTTCAACGGACGGAAGGACTATTATGAGCGGACAGGACCAATCGAACTCGAAGCGATCTAATCTGATGCGCGGCAGTATAAGCACGGTTGTGAGCACACGGACCGTCAAAATACGACAAATAATACACAAAGGACCTTGTTGGCACGAGACGTTTATCGATCAATGTCAATGTTGCACTTTTTCGTTAATGAAAAATTAAACACACTGAAAATTTGCAAGAGCCAAGAGTATCGCGAGCCGAACAGATAAACTATGCGCGAATGGCGAATGAACTGAAAACGTGTCGGGAATATGTGTATCTAATCGTGGATCCAATGATTAACGGCTCCGTACGTACTAATAGTATACAATAATAATATTGTAAAGTTATAAAAATACACAGAAATAGCAAATGCGCGCGCATATACCACTTATATGTTTGTTCCTTTTAAATATTTTTTATTTGTTATAAATGAACAACTTGTCACAAATTTTGTGTTACAGCTCTCTATAGAGTGAATCTCGGCACGCGGATTATGAGCATACGATGGGGTTGGACACCTAATCAAAAATGTACATCGGAAGCGTACTTTAGCTCACTGAACGTGGTCGTACGATAGTACTCTGCCTTTATATCACCTTTAACACATCTAATCAAAAGGTGTTGTATAGATAAACGCCATTAAATTCATTGATTTCGTTGCGAAAAATTCATGAGAAATTGCAACCGATAACATGTGCCATATGTATGGAAAGAAACTTTTGTTTTTCTCTAGGGTGTATGTAATAAATTTAATGTTCTAACAGTTTTCATTTCTATTCAAAAGTAATTATGACTTAAACAAAATATGAATACTATGTTCTATGTACATAAATCTATGTATTTATTTTTGGTATCAAATTAAAGCGCCATGCCATGAGCCTCGATCATGAACGCCACTAGAGATTAGAAAAGCTGTACTCAAATTTTTAACTCAATAGAGTGATCATCTAGGACATCTTTTACTCTGTAAGGTCTTGATAAAGCTGTCTACAAAATCTTGAGATTTTACAAAATCTAGGCTATAATCTTCAAGATTTTCCATACATTTTCATAGATTTTTTACCGAGATTATAACTAAAATCTCTTCAAAATCGTGGTGAAGTGTGGTAAGAGCTAGTTCTTTGACAAAAACTACTGCAGTAGAGGCCGTCTTACCTATTTTCCGCTCTGTCCACGGTTTTGTACACATAAGTTTGAATTTTTTTTTTGACTTTTTGACAAACATAAATCATTAAAATAGGATTCTATAAGATAGATTTCTTCGTCAATGATTTATGTTCGTCAAAAAGTTAAAAAATCACACTTGTGTGTACAAAATCGTGGACACTCTGGAAAATGGGTTAGTTTTTAGTCTAGATTTTGTAAGATCTCAAGATTTTGCAAAATTTTCTGAAGTCTGTAGAGAGCTTAAGACCACCAGATTCCACCGATTTTGCAGATTTATATAGCATAACCAGGATAGTACCATACTATGGCCGTGTTTTTTAAACAGCTAACCTACACTATACGGGGTAATTTTCATACAAACGCTAACCTGTGAGTTTATTCAGGTTAGAAATTAAATTGCTATTCAGTTTTAATGAGCTTTTAAAAATGCTGTTCGTCGAATTCTTATTCTAACAAAATTATGATTCCTACATAAAAATAAGTTTTCTTAAAAAAATTACATTTGAACTTTTGCGTTTGTAAAGTGAAAACGGGGCTTACATATTTATGAGCAATGTTTTGAAATTAATGGCAATGCCTACGTGACAATTTGAAATTTAACCTGGATACTACCCTCGATAGTTTTTTTTCTGCGCGTCTGGGTCAGCAAACCTGCCCCCGATGTAAAAAAAACACGGCCAAATCGCTGCCGTTCGTAAGCGAAATTTCGCGATAACAAGATGGTGGTCGCTGCCAACATCAGCCCCCCGCTTCGACCTGACGTCTAAGAGGCAGTTTAATGTATGATTTAAGTGTCGATCTCTTTCGAATAAGAAGCTTAGGATAATGATAAATATACTACGCACGGCCAATGTATGATTTAAGTGTCGACCTCTTTCGAATAAGAAGCTTAGGATAATGATATATACTACGCACTAGCTTTGTCAATTTAAGGGAAAACCGCTCTTTTACCTGCCCTGTGCCTCAAAAAACCGTCCGGCTCGGGATCGATGGGTGATCACTCTCGTGATTTGCTCACGGCTTTATTTCGATTGTAGTCTGGCTGGTCTAGCGGTTAGTGCGCGCACCTTCGGTGCACAGGCTCACTCAGATGTTAAACGAGTACCCATTTATGGGGATAAATAACACTGCTGAGCGTGATGCTGATCTCATTACCTCAACAAAAAGCAGATAAGATCTTGGAAATAGGATGTTACTAACACATCCTGCGGCCTTAGTCCAATGCTGGATTGTCGCGCCTGTTATTTATTATTTATTTCGATTGCTTTAGAAACACGATAGCATACCACTTAAAGGGTATAGTGTTATTATTTGCGATATTCGATAAATCATGGAACAATTAATCAGAAAAGGGCAGCCAAAGTTTCGTTTTCCAAAAATAATTTTAGCCACAATTTTCCGTTTTGTTGTTGTAGCGGCGTATTCTACGGACTCGATTTTAAAAATATGGATGATCTTCTAAATTTGTTCATGCCTTTCGGCGAAATTCTGAAAGGTACCCACAACTACCTCCGGATTTTTTTTATAAGGTGTGTTAGATGCTGCTTGGTTGCCGCTGCTTAAAATTGCAGAACCTAGGCGGTTCATGTTTCGTTTCCCATGGCAACTTAATTAGTTTAATTACCGTGTAAAAGGTGAGTTTTTTACCTTTCTGAGGGTCAGTTCTTTAACAATTATCATTTATATTCTCTAGGAGTAAAGTGCCTTCACTGCGTCGTGCTCTGTGCCGGTGTTCGTTCGGTCGCCAATCTGTGAAATAGACACTTATAGAGAAACGAGTTTCCAAACTCGGCACGACTCGTCGCAAATTTATTATTCAGAAGAAGATGATAAGAACATTTCTTATCGTAGAATAAAAAAAACTAACAATTAAAAGTGGATACCAACCCAGGACCAGCCTCTGTAAGGATAAGGATGGCAATATCATTAGCGACATCGATAGAGTTGATAAACGCTGGGCCTCACATTTTGAAGAGCTCCTCAATGTTCAACCGAACAACCCCACACAAGAAGCTCCGAAGCTGATGGCTGAACCAGGCCCTCCCGTTCAACCCCCAACAGTAGAAGAAGTTGATCTCGCCATGCAAGCACTAAAACATAATAAATAATATTAGTTTGTACGACTTATAAGATTTTATCTAAGATTCTGGAAAATAGAAGAATAGAAGAAATCATTGGCGAGTACCAAGGCGGCCTTAGACCTGGTCGTTCGACGACAGATCAGCTTTTTACAGTGAAGCTTTTACTCCAGAAGTGCTGGGAATACAACATCGACGTATACCAAATATTTGTTGACTTCAAGCAGGCATACGACAGTATCGATCGAAGCGTACTGTACAACATTTTGCTGCATTTTGGAATACCGGCTAAGCTAGTGCGACTCATAAGGATGACGATGACTAATACCGTCTCGCAGGTCAGAGTTCAGAACAGACTCACTGACCTATTTGAAACTCGTACTGGACTCAAGCAAGGCGACGGGCTGGCGCCGACGCTCTTCAACCTGGCTCTGGAGTATGTGATTCGAGCCATGAATTTGGACAGCAGCGGAACGCTACTCATTAAATCGACTCAACTAGTAGCCTACGCCGACGGCATCAACATCATGTCTCGAAGATTGGGTGATGCAAAAAGCCTTCTGCATAATCTCAATAACGCCGCCAAAGAAGTTGGGCTACATATCAACGAGTCTAAAACCAAGGTCATGTTGCAATCACTTCACTTACCTGGGTTGCAATTTGTCAAAAGACGCCAACGAAACAGATGAGATAAAGCGACGGATACAACTAGCTAATAAGTGTTACTTTGCGGTCCTCCAAATTATGAATTCGAAGCTGGTGCACAGGAACACGAAGCTCCACGTGTATAAAACCATCATCCGACCTGTGCTATGCTATGGCTGCGAGGCATGGACCCTAACCCAAAACTCTGAACACATGTTGGACACATTCGAGCGAAAGGTTCTCCGAAGAATCTTCGGGGCCGTTCGTGTTCGTGAACGAGGTGAATGCGCATCCGGTACAACCTTGAGTTGTATCAGCTGTATGATGAGCGACAGGTGTCGAAGATCGTGAAATTGCAGCGATTGCAATGGGCGGGTCATTTACAAAGGATGAACGACGATCGCATGCCCAAAAAGGTTATGATCGCGCAACGAGTGGACGGAGCCAGATTGCGTGGACGACCGAGAGCCCGATGGGAGCATTCTGTATGTGAGGACGCCCACCAGATGCTAGGCTTTCGGAATTGGAGGAAAAGGTCGCGTGACCGCGACAATCGGAGGTTTTCAATCCAGGCGGCCAAGGCCCGACGTCGGGCTATCGTGCCATAAAGAAGAAGAAAAGAACAATGCGACTAGGAAGTGGTATGGCTGACAACCGTATCACACTCCGAATTCAATTGTCTTTGTAATTTTGATGACTACACACAGTAGTCATCAACGCACCATGCTCCACTAGGAGTTACGGTAGTCGAGAGAGAGAAAGTGCTTTATTTAAAGAAATACTGGCAAAGGACTTTATGATTGCGATTTTTCCATTTCCTACGGCCAAAATTTTTCTGCTCAAGCAAATTGTAATTTTATTTATTCAAAATCCGAAATAGGATATTTATGATTCGCAGATACATCCATCAGACGTCCAGTTGGCATGTAGACTCTGAATAGCTATACTATACACATATTCTTTGAAAGTGCAGCAAGATCAAAATTATAATCTTTGTTAATGGCTTTTGTCGGGCAATCATACAATTGATCCTTTTTATGTCCATGCAATAGCCAGACGCGATGATTTCTTATTCTTCTGTTGAACAGAAGCAGCAAATATGTCAGCCATTTAAAATGCAATGTGCTGCTTTCTTCGGCCGCATTCAACACGTCCAATCTGTTTCCAGCATATTTCAAGCATTATGGTGGAAATATAATGGAAGCAGCAACAACAGCAGCGGCCCAATGCATTTTAAATGGGCGGCAGCAAAAGCTATTTTGTAGCCAACATGACGTCACCCATTTAAAATGCATGGTGCTGCTTTTCTCGGTAGCATTCAACGCGTCCAATCTATTTCAAGCATAATGGTAGAAATATAATGGAAGCAGCAACAGCAGCGACCCAATGCCTTTTAAATCGGTGGCAGCAAAAGGTACAATTAGCTGTTGCTGCCAACATGACGTCACCCATTTAAAATGCATTGTGCTGTTTTCTACGGCAGCATTCAACGCATCTAATCTTATAGTTGAAATTCAAAGCTCGGAATTTTCCGATTTTAATTAACTCATTACAAGTATTATGTTCTTTTTTCTAAATTCGTTTCTCTTGTGCACTGTTCCACTTCAATAATGTCATCTTGAAGCTCCCTGAACTATGAGTTCTAGCTTTTTCCAGATAACTCGTATGTGCAGTCCTGTTACCGAACGAAAGAAAAACAGTGGAATATGATTTTATAACTTCATTGAGAAAGTTTTATTTTTATCCTTTTTTTCACTGAGGCAATGAGGGATATGTTACGATTCAGACAAAATGTGTAAATTCTGAATTTAAAAATAAGTAATACTCTGGTGCAGCTTCTTTGAGAACGCTTATCAAAGTTTATGAAAAAAGGTAGTTTAAGGTAAAAGTTCTAATTTTATTTAGAACTAAACCGTTTTTTTATTCTATCCTTAACTTTTAGAGGGGATTCACACTACTGACAGGATTTACTAAAGCACCAAATTAATCGAGTCGTAACCCGCCTACTAGATTAAATCGTATGTCATTAAATTCAAAATGCATCGGAGAATGCATTATATTATTGCATTATTCAAATTGCAGTACAATATGGGTCAACTGTTAACTAAATCTATGATTTAGTAAGTCTTGTTAATCTGAATCCCCTTTAAGAGACGAGATATTTAGTCAGGTTCACATAGCAAAAAGGAAATCGAGTTTCTTGTCTTTAAGTTAAGTGTGTTTAAGGGGGTTCACAGATAAATCCCCATAATTTTTAAATGGGGAAATTAACCAGCTTGATGACTGCTAAACCGCATCACCTAAAAGAAAACTATTTTCTGGAAATATATTTTGAAATTAGTGGATCACACCCTTTGCCCTTCATTTTATGCAACTATTGAGCTACCGAATTAATCCAATGCTTTTCCAATACTTTTCGAACCATGGACCATCCATTGACGAAAATGAAATGTAATAATTTGTCGACATACAAGAGGTACATTCAATTTTTTTTACTAAAACGGTTATGTACTCCAATCCTTAATGTTGGATTAAAATCCGATTCAGAATATTTATCTGTAAACAAAAGAGTTTAATGTTATTTTTTTGTTTGGAAATAAAAATAATTTTCCACACCTAATGTAAATAAAATACATAAATTACATCTAATTTTGCGATTATTTATTTTGGTCTTAATCAGTTTATTTAAAAGTTCTTACATATATAAATAGGAAAGGGACTTTTTGCCCACCCTGTACACATTGCCATAATATTGTTTATTATATCGTCATTATTATAAATTTTATTATTTATTATTTCATTTGTTTTTTTTTACAGGTATGTGTGTCCTTTGTTTTTTATTTACTTGTTTTTCCTTTTTTGCATGATTGCCTTTTATGTTTTACAGGCTTCCATCTTGAGCTCGCTCCGCTCGGAAATTTACAAAACAAACTGTAAATTTGAAAGATACTAAATTCGATATTCAGAGAGGAAGGAGGTGTAGACCAATCCGCTGGAATCAGTTGACTGAAATCTGGCAATTCGTTCAAGGAATACAGAAAGAAATATACGAAAAACAAATCCTTATAATTTTGCTCATTTTAAATTTTTTTCGCGTGTTTCAATGTTATTCTTATATTCAGGGAGAGGACCAATTCGGCAGAAAAATTTTCCAAAAATCCGCAAAAACGTTCAAGAAATAGAAACAAAAATATGCGAAAAAAAGAACTCATTGTGAATTGTTGCTCATTGTGAATGTTCTGCTTATTTCAATCGTTATACTGCCATTCCGGTCGGAGCCTTGGGTAGACCCATAAGGTGGGGTGAAGTTACTGAAATCCTGTAATTCGCTCAAGAAAGACAGAAAGAAAAAGAATTGTCTTCATAATTGGCCTCATTGTGAATTTTTCGTATGTCTCGATAGTTGTCCTGTTACTTTGGGTAGAGACCAATCCTGTTTCATAGTTATGCTATTCTGGCTAGAGCCTAATCCAACAAAATCAAAATCCTGAAAATCTGTCCAGCCGTTCTCGAGTTATAAATGGTGTAACCAGTGGCGGTTACTCCTTAGGAGCACATGAGCACGTGAACCCCCTACGCTCATCATAACCATCACATCGTAAAATTGCTTTCCTACCTAAAATTTTATATCATAGAATTTAAAGCAAAACTTCAAATTTATTTAAAAATCGATGTCATGTATCTTAAACCCGCGAAGAGTAACCGAAATATTGATAACACAAGTCAAAGAACAAGCCACCTATTCTCTAATCGCACGTGCGGTTAGAGTTGCTTGTGCCCATCATCCGTTTCCATACGATCCTATGCGATGTCCCATAGTATCAATCGACGCAGACTCGCTGGCATAGGAGCACACAAAATATGTGCGAACAGTGGAAGAATTGCGTGCGAGCTTCAGAATCGGTGATGTTTTTTCGGTGGATTTGTTGTGAATTGATGCATTTTGCATTGTTTTTATGAATATTTATGATTACATCATATTAATTGCTCAGTTTTTTCTTCTTTATGTGGAAAGGTATGGGCACATAAATTTAAATAAGGCAAAAGTAATGACGAATGTATTCGTATTAAGTATGGCTATGTAGTAAACAATATTTACAAATTTATATTTCTAATTTGGAAACAAATGGATGATGTAGTGTTACCAACAAAATAATCGTGATTAAGTAGTATTTTGTAATTAAAAATTGTTTAACCCATGTTGTACAATTTTTGTACACAATTTTAGAGCTATATTCTTAGTATGTGTTGCTGATTATGTATGTGCTCTGATTAAAATCCGTTAAAAAAATCTGATGCATAATTTGATACAATGATATGAGTGGTTCAAAAATGAATGTTTGGAACTAGAACTCTGATATTTCGTTTTGTTTATCTATTATTCGAGAAATAATTGAAAAAAATTGAATTTTTAATTTATTGAATTAACATGCATAGTGAAAGAAAACCGTTTCTATCTGTAACTATATTAGCAGAAATTAAATATTAATTTATTTTTTGTTGTAGTTCAAGATATTACGCTTCTTATCTTACTAAATTCGATCATTTTTATTGGCCTAAAATTTAATAACCACTAAAAATCTCTATTTGTATAAAAAAAGCTAATGAAGCCGAAAAGAAAATTCTTCAATTAAAAAAGAGGTACAAAATGGTGCAAAGTACAAGGTTTTCAGTTAGGTATTCAAATAATTTTGAAAAATTAGGCCCTCTAGTTTGTTTCAGTTGTGAACCCCCAATTTAGGGGGTCACGAGCCGCCACTGGGTGTAACTAACACGACTTTCTTTTAAATATGTATAGATCATTGATCCTAACAACTAAGAGGATTGCGCCGTAGAAGCGATAAATGAGTGAATTTTTCATATAAGACTGGATCTGACAGCTGGGGACAATTCGTCTTTTTTACCTTTGTGTCGCACTGAAACTGCGATATGACTATTACATTTTATAGATACACTTCCTGACTTCCTCCAGCAGCAATCTTTCCCCCATTTACTTCGTAATAACTTCACAATAACACTTGACAGATCGGGACAACCGCTTTTTAAAATCGTCCCATGCAGTTTGTATGGGTGACAGCTGATTTATCATTCCTTTTTATTTCTCTATTCCATGGTATAGATTCTTACAAAACATGGAGTCTCGGTCTCACCATCTTAACAGAATAGGAGCTGATAGAAGAATGTCCGTTTGTAGTTAGTTAGTTTAGTTTGTTTTGCAATTAAAACAATGTTGACATTTTGTAAGAAATTTTAATACATGTTACGTTTTAACATGGATTCTGTCCTCGATCCTTTCTCCTGCGAGACCGGGTTAGCAAACCTGCTTCGAGTTTGAAACGTTTCACGTTGACTTTTGTGACACCCTGTATACACATTAATTCAAATAACCTTTTATGTATTTAGTTTTATTTCTTTTTACCTTTTTTTTTAAATATAATCGCCAAAACAGAAAAATTGCCGATTGTTTCGGATACCCAATCGGTCTGGACATTTTTGCCCATAATCAGGAGAATTCCACCGTCAATCCTGCAAAAAAAAAACAGAATTACATGATTTTTGCCTGTTCTAATAATTTTTAAGGTTATTTTAAATGTTATCAGGTCCGTTCTAAGTCGCTATAATCGTTTTATTCGAAACACACAATAGATGGCAGAACAATATCCAAAAAGTTTTTTCTTGCGCATGAACTTCAATCGAGAGAACAGAAAGAAAACGCAGTTCTTCTGCGAGAGCCAGCCAATCATCTGTTTTGTGATAACAACTGTCAACTGTCAGTAGCAAGTGGTTGGGTAGTTTGTTGTGTTGTGTGTAAACATATGTGCAATATTTTCCTCAATTTATAGTTATTTCTAGTGTAATCGAAGATATCACTTCGGAAATGGACGGAATCATAATTTTCGACCATTTGAATGATGTTGTTTTCAAGCAGTTAAATCCTGAACTGTTGCGAAAATTACGTGAGACAGCATTGAATCAAGAATTGATTTCTTCAGAAGAAGGGGTGTGTATAGTTGCTACATCTTGGAAATGTCCTTTTTGGATGTGCTAACTGAATTGGGCCATTGCTGAATATTTTAGGAGGATGAAGGAACTTTTGATAACAATGTGATAATGCAGTTATTCAGCCCGATAACCAATTCGCAAAGAATTATGTTTTGTCAGTTCGACAATACATACACGTCGTTTCAGTGTGAAAATGATTTGAATTTTGTCTTTGATGAGGTAAGAGTTACCAATTGTTTCACCTAAGGAATGATTCTGTATTTAATTTCGATTTTGTTTCAGTTTTTGGGTTATTTATTCCTGAAAATTGGAACTAACCCGCTAGAAGTATTGCGACGAGATGCTGCTATTTGTATAACGTTTGCAAAGCACATTTGTGGCCCCAATTTGTATATGTAAGTTGGTTTCAGTCTGTTCGAGTAAGAAAACAGTCCTAATTACGACTCCTTTCAGGCTGAAACAAAAAGAATCCAAATCATGTCTTTTGGCTGACTTACTGGAAACACGACAAACTCTTTATGAAACTGACCAGGTATCGTATCAACATTTAATTAAGGAGCTCTCTACTAACCGAATCTTATTTTCAGAGTATTTTACTAGAAGCGATTGATCAGCTTATGGTGAACTCTGATGTAAAATCGGTTGCACAAAAAACTCTTGAGGCAGCAACAGAGAATCTTAAGCAAGATCCACATTCTCAACGGAGCCATGCCTTGCTTTTTGTAGAAAGTAAATTTTTAGGCATATATTCCAGGTACACTAAAACAACAATAGGAGAGATTATCCTTTCCTTTGCTGTATGTTAACGTAAATCAGCTATGAAACAAGAATTTATTATCTTTCGCTAGCCGACAAGCACAGAAAATATCAACAGCCGACATTCTTTTCCTCTCACTACTCTGCCAAACATTCCAGTCGAAATCAAATTCCAAAGCTATCAACATTCAATCGCACTTACTATTTCTGCATGGCCAATCAGCCAATTGCATTCCTCACATTGTTCACACGTCGATGCTAGACAAGGGAGCCGTTCTACTACTGCTCATTGAATACGGCAGTCTTCAAGTCGCAACCGGCCTCTATGATACTTTCTTCGCTCTCCAAAAAGTCTACAACGTTCAAGCACAAGCAGATCTCGATAATTTGAAATCGTCCTTTGATAGTTTGGAGACACACATGAAACAATCATTCGATGCTCTACGAAAGGCAAAATATAATAACCAGGATATTGAAAATAGCACTAAGCGGCTAACGTTGAAATGGGAGAATTTGAAAAGGAAATATACTGAGTACTTAAAGTCGAATGAAAAGGATTCGACCGTTTCGATTGAGTCGAATATGCCAACGTTTGCCGAAGAATTGCAGGAAATGTTTCGGGTAAATTTTTTATATCAATTTTGATCAACCAATAGTTGAACATAGATCTTTTTTTTAATAGCTTACATGTTTAGAGTGTGCCGTGCTGGATCATGGATTTGAAAGGGTTTCGGAAATATCAACAATGACTGAAGAGAAATTATTGGAGTTTTCCGAATTTCTGAGTGTCAAAGCTCGTCGAAATTTAACAATTGGATCATATCCTTTTCGAAACTATTTTTACAGTTTATTTTTATAGATATGTAACAATTTTAATTGCAGTTATTTTAAGTTAACTATGTTATTTTTTAAAACACTCGTGTTGGATTGATGTGAACGTTCGGTTAAATTTCTTCCCGAAGGGAGAGATAATTCAACCAACTCTTCGTTGCAATTACATTTCACTTAATTAATACATTAAAGTTCGAAAACAAACAGATAAAATTCCTTCACTGAATAATACGTATCTGGAAGAATTCCCGGGACTTGTTCATTTCATATTTATTGACCGCAGTATAGGTCGAATAATTGCCCCGGATTTTCCCACCGATAGACCAATGATATCAAAAAACAAGGTACAAAGATTTTGTTACTTTTTTATTTGCATAGTGATATCTAATGTATTCTTCTTCAAGATTTGGTCCATGGTGGAGTTTACACGATCGTATTTGACACGTGGTCATATGTCACTCATGTGGAAGGACACAGCATTCAATTATTCATATTTTGTATGGTTTGAAGATCAGAATGGGGCACCGATTAAACCCAAGGATTTGCCCAATTACAATGCTTCAAGTGCCGTTAGTAAGCCACAGTATGAGCCGGGTATATTAGGTGGTGATTATTACAAGTAAGTGTTGTTTTAATAATTACATATTTTGGCTTATTGAATAGCACTGTTTAGATAAGGCAAACTGATGTTTGTTAAAACAGGCTCTAGATTGGAATCCTCATGGAACCAATGCAAGCCGTTGTTGTTGTTGTTGTAGCGATTCAAGAGATTTTTTTTTCTCTTGAATCGAAGGGGGTCTTGGCAGCTCTTGGCCGTCTTTAGCAACGGGTAGCTCCGGGACGATTTACATCGAAGAACCGGCTGCCGTAGGAGCATTTTATGGACAACACAAACATCCATGGGTCACAGTGGGATTCGAACCCACGCATCGGCAACTCAGAGATAGACATCTCTGCCACTGAGCTACCGAATGCCCCAAGCCGTCGTGTGGGACGATCCAAAAATACATGGAGAAGGTCTGTTGAGGCAGAGGGAATATCTATATGCAAATCGTGGGACTATCTTAATGCCATGGCTGCAAATAGGCAGAGGTGGAAAAGAAGCGTAGTCAATGCTCTATGCCCAAATAGGGAGTAAAAGGTACCAGAGAGATAGAGAGAAACTGATGTTTCAGGACCTTGTTTTTATTTTCTGGAATTAAGAATGTTAAAAATTACAGTTATATGATCGGTGTAATTACGTTGATAAAAACGTACGTTATACAAGCTGGAACTGAACACAGTTTATGAAATCGCTTACATGTAATTCGTCCTATTGTGTATTACTTACTCCAGCTAGATTTTTTAATCAGGACGTTTTGAACACTAGGACAGGAAGTTTTTCAGCAAAAACGAGTAATAAGCGTACATCCATACCTGTCTCCTGACGTTATACAATTACATACCACCTTTGCTGAACTCTGCTCCCGGTTGGTGCCCGATGCTAAACTCTTTTATCACCCTACACATTTTTTTACTACTAAAACACACAGCACAATTGTTCCTAGCAGAGTTATATTCCAGTCGGCCCGCAAATTAACCAGATCCGACATTCTTCTCTTGAGGTTCCTGCAATCGGAAAAAAAATATAATTATCTGCTGCGAAAAGTGTAAAAAAAGCTCCTGAAGACGACTCCAAAAGTTTGGTTATGAAAAAGTTAACCATTCTCTGGCATTAATTTTTTATGGGAATGTAATGTAAAAACCATGATAGTGTTTTAGTGTAAAAAAAAATTACGCAGCATGAATTTTCGACTTTCTTACGACACGTTTTGAAAATCAGCAGGTACCGTTATTTCATGGTTTGAACTAGGCCTGTTCGGTACTCAGATTTCAGTACCGGATACCAGTTTTCTTTAATACCCGGTGTACCGGCACCCGCATGTTTTTTTTAAACACCGTTTTCTCAGCACTTGTTCAGTACCGGTCTTTTCAGTTTTTTTGCAGCACCTGTTCAGTACCGGTCTTTTTTTAGCAATTTTAAATCAGCGACCTAATTAATTTAGTGATACTTGCCACGCCGATTGAACGAGTATTTCCCCGGGAAAACAGGGGCACCATTCTGGGGCCGTCAACACCAAAAATTAGTTTTCTAGTTTTTGATCTCAAAATTCGAATCAGCTACCCAAAATTATTTTAGTGTTTCTTGTCATGCCGATTGGACACTCGTTCCCTAAGTAAATCGAGGTTCTTTTCTGAATGAATGAATCGTGGCTTAAACAAAATAAACCCTGAAAAAAACCGTGCTAAAATGCGGTACAAAAGAAACTAAAACTCAGTTCATTAGGGGTTGAATAGGTGCTAAGAAAACCTAAAAAACCGATACTGGACAGATGCTGAAAAAGACTGGTACTGAACAGGTGCTAAAAAACCTGAAAAAGACCGGTACTGAACAAGTGCTAAAATAACCTGAAAAAGACCGGTACTGAACAAGGGTAGAACCTAAAAGAACCTGAAAAAGACCGATGCTGAACAGGTAATAGGAAAACCTGTTAAAAACCGGTGCTGTTTAGGAGCTGAAAAAACCTGAAAAAAAAGAACGGTACTAAACAGGTGCTAGAAAACCTGAAATCAAACGGTGTTAGAAAAAAAGGGACCGGCCGACGGTTGAAAACGCCGGGGTATCGGTACTTCAAAATATCGGTCCCGTTTTTAAACTGGTGTACCGGTGTTAGGAACAGACTTAGCCTGAACCCTCATAGCGGCCTAAGAACTGCACGCACCGATTTGAAATTTTCGACATTTGTTTTGGCGTTGTACATGCTATACATTCGTCAGATAATCTTTAGTGGATATTGCCGTTATAAAGATATTCCCCAAAAACGTTTCATTTAGTTGTTTGGCCCCTTATAGCTATCTTAGGTGCCACCCCATAGATTACGACTTTTGGCATTTTATTTGCAGCCGCAGAAGCTTCCTTACAACATACTTCCCTGTTACAGCGAACAAAACGCGACCTCTTTCCTAAGGTTTCTCGTAGCACCGTTAAGAGTGCACGTAATCATTAAAAAATTTTTCTTCAGAACCGTATGGGCTACAAATTTGCCATGCATTTTTTTATAGAGATTCTCATGAAACTTTGTTAAAAACCCCGTTTGAGCACCTGGTACCGTTATGAGTGCGCGGATCAATATCGGCTTTTGGCAATTTATTCAGGAACCACCCACCCTCTGAGGCACCGCTATCGGCACTCTTAAGGACGGGGACTTTTGAGGCCTCAAATACTCATGCAAAAATTCGTCTTTCTCCTCATTTTTTTGAAGTGAAATGCTAAATTTCCCGGGTTATGAAAAATCTTACGCCAATGAGCATTTGGTATAAGACTATAGAAAATAAGAATCGGTCGCTTCTATCCGCACAGGAACATACATTGGGGTTAGTTAGTTCTGTTTTGTACATAGTTGAGCTTTCAAGCTTTTTTGAAAAGTGTTAACAATTAAACAGTGCTGCGTGCTTTTAGGTGCCGAATTTAAAAAAAAAGAAACATAGAATAGCTTGTCTTTGATAATAATTAGATATAACTATTTTACAATTTATCTATTTCCAGACATCTTATGGAAACATGTTTCCCCAAAGCGTCGCTGAGTAAAATTAAATGTTTCGAAGTATTCTGCATACATCTGGGTCTTGTAACGGCCACCTGTGCATTGGAACATTGTCGTCGTCTAGTGGCCACCATTAATGATGTGACCGAATTTCCAAGTCTTTTAGAGTATTAGTTTTATTTACAGTATTTTATTTCTTTTCTAGACCATCTAATAGGTTTTAGTTAAACATTCCACGATTAATGCTCGTCTTAGCCAAACAGTTATTATGATACTCTACACTAGAAACACACAACACAACCAAACACACATCTTTAGGAAAACGTACATGAGAATCAGAGTCCGTATGCTATTTTGCATTACATAATTTTTGTAAGATGTATTCGAGGAGGTACACATATTCATATATGTATTAATTTACATTGGCTAATGTATTAAACTTATGCTAGTCTAATTATATTTTAGAAAAATGCATTGAAAAATATAAAAATCTACTTCAAAACTTAAGAACGGCTTTCCTTCTTTTAGAATGGGGTTCATGGATATGTGTGCGTTGAATTTTGTATTGGTTTTACACGAACCCGAGTCGTTAGTTCTAAAAAGAACACAATACAAAAGAAAGAAAACATATTTTATTTTTATTTTTAATAATACTATATTACCATTAATAATAATGACCAGATTACAGAATAAATAATTACAATTTTACAGCATAAAATCTATGTCTATAGGAAAAGCTATTATATTTAAGTATCTAATATAGGATGATTTCTACTTATAAAATAAAAAAAAATAATTTACGATATGTCTTTAATATTGACTATACTAATTGGTGAAATCACTTCCCTTGCATAATGCACAGCATCATGAACAGTGGGGAATAATTTGAATTTATTATCGTTGCTATCGCGCAAATCACATTTTTTCATGACCTCATAGACGGGACCTGCGAAAAAACAGATTTTCATTAGTACCCAACATTTCCATTCAATACTATGTGCAATTTGTATTATTATGTTTACTTACATGAACATCCGGCTACATACACATGTGCCGTTAGATTTTGAAATTCTTTTATAAGTCCCTTCAAAGATGACACGCCCGACGGATCGATATAGCTCAAGGCCGAAAAATCTAGAACCAAACATTTAAAACCCAAATTCGTTGAATCATATTTTGTGTTTTGTTGTGCAAGCTTTTTCATTCGTTTCGCCTCCTTGGCAAGATCCATGCCCAGCATGGAGCAAAGTTCACTTTTGAATGTATCTTTCGATGCGAAATTAATGCTACCGCAAAAGTGAAAGATTTTAATGTGAGGAATTTCTTCAGCCTGAAAATCGATAAATATTCAACACATTTGAAAAATGATTGAGTTTGATTTGCAATTTCGATAATTTATCTTACCGCTTTGTATCGTCTGATGTCCAAATAGAGATCAGTGTCAGGAACTTGGCCGAGTAGACAAGTGTACGGTTTCATACCGCGAATGAAAATACACGAAAGACTCAGAACAATACCAACCAGCAGACCAATATCGATAGCAACAATTATGACGGTAAGAAACGTGGCGAGCCAGACAAAGGCATCCAAACGGCTTAATTTCCAAAACTTGAAGAAATGCATAACTTGCTTCAACATGCCTTTTAATGCAACGAGAATAATACCAGATAGAACACTCTGAAAAAAATAGAAGAAAGATATTCAAGATCATTGTTTCCTGACAAAAAAATGTTTAGTCGATGGACAGCGAAACTTACTCTTGGCAATGGTTCGAAAAACGGTCCAATCCACAACAATACAAAAGCCAAAATTCCGCACGATATTAACGAAGCGATTTGCGTGCGTCCGCCAACGCTTTGTTGAATGATCGATCGCGACAATGAAGCCGAGAATGGCATACAACTGAAAAATGATCCGACAATATTTCCAGCACCCATAGCCAATAATTCCTGATTTGAATTCACTTCATAGTTCAACTTTTGTGCAAATATCATTGCCATTGAGACGGCCACAGCGTATGATACAATTGCTATTGGAATACTATCGACAACTACTTTTGACATAATATCGGTTCGTGGAAGTTGAAATTCTGCAATATAAAATGTTTATTAGAAACAATTAAGAGAATTGTAAATATCCCTTTAGGTATAATTAGTTTACTCACCAGGGAATCCTGTTGGAATATTTCCTAGAGTTTTAACAGCGTAATCATCTTTAAGGAAACAATATTTCGAGATTAAAGTGCCTCCCAGAACCAGAATCAATTCTATTGGTACGGGGAATGAGCACAATTTTGCAAGACGAGCCTAATAAAAATACAAATTTAGAGAATTACAGATTAGATCTCAATATAGGACATAACTTTTCATATAGAAAATCCTGTTCCGTAAAACATTATCCAGAATTATTTTAACAGAATTTATAAGAAAACTACAGTAGAAACTTGATAATTCGAAGATGACGGGAATTGGATTTTATTTCGAGCCATGGATATTTTGAGGTATCGAGTTTTAAGGTTATCGAGTCTAAATAAAAGTAAATTGGGAAACAAAGAGTTTAACTTCGAGTTATGGAGTAGTTCTTTGAGATAACGAGTTTGTTTTTCATTGTTTTTTGTTAAAATGAGTTTGCTTCGACTTAACGAGTTTCCACTGTATTTTAGAAACAATTTAGAAATATTTAATAATTTATTGCTTACCTTTATTACTTCATTGTTTATTATCAAAATTACCATCGCACTACATGAGAGACCGAAAGCCATCCAATTTATTGTCGAGATTGTCTTAAATATTTCAATATAAGTCTAAGAAGAAAATTATTTTTTTAAACTTTGAATGCAAAACACAAACTAAAATAGTCTACCAATATAACTTCAAAATATCCTGATGGTGAATTAATAGTTATGCCCAACACATCCTTGATTTGCGACGTGAAAACATGAATAGCTGCACCGGTTGTAAATCCAGAGACTAGAGTTTCCGAAAGTAACGACGTCACGATGCCCAATCGTAGAGCAAACATTATCATCTAGAATTAAATTTAAAAAATTATTCAATTAAAGTGTATCCCAAATTATTAAAATATAATTAGAACTTACATGTAACACTCCAACCAAAAAGCATGTTGCAGTTGCCACTTCAATCGGTGTATATGTATCGGCCAGATCCGTTTCCGTTGTCGACGAGTTCCCCACCATTTTTGTTGGACTATCAAAAGTTGCATATGAATTTACCACTTTTCCAACCATAATACAAACAACTGCAAATGTTCCCATTGAATTATGTCGCGATGTTCCAAGAATGAAATAGACCAGAATCGGGAAGAAAGCCATGTAAATGCCGACAATTGGTGGTACATTGCCCAGTAGAGCATATCCCATTCCTGGAAAAATTTAGTTTTTCGTTAAGTAATCTCCACAAAATTATGTTACTAATTTTAGATTATTTAATTCTAACTTTGTAAAAATGCTGTGAAAAAA
The DNA here is from genome assembly GCA_949715475.1 of Microchrysa polita. Classification (NCBI taxonomy): domain Eukaryota; kingdom Metazoa; phylum Arthropoda; class Insecta; order Diptera; family Stratiomyidae; genus Microchrysa; species Microchrysa polita. The sequence goes on along the minus strand of OX454415.1, from coordinate 124,810,391 downwards.
GGACGTTTTCACAATTTTAAACGAGGTCGCAAACATTGTCAGTGAAACGCCATTTAGTCCAGTACAATTGGTTCGAAATAGCCCCAAACCTAAACATCCAAAAATAAAAGGAATTTTTGATGCCAAATTGTTGAATACACTGCCTAATATACGCAGTAAAAAGTTACACTAATTTGCGCCATGGGTTAAGGGGGGAGGGGGTGGCAAAGGGGTGAAAACTCAGTTTCTTGCAAATATCTGGAAAACTATGGGTCTGACCTTAAAATGTACTGAGGACAAAACAAACCACATAAAATTACCTTTGTAATGATATGTAACACTTTAGACGTTTTCCCAGAAAATTATACCCTAGACCCAAAAGTATTATAGTGAATTAAAATTTTTTGAGTTTTACATTTCGCACTGTAACTCTTGACAGAATATACCTACCGTCATAAGATCTTGTCCATATATTGATAACAGAATTTGTACCAAAAACTGGAGTGCTCCGACCATTGACGCTCCCCTCACTCCTCCTAACATTTTTCAAAAAAGCATGCCTGTAGCTTCTCTTCAAATTGAGCCAGTCGGATCAAATTTGGTGGGCTGCCTAGTCTAAGCTCCATTATACTCCCCACCAAAAATTATTACCATGCGATCAAAACAAAGGGTACCCCCCATACAAAGTGACCCAAATTTCTAACAAATTTCACATTTTTTCACTTCTAAATTCTATCTAAAATAGAAAAAATAAATTTATCTCTTAGAACGTCCCTATAACAGTTAACTGTAGTCTTCTGAATGTATATCCAAAAGTGTGTACCAGAGTGTGCCTTACAAGTACGAAAAACCGGGTTTGAATGTTGCTAGTACATGTTACTTGAAATATTCGCAAATAGCCTTAGAACTGGTATCACTGACCTTCTAACCCAATTTTTTGATACTTGTAGCGTACGCCTTAGTACAACCTTTTGAACATACATTCAAAAGACTACAATTAACTGTTATTATGACGTTCTAAGAGATAAATTTTTTGTTTTCTATTTTACATAGAATTTAGAAGTGAAAAAATGTGAAATTTGTTAGAATTTTCGTACACTTTGTATGGGGGGTACCCTTAGTTTTGATCGGATGGTAATAATTTTTGGTGTGGAGCAAAGTGGAGCATAGACTAGGCACCCCACCAAATTTGATCTGCCTGGCTCAATTTAAAAAGAAGCTACAGGCATGCCTTTTTGAAAAATTTTAGGAGGAGTGAGGGGGGCGTCAATAGTCGGAGCACTCCAATTTTTGATACAAATCAAACAAAGTTTGTTATCAATATATGGACAAGATCTTATAACGGTAGGTCTATTCTTTATGTAGTTTGTTTCGTCCTCAGGACATTTCAAGCTCAGACTCATAGTTTTCCAGATATTTGCAAAAAACTGAATTTTCACCCCTTTGCCACCCCCTCCCCCCCTTAACCCATGGCGCAAATTGGTGTAACTTTTTACTGCGTATATTAGGCAGTGTATTCAACAATTTGGCATCAGAAATTCCTTTTATTTTTGGATGTTTGGGTTTTGAGCTATCTGTACTAGACTAATTTGGAAATATTAGGTGTGTTTTTTTGGTTATCCCGTGCAGGTTTGGGTAACGAAACTTCATATAAAAAAAATGACAGGTGCGTCAGCTGTCATTTTTTTTATATGGAGTTTCGTTACCCAAACCTGCACGGGATAACCAAAAAAACACACCTATTATATTCCCAGTAGGTCGGAATATTACCTCTAATGCCGCACACACGGAGAATCCGAATCCATTTTTATGAATTTTCATTCTGTCGAAATCCAAGAACATTTATGATTGTGGTATCACCTAATGGAATAGTGAAAAGCCAGAAATCCGCCTTGATGGTTATAATTTTATTGCTACTTACACGACTGCTGGGAGGAGAGTGAGTATGGCGATTGTGCGAACAAACTTAAGACCCATAGTGGAACGCGGAAAATGAATCAGTGGATCGTAATCAATTATTATTAATGTTGTGTTTCAATTGAATTAATTTGTATTGGACAACCGCCACACTACTCCCCCTTATTAAAAAGTATATCCTAGGTACTTAATTATATTCTCCTTATGAGTAGATTGCTATTTCTAAGTAATCCTATTGTAAAATTAATCTAAAATAAAGACTATTATTGTTACCTTTAGCTAAGTTTAGTATTTATAAATGTACAATATTAATCGCGAATTCTATAATAAAAGAATGATATTAATTCAGTGTTCCATTTTTATGTTTTTATCTTTAAATTAATTCGTAAGTATTTATATAAGGTAATACATGGCGATGCTGCAAATGTGTAATGTAAAGTTCAAAGCTTAAGTCTAGTTATAGTTTAAATGTGACTTTCTTATTGACATCGGATCTTACGACTCTATCTTGATTAAACATATCAGGATTTAAAATGTATGCAGGTTTTAATCTATCAATAGAAATTACACGTTCCTTATCGTTTAGAAGTATTTTAAAATGTTTGTCGCTTCTACTTATAACCTTATATGGTCCGCTATACGGATTGCAAAAACTACCTTTGTTAATTTCTTCGCGTAAAAATACGTGCGAGCATGTATCGAAATCTTTCGGTATGAAAATATTTTTTTGATTTCGGATTCTTGAATTGTGAGGTCTTATCTTTGAAATTGCGTTTTGGATATCTTGTGCCAAAGATGATGTTATTTTGTAATCTGGAGGCGAGTTGCTGGCTATAATTTCAGCTGGGAGTCTTAGAGCCTGACCATATAATAATTGTGAAGGGGATAGTCCGATATCTTCCATTAACGAGGCTCTAATTCCAAGTAGGATCCATGGCAAATTATTATACCAATTCTTAGGATCATTGCTTGCCTTTATTGCAGCTTTTAATTGTCGGTGAAATCTCTCAATGAACCCGTTCGCTTGGGGGTGATAGGCAGTAGTCCGGATGCGGCGGCATCCTAAAATCTTTGTAAGATCTTTAAATAAGTTGGACTCGAACTGAGTTCCCTGGTCCGTAGTTATGGTTTCCGGTACTCCATACCGGGAAATCCATTCGTGTATGAGAGATTTGACGATTGTTTCAGAAAAAATGTTTCTAATGGGAATAGCCTCAGGCCAACGTGAGAAACGATCTCTGATAGTTAAAAGGTAAGTGTATCCCTTAGAAGGTGCTAACGGTCCAACCAGGTCTAGGTGAATATGTGCAAACCTACCAGGAGGCACTTCGTATTCTCCATAAGGGGATATCGTGTGCCTGTGAACCTTTGCTTTTTGACATGATAAACATGTTTTCGACCATGCGTTTATGTGTGAATTCATTTTGGGCCAAAAATATTTTGATGTTATTAATTTTCTTGTAGATTTAATCCCGGGGTGGGAAAGATTGTGAATAGTGTTGAATACTATACGTCGCAAAGAAGAAGGGATATATGGTCTATTTACACCAGTTGAGGTTTCGCACCATATATTTCGATCCTCTAACGGGACATTAATTTTCTCTAATTTGAAATTATGTTCGGATTTTGATAAATTTTGGAGAATGTGCTCAAGTTCAGGATCTTGATTTTGTTGGTCGTGTACAAGTTCAGTTGTAAGCTGGGCTGTTTGGTCAATGGTATCGATGTGGGATCTTGATAATGTGTCGGAAACGACATTTTCGCAACCTTTTATGTATTGTATGTCATTAGTAAATTGGGAAATGTAGTCTAAGTGGTTGGTTTGCCTAGGACTTTTCTCTGTTTTCGACGAAAGAGCCTTAGTTAAAGGCTTATGGTCAGTGTAGACGGTGAAATGTCTGCCTTCTACGTAATATCTATATCTTTTTATTGACAGATATACAGCTAGGAGTTCCCTGTCGAAAGTCGAATACTTTTTTTCGGCTGCCTGCAAACGTTTTGAAAAAAATGATAGAGGTTCCCACTGACCATCGCTGCACTGTTGTAGAACAGCGCCAATAGCGTCACTTGATGCGTCCACCCAAAGACCAATTTTTGCTCGAACGTTTGGGTGAACAAGAAGTGTATTATCTTGTAACAACTGCTTAATTTTGTCAAATGCATCTTCATGAATTCGAGACCAATGAAAATGAACTTTAATTTTGGATTTAGGTTGAATTTCTTTTATTAAGTCGTATAGTGGTATGGCCATTTTAGCCATGTTAGGTAAAAATCGATTATAGAAATTCACCATGCCTAAAAATCGCTGTAGCTGCTTAATCGATGTCGGTGTTGGGAAATCACGAATAGCTTCAATTCGTTCTTTACATGGCGCAATTCCCTTCCCAGATATTGAATGTCCTAAGAAATTAATTTGTGTTTGTCCGAATAAACATTTATCCGGGTTTACTTTAATATTATACTTTTGTAACCTTTCGAAAAGTGTTTTCAAATGTTCCTTATGATCACTGGAGCTTTTGCTGAAAATTAGTATATCATCCACGTATACAAAAATGAAGTCTAAACCGTGGATAACTTGATTAATGAAGCGCTGAAAGGTCTGCGCACCATTCTTGACTCCAAAAGGCATCCTAGTAAATTCATATAGGCCGAATGGAGTAGTAACTGCAGTCTTGTGAACATCCTCGGCTGCAACCGGTATTTGGTTGTAAGCTCTAACTAAATCAACTTTTGAAAATAAGTTACAACCATGTATTTGTAGTGTGCAGTCCTGAATGTTTGGCAATGGGTATTTGTCAAAAATTGTGACTGAGTTTAACAAACGGTAGTCACCACAAGGACGCCATTGATCACTTTCCTTTTTAGGGACCATATGTAATGGAGAAGCCACATGGGAAGAAGATGGTCGGCATATTCCAAGTCTTACCATTTCTTTAAATTCCTCTTTCGCGGCTTTAAATTTTTGTGGGTTTAGCCTTCTTGGCTTTGTCGAAGGTAGGGGACCATTTGTGTTTATATAATGTACAACATTATGTTTAATTTCCATATTGAAATCCGGGGGTGACTTAAGTAACGGGAAATCATTTAGGATTGATCCGTATTCACCATCAATAGGAAACAACTTAGGCGAGCAAAAATTAACTTGACGTTCGACGCAGTTAATTGAGAGATGTGTAGATTTATGAACAAGCTTGCGTTCTCTCAAATCAATCAAAAGATTGTGGGTATAAAGAAAGTCTGCTCCAATAATGTTGTGGTCAACAGCGGCTATTATAAAGTTGTGTCGGAATTGTTTTCCGAGCCCCAAGTCTAGTGAAACACACTCGGTACCAAAAGATTTAATTGGAGATCCGTTTGCTGAAACAAGTTTAAAATTTTGATTTTGAATTTTGTAAGGGAATGCTTTATTTGCTAAAATGGAAACATCGGCGCCTGTATCGATAAGATATTGTGTACCGGTAGTCTTGTCAGATACAAATAAGCGGCGTGAAATACCACGAATCTCCGAGGCCGCGGTCGAAGATTCTATTTTTCGTTTTTTGAATCGGATTTATTTGAAAACTGACAGGGGCTAATACATTTGTTAGCCTTACTACCAAATTTGTGGTGATACCAACATAAATTTGGTTTAGTATTGAAATTAGGTTTAGAAAATCTTGTTTTAGAGGACGACCGGTGTTTGGAAGAACTTCGGTTTGATGACTGATAATGGCGGAATTCTAATCGTTTAACACGATCAGCTAAGTCTCGCAATAGGTTATCTGCCTCAGTTGAAAACCTTGGAGATTGGGTACGACGATTATGTTCTACAGATGATACCGAAGAACGAGTACAATCGTAAATTTTGTCCGCGATTGTGAAAATTTGTGCCTGCGTGTGAGAGTCCTCAATGGCTATGAGACAAGACTGTATTGAAGCGGGAAGCTTTTTGATCCATAACTTTTTAAGTAAGTTTTTGTTCACTAAACTGTTTCCACCACCTAATGACTCCATGTGCCGATATAATTCGGATGGTTTATAGTCGCCAAGCTGAATTTGATGGAGGAGAGTATCTAATCTCCTTTCCTCCGAGTCTCTGCTCCTTTCGAGCAGTATATTCTTTATATTTTCGTATTTGTCGACTCCCACAGGAGGATTAAGTAAAATGTCTGCCACTAGCTCCAAGTTATCTGCGGGCAAAGCAGCGAGAAGATGGTCGTATTTGGTGTTGGAGACGGTTATGCCTTTGATGCGAAACTGCGCCTCCACTTGAGTGAACCATAAATCGGGCCTGTTTGGCCAAAACGGCGGAATTTTCAAAGTTGAGGCACACAGATTTTCTGAGACATTTTCCTCTTGGTCAACTAGAGCTGGTACGTTTTTGCTATCGTCCACGGTACTCATCTTATATATGTGTATATACACTAATTTTAAATTAAATATAACTTAAAATAATCAAATAATAATATTTACCAAAAAGATGTTGTATGCGTCGAGAATCTGCTGTGACTGCTTCTGCGCTAATTCAAGAACGGTTGATGATGATGATGGCAAACAGAAATACGAGAGAATCTCTTTTGACCAATGATGTTTTTCTTGAAGCAAAATTGATGATGTTCCTTGAAGGACAGTTGATGATGGTCATGGGCAAAACAGAAAAATACTTTCAGGATCTCTTGTGACTGCTGATGCGCTAATTGAAGAAAAATTGATTACAACGATGGTCGAAGAAAAAGGATGCGTTGATTGATTGATCTCCTGCAACCGCTGATTCAATCATTGAAAAACAGTTGATTATGATGGTGATGATGGTCTTCGATGTACGACGGGGACCACGCGGTCAGCCAGGTTATGAGGAATTGATGTTCGTAAAATATGCCGATACTCGATGTTTTGAATGCGCGATGCGATCGCCTTGAATAAAAACGTTTTCAGTTCGTCCAAAGCCAGGTTGTGTTTTGCGCAAAAATCACTAGTTATGGCCAAAATCACTGTTGAGAGCCAATTCCAGGTTATAAAAGTCCATGTAATGCATCGGAGACCACGTAACGGAGATTTCCAGTTTGATAAGCGGTACGGTCTCTAAAGTCGTGTAATCGTATCGCAACCAATCAGCGTGTACTTGTAACTGTAACTGCAACTGTAACTGTCGATTTCGTCCACTTTTCGAGCCGAAGCCGTTTTAACTTTCCAATCTCGAAAATGTTATCTGACGGAAAACGGACATTCTGAACGTTTCTTCGCACTGTTTTCGCTTTCGACACAAATTCACAAAAATGAAATGACAGCGGCACGGAATCAAATAGTTGGAACTGATGGTTAGGCCCGAAGTCTCTTGTCGTTGCTTGTCGTAATGTTCAAAAAGCGAAACGTAGTGATGATGAATATATTTCGGCTTTTCCAGATTTCAGCGACACGCTCGGCAATGCTTTGATTTGTCAAAAAGATAACTTTAACACTTTATCTAGCCGACTTTATGGAAAACAGTCCAAATTTAGAGCTATGTCGACGTCGGGGTCACCATTTTGTGGTATCACCTAATGGAATAGTGAAAAGCCAGAAATCCGCCTTGATGGTTATAATTTTATTGCTACTTACACGACTGCTGGGAGGAGAGTGAGTATGGCGATTGTGCGAACAAACTTAAGACCCATAGTGGAACGCGGAAAATGAATCAGTGGATCGTAATCAATTATTATTAATGTTGTGTTTCAATTGAATTAATTTGTATTGGACAACCGCCACAATGATTTTGACAGACCGAAAAAAATGGATTTATGAAGAATTGCCTTCCATAATAGCATCTCTTGACAAGAATTTAAAATGCTGCCATTAGCATTATAGCTTCCTTCGGAAAATCTTGTAATTTGACACACATATTCACTTGTATCCACCTCTTAGGACAGAAAAAATGCATTTCATCCTGATTGACTTAAGGGACAGTATTTGGGTGTATCCTGCTACATTTGCTACGGCCATAGAAACGACTATGATGAATTATCACATAAATAAGGCTTCATTCAGTGGCGTAGATAGCTTTTCGGTGAGGGACCAGATAATGTGACCATTTTTTTTTCTTTACAACGAAAATGCAAACTTATAAAGGAGTGATGAGGGGTCGTGAACAGCTAGAATTGAGACACTGGCTTGGCTAGTTATTGAACAAATATTCGGGTCCACATTTTTTCAAAAATTTCACATTTCAGGTTGCATTTCGCAAATTAAGAGATTTTTGCGCGGGGTAGGTAGGTAAACGTAGTTTAATTTATGGATAGCACTGAATTTTTTCTACAAAATTTTATTCGAAAATTTGAAGCTGAACTGTTGTAAATTACAGGCGCATTTAAATTTTTGTGGGAAATTTCGTGAGGCTCCTTCTAACGAGCTAGACAGATTGCTGCAAAATTTAAATATCGCGACATCAAGTTTGAGCATCGAAAGTCGGCCTTAAATTTTATTTAAATTACAGTTAAAAAATTCAGCACTGTCGATTCCAGCTAAATTAAATTAGTAACTTACTTAAATTAGTCATTCAGTTATTAATTAGAGATCGCCGAATATTATTATTGAGTGTGTTTATAATTCATAATCAATCATAATTGAGTCCCGTGTATGTTTGGGTATAAAAAAAACGATCGCAATTAACCCCTCTGGGTAAGACTAGCTATTCACTCAGTTGTTTTGTACCTTTGTCTCGCTCTCATCGGCCTTTTTTTATATTTGGTGGATTTCATCACAAAATACAATTATTTATTAGCCATCTTCATTTCATTTCCCAAACTGGATCGCATTCAGGGTATATAGCACTCGTGAAAATTAGCAGGGTAAGTGTCATTTTTTTATGGAGTTCGTTACCCAAAACTACACGGAATGAGTGAAAGAACACAACTATTATCGAAGCGTCCGGATAATAATTTTTGTGGAAAATTTATTTTATATACAAAGTTCCTTCAGACTGCCACATAATGCTAGAAACAAATTAGACGCGTTGAATGCTGTTTTTTTGCTGTTGAACAGCAGCAGCATACATGTCAGCCGTTTAAAATTCATTGTGCTGCTTTCTTCGGTAGCATTCAACGCGTCTAGTCTGTTTCAAGCATAAAGCGTAGACAGACAGTATCATATTGAAAATGAGAAAAAAGTCATGACGAGTTTGTGAAATCATGTTTGTCTACCACTCTTCTTTGTCAAACATTTACATGATATCTCGCGAAGTGTACGATGTGCGACCCGGGGAGATCTCCCTTCTCCCCTACGCCACTGGCTGCTATTGATAGTTAAATATCGAGATTCCCGTTATTATAAAATAGGATCTGTCGTTTTTGGTTGTAAAGATCTGAAGATAATTTTTTTTTCACAAAATTAATTTGTTAGTTTTCTGGAAGAATCGTCTCAATCCTGTGTTTTGATACCCATATCACCTATAGTGCACACAAGTAAATACGACTATTTCTGTTTTGAATCAAATAAAATAACAATCAAAAACTCAGATTAGAAAACACTCTTCGTATAATATACCAAACAGAAGAATTAATGGGTTATTTAGGAGATGAAATGTTATCATTACAGTTGTTTGGTCCAAAGATATAGGCCAGAACAAATAACTTTTAAGTATGTACTGTGTTAGCAGAACTGTGCAAGAAAACTATTTTATTCCGTGCCGTGAAGATATAACGATCTCAGCTCTATAATATGTAAACTTTGGATGATGCAAGTTACGTTGTAAATCAATGCTTATATCGGGCATATATATATAGGTTTGGTTTAACCCTCAAAGCTCAAAACTCGGTTACACCAAGACTTCCAAGAATATTGGCCTCGACTTGGACCTCGTTGAAATTGTGTCGCTTGCTCCGTTTGACGATTTTCTAAAAACGGTTCTTCACATCTCAGGCGTCTTTCTGACTAGAAAAAAGCGTCCCCTTCTTTTCTAAAAATGATGTGAAGTGCTTACTTGTTCATACAAGAAAGACAAAAATAAAATTGTACGCAATATGATATGATAACCATGATGCCATATATGTAATTGGCAGCGTCACCTATGTTCACCTCTGTGATAGACTTACTTAGAGATGCTTATGGTTCGAAAATACTCTGTTGGTGTGGAATACCTACTTTTTTTTTAAACTAAACGATCCCTGGTTTTATAGCAAACCTTGTTATTAGTGAAGCCTGGCCGGGCTTTCCTATGATGCTTTCCATCAGTTTTGATGTCATTAGGGGGTCTTCAGTCTCCACTGAGTTATTAAGTCAAAAGGAGAGCTTAAAATTAAATGTGTGTAAATAGGGAGTTAAGTGCGAAACTGAGTTCTTTAGAATTCACCATCTTGTCAAAAAATGTTACTTTATTAAAAATCCGTAGTGATTCATTTTCGGGCTAATTTCCGCAGACATTGACAGGCAGGGTTGGGAACTACTGATTTAGACCAATGCGAAAATAGATTTACCGCATTGCATTTACCGCTCTACACGCTTCGTTTATTTGTTTAGTTATAAGCCCAAAAAGGGGAAAACAGCCATCGGCATGCCAGCTGTCGTGGATTCGGGTAGATCCTATCTGCAGTTTGGCCTGTCTATTGAGATTCGAAATGGCAGTGCGGGCACTGCTCACTTTCCATCATTTAGGCCCGTATTTATGAACATTCCTTAACTCAAGGAGACCTTGAGTCAAGGATGCCGAAATTCAATAAATTAAATGTCATTTCCCATACTTTTTCATAGAAATCATTTATATTCAGGAGTCAATGCATCCTTGATTTAAGGCGAAACTCAAGGAGACCTTAAGTTTTCAATAGACTTGAAACATTATAATTCAAGGAAGGTGGGTAGCTACCTTGACTTCAAGTGAGGTTGACTATAGAAAATATTAGGGTCTCCTTGAGTTTCTCCTTAAATCGAGGATGCATTGACTCGTGAATATAAGTGATTTCTATGAAAAAGTATGGTAAATGACATTTAATTTATTGAATTTCGGCATCCTTAACTCAAGGTCTCCTTGAGTTAAGGAATGTTCATAAATACGGGCCTAAATGCCTGAATTACTAGGAATTATTGGAAATATATCGTAGTTATAGGCGATAATTGAATTACATTTCCAACCAAGTTACTTGATTCGCGAAATGTGTTTCAGATAGTCTCGCCTACTTAATCTGTGTTTATAGCGCTCCAACCGATCAAAAACGGATTGCCAATTTGTATAAATTTTGAGCTTATGTGGCTCCAACTGCCTACAATTAATTCCAAAACAAGCGCCCCTGAGGGAACAGCAATACATATTTTTGTTAGTGCATATTTTTCAATGACGAAAGACGAAGGTCGTCTTTGACGAATTTGTAAGGGTGAAGCATTTTTAAGGATATCTCTGTAACGGATCGCTTTCTATCAAAAAAAGTTTCAAAAGTCCCATCGATACGTGCGCGAGTTATTAAATCAAATTCAACAACTTCATTTTTCTATCTTCCGCAATTGAATAATTTAGTTTTAGTGCAACCGTCAGCAAGAGTCTACCCTGTGAATATGTTGGTGACAAAGTAAGCATCTCTTGAATGCAGTTCAATAGAATACATATTTGGAATTTTTTGTGCTACACACATTTACGTGTTTCATTAGTTTTTAATTTAAATATGCAAATATTATTAAAATACACATCGATAGGTACTCACGATTGATTAAAAATAAATACGCAGTTAATCAGTCAATATAGACATATAAATTCTAACATAAACTTTACCTTGTGGTATATGCATAACAGCGACAGTACATCCCGAAATAACATCTGATACGAAATCACGTTTCCATGAATATTTTGGTAGCCAATCCAAAACTGGCAATATACTCTTAAGAATATGCCATGGGCTGAAATTGCTGGGTTTTGGCAGATATTCTTGATATCCTGTATAAAAACAATGAGAGAAGATTAAAATAAGTTTAAACTGTAAATAGGGAAAACATTTTTTTTTTCTTTTTAATATTTAACCTACCATGCGATTTTGGTTTACTGTATAGTAATTCGCTATTTAATTGTTCTTGTTCATAATAGGGTCGTAACACTTGCAACACATTTGGCTGTAAACTGTTCGATTCATGATTGGTGGCATCGGAGTTTGTCATTCTGAAAAATAAATTGAAAGAGGGAAATTCAAAATTACTATAACGTAAAATTAGAATTGAAAGGTTAAACCAGATTTTATAGTTAAGTATTTTTGTGTATTTAGGTTCGATCTAAAATTTTCAGTCATCAGCGACAGTCATTTTCCATACAAATTAAGGTCGATTCACACAGTCAGTCAGTCACTATCCTTTCCCATACAAGCTGCCAGATTTTCAGTCAATCAATTAACTGATAATCTGTGAACTTGTATGGAAGATGACTGTGACTGATTTATTTAGCATTAATTAATTGATTGACTGACAATCTGTCAACTTGTATGAAAAAGAACTGCGACTGATGACTGAAAAGTGTGGATCAACATTTAAGCGACTGTTACATTGGCAAAGAGGATGGTAGATGGTACGCGGGAACTTGATAGAATTTTAGGGTTTTAAAAAAATGTATGGTCATGTGTGACATTCCGTATAATGTATACCAGGCATGTCAAACTCGCGGCCCGCGGCCAGGTCGAAGAAACACAATGTGTATCAGCACAAAAGCCTAAAAATTTGTAGGTGTAGAACTAAAGTCTAAGAAATTTACTGAAACTCGACAAGAATTCGGTGGTTTATGCAAGCTTAAATTATGTATCTTAGAAATCTTCCTCTCAGTTTTACAACAATTTGCTGACGGTTATTTTAGCGTAATTTGTTTAAGGCGGCCTTTTTGTGCAGAAAACATTAAACCCCTTCGTCAAATTGTTTTGTCCCAAAATTCGGTTAAGAAGGAAGTTGGCGTTTTACCTTAAATTAAATTTTTATTAAATTTTCTAAATTTGTTTGAAGAACATTTTCAGAAGAAAAAAATAATTTCGAAAGGATATAATTTCGAGATCGCTAGTGACTCAGATTTATACTTACATTTTAAGTAATATCCTGTGCTGACATTTTTAAAAATAATTGTCTACGGGCGTTTTCGAAATGTGTATCGTGCGGCGCGCTCAATTCTGCAGACAGTGATATTTGGCCCAGGGTAGGTTTTGAGTTTGGCACCCCTGATGTATACGATATAGGTAAGCACTGTAGTGTTAATACATAGTTACATTCACACATTACAGTTACAGTCATACAGATTTGTCATACAAATTTTATGACTGCGTACAACAAATAATAATTTGCATAAAATTTTACTGGGATGATGACAATAATATTTGAATCCATCATTTTGTATAGGAACGCTACTTAGTGTAATCCAGAGCCAACATCGTAAAAATCAATAAAAAAATGCTACTTATAAATAATTTTCAACAATCCCAATTTCAAATTACTAAAAAAATATCAGTACACGATAAAGTATAAATGAGGCTTTTGATATTATCGTCGAGATTGTCAATGAGTCAATTAAACTTATATTACTCAATATTTATTCACTTGTCTTATCAAGCTTACTATACGCTTGTAAAAAAAATGTAATATAATGTAAAAAAAAACTATTGTCCATACCGAATTTCGTAAATTCAACTGACCAGCATTGTGAATTATCTACATATTTATCAGGTAGGTGTGTCAATTTAATACGCATCTATAGTAGATTATCTCTATACTACTGTCAAGAAAGATGTAATACATATTTCTTAACATTTTAACGCATCAGTCAACCTGGTGTCTGGTGTATTGAAATGATTGCAAGATATTTGATTGTAACAAATGCAAGTGTATGTACATATGTAATTATGCGTATCACGGAAAATTTTCCAAAGTGACAATTTTATCTCAATGTGTACATACATATTTCAATGAATTGGTTCGATGACTTTACGTATATATACAACATACGAGTGTGCTTTGAAAAATTGAATGAAAATTAATTTAACTTGCATCTATGTCAATTTAAGTGTCTTGTGATACACTTATTTCGACGCACATCAATTAGACCACTTTAAAAACTGAAATTTGAAACTTGTGATCCATTCGATTCTGGCTCAATTTATTATGAATGATCACGAGTTGTAATCGATACATATTCGCACCGTGTACAGAGGAAATCTGTAAAAAAAGATCTCAACGCAATACTAGAACCAGTTCTTAGCCGTATCGTGACCTATCTCAATTAGATTTAGATAAATCTTAACTATTAGATTTGTTATTTGTCGATACATGCTAATATCAGCTAATTTAAATCTGCAGTTATATTTAACGATTTGGTTGTATGTACATAATTTAAAAATACCACAAAACGAATTAATATAGATTACTGAATGAGGTAAAGTATGTACTCGTATTACAATGTGTAATAAAAAGGGAAATATACGCTGTATGCAATGGGCTTGTAAACAATATAAAATATGATTGATTTACTTATTCGGATGCTTTGCAAAAAAAAAGTGAATTGCTTTGTTAAATATATTGTAAAATCGTATTGCGTATATTTTTTATTGGAGACGAGTGAATTAATTAACACAATACAGACAGAACGTTGCACTGTCATAGCACATTTCCTTGTACTAGTCACATGGTGAAGAAAATTTCAAGGTAGGTAGGTACTCGTAGGTATAGCTAGAGTGGAGGCTATAAAAATATAACTGAAACAACAACTGTGTCAAGAAAAAATAAATTATATCACGAGGAATATCATAGTGACGTGACGGAAAACATGTAATGCATTTTATAATAATTTATGATAAATCATCACACGTCACATATCTTTTTGAGGTTGAGTATACCAATGCATTTTTTTTTATTTTTTACTTAGTAACGCACTTTTTCAATTACAAAAGTTGATTGTCTACTGTTAAACTTTACTTTAAAGTTTTTACAAAAGAAGTTTAAATTTTGAGAACATTTTCAACGTGTTTTTGAAGATTGACCAGGGGATTTTGATCAGGCGGTTTTTTTTACCGTGCTGACTAGACGATTTCCCTCTCCTTAATTCGGCCAAAATTTTCGAAAGAATATCGCTAGAGACCTGAAATTTCGTGCAATGCCGAGTTGGGACATACGCTCTAATTTGGGGAGTAGGTCTGTCTGACCGAAGTATTCACTATCTCCCCTATAAAGCTGTGACCAGCCATATTTCGCGACAGAACGTTTAAAAGTTTAAATTTGAACCAAGTGGTAGCAATGACGTGCTCATACAAAATGAACCCGATTGGACCCATTCCCCTACAAATTGCATACGGATTTTTGTGTGTGATTGAAATATAGCATGGGTTAATCCTCTCCCTAATATGTAGTTTGTGGCGGCCGGCTACTTCATGGCTTTGAATAGACAAATTTCGACTATACACGTGGCACACGACATTTTTATTGATCGGATGAGGGAGTTGATCAAGCTGAAATAAGTTTGGCACAACAACTGATTATCTATTATTCCCATTTCTAGTGGTTTTCGATAATGATTTTGGTTGGACGAAGTTGTTGGTAATGTTTTTTTTTTGCTTATAACTCCGAAACTGTACATTTATGCGAAAACCTGTTCATGAACATGTTAGAGAAAGCATGGTTGCGGATTCAACGCGTCATTAATCTTTAAAATGCGTTAAGCGGTATCGCTACAATTGATAGTCATTTGATTTGCGTTTTTTGTAATTTCGACCATGTTTCGCAACGAAATTTTGGTGGGAAGCAAATATTTCAACCAAAAATGAAAAACCGTTCAATCTTAAAATTTAATTCATAATATGGAACTATGCTAAAAATTGCAAATTTAAATTATCAATTGTAGTAATATCGCTCAATGGATTTATAATACGTATTTATATATGTTTGGACGCGCAATCATGTGCTCTCTAACATCTTCATGAAGAGTTTTTCGCTGCAGTTCAACTGCAATGGCATCCTAGGGAAAATTTCCGAAATCACAAGCTTCTTGAGAAAGTACAGAGTTCTGATTGCTGCCATCCAAGAGACGAAGCTCCACGCGAATTCACCATTTAACGCTGAAGGTGAATATATCATCATGCGCAAGGACAGAGAAGGCGCCACGAATGATTCTCGCGCCTTGGAGGTGGACTTGCCTTCCTAATACACAAGTCCGTACATTACAGTGTATTAGATGTAGTTTCAGACGGTACGGCGGAGTTGCAAGCCATCTCAGTTTCATCGGGGAGCACCAATATTGAAATTTTTAATATCTACATACCACCACATTCAAGTTGTACAGACTACCATTTCAATATTGCTTCTCTTCTTAATGGAGAGCACATGATCATTCTTGGTGACTCAATGCCCATCATGAATTCTGGCATTCCGCGTTTCACAACGATACCAGGGGTCAAGCTATCGCTGAATCTATTGACGCATCAGAGTTCTGTACCCTCATTGAAAACTCGCCAACCCGTGATGCAAACAATTGTATTAGCTCCCCAGACATTACAGCCTAATAAATGAGACCTACTGGGAAACACGTACTGGTCTTCCTTCTGATCACCTCCCAATCATATTCAGCATTGACAAACCAGCTGACCTGACCAAGTCATAGAAGCGAACGTTTGTCAATCACAAAAAAAACTATTGGGAAGGTTTCAAAACATTCACGTCATCGAAGTTCTTCGCGTTTCCCCCTCCCACCAATATACTACATAAGGCCGAACGGTAGCGTCATTACTGAAGCTGCAACACGGTTCATTCCTGCAGGGCGCATTCCATAAAGGTCCGTCCAAATTTTCCAACAAGTGCCGCAAGGTTAGCCGATGAACGTGACAACATTAGGCGCGCCAACCCTGGTGACCCCAGAATTCGGGAGCTCAATATCCTAATACAACGACAAGCTAAAGACCACAGGAAGCCCAAATGGAATGAGCACCTCAATGACTGTAACCTTAATGAAGGTGCTAGTAAGTTATGGTCTGCAGTCCGTGCCCTTTCGAACCCTACAAAAGATAAGGGAAATATAGCCATAACCTTCGGCAAAAAAGAAACAAGCAATCCTTTTCAGTGTGCGAGCCAGTTCAGTAAGCAATTTATTGAACATCCCAAGTCCGATGGCCTCAAGCGCAAAATTGGAAGACGGATTCGCAGCCGAAATGTTGACTCCGTACCAATGTACACCCCGGACCAGGTTAAAACAGTCATTGAGAATGGAAAAAACTCCAAGGCCCTTGGACCCGGCATTTCAATGGCCATGCTAAAACATCTTGACTTTCCAGCCATTGAGTATCTCACGGCAGTCTTTAGCTTGTCAATGTCCACGCTTGCCATCCCCGACATCTGGAAACAAGGTCGCATAGTCCCATGTCTTAAACCAGGGAAAAGTGCCAAACTAGGAACTTCCTACAGACCGATTACGATTCTGTCACCTGCAGCACCTGCTGGAAGCCCTTATCCATCCCACTCTCGTTTCCCATGCGAAGCTAGAACCCCATCAGCATGGACTTAGACGCATGCATAGTACGACTACCGCTCTTGACGCGATCACTACACGTGTAAGAGACGGATTAAACCAACGTACACCGTGCCATAGAACCATTAAGTTTTGTGTTCGTTGAGACTACTCATGGGATCATCGCTCAGCGATCGTAGTTTTGCATCTAATTTCGAGCCGTATTTAAATATTTTTTGAATGGTTCTACTTTCCTAGTATCGACTATGGGCTAAAGGAGCATGTCTGTATAGAAAATATACCCATATAGTGCTCAAAACCGGTGGTTTCACTTCGATCGCGGAGCGATGGTCCCATGAGTCGTCTCTACGAACACAAACCTTTATGGTGGCGATTGACCTATCAAATGCGTTTAATAAGGTCAATCACTCCATGCTTCTGGCAAACCTCCTTAACATGCGCATTCCGACACAAGAGATACGATGGATTGCCAACTATCTAGCTAGTAGGCGTCAGTTTTGTTTTTTATTTTTTTTTGTTTTGGCGCTTCCAGAAGAACATTGCCCGGGGCAACTGACCACCTTCCCTTCGCACAGCTCTGAAGCGCAAGTACCATTAAATGTAAGAGCACACACTGCATGTACATTATGCGCAGTATAAAACTATCTTTTGTGGTACTCCAGAACAACCCTAAATATCACTAAGTTTGGAATTTATATTTGATTTTATTAGAGAAGAGAGTAATAAATTGAATAAACTGACATCCAAAGTTCACATCGTAATTATAGAACAAAACATCGACCATCGCGGCTTCTTGACAATAACATTCATCTATTTAAAACCCTGTCTTGACATTGAAAACGTAAACACATTTTTTCAGATCTTCTCAAATACGCAACATACAAATTTAAATTCGGTCAATTTCAGTGGCATTCATGTAGAGAAATATAACAAAAATCTAGAATACATGTAATATACACACTAAGTTTCTTAACACATATTTATCTTTTGTAACACACTTATCAGCACGAAACCGAGACAGGTGAATTAAGTGTAAATAAAAATGCGAAACAGATTTTTATTACATACTTTTCATTTTCATTCGAATTCATCATTTTATCTGTTTGGATAAGAAGAAGGGTTCAGCCACCACACGCCTTTGTTATCTGCCAATAACGCGCGAATCGCGATTCACATATGTAATAAAAAGTCACAACACAAATAAAATGATCTAGGTCATTTTAGTCTAGCGATAAATATTTTTAAGAAGCTTGTAAGAAATTAACAAACAAAATATTGTTAAAAAATAATGCACCACATAAGAGAAAGCATATCCGCCGGTTAGCAGTGTCACATTTTTACTGCCAAGTAATATGGAAATTTTACTGGAAAATTTGTTAAATATCGCACAAATATTAATTTTGTCAAGAAGACTTCTGCGGAATTTTAGAATTATTTTTAGATCTTTTTTTTTCACGCTCTGAACTTGAAAACATTCAAGTCAAGTCAATATTTTTATGAAACGTAAGAAATAAACAAAATATTGTTAAAAAATAATACACCACATAAGAGAAAACAAATCCGCCGGTTAGGAGTGTCACATACTGCTAAGTAATTTGGACATTTAACCGGAAAATTTGTTGAATATCACACGAATTTTCTCAAGAAGACCTCTGCGCAGTTTTAGAATTATTTTTAGATATTTTTTTTTCATGCGCTGATGTGTAAACTTGACAACTTAAACTTTCTATTATGTATCTTTAAATCTTTTATTTTATTAGATATTAAGATTTGTCTCGCGCCGCTTTATCTACTACATACTACGTACTACGAGTGGCGAAAGATAAAGAGAAATCAGAAATCCTTGATAATAAAAACTAATCCTATTTAGTTGTGTTTCTGTTTATACAATTGTTAATTGAAATGTTAATCAAACAGAGTTATTTATTATGGGTATTTCTTTGTTAAGAGTTTGCTCAACAAACAGCAAATTTGGATATGTTAATTTAATTCCTTGGATATGGAAAATGCATGGGACTTCAATTGACTGAGTTTCTATCAATACTGTTGACTCATTTCACGCAAAACAATACAGAATTTTGTGCTATAGTATAGAATAGCATAGGCCTTCCATCAGCCTTAATTTATAGTGCTTCATTTGACAGTTGCAAAAAAGTTCATCAGTGGTTTTGGAATTGGAGTTCCAATCCGGTGATGTTTTGGACCAGATAAGCGCATCAGCTAAAAAAACCAACTAACCCCCAACGAAAAAAATATGTGTATGAAGAATCTTAAAGGCATTAAAATTAACAAAGCAAATGGTGCGAAATTTAACACAGCTAACCGGTTAATATGACGATCCGAAGGAAGAATAGAAAGCCTGCGCACATAAATCGTTCTTTTTCCACTTTCAAATAGCAAAGTTGTTTCCAAAGTACAGATCTTAAAATTGTAACGAACCGATTTCGACACATAGGTGCATATTTTTGAGAATATCCCGCCAGATTCAGAAATGGACATCTATGGGTGCGGTTCTGAAACGCACCGGTCATGTTCCCGCAACATGTTGTCCATTCTGATCCTATAACTGCGGTTTTGCGGATCAGCAATAACTTTCGGTGTTTTCCGTATATCTGCCTATGTGGAATATGTAAACGAAAAGTTCCGGAGATCATTTCTTTTTCGTAAAATCGCAGTTAGAGGATCAGAATGGACAACATGTTTTCGGAACATATGCGACTGGTGCGTTTCAGAACCGCACCCTATGTGTCGGAATCACTGAGCGGAATAGCTGGTCCGACAAAAAGGATGTGGTTGCGGAAGTTGAAGAGGAGGACACGCGCTTGTTAAAAATCAGGATGGCTCGCGGTTAGCGTCTGATTTAATCGAGGAAAATCAGCCAAGTACTTGTGTATTGTTGTGTTGTTGCTGTGATTTTCCGAAATGAGCGTTGTGCGTGTGTGCCTCCCGTAGAGGATTTTGGTACCGATCCCCCATGTTATCCCTTGCAACATGCCCCCCCTCTATTCCAGGGGCGAATTTTGACTTTTTAAGTGAGGCGCCCTCCATTAACCCTTTCCCGGACAGAACGTCTATAGACGTCCAATTTTGAGCATTTGACATACAAATCGTGTCAAATTTTGGCGTTGTGTCCGGCAATGAAATTTTGTTCGTCCACGGGCAGCTCAGGTCGGGTTGTTTTTAAATATTTCGTGGATATAGTTTGGCCGGGACCCGACGCCATCCGGGTTCGCGGAGCATCAATAAGATGGCCCCTGTGCGCGTCGGCTATATTCTTACGGTTCATTCCCCATTTTAACCTGCTCGCTAGTTGAGGAGCCCTATCTTCCTGCCTTACGTGTACGGATGAAGAGGCATTGGCTCCGTCCCCTGGGCATCTTCGAATGGCCAAAGTCCTTTCTTTACAAAATACTGAGCAAATACTGAATTTAATAGCTCTAATTCGGTTACCGTTATACGGAATTAACACAAAATACCTGATATTAAATGTCTTCGATGAGCCCCTTAATATGAGCACCCACACACCTCTCTCCGATCAATTAGAAAAAGTCGACTTTTGCACCTATTCCGGGACTGTTATTTATTTGTTCTTGGTAAATATCAACATGACATCACTTAAGTAAAAATACCGGCGTACAGAGGGCTGCATCCGCAATACGACGAGTTATTTAGATTTTGGATACATAGTGAATAATTTTGCACATATATTTTATAGGTAATAAATACGAATTATGCACAATATTGATGAAATGCTTCTTGTAAATCTATTTTTGGATTGGGCTTATTAAAAGTGTTACAGAATGAAAGGCGTTAGCGTTTCATTCTGGAACTGGAGTAAAAATAGATTTACTATGTATCATGGCTACGCATATTAACTGAATCTATTAACTGTAACTCCGTTAATATTATTCCAAACTGGAAAAAAGCAACTGATATGAAATATACCCATCGAGTTCTATGATTTAAGTACCCACACATCCATGTGTGATAAAAACTAAAAAAGTCGACTTTTTCAAATCTCCGGGGCACCCTGTTAGCTTTGTCCTAGCAACGTCTAAGTATTTCGTGCTAAAGACTGTTACGATTCTACACATTCCTACCAAATTTCATTACGATCGGTTAAGCCGTTCGCGAGTTATTTAGTGAACAAATTTTCAAATGTCCGGGACACCCTGTTATCATTGCAATACAAACATTCAAGTATTTCGTGCCAAAGACTGATAACTTTTAAAATTTATTTATTAAAAATTCAACTAAAAATCAAAAGGCAAAAAGGAAACCAATTTCCCTCCCATTCAGCTGAAATGCTGCCATGGGCGTAGCCAAGATTTCGGTCAGCGGGGAGGGGGGGAGCAAGCCCGACATTTTTTCAACTTCATGATTTTCTTAGAAGATGAAATTGTCGGTCACGAAAATATTGTTAAATAAATAAAAAAAATAACAGGCGCGACAATCCAACATTGGACTAAGGCCGCAGGATGTGTTAGTGACATCCTATTTCCAAGATCTTATCTGCTTTTTTTTGTTGAGGTAATGAGATCAGCATCACGCTCAGCAGTGTTATTTATCCCCATAAATGGGTACTCGTTTAACATCTGAGTGAGATCATAGTCCGTCACAAGCTCGTGAGTTCGAAAAACACCATGGCTCACGGTGAGATTCGAACTCATGACCCTGTGCACCGAAGGTGCGCGCACTAACCGCTAGACCAGCCAGACTACTATTGTTAGGCAAATTTTAAAATAGTCTGGCTGGTGTAGAGGTTACTGCGCTCACTTTCCGTGCACAGAGTCATGATTTCGAGACTCACCGTGAACGAATTTAGTTTGTGGTATTTTTCGAACTCACGACACATGTGACGGAATATGACCTTGGTCCAAAGATGGACTGTCAGGCCTGTTAGTTTTTTTTAATTTCAATGACTCTGCAAGTTTTTAGACATTCTTTGGTCATTCTGATTACATTCAACTAGCCTACAATTTCTGCGCTTTAGATGGTAGTTCGTCTATATTCGATGCTATTTCTGTTTCTCGGACTGCATACAAAATGAATCTTGATTAAATAACTACAAGGAAATGTGAGATTCGTTCTTTACATGGCCCCTAACTGGGCAAAGCTGAATACCATTTCTCGCTAAAATCCCTTACAGATGGAATGTTAATAAATTCGACCACATTCCCGAAGCGCCATACTGGGTTTCTACACATTTATTGGTTCGTTCACATTTAATAAATAAGGGCTTTCAATGGTCGTCATACATCGTGGGGCTTTTTGCACTTAAATCCATTTTTTTCACTAATTTTCCAAAATACGAGAATCTAGTAAATTAGGATTCTGAACTGTCCTATAGTGCATTAGATATTACTCCAATAAAATGTGGGTCATACTCCAATACGTCTAAGTTTAAAAATGTACACTGCTCTTCCACGTAGTTAATGCCCGCTCTCTTAAAAAAAAACTATGACCGCTATCAGGGTTATCACAAAGTTGTAGTATTTACATATTCTGTTTCTGTCCAAATGGTAAAGAAAACTCATCTAATTCTATGCGAACGAAAAAACCGCGCATTTTTAAATACCATGCGATTATAGTAATCTTTACGGGTGTTTGATACATATTCAAATGCTGATGTTAAATAGCCTTGATAATTCGTATTAATTTTCGTCTGAATTGTTCGTCAACGTTTTTTTTTTCGATAAGTCGATTACAACACAATAACTATGTAGACAGATGCATGATAGTATATCAATATACCGCAAGTATTTTATATAGTAAATTTAAAATAATTTGGAGCAAAAAATAGGTTCACAGAGTACATGCTACTCTATTGATGAAGATGGCACAGATTCGATCGTTTGTTTTACGAATGCATTTAATAAATTCAAACGAAATGATACCCACATTTAATCACGGCTTGTTTCGATCGCTAGTAGATTTAAGATCACAACAAATTGAACTTTATTCACAAAAATTCTTTCGATTAATATGCAAAGGGATGGTAAATTAAATGCATTTTTTCATTTCACACGAGTATAGATCAAACACGTTAACATTAATCACACATTGAACTGGTTTCAGTAAACGCACTTTAACAAAGCGCGTAAGATACTACGCGACACACTCTTCACAAGATCGATATTATTTTATGAATAAAAGAAAATTTAAAACTTTGGAAATTTTCGAAGTTAACCAGTCAGTATGATTGGAAGTCAAAACTAGTACTGGTCGACCGCGAATATTGGTCTGCGGCTATATTATAGTAAACGCTCTCAATAGGCTAGATTTATGGTCTCCCAGTATCTGTGTAACACGTATCATATCATCGTAAACAAATCTATACACACTGTGGACAGTGCATTATCACAATGTTGGGAGCTTTACGTTGATATAAATCGACTCACTACTGTCTGTCTTGCAGAGAGAGTATTATGCCGATATACGAATAAAATATTCTTATAGTATTAAATTTTTAACTTATCACTTTTGTTTGATTTCTTTTCAATGTGTTCAGACCAATTTGGAGTTTTTCGTCATTTTCTTTAATTTTTTTTTCTATTTACCAGACATACGAGTATAAATTAGTAATCGGTGCAGTAGTCGTATACGCCAGCAATATTGAGGCGCGGTATCCAATTGACGGTAATTCCAGTCATTTACTATATATTTATCTTATTCTTAAATAAAGCTGTCAATACTTGATAGATTTGCAGTATAATTACAGCCGTCAATTAATGAGGATTAGAAAATTTATCCAAGTGTTAATCGATTATTCTGATTTAAACATAAGTGTACTAGTATTATACATAAAGCCAAATCAGGACCTATTACCCCCAATATTATGGACGGATTAAGTTATACGACACTTCGAATAGGTATCCTGGTTAATCCAAGAACTAATATCACGTGACGCAATTTCAGGAGTGGTAGACGTACGTTGGTCGAGACAGCAGACTGTTTTATAATTTCATTTGCGGCTTCTGTCATATTCTCATAGTAAGAAAAGACATAATTATGAATTTTTGTCATTATTAAATTAAATATTTAAATTGTCCACACCCTCAAAAGTGTCTGATGAATTTATTCCGGGGTGTGATGCAATTGCTTTTATCGTAAATTGGAATGTTTATTAAAACTAGTGAAAAATGTCTACTCTATGCGAACAAGACAACGACCTCAAAAGGCAAATAGTCTGGCATTCTGGGGAGTTCTATATTACATTTATCGTTTGCGTGTTCTAATAGGGATTAAAATATGAATTCCTATAATAGTATATTGAGGGTATTTTGGACTAATTGATTGTGCACTTGGTTTGTTTGTTTAATTTTACTTTTGATTTGATAATAATAAATATACTCGTACATTATTGTGACTTCTAGTCATAAGACTATAGTGACTAGCACAATTCCAAATTCAGCTTATCATTTTAGCTTTGCCTCTATTATTAGAAACGAAACTGTCAAATGAGGGGAAAACTAGGGATTAAATGGGATCCCTAAAATAATATATTAATGGTCTTCCTTTTTTGATTTGGTTTGATAAGTGTGGGACTAGAAGTCACAAAACCAAACATTACTTAGATATCTATCAGTTATCATTTTAATTTAAGCCATACAATTTGTTCACAGTGACCCAAAAAATATAATTTGGGGCTTTTTTCATGTTTTCGTATGAAAAGTGCCCCAAAACATTTCAATTCCCATACAAATTGACACATTAAAAATACGCTATTTTGCGTGTTTTCTATGACAGTTCTCTATCAGCTTTTGTTCAGTGCGGACGCGAAGAGTCGACTCGGCTCTGGGTTGCGGCGCAATACCGTCAATTGTTCTGCGCACATTAAGTGCATCTACCGGGTTGAGGATTTGCACCGAATTGGCGAGCACAGGGATGCGTTTGTGGTGCGAGGCAGAGCGTGGAGGCCCGCGGACAATCTGATCAGATGGGATGGATTACTCACCAGAAAATTATAAAAAAATATAACCTAAAAGTCCAAAGCCACATGGCTGGGCACAGTTAACATCTAAAAACAAAGGACGATTTTATAATTCATCATCATCAATGTGGCACGATAGCCCGACGTCGGGCCTTGGCCGCCTGAATCGTTGACCTCCAATTGTCGCGGTTACGTGACCTCGTCCTCCAGTTTCGGAAGCCCAGCAGCTGTTGGGCGTCTTCACCTACGGAGTTCTCCCAGCGAGCTCTCGGTCGTCCACGCAACCTCGCTCCGTCAATTCGTTGTGCGTTCATCACTTTCTTTGGCATGCGATTATCGTCCATCCGTTGTACATGCCCCGCCCATTGCAAACGTTGAAGCTTCACGATTTTCGATACTTCCAGCTCATCGTACAATTGATACAACTCATGGTTGTACCGGATACGCCATTGGTTTCGCTCGCGAACGGCCCCGAAAATTCGCCGAAGGACCTTTCGTTCGAATCGGTCTAGCAAAATTTCGGAGGCTTGGGTGAGGGTCCATGTTTCGCAGCCATAACATAGCACGGGTCGGATGATCGTTTTGTACACGCGGAGCTTCGTGTTCCTGTGCGCAAGTTTCGAATTAATTATAGGGAGGACCGAGAAATATGTCTTATTGGCTAGTTGTATCCGTCGCTTAATTTCGTCGGTTTCGTTGGCGTCCTTTGATAAGTTACAACCCAGATAGTTGAAGTTGTCTACATACTCGATATTAAGGTCCCCCACTGTGATGCTTGAATTTGCTGGCGTCCTTGTTTTCGATTGCATCATGGCCTTTGTTTTGCTTTCGTTTATATGTAGTCCAACTTCCTTTGCGGCGTTATTGAGGTTATGCAGAAGGCTTTCTGCATCACCCAACCTTCGAGACATGATGTTGATATCGTCGGCGTACGCTACTAATTGAGTCGACTTGATGAGTAGCGTTCCGCTGCTGTCCATATTCATGGCTCGAATTACATACTCCAAAGCAAGGTTGAAGAGCGTCGGCGCCAGCCCGTCGCCCTGCTTGAGTCCAGTACGAGTTTCAAATAGGTCAGTGAGTCGATTCTGCACTCTGACCTCCGAGACGGTGTTAGTCATCGTCATCCTTGTGAGTCGCACTAACTTTGCCGGTATACCAAAATTCAGCATAATGTTGTACAGTACACTTCGATCGATACTGTCGTATGCCTGCTTGAAGTCGACAAAGATTTGGTATACGTCGATGTTATATTCCCAGCACTTTTGGAGTAGTAGCTTCACTGTGAAAAGCTGATCGGTCGTTGATCGACCAGGTCTGAAGCCGCCTTGATACTCGCCAATGATTCGTTCTGCGTACGGATTAATTCTCTTTTCAAGAATTTTAGATAATATCTTATAGGCCGTACAAACTAATGATATGCCCCTGTAATTCTCACACTTCAGCTTGTCACCCTTTTTGTGGATTGGGCAGATTATGCTTTTGCGCCAATCTTCGGGGATTTCCTCGTCGTTCCATATTTTCAGCAGTAGCGCATGTATTGCGTTGGTCAGGCACGTTCCACCATGCTTCAGCAGTTCTGCTGGGATCTCGTCAGCGCCGGGCGCTTTATTATTTTGAAGCGACTGTATGGCAAGACTCACCTCCTCTACTGTTGGGGGTAGAACGGGAGGGCCTGGTTCGGCTAACTGCTCAAGAGCTGGCTCCGCGGGGGATGTTGATGGTGCATTGAGGAGCTCTTCAAAATGCGAGGCCCATCGTTTGTTGACGCTTTCGATGTCGTTGATGATGTTACCATCCTTGTCCTTACATAGGCTTGTCCTGGGTTGATATCCGTTCTTAACATTATTTATAAGTTTGTACGCCTGTCTAATGTTCTTATTGGCTAATCTTTGGTTTATTTGCTGTAACTGCTCGTCAAAATGTTTGCGTTTCTTACGTCTAATTAACTTATTAGATACTCGCCGAAGCTCGTTATATCTTTCTTTCTTGGCTCGGGATGCGCGTTGTGTGTATTGGCGATAGGCTTCATTTTTCGCCTCAATCGAGGCCCTGCATTCTTCGTCGAACCAGTCTGCTCGTCTGCGCCGGCCTTTATAGCCCACGACCTCTTCTGCGACCCCCTTGATGCTGTCTTTGAGCTCCTCCCAGAACTCATAGATGCCTAAATTGTTGATGTCATCAAGCATGGGCGACAGTTTTTCCTCTAGTGCTGTTGTATACGCAGCCGCCGTGGCATCATCAATCAAATTGTCAACCTCGAAGATCTTGGCAGGGTTGATTCTCGTTAGGTGCACCGAAGAGATTCTGCACCTGTAGGTTGCCTTCACCAAATAGTGATCGGTGTCGCAGTTGGCTCCTCGATAGGATCGAACATCTAGAACATTAGAAGCCCATCTCTTGCTGGTCAGTACGTGGTCGATCTGGTTCACGGTGTATTCATCTGGAGACTTCCAGGTCTGCTTTTATAATTACAAAAACAAATATAAAATATAATAGCATTGATTGCTAACAAATTATAAAAAAAAGTGATAACCTGGCAATACAACCTAATCTGGTTAGCCAACCGTTCGATTCAAGGAGCCCCACCTGTGGACTTCTGCGTAGCAGAGGTGACATCAGGATACCAAGCCCTTGTTTTGGACAAAGGAGAACGTAGTAGTAGTAGTAGTGTTTTCTATGAAAGCTTGTTTTTTTTTTTAAATGAAAACATGTAAGCACCCAGCTCTCAAACCTAAACTCCATTTCGGCTCACGCCGAACGACGACGACGACATCCGACCAATTTGCACAGTTTCGTGTATTGGCCAATGTTCTTAATTTCTCCATGATAAGAGAATGGACGGTCAGTTTGAAGTGACGAATTATGTTGCAAATAACTATCGATGACTAGGGCAGCACATTTTTATACTTAGAACGATTTATAGGAAAAAAAATATTGTCGGTTGTCAAATGAAATTATTACAAATAGTGCACTATGAACACTTTACGGTGATTTCTGAAAACGTACGCCGAAATCAATCCGTTTTCGCCCACTCTGAACATAATATTAGCCTCATTTTTGAGAACTCAAAAGTGTATGGACAGCAGCCGTCTATATTCACATGTGTGACATTTACTACGTAGAACGTAGTTATTCTTTTGTACAGGGTGAGACTTCATAAATTAAAAATATAGAATTGTGTGTTTGAGAGGTCTCTATAGGGAGTGAAGGTCATTCGTTATTGCCGACTGATTTCAGTTTCTGTGCATCTTCTTCACTGCAATTACATCTGGCTTCATCAGATGCTGTGTTGTCAGGTAGCATGTGTGACTTCTCTCTGAATGAAACTTGGCGTTTACATGGCCAATGTTCACCACCATCGGGGTGGTGGTGAACATTGGCCTTGTAAACTCTGACAATTTAAAACTCATCTCCCAATCTCGAAGCCCCTCATCCTCATCCTCCTATTGCCCCCAAAATATGTCAGGTGAACTAGATCAGACTGGGACGTACCGAGCAAACATTTGTTGGGGGGTGAAGAGTAAAATTTGCCGACTTCATTTGAAAATTCAACAATTATATATATTTTTGAGCGTTCATATAAACATCGAAAAATACAAAGACAGAAACACAATGGATTGTATGAACATATAGAAATTTGATTCAACCAGTTAAGTTGTGACCCGCCGTAACTTAATTTTGCACCATCGCTCCACAATTCGATGTGAATCCCTTTTATCGACAATATTCTTCGCAGAAAACACTAGCGTAACGTTCGTAAATGATTGATTATTATTAATCTTAGAGGGGATTCACACTATGGACAGGATTTACTAAAACCACTTAATTAATCGAGTCGAAACTCGCCTACTAGATTCAATTATATGTCATTAAATTCAAAATGCATCGTAGAATGTACATGCAATATTCAAATTGCAGTACAATATGGTACAACTGTCAACTAAATCTAGGATTTAGTAAATCTTGTCGATAGTCTGAATCGCCCCTTAATTTACTAAATGATCGTTCGCTCGAAGCTGATGTCACTGGACATGTCAAAATAAGCTGAATAACCTTGTAAGTCCTTAGTTTGAAAGCCTCTGTCGCTATCTCCCAAAATGTTGATACTCGGGGCAATTGTCAAGAAGAAATTGAATTTCAGCATGCAGGCATTCAGGAATCTGCTTTGAAATACAAAAACAAGTTTCGATCACCGCAGCGCAGCTACTGAGATTATCGTGCAATTTTTTCTATCGGCAGGAATTTGAAATGGTTGGAGCAGTTTGACTATTTTTTCCAATTCTTCTGTGGACTTTGAGATAAAAAGTCAAAAAGGATTTTGAACTTTTTCGGGTAAAATGTTGACAGTTGAATAGCTTAAGCTACTATCACTGTTACATATTTGGATGGAATTTTGGGATTTGTGTTGGGAATAAATTCTGCATAAGTTTTTTATAGTTCCCTTGACATCTCCATAAAAAGATTCAATGGTTTCTTTGGTCCTTATTTACGTTGGTTTCTTAATGCGGCCTTAAAACCTACGTTAGTTAACCGTTTCTCAATATTGTTGGTTTGTTTTGCTTTTGTCGAATATTTTCAAAGAGAAGTCAAATTTTACTGGCATAAATTAATTTTCGAATTTGCATGTTTTTTTTATATGTAAAAATCCCCATCAAAAATGTTTTTTTTTTCAAACTCCTCCGAAACGGCTGGACCGATTTGTATTAAATTTCATATATTTCATACCCATGAATTCCCCCTCCCCCTTTTTATCGTCAATTTAGTATTTTATACAGTAAGAGAAGTAATTTTGACTAGAAATAATTAATCTAATGTCAATTTTTATTGTTTTGGAGTCGGTAGGGTCCCAAGATTCTAAAAAAGTCCAAAGGTTCCTAACAAGGACAAAAAGGTCAACAAATTTTCCTTAACCGGAGATAGGCATGTGACGCACTAAATCACAGAAGACGTCGAGTACATTATACCTCTGACGTTTTTTCCTTATTACTTATTACAGGCATCAACTGGGCATCAACAGTCAAAATATTTACTAGAAATAAAATATATCTCATTCCTCCCTCCTCTTTTTATTATCGATTTTACTATCTTTCAAATTTAATTCGTTTTGTAAGGTAACTTTAATGCAAGCGGAGCAAGCCCAAGTTGGGAGAGAGACTAGAAGTCACAAGACTAAAGTGCAGTCAAGGCGGCCCCAATTCCGATACTTTACTTTAATATTATGAGGAATTTTACGGCTTTTTTTCTAGAAAACGCCTACATGCTTGCGGTAAGAGTCATAATTGTCACTGATTTTTTCAAAAATTCTTCCCAAAATTTGTTTTGAGTACGGGCCTGGCTCTCCCAAATACCAACAAAAAACGCATTGTAGAGGAGCCCCCATTTGGACGTTACGCCACTCGTCACTTACAAATAGTTTGTATTTTATTTTGAAATAATCCAGTAAAATTAGTAATGTTTTTCCCGAATTCTGATTGCGCAAGAATTGATAACTAACTGGATAATTAACAAACGCAACATATGTATAGTTATCGCTTCAATGCTGATTGTGACCGCATCAATATACCCTTAACAGAAACCCTTTTTTTTCTGAACAGCGCAATCAGATTTCAGAAATAGTGTTAGTCCCTTTTACGTCAATTAAACTTCTGCATCAACAGAAAACCGTTTTATTAAAAAAACATTGTAAGTGACATTTTTTACAAGTTCCCTGAAAACACATAAAGGGCACTAATCAATTCGATTGCCAATGACCACACACCACGATTGACCCCATTCTATCGAATTTTCACCAATAGCGATAATACGAGTAGATAAGTAAACAACAATGGCTATGTCCACACATGTGCGCTTTCGTCTTCACTATCGTCTTCAAGCTCCGTATCCACTTTCAATATTAAACGTGTCGTTGATTGCGTCAAGTGAACAGAAGAGGTCAATGCCTCATTCTATCCACATCTGTTCATTATTTATCGGGAAATATGTGTCGCGGCTTTGGTCAGGACGGGTAAATGATAAATTCTTTCATTAATAGTATGAAAAGATGATGAGTTGTTTATATTTAACATTAGCAATCGCGTTCAAGAATGAATGCGTTTCTTCAATAGCGCAGGCATCTCAAGTTTCAATTGTCAAAATGATGAAGACGAACGAAAATTGAAACTGTCTAGACAGGCACAATGCAATTCAACCCTCCATCTACCGTGAAACGTGAAGTGTTGTACACCTGATGACAATTGAGTGTCGAAATCATGTGATGATGCCCACAACAAGAAAATGACAAAAATATAAAAAAATGATTAAAATGTAATCTAATCCTAATCAACTACATTAATAGGGAAAATTCAAAAACTCTTTCTTTGATCATATGATTCTTGGCGTATATAGTAGGTTTTATCATCAGCTAATCAGAGATAATGAAGCGTGTGATTTTCCATTTTTAATGCAATAAAAACAGTTATTTTCATGTACGTATTAGATTGATTTTTTTTCAAATGTGATAAATTTGATATATTGACTTCGCAATAATAGACATCGGAAGCAATCGAATCTATCATTGTTGGGGCACACGTGATATCTAAAAATAGTAACAACAATTTTATTTGGGGCGTTTTTGATTTTTTTCTGTTTAGTATTCTTTTTGAATAGCTAAACATATTAGTCACAAGTAGACAGAGATCCTATGTTAAGATTCAGAGGGTTATTCAAACCTCTCTGGAAATATCGATTTTATCATATTTGAAATGAATTATTAATTGATGGCAAGTACACGCTGTAGTCTGGCTGGTCTAGCGGTTAGTGCGCGCACCTTCGGTGCACAGGCTCATGAGTTCGAATCTCACCGTGTTCCATGGTGTTTTTCGAACTCACGAGCTTGTGACGGACTATGATCTCACTCAGATGTTAAACGAGTACCCATTTATGGGGATAAATAACACTGCTGAGCGTGATGCTGATCTCATTACCTCAACAAAAAGCAGACAAGATCTTGGAAATAGGATGTCACTAACACATCCTGCGGCCTTAGTCCAATGCTGGATTGTCGCGCCTGTTATTTAAGTACACGCTGCATCCTTTCAGCATTCTTTTGATTCTTGAACCGCGTCGGGAATAGGTAGGTACATTTTGTATTTTGATAAGCCAGCTTCAACAGCATCACTATATGTATTTTAAACGAGGACGTCATTTTGTGCTGCATTGTTGCCAATTTAAGGGAAGTATGTGTTTTCTAATGTATTCCTAGCATGGCAATGACTATTTATGCATCTTACATATTTTCTTTTCATATAAACCGAAAAATTGTTTACAATTATATATTTAATTTTCAAAAATGAAATTTTCCACGGCTGCGATTTATTTTAACGCGAAATTCTAAAAATTTTAACTTTGTGGAATCAACAAGTAGTGAAGATCACCCAGATTTTTGAAATTGGTAGGTACTCGTAACAGCAGATCAGTGTAATATGTTCCCCGTTGTAAATCGTACCCTTGAGAGCTCAATCTCAACGGTAGTGACAAATGGAATCAATTAGCATTGGATTCTTGTTTTGTTAAAGTTTACTGATTCATTTACCCATTTTAATTTAAGAAAATGTAAACAATTTTGATTCAAGGAATGTGCGTAAAAACTAAACTGAAGTTAAACTCAATGGCTTATGTGACATTATTTGTTTAATGTAAATAATCATTAAAGAAATTTAGCGCCTAAATTAAATACCGTTATCGAATCGGTTCTCCTAGAAGTTAGTTTACCCGACCAATGAATTGACACAAAATGCTCTCAAGACTGGGCTTTAATTTGTTTAGAGTAGTTAATGTTGAAGAAGTAGCATCGCTTACCTCAATCGTGGACGTCGTTCCACATCATTATCGGCATTATTTTTATAAATCGTAGTCCTTTTCATAGTTTCTTGGAATTTTTCTGCAAATCGGAGAGCTTTTATTTTATAATTTATGCAGTTGGTTTTTTGAAAATCAGACAATTTAGTGTTATAAACACTTACATACAGGAACATACAACGATGACGATGTTATATACATTTTCATTATTTACAATTATTCATTGCTGGTAATATTTTATGCCTTTATTTTTTGGATGGTGTGTATGTGTATTATGTATGAAAACATATATACAAGCGATGGCCTCGCTTAATATATAAAAGGTTACCCGCATCTAACATTATAATCTTTAAGACGGAGCTCTAAACACTTGATCGAGATATTGCCAGGCATACAATAATGTTCCTACCCACCCATAAGGACTTACAACATTCTGTAATTCACGTAGATTATTCTAATTCCCTCCGTTATGTATCCCAGCAAGACCACAGTAAGCATCAAAACGGTAACGCTATTTACACGAGTTGAGGAAATGGTAGAATAGATTCGAATTACTCCATAGTGTCAAAATAAGCATTTTTCCACTTTAATCAATCCGCGTGTGCATAGGCTCATTTAACAGAATGAAAATCGAAAAGCGAGACCATTGATGGTCAAAAACTACAAAAATATCAATGTTTGGTCACTATGAGTACTCAAAAAATTTTAAGATTTCGACATATATTCATAGAATAATCTACCAAAAACCATTAATTTTGAGTTGAGCATTGGTTGTTTAATCGATGTTGCGTAGTTGATTTTTTCCATTTATGCTTTATTCCTATTCATTTTTTTAGTACT
Source organism: Microchrysa polita (assembly GCA_949715475.1). NCBI lineage: Eukaryota > Metazoa > Arthropoda > Insecta > Diptera > Stratiomyidae > Microchrysa > Microchrysa polita. The sequence goes on along the minus strand of OX454415.1, from coordinate 124,776,474 downwards.
TACACCATTGATAGGCAGCTGGACTCCTTTGGACAATTATTTAAACGAAACTTTAACGCACGTTTTTTAACTTTATTTTAAAAAAAAATAATTTTTAAAATAATTAATTAATTTAAATTAATCTTGAAAAGGGGAGATTTACTCCAGTGATGTAATTTATTTTATATCAAGTTGTAAAAGAGTAAAAATTAAAATTATGTAAATTAGATTAAATAAATTTAAAAGTCACGATTTTTTTTGCCATAAAAGTACATGAGATAGTAAATCCCAGCAAAATTTCCGTAAGGTCTATGAAGAAGTAAGACTTAGAAAAGGCTTACTTAGTATTGAACTGTAAGCATTCAGTAAGCTGAAATAGCTTTGCGTGATTAGATCTTATTCATATCATTATATAAGACTTACTTCTTAGCAAAATGTAAGACAAAATATCAAACTCAATGTGCACACACTACTTGAAAGCTCCCAGTTGCCCTATAGCTTATATATCAATGAAAGAAAAGTTATTTATAAGGTTTATAATATACTTTACTTAAGACATTTATTATATTCTTATAAAAGCCTTATTAGTAAGTATATAAATGCCATTTCGGGCAGGTGGCATAAGGCAGTTTGCAAATATTTATTTATAACATGCTGTGTGGCGCACTTGGTTGAGTTGCGATGATAGTAATCTTGGGGTCCGGAGATCGAATCTCGGCGTGGTCAAAGTACATGTGCGGATAGGAAATATAAACAAATATAAATTAAACAAATGACTGAGTGAATGCACCATCGCCCAGCAAGGAGAGAAAAAAAATACTAATTTCAACCTTTTATTTAATGGATATATTTTAGTTGCCTTAGATTATGCTTGAAATAATACTTAAATAAGAATTATTGTAATCCTTAAATAAGAATTATAGTAATTCTTAAATAAGAATTATTGTAATCCTTAAATAAGAATTATTGTAATCCTTAAATAAGAATTATTGTAATTCTGAAATAAGTCTTATAATCAGGTGTATATACAAGATTTGGAAGCTTCAAAGCTTTAAACCTTACCGCCAATGACATGCCCCATGTTAAGGTAAGCCTTTTAGTAAGGATTTCCTCTAGTAAAAGACTAAGACTTTTTTGAATAATCTCTTATTGAGTAAGTCTTATTCTGTTCGAATATAAGACTTATATAAAACTTTCCGATTTTGCTGGGTAGTTTTTAATTCTATGTATGTATGTATTGAGAACTCAGAAAGTTCAAACGATAAATAAGACCAACATTCGATTACCATCGATGGATTTATGTAGGTTCTGGTGTTTTTCAATTAGCTTTGCTTTGCTTTGGCAATCGGTTGGAGAGAGGGAAATGATGTCTCATCTACCGCCAGAAAATCGACTACAACGTCAGATTATTCGAAATACGCCTGGCACTTCATGAAGAGGTTCTATCAACATCAACAAAAAAGTAAGTTGGACAGTTTCTTCATTGGAAACACCAAGTAACCACTGAAATAAGCATTCAATTCCCCGTAGTATGCCCAGTGGTGTAATTCAAATTAGAAAGATAGTATAATAAAGTATCATAAACATTTAATGCTAAATGTTTACATGTATTGTCGACATTATGGTTGCAAAAACTTATCTTAATTGTAAAATAAAAAATAAACGACTTATAGCCTCAGGAAAGCGATTTTTTTAACTATTTAAATGAATCTTTAAAAGTCCAATAAACGTTTTTTTTTTATTTATGCAAAATACTACTAACAATTAAACTAATTTACACAAAGAACGATACTTCACAGCAACAATCTGCTCTTACACCATAAATTTCATCAAAATAAAATATTTTTAATTTTCTCAGTTTTATCTTTTTATCTAAAAGATAATTTTGAAATTTTGAAACGTCATAACTCAGATCTTCACAATATGTATTCGGAAAGCGACCAGATTCATCAATCTGAATATATCATTCTTTGTTTGCTTGACTTCTGTAAAATTGTATATTTTCTAGATTAGTGATAAGTAAGCATTATAGAAGCTGTCGTCAAGGCATGACTTTCTTACACTTAAATATACTACAGACAGGTCAATAGCCTAGTGCTATCATTTTTCTGCAATAGACGATTACGTGATATCGATGAGGCTCAGACAAGGTTTTTCAGCAGGACTAGACAGTATGGATTAATAAAAGAATATTAATATGTATAACCATATTAAAAAGTGCTGTAATTAGCATGTCAATTTTGAAAGTCTATAGAATAATTTGTATTTACTTTAAAGATAAAACCATAAAACTAACTAAATGGTATGTCAAGATAAGTCAAGAGCGCTTTGAAAGTGAAACAGCATTTTTATTGCATACACGCACATTTACAATTTAGTCCTATACGACTGCCAGACGTTTGCTAAATTATGTTTTAATGTTTACCAATTATATTTAACTTGATAATCCCTAAATCTTATTTAATTATTACTCAGGAATTTGAGTAAAACTTTATATATCTCAGTAGACTTTTGGAAAAACAGAAGCAATTATACACTCCCAATCAATAGGATAGTTCCACTTGAGAAATGGCTATATGTTGGAAAGTGATAACGGTATTTTCTTCGAACTTGGTGACAATATTTTCAGTAGTATGCTTGTTCTTTCAATAATAAAAGGTCTCAAATCCGGGGTCCCGTTGGGATTTTCTTACGACCATTCTTAAAAACAGCACAAACGTGAAAATCATTAGGATAGTTCCACAGGAATACAATATAACGGTACAAAAAGATAATTTTACTCTGGAAAATGTGGCTGGTAATGAGCTGAATTACCGTCAAATGAGCTCAAAAAGTCTATCCGGGATAAAATTGTATAGGTTTTGAATGTAATTAAAGTTAATTTCTTCCCAAGTTCCCCTAATCGCTCATCAGTGTTGTTAAATCGGCATGCACTGTTCTTCCTTGTCATCCAATCCCAAACCTTTTTGACGATATTTAGATCTAGGCAGTATGATGGTCATTCCATAACGTTGGTAGATTGGTCCTTAAGCCAATCTTTTATCAGCCTTGCTTCGTGAATGGGGCCATTTACTTGTTAAAATCTTAAACGAGTTGCATGGAAAATGTCGGTAATCTTAGGCAATACGTTAGGAAGAATATTTTGGCTGGATGCTCTTAATACCCCTGATTTCCATAAGCTCAATAGTTGCATACTAAGATAGTCAACCAAAATATAGAAACTGTATGGATTGGACAAATGGGTAGAAGCGCGTTACTTTAACTGCGATGAAAAAAAATCAATCATGTCAGTTCAGATGGATCTAGGTCATATTTCCACGATTAGAGCAAGAAGGAATTCATTTTGTAGACGGATCATTAAAGAGTAAAAAGTGTCGATGTATGGGGTTGACTACCTCCATGTGGTACTATTGAGCTGGTGGAAATTAGGTCTAATCAGAACGCCCAGGCTTACAAAAATATTCAGCCTAATGTAATGCCTAAAATTACCGACATTTTCCATGCAACGCCTTCAAGGTTTTAACAAGACAATGCCCCCATTCGTAAAGCAAGGCTGGTAAAAATTTGGTTTTGAGACCAATCAAGGTTATGGGAAGACCGCCATACTTCCTAGATCTAAATATCATCAAAAATGTTTGGAGATGTATCACAAGGAAGACCTATACCTGTAGACGGCAGTTTAGCAACTCTGAAGAGCTCCTGCAAGCGATTAGGGAACGTTGGGACGAAATTGATTTCTTAACTATCACATTAGTATTGTTTTTAGGGTTTTTAGAAATTTTTTTTCAAAAAACCCTTATGAAATCGATTTTGTCCGTCCGTCCGTCCGTCCGTCCGTCCGTCCGTCTGTCCGTCTGTCCGTCTGTTCAGTAAATAACTCGCGAACGGCTCAACCGATTGTCATGAAATTTGGTAGGAATCTGTAGAATGGTTACAGTCTTTGGCACATATACCTTAGAAGTTGGTAAGAAGAAGACAACAGGGTGTCCCGAACGTTTGAAAAAAGTCGACTTTTTTTAGTTTTTATCGGAAATTGACATGTGGGTATTTAAATCAAAGATCTAAACGAGTACACCTCATATCATATTCGAGTAACGGTAAAAAAGTTATGGGCGGTTAAAGTTAAACTTCCTTTTCGAGCTCCATTTTTCTAAACCGTTGTAGGGATCGATATGAAACTTTGCACAAAGATTGGTCAGTAGGGCCTTATATACGTTAAATATTAAGACTGTTGATTTTTGCAAAGGAAAAGTAAATAACAGTAAATTTGTAAAATTTCAATTTGTTCGTGTGTAGCCCCTCTTAGGTTTCCAAATATGAAAATTCTGCTAAGGGTTTTTAGAAAATTACATATAGAATATGTCTACGAATTTTCATTCGAATAACTGTATCCAAACCGGAAATATAGCCAAATAAGTATTTAGTAAGGGCCTTTCACAATGCAAGCCTCTTAAGCATTTCTTCAATGCATATCTTTTAACTTGATGAAACAGAAACTTGATGAAACAGAAACATCAGAAATCTTAAATCGAAATATGACTGTAGATTTGCCTTGGAGTACTTTTATACAAATAGTAAATATATTTTTGGATTGGTCTAATAGCGCCTTTCATTCTGGAACCCGTTTATTTAGACCAATCCAAAAATAGATTTACAGGAAGCATTTCATTAAAGTTGTGCACAATACTTATTTATTGCTTATAAAATATTCACTATGCATTAAAATTCTAAAAAACCCTTGTATTGCGGGCGCAGCCCTCTGTACGCCGGTATTTTTAAGAATTGTCGCAAGAAAATCCTAAGGCTACTGAAAATATTGTCACCAAGTTTCAGGAAAATACCGTTATCACTCTCCGACATACCGTTATCACTTTCAAGTGGAACTATGCTATTGATTGGCTATGTCCACACATGTGCGCTTTCGTCTTCCCTATCGTCTTCAAACTCCGTATCCACGTTCAACATTGAACAAGTCATTGATTGCGTCTAGTGGACAGAAGAGATTAATGTCTCATTCTATCCAGATCTCTTCATTATTTATCGTTAAATATGTGTCGTGGCTTTAGTCAGGACGGGTAAATGATAAATTCTTTCATGAATAGATGATGTGTTGTTAATATTTAACATTGGCAATTGCGTTCAAGAATGAATGCGTGTCTTTAATAGCGCAGACATCTCAAGTTTCAATTCTCAAAATGATGAAGACGAACGAAAATTGAAAGTGTCTAGACAGGCACATTGGGAGATTATGCATGTAATTAATACCCCAAGTGAGGTTTCCCCTGAATTGGGTTTTTAATTGCATTAATGTACATATATACAGTACAATTCACATAATTCCATTATGCCAATAATAAAATAATTAGTTATATCGAACGAATTGGTTAAAAAATGTGTATAAGAAAATAATTTAAAAATTCTTTATGTAATAATAAACTATTCAATTGGCAGTTTGAGGATAAAGTGTGTATATATAAAAAGATGTGAAAACTTACATTTTTAAATATTAAATGTACTTATTTCACTTTCATGCAAACACTGGATTAACTAAGAGCACTCTTTTTTGGAACATTAACAGTCAGTAATGGAATCTAAGAAATCAAGTTGTGATTCTCATCAACACAATAGACACATTTGAATTCTCTATGATTTATCGCTTGTTACGTTGATTTAAAATATACAAATTATTGTATTTTACTCCAAAATTACTCCAGTCTTTTGCGCTTTAACAAAAACTCGCGGAACTCGACTTGCTAATCTCGGATCTAGCCTAGGGCTGCGACTGTTCGCCGAAAGATTCGATCTTATTTATAAGATTTGCAAAAAGTCTCTTTCTCATATTAAAGTAGGTACGCACGCTTATCAAATATTCTTTCGTATTGTCTTCGGCAAAGCTAACCTTCGTCTTTTTACAGAAATTTATCTGTTTGTACATCTTTTGATATCAGCATAATTCAGCATTCTAATAATAAAGCTATAATGGACCTGTGCTAATCTTCTCACACTCGAATATTGCAAACAAAAGTGTTCAAATGTAATAACACAGGGATGTTGTTATAATATTGCTAAATAGAGAACGGCAAGCCTTACGACAATATTTACTAATTGCTAAGAAATCTACATATTGATATTTTTAATACACAAACAAATGTTTATGCACTTATGTATTCATTTTTATTGCAATTGTAAGTAAAGGTAAAGAGATTCAATTAAAATTGGGGGGAAAATAATTTTCACTGTGTATTGGAAAGTGAAATTATGCAAGGTTTAGTTTATATGCCAAAATACATATTAGCAAAGGGAAGTTTATTTTGGAAAATAAGCTGAAGAATAAACAGATTAGATTCAATCAATATGCATAACTGGAAAAATGTAACAGTTTGAACAAAAACTTGTCGATTTCCTTACAAAATTCCGCCCTGTTATGATTAGAGCAACAATGTTAACTTTATTTTAAACGAAGGAATTTTATCAAGTTTTATCTTTGATCTGTTTCAATGTTTGCAATTGTTCTGACAAACTGTATGTCTTGTGCGGAGTTCAGCTTTTTTTTTCATTGCATACTTTCATCAACACGCAACCCCAAAAGAAAACAATAAAAACAACCTTTTTGAGAGTTAGACTCTCCAAGTGACATAATGCCTCGCTTAAATACTCGTATAGTTAATATATAGGTAGAATTGAAAGAGTTCTACATTATTCGCTTCATCAGTAGATACATTTTTAAAATTTTCAGTGTTTTTAGTCCACGAATAGTCACAGAAAATTTAAGACGGAATTGAAAGTTCTTACTATGAAGATTCGCTTAAGAAATAAAAGGTTTTCTTATTATGTATGAGGGAAGCCGCAAAGAGTCTTCGTCACTTATATAAGGACATTGTCTATAATTTTAGAAAATGGTTAACTTAAAAATGGCGTACATGCAATAGTGTAAAATCCATTTAATTTTTCAAATCGGCTGCATAATGTCATGAATTTGAAAAAGGGCTACTAATCAAACCTTAAAAAATAAGAGATCCCTTAAGGCAACGCTTAAGGATTTCCTTGAAAAGGTGACTATGAATTAATTTAGTGATGGCCGTTAAGGGTTTCCTTAAGTGTCAGTAATGACTCTGAGCTATACTTTTTTCCCCCTTCATATCAAAACAATCCTTTCCTACTTTATTATTTAAATGTTTAAATTGGCGCCATAGCTAATTTATTATTATTAGTCCCTATTAAACAACATTAAAAAAATATGTACTTGTTTAGCATCAAATAATATTAATCGGAAGCGCAATGGAACCAATTAATTTTATTTGAAACAGAATTAACTTAATTTTCCCAAGTTCGGGTGTACTATACCCAATAATAAGTATTCTTCTGTATTTTTGCGAGCGGTATCTTTTTTCTTAGCCGCTTGCATGTTGCTAAGTGTGCTCAGGCCACAAGCAGTAAGCAAGCATATGGTGGCATTTGAGATAAACAACTTGTGAATTTTGTATGGCAATTGATTGTATGGTAAGAAGCGAGTAAGATCCACGACCATTTCATTCATCATATTTGTTTCATTCTGGTGTTGCGCGCAAATGAGGTTGATTAAAAGTTTGTTTAGAGATTGTTGTTAGGAAAGCGGCAAATAACGATTGTTTTTAAAGGCGGACATTATGCAGTGGAGTGGAGTAACGGGTGTGGTTTTTCAGCAGTAAACATAGATAAAATAAATAACAAATTAATACACAATTTTATTATTTAGGAAATGAAACAATCGACAAGAAAAATGAATCTTATCGGATTAAAGAAAAGGCCATAGTCACCTTATAATGAGCAATTATAGGTGTTTTTCGCGAAATTTCGAAATACAGTCGAAACTCGATATAACGTGTTTATCGGGACCATCATTTAAAAACGTTATATCGAAGAAAACGTTATACCAAAATTGTGTGGAAAAGTATATCAAATTAAACCAACCAATTAGTCACAATGTCTGCTAGTTCTAAATTAGTCTGATGAGCAGCAAAACCATCGGCAAACAGCAAGATTTGCCTATTTTCTTTTTTCATTCTACTGTCCAATTCCAACAAAAAGTTTGTGAAAATCTCTCCCATCATCCATGACTTGGAATTTGATTTGTATAGAGTCGGGAGCGATTTGATATTTTTAAAACATCGCGGCTTTTCATATTTTCCGATGACCACTGGCTTCAATTTTTCTGATCCATCAGCATTACAACACAGCAGAACTGTCAACCTTTTTACCCCTGTGGCAATCTCAAAAACTAAGCTTCTGTCCGGGAGAAGATTATAAAATAGGCCTGTCTCGTCAGCCTTGAAAATCTTTTGCTTTTGATATTTTTCAAGCAATCCTGGAAGTCGTTTCGTTTTCCACAATTCAACCGTGTTGTCGTCAACTGCTCTTGACTCGCCACTGATGACGTTACTCGTAATTGCGAATCTATTTTTAAAATTTGTCAGCCAACCTGGACTGGCCTTGAAGTCGGCAGCAATGCCAAACAGGTTCGCGAGATGCATCGCCTTTTCCTGAAGGATTGGTACCTAAATTGGGATGTTCGCCGTTCGTTGCTGGTGAAACCATTGAACCAATGCGTCTGAAAACTTTCCTTTCTTAATCCGCTTTTTCGCCCTTGTGCTACTTCCGGCCGTTGCAGCATATTTTAGAATGGTATCTTTATTTTTTAGCAATGCAGCCAAAGTTATGACTGAAATGCTTAATTTTTTAAAAAGTAATACTTTAGACAACGACGAGTTTTCCTGCGCGGTCTCGATAATTTTAATTTTTTCCTCGATGGAAAACGATTATCCTGACACACTAGCGCATAAACTCGTCTCATAAACCGCGAAAAAATCGAGCTTTGTAAACCACGAAAGCATGACACACTACACAATTGCGGGCTATGAACGTCATGAAATATTTTAAATGAGCTTTTCAAAATTGAATCAGTAGGGTCTAAAACTCATTTTGCTAAGAAACATTTTGATCGGAAAGGTCCCAAAAAGGACACTAATTAATCCTTGATCAGAGGTGGTGTCATATCAAAGGGGATTCCGAGTGCATTATATATACAATGTTTGCTTCCTGTTTCAAGGACCTTCAACGGAATAAATAGGGCTTAAATGAAAAATTCTCGCGTTTCCCGTAACTTATAATCTGCATCTTTCCAAAGCCATAACTACGCGAATAATTGAAGTTGTTTTTAGAATCTATATTAGCTGAAGATTCTACAACTAAAATTTTCCATTCAAACGTGATTTATTTCGTTGAGGGTCGTTGAAAAAGGAAACAAACACCGGATGTGTAATGCACTCGACTTTCCCTTCGATATGATACCCCGCATGCCGACCCCCGGTCATTGATTAAATAGTGTCCTTTCTGGGACTTTTCCGATCCATTTTTTTTTAGCAAAATGATTCAAAAACAACAAAATTAGCCTTACTCTTTTTTTTTATTTGAAATGCTAATATGACTGGACAGGGCTTAATTTACTCTACAAGACGAAAAAAGAACCTTGCAATCACTCGCGTCTCTCGACAAATTCTGTAAAGTAAACTGTAAAAATAGGAAAAATAACAATACAGAGTGTCAAGGAGAGGGGTTTACTTGCATGCTAGGCCGCAAAACACGACGTTGTACGCTTTGAATAAAACAGAACAGAAGCCAATAAGCAGAGAAAACTTGTTTGCAACATTCTTGCATGTGTATCGTAGTGGCCCTTTATCATTATTTTCTAAGAAGTAAAACGTTGTATCGAGTTGCAGTGTGTATAGGAATTTGTAATTGGGGATGGAGAGCGAGACGTTATACCGAGTAAAAATGTTATATCGAATATTTAGCATTCGTTATATCAAAGTAAAATCTCATTGCATGTTTTACAAGCGGACCGGGACTTTCAAGCAACGACGTTGCATCGGGAAAAACGTTGTATCAAGGGACGTTATATCGAGTTTCGACTGTATTTAGCAAGAATGGTTTACAAAAAAAATCTGTATCTTATAGCTCCAAGACATACAAATTTCGAAAAAAAGGCCGAACCTCGAAATAAATGGACTACTATCGTTTTTTTCTTATCTGTTTTAGAACAATACTTGGCTATAAATCCAGATTTGTGCTGACTTTTTGGCCAGCGAAAAAGTAATATTTATTCGCCCTTTTTTACACTTGCAAAATTATCTTCTGAACTGTTTGGTCTTGGAGGGAAATGGCATCTAACATTTTTAAAGTAGATGAAATTGCCAAAAAATGATATCTTGCCCAATATTGTTGGTAAAATACTTACTTAATTACATCTCTCCGAGTTTGGGGCTTTTTTACAAAACTTGTGTTTTATGTTTTTCTTATGTTCCAAGCTCAGTATCGGCGTAACAGGCTTTATACATCTGCAACTTGGTTGCCAACTTAGGTTGCAGGTACCTTACTACACACTTGCAGCATTCCGGCAACCTCGCCATTCACGTTCTTGCAACCTGGTACTGCAACGTGCAACCTGCAACATGCCTACAAATCACTTAATTTCCGGTTTTTTGCGTGTTGCCAACCTAAGTTGTAGGGCTGTATAAGGGCTGTAATGACTCGTCCTACAAATTTATTAATCAGTGAAATACATTTTATGTTAAGTGTGATCGTAACATATTATTATCAGGAAAGGATATTTCAAAGGCTTTACCAATTATATCAGGGCACATTTCGGCGTAAATGCTATATGGTGGTGTATAACGCATATTCGGTTGATTTTTTAAGTATAGAGAAAATGTCCTACAGAATGAGGTCTTAGCCAATATCGTAGGTGAAATAATTATGTACTTAGATACATACAGTAGACACTCACTTATATTAACGCTCACTTATATTTACATTTACATTAGTAGTCTGGCTGGTCTAGCGGTTAGTGCGCGCACCTTCGCTGCACAGGGTCATGAGTTCGAATCTCACCGTGGATCATGGTGTTTTTCGAACTCACGAGCTTGTGACGGACTACGATCTCACTCAGATGTTAAACGAGTACCCATTTATGGGGATAAATAACACTGCTGAGCGTGATACTGATCTCATTACCTCAAGAAAAAGCAGATAAGATCTTGGAAATAGGATGTCACTAACACATCCTGCGGACTTAGTCCAATGCTGGATTGTCGCGCCTGTTATTTATTATTTATTTTATATTTACATCCTTTTATATTAACACCCGGACTTTACAAATTAGGCACCTTGTTATATTAATCAACCATTCACTTATATTAATTACCACATAATTGAATAGCAATTTATGCCTAAAATTTGTGGAGAAAAAATAAATCTTGGATAAAATTAAACCTGGGAATGTGAGCTACTCATTCTTATCGAAAAAAATATGGTAGCACAAAGCCGGCAATAAAAAAATTAAACAAAGTGAGCAAAAATAAATGGCAATGGTAAATAAAAATATTTTATTCTCTGGACAAAGAAAAATTCAAATTCAAAAAGGAAGATTGCCACGATTTTCACGCCTATCTTACAGAATAGCACACGGGAAACTAACGATTTTAAAAGCGCCGTAAAAAAGATATGCTCCAATTTTTTGGCCACTAAAACACTGCAGAATCTAGATGATATGCTTTAAAAAAAATTAGTGCAACAAAATGCTGTCCGTTTTCATCACTAAACTTTAAGAGCCGTTTTAGGTAATTTTCTTATACTTGGAGCAGCAGATAAACTTTGATTCGCCCTTTGCCTAAGCGTATGCGTATTGTAACGGACCGATTTCGCCTCACATATGTCTATTTTTGGATTTTGATTTTTTTTGCAAATATTAAAGATTTGAAGTATTTCAAATCATTAATATTTTTGAAACTCCCGCCGAATTCAAAAGCAGACATCTATGTTCCGAAATCGTTCTATATTCGAACAGCTGGTGTGAAAAATCTTACCGATTGACCGCGACCAACTTCAGGGGGTCGGATGACAGATGTCACCGGGGGAACACGCGTTTTTTTTGCTTCGGAGGTTTTTTGGTGAAAAAAAGTGACGAGGAGGACACGCGCTGTTTGAAGTTGAGGATGGCACTCAGTTAGCGGCTGATTTAACCCTAGAAAGATAACCATATTGCGAGTAACGTTAAAGGTAACCATACGTCTCCGAGGCGCATCCTCTTTATAGCCGGTTTCCTCCATTCGTACTATATTTTATTTACATATATCATTAAATTTTGGAAGATTGATGTCTTTTTAAGAAATAAAACACAATTGTATGCTCATTTCGTTAGTTTTTGTAATTTAAGAAAATAAAAGCAAAAATAACCTTTAAAAACAGACAAAAAGAAACATACTTCCGGTTTTAAGATTTTTTCATAAAAAAATTAACAAAATAGAGTTTTTTTCTTATATACTATTAAAGTACTGTATAGTAACTAGGAAAAAAATATTACTCATGAAAATACTACGATATAGATACATTAGAAACAATCCTCATTTTCATGGTAATAAAAAACAGAAAAATCAACAACAAAAAAGAAACCTGTCTTCATATTTCATCTATAACTTAGTTCAAAGCTTCAATTTTTATTAACTTATTGTTTAATATTGTTGTTAATATGTTTACTATTTTTTATAAAAATAAAAAGTTAATAAATGTTAAAAAGTATGTACGTACAATGTACAATGTATGTATGCTAACAAGTTTCAATATTATACTCTCCACAGACGGGTTTTTGGCACTTATTACATGTTAGACATTCTTTCTTATTATTACGCAGATTTTTTTCCTTTATTGGCAACGGGCGTTATCAGCCAATTCTTTATCTACATAAACCTCATTGCTGGGCTTAGGAAGAATTTTTGGAATTTTATCCTAGGTGTTTGTGGGTAAAATTGTTACCTGTAATATCCAATCTCATTCAAGGATCTGAAAACTGATTGCTGATGTTTTTCATAAATTCCCTGCGATGTAAGAATTATCCTTAATTCGACAAAATATTGTGGCAATAAATTATATAACAGTTAACATATGCCATGTTCAACATGCTGTGATCATAATCATCTATTGGTTTTCGGAGAATATGACATAGACGAACATATTTTGTCAAAAGTATCAACCCCTCCTATGGTCTGATTATAAAACATTATAGTTTCAGGCATTGCCATTTGGTGGAATTACTATACGTTCTTCATCGCGGAAAAAAATAGCATCAAATACTGTCATTCAATCTAAAAACAAAAATAACTGCCCAACACTAAAAGTGACACAAAAGATAACCATACGTCTCCGGAGCGTATGACCCCTCTATAACAGCGAAATTACGATACAAACCTACTTAAAGCAATTGCCCAAGTAAAGGGTTATTTGACGTCAGAGTTGGCTGTGAAGCACAACTTAGTAAAGTTGCCCCATGAGAAGTGACAACGATTTAAATTTTTCTTAGGCGCCTCTGAGACGTAGGTTATCTTTCTAGGGTTAAAAAAGGGCTTGTTTGGCGAAAATCAGCTAAGTTATTGTGTATAATTGTTGTGTTGTGTCGTTGGTGCATGATTTGCCGAAATGTGCGCTGTGTAGCCTCCCGTAGAGGATTTCGCTAACGGTCCCCAATGTGATCCAGTATCACCACATAACCCCCCCCCCCCATTCCAGGGGCGTAATTGATTCCTAATTTCAAAAGGGAGGCGCCCTCCATTAATTTTGTTCGGCCGCGGGCGCCTCAGGTCGGGTTGTTTTTAAATATTTAGTGGGTTTAGTTTGGCCGGGACCCGTCGCCATCCGGGTCCGCGGAGCGCGAATAAGGTGGCACCTGTGCTGGTCGGTTGCACATTTCAATACTCTCCCCATTTTAACCCCCTTGTGTGTATCGTGCACCCAGGCATGCGATATCCCTTTTTTTGTAGAAGGACAGGGGCAACGAGTGGCACAAACCCCGCCCGTAACTCCCGAACTGAGCTACAGCAAGCGCATGCCGCTGCTCGCTCGTTGAGGAGCCCTATCGTCGTTGCCTAACCTGCACGGTTATAGAGGCATTGGCTCCGTCCCCTGGGCATCTTCGGATGGCTAAGTCCTATCGTTACAAAATGGCGCCCGACGTGGAGCCTCACTTGGTCCGGTCAAGGGCTAAAGACTTGTCTCTAGTCCTTATACCGAGTGATGCCCCATTCAAGTTATCTGTGCTAAGACCTAGAGCCTACAATTCGTACTTTACGTACATTCCCTGCAGGTAACTTCTCCTATCCCACTGTAGCTTCCTATCCTTTTAGCTTTTCCTTTTAGTTTCAGATACAAAGGCGATCCTTCCTTTGTGTTTGTCCCCCTTTATGGTGGCTTTTGCCACGTACGTAAGGCCTTCCAGGGGACTTGTGAATTACAAGGTATTTGGACCGGGTCTGATACCTTGTCCTCGTTTCCTGTGGAGAACCCTGCGTACCTTTCTGTTGGAAGGATCGTCCTTCATTTAATTTTCTACAATTTTTCGCATTTTCTTCATAAATTTTCATCATTGAAACACAAGTCTGCTACCAGGGGATCATGACTTGGAAATACGAAATTGCAATTGCAATGTGCAGCAAATCGGCCAGTCATGATTCGCTGATAACAGCTGTGTTTCAATGATGAAAACTTTCACTCTTGGTCCCAACATTTTTTTTCATTAGTCGGCTAGCTCAGGTGCTGTCTTATCATTGTATGTATACATACATATTTACCATCTTATCATGCTCCAGTCTATTTATTTATTTCGCCTACCTGGAATGGGTTCGGGTATGGGCTCTTGATAGCCTATGACGTATTTCGTCTTTTGTTTTTGTAATTTCGATAGTGACCTGTTGAGATCGAATTAAAACCAAACTAAAATCAAAATTATAACAATAAAATAACGCAATGAATGAATACATAAGTCGTTGGTTGTAGGTACATATCTCAGCAAAAACATATGATTTTAAGAAATAAAATCCGAGATTGATGTTGACGGGTACCACTATTAGAGAACATTTTTTCTACAGCATCAACATTATGTTGTATACAGTTAAGTACATGCTCGTTGTTATACAATAAAGTATATATTGCAAGTTTATAAAAAAAAAGAGTCAATTGTACTGTATTGGAAAATCATAACGATTTTTTAATGAAAATCTGTGAATGATTTTTGCCGGTATAGCATGAAAAATGTTTGGAATAGGCCGCGTACTCAATGGACTAGCAAATATAGTAATTTATATATAGAAGTATATTCATCAATCTATGATGTTAGCTCTGTCGAGTACTAGTATAATTTGTTGAAAGTAATGTCATTTGTTAAAATTACAGTTACTTTTGATATTTTTTTAAATTTGTGTTTAGATTGAATACGTGTATTCTCTTTAAACCATCTAATAGGTATAATATATAGCATGCATATGAATATTTATTTGTCGTAGGTGGCGTATTATTAAAATAATGTTAAATTGTGTACATATTTATTTACTTCATTGTAGTTATGTCTTATTAGTATACTTGTTTGTAGTATAGATAAATTATTGAATTATTGCGCAATAATATTTTTTAGCGTGGTTTTAGATAAGGTATAGGATTTAATAATTTATTGTAGTATAATTATTTATTTATTCGTCTATTTAGGTGCTAGATCTATTATTTTGTCTTATATATATAATTTACCTATCTATGTATATTTATAATTTATCCATGCTATTTTCGTAGTTATGATTAGTTAAAATAATAACCTTATGGGCCCATTTACAAATTTAATTAGGTAGGATATGTACTATACGGAGGTATTAAACTATAATACTCGTATATAAAAACAAATAAGTAAATACAAAAAAAAGAATAAATGTAAATAAATACGAAAAATAGGTTTAGGAAATAAATAAAATATTTGCCTGCAGAAATCGGAAATACTAATGTAGAAAAAAAAATCTAATCAATAATTCTGCTGAGAAATTTTCTCATATTAGGTACATCGCGTTTGGAACGAAGAAAAAAAATAATGCGCACATAAGAAAGTAATCAGTATACTTTTGTAACTATGTATATTGACCAGCAGTTCGATTTCGTGCAAAATGTCCTCAGTCTCTGCTACTCGGCAGGCCTTGTAGCAGAGGCTGCCCTGTAACGGACCGATTTCGCCTCACATATGTTTATTTTTGGATTTTGATTTTTTTTTGCAAATATTAAAGATTTGAAGTATTTCAAATCATTAATATTTTTGAAACTCCCGCCGAATTCAAAAGCAGACATCTATGTTCCGAAATCGTTCTATATTCGAACAGCTGGTGTGAAAAATCTTACCGATTGACCGCGACCAACTTCAGGGGGTCGGATGACAGATGTCACCGGGGGAACACGCGTTTTTTTTTGCTTCGGAGGTTTTTTGGTGAAAAAAAGTGACGAGGAGGACACGCGCTGTTTGAAGTTGAGGATGGCACTCAGTTAGCGGCTGATTTAAAAAAGGGCTTGTTTGGCGAAAATCAGCTAAGTTATTGTGTATAATTGTTGTGTTGTGTCGTTGGTGCATGATTTGCCGAAATGTGCGCTGTGTAGCCTCCCGTAGAGGATTTCGCTAACGGTCCCCAATGTGATCCAGTATCACCACATAACCCCCCCCCCCATTCCAGGGGCGTAATTGATTCCTAATTTCAAAAGGGAGGCGCCCTCCATTAATTTTGTTCGGCCGCGGGCGCCTCAGGTCGGGTTGTTTTTAAATATTTAGTGGGTTTAGTTTGGCCGGGACCCGTCGCCATCCGGGTCCGCGGAGCGCGAATAAGGTGGCACCTGTGCTGGTCGGTTGCACATTTCAATACTCTCCCCATTTTAACCCCCTTGTGTGTATCGTGCACCCAGGCATGCGATATCCCTTTTTTTGTAGAAGGACAGGGGCAACGAGTGGCACAAACCCCGCCCGTAACTCCCGAACTGAGCTACAGCAAGCGCATGCCGCTGCTCGCTCGTTGAGGAGCCCTATCGTCGTTGCCTAACCTGCACGGTTATAGAGGCATTGGCTCCGTCCCCTGGGCATCTTCGGATGGCTAAGTCCTATCGTTACAGTATGCGACCCTGTCGAAAAGAAATTTGCGGATTATGATATTGAGACACTGTGGTCTCATTTTGCTGAAACCGCTTTGTTCGGGCTTTTTTTTTCAGTTAATGCAATATGGTTTTGCGCGAAGAACAGATGAATTCCGAAGAATATTTAAGGTTATAAGGAACTCTCACTGTAAACAATGTTATTTTATTACGCTTTAATATCTAATCGTCCAATTTGGTAGGGAATACTAACTGCGCTGCTATATTTCCTGGATAAACTTCTTCGTTACCAAATGGAAATTGAAGTAAAGTTCCTCGAAACGACTCCCAAGAGTTATGGGATGAAAATGGTCACCATATCTTTGCATGGAATTAAAAAAAAAAACATTTTTATTTGAATTCTACAACTGTCCTGAGTATTTTAGTGTATTTAGTATTTACTCATCGTTTTTGTCAGATTTCTGTGTGCTTCCATGTACAAGTTCATTTGTAAACTAAGAAAAAATCATCAGTTCTTGAGCATTACAGAATGAAAACAAACTAGTTTGGATAATTTTCTTCAACCAAAAAAAAATACTTCAATTATCTCCTTCATACTTGTAAGACTTCAATAAAAAAAACTAATAGCAAAAAACTCAGAAACTCTTGATATTACCCTAGAAGCTATTTGCGGAGGACTGGTATTGAGGCTGTCGGAGTATGTATACTGTGGTCTCGTTTGGCTGAAACCACCTTATTCGAAGTTTTTTTTCAGTCAATGCAATATATGTAGTTTTACGCGGAGGAACAGATGCATTCCGATGAATATTGAAGGGACGACGAAACTCTCGCTGTAATCGAATTTATGTATTACGCTTTAACGCATCATATGCATAAACACGGTGGTCAATGGTCCACTGGTTTATCTTACAAGCTTCTTCTTCTTCCTTGCCTCGTTCTTTATACCGCTCCATGGTTTCGCGTTGTTTGACCTGCGGTGTAGGAACATCAAGTGGAACACGTTACACCAACTGACATGCGTAACATTTTCATTTCAGTCGCTGTCATTTGTTTCGCGTAACCTTCATACATGATCCATACATGAGTGCCGGACGTACAACCGTTTTGTACAACTTGCCCTTTAGCTTCAGTGGCATTTTCTTATCGCAGAAAAATGCAGAGTTTTCTCGCCACGTCATCCACCCAACCTTTGTGCGATGTTTGATGTCATCATCGCATGTAGCTCCGTTGTTCACCATCGAGCCAAGGTACTTGAACTTGGTACAAGACTTAAGCTGCTCTCTTTATCTTACAAGCTAAAACGCTTTTAACCAAAGAATTGAATGCTCACCGCGCTGTTATCCTTCCTGGTACCGAATGGCAATTGAATTGGATTTGCTGGAAAGATGTTAGGACAAATTCCGAAAACGGCTCTAACAGTTTAGTAAATTGAAATTCCTTGGCAAGATTTTTTTTAAAAGGGATGTCAACTAAATTCTGCAACTGTCCTGAGTGTATTAGTGGCAGAAAAATTGTGCAGCATGAATTTCCGATTCTTTACAACGTTTAAAACTTGGCAGGTTCCCGTGTGCCACCCTGTATTCCCATTTAGTGTTGGATTATTGAATGGGAAATAATAAACGCATTTAGCGAACGAAGTTCACTGGAAAAACACTGGAAATGCTAAAAAAAATTGCCCACCACCGAGCCCTTTCTCCGCTGAATATGCGATATGAGAATCCAATGGGCCTGTCTACGCGGAACAAGAACAAGATGAAAACCGTTTTTTTAGAAGAGATTCGTGAGGAGCAAGGCAAGGAAAAATTCAGTTTTCATATAAAAACCGGTTTTGTTCTCGCGTTTTTGTTCCCGTGTAGTTTCACCCAATCGGAGTAAAACTTTTCTGCTACATTTTTCGTTCGCTGATAACTTCATTAGTTCAAGTCAACTCTTAATCGATATCCGCTTAACCCTTAAATGCATGATTTTTTATTTTTTATTGAAAAAAATATTTTAAGGTTGATAAATGTTAGTAGTTTGATGGAAAAATAATAAAAAAAATCTAATTCACTATTTTCATCCTTTTTTGAAGAAATAAAGCATTGTTGC
This sequence comes from Microchrysa polita, assembly GCA_949715475.1. Lineage (NCBI taxonomy): Eukaryota > Metazoa > Arthropoda > Insecta > Diptera > Stratiomyidae > Microchrysa > Microchrysa polita. Next base: position 124,757,436 of record OX454415.1, on the reverse strand, counting down.
CAATTAGCAACACCATGCATTTGTCCAAGAATTATTATACAAAGGAAAACTTTTTTTGATGTTATATTTATTGTAATTTATTTGTAGCAAATTATCTGTTGTTATGGAAAATGTCAAAAGAATTTTTTTGTTTTTGTTCAAGCAAAGGACTTCTCCTCATTTTGAGCAAGCAGTACGGCTAAACCCTTTGCAGCCGGGTAATTTGCATCGATTTTTTAGGATGATGTTGGCCAATGACCTGTATTATCCATCCGGACATCCTTAGGTGGAACATGTGTGGGTCCCCTTCGTTTTTTAGCTTCCATTGATTTCTCAATACTGGAATTTTGAAAATTGCATAATTTATCCGCCAATTTAGTACGAAAATCGGCCAGTGACACAATGTCTTTTCACCATGTTTTCTTTTGATGCCCTTGTAAAGTCCCCATGAGTTCATAATTCACATATCTAAGAAGTGGTAAAGGAGCCTTACCACTTGCGGCTCTTCACGCAAATCCGATATGTGCCTAAGTGGCTATACATTAAATCCACTCCTCCCTTGTGGGCATTATAATCTGAAACTATTTTCGGACAATCAATAAAGTACTTTTTTTTTGTTTTTAGTCAAATCACTCAATATTGCCTATTCGTTGAACGCCAGTATAATTCGAAGCAAGAAGCACTGGCTTGTTGTCTTTCCAAGCAGTTACGGAAATGTCCACTCCTTTGTAAGAAGTGACCAGAAGTGACGCACTCCTCGTGAATTCCTCTGGGTACTGCATCTTTCATAAGGGCCTTTTTATTGCTTAGTTTCACTTTACCCAATCAGTTCCTTTGAACAGTTCCAAGACAGTATATTCTATCATTGGCAAAAATTGCAACAGCGGAATAGTCGTGTGGAAATTATCGAAGTACAAAATGTGATTCACATTCCGAGGCACGACGCGAGTTATGCGGATCACAGCGTTGGACACTGGTCCCAAATACGGTTCATTTGGATATCGATCATGCCAAAATAAAGCTCAAAATTATGGGAATACCCAGACAATGAAAATAGCACATAAAGTTTGAAGCCCCATTTCTGTGGCCTAAAATCTTGTTTTCCCTTCCAAAACGACCGGACACTTGGATAATGGTAAACCGTCATGTACCTACAGCAGGATGCCGAAGAATTTACGAATTTCGAGAACCGATACTGGTGGGCAGTTAGCAACTCCCGTCTGCACGATGTACAAATTTGTTTGCTCCACAACTTCCAACAAGTAATCGCTACCAAAATATAAACTGAAAAACTGGAAGGGATTATCCAATCTTGCAATATCCGTGGTACCTTATTTGTTCTCGAGAAACTCCATAAGAGATAGCAAATAACCTAAATTTCATGATCAGACTTGAATTTATTTGACCTTCTGCAAAGAAGAAACTGCTTTGCATTACACCGAATTAAGTGGACCTTCAACGCATGATGTAGACAATTGGCTACATTCTTAAACAGTGACATTTGTCTACCGAACCCATAAAATTTTAACGGCTATGAAGAATACTTCAAAAGCTCACCCTTTTTGCATTCTAAAATGATTTTTTCCACCGTGATCTCTTCAAAAGCAATATAATAGCGAAGAGGACAAAACTATCGACACTAGCCACAATTGAAATGTACAACCTGACTGAATACTGACCTTTACATTCAAAAATTGTGCGTCATTATCTAATGAATATTTCATTCATATTGAAACAGAGTGTGTTGCCTTTTGTCTACATGTAATTGTTATTTGCTTTTGAATTGAATGTAGACATTTGGCAACAGTATGCATTTAAGGGTTAATAACCGCCTACCAAAGTTGCATGCGGATGATGCATATTCACACAAACTTTTAAAATATGGAGCCAAGGTTGGTTTGACCAACTACACTGCCGCCCACTGAACTGGTTTGCTCGTAGCCCGGCGCATTCTCCAGAAGTTGGGATCGGAATCGCTCTATGCTTGGATGGATGTTGGCTTGATCCGTACAACGACTGAAGCCCGTGTTTTCGGAGCCATGAAAGCCGCTGTCGATGTTGGCCTAACATAAGCTGACCATACGTACAGCATTTCGCTGTACAGTACAGCATTTTCACCTGTCGTACAGCATTGGGAAATGTACAGCAAAGTGTACAGCATTCGCCATCCCACACAATAACTCACTCAGTGTCGGTTACTCGTACATATTTATCCATAATTTAAGCATACTTATATCATGGTCGTTCACACTGGCTATAGAAGGCTTTAAGCTTATTTATTGGATAAAATGTATGAGTAACCGGTATTCAGTCTTGTCTGCTTTTAAGGTGTAAAGTTTGACTTCTGTAGGTACCATGTACGATCGATGTAAGTGAAATAATCGCAATTTTATATTTGGCAATCGTTCATTCTCCATATCTCGGAACCCTTCTCTGTCTTTCTAAGATCCGGCAAACTTGTAGAGCTTTGGCGCTCACATTTGCTACAAATGACACGGTCTATCCACGTTTCGAAGTCACGGCTGCCCAAATCGCATTTTGAGTTTTGAAAAATTTTCGAAAATTGTCCATAACTTAGAATTTCCCAATCAAACTCTAAAGGTAAAAGCATACTAAAGAAAGGACTCTGCCAGCGCCAGGGGTGTTTAGATTATGGTTTTTTTCCCAATATGTGCTTCGAATCAGTTAAATTGGCGAGCCTAGGGAACTCTCCTCAAAAATATTGCAACCAGGATAAGAAACCCTTCCACCGCCCTGGAGGTTCTTCTTAGACTCCACTCCGGAGCTACCATTTTATGTGTATAATCTTATTTCGAGTACTCTTCCCTGTTAAGTTTTTCGTCTTAAAACATACGTTTGTGCTTCAAATTCAGATAATTGTTTGTCAAGGAGTGGCGTAGATAGCTTTTCAGAAGGGATCAGTGATCAGTATATTTTTTTCGGCACAGGAGAAAAACATTAAATTGAGGAGTTCTAAATAAGGAATTTAAGGTATATAGTCACCACCATATTGTTTCAATATTTTTTACCGAAGAAACATGTCCTTTGGTCGATTGAGGTCTACTGACGAGATCGAAAATGGGCCGGGGTTTGTAGGTTTTGAAATTGTTTCAATTTTGCTTGTTAAGCTGCAATTCGGAAAGAATAGGTTTGGCATAGTGAAGTAAATATTGTCGGTCGAACTACATAGCATAATCCCCACCTTAATGTTGGTATACCTACTTAATTGAAGTTGGACTTGAGACTTCTGAATGATACGCGGAAGCTCAATCTCGTCAGGCGACAAAGCATCCTAGGAAGAACTGAGAAGTGTATAGCATCGCCTGAATTATCAGAATGCAGAATACGTTCTATACCTTGAAAGTTCGATCCTGCAAGGTGGAGGGTGAATTTAAAATTAAAGGTTTGTCTGCAATACCGACACCGAGTGCAAATGTTAAGAATCGTTCCCACACTGGAGATGGATGCGGTCAAAATAGGCCTCCGTGAGTGGTTTGTCTCTAGCATACAATAATGTTCTGCAGAACGTGGAAGCAGGACGTAGGGACACTGAGACCGCCCCTGTGAAGTAATATCGAAAGATTGTATGGCGGATAAGTGAACGAGATGGTTGTGATTTTATTCGTTAAAAATCTTAGATAACTGCATGCCTGGTAGCATGATGCAGTATTGTTTACGCAAGTTAGTACAACATGAACATGTGTCATAATGCCGCTAGAACCCTAGTGTATCACTAGATTATCTCACCATGCTGATATCTGATATAATGTTAAGTTTTCTTAGTAAATTCCAGCTGATCTGCTCTTGTGGTTATTATTCTTTCTCCAAATCGGCGGGCGTGAAGGGGAGGGGCTGAGGCTTTGCATAAAAACCGAATACTGCAAGTATGTGTACAGCATTGGATCTTCTGAAGTCTGGTCAGCTTAGCCTAACAGTACCTCATTCAGATAAGCGTTTCCCCAGCTATTCGGCGGAAACCAAGAGTTTTAATCAGGACGTTCATCGTGCTTATATTTTCGCACGCTTATAAGCGCACCCGCGAGGAAGAGGAGGCGTTCAAGCACCAATTCAGCAAAAACAGCTCGGGCATTCGTGCCGATGATTTGGAAGAAAGCCCATGCCTCAATTCGTATAGCGATTTTACAAGAAGAAGGAGTCTGCCATGCAAGAAATGGATCGCCAAGAAATTAACTTTGGGAACATTACGCTACCAGCTCTTGCAAGAAGAATTTTCTTGTTCTTCTTATCGACACTAGCGACACTTATCTTACCGTCCGCCATAAAACGAACACATAGCGGAAAATATCGGAAACACAAAAGTTCTCCCTATGAGAACGGATAGCAGAACAAGCCTGTGAAGTATCGCTAGTGTAGGGCCGTCCACTTTTTTTCTTAATATTTAAATACATATTTAGTTTTTTTTTTAATTTAATTGTTAACTAGCGTACGAGTGTTTAGTCAATATTTCTTAGTTTTATTTTTAGTTGGTTATGTTTAAGTTAAGGCTATACTTACCGATTACATCATCCAAATAAAGTTCAGTTTTAGGTCAAGTTCCACCAACTATAAAATTTTTTTCTCTGACATTCTGTTTGCAATGGAGCCCAAGAAGCGAAATCCAATTTCTGTGAATAGAAAATAATCCAAACATCGGAAAATATTTGTTTCCATGAGAACAAGTATAAAACAATGTCAATCGAAGGTTTCGACTCCCAACTGAAAACCAGGAATCTACCCTTTGTATTGAAATCAATTACACTTGGGGTCACGGAAACGGTAATTTTTATTTGGATCCATTCAGACGATTCTTCGTCTATATATTATTATAGAACATAGGTTCCGCTTCAATAAAATAGTCAAGTCGGCGAAATTTTCGATTTTCCGAAAAACAAGAAGTTTTTCAATTTTTATGCATACATACGAGTTACGTATACCTATGTTCCTCTCTGTAATATACACCACGACGGGTCTGCAATTTACATACATACATATATACCAATAGCCTGTCAAATGTCAAAAAAATATTCAGAGAACAAAGCATCAAAAATGAATGAAATTGTGCTTAAAAATCGTAAACATACAAAGTTCTAAAATCTGATAATGGAATATATATATTTGAGTATATTTTTTGGTAAAAAAGATTACAGATTCCATTTAGAAATAAGGAAAAAACTGATTTTGCAAAGTTATTTCAAAAATATGTTACAAAAAGAACGGAATTGGGGAAATTGTCGAAATTATCATATTTTTGCCCGGGAAGATATTCATGAGCCTACGTTTGAAAATCGTTAAAACTTAAAATCAAATATGAAGGCATCCTAAAATATTAATTTTTTTCTTGTTATCCTAATCATCTATGAAAATTAATAACTGAGTAGGAGGCATTTAGATTTTTAGATACCCTGCAAGCGTATGTTAAGAAAAAAATCATGAATCATCACTACAAAAACATGGATAACTAAGTGACTAAGTTCTAAGCGTCATCCTGAGCTCTTCGATATGTAAAGGATTTTTTTTAATACGTTCAATATCGAAATGAAGTTGTTAAATGTCCTCAAAGTGCCGAACCTACTTCCGTTACGAAAGGGAAGGATTGCAATGGGGCCGAGCTGAGAACTGTGGAGGCTATCTGCATGTATCATTCTGAAGGTTCTGAAACTGAATTCTCAAGATTCAACTGAAGTCTGTCGGTACTCACTGATAGCATCAGTTGTAATTTGATGCAACGAATATAACCCCCGATAGTTTTATAGGTACAACTTTAAAACTAGCGAGAATTTCTTGCGTTCTGGTTTTTGAGACTATAACCCAGCCAGCATCGGCGTCATATATCGTGAACATAGCCACAAATAAGCATTACTTCATGAATCACTAATCGGTACTATGTATCGATAGGACGGACGCTTTGAAAGTTAGATACATGATAACCTCCATAGATCATATGCTGAAAAGCATTCATTTTAGGAACTCATTTCACCGAAACGACTTGGTTGCGTTGCTTTAGCTTTCATGCCTTTATTCCAACCTTCTAATGAAGCAAGCAGTAACATTCATTGAACTACTTATATCTATATAAAAAAACAAGTGACTATTTTTAACCAAACAAAGTCTTTATTTTAATACATCCTCAAACACTTTAAAATAAAGACAAACCATAAAAAAATTAAAATTTTGATAAATTATAATAAAAATCAATCATCATCGCTTCTAACAAAAAAAAATCACAAAAATCATACAGAACTAATCTATTAATTTTAATTGAAACATTTTTTTATGTCACTAATTGCTATATAATATTGAATATTCTTCTTGTTGGATAAAATATAGATAGATATTTTATATATACTTGGTAAATGACACGACACAATTATTACATATTGGTATAACGATTTTGGATCTAGTAGTACATGGTTTGCAGAAAACAGACAATAATTGATACAATTCAAAAAAATATGCATTGAATTAAACGAAAAGATAAGCGTCTCCTTACACGAAGATATTTTAGTCCCCTCGCTCCTTGCACAGGTTCTAGGCGACTCGATTCGACAATAGTCAAGAGTGGAGACGCTGAGACTCGAGTATCGTCGTATCAGGAGAGCCCACGTGTGCATTTCGCTTGTACATAAATTTATCAAATTCACACAAATTTTTTTTCACTTCAAAAACAATGACAATATTTTTTTTATACTTACACACTACTCAAGGAAGGAATATCTGTATTAAGACTAGTGTCTCTTTTATATTATAGTGATTTGAGAGATTAAAAAGTGTAATAATAGAGATTTTAATTTTAACACATACTTTATGTCTTGTCTATTCGTGTGTTCAAATATTTTTTTTTAGTTTGTAAACAATTTTGCAGAATCTTATTTTGTAATTATCACGTGAATATTTAAAAAAAATCATTTCTCAATTTTTACTTTTATTTAAGAGCACTTTCCATCTACAGTCCTTTTTCTCTTGCATGTACGAAATGTGTGTTAGGTGTAATTAAACATGTTTAAAAAATTGTTTGATAGTTTATTTTGTAATTTTGTTTTTATCATATTTTTATCATAGCGGTGATATATGATTATTTGGAAATTGGCAATGGCAATCGTAATGTTTAGGATAATAATTGTTGACATGGGTAAAAGCGATGCCATAAATCAAATGCATTTTCTTCATAAGTCAGAAAGAGTTAAATGCAAAAAACAGCTTAATTAATTAAGCAATGCCTGGGTCCATAAATTACTGCGGTTGGCAACCTGCTAGATATATTTTAATTAATTTTTGAATCTATTTAAAATTTAAATAAAAAGTCTATCCACCATGTGCTCTCCTCGATTGCTAGATGGGGAAAAGACTAATTTAAAAACAAATATTGGCAGTTTTTGTTTCCTTCCTGTTATATAAAATTTCATATTCAGAACAAGCATTCTGTAAGGTGATAGGCGGCAGGCGACAGTCACTTTAATTTTGTTGGTACTTCAACCCTAATACTGGCAATGAGCTGAACGTGAAATTGCTATGATCAACTAAGCTTGACGATTGGCAGCCATTTCAGATCCATTATCTTGCCAGTCTTACTTACCAGACGATACTCCAAAAATGCTAGCTCAGATTTTTCCAACTTAATCTGGATTTATTAATTTTAAAATCAAGCTGAACTAATGATTAAAAAAATGTCTGAACTATGTTTGCCAAAAAACATATCCCTTATTCGACCGCATTATAGTAATTGAACATTGCCCATGAATCCTTAAAATTCATATCAAAACGGTAAACAACATCAACGGGATTCTTAAGCTCGTATTGTATATATATACACACACACGTTATTGCGTTTGAGTTATACATATTTATTTTATAAAGACTACTTTTGCATATACACTGCCTGTCATAACTATAGCCGCACCATAAAACAAACGGATCCTTGGAAGTTGAAAGACAATACAGTTATTCCACATACTATAAACTAAAGGGATATTAAAATAAATAACAGGCGCGACAATCCAACATTGGACTAAGGCCGCAGGATGTGTTAGTGACATCATTCCAAAATCTTATCTGCTTTTTGTTGAGGTAATGAGATCAGCATCCCACTCAAAAGGGATATTGAAAAGACAAATAATTTCACCAAAATTTTCCTTTTATTACAAACCGTTATTCTTCTATAAAGGAAAATCTGATATTCCAGTCTTTCGCACATGGAATTAGTATGGCAAAAACTGATTAAAAACGGAAATTTAGGAAGTGAATAACCGAAAAAAATCTTTTTTAAATAAAGTTGACTCTCAGGGATTATTTTATTTATTTCTCAATAAATAATTATAACGGGTTTTTTGCTTACCTCCCAGTAGCGATAACCGTTTCTTTTACATAGAAAACTCTTCCAAATTGTGTTTTTGTTTATGAACTTTCTGCCTACTTTTGATAAAGGAGAGGCTACCTCCGTAACATTTCTTACATTTCTCTTTAAATTTCTAAGGATCAGGCTATCTTATAGTGCGGCTATTGTTATAGCAGGCAGTGTATATGTATGTATTACTAATTGCTCTGCTAACCTTCCTTTTAGTACTTATACATAGTGACAAATATGCGTATGTATTGTAGATATGATTTGAAGAAGATCGAACGAATAATTCAATTTTAGAAAAAAACATTGCAAATACAGTCATTTATATATATAATTTTTTTTAGGTTTCAAGTGTTTCTATATTTGTAAAAATGCAAAATTTCGAGAATGACTTCGAGTTCAGATACGAATAAACAATTTGAGGAGACTGTCTCTGTGGCATTTTTTAATTTATCTTACATCAACAATTCCATTTTTCACGATGTTTTACGAAAAGTTGACACGTACGTAATTAAAATACATATAGCGCGAGTGTTTTGATAATAGCAACTAAAGTTATAGTTTAACAATGTCCAAGTATAGTTTGAGCAAAAGCTGAGATTAGAAAGAACTTAATGATATGTATATGCATGTTGTTATTATGTGTATATTTGGTACAAAATAGAAATTCACAAATGAAAATAAGATGGATACAGTTTTTTTTACATTGAGATGAGGGCAAGATACAGAATTTATTACTATTTTAGTCAGGATTCTTCTCCTGTTATGAATTGAAATGAAAAAATTAAAATCATTGAATAATGTTCGGAAATTTGGTTTTCAATTTTTGAGACTCGTTTTTTTTATTCGAACATACTCGAATCGCATAACAGTAGCCCTGAATCTTAAGAATCCAAACATATCAAATTTCAATATAAACATGACACTTTTATTGGAGTTTATCATATACCTATTGTTAAACTGGCCACTTTACAAAATACATACAAACATATTGCCATGAAAATTTTCAGAAGTAAAACAAAAACTTAACCCTCTACGATCTTGCAGCGACATTTTAAAAACAAAAACATTACATATTCTAGATTCTATGAGATTTTCTGATGTCCGCTCCGGCTGTAACAGACCTAAGGAAACGTATTATTATATATAAACGGATACATAAAAAAAATAGAAATAAATCGCTACGTGTGGAATCCATGTTAGTGGCATTTAATAACTGCTATTCCGTTTCCGAGATAATACCATATAGTTTGTGTTGTAAGAAACGTTTGGATTTTTTCAAAAACTTTTTAGTGCTGGAAATACAAATAAATAATAAAAAGTATAGTAAAACGCATCGAAAGTACAATCACACTACTTTAATAGAGAGTTTTACAAATCGCACAAACTATCGTCTACGACTTTAAAATTCGGTAGATAAATTCGCTGCGTACCGTACACAAAACAGTATACGACAATTTTTAATTTTCCAAGTATGCGTGTGTGTATTTGACATACGTTAAACACTGAAGATTGTTGGGTGGTTTTGTGATCTTCAATTAAAAATTGTCATGTACAGTTTTCGAATTTCCCTACGGAATTTCAAAAACGTATACGATAGTTTTTGCACCTTGCTAAAACTCTCTAATCATACTATTAAATGTACAAAGCAATTCTCAAAACAGAATTGCAAGAATCCACCTTGAAAGATGATCAATAAATCTAAATATAAATGTAATATAAACACTGACTTTTTCGATTACACAAAACATATTTATCAACATTTTTGTTTACCGATAATTATTACATTAGGCACAATGTCTATACGCTTAATCAAGGAAGCGCCCGGTAGTAAGACAAAAACATATTTATCTTTCGTAATTTAAATGAGATAGTCAAAACGCCATATATAGCCCCCAACGAAAGACTGACTACCTATGCAATATGTTATCAATTTCCCCATTCAGATTTAGATATGGATACCGGAGAGAGAGAGAGGAGATTATGGAAAGTTTTGCGGTACGTTACGTTATAAACGAAATAAATGTAATATGAATGCGACATCATATTCAAGAACGCGCGCCCAATATTTGTTTTATCGTAAACGTAAACATGACCTTACTTCTTGATATCGAGACACAAGGACACATTTACAGAACAATGATCAATGTGTATAAAAAGTACTAGACAAAAGTTGTAATAATGAATTGCAATAATGATGCATTGATAAACATTTCTACTGTGCTTAAAGTGAACGTTACTACTCGTAGTATTTGACTGTGAGAAATCGTTAAATCTTTAGAAGAGAACGCGTAGCCGACCAGAAACTTTCGACTGTTTTATGGGCCTCTCAATGTACCATAACATTAGATTCCTCGCCAGTTTAAAATAAGAAGAAAGAGTGTTATTGCGCAGTGCACGTTTAAAGTGCCGTTCGCACGATGGATTCGTTGTCCAACTTTTGAGCATTCAAACAAGTTCCATCCATCCATCGTGCGAACAGAAGTTGGACAACAAGATTGAAGTTGAAAAAGCATTTAAACAAGTTGATCGTGCGAACAGAAGTTGAACAGCTTGTGTGAGTTAAAAAAACCTTCACTTCACTTGTGACAAGTTGGTGGAAAAAGTAGAATCAAACAAGTTGGAAGCCGTCAGAATGCGCCTTAAATTTACTTTCATCGATTCTATTTAAAGAGTTACGGTTAAAAATTATGTGATCTAAACTAGGATAAAACTGTACAAACGGTCCGCGATTAATTTTGTGAAAACAGCAAGAAATACTCTATTCCACAAAAATTTATCAATAATGATACAATATATTTTTTTTTTAACATAACGTAACATTTTACAAAGTTTGCTTAAACAATAAGGTTATAATAAACAAATAAACAGTTACAAACACATAAACGTCGTCTGTAGGTATGTATGTATGTATCATGTCATTGTTGTAATTGTTTATTTGTTAATTATAACCTTATTGTTTAATTGATCAATATTATATTCTCGCAAGATTGGTTGTTCATTTTACACGCCCATGTTACATAGGAAATTTTGCCAGAAACTTTTCATTGTAGATACGTTACTGTACATGTGTATCACCCTTTCCGACTAAATATTGCCTTCGATTGTCTGACCCAAAATACTAATTCCATTTCTTTACTGCCGAAATTTTCATGAAAATTGTAAAAACAGAAAAATTGCCCGCATTGCTATCTCTTTTCAGGCCAATAAAGTGGCTCTTTCACCAATCAAGTTGGGGAGCTCTGATCTAAATTCTTTTCTGGCTTTTGGTGGGGTTTTCATCCAGCCGGCGAGAAAGTTCTGAAAAAGGGCTCATTTAAGCAGAAGTTTGAACACATTTTTTAAGAAAATAATGAAAACAAAAGTAACAAATTTATGTGAAAGTCAAGAGATTTCTTCGCAAAAAAAATATCTTTAAAATATATATACTGTTTTTGCCTATATGTATGTATTAATTACTGTTAAATTTTTGTTATACACTGGCCGGGTTTCTGATAGCTCTTATTCAGTACCTATCGGCCCGTTTGTCTTATCGCATAGAGAAGACACAAACAATTTTCAGAAAGCTTTTCCATTATATTGAATGGTATTTTTGTTTATTTTGCATAGGTATGTTATCTTTTGCTTATTTACGCTGTTGTATGAGACCGCGAAATGATTTTTTTAAGATGATTGCGTCACCAAGCAAAATATGGCAAAACTATGCAAAATAAACAAAAATTCCATTCAATACAATAGAAAAGCTTTCTGAATATTGTGTGTCTTCTCTATGCGATAAGACTAACCAGCCCATAAGATATACGAAAAATTAGCCCACTGTACCACTAATTTTTCCAAAGCTTTTTTTTGGCGTTGTTTTTTTATTTCATAAATTCTAACTGGACTTTTGCCATTTATCTTTTTATCGCAGTCATTTTGTTCGAAACATACGTGTGGGCGCACCCTTAATTTCCGCGTGAAATTAAAGTCAAAAGAACTTGTGAAAACTGGGCTTTGTAGACATAAAGGAAAAATTTAAAGTTGCTATCACTCAAGACACCTAAAATAAACAAACCTCGGCAAGTAAGAAGGGCGGCTGTGGAAAACAGTTTTCCGGTGTAAGCCCGGAGCTATACGTTTTTACAACGATCAAGACCTGCCAAATCCCCATCGATTTAAAAGAGAACTGGAATTTTTTTAATCAACGCTACAACAAACGAGACCGAGGCTAATATCGAGTGCTTCCGAAATTTGGATACCCTTCACTTTCTTTCGTGCTAATACGAGGGGTGCCTTTTATATTTCGGGATTAGAGAATCATCGAAAATCGCTTTATTGTTTTTCAAAATATTCCCAGATCTGCTACACTAGTTGTCCCATCCCGAAATATAAAAGGCACCCTAAGTAGTTTCTTCGGCGACCATTTGACTTGTGTTCCGTTTTTAAATAATTCTTGTAACTTGATTTTTGGTTGTGCGATTTCTGCGGCAGCTGCAAAAACCTCCCATCTGATTCCTTCCGTTTTTACATAAGTTACGCGACGTCGATAGAACAACATTTGTGTGAGGGTTGGCATTGGTGCACAATTAAAAAAAAAAAAAAAAATCTTAGAAAGGGGGAGGGGGCGTAGCATGTAGATACTATTTGTTTTTACATACAGTTTTTGGTTTCGATAGAGACACATTTATACGTAAGGTTTGATTGGAATTTGTGCAGAAAGAAAACGGTTAACCTTCAGAATCAAATTGAGGGCTGGGATTGTATGTAAGCCCCATGACGCCATGGTCCGATTCCTTCCGTTTTTACATATATGTAATATGTTGTGTGTGTGACATCGGATACAGAGAGAGAGAGTGTAAGATTTGGTTGGAATTGATGCACATATAAGAAAGTTTTTCTTATAGAAGAACCATATTGGGGGATGGGTTTGTATGGAAGCCCATGACCCCATGATCCGATGCCTTCCATTTTTACATATGACTTGGGGCACGGAAATATATTTGTATGAGGTTCAATTGGAATTATTGCACAAACAAAAAGTTTTTCTTAGAATAACTTATTTTGGAGGTGTCGTTTGTATGGCAGCCCCATGACCCCATTGTCCGATTTCTGCGAATCAAACATACAAACTGCCTGCAGTAAAAAGAAGCAAATGTGTGAAATTTGAGCTTCATAGCTTTTAAATTGGCCGAGTAAAACGCGTAGCAACAGACGGACAGACAGACAGAAGGGTATAAAAATTACCAATAAATAAACGAAGTTTTTGGGGTCTTGATTTACAATATTAATTTAGTTAGATCCTTATAGACCACAACACTCGATTTAGTATTTAATCACTAAATTTTAAACGAAGTTTTTGGGGAGTGTTGTGGTCTATAAGGATCTAACTAAATTAATATTGTTACCAATAAATACCTTGTAACCCTTCTTTAGAAACTCACACTCAGTACAAGTATTTTGAATGTTTTAAGGCCTGGACGATGTGTAAGTCAAGCAGTGAAACTGAACAGGTTCGACTTCGCGAAAAATACATTGAGTAACTAACACACACGCTCTGCGGCTCACTTGGTTGAGTGGCACTCTGTGATAATCTAGAGGTCCGGAGATCGAATCTCGGCGTGGTCCAAAATTTTCCGTACTTGTGCGGATAGGAAATATATAGTGCTTCCAGCATTATATAAACTCCGAAATGAAATGCAATGTAACGTTGACTCGAAATTACCTATAGTTGAGTTAACGCATTATGGGCCCCACATGGGGCTCTTCGGTACTGAGAGGATGAACTAAAAAAAGCAAAGATCCTGGTGGCTCAATTGGAAGCGAAGTAAACTGAATACCAATAATTAGGAAACCAAAATTCGAAAGATGGACGTCATTGTGTGAGAGACTTGATGCCAGTTTTCTTTAAATTCATAGCTCAAAGCAGCAGAAACAAATAAAAATGTAAACGTCAAGGTCAGTGAAGTACTCGCAACGAAATGCTGTTGGTTAACGATATTACAATCTGCAACAGGTGCAAGAACTAGAAATATGTTTCTCTACATGTCTGTTGAAAGTGAAATGAAATGAAGAAAATTTTCTAGACAAATCGTGGAGATAAGGCGATAACAGCTTGATACATAGAGATGGGCCGTAGGTAATTCTTTCAACACATAAATTTTGAACGACAGAGAAAGACAATTAAAAAGGATCACCATTTAGTTTAGCTACCGAGTCCAATTTTAGGTTGCGGACTTTTGTGGTGCGCCTCTTGATGCGGACCACGTTTCAATGCCTTGCTGTACATACGAACCTCATTCCGAGCGCATTATGGGACAAACCGATTGCAAATGCTAAACGAACCAAATCCAACATAATTTCTCCAAGTGCCGAGGCATTGCAAAACAAATGTGCTTGTGTCTGACCTCTGTTTTCTTCGGCCATGTGGTTACTGTTCTTTTTGTGAACGTACGAGGATAAATGCTGAGTGTGAAACACGTCCAATTGTTAGCCGACTGTCGGTTAATAAATTTGCAAAAGGAACTAGAGAAGATGAATAATTTTCCATCCATGTAAACGCAAGCTCGCAGACATCAGCGTAGACTAGCCGATCCTAAGACTATTACTATTAGATGAAAAAAAATGCGTAGTGAATATTTTCCGCGCCCGAAGCAGCTATTGATAGTCCAAAAACCAATTCTGATAAAAACCAAATCGATTTTGAACAGAACTTTCCAAGAAATTTTTCAGTGGTATGTATTATGTATTAGTCATTTACACTCATATGGTTTGCTTCGTGTTATTTGCAGAAATGGTAATCTTTCTGGGAATACCAAAAAAAAAACCCAAACACAGCATCAATCATAGTCACATTATCAGTATTTAAAATACATACATATATGTACATATATCTTACTACTTTTTCTTCCATTTTTATGCTTTTGCTCTTCTCAGAATAACGCCTGCGTTATTGGTTGTGCTAAGCAATAACTGCTTGTCATTAGATTAGACCACCCAATCGCATGAGTTCTTTCGACTGAATTCCAGCCAAATTAAATGAGTTGCAATTCCAAAATTATTACTGTCAATAGCCGATTCAATTCTCAGTTTAGTAGAAGGAAAAGTATTGTTCCTCTATTTTTTAATGTGGTTTTATAATCCTTTTTCGAAAGAGAACATACAAAATAGCCATTTGAAATTTGTCATCAGGTTAGCACTTGCGATTTCTTTTTCGTTAATTTTCCACATTTGAGAATGTAGGAACGCCAAATTGTTTTTATTTGAGATATATATTAGCTTTAATATGGTTAAAGAAAAATCGTTATCCGTGGATGATAGAACAAAAATTAAAGCTTACAAGGTGTCAAGGCAGTCAAAAAGTAAAATTTCGAAAAAAAAAATAAATAATAAAATGAGCAAACACAAATGTGAATTTGTGTGTAATAAGTCCAGTTAAGGTAAAAATAATAAAGACAATACATTTGAAGTTTTTGTCAATTATTATTGTACGGGAGTTATTTTAAAGTAAACAACTGGCTTTCTTGACTCGTCTGCAAAGATTAGGGCAAATCCTGACTTTAAGGCGACCTTGTCTATTGTTAAAACAGCGAAAAAAGCTCTACATTTAAAAAGATTAACAAACAAAACCCAAACCACCTAAACTGAACAAAAACCCACAATTTAACTTTGCTCTAAAGGAAATGCGCTTAAATTTCGCACGAGAGCATAGGATAAAGAATGGCGATAGCTACGTTAGGTTTTTCGATAAAAAAAAAAGTTAAGTTTAGAAGACCCAGAGGGTTATGGTAGAAATATAATGGAAGCAGCAACAGCAGCAGTGCGAAATGTGCATGCAATGCAATGCTGCTGCTGGATCAAATGTATTTCAAGCATTATAATGTCTACTCCCATGATCTTCGCTGGGAAGGCCACCATTAGGATCACCTTCATTGACGGATAGGGGTGTAATGGTCTCGAAGGTCATCTCGTAATATGGTCCTGCGAATTACAGTATTTAACAGTAAATATATGTAAATGGAAACAGTTACTTAAATGCACTTTAAATTTATTCCTCCTATTTTCAAAATTTATGCGGTAATGTGTAATTGTTTTTCTAACAGCGTATCAATGCACATCATGCTGCCGGGTTGGTTAAATTAAGGATTGAGGGACAAAATATCAGTGTACGACAGTGACTTACTCTCTTACTCTCTCGACATTAATACAATAGAAAACATTGGAATGTTTATTTCGTAAACTGCACGAGTGTGTACAACAATTTCCGAACAAAGACAAACGAATCGAAAGCGAAAGCCCCCAGACAGCCATTTCCCTAAATAATGTAGAGAAATTGTACGAGTCACTCTTCGGCACATCATTTACTGAATGATTTGACCCCTGTGGTGTTGGGGTTAGAATTATGCCACAGCGTTCCCGGCTTATTGTAAAGGGCGACTTGAGGGATAGGGTATGTAGGCTTGTAATTAAATTACACTCGAAACATTGATCGAGCCTCGGATACCACGGACTGATTTACCGGCGACGACCTTTGGGTACAAACAACGGCAAATGACCGCATATCGAATTTCGATATTAGGACTGAACGAAACAGGATGGACCGGTTCGGGAACGACCTTATCACCTAGTTCCCAAACTGCTTATCATTGGCGGCAGCCTGTTCAAACACAAACCTTGCCATCTAGCAACCTGTATATCTCGAGATTGCCGAACAAAAAACCAGATTGACCATATAGCCATCTCCAAAACATGGAGGAATTGTCTCATGGACTTCAGGACAAAGCGTGGTGCTTATGTAGGCAGCGATCACCAACTTGTCATCGCAAAAAATTTGCTAGCGAACCGATGTTATTCGTCGCACACAAAACGAGCGGGTATTGCCACAATTCAATGTGCAAAAGCTTAAAGAACCGTGAACAATACGTGCAGTTTCTAGCGCATTGCACGAAATAGCTAATGCACAAACACCAGATGCTCCTTCAATTGATGACAAATCGAACATCGTAAAGGACGCTTTTATATCGTGTGGCGAAACATTTGTGAGCAGACTTCAGCAAAGTAGAAGACTATTTATCAGCGACGATACATGGTCTCTGATAACTGCACGGAAGAGAATTAAAGAGCAATTAAACTCGGCTACTGACAGCGCACTCAAGCAACAACTGAGGACCGAGTATAGTGTTTTTGAAAAAAGAGTGCAGAGAAGCGTAAGACTTGATAAACGCAACAACATCAACGCGTGAGCGTTGGAGGCAGAAGATGCTGCTTACCGTGGTGACAGTGGGATCATTTACAACCTCATAAAGCCACTGACTGGCAAATCTTTTATCCATGAGCACCCTGTAAAAGATAAAGACGGGTCTCTCTGCTAGTCACAGACGAACAACAACTGCGCCGTTGGAGAGAGCATTTCAAGAATGTCCTTAACAACAACTTTAACCCTTCAAGCCCACCGGAAGCAGTAAGTCTTCTGCAAATAGCCAGAATTAATACAGGTGTATCATCCCAGCTAGAATTACCTCAATCCTTTAATTATTGGCAGCTTAAAGCCCCATGGAACTTTCGAAAGCGGATATCAACGCTACTGCGGATATTCTCCTTCCCCTGATCCGAGAGTGTTTGTCAACCGAGACTCTCCCTCAAGAATGGAAGAAGGGTTTTATTGTTAAATCCCTAGGAAAGGAAATCTCAAGGATTTTAATAATTGGCGTGGAATCTGTCCCCTCCCAGCAGTCTCTAAACTGATGGCCAAAATCATCTTGGACCGGATCAAGAAAACGATCGACCGCACTCTGAACAATGAACAAGCTGGTTTTCGTGAAGGTTTTTCATGTAGCACACATCACATCACATCAACACCCTCCGAATTATAATTGAACAATCCGCTGAATGGAGATCACCGTTACATCTTATGTTCATTGACTTCGAGAAGGCGTTCACCGGGCTTATATCTGGACATTCTTACGTAGGAGAGGCATACCAGAGAAACTTATTTCCATCATAAAGGACTCCTATAACGAAGCCCAATGTCATGTCTTGCACAAGGGTGAATTGTCTAGTATCAGTTGGAAATTATTTGATTACCTTCAGAACCTGGACTACGCCGACGACATTTGCCTTCTCTCAAACACACCATATCATCTGGCTCAAATGACGGATGCTTTGCATCGTTAACAATTAATGCCGCTAAGATTAAATTCATGAGCTTGTCATCAAGAGTGCAAAGCACCATTTTTATCTCCGGACAACCGATAGAAAAGTCGAGAACTTTACCTTGGAAGCGTAGTGACAGCGGATGGTGGGGCTGATGCCGATGTAGAGTCGCGCAAAAATAAAGCCCGAGCAGTATTTTTCAGTTTGACTCCTTTCTGGCAAAACCACAACATCTCCAGAAATACCAAACTCCGGATCTTCGAAAGCAATGTAAGCTCGGAGCTTTTATATGGGTGTTCCACGTGGAAGGTGACCAGTAAGTAACATTACCACCAAGCCGCAAGCTTTCGTGAATCAGGGCCTATGACGCATCCTACGAATTCGCTCGCCTGAGGTAATATCTAACGACGACCTCCTCAAAATTACTCGCCAAAATAGAATAGGCATCGACATCAAAAGGCGAAAGTGGCAGTGGATTGGACACACACCGCGAAATGAGCCAGAAAACATTGCAAAATCGGTTTTAGATTGGAGTCCTCAGGGAACCGATGCGTGACCTTGAGAGAGAGGTCCAGGGTTACAAAAGGGATCCTTTCGATGAAGATTCATACCGGGCTGCCATTGCAATGATTCACACTGAGGAAGTGAGACGGCCTATTGCGAGTTTAGGTACGGACAGAGTCCTCACAGCGCTCCCGATAGCCACCAGAGTGACTTTGGCCCAACTTCGGTCAGGCTTCTGCTCACGCCTCAATTCGCATCTATCTCGCATAGACCCAAATATACAAAACGTATGCCCAAATTGCGCGGGCACGCCACACGATGTGGCCCCGCCACACGATGTGGCCCATTTATTTCAATGCCCAGCTGCACTCACTAAACTCACCCCCCTCTCACTATAAGAAAATCCCATTGCAGCGGTTCACACCTTTCTGTACCGCTAAAAGAAGAAGAACCGATGCAAGCCGTCGTGTAGGCCGACCCAAAAATATATGGCGAAGGTCTGTTGAGGCAGAGTGAAAATCAATATGCAAATTCTGAAATTCTAACTCTTTTAAGTTTGGCTGGAATTCAGCCGAAACTACCAATGCGAGGGGGTGTGATAACCTGATGACAAGCGGTGTAAGTGCAGTTTCATGACATTGTCGTTCATGCGCAAATTTTATCGCCTTCCAATCAAATCTCTGAATGATCATGAATCATGACAAAATCTTAATTGGTCACACAAAATAATTGTGGTAATTGTGGTCTTATATGACTTATAGAAATCCCAATTGGTAAAACTCCTAATTTGTAATATTAAAAGATTGGCCTCTACTAGCTACTAGTCCCTTTTCATTACTTTATGCATACAAATATGTACATAAATTTACTCACCTTTGGTGGCTCTAACATCGCCAGTTCTTATAGCGTGTGATAGTTCCGCTCGTTTCTAGCCTTATAAAACTTGTAGGCGACAAATGAGATCGCCAGCAAGCCAATTGTGAGAACAATTCCTCCAATGAATGAGGGTCCATCAAAGTGATGACAATTGGGCTTTGGCTCGGGCTTGACGGTGGTCGTTGATGGACTAGGGCCTGGCGTTGGAGCTACAGTAGATGTAGTTGTTGATGTGTTGGGTGCAGCAGTTGTAGAAGTGGTCGGGGTTGTTGGAGCAGGCGTTGGGGTTGTCGGAGCAGACGTTGATGACGTAGGAGTTGTTGGGGCTACGGTTGTTGTTGGCGGTGTAGGACTAGGTGGCTCTGTTGTTGTTGTTTCAGGTTTAGGTCCCGGAGCCGTGGTTGTAGTCGTTGCCGTAGTAGTTGGAATTGCAGTGGTTGTTGTAGGCGTCGTGCTTGGTGCCGGGGTAGTAGTATCGTCTGACACACTGGACACCTTCTGCGTAGTTGAGGAATCCGAAGATGCCGTTGTTTGATTGGCTCGCTCTTCTACTAATTTACCGATAGGCGATGCTGTAAATGCATTCGCAACACTTGGAGTTGTACTATCTGTAATGGAATGCAAATTTAAAAAAAAATCATCCATAAACGCCCCCAATTCATTACTCACTTTTGTCATTATTCACGTCTCCCCCGGCAACGAGAACGATACTTGATAGTGCTAGGAAAAGCACAACTTCACTATTCACTTGCATTTTACTTTTTTTTTTGTGCGAAGTGATTCACCGAACAAGTCACTATGACGAAAATTGCCAAGTGAAAAACGGGAACTGCAAATAGGAATGTACAGTGAAATTGCACCGAATAGTTTCGAGCTATTGGACGAAATTAACTCAAGCCCAATCCAGGAGAAAATAGATGAAATTTTACTCGAAGACAAAAAAGAATTGCAATTTTGACTCTTTGACTCACAACAGCTGGAAATAGGGATGGGAATTAATAACCGGTTATTTTGAATAACCGGTAGTTTCAATTTAAAAAACCGGTTATGTTCGGTACTATTTTTGCCCGGTTATTAACCGGTACTATTTTTAAAATGAAAAAAAAACGGTGATTACTTTTATTTTAAAATGATGAAATTACCTGTCAAAATCAGCGAAGCTTCCGCTAGCTAGTAGGGTTGCCCGCTGTTGAGACACGCGCCGATACCGACGCCGCCTTAGGTAATTCGTCCTAGAACGCTACCGTGGCGTTATTTTTTTGTGTTGTGTCACTATTGCCGTGACTATCGTAGCACAGACGCTTTTAATTGTGTTGGGACACTAGCCGGTGCTAACGATTTCGGTTTTGTTGTTGATGATATGATGATGTAGCTTGTACATATATCTAGATGGCGTTGCCTACAGCCACGACAACTCAGCGGCTGGTGCGTGCATGTGTGCAGCAGTCACGGCGACCTTTGAATAATAAAGTAATGGAATAGTCTTAATCTCTACGTGATGTTATCAGTTCCCAAGTAACAATTTCATCCCTAAAATACTTCGTAAAATATTCTCTTCTAACGACAATAGGGGCACTTTACAGGGTATATACACTGAATAATAGTCCAATAATGGCATCTGGCGCCGTTTTTTGATCCAATATAACCTCATTGTAGCACTGAATTACGCTTCGAGAAAGACATACATCATGTGTTATGTCATCATATGTTCTGTCATTTTCTCGCGATTGCAAAAAAAAAGAGAAAAAAAATAATTCCCGCAGCCAGCGTCGAACCAGCGACTGTCGTACGCCAGTCCGACGCCCTAACCACTCGGCCAACCTCACATATAGATAAAATTGCTCGTAAACACTACAAGTGCTCGACACTTCTTTATCGACCCTTCTCCTATGCACCTTCTTCTTTATATGTCAATCAGTTGAAGCTAATTAAATTCACACATTCTTCAATAAAATACAGACATATTCTGCGCTGAGATTATCTTAATTGATTCATAAGCTAACAAGGAGTGAGGAAATGTTGGTTTCAAGCAATATTTCAATGAATTCAAATCAAGAAACGTGGTATTCCAGAGCATTTCATAAGTGTCAGTTCATTAAATCACAAAGTCCATCCTTCTATAAAACTACGGTGAACAATTTATTGGATGACCATACGAATGTCACACTATACAAATGACACCGACTGTGCTATAGAAGAAAATAATGCATGTGTGTGAGTTAACTTAGAGAGACCATTGCATGTGTGTGCTGTATCATCCAATAAACACAAGAGTGGAGTATTTAAAGGAATACGTTTTAATGTTAACGTTTAGAGACACTTTTTTCGAAGTTTTATACCACCATCTTTAAATTTATTCCATAATGATGATATAAGCTTTCCGGGAAATACTTTAAGGATGTTTTATCGGATCAAAATATTACTTTAAGCGATGTCACACGATAAATGAATTTCGTGGTACTATATGATTGCTACAGTATGGAGTGCTTCTTTAAAGCAAACGAATTGTTGCTTGGGTTATACCTACCACTTCCAACCGAAACTAAAATACATAGGCCAAAATACGAGAACCACACTCCACCGGATTCTGAGGACAAAATTTTATATACCTGGCAAAACCGGTTTTGCAATTTGAACCCAAACGAAACGTAAGACTGGCCAAAATAGATCCTGGTGTAATACAATGCAGCTACACATACTGCCGCATCTATGTATACATCATTTCCATTCCACGGGGGATATTAATATTAATATACAGCGGGCAACCCTACTAGCTAGAGGAAGCTTCCATTGAATAAAAAACTAAAGGAAAGGCCCGTAGAAACGACTAATGGGTTCATTTTTCATATCAGACTGGATCTGACAGGTAGGGAACATTCGTCTCTTTTACTTTTGTGTCGCACTGAAACTGCGATATGACTATTACATTTTATAGATACACTTCCTGACTTTCTCCAGCAACAATCTTTCCCGCCACTTACTTCGTAAAAACTTCACAATAGGTGTGTTTTTTTGGTTATCCCGTGCAGGTTTGGGTAACGAAACTCCATATAAAAAAAATGACAGCTGACGCACCTGTCATTTTTTTTATATGAAGTTTCGTTACCCAAACCTGCACGGGATAACCAAAAAAACAGACCTATTAACACTTGACAGATAGGGAACACCGCTTTTTAAAATCGGACCATGCAGTTTGTATGGGATGACAGCTGATTTACCTTTCCGTTTAGCTGTCTATTCCATGGAAGCTTCGCTGATTTTGACAGGTAATTTCATCATTTTAAAATAAAAGTAATCACCAGTTATATTCGGTTTTTTCATTTTAAAAATACATTGTACCGGTTAATAACCGGGCAAAAATAGTACCGAACATAACCGGTTTTTTAAATTGAAACTACCCGTTATTCAAAATAACCGGTTATTAATTTCCATCCCTAAAGCGGACATCTTGTGCAAAACGTCAATCTTCAAATCGCTTTGTGTGTGCGTTGTTCCTTGGAAGAATTTTATCTTCCTGAGTACGTTTTTGCGTGAAAAAGGATTTAATTGAACATAACTTGTGTATGTGCTTTTCAATTAGAAATTTATTTCACCACCCTAAGTAATTTTATGTGTTTTTCCTGCTAGTAAACAAGAAAATTCCATTGCCGATTGTCGTGTATCGACTTTAGAAAAATAAACAACTCTCCCCCAAACGTGAGACATCTCCTCCTTGTCTTGTTGGGTCATAAAAATTCTATCCATCAAATCGTCGTGGGGAACGCGTGTGAATATTCGAAATGGCCGAAATATCATCGTCGAACGAACGAAATATTTACGCCAAACTGGAGGCAATCAAGGAAGTTCGGTAAGTGCGCTTGGAAAAGAAATTGAAATTCTTCTATTGGGCGTTTTTTCGCCAGTCGCGATTATCCCGTTTTTTTTTGTAGATGCAAATTCACTGATGCATTCTCTTATTAATCGATTTTTCATGTTTTCTTGATTTTCTTCTGTAAATGGTCGTGTTGCAGGAATAAAACAATTCAGTTGGAAAAATTAAAGTTGAGAATTATTCGTGAGGTGAAGATCGGTGACGAAGAGGAAAAATGTTTGTCGGAATATCGAAAGGAGATGGAAATGTTGTTGCAGGAGAAAATGAGTCATGTGGAGGAATTGAGGCAAATTCATGCAGATATCAATGAGGTACGTATAAAGTCGAAATTGTTGAGAAAATTCTATTATAAAATATATAAAGAAAAAAAAGTAAAAGGGCCTTAATTCGCTTATGGAATTATTCGAATAAGACTTAGGGAGTATTTTATTACTCTAAATGATTTACACGAGTAGATTGAAAAAACACACTGGAAAAATCCACTCTACTCTACCATTTATTCGACCCATGTGAACCGCGTCTTACCTCCCGGTACATCAGATTGTTTGGAACTTTGGCATTTTATTAATAGGATGTTAATTGTCAAATGAGGTTTCTTCGTCCAGTGCATGCATTCATTTCGGAACTCAACCCCGGGATCGCAAAGACGGCTAGTCGACTTGGGTAGCAATCTCCAGCCACATCGAGTTTAACACCAATGATGGGTGGGGACCATGGTTCCCTGGGTAAACCCAGTCCTGAGGTACACTATTCGCTGAAGACTTCTCAATATCAGGTGTGATCCTCATTTGGAATGTTTTTGAGATTACGCATAAATAATACCTCCACACAAAAATTCAGCGTTAGAATAACTGAAGATGCAGATTGTTGCTTCAAAACCTAAACCAGGTATGCTCTCTCCAGTAGTTCAGACTAACGTTTGCAGTTCCAGTTGTAAATCCATCTTAGTCCACAAAAATGCTTAAAATCAGTAAGTAAAAAGCCAGACTTTGCTAGTTTATCTGCTATTTCTTTCCATAAGAGGAGAGCGCCTTCATTGCAGCCTAGTGGATAA
This sequence comes from Microchrysa polita, assembly GCA_949715475.1. NCBI lineage: Eukaryota > Metazoa > Arthropoda > Insecta > Diptera > Stratiomyidae > Microchrysa > Microchrysa polita. The sequence continues at coordinate 124,732,686 of OX454415.1, read as the reverse complement.
TTCAATATATGTACATATCTATGTCGTCAAACTTTGGCGAGTGCTTTTCATTAATGTCAACTTGAATTACTTATGCATATAATTTTTCGCGAAAACTCAACAGTTCTCTAGATATTCTGCATCAAATTTCAGCGTACGAGGGCGAAGGGCGAGGGAAGGTAGTAGAGCGATAGGCTCTTATCATAAAGAATAATAATAAAATGTAGTAATAACTGGACAAAGACAAATATTTTTTCATTTATAATCTTACTGCACTTTTCGTGTGCCACACTAGGGGAGATTTCAGTATCTGCGGTGCTAAATTTTGATGATGCCATTTCATTAATATTGGCCTGCAACGACCGAATCTGCAATCCTTTTTCGCGAAATCGTAACGGTTCTCCAGATATACAATGTCAAAGATTGACTTTTTTATGAAGCCAGTTAAGTAATTTGATAAGAAAAGGGGGATATTTCCGCTTTACACATTGGGGAAAGTGTTCGACGCCATCAAATTGACGTTTTAATTTTAATCAGTCCCATTAGAATAGTAAGTTTTACCAATTTGGCAAAGATGATAATAATATGAAGTATTTGCGAGCAAGAATTGTAAAATTTACTAGACAGGGAGGCAAATGATATTTAAAATGTTACTTTTGGTGCAATGGTATTGCGTCACATCAATATGTAGCAAAAATACCCCCAATTTTACGTTAAAAACAACTACCCCATATAAATGTCAAACTTTGACATTGAATATCTGGAGAACCGTTACGATTTCGCGAAAAAGGATTGCAGATTCGGTCGTTTCAGGCCAATATTAATGAAATTGCATCATCAAAATTTGGCGCCGCATATATTGAAATCGTGCCCTGCACTAAATCGTCGCACCTTTTCTTATTATGTAAAAGATCTATGGAAATGCTCGTCGAATCGGCACGGCAGACTTACTAAGGTAAATTTGGGTTTTGGACTAAATCTGCAGATGTATTAGTGACATCAAATCTCCAAGATCTGAACTACTTTTTTGTGGCGATCAACAGCACGCTCAGCTGTATTATTTAAATGGGTATTCGTTTACCATTTGATTGAGATCATAGTCATAGTCACATTCGTCGTAAGTTCGAAAAAAATCCAAAATTGAATTGGTTCGCGGTGAGACTCGAACCCGTGACCCTGTGCACCGAAGGTGTGCGCACTAGCCACAACTGTAATAAGACTGTACTTGAATAAAATAAAAACCTGTTCTTCAGTTGAACATCAGCCACCGTACTATGTGCACTAAATATACATAATAAACGTTTTGTAACATAATTGCACTAGTCTCGAGTATTAATTAATTCAGTAGTTACATTGAATATAATAAGCGTTAATATCGCTTATTACATGGTGTCAGAAGTGGTGTTTATTATTCGAACTGAAATATGTGCATAATTTTGTGCTACTAGTTTTCACGATTCTCAACATTTCAAAATGGCCGAACACCGAAAAGAATTGGAGGAGTTGGATTGCTCGAATCTTGGAGCAGAGTGGAAGAATTGGAAGCGCAATTTCATGGTCTACATGATAGCTAACAATAAAAATTGCTTGCCGGAAGATACCAAAATCGCCATGTTTTTGTGGTTGGTGGGAAGCAGAGGAGCTAATATATACAATACATTATTCCCAAATGATGGATCCGAAGATCAACTTCTGGGCAGAGCCACCATTACAAATGAGCTCCCAGCCACAAAAGACCAGCCCGCAAAAATTGAACGGAAAATTCATCAACGCAAGTTATGTGACGTGCTTTCCAAATTCGATGAGCATTGCCTGCCGCAGAAAAACATATCGATGGAGGCATTTAAATTCAATAATTTGAAGCAACAAGAGCTGCAAACATTCAGTGAATATCTAACGGAACTGCGAACTCAAGTAGAACGTTGTGAATATAAATGCGCCTGCGGAATTTCGTACGAGAATCGAATGCTGCGAGATCAGATAATTATGGGCGTTTTTGACAAGAAACTGCAGCTTAAATTATTAGATAGTCGTGACGAATTGGAACATGTACTTGAAGTGTGTAAAACATTCGAATCTGCCAATATTAATAAGGATATTTTGGAGTCCAAACAAAAAACCATATCGGTCGTGTCATCATACAATCGAACGTGTTTCAAATGCGGTGCAGCGTGGACCCCAAAACATGTGCAGGAGTGCCGGGCGAAGAACGCGACATGCCGAACTTGCGCGAAGAAGGGTCATTTTCAATCAATGTGCCGCAAGTCTAAAATAAATTCATCTGAAAACACGGAAAGTACAAGGAAAAACGTTTCGGGGCTCAACTGGGCTGAAATATCAGGTAATCAGGTTCAACAACACAAGTTTGATTATAAATTTAGTAATTGTTCTTCTAGAATAAATTCAATCAATCAAAAGTGGACCAAAGTATATAAAATAGGCACAAAAATAATATCTTTTAAAATTGATACGGGAGCTGATGTGAATTGTATACCATTGTGTATTATAAAAAATCAAAATATTAAAATGAGAGATCAGCAACGTGATTTTGCAGTATTCGACTACAGTAGTAATAAAATTAATATTCACGGAGTAGTTAAATTGGTATGTATTGATATGGATTTACATTTAAAACATTTAGTGGAATTTGTTATTGTTGATGACCATTTTGAGCCGGTTTTAGGTCTAGAGACTTGTATTCGACTTAATCTCATTAAGCGAATGGATGTCAAAACCATTGCAACTTGTCTAAAAGCCGATTTCGTGAAAATCAACAATGATCTGTTTACAGGACTAGGAAAGTTCCCGGGAACATTTTCAATTGATTTGAAAGAAAATTCTCAACCTGTTTTACACTATAAGAAACGCATACCTTTATCCTTAACAGGTAAGCTTAATACGGAACTCAAAAAAATGGTACAAGAAGGAATAATTTCACCTGTTGATTATCCGACGGATTGGGTAAACAACTTACAAATCGTCGAGAAGCCAAATGGTAGCCTTCGAATATGTTTGGACCCTAAGCCACTAAATGCTTGCATAAAAAGGGCACATTTCTTAATTCCAACTATTGAAGATTTGACCTCCAAACTTGCTAAAAAGGAATTGTTTTCAGTTCTTGACCTATGTAGTGGCTTTTGGCATATGGAGCTAGATAAATATAGTTCAGATCTTACAACATTTATGACACCATTTGGACGATTTAAATTTCACCGAGTTCCATTCGGTTTGAGTTGTGCTCCAGAAATGTTTCAGCGGAAGATGATACAAATATTTGGCGATATATCTGGTGTTCTAGTATACTTTGATGACATTCTGATTTACGCTGAGGATGAAAAGGAACATGACAAAATTATGACAATAGTTGTTGATCGTGCTCGATCAAACAATGTCAAATTCAATGCAGATAAAATGCAGTATAGACAAACGGAAGTGAAATTTATGGGAAATATTTTATCAAAGGGGTCAATTAAACCTGACTGGAAATACACGAAAGCCATTCTAGATATGAAAGTACCTACAGACAAGAATGCTCTTCTTCGTTTTTTGGGACTTGTCAAGTACATAGCGCGGTTTATTCCAAATTTATCAGCACAAACGGCTCAATTACGCCAGCTTACACATAATAATACAGTTTTTGAATGGGGAGATCAACATCAAAAGGAATTCAGTAATTTATTAAAGACTATCGCGTCACAAAATGTCCTTGCAATATATGACCCCAGTAAGTCAGTGATTGTCCAAACAGATGCATCAAAAGATGGCTTGGGATGTGTTCTAATTCAAGACAATCGACCAGTTGCATTTGCATCTAGAACGCTTAGTAAGAGTGAGCAAAAATGGGCACAAATTGAAAAAGAGCTGTTGGCAATTGTCTTTTCGTGCGAAAAATTCCATTACTATCTGTACGGACGTGAATTTGTAGTCGAAAGTGACCACAAACCTTTAGAAACACTTATTAGGCGTAATATTGATGATGTTACCATGCGGTGTCAACGTATGTTTATGACATTATTGAAATATCCAAAACTTAAAATAGTATACAAGCCGGGAAAGGATATGTTAATAGCCGATTGTTTATCACGAGCACAATTATCTGATGTTTATGAAATTGAAAATCTATCGAGTGTTATTCACACAGTTACGAAAACAGTTTGTGCTACAATTGAAAATTATAATTTCTATCGCGAAGTTATTGAAAAGGATGAAAAATTCAAAAAAATCTGCAAATATGTAGAACAAGGCTGGCCAAATTATCATCAACTTGATGATTTTAGTCAAAAATTTCACAAATACAAATCAGAGCTTCATGTAGAGAACCAGCTTCTATTCTTAAATGATCGACTGGTAATTCCAAGCGAACTACAACCCAAACTGGCAAAGTGGGTTCATCAACCGCATTTAGGTGTTGAGAAAACACTTTCACGAGCCAGAATGCTTTATTATTGGCCTGGAATGAATAGTCAAATCAAAGAAATGGTAAAAGCCTGCTCTATCTGTGAAAACTTTAAACGAAATAACCAGAAAGAACCTTTGAAAATAGAAGAGCATCCTGATTACCCCTTTCATGTCGTTGGCATGGATTTATTTGAGTATGCGGGAAGAGTTTACTTGATACTGTTTGACTCATACTCAAATTATTTAAGTGTTGTTAATCTTAAGAACAAATCTTGCGGGCATATTATTGATGGCATTAAGACGGTTTGTGATAAAATTGGGTATCCAACAATAATAAAGACTGACAATAGTCCTTTTAATTCCGCTGAATTTAAGAGATTTTCTTCCGAATTTAATATCCAGTTGAAATTTTCTAGCCCGGGATATGCTCAAAGTAACGGATTGGCCGAAAAAGGTGTGGCTATCGCCAAAAATATTCTTAAGCGATGTTATAAGGAGTACGAGGTAAATCAGTTTCAATACAGAATTCTTGAATATAATACAACTCCTGTTGCAGGTATGGGATTGACTCCATCTCAATTATTTTTTGGGAGATTAGTAAAAACAAAATTACCAGTATCGAGCTCAATATTGGTCAGAAACTTTATTACAGAGGATACAATAAAACAGAAGTTCGACGAAAAAAAGAAAAAACAAAAATTATATTTTGATCGATCTGCAAAATCATTACCCGTATTAGCTATAGGAGATTTAGTTATTTTCAAAAAAAACGGAAAAGAATGGAATTATGGAACAGTAGTTAATAATGTCAATGATAGGTCATATGTTATTCGCGATAGTTTTAATAACTTCTTTAGACGCAACCGCAGATTTATTTCTAAGTCACTAAATAGAGGATTCAACGCTAGCGATTTCCTATTTGAAGAAAATATTAGGTCTATGAATGATTGTAAAACCGATGAAATGAATGAAGTTGAAGTTGTACCTCTTGCTGGCAGTGTAAATAATGAGTTATTGGGTAATCCGGAATTAAATAACACTGATACAGAACATAAGTCAGTAGCTGGCGAACAGGTCATGCCATATTCGAACTTAGAAATAAGTCCATTACCCAGTGGTGCAATTAGAACACGTAGCGGAAGAGTAGTTAAGCCACCTGAACGATATGGCTGCGTTTGAATTATTTATTATAAGTCATTATTATGTAACATTTTTGAAAAATATTTGGTCCACTATAAAAAAAAAAAAACAAAAACAAAAAAAAAGCGTGTAATAAGACTGTACTTGAATAAAACAAAAACCTGTTCTTCAGTTGAACATCAGCCACCGTACTATGTGCACTAAATATACATAATAAACGTTTTGTAACATAATTGCACTAGTCTCGAGTATTAATTAATTCAGTAGTTACATTGAATATAATAAGCGTTAATATCGCTTATTACAACAACTACGCCCGCCCTAAATATTCCAGGGAAAATACTCGTCAAATTGTCAGGGAAATTTTGGGACGCTGACTCCAGGTTTGAGATCAAAAACAAGAAAATTTGGGGTTACTCGCTCGAGTTGTACTGCACTGCAACTTGTAGGAATAAAATGCCATTACGACAGCGCGGCGGGAAAAAATGCTGCTAAACTCACAAATATTCACTTTGGTCTGAACATTTTCGTAGTGCGTTACAATTATGATGGCGCGAAAAAAATCATCGCGGATAATTTGCGCACGCGCCGGTAAGAGAAGCGGTTTAAGGTCATGTAGATTATATTGTCCACACAATAGATCAGGCACCGCGTCGTTTGGGATTTCAAAGTGGTGGAGAATTTTTTCCCGAGCTCCCCTCCACTTCTCGATTATCTCAAAAATCGCAAACACTTTCGGGGCACATTAAGGTACATATATAATTTCGCTCAGTACCTTAAAATATATCAAAACTAAAGAAAAAAAACTTCTCCACCTCACTTTGCATTCTAGGAACATTTTTGAAGACTTCGCGACTAAGGGACAATTTTTGAGTTGAATTTTTTCAATAAGAGCCCTTTCTTTTTGGCGGGTAAGCATTCATTTCTAGATAATTTATATCTCATAACCACGTAAAATTAAAGAATTTCGTGAAGTTAGTCTATACGAAGAATAGCTGTTGTGCAAGAAAATATCGTTGCCTTGCGTTGACTGATAATGCAATATATTCATGGTACTCATCGTTAAATAGAGCCGTCTTAATAGGAAAATCAGTTAATCAATGCAAAATGGAGTTAATCAACCTTTGGTGGCTGTTATTACACTGGTGGCTGTTATTATTGGTTGAATGGTTTTTCGGGATTCCCAGATTTTTATGTTTGAATAAATTTTTAAAAAACGTAGTCCACAGTTGTTCAACCTGCCAGGATGTACTGACCTTAATTAAAAACAAAACAGCATGCACTGAGGGTTGCGTTAAGAGGGTGCTTGGCTATCATTACGACATAAGCTTCAGGCAAAGTTTCAGCATCTATACGGTTTGGGGTTTTTCGCTTTTATCTCGGAAATATTTCGGAAACGCTCCCCTATTTTCGGCTCCGCCGCATCCTCTAGGCTTCTCTTCCAATATATCTGAATGACTTTGGAAGCCACTCTACATTCAAAATCCTTTAAATAGCTTAACGGAATTTGTAGTCTCGAAACGGCACTTCTTGTGCTTACGGGTCTTCTGGCCTGGCACACCTTAGTCACCACAACCTAGGTAAATTTGATTATACATTTTCAAATCGCCTCAAGTTGTCTGGTTCCAACTTTGTATAGAGCAGCTTTGACTGTAACCCTTAAAAATGCTCTATGAACTATACACCAAACCCAACAATTTGTCTTCCTTTGACTCGTTCTTTTTACCGCTCCATGTCGCCGTTCTGGCGGTAATGTCTCAGCCTTTTTCTACAGGCAGCTCTATCTTAAATCGTGACCCAAACCGAAAAATAACTGTATATCGAATTCTGCTGTCTTTGTGTTCGTAATACGTCTCCTCCGAAACTACTGATTTGACTAAAGTATTGTTGATCATGGGGCTGCAAAAAGTAGGTTCATCTATGATTTTTTAATGGATCAATTTCCAAACCTCAGATACACGTGACGACACAAAATGCAGGATCGCGCACACCTGATGATTTTTAAATAAAATTTAAATTCGATATTTTTTTTTTGTCACTTGGCAATTTAGCACAATTGGGGAGTTTAGATGTACGAAATTTCATGCCATAAAATACTGTCCATTATCATAACATTTTTAGAGTCTTTTTCGGTAGCTTCCTTCCACTTGCCCCGGCAAATCAACTTCAATAATCGACCGATCTTCTTCAGTTGTTTCAACGTTCGTGATAGTATAAATAATCTTCTTCTCTGTACCGTGACCCCTTGTGGGGCATGGTGCGTTCACTCAGCCGTTTATAGGCTACTTCGAGTCAACGTTGCATTGCTTATAGAGGCGTGTATATAATGTTGCAAGCACTATGTACATATACGTATTTCCTGGACCACGCCGAGATTCGATCTCCGGATCTCTAGATTACTAGCATCGTAGAGTGCGACTCAACCAAGTGAGCCACAGAGCGTGATATACAGCATAAATAATAAACCACTATTATTTTCGTAAATGCATGATCTTGTGAAGCACATGACAATGAAGTCTGTGCTGGTTAAGACGGGAAGCGATTTAGACATCGCCAAAACTTGATATCACTCCGCCGTGCAGGATCAGATTCTTTCCAATGAATATTGAAGCGATGGCGAAACTCTCGATTTACAAGCGACACCAAAAGTTCAGTGATGGGAACTAGCATCAATCTTTTCAATACAATGCCTATCGAAGTCATCAAACATAATGTAAAAATGGAAGAAATTCGACAGTGGGAACAGGAGACTGCCATAGAAGTTTCTCTTCAAAAATTAAGTTATTCTAAAAGGAATTAAAGAAATGTAAGGTACTGCCATAGAAACTCCAAAAGTCAGTTCTTCCAAGAAAAAGAATTCATTATGGATCAATCCTAACTAAACTCCACCAAACTATGCCCTTATCAAATACACAAAACATGTTCAGGAATGAACTAAAATGGAGCTGCTATAGAAACCCCATCACAAAAATATATTTCTCTAAAAGGCTTTTTAATGCCATCTTTATTTGTTTATTGTTGAATTGGGGATATTCTTTTTTTGATAATAATGACTAGGTAACTATTTTTACCCTCACATTATTATAGATGGAAGCTGTTATCAAACAAACAGAAGAAAATCGTATGCGATCTATAGGCATGGCAAATCGAATTCACGAAGAATATATACCACTTAAGACCGAAGTTGATCAGATGCGACGTGAATATTTGGGACTGAGTCCATTGCGTGACTTGCACGAGGAAGAGGGCACTATCATTACAAAAGAGTAAGTACATTATAGCATAAAGCTAATTTTGACCTTGTACAGAGTTCAACCCTAAACATTCTGAACAACACACACACACTGTCATTTTAGACGATTCCAGAACAATTACTTCAACACAAAGTCGCAAACGGCAACAACATCATCCTTTGCACGTCCACATGCAAGACATCCTCTCTTGCCCGAATCGACTGTAACCTCGTTACAACCATCCGGACCACATGCATTTATGCCGCCGCCACCGCCTGTCGGACCGATGCGACTCAATAAGCCGGAATTGCCACCGAATCGTATGCAACAGAGTCCATCGATTGGAATGGGTCATCCGACCTTCAGGTCTGATTTTAATGTCAATTTGAGGTTTGTTTTATTTTTTTTTACTTTTAATTTCATGTTGGTTTCGTCGAATTTAGTTTAATATTTATGTGCCGTCACTTATATTGTTTATATGGTCTATTCCATGATTTTATTGAAGATTTGCATTTCAATTTAATATTTAAATTCGGTAAAGTTTATTGAGTTAAATTAATAATTTATGATATTTATTAAATTATTACTATTTATTAAAACTACTCAATAATACCATCAAAACTTGGAAACATTTTAACTCATTTCTTTCCCATAATTTTCAACAGGCAACAACCGCCCCCGATGAAATCATGTCTATCATGTCATCAACAAATTCATCGTAATGCTCCAATATGTCCGCTATGTAAGGCGAAGAGTCGTTCACGTAATCCGAAAAAGCCCAAGAAGAAGGAGCATTAATTCGAAAATCATTAAAATCGAAAGTATTGCAATGGAATTTGAGTTCCGTTTAAATCTCAGTCTAACGTCTAAACAGATCAATTGTATTGACGTTATTCGTATCAAGTATTTTTCTTTGCCAAAAGGGTCTTTGGGCTTCCCCTTGGTTCGTAACGTTCAACAACGTGAATTTCATATTATTGAATTTCACTTATAAATTAGTAAGTCGTACATCTATTCAATTGCATCAATCAATTTATCAATAAACGAATAAAACTAGTTAAATCAGTTGAAAAAGGATTATATTGTATTTCCTTTGTTCTTTTTTTATCATATGTATAGTGTAATATGTATACACGTATTTCGATAGCTTTAAGTAGTGTAATTTCGAAATCGTCAATTGTATGTCAAAATTTTATTTAAAATATAAGAAGGATTCTAGAAGTGAATGCTTTTGCTTTTTTATTTTCTACTACAAATCAGGAAATCCGCAACGAAACTGATTGTTTCATAAAAGCAAAATGTGTTATGACGCCATAATCGATGTTGAACTGTAGTACATATTAAAATTGTGTGACACTTGGAAGTATTTATTTTAATGAATTATGGGAGTTATTTCGTTCTAGCTTTAGATCCAGCATCTGCTTCAGAATTAATCATTCCACTGAACGTAAATATGCTCGACTAAGAGTGAATTGGGAAGTTTTCATAAAACAAATGATAGCAATGTTTCCAGAGTATAAATCTGATTTTTACGACTAGATATGCAGTTAAATTGATTTGTCATAATATTAAAAATAACAAACCATAAATGCATACTGATCTAGAATTTATCAATATGTTGGGATGGATAGTGACTTGCCTTTTCATATTGACTCATCCGCTAGGAGGCAAAAATGCTTATTAGTAAAATCGGTATATAAGTAGAAGTATAATGAAGCTATTTATGTATTCGTATCAACTGTTCCAACTCCAGATTTTTTTAATTTTGGTCAGCATCATTTGATCAGCCACTACGAAATTGTGTTGAACCTTTTACATTTCTCAGTTTGACTTTACAGCGTTAACAACAGAAAAGTGTTAAAATGAAGTTTATATATTTATTTATATTTGTATTTTTTATTCTAAGTGTAAATGTGTTTTCGTTGGATATGAACGATATGGAGTGGAATGATTATAAGGTAAAATCAGCAAGACTATAAATTGGAAAAAGTCCTAAAATACAACCGCAATACTTAATATATGATTCCGAGAATGTGTATATTTGTGAGTTATATTATTGTAAAAATTTCCGACAGTTGACCTAATTGCTGCTGATTTCTTAGGAATAAATAGGCCAACACAAGTTACAATTATTAAATATAACAGGCGCGACAATCCAGCATTGGACTTAGGCCGCAGGATGTGTTAGTGACTTCCTATTTCCAAGATCTTATCTGCTTTTTTGTTGAGGTAATGCGATCAGCATCACATTCAGCAGTGTTATTTATCCCCATAAATGGGTACTCGTTTAACATCTGAGTGAGATCATAGTCCGTCACAAGCTCGTGAGTTCGAAAAACACCATGATACACGGTGAGATTCGAACTCATGACCCTGTGCACCGAAGGTGCGCGCACTAACCGCTAGACCAGCCAGACTACTAGTTACAATTATTGCATCCCCGAAAATCTTGTTATTAGTGGCTCAAAAATGTCCAAATGGTCCTTAGAACCGTTAATTCTATTTAAAAGTGAATTCACATGAAGTGTTTTACTGTTTAGAATTTTTTTTCAATAAGAGCCCTTTCTTTTGGCTCAATAAGAGCCCTTTCATTTATAGATAATTTGTATCTCATAACCACGTAAAATTAAAGAATTTCGTGAAGTTAGTCTATACGAAGAATAGCTGTTGTGCAAGAAAATATCGTTGCCTTGCGTTGACTGATAATGCAATATATTCATGGTACTCATCGTTAAATAGAGCCGTCTGAATAAGGAAATCAGTTAATCATTGCAAAAAGGAGTTAATCGACCTTTGGTGGCTGCTATTACACAATGGTTGAATGGTTTTTCGGGATTCCCAGATTTTCATGTTTGAATAAATTTTTTTTTAAATGTTTGTTGCCTCTTCTGAAACCTCTTGGTTTCATTTTCGATTGTTAAGAGGACACCTGAAAATAAAACTGTTAAATTCTGACAGCCATTGATATTTGGTGAAAAATTGACGATTTTATCGCGCAGTGTGTCTGACTTTACGTATTATGTACTATGATAACTTTATTTTGTTAATGCTGCGACAGTTTTGAGTTTGTATAGAGTGGCACACGGGCGCCTGACACTTTTTAACACATCCTAATAAATCGAAAATTTGTACTTTTGCTAATAGAACATTCAGCACAATTGAGGACTTTAGATGAGACCCCTGCAAAAGAAAAGCATACCAAAGTAAATTGTGTCCGTTGCTTCACCAAACTTCTAGAGTCCTTTTCGGAATCTGACTTGAACTGTTTGCAGGAGATCTACTCCAGTAGCTCAGTTAGCATTCCATTTTTTCGTTGCAAGCGTTTTAGTTGGTAAGATCGAGCAGTGGACAGTAACAGTGTGTTAATGTGTACGATGCATAAAAATCGTACGTACAAGTTTCGCCATCTCCTTAATATTCATCTGAATGCATCTGTTCCTTTACATAACACTATATTACATTGAATGAAAAAAAAACTCGATATGGTCTTAGCAAGATAAGACACAGTTCTATACTGCTAATAGCAGTTTTCGGCAAGTTGTTTCCGGACAGGGTAATATCGAGATTTGTTGAAAAATATCGAACGAATTGAACATGATCTGCTGCGAAAAGTCGAAGGAGGATACCGAAAAACAACTCCAAAAATTTGGTGATGAAAACGGCATTCAATTTTTTACAGGTGTATCCTCTAAAGTCCTCAACTGTGCTGAATTTTTCAGTAGTAAAAAAATGCACCATGAATTGTGGATTTTTTACGAGACTTTAAAATGTGTCACATTCCCGTGTTCCATCCTGTATTATTTTTTTGCCGGAGCATGGGTTCGAATTCCACTCTGACCATGGATGTTTGTTATGTCTATGAAAATACTCCTACGACAGCTGGTTCTTCGATGTAAATCGTCCCGGAGGTACCCGTTGTTACAGCGGTCAAGAGCTGCCAAACACCCTCTCGATTCATGATATAAAAAAAAATCTCACGAATCGCTACTATAACAACCAGAGAACCGGATGCAAATCACTCATTTATAGGTTTGAAATCGTGCGGGTTGAGTTGTCTGTTCACGCTGAGCGCTACTCCAACCTCCTTGTTGTCAGTTGTTCGTTTATAGGGTCGTCGTTTAGTGGTATCCAGCCAATACGAGGCTTTCGATCAAGGTTTTCTTTGTTTTTACGATTGCCTAAAAGTGCCAAAATTGCCAAAATCCCGGCTACGCCCATGCCGCTACTCAATGAAGCAACCCTGTCCTGTTCCAAATATGCAAGCCTAGCATCATGATTATCTTCGGGAGTGAAATTGTCGGTCGCAAAAATATTGTTAGCCGAATTTTAGAGGCAAATTTCAAGAAAGGACAATCTAAAGTGATCTTTACCACCGTTAAACGATAAATGGCACCTGCACGTGTTTTGATTTTGATCACATCCAACTGGCCTATAATTTCTGCATATTCTGTATTTGCAAATGTCTGAATTCTAAAAACTTAATTTAAATTTTGCTTAGCTACAAAATATATGTCAGAGTAGGTGACCATCAAAATAGGCAACACAATTAATTGGTCTGCGAAACCAGAATCCTAGAATGGATCAAACTCCATGAATATCTGCATTTGGAACGTCGAGTGTACGACTAACAAACCAAATCGAGAGCTGACCATAGTTGCTGTAAAAAAAAACAATTTCTTAAAATCGAGGTTGGAAAACCAACCTAATCTCTGTATACATACGCCCATTCGAACGAAAAGGCCTACATTTTCAAATGTTGACCGCAATAATTTATATATCAACGATCCACGAGGAAAAAATTTATTAAAAATGAAAAATTGTAAAAATGAAAATTTTTTCTCTCAAATTATTATTTTTTTGTTTTGGTGTTGGTAGGGGCCACCATCATCGATTTGGATCAGGGACACCAGAAGACTAAGTCCGTCTCTGCTAACTAGGCAAAGCTGTATACTATTTTGCCCTTTCAAGTTCAATTCCATTTAGTTCCCCGAGGGACCCTTCATATGATGAATTGATCTTCACACGTATCCCAGTCGCGGATATCAAAGACTTCAAGCCTTTGTTGTCTTCCAGTTTCGACAGCAAGAAATTTTGCGTAGTGCGTGGAATCAAACTCGCATATTTACGCCTTCAAACAGTAGATAGTGCAGCGATTTTTTTTATAGAGTATAATACAGGAGCGTGTTATACTCGTTGGACTTCAGCGATTAGCATACCTCAAAAGTACAAACTTTTTGCTCCCATCTATTTTGACTAGTGATAGTGAGTCATCATCGCAAAAAAATAAAATACATACATACTAGAGGGCCTTTAAACTGGGTTAGGTACGATATCCCGAAGTTCAAATTCCCGCTTTTCAAAATCCCGACTTTCATAATCCCGCCACTTTAATATCCCGCCACTTTAAAATCCCGCTCGATTAAAATCCCGCCTAATCATAAGCCCGCCAACTTAATATCCCGCCATTTCAAAATCCCGAAATTTGAATTCCCGCTTTTCAAAATCCCGTTTTTTAATATCCCGTCATTGAAGTTAAGTATTCTTTCATAAATCGCGCGCGCGATTTATGAAAGAATACTTACCTTCAATAACGGTACTATACATTTTCCGCTAAAATGTTTTTGCAACAAGGCAGATTTGTCAGTAAATGATAGTTAGTTAGTATTTACTTATCAGTGAACTGTGATCAGTGAGATTGAACATAATATCGCAGTTAAAATACGTATAAAGTGAGGTCCAGCAAGCCATTTTACAATTAGATGTGAAATAACGAAAATAACTATTATTTTCACAGGATATCATGAGTGGAAATATTAATGTCGAAGTCGTGGAAAATAATAAAGGTGGTGACAATCCTGTGGTGGACGGGTTTCATTACCATCTTGAACGGAAACAAAAGGAAACATTTCGATGGGTTTGTGCCAAGAGAAAGTCACTTATTTGCAAAGCGAGAGTGCAAACAATTATCTGCTGAAAAACATATCATCATGAAAAACCCTACAGCTCATAAACATGAATTAATAAATTTGTACAAAACTGAACATTTTATTTATCGACAATTGAAATAAATTGTTTGACGGGATTTTTTTATTATACATTAGCGGGATCTTGATATAGCGGGATTTTGAGATGGCGGGATTTTGAGAAGGCGGGATTTTGAAGAGTCGGGATTTTTAAAGGGCGGGAAATTGAAATGGCGGGATTTTGTAGGACGGGAATTTTCAGAAAAAGCGGGATTTTAAACAGGCGGGATTTTGTTTTTCGGGAAAACGTAGCTATCCCCTTTAAACTTTCAAGTGCCTTATCTAGAGGTCTTATTCCAGGATTGTTAATAGTGTCAACTAAACTTTTGTTCCTAAATCCTCCTGTCTCATCGTCAAAGCTTTCAACAAATTTCGTATTCAATTTAATTTTGCTTTAATATATTTTTTTAATTATTTTAGATTAAATATAAAAAATATTTTGAGGATAAACCTGACGAATCAAGGAGCTATAAAAATTTCCTTGAAACCCGGCCACAACAAGAAATATTATAGTGGAGAAGTAACATATAAACTATCCCTAAATCGTATGGCGCATTATGATCAGGTCGATCGCCTCGAATTGTTTTATGGTTTCAACATGACCAAGAACATGTAAGTTCTTTTATATACTTTTCTATTTATTTTTATATTGGCATACATATAGTTCAATGAAATCAATTGCAATTTCGACTTTACTGTTTGCAGCGAATTTCAAAATAAAAACCATCCTCCAACTTTCATATCACCAGAAAATGTTGTTATTCCAAAATCTGTAAATTGGCTAGAGTAAGGTGCTGTTACTGAGGTTAAAGATCAAGGTATGTGTTTTTTATAGAATTTTCCTAGTTGAATATTTTTGTTTGTTTTTCTTTTTCTTAACAGAACAATATGCATTTACGTACATATTTCAATTTTTCAGATTTTTGCGGTTCATGTTGGGCATTTGCCTCTACTGGTTCCTTAGAAGGACAACACTATCGTCTGACGCAAAAACTAGTTTCACTCTCCGAACAGAATTTGATCGATTGCACGTGGGATTACGGAAACAATGGATGTTTTGGCGGAATAATGACATCCTCATGCCAATATGTACGCGATAATAAAGGCATCGATAAGGAAGATACCTATCCTTACGATGGCGAAGATTGGTATTGTCGTTTTCAAGCAACTGGTGTTGGAGCCACTGACAATGGTTATGTTGAAATTCCCGCCGGCGATGAGGATAAATTAATGGAAGCTGTTGCAACAATTGGTCCGATTTCGGTTGCCATCAATGCTGATGATGAATTTCAATTCTACAA
Organism: Microchrysa polita; assembly: GCA_949715475.1. Taxonomy (NCBI): domain Eukaryota; kingdom Metazoa; phylum Arthropoda; class Insecta; order Diptera; family Stratiomyidae; genus Microchrysa; species Microchrysa polita. The sequence continues at coordinate 124,716,612 of OX454415.1, read as the reverse complement.
AGAAGGAATATATGTTGGAAAACCTTGTGAAGATTACGAATATGTGAATCATGCGGTTCTTGTGGTTGGCTTTGATACTGATGAAAAGAACGGTCTGGATTATTGGCTCGTGAAAAATTCGTGGAGTACCGAGTGGGGTGAAAAGGGATATATTCGTATTGCTAGAAATGTTAAGAATACAAATTGCATTGCTAAAATGGCCAGTTATCCGTTGATGTAAGACGGCAAAGGGGAATTTCGTAGTTCATATGAAATTAAGAAGACGCCAAGTTAACATCGAGTAAATTGAAATATCAAATTTCCCTAACATAAATATAAAACAATATGTATGTATTATGTACCAAAAAAGTAAAATAAAATGGATTTTCTTTATTAACCGCATACTTGTTTTGACTAAGGGCTCCATTACACAGTCATATTTCTATTATCATATGTATGTCATTCATTCGGTTCAAATTATCCCACATGCACTAAATTAAATCAAGTAGGCTTAAGCATATGGCATACATATGATAATAGAAATATGATTCTGTAATGGAGCCCTAATAGCCGATAAAGATTACCAACAAATCCTGGTGTAGATTAAAATTAATGTAGTCAAAGCCCTGGATACTAGATCGAATGGTATGACACTAAATTCAAAATGCATCGTAAAATGTACCTGCATTATTCAAATTGCCGTACAATATGTCGGAAGTGTGAATCCCTTCTTAGACTTTTTAACTATAGCAACCGCAACGACACTTTTCCTTTTCGACACTGAACCGTAGCCACATAAATTGTTTTCATCCAATTGACTTGGTAGCGTGTCACAATGTCACAGTGTGTCGCACACACAGGGCGAATCCATGGATTCGATGCCATCGATTTTAATATAATTTCATTTTGTCAATTATAAATCCGCCTGTGGATGGGCTTATTTGACAGAGTAAAAATCCAATGAAATCCATTGTAATCCACTCATTCGCCGTGGGTGTGCGGGCTAACCCCCATCTGAGTTTTCACTTTGCGGGCAGACCGTTCGCGTAGATTTGCCAATTCCTTGTTGACGATAACGAAGAAAACTTTGAGGGCGTTTTGAAACGTGTTTTTTATAACACAAGGCTGCCAACAAAATGAGTAAATTACATTTTTTAATTTTCGTAATCCTATAGTATGCACTCCAGTACTTCCGGAAAAGAATCCAATAGATTAAGGGACAGCCCTTCGCAAAAATCATAACAGTTAAGCTACGAACTTTAGAGTACCAAGTTAACGATTCTGACAACAGAATCATTTTTAAAATGGCACCGGATTCCTAGTATATTACAGTTAAGTGCTACAGTTACGCGTATAAGTTACAAAAACAGCCGTAACAGTCACAGAACTTGGGTCAAAACTGAGCTGAAGCCGAAAAATGAAAATATAACAACAACAACTGCCTTGAACTTAAAATCACCTCTGTCTTCTTCGTTATCCTCAACAAGAAATTGTCGAATCTAGCGGTATTCATTACAGCCAGTTGCCCGAACAGTAACTGACCGCAACGCGATAATTTCATGTAGGCCCTAGAGAGTTTTGGTCAGTTTATATTGCACGCCGAGTCTACTATTATGCCGCGTCGACACACAACAAGTTGGCCGAATTGTTTGTGCAAATTTCTTTCAACTTGTCGCAAGTTGGACGGTTCGGAGCTAAACTGATTAAATTAGCTGTTATTTTTATTGCAGCCATTCGTATCCTGTCGTAAAGAGCTTTTCGGAGAGGAAAGGGATCTGTGACCAGATTTTCTTTCTTACAAGAGAAATTCAATTTAAAGGACAAGTTTACCATCTACGGGTATACCGTCAGGGGAGCACCTAGCCTTTCGGCTTTATCTCCCGGTCCTTCGGACTGTTTGGACCTTCGGTGTTTACTGACAAGGTCGTTTTGTCAGAGGGGGATTTCTCCATCCGGCGAATGCACTCACCTTCAGGAACCCAACCCCGGGGTTGCATCACCAGCTCGATGACTCGGGTACAACCTACAGCCACCACGAGGCCAACACCTTGATGGGCAAGGACCATGGTCCCCTGGGCTCACCCATCCCCATGGTACACTATTCGCTAAATACTTCTCTATAGCAGGTGTGATCTTCCTTCGCCCCCCATTGGTTAAGACTCACGTACAATGCTTTTCACATCCGGGCGGGCCCTTCAGTTTACTAGTCAGCAATGCGATTCGGGCCGTGTGGTCATCAATCCACAGGCTAGTCAGATATAGGCGCGAAGGCATCTTCCATCCAGGCCATTCTCCCTGACTAGCCCCTTCGAGGCTCGGGTTATGCGAAGCCGCCTGCTCCCCCCACAAGGGAACACCGTTTACGTCCTCGGCCTTTAGTGAATTCCCTCCCGTAAGTTGTGGGAGGAGGTAGGTCACGCCAAGAGCCACCCGTACATGACTAGGGAGCTCGGGAACGTCATCGCCCGAATGGTCTTTGTACAGATCCTCGCCATGGCGTATCAACTGTACCAGGGGCCTCCCTGCGCTGCTCAGGTACGTGGTGTCGCAGCTCGCCAAAGATCGTTGCCCCACTACATACAGCCTTTTTGACTGATGTCACAGGGAAATACTACTCTTTTATGTCAAAGAGGTATACGATCTCACGATAGCATGTGCAAGATATGTGTTGCGTTTAACGCAGATTTCAGAATTCAAACGTAAAACACTAATTTTCGTGAGTTCTCTTTATTTAGGTGCCTCCAGGCAAAGATTGAACAATGAAGAGGATGAGGAAGAGGAACTACAAATTCCTGGAAATTTGATTAATTAGTATACATTATTTTCAGTATTGATTTACCTTACTTTTAGTGTTTACATCGAAATTTTAAGAAGGATAAACAAATTCAACCAAGTACAATATTTAAATTAAACGGATTCAATGAAATGTGTGTATCGTACTAAATACGTCCTTTCAGCTTGTATACTGCTCCGCGACTGGTTCTCTCTCGACTCTCGACGTCTCAACCCAATCCGCCCGTCAAATCGCCGCGTGACCAGCGTTGCCAACACTCCCCCTCGGTACATCAGGAGCATCGTCTGATTTACCACGATTAACGTCCAGTACGGCTAATTTGACGGCCGGCCTCTCGTATACTCCGGATGCAGTTTGCACAATAGCTTTGCGCACTTGACCGTCTTTCCCAGGTGTCACGGATAATATTCGACCTTTTGGCCAAGTGTTCCTAGGGCTGGACTCGTCGACTACTATTACGATGTCATCAACTTGGATGGGTTTAACGCGCTGGAACCATTTTGTTCGCCTTGTCAGTGTAGGTAGATACTCTCGTATCCACCGCCGCCAGAAACTGTTTACAAATTGCTGCGATTTGAGCCAATTCTGTTTGAGAATAGCTTGGCTGTTCGTCATGATTCCGTCTGGTTTTTCTCCATTGGAGGATCCTACCAGGAAATGATTTGGCGTTATTGCTTCGGAGGTGACGTCGTCCAGTGGCAAATACGTAAGCGGCCGGGTGTTGATAGTTCTCTCAGCTTCTAGCAACATACTATGTAGCAATTCGTCGGAAGGATGTCGACTCGGTAGAGTCTGATCGAGCGTCCTCTTCACGGACCGCACCAGTCGCTCCCAACTTCCTCCCATGTGAGGTGCAGCAGGTGGATTGAAAACCCAATTCGTTGTTGAGCTCGAAAACTCCTCGGCTAGTTGCATGTTGTTTTTTTTAATTTCTTGACGTATTTCCCGTTCCGCCCCGTGGAAATTGGTGCCATTGTCACATCTTATTTCAATAGGAACACCGCGTCTGGCAATAAATCGCTTAATGGCCAGAATGCAGGAGTCTGCGGACAAGGAATGAGCGACTTCCATATGTATCGCTCGTGTTGTCAAACAGGTTATTAAAACACCCCATCGCTTCTCGGTGCGTCTGCCAAACGCCACCATCATTGGCCCGAAATAATCTATTCCCACATAGGAGAATGGACGAGTAAACGTCGACAACCTGGCTTCAGGTAATTCTGCCATTTCTGGAGCATTAGGTATGGCGCGGGAAATTTTGCATGTATAGCAGTTTCTCTTTTCTGTTTTGAGTAAAATTCTCAGACGAGGAATAATAAATTTCTGTCGAATTTCATTGACCACTGTCTCATCGTGCTGATGATGAAATCGGTGATGGTAGGACCGAACAACCAAGCGTGTAACATGATGATCCTTTGGTAGGACTATTGGGCGTTTTATACGGCATGTAACTCCTTTTGCAGCGTCGATTCGCCCTCGACACCGAATGATTCCACCGTCATCCAAATATGGAGATAATTTGAAGAGTACACTGGATTTCTCTAATGATTGTTTCTCTGCATCTAACACATTACGATTATGTTCCATAATTGATATTTCCTCTTTGAAGGAATCTATTTGCGCCAAACGATACAGATAATTTTCGGCTTGTATATATTCTTCTTTGCTAACATATTCGGTTTTTCTAGCTTCGCTTCTTTTGCGGGCTGATAAGTTCCAAATGAATCGAAACACAAAGACGACGGTTCGAATCAGTCTCATCCAGCTGGAGAATCTACCAACTTGTACTATATGTGGCTTAATTATCGATGCATGCAAAATATAGGCTCTGAGCTCTTCAGTAGTAGGCGCTGGGTTAGTTATGTCCTTGGGCCACATTTCTTTAGGCAACTTCAAAAATTCTGGTCCTCCAAACCATCGGCTGCTTATTGAACAATCAGGTAAATGAGCCCATTTAGTTGCATCGTCCGCAACGTTGAGTTTTGTTGGTACGTAACGCCATTGATTTAAGTTAGATAGCTCCAGGATTTCACTTACCCTGAATGCAACAAATTGTCGATATCTGCGGTGGTCAGACTTTATCCAACTCAGGACTGTTTTCGAGTCGGACCAGAAGTATTGCTCGCCAAAACTGATCGAATGTGCTTCCTTAATAGTTTTTGCTAAGCGCGCACCTAATTTGGCTGCTTCCAACTCCAAACGCGGTATGGACATAATTTTTAATGGTGCGACTCTAGCCTTTGAAGCAATTATACTGCATTCGACTTCCGCTCCTTTAGAAGCTCGTATGTATGCCACAGCCGAGAAAGCATTCTCGCTTGCGTCAACGAAAATGTGAAGCTCTAATTTGTCACACTCATCAATTCTTAGTTCCTTGAAATAACACCTCGGAACACTAACGTTAATTATGTTCTTCATTTGACTGATCCATAGTTGCCACTCGTTGTACTGTTCATCGGTGATAAGGTCGTCCCATTCTAATCCAAATCGCCAGATCTTTTGCATAAGGATTTTCACATAAATGGTGAAGTTCGCAATAAGTCCCAGTCAGTGGCGTGCAGTGACATTTATCAATGGGGATGCGGCGGAATGGGGGTAACTCAAATGTACATATATTTTAAAATATCGCCTTTTGACAGGCAAAAGTAAGTAGAAAATATCAGTAGATATTTATTTAAATTGCTGAGTTCATTGACGATTCCCAAGCATTTTCTTGTAATATAAGCTCATCCGTATTATAAAAGGAGTTTTTCTAATTATGCCCATTATCCATGAATGATTGATCAACTTACTTGTTGTTTAACCATACAACATTAAATTGATATAAAAAATAGAATGTTGAGGTAGTCACAATCTCAATGTTACAGTCAAATGTTACCGGTTTGAATTATTAACTTGTTCATCCCTCGATTGAAATCCATTGATGCTGCGAATATATGCTTTAAACAAGACAATTTCTTTTACCATGCCAGCAGAGTATACAAATTAAAAGAGAGTCATCTTTCAAATTAGTCTAAATTTTTAAATATTGAGGACACTTTTCTAAAGGTACTTGATTTAAATTTAAAGTTGTATGGCTCTTAAAAAAACGCCCTTTCGAAATGTGACAAACATAGCTAAAAATTCGAAGTTTGTTATATACTTTTGAATATTGATGATTCATTGATGTACTCTTCTTACAATTTACAAGTTAATTAATTTGATTCAGCCATTTTAATAAAAGGTGGAAAAATAAACTCGATAGATTTGATGTTAGGAAATCGCTAGGAGAAAAGTTTGTTTCAACGTATTTATGTCCCAGTTGACAGATTAAGCAATTAACTGACAATCTGTCAACTTCTATGGAAAATGACTGAAAAGTGTGGATCGACCTTTGAACAGAGATGTCTGGAACCACTATTTCCTAGATGGAACCAATATTTGCTTAATGGAACCAATATTTCCTAAATATCTTTCATTTCTGAAAAGTGAAAACCTTTTTTTTTAACTCTAAAAACTGATTATGTATTTGAATGCACAATTTTGTGATCAAATTATATATTAAATTTTGCAAAAAAAAAAAATTCGAGATAAAATTTGCAATCAAAATAACATCAAAAAAGTTAATGAAAGCTGCAGCAACATTTCAATACTTTCTTGATTTTATTTTGATTGCAACTTTTATCTCGATTTTTTTTTAATTTATTAATTTTAATACAAAATTTTGCATTGAGAAAATTAATTTTTAGAGTTGTAAAGCGTCTAATATTATATGATATTCATTCACTAAACGTGAACGTACATTATTATGCAACTGAAGTGAATGATATAACGAAATCACTTACAGATGCGCTCAGTCTATTTTAACACGAGCGGTTCCCTTCAGCATTCTTCTCCTTTTTTTCTTGCTTGCAATCATTCTTCTTACCAACATGATAGTGATTGAGCTCCACAGTCGTGCTCAATTTTCGTTCTTCTCTCACTCGTGTTCGAACAACGCACAGCACATTTGGCTTGGATGCGTGTCGTGTATGGGACTGGTCTACGCATCCACTTAATGGTACGGAGAGCACAATGAGCATGTGGCGTGTCGACTTAAATATGGCTGGAACGGATTCACTACTGAGGGAAGGTTTATTTCCGCATCCAGTGCAAAAGGCTAGTAACGACTGATTATGGATCAAGCAAGTAGGTATATACGTATATATAGTCGTAGATTACTATGTACATATGAGTGCAAAATATAAGCGCTGGCGTTTTGTCGGTGATTACATAATGGGTACGTTTATAACATTTGGGTTAAACCAACTTAGTTCTGTGGATCATATTAGGGAGTACATTTTATGTAAATACATTACGTCATGTAGATGTATGTTATTAAACTTTAAATGAAAAAATAAAACTATGCATACATTATTAGGCAATTTTAGGGGATGCGGCGCATCCACCGCATCTATGGACTGCACGCCACTGGTCCCAGTGGATCGAACGTCGACATCATAATCCGTAAAACTTGTCTTTTAGTGGGACGGGTGCTGCCACTTAAAAGTTCTTGGAGTGATGGTTTCGATGACAAAACGTAAGTGAAACTGTCAGATGATGTGCACCACCACATTCCCAATACACGCTCAGTTGACTGAATCTGAGATTCAACGTTGAGGTTTTTATTCGATTGACTATCGCTACCAAGTGCTGCAAGCACCTTCGTGGAGTTGGAATTCCAATTTCGAATGTCAAATCCCGCCTTCGCGTGTATCTTTTTGACGTCCTGTGCCAACTTGATGGCTTCTGCCTCGGTATCTACACTATCGAGTAGGTCATCTACATAGTGATTCTTGACGATGCATTCAACAGCTCTCGGGTACTCCTTTTCAAACTCACGTGCATTTTTTGTCATGATGAATTGTGCACAGCTGGGAGAACACGTAGCGCCAAACGTTACAACCTGCATTACGTATACGTCCGGCTCGGATTCATTGCTGTCGCTCCACAAAAAGCGTTGAACGTGCTGATCCTCACTTCGTACCAGTATCTGGTGGAACATTTCGCGAATATCGCCACAAATAGCAACGCGTCTCTCTCGGAACCGGAACATGACATGAAGAAGCGGGTTCAGGTGATCAGGTCCCTTTAATAGCAGTGAATTTAGTGAAATTCCGTTCACTTGGGCAGCTGCATCCCAAACTACTCGTACCTTGTTTGGTTTGTTTGGATTGCTGACAGTGAATATTGGCAAATACCAAATGCGTTCGATGTTCATTCTCAGCTCGTCCTGCGTCAGCTTTCGGATGTAACCTTTGCTGATATAGTCACTCATAAGTGTTTTCATATGACTTGCGAGTTGGGGGTTGTTAGTCATTTTCCTTTCAAAATGTTCAAATCGTCGTTTCGCCATCGGCCAGCTATCCGGCAGCTCAACATCATCGTACCTCCAGAGAAGCGGCGTTTCGAATCGTTCACCTCGCCTTACAACACCTTGTTCCAATAAATTGCACGCGCGTTGTTCATCTTGGGACTTTAGCTGAATTGGTGCTTCTACACCTTGACTTTCAATTGAAAAATATTCGCGCATTAGGTCGTTTAACGAGTTGTTTGCGGCGGAACATTCGCACACATGAAAACTATGATGCTGTTGAGGACGAGCAGAGTGTTGATATCCATTTTGGCCATAGACTATCCACCCGAGACGAGTTTTGGTGGCTGCTGGTTCTTGTGGTCCGCCTTCTCTGGTCTTCATTGGAAAACCCAGACATTTGTTATCAAGCCCAATAAGTATTTGCGGAACGGCTCGGTCATACGAGGAGAGTGGTAAACCACGTAAATGCTTAAATTTCATTTGCAGCTTATCTGCATCAAGTGACTGCTCTGGTAAACACAATGCTTTCACCGATCTGACGTTTTTCATTAGGAATTTTTTGTTTGCATTATTTCCCGAAACTGCAACTGACACTACTTGTGAGTCTTTCTCGAGGCGGTGAGTGTCGCCGGTCCATTTTAGACAAAGCGATTCATTTGGTCCGCTTACACCCAATTCTCTGACCAAAGCATTATCAATCAGGGTAACGGACGACCCCTCATCGAGAAACGCATAAGTGTTGACTTCTTTATTTTCGGCATATACGGTAACCGGCACAATTCGAAACAGAATGGATTGTTGAGTGGTTCCGTGAGCATTGCAGCTCCGCATTGTAGTTAAAATATTGGAGTTCGAATTTGCGTTATTATGAAGCAAAGCATTGTGTCGGAATGTGCATCCATTGACACCGCACAGTTTATCTACTCGGCATCGTCGCTCACCATGATATGCAAGACATGTACGACAAAGTCGCAGCCGTTTAATTGCAGTCCACTTGTCGTTCAACGACATATTTACGAACATCGAACACTTACTTGGATTAGTGCACTCCTTAGTGCATATTTTGCAGTTGAACTGCCTTCCATGGTTGTTCTGTTCGACATGTGAATTTATGTGAGCTTTGGCTAGCGGCTGGCGGCTTTTCGTTTCCCTATCGTTGAATACAGGAACGACGTCGGTTATATCTCCCGCTAAATCAAAAAGCCATTTGCTGATGTGTGAGATGTCAACATCAGCTGCGATGGTCTTTTTATATGTGGCCCATTGTAATTTTAATTGCGATGGCAGCTTGTCAACTATTTCTTGTAGCAACATTGGATTCGCTAAATGGTTGATTGATGCGGAAGCTTCCATAGTGGAACACATATTCTGAACAGCTAGTGCGTAAGACACAATCGTATCCAATTTGTCCATTCGCGGCGGCGGTTCACAACGCACCTTGTCGATTAGTGATCGAATGATAATTTCAGGTCGACCGTATATCATTTCTAATGTTTTAATAATGTCACTTACATTGGATGGCAGGAGGAGACGACTTCGCACCAAATCAAGTGCCTTTCCACGTAAAGCTTTTTGTAGGCGCAGCAAGTTTTCCACGTCATTGTAGCCACAAATTTCGGTCGTTGCCTTATATGTATATACGAATACAGGCCACTCTTCCGGATTGCCGGTAAACACAGGTAAATCCTTTCCACACGATTGACGCGCGGCGATTTGTTCGTTTGTGATGGCTCTTACGTTGGAAAGTGGTTGACAGATAATCGGTTGAGCAGCAATTTGATCTTGTGTGACGTTGACAGTTGGTTGACACTTAGTCGGCTGATGGTGCGACGCCGATGTCATTTTGCCGACTGGAAATTCTTCCAAGATATTTTCGCCCAATTCGCTTTCGCCCATGAGAAGCTGGAATCTTTTCGTCAAATATTCGGCGTCGCGTTTCTCTCTCAATATTTTTTCTTCTTCCAGCATTTGAAGCATGAGAAGTTTTCGCTTTTGCGATTTCGGAGAGAGAACTTTGTAGTCTTCAACTGACTCACTCGCGATGCATGCCGAACATTTCCGACTACTGTTCTCGACATCACCAGACGACTCGATGAGATTACACGGCAGCCATGTTTGGCAAATATCGCACTGCACTTTGGAGTTTTCACCGGCCATGTTTGCTCCAGGTTTCGGATGCGGCTTTTCGGCGGCCATTTTGTCCTGAAGTCGACTCGATCGACGTGGAGTCTCGGAGATTTCATTCACGTCCGTCATTCTTCTTTTTTAAAAGAATTTGTAGATTGTTGCGTTTAACGCAGATTTCAGAATTCAAACGTAAAACACTAATTTTCGTGAGTTCTCTTTATTTAGGTGCCTCCAGGCAAAGATTGAACAATGAAGAGGATGAGGAAGAGGAACTACAAATTCCTGGAAATTTGATTAATTAGTATACATTATTTTCAGTATTGATTTACCTTACTTTTAGTGTTTACATCGAAATTTTAAGAAGGATAAACAAATTCAACCAAGTACAATATTTAAATTAAACGGATTCAATGAAATGTGTGTATCGTACTAAATACGTCCTTTCAGCTTGTATACTGCTCCGCGACTGGTTCTCTCTCGACTCTCGACGTCTCAACCCAATCCGCCCGTCAAATCGCCGCGTGACCAGCGTTGCCAACAATATGTGACCTATGCGGGGGGATTGATTCTTTTGATCCACCCCTTATTTACGCCCCTGGATAGGAGAGTACAGTTAACCTCCCAACAATAATTATATTATTTCCAGAAAGTAAATAATTTTTACGTTTTACACTATAGGTACCACCAGTAGCTGTAAAAATGTCCAAAAACAGTTTTAAAGAGAAATAAGTAAGTCGTAACATCCGAAAACAATTAATATTAAAGATCGGCATGCCTGCCAGTGTGATTTTTTTAACTTATTTTATAATTCGAAGTTTTTGCTAATGTCTCTCTCGGTTACCGTAACTCCTAGTGGAGCATGGTGCGTTGATGACTACCGTGTGTAGTCAGCAACGTTACAAAGACAACTGAATTCGGAGTGTGATACGGTTGTCAACCATACCACTTCCTAGTCGCATTGTTAGTTTATTATTCTACGATAAGAATAATTCTTATCATCTTCTACTGAATAAAAAACATGCGACGAGTCGTGCCGAGTTTGGAAACTCGTTTCTCTATGAGTGTCTATTTCACAGAGTGGCGACCGAACGATCACGGCCACAGAGCACGACAATGCTAATGTACCAAGACACGACAATGCTAATGTACCAAGATTTTATTATTGTGAATCGCGTTTTAAAATTCCTATGGGTCAGCCTTATAAAAATTCATCTTTTCAACTACTGAAATTGATGGATTCCAAGCGAGTGTATTTTTTACGCTGATTGTTTAACTTTCCAAGAATTTCAACATGTTTTGCATTTTTATCAATATTTTTTTCCGAGGTAGGAGTTCCCTTAAAATATACTAAATGTAATCAGGGCGAACAAATTTAACAGGGGGTGCCGAGCCGAGCATTTACCCAGGACCCAGGGGAATTAAACAAATCATTTCCCCCATCGTCTCTGTCCCTCCCAAGAGTGTGTTGTCCACAACTTCGATCCTTTGTACCGAGCGATTTGGAAAACCCCGATCAGTCTAGGGTCGGCATAAGACGTACAAAACATATTGGTATGGGGAAAAGTTGTCCAACTTATGTTTACATGTAATATAAGTGTTGTTAGAATGCTTAAAAAGTTGTCCAACTTGTTGGAAATAGGTCCCTGGACCATCGAATACCATCCCGGACCGCGAGGAAGCCTTAGATTAAAAATACGAATGATAACACCCAAGCAGTAAGTTAGCAATATATATTATGTATATTTTTCATAAATATATAATAATAATTTACATCAGTGGAGTTTACATTTATTTATTTGAAGCGATTTTATCCGATAAATTATACTTTTAGCGTTTTAAACAACTCAATGCTTTGCAATAAATCAATATTTTTGAACATTCTATAAATTTGAACTTTAAATGGCAAGTTTGGAATGTATTCACAGCAAATAATGTTCTTCTTTTAATTTAAATGAATATGGGGTGCATATTTAAATAAAAATTGTTTACAAATTACACACTAACATTGTTGGGATTCCAGTACATTTATATTGTTTGTAGCTCATTCAAACTTTTTGGATTAATTACAAATTTATAAAAAAGAGACATTTCATTAAATATAGCAAACAAATAATTTGACTAGATTCAATAACAGATGTGATGAATTACGTTTTGCAAGATTTAACTCAAAAAATAGTTTTTACGTACAATTTTTTTCTTTGCATATTGTAACCTTAAGCTACAGTCACATTTGGCGAGCTACTAGTACTAGTAAAGTTGCATTCGAGAAATCACCATAGGCGACGACACGTAATAAACAACGAAAACAGTGTCATGTAAATGGGTGACTATGCGTTGTTACGACGTCGTCACCGAAAGTGTGATGCAACTAGACGCGCAACTAGTCACCCGATATACAGGAGTTAGTTGCAAACGTGAAATTACTACGGTGACGACGTCGTAAACAATCAACAAACTGTTGTGCAATTTGACTAGTAGCTAGTCAACAGACACATTTCCTAGATACTAGTGGAATAGGACATGTTCAATTCGACTAGCACCCAGCCAGCGAGTCAATATACGCTAAAATTATTTTTCGGTGGATTTCGAATTAACTGCTCAACCGATCGACACGAAATTCAGTGTGAATGTGTAAAATGGTAGGGTATTTGCTACGAATGCCTTCGAGATTACGAAATGGTAACAGGGTGTCCGAGACGAGGTGCGAAAGTCGATTATTCTATTTGTCATCGGAAAAGGGTGTATCGGCTCGTATATCGACATGAAATTCAGTGTAAATTTGCAGAATGGTAGGCTATTTGCTACAAACACCTTTGAGATTACGAAATATCAACAGGGTGTCCTAACAAAGGTGCAAAAGCTGATTATAATAGGCAATAAATTTAGTGTGAATATGTAAAATGATAGGGTATTTGCTACGAATACCTTCGAGATTACGAAATGGTAACAGGGTGTCCGAGACGAGGTGCAAAAGTAGATAATAATCAGCAATAAATTTAGTATGAATGTATCGAGTGGTAGGGTATTTTCTACGAATACCTTTGAGAATCATCAATGTTAACAGGGTGTCCCAAACGAGGTGCAAAAGTAGATCATTTTTTTTAATAATGGTTAAATGGATTTACCAGATGACCAGTGTTTGTATATGCCGGTTCATTTTATTTGTCATCGGAAAATGGTGTATATCGACATGAAATTCAGTGTAAATATGTCGACTGGTAGGTTATTTGCTACAAATACCTTTGAGATTGGGAATTGCTAACAGGGTGTCCTAAACGAGGTGCAAAAGTAGATAATAATCAGCAATAAATTTAGTATGAATGTGTAGAATGGTAGGATATTTGCTACGAATACCTTTTTAGTCGGGAAATGTTATCAGGGTCTCTCAAACGAGGTGCAAAAGTGGTTGTCATAATCAGCATACCCAACAAACAATGGCTAACAACACAATACAAAAATTCGAAAAACCTGCGGTTACAGAAAACATTCACAAAAAGTGACTGTTTGCTGTGCATTTTCGTCGAAGGGTCGCTACCCCTATTTTTTCTATACTCTGTATCTGCGACTAGTGTCATTTTAGCATTTCAAATAGAAAAGGCAGAGCCAGGCTACTTTTAGTGTTTTGGAATCAGTAGAGGGCCAGGTGTCTAAAAACTGTTTTTGGTAAAAAAAAACATGTTTATCATATTTATTTATAATTGTGACTGGCATATAAAGAAGAAGAAGACATTTGAGAGACCCTGATAACATTTCCCGACTACAAAGGTATTCGTAGCAAATATCCTACCATTCCACACATTCATACTAAATTTATTGCTGATTATTATCTACTTTTGCACCTCATCTCGGACACCCTGTTACCATTTCGTAATCACGAAGGTATTCGTAGCAAATACCCTATCATTTTACATATTCACACTAAATTTATTGCCTATTATAATCAGCTTTTGCACCTTTGTTAGGACACCCTGTTGATATTTCGTAATCTCAAAGGTGTTTGTAGCAAATAGCCTACCATTCTGCAAATTTACACTGAATTTCATGTCGATATACGAGCCGATACACCCTTTTCCGATGACAAATAGAATAATCGACTTTCGCACCTCGTCTCGGACACCCTGTGACCATTTCGTAATCTCGAAGGCATTCGTAGCAAATACCCTACCATTATACACATTCCCACTGAGTTTCGTGTGGATCCGTTGAGCCGTTAATTCGAAATCCACCGAGAAATAATTGTAGTGTATATTCACTTCCCAGTAGAATAATTGAACATGTCCTATTCCACTATTAAATACATTTTACTACTTACTAGTAAAATTGCATAACACTTTTTTGATTGTTTACGACGTCGCGTCGTCACCGTGGTAATTTCGCGCATACAACTAATTCCTAGGTAGATAGGGTGACTATTCACGCGTCTAGTTGCACACACTCTCGGTAACGAACGTCGTAACAACGCGTAGTCACCCATTTATATGACACTGTTTCGTTGTTGACGTCGTCGTCACCGTGGAGATTTCTTGTATGCATGCACTAGTAGCTAGTACTAGCACGGTCTGACTGTAGCTATAGTAATTGCATTTTATAATTAGACAACATTTTTTTCTATTTTTGCTTTCGTTCATATAGCATATTATGTATATTTTTTTTGTGTTTTGATATCTGCACAGGGTGAATTATAAAGCAAATTGAACATTGTGTTGAACTTTTCTTTTCTTTGGTATATATCTAACTTTTTTGCTTTTTTTCTAAATATGTGTACATATATTATTCAATTTTTTTATAGTTTATAATAATTATCATTTCACAGAGGCATTTTTAGGAAGTTACAAACACAAAAGCCCATATAGTACATATACTGCTAAACTTAACCATTAGGATAGTTTGTATACAATAAATATATTGTGCGCAAAATAAAAAAATTTCATATAACCAAAAATATAAATATGGTATTTGAAGGCAAAATTTAATACATTTAGGTATGTAAATATATAAACGCTTGTAACACTAAAACACATTTTTTTCTTCTTTGGTGTGATGTACATATTTGTTTTGTTCGTAAATTCATTTTTAACTGTATTTTCCATTTTGGTGAGAGTTTTGCTGTTTAGTCGACTGCCAAAGCACACGTTTCTTCATCCGTATGACCAATACATTCGATTGCCGGATGATGTCCGGAGTCCCACATGCCTGGACCACATCGCTTACACAAGCCGGAAAGTGTGCAAGGAATTTTGGGCAGTTGTCGATATTGATGCAATAGGCCACGAGCTTTACGCAGAATTAACTGACCGTCCATATACATAGCTGAAAATAGAGAGATTTTTTGATGTTCATAAATTGAATGTTTAAATTAGCGGAAGAGCATAAACAAATTGTACAAAAGAGAATGGCGGCAAGTGATTTGTTTTAATTGGCACAAATTGCCTAAAAACATCACGGAATTACCTTTAAATAGAAAAGTAAATCACCGAGTAATCCAAACAATAAACATGAGTTCGTAGCTCGGCAAGGAATTTTATAATTTCAAATCAGTTTTATTTTTGGTGTATTTAATAGAAAATTCAGTCAGGATGAGGTTACAAAACAAGAACAAGGAAGCACACCAATCTCTCTGTATTTCCTAACGTGTAATTAAATTACATTTAGATTCAGGTCCAAAGTACAAATACTATAAATAATAAACTATCCGACCAGCGTACTAAAGACGCATTTTACCACTTATGTAAGTAAGTAAGATTCACTTATTTCTACTAACAAATAAACTACTGAGGAGTTGTTCGAGGTGATATATCCAAAAAATAACTAGATGAAAAGGTGTCCGCCAAAGAAAAAATCACTAGCTGCAAAAAGGAATTGAGATCACTTCAATCCGCCAACACGTTTCCCATATTGGTTAGATAAGCCTGCATGTAAGCAAATTCCGTTTGAATCTAGTATCCGTGTATCGTAATAATGTTATAAAAACGTCGTTGTATTTGCTGGTATGAATTTGTTGATTTTGAAGCTCCCGCTTATCCACTGTATATGTAATGCAACATGCGAAACTGAATATGGCTGGCGGATTGAAGTAATTCAATTCATTTTGGCAGCTAGTGACTTTTTATTTGGCGGACACCTTTTCAACAACAGTGAAAACTTTGTTCAATATTCAATATAACTTTCAATTTTGAAATTTTCAATTTCCCACTTTCAGCTTTCAATTTTCCATTTTTCAATATCCAATTGTTCATTTTAAATTTTCCATCTTCCATTTTTAATTTCGCACTTTTTTTTTAGTTTTCATTTTCCATCATCCTATTTGCTTTTTCCACTTTTCATATTCAATGTTTAATTACGCTATGGGAAGACATCATTAAATTCAGATGTGTCAAACTCAAAACCTGGCCTAGGCCTAATATTATTGTCTGCCGGATTGAGCGGGCCGCAGGATAAGCATTTCGAAAACGCTTATTTAAGAGAAATTCTATCACAGAATATTACTTTTTAAATATGAGTCTCTAACGACCTCGGGACTATATCTTTTAGAAATGTCATCTTTTGAAAATATTCTTCAAACAAATTTAGAAAGTTTAGGCAAGAAGTTAAAACGCCGAAACTCGATGTGTGCTCGATTAAATGACTATACAGGGTGTCCGGAAACTGCCGCATAAACGCACCGGATTATGATTCCTCAGTCGATTTCCAGCAAAAAAGTTGTACGGAACATACTCCTCAGCTTAACCCTTTAGCTGCCACAGGCATTTAAAGATTTTTGGAAAAATCATTTTCTTGCACGATTTAAAGCCTAATATCTCCAAAGCTGGACCAGCTAGAATAGTAAAACAAAATGATTATTACAGCCAACAAATTTACCTGTAAAATAAAATTAACCACACTAAAATCGGATAAGAGGTTTGGATTTTACAGAGCTTCAAAGTCAAATTTGCGTGATTTGACCCAAAAAGAATCTTTTTTTCCATCTCAATTTTCTCCAACTTCTGCCAAGGTGAGGTGCTTGTACGATTCTTTTAAAAATTGGCGCATAGTCTTACGACCATATCTTTCGTACATAATTTTATTGTAGCTCCATTATTTCTAACAGTTTTAGTACCTTAAGTGCAGAAAACTAGGGTTAATTTTGGCTCGATTTTGAATAGTTTTTACCAATTGCAGATCTTTAGGGGCAGTGTAAATTGAATTGAATTCGAGCTAAAATTAACCCTAGTTTTCTACACTTAACGTATAAAAACTGTTAGAAGTAATGGAGCTAGATCAAAATGATTTGAGAAAGATATGATCGTACGACTATGCGCCAATTTTTAAAAGAATCGTACAAGCACCTCACCTTGGCAGAAGTTGGGGAAAATTGAGATGGAAAAAAAATTGTTTTTGAATCAAATCACGCAAATTTGACTTTGGAGCTCTGTAAAAACCAAACCTCTTATCCGATTTTAGTGCGGTTAGTTTTATTTTACAGGTAAATTTATTGGCTGTAATAATAATTTTATTTTACTATTCTAGCTGGTCTAGCTTTGGAGATATTAGGCTTTAAGTCGTGCAAGAAAATTATTTTTTCAAAAATCTTTAAATGTCTGTGGCAGCTAAAGGGTTAAGCTGAGGGGGTATGTTTTGTACAACTTTTTTGCTGGAAATCGACTGAGGAATCATAATCCGGTGCGTTTATGCGGCAGTTTCCGGACACCCTGTATTGAGAAACTGGTGGAGTTTTTCAATATCCTAAAAAAACCTAGTCATTTCGCCGTCTAATTGCACTGCAACACTTCTCACCACCTGGACGCAGGAATTTTCGGAGGAGTTTAGGATTCGTACTGGTAAGCATGATGACGACGTTGTTCCTACTGTTACCAACCCCAAGATCATTGGTGTCTATCTAGACATTATGATGAAGTCGAAGAGCCACGTCAAAGACGCAGTCGACAAAATGCACAGTAGAAACAACGTCCTAAAGGCATTAGCCGTGAGCTCCTGGGGCAAGGACAAAGAAACTATGTTGGTCACCTACAAAGCGATAGGTCGAGCAATTCCGAGCTATGCAGCGCCGGTGTGATCACAAACAGTTTGTGACACAAACTGGAATAAGGTATGCCAGAACGCTGATCTACGTATCGCTACAGGTTGTCACCTAATGTCGTCCCAGGATCATCTTCATCAAGAAACTAGCATGTTACCAGTACGTGATCTTTAAAATATCTGGTCGGTTGCTATCGAGAGGATCACCCAAACCATCATCTCATGGACAATACTTATACTCTTCTCGGCGCCCCCACGACGCTGATATACTCACCTGTGGAGACTAGGCTTTCGAGAGCCACAAGAGCGACACTAGCCCAGCTTAGGTCGGGTTTTTATTCGCGCCTAAATTCATACTTATCACGAGTAGACCCGGACATTCAGAGCATTCTTCCGAGCTGCGGTGGTGCGTCTCATGATGTGGACCACCTGTTCCGATGCCCCGCTGCACCCACCAACCTCCAAGGCCGTTATGGGACAACACTATTGCAGCTGCTACGTTCTTGTCCCTTGAGACAATCGGCGAGAACAACGACGAAACATAGAACACTTCCACAAACAGCGCACAGCGGTTCACGCCTTTCTGCACCGCTACTACACAAATTCGATCAGCAACTGCTATTTGTGAGTTAACTTGGACGCTGACATAAATTAAGTTCGAACAGAAATCTGGCTAAAAATAGACAAAAATTTGGGTGTGCTATTGTGTGAAACAAACGCATGCACTAGTAAAGCTTAAAAAGCTAAACGGCAAAAATGGAGTAATGGGCTGAAATTGTTATGTTAACGAAAGTTCACATTCTCCCCGCACCAAATGCAGGATTTCTGGTAATTTAAGGCTTGTTTTCAAATTTAAGCTTCTTTTTAAACAAATCGCAATCCAAAATGTTCTTGTTCCAGCTGAAAATGACAGACGCGAACTATAATGAAACCGTAGCAGAAAACTATCAGACAGTCAAATATATCTTTCTGAATCGAATTCCGAGGCAAAATCATTTCACGAAGGGGTTTTATATTTTCCTGCAAAAAAAGGCCGCCTTATTCAAATGTACTTCAGATTAGGTTAGGTAAAGGGGCCGCCTGACTAACGTCAAGCGCAAGAGATTGGTCCATTGTGATACCACCGATGGAGTCATTCCTACGTTCCGTTTAAAACCAGCCTGTGCTAACAATATATTTGTTGAGCAATATAGGGCTCACATCCCGAAGATCATCTGTATCGTAAAAATTCGTCGAACGCTTTGCTCGGACAAGGCCGGGCGTTCACAAAGAAAATGATGAACACTCTCTTCCTCCATTTCAGCAGAAGTCGTTGTGAGGAATTCGGAGTCTTTAATAACCGCCAGTGTCAGTGTTTGAAGAACAGAGTGGAAGATTTCTAGAAAATCGTATTTTAAGCATACATGGCATCGACTTCTTGGATAATTTCAGTAAATTTCTTCGACTTTATTTAGTTCAACACTTCCAATTTTTAAGCTTTTGTGCTGATTCACATTATGTTTCCTCGAACTGACCGCGGGCCGCACGAAACTGCGAGGTGAGCATTTCAGCATTCTAAAATCGGGTTGCTCATTTAAGTCTGTCAGAAAAAAAATGACGATTAATTTACGCATCTATTTCCCTTTTTTTTACAATTGACGATCTTCTCTATTTTGGAAACTTATAGCTCTTTGGCGGCAATATTTGCAGCAGTCTAAAGTGTTTTCTGATTTTGGGTCAAATTACTCTTGAATTGCCATAACTTCTAGCTAACGAGACTAATTTCGAACCGTTTAGCTACAATCTAAAGACTATAAAACTTCAAAAAGACGAAAAGAAGTCCCTCCTCTCGGTTCCATAATAATATCCGTACTATGGGAGTTTAACTAGACAACTCTAAAAGCAAGTTTCACACTTACCTAACGAGCTAAAATGTAGTAACATCTCGTCAGTTCGTAGATCTTGCGCTATAACATCATCAGCAAAGACTGCTATAATTGCCAAACATAAAAATAAATGAAAATAGTCTGTGAGATAGTTTGACCAGCAAGCCTCCCACATTCGTATTGCGACAGCCTCAGTGAATTCGCGCTTGAAACATCTGTAAAGAAAAAAAAAATATTTTAAGTTATTTCCTATTTCAAAAGAGACTCTTAAGTTGATGACCAACTTACAATAGGATCCATCGATGACAGAACAAAAGTTCCATTGCATCAGCATGGGTTTCAAGATGCTTATAGAATTTAGGAACCATTATACGTATCAGTTCGCGTAAATAGCTCTGTAAATAAAAACAGTCTGTTAATAAGTACGTTTGTTTATGGTTACGAAGGACAGCAATTTGCCGCTTACCAAATTTTTATCGATGTCATTATCTGTTGGTGTGCAAACAAACATTGCTCGTTGCATTAGACCGACAAAACACCAGAATGCTTCTGATTCATTTTTCACTTCGCATAGAACCGGTGCTAAGAGATCGCTCATTCCTTGCGTATACCTGTTTGGGTGAAATTCACGATTAATCATTTGGGATGATGTAAAATCCAAAATACTTACGATAATCCTGAGTTATAAAAGGCATAATTCAATAGAATATTCTTCATAATATCGATGTTTGGATTATCTTCGCCGGCAAAATAAGGATTACCCCGATCAGTTCGTACTACATCCTTTTCCACAACACAGTGTACTGTTCGCCAGAATTGAGCTTGTTCTTCCGGTGACATTGAATAGAGTCTTCTTCGATTAATCTCTTCGTACTCCTTTAAAAATTGGAAAACAAATTGAAGATAAAATTGATGCGTCCCAAATGAGTTTTGGTCAAGATCTTACTTGTCTACGTATTTCCATAAGGGCAGCTCGATCGTCAAATGTCGAGCTGAACGAATAGCAGTGGAGAAGGAATGGCCAAACTGTTTTCCGAAGACTCTTCTCCAAACCGCCAAAGAACACACATTTTCTCAGCAGTAGGTCATCTTCTATTTGTCCTTTTTCGTTCAGGAGAGTTCCGTAAAAATAGTCGGTCGTAATTTTATTCACGTTTCCTTCGTCCGGATGCAGTTCACTCTTTTTCACTTCCGGTCTGCATACCATGAATTGGCGATACGGCAAGTTAGGCTCCTCTTGACCTGTTCGAAAATTGTTTGTTAATTTTAAACATGAAGTAAAGGAATTTTCAATACTGACCAGGTGCCAACTTTATATTGTGCAAGAGGCAGTGCCACTGATGAAGAACTTGAGCCAAATGATCCAATCCGCCATGATGAAAATGCAAAATTTTATATTGCGATTCGCGTGAAGCAATCACCAGTTGCCCGGAGGTGCAATTTTCATCATTGAAGAAGAGTCGTAGTGATCGCATCTGACTCAGATCGACGGAAAACCTTGAACAAAAAAAATATGATTATTCCATGTACTGAGATTTCTTTGTAACCGAATTACCTCCGGCATTTGACGGGAACCTTTCTCGTTACTACTGGCGATGCCGATGCGCTCTCAGGGAACGAAAGATTGTGTTTATACGCCAGCAGTTCAGGAGTCATCCAATTGGGACTATTCTCATCAACTGAACTAACAGACAATGAGCGCAATTTTTCGCTCCGTGCAACCGACACTGTATCCGGGGGCTGAATTTGGTGATTTTGTATACGTGGATTCGCTATTGTAATATTCACAGATGTGACGGACTTTTGGGATATCAAGGGCTTCATTACGTTGGCTGCCTCGCGCGGATCATCGCACAAAAGCGGCGTAAGCTCATTCTTCAATTCACGCAGCTCATCGTTCTCCTCTAGCGGCGATGCTTCCATCGACAGGGCGAACACCTCCTCGTCGTCAATCATGCTGGAATGTGGATCATCCTTGCCGCAACTTTGCGTACTTAGGCTGTTACAGATACTCGCCTTATCCGAATTAGAACTAATACTTTGCGTTTCACAGTTGTCGACATGATTCGTAGACACGTCAGCGGACAAATTCTTGAGATTATTGTCGTTGTTCATGCAGTAGGGCTCGAGGAAGGGATTCGTATTGTTGCTGGCCAACGAGACGATGGAACCATTTTTCTGTGAATTTTTCTCATACGCTGCTATGCTCAATGTTTTGTTACCGCCGTACTTGCTGTCGTCGGAATGTTGACGCGAAAAGATGCCATTGATTGTGACCGGGTAGTTCTCTACAGTCGATGGGCATTTACGTAATGTGGAGTTGGGAATCCAGGTGAGCAAAAGCGTTGGCCGCTTGGCATTGTTGTACTGATCGATAAATGTTTTTGTCGTCACGGTCAAGTAGCCGGGATAGTGTAGGATGTCAGACTCCTGACGAACAAATGCTGGTGGGTGGACACATACGTTGTTCTTGCAAAAGAGAATTTCGTTGTCCTCGTATATGACATCGTCTTTTTCGACTTCTTCACTGCCCAGGATATAGCTTGAAGCTCGTTTCAGAATATTCCCGATAGGCATTACGAATAATTTGCAGTCTAAACCTCGCGCGGAAGACAAATTCGATTGAAAGGGCTACAATTACAATTTTTCACTACACTTTTCTCCCGGAAACGGATGACCTAGCTTGCAGAGGATTCACATTGTCATTGAAGAAACTGCGTTGCGTCTTTTGACGATTGTTTGCTTCACAACGAATGTCACTACTATTGTCGGCAATTAGTCACTAGATTATCACGTTTTCCGTCTGGATTTTCGTGTTTTCCGAATTTTTACAGCAATTCTTGCCAGATTTTCTTACAGCCAATATTGATTTTATTCTGACTTTTGTTTTATGAGAAATCCAGCCACCCCCCTTTGGCAAGTAAATGTCAAAGGGGACAGTGAAGTCGGCAAAAATTGGTGTAATAGTAACAGTGCAGGCGGAAAAAGGTGGACACTAATTAAAATTAAAGTAGTTTTGCATACTTATAGGCTTTTAAAATTACAGTTCATAAGGGCGCTATTACATAGTCATATATTGGTAATACATATATATTAGGTGTGTTTTTTTGGTTATCCCGTGCAGGTTTGGGTAACGAAACTTCATATAAAAAAAATGACAGGTGCGTCAGCTGTCATTTTTTTTATATGGAGTTTCGTTACCCAAACCTGCACGGGATAACCAAAAAAACACACCTATTATAATATATATTATCATATCCTTAAGCCTACTTGATTTCGCTTTCTGCACGTCTAAAAATGTATACTTAATAAATCGAGTAGGCTTAGGCATATGACATACATATTATAATAGAAATATGACTGTGTAATGGAGGCCTAAGAAAAATGTACGTTAAATGCTTAAATTTAAGTTGTGAAAATGTCCAGTCTAGTTAAAGAGCTGTTTCGTCAGCCTTATGCTTGAAACAGATTAGACGCGTTGAATGCTGTCGAAGAAAGCAGCACAGTGAATTTTAAATGGCTGATAAGTTTGCTGCTGCTGCTCAACAGCCTGAAACGACCGAATCTGCAATCCTTTTCCGGGAAATCGTAACGGTTCTCCAAATATTAAATGTAAAATTTTGACATTTATATGGGGTAGTTCAGTTCTTCGTGCTCTGTGGCCGTGATCGTTCGGTCGCCACTCTGTGAAATAGACACTCATAGAGAAACGATTTTCCAAACTCGGCACGACTCGTCGCAAGTTTATTATTCAGAAGAAGATGATAAGAAATATTCTTATCGTAGAATAATAAACTAACAGTGCGACTAGGAAGTGGTATGGCTGACAACCCACAACCGTATCACACTCCGAATTCAGTTGTCTTTGTACACATGGCAGTCATCAACGCACCATGCTCAACTAGGAGTTACGATAATCGAGAAAGAGTTCAGTTCTTAATGGGAAATTGCCTTTGATGACCCACATTAACAGCAGCGACAGCAGCAGAAGCATTTTTTTCTGTTGTTGCTGTCAATGTGGGTCATCAAAGGCAAATGCGTGTGTTCTAAGTTGAAAAGTTTCTGCTGATTCTGTCGCGTGTCAATAATTGTATTTCAAGCATCATGGGAAACTCTTCGCAACAAAACCTGTCTTTCGATGAATGTATATATGTATATATGGCTGGTATGTAGCCTTTCAGGAGCGAAAAGGATAACTCATTCTCACTATAGTATGCGACATGAACATTAGTGCACTACCTTGAATGTCAAAGTCGTCCTTGGCACAGTTAATTTATCGTTGTTCCAGACGCTGATCGAAATGTCGGAATCTAATTCCTTGTTAGCACCATCAAAAGATCATGCTTACCAAATTTTGACAAATGTAAAGCTACTATCGTCAGTCATTGAAATAAGAATGATTGAAAGCAATGGCAATATACGAGTATTTACCGCGATTTTTTCAGGTTTTAAGGGCCTCCTCAGCCTCACAGCAAAAAAAAAAATAAGTCAATGGGATTCGAAAGGTCAGCTTCGCAGTCACTGGTACATATTTTGTATATTCTCACCAAATTTAAGTTGAAGAATATGCGTATAGGCGCGTATGGCTAAATCCCGGTTACCGTCTAATTTTCGAAAATAAATAAGCATTTTTTGGGGGTTCTTTCACTAGATTTTTGACAAAATTAAAATAAAAGCAAACAAAAAATAAAAACCCGAAGTAGCATTTGTAGCTGCGTATTCGATTTTGCGATCATTTTAGACCGCACAAACACGGCGAATCCAACGAAAAATGTCAATGTCCGAACTCCAACTGACCCCAATTTAATATGCAGAGTTGACATTTGCCTCGCACTGTCCCTTTTCGTAATTTATGATTGCCATGACTTCTTCCAGTCGGACATAAAATTATTCCGGTTTAAGGAAAAAAGTGCGTGGCTCCAGGGAATCCAGCGCGGGTGAATATCCCACAGCCGGGGTTTTTACATCAAAAAATTCGGAGGAAGTTTATGCCCCCAAAACTCCTTCGTACGACTGCCACTGCTTCGAGTACCTACCATAACGCGTTTGGGCCATTATACACCACCTTCACCATTTCATAGCTTACTAAGTAGTATTTTGGCGAGGCCCCAGCGGGTGATCTCCTATCTGCAGGGGTGAATTTTTAAGGAAGACATTTTCAGCGGGAGTCGAAATTTCATGCGGTGCTATTCGACTGGAATGGGGTACACAGAGGAAAAACCGGGACATTTTCACCTAAAGAGCCACGTGTGGTAACCCCGTCCAATGCACAATTTGATATAATTAAAGATATGTAGAACCCATAGTAGGAGAGTGTATCTTTCGGATATCAAATTATCCGGTGCATTTCCCAAACCATCTACAGAACAAGCCATGCTCTTGCTAAGAACCAGTTGGACTGTAGTACAATGCATGGTACTACAGTCCAGCTAAACTATTGTTGATTGCGTTCCGTAAATATTTCTTAGCAACACTCTGCACCTCTGCAGCGGAAAGCTCAAAGTTTGGGAAATATTTATTGTTATTTTTTATTTTAATAAATTAATTATGAAGAAAAGCATGTTCAACTAACAACTAAATTAGTCGAAAATGTGAGTGCATTCAAAGAACGATTCTCATTTCGCATATAGAACGAGATAAGGTTCGGTGGCAGATACTATTCCAGTCCCAGCCAGCATTTAGCACATTTGTAATCATTATTTCATGCAACACGCGTAAGCACATATTGCTTATTCATTCATAACGTTTTCATACAAGCAGTATATGACGATGTCCCCCTATTTCATGTATATATGCATTTGCGCTTTATTACGGATAATCATTATAAAATCGTTATTCGTAAACATTATGTAATAGTTAAGTATCATATATATTCAATGCATCAATAAATAATTTAAAAAAAAACATGTGCGACGGTGAGCCTCGAACTCATAACCCTATGCACCGAAGGTGCGCGCCCTAACCACTACTTCAGCCAGACTATACGAACGATCATCTTTTATTCGCGATTCTAATCACCCCAGCAACAAAAATCACACTTGAGGAGAAAACCATTATATTTCCTATATGCATGATCCGTCGACATTCCTTCAGCTGACCATCCCAGCCAGCATTTAACACATTTGTAATCATTATTTCATGCAACACGCGTAAGCACATATCGCTTATTCATTCATCACGTTTTCATACAAGCAGTATATGACGATGTCCCCCTATTTCATGTATATACGCATTTGCGCCTTATTACGGATAATCATTATAAAATCGTTATTCGTAAACATTATGTAATAGTTAAGTATCATATATATTCAATGCATCAATGAATAATTAAAAAAAAATACGGGCGACGGAGAGTCTTGAACTCATAACCCTATGCACCGAAGGTGCGCACCCTAACCACTGCTCCAGCCAGACTATATGAATGATCATGATTTATTCGTGATTCTAATCACCCCAGCAACAAAAATCATACTTGAGGAGAAAACCATTATATTTCCTATATGCATGATCCGTCGACATTCCTTCAGCTGACCATCATGTATCTAACTTTCAATGCGTCCTATCGATACATAATGCTGATTCGTGATTCATGAAGTAAAGCTTATTTGTCGCTATGTTCACGGTACATGAGGCCGATGCTGGCTGGGATCATGTATCTAACTTTCAATGCGTCCTATCGATACATAATGCCGATTCGTGATTCATGAAATAATGCTTATTTGTGGCTATGTTCACGGTATATGACGCCGATGCTGGCTGGGGTGTTATTCCAGTGAATTGTATCCGTTGAATGCGCTCATTGATTTTTGCAAGTATGACTTTTTCGAAAAAAAAAAAATAATTATTTCATTGTCAAAAAGATTGCCATTTGGTGAATGTACAATGATATCCAAACACATGGTCTGATGAAAACTGGTGAATTAATATGGGTGCCTTTTTCCAAGTTCCATCTTTGATGGTAAAACGAATTCCGATGATTTTTGAAAGCATTTCGGAAGGGGTCCGGACCCATGGACGTCCCTGGAAAGAGAGAGGCAGTGGAAACAAGTCTTTCTACGACTATGGACTGCAGTCTGTAATCAGTTTATCCGCTTATGTCTGTCAGATAAAAAAAAACCGTTTATTGAATATATCTTTACCGTTATTGCACCGATCGAAGAGTTTGATAGCCTGTGCACTAAAGGTTGATGTGGTGAATATGTTGGTTCAATAATTTTGTTCGGAAAGTTTCTTGAAGGCTGCGTAGCCCTGTCGTGTCGATAGAGAAGCTATCTGCCAATCTTACTTGTTCACATCTCTTTTTTTTTCTTTGCCGGGCGAGAAAATGCCGTACCTCTTTATATTAAGCAACAATTGTTAGAAGAAAAAACGAAAATAGCACATGATGTCATTGACCAATTTTTGTATAATAATCGATTTTATCGCATGAACAATTTGCCAAAGTGAAATACATACATGCTTTTAAAATTGGCAAATTATTTCGGTACTAACTATAATTTTCTATAATCACACCAAGAGCACTTTTTGTTTTTAAAGAACAAAGCTATGTCATCATTTGGATTTTTATTAGATGTTTTTGCTAAATCTTTCGAGCCAAATCAGTGTTATGCGAAAACAAGAAACTTCGATCAAACCTACATACGTATATCCAAGAAACAGGAATCTCAGTTATTTTCATTGTCTCCGAGTCGGCCAACAAAAAGTATGTGTATTACACCATTATAATAAGCTGTAGTGCTAAACTACACCCTTGAGGCATCTGAGAAACAATTACATATCTAGTGTGAAGACACCATACTGCAAGCCGTTCTAGTACTAATGTGCAGGCACATCGTTCTTCTGTTGTCTGAGTGTCGACTGAACTTACTCGGCTACTAATGGACAACACAACGCCTGGAAAACAATAATAAATTGAATACACCTTAATTTACTGGCTACTTCTAGCAAGACGGACATCCATCCATCTCGAATGATAACTCTGTGTCATTTGAGTAATTTTGCGATTAATTTTTTTCTGGGTGGTATGCTCATCGATCCGAATTGCGTATCTGGCTAGTACGGAGGAGTATAATATTGAAGGTGTCTTCACAATGTTCTTCCCAGTCAGTCGGCGTGAAACCTTTATATTTTGCAAATTTTTCACACAGGATTTATTTCATTTTATAGATTTTTCAAGTATGTTTTGTTGATTTATTGCATGCGAAATATTTTTAATGCTATTGTCTTATGGCTTCGGTTAGCCAAAGATTTAATTTATTAGTATACTGGACTGAATGGAACGAAGAGGAGCTATGGAAAAGAGCTAAACAAAGACTCAGGATACGCTTGAATACCTTTAGACTTAATATATAGATGCAACCTTGAGCGAAAATATTTAAAAAACTATTAGCCTTATGTAACCTATACGGACATTACACTGTGTGTATAGCATGATTTCATTTTTCTCTCATATGATATGTCCTTCACCAGTAGTTAAACTACGGGATGGTCCCTTATGTAGTACCCAACCCAATGTTAAAATGGAAAAACTCGAAAACCAGTCAGGTTTACATGGTTGAAGTGGAGTATAATCGTTATAAACCACAAATGCAAACATATATATTCTCAGGGTAAATAAAACAAATTATTTTTTTATTATATCAGTTTTCACCGGCTTGATGATTTCTCCATATTCACTATTTTAATCAGTGCTAAAAATGCATAATGTGTATTTCAATGCTAGCGTCGATTCCAATAAATTATATTTCCAAAGAACATTCCAAAGAGAAATGGGCATCAATGGTAGCAATGAATGCTCGCATACTGAATTTGCTATTTAACATAGTTTTATATCAAAGAGGTTCCAGTTTATATAGACAAATGCAGATAGGCATCCAAGAAGTCAGACATGAGAATGTCTTCTAACTTCTATGCATTCCCTTCATGGACATCCTTGTAAAGAATGCAGCAAAAAGAACATAACCAAGTGTGGTTACCAATTTTTTTTTCTTCTTTCATAGACAAGTGTT
This sequence comes from Microchrysa polita, assembly GCA_949715475.1. Classification (NCBI taxonomy): domain Eukaryota; kingdom Metazoa; phylum Arthropoda; class Insecta; order Diptera; family Stratiomyidae; genus Microchrysa; species Microchrysa polita. The sequence continues at coordinate 124,687,488 of OX454415.1, read as the reverse complement.
TGCTTATGTTTATATGTACAACAACACATGCAGAAACGAAGAATTTCAAGTATCATTCTTGATGTTTTCAATTATTAATTCAGAAGTTTTGCTTTATTGTTGACTATGAGTACCTGTACTTGTACCTAACAACCTTCTTAATCGGAATGATGTTTATGGCTATCAGTTGTTGTCTTGTGCTAATAGAGGCACCCAGCAAAAAATGGAAGGCTTATTTAAGGTTTGTATCCATACGCTGTATACCTTTGAAGTAAGGGAAACCTTCGGTAAGGAATTACGTGTTGCAAAGGCATTAACCTGTCAGATACCTTACCGAAGCACAGGCCATGTCATTGGCGATAAGGTTTAAGCTCAGATACGTAACTTTTACCTTATAATAAAACTATTTAAGCCTTTAAAAGAGATTTAACAGTAGCTTTAAATAAGTTATACGGATGCCTGAAAAAAAAGATTATAATACCTTTTCATATCCTTATGTAAATGGTTTGATAATGTTTAGCGAATTATAAAAAAATGGGATTTTTCTGAACTATTATGACATTATTCTTCTTCTGTGTACCCCCCCCCCCCCCCTTGTGGGACATAGTGCATATCCGCACATGCCCGGAAATGTTTGACCACGCCGAGATTCGATCTCCGCACCTCTAGATTACTAGCATCGTGACTCAACCAACTGAGCCACAGAGCCTGTCATGGTAATCTCATCGCAAAATGATACTTAACTCAATTTGGAAAGAAACTTAAAATAAGACTTACTTAAGATCTTTACATATTTTTAATAAGGGAATGAAAGGTTTTCAGAAAAAAACATTTTAGATACCTTATATAAAGGCTTACAAAAACTTTAAATTACTGAAACGTAATTTTGTCATATTTCTGGTATGAATTAAAGTTTCAACTAAATTATAATGAGCCTTACGTAACCATTATTATAATTACTATTTATACCTGTCTGGAAGTAAAGCTGGCAATAAACTAAAGTAAGTCTGAATTGTGCCTTAGTTTAATATTAAACAAAGCGAACGCGAATTATCCATGACAGAAAGTAGCAATAAAGCTTTCGTAAGAATTATTATAAGGCCAAAGCTGAAATCGATTCCCTTACCTATTCCTTAAACCTGACAAACCTGATCAGATTTTTTGCTGGGCAAAGTCTGACAAATACAGGTACATAAAGTTGGCACGTTCCAACCTCCAAGATAGGCAATTTTCCAAATAAAGAAAAGAAATTCTACGACTAAACAAGCCTTAATCGTAGATATAAGCAATGAATATGATCTGTGCCACCTTTGTTGAATATTTCAACGGTAGTCACGATGATTATGTTATGCGAAACGCACGCGACCTTCCTTTTTTTTAGCCAATCTTGGTTGCTAGTGATTTAATCTTCATGTATAAGATTATGTACTCAAGATTGTCTTTAGATAGGGTCTAAACTACCTATAGGTATGATGCTTAAGAACTAAAGACAAAACAGAAGACGTAACTATACATCTTCTATGTCTGGTCGAAGTTGGAAGCTGGATCGCAGCAATGTGCTTTGCATGGTCCAGTGATTTGGAGTGTTTTTATACAGTCGTCCATACATGATCACAAACACTAATTTTTTTTCAAATATACATACGTCAATCGGGATTCGAACCTCCGACCTTCAGTCACAAGGTCAGCAACTCTACCTACTGAGCTACAGACGCTTAGAGGTCTCAAGTGCAAAGATTCCAATGTGACATTTCCGAAATTGAATAACTCGATATTTCTCCCGTTGGGGCTCTTCTCCTCCAAACAGACAAAGTTCCGCGTAGTTCCCATAGAGCTGGTAAGTTGCCATGCCATAATTACTACAGACATGCACCGCAGTTGGTGTATAGAATGGAACGATAAGTCACAATTAGTTAAAATTCGAACCCACGAAATTTGGGAATCAGAATTAATACAGTAATTACATACGTCCTTTTGGAACCTTTCCGTCACCTCTTGTACGTTGTTATACTGTATGATTATCCCTGACCAAGGATCAATTTGTATATCCTTTTTGAAACCTTTCCGCTGATTATGAAATCCGATATTGAATATAATAATAGATAGGTAATGGAGCAAATGTGATACCGTCATGGAATCTAAACAAAAATTACTTTCCGCCAAGCCTTGGTGCAATTTTGTTACAGTGCAGTTTTTTGAATTTAATGAATCAATGATTTAGATCTTTCAGTTCTACAAAGATGGTTAGGTTTCGCTCAAAACCAAAAGAGTTACATTTCTGATTAGGCTACAACTGATAGATTGTAATATTCATTATTCGCTGGTTTTTGATGATTTGAAACAAAGCATTTTTTCTTCCGCAATCCAGCCTTATATTTTATTATTCTCCTATTTCGACGTACGTTTCCGCTTAATAATACAATTGATGCGCCGTTTGCCTATCTGTCCAAACACTTGCTTACTATTTTAAACCAACTAAAAAACATCAATGGATTTAACATTAAAAATTCATATGAGTTAAGAGATGAAATTTGTAAAGTACCAATCAAAGAGGATAATATAATGGTATCTTATGACATTAAAGATATGTTCTCTAACATTCCAGTGGATAGAGTATTAGAATTAATAGAGAAAAATTATAGTATATTATCGACCGATATACCTAAAGAATTGATGGTTAAAATGTTAAGTTTGTGCCTGAATAACAACTATTTTAGATATAATGACAATTCCTATGAATCAATGGGTTTGCCCATGGGGGGATCGCTTAGTGTAATAGCAGCGGACATTTTCATACAAGATGCACTTAAAAACCTTGTCAGTGAGACAACTAATGATGATATAATATTTCTAAAAATTTATGTGGATGACATAATAGCAATAATTAATAGGAATAAAAAAGTACAAATTTTGGAAAAATTAAACAAAATTCACGATAATATTAAATTTACGGTTGAAGAGGAGCAAAATAATAGACTACCATTCCTAGATATGACATTGTATAAAACAGAAAATAAAATAATAACTGAATGGAACATGAAAGATTATGCATCCCATAATATTATAAACTATAAATCTCAACACCCAAATTTTGTAAAAAATAATATTGCTAATAACTACATCTATAGACGCTTAAAACTTAGTGATACTAGATATTGGAATAAGCACATAGCCCAAATTAAATCTGTACTTTCTAAGCATGGATACCCGTTAAAAATGATAACTAAAATAATTAACAAAAACAGATACAAAATATTAGATGATAATAATAATAACAACTCAACAAATTCAAGCCAAAATAACAATAGACAAACTGTTTTTCAAAAAATTACTTAAATACCAAAGTTATCTGAAACTATAAACAAGATACTTCCACGCCAAATGAATGATTCTAATGGTAATGTAATACAACTTGGAAGAGCCTATAAACCTAATGACAAAATAAAGGATAAAATTCATACTAATTTAAAGGATAAGATCGGTAAACAACAAAAGAGTAATGTGATATATAAAATTCCATGCCTAACCTGTAAAAACAACAATATAGATAAACACTACTATGGATCTACTACAAGACATTTAAAAACAAGAATATCAGAACACTTGAATAAAAATAGGACAGCTAATTATAATAATGTATTAACTCAGCATCAAAAAATAAGCAAACATGTAATGGACTTTAGTAATACTGAAATAGTTGACCGAGATAATAATCATACAAAATTACTTATAAAAGAAGCTGTCTACATAAATAAAAATTATAACACGTCCCTTAACTCTAGATCAGAAATGGAAATAAAAGTTAATAAATACATGCCAATTTTTCAAATTTAAAAAATTTAAAAAATGGAAGAAAAACCCGCCTAAATGCATAATAGCTAACTTCAGGTACTAATAATTATCAACCCGCCAAAATAGTGACAGGTAGATTCCTTTTATTAATAATAGCCCAATAGTATGCAGTAATCAACGAAATACTTTTTAGTGAAAAGCAATAAATAACACAATTGTAAGTTATCGTTAGGTAAATTTATATAATTGTAACTGAGTTCTTAACCATTAATGTATCCTATAGATTCTTGATAATGGTCTAAGACCGAAACGTACGTCGAAATAGGAGAATAATAAAATATAAGGCTGGATTGCGGAAGAAAAAATGCTTTGTTTCAAAAAATACAACTGATAGAGCATTTTGTTGCCTTTATAGCACAAACAACAATATTAAGGACCATTTTCTCATACATTTTATCCAATAGATAAGCTTAAAGCATTCTATGGCCAGTGTAAACGAGCATATGCTTTAAGCTTAACTTATTTATAAATTCGTACGAGAAAATGGGCCTGTGATTTGGAGTTACAGTGAGTGAACAATTACAAGAAAGCGTGCATTTTTTCGATAATCTTTTTACGTATAATTGTAATCTTTTTTGTTCTTTTCTATTTTTGGCTTAACGTTAACTTCTCGGACACTTTGTACATCAAATGGTAAATTACTACTCATTTTCGTAATAATGGTTTGCTGCCTACCGTATGAAATAGTAATTTGCCTATGGTATCTCCTCTCATGTGTATTGTGTGTAATATATCTAATTTCACAAACAAAAATTGCAAAAATCAGGCGAAATTTGAAGGTGTATCTTATTTATTATTTTATTTTAAATTCAATTCAACAACCGAGACCGAGTTCTAATCGTGCGAATAGCATATCCCGCGTCAGCATCAGCATCGGCAGAGGCATCGGCATCAGCAAAAAAAATTCAATTTAGAACACACGCATTTGCCTTTGATGACCCACATTGACACCAGCGGCATCGGCAGAAGCATTTTTCTGCTACTACTACGACTATGCCCAATAAGTGAATCGTTTTATTAAATGAGGCAACGCCCTTATAAGTGATGTCTATGAATACGAAGCTCCCTTAAGGGCTTACTTCAATTCAATTCAATTCAATTCAAATTTATTCCAACTTATTATTACTATACTAACAAAAACAAACTTATGATCTAACTTAAAAGTATGCATACAAACTATATTTTGATTTTTCAATGTTTTTCCTTATATAGAGAAAACCCTTATTCCTTAAGGGAATCCTTATAACTTAAGTGGGGACTATGAATTCCGTCCTAAAAGTTGTTTGTAAGGGAGGAAGGGGTAGAAGGGTCGAATCTGACACACCTTTAATATTCTATAGGTTAGGTAGGCGCATTCAATAGCTCCTATTTGGCACAAATTTGAAATTTTTCCGGCCATTCTATTAAAAGATATGGCTGAATATAGCTTTGTAGGGGAGGTGGGAGTGGGAGTACTCAGACCTACTCCGCTCTCCATCAACTCAAAGTATATGTCAGAATTAAGTATACTGTTCATTTCAGGTTGCTAGCCGTATTCTGCCGAAAATTATGGCCGAATTAAATTATCATGGAGGGATCATTTGTATGGAAAGGTACTCTTGATCCGATTTGGCCCATTTTCAATACCGTCCAAGGTTTTATCAAAGCAAACATCTGCCAAACATTTCAAAGCGGGAGGTGTCGTGCGAGCTGATAAACACACGGACACATGGATCACATTTGGGTATAGGGTGTATAAGTGACAATTCTGATACTATGTAGTACAGAGATTCGATTTTCAACGAAAGGATGAATTGTGATTTAGGGTAAAATCGAGCAGTTTTTCGATTTTCTATGAATTATGTATAGCGGTAAAGGGTTAATAATGTTATTTGTTTAATGTTATTTTTAGAAATTGACGTTACTCGCTCCTTACGAGTTTAAGGTTGATGCTGGCTTGGTGTTTTAAGTACATAATTGGCTTTTACATTTACACAATTAAAAAAAAAAGGTTGTGATCGCTCTCATTTGGAGATAATACTATTTAACGGTCCAAAAGTTGCCAATAAATACATTCAGTATTCAAACTCTAAAAATACCATACTATCGTAAAAACATTACCATCGACTGAACTTCTAAGGGTGGTGAGGTACAGCATAGAAAAATATTGTTTCAACTAAAAAAAACATAAGTCATAAAAGGGTGGCCCAATTGAACTTTACTTTTTCTTAAATCAGGCATTTTAATATAAGAAGAAATTTAACTCAATATAAGAAGAATTTTAAATCTAGATGAATTTAATTTTCTGTTGCACTGCTATTGCAAAAATTTCAATAATAGGCATACAAAAATGCTTTCTTCTGCTCTGTACACCTTCAGAATTTCTACATCGGCTTAAAAAGTGAAACGTTAAACCATTTATTGTGGGTGTGACTTTGTCACTGTGGATAAACAAAAGATTGTTGTAAAGTAAATCGGATTAATAAAATTTCGTCATCATGTTAATCCAATCATCAAATCTATAGACAATGCAACAATAAATTGCAAAAATGAAGCCTTTCAGATATATTTTGCGCGACACTTTCGAATGAAAGCAATTATACGTCGCGGAATGTGTGTGTGCGGATCGTTTGTCATGTTTATGAAGGGGATCTCCATTTAAACAACTTTGTCTTTCTTCTTTGGCAACCAGTGTCTGGTTCTGGTCTGTGCAGAGTCCGCAAGACCAGCATATTATATATAACTTCCTAAGTATCTTGTGACGGTCTTTATCAGTTCCCGGTTAGTCGATCGATGCTATTTGGTGAGTGATGTTGTCTTGATCCATCTGCATGCAGCATCACCTCTGAAGACATCATATTATTATCGCTTCCCCTTTTTTGAATTGGTCAAGAACTATGTTAAATTATTGTAAATAATATTCGCTATACGAAACCAGCTTGAAGATAAAATCGTGTTTTTTAGTGAATTGAGTGCAAAATATAAATTTCTATGCGTTCGCGATTTTAAATCATTTCATTTACATAAAATTTGATTGTAATCAGAAAACGAAAAATTAAAATGAGGAAATCAACACCGCTGTATGCTCTATGTTGCATATTTTTGCAAATATATTTCGTGAAACGGGCATTAAGTGGACCAGTGACGGAAAACAGCATTGTTAACAGTAATTCGATTTATAGTAGTCGTTTTCCGATCAATTTACAACACAATCATCCTAACCATCATCATCCTCATCATCAACATCATCTCCAGCATCTTCAGTTTGGTGTCGATAAACCTTCTAAATTGAGATTATATCTTTTGGCTGATTTGGCTAAAGCAGCAGCCGCGGCTGAAACGGTAAGTTTTTGCTTGACTTCTTGAAAATATTTCTTTCTTTTGCGATGACGATGAAGACGGGTGCAATTTTGTCTTTTTTTTTGTGCTAAAGTTGTTTGAACTTTGCCTTGCTTCGCCCCATGGTTCATCATCATCACCAATTATGCCACCATGTGCACATCCATCATCGCACACACAGCTATATACAACACGGCAGCACTATCGTCATTAAAAAATATAAAAGCTTTTTCGGCAATTCGTTTTCCTTAAAGAATAATGAAACTATCACAAAACGTAAATTACATTTTTTTTGCGGTCGGTTAACGTTCTATTCTTATGACGACGCACAAACATGATGGTTAAAGAGTTTGTGGAATGGTCATCCGTGTCTTGTCCCATGAAGCGCTGTAGGTGTTTAAAATCGATCGTTTTCGTGCTGTTCTGTGATGATGTTTAGAGTGCAAGCTATTTATTTCCAATCGCAGATTGTTGTCGGGGAGTTTGCGGAAAAGGAGGATGGTCAAAAAACGGTTAGCTAATTTAGCGTTATATCGAAAATCGACCAAACCGAGAATGTCTGAGCATTTATTTTCGGAAGATAAATTTGATACTGAAGGCAACCCGTGTCGATGTTTTTCGAGTCTTTTCATTTTGTTCTGTTTTGATTCGCCCCCTTTAAATTGCTAGCTTAGTTTATATAAAAAATGTATTTTTTATTTTTTTTTAAGAAAATGACATCAGCATTCACTGCCACAGTTGCAATTGGTTTCAGAATTGCAATCACCATTAAGTGAATTAGACAAAAACAATAAGCCTTTATTCGTTCACTCATTGGTTTAATTTGATTAGAATTTTTTCCATCTGGCTCTCTGGCTGTCTTATGTATTTAATCAAATATCCTAAACGGAATAATCATAATAATTTATTCTAATGTGTTAGAATTTTGTGTCATGCGGACGGTGCTTACATGCATTCTGGAATTTAGTTTTTCAGTCTATGCCAGCATCTCTTCTTCTTCTTCCTTATGGCACGATAGCCCGACGTCGGGCCTTGGCCGCCTGGATTGAAGACCTCCAATTGTCGCGGTCACGCGACCTTGTCCTCCAGTTTCGAAAGCCTAGCATCTGGTGGGCGTCCTCACATACAGAATGCTCCTATCGGGCACTCGGTCGTCCACGCAATCTGGCTCCGTCCACTCGTTGCGCGTTCATCACCTTTTTGGGCATGCGATCGGCGTTCATCCTTTGTACATGTCCCGCCCATTGCAGTCGCTGCAATTTCATGATTTTCGACACATGTAGCTCATCATACAGCTGATACAACTCAAGGTTGTACCGGATGCGCCATTCACCTCGTTCACGAATGGCCCCGAAGATTCTTCGGAGAACCTTTCGCTTTGAATGTTTCCAACATGTGATCAGAGTTTTGGGTTAGGGTCCATGCTTCGCAGCCATAGCATAGCACAGGTCGGATTATGGTTTTATACACGTGGAGCTTCGTGTTCCTGTGCACCAGCTTCGAATTCATAATTGGGAGGACCGAAAAATAACACTTATGCCAGCATTTAGTTTTTGATAATTTTAAAATCTTCTGTCAGACCAAGATGAATGTCTTCAAAAACTATTCAAAAGGCTCATCTTCTTACGTATACCATTTATCAAAATTTGTCTTGGCGATTTTGTCAGGCTAGTCAACTTACAACATGAATAATTGCTGTCTTTAGCAAAGAGACATTCCATGTCATGTCCCTTGTAGCTATGACTATAGTTATTTTATTAGCTCAAGAATTGACTAGAAGGAAGATTTATTTTATAGACCGATATTATAAGGTGTTTATTTCTGGAGACTTGAAAGTTGTTTTTCTCGTAAATTTGTTTTCTTGTATTGCTTTTCTCATGAATGTCTGTACTTGTATTTTGTAAAAAGATAATTTTCAATCCCAGTCCCAAAGTTACTACGCGATTAGATAAAAATGTGTCCGACTGAGTGCGTGAGTGCGCCCGTAAACCACAAGGTGACCAATCTAATCTAGCTAGTCTCAAAGCTAACAATTGCAGTATAGAATGCCAGGATTTTTTTATTTTATCGACTGTAGAAGACTAGGAAATGCCGTACAGCATAAGGGACCTCTAGCGGTTGGGGGCCTGTTTTTCACCGAACACATGGAACACTGTATGTTACGCCACTGTGAGATTAGATTATGTATATTAGATGGTTCAGTGGCGAAAGAAAAGTGCCGAAATTCTTTTAATACAAAATTGTATAAACCGCGTAAAAAATCTACCTGAGGTTTCCAGATTTTATGCATCGGGCAGTGATGACCGAATTGACTGAACTACCACTGATTCTTCTTATAACTTTTTTTTCGTACAATAAATAACATTGCGCTACTCTATATCTAGACAAATATGTTACGAACTGAATAAATAAGTCAGTCACCAGAAAACATCCAATTATATGATTCACTTTGAGATAAATTTCTTCATAACTAGGTTACCGATTTCAATATTGCATCCAATTCGGTTTGCACATTTTTGTGTTTATCCATAATGGTGACACGAACAGTTATAGCAATTATCATCATTCTCCGTTCAACTTTTTAAGAACATCAAATTAAACTTGCTGTGGGTGTTAAGCAATTTGGTCAACATGCAAGCTATATCAGATGACAAGGAACACATCATTGAACAAAGCAAAAAAGGGGTTGTGTTCTTAATCGGGGTCACACAATCATGTCGCAGATGCATAACATGTTGTTTGATTCGCGAATTTGATGACTTTCAACATTATGGTTCATGTGGATTTTATTTTGGTCAGAAATCCGTAAGGACATAAAGTAGGAGAATACTTAACAAAATAATTTATATATCCCAAAAGTATCTCTATATTTAAATCCGATTCTCATAAAATGATCTGGAGCGCGTTTTACTTTTATGATTTTCTGAATGCATATTTATTTCAAGAATTCTATTCTACACTCATATGATAAAAACGCAATTCCGTTCATTTATACAAAAAATAAAAATCAACGGGTTCTTCCAATGGTCATTTTAAGGCGTTAAGACATTTTTAATATCCAGTTGACCATGCAGACGCAACAATTTTTATTGAATTGTTTCGCAAACGGAATAATCTCTAAACAGAGCTAGATACAAAAACTTATCGTTCTTCCAAAGGTCGAAAGTTCCCGCTAGAAAGAGGCTACTGCCATCTCTAATCTTCCTATGTTTAAAGGTGAAAATAGACCAGGTACGCATTAATAGCGAAATTACAACTGAGCAAACACCGATATATGGTGTTTGGTGAACGAATGAAATCAGTATCAAGGCCGAATGACGCCTACATCACTAAATGCATGATGAAATGGGACATTTTTGTTGTTGCTGCATACTGCAAATAATCTTATTCGCATAACTAGAAACGATTTCAATTTTCTGCGAGCATTGCTTTTATATGAATTAATACCGTTAAATGTTAAATTTATTGAGAAAACTTGAAAAAAAGCATACAAAACCCATTAAAGATAAGCGCATTATGTACTCGACTATGTTCGCTTTAAAGGACCACACCACATTTTTCACGGTCGCTAATGGAGGAGGTCGCTTAAAAAAGCTAAACTTTGTATGGAGCAAGGAGTGATTTAGTGGTCGCTGGTCCGATAAACGCTTAGTACGGAGAACAAATGAATGGAAACCAACTCCGATCCCGAAAAAATCGGTCGTTATGAAAGGTGGTGGTTGCTTAATGCAGGTGGTCTTTTAGACAGGTTTCACTGTTAAAATGATTGGTCATATTTCATTGTGCCTATCGAGACAGTTTCAATTTTCGTTCGTCTTCATCATTTTGACAATTGAAACTTGAGATGTATGCGCTATTGAAGAAACGCATCCATTCTTGAACGCAATTGCCAATGTTAAATATTAACAACACATCATCTATTCATACAATTAATGAAAGAATTTATCATTTACCCGTCCTGACCAAAGCCGTGACACATATTTAACGATAAATAATGAACAGATCTGGATAGAATCAGACATTGATCTCTTCTGTTCACTTGACGCAATCAATGACATGTTCAATGTTGAAAGTGGATACGGAGCTTGAAGACGATAGGGAAGACGAAAGCGCACATGTGTGGACATAGCCATTCGATTGTTGATAATTTTTTAACTTTTTCAAATAATTTCTTAACTTTTTTTTTTAATTCAACGACTATTTTAACATTTCCATCTGTTCCTCTGAGAGCTCTCTCACAACTGTGACGGTAGTCCGAGATAACTACAGATACGACTACGAGTGATTATTGGACTGCGCTTCTATTCTGTGATTTGGCAAAGAAACAATGCAGATTGATTTTAATGCATGATTTAAGTTTGCACTTAATGCGTTGATTTTGTAGACAAATAAAGTGATCTGATTAAAACGAAATCTATCCATCAATCAAATAATGATTTTTTTAACCACACAAAAACTCGTTCTCACCAAATTTTCTTTAAATTAAAAAAAAAATTGTCACACTCAAAACAAAACAATACTTTGTACGCGCACGAGTTGTGTATCTAATTTCGATGAACGAAAATGAGGACTTAATTCACCAAATACCAACAACTACAAATTAATCAATTGCACACGGTTAAGTATTTTTTCTTTATTTCACATAATTTTTCTATTTAATAATGATGTAAATTTATATCAATTTGATTGCACAGACAACAGATATATACAAACGTAATAAATATAGAAAAGCAGGTTTCTCGCTTCATTCTTTCGTTTTGTCATCTTATCACCTTGACGTTTTCAATTATGTATCTTATATCATATAAAGCGATGAGATAAGCAATGGAAATAACGAACATTTTTTTAACAATCACATACTATAATGATGTATTTTTTTAAAATAAGTATCTCTCATCAGTAACGCACGTATTTCTCGGGCAAGCAGAACAATGAATGATACACCACTGATATTTAGACTAGTGAATGGTATATTTTGTCGAATTCAGACCGAAAAAGTTTACCCAAATGTTGGACAGGGCCGGATTTCCCATATGGGCAGCGTGGGCGTGTTGAGGAGCAGCATAGTTCTGACAATCTCATATTTTCTATTGATTTAAGGTTCTGTGGAAATTCTAGGAACACGACAGTGAGTTTTCCAGATTTTTTCCGCCCTAACGACATCTACTAATTTCTGCCCCCTTCCTTTTTTTATAATCTGACAATTTTTCGATTGATCCTTGATTCCCAAATGGTTCGATATGACTGACTAAAAGAAACGATCAATCGCTAACACTTCTAAAATCGGTAAAATTTTCTTTTTCCTCTGAACACGAGACGTTATAACAGGGACGTAGTCCGATGAGGGGTTCATGAACCCGGAACCCGGACCTCATGAGGTCCGGGCCCCTCCCGTTCACGTTTTGATAAGATAATTTTGAAGAAGATTAACGTCTTTTTAGCTCCACTATTTTATTATACATCATTACTCATTCATCCAAATGGCAGTCTATTTCAGAATTTAATATTATATTTTCCAATTGTTTGCTTGTAGTAAGTGCAGCTAGCAGTGGCGGGGTGAAAACTTCTAATTATGGAAATATTTCCCATTTCGCCTTAGAGTTTTGGTTTTTTGAACTTTTCGCTGCAGGGGTCCTGAATGTTGCTAAGAAATAATTTCAGAACGCGATGAGGAATTGTTTAGCCATAACCCGCTTCTGGGTTTGATCATTGAAAATCCAATATGCAGCATAATTGAGGTATCAAGCTTACACCTATGGCTGGGTGACCAGACATAGCTCTTTAGGTGGATATGTCCTGCTTTGTACCATATTGGTTTCAGGAAAACTCGACCGAGTTGACCCAAATGATGGAACATGCAGTTACAATCAAAAATCTGCCCTATTATAAGTTGGAGCTGTAATATTTTGTTTTTATTTTTTAACAATAGAGCCTATTGAAAAAAAACGAACAAAAAATAAAGTATTTTTTTTTGTGAAAATTAGGCGGTAAACGATCTAGGCGTAAATCTTCCTTTCGGCGCTCTTAAGAAAACCCTGAAAAAGCCTTACCCTTAATTTTTAATTTAGCATCTTTGCTACTAGTTATTATACCATTCTAGCAAAGGAAACTCTAATCTTACAAAAATACACTGTTAATTTTCAATTCCCCTTAAATTATTTCGGGACATTGTAATTCTTTGTGTATCTGTATACCTGTTAAAATTGACCTCCACAGAACAGATTTTTTTTAAGATTAGGTTTTCATCCTACTTATAGAAAACAAATAATACTTCCTTCGACAAACAAATTAAAATGATAAACCAAATATTTGGTAAAAATGGCAGCAATATTTTGAAACAAAATCTGCAATCTAAACTCTAAAACTCAGCTCCTAAAACTAGTTAGCGCCTGCCAAACCATAAAGCTTAATAAATCGTAAGTGGTAAGAGTAACGTATTTTAAATATTTTTTTTTTAATAAATATCCTCGAGTCTTATCTAGTTTTGTCTTGCTGGCACATAAAAACCCAAAAGTATGTCCTCATCACGGGGCAGTTTTAGGCGTTACTTACTATGAATCAAATGCTTGGACTCGGCACTATTTCAGATATTATTTCGTAAGACGTAAGGCCTAAAATTTATCCACTCCAGAAGCATAGAATGGCTTGGTAGTTCAGTCGAATCAATTTCTTAAGAAGTGAATCTTCTACATGAAAACATCAAGAATTAACTATGGCGCCTGGGATAAAATATTACAAAGAAGGTGTCACACCTTTTTGCATCGCTAAAAGAAGAATATCAGGACTAGAACACATAAAGCTTTCCTGTAATGGTAGGTTGATATTAAGGTATGAACGGCTGCGAAAATATCCATATTTATTGGGGTTGCGGAGGAATCAGTAGACTGTTGTGACCTTTGCTACCATTTTCCCAAAATCAAACCAGCCACAAACTAACTTATTTGGAAAAAAACGAGACCGAGGTCGAATCGTGCGAATAGCACGATGAGTGTATACCCTATACCCATGTACACACCTAGAAGGCACGCAAAACCCAAAATATTCAATTTCAATTTTTTTTTTGTGGGGGAGGGAGGGCTAGATGGGTCGGACCTGACACATCTTTATTGCCTTGTCAAGGCATTCAACGGCTACCATTTGATACTAATATGAAGTTTTTCGTGATATTCTATCAAAAGATATGGCTGAATATAACTTTGTAGGGGAAATAGCGGTAGGGGTAGTCGGACCTACTCCACTTTCGATCAACTCAAAGTATATGTCAGAATGAGACATTGATCAAAATTTCAAGCCAAGTTATGGCCGAATTCAAATATCAAGGAGGGGTAGTTTGTATGGGAGGTAGGGGAACCCGTTGTCCGATTTGGCCCATTTTCAATACCGTTCAAGATTTTAGCAAAACAAACATTTGACGAAAATTTCAAACCGCTAGCTTCATTATTTCGGGAGTTATCGTGCTAACAGACAGACACACGGACAGACAGACAGACAGACATGGCATGTAGTCTGTAGTCTGGCTGGTCTAGCGGTTAGTGCGCACACCTTCGGTTCACAGGGTCATGATATAACATATATAAATAACACTGCTGAGCGTGATGCTGATCTCATTACCTCAACAAAAAGCAGATAAGATCTTGGAAATAGGATGTCACTAACACATCCTGCGGCCTTAGTCCAATGCTGGATTGTCGCGCCTGTTATTTTTAATATGTAGAAAGTGGTGAAGATAATTCAAGACCAGTACTAATAGACATTCTTCTTCTAAAAATGATTCCTAGGTCGTTTGTCTAAAGCAGAGGAGCAAAAAGTGGAAACCTTATCTAGGCTGCTTTTAACAAACACCACATACTAATAACTTTTTCTTATCTGTGCAAACACATAACACAAACTCTTCTTCTTCTTCCTTGCCTCGTTCTTTATACCGCTCAATGGCTTCGCGTTGCTCGACCTGCGGTGTAGGCACATCGCCCGTTTTGGCAGTAATATCTCAGCATATTTCTATAGGCAGCTCTATCTTGGATCGTGTCATCGCCGAGACCAATGCGTTGTTGTTGCAAACACAACAAACACAAACTAATAGGCGCGTTTTATTGTGTTTATCCCGTGTGGGTTTGGGTAGAACTTTATATAAAAAAATGACAATTACCCAGGTAAAGCTCACGCGTGCAACTACCCTACACGGGATAGAGCTTAGAGGAATCAAATGTAGATGGCGGACACATAGGGAAAATATGAGGGAATTTGTTTTTTCAAACCAAATGTGAGAGTTTTTCTCATAATGAGAAAAGATTTTGCAAAGAAATAATCATATTTTGCGATAAAATCCACCAAATCTACAAAATTAGCCAATGAGTGTGAGTCAAAGATGCTCAAGAACTGTCAGATCTCAGCTGTTTGGTCTTAACCGCGATGTTTTTTTTGGATTCAGATTTAACCCCGATACAAAAAAACGCGGCTAATATAGATTTAATAGAAGTGTCATCACCTCTCTCTTCTCTGCTGGCTATTTAGTAAAAACATACAATGTTTAGTGGTGGCCCGAGCGATAGCAAAGCTCGTTGACCACTAGAGCTGACTTTGGGTATAGAAGGAGTCTACGTCACTTCTTTCATTTAGTAGATATTAGATTAGTAGATATATATAATGTTTAAAATTAAATAAATTAAAGAACATTTGAACACATCATTTGCAATTCTAATTCGTAAAACTTTTTTTCCTCGTGAATTTTTTTTAGATGAGTCCGTTAATTTTTTTTTACATTTTGCTTCATCCCAACGTTTTGCATGACAATCTTTTTTTTGTTATAGAATGTATGTTATAGATATGCTATCGGTATTGCTAATTTAATATTCAAACGGTAGTTCCAAATACAGAATAAACAATTTAAGTTGATAGGTTTATATTTAAAATTTATTATGACTACCAAACAAATGTTTGAAAACCAAATTGTCATAATTCTTAAAATGATTTAAGCTGATATTTCCAATTTAAAAACTGCATTCTTTGCAAAAATGAATAAAATGACTATTTTAGCTAAAATGTATTTTGTTTGTTTTTAAATGGTGTTTATTACTAGCGAATAGAGGAAACCTAAATCAAAATAAAAAAAATCCACAATCCCATAATGGATAATTTATTCTGGCATTTCACATTGCATCTTTGATTACCATAAATTGAATAACTAGCGTAAATATTGAAGGTCGTTGTTCCAATAGCTAGTTTGATGTCTATATTTTTTTTTTTGAGAGATGTTTGGATAGGTTTAATTAGTCTATCTAAAATGTATTTTTAGGGAAGGCTGCGGTTTTAGTCGTCTTTTTTCTGTCTTGTGAAGTCATACTCAAGTAGCAATCAAGTAACAGTGAACGTTTCGGAAGGCATGATTGATTGTGGAACATATAAATTTCCTAGATTTGTGTACATTTGGTAGTTGCAATCATAGCTAAAAATGTAAAAAAAAATCTTGAAATTTTTGTAGGAAATACGAATTGAATGGCACCTTACAGGAAGAGAGTCAATATTGCGTTAATCATTCTTAATGCCGTATCTAATCGTATAGTACATACTACCGAGAAATGAACCTGTTCACAAAGATAACTCATTGTCCAGACCAGACGAAAAAAAAACTTCACTAAAGCAAACCTTTCAATAGCAACATTTTCTACAAAACTTGTCTTCAAAATTGTGTTTGAACATCCCTACTGCATGCAATAAATATAGAAAAACGGGTTTCTTACTTGAATCTTTCGTTTTGTATAAAGAGTGGTTAAAAAACGTTTTATTTATTTTAGTTTTGTTTTATACATATATTTTCAGCATTTGTAGTTTTTCACTAATGCTTTGATTAATTTCTGTTATAATTTTGCAGTACACATATGTATGTATTTTGTATAAAGATTTTTAAAATTTCGACTGCAACCATTTTTCTCCATTTCACTTTCAGTTGAAAGTCATTCAGAAACAACAAATAATATTGACTTAAATAATTATACGTATAAATCAAAATACGAAATTATGACAAATCAATTGATTTCTCTATGGATGGAAAAAACCTACTGAACAAATAAACAATTACCAAGCAAATATCAACAAAAATAGAAAGCTTGTCAACGTAGAAAATCTTGCACATTCGATTATTCGTATCTAAAAACAGAACGGATATTTACAAATATAAAATACGAGTAAGTATACATGCATAGGCATAGTAGGAATTACCGTATTATAGCAATGTTTATTTATACCCACACGGAAATTATTCTGCAATATATTTTTAATTTAGGGTAGAAATCGTTCCATATTTTAACGATTAATCCAATATAACTTGAATTACCTACGCGTACAAGTATATAAATAAAAGTATATATGGGACACGACAACGACGGCCGGTGCCGGCGCGGTGCTCTTGGAATTCTTCTACTAGAATGGGAAGCTGCGATATGTAAAGATCAGGTTCATGAACTTGGCCGCCGCAAGTTAAATTTTTGCGCACGTCATGCCATAATAAGAAGTCAAGACTAATTGCCTCTCGAAATATGCAAATATGTGGTTGAAAATTATTTGCTCACTGCACGGATGGGCACATTCGTATGGGCTTCTTTGAGACGATCTGACTTACTTATTTCACTTGAGCATATATATTTACATGTGGAATGGTAGGTGGAGTGGACTGCTGGTCGTATAAGATCGCGTCATACTAAAGATGAGCAGCACGGTAATAAATCGATTAACATCAAATTATTGCCGGTAAAAAGCAAAAGTTTAAGAGATGAGTATAAAAAAAGGGAAAACTGGTTCATGTCGAAAGAATTTATGGACAGTAAGAATGGGGTTTAAAAATTGTTTTTCGTTTTCTTTAGGAGTCATATAGTCCAGTCAAAATATCCCAATTGAGGCCTCCAAATAGAAAAAAATAGAGTAAAGCTAATTTTTGTTATTTTTCAATCAGTGGGCTCCCAGGAATCTAAAACTCATTTTGCTAAAAAAAAATTGATCGGAAAGGTCCAAAAAAGGACAAAAAAGGATACTCTTTAATCCTTGACCGGAGGTCGGCATGCGGGGTATCATATCAAAGGAGACGCCGAGTACATTACATATCCGGTATTTGTTTCCTGTTTCAAGGACCCTCGATGGAATAAATCGAGCTTAAATGGAAAATTATCGTGTTTCCGTGTATCATTCAAAAGCCATAGCTACGAGAATATTGCAAGTTGTCACTACTTTTCTTTTTTTGTCCTTTTTGGGACCTTTCCGATCAAATTTTTTTTTTAGCAAAATGAGTTTTAGATTCCTCGGAGCCACTGATTCGTTTATGTATTTTAAAAGTTACACAAGGTCACGCTTTCCAAACTAAATTTTTCGGTCAATTTATTTTTAAATTGGAATAGTTTTTTATTTAAGAGTTTACCATATAATGCGGAAAGGGACGCATTTCATCAGATTATTATTACATATATGAGTGGGATAAAATTGCAGAAAATACTGATTAAGTTTTTTATTGCTCAACAATAAAGTGGAAACAAGCCCAACATTTTTTAAACATTATGATTGTAGCAGAAAATTTCATTGGTGGATAGAGGGCATGTAATAGAAATCTAGAACAACAATTAAGTTTACCGTCAGTTTAAATTATCGATAGCAAAAAAATTATTATAAAAGGTGTAAAAATTCGAACATCTTTTAACGATAAATGGAACCTTAGCTTAGCCTTTTACTCCTGATTACATTCAACTCGCCTAAGAATTCCGCTTTTTAAACCGTAGCTAGTCTATACACAAAGTTTTTGAGCTAGGCTAAGAGTTAAACCCGGCAACATCGGCCAGAGGGCACGCGTCCCTTCCTACCTCCTGGCTACGCCCATAATTCAATTCAAATTTGAAAAATTAGGAAGAAAGAACTTTGGTGTAATATCAGGGATTTCTTCACGCATTTTATTCTAGAAGGCAATCATCCTTTTCTTGCACGGTTGTGCTCTTCTTCCGTATAATTCTACTGTGGAAACACAACTAAGGAAAAACCACTGTTTTTCCAGATTTGCATTCTTCTTATTTTTTCATCTGGGTCTTCAACCTCTTAGTCACTATCTGTGGTTACGCCATTCACTATGAACCAATACCGTGACGAGAGTGCACTGAAAAGATTTCGAAATTTGTTTTCCTGTCGTTCAGTAAGTATAGTGGTCAAACTGCAGTATTACTCCATCATTGTTCGCAGAAACACACGAGAAATGGGTGGCGTTGACATATGGGTCCTTTCTGGAAGATGAAATCTATCCTTGCCTTCTAAGGCCGCACACACAGGCAATCCATAAAATGGATTTTTATTCTGCCAAATGAGCCCATACATGGGCGGATTTTAATCCAATAAAATCCATGGATAGACTGTTTGTGGCCGCCTTATGCCGCAGAACATTGATTTTCAATAAGCAATTTCTCTGACAGTATTAAATTTTCTTAAAATAGGGTAAACACGATCACTGAAAAAAGCGACTTATAATTAACTGTTATCAAAAAGCTAGTTAAGCAAAATATAAATTAGTATTTTGCACCACAGCCGCTCAGTGGTGGTTTCAGTGGTACTTGAAACAACCTTCTGGACATTGATCTGACTAATGTCTCGAGGGATGAATCTTCAATTTGGTCCCAACAACGACGAATCTCGTTCTCAAGCTCCGTTACTGTTTCAAATTGAATTTCTTTAGCATAAATTTTGCCCGAAAGTATTCCCCACAAATTTTCCATTGGGTTTAGGTTTCAGCTACATGCTGGCCAGCCCAATAGAGGTGGACCTTTTTTGGTAAACTAGGCTCTACTTTCCCTAAAAACATGAATAGGACCGATATCGTGGTGGAAAGTCCAGTTCTGCTCATCATTTTCTTCCAGGAGTGGGATCAAAACCGCTCCCAGCATTTCAGTATAATTGGTTGAGCTCGTTTGCGTTGTGACCATGCATAATGGTAGCTTCTCACAGCAATTAAAAGCCCCCCAAACCATTAAACTGCCACCACCAAAATTTCTTTTAAAGCGTTTAACTTCTTTTTTATTTAAATTTTGCCAAATTTGTTTGTTAAATTTACCGTTAATATCAATTGTCTATGCACTACGTGCAATGTGTTCTTGAAACCATGTTGCGCTTAAAGAGCTTACATGTTATTAATAAATTGGCTTGTGCATCATTTGCAGATTAGGCTAATGAAACTGCATTCCCTATACACGGATAATGTTATAGCATATGTTTAATTTCAACACACATCTTCATTTATTCAATTACAGGTCCAATATATAAATTGCGAATCGAATGTCGATCTAAAAATCAACACCAAGAACTGCACCTGTGCCAACTATGCTTGCCATCGCTACTACAAAACGGTCAAGAAGCCAAGGTAGAATATTTATCTATTAAATAAAAAAATTAAATTTTCCTACCAGCGCAAATAAATTCAATGATATTAATGATCATACTCCGAGCTCATGTTAACATTTTGCTACTGATTTCCCGTCCCATTCAAGGATTTTCGAACGAAGTTGCGAAGATGTATGTTGCAGTAAGCAACGTATAAAAGGCAAGTCACTTCACGATGGTGAAGTTGATAAGAAAATTGTTGTCCGATCGGCTACATCATCATCATCAGCGGCAGCAGCACCGTCTTCAGCGACAGCAGGAGTCGTCTTGACCACCGTCAGCCATGATCGCGCACCACCGATGCATCCCGTCATCGGTTGTGGAGAAATAATTCCCGATAATGGTAGTGATAAATTAACAATACCTTGGATGGTTCAGATTTCATCGTCGGAAGGTCAGAATCGTTGTATCGGAAATCTGTTAAGTAGTCGTGCTGTGATAACATCTTTAAATTGCATCGATAAGTACGATTATAAATATTATTCAATTTATATTGGAATATTGATTAATTGCTGTATCACTGTAGAACAAATAAAATGATTGTGACGAGATTCAATGAATCGAACGTGGAAGCGGAGCCAACCGTTATTAAGGAAATTATTCAGGATGATCTCGTTGAAAAGAGTGTAAGTGTGATTCACAATTATTAATTCAAAAAAATGTATTTGCTCTCTTTTAGGTAATTCTAGTCTTAGACGAACCAATTGCCATTGCAAATAAAAAGATGAGCCCTTGTTTGCCTCAAGCTGGCCAACAACGAACAAGCTATCCTGCCTGCTATCTGGGATTGCCAAATCGGGTAGCCACTCGTGTGCGGCTGATGACAAAGGATGACTGTGATAAAGCTCTTTCTGGAGTTCAGACTTCAAGAAATAATATTTGTGTTCGCTTTGATTTGTCGGAGGAACAAGTAAATTGAATTTATTTATACATTAGGCCTGTTTTTTGGAATCCCGTGGAGTTCAAGGTAACGAAGCTTCATACAAAAAAAAATACTTATCACAATATTTTTTTTTTGTATGCGTTACCCAAACTACATGGAATGCACAAAAAAGACTCTATTAATTAATTTATTATTCTCTGAATGCAGACTAACATCATTTCCTTTTTCTATAGACTCATCCTGGTGCACCGTTAGTTTGCAATTGGGACGCGGCGTATCCAAACAATTACCAGATTATTGGCGTCCTAAGCGAACAAATTAATGATATTTTAGTATTTGATGATATCAATCGAATTGAACATATGATTAAGTTAAATTTAAATATTTTAATGTGATTTTATACTTTAATTTATACATTTTATAGAGATTATACTAATATTAGATAAATTGTCGTTTAAATTTTCAACGCATTTGCAGAACAAACTTCCACCCCACCCCCCGTCCCTAGCTCCGCCAATGCCTATGACATGACACCACATGTTTACCTGGATAATCTGTTGCTTACACCCTAGGCTACTTAAAGAAGTAGCATTCTTATCATGAAGGCAGCACTGACCTTGAATGCATAAAAAGGTGGTTTTGCATACTACCCGGATCACAACATCGGTCACGGAACCATCGGGACTGACTCGGACAAATACCCTGTAGCAATCACATAGTAACGCAAAATCTGTTTATCGTGTGACATTACTTAAAGAAGTATTTTCAAACGACAAAAAAAATCCGTAAAACATTTTCCGGAAAGCTTATAACATCCTTATAGAATCAACTTAAAGATGGTGGTATAAGACTTCGCTAAAACTCTCTCTAAACGTTAACCTCTACTACTCCATTAAATACTTCTCTATAGTGTGGGTGTTTTTTTCCTCTTTTTTCCTTTTTGGTCTCCGATTATTTTTCTTTTTTGTAATAAAATAAAATCGGAGACCAAAAAGGAAAAAAGAGGAAAAAAACCCCACATTTTAGAATGGTCAACGCAAAAAAGCCGACGATACACAATAATATTCTCTATAGTGTTTATTGGATGTCATAACACACACATGCAATAGTCTCTCTAAATCAACCGTTCTTAACCGGTGGTCCGCGGACCACTGGTGGTCCCTGAGGCGACCCTAGGTGGTCCGCGAAGCCTTTGATGTGGTTCACTCATAATCCGATACCACCATTCTCGAATTTCACGCAGCTCAATCTTAACTTTCTAATAGAAACTTGAAGGTTGAAAGCGGATGGGAGTCTGTTTTGACTGAGCAGGACAGACTGTTTTCATTGAGATTTTGACCGTTACGATGAAATGAAATATAGTCAAAATTTGTTTTAAATGCTTCTTTTTTAGGGGACGAACGCAAAATGATTGCGATGTACAATCATCGAGGACAGCCGAAAGCTTGATATGAATGTTCACTTTATGTGGAGTAGCTACGTGTCTTTATAGACTTGAGGGTTGTCATAATTGTAGGTAAACAGACAATCATGGTAATCCGGCCAGACCATAATGGTAATTTATATTGCTGAATTAAGATAATTAAGCTATTATTGATCTTCGGTGGTACTTCTAAATAGGGTTTCGACAGCTTTCTGTTGGTACAACATGAACCAGCTATGCCATATTTATAGGAGCTTATGTAAAAATTGTAAGAACTGTAAGGAAGGGCTTTATAATCTGATAAACAAAACTGAATTTCAATATTATGAGCCATCTCTCGATGAAACAAACCGAAATATTGGGCAACACCCTTTACGCAAATTAATTAGGGTTTTGAAATTCGTTCAGACTTAGCAAAGAAACGTGGTCCTACAAAGGCAATAATATCGAAGTTGTCGCAGAGTATAAGTACCTCGGCATATTATTTGCTAGTAATTTGTCAATGGAGCGACATCTTGCCGAAAAGTTAAAAGAAGCTAAATGGGCTATGAACTCAGTTTGGAAAAATTGCTTTACTAATGCAGACATTTCACACACAGCTAAGTATCATATTTATGAAGCGGTCGTACGATCAATAATGTTATACGGTTCTCAAGTGTGGGGAGGAAAAAGCTACGATGAGGCCGAGCGCATCCAGAGATATTACTTGAAACGTGTTTTTTATCTACCCATGACGACTCCAAACTATATGCTTCAGCAGGAGACGGGCTTAACACCAGTATTTATTGAGACGTTAAAAACGCATGTAAGCTATATAACAAAAGTGGGCTCCATGAGTGATGACAGGCTCCCAAAGAAGGTCCTTCTATATGCGATGGAGACGGAAACTCTTTTTTACACGGATTTCTTAGTGCTAGCCGAAAAACACCGTATACAATTTAGGTGGAATGGGACGGCCGATACAGCTCACTTGTTATATAGCTAAATCACCGACGTAAGACACGCTTCCGTGGAAGCAGCTTCAGAAAGTGCCAGATCATCACAGCATCGAGAGATCTATGTACAACTCAATCACGACCTTCAAGCGAACACGTATTTCCGAAATGATTTTGCTGCAAATAAAATTTCACTAATATTCAGGGCCAGGGGAGAGTTGCTGCCCCTCAATTATATTCCGCACAGACAAAATCTACCCATACTATGCAGTATATGCAATCTGAGAACGAGGGAGGATACGAGGCACTTTGTAGGTATATGTCCAGTTTTTAAGGAGATTCGAAGATTATGCTTTGGGAAAGATATATTAAGTGAGATGGAACTGAAGACACAACTAAACGGAGGCGATTGGAATAACTTATACAAATACTGTGATATTGCGATAAAATACCGACGAGCCATCATAAATGAGAGCATGTAAAGTTAAACTTGTTGAATCTAATAATTATAACAGAAAGAGTAAAACTGACGTAAAAAAAAATTAATTATTGATTTGAATTTGAAACATATAATTATTGTTATATAAATATTAAATTAACGTAAACAAAAACCATTATTTGTAGGGTTTTTACGTTGAACAAATAAAACACGTGCGTTCCGGTAGATGGTCTTATTGCGACTAACTTTTATTCACTCGTCTCATATAATCATTCACAAGATACATGGATAATTCACAGTAGAGTTATACTAAACAAAATAGTAACGAACAAAATTCAAATTCAATATTAATCATCTCCTACAACTCGGCCTTTCCTGATGAAGCGCTTGTCCCAAGTGTGTTTGGTGTCTCATCCATTTCCGCGTACTTCCGTATAAATTCGGGGGCATAAACGCCTTCAAAAGGTTTTTGACTCAATTGCAAATTAGGCACATCGGCGACCAAATATCGATCATGCGGCAAGACACGTTTAATGACATATGGGCCTTTAAATTTAGGAATTAGTTTTTGATTTACACCCGCAGTTGTTATTCGATTCCGCAACATGACGTAGTCACCTTCATTAAAACGTTTATGGGGTACGCGTTTTTCATCGAATCGGTTTTTATTATATATTTTGGTTTTTATATCCGCGTTTATAGCCGATGCACGAATAGATGGTAAATCACGATCAGTTGGATTCAACGAGTTTAAATATTCTCTCAGCTGATCAGAGACAAAATTCCTTTGATCAACTCCAAAAAGAACATTACTTGGTGTAGTCTCTATAGACCTGTGGTATGAATTATTCATTACGAATTCACATTCCGCTAAATGTAAGTCCCATCTATTTTCGTCATCACATAACTTAGCGAGAATTGATTTAAGTGTACGGTTCATCCTTTCGCACTGGCCGTTCGAACGAGGTGAAGCTGTAGCGTTCAGAATATGTTTAATCGAATTTGTAGCCATAAATTTCGAGAAGGCTAGCGATACGAAAGCTGAACCTCGATCAGAGATCAACGTTAGGGGAACACTATAGTGTCGGAAATACGATTTAAGACTATTCACGGCTTCATTTGAGTTGGTAGTCTTCGTAGCGTAAAGTTTCGTGAATTTAGTGAACGAGTCTACCACCAAGAAAATATATTTATTCTTTCGTTTAGTCATTTCCATCGGTCCAAAGTGATCGATGTGAATTGTCTCAAATGGAGATTTCCCAGTATCTGGTAAATGTAAGAATCCCTCACGTTTGCCGGACGGTGGAGAGTACTTAATACAAGTAAGACAATTTTGTATAAACGAACGTATTTTATCGCGACCATTAAACAAAAAATAAGTTTTCTCCAAATGATAAAGAGTGCGAACTAATCCTCCATGTCCAGTAGCAACATGGCTAGATTGTATGACGGAATGTTCCATGGTTTTGGGAACAACAAACAACCGCTTTTCGTTTTGACACTTATAAAGAAGATCATCATCGATCACAAAATCAGACTCCTCATTAGTCCCATTTTCAATATTTTCACGAATTATTTTTATTTTAGGATCACGCAGCTGATTCGCAGCCAAATCGATAGAATCGATTGCAGATACGTCGTGAATTCGACTTAGCGCATCCACGTGCTTCATCTGCTCTCCGTTCCTATGAAATATTTGAAATTGGTACGACTGAAGAAATAGAATCCATCTCGCGATTCTAGAGCTGATAATTTGTTTTTGGAAGGTCTGCTTTAACGCTTGACAATCCGTATAAATATCGAAATTATGACCATGTAAATAAACATGTAAACGTTTGATAGCATATATAATAGCTAACGTTTCTAACTCGTAGGATGAGTATTGACTTTCAGCCATAGTCGTTCTCTGGCTAAAATATTGCACAACACTTCGATTATTCGTTGTTAAGGAACGTTGAAAGAGTATTGCACCAAAACCGACAGTAGATGCATCAGTGTGTAATTCATGGATAGCGTTCCGATCGTAAATTGTGAGTACGGGGGGTCGACATAATATGTCTTTCATATTTTGTATTATGAGCAAATGCTCTTCGGATAACGAAAAAGTTCCTTCATCCTTAGAATTCATGAGTTCGTATAACGGTTTCGTCAACACGGCGAAATTTCGGACAAAACGACGAAAGTAGCTTATCAAGCCAATAAAACGTTGCAGTTTCTTTCTGCTATTCGGTAGAGGATAATCCTTTATGGATTGTACATGACGACTAGTCATAGTAATCTGGTTATTTGAAATGACGTATCCGAGATATTCTATACTAGACTTGACAAACAGACATTTTGGTGTTTGAATTTCCAGACCGTTCGTTTTAAGGACATCGAAAACCTGTCGTAAGTATTCTAAATGAGTTTCAACTGAATCCGTGGCAATTAAGATATCATCGATATAGATGAAAACGTTACCGGACGATATTAAATTTTGAAATAGACATTGGACAAATCGGGAGAAAATTGCGGGTGCGTTTGTCAACCCGAACGGCATGCGGTTGAACTCAAATTGACCATCATGGGTCACGAAAGAAGTCAAATACTTAGATGATTCATCTACATGGATGTGGTAGTAACCACTTTTAAGGTCGATTAAAGTGAAATAAAACTTGTCACGAAGTTGCGCTATATGGTCTTCGATTACTGGTAAGGGGAAACAATCCTTCCTTGTTATATCGTTCAAGCGTCTAAAATCAACGCATAATCTATTTTTCCCGTTTCGCTTTCGAACCAAAACTACCCTCGAACAAACCGGCGAGTTCGACGGTCGAATAATATTTGCGTGAAGTAATTCATTGACGAGAGACTTTGTAATTTCGCGATCCGAAAATGACTGTCTTGTCGGGTTGACTTTAAAAGTTTCGTTACGCGTTAATTCAATCGACATTTTATGTATTACCGGTTGTGTATTAACATTCGAGTTTTTATAATCGGCTATAATTTTTTCCACATTTTCTTTACATACCCGTGTTTTAGAATCTCCGATATCTAAGAGTTCCTCCGTTTCGTTGCAGAGTTCTATGTTATGAATGCCATTGTCATCTTCTTGTTTCGCCTGGCACAACTCGACTTTGCCACCGTCTACAATCATTCGAATTTTATTTTTCTCAAAAAACGATCGACCCAGTATCGCATCATGGCACAACGCTTCAGCGGGGAGGACCATAAATTTAACGTTATGTCTATAAGAATTAAATTCAATTTCGATGTCAATTGTACCAAGTACGGTCAATGGCGTAGCGTTTAGAGCCGTGAACTTGCGCGGATCTGTATACGGTTGGATGTCACAAAAAACTCTATCCAATTTAATAAAATTTTCCGGAGATCCCGTGTCAATCAGAACATTTACTCGAACGGTACGCCATTGATCGAAATGGAGATTTACACTAAATACAAAATTATTATCACTTATCGCATTAATATTTTGTTTCGCCGGACATTCTGTTGTTGCGTGTGATGTTTTATGGCACACCTCACATCGTTGCTTCCGTTGCGGCTTTCGGCAGTTAATCGATATATGTCCTGATTCAAGACAATTATAACACTTAATAGGATTTGGATGCTGTTGACGATCAGTCCGTTGTTTCACGTCGTGTCTGTAAACTTTCGGCGTTGTATCTTTCCTAGCAGTGTCGTGAGCAAATGCTGGCTTGTTTTTGGCGTTGTCTGTATTTGCTAGATATCGACGCATCGTTGCGAGAAATTCAGTCGCTGTCGCAAAATATGCTCCCGCAGTTGCTTGTTGCAACGCAGGATGTCGAAGCCCATGGCGAATATATCTAATAGTTGCAGACTCGCTGACATTCCCTTTTCGAGCGATGGATGACATTCGATGAAAGTATGTTTCCACTGATTCGTTCGGCTGGCGCTCACTATTTATTAATTTTATATGAGTTTCACCTTCGTCCATGTCATTCGGAAAATCTCGAAGCAACGCAAGAGACAGTGACGACCATGTAGAGTAGACAATCAAATGACTGTCGAGCCACGTTTTGGCAACTCCTTTCAATTTCGAAGGTACAGCCAATAATAACACGTTATCGGTCCAGCCATATTCGTGTCTTAACATGTTTACTCGTTGCACAAACTGTGCCGATGACAATGATGTATCCAATAATGGATTGAACTCAGGTAAGAGATCGCTTACCTCACGAACATTATGTGGTTGATGCGGTGTCAATCCATATGCGGGGACGGATGGAAATGTGTAACACAATGGCGATCCAACACTATGCGGCACATTCGGTGTGGACACAAACGGTGCGAAAACTTGTTGTGTCGTGTCAAAACCTGTCGCTGGTACACTCGGTGTATGTGTGTACACTGTTGACGTTGTATGTTGTGCTGGGAAATATGATGGCGGTGGACAATATGCCGACGGTAGCATATACGTCGTTGGACACGACTCACGAAAATAAGTTGTCGATGGATACGTTTCGTTCCGGGCCTGTGTGGTAATGACACTATAATTTGTCGTTGGTGTATCGGACGAAACCACTGGAATCGTTGGTGACGCCGTACCCGATCCTGTAATTTCGCCACTCGTGTCCACACTTGCCGGGAGTTTCACCATTTTTCGTAGCAACTCCGCCATCGACGAGATCTCAGCTCGAAGATCTTCCAACTCTGACCGACGCACCGGATCCTCGGCCAGCATGTCTGGGGAATCGACGGTGACTTCGTTGCACCCCAAAGCCTCCTCCAAACGCAGGATCAACTCTGCACGAGACCCCTTCGTTGAAAGGCCTCGTTTTTCCAGCTCAGCCTTCATGCTGGTTGTTAGCAGTGATGTAATGGGTACTAACATCACGCACGTTATGTTTTCGACTACAAACACGATATTACGTTGTCACTACACGACAGACGACACGTTAGAAAATGCCACACGACGCCGGGCAAATCCCACTTCTGAAATCTGTAGGGTTTTTACGTTGAACAAATAAAACACGTGCGTTCCGGTAGATGGTCTTATTGCGACTAACTTTTATTCACTCGTCTCATATAATCATTCACAAGATACATGGATAATTCACAGTAGAGTTATACTAAACAAAATAGTAACGAACAAAATTCAAATTCAATATTAATCATCTCCTACATATTTTAATTTTTGCTGTGAAAAAGTCAACAAAATCGGGCAGACGGCAATGCCATGCCTAATGATTGTTTTAGTATATTTATTTATATTACATTTTATATTTTAAGAATATTGAATTCCAATAAAACATCTATCTATCTATCTATCTATCTTAGCAAAATCACACCCAGAGTCCTTTGCAAGACGATCTCTGTCAGTCAACTTTTTCTGGATGATGGTCTTAAAAGCAGCAATATCCGTTTTATATCCGCGTTATTTCCACATTTTTCTAATCGAAAACCTCTACTGACAAGACAGCAATAAGTTGTGTTCCAAAGGTAGTTCGGTACAAGAGTTCATGATTTGAATCGTTCTTTTCACAATTGCAATTTGGTGGTCCGCAACAACTAACGAGTTTGATCAAGTGGTCCCTCGTGTGCAAAAGGTTAAGAACCACTGCTCTAAATTAACATACACCACTAATATTCTCCTCTAGAAGAGAATCGGTTGTGTTATTCCATCTTAATGTGACCTTCGTATTGTCATCCGATAAATTGTTCATCGTAGTTTTATAAAAGGATGGACTTTGTGATTTTTGAAAAAATTGAAGCTCATTAACTGCTCCGGAATACCAAGTTTCTTCAATAGAATTGTTTGAAGTCTTGCATGAAACCAACATTTCCTCACTCATTGTTAATTTCTGAAGCAATTAAGATTATCTCTGCGCAAAAACTGACTGCATTTTAATGACGAATGTGTGGATTTAATCAACGTCAACTGATTGACATTCCATTGCAGAAGATTCGATAAAGAATTGTTGAGCATTTCTATAGAAGCAACTAACTAACTAACTGTAGTTAGCGCGTAGGACGGACAATACAATAGTCATGGGTTCAATGTTAGCTGCGGTTTTTTTTTTTTAATTTCTTTATGCAAACGCGATAAAATTATGATATAAGACACATGATGTATGCCTATTTGAAGCATATTTAGTGCTAAATAAGGTTCTATTAGATTACAAAACGGCGCCAAATGCCATTGTTGGACTGTTATTCAGTGTTTATACCCTGTAAAGTGCCCTTATTATTGTTACAAGGGAACATTCTACGATGTATTATAGGGATCAAATTGTTACTTGGGTCGTCCAAAAAAATTGTCCCATAGTGTAATAGGTCTCGAAAAAACACTTTTTGAGACGTCAAAAGGACAAATCAAGTGCGACCCACTGAACAAACTTTATTTTATAGTGTAATACAACCTTTACATGGAGCAATGGACGATGGATGAAGCTTTCAGCAAGATGAAGTCACATCACACATTACCAGATCCTTAATAACACTTCTCCGCAGCTCTCGGCTGGGCAGGCTCATATTGAGGTTTGAGGTAAAGCCGCCTATGGGAACGGATCCCATAATAAGCCTATGATCCAATGAGAAAGATTATGCATTGCAAGAATTATTTTTATTTTAGCGGAATGATAATCCTGTGGAAAGATGAATCCTGGAATTAGACACAATCTTCGCCTATTTCGGCCAAGCCATTTTCTTCAAATCATATCGAAGCATTCTGTTTCGCACTTTAAGTGAAACTCGTGTACTTATTCGGAACGGGACGTAACGTAACTGGTGGTAACGTTACTTATCTCGTTCGAACTTTAAGTGCGAAATAGAACGCTTCCGTTAAGTTAC
Organism: Microchrysa polita; assembly: GCA_949715475.1. Lineage (NCBI taxonomy): Eukaryota > Metazoa > Arthropoda > Insecta > Diptera > Stratiomyidae > Microchrysa > Microchrysa polita. Next base: position 124,656,451 of record OX454415.1, on the reverse strand, counting down.
GTTCCGACTAGCTTTAGTAAATTTTGCTTCCGTACCGTGCCGTGCCATCTGTAAAGTTATATACAGCAACAGCTCCATAAGACTAACTTTGACAGGTGTTCGAAGCGGAATGGAACGACACGGAAGTATTCTGGCCATTCCTTCGGAACGGGACCTAAGGTCCTTCTTCCTTCCTCGTTCTTTATACCGCTCCATGGTTTCGCGTTGCTCGACCTGCGGTGTAGGCACATCGCCCGTTTTAGCGGTAATATCTCAGCATATTTCTACAGGCAGCTCTATCTTGGATCGTGTCTTCGCCGAGACCAATGCGTTGTTGTTGCTTTTTCATTTGACACATCCAGGTGTTCTTCGGTTTGCCTCTGGCCTTGGGTCCATCAAGTGGAACTTCCATTCATATCGCTTTCTTTGCGAGGTTCTCAGGCGGACGCCTTTGCACATGGCAATACCAATCCATTTGTCGGTCTTCGATCTTTTCGGTGATTGGTTGGCCTATGGACAAGCTGCCTCGGATGTAGCTACTCTTGATGTGGTCTCTTTTGGTTACACCAACTGACATGAGTAACATTTTCATTTCAGTCGCTGTCATTTCTTTCGCATAACCTTCATACATGGTCCAGCATTCTGATCCATACATGAGTGCGGGACGTACAACAGTTTTGTAGAACTTGCCCTTTAGCTTCAGTGGCATTTTCTTATCGCAGAAAACTCCTGAGTTCTCTCGCCACATCATCCACCCAACCTTTGTGCGATGTTTGATGTCATCATCGCATGTAGCTCCGCTGTTCACCATCGAGCCAAGGTATTTGAACTTGGTACAAGACTTAAGCTGCTCTCCTTTGACGTACATATCTGGTACCGGTGCATCTGGGTCTGAGAATGGGCACCATAAGAACTCAGTCTTTGTTATACTTACCCTCAGTCCATGCTCCTCCAGAATGTCACACCATTTTGTAAGTGCAGGCTGCAAGGTAACGATGTTTGGGCTACTGAGGACTATATCATCGGCAAAAAGAAGAGATATTTCTAGGCCGTTGGAGACACGTGTTAATATGTAGCACATGATGATGTTGAAGAGCAACGAACTCAATACACTGCCCTGGTGTACTCCGACATTCACCGGAAATTCTTCTGATTCAACGGCTGTGCATCTAACCTTAGTCATATAGCTCCATCATACATGTCTCGTATCATCCTGACGTATGCCTCAGGGACATTAAGTGCTCTTAAGGCCAACCATATCAGATCACGAGGTACTCCATCGAATGCCGTTTCCAAATCGATGAATACAAAGTGCAAGTCCGTTCGTGCTGGTCTATACTTTTCCATCGTAATACGAATGCACGAACGGGACCTAAGGTATCGGGAGGCAACGTAACCTATCTGTTTGGCCCTTTGCTCTTAACTTCATCCGCTAATCTGTAAGTTGAAGAGAACTTGGTATTTATGAAGCCTACTCCTCTTGAACTGGGACTTGTTGTATGTTGGCTTAAGTGCGAAACAGAACGTTTCCGATACGTAACGTTCCGTTCGTAGAACTCAATTTTGCTTCCGTACCGTACCGTGCCGTGCCATCTGTGCAGTTACCTACAATTCCATTGAACCAACTTTGACAGGTGTTGGGCACGGAAGCATTCTGGCCGTTCATTGGGAACGGGAGGTAACGTAAACATTTTTACCTGACTATCCTGAATTTCTCGTAGCCATCCAAAACTGCATCATTTGGAAGCAGTAGTGGAAGATGAGAGGATTTTGAGTGTATACTTCACAAGGTATACAGAATGACAGAAATTAAACCTTACTTTTCGTATTATTCGACGCAAAACAACGTTCAATTTAAATTATCGAAAATTGGCATCATGCGTGCGGCAAATCTATTTTGCCTGATGTTCCTGTAACTAGAGAAAAAATGATACAGGTATGAGGGAACTTATTCCTGAAAAATGTATTTCTTACTAATTTATCATACTGTAATGCGCCTAGTCTATACGTCAACCCAAATGGTATTGCCGTACTTGGCACCAGTGTCACTAGCGAGACGACTTGCTGGCCGTTGCTGGAAAGTGCATCACCGAAGTTTCCGGAACAGGGGAAACGAGTATATAAGGACGTCGACTAGTGTCGACGAGTCAGTATAGTTTTACTCGGGGATTATGTCGGATCAATAACTAGCGAGTAATTAGTGAAATTGTAAATCGTGTATATATCCGTGTGTTTTGTAATAAATAGTGTTACAGTAAAGCGAGTGTTATGGTTGAAATACATTTCCCGCGTCAGCATCAGCATCGGCAGAGGCATCGGAATCAGCAGAAAAATTTCAATTTAGAACACACGCATTTGCCTTTGATGACCCACATTGACAGCAGAAGCAGACAAACGGACGGCGAGAGCTTTTGTAGTGGCCAGCAGACAAGCATTGAATCCTTGTCGAACTCCACAGTCAACTACAAAGCAGTGGCTTCGACATCACGTAGTCATTCAATCATCTTTAGTTGTTTGAAGGATAAGATTTCTTACTACAGTCTTGACTCGGTAATCCGGTTTATCTATAATCCGAATATCATGCTAGTCCGGATTTCGGCAGCTATTTTGATTCTAATCTGGATATTTGAGATTTTCAGTGTGTAATAGCAAATTTGGAATCAGTAATCACTTATACGGGACGGTTTTACAAATTATATGATGCTGCTGACTAATTTCAAAGGAAAAATGACATTTATCGGCTTTTGTTGCACTTTTTCATTTATTTGGACTGTTTTCTCCGGAAGAAAATGATGCGCTCTGAATGATCCGTTGGTCCGGGTAGTCCGGATTGTTCCGAACTATCGAGTCAAGACTGTAATTTCGGCTTAGGCCACGGCTCTACTTATTTATTGTAATTCATTTTACTTACCTCAATATTCATTTAAATTGAAACATATTTTTGTCAATTTTCATCTACTGATAAGATTTACGTACAATCGGAATTGCCCGCGCATAAGTGGTCCCAAGTTCATTTATCATTGGAAGTATGAGCTGCAATCTATTATCTGAAGAAACTGAGCATTCAAAATCTAGCAAAATATAACAAAAAGAATAGCATACACAAAATTCGAAACGGCAAAAACCGCCAAACTTTCTATCCGAGAACATTTTCAAACACTGGCGCTTCATTCTTCTACTCGACTAGAGCGACACGGAGAAAACATGCAACTTTCCATAATCTTCCCATAAAACGACTACAATATCCGTCTCGCTCGCTCGTTCATAAAATTTATAGCTCGGCTATTCGCCGTCACAACTCACAAAATAAAAATATGGCGAGCACGATATCGACGACGTGTTGACCGTTGTCTACTGCTTATTACAAACTACTCGCGGAAAAGTAGTTGTTAGTGAAAAGTGTAAACAGTAAATTCTGAACAATTCAAGTGTTGAATAAAAGTGCAAGCAGTGTAATTTGTGCGTGTAAATCAACCAAAAGAATTCTTTCGGCGAACAAGTCCGCGGACGTCGTCGGGTGGCACATAGAATTTTTCGTTTTTTGGAAAAGTTCGCGAGCTCGCGCGAGTTGCTGGTCAGGTCCGATTCCTGTCTGGTTCGTGGGGTCAAATAAGTGGTTTTCGTTGGGAGGATTAATTTTTTCTGGATTATCGACACGACAAGACTGTACCATGGAGGCTATTGCCAAACACGATTTCACAGCCACCGCCGACGATGAGCTGAGCTTCAAGAAGTCACAAGTGCTTAAGGTGAGTTTTTGTCTGTTTGTTGATTTTTTTTTGTGCCTAGTGCTGCTCCGGCGGCTGCCTTGAATTGTGGTGTCCGACATATAGGAAAAAACTCGTCTATCTGCCCGGCCTAGGCAAGTGTGTGACTCACTTGCGGGATATTATTCAGTTCGTTTCGCTGGAATCTCTTTTCTAAGCACACGACCAAACCGGCTAGTCACGGGGCAACAGCCTGGTCTGGCCGCCTGGCTTCGCGATTACCAGTTTTGGGATTAGTGCAGTAGACAGGACACACATTGTATTAATGCATCGCGTCGCGCGAGACCGTCTACTTGGTCATCCCATGCCCATTAATTCTATAGCCACCTCGCGAACAGAAGCCATTGACGATCGCGGATTGTGGATACGAATCTGCATACACGAAAAATTATCTTGTATTGCTCGTCCCATCCGTACCGCGATATTGGCTGTGCATGGAATGCGGTTACCAATAATTCGATCGTGTGTGCATTTTCATCTCCCTCGCATGTGTATAGTGTGGCAGTGGCCCAGGCAGGTCGCGAGACGACCAAAAAAGCTAAACCGATCAACGACCAGAAGCAGAAGAAGCACCACGATCCGAATCTGATTTGAGCAGAGTGTACTTCTCGTCCGTCAGCAGATGGTGGTGCGAGCGTCCAGTCCAACTATAATGTGAAGAAATAGGCAATCCGATCAGCCAGGCAGTGCGCCAACTCCAATAAATAAGAAAAATTCTAGTTCAGGGGTGCGCAAACGTTCTCCCATCGGCTTGGATTGTTGTTGTCAATAATTTGTCTGTGAACTTGTTGTGTTCCGCTTGGAAGATTTTTCTTCCCATTGTTGTAAAATGATAGGAAGGGTCGTGTAGTCAACAAGAATTGAGTGTTTTCGTTTTGATTTCAAGTTGTGTATTAGAAGGTGAAGTTCATTAGTGGAACTTGAGAATTACGTAAACTAAAATATGATATTTTTCATATAAATAAATAAAAATAACAGGCGCGACAATCCAGCATTGGACTAAGGCCGCAGGATGTGTTAGTGACATCCTATTTCCAAGATCTTATCTGCTTTTTGTTGAGATAATGAGATCAGCATCACGCTCAGCAGTGTTATTTATCCCCATAAATGGGTACTCGTTTAACATCTGAGTGAGATCATAGTCCGTCACAAGCTCGTGAGTTCGAAAAACACCATGACCCATGGTGAGATTCGAACTCATGACCCTGTTCACCGAAGGTGTGCGCACTAACCGCTAGACCAGCCAGACTACTATTTTTCATATATGTATGCAAAATACATTAAATTTTTTCTTGGGTATTCATAAGGAAGTATCCATATAAGTATAAAGATCAGCAATCATACTGACCGATATGCGCAGATCAGATAAATGTAAAACAATCATAATCTAACTGGGCCCAATCTACCGCAACACTGAATAATCTGCACTTGTGTTCCAGTCAAACACAACAGTAGACGTCTGATATTACATGGTGTTACAGCCGTTTTCTATAATCACCTTTTGTGCTTGACAAGGACGAAACTCAGGCCTATAAGTTTTGAGCCTAAAAAATAGAAACCAAGATTTGGAAAATTGGGAATTTATTTCTCAATATCCTTTAAGCTCAATAAATTTAACACAGTGATTTTCCAACATCTTTAAGGTCGATCCACACTTTTCAGTCATCAGTCACAGTCATTTCCCATACAAGTTGATGGATTGTCAGTTAATTTATTGACGGGAAATTACGAGCAGCAGGTCGTAGCTCAATTCGCCAGTTTGACCGTGGCGATGGTGAGTGTTGTGCCGGTACGTTGTCATGGAAGAAGAACACGTTTTTCTTCGGCAAAGGAGCCGTTGGTTCTGCAAATCGGCCTAATAATTCGGCGTAATAGAACCTTGTGCTTCGATGTCGATGTGGATGACACCTTCAATCGACGGGCTGTCAATACAAGATCGTGGATTTTTGTCACACTGTACTTTGTGGCAGTCTTTTTCGGGGTACCGCTCTCTCTGGTTTCTGTTAACCCCTTGTGGGACATTAACTACGCCTACTTTCTACCTCGTTCGGTTCTTTACCTTTAGGTCTGACCACCTCGCTAGGTCTATCCTTAGCGCACATAGACCAGGTCCGTTGTGTTACCACCGGGATAATCATGCCAACATGTTACCGCCTAAGCTTAAAACCAGTCCGTGCTATATTTGAAAACTAGAAAACAGCTTCACTTCTCTGCCAAGGCCGGGCAGTGCCAGAGAAAGTGAAATACACTCTTTTCCTCTTCTTCATAACTTCTACAAAAGTCATTGTGAGAAATTCATAGTCTTCTGGCGAGTTCCCCAATAGGGCAATAGCCCGAAATTACCACCCCGACGACACTACGAATATGTTTCCCGTACAGTGATAGTATAGTGGAGCGGAAAGCGTCAAATTTAGATAATCTTTGCCACCATAGGTCCATATGGCGTTAGTTCTGCGTTCTGCAGCGGCTTCAATTATTGCAGAGCAAGCGACAAAAGTCAATTTTATGCATTCGTGGTCGCCTTCGACACTACTAGCTATGCTATCACGGGCCAAGTTGTCCGCGCAGCGATTTCCTGCAAAGCCTCCATGGCCCGGTATGCAGCATGTTGTGGTATTGAAGACGCAAGCCTTCTCTCTGAGTAATGAGCGGCACTTCTTCACTTTTTTTTTGTTGTCAACGCTGACTCCAAGTGATCGAATTGCATCCTGATTGTCAGTATACAAAATCTACAAACGTCGCTTCTAGTGCTTCCAGTTTCCATAATCGCTGTGACCTCTGCTTGGAGGACGCTACAAAAGTTCGGAAGACGAAAAGACAAGTAAATGTCCAATTCCTTCGAGTAAATATCTATACCAACTCCTGTGTCCTTTTTGAACCCATCAGTGAAGATTGTAATCGATCCACTGGCCAGGGGTGTGGTATTGTCCCAAGTTTTCCTTATGCTATAGTGGTTCCTACCAAAAAAGTATTCAGGAACAGTGTAGTCAGTCGCCGGTGGCAGGGTAAAGTTGCATTGGCTCCTTGTAGGTCCCAATATTGGGTCGGTTTACCAATATTTTTTGAGGATATAACCTACAGATTGCCATTTCCGCCTTTTGAGCGCGTATCCAATCGAGGCCTGTGACATTTGAAATAACCTTCGGCCAGCGGAAAGCTTACCCTTGAGTAAAACGTGAAATTGGGCTCCCTGGTAGGACTCCTTGCTGATGGAAAATATATTATTTGGTATGCCTCTCCCACAATAGCACTCCAGTTATACTCCCGGTCATCATTATCGAACGCAGCTCTCAAAATCAATGAAAATGAGGTGTAATGGGGATATCCACTCAGCGAAGAGCGTTCATATTGTCGATTCACTTAAAGTGCGATCAACTTCAGCCTTGAACCGGTTCAAACCTGATATGGTCCTTTGTAAAATATATTAAATAGACTTTAAAATAAGCGCAACTCGTAAAATGTTTTCTATGTATAAATATTGCTTTTAAATTTTAACAAAATATTCTTTTAGTGATCATAAAAAATGGCAAACTTTTTTATTTGTATCCTTTTTTGTGTATTTAACACAAAGGTCCCTTTTGAGCCCGATAATTGTTTGACATTATAGTCGCATCCTGTCGGCCTTCTGGTATCGGTTTTTATACCCTTCGCTCATAGAGTGAAAGGGTATATTAACTTTGTCATGAAGTTTGTAACGCATTGAAGGAAGCATCTCCGACCATATAAAAAGTATACATATATGATCAGCATGACGAATCGATTGGGCGATGTCCGTCTGTCTCTCTGTCCGACTGTCCGTCTGTTGCAGCGCGTTTTTCTCGGCTTCTATAATAGCTACCGAGCTGAAATTTTGCACACGTGCTTCTTATTGTTGCAGGCTGCTTGTATGTTCGATTCACCCAAATTGAATCACTGGGTCATGTGGCTGCCATACAAACATAGCTCCCCAATTTGAGTTCTTCTAAGAAAAACTTTTTTATTTGTGTACCAATTTCAACCAAATTTCACACAAAAGTGTTTCTATAGATAACACAAAATATATGTAAGAATGGATCAAATCGGACCATGGGGTCATGGGGCTGCCATACAAACTTAACCCCCCAAATTAGGTTCTTCTAAGAAAAACTTTTTTATTTGTTCACCAATTTCAACAAAATTTCACACAAATGTATTTCTGTTGATGACACAAAACATATGTAAGATTGAATCAAATTGGACCATGGGGTCATGGGGCTGCCATACAAACCAAACCCCCCATATTGGTTTATCTAAGAAACATTTTTTTTACACCAATTTCACAAAACCTTCAATTAATGTGTCAAAACGAATAGAATCGTACTGTGGGGTCATGCTCCGGCAACCCCAATAAAATTTTTCGAGTAAATATTTTTTTTGCCCACTTATTTCAACCAAGCCCAAAACTTTTGTCAAGACGGAAGAAAAAGAATGAGGAGGGGGATTAAATACAAGTCATAAGTACGCCCGAAAAAACTTTAGCCCTAGCCCAAATTTCGGCCGCGCCTGAAATTAGCCTCGGCTCCGGAGGTTGGCGAGCCAAGCGAGCAGGGGGCGAAGCCCCCTAGTTTTCTTTTTAAGTCATGGTGGAATTGGTCTTTCTCTACTCATGAGCCACAATAGTTCCAAGATTTTTCGGAAATTTAGGCGATGAGTTTGTATATTGAATAATTTTAAGTTCTGACCTTGCTAATCATTGTTATTGGCTAATGGTCGTATCCGTCCTGTTTTTGGCAGGACAGTCTTGCTTTCTCGACCTTTACCTGCCAAAACGTCGAAAGTCCTGCTTTTGTCCGGATTTGTCCTGTTTTGGACGGCGTATTGGCGCCAAATTACAAATAATTTTAATGAAAACTTCACTTAAATTCCATAGAAAGGTACAAACAAATTTGTATGAATGAGCCTTCTTTCTGTAAGGTTTTCTTGTGAAGGCTTGTGAACTCATGTGATTATCGCTCAGCGATCGTATTGTTGCATCTGATTCCGAGCCCTATTTGCACGTGGTTAAATTCTTTGTCTCGACTATGACCTAAAGGAACATAGTTTAACTACGATCGCTGAGCGATCATCACATTAGTCGTCTCTACGAACACAAACCTTAAGTCCGGCAAGAGAAGGGGATTGGAATTGTTACTTGCTGTTAACGTTTACGTTACTTGGAGTGACTAATGCGATGATCGCTGAGCGACTGTTTCACTTTTATAAATCCGGTAACACTATTTAAATCTTTTATGAACTGGTGCTGTATTCCTCTACATATAATGTATTGGCCTATAATGAGTAGTTTTTATAGCAATAAAACCTTAAAATTATGTGACTGAAATCAGGTAATAATAAAATTTCACATTTATCTTTTTTACAAAAATTTGGATTGATGTTGTTTGTGTTACATACTAAAAAAGACTAACACGATGATCACTGAGCAAGTTTTGCTCCGGAAGCGTCCTTCGATATAATTTGCATACTTTTTTATAAATCTGTGTTCCCAGTATTGAAACTTAAAACAGTACAGGTATATAACCATTTTGGACACATTTTCCCAAAGGCGACCCACACTAATGCCAAGCGATTGCTCGTTACTAGGTCCTGGAGCATTCTTGATATGTAAATAAAACTTTAATGGAAGTGGACACATTAGTTCCCCTTGAAGGCATGGTGGACATGCAGATTCCATATGTTGGTTTAAAAGAAGCGAGTACATTAAATAAAATACTCCTCTGATCAAACTACACTGAAACAAGCTTTTGAGTTTGCAAAAGTGGACAAATATTTATGTTTCTGGTTGTCATTCTTCCAGTCTTGCTTTTTACTAGCATGGTCCTGTCAAACGACAATTTTTATAATTTTTAAGTGTATTAATTACAAGTATTTAAGGGCCCTAATCGAGGTTTGAACCTAATATCTTAAAAATAGAACAGCATTTTAATAGAAGTAAGAGAAGCAATCAGCGTGTCCATTTTACTATAGAATCAGTCCAAAAGTCAACAGAAAAAAGTTGCTAAATTATTCAGTTCACTTTTGGGATAAGCTACATTTTTTCGTATGTATGTAGATATTTGTGTTTATAATATTCGTCTGTTCCCGGTTTGCTTTTATGTAAATCCGACACCCTTAGGCTACAGATTTTCGAAACTAGATAAGCAATCCACAATACAGTGCTTTCCTGGTCATCATCTTTGATTGTGTAGTTGTTTCCAGTTGACCTCCTCTCAACATCCTAGGTGCGAACATTTGTAAAAAAATTTAATGACGTCTTCAACTTCGTAGAAACAGGTAACTAGCACCAGCGACTATGCGCTTGGTCTCTACATGACTATTTTCCGTAAGGAGTGATCCTGAAAAACACAGCAAATGTAGAATTTCTCAATTGCTTGCGCGCCACGAAGAAACTGCCATCCATGTGCAGAATTTAAACTGACGAGCGAGCTTTTTTTATTTAATAGTCAAAACACTAGTCCTGTTCATGATGTGTGCAAATTCATTATTTTTAACACACTGGTACAATACGTAGGTACAGTGTTTATACAACCAAACCTGAATATTCCAATTCTCTGCACAATTTGTTCTAAACCGCGTGCTCTAGTAGGAAAATTTAAATTGATGAATTCATATGCTCCGCGAGAATAGCCATCAGACGGGGAACAATTCATATGTAATGAAGAGCTTGTTTATATTGAAAATTGAACTCGCTATTGTGTTCTTTTTTTTTTATCTGATGATACACGTATGTATAAAAAATTTGCATGCGTATTAAGATTAGAGCAGCACACCGAATCGTAACAGTCATTGAGAGTGAAATTGCACAGAAAAAATCTAACCATACAGGCAATAGAAAACATGTACATGCATATGAAATCAACTTTGCAGTCCCAGTCAGACTATGTATGTACATATATGTACAATTTTTTTCTCCAGAAAATCAAATCCACGGATTAAGCGGTCAACTGAAAATTGATCCATAATTCTATTGCCTAGAGAATCCTTTCAAACGTCCAATCCATCATATTTTTCGTATAATATTTCTCACTTGCTTACATACCATCCATTTTCAACCATAATATTTACATGCATACATTTACTGACATTTTTATTTGTTTATTTCGTTGCAACGTTTCTGTACCGCGAGGATAAAATGTCACCGAAGACTACACGTAACATAACATGGAATTTTACGGGATAGTACAGAGTTCAGGTGAATCACCTCTTGTGTGTAACTTAACACCTGTGACTAGGTAAAAAATATCCCTAAAGCAGGGTCGCGCTGTACTGGGAAAGTGCACGAAAGAACGCAACACTAGAACGTATACGTTTGTCATAAGTCAAAGTTGATGCGGTGTATATTGCATGGTATACGTATCCTATTAATGGTTTCACTTACCCGATAATTTAGTCGTTCAGGTGATAAATTAGAAAATTAATGTCGGAAATATTCAGACATGGGAAGCGTAGAAACGAAAATTTTAATGATATATCGGAAAAAAATGTAATTAAATGCTTGCAAATTTTCAACGACATTTTTTTGCTGTTACAAATTGGTTGCAACTTGAAAAATATTTTATGCAATCGCATGTATTGATTTTTGTTTATGGTTAAGTATATTTAATTAATGCAGTTTAGAACAGACAGATGATAAATCAAAAGCTACCAACAAGTCAATCCCTACTTGGTCTAGATGTCTGGTTAAAATACATATCGATTCGCCATCAAAAGGAATAACGTTAACTTATCAAACGCCTCGATATACTATCTATAACTAATTGGAAAATTTCAAGTCAATATTAACCAAACCAAACTCATTAAATCGACTCAACTAGTAGCCTACGCCGACGACATCAATATCATGTCTCGAAGATTGGGTGATGTAGAAAGCCTTCTGCATAATCTCAATAACGCCGCCAAAGAAGTTGGGCTACATATCAACGAATCTAAAACCAAGGTCATGATGCAATCAAAAACTAGAACGCCAGTAAATTCAAGCATCACAGTGGGGGACCTCAATATAAGATATGTAGACAACTTCACTTACCTGGGTTGCAATTTGTCAAAGGACGCCAACGAAACAGATGAGATAGAGCGACGGATACAACTAGCTAATAAGTGTTATTTTGCGGTCCTCCAAATTATGAATTCGAACCTGGTGCACAGGAACACGAATCTCCACGTGTATAAAACCATAATCCAACCTGTGCTACGCTATGGCGGCGAGGCATGGACCCTAACCCAAAACTCTGAACACCTGTTGGACACATTCGAGCGAAAGGTTCTCCGAAGAATCTTCGGGGCCGTTCGTGAACGAGGTGAATGGCGCATCCGGTACAACCTTGAGTTGTATCAGCTGTATGATGAGCTACAGGTGTCGAAGATCGTGAAATTGCAGCGACTGCAATGGGCGGCACATGTACAAAGGATGAACGACGATCGCATGCCCAAAAAGGCGATGAACGCGCAAGGAGTGGACGGAGCCAGATTGCGTGGACGACCGAGAGCCCGATGGGAGCATTCTGTATGTGAGGACGCCCACCAGATGCTAGGCTTTCGGAACTGGAGGACAAGGTCGCGTGACCGCGACAATTGGAGGTTTTCAATCCAGGCGGCCAAGGCCCGACGTCGGGCTATCGTGCCATAAAGAAGAAGATTAACCAAACCGCACGTGGTCCTACTGACGACCATTCCTAATGGCAGTCATGCTGCCAGACGGGAGCTACAAGCCTCCTCGGGGCGGACCACACCCGCTTCATTAAGGAAACGGCCAAGAGTTGCCGAAAAACCCCTCTCTGGCAAGAGCCATGAAGGTTCGATGCAGGAGGGTTGTGTATGTATAAATGAGTCACTATCGAGATCATATAAAATATGTGAGAACGGAGGTATCTGACAATGTGATTATGTGATGACTGCCATAGAAACCCCAAACTAAAAGTAGCTTCAACTGATTTTTTTTATTGTCGAAGAATCTATTAGCTAATAGAAAGAAAAAAATGAATGGCTCACATTTAAGCCACGCTCGAAATTAACCTTCTTCTCGTTTTCACCACAATTTTTTTCTGGTCTTTCCTTGCCTTCTACGCGACTTTTTGTAAAGAGTCCAGTCAATTGAATCGATCTTTGATAATTTATCTTATTTATGTTCATCTACCCATACAATGTGTATTTCGCACAAGCACATTATCAGAAACATATTTATCTATAACAGGCGGAAGCATTTCCTTTAGTTTTTCACAGTTTTAGTGAAGTCAAAGTGTACACAGCGCTTAAATGCTGTTCAAGGAACCAACGTGTATATTACAAAGCAAAAATGTGTACACAAATTGGAACACAAACATACATATATTTTAATGTAATCTCCTAATATTTTAGATTTAATAGCTAATTTATTGGGTTGACGTAGGAATCAAATGGACAGTGCTGCTGATTCTATCATGTGTCTTACAAACAATTCCGTCATTTAAAAATAAAAATTGCTTAAATTTTGCTTAAAGTTCCCAAAATAACGAAGCATATGTACGCGTTGTACGTGTATGTCTGTTTGTTTGTGTTGGCATGTTTGTAAATAGAAGAAATATGTGTACGTGCTGATATATGAAATATTTCATTGTTACGTCACGGTCTAATCTATCATAAAGACAAACGTTTTGAGCAGTAGAAATGAATGTGTGAGAAATGTTGTTCAGGAAAGCGTCCAGATAACTTTTGTAAAAAAAATGAGTCAATTTTGGATATTGTTTTGGCAAAGCAAAAAATGCTAAAACTGTTAAAAATAATAAAATAATGTTAAAAAAGGTATGATGTTAAGACTATGCCACAATTTTTAAATTAAATTAAATCGTACAAGCACCTCACCTTGGTAGAAGTTGGAAAAAATTGAGATGGAAAAAAATTGTTTTTGGTCAAATAGCAAAAATTTAACTTGAAGCTTTTACAGAGCTACAAACTACTTATCCGATTTTAGTGCGGTTAGTTTTATCTTTTAGGTTAATTTGTTGGCTGTTATAGTCATCTTATTTCGGACTTATAGCTTTTTTCTAAAATCTTCAAACGCCTGTGGCAGCTAAAGGGTTGACAATTGGGGGTCTGTCCCCTACAACAGCTCACATGAGGATTAATTTTCCGGTGCGTTTATGCGTTAGTTTCCAGACACCCTGTATAAATTGGGGAGAAATAAAGACCAAATGCCATCATTAAAAAATCGAAAACAAAATTATTTGTGTTGAACTAAATCAGGGTTACACAGCATACGGCCTGCAGGCCACAATTTGGCCTACGAAGGGTTTTTATCAGGCCTGCGAGCAATTTTGGGAAAATCCTTAAAATGGACAGTCTCACAAAGTTACCAACTTAGATAGTAGCTTTGTACTGAAGAAGGGGGTAAGTTGCGCCCGAAATATATATATATATACGAAAAATCAATAATTTGTGGTTTCATTGGGTAAGCTACGCCGCCACCTCACAAAGTTACCAATTTAGAAAGGTTTATTATATTAAGCACAATAAAATTTCTGATTGATTAAAGTTTCATTGTACATTAATTACGTATTACGTAAGGGGTGGTGGGGTTGTTGTAACCCATTCTTATACAGCATTTGAATACATATTTGTAAAAATTTGTTTTGAAAAACACTATCTCTATATCGGTGTCTATTCCCCCCGCTCTTTTCAAAACACTTTTAACGATTTATGTGAAAAATCCCTTCCATCACTGCCTCACTACACGTTAACGAAAAAATAATGTTTGCAGATTTCAATCGTCCCAATATAAAGTTTGTAATTTTCACTAACTCCTATGACGAAGTTGATGTCAGTCCAAAAGCAGAATCAGAAAATCTTTTCTCCAACACGCATCATATTTTTGCGATTACAGTTGAACTTTCAGCAGCTGATATTTCTTTTACCCAAACTTACTAAAACGGAACGACTTTTCAAATTGCAGACTATGATACCATCTGTAATTATCTTGATTTCATAGTCTTATATATCTATATATCTTCCTTCTACAGCATAATTCTAAGGGTAATTAATATATAATATGTACCTATATGTTCCCAAAATTAGAAAACGCAACCCGCTTTCCGAACCCTGGCTCACTAGAAATCTTAGAAGCCTTAGAAACCAGAGAAATAAACTTCACAAGATTATCAAAAATGATCCCGATGTTTGCCTCGACGCTAAGAAAAAGTTTAATGAGCTTGGAAACGAGTTCTTCTTGCAATCCCGTGACGCATATGAGATGTATGTCAATATAATGGATGAGAAAATAATCGATGACCCAGAAAATTTCACATTTCATTCATTTCCTTCGTATTGGGAATTTCCCCATGTTACACCAATTCATAAGAGTGGGGATAATCGAATAGTAGACAATTATCGGGGTATTGCCATTCTATCGGCAATTCCTAAGCTATTTGAGAAATTGGTCTGCGCGATAAGCCGACCGCTATCAATGAACTTCTTCTTAATGAACAGCAACATGGTTTTCGCAAACAGACAGACACATCGATGCATTTTATACAGATTTCAGTAAAGCCTTTGATAAGTGGATCATCTAATTTTAATTGAGAAATTACAGAAATTTGGGTTAACTGGGGGGTCTCTTCTTAGTGGGCTCCGCTCATATCTTATCTTATCTCTTAATCGAACTCAAATTTTTAATTTCCAAGGTTATCTATCTAAAAATATATGTGTATCCTCTGGTGTACCACAAGGCAGTCATTTGGGTCCTCTACTCTTTAATATCTTCATTTCAGACCGATTACATTTACTATCTGATATCCCCCATCTTCTCTATGCTAATGACCTAAAATTGTACCACACAATTCAATCACACTCTGCCGCTGCATTTGTTCAACTCAAGCTTAAACTCTGGAGGAATGGTGCAATCAAAATTATTTATATCTCAATGTTAACAAGTGTCAAGTAATAAGTTTCTCCCGTAAAAGCCTAATTATAACCAACTCCTATCATCTTAATGACGTTGCACTTAGTCGAGTTGACCATATAAAAGACCTTGGCTTAGTTTTAGACAACAAACTACGTTTCAAAATAACAAGCAACTCGGCTTCAAAAAGGCGAGCGAGAGAATTTGTCCGACTCCTTGAATATGCTTGTGTTGTTTGGAATCCGGTGTATGAAATACATTTCAACATATGTATTTGAGTCGATTCAAAAACAATTTCTCCTCTTTGCTCTAAGAGATCTATATGGTCCTGCCGATTTCCGTAATCTTCCTTCATACCAATACAGATTAAGTATTTTAAATTAAATTTCACTCTCTTCAAAAAGAATGACTTGTTTTACTTTCAATGTTAAGCGTGTTTTTTTTTTGTAAAAAAGGTGCAGGTTGGGGTATATAACACAAAAAAACCATTTGGGTTAAAAGCTGTTTATATCTATTGCACCAACCATGAACTTTGTAAAAGGCTGAAGTTTCAAAGTTGTGATAAATAAATAGCCACTAAATTAACATGTCTTACAAAAATAACAATGAACATTGCGGTCGGTTTATCGCAACACTCAACCTCCCACAGTAAACTTTGACCAATGGTTTTGGTATTAGCTCATGCTTTTTCGTGCTAGAGCGCCTCTGGTTGTCACATCTGTAACAATTCTTCCGGGTTAACTTTGGTCAGAGTACGTACCCCCGATACATTACTGGGTTTATCTGGGTTATGTTGTTATTGTAACCCCATGTAGTTACCCTAAACTAACCTACACCCGAGCACAATAAAACACGCCTGTTATTAACGATTCAGCTAGTGTGGATTTTCTATCCATGACACGATCAGTTTAGACGTACTGGACATACATCTGCCCTAACCGTTTATGGCTACAATGAATCCATAAACAGATGCTGTCGTAATTTTAACTCTGTTAGTTTCTATTATTCCTCAGGGATTTCCAAACTTTATTCAAGCATAATTTGGTTAAGTCCCTCACTATATCCTAGTTTGTTTCTCCCCCTATATTTTTGTTATTAATATAAAAGGTAAGACTATTGTTAACTATTACGTATTACCTTGTTTTGGATATACAAATAAATATGTATATACACCCAAATTGTTACAATTAAATCTCTACATACCTTAAACATTTTGAAGCTCCCGGGAAAATTTTATCAGCCAAATTGGAGCCAGTCTTGCATGAATTAATGTTTAACTATGTGCCAAATCGGAATGCTCTTTGTACATGTATGCATAATATGTACAGTAACACGTAAAATTGTTCACGAAATTAAAAATTTTTGCTTTTTTTGCCACTGTGAAATTAGGAGAAAGAAATCAATGAAACTTTTAACTTAAATAAATATTTTATTTTATTCTAAGCAAACAAATCAAAGAAACATGACAATTAAATTATAATATTTAATAAAAAAATTATTTCTTTATTTACTTTTGTGAACACTTTTGCGGGTCGTTCGCATTTTCAATTCTAATACATCGTATAACCGCATGTGGCCTTAATAATAGCGTCAATACGCTTGGGGATACTTTGGATAAGGTTATCCAACAGTTGAGCATCAATTTTCTCCCATTCTTCGCATTGAATTTTTTCCCAAAGCTCGTCCACAGGTTTCAGAATATCCTTATTTGCGAGCAGCCGTTTTTTTTAACAGACCACAAATTTTCCATAAGATTTAGGTCTAATGACTGAGCGTGCTATTTTATTATCCTAATATTATTATTTTCCAGCCATTCTTTTGTTATTTTGGCCGTATGTTTGGGGTCATTATCATTCGTAAAGATTGCGTCTTCAGTTTCGCAACCAAAAACATCGATACTCGGAATCATAGAGACCTCCAGGATGTCTATATAATCAATTGCATGCATTATTCCCTTTACTAGAAGCAATTTTTCACACTTGTTGCCATGGGCGTAGCCAGGATTTCGGTCAGGGGGGGCAAGCCCAAATTTTTTTCAAGATCATGATTTTCTTAGGAGTTGAAATTTCCGGTCGCAGAAATATTGTTAGCAAAATTTAGTTTAGCTAGTGGTTGGATTGGTGCACAGGGTCATGGATTCCAGACTCACCGTGAACGAATTCATTTTATGGTGTTTTTCGAACTCACGACCTACGTGACGAACTATGATGTCGCTCAGATTGTAAACAAGTATCCATTTATGGGGATAAACAACATAGCTGGGCGTGCTGTTGATTTCAACACCTAAACAAAACAGCAGTTTAGATCTTGGAAGTTGGATGTCACTCACACATCTGCGGCCCTAGTTTACTGGTGGACGCATGTTATTTTTTCTATACCCTCCGCTCATAGAGTGAAAGGGTACATTAACTTTGTCATGAAGTTTGTAACGCAGCAGAAGAAAGCATCTCCGACCAAATAAAATATACATATATGATCAGCATGACTTGGGGAGTCGATTGGGCCATGTCAGTCTGTCCGTCTGTCTGTCTGTTCGTCTGTCTGTCTGTTGCGGCGCGTTTTACTCGGCAAATTTAAAAGCTGTGAAGCTCAAATGCTTCTTTTTGCTGCAGTCAGTTTGTATGTTCGAATCGGTAAAATCGGACAATGGGGTCATGGGACTGCCACACAACACCAATTTCAACCAAATTTCACACAAATGTGTTTCTATTGATGACACAAAACATATGTAAGAATGGATCAAATCAGACCAAAGGGTCATAGGGCGGCCATACAAACCCAACCCCCCATTTTGGTTTTTCTAAGAAACATTTTTTACACCAATTTCACAAAACCTTGAATTAATGTGTCTTTATCGAAGCAACAAAAAAAGTCGAAAAAAATGGAATCGTACTATGGGGCCATGCTCCCGCATCCCCCAATAAAATTTTCTGAGTGAATATTTTTATTTGCCCGCTTATTAAAACCAAACCCCACACAAATACATACATATATTGTTTTGTCGACGCAACCGGAATTTTGTGAAGACAGAAGGAAAATAATAGGGGAGGAGGGGGTATATACAAGTCGTAGGTACGCCCGAAAAAACCTTTAGCCCGAGGGGAGCGAAGGGTATCCAAATTTTGGCCGCGCCCGAAATTAGCCTCGGTCTAGTTTTTTGCTAATTTTAGAGTCAAATTTAAAAAATGGAGATGAGAATGATTTTCTTCTGCATTCTGATTACATTGAACTGGCCTCCAATATCTGCCTTCTATTTTGTCTATTTTCAGTGCAATTTTTGTATCTCGGACTGTATATTCCACTTGCGAAATCAGTTTGTTTCGTCAATAGCATCGTCAGAATATTTATAAATCCTTTACTGATTGAAATATGGTTAAATTTACCAAAGTATTAATAGTGACTAAATTTTATTGGTGGTATGATTCAGCTAGAAAATAAATTTTGAATCAATAACTTGAAAGGCACTGAAATATGAGACCCGTTCTTTACAAGGTCCCTAAAATAGCAAAGCTGTATACCATTTGTCACCTTTTCAGATGAAAATAAGTTGAATTTCAGTAACTTCCCGAAGGGACCTAATGGTTTAAATTGTGTACTCCAGCTCAGAAGCCATGAAATTAAACAGGGAATATGGGATCCACGCAGCCACAGTAGCACACTCACAAGTGAAATGTGTGTGCTGGTTCGCAGTCTCCGTCAGTTACGAGAGGCCACTCGCTGTCACCTATTTGTATGCGCCTGCTGACTGCAAACTGTCCCTATCATGGCTTCTCCGGCAGCACTTTGAGTGGTAGGAGAAGCATCTGTTGCTGCGCAACTGAAAATTTTTGAAAATGTTGTATAGTGCAGCGATATTTTTAATACATTGATAAGAATTTTTTTACCATCTTCACCGACCAGCCCTCCCTGCCCCCCTCCCCCCTGGCTACGCCCATGCTTGTTGCATTTAAAACAACTCCAAACCATTAAAGAACCTTCACCGAATTTCAGACTTTTGATGATATTGTATTCGCGGAGCCCTAATTTTTGGTCCACCGAAGTCCAAGTCCTCCAAACAGAGCCTAGTCGATTAATTTTATTCTCATCAGACCATATTGCAGATTTTCAATGAGCAATAGCCCGATTTCAGTGCTGCTTAGCAAAGGTCAAGCGGGCTTTCTTATGGTGCTCTCGTAAGAATGGCTTCTAAGCCTTTGCTTTCGCTTTTAACCCTCGGGTTTTAAGACACCGACGGTTTGTGTCATTTGAAATACGGATCCCCCGTGTGCTCCGTAGCTCTAGATTCCCTTGCGCAGCATTTTTAACGGCACCAGTAACAATTATACCGCTCGGATTCGGGGGATAGCTATTTCGGGCGACTTCTTTTGAACCTCTCCCAGAAATTTTAACAAAATAATGGCTGGAAAATAATAATATTATGACAATAAAATGGCACGCTCAGTCACCCGACCTAAATCCTATTGAAAGTTTGTGGTCTGTTAAACCAAAAACGGCTGCTCGCAAATAAGGATATTTCGAAAACTGTGGACGAGCTTTGGGGAAAAGCTCAATGCAAATGGGAGAAAATGGATGCTCAACTGTTGGATAACCTTATCCAAATCATGTCCAAGCGTATTGAGGCCATTATTAAGGCCACAGGCGGTTATACGATGTATTAAAATCTAAATTGCCTGCGACCCGCAAAAGTGTTCACAAAAGTAAATAAACAAATCCATTTTTTTTAAATATTATAATTTAGTTTTCATGTTTCTTTGATTTGTTTGCTCGGAATAAAATAAAATATTTATTTATGTTAAAAGTTTCATTGGCTTCTTTCTCCTAATTTCACAGCGGCAAAAAAAGCAAAAATCTTTAATTTCGTGAACAGTTTTGCGTGTCACTGTATGTATGTATGTTCATTGAAAATAAACTGAACAATAATAAATTGTTGACATAATAAAATCACGTTTTTTGACCAACAAAATATGTAAAATATAATATTATATAGAGACGTCTGTAGATAATCAGACGTCT
This sequence comes from Microchrysa polita, assembly GCA_949715475.1. Taxonomy (NCBI): domain Eukaryota; kingdom Metazoa; phylum Arthropoda; class Insecta; order Diptera; family Stratiomyidae; genus Microchrysa; species Microchrysa polita. The sequence goes on along the minus strand of OX454415.1, from coordinate 124,635,808 downwards.
GTAGATAAATATCATCTGTTGAATTTTATAAAGTGCAGTGAGTACACTCCGCGGCACTTAAATTAGGCCATCGAAAAACAATTTTTCATATTGTTGTATGGTCCACATAAATTAGCGAACATACATTTTTTCTACATTTGAACAAAACTTTGGTCAATTATATACATTGTTTTCATTAATGGGTGCATCCAATTTTATGTGAAATTACGTTATAAATTCTATTCAGAATAGTCATTAAATCGTTTTAAGTTCATATTCCAGCATAACAGTCAACCATTCCCTTTTAATAGCCTGAAATATTTCTTTTTCCCCACCATATAATATAGACTATATGGATACTATACAATTGCCCCTCATCCTTTTTAAAATGCAATAACGTTCCATTATCGTTTCTTCTTCATAAGCTAATGACAAAAGAACAAGCATATTTATTTCCGTTAAAGAGCACCACAGACCTAGCGATTTATCGATCAATCGATAGCGCACAATCGATGTCACGCCCGTACAGCACACACACTATGCAATTTATCGCGCCATCTGACATGACAGTCTCACGGTTCACACAATACAACACATAATTACGAAAATTATCTATTTTGTGGCGATGGTAGAAGTGACATCCATTGCTACTTTCGATGGAAATGACCGCCACAACCACAGCATGAAGAATGACCACAGGTATATGTCAAAAAATCAGCAGCTGAAAACACATGATTGTCTTGACAGATTTTCAGAAAAATTGCATGGCAATATGTTCCACACGTCCAATAAAAAAATTGAATCCGATGGTCATACACCTTCCAATTTATCTCGCAATCAAAAAATCTCTTCGATCGATCGGTCTTCTTACATGAGGTACCTTCGAAATCAATTGTTGAACCTCTTCTTATGCACACTTGAAAGGCATTTTGTTTTAATCTTGGAGGCAGCCTCCTGTTTATTCCAAACTCCTTACATAGTATATATATCGCCGATTCTTGACCGATATCGCAATTCTTGTACGATAATCATCTGCAATTATTTTTTTTAGAATGTAGGTGGCTTCTTCCAATTTTGGGAACAGTTTGATTAGCATTTAGTCCTTAATCTTTGAGGCTTTGGATTGATTCCATTCTCATGGTCCAATTTATTTTTATTATAAGCAATGTTGCTTCCATTTCCGATTTCGCATTTTTTTATAGTTTATAAAATATATTAAAAAATCCTACGTTCAATATTTTTAAAATACAGTAAAGCGTCGATTATCCAAACGCCGATTTTACAACATGCGATTAGCGGAACCTCAGCTTTTTTCTTGTGAAATGCATCGAATCAAATGAAGAATGTGTCTGAAGGAATCAACCTCATTAGCATCACTTATTTGCTTCGAACTTTCTTTATTTATTCAGCTGTAGTTGTTTTACCTATTTTAAGTTTGTGGCTTAAATTAACTTTTAGGCAAAACTCTTAATTTCTGCCAAACTTTTGGTTATCCACATCCGAAACACCCCTGTCGACATTAGTTCTGATAAATTGACGCTCTAATGTTGACTAATGTAAATTAACATTAGTCAACATTATTGTACCAAGAGATTTTGTTTTCCCTATATAGTCCAATAATATCGTATTTTCGTCAGGAAAAAAATACAGAAGTTTATTTCTCAATTTTGTTATATGTATTTTGGGGCGCTGATTCCGAATATCAACTTTGCACCCTAAAAAACGTGCCGCAACCTTTAAAAAGGGGGGGGGGGGAAGGGGAGCATTTTTTCGGTTTTTTGCGATTATTTCCAAAACGGTAAAAGATACAGAAAAATGGTCTGAGAACGGAAAAAACTACATAAAATTATCTTTGCAATGATATATAACACATTAGAGTTTAATTGGATATTTCGGCGTTAGAATAGCACATAAATTAGAATACTTTCATTTTAGACCTTTTTTAAAAGCTCCATAACTTTTCAAAGAATGTTAGTTCAGCCATAAAGTTTTGTATAAGTATTCACAATAAGTTTAAGATAATTTTAACGTAAACATTGAGTCGCTCCGGTCAAAGACCCCCAGTATCCCCCCATTTAAATTTTTCAAAACGGCATATCCATAACTCCCCCCAAAATTGGAGCAGAGTGCTAAGTTTTGGTTTGTTGAAATTGGAGCTCATAGTGACCCCACCCACCAAAAATCAGCTCATTCGGATAAAAACTAAGGGTACCTCCCATACAAAGTGACCCATCAGGAATTTGTTCTACGTACGAGTAGGTACTACTCATTTTATAAACTGTAGAACAAAGTTGTCTTGGGTCACTTTGTATGGGAGGTACCGTTAGTTTTCATCCGAATGAGCTGATTTTTGGTGGGTGGGGTGACTATGACCTCCAATCGCAGCAAACCAAAATTTACCACTCTGCTCCAATTTTGGGGGGAGTTATGGACATGCCGTTTTGAAAAATTTAAATGGGGGATAATGGGGGTCCTTGACCGGAGCGACTCAATGTTTACCTTAAAATGATCTTGAACTTATTATGAGTACTTATACAAAATTTAACGGCTGAACTAACATTCTTTCAAAAGTTATGGAGCTTTTAAAAAAGGTCTAAAATGAAAATATTCTAATTTATGTTCTATTCTAACGCCGAAATATTCAATTAAACTCTAATGTGTTATATATCATTGCAAAGATAATTTTATGTAGTTTTTTTCGTCCTCAGACCATTTTTCTGTATCTCTTACCGTTTTTGAAATAATCGCAAAAAAACGAAAAAATGCCCCCCTTTCCCCCCTTTTTTAAAGGTTGCGGCACTTTTTTTAGGGTGCAAAGTTCATATTCGGAATCAGCGCCCCATAATACATAAAGAAACAGTGAGAAAAAAACTTCTGTATTTTTTTCACGGAATGGTACTAAATCGACACGATATTACTGAACTAATATGTGGACAATACAGGGACTTGAAGAATTTAATATTTATGCAAAAGCGTATTCAAGAATCGCAGAGTGTATTATTGTTGATGATTGGGAAACAAATACGTAAATCCGTACATAGCGATGGCTCTTTTCATATATGTACATGTGCATACTTTTATACATGTTTTATTTCTAGCTGCTAGCGCCAGAGTCTTCTTTGTTAACTGCTAAGAATATTATCATAACTTGATAACCATAAAAAAGATTTCTAAAAAAATTATTGTTTACAATTTGCTTGCCTTCTTCGGTCTTATCGTACATATTTCCTATACATGAATCATGAAAGAGGGGAGGTATCATCATACGTATGACACGCAGTTTTTCTATATTTACAAAAAAAATGTGAATATTGACAAACAAAATACATACATATGTACGCATTTTTTAGAAGCAGTTTATCGGAGAAAGCCTTCAGAGCCTTTATTTCTTTTTTCCATTTGATAATATGTACATACTTTATACGTTTGTGAGTTAACTCTGCCAAAATATATTTTTATCGCATTTTTGACGTTGAATGCAACACTAATCTTGTTGGTCAAGATAAACAATGTACACATACAAATTATAGTGCGAAAAAAAAGGTATCGATATGCAAATTGTGAAATTTATTTTATTGTGAACAGAATACATATATATTTACTATACAAAAAAAAACTGAACGAACTGAATCGACAGTCCAACATTGATATGTGTTATGCGACATCGTATTTATATGATCTTGGCGGCTTTTTTGTAGATAGTTTAGTCATATTAGCATTTCAAATAGAAAAAAAATAGAGTAAGGCTAATTTTTGTTGTTTTTTAATTAGTGGGGTCCCAGGAGTCTAAAACTCATTTCACTAAAAAAAAACTTTGATCGGAAAGGTCCCAAAAGGAACAAAAACGGACACTATTTAATCCTTGGTCGGAGGTCAGCATGCAGTGTATCATTCCAAAGCCATAACTACGCGAATAATTCAAGTTGTCACTAACTTTTTCATTTTTTAGAATCTCTAATAACTGAAGAAGACTCTACCATTAATTTTGCTAATAAAATATTTGATCGGAAAGCTCTGAAAAAGGACATAAAATGACACTAATTAATCCTTGAACGAACGTGGACATGCGGGTTGTTAGAACAAAAAGGACGTCGAGTACATTACATATTTGGTATTTTCTTCCAGTTTCAAGGACCTTTAACAGAGTAAATTGCGTTTTAATGAAAAGTTTTCGTGTTTTCTGTAATTTATCGCCTGAATCTTTTCAAAGCCATAACTAAGCAAATATTTGAAGTTGCTACTACTTCCGTAACTTTTTAGAATCTACACTCGGCTTCCCAAAAATCTCGCCACTTTCGAACTCAAATTCAATTTTCTCTGTAAGTATGAAGCTTACAACTATGAAAGTTTTATCTACAGAAAGTGCATTTAATGGCAATTCACATTACAAACGATTTGCCTGTTTTGATTAGAATTCGCGCTTACCGTGTAGCTCGGTTTCATTGAAGCTTAGTGTATAATAACTGAAGATTCTGCCATTCATTTTGCTAAAAAAAATATACAGTAGAGCGTCGATTATCCGAACTAACGTCGACAAGGGTGGTTTGGCTAAACGAAAGTTCGGTTAATCGAGTTTCTATAGAAAAATTAGAAAATAGCCCAAATGTGAAATTAAGCGGAAAACTGAAAATGTGTAAAACGACTAGAACTAAACAAAAAATAAAAAATCGAGGTGAATGAACGATGCAGATGATAGGTTTCTTCCTTCAGACCCTTGATTTTTAAATTTTATCGATGTCTTTCACAAGAAAAGAAGCTGAGTGCCCGGTTCGGTTAATCGAATATTCGGATATCGGCGTTCGGATAATCGACGCTTTACTGTATATACATACTCGGCATTCCCTTTGATATGGCACCATTCACACTTTTTTCCATTAGACATTATGACAAATTTACTCCTTATAGAGTCTAAACACCGGATATGTAATGTACTCAACCCCGCATGCCAACTTAGAATCAAGGATTAATTAATGCCTTTTTGTCCCTTTTCAGAGCCTTCCGATAAATTTTTTATTTTAATTCAATTTTTTTTATATATCCCAAAAATTTGTATTGTTTTATAGAAAACTAAACCCTGAAGATGGGCTGTTGATAGCCCGAAATATATCGGTTTCACTACAATTTTGGGTTTTTTCATTTGGGTTCTGCTATCGAGGCAACACAAAACTACACCGAATAAATTTTTTTCTTAATAAAATTAATGGTAGAATCTTCAGTTATTATAGACTCTAAAATGTGAAGACATTAGCGACTTAAAATATTCCTGTAGTTATGGCTTTGGAAAAATATAGATGAAAAGTTACGGGAAACACGAACGTTTTTAATTTAAGAATTATTCCGTTGAGGGTCCTTGAAACAGAATACAAACACCGGATATGTAATGTACATAATGATATGACACCCCGCATGCTTATCTGTGATCAAGGAATAATTAGTGTCCTTTGGGACCTTACCGATCAAAATTTGTCTTAGCAAAATGAGTTGTAGTAGTCTGGCTGGTCTAGCGGTTAGTGCGCTTTCCTTCGGTGCACAGGCTCATGAGTTCGAATCTCACCGTGTTCCATGGTGTTTTTCGAACTCACGAGCTTGTGACAGACTATGATCTCACTCAGATGTTAAACGAGTACCCATTCATGGGGATAAATATCACTGCTGAGCGTGATGCTGATCTCATTACCTCATCAAAAAGCAGATAATATCTTGGAAATAGGATGTCACTAACACATCCTGCGGCCTTAGTCCAATGTTGGATTGTCGCGCCTGTTATAAAAAAATGAGTTTTAGACTCCTGGCACCCTACTAAATCGAAAACAACCAAAATTAACCTTACTCTAATTTTTTCATTTGGCGGCCTGAATTGAATTTGACTGGACTAAGGTGTTTAGATCAAGAATACCACATTCTGCCGAGTTATGTAACACCATCAATCAGTATACATACTCATTTAACATCTATCATAGTCTCTCGTATGGGGAATACCTACATAATCCCGAAAAACAAAATCCTGCCCGTTCATAATCCCGCTTTTTCCAAAAAATCCCGCTTTACGTTATCCTCTTTAGTTGAAAGTAACTGCAGGCTACGTCTAAAGACTTTAGTTTGCTTTTGGATTTTGATTAGACGGGATTCTAATTGATCGGGATTTTTAAAAACGGGAATATGATGGGCGGGATATCGTACCCAACCCCTCATATGGGTCTCGAATTCGAAAACCGAAATAAACTAGTTTCGCTTACTATAGTGGGTTTCGAAAATCATTAAAAGTACATACCAGCATACACAAATTTTCACACTGGATATTTGTTATGTATTAAAAGGTTTGAGATAAAATAAAACAGCGCTTAACATTTTGTCTGGAATTTTCTTTATGTTTACAACAATCATATTTATACCTTTCACTATGTGAAAGGGTATATTAACTTTGTCATGAAGTTTGCAACGCACAGACGGAAGCAGTGATCAGTGTGACGAGAGAAATCGATTGAGCGATGTCCGTCTGTCTGTCTGTCCGTCTGTTGCAATACAAACTAGTCTCTCAGTTTTGAAATCCCCATAGCTTCAAAACGGGCTGAAATTATGTGTGAAAGTTTCTTTTTAGTGTACGCTGTATATATGTCGGAACGAATGAAATCGGACCATGGCGGCATGGGGCTGCCATAGAAACCAATCCTTGACAATTAGGTTCTTCTAAGAAAATTTTTTTTCTTTATGTACCAATCTTAACCAAACTTCACCTTCAAGTGTGTTTCTGGTAAAGCCTCAAAACATATCTAGGAACGGATGGAATCGCAACATTACGTCATAGGGCTGCCATACAAACCGACTCTTGAAAATTAGGTTATTTAAGGAAAAAAAATTCCTTTTTAATCCGACCTTAACCAAACTTTACCCAAATGTGTTCCTAGTAAAATCTCAAAATATATCTAGGAACGGATGAAATTGGAACACTATGTCATAGGGCTGTCATACAAACCAACTCTTAAAAATTAGGTTCTTTAAGAAAAACTTTTTCCTTTTTAATTCTTAACCAAAATGCATCCTGGCTATAAGCCTCAACGCATCCAGGAACAGATGAAATCGGAACACGTCATAGGGCTGCGTTAGAAATTATTAGCACAAAGGAAGTAAGTTTCAATCAAATGTGACGGGTATTCAATTTTGGGTTCCCCCGGAATTAGCCTCGGTCTCGTTTTACTCACAATTCAATCATACTTAATTTTTTCCATGGAATTCCCTACAATTACTAACTCTGTAACTAATTCTGTATAATTACTGTTATAAATGTTGACTCTTGGCAAACATGATTAAACCAACCGGAAACCTACTTCCTTCACTTTGCATGGTAATAAACACACATAAGAACAAACATTGCAAAAGCTAGATACTGATGATAATATCGTTTCAATTTGGGTGTATAGTGCACTGCTCATCACCTGGCAAAGAAAAGTGCCGATTCTAATGAAGAAGTAACATATACTGGCAAGCAAGAGACTATTGACTTATGTGACATATAGAATACGAGTATAATACTCACCCAAGTTTCAGTATTTAGGTTAATGATGTATGCATGCATCTGTTTTTCTTCGTTTTAATGAAGACAACTCCTTTGTATGTTTTGAATTGCTCAACAATCCTACTTGGTAACTCCTTTGATATAAAATCTCAGAATAAATTTCACTATTTGATGTCTAGAGATTGTCACCTGTTGATGGGGGAAGTATGTAAATGAGAGTGCAGTAATAATAATTATCCAATTACATGTGAATGTGCTTTTGGTTGATAAAAAAAGGCAAATTCTTTACAAGCTGCAAAGGGTGGATCGTTCAGGAAAACAAGCGTGTTTATAATTCTTGTAGGTAATGGACATACAACCATCAAGTTCAATTAAGGATTAAAAGTGGCACAAATATTTTGTTTAGATATTGACATCCATACATTCAAAAGGTTATCCCTGAAGGTTACAACCTAGCTTAATGTTAGGTACATATTTAGTTTTGATAATCACACCTCAAATCTGAAGTCCCTGGTGTGTTAATAAAACCTTCAAAATAATAATCAAGCAAAACTCAACCTATTTTCGAGTTGATAAATAACAATCAAAGACTATCATTAAGTTCTAAAAACCGAAAATAGAAAGTGGTTACCCCTATGTGAACTATATTCATGCATGTGTGTAATGTGTGCGTAGTAAGGCTGTATCGATTATATTTAATTATAATCTCGAAAAATTGTCATTTCATTCATCAGCATGCAAACAACAAATTTTGCCCATAGTGTGTTTTATATGAAAATGTCGACCTTCATGGACATTTAACACATTTCGCATATTTGCGTATAGAATCCCAATGAAATATAAACATACCGATGATGATGCACTGTTGTGCATTCGGTATTGATATGATGGGAAATTTGTGCTTGCGCTTAATTTATTTTTATAGGTCAGACACACGTACATACCCATACAAAATTGTTTTAACGGCGCAATGCTTGTTAATAACACTTATGATTTATTTTGCAAGCGGGTTTTTAGAGTAAAATGTAAAAGTAAGGTTAATAGCCCGAAGTCAGTCTAATCAACGGCAATTACATCAATTTATTAGAAAATTGAATTTGCAAAACTTCCATTTATTTCATGTAGAAAGGTGCATTCATAACATTAATAACATACAAATTTTCATTGCTCTACTGTTTCAGATTCTCAACATGGAAGATGATATGAATTGGTATCGTGCTGAATTGGATGGCAAAGAAGGACTGATTCCTAGCAACTATATTGAAATGAAAAATCATGAGTGAGTTTCTTTTTTTTTGAACTATTTTATTTATTTAATTGCTACTCTACATTAAATTTGCTCTTGCAGCTGGTATTATGGCAGAATTACACGAGCAGATGCTGAAAAATTACTTTCAAATAAGCCAGAAGGTTCTTTCCTAATACGAATAAGTGAATCGAGTCCGGGTGATTTTTCGTTATCAGTCAAGTAAGTGTCGTGAAATCTGATTCATATGTTTCAGTCGGAGAAAGGATATTTTTTAATTTGATGTTTTTTTTATGTATTTTTTTAGATGTCCCGATGGCGTACAACATTTTAAAGTTCTTAGGGATGCGCATGGTAAATTCTTCCTTTGGGTGGTTAAATTTAATTCGCTTAATGAGTTGGTAGACTATCATCGAAATGCTAGCGTATCACGGTCACAAGATGTTAAATTGCGTGATATGGTACCCGAAGAAGTAAGTGAAAAAGTTTAACGTTTTGAAAATATATTTTTAAAGTCTGCGAACACAAGAAGGAAACTGTTTGCAATAAATTTAAGTTTAAAAGCACCAACGCAATTGCAAGCAATTTAAGCCATTCGCATACTGTTTTTTTCAGTACAGTACTCGTATTTAATTTATAATTTAAGCCATTCGCATACTGTTTTTTTCAGTACAGTACTCGTATTAAAGCAACCCTTAAACATCAAATTGTTATTGTTTTATCGGTGATTGAACTTTCATCGTCTGAAGATCTGCTTCCCACGCAGGATTGCATCGGGTAAAATGTTAGGCTGCTCGCCCCAGACGTAGTTATTAGCGTATACAGTTATCGCATTTAAACTCTTGACTATACTTTGGAGGAACATAGTCAGGCTTCTTGCCAACCTGTTGAATATTCATGTTCCTGCACAAGAAATACGTTGGATTGCCAACTATCAAGCTGGTCGCCATTTTTTTATTCGAGGCTAACGTCCCAAGCTTAGAAGAATTGGGTGTTTCACGGGGAGGGGTACACTCCCCACTCTGTTTAATGTCCGGCCTCCCTACAACACTGTTTGCCGCCATGGGGGAGGATAAGGCTTCATTCAAACGGCGCAAAAAAGGCTCGCGGCTCGCAAGCTCGAACGACGCTCGCAATGCCAAAATGCATTGGTTTTTATGAGAGTATTCACACGACGAGCCGTGCAGCTGCAAAGTTCTTGCACCTCGAGCCGTCGCATCTATATCGTCATCCGTTCAATTTCCACATACAACATTTCAGGCAATCATTTTAGGTTGTTTTTAAATAAATGAATAGATGAAGTTTGTGTGTCTACATTAGATATTTGATCTAGATTAATGGAAGAAACTTTGTAATTATTGAAGCGTTTCCGAACGGATAACGTAACGAACTAGTTGTCGTTAGTTTCGATAAGAAGATAAAGAAAATTTTTCTTTTGAGAGCTGATAGCGTAATGTTCCCAAATTCTAGAGGCTAGCCCTTAGAAAGCTATGGGGCACATCTTAGCTTATAGTCCAGTCAAAATATCCCAATTCAGGCCTCCAAATAGAAAAAAATAGCGTAAGGCTAATTTGATCGGAAAGGTCCCAAAAAGGACAAAAAAAAAACACAAATCCTTGATCAGATGTGGGCATGCGGGGAGTCATATCAAAGGGGACGCCGAATACATTACATACCCCGTGTTTGTTTCCTTAACGGAACAAATCGCGTTTGAATGGACGATTTTCGTGTTTGCCGTAACTTATTATCTGTATCTTTCCAAGGCCATAACGCGAATAATTCAAATTGTCACTACCTTTTTAATTTTTTAGGATCTACAACAGCTAAAGATTCTACCTTTACATTCTACATAAAACGCAATTTACTCTGTTGAAAGTCTTTGAAACTGGAAGAAAATACCGAATATGTAATGTACTCGACGTCCCCCTTTGATATGACACCTCGCATGACCACATTCGATTTATTGGTGTCAGTTTATGTCCTTTTTCAGAGCTTTCCAAACATTTTTTTATTAGCAAATTTTATAGAATCTCCAGCTATTGTATATTCTAAAAAATGAAAAAAGTAGTGAAAACTTGAATTATTTGAAGATACAGGAAACACGAACATTTTTCTTCAAACGCGATTAATTCCGTTAAGGGTTATTGAAACAGGAAACAAATACTGGATATGTAATGGACTCGACTTCCCCTTTGATATATTACCCCGCATGCCGACCTCCGGTCAAGGAATTAATAGTATCCTTTTTTGTCCTTTTTGGGACCTTTCCGATCTATTTTTTAGCAAAATTAGTTTTAAATTCCTGGGATCCCACTGATTCAAAAATAACAAAAATTATCCTTACTCCATTTTTTTCTATTTGTAATGCTTATACATATTAGTTAAATCAAGTTACATTTTATTACAAGAGGCGTCAGTTCTTTCGTATGGGAGAAACTATACGGTTCCAAAACTGTGATATTTTACGTCGTGTGAATACAAACTCAGTACATTTTGTTGTGCTTGCGAGCCGTTTTCGCATCGTTTGAATGAAGCCTAAGGATAATATGCGCCTCCTGATTAATCGCTATTTGGTTGCGATTACAGTCATTTTTCCAAAACCGTAACCTCACCATCTCAGCGTGTAAATTAGCCACTGGTTGCCTCCTGATGTATTCTGACCTTCATCATAATGCCACAGCTATAACAATTTCAGAATCACTTAACGTCTCTTCATTATAATAATTGACAAGCCAACTGAACTAAGTCAATCATAAAAAAAAGCTGATTGGGAATGTTTCACTACGTATACCTCGACGAATTTAATCAGGCTAACTACTTCCACAAATGTACACAACACAGAACGTATCATAAGGAACGTCAGCGGCACGTTTTATTCTTGCAGGACGTATTCCCAAAGGTTCCACCAAATTTTCCAACAAGTGCCGCTAGGTAAGCAGATGAATGGGACAATATGAAAAGCACCAATTCAGGTGATCCAAGAATTCCAGAGCTAACAACCACATCAAGAGACTTGTCAACGACTACAGGAGACTCAAATGGAACCAGAACCTCAATGGAGGTCTTAATGAGGGTGTCAGAAAATTATTGTCCACAAGTCGTGTCTTGTCCTTCCTCAACAAGTATAAAGGAAATATAGATATAAAACGAGGCTAATTTCGGACGCGGCCGAAATTTGGATACCCTTCGCTCTCCTCGGGCTAAACGTTTTTTCGGGCGTACCTACGACTTGTAATTAATCCCCCCCTCCCATTATTTTCCTTCCGTCTTCACAAAAGTTCCGTTGCGTCGACAAACCAATATTTGTGTGGGGTTTGGTTGGAATAATTGGGCAAATAAAAATAAATATTTTCTCAGAAAATTTTATTGGGGGATGCGGGAGCATGGCTCCATTATACGATTCCATTTGCTTTGATAAATACACATTAATTCAAGGTTTTGTGAAATTGGTGTAAAAAATGTTTCTTAGAACCAAAATGGGGGGTTGGGTTTGTATGGCAGCCCCATGGTCCGATTTGATCCATTCATGCATATGTTTTGGGTCATCAATAGAAACACATTTGTGTGAAATTTGGTTGAAATTGGTGCACAAATAAAAAAGTTTTTCTTAGAAGAAACTAAATTGGGGGGTTGGGTTTGTATGGCAGCCCCATGACCCCATGCTCCAATTTGATCCATTCTTACACATGTTTGTGTTATCAATAGAAACACATTTGGTTGAAATTGGTGCACAAATAAAAAAGTTCTACTTAGAAGAACCTAATTTGGGGGGTTAGGTTTGTATGGCAACCCCATGACCCCATAGTCCGATTTGATCCATTCTTACATATGTTCTGTGTCATCAATAGATACACATTTTTGTGAAATTTGGTTGAAATTGGTGGACAAATAAAAAGTTTTTCCCAGAAGAACCTAATTTGGAGGGTTGGGGTTTGTATGGCAGCCCCATGACCCCCTTGTCCGATTTAACTGATTCAAACATACAAACTGCCTGCAGCAAAAAGAAGCATTTGTGCAAAATTTCAGCTTCATAGCTTTTAAATTGGCCGAGTAAAACGCGTCGCAACAGACGGACAGACAGACAGACGGAGATCGCCCAGTCGACTCATGCTGATATATGATATATGTATATGTATACTTTTTATATGGTCGGAGATGCTTCCTTCAATGCGTTACAAACTTCATGACAAAGTTAATATACTCTTTCACTCTATGAGCGAAGAGTATAATGAAGCAGATAGTAGTCAGTCAGTAGTCAACAAACCACAACTCTGCGCCAGCTTGTTCAGTAGAAAATTTATTCAACACCCTCAGTGGCGCCACCGGGATCGTGTCCTGGAGGGGGCTAAGACAATCAATATTACTGGGCACTTGAGGTTGCTGCCGTAAATTGGGCGATGGGGCTATTATCCACTAACGATACTATGTATAATTACACTTTGTCGTGTTCCTGTTTCTCACGAACCTCATAAATACCTAAGCGAAAGCGTGTGTATCGGGAGTACTCACTATGCGCCACAAGCAATTCTGTGATCGTCATTTTGTAAATAACCGTTATGCCGAATTGGTGTGCCGTTTTGAGCTTCGGTTGTCCAACACTCCTGGATCAGGGAAAGGAGGATATCCGCTAAATCATTAATATTCGCTTTCAAGTTCCATAGGGAAACCGTTTGATCCCGGGGCTTTACCAGCTTCCAATGATTTAAGAGCCTTAATTATTTCCAGCTTGGATGGTACACTGGCCATTTGCGGAAGTCATACTGTTTCCGGGGAAGGCGGGCTTGAAGGGTCAAAGTTGTTGCTGAGGACCTTCATGAAATGCTATCTCCATTGGCGCAGTTGTTGTTCGTCTGTGACTAGCAGAGATCCGTCTTTATCTTTTACAGGATGCTCATGTGCATTTGCAGGAGTACTCCACAGTGTGTACATTTCGAGCTGTTTTCGATCAACAGTACATGGCGCCCGCATCTCTCATTAGATGCCTCTCCTTAGGCGGTGCGTCATGCACTATTAGGAAAGGCATTCGGAACTCAGCCTCAGTACGTTGGCTAATTTGAGGGCCTATGACAACTTTTTTTTAAATAACCTGGGGGGCAGATGAAACCCCTTCGCAGATCGTCCTCTTGGTTTAAAATATAGCTATCAGTCCGGCAACTTATTAAGTCAGATGAATTAATATTTCATTTATTTTCTCTTTCAGATGTTGGTGCAAGCCTTGTATGATTTCGTGCCACAAGAATCCGGCGAATTAGATTTCCGACGAGGCGATGTTATAACCGTGACAGATCGTTCCGACGAACATTGGTGGAATGGTGAAATTGGAAATCGTAAAGGACTATTTCCAGCAACATATGTTACGCCATACCATTCATAATAAATGCAAACACACACACACACACAAAACACAAATGAAAAATTTCTTACTTCTTGTTTCTATACGTTTGTCATCTCTTTATTGTCGATATACATTTGACTTTTCATATACATAAACACACACACACACACAACACTATGTCTCACAAATAAAGAAGAAATGAAGTTAAAAACGAGTCAAGAAATGTATTTTTTAGAAGAGAGACAAGAACCCAGAAAAGAAAGAAATAAAAAATTAACGAAAAAGTAAGAGCATCTAAATATCAAAGAACGCTCCGACTCAAAAAAAAGTAAGAGAATAAAAATGAAATGAAATAATCAAGTAAGAAAATGAGGATGAAAACTAGGCTGAGATTTACGAGGAACAAATTATGTTGTTGATATAAACTATATATGTATGAAAACACACAATACTAACAGAATATTAAGAATATAAAATGAGTATAGTATACAAAAAAAAGTAGAATGATGAAAGAAACAAGCCTTTTACACTGATTTTTTTTAAACCAATTTTTTACGTGATTTTATTTTTTAACTGTTAGTATATTGCGAACGTTTTTTATAATTTCTTTTTAAATATGTAAAATTAAAAAAAAAGTTCAGAAAATAGTGTACTTTAGAAACAATGAGAAAATGATGATAAACATAAATACATCCAATGATGCATTCAAATTACCCATTTTATACTTATCTAAGAATGATTTTATTTTCTATTTGCATTAGTAAGAAAATCGATAAAGCATATTTTAATGTCATTATCATTACGTGTCATTAACGTGTTACACCGCACGACCAAATCCACGCACTACATTTTTCAGCTAACAGTTGTTGTCGGTCCATTGGAAAAGTCTGAGGTGGCATTCTGGAAGGCTATCGCAACAGGCGACAGTCACTTTAATTTTTTTCGTACCTTCCAACTCTAATTTTAGCATCATAATGAAATTACTACGTATCGATTAATATGAACTACTGACTGCCTGTATACACTCATTTCAAGTCCATTAAGGTCGATCCACACTTATCAGTCACAGTAATTTTCCATACAAGTTAACAGATTGTCAGTCAATCAATTAGCTGACAATCTATCACTTGTATGGAAAATGACTGTAACCGATGACTGAACAGTGTGGACCGACCTTCATACTGGCAGATTTAGTGTTGGATGATCCAAAAAAAAATTAAATCGGCTGTCGCCTTACAGAATGTCAGCTCTGTATTATTTTTGCTGGGACGTTTTACACTTTTACCAGATTTTATGAGATCTATGCAAAACATCCTTCTTTGATACTAGTGCTTGCAAGTATAGAAGTCTGAATCAAACTTACTTCTTGATTTGTATACAATATAAATTAAAACAATATTTTTGTTGTTTGGAACTACCAGACGCCATTGTAAAACGTTTCATGTCATCTCGTTTCAATTTGCATGCTTTGTGCTTCAGTAGCCCACCAAAAAATGAACTGAATACAAAATATCCTCAGATCGTATTCCACATAAATAATAATCCTCGATAAATACACCCACAACAGGTCGCCAAACAACTATGTACGTGCTTGGCAGCGCCGTACAATTAAATACAGTTGAAGAATAAATAACAACTCTCTGTTTTGAGCTTGGACAATTCTAAAGGAGAAATGAAATCAAATTCGTTTCAAAATAAAGAAATGGCCGCTTTATATTATATACATACATACAATATTGTAGTATGCATTGAAAATTTTAAATGCAAACGTAAAAAAGTGCTAACTATTATATTAGATGCTAGAGACATTAGCCATTATGAAATAATCGGGAAATTTGCTGCAATTTCACACCATGATAGTGAAATTTCATAGATTTATATTTTATAGCCTTCTCAACACGTTTTTATTATTATTATTATTTTTACTAATTTTAATTAAAGAGGTGTTATTTTAATTCTGATTTTATTCTAATTGTAAATAATATCGGCACAATTACCTTATCTACTCAGAAATAGATTGGGGAAATTTTCGGTTTTCTCAGCAAACAGTAAAATCTTTTTTTTTTTGATGCGATATATATTTTATCTAAAAAAATACTTGTTTTTTCTCATCCTGTCTTCCTCAAAACGATATATTTTCGACCCATACCCATTAATTATTTTTGTGCTTTTTATGTATTGTTTCTGTCTGTGTGTCTCTCTCTCTCTCACTTTTTCAAGAATTGTTTGCCATTTTATTGAGTTTATAAGAATTATGTATTAATGAGGAATAATAAATTTAATAAACTAAAAAAGAAGATCGAGATATTTTTTTCTAAACTTATAATAAATTTATAGATTGGGATATTATATGTGTAATAACTGAGAATGAGCAATAGCTTTTTGCTTGAGTGATTTGTTTTTTCACATGATTAGCCCTTATGCCTATTGCAAATTTACATTATAGAGATTCAATATGTTGTTTTTTAGTTATTTGCAGTTTTCAATACATAAACGTACATACATACATACATCCATACATATAAATATATTTTAAAATTAAGCATTTATTCATAATGGAGATAGAGATTTCTTCTTTTCACTCTTTGGTTTATGATCTTCATTTCTCGTATATCTCTCCCTTTCATTATTATTATTATTCGACATAGATTGCCCTGGATACACACACAAAGATATAAAAACTGATATGTAGGAGTTTAATAAATTTTGCGGATTTTTTATCAACTTAATGTAAATATGTTGTCTTTTCAATATTACTTCTAAATGAATTTCAGGAGATTTGGTTGTGATTTTCGAAAGGTAAGTGGTGTAATTGGAAAAAAGATACTAGCGCCGTTTTTAATGTAGACATATACATAGATTAATATTGTCTGGGTGGTGGTTTAGTTTGGTTTTGTGTTTGATCTGGCCAGCAAGCACAGTCGTAGAGCACCGCTGTGACCACTTCTGGTGAAAATTTAAAGGCTGTAGTTATCATCGTTCGGAAGTAACAGCCGTCCAAATATGCGATTCGAAGTGCCAACTTTGTACCGTCTACGATGCGTCCTTAACGATCACACTTTTATGTTACGCAATAATTAACTTTCGATAATAAGCTAAATGCGAGCGCCAGCGTCCTCTACATCGGCCGTTTCATCCCCACTCTATAAAAAAATCGACAAATAGAACCCAATTGCCCTTGGTACCCCCTATGAAGTTTTATTGGTCTCATGGGTCGCATCTTTGAACGACTGTAACCTTCGAACGGAGACGGCTAAGCCTCTAAAATTTTCAGCAAAATGTGCGTCCAACGTCCTCTACGACCGCCCCTTCATCCCCACTCTATAAAAAAATTTCGAAAAATAGACCCGCATTGCCCTTGTACCCCTATGAAATTTTATTGGTCTTCGGCTGGAGTCGGCTAGGACTCTGAAATTTTCATCGAAATGTGCGCTTCAAAGTCGTCTACATCGACATCTCCACTCTATAAAAAAAAATTTTCAAATTAGACCCCCATTTCCCTTATTGGTATTGGGTCGCATTTTTGAACGACTGTAACTTTCGACTCTAAAGGAACTAAAATTTTCAGCAAAATGTGCGCCCAACATCCTCTACATCGGTCTTCATCTTCACTATAAAAAAAAATGAAAAATAGACCCTTATTGCTCTTGGTACCCCTTGAGCGGTCGCAAAGTTACAGTTTCACTTACAATTTAGCAAACATTCGAAGAGTAAATTTTTGAAAAGTGTAAGTGATTTTTGTTGCATCGAAATTTGACTCAATTTGAACTAATCACTTATAAACTTTCAGTTTATTTGAAAAGAAAAAACGATTAGCGTTGCTCCAATAAAAATTAAAACTTACCAGAAAAATGTCGACTTAGAAATCAATCCTGAATGATGACATCCCGAGATGACGCTCCAGCTGCAATATCTGCAGTTTATTCTTGTTTAACTCCGATTAATAAAAACTTAATTAAACAATTATTGAATTGTTGGGATAACTTTGCTCGCTGTCTCCGCGTATAGTTCCTCGTTTAATATTTAATTTGGCTCTTCATCCTTGCCGTTAACATATAGCTTTAAGTCAAAGTCAATTGAATTGCTTAATTATGAAGAATACAACAAGTTAGGACAACTTGTACGGCAAATTCTAGATCTAGGCGGAGATGATTTAAACACGGAAATTTTTCCTTCAACATTCCTATGAAAAAGAAAGTATTACGAAAGTATTACATATGTATTGCGAATTAAATAGGTAATGAAACCGAAAATGTAAAGTTACCAATACTGTGTTTTTATGCGCACGATTGAATCGCTGCTCAATGTAGGATCCGTTAGGGGATAAGCCCTATATCCTAAATAAATAATAAATGCACCCGGAAATGGTCGATCTGGCTGTTTCGAAAGTGTTGAATAAGGCAAAAATTCTTAAGACCCTGGCATGAACACTTCCCGGCCAGTTTGCGTTGACGGCATAAAAACTCCTGTCTAGTCCACATATTAACATGAGATTCAGTGAATGATTGTCCTGTCGATCTAAATATAGTTTTTCGTTAAAGACTGGGACATCTATGTTAGCCATTGTCCCATCAGCGCAGCTAGCTTTTGCTGAGAAACCACCAATTCGAAGAAAAATCGGATGCTATCTCGGTGCAATTTCCTGGCCATCAAATAGTGTCTCCTAACATATCTGAAACAATAGCAATGTTACCCGGTGCGGTGCAGCGTCCTGCAAACAGTTGATTTACGCATTCCATGCATAACGCCAATGACGATAATGGCACTCAGTCTCTAATCAATGAAGCGTTCTCAAAATCTGTTTAGTGCGGCTTAAGGCATTATTCCGCCAACCTTCCTCCAATTCGCAAAATCAACTGTTCGATTTGAGTTTTGTTCAATCGAAAATTTTCAACGACGCCTAATCGAAATTAAAATTTATTCGCGACGAAACTACTCGCGGGTTTGAGTCTTCTCCGAATAAACGTCCCAAACGGAATAGTTTCTACTAGTAGTTTCACGGCACTACTATACACAACTGTAAGCCAATTTTTTCTTACTAAAAATTTGAGTAAATTATCAAATCTAAACGATTATTTGAAAGTTATTGGTGCAACAACAATTTGCAAACGGTTCGATGATTTTCGCTTACAGTTTGAAAAGAAATCACACAGTTTCACATTGGTGCAACAGAAATTTAGTAACTGAGTGGTTTTCTACTTTTCAAAACTCAAATTTTTAGTGATAAGTCGCTGGTGCAACAGGGCCCTGGTTTATCATTCTCCAGTACAATTCCACAAAATACTCCAGTTAAGAGCTAATTACACTCATTACACAGGAGGAGCACCTGGTGGAAACTTGATAATGGCATACGAGCCGCAGTCGATTTATAACCAATTTGTAAAATTCAGGAAGGCTATGGGCAGCATCCGCAGTTTCTCTGATTATGCCTGAAGCAAAAGGTAAAAAGTGTAACGAGTTTGGGTACCTTCGCGTCACTTCCAGGACCAGGGTCCGAGAAACACAACCAGTATGGAGACGGAAGCCAATCAATCAACCATCTACATGGGAAGCTAAGTGGTGTCACCCTGAAAGCCTACATCTGCCAATTACAAACATTACAATGGATCGAGGTGATTGGAGACCCTCGAGATGCCATAGGAAACGGAATCATACGAATGTCACACTTTAAAAATGACACCATGACACTATTCAATATGGGTTTGAACTTTGCACTACAAGAAATTACGCTACTGGTCAAGTCTATCGTGGTCCATGTAGAGGAACAGCACAATTCAGGACCGTGAAAAAGCTATTTCGCAAAGGAGTCTTTTATCTTCGAGCGGACAAGGGTAATACTGTGGTGGTGGTGGAAAAGAAAGATTATAGGACTATAACTGAACTCTGGAAGTTATTTCCAGCTTCGCAAGAATTCTGTTCAGACTCCATCAAAAGGGTGGAGATGGTGAAGCTTGAAATAGATTAGACGCGTCAGCATCGGCATCGGCATCAGCAGAAAAATTTCAATTTAGAACACACGCATTTGCCTAGTCTAACGAATAGGGACGATATCATTAACAAACTGGGCACGGTTTCAATTTCAAGGGACGAGCATCTGGTATCATACGGTGTCACGGAATTATTTCCCAATATCCCGGTTAAATAGGCTCTATTCTATCTGGAGGAGGGACTGCTCCCGAAAGGTCCGTCAACGCCGCCTCTGGAAAAGAGGTAAATCTCATGAGACTGGCGACGGTATGCATGATGGCAAATTACCTAACTTTCCGGAGCACATTCTACAAAAGAACCAGGGGTGGCAATGGCTAACCCACTCTCTCCGTCCATAAGTGGGATCTTCATGAACAGGATAGAAGAGGAGCAGGAGATGCCGTCCGAAATGCATCCAAAAAATGTTTAAATCTTGAATAAAACGGCGAGCCCAAATAAAGGTGTTTCATTTATTCGAGAATAATATATCATAACGATGATCAGATATAACGTCCATTATTTAGCTCCCTTCGCCATCACTATAATCGAATTCTATAATTGAATATATAAAACTCGATCATTTTTATTCATATGAAGTTTAAATTTAAAATCAAATTTATGCGATGACCGCCACCAAAAAATATCGCAATAGCAAACTGCAAAAGAATTTTTAAAGCAACGTGGCAGCCCGATTAGTGAAATTTCCAACCTGTCACTTTCAAAACGTGCAAGCTGGACAACTACTGTCCACAGTTCACAATCATCCCCTAGCCCATCAGCTAGACAGAGACACAACTACTTCCAACGAAGAACTATGAGTGTCGACAATTCATTTAGTTGTCATTTAACTTTTGTCGCTATAATACGCGGTGGCTCGAAAATTCCGAGTGTACATATTGAAAATTAAATTGCGCGGAACGCGGTGTGCAGTGTAGAGTGTTTGCTAAATGATTGAATTACTTTGAAAGGATCGTGGATTGTTGTGTAATCGACAACAAGAATTACCCAACGGTGCAGCGTACACACACGTGCAATAATGTCGTGGCTCCACAAGAAGAAATTGCTGTCACCGGCCCAGCTGAAAAGGCTCTCGGAACACAAGTACTCTTGTACGAGCTCGAGTCTCCTGGATCCCGTCTTGCAGCCGTGGTGGTGTTGGCTAGTTTCGAAAACACCACTGTGGCTAGCGCCTAATCTTATCACAATCATCGGACTCGCCATCAACATCATTACAACGCTCATACTAATTTCGTAAGTACAGCCCAATGTCCAAATTAGCGATTGAGGTTAGACGAATGCCAGGGTCTTCTTTCGATCGGTACATTTTCGCAGCATTTGCCTACACAGAGTTGGTGTTTTGCTTGGCCCGAAGATTAGCTATCTGTGTGTCCGGTGGAATCCGGCATCTGTGCGTCAGCTTCCCTCGTAGCGGGGCAATCGTATGATCTCTGTTGATCCCAAAAATGATGTGGCGATTGGGTACTTTGTTTAGAGAAACTTGGTGATGCGTGAATCTTAAAGAAAATTGCGCTCTGGACGGTCCAATATTTTTGTTTGTAGATACAAATAGGATAAATGGGATATCAAAACAAAAGTGTAGGGAAGCATTAAGTGATCCATTGAAATTTCATTCACTTTCCTATTCTATTTATAACACGAAAAGTGGACAGTACAGAGTGGTCAAGCCAGATAAAATTTTCATGTCAGCAATTTTGCATGTAAATGTAACAAAATTTCAACTTTGTAGTTGGAAGTGCATATCTGTATCCAAATTTTGTATTATTAACGAGTTTCGATAGTTGATATGAGTCTCCTGGAACTTTCCACTGGAAAGTCAATTAAAAGTCTAATTATAGAGACTCAGAATAAGAAAACACGTTAATGGGGCCTTCTGAAAGAAAATAGGAACATAAAACCTTGCCATGATCCTTACTGCATCTCTCCTAAAGAAGAAACCAATTGTCTTCAAAAGACACGCTCAATGGATCATTTCCGCAAACCGCTTTCAACAAGATTTAGTAAGAGAGAAATATTTCGGGAGGGTTTTTCGATAAAAGGCTATTAATGTTCTGGGAGTATAGCCAACAGATATACACTGCGCGACAAATGCTTAGGTTCACACATATTTCCTTCCAAGAAACGGTAAAAAAAAAGTTTACCGGTTCAAGAAATGTTATGTTATGTTATTTTCGAAACTATTAAATATCACAAATAAAATGGATGGCCCTACAGGACATTCTCCTTAAATTACAGTAATTGATTTCATTCAAAGAGTCTTTTTCCACTGCGACAATTGCTTAGGTTCAGGGACGATTTTACCGTTATACTTAATGTTTTCGCTGAAAAATATTTCAGAAAAGTGTCAAAATAGAGAAATACAAAAAAGAGAATTTTTTGTTATTTAATAGTGTGTATTTCCGCCATTTTTATTTATAATTTTATAAAGCCTTCAAGGTAGGGAATTGTGTAAAGAATGCAGCACGGATAGCGGTATTTTAGACCGAGCTGTCTTAATTCCATGAATTAACTCTTCTTTAGGGTTTTACTGTTTACCACTACTGTAAACCTCCCGAACAAGCCACCCCCAAATGTTTTCTAATGTGTTAATGTCAGGGGAGTTGGGCACCCGGTCTAACAAAGTCACATTTTCCTCCAAAATAAACGATTTAACTACCCTCGCTGTATGAATTGGGGCAAGATCATGTTGCAATATCCAAGGGTCGCCTTCGTCCATGACATTTATCTTAGGGATATCCTCTTCTAAGAGCGGTTTATAAGATGAACTCGTTTGGCGACCTCGTAGGATGACCAAGACGATAGTTCCATGATATGATATGGCTCCCCATACCATAACGGAACCTATTCGGGAGTGATGGCGTGACAGGTACATAGGTTCCTTCCTAATATCATGATAATAGTATGAGAACCCATCTGGACCGTCCACACAAAACCGTTTTTCATCCGTAAATATTACCTCTCCATTGCGATGTCCAGTTCATGAATCTTGAGGCGAATTCCAGGCGCTGTAGGCGATGCTGCGGGGTTAAGGCTGTTTTTTTCTTTAACCATAAACGTTTCAAACAAGAAGAAGATCTAAGAACTCGTTGGATGGTCCTCACAATTGTTGATAACCCCAAATTCTCCCCATGCTTACGCTCAGTAAGGGACGAATTCGAGGCTTATCTTAAGAGACGTCGCCGTAATGCACCGGAAATCGTTTTTTTTTCTGCCTCCTGCGTATCGTCGGCCATAATTTTCACTATCTCGTATAAAATTACTTGCAACGTTCGAGCTCCGCTGGATCCATATTGCCATTTGTCCGTTTGAATATCCTTTTTGCTTAGTATGGAAATTGTCGCCTTTTCCTCGGCAGAAAGTTGCTTTCCTTTTCACATTATCCACTATACGACTCACAGAGTATAACGCGAAAAAAATGTTTACAGAAACACTTCTCACCAGGACGAGATAACTCTTTAAAGTAAGTGAACCTATACAATTGTCGCAGTGGAAATTGCGATTTTCATTTTAAAAAATTCCGTTAGCTATGCGAGTTGCTTGATAGAGTTGCAATATTTATTAAAATAACCGTTAATTGAGAGAGCATTATTTAAAAATTATTTCTGATCAGAGTACATAGAAATTATATAATTTTAAAGGAAAATATCCATGAACCTAAGCATTTGTCGCGCAGTGTACATATGAGGGGTATAGAATCAAAACCAGCAATCTCCACTTTTTTGACAAAATGACCTAATGATGTAGTTGTATTAATTAATATTAGTGCGATACAGAAATGTTATCAGTTTATTTGAAATAAGCGTAAATCCATGCTAATTTTTCTCTCTCTCTTCATTACCGTAACTCCTAGTGGAGCATGGTGCGTTGATGACTACCGTGTGTAGTCATCAACGCTACAAAGACAACTGAATTCGGAGTGCGATACGGTTGTCAGCCATACCACTTCCTAGTCGCATTGTTAGTTTATTATTCTACGATAAGAATATTTCTTATCATCTTCTTCTTAATAATAAACTTGCGACGAGTCGTGCCGAGTTTGGAAACTCGTTTCTCTATGAGTGTCTATTTCACAGAGTGGCGACCGAACGATCACGGCCACAGAGCACGACATGCTAATGCTAATTTTACTATAGAAAAATATGTTTCAGTTGCAAATGCGGTTATCTCCACTTGCGTGTTAGAATCAAAAACGGCTATATCCAAATAATAGGTGAATTATACAGGAACACGTAAATTAGCTGACCACGCTCTGTGGCTCACTTGGTTGAGTCGCACTCTACGATGCTAGTAATCTAGAGGTCCGGAGATCGAATCTCGGCGTGGTCCAGGAAATATATAGTGCTTGCAACATTATATACACTCCGAAATTATATGCAATGTAACGTTGACTCGAAGTAGCCTATAAACGGCTGAGTGAACGCATCATGCCCCACAAGGGGTTTACGGTACACAGAAGAAGACGTAAATTGGGTACGATTTTTTTTTGTTGGAAAGATAATTGGCCCAAAAAACTTATAAATCAGGTATTTCCAATCGGTTCTATACTGTGGTTTCCTTTTCGAGTTGTATTTTTTTTTGTACCTCCTAACTTGAAGAATATGTTAATGCAAAAAAAAAAACATTTGTAAATAGTGAGATTAAATTTTCAAATTGTTTTGTATTTTGACTTTATTGCAGTTAGTGTACTCATAAATTCGCAAAAGGATACAGTTTTAGTGCATATAGTGGTGCATGTAGTGATGGCAGCAAATTCGCTTCAATATTTAAATTCATAAGAGTATCGATTTATCCGAATTTTGTTGTCAGCGGTGCTTTAGATTTAAATAAAACTGAAAATTAATATCAAATCAAAGTTTCAATAAATGAAATGGATTCAAACCCAGATCAATTGATATTTGCTCCAGATATTTAATATTTTGGTTAACACAATGCATTTAGTGAGAAAAAGCGCAGTCAAAAGTTTCATATACAGGGTCTGTCAAAATTAAAACCATGAGTTTGTGTAAGTCTTGAGCATATTATCCGAAAAAAAGGTTGATTAGTCCTATCGGTGCAAATACTTACATACTTGTCGAACACCAATGTACTTGCAAAGAGATGCCTTCCCTGCACTCTAAAGCTCCTCAAAGAAAGTGTCTCTAAAAAACCTAGTTAAGTGGCTTTGTATATTTTCCTGCGACTGCCAATGTTTTAATTTTCAATCTTTAATTGAAAAACCAGAAAACATGTATGGTGCCTAATCGGGACCATAAGGAACTGTGTGAACTCCAAAGTTATGCTTCGGGCACGGAAATAATCACGACAAAGATCGTGTGACTGTAGTCAGGAGATTCTCGGTTGCTAACCCATAAACTGAAAATGTGAGCAAGCTTGTGTAAAGACTGGATATTCACAGTGGGGCGACTAGAACAAAAATTCGGACATAGGCAATTATACGAAATCTTAATATTGCAGATTTGACTACTATGACTTTACACTATATAGTGTAAGCTATCGAAATCCATTGTTAATAATTTTTTACTTGTAACGGTATTGGTTGTATAGGCAGTTTTGTTCAATAAGAAATGAATTTTTGGCATATGACCCCAAAATTTCAAATACCCGTACCAACGACCTTACCTAATAAAATGGCAAATAAATATACTTTTCACGTTTGGCCTTTGGATAAGAGGACCTTGTTATGGTATTTACGTATCTAACAAAGAACATAACGGTAAATTTTAACGATTCAAGCCAAAAACCTTGATATTTTTGTTGTTTCATCAAAAACAAAAAATGGCCGTAGTTGGCCGGGAAATGAATTAAGCCATAATTATCTGCAATTAATGGACTCAATAAAAACACAAAGTTTGGCTGCGACCACCTGCGACCCCGCCCACAGTAGCCATTTTTATCGGCTAATCTCTGTTTTTCATGTTAACCTTTTAGCAAAATAACATTCATTCTGATGCAGTTTTGAACTTTAAATTGTTGTTACATGCTGGCAATGTTATAATCTCATATGATACTGAAAGTGGGGCAAATCGGAGCAACAGGTCCCGCACCTCCCCTACAAATTATAGGTAGAAAGTATATAAGATTAGTCATAACTCTTGGCTGAATTAAACTAATACGCTAAGATTATCCTACTAAGTTTGAATCCAATATCCTTCGACAGGACTAAGTACAGGGTCGATTAAATCAAAGATTCCACCAGCTCCCCTATAAAAGATCTTACTCTACCAAAAAATGGTCTTAGTTGCTCGTAATTCGCAAAGCGAAAAGTCGTTTGTTTCGGTGTTTGCATATTTCTGATAATTTGTTTCAAGCTCCCGAAAAGCTTACATAAAAGAGCAACTTTTGTTAATTTTTCAGATTTATCCGTTTAAAGAACCGTTATGATATTAGCGTTTGTATTTTCTATGTCAAATAAATTTTGTAAATTTTCAATACTGAATTACTATATCTTCGAAATAACAGTGTGTTTTGTAATGGGACAGCAGTCAAATTACATAAAATGTTGTATATTTTGAATACCTTAATCCAAATGCTAAATTGCGCAAAGCAAGACAGGTTAACTTTGGGATTTGTTTGGTTACTCTAGCTTTCCTAAAGATTTCATAAATAATGATGCAGTTTTGTAACAGTAAATGAGAGAGCATTATGGCCATATAATTTTTTTCTCTAAATGAGTCGTACTATCTATTAATATCGTTTGTAACATCAGGAAGGAGAAACGGTTAATTGTCTATACTATGGGGTTGGTGAAAGCATCCTTAAAACCGCTATATCTTCTTTCTGACATTGCGTATTTTAAAATGGAGTCCACCATTCGATTCAGCAGAAACAAGTTCAACTTATAGTCATTTAAGTGGTACACTTTACAACAGGACATCTTCACAAATATGCGATGTCCGAAAAATCATTGATTTCGCCCCACTGTGGCGCCGGTTGCATTGTCACAAAAAAGGCACGATTTCAGTATCTGCGGCGCCAATTTTTAATGATGCCATTTCATTAATATTGGCCTGAAACGACCGAATCTGCAATCCCTTTTAGCGAAATCCTAACGGTTCTCCAGATATTCAATGCCAAAGTTTGACATTTATATGGGGTATTTCAGTTTTTAATAGGAAATTGGGGGTATTTTTTACTACATATTGATTTGAATCAATAACATCGCACTAAAAATAACGTTTTAAATTTGATTTGCCTCCCTGTCTAGCAAATTTTACAACTCTTGCTCGCAAATATATTTCGACATTTCATATAATTAACATCTTTGCCAAATTGGTAAAACTTACTATTCTAGTGGGGCTGATTAAAATTAAAACGTCAATTTGATAGCGTCCAACACTTTCGTTACGATTTCGCAAAAAAGAATTGCAGATTCGGTCGTTTCAGGCCAATAATAAAATGGCATCATCAAAATTTGGCGCCGCAGATAATGAAATCTCCCCCAAAAAATCACGCGCAATCATAACAGATGCTGTATACGAGTTTCTCGATATGATACTCATTCATCACCTTGCAGAATGCCTCAAAATAGCACTGTGATCATCCTCGCTAGGAAACCAATTCTAACCCTTTACGGCTTAGTGTTGCATATCTGCAACATACCGTTAAATCCTTCTTAGAAAGTATATTATTAGAATTTGATGCTTTTAAATGCGTTATTCTCCTTCGGCAACAAGTGAGGAGCAGTTTTGATTTTTATTTGAAAAGATTATTTGCATTTGATCATTAATTTTTAGTAATTTATAATTACGGATCGTTACAACAACATTCTGCATTGTTATGCAATTTTCATTTGAATAGTTTTCCTAAATATTTTCGGAAATATCCTGTGGGAGATACATAAAACGTTAGATAAAATGGTCTATTTTATTTTTCCGAAGTGATTTCACAAATTTGATATATGTCGGAGGAGTTCTCAATCTAATTGTGTTTGTTGCATATCTGCAACATTATGTAAATGACGTACTAAAATCGATTAAATTTTGAAGACATTTGTTATTATTTTATTATGTTATTGGTCAAGCAAATTCAAGGATTTTTGTATTTTAGGACATTAGGAAGAATAATATTATGCTTTTTAGTGATGTGGGTGCGTAATTGACAATTCGGTACAAAAAAAAAGACACAAAAACTAATAATAAAAATATGAGTCCGAACACCGATTTCTATAAAAAACAAGATGTCCTTACGATTTGTATCATTATTTAATCATACCATGAATATATAACTGTAGATTTGGCAAATTGCACATATCAATATCCAGGAGATTGCATTTGGATGTTAAACACGAAAGCTTTAGATGAAATTCCACGGTTTTACGGCAAACCATTAGCAGGTACTTAGGCTTAGTATGCCGTCGTCCTTTTGCCAGAATTTCTAAATACAGAGAAGGGTCGATTGAATTCACTCTTTTCTTTGGTTTAAACCTATTTTGAGAGTTTTGAGTAATTCCCACGTCTTTCCACAATTACAAAACTTATAGTCAGAATAGGAACGCCTGGTAGTACCTCTTTCAGCCAGCTACGTCGGATCATTAGGTTTGCTAGCAGCTTACTTGTGGCATAAAAAAATATATATTCCAAGAGTTAAAGCAGCTGTTCCAAGTTTACAAACAATAAAATGTTGGCGATCAAAACTATCCGTTTGGAGCTCCAATCATGCCACACCATATCTTGGTTTACTTTGAAGAAATCAGCAAAATAGGGTATTTTTGCCTATTTTTGCAAAAGGCGCAAATGTAAACGTCATGATGGCATCGATGATCAAAGAAATGCGTAGCTGATCCGAAAAAAAAAGTTCTCATTCTAAACATTATTGATATTTAGCTACTTTTGGAAGAATAAGAATAAAGCAAGCATGTCTCCCATATTTGCTGCGCAGGTTAATAAAATAATAATAAAAAGGAAAGAACATGCCCAAAACCTATTACCTGTTTGTTACTTTGTATGAATACCATATGAAATTCTCCGCCTAAACACCACTTGGAATAAAATCCAGCTTTGTGCTGGATTAAATACTATCTATATTTTAAAACACATTAAATCCGGCAGTTTCCTCAATTTTCGAAAGATATTAAACTATATTATAAATAAATATATTATTTGATTTTTAGTTCTTCCATATTTTAGTTAAACGATGAATTATTTCTTTAAATTTGTTGAATAAACATATTATTTTATTTAATACATTATTTACTTGGAACGGGAAGAAATCTTGCCGATTAGCATAATGTTGCAGATATGCAACATAGCAAATTTTGGCCCTTACACAACAAATCCTTAAGCAAGATTTTTTTTACTATTTTTCCATCACTCTATCTGACATGATTCGTCGATTTTCAACTATAAAATTAATTTTCGTGATTTTGAGCCGTAAAGGGCTAAGGAAAAGTCTGTCTCTGCGACCCCTCCATATCATCCGAAGATGTGCGGTAATAAAAGTATTGATTGGTAATTCCTCGATTTTCTCGGTTGACTGTGTGTCTCTTCGTTCGCAAGATAGCTCAGTACAATGAACTTAAAAACCTTAAATTTTTATCACAACCATAATCTGATCCAACATTTTTGTAACATAACGCTTTTTTCACCTTTTTTTTTGTATGTGTCTTCTGGTGGGAAAGAAATCGCTCTAAAATTCGGAAATGTTCATTTCGACGTGAATACACGGAGGAGGGAGCCCTCATATAAAACATAATAAAAAATTTGCACAATCGGAAGTATTCCTATCACAAAATACCTTATACTATATTATTTGATTGTGTGCTATTTACTTAGTAGCAAAATCTCCTGTTATATTAGTAGCCAAACCGGCTATCTCCATATTATGCTAGAATCAAAACCGGCAACCGGAGACATAGACTTTTCATTAGAATTAAAATTTTGAGCAAATACTGTATATTTTGAACGTAGTAGAAAATTGCTAATACTGAAAATTTGGGTAGAGTGGAGATAGCCGATTCCTCTTATGTACCATGTACCTTGCTACAACGAGAGTCGATATGGCATATAAAGGAAGTGCGTGGATCAGAAAAACCCGAAAGCTCTATAAACAGGCATAATACCCTAGCTTGCCCTTTTCTGGCTGTGTCCTCTTTCTCTCACTGATTTTTATACCCTTCGCTCATCGAGTGAAAGGGTATATTAACTTTGTCATGAAGTTTGTAACGCATTGAAGGAAGCATCTCCGACCATATAAAAAGTGTACATATATGATCAGCATGACGAGATGAGTCGATTGGACGATGTCCGTCTGTCTGTCTGTCTGTCCGTCTGTTGCAGCGCGTAGTCTCGGCCACTATAACACACGGAGCTGAAATGTGCTTAATGTTGTTGCATTTTTTTGCAACATTTTTTTGCACCAATTTCACCAAACCTTGAATTAATGTGTCTTTACCAAAGCAACAAAAAAGTTAAAAACGAATGGAATCGTACTGTGGGGTCATGCTCCCGCAACCCCAATAAAATTTTCTGAGTAAATACTTTTATTTGCCCACTTATTTCAACCAAGCCCAAAACTTTTGTCAAGACGGAAGGAAAAGAATGAGGAGGGGGTTTAAATACAAGTCACAGGTACGCCCGAAAAAACTTTTAGCCCTAGGAGAGCGAAGGGTATCTAAATTTCGGCCGCGCTCGAAATTAGCCTCGCCCCCTGCTCGTTTTTATCTCTACATCACACTTCCAAAAAATTTGTCCGTTTTTATTTACCAATACTTCAAATCAATTTTTAACAATAAGTACGTAAATAGGCGTAGCCAGGATTTAGGTTCTCTCTTCTTCTCTATTGTCGTTAGAAATGTACGTATGTATGTGCATATTAGTGAATAAATTTTATAGCGCTTTCATGCATATAACGCTTATTTTGTCTGGACCCTTCATAATCGTTATAACCCTGTTTAACTGTATCAAATATTCGTAAACCTGAAAATAGGTTTATATGGTACGAGTACCTTACATACGAATTAGTATACCCTTTCTCACCAAATTTAATGAAATGGGGAAATCATGGGCAAAATATTGAAGCTCACCCGTCTATGCTACGGATCTTGATGATGATGAATTCGGCCGATTTTTATACAGGGTGGCCAGAAACGACCGCAAAAATACACCGGAAAATGATTCCTCGTGTGATTTTCAGCATGAAAGGTTTGTTAACCTTTTAGTTGCAACAGGCATTTAAAGATTTTTTTTTATTTATTTTCTCACATAACAAACTTCACTGTTTTAGTCTTAGGCTTTACATCCTCCTTTGATAAATAAATAAATAAACCTAAATTCATATCTCCAAAACGACGCCAGTTAAAATGCCGAAATTATTAACATAGCCAACAAATTTTCCAAAAAACTTAATTAATCGCATTGAAATCTGAATTTTCTCCAACTACTGCCAATGTGAGGTGCTTGAACGGTTCTTTTAAAAATTGAGGCATAGTCTTACGATCTTATCTCGATTGTCGATTACATCATTTTGTTCGGCCTCCACTATTTCTAACAGTTTTAACAACTTAAATCACGGTTTCCCAACAGATGGTCCGCGAAAGACCCGTGAGTGGTCCGCAGAGAGACTCTGGACACTATTATAATAAATTATCGTCAAAAAACCAATTTCAAGTGAACATTTTCTTGATTCTGTGATAACCGGAATACTATGTGTTCAAGTTGCTTTTTTATCGGGTCCACCAATTAGGCCAATCAATGAGTCCATAAAAGAGGGCTGTAAAAACATTGCAAGGGTTTTGTCTTGGGAAAAACATGCTTAAAGTCCCCAAACCTGGGAGGTGAGCTATCGCGGGGAGGGCTTTTTGTGTTTTTCAGTAATACCTCGGAAACGGCAAACGGTAGAAAAAAATAATTTTCCTAAGTCTATATTACATCTCTTGTTTTGCCCTAACTCCTTGAGGAGCATGGTGTGTTTATCTATGAATCGCTATATCTCAGTGTGGCGACCGGATGATCACGGCCACCGAGCACTGTCATCTTACATGCATATGTCGAGTTCCTGATAGCTCTCCAGATATATTTGATAAAACAAACCCTAATTTTACATAGAGAACACAATCACAGCATAAGCGGACTAATTGGTATAAACTGATTCCACACAAGCACGGGAGTCAAGCCCTGGTTTACGACTAATTTTCATTTGATCATAGATTTCCCATTGGTAAAGAGAAAATAACAAAAATTGTGATAAGTGCAAATAGGGATTTGAATGGGGGTCTGAGTTCTATAGTGCATCACCTTGTCAGATTCCTAAATTATTGTAACATGGTGGTCCGCCACCGCTGCTTAATTTTCAGAGAAAGTGGTGCGCAGACATAGTGAGTTGGGAATCACTGCCTTAAATACATAAAACTAGGATGAATTATTGTTGGTTGTTGGCATAATTGGCACAGATATTACCAAATTGCAGAATACTAGCAGTTTTAATTAAATAATAAATTACAGGCGCGACAGTCTAACATTGGACTAAGGCCGTAGATGTGTTAGTGACATCCAATCTCCCAGATCTTAACTGCTTTTTTGTTGAGGTGTTCTGATCAATAGCACGCTCAGCAGTGTTATTTATCCCCATAAATGGGTACTCCTTTAACAGTCCGTCATATGTGTCGTGAGTTCGAAAAACACCATAAACTGAATTCGTTCAGAATGAGTCTCGAACTCATGACCCTATACACCGAAGGTGCGATTACTAACCACCACATCAGCCATGCTACTAAAGTTTTAATTATTTTTAGGTAAAAATAACCCTAATTTAAAACTTTGTGAAATGGTGTTCTGAATCTAATGTTTAGTAAAGTAAGCACTGGCAAAATTCATTCATTTGCACCTAGAATGTTATATGCACTGTTTCGGATTTATTTCCTAGAACGATTTCAATAACAACGTTTGCAATGAAAAATTCTTCAAAATGTATTGATTTTTAAATGCTGAAGTGCTAACATAATAGGGATGACTGGAACTACATCTGTTACAAGATTTTCAATGAGTTTATTGGACAATGAATATTTCTTTTTTTCACAAATCAATCCAATTGGACCGAATCTGCAAAGAACCATAAAATTTGATACACTTTTTATTCAGATAGAGCCGCTGCTATGACGATGATATGTAATATCACACTACTAACTGCTAAGTAAGTTCAAAAAGTTTAGGGGGGGGGGGGACGTCACGTGTATACACGTGAACGTGACGCCCTAGAGTATAGTGAAATCATTCTCGAAATATTTTACCGGGTAGCCTTTCTCTGTGCAGTTGCTAAGTAACTTCCAATATACTTTGCAACCCTTTATCAGATTTAGAGTTTCGAAATATGAAATGTAAAGGTAATACCTTTAATTTATTGAAGGGTTGTAATATAAAATGTCTTGTCCTGTGACCGATTTGGTCTTCTCTGTTTGTCTAACGATATTTATGTAGTTGAAGCTGTCTATTAAAGTCCAATAGGATTAGCAGAGATCGAGATTATAATTGCACTTTGGTACTGGCACATTAAAGTTTAATGCAACAAAATATATTTTTTTTTAAATTGTAGGTCTATCTACAAAAATATTTATTCTCCATGAAATTTGTATAAAAAAGCCAAAAATATTGTAAACATAAATACACCAATTACTGGTTTCAGATTGCCAAAAATAGCGAGTGCAAAGTTTTTATCTGAATGTGACTTCGAAAAAATACGAGAGTTCAGTGACAGTAACGATAATACACCAATATGGTATTAGCTGCACCCAATTAAAATCAGGCATTATAAAAATATAATTGACACCATAACTATGCTTCAAAACTGATTTAAACGCATCATAAAATATTTTGTTCCACGTTGAATGTTGCGTTGTATGTACATTTATTTCAACCATATCAAAGTAAATAAAATCAAAATAGTGAAATGATAAGCTTTTACGATAGAAAATTTATGTCATGTTTGATAAGAGAAAATCAATGACAGTCAACATTTATAGTACTATTTTAATTGTAAGCAAATTTGCAACGTGGAGGAGACGTCATTATCGTTATTACGTTGTCATAAATGAGTGAGCCCCCCAAAAAATGCACGCAACGTTTATGAAATATTAGGCGTAATGAAATAATGGCGTAACGGGGAAGAACAGATACAAACCGCTAAAAATGTCAGTTTTGATTTTACTTAGTATACAAAGTCCAGATGAAATGAATAATTACATATACGAAAAGCAGATAAAATATTGTTAAAC
This sequence comes from Microchrysa polita, assembly GCA_949715475.1. Taxonomy (NCBI): domain Eukaryota; kingdom Metazoa; phylum Arthropoda; class Insecta; order Diptera; family Stratiomyidae; genus Microchrysa; species Microchrysa polita. Next base: position 124,601,547 of record OX454415.1, on the reverse strand, counting down.
CGTTTTTGGTTATTAAATAGATGATTTTGACAAACATCGTTCATTTGCATATATTGTTTTCTTGATTGATAGACATTTAGTAATAAGAAGGAACCAATGACAGATGGAAGATCTTATTCTATTTAGACAGATACTTTGCATGGGATCAAAAAACATTGCAGTCGTGTATAGTGACACAGCATAAATAATAAGGTAAACAATGACTATTGTTAAAAAAAATTTATATTATACATACCTCTAATAATTAAGTGAATAAATATAATTTTCTTTTTTGTTTTGGAGAAAACGCAGATACATTTATCCGTGATCCGTCAAAGATTTCAGTATTAAAACCGAAGAATTCCTATTTTGTATTCATTTTTTCAATTATGTTCTATTTTGGATTTATTTTAATTGACAATATTGTATGAATGCAAACACATATGTGTGCATCACTTCATATTGTTTAAATTGAAGCAATCACGACACTCCCCCGCCTAATGGAATTTGTTGCATCTCTACATGTATGGTATCACCTAGGACAGTATGCATTTTTTTTCAATTGCTGTAAAAGTCTTTCGAAGTATATAGGTCCTCTGATACATTTATGATATCTTACATTCGTCATTTTACACAGAAATCATAGCCCTACAAAAAGTGGCGTGAGCTAGGTTGACGAGTGACAAAGATTTGATTAAAAAATCTCCAAGTTTTGACCCCGAAATGAAACGGGTCATTTCAATATCATCATCAAACGTATCACCCTCAACATGAAGGCAAGTGTGATTGTGATGTGTACTACTAAACTATAATGTCATATAAAGCAACATATAGGTCGTATTCGTACATTCTCTCTTTGAACATACATATAAGAAGTGTAGTATACATACGTTGTAGGAAGCAAAGCAGTTGCTACTATTGTGAGTGGACGGAATTGATTCTCGTCTATATTATTTGACCGATTAATTAGTTTCGGTGTCTGTTTCTTGAAAAATAATAATTTGCATGTTGAACACATTGATGCGAAAAACATAAGTCATAAAACAAAAGTGCAATTATGCAATTTTCTCTGATTACCACTTTCGACTATATGCGAAGATAACAAATATCTCATAAAATAATGCAAATATGGTGCGACTATTATCAGCTCATTCTCATATGACTGATTCGTGATATGTATTTAAAACGTGAGATGACTATGCAATAAATTTCAATATTTGATTTTATTGTTGTGATATGTAATAAAGTGTTTATTTACTTGCATAATAAGAGGATAATAATCTACTTACAACTATGTGCTAGCAAAAATTATGAGATTCATGCATACAGATCTTATTTAATTACCCAATATTTTTTTTTTGTGAAGCAGAATACTATTTTTTTCTCATTGAGAATTGGCCTAAATTGCCATACATGTTTTCTTTACAATTTTGTCAGTCATTGTCATCAGTTGATTCTAGCTCATCATCAGCTCTTGAAGAACAGGTCGTCCTGTTACTAAGAACAGGCTTTCGTAGAATCTCTAGGCCGCATATGTATCGTTATGTTATAGAGGGTTGTTCAATAGGGACGATATATTTTGTCGGCTTATATCGAATGTTACTATTGGGAGCGGGGCTTTTTAAAGGGAACCAATCTGAGGCAGCAATAGACGAGGAATACAATACACAGAGAAAAACAATTAGAATGGTTATCTAAAGAAATAGTCGAATTCATCTAAAGTTCGCGTTGATTTTCAGCTTATGATTCTATATAGTTGAAACAGTTACGAAGATATGGATAATTTTTCTATTCGTCATTAGTTGAAACATCTACTATATTTGCAAATTCAATTAATTCATTTGTAAAGACAGCTATTCATTATCTATAAATTGTTAAATGTTGGATAGCTAAATTGTGTTGAAGAAAAAAGAACGATTGTTTGTAGTTAAATTGTATATTTGAATAGTACAATCAACAACTTTTGTGGAAGAATTGACTAAACTTTTTCTTCTAATCTTGCGTGGTTAAATGAACGAATTTAATAGTATTTTCAGCTACGAAGATTAGAGAAATCAGCTATTTCTTTGGTAAAACTATCTAAATTTAAGTCAACTACTTCACTTTAGATAAAAAGTCTAAACCATTTTTTTCAGTGTACATACGCGATTCTGTGAGAAAGTGTCAGCTGATCACAGTTGACTGAGCTTGACTGGTTGAATAGCTTTCAGACCGGGGTCCTTTAACAAAATCATTGTTCCATCAGTTTTCAAAGCACGAAAGGAACAGACATTTAAAACTCATCAGAAACTAGTGTATGACGAATTTGTAGCTCTTAACAGATCCAAATTCTATAGGGATCCGTGCGCCCCACCGTAAAATAAAATATTTATTTGGGAATTCTCGTGAATATTTTCATAAGCGTAATGTAATCTCAACAAGTTTGCATTCTATGGCTCCTGTGCATTCAACAGAAAATACATTTTTACAATCATACATTTATCATTCAAATTATATTAACGTAACGCAAATTCTAACTTTATCAGTAGAGCCTCGATTTGCGTCGATTCACATTGCGTTGTTTTCGTATTGCGCTGTTTTAGAAGTAACACCATTTTTCCGATTTGCGTTGAGTAAATTTGAGTTGCGTCGTCATTTAGCTTTACAAAATTCCAAAATTTGCTATCGAAAATACACAATTCGTTTTGCGTTGTTTCGTGTTGCGTCGCGATTTCTAGGAACCAATTACCGACGCAATCCGAGGCCCTACTGTAGTTCTCTTTTGTATACAAACCTAACATACCACATGCAGATCATGGATATATGCTTAAAGAACAGCTACTTCAACTACAATAATAACATATACAAAACTAAAGGACTCACTATGGGTGGAAACCACAGTGTTGTTGCCGCTGATATATATGTACAAAACCTACTGAAAGAAATACTGGAAAGACATAAAGACGACATCAAGCTGATCAAGGTATATGTTGACGACATTTTGGCCATCATAAACAAGAACAAAGTAGAAAGCATCTTGAACTCACTCAATTGTTTCCAGAATGAAATAGAATTCACAATGGAAAAAGAAGATTTAGGGACCATAAACTACCTGGACATAACACTGATAAGGCGGGACAATAAAATAATAACAAAATGGTATAAGAAACCAACCGCATCACATAATATCATCAACAACGAATCAAATCACCCAAACCACATGAAAAATAACATAATTAATAACTATATATACAGAAGGTTAAAACTCAGCGACAAAGTATTTTGGGGGTCACAAATAAGTGAAATAAAAACAATCCTAAAAAATCACAATTACCCACCAAAAATAATAAACAAACTCATCAACAAAAACAAACATAAAATCATTCAGGAACAGAACAAACACAACACCAACACCCAACCAACCCCTGTAGCACCACTAAGGAAAAGATACACCAATATAACATAGATCCCCAAACTCACAGAAAGGATCATAAAAACTTTACCAAAAGAAATAGAGGATAGTGATAACAACACCACGAAGATCATCACCACAGCAAAACCCAGCAACAAACTACAAAACGAAGTATTCTCTAACACCAAAACCAAACTAACTACCATGAAACAGAGCAATATCGTATACCGAATAAACTGTGACACATGCACCTCCAACAATCAAAATAAGGTATACATTGGATCAACAACTAGACACCTGCACACGAGGATATCAGAACACAAAAGCAGGAGCAGGATGTACAACAACCCCAACAATAGACTAGTATCACACCAACTCAATCACCATCACAACATGGACTTCGACAACACTAGAATATTGGACAAAGACAACAACAAACACAAATTACTAACAAAAGAGGCAATTTACATCAACAAATATTTCAAAAATAGCCTTAACACCAAAACGGAATTGGAGAACATAGTTTACAAATACAATAAGTTACTACCGAACTAACTACCTGACAGCTGCCCAAAACAAGAAGAAGACGGGCAAATAAATTGACAACGGAGAACAAACAACTGTGATAATAATTTTAAGTTTTAACGCGTAATGTATTGTCCAATGTCTAATTCCACTCGTCATCTAATTTATTTAGCTGTACCCATAATGTATCATCGTCTAGTCCCCAAGGAATAAATGTATGTAATATAATTGGAATGAATAGAATGTAAGTAACAATATGTAATATTAACCCATGTACTATAGTCATATCCATTTTAGACCTGAAGATGCCAATAAAGGCGAAACGTTGTGAAAAAGAAAAACGAGACCGAGGCTAATTTCGGGCGCGGCCGAAATTTGAATACCCTTCACTCTCCTCGGGCTAAAAGTTTTTTTTTGGGCGAACATATGACTTGTGTTCAATCCTTCCCCATTCTTTTCCTTCTGTGGCGTGGATAGAACAATATTTGTGTGTTTTTGGTTAAGTGGGAAAATAAAAATATTTACTCAGAAAACTTTATTGGGGGGATGCGGGGGTCCCATAGTATGATTCCATTCGTTTTAATTTTTTTTTGACAAGGACGCATTAATTTTTTTTTGAAATTGGTGTGGAAAAAATGTTTCATAGAAGATCTAAAATGGGTGGTTGGGTTTGTATGGTAGCCCCATGACCCCATAGACCGATTCCATTCATTTTCACACATGTCTTATGGCATCAATAGAGATGCACTTTTACGAGTTTTGGTTGAAAGTGATGCACAAATAAAAAAGTTTTTCGTAGAAGAACTCAATTTGGGGGGTTGGGTTTGTATGACAGCCCCATGACCCCACAGTCCGATTGCAACCATTCTTACATATGTTTTGTGGCATCAATAGAAACACATTTTTATGAAATTTGGTTGAAATTGGTGCACAAATGAAAAAGTTTTTCTTAGAAGAACCTAATTTGGGGGGTTAAGTTTGTATGGCAGCCCCATGACCCCATAGTCCGATTTGATCCATTCTTACATATGTTTTGTCTTATCAATAGAAACACATTTGTGTGAAATTTGGTTGAAATTGGTGCACGCATAAAAAAGTTTTTCTTAGAAAAACCAAATTGGGGGTGTTAGGTTTGTATGGCAGCCCCATGACCCCACGGTCCGATTTTAGCGATTCGAACATACAAACTGCCTGCAATAAAAAGAAGCATGTGTGCAAAATTTCAGCTCGATAGCTTTTAAACTGGCCGAGTAAAACGCGTAGCAACAGACGGACAGACGGACAGACAGACAGACGGACATCGCCCAATCGACTCAGCTCGTCTTGCTGATCATATATATACATATTTTATATGGTCGGAGATGCTTCCTTCAGTGCGTTACAAACTTCATGACAAAGTTAATATACCCTTTACTCTACGAGTGAAGGGTATAATAAAACGAGTTTAACACCAAACAAAGCTGGATAGTGAATAAGAAAAGAAACCCAACAATCAACAACATAAAACCAGTGAAGAATCATACGCAAAAATTACCCTAACATACCATAAGCACCATGACCATAAATTCAATACTCTTCACCATAGTGAAATTTATCCTTGCATAAACAGTTCACTGATAATAATACATAGTTGCACACTTCAGATACATATAGACAGAGCCGGCTCTACTATATGAGCAGATTGTGCATTTGAACAGGGCGCCAAATTCGTGAAGTTATAAGAAAACCCTTAAATACTGTGACATTGCATCCCAAAAAAAATCTATGAATCTGTAGCTGCAACCCTGTGAAATCCATGAGAAATCTTCAGGGATTTAAGCAAAAACAAATCTGTGAATCTGTGGCGATCTAATGAAATCTCTACGAGATTTGGAATATTTGAAAAGTTCTGTGAATCTGTAACGATCCTGTGTCATCAAGGCATTTTTAAGTAATTCTGCGAATCTGTGGCATCTACATTAAACTAAGATCCTGTGAAAACTGGGGCTATCCTGTGACATCTTCATCAAGACATTGTTCATACTGAACAAAATACGTGTCAATAAATCACTTTTGTGACCTAGTTTCAACTACAATTTACATAACCATGCAATAATTTGCAATTACAAAGTTCAATGCATGCATCCACCTTGCATTCGGTAGGGTCGCCTCCGCATTTTGTATGAGCTAATAGGCTCGCTCATCAAACCTGTACAAATTAAAAAACTTGATGAACGAGTCCATCGTCGAGAATATTGAACAGCCGGCAACAAGAATACAGGTGACAATGCAAATCGAATGCAATAGAAGAGATCTTTCATAAAGGGATCAATACTAATGCATCTGGTATGCATACAATGCCTGTCTGTATAGTTGTATGTTGTCGTTAGCTGACGCACCTGTCATTTTTTTTATATGAAGTTTCGTTACCCAAACCTGCACGGGATAACCAAAAAAACACACCTATTATACGACGGCGAATATTATACCAGCGTTCGCAACATTTTGCTCAATTGATATACAGGGTGTCCGAAGACCGCCGCATAAACGCACCGGATTGTGATTCCTCATGTGATTTCCAGTAAAAAAGATGTACGGAATTGGGGGTATATTCTTAACCCTTTAGCCGCCACAGGCATTTGATTTTTTTTTGAAAAAAAAAAATATTTTCTTGTACGACTTAAACCTGCATATCTCCAAAGCTAGACTAGTTAAAATAGCGAAAAAAGATGATTATTACAGCCAACAAATTTACATAAAAAACAAAATTAACCACACTAAAATCGGCGTTTGGTTTTTACAGAGCTTTAAAGTTAAATTTTTGTGATTTGACCCAAAAACAAATTATTTTTCCATCTCAATTTTCTCCAACTTCTGCCAAGGTGAGGGCTATGTACGATTCTTTTGGCGCATAGTCTGGCAATCATATCTTTTTTACATCATTTGATTTTAGCTCCATTATATCTAACAGTTTTGATACGTTAAATGTAGGAAACTAGGGTTTATTTTAGCTCGAATTCAATTCAATACAATTCGAACTGCCCAGCTCTGCAATTTGGTAAAATTTATTCAAATTAAGTCAAAATCGAGCCAAAATAAACCCTAGTTTTCTGCACTTAACTATTAGAAATATTGGAGCTAGAATAAAATGATGTAAGAAAGATATGTATAATTGTAAGACTGTGCGCCAATTTTTAAAATAATCGTACAAGCACCTCACCTTGGCAGAAGTTGGAGAAAATTGAGATGGAAAAATATTTTTTTTGGGTCATTTCACAAAAATTAAACTTTGAAGCTCTGTAAAAACCATTTTTTTTTTCAAATTATGTGTGGTTAGTTTTATTATTTAGGTAAATCTGTTGGCTGTAATCATCATTTTATTTCACTATTCTAGCTAGTCTAGCTTTGGAGATATTGAGGTTTAAGTCGTGCAAGAAAGCGATTTTTTCAAGAATCATTTTCAAATGCATATGGTAGGTAGAGGGGTTAAGAATTAGGGGTATGTTCCGTGCAACTTTTTTTTGCTAGAAATCACATGGGGAATTATATTCCGGTGCGTTTATGCGGTAGTTTCTGACACCCTGTAGAGTAGAGCAATAGTTCTCAAGAAGCAGACCACTTTAGTCGAGAACTTGAAACGTGCTTCATACAATATAAACTCGCATCACTAATATCTGAGGTGTTTCGAACTCAAAACGCAAGATAGTCCAAAATCACGCTGGAATTACGGCTTTAGGGTACATAAAAGACGAGTATTTCGACGAATCAGTGAGGGTTTCCAACGAGCTAGTACAAAACCTCGGCATATCTAATATCAATTATGATACTGCTTGGGAAATATAATCAACAAGCGTTATGCTAAAGTACGGTCAATTTTAACAGCCTATCTGAACGCCTTTTTTGGATTTGCCAACAATGCTCAAAGAAATAGCACAAGCAAATCGAAAATTTCATGATACAACAACGGAGACAATAGCCGCGATGAAAAACCTAGGAGTCGATACAAACAATTGGGACCCAATTACATATTTTTCATATTCTACTCAAAAAATTGGACAAAGAATCATGTCGCCTTTATGAACTATCTCCAGATGTTTAAGGGTATGCCAAGCACGCAGAGGAGCGAGTTACATAGGAGTGTTGCCATGCGACAATATTTTTTGCTGACGATTAGTTTTAAGATTATCAATTAAGTAACATTTGAATAAGGAAGTGCAGTAAAAAAGAACCAGTGTTTTTCAATCATACCCTGTGCACCGAAGGTGCGCGCACTAACCGCTACACCAGCCTACCTATTCTTACAGCTCCCAATAAAGTGCCAAAAGGCCGCTTCGCCCATAGTTTCGAAAACGAAGCTACAATTCGACCAACTTTTAAATTATCAGTTTTCTATAAGCGATTTAAAAAAAAATTCTATAACGGCGCATTTAACGAGAAAGTCACTTGTGATGAATTTGAAGCTTCTGTGTCACCGAAGAAAATTCCAAAAGTCCCCGTTTATGCGAACTACCTACCTAAACGTCCAAACGTCTCTATAGCGGTAACGTTAACTGAGAGATTTACCTATGATGAAACTGTAGCTGCAGTGGATCCAAATGAAAAGCACCCAACAATGCGTGTTCCTCAAAGGAAGTACCGTGTGGTCAATTTTCAAATGTACGGGGTTTCGGTAACCATTACAAGAGATGAATGAATTAATACGACCGGCATACCTGCGAGCCATTTACATAAAAAATGTAAAATTTAAATTTATTGGTAAAAAATAAAAAATGAAAATGGTGGGAAAAAAGAAGCCATTGGCATCTTAAAATTTAAAGGCCTGAGTAGGATTTCAATTGAATGATTGATAGTAACTGCCTATTCCCGAAAGAAGTGGCCGAGCCCTGGATTGAGGCACACATATATCTATCTCAAAGAAAACAAAATTCTCCAAACACTCTGTTGTTGTTGTTGTAGCGGCGCAAGAGAGGGGGGGGGGAGGAACTTGTATCATCATTCATAAATCGTAGGCATCCTCTCCTCAAGGTCAAGACCTAAGAAGATCGCAACTTCGATGGGGTTTTCCCATAGTGCGATAGGTGTTAGATGCGTAGGTGCGGCAGTGCAGTCAAATATATGATCCACGTCGTGTAGGCTGGCTCCACATGCTGGACAAATATTTCCAATGCTGTTGTCAATGCGTGACCAAAACGAATTTAGTCTGGAGCAAAATCCAGAACGAAGCTGAGCCAAGGTGGTACGTGTGGCTATCGGTAGTTGTTGTTCGTCGGCTGAGATGTCGGGTGGTCGAGCGCGAAGGAAGCGGTTTACGGATAGCCTATTTGTGGTACGCATGGCTGCATTTTGGCATGTTTGAATCCGTTTCCAGTTGGTTTTGCATAGGGTATTTGTCCATATCGGTGCTGCATAATTTACCAAAGAACGACTGACGGCTTTGTAGGTGGTGAGTAAAGTCTCCTTATCAGTGCCCCATTTGCTGCCAGCAAGGGACTTCAGGATCTTGTTTCTGCCCTTCATTTTGTCACTAATGTTGTCGGCATGGGTGTTGAATAGGCCGTGATTATCAATTGTGACGCCAAGAATTTTGGGGTGACGGATAGTGGGAACTTCAGTGTCATTTACTCTGATGTTAAGCCGTTGGTTGAATTCTTTGTTGTATGTGGTAAAGAGGGTGGCCGAAGATTTGGGTGCTGATAGCATTAGGTTCTTGTTGTTGAAGAAAAGGTTGAGCTCTTCCAAGTAACCGTTGATGAGATCGCACATGTCGGGAATGTCGTTGCCAGATGTCATTATGGTGCTGTCGTCAGCATAGAATACAATGTCTATTCCTTCGGGTGGGGTGGGAAGCCCTGACATGTATAGGTTGAACAAGGTGGGGGGAAGTACCCCGCCTTGTTTTATCCTTCTTAGTTTAGATTTCCCATTTCTAAACTCGGTGCTGGATTGACGTCCGGCAAGGTAGTTTGCGATCCATTTGACTATATGCGGCGGTGTGGATGAATTGCGGAGATCCGTCAGTAGGAGCGAGTGGTTCACCGTATCAAACGCTTTCGACAGATCTAAAGCCACAAGAATGGTACGCTTAAATGGCGGGGGCTGGTTGATCCCATTGAAGACCTTAGACATGATTCGGTCTAGTGCAGTGGTGGTGTTGTGCATTTTTCGGAAGCCGTGTTGGTGATTAGCGAGTTGTATGTGCGTCGCAAGAGTCTTGTGTATCAGCGATTCCAATATTTTCGCCACAGGGGATAAAAGCGTGATTGGTCGGTAGGATTCTCCTAAGGAGTGTTGTTTACCAGGTTTGGGTAACGGTATGATACGGCCTCTCTTCCAAATTTCTGGTATGATGAATGTTCGTAACGAAAGGTTCATCGTGGCAGTGATATACTCTATGGCCGGTGTATCGAGGTGTTTGAGCATGATCATTGCTATACCGTCTGGACCAAGTGCTTTTGAATTTTTGGCATTCTTTATGGCCATTGCAACTTCTGTAGAGGTGATTTGGAGATGTTCATCAACTTTAGTGTTTCGGATGTCTCGTGTGATTTTGCACTTGAGTTTATCCTTAGTTGGGTGTTCGAAGAATTGTTTGTTGAATAGGTTTGCGCATTTATTATCGTCGCTCACGGTTGAGTTACCAAACTTGATAGAAACCCTCCCTTGAGTTTTAGTGGGGTTGGATAGGTTTCTAACCGTGTTCCAGAGTTTGCTCACACCAGTGTTTAAATTTAGTTTTCTGAGATGTGATTGCCATATGCCTCTCCTGTGGTCGTTGACCTGTTTGACTATGATGTCATTGAGGTCGTTTATCCGTGGGTCACTTGGGTCTGCACTTCTGAGTTGATCCCTAGTTTTTGCCAATTTAGCCGCAGATGTTGGGAAGTTGGGTTTTAGGCTGGGAATGCGGCCTGCTGGAATGTATCTCTTAGCTGCAGTGAGAATAATTCGTCTAATTTGTTTTTCAGCCATACGTACATAACTTGGGGTGGTGAGACTAGCAAAAGCCTCGTTGGTGAACCTTTTAAAGCTGTCCCAGTCAGCTTTGTTGAAGTTGGTGTACGTCTTCTTATCGGGATGGATGAATTTCGACGGCATATCGAGAGTCAGAATAATTGGCAGGTGATCAGAAGATGTTGTGAGGATTGGTTCCCATGAGATGTCATTAATAAGTCCAGGGCTGGCGATGGAAATGTCAGGTGAACTTGTGCAGGATCCAGTGATACGGGTCGGTTTATCGTCATTTAAAGGGCAGAAATCCGAATCATCCAGTTGGTCGGCGATGATGTTACCTCTGGTGTCGTTTTGGAGGTTGGAATGCCATAGATCGTGATGTGCGTTGAAATCACCAAGTAGGAGGCGATATTGTCCGTTTAATAAAGGGCTGATATTGACTTTGTAACCTGTGGGACAGCTGGAGACAGGTGGAATATATATGTTGTAGATTTCAAAGTCAATATTTCCTGATTTGACGATTATCGCTTGTTGCTCCAAGGTGTCATCGGCGGAAGTGACATCAACTACGCTGTATGGCAAATTATTGTGGATGAGGAAAGCCAAACCTCCTCCTGCGTTCCTATCTCGGTCTTGTCTGATGATATTGTAGTTCCCGTATGACCTGAGTGAGTGACTAGAGTTTGGTTTCCTGTACTGCCGCTATTTGGATGTGGTGTCTGTCCATGAGTGCTGTTAGTTCAGCGATTTTGTGCTGGAGTCCATTACAGTTTAGTTGGACTATCCTCGTGCTGGTGTAATTTGCATCGACGATCCGTTGAGCTGGGGTCAAATTGGGTGGAGCGGGCCTCACAGCATTTGCAGGGGTGGAAGGTGATGATGGTTGGGAACCTTGGTTAGGCGGCTGGTGATTGGATGAGTTTTGCCTTCTGTTTCCACACCTGATTGCTCTGTAAGATGTTGACCATTGATTGGTGTTTGTGAGTCCCGAACAGTTCTTGAGGTGGACCCATTGTCCGCAGCATGTGCACTGAACTGACGATTGGACATTGGACCAAATTCTGTTGGCGCAAACCGAGCACATCCATGGACCAGGATTCGTCTCAATGCCGGCACGTATTAGCAGAATGAGGAGCAGCTGGGCCGGCCAGAACTGCTCCACAAAAGAAAAAACGGTGAATGAATGATGATACAAAGTATCCGACCCCTTCTTGCGTCGAAGGAGGTCTTTGCGACTCTTGGCCATGCATTGGGCATGGGTCGTTCCGGGACGTAGACCCGGTCGCAGTAGGAACGCACTCCAAACACTCTGTCAAACGTATCGAATGTAAGATTTTTCTAATTGTTTTCAATTTTTATTACAGACATAGCCCGGATGGTAGATCTTTTCCGCCAGCATGGACCAGCGGCTTGTGTGGCCTTGGCCTATTAATTTATCAAAGTTTGGACGCTATCGATGGTAAACAGGCACGTCGAACAAACTCATCGTCACCGCTGGGTGAACTTTTTGATCATGGTTGCGATTCAATATCAACCATTTTTGTAGCACTTTCAGCGTGCATTTCATGTCAATTAGGAGTATATCCAAATTGGTTATTTTTCCAGGTAAATAAGCAAAAATATTTTTGCATTTTCGACTGCGTGTAAATCTGTTTTACGTCTAGGATCAAAATCGTAGAATTAATACAAACTTACACTCCTATGAAAAGTGCCGATCCGAAATCCATAAATTTTACTCTTGTAATCTCTTTACTTTCAGTGCTTTTGCGCTATAACACTGTTTTATTGTGCACATTGGCAAACGTATGTTTCAGGAACGTTGCGTTTTGGTAAAATTGATGTCACCGAAGCGCAATTAACCATCGTTGGTATACATTTTGTATCGATGATGTTCGGACCGGACATTTGGCTGGCAAAGGTACTTTACTAGTTTTAAGAGCAATCTCATCATCATTCATTATTTGAAAGAAAAAATATATTTAAGTTTTTGTTTTACATTTCTATCGCAAAAATTTATCCTAATTTTGTTTTTTCTATCAATTCAAAATTATACTATAGGAGGTATATAGGAAGACCGAAGATGATTCCATGAATTTGTTTGCTTATTTAGTTGTTTGTTTTCTATATGTGAAAACATCAAAATTTCACAGAAGAGATGGTAAATGGTTGTGGAATATATTTAAAATTATCCACCTATGTTTATATTTTTGTTTCTCTCTCTCTCACAAACACGGTTTAATCGACATTGAATCCGTTGATATTGATTGCACATTTAATGATGGCACATTTCACATAAGAGTGTGAAGAACACATCGAGTTTTCATTACGTATAACACAAAAGTTACGTTTGAGAAATGTATAAAATAGAAACATGTGTGATTTATGACGACATGAAATGCAATTTATTAAAGGCATGCATTTTTTTTAAATGTGTATATTTAAAGGATTTGTATACAAAATCGATTGATATTGATGCAATGTTTAGGCGTTTTCCTTTCTCTTCTTCGTATTTATAACTTCAGCCAAATTAATCATTTGGTGCAGAAAGCTCATAAGTCAGTGAACTAAGAAAACCTTCTAGGGAAACATTTTTGCCTGTCACTGCCAGATATTTTTATTAAAAATATTTATGCAATTGCCTTATTAATCCTGATTATTATCATTATTATGTTGACTATAGGCCTAGTATATTATCATTAAAATACCTGATGTTTCTGCACAAAACTGAAAAAAAAACTCTTAAAAAACTAAGAATATTCAAAATAAAACGACTGAAATGAATTTCCACTTATTTGAAATGAAAACTGTCACTTAACAACATGAAAAAAGGACTGAATTCTTTCCGTCTTATGCTACATCGAATTTAAATGATGCTTTTGAGAAGTATATTTGTATTTCTTTACATAAAATATCAATTAACTGCAATATTAATCAGAAATAATATCTCAATGTTTAGCGATTTCGTGTCCTTTATATTTTATTAATGCCAATTACTATGCTTCACTTACTTGATATTTTCATGCCTTTATTTTTAGCATTTTATATCAAAATTATGCTTTCATATCACTTTTATCTTTTCCCTCTGTACGTTGTCAAATTTTTACTACCAAAATAAAAAAACTTTTATACGTTTCAAACAACCACATAAATATGTACTAATTTATTATTTTTAACAACAAATACGTAATGTATTTTAGATTATTATGCTATTTGAATATTTTGCTTAGATAATTGGTAATCTTGAAATGTGGACAGCAATAGTTGCAATAACTATTATTTGTGGCTTATGGTCATTGTGGCACATAGGTGCAGTCATATTAGCTGGCGGAGTTGGAAAGAATGGTTCGACCGTAGCAGTAAGTTTATCATAATTATATAATATCAAAACGTATTACAAAATCAAAAATCGTAAAACAAAATTTACTCTACTCTAACTCGTGTTTGTTATCTTTAACGATAAATTTATTGTTTTTTATGTTTTTTTGTTCTACTGTTTTTTCCCCGATTGTATTGTAATGTCTTTTGGCAAATACATAATTTGTGTTCTTTCAAATTGTATCCTTGCATCCAACGAATTTCTTTAGAATATTTACAACATTTATTTAAATACGTTCTATTCAATTAGATATGTTACTACATTTTGTAAATTTTAACAAATACTGAATCTCTATTTGATGAACGATGTAATGTATGCATATGTAAGAAGTATATTGTTTGTTAATATTATGTGACTGCAGCTGTTAAAATTACGTTATGCCTATACAGCTTTTGTGATAAATTGCACTGATTGGGTTTTGTTGTTTACGCGTACTTTTTGTCAGTTTTCTTTATTTGGATTTTTTTTAATTGAATGGGTTTATGGGCTAACAAAGTAATTTAAGTTCATTATATTTTTCTATTATGTATTTTTTAAATCTATTGAGCTAAAATTTGTCTAAGACAAAATAATCATTCATAATATATTTTCTATTCAAACAATTCAAAAAAATGTTAAATGCACATTAATACTGGTCTGGCGCATGCATTTTTTACTCTAGTCTTTTTAAACCTGGAAATATTAATTAGAATACATAGGAATACATTTTAGTAATATTTTGTAAAATTTTATGAGTACATTATGGTTTTGGAGCGACGTATATTTCAAATTTATCAGTTTCATCGTCACTTTCTCTGGTTTGTTAAGTTTATCTTATTGTTAGAGTGATGGGCTTTGAAATTCATTGTAGGATGGTCGTCAATGCGAACCGGCCAGGCTTTTCAGTTTAAGTGTTCAATCCCATGTTGGTTAATCCGACACGCTATCAGCGGTACCCATGTGCAAAACCAACAGGACATAAAAATGTATTTGTTTGATTATTATTTAGCCAGACAAGATGTGACAAATTGCCGCTTGATGAGAAAAAAATACATGCTCTCTGCACATCAGAGTCGGAATAGATAACTTTGCACTCTTATTAATCACGGCTATTCGCAACAATTTTTTTTTTTATTAATTCTAAGAAAACATACATACTGTAGAGCAGGGATGTCCAACTCAAAACCTCACCTGGGCTAAATATCATTGTCTGCAGGATTGAGCGGGCCGCAGAATACACATTTTGAAAACGGTAATAGAAAAATTGTTTTCGAAATTTCAGTTAAAAAGCCTAAATTTGGTCATCAACAGCTATTTGTGAACTAATTTCCGCCAAATTTTGGACAGCTGACCACAAAATTGTAGCACTGATTATCAGGTAGTCTAAAATAACCTTGAGCACTAAAATTGTTAGGCTGACATAAATTAAGATCAGACAAAGAAGTGGCTAAAAATTAACAAAAATTTGTTTGTGATGTGGTGTGAAACCAATGCATGCACCAGTGAAACTTAATAAGCTAAATCGCAAAAAAAATCGGGTAATGGGCTGAAATTGGTATGTTAAGTAAAGTTCACATTCAGGTGGGCTCCTCGCACCAAATACCCGATTTCTGGATCTTTTAAGTATTGTTTTCAAATTTAAGCATAATTTTAATCCAAGGTGTTCTTGTTCATGAGCTGAAAAATGTAAATGCGATTTATGCTGGAAACACAAAAAGGCTGCCTTAAACAAAACTGTACTTAAATAACCATCAGCAAATTGTTTTAGACTGGCTGGTCTAGCGATTAGTGCGCGCACCTTCGGTGCACAGGGTCATGAGTTCGAATCTCACCGTGGATTTTTCGAACTCACGAGCTTGTGACGGACTATGGTCTCACTCAGATGTTAAACGAGTACCCATTTATGGGGATAAATAACACTGCTGAGCGTGATGCTGATCTCATTATCTCAACAAAAAGTAGATAAGATCTTGGAAATAGGATGTCACTAACACATCCTGCGGCCTTAGTCCAATGCTGGATTGTCGCACCTGTTATTTATTTATTTTATTTTTAAATTGTTTTAGAACAGAGAGGAAGATTCCTAACAAATATACTATTTAAGCATGGATGGCACCAACTTCTTGGTGAGTTTTAGTAAATTTCTTGGACTTGATTTAATTTAAAGCTTGCAATTTTTCTATTTTTACGCTTTTGTGCTGACAAAAATTGTGTTTCTTCGACATGGCCGCGGGCCGCACAAAACTGCTAGGTGGGCCGCGAGTTTGACATGCCTGCTGTAGAGCATATACCAAATGAAATCAACGACCATAACTCTACATATTTTATGTCAAAAACAATAGAATGCCACTGCGCCCTAAATAATTTGCCTACTACCAACTGGGTCAATCAACACCATTGGCACTGTGGTTGGTGGCCATGATGGTTACAGAATACAGACTTTATTTATTAGCTCATTCTATTACATATACAAAGGATTAACTACGGTTTTAGGCATAGATACTCACTGGAAAGTATGTTCCAAAATCACTACTCCCACAAATAAGTGCCAAACTTTTTAGAGAGAAGGCGAACCTCCTCCACACTCTTCTACGATCTCGAATCGTATTTTAGCATAGCACTCGACCCACGCAGACACCTAGCTTTGGGTGCGGCCAAAATTTGGATAACCCTCACATTCTTTTGGGGGAAATAGTTTCTCGTGCGATTCTTAGACATGTGCTCCGATACCGTCCGTTCCTACATAAGTCTACCTGCTTTTGTAGTTGGGCTCTTATAGCCCATGGTCTGATTTCAACTGCAACTCTATAGAAGTCATAGAAAACATGTAGGTTGACTTCTATAGGGATGCATATAGGATAGGTTTGATTATGATGGGTGTATAAAGTATTCCTTAAGCCGGCCCCACACCGACCGGAGTGTGGCACACACCGGAAAAAAGATCGGTCCAAGAATGATACCTTGGAGTCGCCCAACCACTAAATTTTTACAAAAAAGCTGAAACAGTACCCTACATTGTCGCATCCGCAAGTCATAAATTTATTGTGTCCCCCTTTATTGCTTATTATCATTTTTTTCCGATACATTACATACATACATACACTCCATGTCTAAAGATCTCTATAGAAAAGAATCCATTGAACGAATTCATGTCGCTTAAATCGAGGTCTACCGAAGAACCAAAAAAGACCTGCGAGCCAGCCTCATAAAAATGTTGCTTTTTCTAAGGATGTATAGCGTATACCGCTCGGTGGATGTACCAGAAACCCGATACAGTTTCTGTAGTGATGCATTTTTCGATTAGATCGTTCCTGTTACCTTGGAGCAACGAAGTCGGTCAAATTATGATAATACTTAGGGCTCCATTACACAGTCATATTTATATTATAATATCTATTATAATAGATATGATCATATCTATCATGGAAAATCAAATTTTTACATATTACACTACATCATATTTATATCATAATATCTATTGTTTATTCAAGTGTCAAATACAAAATTTGTTTTCTAGGCCAAGCAATGAACGCACAAAAAGCGGGTGTAGAGAACATCGAAGGAGGACGATTTTTTTCTTCAGTGTTTTGTTAGGAGTTGACAGGAGGAATTTTACTTGGAGCTGAGGGGTGCGCTAACGCGGGGAGGGGGGTTTAAATGTGCAATTTAGTGCTATTTTTTGTGTTTTAGGCTATATCTCAAAAACGGTGAGTCGCAGAGAAAAAGTTTTGAGTAAACATTAAAGCTTTCTAAATGTCTTATTTATTTGCCCATACATATGCAAAACTCCTAACGGTTCTTCAGATATTGTTTATGTATGTTTTACTCCGAACCATCCATTATGGATCCATGAAATAAAAACAGTCACACCCCCCCCCCCCTTCCCCTCCCTCTTTATCACAGCGTTTGTCTTTATCCTTGTAAATAGAGAAAATTGAAAATGTTCGACTTTTAATAAACAATATTGGAAGAACCGATAGCAAGTACGGACAAATAAATAGGACATTTACAAAGCTTAAATGCTTACTCACAACTTTTTTCTCTGCGACTCACCGTTTTCGAGATATAGGCCAAAACACAAAAAATTGCACCTTTAACTCCCCACGTTAGCGCACCACTCAGCTCCGAGTAAAATTAGTACCTCCTAACTACTCCTAACAAAATACCGAAGAAAAAAATCGTCACCCCCTTCGATGTTCTCTATAATGTCTTCTTTGATTGGCCTATTCCTTTAGTCGCGTAAATGCATCAAATAATGGCGAATTGTGCGTTTTTCGGGTCGCTTATTACTTTCTATTTGATTCTAAGGGTACGTCCCTGGGTCGCCAGACGCGAAGAACACGGAATTGTGACGAATTTTTATTTTGACGTTTAGATATGATGATAGGTTCTATTTATAGTACATATGATAATATCTATTATGAAATGCCATTACACGGTCATATATATGATAATATTTCTATTTCATAATAGATATTATAATAGAAATATGACTGTGTAATGGAGCCCTTATAAACCATTTCGCAATGTTTTGAATCGAATAAACCTAATTGAAGCTACCTGTAAAAAACAGTTGACAGGGAGAGGGTCAAATTCTAAATTGAATTATGCCATGTCATTGTGTTTAAATTTTAGTTATCATTGGAATTTCATTGTCGAAGGTAACAAATGATGACGGAAAATCGCTATTATTATGATTAAGCTATAATTTTTATTTGTTAAGATTAAGGTTACGGGCTTCGGCCCGCGAGCACTGATAACGGAGGGTCTGTTCTATTGTGCTGTTGCCTATAGTAATGGGTAAATGATTCTTTTTTTTTAATTCTGAATACTTTCATTTCTTTTCACTCATACTCGCAAAATACATGTTTTGTATTAGCGGCGCAAATGGAGAAACTTTGAAAATTGCCACATATATCACTCAAAAATGGTTAAGGAAGAAAGCTGGTTCGATTGGTTGCAGCCATAGCGCGAGTGTAATTTGCGTGGAGCAGCTGGACAATCGAAAACATGGTCCACATCGTGTGGACTAGTTCCGCACCCAGGCAGATGTTGGCCATTTCATTTTCACACAGATGACACAGATGTTGTACCTATGAGTGTTAAATTTGTCGCAGTTGTCGATGGTAACGCCAAGAATTTTGAAGTCACGTATTGTTGGTATTTCAAGGTTGTCCACTCGGATTGGTAGTCGTGTATTGAATGCCTTATTAAAGATGGAGGATTGGCGCTGATAGCACCAGGATTGTTTGTTTGTTGGAGGAAAAAGGTGTTTAATACAAGCAAGTAATTGTTGATGAGGTTGCATATTTCAGGAATGCCGTTACCAGTTGCCATGATGGTGCAGTCGTTGGCGTAAGAAATGGTTTCGAGTCCCGTTCGTGGTGTGGGAAGTCCTGACATGAAGATGTTGTAGAGGGTAGGAGATAATACTCCACTCTGCGGGACGCCTTGTTTGATTTCTGGTGCTGTACTGACCACCGACAAGATAGTTTGCAATCCATTTATGTACATGAGGCGAAGTGGAATTTCGAAGATCAGTCAGAAGTGGCGTATGATTGACTATGTCAAACGTTTTTGGCAGATCAAAAGCCAGGAGGATTGTGCGCTTGCAAGGCTTCGGCTGGTTATGTCCGTTAAAGATTTTGGACGTCATGCATCTTTCGGAAGCCGTGTTGATCACTCGCAAGGTATATGTGTTCCAGGAGGCTTGATAGCACTAGCGCCTCGAGTATTTTGGCCACATGAGACATTGGGTTTGGGTATTAGCGTGATGCGGTGTTTTTCCCAGGACTCAGGTATGATGAAGGTTTTTAAATATTTATACCCTTCCCTTATTTAGCGAAAAGGGTATATTAACTTTGTCATGAAGTTTGTAACGCATTGAAGGAGGCATCTCCGACCATATAAAATATGTATATATGATCAGCGTGACGAGCTGAGTCGATTGGACGATGTCAGTCTGTCCGTCTGTTGCGACGCGTTTTGCTCGGCCAGCTTAAAAGCTATGGAGCTGAAATTTTGTATTCATGCTGCTTTTTGTTGCAGGCAGTTTGTATGTTTGAATCGCTAAAATCCGACAAGGGGGTCGTGGGGCTGCCATACAAACCTAGATCCCCAAATTAAGTTCTTCTAAGATTTTTATTATTTATACCCTAATTTCAACCAAACTTCACACAAATGTGTTTCTATTCATGACACAAAACATATGTATGAATAGATGGAGTCGGACCATGTGTTTATGGGGCCACCATACAAACCTAGCCCCCCAAATCAATTTTTTCTAAGAAAAAACATTTTTATTTGCACACCAATTGCAATCACACCTCATGGAAATGTATTTTTATTGATGTTACAAAACATATGCAAAAATTAATTAAATCGGACCATGGGGTCATGGGGCTGGCATATAGACCCAACCCCCAAATTAGGTTCTGCGAAGAAAAACTTTTTTATTTGTCCACCAATTTCAACCAAATCTTATAATTAATGCCTCAAACATACGTAAAAATTGATGGAAAGGCCATGCGTTCATTGGGTTGCTGTACAACCCTCCCCTCCCCCCTTTGGCTAATCTAAGAAACGTCCCCCGTTTCCCCCAATAAATCGTCGCCCCGGCACTTATGTCAAAATTCAAGGAAAAGCATGGAAGCGGGGAGGACTGAACACAAGTCATAGGTACGCCCGAAAAAACTTTTAGCCCGAGGGGAGCGAAGGGTATCCAAATTTCGGCCGCGCCCGAAATTAGCCTCGGTCTCGTTTTTAAATTCATCGTAGCGGTGATATTCTCAATGGCCGGTGGGTCAAGATGTTTGAGTATGATTATGGATACATCGTCTGGGCCAAGCGCTTTGGAATTTTTGGCTTGTTTTATGAAAACTTCCTTGGTGGTAACGTGAAAATGCTGGTCAACTTGCGGTTTCGGATAGCTCCGGCCAGCTGGGTGAATTCTTTTACGACAGACGCAGCACATCTACGGACAAGCATTTGTTTCGATGCCGGCATGCATAAGTAGAATTTGGAGTGACTGGGCCGACCTGGGTTGCTCATTAGAATAAAAATTGAGCGTAAGTGTGCAAATTTCTGTTTCCCCACTTGTGTCGAGAGACTTAATCTAGTTTCTATCGTTGAAGTCTTTTTTACCACGCCCGAAGTTTTTTTTTGTTAAGCCTACCGATTGTGGATACACTGGACTACTTAGTATTTCATTCCATTTTTCTCGCAGATTCCAAAGAATTTGGTGGTCTATCGGAGATCACATTTTAATCCTTCCAGAGTTGTTTCTTACCCCTAGAATTACCCTCTCACGTAGTTTTTTAATTGTTTTATATGACGTACGATGATAACATCGTGACTAACCTATGATTTAAAAACGAACTTGTAATTGGCCCACCCGATATGCATATATTTTTTAAGTGGTATCACATATTATATTTATCGGTCCTTACTAACATCTGGGTACTCTGTATTTTTTATGTTTTTACTTCACTTATAAGAAGCATAAAAACCACAATTATAGTGTGTCCACACAAAACCACCGTTACGTGTAGTTTTCAAATACATTTATTATTAAATTTCAGGTGAACACTGCATGTTAACTTGCCGGGAAAACTCAATGTATTTTATTTTTCAGATTTACTTATCTCTACTACTTATTTATTTTCGCTGGACTGGTCAGTACGATTGACCCAATAAAATAATTTTGAGCTTTTCTTGATTGAAAAGACATAATATCATAGAGACGGCCAGATCGTTTTTGTTGTCTTTAATTTTCGGTCTTACCTACATTCCAATTATACGTTTTCAGATTTAAAAAAAAATGTTATTTTCAATTTTACATAATTTTTTTTAAGTTTGTACGATTTGTATTTAATTTTTTTGTTTATTAAAAAAATCCATAACTCATAACAAAAACAAACCAATATTTTCTTCCTCAATTTAGCTGCCATATGTGGAGTGGGATACTAGATTGGTTCCACTTTATTTTGCATTTGCAGTCGATATGATGTTGGCATTGCGTTATGTTAAAGTGATATTTACTGGTGGCTGTGGTAAAAATGGATCGACCGTTGCCGTAAGACATTAGCTAGAGAAACAATAAAACAACAACACAAAAATATATCTATTACTATTCTAATTAAGCGTATATTCGATTCTCTCTAACACCCAACAACACATTTACACCATATAATATTGATAGTAGAGCGCATTTATATTTTAATCAGTAGTAGTGCAAGAATCTTTCAAACTATTTTATTATTACTCTTGTAGATGCTAATGCCTCTTTATACACACATATTCTTTGATTGATATGATCCATACACTTTTAGAGGTTTATGGACAGAAAATCAAACACTTCTTTTACGACTAACACTTTTCAACTTCTCCAATTTAGCTGTAATTTCAGACACTAGTTTTGGGTGACGGCATGATTTTGTTTGCATCGTGAAACTAACAATATGTTTTGCATGTTTAATGTGGCATCGTGATCTTTTATTTTGATTTTTGTTTTTTCTTTTTTTTTTCTTTTTCTGTTAACCCACGCCAAAAGATACTTTGTGTAAAAGATAGATACAGTGAGCGTCTGAAACATTTTTTGTCTAAAAAGTATGTATCTGTGCACTGATTAAAGTGCAAACTGTATTTTTTGTAAATATTCTTGCCGTACATGTTATCACTATCACACGAACACTGTATTTATCACAATTTACGCGAAATAAAACACAACCAAAGTATTCATTCTATGTCAGCGGACTAATATGCTTTGAATTCTTGCAGGGAACAAGTGTCTTGTCGCCGATTATACCTTTACTTTTGGTAGTAGTTCCTGCTTTTATAATAGCGCAAAAATCGCAAGATCAAATTTTTGAATTGTATCCATCGTTATACATTATAACGTTTGGATTTGTTGCTGCTAAAATAACTAATAAATTAGTGGTGAGTATCAGCTTATTTCAGTTTAGTAATCTATTCGTTTACTCTACGACTAAATTTGGTTGTTTTGATTACTTTTCATTACAGATAGCGCATATGACCAAGAGTGAAATGGAATATTCCGATTGGGGTCTCGTAGGACCTTCACTCTTATTTTTAAATCAATATTTCAATAATTTCATACCGGAAATTTATGTATTGTGGTTTGCATTCTTTTGGGGACTACAGGATCTATGCAGATATTGTGCACAGGTAAGTGTGATTTGACACAAAAATAAAAGACGCTAACCACATGTTATTTGTCCGGGCTCGTCCATTAACCAAGGTTGAGCTTCTTAATTCACAGCTTCTGAAAATCTGGGAACCGTATCTTTCATGGCCCTAAATAACTAGCTCCATATAATGTTCTTTTTTCTCCGTGCTTAATGCCGATGTCCGGTTGAGTCCTCATCCCATCTTTTGATTATTTTACCATTTTCAGATGTAGGTATCTATTGTTTAGGTACCAAATCCGTGATGTAACCCGGTAGTCTTCTCCACCAGGATTTCCATTTGGAACATTCTAATGTAGACAGCTAATTTTCAGTACTACTTTAAGTCCTCCCCAAAGCTCGGCCTCTTATAAATCATAACTCTCAAGCACGACGGACTTAGATGTTATGATCGTTCTTCTAACTGCTCTGAATTCGAGGAAGGATTTTTTCTACGTTTACTATGTCCCGTATTTTACTTCACGATCTCCAGTCTCACTATTTCCAGCCACAGTTTGATGGTCGCTGGCGAACAGTTCAACGTACTCCGAAACTTTTGCCAAGGGGGTGGCACTCAGTTCAAATTTTTCGTCGAAAGGCATGCATGATTCTCAGCCGCACATATATTTGACATTTTTTAAACGCTAAATTCCATTGGGCAGAGTAGGACGGAACAAATCCAAAATCTGCACATTAGCCCAGTTTGGGTATATATTGGTAGCTTTAGCTCGCTTTTATAGATGTATTGGTGTGGCATTTGCTAAATTTATGGTCGCCACCAACCCGAAATGGGCTGCCAAACGCAACATTGAGAGTAAAAGGAGAACTTTACGAAACGGTTCTGTTTTCCTTCTCTTTCAGTTTTACATGGTAAAGGGCTGAATTAACATCGAGAGTGAAATTCTTCCCGCTGCAATTTTATCAATAAAAATGCATACTTACTGTCGTGGAATATGTCACAAACAGTGGGGAATTCCATAAGCTACAATCCGAGATCGGTTCTATAATTCTCCTCGGCCATTTTATGTATTATTTTTCGATTCCCCGGTCATTTGACAATTCACGATGAAATAACCGGGGAATCGGAAAAAATACATAAAATGGCCGAGAAAAATTATGGAACTGTTTTCGGATTGTATCTTATGGAATTCCCCAGCATTCCCTACATATTCCACGACAGTAAGAATACATTTTCATTGAAAACATCGCAGCGGATAAAAATTTCACTCTCGATGTCAGTACTAGGCTTAATTATATGCAATTTCTCACAACTTGAATGTGCACGGATATAAGAAAATTAACACATCCATAAAGATGGGCTACGAAACCACTTACAAGAAGTGCACGATCTTCCATTGACATCGGTGACCACCGCTATGTCAAATCCAACCACCGTCACTCCCCTAGGATGGCATTGTATAGGTACATTATATTCCATAGAAGAGGATAAAGCACAGATTCCTGTGGAACACCCCGCAGTTACTGTGTTCTTTCGTTTCTATACTGAAATGACATAAAAAGTAGATGTTAACTATAACGGTAAGGTAGTAGGACACACACGTATTCTGCAACGCGGTGTTGATGCACTCGCAACTCGCGGAGCTATAAGCGTTTCGTTTACGTGTAGCGTGACTATACCTTTGCGGAGAGAGTAGGAGGCTTATTTAGTTACCAATCTACTGTCGAAAGTGCTCGTCGGTTTGAAAGCTTCGCAGCTTCGACTATCACTGACAGTCATCATCATTAATGTGGCACGATAGCCCGTCGCTGGGCCTTGGCCGCTTGAATCGTTGAACTCTCCAGCGAGCTCTCGGTCGTCTAGACAATCTCGCTCCATCCACTCCTTTTGCGTTCATCACGTTCCTCGGTGCTTCGTTCTCCGGGCTCCAAGGCATGTGGATGTGGAGGGAAAAGAGTTGAGACAACATTTTGGAACATTACCGGACACTTATGAGGTGACTCTTATCATTGCCATTCTAAAGGCCTTTACTCACGGATTGGGATCAGCATCATCACGGAGCTGCCTAAAGCTAGCTCGTTTACGTTCCTTTTTAAGATCAAGGTTACGCTCAATTTTATACATCAGCAGATTACTGTTGGAAGACGTCCCTCCAGTAGCCAGTATTAATTCCAGACCACCATCTAAGACGGAATTAAAGCGGGTTATCGAATCTATGGACGCCGGTAAGGCCCCGGGGATAGATGGAATTCCGGTCGAACTATTTAAAGCGGATTCGAATGCTACAGCGGATATTCTGCTTCCCCTCATCAGTGAGTGTTGGGAAACCGAAACTCTTCCAGTAGAATGGAAAAAGGGCGTAATTATTAAAATTCCCAAGAAGGGTAACCTTAAGGATTGTAATAATTGGCGCGGTATTTGCCTACTTCCAGCTGTATCCAAGCTGATGGCTAAAATTATTTTGAACCGGATCAAGGATGAAGTTGATCGCACTTTAAGCAATGAACAGGCTGGCTTTCGTGAGGGTTTTTCATGTAGCGACCATATTAACACCCTCCGAATTAGTATTGAGCAATCCGCCGAATGGAGATCCCCATTACACCTCATGTTCATTGATTTCGAGAAGGCGTTCGATAGTGTTGATCGGGAGTATATTTGGAGAGCTCTTCGTAGGAGGGGCATACCAGATAAAATAATTTCCATCATCAAGGAATCTTATCAGGGAGCCCAATGTCACGTTTTGCACAAGGGTAAGCTTTCAGATCCTTTTGAGGTGCACAGTGGAGTGAGACAAGGTTGCATTTTATCACCTATTCTTTTCCTCATAGCCATTAACGATGTACTTGTGAGCGCGCTTCAAAACCAGACGAAAGGTATCAGATGGAAAATGTTTGATTGCCTGCAACACCTGGACTATGCTGACGATATTTGTCTGCTTTCAAATAAAAAGGAGGATGTAGCTCAAATGGCCGATGCTCTGCATTGCGAAAGTCGTAATGCCGGGCCCAAGATAAACGCTGCCAAGACCAAGTACTTGAGCTCCCATCCTGGGGGACAAAGCGGAATTTGTGTTTCGGGCCAGCCAGTCGAAAAAGTTGACGAATTCTGCTACCTCGGAAGTATAGTCACAGCAGATGGCGGCGCGGACGCTGATGTACAATCGCGTATCAATAAGGCTAGGACAGCCTTCTTCACTTTGACTCCTTTCTGGCAAAATAACAACATTTCCAGGCGCACCAAAATCCGAATCTTCAATTCTATTGTAATATCTGTGCTTCTTTATGGCTGTTCAACTTGGAAGGTGACCAACGAGATAACAACTAAGCTGCAAACTTTCGTAAACCAGTGCCTACGGCGTATCCTACAAATCCGCTGGCCGGAGATTATTTCCAATGATGATCTCCTGAGTATCACAGGCCTGGATTGGATAGGCACTTCTGTCAAAAGGCGAAAGTGGCAATGGATAGGTCATACTCTCCGAAGAGGGCCAACAAATATTGCAAAGCAGGCCCTAGATTGGAACCCTCAGGGAGCCAATGCTAGACGCCGTGTTGGACGACCAAGAAACACGTGGAGAAGATCGGTTAATAGCGAGGCTGCTTCATTAAACAAACAGTGGTCAGACCTAAAGACGATGGCACAGAACAGAACGAGGTGGAAAGTAGGCGTAGTTGATGCCCTATGCCCCACAAGGGGTTAACAGGAACCAGAGAGAGATTACTGTTGGCCAGTGGAATCACCGCCCGTTGACTAAGCCGCCGTTCTTTGACCCGCTCTGTGGCTCATTTGGTTGAGTCGCACTCTATGATGCTAGTAATCTAGAGGTCCGGAGATCGAATCTCGGCAGGGTCCAACATTTCCGTACATGTGCGGATAGGAAATATATAGTTCTTGCATATATACACTCCGAAATGATATGCAATGTAACGTTGACTGGAAATTGCCTATAAACGGCTGAGTTAACGCACCATGGCCCCACTTGGGGCTACACGGTACTGAAAAGAAGAAGAAGTAGCTGTTCCTTAAAGTCGACTTTACCTCTAGGCATCAGAAGCTATTTCTATTTGCTCTGCAATTCTCGCGGTTTGTTGTTTGGCTCCTCAATGGAATTTGCCAGCTGCGGGGCTGTCCTGCCCAATATTTTAAAGTACCGGTTAAACCGGTTTTTTCGGCCATGGGCCGCTTCTGTTTTTTTTTTACCAGGTTTTTAGTACCGTAAGTTTTTGCAACTATTCAGTACCGTTTTTCATTTTAGCATGGTTCATTTAAGCCGGTAGTTTAGCAGATTTTTTTTAAGCCACCATGTGGTTTTCATCTCTTAAGCGACCTCATTCATGTAAATGCATTTTTTTCTGTAAAGAAAAAACATAATGCAAACATTGTTTAGCTCAACAGCTCTTGTAAAGTACAAATTCTATTCGTTTTGATGCTGAGTTTGTGGTTTATTCATTCAAGAGAGATTCGTCTAGGGCGATTGTCGGTTTTGAACAGGTGAACTTGAACACAGTTGCTAAAAAAAATTAAAAGTCGGTACTAAGCAGGCACCAAAAACCCTGAAAAATAAGCAAGGTTTGAAAAACACCGGGCCATGGTTGAAAAAACCGGGCGTTAAAAAACTGTAAGTGCTGAAAATATCGGGTGTGGTGTCGGATGTTGAAGAAAAGCGGAAATCGCTACTAAAATCTGTGTACCATGTTCGTAGTGGGATTCGATAAATGCAAGAGACATCGTTCATTTCTTTCAGATTTGGTACTGCCTTTTTAATGTTTCTACGTAGGTCAGTTCTTCTGGCTGGAATATAACTAGAGTAACAGGTCTAATCCTCCGTTATTTATTTTTTTTAATTAACGCTATTCTTCTTTTCCGTTTGGATTTGTTTTTTTTTCGAACTTTACTAGGGGTTTGGAACGTTTCTAGATTGGCGATTTCTTGTTCGCAAGTCTTTTCTAACGGCTTGGCTTCCTTCTTTTTTGGTAAATATGTCTTCTTCCTCTTTTGGAGTTTGGGGAGCCTAATCCGATTCTGCGAAGCAATACCGAGCTGTGGTACAGGACTAGAGCAACGAGAGCAGTGTAGAGTTGCATGTTTAGATGCCGCGTTTTGTAGGGTTATTATAGAAGGGAATCGTAATGTTATCTCACCCTTTCGAGTTTGTATTCATACGAAAAAAAATCTTGAATGCAATAGATTCGTCTGAAAAGAGGCTGTTAGCTTTTATGGAATGGCGTAGAACAGTGATTTCCAACTCGGGAATGTCTGCGGACCACTTAGCTTGAAACTGGATAACTACGGACCACAACTTTTTGATTAGCAGGATCTTTCTTCATCGTTAACCTTTTTCGTGCCTGATTGTCGAAACCGAAAATGAGCTCCATTTGTTATGATGATTTTTCGATAAATATCAATTAACAAAATATATGGGGGGTATGAGCAGAGGAAATGTTTTCGTACATTCACATTGTTTCGCTGATACCTTTATATAGGTTTGCAACTCGTAAGGAAAACCAGGAGAACCATTGTCGAGCCCTAGCTATTCTCGGTCTCGCCTTATTATTCAGAATCTACTGGTTAGCCATTTTAGCCTCGCTAAACTAACTACAACGTTGACCTGGACGCCTGGCATCAACGTGCATGGATGCAGAGTATATGAGTCGCTAGGATCTTTCCGGCTGGAAAAGAAGTCAATGGCTGCATTCAGCGAACGAAATTTACTGGTAAAACACTGGAAATGCTACAAGAATTACCCGCCACCGCTCTCTTTCTCCGCTGAAAAGCCCTCATGCGAAATGAGAATCTAATTGGAAGAGCACAATGCAAAAGTTCAAGCAACAGGAATAGACTATTCATACAATTTAGGATCAATAGAGTTTCCCGCGGACCATCTGTTGGGAAAAAGTGATTTAGAATGTGTTTTGCGAACACGGGCGTGTCTTGTATGTTGCCATCCATACGTACGTGCAAATAACTGCAATGAAATATTATATCCAACAGTTTGGTATGAACCCAGACTAATTATTCCGGGAATTAAAAATATCACCTACCCTACATATTATTAGTATTTTTTTCATGTTGTTCAACTAATTATGACAAATTCCTAAATAATTTCAGATTTGTTTGGAAATTTGCGATCATCTAAAAATACAACTATTCCGAATACCGTATCCACCGAAACCGCCTTCAACTGTCAATCAATCAACAAATGCCCCGCCGGTCGATTCATCGACCTCGTCACACGATAAGAACGGCACGCATAGTCATCAACATCGTAAACAGACAAAGACTAGTAAAAAGCAACAGCATCTACATTAGACACACACACACATACACCCTATAATAAAACTAACAATTAACAGTATTTATTGTAATTTTAGAACTTAAAATGCGCTGTTGATTCTCTATAATATATTTTTGTTGTTGATTGAAATAAAAAACATTTTTGAAAAATGAAAAGAACAAGAAAAAGAAGAACATGAAAATGCAAAAAATACGTTTAGGGTTTTGTTTGCGTGTAAATCGAAGAGCAAATTGTTTTTTTTGTTTTGTATGTGTATATCTTAGAAAGATCCAAAAGAAAAACAATTGCCTAGATTTTCTGTGAACATAAAACAATGATAATAAAAACAAATAAAAAAAGATGTATAAGAACATTTATGTATATGAAATATAATAGTTCAGGTGCCCATTATCTATTATTATTATCTAAATATTATATTGTCAAATTTGCTGGTTTTATCACTACTGCAATATTTTGTTAATAGGTTTCCCGGTAAGAAAAGTTACCGAATTGTTTGAATTACTCCTGTTTTTTAGTTGATTCTCTGGATTTTTTAATGAACAAAGTGTAGAAGGAAAAAAAAAATTAAATGTAATTTGCTTAATGTTTTTTTTGAAATTATTTGTGTATATGTTTATACTTTCTAATTATATAGTCAAAATACATGAGTACCAAGTACTGACTTTAAACAATGCGACTAGTTTCTAATTTAACATTATTTTTAAATTGTAATTTTATTGATCTTATGTGGAGCAAGAATATACAGTGAAAGCTCTCATAAGCGGACAGTCACGGTCGCCGTATTTTTGTCCGCTTAAGAAAGATGTCCGGTTATTGGATAGATTGAAAAAAATATTGCCGGATAAAAAAAATAAACAAAATTTAATTCATTTCTATTTTAATTAATTCAGTTGTTAACATGTTAAAATTTTTGCATACATGATGTATTCGTTAATTTTTAAAAAGTTAATCATGTACTCGACTGTTATTTGAAAAAATCGAGGACAATAGTTTGGCGCAATTTTACCGTTTTTTGCTCTATTAGACAGTTTTGGAAATGGGTCTTCAAATTTTTCAAATGCAATGTAATGTTACTTGACATTTTTTTTATGTTTCGTATTTGGCGTAAAGCTGCTTCAAAACAAATTATTCGATGAGCATCCGAAGCTCTTCATGTTCTCAAGCAACTTCTTCACTATTATGACATTCTTCGCCTAATTCCAATTCAACACTGCTATTATCCGTTTGCAAATTACTGCCGGTATTTATAAATGACTTAATATTTTGGTCGCAATCGGTAACTTTCTTTTGTTTGGTGCCATCTTGAATGACTTTCAAAACATGCACCCTTATGAAACCAAACCTAAACTTACGATTTAGCAGAAAATGCAAGGGTTTAGACTTTTTTCAATCGAAAACGTCTGCCAGTAGAACAATTTCTTGGGAACATCTCCAACAAGCGGACGCGGAGCTCCCATTAACGGACATTTCTGGAATATCAACGTCCGTATGAAACAAATTTGTCCGGATATGAGAGCGTCGCGTCCGTTTATTGGAGATGTGTCGACGAAATGTTTCACAAACTACTGTCCGTGTCCGTTCTTTGGAGTGTCCGCTTATTAGAATGAAAGTTACACACAAATCACTGGAAAATCATGTTCCAAATAATTTGTCCGTTTATTAGAGATGTCCGCTTATCGGAGCTGTCCGCAAAGAGAGCTTTCACTGTAATTGGTTAAATTTTATTTGTTGGAATTTGAATAGTTATTGTTAGAAGGGTGATCTATGTCGTAACTGGTTTCGATGAGCATGCGACTCGGCAGCTATGTCGGTAATGTTCCGACGAAATTTTAAGATTTATCAAGTATGTTGTTCATTTGGTTTTTTTTTTTCACTGTTGTGTTTTTTTCTGCATACATGTATTCTAGATTAGTAATGGCGACGAACATACAACAAATTTACGAATTTATTAAAAGTCTCAATTAAAATATACAGTAGAATCTCCCTAAGTTGGCCACTCTATTACGTGACCACTTCTTCAAATTGACCATCTTTTTCCGCTCTTTTCCTTTTTCACCCAAGTGCGGTGGTTAACTTACGGAGACTAATTTAACATTATGTTGAAGATGTTAAATTAGTCTCCGTAAGTTGACCACACTCCCTATCTTGACCAAAAATTGTCCGCACTTGAACTTATGGAGGTTTTACTGTACTTATTTTCCATGGTCAATCTACAAATTGCAAATTTATGTCCCTTTTATGACGCTGTGTCAATGGACAATTACAAATATTTAAGTGTCAACATCAGAGTGTCGAGTCAAGCGATACCCCTTAAAATATGTAATGAATTCTTCGTTGTATGTATTTTTTGCACACAAAAAACGTCTTCGCAAGAACGAAATGCTCATAATACATTTGCGTATTACACCCATAGAATAACGTAATTTTTTGAAAGAATATCCGTCTATAAGAAAAAACATAAACATTTACCAAATGCAATGCAACGAATATTGATTTTCTGTACGTACGATTTTAAAATATGGAAAATAAAAACCAATGTCGCATGTTACTTGCTGTGCTGCCAATTGCATAAAATACAATTCTGTGCATAGTAAATAAAATAAATTGGTTCAGTTGATTTTCTGAGATTTTTTTTGCTTCATAAATTTGAATTATTTGTTTCAGAAATGCACATGAACAATATTGAAAAAATAAATTTTTTTTTCTATTCTAAAGTCATCCTTTTTTCAAAAATGTTTGACTAGATTTATTTTATTTCATTGATGGATTTATGAGGTTTCCGGGACACACATTTCAAGGTTATTTTTTTCTATCTTCTTAATAGTGCAGAAAGAAAGAATTAAAAGCGATTAACAATAACGTACGACATAGACATTTGACGAAACGTATATTTTTCTGTATTGCATCGTAAGAATTTATTGTAAATTAAAGAGTGTTCGAACGAGAATATAATTGGATCATGACACTGACGTAGATGTAATTGTACATTTAAAATTTAAGGCCCGGCGAAAATTTAAAAATAATGGAGCTAAATGTTTGTATTAAATTCAAATAAAAAAAGTTCAAATAAAAAAACCGATCAACCAATTATAATGAATGTTTGAAAATAAGCAAATTGTTTTAAGCCGATTCAAGGATGTTGGTGTTTCGTTTAATTATTTTTGTGCTGTATAGGTGGGACAAGGTGCCTGGAACCAAACAAACCTCTATTTTCAACTCCACTGCATCTTCCAAGTTTTTCAACAAAGGCCCCGCCCAACGTACGACAGCTGGCTCTTGCAAGAGTCGGGCATTTACAAAAAAAAGTGCGTCAGAGACACCAATTTTTCCGCAGCTGCAGCAATGCGGATTGTAAGGTACGCCCAGCCTGGCAGCGTGGTCCCCTATTGGCCACTGCTCCGTGATCATGGCAGTAAGTGTTTGGCGATATATTTACGCGGTTTGGACAGAATCGTTCTTCTCCAGTCATAGCGTTCTTGATTTCAGATTTCCCTATTTGGAATTAGAAACTCATATAACAGTTGTGAGGACAGCTGCTGTGTGTGGCTCCAATTGCTGGAGGAAGCAGTGTGAAGCAATTCAGTCTCTTCACCTGAGGCTGCACGGCTGCATAAAGCCTTCCATAGAGGTACCTCAAAAGGAGTTGGGTTACTCAAATGTCCGGATGGTTCGTTCAGGACTGGTCCCAAGGAGACCCTCCAACTTCTCCTCGATACGCACTTTCCTGGATCTGTATCCCCAGACAGTCGTCCAGAACACATACAAGGTTAGACAGGACAACCGATGGAGTATTTCCTGCTATCCTTCAAACCTGCCTGAATATCATCCTGCCATACCTTACAGCTCTGTTCAGGGTTAGCTATTATTTTTGTCACGTCCCAATTGTTTGGAGGAAGGTCAATGTGACTTTCATCCCTAAGCAAGGTAACAAACCTGAGGACTTACCAAAGTCATACAGGCCCATCAGTCTATCCTCCTTTCTCCTAAAAACTATGGAGCGTTTAGTTGACCAACACATCAGGAATCTGATGATGAAAAATAACCCTTTACATCACACTCAATTTGCCTATGTAAAGGGCAAGTCGACGGTGACGGCACTTCACAAGCTCGTCAGCGCTATTGAAAAATCTATAGATGAAAAAGAGATTGCTTTGTGTGCTTTCCTAGACATCGAGGGTGCCTTCGACAATACTGGTTACGATGCGATTACCAGAGCCCTCGTTAGGAGAGGGGTGCCACAGCCCACCATCAGGTGGATTGACGCCATGCTAAAAGGAAGGAGATTTATTCCTCCCTTGGCGGTCACACTCTCAACATTAACGCTATCAAGGGATGTACTCTCACCCCTATTGTGGTCCTTGGTAGTAGATGAATTACTCTCGCTACTTGAGGTGCAGGGTTTTTTCGCCATCGGCTACGCGGACGATATCACTATCGTGATCAGGGGCAAATTAGAGTCCATTATCACGGATTTGATGACTACAGCCCTAACGACAGTTAACAGATGGTGCACAGCAACTGGGCTCAATATCAATCCACAAAAAACAGTCCTAGTACCATTCACGAGGAAAGTTGCTCCTCCTCTTGACCCAATATACTTAAGAGGTGTGCTCATTACCTATTCCAAAGAGGTTAAATGTCTTGGCATTACACTCGATAGTAGATTAAACTGGAATAGCCACTTGGAAAACGTTCTTAGCAAGGCTACGCGTGTCATGTGGACTTGCCGAAACTGCTACGGTAAGACTTGGGGTCTTTCGCCCAAAATTACAGAGTGGTTATACAGTACTCTAGTACGACCTGTAATCACTTATGCTTCTCTATTGTGGTGGCCACTACAACGCAACGCAATTAAGAGATGTAATAAGCTCCAACGACTTGCCTGTCTTGGCATCACTGGTGCTTTTAGCACTACATCTACCGTAGCCATGGAAGCTATATGGGGAATGACGCCACTGCATATTTTCATACAGGAAACTGCTGCATTGAGTGCTTTGAAAATCAACATATCAACTGTTACTCGTATCAGTGATCGGGGACACATGCGTATCCTGCAACAAGTTCCTGGCCTATCAATCTGCCAGGTTTCAGATTACATGATCACGGAACTGCGCTTCGGCAGGAAATTCGCCCTTCACATCCCAGATCGGGCGGAATGGGCTAATGGCAACACGTGTATGGATCCTAGAAGCATCACTTGGTTTACCGATGGCTCTAAGACCGATCACGGTGTAGGTGCTGGAATCTTTGGACCCAATACCAGGATCTCGGTTGCAATGGGCAAATGGCCAAGCGTCTTCCAAGCCGAAATTCATGCCATCGAAATCTGTGCCAGGGAGATCCTGGGTCGTGGTCTCCGTGGCGCACACATCGCCATTCGCACTGACAGCCGGGCAGCAATTAAGGCGCTAACTTCACACAAGTTTACCTCCAAGATGGTCAGGGAGTGCTTTGACCTCCTTCAGAGCCTCTCCAGCCGTAACTCTGTTTCCATCTATTGGGTTTCGAGTCACAGAGGCGTTGAAGGTAATGAATACGCGGACGAATTAGCAAGAGAGGGCTCATCCTCCACACTCATCGGTCCTGAGCCCTTCTGTGGAATTAGCTGGAAAGCTGCTAGAGGCGTAATTGGTAACTGGTCCTCGGACCTGAGGCATAACTACTGGACATCGCAGTTAGTACGACCCTTCAGCTTCTCCGATATTAAATGTCTGCGCAGGACCGAGCTCAGACTATTATTAGGCTTTCTTACGGGGCACTTTGGGCTCCGCTACCATCTTCATAAAATATGTCTATCAAGGGAGACCCAATGTCGCTTTTGCCTGGAGGAAGACGAAACCTCCATTCATTTATTACTGGAATGCCCATGACGGGATTTACTCAGCACTAGTATGATTAGGTGCTCCTCTCTGAAGAATCTTCTAGTCTTTATCAAACGGGTTGATGACCTTCTAAATTAAAGGACTATGGCACAATATACCTTTTAGGTAGCAGTGCCTACCTCTATGGTTAAGCCCAATTTGCTTATTATTATTATTACCTTTCATATTCCTATGTCCGGGTGCTCAAAGTAGAGTGATTTTTTGTTGTGTGCCAAGGTTGGTTAACGCTTGCCCACACAGTTCAAGGAGCTTGGAGGCCGTATTTACCGATTTCAATGCCATGGCAGAATGACTATCTCAACAGATGGCAATCCAATAATATTCTGGTTGTCTTATATGTTCTTGACTGCATGGGAGACTTATATTTGCAAGCGTTTTGGCCTGAAAAAGTCTTCGAATAAGCAGGAAAGCGGTAGCATTCAGAGATATTTGGTAAATCGCAGAAAATTGCGGCCCCAACGCCACAATCCATTATGGACCTATCTGTGAAAAATGTGAGTTCAAGCAAGGTCCTTTACCACCACACGCTCCTTCCACTCACCTTTAGTGGAGATTAAGCATCAAATTTATTCTAAATCTAAGTTTAGACTCCTACATCATCCGTATACGAAACCACCTTGATCCCAGCTTGGACTAACTACTAGCTACAGAAGTAGAGAAATGACACCCCTCTGCTAACGAAATTATTCTAAGTTCCCATGGATTACTCTGAATAATGGATTGTTCTGATCGTTGGCAGTGTCACTATCCACTTTCCATACCCTAGCTAAACTCCTAGCTCTGAGGGGGCGTCATGATACAATATGGATATGTTAAACTCCAATTTTTGCTTAAAACTAATCGTTTAGTAGTAAAAATTAACATGTTGGCCGCTTCGTAGGCCAGTGGTGGTAGTCCCAGTTGATGTAGATGACTTCGGGCCTGTCCATGTGGGCTGATTGATAGAACGGATGTTCGCAAGCTGCTGGCATCTGTTTTTTTTTGTAAAAAGAAGAGAGAAATGTGTTGAATACAGGGTTGAACATATTTTTACTCAATCGAAATTTACCCCCAGTTGGCACTGGCTGTTGGCCGGGCAAATGCAACTGTTTCAGCGGTGGACTTGGGGGCTTGGCACGCGCGGGCAATTATTTGAGCACTTTAATGTCCACCAATCACACCCTTTGTGGGAGTGGCGAGGGCCAGTTGATGTGCCGGCTTGGCCTGCAAAATAGTTGCGGTGCCTTGCGGTTGATGGGGATGCGACGATTGTTGAGCGGCATGCGATACAACACGTTGTGGGCCAATGATACGACCCGGTTGTTGGTAGGACACCAAATGGATTGTTGTATTCGATGCGGCAACTGAAGGCTTGCCAGGTACATCGACCGGTGTGGATTGGGCAATAACATTATGCTGATTGATGCTGACGCGGGAAATGTATTTCAACCATTATGCTGTTGCGGTTGATCCGGCTGACCGGTTTGGACAATATGCGATGGTGGTGGCGCATTGCCCGAATGGGTTGGTGGTTGCTGTTGATGCGTCTGTTGCTGCTGAAGTGTTTGTTGGTGTGATTGAATTGGAAGCTGAATTGATTTGCCTAGTTGATGTGTTACGACCGACACCATTGGTAATTGTTGCTTCTGCAAGAGGCGGAGGCGTTTGTTTTGCATTTGCTGACTTGGATGATGAGCCTGAAAGACTAGGCTGTTTCTGTGAAGTTGGGACATACTGTGACTGTGGAACCTGCACGTGCACTTGGAGTTATTGCGGTGGCTGTTGTTGGACAAGAACGTGCGACCGGGACACAATTGCTCCATGCTTCCAGCGGTCTGACTTCCGTGTGGAGTCGACACCATTTGCGGTTGTGACTGTTAAATGATAACCTTAGGCGCTTCCTGTAATGCTAGCGAAGAAATGTCCCTGCTTTTGGCTCAGCCGATTGTTGTTGATCATGGTTGTTTGGATCTTCGCGAGCCAAAATCGCATGTTTACTAAGAACCTTATAATTGGCGGGACTTTACAGTCCACCCGACAATACTGTGGCACGTATGGGCACGTATTAACCTTCCTTACTATGATGCACGACAGTTTATGAGGGTCAACGTTTCCGAAGGGTCACCAGGCTTCCTTGATATTCACCGGTAGAGGTGTCGCAGGCAGTACCTTGCCTTTAACCATATCCTCGAAGACGGAGGCTTACTTTCCATGCTAGTAGCGTCCGAGACAGTCGGTTTTTGTTTGACGCTGGCCTTGTCATCCAAGCTAGGACTATCAACAGAAGTTAGCCCACTTGAATCCAACACGTTGATGGGACCATGAGATTACTATTTGCTCCTAAATATAGCAGGTGTGATGCTCCCTCGGCCCCTTAAAAGTTAAGCTTAACGGTAAATACCGACGTGCATGAAGCAGATTGGTTTTATCTCAAACTATCCGCCGGCCGACTGACGGGTAGCGCAGATTTTTATTTACGGTTTTGCGAAGCCAACAACTCCTAGGCTTAACACGCTCGGCTTTACAACGGCCTCCTTCCTGATGATCCCAAAGAAGAGGCAAAACTCAGTAATACCGTAAGCCACCATGCATAACTCGTGTGCACCGGGGTCTCACGGCCGAGGATCTTTTGAACAGATCCATGCCTTGTCGTATCAACCATACCAGCCCATATTAGGACACACGGATCGCCGATGGGTTTGCAATGATTAATATCGCAGAAACTTTTCTACAAATACAAAAAAAAAAGGATAAGGAATTCCGTTGGCGCGTCATAGTCTGAATTTAGTTTGGGATGCAGCCTTGATAGTATGTACGAGTACTACACTAATGCTTGAAACAGATTAGAGGCGTTGAATGCTGCCGAAGAAAGGAGCACAATGCATTTTAAATAGCTGACACTATTTAAAATGCATTAAATAGCTGACACGTGGTCTTACGGCAGCTGCCTCTACGGGGCGGATCACACCCGTTTTGTTCTGCAAAACGGCCAAAAGCGGCCAATATGCCTTCCTGGCAAGAGCCCCGGCAGGAGCCCTGAAGGTTCGATGCAGGAAGGTTGTGTTTGTCTGTGTATATGTGTGTGTGCGATATATGTGTTTTTTCGTCATATTGGGAGCATTACATCTCGGCGCGGCTGCTCTCAATTTTACTAATTCGCGCCGGTGATGAAACAAATCCAGGCCCAGAGGTATGGATTTGTAGTGTCTGCAACCAACGTATCGGTTCGAATGCCAGATCAGTGCAGTGTAATTGCTGCAGGGAATGGGTTCACTTTAGGTGTTCAGGGTTACGAAGACAAGGTCAACACTCCTTAGCATATGTTGCACCAGGTTGTATAAATTCCAGGCAACCCAGGGCTGCTCCTAGCCCACCTTCTCCACCACTGCCCCCTACACCGCCAAACAATATGATAAGGAATGCCAGACCCAGTCTTACACCTGGCCATCCTCCTCCAGCAGTTTTCACTGCACTATCTATATTACAGTTTAACTGTAATGGCATTCACCGGAAAATCGCTGAGATCACACACTTCTTAAGTTCAAACGGAATTCTCATCGCCGCCATCCAAGAGACGTTGCTTCACGCAAACTCGTCTCTAAGCGTCCATAGCGATTATGTTATACTGCGGAAAGATCGACCGGCCGCCACGGATGATCCTCACCCTGGAGGTGGTCTTGCCTTCCTAATACACAAGTCCGTACATTACTGTGTATTAGATGTAGTTGCTGACGGTACGGCGGAAATTCAAGCCATCTCAGTTCCATCAGGGAGTACTAATATCGAAATTTTTAATATATATGTACCACCTCACTCTAGTTGCCCTTCTGGCTATCGTTTCGATATTGGTCCTCTCCTTTCCGGAGAGCACAGGGTCATCCTTGGCGACTTTAACGCGCACCATGAGCTCTGGCATTCGGACCTCAACAACAATGCCAGGGGTATAGCTATCGCCGAATCACTTGACGCCTCAGAATTCTGTTCACTTAATGAAGACTCGCCGACTAGAGTCGTGGGCACTTGCAGTAGTTCTCCTGACATAACTATTGTCAGTGCCAGCCTAATTGCTGCTTCCCGATGGGAAGTACGTACCACCCTTAAATCAGATCACCTCCCAATCATTATAAAGATTGACAAACCAGCGAACATGACTAAGTCTGAGAAGCGAACGTTTGTCAATCACAAGAAAGCCGATTGGGATGGTTTCAAAGCTTACTCGTCGGCGAAGTTCATCGAGCTAACATCACCTATCACTATTCATGAGGCCGAGAAAAATATTAGGAACGTCATTACCACAGCTGCGGCACGTTTTATTCCGGCAGGACGTATCCCGAAAGTTCGGCCTAACTTCCCCACTAGTGCCGCCAGATTAACCGATGAACGTGATCAGATCAGACGCGCTCACCCTGATGATCCCAGAATTCAGGAGCTTAACTCCGAAATTGACCGACAAGTTAAAGACTATAGGAGGGCGAAATGGAATCAGCACCTCGATGAATGTAACCTCAATGAAGGTGTCAGCAAATTATGGTCTACCGTCCGCGCCCTTTCCAATCCTCGGAAAGAAAAGGGCAACAACGCCATCGAATTTGGCAACACTAAAACCTGCGATCCTCTTCAGTGTGCTAGCCTGTTCAATAAACAATTTATTGAACATCCCAAGTCTGACGGCCTCAAGCGCAAAATTAGAAGACGGATTCGCAGCCGGATTGTTGACACCATACCATCTTTTACAGCGGACCAGGTTAAAAAAGTCATCGAGAATGCTAAAAACTCCAAGGCCCTCGGACCAGATGGCATTTCGATGACCATGTTGAAACATCTCGACCTTCCAGCCATTGAGTATCTCACGGCCGCCTTTAATTGGTCGATGTCCACGCTTGCCACCCCTGAAATCTGGAAAACAGGTCGAATTGTTCCCTGTCTCAAGCCAGGGAAGAGCGCAAATCTCGGGGAATCCTACCGCCCCATTACGATACTTTCTCCTGTCGCAAAGACGCTGGAGGCCCTTATTCACCCCACTCTTGTTGCACATGCGAAGCTAGAACCTCACCAGCATGGCTTCAGGAAGATGCATAGTACCACCACTGCCCTCGATGCGATCACTACACGCATTCGTGATGGGCTGAATCAACGCAGTCGTTGTCACAGAACTATTCTGGTGGCAATAGACCTATCAAGTGCATTCGATAAGGTCAATCATTCAATGCTCCTGGCAAACCTGTTGAATATGCATCTTCCTGCACAAGAGATCCGTTGGATTGCCAATTATCTAGCTGGTCGGCACTCCTTCACCGAGTTTCGAGGCAAACGTTCTAAGCTTAGGAAAATCAAATTAGGTGTTCCACAGGGAGGGGTACTCTCCCCCACTCTGTTCAACATCTACATGTCCGGCCTTCCCACACCACCTGAAGGAATCGAGGTGATTTCCTATGCTGACGATTGCACCGTACTCGCCACAGGGAATGATAAGGAAGAAATGCGCCTCCGAATTAATCGCTATCTAGGACGATTACAGGCTTTTTTCCAAAGCCGAAACCTCACCATCTCTGCGTCCAAATCCTCTGCGACTTTTCTAACCACTTGGTGGGAGGACATGAGATGGGAGATGGATATACGTATTGGCAACAATTCTGTTCCTACTGTTAAAAATCCTAAAATTCTCGGGCTTCACCTAGAGAACATGATGACGTCTGCGAATCATGCAGCTTCAGTATGTGAAAAAATGCGCAGTAGGAACAACATCCTAAAAGCTCTAGCTGGTAGCACCTGGGGCAAAGATAAAGAAACCATGCTAGCTACCTATAAAGCGGTGGGTCGAGCGGCCGCTGATTATGCAGCCCCAGTTTGGACACATAGTCTATGTGAAACAAACTGGACCAAAGTTCAGGTCTGCCAAAATGCCGCTCTACGCATCGCGACAGGTTGCCTTCTGATGTCTGCCCAGGATCACTTACATCAGGGGACAAAATTGATGCCAATACGTGATCACAATCTCCTACTCTCTAAACAGTATCTTGTTGGTTGCTACCGTGAGGATCATCCCAATAATCATCTCATGGACCGAATTCCTCCACCACATGTCAGGCGTGGTTTATGAGACCTTGAGAGAGAGGTTCAGGGATACAAACGGGACCCTTACGATGAAGTTACATACCGAGCCGCCATTGCAGCGATCCACATTGATGAAGTGAATCGGTCTATCGCGAGTTTAGGTGCGAATAGAGTCCTCTCAGAGCGCCCACCACCAATTTCGCCTGAGGAGATTAGGCTCCCGAGAGCCACCAGAGTAACACTAGCTCAACTTCGGTCGGGCTTTTGTTCACGCCTCAATTCGTACCTTTCTCGCATAAACCCGGACATCCAAAACATCTGTCCAAACTGCAATGGTACTCCTCATGATGTGGGCCATTTGTTTCAATGCCCCGCTGCGCCCACTGATCTTACCCCTATATCACTGTGGGAAAACCCTATCGCAGCAGCTATGTTTCTGTCCTTAGACCTCACGGACACAAACATTGACGAACCATAAATCGTACCCACATAGATGCACAGAGGCTACACACCTTTCTGCACCGCTACAAGAAGAAGAAGAAGAAATAGCTGACACGTTTGCTGCTGCTGTTCAACAGCAAATTTCAAGCATAAGTTACATTGCCCAGCCAAAACCGATACGGGATAGCTGAGCTAGTAAATAGCATTTCTTTTTCACAAAATTTGTTTACTTTCTATTATGAAATCGAATTCGAATTTCAAATTTTCTCCCGCCACATACATTATTCAATCGTTGGAGCTTTGAACGCACGTACCCGCATTTGGTCGCAAACGGAAAACATCGCTAAAATGACGTACAAAACGAAATCGAACAACTTTTGACAACCGATAGATTCCGATGGCACAATCGTCGCACAATTCCTCGTCACAGTCGTTCGTTGACAGTTAGCGTTGTCGGGGGTGTTGCTATCTTCGTTGCACCGGGTTCTTCTTTCACTTCACAGAAACATTTCACCAGCTTATCGCGCCGTGTACTGTTGTGTGTTGTCGCCGTTTCGTGTTGTAATCATTAAACCAATATTTACATTTAATTAAAATGTTGTGAAGCGAATTTAATTCGTAGGCAAATTACGGAAATCTGCCTGCGGTCGAGAACAAAGTGGCCAGCAAACGCGTTGAACGTGTCGTGTGTGTGATTTTCCGTCCAACTTAAGCGAGCAATCCCATTCCGTTGTCCGGGTACGTATCTTCTTCGTCGTGGACGACGTCTTCGTATCTCCTTTGCATGTTTCTTGTTCAGTGCGTAGAACAAGAAGTAATCAACAAAAAAAAAA
The DNA here is from genome assembly GCA_949715475.1 of Microchrysa polita. Classification (NCBI taxonomy): domain Eukaryota; kingdom Metazoa; phylum Arthropoda; class Insecta; order Diptera; family Stratiomyidae; genus Microchrysa; species Microchrysa polita. The sequence continues at coordinate 124,558,739 of OX454415.1, read as the reverse complement.
GTCACAAAAATATCGTCTTGTGTGCGGTTTGTGGGATTCCGCCGCTCTCCTGCCCGACAGTTTTCTGCCCCGACCGATTTTGGATCTCTTGTGTTTGTGTTTTTATTTTTGGTTATGTTTATCTGTTGCAAGAAACACCACCAGGCATCGCGGTAGCAACGAAAGCGTTTTTGGTCGTGTCGAGAACAAAGTAAATAAATCGACCAGGCGAAAATAAATCATCTTCATGATCGGTTCGTGCTGAAGTAGTGTGTGCAGTGCTGTGCTCTAGTGAGAATATTTCTCGACGCTTTCCCAAATATAGAAATTATTGGAATATCTTGTGGAAATCTTGGCGTCAGGCAATCCGGTCGTAAGTAAAGCTGGAAGACCATTTTTTGTTGCTTGAGCAATTTGTCTTGTTCATTTGTGGCTGCATATTTTTCGAGTTATCCAAGATACATACTAAAGTGAATTACTGTCCCGCGAAACAAGCACAGTCTTGGAACAAGTGTTTAGTGGAAAAATTGCGCCGATACTGTCGCTTGTGTGGAAAATGTCATTTCGGTGGCAACAGTGAGTGGAGGGAGTGTTGCAGTAAAGAAAAAAAGGAAAAAGAAGTGAATTTGAAGGACTGCTGCAGTAATCACATGCTGGATCATTTGAAGGAACCAACCCCCGGATGTGACTCCACTGACAGCGAAATGGCCCAAGAGGCTCGTCGTATGGATTTTTCAAGTAACCCGACCATCTGCAGGCGACTTGTGCACTTGTTACTGCCGCTGCTACTGCTGCTGCTCTCGCTGACTATAAGTGGTGAGTACTAGACACAATTGCCTTTCAGGGTGCCATTTACCCGGGAATTACACGACGACGTGCACACAGTTTTCTTCATCTCGACCGTTGATGTAATCCAACATGTCTATTTACCTATATGGAGCATGCACTTATGGACGGTACCAACTTGAGTAAATAGGGAATGCTGTAATTTCTGTTTCTCCCTAAGTGGCGCAGCTTATGCTGTCGTTTTTCGCATATGCAGTCAGCAGCAGTCATTTTCCACTTCATAGTTTTTCATCAATGTTGTTGACAATTTTTCAAAAAAAGGTTGCAAATGACAATTTTTCAAAAAAAGTTTCTAAATGACAATGGGGTAAATATTTGCCTAAGTTTGAACGCTTAGACGAATTGCATAAAATACGACAAGAAAACACTTTTGAATGAAATTTGTTGAAACGGACACGAAGTTTACTCTTAAGGTCGAATCAGATATCATACGTTACCTTCCGTTACGTTACATCCCGTTCCGAAGGAATTGTCAGAATGCTTCCGTGCCGATCACGTGTCAAAGTTGGTCCAATGGAGTTGTTATACACTCGGCTTCACGGGCCACTCGCCACTTTCGAACTCAAATTCAATTTTCTCAAAAAGTATGAAACTTACAACTATGAAAGTTATATCTACAGAAAGTGCATTTAATGGCAATTCAAATGACTATGATTTTTATCTGATCTGAAGTACCGTTAACTCACGCAACAAACACAATGCCTGTTTTGACTAGAGTTCGCGCTTACCGTGTGGCACGGTTTCATTGAAGCTCAGTGTAGATAGCACGGCACGGTACACGGAAGCAAAATTGTACTAGAGCTCTTCGGAAAGTAATGTAACAGAAGCGTTCTGTTTCGAGCGTAAAGCCGCGCACACATGGCTAATCCATGGATTTGAAACCGACGAAACTTCATATAAAAAAAGTGTCAGATGAACAAGTTGGAATTTTTTTATTTGAAGTTTCGCTATGTATTCGAATCCATTTTATTGGAGTTTCGTTCTGTCAAATAAGCCACAGGCGGTTTTGTGTTGTCCATAAAATGCTCCTACGGCAGCCGGTTCTTCGATGTAAATCGTCCCGGAGCTACCCGTTGTTAAAACGGCCAAGAGCTGCCAAGACCCCCTTCGATTCAAGAGAAAAAAAATCTCTTGAATCGCTACAACAACAACAACAGGCGGTTTTGGACTCCGGCAAAATGATGCATGGATTCGAATCCACGGATTAGCCTAACTCATCATTTTCGGACAATGGGTGTCTCAGCGCGTAGAAAAGACACTTTTCCTCTGAATTACCTTAGCGTTAGTTCGAATCCCACTGTCACCATGGTTGTATTGTCTTTATAAAATGCTCCTACCGCAATCGGTTTTTCGATATAAATCGTTCGTTGTTACAAGGACCAAAACTACAGAACCCTTCTTCAATTCAGGGGAAAAAATTCTTAAATCGGTACTACAACAACAACTCACCATTTCCCAACTGGTGGTCGTCCATGGGAAACCAGTAGGTGGTCCGCGGCACAAGGCTCGGACTCCTCCTATATTTCCCATTTTCCCTATATTTGCATTACCATTTTCCCATATTATTTCCCATATTGATCAAATGATTCCTATATTTTCCTATTTTTTTTTAATCCATTGTAAATGTATAGGTAGCGCATGGGTCTTGTAACTAGTAACTAACTCGTTTATCATTGCTTCTGAATAAAATAACAGGCGCGACAATCCAACATTGGACTAAGGCCGCAGGATGTGTTAGTGACATCCTATTTCCAAGATCTTATCTGCTTTTTGTTGAGGTAATGAGATCAGCATCACGCTCAGCAGTGTTACTTACTCGTTTAACATCTGAGTGAGATCATAGTACGTCACAAGCTCGTAAGCTCGAAAAACACCATGATTCACGGTGAGATTCGAACTCATGACCCTGTGCACCGAAAGTGCGCGCACTAACCGCTAGACCAGCCAGACTATTTAAAAATGAAGACCTTAAATTGGACGGTAGTCATTCATACAGGGTGTCCCAAAAGTCCCAAAGAAAATTAAAAAATGTACGACTTAAAGAACCGTGTCTTGTATCTGCAAATCTTAATATTTTTCAAATTTTCTTTTTGTACTATAAATGTGCATATAAATTGGCTTCTAAATGGACGCGCGTCCAAAAACTGGCATCACGAATCGCCATTTGGTTGCTACTTAGCATCTACGCTAGCTACCAAATGAAGACAGAAAATGACATAACCAAAATTTCATTTTGGAGATTTTTTTAAATTTAATTATCAAAATCGGACTCTGTGCGTTTGAATTATTACACAGCCATTCAAGAATTATTCAATTTCACACAAAAGAACGAACAGAAGTTGAAAAATTGTCACTTTGAATTTGACAAGAGGTTAGTTTAGTTGCCATATTGAATATCAAAACTGGACGCACACCCAAATCGCGATCAGTTTGGATGTAATGACAACTGCCAGTTTGTTGCACGTGCAACCATTTGGCGATTAGTCTGGATGGACCTTAACAGTTTTGTTTTTGAAAGAAAACTGACCTTCTTTATGAAGCAGAGAGATAAAACTCATTATTTTAAATTGTAACAAAGCTTTGAGACAAAGTATTTTAAATGTTTGCGTATTTTGTCTATAGAATCCAAATGATCATTATTTCTAACTATAGTTACTCATCTTCAGAAAATAGCAGCCAAAATACAATTACAGTCGAACTTCCCTAACGGGCACTTCTAATAATCGGACATTTCTTATAAACGGACACTTTTATTTTCCCCAACGTTTTTCTTTATACATATTTTACTAGAAAAATAACTTCCAATAGCCGGACACTCTCATCACCGGACACGGACAGTACTTTTATACCCGTTCTGAACAAGCAAATCTCTAATAAACGGATAGTTCCACAAATAAATTCTTCCATTACAGAATTGTATTTCGAGCAAAGAAGTTTTGAAATTACTGGAAAATCGGTCTTTTGCGTAAAGCAATATTCACTTTCCGGGACATCGCTGTACAAATCTTGTTTATTTCTCCGTGTAGGTGGAATTTCTTAGAGATTCAGGAGTTCAATTTACGTCGCGGCATTTTATCGTGCAGTTTTCTATACATCGTGGTTTTGAATTTATTCGCAGCGCAGTCCAAATTAGTTTTATAAAGTGTTATACCTTTGTGAAATATTCTCATAAGCGGACACTTCCAACAAGCGGACAAAATCTCAATCCCCAATGGTGTCCGCTTATGGGAAGTTCGACTGTATATGGATTTCAACAATGTACGTCACGCTGCTGCCGTAATTTTGTTCAGAGTTGGGACTTCATAAATTCAATATTGATCCCTTCGTGGGACGCTGGTCAAACACCGGTCTGTGCGTGTGCATTTCTACACGGATCTTCTATTGAACTTCGCATCGCGAAAGGAGACACAACCGGCTGTTCAAGTCAGTGATATAGCTTGCCCCGGTGAATGTCTCGATTCTAACTTGAATTTGTGTAGTTTGGGGAGATTTCAGTGTGGCGCCAAATTTCGACGATGGCATTTCATTAACATTGGCCTGAAACGATCGAATCTGCAAACCTTTTCCGCGAAATTGCAACGGTTTTCCAGATGTCATAGTTTGACTTTTCTATGAAGCCAGTTAAGTAATTTGACAAGAAAAGAGGGATATTTTCGCTTTACACATGGGAGAAAGTGTTCGATACCGTCAAATTTACGTTTAAATTTTAATCAGTCCCACTAGAATAGTAAGTTTTACCTATTTGGCGTAGATGTTAATAATATGAAATGTCAACATATATTTGTGAGCAAAAATTGTACTACCCCATAGAAATCTCAAACTTTGACATTGACATTTTGGATTTCGCATCGCGGCTCCCCAAGTCAGTGACATAGCTTGCCCTTTTTACCGGCGAATGTCTCGATTCTAACTTGAATATGTGTAGTTGCGCTCTGGTCAATGTCATGCTAAGCAACATGTAAGTTGCGTCAATCTCGATACGTACTGTCCAACAACTCGTTTTAACTGTGGCACCAAATTTGCACGATCTGATGCCAGTCCGACAGACTTGTAGTTCATATTTCTGGCAGAGTCTTAGAGAAAAAAAATATTGCCATAAGATGTAATCAGCACATTCAAATAAATTTTCCATCGTTACTCTACCGTATAGATTCTCCAGCGGCTCCTATATTTTTATTGCGCGCAACAGGTACGATCCCTGGCGGAAGATTCTCATAAGAACCGATGAGATCTTCAGCAGAAACGCACTTATAAATTTAGAACTTTTGATCCGAAGGCCATTCGAAGATGCCTGTGTCTGTGCCGCTCGTAGCCCCTGTCCTTGTACAAGTGAAAGGGATGTCGAATGCCTTAGGTTCATTACACGAACGCAGGGGTTAAAAGATTAGCCGATGCGCACAGGTGCCATCTTACTGCGCTCCGTGGATTCGGATGGCGAGTCCCGGCCAAACTAAACCACTCAAAATTTATTTGAAAAAAAAAAAAAAAAAATGACCTATAAGGCTTTCGCGGCCGAATACAAAATTGTAGGGGGTCTCCATTTGAAATCAAAATTAACACGAGAGCTTGGGGGAGGTTGCCCAATTTGGATACGGGATTACGGCGATGTTTTTAGTGGGTGGGATTTTGTAATGGCAAGTTTTTTTTTGTAAAAAGTGGAAATATGAACGGACGGCATTTTGTTGATTACGTATAGGTATCCCGAGTAACTATGAATCCTCTTGGATTTGTTTTTAATTCTAACTAACATGCTGTGAGTCTGCTAGGTGCCGCCGGATTAAACACACGTATGGTCAGTACTTGCTAGATCTCATGTCTATACAGTGCATCGTATTACCTGTTGTGTCTGTCGTTTTACTACTTGTTTGTTTACTACTTTATTTGCAAAGAATAACATGTGCTCCTTACAGACAGGTCCATTGATTTGCAGTCACGTTGGACAAGATGGCAGATACGAAAAGTATTTCTCTATTCCGGACTGTCCCATATGTTTTTTATAAATTCTCACAAGTATTATTTCTATAGCTATTAGCTCCCGCTAACTTTACCGACATTTGCACACAATTTTTTTCGCTTGGGACAATTATTTGTATGGGCTTAGCGATGGTGAATATGTAACTTCCATCATCGCACAAGCCTTATCGCTATTATGATAATATATAATTATACAAAATAAAAAGTAATTTTCAAGCGAATTTAAAACCCGGTGTTTTGTATTTGTCGGATAGAATAATTTCGGGATTTGCGTGTACCGTTTTTCCAATACAGTAAAACTTCGTTATAACGCTCTTCTGGGGTCTACGCCAAAAAAGCGCTATAACCGGGAAAACGCTATACCCGGGAAGTCCAAGAAATATACTTCATCGTCGCATACACCTTTTAGGTGACAAAATGTATTATTCGATTGATACATGGAATGAAATGCCAATCAATTGATTACTGGTTAAAAAAAAGTCTGGCAACAGACTTCAGTGATACTGAGGTTTTCAATTTATTGAAAGATCCTTCCTCTATGTCCATGCTATAGGCAAAAATTGCTCGAATCTTCTTTATTGCAACTAAGACTGCAAATGTTTTTGGCATGCTTGGCGCCTCTTTCTTGTTCTCTTCGGTGTCGACGGATGCTGATGCAATTACGAGATCTTCAAATATACTTATGTTATGTCTTTCCCTTGACCTTGATGTGAATTAATGGAACAACTTATGCATCATGGTTTTGTTTGTGATTATTACAATGTAAAGATAGACTGCGTGCTCAATGAGTTTGTCAATATAATTTGTTTTAAGAAAATGAGACTGGGAAAAGAGCGTTATAACCGGGAAATAGTAACGTTATAACGAATGGAAATTCCCTGTAATAAATGCTAATGGGACCGGGACCGAGAAAAAAGAGCGTTATAGCCGGGAAAGCGTTATATCCGGGAGCGCTATAACGAAGTTTTACTGTATTTCAATTGTGAATTCAAACGTTAAAGTTGTTTTTATCAACTTTTATCACATAATTAAACGTTATTGCTCGACGAAAATAATATTTTTTTCGACAGTCTCCTGGGATATACAATCCGAACCTACTCCTTGAGAAGTTGGATGGTTCTTTCGGTATTCATTCTGTATGTCTAGTTTAAAAGAAGCTTTATTTGTAGTTAACTGTCAGTCAGTCAGTCAGTCAGAATTCTGTTAAATTATACGAACTGTGGCGTAGAACTTTATGAATAACTTCGACTCACCTACTCGTCCGTGAATATCTTCGAATGTCATCAACTTTTTTTTTGCTTATTGACAGAATATTATTTATTTGATTTGCAAATTTATTTGTTTGCTTTGAAAATATATTTGTTTGATTTATTTTTTTGCCATGTAAAGATATTTTTTTTTCAATTTGAACATTTATTTATTTGATTGTGGGCTATTTTTCATTTTAGAACTCACTTTTGGTTTCAGCAATTTATTTGTTTAGCCCGAAAACGTAGTTTGTTATTTCGATTTTTTTCGTTTGATCCGAAAACGTATTTTGTAGCCTTGGTAAAACCAAAATTCTTTTTATATGTAACTTAAATTGCATCTTGCTGACTTTATCCTTCAGAAACTTTCCTTCGACCCAACATTGTTCTTGGTTCTAAATATGTACTACGCCATGCATGAACATAGTCCGATACCTACGAATGCTGAAAACTGCCTCTTCAGATTTATTTTTTAAATGTCCATTACTTATATGACTAGTCCCATATAACTCTGAAACCAAACTTTTTCCCAGCTTTCTGACCGCAGCTTCCATCCCATATGGTGTCGAGCAAATTATATCAAGCGTGCACTCCGCACTATACACACCACATCGAGTGTTTATTCGCGCTCTTTAGTTTCCACAACTCCTTTTGTTACAAGTGGAATTTTCATTTAAAACTAAAGAACAAAAATCTGTACATGTTCGACGTCCGACTTCTAATTCCCAAGGATCTTATCGACCGTATTGCTTCCAATTACGGACATGGTTACATAAGTGGTCTCCAAACTTTATTCAACAAAATTTTTTTCCCTAGTGTTTATTAGCATAAATCCGAGTATACAAGTATGAACGTATAGTACGGGGTAGTTAGGAGTTCTTCAAATCCGCATGTACGCGCGTACATACGGTCGTGCAAGCGCAGCGCGGGATGAAGATTGCATTCCGGTCTACTTGTAAAGGCGCATACATAATTTGTGTTTCAATTAAATATGCAGTTAAACTGTACACATATCCGTGTACACACACTCGACAAGCCACAGACTTGAAGAGACCATAGATGTTGGTTTTGCTGATGGTTGGTGTGTGGTGTCTTTTCAATCTCGGACAAACATTGCCTGGTGTTTTTTAGAGCGAATCAGTTCAGCAGCTTGCTGTTGGTGCGGGATGTTATCCTGCTCATAGTTAGTTTAGTACATATACATATATAGCTTGCAGGCGTTGTTTAACCCCCTTGATTTATTGTAGCATTGAAGTGGGCTATATATATTTGTCCATAGGGTTAGTTTGATTTTTAAGGACATCACTAGTAAATTAGGCCGGGATGTTGTGGCATGTTTACAATAAAGAAGCATTCGTTTGCATCGTCGTAGACATTTGCACTGATAATGGCCGCGTGCTGCATCTTCTAAACGGTTTTAAATAGATCGTATAGATGCGACCCAAGAATATATGTACACTAGCCGGCATATGTATTTTGACATCTGGTACTCTCAAGCCAAGATACTGATTTTGTTTAACTATAGCGAATAACGGTAAATTTCTTCTAAGGAAATCAAAGTACATATCAACAGCAATACAATGCTCAATATTTTTCCTGTCCATTTTCGCACTCTCTTGCTATAAAGCGATGCGACATAAGTATTTTGACAATATTTAAATCTTTGATTGTACACCAATTTCTGTGGAAAAAATGGATAAAACATAATTTTATTAATGATTTGTGTTTATATTTTGAATTCCAAGCAGAAAATGTGTCCAGTGGCTTGAAACATTGGAAAAAAATCAGAAATTCGAAGTTTGATTTAAGCCTCCGTAGAGGCAAACTTCAACCCTGGTTTAAAGGTTGGAGACGCTGCAATTGAATTTAATTTCATAAGGTAGACTGTTCATTATTAAACACCAGAATTGAATAAGAGAAAAGAAATAGAAAACTATTCCATGCATCACAGAAATGGGATGTGTATATCGAATTATTGCCGAAAATTCTTCCAAATATATATGGAAAATGCCCTAATTGAACCAAGGGATATTATGAATATGAAGAATGTGCCATCGGAGGCAGACATAATAACGACCACCTTCGGTCTAGAACTAAAAAAGGCAAATTGCATGCATACGCAGATAAAGTGAAACCAAAGAAAGATTTAAAAACCATACCAAAAGCAAACCTCTGTTACTAAGGAAAAAGTTAAAGCTACTGCAACTTTCGGAAAAAGCTTTTTCGGCTAAAATTCGTTATTTTATTACATTTTTACAAAAAAAAATCAATATTTAAAGAAAATGCCCAGTTTATGTGGAAAAACTGATAGGTCGTTATCAAAATTAATACCACAGTGGAGGCTCTCTCATGATGCAGGGATATTTTGCCTACAATGGCCTAGGCTGCTTAAGTTCAAATCACTGTTTCCATGGCCAAAGCTTCTTTTGGTCGTCATTGATTCGTCGGCATTTTTTTTTTGCGGCACAATTTGGTTTAAATTTCACTTCTTTCTTCATCGTGGCTCACTCATCACTCGGCGTTCACATTCGCCTTTCTTTCAGAGAGCACGAAGATTTGTTTTTATTTTGTTTTAAAACATTTTTTTGTTTGGTAATAAACAGTTTACCGTATAAAATAAAATTCAATAGTGGCGTATTCAATGTCTAAACCAGGACTAAGGCTTGCATCAATCGATGCTCAAACCAATCTTCTAAATTCTGATTTTTGTTTATGTTTCTAGCCACTGGTGATATTTTTATCATTGAAAATTAATATGGGGAACTCAAAAATTAATAAAAACATGTTTTGTGCATCAGTTCTTGCGAAAAAATGGGTGCAATCAAAGATTTAAATGTTGTCAAAATACTTATGGCACACCAGAATTACGCCTCCATCTCTTCTCTTTTCTATAGGATGAGAGTCCGAAAGAGGACAGGAAAAATATTAAGCATATTTATTGCTTTAATTTTGATAGAAGAGATTTACCGTTATTGGCTTTAGTTCAACAAAATGAGTGTCGGGGCTGGAGGGTATGAGATGTCAAAATACATATGTCGACCAGTGTATGTACAAACGCATAAAAATAAGGTGAACAAGATGATCAAGTTGAAATTTGATCGTGGTTCACTATTGCAAAAGAGTATTCACAATAGCCAGGTAGCTAAATCTCAGTGGATTAGTTATCTCCGTATTTTCTTCAAACTTGGTGACAATATTTTTAGTAGCCTACGTGTTCTTTTAATAACAGAATTTCTCAACCCGGAGTCCCGTTAGGATTTTCTTACGAGATATCTTGAAAAGAGTGCAAATGTGGTGTCGAAATAGCAGTAAAAACTGAAGTTTTTTTTTTTTTGCCTCACAGAAACTTTTGTCCCGGGACTAGGCTTCTCGGTATCACTTTACTTACTATCCGTACGTAAGTGACTAATCAATCAATCGAGTGTAAACTCTAGCAGATCGTAAAAAAAACTGAAAACAAAATATATTAATAAGGAAATTTATCACAATAACTTCTTTTAAACATTAGTTTATTAGTATAATTAAAATTAACTAAGTCCTTCAAACTATTATAAAGAATAATTGACCTTGTAATTGGTTCATTAAGCCGATAGTTTACTCTATGATAAGGCTGAACAAGAAGGTTGTTCCGCCGCAAATTGTGAGGAATATTTCTGACTTGAAAGTTATTTAATATATCTTCACAAACAATATGAGAGCAAAACAGGTCTCTTATAAACATAGCGTTTAAAAATGTTCTTCTATAATCTAAGGCTTGTAAACCCAATAAGGAACAGCGAGTTTTATAATCTGGCTTGAAACGCCAGCCAATTTGATAAATGGCAAGTTGAAAGGATTTGTAGTAATTTTTTTATTTATTTTATTAGGATAGTTCCAGGGGAAATAAATCACAAAATAACGGTAATTTTACTTTGAAAAATGTGGTAATGAGTTGAACTTCTTTTAAGGGGTATCAGCTCAAAAACCTTATCCGGGATAGAATTGTGTAGGTTTTGAAGGTAATTAAAGTTAATTTTGTCCCAAGCCCCCTTAATTGCTTACAGAAGCTCTTCAGTGTTGTTAAACTGTCGTCTACTGGTATAGATCTTTCTTGTCATCCACCCTGAAACATTTTGGATGAGATTTAGATCTGGAAAGTATGAAGATATTTCCATAACATCGATGGATTGGTGTTGTCTGTACGATTTTTCCGCTGGTACGAGTTTGTCAGTGTCTAATTGAGAAATGAAGTGACTAAAGTGCAACATTTAACAACATACTTTAAACTTTTGTTGGGTTCTATACAAAATCCACAAAGTCAAAATCCACAAGTCAAAATCCAAAAGACAAAATCCATAAAGACAAATCCATAAAGTCAAAATCCATGAAGACAAAATTTATAAATTTTTGTTTGAAGAGAGCCATAATGCTTATTGCGTCGGCTCCGATTCGGTGATGTCAGTGCGCGTTTTGTTTTTTTTTACAAAAATAATTATGAAATGGTCCAAAACGTTAATTTCCAGTGGCGGAGCTTGAGAAAGTTCAGCGTTTTTTTAAGTTAAAAACCAGAGGTGAGAGCGAGTGGTGAAGGGGAGATTGGAATTTTCGTCTCCCGGAAGGTGATTAAGATTATTCTACTGTATATTTGTAGCGTTTGATCAATGATTTGCAAAAAATCTGGTCCGGACACTTGGAATACATATTAGTTTTATACTTAAATACCATACCAATTTAGCCAAACAAAAAACAAACGATTCGAAATATGTAGTCATTCCATGCAAAACAGGGGGAACTAAATATGGAAAAAAAAAATTGGCTATAAAAAAAAATGAATTTTTTCAAGGAACCTTTTCGCTTTAGTTGTCTTTACCTGAAGTGCTTATGGTCCGAGTGCATTCCTCTCCGTGTCATCCGCTAAATCGTATAGGCCACGGACGAATCCTTTTCCGTGTCTTCAGCTAAAGCGCATAAGTATGCTCCGGGATTTGGTAATTGTCTAGTTAACGTAATAACGTACATAAATATTCTCAATATTCAATTGTGATAAGCAAACTGATGTAAATTTGAATTTATGGATTTCGTCTTTTTGGATTTTAACTTTGTGAATTATGACTTTATGGATTTTGTCTTTGTGAATTTTGACTTTGTGGATATTTCAATTTTTTTTTTTATTTTCTCTTTTTGGATTTTGTATAGAACCCCTTTTGTTTTCCTCTAAATTCTCTGCATTTCCATCATTTTCATGTTTTTTTTTTCTTTTTCGTTTGCGTTTACTTCCATCGTATCGGTCATGCTATATATTGTATATGCCTAGAGTCTTGATTCTTGTTGTATGAATTGGCTAACATCGTTTATTCTATCGAGTATGACAGCCGATACGACTGTCATGATGGCACTCTCTTTCTTTGCCGACTCCTTTAAAACACAGTCTCACGAATAATTTCCGAATTTTCGTCGCCAACAATACATTCCAAAGATTTTTGACAAGGCCTTAAACGCATCGGTCCTTGGTTATCACCTGAACCCTAACGATAAGTGGAACGCGAAAAAAAAAAGTTACACAGTGTCCGCACAAACCCAAAAAGGAGATCCAATGCACCTTTCAACAGCTCACACTTCAACAAATTGAGTGAGTGGGCTGCATTATGAAACATAGACGGATGAGGGCCCCCAGCGGCTGTGGGCCCATAGGCAGTTGCCTACTTTGCCTCATGGTTACTCCGGCTATGCTAATCAGTATAGACTACAATATAGGTGTCTCTTTCTATTTTTTTCATTTTGCTATAATCCTGTAAATTTAAATTGACATAAATCTCAGGATAAAGCTAAATTTTCTTTTGTGTAAAAATAGTGACAAGCATAATTGGAAATATAAACTATGTTCGGGAGCTGATTTTTGTGCAATGACGTCCGTTACTTGCTTCGCATAGACAAACCTGTTCTACCGTATGCTCCATTGCTTTCCGCAATGTCTCGGGCTGTTGAGTGCTGATTTTGTATATTTCGTTTTATTGTCACAGTAGTTCAGTGTTTTTTTAATCCTACAAAAAAAAATGGATGGCGTTAAATCAGGAAATCCAGCAGGCTAGTTTATTGATCCTCTTCTTCTCTTGAAATAATTCTTGTCCCAAACAGTTCACATAAAATGTCCATTGCGGTTTGGCTGTTCCTGTTCTGAACAAAGTGTCCAAAATTTCTCGATACCGCTCTCCATCAACTATCAGCGCTTTGCCACACCCATTTTCTCCAAAAAAAATCGGTCCGATTATCTCCTGTAATGTAATCCCGCTCCAAACAGTGCATTTTTCAGAATAACAACCTTGCTGATGCAATTATCTGTGCTAACGACTCTCCAATTGTGCTAATTTCCCCTCTATCTGAAATGGTTAGTTAACGAATGGACAATTTGGCTATTGAATGAATTGATGAGTGGACATATGCTAGTTTTTACCCGAAAACGAGATTTTCGTAAAACATACTTACCTGGTGTCTAAGTCAGGTCAGGCTGTCTACGGATCTATTTTATTTTCTCAAAATGTGAGTCTTCCAGACACAACAAGGAGATATCGTCCTCTCTCTAATATGCGACAGGACACGGTGATTTTACTAAACGATAAAGGAGCTATACTACCCTGAATATCTGTCAAATTCCACGGCAATGAGACGGCATTGGTTCATTCAATTTACACAGTGATTCTCAACCGGGAGAGCACGCCCCCTAGGCAGGTGTGAAGATTAGCCAAGGGGGACTCGGGCGCAAATCAAATGTTAATGCCATATAATAAATTTACTACTTTAGATCATGGATCATGTCATGATTCTAAAAGAGTGGCGAATTTAAGACTATACGTTGAAAAATGAGATAGTACCAATTTAGGTGAAATTCAAAAACAAAACAGAGTTGCAGCTTAGCTATCTCTGAATAACCGGTTCGTGAGCTTGCGTTTAAAAACTATGCCCGCGAATAAATAATAATAAATTCTTCATCATTTGTATTTTTTCCCTCGGATTTGTTTAAACCCCTAGTCGAGCAAAGCTTCGCCTTTAACTTGATTTACGGTTTTGCTTTTAAAACGGGTCTCAATTTCGACAGAAGTTCTCCATATGCTTTTAGATCTCACTCGACGACTATCGTTGGCTCCAATAGTTGTAGGCCCTTTAAGAAGTGTATGACTCCAATATCTTTTCTGTCCTTTTATGTTGGTGACTATCCTTTTTTTGCCGGGGTTCGAAAGAGATATTCCAGCCGGGGTATTAATTCGTAAAATGTGCCGCACCATACAAACTGATTCACGAACATTTTGCAGTTTGGTCGTTCTGTTACTGGTTTCTTCCACTTTATACGATGGGATTTCCAGCGATGTTGTTTAACCAAAATAAATTCGAATAAAAAAGGTTACTCTAAATTTAGTTATCCCATAGAACCACTTCAACTGTAACTATACTCTCCTAAGGTAGCAAAAATGATTGACTTGCTCATTACTTGTCGGCTTTGGAAAATTCCTTACAAAATCAGTTTCAACCGAATTAGGTGATCCAAGTTATCATTCAAAAGTACAGAAAACTAAACAAATTTTCTGGAGGGGCGCCAGGCTTTTCAGACTTCGCATAGGGGGCATGGACTGGAAAGGGGTGGGAACCACTCCTAAAGGTTGATGCGGTGAATATTTTTTTTTAAAGTTTGCCTGGAAGGTTTTTTTCTGTCAATTGCAAAATCATGTTCAGTACGATACTCTTACTTTTTATCGTTTTGTTTTTATACCCGTCACTATGTGAAAGGGTATATATAAAGTATATATATTATTGATCAGTGTGACGAGAAATCGATTGAGCGATGTCCGTCTATTGCAACGAAAACTAGTCCCTTAGGTTTGAAGCTATCAGGCTGAAAATTTTTTTTAGTGTACGCTGTATATATGTCGGAACTAATGGAATCGGACCATGGGGTTATGGGGCTACCCCTGAAAATTAGGTTTTTACAAGAAAAACTTTTTTCTTTTTGTACCAATCTTAACCAAACTTCACCCAAATGTGTTCATTGTAAAGCCTCAAAACATATCTAGGAATGGATGGAATCGGAACATTACGTCATAGGGCTGTCATACAAACCAACCCCCAAATATTATGTTCTTGTGAGAAAAACTTTTTCCTTTTTGAATCTTAACCGAAATTCACCCAAGTGTTTGCCTGGATTAGCCTCAACGCATCAAGGAACAGCTGGAATCGAAACACGTCATAGGTCTGCGGTAGAAATAGTCAACGCAAAAGAAGCTAAAGTTTCATTCAAATGTAACGGGTATTCAAATTTCGGCCGCGCCCGAAATAAGCCTCGGTCTCGTTTTCTTTGGTGGGCGAGATGTTCCTGTGTATTTTTTTTTTCGTTGCCTTGCGAGGCGCTCACGCACTAATTACATTTAAATAAATTAAAATCAAATTATCACGAAATAATTACATGTAAAGCGACCGCATCAGCTTTATCTTTTTCTACAAAAGAATCATATGATTAACTTTTCTTCCAAAGTTTTTTTTTATTTTTCTTTGATTTTAAGTTTGTTTTCCATTCTTTCAAATGTATATTAATATACATTGCACGTGGTGTGCGTGTATACAGTGTGCCTTTTCATATGGAAATGCATGTCGTGGATGATTGGCTTCTCTGTCTTATGGATAATTGAAACGATCCCATTTCGCAAAAAAAATGATGGTCTCGTAATGTCGTAATGATGCTAAAAGATTTATTTTCTTCTCTTATGTGTACGTACGTATAGTTTTGCTCATCCAACGTACTCCAGCATCACATGTCTCTTCTTTTCACTTCTGACTGCATCTTATATGTATTTCTTGCCCCCATATAGCAACGCATACCCCCGTCATTTAAATCGAATGTTTTTGCTTGTTTGCTCCTTGTACGCAATCTGATAAAAAATCATCATCATACTCTCGTTGGAGCTTCTTCTTGAACTTGCCTATACATGCGTATAGATTTATATGAATAGTGTGCGAGGAAACAAATGTTTACAGTAGCCGCACTGAAAAGTTTGGATAAATTTAATAAAATATGTTTTCCGACAAATACAGATGAGATGCGGGAAAAGTTCAAAGAAAAGCAATTAATCATGATTGCCAAATAGATCATGGAATTGAGTTGGATTAGTTCAAATCTAGATCTAGAGTGGTGGTCAAGCTATATGTATCAAGCAGCAGGGAACTCGATTAAAATATTGTTGTTTAGGTAAAATTTAAACAAAATTAATAATTTTAAGACTATAAAGAAGACAAGCAGATAAATCAGCAAGAATGTACTATAGTTTACACTTTTATCTGTACGGAATTTAACGAGGAGCTAGGTCTATCCACTTGAATCTTTGAATTGCGTTTGAACAGTATTCGGACAAAAATCGGTGCATTATGACCGCAGAAAACTGTAAGATAACTCATTTTCATCCTTCTCAATGCTATGTGTAATGGAAACTTCAACGATACGTGATATAAATGGTGGATAGTCTGGAATTCTGTAGTCTGAAACATTAAATCTGCAACTTTCAGTCCTACATTGTCTATAGCAAATAATTGGATTGTTTTTAGACCGAGGAAAGAAGCCACTTTTTGTCGTCCCAATTAAAAAACGGCGTGCTTAAATTAAAGTTTCCGTATACAATAATTAAAGCATGAAGGTTCGAAAACAACGTTCAGGCTCTGTACAATGCTCTCCATAATGTGACCTGACCATTGTCGTGGCGTCGCGTTTCGAACAGAAAAAAATCTAAATATCACGACATGTTCATTGTAGCAAGTCAGCGTACTGTAAAACGCCACTATATCTCACAACGACATGAAGCTATTAACTTCCTAATCTAAACGAAACCCACTCAAGTTGTGCATAAAGCGTAAATCAATTTCCAATAATCCGCCTTAACGCGACTATACAGGGTGTCCCGTTCATGGTGGAGAATCTTTTAATGGTAGATAGTGTGGCTCATTTGGGGAAAATTAATGTTCTACGAGACACCTCTATTTTGAACCGTTACAATGTAAAAGCACTTTTTGTAATGCTCTTTGGTTCTGATGGTTGGTTCTTGTTGGCAAAATCACTATACAGGGTGTCCCGTTC
Source organism: Microchrysa polita (assembly GCA_949715475.1). Lineage (NCBI taxonomy): Eukaryota > Metazoa > Arthropoda > Insecta > Diptera > Stratiomyidae > Microchrysa > Microchrysa polita. The sequence goes on along the minus strand of OX454415.1, from coordinate 124,541,603 downwards.
ATGGTGGAGAATCTTTTAATGGTAGATAGTGTGGCTCATTTGGGGAAAATTAATGTTCCACGAGACACCTCTATTTTGAACCGTTACAATGTAAAAGCACTTTTTGTAAATTGTGTCAAAATACCTGACTTACCGAACTAAATGAAAATTTGCCAAACCACCAAACATGTCATCCGAGATATGACTTCACTTTCCGAAACAACATAAAATTTCCTATAAAACGACACCTCGTCCGTTACGAAGTTGCTCGTATCTTCCGAGATACACCAGTTCAAACTTTGAAGAAATTTTAAAATCGGGTTTTCATGCAAAACTCAAATGATAAAAATGTAACGGTACTTTGAACTGACAAATCTGCAAAGTTGAAAAAAGTTGCCTCATTATGTTAGCTCTCGAACGACATATAAAAATTGAGGGCTCACGATTTGAAAATTTGCGAATTTAATGTTTCAAAGGTAAAAAAATGTGGTTTTCATGTAAGTTTTTTCGCCCAACAAAATGAACTGTGTTGATCGTACAAATTTATCTTCATCATATCAGATGATTTGCATTACACGAAAACCACATGTTTTTACCTTTGAAACGTTAAATTGGCAAATTTTCAAATCGTGAGCCCAACTTTTTTCAACTTTGCAGATTTGTCAGTTCAAAGCACCGTTACGATTTTATCATTTGAATTTTGCATGAAAAACCGATTTTAAAATTTCTTCAAAGTTTGAACTGGTGTATCTCGGAAGATACGAGCAACTTCGTAACGGACGAGGTGTCGTTTTATAGGAAATTTTATGTAGTTTCGGAAAGTGAAGTCATATCTCGGATGACATGTTTGGTGGTTTGGCAAATTTTGATTTAGTTCGGTAAGTCAGGTATTTTGACACAATTTACAAAAAGTGCTTTTACATTGTAACGGTTCAAAATAGAGGTGTCTCGTGGAACATTAATTTTCCCCAAATGAGCCACACTATCTACCATTAAAAGATTCTCCACCATGAACGGGACACCCTGTATAGTGATTTTGCCAACAAGAACCAACCATCAGAACCAAAGAGCATTTCCACAGGGTGTATTTCGCGTAACATGTACCACAACACAATAGCATCATGTAAAAATCACCATCATCAGCTTAACACATGCCATTTCTTGTACAGGTATAACAGGTAAGTTGGTATCGAAAAAAAAAAATAGGAGAAACATCGCAGCAAAGAACAGCCAAGCTAGAATATTATGCTTAAGCCGTTGCCATTGCTCATGTTTATGTTTAACAAGAATGGCATATAGACAAAATAGATAGATAGTGTGTAGATTGTTAAAGAAAAACAAAATACACAGAAAACTTCGCGCCCTCTCTTCTCTCCTGCAAACTAGCTAATGCGATATAGATTGGTTTTTGATTTATTTCGATGGATTGTCCATAGTGCGATGACTTGTTTTCTTGTAGACATGTTGTCTAACAACTTTTGTCTATTTTAAATCTAATATTGTATAGACATAGATGAGTTTAGTAAAGAAACTATTTTCCAATTAGTTATGTTGTTGACGCTAGCTAAAAAAAGCAGCAGTAAAGACGATTGACCATACGGCAACGAAGAAAAAAAAAACAGCTTGAGCTTGTTAAGGAAATAATCCGTCATTTAAACATGCATTAATTTGTAATTGTTAGTTGCGTGTAGTGAATATTCGATGTATTTACGATAGCGCATAGATTGATTGATATATTAACGGCTATCCGTTGACATTAATTACGGGCACAATAGAAATTGCAATGAAACTCAGTCGAACTTCCAATATGCAGAAACCCGATGGGGACTATGGCGGTGTGGCGGGATGCTTAGCGTCACGTAAGTTGCGTAAATGTCAATGAATTCGGTCCAAAATTGTGGATTGTATGTGACACTTAGCTTATGTAAGCTTAGTAGACGGCCACCTCTCGAGGGTGGCTATGTCTCTCTATCTTATCTCTCTCTCTCTGATGTGAAATATAATCGAGAAGGCAACCGAAGAGTTGCATAGAACATATGTACTACATTTTATATATACCTTTTTCAAGACAAATTTCCGATATCTCAACACAAATTCACGATCCACCAAATGAAATTATCGGTATCACAAATGAAAACAACGCTCTCACAAATGAAATCAACGGTCTCACAAATGAAATCAACGGTCTCACAAATGAAAACAACGCTTTCACAAATGAAATCAACGATCTCACAAATGAAATTAACGGTCTCCCAAATGAAATTAACGGTCTCACAAATGAAAACAACGCTCTCACAAATGAAATCAACGGTCTCACAAATGAAAACAACACTATCACAACACAAATTAAGCATTGTTAAACACAAAATTCCGATCTACTAAGTCAAAACAACGGTATAACAAATCGAAATAACGATTTTGCAAGTCGAATTAAACATCATCTAGGAAATATTAAAAATTTGTAATTATTAATAAAAACATTAATATTCCGATTAATATAACCATATATGATTAGATTATAATATTAAATATTCATTGCTTAACTACATAAATATAACTATGGACTAATCAGAAGTATCAAAGTAGTAGCAAACTTTAGTTACAATGCTGAAAAAGTTCGTTCCATGCAGTACTTAATAGAAATGCTTGGGAAACCTTCGCAAGACGAATAAGTAATTATGGGCAATGGAAGAATCCATAAGTTTAAGCGATTTGCTCATATGTTTACATGTTCGCCCCCAAATTCGGGAAGGGTTTCTCTAAAGTAAAGCTACCTATGCAGCAAACAATGGGTGGTATTTCCAAGGAACCGACTTTTAGGGACGATATACAGGGTCTCCGCAAACTACCGCATAAACGCACCGGGTTGTGATTCCCCTTGTGATTTTCAGCAAAAAAGTTGTACGGATCATACCCAAATTCTTAACCCTTTAGCTACCACATGCATTTGAAGATTTTTGAAAAAATCGTTTTTTTTTCGTACAAATTTTGGCTAAAAAAATGTTGCCGTGGCCGTTCAAACTAGAAATTTTGTGACACAATAAACAAATTTGGAGAATATTTCTTATAACAACTATTAAGTAGGTACCTGTCTGTACTTGTTTGTTGATAAGAATTTAGTAAGATTTTACGGTATTGAGATACAAGTGATAACCATAAAATTAATATTGAGATTCTACCAACAGCTTTTATTGTTAAAGTATAGAGCGTAATACCCGATACAGACATATCATAAAATTTATTTTATTTTGATAGAACGAAATTAAAAAAAAAAATGAATTCGGATTCTCCTTGTGTACCTATGGCATAAGAGAAAATTCACACTTCCGAGAGGATTTATTAAAATCTGGATTTGATCACGATTGTATTATACTGCGTACTTTGAATAATGTATGTAAATACATTATACGGTGTGTTTTAAATTTAGTGACATACGATTCGATTTTGTATCCAGGATTTCGACTGTATTAATCATAATCTATACCTAGGATTTGTTGGTAGTATGTATGGCCTATTCTCCGTATTCGGGACAAATTAAATTAATTAAGCAATGTTTTCGCGTTGCTTTAGTACTAGTTAATGGTCCTAGGAGTTCTTGTTGCAGTATTTACATTAAGCAAACTTTCAAAATACGGACTATAGAGTGTGTAATGCAACCTTTTTTTGTTGTACATTGACAATTATCCTCGATTGCATGATTTTGTTAACATATCCTTCTTATAATACTGACATTAATGTAAAAATCAGCAATTAATACAAAAATATCAATGTTAATATTAAAGTGCTTAACATCACTTGTAAAATCGTTATTTCGATTTTTTATACCGTTGTTTTGACTTGGTAGATCGAAATTTTGTGTTGAACAATGCTTAATTTGTGTTGTGATAGTGTTGTTTTCATTTGTGAGAGCGTTGTTTTCATTTGTGAGACCGTTAATTTCATTTGGGAGACCGTTAATTTCATTTGTGAGATCGTTGTTTTCATTTGTGAGACCGTTGATTTCATTTGTGAGATCGTTGATTTCATTTGTGAAAGCGTTGTTTTCATTTGTGAGACCGTTGATTTCATTTGTGAGAGCGTTGTCTTCATTTGTGATACCGATAATTTCATTTGGTGGATCGTGAATTTGTGTTGAGATATCGGAAATTTGTCTTGAAAAAGGTATAGATTACGAAGTTGCTTACCTTAGTCTTAAAAAAAACAGATTCATCCATCGTGGATAACAGTTAATGCTTTTATAAAATTAACCTCCTCAATTGAATGAAAAAGTAATATGTATTATAAGCGCTATTTACTAGCTGCAGTGGCTCGCTAAAGAAATAAGTTTATTTCGGCTTTATTTTTTTTATGATGATTATAAAAAAAGGATCCACCAAATATCAAACCAAGTCGAGTGACCCTCTTAAAAATAAGCGTAATTATGAATTCATTAATGGAATTTCTATATTATATTCGTCTTCTTTTGATTAGACTGTTTCATAGAAAGTGCAAAATTGAGTTTGAAAAAAATCTCCTTTCAGGTTGAAAAAATATTCTCAAGTCAGTCGAGCTAAAATGTCTGCAGCTAAAATTGCAATTTATGTATATTTAACAACAAAAATCTGAATGATATTCTGAAAGGGATAGAGCATTGGTCATGTAATCTTATATATAACTAGGGGGCATCGCTCGCTACGCTCGCCAACCCCAGGGGGCCGCCGAGGCTAATTTCGGGCGCTGCCGAAATTTGGATACCCTTCGCTCACCTTGGGCTAAAAGTTTTTTCGGGCGTACCTATGACTTGTATTTAATCCCCCTCCTTATTATTTTTCTTCCGTCTTGACAAAAGTTTTGGGCTTGGTTGAAATAAGTGGGCAAATAAAAATATTTACTCGGAAAATTTTATTGGGGTTGCGGGAGCATGACCCCACAGTACGATTCCATTCGTTTTTAACTTTTTCGTTGCTTTGGTAAAGACACATTAAACAAGGTTTTGTGAAATTGGTGCAAAAAATGTTTCTTAGAAGAACCAAAATGGGGGTTGGGTTTGTATGGCCCATGACTCCATGGTCAGATTTGATCAATTCTTAGATATGTTGTGTGTCATCAGAAGAAGAAGAACCTAATTTGGGGGGTTATGTTTGTATGGCAGCCCCATGACCCCATTGTCTGATTTTACCGATTCAAACATACAAACTGCCTGCAGCAAAAAGAAGCATTTGTGCAAAATTTCAGCTTCATAGCTTTTAAATTGCCGAGTAAAACGCGTCGCAACAGACGGACATCGCCCAATAGATTCCCCAAGTCATGCTGATCATATACATATGTATACTTTTTATATGGTCGGAGTTGCTTCCTTCAATGCGTTACAAACTTCATGACAAAGTTAATATACCCTCTCACTCTATGAGCGAAGGGTATAAAAATGGAATGTGATTTCTTTGTCACGCATAAACTCGAAAACCGCTAGACCGATTTGGATGATTCTTTTTTGTTTAATCCCTCTTACGCTGGAGAAGGTATAAAGAAATTTTGAAAATATCAAAGGAAGTGGCGGTTATTCCAAATTCCACTTTTTACGTCACCTGTTGCAATCAAGTTTTCATCGACAACATAGGCCCGTATTTATGAACATTCATTAACTCAAGGAGACCTTGAATCATTTACGGTCGATGCCGCTTAATGTGATCAAATCGGGACCGGGCCAATTTGATAACAATAACCGAATGATAACATTAACCGATTTTAGTGTTTTTTTTTTCGAATTGACACCTGAAACCAATGTTGGTATGTTTTCTTACTTGTAATAAAAAACACTTTTTAGAAAGTAGTAACAAGTTTTATTAAGTGAAAAAATTAATGATTTTTTTATTAAAAAAAAAACATAATTCAGCTCATATTTCAATCAATGAAATTAACACAATCATAAAATCTAACGATAATACAAAAAAAAAATCACAGTCGAAAGTTGATGCGTCCAATTCAGTATTCGTGTAAGACACATTTTGAAACTAAAGCATAAACTTAAATGAAAATAATCATAATTCAAAGTATTTTTCAAAAAACAAATTAACAAATTCAAAATTCATTTTCATGATGGAAAGCTACTCAAAAATTAATATTTCATATTTTTTATTTAAAATATTCTTCTATGGACGACTGCTTGAATTTTGTTTGTGTCAAATTGTAAATGAAATTTTCGTCTTTGTATAGTGCAACTGAAAATCTGTTGCTCGGTGCTGCACTCCTCTTCTTAAAATTGCTATAGCTGACCTCACTTCGGCACTTGTAGGATGCTCAACGATATTTTCAATATCAGCATCTATTTCTCCCGAATCGATTTCGTTTCCTTCATTATGTACCGAAGCCGCAAGAGCAGCCTCGCAGACATCCTCTTCTGTCGTTCTTTTCGTTACGCAAATTTCCTCATCTATTGCCATCCAATTCGCGAACTCTACAGGGGTCATATCAGGTGGAATAATTTCTTCCACCTCGATGACTTCATCTGGTGGTTCTTAGGGAAACCCTCCGTGTTTGAAGCAGTTCTGTATCGGGCTGGCTGTGATTCGATCCCAGCTATGGGCTATTAGGTGTATTGCATCCAGAACATTTGTTTTTTTGGCAATTTGCGAGGCACTAGCTTCTTGCAAATCTTGCAAGCTGTCCAGGATTCTGAACCTCATTTCTCGCCTATAATGTGATTTCAATGTGCGGATTATACCTTGGTCGCAAGGTTGTATTAGGGAGGTTGTGTTCGCCGGAAGAAAAATAAGTTGAATGTTGCTCGACGATATTCCAGAAATATTAGCCGGGCAATTGTCGATAAGCAGCGCGATTTTGTGATCTAACTGTTTGTCCCATTAAATCAACCATTCGCTAAAGATAGACGACAGCTATGCATTTTTGTTGGAGTAATAATCAACGGGTAACTTCATTACGCCCCTAAACTTAACTACACGCACTTGTACACCTCACAAAACTGCCTAATGCATTATCAAAGAAAACAATACAAGTACAATCGCTCCTATTTTGCTGCTGTGTAAAAATCAAATATACAAAAAAATCAAATTCCTGGAAAACCTTGAATAATGAATATCGGAAGCCGCAAAAAGTATGATAACATTAAACGATGCTTTGATAACAATAAACGAACTCGGCTTATAGAAAATGTATGGAAAATTTTGGGATTTTAGAAAATGATCATAATAACCGATTGATAACATTATCGTCGACTGTATATTCAGGAGTCAATGCATCCTTGATTTAAGGCGAAACTCAAGGAGACCTTAAGTTTTCAATAGACTTGAAATATAATATTTCAAGGTTCGTGGGTAGCTTCCTTGACTTCAAGTAAGGTTGACTATAGAAAAATACAAGGTCTCCAGTTTTTCCTTAAATCAAGGATGCATTGACTCGTGAATGTAAGTAATTTCTATGAAAAAGTATGAAAAATGACATTTAAGTTTTTTTTAATTTCGGCATCCTTGACTCAAGGTCTCCTTGAGTTAAGGTATGTTCATAAATACGGGCCTTAATGGAAATATTTAGTTTTCACTGAATCAAATACAGTGTAACTCCGATAAATTGTATTGAAGGTGACTACGTTTTTGCGTACATACAGCCTGGATTTTGGCCATATCAATTTCACAATCAATTTCGGAAATCCGTCGATATCTCTGCAATCCTTCGGCGAGCAACACGATCGAGGTGTCGCCGTACTTGCCACAAAATTGTCTAAAGGGTCGTCGGATATAATCGTCAACCTGGATGCTGGCCACAGCAATTTCACAATCAACTTCGTACTATATAATTCAGAAATCCGTCGATATCTCCGCAATCCTTTGGCGACACGATTGAGGTGTCGCCGGGCTCGCTACAAAATTGCCTAAAGGGTCATTGGACCCTCTTCCCCGATCAATGCACAGGGTGGCCCGAGATAACCGTCAACCTGGATGTTGGTCACAGTAATTTCACAATGAACTTCGTACTACTTCGGAAATCCGTCGATATCCTTCGGCAGAGCGACACGATCGAGGTGTCGCCGGACTCGCCACAAAATTGATCTTCCTTGATCAGTGCACAGGAGGGTCAGAGATAACCGTCATCCTAGATGTTGCCCACAGCAATTTCACGAAATTTTTTTTCTCAACGGAAGTGGCGGTAAATCGAAATTCATTTTGTATGAGAGTCACCTGTTGCAATCAAGTTTTCATCGACAACATTTGAATTTTAGTGGAAATATTTAAGCCTCAATCGCAATACTCCGTTCCGTTCCATTCCGTCAACCATCCAATCCGTTCCGTTTTGTCAAAATATTAGTGCAAAGCACAATGCTCCGTTCCGTTCTGGCAGTTGTCATACGTTTTGCCGGAGTTTCTTGAAATTTTAGAATTGTTTTTTTTTTCATTTATACTTACTGTACCTAATGTACGGCTTCGATGTACTACTCGTCATCCATATTCATCGTTTGTTATGCTCGTGAACTGTCATTTTCCATAAAGTGAGGTTATGTGATCCGTAAAAGTTGAATTTTGGTCAACTCTTCCGATCCGTTCCGTTCCGTTACAACCATTGTGTGCGTTTACATGCCCAGTCCGTAAGGTCTACTTTTGACAGCTGAACGGAACGGAACGGAGTATTGCGATTGAGGCTTTAGTTGTCACTGAAGCAAAATGCCGTGCTCTGTGGCCGCGATCGTTCGGTCGCCACTCTGTGAAATAGAGACTCATAGAGAAACGAGTTTCCAAACTCGGCACGATTCGTCGCAAGTTTTATTGTTCAGAAGAAGATGATAAGAAATATTCTTATCGTAGATTAATAAAACTAACAATGCTACTAGGAAGTGGTATGGCTGACAACCGTATCACACTCCGAATTCAGTTGTCTTTGTAACGTTGATGACTACACACGGTAGTCGTTAACGCACCATGCTCCACTAGGAGTTACGGTAATCAAGAGAGAGAGAGAGAAGCAAATAAAGTGTAATTCCGATAAATTGTATTCAAGGTGACTACGTTTTTGCGTACATATGTATGTACATTGCATTGTGATATTCATATACAGGGATGTTGATATTATTTCGAGGTATTATAAAGTATAGAATGGATATAGTAAGTAATAAAATAAAATAACCTTGACTACTAAGGAATATTCTTCAAAGCGATTAAGGAACTAAGTGGTAAGAGTATTGGACTATGGGTTATATATCAAATGGGGTAAATATCTCGGCTATAATAAGCCTGAGCGTCCAAGAAAACGTTTAAGTTGACCGACTCCTCCAGGTCGCCCAATTCGATAAAGAAGTATGGAAGATACTCTCCACTGCGTTCACATCCCCGCAATTACTGACTGCAGAGATCGTTATACGGAAGGTGAAGCCCTCTGGCGTAAGGGGGTGTTAAACCGAGCGGAGCGAACAAAAAGGGTTTGCCGCTTGTTGTCGAATTTCTTCTTTGTATGAATAAAAGTTTATTTGTAAATCAACTTTTTTTTATAAAAATACTAAAATTATAGAATAAAGTTTGTAACGCATTGAAGAAAGCATTTCCGAGCATATAAAATATGTACAGGGTGGGCTCCCATACAATCCCAGTCCCCGATTTGGTTCTTCTAAGAAAATCTTTTTTATTTTTCATCAATTCCAACAAAATCTCTCACAAATGTGTTTCTATTGATGCCATATTACATAATATGTAAAAATGAAAGGAATCGGGCCATGGGGTCATGGGGCTTGCATACAATTAAAGGCCCCAAATTAATTCTGAAGGATAACCGTTTTTTTTCTGCACAAATTCCAATCATATACGTAAGGTTTGATTGTGTCTGTGTCTCTATCGAAACTTAAAAATGTATGTAAAAACAAATAGAATCCTAAATACTATTTAAAAACGGACGGATCGGAACACAAGTCATAGGGTGCCGAAGAAACTATGAACATGAAAGAAAGTGAAGAGTATCCAAATTTCGTTATAACCGATCGGTCGTTAAAGCGATGGTCGTTATATCGATCAAAAATTGTACCGCACGAGCCTCTTAGGTCTCGGGACTTGGAATTTCCGTCGTTATAGCCGATGCGTCGTTATAACCGATGTCGTTATAAACGATATCCACTGTACATACATAGTTATTATGAAAAAATGGGTTACAGAAAACTTTAAATTTCTTATAACTAGGGACCGGATTATATGCAAGTTAAAAAGGCTAAAATAAGCATGCAAATATGCATAATAAACCTTTGAAATATGCAGCTAAAATGATAAAATATGCAATATAAAATGAAAGAAAAGACTTTTCATTCAGTCTTTATTAGCACTCTAGAGCACGGAAACACACATTTTAGTTAGAAACACACATTTTAGTTGGTTCCAGCCAAAGATTGGTTGTTTTTATAGTAATTAACGATTATATATTGTTCAAACCCAAGCAACAATTCTTTAGCTTTAAAGAAGCACTTCACACTGTAGCAATCATATAGTACCACGAAATCAGTTTATCGTGTGACATCGCTTAAGGAGGTTTTCACACTTGCGCCAGATTACGTAATCTGGGCAAGTTAATCAGGGAAATCAAGGTGGTGAATTTAATGTTCATACTATCTTTACTTAATCTAGTCATTTTGACTTATTAATTTATTTGTCATACGCCAAACGTCATTTATTTTCATTTTTAAAATTGCACACATAATTTTATTGTAACTGAAAGTTTATTTTATTTATATTCAATAAATAAAAGTACATATTGATTTTTGAAGATGAGCATTTTATTCCCAAAACATTTATAGACCAAAATAAATGATTTCAAGCGCGTAAAATTATTCTTATGGTGAGGATCGCGAACATGTAGTGAAACCGGCCTGTGTTGTGTTTTTTTTTGTGTTCTGTAGGCTTATTGTAAGCACTCATTAACTTCATTTTTGCCTTTATATTTTGACATGGGTGAGGCATGGGTTGCAGAATATCGAACCGCAATCAGCAGTTTATTATAGTCCATATGCAAACGAAGTAGGAAAATATAAATTAAAAACTTTTAGGCTCGTTATGCCATGTGAGCAGTCGGTCTGCTTTTGACGTAGTTCTTCCAATTTCTTCTCATTTCTATCAGCCGAATACGATTAATAACATTTTCGCCTACCGAAATTACATTTTTGACATAAAAAATCACAACTTTGTCATTCATAAAGACGCATTTGGCATTAAATGACACTTTTCGACATTAAAAAAGTATTAAAACTCACCTCGACTGCATGTTGAATAAAATATAGTCGTTCTGGGAACTTGATTTGCAGTCGCCAGATTACGTAATCTGTAGCTTAATTAGACCCCAGATTACGTAATTTGCCGCAGATTACGTAATCTGGCGTAAGTGTGAAAACCTCCTAAATAAATATTTTGATCCGATAAAACATCCTTAAGGAGGTTTTCACACTTGTACTTAATCTGGCCAGATTACGTAATCTGCGGTGTGGTGAATTTAAAAATATATGGAATTTGACAGCTCAAATTAAGTAATTTGCACAGATTACGTAATCTGGCGGTATCATCATTATGGAATAAATTTAAAGATGGTGGTATAGGACTTCGATAAAACTGTCTCTAAACGGTAACCTAAAAAGATACTCCTTTAAATACTCCACTCCAACACATGGTTTTTTGGATGATGCAGCACACACATGCAATATAGTCTCTCTAAGTTAACTCACACACATGCATATATTCTTCTATAGCACAGTCTGTTTAATTTTTATAGCGTGACATTCGTATGGTCATCCAATAAATTTTTCACCGTACCTTTAAAAAGGATGGACTTTCTGATTTTTTAATGAATTGACACTTATGAAGTGCTCTGAAATACATAATTTCTTCAATAGAAATCCTTGAAATCTTGCATGAAATACTTACTCATTGTTATCTTCGGAACCAATTAAGGTGATCTCTGCGGAGAAATTGACTGCATTTTATTGAGAAATGTGTGGATTTAATCAACGTCACCTGATTGATATAGGGTGCATTGCAGAAGATTCGATAAAGAATTGTCAAGCATTTCTATAGAATCAACTAACCATTTGTAGTGTTTACGAGCAATGCTGACTATATGTGAGGTTGGCTGAGTGGTAGCCTGTAGGACGGGCAATCAACAGACACGGGTTCGATGCTAGCTGCGGAAATTTTGTTTTTCATTTTTTTTTTGTTGCAAATTCGTTTAACCTTTGTGTCTACACCCAAAAAATTACTCGCAAACATACACCCAACACACCCGGGTATGTCATACAAGTTATTTACAATGCAACGTAACGGGAATATAATAACATGCAAATGTGCATATAACCAGATATATTTATCTATTTATTTATTTATAATTGCATTGTATTGAGCAAGATACCCATTTTATATAAATACATATCTGTCCACGTCAGGTGAAAGCAGCTGTTGCGAATTCGATTCATAGTCTATAAGTTTTACAGTACTAGCACTAGGGCTGCTGCGATAAACTGATGTTATCGTCTACACATCGAGAGGTCTATCGAACTGTTCATGCCCTTAATTTTGTCGAACGCGATCAAATCAAGACTACCTCGGCCGTTGACTATTTTCGTAAATTTAGTGAAATATTTTTTTGGTGTAGAGATTCAGTATATTCGGTGTTTGGATAAAAAAGGTTTATTCTTTCACTCTATTTTTGAAAAACAATACTTTATGTATTTTTCACAGAGAATAAAATAACAAGAATATTTTATCAATGGGGATGATGGTAAATGATTAACACCACAGTAGTTTGCAAAGCTCAACTGCGAAGAAAAAAGATTGCAGGATATTATGTAAGCTGATAGTGGCGATGAACAATATACGTTAGCAACAGATGAAGGAGGTAATTACGAAGATGCTAACGTGGAAGCATATGATTTAGATACAGAAGAATTACAATTACCAGAATACGATCATGCTGATGAAACTGATTTCGATGAAGAATTCGAATTGGATGCGACTGGATTCTACTGGAAATAATTACATAGCAAGGGATCATTTGTTCAATTCAGCCACCACAACCACGCAGAATTTTGTCACATAATATTCTTAGAAGTTCCAATAATTGGCCAACACGTGGAACCGAAGATCTTCGTATTATAGACACATTCAAAAAGTTGATGTCATCAGAAATGTGTGGTATAGTAATTCATCAAACTAATTGGAAACCCATTGTTACGAACATGATCATGGAAAACCCAACCAGACCCCTTCGCATATGGAAACCTATTACTACATGAGAATTTGACGTTTATCTGGGAATCCTTTTATTGGCAGGAGTCACATATTCTAATTATGTACATACAACATATATTTGGATAACCAACTTGCATCCGAGGTATCGTGCTGTAATGGGTCTTCAACATTTTTTGGCAATCAGTCGTTTCATCAGATTTGACAACGCAAATACAGGCCTGCAACATAAACAAGCTGACAAAGTAGCAGCCAATCTGATATTTTTTTATGTTGAACAGAAACCTTCCGGAAACGATACCACTATTGAAGCTGTATCCTTATCGTGGTGGAAATGGTTTCACTCAATATATTCCTTCTAACCCAGGGGGCGAAGCCCCCTAGTATAATATAAAAATACCATGGAAAAATATGATAAATGATGAAATAATAATGTTCTCCTTCATTTATAACCAAAAATGCATACATGTTATTCGATGCATACCCGGGTGTGTTGGGTGTAGATGCAAGGGGTAAATAGCAAAAATTATTAATAACTTCGTTCATAATATTTGGAAAAAAATTTTTTGTTTGGAATATGGTAGAAAAACATATTTTAGGAAGCTATCTAAAATTTCACGTCAATATGACTTCTAGGATCCAAGATATATCAATTTGAAAATGAAAAACACACCCGGGTATGCGGGTGTTGAGATAAGGGTTAATGACAGAAAATCATGATATAAAGCAAATTACGTACGCCTTTTTTGAAGCATAATTTAGTGCTACAATAAGGTACTATTGGATTAAAAACGGCGCCAAATGCCATTATTGGACTATTATTCAGTGCGGTTATACATTGTAAAACGCCCCTATTATTGTTAGAAGAGAGTATTTTACGAAGTATTATAGGAGTGAAATTGTTACTTGGGAAATGCTCCGTAGTAAGACAAAAGACAAAATGTCTCCTGTCATTTAATTGTCTTATAATTTGAGAAGGAACGTTCAACATCAGCCGATGCTACTGGACAATATTTAAATTTAGCAGATTTTTTGCCAAGTAAAGTTTTGCCGGTACCGTTAATATAATTGTCAATTTCCAGGGTTGTTATCAAGGATTTTGTGAAACTTTCCATGAGTTTTTCTGCGAATATAGCGGGTAGCTCAGCGTTCAATCTTTGTACACTTTTAATTAGTTGGATGGAGTCCTTTAACTAGGAGATGCTACATTCTCAAGGTTGGCATAGAATTGAGTACTCGCAGTTGATGGTAATGCTTTCTTTTTCTCTATTTTCAAATGTGCAAATCGAGAGTTTTACTAGAAAATAAGCATCATCAATGCATTATCATTATAATATGCAAAAACCCAGTAAAATGGGCAATATATGCAAATGCATATGCAGTTATGCATTTGCATATAATCCGGTCTCTACTTATAACAATACAATTATTATTATTATCCGTTGGCTTCATGTATATTTCTCGTTCATTTAAAATCATCTCATCTTAAATACGCCATGCAAAGTTGGATTACGAACATTAAATTGTTGTGACCATAAGGTGAAGGATGCAATGTAAAAGCAATCCATACTTGACAAAAAAAAAAACAAATTTCCACTCCATGACCCATAAGACAATTGGAAGTCTGATGCTTGCCGATATGCTATTTCCCATCCGTGAACCATGACTGTGAACATAGTAAAAGAAGGGTACCTGGTTAGTACATACCTGAGAATAGAACGTCCTCACGCTGATATGTCCGTGCGGTTGTGGTTGTAGTTGCTGCTGTTGTCGATGAGAATGGTTTTGTTGTTGAATTTCCTCTCATGCTACGCGATACTTTTGTTAGCCCGTTTGGTCGATGTTTCCGTTTTTTACATGATTCTTACTCTTTTTCCTTGGATGTCGATGGATTTTTTTTTATGTTTTCTCAGTTCTGTTTTGCTTCCTTGGTCGTTTAGTCTTTAGCATGGACTCTATATATGTATATTTACGTATCTTCAACTCCTTTTGTTTTTATTACTGAGAAGGACTTTTGTTTTATTTCTCTCCCCTCACTTATTGAATGCTGTTGCTACCGATGATTTCCAGTTGTGGTTTGTTATTGTTATGACTAAACATGTGATTAATAAGCAGGTCGTGTTCTCGCAAGAGGCAATCGTCTTGTTTTCCTTTTTTATAGACTCAATGGAATCACGTATAAATACATATCATTTATCATCCATCCATTTCTCAATAAAAAAAGTTACAAAAATCGGTTAAAAGCCCTTGTTGGCATATAGTCATCACGCTGACGGATGTCTTTTAAGCTCGTTGTATATAGGTAGTATAAATGACACGCAACTTTTATACCAACAGACTTCGAAATGATAATTTCTGCTTCTGGCTTATTTATTTTTTGTGGCTCTTTTATTAACCTATACATTGGACCTCTTGACGTATGGTTTTCTTTTCAAATTAATGCGTTTTGGAATAAAACAAAAACCCGTATACATACATATTCCTTCTCGTCGAAAACACACTGATCCATCATATACAGAACGTTTTGTTTAACCGGACAGCAGATCACTCCTTGCAGGCTCCACTCAACTAGCTCGTCGAAAAGCCATAATCAAAGGCATTTTCAAGTTTTTATCCCATCAGCGACTTTTCAATAAATTTCCATAATGACTCTCATCGAATCTGAAATTGTTAAGTAGCTTGTTACTTGTTGTATAGAGGAGTTTTTGTTGATTTAACGTTTCATGCAAAATGTTTTTTCCATATAATCCATACCATAGGTATGCCTTACGATAGGTACATTATAGTACCTACCTATATGTAGGAACGCGTTTCTTATTCCCGTGTACTGGATACGTTTATTCACGATGTTTAATATTTATACAGAATGGCAGTGAAAACACACAAACTGCTATAAAGGTTTTGTATAAAGATTTTGTGAACAAAACCCAACCGTATGTAGTCGATTATCGTTTATGTATTAGCATAAAATGTGATGAAGATGGAAATCGAAGGCGGCTGAGCCTTTCGTATTCTTTTATACGTGGGGCATTTTCAAGAGTGTTTTTATTTTTTTAGTTTTGTTGAATTTGACTTGACGGTTGTATTTTGACTGATTGAAGGATGAAGGGGTTCTTGATGCAAGACAAGACATACACATGGGAGAATGTTATTTTGGTTGCTGGAATAAATGCTCGAATGTCGAAGAAGCAAATTATACAAAACTTGCCTGATTTGGATAAATTCACATAAATGATGGTGTGCATGAATCGCATTTATCATTTACGTAGATCCGTTAGCATTAACGACATCCGTGGGCCCCCCTATATGTCAAATTAATTTATTAGAGTTTCTCAATATAAGGCTTCTCTCACACGGGGATTCTCTAGTCTCCACATGCTGCTGGGTCTAAAATATGTACTTTACCCCGATCTGGAGAGTAAGATTTAGTAGAATACTCGTATTCTGCCCAGCATCGCAAGTTTTAAAAATGAAGCAGTGGCAGTGGATACAAGATACTTCAAAATTATGATTATTGAAACAACTACAAATGCAAGGGCACATTTCCATTTAAGAGCCTCTATAGCTGCACTTTGTATCATTATAGGAAGGCAAGAGGGAGTGAATCAGTCCACTTCTGCTCTGCATCGCATTCGTTGTAGGCTAGGCTGGTCATGCACCTCAGAGTATGGTCCAGAGCACATAAAGACCATCCATGAGCCTAGTTGAAGAGACGGAATTACGTCCAGTGATCCAGATTGATCGCCCTCAACATTTAAGATGGAGTCGGTTCCTCCCACCAAATAATGACCTACTACAATCCCGAGGAAGAAGTCAGTCATGCCTGCATGACTCAACTGCATCAGGAGAGTCAACGCCCAAAAGCATTTGTATTTGTACATTGTACAGATCTCGCCATATGGCATGGTGTATCAGCCATTCCATCGTGTCCGTACCCTTCCCTATTCTCTCCTCTCTCGTCAGCATTATTCGCTGGACTCCCTTTCCATTTTACTGCACAGCGACAGTTCGCGCTAATCAGTCATCGGTGCATTTGGAAGACTTACGTCTGTTGCTGCAGAAATCCCCGCAGGGGGGTCTGTGTCCGTGTGACACTCAGCTTGGAAGGCTGTTTGTAGTCGGACAGGGATCTTTGGTGACTTACGACACCACGGACCTAGTAGCGCAAGGGGGCCCCTGGTACAGTTGATACGCCATGGCGAGGATCTGTACAAAGACCATTCGGGCGTTAACGGTCCCGTGCTCCTGAGTTATGCACGGGTGGCTCTTGGCGTGCCTACCTCCCCCCATAGTTTGCGGGAGGGAAGCACTAAAGGCCTAGCACGATTTTGATGTCCCCTGGTGGGGGGTGCATCATACGGAAGTCGTGTGAGCTTCGGAGGTGACGGCTCCGCATGACCCGAGTCAAGAAGGGGCTAGCTAGGGAGAACGGCCTTGGTGGAAAATGTCTACGCGCCTATATCTAGCTAGTTTGTGGATTGATGACCACACTGCCTGAGTCGCATTGCTAACTAGTAAACTGAAGGGGCCGCCTGGATGTGAAAAGCAGCGCTTCGTTGTCTGCACAGACGCGGAGTCACAGGTCCAACGAGCCTGGGGTGTGCATGCCCGAATTCGACGTAAGGCTTAACCAATAGGGGGCCGAAGGAGGATCACACCTGCTATGGAGAAGTCCATAGCGAATAGTGTACTACGGGGATGGGTGTGCCCAGGGGACCATGGTCCTTGCCCATCAAGGTGTTGGACTCGTAGTGGCTGGAGGTTGTTACCCAAGTCATCCAGCTAGTGATGCAATCCCGGGGTTGGATTCCGGATGGTGTGTGCATGCGCCTGATGGAGAAATCTCCGTCTGACAACAACACCTTGTCAGTAAAAAGCCGAAGGTCCAAACTTTTTAGCGGGACCGGGAGATAAAGGCCGAAAGGCTAGGTGCTCCCCTGACGGTATACCTGTAGATGGTTAGCTTGTTGCTGCAGAAATTGCCTTGGTTACCGCACTCCAATTGTTTTCTAATTGCGCATAAGAGCCAGCATTGATTATCTAGGCTTATGTCATCTCAATAAAGTTCCTCCTCCCATTAATTTAGGATATCTCTGTAAATCTGTGACAGAGGAATTGTTTCACATCCTCCACAACTCCTTTGCTTCTGAAACATTCTGGCGAGGCGTCCATCTTAATGCGATTATTATCAATCGGTTTGTTCGGCTCTGGAATGAACACAAATGTTTGCCTTTTCCATATGATTGCGGCATTGCATTCCATTCTTCTATAGATAAGTTCTGCTCTCCTCGCTTTTCCAATAATTTTCTCTCCGATTATTGGGTGAAATTTTTCTTCGTATAAAGGCATCGCATTGTACAGCCCACGCCTCTTTTTTATCGAGAAAAATTTTCCTGATGGACGCTGTACGTAAACTTGTTGGAACCAACTAATATCCGTATCTGCAACCTCGTCGTCCTTATCTGTCACTCAAATCGAACTGCGGATTTTTTTTTGTACATATTGGTCATAAATAATTGCAATAACGATTCCCTTCTCTTATATCGTCTGTGACAGCAGTTCTTGTGCTGCTTGGCAGTGATTCTATGTTACAGCTGCAAAAACCTCATTTGGTGATTAATTTTATTGCCTTTCGATATGCTCGATACTTGATGCCTCCAGTTTCGTGCTTATAGCTGCCACTTTGCATAATATACAGATGGTCTCTTTACGCAGACCATATCTTTCCACGTTTGAAACAGATATTTGATATATCTACTGCAGTCCCTCGCAAAGTGGTCGAAATATCTCTTCAAGGACAAATATTATTTTAGACGATAGACTGTCTATCCCACACTAACTTTGCCAACCTCCATCACTATGCTATAGCAACGTCTATAGGCAAACCTATTGTTACTATTTGAGTATTATCGAATGTCGTTGTCAGGCGAGTTGAAGATTCACCTTAAACCGTTTCAGGAACGCCACATACGCCATGGCCCGTTTTAATTTCGTCGAGATCCAGGACCTCTATCTTTGTCTTCTGACTTAAGGTTTTTACATTCGTTAGACTCGGTGCCAGCAAGCTAATCACTACCGCGGGTTTACATTTGGAAAAGTAGATTCCCATTTCGCGTTCGGCAGATGCGTTACGCATCCTTGGACTTCGCCCTGTTTAGTATTTCCAAATAGATTTTCGGACTAGCGGGCTCAAACCATAGCGTCGGTATTTTTAAATTTAACATTCTTCTTTTTCTCCCGTTTTGAATCGAGCCTAAGGGCTCCAGTTTTCTCCCGAGTTAGGGGTTTTTGGTTTACACCGCCCTTTCTTGCAGATTTATTGTCCCATATTTCGGAGACTGCGCTCTCTTCGTTTTTGGGACTTTAAAAGATGCAGTCTCTTCTACATCTCGCCTGCGCCTTAGCTGATCGGGCATCGGCACACGAGCTCACGAATTCTTTTTCCCTTTGTGTGGCTTTTTGGCTTTTTTTGGAGTTTTAGAGTTCCTTTTGTAAGGGCTTATTCACCCAAAATAAGCCAAAAATTCCGTTACCGAGATTTTCAAAAAACTCTGTTTTTGAGGCTTGTTTGACCTTCTATAGCATAAGTAACGGCTGGACTTTTAGGGTCTTGATTGGGACATCGAAAGAAAGACTCAATAAAATTCCATCTTCCGAAGCGACATTTTAAATTTTCTGATTTTAATGTATACGATACGTGAACGGGAGGAATTTGTTCGCGCTTATGATCTAATGTGTACGATGCCAGGTGAGTTTTCGTCTCTCCCCGTCTAAGGTTTTCCTTGTATGACCACATACACCCTGACGGGCACGGCAAGCAGGAAAGCGTCGTATTAGGAAAACCTACGTGAAACTGACGGTCGACTCTTTCCAGAGTTCGCATATCAATGATCAAGCAACCTTTTGAATACGCATATTTCGGTTTATGCTGTTCCGCCCTGGTTTAGGTCAAATTCGTTTGCCTTAATAACTGTTGAGCCTATTAATGGTGACGAGTATTCGATGCGGATTCTGTTCCGAGTCGAGGAGTACTATTAGCAAATCGAGTTCTCTGAAGAAAGTTCTCTTTAAACTTTTGAAATGGTTATCATATTGTTGGACACTATAATACAATCTCGAAACCACAGATAAATTCATTCGTTTTTACCCCGAAGGTCCTTCATACTTTTTTGATGTCCCCTAGGATTCGGAAGTATTTCAATAGACCGCTCCCAGAGTGAATACATATCTTATTCTTCTCTATCATATTTACTATGTGCATATCCATTTCCTACAATGCACTTCACCTTGCATTCAAACTATTGTCTTGTTACCATTCAAGGTAGGGTTGTTTTATTCACGCTATAGGGTTGTGCATAAAAAAAAAGATTACAACATATTGTGCAAAATATCATTTGACTTTTGCTCCATTTACAATTTTCGTAATGATGAATAGTACGTTTGTAGGCTTGCGTCATGTATGCACTCATGACGCAAGTCCTTCATCATTCATATATGGTTATATGGAATAGTCGTTGTCTGAGTATTTTTTTTATCTTGAAAAACAAAAGTTAAATATGCAGAAGAACAAAAAATAAAAAAAAAGTTTGAAATGTGAATGAATATAAATTATTTTCCGGTTCTATCCTACCGTTTTTTTCTCATTCGAACTATAAGAAGCACAATGATGGGATACTGTTATGTATGTAGATATAAGGACTATACGTTTACAGTTAACGTGTGCAGGCAGTCGTATTTATGAATATTTCTGGCGGAGACCAGCAAGGTTTTCGCGGCATATCCTGGTGGATGGATGGATTAGTGCACGCTGATTGTATACACCACAGCTATACACACTCTTGGGTCGGTTCGGTTGTATCCTTGGGATGAAAGTTAACATGAAGCACACACAGGATTAAAACCATACGCAAATATGCAGAAAAATAGGGTATTGTGAAGGGTTGTATGAGATGCACATTGCACATGATGTATCCACGTTCTCGTGTCTACACTCACATCCCCACCTTGGTGCCGCTGTGTTCTCTATATTCCCTATCCTACTCATATCATATATGGATTTTATTATTGTTAAACGTTGAAAAGGTGTGAAGATTACATGAACAAAATTCCATCCATGCGAACGGGAGCTACGGGACCACCACCACCAACTTGGGGCGACTCGGTAAAATATGTTTAGAAATTTTTTTTAAAACAGAAGGAGAGACGAAGCTGCCCTGAATAAAGGTGAAAAAAGTTTAATCATTGCAGATGGGTTAACAACTATAGTGGGATACGTTCGGTTCGGTTCTGCAAAGTGTACTTTATATCGGATGCTTGAATGAGAACGCGAATTTCGCTTCTAGATTTTCATTTTCAGAATATAATACTCGTATGTATGTAAAATTACTCGGTCATATATTCTTGTAGTATATTGTTACTAAGGGTTGTAGCGGGTTGCAGGGACTTTCAGGAAGTATAAAAGAGAAAATGAATTTTTCGTTTTGACTATATGGTGTCAAAAATCATATTCACGAGGTTAAATAAAAACAGAGAAAGTATAATAACAATTTTATGTACATATTCAAATGATGTCATCCCATATTCACAAGCTTGAAAGTTAACAAAAATATAAGTTTCTTCCGGCAAAAAAAAAACACATTTTTAAATAGGTCGCACCATATGCAATGATTAATTTTTGTTAGGGGGCATTCGGTAGCTCAGTGGCAGAGATGTCTATCTCTGAGTTGCCGGTGCGTGGGTTCGAATCCCACTGTGACCCATGGATGTTTGTGTTGTCCATAAAAATGCTCCTACGGCAGCTGGTTCTTCGATCTAAATCGTCCCGGAGCTACCCGTTGTTAAAACGGCCAAGAGCTGCCAAGACCCCCTTCGATTCATGAGAAAAAAATCTCTTGAATCGCTACAACAACAACATTAATTTTTGTTAACATATACACTCCCAGTCACTTCGATAGGGACAGCCTTTTCGAGAGTTGTTTATCTCAAAATATCCTTTTCCTTGCAGCAGAGAGCATAGCTCAGTATTTGTTTACAAAGGCTATTATGTTGCTCATAGTTTGCGAGAAAACATTTAATAACAACAGTTATGTTTCATCAACATTATGCTGATGCACTAATAAATTCTATGCTCAAAATTGGGTCACTTGAATAGGGACAGTTGCGATTTGGCCGTTATTTCGAAAGTCCTAGCGTCACATCCTAACTGTTTTTGTTTTAATCCACTCAGATTGTGTTTTGACTTTAATTTTTGTAAGTTTCGGTAATCATGGGTAGAGCAAAAGCATTAAATACCGCCCAAATGGCTCAAAACGATGTTTTCAGAAATGAACAACACAGTTTACGCGAAATTTCGAAAATAGCGAAAAAAAAGTAAATCGGTTGTATTTAATTATTTAAAAAATAAAAGTGGATATGGACGAAACGCGAAAAGCGTACGCGAGGCGCCCAAACCGCCAAAGAGAAAAGGGCAATTCTGCGAGCCGCCTCTAATTTTGCACTATCAGCGGCTATAATTGAAGTTAAAGTCGGCGTTAAAGCTATTTTATCAACAGTGCAACGTGTAATAAGGAATTCCTCACACTTAAAACGAAAGAAAATTCACAAAATAATCAGAGACAGTTCCTCAAACCATGACGCTACCTTCTCTGCTATGATGCCTTGACAGAAACCGTTCGTTTTTACGTAGATCGTGGATATAGAAATGGAACCTATCTCAGCCATCCAGGTTGACTTTCTTTACATCCAAAAAACTACTCTGTTCCACCCCTGTCGCCATGACATATTTTGGCGAGCTTTTCCTCTTTGCGTCTAACGGTGTTTTTTTTTCTGGATTTTTTTGAATTTTCTTCCGTTTTCAATGTAAGGAATTCCTTATTACACGTTGCACTGTTGATAAACTAGCTGTAACGCCGACTTTAGCTCCAATTATAGCCGCTGATAGTCCAAATTAGAGGCGGCTCGCAGAATTCCCTTTTCTCTTTGGCGGTTTGGGCGCCTCGCGTACGCTTTTCACGTTTCGTCCATATCCACTTTTATTTTTTAAATGATTAAACTCAACCGATTTACTTTTTTTTACTATTTTCGAAATTTCGCGTAAACTGTGTTGTTCATTTCTCAAAACATCGTTTTGAGCCATTTGGGCGGTATTTAATGCTTTTGCTCTACCCATGATTACCGAAACGTACAAAAATTAAAGTCAAAACACAATCTGAGTGGATTAAAACAAAAACAGTTAGGATGTGACGCTAGGACTTTCGAAATAACGGCCGAATCGCAACTGTCCCTATTCAAGTGACCCAATTTTGAGCAGATAATTTATTAGTGCATCAGCATAATGTTGATAAAACATAACTGTTGTTATTAAATGTTTCATTTTTTTCTCGCAAACTATGAGCAACATAGTAGCCTTTGTAAACAAATACATACTGAGTTATGCTCTCTGCTGCAAGGAAAAGGATATTTTGAGATAAACAACTCTCGAAAAGGCTGTCCCTATTCAAGTGACTGGGAGTGTATTTTCAGTTTCAAGTTTCATTATTATCATCACGCTCAGTGGCTTAGACGGTTTATGGTCATAACTTCAAGAGTAACAATCAGAAGATTTGCGATCGATTCCTCAGCATGGTAATTTTCGTAGTTGGCAAAAAAAGGATACAGCTAGGTTTGTTTTTCCAGTAAAATGAAGCAGTTCACTGTTTAGGCCGGAACACAATGTGTCGCGCGTAGTACGTAGATGTAGCCTCTAGTTGTAGCTGTAGTATGTATCAAATACAAAAGACCTCAATGGTGTAGCCTGTAGCTCCTGTTTGATTTGATTTGATTGCAGATTCGGTTGTTTCAGGCCAATATTAGTGAAATAACATCATCAAAATTTGGCGCCGCAGATACTGAAATCTCCCCAAAATTCGACTTCACACATAATTCCTTTAAAAAAATCACTTGTTAGCTTGTAGCTGTAGCGTAAAGTTGAAAAGTTTAAATAACAAACTACAGCTACAACTGCAGCTAAGCATTGTATTTATTCTCATACAAAAGCAAATGATATACTTTTGACATTTTGTGTCGATACAAGCGCTACAAGCTACAGCGACACATTGTGTTCCGGCCTTTATACTGTTGTGACAACGCTTCCAACACACACAACCAATTTTCACCAAATCAGACAGCTCAAGCAGTATAAAAGGCGAACCACGAAACGAGCCAGCAGCATCCTAGTCTTGGCATCGAAGCATCCACAAGTGGAACTCTGAAACAAGACTCGAATCTTTATTCTCGTCAGCATCGAATGTGCAAAAGGCTGGACTATTCGGACAACGTTTTAAAAATAATTGAATATGTCGCCATCCACGTCAGTATTGAATGCGACCTGAACCATACAATTTAGAATATTGCTTCATTGTTTTTACTTAGAGGATTCCACGAAAGAATACACTTGACCATCAAATCTATCGGTTGCACTGTAAAACGTTGCGTTAATGCGCAACAAAGTGTTCCGGCAACCAGAGAGAAAGAGAGAGATCACCAATATTCTTTAGAGTTATAAATGTGTTGTTTCAAAAATAATGTGCAAATTAAAATGAAAACTGCGCAAACACATTTTTTAGAATCCTTCTCATGGTAGAGAAACAGATCCCACTACTATATTATAATGGATTTCATAGTAAAATCATAAATACAAACAGACAATCAAATCCATAAGGAAATCAGAGAAATGGATCCATAATGCAGGGAAAGCCTTGGAGAAATCCATATAGTGATAGGAAACATAATATGTACATAAATGAAAATCTTATACTATTGATAGATAGTAAAAGTGAAGAATCAGTATGTGGGTATAGTTTGCGAGAGTATGTAAAGCAATATAAATGCGAAGTGGATGTACTTCTGGACACTCTTAGTTGGTGCTTTTAGGTTGTAAGTTTTGTCGCTTCGACCTTAACAAGATAAATTTATGTATTCGGCTGTAGAATGAGGCTGATATTGGTCTGATGAAAATACGAGGTTCGAGGGATATTGACTGAACAAGAAAGGCTATTTTGCAGATGTAGCGAAAAAAGTTGTTTGGCTCGCATTCGAAGCATAGAATGGTAACTTCGAAACCGCGATATTTGACGGACTATAATCTCTCTCAGATGTTAAATGATCACGAGGTGTTGAGGTCAACAGCACGCTCTTCCGAATTATCTATAGTTTATGAGAATAAATAACTCGGCGTAGCGTGCTGTTGATCATAACATGGGATATCACTAGCCCATCTGCGGGCTAGGTTCAATGTAGGAGAGTCGTGTCAGTTTTTTATTACACTGCTAAAAAATCCCGACTTTTCGTCATTCTTTTAATTGAATAGCCTGACTGAATGATTTTTTTTTATTTTTTCATAACGGGCGCTATTTGCGCTTTTATCTGTGCCTGCGCATACTGACTTTGATCTTTGCAACACCCTGTGTCCGTATATCTGACTTGTTGCTCTACCTTCCACCATTTAGTTAAACCAAAAATCAAATTTCCATAATGCTTCCATAATAATTTCGTCGGTCGTTTAATGATTGTTGATCTCTACATAAATTAAATTCGTTTGAAGTGCAAATTTTCTTTATGTGTGCACACATTATACGATTCACATAAAGATTAAATGAACCTGAACACAACGACTATGTCAATAAAAAAACAGCTATTTATCAAACATCAAAGTGAAATGTTCGAAATTCAACCACGATTTGATATTCACCACCCATAGATATCGTTATTCACCCACCACAACCAATAGAAATGAAATTTTCTTTTCTTCACTTTTCCTGCCATTCAGGCATTTTATACTCTCCCTTGCCTTACATATACAAAAAAATATATATATTTTCTTTATTTTTTCCATCATTTCATTTTCAAGAGAGCGAGAGAGAAATTCGTTTGTGTATAGAAAGACTTATTCGGATTGGGTGCAAACACAAAAAAAATCGTACGTACGTATATTATGCAACGACGAAGACTTTGAGGATCCTTTGAAGTTTCACTTCATGTGCAGACGCTTTAATGAAGGTTTCATGCTGCTTACAAATACAATGTTTTGACGGGGGAATTCGCTTGAATTGAAATGAGAAATCTAATTTGAAAAAAATTGCGATAAACTTGTTACAATTTCTGCCTTGCTTCTTAGTATGATTTCGGGGTATTTGGGTTACAAGGTTGAAGTAATTAGACCACCGAAATAATAGAGAAGTATGTACTACTAATTACAAACATCGATTTTTGTTTGTGCTTAAGAAAATGTAACTTTAAGTGAACATTTAAAGCAAAAATATTGTGGTAGGCAGTGCGGCACAATGAGGATGTTATAGAGCAACCAAAGGCTCAAATATGTAGGATAGAACTGAAACAATGGTTAAAAGTATTTAATTCGGTTTATTCACAAGATTTTACAGGCAACTTTTTAATCGTCGTCACTTCGCTCGGAGTCTAGCTAGAAACAAAGTGAGTCGTCGTTCGCGTCGTCGTTGGTTTGTCGCTAGCTTTGTCGTTGGCTTTACACTCGTCGTTGACTTTGCATTAAATCTCTCTACCAGGCCGTAAGCTCGAGGGAACCCTGTTGTTGTTCGGATCAATTTGATGTTTTCGTCGTTACAATATTTCAAAAAAGGTTCCGATGTAAAGACAGACCTCTTGTTCGAAATGCTAATCGCTGGATTGCCAAATACAAAACTTTGGTTACTCACACTCGATATAACCTTCTTCTTCTTCTTCTAGCGGTGCAGAAAGGTGTGAAACCGCTGTGCATCTATATCTATGTGGGTACGAGTTATGGTTCGTTAATGTTTGTGTCCGTGAAGTCTAGGGACAAAAACATAGCTGCTGCGATAGGGTTTTCCCACAGCGATATAGGGGTAAGATCATGAGGAATACCATCACAATTTGGACAGATATTTTGGATGTCCGGGTTTATGCGAGAAAGGTACGAATTAAGGCGTGAACAAAAACCCGACCGAAGTTGAGCTAGTGTTACTCTGGTGGCTCTCGGGAGCCTAATCTCCTCAGGCGAAATTGGTGGTGGGCGCTCTGAGAGGACTCTTTTCGCACCTAAGCTCGCAATGAACCGATTCACTTCTTCAGTGTGGATCGCTGCGATGGCGGCTCGGTATGTAACTTCATCGTAAAGGTCCCGTTTGTATCCCTGAACCTCTCTCTCAAGGTCTCGTAAACCACGCCTGACATGTCGTGGTGGAGGAATTCGGTCCATCAGATAATGATTGGGATGATCCTCACGATAGCATCCAACAAGATACTGTTTTGAGAGTACACGGAAAGAAATTGTGAATTTAACTCAAAAATGGGTCGAATAAGGTCCCTCCGTTTGGATAAAATATTTGTTTACCCAAATGGATGAACACAAAAGAGTACTTCCAATTACACCAAAAGGAGTAATTCTATTTTATTCTAATAATATTTTTGGGATAAAAAACACAATTTTCACAGGAAAGGAACATATAACTCATAAATGAGTTTTGTATAACTATATAGCATTGACCTCTCTATAGGTGTTGGCGACATTTCATTTACCTCTTTACACTCAAAAATGAATATTAAATCACCTACCAACAGTGAGAATTTTGTTTCGAGTGTTTTATCCTAATGGATAAAAGAAAAACTTTATACTTGTGGACAGAGTTAAATAATTGTAGTTAACCCCATATGTATAAAACAATAAGCCCATTTGGATAAATTTTGATGTAAGTGATCCTGGGCAGACATCAGAAGGCAGAAGGTAGTTGGCGTAGAGCGACATTTTGACAGACCTGAATTTTGGACCAGTTTGTTTCACATAAACTATGTGCCCAAACTGTGGCTGCATAATCAGCGGCCGCTCGACCCATCGCTTTGTCTAGCATGGTTTCTTTATCTTTGCCCCAGGTGCTACCAGCTATAGAGCTTTAAGAATTTTATTCCTACTGCGCATTTTTTCACAAACGGATACGGCGTGCTTCGCAGACGTCATCATATTCTCTAGTCTAGGTGAAGCCCGAGCATTTTGGAGTTTGCTACAGTGGGAACAGAATTGTTGCCAATTCTTATATCAATCTCCCATCTAATATCCTCTCACCTGGGCCTAACCAAGTGGTTAGAAAAGTCGCAGAAGATTTGGACGCAGAGATGGTGAGGTTTCGGCTTTGGAAAAATGCCTGTAATCGTCCTAGATAGCGATTAATTTGGAGGCGCATATCATCCTTATCATTCCCTGTGGCGAGTACGGTGCAATCGTCAGCATGGGAAATCACCTCGATTCCTTCAGGTGGTGTGGGAAGGCCGGAGATGTAGATGTTAAACAGTGTGGGGGAGAGTACCCCTCCCTGTGGAAAACCTAATTTGATTTTCCTAAGCTTAGAACGTTTGCCACGAAACTCGGTGAAGGAGTGCCGACCAGCTAGATATAGTTGGCAATCCAACGAGTCTCTTGTGCAGGAATATGCATATTCGACAAGTTAGCAAGAAGCATTTTGTTGAATTTGAAAACTATGTATTCTTGATTTTGGTACGTTACAATGAAGGTTGAACATCAATAGAATGACCCAAATGGATTCTCAATTAATGACCAGCCCAACAATGCAATCGTTGTCTATTTGAAATGACAACGATGGCTTCCCTTCAACATAGTTTATACGAGCCGAGGTAGGCATACAAAAAAATCCATTCTACATCATCCCCACCATTGATAGCACACTTGACTATTGTCTATCGCCAGTATGGTTTTATAATTGCTGTCCTGCTTACGGGAATTGTTCATGCTCAGGACATGCTAATTAATAAATACTTAAAAGTTTCCACTACACCGACCCCCTAAAACAAAAGGAATTCACAAAAGCGTAAGACCAGAAAACTTGAAGAAATACACCCAAGAGTAAATTGCACAACAACAACAACAACCTAAAAAAATTGCATGACTGCCTGTGTCCTGTGACCAGGCAGAATTTATATGCATTTTTTCCCTCTCGCTGTTGCAATGATGAAAAGTTTCCAGCACAAAATTGCTTCATGGTAAACCGTTGCTGGGCTCCCCTCTGTCTTCATCCATCCATCTGTATAGGTATGTATGTATACAACGGCATTCATAGCATAATTCATATAATCATAGTAATATCTAGACTATAAGGAAAAGAATAAACCACCGAGTCCTGGGACGTTGGAAAAAATATAAAAAACAAAACAAGAACTGTATAGAACTCGTATTTATAAAATTTTATACACGCGCTTATATATTTGAAGATGCAGTGGCATACCTATATGCAGGGATGCATTTTACATTAAATTATATAGCAACAACTCCACTTGCAGTTGCATAACTCTCTCTCATTACCGACTTCATTAGGATTTTAACAGGCTTCGGTACGCTGTTGTAGTTCATTTTTGTAATTAATTACATGCATGTGGCAAATTACAGGAAATAATTATGGGAGAGTGCAGCTCTCCAGAAATATGTGAAGAAGAAAAAAAATTGTGAGCGCTGTAAGTAAAAAAAAAATAAAAAAAAGAAATAAAACAGACATATTAAAGACAAGACCACTTTAGTCGAGATGGAAAATTTAACTTTGTATTAATGATTTTCATATAGGCAATACCGTTCCCAACGTATACGCCGTGCTGGTTATGAAAACATAATGCACGACGGTGCGCGTATTATGCCATAGATGTGGAATATCAGAGGATTTTACAAGTGGCCACTCTATAATAAATTTTTCAGAATGCACAATAAGTCAACTTTAGAAATGCACTTAATCGCTTCATTTATTGCAACTTATCCTCTCTTGTAGTTTGATTAATTAAAACTTTTTTTTTTATTTCCACGAGATCCTCTTGAAACTATGCCCACCAAACAACCAACCATTGCATCATAATCATCATCCATCAGCATCATCATCCTACGATGTCGCAATTCGTATCGTACTGAGTTAGTATAGGATTTTGACATTTTTATAGGGAAAAAAAAGCTCTTGAATAAGACCATATTTTCAAGTATTTTTGGGCGGAAATAAAAAATGTAAAAAAAAAATCGTTTAAATTTGTGGCTTATGAGCGAATTAATTATAAAATATAGGCTGAATTCAAATAGTGAAGTTGGAAATTAAGGGATCCTAGAAATTGTTTTCTTAAATAGTAAATTCAAGGATCGAATGTAGTTATGGATTAACCAATAAATCTCGGTTTTGTCCTTTGTCTGACCATCGGGGACAAAAAAGCATAAAAACATGTCCACCAATTCAGTTACTTTAAGCACATAGCAGCCAAAAAAGAGGGTATATGCAGGAAAATACCGTTACATGATTCGGCGGGCCGGACCGAGCAACTGCGGTCGGTATTGAAGGGTAAATTGTTATCCAAACTTATTTGATACAAATCCATTGAAAATCTGCATTCTATTCAAATCTTCCCAATTGAAACTCAAACTGTTTTCGTAGTACATGATGGCGCACGGGAACCTGACGACTTTACAAACGTCATAAAAAATCGAAAATCCATGCTAACATTTTCTTGTCACAAACACTGTGTCTGTTACGGAATTTAGATGATATAAAAAATTTACAAAATGGTGTCCTCTATACTAAACTTTTAGAGTGGTGTCACTAAACTTTTAGAGTTGTTTTCGGTAATTTGCATTAATCATCATTACCATCAATGTGGCACGATAGCCCGACGTCGGGCTTTGGCCGCCTGAATCGTTGACCATGTCTTACATTTTCGGAAGCCTAGTGGGCGTGTTCACCTACAGATTTTTCCCAGCGAGCTCTCGGTCGTCCACCCAACCTCGCTCCGTCAATTCGTTGTGCGTTCATCACCTTCTTTGGCATGCGATTATCGTCCATTCGTTGTACATACCCCGCCCATTGCTTCACGATTTTCGATACTTCCAACTCGTGGCTGTACCGGATGCGCTATCGATCTCGCTTGCGAACGGCCCCGAAAATTCGCCGAAGGACCTTTCGTTCGAATCTGTCTAGCAAAATTTCGGAGGCTTGGGTTAGGGTCCATGTTTCGCGGACATAGCAAAGCACGGGTCGGATGATCGCTTTATACACGCGGAGCTTGGTGTTCCCGTGCGCATGCTTCGAGTTAATCAATAAACTTCAATTTGCCCCATATCTTCGCGGGTGGATTAAGTTGTTTCAACGTATGCGTGGTTTATTTTCATAAAACATAATTTCAGAAATCCCAAGAAAATAGTCAAATCTGGTTAAGTCGAGGGACCGACAACGACGATGAGGCTTTCGCAGTGTGTGCTGTGGTCTCGTTTTGCTAAAACCACATTGTTCGAAGTTTGTTTTTCAGTCAATACAATATGGTTTTAGGCGAAGAAAAAGATGCATTCCGATGATTATTGAAGGGACGACGAAGCTCTCACTAATCAAGGTTATTACGCTTTAACGCAGGCATTCCAAACTCGCGGGACGCATGCGGCCCACTTCGCAGTTTTGTGCGGCCCGCGGCCAGGTCGAAGAAACACAATGTGTATCATCACAAATGCGTAAGAATTAAAGATGTGAGGTGTTCAACTCAAGTCTAAGAAACCCACTAAAACTCGTGAAAAAGTCGGTGGCTAATGCAAGCTTAAACTATGTATTTTAAAAATCTGCCTCTATGTATATTTGATGTACATTTGTTGAAGCCCTTTTTTGAGCAGGGAAATATAAGGCCCCTTCGTGAAATCGACCTGTCGCAAAATGTTTTCTGCTCAGTTATCCAAAATTTGAAGTTGATTCGCAAATAGTGGTTACTGATCGATTAACTAAACTTTCGTGTTTCAATTTTTTGTCTAAAGTTTCTAAATTTTTAAAGGATATAATCTCGATTTTATAAGTGACTCTGATGTATATTGATATTTTAAAATAAATTTTCGGTGATTAAATTTCGGGAATAATTGTTTATAGACATTTTTCATTTCGCTCAAACCCAAAGACACTGATATTCCGTCCGCGCCAGGTTTTGAGTTTGACACCCCTGCTTTTAACGCAGCATATACAATGGTCCTCTGGTTTATCTTACAAGCTAAAACGCTTTTAACGTTTAACGTTCCTGCATGATCGTCGACGGTACCGAATGGAAAGTCAAGTGGAAAGTTTTTTTAGGCAACTTCCGAAAACGACTCCAGTTTAGTAATGAAAGTGGGCAACATTCCTTGACATACATTTTGTGAAAGGAGTGTCAACGAAATTTCGCAACTGTCCTGATTGCTTTAGTCGCAAAAAATGTGTAGTATGAATTTCTGATTTTTTAGGACGTTTTAAAAATTGTTCCCATGTGCCACCCTGTATATAAGTTGGATCTAGAAGTGAACCTGCGACACGGATATTACCACTTCAGTAAATAAAGCTAAGTTTGTGACTTTTAATGGGTGCGTTTGAGACTTTTAATGGGTGAACCTTAAATAACTAGATGTTGGTCAGTAGTAGTAGTAATATCAGCAGTTAGTAAATTAAGGATGATTGATAGTAACCTAAAAATCCACTCGCGATATTGTTAATCAATCAAGCACTTACTCGAAACTTTCGTATTTCAAGCTCAGACTTTTCAGTGAGCCATATGAAATATATGTGCGCTTTGTCATTTTAACCATCAACCTGTCCACTTTAGAAAATATCGCGTACAGTCGAATCCACTTTCACGTTTTTTTCAGCAAATCAAACGCAACATTTATTGTTTTTTTTTTTTTAGATCACAAAATTTTGTTTATCTGAAATCAAAGATATACTTTCCAGAAATTAATTTAAAAGTTGGCTTAACAATTTCTCTTTCTAATCTTTCTATTTTTACAGTTAAAACAATAATTTTACTACCAATGATCTGATGATGATCGATGGGACCAATCTGGTCCGTTTCCAATACGACATATCGCTGCTACCCAAATTGCCATTTATTCCTAAAGATAGGTTACAGCTTGGCAGGGGAGTTGGTGGTTGTTTTGCTCAAACCTATTCAACGAAATGCCAAAATTAGGCACTCACCGAGGTTTCTGGACACTAACGATACTCCGTCAAACATTTTAGACAGTCTCATTTGTACGGGAGGTAGGGGAGCCTTTGGTACGATATGAGTCATTTTCAATAGCGTCCATAGTTATACTCTGGCAAACATGGAACCAAAAATTGCAAAGCGTTTGCATTATTTTATCATTTGATATGGGCATTGGACATATAACCAAGTAACTTAATGCGCCATGTTTCATACAAACAACGGTTGAAATTTAGCTCCTAAAAGCTACCTAAAACCAATCTTTAATTTTGGAAAGTCAAGTGGAAAGTTTTTTTAGGCAACTTCCGAAAACGACTCCAGTTTAGTAATGAAAGTGGGCAACATTCCTTGACATACATTTTGTGAAAGGAGTGTCAACGAAATTTCGCAACTGTCCTGATTGCTTTAGTCGCAAAAAATGTGTAGTATGAATTTCTGATTTTTTAGGACGTTTTAAAAATTGTTCCCATGTGCCACCCTGTATATAAGTTGGATCTAGAAGTGAACCTGCGACACGGATATTACCACTTCAGTAAATAAAGCTAAGTTTGTGACTTTTAATGGGTGCGTTTGAGACTTTTAATGGGTGAACCTTAAATAACTAGATGTTGGTCAGTAGTAGTAGTAATATCAGCAGTTAGTAAATTAAGGATGATTGATAGTAACCTAAAAATCCACTCGCGATATTGTTAATCAATCAAGCACTTACTCGAAACTTTCGTATTTCAAGCTCAGACTTTTCAGTGAGCCATATGAAATATATGTGCGCTTTGTCATTTTAACCATCAACCTGTCCACTTTAGAAAATATCGCGTACAGTCGAATCCACTTTCACGTTTTTTTCAGCAAATCAAACGCAACATTTATTGTTTTTTTTTTTAGATCACAAAATTTTGTTTATCTGAAATCAAAGATATACTTTCCAGAAATTAATTTAAAAGTTGGCTTAACAATTTCTCTTTCTAATCTTTCTATTTTTACAGTTAAAACAATAATTTTACTACCAATGATCTGATGATGATCGATGGGACCAATCTGGTCCGTTTCCAATACGACATATCGCTGCTACCCAAATTGCCATTTATTCCTAAAGATAGGTTACAGCTTGGCAGGGGAGTTGGTGGTTGTTTTGCTCAAACCTATTCAACGAAATGCCAAAATTAGGCACTCACCGAGGTTTCTGGACACTAACGATACTCCGTCAAACATTTTAGACAGTCTCATTTGTACGGGAGGTAGGGGAGCCTTTGGTACGATATGAGTCATTTTCAATAGCGTCCATAGTTATACTCTGGCAAACATGGAACCAAAAATTGCAAAGCGTTTGCATTATTTTATCATTTGATATGGGCATTGGACATATAACCAAGTAACTTAATGCGCCATGTTTCATACAAACAACGGTTGAAATTTAGCTCCTAAAAGCTACCTAAAACCAATCTTTAATTTTGGAAAGTCAAGTGGAAAGTTTTTTTAGGCAACTTCCGAAAACGACTCCAGTTTAGTAATGAAAGTGGGCAACATTCCTTGACATACATTTTGTGAAAGGAGTGTCAACGAAATTTCGCAACTGTCCTGATTGCTTTAGTCGCAAAAAATGTGTAGTATGAATTTCTGATTTTTTAGGACGTTTTAAAAATTGTTCCCATGTGCCACCCTGTATATAAGTTGGATCTAGAAGTGAACCTGCGACACGGATATTACCACTTCAGTAAATAAAGCTAAGTTTGTGACTTTTAATGGGTGCGTTTGAGACTTTTAATGGGTGAACCTTAAATAACTAGATGTTGGTCAGTAGTAGTAGTAATATCAGCAGTTAGTAAATTAAGGATGATTGATAGTAACCTAAAAATCCACTCGCGATATTGTTAATCAATCAAGCACTTACTCGAAACTTTCGTATTTCAAGCTCAGACTTTTCAGTGAGCCATATGAAATATATGTGCGCTTTGTCATTTTAACCATCAACCTGTCCACTTTAGAAAATATCGCGTACAGTCGAATCCACTTTCACGTTTTTTTCAGCAAATCAAACGCAACATTTATTGTTTTTTTTTTTTTAGATCACAAAATTTTGTTTATCTGAAATCAAAGATATACTTTCCAGAAATTAATTTAAAAGTTGGCTTAACAATTTCTCTTTCTAATCTTTCTATTTTTACAGTTAAAACAATAATTTTACTACCAATGATCTGATGATGATCGATGGGACCAATCTGGTCCGTTTCCAATACGACATATCGCTGCTACCCAAATTGCCATTTATTCCTAAAGATAGGTTACAGCTTGGCAGGGGAGTTGGTGGTTGTTTTGCTCAAACCTATTCAACGAAATGCCAAAATTAGGCACTCACCGAGGTTTCTGGACACTAACGATACTCCGTCAAACATTTTAGACAGTCTCATTTGTACGGGAGGTAGGGGAGCCTTTGGTACGATATGAGTCATTTTCAATAGCGTCCATAGTTATACTCTGGCAAACATGGAACCAAAAATTGCAAAGCGTTTGCATTATTTTATCATTTGATATGGGCATTGGACATATAACCAAGTAACTTAATGCGCCATGTTTCATACAAACAACGGTTGAAATTTAGCTCCTAAAAGCTACCTAAAACCAATCTTTAATTTTGGAAAGTCAAGTGGAAAGTTTTTTTAGGCAACTTCCGAAAACGACTCCAGTTTAGTAATGAAAGTGGGCAACATTCCTTGACATACATTTTGTGAAAGGAGTGTCAACGAAATTTCGCAACTGTCCTGATTGCTTTAGTCGCAAAAAATGTGTAGTATGAATTTCTGATTTTTTAGGACGTTTTAAAAATTGTTCCCATGTGCCACCCTGTATATAAGTTGGATCTAGAAGTGAACCTGCGACACGGATATTACCACTTCAGTAAATAAAGCTAAGTTTGTGACTTTTAATGGGTGCGTTTGAGACTTTTAATGGGTGAACCTTAAATAACTAGATGTTGGTCAGTAGTAGTAGTAATATCAGCAGTTAGTAAATTAAGGATGATTGATAGTAACCTAAAAATCCACTCGCGATATTGTTAATCAATCAAGCACTTACTCGAAACTTTCGTATTTCAAGCTCAGACTTTTCAGTGAGCCATATGAAATATATGTGCGCTTTGTCATTTTAACCATCAACCTGTCCACTTTAGAAAATATCGCGTACAGTCGAATCCACTTTCACGTTTTTTTCAGCAAATCAAACGCAACATTTATTGTTTTTTTTTTTTAGATCACAAAATTTTGTTTATCTGAAATCAAAGATATACTTTCCAGAAATTAATTTAAAAGTTGGCTTAACAATTTCTCTTTCTAATCTTTCTATTTTTACAGTTAAAACAATAATTTTACTACCAATGATCTGATGATGATCGATGGGACCAATCTGGTCCGTTTCCAATACGACATATCGCTGCTACCCAAATTGCCATTTATTCCTAAAGATAGGTTACAGCTTGGCAGGGGAGTTGGTGGTTGTTTTGCTCAAACCTATTCAACGAAATGCCAAAATTAGGCACTCACCGAGGTTTCTGGACACTAACGATACTCCGTCAAACATTTTAGACAGTCTCATTTGTACGGGAGGTAGGGGAGCCTTTGGTACGATATGAGTCATTTTCAATAGCGTCCATAGTTATACTCTGGCAAACATGGAACCAAAAATTGCAAAGCGTTTGCATTATTTTATCATTTGATATGGGCATTGGACATATAACCAAGTAACTTAATGCGCCATGTTTCATACAAACAACGGTTGAAATTTAGCTCCTAAAAGCTACCTAAAACCAATCTTTAATTTTGGAAAGTCAAGTGGAAAGTTTTTTTAGGCAACTTCCGAAAACGACTCCAGTTTAGTAATGAAAGTGGGCAACATTCCTTGACATACATTTTGTGAAAGGAGTGTCAACGAAATTTCGCAACTGTCCTGATTGCTTTAGTCGCAAAAAATGTGTAGTATGAATTTCTGATTTTTTAGGACGTTTTAAAAATTGTTCCCATGTGCCACCCTGTATATAAGTTGGATCTAGAAGTGAACCTGCGACACGGATATTACCACTTCAGTAAATAAAGCTAAGTTTGTGACTTTTAATGGGTGCGTTTGAGACTTTTAATGGGTGAACCTTAAATAACTAGATGTTGGTCAGTAGTAGTAGTAATATCAGCAGTTAGTAAATTAAGGATGATTGATAGTAACCTAAAAATCCACTCGCGATATTGTTAATCAATCAAGCACTTACTCGAAACTTTCGTATTTCAAGCTCAGACTTTTCAGTGAGCCATATGAAATATATGTGCGCTTTGTCATTTTAACCATCAACCTGTCCACTTTAGAAAATATCGCGTACAGTCGAATCCACTTTCACGTTTTTTTCAGCAAATCAAACGCAACATTTATTGTTTTTTTTTTTAGATCACAAAATTTTGTTTATCTGAAATCAAAGATATACTTTCCAGAAATTAATTTAAAAGTTGGCTTAACAATTTCTCTTTCTAATCTTTCTATTTTTACAGTTAAAACAATAATTTTACTACCAATGATCTGATGATGATCGATGGGACCAATCTGGTCCGTTTCCAATACGACATATCGCTGCTACCCAAATTGCCATTTATTCCTAAAGATAGGTTACAGCTTGGCAGGGGAGTTGGTGGTTGTTTTGCTCAAACCTATTCAACGAAATGCCAAAATTAGGCACTCACCGAGGTTTCTGGACACTAACGATACTCCGTCAAACATTTTAGACAGTCTCATTTGTACGGGAGGTAGGGGAGCCTTTGGTACGATATGAGTCATTTTCAATAGCGTCCATAGTTATACTCTGGCAAACATGGAACCAAAAATTGCAAAGCGTTTGCATTATTTTATCATTTGATATGGGCATTGGACATATAACCAAGTAACTTAATGCGCCATGTTTCATACAAACAACGGTTGAAATTTAGCTCCTAAAAGCTACCTAAAACCAATCTTTAATTTTTTTTTTGCTTTTATGCACTTTCTCGACAAATGAAAAATCGTTGTTTATGTAAGCTAAGAATTTAATAGAAATTAAGTCGCTTTTTAGAGCCGAAAGTAATTTTTCAATAATCGCCTAACCATCCTCAACAAAAACCATTTAAAAGCCAAATTAATATTCACTCAAAGGAAAGCACATAAAATTTAAAGGAAAAACCAATTTAAGATCTTTTTTTAAATATGTATTACGTTTCGGAAAATGTATCCTTGATAACGAGAATGATGCGTTCAAAAATGTTGTATGTATACAACAAATGCATGGAAGGGTTAATGCATTCGGTCGATAGGATCCATAGACACCTCGCTCTCTAAATTAAGTGCTAGAACAATTCTTCTTTTATCTATTATTTAACCAATCCCAACCAAATCTCACAGAAATGGTTTCCTATCGAAGCCATAAAAGCGGAAGCAATTAAACGAAGGAGTCGTAGGGCTGCCATTGAAACCCCAATGCTGAAAGAACGGTCTTAAAAAAAAATTTTATTGTCCAATCTTAACCAAAATATAGGAATTGACGGACTAGGATCATAGGGCTCCCATAGAAACTCCACCTCAAAAGTATTTTTTATAAGAAAATTTGGTTTTGTATTTCATCATCTTAACAAAATCTAACCTAAACTTGCCTGTCGAAGGGAAGGGTATCTAAATTTCGGCCACACGACAAAAATTTGCCTCGTTTTATCCTTAATCTATCAATTATATGGGTAGAATTATGTCCATGTATGTATGCATAAGCGCCGCCATATGCTATGTGCTATGCGATCCATCGTCAGATAAACGGTCATTTGTGTCAAGGATTGCAAACTGCATTACCATACGATTATGATTTTCCATACAATGTGATAGATCGCATAGTGTATGGCGGCTCTTTCCAATTGGATTATTGCATTTTTACGTTTGCACATATCCACTGTTGTCGTCAAACACCGATACATAACTATTATCGTCCGAATAGATAATCTCAATCTGTCATTATTTCGATAATAATACATTCCCTCGGTGAGCACACATATCGAAGTACGAAAGGTACGCAGAAATGTTTATTTCAAACCAAATTTTTTATCGTGGAATTATATGAACAAAGTATGACGCTCTCAAATCGATTTGTGCTCTAATATGTGCATATCAATATATCGTAGTTAGAGGAAATAATATTTATTGAGCTATGAAGCAACCGAAAATATTGTAACATGTACACACACAACATAATGATTAGATAGTGGAGGCCCAATCCAATATCATCTGCGTGCATATTTCCCGCGTTTACTGTTGTAATATATGTTTTTGGAATGTGTAATCAATTTTTTGTGAATAAAAAAGGCGTAGAATACTCAGTAGGGTAAATTGAAAAGTCTTCGGGCGGCCACACACGGAATGCATGGATCCCCGGGACCCAACAAAATTGCATGCAAAAAAATTACACTTGCTCAGCTGTCATTTTTTTTTATATGGAATCAATAGATTCTGGGTGTAGCTGCCCTTAGAGCTGCAAATCATATACATATAGTCTTAAGCTTACAATATTTCTGCGCAGGAAAAGCTCGTGGCAGAATTTTTAAAGACGTCTAAAAACCTTTTACGGAATCGGATTTTTCACATTTAGCGCAGTGAGCACTTAAAGTGTCGATTACTCACTCGTAAATATTTATCCATAATTTAAGCTTAAAGCATGCTTGTAGAATGGTCGTTTACACTGGCTACAGAATGCTTTTAGCTTATTTATTTGATAAAATGTATAAGTAACCGGTCCCTTATATAAACACCTTCCCATTCCACGTCAAAATTAACATAAAAATGTTTAATAGTGCAGTCAAAATATCCCAAATCAGGCCTCCAAATAGAAAAAAATAGAGTAAGGCTAATTTTTGTTGTTTTTTAATCAGTGGGCTCCCAGGAATCTACAACTTACTTTGCTAAAAAAAATGTTGGTCGGAAAGGTCCCAAAAAGGACAAAAAAGGATACTCTTTAATCCTTGACCGGAGGTCGGCATGCGGGGTATCATATCAAAGGGGACGTTGAGTACATTACATATCCGGTGTTTGTTTCCTGTTTCAAGGACTCTCGAGCTTAAATGGAAAATTTCCGAGTTTTCCGTGTATCTTTCCAAAGCCATAACTACGAGAATAATTCAAGTTGTCCCTCCTTTTATCACTTTTTAGAATCTATAATAGCTGGAGATTCTACCATTAAATTTGCTAAGAAGAAAGTTGATCGGAAAGCTCTGAAAAAGGACATAAAATTACACTAATTTCACACCTTGATCGAACGTTGGCATGTGGGGTGTCATATCAAAGAGGACGTTGAGTGCATTGCATATCCCGTGCTTCTTTCCTGTCTCAAGGACACTAAATGGAATAAGTCGGGCTTAAATGGAAAATTACGGCTTTAGAAAGGTCAGATACGGGAAAACCCAAAAAAAATTAAGTTGAGCCCAATTTTCTCCTTTGAGGGTCCTTGGAGCAAGTAACAAATGCTGGATATGGAATGTACTTGTCATCCTCTTTGATATGACACCCCACATGCCAACGTTCGACTAAGGTGTGCAATTAGTGTCCTTTGATGTCCTTTTTCAGAGCTTTCCGATCAACTTTTTTTTTAGCAAATTTAATGGTAGAATCTTCAGCTCTTATAGATTCTGGAAAGTGATAAAAGTAGTGACAACTTGAATTATTCTCGTAGTTATGGCTTTGGAAAGATACACGAGAAACGCGAAAAATTTCCATTTAAGCTCGATTTATTCCTTTGAGGGTCCTTGAAACAGGAAACAAACACCGACTCGACGTCCCCTTTGATATGATACCCCGCATGCCGACCTCCGGTCAAGGATTAAAGAGTATCCTTTTATGTCCTTTTTGAGACCTTTCCGATCAAATTTTTTTTAGCAAAATCAGTTCTAGATTCCTGGGAGCCCACTGATTCGAAAACAACAAAAATTAGCCTTACTCTATTTTTTTCTATTTGAAATGCTAATATGACTGCACTATAAATGAATTACTACGTCTCAATCATTATGGATATATTTTGTTTTAATCATAGAAGGATATAAGCAAATCTTAAAAAAAAGCACATAACATTCATCTATATTGCAAGTTCATCCTGAAGCATTTCATTCTCTTATTACTTTTATATTTTTTAAAAGAACTCTCGTACATTTTAATTTTAATTGCACGTTTTACACAATGTTTGCGTCCAACCGTTTATTTAAAATGTCATTCAGCAATATAAGTTCCCTCAAGAATTTCACACAGAGAGCATTATAGTCGTGCACCCGTTTATATATGTGCAACTTATTTGCATGTTCGTCTCAAAATAATTTTAACAATTAAAGGAAAATATCACGAACAATAAACCATTGTATAATTCTGCACATATAGTGCAATTGTCAAGTAAAATATGGATACAATGCGAAATTACTTGCTCGTCAAGAGAAGTACTTCATTAAATAGTATATTGAAGTATTACATGCACTTCTTGAGTTTAGTCCTTTTTCTGGTCTCTTAATAACTGCTGTTGTGTACAATGTATGGAAATTGTATTGACATGGCATATGAACGGTTGATGCCGAGGGGCGGGAACAGTCAATGTGTGCACATTTGCACAAAAGAATTCAAATCGATAGAAAACCACGAGTTCTACACACTGTAGATCCCGGAGAGTGAACACCGTGATCCAAGAGTAGACCCAATCTCTATATTGATCATAAAAATGTAGACATATCATTCGCATCATATGGAAACGACTCAACTGGATAGAGGAATATTTTAAGTGCCTCTGTAGTGCACTGTGCACTTGGTATATATTGATGGTGGCCAAATGAAGAAGAAATTTCTGAAAACAAGTGAGCCTAACCTCGAGATATATACTTTTTGTTCATGCCTGTCAGCACACATTTTTGCGCTGGCTTGCGGGCCTATTAACGGGGTGGTTTTATTCAATGCTCACATGCATATATCCCTCATATCATGGCTCCATTCTCGCCACATAAATATTCTTCTTCTGCATGATACTCTTTTTTTTTTCCTGTAAGTACTTGAACATGTAGTACAAGTACCACGTGCAGGCCCTAATGGCAACACTTAGCGTTCAAATAACGCTACGTTGCAATTATGCCAGACCTCTACAATTCGCACTTGAAAAATGTTGGTACGGCCTGAATCGAAAACGTATGGGAACTGCTCGTCCTATGGTGGTTTCGCCCAACGAGAGAACTAATGATTCACTGTGCAAAGTAATTGACCTAAAAGATTTGAAATAAGAAATAAAATACGAGTATGGTGTGGTTATCCTTTTTTTAGGCGTAACTGAAATTTTAGATGAATTCTCCAATAGAAATCGTCCAGCTTAGAGAAAGCATAGCAAATATAAACTAACTATGTCTAAAGAAACGAAAAAAATCGGCGTATCATCGTAAGACATAGTATGTAAACTGTGTCTAGAACTAAAATTACCACTTCAAAAAATAAAATTAATTTTACAGAAGATTCAGCTAAACCTCAGGCATAATAGCTGGTAGGCGGCGACAAGGGTTAATAAGTGCATCGACAATATTTTGACATTTGAAATAATTCGTGCAGTGTAGTCTAATAAATTTGGAGTCAAATACATATGGGTTGTGTGATCACATAGCCACTCTGGACTAAAGCATGCAATGCTTGCTATGCTTTCTCTAAGTCATTCAGTTAGTAAGTTTATTTGGAAAGTCGTGGGAGGCATTCTAAATGGAGAAACAGAAGGTTGCTGCAAAGGCGCAAAAAAATCAATGTCAGTCTATCACTTTTGTTCTTTGAAATCAAAACACTGGATCTACATTTACTATCGCATTTCTGTACCTTATCACTTGAAATTAACGACTTTCCAGATAGAATTAACATTTTAGCAAATCAAATCTCCAATTTACCACTTCCATTTCGATATGGGAAAATTGTTAATTTCTGCATTAACTGTGAATGTTCTTTTTGCAGCTCCGACACACAAGCTACATACATACATATACGTAATTAGCGCACACGATTGCATATGTGAAATTGAATTAATTGATTTCATTTGCTTTATTCAATCGTGTGATGTAGTATACGAACCGCCCTTTTATTTGCTTATATGGTTGTTTCAGTGAGCTTCCCACACTCGCTGCTGTTTGCATTCAACATGCATGTATGCAAACAAATTGGTTACATACAATCAAATTCAAGTGAATCCGTTTCCAGTGTTGACTGAACAATCAGCCATACCAGTAGGGCACGGTGTTCTTGCTTTGACCACAAGATTGAATAATATTTGTTGAAGCTCGTGGAATTCCCTTTTGACTTTTATGTAGAATAAATTGAAAAGAGCAAAAATTAATTAAGGCTTGTTTTTTTTTTTTTGTATACTGAATATATTTTATTGATATTTTGAAGTGCACCACAATAGTCAATCGTGTTGATAAGACTACGCTATAAGCAAAGTAGCCCAGGTCTGTGGATCTCGTCAGGATGCTTCGCTTTTGCGTATCGTATCGTCAGGAATTGATTTCCACCAACTCTCGTAAGTGAGATCATTCTGACGAAACAGGTA
Source organism: Microchrysa polita (assembly GCA_949715475.1). Taxonomy (NCBI): domain Eukaryota; kingdom Metazoa; phylum Arthropoda; class Insecta; order Diptera; family Stratiomyidae; genus Microchrysa; species Microchrysa polita. The sequence goes on along the minus strand of OX454415.1, from coordinate 124,497,860 downwards.
TGAGCTCCCTTCAATGGTTGAACCAGTTCATTTGTTCCTTAGTTAACATCCATGTACCTCTTTACAGATCATCTCTACACACCAAGTTGATTCGACATCTTCTCGGTAGACCAGTTCTCCTTTCGTTAACTCTGACTCCTCTTCAATATTTGCTTGTGCAAAGCAAATATTGAAGAGAAAGGATCCGCTTCTACTAGCATCATCCATTTCGAACCTGAGTTCTTCTTTCGACGACTTATTGTCCTAACCCAGTAGTCGGCAAAATGCGGGTCGCAAGCCTCATGCAGCCCTTTCAGTGCGGCTTTTCAATGACTGAAGGCAAATTAATATTCTGATACTGCTTTCAAGGGTCAAAAATTCTTTAAAACAAAATATCCATATCATCTGGTTAAACTGTAAAATAAAGAGACCCCAAAAATGTGTCCTTGTGTGTGTAGGTTATTTTAGTATACTACATGGGTTACACTAATATAAACATAAACATCCATGGTAAGAGCGGGTTTCGAACCCATACTCTGGCAATTCGGACGTAGCTTGCATTCTCTACCCACTCAGCTACCGAAAGCTGCTACGTCCTATTCTTCTTCGAATGTCATCAATTGTTAAACACTTCAAAAGCTATCACTACAAACGAATGAAATCTAAAACACTACAACTGAAACCACTAAAATCAATGCGCTGGCTTCGATAACCTTTAGAAACGGATGTTTTTGTAAGTATCCTTTTTCCAGATAAAATAACACTATCTTGTGAGCATGGTCATCCGTTCACAAGGAGTCCAAAAATATTTTCAGATGACACATAAATTCTGTGTTCGTTTTGATGGCAATTTTCACGGGAAAGCATGGGTCTATTGTGCCATCACCCTAGTTGAAGGGGGCAGTTTCTATGCCTGGAGATCAAGGTCGATCGTGCTAAGGAAATAGTTAAGTTTGCTAATTAAAGTCGAAGCAATGTCGTCCGTATCTGTAGAGCATCGCACTCGCACAGGACGTGGGTGGAACTCTCGTCTACTTCGCGGTATCGCCATCTCGCGTCTTGTAAAAGTCTTATTATGCGCAGATGTGATCTCAGGCATGTAAGGACCCCCAAAATAGTTCGTACCTTACTTCTGCTTAGTTAAAGGAGCTCAGCCGATCTTTTATGGGATTACCCTGCTATGAAAAGTTTTGAATGCCCGAGCCCAGATAAGTTATCCCAGTGCTCAGATGCCTTGAGTCGTTCCTACTATCCAGGTAGAGATGTTGCATAAAGTTTCTAATTCACATAAGTGGGATGCTGCGGCTATGCGTGCCAGCTAGTCAGTCTGTTCGTCCATGCGACCTGAAACACAGAACAGTGCTATTCTGTTAGTGGTGCCCAGTTGATTCAGCGTCTTCGGGCAGCACTGACCAAGTCTTGCCGTGACGGTGTACTTAGTGCAATAATTAATAGCCGCTGGGCTATTTATTGAATGGTCTGTGGTATCTTAGCGAAATTAGAATGCCACTCCCGTAAGCACATAAAAAAATATTTTAAATAATATTTCATATCTTCAGTTCTTCAGTTGTATTCGGACGATCTGAAAATATTCTCTACAAACCTTCTATGCCAGCTTATGGAAAATGTTATATGCATAAACAAAAAGCATATCTTACACTCATCTCTCATCCTTATTTCAGCCTAGAAACATCGGCCGCATGAGAGCTCCTTTGCAAGGTGCTCGGAAGGCATTTTCGTGACAGTGATGTTGTTAAGGCATGTTAACTGCCCCTTAGCTCCATATTGGCATCGGTCGCAATGAGTCGGGTCAGTGCTAGTTTTACCTCGACCGCAAGGTGAATGTCAATATAGGGCAAGATCAGAGTGCACCGGTAGTAATGAGACACGTCTCTGTATACCTTGCCTAGAACGGATTTGCCCTCCGTTGTCAGAACTTCTCGGATCCCAGCACCGTAGTTTAGGATGGGTTTAACGAATGCTTTGTATATCCAGAGCATGGTGGAGGGTTTCATACCCCAGGTTTTCCCTACGAATTTTTTGCAATACGAAAATCTTCAAAACTGGGCTAATTTTCTACGATATATGTATTATCAGAGCTGGCATTTTGTGAAGCGATAGGCGATAATCTACAGTCATTTTGGTACCTTCCAACTTCATCCATATGGCAAAGTAATGAACGTGAAATTTGTACGTGTCGCCTTTGACGGTACGCAGCAAGATAATCCTGCAAAATTTTTCGTTAGACGATGTCATGAAAATGAAAGTAACTGTCGCCTATCGCCTTCCTACAGAATACCAGCTCTGGAATTACCTTAGGCTGTGGTACACTATCGAAACAAGATTCAGAATTCGCCTAATTAATTTGTATACATTTTGTTTATAAAAAGATAAGATGCTGAATAATTTTTAAAGGAGAAAATGCATTTATGCTACACACATATTTATTTATCTTTAATCTTTATCTGAAAAAAAATGATTCTGTTTTTTTAGTAATTTCTGACCGAGTCTTAACGGATCGCTATTTCGTAAAAACCGCGGTTGCAAAAAAGAAACAAACCGAAATTATGGACTCAGAACTTCACAAGTGTCTATCTTTGAAGTGATGATCAGCTTCAGCCTCATACTCCCTGTTGCACATTGCGAAGGCAGCAGAGTTTGCGCCGCGCCGGCTAGAAGCATAATTGCTAAGCGTGCTAATATACCAAAGAACTCCGATTCTCAGTTAAAAGATGATTTCTTTTTTTTTAACCAACCTTGGGGTAAAGTCATGATTTTGGCTGCTAAATTGTCCAAATCCGAAAAAAATGTGTGTGCACGCCACTGGTTCTGTTGGTTTTGTATTTGGTACAAAAGTTTGTATGCAAGGGGTTATTATTTTCGCTCTTAAAAATATTGTACCGGGTAAAAAAGGACTGACATAACGTTATATTCTATACAAGAATTTTGCTCACACAATTTACTTCTTGAATCAAAAAATTAACAAAATTAATAATTTGTTTTCTCTTTCGCATTTCAGAAACCCACGCCATCAATGTACCACCAACAACGCTACTCTTCAACACCTACCATGATATACAGATTGCCAACATAACACGACCGGGTGGCTCACCAAATCTGCGTGTTCTCACCAAAGGTCTGCAAGAGGCTATGGCAATTGATTTCTACTATCAAAAACAGCTAGTGTGCTGGGCAGATTTCGGTCGTGTCGGCTCGTTAGATTGCATCAAAGTGAATGCCACCTATACGGGCCCCAAACAAAATGTGATATCTTCGGGCGTCGAAAAGTCCGAAGGACTAGCAATAGATTGGTATACGGATAAAATATATTGGACCGATGGCGAAACAAATCGAATCGAAGTGGCCACATTGGATGGACACTATCAAAAAGTTTTGTTCTGGACAGATTTGGATCAGCCGCGAGCAATAGCTTTAGTGCCGTCACGGGGCGTTATGATATGGACCGATTGGGGTGATAACCCGAAGATTGAACGTGCCGGTATGGATGGTGATCCAAAATCACGAACTGTTATTGTGAATGAGACGATATTCTGGCCAAACGGTCTTGCGGTAGATCTGGAGAATGAAGAAATCTATTGGGTTGATGGAAAATTGAAGTTTTTGGATGTGATGAAGTTGGATGGCAGCAATCGACGTCGAGTTGTCGACAATCTTGAGTATCCGTACAGTGTGACATTTTCCCAGAAACGATTGTACTGGACGGATTGGTTGAAGGGCACGATATACAGTTACAACATGGTGACGCGTGAGAAGAGTAAAAATTTAGGACCGTTGGAGGCGCCTATCACAGTTCACGTATGGGATCCGTCACTACAACCTTATCAAAGCAACCCTTGTCAGAAAAACAACGGAAACTGTTCACATTTGTGTCTGCTGTCCATGAATACGAAAGGATATAGCTGCGCATGTCCTACCGGTGTTAAGCTGCTAACTGACACAAAATGCGCCGATGGCCCTCAAGAAATGTTGTTCCTGGTGCAGCGTACTCAAATCAGTAAGATTTCACTAGATTCTCCGGATTTTACAAGCTTCCCCTTGCCATTGGGTGAAATGAAGTATGCTATCGCAATCGATTATGATCCAGTGGACGAGATCATCTATTGGTCGGACGAAGATGCGCATGCCATTCAGAGAGCCCATCAAAATGGCTCCGGTTTGCGAGATATCGTGACATCCGAAGTTGAGAACCCGCACGGCTTGGCTGTTGATTGGTTGGCGCGAAATTTGTATTGGACTGATGCCGGAACAGATCGAATTGAAGTTTGCCGTCTGGATGGAACATCCAGAAAGGTTCTTGTCCATTTGCACTTGGAACAACCGCGAGCAATAGCATTGGCTCCATCGCTCGGGTGGATGTTTTGGAGTGATTGGAACGAGAAAAAGCCCAAGGTGGAACGATCATCGCTTGACGGATCGGAAAGAGTGGTTCTAGTGTCCGACAATTTGGGATGGCCCAATGGAATAGCCGTCGATATTGAAGCCAGAACTATTTATTGGTGTGACGCGAAAACGGATAAAATTGAAGTGGCTAACATGGATGGATCGGAAAGAAGAGTTGTGATTAGTGACAACCTACCTCATGTATTCGGCCTCAGTCTTCTGGGCAACTATTTGTATTGGACCGACTGGCAACGACGATCAATCGACCGAGCTCATAAGCTGACGGGTAATGATCGGATAGTAGTTGTCGACCAATTTCCGGATTTGATGGGAATCAAAGTTGCACGTCTGGGAGAGGTGAAAGGGAAGAGTCCTTGCGTTTATAATAACGGCGGATGCTCTCATTTATGCCTGAATCGACCAAAGGACTATGTTTGCCGTTGTCCGATCGACTATGAACTGGCGAATGATAAGCGAACGTGTTTGATCCCGGAGGCTTTTCTTCTTTTCTCCAAACAGGAGAGTATAGGACGAATTTCAATTGACAACAACGACGGTAATCACAACGATGTCATCATTCCTTTCAAGGATATACGAGAGGCACACAGTATAGATGTTGACATATCCGATCGTCGAGTATATTGGACAGACCAAAAGTCTAAATGCATTTCCAGAGCCTTTTTGAACGGGTCGGATATTCAAAGAGTTATCGACACCGGTCTAATAAGCCCCGAAGGCGTGGCGGTTGACTGGCTGGCATTGAATATTTTCTGGACTGACTCCGCTGCAGGGCGAATTGAAGTAGCCCGTCTGGATGGAACCAGTCGGAGAGTGTTACTGTGGAAAGGAATCGGTGAACCGCGCAGCCTCGTGCTGGAGCCTATGAAAGGTCTTATGTACTGGACGGAGTCACCATCGGACTCTATTCGTAGAGCGGCAATGGATGGCAGCGATCTTGCCACTGTTATCCCGGAAGCAAATCATGCAGCCGGGTTGGCTATAGATACACAAAATCGACGTCTCTATTGGACATCACAAAGTCTGCCGAGTGCTATCAAATCGGCCGATTGGAATGGCGAGAATCCGAAAACACTTGTCAATACAGAATACGATAATCCCTACGCGATAACTTTGTACAATGATTTTGTTTACTGGAACGATTGGACAAATGGAAATATTGAGCGTGCCAATAAGCACACCGGTTTGAATGTGAGTACAGTTCATAGGGAGCTTTCGTATATCAGTTCCATGTTGATTTTCCATTCATCACGACAAACTGGAACGAATGCTTGTCAGGTCAACAATGGCGGTTGCACGCATTTGTGCTTGACAGTGAATGAACGAAAAGTGTGCTCGTGTCCTTCGCACTACAGTCTGGCCAAGGACGGTCTTTCCTGCACTCCGCCTAAGAACTATATAATATTCAGTCAGAAGACTTCTTTCGGACGACTCATGCCAAATACAACGGATGCTCCTGATGTTCCGTTGCCCGTGTCGAGTAAGCACATTAAAGCGGTAGAATATGATCCAATGTCGCATTATCTGTATTGGGTAAGTATGCGATCGGTCTGCTGCGAAATCCATCCAAGTTCAAATCTACCGGGAATAATTTGTCTGTTCAAAATTTACCCCCAAAAAATTTAAATTCCTTTCCTGAAGCAGAAATTAACTTTGACGATTTCCGCATTAGTAATTGATAAGGTGGATTTTCGCCGGGTGGAATTTGACTGGATGGATAGATTCCGGTGGATTTCATACCAGACCCGTCTCTGACTTATTTTCTAAATTTCAGATTGAAGATCGCGGCCCGAAAATTTTACGATCATTGGACAATGGAGCGTCTCCTACGATTTTTGTAGGTGCCGGCTCGCAGCCCTTTGATATTGCAATTGATGTTATTGGACGACTTCTTTTCTGGACGTGTGCTCTCACGAATACAATTAATGTTACCAGGTAGGATACCATTTTTCAATATTTCCCTGCATGTTTATTTCAATTTTTGTATCGTATTTCAGTATTGATGGCGGTATTGCCATTGGCGTGATTGATACTGGCGAATCGACAAAGCCACGAAACATTGCTGTTCACTCAACGAAACGATTACTATTCTGGACAGATGTTGGTAGCCAACAAGCTATAATTCGAGCACGAGTGGACGGATCGGAGCGTATTGTTCTGGCCAGTAAATTGGAGGGGGTGACTGCATTAGCTTTGGATCCATATCTTGATTTAGTGTTTTATGCGCATGGAAAGCGAATTGATTCGATTGATTTGAATGGAAAGCACAGGTGAGTTTTATTTTTTTCCTATTGTTCTATTACCCTTCATAAGTGCAGAATTTCGTCTGGCAATTGAGATCGATCGCACTCTAATATTGATTAACTGGGCCGAAGCAATGTCGCAAGCGTCTGGTTTGGTGAAGTCGCAGTGAGTCGAGCGTCCACTAAGAGAGCCCCTTAAGTCTTTATATTGATCGATTTACTTGCAAGGGTACCTGTACGATTGCCAATCCCAGAGTCGACGTGGTCCACCACGATAAGCTAATCTGTACTAATCAGCAGATGTCTCGTTGCTATCCTCGAGCTCAATGCCATTCCTCCGAAGAGTCAGGCCAACAATCCTATTTGGGTGTGCAAGTTGCTTAAACTGGTAGTAGTCGTCCTGAGCAGAGGCCAGACGTATCCTAAAAGTTCGGCCATATTTACCAACTACTGCCGCAAGGTTAGCCGACGAACGGGACGATTTAAGACGCGCAAATCCGGCAGACCCCAGAATCCATGAGCTAAACTTAGAAATAAATCGACAAGTCAACACCTACAAAAAAGAGAAATGGAACGCGCATCTAGATAGCTGCGACCTCTCACAAGGTGTCAGCAAACTATGGGCTGCGGTCCGCGCCCTGTCTCACCCAACAAAAGACAAGGGCAGTGTAGCCATCAGATTCGGTAAGAAAACCACTGCTAATTCAAAACTCTGCGCGAGCCTGTTCAATAAGCAATTTATTGAACACCCCAAGACCAAGATGCTCAATTGTAAGATAAGAAGAAGGATTCGCAACCGTACAGTTGACATCATTCCCACCTTTACAGCGGACCAAGTTTCAGCAGCAATCAAGAATGCAAAAAAATCAAAGGCCATTGGAACAGATGGCATTTCAATGGTCATGCTGAAACACCTCAATCTTCCGGCCATCGAATACCTAACGATGGCTTTCAACTTGTCGATATCCACGCTTGTCATCCCTGAATTCTGGAAAAAGGGGCGGATTATCCCCCTTCTCAAACCCGGTAAAAAAAGCGAAACTCGCCGAATCCTACCGTCCAATCACAATTTTATCACCCGTTGCGAAGACGCTCGAAACACTCATCCACCCCACCCTTGTATCACATGCTGAGCTAGCTTCTCACCAGCATGGCTTCAGGAAGATGCATAGTACTACAACAGCTCTGGATCTGATCACCTATCACATCCATAATGACCTGAACCAGAAACCGCCCTGTGACAGAACTGTCCTAGTGGCACTTGACCTGTCGAAAGCCTTCGACACGGTTATCCATTCTGCGCTGTTGGCCGATCTCCTCAATATGCATATTCCTGCACAAGTGGTTATATGGATTGCCAACTATCTAGCTGGAAGGCAATCCTTCACAGAGTTTCGGGACAGTCTTTCAAGGCATAGAAAAATTAAGCAGGGAGTTCCACAGGGTAGTGTACTCTCTCCTACACTGTTTAACATCTATCTGTCGAGCCTTCCAACTCCCCCGGAAGGTATCGAACGAATTTCTTATGCGGACGACTGCACCGTACTCATCTCGGGGAATGATTTAAATGGCATGTGTGCTCGATTAAATGACTATATTGAGAAACTGGTGGAGTTTTTCAATATCCGCAATCTTGTCATTTCACCGTCTAAATGTACCGCAACACTTCTTACCACCTGGACGCAGGAATTTTCGGAGGTGCTTGGGATCCGTACTGGTAAGCATGCTGATGACGTTGTTCCTACTGTAACCAACCCCAAGATCCTTGGTGTCTATTTAGACACCATGATAAAGTCGAAAAATCACGTCACAAACGTAGTCGATAGAATGCACAGTAGAAACAACGTCCTAAAGGCATTAGCCGGGAGTTCCTGGGGAAAGGACAAAGAAACTATGTTGGTCACCTACAAAGCGATAGGTAGAGCTATGCAGCACCGGTGTGGTCACAAACCGTTTGTGACACAAACTGGAATAAGATCCAGGCATGCCAGAACGCTGCTCTACGTATCGCCACAGGCTGCTATCTCATGTCGTCCCAGGAGCATCTTCATCAAGAAACCAGCATGTTATCAGTGCGTGATCACAATCACCTCTTGTCTCTTCAATATCTGCTATCGTGAGGATCACCTAAATCATTATCTCATGGACAATACTCCCACTCCACGACATGTCAGGAGTGGAGTCAGAGATCTCGAGAGAGACGTCCAGAGATACAAACGGGTACCTCCCGATATATTTGATGACACAGCATACCATGCGGCCATCGCAGATATTCACACAACCGTCGTAGGTCAATAGGGAGATTAGGTCCGAATAGAGTCTTCTCAGTGCCCCCACCACCCACATCGCCTGAGGAGACTAGGCTCCGGAGAGCCACAAGAGTGACACTAGCCCAACTTAGGTCGGGTTTTTGTTCACGTCTCGATTCCTACCTATCTCGAATAGACCCGGACATCCAGAAGATTTGTCCGAGCTGCGGCGGTACGCCACACGATATGGACCACCTGTTTCGATGCCCCGCTGCACCCACTAACCTCACTCCGAGGGCGTTATGGGACAACCCTATTGCAGCTGCTACGTCCTTGTCGCTTGAGACAATAGGCGAGAACGACGACGAAACTTAGAACATGTCCACAGACATGCACAGCGACTCACACCCTTCTGCACCGCTACAACAACAACAACAACAGCAGAGGCCATATATCTGTTAGGACGAGTGTCGGGCGGGGAGTTGCACTACAACCTGGTGCCGAGCCCCTTACAAGTTAGAACGGCAGAGGCCTGGCATCCAGCAGTATATGCCTTATCACAATACTTTCTATTATACTGTTAGAGGGCCGTTAACTTACATCACAAAATCAATCCGGATGTCCTAGTCTAGGATCGTCTGGTAAAATTTTCACGGTACATCGGACATCTGTCCTCGGGTTGACTGAGGTCCTGAAGCATTCCGGAATGTGATGTTTCATTAACCATTGAACATACAGTGTCATGATTTGTTGATGTCGGGCTCGCTGGTGATGATCGCGGCTGTTACGGTTGAGCTCTCAACTGCCGGGTGCTTATTAATCGTCGTGTTACTAACTTGCTAGGGTGGATTTTGGGATGAAGCGTGCTTCTGTTGGATTTGCTCGTGTGCTTCTGTTGGATTTTTAGTTGAAACAGAACTTCGCTGGATGATGCATCATGAACTGATGACTTCTGCTCTGATGAGAGCAATACTGCAGTTCAGATGGAGGAGGTTATTGCCACGCTGTAAATGAGAGCCCCTGGCGTTGGAAGCCTTTACTCTAGCGTTGCCTCCGGTGGAGGTAGTAGAACATCTTCCTTCGGCCGTTCCTAAGGTTGATCCACTCTTCAGGAGTTTCGCGGTCCCCTCAAACCTCCTGTGAAATCGAAATCGGCTAACTACACAATTCACATAGATGTACAACGGTTGCAGTTCTTTTTGTATCGCTAAACTAATTCAATTTAGTTTTTCCGTAACTAACTTTTTTTCTTTCACATTTACAGACGAAATATCGTGTCAACAGACATAAATCAAGTCGACTCCATCGCCGCTCTACAAGGCTACGTCTACTGGCTGCACGATAAAGTCGTGGAACGTGTCACCATCAACGGAGACGATCGGCGCCAGGAAATAGTCCGATCCAATCCGATAACCGATATTGTGGCTGTGAGAACGCTGGATCCGAAAATTCTCAAAAATCATACATGTCTCCAGTCGAAAGTAAAATGTTCCCATATATGCATAGCATCTCCCGACGGACGCAGCGGTGACTTGTGCTCATGCCCGCAAGGCCTAATGCTCTTGGACGATAAGCAAAAATGTGAAGCATTGCCAGCTTGTGGGCCGGATCATTTTACGTGCGCTTCGCCCGTATCGGGCAATGGAGTTAATTCGGATCTGAATAAAGATTGCATTCCGGTTTCGTGGCGATGTGATGGGCAGAATGATTGTCCCGATAAGTCGGATGAATTGGGTTGCCCGTCGTGTCGGCCGGATCAGTTTAAATGTCAGTCGGGCGAATGTATTGATAAGAGTTTGGTTTGCGATGGAACTACACACTGTGCGAACGGACATGACGAAGCCGATTGCTGCAAACATCAACAAGAATTCCAGTGTCCATCGAATAAAGTGTGCATTTCGCCGTCATTGCTCTGCGACGGATGGGATAATTGTGCCGATGGTTCCGATGAGAGTGAAGAGCTGTGTAAGGATGCAAATCCGCAACGTATCGCCCCGGCATCGGACAAGAAAGCTTTTATCATTGTAATAGTTCTGACTATGGTAATCATATTCGCAATAGCCTACTTTTTGCAGACATGTCGCAATCGATTTGGTAAGAGTCAGAGCGAACCGAAAGATGATCAAGCTGCCGATCCACTATCCCCGAATCTCGGCAAAAACAGCCGCGTGTCAAAAATCGCTTCTGTTGCAGATGCCATGAAAATGTCCACATTGAACACAAGAAGCAGTATGACAAGCTATGATAGAAATCATATTACCGGCGCTTCGAGCTCGACAACCAACGGCAGCAGTATGGCCGGCTACCCGCTGAATCCACCACCAAGTCCTGCAACGAGAAGTCGCCGTCCGTATCGTCACTACAAAATTATCAATCAACCGCCGCCACCCACGCCATGTTCAACGGACGTGTGCGACGAAAGTGACTCCAACTACACGAGCAAGAGCAATGGTAACGGTACGAACAAATCGCATCAATATCATTACGATAGCGAACCGTATCCGCCACCACCAACACCACGCTCGCACTATCACAGTGATGTGCGAATCTTACCGGAAGGTTGTCCGCCTTCGCCGAGCTCCAGGAGTTCAACATATTTCTCACCAGTGCCACCGCCCCCGTCACCGGTACAGTCACCAACGCGGGGCTATTCATAGCAAATACTTAATATCATTCATTCTTTACTATCGCCTTATTTTCCTTTTAAAAATTTAGATGATAGTACCTAGGCTAAATGAATTTAAAAGAAAATAGTGTAAAATGCGTCATTTAACGGCCAAATTGAAAATATTGTAAGACGGCGGCTCTAGCTGAGCATTACAAGAGATCGGACCTGACAATTTTGTTCGTGTTAAAATAGACTGGAAAATGAACTTTGAAAAAATGTCTAGTGAATTTAAGTCCGCCGCGAGGCAAACAAGAAACTGGAATTGGAATGATGGAATCCCATCATAACGCAAAGCAGCTAAATATGGGGAATTTAATGGAATCACTAGGCTAACCAGCAATTCCAATATATTTTTGCACAACAGGATAAATTTTGGGTCGTATTCTATTACATATACTTTTAAAACGCAAAATCGTGATGAAAACGAATGAAGAGTATCAGACGATATACTTAAAAACGAATTTAGATAAAACGAAAAACAATGTGGTGATTTTATTTTTAACTTCCATTGCAATATACTATGTAATGTATTTTTTTATATAGAAATATAACACGGACAGATTAAAGCAAAGTAGATGAAGTAGTGTTTTCAAAATATATCTGAAAAAGAAAAATGATAAATTTACAGTAATTATTCTGTAACGCCCAAGTGCCTATTACAATTAAAATTGTTGAAAGTGAAATTATAGAACGATTTATTTTATTTTTTTGTTGACACAATCGAGATTCATTTAAAAATTATACGTACACGTTTTAAACACGTTTGGACGAGTTAAGTGTATCAAATAAAATTGATGGAAGGTTTGGCTAAGTCAAAACTTGTATAAGAGTCAAACTTGAGTCACCCGGATAGTTGTTAAAAACGATTTAATACACACGAGCGTGAGTATATCTGATTGGACCTTTTACATGTAAAAATCAACAGAATATTGTGTTTTTTGTTTTTCTGTTAGAAGTAAGAAAAATACAATATAATAAAAAAAAATATTTTATATCTATGGTTATTCGTTAAATATGAATGTAATATCATCTTGCCTGTAAGGAACGTACGTAAAGAACTGATTTGTAAAATATAGTACATGTAATAATATTATTATATTAGCTATATTAAAGTAGTAAATCCTACACGATTTTTTATGAATACCGAAAAAAATTAAAGAATAGTAGAAAATGTAGGTAATCGTATTGTTTGTATATAAAAACTCAAAAATTCAAATACAATATTAATTAAAATAATAAAAAATGATTTTTATGAAATGGTGGTGTTTTCTAGTTACTATACATTTATCCATGCAGCTTAGAGTAGTATAAAAATACAGTTAGGAGACAAGGGTGGTTTAGGTTGTAATATTAATAAAAAACAGTACATCGCTGAACATTGAGCCATATGCGGCAATGTACACTTAAAAAGCTTCGGTTGCCCCACAGGCCAGGTCAAAACGTTGTGCACGTGGGTAGAAGAGCATGCGGAAGACGCGAGGCAAAGGTGAATGCGTAAAGGTTTGTGTTCCAAGAACCGACTCATACGATGGTCACTGAGTGATCGTCGCCTGACGACTGGAACTAAGTTCTGCTTGCACATACTTTTCATGGAGTTGTGTTCCTCCAAACTATAATCGTTGAGCTGGTCAGAATATGGTCGGGTGACATGTGTACCTATAGAATAAAATTATCGTGGCACCGATAATATAGTAAAAAAAAATTGAGGTAGTAGTAAATAAATTCAACACGGCATACATCCCAAAAACCATTGGGGAGCCGTAAAAAAAAGCGCTCATTGTTGTGCATGCTGCCTCGATGAGTGGGTGACTGTGGTGCAAGCTACTTGTTTGTAGGCTTCGGGGAGCAGCTGCTTGGGTTCCACCCGGGTTGTATATAAAAGTCGAGCAATTATCGTATTCGTTTCGTATACATTCAGTTGAGTGGCTGATTCCTGATTGATTGAGTGGTGACCGGCCGCTGTGCTGTTTGGAATGGTTTTCAGGGAGCAGGAATAACATAACAATGGCATACATAAGTCATGGTCGCTATAGTCGCTTGTAAGAAAACACCCGTAGTCGATAGTCACATAGCTAGCATCGCCGAACTACGATAGCACAGTGATCATCTAATGAGTTGTCTCTGCGAACACAACCCTTAAGCATACCAGAAGAGTGTTGGGTACTATCTATATTAGTTGTGCGGCGTGCTGAAGACTAGTCCATAAAATTGAGTCACAAATCTAATTATCGTCGAAATGGGACAGGAGTTTTTATTTTGTAAAAGCGAATCGATGTTTAAATTTAACAAGAACCTCCCTTGAACTTGGCATATTCTACTAGAAAATTATAATATTTGCGAAAAACTTCCTTTTGGGACTTTTAATAAAAACCGGTATATTACGCTTTCAGGTCCCCAAGGGAAATTTTTGATGTTTCCGATATTTTCCGCTAAGTGTCCGCTATATGGCGGACGGTAAGATAAGTGTCGCTAATGTCGATAAGAAGAACAAGAAAAATTTCCCTTGGGGACCTGAAAGCGTAATGTACCTTGGCGCGAGTAGTGGCTTTTTCGTATATGTTTTTGATTTTGGTGTTAGAATGGTCGCGGGCTCCATTAAAAAAACGACGAGTAAGCTCTAGAATCCTACATTCTAAGGTATTCAGTTTCGCACAGCTGTAGATATAAGTGGAACGGTAGTATTTTTTACTGGCTGTCCAATATCGTCGGTGCTTGCCCGTGCAGTACCGTAAAATCTTCCTTTCAAACCGCGACGCGAGCTCTACAAATGATTTGGAGCAAGTAAGCCAAGTCGGGCAGGCGTATGTTAAGATGGGGCGTAGGAGCCTCCGGGATAGCCCAATTGGTCGAGAGAATACAAACCGAATTTTATTGAAATTTAAATATGCTTTTTTTATTATACTTTTGACGTGGGGATTGAATTTCAAAAATTTATTGAAGAGGACTCCTAAATATTTCAGTGAATGTGACGCGCAGGTGGTACTATTTCCGATTTTAACGATCGCTTTATTCGCATTTTTGTTCAATGATTGTGATCCAACATATTTTCCTGGGTTCCTAAAAACACATAGTTGTGTCTTGTCCTCATATACGCGTTGAGTTGTTGTTCGGGATCGTGCGGCGGAAAAATTATCGCCTCACTTGTTTGAAGTGGTGTACAAAAATGATGTTAGGGATTTTGCGATTGTGTAAAGAACTTGTGAGTGATTTTAAAGATAACTTTGGGCCTGTTTACCATATTTGATGAATGATGTTTTCTGATAAATTAAGATTTATATTTCAGCGGAAATAAAGGTGGTTGCTTCATCTGAGAAGCCGCCACTGGAACACATCGCAACACTCGGCATCGCCACATCGCGCTTTTAGTTGTCAGACATTTTTGCAACGGACACTCAATTTTTCTGGCCCGCCTGCAATTCTGTCGTCGTATCTTAAGGCTGCACACACACGGTGATTCTATTGATTTATTGGATTAAAATGTATTTTCCTTCTGTAAAATGTGACTCCCCGCAGGGGGTCTAGGTCCTTGTGACATCAGTCAAAAAGGCTGTGTAGTGGGACAGAGATCTTTGGTGAGTTGTGACACCACGTACCTCAACAGCGAAGGGGGCCCCTGGTATGGTTGATACGCCATGGCGTCGATCTGTACAAAGACCATTCGGGCGATAACGTTACCGAGTTCTCTAGTTATGTACGGGTAGCTCTTGGCATGACCGACCTCCTCCCATAACTTACGGGAGGGAAGTCATATAGTGGCCGAGCTCGATAAACGGTGTTCCCTGATGGGGGGTTCACCAGACGGTTAATCGGGTGAGCTTCGGAGCTGGCGGCTTCGCATAACCCGAGCCTCGAAGGGGCTAGTTAGGGAGAATGGCCTTGGTGGAAAATTCCTACGCGCCTATATCTAACTAGTTTGCGGAGTGATGACCACACGGTCCGAATGGCATTGCTGACTAGTAAACAGAAGGAGCCGCCTGGAATTGAAAAGCAGCGCTACGCGTCTGCTTTAAGCAGACGAGTAGTCACAGGTCCAACGAGCCTATTATGTGCACATCTAATTTGTACGTGAGGCCTAACCAATAGGGGCCGAAGGAGGATCACACCTGCTATAGAAAAGTCTTTAGCTAATAGTGTACCTCGGGAATGGGTGTGCCCCGGGGGGGTCCTTGCCCATCAAGGAGTTGGCCTCGAGGTGGCTGTAGGTTGTTACCCGAGACGTCGAGGTGGTGATGCCGCCCCGGGTTTGGGTTTCTGAAAGTGAGTGCATTCACTGGATGGAGAAATCCCCATCTGACAATAAGACAGTAAAACACCGAAGGTCCAAACCGCCTGAAGGACCGGGAGATAAGGCCGTAAAGGCTAGGTGCTCCCCTGACGGTATACCTGTAGATGGTATCTATGTAAAATGTGACTATCCACAAAGGAACTGAATTTTAATCCAATTAAATCCATTAATTCGCCGTGTATCCGTATGTGTGACATAAAACGAAGCCTATAAAAGCCATTACCATTTATTTTGAGGACTCAAAGCGATTCGTTCGGATTTCTGTTGTAGCAGTTGGATTTCTCCAGTGATTAGTACAAAAATTTTATAATTTCTTTGGAAATTAATTTTTTTGTTGTTGAATAGCAGCAGCAAAGATGTCAGTCATTTAAAATGCATTGTGCTGCTTTCTTCGGCAGCATTTAACGTGTCCAATCTGTTTCAGGCATAAGGGCAACGGAAGGCGACCTTTTCCCGAAGCCAATGAGGGACATACAGCTACAAAAAACAAGTAAAACGTCACATGCACTTCAGTGCCACTTTCTTCGGCGATGCATATCAACGCAATCGTCGGAGTACGGAAATTCTAAATGAAGCGAACACGTGGTCAGTTTCTCATGTATCCCAAGGACAACAAAAACACCAAAGGGAGTCCAAGCACAAAACGGGTTAAAAAAAATGGATAGAGGCGCCTGGAGGGTGGGGGGGGGGGGGGGGGTGTAGAGCGCACTGTGGCCCACATTTTGTTGAAAATTTTAGAGTCCTAGCTGTCTGCGTTCAATCAAATGTTACAGCCGTTCAAAGATGTAACCCAAAACAAAAATACTGGCGCAAACGGGTCACTTTGCCTAAAATACGGGACACTTTGGATATTTTGCGGAACAGTTCCGGGGAGATTTTCAATGCGGGATAAAATTATAAAATACGGGAATGTCCCGCTGAATCCAGGACGTGAGGTCGCCTTAGCATAGCACCACCACTGCTCTCGATGAAATTATGTCCAAGATCGACGGATGTATCCTGCCAAAGCCCCGCAAGAGTACCATTCTCTTGACTCTCGATATGTCAGCGTTTGACAAGCTCAGCCATAAGGAAATACTGATAGATCGACTAAGTTCCACTTCGCCTCAATTTCATAAATGAATTATAAATTATCCTATCGGTCTTCAGTCCTGCTTTGAGTTTAGCTTTCAAAAATCAAACAAGGCACAACATATGGTGGAGAATTATCTCCTATGCTTTACAACCTTCATTATTCAGGACTTCCTGCAGCACCCACAGAAGTCGAAATCGTCTGACTCATACGCAATGACATAAAATGTTCCACCTCATCCATTTGCGTAGCCAGGACTTCGTTTAGATGAGGGAAGAGCCCAAAATTTTTCAACAATATGATCGCACCCAGGAATTTTCTTATGGGATGGGAGAATGTAATAGAAACCTACACCACCAAAAAAGATTTTCCGTCTGTTTAAATTATCGGCACGAAGAATACTGTTAGAAGACGTTTTGAAAAGCAACAACCAAATTTTAAGAAAGGACCATCGAGAATGTCCTCGACCATATTTTAACGAAAAATGACACGAGTAAGTGCTTTGACTTTTACTCTCAACTACATACACATGGAAAGGCTTCACTCTCTGATCCTTTTTACGTCGACAATTCCACCATGTCTGCCTTCCGAAAATTCTTTGTTTTCCCCTTTGTTTTAAGAGTCATATGTGATTTATTACCATGAACGGAGACGAACGCTGTTCGTACACATGCGACACATAGGCAGTGAATGTGTTAATAGAAACTATTTATTTAGCTTTGAATGAATAGTTCATCAAAAATTATTAATAAATTCCAGCTAATCACGAGCTTGTGACATGCGCGAAATTTATTCGTTGTAAAACGTTACAAAAAAGTCAAACTCGCATTTTTACGCGTTCAAACAGCTTAGAGTATTTTTTTCAATAGAGTAAAGTACAGCAGTAAGTAAAAAATGTTATTATCATCGGACAGAGAGAGCGATTGACCCCCCCCCCCCCCCCCCCCGGGCTACGCCACTGACCTTATCAAAAATTTCTTGAACTCAACACCTTTTTCTCCGATAAAAATCTTAAACAATCAGTGCCTATGTCCTTCGCCACCAACAATCAGGACTATGACACGCAACCCAATATTTGAATTGGCAATATGGAGATACCGTATATACGTGACCCCGAAGTTTTAGGTGTTACCAACGATAACATTGGCAAACTCAACACCCATCCGGATAATATCTGCCATAAGCGCAGTAAAAACAAGAAACACCTTCTCGGAGTCCCATCAGACGCTCAATAGGGACAAAGGAAGAAGAGGATGGAGTACAATAAATTTTTCTTCGAAAACTCTGACTATTATTGCTCAAATTAACTTTAAAAAAGTCAATAAGGCAACTCAAGAATTCACCAACAACCACCGCCTAACACTTGGCACCAAACCACCAGCCATTTCTAGAGATGGACTGCATTTACCGAGAGCCAGCCGCACTAACTTGGCTCAGCTTTGGTACTCGCAATTAAACTATAATAACTGTCCCGAATATATAATGAAATTGCTAACACCTTGTCTGCGGAGCCAGTCGAAATGGTTTGGACCATATTCTCGTTTGCTTAGCTGCTCCCACACGTTTAACATCACTTGTTATGGCAACAATCAGTTAAAACAGCTTTCTTCATAAAACTCGTTGTAGAAGACGGGATGCCGAATTCGCTCGTTTAGAAAGCTTACGTCTAATTCACCTATTCTTTATTTTTGCAAGCTCGTCATATTTTGCCTTTATGAGTTTAAGATGGCCAAAGTGCCATGTTGGGCTATCGTGCCACATCAATGATGAGTTTAAGTAGTAAAAATGATTTTATGTTCATGATTAATCACATCACTTGTAATAAAATTATGAACATTAAACATTGGTTGTAATTATTTTATTTTTTATTAGGATTAACACTGTTTGAAATTCCATCAATTTCTTGCTTAAAGCTGCATTTTTGAAAAATGTTTCTGTGCGTATTCATTGCCTTTAAAGTGATACATACTTCTAATCTATGCTAGAAACAATACTTTCTACAAAAAAAATGATATTTCACAGCACGAAATTTAACTTAAAATCTGTGATGAAACGTCCTCTAATACTTCAAAGGCGAATTCAATGTCCTTATCTTCCAACAAACGATTGGCCGTAATACGAAGGCTGGGCCGAGGGCAATGCTTCTCAATATGTTCTAAATATTGTGCGTCGATTACTGCGAGATTTTTCTCGATGCACTACAAAACGAAGATAAGAAAAACTCAATGATCATACTTCCATCTTTCAACTTTCAATTAAAATTACCTTTCCAACTATTTCCCGCAACAGCTTACTTTCGCTATCGGCATCCCTGGCTTTCTTAAGATATAAATGCTTGACGGGTGATATTTTGTCACCTTCAAGAGTCATATGTGTGAAATTGTTGAATTTATCGTGAAGTCGAGTCGCCTTCTCCTGCAATTGGGCAAACATTTTTGGTTCACTTTCGAAACGATCCAACGCGCAAATGGCTGCCTGTGTGAGTAGTGGCGGACATGATGCCGAAAAGCAATAACCCAAACCGGAAAGACGTTGATGTTCGACAATGAATGATGAGCCAACGCAAAATCCTCCAATCGATGCCACTGAACTTTCCAGTCCGCCAATGATCAGATCAACTTCAATGCGCTGTATTTGGGGAATGAATTGGTTAGCATCAATTTAGTTCAAATGTAATGTTAATGTATTTAAGACTTACGTCCACATTGAAGTGTTCAGTTAACCCACGTCCATTCGCCCCCAATGTTCCGAATGAAATTGTCTCATCCAAAAATAGTCGCAATTTGTATTTTTTCCGAAGTTCAACCAATTCGGGGAGCGGACAGATCCTGCCGGTGTTTATGTAAATGCCTTCGGCGACCAGGAAACGTCGTGTCTTGGCAGCTTTTTTAGGGTTCTATTGGGATGAAAATACATAGTTATAAATTGAAGAAGTTCATTTTCAATTTGCGTATCAGACCTTTTCGTCACGTTTTTGCTGCTCTTTTAGCAGACGTTCTAGATCGGCCATATCATTATGTTTGTAGAAATAGACTGTGCTGCGGGAAGCATCCAAGCCTTTTTGAATTGCAAAGTTTGCTTTTTCGTCCCTGTGAATATGCTAGGTGAGATTAATCAAATTGGCAATTGTATCGTATTCTTGAAGCAACAATCTTATCGCATACCGATTAAGTAACAATCAATAAAACAATTTGATATGACTCACACAAAAATAATATCAGTGCGTTTCGAATACGCGGGAATTGCACTTGCAACCGTTGAGAATCCATACGAGTACACGACAGCTTCTTCCATTTGCATGAATTTTGCCAATCTCTCTTCAAGCTCCAAATGGACATCTGCAAAGGATCAACCTAATGAGAACTGTTTCGAAATTCTCATCTTCACAAAAATTACCTAGAGTTCCGTAGAAACCTCTCGGTCCACACGATCCGACTCCATATTTCCTCAAGCTAGCAATAGCTGACTGACGAATGGATTCATCTTCCAGCAGACCCAGATAATCGTGACAGGCCAAATTCAAGCAATTATGTCCATCGACGTGAATACGTTTTCCCACACGACCTTCGACCAGACGCGGAAACAGTGCTGGATGATCGCTGGGCGTATCACCAACCAATGGCTCTGGTTGGAATTTTCGAATAATCTCCTCCTCTTGTTCGGGTGTAAATTGTTTTCGCTTGTTCTTGTTGTTGTAGAAGATTATCCAAACGACCGAGAGGAGCAACAACACTTCCAAGACGACAGTATAGAAGGGAGCCTGAAATCGAAGAACACGTTTTTAATCAATTTGCATCGTGATTTTCATGTATGTACTTTTACCTTGCGAAAAATGTCGTAGACTTCATTAAAAAGATATGGCACGGCCACAACCATATTGATTACAATTGAAGCACAATTGGATTGTTCAGCATAAATTACCAAAACTGATAAGGTGGTTGCGATGGAGTGACTAATAAATCAATGGGAAATCTGCGATAGAATTCGTCGCTAGCGGGGTCTGTTTGTTGACCGCGTGGTGGTAGTATCCTTTATTTCACAGGAATGCGCATCTGTTTGTTAGTAGTCGAATTTAATGCGCAAAGATTAGAGAACACTTTTCACGAAAAACGCACTGTCGATACGCGACAAAGTACTCCTCCAGCAATCACAGCAATAAATCGCACCTCGGTGATAAATCAAATCGGTAGTGAATTGACGTTTAAACTGTCATTTCGGGTGGTAAGACAGTTTTCTAGGGGAGATACGGCTCTATACGACCTATAAAAATTTATACAGTCACTGTGGAAAGTGTGCTTATTAATTTTGACAGCAATCAGCTGATATTAGTTTGTTGATAGATTTTCAAGACGATTTTTTAGCCGGTTTCTCTTGGTTTCTGGCAAATCTTGGATATAATTCATTAGGGTATGTATTCGCATAGATATTAACGTGGTAATTTTACTAAGGCTTAGTGCACTCGTGGTTTCGAATACCACCGTGAGCGGATTCTGTTTATGATGGTTTCGAAATCAGGAAGTATGTTCTCATTTTTGATGAACCCTTCCTCCATGGTGGAATGGGGACCTATTCATGCTTAGGAATCTTAATCGTTACATTGTCAATATCTGCAACAAACATACATTTTGAGAGCCATAATTCATATAAAGACATGAAAATCTATAAAACAGCCGTCAGGACAGCAATAGCCCAAACATCATCAATGTGGCACGATAGCCCGACGTCGGGCCTTGGCCGCCTGAATCGTTGACCTCCAATTGTCGCGGTTACGTGACCTTGTTCATATGCAGAAGGCTTTCTGCATCACCCAATCTTCCAGACATGATGTTGATATCGTCGGCGTTCGCTACTAATTGAATCGACTTGATGAGTAGCGTTCCGCTGCTGTCCATATTCTTGGCTCGAATTACATACTCCAAAGCAAGGTTGAAGAGCGACGGCGCCAGCCCGTCGCCCTGCTTGAGTCCAGTACGAGTTTCAAATAGGTCAGTGAGTCGGTTATGCACTCTGACCTGCGAGACGGTATTAGTCATCGTCATCCTTGTGAGTCGCACTAACTTTGCCGGTATACCAAAATTCAGCATAATTTTGTACAGTACACTTCGGTCGAAACTGTCGTATGCCTGGTTGAAGTCCACAAAGATTTGGTATACATCGATGTTGTATTCCCAGCACTTGGAGTAGTAGCTTCACTGTAAAAAGCTGATCGGTCGTTGAACGTCCAGGTCTGAAGCCGCCTTGATACTCGCCAATGATTCGTTCTGCGTACGAATTGATTCTCTTTTCAAGAATTTTTGATAAAATCTTATAGGCCGTACAAACTTTTGCGCCAATCTTCGGGGATTACCTCGTCGTTCCATATTTTCCACCATGCTTCAGCAGTTCCGCTGGGATCTCGTCAGCGCCGGGCGCTTTATTATTTTGAAGCGACTGTATGGCAAGACTCACCTCCTCTACTGTTGGGAGTAGAACGGGAGGGCCTGGTTCGGCTAACTGCTCAAGAGCTGGCTTCACGGGGGATGTTGATGGTGCATTGAGGTGCTCTTCAAAATACGACGCCCATCGTTTGTTTACGCTTCGATGTCGCTGATGATGTTACCATCCTTGTCCTTACATAGGCTTGTCCTGGGTTGATATCCGTTCTTGATATTATTTATAAGTTTGTACGCCTGTCCAGGGCCGTCCCTAGACGGGGGCGAGTGGGGCGGTCGCCCCCGGCCCCGCGCTTGCATAGGCCCCGCGCCTGATCTGAACCCTTATTTAACAATTTGCTCCTATATATAAAAATTTATCGATCAAAACCATTAGAGAAATAAATCGTACATACGCACAATCGTATGCACAAATTTACAGCATGTCCCATTTCATATTTACTGCCATGGAAGCAAATGAAAACTTTGTGTTGGAAACAGTAAAATTATTCCAAAAGTCATAATAACGTTACTGTAATTGGCAAGATGAAAGAATTTGGAATGCTTTTCTTCTCTCTACTGCGTTGCCTTGCATTTATTGGAAAAGCTTTCTCGGCCCCACTTTATACGAGTAGTTCAATTCCAGATTGCGTTTGCGTTCGGAAGTTGTTATTACCGTTTGTGTATTTCTTTCCCGGAATATGTAACTGATTATTTTTTTCGAAAACGTCAATTTGCGGTCATATTTTACTTTAATTCAAGTGAATATTTTTGTGTGAAATTTATCCAAACACTGTGCTGTTTAATTTCTTATCGAAACCAAAAATGTTCAGCTGTATTTGACTTTCTTTTTGCGGTTTATTTTGTGAAAAATTTAATTGGCTTAATAGATATGAGTTGTCGGGATAGAAACATTGGCCGAAGTACGAAAGCGGTGCCGCCAAGGCTCGGAAAAGAAAAGTTCGAGAGGAATTTCAGCACTCACAGGAGGGTGCCATACTGAAATGTACTCGAGCAAAACGCTAACGAAAGTCTGAAAGAACATCCAGCGCATGAAAACGCTGCGGGAATCTGGACCCAGCGGTTTTCGTGGTTGAAACGGATGAAATATCTGAAAACACCACCTCAAAAGCACCTGAAAGTACGAGTGCCTTAGGAATATTTGACTCGAGTAACCCCAGAACGTGGCCAAAATTTATTAACAACCAAACAAGGCAGAATGCACAAGAGAAACTTAGAGTACATGAAAGGTCCACTGACCATAAAAAAACATTACACAGAATTCGTCGAATTGAAAACACGGCTAACTAAAAACACCACTATAGATAAAAGTATCGAGGGCCAGATAAATACAGAACGAGAACATTGGGTACGGTTCCGAAACGCGCCGGTTGCATATGTTCCGACAAAATGTTGTCCATTCTGATCCTCTAACTGCGTTTTCACGAATAAAAAATTATCTCCGAAACTTTTCGTTTACATATTCCACATAAACAGACATACGGAAAACACCGAAAGTTATTGCTGATCCTCAAAACTGCAATTATAGGATCAGAATGGACAACATGTTGTGGAAACATATGCGACCAGTGCGTTTCAGAGCCACACCCGTTGTTAAAATGTTCTTGCTCGATTCGTTGCGGTGGTTCAATATTCGGCGGAAACGAATTCCGCCTTTCGTGGACCCTCGTCCGCAATTTACGAAAAAAATAATGGCAATTTCCTCAAACTAAAAGAAATTCTGGGCTCTTTTGATACCACCATGAAAGAACATTTGCGGCGCATCATTGACATTGGCATTGATTTAATTTCTGAAACAGTGGCTTCAGAAGAAAGAAGTTTCTCAAAATTAAAAATTATTAAAAATTACCTGCGATCGACAATTAAAAATTACCTTGCGACCATTTCCATAGAAAGTGGCACGGCAAAAACATTGAACAAACATTATATATACAATAATATTTTTCACATTATTTGAAAACGAAAAATAGGCTAAAACACACATGTTTTCAGAAAGCATTATTTTTTTTAATTTCAATTTTGATCAAAATACTTATGGGTTTAAAAAACAACCAGAATGAACTACCTATAATTATGTACTGAATTTCGAAGAAATTTGATTTTGTTTTCATTTTAATACATATAAAGTTATGGTTTCGAAAACATATTATGTACATTATGTATTTCGGAAAAAAGGGGCCCCGCATCGTGATTTTGCCACGGGCCCCGCGAATCCTCGGGACGGCCCTGCGCCTGTCTAATGTTCTTACTGGCTAATCTTTGGTTTATTTGCTGTAACGTATTAGATACTCGCCGAAGTTCGTTGTATGTATCTTTCTTTCTTGACTCGGGATGCGCGTTGTGTGTATTGGCGATAGGCTTCATTTTTCGCCTCAATCGAGGCCCTGCATTCGTCGTCGAACCAGTCTGCTCGTCTGCGCCGGCCATTATAGCCCACGACCTCTTCTGCGACTGCTTTGATGCTGTCTTTGAGCTCCTCCCAGAACTCATGGATGCCTAAATTATTGATGCTATCAAGCATGGGCGACAGTTTTTCATGAGTGCTGTAGTATACGCAGCCGCCGTGGCATCATCAATCAAATTGTCAACCTCGAAGATCTTGGCAGGGTTGATTCTCGTTAGGTGCACCGAAGAGATTCTGCACCTGTAGGTCGTCTTCACCAAATAGTGATCGGAGTCGCAGTTGGCTCCTCGATAGGATCGAAGCCCAAGCATGGAACTCTGTTAATGATTGGATCACGTCAAGGACTCAGCAAGGTTTACTAGGATTCTGTTCTGGCACATTCATGCCCATCCTTAATAAACAGAGATGATGAAACCTCAATTGCATCTACTGATAGAGATTATGGAACTTAAATGGCCCTTCTGAGTAGACATTTTTCTTTATACAAAAGCATTTGAACGTCCTAGACGACACTATAAAGCTTGAAATATATTAGACTCGTCAGCATCGGCATCAGCAGAAAAATTTCAATTTAGAACACACGCATTTGCCTTTGATGACCCGCATTGACAGCAGCAGCAGAAGCATTTTTTCTGCTTCTGCTGCTGCTGTCAATGTGGTTCATCAAGGGCAAATGCGTGTGTTCTAAATTGAAATTTTTCTGCTGATGCCGATGCCGATGCTGACGCGTCTAATCTATTTCAAGCATAATACAGATCCGCCAAATTAAGTTGACCAGACGTACATAATTTTGCTGTAGCATTTTGACCTATCGTATAACATTGGGAAATGTACAGCAAAATGTACCTACAACATTATCCATGCCACTCAATGAAACCTAATTCACTAGATAATAAGGTCCTCGGTGAGGCCTGTGACCAGTCTTGTTTGCTTTTAAAGCGTAAAGTATGATGCACTTTTATGTTTGGCAATCGTTCATTTTCGATTACTCAGAAACCCTTTTCAATATTTCCGAAATTTGGCACACTTGTGGACTTACTTGGCGCTCACATTTTCTCTAAATTATACAGTCCTATCTATCCTCGTTCGGAAGTTAGCGGCAAATTGGGCAATTTTGAGTTTTCTAGTTGAAAACTGTCCATAACTTGAAAATGTGGAAGCGAAAAACTTTGAAATTTAGATAACTGGTAGAGCAGAGTACTGTTCATATTTGATGAAATGTGTAAGGATGTAGATGTCAAACGAGATAATCGCACTGTTTGCCAATCATTCATTTTCCTTAACTCAGAGCCGACCGAAATTTCTGAAATTTGGCACACTTGCAGAGCTATTTGACGCACATTTCCTCCAAGTTTCAAGGTTTTACCTTTCCGCGTTCGGAAGTTAAAGCTGCCAACTCTAAAATTTCTGAAATCTATCTTTTGTTTTATGTAATATTATTTCGAGTACTCTTCCTAGCTTTTCGTGTTAAAACATACGTTTGTCCTTCACATACTGATGATTTTTTTTTGTCAAGGAGAACTAGTGGCATAGATAGCTTTTCGGAGGAGGAGGATCAGTGGTCTGGATTATGTTTTTCCCCCCAGGGAAAATTCAATAAATTAAACAAGGAATTTAAGATATAGTTACCACCATCTTGTTTCTATACTTTTCTACCGAATACACATATCCTTCAGCCGTGTGAAGTCTGCTGACGAGATCAAAAAATTGGCTGTTGCTTGAAGGTTAGAAAATTGTTTCAATCCTGCTTGTTTAGCTGAGATTCCTGAGGATAAGGAATGGCACTGCGCAGTAAGTACTGCACCTCGAACAACGTGGCACTAGAGATCAAATGTAAAGTTTTCATAATCCCTACCTTAATGTTAATATACCTATTCTCAATCGAAGTTGGACTGGGAGTTTAATACCAACAACGCATCTTAGAAAGAACTTTATAGAATCACCTAAAGATTATGAGTAAGCAGAATACGCTCTACAGCTTGAAAGTTCGATCCAGGAAGGTTGTGGGGTTAACTTAAAATTGAACGTTCGTCTGCGTTTCTATACCCACATTATATGTATATCTTGTTATGACACTGGCGGGCAGGATTGACTAGAGCAGTGGTTCTTAACCTTTTGCACATGAGGGACCACTTGATCAAACTCGTTAGTTGTTGCGGACCACCAAATTGCAATTGTGATAAGAACGATACAAAACATGAAATCTTGTACCGAAGACTACTTCTTGCGGTGACCGTACTGCACCTTGGTAATATCAATAGGGTAACTAAAATAATTAATTCAATTTACCTTTGGAACACAACTTATTGTTATCTTGTCGTTGACGTTTTCGATTAGAAAAATGTGGAAATAACGCCAAACGGATATTGCTGCTTTTTAGACCATCATCCAGAAAAAGTCGACCTACAGAGATTGTCTTGCAAAGGACTCTGGGTGTGATTTTGCTAAGTCTGAACTAATTTCAAAACCCTGATTAATTTTTGTAAAGGGTGTTATCCAATATTTCGGTTTGTTTCATCCAAATATGGCTCATCATTTTTAAATCCAGTTTTGTTTATCAGATTATAAAGCCCTTCCTTACAGTTCTTACTGAAAGAACAACAATTTTTACATAAACTCCTATAAATATGGTATTGCTGGTTCATGTTGCACCAAAAGAAACCTATTTAGATGTGGCACCGAAGATCAATAATGTGGTCTTACCATTACCATTGTGGTCTGGCCGGAAAAGAATAGATTTTCAAAATATTCATCGCCTTAAACACCTGAACTGTTTACCTACAAATATTACAACCCTCAAGTCTATAAAAACACGTAGCTACTGCACATAAAGTGACCATTCCTATCAAGCTCTCGGCCGCCCTCGTTATCTTGCCCCTCGCAATCATCTTGCGTTCGTCATCTAAAAAAAAGCATATAAAACAAATTTTGACGGTATGTATTTCATTTCATCGTAATAAGCCCACATTAACTCACATTTCTTTTTGCGACCAATACAATGCATTACACACAGTGTCTCTCGATTACCGTAACTCCTAGTGGAGCATGGTGCGTTGATGACTACCGTGTGTAGTCATCAACGTTACAAAGACAACTTAACCCTTCCATTCCCAAATTAAATTCCTTCGGGCAAAAAAAATAATATTGTTATTATATCGTCTTTATTTGTGTCTAAGAATACATTTTCAATGAAAAAACGGGAAAAAAATTATGGGTTTGGAAAATAATTGTATGTAAACTGCAGTTTACATTGGAATTGAGTGGAAACTTTTTCATATACAAATAGTTGACGGTAATATGAGTTTTTTTTTTATTACGGAAAAGATGAAAGAAATTTTCTCGAAGAGTAAGGCTAAGGTCCCACCCATATACTGAAGCTATGTTTAGAAACCAATAGTGTAAAATCCGGCCCATCCGGACCTTAAAATCCGGATTATTTGTTTGATAATCCAGATTTAGGGCCAGTTATCAGTAAAGTTCAAAATTAAATTAGAGTTTTTAAATTAAATTATATTTATAAAAACTGGCAAAACATTTAAGTTTTTCTGATCGAATCTACAGGTGCTAAATTTATTAATTTTAGTTAGCATTTAAGCATAAATTATATATTATAGACGAGTCTGGAGTCTTTATCGGTGTGTTTTTGAAATCCGGACAATTCGATAATCCGGGCATCGGTCCCAATCTATCCGGAATATACCCCAATAGGTTGTAATGGCCCAATTTGCACCATCTGAAAGGTTTTATGCGACTTTTTTCCGCCAAGTTAATCTTTTTCATATCGGATTCATACCAATACTGACGACAATATCATTCCATAAATGCCCAATGTAAACCACAGTTTACATATCTTCCGACGTTCCCCAATGCCACCCTATTAAATTTTTGTCACAGAAAATTCTGGCAAAATAATCTTTTGTTGTTGGTGAATAGCGCTATATTTTTTTCACCGATGGATTTTGCACCTAGAATTATGTAGGAGGGGAGCAATTCACCACTTGTCACAATGGGCGAAAACACCCTGACGGCCTTAATTCTAAATGCGTTCATAAAAATCCAATCCATATGCAACAACTAAATATTTACTACTCGAATGCTGTTATATGTAAGTTTTAGTGTATATCACTTATTTTTATTTAAAGTAAACCAAAACGTGGAAAAAGTGTTTTAAAGTTGATGTAAACTGCAGTTTACAATGGGAATGAAAGGGTTAATTCGGAGTGTGATACGGTTGTCAGGCATACCACTTCCTAGTCGCATTGTTAGTTTATTATTCTACGATAAGAATATTTCTTATCATCTTCTTCTGAATAATAAACTTGCGACGAGTCGTGCCGAGTTTGG
This sequence comes from Microchrysa polita, assembly GCA_949715475.1. Classification (NCBI taxonomy): domain Eukaryota; kingdom Metazoa; phylum Arthropoda; class Insecta; order Diptera; family Stratiomyidae; genus Microchrysa; species Microchrysa polita. The sequence continues at coordinate 124,468,765 of OX454415.1, read as the reverse complement.
AAACTCGTTTCTCTATGAGTGTCTATTTCACAGAGTGGCGACCAAACGATCACGGCCACAGAGCACGACCTCTTACACAGTGTACAACGGTCAAAATCTCTATGAGAACAGTCCTGCTTAGTCAAAACGGACTCCCATCCGCTTCCAACATTAAAGTTTCTATTAGAAAGTTAAGATTGAGCTGCGTGAAATTGGAGAAATGTCGTATCGGATTATGAGGGAACCACAGCAAAGGCTTCGCGGACCACCTAGGGTCGCCTCAGGGACCACCAGTGGTCCGCGGACCACCGGTTAAGAACCGTTGGACTAGAGGCTCTACGTTAATAACCGAAGCACCCCATCTTCTATAGATCTACAAAAAAAAAACGGTTGGAAAAACATCGACTTTCCCCCAATATAACCAAATGCTAGTATAGGCTGAGACATTACTGCCAAAACGGGCGATGTGCCTACACCGAGGGACGCGACGCAATGGAGCGGTATAAATAACGTGGCAAAGGAGGAAGAAGAACTGAATGCTGGTGCAACTCGTGTGGTGGCTTAAATGTTCCATAAAGATGTGCAACAAACTGTGGCGTCAGCGATAAAATGTTTGGTTCCGCATTTGGGTACAACCCACTCGACACAAGTAGGGAAACAAAAATTTGCATACATCATCGCTCAGTTTGTATCCTAATCTCAGCCAGGCCAGCCCAATTGCTCGAAATTCTACTTTTGCCAGCAAACAAATCCTGGTCTGTAGTAAAAGGATTTACACAGGCGTTTAATCCTTAGTGCAATGTTAGTGCTGTAATGAATGATGACATTTTGAAAAAAATCGTTCAGAGCTCAACAACACCGATCTACGAAGTAGCACTTTGATAGCCCCTAATTGTAGACAACAGTCGTCATCGACCTCGCCACTAAAAAGGTAACTAGGATCAAAAACCTTCACCAGTCAGAGTCACTCCTGCAGTTCTACTCGTCCTACAACAGCACGACACAACCTAATACAGGAAACAGATTAGACGCGTTAAATGCTGCACAATGCCGTTTAAATGGCTGACATGTTTCTTGTTGTTGCTTATTACTGGGTGACTTCAATGCATTCAAACCTCGCCATATCGCCGGCATGGGATGTTCAATAAATTGCTTATTGAACAGACTAGCGCAGTGAAGAGGATTGCTAGTTTGTTTACGGCTAAAAGTTATGGCAAGATTGCCCTTTTCTTTCCCAGGAGTAGATAGGGCGTGGACAGTAGATCATAACTTGTTGACACAGTCACTTAGGCTACAGTCATCCTATTTCGCCTTAGTCTTTAATTTGTCGATTAATTTCAGAGTTAAGCTCCTGAATTCTTGGATCATCAGGAGGCGCGTCTGATGTTATCTCGTTCATCGGCTAATCCGGCGGAGCTAGTAGGGAAATTAGGTCGAACTTTCGGCATACTTCCTAATATTTCGGGGTAGATAGCTCGATGAACTTCGCTCGAATATGATTTAAAACCGTCCCAATCGACTTTCTTATGATTGACAAACGTTCCCTTCTCTGACTTGGTCAGGTTCACTGGTTTGTCAATTCTTATATTGGGAGGTGATCTAATTGGAGAGTTGCACGCGTCTACCATGGCGTTGAACTTAACAAACTGGCACTTACAGCGGCGAGTCTCCATTGAGAGAACAGAATTCTGAGGCGTCTAGAGATTCTAGAGATAGTTGTCCTACGGCAACCTTACTTCACGGCAATTTCAGCCTCTTCGGGGCGGACCACACTTGTTTTACACAAAAACGTGGAAGAGTTGCCAAAACACGTGCCTTGAAGGTTCGATGCATGAAGGTTGTGTTTGCCTGTGTATATGTGTGGATTCAAGATAGGTTTTTCGTCCTATTGGGAGCATTATATCTCGGTGCGGCTACTCTCAATTTTACTAATACGCGCAGTGTCGGATAAAATCCAGTCCCTAGAGTATGATGGAGTAGCATCTTCAATCTCTATGTGGCAGAACTTCCCACACCACCAATAGGGCTCGAAATCATTTCTTACGCTGACAACTGCACCATGGCAACTGGCAACGACATTCCTGAAATGTGCAACCTCATCAACAATTACTTGCTTGTTCTGAACACTTTTTTCTCAAAAAAAAAAAATTGATGCTATCAGCGCCAAAGTCCTTCGCCATCCTGTTCACCTTCTTTAATAAGGAGTAAAACACACAACTACCAGTCCGAATGGGCCTGTCTGCACGCGAACAAGAACAAAAAACCGGTTTTTATATGTAGAATGAATTTTTCCTTGCCTTGCTCCTCACGAATCTTTCCTAAAAAAAAATTTTTTGTCCCGTGCAGACAGGCCCAATCGACAACCTTGTGTTCTTAATCCTTAAAGCTCTTGCCGGCAGTATATGGATATGATAAGGAAATACTGTTAACAACTTATCCATTAGTCGTCCCCTAGTCAACTAAGCGCGCCCACGTGGACAAATGGTCTCTACAACACCAAATGGAGACATATACAGACCTCTCAAAACGGAGCACTTTGCACTGTGACCGGCTATAATCTAATGTCTTGCCAAGACCATCTTCATCAGGTGACCGGCTTTGGTAGAGCCACGGTTGTTAAAGTTTTTTTTTTGCGGGATACTATATTTGATTTGGGCTTGCCGCCGAGATATACCAGGTTAAGGATTTACTTAATCTCTTTTAAGGGCTTAACGCGACCTATGTAATGATTTATGTTGTGAATTAAGTTTTTAATCTCGCATTTCAGCTAAGAGTCCTTGAAAATATAACTTCTCACCTGGCTTGATCCGTCCCGCCATCACCATGGATGTAGACGACGCTGTCGAAATTGAGGAACTTGACGAATCTCAGGTTCCCGAATGTGAACTTACCGAATTTCAAGAAACCCAACCCTTAAAAATGGAACGGTTTTCCCGCGATACTCCGCTTGACGAGGAAGAGGAAGAAATCCTTTTAAAAAAGTTCGTTAACGGCGAAGTCGAATTTCCGGATTATTACACGCGTGAAGTTCCGGACGATGAAATGTCCGAATATTACGAACTAGGAAATGATTTGAATACGCCTGAACCTGGAACCAGCTGCACGGCAGCCTTTAAGATTGAACTACTCAGCAATGCACGGGAATCGTTAAAGGGCAATTTTCAAGGACCGGCGGCCAATCGGAAACGACGAAACAATGCATTGAGTACTGTGCTACAAGGCCTTATGGGACAGGCGAATTTGTGTTTTGCACGCGGACAAGTAGACGTTGCGGAGAAACTTTGTATGGAAATCATTCGTCAAAATCCTTTGGTGGCCGAGCCTTTTATGACGCTCGCGCAAATATACGAGACAAAAGATCCGGTTAAATCGCTGCAATTCGCCACGGTTTCAGCACATTTATCGACGACAGATCGCGAGCAGTGGATACGTTTGGCAGAAACGCACATTGAACGGAAGAATTACGAACAGGCAAGGAATTGTTTTTCGAACGGTAAGTTCTGAGCTGGCTTTCTGTAAGGGAGTAGGCGAGTTTTATTTTTTAGGGTATCGTCTAACACTGGATCGGGCAAGATAATGGACTTGGAATCCCCTGGGTATCGTCGAGATACGTACCAATTTCAAGTTTCTTATATTACCAGTACTGGAGTTAGAAGGTGCCAAATATAGTGACTGTTGCCTATCGCCTTAGAGACTGCCAGCCCTGTTTGTTTTTTATCTTTAATTTTTCTACTTGTTCCTTTTTTTATACAGCTCTGAAATATTGCCCGAAAGACTATGACTTACGTTTGCGCAAAGCACAATTGCTGTCCATGATGGGCGAGGAAAAAATGGCGCAATTGTGCTACTACAAAGCATTGGAACTTATACCGCCCGAAAAGGCCAATTTTTGTCTAGAGGTAGCCCGGAAAGTTTCTAAATATTTCCACGAGTTGCAAAAACATCGAGAGGCAATGATTGCTATGCAACATGCCTACAAACTGGCACCGCACTTGTTTACAACAGAAGATCAGAATCTCTATCTAGAACTTTTGATGATGAATGAAGAGTATAGAGTGGCCTTGAAGGTTCTCACGGACAATACGGACGTTGAAGTTGCCATAGAAGAGGATAAAAATGGGATTATTGTTGTCGCCTGTGTTGTGCCCGACAATATGTTACCAGAATTTCGTATAAAACTAGCCGTCATATTACTTCATCTCAAAGCCTATCATCTACTCGACTACATATTGAATAACGTGTTGACACACATCAATCCCGAGTTTAGCATTGATCTGTATGTCGATTTAACGGAGGAACTTATCAAGGAGCAACGCTATGCCGAGGTTATAACTTTCCTAACACCCATTGTTGGCAGTACGAATTTCACTCCGCCGCCGTATGTGTGGCTTTGTTTTGCCGATTGTCATAGAGCGCTGAATAAAACCGAAGAAGCTATTCAAGCCTATTACAAGGTTGTTCAATCGGCACCAAACTGTTTCGATGCTCGGCTTACACTTTCCGCCCTGCTCAAGCAGCAGGGTCATTGTCGAGAAGCTATCAAAGTTCTGGAGCAAGATGCCACCTCGGATCCCATCGATCCACGCTTATTATACGAACGATGCTTAATGCTGAAAGAGGTTGGCGAGTTGGAGCAATATTTGAATGTCGGATATCTGTTGCTGCTACGGAATTCAATACGATTTTTGTCAAGAGATGAATTGTATTCGGCCGCTGTAACAGGGAATAGATGTCGAAAGGAATTCATCAAGTCCATCTTAGCCAGTAGGAAAGAAATAGACGGTGACGATACAGACGGCCCCGAGTTTATTGCATCAGACGGAAGTCTGACTACCGATGATGAGTATGCACTGTACAAAGATCTTGTGCAAACTGCCTATGAACTAAAAAAGTTTGGTATGATGGAAAAGTTGGCATTTACAGCATTGGTCTCGCCCACATTTCGGGATAAGTACAGTGAGATGGAAACTACCATTTTATTCTCCAGTCTCTACAATGACGATTCACCGATTGCATTCGAATATTTTCGCGCGCAAATTGTCAAAAATTTGGACAGTAATGCCTATTGGAATCTGTACAGTTTGATATTGCAAAAAGGAGACGATGTACGTTATAGACGATTCTCGCAAAGACTACAGCGACAAGTGGGCAATCCGCTGCTGCGTGTATCAGCCGCAAACTATTATCTGTTCACCGGATCGTACAAGTATGCACTCAACGAATATATGTCGATAACACGGAAAGTTAATGAGCCACTTACATTGCTGGCGATAAGTGTGATTCTAAATCAACTGTCTGGGCAAAAGAACTCGGCAAAGCGGGCGACAGGTCAAATGCATGCAACTGCTTTTATGAAGAAATATAGCGAGGAACGGTTAGGACCTGATACAGAACAGGAAGTGTATTATAATATGGGACGATTGTATCATAGTGCCGGGATGCTTCATATAGCCATTCACTACTATGAAAAGGCATTAGCTGTAACTGACACTGAGTTGATGCGAGAGCACGCAGATGTACTTTCGCTGAGACGCGAGGTCGCATTTAACCTGCATCTTATTTATAAGTCAACTGGTAATACTATAATGGCAAGGAAAGTTATAAGAGACAATATAGTAATTTAAATATATTCATATCATAACCAATTCTAATATAACTGTACGTTGAATGTGCGGGTAAGAAAAATTAACTTAAAAAAATAAATTTGTAATGATTTTTTAGATTGTAACCGAAAAGTATTTTTATGAATAAAAATCGATTAATTATGTATGTGTACTCTTACTATTTGCTGATATCACTTGTGCGTAGTTCTGCCGGACTAGACTGATAACGAATCACGACTCTATTTACAATAAATTAAGCAATTCTCTTCAAATATGTAAACTTTGATTCCACATAATAATACATGTTTGCCTATGATGGCGTGTGTGTATCACGTGAACAAAATGTATCGTTAGTATGTAAACACATTTTCAAAATGAATGCTGGATGCGTATCATACAAAACTGTGACGACGCACACGTTTTATTTGATTTATATTTTTCATTTGAGATATTTCAAGTTCACCATACTCTCTTTGCATCGCGTCGTAAAAATTCGATTTATACTCATTTTAAGTCGATGCGACTAGACTCGAGCAGAAGCCGAATTTCATTCATATCTACGATGTAATTATTATAAACAAATAAATGTTTTAATAGACATATCAATGTTTTTTGCGATGTATGTTAATTGAATTTATGAAAAAATAACATTGTAGTCAAAGACATAACTCCCGAGAGGAGAGGGTCCTACATTAAAATGTCTTTAGGCCATCACCCGATGCGCATCATATCTTATCTTGGGAGGATGTTATGAATTGTGCTTGTACCATTAATTTTTTAATATTGATTTATTCACATTGAATGGAAGTGATAATTCAGTTTTGCGTCACATTTGTGGAAATAGTACAATGAGAGACTTTTTATTGTATTGGAAAGGTGAGACAGTTAAAAAAAATCGCCAATCGCTCTTTTCTTTGTGCAATTGATAATAGAGTACGTGCTTAACATGTTTGATTTAGATTCTGTATTTTGACCCGCTTAAACGATCAGCCTAGCATATCGCCTTGATTATCATACAATGACCCCAAATAATAAAAAAAATCATTTTGATCAAGATATTAGTACGTAATATAGTTGTAGTATTCGTATTTACAAACAGGTCACGAATGTCAGTTAATTGAGAAAGTTAATATTTACTACGGCGTGGCGTTTAAGTTCTGCGTAATAACGATTTACAATTGAATCATATTTTTCTGATTATTTTTAAAAGGTTATTCCATATAATCATATCAGGAGATTCGTCGAAGTTGGGAAAATCGAAACGGTCTTAAGTGAGATCATCATCCGACAGAAAAATTCTCACTTAACCTCGTCTTCTGCTGGGGAAAAAGAAAGCAGAAATCTCTTCAGATTTCGAGAGTGCTCAGAAGAACGTTAATACACTAAGGCTTCATGCACACGACGCGAAAACGGCTCGCAAGCTCGACACATCGAAATGCATTGGCTCTTATGGGAAGCTCATGACGAGCGACAGCAAGCGAGAGCCATGCACAGTCAAAACACGGCTCGCGAGTTAGTTCAGTAATATCGTGTCGATTTAGTACCATTCCGTGAAAAAAATACCGAAGTTTTTTTCTCACTGTTTCTTTATGTATTATGGGGCGCTGATTCCGAATATGAACTTTGCACCCTAAAAAAAGTGCCGCAACCTTTAAAAAAGGGGGGAAAGGGGCGAATTTTTTCGGTTTTTTGCGATTATTTCAGAAACGGTAAGAGATACAGAAAAATGGTCTGAGGACGAAAAAAACTACATAAAATTATCTTTGCAATGATATATAACACATTAGAGTTTAATTGAATATTTCGGCGTTAGAATAGAACATAAATTAGAATATTTTCATTTTAGACCTTTTTTAAAAGCTCCATAACTTTTCAAAGAATGTTAGTTCAGCCGTAAAGTTTTGTATAAGTATTCACAACAAGTTTAAGATAATTTTAACGTAAACATTGAGTCGCTCCGGTCAAGGGCCCCCATTATCCCCCCATTTAAATTTTTCAAAACGGCATGTCCATAACTCCCCCCAAAATTGGAGCAGAGTGGTAAATTTTGGTATGCTGCGATTGGAGGTCATAGTCACCCCACCCACCAAAAATCAGCTCATTCGGATGAAAACTAACGGTACCTCCCATACAAAGTGACCCAAGACAACTTTGTTCTACAGTTTATAAAATGAGTAATACCTACTCGTACGTAGAACAAATTCCTGATGGGTCACTTTGTATGGGAGGTACCCTTAGTTTTTATCCGAATGAGCTGATTTTTGGTGGGTGGGGTCACTATGAGCTCCAATTTCAACAAACCAAAATTTAGCACTCTGCTCCAATTTTGGGGGGAGTTATGGATATGCCGTTTTGAAAAATTTAAATGGGGGGATACTGGGGGTCCTTGACCGGAGCGACTCAATGTTTACGTTAAAATTATCTTAAACTTGTTGTGAATACTTATACAAAACTTTACGGCTGAACTAACATTCTTTGAAAAGTTATGGAGCTTTTAAAAAAGGTCTAAAATGAAAATATTCTAATTTATGTGCTATTCTAACGCCGAAATATCCAATTAAACTCTAATGTGTTATATCCTCTTCGGACCCAACGTACACATATGTGTACAAATATTTGTTACTGTTAATTTTCATGATAGAATATTTTTTTTTCTTATAACCATGGTTTTTCAATTCTCTAACAATGATTGCGTGTTATCAAAACAGTTATAACGTCTAGACTTCGATAAAAGTTTAAGGAATGCAAATTATTTCATTGCAGTTCATTGCGACTTGACCGACAGCCGCTCTCTCTTCCGATTTCCGTTACTAAATTAACGTTGATGACAAATATCGCGATATTTCAAATCAGAAATTAAAGTTGACTAGTTCCTTGTTGTCCGTAAATTGTTTTCACTTCGATTGGTCTTTTATTTTTTAAATAACGGTGTTTGAAAAAGGTTTGTACACATATGTGCACATTAGGTCTCAATACCATAAATGAGATTACATTATCTTGTACAGAAATGCACATTGATTCTTAGCAATTGTACCAGATATGATTTTTATTTGGTTGTACAGTAAAACGCCATTGGTTCTGGCCCCTATCCGGACACATAGAAGTCCGGATGCGGATTTTTGGATTTTTTTTCTTACGCGAAGCTTGAAATTGTAAAAAAAATAATTTTCATTAATTCAATTCATTAATAAATGGGTACAATTACCCGGATTCGGGATGCACAGGAAGAACTAAAGTTCTTTGTGTTAGTTGTGGTGTCTTCCTGTGTGTTCTGAAAGATCGCAACTGCTTTTTGAATTTTCATAAGGAATGAATTCAAATTCTTACTTTTGCATCATTGAATTTCGTTTGTTATTATTAATTTGTTTTGTTTTTGTTTTTTTGAATATTAATGTTATTTTAATATTTTTGTGTAAAACTACATTGAAATACATATATATTTTAAATGTAATTCCCAGCTTTTTTCGTATCTACGTAACATTTGCAGGTGGTCGCTATGTGCGTCTACAGACCTAATGTACACATATGTGTACAAATTATATCTAATTATCTAGAATAGCTAAATTTTTCAAATCTTCTAAACTTATCTCAGAATACATATCTAAGCACCCTAAGTACGTTTTTACAAAGTTTTTTCAAATAATGTGCTCTCGGGACCGAAGAGGATATATCATTGCAAAGATTATTTTATGTAGTTTTTTCCGTTCTCAGACCATTTTTCTGTATCTTTTACCGTTTTGGAAATAATCGCAAAAAACCGAAAAAATGCCCCCCTTTCCCCCCTTTTTTAAAGGTTGCGGCACGTGTTTTAGGGTGCAAAGTTGATATTCGGAATCAGCGCCCCAAAATACATATAACAAAATTGAGAAATAAACTTCTGTATTTTTTTCCTGACGAAAATACGATATTATTGGACTAAGTCGTGTTTTCACATATCGTGCATCACTATCCGCAAATTCACGGCTCGCGAGCCGTGTTTCGACTGTGCACGGCTGTCGCTCGTCATGAGCTTCCCATTAGAGCCAATGCATTTCGATGTGTCGAGCTTGCGAGCCGTTTTCGCGTCGTGTGCATGAAGCCTTATTGTGTTTAATTGCCGATTGGCGATCATTTCGTCGATATTTAGCAGGATGCAGGATGACCAGAAGTGGATCTTGTTGAGTTAGACAGTGGCTGCATTCAGCGAACGAAAATGTTACAGAAAAGTGCTCTTCCAATTAGATTCTCATTCCGCATGAGGGCTTTTCAGCGGAGAAAGAGGTCAGTGGCGGGTCATTCTTGTAGCATTTGCAGTGTTTTCCCAGTGAATTTCGTTCGCTGAATGCAGCCAATCTTGCAGTATGCGAACCTTTTATATCGGAGACTTGAATATCCCCGGGTGTGAGAAATACCATTTGATTGTGGAGGACGAATCTTCTACATACAGTCGACGCCGCTTAAAGTAATCACTTTGGGATTTTCGCTATTTTGATAACAATAACCGATTATTGATTTTAAGCACGCAGTTCTTACCGATGATAAAAAAATGTACTTTTTAAGGCTGCTTTGTCACAGAAATTTCAATATTAGACGTCTAGATTAGATATTCCAGGAAAAGCTAGCAATGGACCGTAATGAATGCTTTGGCATCGAATTTTCCCTGGGAGAAGACATAACTACCCTTACCCCTGCCCAGCTAAATCGAATCATCGAAAAAAAGTTAATCTATCGATAATAGCACGGGCAAAAGCAGAAAACACGAATACCACTATGCCAACACTAAAGGTTTGTCATCGTAGAGACGACTCATTTGATGATCGTTCAGCGATCGCAGTTAAACCACCGGTTCTGAGACTATATGGGCATATTTTCTATACAGACATTAGGTCATAGTCGACACAAAGAAGGTAGCACCATTCAAAAAGTATGCAAATGTGGCTCGGATTTGGATGCAAAACTACGATCGCTGAGAACTATGCTCATACATGCGCGCTTTCGTCTTCCCTATCGTCTTCAAGCTCCGTTTCCACTTTCAAAATTGAACTTGTCACTGGCTGGGGTTCCAAACGGAACAGTTGCGTATGTTCCGCAGACATGTTTGCCATTGTGATCCCCTAACTGCCATTTTGCGGATCAGAAATCATCTCCAGTTTTTTTAATTAACACATTTCACAAAGACAGACAAAGGAAAAGGAAAGAGAAATTCCTGATCCGCAAAATGACAGGGGATCAGAATGGCAAACATGTTTGCGGAACATACGGAACTGTCTCGTTTTGGAAACCCACCCGGTGATTGCGTCAAAGGATCAGAAGAGATGAAAGCTTCATTCTATGCACAGCTGCTCATTATTTATCGTTAGATATGAATATGTGTCGCGGTTTTGGTCAGTACAGGTTAATGATCAATTCTTTGGTTAATAGTATAGAGTTGTTGACATATTCAACATTTGCAATCGCGTTCAAGAATGAATGCCTTTCTTCAATAGCGCAGACATCCCAAGTTTCAATTGTCAAAATGACGAAGACGAACGAAAATTGAAAAAGTCTAGACAGGCCCAGTGATCATCACATGAGTCGTCTTCTACGAACACGTACCTGAATATTCGTTAAAGACCAATCATTTTAGTATTGCCTTGATCGCATTGCAGGTCGAAAAGACTGACAGAGAAAGACAGCATCTCATTTGCTATAAATGTCAGCGAAAAATACTGTAGATTTAAAAAAAAAAATGGGAAAATTTTGATACTTAAGACATCGAAATATGATAATAACATTAACAGATGTTTTGATAACTATATGGATTTGCTTATTATCCAGATTAGATGGGAAACTTTTGTGTGTTTTCAAATGTGATCAGGATCACAATAACCGAATGATAACATTATCCGTGATTTTTTAAGCGTGGTCGACTGTAGTTGCTGTGCAGCGTGGAATTTATTCAGGGATACAGCTGCGATAAAAAAAAATCTGGATTAAGGGGTAGGGTAATCAACGTCCAAAAGTCTAAAGCCATTTAGATGCGATCCAAAGACAGTAAAAAAATCGTGAAGGGGGAAAAGCGGAAATGAGGTTGATTAAAAAAAAATTATAAAGGGGGATCAGGGAACTTATGTATAGAGCGTACTGGGGCTTTCAAAAATCCTATCCAAACTTTCCAATAATTCGGGACTTGATACTTTAGATCAGGCATGTCAAACCAGCGGCCCGCTGTCAGATCGAACCCACCAAACAAATTGATTCACCGGCGATCTGTAGACGATTTGCCAAAACGAGAAATTTGTTCGCCGGCGAACTCGTTTTCAGATCGCAAACAGATTGTCTGAGAACAATATGGTACCTCTATGGCAAATTGCCCTGGCAAACCGAAAGCAATACGCCAATATAATCCGAAAACGATGTGCCGCGGCGAACTGAATACGATACGCATTTAAGACTCGGTAGAAGTTTAGTCATTCCGAAGCTTAAATTATTTGCCTTTACGATTCGAAGAAGTTTTTCTATTACGAAGTGTAAATGATTTGCATTGCCCATTCGTAGAAGATGGATATTATTGGCTATTTAATGCCTGTAGCCAATTTTCATCACAATGAAGAAAAGTCTGATTTGAATTTTCGTCGCCGCCCTGAATTATGCTCCAAAGATACGCAGATTATTCGCCATGATGAAGAAAGTTCGTACTGACTTAGAATATTCTTCATCATGGCGTACTATTTGCGTAAAATCCGAGGATAGTTCGTCAAGTCGAAGCAAACTCGAATCAGACTTTTGTTCATTGTGGTGAAAGTTCGCCAAATTGTTTGGTGGGAAGCAGTGGCGGCTCCTCAGATGAGGCAACTGAGGCGGCGCCTCACCTTCATTTCCGTCGAGTTACAGTTTTTAATTTATCACAAAACATAATTCATCAAATATGATAAAATCCCTAAACTTATCTTTAAACTCACTTACAAGTTCCTTTACACAATCGTAAAATCCCTAACATAGTTTTTGTACACCAATTCATCAAGTGAGGCTATAATTTTTCCGCCGCACAATCCCGAACAACAACTCAACGCGTATCAATACATTCGCCCGATTCTCTATGGAAGAATGTACGGGGAAAAAACTACCACTGAGGCGAAACAAAAATCGCCTCAGCGTGTGTATCTGAACCGAAACAGTGCGACGATTTGTTCTCGCTTTGTTGTATGCTTTGCGCATTGAAATGTAGCTGTGCAAAATGAAGTTGAGATAAGAACTTACTGAGCATAGTTTCGGCTTTCTATTGTAGGTATTTTGGTTAAAATAGAAAAAGGAATATATTAGGTGATGTTGCTTGTTGCATATGATTTGAGGCGGTGCGCGGCAAAACTCGCTCCTTTTATTTTTCGTAATTTTTCAGAAACAGAAAAAAACGTTTAGCAAGATGAAAAATTATTGTACCATATTCGTTTTGCAATTAAAGGGAAGCTATATGCACAAAGATTGATTTGTAAAACAGAAATGTGATATTTATACCCTATACCCATAAGATGGTATAGGGTATATTGTTTTTGTTACGCCAATATTATGTAACACCTCAAAGGAGCCTCCGTAGGTATGGCAAAGTATATATATAAATGATCAGGGTCAGTCCCTGAATCGAATAAGCCATGTCTGTCTGTCTGTCCGTGTGTCTGTCTGTTAGCACGATAACTCCCGAAATAATGAAGCTAGCGGTTTGAAATTTTGCACAAATGTTTGTTTTGCTAAAATCTTGGACGGTATTGAAAATGGGCCAAATCGGACCACGGGTTCTTCTACCTCCCATACAAACTACCCCTCCTTGATATTTTAATTCGGCCATAACTTTCGGTTGAATATCGCTATCGACTTGAAATTTTGATCAATGTCTCATTCTGACATATACTTTGAGTTGATGGAAAGTGGAGAATACCCCTACCCCTACCTCCCCTACAAAGTTATATTCAGCCAAATCTTTTGATAGAATGTCGCGAAAAACTTCAAATTAGTATCAAATGGTAGCCGTTGGATGCCTTGATAAGATAATAAAGATGTACCAGGTGCGACCCAGCTACCCCTCCCTCCCCTACAAAAAATATGAAATTGAAAATTTTTGGTTTTGCGTGCCTTCTAGGTCTGTACATGGGTATAGGGTATACACTCATCGTGCTATTCGCACGATTAGAACTCGGTCTCGTTAATAATAACTTTCGCGTCAATTTCGAATTATAAATTGGAACAAACGAGCTTTGATGTGTCCTGGTGGAACCACATAGTTTTCTACCAAGTTGGTGGTGTATTTAGTTCAATTTTGTCCAAGAACGTGTCTAAAGACGAAAACAATAAACCCTTACCTAATAATATTAATGATAATGCAATATTTTCCATTTTCGGTAATAAAAACTTTTACTGGAAAGAGACAGTTTTAATGAGTCCGCTATGACAAGAAAAGAGTTTTGATCGAAACTGATGGAAGTAAAGAGTTTTGATAGGTACAATAAGCACACATTACCTGGAAGAAGTAAGTTTTGCAACGAACTGCAAATTTCAAAGCCTCGAAAAATATGAAAGAAATGTGTTTTCATAAAAACTGAGCTTACTAGCGTGTAGAGCAGAAAAAATACTTTCGAATGCAATTCATAACTCAAATTCGTAAAAAAAATGGAAGAAGCGAGTTTTGCTGCGCACCCCTCATTTTAAAAAGGGCAAAATCGATAGTTGTGTACATAGTTTTTGTCACTGTTCATTATTTCATTTTAATATGTTGACGCCCAAACTTTTCAAACTGATTTTGATTAAATACAATTCGTAGATCGGCCCTAAAACCACTTTTAGCCCGAGGAAAGCGAAGGGTATCCAAATTTCGGCCGCGCCCGAAATTAGCCTCGTTTTGTTTCGCCTCACCTATTTCCATAGGCACGAGCCGCCACTGGTGGGAAGCAACACAATGGGCCAGACTATACGAAAACGACCGTACGATCGAATAAATCTACGGTTCTTTTTGTTTGTCTGTCATTGTGAAATATGTAAACGAAAGGAACCGGATACTATTTCTGATCCTCAAGTTAGGGGATTAGAACGGGAAACATGTTTGCAGATCATACGCAACTGTTTTGTTTCGTAGCCTCACCCAATGTCCATCAACTTAACACAAATGCGTATGGTAAAAAATTGGAGGGGTTGAATTTAAGAATAAATAAAAGTTTATTTTGCACTTTTACTAAAACTCGTCAGGAAGTCGGTGGGTTAGGCAAGCTTAAACTACCTATGTATTTTAGAAAACGTCCTCTACATACAAAAAACAATTTACTGACGGTAAAATTGTTTCGTCCCGAAATTCGATTCAGAAAAAAAAGTTGTTTGATTTGCCGAACCTGATTCTGCTCCCCTTGACGGATCTGGACATTTTTTTCTTACTGTTGTAGGAAGAAATTCATTTTATTGTTAAAAGGTAAAAAAAAAATTTATTGTCTATATTTTTAGAATGTATAATACATTTTCTAAAATATTTATGGGAACGAAAATTTAAACTGACGCGAAATTTGTATAATTGTTGCAGATTTGAATTACATATTCCCATTCCTGGAAGCGATCTTCCATAATAATTGGCGTCCTTCAGCTTACCCGAAACCGAAAAGTCACTGTTTGGGTTTTGAGAGAAATCTGTTAAATTTAAACATATTCCAGAAATGTTAAAAAGTATGAACGATGTTCGGGAGATGATTTATTTGTGACAACGTTCGTTCGGCTTCTAAAGCATGCTCCATTACTTTCTGGATTGTCTCTGACTATAGAGCCCTGATTTTTATCATTATATTTTCTTTTAGTGCCGCAATTCCAACTAACAATTTCATCCCAATAATACTTCATACGATATTCTCTTCCAACAATAATAGCGGCACTTTAAAGGGTATAAACTCTGAATAATAGTCCAATAATGACATTTGGCGCCGTTTTCTAACTCAATAGAACCTTATTGTAGCACTAAATTATGCTTCGAAAAAGGCATACATCATGTGCCTTATATCATCATTTTCTCGCGTTTGCGAAAAAAATAATTCCCGCAGCTAGCATACAGCCCATGACTAACGCATTGCCTGTCCTACATATATTCAGCATTGTTCTTAAACACTGCAAAGGGTTACTAGTTGCTTCTACAGAAATGCTTAACAATTCTCCTTGGCCGGTTTCTCATAGTCATAACTAGAGACCGGATTATATGCAAATGCATATGCATTTGCATATAAGTTTCATGCAAGATTTCAAGGATTTCTATTCAAGAAATTATGTATTTCAGAGCATTTCATAAGTGTCAATTCATTAAAAAATCACAAAGTCCATTCTTCCATAAAACTACGGTTAACAGTTTATTGGATGACCATACGAATGTCACACTATAAAAACGAAACCAACTGTGCTATAGAAGAATATATGCATGTGTGTGAATTAACTTAGAGAGACTATTTGCATGTGTGTGCTGCATCATCCAATAAACCATGTGTTGGAGTGTAGTATTTAAAGGAGTATCTTTTTAGGTTACCGTTTAGAGACAGTTTTATCGAAGTCTTATACCACCATCTTTAAATTTATTCCATAATGATCATAGAAGCTTTCCGGAAAATGCTTTAAGGATGTTTTATCGGATCAAAATATTTATTTAAGCGATGTCACACGATAAATTGATTTCATGGTACTATATGATTGCTACAGTGTGAAGTGCTTCTTTAAAGCTAACGAATTGTTGCTTGGGTTTGAACAATATATAATCGTCAATTACTATAAAAACAACCAATCTTTGGCTGGACTGGAACCAACTAAAATGTGTTTTCCGTGCTCTAGAGTGCTAATAAAGACTGAATAATAAGTCTTCTCTTTCATTTTATATTGCATATTTTGTCATTTTAGTTGCATATTTCAAAGGTTTATTATGCATATTTGCATGCTTATTTCAGCCTTTTTAAGTTGCATATAATCCGGTCCCTAGTCATAACTCTTATCAAATGGTTAGTCTTATCGTATAGAGAAGACACACACGATTTTCAGAAAAATTTGCCGTTATATTGAATTGAGTTTTTGTTTATTTTGTATATCTACATATGCTATGTTTTGCTTATTTACGCCGTTGTATGAAATTGCGCAATGATATTTTTAATCTCAAATGATAGAGTAACCAAGCAAAATATGGCATAACTACGCAAAAAGAACAAAAATGCAGTTCAATATAATGGAAAAGCTTTCTGAGAATTGTGTGTGTCTTCTCTATACGATAAGACTAACCAGCCGACAGGTACTAGATAAGATAGATAGATAGATAGAGTTTATTTCATAATTCTTAAAATAAAGAGTTATGAGAAATCGGGTCAGCTCTTCTTTAAAGGATACAAATTGGACTCTTAGCATGTGTCCATTTTTATGAAAGTGGCTTCTAACGCTATATGCAATTATGTGGCCATCTCAATTTTTAAAATTAGATACTGGAGTTTCCTTTTACAGTGAATAAACTTTTTATCTAAGCTATTAAAATTATGTTGATCAATATCTAAAGTTAAAGGAATAAAAACAGGCTTTTCGTGCTGTCGGCTTACGAAATGTTCTATTCCTTTTTCATTACGCATACGCATAAATACAGTAAAACTTCCCTATAACGGACACTTACGGGGAATACAATTTTGTCCGTTATAGAGAAGTGTCCGGTATTAAGAGAGAATGATACCAAGATGAAGAAAAAAACAACAAAGGAAATTTCAGATTATCACACGTTTATTTAGAATGTGCCTTCTCTCTATGAAGTGGACCGGAAATGGGGATGTTCCCTCGCACGACAAATCCATTCGAAAACGGCTTTGTCTATTGGCAAGCCAGCCGTTTTTGGAAAGGCTCTCCGGGTTCCATCATTCCCATGTTTATCGTAATCTTTCAAGAAGTCCTTTTTGCGTTTTAAAATTTCGCTTACTGGCGTTTTTCCTATATGAAATCTCGTAGCTAACGCCCGAACACTTAATTTATCGCGCTCCTTAAGCTGAATAATTTCAACTTTTTCTTTTCTTTCTTTAAACAAGTACTAAAAGGGGGAAAGCTGACAAGCAGAAACTTCTTTTTTTGTTGAAAATAATTTTTTTAGTAAGTACATAGTGTCCGCTATGGAGAGAACATGCAGCAAGGGAAAATCAACGAAAAGGTTGTCCGCGTCCGTTGTTAAGAGTGTCCGCTTTATAGAAGTATTCAATGTCAAGAAACACAAGGAACGTTGCCGGGGAATCAAAACTTGTCCGTTATAGGGAAATGTCCGCTATTGGGAAGTGTCCGTTAAGGGAAGTTTCACTGTATTTTCAAATTGACGAGCAAGATAAAGCCCCTTAGAAGAAATTTTCGACCTACCCCAGCAAACAATTTCTATCGTCCGCGATACGAATTCAATTCGCCTAATAGAAAACATTTCTCGAATTTCATATCGTTTTCGGATTAAAGGCGTCACTCCCTTCGTGAAGGAATAGTGACCGATATTAATTCGCCAGGATGATAATTTGGCAATAATAGACTAATACACAGAAAAAGTGAAAAAAATTTATCTATTTTTTCTATTTTTCCCTTTTTTTCTAATTTTTTTCTTCTATTTTATCCTTAACTTTTTTTTACCTTATTTTAACTTTACCTTTTTACACTTTGCTTCTACTGGGAATCGAACCGGGCACCTATCGTTTCGTAGTCCTACGTCCTACACCTGAGCTATCTAAGATTACAAATTATGGGAATAAATTAGTAGTTTTATTTTTTGACAATTTCATCATTCTCTCGTTGTGAGGGATTACTATTTTATCATCCTTGCAACAATAAGACGATATTTCGTTAATAGGAGTCGCATTCCTGACATATTGATGACAATAAAATGATTTTTCGTCGGGGAGACAAGTCTACGATAAATTTTTCATTTGAATAATATCGCTTTCGAATCATTTTTGTGATTTTTCGAAAAAATCGATAAAATTGTTTGCTGGGACGTCTTTGTGTTTTTATTTAGTATGTGTGAATTGCGATTGTGTGGAAAAAAACGGTGACACTTTTTTTTGTTGCTGCCTACTCTGGTTTAACGAATAGAATGTGTTGGCATGGTTTCTCCGTATCACACTCCGAATTTAGTTTCACGTTGACGTAAAAACCAAACTATTTATCCGATTATAGCGCGGTTAGTTTTATTTTTTAGGTAAATTTGTTGGCTGTGAAAGCTATCTTGACGTTGACGATATTTTAGCTACTATAGTTTTGAAAATATTGGGGCTTAAGTCGTGCAAGAATTTTTTTTTAATCTTCAAACGCCTGTGGCAGCTAAAGGGTTAAGAATTGGGGTATGTTTCGTACAACTTTTTTGCTGGAAATCACGGTGCGTTTATGCGGTAGTTTCCGGACACCCTGCATATTTGTACTATGTTTTTAATTTTTGTTTATTATGTAAATTAGAAAATAGAAATTCCCCCCAGTAATGATTTTTATGGTGAATCCTGGACTTCCAAATTCTGCAAGGTTTGCATTATGTATCATGGAACCATTGTTTATATCAGGCAATAACGGTAATGCAGTTTATAGCGTTTTTACTCAAACAAACTGTCCGATCATCCCCGTGAGTATTGCACGCCGAAGACGAAACACCCTGTATTTATACAGATTCAATCCGAAATGACGCACATTTTTTTCAATACGATAAGAAAGCTCTAAATAAATTATTACATGTTAATCATGTGATTTTCGTTTTATATAGTTACATTGATTTTACACAGGCTCCGGTCCAAAGTTCAAATAAATTAGAAATAAGCATACTCATTCTTCCTACATATATCGCATTGTTTTACATTTATATACATAAAATATGTATTACTATCAATATTTTAAATTACGTAGATTCGTGATTTATAATTCAGTTATTACGCATCGCATCAACTCTTGTGTACTCGTATAATAATAATAAATATATTGACTGAATTCGTTTCAAATAATGTAATAATGTACGCAAGATGTCTTGTCGTCTTAAGGGTGAACGTGACAAATATTTCCATTAAAATTCCACCAATGGCAAATTCATCGAATGATGATGATGACTTTGAATAAGAATTCCGCTGACCCCAATTGCTCTATCAGTTCATTGATAAAATTTCTGGAAAAATTATGTTGATGTCTGTCGAATATGTTGGAAGATTCCATATGTTATTGTAATTTATAGATGTTAGTTGATATTATTATTTTCTAGTATGTATATGTAATTGTACAACTTGAGGATTACTCAGTCGAAAGATTATCTGTATCGTTACCTTCTTTAATATCTCGAAGAAAAATATTATTTCCTTTATTTTTGCCGAAGTTGTATCGTCTTAAGAGGTGGGTCACGATCCAGAATGAGTGCAATTTTTAATTCCAATAAAATAAATAGGTATAATTCAGTTATCAGTAGATGTGAGGTAGATAGCACATCCTTCTTGTGAAAACGAGTAATGATTAAATTTAATGTTTTTCGTCATTATGGCGCATTTTCGTAGCAATAGGGATGCTAAATTCTATAAAACATCCTATTAGGTTTCAGTGCGTTTTATTAAAGCATAATAATTTACAAATATGTATAACTTAAAAAAAAAGTCGATTCAAAAAATATATGATTCAGTTACAATATTAAATTGTATTTGAAAAACATTTGCTGAAAGATGTATTTTTTTAAAAATCTTGAAATGTCTATAATTTAATGTGTTTTATTAATTTTTCATTTTAAATACTGGGCGATGGATCTACTTAGAAAGGAAGTTATTTAAAATTTAATTTTTCAATGAATAACGTAAAGTCGATACTCTTGAAATTCAGTGATAATGAAAATACTATGGTATTGTACGTATTTGCAGAATAGTGAACTGTTGTATTGTTGTTGCAATGCAAAAGGCATTAATGGCCATTTTGTTTCTTATTTATAATAGTACTGCAAAAATTTTGATACAGTCTTATATCTTCGGTTATAATTAAACTATGGATGGATGACAATTGCCATTACAATATTTTAATTTTTTGTAATGGAGCAATTGTCTAAAGTGTACAGAGAGCATTTAAAAAATCGACACATTTTTAATGAACCAATTGGTCGGCATTCTTACAGCTATTAAGTTGTTCGTTTATAGTATCTATTAAAATTAAATAGTATATTTTGTCCATTTAATTTTAACATTTTTCTCTTCGCTAATCTAAAGCCTAAAGGTATGCCTAAATAATATACATATATTTTCAATGAAGAAATGAAATAATGAAATTTTGTGGTAATTCTATGAATTAAGTCTATTAGTGTGCGTTACAGAATAAAGTACATCAGGAAGGAGCTTATTGACAAAAGTCATTGTATATTGCAGGAATATTAATCATTCGTTATGATTTCGATTCGATCGGTTGAGTTGTTGTTGTAAGCGGTGCACACCGATAAACGTAGGCCGATATTGATACGTCATCTTCAGCTCGGGCACAATGTTCTGATACTGGACATTGGCATCTATAAATTAAAATAAAAAACAAAGTTGAATAAAAATGTATAAATAAAAACTGCCATTTAAATAAAATTGTAAACACATTTTACAGATATTAGTTTTTAGATACATAAGGGAATCTTTTTAAATTTTTAAAGTTATTTTGTGGCCTGTTATATTCATGTATGTTGCTTAACTTCAACGCAACAGTGGAGTAGGGGAGAGAAGGGAATAAAATTATGTGTTTTTAAGTAACCACATAACTATTAGATTTTGACAATTCTTGAATATTCTAAGAATCAACACAAACGTGAGAACAATATGAAATGTGCTTATTGTTAAGTTTACAGGGGAAATGAGGTAGTTTGTTACATAATGTGCATATTTAGAAGTTACCACCACCAGCTTAAATGTGAAGTCCATTAATTTATGATTGAACTTTTCTTTTAAATTACCTGAAGTAATATTCATATCTGTTCATTTTTAATACTCGGAATTGAAATAATACTGTTTGAAAATTCTGAGATCCTTTGATGTAGCCACTTACACTTGGTTTGTTGGAGAAGCGCGATGTGATACATATTGTTGATGGATCCACTACGTTATTTTCTCTTTGGCTTATAGAAAGTACATAATCCAATTCATTTTGTAAACTACTTTTTGTACTACATTATGTCATATTAGGCATACAATACAGCTCTATACTAGCACGATTGACTTATTTTGGTTTTATTTCCGATATATGTGTACATCTATATTCGTAGGCGGCAATGGAAATATCATCGTTTGCAAAGTTGCAATAATATTCATCGGGACATGTACATCTGTGAGCAAAATAATATATGTTTTTTGTTATTTTGATGTAGGTAATCACATTGATTTCAATATTTCGAATAGACTGCTTGACATTTTTGTCATTCCATCACTAAACTTCAGGTTTCATTTGGAGGTGAAGCACCATCCCTATACTATAATAGATGCGCCTTTTACGGGTCCCGAATGGGACAGAATAACTATAGCTCTCCACACAAATCCTGTTCAGGATGTGAAATTTGTATGGAAAAAGAGGAAAAAGGCTAATTTCGGGCGCA
Organism: Microchrysa polita; assembly: GCA_949715475.1. NCBI lineage: Eukaryota > Metazoa > Arthropoda > Insecta > Diptera > Stratiomyidae > Microchrysa > Microchrysa polita. The sequence continues at coordinate 124,446,649 of OX454415.1, read as the reverse complement.
GCCTAAACTTGGATATCCTTCACATTCTCGAATTCAAATTCTTTATTCGACCAGTTAATTTTAAAATTAAGTACATTGAAGTGAACAGTTTTCTTAAAAGTTAGAGATCGAGAACTAGCTCATACAACTATAGGCTAAGATAAATTAGGTAGTGTAACAGTTACAAACCGAATGTAAAGGATAAAGTGTAAATATTGAATATAATATTCTTTTGGGTTAGTAGTTAGTGTGTCCACCTTTAGGCGGACATGTCCTGCTTTTGAACTCCGTCTGCTTTTTGGTCAAAATGTCTCCCTTTCAGTTCATAGCGGACAAATACTAGTTCTAATTGATAAATGTAGAGTTTGATGAAAAACCAATAAATTTTACAGGACTTGTTGGTGGTAATTAAACTAGTAACATTCTCTTCTCTTACTTTTTGGCACATTTTTAAAATGCAAATTCTAAGGTGTTTGAATGTAACCCTATCCAATCGAATGAATTGAGAACGTATCTATTTTTATGTACGTAAATCAATTGTAACCTCAGCAGGATGGAGTCTCCTTTTGGATCTCGAAGTTTTGTAATAATATTTGTGCAAAAATTGGTAAGTATGAGGTTGATTTTGTACAAAAACTGTAGTCTTCAAAATGTTGAATGCTCTGTACAAAATATTAAGTTCATTTTTCGCATACAAAATTTTGTGGCAACTTGTGGAATTCGATTTTTTAAGGAGCTAGGACGAGGAGAATAATTTATGATTAGGAAACCCTAAATTGACTAAAGTTCCCTCTAGATTAGGCGCCAAATGGCTGCGCGTCCAAAAACTGGCATCACGTGCAGCCATTTGGCTGCTACTTAGCATCCACACTAGCAGCCAAATGTAGACAGAAAATGACATAACCAAAATATAATTTTGGTGATTTTTTTAAATTCAATTATCAAAATCGGACTCTGCGCGTTTGTATTATTACACGGCCATTCAAGAATTATTAATTTTCACACAAAAGAACGAACAAAAGTTGGAAAACTGTCGCTTTGAATTTGACAAGCGGTTGTCAAAGCGGTTGGTTGAGTTGCCATATTGAATATAAAAACTGGACGCACAGCCAAATGGCGACATGTTTGGATGGAATGACAACAGCCATTTGGCTGCATGTGTCGCCATTTGGCGACTAATGTAGATGGACCTTAAGTTTGGCCCCCTATTTCAGCTAACCAGATGACCTAACTGGTAGTTTGACGTAGCTTTTCCCAATAATGTACATTTAAGAATAAAAAATTTCAACATCATGGCTGTAGTGAGGAATTTTCTTCGGGCGTGGATGACGGAAGCTGTCAATTTCTACCCAACATGGCGTTTATAAGGACGTTTGTACATTGTTATGTGGGAAGCATTTTTACTATGATCAATGGAGCAGACCGTTCTTAGGCCAAATCCAGCCTCCCGGCCAAAGCCATGTATGTCGGACGCAACATGGCAGCGGATTGCCGAACGGAAAGAGCTTAGGGTGGGTCTAGCGTCAGCAACAGACGAGAATCGTCACAACATTGAGCTCCTGTACCGTTCGAAAGCTCGGGAAGTCCGACGTAGTGTACGCCGTGACAAAAGAGTGTATACCAACTCTCTTCTTGCTACGGCAGAGGAAGCTGCACGGAATAATGATTTAAATACCGTTTACAATGTCATCAATGGAGTATAAAGGTGGCCGTAGCTCCTATCAACACCCGGTGAAAGATAGTCATGGAAGGCTACTTATCCATACCGACGATCAGTTGAGGCGATGAAAAGAGCGCTTCGATGCAGTTTTAAATCGAGTGACTGATGGCGAGGTCCCCCCTTATATTGATAATTTAGCTTCCCGTCAAAACGCAGGTATACCATCAACTCCCCCAACGAAACAAGAAATTGAGGACGCAATTATGTGCACTAAAACGTGGCAAGGCTGTTGGGCTCGACGGCATTCCAGCCGAACTTTACAAAGCAACACCGGGCTTAACAGCGGAGTTGTTGCACCCTCTCATTGGTAGAGCGTGGAATATAGAATCTTTTCACACTGAATGGAAGGATGATTTGTTTGTCAAACTTCCAAAAAAGGGCAGTCTTACAGAATGCAATAATTCGAGGGGTATTTGTGTGTGATAATCTTGGAGAGAATCAAGCTCTACTTAGAAAGTAAAATTGATCAAGAGCAGGCTGGGTTTCGATTTGGGTTTTCTTGCGTGGACACACCAACACCTTGCTGATTGTAATTGAGAAATGCGTCGAATATAGATCTCCGTTGCACATGCTCTTTGTTGATTTTGAGAAGGCTTTCGACAGTGTGAACCGAGAATGTATCTCGGCGGCCTTGCGCAGGAGGGGTGTTCCAGAAAAAATTGTGGCTATAATTAGGGCAACATACGTCGATGCAAAATGTCGCGTACTCCATAAAGGTAAGGTGTCTGAGGGTTTTGAAGTGGAAGCGGTGTCAGGCACGGTTGCATCCTATCACCCATCCTGTTTCTTTTGGTGATTGGTGATGCTCCATGCTCCATGTAGCTTTGCCAGATGAACGTAACCGTGGCATTCAGTGGACTCTGAAATCCCACCTACAACATTTGGACTATGCTGATGACATTTGCCTACTCTCGCATAAGATCATGGATCTGAGTGAAATGGCTCTGGATCTCGAGAGAGAGGCAAAGGATGTCGGGCTAAAGATTAATACCAGCAAGACCAAAATCCTTAGCCAGAACCCCACTCTTCCCATAAGTATCAATGGACAACTTGTTGAACAGGTAGACGAATTTGTCTATTTAGGTAGCAGTGCAACAGTGCTATTGATGGTGGCACAGATCAAGACCTCGTTCGCCGCATTAACCGTGCCAAGTGTTCCTTGGGCATGTTATCCAAACTCTGGCAATGCAGTGTTAAAACCAAACTGGGGCTGTTTCGATTTTTTTTTATTCCGAAAGAATTTTGAATGAAGATCTTCTTCGGCGTACGGGTCAAATACCTATCGACGAATTGATTCGCAGACGAAAGTGGCAGTGGATTGGTCATACGTTGCGTTGTGATAACTGCATTACTGGTCGCGCTATGCGATGGAACCCCTTATCACAACGAGGACGACAAAGGGGTCGACCTAAAATCACGTGGCGCAGATCTGTGTATAAGGAATGTGCGTCTTTGAGAAAGAACTGGGGCCAAATACGTTACATGGCCAGATACCGTACGCGATGGCGAGTAACTTAATAGTAATGGAGCATATGGGTCCAGCCAGAATTTCCTCATCGGAAATTCGCAAGCAGATTTTTCAATTTGTAGGGTACTGAAGCAGTCACATTTGCTTAAAAATGTCAAGGTCCTACATCAGCATCTCGTAGTAGAAATTTGTGAAAGCAAATCGGTCGAGTTCCTGATGCTGTCATGCTGTCCAGATATTTTTTTATTTTTGAACATTTGATTTTTTTAACATTTCATTTGACAGTAATTACGGCACCTATATTGCTCAGAACCTTAAAATGTATAAACATTTTTTTTGTGGAATAGATTGCTTGCTTTTTTCAGTCAAAACCACTTTCTACATTATTCCTAGTTTTGGAGTTTTACGAAACCCCTGAGAGGTACTTACGAAACTCGAATGTTCCACGGAACCCCGGTTGTGAAGCACTGTACTATACCAACTAATTGTCCTAGCATTTATTGATTCATACAGGGACGATTACTCGTATATCTTATTTAGTCCCCATCGGCTTGTTAATCTTATCGTATAGACTAGACGCACACCATTTTTCTAATGATTGTACATTGTATTGAAACATTATATTTGTTTGCTTGGCATAGTTGCGTCATATTGCTACTGTATATACAAACTAGAAAAAAAAACATGGTGTGCGTCTTGTCTATACGATAAGACAAACCAGCCGACAGGTACAGGATAAGATGTTCGAGCAATCTGCCCATAGTATAATTTTATAATTCTATTAGACGAGATAGACTTTTCAAATTAATGTTCTTTTATATAGCAATGGAATGATACGATGTTTAAGTTTATAAAACTCACATACATTTTTAAAGGCAAGCAGACCTTAATTTAAATATTTAAAATTATCTGTATATGTATGTACTTACGCTGTATGTGAGTCCTCTAAATGTCTTGTTTGTTTATTGTAAACATACCATCCACATCTAGCCCCGGGTTTACAAATATTTTCAGGTGATCTCTGTAATGGATGAACACAATAATTAATTTGTTAAAATGTATATGATGATAAGTTTTGAATTGGAAATTTTCTATAACACTGTTTTAAAAACTAGGCGGGAATTTAATGGCGCTGTATTTGAGAGATACAGCCAGTGGCGCTTTCGTTTGGGGAGCATATTATGAACCCCCTACATGTAAAATATAACCTCACTAAATATTTTCATGAAATACAATAGCGAGGTTTTTTTCGTATCGCGGGTAAATCTCACTCGAAAAAAACGATCGCGGGTAACATCCCGGTTAAGACCAAACAGATGACATTTGACAGTTTATGCGCATCTTTGACTCACCTTAGTCGGCTTATTTTTTAGATGTGGTGGATTTGATCACAAAAGATGATTATTTCTTTGCAAAATCTTTTCTCGTGATGAGAAAAACCCTCACATTTGGTTTGAAAAAACAAATTCCCTCATATTTCCCTTATGCGTCCGCCATCTTCATTTGATTCATCTAAGTTCTATCCCGTGTAGGTTAGTTGCACGCGTGAACTTTACCTGGGTAAGTGTCATTTTTTTTATATGAAGTTCTACCCAAACCTGCACGGGATAAACACAATAAAACGTGCCTAATATGAATTATAGGGCGGAATTCATAGCCCCCACTTATACTTAAGGGAATCCTTATTAATTTCTTTACTCAGCTTACCAAGAGTTATGACTAGAGCCCGGATTCTCGTGCAATTGCACGCTAATGTACGACGTTGCACTTTTTAGGGTATATTGCACGAAGGTGCACGGGTTTTTGCATGAACACGCCCATTTGAATTTTTTAACCCTCTTTCATAACATTTTGCCGAAAATTATGGAATCTGGATGTGCATGTTCGATAGATAGAGAAGAGAATAAATGTATTGAAAAAGAAAACACAAGTGGAAAAACAATAAAACTAAACAAAATTTCTTCAAATGATTTTCGGTCAATTTTACAGTTGTTGCTTGTAGAGTGCATGTTAATAAGTGGTGGTTACCTAAACTTAAATACATATAGGAAAATCTGCCGCTATGAGTCGGCATACATTATCCAATCGATTGAACAATCAAAACTGATTTCTGTGGAGACATTCTCTGTGGAGAAAACTCATTTCCTCTAGCAAATTCGATTGTGGAACCTAAAAAATCAGCTTTCACAGAAATGAGCTTTGATTGTTTAATCGATTGGATAATGTATGCCGACTCTGTGAGAAGGATTCATTCACCAATTAGATAATCCCGAAGGTTGTGCGATGGATCCTAAACAATAAATATATTCCACGATTTTGCTAGTTTCGTGAATTTTAATGCACTTTTTCAATTTTCTACTGTACGAAAATCCGGGGTAATTGTATCAAACAAAAGAGAAAATACCTAAAATTCTTTTTTACTCTAACAACGTGAAAATTTCCGAATTCTGTTTTGCAGTGTGAAGAAAGTTTTCGTTCTCAAAAGAATTCGCTGTAAGCCTTTACCTTTTATTATATATGTATATTATTTAAATCTAAAAAATAACCTAGATTTCCCATAACATGCAAACCACCCGATTCCAGCCACCCTATTATTGTATGCTTTTCTTAGGCTTAAGGTCCATCCAGACTGATCGCCAAATGCTGTCATTGCATCCAAACTGATCGCCATTTGGGTGTGCGTACAGTTTTGATATTCAATATGGCAACTCAACCAACCGCTTGTCAAATTCAAAGTGACAATTTTGCAACTTTTGTTCGTTCTGTTGTTTGAAATTGAATAATTCTTGAATAGGTGTAATAATTCAAACGCGCAGAGTCCGATTTTGATCATTAAATTTAAAAAAAAATCACCAAAATGAAATTTTGGTTATGCCATTTTCTGTCTCCATTTGGTTGCTAGTGTAATGGCTGTTCGTGATGCCAGTTTTCGGACGCCCAACCATTTGGCGATCAGTCTGGATGGACCTTTATACATTCACATTATGTACAAATGTGCATATTTTGCAGATATGGTAGCCATGAAGCTGTATCCACGTTGACTCCAATTGGCAGCTCGTTATAAAACTCGCATCGACAGCTGCCATTTGACAGCTACTTAGCATCTACACTAGCTACCAAATGGAGCCCAAGAATGACAAAGTCAAATTTTCATTTTTGGAGGTTTTTTAAGTTTAACTATCAAAATCGAACTCAGTGCGTTTAAATTATTATTAGGTCATTCAAGAATTATACCTATATAATTTCACACAAAAAAGAAAAACCAACCAAAATGACCACCTAAAACTATTATTCGATCAATCGCTACGAAATCAATCGATTCTATAACAAATATAATCTTACTCCAATTTTGTATTCAATTCAATTGAAACCTAAACAATATCTTCCTATTTATTAACATTGTATAGACTATAGGTAATAAACAACAAAAATGACATCATCCCCTTGCTTCTCAGAAGGGACATACATATTTTGCCTAACATCATAGACACATACTCAGAAATTCACCCATTGATTGTTGCCGACATCGTATCTTCTATGGTATCTATTAACAGTAGAGCATGGCGCTTAGATAAAAAAAGACCTTACATAGTTTTATGAGAACATCTTTTCTGATGCAATCTTTTCGGAAATTTCTCGATAACCACTGAGGTAGGTAAACTGTGTGTGTACATTAAAAAAATTATGAATGTATCATACTAAGCATTCATTACGTGTCGTGTGTGTCTCAACTTGCATGCGACATTCATTCATAATTTTTTTTTTCAGTTGAAATTTTGGCGGTGTTATAACACAACAATGAGAGTGTGACGATGAAGAGAAAGATGTCCTTGCTGGGTGGCGAAAATATGATATGTAGTTTTGGTTTTCGTAGTGTCATTGAGTAAATAAATTCGAGTAGGTATGTTTGTTGACCTTTAGGTTCATGAGTCGTTAGTGTAATTTGTTCGAGATTTAATGGATTTTAAATGGAACACCGATTAAAGTCAAATAAAAATATTTATGAGTGGAACTACATATACAGCGTGTCCGGAAACTGCCGCATAAACGCGTCGCGTCGGATTGTGATTCCTCATATGATTTCCAGCAAAAAAGTTGCATGCAACATACCCCCTTAGTTTAACCCTTTAGCTGCCACAGGCATTTGAAAATTTTTGAAAAAATCATTTTCTTGAGAGACTTAAAGGACAATATCTCCAAAGCTAGACCATATAGAATAGTGATTATTACAGCCAACAAATTTACCTATAAAATAAAACTAACCGCACTAAAATCGGATAAGAAGTTTGGTTTTTACAAAACTTCAAAGGTAATTTTTGTGATTTGACCAAAAACAATATGTTTTTCCATCTAAATTTTCTCTAACTTCTGCTAAGGAGAGGTGCTTGTACGATTCTTTTCAAAATTGGCGCATAGTCTTACGATCATATCTTTCTTACATCATTTTATTCTAGCTCCATTATTTCTAACAGTTTTTATACGTTAAGTGTAGAAAACTAGGTTTATTTTAGCTCGAATTCAATACAATTCAATTCACACTGCTCCTAAAGATCTGCAATTGGTAAAATCTATGAAGAAAAAAGTATGTCGTTCTGTAAAAACCAAACCTCTTATCTGATTTTAGTGCCGTTAGTTATATTTTTTAGGTAAATTTGTTGGCTGTAATAATCATCTTATTTTGCTATTCTAGCTTTTGAGATATTGAGATTTTAGTCGTAATAGAAAATTATTTTTTCAAAAATATTCAAATGCCTGTGGCAGCTAAAGGGTTAAGCTAAGGGGGTATGTTCGTACAACTTTTTTGCTGGAAATCATATGAGGAATCACAATCCGGTGCGTTTATGCGGCAGTTTCCCGACACCTTGTATAAATTCGTCATTTTGTTTAGATAACTAAAATCCCCACCAACATCACTGATTTAAAATGAAAAACAACAAAATGCACAAATTAATGAATATGTGTTCAAAATAGGTTTTGCATATGGGGTTTTAGCATTCCATTTCAACGTTATACATTTATGTACTTAAATTTAAACAACAACGTATGCAACATTCCAATCGAATTTCGTCAGCATAAATTTATATGTCAGCTTTAGGATAGTTTACTACCTACCTTAATACTAACAAGTTCATTCATGATAAAACAAATTAAAAAAAATTACATTAATTCCACTCGATCAAACAGCATATTTGTAACAAAATTAGCATAAATTTATTGGCAAAATCTGAAATACTCAATGCATAATATAGAAGGTATCTATGGTGTTTTGCATAATCAGTTCCAAGAAGTTTTATTCACCAAATTATATGTGACGGCTCTGCTTTGTACTATGAATAATATATGTACTTAAGTGTGTGTAGCTATATACTAGCATTTAGATATTTTATTTTAAATTTACGTCAAACATTAACATAAAACTCCGACAAAGAGAGTCTCGGTTAAATGTTTTCGTTTATTAATTCCTAAATTCTTGTTTGTTGCTTTTGTAGCATGATTATACAAGTGGACTGCTAATTACACAGTTCGACAGAAAGAAAAATGGATCTACACCTGACACTATTTCTACTTTACGATAATCGTAAAAAATGTAATTTTCTACAACTGCAAGCATTTTGTCTTGTTTTAATTACCAAAAAAGTTTTAAACCGAGGGTGAATGTCATCTTAATTGAATAGGGGTACAGTATAATTTTTTAATAATAAGATACATATGAAGAATAGTCAAAAATAAATAAAATCTTAATTTAAAAATCAAAAATGTTTTGTTCAAATTTCGACTATATATGTATATAGGTAAACCATCACAATATTTTAAGATCTATGGTATACATATACATATGTAGTATTAACACGACTTAATTCTAGCGATTATGCAAATTAAATCTAAACCCATCCACCGTGAATCGATTCGCATTGAATGTGGAGATTTCCATAGACGCTTATGGACATTTTTTTCACTATAATGCGCATATCAACAACTAAGCCAGACATCATGTCACCAAAACAAATAGTCATTCATTAGTATGGAAGGGACTATGGAGTATCAATATCAATTGCGGTCGCGTGTCGGCGTGTTACATATGTAATGAACATTGGAACATTACGCTATCAGCTCTCGCAAGAAGAATTTTCTTGTTCTTCTTATCGACACTAGCGACACTAATCTTACGGTCCGCCATAAGCGGACACATAGCGGAAAATATCGGAACACAAAAGTTCTCCCTATGAGAACGGATAGCAGAACAAGCCATCCCCAACTTTACTGCAGAAAAACCAGAATTTTGTCGACTTGTCGTGAGTTGAAACGAATAGTGTTACTATAGGCTTGGAATTGGGTTCTTGTTTAAACTATTGTAATCATGCCTTGGTTTCCATATTTGTGAACGATTCGGAAAAGTAAATTAATCGCTAAAACTCCACATATTTCTTACTACTTTCATAAATACGAAATCCAAGGTGTAATAATAATAATATTTTAAATGCATTCCAAGTCGAACACGCTACGTTTGAGCTATTGAGGCAAATGGAAAGCTTAGGTAGATTGCCCAATCGATCGGCCGAGAAATCGTCAGGTTTGTGGCGCCCTTAAGCAATCATTTGATTATTTTTCGTCATCTGCTTGATGAGCTGAACAAGGTTTTTTGCTGTTTTAAATGAAAAATGCACTCCAAATAATATGAAACCATATGAAGTCTTCCACCTTAGAGGATGAGACCAATAAGTGTTTTTAGTGTAGTCGCTAGAAAAGCTGAGTGATTCCGTCACCGGCACAATATCGAGCTGAACAATGTTTCCGAAATACGAGTACACGGGCATATGCGTCTCACAAATTCGCTCTTGCGATTAACTTACGAAAACAATAATTTTGTATGTCATTCAGATGATTCATTCAGATGACCCGAATACTCACATAACATATGCATATCTGAAGTTCTCACTCGACCCAAAGTATCGTTAACTAATTTGTTTCGAAATTAACATTACAAAAATACCGAGCGTACAGAGGGCTGCGCCCGCAATACGAGGGGTTTTAGGAATTTCAATGCATAGTGAAAATTTTTTGTACCATATATAATAAATAAGAATTGTGCACAATATTATTGAAATGCTTCCTGTACATCTATTTTTGGATTCGTCTAAGTAAACGCGTTACAACTACTTGTCTGCAACTATTCAGGGACACCCTGTTGATTTGGTCCTACAAACTTCAAAAGTATTCGTGCCAAACACTATTACCATTCTAGGCATTGCCACCAAATTTCATGTTCATTATTTAATCCAGTCACAAAATAAGCAGTGAAAAAAAAATGCTTAAGACGCTGCCCTTATTTGATTCGCTATATGTATTTCCGGTTTGAATTTAGTTATTCGAATGAAAATTTGCTAAAAACCCTCATATTTTTTTTTATATTTGCAGGCCTAAGAAGGGCTACACACGCACAAATTTACTGTTACATATTTACTTTTTCTTAGCAAATGTCAACAGTCTTATATTTAGCGTATACAGGGTTATTGGTTAAGTCGACCTATTCCCTGCAACACGTTATAATAGGGTCAAAATGCAACAAAATGAGGCCATAAATGTTAGGCCGATTTTCAATGGTCGCACTTTATGAATTTTTAGGTTTTTTTTTTAAATAACCTAGAATTTTGCCATTTAAAGTAAGAATTAAAAAAAACTACTAAGGTAATGGGCTTAAACTTATTTTTGGATTTGAGTCAACACTATAGCAGACATTTCTTAATCATTTAAAATTTCAAAAACCCATCACAATTCGAAATTTTTAATTTTAAATAAAAAAAATTTCTTAAATTTTTTTAAAGATATTTTTTAATGTAGTATTACTAAAAAAAAATTATATGACATGGAGTCTGTAGACTACTGGAAAAACATACGCGTATTGTCAGCTTTCCAAAAAGGTGTCAATGTCAATACAAATATTTGAAATAATTGAAACAGCTAGCTGCAACTTGTTCGGGGACCATAATTTCCTTTGATAAAAAATGAAATAAATGTCATTAAATTCAAAATGCATCGTATAATGTACCGCTTTATTTCATTTTTTGGAACATTACGCTATCAGCTCTCGCAAGAAGAATTTTCTTGTTCTTGTTACCGACACTAGCGACACTTATCTTACTGTCCGCCATATAGCGGACACAAAGCGGAAAATAACGGAAACACTAAAGTTCTCCCTATGTGAACGGATAGCAGAACAAGCCATTTTTTAATAATACTACATTAAAAAATATCTTTACAAAAATCTAAGAAATTTTTTTTTATTTAAAATTAAAAATTTCGAATTGTCATGGGTTTTTGAAATTTTAAATGATTAAGAAATGTCTGCTATAGTGTTGACTAAAATCCAAAAATAAGTTTAAGCCCATTACCTTAGTAATTTTTTTAATTCTTACTTTAAATGGCAAAATTCTAGGTTATTTCAAAAAAAAAAAACCTAAAAATTCATATATCTCAGTGACCATTGAAAATCGGCCTAACATTTATGGCCTCATTTTGTTGCATTTTGACTCTATTATAATGTGTTGCAGGGAATAGGTCGACTTAACCAATAACCCTGTATAAGCTCATATTAATATGTAATTCTACAGAACCCTAAACATGCAATTTCAACGAGGTATGAATTCACAGCGAGATGTGATATGGGAGTTTGGAAATGATAGATTCCACTGACAGGCTAAAGAGGTACGATATTTTACTGGAAACCTTAAACAAATCTCCAAATCAAAAATGCTCATATCCATATCATAATAAATGATGGTTGCGTCAAGATGTTAGACAAGTTCCGATTGTGTATTAATAAGTCCCCGCTGCAATACCGCGTCGAACCTGCGCAAGAACAGAGAGGAAAGGAAACCCATTACTTTCCCAAAAGGTTCTAATAAGGCGAACATATAATTCCACGATAGTTAAGATTCTTTTAGTCGAGAAAATCGATGAAATCTTATAACATTCATTAATTATCGAGCTCAGCGGTCCGCAATGTGCGGCTCGCGAACCGCATACGGCTCTTTGGATGATTCAGTTCAGCTCATCAATGAGTCGAGGCATATGGAAATTATAACAATCTCTTTATCAGATTTTCTGAAAACTTAAAATAATATTCACGACCTTTTGCTTAAAGTTTAAAATACATACAGAACTGTAAATGACCCCGGAGAATAAATAAATAAATACCATAGCTTAAGTATTACAATTTTTTCGTTTGAAGAAATTTTAATAGTGTCATGAAACTAATGTTCAATATTTCTAGAGGCGAAGTTTTTCCATTGAAGACTCCAAATTTGCAAAGCTTGTTGCGATTATACATATATTCGAAAATTTCTTTTTGATGATTTTTGTCATACAACATACAAGTTTGTCTATCCGCCTAGCAGTATTTACCATTTCCAGTTTATTGTTAAACATACTAACTTTAAGCTTAAAATTACTCTTTTCGAATAAAAACATATTTTGTCAATTTGTATTGTTATTTTCCATCACACAAAACACAGACTCGAAAATTGTAAACTTTCGGAAATTGCAACCATTCTTTGCTTTTATTGGTTGCAATTATCGAGGTTATACTGTATTTGAATTTTAAGGCAAGGCTGCAAGTCAGCAACGACCAAAACCATATGGGTTTCATGCTACTAGTGTATTATGTGCATAAAATCTTTATGCAAGCAGAGGACCGTTTCATCAGTTCTGCAATGTGAAAATCCCGTAAAACAAATTGGCTCTTCTTGCTAATAAGTCTGCCGACCATTGTTCTAGCTCGATATACGCCCCTTATTAGTAAGAATATTTAGCCCCTTAAGATCTTTGTGTAGCCCGCCCCAGAATCGTATCCCAGTTTTCTTCGGGAATATTGGTTAAATCGGCGTGCGTGGTTGAAACACGAAGGTAATTAAGGGTTGCTCAATTTTTAATATTAATTTATAACCAAAAAAATTGAGTTCCTGCCCCAGAGTGGGAAGATATTCGTCGAATCGACATAATAATAATAATAGATTTAGATTTATTTCACAGTATCATATGATGATTACAATTTAAATATTACAATTTACACCAGTAAAACTTTACAAAAAAAAAGGCCTAACATCGGAATAAATGGAATACTACCGTCCTTTCGCTTATCTGTTGTAGAGTATTACTGGCTATATTAATCCAGATTTGCAACCCTGGGGACCCAGTGCTATTTTTTTCGCGAGCGAAAATAAGCCATTTTTCTTCACTTTTCTTACATTTTCAACAATATTTTTTAAAATAATTGTCTTGGATAAAAACTGTGTTTGGCATTTTAAAAGTAGAGAAAATTTCCAATCCAATGATATCCTAACGATTTTTTTAGCTCAAATATTGACGGAATTACAAGTTTTTAAAAATAGGGTATTTTTCACCAAAAAATTGCGAATTTCAAGTAAATGTCGTTTCGGCAAACAACATAAGCTTAGAATTCGCCTTTTTTGTGGAAAATACACTATTTTTGAAAACCTGTATCTCCGTCAATATTTGACCTACAATAGTGGTTAGGATATCAATGGATTGGAAATTTCAACAACTACTTTCAAATCATCGTTTTTTCAAGATAATTTTTTAAAAAATATTGTTGGAAATGTAAAAAAAAGAGCAAACAAATTGCCCTTTTTCGACCGCCAAAAAGTTAGCACAAGGTCCTCAGGGTTGCGAATCGGGATTTATATAGCCAGTAATACTCTAAAATGTAGTCTGGCTGGTCTAGCGGTTAGTGCGCGCACCTTCGGTGCACAGGGTCATGAGTTCGAATCTCACCGTGGTTCATGGTGTTTTTCGAACTCACGAGCTTGTGACGGACTATGATCTCACTCAGATGTTAAACGAGTACCTATTTATGGGGATAAATAACACTGCTGAGCGTGATGCTGATCTCATTACCTCAACAAAAAAGCAGATAAGATCTTGGAAATAGGATGTCACTAACACATCCTGCGGCCTTAGTCCAATGCTGGATTGTCGCGCCTGTTATTTATTTAATACTCTAAACTCTAAAATAGATTAGCGAGATTCCGAGGTTAATGTCGATTTTGACTGGCCTAATTTGTTAATTATCTGTTCTAAAATTGACTCCTAAAGAGCATCAGAACCTGGAAAAAGAAAATTATTAGAATGGAAAGGGCAGGGGCAAATTGTGGAAATATTTGATTTTATAGAATTCCCCACCATTTTTTGTATAAAAGTATGAATGCATTTTCATTGAAAAAATACAGCGGAAAATATTCCGATATCACTTCCAGGTCTATGCTAGTGACTCAACCAATATTAATCGGGACGAAACAAATTGAATCTTAAATTCTGCCAGACGAAAATTATATGAAATCTAGGTTTTAATAAGTCCTAAACTGTAGTTTGGATTCATATAACCACCTTGTTATACACGTTTATATTTTAATACTTTACATACTTTTCTTCGAAATCCATCGTTATACAGTATCAATCAATTCGCGATATTGCGCAATAATTTCAGGTTGGAACCGGTAAAAGTACTAATTATGTATATATCTATGTATCTATGATTTCATTTTTTCTATATATTGTGAAATGTTTTACAGGAAATAAACAATTTAATTATTAAACGGGGTGTCAAACAGTTTTTAATTGTTTTGAATTTGTTGTATTGCAGGTCAAACACACACGTTTTTCTAAATGAAACGGGATTACAAAATTCTTTTTTTTTCAGAAAACTCTACGTTGCATAAATTACATTAAGTTTACTTATTTGATACGAAACTTTAAATTGAACATATTGTAGGTAGAGCTAACGATCTTCTAGTCGACTAATTGTACAATGCCTTTCAACACTTCCCCAGTTGTCCAAGTCAATAAAAATCACAATTATTTCGTTTTGATTTCTTCTCGTTTAGACGCACTACATTAATAAAAATTACAAAATTGCAACCGTTTTCTTGATTTTTACGTAGTTTGTCAGTTTGCGCAAAAAAAAATTATAAAATAAAAAAAATTTTCACAAATTCATTCTTTTTTATTTTACAAAAAAAAAAAAATAACTCACTTTTTTAATCGAAGCGGCGGCACTTGGTGAAACTAGCAGGACAGACACTAAAAGGAAAGCACTGAAGAGCCCTATTAGCATCACTTTAATGTTCACCATTTTGATGTTTTTTTTTTAATTTTAATTAGCACAAAATTAACGAAATATTGCACACAAAATAATTGTCTTCATAAACTGAAATAAGTTTCACTTCGCACAAAAATCCTCCGTATATTACTAGCGTAACACGATGCTACCACAATTCACTAGAACTTGCACAGATTCAAACTGAACTGAACAAAGCTGTATGTTGTCTTCTCGGCGACCTTAACTCAAGAGTGAATGAATTGGCTGTAGTAGCCGTAGTATTTATCATTTATCCGTTGGCTTAGGAGGAATCGTATCAAATCGCATGCGCATGCAAGCAATTTGGCGCGTACACAACGTCCGTTACGTTGCGTTGCTATTGTGAATACATTCGAACGATCGTGAGCCGAAGTTGGTGCCGACAGAATCATTCGTATGTAGAGCGTAGAGGAACGATGCGACGACGCGATGATGATCACGATTTTGGGTACAACTAAAAAAGAGTCACGCACTAACGGAAATGATCGCGCGCCAACGCCAATCTTTCGGATGTTGTGGATTTCGTATGTTCTGCGCGTTTTTTATCTCACGTGCGTTTTGCAGTTATATCCGAAAATTGGTTCATAGACATTGTCTGTGGTTTTTGGTGCTTTCTTCGCATATGTAGAAATGATAAATTTCTGATTTTGTTGTGTCTATTTCGTAAAAGATTATTCTGTGTAGTTTATTATTAGAAGCAGACTTTAAGCGTTCAGATCTAGTGTACAGAGGACAGTGTGTCTATGGCATATATACACTGCCTGTCACAACAATAGCCGCACCACAAGACAGTCTGATCCTTAGAAATTTAAAGAGAGCACAGTTATTCCATATACTATAAACAAAAGGGATATTTAAAACACAAATAATTTCACAAAAAGTTTCCTTTTATTCCAAACCGTTATTTCACTATAAAGGAAAAACTAAACTTTCGGTCCGTCATAACTATAGCCGCACTTGGAATTATTATGGCAAAAACTGATTCAAAAGCGGAAAATGAGGAAATTAATAACGGGATAGATCCTTTTCGAATAAAATAGACTCTGAGGGATTGTTTTGTTTATTTTTCACGAAATCATTTTAAAAGTTTTTTCGAGTTTTTTGCTTATTAATTTCTTAGCATCGATAATCGCTGCTTTTACATAAAAAAACTCTCTGAAATCGTGTTTTTTTTATAATTTTACGTAATAATGTTTCTCCAAGGTTCCCTGTCTAATTTCGATCAATTGGAGGCCCCCGTCCTAACAGTTGTAACATTGGAACCAACTTTAACTACTACGACTGGTGAGGGATGATGCAATTTCTTACCTCAAAATCCGTTATGTGTCCTATCTTCTGTATAAAATTGAAGCAGTTTATTATCAGGACAATCCTACAAAATATTTCCTATGCTGAAAGTAACGAAATCAAGTGTTCTATTGGTAGACTATCCTGGCCAATAATTTTAATGAGCACTTGCTGGATTTTCATAGATCTCAATACAAATTTTAGACAGAGTTCCTTAATAGTGTTAAGCTGGTTTGTTTATGTATTTAAAAGTTGATGTAACCACTTCTAATAGAGTAAAAACTTCTCTGGATATCCTGATCATAAACTGTTTTCGTTTTAATACAGAAGACGTTGCACATAACGGATGTTGTAGCAAGAGGTTACATCATCTCCCACCAATCATTACACTTCAAGGAGCTTCAAATGTAAGAAATGTTACGAAGGTGGCCTAACATCCTTTATCTAAAGTAGACAGAAAACAGATAATCTTTGAGAAACATTATTACGTAAAATTCATAAACAAAAACACAATTTGGAAGAGTTTTCTATGTAAAAGAAACGGATATCGTTACTGAGAGGTCAATAAGCAAAAAAACACGAAAAACCGTTATAATTATTTATTGAAAAATAAATAATATAATCTCCAAGAGTCAATTTTATTTAAAAAAGATTTTTTCGGTTATTTAATTCTTAAATTTCCCCTTTTTAATCAGTTTTTGCCATACTAATTCCAAGTGCGGCTATAGTTATGAAAGACTGGAATTTCAGATTTTCCTTTATAGAAGAATAACGGTTTGAAATAAAAGGGAAATTCTTGTGATATTATTTGTCTTTTCAATATCCCTTTAGTTTATAGTATGTGGAATTACTGTATTCTCTTTCAACTTCCAAGGATTATTTTGTTTAATGGTGCGGCTATAGTCATGACAGGCAGTGTATGTATGTACATACATAATTAGTATTTCTCAGGATTGTAACGGGACGCGGTGAAATGTTATAGATACATAATGTACATAATTAGTTATTTGATCACTTTTCGCGTAAAAAATGGCCAAAATTACATCAGAAAAGTTTATTTGTATGATGGATGTAATTATATAGATAATAGAGATACATGTTGTTGAAATCTGTAGCAGTTTTTTTATGGCAATTTTCTGTTAAAGCTAAAATCAAACCAACAATTTTAATTAGTTGCTGCAATAGCAGTGATGAATTGAAAGATATATAAATCTGGTTTGGTAGTCGTTAGTGAACTCATCTTCGAAGCACACGGTCGTCGGTTCGAGGCGCACTATGAGCGTATTCAGCAATTTATGATGTTTTTCGAACTCGACCCACCCAACTGATAATTTAAGCACTATAATACTTCATAGAATATTCTTGTCCAATATATAGTAAGTAGTATACATAATTTGAATGTTAAATAATAGTTCATTAATAGAATTTGGCACAATTTCTAATGCAATAAAACCGTCGTAGCATCACTACATAAGCACTAACTATCTCTCTTAATCACCCTAACTCCTAGTGGAGCATGGTGCGTTGACGACTACCATGTGTAGTCGTCAACGTTACAAAGAAAATTGAATTCGGATTATGATACGGTTGGTTGTCAGCCATACCACTTCCTAGTCGCATTGATAGTTTTATTAATCTACAATAAGAATATTTCTTATCATCTTCTTCTGAACAATAAAACTTGCGACGAGTCGTGCCGAGTTTGGAAACTCGTTTCTCTATGAATCTCTATATCACAGAGTGGCGACCGAACGATCACGGCCACAGAGCACGACACGACACTAGCACTATAGTGTTTTAATACTATAAGGATATGAGTTTTTCAGAAAATGCTTTTCAGATTATATCTTCTGATCAATCAAAATACTCCTCTAACCGATGTTACACGGATAAACTGACTTTAGTGTATAACGATTATTAGGGTAAATGCTTCATTAAAGCATACAAATAATAATAAATAAAATAATAATATAATACAAAGAAATTTTTTCTTCCGCAATCCAGCCTTATACTTTATTATTCTCCTATTTCGACGTACGTTTCGGTCTTAGACCATTATCAAGAATCTATAGAATACATTAATGGTTAAAAACTCAGTTACAATTATATAAATTTACCTAACAATAAATTACAAATGAATTATTTGTTGCTTTTCACTAAAAAATATTTCGTTGAGTACTGCACACTCTTGAACTATTATTAATAAAAGATATCTACCTGTCACTATTTTGGCGGGATGATAATAATTAGTACCTGAAGTTAGCTATTATGCATTTAGGCGGGTTTTTCTTCCATTTTTTAAATTTTTTAAATTTGAAAAATTGGCATGTATTTATTAACTTTTATTTCCATTTCTGATCTAGAGTTAAGGGACGTGTTATAATTTTTATTTATGTAGACAGCTTCTTTTATAAGTAATTTTGTATGATTATTATCTCGGTCAACTATTTCAGTATTACTAAAGTCTGTGGCGTCTCTATCTAGTTTCACTTTGTGAAAATTGCAAAATTTAAAAAAATCAATTCTATCACTGATTTTTTTAATAAGTCAATTTGAAAAAAAAAAACGAGACCGAGGCTAATTTCGGGCGCGGCCGAAATTTGAATACCCGTCACATTTGAATGAAACTTAAGCTTCTTTTGTGTTAAAAATTTCTACCGCAGCCCTTTGACGTGTTCCGATTCCATCTATTCCTGGATGCGTTGGGGTTAGTCTAAAACTATAACAAAAGTGGTGTTAATAAAACCCCAATCCGGTGTTGCATGGAGTCCGCCCTCGACTGGTGTTTATTTCATTTCAAAAGATGTTTAATTATTACCCCAGAAGGGAAATATTTTATTATTCGAAAAAATCATTAATTGATGTTTTTCAAAAACCGTAATTGGGAGTTTCTAAATTTCCTTTTTGGAGTAAGAAATGGTGCGTTCACTCAACCGTTTATAGGCTACTTCGAGACAACGTTACATTGCATATAGAGGAGCGTGTATATAATGTGGCAAGCACTAAGTATATATTTCCTGGACCACGACGAGATTCGATCTCCGCACCTCTAGAGCAGTGCTTCCCAAACGGGGTTTCGCGGAACTATGGGTCTCCGCGATAGCAGCCCAGGGGTTCCGCGAAAAATTGTGAAAATATGATGTTCTGAAAATTGCAATAATACTGTAAACACAAACAAATTCTGAAATTATTGCCATCTGTTTTCGCATTAACTGTATTTGGCAGTTTTTAAGAAATTTGTGTATACTAAATACATGAGAGACATGATAGTACACCGACACACTATAGAAAATCCGTTGTACATATATGTAGTTTACTTGCTCGTTCTGTTAGAGAGTTTCATGGCATACCTTCAGGACGAAAGTTGGCGTTGCATTTTGGCATATTTGGCAGACATTTTTGATTTTTTCACGTCGGTCAATTCAAGGTAAGGACGAAAATATTTTGACGTATACTGATAAAATAAGTGCCATGAAAGGCAAACTATTCCTTTCAAATAGGCATGTTGTAGAGGAAACCTGGAAATGTTTCCATCCCTCAATACCGCAAGTGATAAAATCAAAAATCGAATAGTCAAGCATTTGGAAACCTAAAACGGTTGAAAAATATTTCCCCTATTGTTAAACACATAGCAGTTTGATTGGATAAGAAATCTCTTTGTGGCATGCAATATTTCAAATTCCACCTTGCCGGAAGAAGAAGAATTAACGTCGCATTCCTCTGATCGAGGTCTAAGATTAAAATTTGCAGAATGTTCGCCTGAAGAATTTTTGATATCCGTCAAGGAAAGCTTCCTGTTTTGTCAACAAAAAAGCTGTAAATATCCTGCTATTGTTTTCAACTTCATATTTATGTGAAATCGGATTTTCAACTATGCTCAATATAAAAAGAAAACGTGACAGCGTCAGGAACTTAATGGTGGATATGCGAGCGTCTTTGTCATATATTAGGCCTAATATCACTGAAATATGTAAAAATCACCACGCGCATGTTTCTCATTAAATTGATCATTTTTTTTTTAATAACAGCATACTTCAACTAAATATTGATACTTTTTTCTAATAACACAATTTTCTCCTTGTATGGGTACGATGAACGTTTTGTCTTGTCTATCAACGCTCGTCTTGTCTTAACGACCCATTTTTGGGGTTCGACGCGGTTCCGCGTATTCAAAAAATTTGGGAACCACTACTCTAAAGTACTAGCATCGTAGAGTGCGACTCAACCAAGTGAACCACAGAGCGTCCTGGCCGAACAATAGCACTGATATGATAGAATTTCATCATAAAATGTCAATATGGAAATGCGAACATTCTCAATTGGTGTTTAAAAAACCCCAATTGGATAATTTATTGAAACTTGTTAACCATCTTCGTCTATTGCATTTTTGGTGTTTTTGGTAATGTTCATCTGGGAAATTAATTAGAATTAATATATTATTCACTAGTTGGAAATTATATATTCCAAATACACCACTTGGTGACTTTTTTAAACCCCACATAGAGGATAATATTATTCCATGACAAAACACCAACTAATGTTAAAATGTTACTTGTCCAAGCTTGGTGAATTTATGACGTAATGTTCCGATTCCATCCATTCCTAGATATGTTTTGAGACTTTACTAGGAACACATTTGGGTGAAGTTTGGTTAAGATTGATTAACAAAGAAAAAAGTTTTCATACAAGAACCTAATTTCCAGCGGTTGGTTGGTATGACGTAGTGTTCCGATTTCATTTGTTTCTAGATTTATTTGGTGGCTTCACTAAGAACACATTTGGCTGAACTTTGGTTAAGATTATAAATAAATAACAGGCGCGACAATCCAACATTGAACTAAGGCCGCAGGATGTGTTAGTGACATCCTATTTCCAAGATCTTATCTGCTTTTTGATGAGGTAATGAGATCAGCATAACGCTCAGCAGTGTTATTTATCCCCATAAATGGGTACTCGTTTAACATCTGAGTGAGATCATAGTCTGTCACAAGCTCGTGAGTTCGAAAAACACAATGGAACACGGTGAGATTCGAACTCATGAGCCTGTGCACCGAAGGTGCGCGCACTAACCGCTCGACCAGCCAGACTACAAGACTGGTTAAGATTGGTACATAAAGAAAAAAGTTTTTCTTAGAAGAACCTAATTTCCAGGGGTTGGTTTGTATGACAGCCCTATGACGTAGTGTTCCGAATTCATCTGTTCCTAGATATTTTTTGAGGCTTTACTAGGAACACATTTGGATGAAGTTTGGTTACGGTCGGATTCAAAAGGAAAAAGTTTTTCTTAGAAGAACTTAATTTTCAATGGTTCGTTTGTATGGCAGCCCTATGACGTAATGTTCCAATTCCATCCGTTCCTAGATATGTTTTGATGCTTTACTAGGAACACACTTGGGTGAAGTTTGGTTAAGATTGGTACATAATAAAAAAAGTTTTTCTTAGAAAACCCGAATTTTCAGGGGCAGCCCCATGACCCCATGGTCCGATTCCATTCGCTCCGACATATATACAGCGTACACTAAAAAGAAACTTGTATACCAAATTTCAGCCCGATAGCTTTAAAACTGAGGAACTAGTTTGCGTTGCAACAGACGGACAGACAGACGGACATCGCTCAATCGATTTCTCTCGTTACACTGATCAATAATATATATACTTTATGTAGTCGGAGGTGCTTCCTTCTGTGCGTTGCAAACTTCATGACAAAGTTAATATACCCTTTTCACATAGTGACGGGTATAATGAAATCGGAACACTACGTCATACCAACCAACCGCTGGAAATTAGGTTCTTGTATGAAAACTTTTTTCTTTGTTAATCAATCTTAACCAAACTTCACCCAAATGTGTTCCTAGTAAAGTCTCAAAACATATCTAGGAATGGATGGAATCGGAACATTACGTCATAAATTCACCAAGCTTGGACAAGTAACATTTTAACATTAGTTGGTGTTTTGTCATTGAATAATATTATCCTCTATGTGGGGTTTAAAAAAGTCACCAAGTGGTGTATTTGGAATATATAATTTCCAACTAGTGAATAATATATTAATTCTAATTAATTTCCCAGATGAACATTACCAAAAACACCAAAAATGCAATAGACGAAGATGGTTAACAAGTTTCAATAAATTATCCAATTGGGGTTTTTTAAACACCAATTGAGAATGTTCGCATTTCCATATTGACATTTTATGATGAAATTCTATCATATCAGTGCTATTGTTCGGCCAGGACGCTCTGTGGTTCACTTGGTTGAGTCGCACTCTACGATGCTAGTACTTTAGAGTAGTGGTTCCCAAATTTTTTGAATACGCGGAACCGCGTCGAACCCCAAAAATGGGTCGTTAAGACAAGACGAGCGTTGATAGACAAGACAAAACGTTCATCGTACCCATACAAGGAGAAAATTGTGTTATTAGAAAAAAGTATCAATATTTAGTTGAAGTATGCTGTTATTAAAAAAAAATGATCAATTTAATGAGAAACATGCGCGTGGTGATTTTTACATATTTCAGTGATATTAGGCCTAATATATGACAAAGACGCTCGCATATCCACCATTAAGTTCCTGACGCTGTCACGTTTTCTTTTTATATTGAGCATAGTTGAAAATCCGATTTCACATAAATATGAAGTTGAAAACAATAGCAGGATATTTACAGCTTTTTTGTTGACAAAACAGGAAGCTTTCCTTGACGGATATCAAAAATTCTTCAGGCGAACATTCTGCAAATTTTAATCTTAGACCTCGATCAGAGGAATGCGACGTTAATTCTTCTTCTTCCGGCAAGGTGGAATTTGAAATATTGCATGCCACAAAGAGATTTCTTATCCAATCAAACTGCTATGTGTTTAACAATAGGGGAAATATTTTTCAACCGTTTTAGGTTTCCAAATGCTTGACTATTCGATTTTTGATTTTATCACTTGCGGTATTGAGGGATGGAAACATTTCCAGGTTTCCTCTACAACATGCCTATTTGAAAGGAATAGTTTGCCTTTCATGGCACTTATTTTATCAGTATACGTCAAAATATTTTCGTCCTTACCTTGAATTGACCGACGTGAAAAAATCAAAAATGTCTGCCAAATATGCCAAAATGCAACGCCAACTTTCGTCCTGAAGGTATGCCATGAAACTCTCTAACAGAACGAGCAAGTAAACTACATATATGTACAACGGATTTTCTATAGTGTGTCGGTGTACTATCATGTCTCTCATGTATTTAGTATACACAAATTTCTTAAAAACTGCCAAATACAGTTAATGCGAAAACAGATGGCAATAATTTCAGAATTTGTTTGTGTTTACAGTATTATTGCAATTTTCAGAACATCATATTTTCACAATTTTTCGCGGAACCCCTGGGCTGCTATCGCGGAGACCCATAGTTCCGCGAAACCCCGTTTGGGAAGCACTGCTCTAGAGGTGCGGAGATCGAATCTCGTCGTGGTCCAGGAAATATATACTTAGTGCTTGCCACATTATATACACGCTCCTCTATATGCAATGTAACGTTGTCTCGAAGTAGCCTATAAACGGTTGAGTGAACGCACCATTTCTTACTCCAAATTTTTAACACAAAAGAAGCTTAAGTTTCATTCAAATGTGACGGGTATTCAAATTTCGGCCGCGCCCGAAATTAGCCTCGGTCTCGTTAATAAGTCAATTTGAAAAAAAAAAATAAATTTAAGTTTTTGTAAAACATTCAAAACTATAGCACTTATTATAAAAAAATAATATGATTTCATTATTTAAAAAATGTTTATATAAATATAAATTAATAAACAAATTATAATTAAATAATATGTTACTATAATAATAAATTATATTAATCAAGAAAAATAGTAACAAGTCCATTACATGTTTGCTTATTTTTTGACGCTGAGTTAATACATTATTATAATTAACTGTCCTATTTTTATTCGAGTGTTCTGATATTCTTGTTTTTAAATGTCTAGTAGTGGATCCATAGTAGTGTTTATCTATATTGTTTTTACAGGTTAGACATGGAATTTTATATATCACATTACTTTTTTTGTTGTTTACTGAGCTTATCCTTTAAATTAGTATGAATTTTATCCTTTATTTTGTCATTAGGTTTATAGGCTCTACCAAGTTGTATTACACCCTAGACAGACGGCATCAGTTAAACATAATTAACTCTTGATTATGTTTAACTAATGCGTATGTCATGTGCTCATTCACTTGATGATACTCCAATAACTTAATTTAAACATCATTAACAAAACGTCATTAAAATTAAATGATGTTTACTCGTCATGTATTCCGGTCTCGACTACTATAAAAATATTGGAATTCTGGAAGGAACAGCTGATTTGGGCTGTCAATTCATGTTAAATTTTAACCGAAAAATGGCATAATTCATCTTAAAAAGGTAATACAATTAATAAATAATTAATTTTAAGCATTTTGAATTGAACACAATTTATTTCAGCTCAATAACAAGCGAGCAGTTTGGCGGTAGGATGACATCTCTAGTTTGCAACTTAAGGTGCCGAATTTTTGTGCAACATCAACTGTGAACAAAATATAATTATGTCCATAAAGTGAAATGAAGTGAAAATTTAAATTAGAAGTGATTAGGTTCGTTGGTGTTCGTGTGGTGAGCAGGCAGGTGAAAGCTAAATTTTGTTCGTGTATAATCGTGCGTAATCAAATGTATATGCAAATTAAGGTATCCTGTTCTATTCTGGAGAAAAAACAAAACCCCAACAAACGGGTCTAATCACTTCCACTTTTTTTTGATTGAAAGTGCTATTATATAACTCGATAGTTCTAAGCTGGACAGTTATTGTAATATTAATATCAGTGCCTGTAATAAACAGCTAAGGAAATAAAGTTTGTGTGTTCTTTATTTATTGAATATGAATATGAATTCATATTTTAGTATCATGCTTGAAACAGATTATAGTACAAATAGAATGGAAAGCAGGAATAATAACAGCAGCAGCGTTCCAATGCATTTTAAATTACGTCATCTATTTCAAATGCATTGTGCTGCTTTCTTCGGCAGCATTCAACGCTTCTAACATATTTCAAGCATCAGGCGCATTGAATGCCGCCGAAGAAAGCACAATGCATTTTCAATGAGTGAGCGCATCACCCATTTAATATGCATTGGACCGCTGCTGCTGTTTCCATTCCATTTCTACCATTATAGCCTATTACTACTTTAAAAAGAGAGAAAAAAACAACAAACAGTATTTTATTATACTACTTATAAAATTATTAATTCAAAACAATTTTATGAATATAAGAAAATATAAAAACAAATCAATTGCATGAGAATCCGGCCTCTAATTAGTAAAATATTTAATTTTGACAGTTCAAATGTAATTATGTATTTTAGCCGTGTGTCACTAGATGACTTTAAACATGCTTGAGTTCAAATATCATTAACTCAAGTATGTTTAACTCCAATCGTCTGTCTAGGGTGTTACATTACCATTAGTATCATTCATTTGGCGTGGAAGTATCTTGTTTATAGTTTCAGATAACTTCGGTATATAAGTAATTTTTTGAAAAACAGTTTGTCTATTGTTATGTTGGTTTGAATTTGTTGAGTTTATGGTCTAAGACCGAAACGTACGTCGAAATAGAAGAATAATAAAGTATAAGGCTGGATTGCGGAAGAAAAAATTTCTTTGTTTCAAATCATCAGAAACCAGCGAACAATGAATATTACAATAATATAATACAGTCTGAGTCGGTAAATCGGATGACCTTTAATCATATCATATATCACGCTATAATCTGGACCACTAAATTTTACCATTTTGTATTGTACAGGGTGTCCTGCATTTGGTGGTCAATACTGTAAGGGTTGATAGCACAACCAGTTTCAGCAAGAAAATTACCAATACAATCGGATTTTTTTTACCGTTACCTTGTTTTCACTCTTTTTGTGAAAGGCATCGAAAATCGTGACTTGTCGTGCAAAATCATAATTTGCAGCCCTCCTGATGACTTAATCCAAGATTTCATTTCAGTTTCAGAAACTACATAAAATTTCACAAAAACTAAAGTTATTCCTGTTGCCAACACTATCGCCACTTTCAAGATACAGTTACTCAAACTTAATAGAAATTTTAAAATAGATTTTTCATCGAAAATTCAAACAGTAATTTCATAACGGTGCCTTATACGTACAACTCTGCAAAGTTGACAAAAGTTGCATCAACATGTTGGCTTTCCAACGGTATATCACTTTTTATATTCACATTGCAGAATTTTAGGGAAACAAGCTTTGAATGGTAAAAATCAAGGCTTCAGTGGAATCGCTAACAATTTGCCGTATAGTCGAAAAAAGACAAACAAAGGCTATTATAATTCGGGATCGAATCCCGTTACATTATTTTCACCAGAACTTTAAGATATTTGAAATTTTCTACATTGTTTTTGGGAAATGCAACGGTACTTATAACAGTTAAAATTTAATATTTGCTATTTATGGCAGATAGACGGGTGCCCCGCTCATAATGCGAGATTTATCAAAGAATATTTGGAATATTTCCGAGAATTTCCCGGAAAGTGGATTGGCACATTTGGGACAGTTTGGCCTGCGAGAAATCACGACCTTACACCCTTAGATTTTTATTTATGGGGTAACTTAAAAAACAATGTCTATTCCGAGCCGATTACCTCCCGGGAACAGCTGCTGCAGCGAATTGATGATGCTTGTGACCGCATAAAGGAAACCCCTCCTGAAATCCTTTGGGACGTTTCTTCCATGGGCCGAAGGTGTCGAGTCTGCATAAAAAATGGAGGAGGCCAATTCTATAGCAGCATTATTCCAATTCATCAAACAGACCCATTTAATCATTAGTTAATATTTTAATTAAGTAGTCTGGCTGGTCTAGCGGTTAGTGCGCGCACCTTCGGTGCACAGAGTCATGAATTCGAATCTCACCGGGGATCATGGTTTTTTTCGAACTCACGAGCTTGTGACGGACTATGATCTCACTAAGATGTTAAACGAGTACCCATTTATGGGGATAAATAACACTGCTGAGCGTGATGCTAATCTCATTACCTCAACAAAAAGCAGATAAGATCTTGGAAATAGGATGTCACTAACACATCCTGCGGCCTTAGTCCAATGCTGGATTGTCGCGCCTGTTATTTTTAATATTAAAAAAACTTAAATTTAATATTTTGATGAAAATCAAATTTAAATATTTTAAATTACATTTTTGTGAAATTTAGAATATATAAAAACGATTATTTAAGGTTAAGGTCTGAAAATATTTAAAACGTTCGATTTCATGAGTCACTTGCATACACAAATCTCCCTCCCCCCCCCCCCCCCCCCAAAATAAATTCCTGGGTTCGCCCCTGATACGTGATGATTTCTGTGGCTATTTTCTTTAATTCTTCTATACTTACAGGAATAACATCCATTAGCGGATTTTAAAAAAACAACGACCGTTTTAAATTGTATTCATGCTTGGAGCAAAACAAAATAAATCAAAAGCAATTTGAAATCAATTCGCAAAAATGTACTTACCCATTTTGCGACCAATTTCGATTGAAAAAGGTCAAAGACTTTATTATTTCAATTTTACTTTACCCACGTCAATCGAATCAATTTACATAGCATTTTTTATTAACTGTATACATTTCGCGAGAATGCATATTTATTGAACCGTTGACCAAATGCGTAAACAATTTTGTTAAGCGATTACACATTCACTGAAAAAAACAAGAACTGAAACAATTAATGCATTTAAAATGCCATTACGCATCAAACGACTACTGAAATTCCACATATAACAACTGCGTAATACAACAACAAAAAATCCTACACCAACTACCGTCAGCAGCAACGGCCATTGTCGTTGTCTTCTTCGCAATGAAAAGAGGCCAATATCAGTCCATATCTTAATTGAGTTGTTTTTGATTGAGTACGTAGCGCAGTCGAGCCCCTAAAAGCGCGTCCATTCATAAAAACAGAGCGACTATGACGCACCATGTTGTTTTAATTTGAGACCGCACACACAAATCATATAACGAGGCCGACTTATATGAGATTACAATTAATAATATTTTCTTTATATGAAAAAAAAAACATGAGCTATAGTAGAGTACGTAGAAGCTTCATACGGTCCAATAAGCTTTAGTGACTGCCACTTGTTTTGATCGCATTTGCATGCCGCAGACTTTGCGTACGAGCATTAATTTAATGGAGGGTGTCAACCGCTTCTTGAACTCTCTCACGTTTTTCATTTTATTTACATGGTAAATTTCAGTCTGGTCGTAAACATGTTTACGATTTTTTCATAACTAGCACTGTATGTAAAAAGTTTACAATTGGAAATTATGTTGTGAATTATGAAGAATTGTTTTTGATTTGATTTTAAAATTCTAGTACAGTAGAGCGTCGATTATCCGAACACTCGATTAACCGAACCGGGCACTCAGATTCTTTACTTGTGAAATACATCGAATAAAATGAAAAATCAAGGGCCTAACGGAAGCAACCTCTCATCTGCATCGCTCAATTACCTCAAATTTTTTATTTTTGTCCAGTTCTGGTCATTTTACACGTTTTCAGTTTGTCGGGTAATTTCACATTTGGGCTATTTTCTAATCTTTCTATGGAAGTTCGATTAACCGAACTCTCCTTTATCCGAACAAACCCCTGCCAACATTAGTTCGGATAATCGACGCTCTACTGTATGTTATGTACTGATAGGAGGAGCAGCAGTGTCTTCGATGCGTAAAATATTCGCCAAGAGTTTAATAAGTACATTCAAGTTCACTTAGTAGCCAAAAGATAATAAAGATAATAATTAGCATTTAATGAAATCAACTCGGCGCGGTTAAAAATTAAAGCTTACAAATTTCAACGTGTTAATAGGAAAACAAAAACGAGACCGAGGCTAGTTTCGGGTGCGGCCGAAATTTGAGTACCCTTCACTCTCCCCGGGCTAAAAGTTTTTTCTGGCGAACCTATGACTTGTACCTATTTAATCCTTCCCCATTCTTTTCCTTCCGTTTTCACATAAGTTCCGTGGCGTCGATAGGACAATATTTGTGTGAGGTTTGGTTGGAGTAAATGGGAAAATAAAAAACTTACCTCAGAAAATTTTATTGGGGGGATCCGTGAGCATAGTCCCATAGTACGATTCTATTTATTTTACTTTTTTTTTTAAAGACGCATAAAGTTTTTTTTGTAATTGGTCTAGAAAAAATGTTTCTTAGAAGATCCAAAATGGGGGGTTGGGTTTGTATGGTAGCCCCATGACCCCATGGTCCGATTCCATTCATTTTTACATATGTTTTGTTGCATCAATAGAAATGCACTTTTATGAGGTTTGGTTGAAATTGGTGTACAAATACAAAAGTTTGTATGGCAGCCCCATGACCCCACGTTCCGATTTTAAGGTACGTGTTCGCAGAGACGACTCATGAGATGATCGCTCAGCGATCGTAGTTTTACATTCAATTCCGAGCCAAATTTGCATTTTTTTAATGGTGCTACTTTCCTTGTGCCGACTATGACCTAGAGGAACATTTCTGCATAGAAAATATACGCATATATTGCTCAAAACCGATGGATTAACTGCGATCGCTGAGCGATCATCCCATGAGTCGTCTCTACGAACACAAACCTTTAGCGATTCAAACATACAAACTGCCTGGAATAAAAAGAAGCATGTGTGAACAATTTTAGCTTGATAGCTTTTAAACTGGCCGAGTAAAACGCGTAGCAACAGACGGACAGACAGACAAACGGACATCGCCCAATGGGTGAATTCAAATTGTAAGACAAAACCGGACGGGTAAACTTGCAAGACAAGAACCATCGTTCTTACAATCTGAAATGCTCAATACTTGTCTGCTGGCCACTATACAAAAGCTCTCGCCGTCCGTTAATTAGTTTACCCGTCCGGTTTCGTCTTACAACTTGAATTCACCCAATCGACTCAGCTCGTGATGCTGATCATATATATATACATATTTTATATAAAGTTAATGTACCCTTAACTCTACGAGTGAAAACACTTCCTAATACTTTGTTGGCCCCGCTTTTGCATTAATAACTGCTTGTAGTTATATGCCATGCACGCTCCAAAGTTAGTGTACAATGAAGTGACGAGACAAGATTAAAATTCATGTAAAACACGCGCTAATTGTCGTCGCAGAACCCCTGAACTATCGGCAGATGCAATCGTCTTATCGATCGTACGATTCTTACGAAAGAAAAACAATCGTGTCACGATTTTTTTCTTTCGTAAGACCCGTTCTTACAATGTGAAATGCACAATGCTTGTCTGCTGGCCACTACAAAAGCTCTCGCCGTCCGTTTGTTAGCCGTCCGGTTTCGTCTTACAATGTGAATTCACCCAATTCCTTCCAACTCTACTTGTATGGCTTCCAAAAGCTCCTTTTTTGTACTGATGTAACGTTTTTGGAGCTTTTGCTTCAAACGGTCCCAGAAATGTTCGATAATAGGTACGTTTTATTGTGTTTATCCCGTGCAGGTTTGGGTAGAACTTCATATAAAAAAAATGACACTAACCCAGGTAGAGTTTACGCGTGTAACTACCCTACACGGGATAGAGCTCAAATGTAGATGGCGGACGCATAGGGGAAATTTGAGTTAATTTGTTTTTTCAAACCAAATGTGAGAGTTTTTCTCATCACGAGAAAAGATTTTGCAAAGAAATAATCATCTTTTGTGATAAAATCCACCACATCTAAGAAAAAAGCCGACGAAGGCGATTCGAAGATGCGCAAAAACTGTCAAATGTCAGCTGTTTGGTCTTAACCGGGATGTTACCCGCGATCGTTTTTTCGAGTCATCTTTACCCGCGATGCGAAAAAAACGTCGCTAATATGTATTTAGATCAGGGACTGTGGCGGCACTTCCAAAACATGGGGACAATTATTCGAAAGCCATTAGTGCGCAATCCGGGATTTGTGTTTCGGGTCATTGTCTTGGTAGAAGTAGAAATCGTCTTCGATTCCTAGTTTATCTACACTTTCTTGAAAATGTTGTTTCAAAATATCCACATACACAAATCTGTCCATTATACCTTCAATATGGTGAAGTTTGCCGGTTCTACTACCCGCCATACACCCCCAAACCATGGTGGAGCCACCGCTGTGCTTTGTTTGCGAATAGATATTTTTCGTCTTTAAAGCCTAGTATTGACCTCGAGAGTGAAATGTTTGTCCGCTGCTATTTTTCCAATGAAAATGTATTCGTACTGTCGTGGAATATGTGGGGAATGCTGGGGAATTTCATAAGCTACAATCCGAAAACGTATTTAATAGCAAACTCCAACCGTTTTTTTTTTTGTTAGCTGCGGTAATATTCAGCTTCTTTCGAGCTACTCGTCCGTTGAATTCTTGCCTCCTGAGACCCCTCCTTACGGTTTCAGGATGTACATACGTCAATATTTAGTTGATTTTTGACCATTGCGGTCAATTGTGGGACACTTAGATGAGGGTTCTTTTTAATCTCACGGACTTAAAAGGTCTCATCTTTCGCTGTAAACGCCTTTCTGTATTACATCGTTGTTGCTTATTTATTCTAATACCAAAAATTTGTTTGTCTGAAAAGTATTTAATGAGATATTTTTGAAATTTGCTTCTTCTAGTAGGGTGGCTCACTTTGACTGTGACTCACTGTAGATCTCTGGAGGACCACATATCTGGATCAATACAATCTATTACAAAATTTGTAATTCTATATTATTCAGTGAATCTGCTCTGCATGTCACTGATCTGACCACTAAAGATCAACACAAGCGACTTGAAATATATCTAGATTATTGAAATGTATATCTATCTTGACCCGTCAACTAAACAAAATACCTAATAAATTTGCAAGAATTCGTATCAGATTCGTAGATCTTGTATTTAATTATAACAATTATTGTGGCTGACTAGTGACATGCATGTGTCTAGCATGATGTTCTTTAATATGTAATTTCGAAAAACCTACTTAAAACCGCAAAATCTGAGATGAAATATCTTCAGATTGCATGATTGTATGTGATTAGCGTTTACCGCACAAATTCACTTTATGTACATGGTAGACTTGATGGAACCACCATGGCACAATAATGATAGACTCCCATTATCATTATACAACAACTGCATGATAGTGCGTCTATCTGCATCCGATCCGGTACAAAGCAGGCAAAACTGCTATAAGGTACTTGTATGATGATAACCAATAACGTGAGTCATTGCATGAAAGATGATTGTATCCATCAACTATGTATATGTACATACAATCGATCAATGGCCTCACGTAGACGATGATTGACATATTGAATTCCACAGAAGCGGATTAAGATATGGTTCTATGAGAGTGACGGTTTTCGAATCAATTCATTCATAAATAGGCCTCAGGGATCAACATCAAATTCATATGTCTTTTTTCGAGGTATGCATATATGCACGTCTTCATACATCAAATCTAGCAAGAAGAGATAATGTGAACGTGCAGAAAAACACATCAACATTAAACTATGATGAGAGAGACGAACATTTTTTCGAATATATTTTGGTAGATGCGTTTCGAAACGTCCACTATTTTTGTCTGTATTAATAGCGGTTATTGTGCATATCGTAATATCCTGATCCTACCAACGAAACTTTTTTTTCTTTTATTTTAAACTGGATAGAGTCGTTTGCGGGAATTATCCTTCACTATTGATCATGCACTATTAATTCTAATTATAATTACAGTTTATGGTAGGATATTTCGAATGGATAATGGCAAACATGTTTGCCATTCTGATCCCCTAACTGCCATTTTGCGGATCAGAAATAATTTCCGGCTCTTTTCCGGAAGTCCGGCAGACTTGCGGAATATGTTAACGAAAACAACCGAATATTATGAATGATCCGCAAAATGGAAGTTACGATGAACAATTTTTCGGTGAAGGTGAAATAACACAACCGATTCTTTGCTATAAGAAAATATTACTGGTGTGTGTTAATTTAGAGAGACTCTATTGCATGTGTATGTTATGTCATCCCATAAACACTAGAGAAGTATTTAGTGGAGTATCTTTTTTGGTTAACGTTTAGAGAAAGTGCTATCGAAGTCGTACAGCACCATATTCATACTGATTTGAATTCTTTATAGTGCTAAGACTCAATGATTATTGGATAATCGTGAATTGATTCTATAAGGATGTTAGAAGCTTTCCAGAAAATGTTTTAAGGATTATTTATCGGATCAAAATACTCCTTTAAACGATGTCACACGGTAAATTGAGTTTAGTGTTACTATAGATTTGCTACAGAGTGGAGTGCTTCTTTAAATATACGCATTGTTAGTTGGGAAGCTTCTAAGCTATTTTAATATGTTTCGTAAAATAATATGCTCTATTTTTCTGTTTGTTTCAGCCATAAATGACCCATAATTTTTGAGCCTCATTTGTTTTTATCAGATGATAGTGCTCTTCGTTCGTTCGTTGAACCAACAGAAACATGTCGAGGCCTTTTCAGAAGTACCACCGAAAATCAATGATAGTTTAACTATTTTAATTTAGTAATATAAATTACCATATGTTCTAAAATAAAAAAATGTATATTTTAATAAATATTTATCACCGCCTAAGAAGCTTCGTAGCTACTCCGCATGAACTAAACATTCCTATAAAGCTCTGGGTCGTACTTTTTGGCTTTTTCATTGGTTGGAGTATTCAACCGCAATGCACTGGGATACACACTATTTAAAATTTTGTATTTAAGCGAATTTACACCACGCAACGCTTTGCAATCCCGTTTAAATGTACTTTTCGCAATAGTGTAAATTTTGATGCTGTTGGTATAGTTATGCAACAGGAACGTTGCTGATTAATTAATTTTAAGCATCTAATAATTTTGAAATTTCGTATTCATTGCCCCCAAGTTACAGCATTAAGCTGCGCATGTGCATGATTTTGTTTACAATTAATTTTCCATATAAAATTCGTATGAGAAATGTCATCGAAGGTACAAAATCAAGTTACCATAGAAAATATTTTGGTCCCGAAAAAAGTCGCATGTCTAGTGTATTTTGCGGTTATTTGTATTTCCTTTTCAGATTTTCTTATTCATTGGTTTTTCCTTAATTACTCCTGAGTCCTCGCGTTTTCAGGACGAACAAACGCACAAAACAACGAACAAACGTCTGGCTTTCGATTGATTGATGATTTAACGATGGCGGGCTTAACCCTCAGAATTTTAAAGTTGCTATAATTAAATAATTAGAGACGAACAAACTATTTTAATGGACGAACAATCACGAGCAAACGTAGCCGTCCCCGAACAAATGGTTCCGAGCGTGATTTGATGATGAGGGAGGGAGGGATGGAGTGCCAGACTAAGGGTTTGTGTTGCTATAGGTTTGTGTTCGTAGAGACGAATCATGTGATGATCGCTCAACGATCGTAGCTAGACAACCTGTTCTAAGCGCAATATTTGTATGTTTCCTGTAGATACAGACATTTTCTTATAAATTACAGTCGATACTATAGGAATGTAGCTATATTCAAAAAATATACAAATTTGGCTCAGAATTGGTTGTAGAACAACTTTAGCTAAACGATATCATCGCATGAGTCCTCTCTACGAACACAAATCTTATAGACGAAAGACGACTCATGCAATTAGGCACCAATACTGAGGCTATTTGCATATTTTATGAATGAGGTCACACGCCTATTATCGACACACCGCATCAACTAAAGGAATATGTCTGTATTAAAAAAAAATAGTCATAGGTTCCATCATGGGAAATCGAGAAATCACATTCACATATAATACTGTATTGAAACTTAGTGAAAATTATTTTTAGGTCCATAATGTCTTCAATTTTTAATTCTTGGAAGGAGCACCAAATTTCTGGAATTAATTTACTAAAATATGGGATCAAGATCAACGTAGCACAATTTGAATAGGTATAGCTGAGTTTTTTCGATGCTGGACAAGAAAGCACAACTTCCATACAAATTTTACAGTAGTACTATTCTATATAGAATTGCAACCGTCAAATTGTATGGAGGTTGTGCGTTTATGTCCTTTATCCGATCGAAATGAAACGCAGCTGGATGTTAATCTCAGTTTAAAGGTTTTTTCATATTTTCTTATTGGCATAGTATAATTCAGCATGGAAAATAAAGTAAAAAAAATGAGACGCTAGAAAAATAAAATAAAATCTGCTAGGAAATTATGTTGTTATTGTGTCCTACTTTGCCAAATCTACATAAAAGCCCCTAACCAGTTAAATCTGCTTTCATTCAAATAGACGCAAGAAATACATCTAGTCTAGAGGTTATTTAGGACTGTTGCTAACCTAGTCTCCGTGTATTTTTTATACAATATTTAAAAAAGAAGTATGATTAATATCTTTTGAAGTAAATAATATAAAATCTATAAATATAAACACTCACATCGTGTCGTCGCCAAGAAGTCTACCGAGTGAAAAATATGTCTGGGAAATTTGCTTTTATTATACTACTGTCTGTCTGATTTGATTACTATATTCTACGAATTAATTCAACCGTAAAATAGCGAATGATTGCCAGAATAATTTACTATCTGTTTCCAACTGAATGATGTAATTTTAAATTAGAAAAAAAATCTGGCTTTTATCCCACAAGATCAGACACCACGTCAATGCAAATTAATTGTATGTATGAATTTAAAGTATGCAGTATGCAAGCAGTGTAGATATGTATGTGCACTGTATTATGTTAAAGCAATCATGTGATTTTAAAATGGTCAGAAAATATAGTAAAAGATGTTGGTTGACAGTAAGAAATAATTTAAGTATTTTCATGCATTAGATTAAGGCAAAACCATAATTATAAAAGTTAAGTGAGCCTTACTCGTCATCCTTCTTCAAAATATAGCCAAATCAGTTTTTTTATACATCATATATGTATATTTGATTACCATGTAGTGAGTCGTTTCAAACTTCAGGAGACAGAAAATTGTTAAAACATTTATGTGTATATCATTAAAGTAACTTTTTCGGACAGACATCTCGTATATTTATCATTATTTCCAATCAGACCGTCATATAAAAATTGACCGTCAGTCAATTAAATTTTAATATGCAATTTACTGAAATATAATCTGAAAAATTTATGTTCCATTTTATTGTCCATCAGAGACTTAAGAAGACGAAGGACTCGGTTAAGATGAAATCAATAAGAATATCTATCGTACAGTTGAACATCACGGCATGATAACGTACGTATGTGTTCGAGTATAATAGTAGTGTGTATACTAACCTCTGTCAAATTTTTATGTTCTGCAATTTATGGGCCATCAATCTTAAAGAAATGAACAATTTCAAGACTTTTAGCATATATCTGTGCGAATTTAGTTTACATTAAAGAGATTTTAGTAGCGTTTTTCAGTATTTAAATCGTTCATTTCAGACGTCGATTATATTTAACATAAATATAATAAGAACATCGTAGTATTTATTAGTCTTTAATTTATAATTACTCCAAACAGTTTCAAACAGCTCTTGTTGAGGAACTTCGACAAGCTGCTCTCAGACTACTTCTGGAGCGAATATATTCGAACAACAATGTGCTGAAGGTGACAATCCGAACGATTTCTTTAGGGAATTGTCACAATCCTATTACATTTTGAAAATACAAAAACTTTCATACTCCTCTCTAAATAAAATCTCGATACTGTGGGAAAGTTGAGAGGATAAACGGACTGTTATCGATTGTTAAGGAAAAGTAAATCTTGTCTGACCGACATCAGCTAGGGATGGGCAAACACGTTACTTTCTGATAACGATTACAACAGTTCCTGTTTCCGGAAAGTAACGGTTCCTCGATACAGTTCTTATTACTTTTTCTAATATTTATTTAATTCGCATTACTAATAAATACCTTTACTTCGATGAGATCTACAGAAAAAAAATCGTTTTGTATACAAGGATCGATCCACAAGGATTCGAAATGCCTCCATTTGCGTTATGGGGAACTCGTTTTAACAAGTTCTGACTTTTGATACCCATATTGACTATGTACCACTTTCAAGGTGAAAAAGGACATTTCGTCCTGAATAGAATAACCAAAAGTATAGGATCTAACGTTATCTTGCTTGCCTTGTCGTTCCTATATGAAAACTCTAAATTTAGTAGAAATTTGGTTTCAGACAAAGACTGCCGATTTATGCTAAGAGGTAAAATTTTGGCAGGACTAATGGCTAGTTATGCTGCGGCTTTTCTTCAATATCTTACTTAGGAACGTTTTCAGTAAATGTTATTTTGGAACTGTTGCTTAGCAACTGATACTCTCGAACTGTTACTTTGAAATTGTTACTTAGGAACTGTTACTTGGGAACTGATACTCTGGAACTGTTACTTTGAAACTGATACTTGGGAACGGTAAATGTTACTTTGGAATTGTTACTCTTCGAACGATTACTTAGGAACGTTTTCAGTATATGTTACTCGGAATTGTTACTCTTGCTAACAGTTCTGAAGTAACAGTATGGGAAGAGGAGGAAATAGATTAGATTGTAGAGGAGGGTGAATCCAAAGGGATTGTCAGCACTTAAGCCAGTGGGCCTATTGAGCTATCGCCCTAGTCGCGGATGCCTGACGATCAAGGTTGATCGTGCTGAGAAAGGAGTTGAGATCGCTTGTAGACGTCGAAGCTATGTCGTCCGTGCCTGGATGGGCCACTCCGAATTGTGACCAGCGGCGTTGGGCCAGAGCATCGCACTCGCACAGGACGTGGAAAGAGGTATCGTCGTCTTCTTCGCAGAATCGACAGCTCGCGTTGTACAAGCCTTATTGTGCGTTAATGTGATCTCAGGCAGGAGTGGCCTGTGAGAATGCCACAGATGATACGTACTTTAGCTCTGTTTAGCTGAAGCAGTTGTTCTTTTGTGGAAATACTCTGCTATGAACAGTTTAGATTGTCTAAGCCCAGGTCAAGTCCAGGTAGTTTATCCCAGTGCTCAGTTACCTTAAGTCGTTCTTGGTCTTTGATTACTATACAGGAAGAGATGCTACCGAAGGGTTCAGGTCCACAGAAGGGGGATGATGCAGCTATGCGTGCCAGCTCTAACTATTGCTTTGTATATCCAGATCATAATAGATGGTTTCAAACCCCAGGTTTTCCCTACATATTTTTCGCATATCC
Source organism: Microchrysa polita (assembly GCA_949715475.1). Lineage (NCBI taxonomy): Eukaryota > Metazoa > Arthropoda > Insecta > Diptera > Stratiomyidae > Microchrysa > Microchrysa polita. The sequence goes on along the minus strand of OX454415.1, from coordinate 124,407,881 downwards.
AAAGAGCTCTGATGGCATTTTCAGCAAACTATTTTTCTCAAAAGAGTCAAATTTAGGTATGCATCGATTTCCTCCAATCTTTTAATACTTTTTTCTGCAAAGTTAAACTTATCGATGAATAAATAGATAAAAACAAAAGGCACAAAGCAACCATAAAATCAGCAGCCATTGCCGACCAGACATCAATACACAATTCCTGATATGGTTGATCAGCGGTGAAATGCATCTATACACAGTCCTTTGTACGATGACGATGCAAATACACCAGAATCTTGCAGGCTGGCTGGCACCTGAATTGGTAATTAAATTAGGCAGCCATGAATGAGAAAAAGCAGCGGCGAGTATAGTCACAGGTTGCAAATTTTCGGAAAAAATCATAGTAATCAAGCATAAAAACGGATCATTCTGCTTTTTCGTAATTCCTTTCAGTCATTTACTACAGTATAGATATGTCAGTACACAAGAACTCTAATCTACTTTGTATTTCACTTTGTTTTCTTGTCTTTTGTCTTGATACATAATTTATTATTTTTACTGAAATTCTTGAGTAGTTATTTTTATTTACTGTTAAATTTACTTCTTGCTTTTTGCATATATGAAAATATCGTATTTCAATCTACTTTTCGCTTTACGCTTTTGCTTCATGATTTATTTCCTTTTTTTCTTTCCCTTAATATTAGTTGATTTATTAATTACAGTATTTTCATCATTTTCATGTACCTAACCGTTGTGATCTGTGTCAATATTAGCAGATCTTTTCTTTATTGAATACAATAATTTGGAAATAAATTTATGCATTTGGTTTTACTTTTTTTTCTATACTTTGTTTCTGTGTGTGTGTTGTAGATACATATGTATACTAGTTTTATGGTATTCAATGCACGTACAAAAAATATTTCAATTTTATCTCATTGTTCTTACTGCATTTTACTGTTATTTAGTTTTTTTCGGGTACCTTATAAGGATGAATTTCCTTATGAAGTACCCTCTATGATGAATTCTATTGTTTCTTTTTAAGGTATGGTCTTTGAGTTGTTTTTATTTTTGTTTGAATTTCTATGTAAATTATTTTTATCTGACTTATTCATGGTGTTTCTGTTTCTGTTTTTTTAATAAGTTAAGTATTTTGTCGAAGAATTAAGTTTTGGTTTAATGAACTTTGTTGCTGTAACTGCTAAAACCAGTTGCTTCATCATCCATTATTGTTATTCAGCAAAATTAAAATTATACATATTATACGAAAAAATAAAATTTTTGCTTTCGTTTTATCCGCGTGCATCGAAATTCGCATTGATTGAATTCGTTCATTTCTGGTAATGTTTTAAAGCATTTCTCACTTTATTTTAGTGTGTATTTTCTTTGCTTCTAATTAATTTTTGTAACTATAAAAATGTTTTTATTTTTTGTTCATAATTTTTTTAAAAACAATTTTGTTTAGCCAAAGGCGGAGGCACATTCATATATTTTTTGTTTGTTTGTATAATTTTTGTTTATTTTTAATTTTGGTTTTCCTAAAGCTTTAAAATTAACAATTTTTTTCACCATTATTTTTATAAAAAATATACATACATTACAAGATTTCCTTTTTTTTCGATACAATCAATTCGCATTTCGACATTGGAAAAGAATTTTTTGGCATAACTTTTAATTTTTTTTTGTAAACACTACTCAAAATATGTTGAAAAAAAATTTACCGCTCTTACGAATATACATATTCTTTTTTTCTTTCAGTTTTTATCGAATTTGTTAAACCTAAAATCACAATTTATTAGTAATCGTAAATTTTAAAAATGTTGTATTTAGCTTTGTTGACATAATATAAAAAAAGAACGAACTCTTTTAAAGTAGTTTATAGATTTTAAGAAGATGTGCGTTGGCAAACGAAAATTGTGACGCTCGATAGACACCATAAACTAAATTCGTTTACGGTGAGACTCGAACCCTCAACTCTGTGTATCGAAGGTGTGCGCACTAACCACTATACCAACCAGACTACTATGTCAAATTTAATCTAGATTATCCAAAATCTCAGAATTTGGGTAAGCATGTAGAGACCATTATTCAGTGTTCTAACTTGTGTGGTATTCGTTTTGGGGACTTTCTGGGTGTGTATATAATATTAACCCATTTCGGAAAACTTCAAACTTCAGTGTGACGTTGAGAGAGCATAATGAACCTGACCCCAAAAGAAAAGAAACTTCTGGGTCATCGTAAAATCAGTTTGAAATTATATTGCCGGGGGTATCCTTAATCGATTCTAAATTAGATCTTCGGTGCAGGAAATAATCAGAGTTCATTGTACAGTCTTTACGAATACAGTCACATAAAACAAATCAAAACATGGTTAGTGGTCTAAGAAAAATGGCATATTTTGTCAGCAAAAATCCTACATCGGATTTTTTTTAGGATTATGGTTGGGGATGGTCCCCAGATTATGGCATTAAAATTCCCACAACCGATTGGGGGTCCGCAACCTTAAAAAAAGGGGAAAGGGGCATTTTTTCGTTTTTTTGGGAATATTTCAAAAACGGCAAGATATACAGAAAAATGGTCTGAGAACAAAATACATAAAATTACCATTCCAATGATATAAGACACATTAGAGTTCAATTAAATATTTCGGCGCTAGCCTAAAAAAATATTATTATGGAGCTTTTAAAAAAGGTTTAAAATGAAAACATTCTAATTTTTTTTTTAGGCTAGCGCTGAAATATTTAATTAAACTCTAATGTGTCTTATATCATTGGAAAGGTAATTTTATGTAGTTTTTTTTTTCGTCCTCAAACCATTTTTCTGTATCTCTTGCCGTTTTTGAAATAATCGCAAAAAACCGAAAAAATGCGCCCCCCGCGCCCCCCTTTTTTAAGGTTGCGGACCCCCAATCGGTTGGGAATTTTTATGCCAACATCTGGGGACCATCTGCAACCATAATCAAAAAAAAATCTGATGTAGGATTTTTGCCGTTCGATGGCCATATTTTGGCCCAATTTTCTTAGACTATAGGTCAGGTCTCTATTTTCAACGATAATGAGACTATTCTCTCATGTGTCTGGATATCCGATTGGTCAATTTTCAGAGAAATTATCAATAATTTCATAACCAGTATTTTTAACTGTCCAGTCTACGCCCGATCGCTCGAAAAGTTTCAAGTAATTCTTCATTTTAGAATTTCGAGATATGATCCATCTCTAGGACATTAGATTTAAAAGGCCGTTCGCATTATTCAACTTGCCTTCCAACTTTTGAGCATTCAAACAAGTTGAAAGACTTATCGTACTTGCAACCAGAGGTTGGCCATGAGATTTGAAGTTGAAAGAGCATTCAAACAAGCTTTCACGTCTAAGTAGAAGTTGGACAACTTGTGTGAGTTCAAACACCTTAACTCTGCTTACATTGATTCGATTAAATCTGTGAAAACGATGTAAGTGTAGCATACGATAGTCTACTAAAAAATTAGTGTGTTAAACACATAATGTTTGAAACCCCAAGTAGATGGTGAATTTCTCTTTTCTAAGGTGACCAGACTCCCAAAGGCCCAATGCTGTACAAATACTTGCGAAATTAGGTTTTCAGGCAAATCCTCAGCCATACGAGTGATGGACAATTTTCAATTAGAAAACTGTAAATGCAGCCGCATTTTCCGAACGAGGTTAGCTAGGACCGTGTAATTTGTACCAAATTTAATTTAATTTATCGGGAAGGGTTTCCAAGCTATCGAAAATGAACGATTGCCAAACATAAAAATGCGATTATCTCACTAAATATCGACCGTACAGTCAAACCCTAAGCACCTTAAAGATCAGACAAGACTTATCACAGGAGCTTATTATGTAGTGAACTAGATTTTATTGGGTAATTTACGAAACAAAATAGTTGCGTATGTTCTGCAACTGCAAGCATGTTTGCCGTTCTGCTCCGCTAACTGCCGTTTTGCGGATCAGGAATAATATCCGGTTCTTATCGTTAGTCTTTATTTGTGGAGCATGTAAACGAAAAGTACCGGAGATTATTTCTGATCCGCAAAAAGGGAGTTAGTGAATCAGAACGGCAAACATGTTTGCGGAGTATACGCAATAATATGGGTGTCGCATATGCTGTCGGTCAAAATCAAATATCCAAAAAATATTTGAACAGCATCAGAACTCAAACGATTTTCTTTTACGACTTTCATGTCCACAATGTGTGTGTCGCGATTTTTGGGATTTATTTAGAAGCGCAAATAAATTTGAGAATTAAATTAACTAATGGTCGTATCTGTCCTGTTTCTGGCAGGACAGTCCTGCTTTTTCGACCTTAATCTGCCGTCCAGCCAAAACGTCGGAAGTCCTGCTTTTGTCCGGCTTTGTTCTATTTTTGAACAGCGTATTGGTATCTCACCAAATAACGAATAATTATTGCTCCTGAAGCAATTTTGAATGAAATTTTGGACATAATGTTCAGTACAGATTCATATACCCGGAGACAACCCACACGATCGCCAATCCATTATTCTTTACTAAGTCCTGGTGCATCCTTGATAAAATATACTATCCACGAAATTGGAAAGATTGCAAGCAGTTCCCATTGAAGGCATGTTGAGGAGTGTGCCTTCAGTTTTTTTGCCAAGTCCAACTTTGCGTAATGCCTATGACTATGCCATAGTATACGTATAAATAGTGGAGCATCCATCTGATTTTATTTTTAAGGATAAATTTATCCTTAATTGGACTTGGACTGAAGGCCCACTTTTGAGGTACGCCAAATTGTTATTTTGGCCTACCAAACAATCCAATTAAATGTATTTAACGACGAACCTGGTTCGGAACAATTTGATAAATTATTTGATAAATTATGAAAAGGATTTTTTCTTACGGTGCGCGGTCATGCTTTTCGGACGTTTTAATTCGAAATTCTAGAAGAGCTATATTTTTGAAAATTCTCTTATGACAACCAGATTTAGAACAGTTCCGAAAAAACTAAGTGCGTTTTTTTATCAAATTTAAGTCCCGTGTAGGTTTGGCTAGCAAAAAAAAACTATCGCGGTTAAATTTCCTGGTTAAGACCATAGCTGTTCGCTCAAACAGCTGGCAGTTGTTTTGTATGTTTGTCTCGCTCTCGTCGGCCTTTCATAGATTTAGGGGATTTCATCACAAAAAGACGATCACTTATTTGCTAAATCTAAGACGATAAAAAACATTCGAACATTTGTCATTTTTTACAGGTGCGCCCACATAGAAAAACAAAATCCCCACATTTTTCCCCTATGCATTAGCCATCTACATTTCATTCCCCTAAACGCTATCCCGTGTAGTGGGTGAAAATTATCTGGGGGTAATTTTTTTGTATGGAGTTCGTTACGCAAAACTACACGGGATGAGCAAAGCAACGAAATTAATGTTGAAATCCCAAGATCTGCGGGCACATGTCAGTGAACAGCGGTTTGGGCCTTTAGTTCTTACACCTACTAAACACCGAAATTAAAATTATAAAATAGGTGTGTTTTTTTGGTTATCCCGTGTAGGTTTGGGTAACGAAACTTCATATAAAAAAATGACAGGTGGATCAGCTGGCATTTTTTTATATGGAGTTTTGTTACCCAAAGCTACACGGGATAACCAAAAAAACACACCTAATGTAATAACATTAGGCACGTTTTATTGTGTTTATCCCGTGCATGTTTGGGTAGAACTTCATATAAAAAAATGACACCCAGGTAAAGTTCACGCGGGCAACTATCCTACACGGGATAGAGCTTAGATGAATCAAATGTAGATGCCGGACGCATAGGAGAAATATGGGGGAATGTTTTTTCAAACCAAATGTGAGAGTTTGCCTCATCACGAGAAAAGATTTTGCAAAGAAATAATCATCTTTTGTGATAAAATCCACCACATCCAAAAAAATAAGCCGACAAAGGTGAGTCAAAGATGCGCAAACACTGTCAAATGTCAGCTGTTTGGTCTTAACCGGGAGGTTACCCGCGATCGTTTTTTTTTCGAGTCAGATTTACACGCGATACGAAAAAAACGTCGCTAATGTGATGGTTCAAGAAACATTGGAAAAGGGGTTCTCATCTAACCCGAAACCCGCCCTCAAGAAACTAACGTAAGGTCTCTTTGATTAAAAGAAATACATAGCCAAAGAATCTACTAAAGCTTAAATTAGCATAAGATGTACAACCATTCTAAAATTTACGATTTGTTTTTATCATCAGTCAGGATACTTCATCCAACTAAAGCTTAAAGTCGTTTTGGAATTGCCAATTTCTTATGATGGGTAGCACAAAATTTGATTTTTTAAATTAAGAGTTTGTTCCTAACATGTAACAGATTTAAAGATCAGCTTAAAGCTGTTCTTTAAATCTGTTACATGTTACCTTTAAAAGTTGCCATTGGAAACGTGCTCCGATAACAAAAAAAAAACGGACTCCTACGGCAAACGGTTTTACAAAGTAAATCTCCACGGAGCTACCTGTTGGTGGAACGACCAAGAGCTGTCAAACCTCTGTCGATTCAAAAAAGAGGAAAGAAAATCGCATGAATCGCTTTTACAATAATAGCAAAATAAATTTTACATTTTTTCCCTAATATTAACATTGATGAATATGCTGTTACTGTTATTTTCATAATTAGTTTTTAAAACTTATTACGTAAAATTAACGGATACTTATGAAATGCAATTAAAAACTTTTAATTGTTTCATTTTTGTTTATCAATGATATTTATCTTATTTCTCATTTAGTTCTTTGTTTTGTTTCAAATTATTTATGAGTAATTTGTATATCTCATTTTTTCTTCTTCTTTGCTTAGATGTGGTTACTTAACGACACATTAACCCTATTTGTACATTTATATTTGGAAAATTAAATTTTTAATATTTATTCATATTCATTATCATGTATCATCATTTTATTTTATTAATACTAATTACTAGAGAAACATTTTAAATTCTTTTCATTATTTTTTAAGTTTTCAGTGTTTCCTTTCAATAAACTCGTTTTACAATAGATTTATAAGTTTGAAAAGCTTTTTTGATATCCCTTGTGCGACTTGGGTTCAAAATGTGTTATCATCATCCATTCGACAGCGGGAGGGTCATCAATCATCTTAAGTTGTTTGTCTGTATAGGTTTAGTTGGATTCGTATATATAGCATCCTCGAAAAACGAGTCCTCGGTATAATTACAATTTCGAATAATTGATACAAGTATACTGAATTTTTTAAAAAGTTAGTTTTGATTGACACTGTTAAGCTTGAAATAGATTGGACGCATAAGCATTAGCATCAGCATCAGCAGAAACATTTTAATTTAGAACACACGCATTTGCCTTTGATGATGACCCACATTGACAGCAGAAGTAGAAGCATTTTTTCTGCTGCTGCTGTCAATGTGAGTCATCAAAGGCAAATGCGTGTGTTCTAAATTGAAATGTTTTTGCGGATGCCGATGCTGATGCTGACGCGTCAAATGTATTTCAAGCATTAGACATACATATGCCTTGGTGCAATGTTATTTTTGAACGAACGTACTTGCCTTCCACCACGAGACGAGGTGAAGACAAACTTCAGACCCGCACAATGCTCTGTTCACATTAAAAAATTTCATAAGAAATTAATATCTCGCTTGAATACATCCTTTGAGTTAAAACTGAAACGCTCATTAAAATTCCTAGAAAAAAACCGTATTAGGTTAAAATTAACTATAAATGTGAAAAGGGGACTTGCAAGATTTAAAATGTTCAACCTTTTTTAACGGCCCAAATGACGAAGCTCGACCAAGATTAATTATGTAAAATGATTGATATAGATTGGAGAAATTTGGCATGGACAAAATATATATATGTACATGTTTAGGGTGCCCCGGATGGAGTGGTATAATGAAAGGCTTGAGAGGACACTTTTTTTGAGCAAAAATACCGTCAATAGAATTTGTTAAAAAATTACCATTATCTTGCTATTATGTTTTCGTGGAAGTCAACCAAAATAACGACTTGTTCTGTTAAATTAAAATTAACCACTCACATAATGAGTTAACCCTCCACCGATTATGTTAAGACCCCAGAGGGATACCTACATAATCCCGCCCACTAAAAACCCCGCCATTTTAAAATCCCACTAAAGGATAGTGAAATAGTCCCGTCAAAAATTATTTTAATTGTTTAAAAAAATCAATTGTTATGTTATGCGATTCCCAGCAGTTAATGTGATACTTTTTCTTAGCATAACTCCGTCCAAATATTTGCTTATTTTTTCGATCAAGATGATAATTTAGCCCATACAGAACAAGACTGTCATACAGCGGATACTTAAGTCTCAACTACCGAAAGACCAGACCACCTATTTTCAAATCAATTCACCTGGTCCGTGGGTCTCGGTGAATTAAATATTCCCATGCGAGGAGACCTATTATTTTAACGGTAAATATGGTGGATATTGGTTAGGATATTGAAAAGCGGTATTTTGAATTAGCGGGTTATTGAAATGTGAAATGGCAGGGTATTAAGTTGGCGGGATTTTGATTAGATGGGATTTCAGTTAAGCGGGATAATGAATGTCGGGATTTTGAAAAACGGGAATATGATGGACGGGATATCGTATCCATCCCGGTTATATATCAATACTTCTGAATGGTTTAGCCTATCCAGCCGAACTTTTAGGAATCTAAGCCATCTAAATTTTGCTCAAAAATATACCAAAATCTGAAATCTTTTCAGAAAACAAGTTTCGATAGCCATAAGTTAAATTTACGGAAACGGCAACGTGAGTCTTTAAAGACCATATGAATAAATATAAATAATAAATAAAGCCTCAATTGTCCTGGCACTCCATGCAACGAACCTCGGAACTATGTATAATCTATCACGAGTACTTTTTATCTAGACTATTCTTGAATGTCTCTCATTTTCTCCTGTAATTTCATTACGTCTTCATATTCTGAACTGAAGATCAAGGTAAGCATCATATTATTCTGGGCTATAATGAAAGTTAAGGAAGAGGTTATACCCTGGACCAAACTAGCCAGAAATTATCCTGGCTTGAAAAATTCATACAAAGAGCTTCTAAGATTGTTCTTCAATTGATGTGTACTTATGAGATATAGGGCGGAAAATCCAGCAAAGCTGGAAATGGGAGTTAGTTTGAACTAATTCTTACCATAACTTATTCTAGGGCAGATAGATAAAATCCTAAATCGCAGGGACATCTAAAAAGAGTAGAGCAGGCTTTTAGCTAATACTCCATCCAGAAATTTTTTCTAAAAGTTATCCCCACTACTTCATGAAAGCGATTTTCCATTGGTCCAAAGCAAAGGGGCGAAAAAGTAAACACGTTGACCGCTACAATCGGTCGAAATGCAACCGGATTGCAGTAAGTATGTACAATAAATTTTGTGAATATGTAATTGTAAAGAAAATGGTCAACGACATAACAAAGTATAATTATAAATATGTGTTTTTTTTTACATTTGGATACAATGATATGATATGATGATATTTCGTATCAGACCCACGTTGATCGCGGGACGTGCCTGGCGAAGGGTTAATAAAAAAAAATCTTTAGTTTCTGAAACTACATAAAATTTCACATAAACTGACTTCACCGCGGTATCAATAATGAACGTTACTGCCAATATACCGATATATATATATATATATAAAATCTTTAGAGAAATTTCAAAATTGATTTTTCATTGAAATTCAAATAATAATTTTATAACGTTACTATGAAGTGTCAAGTATACAAAGTTCTGTTGGCTTTCTAACGGTATCTCACTTTTGACATTTAAATATATATGGAAAAATTTGATCACCCCACAATGAAATAAGAACGGACGAGTTTCATGCAAACCTCAATCATGATAATTACAGCCGAATGCCCTCCAATTCGTCGATCTCCTTATCTCTAAAGACGACCCATTGAAACTCGTTCGCCTCAATATTACCACTTGATTTCATGATTTTAATCTATTATTTATTAAAATTTGAGAAAAGAGTAAAAATATTTAATTTTTTAAAATATGATTTAAAAATTATGCAATTGTACACCATGTTTTTGATATTTTTCGATTTCAAAGTGTTTTTTTTTTTTTCAAACAAAAATTAATTGCAAATATCTGTACATATACTGCTAGAAAGCAGATACGTTGAAGCAGCTTACATCAACTTCACAGATCTGATAGATCAAAGTACCGTTATAAAATTATTGTTGACATTTTATGTACAGGGTGCGCCGTGTTTTTATGTCGGTATGTAAACATTGACTAACTTTGAAATTTACCAACCGATCGACTTGACATGTTTTGGAATCGTGAACTCAGTACAATTTTAACCCTGAATCGCTTCACACCGAAGCAACGCACCGAAATAGTGATGCTTCACATTGAAAATAGTCGTTCAGTTGTGTTAATTCAACGTGCTCATTATGTCTTACCGCAAATGCGTGAAGGTCTTGACAGTTACTGGTTTCAAGAAGACAGCGCCCCATGTCACACTGCATCCAAACTATCGAGTTTTCGCAGGACGTCTGATGCCAAAAAAGGTGGCATTGACTGGCCACCCAGAACTCCAGATTTGACTCCCGCTGACAAAGGCAAACATATTTGCCGAATTCAACGCCCAAGATGCTCGAAAAAGTGATGGAAACCCAGAAAAAAGAGCTTATTTTGCTGTTGCCAATAATAGCGGTCACTTGATTGATGTAGTATTAAAAAAATTGTTCAAATAAATTGTAAAGGGGCAAATTAAAAAAAAAATATGGCGCACCCCGTAGTTTCAGAGATTGCAGTTAAAAAATATAACTTATGAAATTACATAAAATTTCACATTAACTGATTTTTGCAATATAAATTGTTGCTGCCAAGATACGGATACATATTCAAACTTTTGAGATATTTAAAAATTTATTTGTCATTGAAGTTTCAAACAATAATTTTATAACGGTACTTTGATAGCTGCTTCAACGTTTCTGCTTTCTAACAGTACAGTGCGTACTCGATAATCCGAAGCCTCGAAACCTCGAATTTCCAGTAATCCGGATCACCTCAAAGATTGCATTGTACACTCTGTAGTCCGAATTTCAAGAGCTTCTCTAATCCGAATCTGACTTTTTTCTAATAATAACAGTGATATTATCGTCCGAAATAAAAACCGCATTTTTCTTTGTTCTTAGAAACAACAAAATCTAGAATAACAGAGTGAAATTCTTCGAAAATAGAAAACAGATTCTTTGAACAGTTTGATTAAATTCGTTGATTTTCTCGAAATTTAGAGCAAATTAAAGGCTTCCACTAGTCCGAATTCCTCTGTAGTCCGGATCGACCCTGGTTTTCATTAGTCCGGATTATCGAGTACGCACTGTATATTATTTTTGACATTTAGAGATCAAAATGTTCAAATTGTTGAGAATTTATTAGTGCAAAAACTTTTAATTTAACGAGACAAGTCGCGATTTTCGTTAACATCCACCATAAACAAAATAGTAAGATAACGGTAATATTTTTACCAATTCTATTGATGCCGCTGTTACTAAAAACAAATTGTCCTATCAACCCTTACAGTATCGGCCACCCAATGTGGGACATCCTGTATATATCGCAACTACCTCTCAGCCAATTTCGTAGAAAGGAATCAATTTGGATTGAATGCGTGAACATCCCTAACGCAGCGTAAATCGTGCTCGCGTGTTTGCTGTTGTAAACAGTCTTCATTAAATCTAGTGTAATAATTTAACATTTAAGGTCGATCCACACTTTTCAGCCATCGGTCACAGTCATTTTCCATACAAGTTGACAGACTGTCAGTCAATCAATTAACTGACAATCTGTCAACTTGTATAGGAAATGACTGAAAAATGTGAATCGACATTTACAATGCTTTTAATAATTTTAAATACCAAACATTGTTCCAGCCAACATAACTAAAATTCAAGAAAATTAAAGCTCGTGTGACCTCTTTTTTTGAGTCAAATATTTTTTGTATCCAACACTTTGAGAAATGTTTTCAATTTTATATGTTTAACGAATGTATCAATTCGATTTTGTTTCCTTCACAGTCCTACCTTATAAATGTTTCTAAATAATTTCGAAAACCATATTGCCAATATCTGTTTTTAATAAATTGTTTTTTTTTTTATTATGATTATGAGATAACACATTTGTCTCTTGTCTCAATGCATGTCTTCTTATTTTGGTATGAAACAGCGCTTAACTTTACAATAAAAATATAAAAAATTACATCACATCATTTCTAAGTGTTTCTTGTTTTTAATTTTTTATTTTCATTTTCCTTACAATTATATACTTTAAGTGCATCTCATCAGTCCATCATTCAATTTTCTTTTGTTTTGTATCATTTTTCGATTAATGTGTTTTTTTTTTGGTTGCATTTAAATCCAATGTGTTTACATATTTTCAAAATCTTCTTTTTTCTTGTGTTGTGCATAGCAACAAATATGTATTCATTTATCGCAATGTCCTTTGAGTCGATATGATTTAACAAATGCAGTAATACCGTGATCATCCGAAAGAAAAGCATAAACATATGCAAGAAATATAACATATCAATAACATATATGTTATTGATAAATTTTGATCTGAATATTTTTTCTGTAATGATAAATGTACCATGTTTCCATTTTTATTGTTTTGGTGCTGTTGTTGCCGTTCTAATGTCTGTGTGTGTATGTCTGTGTATATTAACGTAAATTCAGGATAAAATAATTGCTACGCTAATAGTTAGTCCGTTTAGCAAGTGAAATAATGTTTCCTTTTGTTCATATATGTTCTTTTTACAACCTATTTCCGTTTTTTCTATAATTTTTAGTTGTAGTTTTAGTTTGTTTTTCAATTAGTATCATTCCGTTTTCACATCGACCATAGTTGCGCAAGATTTAAAGCAAAAAAAATATTATTATTGTTCATTGGCATTGTCCGACGTGGATTCTGCAACAATTTCCGGTGCAGCCGCAGCCGCTACATGTTGTAACGGTTGAAAAGCCGATCCAAGGGAAGGGCGTAATTGAAATCCTACACACGGTTTGAATAGGGTGGTTGTACCTTGATCAGCTTCGGTGAGCTTCAAATTAACCTATTGAAGGAAAGAAGGTAAGCGTATTATTTCGTTTAATGAATTCCTCATAATTTGAGTATTTATTTATTACTTTTTCACAACCATCTGGCGGCTCTCGTGCTAAGAAACGATTTATTCGAGGGGAAGCATTAGCCATTGATGCTCCATCTTCGGGTGAAGTGCTATGACTGTCATCTGGGAAATAAAATTAAAAAAAAAATACATTTTAGAATATACAAGTAATACGATGATATTTGTAGCAGTGACGCTGAAAAGTTTAACATTGTATATATGTACATGTAAATGGTTGTAGTATGTAGTTTATAAGAGCGTAGCAGCTTATAGAATGTAATTTATTATAGGATTGTCCCAAAATGTCTTCCGGGTAAGGTTAAGGTGAGTACAGCGGGGCATCGAAACCCGACCTAAAATAACCGAATGTCGTTATGGTGGCTCTAAGCCTTTTTTTCCGTTTGTGTATGCTGCATCAACAGTACTGCATATATCCGTTTATATTACTTGACATCTCTTTCGATATTTGTGTCCAAGCCTGATATGTTGTGAAGGTGCATTTTGATGCATGGAATGTTGATTTGAGTGGTCCTCCCGGTAACAATTGACCCATTGTTGTATATTATTGGCAAACATTTTTGTTTTTCTAAAAAAAATAAAAAACAATAAAACTTCCAAAAGAGATTGTTTCTAACAAAAGTGTTTTGCATTTTTCCGCCATTAATCTATTGTTGATCAAGCAATTGTTTGTATACAGAGTGTCCGGAAACTGCCGCATAAACGCCACCGCATGATTGCTTATGTGATTTCCAGCAAAAAAAGCTGTACGGAACATACCCCTAATTCTTAACCCTTTAGCTGTCACAGGCATTTGAAGATATTTGAAAAAATCATTTTCTTGTACGAATTATACCTCAATATCTCCAAAGCTAGACTAGCTAAAATAGCGAAATAAGACGATTGTTACAGCCAACAAATTTACCTAAAAAACAAACCTAACCACACTAAAATCGGATTACAAAGCTTCAAAGACAAATTTCTGTGACTTGATCCAAACACAAATTATTTTTCCATTCCAATTTTCTCCAACTTCTGCTAAAGTGAGGTGCTTGTACGATTCTTTTAAACATTGGCGCATAGTCTTGCAATCATATCTTCCTTACATAATTTCATTCATTTCATATCTCTAACAGTTTTGATACGTTAAGTGTAGACAACTAGGGTTAATTTTAGCTCGAATTCAATTCAATTCCAACTGCCCCTAAAGTTATGCAATTTGGTAAAATTTATTCAAATTATGTCAAAATCGAGTCGACGACACGGGTTAATACTAACGTCATTTATTTTTAAGTTGAAACAGCCTCGCTTACAGCCGAAAAAATATCTACTGACAACGCTTCAGTCTATTCATGTCGACGCACATCGACTTACTTGGATTAATGGTCCCCAACCCAGTGGCGTGCACAGCTTTTCCATACAGGGTAGGCAGTCATATAATTTTCAGTTAGTGAGGTTTGAATCATTTTCAAAACGGGAAAAAAATCTTGTAGAAATTATTGAGAGAAAATATATCAAATCCTTCAAATTTTCTGATCCGAAACCATACCAACAACCTATGGTCGTTAATCTATACATGTTAAAAACGAATTACATTAGAGGCCGGTTATTAGAATCACTGCTTAATAGAATCAACCGTTTATTAGAATCAAATTATAAAGGCCGATTGAAATGTATGGGAATCGGATCAATGGTCATTATAGTCAGCAAGTGGTTAGGAACGTTTTTGATTTCTCATTTTAATCTAATTTGGCTCTTTCAACTAATTTTACTTAAGGTTTAAAACATTTCTTCATTTGAACTCATAAAAGCAGTAAAAAAAAACGCAAGTGAAACAAAGCCTTAAATGAAAAGACCTTATAATTATTAGTTATGTAGAAAAAAGGAGAGAATCTATGCAACAAAAAAAAAAAGTTACCGAAAAGGATACGGATCCCATAACTTATGTGTGTATTTATTTATATAAATATAATTCATTATAGATACTATCCTTCAGAAGTGCAAATTTATTATATTCGTTTAACAGAGTCGCCCCCGGAATCAAAATTGGAGAACCGATGTGATTCTGATATCTGGCGCCTGCTGTAATTTAATTTTTCTAGACGATTTCTTAGTTGATTAAAACTGAAAATTTCTTATATAAATCCTTTCTCCATGTAATTATACATTCGAAAACTGCACTAAAGTAACATTTCGATCATTTATTACGACAAGAGTATAATCTCATCCACCCCATAAAAACTATGTAATTTATTATCACTAGGGGGCTTCGCCCCCAACTCGCTACGCTCGTCAACCCCCGTGGACTTGGATGAGAAGAAAATCGCCGTGTTTGATAAACAGATAGTGTGTGTTTTTGTTCACCGTACAGTGATGGAAATAATTTTTGTGTTATGTAAGATACATAAATGCAAAATGTTAGGAGCTTTAATAATTAATATTTTCACTTTTCGGTTAGGGTAGGCAGTGCTTTTATGCCTCTATGGGATGCACGCCACTGCCCCAACCGCCGTCAATTCAGACGTTGTGTGATTGTTCTAAACTTAAAATTATTTGCATTAGAGCAAAGCAAATTATTATACTATGGGAAAGACAATCGTGCACGAAGGACGAAATAATGTTCTGCTGAATGCTACTGCTATTGTGCTTCAAGCGCTTGTGTGACATAGTGCGTCCTGCTAGGGAGAAGATATAAGTTAAAAGGCTCCGGCCGATTTTTTATTTTTATTTTAGTAGTCAAACTGTAGACCTTTAGCTAAGTAGGAGGAGCTTCATATGTGAAACAGCTCGGGCCAATTTCTCCGCATTATCCGAGTGGTAGTGAGGGGGTAGATAGAACCTTAATTTTGTCAGCTTTTCGTATAAGAAAACTAAAGAAATAAATGTACATATATGACATAAATTTGCGGATCTGAAATTCTTGACTGTTGGCCAATATCTCGTAAGTTGGTAGTATTAATGCCGCCATTGCAGGAAGTGTTCGCAGTAATTTCAGTACTTTGAATTGTGCTATATGTACTTTCGTACCAAAATCTGATTATACATTCAGTATACGTTTTTAGACATGGATTTCTAGATGCTAAATATATCGTAAGATTCCGGGGTGTTATGCGACCCGTGTACATCGGGGGAAGATTTCGCGAATGAACATCACTAACGGAGCAACCGGATACCTGGCGCCTTCCGATACTATCCTGTCTAATTGTACAATATGAGGTTCTGATGCGGCGGACCTTAATTTGCCTAGCTACTCGTGAGAATCCAATAAGCAAGAATAACAAAAACAAACAAAAAAACAAATTATTTGTGGTTGGTTTTAATAATCAAAAAATTAAATAAATATATGTACAATAAGATTTACCAATAGTAATTTTGACAGGGTACTGATCCTGAAAAGGTCACAAAATAATCTCGAAATTCGTCCCAAGCTGTGCTTCAACAGTAAATCTTCTGACAATATTCTGAAGAAGAAAACAATTGTTTAAATCGTCAACTTCTGTCCTATATGGCTACAGAATCAACTATGGTAATTTTCTGAACTTTTGTGCCTTTTTTCTTCATTTTAATAATTATTAAAATGGCCAAATTAACGACCCTTCCCTTTCCTTGCTTTATAACGCTCCATGGCGTCGCGTTGCTTGGCCTGCAGTGTAAGCACGTCGCTCATTATGCCAGTAACGTCTCAGCCTATTTCTACAGGCAGCTCTATCTTGGGTCGTGTCATCGCCGAGAGCGTTGTTGTTGCTTTTTCATTTGACACGTCCAAGTGTTCTTCGGTCTGCCTCGGGTCTTGGGTCTACGGACAAGCTGCCTCGGATGTCTATTAACGTTGGATGATAAATTAACGACAATAATTGTACAAATCGTTTTCCGGACCTTATTTGAAATATTCGCACGGAAAATGCATTATCAATTAATTGTTTTTTTAATTTTGTTTTTCAACAAAAAGTTTTGAGCATCAGTTTATAAACAGAACTCAAATATGTTGCGCCACAGTTCATGAACATATAGATTCTTGCTGCGTAACTGTTCATAAATAACATGGTAACATGTATAGCAACTGTTCAGAAGAAGTCCTATAAAATGTTGCACAACTGTAGACAAATATTGAACGTTTTCGCAACAGTTCAACAATAAATGTTTACAATGGAGACGAAGCGGGGCGCATAGAGACCAGATGCAAAGATTTCAATGTTATATACTTCCAAAATTAAAAAAAAACTCGACAGTTGCCTTGCTGTGGCTATTCTCCTTTAAAATTAATGTTTTGAGAAGCAACAATGCTGGTAGGTTGTAATGCCATAATACTACAGTTTAGTTTAAGAAAATGCCGTTTCAGTCAACTAGGGGACAAAGACTCCGACTCGAACTACTTTGTTTTTTTTTTTCTCTCCTTTAACCAGGGTTGTGCTTTGTTCCTGATGTCGCCGCCGCTATGCGAAAGTCCACAGGTGAGGCGACAAACCGGGCCGGTTGGCTAATTCTCCTGAATGAGAATTGTACTGCCACGAACTATGTACTTTGTTGAATAGCTCAAGTTCCTAATAGGTTTTGACAGTCGCGGAGACTGAGTGCAAACTGGTCAACTGATCCTTGATTGGCTTCCACTAGTGACCGCTGTGTTGGCTAAGATCGGAAAGAAAGGTTCAGTAACGTTCGAACTAATAAATACTGAGTAGGGCACAGCTCTGTGGCTCACTTGGTTGGTCCGGAGATCAAATCTCGGCGTGGTCCAAAATGTCCGTACATGTTGTGCCGATAGGAAATACATAGTGCTTGCAACATTATATACACTCCAAATTTATGTATATGCAATGTAACGTTGACTCGAAATACCTATAAACGCCCCACAAGGGGTTACGGTACAGAGAAAAAGAAGGGCACAGCTTTAGAAGTGAGAATACGTCCTCGACGACTGCATAGCTTTCATCAATTTGCTAAGGCAGTGCCACGTCCACTGAACACGGCTAATTGTTGATTAGTTAGTGATGATAAAATACAATCGTTGTATGTATTGGATAGGATACGCCCTCGAGTTCTACTGAACCAGTGAAAAATTATTTTGGATGTCTCCTTTTGGATGGAAACACCATGTCGGACGAAACCTCACTTTCTGCTCCTATATGAGTAAGTTGTAAATTATTTTGAAAAAAAAAAACTACAGAGACGTAGTTCATATCGTGAATTCACAAAATTAAAAATGTTTTAAATATAAGTTTTACCAGAAAACTCAAAACTTACCAGAAGATATATCTCCTATTGGTGTTTGCGTGTTTACGGATCGTGTGTCATTCGAATGCGTCAAAAGTTCAGCTAGCGGAGCCCGGTGTCCTTCAGGTGTTCCTCTTGAATACTATACGTACAAATAAACTTATCAAAATCGAACCAAATTTGAAAGTTCCTATATCGAATACCATGAGATCCGTTCGGCCAGAATGTGTTGTCGAGCCCGTGAACAAAACCAATTTTTCAATTTCCTGATTCAATCCTTCTACTGAGCTACGCATGGGGCGTATGTGCATTTGAGTGTTTGCATGCATGTGTTGCTGCGGAATCATAACAGGACTCGCCGGCGATCCTAAAATATCAAAAGAAACAATTAGGTAAATAAAGAGGGAATACGATGATCAATGATGATGACATTACCATTACCGTGCGCTGGACTTAGAGTCTGCGAACTGACCGAATGTTCGCCCCGCTGTACTCTTTGCCAGCGTTGTCTTATCACTTTCTCAATTTTGATGTCGGGTGATGAAGAAGCAGTGTCCGAGCCGCCCCGAGACGAGGGCCACTCGCCCGACGTTTTCTGTCGTTCAACATACGATTCTTCGGTTTGTGTAGCCTTATCCAAATGAAGTATAGAAGAGGAATGTCCCACACTCCACGTTGGACGAGAATAGATAGCGTCTAAAGAGGCTGTACGTCGCATTGTCCCATCCCCGGCGCCTGTTTGGAGAACATGTTGCCATAAGTTTTTAGTACATTTACTAGTCACTGGTTAGATTTTGATATTCCCATTGTAAAGTGCTACCGGGAAGTTTTTCTTACCATTAAAGTCACTGGCAATGGGACTGCGCTGTCCAAAGAGCGAACAATCGGGCGATATGTGCCGCATCGGTGGTGAGAGTGCCGGCAAAAGATTATAGTTGCCGGTATTGGGATACAGCGGTCCCCGCAAGAGAGACGTTATCGGCAAAGTGGCTTTCAGAGGCCCCACTTTTTGCGGTAGACTTTCGGAATGTTTTCGCACCCGACTAGACATTTTCCGGCTAGAGCTCAATTTTACTGCAAAAGTGTGTCGGTCGTCGCTGGTGCCAGATAAAATGCACACGCGCCACTATTCGCTGGCAAGGTAAATTGAACAAAATCGCGTCATTATCGTGTTCGAACGGAAAAAATTGCACTACGGTTGACTTTACGGAAAAAAATTAATCCAAATTACAAAAAAACTATTCCTTCTCGTAAAATTTCGTCTGGTTGGTGACAGTGACAAACCTCTTGTAACTTAAATGTCACTTTTTGCTGGCTGTTTTCGTAAGTAGTTCTCCCGCTACATTGAGCGGTTTTGTTTGTCCCTAAACTTGGTCCGGGATGTAGAACCTTCATTATTCAAGGTATTCGAAAAAAGGTGATGAAAGATGGAGCAGTGTTGCGACACGCTTTTATTTGCTCGAAAATTGTGGATTTCCGCATGTATTTATGAAGATTGGATGACCTAATTCTTCCTTTCTCTGGTTAGGAGATTTTCACACTTGTACTTAATCTGGCCAGATAACGTAAAGCGCAGCGCTTTAAGCTCTTTACAGACTATAGAAGATTTTGAATAATCTTGAGATTTTACAAAATCTAGGCGAAAATCATGTAGATTTCCCATACATTTCATAGATTTTGTACGGAGACTATAGGGCATAAACTCGTTCCGTAAACCGCTAAAAGCTCTGAGCTTTTCGAACCACGATACCCTGACACACTACACATTTGCGGGTTACAAAAGTCAAAATATTACAAACGAGCTTTTGCGTTATGTCATACATTTTGTGTCAGAAAACATAAATTTAGTGGTTTTGTAGACCTCGGCGTTCAGAAATTTTTTGTGCCCTTCATAAAATCGTTATTAAAACAATTTTTGCTCAGAAACTGCGTTAGAGATTGCAAGCTATACAACTTTCATCTGGCTGAGTGTTTGAAGAGTATGTAAGTGTAAGTGCATTGTTTGTATGTTTTATCCCTCTCCCATATTAGTCCCATTGAAGAATAAATAACGTATCATTTCAGTCGAAACAATTAGAAAGGAAGACTTATTGACTTGCCGAATAATCATGCGTCAGCTGTAAGACACCGGATGGAAGTAAATTAACATTTGAATCTTATTTGTTAGACGACGCTCGAAAAAAATACATATTACTCGGATTTTAAACTTTTGGGAGCTGGTTCGGAGCTCAGATACATACTTACTTTATGTACTCATGCACTCTTCCTCTTGTCTTATTATTATAACAAGAGGTGTGTTTTTTTGGTTATCCCGTGCAGGTTTGGGTAACGAAACTTTATATAAAAAAAATGACAGGTGGATCAGCAGATAACCAAAAAAAGACACCTATTATTGCATTCTTCACAGTTCTGTCTACTATCCGATTAGTCCAAATCTAATTTTTCTTTCTGTCTTCGACAAAATTTATCAGATGAGACAAGCTTGAAACTGCACCTATTTGATCTTCCTATAATATGCAATATTTTATTTGTAGATTTGAAATACAAGTACTCTACATTAGATGTGTTTTTTTGGTTATCCCGTGGAGGTTTGGGTAACTAAACTCCATATAAAAAAAAAATGCCAGCTGATCCACCTGTCATTTTTTTATATGAAGTTTCGGTACCCAAACCTACACGGGATAACCAAAAAAAACACACCTATTGTAAAATTACCCCACGCCAGCTAAAATCAAATTAGAGCTTTTCGGTGGTTACAATGAAGGTTTAGAATTGAAAGCTCCACCGAATTGCGGGTTACAACGAGGTTATAGTCCTGACACACTAGTAGAGATAAACTCGTTTCATAAACCGTTTGCTTTAAAGAAGCACTTCACACTGTAGCAACCATATAGTACCACGGAATTCATTTATCGTGTGACATCGCTTAAAGTAATATTTTGATCCGATAAACCATCCTTAAAGTATTTTCCGGAATGCTTCTGGTATAAAACTTCGATAAAACTGTCTCTAAACGTCAACCTAAAAAAGACACTCCTTTAAATACTCCACTCTTGTGTTTATTGGATGATACAGCACACACATGCAATAGTTTCTCTAAGTTAACTCACACACATGCATATATTCTTCTATAGCACAGTCGGTGTCATTTTTATCGTCTGACATTCGTATGGTCATCCAATAAATTGTTCAGCGTAGTTTTATAGAAGGATGGACTTTGTGATTTTTTAAGAATTGACATTTATGAAGTGCTCTGGCATGCCACGTTTCTTGAATTGAATTCATTGAAATATTGCATAAAACTAACATTTCCTCACTCCTTGATAACTTATGAATCAATTAAGATAATCTCAGCGCAGAAAATGTCTGCATTTTATTGATGAATGTGTGGATTTATTCAACTATTCAATTGACTGACATATAAAGAAGAAGGTGCAATGGAGAAGAGTCGATAAAGAAGTGTTGAGCACTTGTAGTGTTTACGAGCAATGTTAACTATATGTGAGGTTGGCCGAGTGGTTAGGGCGTCGGACTGGCGTACGACAGTCGCTGGTTCGAAGCTGGCTGGAGGAATTTTTTTTTTCTTTTTTTCACGAGAAAATGACAGAAAATGATGACAAACACATTGATGTATGTCTTTTTCAAAGCTTAGTTCAGTGCTACAATAAGGTGCAATTGGATCAAAAAACGGCGCCAAACGCCATTATTGGACTATTATTCAGAGTTTATACACTGTAAAGTGCCCCTATTATCGTTAGAAGAAAATATTCTATGAAATATTATAGGGATGAAATTGTTACTTGGGCATGACACACTAGTCGAATGCGGTTTATGAATGTCATGATAAACTCATTGAGCTTTTGATAAGTGTCAACAAATTAAATTAAAACATTGAAATGTCAGTCTTAGTCCACCGGCCACATAAAAACAGGATAGAAGATAAAACCTAAACTGCTGAATAATGTTACTTCCTAGGAAGTTTTAAATAATTTTAACAATAAAGAAGACAAAAAACCCGGCAAACGCAAAATGTATAGTATTGACATTACAAACCAGAAGCTAGCCCAGATAATGAATTTATGGCCACAATCATGAAACCAAATTACATACATAGGAGAAAAAAACAAACAAAAACGGCGGAAATAAATAGACACGCAGTGCATTTACAAGACATATTTCATTTAAGGATGAAAATTAAAAAAAAAAATCCCATTGTCGTTTCTTTTCTTTCTTGGATACTTCTTGGATACTATCATATTCCTAATTAATACCACTGGCCATCGTTTACCGCATTAGGTTAGAATGACTTCAACCAAAATTTCTAACATATTCCCTTAAAAGTTATTCTTTGGGCGTATTGGGATATGGTTCCAAGTTTGAAAATGTAAAGAAAGCCAGGAAAGCGAAACAGGAGAATTATCGCGTCGACGTTACCAAGTAGACAAACCTGGATTACGAATAAAAATTCAGATATCGAATTGTTATATCATTCCCATAACTGTAATTAAACAGATATCCAGTGGGTCGGTCTTTACGAAAGGTGCACGTAGTGCGAGTGCGATGCTACGAATCGCACACAATTGCCGGTGCTAATGACAACGTCGTTATGTGCAAAGATAAACCACTGGTATCTATTTACCTATGGGTGTACGTAGTACATAATGTAGACTACTCCAAAATTTAAGACGTGACAGGCTATATTCAGGATGACACTAAACATTTTTAACAAAAATAATAGGCTAACTATGATAAGTAAAGAGCTTTTCGGTGGTTACAATGCAGTTTATGAATCGAAAGCTCCATCCAATTGCGGGTTACAACGTGGTTATGAGAGCTTTCATAAACTGCAAACGGCTCATAACCTCGTTATAAACCGCATATAAACTCGTTCGGGACTCATAAACTGCATTCGTTGGTAAACTCGTTTAGGTGTGTCAGGACTATTATGAGAGCTTTCATAAACTCTAAACGGCTCACAAACTCGTCATAAACCGCATATAAACTCGTTTTCGACTTATAAACTGCAGTCGTTTGTAAACTCGTTTAGGTGTGTCAGGACTTTGCTATTAGACGGATTGTACTATACTGTCAAGTCGTATATTAAGGCCGCAATGTAACTCGTAAGAACTCGTAAACGTAAAATCCGCAGATTAAATTGCATTGTTGTTGCTTCTCATGATATTGTTGTTGTTTGCCCGTGTCCAAGCAGGATCCATGTTGGCATCGTACAGCTGAGTTGCGGCCTTGATATATCTAGATGGCGTTGCTAAAAGATATTGCCCTGTGCTTCTCAAACTAGAGGGTTTCTTGCATTTCAAGAAAACGCACCCACGCACCCTCATCTCTACAAATTTTCAGAATTGACGTTTCTCTGACATTTGAAGTAATTTTTTTTCGCTGGTGAAGTTTTGTTGCTGCGCGGCTCAACTTTTCTGTAGGATTCCAATAAGATACTTCCTTGTAATCGGTGGATTCCTCCTTTCCAAATGTATTCAATGGATGGCCAGGACTTCAATGGTAATACGCCAATCTAATAAAAACTCGAGCGTCTTCACTAATCCACTTTATTACAGGCGAAATGTATGCCAAACTGCCAGTCAATTTTCGCATTCCCATGAAATCCACACTCATGTCAAATCCTAAAAATCTAATTGAAATGGCTACGAATCCGGATGACAACAATGGAAAACAAGAAAATTACACTTCTCCGTTGCAACAGATAGAGACGGTTTTGTCGTCACCGACACACGTTCGTAGGAATTCCAATGAAACAATGTCGCGAAAACGAAAGCCCCAGCCGCCATCAGGCGGATCGAGCTCGAAAGACACCTCGCCGGACGGTAAGCCGGTTTATATTTTTTACGGCCGACATGCAAACTATCCGGAAGCGTTGAATAAGCTGATTCAACATTATAATTGTGATTTGTGCGATGCTAAGTTTACCTCGAGGCAAATGGCTACGGATCATTACGATTCGCGAAAGCACATAAATCGTGTGAAGGAGTGGCTGAAGAAGTGGTCAACTGAAACCGGTGAAGCAATTCCGAAAATTCCCAGGGTAAGTGTGAACAAATTGTTTGTTTTTTTTTTTTTTAATTTAATGTTATAGTATTATTTATTATATACTGATGATATCCAAAATTATATATTTCTGGTAAATGTGGGAGTGAATCAGGGTAGTGTATTGAGTTCGTTGCTCCACCATAAACTAAGTAATTGGAATATAGTCTAGTACAGATAGCTCAAAACCCAAACATCCAAAAGAAAAAGAAATTTTTGATGCCAAATTGTTGAATACACTGCCCAATATACGCAATAAAAAGTTACACCAATTTGCGCCATGGGTTAAGGGGGGAGGGGGTCCCAAAGGGGTGAAAATTTACTTTTTTACAAATAACTGGAAAACTATGAATCTGACCTTAAAATCTTCTGAGGACGAAACAAACTACACAAAATTGCCTTTGTAATGATATATAACACTCTAGACGTTTTTTTCGGAAAATTATACCCTAGACCCAAAAGTATTATAGAGAATTTACATTTTTTGAGTTTTACATTTCGGACTGTAACTCTTGATAGAAAGAACCTAGGGTGACGAAATCTTGTTCATTCTATTACAAACAAAATTTATTTGGTTTGTACCAAAAATTGAGGTGCTCCGACCATTGACGCCTCCCTCACTCCTCCTAACATTTTTCAAAAAGGCATGCATGTAGCTTCTTTTCAAATTAAGCCAGGCAGATAAAATTTGGTGAGGTGCCTAGTCTAAGCCCTATTATGCTCCTCACCAAAAATTGTTACCATCCGATCAAAACTAAGGGTACTCCCCATACAAAGTAAACCAAAATTCTAAAAAAAATCACATTTTTTCACTTCTAAATTCTATCTAAAATGAAAAAATAAAATTTATTTCTTAGAACGTCATTATAACAGTTAATTGTAGTCTTGTAAATGTATATTCAAAAGTTTGTACCAGAGCGTGCCTTACAGGTACGAAAAATGTGGTTTGAAAGTTGCTAGTACACGTTACTCGATTTATTCGGAACTAGCCTTTGAACTAGTACCAATGACTTTCAAACACAATTTGTTGATACTTGTAGTGTACGCTTTGATGCAAAATTTTGAACATACATTCAGAGGACTACAATTAACTGTTATAATGTCGTTCTAAGAGATAAATTTTATTTTTCCGTTTTAGATAGAATTTAGAAATGAAAAATGTGAAATTTATTAGAATTTTCGTTCACTTTGTATGGGGGGTACCCTTACTTTTGATCGGATGGTAATAATTTTTGGTGGGGAGCATAATGGATCTAGGACTAGGCACCCCACCAAATTTGATCTGCCTGGCTCAGTTTAAAAAGATGCTACAGGCATGCCTTTTTGAAAAATGTTAGGGGGAGTGAGGGGGGGCGTCAATGGTCGGAGCACCCCAATTTTTGGTACAAATCAAATAAATTTTGTTATCAATATATGGACAAGATCTTATGACAGTAGGTCTATTCTATCAAGAGTTACAGTGCGAAATGTAAAACTCGAAAAAGCCAAATTCACTATAATACTTTTGGGTCTAGGGTATAATTTTCTGAGAAAATGTCTAGAGTGTTACATATCTTTACAAAGGTAATTTTATGTTGTTGGTTTTGTCCTCAGCTCATTTTAAGGTCAGACTCATAGTTTTCCAGATATTTGCAAGAAACTGAATTTTCACCCCTTTGCCACCCCCTCCCCCCTTAACCCATGGCGCAAATTAGTGTAACTTTTTACTGCGTATATTAGGCAGTGTATTCAACAATTTGGCATCAAAAATTTCTTTTCTTTTTGGATGTTTAGGTTTGGGGCTATTTTGAACCAATTGTACTGGACTAATAGAGATGGAACTCCATATAACATGAAAGTCTTCTGAAAAACATTTTACCTTTGAGTGTGTGCTGTAAGTAACGCGTACATACAGGAAGATATCTTCCTGTATGTACACGTTACTTACAGCACACACCTTAAGGTAAAATGTTTTTCAGTGAATTTTAATGCTATATGGAGCTCCATCTCTATTCCAATTACTTACTTTATGGCTCCACAGCATCATCATACGCTACTTATCTACGTATCTCTGACGGCGTATAAATATCTCTTCTTGTTGCCGATGTCCGCTAATTAAGTCACACTCTACGATGCTAGTAATCTAGATGTCCGGATATCGAATCTCGGCGTGGTCCAGGAAATATGTAGTGATTGCAACACTATATACACTCCGAAACTATATGCAATGTAACGTTGACTCGAAGTAGCCTATAAACGGCTGAGTGAACCCCACAAGGGGTTACGGTACAGAGAAGAAGATAGTCCCCAGTAGCCCATCGTTGCACTGCAAAATGAACTTACAAAATGATGCGACATTCTGGAAGAGCATACACTGAGGGTTAGTATAACAAATACAGAGTTGTTATGCTGCCGTCCTCAGATCCAGATGCACCGATACCAGATATGTACCTCAAACGAGAGCAGCTTAAGTCTTGTCCAAACTTTAAGAATCTTGGCTCAATGGTAAACAAGAGAAATATATGCGATGATTATATCAAGCGTTGATTGGGTGAAGTGGCGATATTACTCTGGAGTTTTCTTCGACAAGAAGTTGCCATTGGAGGTAAAGGGCATGTTGCTGTAACGAGACGAATGTGTCCACTTTAAAAATTGCTCAAGACTAAGCAACATCGATTTATTGGTACAACACATATACTCCCAGCCGATTTAGGGACAGTCCATCCTCTTCTCTACACCATGATCATCTAATCAAGATTCCCAACAACAATAACTCCCGCTAACACTAATTGACTAAATCTGACTCCAGCGCTTCCAGCCATTGACGTTAATCAAAGCATCACCAAACTCCTGCAACTAAATTATAATGGACTCCAAAATTAAGTTGCGGATCTTACTAATTTTATGGATAGGTGGGAGTACATGAGACTAAATTGAGCTACAACTCATAACTAAGCTCCGCTGCGTCATGTACGAGTTAACCTAACATTTGCATCGCCTGCCCTGGACATCGACGACATAAGTTGGGAACCTGTCGTCTGATCACATATCTATTGTCTTATTTAAACACTAGACGACTCATCTAAATTTACATATTCTGAAGGAAAACATACGTCAACAAGCCCAATTAAGA
Source organism: Microchrysa polita (assembly GCA_949715475.1). Lineage (NCBI taxonomy): Eukaryota > Metazoa > Arthropoda > Insecta > Diptera > Stratiomyidae > Microchrysa > Microchrysa polita. The sequence continues at coordinate 124,380,387 of OX454415.1, read as the reverse complement.
CGGCTTCAAAAGGTGTACCTCTCTTGCCAGCGTAACACCACCCACCGTTGTATAGTATAGACGAATATTATAGAAAGCTGCCAAAATCTGCTACAACCCAGCAGGCATACAAACTTTAAACCTAACTTCCTAATATCGGCGGAAAAATTGGCAAAGACTAGGTATCAGCTACGTAGTGGAGACCCTAATCAGCCCTGCATTGGGGATTTCAATGCAGTAATCGTAAAACAACGAAACGACCACAGACAGAACAAGTGGAATTCATTTGAAAGCAAAGTTCAAAGCATAAATTCTAGCACAGGTGTAAGTAAACTCTGGAAGATGAGTATGAGGCCCTTTCAACCCCGTAAAAGCGAAAGGGATGGCCGCGATCAAGTTCGACCTCAACCGGCAAAGATATTCCTGCTAATGGTTACCTGAAAGACCTTAATATGTTCTTTGTCAGCAAAAATGTCGTGGTGCTGCGCCCAAATCCACAGTCACCGTTTTCATCTGCTTAAATGACGTAGTCTGGCTGGTCTAGCGGTTAGTGCGCGCACCTTCGGTGCACACGGTCATGAGTTCGAATCTCACCGTGTTCCATGATGTTTTTCGAACTCACGAGCTTGTGACGGACTATGATCTCACTCAGATATTAAACGAGTACCCATTTTTGGGGATAAATAACACTGCTGAGCGTGATGCTGATCTCATTAGCTCATCAAAAAGCAGATAAGATAGGATGTCACTAACACATCCTGCGGCCTTAGTCCAATGTTGGATTGTCGCGCCTGTTATTTATTTTATTTATTTTAGAAAGAGAAGGTATATTGGCTTTTTCTAGTTCCTGGCTGTATGTTTTAGATGGTTTTGGCCACACCACTTCCTAGTCGCATTTATTGTCTATTGTCTGGGGCAGCCCGTACACAAACGACCGAGGTGAATTTCTTCTTGAATACATTCTGGGAACAAATTTCCTTATTTGTAATGTGGGTTGGGTTCTGAGCCTACTTTCGCTACCAAAAACAGGCAAGAGGTATTGGACACTCTATCATCGGGGGATGCCATGTATTTAATAAAAGACTGAAGAGTGTCGGCGAAAAACTCCATCTCTGATTACAATTTAGTCTGCAAGCACTAAGCAAGAATTGGGTGATATTGTAAACGTCTTCTCTCATGCGTTGAAGACTGCGAGTGCAGTATCGTACCTGTCATCTTCCATGCAGGAAAAAAAACCTACTTAGTGGAATTCTAATATTTCTGAGTTAAGAGTTACGTGTAGGAGAAGCTTCAATAAAGCTAAGGCCTCTAGGTTCAAGTCGAACTGACACTCCTATAAGAATTTTTTCCAAAAAATGCGCTAAGACGCGCCACTTGGAGAAGTTTCTGTGAAAATATCGAAGGGTCCTCCGAGACATGTTTATGCCAAGCTTTCTAAAAAACAAAAAAAGAAGACGGATCATGAACGTTTTCATGTATTAACACTATCGAGTGTCTACTCGATACACACTTCCCTGGCTTAGCCGTCGCTCTGCCTGATTTCTCCTTAAGTTGCACAGAGTCATGCGAAACGGCTTCTATTCTCAACCGTGAGAAGATAATGTGAGCGATAACAAGCTTTGATCTTTTTCTGCTGGGTGTGATGGTATTATCCCTGCGAACTTGCTAAACTTTGTAGCCATCACATATCCTTGGATAGAGCGCATACTAATATCATGCCTGAATTTGGTACACACCTCTCGCTTGTGGAGAGAAGTGAAAGTAATTTTTATTCCCAAAACGGGTAGAACTTCGCATGCAAGTCCTAAAGACCTTCGGCCCATTTGCCTTTCGTCGACGATGTCTAAATTGCTAGAGCGACTAATCGATATTCATATACGAACGATCTTCTCACCAAACCTATTATACATTTCACAACATCTCTCTGGTTCCTATTAACCCCTTGTGGGGCATAGGTAATGGTCGTATCCGTCCTGTTTTTGGCAGGACAGTCCTGCCTTTTCGACCATAACCTGCCGTCCTGCCAAAACCTCGGAAGTTCTGCTTTTTTCCGGCTTTGTCCTGTTTTTGAACAGGATTTTGAAATTTAATGAAAATGAAAACTACACATACATTTTATAGAAATTTACAAATCAATTGTGTGAATGAGCCTTCATTGAGTAAGATGATGGCCGACTTATAACGATAAGTCGTTATAACGGCGGAGTTTTTAGGCCAAAGAGGTAGTGTAAAGTACAAATATGGAGTGTAAATAGTATTTAAAATGCACAAGATCCTTCATCCGCAAAAAAGACACAAGGTCCTGTCGTCCCATATTGCATTCACCTTTTTTAGCATTCCGATTTTGCTGCAAAGCTTTGCCTATGGCGAGGCCTTGTACAGGGTGAACACCGGGAACCTGAAGGCTTTTAAAACATCGTAAAATATCGAACATTCATGTCATAAAAGTGGTTTTGTCGTTAGGTTAGAACTCTTAGCATAATATTTGAATCTTAGACATCTTTCCCTGTGGAAAATCTATACTCTTTGCATCAGATCAATTTCAGTTGGGTGCCGAAGGTAAGATAGTGGAGAGGAGTTAGCATTTCGTTCCTTTGTTGAAAGCGTTTCAATTGGTAATATGGGGAAATGGGCGATTGAGCACCGTCCCTTCAGTATCAGTATCGGAATGCAACTTGCCCTTCACACAACACGTTTTCTCGCATTGCGAGAAAAAAGCAAGATGGGATGGAATCCACCAGTATAAATTTCCAGATTTGTCCACGCTCAAGTCGCTTCTTCAATTTAATCACCCTGACCCTATATTTGAAATCACGCAATTGTGAAAATAAACCTTGCACGTTGAAACGAAAACTCTTCTGTGAAGAGGCCGTGCGAATTAAAGTTGATCTGCTCTGAAAAATAGAAGGAAGCTAAAGCAAAATGCCGTGCATCGGGAGTTGAAGGAATTTCTAAAAAACGCAACCACGCTGCCGTTTTATCGACGTCATCCGTGTAAAAAGGTTTCCAGAATTAGGTTGGTAATCTCCTGTTCTTTTCGTTTACATCCACAATGACAGACTAACAAAAGGTACCGGAGATTCTTTCTGAACCACAAAATGGCAGTTAGGGTATCAGAACGGCAAAATGTTTGCGGAACCTTCGCAACTGTTTCGTGTTGAAACCTCACCCATGGTAAGCAGTTCCCCTTGAAGGCATGTTGAAGACCCAATTTAGGGCATGTGGAGGTCTAAGGTTGATGCCCAAGTGATTCTCAAAGAAGTGAGAACATTAAATTAAACTTTTCTCTGATCGAACTACACTGAAACAAGCGTTTGAGCTTTACAAAAAATCCACACTTATAGCTCATAAATTCGAAAGGTACACAAATATTTCAGAGGCATTTGTGTTTCTGGTTGTCCTTCTTTCTGTCCTGCTTTTTCACTAGCATTGTCCTGTAAAACAACGATTTTTGGTGGATTTGTCCTGCTTTTTACGTTAAAAAATATACGAGCGTCGCATAGGGCATCAACCACGCCTACTTTCCACCTCGTTCAATAAAGCAGCCTCGCTATTAACCGATCTTCTCCACGTGTTTCTTGGTCGTCCAACACGGCGTCTTACATTGGCTCCTTGCGGGTTCTAATCTAGGGCCTGCTTTGCAATATTTTTTGGCCCTCTTCGAAGAGTATGACCTATCCATTGCCACTTTCGCCTTTTGACAGAAGTGCCTATCTGATCCAGGCCTGTGAAATTAAGGAGATCATCATTTGAAATAATTCCGACCAGCGGATTTGTAGGATGCACCGTGAACACTGGTTTCCGAAAGTTTGCAGCTTGGTTGTTATCTCATTGGTCACCTTCCAAGTTGGACAGCCATGTGAATTGAAGATTCGGATTTTGGTGCACCTGGAAATGTTGTTATTTTGCCAGAAGGGAGTCAAAGTGAAGAAGGTTGCCCTAGCCTTGTTGTCCGTCCGCACCGCCACCTGCTGTGACTATGGTTCCAAGGTACCAGAATTTGTCAACTTTTTCGACTTCCTGGCCCGAAACACAAATTCTGCCATGTTCCCCTGGGTCAGAGCTCAAGTACTTGGTCTTGGCAGCGTTTATCTTGAGCCCAGCATTATGACTTTCGCAATGCAGAGCATCGGCCTTTTGAGCTACATCCTCATTTTTATTAGATAGCAGAGAAATATCGTCAGCATAGTCCAGGTTTTGCAGGTGATCAAACATTTTCCATTTGATATCTTTCATTTGGTTTTGAAGCGTGCTCACTAGTACATCGTTAATGGCTATGAGAAAAAGAATAGCGACAAAATGCAACCTTGTCTCACTTCACTTTACACCTCAAGAGGATCTGAAAGCTTACCCTCGTGCAAAACGTGAATCCTTGGTAAGATTCCTTGATGATGGAAATTATTTTATCTGGTATGCCCCTCCTACGAAGATCTCTCCAGATATACTCCCGATCAACGCCTTCTCAAAATCAATAAACATGAGGTGTAATAGGGATCTCCATTCAGCGGATTGCTCAATAATAATTCGGAGGGTGTTTATATGGTCGCTGCTTGAAAACCCTCACGAAAGCCAGCCTGTTCATTGCTTCAACTTCAGCCTTGATCTGGTTCAAAATAATTTTAGCCATCAGCTTGGAGACAGCTGGAAGTAGGCAAATCCCACGACTACTGGAGGGACGTCTTCTTCTATCGATGAAGATGCCCTTGCAGGCCCAAAGCGGTTTTTTAGCACCTCAAAGAAGTGTTCTTTCCATCTCTGAAGCTGCTGTTCTTCGGTAACAAGCAGTAACCCTTCTTTATCTTTCACAGGATAGTCCGTAGTGAACGATTTGCCAATTAGTGGCTTAATTAGCTTGAATAGGGCACCGCTTTCACCACGGTAAGTCGTATCATTGCCTCCTTCGCTAAAGCGTCGATGTAAGTAATGTCACAACATGCATATTGGAAAAGGAGGTCTGTTGATACAGCTCTAGACTTACTCGTTAGTTATATTGAAACATTTCCTTATCACAAAAAATACACGATTATGGTGTTGTTGGATATTGAGGATGCTTTTAACAATATTAAACCCACAGCGAATAAGGATGCTCTTCGGAATCTATATGTTGAAGGTTTATGCACTCTCGTGAATATGCTACTTACCTATAGATGCATTCACAGTAAGTTAGGTACTTCCTTTGTCTGTAGATATGATCATAGGGGTACTCCATAAGGAGGTATCCTATATCCTCTCCTCCTTTGGCATAGAGCGATTAACCAATTGCAATCGGATGGAAAGTCACTGCTTATGCTGATGACATTGCTATCGCCATTTGGGGCAAGTTTCCTGATTATTGAAGAATGCTCGGGTTCCCCACAACGACTTCTGTATAAGCTATGATGACGTCACTGTCCGGCCTTGGTCGAGAAACGGAGGCGTTTCCTTGGTTCAAGGTATTTCTATGATACGGATCATCTTCGGGATATGAGCCAATACTGCTCAACAAATACATTTTTAGTACGGGCATTACACCATAAACGGTTAATATAAACTTGATTCTATCGGAGTTCGGAGGTATCACATCGGACCAGGTACTGGTCTAAGTGCAATGGGTGTACCTAACCTAACCTAGTGGCATTTTGTTCACTATTTTTTTTAATAATAACTGCGACGTTTTTGAACGGAAACGCTCGTATGGTGTTCTGATAGATTTCATTCGCTTCAACAAAGCAGACCTAATATCTGGCTAGCTCATAGGAATTAACCGAGTGTACGGCAGTTACTCGTTTGTGGCTCCAACTTCCTGGAGAAATCATTAGAAGTTTCGCTCTCGTTAAGAATACAAATGTACACGAAAGAAAAAAATCTATGGTCTGACGCTTATATTGAAATATGTACTGATATTAAATCTAAACCTTTGCTTACAGTTAGACACAACTGAGTCACAAGTTGGACCCGATGCTTATCATTGCGAAGTTTGCGATTTGCCATTGACATCGTTGCAACATGCCAATCAACATTATAACGGGAGGAAACACAAATTGTAAAATATACTCGATCCTACGATTGTAAAAATAAATTAATTTATTGTAATGATTCCATCTCTAGGGTTTTAGCGAATCTTTCCAAACCTTCTGGATCTGGTTATTATGATTCCAATGGGAAATGGATTAGAACGTAAGTTTAATTTAAAATAACTTACATTACAATTAGACCCAAACAATTTAATAGCTGAAATTTATTATTATAAAAATATTTTCAGGCCTACAAATATCAAAACAGATGAACGTTTTGGTATTGGTGAGGGCTTCAGCAAGCCCGCTGAAGAAAACGTCGAAAAAGTTGAAAAAGTTGAGAAAATCGAAAAAGAAAAACCCAAGAGCAAAGATACATTTTGTCAAATTTGTAAAATCGAAGTGACATCCAAGTCGGAAATGCAAACACATCTGCTAGGTTCAAAGCATGCGAAAAAGTTGAAATTGTTAGGTAAGTCGTATGTTGCTTTTGTAAGTTTTACTAGAAGTGTTCAAACAAAATATTCAGATATTGATAGTTAGTTGATCCCATTTAAAACTGGACAATAGAAGAAATTTATTTTTATGATTTATTGGCAAACCAATGTGGCTTCGGAATCAAATTAATCAATTAGTGTAGCTATACCTGCTTTTAGAGACATAATTCTCAAACTTCCCACATTCACTATTCTTGGTATTTCGCCATGTTTATCATTTGCAGGCCAACCACCAAATGCACCGGCCAACGACACCCTTCTTGCCAGTGTACAAACATTAATGGATAATGATTTATCAATGTACAGGACTCCATCTGGACAGTATTATTGCAAAACCTGCGATCTAACTTTGGACGATCAATTTAAATTGCAACAACATTTGGGTGGAAAGCGTCATTTGAAGAATGTGAAAAAAGACCAAATCAAATAAAGACAGGATACTCGTTTAGAGATATGTATCTATGTAATTGCATATCTACATAATTTTTGATTGAAGTGAAGTGGTATTTGACGTGAATATTTTGCAGGTTGAAATATATTTTTCATAGTTTAGGACATCAATTTAAAGTTTTGAATTATGAGAGTCTAGTGTATGTATTATTATTTAAATTAGTTGTAATGATTGTGTTATACACAATGTGTTTAAATATGAAAAAATAAATCTTCAGAAAAGTCAGAAAAGTTTTTAGGTTTATATATTTATAAATTAGCTCTTGGTCTGAGTTAAAAGATAATGGTATACCCAAACTTTATTTAATGGTCGTGTTGCATTAAATGAAAATACATTTTCAGTTGATAAATGTACATAGTCTGTTTTGTCCGTGTATTTTCGAATATAACTCGTAGTAAAAGACAAGGCATTTAACCGTGCCGTATAAAGTTTATTACTTAATTGATTGACAGGTTAATCACAATAAAATGGTATGTTGCATATCACATAATCTGCCGCATCAACCATTTTAAATAGAATAATTCATTCATCTGCTGTCGGCTCCTCACAGATGTGCATTGGTTTGTTATCAAGCACAATTTTTTATAAATATTAATATAATATGTTGTATATTATTGAATTACGGCGCTAGTAAGCGTTGTTAACAAATCAGTGTGCATCATATTTGCAGAAGGTGATGTTGTTTAGTAAAATTTGTATAATAATTCTTGCAATTGGATTGCACTCAGTGTTGTTTGTAGAATGTAATACGTGCGTGATTAATGTCAATTCGAAACACATAACCGGAAGAGATAGGCAAATTTCAGATGGTCGCACTGTGTGTGAATATACCAACATTCCATATGCAGCAAAAATGCTAAGATTTGAGGTATTTTTTTTTTATTATGTTTAATGCTTTTATGATAGTTTCACACTACCTCCTGTTCGAGTTTTCAATGTTCCTGTTTCAATGAGTACTTTTAGGTCTGAATGAAAAACATTTAGTGATAAATACCCTGGCAGCTGGTCTTTAAAAAATGCTGACTAAAATTAGTAATAATGAAGCAAATGTGATACCGTTATGGAATCTAGACAAAGTGTGCAAACTTTAAAAATTACTTGCCGTGTAAAGTACTGGTGCCATTTTATACAGAACAGTTATTTGAACTTGACGAAACAATGAGTTTGATCTCTCGGTTTCACAAAGAAGGTCCGATTTCTCTCAAACCACAACAGTTACTTTTCAGTTTGAGCTGCGATTGATAAAGCATTTTGTTGTTATAATGGAAAAGAAAATTTTATTAATATGAAGACTTTCAGTTACAGTGCATTAACAATCACAACAAGTGCATATTTTTTTTATAACTGTAAAAAAAGGAGACTGAAATTTTATAAATATTTTTTTGTATGCCATCAATCTCCTCCACGGAAGGTGCTCTTAAGCAGTTAGCTGAACCAGGCCCTCCCGTTCAACCTCCAACAGTAGAGGATGTGAGGCTCGTCATACAGTCGCTTCACCGTAATAAAGCGCCGACAGATCCCATAGCAGAACTGCTGAAGCACAGTGGTACGTGCCTAACCAACGTTATACGTAGGATACTACAAAAGTTTTTAGATTAAGCATGTTCTAGTACGTTTTCGTCAAATATTTTATTTCCATCAGAAAGTTTGACCTTTTTTAGCATATGCCGGCTCAGAACACTTTGATGACAAGTGATACTCGTGTAAGTTACAGTTAGCTAATAAAGTCAATTTAGCAAAAAAATGGAATTAACATGAAAATTTGATTTTCTACGATTTTAAAGTTCGAATATCATAACAACAGTGTTTCGATCGGCTTCATTTTGCATTTGAGGGTGAAGCACCATCTCGTCCGACAATTTATAACCGGTTCAACGAGTTCAAACGTAGGTGTAATTCACTCAAGGACGAGTTTCCTGAAGGTTGTCAAAAACAGCCATTGTGGCGGAAAACTTGGTTGCTGTGCGTGAAATGATTACGCAAGACCAGCATGTGACATACCGTGAAATAGAGGCATCATTGGGCATTTCTCCCCCGGCCATACATTCGATGCTGCATCGACACTTGTTCGTAAAAATGGATTGTTCCCGTTGGATCCCGCATAATTTGACAATAGCTCAAAAAAAGGCTAGTGTCGATTGCTACAAAAAATGATAAAGAATACCATAACACCACATCAAATGTGGTGAATAAAATCGTCACCGATGACGAATCGTGGATTTATGCCTATGAATCGGAAACTAAGAAGCAGTCGATTGTGTGGGTGTTCCAAGACCAAGACGAGCCCAATCAAAGAAAAGTAGTTTGCGCACGAAGCACCACTTGAGGAACGTAGTACGGTCAATTCCGAGTAGTACTCGTACGCAACCATTTGCTTGCCCGAGGTCTTGGGGAAATTCACAAAACGAACAAGAGAAGACAAGACGACTCATTTTTCATCATGACCATGCAAGCTCTCACACATCAGTTCAAACTAGCGCCTATTTAACCGGTCAAAACATTGAATTGACGGGTCATCCGGCTTACAGCCCTGACTTGGCACCGGATGATTTTTTTTGTTCCCATTTATTAAAATAAATTACGTCGTGAACGATTTTTTTTCGCCCGAAACAACTATTGAAGCGTTCAGAAGTCATGTTTTGGAGGTGTAAAAAATGCTTCCAAAATTGGTTTGAGCGCATGCAAAAGTGTATAGATGCTCATGGCGAATATTTTGCAAAATAATAAAATCATTTTTGAAGAAAACAATTGTTTTCATTTATTTTCTAGAAACTTTTGTAGTAACCCTCGTACATGCGCTACTGCATATGAAACGACGAGGTAATCTTCAAAGATTGGTGCAAAAGCATTATCTGCTCAATCCACAAAAAGGATATATTAATTGTTTGTGCAACTTATAAGATTTTATCAAAAATTCTGGAAAAGAAAATTAATCCGTGCGCAGAACAAATCATTGCCGAATATCAAGGCGGCTTCAGACCTGGTCGATCAACAACCGATCAAGCTCTTTACTGTGAAGCTGTTACTTCAAAAGTGCTGGGAATACAACATCGACGTGTACCAAATTTTTGTGGACTTTAAGCAGGCGACAGTATCGATCGAAGTGTACTATACAACATATTGCTGCGTTTTGGTATACCGGCGAAGCTAGTACGATTCATAACGATGACGATGACTAATACCGTCCCGCAGGTCAGAGTGCAGAACAGACTTACTGACCTATTTAAAACTCGTATTGGACTCAAGCAGGACGAAGGCTTGGCGCCGACACTCTTCAACCTTTCTCTGGAGTATGTAATTCGAGCCATGAATATGGACAGCAGCGGAACGCTACTCATCCAGTCGACGCAATTAGTAGCGCCCGCCGACGACACCACATCATGTCTCGAAGATTGGATGATGCAGAAATATTCATATTCTCAATACCGCCGCAAAAGAAGTTGGACTACATATCAACGAAACCAAAACAAAGGCCATGATACAATAAAAAACGAGACCGAGGCTAATTTCGGGCGCGGCCGAAATTTGAATACCCGTCACATTTGAATGAAACTGAAGCTCCTTTTGTGTTAAAATTTTCTACCGCAGCCCAATAACGTGTTCCGATTCCATCTGTTCCTGGATACATTGGGGTTATTCCAGGAACACACTTGGATGTATTTTGGTTAATATTCAAAAAGAAAAAAAGTTGTTCTTACAAGAATCCAATATTTGGGGGTTGGTTTGTATGACAGCCCTATGACGTAATGTTCCGATTTCATCCATTCCTAAATATCTTTTGAAGCTTTACTAGCCTAAGGTGACCTGATTCCCGAAGGCCCAATGCAGTACACATTCCGGAATTCGGTTTTCAGGCAAACGCTCAATCGTACTATTTTATTATTTGTTATCATTCGCTTAATGTTATCAAAACAGCAAGATCCCGATGTGATCGCATTAAGCGGCGTCGATTGTATGTCACGAAGCTACCACCATGACGGATGCCATAAAACGACCACATATTCTCCATCCGTTCATAAGTGATATCTTCCTAAACGGAATACAGCAAGAATAGTAACTTTTATTCTGGGAAATGTGTGGTGAACCTTGGGAAACCAATGTTCCAAGGACGTAGCCAGAGGAGGGGTCCAGGAGTCCCTAACTTCCTACAGTATTTCTAATCTATTCATTCCTAAAACTCTGGCGAAATTAAGCTTGCAGTCAGATAAATTGTGTCATCTGGACGAAAGTAGTGACTACATATATGTATAATAAACAATTTGGAATACACAAAAAATCTGGTGACCCAAAATTGGGATCGTAATTTCGTAAGAACTCATACAGGCTACACAATTTGAAATAAAATATTTCCCTGTAAGAATGAAGAATTTTTTTTGAGCCGTGCGAAGGGAAGGCAAAAGCAGCATGACGCGGGCACCGAATACGCGATCGTACTTTCCATAGATCCATAGTTGCTGCTTCGTGCATATACCATGGCCCACGAGCCCTTCTATAATTGTACAGAAAAGAAGTCTTTGGCGTTGTAGACGTGGCACTCTCTGCTTCCGATGATAGCAGAGCAATTAAGTAATCGTGCGTGCACTCGTGCTCGCCCAGCCTCGTCAAGCGATAAAATTGGATTCGACACAGGAACAGTGGGACAGGAGGCATATTATGCATTGGGGCAGCGCCGAAACTAGTGTCTTCAATTAACAACAAGATTCTAATAATGTCATAATTTCTGATATCCAGCTAAATCCTGGCTATGTCCTTGCAAGGTTCTGTTGGTACTAAACAGGACCCAGAAAAGATCCCTCAACTTCTAAATGTTCTCATAGACAAAACATCATCAGCATGTGAAGTGCAAATGTATGTTTTAAGACGCAAAGTTATAACAGGCATGGGAGAAGTGTAGCCAGGATCTCGTTTAAAAGGGGCAAACCCAACATTTGTTTAACACAATGAACCCGAATTTTTTTTAGGGTTAGGAATAGGTATTTTTCAACTTTTGAATTTCAGTGCTCGAAACTGCAGTCTCAGCAGCATTGTTGGGATGATGATGGCCCTTTCCCTATCTCAGACTATCCGTGACCCTGAGACAAAAATCATGAAGCTGTTTATTTGAAGTACGAAAATTACACCTCCTTGCACCTACCTATTTAAAAGTTTCGTATTGTTTATTACAATAGATAAATTAATACCTCATTGCGTAGAGAATTCTTAAGCAGATGGCGACTCTCTGGGGATTTATGGTTACTTTATTGGATTTGGTCAACATATAGGGGAAATCCTTGCAGAGTCCTTTAGTTTGAATTTTTTTTCCTAAAGAGTTTGATAGGGGAATCGGATGGAGTACAGTAATTTTTCCATCGTTTTGTGAAAAATTTAAATCGCATCTTTACATGGCTGTTACTTCTGAGTATTGGTAGCTTTAGATGCTTGGGATTTTCACCTAATACGGGCAGTGCGGTCCTCTATACATGGCTGTTAAATGTCAAAATTTTCGATTGAATCGATTGAACTCCCGAACGCAGATAAGTAGGACCTTGAAATTTGGAGACAATGTGAGCGATGAGCGCCAAGTATAGCTCTACAGCTACAAGTGTGAGCTAGAGCCTTGAAATGTTCACAAGTCTGCCAATTTTCTAATTTATTGGACACATTTTATAGAGCTTTCGATTAGAAAAGTCGAAAGTGCGATTTGGGCAGCTGTAACTGTCGAACGCAAATAGGGGACCCTAAAATATGGAGAAATGTAAGTAAATGTAATCCCTAGGTTGTGGAGCTACCTGGCGCTTACATTTAGGTACATTAAATTTCAGAACGATTGATCAAAGAGTTTCGAAATTATCGAAAATGAATGTTTGCCACATGAAAGTGCGATTATCCTGCTAATAACACCTAATAGACTGACTACAGGCCTCACCGAGGAGGTTTTTATGAAATCATTAGGCTTCTTTGGTGTGCCGTTGGGAAAGCTGTACATTTACTAATGTTGTACGACATGTATTGTACAGCAAAATGGTGTACGTCTGGCCACACATTTGGGTGAAGTTTGGTTGATTGATTGACAAAGAAAAAAGTTGTTCATGCAAGAACCTAATTTCCAGCGGTTGGTTTGTATGAGAGCCCTATGACGTAGTGTTCCGATTTCATCTGTTCCTAGATATGTTTGGTGGCTTTACTAAAAACACATTTGCGCAAAGTTTGGTTAAGATTGGTTCATTAAGAAAAAAGTTTTTCTTAGAAGAATCTAATTTCCAGTGGTTGGTTTGTATGACAGCCCTATGATGTAGTGTTCCGATTTGATCTGCTCCTAGATATGTTTTGAGGCTTTACTAGGAACACATTTGGATGAAGTTTGGTTACGGTCGGATTGAAAAGGAAAAAGTTTTTCTTAGAAGAACTTAATTTTCAATGGTTCGTTTGTATGGCAGCCCTATGACGTAATGTTCCAATTCCACCCGTTTCTAGATATGTTTTGAGGCTATACTGGAAACACGCTTGGGTGAAATTTTGTTAAGATTGGTGCATAAAAAAAGTTTTTCTTAGAAAAACCTAATTTTCAGGGGCAGCCCCATGACCCCATGGTCCGATTCCATTCGTTCCGACATATATACAGCGTACACTAAAAAGAAACTTGCATACAAATTTTCAGCTCGATAGCTTCAAAACCTCAGTTTTGACTAATTGAAGACACTAGTTTGCGTTGCAACAGACGGACAGACAGACAGACAGACAGACAGACGGACATGGCTCAATCGATTTCTCTCGTCACGCTGATCAATAATATATATACTTTATATCGTCGGAGGGGCTTCCTTCTGTGCGTTGCAAACTTCATGACAAAGTTAATATACCCTTTCACATAGTGACGGGTATAACAAGGACGCCAGTAGATTCAAGCATCACAGTGGGAGACCTCAATTTCGTGTATATGTAGACAACTTCAGCTACCAAGATTGTAACTTACCAAATGACGCCAACGAAACCGACGAAATTGGAGTGATGGATACAACTAGCCAAGTAGACGTATTTCGCGATCGATCGATCCTCCCAATTAGTAATTCGAATCATGCGCACAGAAACATGAAACATCCGCGTGTATAAAACGATCATCCAACCCGTGCTATAGCTTCGAAACACCCTAGCCTCCGAAACTTTGCTAGACAGATTCGAACAACAGGTCCTTCGGCGAATTTTCAGGGCCGTTCTCGAGCGAGATCAATGGCGCATCCGGTACAACCACAAATTGTATGAATTGCACGATGAGCTGGATGTATCGGGAAATCGTGAAGCTTCAACGATTGCAATGGGCGGGGTATGTACAACGAATGGACGATCATCGTATGCCAAAGAAGGTAACGAACGCACAACGAGTTGATGGAGCGAGGTTGTGTGGACGACCAAGAGCTCGCTGGGAGCACACAGTATGTGGGAACGCCCAACAGCTGCTGATCTCCCGAAACTGGAGGTCAACGATTCAAGCGGCCAAAGCCCAACGCTGGGCCATCGTGCCACTTTGATGATGAGATGATGATGACTTAAATCTTGCCCCGACTTAATCTTTAGGTTATCTTGTCCTGTTCTGGCTCTAAACAAATTTTGTTTGCATTCCACAATTGGATAGATTTTGTAGCGGAGCCTCGCAGAAGTCAGGGAAGAAAAGCCTCAATTAGAAACTCTCTCATCAACAACTTCAAAGAATTAAAAAAGTATGAAAGATATGACTATGGCCACCCATCGGTTTTTCAAATAACGATGTAGCCCTCTTTAAAAATCAATTTGGACATCCCTCAGTTAGTGATTACAGTTAACAACACTCAATTTGCAACCTCACCAGGAAGCCTACTTTTTATTGCCTAGTTAGAGTGTTCAGAAATAAGCCAGCTTGAATTTTGCATTTGGCAATAACAAGTATTCAATTATATCTCGGAAATTTGGTAAAGACCGGTCGCAATATCGCTTTATTATCAGGTAAATTATTAAATATTGTTCTTGTCGTGCTCTGCGACTCTGATCGTTCGGTCGCTAACTGCATCAGTTGTCGTAGAAACATCTTCAGACCGTAATCGAACACACCATGCGTTCCAAGGAGTACGCGTTATAGCAATGGGTGGGGTTCCAAAATAGAACAGTTGCGTATGTTCCGCAAACATGTTTGCCACTCTGATCCTCTAACTGCCATTTTGCGGATAAGAAATAGTCCCCGGTTGTTTTCGTTAACAAATTCCACATAGGCAGACAAAGGAAAAGAACCGGAGATTATTTCTGATCCTCAAAATGGTAGTTAGGGGATCAGAATGGGTTCCGAAACGCACCGGTCCCATATGTTCCGACAACATGTTGTCCATTCTGATCCTCTAACTGCGATTTTACAAATGAAAAATGATCTCCGGAACTTTGTTGTTGTTGTTGTTGTTGTTCTTTCAGAACAACATTTTGCGTTATTCAACGTGAAAGCAGAGAGAATGTAAATGCGTGTGAAGCTGAAGGCCCGGTTCCAGAGAAAAAGATTGGCCTAAAGTACTACATCTGTACGGTATACTTCTAGGGCTCAATCATAGTTTCATCACCAACGTAAATTAAGTCGATTGGAGGTTTCTGAGGCTACCACTCGGCAGTTATTGAGTGAGGCACCATTTGTGCGGTTAGAACACATTTTGTCAATCTTTCTTAAGATTGCATCAGGGAATCTACTAGGGTAACGATTTAAATGATCAGTCTTTTGGTGAGTAGTTGAATCCCAAATTTGTTGGGTTTAGATACGGATGTGCTGCCATCCCTAAATTATAAAGTACCGGGAAGACCCCTCCTCTTTCTGATGGCTGAAATTTATAACGATGTTGTTGGTACCGAAAATGTGGACAAATCTAAGAGTGCTAACGGTTTGATGGATGCCCAATCGGTGGTGGGAACGTAAAAAGTCGGACTCAAGAGTCATCATCGGTTTTTCCCTTTGCTGGGCATTCAGGATGGGCTTCGTCGACGTCAATCATTTAAAATGAATTGTGCTGCATTCTCGTAGCTGTTGATTTTCCCTGTTTCAAGTTTCAAGCTTAAGTCAGATTGTAGGACAAGTAGGAAGATTGCCATTAGTGATATCCGATGTCATTATTCTATTTCAGAGAGCTGATCTAAAGCCAATTAGCAAAATATCAAAAAAAAAATTCCAATATACCCCCAAGAAATGCATTCAAGGATCAAGCCAATCATATACGGGGCAGGAACAATGTTTGATTCTGAATATCTATCAATTATGGACGGGCAATCGATCAGACCATCATTTACATCCAGTATTGGTATATGTACATGGCGGTACTTTTAACATGGGCTCTCCGCAAGAAGATATCAAAGATGTTGATGATTTTTTAAAAGAGGTATGCTAACTCCTTTTTTGTGTATTTCTTAAGCCGGCCCCATACCGACCGGAGTGTGGCAAACACCGCACAAAAGATTGATACGAAAAATCGTGCAGCAGCAGTGTGGTTGGGCGACTCCAAGGTATCACTCTTGGAACCGGTCTTTTGTGCGGTGTGTGCCACACTCCGGTCGGTGTGGGACCGGCTTTAAACTAACCAACACATTTCTAATTTCAGAGCATAATTTTCGTGACAATGAACTATCGTCTTGGTTTATTTGGATTTTCATCATTTCCCAATGGCTCTATTGACGCCAATATAGGCCTGGCCGATCAACAAGTGGCACTTGAATGGATTCATAACTTTATCCATTACTTTCAGGGTGATGCTAAGCAAGTTACTTTGTTCGGGTGGAGTGCAGGTGCCGCGTCTGTGTCTTACCATTTATACATGAAGGCTAGTCAAAATCTATTTCAACGAGCCATTATTGTCAGTGGTAGCCTAGTCAATCCGTGGGCCTTTAACCCACAAGGAGAGAGGTGTTCTCTCTTGCTATGTAAAAAACTCAATATTAGTAACTGCACTAAATTAGTTTTAGGTAAACTAGAGTCACATGAACTGCTGCCACCATTTTCAATTGATCTGTATTTTTACCATTTTGGCATAATGTATCCTTGCTTCCTGCCAACGTTTGCAAGTGATTTGAATAAATTTATAAATGCTCCAAATATATTGATTGAGGAGAAACCGATAAATGATGTACCGATTTTAATGGGTTACACTTCTTTGGAGGATATTTGTGATGTGGATCCCGCTCGTGCGTTTTCCATGAAGGATTACGTTTTTCCTTATTCAAATGTGAATGTTTCACGATTCTTTAAAAATATGCTAAAAGCTTTTATGAAGAATCACTCGATTGATGATATTGCAGATTTGCGAAGAATTGGCGATATGCATTACGGTATTTGGAAATTAGCTGAAAAGTACTCACTTTCGGCTAGAAGTCCACTGTATTTGTACAGATTTGCGCTGGATTTGAGCAACCGACCATATTGTGGCTTCAATGAAAAGGGTGCAATGCATGGAGACGATATGAAACTATTATTTGACGGAAAAATATATTCTCCTAGTAAATCAAAACTTTCCAATATACGATCAAATTTGATCGGATTATGGATTCAGTTTATCAAACATGGGTAAGTTGATTAAAGGACGAAAGAAACAAATTTAAATTAAAAAAAATATTTTCTCTTCAGAGATTTCAAGGATGGTGCCAGGATTCCAGTTCATTGGTTGCCTTATGATCCAGTAAATAAAACAATTTTAAATATTAACACTAAATTGAATGTTCGTAAACAAAAATTCTCAAATTTGTTTTTTGCGTGGGATAATTTTCAGAAATGCATTAAAAGTGAAAAATGTATGGATTTTATGTGATTTATATTGCTAAGATGTTTTGCATTGCATGGAAATTGGAAGGATATTTTAAATAAAGAAAATATGAGAAACTGTCAGAAATATTTTTTTTTTAATTTATGCTATCAATGCAGCATTGAATCCAGCGAATCATTTTTTTCAATAATACATTTTTGAAAGCTTAAAAATCGTAGAATGGTCGAAGACTGGCTACTTGATTCTCTATTGCATTCCGACGATTACCGTTATCGCACTTGGCTAACCAATGAACGCGTTAGATTCTACCTCCCCCATTAGGCAGTATGTATTTGGTAAGATCAATAAACATTTTTAGAGGAAAAATATATGTATGTACATATTATTTTTTGGCGT
Source organism: Microchrysa polita (assembly GCA_949715475.1). Classification (NCBI taxonomy): domain Eukaryota; kingdom Metazoa; phylum Arthropoda; class Insecta; order Diptera; family Stratiomyidae; genus Microchrysa; species Microchrysa polita. Next base: position 124,362,338 of record OX454415.1, on the reverse strand, counting down.
CTTTTATTTTTAGTGGAGCAGATCTAAGTATACAAAAATTATAAGTAGTACGCTGGTCACAAAAGGCTGGTAAATTTTTGCTTGGAGGAGATCACAACTCTATTTCAAATGGAAAAGGGGTGAGTAGTTCTTCAATAATAATTTCGCGTATGTGTAACAATATTGGCCTTCGACACAGCCCAAATGATGGACTGTCGTGTAACTATAAGGATAATGGTGTTAAATGGGCTGCGACCTAAACTGTGTTGATAATTCCGACTCGGTAGAATCTGTGAGAGCTTTCCGTAATATTCTTTCCTGATTCTATGGTGGCCATACCCTTAGCATGCTCCAGCAGCCGGTATGCATATTTACTATTAGCGATGCCTTGACAGATCCCTGAGCCTCATTTAATTACGTAGATGATAGGTGTCGTATGATCTTCATTTCAAGTACTAACCTTCAAACCTCGTTTTATAAGTAATTTTCCCTTGTCTGGACCTAATATTATTTCAGGTCCAGGCCAATAAAACGTTTTATTCAAATAATATAGTTCAATAGTCTGAATTGCGTTTAAGCTCTGATTTGGACCAGGTTCGATCGTCTACTTTCATGCCCTCTTTTGTTAATAGATTCGAAACGGATCAAAACTTTCTCTCATTTTAAATTTCGTTTCTTTTACGAATTGTGTCTACAGATGACGAACATGAACGTCTAAAATGCATGTAAGCTTTACAAAACGAGTAGCCTAATTATTTTTATTATTACTATTAAGAACCGAATTAATTTAAAAAGTTGTATACCGACAGATACTAAGGAGAGACTTTAAAAAATGTCAATCCATACATATCATAACAATCTAGAAAAGCAGCAAGACAAAACTTTTAATACGTTTCTTGAAAAGAAAATATTTCTGAGCTAAGCGCCATCAGTCGCCAGTCCTGCTTAACTAACAAGATTCTAAGACGTATTTTAGCCCGCTCTTTATAGGAAGTTCAATTAGATTTCAGTTAGAAGGGTTAAAATGTAGGTCAAAGAATGTCTTAACGGTTCTCTCTATATCTTCTGCGCGTTCCGTCAGAATAAATTGATAAGGTACATGCCAATAGATACAAATAATTCTTTTGATTTTCATCGAATACCATACAAGCGGTCAGCGAGGAGATCACAAACATAGTATGTGTAGTACGGCGGGTAGCTCTAGAGTCCGACGTCGACACGAAGGGTACATTTGTATTTTTTTTTATTTTGTACATACATACATACATATTTTGTATTTTTCGGACATTGAGTAGAGTATTGTGTCGATTTTCTCGCTTTATGCTTGCGATATTCCATAATATGTTTGTGACGACGCCGACGTTGGAAACACTTTGGTGGTCAAAGTCGAGGTTAATTGATTCCGAACTCGATAGCATAAGATTGTTTTGATCTGTAAAGTAAAATGGTCAACTATCATCTGCATTGCATGCGAAGTTTTTGGTTCAGAATTTAGTATTTAGATTTTCGTGATGTATACAAAATATTTTGAACACATTTTAAGGACGAATCAAAACAGAACGAGCAATAACCTTAAAACGGCTGAATCGTAAATATGTATGTGTGCGATTTTCTTTTTTCTTTTATGCTAATTTTGTTTTTAAACATTGTTGCAAATTTTGATATGGGTTTCTAAATTTTTTGTACTTATAACTTATCAAAATTCTCAATTTAATAGGGCATGTGTTCGTGAAAATGTAGTGAACTTTTATTTCCAAAGAAACGAATGTCCACTTTTATCAATTTTGAAAGTTTCAAATATACATATTTTGAAAAAATTATTGTATATTGGTGTACAGCACAACATCGGAATATATTTAGTGGCTACACGGTTAAAAATTCTGGTGTATTTTTTATACCAACTGATGGTATAAAGCTCATGTATACATTTTTTAGTATGAATTGTATACAAAAGCGATGTATAAATTTTGTTTATATGAATTTTTATTAAATTTATCCGAGGTTTGTATTAAAATATTGAATTCGAGATGTTTGTATAAAAATTATACGAAGCTGTTACAAAATTAATCCAAAAATACTAATGAAAATTATGCAGCATTTATATGAATCTTTTATTAGAACGTGTTATTGATTTTATACTATAAATTACAACTTGCATACCAATCGAGAATTTGTTTAATAATATTGAACTGATAGAAAAATTTTATACCAAAGTGAGGTAAAGTTTATCCTATATTGTACATTTCTAAAAAAATCATTGCATTCGCATTTGGAAAGGTGGACTTCGTGCGTCGCTGTGGCGCACCTGGTTGAGAGTGCATGCTAGTAATCTAGAGGTGTGGAGATCGAATCTCGGCGTGGTCAAAAATTTCTGTATGTGCGGATAGGAAATATACGGCTATGTGAAGTTAGCCAGTCATGTTTTTGAAATTAGGTCCTTTTGCTCGGTGAACCGTTTGTTCTACAGCGGCTACGTTTGTTCTTGATTGTTAACCAATTAATATCGTTTGTGCTTCTCTAATAATTTAATTATAGCAACTTTAAAATTGTGAGTGTGAAGTTAGCCAGTCATTTTTAAATATGGGTCGGAAAGGTATAGGTTTGGTATCAATCGAAAGCCAGACGTTTGTTCATTTTGTAGGGCGTTTGTTCATCCTGGAAACGGAAGGATACAGGAATTATTAAGGAAAAAGAGATTAGTTGTGACGTCATTTTCACTCAACCAACGCCATCTACTCAGCTCAGCTGTACGGGCAACCCGTGTCCCGCGAACAATTTATGCAAGATCCACACCATCATTGTACAGCTGAGCTGAGTAGATGGCGTTGGTTGAGTGAAGATGACGTCACAACTAATCTCTTTTTCCTTAATAATTCCTGTATCCTTCCGTTTCCAGGATGAACAAACGCCCTACAAAATGAACAAACGTCTGGCTTTCGATTGATACCAAACCTATACCTTTCCGACCCATATTTAAAAATGACTGGCTAACTTCACACTCACAATTTTAAAGTTGCTATAATTAAATTATTAGAGAAGCACAAACGATATTAATTGGTTAACAATCAAGAACAAACGTAGCCGCTGTAGAACAAACGGTTCACCGAGCAAAAGGACCTAATTTCAAAAAAATGACTGGCTAACTTCACACAGCCGAAATATACGAGTATAGTGCCTGCAACAGTATGTCCCAGAAGGGGTTTTCTGCAGGCACACATTATCCTTAAGATGTAAATGAATGTCGTTTTTTTTAAATTTTGAATAAAAAAATTGTATAGTTTTTATCATATATCTGGATAAATACTATTTACACCTTATTCGGATTATTTTTATATTGTTAGCTTATAAAAATATTTTATACGCGATTAGCATGAACTATATAGCTTCAACTGATAACTTCGATTAATAAAGAAGCTTGGTATAATTTTTATACAGAAAGCCTATGGAACTATGTATATGTATACCAAAATTTATAAAGTTTATACCATTTTTTTAACCGTGTAGGAATTTACAAATTCTTCTTCTGTAAATAATGCAAGGTCCCTGGTCTGATGAAACTTCAAGAGTACCTAGTAAAAGCCCTAGGTCAGTGTAATATTCACTAAAACTCAATATCCGTCTATTGGCTAACAGTCTCTGGAATAGAATGTCGGCTTATTTTATTTTATAGACAGTTGACAAGTATCATGGGTAGCTAGATACTACATCACTTTCTTTTGTTTCAATGTTTTTTTGTTAGTTTAAATACTGCTTATACAATGAATATTATTTTTATTTAATTTAATTCTCACCAGCCAGTTGTTCGCTTTTTCCATAGTTCAGTACTCTTCTTCACTAGAAATGTTTTGCAGGTGTCCTACATTTTGGCGATATATTTTCTTGGGATCCGAGCACTGCTTCCTCTCGTCCTTTCTTTGACTAAGAATTCATTTGGATGAAATTTCGTTGATACTCGGTTTTGTTTCTTCTTCAAATGTTAAATCGGTTTCCTCCGCGTGTCTTGGGCCGGCATATTCTTTTCTAATTCGTCTTTCTTCTCTTTGACGCATTGTTTCATGCTTCGCATTTTATATCGAATATCTCGGCCATAAGTGAGCTCTTCTGGCGCCTTCATTTTAGTAATTCCAAAATTTTATTTCTTGTTCTGTATGCGACAACTGTAGTTGCTAAGTGTCGCCACACTGAAATGCTAAACCTATCTTATCGTCAGTATACTACTTCACTGCATCCCTCTTAAAAAATTATAACTAAATGCTTTTCGCTTTGTTGTTTCTCTCGAGAAACATTTCTTGGCAAAATGATTGAGTTTACCGCACTTCGTACAGGACTTGGCCTTGGCTGGACACTTATTGGAACTTGCTTTATTGCCCTTAAACTCGCATCGACTGCATTCGATTTTAATCTGCTGGTTGTACATGCGTACTCGGTCACTTTCTTTGGCATCAATTTACAAGCCTCGGTGTTTGCTTCGGCAGACTCCTTTATAAGTTTTTCGACAAAAGCCTTTTGTTGTTTTGCAACGGTTTCATGTAAGCGATTTTTATTATTTCATTGAGATCCCCGATGTCGCGTTCAAGTGTTCTGCGACGAACCTGGCCATTTTGCAGCCCGTGATGATTTATTTTTTCAAATTGCTATCCAATTCGTTTCCGAATTCGATCCTTTGGAACCTCATAAATAGTTTGAAACTCCGGCATCCAATTTGTATTATATATACATGCAGTAATTAGTTCCCCTTTTTGTATGTAATTGTTTCATCAACGCGATTTGAAATCTAATTCTCAATTTATGTTAATCTAATCCATGAAATTTACTTTTCAATCCTGTTTCGAAATTTAATTCACGCTTCTCTAAATTTGGCAATCAATCACGTTTCGAAATTTAATTCACGCTTGTACTTGAAACTTCCAATCGCGCTCGCTATTCTCTTACATACCTTTGGATCCCGAAAATATATTGTAATATGTAATACAAATAAAATTCAATTCATTCCAATTCTCAAATCTGCATTTAAGCAATTCTATTAATCGACTTCAAATTGGATAAAATCGACAGAATTCCAGTCTCACAAAATAAAAATCATTTCACCTACGTAATTATGTCATTTCATTGCCATACGAATTTTAATTCTATGCACATAAAAAAAATCAGCCAATCGAAATCTAATTCTATCTAATTCGACAGGAATTGTCACAACAAATCCACACGAAACTGTACAAAACTGGGCTTCATTGTTTTCTTTAAACAAAATTTCACAATTTCTTAATTCACTGATCTTCACTCGAAATTATCACTATAAGCTGAATTGAATCATCTACCGCATTTAATCAGCCATCGAATTTAATCATGTATCGAATTTAATCGTCCATCGAATTAAATCGACCACCTGATTCTGAATTTAATCAAATGATAGGTGTTCAAATTTTTAATTTCCGTTGAATATCAATACACAAATGTTAATTTTTTTTTACTACAACCGTTTCCCGAGGAAACCGGAAAACAACCTTTGCGAAAATCGTTTGATCTTTAATTTTATAAAACTATATAAAATAAAGAATATGTTTATAATCTTCAACACTTCGGAATTACAATGGGATCAAAATGGGAACAAAAAGAAACTTAAAGATTAGTCTCATATTCTAGGTGGTTTCTGATCGCTGTTGTCTCTAATATTTTTCATAATTACTTTTTGGCATCGTTTCACAGGATATTCAAGTGCTAGAGGCAGCGACGGTCCAAGATATTATGGCGTCCTGTGTGTTGAAAGCCGTTTCTTCAATTTTAGATATATCAGTAGTTACAGTCAAAGTGAGCCTCTCCCTCAGTATGAGCTATTCTTTTAACATACATAATTCCTCTAATGAATTCGAGAGATATTCATTTTTAGATTGTCGTCGTTTAAGAAAAAGGGGACTTTCCACTTTCCTGAACAGTTCTAGTCTAGAAATGAGTATTTCCCAAAATTATTAATAGTGTATACACAGTTCAAAATTTTGGTTTAAAAAGTAACCTTAGAGATATTGTACATAGGTCTACCTATACCAAAAATGTATGACTTTTTAATAGTGGGCTTGTATTAGTTTCAAATGGCTAATACATACTATGTTAGATTTCAATATAAGATATTATTATAAAATAATAGCTAAGATTATTATATTTTAATATTTTGTAACTTGAAATCAAATATATTGTTGTATTGATATTAAGTACATATATATTAAAAATTTAAAACCAATAATCGATTGAAATATAATATACCGTTGTATTATGGGTTGTAATATACTGTTAGATTGAAAACTAATACACATAAATTTAAATTTAACACAATAATGTATTTGGCAGTTATACTTACTACAGTAAAAACCGAATTATCTGGGCGAATAAAACAATATAAATGAAAATCCACGCGTTTAAGAGAAAAATATTTATTCAATAATTATAACTAAATCTTAAAAATAAACGATACATCTTATAATTTACACATATTGCTTTGCTCTTGAAATGGCCACCTTCTTGTACGGTAATTTTGGAATTCTTTTCGTAGAAATTGGACGGCCTGGTTAACCAATAGTCATCTGTTTTGATCGCAAATAGTCTTCCTTCTGGCAAAATCACCTCTAACGTGAAACAACAGGAAAATTTGGTCAACAATAGCAGCAAGATCTCCCAAGGGAATTTCAACTCCCTGATGATCTTTGTGATCGTATTTGACAATTTTAATGTATTTTGTTGAACTAAAACTTTTAACTCACAAGTTCACTGGACACACAAACGACACTTTGCTCTTGCTCTATTGTTATCGAACTAAAATTTTTCAGACGCCGTTATATTTTACGAAAAAAATCGTGATTTAATATAATATGGTCTAAAACATAAAACCTTCTGTATTAATCACACAACAAGTTTGAACAAAACGAATCAACGCTGGACTAATTTTTAATCTATTTTGGGTTAATGTACCGCGAATAGTAGTACAAATAGTCAATAGTAGTACAAATAGTTTGAATAGTAATATATGTTGGTTTAATTTTCAGTGCGGATAAAAATGAGAAGAACAGTATTAATTTTAAATACATATGAATTAGTTTTCAATACAAGAATACTATAAGTTAATGCTATTTCCGTATTTAATGATATAATTTAGCTTTTAGTCTATTTTAATCTATATTTTAAGTAAAAATTATATTCAAAAGTTAATAATCTAATGGAAGTATTACTTTTTAGTGATTTTTGGATTAAAATTAAAAGTAATACAGCGCATGGAATAAAAAAATCCAAAATTTTGAACTGTGTAGTTATTTGGTGATTTCAGATTGCAAAGTGTGGTGGAGAATTTTTTTGTTGTTTCTTATGTTTTATTGGAGTGCTGAGCTTTAATCTGGAGCTTGCCACCAAAATTTCGTTGCAAATCAGGATCGAAACCGCGAAAGACCCCAAAATTTTTTTTTGTGCTGAGCACCCCAAAAAAATAGGAAACAAAAAACACATTCTGGACATATAGTAGAGCCGGTCCTGGCTAGAGGTCCGGTATATGGTAAACGCTTAACCTTCAAGCAGACGCGCATTATTTGTGACATTACTGGGCGCGCGGCGGTAATTTACCGCCCTCGTCCTTTCCCCTCCATTTGCGCTCAACCGTACAACTTCCATTCTCATAATTATGGTAAATTGAAAGAAGAGCACGTCCCAAATAAGTTATCATCATAAAAACTATTATCTGGTGAACAATAAAACAAGTTCAGCAGTTTTAGTGAAGCACGTCACTTCAGTGATATTACACATATATTACGCTTTCAGGTCCCCAAGGGAAATTTTTCTTGTTATTCTTATCGACACTAGCGACACTTACCTTACCGTCCGCCATATAGCGGACACATAGCGGAAAATATCGGAAACATCAAAAATTTCCCTTGGGGACCTGAAAGCGTAATGTACCCTGTGGGAACATTGACATCATTCCATTCGGTTACTTTTTGCGAGGTAACGTATTTCGAAATCATCGAAAATACTTCTGTGTCTTTATTGCAATCAATGTATCCCTTTTCAATCGTTACAGCCAATGCTTTTTGAACGTCTCCCCATACAGGTACTTTTTTTTAAATATGCCCAATAAAATATATCCACTTCTTTAGTTAAAAAGCTAGTCCACTGTTCCAAATATTCACCACTTGTTTTATAAAATTATGTAACCTAACATTTTACAAACGCTTCGTCAATATCAGTGCCATTTTTTTTCAATTCCATCATCAAGCTACGGACTGCAAATGGAAGAAACTGATTTGTCTCTTTCTGAGCCAAATTATCTTTCAGTTGGTTAATTTTTCTTGCAGCTTCAGTTCCGATAAAGTCTGACCTTCAATTTTCAATATACATAGTTTGATGAAAGCTTACCGACTGAGCGTGTAAAAATGAAGCCACAATTCTGATGTGCGGGCTTCAAAAAATTTTTTTTTTTATATTTGAGGGCATTTTTCAATGCTCAAAAAGTAGTTCTGCAATGGCTGATACATTTTTAAAACCCTTTCCACGGCACGCATGAGCCCAAGCCACCTGGTCTTGCTATAGACCAGTATTTTCTGGTTTTCTGTTTCAGTTTCGGCACAGAACTCCTTTAGAGCCTCAACCCGAACCATATAAATATAAAAAAATGATTATATCTGTAATCCGTTGGAAGCCAAAAACCGGATGCGTTTCGTGATACGAGCGTTTGTAATATGAAATGTTGTGAAAATAATTTTTATCTTTCCAAAACGGGACAGAAGGGCGTCCCAAAGCAGTCTGTCGGGACAACGGGACACATCTGTCAAAAACGGGACTGTCCCGTTAAAAACGGGACGTCTGGTCACGTTAAATACTCTCTTTTCTGAAGGTTTGAATGATAGTGAAACAATTTTCTATAACATACTATGTATCTGGCCTTCTAAGTGGGAAGAAATTCTGTTCTCTGAATTACTAGAGCGTTGGTTCGAATCCCATTGTGACCATGAATAATTGTGTTGTCTTTATAAAAATTGTTCTTACGGCGGCCGGGTTCAGGATATAAATTACTTTACGGAATATTACGCTATCAGCTCTCACAAGAAGAATTTCCTTGTTCTTCTTATCGATTTTAGCGACACTTATATTACCGTCCGCCATATAGCGGACACATAGCGGAAAATATCGGAAACACAAAAGTTCTCCCTATGAGAGCGGATAGCAGAACAAGCCATTTTGTCAGTAATTCCTAAAGCGGGCGCTGAATCTTATCTAGTTTCATAAACTGAGGTCAAATTTTTCATTTATTGATTAGGCGATTGGTCAATTCTAATTAACATTAGAAGTCATAATTTTCGGTGACTTTCACCGAAAACATTGTAGGAAAATAAATGTAAAAATTTTACCTATCCCATTTGGAGTCAAACAAATTGTCCTGTTAAACCTTTCAGTATTGACCGCCTAATGCGAGACTGTCTGTATACAAGAAAAAATCAGCCGGTTAGCATTTGTTTCCGATATAAGGCAAATTTTGCGTTAATTCGACTGTACTATTGTAGTCACATTTTTAAACTAATATTCTGTAATGAAATTTTGAAAATAAATTTCATTTCTATTGTCGTTTTATATTTCTCCGCTCAAATTTTCTGTTTGGTCCAGACCAGGTTTCGAGCTTAAAACTCCTGCCTTATTTGTATATGTATGGCAGTCTTAAAATGCTTCAAAAATTCAATTAATCGGACCTTACGCTAGAACAAAACTAAAAGGCAAGCCTTGTAAACAATCAGATACGATCCGATCATTTGCTTGATAGGAAAAAAAAATGCTAAGAACACAAGTGCAAAAAAAAATCGCCACCGTTGTCGATTTTACAAAAAAGAACAGGAGTCCGATATAGAGTAGTGCGTATTGTGGCGTATGTTTTGCTGCTTTCAGAGTCCCAGTTGTCGGCGTTCAAAAGTTACAGCCGCTAAAAGATGATGACCCAGAAACAAACCAAAAAGTTACATCTATTCAAAGGTACGAACTAAGAACAACAAAACAATGGACAAAAACAAAAATCGAGGTAGCAAATTTGGTTTTAAACTGTCCTCATGTATCCCACTGATATATCCAAAATCCAGAAATGCTGCATTTTTTCCGTTGTTTTGATGCCATTTTCTGCTTATACATACCGGTCTATAAGGGTTTTAGATAGATAGATAAGTGTTTTATTTGTACAAATTTTCTTTCATTAATTACAATTCATATATTAAAAACAGTAGAGCATGGCAAAGCCGTCTGCTCGATTGCGTTGATATTTACATGTGTAGGTGATAAATATTTAGATTTAGTTTCCAGGTTATATCATTTATTTTATTTTGTTTCAGCCAAGCGAAAGACCTGCTCCTCATTTTCTCGCATATGTTGTCAAACCACGGTTCTTTGCCAGTTTTCTTCGTTTGCCCTGATTTGTTTGCACAGTTCTGCATGATTTTCGTTAACTGATGTATAGTTGCGTTATCAGTCCGCGCCAGGTGCATATTTACCCTGAGTTCAAATTGCTGCCTATATTCCTCTCGCCATACAAACTTTGGTAATAGGTTTAAAGGTCTCGTCGAAGTTCGTCCGATACAATCTAACCCAATCGTTGTAATTATTGGGAGATGATCGGAGAACTGTTTTTGGTCTACCATGAAGTCCGTAACGAGGGGCAACCAATCCCTTCCGGCCAGGCTAAAGTCGATGACGGTGTGTCCATTGTGACCAATATACGTGCATTCTCCTTCGCTATCTTTGTTTGCACAGCCATTAAGTATTTTTAAACCAAATGCGTCAATTAGTTCCAGAATTCTTTTTCCGCATGCGGTCTATAAGGGTTTTCCTCATATTTGTAGGGATACCCTTAAGGGTATTAAAATATCACTTATTAGGATATTGTCTTATTTTGTAAACCGCCCTTTAAGAGCGTAATTATTATAGAATAAATATTATAAAATAAAAATAAAATATAAAAAAATGTAAGGTATGTAGTTTAAAAATAAAAACAAGTTCAAGGCGTTTGTATTTTGATATGCCAACAAATATGTATAAGAATTCATAAATATGATTGTACCTTAATTAATAGGAGAACATTAAGAAAACCCTTAAGTACTTCCTTATTGTGTGACTATAAAGCTCCCTAAACGGTTTCCTTAAGTATATATATGCACTTATGTAAGTGAGAACTATGAACACCCGTCTTAAATTTTGTTTACGTTTTTCACGTTTTTAAATTCGTAAGAAATTTGAATAGACCACTAAATTGGAACAGAATCAATTCCCAAAAATTTGAAAGAAGAAATGCTATTAATTTCAATTTGGAATTCAATGTGATGATAGGAAATTCATGGTGATTCCAATCACAGAATCAGAGCGACTATACCCGTGTCATGATCTACATACATTGACAAAGTCTGTACCAATTCCATCTCTCCCGTCTGTATAATCTGGACAGTGAAAATGTTCAGTGAAATGCATAATATTGTTTAAATATCGTATAGGTACATACGATTCGGTGGAAATCACTTTGAAATGTAAAACGACTGACCCGAGAAGTATTATTTGTTTTGTTTTCCATTCCAAACGACTTTTATCAGGAAGAAATCTTACGGAAGACTTATGCAGAAATCATGAAAGCAATGCCTACTTCAGAGTATCGATACATAATACTTTTTCTCGACAGATGTAACTATGCTAAATACTTTCTTGGATTGAAGTTAGATACGCCGATTACAAAACATCACTTTTTCCTGTATTTTCTGACATTTCTATCTATGCCTATTCTTAGTTTCTAATGCGGAAGTCCATTCCATCCATTCAGAATTTGAATTTTACGTAAATTGCTGTCACGTATTTCAGTGAAAATGTAATTTAGATGCAATAACGACGTAAAATGTTTTACACAACATTTTGCGAAATTGTGCGTTCCGTTGCATAAAGTCAGAATAGGTAAGTTATACTTCCTTTAAAGTTTACCTATATAACGCAATTGACAAAGCTTGAAGAGCCCTTTCTGTTTCTTTCTTTCGGTTTTTCTTGATTTTAATAAATACTAATAATAAGTCAGAGTGTTATACAGAAACTTTATTTTAGCGAAATTTTGTAAAAACAAATTTAAATTTTTGATTTAACTACCAGAAAATTTCAAATGTTTACGTTTTCACATTGATATCATGGTATCGAATCTTCTAAAACGAAACGTTAGTTAAATAATTGTATCTTGTATCAATTTGACCCAGCGCTTCCTCTTAATGGGCCTGTCTGCGAGAACAAAACCGGTCTTATATGAAAATTGAATTTTTCCTTGCCTTGCTCCTCACGTATCTCTTCTAAAAAAAAAAGGTTTTCAACTTGTTCTTGTTCCGCGTGTAGACAGTCCCAATGATTACGTTAAATATACAAAAGATGAATGCAGCAGAAATTTTCTGGATCCTTTTCTATGAATTTAACTTAACGTAATCTATAAAACTATTCCATTCCATAATCTCAGCCGAACTATTACAGAATTGAAATAGTCTGTACAATCCGACGAATTGGATGTACATACATACATACATGGGCGTAGCCAGGGGGGGGGGGGCAGGGAGGGGCGGTCGCCCCCCCCCCCTGGTCGATGAAGATGGTGAAAAAATCCTTATCGATGTAGTAAAAAAAATCGCTGCACTATACAACATTTTCAAAAATTTTCTGCTGCTGGCGCAGCAGATGCCTTTTTTGCCACTCCAAATGCTGCCGGAGAAGTCTTGATCGGGACAGTTTGCAGTCAGGAGGCGCATACAAATAGATGACAGCGAGTGGCCTCTCGTAACTGACGGAGGCTGCGTGGATCTCATATTTCCTGTTTCATTTCATGGCTTCTGAGCTGGAGTACACAATTTCAACGGTTAGGTCCCTTCGGGAAGTTAGTGGAATTCAACTTATTTCCATCTGAAAGGGTGATAAATGGTATACAGCTTTGCTAGCCCCGGAAGGTCATGCTTCGTCGAATCGACTACGCATCATCAAATTTATCCCATTTTCCGTGACAATTCTCATTATTTGGAGCTGAGTTTTCGTACAGCACTTACCGTGCCGATGTACTTGCCGGGTACATTGCGGCTAGACGAAGTAAGCAGGGTAAGTTGGATTTTTGGAAATTGGTGTCGTCGAAACGACGAAGGATGAACTTTGTGTAACTTTTAGAACTCCAGTATTTCTTACGTATGGTTGTCGATTCGACGATAAGTCTGTGTCCATACAACTAGCTCATAACAAATATGTTTATTTTTGAAATGTGGGACCTATTTTTTTCAAAAATTATGGAAAAAATATTTACTAGGACAAAAATAGGACAAATCAGGAAAATGGCTCAAAATTCTTCCTCATTTTAGGAAGATTGCATTTCGAACTCATAAAAATCGGCTCCCTCCATGGCACTCAATGTCAAAATTAGACATCGTACATAGAATTAGAATTAATCAAGGGAACTCGGGGAGAAGATATTCCAAAATTTACTGTAAATAATTCTACAATCCACTGTAAAAACCGCAATAGATGAAGTGAAAGAAAACCCGTGTTGGGACCCCAAAATGAATCGCTGTGCCTTTATACATACATGAGCTTTTCATTCATTAAACCCAATTTCCTAGTACGTTTAGAATATGTATTTTATGATTCGAGCACATTTTATTAATTATATCAACGTTAAGTTTTTATTTATCTAATTTTTAAATTTAGTGTTTTATATTTCGGGCGAAATAACATTGAATTAAGAAAAATTTAATTTGTAAATCAATTTCCGTACACAATTACTCAAAATCGATGTGTTTCCATTCTAAATAAACTGACGATTGAAAATTTGTCAAAATTTATAAATATTTTGAGAAAGGGTGATTTGTATGAAGCGTCAAAGTTGAGGGTCGTCAAATCGACGAAGCATGACCTTTCCGTACTAAAAATAAGCATGACTTTCCAGGGTTAAGGACCTCATATTTCAGTTTCTTTCAAGTTCTTCTTTTGCTTCTCAGTACCGTATAGCCCCTTGTGGGACCATGGTGCGTTAACTCAGCCGTTTATAGGCAATTCCGAATCAACATTACGTTGGCTATCATTTCGGAGTGTATAAATATAATGTTGTAAGCACTATATATTTCCATTCACATGTACAGAAATTTTGGACCACGCCGAGATTCGATCTCCGGACCTCTAGATTACTAGCATCGTAAAGTGCGACTCAACCAAGTGAGCCACAGAGCGGGTCTTTCAAGTTATTAAATCAAAATCATACCAGCAATAAATTTTAGCCACCGTTAATACTTTGATAAATTTAGAGGAAATCTTATTAAAATCGTTAACCATATTTCAATCAATAAAGGATTTATAAATATTCTGACGATGCTACTTTGCTAAGATGAAAGTGACAGACGAAACAAACTGATTTCGCAAGTGGAATATGCAATCCGAGATACAAAAATGCACTGAAAATAGACAAACTTCGCTCTAAAAGGCAGATATTGGAGGCCAGTTGAATGTAATCAGAATGCAGAAGAAAATCATTCTCATCTCCATTTTAAAAATTTTACTTTAAAACTAGCAAACAAAAGGAAATAACATGCGTGGCAGTCCACCAGTAAACTAGGGCCGCAGATGTGTGAGTGACATCCAATTTCCAAGAACTGCTATTTTGTTGTGGTGTTGAGATCAACAGCACGCCCAGCATTGTTATTTATCCCCATAAATGGAGACTTGTTTACAATCTGAGCGACATCATAGTCCGTCACGTAGGTCGTGAGTTCGAAAAACACCATAAAATGAATTCGTTCACGGTGAGTCTGAAATCCATGACCCTCTGCATCAATCCAACCACAAGCCAGGCTACTCTAAAATTTGCTAACAATATTTCTGCGACCGTAAATTTCAGCTTCTAAGAAAATCATGATGTTAAAAAATTTTGGACTTGCCCCCCCCTGACCGAAATCCTGGCTACGCCCATGCATACATAAATGAGAACATTATCATTAAAATTTGACTACCTAATGGGGGATTTTTTATATCTATCAGCTTTCGTCTAGCAGGTTCAGTTTGAGACAATTCTGTCATGTTCAATGTCAGCATGAAGGACGTTATTGTACAAGTAGGATTTTTTCTTCGCAGATACACTCTGTTCAAGTTCGGACTATATGTACGAGTATTAAGAAAATGCAAATTGCAGACGTCGAATGAAATATTTATGCTTATTTGACATTGATAACAAGGAAATAGAAAATCATGATTTGAAATCGATGTGGCCTATTTTTAGTAGGCACGTGTATTGAAAAAAAAATAACTGGCGCCACAATCCAGCATTGGACTAAGGCCGCAGGATGTGTTAGTGACATCCTATTTCCAAGATCTTATCTGCTTTTTGTTGAGGTAATGAGATCAGCATCACGCTCAGCAGTGTTATTTATCCCCATAAGTGGGTACTCGTTTAACATCTGAGTGAGATCATAGTCCGTCACAAGCTCGTGAGTTCGAAAAACACCATGATCCACGGTGAGATTCGAACTCATGACCTTGTGCACCGAAGTTGCGCGCACTAACCGCTAGACCAGCCAGACTACTACACGTGTATTAACTTTGTATATATTTTTACAATTATTTTATTTATTTATCAATTATAACAAACATCAAAAGTATGTATAAACTTGCAGGGACATTAAGGAAACGAGATGGAAATGAGATATCCTTGCTCTTCCCAAAGGCTAACCTATAATCTTCTCGCAAATGTACCATGGATCCCATCTCTGCGTACTCTGGATACAATCTGGTATGTCCTCAAATCTATGTTTATTCCCTAATACCTAATGCTTTGCGAATATTCAACAGGGCTGCAAATGGCTCCTCATCGAGCTCATAGTACCCGCGTTTGAGGCCCAATTTGAGCCCTAATTCACCAACTAAATTTTAATACAAACATGACCTTATTCTTTCACGTTTCATCATAATGTGCACATAAAACGCCATCGTCTAACAAAAAGCGCCATTAAAAAAATTGCAAATTTCATTTATTCCAAGGATATAAACAATTTACAAGGTATGTATACCTGACTCGAATATCACCTAATTCGATATGTGCATTCAAAACATTATCAATATGCGCCTAAAACCGTAATATGAGCTCTATCGTGTATGCAATGGGGTCCGCAATCTTATGTTTAAAAGATAAGTGATTTTCACCAAACTAGAACAACCCTTCTAGAAGACTAAAATCTGCGACTATGTCTAATGTACAGGTTTCAATTGATTAATGCGCGGTATTTTCTGCGACACACTTTGATAAAACGTGAATTAACCGTTGGATTTTAAATCAAACGGTCCGCAACAAAAACAACTATCGAACAGGTACGCTGTGAACGTGTAGGATACCGTTTTATTCCATACTGTTCTATTATACGCCGTTTTCTTGAATTGATTATGAACTTCTAACGTTAGGGTTTCAATTGATATTTATTTTAAACGAAATTATAAGAGAGTTGACGGCGAAATACGAGTAAGTATATACGTATATTACATATGCAACTACGCGTAAAGTGCAATTTGAATTAAGCGTTTTAACAGAAATGGAAATGAAATATTGCGTACAGCATAATCAATTGAATGTTTGAGAGAATTATTTTTTATTTTATAGTTTGTTTGTTTAATTTCAATCAAATGGCACCATATACAGTACATATTTTCATCTGATTGTTGATTTAATTCTCTTGATACAATCAGGCCCGTATTTATAAACATACCTTAACTCAGGGTGACCTTTAGTCAAAGATGCCTAAAATCAAATATTTTATTTTTACGAATATTTTAGTTTAAATATAAATTATCTCTGGAAAAAATATTATTGCTCTCTTAACGGAAGGAAAATAAACAGAAAATGGTTGGACAAATACTCAAAAGTGCATTTGAATGCATCCTTGACTTAGGGCGACCATATATCATTGCAACCCTAACACAAGGAGATCTTTAGTGAAGGGAATTGGTGGATTTAGTATTATTTATCTGACCAAAAACAACAAAGTTGTAAAAGTTACCCCGCCAAAGAAAAATTCATCTGCCGCAAAAAGAATACATATCACTCCAATCCGCTGCTCATATCTAATTTTGTTTGCTGGATGTACTTTTGTTTTAGGTATAAATGCTGGAGAAGTTTAAATGTACAGGACTACTTCTTAAAGTAATTTGGTGGGAGCTTTAACATTTTATTCAGTGCCACTTTGACGGCTCCCTCCAAATTACTTTAAGAAGTAGTCCTGTACATTTAAACTTCTCCAGCATTTACACCTAAAACAAAAGTACATCCAGCAAACAAAATTAGATATGAGCAGCGGATTGGAGTGATATGTATTCTTTTTGCGGCAGATGAATTTTTCTTTGGCGGGGTAACTTTTACAACTTTGTTGTTTTTGGTCAGATATCATATATTTTTGCATACTTAAATAGCCAACTAATATTTTTGTTTTGGGTAAAGTTTCAATAGGTTTTTGTTCAGCATATTCCATAAATTTAATATCATAAGTTATATTCACAGGGTCTTCTTTAAAATAAATAGATACTGCAAACGCAATTGCAAATACGCCACAAATGGTTGTTGCTGAGCTTTTTTAAAAATAATTTTGGATGAAATTGGTACAGTGTATTTTGTGCAAAATAGATTTGTGTTATCTTTGTGTTATGGCTCTGCTAACATTCTGTTAGTAATCTGTTAATTTTTTGTTAACTCTGTTAATGCTCTATTAACGTTCTCTTAACACTCTATTATCTTTTCGTTAATGCTCTGTTAACGTTCTGTTAATGTTCTCTTAATTCTCTTTAATCATTCGGCTAACGCTCTGTAAACGGTCTGTTACCTTTCTTTTATTACTCGATTTACGTTCTGTTAACGTTCTGTTAAGGCTCTGTTAACACTCTGTTAACGATCTGCTAACGCTCTGTTGTTGCTTTACCAACGCTTTGTTAACGTTCTGTTACTGATCTGTCTTAATGTCCCTCTGACCCGGTGTCCCAATGCCACATTGTCCCAATGTCACAGTGTCCCAATGTTCCAATGTCATAAAGCCCTAATGTCCTAATATCCTAATGTGCCAATGTCCCAATATCCTGATGTCCTATTGTCCCAATGTGCAAATATCACAGTGCCCCAATGGTTTAATGTCCGAATGTCCCACTACCCTAGTGTCCCAATGTCCCAGTATCGGAAATCCCAATGTCCCAGTCTCCCACCTAATGTCCTAATATCCCTATGTCTAACTGTCCTAATGTCCCAAGGTCCTAATGCTCCAATTTCCTAATATCCCAGTACCCCAATGTCCCAAATGTCCCAGTATCCTAATGTGATAATATCCCAATGGCCTAATGTACCAGTGGTCAGTGTCCCAATGTCGCAGTATACCAAGTGTCCCAAGGTCCCAATAGCCTAATGTCCTAATATCCCAGTGCCCCAATGTCCCAGTATCTCAGTGCCCTAATGTCCCAGTTTTGTTTTCGAAAATTTAACACGAAAAAAAGTAATTTGAATTGAAGTGAAACATAAAAGCTCAAGGTAAGGTAACTAGCTTATAGCTAGTTACCTTAGCTCTGTACCTTGACTTTAAGTGAGGTTGTCTGTGGGAAATTTCAAGGCTTCCTTGCAATTAAAGTTCACTTGATTTCAAGGAAGGTTCATAAATTTGAGGTTGCGTTGTGAAGGGAGCGTTGAAATACATTTTTTAGAAAACGGAAAACAATTATTTTCAGTTTATTTATCTTCCGTGAATGGTGGACTAAAATTGTAAACAAAAATAATTTTTATTTGAGCTAAAATACTTGTAAAAAGAAATTATTTGGATACAAAATACTGAAAATGACGTTTTATTCCTTGAACCAAAGTAACCTTGAGTTAAGGTCGCCTTGAGTTAAGGCTTCCTTAAGGTATGTTTATAAATACAGGCCTTAGGCCCGTATTTATAAACATACCTTAACTCAAGGAGACCTTGAGTTAAGGATGCCGAAATTCAAAAAATTAAATGTCATTTCCCATACCTTTTCATAGAAATCACTTATATTTACGAGTCAATGCCTCCTTGATTTAAGGAGAAACTCAGGGAGACCTTGAAATTTTCTATAGTCAACCTCACTTGAAGTCAAGGTAGCTACCCACCTACCTTGAAATATTATATTTCAAGTCTATTGAAAACTTAAGGTCTCCTTGAGTTTCGCCTTAAATCAAGGATGCATTGACTCCTGAATACAGGGTGTCCGGAAACTGCCGCATAAACGCACCGGATTATGATTCCTCAGTTGGTTTCCAGCAATAAAGTTGTACCGAACATACCCCCTCAGCTTGATCCTTTAGCTGCCACAGGCATTTAAGGATTTTTGAAAAAATCATTTTCTTGCACGACTTAAAGCCTAATATCTCCAAAGCTAGACCTGCTAGAATAGTGAAATAAAATGATTATTACAGCCAACAAATTTACCTGTAAAATAAAACTAACCACACTAAAATCGGATAAGAGGTTTGGTTTTTACAGAGCTTCAAAGTCAAATTTGCGTGATTTGACCCAAAAACAATCTTTTTTTCCGTCTCAATTTTCTCCAACTTCTGCCAAGGTGAGGTGCTTGTACGATTCTTTTAAAAATTGGCGCATAGTCTTACGATCATATGTTTCTTACAACATTTTGATCTAGCTCTATTACTTCTAACAGTTTTTATACGTTAAGTGTAGAAAACTAGGGTTAATTTTTAGCTCGAATTCAATTCAATTCAATTCACACTGCCCCTAAAGATCTGCAATTGGTAAAATCTATTCAAAGTATGTCGAAATCGAGCCAAAATTAACCCTAGTTTTCTACACTTAAGGTAATAAAACTGTTATAAATAATGGAGCTAGAGTAAAATGATGTAAGAAAGATATGATCGTAAGACTATGCGATAATTTTTAAAAGAATCGTACAAGCACCTCACCTTGGTAGAAGTTGGAGAAAATTGCGATGGAAAAAAAGATTGTTTTTGGGTCAAATCACGCAAATTTGACTTTGAAGCTCTGTAAAAACCAAAACTCCTATCCGATTTTAGTGTGTTTAGTTTTATTTTATAGGTAAATTTATTGGATGTAATACTCATTTTATTTCACTATTCTAGCTGGTCTAGCTTTGGAGATATTAGGCTTTAAGTCGTGCAAGAAAATGATTTTTCCAAAAATCTTTAAATGCCTGTGGCAGCTAAAGGGTTAAGCTGAGGGGGTATGTTCCGTACAACTTTTTTGCTGGAAATCAACTGAGGAATCATAATCCGGTGCATTTATGCGGCAGCTTCCGGACACCCTGTATAATGATTTCTATGAAAAAGTATGGTAAATGACTTTAATTTTTTGAATTTCGGCATCCTTGACTCAAGGTCTCCTTGAGTTAAGGTATGTTCATAAATACGGGCCTAAAATATTAATTTTCCTTGCTTTCTGAGCAGAAATTCACTGGTAAAATTATCGAAATTTAGTTGTCTGGCTATCGGCACTTCGATACGTAGAGTAGCAAGTCCTGAAACATGCTCTTGTGACGAACACGAACGATGGAAATTTTTTACTTTCTAAGAACACTAAAAAAACTTTCAGCGCTAGCAACAGTAGCAGATATATTGCAAAATATTCGCAAAGGCATGCAAATATTTGGGAAAATCGTTTCAAAATTTGGTGCAAAATAGCATTAAGCAATTTAAATGGTGGGAAAACAGACTCATTCTCATGCTAATCTAAATAAATTTTAAAAGGAATGATTTCATCTTCCAATTAATGTGAATCATCGGATTCATGCTCTTTGACAAAGATAGCAGCAGCATTTTTGATCCCAGATTCCTCCAATGTTTTAAATCGCCATAAAAAAAGGGATGCGGCATTCAATTTTCTCAACGCATTAAAACGATTGGTAATCCCTGTAATAACCGAATCAATGATAACCAAAAATGCGTTCCTTTTAAAATGAAGTTCTCGATCAGGCTCCTCCATATTTTCCTCATAATAACCTTTTTTTCGACAGATGGAAGGAAACGTTTTGTATAATGTCCAACAGTTTTACATTCGTTAACAATAAGATCCCATTGATCTCTGATCAATTGTGAATCAGACAGTAAGCTTTCTAGATTTATAACTTCAACGTCAATTGTACCACCCTTGGCCTGAAGAAGGATGCTTCGCTCATTAAGCATATTAAATATCTTCTCACAAATTGAAGCCATAAAAATACATTCAAATTTCGCTATATATTTTAAAACGCCGTTGACATCATGTGACTTCAGCTAGGCTTTATAGTGCTCTCTTTAATCCGTCCATATGTTTTGAGAAGGCTTTTACTGCGTCTATGCTAGCAGACCATCTTGTATCTGAAAGTTTGTGCAGGGAACTCGTTATATTATCTCTTAAAATTTCCCACCGTTGTGGGCTGGCGCTGAATATTTTGTAGGTCTTCTGAACTACTCCGAAAATGTTTGTTCCGGCTGGACAAGATTCTGCGGAGTGTGAGTTGTGAGCTGCGCAATACAAGTAAACAGCATTAGGATTTTTTTTTTGAGCATGTAGCTTCAAACTACGTTATATCGGCTTTCTTCCGTTGTCGTATCCTTGTGCCCGATAGTCGCCCAGGAAAATGTTTTTCTCAAGCTGCAAAAATTAAATCAGCGATTGCCGTACTTTCCAGTTCTGTCTATGCAGACAGTGTGAGACGCGTGTAGTATGTCATTGTTCATTATTATGTACTTTGTTGCGATTTCTATGAAATCGAGAAAGAAATTGCATGAACTGGGGTTTAAGAGAAAACAACGGGATTTGAAAGGATAATACGTAATTGTTTCTCATATATTACAAGAATTAGTACGAATCCACATAGAAGATATTTGATTTGAAAAGGGCCAGGCGTTGTGGTTTTTAAATGAACTATTTCAAGTCAATTGATGTATGCTGAGGCGTTTAGTTTTCAAAAGTTTTATTGTCACAGTCATTAAATACATATGTATTACAAATAGTATTGGTTTAAACGATTGCGTATTTTTGATTTTCTCCAAATTTCCGCAACCTCCCCCCCCCTCCCGAAAAACCTGGGCCCGGGGCATTTCGTCCCTTCCACACCCCCCTCCTCTCTCAACGGCCCTGAGTGTAGTCATTACGCGATTTCAGATTTCAAAATGTGGTGGAGAAAATTGTTTTTATGCTTATGTTTTTTTTTGTTGCTGAGCAAGAATCCGTAGTTTCGGAAATAAATTGGTCTTTGGTTCATATCCGGGTTTGTTTTTTTTTCTCTCCAAATCGAGGATTGCATATCTCAATGATTGTGGGACGAAAACATCTTATATGTTCTCGTCCCACAATCTTAAAGTTGCAAACATATGAATTATAATGCAACCCTGACAAATAACTATCGTGTTTGGCTCAACCAACAGCTGAACTAAAATTTGGGACAAAACAGTTCCATCTTTAAGAAAACTGTTTATAAAAAACGATAAAATTATGATCCGCAAAGTCCAAGATTTTTATATATTTTAAAATGAATTTAAAACACCTTAAATGACTTTGCTTATAAATTTTTATTTGGATGCATTTCGACTTTTATGTCATCCTCAGGGAGGACAAAATTTATACTTCTTCTTCTCCTTTATGGCCCGACGTCAGGCCTAGGCCGCCTGGATTGAAGACCTCCAATTGTCGCGGTCACGCGACCTTGTCCTCCAGTTCCGAAAGCCTATCATCTGGTGGGCGTCCTCACATACAGAATGCTCCCATCGGGCTCTAGGTCGTCCACGCAATCTAGCTCCGTCCACTCGTTGCGCGTTCATCACCTTTTTGGGCATGCGATCGTCGTTCATCCTTTGTACATGTCCCGCCCATTGCAGTCGCTGCAATTTTACGATTTTCGACACCTGTAGCTCATAATACAGCTGATACAACTCAAGGTAGTACCGGATGCGCCATTCACCTCGTTCACGAACGGCCCCGAAGATTCTTCGGAGAACATTTCGCTCGAATGTGTCCAACAGGTGTTCAGAGTTTTGGGTTAGGGTTCATGCCTCGCAGCTATAGCGTATAGCACAGGTCGGATTATGGTTTTATACACGTGGAGCTTCGTGTTCCTGTGCACAAGCTTCGAATTCATAATTGGGATGACCGAACAATTTATACGACGATGGTTAATTTTCCTATAATATTTTAGTGATTTTTTCTCTTTTGAATCGAGGGGAGCTTCGCAGCTCAACGGGTAGCTCCGAAACGACAGCATCGTAGGCACCTGCGGCCAAGGAATATTGTTATAACGGCAACACAAATATCTATGGGCATAGTAGGATTCGAACCCACGCTCCTGCATTTTAGAGTTGAGTGTTGTCGTACTACAGATTACCCTCTTTGAAAAGATCAGTGTTTTCCATTACATTCTTAATTTCCTATATTTTTCAATTCAGCTGCATTTACTTTGTATTCCATGTAGTGGAATTAGTACTCTTGGTCGTCGATGTCAACAAGGGGTGATGGAGAGTGAACTGGGATGCAAGTGCAGTGTTCGTTATAGATACTCCCTTGATTTGCTATAGATGACAACTAGGAGTTAGAGTTGTCATCTTTATCACTTCCTAGTCGCATTTTTTTTTATTATTCTATAAGAACATTTAATATCTTCTTCTGAATAAGAAACGTGCGACGAACTATGCCGTGTATTGAAAATTCGTTTTCCTATGAATCTCTATATCACAGAGTGGCGACCAAACGACCACGGCCACAAAGCACAATTGTATTTTCCTAATTATTCAAGTGTATCAGAAGACAAGAAAATATAAATGAGAAGGTGATCCGAAAACAAAAGAAATTCATGAAAAATGCGTGAATACAAAAAACTAATCAATTCAATTCATAACTATTTATTCTTTGGTCATATCTTACAATATGGTAAATAACAATAAGTATCAGTCAATCACAGAAATAGCAAATAATACGAGGCAAGATAACAAAAAAGCACTTGCTATTTTATAATACAATTCGGTTACGACATCTTAAATGAACGTTCTTAAAACTTCAACATACATTCACAATCGCTCGAGAAAATTAATACTTTTAACTCTTTTCATTCGCTCCATTTCCATAGACCATATCGAATAATGTTGCAGTTTTAAGAACGTTGTGTCATCGATTTCCTTTTTTTGTCAATCAAAAAGTGCGCAATTCGTAAACAGTTTACTGTAACGACTGTTTTCCATATCTGTGAGTAAAGCAAATTCGGAAAGGATCGGCTGAAGCAGCAAGTGTGCCCGCACGAATTTTATAATCATGTCCATTGATCGCTGACATATTGAAATCTTTTAAAATATTTGCTATGGTGGAAAAACTGATCAGCTGGACCATTTTATACCCCATACACGATCGACGACCGCCTCCAAATGGTAGGAAGTAGTCTGGCTTCGTAACATGACCGTCTTGGATGAATCGTTCTGGCTTGAATGATTCTGGATCATTCCAGAGTTTCGATGACATGCTCAGATCGTAATTATTGAGGAAGATGAGAGTGTTTGGCTCGACATCGTATCCTGAAATAGGAAAGAATTTATGAAAATCAGTTTCGTGATTTAACAGTGCAATCACAGCACAGCTAGCATGTTGGAACAAACGGTAACACGTGTGAAATTTGAATGAAATTAAACACTTACCGCCAATAGTACTATGCTGATTGGATACATGCGGAACTATGGGGGAAGCAATCAGTCTCAATGCCTCCATTATAACAGCTTCGGTGTACGGCATTGATTTTCTGTCCTTGAGACTGACTACACTAGCACCACTTTCTGCAAGAACCGCATCAGCTTCATTTTGAATTTTTCGCTGAACTTCCGGATTTTGAACGATGTAGGCCAATACTTTAATGGTAAAATTACCTACTGCCGAATGTCCACCGACAATATCTTCAAGTCCAAACAGTGCTGTGTCCCAATCCATTGACGGATTGGCATCCTTAACGTGATTGATCAAACACTCGACATAGTCGCTTTCTTCAGCGGATTCGTCCAAACGATTTCCGATAATTTTCTCAAGAAGAATTGTTCGAATTTCATGTGACCAAGTCTCCATGCGTTTCATGTTTTTAGAATGCAGTGGCATCAGGAAAGGCAAAAAGTCAGCTGCATAGCCTTGGTTCACTTCATAGAAGATCTTGTCAAAATTAGACACAAATTGATCAAACTGAGGATCGTTGTCCTGGAATCGTCGCGAACAGAAATATTGAGCAAACATGTTGCAAGTATGCTTGAGGATCATTTGCTTGATGGGAAGCTCGTTGGTATTTGGCGTAGCTTCAATGATGTTTAGCATGTTGTTGAGCTCATCCGAAATGATAGTGTCAAGTTGTTGGAAACGTTCCGAGAAGTTTCTGGGGAAAGTATGCGGAACTAGCATATCCCGTCGAAGCTTGTGAATGTCAGACCAATCACAAAAGGCAAGTGCTGAAAAAGTATTTTTGCTATAGCAACCTGTTTTCAAGCTAGAAGTGAATCTTCAAGGTACTTACAGTTTTCCTTGTTTCCAGAGAAAAGTTGATGATATCTCCGAAAATTCGGGCGGCTATCGAAATGCGCTGTCTTAGTTATGAGCACTTCGCGGATGTTTTCGATTCCGTTAACAACAACGGCTGGAACTTTGCCCAGCTGAAGCGATACAACGGGTCCGTATTTTTCAGCAAGATCGCAAAATGCCTGGTAGGGCACTTCATAACCATCGAGGACAGCAAGATTTCCAATGATCGGTAGTGGACGTGGTCCTGGTGCCTTTTTGACCAACTTCTTATCAGCATTCGTCACACACTTAACTTTATTAGACACTTTCGCGTATAACTCCATAATTAAGACGATGATTGAAAGACCCGCACAGGCGAGAAGAATGTAGAAAGTGTAAGAACTGATCGAGAGTAGTGAAGCCTGCATTTTGCTCAGATTTTTACTCTGTAAAAGCACTTTGTCAAGGGGGCCGACACGAATAGAACCCGCACTACACAACTGCTTGACAAGTTGGATTGATCTGTCTTCGAAATTTTAGAGCACGTCCTTTTATAGTTGTTGCGCGACAAGATCGCTTAGTATTCCGGCATTCATTAAACTTTCATAAGGAGTCGCTACTATAGCGAGACATTGTGCGGCTGAGGAGAAAAGGCGCGACAATATGTATCTTATATCTCGACACACTAACACATCTTGTTGTCCATCCGTTTAGGAAGTGTTATACGTGGAAGTACACATTATTTGGTATTATAAAATGAGAGGAGGGGAGGATTTTGTCGGTTGGAATTAGACGTACCACGTACCTTAATTTATCTATCTGGATTCATGAATTCGTGATTTATGTCTGCCTGTTGAACCGATAGATCCACATACCGATAGATAGTGGGAGAGCAGACCCACATAGGTGTTGATATGCAAAGCTGTGAATTATCTACATACTATACATAAATGTTGAATGTTGTTGGAGCTTCCTGATTCGTTTGTATCCATGTTGAAAAATAAACAGAATTTTAGTATGCTAAAAATTTCAGTACATTGAAAAGGAGATGATGCGTCCCTGCTTAGATTTCAATAAATTCCCTGTAGGTGTAGTGCTCATTTGAATATGCGTTAATATGATGAATGTTTTACACTTGGTTGATCTACGACAGGTTCGCCGGACCTTTTTTAGAAGATGGATACGGCCGGCGCGCGCGAGTGCATTTTGAATAAATTTGTTTAAAGGTTTTCTATTTAGTATTTTTTTATAAGGTTCTCTTTTGTGTATTTCCTTAATTTAAGCAACAAGTCACTTGAAGGTGTAGATGAAAGAATAAGATAACCTTCATGTTATGTCATGGCTGCTGCTTCTCTAGGAAATGCTTGTGGCTTTTATTGGCAAAACGAGAGAAGATTGAAAAATATTGCATGCAAAACTATTTCACCCTAATTGATATTTCGTTTTTTTCTGTACATGTACATTTATCTCGATTAAATTAACGATGGCTTATTTCTTTCTTATCAGAATTTAAACAAAAAATTGCAGGAACCAATAATAAGCTTGGTCTTATTATTAATTGCTGCAATCGAATCTAAGATTCCGACTATGTATATTTCGAAATTTTGATCAACATGTAAAAGGTCTTAAACTTCTAGTCAAAAGGAAGCTAACTTGACCCCAACGTATTGAAACAGGCATGTTAAACTCGCGGCCCGTGGGGCGCATGCGGCCACCTCGCTGTTCTGTGCGGCCCGCGGCCATGTCGAAGCAACACAAAAATCGTGAAATTGGTAAGTTGACACAAATTCAGACGTTGAACTCAAGTTTAAAAAACTACTAAAACTCGTCAGAAAGTCAGTGGTTAAACAACGTATCTTAGGAATTTTCCTCTAAATACACCAAACAATTTGCTAATGGTTATTTGGTTTTATAAGGTGGCTTATCAAGAAAAAAATTGTTTGCTTCACCGAACATAAATCGAGATTTATTTGGGAAAATGCAAGGCTTCAAAAACTCCGGATATCCTGGAATTGGTGACTTAAACTAGGCATGAGTCAAGATCAGGTAAAACGTGACCTTGAAACATACCGCTCTTTCGTAACCGCAAAACATATTTCTCGTTTACAAAAAAACACGGCAAGACCATAAGAAATGTTACTCCTCACGCCAAACCGTCACTAATTACTCCTAGATTCATTTACCATAATTGTAGTGGCATGAGAGGTAAAATTAGTAGACTCTACCTCGATGCTAAAATTGTTTTGTCATTTTTAGGCACCTTTCTACGGAAGCTAATTAAATCTGACAATTTTGGCTCCCAATGTTTTTTTTTGCGCGACCAGGATGACCGGTGTGAAAATTCATCCGTCCAAACTTGGCGCAAATTAATTGACAAATAGTGGTTACCTGAAGATCTATCAAAATGTGTAATGTCCTTGAAGTATACATTTTCAAAAGGTGGAAGTTCTCACGACATTGAACACACTGAATTTTTCTTTTGAATTGCTAGTGACAAGGACCGCAACTTTACAATTTCCAGGATTAAAGCAACGAAGAAAACAACATCAACGTGTTAGACTCAGTGTTGTGATGTTATGATGTGTGATGTGCACTTTTCGAAATTCAAATTCAGACCCAAATGTTGCACTTTCAGATACTTACGTCAACATTCAGTAATCGATAGACAGTTTTGATTCGGTTCAGGTTAAAAGCAAACTCTGTGCTAATGATTTTTTTATGTTCAAAATTCATTTTTAAGTAAAATAAACAAAGCGCCCAAAGGAAGCCACTATGTTATTGTCCTGTACCTTTTATAAAACCCAAAGAACATCAGCACAGCAACCTAGATAAATTTTCAAGAAACCGGAGTCTCAGCTGAGCAATCGTCCAGCATTCGACAATACGTACTTGGTTTACTCTGCTGGTCTGGGTGTCTACGCAAAAAAAAAACACATTTTTTCCACCATGCAATCTCAAATCAGAGTCTGTAGTCTGGCTGGTCTAGCGGTTAGTGTGCACACCTTCGGTGCACAGGGTCATGAGTTCGAATCTTACCGTGGATCATGGTGTTTTTCGAACTCACGAGCTTGTGACGGACTACCCATTTATGGGGATAAATAACACTGCTGCTTATCTCATTGCCTCAACAAAAATCAGATAAGATCTTGGGAATAGGATGTCACTCACACATCCTGCGGCCCTAGTCCAATGCTGGATTGCCGCGCCTGTTATTTTAATCTCAAATCATGTAATGACTACACTGACAAAAACTATAAAGCAAAACAAGCGCTACTCTGTTTCTTGTGCTGAATCTCTGGCCATTCCTGTATCAACACGTACTCTTAATTCGTTGATAGTATATTTAACTCTCCTGACAGGCCAACAAGACAGTTTCTGCTCTGCTCTACGCTAAAGTGCCGGAACTTTCGTATTCGATTCGAAAGCAATTTGGTATCATGTATGTAACTCGTTCGTTTCGACTATGTAATTGGTATTGCCTCATGAATGTGGAAAATTTCCCTTAGTATGCTAGATTCAATCGACCGTCGAATGTCAAATTGAAAATATTTTTGTGTTTCGGAATCAATTCTTAGTATACTTTGAACTAAATGACGCAATTCAATTTAAGCCAAAAGTGTTGCGAATTTATAGTAAAGTTCGTTAAAATTATAAAAAAGTGAAAATATAGAAAAATAAAAAGTGCGAGTTTTGAGTGGGATTCGAACTTTTGGTGAAATTCTGACAAACGAGAAAACATGCCTCCGGCGACGAACAATAAAATAAAGAATACTCCCAAACAAATTGTAAATTTACGATTAAAGTTCAATTAGAAGAACCGCCATTGGTCCTTCTTCCGTGTTGCATAATCTCAAATTACAGTTTCATGTCTTATACAGGAATACCCCGATTTACGTCAGGGTTACGTTCCAGAAAAAAGCGACGTAAGTCGAAACGACTTAAATCGAATCAAATGTAGGTATGAGTGAAAAAAATGTGGTAACGAGAAAATGAAACGTAGATTACAGACAAACTTAAATTTTTGACTCAGACAACAGAGAATAGTGGAGGTGGAATGGGATGATTTTCACCCTGTAAGGAATTAGACAACAAAATATAACGTTGTATGCTCATCCACAGCGGAGGTGGAAAGTGATGATTTTCACCCCGTAAGGAATTAGACAACAAAATATAACGTTGTATGCTTATCCACAAAGCAAGAACTAAAATTCTTCGTTTTAACATGAAATAAAAACAGGACATTCTTGACCCTTCCTTTGGTTCTGAGCCTCGAATAAGGGAAATAATTTCCATCGTCTTCGGGATATCAATTGGTAATTTAGCAAGTATAAGTCATCTGATCGATATATTTCCAGACCGATACATAAGAATTTCGCGTTTCCGCTAAAATCAGTTACATGCACTCAGTGCCCGCTCTAGCACTTACACCGCCGCGGGCAAGACGATAAAATGCATCCCCTAAGCTTTTGGATTTGGATTTTTTGCTTCTTGGGATGCACTGATTTCAGTATACGGACAAGATGACAGGATGAATTAGTACTCCGTTCCAAAGATTCGCTACAAAAATAAAGAAAAGACCAATACAACAGCCATATTTCAACTCACCGACCATTTCTTTATGGTCATCGTGTGCTGATTGATAAAATTTTCAACTTATTATTCTGTAAGAAATAACGGAGGGGATTAAAACATAAAAACCCTTATGAATAAATCGAGAGATCATGTTAGTGATGAAATCGTTAAGAACTGCGCCAGAAAGATTTAACACAGATTTCTTTTTGTCAGATTGCAACACAATGATTTTACTAAACGAAATTCGTTAATTAAAATTTGTCAGATAGATTTAACACCGGTCTGGGTTGTGTTACTACTAAGTCGTTAGTGGAAAAATATTCTACTACTGCATTACTGGAATAATCTTGAAGGTTATACATATGAAGACCATATATGTCCTTTGAATCATAGGGTTAAAGAAATGTCAATCTCAGCAGGACCCGAGTAAAGCAACCTTCTTATATTCTCGGTACTTGTTCAGTTCAGACTCCAGCTTCTAGAACACAGTGTCTTCCTTCGGGTGCTTTGTTAGCTTTAACAAAGCTGAAATGCCAAATATGGAAGTATGATATAAATTCGAATCAACTATTTATTTTTTGATTTCAATCGCAAACATTTGATGCATTTTGAAAGAGGACGATGCACTTAGCAATTTTGTTACGAACTGTTTTAAGGGTTTCATTAATATTGGATGTCAGTTTTCTCCGTTGGAGTTTATAGAGTTGCTGTCTTTTCTCAGTAACAATTGATTCAGCTTCAAGTTTGCTACCATTAATTTATTAGTGTTTTATTTTTTTGACCGAGCATGAATTCCAGCTTTTTTGTAGTCTTCCTTCTATAAAGTTCTAGCCGAAATGCCGCCTCGAAAATTGGGCGGCCCGGGCGACCGCCCGGCTTGCCCCTCCCTACAGCGGGCGCTCACTCAATTGTGAAAAACGAGTTCTCGTCTAAAATTTCTGTAAAAAGTACCTACACTCTCAAAAGATGGAAATGTGAAACTCGGAATAAGCCTGATATCATTTGTGAATCAAATTCATAGGGGTTTCAAATACATTTAAGACTCGAAAGTGCGTTTCAGCAGATGTTTTCGAAATTTTCATTCTGCACTCAAACCAGAAGACAGTACCTATACATCAATTATTTGGCCCAAGTCAGGTTTTGCGGTTGACACCTTTACTCAAGAGTGTGAAAACTATGGCTGCTTGTAGTTTACAGATAAGATAATTCATTGAACATTAATCCACATTTGATATATGATAACAAAACTATATAAATTACGATTGATCTACCCGTTGAGTAGCGTTTCCACAATGAAAAGTAGTCCTTTTTCCTGTAACAACACATGAACGTTTTCCGAATAACGACTCTATATATTGAAACGTCTGATTTGTAATGTAATACATTTTTTCCGAAAGGATGTGATTGTTTTACCAAGATATTTTCTATAATGCGAAAAATTTTCCATTTCTGAAAAAAAATCACGAAACGACGTAAGTGCGAAGCAAAATTGCCGTAAATCGAGTTGTAAGGTGGGAATTATTCAACGACTTAAGTGCGAAGCGACTTAAATCGAAACGACTTAAATCGGGGTATCCCTGTAAATTATATGAATAAAATGTTTATCTTTATACATCGAAACTAAAAACCGATTTTTGCAGTTTCCGATAAAATGCAATAAAATAAACATTTCTTCCAATCAGGCCAACCAGTTACAACAAATATACAGAGGTTCTATTAGTCCCCGCACAAAATTATAAACGCAATGTATTGTCTTGAAGCCGTATCATTTTATTAGTCTAAGAAAATTGGACCAAAATATGGCCATCGAACGGCAAAAATCATACATCAGAAATTTTTTTTTAATATGGTTGGGAATGGTCCCGAGATGATGGCATAAAAAGTCCCAACCGATTGGGGGTCCGCAACCTTAAAAAAAGGGGGGGAGGGGGTATTTTTTCGCTTTTTTTGCGATTATTTCAAAAACGGCAAGATATACACAAAAATGGTCTGAGGACGAAAAATTCGAAAAATCCGGATAAAAACTAAGGGTACCTCCCATACAAAGTGACCCAAGACAACTTTGTTCTGCAGTTTATGAAATGAGTAGTATGCAGAACAAACTTCTTATGGGTCACTTTGTATGGGAGTTTTTATCCGAATGAGCTGATTTTTGGTGGGTGGGGTCACTATGACCTCCAATCCCAACAAACCAAAATTTAGCACTCTGCTATAATTTGGGGGGGGGGGAGTTATGGATATGCAGTTTTGAAAAATTTAAATGGGGGATAATGGGGGTCCTTGACCGGAGTGACTTAATGTTTACCTTTAAATGATCTTGAACTTATTGTGAATACTTATATAAAATTTTACGGCTGAACTAGCATTTTTCAGAAGTTATGGAGCTTTTAAGAAAGGTCTAAAATTAAAATATTCTAATTTATGTTCTAGTCTAACGCCGAAATGTTGAAATAAACTCTAATGTGTTATATATCATTGATATGATTGATCAAAGAGAATTTCATGTAGTTTTTTTCGTCCTCAGTCCATTTTCCTGTATCTCTTACCGTTTTTGAAATAATCACAAAAAACCGAAAAAATGCCCCTTTTCCCCCGTTTTTGAGGTTGCGGACCCCCCATCGGTTGGGACTTTTAATGCCATAATCTGGGTAATATTCCCAACCATAATCCAAAATAATTTCCGATGTAGGATTTTTGCGGACCAAATATGCCATTTTTCTTAGACTATATGTTAACAAGTCCATTATGCTTTAGTTTTTAATTAAAACCCGGCTTTAGCATCTGAAAACCTTTTTTGCAAGTTATAAATGCATATAACGATAGTTTCTCGAGAGTGGCCTAACTCTCGAATAAATTTTCGATACAATCGTTCATATCCTCCAGCGTTTTCCAATTACATGATAGGAGACTTTCGTTTTCGTATGGTCAAACTCGAAAGTCAATTCGTTTTCGAGTTCCATGATACCACTTTGTCCAAATCGAAAGGAATCGCTTTCGAATCGAATTACATGATAGGGCCCCAGATCTTTTCCGCTTATAAGAATACACTTTATACAATGATGGAAAATATTACTCTACGCTTTTTTTTCCGGCGGTCCGGATATGGGGATACCAGGCGAACGCAACATATTTTAGATATGTGTGTTGAGTTTTTCTTAATGCATCACAATCTTTTCCGTGAGTTTAAATAACTACCCCCTTTTCATGAATGAAACAAAGTTTTTGTTGAACCATTTTAAATAAAAAATTTAGAAAATTGAGCAATAATTAAACGTCTAGGCAGAAAACCACTTTCCACAAAAGTAGTGTGCGTGTCCACTTTTCGGTTATTATTAGTGTGTCTGGCTACAAGAAATTATTATTCGGGTTAAATATGTATGTATTTCCGATAGTGTCTTTTAAGTAAATGACACAACAAATCTATTAATTTTTTAGCCCCATATACAAATTTGTCATGGAAATGTCATACCCCAATTATTTTCAACAAATACAAAATATCCATCGCATAAATATTTCATTACTCTCTAGATTCTAATATTATTTGACAGTTCCCAAATGTATTGAGGTCAATTTAAAATCAAAGAGCTTGCAACTAGGACACGATGCATATCTATCAAACTATGTACATACATGGCAGATTTATTAGGTCTACAAACCGTAGATGTAGTTTGCACATTATTTAGTGCTTTTTTGTTAAAATTAACGCATATGGTTCGTTGTTGATAGGCCTCCCCGCCCACGGGCTGGGTAAGCCCAGCCAGTCTATAGAAATGCAGCTCAAATTTTTATCTGCAATTGAGTAATCGTTTGAATGTCATTCGAATTAAGTAAGTAAGTCATAACACGAATATCGAGATCTGCGTATTCACAATTGAATGCAGTGTGTAGTTTTTATGTAGATTAAAGAATATTGTAATTTGATCTGTTACGCTATTCTAGTAAAATTGAATTTTATGTTTATTTTAAATAAAATCAATATTGTTGAGAATGCAAAGGATGATTGGTGTGATCAGAGTATGAATAGTATGTAAATTCAATTGGTTAATTGCATTGTTTCGAGAATTACGGTAAAACAAAAGCGGACCTTGACGAAACTATTCTTTTTCATAACTAAGATTTTATAATAAATTATAAACCAACTTTTTTGTCACTGGAATACAATAGGTGTGTTTTTTTGGTTATCCCGTGTAGGTTTGGGTAACGAAACTCCATATAAAAAAATGACAGCCGACCCACCTGTCATTTTTTTATATGAAGTTTCGTTACCCAAACCTACACGGGATAACCAAAAAAAACATATTGCATATTTTTTGAATGGTGCTGCTTTCGTTGTGTCGACTATGACCTAAAGGAACATGTTTGTATAGAAAATATACGCACATAGTGCTCAGAACCGGTGGTTTAACTGCGAACGCTGAGCGATCATCATGAGTCGTCTGCCCACAATACTGGGTGGATGGAGAATTCAATACGGTCATGGGTATCACTTGGCTGATACTCACTTGGTTGAGTCGCACTCTACTAATCTAGAGGTCCGGAGATTGAATCTCGGCGTGGTCCAAAATTTCCGTACATGTGCAGATAGGAAATACATATAGTGCTTGCAACATTATATACACTCCGAAATGATATGCAATGTAACGTTAAATCGAAATTGTCTATAAACGGCTTAGTTAACGCACCATAGCCCCACATGGGGCTATACGGTACTGAAAAGAATATGGGTATGTCCACGGTACAATGGGCCTAGGGCCATCTAGGTCTTGGAGGTGGCTGTATGTTGCTACTACGCTCCACCAGCTGGAGTAGCAACCCAGCGCTAAACATAGATTTTTAGACCAGTGCAAACGAGTATAGTAGGTATACGAATATCTATAGTGCAAAATTTGAAGGGCACTACGCAAGGTTTAAAGGTAGATTCTGTTTTTAGAACTCAATGTTAAATGGATACGCTGTACATAAATTATTTTGATTGGGGGAGCCTTATTCCATTTTCAAAGCGTTCATACATACAAGACAAGAATATTTGTTAATTCAAATTAAGGCTTCGATATTGCAAAATTAATGTATGCTGAATGTGTCCCGTGTGTCCCTGTCGGCCATGTGAAATATATGTCTCTATTGTGAATCAAAACAAGTCTAGATCAATTTATTATGATTGTACATATGATCTAAACAAGTCGAAACTTAGCCAGCTTAAAGTATGGTGCCTTCTACTTGTGGACGGCCTAAGGTGGCGTGGCCATATAAGTCGCGCTACCTACCAATTGATTTTCAGTTATTCTAACCGCTGTAGATACAATAAAACTGATTTCGTTTGCATAACAAAATGCTGTGAAAGACTATAAAGCATGCGATTCTGACTTTCTGAGCGAATTCAAATTTAACCTTGTCACCAAGTCTCTATATACGAGACACAACCATTAAATTTCGGACACAACCGTTTAGTTAGGTTGGCCCAAAACAAAAATTAAATTCTACTTTAAATTTGCTATACAGGGGTCAAAAAAGATGTTTGGCAAATAGGAAAAATGTTTGCAAAGAAGTCCATGATTTCAGATTCTTTGATCGTGTGGGCTGGCTGAGTGCTGAGGTTTTTAGTTTTATTTTGTAGCCTCTGGCTTTTTTTTGTCATTTCAATTTCATTGAAGAACGAACGAGGTATATATGTGGTTAGCCGGTAAAGCTGGGTTTTGATCAATTTTGGTGTGGGGACGAGCGATAGAAAACAGCCAACGTCGAACTGCAAGCAGCGAGAAACAAAGTCAAGATCACGATCTACACACACAGGAAATAGAGTCAGCATGCACCGAAAATGCATGGATCATTCATCACAAGGCAAACTGATTGAAATTCTAGCTTATACTTTTTTCGGGGTTCATTTCAGCAAAAGTTTTATCCAGCTGAGAGTTTTGGCAGTGAATTAAACAGGAATTATTGTGGTTGGTAATGGTAGATGGTACATAGCAATTGGTTACGTATAACTTAAATAGATGTTTGTCCTTGTCATATTAGCAATGCAATAAATTATATTGATGCATTTCATACATTGAAATGAGAGCGATGCAATGAAGGTCTTATTCAATGTCTGCAAAAAGTATCCTATGGGTTTTTTTTTAAATGGAGGAAGTGTAGAAAAAAGTACAATCAAAAGTAAATGCCAATGAAAAGGAAGTTTTAAATTATCGCGTTGTTTGGAAGGTACACATGCATATATGACTGTGAAGACCGAAATAGAAGAAAAAGAGCACTCCCAGTCACTTGAATAGGGATAAACTTTTCGAGAGTTGTTTATCTCAAAATATCCTTTTCCTTGCAGCGGACTTAGTATATGTTTACAAAGGCTATTATGTTGCTCATAGTTTGCGAGAAAAAAATGAAAATTTAATAACAACAGTTATGTTTTATCAACATTATGCTGGTGCCCGTAAGGGGGAAGATAAAGGTTGAAAGGCTTCGGCTAATTCCTATATCTTTTTCAGTTGTGGCATAACTGCGGACCCTTAGCTATGCAGGAGGAGTTTCATAGGAAAAGGACTTCGGCCAATTCCTATGTCTCTCTACGGGGCGTTACTTTCCCGCATTATCCGAGTAACCGCTGCGCCTGAGTGCTGTATTAACATCTGCAGCGTCTCAGGTTACTTAACGTGATAGGTGACAGAAAACATTTAAGTCAACCACTAAAGCAGCATCTTCGAGGCATGCCCATGATGGCCTTTACTCAACGATTAAACCCTATCATGGTTTAGCGATGTGCCGACAACTCATCCTAAGAAAAACTTCAAGTCAAGAAACCTGAAACAAAAGCCTCGGATTGGACGGATACAAAACAACGACGACCCCGCAAACGAACAACTGATTACTCTTTCGGATCCTGGAATGTACGCTCCCTGAATAGACCGGAGGCCTTAAGGGCCCTTCTGGATCAGGTAGAACAATACAAGCTGAGCATAGTTGCAATCCAGAAAACTAAATGGCTCAAAAGCGAGATTAACGACCTCAATTCGCACACTATTTTTACGAGTGGTAAAGAGGAGGGCAACAAGGAGTTTGGAGTAGCTTTCATCGTAAATAAGCAGCTCAAGGACCACGTTATCGGCTTCAAACCCATCAACGAGCGGCTATGTGCGATCCGCATTAAGACCCGTTTCGCTAATCTCTGGCTCATTAATGCGCATGCCCCTACAGAAGTAAAAGAAGAAGCGATTTCTACAACGACCTAGAAACACTCTTCGACTCACTTCCATCAAACGACGTCAAGCTGCTGCTAGGAGACTTTAACGCCAATGTCGGAAATGAAAGCTGGCATAGGGGAACTACTGGAGGTCATAGCCTCCACGACGAAAACAACAACAACGGTCAGCGACTTATCGACTTCGCGAGCGGCAGAAACCTGGTAATAAGCTCTACATGCTTCCCTCATCGACGAATCCATAAGCAGACCTGGAAGTCTCCAGATGAATACACCGTGAACCAGATCGACCACGTACTAATCAGCAAGAGATGGGCTTCTAATGTCCTAGATGTTCGATCCTATCGAGGAGCCAACTGCGACACCGATCACTATTTGGTGAAGACGACCTACAGGTGCAGAATCTCTTCGGTGCACCTAACGAGAATCAACCCTGCCAAGATCTTCGAGGTAGACAATTTGATTGATGATGCCACGGCGGCTGCGTATACTGCAGCACTAGAGGAAAAACTGTCGCCCATGCTTGATGACATCAACAATTTAGGCATCCATGAGTTCTGGGAGGAGCTCAAAGACAGCATCAAGGGGGTCGCAGAAGAGGTCGTGGGCTATAAAGGCCGGCGCAGACGAGCAGACTGGTTCGACGACGAATGCAAGGCCTCGATTGAGGCGAAAAATGAAGCCTATCGCCAATACCCACAACGCGCATCCCGAGCCAAGAAAGAAAGATACAACGAACTTCGGCGAGTATCTAATAGGTTAATTAGACGTAAGAAACGCAAACATTTTGACGAGCAGTTACAGCAAATAAACCAAAGATTAGCCAGTAAGAACATTAGACAGGCGTACAAACTTATAAATAATGTTAAGAACGGATATCAACCCAGGACAAGCCTATGTAAGGACAAGGATGGTAACATCATCAGCGACATCGAAAGCGTCAACAAACGATGGGCCTCGCATTTTGAAGAGCTCCTCAATGCACCATCAACATCCCCCGCGGAGCCAGCTCTTGAGCAGTTAGCCGAACCAGGCCCTCCCGTTCTACCCCCAACAGTAGAGGAGGTGAGTCTTGCCATACAGTCGCTTCAAAATAATAAAGCGCCCGGCGCTGACGAGATCCCAACAGAACTGCTGAAGCATGGTGGAACGTGCCTGACCAACGCTATACATGTGCTACTGCTGAAAATATGGAACGACGAGGAAATCCCCGAAGATTGGCGTAAAAGCATAATCTGCCCAATCCACAAAAAGGGTGACAAGCTGAAGTGTGAGAATTACAGGGGCATATCATTAGTTTGTACGGCCTATAAGATATTATCTAAAATTCTTGAAAAGAGAATTAATCCGTACGCAGAACGAATCATTGGCGAGTATCAAGGCGGCTTCAGACCTGGTCGCTCAACGACCGATCAGCTTTTCACAGTGAAGCTACTACTCCAAAAGTGCTGGGAATATAACATCGACGTATACCAAATCTTTGTCGACTTCAAGCAGGCATACGACAGTATCGATCGAAGTGTACTGTACAACATTATGCTGAATTTTGGTATACCGGCAAAGTTAGTGCGACTCACAAGGATGACGATGACTAATACCGTCTCGCAGGTCAGAGTGCAGAATCGACTCACTGACCTATTTGAAACTCGTACTGGACTCAAGCAGGGCGACGGGCTGGCGCCGACGCTCTTCAACCTTGCTTTGGAGTATGTAATTCGAGCCATGAATATGGACAGCAGCGGAACGCTACTCATCAAGTCGACTCAATTAGTAGCGTACGCCGACGATATCAACATCATGTCTCGAAGGTTGGGTGATGCAGAAAGCCTTCTGCATAACCTCAATAACGCCGCAAAGGAAGTTGGACTACATATCAACGAAAGCAAAACAAAGGCCATGATGCAATCGAAAACAAGGACGCCAGCAAATTCAAGCATCACAGTGGGGGACCTTAGTATCGAGTATGTAGACAACTTCAACTATCTGGGTCGTAACTTATCAAAGGACGCCAACGAAACCGACGAAATTAAGCGACGGATACAACTAGCCAATAAGACATATTTCTCGGTCCTCCCTATAATTAATTCGAAACTTGCGCACAGGAACACGAAGCTCCGCGTGTACAAAACGATCATCCGACCCGTGCTATGTTATGGCTGCGAAACATGGACCCTCACCCAAGCCTCCGAAATTTTGCTAGACCGATTCGAACGAAAGGTCCTTCGGCGAATTTTCGGGGCCGTTCGCGAGCGAGACCAATGGCGTATCCGATACAACCATGAGTTGTATCAATTGTACGATGAGCTGGAAGTATCGAAAATCAACGTTTGCAATGGGCGGGGCATGTACAACGGATGGACGATAATCGCATGCCAAAGAAAGTGATGAACGCACAACGAATTGACGGAGCGAGGTTGCGTGGACGACCGAGAGCTCGCTGGGAGAACTCCGTAGGTGAAGACGCCCACCAGCTGCTGGGCTTCCGAAACTGGAGGACAAGGTCACGTAACCGCGACAATTGGAGGTCAACGATTCAGGCGGCCAAGGCCCGACGTCGGGCTATCGTGCCACATTGATGATGATGATGCTGGTGCACTAATAAATTCTATGTTAAAAATTGGGTCACTTGAATAGGGACAGTTGCGATTCGGTCGTTATTTCGAAAGTGCTAGTATCGTATCCTAACTGTTTTTGTTTTAATCCACTCAGATTGAGTTTTGACTTTAATTTTTGTAAGTTTCGGTAATCATGGGTAGAGAAAAAAAGCAGTAAATACCGCGCAAATGGCTCAAATCACTGCCATCTAGATAGACAGGCCGAACTGTCGAAATTCGATTTCGAAAATTTGGTTCCTTCGCGCCTGTGGTTGTTGCTATTGGTATTGTTGTAAATGCTGTTCCATAGCCACATGACAGCTAATTTTATCAGCTGATAATCTGGCCTGTCTATCAAGATGGCGGTGCTCAAATCGATGTTTTGAGAAATGAACAACACAGATTACGCGAAAATTTCGAAAATAGTGAAAAAAAGTAAATCGGTTGAGTTTAACTATTTAAAAAATAAAAGTGGATTTGGACGAAACATAAAAGGGCGTACGCGAGGTGCCCAAACCGCCAAAGAGGAAAGGGCCATTCTGCGAGCCGCCTCTAATTTTGCACTATCAGCGGCTAGAATTGGAGCTAAAGTTGGCGTTACACCTAGTTTATCAATAGTACAACGTGTAATAAGGAATTCCTCACACCTAAAACGTAAGAAAACGTGTCATCGCTGAGACCAATGCGTTGTTGTTGCTTTTTCATTTGACACATCCAGGTATTCTTCGGTCTGCCTCCGGCCTTGGGCCATCACGTGGAACTTCCATTGATATCAGTACTTTACTTACTTTGATATCAATATTTTACGTACTTGAACCATCAGTTGACAATGCTATACTATGCTCTTCGACCAAATCTCGTGAATAGGAATAAGCAAAAATTCGAGTGTTGCTCCTTTCACGTGACTTGGCGCATTAAAACACCCCTCGAAAGACGTCTCCCATAAAAAAACTGAAA
This sequence comes from Microchrysa polita, assembly GCA_949715475.1. Classification (NCBI taxonomy): domain Eukaryota; kingdom Metazoa; phylum Arthropoda; class Insecta; order Diptera; family Stratiomyidae; genus Microchrysa; species Microchrysa polita. Next base: position 124,321,539 of record OX454415.1, on the reverse strand, counting down.
ACAAAATATATTAATAAGGAAATTTATCAAAATAACTTCTTTGAAACATTAGTTTATTAATACAATTAAAATTAACTAAGTCCTTCAAACTATTATAAAGAATAATTGACCTTGTAATTGGTTCGTTAAGCCCATAGTTTACTCTATGATAAGGCTGAACAAGAAGATTGTTCCGCCGTAAATTGTAAGGAATATTTCTGACTTGAAAGTTATTTAGTATATCCTCACAAACAATATGAGAGCAAAACAGGTCTCTTATAAACAGCGTTTAAAAATGTTCTTCTATAATCTAAGGCTTGTAAACCCAATAAGGAACAGCGAGTTTTATAATCTGGCTTGAAACGCCAGCCAATTTGATAAATGGCAAACCGTGTAAAATTGTGTTGAATTCTTTCTATACGCTCGATATGCACCTTATAGAACGGACTCCATACAATAGAACAATACTCCAGATGCGAACGAACGAAAGCTGTATACAATATTTTTAAAGTGAAAGGATCATTAAAATCACGCACGTTACGTTTAACAAATCCTAACATACTATTTGCTTTTGAAATAATGTAATCAATGTGTTGTCGAAATGAAAGCCCTTGGTCTAAAATTACACCAAGATCTGATATTTCGGCAACCCTTTCAAGAACACTACCTGTTAGGAGTACTCAAAGAAGATCGGAGTTTTCAATTTATACATGCTAAGTACTTAACATTTACTAACATTTAAATTTAAATTATTATCGCGGCACTAAAATTGCAGCTTTTCTAAATCGAATTGCAGCTTAATGCAGTCATCTATGTTGCGTATTTTCATAGCGATTTTCATATCATCGGCATACTGCCATACATGCATGAATTTAAAATTCTGGATGATATCGTTTACGAAAACTAAAAAGAAAGTGGTCCTAAATAGGTTCCTTGTGGAACCCCTGAAGAACATTTTATAACAGAGCGGGATGTACAGCCATTTAACTTAACCAACTGAGTCCTATCTGTTATCTATGTTGACATGGTGATATTAAACGGCTAATTAAAACATCTATTTTATTTTTAATAAGCATTTCAAACAACTTCGGTATTGCAGATAATAATTTAGCTATGGGTCTATAGTTATCAATAAGGCGCTTCGGACCCTTTTTGTGAACAGGCGTTATATATGAAACTTTCCATTCATCAAGAAAAACACCTGAAGACAAGGACAAATTAAAAATAAAGGCTAAAAGGACGACATAACGATTGCATGCAATTCTTCAAAAATATATTAGGAATGCCATCATGTCCGGCCTGAATACTAACATCAAGATCACGCATAGCATTCAATAGGTCATCCTCAGAAATCTCAAGACCACTCGTAAGGTCCTCCTGAGCTATCCGAGGGACCAATGCACTATGGCTTTCATTGATGTTAACATTCATTTCTGATGAAACGGAGTCTGGCGTTTCGTAAACTGAACGGAAAAATCTACCAAATCCGTCGCAAAACTATTGAACAACTTTGTAAAAATTGCCATTGAATTCTAAATTTTTTGGGATTCCTGTATTCTTACGCTTGCTGTTTATAAAATTCCAAAATGGCTTACTGTCATTTTTTATATTATTTTCAGCTCTCGCAATATACTGTTTCTAAAGATTTTTATTGATTAACTCATACTCTCTTCTCAATCTAAAGAAATTTTCTTTATTGGCAAGAGAGGATGACTTCTTGTATAATTTATGGGCCTTATTTTTTGCTCTCTTAAGTTTGAACAATTCTTTGGTAGCCCAAGGATTTTTTGCTATTATTTTGTTCTTTTTTAAAGGAACGTACTTGCCAATAGCTTCCAATAAAATTGATTTAAAATTGTATAACTATCAACAAGATTACTATTCGATATAACTGGAGCCCAATCCATATTTAAAAATGTTGAATTTAATTTTTCAAATTGGGCTTTCTGAAAATTTCTAGTAGGAATCACTTCTGAATCTTCTTCAATGTAATCATAAAAAACAAACTCAAGAAGAAGAGCATTGTGATGCAATGAATTGGGCAAGAATGGTTTATCTACTTTAATTAGAGAAGCATTCAAGCCAGCACTAACAAAAATTAGATCTAAAATTCTACCAATCGAATTTTTAACAAGATTCATTTGCATCAAATCCATTGCAAACAAACAATCTGTTAGAAAAGATTCACACTCAAGATGTAAATCACGCGGCAGAATTTTTTTCTCATCGTCGTTCCAGTACCAACTTATATTACCAAGATTGAAATCCCCAACCACGATCAATTTGTCTTTCTCCTCAAAAGATGCAAATAGCTTGGAGATATTATCTATATGTTTGTTATAAACATCAACTGAACTCAAGGGTGGTAAATAGCTATTAAAAATATATACTGTTTCGTTGCGAGAAACATCGGTAGAAACACATATCTATCAAAACTTTCCGAACAAATTTATAATATTTCACTATACTAATCCGCGAAGCCACATTTACTAACAAAGCGAACGAGCAAATGATTTATAAATTGACGAATTTAATATCAATAATTACGTATTTAATGAAAAATTTGAATTTTAATATTGAGCGAAAATTTTGGTGTGTTCGATTTTATAAACGTCAATTTATTTTGAAAAATTATATAAAAATGTATTATAACAATTACGAGAATCGGTACAAGCAGGGCAGGACACCACATCACAGATGACAAAAACAAAAATAAAAAAATTAATATTTTCATTTAATTCAATGCTATACATGAAAAAATTATTTTGTATAACAGTCAATAGGCATCCATTCTTTCTTCTTCTTCCTTGCCTTGTTCTTTATACCGCTCCATGGCTTCACGTTTCTCGACCCGTGGTGTAGGCACATCGCCCGTTTTGGCGATAATATCCCAGCATATTTCTACAGGCAGCTCTATCTAGGATCGTGTCATCGCTGAGACCAATGCGTTGTTGTTGCTTTTCCATTTGACACATCCAGGTGTTCTTCGGTCTGCCTCTGGCCTTGGGTCCATCAAGTGGAACTTCCATTGATATCGCTTTCTTTGCGGGGTTCTCAGGCGGACGCCGTTGAACATGGCAATACCAATCCATTTGTCGGTCTTCGAGCTTTTCGGTGATTGGTTGGTCTATGGACAAGCTGCCTCGGATGTAGCTACTCTTGATGTGGTTCCTTTTCGTTACACCAACTGACATGCGTAACATTTTCATTTCAGTCGCTGTCATTTGTTTCGCGTAACCTTCATACATGGTCCAGCATTCTGATTCATACATGAGGGCGGGACGTACAACCGTTTTGTACAACTTGCCCTTCAGCTTCAGTGGCATTTTCTTATCGCAGAAAACTCCAGAGTTTTCTCGCCACGTCATCCACCCAACCTTTGTGCGATGTTTGATGTCATCATCGCATGTAGCTCCGTTGTTCACCATCGAGCCAAGGTACTTGAACTTGGTACAAGACTTAAGCTGCTTTCCTTTGACGTACATATCTGGTATCGGTGCATCTCGGTCTGAGAATGGACAGCATAAGAACTCAGTCTTTGTTATACTTACCCTCAGTCCATGCTCCTCCAGAATGTCACACCATTTTGTAAGTGCAGCTTGCAAGGCAACGATGTTTGGGCTACTGAGGACTATATCATCGGCAAAAAGAAGAGATATTTCTAGGCCGTCGGATATACGTGTTAATAAGTAGCACATGATGATGTTGAAGAGCAACGGACTCAATACACTGCCCTGGTGTAATCCGACATTCACCGGAAATTCTTCTGATTCACCGGCTGTGCATCTAACCTTAGTCGTAGCTCCATCATACATGTCTCGTATCATCCTGACGTATGCCTCAGGGACATTAAGTCCTCTCAAGGCCAACCATATCAGATAGCGAGGTACTCTATCGAATGCCTTTCCCAAATCGATGAACACCAAGTGCAAGTCCTTTCGTGCTGCTCTTTACTTTTCCATTGCAATACGAATGCACTGAATCGCATCGACTGTAGATCGACCTTCAACAAAGCCGCATTGATTGTCATTCAACCGCACAATCTTTCTCAATCGGTTGCAGACAACTCGCTCGTAGATCTTCAGTGTATGAGGTGTTAACTTTATAGCCCTATAGTTGTTGAGTTTGCGTGAGTCTCCCTTGTTCTTATAGAAAGGAAGAAGAAAACTTTCCCTGAAAGCATCAGGCATCGGTTGCCCACCTTTGATTTTGTTGAAAAGAACTGTGAGCCAACTAAGCGTGACATTTTCCATTTTCAACCAAAATTCCGCGGGGATTTTGCCCGGTCCGACTGCCTTTCCGCGTTTCATCTGATGCATTGCCTCCATCACCTCTTCCTCTGAGATATCTTCAATATTTGTGGTATTCGGCTCAACATCTCGAAAAGCTGCTCGAGGAAATTCTTCATTTAGAAGTTCGTCAAAATACTCTCGCATCCTGCTACAAATTGCCGTATCGTCAATCAGCAACATTCCTTGCGAGTCCTCCACGTACTTTGGCGCCTGTATTTCCCGAGCGTTCCTTCTAGTCTAGTACAGAACAGATAGCTCAAAACCCAAACATCCAAAAAGAAAAGAAATTTTTGATGCCGAATTGTTGAATACACTGCAATATACGCAGTAAAAAGTTACACTTATTTGCGTCATGGGTTAAGGGGGGAGGGGGTGGCAAAGGGGTGAAAATTCCGTTTTTTGCAAATATCTGGAAAACTATGAGTCTGACCTTGAAACGGCATGAGGACGAAACAAACTACATAAAATTACCTTATGTAACACTCTGGAAATTTTTGCAGAAAATTATACCTTAGACCCAAAAATATTATAGTGAATATACATTTTTTGAGTTTTATATTTCGCAATGTAACTCTTGATAGAATAGACCTACCGTCCTAAGATCTTGTCCATATATTGATAACGAAATTCATTTGATTTGTACCAAAAATTGGAGTGCTCCGACCATTAACGCCCCCCTCACTCCTCCTAACAGTTTTCAAAAAGGCATGCCTGTAGCTTCTTTTTAAATTGAGCCAGGCAGATCAAATTTGGTGGGGTGCCTAGTCTAAGCCCCATTATGCTGAAAAAATGTGAAATTTTTTTGAATTTTGGTTCACTTTGTATGGGGGGTACCCTTAGTTTTGATCGGATGGTATAGTAATTTTTGGTAAGGAGCATAATGGAGCTTAGGCTAGGCACCTGACCAAATTTGATCTGCCTGGCTTAATTTGAAAAGAAGCTACAGGCATGCCTTTTTGAAAAATGTTAGGAGGAGTGAGGGGGCGTCAATGAAGGGATCACTTTACTTTTTGGTAAAAATCAAACTAATTTTGTTGGTAATATAATGAATAAGATCCTGTGATCCTAGGTCTATTCTATCAAAAGTTACAGTGCGAAATGTAAAACTCACAAAAAGGAAATTCTCTATAATACTTTTAGTTCTAGGGTATAATTTTCTGAGAAAATGTCTAGAGTGTTACATATTACATTACATTACATTCAGTGGCGGCTGGCCCATATGTGCACATGTGCACGTGCACCCCCTGATAAAACAACAATATCAACAAATAATGTGCTAAATAAAACACTTAACAAAACTGAACAAACCGCCCGACGCAACATACTCTAAGAAGCGTACGTACATTATGCACATACGATATACCCAAGCCATGCATTGAATCTATATCTCGACCAGCTACCAACACCCACAGTGTTGGTGCACAGTCATATGAACTGGTGCACTCGCTCCAAAATCAGATATGTGACGGGTTCTCGGAGCGAGGGGATAGTGCAAAATTTACACTAGAATTTGTGCACAAATAAGTCGTGCACAGCCTGCACAGCACACCACTCGGTGATGAACCGAATGTATGAATTTTGGGTGAGTATTTTCATTCAATGAAAGAATATAGGTATAAGAATGAGTAGAGATTTTATGTTTAACTTTAGAAATTTGTTGATAAGAACTTTTCTAAGGACAACCAATTCATGCTCAATATTCTAGGATTGGGTTTGCCTTGTCTGAACTGAAAAGCATTTTGTGGAAAAATTTAATGTCAATTAAACGATAAAAAATAAATTTTGGTGTGCTGCTGATTCGTAACTTTTTTTTTTCTTGGCTGTTATGTGAAAATCGCAGTGATTCTTTAGTTATAAAATCTAGATTTTTGTTCGCAGTTACAAGGAGATGCAGGTAAACAGGATGGAAACAGGCTTGAGGAAGTAGTCATTTTCGAAAAAAATTAGAATGTACGTATGATGGACTATGCTTTGACATTATAATAAAATAATTTTAATTCAAAGTAGGTAGTCTTAAGTATACGTTAAAATAGATTTTGAGGGGTTGATGTCGTATGTATGTATTTAGTTTTCTTTTTTGTGAACCCCCAGTATTATTGTATACGAGCCGCCACTGATTACATTACAAAGGTAATTTTATGTAGTTTATTTTGTTCTTAGCACATTTTAAGGTCAGACTCATAGTTTTCCAGATATTTGCAAGAAACTGAATTTTCACCCCTTTGCCACCCCCTCCCCCATTAACCCATGGCGCAAATTAGTGTAACTTTTTACTGCGTATATTAGGCAGTGTATTTAACAATTCGGCATCAAAAATTTCTTGTTTTTTTGGATGTTTAGGTTTGGGGCTATTTTGAACCAATTGTACTGGACTATTCTCCTTTGGGCTGCGACCCTAAATATCCTGGCGGCGTGCTTGGGTCTCTCGCGCAAAGACGGTCCTTCGGTCGCAGTCTGAGTTTCTAATTCAGCTGCCTTCGCCTTTGCTTGAGCTACCAAGCGCTTTACGTTTTTCCGGCATTGCATATAATTTTCGCGAAGTTGAACCCGTTCGGTTTCACTGCTTGACTCACATTTCGTCCATGCCTTAAATGTGTTCGATTTGGCTTGCACTGCTTCCTTCCTTCGGTGTTCCACCACCATGTTTCTTTCTTCGTGTGGAGTGGACCTTTCGAAACTCCAAGTGTCTTTTCCGCCTCACCTACTGACATGTCAGCGAAACTATTCCACATTTGTGTTGGACTGTGCTCGGTGCAGTTTGTGTTGTTTTGAAACCACTCCATCATTTTATCAATGAATGGAGTTACTACATGTTCAAAGTTGTCGTTTGTGAGATTGTGCCACTTGATTTTTTCGACAGGCTTGGGAGTTCTTCTATTTCTTGCTCCTCCTACTTTCAAAATAAATTCTGACAGGAGCAAACGATGTTGGCTAACGACAGATTCACCCAGGATCACCTTGCAGTCTTTTACTCACCTTCTCATAAAATCGAAGCAGAGGTGGTAATCGATCTGCGTTTCATGTTTCCTATCTCCGTGTCCACTACTGTAGGTGATCAGGTGTCTCTCGTTTTTCACAAACCATGTATTTAGGATGACCAAACCGTGCGATCTGCACATGGTCAGAATAGCTTCACCTTCGTCATTTCTGACCGTTGAAGGGCTACCCTTTCCACCATGGCAATCCTCGTAATCATAATTTGATTCACCCACATGGCCATTTAGATCTCCTCCCAAGAACACTAATTCGGTATCTGGTAATGGTCTGAATCAGGGTGTCAACGTCGTTCCAAAAGGCCTCTTTTTCTTCTGGTGGCAGTCCCACTTGGGGAGCGTAGGCACTTATTACGTTCCACACCCTTCCGCAGATAACCAATTTGATGCTGATCAAGCGATCACTTCTCTTCGCGACACTTATTATGCTGCCAAGCAAAGACGACTCCAGAATAATGCCAACTCCGTTTCTTTGATTTGTGATTCCATAGTAGTAGTAGTTTGTACTTCTTGGAATTCGTAAGAAACCGGGCTCTGTCGATATTTCGCCACTTCGTCTCCTGCACGCACATAATGTCTATCCCCCTCCGCTTCATGATATCCTCAATAGGCATCCATTCATTTTCTCAAAATTATAAAATTAGCTTTAGGTCCTTGCCATTCTTTAAATAAAACAAAACGTAGTTCAATTCGCTCTTCAACCAATATTTTTATGAGAATATAAAAGACGAAATAATAATACGTCTGTGATGCTGGAATTACCACTTTCAAAAATCAAAGTGGGACATACCCCATAATTATGTGCTAATTATGTGCTAATTTCGTCCAATTTTAAAAAAATTATAATTGGTTGTGCTAGCCATTAAATAAACATAGCCCAATCGAAATGAAACCAATTGCATAATTCTGTGCTAATTATGTGCTCTCCACTTTTCAAAAAAAAAATTTTGTGCTCCTCCCCCTTCCCCAGAATCAAGGACATTCTTTGGTTGTGCCAGCATCACACCATGGAAAAGCCAAAATCTGTAATTTTCACCCGATCAGAATGAAACCAATAGCATAATTATGTGCTAATTATGTGCTCTCCACTTTTCCAATAAAAAAATTTTGTGCTCCTCCCCCTTCCCCAGAATCAAGGACATTCTTTGGTTGTGCCAGCATCACACCATGGAAAAGCCAAAATCTGTAATTTTCACCCGATCGGAATGAAACCAATTGCATAATTATGTGCTAATTATGTGCTCTCCACTTTTCCAATAAAAAAATGTTGTGCTCCTCCCCCTTCCCCAGAATCAAGGAAATTCTTTGGTTGTGCTAGCATCACACCATGGAAAAGCCAAAATCTGTAATTTTCACCCGATCGGAATGAAACCAATTGCATAATTATGTGCTAATTATGTGCTCTCTACTTTTCCAATAAAAAAATTTTGTGCTCCTCCCCCTTCCCCAGAATCAAGGACATTCTTTGGTTGTGCTAGCATCACACCATGGAAAAGCCAAAATCTGTAATTTTCACCCGATCGGAATGAAACCAATTGTATAATTATGTGCTAATAATGTGCTCTCCACTTTTCCAATAAAAAAATTTTGTGCTCCTCCCCCTTCCCCAGAATCAAGAACATTCTTTGGTTGTGCTAGCATCACACCATGGAAAAGCCAAAATCTGTAATTTTGACCCGATCGGAATGAAACCAATAGCATAATTATGTGCTAATTATGTGCTCTCCACTTTTCCAATAAAAAAATGTTGTGCTCCTCCCCCTTCCCCAGAATCAAGGACATTCTTTGGTTGTGCCAGCATCACACCATGGAAAAGCCAAAATCTGTAATTTTCACCCGATCGGAATGAAACCAATTGCATAATTATGTGCTAATTATGTGCTCTCCACTTTTCCAATAAAAAAATTTTGTGCTCCTCCCCCTTCCCCAGAATCAAAGACATTCTTTGGTTGTGCTAGCATCACACCATGGAAAAGCCAAAATCTGTAATTTTCACCCGATCGGAATGAAACCAATAGCATAATTATGTGCTAATTATGTGCTCTCCACTTTTGCAATAAAAAAATTTTGTGCTCCTCCCCCTTCCCCAGAATCAAGGACATTCTTTGGTTGTGCCAGCATCACACCATGGAAAAGCCAAAATCTGTAATTTTCACCCGATCGGAATGAAACCAATTGCATAATTATGTGCTAATTATGTGCTCTCCACTTTTCCAATAAAAAAAATTTGTGCTCCTCCCCCTTCCCCAGAATCAAGGACATTCTTTGGTTGTGCCAGCATCACGCCAGGGAAAAGGCAAAATCTGTAATTTTCACCCGATCGGAATGAAACCAATTGCATAATTATGTGTTAATTATGTGCTCTCCACTTTTCCAATAAAAAAATTTTGTGCTCCTCCCCCTTCCCCAGAATCAAGGACATTCTTTGGTTGTGCCAGCATCACACCATGGAAAAGCCCAAATCTGTAATTTTCACCCGATCGGAATGAAACCAATTGCATAATTATGTGCTAATTATGTGCTCTCCACTTTTCCAATAAAAAAATTTTGGACTCCTCCCCATTCCCCACAATTAAGCACATTCTTTGGTTGTGCTAGCATCACACACCGAAAAAACTTTTAGCCCGAGGGGAGCGAAGGGTATCTAAATTTCTTCCGCGCCCGAAATTAGCATCGGTCTTGTTTCCCATTACGATTATTTTCAAGACCAAAAATTGTTTTTTTTATTACTATTACATAATACTTTATTCTATATATGTCCCTTAAAGTTTTTTTATTATTATGTAATTGAGGGCAGATGGTCGTCACTCATACTTAAGTTAATCAATTCAAAGCCTTTCGAAATCTTAAAATAAATTTGAATTATAATATTACTACTAGTAGGCCAGTCAAAATCGACACTAACCTCGGAATAAATGGAATACTATCGTTCTTTCGCTTATCTGTTTTTGAGTATTACTGGCTATATAAATCCAGATTTGCAACCCTGGGGACCCTGTTATAATTTTTTGGCGAGCGAAAAAGCGCCATTTGTCTGGTCCTTTTTTAGATTTCCAGCAAGTCTCTTTTTCGCTCGCCAAAAGATTAGCACAGGGTCCCCAGGGTTGCAAATCTGGATTTATATAGCCAGTCATACTCTAAAACAGATAAGCGAAAGAACGGTAGTATTCCATTTATTCCGAGGTTAGGCCTTTTTTTGTAAAGTTTTACTGGCGTATAGATAATTTTTTATTTTTTGCTGAAACCATATTTGGTTTGATCTAGAGATGTCAATGCTAGCCTTTGTGAGCCTTTTTATTTTGTAATAAAAAAAAGATGAAATGATGAAATCAATAATTTAATAAGCGGTAAAAATGTGATATAATACAAAACTGTACAATACTATTAGGTTGGAAGAAAAAATTAAAGACTGATTTTGATGAAAAAAATCAATTTATCCTAACATGTATGTGCATCAAACTTGAATAAAGCTTACATTTAATACAAATTTACATTACCTTAATTCAATTCTTAATTCTCACGCCTGAAATTCTGTTAATATGGCCATTGTGGAACTAATTTTCCCACTATCTTAAAGCGCTTGCAAACAAAACACGTGATTCAAACCTAAAGCAGAGTGTCCAAAAACTGCTACAAAAACGCACCGGATTGTGATTCCTCATGTGATTTCCAGCAAAAAGTTTTCAGGCATATACATACCTCCAATTCTTAACCCCTTAGCTGCGACAGGCATATGCAAATTTTTGGAAAAAAATCATTTTCATGGACGACAAAACCTTAATATCTCAACACAATATATCAGACGATTATCGCAGGCAACAAACTTACCTAAAAAATAAAACTAACCGTACTAAAATCGGGGCTTTTACAGAATTTCAAAGCAAAAATTTTTGTAATTTGACCCAAAAAAATTATACATATTTTTCCATCGTAATTTTCTCCAACTTCTGTCAAAGTGATGTGCTCGTACGATATTTTTAAAAATTTGCGCATAGTTTTTTGATCAATTCTTTCTTACAACATATTATTCTAGAATCGTAATTTCTAACAGATTTAATGCCTTAAGTGCAGAAAACAAGATGTGCACATAATTTGATTATTGGAAAAGTACACGGTTAAAAAAAATAGTATAAACTTTATAAATTTTGGTATACATATAGTTACATAGACTTTCTGTATAAAAATTATACCAAGCTTCTTTATTAATCGAAGTTATCAGTTGAAGCTATACAGTTCATGCTAATCGCGTATAAAATATTTTTATAAGCTAACAATATAAAAATAATCCGAAAAAGATGTAAATAGTATTTATCCAGATATATGATAAAAACTATACAATTTTTGTATTCAAAATTAAAAAAAAAAGGAAGGATAATGTATGTCTACAGAAAACCCCTTCTGGGACATACTGTTGCAGACACTATACTCGTATATTTCCTATCCGCACATACAGAAATTTTTGACCACGCCGAGATTCGATCTCCGCACCTCTAGATTACTAGCATGCACTTTACGATGATCACTCAACCAAGTGAGCCATAGAGACGTACGAAGTCCACCTTACCAAATGCGAATGCAATGCAATTTTTTAGAAATGTACAATCTTAGGATAAACTTACCTCACTTTGGTATAAAAATTTTCTATCAGTTCAATATTATTAAACAAATTCTCGATTGGTATGCAAGTTGTAATTTATAGTATAAAATCAATAACACGCTCTGATAAAAGATTCATATAATTGCTGCATAATTTTCATTAGTATTTTTGTATTAATTTTGTAACAGCTTCGTATAATTTTTATACAAACATCTCGAATTCAATATTTTAATACAAACCACGGATAAATTTAATAAAAATTCATATAAACAAAATTTATACGTCGCTTTTGTATACAATTCATACTAAAAAATGTATACATGAGCTTTATACCATCAGTTGATATAAAAAATACACCAGAATTTTGAACCGTGTAGGGAGCACATAATTAGCACATAATTATGTAATTGGTTTCATTCCGATCGGGTGAAAATTACAGATTTTGCCTTTTCCATGGTGTGATGCTGGCACAACCAAAGAATGTCCTTGATTCTGGGGAAGGGGGAGGAGCACAAAATTTTTTTATTGGAAAAGTAGAGAGCACATAATTAGCACATAATTATGTAATTGGTGTAATGATGAGCCTCTGGAAGACGAGGGATTGATGTAGCCGTGTAGGCCAAGTCACATAAAGTGAAAAAAAACCCTCTCAAGAAACCCACGGTGATGCGTGCTCGCAGACCAGCTCAGCTGCTGGCAGTAACGGGGTGGGTTTTGAATGAGTTTCCTGCTTCCGTCATCATGAACAATAGAAAAACACTCACGCATCCTGCCCGAAAATTCCAAACTACCTAAAACTTCAAAAATCTCAAAAAAAAATTCGAAATGGTGACGCCTCCGCGTCAAACTCCCGAAAAATCAACAAAAGGCAAAAGTCCCGTGAAGGAACTTGGGCTGCATCAGCCAGACACAATACGCAAAAATCGGCACAACGACCGTATACCTAATATATAAAAAGGGGAAACCGTCCAATCGGGACATATTCTTCTTCCCTCCAAGTCTTTAGAGCCCGTAGGTGTTGAACGGCTCGATAGGGCACCAGGTGTTGTGGGCCCGCGGGTCTTCGCCCTCCCATCCTTGGGATCCTATGCCGCCATTTATATTATGATCCCCCAATTAAAATTCACATTTTTAGAGTGAGAAAGAGAGAGGGAGAAAGAGGAAAGGAACCTAGCCTAGCATTATGATTTCAGGCGGCTGGTAAAAAAAAAGTGAACAAAAATCATAATTTTCTAACAGAGCTCTTTAAACTCGAAAGAAAGCAACCTAGTGTACCATTATAAATCCAATAATATTCTTGAAAAATAATTCATATTTTAAAAAAATTCAAAAAATTATATTAAATTTTTTTTTTATACTTCTGAACGAGAGAAAGAAAAACTACTAACTAAATCAAAAAAAACCAAACATTCATATCATATCTACAATAATAGCCTTGATTTTTCTATAACAAAGCGAAATATGTATCAGAAAAGGTGTTGTAACAAGCAGGGAAAAATAGTTATATGCGTCGTAAAAATACATAGATGCGGTCAAGGATACTTAGCCCATTTATTTGTATGTTGCGCGGATTACGCTCTCCTTTTTCCGTTATTCGCCCACAAGCAAAGCCACTCGCCGGTTCCGGTCACCGTCCCCTCGGCAAGTTGCACTTTTATTTTATGGAGAACACGTTCGAAGCGTCGGGGACCGTTGCACAATTCCACGAAACACGAATTTGCACTTCCGACTGATGGTATTGTACTAGTACGGACTCAATCGGAACAAATCCAAAATTTTTGAGCGCTGCTACGCTTCAATTCTACGCACTCCAACGGACAGTCTTTCGTGTCCTTCTTTTCCTTACGCAACACCTATCTTTTCTTGACCGTTGACAAATTACTTGCGTGCGTTCTGTTGTTTCAGAAGAACTCGATCACGGCAAACACTCGTTGCGCAATTCCAAAAAAAAACCAACAAAAAATGCCGATATGTACAACGAAATGAAGAAAAAAACTTCCCGCGGACAGTAGCACTTCCAAAAATCACCATCGGACCAAAAAAACTAATTCGCACGAACCTTCCTCCACGCAACCAAATCACCGAACTCCTCTACTCCTGTTGAGCTGTTTTCTCGCATCCTCCAAGATTATTCACAACCAAAAATAAAAAAAAAAAATCGTTAGCCGCGCACACCACACAATTCCGACCACTCGACCCAAAATCAAATTCGCAACTCCCCTCAAATCCATTCCAGCAAACCAAAAAAACAAACGGCTACCTTTTCTAGCAACCTGTATACCCGCTAGCTTTTGCACTAATTGCTTCCAGATGTCTTATCAGCCAGCAAGAAAAATGCAAGATGCAGTGGTGCATCATCTTTTCTGCCGACCGATAAGACAAGCAGAAAAAAAATTGTATGCTGAACATTACATTGGTTTCATTCCGATCGGGTGAAAATTACAGATTTTGCCTTTTCCATGGTGTGATGCTGGCACAACCAAAGAATGTCCTTGATTCTGGGGAAGGGGGAGGAGCACAACATTTTTTATTGGAAAAGTAGAGAGCACATAATTAGCACATAATTATGCAATTGGTTTCATTTCTATCGGGTGAAAATTACAGATTTTGGCTTTTCCATGGTGTGATGCTGGCACAACCAAAGAATGTCCTTGATTCTGGGGAAGGGGGAGGAGCACAAAATTTTTTTATTGGAAAAGTGGAGAGCACATAATTAGCACATAATTATGCAATTGGTTTCATTCCGATCGGGTGAAAATTACAGATTTTGGCTTTTCCATGGTGTGATGCTGGCACAACCAAAGAATGTCCTTGATTCTGGGGAAGGGGGAGGAGCACAAAATTTTTTGATTGGAAAAGTGGAGAGTACATAATTAGCACATAATTATGCAATTGGTTTCATTCCGATCGGGTCAAAATTACAGATTTTGGCTTTTCCATGGTGTGATGCTGGCACAACCAAAGAATGTCCTTGATTCTGGGGAAGGGGGAGGAGCACAAAATTTTTTTATTGGAAAAGTGGAGAGCACATAATTAGCAGATAATTATGCTATTGGTTTCATTCCGATCGAGTGAAAATTACAGATTTTGGCTTTTCCATGGTGTGATGCTAGCACAACCAAAGAATGTCCTTGATTCTGGGGAAGGGGGAGGAGCACAAAATTTTTTTATTGGAAAAGTGGAGAGCACATAATTAGCACATAATTATGCAATTGGTTTCATTCCGATCGGGTGAAAATTACAGATTTTGGCTTTTCCATGGTGTGATGCTGGCACAACCAAAGAATGTCCGTGATTCTGGGGAAGGGGGAGGAGCACAAAATTTTTTTATTGGAAAAGTGGAGAGCACATAATTAGCACATAATTATGCAATTGGTTTTATTTCGATTGGGCTATGTTTATTTAATGGTTGTGCTAGCATCACGTGATGATGATTATAAACCTTAATTCTAGGGAGGGGGGACGAGTACAAAATTTTTTAAAATTGGACGAAATTAGGACATAATTAACACATAATTATGGGGTATGTCCCACTTTGATTTTTGAAAGTGGTAATTCCAGCATCACAGACGTAATAATAATTTGGAAGCAAGAAGTTTGCATATTATGGGCTCACTTAACTTACTTTAGAATTGAATTACGCACTAGCGATTAAAAAAGCAAGTGCTTCTAATAGCTCTCTCGTTTTTATTGCAGTGATTTAAGGGCGTTCGACGGCTAAGGTTATTGTTTTATATGAAATACAGTCGAACTTCCCTAAACGGACACTTCTAATAACCGGACATTTCTTATAAACGGACACTTTTATTTACCCCAACGTTTTTTCACATAATTTGGTGGCAAACACCTTCTGATAGCCGGACACTCACATCTCTCATAACCGGATACGGACAGTACTTTCATACCCATTCTGAACAAGCGAGTCTCTAATAAACGGACAGTTCCAGGAAAAAAAGGCCCAAATTCTTACATTGCAGAATTGTATTTAGGGCAAAGAGTCTTGCGATTGTATTAGCAAGATCCAATGTACAGGAAATGTAAAATGATATATGAACGACTGCAGTTCTTTTTTATCTCTCGGATTGTGCTCGCAACTTTTGTAGAAATTGCAGAAATTACATTTATGTTGCGGCGTTTAATCGTGCAGTTCTCTACTCTATTTAAATAAGTGTCAAACAATTTTGCGAATTGAGGAAAAATCACATAACAATTCAGATGAAAAATAAGTGTGCTCGCTCTCGGAAAAAAATCGTTGGAGAAACATGAATCGTTGGAGAAACATGTGGAAACGAGGAAACCTTTATTAAAAATAAAAGTAGAAAGTGGAAAAAGAGTGGGAATGAAATTACTTAAAATTATACCCGAACCTGTCGGGACTACAAATTTTTATCGCAGTTTTGGAATGGATTAGCAGATTGTAATGAAAGTCTATTTCATAAAATGTTATACCTTCGTGAAGAATTCTCATAAGCTGACACTTCCAATAAGCGGACAAAATCTCATTCCCCGATGGTGTCCGCTTATGGGGAGTTTGACTGTATCGTACTTTTGAAAGCATTTTCAGTCTTTAGTGCAAATTAACAACTTAGGCTTGTACTGCTATACGTTCTCACAAGGAATTTCTATGTTTCTGATATTTTCTGATAAATTCTAGCTTCAAACTGCTTGGAAGTAAAGAAAAATATTTCACTCAAAGTTACTCCTAAGTTCTTCATCCGCTTTAAATCTAGCTTCAATGCTCCTATGAAGGAGAAATCTAGTAAACAGTTTTTTTTAAGCACAGTCCAAAATGTTCCACTCCTCTTCACTACGTTAGGGGGCCCCTGTTGGTTAGGGGCCCGTGTTCGACCGAACACATGGAACACCGTACGTTACGCCACTGTTAGTTACATACAACATTTATACTACATACAGTCAATAAAAAAGGAAGATCAAGTGTGAGGAGCCAAAGTCTTCATAAATATTCCCAAGGGGAGAAAAACTGCGTAAATGCCACTTGAAAGTGAAATTAATGCAAAGGTCAAATCTCTTGCTTGCATCAAATGGATGACTAAATTATTTCAGCCCGACCAGAGTACCATCCTTACATGTAACGTGGGCATCATAAAACAATAGGCTTCACTCGGCGATAAATGTAAAAACACGCATGCATGTGTTTAAAAACGCCTTTTGCCTTGAAATACATTTCGTCAAATTTACCATATAAAGTAAATCCGCCGTAGAGAAGAGGCAGTGGCAGTGGCTATGAGGGCTCAATATTGTCATGAGGTGCGGTCATTTCGGTATAGGCATATATTCGATCCGTATCCAGTGATCCGATTGAAGTTCCTTCCGTTTCAATTTATTCTATTTTGTAAAATGGTAAACTTACAGACATTTCCCTCGCGCGCTATATATGTGTGAGCTATTCAAATAATATGGAAAATATGTGAACTTCCAAGATCAGAAAATTATTCACGTCTCTATGTAAAACAAAAATCGTGAATGTACTTATACATTTGAGTACAAATACGTGTCGTTGGTGAAGCGAAAACATCCTGCTAATAGGGTTGTTTTTACACACAATAGTGAATAAGCAACCCAATAGGAAAAAGAGCACTTCAGAAGGGCAAAAGGAGCGCTTCTCGGGAAGCAGAGAAGCGCTTCCCATCTCCATTCCTCTTCATGTACTTTTTAACATTGCATGTCAGCGGAGGCAAGCAGTTCCTTAAGATGCGCTCCAAAAGCGCTTCCAGAGAAGTGAGTGGTAAGCGCTTCTACAGAAGTGAGTGGTAAGCACTTGTGGAGCAGTGTGCTATAAGCGCTCCAAAAGAATTTCACATTTCAATCATTTAAGTGAATGAAATGCGCTTTTAAAGGATTGAACGCAAAAACCGAACATGATGCATTGTATAAAAAGAGCTTCACATTTAAGTGAAATTATCAAATTAATTAGAAAAATATGTTCATCCGTTTCTTAAAAAACGTTTGCTGAAAAAAATCACGACTTGAACACTTTAACCCTAGTTTACCGCAACAAATTTCTTACTAGTTTCATGTTATGGGGTGCAAATGCACCCCACAGTTCGTATGCCCATATTTCTGCATTAACTGACTTCCAAATTTTTATTTATTTCGTACTATTATTAACGTTTTTTAAGTTTTTTCTCATCCCTGATCAAAGTTTAGGTATTATTACCTTTATTTCAAAATAAATATCAATTTAACATTAAAATAAATAGTTCTGAATTTAAAAAAATTATTTGTGGTGCAAATGCACCTACGACAGAACCAATGACTTCTTTCCACAAAAAATTCCTCAAAAATAAGTTTATGTAGCTACATTTATACAATCTTTAAAAACTAAAACAAAACTAAATTTTGTTAAGCTATTGAAAAATTGATAATAAAAACTTGAAAAATTTCGAAGTTATATTAAGTGAAACATGCGCTGGGGTGCATTTGCACCCCAAACAGTAAACTAGGGTTAAATTCAACAAGACGAATGACGTACACTTTTCACGTTCTAGAACAACGGTGTAATATTCGGCGTGTGCTGCAATCGTCGCAAATAGTCGATGCTTTTCTATTACGATCATAAAATGCTTCCTCACCATTCGTAAATATGCTTCTGTGGAAGCGCTTCCTCCGAAGCACATTTGGAAATGGTGACGTAGCGCTTCTACGTCGCTTCTATCGGAAGCGCTTCTATTTTTCCTATTGGGAAAGAATGGGGGAAATACGTGTGTATGTGCGAGCATATCGAAAATAGTCGATTAAAAACGAAGCGAGACTGAACGAATTGAAACAGGACGATCCAATCTCCTGATGCAGAACTACATAAATTTGCAATTCAGCTCTAATTATGCAGACTAGGCTAGAAACTGTTTTAATCACAATTTTTTTTGAATTTAAAATATGAAGGGATCTGATTCTAATCTTCTCGTAACAATAGGAACATTAAAGTGTTTCTTATGTAATAAATACATATATTCATTTGAGTAGCTAAATAAAATATAATTTTTGCATATAAAAACTAAACACTGGCAGATTTTCAAACATTACGCGTAATTATTTTCTCACTTATGCGTATGTTGACACATCTGTTGTTAGGGAAACTACATTCTCATTCTCAAATTGGTATATCACATGTTTGTTATTCAATGGCACTATGAACAGGATCGATGCTAAATACGGCACTCATACAAATGTCACGTTTTTTATTTACTGTACGTCTGCGATACTTCCTCGCTTATGCAGTTTCGCGGAATTCCATTGAATTAAATATGTAAAGAAGCATAGTGTAGAATACTTATCCATTTGTTGTATAAGGTTTCTATGAAATTGGAAATGACTAAGACCAATTTTGCATTATTACATACTACAAATATACATAGTACCCCTAGATACAGTTTTCCTATTAGTACTCGTGTTGTAACTTAAGGCCTGCGTACACTTTGAGCGAAAATAAAATGTTTTTTTTTTCGGCTGCGATTTTGTCAATGAAATTTCATACTTACTGTTGTGGAATATGTCGAAAATACTGGAGAATACCATTAACTTCAATCAAAAAATGGTTCCACAATCTCTCTCTGCCATTTTATGTCAAACCGATAAATGAAAGCTTTCCTATAAATACTAACCAATGAAACGAATCTGTACACTCCGAAACCAATGGATGCGTCGGCAAACAGTCTCTCCAAATTGTCAATATAGGGTGAGGTTATAAAACACAACGTTGCGCAACGTTTCGCGCAACGTTTCAAATCAACCGGCCGTTACGGATCAGAAACTTCTCCCTACAAACAGATCCTCTAAGCGCCCCCTTGCGAGGCATAGCTTGATTGATTGGCAGAAATTTACAATCTGCCGTCGAACCGTGCATTTCCGCCCTCATTTATTTATTAAACTATTTATAATCAAAATAAAATGTATCTGCATCTCGTTTAAAACTGGAAATTTTAATTTTCGAGCAAAACGTATCAGCTGTGACGTGTCAATTGTCACATTTGTCACTTTCCGAGAGATGGCGATGGGAACACCAAGTCTGATCCGGATCTATGCGTTTACAGAACACAATAGGAAACGTTTCGGAAAACGCGAAACGTTACGCGAACGTTGTGTTTTATAACCTCACCCATTATCGTTGGTGATGGGTTCGTTGTTCAGATAGAATCGTTTGAGTGATGCACTTATTGAATCTTATCTTTATTAGGATTGTCATTATAGTGTAGGCATTGTAGAGGTGAAGCTATTACCTGGTTTTTCCAGAAACGAAGCAGGTCTGTAAGATTTAGAAATGCATATACATATGTACATATTTCTATTTGTTAAAAAAATTGTTTTCAACATTTTGCACAAAACTCCTACAATATAAATGTTCCCGGACTCTTCATGCTGGTCCCACACTACATATAACAAATTTTTGTACAAACATTCGGCATATGCAAGCCCTCTTATCTACGATCTACATTGGATCTTCGTTTGAATAAATTAGAAAAGAAGAATCTGAGTTTCATTTGAAAACACTTTCGTACTTAAAACTGTTCAGATAATGCAATTTGAATGCATCCAACCCCATTGGCCCATTCCCTGCCTACATCATATTTGAGAAATCTTAAAAAAATTGCAGTTATAGTGGCTGAAAAATGACAACAAGGTCTCCGTTTTTCGACTTTTCTTTAATTATTGTATACATACTTGTAACTGTAAAAAAACGTGACAGACTTTCTTACAAATATTTTTTTTGTAACGGGAACCATATACCAGCCGTTACTGGCTGCAAAAAGGGCATTACAGACAGGCATTAATGATTAATCTTCTACATTCATTTAGCGGTATAATTGATAGTCAATTTTTGATGTTTCTTTTGCAATACTCGTATGACCCTTTTCGCAATAAAATTTTGGTAAGAAGCTTTGGATTCGTGCTGAAAAAAATTACAACTTCCACGGCAAAAAATGCAAGTCAGTTTCATGTCATATTATTTCATAAAATCGAACGAGTTAAAAGTAGCAAATTTTCCATTTGAAGCAACATCGCTAGACGGATTTTGAAGATACACTCCCAATCAATACGGTAGTTCTATTTGAAAAATGGCTGCATGTCGGAAAGTGATAACGGTATTTTCTTCAAACTTGGTGACAATATTTTCAGTAGCCTGCTTGTTCTTTCAATAACATTGTGTTATGTTATTGAAAGAACAAGTATATCCTTAACCAGAAACACACTTGGGTTAAGTTTGGTTAATATTGATACATAAAAAAAAAATCTTAGAAGAACCTGATTTTCAGGGGCAGCCCTATGACCCCATGGTCCGATTCCATTCGTTCCGACATAAATACAGCTAAGTAACTGGTTTATAACTTCGTGTTACATGACTTTTGGTTGAATTACATCACCCGCGTCAGCATCGGCATCAGCAGAAAAATTTCAATTTAGGACACACGCATTTTCCTTTGATGACCCACATTGACAGCATCGGCAGAAGCATTTTTCTGCTTCTGCCGCTGCTGTCATTGTGGGTCAACCCAAGTGTGTTTCTGTTTAAGCCTCGAAAAATAGCTAGGAACGGATGAAATCGGAACACTACGTCATAGGGCTGTCATAAAAACCAACCTCTGGAAATTAGGTTCTTCTAAGAAAAACTTTTTTCATTATGAACCAATCTTAACTAAACCTCACCCAAATGTGTTCCTAGTAAAGCCTCAAAACATATATAGGAATGGATGGAATCGGAACATTATGTCATAGGGCTGTCATACAAACCAACCCCTAAATATTAGGTTCTTGTAAGAACAACTTTTTTTTTCTTTTTAAATCTTAACCAAAATTCATCCAACTGTGTTCCTGGATTAGCCTCATCCAGGAACAGATGGAATCTGAACACGTCATAGAGTACGTCGTATTACAATTAAAAAAAATCTTTTAAAATGCTGCATCTTGGGATCTTTTGTACCTACGAAGCTGGGGATGCACTCAAATTAAAGAAGATTTTGTTAGCTTTAAAAGTGCAGTGGCCGATTTTCTTGTAGGAAGCACCTTTTAAAAACTACAAACCAAAATATGAAAAAAGTCCGAAAATTTTAAGGTTTTTTGAGGGTCACATGTTTTTCGAAGTTGCAAGCTTGGTGGTACACTACTGGTATCTATCCTAGCAATATCCCAAAAAACCAGAGCCGAGCTATTTTTTGCGACCTAACGCCTTATATTTCGGTTTATTGACTGGCCTAATAGGTTTTGAAGGTACTTTAAGTTAATTTCGTCCCAAGTTCCCCTAATCGCTTACAGAAGCTCTTCAGTGATGTTAAATTGTCGTCTACCGGTACACTCGAAAAAATTTTACTCCAATAATAGGAGGAAACTTTTTTTCCTTCTATTATAGTTAATAATATTTACGGCAGCCGGTTCTTCGATGTAAATCGTCCTGGAGCTCCCCGTTATTCCAACGGCCAAGAGCTGCCACTCCCCCTTCGGTTCAAGAGCAAAAAAGCGCTACAACAACAACAATAATATGATGCTCACATGAAGGCACTTCGGACGGAACAGACTTACTGAACACAGAACAAGCCACTTGACAGATACAGGAAAATGCAATAATGCACAAACGTATTGTAACAGTTTTACACAATGCAGGTGTAATTTTTTACACTAAAATCGTAATATTCCATGAAAATTTCCTTAAAATTATTGGTAAATATACACTGGAAATGTAAAGTTACACAAAAATAAAGTACACACCACACCAAATGTGGTGTAAAATTACACCAAAATTGAGTAATATTAAAAAATATGTGTAATATTACACTATTTTGTGGGTTTACTAGAAATTTGGTTGAAAAATAGACGTTTACTGTAATTTTGCTAGAAAAAAGGTGTAAAATTCAACGAGTTTTCGATGTAAAATTCAACCTTGTTTTTACGGTGTACGTATATAGATCTCTCTTGTCATCCATCCCAATAATTTTTGATGAAATTCCGATGTAGGAAGTATGGCGGTCTTTCCATAACCTTGAAGAATTATTCTCGAAACCAATCTTTTATCAGCTTTGCTTTACAAATGAGGGGGGGGGGGGGCACTATCCTGTTAAAAATGAAAAGGGTTTGCATGGAAAATGTCGGTAATTTTAAGCATTACATTACGCAATTTTTTTTCTAAACTTGGTCGTTCTGAATACTTACAATATTTCTACTTGATAGTTCCACACCGAGATATATTCAACCCCATACCTCAACATTTCTTAGTCTTGAGTAATATGTTTACAAAACGAATTCATTCTTACTGAAATTGTGGAAATAATACCTAAATCCATCTGGACCGGCGAGATTGATTTTTTTTTTCGTCAGTGAAAATAACGCGCTTTCACTCATTTGTCCAATTCATACTGTTTTTACATTGAGGTTGAACATCATATCATAGTGTGGACCTATTGAGCTTATGGAAATCAGGGGTTTTCAGAGCACCCAGACTTTTAAAAATATTTTTCTAGACAGACATTTTCCATGCACCTCCTTTAAGATTTTAAGAAGATAATGGCCCCATTCATTAAGCAAGGCTGATCAAAGATTGGTTTCCAGACTAATCCATCAACGTTATGGAATAACCACATACTTATTACTTAACGGAAGTTTATCTCGTTACCAGCTACATTTTCGAAAGTAAAATTATTCTGTTATACCGTTATTTTGTGTTTTATTTCCTGTGGAATTCTCCTAATGACTTTCACATTTGTACTGATTTTAAGAATTCTTGTTATAAAATCCTAACGGGACTCCGGATCTACTTGTTCTTTCAATAACATAACACAATGTTATTGAAAGAACAAGCAGGCTACTGAAAATATTGTCACCAAGTTTGAAGAAAATACCGTTACCACTTTTCGACATACAGCAATTTTTCAAGTGAAACTATCCTATTCATTGGGAGTGTATGTCTCGCTCGGCGTGCATTCACAGTTCTTGAGTTATAAACTTAGCGGATTCATGATCACCACCCACAAAAAATATTTCTGCAAACTATAGTCACATAATGCCCATTTTAATTAATAAATTACATGTGCCACAGCCCAACATTGGACTAAGGCCGCAGATGTGTTAGTGACATCTAATTTCCAAGACCTTATCTGCTTTTTTGTTGAGGTGTTGAGATCAACAGCGCACTCAGCAGTGTTATTTATCGCCATAAATGGGTACTCGTTTAAAATCTGAGTGAGATTCACATGGGTCGTGAGTTCGTAAAACAACATAAACCCATGAGGTGCGCGGACTAATCACTACACCAGCCAGTCTACCCTATTTTAATTATTAATATTAAATTTGTATTTCAGCGAATGTTGAATTGAGGAAATCGTCACCGGCACATGTAGAAAGAAGCACTAATCGACGAGAATAATGATAAGGCAGATAACATCAATCGACCCATCATAAAAGTCATCATCGATAAGACAATATAAATTGGTTAGTGTACTTTGACTATTGGGAATTGTGTGCACTTCGTTTTTCGTTTAGTCGAAAGAAACATTCAAAAATTCTTAAGAGAGTAATAATGAAAAGAAAATCTGAAAACGTTTGTGCCTACAACAATCTAATTTCTATGCATTTATTGTACATACTTACAATGTGCTAAATATGCCATCAGCTGAAATTCCTGCTATCATAGGAGCATCGGCAACATCGCCTTTCAATAAATACTGTGCCTGGTCAGCCACTAAGAATTGCTCCTCGTCCGCCACCGCCTTTTCTATTGCATATAGTTTCAATATTCCATTCCGATGCACTCATTCCTCAATATTGCAATTTTTTATATCTTTAGCAAATAAACTTCGCAAACAATCTAGCGATGCAGTAAGTTCTTTTTATCACATTCACAATTCGCGACATTGGCGAAGAAATTTATATAAAATAATGTATGTAGTTCATTGGAAAGGTATCGTAATACTTATATTATTATCGATTTACAGTTTATACTCGTATTATCTAGAGAATTACAAAGAAAGCTAATAGAGCAAAAGAGATTTATTTCGGCCTTCTGGCACTTAAGTACAATATCTAAACCAATTTCAAAAATTATAAACTCAATATGTATATATGTACATTAATATCCTTGTATATTTTATATGGCGTATAAACTAATGTTCTCTTATACTTTCCCTTAACACACTCTCGCCGCCACCTTCTGGTAGAGGAAAAATGTTATCCCACTGTACAAAACGATCATAATTTGGGATTCCTCCGAAACTGCATGTAGTATTTATGTGTAATACTTTAAAATCATTTTTAGATGCCGGTGACCAGACAATGTCTTGTGTGTACTTATCATTCGGATTGTTCGGATTTCTGAAATTGTTCAATGAAACAACAATTCTCGATTTGTAAATACTAAACAAAAAGTTTACCCTGATTTCGCAAACCTTGCCCACCAGCTAATCATTTTCTCGACAATGTCATTCTCTGGATCGTCCTTCATTATGATTGGAGCAATTTTTTTGAAAACATACATATACTGAAGCTCGTCACCATGCAAAGCACCTGTAATAAAGACAGATTACTTAAAATCATCTGGATTCGTTAGAACATTTCTTACCTAATGGCAATCCATCGGGCTTATAGAAATGACTATATCTTCCAACATAGTCCAATTGATAGAAGTAAATACTCCTGTATAAACTAACAATCGACAGGAATCTATACATTCCAAATCCAATAATGCTATCTGCAAACATATTCTCCAATGGCTTCAAATTATCTTTTGTGAGAGGTTCGTTCTTCAGATAGATTTTCTCAAAACGACTAGCTATCAAGTCTTTGTCTGGGTACGAATTGAAACCGAAACATTGCGGTGCCAAGTGTGAGAAACTTTTGTTAAAATCCTCTAGTGAAATAGTCTTCGTGATAACTGTAAAATATTTTGTTGGGTCATGCATAAAATAATATATTAAAGATTTACCTACCATGAGCTAAATAGGAAAATTCATCAGCAGTAACACCGGCCATAATAGGGACATTTGCAAAATTTCCCTCCACTAAAGATGTGGTAGTATCCTCTACCAAAAATCTCTCATCGGTTTCGGATTTTGCCTCAATTGCATAGTTCCAAAGTTCCCAACTGCATTTGTTAAATACTAGCGCATTACTCGATATGTTTTCTGCCGGCAATTGACGCAAGCATTCAATAGATGCTGCTACATCAACCTTCTTGCAATCGGTTCTCTCTAACAAAAGACGCGTATTCGACTTTGATGCTGACTTCAAATGTGACATTGACGATCCACTCATCACTACAGCCCTATGGAATAGTCCTCTTGACATTGGCGAAACAAGATGTAACGTAGTGCTAAAGCTGCCTGCACTGTGCCCATTCAAGGTAACCATATTGGGGTCTCCGCCAAAAGCACGAATATTATCTCGTACCCATTTGAGAGCCAAGACTTGATCTTTGAAGCCATAATTGCCGGGGGCATCGTCAGTACCTGTACTTAGAAATCCCAATGCGTGTAAGCGATAATTAATGGAAACCAGTACAACATCTCGCTCCAGAAGATATTCCGGGCCGGCATCAGACTTTGCACCCACAGATAATCCACCGCCATGGATGAAAACAATCACAGGTAATGAACCGTTCAGGTTTTTAGTATAAACATCCAAATGAAGGCAATCCTCGGATAGGACATAGGACGAATGGGGGTTTGGTTGATGACATGCCACATTCTGCAAGTTTGCATTATAAACCTCGTTCCAGGGTTTCACTGGGATAGGGGGCCTAAAACGATTTTTTCCAATAGGCGGCTCAGCATATTTGACACCATAAAACGCAAAGAACTCGTCATTTTGCCGTGTCTTCGTGACGGAGCCACGCACCACACCACTGGCAGTAGTCACAAGTATTTCTAATTCACTAGCTGAAGTTCGTAGGAATACTATAGATAAACTCAGTGCAATCAATGTAAACAAAGTTGACATTATGTCCGACCGATTATAAATGTCGCGAGTGACTAGCACTAGATGTATTCGTATTTCAGCTATATGATTTCGTTATCTTGTGTCTATACGCACCAATACGCACATAATAATTTTCTAATAGTCTTTAGTGTGAAACTTTTCTATAGAAGACTATAATGAGCTGGCGTGAAGCTAATAAAGATTTAAAAGCTTCTATAAATTGCATTACGCGACGCTGAGTATTGTAGAATTCAGATACATACGTATGTACCTATAAAGGGCCCAATAGATTCAGCGATTTATCGGCCGATCAAAGCTCATTTCTGTGGAGAAAGCACATTTTCTATGGAAAAAGCTCATTTTCTATGGAAAAAGCTCATTTTGTCTTGCGAATTTGGTAGTGGAACCTAAAAAATGTGCTTAATACAGCTCGCCGCCGTCTCAAAAGCTCGGGCTTTGATATCGAAGACTTGAATATAAACTTGCGTAAAGGGCCCAATAGACTCAGCGATTTATCGGCCGATCAAAGCTCATTTCTGTGGAGAAAGCACATTTTCTGTGGAAAAAGCTAATTTTCTCTTGCGAATTTGGTAGTGGAACCTAAAAAATGTGCTTTCTCCACAGAAATGAGCTTTGATCGGCCGATAAATCGCTGCGTCCCTTTAGGATTACCATTTCGTTATAAAGGCTGAACCTTTACGCGCAGCGTAGATTACAAGCGTAAACAGGGTAGATTTTAATAAAATAAGGGACTTGCGGGAGGATTTTTCATGCGGAACATAAAATCCGGTATCGCTATTCACCTCAGTCAAGGGCTGCCCCACCAAAAAACATGTTCTTCTGAAAAAAAAAAATGTTGATCTTATAAAAATGTTTCTATCGAAGTTACATGACATACACACACAATATAACTGATGAATTCGGACTATGGCTTCTATGGTTTTTTTTATGATTTTTTTTATTCTTCTTAAGGCGGACCAGACCAGAAGAAGAATGCATTTGATCCTTCAGATTCTCTTTTTTTACCATTATCAGTTAATTTTGAGGGTAGTTTTGCAAAATTAAAGAAAGTCATAGGGGTCGCGAGCTACTCATTTCATTTGATACGTTGATGACCAGTGGGGAATACGTACCATAATAAATCGCCCCACCGCAATCGGCCCCTAACTTGTATATATTTACAAACTTGGATTCAGGAATCAGTTGGTTTTATAAATCAATCCATATTTCGGCTGTTGCTACTTTTTTTCCTACCTTGAACCGCAAACATGTTTAAAAAAAATGTTGTGATACTACTTGTTTTCCATGTGAAAGGAATGCTCTACTTTCAGCTTTTACTACTGATTGACTGATTGAGGGCGGAAATTCGGTAGCTGCCCAGCGGCACCATAGAAAGTAAATCCAGCCCTGGGTGTTACATAATATAGGCGTAACAAAAATAAAAGGGTATATTATACCATCTTATGGGTATTGGGAATTAACATACCAGACTATAGGGTCATGGATTGCCATAGAAACCCCACCCCAAAACCTGGTAACATGGACTTATGTAGAAACGGACGGAATCGGAGGCCCGAGGAACTGTTAGCTCCAAAAAAGTGAGGGAAAATCAAAATACCAAATTTCGACCGCGGCCGAAATTAGCCTCGGTCTTGTTTCATTATGTTTTTGTTATCTCAGTTCAAACATGTATTAAAACATAAATACATACATATTTCCTAATAGATGTGATGTATGGAATAACAAATTTCTTGTAAAATGTATTTTCTATCTTTTGAAAATAGACTTGGAAATTCATATTTTTCTTTTCAAATTACTTCAGAAGAAAACTGGCGTCGTGAAGAACTAAAGTTTTTTTTTCATTTAAACCGAAATGAAAGTTTACAAAATTGTCTGTAAAGTTCTTTTCCCATATATTATGTCACATCCCAATAACTTTCGAAAATTAAAAAAAAAAAACTGGAGTGACAGTCCAATATTGAATCAAGGCCGAAGATGTGTAAGTAGCATCCAATTTCGAAGATCTTAACTGCATTTTTGTAGAACCATTGAGATCAACAGCACGCTCTTTCCAAAATTGCACTTATACAAAGTTTTCATTAAAAAGTGGTCAACCAATTTCGGAGGGGGTGTCAATTGCTCTGTGTGGGTAAAAAAGGTCCAGACCACAGATTCTTCACCCCTTCTCCGAAAAACTGTATCTACGCCACTGTTAAGCAATTGAGGGATGCTAAATAAGGCTACCTTTTCTGTTATCCTAGACGCGAAACGGTTTAGTTTAGGATGTAGGAATTAATAGCCCGCGGTAAGTTCATAGCTCCATTTTATTCATATTTATTATCTTGAACAAAAAGGAAAGACGAAAGTGACGGTATAGTATGGTTATGGTGTCATTAGGACATAATCAACAATAGCCGAGGGCATAGTCTATACTAAAACCAAATGTTAGTATCAGTCTTTTTTTCATTTTACAAAATACTCTCATTTAATATTCCAGAAAACTATAGAAGTAGACCCATAATAATTGTTGCCATTCGTTTAAATTAACTGCAAATATATTCGATTCTATTCCTTTCCGTTTCAATCATTTAAAACAATTCACCAATGCAAAAATCAAAAAATAAAACAAATATCACAGTTTTGCAACCTGCCGGATGTCAGTATATAATTGACATTGCCTATAGGAACAACAAACAAATGCCTTGAATTCTTCAAGAAGCCTCAAACAGGTAAAGTTCATCAATAATTGAAAAAGAGTCAGTGCAGTATATTCTAATAAATTAGCATAAAATGAGCGTGTCATTTTAAAATGTATCTATGGTATCCCTTTTATTTGCCTCAAAACAATTTGTATCACACCGGTTTTGTACGCGCTTCGCTTACGCGCATACGCATCGAATTTCAAATTTTGGATCTTGAATTAAGCGCTACGAATTACAGGTTTTTCATTTTTTTTGCTATCCTGCACATGAAATTTGCAACAGGCAGAACAGATCGAAAAAAAATCTAAATGAATTTAGCCTATGCGAAAATAAATAAATTTATTCATATTATATGGTGCACGATGGCAATTGAATCGAATTTGCTTGATATTTTCTTTATGTAACGGGCGGAAAAAAATTAAATGAAAGTTCATGGAACTTAAAATTTTCAGTTTTTATTATCATACTTCCATGAAGTATGCATTCTTAGGTTCTCCTAAGCATCTAAGGGTTTAAACAATAATCCAATCGCTCAGTAAATTTGAATAACCCGCACCAAAGATCCCTCTATGACAATATTGTATAATATATGTAGACCCCTATCAAAAGATTTGTGGAGCAAAACTGAAATAATAATTTTACTTGCAAGTTCAAAAAAGCATAAATGTTCTATGAATAGTTTTTTTTCTTTTCCTGTCACATACTCGTGTTTGTATAAACAGGGAATTATAGCTTCATTGTTTATGCATGTACAATTTACCACCTATACCTTATGCATATATGTACTATGGAAGACACAAGAAATACCATGGCCGACCTTAATTGTTTTTTTTTTTCAGAGCTTATTACAAAAAAGGAAAAGAAAGTCTCAAAAAGAAGAACATAATCCCCTAGAAAACGCTAGAAATTCATTCACGTGATTGATGACCTTTTCTGAACGTGACTTTTTTAGGTTGTTGATTCGCGTGCGGGCAAGAAACTTGAGTTGGATACTGCCTAAATTTTATTTAAATCAAACAGAAAACGTTATTTTTCAAATATTCTTACCGTATCTCGTGTATGACACAACATATGTAACACATGACTATGTAAAATGTACAGTGTAGCGTTCATTATCCGAACGTTCAGTTAACAGCACTGGAAGTATAGATTGTTTCTTATGAATTTTGAAACAAAAATGATTAGCCCGTTACGAGAACTTACTAACTAATATTATGTTTAATTTTATGCTTTCGATTCTTTGCAATTCTGTGCAATGGTTAAGAATTTCATTTAAATTAATTTGGGTTTAGTAATATATTGATTATTTTGTATTATTTATTATTTTTTTCAACTCGATTGTTCCAACTTTTGGTTTCTGACAACATAAGTCCGGATAATTGAAACTCTACTGTACTTTCGATAAAGAAAAATCAGCATTTCATTATATCGCGGATATTGACCCGTTGGATTATTTGATTGACTTTCTTCTTTGTTTACTTCAAAAACATTTTGGGGATTGTCTGATGACGTACGTACGACGATTTGCGTATGAAAACAAAGTATTCAATTGAAGAGGTCTGAATATTTTAGAAATTATGGTATGTTTTTTCCAAACACATATTTTGTACAAAACTGATATGTAGCATGTTTGGTTAAAGTATAGTTGCTGTTGCAATTCAATTTACCTCATGTGTATTTCCTGAACGTTTAAAATCTAAAAAAGGATTTTTTTCGTAACTAAGAAATTAAATTAAAATTAAAAACATAAGAAAACAACCAATTTCTCCGTCAAAATTTGCAATTTCCAATTTTTTTTGCCACGTCGTTAGTGAACTATGTACGTTAGACTATATGCCAATTTTCAGAAGAATCATACAAGCACCTTAACATGGCAGAAGCTGGAGAAAATTGAGATGGAAAAATCATTATAGGGTCAAATCACAAAAATTTTACTTTGAATCTCCGTGAAAACCAAACCGCTTATCCGATTTTAGTCCTAAAAAAAAACAGGACTAATTTTTAAGGATTTTTTTATGTGATAATCATTTTTTCGGTATTCTGCCTGGCGTAATTTTAGAGATATGTATTGACATTTAAGCTGTTTAAAAAAATGTTTTTTCTTTAAATTATTGTGGCAGGGGTTTAAGAATTTGGAAATCACATGAGGAATAATTTTACGATGTGTTTATGGGGTAGTTTCCGGGCAACCTTTCTAGTGGATACTAGGGTTACAGTTTTATACAAAATATGCAAACGAAGCTCCGGGAGCAATAAAATAGCTCAGCGATCATCATGTGATATGCTTCGAGCAAAAAGGACGCCAACGAAATGGATGAGATAAAGCGACGGATAAAACTAGCTAATAAGTGTTACTTTTCGGTCCTCCCAATAATGAAATCGAAGCTGGTGCGCAGGAACATGAAGCTCTACGTGCATAAAACGATCATCCGACCCGTGCTATACTACTGCCAGGCATGGACCCTGACCCAAAACTCTGAAGACCTGCTGGAAACATTCGAGCGAAAGGTTCTCTTCAGGGCCGTTCGCGAACGAGGTGAATGGCGCATCCGGTACAACGATGATTTGTATCAGCTGTACGATGAGCACCTTGTGTCGGAAATCGTGAAATTGCAGCGACTGCAATGGGCGGGACATGTACGAAGGATGAACGACGATCGAAGGTGATGAACGCGCGAAGGTGATGAGCGCGCAACGAGTGGACGAAGCCAGATTGCGTGGACGAGCGAGAGCTCGATAGAAGCAATCAGTATGTGCCCACCAAATGCTGGGCTTCCGGAACTGGAGAGCAAGGTCTCGTGACCGCGACAATTGGAGGTCATCAATCCAGGCGGCCAAGGCCCGACGCTATCGTGCCATAAGAAGGAAGAACTGAATTCATGAATCGCGAGATTAGCAAGCAATTCTTAACTTGAACACTTCTTCTTCTTCTTCCTTGCCTACAGGCAGCTCTATCTTCGATCGTGTCATCGCCGAGACCAATGCGTTGTTGTTGCTTTTTCATTTGACACATCCAGGTGTTCTTCGGTCTGCCTCTGGCTTTGGGTCCATCAATTGGAACTTCCATTGACTATAAAGCCCCTCCATTGATTAAAAAGGTATGTCCTTATCGCTTTCTTTGCGGGGTTCTCATTGCCTTTGAACAGCAATACAAATCCATTTGTCGGTTTTCGAGCTTTTCGGTGATTGGTTGGTCTATGGACAAGCTGCCTCGGATGTAGCTACTCTTGATGTGGTCCCTTTTGGTTACACCAACTGACATGCGTAACATTTTCATTTCAGTCGCTGCCATTTCTTTCGCGTAACCTTCATACATCGTCCAGCATTCTGATCCATACATGAGTGCGGGACGTTTTTTACAACTTGCCCTTGCCTTAACTTGAACACTTATTCAGAAATATTTGTTTTCTTCTTTAATAACCATTTAAGGACAAGTTAAAATTCTGTCATCACAATTTAAACAGTCAAATAAATAAAAATGATTTTGCAAAAAAAAAAGTACGCATAAACAAGTCAAATTAAGGATCTGACAATAATGCAAAACAATTCCTGTGCCGTGCTTTGCAGACTGTTGTCCATTGACCGTGGCAAAATTATTTTATTTTTGGACGGCATACGGGCTGTACTAACTAATCAAAACTAAATTCAGTCCCAGGGATTTGGAGCGGAGCGGAGCGGAGCGATGGAGCGGAGCGGAGCGACCTTAAATTTCGGAGCGAAAGAGCGGAGCGTGGAGCGATTTTTTGCAGGCTGGAGCGGAGCGAGTTTTGCTTTGACGATCGCTCCGCTCCGCTCCGCTCCGATGTAAAAAATCAAAAAATTCCGAGAAAAAACAAGGATTTTTTTTCGACGAAATTTTTCATTTTATGGAACGAATTGATGATTTTGGGCTATTTAAAGGCGAAGAATTCGCTGAGAGACTTGCAAAATTTCGTATTATTGTGAAATTCATTGTAATAAAAGAGGTTTTGCGTTTAGTCATAATCATCTCTCTTCATTATTAAGAAATTCAAGATCATCCAGGACAGAAAAGTCCTGTCCTGTACTCGATAAATAAAACGCCTTTTTTAATTTAAATTAGTTATTAGGTGCGTTTTATTCGATGGAGTACAGGACAACGCAGCTTCCATAACCATTTGAGAGATCTCGTTCTATACGGGATGTCCGGAAACTATCGCATAAAAGCACCCAAATATGATTCCTCGTGATATTTCCAGCAAAAAGGAGTATAAAAAAATGATTAACTCTTCAGCTTCCACAGACATTTAAAGATTTTTCAAAAATTTAACATTTTACATATATGTACATATTTTCTTTCGGTTGGGCCCAACAATTTTTCCTAAGAATAAACTCCATAAAAATTGAATAAGCAGTTTAGTTTTTACAGTTTTACACAGCTTCAAAGACAAAATTTTGTGATCTTACTGCAAATACATTTTTTTCCCCACGGAGGTGTTAGTGGTAGCATTTTTGGAAAATCTTTAAATGCTAAGGAGTTAAGAATTCAGCACCTATTTTGCTGGAAATGACATTAATAATCAGTCTTGACTCGGTAATCCGGATCTCCTTTAATCCGGATATCACGCTAATCCGGACGACTAAATATTTCCACTATGTCTTCTGTAGTCCGGATTTCGGCAGCAATGTTGACTCTAAAATCCGGATATTTGAGATTTTCAGTGTGAAATGGTAGATTTGGTCTCGTACTTTTTTACGGGACTGTTTAGCAATTGACATGATGCTGGCTAATTTCTAACAAATAAAACATTTATCGACTTTTGTTCCGCCTTTTTATTTGTTTGGATTGTTTTTCCAAGAAAAAAGTGATTGCGCTAATCCGGATGTTCCAATGATCCGGATTACGCCTTGCAATAATTGATCCGGATTACGAAATTGGTGCTATCCTGTTCTGTACTTGATCGAATAAAACGCACCTGTTAAGTCATATTCTATAATACGTGAGTAGATATACGTTAAATTGAATGATTCGCGGAAAATAATAAATATTTACTAACAACAATGAAGTTTTGTTTTATTTTTGTAATGGAGCGGAGCGGAGCGAAAAAATTTTAGTCGGAGCGGAGCGCTGGAGCGGAGCGGTTTCAAATTGGTCGGAGCGGGAGCGGAGCGGAGCGAAAAAATGTGTCGCTCCAAATCCCTGTTCAGTCCCACTCACAACAGATGGTGAGGTGCTTGGCAATTAATTATGCCTAGACAAGCGACTGTCTCTGAAATTAATCCAGGAAGAGCGAAGTCGTCTTGTTATTGGGGTGATATCGTTTTCGATTTTCGTTTCGCTACAAAGTTAATATGAAATTCCTGGTTAGAAAAAAACGCGAGATTAACAAATTCCAATTATAATATTGTCCAAATAATCAAAATGGCATATAAACCATTTGTAAACATCTGCACATCATAACCAATTCGAATAAAAAGAAGAAGAAGAAGTTAATACGCGAACTAGACTGGGACGGTATATACACCCTATGGAAAAGGTACTATGTATCTCCAAAAATGTTTTAAGATAGTTTAAAATAAGTGCCGGCATATAAGCGCTCATTTATTGTCTAATGGCTGCATAAGCTGTGAGCTGTTAAAAGCCTTTGTGAAACATGTAAAGGAAAAAACCGGAGTTTTTCTGATCCGCAAAAGGACCCCTAACCGTCCTTTTGCGGATCAGAATGGCAAACATGATTGCGGAACAGACGTACATGTTTTGTATCATGAAACAAATTTTTTTTCTGACAAACAATAAGCGAATCCTGATTGGTCAAATTACAGTAATTGCAAACACAAATAGCGACACACACACATACATATAAATTTTATCGTAATTCACGTCTCAGCAAACAATTTGATCGTTTTGTTCAAAAAATCACAAAAATGATACGAAAACGATATCATTCAAATGAAAAATTTATCGTAAACTTGTCTCCCCGACGAAAAATCGCTTTATCGTCATCAATATGTCAGGAATGTGAATGTGATTCTTATTATTGCAAGGATGATGAAATAGTAATTCCTCACAACGAGCAAATTATGAAATTGTCAAAAAATAAAACGACTAATTTATTGCCATAATTTGTAATCTTAGATAGCTCAGGTCTAGGACGTAGGACTACGAACGATAGGTGCCCGGTTTGATTCCCAGTAGAAGCAAAGAGTAAAACGGTAAAGTAAGATAAAACAAAGTTAGAGATAAAATAGAAAAAAAATATTTTTTTTTTTTACTTTTTCTATGCATTAGTCGAGTATTGCCAAATTTCCTGGCGAATTAGTATCAGCCACTATTCCTTCCTGAAAGGAGTGACGCCTTTAATCCGAATTCGATATGAAATTCGAGAAATGTTTTCGAGCAGGCGAATTGAATTCGTATCGCGAACGATAGAAATTGTTTGCTGGGGTTGTCTGTAAATTTGCGAACGTATGTATTTTTTGATTGCCTATGGGAACTATTGAAAGTCCATCAAATTGCATAGCTATAGGGGATGAACTATAACATTTCCAATCGAGTAATACCTCTGACATACTATACTTCGGAATCTCAAATCTGGTTTCGATTTGTAGTGTCTCACACTCTAATCTAGATTCAAACTATCTGGAACACGTTTCGCGAATCTGCGCCTATAGCCAGCCTATGGTAAAGAAGGACGCATTTCCAAGAGTTCCTAGGCAATCAACTGCTAGGACGAATTTTTACTGACAACGTGATTTACAATAAAAATTATATGTCGTTATTTGACTTGCGAAAGAATGAACCATGATGAGTCTAATTTATTGTCCCAACGATATAATTTCTTTTTTACAATCACAACAGTTAATGTTAGTCAATATTCCATGATATACATATTTCATTTCAAGTATTCAAATTACTATTTTGTATAAAATTTATTTGTTAATACATTTTTACACAATTTTACAGTATTTAGGCATACATACATAATACAAGTTAATTTGAAAATTCGAAAGGATTCTTATTTCATATTTAATAGAAATTACATAATTTTGAGTTATTATAGCTACTGCTCCCATACAATCATTTGAAATGAAATCTGCACAACATTTTCCTTATAAGCATAAACATAACATAAACAGATAGTGGAGCAGCAGCTTGTAGTTCTTCAACGTGACAATCGATTGATGACTAGATGCGATTGCGTTTCACAACTTAATTTTATATTGCATTAATTTTTAAATGTGATTACAAAATATGATTCTATTATATACCTATAATTACCCAAGCAGGTATATTTGCAAGTTTCTTGGTTGTTCCATTTTTGAAGATCGTTCTTATTAAGCTTGAAATAGATTGGATGCTGAAACAGCAACAGCGGCACAATGCATTTGAACCAAACCATTCGCTGCCAACATGACGTCACCCATTAAAATGCATTCTACTGCATTATCGCCGCTGTTGCTGTCTCATATCTATTTCAAGCATTACAATGACATTAGGATTCTTTTCAGATTAAATTTATATGTAGCTTTAGTCTGTGGGGGCTCCAGTATACGCTTTCAAATGATATCGATACCTTAAAGCACAAAAGTGCTAAGTCCATTTTTTTCGATTTTTCGATTTTTGCGTTGTATTATTCCTTGTTAAGTTCTCCATCGACGACTAGTCAATCTTGAAACAAGATTGGCATATTTAACTTCAAGGTAATTAACATTTACAAGAAGTGCTATGTCCTAGGTTTATCCGAAGAAAAATGCAATGTGCTAAGTCCATACTAGGAACAATTAGGTAGTTAAATTTGTGGTAATAACTATCTTAAAACGAATTAATACCATTAGGAGACATAAAAAGGAATGGCCAGAGTGGCTTCCTGATTCGAATAACATGGGTTTGTCCGGTACATCGCACGATAACTTTAGACGGGATGATTTTTTGTAAAGTGCTTGCTTTGGCATATTTTTTCATTGAATTGTTTTGAAATGGGTAAAAGCCGACTGAAGGATCGTCTACTTTCGATATAAAGGATCAAACGACGACTGGCTGCCAAAACCAATAAATCAAATTGTTTGATTTTGATTGTCTATTTTCTTCACAAAAGGAAACCTCCTTAACATGTATTGGGGTTTGTACCAAGTGCCAGCTTACATTGAATTTTGTATAAGGCCATCCCTTTCTATAATCTACAGTTCAGCTTGAGATTCGCAACGTTGCGTTGTAACGATCATGATGACTGCAGTTTGAATAAAACTATACACCAAAAAAGTATAAATTGAATTAGGGCCAAGTCTCTTACTTTGTCCACATAAAATGTGGGGAAACTCTTTGTCGTGCTGGTTGAAACACGGGTCATTCGGGTATTAGCAAAATCAAATAATAAACTTGTATTTATAGCAACCAGAAAGCCAACATAAAAACAACATTCAACATGTCGCCCTTATCCAACGGGCAATAGATCTGGGCAACTTGCATTCAACAAAAAGAAAAATGATGTCTTATATTGAAGAACGTGATTTAAAAATTTTCTCGCCGATGACAAAGAAGCATCGTTTCGCTTGGCGTGGCTTGTGGCATTGGCATTGGCACCAATGAAATGAAGACTTAAGATCATCCATCTCGTAAAAGTGCGACTAATACCGAACAATGACAGAGTAGGTACAGTAGCTCCTCTTTATCCTCACAGCTTTTGCGGTAGTAATTGTGATGAAATTGAGTCTGAGTCTCCTGGCGAGCTCCAGAGTAGGGTCATGCCCTGTTATAACCCCCATCACACTACAAATGTGTCCCCTATTCAATAACAGTAGTATGATAGAAAAACGAACGTTTAGTCTTGACCATACCATCTTCTGGTCATCTCGCGGTCATTACGACTTTCCATAGAGTCATGAGACATATTTACTTCATGAATACCAACTGGTGGAAACACAGTGAAATGCGTACGTCTCGTGGCGAATTAACCCATTAAAAATATTTTCACTATATCCAATTGTAACCACAATACGAACAGACATTCCTCCGTCAAGTCCATCGTTGGCATTAAACGAAGTGCTAAGTGCTAAGTCCTCTATTTTTCTCGATTTTTCTTCAAAATTATAACGATTGATTGCCAGTTTTTAATATAATTATCCTTTTAACAGCGTAACCTGCTTGAAAAGCTAAAAATATTTGCAAACAACTAGTTTTCTGAGACGGGAACAAGGTTTGAAACTTTGTTTTCGCGTTTTCTCCTAATGTTGCGAAATGGACTTAGCACTATTGTGCTATAAGGTATCGATATGTATGTGTGTTTTTACAAGAATTCGCAAAAATATTCGCAAGGTCAAAAGCCTGTCCTAAAGTTTCATCTAGATTAGTCGCCAAATGGCTGCGCGTCCAAAAACTGGCATCGAGTACAGCCATTTGGCTGCTACTTAGCATCCACACTATAGCAGCCAAATGGAGACAGAAAATGACATAACCATTTCATTTTGGTGATTTTTTCAAATTTATTTTCAAAATCTGACTCTGCGCGTTTGAATTATTACACGACCATTGAAGAATTATTCAATTTGACACAAAAGAACGAACAAAAGTTCCAAAATTATCACTTTGAATTTGACAAGAGGTTGTCAAAACGGTTGGTTGAGTTGCCATATTGAATATCAAAACTGGACGCACAGCCAAATGGCGACATGTTTGGATGGAAGGACAACAGCCATTTGGCTGCACGTGACGCCATTTGGCGACTAATCTAGATGGAGCTTAATAATTTAAATTGTGTGTCAGCTAGTTTTATTTTTTTGTGAAATTTTCATGAAATAATTTCCTTTGAATTCCAAAACTATAAATAATTTTTCTTTGGTTTCTTTATAAATTTCAACAAATTACAATGTAGATGTCACAGCTCAATAATTTACAAAATTATATAAATACCGTTCGCTGCCTAACAATTTTATCAATACTACACAAAATCATTCAATATAATATATTATTGTTATCATTACGATCTATTATTATTATTAGTATTTACACTTTATACAAAAACTATAGGTGTGTTTTTTTTGGTTATCCCGTGTAGGTTTGGGTAACGAAACTTCATATAAAAAAAATGACAGGTGGATCAGCTTGCATTTTTTTTATATGGAGTTTTGTTACCCAAACCTGCACGGGATAGCCAAAAAAACACACCTTATATTTACAATTAAATATACAGCAATCGCATTATATTAAGTAAATCGTATGCTTTTATAGCGATTGTTAAAGCTTTGCATTATTTGGCCGAATAGAATAAAAAATAAAACTAAATTATAAGTTAAAATTAAATAAAATCATTATAATTGACGAAAGTGACATGATGAGCAGTGTTGATTCCATTAATTTCTTGGTACCTAAAAATAGAGAATGCGCAAAGTTTTTAAAGCACTTTTCCAAAAAGTATCTCTAAACAAATTACCTGATAGTGTTATAATTTCTTCCAAGGTGTAATTCGTCTTTGGAAAATGTAGATGACATCTTATTTCACCATCCGTTTCGGTGTCTAAAAGGGGTGTTGTCGCTACAGTTTTAACATTGAATAATCCATCGGGTAATAGTTGCACTTGATTGGTTACAGGTGGTATGATTTCACCGTTTAGGCTGAAAAACAGATTTTTTAAAAATCTTTTCTATTCTTATTTTTATTTCTAGCATTTGCTTTAAATAAGAAATTAAACTGAGTAGAATACAAAATTCCATACTTACGTTAAATTTAG
The DNA here is from genome assembly GCA_949715475.1 of Microchrysa polita. Taxonomy (NCBI): domain Eukaryota; kingdom Metazoa; phylum Arthropoda; class Insecta; order Diptera; family Stratiomyidae; genus Microchrysa; species Microchrysa polita. Next base: position 124,281,377 of record OX454415.1, on the reverse strand, counting down.
GAACGGTTGCGGATAAATATGCGATGCATTGCAAGAAATTTCTTCAACGTCATTCACCACATTTCGATCAATCTCCACTGATAGTTTTGATTGGTCGATAATCTGTAAATAGCCAGATTTTCGATCTGTCGATTCAAATGTATCCGCCAGACATGTGTAGGTTCCAGTTGAATTCCATGTTGGGTTAATTAAGGCCAGTGCACGATATTTCTGGTATGGTTCGGATGAAGCTTCATATTTTGTATCAATCTTATCTCTCATATGTGCCTAGAAAAAATGGAATTTCATTAGTATAAATCATAAGTCCATTGACAAATAATTTATTTTACTTACCCGTAGTACATGTGGCTTATGATGGGGAATCCACTGGTAAATAATTTCGTCTTGAAACATCCATTTGATAACAAGGCCTTGTGCTTCTCTTTGCTGCAACTCATACTCGCAATCAAGGACTAGAAGATTTTTATCCTCGCTGTTTTCTATGACATAAAATCCAGGAATTTCCACTTTTGTTATCCGTACGCAGTTGACAACTAAAAATAAGAAAAAATGTGCTTTTATTAATATCTTTTTTTATATAATTGAAATATAACTTAAAATAAGAGCATTATTTCTGGGGTGAAGTGACTAACCTACAGCGAAAGTATAAAAATACACAACCGAATTGTATGAAGATTTCATATTTTAATAAATTTAATAGAACTATTTAAATGGGATGAGCAAATATAACTAAATTAGCAGTATTCAGGAGCTGACTCCTATTGGGTAAACTGAAGTAAACCTCCACATTTGGCATACTATACCACTTCTTTATGATACGAATCAGCACGTAGCATTCAAATTCGCAATTATGTGGTAACTAGATATTCAAAACATCATCATAATTTCATTCTACCCATCGAAGTTCTACCCAAGTACCACTTCAAGGAGGCAACAAATACCATCCCCCTACTTCTTCAAACAAGGTGTTTTCTATCATTTAAAAATGTATGTCATATTAAGTAATTAAATCTATTTGCATTAACCATTTTTTTTTTCGCCTATAAAACAACACTTGAAACGAAAAGTCGAATATGAACCGAAAAGAATGGCTTTAGTTCGTCACGGTGCTACGAGCAATGCTCATCAATGTGGAACTTTTAAGCAGGCGGCTCAAAATTTACATTCGTCATGCTTCGTAGATGTCTTGCATTCTGTTATTATAACGACTTTTTCTTAACTACTCATACATTCTGTGCAATATGCGGAAGGTACAGTTTTTTTATTGTAGCTCACAGTTTGACTTTAGATTCAACATGCATGTCCCCATTTATAATCTTGTTTTTGATTAGGTACTATCTAATCCATCTAATGAAAAAAATGCTTATGCGAATTTGAAATAGAAATCTTACAGTTAATATAGACAAATGCATACAAAATATACATAAATAGCAAAATAAAATATAAATTTGAAAAAAAAAACGCGAAAACTACTAATTTCTCATTGTATGCCTTTTTGAGAATGATACCGTAACACTTTATCATTGGCAACATTAGCTCCTGTATCCTGTCTGGATTAAGAGCCCCAGAGAACATTACTGAACTTGTGTGGAATTTATTTATTTCTAATAGAACTTATCCCGAATCAAAACTCCGAAACGCATTAACCCTTTTGTTGTACTAGTTTCTAAGAATTTTGATAGCTTCTCCCCAAAATCATAATGGTAAAGCTACTAGACAAAAGTTTATCATGTAAAAGGATTTGACAATAGAATCATTATTTGCTTAAATAATGTCAAACTTGTCAAGTTACAAAAACAACCGTTGTATCAAAACTAAGTTCTAAGGTGGGAAAATCAGGATATCCTATAAAACTTACAATGTACATTTCCTTTCATATAAAGTATCTAAATAGGATCCGTTCAGTTATAAAAATTATCGCATCCGTTTACTTTCCTTAAGAAATCTAGTGAAATCCCGTTCCTTTAGAATAAAGGACAAAAACATATAAAAATAGTAAAGTCAGCTGGCCGAAGTAACAAGTTGATGTACTGGTATAAATTTTCATAGTTAATTTGATTTAAAAGAGATGTGTTCGAGAAGCATTTTTCTGCAGGGCAGATGCATTGCATGTGATCAACCCCTTTTTGAAAAAATGTTCGCAACGATTCAGTACAGTTTTTTTTAAACAAAATAAATAAACTGGTGAACATTGACTTTCAGTTTTAAATCGTTCTTTCTGAATTTTTAGAATGAAAACCACTTTTTTCGAATTGTAAATATCTTAAAGTGAATAAAAACCATACAACAAAATTGTCCACACAAGCACTACATATGACGTTTCGTGAGTCCACTTCATATCATGAAGCCTATGTCACTTAAATTGCATATAACTACCTCAGATTAAATAATTGTAGAAATCATCAATGTATGCCTATATGATGTCATGTGTGTCATGGACATACATATGTACATACTCGTACGTCGTACTTAGGGCGACCAGATTCTTGAATGACCCATGGTGTGTACAGTCAGACCAAGCTACAGAAGTAAACTTGTGTTTTGTACGGAAACGGTGGGGTTTGGAGTTGAAAGTGCTCATCAAGATTCGTGACTACTTTTGGGATAATATTATAGGTAGAGTACACGAATGCAAGTTGTAAATTCATGGGGATGAGAGGCGATCAGAACCTGAGGAGCGATTCAGTAAGTTCGTTTCGATGAAAATCAATTGCATCGATTATGTTTCCACTCACGCCTCAAAGATTGTCTGAAAGCGAAGTAAAATGCGTATTTCTGACGTATTTAGCCTCTCTAAATTATTTTACACAGACTGTGAGAGCTCGCATGTCTGGAATATCGTTCGAAAAGACCCCAATTCGATTGCATAGTTTAGGCAAATTGAATTAGCATAACGAACATAAGTAGTTAGAATTCCAATTCAGAATTTTCAAAATTCTGACTGCACTATATTCTTTCTGTTCCGTGTTCCATATTTTTTTTTATTAAAAATAGATTTTTAATTCAGTATCAGAAAATCGTTATATGAACCGTTATTGTATTACTTACTGCGCTATATTTTTTCCCTTATGGGTCCCCTTTTTTCAGAAAAATAGATTTTCAAAATTCATGTTGCGAATAATCTGTATGTTCCGTGTTTCCTTTTTTTTCAAGATTTTCAATTTAGTATTTTAAAATTTTGTCTTTGTGTTCCCTCTTTTTTCAATTGAGTATTTTTTCATTCAAAGTTTTCAGAATCGATTTTCGATCACATGGGAAACTATGATTCAGTTTTGCATATTTTCCGATAAATTTTAGAAATTTGCAACGCTGCCTAATAAAATTATCCTACAAACCATATTTCACCTAAATCGGTTGGAGGAAAAGCACTACTAACATACGTACAGTAGAATTGAGTAATCATTTAGAAAATATCTCATCCATGACCTCTAATTTGGATTTCGTCCGTGCTCAAATTTAGTACGTTTTAAGATAGAAACATATTTATGTGGATTTTGGTTAGTATTGGTCTTTAGGAAGCAGATTTTCTAAGAAAACCATAGTTTTAGAAATTATATTTCTATGGCAGCCCCGTGACTCCATGGTCTGATTTTGTCCATTCTTACACATATTATTTTATTTCAATATAGACAAATTTGAGCGAAGTTTGGTCAAAATTTGTCTACAAATAAATTGTTTCGGGAGGAAAATCTCCCAAAAATCCGCTAAGACGTTCAAGAAATATAAACAAAAATATGCAAAAAAAAATTGTTGTGAATTTTCTGCTTATTTCAATGGTTATACTGCTATTCCGGCCGGAGCCTTGTGCAGACCTATCCGGTGGGATCAACTTACTGAAATCCTGTAATTCGTTCAGGAAAAACAGAAAAAGTATGTGAAAAACAATTGTCTTCATAATTGTGTCCATTGTGAATTTTTCATAGGTCTCAATAATTTTCGTGTTACTATAGGTAGAGACCAATCCTGTGGAGAAAATTTACTGAAATCCGCGGTTATGGTAAAGAAATACACGCAGAAATAGGCGAAAAAGAACCCATTGTGAATTTTTGCTCATTGTAAATTTCTCGCGTGTTTCAATAGTTATTCTGCTATTCGGCCAGAGCCTAATCCAATAAACAAATATCTACTTCAGATCTTGTCAAGTTTAACATTAACCGAACAATTTCGAGTGTTCAACTCTCCCAAAGTAAAATGATGGCTACGGAAGCCCCACTTCCGGCTGAGAACTGCTCAAGTCTCAATACTTTAGAGGACGCAGAAATGCTGCACACTGCTAATGTTGCACGGCAGATAAAAATAGTGTACATCTGGTTACCTTATTGTACATATAGGTACGTCCAGCAATCAATTCTCAAAAGATCTTTCAACAATTTGATCTTTATGTAGGGTGAATAAGGTACATAATGTTATGCATGTATGTAATTGCATATAAAACCTCACATTATAAGGGCAGGAAGAACAAAAATCACTCAAGTGTGATCGTTCTTTAGGGGTCACTGCAACGATCAGCACGTGTCTTTGCCCTTGTTTCTTTTTTATACACTTAGGTATTCACATACACACGTAGAAGGATATGGATATACACAGAATTTTGTGTAAAACTCATTTGAAGGTTTTTTGTAGTTTGGGTTAATAACATTTTAAAATTAAAGTTGTTACTTGGCTTGCGAAACCCATGTTTATGGACTGCCCTTAGAGTCAGAGTTCGACTGCATTTGTGGAGTTGAGATGACAGGATTTAGAAAATGTATGCTTCAAACACGTATGATGTGACAATTCGGTATGAAGCAGTCACTAAAACATTCCAGGACTACACAAAAACATGAATCTTTTTGAAATTTCATAGTGTCAAGGGCCACCCACTTGCCGATTTTTTGGCTGCTTAGAGGGTCGTAGCAATCCATCCAGGAACAATGCTTTAAACATTTTTCATATGTACAATGATTTTGCTATTGCTTTGCTTATGATGTGCCTACAATTATTATCGGGGTCTGTGCTGTATCTACACAATTTAGTCACATTTATCAAAGTTTTCATTGGTATTAGTTTTTCCTTTCCTATTTAATGCACGCGCACTGTATATTATGCGAATAAAACAAATCAACGAACCATGACATCCACTCATGGAAGTAGTTTAGGGATACTGCCGCCTATACAGGTGCAGTACTGGTGGTATCATTTCCCTAATATGTAAGTACAGTAGAGCGCCGATTATACGAACTAATGTCGACAGGAGTGGTTCGGATGACCGAAAGTTCGGTTAATCTAATTTTCATAGAAACATTAGAGGATAGTCTAAAAATTAATTTATGCGACTTAATTAATTAATTAATGCATAACAACTAGAATTTATGCACAACAACTAGAATTTATCAAAAATATGAATGCCAAGTTTCTTCCTTCAGACACTTAATTTTGAATTTGATTCAATGTATTTCCCAAGAAAAAGAGCCCCTGGTTCGGTTAATCGAATTTGATAATAGGCGTTAGTATAATCGGCGCTCGACTGTACATGGTGCATTATTCTCGCGGTAACAATTAAGTCATATGAAGAAAATGTGTTACAGCTTCGTCAAGTATAAAAATGTTTCTTTGCCTTTGCCTTAAACCTGATACATTCATTCGAATATAATAGTTATCCTAGACGTATCGCAATACGAATTAAAAACAACCCCTTTGTTAGTTCGGTGTTCATTTCCTACGTTGACACGATTCTTGAATTTCAATTTGACTTCTTTTAAGTAGTGCTTATCCCTTAGCATAAAACCATAGTTATTCAGAAAAAACTTCTTGGCTTGTTGCGTATACTAGTCTGCAATAGCTAAGACTCCCGACGACGTATTTAATAAAGAAAAACCCTGCATAAGACGACGAAGACAGTAATGCTCGTAATGCTTGGGTATTTTAAGTAGGATCAAGTTACTATTGTAAAAGGCAATTTAAATGTTATGATAACATGTTACTATGCATAGAAAAGATATATGTACATATAGGACTTGTAAAATATTGTATAAAAAAAAATTAATAAAATATGTTTATTAAATTATTTATATATATTCTGAAATATGTATACATATATGTATAAGCATTAAAATCGCGGATCGAATCATATAAAAAAAATATTTTTTGGGATTTTGGGAACAACCAAAATACTTCTACATACGAGAATCCTTTTTCCATTTTCTCTAAAGTAAAATTCTAATTTTTTTGGATTGAAACATACTCGTATACTCGTACATACGACACGAGTATGTTTAGTTTCCCAAAAATTAGGAAATAGTGGTGATATTAGGCAAGAATGGTGATGTAAGAAAGTAGGGGCTAAAGAAAGATCAACCGTTCCCAATTAATTCAACATGTCAAATATTTGTCAAAATTATTAAAAAACAAAATTAATCATTTTAATGAAGAGCGAGTATATAAAAATATGTAGACAAGCTTGCGAATAAATTTCTGTTAATTTTATTCGACAACTCATTAACATCATGTTGAATGGGAAATTCTTTTGATTTGATCGCGCGCCAGCCAATTGGCACAACTTCTAATTTATGTTGTAAATTTTTGTCGCTATATTGGTGCTCGTTTAGATTTTACATTATTTTCGAAATTTTCGCACATCTGAAACTATAATGTTGGCATGAATAAGAACGGAGTAAATCCAATGTTTCTCCTTATTCAGGCCAAGGTACAGCAGGCATTGATCTTGATCAAAATGACAACTTCAAAAACATAACATTGAATAAAAAGCTTATTAATAGCATTGAACTTTTCCCTAGGAAATTTATTACATACATATGTAGGTATAAAAAAAATACATTGAAATTTATTTAAAAGCGTATATCTCTTGGGTTCGCATATTTTTTCAGACATTCTCAACTTAATGTAGTGAAAAATCGTTTCATAAGCACGTGCCAAATGCGATTGTCTCCAAGCGAATTTATGTCGTCGACTTTCTATTCTTTCTTCAGAGAGCATAATATAAATAGATTTTTTTGTAATTCTTTAAAAAAAATTGACGTATTCAATCGGGGATTAAAAAAGGAAGAGTTTTTCTTTTCGAAGAATTTTCTGACCCAACACACGAGTTAAACAAATTTTTGGATTTAGTAGCACTGTTGGGTTTTGTTTTGACTCTCAGCATATCTAGGTGATCAGTTGGCTAGTGTCAATCCATAATTTTAGAAAGATTTCATTGGCGGGGTCGCTAAATTTTCAGGGCGGCTTTTTGGATGTTACTCAAATAAAACTTTGCAAAAAGCCGAAAGGAAGAATTCAATATTAACTTCAATTTAGTTAAAAACAAACCATACACATACGAGTACAGTTGATATAAAATGCCGCAATGCAGGGACTCAAACATTTTACTACCAGACAATTTTTCTTGAAAGTTGGTTGAATTGAATAGTGCTTATTAGATCAAGAAGCACATAAATTACTTAATTTAAAAACTCGTTAAAGATGTTTTTTTTTATTTTGCAACTGTTTCATCAGTTTTCTTTTGAAAGTTGCGTTTTCAAGACGCAAAGATCTAGAGAAGCTTGGAAGTCGATAAGAAGTGCTGCGAATCCTAAAATGCTTAGGATTTTGCCTAAACTTAACGATTGTGATGCTAGCATCCGCCCGATTTCTGAAAGCAAAAAGGGGCAGTTCGCTCAGTTATGTGCCAATTAAGTTTATTTCGTCCTCCAATTGAAAATTTAGCCCCTCTTTAATGCTAATGCTTACCAAATTGAAGGGCGTTTTAATTTCAAATCAGCCGCCCGATTTCTGAAAGCAAAAAGGGGCAGTTCGCTCAGTTATGTGCCAATTAAGTTTATTTCGTCCTCCAATTGAAAATTTAGGCCCTCTTTAATGCTAATGCTTACCAAATTGAAGGGCGTTTTAATTTCAAATAAAGGACGAAATTATAGCATGCAATAAACGCATTTATGCGAAAAGTCCTAATTTGATTTCCGGAGGATGAAGCCTTTGAATTTCATACGAAATGAGAAATTAGGAATCGCGTTTACGCACAAAAAAAAAAAGAGTTAAAAAAAGCTCTTCATCACTAATTCTTTGGAGTAGTTTTCGGTGACTCCCATTTCGCCGCAATTCAACTTTAATTCGTCCCATTTCTTCGCGGATTGATTCTTTCAATTGGTTCCAATTTTATCAAGCAATGAGACGATAAATTTCGAACATTTTGCTTTAAACGAGATGAGGGTTAGAGGGCCGCAACAGCAGTCCTCGATTTAAATAGTTCTGACCAAATTCTCTATAACCGCACATACACGGCTAATTGGTGCATTTTTTTCAATGAATTCAAGCTCTATCAAATGAGCCAAAGAATTTGTTAGGAGATTAGTTATTAATTTTCATAACAATATTTATTATTTATTTATTGATTTTACATTATAAATTATTATTAATTTAATTAATTATAAATTATTTGAACTGATTTTTAAAATGTTGTTTCTAACTTTTGTAACTTTTTCTCTCTAACTAATTTTTTTTTATTTACAAATAATTTCGGAGGCTCCTCCACAAATTCTTGAATAACCAGTGAAGACATCCCTCCCTATATCGAAAAATACTCTAAAAGTTTAGCAATAAAAACGAGCAACATTCATTGGCACATAATTTTCCAGTGCGGAGGTTCTTGCTGTTACAACGACCAAGAGCTGTCAAAAGAAATCAATTCAAAAGAAAAAAAATCGCTTGAATCGCTTCAAAAATGACATACACATTCTATCCACTATCAATCTGGCTGGTACAGCACCTAAGGGGAGGCAATTAGTCCTCCTGCCCGGGGCGGTGTAAGTGCTAAAGCGGGCGGTGCTACTACCTAAGGCTTCATTCAATGGACGCGAAAACGGCTCGCAAGCTCGAGACATACAAATGCATTAGCTTATATGGGAAGCTCATGACGAGCGAGAGCCGTGCCACTGTCAAAACACGGCTCGCGAGCCGTCAATTTGCGGCTTGTGGTGCATGATATGTGAAAACACGTCTCGCTAGTTGTGTTTTGACAGCGGCACGGCTCTCGCTTGTCGTGAGCTTCCCATATAAGCCAATGCATTTGTATGGCTATAGCTTTCAAGCTGTACGGCTCGTCGTTTGAATGAAGCCTAAGGAAACTCCTGACTACGCCCGTATGTGTACAGGTTCTCGAAAACATGTACATCATCTATTAAAATCTCCATATACGCCTGTGACATGTGTCTCGATAAGCTTTCGTCACAAATTGAAGTCATTTCAAGATGATTCTTAAGGTGACATTAATACTGTGCTAAGTTCTTAAGCTAAGATTTTATGCTTCTTTTTTAGGCCTTCAAAGTAAAACAAAAAGGTTATGCATCTGAATAACGTTACCTTGATCAAAGGAGTATAGTACGCGCTTAATGTAATTAATGCCTTTCAACACAGAAGACATTGAAAAGGGAAAACTAATTCCTGGTTCAAAGACCACAAGGGCTTGAAGTTCACTGCTTCTCTGGGTTAGACTTAACTTACCCTCACGCTTGTAAAGACATTTTTGATTATTGCATATTATTTTACAGAGTATATTTCTTAACATACATACCTAATAGATCAGTCAAAAGTCGTATTCTACCCTTCTTTCTATATTTTCCTTGCGTTGCGATATTGAGTGTATATTTTCCAATATTTTTCGCCTTAATTAAAACAACAAACCTTATCTTCATCCATATTCGTACTCATATGTCTGTAAAATTCACTTCACCTGTATAATACATGTGTCGCCCCTCATTATACTGTAAACACTCCTGCTAACCTTTTGTTCCTTTCCATGTACTCATATGATGTACTTTCTTTCGCTTTGCATAATGTTCCTTTAGCCGTGGCAAATTCTTAAGGAAAAGTTGATTTTTGTTCTAAGGCTTCCTTCACAAATTTGCTGCATTGATTAAGTCAAAGGATTAAATTTCAGTTTCATATCCTTGTGCATTGATTGAAGAGTTTTGGCCGCACGTTCAAAAATAATATTGGGTGTATAGGAACTTATATGTTACACATAAATGTATGATGCACGACGGGGCTATATGCTTTTAGGGTATGATCTAAATATGAGTAGATATTGTATGAGCATTTACTAGATAGTGAAGCTGATATTCAAATTCCAAATATGTATGTAATAATAAATAAGTTAGGGAGTGTGAAGCTAAAAATTAACACACTCTTGTATCATGAAATCGTTGGTTTGAATTTTCTAAATTAATTTATTTATTTATGATATTAGTGTTAGTAACTAGGTGATTTCAGATTGCAAAGTGTGGTGGAGCATTTTTTTTTTTTTGTTTCTTATGTTTTTTGGGGTGCTGAGCTCGAATCCTTCCCACCAAAATTTCGGTGCGGAACAGGGTCAAAACCGCGAAAAACCCCAAAATTTTCGGAGTTTTCCCGTTCTTTTGTTTATAACTCCGGAGGTGTACATTTCTCCGAAAACTTGTCCATGAATGCGTCATTAATCATTAAAATGTGTTAAGCGGTATTGCTACAATTGATAGTCATGTTTTTGGCGTTTTTTGCAATTTTGACCCTGTTTTGCAACGAAATTTTGGTGGGAAGTTATGGATTCAGGTTCTGCACCCCAAAATACATAATGTACAAGAAAAATGCAACTGTTGAGACCAAAAATGAAAAACCGTTCAATCTCAAAATTTTATTCATAATATGGAACTATGTAAAAAATGGCAAATTCAAATCATCAATTGTAGTAGTGCCGCTCATACACCGCTTATAATATATTTATGTCTCTTTTGACGCGCAATTATGTGCTCTCTGAAATATTAATGGAGAGTTTTTCGCAGAAATAAATAGTTTCAGAGTTAGGGGCCAAAAAACGGAAAAACAGCAAAGCTTTTAGGGATTTTCGCGATTTTGACCCTGTTCCGCAACTAAATGTTGGTGGGAAGCTCCTGATTCGTGCTCAGCACCCCAAAAAACTTAAAAAAAAATTGTCTCCACCACATTTTGCAATCTGATGTACACTAGGATCATCCCCTGGATACTACACTATATTGTATTTCCCTAATTTTAGATTCCTAAGTTCCTTGCACTTATTTGGCACATTGTAAGGTGAACTATCTTAAATTTTCAAACTTCTTCTAATTATTATTTATGCAGACATTTGTCATACATGATGCATTTATCAACGAATTGTTAAGTGATAGTTTTTTTGGACACAGATATCCGCCCAGCATTCTATTATGTATTTTCTTTGGTACTTCAAAAGCGATCGAAAATTAGCTACTTCCTTTTTAATGTCGTAAATTGACATGGTTGTCGTTCACATTAGGAGTAATGTACTTATGAATGTACTTATATTGAAATTGAAAGTAGGAGGCAAGATTCGCTATGACGATGCAGAATCAAGTATGGTGCCATTTGTTATACTTAAACACTATAAGGTCACATCTCTCCATTCAATTTATTAGATGGGTGACTGACGACAACAAACCATTCAGAATGTCTGCTATCATTTATAGGCGAATGACCATTGCGTGAAATCAATTTTATTACATTATCTTAAACGTTTTTTTACATTTATTAAATATGTTTGGCTTAAGAGTTCCATGCAACGGAAGAATTACAAATTGATAACACATACAATCATGGTGAAAATATTACTGAAAATGCTTACTAAGGTTATTCAGCAACATAATTCGGCTTCTAGAAAATATTAATCGAATGGAATCATAATTTTTAAAGCAGGATTTGCGACCATTCTTTTCTAAATAACTGTGCAATAGAAGCTAACACGGTCAACGTATTATCAAACAGATTCATTTCTTTTTCTATTTACCGATTTTAGTAATAGGAATAGCTTTTCGTCGAAGGAAAGAACTAAATCTTAGCTTGCAAGAACAAGGATAAAAATACATAATAATTTAGTTAGTCATGAACAGAATAATGTAAGCCAGTAGATTAAAAAATTTATTTATTTAATTAAGCCTAAAAATATATCCATAATCATAAAAAATCGGTTGACTTTAAATTTTATATGGTCATGTATGAACATGGGAAAGATGAAAGTGTTCGACGACCTCCAACTCTAACAAATCGCCCGCAGTCATCGTCATCTGAGAGTACATGATGAAATGTATTTCTCATCAAAACAACACCATCATTTTTGAAATTTTAAATTTTTTCGTTTTAATTGCAATCAATAAAATTTATTTTATAGCAATAAACTCGCAAATCTTTCGAATACACAAAATTTAAAATGAAATTCACTTGAGATTCGAAGAAATACAAAATACATACGCATCCATTATGTACAATGGAAGCCTCCGCACACAATTCCATGGACTTGAAGCAATTTCACAATAAATATACAAATCTTTTCTAAAAATATCTGATATGTAGAAACTGTGCAGATACCATTTAGGAAAATTGGCAAAATGTATTAACGTATTTGAACTAGTATGTATTTTGAATATATTGTCAATTATAATATTAATATTTTTTATTTACTGTCCTGTCTTACATCCAAGAGCAAATGAGCCTGATTTCTTGGATCAAAGAGGAGCAGCTTAATTAAAATTGAAGTATCTGAGACGCACGAAAATATAGGATCGATCGTCAAATTTCCAGTAGTTTTTTAATTTGGCATATTAGAGAACTGAGCTTGACGGATAATATTTGAAAAAAAAAAATATGCCTAATAGTATGGTGTGCGGGACAGGGATGAAAATGAAAGAGAAAGGGGTCATTTTTAATATTTCGAAAACAGTAAAGATTATTATTGCTTTATATGGGTGGAGAACAGGGACGTAGCCAGGGGAGGAGTTCTTGAGGTCCGGACCCCTCCCGAAATGATTTCAATGGGCTCAAAAATTTCCAAGATGATGACATTAAAACTGTGACATATATTTCACATTTATTTGATTTGCCTGGACATTTTTTCAGACTCCAGACTGTGTCCGGATATCATTATATACATTCGTCCAAATGGGCCTGTCTACAGACAAAAAACGCGAGAAAAAAACCGGTTTTTAAATGAAAATTCAATTTTTCCTTGCCTTGTTCCTCGTGAATCTTTTCTTGTCTTGGAAAAAAAAAAACGATGATCCGCATTTATAAAGTAGACAAAATTTGCAATCCAATGCCCAAGTAACAATTTCATCCCTATAATACTCCGTAAAATACTCTCTTCTAACAATAATAGGGGCACTTTACAGGGTATAACCACTGAATAATAGTCCAATAATGGCATTTGGCGCCGTTTTTTAATCCAATTGAACCTTATTGTAGCACTAAATTATGCTTCAAAAAAGGCGTACGTCATTTGCTTTATATCATCATTTTCTGTCACTGAACGAATTTGCAAAAAAAAATTTAAAAACAAAATTTCCGCAGCTAGCATTGAACCAATGTCTGTTGATTGCCCGTCCTACACGCTACCACTCAGCTAACCTCACATATGGTCGGCATTGTTCGGAAACACTACATGGTTGTTGCTACTATAGAATTGCTTGACAATTCTTTATTGACTCTTCTGCAAATGTACTCTATCATACATTTATCAATGAAATAGAGTGAATTTCTGCGCAGAGATCACCTTAATTAATTTCGAAGATAACAATGAGTGCATACGTGTGGGTTTCATGCAAGATTTCAAGGATTTCTAATGCAGAAATTGTGTATTTCAGAAAACTGTGTCAAGTATCAATTCATTAAAAAATCACAAAGTCCATCCTTGTATAAAACTACGGTGAATTTATTGGATGACCATACGAATGTCACACTATAAATATAAAAATGACACCGACTGTGCTATAGAAGAATATATGTGTGTGAGTTAACTTATTAGAGAGACTATTGCATGTGTGTGGTGTATCATCCAATAAACACAAGAGTGGAGTATTTAAAGGATTACGTTTTTAGGTTAACGTATAGAGACAGTTTTATCGAAGTTTTATACCACCATCTTTAAATTTATTCCATAATGATGATAAAAGCTTTCCGGAAAATACTTTAAGGATGTTTTATCGGATCAAAACATTACTTTAAGCGCTGTCACACGATAAATGAATTTCGTGGTACTATATGATTGCGTGAAGCGCTTCTTTAAAGCAAACGAATTGTTGCTTGGGTGATATCCTAACCATATTGGTAGGTCAAATATTGACGGAGATAAAGGTTTTCAAAAATATGGTATTTTCCACAAAAAAAAGGCGAATCCTTATGTTGTTTGCCGAAACAACATTTACTTGAAATTCGCAATTTTTTGGTAAAAAATACCCTATATTTAAAAACCTGTAATTCCGTCAATATTTGACCTATAAAATTGGTAAGGATATCATTGGATTGGAAATTCTGTCTATGTTATAGATGTCCTCTCCGTAGGCTATAGACTCTAAGATTGTCAAGACTAGTAGGTACAGTACGTTACGAGAAATAAAAGCATACAGACATGCAAAACGTGTTTAAATAAAGATATAACAGTCTACTTTCAAAATGCCAAACACAATTTTTATCCAAGAGAATTATTTTGAAAAATATTGTTGAAAATGTAAAAAAAAGAGCAAAAAATGGCTCTTTTTCGCTCGCCAAAAAATTAGCACAGGGTTGCAAATAATAATACTCTAAAACAGATGAGCGAAAGAATGGTAGTATTCCATTTAATCCGAGGTTAGGCCTTTTTTTGTAAAGTTTTACTGGCGTAATAGCGAAAGACCCAAACATAAAAAAAAAGAATTTGTTGATGCCAAATTGTTGAATACACTGTTCAATATATACGCAGTAAAAAGTTACACTAATTTGCATCATGGGTTAAGGGGAGAGGGGGTGGCCAAGGGGTGAACATTCAGTTTTTAGCAAATATCTGGAAAACTTTGAGTCTGGCCGCAAAATGTCCTGAGGACGAAACAAACTACACAAAATTACCTTTGTAATGATATATAGCACCAGGGGTGTCGAACTCAAAGCTTGGCCTGGGTCAAATTTAACTGTTTGCAGATTGAAGCGGGCCGCAGAAAAAAACTGAAAACGCGCATTGAAGGCTATGTATTTTTGAAATTTAATCACAGAATATTATAGTCTAAGAAAAATGGCATATTTGGTCGGCAAAAATCCTACATCGGAATTTTTTTTTTTGATTATGGTTGGGAATGGTCCCCAGATTATGGCATTAAAAGTCCCAACCGATTGGAGGTCCGCAACCTTAAAAAAAGGGGGAAAGAGGGGCATAACTTATGAAAGAATGCAAGTTCAGCCGTAAAATTTTCTACAAGTATTCACAATAAGTTCAAGATCATTTTAAGATAAACATTGAGTCGCTCAGGTCAATGACCCCCATTATCCCCCCCATTTAAATTTGTAAAAACGGCATATCCATAACTCCCCCTAAAATTGGAGCAGAGTGCTAAATTTTGGTTTGTTGGGACTGCAGGTTATATTGACCCCTTCCACCAAAAATCAGCTCATTCGGATAAAAACTAAGGGTACCTCTCATACAAAGTGACCCAAGACAACTTTGTTCTACAGTTTATAAAATGAGTAATACGTAGAACAAACTCCAGATGGGTCAGTTTGTATGGGAGATACCCTTAGTTTTTATCCGAATGAGCTGATTTTTGGTGGGTGGGGTGATTATGACCTTCAATCGCAACAGACCATCACTCGCAACAGACTAGCACTCTGCTCCAATTTTGGGGGGAGTTATGGACATGCCGTTTTGACAAATTTAAATGGGGCGATAATGGGGTTCCGTGACCGGAGCGACTCAATGTTTACCTTAAAATGATCTTGAACTTATTGTAAATACTTACACATATACATTACGGCTGAACTAGCATTCTTTCAAAAGTTATGGAGCTTTTAACAATGGTCTAAAATGAAAATATTGTAATTTATTTTGTTAGGCTAGCGCCGAAATATTTAATTAAACTCTAATGTGTTTTATATCATAGGAAAGGTAATTTTATGTAGTTTTTTTCGTCCTCAGACCATTTTTGTGAATATCTTGCCGTTTTTGAAATAATCGCAAAAAAACAAAAAAATGCTCCCATTTCCCCCCTTTTTTACGGTTGCGGACCCCCAATCGGTTAGGACTTTTAATGCCATCATCTCGGGACCATCCCCAACCATAATCAAAAAAAAATTTCGGATGTAGGATTTTTGCCGTTCGATGGCCATATTTTGGTCCAATTTTCTTAGACTATATAGTCTTTATCATGTGTCTATAAACCTGAGTTAGTAACTTCGTTGGGATTATGCCCTCTAGACAATTTCCATCTTTTGAAAAGGTTCTCCAAACAAATTGAGACACATTAGACAAGAAGTTGGCATGTTCACTGTCTATGAGTCAAATATGTACAAAACGTTCCTCCCCCTTCACGTCTATGAGTCGCATGTGACTCATTCATATATGACTTTTTGGATACCAAACGACATTGTAATGTCGACGAAAACTCAGACAGTGAACGTGCTCAAACGCTGAAATTTGGTTAATCGATCATCATCGGTATTTTATTATTTATGAATTAATTTCCGCCAAATTTTGGACATCTTATCAGAACACGGTAGCACCCGTAATTCCAAAAACAAATTGCCACCTTGGGAAGAAAAATTGTTAGCGACATAAATGGACATCTTTCTGGCTAAAAATAGACAAAAATGTATTTTGTGTTGTGGTTTAAAACAAACGCATGTACCAGTAAAGCTTAATACGATAAGAGGCAAAACAATGTATTTGGGCTGAAATCATCATGTATACTAAATTTTAGAGCTTGGCCTTAAAATAAATCTTAATCCAAGATGCGAACGAATTATAGAACAACCGTGGGAGATAACTACCGCGCTCGGCAAAGTCTAAAAGTTTTTCTGGACCGAATTTCGGGATAAAACAATTTTACTAAAGGGCTTTATACTTTCCTCAACAAAAAAGGATGTCTTAAACAAATGTACCTCAAATAATAGTCGGACAATTATTTGAAGTACATAGAGGAAGATTTCTAAAGTACATAGTTTGAGCTACCACCGACTTCCTGGTGAGTTTTAGTAAATTTCTTATTAAACTTATTGTGTTCAACGTCCCCAGTTTTTTATTTTCACGCATTTGTGCTGATACACATTGTGCATCTTCGACCTGGCCGCGGGCCGCACAAAACTGCGAGTTTGACATGTCTGCTTTAGACATTTTCTCAGAACTTTATACCATAGACCCGAAAGTATTATAGTGAATTTACATTGTTTGAGGTTTATATTTCGCACTGTAACTCTTGATACAATATACTCGTACCTAGGGTCACAAGATCTTGTCCATATATTGCTAACAAGATTTATTTGATTTGTAACAAAAATTGAAGTGTTCCGACCATTGACACCCCCCTCCCTCCTCCTAACACTTTTCAAAAAGACATGCCTGTAACTTCTTTTCAAATTGAGCGAGACAGATAAAATTTTGTGGGATACCTCGTCTAAGCCCCCATCTAAGCTCCCCACCAAAAATGATTACCATCCGATCAAAACTAAGGGTACTCCCATACAAAGTGAAGCAAAATTCTAACAAATTTCACATTTTTTTCACTTCAAAATTATATCTAAAGTAAATAGAAAAAAAATATCTCTTAGAACGTCATTATAACCGTTAATTGTAGTCTTCTGAATGAGCCTGTCGTCCCTACTCATTATCGACATTCCGAGTAATCGGGGTCTTACTTATTGAAAACAGATCATTTCTTGAACCTCATTGAAATGGTCTCACGTAGACCAATAAATCCTCTAAAACTTCACCGCAGATTCATAAAATAAACAAGAAAATCTGGTGATGCATGAATAGAATAAAATATCGATGGTAAAATTTCATAGTAAATCGATGTAACGGAATACTGCCATTTGACAAAATATAAATCATTTGTTATTCCAATTTTTTTTTAGAAATCTTGCCAGGACTTTCTCTATTGGTCAAGTATTGTTTCAAAGAAGCTCTTTTTACGCATAATGGAAGTTATAAAAATTCGACAAAGCCGCTGAAATAAATTTCAAAAAAAATCCTATCAAAAAGATATGTATTTATTCGTTTTTCAAAATTATTTTGGTATTTTTGGAATGCCTCAAATTGTAAAATATATAAACGATTTCTAGTTTGAAATGAAGTGTTTTCACCTGTACCGTCCGATAGATATAACTTTAGTCTCACTCTCACTTTTATGCGCAAACACGAAAATACTGATTTCCATAATAACAAAAATTTCTGACATCCAGCATTGGACCCCTTCCGAAACCAAATCCTGGCTACGTCCCTATTGTGGAAAAAGGACACCATTTTTTTAGATCACGTAACCTATCAGATTTTTGTGAAACCGTGGCGGATTTGCAAATTTTTCGCCCATAGGCAATCCAAAAACAGAATCACCAGAAGTGGTGAAGTGTTCATTTCCAAATTTGCATATTTGTTGTGGTTCTTCCCTAGTAATCTTCGGATAGTCGAAGGAAAAAGGATATCTGATAGTATTGTTATCGCTTTATTTCACAATACACCTTATTTTACACCTGCTTGATTTATGATAATCAGCAGAGATCATTCGTCACTACACTAAATGATAACGTTCATCGGAAACTGTTATAAAGGGTGGGTCAAATGAGACCTACCAATATTAAACACGACTAACTTTGTTATTATACCTTTTTTAATTGTTTCAACTTTAGCTGCTCATAATTTAGTTCTTAGAATTAATCTTCTTCCTTTCCCCGTTCCTTATACCGCTTCATGGCGTTGCGTCGTTGTTCGTAGAATTAATTAGTTCTTAGAATTAATTTTTTTTTATATACATACTTCTCTTAAGCTATAAGCTTATGTGAAATAACAAATTTAAAAGACAAATTTTGCTAGACACTATTAGACAGCTAAATCAGAATATTCGAGACGAAATACTGAGCATGCGACCGCAGAAACATTACGGGGTTTAATTAAAAACCTACTTAAACGCGTATGTCTTTTCGAGGAATTGGGAGACATTACTCTGATAATTTTTTTTATACTAAATGTTCAATAAAATGAATTTCATATATTAAAAAATAAATAAATAAAGCAAATGGTAATTTCAATAGTTACAAGCGTTTAACATTTGGTCCACCATATTTTCTGAAAAAAATGATAAAAATTCCAAAAAGAAAAATCTGTATCCGTGATTTCCATCTTATCAGTATTGTAATTAGTTTGTCTTTCTAACGATCGTGGCAACTGGTTATCATAACCATCGTAAGCTGCACGGTTTTAAATTTTTACAGCTTTCAGAGTAGGCAATTGGTTGCCAACTTTCAGAGTTGTAAATTTACAACACGCATTTAAAATTACATCAATATATTTAACCCATTTCCAACAAAGATTTAATTTTAAATTCATAGAGGGAAACAAGTCCCATACCCATGTGTAAAATTAAATTTTTTATTTAAAATTAACTTAACGTTAACTCAGCCGTTTATAGGCAATTTCGAGTCAACGTTACAATGCATATAATTTCGGAGTGTATATAATGTTGCAAGCACTATATATTTCCTATCCTCACATGTTCGAAAATTTTGGACCACGCCGAGATTCGATCTTTGGACCTCTAGATTACTAGCATCGTAGAGTGGCGACTCAACCAAGTGCGCCACACAGCGTAGCAGAATACTATCGACAAGATTTACGAAATGTAAAAATGAAATGATGAAAAATTACATTCATTTGATTTAATTTTACATTAAATGATGAAAAATCACAAATCACTTGATTTAATGTTGGTAAAATTACAGTAGCAATGTGATTTCACAATATTTTATTTAAAATTTAATAGTTTTCATTTATTTTAACCTTTTGCTAAAGAAATGTGTAAGATTAAATTTCAAATTTTTTTTTAGCTTTTTTTTTGTAGTAATTTTTACTACACTTTGTGTGGGAAATTCAATAAACTTTTTACTGTGTGGGTATTAAGCGGAACATGCTACTGCTTCAATTTCATAAAAACAATAATTAACATTTAACACGTTTACTGTCTATGAGTCACATGTGTACACAGCGTTCCTCCCCATTTACGTGTATGAATCACATGTGCCCCACGAAACAAAGGAAAAACAGAACATTTTCGGAAGGCAGACATGGTGGTAATGATCAGTCTTCAGCTTTTGACATTTTAAATACGACTGCACAAAATTTTTTAGCGAATGTATTTAATCTTTTTTAAGACAACTATTTCGTACTCATTTAAAATTGCGAAATCGCTTGGAAAGTATTAACTTGAAATTGGAAAACGAGACCGAGGCTAATTTCGGGCTCGAAGAAAAAGTTTTCCCTAGACGAACCTAATTTTCAGATGTTTGTTTGTATGACAGCCCTATGACGTAGTGTTCCGATTCCATCCCTTCCTGGATATGTTTTGAGGATTTACTAGGAACACACTTGGATGGAGTTTGGTTGAGATTGGTTCAAAAAGGAAAAAAAAAATTTCCTACTAGAAGCTATTATTTGGCGGTTGGTTTTTATGACAGCCCTATGACATAGTGTTCCGATTTCATCTGTTCCTGGATATGTTTTCAGGCTATACTAGGAACACATTTGGGTGAAGTTTGGTTGAGATTAGTTTAAAAAGGAAAAAGTTTTTCTTAGGCCGTGTTTTTTTTACATCGGGGGCAGGGTAGCGAGGGTAGCATCCAGGTTAAATTTCAAATTGTCACGTAGGCATTGCCATTAATTTCAAAACATTGCTCAAAAATATTAAAGCCCCGTTTCCACTTTACAAACGCAAAAGTTAAAATGTAATTTTTTTTTAATGAAAACATATTTTTATGTAGGAATCATAATTTTGTTAGAATAAAAATTCGACGAACAACATTTTTAACATGAATTTACAAACAAAAACTGTATTTTCTGCACATACTTGTGTGTTGCATGTAAACTATAACTATACCTTAGAGCTTTTCATTTCAAAACTTAATTTTTGCTAGTCATTGGAAAACGTACTAGAAAATAATTGGGATTGCATACATTTAGGCGAGTTTTGGAAAGCTCATTAAATCTGGATAGCAATATAATTTCTAACCTGAATAAAGTCACAGGTTAGCGTTTGTATGAAAATTACCCCGGATAGTGTAGGTTAGCTAATTAAAAAACACGGCCTTAGAAGATCCTAATTTTCAGTGGTTGGTTTGTATTACAGCTCTATGACGTAGTGTGCCGATTCCATCCGTTCCTGGATATGCTTTGAGGTTTTAATAGGAACACAATTTAATGAAGTTTGGTTAAGATTGGTTCATACATTTGTTAATTTGGCACTTTATAGTCAGTTTTTTTAGGTTATTGGTAGTAATTGTGGCAAGTAAAAGAAAGTTGACTCTGAACTAGGTGGCTTAAACATACCGGTTACCAACTAGCTTTTTTTCTTCAGGTAATTTTGAGTTTTAAATTTCAATTTTAGAACGAATACGAAACAGTTTCAGTTCTATTTGGCAAAACAATTTGCTAAATGAGAATACTGGACAGACAGAGCTAAATAACTGTGATGACGAAGAGGAGAGGAGTCTTTCCTTGAACGTTGCAGAACCTGATAAAATAGTGGAAAACAATAACGATTGCATTATTTTTATAGAAAATGGGCGCGAAGTATTATTGCAACCCTCCAACCATGTAAAAAGTTGCTTGAAATGTTTTGAGGGCATATCCCAAAAAGCAACTGAAACAAACTCAAGAATTTTGTGCCCTTTTTGTAGACAAATAGTTGAATCGTCGATGAAAATATTTTTGTAAAATTTCATTTTTGCTCAAATAAAAAAGTTTGGTATTAAACAGGAAACATGGTTGTTATAAGGACATCAAAGACGCCCTAAAAGCTTAGTTTCGTGATATGCTTACAAAAAATATTTAATATATGCCGATCCACTGGGAGGATTTTTTTTTTTCAAAAGCGAATTAATGTCAACTGATTTTATTTCCCTTTGGCAAAAGGAATTAATGTCAATTGCCATTACTTCCTTTTTAAGACGAAATAACGTCAATTGACATTAATTCGTTTGACGTTATCACACCCCCCTCCCCCCCCATAATAGAATTACTTAATTTGAATTAATATTCTATTACAATTATTTTTTTTAATTTAATTAATTTCTAGTGCACTTTTATTCAATAAAATTGTACCACTGAAATTATACAAAATCCAGGAAAACATCTCCGTAATAGTATGACAAGTAAAACAGGGTACATCTGGATTTTGTCAGTTATATACATATACCATTCGAGACGAAATTTCCGCTTTCAAGCTGAATGTGACCCACATATGCAATATGGATGCCAAAAGCTTGATATATTGAAAGGAGAAAATTAAAAAAAAAAACAAATAGAAAAATTCTAAACATGCATACATATCTCAAAAAAATATTTAGTCCGAAAAGGATATTTTCCGCACAGAACCAATGCGACTCGCAGGTGTAATGACAAGGTGATAGTCGCACAAAACGAAATGCCAGGGATTTTTACCTTTGGGAGTAGCATGGCTAATAAAAAATGTCCTTGTTGACGCCACAGGCTGACATGGGGCAAGATATATTTTTTCAATAGGTTGATTAAGTCAAAATGGAGATTTTTTTCTTAATTACGAATTATGTGAAATGGGCATTTAAGGAAAATTGATTGTTGATTGTTTCATTAATAGAAACGAGCTACATATTTGTAATGAATTTTACACAAATCTTCAAATCATTTTCTATGCGGTTTAATTAAAACCATCTGATTATGTAGTCGCTTCAGTTTCCAATAATTCATTAGAAAAATTTTAAACACATTTCATTTCCAAAATTTCGACGTATTGAGAAAAAAGAAGCATCAATAATTGTCGATGCCTCATTTAGAAAAACAAATTATCTATATCATTATGTCAATTGCCATTACTTCCTTTTTAAGACGAAATAACGTCAATTGACATTAATTCGTTTGACGTTATCACACCCCCCTCCCCCCCCATAATAGAATTACTTAATTTGAATTAATATTCTATTACAATTATTTTTTTTAATTTAATTAATTTCTAGTGCACTTTTATTCAATAAAATTGTACCACTGAAATTATACAAAATCCAGGAAAACATCTCCGTAATAGTATGACAAGTAAAACAGGGTACATCTGGATTTTGTCAGTTATATACATATACCATTCGAGACGAAATTTCCGCTTTCAAGCTGAATGTGACCCACATATGCAATATGGATGCCAAAAGCTTGATATATTGAAAGGAGAAAATTAAAAAAAAAAACAAATAGAAAAATTCTAAACATGCATACATATCTCAAAAAAATATTTAGTCCGAAAAGGATATTTTCCGCACAGAACCAATGCGACTTGCAGGTGTAATGACAAGGTGATAGTCGCACAAAACGAAATGCCAGGGATTTTTACCTTTGGGAGTAGCATGGCTAATAAAAAATGTCCTTGTTGACGCCACAGGCTGACATGGGGCAAGATATATTTTTTCAATAGGTTGATTAAGTCAAAATGGAGATTTTTTTCTTAATTACGAATTATGTGAAATGGGCATTTAAGGAAAATTGATTGTTGATTGTTTCATTAATAGAAACGAGCTACATATTTGTAATGAATTTTACACAAATCTTCAAATCATTTTCTATGCGGTTTAATTAAAACCATCTGATTATGTAGTCGCTTCAGTTTCCAATAATTCATTAGAAAAATTTTAAACACATTTCATTTCCAAAATTTCGACGTATTGAGAAAAAAGAAGCATCAATAATTGTCGATGCCTCATTTAGAAAAACAAATTATCTATATCATTATGTCAATTGCCATTACTTCCTTTTTAAGACGAAATAACGTCAATTGACATTAATTCGTTTGACGTTATCACACCCCCCTCCCCCCCCATAATAGAATTACTTAATTTGAATTAATATTCTATTACAATTATTTTTTTTAATTTAATTAATTTCTAGTGCACTTTTATTCAATAAAATTGTACCACTGAAATTATACAAAATCCAGGAAAACATCTCCGTAATAGTATGACAAGTAAAACAGGGTACATCTGGATTTTGTCAGTTATATACATATACCATTCGAGACGAAATTTCCGCTTTCAAGCTGAATGTGACCCACATATGCAATATGGATGCCAAAAGCTTGATATATTGAAAGGAGAAAATTAAAAAAAAAAACAAATAGAAAAATTCTAAACATGCATACATATCTCAAAAAAATATTTAGTCCGAAAAGGATATTTTCCGCACAGAACCAATGCGACTCGCAGGTGTAATGACAAGGTGATAGTCGCACAAAACGAAATGCCAGGGATTTTTACCTTTGGGAGTAGCATGGCTAATAAAAAATGTCCTTGTTGACGCCACAGGCTGACATGGGGCAAGATATATTTTTTCAATAGGTTGATTAAGTCAAAATGGAGATTTTTTTCTTAATTACGAATTATGTGAAATGGGCATTTAAGGAAAATTGATTGTTGATTGTTTCATTAATAGAAACGAGCTACATATTTGTAATGAATTTTACACAAATCTTCAAATCATTTTCTATGCGGTTTAATTAAAACCATCTGATTATGTAGTCGCTTCAGTTTCCAATAATTCATTAGAAAAATTTTAAACACATTTCATTTCCAAAATTTCGACGTATTGAGAAAAAAGAAGCATCAATAATTGTCGATGCCTCATTTAGAAAAACAAATTATCTATATCATTATGTCAATTGCCATTACTTCCTTTTTAAGACGAAATAACGTCAATTGACATTAATTCGTTTGACGTTATCACACCCCCCTCCCCCCCCATAATAGAATTACTTAATTTGAATTAATATTCTATTACAATTATTTTTTTTAATTTAATTAATTTCTAGTGCACTTTTATTCAATAAAATTGTACCACTGAAATTATACAAAATCCAGGAAAACATCTCCGTAATAGTATGACAAGTAAAACAGGGTACATCTGGATTTTGTCAGTTATATACATATACCATTCGAGACGAAATTTCCGCTTTCAAGCTGAATGTGACCCACATATGCAATATGGATGCCAAAAGCTTGATATATTGAAAGGAGAAAATTAAAAAAAAAAACAAATAGAAAAATTCTAAACATGCATACATATCTCAAAAAAATATTTAGTCCGAAAAGGATATTTTCCGCACAGAACCAATGCGACTCGCAGGTGTAATGACAAGGTGATAGTCGCACAAAACGAAATGCCAGGGATTTTTACCTTTGGGAGTAGCATGGCTAATAAAAAATGTCCTTGTTGACGCCACAGGCTGACATGGGGCAAGATATATTTTTTCAATAGGTTGATTAAGTCAAAATGGAGATTTTTTTCTTAATTACGAATTATGTGAAATGGGCATTTAAGGAAAATTGATTGTTGATTGTTTCATTAATAGAAACGAGCTACATATTTGTAATGAATTTTACACAAATCTTCAAATCATTTTCTATGCGGTTTAATTAAAACCATCTGATTATGTAGTCGCTTCAGTTTCCAATAATTCATTAGAAAAATTTTAAACACATTTCATTTCCAAAATTTCGACGTATTGAGAAAAAAGAAGCATCAATAATTGTCGATGCCTCATTTAGAAAAACAAATTATCTATATCATTATGAATCGGGATAATTAACAAGATTTTGATGTGTGTCTCATATAAGCATGACTGCGAGGTCATCTTTTCGAGCAACATATGTGATTTATTCTGGCGCAGACAGATAATCTCGCTCATATGTGCAGTGTACCCAGTAGATTGAAGGGCTGTGCTTTATGCATTTCAATGTCCCCGAAGAGATTTTTGATCGCTTGTTAAAAACAACATGGATTACATATTTTGAGAAACAATAACAGATGCTATGCTGTAACGATGTTTAAAAAAAATAAACGTACCAATGTTTAAACTTTGAGCGATTTGTTTAGATTAATTCTGTTTTAATAGACATTTGATGGGAAACGCGTAGACTTACGGGAATTACATTTTTTTATGCTTAAAATATCATTCCCTTTCATTTAAATTTTGGGCGCTTTTACATTTCCTGAACTGATCCATGATTGTTTGGACAGAGTCGGTAAAGGGTTTTAGATTGTTTTTGGCATCTTGTATTATTGTTTAAAAATGTTGATAATGTTCATAATTGCCGTTCGTATATTTTTTTTAAAGAAAATAGTAGGGCTACCACCGTTTGGCAGGACAACTATATTAAAAGGCAGGACGGAAAGGAGGACAACCAAAAAACAAATGGCTAAGAAACTTAAACTAATAATATTTGTCAACAATATCTTTGAGATTTTTTTGCTATGGTTCTTTTCAGTGCAATTTGAACAGAGGAACATTTTATTCCATGCCCTTACTTCTTCTTCGATAATTACTTGCATAAGTATTTTCTAATAAAATTTTGTCAAAAAGTATAGCTGCATGTAGCCGCCCACTATCAGCCATATACAGGGTGTCCCAAACCCTAAAGATAACCCGGTAACCAGTGATAACGCATTTAGTATCCGTTACGGGAAAAATATTTTTTTAAAAAATCAGTCGCCTTTTTTTTTAGTTATCTGTAATTAAAGAAAAATCGAAAAAAAACCAGACTTTGCTGTTATTTTCAATCAAATGCAAATCTTAATATGTCTCAAATTTTCTTAAATATTAAAAAAAAATCAGTCGCGTTCTTTTACAGTTATTTGTAATTAAAGAAAAATTTAAAAACACAGAACTTACTGTCATTTTTCATCCACTGTAACTGCAAATCTTAATATTTCTCAAATTTTCTTCTGGCTCTGCAACAGCAGCAAATTGCTCTATTACCTTCTTCTTCTTCTTTATGGCACGATAGCCCGACGTCGGGCCTTGGCCGCCTGGATTGAAGACCTCCAATTGTCGCGGTCACGCGACCTTGTCCTCCAGTTCCGAAAGCCTAGCATCTGGTGGGCGTCCTCACATACAGAATGCTCCCATCGGGCTCTCGGTCGTCCACGCAATCTGGCTCCGTCCACTCGTTGCGCGTTCATCACCTTTTTGGGCATGCGATCGTCGTTCATCCTTTGTACATGTCCCGCCCATTGCAGTCGCTGCAATTTCACGATCTTCGACACCTGTAGCTCATCATACAGCTGATACAACTCAAGGTTGTACCGGATGCGCCATTCACCTCGTTCACGAACGACCCCGAAGATTCTTCGGAGAACCTTTCGCTCGAATGTGTCCAACAGGTGTTCAGAGTTTTGGGTTAGGGTCCATGCCTCGCAGCCATAGCATAGCACAGGTCGGATTATGGTTTTATATACGTGGAGCTTCGTCTTCCTGTGCACCAGCTTCGAATTCATAATTTGGAGGACCGCAAAATAACACTTATTAGCTAGTTGTATCCGTCGCTTTATCTCATCTGTTTCGTTGGCGTCCTTTGACAAATTGCAACCCAGGTAAGTGAAGTTGTCTACATATTCTATATTGAGGTCCCCCACTGTGATGCTTGAATTTACTGGCGTTCTAGTTTTTGATTGCATCATGACCTTGGTTTTAGATTCGTTGATATGTAGTCCAACTTCTTTGGCGGCGTTATTGAGATTATGCAGGAGGATTTCTGCATCACCCAATCTTCTAGACATGATGTTGATGTCGTCGGCGTAAGCTACTAGTTGAGTCGACTTAATGAGTAGCGTTCCGCTGCTGTCCAAATTCATGGCTCGAATTACATACTCCAGAGCTAGGTTGAAGAGCGTCGGCGCCAGCCCGTCGCCTTGCTTGAGTCCAGTACGAGTTTCAAATAGGTCAGTGAGTCTGTTCTGTACTCTGACCTGCGAGACGGCATTAGTCATCGTCATCCTTATGAGTCGCACTAGCTCTATTACCTACATTTCGAAAAAATAACTGTTTTGTTTTGAGAGAAATGTTACCTACTGGAACCGAGAGATCAAATTCATCGTTTCGTCTAAGCTCAAATAACTGTACTGTAAAAAAATGAACCGGGATCTTCCGGCAAGTAATTTTAAAAGTTGGCGCATAGTCTTTAGTTTTCATAACGGTATGACGTTTGCTTCAATATTCCCGATTGGAGCCAGAAGATTTTTTTCAAAAACATGCGCATAGTCTCTAGTTTTCATAACGGTATGACGTTTGCTTCATTATTCCCGATTGGAGTCAGAATATTTTTTTAAAGACCTGATACCATGGCATTTTTTACCCAAAAATTGCAACACTCAAAATATCAAAAGACCTCTGAACCCCCTCCAGGTGTCTTTCGATATTTTGAGTGTTGCAATTTTTGGGTAAAAAATACCATGATTTCAGGTCTTTGAAAAAATATGAATCCAATCGGAAATAAAGAAGCAAACGTCTTACTGTTATGAAAACTAGAGACTATGCGCCAACTTTTAAAATTACTTGCTGGAAGATCCCGGTGCAATTTTTTACAGTACAGTTATTTGAACTTAGACGAAACGATGAATTTGATCTCACGTTTCCACAAAGAAGGTCATATTTCTCTCAAAACAAAACAGTTATTTTTTCAGGTTGGGGTGTAGGTAATAGAGCATTTTGTTGCTGTTGCAGTGCCAAATTTTTTTTTAGAAATATCAAGATTTGCAGGTACAGTGAATGAAAAATGACAGCAAGGTCTGCGTTTTTTAGATTTTTCTTTAATTAAAGATAACTGACAAAAAAAACGCGACTGATTTTTTTTTAATATTTTTTCCCGTAATTGACACTAAATGCGCTATCGCCGGCTACCGGGTTATCGTTGGGGTTCGGGACACCCTGTATAACTGTTCGCAGGGATTTTAATTCCATTCTCTTGCCAGATTGAAAGTTTGTGTTCGCATTGCAGAATAAGGATGATATGATATTCATTTAATTTTTCTTTTTTTGTACATTTCTAGGGCGTATAAGTGTGGTTTTCATAAAATTAGTCTGCCATTTAGTGAAATTCCGATTAGAAGTCCAAAAACAACAGGTTAGGATCGAAAAGGCTGGACCATTATTCATAATGCATATTTTTTTAGCAAATGCTTTTAGGCCGTCATACACACGGTCAATCCGAATCCATTTTTTGGAATTTCGTTGTGTCAAAATCGTATCAAATGTCAAAAAGTATGAATTTGCCAGAACGAAGAATCAAAAAAATGGATTCGGACGCTTCGTGTGTGGGCGGCCTTACAGTGGCGCAATTGCTACTATTAGAGCTGTTAAAACATTGAATGTCCAAACAAATTTGCCTGTGGTGTTGAGTATACATTTATTTATGGATTACTATAAATTCTTCCTGTCGAGAGTTTAAGTCCTCTCTTGGAAATTTATTGATAAACTGCATCTTATCCATACAATACTCTTATGTATGTATGCGTAAAAAAGTAGTGGATCAGTGAAATCCTATATTTTCCCTGCTTGTTAGCCTAAAAATAGAAACTGCCGAAATTAATTAGAATTTAGAATTATTATTATGTTATAATAAATTTAACGTTTAGCTTCAAATATACATTAATTGTCTAGCTAGCCAAAACTTTGAACTTCACTGATGTATCTACTAGTTTTATACATCTTGAGCATCAGATACAATTAAGCCATGGCAAATTTCCAAAATCAACTGTTGCCTCAATGTATCGTAGATGTTCGTCAAAGAGAAATTATTCCCAACACTATACTTTCAGGATGTTTATATGTACATACTGTACAATCGCAACGAAACAAGGCATAATTAACTTAAAAAATAGTGTCAAAATTAGTGCAAACAGAATATGACCCTGAGCATATTCAGATGTCCATCAAGAATTTTTGAACAATACCATGCTAAATTTAGCGGCTCTCGACTGTATAGTTTCAAGGTGAGAATTATGAGAACAATCACCGGCTACCGTAGCTATTCATAGACAATTTAAGAATTTTCAAAATAAATTTATTATTGTATTCAAATATGTACCTGTCATCATCAATATAATATTTGAAATAACTGCCAAATTAAATCCAGTGAAATTCCACATTTTAGCCATATTCGTCCAATATTTTAGGAGTAAATGTACGTCAAAGAGAAAACACTATATCACCATTCACTTCACTTCGCTTAGAGACGCACGATTTCTAAGATGCATTAATTAACTAAAAACACTCATAAATTAACACTCTAAAAAATAACATTAAACAAATTTTCGCTCGAACAAATTTCAGAGTCTTCCCGTCGCACAATTTAAACGTTACGCGCCAAATGCTCAACTGAGTGGCCGTTGACCAAATCGCTTCCACTTCGCTCAGCCAACAATTCCTCGGTTGCACCGGAAGACCAATTCCATATCCCACATATGAAATCGCGTTGAGTTGTGTACGCGAGCATGCGAGTACAATACGATGCCAAGCGAATTCAGGATCGTATGAAATTTGTGACTTGTGCTTGCGATACATCGCGTCGTGCGGTACCGCAGTCAAAAACGCATGAAAATACCACCGAAGCGTGAATGGCATTAGGGGAGACATGAACGTGTAGAAAATTCATTCTGTTATAATAATTTTGCTTTGAATGTACACATATGCATGCATGGAGATATTTGTAACTCGCTTCAGGATATAGGATATAGGTATAAATAAAGCGTTAGGATACGATGCTACATTGAAGAAAACGTATCAAGGAACGTTATATAACGAGTTTCAAATAAATAATACATTGAAGAAGGCTACAATTTTTTGGAGAGATAATAATAATAAAGATATTTTGTTTTTAATGTTTAATTAAAAAAAAATATCATGTCTGTAAATCTTTATTTTTTATGTATTAAATGAAATATAAATTAAAGGGATTTTGAAATGTTAGTTATTTACATACTGACAAATATCTGCCATGATTCTGAACAGGAGCTATATTCAAACCGCATAAATCATAGAAAATGAAAGCTTTGATTCTGATGTTATACCATAAAGTAAGAAATTGGAATTGAGATGGAACTTCATATAACATTAAAACCTACTGAACAACATTTTACCTTTGAGTGTGTGCTGTATGTAACGTGTATATACAGAAGATATCTTCCTGTATGTACACGTTACATACAGCACACACTCAAAGGTAAAATGTTGTTCAGTAGGTTTTAATGTTATATGGAGTTCCATCTCTATACCAATTTCTTACTTTATGGTTATACTACACAACTCGTTCACGGCCAATAAAATAAACGTTTCGCTGTATTCGATTGACCAGCTTTACATTTTTTTTTTTAGTAAAGGCGGGGCATGTACAACGGATGGACGATAATCGCATGCCAAAGAAAGTGATGAACGCACAACGAATTGACGGAGCGAGGTTGCGTGGACGACCGAGAGCTCGCTGGGAGAACTCCGTAGGTGAAGTCGCCCACCAGCTGCTGGGCTTCCGAAACTGGAGGACGAGGTCACGTAACCGCGACAATTGGAGGTCAACGATTCAGGCGGCCAAGGCCCGACGTCGGGCTATCGTGCCACATTGATGATGAAAGGCTTTTACTTTTTTCATCGAGCAACATCCAGCCTAATTACTTTAACTTAGTTTTTTCTTATCCTAAAAATTAATCAATGTATATGCCCCTTAAAAGCCTTTCTCAAATATCTAGGCGCATGCCATATCGTCGTCTTCAATGCATGCACTTCACTTACATATGCCTATGTTCATATGTACATATAATGATGAAAATGTTAGGAAGGACACAATAACAAAAGAGAGGTCACACTTGGCTGCATGCATACGTAGGATGCATGTGCATGTATGATGTGTGCATGACTTCGTTTCCAACGGACTTCTATACTTCTTGCATAGAGCCGTTGAAGATCTTGATCACGGGCCGGAACGACTTATAAAAAGGTGCACAAAAGAAATGACCAGTTTGAATAAATTCAAACGTATCGGAACTCGGAAGAAAAAAAAACAACATGCCGCATAAATACAAGTGATCATACTATATGTGCGTCCGCA
Organism: Microchrysa polita; assembly: GCA_949715475.1. Classification (NCBI taxonomy): domain Eukaryota; kingdom Metazoa; phylum Arthropoda; class Insecta; order Diptera; family Stratiomyidae; genus Microchrysa; species Microchrysa polita. The sequence continues at coordinate 124,249,472 of OX454415.1, read as the reverse complement.
AATGTGGGGGTGGCTCTGGTCTGGACACAAATTCCGGTCACCACATATATGTGTACGCGTACGAAATAATTCTTTGCAGGAGGCTTTCGTTGATTTTATGTTAGGTATTGTGACTCATTTTCATTGATATATGATGATCCCTTCGTGATTCGTTGGGGATGCATGTTCATGAAATGATTCTATACATGCGAGTATTCCATTAAAAAGATACCGAAACACATCTATTTCCGCTTGGCATTAAAATTATTGTATTCAACAGTAGGAGACGACATGGATCAACTAGTGCTATTCATTGGAACTGGGGGTTACTCACCCACATTTGTGTTAAATATGATCAAGTGAATAGTGTGCAAACGCAGATCATATTGCACACATGTGACGTGAAATATGTACAATAGTGTATTCTCAATTATGTATGTTTGTTTTATATGTAATTTCTTCGAATTTCGCTTTTTTTTATAAAAATATCATGAATATATAGGGTGTCCCATAAGTCAACGTCAAGCCGAAACTGGTTGGTAGATCTTATACATAAATCTTAATATTTCTCAAATTTCCTTTTTGAACTATAACACGGCAACAAAGTGCTCTAACAATTGCAGCCCAACCCGAAAAGTATCTGTATTGGTTTTGAGAGAATTCGAATCTTTTTTTTTTGTGGAATTGATTGATCAAAATCGTTGTATCATTAAAGTTCAAATAAACGCGCAACCATTTAGCGTTCAATTTAGATGGACCTTAAGGTATTCGTGTCAAATGCTTGAACTATAAAATAAATAACAGGCGCGACAATCCAACATTGGACTAAGGCCGCAGGATGTGTTAGTGACATCCTATTTCCAAGATCTTATCTGCTTTTTGATGAGGTAATGAGATCAGCATCACGCTCAGCAGTGTTATTTATCCCCATAAATGGGTACTCGTTTAAAGCGCAGTATAGACCTCGGGCGGAATGAAAATTAAATTTTTGTCCGCTGCGATTTTTCAATGAAAATGCATGCTTACTGTCGTGGAACATGTCGGAAATGATGGGGAATTCCATAAGCTACAATCCGAATATGGTTCCAAAATTTTTCTCGGCCATTTTATGTATTATTTTTCGATTCCCCGGTATTTCACCGTGGAAAATATCTAATGACGGGGGAATCGAAAAATAATACATAAAATGGCCGAGAAAAATTTTGGAACCATATTCGGATTGTAGCTTATGGAATTCCCCATCATTACCAAAATGTTCCACGACAGTAAGCATGCATTTTCATTGAGAAAATCGCAGCGGACAAAAATTTCATTTTCATTCCGCCCGAGGTCTATTCAGGCCTTAACATCTGAAGCCCCGGATAGAGTTCGAGCGGAATGAAAATGAAACGGTAATGAACCGGCATAAAAACCGTGGTGAATTTAAAATTTTAGCTTCGAAAATTGCTACAAAGGCGTTTTACGTCCTAAATCATCTTAAAAATAACTAAAAAAATAATTTCCCCCTTGTCCGAATGCATTTTCAACGTGAAAATGAGTCGATTCTGTAGCATATTCTCACCGCCGTCTATATATTAAGGCCGCAATGTAGACTCGTAAACGTCAAATCCGCAGTTGAAATTGCATTGCATTGTTGTTGCCTCTTATGACATTGTTGTTGTTTGCCCGTGTTCGACGAACAATTCAATACGGATCCATGACGTCATTGTACAGCTGAGTTGCGGCTATGATATATCTAGATGGCGTTGATATTCTCCGTCGGGCGTGGTGAGTTTTGCAAACGTCATTCACTGTCCACGACGAGTTCATCGCGGAAATTATCTAATGACCGGGGAATCGAAAAATAACACATAAAATGGCAGAGAGAAATTGTGAAACCATTCTCGGATTTTAGTTTATGGAATTCCCCATCATTTACCACATATTCCACGACAGTAAGTATGCATTTTCATTGAGAAAATCGCCGCGGACAAAAATTTCATTTTCATTCCGCCCGAGGTCTATTCAGGCCTTGAGTGAGATCATAGTCTGTCACAAGCTCGTGAGTTTGAAAAACACAATGGAACACGGTGAGATTCGAACTACTACTTGAAATATAAGGTACGTTTTATTGTGTTTATCCCGTGCAGGTTTGGGTAGAACTTCATAGGTACGTTTTATTGTGTTTATCCCGTGCAGGTTTGGGTGGAATTTCATATAAAAAAATGACACTTACCCTGGTTAAGTTCACGCGTGCTACTACCCTACACGGGATAGAGCTCAAATGTAGATGTCGGACGCATAGGGGAAATATGAGGGAATTTGTTTTTTCAAACCAAATGTGAGAGTTTTTCTCATCAGGAGAAAAGATTTTGCAAAGAGATAATCATCTTTTGTGATCAAATCCACCACATCTAAAAAATAAGCCGACAAAGGTGAATCAAAGATGCGCAAAAAGTGTCAAATGTCAGCTGTTTGGTCTTAACCGGCATGTTACCCGCGATCGTTTTTTTCGAGTCAGATTTACCCGCGATGCGATTAGGATAAACATTTTACAGGGTACGACTGTAAGAGTAGAGGTTCGTTTTTTACTACATCCCGTGTAGGTTTGGGTAACGAAACTTCATATAAAAAAATGACAGGTGGGTCAGCTGGCATTTTTTTTATATGGAGTTTCGTCACCCAAACCTACTATTATGCGTCCGCCATCTACATTTGAGCTCTATCCCGTGTAGGGTAGTTGCACGTGTGAAATTTACCTGGGTAAGTGTAATTTTTTTATATGAAGTTCTACCCACCCAAGTAACAATTTCATTCCTATAATACTTCGTAAAATATTCTCTTCTAGCATTAATAGGGGCACTTTACAGGGTATAACCACTGAATAACAGTCCAATAATGGCATTTGGCGCCGTTTTTCAATCCAATAGAACCTTATTGTAGCACTAAATTATGCTTTAAAAAGGCGTACGTCATTTGCTTTATATCATCATTTTCTGCCATTGAACGAATTTGCAAAAAAAAATAGAAAAACAAAATTTCCCTTTCCGCTGGCATCGAACCAATGTCTGTTGATTGCCCGTCCTACACGCTACTACTCAGCTAACCTCACATATGGTCGGCATTGCTCGGAAACACTACACCCAAGCAACAATTCGTTTGCTTTAAAGAAGCACTCCATACTGTAGCAATCATATGGTACCACGAAATTCATTTATCGTGTGACATCGCCTAAAGTAATATTTTGATCCGATAAAACATCCTTAAAGTATTTTCCGGAAAGCTTCCCAAGTAACAATTTCATCCCTATAATACTTCGTGAAATATTCTCTTCTAACGACAATAGGGGCACTTTATAGGGTATAAACACTGAATAATAGTCCAATAATGGCATCTGGCGCCGTTTTTTGATCCAATAGAACCTCGTTGTAGCACTGAATTACGCTTCGAGAAAGACATACATCAAGTGTTATGTCATCATTTTCTGTCATTTTCTCGCGATTGCAAAAAAAAAGAGAAAAAAAATATTCCCGCAGCCAGCGTCGAACCAGCGACTGTCGTACGCCAGTCCGACGCCCTAACCACTCGGCCAACCTCACATATAGATAACATTGCTCGTAAACACTACAAGTGCTCGACACTTCTTTATCGACCCTTCTCCTTTGCACCTTCTTCTTTATATGTCAATCAGTTGAAGCTAATTAAATTCACACATTCTTCAATAAAATACAGACATTTTCTGCGCTGAGATTATCTTAATTGATTCATAAGCTAACAAGGAGTGGGGATATGTTGGTTTCAAGCAATATTTCAATGAATTCAATTCAAGAAACGTGGTATTCCAGAGCACTTCATAAGTGTCAATTCATTAAATCACAAAGTCCATCCTTCTATAAAACTACGGTTAACAATTTATTGGATGACCATACGAATGTCACACTACAAAAATGACACCTACTGTGCTATAGAAGAATATAATGCATGTGTGTGAGTTAACTTAGAGAGACCATTGCATGTGTGTGGTGTATCATCCAATAAACACAAGAGTGGAGTATTTAAAGGAGTAGGTTTTTATGTTAACGTTTAGAGACAGTTTTATCGAAGTTTTATACCACCATCTTTAAATTTATTCCATAATGATGATATAAGCTTTCCGGAAAATACTTTAAGGATGTTTTATCGGATCAAAATATTACTTTAAGCGATGTCACACGATAAATGAATTTCGTGGTACTATATGATTGCTACAGTATGGAGTGCTTCTTTAAAGCAAACGAATTGTTGCTTGGGTTATATCATCATTATGGAATAAATTTAAAGATAGTGGTATAAAAGGGTGTTTTATCGGATCAAAACATTACATTAAGCGTTGTCACACGATAAATGAATTTCGTGGTACTATATGATTGCTACAGTGTGAATTGCTTCTTTAAAGCATACGAATTGTTACTTGCTCAAACCTGCACGGGATAAACGCAATAAAACGTCCCTATTATTTACGTTCGTGGCCAGCTGCTTTGATTTTAATTATCTGTTCTCTACCCAACAAAATCTACTGTCTGTCTGGTCTACCCGGTCTACCAGTATAAAGAAGAAGAACATTTGTTGATAACTTTGTGAGGTTAGTTTCGTATTTCATCGTTTCGTCCAACCGCGTTTATTTACATCCCGCCGATGGCTTCGCAGGATCTTTTATCTGATCAAGGACTAAGACTGGATGGCCGAAGAGCCCATGAATTGCGGAGAATACGATGCAAGTTAGGTGTTTTCAGTCAACCCGATGGAAGTGCGTACTTGGAGCAGGGCAATACTAAGGTGCTGGCAGCCGTTTATGGACCACATCAGGTAGGTTGTTGATAGGTTCTCTGTATACTTTTCTACAATTTTCCGCAATTTCTGTAGGCACAATCTAAGAAAAGCAATCACAGTGAGGTAATCGTCAATTGCCAGTACAGTATGGCCGTCTTCTCGACCGGTGAACGTAAAAATCGACCAAGAGGAGATCGCAAGTCTCAGGAAATGACTATTCACCTGCAACAGACGCTCCGTGCAGCAATTAAAACTGAATTGTACCCCAGATCACAAATTGATGTTTTCATAGAAGTATTGCAGGTAACGCTTGATCAAGTAAAAATTGTTTCACTCAGAATTAACACTTTTTCCTCGTAGGCCGATGGAGGCAACTATTGCGCTTCCGTCAATGCAGCCACCCTGGCTCTTATTGATGCAGGCATATGTCTAAAAGAATACGTGTGCGCCTGCACTGCATCGCTTGGCAACGGAAATGTTCCACTGATGGATGTTTCACATTTAGAAGAAATGTCAGGTGGAGCTACGCTTTCGGTTGCTTCGCTACCCAGTTCCAATAAAATTGCATTCATGGAGATGTCACAGCGATTTCATTTGGACCACTTGCCCAAGGTCCTAGACCATGCACTGCAAGGCTGTCAGCAAATTATGAGCATTCTGGATAAGGCTGTGAGAGAGCACTTGGCCTTAATGGGTTCCGCTTCGGATTGGGGAAATATCGCTAAATAAAAAAAAAATCGTTCTAGCTAAACATGTATTTTATTGCTACGACTTATTCTCTTCCATGCTATTTATCATTTGCAGCAGACATGCCTTACGATCGGCCAGCACCAATTGATTGATGAGCCCTTCCAACGACTCGCCGCCCTCCAGGAAGCCCTTAAGATTGTGCAAAGTACCACCTTTCAGACGATGATCCGTTACTCGGTCTTGAATGAAATTATACGTTCTTATCTTTTCATTTCGATTACTTGTCCCTACTTGCGCTTTTCGTGTTGCATTCTTTGAATCTTCCTAAAATAAAGAGGAGATTAGTGGAGAGAAATTAATTTGAAAATCTTTGCTATTACCTGAGCCTGCATGCTGCGCTCAATTAATTTCGTTTGTAGCTTCTTCATGGCAATTTCCCTATTCTTAACTTGTGAGCGATCTGTCTGACATTCCACTACGGTTCCTGTTGGTATATGTGTGATCCTAACGGCACTGTCCGTTGTATTCACATGTTGTCCACCCGCGCCGCTGGCTCGTTTCGTTTCCACCCTTAAGTCTTTCTCGTTTATGATCATTTCAATGTCGTCTGGACGGGGAATGACGGCGACAGAAATGGTGCTAGTGTGAATGCGTCCCGACTTTTCAGTAGCAGGCACTCGTTGGACACGATGAACTCCGCCTTCGTGCTTCAAAAATTGGTAGGCATTCTCGTCTTCAATAAGTACAGTGGCATGACGTAGACCTGATTAAAAGCATTTTAAAATTTGTTCCGACAACACAGTTGAGTGGAGCTGCTTACCACCAATGTCTGAATCGTCCGCATGGATAACTTCATAGCTCCAGCCTTTATGATCGAAAAAGTTTATGTACATTTCAAACAAATCGTTTGCGAAAAGCATCGCCTCTTGGCCACCAACGCCGGCCGAAATTTCGAAGAATAACGAAGAGTAGTTTTCACTGTTGTCAAGGGTGAGAAGTTGCTTCATGATGTTTTCATTAAGATTCGATAACAAATTTAGATAGACCTAAAATACAAACGTAAAATGAATGTTAAATGTTTCCAATGAAGATTGGGACTCTTACCGCTTTTTCTTCTTTGATAAGCTCTTTCATATCAGGATCCTTTTCATTTTCAATATCCTCCAACGAATTCATATTCTTCATGACACAATCTCGTTGTTCAAAGGCTGAAACAACCTCGGAGAGCTGGCGAATTCTTTGCAGTTTGGAAGGCTGTAGTCCTGCACCAAGCGTCTTTAAATTGTAAAACTCCTGTCGAAGGCTTTGCAAATACTTGCAAACGAACTCATTTTCAATCGAAAGGTTCTCCTCGGTGACAGCCTGTCGCGCAACACTTTCTGTGTGGATTTGTCCCAGAAACTTATGTTTTCGAACTCCTCGTAGAAGAGATCGAGATAATAAGCGAGAGGTGAAGGACATGTTAATCTTTAGATGGGAATTTTGAAGATGGAAATTGACACTGGTACTTGGTGGAGCAACTTATAAGTGCACAAAAAAATGCGATGTCCCCTATATGTCAGATATATCAGCTGATATGCTTCTTCTTTTTCTGTGTTCTAAATGGAGTTGCGCTGCGACCGTTTTAGCGGTATACGTGAATAGTAAGTAGACAATGGGTGAGGTTATAAAACACAACGTTCGCGTAACGTTTCGCGTTTTCCGAAACGTTTCCTATTGTGTTCTGTAAACGCATAGATCCGGATCAGACTTGGTGTTCCCATCGCCATCTCTCAAAAAGTGACAAATGTGACAATTGACACATCACAGCTGATACGTTTTGCTCGAAAATTAAAATTTCCAGTTTTAAACGAGATGCAGATACATTTTACATTGATTATAAATAGTTTAATAAATAAATGAGGGCGGAAATGCACGGTTCGACGGCAGATTGTAAATTTCTGTCAATCAATCAAGCTATGCCTCGCAAGGGGGCGCTTAGGGGATCTGTTTGTAGGGAGAAGTTTCTGATCCGTAACGGCCGGTTGATTTGAAACGTTGCGCGAAACGTTGCGCAACGTTGTGTTTTATAACCTCACCCAATAACCGCAAAGTTCCGTTAAGGGATTCCCGTGAGACTAACATCATTTATTTCTATTTTGGAACTTCCGATGGCCAAAGGGTGTGACGGTGGTCGGGGTCACTGATGATATCGCGGTTGTTCTTTTTACATTGAACCCAGAATATGCTGAAGAGTAAACCAGTAAGCCAATCACAACTATAAAAATGTGGCTGCAACCAGTACTGCTGAGCAACATACGGTGGATGTTCTTGGGGGAATATAATAGATTCAACGCTGAGTTTCAAAGAACATGTACATACATAATATAAAATATGTATGGGGAAAAGGCGACCAACCATTGCGTTCGCTAGGAATCGCCATCCACCATTATTTCCCCAAGTCGTATTTCAATCAATACGATGTGGAACTCCAACCCTTAGCTAAAAATATGTCGGAGAAATATATCAGTCCACATTTATGGACGAGCAAATTTTAGGGATGAAAAAAAATGAGGACCAAAATAGGTAAGTACAAGGACAAACGAATCAGATTGACTAAACTTAAAAAGTTACCTTCAGAACAGAAAAATAGTCTACGCAACTGAACAGTAAACCTGCGGCCGCACAAACACGGCGATTCCATGTACTCGAATCCATTTTTGATTGTTGGAGTAAAACGGATCTTAGTTCTGTCTAATGAAGCCATCCACAGGCAGATTTGGACTTTAATCCAATAAATTCCATGATTTTGTCGTGTATGTGCGGTCTTAGTGGACTTTACCTTAATTCCACTTCAATTACACGATTTAGGGGGCCAAAATCTTATCAACTAAAAAATGAGTCTCAGCACTGCCAACTAGATAGACAGGCCAATCTGCAGAAACCTTGGTTCTATTCGAGTTTAGCCGAATCCAATGGAGTCCACGATTTAGTTCCCTCTAACCACTGAGTTAGCATGCCGTTTGTTCAAAACGCCAGAGAAAGCAAACCTGAACATCAACAGCTCTGTGCGATTTTCTCGATAGGCTTATTGAGGCTATTATTAACTAGTGCGCAAAAAAAATAAAAAAGCACATATTGATTGATTTGATCGACTTCTAGCATCTTGTTCAAACGTTCAGTTCAACCCGTGTCTTCGAAATATTTAAACCACATTTTAATCAAACATATTTGTAATTAGAAAACTATCCAAAAGCAAAAAGTCGCTTAGTTTTAACGCAGATCTTGACGTTCACTATTCAAGACTTCAAAAGAACACAGGTAGTATAGTAAAATTAGCTCTAGACCCAAACATAAAAAAAAGAGAAAAATTTGGATGCCAAAATTTTACATACTTTCTCCCCTGTATGCTATGTAAAAAATTACACTCGTTTGTGCGGCACGTTAAGGGGGGGAGGGGTGACAAAGAGGAGATTTTTTCCGCAAATATCTAGAAAACTATTTGTCTGATCAAACGTACACATAACATCAAATCATACTTCTTTACGTACAATAAATCGATTCACAATTTAAGAATGTTTTTCTATATAACTACCACTCTAAATAACACTTTTCAATTAACATTTTTAACAATTTGCGCACTACGCTATTGTACATACCGAAATGGTAACACCGAAAACGAAACGAAAATGACACAAACCCCGCCCTGGTGCCATTTTTGTTTAAAAACAATGGATGCTCGGTGTTACCATTTCGGTATGTACAATAGCGCAGTGTGCATAATCTTAAAAATTTCAATTGAGATTATTATTTTATTATTTAGAGTGGTTGTTGTTATATAGAAAAGCGTTCTTTAATTGTCGATAATCGTTTTATTGTACGTAAAATAGTATGATTTGATGTTATGTGTTGAAGACAATCCATTTGTGGTCAGGAAAATAATATTACACGGCAACTCCAATGTAAATGAAAATTTACACGACCATTTCGTGGACAATACGACATTTTGCATGCATTTTTTTTATGTTCACTTGCGTGAAGATCCACTTGGAGACGAAAAATGTTGATAGTTTGTGTCTTTTACATAATTTTCTATAATACGTTAATATAACGAATATGATCTTCATCCTCAATAAACAAATATGAAGTGCTTGTGCTTGTTCACGGGGCATTTCCAGTTTTAGATGGAGACTCCACCCATCTCGACCCAGTACTGAAAACGGTCAATTTGTGTGCTTGTAGCGGGAGAGTGGAGGTGGACTATTTAGGAGGAGATTTTTTTTACATTTAAGAAAGAGATCGAATCGTTAAGCTAGTTAGTCTATTCATTCTTATGGATTGAAATGATGCTAAGGGGAAGGCTTCGATTATTCAGTATCTTCCTGTATGTACACGTTATTTACAGTACACACTCAAAGGTAAAATGTTTTCCAGCCGATTTTAATTTTTTATTTATTTATTTATTTAATACTTAATATTACAAAACGGGAATAAATTCCCAAAACATGTAATGTAAAGAATTCAAAGTAAGGAAAATAAGTATAAAGGAAAAATAAACTTATAAAAGTAAAGAAAAAAAACAAAGAAAAGGAAAAAAAAAATAAGTTCAAACTACAATTCAAAAAGTTAAAATAATAAAAAAACAATTAAAATTCAAAAAGTTAAATGAAAAATAATTAAAGTTTTTGTAGCAAGGTGCTTTTTAAAGAAAAAAAAGAAGAAGGCAACGGACCAATCTCCAATCGGTCGTAGTTTCTCATAGCTCTAAGTAACGGAGAGTTTTTATAAATAGAGAGTGAAGATTGAGGAGGATTGAAAATTGCAACTGATCGAGTGTTGTAAGATGGAAACCGATATTTTATATCTTCTATGAGTGATGAAGTAGTAAGACCCTTGCATAACCTGTAAAGGAAACACTGGTCAAGACAGTCTCTTCTTTTACTTAGTGATGGTAGATTTAGGAAATTAAGCCGATCTTGATAAGGCCTATAAGCCAAGTTAAATTTAAACAATAAGGTTCTAGAAAACTTTCTCTGAACTTTTTCTAATGCATCACGAGAAACAGAAGAATAAGGAGACCAAACTACCGAGGCGAATTCTAATATGCTGCGTACTAGTGTCACAAATAAGTTCACACAAGTATTAATAGATTGAAAGCTAGAGGAGCACCGTAAAACGAACCCAGCTAGTTTCGACGATTTGCTAATAATCGACGAGTAGTGATCAGTAAAACGTAATTTACAATCAAAAAACAACCCCTAGATCTGTAACCGTAGAAACACATTGGAGGGGAATGGAGTTAATTTGGTATTGAAAAATTAAAGGAGTAGATTTCAGCGAATATACCATAACGGAGCACTTAGAAATATTAAGATCCAGCTCGTTAGAGATACACCAGGACGTAAAGCTATCCAAATCGGATTGCAAAGCTATACAATCAGAAATAGATGAAATAGCTGAAAATAGTTTGCTATCATCGGCGTAAAAGAGAGAGTGACAGTTAAGACAAGATGGTAGATCGTTTAAAAAAAGTAAAAAAAGAAGGGGACCTAAAATAGATCCTTGTGGCACACCTGATGATGGACAAAATTCGGAAGAGGTTAAATTTTGGAAAACAACTCTAGATGAGCGATCATTAAGATAAGAGAAGATCCATACAATAAGGTAAGATGGGAATCCCAATGCAGTTAATTTATTAAGAAGAATTTGGTGGTTGACGGTGTCAAATGCTTTTGCGAAGTCTGTATAAATTGTGCCAAGTGCTTATTGAAGGATTTTGACACAAAATTAACAAGTTCAACTAAGTTGGTGACAACGGATTTGTTTTTGGAGAATCCATGTTGTTGATCCTTAATAAGATAACTAAAATGTTCATGAATGAACTTATATACAATCTTTTCAAGAAGTTTCGAAAAGGATGACAGAAGAGAGATAGGCCTATAGTTAGACACAGAATTAGGATCGCCCTTTTTCGGTATGGGAACCACATACGACGATTTCCACTGAGTTGGGAAAACACCTTCATGTAGGCTTTTACTAAATAAAATGGCGAGAGGTTTAGATATGGAAAATTGTGTTTCTTTTAAAAACGAATTTGGGATTCCATCAGGTCCTGAAGAAGAATTAGTTTTAAAAGAAGATATAAGTAATTCAACATAGGATGGTAAAATGAGAGGTGGTAAATTTAAATTGTCCATTTCTTGAGGTACAACAGGAGGACAAGTTAATGAAGATGTTTTAAAAGTACTGGCAAAAAATGTGGCAAAAAGCTCACACATTTCAGAAGGGTTATCTGCGCTTATATTGTTGAAGGTGAGAATGGAAGGCTGATTTGAAGAAGATCTCAAGTTTTTTACATAGGACCAAAATATTTTACTCTCATTGTTCCTCAGACTGTCCTCAACAGTCTTAATATAGACAGACCGAGCAAGTGAGATTAGCCGTTTGATCCTCGATCTAAGGCAGCGAAACATTATGCGGTCGGATTGGTGTCCATAACGTTTCAAACGAGTGTGAAGTCGCTTCTTTTTTAGAATCAAGTTTCGAATCTGAGGTGTAAACCAAATCGGACCTTTTCGAAGCTTTAAATTAGATATTGGGACGTATTCATATAAGATGTTATGTAAAATAGTATAGAAAGTAGCTACAGCTGTTTCGCAATCAAGGTCTTTTAAAATAAAGTACCAATTCATTTGATTCAATTTCTCATTAATTGCTACATAATTTGCTTTTCTGAAATTGAATCTACGACGCATAACCTTAGAACGATAAGGGGATAAGTTAATGTTGATCTCATTGGCGATAGCCGGGTGATAAGGATCACAAGGTACGTATCCAGATGTACGCGTGGATGATGAAAATCCACCCAAAGGAATGTTACTAAACTGAAGGTCGAGGATACGACCCATGAAGTTTGGAAACACATTGAATTGGGGAAGGTTACACGATTGCATAAAGGCTGACAGAGACCTAAAAAGAGCCAAGGAAGTAGATGCTAGAGGGAGACCTGGACTATTAGGCCACTTAATGCTAGGAAGATTAAAGTCCCCACAAACTATTAAGTATGAATTAGGGAAACATACGTTGATGGTATCTGATAAATGACTGAAGAGACTCTCATAAACATCTAAAGAAGAATTACAAGGAACATACACACAGGCAACTAATAACGGTGTAGAAACAGAATTAATTTTTACGATTACACAATCATAAGGTTTAGAATGAGAAGTAGAGACAAGCACACATTGAATATGATCACGAACAGCAATTAGCGATCCGCCTCCAGTAGAAAGTCCTAGAATATCAAGGTTTCTATTACAACGGAAGGTAACACACCCCTCCAGAATTTCACCACTATTTATTTTGTATGGAGTTCCAACTCTATTCCTACTCTATGGTATCAGCACCAATTCTTATCACTCTACCTTTGCTCTACTTAAAGTTACAGTTTAGAAAGTATATCTCAAAAAATGGAAATTCCATATAATACTTAGGGCAATCATTTTCAGTGTGTGCCCTCCCCCCCTTACTAGGTCTCCAGAATCTGGCGCCCCCAGAAATTGTTGCCCAAAAACGGAAAATAGGTGTGGACATGTAAGTATAGTCCACTACGCGTTTCAGGTTGTAGACTTAATTTAATTTTTTTTTTGTTTCTTCGGCTTCTTTCAAAAATAAATTTGATTAATCACACACTGATTTTGGACAAAAATCTGCGGACTTTTTTTTGTATTTAAATTATCCGAATCCAATGCTCAGATTTACCTTGTTAATAAATCCAACATACCCACGCGCAACCCACAAAATTTTCTTCAGAGACCATATCTCCCTGTATAGAAAAAACATTTTTTTTTTGTTAGTGGAGGCTGGGTTTTAGAACTTTTTCAACAAGCAATTTCGAAATTCCGTGACGTTCGTAAACTGAATTTTGTGGGCTGTCGCCATAGCAAACAGTCGAAAGAATTATTTTCCGTTTGGATTTAGGCGAAAATCCGCTATTTTCCAAAAGAACTCATCTTCACGCAAAAGGCCTACTTTTGGCTAAACGATACGTCGATAAGTAAAGAAATGGCAATGGCTACCACCCCAAATAAAAAATAAATAAATATCTCCAGTCTCCAGAGGAGTGTAGATTTTTGTTTTTTTTTCTCGGCCTAAAATATTTTCAACTGTCTCTTGGCCGAGGTCCTTAGCTAATTATTGTTACAGCGCTATAGCATTTTTTTCTTGAATCGAACGAATGCATGTTTTTCTGGTCATTGTATGGCAATAACAGCTTAGATTTTTTTAGGAGTATTTCGTATTTTTTTAATTTTAATAAACGACATCAAAGCATGAGTTGTGCTTACGCCCCCCCTTTCCAACTCATCACGCCCCCCTAGGGGGACGCGCCTTACAGTTTTTGGAATCAAAAAGGTCTAGACTATTATATATTTGCAAAGGAAGTTAAATGTTTGTTTTTTTTTCATTCCTAGGACATTTTGCAGCCAGACAAGCTGAGCTTCAATGAAACCGAGCCACGCACGGTAAGCGCGAACTCTAATCAAAACAGGCATTGTGTTTGTTGCGTGAGTTAACGGTACTTCAGATAAAAATCATAGTCATTTGAATTGCCATTAAATGCATTTTCTGTAGATATAACTTTCATAGTTGTAAGTTTCATACTTTTTGAGAAAATTGAATTTGAGTTCGAAAGTGGCGAGTGGCCCGATTTTTGTGAAGCCGAGTGTAGTTACCTAGATTCTTATGAATATTTTCCCTCTTTGTCAACCCCTCCCCCTTAACGTGACACACAAACAAGTGTAACTTTCTCAGCATAGAGGAGTGTATTGAACATTTTGGCATCAACATTTTTTTCCTTTTTGGATGTTTGGGCTTAGCCCTTTTTCGACCTAATTTCACTATACTAACCATACAGCAAATGCGCGAGGCTCCTTGTCGAACTAATTCACCCATCAAATCAAAGCTACGCTGATACCGCAACCCCTATAGTCAATTTGAAACTCATCTTTAAAAAAATCATAAAAAGTGTACATATTTCTAAAATTGATACAACAATGTACCACACTATTTTGATTGGAAAATAAATTCAAGCTTGTTCGGGGGCAGAGTACCAGGCCATGAGTAGACAAAATACCGCCGAATGGAAATCGCTACAAATAATTGACTGTTGAAAAATCGACAAACAAAATTTTCGCTTATAGCAGGGATACCACATATTAACATATTTTTATTATTATAGCCGAAGCCCCGGATAATAACAAAACCGGGTTATAGTCAATTATTTAGTGCCCAAATTAAACTCATAATTTTATCTACATAATTATATTTATCTTTATATATTGTTTATACAATGCTACATATATATATATTTTAAGTTCGTCCGACCAATATTTTATCTTCCTCTGTCAATTTGTATGTCCATCATGTTCTATTATAAGTGCAATTGGTAGTTTCTTTTTTTAATAGATTTCGTTACATAATAATTTTTACTCGTATATTAACGATATAATTTGCTGCATTCTTTCTTTTGTCTTCTTTCGTGTGTTTAAGATTTTAATTTTAATTCTTAGTTCCTAATTTATGTCTTATCTTCTGTGACTTTCATAATTTTTTTATAATATTTCTTTATCATTTTGAATGGATTTTATTTTTATTTTTTAATAAGAATTTTAATTTTTTTTGTGGTTTTATATAATTATACTTTGTTAAATGCGATGATTACAAGAAATGAAAAACCATTCTAAAGTACAATGGGGAAAAATGGTGAGAGTTGAAATGTTTCTTTTCTTCCTTTCTTTCCGTTAGGATTTACATATCTTTCCATTTTTATTTAATTATTTTTGCAATTGCGTTTTATTTGAAATTTGAGTAATATAGTTGCATTGTGATACATTTTGTATTTTTTCGTATATAATTTGAAACGGCTGAATTGTTAAGAAACGTATAAAACGGAATTAGAAATTGGGCCGCACGTGAACTTCCACGTGGATAGCAGACAAGAGCTTTATAGTTCAATTTGTATAGAAAAGTTCACATAAAGTTTTGCATTTATGGTAATCTTTCAGTAGTAGAAAGATTCGTTACAATTAAACAATAATTAGAAAAAATGTTAAAACAGCGAAGGATGAAATTCCTGAGTCAGTGATTTGGTTTGAAGATTTCGATTTTCCTACTAATAAGAATTAGGCATCAATGCACAAGGATCAAATCGGCCAAGTTGACTGCTTTGAAATATAACAACAAAATACCTCCCATAAAATATTGCACCAGAAATATAGCAGTTGATTTCTATGACTATTGAATGTTAATGCAAATCCATGAGTTTTAAGGTTGCATGTTGAAATTTCTACTAAATGAGTCGATATTTATCTGAATAAAATTGCTTCGTATCACGTTCTGAATCGGGACATAATGTTCACTCGATTAAAACATAACTGTGTTATTTCTTTCAAATGGACAATGTGACGTTTACCAGGCACAACAAAAAAAAAAAAACAAATCGGACGATTAAAGTATTCTAATGTGATAAATATATGTTTATATATAATTGCGTTATATCAATGCATGTAAATGCTTCGTTTGTATTTTTGCAATTATTGAGCTCATTACGTTATCCCTAATACATTTTCTTTTATAACTTAAAAGTAAAATGAAAATAAAAACAGGTATAAAACAAAATACTTACAATTTTCTTTTAAAATACCGAGTTATTCTCAAATTCTGTGTATATTTATATAATATTTTCATATATATATGTCTTTATTATCGCATGCACACTTAAAACACATAAAACGACATTCAATCATCAAATCCATACATACGCATGCACAATTAATTTGCATATTTCAAACCTACGGTAGAGGTGCGAAATTAATAATTTTCTTTGTTTCTCAAAAGTATGCAGTACAAAAACGTTTTGAAATTTTTAATACGGTTATTATTTCGTGTTATTCATAAAGAGATATATATATAATGTATATTTGCTGGCTGTGTGTGTGTGGGTATTTTGACTTTTAAGTGGTCTTCTTTTTCTTCGTTTATTGCATCTTCATATATCTGAAGACAATTTTTTTAAGTGGTGTTTAACTATATCATTCTTAAAATTTTATGTAGTTATACATTATGCAAGTTCTTTTTGTCTTAATCGTAGTCTTGTAATATATCTAAGGTTCTTAATTAATTAATAGTTGCCCATAAATACAATATAAAAAATACAAAACGGGAATGGAAATTAATAGCAAAAAGAATAAGAAAAACATAAATTGTGTCGTTTCTTGTGTTTGCTATTACTCATAATGTACCTAGTTATTAGATTACATTGGATGTCAATATACGAATATTGTTATTGTAATTTTATCGTCATATTTACATCAATGTTTTATAATATGGATGTGGCTAAGTATCTGCAAGGAATCATACTTCGTTAAATGCAAAAGCCTTTCTTTTTATCGCCCTCATATTACGACGTCAATTCCAGTTTTCGGTTTCATCTTAAAATGTTTGATCTGGCAGTTCTCTCTTACGGGGGGTTCTTTAGCAATGGCAACGCTAGTGAAAATAATGAAAAACTCATTGCTACTTGTGCACATTTTTGTTTGATTTTTTCTATGTGAATTCCTAAAATGTAGCGAGAAAAAGGCTTTGAATTGACTTAAAAACACACGAGATTTTCACAAATGCCTTTTGCATAGCGTAGCATATTTCGACTCGATCCGTATGATTCATGACGAATTTATTATCAACAAAATAATAAATTCGGAAAATTAGTGAAAAATTTAAAATAGAATTTGTCAAGTAAATTTTGTGAATTTTCTACTAATTTTCAAACAAATTTGCTAACGGTATTTTTCTTCTTCACTTTTGAAAATATATAGACATATAACTATGTATTTAAGTCTACACTTATGTTGACGAATATTTCGCTAATTTCGCGATTTAGGTGGAATGATTAGGGCCATTCATGGTTCCATAGATTCGTGATCCGGCCGTTGTTTGTGTAGGCTGACCGCTTTCTTGATAAGTGTGGTCATTGCCGTGAGGTATCTCGTCACCCTGCAAACAAAATCAAAAAGATTTCATAAAATAAATAGTCAAAGCAGAATACGATTGGATTGGCAAAAATGAATCTGAAATCTGAATTTTAGGAAAAGTCCTGATCGATAAGTTGTCTGGAACATTTTTACTAATTTTTTTGGCTGTTTTAAGTAATCCTTACTCCTGAAGCGGCAGCCAATTTTCCATCGCGATTTTTATTGTCCACAACAATGTACCCCGGTTTTCCATGGAAATACTCGACGAGTAGGCGTGGCAGAGACATTAGAGTAATGGGGCCCCTGATTCCAAAAGTGAAGTCGAAAAACAAGAGAAAAAATGAGAGCTCGACCGCCCCAGAATGATACCCCGGCTTTCCCCGTAATGCTCGTCCAATCGGCGTGGCAGAAAACCTAAGGAAATTTTGAATCGCTGATTTGAAATATGAGTTAAAAGCAAGACAAAAAATGTTGGAGTTGCCGATTAGTTATTTTTTTGATATCTCTAATCTTTAATAGGGTATGTCATAATACCCCACCTTCCAAAATTAAAAATAAGTTCACCTCCCGTACAAAGTAACCCAATAGGGCTTCATCCTACGCACTACTTGTTTAATAAATCGACGAGTACTGTGGAACAAAGTTGCGTGCAACTTTAGACGTCTGGTGGTCAGTCTGTAAGATGGTAGGATTAAATGCCATTATTGTGGGAAGTGCTTGCATCACCTCTGCACGGTGACCGCTGGAAACTTCACTTTGTCAAGATTAACTTGTGGGGCCGGTGGCTGTAAAACCTCTTTTCAGGGTCCATCATATCATGCAGCTGGTGATACACCATACTGTTCCGGACGACATCCTCGGCGTCAGATATCTTTAAGTCTCTGGGGTGTCAAGCGACCCGTGATACCCACGTAAATTATCACCCATAACGGAACACATTGGTTACTAGGTAATTTCCAAGGCTTACTCGAAATAGAGTGCGACCAAGCTCTTCGAATCAAGATGTGTTAAAGGTCTCCTGATAAAAGGATTCAGCGGCGCTGAATATAAGCGAAATCTCAAGTTTCTGGCCCAATGACATGAGCTAAGCAGGATAAGAAAGCTAGCGTGAACTCCCTTCAGCCAAGAATTCAAGCCAGACATAGCTCCTACAATTGAATGCGGCCCAATACGAGGCGAGAGGTCAAACTGGAAGCCCTCGTCGATCGAAGCGACCTTAGGAACGGCTTTTCTGTCCCCAGTGGTGGCAAGGGTAGAATTAAGGCTTCTTAGCCAAAATTAATGTCTTCTTCTGCGCAACAGTGAATGCAATGCGGATAACGCGTTGAGATATTCATACAATCAGACCGATTGGCTTCACATTGGAGAGTGTTACGCGCAGCACGTGAAGTCATCTCGGTAAACCTATCGACCTGATTTCCTTTAGACAACGATACCTCACCCAACGTCCTTTGTGATTGCAATGCTTTAGTTTAGATAATCGGAGCCCCACTGGATCAACCCCGGAGTGGCCGACACCGATGACATTCGCTCGAGGCTTCAGTGCGGCGAGCCCCCATTCGGGTTCACGCTCCTCAACAATCTAATGCGGATAGTCACGAACAATTTCATATTTTTTTTTCAAGATTTATGGCTGCTGCTCTTTCCCACCTATCTTGTGTAAATGATTTTTTTAGGTGGTTGGGAGCACGCAGAAAAGCTAAGACTGTTAAGCCTACTGGTTGAAGGATTTTCTGCCATACCAACACGAGATTTGATGTAACAGTAGGCTCGTGAGCGCTTTAAGCGCAAATTATAACGAGAAGCCAACATATACAGCAGCCACCAGCAATAGCAAAATTTTAGTTTAGACATATGCATTTGTCTTTGATAATCCACATTGAGAGTAGCAACACCAGAAATTACGTCACCAAATTATGTTGTTGTTGCCCATAACACAAATCGCCTCAAAATGCTCCCGAGATCTACAAGAGCGACACTGGCTCTGCTGTGGGCAAGGCTCAGTTTCTGCCTAGCTCGAATAGACGTGTAGACAATTCATGAAGTGGACCACCTGTTTCAATCCGGTCATTGTTGGGAAATCTCCCGTCTCAGAATTTAACGCACTTTCCGAATTATATATAATTTAAAAAATATTCACTTACCCTTTGATAAATAGATCCCGATCCGCTATGAGCAATAGACATTCCTCCATTATTTCTCGGCATACCTCCATCGGCCGTTGCACTATTTGCACCGCCCGCATTTCTTTTAATCGTTCGATCCTCATAACGTGTTCGGCCCTGTGAAGCCATAGGCCTATTAAGCGTACTGTTTGCATTATTCGGTGAATTGGGAGCTGCATTACGAGCTGCCACGGTTTTCGTCACGAAATCTTGCTCTTTCCAACCGTGCTTCTTGTAAACATCGCGTAACTCTTGATGTTGCCACATTGTGAATAATACCTGGCTGGCAAATTTCAGGACGCAAGGAGTATATTTTTGTCTTTGGCGTGTTATGTTCATGAGCCGCTCGACACCACCGCCGCCTTCGCGATGATGACCGTCCAACAGAGATCTGGCAAATTCGGCATTCTTCTTTATCACTTCATTTACCGTAGCCAGAACAGCCACTATTGTATCATCAGACGTGGTTTGATCATGTTGCGGATTGCCCGATGGCAACTTTAATACTAAGTCACGCATGGCATACTTTCCGATCAACTCCTTGTTTCGTTGATCAATGGCTAAATTGCGTAGTGCTGTTGCCACGGCACAAACAACACGATCCACTTCCATACGCAACAATTCCACGAGAATAGGAAGGCCTTTCTCTTTTCGAACGGCTGCACGAATTTCTATGCTCGGTTGCCAATAGCATGCTGCTAAGTTTTGAATTGCACCAGCGGCAGCTTCTAATGTCTCCGGATTCGAGCAACTCTGCAAGAGAGCCAAGTATAATTGAACTACTTCCGGCTGCCACAAGAGCTCGTAACCCTTGGCCGGCTCGTTTCTTTGTGCAGCACTTCGAGATACGGTACCACTGGCACTGCCGCCACCCGACAAATTGTCTTTTTGATCATTTTGTGAGGTGTCCTTTTTCTTTTTGCTCGCTCCAAAGCATCCTAGATTTTCACCTGAAAACGCATAAATATGATGTTACTCGAACTGTCTGAAATGTTGCCGACTTACCTTTAGGCGACGATGCAGCCGAAGATGCACGAGTCTGCGACGGAAGTGGATGTTTATCGTAATTGGGATCTTCGACCTCTTGGCATCGATATGATAAGTTTCGTAGAATGCAAACACAATTCTCCACAATTTTATTGCCTATGTTACTTTTTTCAATGGCCGATCGTACAACGTGCAACAATGAGTCAACGAGCCCGTCGCATTCTCGCAATTTTGTTCTGGCGTATTCACCAGCTGAGCTAACATTTCTCAGTACGCCCGATGCATTTCGAAATACGGTTGACCAGCACGTTTCGCCCGGACTTATCGGATCCCAGCCGGAATGTGGTTTAATAATAGTAGAGACGATCACAATAAGGCCGTCGTCAATTATAGAACGTTTCAGGTCTTCGCACGAAGACATATTCCAAATCACACCAGTCACAAGTTCTTTGACGTCTGACTCGTTAGTACGACGCAGTAGATTGATTAAAGCTACAATACCGTTTGCGTTCTTAATTGCTCGTTTATTTTCGTCGTTCTGTCGGCCATATGAAAGATTTCGTAGGGCACCGCAAGCGTTCCTGTAATCAAGCACAAATACGACAAAATGTAACTTAGAAGATGAAAGTAAGTAGTAAATACACTTACCTATGCACTTCAGGCGCTTCGTGTGCAAGTAGCCTGACCAATGGCGGTATACCACCTAATGTTCGAGTTCGTTGTTTATTTGGATCATCCATATAGCATAAATGCTGAAGATAAGCAGCTGCATTTGCTTTAATTACGTTGTTCGGATTGTTTAAGAAGCTTATGACTTCCGACAAGTTCGGATCTCGCCATCGAGTAGTCGATCGTTGTTCCGCCTCCGGGCCAAGACCGTGCATGGAAAGTTGCGACATATGTTTTTGAAGTTCGCTATCGTCCTCAAACATTCTCGATGCAGGGTGAATGGCAGCCGGCATACCTCCAGCAACACCTGTGTCAAACGATGACCCGTTTAAGTTGTCGTCATAAATAATGGGACGTGTTGCATATGTGGCATTGGGATTCATGGCTGCTCCGGCACCGCCTGGTGCTACACCATACGTCGGAGCCGACACATATCCGTATACCATAGTAGATGGATCTTCGCCATATCGATGATCAACCGGGACTCCTGGCGATGGTGTAATTCGATAGTCGCCCATTTCATCATACTGGGAGGCCTGCAAACACAGATTGATTAGTATATTTTGTATAACATTAAAACGTGTCGGTTATTCTCATACCTGCAGATAGGCTACAGATGGCAATAACGAGTGCTGCTGTCCTGCGACTGAAGTTAAAGGCATTGGCGATGGCGATGCACTGTGCTCTCCGGGACTTTGAGGAGTACCAGCTCTCTCGTTAGTACCGTAATCGGATAGATAAGGGGCGCCATGTACACCACCATGTGGTGCTGCCGAATTTGCATAGTGCGTGCTGGCCGGGTAATGTTCGTAGTCCTGATAGTGTGTATGATATTGAGAAGCATCGGGAACGTACATCTGATGGGATGGCTGATGCGGATGATCCAGATGATTATAATTTATGTATTGTGACCTGAAATAAATAGGACTGATTGTGAAAATACTTTATGAAAAATGAAATAGATGCTGAAATACCTTGAATGAATGCCCATTGGCATGACATAGTCAACGGGCTGGCCATCTGGCGCACCGTGCTGAACGTCCAAAGGCATGGCTACATAATCTACTAGTTGTCCGTCTGGGCGATAGTGTTTCACTTCATGTACTACTTTTGTTACGGTCGTAACTTGTTGTGTTGTTTGCTGCTTATGCGTTCGAGCGACTAGAGCCTCGTCACTGTGTACGGAGAGCTGCGACGAATTTGGCGATTGCTCCTGATGGCCGTTGGTATGATTATGATGGTAAGCACCCGGATTTATAGACTGATTATCCGACTGGTTTCCACCTCTAAAAAATATAACAGCGTAATTAGTTTCATGGGTTTTCTTTAATAATAAAAATAAAAAGCTAAAAATAAATTGATGAGATTAAAGAATCGGGATTTAATGACACAGCGGCTTGTTTTTGTGTTTGAAGTCTTGTTGTTGTTGTAGCGATTCAAGAGATTTTTTTTTTCTCTTGAATCGAAGGGGGTATTGGCAGCTCTTGGCCGTTTTTAGCAACGGGTAGCTCCGGGACGATTTCAATCGAAGAACCGGCTGCCGTAGGAGCATTTTATGGACAACACAAACATCCATGGGTCACAGTGGGATTCGAACCCACGCACCGGCAACTCAGAGATAGACATCTCTGCCACTGAGCTACCGAATGCCCCTGTTTGAAGTCTAAGGCGTGCCGCTTAAATTGATTATTCACGATAAATGCTACTTAAAACTGCTTGTGGTCCCTAGGTTTTCTACTTTTGAAAATAGTGCAGGAATTCCTAAAACGGAAAAAACTCACGAAAAAAACACCTTTACTCCCTCGTCATAAAGTAGCTCGTTCGAAGTACTGCCGGACTCACATTCATTCGACCGATCAATCGCATCAGGTGATATTTTCGGATGAAAAAAAAATTAATTTGGATGGGCCGGCATCTCGCTCCGTCAATTCGTTGTGCCCATCGTTTCTTCCGTTTTAGATGCTGACACGTTTTAAAGACTCTTTGTACTGTCCGTACACTGGCAGAAGTTCCAACCTTTCCTTTGATCTTCGCAGCAGATGACGCAGAATTCGAGGCTTCTCGTATAATTGCCCTACGTTCTCGTTCTGTTGTAGCTCTTGTTGTACGTCCTTTTTGGTGTTTGCCATACATTTCCGGATTTTTCTAAAAACTGCAACCAAAATTGGACGAAGTGTAATTTGTCACTGGTACTCGCGAAAAATTTATGCGGATGGAAGACAGTTCGAAAACAGGGAAGGACTAATACCGGCAATCAAAGGGGCTTTTCAACAAGTCCCATTAGACTACATACTTAAAAAGTTTGTACAATTCCTTGTCAAAGAGACTTTTTGAAGTCGTACGCAATGATGGAGGATATACGCATTATTAATAATAAAACAATTTATAAAAAAGATTTAAAACATTTGTTTAACTACCAATTTTTGTAGGTGTGTCTATCCTATTGTCGCACTTGTAACAGTCGCAAAATGATAAACTTGAATTTACCGCTTTGATTTGGTAAATTTTCGGTTCATTGTTTCTAGCTAACACGCAGCATCACAAAAGAGAATTAAATATAAAATTTAATCGAAATATTCTCAACATTCAAAAAATTACGTCGCATTTTTTAGTGCGTCTATCCTATTGTCGGAGAGTGTATCTGTTATTCTTTGTGCTTGTACATTCGCTTATCGTTAAATTCATGCCTTAAAAAGATCGCCAGAAAACTTAAGTTTAATCTTGATTATCATTCATTCTAAGGAGTGTTATCCTCCCGACCTTTTCGCGTCAGTTACAGTAAAACTTCGTTATAACGCTCCCAGCTGTAACGCTTTTTTTTCTCGATCCCAGTCCCATTGGCATTTATTATAGGGAATTTCGATTCGTCATAACGCTACTATTTCCCGGTTGTAACGCTCCTTTCCCAGTCTCATTTTCTTAAAAAATGTATATTGACAAATTCATTACATTGTAATAATCACAAACAAAACCATGATGCACAAGATGTTTCGTTAATTCATATCAAGGTCAAATTTCCTGGAAAAGGGAAAGACATAACAACAATTGAAAGTATAATTGAAGATCTTGTAATTGCATCAGCATCCGTCGACACCGAAGAGAACAAGAAAGAGGTGTCAAGCATACCAAAAACATTTGCTGTCTTGGTTGCAATAAAGATTATTCGAGCAATTTTTACTTATAGCATGGACATAGAGGACGGATCTTTCAATAAATTGAAAACCTCAGTATTACTGAAGTCTGTTGCCAGTCTAAAACTAAAACAAATATCTGTTTTCTTAAACCAGTAATCAATTGATTACCATTTCCTTACTATTTCATTCCATGTATCAATCGAATAATAAATTTTGTCACCTAAAAGGTGTATGCGTCTATGAAGTATATTTCTTGGACTTCCCGGCTATAGCGTTTTCCCGGTTATAGCGCTTTTTTGGCTTAGTCCCCAGAAGAGCGTTATAACGAAGTTTTACTGTATTTACTTTGTTTTGTAATGGCCCGATTCCGATTGTTCCATTTGACTTGTTAAAGCGTTAGTTTCATTTGCAAAATCGTTAATTCATTTTATGTACAGGACGTCCCAAAAGTCAACGTCAAGCCAGAAGAGAATGATAGCGCATATAGTGTCCAGTACGAAACAAAAAGTTAAACAAATTTTAGTCAACTATTTTTACAGTTACAAGTCGATCAGTGGAAAATCGAAAAAAAATCACGCCTTGTTATGTTTGTTCATACACTGAAATTATTATTCTTATATAGGGTTCAATTTGTACGGGTAGGTGTTTGCAGCCTGTAGCGGACGTGTTGGTCTAATTTGTTGTTTACTATTCACTCATAGTCACTCATGCCAAACCACCATACACGGTTGAGCAGCGCGTTGGCGTGTTCAAATGATAAAACTTTATTATCAAAATGAGTTTTCGTTAGTGCAAATTTTGCAAGTTTTACGTCTATTTTACGTGAATTGGCCACCAAGATCGTGCGGTTTGACCCCGCTAGACTTTTTCATGTGGGGTTTTCTGAAGTCACAATCGACCGATGCCCTTGAAAGTTAATATCAACCAACCCCTCGCTCAAATTCAGCAGGATCAATGCAGAGTTAGTGAAAATTTCACCACTCGCATGCGTGCCATCGTGATAAACCGCGGCCGATATTTAAATGAAGTTTTATTCCATTCATAATGGCATATATGGGTCTTTCAAATAATATAAAACAAATCGTTTATACCTCACACACAGCTTGTTTTATTCAATTTCAACATCTACCCGCCCTTATTGAAAACCCCTATATAATGGGAGGAGATCTTATTCCTAACAGCTGTCAACGGGTTGCACACACGCTCCGAATGAGAGCTGCCAAGAGTGGCACTACTATTGGCCAGTTCATCAGCAATCTCGTTACCCTCTAGGATTCTATGTCTGGCTGCCGAAATTAGGGTGATTCTTTGTCGGGTGTCAAGGCTCGGTGACGTTTTCTTCTTCTTCTAGCGGTGCAGAAAGGTGTGACACCGCTGTGCATCTATGTGGATTCGAATTATGGTTCGTCATTATTTTCATCCGAGGTGTCAAGGAAAAAAGAATAGCTGCTGTGATAGGGGTTTTCCACAGTGAAATAGGATTAAGATGTGGATGCAGCTGGGCGTTGAAACAAATGAACCACATCATGAGGCGAACCAGCGCAGTTTGGACAGATGGTATGGATGTCTGGGTCTATGCGTGAAAGATAGGAATTAAGGAGCGAACAGAAGCCCGACCGAAATTGAGCTAATGTCGGTCTGGTGGCACATGGGAGCCTAATCTCCTCAGGCGAATTAGGTGGTGGAAGCGCTTAGAGGACTCTATTCGTACCCAAACTCGCAATTGGTTAAGGGTACCGCTTGTATCCCTGGACCGTTCTCTCTAGGTCTCATAAACCACGCCTGACATGTCCTGGTAGAGGAATTCGGTTCATGCGATTGTGGTTGGAATGATACTCACAATAGCAACTAGCAAGATACTGGGGCAAAGCTTACTCGAAAAGTTGAACAATATTGGACGTAATCTTACCGATTTTAATGCAATGATAACAGCCTTACTATCAGAATAGATGGGGATACTCTAGTTGTCTTGTGTGTTACTGAGTACATAACAGGGCTTCAAGATTTGCAAGCAATTTGGCCTGAAAAATGGAGGTATGATATAAAGGTGTTAGTATTCAGAGATATTTATGGATTCGATCCCACCAAAATCCATGGGTGAATCCAGTGCATGCTGTTGACAAAAAGATCGACGGGTGGAAGATGCAGAATTACATTCAGCGTATTTATCGGGTATGTTCACATGCCACCTGTGATGCTAACGCAAGCCGATCTTTGCATTCTACAACTGTTACACTGTCGCCTTTACTGGCCGTCAGACTGGTGATCAGCATGTTAGGATGGACCGTACCACCAGCTGTGTAAGCCCAAAATATCATGCTTCGCTTGAGACCCCATTGCCTGCTTGGAGTTGATATCCCTTTTATTTTGGAAGCGTGAAAAGCGGTATTTGGGCTTTGTAGTAAACAGCTAACATCATCAATTTTGCCTTACCTGGGTTTACGCCCAGTCCTCAGCTTGTGGTCCATTTCCTGAATGGCGTCCCGCTATAGTATAGCGGAAATGTATATCACCGTTACAGTTGTTGTAGATGTAGCGGTGCAGAAAGGCGGGAACCGCTTTGTCTGTGCAATAAGTTTCGTCTTCGTTTTCGCCTATTGTCTTAGGGGTCATGAGCTCAAATCTCACCGTGAACCATGGTGTTTTTCGAACTCACGAACTTGTGACGGACTATGATCTCACTCAGCTGTTAAACGAGTACCCATATAATAAATAAATAACACTGCTGAGCGTAATGCTGATCTCATTACCTCAACAAAAAGCAGATAAGATCTTGGAAATAGGATGTCACTAACACATCCTGCGGCTTTAGTCCAATGTTAGATTGTCATGCCTGTTATTTTCATAACGCCCTCTGAATGAGGTTAGTGGGTGCAGCGGGGCATCGGAACAGATGGTCTCCATCGTTTGGTGCACCAACGCAGCTCGGACAAATGTTCTGGATATCCGCGTCTATTCGGAAAAGGAAGGAATTGAGGCGCGAACACCCGCCTAACCTAAGTTAGGCTACTGTCGCTCTCGGGAGACTAGTTTCCTCAGGCGAATAGGTAGCGGGAGCGCTGAGAGGACTTTATTCGTAGATAATCTCCTTATTGACCGATTCACAACGTTTGAATATCTGCGATGGCCGCATGATATGCTGTGTCATCAAATATATCGGGAGGTACCAGTTTGTATCTCTGGACATATCTTTCGAGATCTCTGACAACCGATCAAATATTGGGCGGTGATGCGTTGCAATGTTATTTTTAAGGATCCGATTAGAAACTCCCACTTCCCTCGTTTGTTAGAAAAGCGGCGAAGCTATACTTTTACCCAGGGCGGGATATCCTCAATTCAATACAAAGCTATTCTTTGTAGGATCTTCTGGAACAAGATTTTTATAGAAGATGAAGTTATCAAGTCCTGTACTACAAGCTCACTACAGGCTTCAGATGATTTTGTAAAATTATGGGATTTCACAACATCTGGGCCAAGATTTCCCATACATTTTCATAGATTTGTACCGAGATTATAACCAAAATCTCTACAAAATCGTAGTGAGATCCGCGTTTGACAATACATTTCAAAACTACAGTAGAGACCGTTTAATGCATATTCCGCTCTGTCCACGGTTTTGTACACGCAAGTGTGAATTTTTTTTTGCTTCCTGGCGAACAAAAATCATTGACTTAAATTTTTATAAGTTAGATTCTACTTCTTGTTGCACATGGTCATATACATAATCAGTCGTGCATCAAATTCTCAGAGTGACAATTAAGACGGCATTTACTGTGCGTACTGTCAAGACGTCGATCAAGATTACAACCATAATGTGGAAAGGATTGGAGATTTCATAATCATTTCATCGATTTTGCGGCCATGTGTGAATGACCTATTATAGGTATTTTGTACTATAATTTTTCAGGCAAAGAGAGCTCATTCAAAGGTATTATCATAAATGTGACACAATAGCCCGATGAGTTCTCGGTCGTCCACGCAATCTCGCTTCGTCAATTCGTTGTGCGTATATCATCTTCTTTGGCATGCGATTATCGTCCATTCATTGTACATGCCTCGCCCATTGCACTCGTTAAAGCTTCACGATTTTCGATACTTCCAGCTCATCGTACAATTGATACAACTCGTGGTTGTACGGGATGCGCCATTGATCTTGCTCGCAAACGGCTCCTAGAATTCGCCGAAGGATCTTTCGTTCAAATCTGTCCAGCAAAATTTCGAAGACTTAGGTGAGGGTCCATGTTCCGCAGCCTCGGATGAATTAAGCATATTCGTCCATGTCCGCAGCATAGCACGGGTTGGATGATCGTTTTATACACGCGGATCTTCATGTTTCTGTGCGTATGCTTCAAGCTAATAATTGGGAGGACCGAGAAATATGTCTTATCCGTCGCTTAATTTCGTCGGTTTCGTTGGCGTCCTTTGACAAGTTACAACCCAAGTAGTTGAAGTACTCGATATTCAGGCCCCCACTGTAATGCTTGAATCTACTGGATTCCCTGTTTTTGATTGCATCATGGTCTTTGTTTTGGTTTCGTTGATATGTAGTCCAACTTCTATTGTGGCGGTATTGAGATTATGCAGAAGGCTTTCTGCATCACCCATCGATACATGATGTTGATGTCGTCGGCGTACGCTACTAATTGTGTCGACTTGATGAGTAGCGTTCCGCTACTTTTCATGTGGACCCTTTTGGTTATACCAACTGACATGCGTAACATTTTCATTTCGGTCACCGTCATTTCTTTCGCATAACCTTCATCCATGGTCCAGCATTCAGATCCATACATGAGTGCGGGTCGTACAACCGTCTTGTACAACTTGGCATAAGGACATGAAATGTGAAGAGCATAAAATTTCTGAAAAGGCTTATACTTTCCTTAAACTGATAGGAAAAATGGCAATACCAAGAAATTTTGTCAAGATACGATACAGATGTCTTTACGAGAGAAAATGCTATGATTACAACTTTTTGTCATTTCACACCTACTTTTAAAAGATTCATCCTTCTGACATCTTTCTTTTGTCCCAGTTCCTGCCCATTAAGACGTGTAACTACTTTAAAACTTTTCCAACTTCAAAGAGTGCTGATGATGTTAACAGACCCCCGCAACAATAGGCAAAAAATTGTCCAACAATCTCGGAGACAAGTGGAGCAAATTCGTCGTCGGCGTCTTGTAAGTTGTAGGAGAACGACAATGGTGTGCTCATTTATGTCGCGACAATCATCTTCTCCATTAGGCTAATCGGCTGAAGTAATTAGCCGTAGGATTAGCGAGTAGCGTGGAAATCCTCATTGATCGCCAATCAGTGGCGATGGGGTCACAGAGGACGGCACTTTCTTCACTCGGTATCGGTTTGTGTCATTCATCACGCGGTGGTAGCGTCGTCAATCAGTGTGGCTCGACCAAAAACAACAAATGGGAGCGGCCTCGTACTACAAAATAATTACACTCAACAAAGTGCAACACGAGAGTATGACAAGACGTTAGCGTTAACCCGCACAGCACAGGTGAACTTGTACACATCGAGCGATGACCGACTTTCGCCATGTGAAATGTTCAATTTCGCCAGCATCCACCACTCCATCGACTTTTTCTAATTGAAATATTGAAGAATGGCCGAGTTGGGAGTCCGCGTCGCGAGATAAAAATTGACACACAAGCGGCCCATGTCACCGCTAGAGTTACGGGGCCATGTAAGACAACATTTACAAAGTGTCCGGTGGAAAAGTTAGAAGACGAAAGTGTTGGCTGCGCTTCTTGTGATAATGGGAGAAATTGCAAAGTGGGGTTGTGCATTTCGCGTTCACGCACAACTCAGACGATAATCAGTCACTGTCAATTAGGGGCGTTCGGGCAGTCGGCAATTAGACGTTTTCGACGTAAATTTTACGGCGTTGGTCGCACCGAGTGCAGTTGTCGTCGTATTTCATGTTTTTTTTGTTAGTGGCGGCGGCGGCCGGGTTGCGTTTCCACCCCCTTTTCCATGGGTGCGAAGTAGACGTTTTTGCTCCTGTCATGGATTTTTGGGTGGATCATAGTGGCCAACCGGAAGTTTTTTTCTTCATCGGTTCTATGCCCTTTTTTACGGGAGTTCTGCTTTTCGGGCCGTTGGCAAGGTCGAATGGAATGTGACTATCCCGACAAAGGGCAAAGTAACCGGAGCGCAACCATTTAACAACGAAAAAATTTATCGGCTTCGCTTATGCCTGGCACAAGCACACAAGACAAGTGGAACTCCACCTACTTTCTGACAGCTCGGTGAAAATCCGATAAAATTCCGACGTGAAAGCAGCAGCAGCACCTATCGTGGCTGCTTGTCGCCGAAATGAAATCAATTTGTGGCAGAAACAAAACACTTTTCACTTTTCCGGAGACGCGTCCGCACTCTTGATGTATTTACCTGTCGAGATTTCCCAAGTAGTACATCGCTCCCGACTGAAAAACTTCACTTCTTTCTCCTTGGGCTCGACGATGCAATCACACACACGTAAAAGAACTCTGCGCGACACCGCGAGACCTGCCTCTTGTCTTCAACACTACCACGGACGTGTGTTGTTTTATCAATTTTCCACCATAGCACGGCACTTTACATGTTCGAAAATGCACTTGTCATACACTTGTCGTACGCACGAACACGATTTTCACTACACAACGATTGATTTTTGCGTAAAAATTTCATTAAATTTCACCCGACGAAAACTGGACACAGACAAAACGACGTCCAACCACCATGTTGATGTTGCGTTGCATTTATGCTGCCAACATGCAGCTAGTTGAAAAATGTTGACTAAAGAGTCCGGAAATTGGCATAATGGGCGTATCGATTGCAGCGCCATCTAAAATTAGTTCCAAAATATAACGCGAGAGGTGAAATTGTAGGAAAGATGACAAATTCAGCAACGGTTGTCGCCTGGAATAGTCGCGGCCATCTGGCGGATATTCAGAAACTAATATCTCCGAGATAGTGTTTGTCTTGGGTGTCCCAAAAAGCGTAATATACCGAAAATTCTTCTTACGAGAGCTCATAGCGTAATGTTCCCTAGCAGTTAGTGCGCGCACCTTCAGTGCACAAGGTCATGAGTTCGAATCTCACCGTGTTCCATGGTATTTTTCGAACTCACGAGCTTGTGACGGACTATGATCTCACTCAGATGTTAAACGAGTACCCATTTGTGGGGATAAATAACACTGCTGAGCGTGATGCTGATCTCATTACCTCAACAAAAAGCAGATAAGATCTTGGAAATAGGATGTCACTAACACATCCTGCGGCCTTAGTCCAATGTTGGATTGTCGCGCCTGTTAATTTTATCAATAAAATGCAGCCAGTGCGCAAATATCATCTTAATTGGTTCAGAAATTAACAATGTGTGAGGAAATGTTGGTTTCATGTGAGACTTCAAACAATTCTATTGAAGAAACATGGTTTCCATCCTTGTATTCTAGAAATTTTCATAATTTGGTTTCCATCCTTGTATTCTAGAAATTTTCATAATTTTCAACTCTTTCAAAAATCACATAACCCATCCTCCTAAAAAACTACGATGAAATATTTTTTGGATGACAATATGAATGTCATACTATTAAAATGAAATAACACAACCGATTCTCTGCTATAGGAGAATATTGCAAATGTTAGTTTGGTGAGAGACTATTGCATGTGTGTGTTATGTCATCCAAAAAACACAATAGAAATGTATTTAACGGAGTATATTCTTAGGTTAACGTTTAGAGAAAGTGTTAACGAAGTCTTACAGCATAATCTTTAAATTCATACTGATTATGAGCTCTTTATAGTGTTAATATTCAATGATTATTGGATAATCGTGATTTCTATAAGGATGTTAGATGTGTCGCTAGTGTCGATAAGAAGAACAAGAAAATTCGGTACATTCGGTACAATTCGGTACGCTTTCAGGTCCCCAAGGGAAATTTTTGATGTTTCCGATATTTTCCGCCATAAAGCGGACACATAGCTTTATGGCGGACGGTGTCGCTAGTGTCGATAAGAAGAACAAGAAAAATTTCCCTTGGGGACCTAAAAGCGTAATATACCGAAAATTCTTCTTACGAGAACTGATAGCGAAATCAGTGTTCCTTTTTGCGTACGCCCTTGGCCCTTTGTGATTTGTTTTTTTCTGTTTTTTTTTCTGTTCTTGTATCGTATACAAATCGTCTTAGGGCAGGATTGGATAGTTTTCTGCGCTTAATTCGTTAAAATAGGATATGTGAGTTCGAATAAAATTTTTTAAAAGCGGTTTGATCGTACAAGAGTAAAAATATAAAACAATAAATAAATAACCTTGGCAGAAGCTTTGGAGAATTGAGATCAGATGAGAAGGCCGCTCTAATTTAAACAAGAAATCAGTTAAAAACAAACGAAACACCTACATAAAAAGTCTTCGTATTTGTGGGGATAAATTTATTCATAAAAAATGTACCCATTTGAGAGAACTCGTTGATTGTTTGTAAAGCTATAAATGAAAGCATATTGCATAATCAGTCACTCACAATTTTCAAGCTAAACGCAACACACCACCATTTCCCTGTAGATACGATATCACATAACTAACGCCACCAAAAAATGTACCGAAAACAGTACGCGGTGGCGATGGGTGTGGTCTAGCCGATTACAGTGGAAACTCGATAACTCGAAGCTGAAGGAATGTGTGTTTTACTTTGAGTTCTAGAGATTTCGAGTTCAATTCTTAAGAAAATTCGACGTAACGGGTTTGTTATTTACTTTTCGCAAAGGCCTAAGTATAGGCACGCAATAACTGCTTCGGAAACTGTAAGACAATTTCTAAAAAAAAACAGCACTTTGCTTAATTTGTAATTTTCCACTATTTTTTTTTGTGTGGGTATTGTTCAGAAATCAACTTTTAATTATTTAGCGAATTATATATTTTCTTATAAGACATCATTAGAAACTTTGACTTATAGAGTCGCTCGTACGAACAGTTTGACTTATAGACTCTCGCTGACTGTCGAGCCAAGAATTTAGTCTCGATCGATTTTTTTTTGAGTTTCTTTGTTTTTTATGGAGAATTGGGTTCTCTGTGAAACGTGTTTTTTGAGTTAAAGAGTTTCGACTTTTCGAGTTTCCACTGTATTTATTATTGTTCTTAAAAGAAAACATAATTCATTGTTCTTATGGGGAGTCCCCCCGAACGCACATTAATCATTAAATTGTTTTACAGGGTGTTTTTTTTAAGAGTGTTAGAACTTCAAATTGAAATAAAATATACTATATACTCGTACTGTCAAATCATTGTACAATCGATCTGACGATAGATTACAGCACACCACATTGCGAAAATAATATATTTTGTGGCGATGAAAGATGGATACATCCATTACTACCTTTCACTATACCATCCAATCCACCTGACGATCAAAACGATTGTAGATTGACAGTGTATGGTGATTCTAATAAATCTAATTTATGTGCATTAAGGGCAATTTTCCATGATCTATTTCAATTTGAAATTCACTCACTCTAAAAACACCCTGTATATTTTGTAGGTTATACATACCAACTCTAATTTGATTCGTGTGGGTTCATCTATCTGCCAATCTCGCTTGTGGTTTGCAATTTCCTTAATATGTGTCATGCCTTTTCTCAATTTCGGCACATTATATCAAAAGGGTTTCCCCATGTTGCCATTTCCTTTACATAAGATGTTCTCTTTTAATATGTATTGGTTATTCCCATCTCTTATGAATAGACATACATATGTACATATATGAGAAACATATATCACACTATTCGTGATTGGTACAAATTTTTCGTTGTTTTTTATATCCTTCATATTTCAAATGAAAGGGTATTTAAATTTGTCATGAAGTTTGGAAAGCATTGAAAGAACCGCTACCCTATACAGGGTGTCCCATAAGTCAACATCAAGCAGAAAGTGTATGATCGAGCACATGGTGCCCGCTGTGAAAACCAAACTTCAGTCATCTATTTTTACAGTTTTATGCAATCGAAAAAACCTTATTGTAATTGTTTACGTACTGTAATTGTAATTCTTAATGTTTCTCAAATTTTCATTTTGACTATAACATCCACACAACAATGCTGTATCAATTGCGAACCAACCTGGAAAGTACCTCTGTTAGTTTTGAAAGAAATCTGATCTTCTTTGCGGAACTAAGAGATCAAAGAATCTTGTATTTTTAGCTAAATACCATAGAATCTACCATCTTGTCTTTAAAAATATATACTGATGGTCGGTTACTCGTACATATTTATCCATAATTTGAGCTTAAAGCCTACTATTAGCATGGTCGTTTACACTGGCTATAAAATGCTTTAAGCTTATTTATTGGATAAAATGTACGTGACCCTGACTATAATTCAGACTACTGACTGAAGCAAATGTGGTACCGTAACGGAATCTATAGACCAAACGCGCAAACTTCTAAAAATATATGACGCAAAGCCCTGGTGGAATTTTTTTACAGTACAGTTATTTGAACTTAGACGAAATACATAATGAGTTTATTTCTCTGTTCCACCTAGGTCAGATTTCTCCCAAAGCCAAAACTATTACTTTTCGGGTTGGGCTTCAATTGATAGTACATTTTTTTGCCGTTATATAGCAAAAAAAATCATTTGAGAAATATTAAGACTTGCAGTTACAGTGCACGAACAACAACAACAATAAGGCGCACGTTATTCTTTTGTATGCTACAATCGCCGAAATCTGACCAAAAGTAGGTTCTTTTGAGTGGCGTAGATACGGGGGGGGGGGGGGGGGTAAGGCGTATAAATCTCCTACCGCCTCGGATCGCACGTCTTGCACTTTGATCATGTTAATAATTGAATGATTAATTTAAGAATTTGCTAATTAAATTTAAGCTGACATCGACAGTGCTGTGCTTTGATTCGGTCTGAGGTCACTTTGTGGAGGTTACTAGCATAGCAGAGACTTTATCGTCAGAGCCACAGGGCGTGATTGGTGATTCTGAATTTAACTACTACGCAAGTCAATTACCGATTTTAGGTCGCAAAAAATTGCTCGGGTCTGGTTTTTTGGGATATTGTTAGGATAGATACCAGAAGTGTACCACTAAGTTTGCAACTTCGAAAAACCTGTGCTAACCCCGTGACCCTCAAAAAACCTCAAAATTTTCGGACTTTTTTCATATTTTTGTTTGTAATTTCTAAAAGGTGCTTCCTACAAGTAAGTCGTCCACTGCACTTGTGTGCACTTTTAAAGCTAAGAAAATCTTCTTTAATTTGAGTGTAACTCCAGTTTTGTAGGTGCAAGGGATCACAAGATACAGCACTTTAAAAAATGTGATTTTTTTGTAAAAAAGTCCGAAATTGTATTTTAGGAGGTTTGTATGACAGCCCTATGACGTAATGTTCCGATTCCATCCATTCCTAGATATGTTTTAAAGCTTTACTAGGTACACATTTGGGTGAGGGTTCGTTAAGATTGGTTCATAAAGAAAAAAGTTTTTCTTAGAAGAACCTGATTGTCAGGGGTTGGTTTGTATGACAGCCCTATGACCTAGTGTTCAGATTTCATTCGTTTCTAGATATGTTTTGAAGCTTTACTAAAAAACACATTTGGGGGAAGGTGGTTAAGATTGGTTCATAAAGAAAAAAGTTTTTCTTAGAAGAACCTAATTTCCAGAGGTTGGTTTGTATGACAGCCCTATAACGTAGTGTTCCGATTTCATTGAATCAGCATAAGTGGACACCGAAGAGAACAAGAAAGAGGCGTCAAGCATGCCAAAAACATTTGCAGTCTTAGTTGCAATAAAGAAGATTGGAGCAATTTTTGCCTATAGCATGGACATAGAGGAAGATCTTTCAATAAATTGAAGACCTCAGTATTACTGAAGTCTGTTGCAAGTCTAAAACAAAAACAAATATCTGTTGTTTTTTTTAACCAGTAATCAATTGATTACCATTTCCTTACTATTTCATTCCATGTATCAATCGAATAATAAATGTTGTCACCTAAAAGGTGTATGCGTCTATCAAGTATATTTCTTGGACTTCCCGGTTATTGCGCTTTTTTGACTTAGACCCCAGAAGAGCGTTATAACGAAGTTTTACTGTATATGGTGATAGGGCTGCCATAGAATAGAATATAAAAATAGCTTTTTGGACCACCCGTAATCAAACCTCCTCTATATACATATGTGTTCCTATCGAAGTCACAGAAAACATGTAGGACCTTCGAAATCAGCCGTCGAAGCCCCATCTGAGCACAAGTCTTGGCCGTCCAAAAGAAAGTTGAAACTTGGATGCCCAAATTCCGGCCGCGAACCGAAAATAGCCTCGGTATCGTTTAAACATAAAAAGCATTCAATGCAAGTATAAAAATCATTTTATTGAAGGGTTAAACTTAATTATGTATTAAAAAAAAATATTTGTTCATTTTTTAGTTTATTCTAAATTCCATAGATATCCGCCGAATAGTTAGCGTATGTGGTGCTGTAAGCCTCAACCACAATTGTAATGAATCGCTGGTGTAGTCCACCCCTTACGACATAAGCTCGTCCCAATTTGGTTGACTAGAAAAAAAACAAACAGGTTTATAAATAAAATGGTTTATAAATAAAAATATGGTTTATAAATAAAAATACTCGTACATGCACACTACATAAAACGGATAAATCAAATGAAAAAATTTATTCGCGCCTTTCATTGTGCGATAAAAAATTATCTACAATGTAGGTTCAAAACTTAAATAGTATTTCATTTTACTCACGGAATATATTTCTGAAAGTTGATTGCCAAAAAAATATTCCAGTTTTAACCATATTATTGGCTTCGAGACTAATTGTGTACTTCATAAAAATTCGCAAAAAAAAGTAAAAAGGACTTCATACCTGATTGACAACGATGTAAACGTATGTGACTATCGCACCCGTTCCCTGACTAGGATATGATAGTTGAATGCTAACATTTTGTGGTGAAGGCCACGATTGACCTTTGGCAGTGTGTCCAACTAATCGATCGCCTGGAGCTCTGGCACCTAAAGTGTAAACCATTTGCCCGCGAACATTGCTTGATACATTTAATTCCTCGATGGTCAAGTCCGGATGAAGCTCTTGGAAGCGTTTAACACTGTCGATAGTTTGCACCAATATGGATGCGTTCTTCTCGGAATCGAACAGATCACCAAGTTGCATTATAGCATTTTCATTGAATTCAATCGCAATTGCATGACATGTTGCAAATAGCGCGGCAACAACGAACAATGACTTTTTTGCGAACATTGCGAACTAAGCTGTTATTCGAAAATAGAATTATACCACAATACCAAGAACACCCACTGAAAGAACTCGACGCGAACTGAGAGAGCATTAAATATGAGCAGAAGCTTTTATACTCGAAGCTAAAAGCCGGTTGCTATTTATTATTATTTCTGAATGAAAGAGTGAACTTATTTTCTTTTGCTGATAAGAAACTGTTGATATAAGCAATAGAAACTCTTATACGACGTTATGTTATATTATGTGTATGTAAGGTATTCTGAGTAATTTTGGTTTTCTACAATATATACATAGAATCTAAAAGTACATAGTGAATATGATTCAGATAATGTATCTACATTTATGTGGTTTTCTTTTAGTAAATATTGAGACTAAATGCGGGTATATCCCAAAAGGGGATTTTATATAGAAAGCAAAACCATATTCAATTCCACCATTCATTGCTCGTATTACAATAGAGCCCCGATATTCTGGATCGTTTGGGACCGAAACCTATCCGGATTATCGAATTGTCCGATTTTTCGAAATACATACTGATAATTCTCACACTGGTGGGCAGTTTTGTATAGAAAAATCACTAAAAATGTTCGATTTGAACGATAATTCATAATTTTGTATTCGAAATGTGCCTCCATTTAGCATGTAAATAATATAATAATAAAGGTGAACGAAACTCTTAGGGAAACTATTTCAAACATTTTAAAAAACTTGCACTTTTGCAAATTTTACGAAAATAAAAAAAGACTTAAATCTGAATTACCAAAAATTTCGGATTTTCTCGGTTCGGATTATCGGGGTCTTACTGTATACCGAAATCCAAAAGAAAAGATAGAAATAGATGTAAAGCTGTATCCACACTGACTCTAATTGGTAGCTCGTCAAAAAACTGGCAACGCGAGCTGCCAAATCGAGCCTGAAAATGACAAACTTTTTGGAGTTTTTATTTAAATTAATGATCAAAATTGGACTCTGCGTTTAAACTATCATTAGGCCAGAATTAT
Organism: Microchrysa polita; assembly: GCA_949715475.1. NCBI lineage: Eukaryota > Metazoa > Arthropoda > Insecta > Diptera > Stratiomyidae > Microchrysa > Microchrysa polita. The sequence goes on along the minus strand of OX454415.1, from coordinate 124,210,804 downwards.
ACAATTTCACACAAAAACAAACAAAATTTGCAAAATTGTCATTTTGTATTCGAGAAGAGTGTCAGCTGACAGATGATTCAGTTGCCATATTGAATATTAAAACTGAACAGCCAACGAACTGCCAGTTGGCGTATACAGGGTGTCCGGAAACTGCATGTAATTTCCAGGAAAAAGGGTGTAAGAGAAATACCAATTCGTAACCCTTTAGCTGCCAACATTCGTTAGACATTTTTTTTTGTAAATCATAGTAGGTTCGTTTTTTACTACATCCCGTGTAGGTTTGGGTAACGAAACTTCGTATAAAAAAATGACAGGTGGATAACCAAAAAAACACACTTATTGTTACACGACTTAAACCTCAATATTTCCAAAGCCATAACAGCCAAATAAGATGGATATCACAGCTAACTAATTCATTAAAAAAAAATAAAACTAAGCGTACTAAAATCGAAAAAGTAGTTTGTTTTTTTACAGAGCTTCAAAGTGAAATTTTTGTGATCAAAATCGGAATTTGCGCGTTTAAATTATTAGACCATTCAAGAAGTATACCTACAATTTCATATAAACGAACAAAAGTTGAAAAGTTTTCATTTTGAATTTGACAACTGCCAACCGTTTTAGCTGACCGACGATTCGAATGTCGTATTGAACATCAAAACGATGGACGGCCAATAAAATGGCAGCTAGTATAGATGCCACAGGGACGTAGCTAAGGGGGGGGGGGGTATGGGGGGGGGGGGGGTGTCTCACCCCCTTACATTTTCAATTTTCATCTACAGTCGGCAAATTTGACCTCAGTGGAAATATGTTGGATTGCGATTTTCGGCAATAATAAATTTACAAAAGAATACCTATCGGTGTTTAAGGATGTACAAATTTTAAAGATACAATACTAAAAGTATATAATTGAATGTACATTCTTATGAACAGAGCTATTCGGCCTAAAAACATAAAACTAATGTTTAAATTGGAAAATTTTACTGAAAATTTGGAAGCTCAGGACCTTATCATTATTGACGCCATGAAACTCATTCTCAGTACAATAAAGTCTTTTAAAGACATTAGCAACGACAGGAAAATCAATGCGTTAGTGCAAAACTGAATGATTTTCGAAAGAAAATTAGATATTGACCCTGAGTCGGACTACAAAAACAACACCTAACTCGTCGTTCTCCGACAAAATTGGACGAATCGTCTCAAAATATAGCCGAAATAGACTTTGTAACATTCTACCGAAAAGAGTTCAAGATTCTTCTTGACGTTTTTACCTCAAAGATCACAGAAGAATTGGAAAAAATTACCAAACTGCTCAAATCACTTCAAGACATATTTTAAATTCCGGCCGATAGGAAAAATTGCACGATAATCGCAGTAACTGCGGTGATCGAAACTTATTTTTGAATTTCAAAGCAGATTCCCGGAGATTCCTTTTAGTGTAGTTACTAGGTGATTTCAGATCGCAAAGTGTGGTGGAGAAATTTTTTTTGTTGTTTCTTATGTTTTTTGGGGTGCTGATCTCAAATCCGGAGCTCCCAATAACATTTCGTTGCGGAACAGGGTCAAAACTGCGAAAAACCCTAAAATTTTCGGAGTTTTCCCGTTTTTTTCTTTAGAACTTCGAAAGTGTACGTTTTTCCGAAAACCTGTCCATGAAAATATTAGAGAAAACATAATTGCAGGTCCAACGCGCCATTAACTATTAAAATGTGTTAAGCGGTATTGCTGCAATTGATAGTCAATTTTTTGCGTTTTTCGCAATTTTGACCCTGTTTTGCAATTAAATTTTGGTGCGAAGTTACGGATTCAGGTTATGCACCCCAAAATACATATTCTGCAAGAAAAATGCAACTTTTCCGACCAAAAATTAAAAACCGGTAAATTTCAAAATTGTATTCATAATATGGAACGAATGTTAAAAATGGCAAATTTAAATTATCAATTGTAGTAATACCGCTCAACAGATTTAAATTATTTATGTCTCTTTGGGCGCGTAATTATGTGCCCTCTAAAATATTTATGGAGAGTTTTTCGCAGAAATAAATAGTTTCAGAGTTAGGGGCCGAATAACGGAAACAAAACAGCAAAAATTTTAGGGGTTTTTGCGATTTCGACCCTGTTCCGCAACGAAATGTTGGTGGGAAGTTCCGGATCTGTGCTCAGCACCCCAAAAAATATCAGAAACAAAAAAAAATTGCCTCCACCACATTTTGCAATCTGATGTAGGTACTAGGATTATCACGTAGTAACTACACTATTTGCCTTCGTGCTGAAATTCAAATTCTTCTAGATAATTGCTCTGAGTGTCGAAGTTTCAATTATTTACGAACGTTATAATGGGGGATGAACGTTTAGACAATTTGATGCTAATGTTTTCTTTGAAGGATATTGTCGATAAAATGGATTTACATTGAATTGTGAAGCGATGATCGAAAATTAAGTTACGGCGTGTCACAACTTACTGGTTGAATCAAATTTCTATATATTCATACAATCCTTCGTGCTTCTGCTTTGTATTTTTCCATGTATACATAATTAGAGGTACGGAAATTTCGCAAATAAAAAACAGGAATTTCGTATAAACTAATTTTGAATATAGGAAATTTCGCTGTAATTCGAAAAAAACACTCCCCAAGGAGTTACGGTAACGGTAAAACAGGAAACTGCTGAGGCATATGCCGCTAATATCTTTACGCTTTTATCTTTTTATGTAGTTCATTTCAATTTTGGGCCGCCATACCACGAGAAAAACTCTCCCTAAAAAATTGCATTGCAGAAAACAAAGTTCATTCATCAAACCTTCAACTAAAGTGCTTTCTGGGTGTTCGGCAAGCCATCGTGCTCGTGATTCAGCGAACTCTCTGCATTTAACATTCTCTCTATTCCTATTAACGGAAAACCTCTAAAAAATATCTAGAAAAATTATCTCCAATAATAGACATTTTTGGACAAAAATAAACTTTTTTGTGGAAAAAGTCCAAATTAGAACATTTTGGATTGATTCGCATAAATGAGCATTTTTCGCCGAAATTCGCATCTATTTCGTAAAAGCGAAATTTCCGTACCTCTAATGATAATTGGTGGCTTTTCAAATTTAGTCGGCAAATTTTACTTTTCACCCCCCCCCAACAAATGTTTGCTCGGTACGTCCCTGAGATGCCATGACCATTGCCAGTCGTCTTCACTTTCAAAAATCTATTGCTAAATCCTGCAAAAAATTTCCTATTGTTTTTTTGGCAATTACGCAGTGATTTTGATACCGCTCTCTTGCGCTGGACTCCCTGATCAAAAAAATATTTATACCTTTCGCTTTCTAAGCGAAAAGGGTATATTAACTTTGTCATGAAGTTTGTAACGCATCTCCGACCATGTAAAATATGTCTATATGTATATGATCAGCATGACCAAGGCGAGTTTTACTCGGCCAGTTTAAAAGCTGTATGGGGCTCAAATTTTGCACACGTGGTTCTTATTATTGCAGGCAGTTTGTATGTTTGAATCGCTGAAATAGGACCATTGGGCCAAGGGGCTGCCATACAAACCAAACCCCCCAAATTAAGTTCTTTTAAGAAAAACTTTTTTATAAGTGCCCCAATTCCAACCAAACCTCACACAAATGTATTTCTATTGATCCCACAAAACGTAATATGTAAACACGGAAGGAATCGGGCAAAGGGGTCACGCAGACTCCCTTTAAAGGGGATTCAGACTATCAGGGCCGGCCTTAACATTCTGGTGGCCCTGGGCCAAATCGATGATGGTATGGTAACCCCTCTACCAATACCCTAGCATTTAGGCTTCATTTTTTTTTAATTTTTGACTGTAAATATTTTTTTTTATTTTATTTTGTGTTGATGTAGCACGCCACCCCAATGTCTGACCTTGTTAGCCTGAATGGTTTTTGCAAACGTTAGATCAGTGATTCATAATTTCTTTGACTTCGCGGAAGTCTTAGCATTGCCAATGTTTTTCAAAATAGGCATTTGATAGTTAATCACCGTTATATATATTTCTGTAAGGCGAAACTGCAAGCATTAAAGCTGGGAATGGCAAATGAAGATTAGCCCATTACTTATAAAGATAGACGACCACAAAGCAAGATTCTTAAACATTTTTACTGGGTCGTTTCATTTGGTCATATGGCTTGGCGAGCCAATACAAAAAATAAAAATAGCAATGCTTTAAAATTCTACGACTGGTAAATGTTGGAAATGTTTCATGAAACCCCTTTTCGTCTAAAGTAAAAATTGGGAGCTGCTGCCACTGGCAGTCAGCTCTTTCTAAGAAATACGTATTTATTTACCCTGTAAAATTTGTAAGCTTTTCTCATCATCATTAGTTAAATTACATGCAAATTTTGATTTTTGGGTCGAGCTTTTGTTGAAAGAAAAATTTAATTCTCGGACTATTTGCGTTTCTAAATAAATCCCAAAAAAAGTGGTCAAAACACTTTTCTGTTCTGTTTTATGTCTTTGGCACAGTTCCTCTTTTTTCAATACAAGCGTTGTATTGGGCGACAGGTTTTACGCTACGCTACGCTCCAATACGCCTTTAGTGTGCGTGCGGCCTAATACTATTAGTGCATTGTGCAACAGAAATTATGAGTTCTTATATTATTAGGACTAATAAGTTTGTAAATTTGACTAATAGTTAGTCGATTGTACAAAAGATCCCTGGAAAAACAACACTTTTTAGTGGTTTTTGAAATGAGCGGCTCAAATAGTGTTACTATTTACTAATATTTTTGTAATCGCAAGTAAATAACATTTAACTATGCAACAGAAACTAATATTATTAGTTCATAAGTTCATAATTGAAGAAATTTCACTAATATTATTACTACTACATATTTACATAGTAGTTTCAGATTGTGCAAATTATAAGTTATTAGTAAATTCAATAATAGTTTTCACTTGTAGTTTTTTGTGCAACAGGCCCCTGGCGCAGGTTTATGAAGCTGCCGCAGAAAAATCTAATTACAAGAATTACATAGGGACGGACGGAGTCGGAACACAAATCATAGGATCGCCGAACAAACTACTAGCCCGTAAGAAAGTAAAGGGTATCCAAATTTCAGCTGCGCCCGAAATTAGCCTCGGTCTCGTTTTCTTAAACGCTAGTGGGTTTTGTGGACTTTAAATCTAAAGTCTAAATTCGAGAATTGTCTCAAAAACCACAAATATCTAAATATATATCGCAGAAACCACTAAAAATTGGTAGAAGATTTATGATTTCTTTTGCATGCTGCAATCTGCAAGGAATACATCGAATTACCAATATTGGGGCAAGTAGCAGCTGCGCTTTCAGAATTATTATTAATACATAACACGTTTTGGTAATATATACAATACCTACATTTTTGTGAGTGAGCTTATGACTCAGACTTGAAGATAAAAGCTCCGCTTTTTTTTCTATCGGATACAGGGTAGAACACAACAACCATACAAATTTGAAATACCGAGTTTTCTTCATTGAATTGTACTGTCAAATTTATATGGAAGTTGTGCTATTCTATTCCGCACCCGGTGGCAAGCTAAAGCTAAAAAATAAGTATACAAATATTTTTAGTATATATGCATTTATTTGTGCATATTTTTTTTCTTTATTTAATTTCCACTACACGTTGTATTATCACATTTTCTTATAAAATGCATATTATGAAAAAATATACATACATACTATATAATAGTATCTATGTATGTATCTAAATTATTTGAAAAATGAAAAATACTTTAAGGTAAGTTTAAACCACCTGGCAAGGTATTTGGCGGTTAATTATCCCAAGATTACGCGCTTACGAATCCGTCCAATAAATATTCATATGCATCAGTTCAATATTATTTACACCACATAATCTACTTTTTCTTTTCAAATGAAATAATACATGATAAAGTTTTTTTTTTAAATAGAAGAATCGATTTCCTCGAACTTCCGAAATGATGCCGCTCAAGGAGTGCCTGCTAAATTTACTAGACTTATAAGTCCAGTCAAAATATCCCAATTCAGGCCTCAAAATGGAAAAAAAATAGAGTAAGGCAGTTTTTTGATGTTTTTGAATCAGTGGACTCCCAGGAATCTAAGCTTCATTTTGCTAAAAAAAAATGTTGATCGGAAAGGTCCCAAAAAGGACAAAAAGTGATACTCTTTAATCCTTGACCGGATGTCGGCATTCGGGGTATGATACCCCGAAATTCGGGGTCTCATACCAAAGGGGACGTCAAGTACATTGCATATCCGGTGTTTGTTTCCAGTTTCAAGGACCCTCAACGGAATAAATCGAGCATAAATGGAAAATTATCGTATTTCCAAAGCCATAATATATCCGGATATGCATGCAATATATCACAATGAATATCCGGTGTTTGTTTCCTGTTTCAAGGAAACCATATGGAATAATTCGGGCTTAAGGGCTGAATTAAGATCGAGAGTGAAATTTTTCGATTCCCCGGTCATTTGACATTTCACGATGAAATATCCGGGGAATCGGAAAAATACATAAAATGGCCGAGAAAAATTATGGAACTGTTTTCGGATTGTACCTTATAGAATTCCCAGCATTCCCCACATATTCCACGACAGTAAGAATGCATTTTCATTGAAAAAATCGCAGCGGCGAAAAATTTCACTCTCGAGGTTAGTACTAGGTTTTAAACAGAAAATGACGGTTTTGGAAAGAGATACAGATACGGGGAAATATGAAAAATTTCATTTGAGGGTCCTTGAAACAAGTAACAAACGACGGATATGCAATGCACTCGACGTCCTCTTTGATATGACACCCCGCATGTCCACGTTCGATCAACGTTTGTAATTAGTGGTATTCAAAATTTAAAACAAAATGGAAGGAATCGAGTTTCTTTTAAGTATTTTTAGCATTACGAAATATACGGAAGATATAAAAAAGAGATAAATTAGTATAAATAACATTATCGTAAGTATGAAAAACAAACTGACATGGATTTCCGTGGAATTTGACATTTCGAATAGTTTTCCGAAAGCTTCCATTCCGTTACGTGCGTTCTGTGCAGTTGCATACAAGCTCCATTGAATCATCGGTAAAATCGCACAATGGGGTCATGGGGCTGCCATACAAACCCAACCCCCCAAATTAGGTTCTTCTAAGAAAAACTTTTTTATACTTGTGTACCATTTCACACAAATGTGTTTCTATTGATAACACAAAACATATGTAAGAAAGGATCAAATCGGACTATGGGGTCATGGGGCTGCCATACAAACCCAACCCCCCATTTTGGTTCTTCTAAGAATCATTTTGTACATAAATTTCACAAAACCTTGAATTAATGTGTCTTCATCAAAGCAACAAAAAAGGTCAAAACAAATGGAATCGTACTATGGGGCCATGCTCCCGCATCCCCCAATAAAATTTCAGAGTACATATGAATTTTTATTTGCCCACGTATTGCAACCAAACCCCCCACACAAATATTGTTTTGTAGACGCAACGGAGTTTGGAACATTACGCTATCAGCTTCGTAAGAAGAATTTTCTTGTTCGTGTTACCGACACTAGCGACAATTATCTTACTGTCCGCCATATAGCGGACATATAGCGGAAAATATCGGAAACACAAAAGTTCCCCCTATGAGAACGGATAGCAGAACAAGCCAACTTTTAGCCCGAGGAGAGTGAAGGGTATTCAAATTTCGGCTGCGCCCGAAATTAGCCTCGGTCTCGTTTTCTATTTGAAATGCTAATATGACTGGACTAATATATACAGTACATTTTTGTGAGTGAGCTTTTGACTCACACTTGAAGATAAAAGCTGCGCTTTTTTCTATCGGGTACAGGGTAGAACAGAACAACCATACAAATTTGAAATACGAGTTTTCTTCATTGAATTGTACTGTCAAATTTATATGGAAGCTGTGCTGTTCTATTCTGTACCCGGTGGCAAAAAAGGAGCTAAAAAATAGGTAAGGCAAGGTATATATAGCGGTTAATTATCCCAAGATTATGCGATTACGCCTCCGTCCAATAAATATTTATATGCATCAGTTCAATATTATTTACACCACATAATGTACTCTATGTCTACTTTTTCTTTTCATTTCAACTGAAATAATACATAATAAAATAGAAGAATCGATTTCCTCCAAGTTCCAAAATGATGCCGCTCAAGGAGTGCCGGCTAAATTTACTAGACTTACATTTGTCCATGATATTGATAATTTAATTTTCTATGAAGTTCATGCAACTAAATAAAGCTAAAGGTAAGGTAAATAACTGTTGGATTGGACACTTTTCAATAATTTGTTAAAGCGGCTCGGCTGTTTAATATCACACAAAAAAACGAAAACCACAAAATGCGTTACATTTTCAATTCAATTTATTATAATATTTTTTATATAAAAATAAATACCTCTAAAGTTAACATTTTTACATGTTTCATTTTGCTCTTCTTCATACTTGTTTATATTTAAATATTTCTCTCCTGTTTCCCTTACACACAGACTTTAGTTCCCTAAATTGTTTAATAAACGCACTAAGTTATAGTGTTGTTGCGTTTTACCATTGTTATTAGAAACTAATCAACATGTAATATGTATGTAAATCAATTTCGTTAGACACGGGATCAAAATATGTACATATATGTTAGTACATAGTATAAATATGATTAAAGACAGTGCAAGAATAAATCTAATTCTACATGAATGACTATTGTTTCCCCAGTACTTAGAGAAAGCATAGCAACCCATGCCATGCGTTAGTCCAGAGTGGCTATGTGATCACACAACCAAAAATTGGCATTTGAATCAAATTTTCACACATACTATGAACTGCAATAGTGTGAAAACGGTACCATTTTTATTTTCTGATGCCCACTCTGGACTAACGCATGCACATGGGCTGCTATGCTTTCTCTAAGCCCCAGTAAAACTTGGTGTACCTATTTAATATTTGACTGATGAAATATGTATGTTTTGTTAATTACATTTTTGTATATGTACCGAAGAAGGCTGGTTAATATTGAAACTGATTATGGTTAGTACATGTTTTCGATTGATATTGTTAATTATTCTCACTCCATTTATTTGAATCTTTTTATTAAATAATGTGTGTTTTAATTCTTTATTTTCTGATTAACAAATATGTACACATTCAATTTGAAACATATTTATATAATTTATACTACTATTTGACTAATACACAAAAATTGAAGGTTTAATTTTTACACAATTTCAAAAATTGTGTGAATATTATTATACATACATACATATGTATATGTATTATATTGAAAATCATTTAATCGGTAACACGTAATAATAGACACTTCCAGTTAAACATAATTTTTCGGCTCTCTCTCCGTAACATTAACAATAAGCTGTAATAGAGATAAATGCTGAAGTGTTCAATAAATTTCTATGAAGGGTTTTCGTAAATGCAATAAGTAAAGATTTATAAAATTATTACAATTCCATAAACGATTGTTAGTGACGAGCATTCAGAAACATTGTTATAGTAAACACATAGCGAGTAAAATACACAAAATAATTTTTTATTTGCCCTTTGGAAAACACCAAAACAGGTTCCAGAATAAAATGGTTAATTTTTGATAAATTTAAGATCGTTCGTTATTTAAAAATGTCGACAAATGATACCTACGTCTAGGGATTTTCTGTACTTTTAAACTCGATATCCTTACCTTAACCTGTGTAACCTCATGCTGTGATTTTATTTTAGGGTGTAGGTACGAATAATTATACATACTTGTAACCCAAAATTATATGTATTTTTTACGATGCTCGATTCTCTTGTGTGCCGACAACCTTAGTCTCTGCGTAGTGCGACTTTCAGTGACGATGAGTTAAAAGGTATAAAATAGCTATACGATAGCTACTCTCCGAAAATTCGTGATCCGACAAAAAGACGCTCTTGGGCTTATATAGGAGTGCTCCAGAAACCCTTTTAAACCGCTTCGTTTCCAATTGCGAAGCAAAGAGATTATGGTCACGTCTAAAACATTTTGAATTGAAAGTCAACGGAAGCGGTACGAAACGCATTGATATTTTGGGAATTCACTGAGATTTAATTTATGAAAATAAAATTATTTTCGTACCCTCTGGTCTGGAAAAAAAATCAAAACCTAGTTTTCCAAATGTATAAAGCCCAATAAATCTCTCCAACGTTTCATCGATAAAGTTTCTATAACTTTATCGATGAAACGTTGGAGATTGTCTTCGATCCAGAATCGATCCATTTTCGATTATTTTCTAACTGGGATTTAACCTATTACAGTAGTGCAACCCTGCTTAACCGAAATAAAGAAGTCTACAATGCATTTCCCATTTCGAATAAACTAGTCAAGAAAAAAAAACTGTTTTTCTACGCGAATCAAGGTTGATTTCCTAATGCTTGAAATAGATATGATGCAGCAAAACAGCGACGAAAACAGCACCAATGCATTTTAAATGGGTGACGTCAGCATGCTACGAACATGAACTTTGATCATCATCACATCACGCATGCTGTAAGTCCTACTAAAGTGATATAAACATCTAAAAAAAACGTTACGATCGCCTCTGCAACTCGCAGATTCTCACCATATATCAGCAATAGGCGTGCCAGCAAAATAAAAGCCCTGATAAAAAAAAAAATAAGTGAAAACCACCACTTGAAGATGTCGGTTCTATAACCAACAACAAGTTCAACGTTCATGGAGTTTGAAAGACTTTCTCCTTTTGGCCTATTTTTCTGGTGGTTTCAGATTTTGTTTCCAACACGTTTTCAAAGGTTTTGAAATTGAACACATTATTTGTTCATATGCTACAAAATTGATTGATTGACTTAAGTGGCATCTACGTACGTACGTTATGCCACTATGTGCCCAATGTTAGCTACAGCTTTTATTTTTCATGTCAAATTCCCGTTTGAATTTGCTTATATACTTAATTCGGAAAAGAAGTCCTCTTCATTTGTCAGTAAATTGTTTCATCACATTTTGTGTGAGAATTCAATAAAGTAAAATACATATCAATACTCTAATTGGATTGGATTTTCGACTTCGGCTCTTAATTGTATGTCGCAATGGGTGGCATAATGAAACACAACAGTTCTGATTTAACCGTTAATTTGCGCATCATGTTCTCTTTTCCGTTTCATATGCTCCGCAACAGCTGTTCAGTTTTATAACCTCACCCAATGTTGAAAATCGTTAGTTTTTTTCCTTTTTGTTACAATTGCACACAATTTACATTTAGTTTATTAGTTCAAGACAAAACTCCATCCGCAAATTAGTATGAATTATTTAAGGAAGAAGAAGAAACATGTTCCTCTTCAGAATCATCGCAGAATCTATTTTTGTTCGAGTACTTTGCATTTGAAAAATAAAGAAGCAGCATACATTTTTCGAAAAAGCCTATTCAGTACCTGATTATTTATCTATTCGATAGAATCATAAAAAATCGTCATCATCATCCTCGTCAGAAAAATCTAATAAAATACAAATGATTTCATGATGGTTAGAAAATCTTTCTTTCTTTGTTTATACATAGATTTATCATAAAACAATCGTTAAGGGGACTTCACATGGAGTAATACACAAAAGTTGTAAAGCAAATCCGAAAAAAATCACTTAATCCTAGTTTTAGGTTTATTTGAAGCATAGTGATTCTCAACAGGTGGGGCCGCGCCTCTCTAGGAGGTGTCAAGATTAGCCAAGTGGCTGCTATAAAACATCGACAACAATTCTAAAAGAATGGCAAATTTACGACTATGAGTTGAAAAATTAGAGAGTTCAATGCAGGTGAGATTCGAAAAGCGTAACAAACGAGTTATAGCCCAGCTATCTCTGAATTAACGATTCGTGAGCTTAAGTTTAAAAATGATGGTCGCCAAATAATAAGCTTAGGAAATGGCTGTCAATCTCAATAAATCTTCTCCTCTTCTTCTGTCTTTTCATGTTTTATCCTTTTTTGTCACGGTTCGAAAGGGGGTGGTTGTGGGGTATTATTTCCAGCCAGGATATTTGAAAAATTCACGAAAATTTGCAGTTTAGCCGTTCTGTTTTGGTTACCTTCCACTTTACACGAGATTATTGTGAAGCTTTTGAAGAATCTAATCTAATCTAACAGTCTGGCTGGTCTAGCGGTTAGTGCGCGCACCTTCGGTGCACAGGGTCAAGAGCTCGAATCTCACCGTGTTCCATGGTGTTTTTCGAACTCACGAGCTTGTGACGGACTATGATCTCACTCAGATGTTAAACGAGTACCCATTTATGGGGATAAATAACACTGTTGAGCGTGATGCTGATCTCATTACCTCAACAAAAGCAGATAAGATCTTGGAAATAGGATGTCACTAACACATCCTGCGACCTTAGTCCAATGCTGGATTGTCGCGCCTGTTATTTTTTTTTAAGAATATGAGTATGGTTTTTCGAGCGATGCTGTTTTACCTAAATAGCTTTGACTAAATTGATTTATCCAAGAGAAGCCTTCCCCCAAGTGATTGACTATGATATGAGATATACTTCTGGGCCGTCAGAGATATGTGTTAATAAGTAACACATAATGATATTGAAGAACAGCGGACTCAATACACTGCCCTGGTGTACTCCCACATTCACTGGAAATTCTTCAGATTCACCGGCTTTGCTTTAGTCGTAGCTCCATCATGCATGTCTCATATCATCGTGACGTAATCAGAACAGTACTCTATCGAATGCGTTTTCGGCTACCTTTCCGCGTTTCATAATTTCCGAAAAGTTGTTCGAGGAAATTGTTTATTTAGAAGTTCGAGGAAGTACTCTCGAACCCTGCTACAAATTGTGTTATCGTCAACCAGCAGCGTTCCATGCGAGTCTTCCACGTACCTGGCGTTTGTATTTCTCGAGCATATCTTCTCCTTTGGACTGCGAGCTTTTAATCTTGGTATAATTCATGAGCTACCTTCGCCTTTGATTGAGCTACCCATTTATGGGGAGCACGAGTAAATAAATAACTCTGAAGAGCGTGTTCTTTATCTCAACACCTCTACAAAAAAAACAGTTAAGATCTTAGAAATGGGATGTCATTAACACATAACAACATATGCGGATAGGTTAGATTGCGCTTCAGTTGTTTATTATTATACCCTTCGCTCATAGAGTGAAAGGGTATATTAACTTTGTCATGAAGTTTGTAACGCATTGAAGGAAGCATCTCCGACCATATAAAAAGTATACATATATGATCAGCATGACGAGATGAGTCGATTGGACGATGTCCGTCTGTCTGTCCATCTGTTGCAGCGCGTTTTTCTCGGCCACTATAAAAGCTACGGAGCTGAAATTTCGCACACGTGCTTATTATTGTTGCAGGCTGTTTGTATGTTTGAATCACCGAAATTGGATCACATGGGGCTGCCATACAAACCTAGCCCCCCAATTTAAGTTCTTATAGGAAAAACTTTTTTATTTGTGCACCAATTTCAACCAAATTTCACACAAATGTGTTTCTTTTGATGACACAAAACATATCTAAGAATGGATCAAATCGGATAATGGGGTCATGGGTCTGCCATACAAACCTAAACCCCCAAATAGGTTCTTCTAAGAAAGACTTTTTTATTTGTGCACCAATTTCAACCAAATTTCACACAAATGTGTTTATCTTGATGACACAAAACATATCTAAGAATTGATCAAATCTGACCATGGGGTCATGCGGTGGCCATACAAACCCAACCCCCATTTTGGTTCTTCTAAGAAAAATATTTTGCACCAATTTCACAAAACCTTGAAATAATGTGTCTTTACCAAAGCAACAAAAAATTTCAAAACGAATGGAATAGTACTGTGGGGTCATACTCCCGCAACCCAATAAAATTTCAAATATTTTTATTTGCCCACTTATTTCAACCAAGCCCAAAACTTTTGTTAAGACGGAAGAAAAAGAATGAGGAGGGGGATTAAATACAAGTCATAGGTACGCCCGAAAAGAACTTTTAGCCCAAGGAGAGCGAAGGGTATCCAAATCTCAGCCGCGCCCGAAATTAGCCTCGCCCTCGGGGGTTGGCGAGCGTAGCGAGCAGGGGGCGAAGCCCCCTAGTTTTTTTTCGATATTTTTAATAGTCTCTTTGGTTCGGTGCTAATCATTTAAAGTACATAACGCGTAGTTCGATTCATTTTGGGTTCTAAAACAATGTAAATAAGATCCGTAAACTAATTTGAAACATTTTTTGTCCCCAAAAAATACAAATGATTGCTCTTGATCATAAAAAAAATGTAGAATGTTTAGTATTATAATACTTTTCATTATATGTGTATATATTTCTCTGTAAATTCGTGCTTTATGTTTTAGTCTATATAACTTACACTGTCTTTAACGAGACACAAATCTCGGTATAATATCCCTCGTAGGTTTGTTTCAATATGGCAACAAAAATTACGCTATTTTTATTATTTAAGTACACCAACTTTAAATAAGTTTTTAAATTGATTAACTAAGATCTAACATAATTCTATTGTTTTAATGCTTTTGACTTTCATAATAATTATTATTATTTATCTAAATTGCTTTCAACTGTTTCATAAATACACAATAAAATTATCAGAATAAATTGATCTAGCAATACGAATGGTCACTAGTAAATAACTTTTCACTATTCAATTGAAGAAAACCGGAATCTTGTTTAATTTGCAATGTTGGCGGATTCGGGGCTCTTTGCTTTCGGATTTCATTGGCTATAAGAATACAATTGTTTTATAAAGAGCGTTAATAAGGATACATGGTCGTAGTTTCAATGATAAAGGTCGAAAAAAATTGCAGTCCTGAACTAAATGTCATAAAGGCAGATGAAAAATGGGCATTATGGGTTTTTATGTACTTTCTACCAAGGAGTCAAGTCATGAAAGCATGCGTTCAAAATACAATTCGGTACATTACGCTTTCAAGTCCCCAAGGGAAATTTTTGATGTTTCCGATATTTTCCGCTATGTGTCCGCTATATGGCGGACGATAAGATAAGTGTCGCTAGTGTCGATAAGAAGAACAAGAAAAATTTCTCTTGGGGACCTGAAAGCGTAATATACCTACAATTCTCCTGTCTAATGGGCAAAGGTATGTTTCGTGGAGACAGAAAATCTTATGTGCAATGTACAATCAAAAAGTAATGGAAAGAAGAAAAAACAAATGGTAACTATTTTGAATCGATATTTAACATCGTTTCGCTTCTATCTTGCTTGCAAATCTACAAAGAATATAACGAAATACGAAGAAAATGTATATAAAACTCTAATCTCTACAATTACAAGGATCTAACAGAAAATACAAAAGTAAAAAGCTTATTTGGTCTGGAATTGACTACATAAAAATACAATAAATTTGTCATATTGTTTCTCAAATTTCCTTTTATGTGTAACATTCATGTTGAATGTTACTAGAAAAACAATGCGGTTTTAAATGATTTTTCTTTTCCTTTTGATCTATGTCCATTAAAAGTTTCTTATCATGATCCTTCAACCAGCTGTCATTCCGAAATGAAGGAATATACAATTCCCGATGTCATCACCGTTGGTATTCAAATTATTCGCTAGATAAAACGCTTTCGAGTGAAAATTATAAGCAGGGAGATTTTAATCTCCTTGTGTGAGGAGAGCCTTAATTTTATTGCAAATGATAATTTATAATGTTATGCCAATTATGTTTAGATGATTTTTATTCACAAATTCGCAGTTTTCAAGAATCTAGTCAAATCAATATATTAACACTGATAAAGCGATGAATTCGACGCATGTGGAATGGATCACGTACAGTCAAAATACAGACTTGTTGAATAACTGCAGCGCAAAAACATTACAGTCGTCGGTACGCAGACAAACACAAAATGCCGAAGACGACCAGACAAAATGACCAAATACGTATGATAATCTCTTCCATGCAATGAAATTAAGATGAAGACTTCAGGTTTATATGCATTTAATTTCACTTTTTCTTTTTAATAAGCATGCAGTAACATAACAGTAGTAAAATAGGTATTAATAAAAATACAAAACGGTATAAAATAAATCTATGATTTCTGTTTTATTTTAAAGATATATAAATAAAAAAAAAAGCAAATCGAAACCAAACCAACTTTTTTTTTCAATTTGGTTTCTAATTTGTTCTAATTCTCCTTAACCTACTATAATATATATATGTATATTTATATAATTTTATTGTTTAATATATATTTAATATGTTCACATACCGTTAGTTGTTCTAATATTTCGACTAGGATAACTTTTATGGATATTGAGGAATGGGGGTGGTGTTGGAAATTCCGTAACATTATGAAAACGTCCGGCAAAACGTGCTTCCAAATCGAAAGCTAATCGTTGCACGGTTCCTTGACTGGCTGCTGCTGCTGGCGGAGGTGGTGGTGGTGGAGCTATTGTTGTCGATGTTGACGTCACACTTGTTCGTATTGATGAATGACGTTGCGGTGGCACTGGCGGAGCAGCCGATGTTGCTGCTGATGATGGTGTCTGTTGAAAATAAAAATGTAAATCCAAATAATGAAATATTTCACATTTTATTATTGTAGTCAAATAAAAAAAAGTATTAACCATAACACCTGAAGCCTAATCCATCATTTTTATATCTACAAGACCTTCCATAGGTCAGTGGGTTTGATTAAATTACCGTGTAAATAGGAAGAATTTCCGCTGGCATCTTTTGCGAAGTAGTACAGATATAGTTATCAGCTAGAAGTTTGTTGGACGGCACTTAATCGAGAATCAAATCGATGATTTTGCCATTAGAAGCAGGTTTCTATGTAACCTTATGTTACTTAAGAGAGGAGCCGACGCCAGCATGAGAAAGGATCACCATCTGATGAATGCTAGTGTTCGATTTCAAATTGCAGCCATGAAATCTCACCGAGCTTATTTTGTATAGAGAACAGCTGTCGATCTATTTATGACTTAAATGTGCATTAGTTGTACAAAAATAGTAGTACAGGTTGGTCCATTGTGATACCACCGAGTTAAACGTACCTTAATGTTACTAGCTAAGCTGAAAACCAGCCCGTGCTGGCAATATATTTGTTGAGCGATAGTGGACTCACATTACGTAGATCATCAAAAATACATTGAGCCAAGAAAACGTCTCCGTTTCTCGGCCAGGGCTGGACAATGGCAGAGAAAATGATGTACACTCTCTTCCCCTTCTTGGTCATCGCAACTACGACAGAAGTCCTTATGGGGGATTCAGAAACTCCTGGCGTGCTCCCGATAGGACAGTGCCCCGTTATGGTCCCGACCACCTTTCCGATATGTTTCCTGTCTATTGACAGTAAAATGGTTGACCTGGCTGCGTCAAGTCGTGACCAAATTAATATTGTTGTAGCACAGGTTTCTACTGTTAGACTATCTTCCACTAGCCCTGTACATTATAGTTGTTTATATTACCTGTTTACAAGAAGCGATTGGCACTTTTAGATTATTATCTAAGGTCATAGAAGTCGCATTACGAGCGAGACGGTCCGCATTGCAGTTCCCTTTAAATCGACTATGACTAGGTATCCAGCAGAGAACGATGTTGAAAAATTGACCCATCACTCTTAGAGCTGAGCGGCAACTATCAACAGTTTTTATGTAGTCAAAACAGATTCGAAAGATCGAATTGCAGCCTGACTGTCAGTTTATGTACTGATATCCCTTATTGTGACGACATGATTTCCCAACCAGGTTAGGGCTTCCATATTTGCAGAAATTTCGGTTTGAACGCCACTACAGTGGCCAGGTAGACAGTTTGGCAAGTTAATGTCTAGTCCATCCGAGTGGGCTCCAATACCAACTCCTTCATCCGTCTTAGAGCCACCTGTGTAAAATACCAAAGATCACGTAGCGAGGAGTGTATTGATATCTCAGTGATCCTTAGACGGAATCAAATAATCGTGGTTTTTGCCAAAAGCGTACTTGGGACTAGTGTAGTCAGTCTCTAAGGGGAGGTTAAACTTTTGTAGTATCGTTGAATGACCGTACTCCAGCGTTTGCCACTGACTAGTTTCACGTAAGCGTAGTGCCGTGTTAGTAGCCAGTTGTTGGCCGAATAGATCCAACGGTAGCAGATTGAGCACATCATCAAGTCCAGCCGAAGATGTACTAGTACGAAAGGCTCCAGTTACGACAATAGACGCCATTCTTTGTACTTTCGCCAGCAAGTTATAGTAAGTTGTTTTACTGAGTGCCGAACACGATATGCATATATCGTACAGTAGAATGGGTCGTATGTAGCAGTGTAGATCCAATGCAGTGCTTTTTGTTGCAGGCCCCAGCTCTTTCCTATTGCTTTCCTGCACGAATAGAGTACTATAGTTGCTGTATACACCCTCTCTTGAATGCTAGGTTTCGAGCTGAGCTTCCTATCGAGCAACAGTCCAAAGAATTTAGGCTTTTCAGCAAAAGTGGGAGGGTCAGTAGAAGGAATAGTACGTCGTCTAGTAAAGAGCACTAACTCCGTTTTACCTGGATTAATTCCAACCCCACTGAGATTTGCCCAGTTTGTTAAAATAGACAAGGCGTTCTCCAATAGTCCACTAAACACTTCCGGGAACTTACCTATCACAGCAATTACGATATCGTCAGCATATACATACCTAGCAACCAATCTTCTCGAGATCCGCAAGCAAATCATTGATTGCTATTTTCCAGAGTAGGGGAGATAAAATACCTCCTTGTTGTGTACACATACCGACTTATAGGCGACGAGCCCAGTGTGGTATGAATCCGTCTAGATGTTAATAGCGTATTTACTAGTGTAACTCTTCGACGTAAAGATTCCGAAGTGTATCGGTAATCGCCCTGGGGTCTGATATTATGAAAACTACCAATGTCTATGAACACAGCCATTGTGTATTCCTTTTGACAAAGACATTTTTCGATGTGACTAACTAACGAGTGCATAGCTGTCTCCACTGACTTTTCCTTCCAGTAAGCAGGTTGAGCCGTTGAAAGGAGATGTGGTGGGATGATCGTTCGTACATGAATATCAACAAATCGCTCCAGTTGTAGTTGAAGTGAGACTAATTGGCCTAAGATCGTAAGGTTGTGCGTGCGAGCCTCTGCCTGTCTTCAGGATAAACGTAAACCGCACCTCTCTCCATATGCAAGGAATATATACTGACCAAGGCAGGCTGTTAGTATGTTCTCTATCCATGGATAGATTACTTATCCAAGCAAGCATTACTGCAAGTCTGCGGGACTAATTCCATCAGTTCCAGCTAATTTAAAAGGTTCAAAGCTAGAAATAGCTCCATTCTCATCGTACCTCTTTTTTTTTTTAAAGAATTAAGATGTTTTTTATAGTAGGTCCAGTCTGACTCTATTCTCGAAGTTTTGGCCTTATTAAAGCTTCTCCTGCACACGACTCTTAGCTCGGAAATCTTGCTACTCCACCATGATGGTTTTCGCTTGCCAGAAAGAGAAGTGGAATGACACGATTCAAATACCGCTGCGTTGATAGCTACCGTAAAAGTGTTTACCATCTCATCCAACTGTTGTTCATTGTCTAGCAGATTAGGTAGGGATGACAACCCTTGAGCGAGAGCAGTTCGAAACCTAGACTAGTCGATCCTTCTGCGATTCACTGTGTGCTGCCTCGGGATGCTCTACTAAGCTGAATTGTAGATACCGATGATCCGAGAATGTATATTAGAATGCTATAAAAACGCGTACCTAGAGAGCGCTAAGACCAACATTTTTCCGGCTTCTAGGTCATAGGCTTGGTATGTCGGACATAAAATAGGAGCATTATTGAAGTGATAGACGCACAAATCTCTTAATTCAGAGCATGTCCGCATTATCACGAACATTGCCAAACTAGCTGAACTGACTAAATAAGAGTGGCGAACTTTTGTCAATCATAAAAAAGCAGATTGTTTTACTGCATACACTTTGGCGAAGTTAATCGAGCTACGTATTCTAACAAATGTACATACGGCGCAATCTATTTTCGCGGGATGTATCTAGAAGGTTCGACCAAACTTTCCGACTAGTGCCGCTGGTTAGCCGGGAAAATATTAGTAGCACTAAGCCAGATGATCCCAAAACTCCGGAGCTAAAAAATCAGATGATTTAGACACTACAGGAGAGGCAACTGGAACGAGAACCTCAATGACAGCAGCCTTGATGAAGGTACCTTCAAATTATTGTCCACCGTCCTTGCTTTATCCAACCCCAGCAAGGATAAAGGTATTATAGCCATGCGATTCGGTAGTCAGCATATTAGGAAGCAATTTATTGGCGCAGAATAAAAAAAATATCTGCTGGTGAACTGCTGACATCATTCCAGTCTACACTTGTCATTGAGAAAGCCAAAAAATTCAAGGCCATCTGACCTGCTGACATATGATGATCATGTTGAAACATTTCGAGCCTCCAGCCCTTGGTTATACTGGCCCCTGTCGCACGCTGGATGCGCTTATCCATTTCTCTGCTCAGCAGAGCTACAACCCGCGATGCAATCACGAATCGCATCAGAGAAGGATTGAATCAGCATTAACCTTACCACAGATCAATTCTGATATTTTTACAAGGTCAATCAAACTTATGATTAAGAATTTTAATGGATTGTAAACTACCTAATTGTTAGGCTATCGTCCACCGAGTTTCGATGCAAACTTTCAAAGCTTAAGAAAATCGAAATAGGTGTACCACAGGGCAGAATATTCTCTCCCATCCTATTTATCATCTACTTGGCCGGAATTTCAGAACCTCCGGATGGAATTGAATTGATAACCTATCCTAACGATCACGTGACCAAAATGATATCATACTGGTCAACTACCGAGCGGTTTGTCGAGATGCGGTTTATTTATTTCCGGTCGCGTGCAGTGTGCCTTACCAACATGAACAAAATTCAAGCTACAGTTCGTCTCCTGAAGGCCCACCAGGACTATCTACATCAGGAGCCGCAGTTTATGCCAATATATGATTATAACCTTCTACTAATAAAAGAGTATCCTGTCGGTTGGTATCGTAGGGAGCATCCCAATAATCATCTCATAAACCGAATTCCTCCCCCTGGCAATGTCAGAAGGGGGCGTTAAAGGTTTGTGTTCGTAGACGACTCATGGGATCATCGCTCAGCGATCGTAGTTTTGAATCCAATTTCGAGCCGTATTTAAATATTTTTTTAATGGTTCTAGTTTCCTAGTATCGACTATGGACTAAAGGAACATGTCTGTATAGAAAATATACCCATATAGTGCTCAAAACCGGTCGATCGCTGAGCGATGATCTCATGAGTCGTCTCTACGAACACAAACCTTAAGGGATCCAAGTGAGACCCTTCGATGATGAGACGACATACACAGCCGCCATTGCAGCGATTCACACTGAGAAAGTGAATCGGTCTATTCCGAGATTAGGTGTGAGTAAAGCCTTCTCAGCGCTTCCACCATCTGGGGACAACATTAGCTCAACTATGGTCGGGATTTTGCTTGCGCGTAAATTCATATTTATATCGAATCAACACGGACATTCAATATATAACATGGTGGTCCTCCTCACCACGTGCTGATTGGGGAACACTGGTTTGGTTGGTTCTTAAGTCGCCAGCCAGCCAGGTTAATCACTTCTTCAATACCTTTAGGAACCGAAGCAATGAGAGCTGCGATGGCTGACCTTTATCCTGCCAATTCACATCAGCCCATTCTATTCGCGATCTCATTGAAGTAATACAAAGGTCTGAAACAACGTAAAATAGGGGTTCGTGGGGCATTGCGCCGATTCGTCCTCGATATGTAGCGAGAAACGCTGGATGGTCGATCCTAAATTTCGTGTCAGAAAAAAGAATTTATGAATGAATATGCGGTATTTCATGACCCAATTTCACAAGTTAGGCTGAGGCGATTCGGGTTGAATGGGCCGTAATGAAATCGCTGTCGTTGAGGAAAATGAGGCTGTTTCTCCGTAAATACGGCATAAAATAAACCCAATAAATCACTTGTTGTTGTTTTAGCGCTAAATAATAAATCACTTGTGGTATTGCCCAGTAATCGTTCTTTCCTTCAGCAAAATATGTGTTGTCTGCAGAAAAACTAGAGAGAATTGTTGAAATTAATACGACTAAATTGAGTTATGATTTCTACTCTCAAACGTGAGTGTGAGACTATGGTAATTCAAGGATACTGCAGAAATTTAGCCTATCCATTTCAATAGGAGGCTGATTACAGCATTCCCAAATACATACATACATTTTGGGCATGAGGGGAATAGCTTGATATCGTCAAGGCGGATTTTACTTTTCGTTTTCTTAATTTCTGCAGTGTCCACCAAGTAGATGTTTCAGGTATTTTGGAAGCCAACCCCCAAGCAGATATTTCGGCTGATTAGTAAGGAAGTCAATTTGCCGAACCAATTCTTAGTATAAGTGTGCATGGAGCAACCATTGCGCCATTTACTTAAAAGAACTTGTAGCCCACCATAAACAACTACACATACACATTCCCTTACATTGATCTATTAACAACCCGTGAATATAAAAACAACATCAACATCATCACATACTTACATTGCTTAATTGCCTTTGAGGGGGTGGTGGTGCCGGACTTGTTCTATGCGGCGGCAAAGGTGGCGGCACTGTCGTACCATTCACAGCCAAATTTTTCTCTCTACTATTCACGGGTGAACTTAATTTAACAGTGCCACCGCCTTTATTGCTATTAATTGAATTTGAAAACAAATTCGACACATTTGTTGCCGAACCGCCGTGATTAACTTGATTTTTCAATTGATCTTTCAGCGACGATACATTGCTCGATGATCCGTATGAATTGTTTCCACTCGTTGGCGCCGTACTCAATGGAATATTTGTTAGGTTCGTGTTTGATATACTTCGGGCCGGGGTCGGAGGCGGTGGTGGTTTAATTGAGGGAGGTTTTGGTGGTGCAACAGTCGGTCGACCTAACAAACAAAACATTATTTACATTAGAGAAATGTAATTGAATACAATTGATAGGTATTGCTTTTCACGTTACGTCGTAAAACATTACACTTACCGACTGGAGCACTAGGCGGTTGTCTCACTGCAGCATTTATTGCTTCTTGCGACTGGAATTGTTGCGGTGGACCACGTAATGTTCCAAAGTGCGTCGTTGGGAAATTGGAAATGCCAGCCTGTGATATTGGCGGTGACCTATTGTGAATAACAAATAAGATACATTTTAATCAATTTCATAAAACAATTAACATCTCCCGACTTTATCTGGCATTTGCCGGAGTGGGACATAATTTGTGGAAAATTATTTTATATCCTCTAACCTTGGCGATTTCATACTATGGTGTCGCGACACCGTAGGTTTTCCATTTGCAACTAACTGTTGTAGACCGGGAGGTTTTGGGGCACAATTTGGTTTGCCATGACTCACAACAGGTTTTGGTGTTGTTGCGGAAGGAACAGGGCTGGGGTTACTAGACGAACTACTTGTATTGCTTGAACCAAATAACGACGATTTGTTTGGAACTACATTTAGGGGTGTTTGCACTGACGACATACTATTATTATTTACATTGGAATTTCCTATCGACAAGCTAAAATTAAAATAAAAAACAAAATAAATTTAAGAAAAAAACATAACAACACTGATAATTGCAAATCAGAAAAACTTCTCGCTGAAAAGCGTGTGTTATATAATCCGAATCACATTTAATACGAAAATAACACGTCATTCCTGATTGTGTATAGTAGAAAAGTGTAAACTCACCTAAGAGCGGGATTTTTCTTTTGAATTTTATTGCTACTTCCTTCCGTTTGTTTGGTCGGCGATGGTGGCTTTGCCGGCGCCGCCGTTTTCGTGGACACTGTCGAGCTCGTTTTCTCTAACACTGCATCGGAAGTACTCTGCGTGCGATGATGGTCGAAATGGAACAGGAAGAATCAATTGAAAATACAATATTCTATCGCATGTATTCATTGCGGTGCTATCAAACATTTTAGCAACGATCTGTTTTTGGCTTTTGAGAATAAACTCATGATCAAGTATTATAGGGGTGCTATTATTAGAGCTGCTGTTTCCAATTAAGCAATAACATGTTACTGCAAAGTCCTCACATTAAAAAAACCCAAAAGCCAACAACGTTCGCACTAAAGAGACCCAACGCGAAAAGGTTGGGATTCAAACGATCGTTTTTTTTTTATAAAAAGAAATGTGATAGAACTAATCTAGAAATTTGTCTAGGCAAAAATTTTTTTTTTTTTGTGAATGTTCTATCAACTTACGTTTGTGGTATTTTTTTGCGTAGGTGGCTGTGGCGGCGGACCCCGATTTGTTCGCAGATTCGCTTCAGTCGCATTGACAACATGATGCTGTTGTTGTTTTTGCTTTTTCAATGTTAAATGTTTTGTTAGTTCGGCATTGAAATCCATTGGCCCATTGCTCTGAGAAGACGGTTGTGCATTATTGCTTTTTGTTGTCACCGATGATGATGCGTTCGATTGTGCAGGAGGTGACGGTCTTGATGGAGCATTGCCTAGAAATGACGAGAAAATACATTTTTTTAATTGTGGTTTCCTTATTTAGGGAGATTATACTAGATTTGGTTGTACGAATTATGTTTCTTTCCAGAAATCGACTTAGCTAAGAAGATTCACGACGGCTTCAACTTACCTCTTCCATTGACCGGTTTCAATTTTGGCATAGATGACAATCCTTCGAACAATCCGCCAAGTGGTGGTCCTCCATTTACCGGTTTGACTGATGATCGCGGAGCTGATGCTGTGGTTGTTGAATTTGATTCTCCTCCCACCTAATGAACAAATTCATATAAGCATCAACATGAATGTTACATCCGGAAATTTAAACATAAATTTGGCAAAACTTCAGGAAAAATAGAGGGAAGCTGGATTTTCCCATGAGCCTTACTTCGATTCGTATTCTCCTAACGCTTCGATGCGGTCAACAAGGTTTTTTTTTTAATTCTGTATAACGGTAAAATTCACTAAAAAATTATTTACGTCGAATTTGTACCGAGTAGAGTTCCAAAGTCGTGCTCTGTGGCCGTGAACGTTCGCTCGCCACTCTGTGAAATACACTCATAGAGAAACGAGTTTCCAAACTCGGCACGACTCGTCGCAAGTTTATTATTCAGAAGAAGATGATAAGAAATATTCTTATCGTAGAATAATAAACTAACAATGCGACTAGGAAGTGGTATGGCTGACAACCGTATCACACAGTTGTCTTTGTAACGTTGATGACTACACACGGTAGTCATCAACGCACCATGCTCCACTAGAAGTTACGGTAATGAAGAGAGAGAGAGTTCCAAAGAAACTGGCCAAATGTCTCACGGATACTTGTACCTCTAAAGGTTTGTGTTCGACGACTCATGGGATCATCGCTCAGCGATCGAAATTAATCCACTATAGCACTATATGAGTATATTTTCTATACAGACATGTTCCTTTAGTCCATATTCGATACTAGGAAAGTAGAACCATCGAAAATATTTTAAATACGGCTCAAAATTGGATGCAAAACTACGATCGCTGAGCGATAATCACATGAATTGTCTCTACGAACACCTACCTTAAGGGCGCTACGTGAGTCAAAAAGAGTAGTTTTTTTTTAATTTTTGTGAATACCATTATAACGGCATCAGTAACGTAAAGTCGACTATGACAAATTTTTAGGTTCATCAACTTAAAATATAATACCAAAAGTTCCCATTGATGCAGGAGCTATACGTGGTCAAACTTGGGTAATTTTCTTGGGAATATGTGTGTATATAACGGTAGCTGAATTTGGAGCTCGTAAGGCTCTTAATAATATATCCAAATTGCACTACTGAAGAAGTCACGAGGGCCACACCGTACAATTCTTTTGGAGCATTCTCGTGAAAAAATTCATAACGGTAATGTAATATCAAAGGCAGTCTACAACAAAAATTGTATCTTCTAGGACACAATATAATGCCAAAAGTTTCCATCTAAGGGTGTCCCCAAAACGGAGCTACCGTGTGTTAAGCTTTTAAATTATCAAGTGTCCGGGAATGGTTAAAAAAAATGGATTTAATATATTTCTATAACGGTACATTCAACGAAAAACACGCCTGTGACGAGTTTGAAGCTTCCATCGTGCCAAGGAGAATGAGACGCGGACCTACGCTTCATCAAACTTATAAACAAACCAGATTTCGGGAATACCTGTGTAACGGTACATTTAACTGAAAAGTAGTCCGTGACAAGTTAGTAGCTACTCTGACTCCCAAAAATATATGCTAAAAGCCTTAATAAATGCATGTGGTCTTCGAAGAGCAAGGAGGGTTCAAACATTACATTAAAAGTAATTTCAACGAATATCGTAAGTACGAAATTATGTGAGTGCGGTTGAATTATAACCCGGAGTTACGTGCTAAAAATTTGTATTAATTAATTACAGAACTACCATTTTATTCCAGTTTTTCTAGGTAATCTTCCTCATACTATATGCATTTTTGTGACCACTCCGAAAGCTTTCGTATTCAATTTTCGTAAAATCCTCGCTGCTTTTCACGAAGTCATTCGCGCACAACACAACGATTCCACTTCATCAGCACTTTTGAAACTTTGTCCGCCGAGAACCTCTTTCAATATGCCGAGTAAATAATAATCACACAGTAATCAGTCATAATTGTGGACTATATAAAGGGTGTTTCAGTGTTAGGGATGGGCGCAAACACGTTACTTTCTGGTAAAGGTTAAAACCGTTCCTGTTACCGGAATATAACGGTTCCTCGATCCAGTTGCTGTTACTTTTTCTAATTTTTATTTGATTCGCATTACCAAACACTGCTGATTTATGCTAAGAGGTACAATTTTCCAAGTTTCATAAGAGGATTAATATCTAATGATGCTGCGGCTTTTTTGCCGGAAACTTATCAAATATGCTATTCTCAGCATCCCCTTTGGTTCAACACACATCCTGAACCTTTAACCTCCCTTTGCAAAAAATGTCCTTTTTCGACTTAAGGATTCCCTAGGAAGTCACAAAATAATTCCATAAGCATCTGCTTCCTGTAAAAAAATGTCCTTTTTGGTGGTATTATCCTTTTCAACAATTCAAAATCAGTTTATAAATATTCTGGAGGACTCTTATCGACGAATCCTGTATTTTGATATCCATAGCGTCTATTGTGCACCCCCAAAGAAAAAAGGACTTTTTGTGACCAAGGACATCTTTCACATAATAAGTGTACTAATAATAATAATACTAAAATACAATGCGTCCCACCACTGAACTACACATCCAAGTTTCACTGAAACCCAAGTCACTCTTGGTTACAGATCCAACTAACAGTCTCCATTATCTTACTTAGGAACGTTTTCAGTAAATGTTACTTTGGAACTGTTACTTTGGAACTGTTACTTGGGAACTGTTACTTTGAAACTGTTACTTTGGAACTGTTACTTTGAAACTGTTACTTTGGAACTGTTACTTGGGAACTGTTACTTTGAAACTGTTACTTTGGAACTGTTACTTTGGAACTGTTACTTTGAAACTGTTGCTTTGGAACTGTTACTTTGAAACTGTTACTTTGGAACTGTTACTTGGGAACTGTTACTTTGAAACTGTTACTTTGGAACTGTTACTTTGAATCTGTTACTTTGGAACTGTTACTTGGGAACTGTTACTTTGAAACTGATACTCTGGAACTGTTAGTCTGGAACGGCTACTTAGGGACGTTTTCAGTAAATGTTACTTTGGAATTGTTACTATTCGAACGTATATTTAGGAATGTTTTCAGTATGTGTTACTCGGAACTGTTACTCTTGGTAATAGATCCGAAGTAACAGTATGGGAAAAGGAGGGATAGTTTATGCAATGAGAAGTTTTCTGTGTCGCAGGGGAGAAGGTTTTTTTCGCTGAAGTTTAGATGATGTTTTGAGACGTGAATTGCATTTTTTTTTGTTGCAGTGGTCCTAGTCCTAGTTCCACTTCTCGGCCTTTTCGGAAAGTGCAGTACCATTCATACACTTGGGTCTTAGAGAGACACTCATCCTCGCACTGCTCGAGTAATTTTCAATAAACTTCCGCGAATTTCACATTATTTTGGACCAAAAAAAAAACGGATAAAAATGAGTTGTGCGACAGACACTGTTACAAAGGGATGTACCAGTGTCTCATAACAGACCAGTCTAACATCCAGTGCAGCAACTTTTTTCAACACAACATTTTTTTGCGCGTCTATTCAATATATAATATCTCTATAACGGTAATGTTTACTGCAAAATTTCATTTTGATGAAATTGTAGGTAGGAAATGCAGAAAGACTTCAACGATGCATACTCTTCAACAGGAGCTACGTGTGCTCAAACTTACAGATATACATATGGGTTCCGGAAATTATTTTTTTTTATTTTTCTTCCTATAACGGTCACTTTTACGAGATAGTCGTCTGTGACAAATGACAACACTTTCCTTAAAAGTGGGCTATTGTTTGACTGTCTGTAGCACCCCACAAATAGGGACTTTTGAGTTCTTGTTTTTATCTTATAGAGATGGAGAATGTTAATGTTAAAAAAGATACTGCATTTTGAGTAGCAAAGAAACTCGAAAGGCAAGCTTAGGCAGCAGGCCAGCTTTTCCCTAATATTTACGAAGTGAAATGCTTACTTTCCTAGGTCATATCTGTATTCTTGAAAAGTACTTACTTTTCCTGCAATCAATGGTCCACTCTTATCTACGGTAACAGTCTTTTTAAGTTTTGTGCCCTTTTGAATAGAGCTCAATAGGGCGGATCGAGCATCACCACTCGCTGCACCACCACCCAATTTCAGACCTCCCATGGCTGGTGGTGGTGGCGGACCAGGTGGAGGTGGCGGTCCAGGTGGAGGTGGTGGCGGTGGGCCAACCATCTGAAAAGAGAGAAAAAAAATATTTATTATTTTTTATTACAAGAATGAAATTAATTTCTGTATTTAATATATAAAAGGTTAACTTGTTCTTTATCGATGGTTGCCTCACCATAGTTTAGCTTGTTGTTGTTCGAATGATGTAAGAGTGCACTAAATCTGAAAATTTTTTGTTTGTTTTTTTTTTTGTGCAAGCGTGTACGGAAAGAGGCCACGCCGAGAATCGATCTCACATCTCTACTCTAGATTTATGGCATCATGAAGTGGCAACCGAATCGCTTGAGCAACCGAGCGATTTTTTAAATTTTCAAAAAAATAAAAGCTTATTGAGGTGTTTAGTCTCATTTGTGGCTTTTTATTGACTCCATCGATGACTTGAATTATGCTAAAAACTAAATTGCCCAATACTCATAATAAAGAGAGACAAACATGTGCATTTACTATGCGCAGACCGGAACTAACAGTGTGTAGTTTGAATTGAATACTCGGAACTCCAATTATATGTAACGTAATACATATTTATGCTTCCCACAGATACAATTCCCACGATCACAGTGTAATGTTAATTACAGTTGAAGAGCAATACAAAACAGTAATTCATCTCATTTGGGTGGAAGAAGCATCGGAAAATAGAAGTCTCTTTATTGCTTGTGTCAGAAATGCTCTGACATGCTACCATGTTGATCTTGAAAAGATGGGTACAATGTCTCACGGTAAGATAAACAGTGTCCCCCATTTAGGGAGTGCTCGATATAATTCCTAAATATAGCATACACAATGTCAGTTGGATGCTACAAAGACCAGTGTGCGACCAAGAAAAAAACCTGCTACTGCTTTTTTGGTGAAATGAGGATGACACTCGGATAACATTTTGCAACATATGTTTCACTTTTGGATGATTCTTCTTTGTAAGATTTATGTACTCTTAAAGAGCTGGAAGTTGAATACTTTGTGATCAAACCAACAAAATTGAAATTGATACTGAAACAAAAGCGAAAAAAGTGCGATCTTCTATTCGTTCGGAAGTAAGTCAAAACGCACTAAATTTTGTTTAGGCAATTCACATGGCCGAAAATGTTGATCGGATGGTAAGTTATGCTTAGCAGAAAAATGTTAAGCGTTTCCGAACTTCCGAATTTGATGGTGCGGCTTACATAATAGCGGGCCATAATTTGGACATGAGCGCATATTTCGAAACGATATAGAAAGCCGGTTGACGAAAAGATGACGATAATTTCTGTACGTAGGAAGCAAAACACGTACGCATACCCAATCTCTCGATGGATACGAATGAATAACACGCGCTTTATTTGTTTGTATTTTTCCAGAAATGAATACCATTAAAGTTTGTTACGATCAGTCAACTTATTTCAATGAAGTAATTCAATTGAAATTATATCCGCGTACGAGAGTTAATTCAAGTAACCTGTTTAGGAAACAGATCCCCTAAGTCTGGGTGGGTGTTAATTTAAAATAGCCGTATGGTCTGAAAATGCATAGTTTTCAATATTTTTACAATCTATTTTTGCAATGTTATAGCAACACGACCAAGTTTCGGTGTACTTAATGTTTTGTATGTTTTTTTGTAGTCAATGGAAATTAATACTCTTCCTTTTAAATAATTTGTACTACGCACTATCATGATTGAAACTTTGAATTTGATTACTGAACGAACAATATTAAAACGGTCACAGGGACACACCCTTTTCCTTACCCTTGCACTATTTTCACTTAAATTTTAGACAACTGAGAAAATCTGACGTAAAATGTATACTTGCAAATACAAACCTCAGAATACTAAAAGCCATTTGAGATTTGCTATCGATATGGCTCAAAATCACCATATCAGTCAAATCAAACTCTTGTCCAGCTGATAACAAAATTTCCATATTTATTTTTATGGTTAATCTCATTTTTTTCTTGTTCTCACGCCAAATTTCGAAACATATTTTGATTAAATGTAATATGTATCGTGTCAATCTACCAGTTCCAGGGATTCATCCGCGTATACTGACTTAATAGGAAATGATTCATAGAAAAATCTTATGAAAAAAGTGCGAAAAGCCTTTAGCGTTTAGCCAATGCAAACAGTTCACCGACAAATTTATCAGTCAATTAAGGTGTGTTGTTATCAGGAAAGAAGAAGAAGAAGAAATTTACCAACACATAAACATGCTTATACGCGTATAAAGTAAGCGTCAATGATGGCACAATTTTTGCTATTGATTTTCTTGCTCGATGATAAATAAAATTCAATCAGAGATAGTAATGAATAGACTTATGCGAGAATGGGTACGGTTCCGAAACGCACCGGTCGCATATGTTCCGACAATATGTTGTCCATTCTGATCCTCTAACTGCGATTTTACGAATAAGAAATGATCTCCGGAACTTTTCGTTTACATATTCCACATAGGCAGACATACGGAAAACACCGAAAGTTATTACTGATCCGCAAAACCGCAGTTATAGGAAACAACAAATGGACCGCATGTTGTGGGAACATATGCGACCGGAGCATTTCAGAACCTCACCCAATGGGCTACTTTGCTAATTTATGAGTATGTGAAATAATAGAATAGACACATTATTATTTTTCTGAAGATTGGAATGTGTTGGAAAATTGAGCATACGTATATGTATTTACCTCAGATACATACATCTAAAGCAAATATTTAGTGGAATGTCTCCTGTAAATCTATTTTTGGATTGGTCTAAATAAACGCGTTCCAGAATGAAAGGCTAGCGCCCTTCATTCCGTTCCACCTTTATTTAGACCAATCCAAAAATAGATTTACTGTTTACCCAGTTTGTATAAAAGTACTCCAAGGCAAATCTACAGGCATTTTTCGATTTAAGATTTCTGATGGCCTTTGGGCAAAAAGAAACTCAGGCAAACGTAAGGCCGGCTTGGCTTTATATATGAAATGAATTATTGGCTGTAAAACTACTGCTACTCTTTTTTCATCAAGGAAAAGCAACTTATATGAAATGATTCCATTGTGTCCCCTGACATAAGAGCCCATGCAAGCTTTCCTATGAGTATTGAACAAGTATAATTTTGCAGCTATTCAGGGACACCCTGTTAACTTGGTCCTACAAACTTCAAAAATGTTTGTGGCAAACACTATTTCCATTCTATGCATATCCACCAAATTTCATGTTCATTGTTTCATCAAGTTAAAAGATATGCATTGAAGAAATGCTTAAGAGGCTTCCCTTGCATTGTGAAAGGCCCTTACTAAATACTAACTTGGCTATATTTCCGGTTTGGATACAGTTATTCGAATGAAAATTCGTAGACATATTCCCTATGTAATTTTCTAAAAATCCCTAGCAGAATTTTCATATTTGGAAACCTAAAAGGGGCTACACACGATCAAATTCAAATTTTAAAAATTTACTGTTATTTACTTTTCCTTAGCAAAAGTCAACAGTCTTAATATTTAACGTATATAAAGCCATACTGACCAATCTTTGTGCAAAGTTTCATATCGATCCCTATAACGGTTTAGAAAAACGGAGGTCGAAAAGGAAGTTTAACTTTGAACGCCAATAACTTTTTCACCGTTACTCGAAACTGGAAAATTTTAACTGATGTGAGATGTACTCGTTTAGTTCTTTGATTTAAATACCCATATGCTAATCTCCGATAAAAACTAAAAAAGTCGACTTTTTTCAAACGTTCGGGACACCCTGTTATTTTCTTCCTACCAACTTCTAAGGTATATGTGCCAAAGACTGTAACCATTCTACACATTCCTACCAAATTTCATGACAATCGTTTGAGCCGTTCGCGAGTTATTTAGTGAACAGACGGACGGACAGACGGTCAGACGGACGGACAGACAAAATCGATTTCATAAGGGTTTTTTGAAAAAAAAAATTTCTAAAAAACCCTAAAAAATCAACATCAGTCTTCTATAAAGCAATGGCTCCCAACATTTTTAGAACCGCGACCTCTTAAGTATGCATCACAAAATGCAAAGAAACCCACTATGAGTCAATTTTATACTCTTCACACAAAAACAAACGACTCCAAGGAGACTTTGACCTAACCATTGGATCTTTCCTGATTTTGTAGATAGGTTGATTAGTAATTTGTTGGCTCAAAACTGAACTCAATTAAAAAAAATCAAAAATGCAGTCAGAGTGTTTTTGCTTTAACCCAACGATATATTCTTGATCAGTGGCGTCGATTAGGCATTGCCCGTTTTTGTTTCAACGCAAACAAGTTTCTCAGTTTTGAAGCTATTTGGTACGATTCCATGATTCCATGCCTAGTTCTATACAGGCAGTGGCGGAACAACTTGACTCGGGGCCCACTCGCCAACTTCTTCAGTGTAGTTTTTTGTGTTTTAGCAAAATGTATGTCACTCTCTACTGGTAAGATTAGTACAGTAGAGCCCCGTTAGTCCTGATTGATTGGAACCAGCCCCCATGCGGATTATCGCATTATTCGGATTTTCGTAATGCACCTAATTAAGACTCCCGGTAGACGGTAGTAATGCTGAAATTGCTCAAAGTTAAATTGTTTTTAACCAAAATAATTAATTTTATGGCCGAAACTGTTTTTTTTTAAATCTAGAATGCACTACGATAGAAAAATATGAATAACATTCTCAAATTGTTCGAAATGAAAGAAAATTTGAGGCTTAATCCGAATCCGAATTATATCGAATATCCGGATTGTCAAGGTCCGGATTATCGGGGTTCTACTGTATCCCAAAATTCTTCTTCTTCTCAGTACAGTATAGCCCCAAGTGGGGCCATGGTGCGTTAACTCAGCTGTCTATAGGCAATTTCGAGTCAACGTTACATTGCATATCATTTCGGAGTGTATATAATGTTGCAGGCACTATATATTTCATATCTGCACACGTACGGAAATTTTGGACCGCACGCCGAGATTCGATCTCTGGACCTCTAGATTACTAGAATCGTAGAGTGCGACTCAACCAAGTGCGCCACAGAGCCTACGATCCCAAAATTAGGTTTAAATAATTTGAGAGAGCTGGACATGTCTTTTGTTTCGCTAGAGACCTCAGTTTCGTACAATTTTTGTATCAACTATAGCAAATCACGCTTGTTGGGACAGGCATTTCGGTCACTATTCCACGATACTATAATAAATAAATTCCCAGCGTTATAATATTTCATACCATGAAAAAGGCGTCAGGAAGCATAATGTTCGGTCACTATTCCACGATACTATAATAAATAAATTCCCAGCATTATAATTTTTCATACATGAAAAAGGCGTCAGGAAGCATAATGTTAGCAAAATTTTTAGTTTAGAACATAATGTATGAGTGACCTAAAGGATCGTCATAGCCACATGTCCTTTGCACGGGGAAGGGTTCGGGTGTTACGAACCGCGTAATATAGGCTTATAAGGCATTCATAGCGCAGAAATCGGACTTCTTATTTTAGATAAATTTTGCGTAAATAAAGCTGAACATTTTTTGAAACTTTTGCTTATCTTTTCTTGGACCTCGATATCATGGGGACAAAGGTTGATGAAAAATCCTCCGACTTTCAGGAACAAGTCAAAAACATTTTCAGCAAGAAATTTTTAGGGTTAAATATGAACGTTCGGCGGTTTGTCTGATGATTTCCAAAAGATTTATTAGAAAATTACATTTTTTGCATGTAATAAATAAATATATTCAAATAAGCAAAAGAAGGCCAAAGAGGGACATATTGGGCCATTTCAGACTGTACGAAAACGAGCGTACGATCAAGCTTTTACAAAAACAAACAGCATGGATAGTCTGAAACCCGTTGGACCCATTGCCTACAAAAAGTATATACGCTGGAAAGTAGTTTCTCGTAGTGGTGGCTTTTGGCCCCTAAATATCCTGCGGTTCATTATACGCCTCTGTATACAGGGCGTCCCAAAAGTCAACGTCAAACCGAAAGTAGATAATAGCGCACATGTTTACGCACTCAATTGCAAATCTTAATATCTTTAAAAAAAATCTTTTTGCACTACAGGGTGGGCCAAATTTTTTTTTCGTTAAAATAATCCATCACTTATTTAAATATTATTTAATTAATAATTTTATTATTCTGGTTCAGTTGTGAATATCTCTATAATTTATTCTCCAACAGATAACCAGGGAACACAAATAAAAAAAAGAATATAAACGAAAAAATTGTTACAATTTTAAACCCCATGACGACTTTTAGCCCACCCTGTATAGCGGCAACAAAATGCTCCATCGATCCCGGGCAAACCTAAAAGTAACTGTTTTGGTTTTATAATGTAATGTGGCCTTCTTTTTGAAACCGATAGATTAAAATCATTGATTCATGTAAGCTCAAAACCCTGTACTGTAAAAAAAAATACATCAGGGCAAGTAATTTTAAAAGTTTGCGCATGTTGCCTAGATTCTAACGGTTTTACATTTAGCTCATTATCCCTACTTTTACGAGTATCCAGTCCGAATATTTTTTCCAAGACCAGATTCCATTGGGCCAATTCAGACTATATGAAAACGACCGTACGGCTAACAAAAGTACGGCGAGAGCTTTTACAGTGGCCGGCAGACAAGCATTGTACATTTCACATTGTGAGAATGCGTCGTAAGAATCGTACGTGCGATTATCCATGCTGTTTGTTGTTGTAAAGTTTCATCGTACGGTCGTTTTCATATAGTCTGAATTGGCCCATTGTAATTTTAGCCAAATATGTATTTGCAAATCACAAGATGTAAATAAGCCCCTGGAGGTACACAAATTGCAAATTTGGTCAAATAACGTCACTTTTTATTAAAGCTGTAACACTACAGATTTACATGGGTATTTGTAAATAGTACAATATGCCCACTCACTGGCTTCAGTGCTGCGAATCCTCCTTCGGAGCGACTCAAGTTATCGGAAAAAATTATCTTCGACTTAATATGAAGAGTCTGGTAGGTGCAGTGGTTAGTGCACGCACCTTCGGTGCACAGAGTCATGAGTTCGAGACTCACCGTGAACGAATTCAGTTTATGGTGTTTTTCGAAGTCACGATCCTTGTGGACTATGATCTCATTCATAAATAATAAATAAATAAATAACACTGCTGAACGTGCTGTTGATCTGTACACCTCAAAAAAAAAAACAGTTAAGATCACTGAAAAAATCATTTGCTAAAAACAAGAAAAAGTACAACAAAAAACAGCCAAGGAATAATTTTTCCTGATTTAAGATGTATTTCTTGTTCCAAGAAAAGTCTTCGCTTAAAATAAATAAATAAGCATTATTTTAAGCAAAACCTTTTTTTGGAACAAGAAAATACATCTTAAATCATAAAATTATTCCTTGGCTGATTTTTGTTCTATTTTTTCTTGTTTTTAGCAAATGATTTTTTCAGTGATCTTGGAAATTGGATGTCACTAACACATCTGCGGCTTTAGCGCAATGTTGGACTGAATGCACAAACAAAATTTAATGGGCTTACACGTGCGTTATTTTAAGAGTTATTCGAGCTTTTAAAAAAGCTACAAAATGAAAATACTCTAATTCAATTTTAGTCTAGAGCCTAATTTTCCCAAAAAAAAAGGTGTATGGTATTATAATTATATACCATTACAAAGGAAATTTTATGTAGTTTTTTTCGTTCTTAGTCTATTTTTTTCTATCCTTTTTCCTGTTTTGGAAATAATCGCTAAAAACGTTTTCCCCCTTTTTTCAAAGTTGCGGACTTTTTTCTCCATAAATAGGGAACCACCCCCAACTGTTGACTATATAATTAAAACTCCGCTTGTGGAAGCCTCTTAAAAAATATGTAAATAACTGTGCGACAGTCCAGTGAGATCAAATTTCCAGCTTTTTGTAGAGTTGTTGAGATCAACAGCATTTGTCCCCAGAAATGGATACTCGTTGAACAAGTGCGCATAATTTTCACGTACCATTCATTCACAGCGATTTTATATACATTTCAAGTTCAGTCAAATAAACCCATGCACATGCATGACTTGGATTTAAATTCAATAAGAAGGTTTTCACACTTGTACTTAATTTGGCCAGATTACGTAATTTGCGGTGTGGTGAATTCAAAATTGTATGGAATTTGACAGCTCAAATTAAGTAATTTGTGAAAAGCTCCTAAAATCCATGGATCCGCGGTGTATGAAAAAACAGCTGGGGCGCAAACGTTGGTTTTGGATTCCAAACATTGAAGTTTGGCAGTTTGTCCCAAGGCTTATGGCGAGATATTTGGGTATGAAATTGTAATTTCCATTGCAGTATAACAGTTTATTTGCATGACAGATTTAAGAGTGTAACCTCATTGGCTGTGCTAATAGTAATTTTAGAAATGAATTGATATAGTTGATTTAAAATTGAATGGATCAGGGTCATATTAACGAGGATATAACACACAATATTGGACATCCTGTTTTGATGATAATTGATAGATTTTTAATAAATCATTAATTAAAACTAATTGATTACATGCCACTTGGTAAGGTGAAACGAGTTTCCCAAATATGTATCATCTAAACTATGAATTTATTTTTGACTCTGCTACGTAAGAGGCAATACGCTAAATATCAGTATAATCTCGGCTTGTCCTTGCGTAGCTGGGAATTTCCTTTGAAACTTTAATTTTTCTATTACACATCTAATAATTTGCATGGAAATTCTGTTTTTATGCCTTATCAGTGAATACTTTTGATACATGCCATAATGGATTAAGTGGAATCGTAACAATGGCAAGAGGACGGGAAATTCAAAAGTCATGTTTTGTTCTTTTCGCCTAGTTCATGCTCATGAGTACTTCTAACATTCCATCTATCTATCTATACCAATCTAAAACTATTGGCAGTTTTGGGAGACATGTAAATTGTCAAAAAATTCCATACAGTTCCAACCTTAAGAAAATTTTGTAACCTGACTGCAGATCAAATCAGACGAGTCTCAAAAACAATAAGAACAAAAGGCGGCCAAGTCTTATCGATGTTAAGTCACTTTCAATTACATCGTTGATATGGTCCGGTGCTTGAACCCAATCTCTGATTAAACTACAAATTTCAAATAAAACAAATTCAGATGTTACCTGAATTTCGACAATTACAAAACACTTTTCATTTATTCTTTATGAGTTTAGATACTCATGAGTCGTGTACCAAACGGCTGCGATGATGTTTATTTTGCTAAACCAAGTCTGACTAGATTCTACAAAAAAAACTAAAATAGTCTTTTGATGAATAGCACCGTCTTTTGACCCACATTATCTATATGAGAACAAGAGCCAAGAATCACTGTTATAATGACACATATCTACTTTTCTATGTTAGATATTAAAAGATCTTGCAGCTCTGTTTTGATTCCAGTCACACACGACCTCGCTGACAAAAACTGTCTATCTACATTTTTTCGTATTTTTCTTATGGAATCCACGCGACAAAAACTGAACTTACTTATAAATAAAAACAGCATCTATCTGTATCTCTAACACATTCCTCGGTGACCCCCTCCAAAATATGCAACGACTGAATCTGTGTTTGTACAACTAGCCCCAATGTCATTTCTCGATTCGATGCATTTTATTCAAGTCTTCCATATGAATATGCAGTGGAAGGTTTAACAACAAGACAGCATGACTCATATAATAAATGTGTACTGGGTAATCATCATTAAGACCGTGAGTTCGCGCGAGCCAATGTTGTTGGTAAAAAGCGCGTCAAAACCAACATGACGTGATGATGATTCAAATATATTGTAAATATAATCGCACCAAATGCATTCAGAGAGTTTAAGTAAATTGTGTGAGTTTTGTAGGCCGCAACCCTGTTTGCGCTGCAGGCTTGTTCAGACTATTAATATGACACATTTTTGTTTTGCGTCATTGGACTCAGATATCCGTAAATCCGTCATTTGTGTATGTATGCGAAGTGTCGTTTGTTACTTTCATATTGACGGCTTTCCGTTTAAAAAAAACTAAAACTAACCAACATATCGTGGTTTGACCACATGAAAAGAGTATGAATCACAATGGTTCGACTCGGTATACATAGTTTGCTTTACTGACCAATGTTAAACGTAAATGAAGGTATGACAATGAGTAAGGGCGGAAAATCCCATCATAGTCTTTTAAAAAGAAAGAAAGAAAGAATAAACAGTGTAGACCAGACAAAATGATTCAAATCACCAAACAATATTTAGTAACTGCATTTTAAATTCAGTTTCATTTCATTTTTATTCCAATCAGTTTAAGCGAATCGCAATTTTCAAAATTTCAAGATCCTAATCGCACCCTTAAGGATTGTGTTCGTAAAGACGACTCATGTGATGATCGCTCAGCGATCGCAGTTAAACCACCTGTTTTGAGCACTATGCGTATACGAGATATACAGGTATGTTCGTTTAGGTCATAGTCTACACAAGAAAAGTAGCACCATAAAAAAAATATGCAAATATGGCTCGGAATTGGATGCAAAACAACGATCGCTGAGCGATCATCCCATGAGTCGTCTCTACGAATACGTACCTTTAAGGTACATTTTCCTCGACACGACCGCAGCGGCCCCAGCGACTCCAGCGGCTCTAGCTGTTGACTATACCCTAGTGGTGTTTTCCTCGATGCAACTTCAGCGATCGTGGCTTATGTTCACTGCAACTTCCTTACCCCAAGCAGCCGTCGCCCGAAGACAACAAACAAGAGAGTGCACCACGTTCACCACTCATGCGGGAATTATTTACAACAAGAGTCGCGCGACTGCTTTCTATATACAGGCTTATTCGTGACCACTGTGCGAAGCAATTTCCCTACCCCAAGCAGCCGTCGCCCGAAGCCTACAAACAAGCGAGTGCACCACGTTCACCACTCATGCGGACCTTTTTACAACATGAGTCGCGCGATTCAATCGACGATAATCTTCATTGTTGACCTATGCTAAAGGTTTGTGTTCGTAGAGACGACTCATAGGATGATCGCTCAGCGATCGTAGTTTAACATCCAATTCCGAGCCCTATCTACATATTTTTTGAATGTGGCGACATTCCTTGTATCAACTTTGGCCTAAGGGAACACATCGGTATAGAAAATATACGCATAAAATGCTAAGAACCGATAGTTTAAGTGCGGTCGCTGAGCGATCATCCCATGAGTCGTCTCTACGAACACAAACCTTAAGCGATTATCATCTAAAAACGGAAAAATATGGAATGACCAGTTTCGACTGCTTTGGCATCTCTACATTTGAATCCTCGATTGCAACTCACTAAAATTAATCGAGTCGAAACCCGCCTACTAAATTAAATCGTATGTCATTAAATTCAAAATGCATCGTAGAATGTACTTGCATTATTCAAATTGCAGTACAATATGGTACAATTGTCATCTAAATCTAGGATTTAGTAAATCTTGTCGATAGTCTGAATCGCCCCTTAGACAATTGGCATCCCACTCATTTTAAAATAACTGTTCAGTACCTTTTTTAGCACCGATGTACCGATTTGTAGCACCTGTACAGTTTTTACAAGTTTCTTTAGCAAGTGTTCAATACCGGGTTTCCAGTTTTTTTTTTTTGTCAGCACCAGAAGTAGCAGAAGTAGATGTCGCAATACTAATGTTCATTTTAACATTAAATGTCAACACCTATAAAAATTTTGAAAGCAAAGACGATAGCAAACCCGATATGAATGGGATGTAATTTTCCATCCATTCCTCTCAGCTTTTGACATATGTATTTACCATTGGTAACGACTGCCAAGATTGAATTCGTCTTTTCAATATCGCATACATCCCATAAGTTTCAATTGCCAAAATGATGAAGGCGAACGAAAATTGAAACAATCTGAATAGGTCCAATCAGCGATCTAAAATTACCTTCATATTTGAATAGTATACAGGAATAGTACACGAAAGTCAACCTATGGGTCAATCCAGTTAAGGCCGTAGTAAAACCATTCAGGAGAAAAAGGGAATACTATAAGAACAATTAGGTGTACTAATCATGATAATCTGCGTGACTCATTAATCTGGGGAAGAGAAAGATTAACAGATCTGTTCAGGTCAGTCTACCCCAGCTAAATAATTATTTTCTACACATGGTATATATGTATATTATTACAGAAATGTGATTGTTTCCATTGATCCTTGGAATTTGAACTATTGAAAATCGACGGTATTATGTGTAATGCAAAATTAAACACAACCTAGAACAGCAGAGAGGTTGTTGACATTTTACTTTCGGTTTGTGGGGTATTAATTTTATTTTTCACAAGGGCATCATATATTTTTAATCGTAAAAAAAACAACTACGGTAAGTAGGAAATCATTTAATATTTATGTGATGTCCAAAGACGCCTCAATTATACCATAGCTACAGCCAATCAAGTCATGATTTGCATACTCCTTGAGTTTGTCTCATGCAAATATGAAACACATTCGTATTATTTTACTGCGGTAACCTTACAGCTGACGTAATATTCACGATCATTGGTTCTTACTGGAATCACCTCTACCATAGTTGACGCTTTCCGTTGTGTGTTTCAAAATTTTTAAAACTGTGTGATATCAAATTCACTTTTCAACACATGGTGTATATGTTCATTCGTATGATCCGCAAATTATTATTATCATAGGCAAAAATGGATCAATTTGCTTTTTGTTTTTCCGCTGGTGTACCCGCATATGTCACGTAATATCATCGCTAGAGCACGAGAAGTATATTCAAATGCGGTTTGACAAACATGTAGGTTTGTACAAAAAATATATTCAACACAATAAAAACATACATATGTGTGTAGGCGATAAAGTTAAATTTATTTTACAGATACGAAATATTGTAATAGATACTGATATCTACAATATGGAAAGCCACACCTGAATTGCATGATAAAAAGCTAATCTCATGCGCTCTTGTATATTGTGCTGCCAAGAGAAAATCCGAGAGTCTCCTCAATAATAATAATAATTCGCCGCGCGGTAACTATAAAAAAAAAGATGCCAGGTACAAATGCCGATTGTTGAGGCAACAAAGATTGTCTTTTCTACTGTTTTTATTCTTTCCGACAAAATTCGTAATACACATATGATATTTATCCGAAACTTAGCAATTTTGAAATGAGCGCTAAGTCTGTCATAAAATGGGTTTCTATGTGTAATCTTCTTGTTAGCAAATTCTCCATACACTCTTAAGATGTTATTCAACTGTAAAAGGAAACGACTAAATAGATAAACAGCTTTGCGATAACGATAATACATATATAAATTGTACAGACATCAGCTGATATTTTATTCGGCAACCTTGAATTTATTTTCAGTTTTAAAAGTTTGCGGTAATTTTTAAAATTTTAGTAAAAGATTGATACGACGGACTTCAAGAAATCACGTTCTCAGGTGTACTGGTCGAAATCAGTTAGTATGCTCGTATGCGTCATCACATCAGTATGTATAATATTGCTTTACATAATAATAAAACGCTTATTGTCAAAGAAGTGGCTTTCTTTTTGGATTCTGAATTTAAGCTGGGTGTTTTTGAGATTTGTTAATTGTACTGGGTGCATTGCCACATTTCGTATGACTCATAAGCTGCGCAATGTATGTATTATCATTTTGTTTCTCTTCATGTTCATAATATTGCTTAAATCAGATTACATTTTGGTTTTTAAAACAAAATGTACAAGAAATAATAATTTCGCTATCGCGGGTGCGATGTTTTTTACAAACTGATTAGGCCAAGACCTACCGTTTTGCGTGCTAATATATAATGTAAAAAATATAAAAATAAAAATGATTTTAATGAAACATGCTAAAGGAATAAAAACAAACAAAATGCTTAATAGAGACTTCATCTGTTTTAATTGTTTGTTTTTTATTGCATTAAAAATGTAAAATCGAAATTTTCAAAATTGTTACAATTAACGATTTTTATTTTGCTTTTCCACGAAATATTTCTCACACGGTTCACGTTCCTTTTCTTTAACTTCATTAGATATCTTCTCTGCATTTAACCGAAAAAGATTGTCAGCATTAATAAAATGCTATCATTAAAATTTTGTGCTAGATACTGAAATCTTGCCAATTTTTTTTTATACAGGACGTCCGGAAACTACCGCATAAACGTACCGGAAAATGATTCCTCATGTGATTTCCAGCAAAAAAAAATTCTAAGGAACATACTCCCAACTCTTAACCCTTTTGCTGCCACAGGCATGTGAAGAGTTTTGATAAAATAATTGTCTTGCCTGAGGCACACATTTTGATAAAAATCCTTAGAGTCCTATCGCCGTTTAGGAGCAACAATTTAAGTACAAATTAACTATAAAAGTGCCAAACTCAATGCTAAAAATTAGTTGAAAAGAGGTACTCTTTATCTGCAATCAATTTCAGTTGTTCGAATTTTCGAGAGGCACTACTCGTACACTTAATCTATTTCCGCTGATCAAACGTGGATGACAATAAGCAACCTGAGAATTTTTGGTTCTAGGAGGTTTTTCTGAATAGCAGACCGATCAGCCTATCTTTTTTTTTCTTCTGAAAACTATTGAGAGTTTACTGGATCTATTTATCAGAAATATAATTGAACACTCGTCACCTCTGCACTGTACTCAGTTGGCTTTAGAGGTAAGTCATTTGCTGTTGCTCTACATAAGCTTGTGAGCACAAACTAAAAAGGTTTTAATGACGAGGACTTAATGTAAGCACCTGTAATGGCGATACGATAAACGTCACATGCCAGCTGACAGCATATTTTGTAAACATTGCCCTGCAAACAATAGGTCATATTCAAGGGGAAAGGCAGTGCGTTCCGCATATAAAATGTAAGTAATGTAGAATTTGTGATTTGTAGATTTATTTTTATGTTCATTTTGTTCATAGGAAGTATGGACTTATTATTGCGCGACATGCTTGTGAGCTTCAATTGTGCGTTGCTATGTAGCAAAATATATATTAAGTTCTTCTACCCTCTCGAATTTTCAATATTATTTCAATGTCGTCATTTTGTTGATTCATACACAATATCAATATTAAAATTGAGAAGATTTTACTATTTATGAGTCCGTTTCTGACATTTTTTTGGAGTTTCGTATGAAACGACAGTAATGATGCTGTCGCCACAAAGTGATCGCGATTGGCGACAGTCATGGGCGATTGTCGCCTTAGATGATCCCGAAAAAATAGTGAATGTCGCCTGTCGCCCACGGGTCGTAAGCTGTCTCTTTCATACACACTAACATATCAATACTACAGTGGGTTACATTATCGCCTGTCACCTTACATGATTCCAAATGGCGAGGCGATTACTTTCGATTTATCGCCATTGGCGAATGCACGCTCTGATTACAGCAGTATATGTGCATGTTGTACAAAAGTTCAGCTAGTATAGTAGCATAAGCAGAAAAACGCTGTTTATTAAAAAAAATTGAATGGCTGAAATTGAGTGAGTATTCTAGGGGATAGGTCTTTCATCTTTATCCTTATCTAGCTGACTGATAAACTGTACATGAGGGATGGGGAAGGTTACAGTAAATTGAGTGTTTCAGTGCGCAGTCGTTTGCCAGATATCTTTTTTACTGTTGACCTTAGAGTCAAGTGCTTTATACAAAGTTTATTATTACTTGAATATTATCGATCTAACGGCATCTGAGATGTTGCCCGAGGTCAATTACAATGGCCGATCAAATATTAAAAATTATGTCCCTAAAATTGCAAAAGTGTTAAACTATTCTTCGCTTATTATCTATACATATTAATAAAACACACAAAAAATGACTTTTAAATGGGCACTCAAACAAGTTTCTAAAATAAGTAGTTTTTCGGCATACGAAAGCCAAAGTATGACCTTTGACCGGCGCATGAAATTGACGTGGTTGACCTATGATCTTGATTTAGGTATCGTTGCATATATAACTTAATTCCTAAAGGCTTGTATATGTACACAACTTTTTTGAAGGATCGCAATCTTTCTAAAAATGAGT
This sequence comes from Microchrysa polita, assembly GCA_949715475.1. Lineage (NCBI taxonomy): Eukaryota > Metazoa > Arthropoda > Insecta > Diptera > Stratiomyidae > Microchrysa > Microchrysa polita. Next base: position 124,166,069 of record OX454415.1, on the reverse strand, counting down.
CAAAATTACAAAATTCGCCTATGGATAGGCAATTTTATGGAACTTCGCCCACCCATACAAATATGAAAACTCCGTTTTAGGAGTGGGGTATGTCTCCAATCAAGCCTACCAAATTTCAGTGATTACGAATTTTTTTTTTAAGTAAAATATGTATCCTTGCTTATTGTTCCAAGGGCACTTGAGCTTCATCCTTAGGGGGGTCCAATTTTGAGCATTTGACATACAAATCGTGTCAAATTTTGGCGTTGTGTCCGGCAATGAATTAAAGGTTGCCCTCAAGGCACTCCCACTTCCACTCCTTTGGTTCATTGTTGTTGATGAGCTGCTCATTTTGCTAGGAGTATATGAATTTGGGTACCAAGCCATAAGCCATAAGGAAAAAAATCTGAAATAGCCATCACGGTCCCTAATCCGTCAATGGTGCTTTGGCACGATTTCAGTATATCTGCGGCAAATTTTGATGATGCCATTTCATAAATATTGGCCTGAAACGACCGAATCTGCAATCATTTTTCAGGAATCCTATCCAGATATTCAATGTCAAAGTTTGATATTTATATGGGGTAGTTCAGTTTTTAATGGGAAATTGGGGATATTTTTACTACATATTGATGTGAATCAATTGCATTGCACCGAAAATAATATTTTAAATTTCATTTGCCTCCCTGTCTAGCAAATTTTACAATTCTTGCTCGCAAAAATAAGTATTTCGACTTTTCATATTATTTACATCTTTGCCAAATTGGTAAAACTTACTATTCTAGTGTGACTGATTAAAATTAAAATGACAATTAGATGGCATCGAACACTTTCCCCAATGTGTAAAGCGGAAATATCCCCCTTTTCTTATCAAATTACTTAAATGGCTTCATAGAAAAGTCAAACTTTGACATTGAATATCTGGAGAACCGTCACGATTTGGCAAAAAAGGATTGCAGATTCGGTCCTTTCAGGCCAATGTCAATGAAATGGCACCATCAAAATTTGGCGCCGCAGATACTGAAATCTCCCCGGTGCTTTAGAGAGGGCCTCAGCGTGAGTCCTATAACTTTATTGCTTCCATTTACTAAGCTGGAAGTCCGTTTAAATCCTGTCAATTTAGGCAGAGTGAAACATTAATTCCCAGAGGAAGTTAAGTGCCTAGGTATCACGTTGGACAAGAGGCTTGAGCATGAAGAAAATGTTGTTGGTAAATCCACTCCAATCATGTGGGCATGCAGATCTCTTTTTTGGAAAACCTGGGGAAACAGAGAATTATAGGGTTGTTTAGAATAAGCTACAACGTTTTGCTTGTGTTGGTTTTTTTAAATATTTCCGGCAATTTAAGTAATCGTCGGCCTAACGCCGCTGCATTACTTCATCCAGGATTCTCTGGCGATAAGCGCTGCTTATATTCGTTTAACATCTGATGCTCATGTGAACAACCAGAGACCTGGATCCATTCTGAATCGTATACCAAGTTTACAAATAGTTCAGATTATATGATTAACAGGGCAACCAAAGTATGCAAAATGCATATTTTTTTTGGGATGTGCTATAAGATATGGTTGAGATATAAATCCGATTTATGTAAAAAGAAATCGATAGAGATATATTTGATGCATATGAGTGCATATTTTTTCATATTTTGTCCATAAATGCATATTTTGCATATAAATGCATAAAAGCATATTTTTTTATTCTTGCATAATATTTGCATATTTCTAGATTCTACGAAAAAAATAATTCTTTCCAACATTTAAATGCACGGAACCCAATTAAATACCCTATGTAAAGTAAATAGAAAAAGTAAAAAAGTATTAAGTGGTGGTCACACCAACGCGGTAGGAATTTTTAAGATTTTTGGTGTTCACATCCGCGCGGCGCGAATAATTCGCTGGTTACTGTCAGTTCACAGCTAATATCATATTGTTGCCTTAGAAAACATACATATTAGAATACAGCAGACGCTCGAAAATTAGAAGTTCAGTTTTGGCCAATTCTAATTTCTAAGAATTTTTAATTTTCAAGCGTGTTTAAGTAGAGGCAAAAAGTGCTCTGTGAGATATTGTAAAACTGATCGTGATAAGGTTTTATGCAAATTCGTTTATCTATTATTTTCCTGATAGAGGAATAGAATATTCAAACTGGACCGCAATACAGATTCAGAAACAAAATCCGGTGTTAATTGCAATAATAGAATCGCTTACCAAAAGTGAGATTTTCTGGTAGCAAATTTTCGACGACATTATTTACCATATGTAACGGGATTACAACATAAGAATTTTTTAATCAAACTTCTTAAGCTTCAAAATTAGAACAGTTTATTCCAATTTTAGAGCGGCGTCAAGTGGCTTTCATAACTTCCAAGCTACTCTAATTTCCATGTGTTCTAATTTTCGAGCGGATACTGTATAAGGAAAGGACTTAGACATGATAGAAAATAACGGCAGCAACTACAACACTATCAGAAACAGAACTCCTTATGAGAACAGATAGCAGAACAATCCAAATTTTTCGCAATAATACATTTTAGTTTGTTCTTGTCGATCAAGAGGTCCATCTAGATTGATCGCCAAATGGTGTCACGTGCAACCAAATGGCTGTTGTGATTGCATGCAAACTGATCGCCATTTGGGTGTGCGTCCAGTTTTGATATTCAATATGGCAACTCAACCAACCGCTTTGACAACCGCTTCTCAAATTCAAAGTGACAATTTTATAACTTTTGTTCGTTCTTTTGAGTGAAATTGAATAATTCTTGAATGGCCGCGTAATAATTCAAACGCGAAGAGTTCGATTTTGAAAATAAAATTTAAAAAAATCACCAAAATGAAATTTTGGTTATGTCATTTTATGTCTCCATTTGGTTGCTAGTGTAGATGCTAAGTAGCAACCAAATGGCTGTTCGTGATGCCAGTTTTTGGACGCGCAACCGTTTGGAGATCAATCTAGATGGACCTAAAGATTCTGTAAGTAAAAATATTTTTATATTGAAAAAAAAGTGTTATCTATAAGAGCATGTTTTTTAATTTTAAGGTTATATTTTACTATTTTAAGAGCATATTTTCAATTTTAAGAGCATATGTATTTCAGGCGCCTAAAATGAAGTTTTTTAGGGCATATTTTGGTTGCCCTAATGATTACTAAACTCTGCTTCGGCAGAAAATTTTCTGTCTCCATACCCTCCCGCACAGAATGGGATGATTGAAGACTAACTCCTGTACTAAGTGACTATACTGGTATACAAGGATCCCATTAACGCATACGATATTAAAGATGCTAGCCACCTTAGCAAGTCGGACTATTGGTCGGGTATATCTCACAGGATATCACTGGATGAATTATCATCTCAACAAAATGGGTCTGCCCGCTGAAAAGAAGCCCGACTGTGCCTGGAGGAAACTTCATCTTCTTTGCGTATTTTCAACAGTACATCGGTCGAGGCTCATCGCGGGCTCTGATGTCGTTTAGAGCCCCCCTACAAATGACATACTGGCCTCAATCAAACTTTCTTTATGGCTGTACACGACAATGCGTTACCAGAGAATCTTGTTTAGATCATCTATTTTTAAAAAGTCAAAATCCGGATGCATTAAGGTCAGCAATTTATTTGACAAGCATAACCGACCATTATGCTATACTTGGTAGCATATTAATTTTTAATAATAAAACAAAAAATTCATTTAGTGATAGTAGCTCTTTAGCAATAAACCTATTCAAATTAAGGGAACATTTAGGGAGGCAAGAATGGAATGAAGTTTATTCTGAACAAAATGCTGATAATTCTTTCAAAAAATTTTATGAAATTTTTATAGAAATTTACAATAACTGTATAGAGGAAAAGAGGGGTAGTAGTAGGCACAAAAAGTTAAAGCCGTGGATTTCAAATAATCTACTGCAATCGATCAGAAAGAGGGATAAAATGGCTCTAAAACACCGCAAGCAACCATTCAACACGACCTTTACTCACGAATACAAAACCTACAGAAATACTTTGAAGAGCTTAATTCGTACAGCTAAAGACAACTATTATAAGAGTCTATTCCATGATTGTGGAAACAATATGAGAAAGTTTTGGCAAACAGTAAACAACCTAACAGATTCGAAATTTGAAAAGAAGCAGTTTAGTAGCAATATTATATCAATTGATGGTCAGATTATATCAAGTACTGAAAAATCTCGAATAGCAGATGAATTCAACAATTTTTTTGTTAAAATAGGACAGGATGTACTAGCAAACCATAATAGTAATACTACTAATAATTTAGATGATTTTATGCAATTTCGTTTAGAAAATAGTCTCCATTCATTCTTTCTAAGTCCAGTGACTAAAGAAGAACTTTTAAATATAATAGGAAGCCTTAAGGATAATTCATCACCTGGAGTTGATGAGATACATTCGAACGCATTAAAACGAAATAAAGATTATATCGCAGACCCGCTTGTGCATATCATCAACTTATGTTTTGCTCAAGGGGTGTATCCAGCTAAATTGAAAGAAGCTGTTGTTATTCCAATACATAAAGCTAATGATAAGTCGAATTTAAATAACTATAGACCTATAGCTCTTCTGTCCAATCTCTCTAAAATCTTCGAGAAATCTATCAAAAAAAGATTAGCTAGCTACTTAGAAAAATACAATATTTTGTCAAAAAACCAATATGGCTTCAGGGAAAGACGAAGCACAGAAGACGCAATATATAATTTGACTAAAACTATTGTCGAAAATATGGATAAAGGAAAGAAATGTATAGGGATTTTTCTGGATTTCCAAAAAGCGTTTGACACAGTTAACCATGATATATTGTTGAGAAAAATGAATGCCATAGGGATAAGAGGGATGGTCTTGGAGCTTTTTAAGAACTACCTATATGATCGAAAGCAATGCGTCCGAATCGACAAATGTGTTAGTGAATCACGTACCAATAATATGGGTATTCCGCAAGGAACAGTCCTTGGACCCATATTATTTCTGATTTATATTAATGACATGCTTTCGTTGAACTTAAATAACTGTTCATTGTTCTCATATGCCGATGATACAGTGGCACTGTTCCGAGGGAGTACTTGGCAAGAAGTTAATGATATTGCAAACGAAAGTATGCAAGTCCTAAAATATTGGTTAAACTATAATGCAGTATCATTGAATGAGAAAAAAACCATTGTAATACCATTTACCCTAACTGCAGCTGGTGCTCCGGCAGAACCTCCAAAAATAACAATTCATGAAAACTCATGCGACAGGAACATTTGTCAATGCTCCCCACTAAAAATTGCCAAATATACAAAATATTTAGGAGTCAATATAGACAGTCATTTAAAATGGGGCGAACACATTTCCACCCTTTGTCAACGCCTTAGGAAGACAATCTATAAATTCGTTGAGCTAAGAAGAGTATTATCAGCAAACAGAATGAAAACAGTCTTTCTTGCTCTGGTGCAATCCGTCATCGAATACGGCTTAGTTAGCTGGGGTGGAGTGGCACCTAGTATTTTGCAGCCTTTAGTTTTAATACACAAGAGGATTATCAAGATTATCCTAAAAAAACCATTAATTTACCCTACAATACACATTTATAAGGAACTTGAAGTCTCAAGAATCCCCACTTTATTTAAATACAAACAACTAAAGTACGTTTACTATCACAAAAATGAATTTCATAGAGAAGAACAAGAAAGTGGACTTTTAACGCGTAGAAAAAAACGAGGCGTGCTGCAAGAACCGAGATATGCAACTTCAGTTGCAGCAAACCACACTTCTTACTCTGCTCCAAAACTGTTCAACAATTTACCAGAGAGTATTTGTAAAGAATTTAATTCGCGACATTTTTTGAAATCACTGAAAGATTATTTTTGCCAGTTCGATTGAATTTATAAATCATTCCTTTTATTTTAACATTTAATTTCACAACTAGATTAAGTACCAAATAAGTAAACAATGAAATGTAGACTGATAATTTCCCATAGCACGAGCTTTGCTTCTTGTGGGATAGCCGATTTAAAACATAATTTAAATTTAGTATTATTATTTATTATTACTATTAATTTTATTACTATTAATCTTGAATTGTTATGTAAAACGTTTTGGCAATAAATTGAATTGAATCAGGTTGGTTTAAGGTCTTTTGAATTAGTTAAGGCTATGCCACACATATCTATGTCAACATGTGAGTATTCTTAGCTTTGCTTCTCTAATAATAATAAAAATGGTAGATGACAAACAGCTGTGTAAAAAGTTTGTGCATAAGTAACAAGGCGCTTCGCTACAACTTGATCAGAACAATGTTTCAAATGCAAAATGATTTCTAACACTTCATATTTCGAAACTTTCTTCTTCCTTGCCTCGTTCTTTATACCGCTCCATGGTTCCGCGTTGCTCGACCTGCGGTGTAGGCACATCGCCCGTTTTGGCGATAATTTCTCAGCATATTTCTACAGGCAGCTCTATCTTGGATCGTGTCATCGCCGAGACCAATGCGTTGTTGTTGCTTTTTCATTTGACACATCCAGGTGTTCTTCGGTCTGCCTCTGGCCTTGGGTCCATCAAGTGGAACTTCCATTGATATCGCTCTCTTTGCGGGGTTCTCAGGCGGACGCCTTTGAACATGGCAATACCAATCCATTCGTCGGTCTTCGAGCTTTTCGGTGATTGGTTGGTCTATGGACAAGCTGCCTTGGATGTAGCTACTCTTGATGTGGTCCCTTTTGGTTACACCAACTGACATGCGTATCATATTTCGAAACATTAGCCCAGAATATTTAGGACTAAATTAAACCGCGATAGTGTCGTATCACCCGTACTCCCCACACCTCGTGGACTCGTGCGTCTCCTTTTGTACCCAAAATAAAAGGTTGACGTCACCAGTCGTAGTGAGGCGATGGCCCATTTACGAAGTCCACAAAACGTATTATTCCGGTCTTCCAAATTGGAAGACCACGTTGAAAAATAAGAGCCAAAACCTGGTAATTTGCTGCGTTTATTTATATTACATATTCCCATTACGAAAAATGTTTAATCTTTCCTCGAATTATATTACAATTATGAGATACTGCGCTAAAGCACATATGTATTACACAGCAATATAGGACCCTATGGACAATGCGAAAAACGAAATATGAGATCTGTCCAAAATTCTCTAATGGTTGGTCCGGTCACTAGCCTTCAGAACAACATGAAAATCAAGGACACAACATCTGTGCATCATTCTCACAAAATTCAATCTCTGCATTGGCCCTGGTGGCGTTCATCTACAAAATTATCTCCACCCACTGTGCGTCTCGTTATGACCATTGCGGGAGGTGTCAACCAGCATCTCCGGCGGAGGTGATGCATGGACGACGAGATTCCAGCAGATCTGTAGAGTCCGCTCGTATGCTGCCTTTATTGAAGATTCACTCACGTATCGTCACGTATCTTTACCCCCTAAGAAGATGATTGTTTGATATGATGCCAGGGAAGAGAGCGCGGTGTGTAAATTGCGTGCAAACTTTTCCAGCGGCTGGTTACATTCATCGCGCCAAGGCCTAATGCCAAAGCCGCTTTTAAATGCGACTTACCTGGCGGCGAGATATTGTTCTATCTTATCAGCACACACGCAATTTTATATTTGTTGCCCCTGTGATAATACGCGGGGGCCGCGAGTGTTATACAATTTTTACAAGTGCATTGGCGTGTCAGCGCCGAGGGGAGTTTTCGGGTCATGGGAATTTGGTACAGGGGGCAACAAGGTGCATTTTTGTGTTTTGTTTGTAGAACAACGAAAACATGACAGGGCAATTAGTGCAATGCCGAATACGAAAAAAAAGATGCAGCCACCACCACGACACGACTCCTGCAATTGTCTACTGTGGCCTAGATTTGACCAGTGCTCCTGACACTCGACCTAATTTCCGCCTCGAAGAGACGTAGTAGAACGCAATCATACCTTGACTCCTTGATAGCTGTTTCACGGACGACGATGTTATCGCAATCTGCAATCTGGGCGCACGGTTATTGACGTCGCCAACTGGAAACGATTTTTTTGACAATCGCGCGTGACACAAATAATCGAGTCGCACGAAGGAATTTGTTTTCTCGTTGCAGACAGACACGGTCCTGCACCGTGGGGGCAGTTTACATTATTCCACTAGCACTTGATTCACCAATTTTCACAGCGCGTTTTCACGATACACCACTTTTGTCTCGAAAAAGCACTTGAGAAACTTATATTCGAGCGGCAGAAAAAAAATTTCACTTGCACCAACAGCGCTGGTTGCTGTCACCGTTGCTGCTATCGTCTTCGTCGTCGCTCTGTTCACCGAGTGTGTTTTGTCGTCGTTGAATTTCTCGTCAAAATCGATTTTTACGCAAAATGTTTGCGTTTCACGCACAATTTCAACAACAAATCGTATTGTCCGGAGGACATTTCGAATGCGAAACGCGAACTGGATCGCGCGAATCGCGATCACACTTGGAATTTTCACACAACGTCTCGCTCACAAGACACACAACAGCACACACAGTTCACCAACCAGCAACACTTTTGCACAACTTTCGTCGTCATCCGCATTTGACATGTCGCGAGCTCGAAAAAGTGGTAACTGCACGAAACGAACCAGTCATCTGTCGATGTCGTTGTAGCCGAAGTTGGACGAACATGGAAAATGACCTAATACGGGGAGCGAGAAAAATGAGGAAATCGGTTTTATTTGAATTCAGAGTGGTGCGATTTCCGCTAAAGGGTATGTACAGTCAAACTTCTCTATAACGAATCAGCAAGGGACCGACTAATTTCTTCGTTATAGAGAAAATTCGTTATAGAGAAAAACTTTATTTTTTTGTTGAATTGTATACAAGGTCTCTCAAACCCCTAAGATAATCCGGTAATCGATGAGAGCGCATTTATTGTCCGTTACGGGAAACACATTAAAAAAATCAGTCGCATTTTTTACAGTTATGTGTAATTAAAGAAAAATCGAAAAAAAATCAGACCTTGCTGTCATTTTTCATCCAAATTTTTTTCATGCAAATTTTAATATTTCTCAAATTTTCTTTTGGCACTACAACAGCAACAAAATGCTCTCTTACCTACACCCAAACCCGAAAAAATCACTGTTTTGTTTTGAGAGAAATGTGACTCCAGAAACCGAGAGATCAAATTCATCGTTTCGTCTAAGTTTAAATAACTGTACAATAAAAAAATTGCACCGGGACCTTCCGGCAAGTAATTTTAAAAGTTGGCGCATAGTCTCTAGTTTACATAACGGTGTAACGTTTGTTTAGTAATTCCCAATTGGAGTCAGAATATTTTTTTCAAAGACCTGAAACCATGGCATTTTTTACCCAAAAATTGCAACACTCAAAAATATAGTTCGTTATAAAGAAGTTTGACTGTACATATAAGTGGTGCATTTCCGCTAGTATTGGAATGTGACGAATAGTTTTTTTTCTTTCTAGAAAAGCTGTGATCGGAATTTAGCATATGCATTCCTAGATTAATTTTGAATCTGAAATTATTTTCCGTAAAAACTTATAACAGCTCTCTATAAATTTAGCCCCAAACTGTGGTTAATTTTGTTTAAGCTGTATCTACCTGTCAGTTGGCAGTTGTCATAGTATCTACAGAGACTAGCTATTTGGTTGGGCGCGTCCAATTTCATTCAATGGCAACTTCTATATGTAGTACCTTAACCAACTTTAAGTTGTCTGGAAGGTACTACCCAAGTAACAATTTCATCCCTATAATATACTTCGTAAACTATTCTCTTCTAACGACAGGGAATAAACACTGAATAATAGTCCAATAATGGCATCTGGCGCCGTTTTTTGATCCAATAGAACCTCATTGTAGCACTGAATTACGCTTCGAGAAAGACATACATCATGTGTTATGTCATCATTTTCTGTCATTTTCTCGCGATTGCAAAAAAAAAAGAGAAAAAAAATAATTCCCGCAGCCAGCGTCGAACCAGCGACTGTCGTACGCCAGTCCGACGCCCTAACCACTCGGCCAACCTAACGTATAGATAGCATTGCTCGTAAACACTACAAGTGCTCGACACTTCCTTATCGACCCGTCTCCTATGCACCTTCTTCTTTATATGTCAATCAGTTGAAGCTAATTAAATTCACACATTATTCAATAAAATACAGACATTTTCTGCGCTGAGATTATCTTAATTGATTCATAAGCTAACAAGGAGTGAGGAAATGTTGGTTTCAAGCAATATTTCAATGAATTCAATTCAAGAAACGTGGTATTCCAGAGCACCTCATAAGTGTCAATTCATTAAATCACAAAGTCCATCCTTCTATAAAACTACGGTGAACAATTTATTGGATGACCATACGAATGTCACACTATAAAAATGACACCGACTGTGCTATAGAAGAATATAATGCATGTGTGTGAGTTAACTTAGAGAGACCAATGCATGTGTGTGCTGTATCACCCAATAAGCACAAGAGTGGAGTATTTAAAGGAATACGTTTTTAGGTTAACGTTTAGAGACAGTTTTATCGAAGTTTTATACCACCATCTTTAAATTTATTCCATAATGATGATATAAGCTTTCTGGAAAATACTTTAAGGATGTTTTATCGGATCAAAATATTACTTTAAGCGATGTCACACGATAAATGAATTTCGTGGTACTATATAGGTCCCTCTAGACGTGTCGCCAAATGGCGACGCGTCCAAAAACTGGCATCGCGTGCAGCCATTTGGCTGCTACTTAGCATCCACACGAGCAGCCAAAAAATGACATAACCAAAATTTCATTTTGGTGATTTTTTTAAATTTAATTATCAAAATCGGACTCTGCGCGTTTGAATTATTACACGGCCATTCAAGAATTATTCAATTTCACACAAAAGAACGAAGAAAAGTTGCAAAATTGTCACTTTGAAATTGACAAGCGGTTGTCAAAGCGGTTGGTTGAGTTGCCATATTGAATATCAAAACTGGACGCATAGCCAAATGGCGACACGTTTGGATGGAATGACAACAGCCATTTGGCTGCATGTGCCGCCATTTGGCGACCCGTCTAGATGGACCTTATGATTGCTATACAGTATGGCGTGCTTCTTTAAAGCAAACGAATTGATGCTTGGGATATTCAATATGGCAACTCAACCAACCGCTTTGACAACCGCTTGTCAAATTCAAAGTGACAATTTTTCAACTTTTGTTCGTTCTTTTGTGTGAAAATGAATAATTCTTGAATGGCCGTGTAATAAAACAAACGCACAGAGTCCGATTTTGATAATTGAATTTAAAAAAAATCACTAAAATGAAATTTTGGTTATGTCATTTTCTGTCGTCATTTGGCTGCTAGTGTGGATGCTAAGTAGCAGCCAAATGGCTGCACGCGATGCCAGTTTTTGGACGCGCAGCCATTTGGCTGCTTATCTAGAGGGACATTAAGAAGCCGCAGTTGAGTAATTTGATAAGAAAAGGGGGATATTTCCGCTTTACACATTGGGGAAAGTGTTCGATGCCTTCAAATTGAAGTTTTAATTTTCATCAGTCCCACTAAAATAGTAAGATTTACCAATTTGGCAAAGATGTTAATAATATGAAATGTCGAAATATATTTGGAACCAAGAGGATATACAAATTTGCTAGTCAGGGAGGCCAATGAAATCGAAAATGTTATTTTCGGTGCAATTCTATTGATTCACATCAAACTCTGGTAAAAATACCCCCAATTTCCCCATTAAAGGTTGAACTACCCCATAGAAATTTCAAACTTTAGCATTGAAAATCTGGAGAACGATTTCGCGAAAAAGGATTGCAGATTCGGTCGTTTCCATCCAATATTGATGAAATGGCATCATCAAAATTGGGCGCCGCAGATACTGAAATTGTGCCAAGATCCTAATTCAGCCCGTGTAGGTATGGGTAACATTTTTTCGGTTAAAGGGCAAAACAGAACGATTACGTTACGTTACGTGCCGAACAGAAGTTCATTCCGGAAGTCGTAGCTATTGGTGTCTTGGAACAACGAAAAGTCATGTTAGTAAGTATTTTTCAGTCAGACCGTATAAATGGAACGTACTCCAGCTGTCAAAGATATAGTTCTATGGAGTTTGTATGCAAATGCACAGAACGCACGCAACGGAGCTTTCGAAACACTTTCCGAAATGTCAAATTCCACAGAAATCACAGTTGTTTTGAATTCGGTTGGCGTTTTGTTTCGTCTTGTCATTCATTGTCATTGTTCAAAAAAACATTTCGGGATCTATTTATTCGTTTTTGTTTAGGTGGAGACAAAATAAGCACTTCTTTCCCCATCTATTTTCGCCAATTTCTTTTTTATATCTTTCGTACATTTCACGAAGTGCATAGTTTAAAATTTGACATTTGACGGAACGTATGTGGCCATCTAATGAACGCCACGGAACGGAAAGAAACGGCCTCGTAACGTAATGTAATAACGTTCTGGTTCGCCCTTAAGATTAGCTGTTCTCAAATAGGTGGCAACTCTGACAGTTGTTTTGTATCTTTGTCTTGCTCTCGTATGCTATTTTTTTTAGATTTGATGGATTTCATAACAAAAGACGATAGGCACGTTTTATTGTGTTTATCCCGTGCAGCTTTAAGTAGAACTTCATATAAAAAAATGACACTTATACCAAAGTTCACGCGTGCAACTACCCTACACGGGATAGACCTCAAATGTAGATGGCGGACGCATAGGGGAAATTTGAGGGAATTTTTTTTTTTCAACCAAATGTGAGAGTTTTCCTCATCACGAGAAAAGATTTTGCAAAGAAATAATCATCTTTTGTGATAAAATCCACCACATCTAAAAAATAAGCCGATAAAATCCACCACATCTAAAAAATAAGCCGACAAAGGTGAGTCGCTATTAGCGACGTTTTTTTCGCATCGCGGGTAAATCTGACTCGAAAAAAACGATCGCGGGTAACATCCCGGTTAAGACCAAACAGCTGACATTTGACAGTTTTTGCGCATCTTTGAATCGCCTTCGTTGGCTTATTTCTTAGATGTGGTGAATTTTATCACAAAAGATGATTATTTCTTAGCAAAATCTTTTCTCGTGATGAGAAAAACTCTCACATTGATTTGAAAAAACAGATTCCCTATTCTCCTATTCGTCCGCCATCTACATTTGAGCTCTATCCCGTGTAGGGTAGTTACACGCGTGAACTCTACCTGGGTAAGTGTCATTAGGTTCGTTTTTTACTACATCCCGTGTAGGTTTGGGTAACGAAACTTCATATAAAAAAATGACAGGTGGGTCAGCTGGCATTTTTTTTATATGGAGTTTCGTTACCCAAACCTACACGGGATAACCAAAAAAACATACCTAATGTTTTATGCTTGAAATAGAATAGCCGCGTCAGCAGAGGCATCGGCAGAGGCATCGGCATCAGCAGAAAAATTTCAATTTAGAACACACGCATTTATGCCTTTGATGACCCACAATGACAGCAGCGGCAGAAGCAGAATTCTGCTTCTGCCGATGCCTCTGCCGCTGCTGTCATTGTGGGTCATCAAAGGCAAATGCGTGTGTTCTAAATTGAAATTTTTCTGCTGATGCCGATGCCTCTGCCGATGCCTCTGCTGACGCGACTATTCTATTTCAAGCATTATATGAAGTTCTACCCAAACCTGCACGGGATAAACACAACAAAACGTGCCTATTAATTGTCTTGTTGTCATTCAGCTGCTTCGGAGGTTTGCACACTTACGACCAGATTACGTAATCTGTACAAATTATTTATTTTGAGCTATCAAATTTCAATACAATTGAAAATTACGCATTCTGGCCCGATAAGTGCGAACGGGAAAACCTCTTTCAACTGGTTCAATTCATCATTTGAATTCGGAACAAATAAGTTTTTACAGTGCACAAAAATAGTTCAACCCTAATTTCATCGACCGTCAAAAACAGCTGTTTCGCGCACTGTCAGCTGTCAATTCCTGGACGTCAATATTTCTCCGACATTTCCCTGTGTCCATTTGCAGGTTTTTCATTGCTTTTCCAAGTTTTTCTCGGAAGAAAATGGCAGGACGCGAAGCAGTACGAAAGGCTGTACATCAAGTGCGACCGATTTTGTCCATTGACCGCGATGAAGCCCGGAAGCGAGCATTGAATCTGTACAAGGCTTGGTATCGGCAAATTCCATACATCGGTAAGTATGAAATCTGTAGGTTAGGCATTCAGGGGATGTTATGTCATCCTTGTTTGGATGTTTCTCATTTATTTTTTTAATGCGACGGAACGCGATATATTTAAGGTTTGATGATTTTTGCTTTATAGCGTTTTATAACATCACAGTAAAGTCGATTTATGTATACTTCAAGAAGTCGTTCTCTGTCCACTGATCTTACATTCTCAAAGCGAACAAGAAGCTACCAAATGACCTGTTTACATTTTGCGTCAGGAGATTTAAGATTGTTTCTGTGGTTGTACCTCTATTCATTGATAGCTGGAGATAGTGGTTGTTAATAAGACTGACATACTTAGATTTCATTAATTTGTACGTAACGTAGTTGATAACATACATTGCATTCCTCCAGACTGGAACTCCTTTTGACTCGCCGCTCGTTAAGTGGACATAGCGTGTCATCTCAAAGCACCACTTCCTGGAGTGTACTTAAGCTCATGTGCTCTTTTCTCCAGGATTATTTGGACGATATGGTGATTTAATCTATACGAAGTTACGACGTCAAATAGGGTTGCCTTTATTCACTCACGTACTTTCTTTCCGAAAAGCAACCATGAGGCTGCAGCTACCTACATTAAATAAATAAATAACAGGCGCGACAATCCAACATTGGACTACCGCAGGATGTGTTAGTGACATCCTATTTCCAAGATCTTATATGCTTTTTGTTGAGGTAATGAGATCAGCATCACGCTCAGCAGTGTTATTTATCCCCATAAATGAGTATTCGTTTAACATCTGAGTGAGATCATAGTCCGTCACAAGCTCGTGAGTTGGAAAAACACCATGGTTCACGGTGAGATTCGAGCTCATGACCCTGTGCACCGAAGGTGCGCGCAATAACCGCTAGACCAGCCAGACTACACAGCTACCTACAGCCACCAACAATTTGATGGGAGGGTTCCATGGTCCCCTGAGCCTGTCCCCGATTTTCACGTTTCGCTATTTATTTCTCGATACCAGGTGTGTTCGTTTTTAGATTTCAAAAATGCCACCGTTAATAAAGCTCTATTCAACCAATGAGTAGCGCTGCGTTTTACATCCGGATGGCTCCTTCAGTTTACTAGTCAGCAATGTGACTCGGGGAGTGTGGGCATCAAACCACAAACTAGCTACGTATAGGTCCTTCGAGGCTCGGGTTATGTGAAGCCATCAATTCTGCAACTCCGAGGCTTTACACACTCCGTCCCCATCAAGGAAGTTCGATTTTATTTGGAGGTTTGGGGACTCCGGCTATGCAGATGTTAAACAATGTGGAATACCGCCCTGTGGAATAGTTCCATTCCCATAAGCTTTTAACGTTTGCCCCGAAACTCAGTGAAGAATTGCCTACTAGCTAAGTAGGAGTCCAATGAAACTCTTGATCAGGAAAATACATATTCAAGACGTCAGCCAATAACATAAAATGATTGAGTTTGTCACGAAAATTTTCTGTAACTGAGACTCGCACTTTTCCCGGGCCTAAAACAGGAAGCAATACGCCCCTGACGTATGGGATGGCAGGCGTTGATATAGATAAGTTAAAGGCTCCCATGATATAATTAAGTTCATTATGATCACCGAAATGCCAACAGGTCCTTAGTTTTCTCAATGACTGCCTTAACATGGTCCGTGATGCAGTTTGGTGTGCTATCAACAGTTCGGTGGCAGATCCTTCTTCTGAGTTTGCGCTTAAGCCTATCTGGTTTTTGATGGTCATTGAATTATCTATTTAGGCTTGCACAGGGTAGTGTTTTTGATCTGAATATCGAATTTTATTGATAAATTTTCTTTACCCTTGTTGTGGCTGGCAAAACGTCTGTAGTCCATGTTGCTGACACTTTCATGACCTCAATGATTTAAATGATAAATTATAGTCGATAATAGGAATGTCGCCACATTAAAAAATTGCGCTGAATTGGTTTGCTGAACAACCATCGCTGAACGATCATCGCATGAGTCGTCTCCACCCTTTAAGGTTGCAGTTATTGAGGTGATCGATCCATTGCGCCCTCTTGTAGTGTTTAATCTGTCTCTTGATCTTATTACATATTTCCGAGAACACCCGGGCTATTTTCTATTTCTTATACAGGGTGGGCCAATTACAAGTTTGTTTTTAAATCATAGGTTAGTTTGACACTGACAGCTGTTTTTCGCTCGAAATCTTGATAGAAAGTCAGTATCATACCTCCGCGGAACGAAATGAGTCGCTTTACGCTTGAACAACGTTGGGAAATATTGAAAACTTATTTTCAAAGTGTGTGCTGTCTTGCCCAGAGCCAGTTACAGAGCCATGTTATCCGACTTTTTTTTACTGAAATTGAAGACATGGACTTGGACGACCTGTGGTTCATGCAGGATGGCGCGCCATGTCACACAGCCCATGTCACAATCAATCTTTTACGCACCAAATTCCCAAATCGTGTTATCAGCCGTCTTGGCGATGTCAATTGGCCGCCTCGGAGCTGCGATTTGACCCCTTTGGACTTTTTTGTGGGGAACCGTGAAGGACCGATGTTATGCCAACAATCCAGAAACGATTCAAGCACTTAAGGCCAATATCATCCGAGCAATCCGTGAGCTACAGCCCGAAACCATCAACAGGGTTTTGGAAAATTGGTGTGACAGAATGCGCTACTTCGACGCCAGCCGGAGCAGCCACTTGAATGAAGTTGTGTTCCATCATTAATGGAAGCTTACTTACTTTCTCATAAAGCATGGAAATAAAAAAATGAATTAAAAGCTATGGTGTAGGGATAAGTTTTTAATGTGTTATGGATTTGTCGTTTTTTATCAAACGAAATTATGGTCCCCGAAAAAGTTGCAGCCAGCTGTTTCAATTATTTCAAATATTTATATTGACATTGACACCTTTTTGGAAAGCTGACAACACGAGTATGTTTTTCCAGTGGTCTGCAGACTCCGTGTCATATAATTTTTTAGTAATACCACATGAAAAATCAACTTTAAAAAAATTTAAGAAACATTTTTTTTTATTACAAAATAAAAATTTCGAATTGTGATTGGTTTTTGAAATTTTAAATGATTAAGAAATGTCTGCTATAGTGTTGACTAAAATCCAAAATTAAGTTTCAACCCATTACCTTAGTAGTTTTTTTTAATTCTTACTTTAAATGGTAAAATTCAAGGTTATTTCAAAAAACCTAAAAATTTAAATATCTCAGTGACCATTGAAAATCAGCCTAATATTTATGGTCTCATTCTTAGAGAAAGCATGCGTTAGTCCAGAGTGGGCATCAGAAAATAAAAATGGCACCGTTCTCACACTATTGCAGTCCATAGTATGCGTGAAAATTTTATGCAAACGTCAATTTTTTGTTTACAATTGAGAATATAAAATCCGCGCAATATTCATTACTCTCTTAAAATGCCGACGTGATATTTAACCCTTCTATTGGCATCTAGATCCAGACAGACCATTGGTACTATATCTTGATGAAAAATATCGTTCAATAATATTTTTCACCCCTTTCCATATAAATTTCAAAGGAACCGACGGCCACAAATGCGATCAAACGTTCGGCGAAATGTAAACTATGTCTAAAAATCGAAAAAACGCGCATCATCGTAAGACACAGTATGTAAACTGTTTCTAGAACCAAAATTAGACCTCTTCAAAAAATAAGATTGATTTCACAGAAGATTCAGCTACACCTTAGGCATAATAGCTCGTAGGCGGCGTCAGAAGGGTTAATAATTGCATCGACAATATTTTGACATTTGAATTATTTCGTGGAGTGTAGTGTAATAAATTTGGAGTCAAACACATATGGGTTGTGTGATCACATAGCCACTCTGGACTAACGCATGGCATGTGTTGCTATGTTTTCTCTAAGGGTTTCATTTTGTTGCATTTTGACCCTATTATAACGTGTTGCAGGGAATAGGTCGACTTAACTAATAACCCTGTATATCCATAGCGAGAAAACTTTTGTTCTTGGTCGTAATTAAATTTTTCTGTTCTCTTCTATTCCTACCATCCCACTCAGATTTTCCCAATTTCAACCCTGTCATTCGTGTTTTCATCCGATATGTCTTCTTGATGTAGAAGACAAAATGGTAGCTGGTAACACAAACGTAGCCCTACCACTCTGACAGCGTATCGCTGTTGACTCGTTGCGGAACCCGTTATTTAGCCGAACCTAAGGCATATGGCCAAAAAATAAGTACCCCCATATATTTTTTTTCTTAACACCCTGTAGCCAAGCGTTTATTAAAGAACATACAAATCAAACATACATAATTTTGTTACCTGATTGGAGAGGAATTAAATAATATTTACATTAACCATTTTAAAATAAATCACAGGTCTCACTTTCTTTAAGAAAAGTATGAGACGACTAAAAAAGACTGGACAAAATAATAAGTACATTCCAACTAATTCAATTCAAACGAGTTTTAATTCCAGCTTCATGCACAAATTCGATGAAAATTTAGTTTCTTTTATTATTTTTAGAGGTACGGAAATTTCGTATTTACGAAATAGATGCGAATTTCGGCGAAAATTTCTCATTTTTGCGAATAGATGCGAAATTTACTAATTTGTACTTTTCCACGTAAATGTTAATTTTTCTCCAAAAAATCTACTATGGAAAATACATTTTTCATCTCAAATTGATTTTTTTCATAAGATTACCATTAATGAGAGTAGAGACATTTCTAAATGCACGGTGTTCGTAGAATCACGAGCACGATATAACTTGCCAAACATCCAGCTCGGTGTGTAGTCGGAGGTTCCGTGAATACATTTTGTTTCTGCAATGAGAATTCCGTACAAAAAGCTTTTATCGTGGTTCGACGAACTGCAAAGTTGAAATGAACTATCTATAAAAAAGACAGAAGCGTAAAAGTGTGGGTGTACTTCTGCCTCAGAAGTCTCCCTATTACAGTTACTCCTCGAGGAGCGCTTTTGACTATTTGCGTTGTCAAAAACATTTCTCAACAACTGAATCCGAGCCCGAAGTGTGATTCAGTTGACAGTCACACTACTTCTTAATGTATTTTTTGTTTTTGTTTTTTTTTTTCAGTTGAGAGTTTCGAACATTCGCTTCACTGTGAATTTATAGAATTTTCAGTTTAACCTCAATAACAATAACAAAATGTACAAAATTATGTTTTTTTCGCGAATTTCAGCGAAATTTCTAATATTCAAAATGAGTTTATGCGAAATTCCTGTTTTTTATTTGCGAAATTTCCGTACCTATAATTATTTTACATCATATTGTCCATTATTCTCAAGAAAAACTTCGTTCTTGTTGACTAGGTTATAAATTGGCGGCATGGTCCGCATACCAAGTTACTTCAAGAAAATCCTTGTGATTGTGTCCTTATTGTGGCATACCTTTTTCCAATTCTTTGACTTAATTCTTTCCGAAATTTCGAGTGCGGTAAACAACTTCACCAAGTAGAAATGACACTGCTTTTTAATGAAGCTAATCCTTCACCTGCTTATGAGGTGTGGTTAAGGTTATTATCCTGCTAAAATGATCAACTAACTGGTATAGATCCTTTAGCATAATACAATATGATTCTGAACAAACATTTCTTATACTGGAATTGTCTCACTGTAACGGTTATTAGATGCATTTGAATGACACTAAACTCAGAAAAAAACCCATTGACCATAATATGTTGGCCCCTGATGGAAAAAGTCATTTAATATAGCGTAGATCAAATTTATTTTTCTCTGAGACAAAGAATATTTCGATAGGAGTCCTTTGTCATTCAAATTTATTACGAGATCACCACTAAAATAAAATATTCTGTTTTTTTCTTTGTCTCGACCAAGGTGGACTCTTCCAATAATTGATCGCACCGTCCATATGGCGAATGAAACTTGGAATCTATTCGCCAAAATAGATTTACTTCTTGTAGTCTTCCATTGACTTTTCGGAGAGGTGAAATATTTGCAATGCTTCTTGCTTCCCGCAATAAGCATCGGTAATGCCAACTTTTTCTTCATAGTGATAATGTGATTGTCAATTATCCTTGAAGGCCTTATTATGGGCTTTATCGTACTTCCGTCTGATTTTCTTTAGTTCTTAATGAATTATAAACTAATTGTACGATCAGCGAATTTCTATCGTGATTGAGCGAATAGTTTGACCGCCATTTCAAAGTGCTGGACACCTCACGCCTTTCTATGGGCCTAGTAAGCGTTTTTCGCCCTTTCAGTTTTTTTTTTGTTTTTAATTTGACGTTAGTTTCACACAAAAAAAAATAACAAAACACAAGTCCTGATAAAAAGTCGGAAACGGTTGTGAAAAAAGTTAAAAAACGATGGCGTACTTATTATTTTGACCACGTTCATTATTGACTTCAAAGTTTATTCCGATCGGGAGAGCCATTTTCTTTTTGGGGGTCCTTGGCATTGTTGTTTCCGAGTTCTTATAATGACTATCTATTTCGAGTATTACAATATAATAAATGCATTGAAAGTCAGGAATACAATTTTACAAGAGGGGTGTACTTATTTTTTTGTCCATATGTGTAGACACAAGATTATCTCGTCAGAACAAAATATTTGTTGGTAGCCTCGTATTTGCAAAATTTGTATGTACCAGGAAACATTCGCTTGGCTCATTATAAAGCGGTGAATTTTTGATTCTGTTAAATAGGCTAAGTGCAGGATCATTAAAAATCTTAGCCCTTGCTTCTTTCATGTCCGTGCCCTTTTCTTCTAAAAATCACGCACACCAAGCAATCCTTTTATGTATATAGGAAAAAAGGTCTAGAGATCGAATCTCGGCGTGGAAAAAAGGTCTGGAGATCGAATCTGGGCGTGGTCCAAAATTTCCGTACATGTGCGGATAGGAAACATATAGTGCTTGCAACTTTATTTATATACACTCCGAAATGATATGCAATGTAACGTTGACTCAAAATTGCCGGCTGAGTTAACGCACCATGGCTCCTCATGGGGCTATACGGTACTGAGAAGAAGAAATTTGTGCAAAACAAAAAAAAAACAATTTGTGCACAGCAAGATCTTGACTGCTTTTTGTAGAGGTGTTCAGATCAACAGCACGCTCGGCAGAGTTATTTATCACTATTTGAATTAGCACTCGCTTAACATCTGAGTGAGATCACAGTCCGTCAATTGGGTCGTTATTTCGAAAAACATCCCAAACTGTATTCACTCACGGTGAAACTTTAACATCAATATTTTTTTTTTACTTTTTCTAATTACAGTTATGGACTACGATATTCCAGTGAGTGTCGAACAATGCCGTGAAAAATTGCGCGAGGAATTCTTGAAGCATAAAAACGTCACTGATATTCGTGTTATTGACATGCTTGTGATTAAGGTAAGAAGACGATTTTAATTATTTGATTCCTAGAGATAATGCTAAGACTTTTATTCTTTCTAGGGTCAAATGGAGCTGAAAGAAACAGTTGAAATTTGGAAACAAAAAGGCCATATAATGCGCTACTGGAATGAAACGGCCGAGCCAAAACCAACCGATTTCTTATCTAAATTTATTAATAATCAGAACTGAATGAGTTGAAAATTTCATAATGAAAATTAGTGAATTCAAATTATAATGAATGTAAATAAAAATTTAAAAAAAAATAGATATGAATTTATTTTTATTTTTGTGTGGACTGAAAACTTATCGTAATAAGTGCTATACCAACCAAACATCGTTTTATCAGCTTGTACCCCAACACATTTTTACCTCTAAATACTTGATACAAAAATATTAGACCGGAAAAATCCTTCTAACGATAAAAAAACAGGACTTTTATCGACGATAAAGTGGTAATTATTAGGTAGATTATTTAAAAAAAAAGTTATTTAGTTGATATTTCCACTTTTGTTTAACAAAGGATTTTTATGACAATTTATTTATTATTTAAGCCAAACCATTATTTTTTTTGGAAATCAATTTAGATAAGTTACAACGTAATGACTGGATAATGGATCCGTCCTACGTCTACCACGTACTTGCCATTAGGAGTACCTGAGCCGGGTGGCCATAACCTCCCTCCCTTGCGCGACGACAAAGTTTATCCGGCTTAAAGCCAGAAGGGTGTTCTCCGCAGGGATGCCTCCCTTTGGAACCCCACCTTGGGATGCGACTCTAGCTGGTTGACTTGTCTAACACCACATACCCCCTCGAGTCCAACGCCTAGATAGGTAAGGACCATGGTCCCCTGGGCACGCCCATCCCCGAGGTACACTATTCGCTAAAGATTTCTCAATAGCAGGTGTGATCTTCCCTTGGCCCCTTTCGGTAGACCTAACGAATTCGGCTCGCCAGTCGCAGGAACGTTATGCCTGTTAACTACTCGTCTGCTTAAAGCAGACTCGTAGCGCTGAACCGTTCGCTTTTGAGTGGCCCCATCCGCTTGCTAGGCAGCAATTTGACTCAGGCCGTGTGGTCATCATTCCAGAAACTAGCTAGGTATAGGCGCATAGGCCATTCTCCCTAACTAGCCCCTTCGTGGCTTGGGTTATGCGAAGCCGCCAGCTCCGAGACTGGACACGTACGCTTATAATGTCTTTCTCCCCTATGAGGAAGCACTGCGTCGTGTGAGCTTGTATGGCTGACTTTTCGAAGGAATAGGGAAAAAGTCAGCCATGCTGTGTCACCCATACATGACTAGGAAGCTCGGGAACGTCATCGCCCGAAGGTCTTTGTACAGATCAACGCCATGGCGTATCAGCCATTCCAGGGGCCACCCTGCGCTGCTCAGGTACGTGATGACGCAACTCACCAAAGGCCAGTATCACGAGGACACCGACTCCCTTGCGGTAACTTGATAATGGATGTCTGTTGTCTTAACCTAACTATAAATATGCCTATTCATCATTTCCATTAGCCATAATCGAAAACGAAAAAAGGGGCAAAATTTCAGAGTCTATTATAATTTCTGATTTTATGTTCGAAACGCCATAGTTACACAGATATACTAATATTCAACAATTTATGTATTAGCTTTTTCAAACATTGAATATTGCATCTTTCAATCACAATTATTCAGGAAGAGGTGATGAGTCCAAACATAATGCAAAGGAGTACTTAATTACCAGTCCGTTCGTAATAAATTTGAAAAATGGTAAACAAATTTATTTTTATTGTCCGCATGACATTTTCTCTTGTTATTTTTTAACAACTTATGAAAACAATATCAACCATCTGAATTATTGATCTTATGACTTTATCATGTATAATTACTGATAACAATCCTGTAAATAGCCTTGACAATGATTTTATTACACCAGACAATATTAATCTGATTGTATTATTGCTATATTTCCGCCTAAAATTGATTGTATATAATCCAAAAAGAGTCGAATAACGTATTTTTATTGAACCCAACACACCATACATACATAATGCAAAACATACAAATTCATTACCAATATTAATCAAATAATATTTGGGCAATCTTGGTGCATTTTTTTGTATGATTGCTAGTACCTATACAGTTAGCTAGCATGTACATATGTAGTAACAAGGTCATGGCTCATGGGTAAAACTCAAAAGTACTACAATTTACTTAGATATATTTATCTATTTCATCTGTTGGCATAGTAGAGTCATTCTGTGAGTATCGTTTGTAAGAATTTTTTAGATGCAAGCATTCAATTTATGTGTGTACTTTCTGACTTTTTTTTCGTCAGTCAGTAACGATATGTTCTCGTTGAAATGATCATGACCTTTGCATTGTGAATTAATTTTGGGCAATTACAGATGTAGACTTACCGCACTGCTTGTCCCTCCGCTTAGGATTGTCTATTTTTTTAAATGTATTTTGGAACTGTCCGATCGCTGTGATTTACTGCTCTAATTTTTCATTGAACGAAAACAGTTAAAAATACGTACTATACATATTTAATTATTATTATGACATCAAAAAGATTGTAGATGTAAATGTAATATCTCTTGTATAGAATGCCACTGGCAGTTTTCTGAATCATACCGTATTAGGATCAATTTTGATGCTAAGCTATAAGAGCGTCAACTTGGTGACGCGCCCGTTGTCCGACCAAGTCTAGTCTGCCTTTTTGATTTTTTAAATCACCCATGCCTAGTTGATTTTGGTCAATTGTTTACAAAAGGGCTCTTCACTTAGTCATCATTAAATCTTACTCGATATCGATACGCAATAAGACCATTAAAATATTGCGTATCCGTCAGGCAATTAAATTATTGCGTACCAATGCATTTTTATTAGAACCTAAGCAAAACACATTGGTACTGGCCAAGCACTTAAACAGTATCAGCCACTTGTGTAAACAATTATTCAATGCTATCTAGGCATGTCGGATCACGCCACCAAGAAGACTTAGTCTTAAGCATATAGTGCAAAGGTGCTACAATGTTATACTTTTCGACCCGGGATTTTGGTCATATAACATTCGGCCAACCTACGATTTCACTGTCCTCAGTGAATGACACAGACTACACTGAATACCGTATACAGTAGCGAGACTCATCTGCTTCCTGTATATCAACTTCATTCAGTTGGCAGCCTAAAATCAATTCAAATCATACAATTGCTTGCATATCATTTCTTATCGAGTTATGTGCAACATTTGCCCTTGAACATCAACCATCAATTCACAGCGCAATCATCGCTTCATCCAGTTACAAACTACTCCCTTCTGAGAAACGAATCGTTCGGTCTCGTACCTAACATCTCCTGGACACAACTAATCAAAAATTCTGAGCGTTTCGCTTAATATCCAGTTCCGAGCCTCACCTGCTCCTGGATCCAACAACATGTCCAGTTCCGAGCCACACCTGCTCCTGGACTAAGTAGTCAACGATTCCGAGCCTAACGCTCAACACGTCCAGTTCCGAGTCTCGCCAACTCCTGGACCACTATTCAACAATTCCGAGCATAACGCTCAACACGTCCAGCTCCGAGTCTCGCCAACTCCTGGACCACTATGCAACAATTCCGAGCATAACGCTCAACACGTCCAGCTCCGAGTCTCGCCAACTCCTGGACCACAACCCATTTCGAGCGCAACGCTCAACATGTCCAGTTCCGAGCCTCTCCTGCTCCTGGACCACAATCCAACAATTCCGAGCATAACGCCCGACACATCCAGTTCCGAGCCACACCTGCTCCTGGACCATTCAGTCAACACTTTCGAGCATAGCGCTCAACGCGTCCAGTTCCGAGCTTCACCTGCTCCTGGACCATCCAGTCAACACTTTTGAGCATAGCGCCCAACACGTCCAGTTCCGAGCCTTTCCTGCTCCTGGACTATCTCTTTACACTCCAATCATGAGCCTTCCGCTCACCTCTTCCAGTTACGAGCCAATCGTGCTCCCGGACCATCTCATTACACTCTCCAATCACGAGCCTGCCGCTCACCTCGTCCAGTTACGAGCCAATCGTGCTCCCGGATCATCACATTACACTTCAATCACGAGCCTGCCGCTCACCTCGTCCAGTTACGAGCCAAACCTGCTCCCGGACTTCAACTGCTAATTACAGCTCTTCTTAATTAGTGAATGTCAACTTGATAATCAACCTTTTTTTTCAAAATTTCTGCTCATCCATTGCACATTTTTTTTTTTAATTCAAACAGGTACTCATTACCCTTATTTAAGCTATGCTTAAACTATACCATTCTCTTCACCGCGATATACAGCATCTCTAACTGCAATCCTTATCAAGCATGTAGACCTATCTGTAATGTTTCTCCAATTTGAAAAGAAATGTGCCCTCAGCACCACATCAAGCCTTTTCCAATTCTGTGTTTTTAAGAACATGCTTGCAGCACACTAACGTTTATCCATACCACTTTGCATGAATAAATATTCACTATACTCAGGTTTCAACGTTCAATACCTTCCTTTATATATATGGAAATTCTAAAGCACACAATAAGTGTATCATCTCCGACTTGTATTAAGTCCAAAAATCTTGAATCAGAAAATTTTCTATTTCCAAGAAGCTATCCAACTCTTCCTTTTCGCAATTACTCAGCTTGGTAATCCGAAAGATGCTTCACGTCATATTAAGCCAACAACCATAAAACTTCTTTCACCAAAATTGATATATTTAACAATAATTATTTTTATAAATCGCATAATTATGACTTCAGCACTTCACTTTGTTGAAGTTTATACTATCGAATTCACATCAATTCATTATTATTGTAAGAAGTCAACAAGAAATTCATTTATGAAACGTGAATAAACAATCTTCATGCCATATCATAATACTGAGGAAACCTTGCACAGCATTTTGAACTCAAAAGAATCAAACGGTTTGGTACCAACCAACACGTACCATTGATTCTCACATCAATGATTTAATTTGTTTATGTTAATGAACTACTTCAAAAATTACTCAATTGGTGTCATGAAAATGAACTATGTCATAATGCGCATAGAAAATAAGAAAGTCGGACATTTTGCGTCAAGAAATCCTCCTAGATCTCGCAAAACAACGGCAGAGCAGAAACGCTTTCACAACCTGTAGACAACTTAAAGTAGTCTACCTTCTCCTTCTGTTTGATTTTTTTAACAGTTTCAACATTTTAACAACCATAATGGAGTCTTCTACTCCTACAAATATTAAGGCATCCACAACATATAGTATGAGCCTTTTCAGCACTGTCCAAACTTGTCGATCGATGTTTAACATGACCATAAGCATCAGAATACATACTTTCCTTCTCAGTAATATTCACTGCAATCTGTTGCTACAGCGAATTCCAAGTCTCCCGATCAGATCGACAACAAGCAGTTAACTGCAACTGCGATTTAACAACCAAGCATTGAATACCAAAACTGACAAGTTTTTTTTTTTTGCACCAACATTTTCTTGTCAGGAAATACATACATATTTAACCTTAAAACAAAATTTGCCACAATAGCAACAAAAACCATGCCAAATACAGCAGCAACAATTATGCCGATAATCACAATTAATACAGCAAACGTGAAATGCAACATCAATGATTTCAACCAAATCAACTGAAACATCTCATCTGTTATCACAGCAATATCTTTGAAAACATAAATATTCAACAGGCAAATTTTAAGAATTCTGTAAGTAAAGCTTAAAAATAGATTTGAACCACTATCAACAACAAATACAGTAACACTTTCAACCACATCCTTTTCGATATTTCAAAATCAACTCCGTCGTCAAACTTCACGATCAGATCGCGCAAGGGTTTACTCTAATATTTACGACAAATACAGCATGAATTTGATGCTCGATTTTCAGGCCTGCAATGAGTAGCCGTTCAAAAATCATAATAAAATCTACTTCAGCATCTGAATCAAATCATTACCGCTAAACCGCGCAGACACTGGTAAAAAAAATAAGAAACAAATACGCTGAGTGGACTAACAAGCACATTACTCTAACTGCAAAAATAATGGGCTTGACACACCGATTCTCGAATGACGAAAATGCTTCATCATTACATAAATTATAACCATCATTAGCACATTTGCCAAATTACGCATTTGAAACAGCATTCACTCAATAATGTCCGGAGACACCCTCTGATATGAAAGAAGACGACGTTTTACAGAAAATTTTAATTTGTCATCAACCTTCACCCTTGTCTTTTTTAATTCTTGAAGACAAATGTGTTTTTAAATTTATCGACATTTTCTTGAAAATATTGCACTTTCACCTCTTACACAAACGCCAAAAGTAAATTAAGAACTTCAACGACGAAAACATATGTGTCACCTCAATTTCGAATTCATCATAGTAATCCTTGTTATCATGATTTTTCTGTATGTCTGAACCCTTAACGTTCAAAATCAAATCACAACAATAACCAATAGTTCATTGAACCACTACTTTGAGAACTTTGCTCATCTGCTTACTCCCAACACTCATTTATATGTATTTTAAAATCTAAAAAATAAAAGTGCATACACAAGTGCGAGACACCTCCCTCATTGTTATTTTATTTTCCTTCTGGCCTCACACTCAAAATCATTCCGGCGACACCACCGTATCAACAGCACCTTTTAGAATTCACACATCAAAACAACCTTTTAAAATTCTGGGACATCAGACAACATTTGCAGGATCACAAACCCGCAAATATGGGAATCCTCAATTTACTGGACCATCCCAATACCTCAATTCACAGTTGTTCCATTCTTCCTATGGATTCGGATCGAGCCACAAAGAATGTATGCCATTTTACTCACCATGCATTTCTCCACTTGCATTTTGTTGAGTGCATACTTACAAAAGATCAGCCGTCTTTTTTTCCTGTAGGTCACTCACTCATCCTTTGGATCATGTCGTACCAAATGGAAATGCCATTTTCCTATCCGCTTCAATCCACTTCCTTCGTGAAACACACAACTTCACAATCCTCCATTCATCAAATTTCAATCGGTGCACATCACAATCACAAACTAACTTTCGCGATATATTTTTCTATCATGGCAAATGGATTAACACAACACACGGGATTTGGGATTAAACCCCACACCTGAATTATTAGGATCAATTTTGATGCTAAGCTATAAGAGCGTCAACTTGGTGACGCGCCCGTTGTCCGACCAAGTCTAGTCTGCCTTTTTGATTTTTTAAATCACCCATGCCTAGTTGATTTTGGTCAATTGTTTACAAAAGGGCTCTTCACTTAGTCATCATTAAATCTTACTCGATATCGATACGCAATAAGACCATTAAAATATTGCGTATCCGTCAGGCAATTAAATTATTGCGTACCAATGCATTTTTATTAGAACCTAAGCAAAACACATTGGTACTGGCCAAGCACTTAAACAGTATCAGCCACTTGTGTAAACAATTATTCAATGCTATCTAGGCATGTCGGATCACGCCACCAAGAAGACTTAGTCTTAAGCATATAGTGCAAAGGTGCTACAATGTTATACTTTTCGACCCGGGATTTTGGTCATATAACAACCGTATTTATTACGATCGCATTGGGTTGACATATTTAGTGATATTACTCATAAATGGGGATGATTCATCTTTCGCTAGACACTTAATTTT
Organism: Microchrysa polita; assembly: GCA_949715475.1. Taxonomy (NCBI): domain Eukaryota; kingdom Metazoa; phylum Arthropoda; class Insecta; order Diptera; family Stratiomyidae; genus Microchrysa; species Microchrysa polita. Next base: position 124,136,929 of record OX454415.1, on the reverse strand, counting down.
GTGCGCGCGTTATTCTAATACTAAGTACTTAACTTATTAGCAGATTTGATCTTATAGTAACACAAAATAAAGCCCCGCGGCTTGTACATTTAGAACTCAAGTTCATATAACATTCTAACTTAGAATATCCGTTAGTTAGATTGAATATTTTGTATGAGTGAATGCTGTAATACATAATACAAATCTAATAAACGCGGAGGCGGAGCATCTTGGTACGGCACTGTAATTATGTTTGAAGTTCATTCAATGCAATAATAGTTTAAATTTTATTGTTTCGGTACAGTATGTAAAGATAAAAAGACACCCCAAAAAAATTAAAAAATAATAATAGGTCTGTTGAAATTAACTGTGGAGCTGACTTCGGTTATGTCTAGTTTATTCAGAAATTGCGCTTAAACAATAATTTGCAAAGAGCCAACAACAAACAAAACGGACGAAAGTCCTTAATTGTTGTTTACGATCATGAAGTTGAAAAGATTGGTCTTTGATTAAAATTAGTCCAGTAAAAACCATGGATATTAGATCGAATCGTATATGTCACTAAATTCAAAATGTATCGTATTATTACATTATTCAAATTGCAGTATAATATGGTTTAACCGTCAGCTAAAACAAGGATTTAATAAATCCTGTGCATAATAAACTGAATATTCAAGTTCCCAGAATAGCTACAGATATTCACACAAACGGCTTTTTTTCAACACCATGATTTCCATGGGGGGGCTGGTTATAATTGAAGTCTACAACAAAAACTAAGATTTAGTTTACATTTTCGGTGGGAAAATATAGTTAGGCAAATTTTAAAGTCAAATTTTGAGCCCAGGACCATCGAAAATGTCACCTTTTAACGATAAACTTCTGAATATATCCACGAAAAAGAAAAGAGTAGCTCAGGCAAACGATGAACGTTGTTCTAAATCCATCACAAAAAAAGTTTTCATTCAGTTTTCTGTATCCTAATTTAGACGCTTGCATTAGGTTTAAATAATTCGGAGGACATGGTAAGATCGCACTCGTCCTTTACATTTACCTACCAGGCAACTCTGTATACACTGTCACCAAATTTGTCCTTCTCTGACAAGATGATGTTAAATTCTATTAACTTACCAGAGAAACCTTAGTGTGATATATATCAAATCAAAGGCTTAAACAACGGTTTCAGCGAAAAGGTTACAAATGGTCTTTTTTGGGTCAGAAACCATGAAATTATGAAACACAGAAAATATGGGATCATTGCATAAAGAAATCCTTAAGCGTTAGATTTATTTAAAAAAAATATAGACGAAACGAGAGATCACAGGATCCGTTTATTCCGGATATCAAGGCATGCAAAGTACGCATATTTTAGTATTCAAAACTATAGTTTCAGCTACGGAAAATGTTGTGTCGTGCCCAGAGTCAAACCTTGCTTTTTACGCATTCAAGCATATTATAGTGCAGTTTTTTTATAGAATAGACCAGAAGTGCCACTCCATGCCTTTGCGATTTGTTTTTGACTTTGCAAGCTATAGTTTCAATTTACTGACAAGCCTAAGGTTGAACATACACGGTGATCCGAATCTAATAAAATGGATTCGAATCCATTTTATTGGCCAAAGAATTTTCTCAACAAGATTTTTATCGTAATGGAAGTCAAGTCTGGAGTAAAACTTGGTCAACTATGAAGATCAGATTCAAATTTTCAGTTTTTGGGCTGATGTGCATTTTCCAACCCGAAAAATGAGAAACTTGCTCGAGGACCCGGCAGATGCGAGCGAGCAATTAAGGATTATTAAGCGAATTATTGATAGAAGGCGATATTGGTTTAGGAAATTTATCATTTCATTTCATTTTTGGAAAAACTAGGGGAAAGCTGGATTTTTGCATGAGCCTTCCATTCGAGGTCATTAACAAGGCCCTAATAGTCCCGTTTATCCCCGCTTGCAGTGCTACAGAGGATCAAAGACCCTCAAAAAACAGGTTCTTCTTAATATTTCGGTAACGGTAATATGTGCTGGAAATTGGTGTATGGCAAATTTGTAGCTCGTGTAGTTTCTGAATAAAATCGAGCTCAAAACTTAGAAAAACGGGAATTTTTGGGTTTTTCGTGAATATCCCGCTAGCGGAGAAGTATGATGTAAAGTCGTCTATGACAAATTTGTAGCTTCCCAAGTCCTCATCGATGTGTAGGCACCTGAGGAAGTTATGAAGGGCCAAACAGCTAAATTCACCGTTTTCGGGGAATATCTCTATAACGGTAATGTTCACTAAAAGCTATTGTATGACGAATTTAGCTTGTACAACGCCTAAATTGATATCCATAATTTCAGGTTGATACGTACAGTCCTGAGGGTGCTATGAGTGTTCAAAACCTACAATAACGCAATTTATTGTTAATTTCGTGAGTATCTTTATAACGGTATCTTATGCGGGAAAGTGGTCTAGCTAAAAAATCTAAAAATACAGTTTGACCTCCTGGCACCGTAAGGAGTGCTCAAATCAAAGTCAACTTTTGAGATTTTATTGAAGAACCATTACAGCTACTGCTTTTCAGCATATATAACCATTGTCGAGATTAAAAAAAAAACTTTTTTTGACGGTCTTTGGCCCTTTGTAGCACCACTAGCAGCACGCGTACAGACGAGAACTTTCGGGGTCTTGTGCAGGACAGGAAATGACTTGCAAAAGTCCAGCTTTCCCTTATTTTTTCCGAAGTTGCACAATATTTGTTAAAATTTCTTGATGGATGTTTAAAAATGTAATTTGCCATATCTACTCCAGAAAAAAATTTCTTTTCGTATAGCAGCGATTAAAACCTCTTAAAGCCTAGATCATGTAACGACTACCCAAGAAGTTTTATTACACAGACTGTAAACTCTTTATGACATCATTTGAATGACACGCGACTCAGGCATCAAATCATTGATGGGATGTAATCGACTGGTTGATATAATAGAGAATTTAAAATTATTCACTGCTAAACGGTCCCCACTCACTGAATCCTATTGAAATCCATTAATAATGACGACATTAAGCTTTTTTCCAACACAATCGATTAAATTTGCAACCAGTTAACTAAGCTTTGATATCGCACTCAGGTTGGGCATCGTTTGCATATCACCTTCGGCAATGTTTTGCTTAGTATTATTATTGTTATGTTTGTATCTTCCTAGGTTTTATCTATGTCCCACGCTAGACATGATGATAGTCATCACATCACTTGCCTACAACAGTTTAGCGAAGCACGTCGACCGAGTCCTCTGCAAACCTAAATTTATCAATTATAAATCGTTGCTTCAAGAAATTGGACACTTGGGCGAGTAGTAATTGCTGATTCATTCGCGTCATATTTCTGAAACCAGAGCAATCCAATTTATTGGAGGCTGGGCTGGAAGCTAGAGAGAAGGTTATTATCAAATTCGCCACTGCCACGGCAACAAGTATCGTTTCAGCAGATCTCCTCCAAATTCACGACTTTTACTTAAATGTGCAATTACGACGACTGAAACTCAACTTTACTATCTTTTTTTTGCGAGATCATTTTTCATTAAGAAAAGTGTGCAATCGACAATAGATATACCACTGTGCTAACAATTTACCGCTGTTGTTTTCTGCAAGGTGTTTTGGAAAACGGTTACCGCAAATTTGAACAATATTGTCGATGTAGATACGGAAAATATCTATAAACTAAAAGTGGTGTGTGGTGTGTATAATAGATAGTATCGTATCGAGTAGTTATCATCAATCCATACATACTATCCGCAATTTAGATTTAGAAGTGCTCGAACCGTATCCAGAGTGACTGTGTGCTTTGCTAGAGGCGTCTGGATTAGTAGGTTCGATATTCTGGAACGTTGACTGATATCATACTGTGCAAAAGCGGCAAAGCTTCGATTTTATCGCTTATTCGGCGCAATCAAAGGTGTGAATTGATAAAGCGGCGCAGAGTGCGTTTTGTGTTCTGCTTTGAACAGTGCTCTTGGTGTTTCGGCTGTCGAGGGTTCGATTAGTGAAAGGAAAAGCAAAATTTATTGAAGAATATCTGATAATACGCTGACAACGGTAGCAGTTGATATATTTTGAAAATATAATTAAAACGATTTTAATACAGGTGAGTTTGTTTAGACCTAAAGTAAATATTTAAGTACATATACATATTAAAAAAAACTATGTACTAGTAAAAACAAATTCAAATTAATAATTAAAAAAAAAATAGATCAGTGAATTATCGAAATTGTGAATAAAAAATAGTGGTGTCGTTGCGATTTTTTTAAGTCCATATTTTTTTTTATAAATTGACAAGCAATGACTAATTCGAGGCTGTGGTTATTTCAGTTGGTTTTTATTGTTGACCCATGCAATTTCAGTAATTTAAATATTGAGACCTGAATAACAAATATATGTATGCACATAAAAAATGGACATTCATGTCATAATAGTAAATAGTAAATCTTCTCAGGAAATAGGTAAAAAATAAATCACGACTATAAAAATTGTGGTGTTCATTCAACTCTTTAAATGTCAAAATTTTGTGGAAGGACGTTTGAAAATTTAAATATCCACGTCTTTGTCCATTCCATTATATATAAGCTTTTAGTTTATTATTGAAATTGAAAACATGAATTAATTATAATAACATTCATTTCAATATTTAGGATATAACCTAACCTAATATGTTATAGTATAGCATAAAGTATGAAATTGGAATAGAGATGGAACTCCATATAACATTCAAACCTACTGAACAACATTTTACCTTTGAGTGTGTGCTGTATGTAACGTGTAAATATACAGGAAGTTAAATAAGGGCAAAAAACATACATATTTGACAAAAAAGATAGTGCACTTTATTTACAAAAGTGACTTTATATATAGATCACCTTATACCAGTGGTTCCCAACTCAGAAACGTCTGCGGACCACTTAGCCTGAAAATGGATGTCGACGGACCACCATTCAATAATAATGAAACGAATTAAGGTGTCGATTTGTTTTTGTCGAGGTATGGTATTCAGAAGCTCACGCTCTGCCTCCCATTACAAATTTTGTTTCTTATTTCCACTGATCATACAAAGATCCTTTGCATACGTTATCTTGGTGCTTTAGTCTGAGAAAGATTATTTATTGAAAATTAGGTTCGGCTTTCCATCTCTTCGAAGGCGCAGTCCACCAACTCCCGACGCAACCGATTGTCATTGGGCTTGAATTTTTATACTGACACCATCAGGAAGCATGATTTAAGATTTGCATGTTTGCCAGGTTGGGAGAAGGGGAAAAAACTGTTTTGTTCGCGTCAACAATTGTCCCACCAGCTGAGATTCATCTCCCACAAGAATAGGCGTCTTCTGGTCTGGAGGTAACTTCGATTAAAAATTATCAAGTAAACGGTGTAGCTCGGTCTTTTGACTCGAACTTGTGACACTGTTTAGCGCGAAAAACCTTTTGAATTTTTCCAATTGGGATCGAATTTTGATAAGTTTGAATAATTTCGGAGTTGCGCTATAAGCAACGAACATAAGCAACCCACCGAACCCCCTTCCCACAATCACGGACCTTGCAGCAAAGTAATACTGGATAATCTGTTACATATGATTATGAGAGCGCGTGTTTGGCATGTGACTTTAGTTAGTCACAAGAAAATATAGCTTTTTTGCAAGAAGTTTTCAGATTCTCCCCGCGGACCACCTACGGGACTCTCACGGACCACCCCCGGTCCGCGGACCACCTGTTGGGAACCACTGCTCTATACTTAATAATATTCAAAAAAGTCTTAGTCTTTCACAAGAGGAAATCCTTACTAAAAAGCTTACCTTAACATGGGGCATGTCATTGGCGGTAAAGTTTAAAGTTTTGAAGCTTCCAAATCTTTTATATTTACCTGATTGTAGGACTTATTTATGAATTACTAGTAATGCATTTATAAAATTATTAATAAGGCTTTTTTAAGAATATAGCAAAGGCTTAGATAAGGCCTTAACAATAATTCTTATTTAAGAATTATCTCAAGCATTATCTAAGGCAAACTAAAATATATGCATTAATAAAAGGTTGAAATAAGTATTTCTTCTTTCTGTAACTCCTTGCTGGGCGATGGTGCAGTCACTCAGTCGTTTGTTTAATTTAAATTTGTTTATATTTCCTATCCGCAAATGTACTTCGACCACGCCGAGATTCGATCTCCGGACCCCAAGATTACTAGCATCGCAGAATACGACTCAACCAAGTCAGCCACAGAGCATGTTATAAATAGATATTAGCAAACTGCCTTATGCCACCTGTCTGAAATGGCATTTATATACTTACTAATAAGGCTTTTATAAGAATATAATAAATGCCTTAACGTAAAGTATATTATAAACCTTATAAATTACTTTTCTTTCATTGATATATAAGCTATAGGGCAACTGGGAGCTTTCAAATACTGAGTGCAAATTGAGATTGAAATTTTATCTTACATTTTGCTAAGAAGAAGTAAGTTTTATATAAAAATATGAATTAGATCTAATCACCCAAAACTATTTCAGCTTACTGAATGCTTACAATTCAGTAGTAAGTAAGCCTTTTCTAATTCTTACTTTTTCATAGACCTTACGGAAATTTTGCTGGGTGGTTAGGTGTTTAATACAAACAGCAAAATAAATTAGGTTGGTAGTTAGGAAATATCTACATAACGGTACTGTAAAAAAAGCTTGTTGTAAAAATCATGTGAAATTAAAACACTTTAAAAGTTGGGCAGGGAAAGTGGTACCGCCAAAATGTTTTTGTACCGTTATATTTGAAAATTATTGGGTTATATAGATATACAATAAGGCCGCATGAATAAAAAAATACTCTGCTTAGGCGGTCGACTTGTTGGTGTTTTAACTTGTTTAGCCAAGCAACGAGGATGGGCGACAGAACTTAAGAAACGGTGTTACATTTTTAACCTGGAGTTTTTTTTTTTTGTAAATTCATTACTCCAGAAAATCGCCATCATCAAATATTTCCGTTGCTCTGGTGGTGTAGTGGTTAGTGCACGCACCTTCGGTGCACAGGGTCATGTTTTTGAGAATCACCGTCAACGAATTTGCCTTTAAATCCTTAAATATAAGATAAATGTTCACTCGCGGCCAGATTGATTGTCGATCACACCTTTACCCTGTGAAATAAAGTACACACCTTTACCCTGTGAAATAAAGTACAAGTGCTTTGCTTTCGCTGGCGAAATGTCGAAAACTGGTGTGGAGACTTTCGTGGGAAGTGACCAAGCGAATTCGATTTGACAATCATCAAAATTTTGAATTCCACCCGTTGCGTCGCAAAAAGTTAGCTGATACGTTGTTAAATATGAAAAAGTGCAATGTTCCAATATTGGAACACTGGACAAAATAAAGAAGTATTCCATACAGCACTAGCCCCTTAGTAATCTAGGCACCTTAAGTTACAATTATGGCCAAATAACCAATATGGGAAACTTGAAAGCAATGAGAATCACAGCACACAATTTCGCGTCGCTATGTTGAACAAGTCTCCGGGTTAGATTGACCGAAGAATATTTTTAAACCCAGTTTAAAGCTCGACTTATCCTTATTTTAACTTGTGAGGATGCTGACATCCTCTGACATTTTTAGTATTGGCGGAGCAGAGGGGTTTCAGATTCAAAAGTGGAGGAGTAAATTAGCACTAAATTATACAAGCTAGAAATCGATTTATCGTTATATGTAACTGGGCTAAGTTCTGACAAAAACGAAGGGGTATCCAATGTAAATGTACCATCAAAGCATTGGCGTATTTACAGAGAAGGCACATAGAGCACTTGCACTCCATTTGAGTGTATTTTTTCGGAGATGAGCACACACATATCCACACACAAAAATTAATACATATTTCTTCTTAGATTGTTCCGAAAAAGGCATTTTCAACAATAAATGTTTCTACGAAGCTTAAAAACGCTCAAGGTGTGTATTTCTCTTTTCAGGAGTGTGAAGGAGTGTTAGATGTAATGGAATTATCGACCTGCATGGACTGTGGATTTTTCTGAATTCTTTTCACGAAGAAAGATGAAAATTTTCAAATCAAATATTAGTGTAGTAACCAGGTGAAAAGTAGTCTGGCTAGTGCAGTGCACAGGGTCATGGGCTCGAGACTCACCATGAATGAATTCAGTTTATGATGGTGTTTTTCGAACTCACGACCCATGTGACGGACTATGATCTCACTCAAATGCTAAACGTGGGTACTCGTTTATGGATAAATAACACTGCTGAGCGGGCTGTTGATCTCAACACCTCAACAAAAAAGCAATTAAGATATTGGAAATTGGATCTGCGGCCTTAGTCCAATGTTGGGCTGTCGCGCCTGTATATTTTTTAATCGGGTGATAAACCTAGTTATAAAGTGACCAGACTCCCGAAGGCCCAATGCTGTACACATACATACATACTTGAATTCGGTTTTCAAGCAAACCCTCAGCCATACTTCCAGGTTCTGATGCGCGACAGACAGAGAGAGTTCTAAGCGCAGCGTAGGGCGTATCAAAAAGGTTGGCGAATTCTGAAAAGGGCGACAAACAGCGAGGTCTGATCGGAGCAAAAGGCGAGGATCTGAGTAATCCTAAGGACGATCCAAAAGTCTAAAACTTACAAATTGCCTTCTATTGGCTCACCACTTGCTCGAGGAGCTTATTATGTAGTGAATGGTGTAGCACCGGGAATGCTGTACATTTGGCTGTACGTCTGGTCATCTTAACCCTTAAATGCATAGCGTACCATGGTCCATGGCTAGATTTCTGTAAAAGTCTTGCGATTATTAAATTGATTGATTTTGATTGAGTTTTTTTACTTTTTCTCAAAGTAGAAAAAAACAGTTTTCACATAAATTAATTTTGGCTTCCCGAAGCTCTCCTTGAATTGTCTGTGCGTCGTCAAAGTGGACGAATGTTATTTTTTTGTGGAATTTTAGAAGGTATTCTTTAGAGCTAAATAAAATGGCGAAATTTACCGTTATTTGGAAAAGAAAAAATACTGGTGAGTAAAATTGAATGTGTTCTTGAGATTCTTTTGAGATTTTCACCAAAAAAGTCACCAAAGGTATTCTTTTCACCAATTTTGCAACGTACCATATATGGTACACCATGCATTGGGGCACATTCAGAAATATCTACATTTCGATCGTTCTTAGTTGATGAAATTATTCTCCTTTAGTCTAGGGTAGGGTAGGATATGTTCATAAAATTTTAATAATCAGCTATTTCGATATGATGGTGCGTTTTATTGGACCTAGAACAGGTCCAAATAACCTAAATGATCATACAAATTATGTCACCGATCCATTTTTCTCGGACATTTACTGCCATTTTTAATGAGAGCTAGGTTAATCAGTCCTGTTCAGGATCAAAGCAAACGGAGCTGTCATAGTTGATTGAGAAGGATCGTTTTTGTCATTTTGTTTTCTATAGCACACCGGTCAGGGCTTAGCGTTTCCGTACCTGCTTCTTATAATTCCAGTCTTTTTAGCTGGCAAGTACACTGAAAACTATGATAAGTCAAAAGAAGTCTCGTCTCGAGATATACGTTTAACAGTGGAACATGTTTATAACGAACTATTATATAAAATATTTATTTTATGACGAGACGAGAGTTATAATCGCGCTAATAGCATGATGAGTGCATACCCCTATACCCATGTACAGGACTAGACGACACGCAAAACTCAAAATAATCAATTACATGTTTTGCAGGGGAGGAAGGGGTATATGAGTCGGATATGGCGCACTTTTAATATTTTATAAGGACATCCAACAGCTACCACTTGACACACATTTGAAGATTTTCCGGACATTTTATCAAAGGATATGGCTAAATTTAGGTTTGTAGGGGATGTAGGGGTCATAAGACCTTCTCCACTTTTCATCAACTTCCAGGTTATGTCACAAATAGCCATCGATACAAATTTCAATAAGGAATAGGAAACTGATCACGCACCTACCCGATTTTCTACAGAAATGACAACAGTTCCTTTAATGAAGAGGTGTTCATTATATCGAGTTTCCATTATAATTTCGATCAAAACTCTCAATAATCACTATCCTTTCTTTTTTCCACTGTTCCTGTTAAAGTCAGGGGCAGATTAAATAAAATTTGAAAAATGTCATTTGCAACATATGGCCACAATCCCACAATGCATGGCGTACCATATTTGGTACACAATGCAAATTCTACTATTTTCGCTTTTATGGGGAAACCGGCTACTTCCGGGCAAAATAAAGGCTGATTCCGTGTTCAGTGACCGATTGTACATAAGGGAAGGTCAGTTGCGATAATGGGTTCCATGCGTTTAAGGGTTAGCCTAGTACATGAGAGAGATTGCAAAATGTGGTGGAAAACCCCCCTAAAATTTTCGCTGTTTTTCGGTTTTTTGGCCCCCAAACTCTGAAACTGTTCATTTCTTCCCATGAATATGTTAGAGAGCACATGATTGCACGTCCAAAGAGACATAAATATTATAAATCAGTTGAGCGGTATTACTATAATTGATAATAATTTAAATTTGCCATTTTTAGAATAGTTCCATATTATGAAATAAATTAAGATTGAAGGGTTTCTCATTTTCATGGTCGCAAAAGTAGCATTTCCTTGTTACATATTTATGTATTTTTCTTAATTGTTTCCTGAAATTGGTGTCCTATCTTTAAATTTTTAAAAAAATCTGATTGACTTCGGTAAAAAAAACTGCAACACCTATCACAGTAAGCCTTCAATCATATCATTGTCTTTCTGATGCATTATCTATAGTCTGCAAGATCTAGCCTACATTTCAACTTGCCTTATCCCCTTTAAGGAATTCTCTAAATACGCACCACTGCATTAACGCATCCATTTGAGCGACTCGTTTATATTTATTGGGTTGGGTGGTTTTGATGTCAGTACCTTTAATTTAACCCTCGGATGGTTCAGTGGGGTCTGACAGACCCCAGAGAAATTTAAATCTTAAATTTTTTAGAGAAAAACTTGTTGAATGGTATTTTTATGTATATGTAATTTAAGTATGCGTCACATGCGTTCCCAGCAAACAATTCTATCGATTTTTTCGAAAAATCACAAAAATGATTCGAAAGCGATATTATTCAAATGAAAAATTTATCGTACACTTGTCTCCCCGACGAAAATTCATTTTATTGTCATCAATATGTCAAGAATGCGACTCCCATTAACGAAATATCGTTTTATTATTGCAAGGATGATAAAATAGTAATCCCTCACAACGAGAGAATGATGAAATTGTCAAAAAGTAAAACGACTAATTTATTCCCATAATTTGTAATCTTAGATAGCTCAGGTGTAGGACGTAGGACTACGAAACGATAGGTGCCCGGTTCGATTCCCAGTAGAAGCAAAGTGTAAAAAGGTAAAGTTAAAATAAGGTAAAAAAAAGTTAAGGATAAAATAGAAGAAAAAAATTAGAAAAAAGGGAAAAATAAAAAAAAAAATTGTTTTCCCTTTTTCTATGTATTAGTCTATTATCGCCAAATTATCATCCTGTCGAATTAATATCGGTCACTATTCCTTCACGAAGGGAGTGACGCCTTTAATCCGAAAACGATATGAAATTCGAGAAATGTTTTCTATCAGGCGAATTGAATTCGTATTGCGGACTATAGAAATTGTTTGCTGGGTTCATTTAAGCATGCATTTGTTTGAATTTGTGATTTTGTTAATAAGTTATAGCACTTTGAAATTGCTCTGGGGTCTGTCAGACCCCACGAACCATTTACGTATGTCTTTTTTACAAAAGTACATTTTTCGTTTTGTGGGAAATTTTCAAAGTATGTTATTTGGAAAACGATAAAATGTAAAAATAATAGTCGGGAAGTGTTGAAACTTTGTAATTAGAGTACACTTGCGAAATTTGAAATGTTAATTTTGAAAGAAATGACAAATTTAGGGTGTTTTGAATTAGGGGGTTTTAAAGTTTTTACTCAATTCATTTAAAATTATGCCGTTTTTTTAACTGGTTTTCATTTATGAGGATCTCCTTTCAATGTTGTGTCATTACATTATGTTTTTTTAAATCAAGACATAAATTAATGACTTTTATGAGCATAAGAATTAGGTGGGTATTTTACATAATCATAAAGCTTCCTCAGCGAACTTGGCTATACACTTGTCGAACCTCTTCTAAGAAGGAGGAAATCATCGGGCAATATTCGCCGAAGCACAGCGCAAAATATTGAAGACATTTTGTGCATTATTCAGCTTGCACCCCCCCCCCCATGGGGCTAATGCCCCAGGTCCCCCAATATGGGGTCAGATGGTCCTCAAAGAGGCAAAGATGCTTTCTATGCCCACGAGCAAATGATCGGAAGACATTATACAATTGCAACGAGAGCAAGAAGCCAATTTGCGAATACCATCGAGCAAAAAGCTGTGAAGAAGAATGCTCTAAATATTGACTAACTTTGGATCCCGATTTAAGAAAAGATATTAACCTTAGCTGAAAAATGTTGATGTACTTATCTTTGTTATTTAGTATTAAATACGTTAGTTTTTATATTGATTTATTTGTGATAAGTTCAAATTACCCTCAAATTTGACACCACCTAATTTTTTCTTCCACATACTAAAATCCGCTGTCCGAATTCCACTTTTCTTATATACCACTTAATCAAAAGGCTTCAGAGTTACTTCTAGCTCAAACAAATGCGGCAAAAAAGCAAAAATCTAAGTTTTAGAGCGATTTTCGCCTTGGGGTCTGTCAGACCCCACTGAACCATTTACGTATGTAAAATTCACCTGAACCATCCGAGGGTTAAGAATCCATAATTTCGTGGCTAAGGTTAGTATCCCTAAGTATCAGCACATAATTATTTATAATTATGATTTTGGGGAGTGCCAGCTTCAAAGTACATAATTTCTTCTTTTTGCAAACTGTTTCAAAGAACTCCAAACTCAACCCTTTTAACTTAGATATGTATTACATATTGTGTTTTTCTGAAACGTACATTTTCACCATGTGTCATTTTGTAGGAAGAGTAAAAGTCAATGACTGTGTATTGTTGTTGTAATGTGTGCGGTTTAATTTCGAACTAAGAACATATTCAATTTCCGATTGTGTCAATTTGCGAAAAAGATACTTTTGCTTAAGTAAACCTATCAAGACACACAGGTTGTATGTCTGTTAACAATATCAAAAACAGTGTTCAAACAGCAAGACTACATAGGTACAGTGGGGCCCTGATATTTCGGATTAGGATCGGCTTTTATTCGGGTGATCGAATATTCAAATTGCACCTTTTTATTGGTGGCGCTAGGCGACATCTACTAAACACAATATTTACGCTGAAAATAAAAAAAATACATATTATATGTTTTACCGTAATTATTAGCAGTATTAAAATAATATCATTCTTTTCGTTATTATATTTTTTTTAATAATGTTTTCTACTTTTCCTCGCTAATTGAGAAATTGTAGGCTTAAGTACGAATCGGAATTATAGTAGTGCGAACTTTTAGAGTCCGGATTAGTGGGGTTTTACTATAATAAAATACAAATCGAGTCCTCCCAATTCAGGCTATCTACTATCTATGACGATATAATGCACTATGTATGTAGCATAGGCAATCTGTAAGGCGTGTAAAAGTACGAAATTATCTATAAAGTGTCTTTTAGATGTGACGAACATAATATACACGAATACTCGTATACCAAACTATCGATTTATTGGCGATGTTTCGTTTTGGGGGTAACCGATATTATATTATATGGCAAAACAGCAGCATATTAGCAAAAGAGTTTTTTTTTATTTTTCTATTTTAATGTGCCCATGCTCAGCCATACACTAAAAATATACATGTAATCGAAATCGATACACCACCTTGTTTATAGAAGTCAAATGGGGTTTTTTTAAAAATTTGCTATTATACGTTGTATCTAGTTTAGTCACAGAACACTATCGTTTGTGGGAACATCAATCCATCAATTTATGTACAAGAGTGTATTATTTTGTAGCAGAGTTGTGTAAAGCTAATGAAAAATCACGTTGAGGTGTTATAATTAATTTCAGTGTAAGTGTATATTGTAACTTGTATATGAAGTGTTTTGCGGTTGAGACTTTTTGAAAACGTATTTCATTATGTTCTTTTTTTTTTTACAAAGTACATACTGTTTGTCTAAGGCTTTACAAAGTTGAATAGTATGATTTCATTAAAAAATGAACGCATTTGAGGATTTTTTTGGTGATATTCATTAAGTACACCATATTCAGGATAAATAATCTCTTCCTATCCCATTTTTAGAAGTTCATCCTATAAATTTAATAATTGTTTCTGTGTGGTCTAGAAAACCAAATCTTTTCTATTCCTTCATACTTTACTTTCAAAATCACCAATTCGAAGATATTTTTTTTTTTTCAAAAATTGAAACGAATATGGTTCAATTAAAAGTATGTACTCAAAATTCACTAATGTGTATGTAATGTATGTGTCACAGTAATGTGTATGTGAATTTTGTTATAATAGACTTGTAGATATCTTGATCCAATTTTTCTAGGGCATGATGGTACAATATATAAATATACATACGTTATTGTAATGTACTATATTGGTGAAGTGCAGTGTATTATGATTTTATAGACTGAGTGTCGCGTCTTGGGAATAATTTTTCTATTCTTATGCAAAGTCATGCAGTGCTGACCTGGTGGTTTAAGCAATTGATACCGACATTTTGCTTACAACATATTAAGAACATTTTATTGGGTCATATTCTTATAGAATAGCCTTTACCTTGTATGTAAGAACTATGTAGGGTGGAGCGTTGATATTAAAATTGAGAATAATGTATCTAGAGCTTGCACTTGACTTTTAGTAACGATGGAAATTGAAACTATAGCGCTCACGAAGACAATAGGTTATAGGATTTAGCTTTTTCTAAGGGAAATACAAATAGCTGATACTGGTATACAATAGTCCACGGCTAAACCTTGGACTGGAGATGACTTCGCGTCAGGATACTTGATGTAAAGCTATGTTAAGAAAATATTTTGCGATCAATATATCAGACTCTGCCAATTTACGTCGCAATTTCGATCGATTATCATAATACATACAATAAATATAAAACAGAGCAACTAAACTTTTTTATGTTTTAAGACTACTTGATGTTTAAACACACCCACGACCAAATCCGGTGAATAAGGTGAATGTAATGGCACTCATAATAAGCTCGTTGCCTGTGTGATTTGCGTTGAAGGCAGAAGGTGGTCCTTGAACATAAAAAGTGGCGTGTCCCGTGCTGTGAGGAGTATAAATGTACCACTATAATAATTTGTTAGTCGAAATCGAAGTACAGTGAAACCTGCCAATTGGGACACTTTATAATTGGGCCACCTCTTAATTGGACCATTATATCTGTATTTCCTTGCTAATTTTCATACAAACTTCATTTCGTAAGCGGGACATCTGCTAATCGGACCATGGATCCTTTAGTCAAGCGGTCGATGTCGTATTTACCGTTTCATTTTCAATTTCAATCAATCTGTGTTTTGATTACTATGTAATGATGTAATTGTGTAAATTGGCTGCATTCAGCGACCGGAAAACGTTCCGCATTAAGACTATTCCGCGGAGGAAGTAATCTTAATTGTAGTAATTCAATTTAAAGGAGAAGATTGAAGTGATAAGTTGGTCCAAGGAAAAGGAATGCCTTTAAAGAGAATTTGCTAAGCAATTGCAGTAAGTCGCAAATTCAAAGGATTTTAGGATCATTTACACGGAGAGAAAAAAGTAGTGAAATTTTATCAAATTCGTAGTAAATTTTACAGAAATGCAGTGAATTTTGACCCCATCGCATTTGTAGTAAAATTAACTACTCGTGTTGTGCGCCTGAGTGCTGTATTTACATCTGCAGCGTCTCAGGTTACTTAACGTGATAGGTGACAGAAAACGTCTAACTCAACCACTAAAGCAGCATCTTCGAGGCATGCCCATGATGGCCTTTACTCAACGATTAAACCCTATCATGGTTTAGCGATGTGCCGACAACTCATCCTAAGAAAAACTTCAAGTCAAGAAACCTGAAACAAAAGCCTCGGATTGGACGGATACAAAACAACGACGACCCCGCAAACGAACAACTGATTACTCTTTCGGATCCTGGAATGTACGCTCCCTGAATAGACCGGGGGCCTTAAGGGCCCTCCTGGATCAGGTAGAACAATACAAGCTGAGCATAGTTGCAATCCAGGAAACTAAATGGCTCAAAAGCGAGATTAACGACCTCAATTCGCACACTATTTTTACGAGTGGTAAAGAGGAGGGCAACAAGGAGTTTGGAGTAGCTTTCATCGTGAATAAGCAGCTCAAGGACCACGTTATCGGCTTCAAACCCATCAACGAGCGGCTATGTGCGATCCGCATTAAGACCCGTTTCGCTAATCTCTGGCTCATTAATGCGCATGCCCCTACAGAAGTAAAAGAAGACGCGATTAAGGACCAGTTCTACAACGACCTAGAAACACTCTTCGACTCACTTCCATCAAACGACGTCAAGCTGCTGCTAGGAGACTTTAACGCCAAAGTCGGAAACGAAAGCTGGCATAGGGGAACTACTGGTGGCCATAGCCTCCACGACGAAAACAACAACAACGGTCAGCGACTTATCGACTTCGCGAGCGGCAGAAACTTGGTCATAAGCTCTACATGCTTCCCTCATCGACGAATCCATAAGCAGACCTGGAAGTCTCCAGATGAATACACCGTGAACCAGATCGACCACGTACTGATCAGCAAGAGATGGGCTTCTAATGTCCTAGATGTTCGATCCTATCGAGGAGCCAACTGCGACACCGATCACTATTTGGTGAAGACGACCTACAGGTGCAGAATCTCTTCGGTGCACCTAACGAGAATCAACCCTGCCAAGATCTTCGAGGTAGACAATTTGATTGATGATGCCACGGCGGCTGCGTATACTACAGCCCTTGAGGAAAAACTGTCGCCCATGCTTGATAACATCAATAATCTAGGCATCCATGAGTTCTGGGAGGAGCTCAAAGACAGCATCAAGGAGGTCGCAGAAGAGGTCGTGGGCTATAAAGGCCGGCGCAGACGAGCAGACTGGTTCAACGACGAATGCAGGGCCTCGATTGAGGCGAAAAATGAAGCCTATCGCCAATACACACAACGCGCATCCCGAGCCAAGAAAGAAAGATATAACGAGCTTCGGCGAGTATCTAATAAGTTAATTAGACGTAAGAAACGCAAACATTTTGACGAGCAGTTACAGCAAATAAACCAAAGATTAGCCAGTAAGAACACTAGACAGGCGTACAAACTTATAAATAATATCAAGAACGGATATCAACCCAGGACAAGCCTATGTAAGGACAAGGATGGTAACATCATCAGCGACATCGAAAGCGTCAACAAACGATGGGCCTCGCATTTTGAAGAGCTCCTCAATGCATCATCAACATCCCCCGCGGAGCTAGCTCTTGAGCAGTTAGCCGAACCAGGCCCTCCCGTTCTACCCCCAACAGTAGAGGAGGTGAGTCTTGCCATACAGTCGCTCCAAAATAATAAAGCGCCCGGCGCTGACGAGATCCCAGCAGAACTGCTGAAGCATGGTGGAACGTGCCTGACCAACGCTGTACATGTGCTACTGCTGAAAATATGGAACGACGAGGTAATCCCCGAAGATTGGCGCAAAAGCATAATCTGCCCAATCCACAAAAAGGGTGACAAGCTGAAGTGTGAGAATTACAGGGGCATATCATTAGTTTGTACGGCCTATAAGATTTTATCAAAAATTCTTGAAAAGAGAATCAATCCGTACGCAGAACAAATCATTGGCGAGTATCAAGGCGGCTTCAGACCTGGTCGTTCAACGACCGATCAGCTTTACACAGTGAAGCTACTACTCCAAAAGTGCTGGGAATACAACATCGACGTATACCAAATCTTTGTCGACTTCAAGCAGGCATACGACAGTATCGACCGAAGTGTACTGTACAACATTATGCTGAACTTTGGTATACCGGCAAAGTTAGTGCGACTCACAAGGATGACGATGACTAATACCGTCTCGCAGGTCAAAGTGCAGAACCGACTCACTGACCTATTTGAAACTCGTACTGGACTCAAGCAGGGCGACGGGCTGGCGCCGACGCTCTTCAACCTGGCTTTGGAGTATGTAATTCGAGCCATGAATATGGACAGCAGCGGAACGCTACTCATCAAGTCGACTCAATTAGTAGCGTACGCCGACGATATCAACATCATGTCTCGAAGGTTGGGTGATGCAGAAAGCCTCCTGCATAACCTCAATAATGCCGCAAAAGAAGTTGGACTACATATCAACGAAAGCAAAACAAAGGCCATGATGCAATCGAAAACAAGGACGCCAGCAAATTCAAGCATCACAGTGGGGGACCTTAATATCGAGTATGTAGACAACTTCAACTATCTGGGTTGTAACTTATCAAAGGACGCCAACGAAACCGACGAAATTAAGCGACGGATACAACTAGCCAATAAGACATATTTCTCGGTCCTCCCTATAATTAATTCGAAACTTGCGCACAGGAACACGAAGCTCCGCGTGTACAAAACGATCATCCGACCCGTGCTATGTTATGGCTGCGAAACATGGACCCTTACCCAAGCCTCCGAAATTTTGCTAGACCGATTCGAACGAAAGGTCCTTCGGCGAATTTTCGGGGCCGTTGGCGAGCGAGACCAATGGCGTATCCGATACAACCATGAGTTGTATCAATTGTACGATGAGCTGGAAGTATCGAAAATCGTGAAGCTTCAACGTCTGCAATGGGCGGGGCATGTACAACGGATGGACGACAATCGCATGCCAAAGAAAGTTATGAACGCACAACGAATTGACGGAGCGAGGTTGCGTGGACGACCGAGAGCTCGCTGGGAGAACTCCGTAGGTGAAGACGCCCACCAGCTGCTGGGCTTCCGAAACTGGAGGACAAGGTCACGTAACCGCGACAATTGGAGGTCAACGATTCAGGCGGCCAAGGCCCGACGTCGGGCTATCGTGCCACATTGATGATGATGATGATGATGTTGTGAATAAAATTACTACATTGTAATAAATTTTACTTTCGCTTGCTGTAAATGTTAACTAAAACAGTAGTAATAATTTACTACTGATTATAATTAAAGGTTATATTCGACACGTCGAATTTCATTACAGATTAATAAAGTTTACCCTTTTTACTGTAAAGTAATCAACACCAATAGTAGTAATAATGATGATCCAAGAAAATTTCAACTGTCAAGAAACTAGAATATTTTTTCTGTATTTATTTATTTTATTTAAGAAATATTTTTTTTTAAACTTAAAAAATAAGTCATTATTATAACTTAAATCTAAATTTTAATGTGTATCAAATCCATAATCCGGACTATAAATAAATCCAGGTTGATCCGAAGGAAAATCGAATTTGCATTTACATCAAGTAAATTTTGAGATAATGGTCTCTCCTAAATCAATATTACTTCTTCGAAGAATCGGCTTGTTCTGTACGAATAATTTCGTTCCCATCCATATGTCTTTTCCTAGAATGAGCAAAACAAAATCAATAAATTTAAAAATTAAAATTTGAATTTTCACATTAATTAAATATTATTGAAAATTTGATTATTACGCAATTTTTGAGGTGAAAAATATTCGAATTATTGGGAATTTCACGATCACATAAATTAAGAATAATTAATAGGAATTTATTAATCACCTTTTTGTTAATATAAGATTGAACAATGCATCCGGAATTCCGCTCGTATTTGATTTGCAGACTGTAAAGCCATTATTTTTCGGAAACATATTTTTTTGAGACAAGAACCAAATTCTTGTTCGGCTTTAGTTCTGACTCTCAGTCAATTCCATGTACATCCTGTAGTAATATAATAATTGAAGTTAGAAAAGATTAAAAATAGACGTAAAATTATAAATATTAATTTATACTTACTTGAATAACAAGGCTAAATTGAAGGAAAATCCACCAATTTAAATTTAACAGCATGACACGGCTATACACATTTTTTTCGATAATTTTTTTACATTTACATATATTTTCACAAGTTCTTAGAGAACTAGAATTCGGTTGAAAATTCATTGTATTTGCAATTAAATTTTACTGAAATGGAGTGTAATAAATTTTTTCATTGCAACGTAATGAAATTTGTAGCAGCAAGCAACATATGAAGTTCACAACATTTTGTAGTAAATCGGCCAAATTTTATTGATTTTGTAGTGAATATTAACTTTTAGATTTTATGTGAATGTTATTAGGTTATTACTCGTTTTAGTAAAATTTACAATGGAAATTTCTCTCCGTGTAGGATCATTAGAAAGAAAACGAATTATGCCGTGTTTGTTATACGTCGAACTTGACAATTTAACATTTAAGTAGTTTCCATTGGCAAGAGAAGAACATATTCTTGGCACTTGATATTGCAAAAAGAAAAAAAGTAATACAGTAGAGCCTCGATTTTCGTCGTCTCACACTGCGTGGCTATCGAGTTGCGTCTTTTTAGTAGTAGCATACTTTTTTCGATTTGCGTTGTGAAAATTCGAGTAGCGTCGTTATTTAAATAGTTTTTACAAAATTCCAAAATTGGCTATCGACAATGATACTGAAAATTTAATCGCTTTCAACGGCAGGCGTAAAAGACTTAAAAGTGTTGCAACATCCATCAATTTATCCGAAAATTGGGAAACTATAATTTCTTGAATGTATGCAGGCGAAGCAGGCCCATACAGAAGAATCTGCAATCGGCTTTGCTCCGTTACTATCAGTGAACTGGCAAAGAGGCACTTTGGCATTTTAACAGGAGGAGTTATCTGGTCAACATGGGGTTTCAAAAAATAATCGCTACTAAAAACTCTTTTTCTAAATGGGACGATCTGAAAATCCTTTTTTAAATAAATCGATCAATTAAAAAGTAACCATGGACCTTGCAATTGGACTACTTTTCTCGGTCCCTTGGGTGATTTAATTTGATAGGGGTTACTGTATAATATTAAACATTTTAATTATTCTAAGTGTAGGTTTATGGATTAATCCATAATCAAAAAGACATTTTGAGCCACATATTCTCACTAATCTAAATGCTAGATTAATGTATGCATCGTATAGGATATACAGAATATCTGGCAGCCGGTTCATGATGAATCCATCGTTTATTCTAGTGTTTTCATTGTAAAAATTACATTAAATTATTTCTCTATCCTTTACCGCTACAAATTAATTGCATAATGCTAGTCAAGCAGCATGATTTTCCGGGGAAAACTCAAATTTTCAGCTTCTGATTCATCGAAACAAAAATTATTTTTTAGAAGTACGAAAAATTTCCAACAAAATGATAACTCAGACGCAGTGGCATAACGAGTTCAAAAATTAGCAAGAGCAACGAACATTTTCTATTTTAGCAACATATTTCAAAGGATTTTTTCAATTTTTTTGAGACAAAATTGAAATTCGAATAATTACAGAAGAGCTTGATCATCTATTTATCACCAAATACAAGAGGCGTAAAGAGACCACATTGAGGGGCGCTCCGGCATACCTATCTCGTATAACAGTCGTTGAACCTAGACTAAAGGTACGTTGTGCTCGACACGACTGCATCCCTCATTTAATACAAAAACTCGTTTTTAGAACGACAGAAAAATGAGTTTTTATATGAAATGAGCGAGTCGCTGTCGCTAGAGCCGATGCAGTCGTGTCGAGCACAACGTACCTTAAAGGTACGTTGTGCTAGACACGGCCGCACGACTGCGACTCGCTCATTCCATATAAAAACTCGTTTTTAAAATGAGAGAGAAACAAGTTTTTATATGGAATGAGCGAGTCGCAGTCGTGCGGCCGCGTCTAGCACAACGTACCTTTAAAGTGATTGCGATAATCTGAGAATCACATCAACTAGCTCACATAAAGAGTTTTGACGATGCTGGCCAAGTTAAACGACCACTAGAATGTCCTAGCCAAACTAAATCCACTGAAATCACATTCATGGTGGAGCTCCTCCTCCAGATACTTTACGTAGCGGAATTTTTATATTATTTATATTATTTGACCTCACTTGTAAATCGGCAAGCATCTGCTTCTTGATTTCTTCAGTTATATACATAGTTAAAAATAAGCTTTTTTTGAATTAAATTCATATTTGCTATCGGTACATTGAACTAATAAATCGGCAGAGTTGCAAAAGTTGAGTCATTATCTTACCGTTTGATTGAAATATACAAATTAAATAAAACTAACCCACATGTCATTTGAAACGGAAAAAAATTAACATCAGGCTAATTATGGCTATTATGGAATCTGCAGGGCTGCATAAATCTAAAACTTATTTTTGAAAGTAAGAAGAAAATAATGGAATGGGAAAAGGACACGACTTTTGTATTAAGCGAAAAGAGCATGTTTGGCTATCATATTACATCCCATTTTCAGATTCCTAGTTAGGCTAGATGGAGAAAACTGCTTAAAAAGGCCTGTCAATTTTGACGTCTCTCACTTATTGTTTTTACGCTGCCCTATACCAATATGCAGATTGCTTGTGAAATAAAGTTCAACTGCATTGTTTTTTTCTGGCGAAATGTCAAAAACCAATTCGATATCACGATCATCAACATTTTGACAGTATTGGTATGGATTTCACTTGAAAGGGTGATGTTGGAACCTATACTCTAAGGCAAAATTCAAGAAAACCTCAATAAATAAAAAAAATACAAATTTCGCAACAAATTGTTATCTGTGTTTCAGCCCCGTATATCAAGCCCTATCGTATTTAATGTTTTATGGTTTTCATGGCTTGGTCTTTTGGTCGACTTTTCTAAGCTATTGGACTGCCTACCTGTGCTGTGCACGCCCCTGAACACGAAGGAACCCATACCACCGCTAAAGTGTAAATCTGGTACATGTTTTAATTAGTAACTTGTCATGTTTTTTTTGTAATTTTAAAAGAAAATTCGAGTTATCAGTCTCTATAGATTAGTGTGCGAAGGTATAGAAAAACCCACAAAAACATATTTATTTTATCACTGAATGATTTTCGTCAGGTAAAAAAATGCATATAGTATAGTGATTTTAGCTGAAAAAATGATGAAACCCAAACATCCAAGAAAAGAGCTGACTTTTGATGCCAAATTGTTCTATGGTCTGACCGCATTACGCAGTAGAAAATTACACTTTTTTGTCACATTTGGTGGCAAAGGGGTGAAATTATGATTTTTCGCCAATATCTTGTTAACTGTAATATTTACAGCAAAATGTTCTGAGAACAATTTAAACTACACAAAATTCCCTTTCTAATGATATCGAATACCGTATACCTTCTCTTGGCAGATTACATACTAGACCTAAAAACATCCGATGTAATTCCGATTTTTTGATAGTTACATTTGTCTCTCTAGCTCCTGAAGTAATTAAATTGGAGCCATTGGTCCTTGGGATAACTATTCCTATCAATATATAGCTGGCCCACACGGAGACTCAGGCTGCTCCGACAAAGGATGCCGTATTTCCCCCATTAACATTTTTCAAAAAGACATGCCTGTAACTTATCTCCAAATCACAGCAGGCTGGAAAAAATGGCAAACGTTAAGGTTAAGTCCCATTAGACCCTCCACCAAATATTACTTCGATCGGATTAAAACAAAGGGTACCTCCCATACAAATTATTAAAATTCAATGCCACTAGTTTATTAAGAAATAAGGGAACAAGTCAACCAAAATTAAAGTTTTGCTCGTAGGCAATTTTTCGGTCATTTTGTATGGGAGGTACCCTTTCTTTTATTCCGATCGAAGTAATATTTGGTGGAAGGTCTAATGGGACTTAGCCTTAACGTTTGCGAAATTTTTTCCAGCCTACTGTGATTTGGAGATAAGTTACAGGCATGTGTTTTGGAAAATGTTAATAGGGGAAATTTGGGCATGCTTTGTCGGAGCAGCCTGAGTCTCCGTGTGGGCCAGTTTTTTTTATTGATAACAATAGTTATCCCGATGACCATGCTCCAATTAAATTACTTCAGGAGCTAAAGAGACAAAATGTAACTACCAAAAAATCGGAATTACATCCGATGTTTTTAGGTCTAGTATATAATCTGCCAAGAGAAGGTATACGGTATTATATATCATTAGAAAGAGAATTTTGTGTAGTTTAAATTGTTCTCGCAGAACATTTTGCTGTAAATATCACAGTTAACAAGATATTTGCGAAAAATCATAATTTCACCCCTTTGCAACCCCCTCCCCCCCAAATGTGACGCGCAAAAAAGTCTAACTTTTCACTGCGTAATGCGATCAGGCCATAGACTAATTTGGCATCAAAAGTCAGCTCTTTTTTTGGATGTTTGGGTCAAGAGCTAAAATCACTATACTAATAAGCTTTTATTAACATTTTATTTCTAACTAGCGTACACTCTATGAAATTTTTACTCTTATAATAGAAGGAAACTTTGTTTCCTTCTATTATAATAGTGAAATTACTCTGCAATCTAAATTTGCAAATCAAGTGTAATTTTACATAAAAAATGTTTAAAAAAGTACTCCAATATATTAGCAAATTTACACCGCGCTATGTGTAAAAACACTCCGTAATAATAGGAATATAATGCGGTTTCACTCTTTTTTCGTTGTAAAAATTTAAGTGGCGAACCTTTATAAATAATAGGTGTGTTTTTTTTGGTTATTCCGTGTAGGTTTGGGTAACGAAACTCCATATAAAAAAAATGACAGGTGGATCAGCTGGCATTTTTTTATATGGAGTTTCGTTACCCAAACCTACACGGAATAACAAAAAAAACACACCTAATATAGTTATCAATAAAACTATTTAAGGCTATATAAAATATAAACAAGTATCGGTCGAGTTTTGCTGATCAGTTTTTCGTCTATATGGGAGGTTGCAATATGGTCTTTTTTGTGCGATCTGTACACTTATTCGTCTTCTCAGTATCGTAACTCAGCCGTTTATAGGTAATTTCCAGTCAACGTTACATTGCATATCATTTCGGAGTGTAATATGTTGCAAGCACTAAATATTTCTTATCCACACATGTACGGAAATTTTGGACCACGCCGAGATTCGATTTCGAGACCTCTAGATTACTAGCATCGTAGAGTGCGACTCAACCAAGTGAGCGACAGAGCGTGTACACATGAGTTCTAAATGCAGAGAATTTTTGGAAAAATGTGGTACACTGTGCTAAGTCCAGCCGATTGAAGTATGACAACTGGAGAGCACGCTACAAAAAATGAGTAAAACTTCAACTGCACGTTGTAAAAATACACCACAAATCCGAATTATACACATAAACGTTGTAAAAATGCACCAGAAAATCTGAATTATACAGAAGTGTAGCGTAAAAATACATTTCACACCGATTTTGGTGTAATTTTTTTATTTTACACAGAAATTGTTGAAAAATGCACTCTGTATGTGATTATAAGCGGGAAAAAGTGTAAAATTACCGCATTTTCAGCGGAAATTTAAATTCACTTTTTAGAGTGTAGCTTTCGGAATATTCAAATATTGAGGTTTAAGTTGTGTGAGAAAATGCATTTTTAAAAATGTTTTAATGTTCAAAATTTAAGAACACTTTATTGGTTCATCCCACAGCGCCAGTTCCGCTTACTAAAAGTGGGCAGCGTATCATCGTTAAGTAAAAAGAATTCGGTGTATGTCCCGTACAGTTTTTTTTTGCTGGAAATCACATGAGCTATCATCTTCCGGTGCGTGTATGCATTAGTTTCTGGATACCACGTATAATTTACTAGATCTAGTATATGGCGACAAAAGTGCTAAATTAAAAAGGAAGAAAAAGGATTTTTACGTTTCTTATGACTCTATGGACCTACCTAGCTAAGTTCATGATTAACCCTCCTGCACACGATCCAGCTGATCCAGCAGTTCTCACTAATATACATACATATATTACAATTCTACATAAATTTTTGATGGTCAATTATATGATATTAAAAAAAACATTATTTAGATTAGTTAATTTTCTTGGATTTTTCTTATCATCTTAACGTCTATATCGTATAAAAAATTTTGTCAATAATTTCCCTAGCACCTATGTATGTATGTATGTTTTTCAAAAATACACAATTGAATTATACTCTTTCTTTAGAAGTCAATAAATTTTATACTATGACTCAGAAAGACCGACTTTTTATGGGGACAATGTTAGACGAATTTACGCTTAAAATATAAAGTCAGGGGTTTACTTTTTTCTCTGAAAACCAAATGATTTTCGGTAATGTTCATTTGATAAAATCTATTGATTATAAAAGCTCAATTCATGTATATATACATGTTCTTGTAATTATTATCTGACAATAGATTCATTTTCATAAAAACCGCTTCGTTTATTTCCATGTCGAAAAAAAATATGGATTTCTTATTATATTACATTTCCGTCAAAACCTATCCATAAGTCGATTGTAAATATTTATCTGTTTATGAAACATGCATATTATCACTCTTTATCGATAACTAATTGACGGGCTAAATATAAACTCACCTGCCAACTTTTGTGCAAATTGATGTCATTTAGTATTCAGATAATGATAAATTGGAAATAGGTGTGTTTACAACATAAATATAAGCGTATTCGCATATTATGTAAATTGTAACGTACGAGGTACGAGTATATAAAAACTTATTGATGATTTGCTATCATTGGTGTCGTGCTATTCAGAAATTGCATATCGTTTTATTGGCCAACTATATGTATTGCAAATTAAATTTGCATAAATATCCGAATCTAGCGAAATAATATCTGTGAATTGTATATGCCTTTACTTTAGATTAGGTATATGTTACTATAAAAAAAAACTCGAATAAAATGTTGAAAAGACATCAAATTTTAAATTGGTGCAAGTTATAGTGAAAAATGGAGTCATATTTCATTTGCATTAAATATTTCCAGCTAGTGAAATATAATTTTTGTTATCTTGTTGTAACCATTTATGTTAAAGGTCACAATGAATAGCAATTAGCTGAAAAAATGTTAAAGACATATTCATGCTGAAGATGAAATTTGACCGAATTGGAATGATATTTATGTTGTACAATATTGTTAGTGTCGTGTGGTATGAATAAGAAAAAGAATATATTAATTCAACTTCTTATTTACATTTCATACTTCATTGCGATCATGATATACCATCGTGAAATATCACTGTTGCTAAATATTGCCTTACGCACAGTGTTGTATAGAAGTACATAGTTCTAATCTTAATAGGCGCCTCACATTAGCAAAAGTTTTACAAATTTTTGAGAAAAAAATAAATTAATTAAGTGTAATATGATTTTTTTTAGATACAAAAAATTTATATCTACTTTAGCGGGAATTTATGTGTAAAATTCGGAAGACAAATTTTTCTACTAAATGTTACTTAAATCTCTACTGCTCTAAAAACGAACGAAATTTGAAGTATTAAAAATCTTCACCATTCTGATAATGACTGCAGTCTCGTATAAAGTGCATAAATTACAATTGAAATTAATTGTTAATTTGGAGTGCAGCAATGGAGAAAGTATGAAATAGAGGTTTTTTGCATTTCATTTAAATTTGAAGATTCAATAAATTAATTAACTGTATTAAGATTAATAGCTTTAGCTGCTAATTTAGCTAATTGAATAAATGTTATTAACAAAGTAAATTGCAGAAAGCTGTTGTTTAATTTATTATCATATCAGTCAAGAGCATCAAATCAGTTACCTCCGTTTTGAAATAAAAACGAAAAAAATCTCATATGCTCTATAAATTGTAAAAAATATGATAATGCACACGTGACTGTTAATCGAATTCATAATTATGAAAATTCAATCTAACATAAAAACACTTTTAAATCTGTCGTCCCACTGGGATCTTTTTTTTTCATAAAGCATAACACTTTTCTTTTTGATGGCCTTGACGGTGAATCGTTTACAACGTTTCGTTCTTTAACATTTTTCATACATGTTTCTTACAAAGCATGTATGGACATAATTAGTCTGAAATGTATCTGCAAATCTCTTTTGGCATTTGCTAAATTTGTACAATCGACATCATTGGAAAACCTGAACATTTATATACGCGCATACGCGACAAGTGGTATTTGTAACAAACTTGATTGAATCAAGACGATTTGACACTTTGACATTGAAAATCTATTATGTGACGAAAGTACGACGGATTAATTTTAAATAATTTAGCATAAATATTCTTTTTTTCTGCATCAAGTCGTGTATTTCTAATTTGGCGGTTCTTATGTTTCATGTTGTTCTATTGGTGTTTTTTAGCAATATTAAGAATATTGGATTTAGCCTTACGAACAAGAGTGAAAGGAGAACTAGTTCTACTAATTGTTTCACATTTAATGCCATGTGAAGTGTGAAAGGTCTACGGAAAAAGCAAGCGACATTTTCTTTCTTTGTATCCTTTATAAGATTAATTATGAACTATTGATTTTAAAATTTATTGTCTTACAACTGACATTTATTTGTATCTTTTATCCGCTACTAGAGGATGAATCATTTACCCTTTTCCTCGTTACATTTTAAATTTTTGACAGAAAAGGGTGAACCAGATAGCTTGCGTTACCTCACGTTATACGTTACGGCCCAGTGGCGGACTTACACATTTACGGCCAGTAGGCTTTTGACATTTTGGCACTCTTACCTACCTCTAAAAGTAACATAATATGGGTAAAGACTAAGGCTAGACCTAGGAGCTTTCGAGAATAGCAAATTGCTTAAGATAAAACGCAATTTGAAGCAATTTAAGTAATTCACCTTTCGCGAAGAAGATCCTTCCGCCTTACCGCAGCCTAAACAACTTAGCTTATCGTAGCTAACCTTCATATCAAGTTCTGCAAAATGTGCAAAACTAATATTTTGTATCGAACAGGAATACTCAAAACGATTTTGTTTTTCAATTTACTTTTCGCAAATTAACACGTGCGCATATGAACTTCGAGCTTTCTGCTTTCTGCTTCCTGAGACCTGAGCGCTCTCCAATCTTTATCACAGAGCGATATGCATATAACTTTTATCGTTACCCTGCTGTAGCGTATTTTGTGAAAATTATCGCATAAAATTGAAAAAGTTGATCTCCCTCACTTTAACAAAGTTTTAAAGTTCATGAAATTTCACATAAACTGTTCCCTTTAGGGTTCCAAAGGACCAAACCTTAGTTTAGCTGAAATGTTGCTATTTTTGTGTTATTAAACGTCTATGAACTCGGCGGCTTCAATTTCAGTATGAGAAGAACCATTTTTTAATGAGCAATCCTTCTGGATTGTCTAATTTCAAGATTCCAATTTTTGATTTCATTCAAAATTCATGATTTTTTTTTAATTCAAAAGACTTTACGGTCTTCATAAATACCCCGAGAAATAATTTATCTTGATCTCTAGCTCATGAATGTTTCCGTTTTATGCACTTTTTTTTAACGCTTTCCCTGTCTAGATTTTCAACATCAATTTTTGTCGGTGTAATTATATTCCTTCTTCCAGCTTCTATATAAGATTTGGGAGCTACTATTTAAAGAGTAGACTGAACAAGGTACAAAAAAGTAAAGGAAGTGCTGGGTTTCGAATTTTAGCGTATAAACCTCACAGACATGTTCGCTGCATTAATATTTATTTTCAGTTTTTAAAGCTTTGATGCAATACCCAGAAGTATTGCTCCAGTTGTAACACACGTTTCGCCTGTTCCTAAAACATGTAAAAAGAGGATAAGTTGCACCATCAATTAAATCTGGTATTGAATACTTAAAAAAAAAAATATTTGCTATAAATTTGCTGCCCACAGAAAATATGCCGCCCTAGGTTCCAGATAGATAGATCCCAAAACAGTTGACAACATCCTGCGATGACTCTATGCCTCAATTGAAGTAATTGGAGAGTTTTGGGAAGTCGTACACAATTTTACAAATAGTCTTTGAAATTCTAAAGGAAAAATTCAGTATACCACAATTATGCATATTCCAATTAACCGTAGGTTCATTTCGGGGTATTTTACGTTCTCAAAACAGTCGAAATTGATTTTGATTTGTCGTCATTATCTATTCAAAACTGACGCAAAAGATTTGTTTATGGTATGCGCGCTAGTTTTTCTTTTGAAAATTCGAATAACGTTGACGGAAGTTTATACGTGAGTGTCAAACTCTGTATTAAGTCAAAACAAAGAAAATTTCTGTCCTCTGGCACAATGTTTGGAAAGCGCGGTGACTCGAAGAAGCGATATATCTCTCTATAGCAGTGGTTCTTAACCTTTTGTGCATGGGGTGAGAAACTACTTGATAAAACTACAACAACGATTGAGATTTCCCGTCAGTTTAAATTGTTGGTCCCAATATTATTAGAAAAGAAGTTTTTATTTTAAAGACGGCCTTTAAAAGATAACCCCACCAATTTCGGTGTGGTCCCAATTACATAGTATTAAACACTCTTCGATACGAAGAAGGAAGTAGGGGGTGGCCCCGGAGAAATATTTCGGATCCATTGATCGGAGGTTGCAACCTTTCATTATAGTTAGGTGTTAAGGAACATAATGGCAGAAAAAACAAGGGTCTGTTTTTTTGCTATCAACGAGTTTATATTAAGCTTACTGGCTGACTGGGTAAACTTGTGCTAATGCACTGCCTTCGCAGGTCAGTGGTCGCCTCTGTATCTGGGAAGTAGTTGAGGTCACTCAATTAAATAATTCCATTCAAAATGATGAAGAACAGAACGAACTCTTAGAGACGATTCCGAAATGTAATGCCCCGCAGCCCCCAGGGATTGGACGTGGTACGACACTGTTGATTTTGGGCGGTAAAGCATCTGACATAAGTGACTAGATATATCTTTCGGAAATCAATTCCCTCAGCAAATAAAATTAAGTTGCTTCTGGCGATTAGTTTCTCTTTTTTCCAAATCGCTAGGTCCAATTACGTTCCTAAGCAAAACTCTAAAAATAGAAGCAAACAAACAAATAGCAAACAAGGCCGGGAAAATTATTTGAGGTTTTTGAAATAGACATTTCCCAAACGGGTGAAAAGGTTAAACCTGGTGCTCATTTCAAAAACCTAAAGAGCGGGCTGGTGAGTCGAACTTGTACTGGCCTATTTGTCTGCTTGATACGGCAAGGAACATTTTGCCACTATACAGAAACAAAAACTATCAGTGTTAGTCTGCTATAACAGAGAAAGGTAGCAATCCGTACAATAAGAAGTTTGTCGAAGTCTTCTTGCTTTGTCGAAGGCATCACTAGCATGAAACACCAACAAGGAGGTCCTTTTTCTCTAATCCCGCTAAAGAGCCAAACTCATATCGGCCAATCTATACCCGTCAAGCAAGATTATTTGTCATTGCTTACGTAGTGAAAGGCAAATTGTAGTGATGAAGTTTCCATGTAGAGGTATCAAAGTCCTCGTTGCCCACATGGTACCAGCACGAAGCAGGGTTGCTTTTATCAACCTCAACCACAGTCTTGGTATTTAAAGATATTCTGTATCAAATACAAATTCCTAGCGCTTTTTTTAAAATGCAGCGGTTAGCGCCCCTCCCTCGCAGTTGACGTGCTTAGGATTTTAATACAATACGTGCGAGGGACCCACAAAATATAAGGCTACATCGAGAGTTCCACATAGGTGCCATTTTCTGATCCACTGCTATGGATCATGTGTAACGACAGTCTGTAAGCTAGTATTCCCACGATGTTGCAGCTCTGGCTGTCGTAAAGTAAGTAGGGGATTAGAGTTGTAAGGTTTGTCTGTTTTTCTGGTAATCAGCAAAACTAGTTGAGCAAAAATTCGGAAGCTGTTCTTATAAACAAACGCAGAAGAGGGAGTTCTCTGAATATTTTAATATTTTAAACCCAAAAGAAACCATCGATTCGAGGTTAAACTTTATAGGCCATCGCCACCGTAGCTTTAGCAAGGATTATGTCCAAAGCCGCAAAATATAGCAAGAGACGAATGGTTGTTAAGGTTTCCGTTTCGTCTAACGAGTGCAAAGGTTCCTACTGATTTTGCTTTATCTCTAGGATCACTTTGGATTAAACCGGCTGCTATTAACTTTAACCATAAACGTTGTTATGATTCATACATATTTGGATGATTAACTAACTTGTGTGCATTCACTGTATGTAATGATAGATTTAATATCTCACGTTTACCTATAGAATCAATATATTCTGCATATTCTACAATTAGTCATCTAAAGTTTATTAAGTAATTTCTACTTAGGTTTAATCTTAATATGCTCGTGGATGGTATTCATACTATCGAATGAATAAATTTTATAAATTAACTATAAGAGTTTGATAGAATACAATAGAATATTTTAGAAAAGTGCGTGAATATGATTGACTCTTCTTGTATGGTTTTTCATAAATTTGTCAGTTATTAACAGTAATTTATTTCTCTTCGTTTTGTTATGTTGAGTGATAATTTAACATACCTTCTCATTATGCCTTTTCAAAATATCCATAACTAACGCAATTCTTATTTCTATCATTTTAGCACATACCTCATAAACAAAATGATGGAAAATCGCCCAAAACTTCAAATCAATCGCAATATGCTTCTATCTGAGAAGAGTCCACCACCCACAAAACTACTCATCAATCACGGAAAACCGAATTTCACCATTGTCAAATCGCCCAAAACAGTATCACCACCACCATGCGAAGTGAACATCTTTTGTGGAGAAGACCTAAAACCGAGCGCCCTAAAAAAGAAATCACCCCCAAAAATAACTACTAATCCCACAAACGGAACGGACAATTCGCCCTCCAGTGATGAATTTCTGCGTCTCCACAAAAAGATTGGTGGTCGAAATTTCGATGAAATTGAAAACAACAACAACAACGCTACTATTGTACACGCGAAACAAAGTTCTCCAGTAGCTGATCAACATTTTGCAACTATACAAAAAAATTATATCCTAACACTGAAAAGTCCGGCCGAACGTAACGGTAATCATGTGGAAAATAATACTAATGGACTCAACGGAAATGGTGAAATTCGACCGGGTTTCGAGAAATCATCCAGTCCAGACAATTCTACAGGTTCTAGTCAAACGTCTAGAAGTTCTACGCCACAATCTAATGGAAATGCATCAACAGATAGTGTAACAAGTGCGCCGGCCATAAATTTTGAACAACGCACCGTTGTATCTTTTTCACGTGATCTGTCAGTAACGCCCAATCGATATCCGGATACGGTGAAAACGATAAAAACTGTTGAGACGACTGGTGATCTACGAAGCTTGCCAAAAGAATTCTCGGCATTGAAATTTGAAATTGCAGCTGACGGTGAATTGGTTCGACCGGTGAAAAAGAATGCTGCTTGAAAAGGGAACTTAATTTGAATATTTTTTTGGTACGGATAAAAGTTCACTTTGCTTACAAGTCCGAAAAAAAAATGTTAGAACTATTGTATTCGTAAAAGTAGTGTTTTGGTCGTCAAAAGAAAGAATTGTATGGTTGCCGAATTTAATTATTTTTTGGACTGAATACGATTTATATAGTCTGAGCCAGCCCAATCCATTACAAATTACTTTTTTATATGTACGTGTATGTGATTTGATTTCGTGTTTGCAGAATAAATATTTAAATGTGCAATAAACACTGTAAAGACATATTTATAATTAAGCTTAAACTTTAGCAAAACCGTTTAGTTTGTTTTTATAAGAATACCAATAAATGTTGATTGTTAATACATAGTGTATTTGTAATTGTTATGGTAGTAAATTAAAAAGTTTATTCACATTAACAAAAAATACCAATTGCCTAAAGTCCTATTGCAATAGTAGTAAACGCTCACCTTTCTTCAATCATATCTTTGTTTAAAGTTTTTCGTCGTGATGACTGAATTAGCAACTTTGCAAGGACTTCATGAAGTACAGTCGAACTTCCCTAAACGAGTTCTAACAACCGGACATTCCGCACAATTTTATTTTGACCAACGCTTTTCCACATATTTTTACTAGGAGAATAACTTCTAATAGCTAGACACTCTTATAACGGGACACGGACAGTATTTTTATATATACCATTTCTAATAAACGGACAGTTTCAGAAATAATATTCCAAAATCTTATATTACTGAATTGCGGCAGACGTAGCCTATATGTTCTTCCAAACGAAATTGCCTTTATGCAAGCTTTTTACTGACTTAACCATTTCATATTCATCATTTCATACAAATGGGTGCCTTCAATTAGGGATGTCAAAAACCGGACGGTTAGTCCGAAAACCGGTACTTTCAAAACGGTTAACCGGTTTTTTTCGGTTTTTTCATCCTCCCGGTTTTAACCCGGACGGTTGTTTGCCCATCCGGTTAAAACCGAAAAAAAAACTTTCCAAATTCATAAAATTTTTATATTTTCTTGATTTGTCAGTCTGTAATGCTATTGGTTGTCTTCTATTAAAAATTTCGTATTTCCGAACACTCTCCTTAGTGCTATTATTCCAAGAACCATTGACTACCGCTCCTTGCATTTTTTCCTTTCCAAGGCAGATATTGTTTACGTTGCGTGTCACACGTGTATCTTTTGTGCGTCGTGAATATGTGTATCAGATCAGTGCATTTAGAGTTCATTGTTTTAGGAAGACGACTCGGCAGTTGCTACGACGTCCGCGTCCACGTCCACATCGATATCCGCGTCCACTTCAACATCCGTCGTGTCCACAAAGACTTTAACATCTACATCATGCAGTCATATTAGCATTTCAAATAGAAAAAAATAGAGTAAGGTTAATTCTTGTGGTTTTTGAATCAGTGGGCTCCCAGGAATCTAAAACTCATTTTGCTAAAAAAAATTGATCGGAAAGGTCCCAAAAAGGACAAAAAAGGATACTCTTTAATCCTTGACCGGAGATCGGCATGTGGGGTATCAAATCAAAGGGGACGTCAAGTAAATTACATATCCGGTGTTTGTTCCATGTTTCAAGTACCCTCAACGGAATAAATCGAGATTAAATGGAGAATTATTGTGTTTCCCGTGTATTTTTCCGAAGCTCTTACGAGAGTAATTCAAATTGTCACTACGGTTCTCACTTTTCCGAATCTGTAATAGCTAAAGATTCTACCATTAAATTTGCTAAGAAAAAAAAAATGATCGGAAAGCTCTCAAAAAGGACACTAATTACAAACCTTGATCGAACGTGGGCACCCCGCATGTCATATCAAAGAGGACGTTGAGTACATTCCATAGCTGGCGTTTATTACTTGTTTCAAGGACCCTCACAGGAGAAAATTGGGATCCAATGGAAAATTTTCATGTTTCTCGTATATGTATCTTTCCAAAGCCGTAATTTTTCGTTTTAGCCCGAATTTTTCCATTAAGTGTCCTTGAAACAGGAAACAAACACCGGATATGCAATGCACTGGACGTCCTCTTTGACATAAAAACCCCGCATGCTCACTTTCAATCAAGGTTTGTAATTAGTGTCCTTTAATGTCCTTTTTCAGAGCTTTCCGATAATTTTTTTCTTAGCAAATTTAATGGTAGAATCTTAACCTATCATAGATTCGGAAAAGTGAGAAACGTAGTAACAACTTGGATTATTCTCGTAGTTATGGCTTTGGAAAGATACACGGAAAACACAATAATTTTCGATTTAATCTCGATTTATTCCGTTGAGGGTCCTTGAAACAATAAACAAACACCGGATATGTAATGTACTAGACGTCCCCTTTGATTTGATACCCCACATGCTAACCTCCGGCCAAGGAGAGTATCATTTTTTGTCCTTTTTGGGACCTTTTCGATCAAATTTTTTTTAGCAAAATGAGTTTTATATTCTTGGGAGCTCGCTGATTCAAAAACCACAAAAAATAGCCTTACTCTATTTTTTTCTATTTGGAGGCCTGAAATGGGATATTTTGACTGCACTATATACATTTTCTAGCAATAAAACTCAATTAACTAATTTTGAAACATTAGGAATACTTCTGACAATTTTATTTGATTATCTTTATTATATCCATTACACAGTCATATTTCTATACGAACATCAGCTTAACGAGTGTGTATGCATTATTTTGCTAAAATTCTAAGCAATTCAATGAAAAACCGGTTAACCGAAAACCGGTACTTTGAGCCCGGTTAAAACCGGACGGTCTAACCGGCTTTGCGAAAAAACCGAAAAAACCGAAAACCGGGTTATGGGCCGGTTTTTGACATCCCTACCTTCAATCATATAATCATCCATACTGGGATGACAACTAGACTAGGAAAACAAGAGAAGAAGAACCGAGAGTAGCTGGCCCAAAGAAATGTTCCAAATTTTGAAATTGCTGTCAAAGTATACGCCCAATCACGAAAGAAACTCAATAACCGATTCATTTAGTTCCTAATACATCAAAAATTAATGTAAATTATTTTATTAAATTTCGTATAAGGGTCTTAGGGATAACTGGAAACCAAATTATTAATATGGTGTCAAAATTCTCCTTAGCATTATTGACGATTTGCGAGGCAAATATGATATCTCTTGGGAAAGTTAATCGAAGACTAAAAGAAGTAAAGTAGTGTAGCACCTGTCATTTCAAATGATCCGCTACAGTAGCTTTGGCGAATAGCTTGTAGCAACGCCATCTAGATATATCAAGACCGCAACTCAGCTGTACGATGACGGCATGGATCATGCTTAAATTGTTCGTCGGACACGGGCAAACAACAACAATGTCATGAGAAGCAACAACAATGCAATGCAATTTAATCTGCGGATTTAACGTTTACGAGTCTACATTGCGGCCTCAATATATAGACGGCGGTGCTTGTAGTCCAATAAAGATGTAATTTTAAATAGAAAAAAATAACCTAAATTTTTGGGGCGGCAATTCGGCTAGCTGATGGAAAGAAAACTACAAGAAAGCTGTGACTTGTGACTTCGCAACTTAGACTCGGTACCAAATAAATGGAGCACTTTTTTTACATAATACATACATAATGCTCTTATTATAACGTGAGGTCTTAACCCCAATGATTTCCTGGGTTTATTCCCTAACTAACATCCTCCCTACGGAAACTGCAATTTCATTGGGATCAAGACTTTTCGTTAGAAAACGATATTATAACAATTTATGACAGACAGTGTCCATCTGGCACCGAGTGTATTTTCAAATCCATGAGGAGCCATTCCGAAATCGCAGCCCAATGTCATGAGAGCAGTATGTATATGTACTCATTAATACTAACTTCACCTACTGGGCTGGAAGCACCCTAGTATGTACATGTAACTTGTCAGTCAGTCAATCACTTTCCTGATCGCTACCTCACTGGTAGGCTTATGGTTGCTCCTGAAAAGAAGATTATGTCGGTATACGAAACCAGAGACCAGAGAGGGAATTGGCAATTTTGATTCAACGCTCAAAAATAAATGGAATTACCTTATTTTCGCACGAGCCGCACACACATGGACCAAATCCATTTTTGTATTCTTCGTTCTTTTAAAGTGTATGATTTTGACGGAACGAAGAATAAAACAAAAACAAAAAAAACAAATGGACTCGGGTTACGGGTTCTCCATATGTGTGCGACATAAGACCCGAAGGAGGAAAGCGGTCCTAGAAGTAAATATACCCGACAAATTGCAATATTTTTTGTCAAGTTAATAAAGGGTGTCCCAAGTGGAGCGCGGCATTTGAATTTCGTTAGGTTTCTAATGCTGATTTTGAAGCCAAAATCATCTTTAGTAACGAGGCTCATTTTCATCTCGATGGCTTCGTTAAGAGGCAAAATTGTCGCATTTGGAGATCAGAAAATACACGAGGGATTTACGAGAAACAAATGCATTCACAGCGTGTGACTGTTCGGTGTGGATTTTGAGCTACAGGTATCATCGGCTCATATTTCTTCGAAAATGAGGCTGGCCAAATACAAACCGCGAATGGTTTTCGTTATCGTGAAATGTTAACCAGCTTTTTTGCCGAAACTTGAATATATTGATGTGGAGGACATGTGTTTTCAACGAGATGGTGCTGCATGTCATACAGCACGAGGAACAGTTGAATTACTGCATCAGTCATTTCCCGGTCGTGTCCTCTCGCGTTTTGGTGACTAAAATTGGCCGCCTAGATTTTGTGAAGTGACGTCTCTGGACTTTTTTCTTCGGGGTTTTTTGAAGTCACAGGTTTATGCGAATGAGCCCACGAGACTTCAAGCATTGAATGAAAAAATTACACGCTGTATCAATGAAATACCCCAAGATTTATGCGAAACGGTTCTGGAAAATTTCACGAAAAAAGTGGCGTATATGCCAGCACATCCGAGGCGGGCATTTACTCGATGTGTTATTCCATACATTACCTCATGAAGCCTACTTTATGTTTCAATAAAAGTTTCTTGCATTTTCAACAACCCTACCCCCTTTAATTTGACTCTTCTAAGGAAACATTTTTTTATTTACTCCAGCTAAACCTATCGTAACAAAAAAAAGTATACATATATGTAAAAACAAATAGAATCCTACTATGGGGTCATGGACCTCCCAGAAAAAGGCTTTCTACGATTTTTTTTACTTGTGCATCAATCCTAATCAAACCTCACACAAACGTTGTTCTATCGACTTCACCTAACTTTAAAAATGTAAGAAATCAGATTTACGGTGCCATCGCAGAAACTGCACAACCAAAAATCTATTTACAACAATTATTTAGCAACGGACGGAACACAACAAAATTTCGGCCGCGCCCGAAATTAGATTCGGTCTCATTTTCTAATAAGTTCTGTAACTTTCAATCTGTGAGATTCTTACCTTTGGGGTGTTCCGACTTTTGGTATTCAAAATTAAGTATGAATTATTTCAGAACAGTTGACTGGATAATCATACCAAAATTCACAGTATTCGGGTCAAATATCTCCTTAGCACTATTACAGCATTTTGCATAGAGGAGGGATATTCCACTAATTTCGTTTGTTATAGACTAGTTTTTACGATGAAAATTAAACGGAAATTCTACCAATTTTTCAGATAAATTTGCTCCGTGCCCACATTTGTCCATACAAGCTGTTGCCCCAATGGATATTAAGAAACATCAGTTAAGAATCTTAAAACTTCATGAAGACCACACAAAAAAGAACCAGCAGATATTAGGTAAATTGGAAAATGGGACCAATTTGAATTTCGTGCATAGCGAAATGTGAATTTTTTTTAATGCTAATAATAATTATTATCATTTGATAAAAATGTTCCCTTGGAAATACACTGAAAACCAGTTCAGCATAAAATCGTACTTAAAATACAATTTTTTTTCTTCTATCTTTCAACTATCTGGGTTGTAATTTATCAAAGGACGCCAACGACTAATCCGATGAAATTAAGCGTCGGATACATATAATTAATTCGAAACTTGCGCGCACAAATGTTCAATGAAAGGCACCATTTTCTTAAAACTACACAATGCACTTTCACACGCGACATACGCAACTTTGCAAAAAACACGAATTCGTCGAAAAAATGCAAACTATTTTATGGAAAATCACAGTCGATTGTGCAACAGAAACTAATATTATTAGTGGATAATACAAGCAAATTCACTAATATTATTAGTACTTGTAGTTTTAGATTGTGCAACAGAAATTACAAGTTATTAGTAAATTACTATAGTAACAAAATAACAAACAAATAAAAACATTGAAATTAATCAAAGGAGAATAAATCGGGTATGTGTCGACTAGTATTTTTCATACAAAGTATACTAATAATATTAGTGCATTGTGCAACAGAAATTATTAGTACTAATATAACTAGGACTTGTAACTTGTAAGTTCGACTAGTAATATTAGTGCTATGTTATGGCTGCGAAACATGGACCCTCACCCAAGCCTCCGAAATTTTGCTAGACACTTTCGAACGAAAGGTCTGCAACCGATTGAGAAAGATTGTGCGGATGAATGACAATCAATGCGGCTTTGTTGAAGGTCGATCTACAGTCGATGCGATTCAGTGCATTCGTATTGCGATGGAAAAGTATAGAGCAGCACGAAAGGAATTGTACTTTGTGTTCATCGATTTGGAGAAGGCATTCGATAGAGTACCTCGTGATCTGATATGGTTGGCCTTGAGAGCACTTAATGTCCCCGAGGCATACGTCAGGATGATACGAGACATGTATGATGGAGCTACGACTAAGGTTAGATGCACAGCCGGTGAATCAGAAGAATTTCCGGTGAATGTCGGAGTACACCAGGGCAGTGTATTGAGCCCGCTGCTCTTCAACATCATCATGTGCTACTTATTAACACGTGTCTCCGACGGCCTAGAAATATCTCTTCTTTTTGCTGATGATATAGTCCTCAGTAGCCCAAACATCGTTGCCTTGCAAGCTGCGCTTACAAAATGGTGTGACATTCTGGAGGAGCATGGACTGAGGGTAAGTATAACAAAGACTGAGTTCTTATGCTGCCAATTCTCAGACCCAAATGCACCGATACCAGAAATCTACGTCAAAGGAGAGCAGCTTAAGTCTTGTACCAAGTTCAAGTACCTTGGCTCGATGGTGGACAGCGGAGCTACATGCGATGATGACATCAAACATCGCACAAAGGTTGGGTGGATGAGGTGGCGAGAAAACTCTGGAGTTTTCTGCGATAAGAAAATGCCACTGAAGCTAAAGGGCAAGTTGTACAAAACGGTTGTACGTCCCGCACTCATGTATGGATCAGAATGCTGGACCATGTATGAAGGTTACGCGAAAGAAATGACAGCAACTGAAATGAAAATGTTACGCATGTCAGTTGGTGTAACCAAAAGGGACCACATCAAGAGTAGCTACATCCGAGGCAGCTTGTCTATAGACCAACCAATCACCGAAAAGCTCGAAGACCGACGAATGGATTGGTATTGCCATGTTCAAAGGCGTCCGCCTGAGAACCCCGCAAAGAGAGCGATATCAATGGAAGTTCCACTTGATGAACCCAAGGCCAGAGGCAGACCGAAGAACACCTGGATGTGTCAAATGAAAAAGCAACAACAACGCATTGGTCTCGGCGATGACACGATCCAAGATAGAGCTGCCTGTAGAAATATGCTGAGAAATTATCGCCAAAACGGGCGATATGCCTACACCGCAGGTCGAGCAACGCGGAACCATGGAGCGGTATAAAGAACGAGGCAAGGAAGAAGAAGACTTTCGAACGAAAGGGCCTTTGGCGAATTTCCGGGGCTGATTGCGAGCGAGATCAATGGCGTATCCGGTACAACCATGAGTTGTATAAATTGTACGATGAGCTGGCAGTATCGAAAATCATGAAGCTCCAACGTGTGCGATGGGCGGGGCATGTACAACGAATGGATGATAGTCGCATGCCAAAGAAGGTAATGAATGCACAACAAATTGACGGAGTGAGGTTGCGTGGATGACCGGGAGCTTGCTGGGAGAACTCAGTGGGTGAGGAAGCCCACCAGCTTCTGGGCTTCCGAAACTGGGGACAAGGACATGTAACCGCGACAATTGAAGGTCAACGATTCAGGCGGCCAATATCGTGCCACATTGATTATGAAAGGGACATATAGTGTCAAATTATAATAATTTTGAATATGAAAATTGAGGTTAAATTGGAACATTATTTCTTAAAAAAGTTATCCTGTCATTACAATAAATTTGCTTGCTGGGGAGATAAATTTTAAACTAAATTGATGCTTCTATTTAATTTGTATTTTTATTTTTTGATTTGTCTTACTCGAGCATTGCTGTTCCATTAAAAAAAAAAATACTATTTTTAGTGCTGCTCTTAGTTTACATTTAAGTCTAATGTTTTGGATTTGGCAGTGAATTATAATTTTTTTATTATAATCTTATTTAATACAATAATCTTTTCTTTGTTGTCTAATTATCGTTTCTAGCTTAATACATCTCTCCCGTAAAGAGGAGTTCTCCTTTTGCAATACATCCATTGCAGTGTCTTTCTTCTCAATTGCTTGTTGAACGCTGAAAAGATGATTATTATTTATTTACATTTCACTCTTTTATCTTTATAGTTAATGAACAAAATATTTATTTCTTAAACATTCTTACCGTTGATAAATCTTTTCAATTTCATTATCGCGTTCAGCCTGAATGGTAGCAATTTCCTGTTGTACTTCTTGTCGCGCGGACTCTTTCATGATTTCTTTGTCTTCCAGAAGCTTATCACACATCTAGCAAAATACACAACAATTAAAATGCACAAAGATGCAGAGACAAATTCAGATGATGATGTGCATATATGCAATCAACTTTGTTGCAGATAAATAAATAATTTCACAAAACGTACCTTTTTGCTATGATTTAATTCCATATTAAGTTGTTTCACTTCAGCCTGGAAATTCTGCACGCGAGCCTCAGATTCGGCAAGTTTATTGCGAGCTTCCTGATATTTATTTTTAATTTGCTTCTCGGCAGTCTCGATTTGATGTATTTCGCTTTCGTGTTTTTCTTTCAGTCGACTGGAAACGATTATGGAAAATTGTGGAAAAATTACGTTGTAATATGCGTCAATTAAATAAGATCTTCCGGGTTTATTTAAATAACACAATAAATGACTCGTCTGTGATGATATTAGCTGTTCGCTCCTTTTATCTCACCTTAATTTCAATTCATAGTCTTCCTGACACCGTTGCGTTTCGGAGTCCATTTTCGCCACGATAGCATCTATTTGTCGATCCCTTTCGGATCTGTAATGCTGTCGAACTGCATTTTCGTTTTCAACTTCCCGAAGCTTACATGCATTCTCAAATTCTCGTTTCCATATCAGGAAATCCGATTCGAATTGCTTCTCAATGGAGTTTATTCGGTTCTGAAGGAATTAAAAAAAATGGTTACTTAAAGTCGGAGATAACAAATACAACTATTTTAATTGAAATATTTTTTTTTAAACACAATTCATATAATCTTAATTACAAATAATACGAGTAAACCAACATAGTTTACCTGATATTTTTGCTCTTGCTTTTGGAATTTCTCTTTGAATTCGTTGCAAAC
Organism: Microchrysa polita; assembly: GCA_949715475.1. NCBI lineage: Eukaryota > Metazoa > Arthropoda > Insecta > Diptera > Stratiomyidae > Microchrysa > Microchrysa polita. Next base: position 124,094,000 of record OX454415.1, on the reverse strand, counting down.
TTGCTCCAATGCAAGTTCTTTATCTTTCAGCATATCCTGCTTTTTGCTTTCATACTCCTGATCCTTTTGCTTAAGTTCGAGAGACATTCTTTCTCGTTCCGCAGCAAATTCCTCCACAAGTTTGCCTCTTTGTTCGTCGAATGAATGTTGTTCATCGCGAAGCTGTTTCTCGAACCTTCAAGAAAATTTATAATAAAGGTATTATTTTGGCGAGAAAAGAAAGAGAAAAAATGTAATAAGACACGGAAATGCACAAGTTTCTCATACCGCTCCCGTATGGCTTCACGCTCTTTGGTAATGTTCGCTTCGCGATCTTGGGCACAAGAATCCCTAATCGACTTTTCAGAAAGTTCATATCTTTGACGTTCCTCGGCAACCACGTCGAGTAGTTCCTGTTGATGGTGTCGTTTTAGTTCGGTGATTTCTTTTTGATGTTCGCATGTCATGCGGTTGATTTCTAGTTCGAGTCCTTTGACTGTGAGTTCCTGAAGAGAAAAAATTATTGATTGTAATTAAATTAACTTATTAAATAACTGATACACATGATACGAAAAAGTAGGAACCAATCGATTTCTTCATAATATCCATTATTTAACTAATTTACAAATATAAGCTTGGACAGTACACTTTCGATTCAATGTATGGACCGGCAGTTATGTAAGTTTGCGAGAATTATATTACTTTCGAGGGGAGTATTTACGAAAACAATTAGTGCGACTCGTATTGATTGTAAACTGAAAGTCATCTTGAAACAATATATTTTGAAGAAACGGAAACGTGATGGTGTAAGAATGACATACAGTTTTTGCCACGAAAAAGGAATTGTTACATTTCAAAATATGTACCTTCACGAACATAAGGTACTTAGGTAAAAATCAATTAATTTATCGCTGTAATTTAAAGAATAGACTACGCTACAGGAATAATCTCTCTCAAATGTCGCCGCGTTTACTCTAGCCCTGATTCTCGGTATTGTAGTGTAATGCAGCTGTTAGCCTTATTCTACTGGTGGCATTGAGTTTACAAATTCAATTCAATACAAACTTAGGGGCAGTTTGTAATGAATTGAATCTGCAATTTGGTAAAATTTATTCAAATTATATCAAAATCGAGCCAAAATTAACCCTAGTTTTCTGCGCTTAAGGCGTTAAAACTGTTAGAAATAACGAAGCTAGAATAAAATGAAATGATTTTTAGACTATGCGCCAATTTTTAAAAGAATCATTCAAGCACCTCACCTTGGCAGAAGTTTGAAAAAATTGAGGTGGAAAAATGTTGGGTCAAATCACAAAAATTAGACTTTTAAGTTCTGTAAAAAGCCAACCTATTATCCGATTTTAATGCGGTTAGTTTTATTTTTTAGGTAAATGGCTGTAATAGTCATCTTATTTTGCTATTCTTGCTAGTCTAGCTTGAGAGAAATTAAGGTTTTAGTCATAGAAGAAATTTATTTTTTCAAAAATCTTCAAATGCCTTTGCCAGCTAAAGGGTTAAGAATTGGGGGTATGTTCCTGACAACTTTTTTTCTGGAAATCACATGAGGAATCACTATCCAGTGCGTTTATGCGGCAGTTTCCGGACACCCTGTATAAAAAAATATAACAAATTAAGAATGAAATTTTAAAGAAAAATAAAAGGGCCGCAATTAGGCCAGGGTAAGAATTACAGAATTACAGTTTAGGGGACATTATATCTTTCTAGGGATTCTAGGGCTAGGGATTTTGGAGTAAACAGAAATACGAGTATAGGACTACTTTAAAATAAATCTTTCTGTCAAACATTAAAAATAAGGGCCGTTAAGGCGAAAGGAAACCAAAGGATATTTATAATTCGTTGATATATTTATTTCCAAATATAATTTTAAGATCCTGCTATGCAACTTTAAGCAAATGATGATCGAATTTTGTATTTCAATCGTTGCTTCGAAATGAAGCCGGAAGCATAATTTATGAGATTTGAATGCCCGTGTTTTGGGTAATATTGTAACAAATTATAAAAATACCGGCGTGCAGAGGGCTGTGCCCGCAATACAAGGGTTTTTTTTTAATTTTAATGCATAGTGAATATTGTTTACATATAATAATAAGCAATAAATAAGAATTGTGCAAAACATTAATTAGATGCTTCCTGTAAATCTATTTTTGGATTGGTCTAAATAAACGCGTTCCAGAATGAAAGGATAACGTCTTTCATCCTGTAACACTTTTTATTAGACCAATCCAAAAATAGATTTACTATGTATCCAGTTTAAATAAAACTACTCAACGGCAAATGTACATACATTTTTGGAATTAAAGTTTCGAATGAGTTCTCAACAAAAAGAAACTCAGGCAAACGTAAGGATGACTATACATATAAGCTGAATTTATTAACAGTAGATCCATTACCGTATCTCCGAATAAAGAAAAAAAAAAGAAAAAGGAACTTATATGAAATGATTTCGTTGAGCCCGTTGATATGTGAACCCACGCAGACCTTTCCTGTGTATTGAAAAAGTAGACTTTTGCAACTACATATTCAGGGACACCCTGCTAACTTGGTCCTACAAACTTTAAAAGTATTCGTGCCAAACAGTATTCCCATTCTATGCATTGTCACCAAATTTTATGTTCATTGTTTAATCCAGTCATAAGATAAGCAGTGAAAAAAATGCTTAAAACGCTGACCTGGTATGTATTCTGAAACGTCTTTACCATATATTAAATTCGCTATATTTGCGGTTTGAATTGAGTTACTCGAATTAAAATTTGCAGACGTATTCGTTATGTCATTTCCTAAAAACTGTCATAATTTTTTTTAATATTTGCAGACGTACGAAAGGTTGCACACCCCCAAATTTATATTTCACAAACTTACTGTTATGTATTTACTTTTTCTTAGCAAATGTCAACAGTGTTAGTATTTAGCGTATATAAGCTCATATTGACCAATCCTTAAGCAAAGTTCCATATCGGTACATATAACGGTTTAGAAAAACCGAGGTGAAAACGTAAGCTTAACTTCAGATGCCCACAACTCCGTTATCGTTACTCGAAACTGGAAAAAGCTAACTGATATGAAATGTTGAGTTCTTTGATTTAAGTACCCATACGTCAATCTCGGATAAAAACTTAAAAAGTCGACTTTTTTCAAACCTTCGAGACACCCTGTTATCTTTCTCCTACAAACTTCTAAGGTATTCGTGCCAAAGACTGTTACCATTCTACACATTCCTACCAAATTGCATGACTATCGGTTGAGCCGTTCGCGAGTTATTTAGTGAATAGACGGACGGACAGACAAAATCGATTTCATAAGGGTTTTTTGAAAAAAAATCTGAAAAAACCCTAAAAAGGGGAGCCAAATCCAAAAATATATTACTAAACTCTTCAATCTATTAATTTCGGCACAAGTTAACTCTTGAGTTCTTTTGTTTCTCCATGTGATCATCTCTAAAAAAGACCGTTTACGACCCCTAACGCCTTGAGCTCCGCACAGTCGATTGGTTTTTTTACTTCTACAGTTGGTTACGTTAAAATTAATTTGTTTTATTTTGATAATTTCAAATTGTGGTAGATTCCGGCATTTTTGAAAATTTTAGTAGTAGATTGTAAAATATTGGGAAAAAAGTGGTGGATCTACCACAAAAGTGGTAAAGTCGAAACACTGGCTGGATGACACACAGAGCGTCCGAATTGCAAGGGCATAGAAAAAGAAGCGGGTGAAATCAACTGAAAAATTTTTATGGACTCAATGTTGGAATTTCTAACTAATTGGGAAGCAGTAAGTGCAAATAGGGATGGTGGCTACAAAATAAAAAGGCGAACTCACTCCTGCGAAGTAATACCGGCCAATGATGGAAAAATGAAGGATGCACTATCTTTTGAAAATTATTCCAACAACCTTGCAAATAGGCACACATTTATGTTTATAATCGGCTTCATGTACTGGGGGGACATTTGAAGAGTTTTATCGAAAGCCCAGGTGGATAAAACACCCTGGTTTATGAAACGCACACCGTGTTACGCTTGAAAAAACTCAAGTCTAATTGTCTTCATTTTTCAATGCTGTTCAACAGACAAAACCGTTTCGTTGCGGTAGTTAAATAAATAACAGGCGCGACAATCCAGCATTGGACTAAGGCCGCAGGATGTGTTAGTGACATCCTATTTCCAAGATCTTATCTGCTTTTTGTTGAGGTAATGAGATCAGCATTACGCTCAGCAGTGTTATTTATCCCCATAAATGGGTACTCGTTTAACATCTGAGTGAGATCATAGTCCGTCACAAGCTCGTGAGTTCGAAAAACACCATGGAACACGGTGAGATTCGAACTGATGAACCTGTGCATCGAAGGTGCGCGCACTAACCGCTAGACCAGCCAGACTATTGCGGTAGTTAGTTTCATCAATATTGCTTACGATGTGGCCGCTAAGAAATACTTACACGTATCACTGAACCCATACCCAGCTATTTTGAAAGGAGCTTCTGGAACATTCCTAAATCTATTTGTGTTACCATTGAAATTTAATCGCAAAAAATATGCAGACGTTTGCATGCGTCTGACGTGGTTACTCTAAGATTTAGAAGTCTAGAAGCCCTTCTACCCCATACAACGTTTATATATATAACCGTTATGATGTAAAGGACCCAAAGGAAGCCTTTTTGAATTTTCGTTTTTTTCAAGTTCCGACCCGGTTTTCTGTAAGACGAGAGTCGCTTTAATTTTTTGGGTATCGTCTATCTCTGAATCTGACAAGATTATGGCCTTGGAAAGGCTCGGTATCGTCATAGGTAATTTTGAAAATGACAAAGCGATTTCGGCTCTAGATATCCGGAAATTATTGTAAAATCAGTGTGAAAAATTTTGCGAAAGAGTCGAATTTTCATCGGTCTCCGTTACTTATTGTATTTCCTCAGCATTATTAATAATCTCATTAGTTTGTTGTATAAGCTGACTCATACATAGGTCGAGCCATCAAGGCTATTTCGATTAGACTGGTATCAGTGGCGGATATACGCCTTTACCGTCAGTAAAAATTTTGCCGCCTTTGGAATGGATTTATTTATGCGATCCAATAGTTTCGTTAATTTAGTTTCGCTGTTTTGCTTACCCTACATTTCGACGACGTATCGGAGCTTATATTTATGTAGTTGAGCTATCTTCTATACATATATTAAAAATTCCTGCAGACAAAAAGCGATCTGACTCCGCGTCTAAAGTAAGTTAACGAATCGCGCGGGATTGCTGCGATCTGTCACATCCTTTAAATTACCTTATCTATAACCTCCGGTTGGCTCTTAGTCGGCAAACTGAAGTTCAAGGTTGAGCCAATATGCATAGAAATAAGCTATTGATGACTACACATTCTTATTTATACACACTACCCTCCATAGTTGTTTACTTTTTAAACCAATTCTACGATCGCACCATTTGTTATTATTATGTATTGGCCCTGTCTACACGGCAACAAAAACGCGAGAACAAAACCGGTTTTATATGAAAAATGATTTTCCCTTGCCTTGCTCCTCGCGAATCTCTTCTAAAAAAAACGGTTTTTCATCTTGTTCTTGTTGCGCGTTTAGACAGGCGCACTCGGCTTCACAAAAATCGGGCCACTCGCCACTTTGGAACTCAAATTCAATTTTCTCTAAAAGTATGTAACTTACAACTATGAAAGTTATATCTACAGAAAGTAAATTTAATGGCAATTCAAATGTCTATGCTTTTATCTGAAGTACCGTTAATTCGCGCAACAAACACAATGCCTGTTTTTATTAGAGTTCGCGCTTACCGTGTGGCCCGGTTTCATTGAAGCTCAGTGTACATATATCTCCTCCCCATCTGAAGCTATCTACGCCGCTGTGATTATTACCCGTTAGCAGGGACGCGTGCAGAAAAATATTTTGAGAGGGGTTTAGGACAGAGGTTGAAAAACGCAACTACACAATTTAAGCATAATCAAATCTTTGATTCATCATGAAAGAACTTAGCCTGCTTTAAACCCCTTAAATGTGTTCGAATTCATTTTGAAGTCAATTCATCGCTACTACCGTACCTTAATTTTTTTCGTATTATCCCGAATCCATTTCTCTCGTCGTATTTTCTCACCGGCTATTGCCGTTTCCTTGGCACGAGTCAATTCCGTTTCCAGCTTATGCTCCCATGCTTGATTTTGACTTTCAATTCGTCTTGTTAACGTTGCAACCTTTTCACATAACGATCCCTTATCCTTGAGTAGCTATCGACGGCAATGCAATTTCACGAAGAGTGCCAAAAGCATGCGAAACGAAAAAGAAAGAACTGAGTTAGACATTTTATTTTCAATTCACCAAAAGAATCAAATAAATTTGGTTGAATCTAAAAATCTAAATCGGTACAGACACTTTACTACTTTAGACCCACCTGCTCAATAAAACCTTGGTGTCGCGTTACAATGTTTTCGTAGTATTTTTTTTGCTCCTTTAAACGATTCGACGAATTCAATTTTTCCTGACGTAGTGCTTTTTGTCGTTCGAGTCGGATATGGGACACATGCTGTTTGGATAATTGAACAGCGTTGGCAAGTTCGTTGGCCCGCAGGCTAAGTGCTACTATTCTGCGGGCAAGTTGATGGTTTGGAAGCATCAGTAAGTCGGCAATTCTGTTTGGTTTTGAGAGAAAGTGGAATGGATTTATGCTAAGATATAAAAAAAAATATTTTAAGAACTTTCAGTTTTATTACTTGGGAACATCTTCGGCGATGTCTGGCTCGATGGCAAACTCTATTTCAGATCGGCTTGATTCGGGAATGGAACGTCTTGTTTCAAGAATTGTTTTGTCACAGCTACTCTCCACGTTGTCTAGATATTGTAAAATGTCTCTGGAAAATTAATTAAATTAATTGAAATGAGTGGAAGACAATCATCTCGTGCTCGTACCTGTACTTATCCGGAGAAGAGTCACGTGCTGTTTGAGGTGTTGCCTTACTTTCTGACTCCGGAGTTAATGGAGTCGATTGCAGTTTTAAATGGATGTCAGCATGTGTAGCGGTGCTTTCTACATACATCAAACGAAATTGGATAATTGAAAGGTACAATCAAACAAAATTACATTCAATTTAAATTGATTTGTTTGTCTCACCTTTTCGCTTGTCTTCCTCAATTTCCTTGATAACCGACACGATTTCCTCGTACGTCGAATCATCTTGTGAACTGTCTTCGGACGACTTTTCCGTTGTTTCCATATTATCCTTTTGCTTCAAAATACTTTTCGTCTTTGTTTTCAGTTTCCTCCGTTTGTTTGCAGCATCCATTTCATGTGAATCCCGAGCACATATATCCGTACCACCGTCGTGTAAAGACATCCAGCTGTCGACTTTTTCAATTTGAAACTCATCTAAATTCGAGTCCTGACGCAAGCACGAGGAGTATGTTGCATTTTTCTTCGTGGCTGCCACCTTCTTGACTGCTGGCGTGCCACCATTGTTGTTGGCCGATTTAATTCGACGATTCTTTTCAGATTTATTTTCTACCTTATTCGCACCGATATTGTTTTCTTTGATTTTACGATGATTAGATGGAGCAGATTTCACTTCGGTGGCACGAAGATAGTTTTTGATAACAGTTGATGAAGTTTTCTGAAAATTTCGCAGAGTTTCAAATTGATTTTTCGATGAGTCTGTTGAATCGGATTTGTCATCGTGCTCGTCCATTGCATTATTTTTCGAATTCTGGTTGATGGAAAAGTCATTCTGATCACTGCTTGAATTTTCAAAGGATTTATCGGATGATAGTATCAAGTCTGTTTGGATATCCTCGAAAATTTGATTGGCTAGTTTTTTGTAATTGCATATAAGTCGGTCAGTTGATGATGCGGGGCTGGACGATGTTGTTGGAGCGGGCGTTGTTTTATCCATCATTTTCAATTCGAGATGAAGTTTTTCTTCTTCGTCGTCAATTTCCTTTTTATATTCCTCGATAATAAGATTGGGCTCATTGGGTGAGGATGAAGTATTTTGTTGTCTACGGGTCGTGTTCGATTCATTTTCGGAGAACGTCAAGTAACCCGAAGAACCACACGTGGTAGAAAAAGGACAGTTGTCAATAGGATGGTCACTATGAATATTGTATGTGCAACGAGTATCACAGCTGCTTGTGCTACTTTCATTTTGAAATTCGACTGGGTCGTATTTCTCATCGGAGTCCTTGAAATGAACATACTTCTTCGGGCTTGATGTCAAGTCATCTGGTAATGGATTAATGCTGTTAGCGTATTGTTGTGTTTCTGTTTCGTCAAAATCAGCTTTTCCGAAAGACACCCGACCCGGAAGATCTGGTTTTGAATCATGCCAAAAATCAACCGTTTTGCTTGTGTTATGAATTTTCGAGAGTTTTGGGAGCATTATTTTCCCAGAGTTCGAACCGGCGTTATTTAGTTTATACTGGTCGCCTGCATTGAAGCTACGTGTAAAAAGAAGAGTTTATTTTAAAGAGATTTACTTACACAAATTATGTATGTATTTATAAAGAGTTTCTACCCTTGCGGCTATTATTATTGTTCATTTCACTATAGAAAACTATTCTACTTTGCTTCTCTTCAAATTTATACAACAATTTAAACCAAAACTTCTAAACTACTCCATTCAACTTTACCTTGACTTTTTATTGGCATTGTCCTCATTATTATTGCTATTATCCTGGTTTCCATCGTGACCACCCTCAGCCATACTGTTGCTATCACTACCATCCAAACTTTTCGAAAATGTTCGTGTTTGTTGTCGTTTATTTGCAAAGTCGGATATTTTCTGACCTAGACTACTATCAGATAGACTCTCTGAGTCCGGTGTACAGTACGATCTACTTATGGGCTCTTCCAGTAAAAGTTTGAAAATGTTCGATGATGACGTCGACATAAACTTCTTCTGCAAGAAACCAAAAGTTTACATAAAATATTTTAAACTTGATAAATTTCAATTGAATTTATATTTACATTTTGCCATAGTTTATCTTCGTTCATCACTTGCTCCGAAAATTTGACACAATTCTTTAAACTTTGTGCTAACTTTTCGTCTGCGGACATTGGTCTTTTCTTGAGAAAGGATTTGGTTGAGTGTGCATTGTGTAAAATGTTGGCCGAACAGGGTCGTTTCACTACTGGATAGTTGACGGATGTTGTTTTAGGTTTGTGGCGAATGGCCAAATTAATCTAAGGAAAATTTATATTTTTTAATCTTAATTTAAATCGAATTAAATAAATTTTATACCTGGGATCCACGTAAATTCAAATCCATCCAAAGATGATGCGTGCCTTGGAACACAGTCGGCTATATAGGGTCTGCAAAAACGTATTTGAGTCAGAGCAGGACAAATGTTTGGCACTTTGGTAACTAAACAACACCTGACAGCTGCGGTAGCAAGGATTGCTTCATAAATTTGGTGTACCTGTGTACATTGCACCCTCTTGCATTTGTGGGCGGTGAATGGTCAACATTTTTCCAGTATGGGCACTGGCACTATCGATTAAACTGATAATGGTTGTGAGCAGTGCCGGATTAAGCCAGCGCGGGGCCCGTGGCAAATGACAAGTGCGGGGCCCCTTGAAATGCATTAAATTAATGTTTGAAACCTGGAGCCTGGATTAACCCAACTAATAATTGTCGCAACTCATCCGAATTTTCTAAAATCCTATCTATCTTTACTAGAAAGGGAAGATTAATAGAAGTTTATTGAAAGTAACAATTGAAAAAGATTAGACGCGTTGAATGCTACTGAAGAAAGCAGCACAATGCATTTTAAATGGATGACGTCAATATAGATTTTGCTCCCGCCTATTTAAAATGCATTGGGCCGCTGCTGCGGTTGCTATTTCCATTCTATTTCTATCATAAGACAAGTTAAATTTATTCAACTCAACAAATATATTATAACATAGCTCCAATTTAAGCCGAGACGAAGCTTGGAAAATGAAGAAGAATTTGTACCATTACACTATGCACTTAGCTCCAGTTAAAGACGAGACGAACCTTAGAAAATGAAGAACGCTTTGTATCGTTTCACTATGGACTGAACTCAATAGCGTTAAGTGGTTGAAACACTTACCAACTGTATCCTTGCAAAACGTTATTTCGCTTTATCACGTTTTTTTCCTTTTATTTCCACATGTCCACCATTGGGACATCGAGCTGGTGATGCAGCCCCGGGGTTGGGTTCCTGAAGGTGAGTGCATTCACCTGATGGAGAAATCCCCATCTGACAATAAGACCTTGTCAGTAAAACGCCGAAGGTCCAAACCGCCCGAAGGACCGGGAGATAAGGCCGTAATGGCTAGGTGCTCCCCTGGCGGTATACCCCGTAGATGGTATCTATGTCCACCATTGGGTACTGTTGCTACGCAAATGGCAGAGTTCGTGGTCGTGCAACGGCACGTCAGAGCACACGACTGGACCGAACAATTTGTGTTTACGGCGGCTATTGATGTATGAGAATAGTGTCATAGTAATTATTTCCCATACCGAACGCAGCCCACTGTCAAGAATGTATTATTAGTCAAGGAGGCCGTGTACCTCTGACGTCACATTAACCAACGGCCGAGTACATTACCGCCCCCCAGGGTAAAGGAGGTACCATTTTTAATGCAATTTTATTCGCCTTCACTAAATCTATAAACGCATAATTTTGACGAAAACCCATAGTCCTTCGCCTTCCATTACCTTATTTTTTGGGTTATGACTCCATCTTCGCTTGCAACAAATCACATAAACGATCGCTCTTCTAGAGTACCCTATCTTTCGAATGAATTTTTGACGTTCGTCCAAACCGTCGAACACTTTTGAATTACATGATAGAGGATTTTCGTTTCGTGTGCTCGAAAAACGAAAGTCCTATTACTTTCGAAAAGAAGCTATTCGTTTTCGAGTTACATGATACCTCTTTGGCTATTTCGAAAGCAATTCCTTTCGAATTGAATTACATGATCGGCCCCAGTTCATTTCCCAGGTCCGGATATGAACTTACGTTAATTCCGCCTCTCTCTAAGATATCTTCTGCCGATGAAATCATCAACTCCCGAAGTATACCAAATACACTATTTAGTTGATTATAAGCTTCCATGCGTCTAGTTAGTGCAGAAAGTATATTATCAATTGTGATAATAAAGACATTGACTTCAAAGGTTTAGGCAAGTCCTTGACTGTCAACAATTTCATAGGGGATTGAGGAGCCACTGAAATGGTCATAATTTGTGTTCCGCTTTCGGTTTTGATCGATTGGTATTCTTCACAACCAATTAGATCTATGGCTTTTGATTCTTTATCTATGTATGCGAGCCGCATTGCTTGTACGTAGCAATGTATAATGACTTATACAGAGCCTATCCCGTATTAAGGTCTTGATCAGTCGACTGTAATGAAGCGTTAGTCGCTTGTAAGCGTTCTAAAATGTCATTCCATTCTGCCATCAATATTTCTGTTTCTTGCCTCTTCATTTTGGAAGCTAGTGCGTAAGCTTGATTACGACACTCAGCTTTTGATCTTGGTTATTGCATAAGTCACCCAAAAATCGTTTGATAATGGGAAAACCACCTAAAAGTTCCATCGTGCAGAGATTGATATTTTCGAACCAGTATCTTGTATGACCTTCGTGAAAATACCCCACCGATAGGTTGAAGGATAAAAAAAAAAAATAAAAATGAATATAAATTTTCAACGAAAGTAACGGAAATTTATGCTTTTATCCAAAATTCTGCAGCTTATTTATTTTTTTGAGGCAAGCGCGGGGCCCTCCTAAGCGCGGGGCCTGTGGCATTTGCCACCTTCTGCCACGTGGTTAATCCGGCACTGGTTGTGAGTTACAAGAAGTATGGGGAATAAATGAAGCAGTGAGTGTTTATGATGAAGATATCAAAGTGGTAAACATTGTTTAGATTTAAGGATTTAGTATTATATGAATATTGGATGAAAATAATATTTAAGGAAGAGAAGAGTTGAAAATAAGTGGCAAATGAAAATAAATTTATGTATTTTTGCAAATGTACTTTTTATGAAAGGACATCATACATACTGGGTGTCCCGAAAGTCAACGATATGCCAAGAGAGGACTTGGATACGTTTCATATTAGTTAAAAAAGTTAAATGTTAATTTCTACAGTTCTTTCATCGAAAAATGAAAAGAAAGTGTACACTGAGAGAAAAATACGCTAGTAATAAAAATAAAATATGTACATTCCATTTAAACGTTTTAAATAAAAAATAAATAACAGGCGCGACAATCCAGCATTGGACTAAGGCCGCAGGATGTGTTAGTGACATCCTATTTCCAAGATCTTATCTGCTTTTTGTTGAGGTAATGAGATCAGCATCACGCTCAGCAGTGTTATTTATCCCCATAAATGGGTACTCGTTTAACATCTGAGTGAGATCATAGTCCGTCACAAGCTCGTGAGTTCGAAAAACACCATGATCCACGGTGAGATTCAACCTCATGACCCTGTGCACCGAAGGTGCGCGCACTAACCGCTAGACCAGCCAGACTACAGACTATTTAAACGTTTTGCGCGTTTGATTTTGCTGAAAATTATACCCTAGACCCAAAACTATAATAGTGAATTTAAATTGTTTTAGTTCTACATTTCGCACTGTAACTCTTGATAGAATAGACCTAGAGTCATAAAATGTTATCCACATATTGTTAACAAAATTCTTCTGATTTGAACCAAAAATTAAATAGCTCCGACTATCGACACCCCCCTGAACAACTGCACTCGTAGTATGATTCAGTTGTCAGCCACACTACTTCCTAGTCGATTTTTTGCAAATTATTTTTTTTCTGAAGAAAATGTAAACGAAGTTTTTTTTGCAGTGGCAAGTTTTAAACATTTCCCTGAGAATCTCTAGAATTTTTAGTTTCATAAAGCTTAACTGCAAATAAAATGTACAAAATTATGTTATATGCGAATTTCAGCGAAATTCGAACCGCAACTAGATGTGAGCTCCTAAACTATCTAGCTGCGAATCTAGTGAAAAAAATTTACTAGAACTCCAGCAATTTTTTTCGATAGAAATCTAGTAAAATAAATTGATAATCTAGGACCTAATAACTAGAATTCTAGTGAACCAGTTAGCAGTATTTCAGTGATTATCTAGTGAAGTTTACTAGATTTCGTTAGATTTTATTAGATCATCTAGTTAATTTGATAGTCTAATCCAAGTGCATTCAGCGAGCACATATTGGGATATGCTACATATCCCCACCACGAGAAATTGGAAAACTGCTAAGTTTGTGTTCGCTGAATGGATATACTATACGAAATGTCAGTTCTCTCTAATCAGCTGATACTTCCGCAGACATTGCGGCAATCAAAAAACCTAAAACTGCAACTTTCCTTTCAAAATACTTACTCTCATCGCACAATATGATTACTATAACATTCACTTAAACCTGGCTCAGAAATGACATTTTTTCAGCTGAACTGCGAAGAAACAATTTCCAGTATTGATGGTCGAGCAGCTGTGCGTGACAGTTGATCGAGCAGTCCAAGTAGCAGCTACACATCTAAATGTAAGCATTTCAATTCAACGCTACATAGGGGAAACTTTTGATACATCTCATGTGGACCGATTAGCGGGTGAGTGGGACGCGGGCAGAGAACTCTTTCCAGTTGGTTTTTCCAATATGTACTCTCTGAATGCACTCATTATCTAGTAAATTGTACTAGATTTCATTAGACTTAACTACATAATCCAGTTAATTGGATAAATTATATTTTATTCCATTCGTTTCAAAAACCATATGATTATCATAGCAGAACATACAGAGGAAATTTTCATTGACGATTTTGACTACTTACCTCAAATTCACAGACAGAAACTCAACAACAAACTGGCAACTAATCAACTGGCCAAATCGAATATATGGGAGAAAACTATTAAGAACTGTTTTCTACTAAAAATGAATAGTATATTAGTAAAATATACTGCTTTTCTAGGAATATATCACTTATTTGCTGAGAATCTAGTAAAATTGAACTGGATATCTCGGTCTTATTCGAGACTCGATCGATTTTACATTCAATCTAGTTAAAAATAGAAAATAGAAGATACCAGTTCTACTTTTTCAGAATCGTTAGACAAATAGTGATTTTATGCACTAGAATCAGCCTTGTAAACTTGTAGACTTACAGAGTAGTTATAATGCATCAACCGCAGCATGTCCAATGCATTTTAAATGGGTGACATTATGCAGCAAATGGCTTATGCTGTTATTTGATAAAAATGTATTATTATCAACTGGTGATCATTTGGTAACCCAGGTGGGATCGAACAAAGAACATACATATTGAAGAGTTTTATACTCAGTACATTAGGTATACATTTTTGCCTCAATTGTTGTATAGTCACGGTGAAGTTCGTATTGAATCAATTCAGCATTCTCAACCGCCGTCATTGGAGTCATGTGGGTCCCGTGGGTGCAATGGGTGGCTGCGACGGGAGAAGGACTTAAAAGAACGAGCCTCAGTGATTCCAAGCTTCCAGCACACAGTAAAGGTGGAGAACGCTCATCGAATGGACCGAGCCAGATTGCGTGGAGGAGAGTTCGCTAGATTTACTCCGTAGATGAGGATGTCCACCAGCTGCTGGGCTTCCGTAGCTGGAGGACAAGGTCGAGTAACCGCAACATTTGGAGGTCAACGATACAGTCAAAGCCCGGTGTCGGGCCGTCTTCCCAAATTGAAGATGATGAAAGGTGACAAAGTATACAAAATAATTTTTTTCATCCTTGTTTGACACCAATATTTGTATCTAGACGTTATTGTTTTTGTATGCATTAGAGAAGAGATAAGAAACTAGGGGGGTTCGCCTCCTGCTCGCTTCGCTCGCCAACCCCCGCGGCCGATGCTAATTTCGGGCGCGGCCGAAATTTGGATACCCTTCGCTTGGGCTGTTTTTTCGATCGTACCTATGACTTGTATTTAATCCCCCTCCTCATTCTTTTTCTTCCGTCTTGACAAAAGTTTTGGGCTTGGTTGAAATAAGTGGGCAAATCAAAATATTTACTCGGAAATTTTATTGGGGTGCATGACCCCACAGTACGATTCCATTCGTTTTTAACTTTTTTGTTGCTTTGGTAAAGACACATTAATTCAAGGTTTTGTGAAATTGGTGCAACAATAATGTTTCTTAGAAGAACCAAAATGGGGGTTGGGTTTGTATGGCCACCCCATGACCCCATGGACAGATTTGATCAATTCTTAGATATGTTTTGTGTCATCAAGAGAAACACGTTTGTGTGTAATTTTGTGGAAATTGGTGCACAAATAAAAAAGTTTTTCTTAGAAGAACCTAATTTGGGGGGTTGGATTTGTATGGGAGCCCCATGACCCCATGCTCCGATTTTATCCATTCTTACATATGTTTTGTGTCAACAATAGAAATACTACATTTGTGTGAAATTTGGTTGAAATTGGTAAACAAATAAAAAAGTTTTTCTTAGAAGAACCTAATTTGGGGGGTTAACTTTGTATGGCAGCCCCATGACCCCATGGTCCGATTTGATCCATTCTTGCATATATTTTGTGTTATCTATAGAAACACATTTGTGTGAAATTTGGTTGAAATTGGTACACAAATAAAAAAGTTTTTCTTAGAAGAACTCAAATTGGGGAGCTAGGTTTTTATGGCAGCCCCATGACCCAGTGATCCAATTTGGGTGAATCAAACATACAAACAGCCTGCAACAATAAGAACGCCATCTACTCAGCTCAGCTGTACGATGATGGTGGGGATCTTGCATAAATTGTTCGAGGGACACGGGTTGCCCGTACAGCTGAGCTGAGTAGATGGCGTTGGTTGAGTGAAGATGACGTCACAACTAATCTCTTTTTCCTTAATAATTCCTGTATCCTTCCGTTTCCAGGATGAACAAACGCCCTACAAAATGAACAAACGTCTGGCTTTCGATTGATACCAAACCAAAAATGACTGGCTAAGTTCACACTCACAATTTTAAAGTTGCTATAATTAAATAATCAGAGAAGAACAAACAATATTAATTGGCGAACAATCAAGAACAAACGTAGCCGCTGTAGAACAAACGGTTCACCGAGCAAAAGGACCTAATTTCAAAAAAATGACTGGCTAACTTCACACAGCCCTATCAATCTTAAAACGAAATTTAAGTGAAAAACTAGTTTTGAAATTACTGTTAAGTTTGGATACCTGTATCTTGGCGTCAACATTAACATTTGAAACTGCGGAGAATTCAACAGAAGGAGTCCTAATACGCGTCCGTTGGGAATCACAACATTATGAATCGATTTTCGGTGCGTTTATTCGATACTTCCGGGCACCCTGTGCAGAATAATGTTGATGGTAGTCGTACAATCTGAAGCCGTGGTTTTATGTAAATAAAAGTACGTCGGAACTTTTTGCACGGGTAAGAATATCACCATCACCAATCATCTGAACATTTCTTTGAGTCTCGTGAGTATATAAAACGTAAAGTACCTGTACGCAGAACAGGTTGGCCTTGGCGGTTGTCTTTAGTTGGTAGCAGCTAGCAGGTCGGACTATGACGTAATTTTCTTCGGCTAAGAAAAGCTGAATCGTTGACGACACATATTTCTTATTGATTCTTACCACACTCCATGTGGAACCTACTAATTTATTCTATTTTTTACGAGATTGTTTTTTCTATTTCGAGTGTTCTCCATAAGCGAATTTAGTTGAGTTTAACCGAAAAAATGTGATATTGTGAAAGATAGACATCTTCATCATTATTACGTTTTTAGGTTAAGCCTATGGTGTTTACATCCTATAACGACAATATGTAATAATCAAATCTTCAAATTACCGAAACAAGACGATAAAATGTCGAAAGAAATGAAATCAAGTTGGAAAACATGTTTTCCCGATTTCAATTTCAAACAAAAATCATCATCGTTTTGGTCAAATCTGTGCATTTTTGCCGTTGGCGAATAATGCCTATATCCTGTTCGCCCATTCATTATAGTCAGGCGTCGAATAATATATTGCTGCGAATGCGAACAAGACTTTTTTTTTATAGCGTACACTTACACACTTTACAGCCTTGGGGAAAAGTTCAAGTCAAGTCTAATTTCTTTTTATCCAATCCAATTCCCACTCATCAACATTTTATATGTTAATGTCCCGGCCATAAACCTGATAAGAGGAGATAACTCTTTTCATCATTTGTCTTATTAAATGAATAAGTACACACATACGCGAATAAAGAGCATGTGTGTACAT
Organism: Microchrysa polita; assembly: GCA_949715475.1. Classification (NCBI taxonomy): domain Eukaryota; kingdom Metazoa; phylum Arthropoda; class Insecta; order Diptera; family Stratiomyidae; genus Microchrysa; species Microchrysa polita. The sequence goes on along the minus strand of OX454415.1, from coordinate 124,076,778 downwards.
AACATTACTTGCATATAAGCACGTTTTATTTTATTTATTCACTAATCCGTCGAAAACTTCTTTGCCTGGTGCAATGAGAACCAAAACGAGAACTATGCATTGAAGAAATTTGCATTGCATTTTTTTTTGCTCTGATGTTTGCATACATATGTATAGTGATCGGAACTCTTATCCAGCCAGTGGCGTACAGATTTGTTTATACTTTATACTTAGATAGATTCAATTAAAAATAATAGAAATAACTCTTCATCATTTCAAATTTCATAGGAAATCCCTGCATATTGGCTTGGATTTTGCTTTCTAATTACTCGTATCCGTCGTGCTTCCTGATAAAATTTTAATTTCCAACAGGGACCTATTTCGCTGCCGTTTAGCATCTTCAATGATGACGATATTTAACCTTTTCATTACTGAATTTTCAAATATTTAACTTCCATAAAAATGAAACGTTACGTTAAGAAACAAATTGTTTTTCGAAAAATATCAGACACGTTTTTTTTACATGCAATTAAAGAAGTCGTTGTCATTTTGCATTTACTGTAATTGCAATATTTATCAAATTTTCTCTTTGAACTGTAATGTCGCACACACATGGTCAATCCGAATCCATTTTTTGGAATCTCCGTGTGTATGCGGCATAACAGCAACAAAATATCTATTACCTACATCTCAACCCGAAAAATATTTTTTTTTTATCATTACGTCAAACTTAACCCTCGGATGCTTCAGGTAAATTTTACATACGTAAATGGTTCAGTGGGGTCTGACAGACCCCAAGGCAAAAGTCGCTCTGCAACTTAAATTTTTGCTTTTTTGGCACATTTGTTTGAACTAGAAGTAACGGTGAAGCCTTTTGATTAAGTAGTATATAAAAAAGTGGAATTCGGACACTACCTTTTAGTATGTGGAAGAAAAAATTAGGTGGTGTCAAATTTGAGGGTAATTTGAACTTATCACAAATAAATCAATATAAAAACTAATATTTTTACAAAATTGTGTTTTTATTAGTCAAAACGTATTTAATACTTATTAGCAAAGATAAGTACATCAAAATTCTTTAGCTAAGGTCAATATTTTTTCTTAAATCGGTATCCAAGATTAGTCAATATTTAGAGCATTCTTCGCAGCCTTTTCCTCGATGGTCTTCGCAAATTGGCTTTTTTCAAACTTATTGTAAGTTGTACTACATGCTACAACTCACTAATAACTTCTTATATTAATATGCATCTTGGGGTGTCATCAATTTAATTTAATTTAATTTTTCTTATTACGATTATATTATTATTAACTTGATTTGGAAATTTGTTTATTTGATCTGGCAATGAATTCATTTGATTTACTATTTTGGCATGCAAATATATTTACTCGATTTGGAAATTTATTTATTTGAGTTCTGAATTTATTTTTTTGATTTGAAAAATTTTTTTTTTATTTTAAAATTATTTTTTATTTTTTTTTTTCGTTTTTTTGCTATTATTTCAAAAACGGTAAGATATACAGAAAAATGGTCTGTGGGCGAAAAAAAAAACTACATTAAATTACCTTTCCAACGATATAAAACATATTAGAGTTTAATTAAATATTTCGGCGTTAGACTAGAAAATAAATTAGAATATTTTTTTTATTTAAGGTAAACATTGAGTCGCTCCGGTCAAGGACTCCCATTATCCCCCCATTTAAATTTGTCAAAACGGCATATGTCAATAACTCCCCCCAAAATTTGAGCAGAGTGCTAAATTTTGGTTTGTTGCGATTTGAGGTCATAGTCACCCCACCCACCAAAAATAAGCTCATACGGATAGAAACTAAGGGTATCTGCTATACAAAGTGACCCATCAGGAGTTTGTTCTACGTATACGTAGAACCAACCTTCTCAATCAACTAAAACTTCAACTAATTCAATAAGCTGAAAATGATAACTTATTTATTCTCCGTTTTCGACCCTTCATCAAGCATTTTTAACTTATCATTAAATTGAATACTACTCATTTTATAAACTGTAGAACAAAGTTGTCTTGGGTCACTTTGTATGGGAGGTACCCTTAGTTTTTATCCGAATGAGCTGATTTTTGGTTGGTGGGATGGCTATGACCTCCAATCGCAACAAACCAACTGCTCTAATTTTGGGGAGAGTTATGGACATGCCGTTTTGACAAATTTAAATGGGGGGATAATGGGGGTCCTTGACCGGAGCGACTCAGTGCTTACCTTCAAATACCTTGAACTTATTGTGAATACTTATACAAAATTTTTACGGCTGAACTAGCATTCTTTCAAAAGTTATGGAGCTTTTAAAAAAGGTCTTCTAGCCTAACGCCGAAATATTCAATAAAACTCTAATGTGTTTTATATCATTAGAGGTATTTTTATGTAGTTTTTTTCTTTCTCAGACTATTTTTCTGTATCTCCTACCGTTTTTGAAATAATAGCAAAAACCGGAAAAATATTTAAAATTTTATTTTTAATCGAATTTACACCACGCAACGCTTTGCAATCCCATTTAAACGTACTTTTCGCAATAGTGTAAATTTTGATGCTATTGGTATAGTGTTATGCAACAGGAACGTTGCTGATTAATTAATTTTAAGCATCTAATAATTTTGAAATTTCGTATTCATTGCCCCCTTTTATCCGACGCCCCTACTACGAAGTTACAGCATTAAGCTGCGCATGTGCATGATTTTGTTTACAATTAATTTTCCATTTAAAATTCGTATGAGAAATGTCATCGAAGTTACAAAATCAAGTTACCATAGAGAATATTTAGGTTCCGAAAAAAAAGTCGCATATCTAGTGTATTTTGCGGTTATTTGCATTTCCTTTTTAGATTTTCTTATTCATTGCACCATCCCCAACCATAATCCATAGAAAATTTCCGATGTAGGATTTTTGCCGTTCGATGGCCATATTTTGGCCTAATTTTCTTAGTCTAATTATTCCATCATTCTTTTTGTTTGTGTATGAACATTGTTATCTATTTCTACTGAGTTAATTGAACGACAACCAAAAGCAACTTGATCTTCAGGACTTTCTTCGAGTGTGTCTAAATAAATAATTTTGATAATAAAGCAAATAGATAATAATATCTGACCTGAGTAAGGAATAAGGACATACATCACCGACTAACTGATATGATGACGATACGTCTGATAGAGGCAACCTGGCCGTGTCTAAATCTATTGCTTCTGTAATTTCAACGTCGACTCCCACAAGCATTAAGTTCAGGGTCGTCGTCAGTGTCCAATAATTTAAATGGTTCACCGCCGGTTTTGATGGCTTCTTTTTTTAAGCACTTAACACCGATTTTCTTTTTGCTTTAATATTCTCCCATATTTTTTTCAGTTGGGCATGTGTGCTTTTTAATGAAAAGAGAAAAAATAAGTCCGTATTTTCCTCTAAAATAAAACATAAGTATCAATGTGAACTTGCCTCGAGCATTAAACTCATTCGAAATATCTTCCCATGCAGCTTCCTTTTTGAGGATTGTAACCGCGTTCGATATCTTATTTTCAATAACGTCCCGTCGTTTAAAAACTAACTCGCGAAGAACTGATTTTTCCTCCTCAGGAAAATACTGGGCAAAGGGCCCATTTCGGTATTTCTAGCTTAATCTTTTTTCAAGTTGTGTATTGATTAATTTATTAATTTAATTTAAGTGATGTGATGTATTTTTCAACACCTGTCTAATAAATTTGTAGATTTTAATATGTATTAATGTTTTTCGCTTATTATGATGTCAAATTAAGGAAATACTAAGGGAATCCTTATTCCTTAAGTAAGGACTATGAATTCCGCCCTTAAACTCATTTATTTTAAATGCATTGAATTTCTAGTACATGGAATGCGCATACAATAGCCCTAATCGACTCCCAAGTAACAATTCGTGTGCTTTAAAGAAGCACTTCATCCAGTAGCAATCATATAGTAACACCAAATCCGTTTATCGTGTGACATCGCTTATATAAGTATTTTGATCCGATAAAAACTTCTTAAAACACTTTTCGAAAAGTTTATAAAGTTCTTATATAATCAATTCACGACTACATCCAATAAGACTTGGATAACACTTCTCTAAACGTTAACCTAAAAAGATGCTCCATTAAATACTTCTTTGTAGTCTTTATTGAATGACATTTACACACATGCAATAGTCTGACTCGAAATCAACACACACACATGCATATAATCTTCTATAACACAGTCGGTTTCATATTTATAGTGTGACATTCCTGTTATCATCCAATAAATTGTTCAGCGTAGTTTTAAAGAAGGATGGATTTTATGATTTTGTAAGAATTGGCACTTATGAAGTGCTCTGGAATATCACGATTCTTGAATTGAATTCATTGAAATATTGCATGAAACCAACATTTCCTCACTCATTGAATCAATTAAGATAATCTCATCGCAGAAAATGTCTGCATTTTATTGATGAATGTGTGGATTTATTCAACTTCAACTGATTGACATATAAAGAAGAAGGTGCAATGGAGAAGAGTCGATAAAGAAGTGTTGAGCACTTGTAGTGTTTACGAGCAATGTTAACTATATGTGAGGTTGGCCGAGTGGTTAGGGCGTCGGACTGGCGTACGACAGTCGCTGGTTCGACGCTGGCTGGGGGAATTATTTTTTTTTTCACGAGAAAATGACAGAAAATGATGACATAACACATGATGTATGTCTTTTTCAAAGCTTAGTTCAGTGCTACAATAAGGTGCAATTGGATCAAAAAACGGCGCCAAACGCCATTATTGGACTATTATTCAGAGTTTATACCCTGTAAAGTGCCCCTATTATCGTTAGAAGAAAATATTCTATGAAATATTATAGGGATGAAATTGTTACTTGGGCTGGATCATTGATCCTGTCCAAGTCGAATGAAATTGGATCAAAATTTCCCAAATCGGTAACAGCTGACTATCGTGTCATCTGGCCCCAACGCGATATTCTAAATTATAAATTGCATTTGTAATTATGCACCGTGCGAGATACAATTAAAAGGATAAGTAGCAAGAAATATTAAAATGACTAACTCTGAATAAAGTTTACAAACCAAAAATACTGAATAACAAAATGACATACGGGTAATTTTAGGGAAATTGTTCGCGGAGACATCTAGGGGATTAGTTTGGCAGATGATCCAAGTCATACCCTGGATCAACTTCCAGGATTATAATTTTGTATGGGATTTCCAAAAAATCTGGAAATGATCCAGTGAGTCGAATAGGGCTATTAGCTGGGTATGACTTGGATCATCTGCCAAACTAATCCCCTAGATGTATCCGCGAACAATTTCCCTGAAATTTCCCGTATGTCATTTTGTTATTTAGTATTTTTGGTTTGTAAACTTTATTCAGAGTTCATCATTTTAATATTTCTTGAGACTTTTCCTTTTAATTGTATCTCGAAGGGTGCATAATTACAAATGCAATTTGTAATTCAGAATATCGCATTGGAGACAGATGACACGATAGTCAGCTGTTACCGATTTGGGAAATTTTGATCCGATTTCATTCGACTTGGACAGGATCAATGTCCGCTTCAGTCGAATAGGGCTAGTATGAAAATGTCATCAAAAAGTGGCTCCAACATCTGGGTAAACATTTTCATTTTCAAAAATGTATAATAGTTAGCGAGTTGTTTAATGTCACTATCAGAAATTTGTCAGATTTAATGTCATTTGTCATATTAGCGTCATTTCTAGCATTCACTGTTAAAGTAGTGGTTTTATGGGCCATTTTACGGTGAAAAGTCGAGCAATTAGCGATGACGGTTGCGCGGTCTCACATTGTGTCGATATGTAAAATTTCGATAGTGAAAAAGTTTGATTCAGGATTCAGGCACGGGACTCGCAAGTTCCTGAAGGAGATTACTCAACAGCAATTTTGGCATGTAGGGCAATCTGTTTTGGCGTGACGGAATTTGTTTCCGTTTTACAAGATTAGGTAGAGAGTCCCCATAGCTTAGCGCCCCACCATCCCTATCGCCTGAAGAGACTAGGCTCCCGACTCCCGAGAGCCATAAGAGCGACACTAGCCCGCAGCTTAAGTCGAAATTTTGTTCATGCCTCAATTGCTACCTACATATACATACATACATATGTATATCTATGTATGTATCTCTAATAGACCCGGAAATTCATAACATTTGTCCGGGCTGCGGTGGTGCGCCTCGCGATGTGGGCCACCTGTTCCGATGCCCCGCTGCACCCACTATTCACACTCCGAGGGCGTTATGGGACTATTGCAGTTGCTACGTTCATGTCGCTTGAGATTATAGGGATGAATAGACCTCGCGAGTGAAATCTTTGTCCACTGCGATTTTCTCAATGATAATGTACACTTACTGTCGTGGAATATGTGGCAAATGCTGGGGAATCGGAATTTCAGAAGCTACCTTCCGAAAACGTTTCACTTCATCGTTGAAAATATCTTATGACCGGGGAATCGAAAACGAATACATAAAATGGCCGTGAAAAAATACGGAACCGTTTTCTAATTGATGCTTATGGAGTTTTCCAGCAATTGATACATATTCCACGACACTAAGTATACATTTTCATTGCGAAAATCGCCGCGGACAAAAATTTCACTCGCGAGGTCTATCCATCCCTTATAGGCTAGAACAGAACGACGACGAAACGCGAGCCACGACCCATATACAACCTCATTACAAAGTTTTTTTCTTACATAACATATCCCAGTTAAATTCGAGATATGTAAAAATATATCTGCAATTTTTACTGCCGTTTCTCTTTGCTCGCATGAATCTATTGTTAATAACACTATGCGTCGAGTATAGTTTAATTTACGGTTCAGTAAATTAGATCCAAAGCGTCGCTTTGAACGAGATTCAACTCTTTTCATCTTTTATGTACATTTTACACACATATAAATTTATATACACATATCGGTCAGATATGATTCTGTTTTGTGCAGCCTCCTAGATTTATCAATTGTATGCATCCAATACATTGGCTATGTCCACACATGTGCGCTTTCGTCTTCACTTTCGTCTTCAAGCTCCGTGTCCACTTTCAATATTGAACGTGTCATTGATTGCGTCAAGTGAACAGAAGAGATCAATGCCTCATTCTATCCACATCTGTTCATTATTTATCGTTAAATATGTGTCAAGGCTTTGGTCAGGACGGGTAAATGATAAATTCTTTCATGAATTGTATGAATAGATGATGTGTTGTTATAATTTAACATTAGCAATCGCGTTCAAGAATGAATGCGTTTCTTCAATAGCGCAGGCATCTCAAGTTTCAATTGTCAAAATGATGAAGACGAACGGAAATTGAAACTGTCTGGACAGGCACATTCACTAATTGGAATATGCATCTCCTGATGGTTTGTTACATCACGCTCTGTAATTTCATTGAGTGTGAAGTGCAGGTCAATAGGCTATGCAATGTGAAGGTCAATTAGCGCCTTGATGACTGTAATAATTCGATACGGGGATGTGGGACCACACCTCAATTTCGGCTCCAAACTTTCTAATCTTTTCTGGAGGAGCTCATAATATTTTTTTTCTTATTCAGATTGCCCTGTAATTCCTGAAAATACTACGCCTTTGGAATCTTCAATGGGTGGTTCCGCTCAAGATGGATATTATGTATATTTGTTGGGGCTATGTATGTTAAGTTTGTCCACTGAATATTTTTCGTACCCATCGTGTCAACACCGTGTGGGTCGATTTTCAGATACATATTCTGTACTGGGCTAGTTAGTTGACTAGAGCTCTATCTATCTGCTATGTTCACTGTTCAGATCTGAGATGTTTAAGTGAACTTCGTCTTCGTCTGTGCTCAGTTTCAGTCATTTCATTTCTGTTGTGTTGTGGAGCAACTTTATAGCATTCTCTGTCCGTCCATTCGTTGCTAATCGATATAGATTCCCGACTTCTCGTCGCGTCACCATCAAAGATACATTCATTCGTTCGTTTCGTTGCCGAGGTGTTTTCTACACGTCCCAGAAATATACTAGATTCGCGTCGAACGTCTTGAAGAGAACAGCACACACAGCTCAGCTCAGCTGAACTCTAGCGAAAAATAATCTGTTTTAGTACGTTGTAGGATTCGGTGGACATTTATAGGTGTAGTGCAGTGTAATTTACTGAATTGTGATAACCCTTGACCTATACCACATTGGAATAAATACCCAAAAAGTGCAGCACTTAATCGGCTCCCGAATTTGGATTACATACTCGTATTCTTGAATATTTGAAGATCATCAAAAGTTAGACGCAATCATGTTCAGCGGATTTACAGGTAAATTTATATGCGATCCTAAAGTAATATGGTGAAATATTCATCTGAATGGAGGAAAAATAGAATAGCATTTCTATTTCTAGACATCTTAAGAATTATATAGAAATTTCGTAAAAGTTCTTAGTCGAAATATAAACATAGGGAGTGTTCGTCAAGGTCGCCTACTGGGGGCCAGCTTGTTTCCATGTGGTATTTTTGTAAATGCGCAGTTGATTTCGTGAAAATGCAGCAGTGGAAATTGCCATAAACTACTGGGCATAATGTACTATAGTCGCAATTTAGTTATGAAAGTATTGTCGATATCCTTTTGGAATTGGCGATTTCACTTAATCGATTGTGGAATATATTATGTAGTAGGTCAGGTAGACTAGAATATCCTTGGTCTCTGTAGCATATGGTAAAACAGGTACGATAAAGACTAGTTTTTTGTATGTGGAAGATAGTTTAAATTTTAATTAAAAGCCAACTTTAAATTAAAAAATATGTAAAATGTTATCTATGAATTAAAAAAAAAGACTAACCAATCATTTTAAACTTCTTTTTGCTAAAAACATGCAGATGGCACTAAATGTAAGTATGGTAAAAAATGTGTACCCTAGTAGAAGTTAGAACATGACCAATAAATTATATAGATTACATAGACATAAACGATTCATATTCTTTATATATGTACACTCGTGCAATTGAACGACAAATTAGGTGTGAAATGCCTTTAATTAATTAGTTAATTATAGTTTAAATAGAGCGATGAGCTCTATAATGCATTTTGTGAACAATGACTCATTTTTGTCCTTCGAGTATTATTCGCAGTATTTAGTGCATTATTCAAACCTTGCGCGTTTAGTGCATTATTCAAACCTTGCACGATCGTTATATTTTTACATACGCAAATAATGTAGCTAATTTATCATCCATCCATGAAGAAAAAAACAGAGCATACAATAAAATATTCACAATGATTTCTAATAAAATACATTTTAATATACATAATGTGCATTCATAGTTAGACATTGTTCATTGCGGCGATTACTTTCCAAAACTTTCATTAATTTCGCTTTTTTAAATACATAAAAATAAAAAGTTAAAATTGCTTATTAGTACGTACACATTTCGTATACATTTTGGTGATTGTTTCTCCACATACACAAACATTTATCTTAGGAGTGTAGAGTCGAATTCGACAATGTGGAGTGTACATATTTCCATTAGCGAAAATATGAAGTTACTTTCGATGGTAGCGCATTTAAAACATTTTTATGCTTAATGCACAATGTAAATGTGAATTAATATACAATTTAAATTCAGACTTTATATGGGAATTCAAACTTATGTTGGGAGTATGCCTTGTACATTATACGAGTACAACAAAGTAAAAACATAAATGTATGCATTCTGAGCTGACTTCTCGCACGTTGTAATAATAATAATAAATATTTCCATGTGTATCTCAGATAATGTAAAATCTAATAATATATGTACTTCTAATACTTGCGAAACAAGACACAATACCTCTTCTCTACTGTATTTAACATATTTATTGTAATAACATTTTTGTGGATACTACGTCATCGGTCGTGTCCGCGATGTTAATGCAAATCAGTGCTGCCAGGCATGCTGGGTGTCTGCCTCTCTAAAGGAAACTTAATTTCCCCCTAAAATGATGATAATCTCCCTAAATTGATATAAGGACAGAAAATAGCACGTTGGGCGCCAAATGTAATATGCGGACGAAGGGAGAAGCTGATTGGGTCATTGCATATCATTTCGGAGTGTATATAATGTTGCAATCCCTATATATTTCCTATCCGCACATGTACGGAAATTTTGGACCACGCCGAGATTGGATCTCCGGACCTCTATATTACTAGCATCGTAGAGTGCAACTCAACCAACTGAGCCACAGAGCGGGTCTAAACTCACTTTAAGAGTTAAAAAAAACTTTAAATTTACCGGATTTTCCCCGAAATTGGCAGCACTGAAAAATAATTTTCTTTTTATACTATCCTACTGTTCGTTGTTAGCATACAGACTGGTCAATAGCTGGAATAGATAGTTTTGATGGTCGGGCATGGTTTGCCGGTTTGTATAAAGAACCTCAAGCTACATCGTGTATAGTGTGCTCGGTGTAGATATCTACAGGCTTATAGATATGAATCCATCTCTTTTAGTAGTTCGCCATTAGCCTTGACTGGAATATGGAGGATGAATTTTAAATCGATTTCCAAGATTCTATACCAAACATACCGGTTTTATGGATATGTATAGTGTAGTAGTAGAATACATAAGAACACGCGAAAGTAATGTCGTGTGTGTGGGGGAAAATCGCGGGTCGTGTGTCGCGCAATTCAAGTATACCTACACTTTGATGGGTTTTTGCGCATTTTCCTCTGTTCGTATAATTTAGTGTATAGTTTTCAAGATGACTCACAGTGTTGCAGATGTTAAGTGGAGGGAAATGATGATTGTTTTCGTTTTTTTTTTGCACGCACGCGATGCGAATTCGATTTTGTTTGCTTTTAATTTAATTAACTATGTATGTATGTACATCGAGAACATTGCATTTCAGTTATACTGTTCTTTACCATACATTAGATACTTTCTCTAGAATAAATAACATGCACGGCATTTGAACCTAGGTCGCAGATGTGTGTTTGCCAAAAATCGCCCATTTTGGAAAGCTATATCTGGTTTGCCCAGCTGAGTTGTCGCTATTATGTATATGTATATTATATCTGGATGACGTTGGCTACATGCAGGGTTACCATATCGACCGGTGGGGCGTTCCCCTCACCAGTACCAAATTCAGGGGTAGCTTCTATGACGGCCCATTCGCTTCTTTATGGGTTCTATAAAATCCTTGGACTATCGCAGGTTTCTATTTAAGCGCAGTAAGGATATGTTTCGTTTCCTTGTCTGGCTGGTTTATTGAGGGTTTTAGTGGTGATTGTCTCGCGCAATTTCTGGTCAATTCGTGTTGGTACAGAATGTACACTAAGATTTTTTTTCGAGTAATGGAACCAGTATTAGGAGCAGTGGCTCCTAACGTTTTTCAGTCCGTGCCTCCTTTGCGAGGTTTGAAAAGTCTGAGCATAAGGTTGAGAAGCTCTGCTTGATTAGATGTTAAAACCAAAAATAGAGAAATGAGATACAAATGATTAAAAATGTGTTGTCATAATTTTGTTAATCCACGGATAGACTTAGCTCGCTATCAGCAGTGGAATATGTTTTCCCAGTAAATCTTCGGAAGCTACCTCATTCACCTACAATGGCATCAACATTTGATCTGTACCAGCATGAATATTTGATCTGTATGTCGCGTGCCTTGGTCTGCGTTGTAGGCCCGTTCTGGCAGTAATGTTTCAGCCTATTTCTACAGGTATCTCTATCTTGGATCGCGTCATTGACGAGACCAATGTGTTGTTTTTTCTTTTTTATTTGACACATCCAGCGGGGCCTCTGGCCTTGGCTCCATTAAATGAAACTTCCATTGATATCGCCTTCTTTGTAGGGTTCTCAGGCGGACCTTTGAACATGGCTATACCAATCTATTTGTCGCTCAGTTTTCAACCTAATTTATACTTAAAAAAAAAAAATATAGTCCCCATGAAATGCCCTTAACTTTAGGTTGAGTTTCACGTAACGAATCAGTGTATGTAATTTTTTTCGAATGTATACATTTGTCTCAAATACATTGAAGTTAAAACAATTGGTTGGCAAAAATCGCGTATCTTTGATATCTTGCAGGATTGTTGGGGGATGGTCCACTGATTACGCGAAAAAATTATCGATAAGTGTTAGGGGGAGTTGGGAAAAAAAGGAGAAAGGGAATTTTCTTCGGGTATTTCAAAAACTGTAGAAGATTCCGAAGAAATTTCTCGGGGTGAAATAAACTACATAAAATGTGGCTAAATTGCGGCCAATGTCCAAGTGAGCTGGATGACTTTGTTGGGAAGCACCATTAACATTTCTATATATTTATATTTCTATATATTTATATATTTCTTCAATAATCGAAAAATTAAACCCTTTCCTCAACTTCCGGACTCTCTATCGGCCAGGACCTTTTTTTCTCATAAACAGGAAACCATCTATAATAATCCGACATAAAATCAAAGATACACGATTTTCGACGCTGAACAGTTATATTTTGGATTAATTTTCCTGAGCTATTTTGGCAAGGCCACTGCACCCAGTAGAAAAACCGGTGTGTAAAATAACACCTTTCGGTGCCTCATGAAGTCCTGCAGGGTCAGCTCAGTGTGGAGAGAAACTGTAACAAGATTCTACCAAAAAATAGAATTTTGTTTCTATTAGCATATAATTAAGGCTCAAATTATAAGACGAGGCTCATCACTGTTTACATCATATTTTATAATGCTTACCTCACTTTTGGGATCCTAGTCAAACATTAACGCTTAGACGGTCGGACCGTACAGCACAGAATTAATTGTAGTGATGTTTATTACTCTAAATATGAATTTGATAAATACGTTAACGTAATACGTAATACGAAATTTCAAAGGAAAAACTCACGCTGGTAGAGTATTTAATCACGACGAAAAAAAAAAAATCACAACAATTTTGACTGTTTAAAGGATGTTAAATACGCGGAAACCACTCCATGCCTACTTGGGACCTGCAAAATTTTGTATACAGGGTGTCCGGAAACTGCCGCATAAACGCACCGGACTATGATTCCTCAGTTGATTTCCCGCAAACAAGTTGTACGAATAGGGGGTATATTCTTAACCCTTTAGCTGCTACAGGTGTATGAAGATTTGTGAAAAAATCATTTTCTTCCACGACTTAAAGCTCAATATCTCCAAAGCTAGACCATAGCTAGAATAGTGATATAAAATGATTATTACAGGCAACAAATTTACCAAAACCACATTAAAATGGGATAAGAGATTTGGTTTTTAGAGAGCTTCAAAGTCAAATTTGTGTGATTTTACCCAAAAACCATCTACTTTTCTATCTCAATTTTCTCTAACTTCTACCAAGGAGAGGTGCCTGTCCCTGTACGATTCTTTTAAAAATTGGCGCATAGTCTTACGATCATATCTATCTTACATCATTTCATTATAGCTCCATTATTTCTAACTGTTTTATTGCCATAAGTGCAGAAAACTAGGGTTAATTTTGGCTCGATTTCGACATAATTTGAATAGATTTTACCAAATTGCAGAATTTTAGGGGCAGTCTGAATTGAATTGTATTGAGTTCGAACTAAAATTAACCCTAGTTTTCTACACTTACCGTATGAAAACTGTTAGAAATAATGGAGCTGGAATAAAATGGAGTAAGAGAGATATGATCGTAAGACTATGCGCCAATTTGCAAAAGAATCGTACAAGAACCTCTCCTTGGCAGAAGTCGGAGAAAATTAAGATGGAATAATAAATTGTTTTTGGGTCAAATCACCCAAATTTGACTTTGAAGCTCTGTAAAAACCAAAACTTTTAGTGTGGTTAGTTTTATTTCTTAGGTAAATTTGTTGACTGTAATAATCATCTTTTTTCACTATTCTAGCTGGTCTAGCTTTGGACAAAGCTATAAGCCGTGGAAGAAAATATTTTTTTTTCAAAAATCTTCAAACACCTGTGGCAGCTAAAGGGTTAAGAATATACCCCCTATTCCGTATAATTTTGTTTTGCTGGAAATCAACTGAGGAATCATAATCCGGTGCATTTATGTGGCAGTTTCAGTACAGTGGGCAAGCGAATTTTTCCTTTAGAATGTCGAAGCTTATTTGTACTATTTTGTACGACATGCTAAAACTCTCTAATAGTATAGTGAAATTAAGCCGAAAAAGGGTCAAACCCAAACATCCGAAAAAAGGGAGAAGATTTGATGCCATATTGCTGCACACGCTCCACTCTATACGCATTAAAAAGTTACATAATTTGCGCGTCACTTTAATGAGTGAGGGGCGACGAAAATGGGAAATCAATAGGATAGTTCCACTTGAAAAATGGCAGTATATTGGAAAGTGATGCCGATATTTTCTTCAAACTTGGTTACAATATTTTCAGTAGCATGCTTGCTTTTTCAATAACACAAGGTCTCAGATCCGGAATCCCGTTAGGATTTTATTACCAGAATTCTTAAAAACAGTACAAATGTTAAAGTCATTAGGATAGTTCCAGAGGAAATAAAACACAAAATAACGGTATAAAAAGATAATTTTAGTTTGGAAAATGTTTTTGAACTTCCGTTGAGTGATATTAGCTAAAAAAATTATCCGGGATAGAATTGTATAGGTTTTGACGGTAATTTAAGCTAATTTCGTCCCAAGCTCCCCTAAACGCTTCCATAAGCAAGTCAATGTTATTAAACTGTCGTCGACTGGTATATTTCTTCCTTGTCATTTACCCCTAAATATATTTGATGATATTTAGATCTAGGGATTATGGTGATCATTCCATAACGTTGATGGATTATTCTTGAAACCAATCTTTTATCATCCTTGCTTCATGAATAGGGCGATTATCTTGCTAAAGCCTTAAAGGAACTGCATGGAAAAGGTCGGTGATCTTAGGCATTACATTAGGTAAAATATTTATATAAGCCTGGGCGTTTTGAATATCCCTGATTTCTATAAGCTGAATAGTTCCATACCAAGATATTTAACCCCAATATAGAAATTGTATGGATTGGACAAATGAGTGGAAGCAAGGCTGATAAGAGATTGGTTTCGAGACCAAACAAAGACCGCCATACTCCCTAGATCCAAATTTCATCAAAAATGTTTGGGGATAGATGACAAGAAAGATCTATTCCAGTAGACGACAATTTAACAACGCTGAAGAGCTTCTGTAAGCGATTAGGGAAACTTTGGAACGATATTAACTTAAATTAACTTCAAAGCCTATATGTCCAATTATATCTATGGTAACATTTTTTATCTGATATCACTTAACGGAAGTTCAACTTATTACTAGCCACATTTCCAAAATAAAATTATTTTGTTTATACCGTTATTTTGTGTTTTATTTCCTCTGGAACTATCCTAATGACGTTCACTTTTGTACTGTTTTTAAGAATCTCGTAATAAAATCCTAACGGAACTTTGGATCTGAGACCTTGTGTTATTGAAAGAATAAGTAGGCTGCTGAAAACATTGTCAACAAGTTTGAAGAAAATACCGTTATCATTGATCCCATTGATTGGAAGTGTATAATACTTAAGACTTTTCCCTGGTAAATGCATTCTATTGAGAGTAAATTGTAAAGTAAATGTAATTTTCAAAAAATGTAAATTCCACATACATACTTTATTCAGGACACTTTGCGATCAGGCAAATAGTTCTCTAGACATTTGGGAACGTGATGCACAAACAAATGTATAACTTTTAACAGCATACAGGAGGGAGTCTATGTAACATTTTTTCATCAAAATTTTTCTCTTTTTTTTGGATTTTTGTGCCTAGACCTAATTTCACTAGAATTCCGATGCAAGCTAACCCCAAAACGGTGGAACGATCCCCACTAACTAATTTGTAGTCCGCTGTTCCGAGCTTCCTATGGCCAAAGGTCGTTACGTGAATTCAGGTTAATTAAATGATTCGAGTGTTGTCTAAGAACTTAGAAAAATCAGGGAATGTAATAATTATAATAAATTAAACGTTAATAATTGCCAACAATCGATGATATTGAGAATGGAAATCCTGCTGATAACTTCCTTGAAAATTTCTAATAAAACATCGTGCATCATACTATGAGCAGCTGGAAAAAAAGCGATACTAGCACTATGTCGGAGCAGAATTACCAATGCAAGCATAGAGTATGAGTAAGTAATGTATCTTGAAAAAGCATCTAGAAACGAAACATCTTAATCTAAAATGAAATTAACGTGGAATGTTATAAATTGACTGCTATTAAATGTACTGGAAATAGCAGAATGTATAGGGTTGAGCATGGTACACGTAGCTTATTTGGTATGTGATGAGGTCAACCTATTACAGAAGATTGCGTTCTATATGTGTAGTTAAGTTAGAGGGCCCTGTGCTAGTAATGCTGCTAAAATATCTACATTGTACATCTGAAAAAATGCGATTTATACTAGCGTAAAACAAAAATGTCCGCATCACACATGCTCGTATCTCGTATGTCCATACCAATAAATAAAAAAAAAATTTAGACATATTCTCTGCACTTCGTTGTGAAATTATAAACAAATTCGAAAATTGAAAACGTAAAAATATTTCAAAATTTATCATCAATATTCTTTTCTCCGAAAATATCTTTGCAATTTGAGTTTGTCTGCACTTGAAAAGTTGTTATTCCCAAGCCGAAATGTATAAAGTGTTTTTCAAGAATATGGTGTTTTGGGTATCCATTCGAATTTAGACACTTAAAAATAAACCAGCTGTTTGCCAAGTGGACCAGAATTTTTGAGGGTCGAAATCAACATAAATTTACTTCATAGTTTACGTCTTTATACATGCCGCTTCCATTACTTATACGTACTTTGTGAACGCCCCGAGCCTGAAGCACGTGGAGTAAAGACATAATAGTGCTTCTTAAATCAAATATTTTACGATAGATACTCGGAGGTATACAAATGTGTTCTTTGTATTCACGGATTATTGGAAACAAACCATCATTATTTTTGTTGGTTTTATTTAAATACATAATGATGAAATGTTGTGGTCAGCCGGGAAATGTGCAGAGTCGTTTTATTTGCGAACTTTGGACATGTGTATTATTAGATCCAATAAAATTTTGTAATTTTTAGTTAGTGTTGGAGAATTTATTAATTTTGGAAAAATTTTTGGCGTCAGGGAAGTAAACATTTCATTTCAGTTTGGCTATTTTAAACATCCTTTTGGCATTGTTACAAATCGAACGTGTTTTTTGGGATGAAATTGATTTTATTATGAGTACGTATGTACATTATGTATGCAAATACATATGTCGTGTGGTTTTAAATTGGGGTGTGTTTTAATTAAAGATTTGGTAATGCTGAATTTTGGAAATTGGTAATTAAGGGAAGTACTATGTTCACCGAGCGAAAAACTTGCATTTATATCTAAGAGTAGGTACTAACATCGCCATTTCACCTGAAATCCATACAAATACTGTCAAAATTTTGATGCTCGTGAAATAGAATTAACTTTGGTGGCACTTACTTCACACGAAAGTCTCTACACCAGTTTTTGACATTTGGCGGACGAAAACAATGCAGTTTCACTTTATTTCACAGGGAAATAGTGTCATTGGCAATCTATCAATTCGCGAGTGCATATTTATCTTAAATTTTGTGAAAAAATGCTAGTCTCCACGGCAAATTTTAGAACATTATGCTTGAAATAGATTACGCGCATCAGCAGCAGCATCGGTATCGCGAAACGTCAAGCGCAATGCATTTTACATTGCTTACAAAAATGTTGAGCAGAAAACTTGGCATTCAGCATAGTTGCCAGCTATGAAATTCTGCCGATGCTGCTGCTGATGCGCTTAATCTATTTCAAGCATTAAGCTATCATTTACCTTACCATCCACCATATAACGGACAATATCGAAGACACAAAAGTTCTCCTTATGAGAACGGATAGCAAAACAAGCCAAAGCAAATTGTCGAATTTTACCAAATCATCTCCCGAAACAATAGTTCATTCTCTCTGTTCTTGGACAATTTTTTTCTTACCCAGGAAATATCGCCTACGTTGATCATTCTTCTCTAAAAATGGAGATTAAAGATGAGATAAAAATGCAACTACGTAACTTAAAAATTAGGGGAAGTGGTCGTTTTGATAAATCTACGATCAAATTTTCTCGATTAATTTCAATATCCATACTGTTATACTCGGATATTATGTATAACAATTTATAATGATGTCACCTACTAGCTAGAGTTGATTCTATTGTATGCTGTAAGAAGCTACTAAAAGACGTATCTTTGACTAATACGCCTTGAAATACAGACCATTAAGAAAAATGTAAATTAATTAAATACAAAAAAAAAAAGATTTCTCACAATATGGTTGTCGCTACAATTAATATCACTAGAGACTACAAGTTGAATGAAAATTTGTTTAAAAGCTTATGTCATAATATACATTCATGCTAGAATTCAAGGTCACTGTCGTCGAGCCGAGATATAGAATAGTCAACAATATTTTTAGCATCATTCCACAATCATTATAAATTATCGTGCTATTCTAGCTATTTTTCGAAATAAAAAATGTTATGCTTGGAAAATGTTTAAAAAAATAATCTCATTGAATAACTGAATGCTATAGTGTCTGCTAATTGCTTGCCAGGGACGTAGTCAGGATTTGGTTTCGGGAGGGGTCTAACGTTTGATCCGAAATGTGGTTACAGACATCGGGCAAAATTAGTATTTTGGGGTTTCTGAAGATAGTAGTATGTAGTTCATGACGATCAAACTGAGCCAAATTTTCACGTTTTTATGTTTTTTTTTAAACGATTTGCTTGCCGATATAAAAATGCGCGATGCACCTGAAAACAAACAGATATTGAAAATAGTTTTACGGTAAAAATCTGCTAACCAGTGGCGGATTTACAAATTTATTGCCAGTAGGCTTTTCACATTTTGCCACCCTTTCCGACCTCTACAAATATACTACAGGGTGTCCGGAAACTGCCGCATAAACGCACCGGATTGTGATTCCTCATGTGACTTCAAACAAAAAAGTTGTACGGAACATACCCCCTTAGCTGAACCCTTAAGCTGCCACAGGCATTTGAAGATTTTTGAAAAAATCATTTTCTTGTCCGACTAAAACTTCAATATCTCAAAAGCTAAACTAGCTAGAATAACAAAATAAGAGCCAACAAATTTACCTAAAAAATAAAACTAACGCCACTAAAATCGGATAAGAGGTTTTGGTTTTTACAGAGCATACATTTTTGTGATTTGACCCATCCATCTCATCCAATTTCTGCAAAGATGAGGTGCTCGTACGATTCTTTTAAAAATTGGCGCATAGTCTAGCGATCATTTCTTTCTTACATCATTTTATTCTAGCTTCCTTATTTCTAACAGTTTCAATGCCTTAAGTGCAGAAAACTAGGGTTAATTTTGGATCGATTTTGATATATTTTGAATAATTCTACCAAATTGCAGATCTTTAGGGGCAGTTTGAATTGAATTGAATTGAAATCGAGCTAAAATTAACCCTAGTTCTCTGCACTTAAGTCATTAAAACTGTTAGAAATAACGAAGCTAGAATAAAATGATGTATGAAAGAAATGATCGTTAGGCTATGCACCAATTTTTAAAAGAATCGTACGATCACCTTGGTAGAAGTTCGAGAAAATTGAGATGGAAAAATAGAGTCAAATCACAAAAAATTGACTTTGAAGTTCTGTAAAAACCAAACCTCTTATTCCATTTTAGTGCGGTTATTTTTATTTTTTAGGTAAATTTGTTGGCTGTAATAATCACCTTATTTTGCTATTCTAGCTAGTCTAGCTTTTGAGATAGGCCTGTGGCAGGTAAAGGGTTAAGATATGGGGATATGGGGATATGTTCCGTACAACTTTTTTTTGCTGGAAATCACATGAGGAATCACAATCCGGTGCGTTTATGCAGCAGTTTCCGGGAGATGATGAAGAGGTTAAAGCAAGATCTGGGATTTTGGCAAATAGCTTAAACCCAATTTTAAGCAACTTAAGCAATTTTCCATTCACTTAAGATCCTTACTGCAGTTTAAGACTTAGTTTTTTTTTGTAACTTTCATTAAATCAAGTTGCGTGAAATACTATTATTATTTTGTATCGTAAACTTTCAATTTTTCCTGTCACATTAATACGCATGCATCACCTTTCTGCTTCCTGAGTTCAGAATCACAGAACGAAATGCATAGAACTTTTATTGTTTTCCTGCGGTAGCGTTTTTTGTGAGGATTATCGCTTCGCCTGTTCCCCAAACATATTTAATGGCGAGGATAAGTTGGGTATTTTGAGCTATTTTACATTGCAATATTAGTTTGAATTTTATATGTTGAAAAAATATTTCTACAAATTTGCCGCCCTAGACTCCAGCCTACCTAGTCTACTGGTAAATCCTCCAAGGTATTCAACACGTAACGCATAGATCCTCTGTTAGCTATGCCTCTTGTAATTGCATATGCCCCTTACTTTCTCCAGAGATCACAATACTTAGGAATTCAAAATTGTTGAAAAATTGAACAAACATCTATGTTAAAATTTCCAACAAAAGTCATACAAATAATGGCGTTTCGGTACCTATTTTCTTTGAAGTCTATGGAGAAATTTCAAAAACTACTCGGAATCCATTGGCTACACAAAGCCGCTTTCTATACGGGTCTTGAACCTTTTCAATACCTAGTCTACGACTTGTGTTCGATCCAGAAAAGGTAACAGGTCCAGAACAGCGGTATCATAAAATGACTAAAGTCGCACGTTATTCCTGCGGGTCGGTTCGTCTTGCCCTGAACGTAAATTAGAACGCCTACATTTAGTCAGTTTCTCACGTTACCTAGATATTTATAAATTATACAGATTCAGACGTTAATTGAAATCACGCATCAATTACATTATTATACCTATCATTGTAGTGAAGTAGAGTTGCACCCATAAATTACAGATAATTAGTTCTTTACTTCAATCAAAATATTACTTGTCATTAATATATACATACATTGTTGGATTTCTTGTAATTTTTGAACCAACCAAACCAGCTTTCTTAGGAATCATAGATCGTAATATTCCATAATCATAACAAAAATAACTCACCTTTTCCTCTTTTCCAGCCTCTCTCAAAAATCTCGGCGACAGAACTGCCAACCTTTTCAGCAAAAAGAAGGATGAAGCCGAAAAATTAGCACAGGAGAAAGCGCAAAATGCCCAAAAAATGGCTGAAGAGCAAGCGCGCAAGACAGCTGAATCGTTGAATCAGACTAAGAATGAAGCTGAAAATCTTGCATCCAGCACTGGTAATAAGCTATTTTGTGCAAATGGTAAATTACGTTTCATATTTAATATTTATCTTTTTCCGCACTTGCAGCCCAGGAAGCCGCACATATGGCTGGCGAGGAATTGAACAAAGCTGGCCAGGCTATCGATCATACTGTTGATAGAACTTCACAGGCCATTAACAACACCAGACAAACCGTCGATCAGACCGTTCAGCAAGTTTCATCCTCAATGGATCAAACGAAACAGCATTATACTCAAATAGTTGATAATGCCGCCCGGGTAAGATATTTTTTTCTTGCAAAATCCTGTGAATTTTATAATTACAGGAAATTGTCGGTTTCTATTAGGGTGCTGCCACGGCTGTTGATCAAACCAAAAAGGCCGCTAACGAAGCTGTTAATAAGACCGTTCAAGCTGCCGAACAACAGATCGATACCCGCATGAAGCAAGCTGAAAATACAATTGATGCTACCATGAAAGCCACTAGCGATGTGGTCGATCAAAAAATGAACGAAGCCAACAAGTATGTTGATGAAAAACGTCAACACGTTGAAAAGGTAGTTTTTCCTCATCCTAATTGTTTTTTTCGAATCCTGGATTCAATAATTTGATTTTAATTTTTCTCAACAGAACATTCACGATTCGGCGGTTTCAGCTCAAGACTCCGCCGCTGGAGCTGCTACAAATCTTCTGGGTAAACTTCATTTGGGCGGACCACAACAATAATTTTTTCTCTAAACTTTCCATCCATAAAACACAATCGTTGTTCATCGCGAAATCGAAAATATTTATCGCGCGATTGCAATTATTAAATCCCTAGTCTACATACACCGTTTAGCATTTAATGCTTATATTATTATCAACTTAGAGAGGAAGTTGCACTTCACAAAAACGTGCAGAAAAATAAAACCTATAAATTACCGTAGATTAGCTGTGGGTCAACAGATAATCTTCGACAGCAACAGTTCTCTCAGTATATTGTACGCTTAAATGAAACGCCTTAATCTCTTAAAAACAGATAAACGATAAACTGGGTGTAAGAAAAAAACCAGAAAATTCCTCTTACTATTGATAAAATCAAAAAGAACAAACAGAATCTACAGAATTTATTTTTATTGAAAAAAATAACGAAATATATATTTTTTAATGTTGCTTTTTAGCAGCCATTTGTATACAATAATGACGAGAAGTACTATGCATATTACTACATATATTTAAAGTGATGAGCTAAAGGATATTATATTTTTTTACGAGTAGCTTTTTTTCGATTGGTATTAGAATCTCTGAAATAAGCAACTTATTTCATCAAATTAATTTCGAATATACCCAACCTTTATTATACATATTATAGCGGAACTATCATTCTGTACAAAAGAAGTAGCTCTTTTTTGCACAATTTATTAAGAATCAAATTCTCTTGTTTATCCTTTTTGTATTATGTAATATTTTTGTTATAATTCTTAGAGTGTAATTTATTTGTATGATCATTTTATGTAAAAGTCAATAAAGAAATAGCGTTTGCTGTAATAATCTGTGTTCTGATTGTCGAGAAAGGAAACTTTGCGGTGCAGGAAAACGGCTATCAAAACCTATTGACACAGTAATAATCAATTAGGTGAACTGATGACAGAAAGAAAGCTTCAGGATTCGACTGGGTTTAATTACGCTAATATTACGCCTGTTTTATATTACTATTCTTCCTATAAGACAGACAGCCATATTTTCATGTTTTTGGAAAGTGGTTTGAATCTTTGGAAGCCATTAACCCTCATCCAGCGGGATAGGTACAGGTGTACCTTTTTCGTTTTTAAAACACCGTAACTTTTTTGCTATGGGTCCGATCGGGTTGAAATTTTCTGACATCTCTACGATTTTAGTTTAAAATATGTATTCCAAATTTCAGAAATGTGTGACCACCCATCCCCAAGTTAGGGAGCAAAATTAATCTTACACCCTTTAACGGCGGCAAAGGTACATTTGTACCTTCATATATTTTGTATGAAAGAAAATTTACAAAAAACAAAAATAAAATATTTTTGGTGAATGCTCATGCTTAGAGAGATTTCTTATAGCATCAATAAGCTGAGAATCGAGTGATGTACAGAAGTATTTGATTTACGAATTTTATGTGTGATGATCAAGGTCCTTGGAGATATCGATCTATAAGGACTAGGCTAACTCATACAGCGGTTTTTGGTTATTTGACATCAATCTGAAGACTTTTACTGGCATACCAAACTTTTTGAAGTAATGGCTTGGGGCAACCAATACAATGTCTTACGCCTTCTTTCCCCCATAACATCTAGTGAAAATTAGGTTTGTAACAAATGCTAAAATTTTGAACTTTAGCGGTTGATTTTCTTTACCACAAATTTGTATTCCATCACCTAATATTTATTATTTGTGTAACTCGTGACCTCCACCCGAGTTCCTTTTGAAGTTTCAGCTGAAAACCAGCAGAAGCATGCAACCAAATTTCTAAATGGATGTTTTGGTGGTACATAAACTTGGTTGAATTGTACGTCGGTACCATACCGATAAG
Organism: Microchrysa polita; assembly: GCA_949715475.1. Classification (NCBI taxonomy): domain Eukaryota; kingdom Metazoa; phylum Arthropoda; class Insecta; order Diptera; family Stratiomyidae; genus Microchrysa; species Microchrysa polita. The sequence goes on along the minus strand of OX454415.1, from coordinate 124,053,050 downwards.
TGCTATAGAATATGCCACATGTCTTCGGTTTCTTGTTTTAATTTTTCAATCGATCCTTGGATTTAATTACATATACGAGCAAATATATTACAATTAACCAACAACAATCACAATTAAAATTTTAGATATTTTTCTACTATAGGAATTGGCCTGAGTTTAGATTTACAAAGATTAGAGACTGAAAATTATACTAGCCGATTCTACTTGCTTGTTGCTTGACAGGACCTTTCGTTCGTATAATAATAACACATTTACTCATTTCTCCAAAATATTTATTGCTTCAAATATTGTTGTTTTATGGAAAATAACGAGAATGTGATAATTATCGACGTTTTTTTCGTTAGCGATAACGGATTCTAGTAACAGAATAATATATTGGGAGCAGGGGGGGTAAATTTTAACCTAAGACTCCACAATTTGCAAATCAAACATACCAAATTCTTCTAAAATCATTAATGACTTAATTTGAACCGTTTTCTATTTTTAATTTGTAAATCAATTTTAGATTTCGTCAAATTAAAATTCCAAGCAACTCATTTTTTAAATTTTCTTTTTAAAATTTTGCATATTTCCTAAATTTACCCACTCCAAAAATTAAATCCACATAAACCCAACTTCTTAAAACATTCACTTCGGCAAAAACAGTTACTAATTTGTGACTAGTCAACATAATATAACGGTTTTACGGTCAAAATTCATACAAATAGTGAAGATTTTCATACAAAATGTACTAAGGTACAGGTGTACCTTTGCCGCCGGCAAGCGTTGTAAAAATCTGCCGCTGGATGAGGGTTAAACATGATTAGTCTGAGATGTAGTTGTTCGAAAATTTCCATTCGGTTTTCGACCAGTTCCGTAGATCGCTTTTTGAAGAGGAAGCTGGAAGGGGATATGTGACCAGATTTTTTTTTGCAGGACTATGTGATCCAGGCCTGCCTAAAAAAATTGGATAATGGATAAAAAAATGTTTTACAAATGTAAAAAGTCTGAAGAGATTTGTGTACAAACAAAGAAAATTTACACCAAAATTGTCTGTCTCTCAATATTTTGCTATTGGAAATTTAATGAGAAATAGGTTTGTAGGACAGAGTTTTCGTACCAAATTTTATGGGAAAATTTTCACAAGTATAGGGTATAGTACATTCAAATATGTGTGGGAAATTCCGTGAGATGACTTGTACTGATGTCCACTAGCACTAGACCCTTATTTTATTGCTGTAAAATTTAAATGTTTGATGACATCGCTCATAGGCCCACACTCTCATTATCAACATTGTCTACAAAAAATTGTTTTCAAAAATGTGTGTAAACAATTCTCACACAATTGACTCCTCATACATTAAAATTCGGTTTCAAATTTTTGCACAATTTTATTTGAACATTCAGCACTGTCGATAACAGCTTCATTTTTAACTTAATTAGGAAAATATTTAAATAAGCTTTTCAATTATTTACTAGTATCTTCGCGGTGCATTTTTTTTTACCAAAATTTGATTTAGATTTGAACATAATGCCCCGGTAGACATAGATAACAAAAATATGTAATGATGATGTGATATTTACTTCTCATAATTATTACGCATTTTTAGGGTTTTTTAGAATTTTTTTTTTCAAAAAACCCTTATGAAATCGATTTTGTCCGTCCGTCCGTCCGTCTGTCCGTCTGTTCACTTAATATCTCGCGAACGAGTCAACCGATTGTCATGAAATTTGGTAGGAATGTGTAGAATGGCTACAGTCTTTGGCACAAATACCTTAGAAGTTGGTAGGAAGAAGATAACAGGGTGTCCCGAACGTTTGAAAAAAGTCGACTTTTTTATTTTTTATCGGAGATTTACGTATGGCTATTTAAATCAAAGATCTAAACGAGTACATCTCATATCAGTTAAAATTTTCCAGTTTCGAGTAATGGTAAAAAAGTTATTGGCGTTCAAAGTTAAACTTCCTTTTCGACCTTCGTTTTTCTAAACCGTTTTAGGGATCGATATGAAACTTTGCACAAAGATTGGTCAGTATGGCCTTATATACGTTAAATATTAAGACTGTTGACTTTTGCTAAGGAAAAGTAAATAACAGTAAATTTGTAAAATTTCAATTTGTTCGTGTGTAGCCCCTCTTAGGTTTCCAAATATGAAAATTCTGCTAAGGGGTTTTAGAAAATTACATAGGGAATTTGTCTACGAATTTCCATTCGAATAACTGTATTCAAACCGGAAATATAGCCAAGTAAGTATTTAGTAATGGCTTTTCACAATGCAAGGGAAGGTTCTTCTTGATGAAACAATGAAAATGAAATTTGGTGGAAATGCGTATAGTGATAATAATGTTTGCCACAATGTGACCTTGAAGTTTGTAGGACAAAGTTAACAGGGTGTCCCTGAATAGCTGCAAAGGTATACTTATTCAATACTCATAGGAAAGCTTGCGTGAGCTCTTATGTCAGGAAGCACAATGGAATCATTTCATATAAGTTGATTTTGCTTGATTAAAAAAACAGTAACAGTAGATTTACAGCTAATAATTCAGTTCATATATAAAGCCAAGCCATCCTTACGTTTGCCTGAGTTTCTTTTTGCTCAAAGGCCATCATAAATCTTAAATCGAAAAATGGATTACTTTTATACAAACTGGGTAAATAGTAAATCTAGCGCCTTTCATTCTGTTCCACCTTTAATTAGACCAATCCAAAAATAGATTTACAGGAAGCATTTCATTAATGTTGTGCACAATTCTTATTTATTGCTTATAAAATATATGTATAAAAAATGTTCACTATGCATTAAAATTCTAAAAAACCCTCGTATTGCGGGCGCAGCCCTCTGTACGCCGGTATTTTTTAGGTTATGTCCGTTTACTACATAATTGTACCCAATTTATTTTTGAGCAAAAATGTGTTTTTAGGGGGCTTAAACTTTAAAGACAAATTATCGGAAAAAATCTTAGAAAAATCACTGTAACGCATAATATGCGGTCATCAAACGTTCGGGTATTTGGTATATAGTTGTGCTCAAAATGTGTGTGTTCTGTGTAATATCACTGAACCATGCTTCGCTAAAACTGCTGAACTTGTTTTATTGTTCACCCGATAATACTTTTTATGATGATTACTTATTTGGGACATGCTCTTCTTTCAATTTACCATAAATATGAGAATGGAAGTTGTACGGTTAAGCGCAAATGGAGGGGAAAAGACGAGGGCGGTAAATTACCGCCGCGCGCCCGGTAATGTCACAACAAATGCGCGCCCGCTTAAAGGTTAAACACCCCGTTCATTTGTCTGAAAAATTCAGATTCGTTCTATTGGAACAATTTTTATGCGCAACTTTTGTGAATTTTATAAAATTAAATTAAAATTGTATAGTAATTACTGATTATAATATTGTAAACGTGTTAATGAAATGCCCCAAAATGTATGCTTTTTGCCATGCCAATGGGCTCGTTTTTTCATCGACATTAAATTTGCTACATACATACATATGTATGTCAAACGTTTGAATGAAAATAAATTGCTTCAGGTGAGGTGTCCCAATGTATGTGGCAAAATTATCCCCTAAATAGTTCAAATATGATCAATATTTGCGTTTATGAATGCTGCATTCGGAATAATAACACGGTAATTGAAGTGTCTTATCATTTGGCATGAAAAGGCTTGCCGGATTTGCTTTCACGTTTGTAAACGGCATGATTTGCTGGCCGAACTGTGTGTCTATGTATGGGGAGCTTTAGAAATTATTTGACATTTGAAACAATTCGAATGAAACATATTAATGCCAAGCACGTAGAGCTTGTGGACAGGGAGCGGAGCGGAGCGACCTTAAATTTCGGAGCGAAAGAGCGGAGCTTGGACCGGTTTTTGGCAGGCTAGAGCGGAGCGATTTTTGCTTTGAAAGTCGCGCCACTCCGCTCCGCTCCGAAGTAAAAAATCAAAAACATTCAGAGAAAAAAGTGAATTTTTTCGACGAATATTTTTATTTTTTAGAAGGTTTTGATGATTTTGGACGTTTTAAAAGCGAAGAATTCGTTAAGAGACCTGCAGAATTTCGGATTATTGTGAAATTCATTGTGATAAAGGAGGTTTTGCGTTTAGTTATACTCATCACTCTTCATTATTAAGAAATTCTAGATCATCCATGACAGAAAAGTCCTGTACTCGATGAAAGAAACGCCCTTTTTAATTTAAATTAGTTATTAGGTGCACCTAAATATAATTCCTCGTGATATTTCCAGCAAAAGGAGTATAAAAAAGCCCGAATTATTAAGTCTTTAAAGATTTTTCAAAAAGTTATACTCACACTACCTACAAATTTCCTTTCGGTCGTGGCCAACAATTTTTCCTAAAAATAAACCCAATAAAAATCGGATAAGCATTTTTAACTGTGCTAAAAAGCTTCAAAGACAAAATTTTGTGATCTTACTTCATATAAATTTTTTTTCCAACGGTGGTCTTGCTGGAAATGACATTAATAATCATATTTGGGTGCGCTTATGCGATAGTTTAGTTTCCGGACAGGGACACCCTATTTAGAACAACTCAATTTTATGTTCAAATTAGTACGAAATTGGTGCTATCCTGTTCTGTACTTGATCGAATAAAACGCACCTATTAAGTCATATTCTATAATCCGTGAGTATAGAATTGATGAATTCGCGGAAAATAATAAATATTTACTAAGAACAATGAAGTTTTGTTGTATGTATTTTTGTAATGGGCGGAGCGAAAAAATTTTAGTCGGAGCGGAGAGAAAAAAAAAGTGTCGCTCCAAATCCCTGCTTGTGTATGCACAGCTTAGAGAAAGCATAACAACCCATTGCATGCCTTAGTCCAGAGTGGGCATCAGAAAATAAAAATGGCACCGTTTTCACAACATCGCAGTACACATTATACTAAATAAAAACACAAACGAATTCAATTCAAATGTCAAATTTATGTTTACAATTGAGAATATCCGGGTAATATTTATTACTATCGCAAAATGCTAACGCCATAATTAACTCTTCTGATGGCATATAGATCTAGACAGACCATTGGTACTATATCTTGGTGAAAAATATATACATTCGTAAGACATAGTATGTGAACTGTTTCTAGAACCGAAATTAGACCTCTTCAAAAAATAAAATTAATTTCACAGAAGATTCTGCTACATATCAGGCGTAATATCACTGCCATCTAGATAGACAGGCCGGATTATCAGCTGATCTGTCAGTCGTCATGCAACACAAGTACTGCCATGGTAAGTCATGGTTCGCGTTGAAAAAAAAAAACACAGCCATTGTTATTAAAATTTTTAATTATGGAATGATTTATCGCAAATTCCGATATATTTGTAATTGTTTTATAAAAACACCGGTTTTTTAAATTTGCAGGAAAATGCAAATTTGAAAAACCGGTGTTTTTATAAAACAATTACAAACAGCCATTGTTGTATTCAGTTAATAAATCTCATTTAAATTATTTACTTAACTAATTAAAATCAATTAACTACTAAATAAGCGTCGCAGTGCACCTCCATCAAGGGAGATATCGCTAAGGCGTTTGGTCCTTGGTTTTCAAAAATACCGTGTATCAATCCAGGAGATGATTCACCGTTTCAGGAAAGAAATTATTGCAAATAATCCAAAGAAAAGCCATGAGCCACAAATGAACTTTATTTGATCCCCTATATTGAAAGGGCCACTCATTTCCGAGGTTCTAAATTAGCCCAAATTGTCAAATCGATATACACAATGAAACTCTTCGAAAGAGTTCAAGGAAGCAGGGGTTTAATAGGTGGGTAGCTAATAAGAGACTTGAAATTATCAACAGTGAACAGTGTCAGATTTTTTTTTGCAGTTTGCCTACGATTACGTTGCTGGAAATATGCAGCTTAACGAATATGTTTTCGAAGTAAAATTGAAAATGTATAAACTTTTATCCCATAAATTTGTTTAATTGTGAATTTTTACCAAGAGAACCTTTTGGCAAAGCAAACAAAAAATCCTAGCAGTGTAAACCGTAAAGATTGGCTCATTGTCACTTCAAAATCGATATTTGATTAATTTTCGATGGCTTTTATAACTGTAAACTGGGATAACAATTCATTCATTAAATATAAAAGAAGGGATACCTATATAATCCCGATAAATAAAATCCTGCCCGTTCATAATACCGCTTTTAACATAAAATCCCGCTTTACATTATCTCGACAATACTAAATCCCGTCACTTTAAAATCCCACCATTATAAAATCCCGCCCACTAAGACGACCGATGTTATAAAATCCCGCTAGTGAATAATGAAATAATCCCGTCGAAATACCGCCAAAAACTTATTTTTATTGTTAGCAAAAAATCAATAGTTATGTTATGTTATGTTATGTTTCCAGCAGTTAATGCGATACTTTCTCTTAGCACAAACCCGTCGGAATATTTGTTTATTTCTTCAAGCAAGATGATAATTGAACCTTTACAGAACAAGAATGTCAGACAGGGGATACTTAAATCTCAACTACCGAAAGACCAGATCACCTATTTTTCAAACTAAGTCACCAGGACCTTGGGTCTACGAGACTTAAGTATTTCAATGGGAGGAGACCTATTATTTTAACGGTAAATACGGTGGCGCCTCTTTAAAAAATCGTGGGATATTAAAAAGCGGTATTTTGAATTAGCAGGTTATTGAAATGCCGGGATATTAAATTGGCGGGATTTCGATTACACGGAATTACAATTCAGCGGGAACTTTAATTAACGGGATAATCAATGTCGGGATTTATTTATTTATTTATTGAGCATAAACGGACGAATGCCTTTTTACAAATTAAAATTACAAAGTAGCTGCCTAAAAATAAAGAGTAGCCGATCAATAAAATTCTTAAGAAACTAAAAGTTATATTAATTGGTAAATTACACTAAAAATTCATAAATAAAAATAAATGTACAAAAAAAAACAGATTTAAAATACATAAAAAATATATATATGTACATATATAAAAAAAAAACGCTCAAATCGTAAGCTTATTATTAACTTAATCCAATAATAATTCATATATATACTTTTTTAATTCATCCTTAGTGGAGCTAAATAAATCTAAATGACTAAAAGCTAGATTTCCAATTCGTTTCATTCTTTCCAAAGGCGAGTTACATAGATAATTTGTCCTCAAGCATCGTACTTCAAACATATCGCGCTGTTTTGTAACGCGATTAGGAATTTTGAAAGGAATTTCAAAAACAATATCAGGGGCATCTATAGACCCATTAAATAAGTTTGCCAAGAAGACAGCATCAAAATAAGTTCTTCGTACCTCAAGTGTATTAATATTCAATAATTCCTGAATATGTGCATAATTTATGTCGCTACTGGTTATGTGCAATTTATAGGCGATGTACCTTAAAAATTTATGCTGAACTTTTTCAATCGTGTAAGTGTATGAATTATAAAATGGCTTCCATACAACGGATAAATATTCTAACTTACTCCTTACAAGAGAAAAGTACAACGACTTTAAGGCATGAATGTTATTGAATTCCGTGGAGTTTCTAACAACGAAGCCTAGCATGCGACGAGCTTGCTCTGAAATGTCCTGAATATGCTCCTTGAAATTTAAGAATGTATCCATCAGTATGCCGAGATCTTTAATTAAGGTTACTTGTGCCAGTGGATGAGTATCCAAATAATAAACACATTGATGTTTTGCTGGACTTCTACTAAATACAATAAACTGACACTTAGATAAATTAAGTTCTAAACGATTTTGTACACAATAGGTAAAAAAAATTGTTTAGATTCCTTTGTAGAATACAAGCATCTTCATAACATTTGATTTCCTTAAATATTTTATAGTCATCAGCAAATAATAAAAATTCAACTTCTTTGAAGATAACCGACAGATCATTAATAAATATTAAAAATAAAACTGGACCTAGATGGGATCCTTGAGGAACTCCAGAAGTAGCAATAAATTGCTTTGATAGGTTGTTATTTACGTTAACAATTAAAGATCGATTTCTCAAATAATCGTTTATCCAGCTTATTATCGACCCAAAAAAACCAAAATTTTCCAACTTTTTAATTAGTATATCAAAATCAAGTTTATCAAACGCTTTGGAAAAATCTGTGTAAACCGAATGAACTTCGGATTTATTCTTAAAAGCATTAAAAATATAATTTTCATATTCTATAAGATTTGTTGCAGTGGATCTACCCGCGCAAAATCCATGTTGTTGTATTATATAAGGTTTTACTAAAGGCGTTATATAATCTGTAACCAAACTTTCAAATATTTTCGGAATGCACGATAAGATATTAATCGGTCTATAATTGCGAATATTGCTCTATCACCTGATTTATGGATAGGCAAGACATAGCTTACTTTCCAATAAATCAGGAAATTGACCTGAAGATAAGGATTTATTGAAAAGAATAGTGAGTGGAAGCAATATGTTAGAAGCACAATTTTTCAGCAAGATCGGAGGAATGCCATCCGGTCCAGGTCTTTTCGAGGTATCTAGCATACTTAATTTTCTGAAAAGCGATTCAGCATTAATAGGAACATTGGATAAACTAAAGTTAGTACGATTATTTAACGATGAAAAATTAAAGGATGACCGGATTTCATTATTGTAAACTTTAGAAAAATTATCTGCGAATAAATTCGAAATATCAGCATAGTTAGAACACCTAATGCTGTTCAGAAACATGGGGTCTGGTAAAATGTTGCTATTTTTCCTAGAGTTAATGTATTTCCAAAAATGTTTAATATTTGAATGAACTTCGGATTCTAATTTGTAAATAAAGCGTTGGAAATCTAGTTTTGAAAGTCTTTTGCTTTTAGCCCTTAAATCGGAAAAAACTTGATAATCATTTAATCTGCCTGAAGACTTGTACGTTAAATGCGCTGTTTTCTTTTGGTGTATTAACTGCTTAAGTTGACTAGAAAACCAGGAGGGAAAATTATCACAAGTTGAGCGTTTACGAGGTATATGTTCATTAATCAAATTGTTCACAGTATTATAAAACAAGGACACTGCTTCATTTAGTGACAAGCTTTCAATTACCGACCAATCAACAATGTTTAAAGCTTCATTTAACTCGGAATAATCTGCATTTTGAAAATTAATAAATTCGTATTCACATTTTTTAGATTTTTCAATAAGTAATGGCAAAGTTAGATTGATATCCAAAGCTGGATGATAACTATCAATTGGTAAAAAAGGAGTTTTGTTTTCAGATACAGAAATGGTTTCTACATTCGAGAATACTAAATCTAAAACATTGTTCGCAATATTTTTTATATAATTGAATTGAAATAAATTTAAGAATGAGAAAGTATCGATTACATCCATAGCTTTCATATTATTGCTTCCAACAGACCATGAAGAAGCAGACCAATCGACATTAGTTAGATTAAAATCGCCAGTAATAATGATATTAGCCGTAGGATAAGTTTCAGAGATTTGCAACAAGTCATCCATATGCATTTCATACTGCTCTGGTGAAGCATCCGGTGGCAAATAGACAGTGCTGATGATAGTACGAGATGGTTTTGTTTGTAACATGACGATTAGCTGCTCAACTGTATTGTGTTTACAAATGTGCATAGTTGATTTCAGCGATTTATTAACTGCGATCAATACGCCTCCGCCGCTTTGCTTGTTAGAGGTGTTATTATTTCGATCACATCGGTAAATTGAAAAATTATGAAATCCAAGCTCCTCTGAGTGAAAATTTTGATTAAGCCAAGTTTCCGTAAATATTATTTTATCAAAAATATTCGTTGCCAAAGCCAGACGCAAATCAGGTAATTTAGTACGTATTCCTCGCGTATTTTGATAGTATATGCTCAGTTTCATGTTTAGTTTTTTGATTTACCACGAATAATGCGCGGAATGCTATTAATGTATTTAATCGTAGCTTCCGGATCATCTTTTTTAATGTTTATGAGCTCATTATTAAGTGAGTTTAGATGTTCACGCTGTTTGAAAAAAGAGAATATGGTGGGCGGGATATCGTAGCCAGCCCATAAAAGCAGATGCTTTCCTGAACGTTTAGAGTCCAAAAATAAGTATCTCCCAAAACTAGTTAGGAAATATAAAAAAAAAGTATTCACACTGAGGGGTGGCTCACTTTGACTATGACTCGTTGTAGGTACATACTTTTTAAGATCCAGCCCCGCTTTTATCAACTTTAACTGTTTCAGTGATAATAAAATCGGTGATTAGAACTTGTCATTGCCGTTCAGCGATTTAAGAATTATTTTAATCTGGATAGCAATATATTTAATTTCCTTCCTTTAATTTTCGCCATGTTACACTCTGTTTCCCTTACTTTCCAGTCTAGTCACTTCAAATCGGTATACGGTAGAGCCCCGATATTCCGGATTGCTTGGGACCGGACCCTATCCGGATTATCGAATTGTCCGAATTTTCGAAATGCACCAATTTCCGACTTGATGGTCTGTTTTTATACTCAAAGCATAAAAAAGATAAACATTCTAACGATAAATAATAATTTCGTATTCTAAATTTGCCTTATCTTAAGTTTATATAGCAGTAAGCTTGAGCAAACTTTATGAAATTGTCGAATTTTATGAAAATTTAAACAAAATTTGGCACAAACCCGAGTCCGGATTATCGAACTTCCGGATTTTCGGGGTCCGGATTATCGGGGTCCTACTGTTCACAAGTCTTACAACATTCTGTTCAGGTTAACTTCTTTTCTTGATACTATGAGTACTCCAAACCCTCATTTCGCGAAAATGAGATTTCGTCCACTCTTCATTTGCGACCAGAGAGCATTATATACGCGCTTAGTCGAAAACGGTTTACCTTTTTTTTTAACTACTCAACGAGTACTTTTATTAGGTCCTTCAGAAGATTTTACTGCAAATGGAATATTGTCCGAAGTAAGCGTACTTTATAGCGAATGGACTTCTTCTATCGCCTTGGGGTGGAGGAGCAACGGAAATAGTAGAAATACACTTATTTAGGAAGCTCCTGTCTTTGTTCGGAAGCGATGGGTTTCAAGGTATTCTTCCAGTGACAATACTCTTATATCCTACTTTGAACTTTTTCGTTGACTCAGGGCGGATTGTTAATTTTAAATCGTTGCAACAGTATATTTCCGTGGTTGTAAAACTTTACAAATACTCGTACAATGTAATTATTAAAATTTAGAAAAAAATTAAAAAAGTTTGGTTATTTGGTAAAACTGTTGAAAGACATACATTGTATTATAATTCGGTATTAAGCGAAGGATTTTTTTTTTAATTTTATAGCGAGAGAGGGTTTTAGAAAGTCGTAGAAAGCGGCGCGTATGTGAACGGTGAACGCGAACGAAACACGTTCCCGAACTTGCCAAACAAACTTTAAATTATTATTATCCTTTCTTAAATTTCCCTATTCTCAAAGATTTCTTCAGTTTTGCACGTGAACATGATTCCCACAGATTTTGTCACTAGCCTACGAGTACTCGTATTTGCTTATGCACATGTACATAGTTTGGTAACTATTTACTTATCCTCGTTCTATTAACTCTTAGGATTCGGCAGAAATTTCAAAAGGATTTTGTGTCATGTAACACTGTTAGGATAATTTCATTTCAATTTAAAGCTAGACAATTTAATTTCAAAACTAAGCGCTATGAGGTAAGTGTGGTGCCATAGACAGGACGACAGGAGTTCCTGTGCTACGAATATAACACGATGTCAACCCGTATGAATGGAAATATTACACAGGAAAGGCGTATTCAGGTGAAATGTAATTGTCGCGCCGTTTAATAGTTTTATAACTTTACAAACTCTATTTGAAGTTTTATTGTCTGTGCGATTATAATATTTGCATGCAACGTGATTTTGGTTCTATTCCATTGAATTCATATTAACGCTGGAAGTTCAGAGCATATATAGGGCATAATACACTCATTCTGATGTGAATTGTTCCCCAAAGGTTATTATTATTAGTTGAGATAGACGATAGGGACAATTCACAAGACTCATACCATTAAACTCAAGTTCAAGCAAGACAAGGAAATAATATGATTTCGCATCCAATTGATGTTTTTTCAATGCTTTTTGTATGCCAAGATTCGATATATATCATTTATCTGCTCAAGGTATATCCTGAACTGGTGTTGTTTTGACGCCCATATTGAATGCCAGGTGACACAAGTGTAGATGGATCGGAAATGTTAGCCAATATACAAGATTGGGTTCGTCCTCTTTACCCTTGGGCCCGAGTTTTTTTGAGGGCTAAGCTGGAGATTTGCGAGATTTTTGATTGGAAATTGTCTGGATGTCAAGCCTTAATTTGAGCTATTGAAAGAAGGGCTATTTACGCTTTGAGCTCGCGCTATAGTATAGCGCCATTTATGGATGATGCTGCGGCTAAGTGAAAATCCACACCTTCCGTGTCATCTGATTCTCGCCCATGGACTGATACCGTCATGAAGCTCTTTTATGAACTCATTCTTGAGAGGAGATTAATTAATCGTCGTTTACGTCAAAGTGCCAATGGTTGTGATAATATCACCCAAGATACAAACCAATGTACCGAATATGGCCGCCAGGGGGCACTAGTATCGTTAAGAAGAAAATTCGCTCGATAGCGGATCTAGGAAAGTTCCCTTTCTTGTTTTCAGGCGTCCGGGAAGACAGCGGATCGTGCTAGGATGCTGATGGCGGGCGGTGAATGACAAGATGATTGATGTGTTTTCGTTTCCTTTTTGCAGTTCCACATCGTTGACCCTGGCTCAAACATGAGGTATGAAGTCGCTGCGATTTCATCTTGATTACTTTTTTACCCTAAATATAGTGCCAGACCTTTGTGCCGACAGAAAGATTCAAAACGTTCAAAACGTTTATCGAAACCCTTTCAGTTGTTCTAATGATTGCCAATTTGTGAATTTTGTTTCAACTTAATCAATAATGGCTACACAATGTACTTACCATAGACCCGAGACCAGCATTCTTAAAAATAAAATCATCATTGACGGACCATTTCTCCCCTTCCATCCAAATCAAGTATGGTATGCAGTAATTACGATAAGATCAGCAAAATAGCTCCGAGAAAAAATGACAATGTCCTGATGTCATGGTATGGCCGACAGCCGAATCCCTTATATACTGTAGCAATGACTTTATTTCTCTTCGCAACATTTTTGTTGCTTCTCTTTTCATAATCATCATAAGAATTTGAAGAGGTTTTCCCCCCGAGTTCTTTGCGAGTTCGTATATAGCATGAAAGCGTTCTTCTTTCATCCCTGAAGTTGACCGATTTTAAAAGATTTCAATTTCAGATAAAAATCTTCTAGTAGCTTGAAGGTGTGATGCGACGGTATATTAACATTGTAAAGTGAAGTGCAAGCCCATTGAAAAGGTTTGCTGATTTATGATTATTGGACATTGTGCTCCTTATGGGGTCATATTTAGTCCTTGCTTTCAACACTACATCAGCTGGTGGCGGAAGAAAAAATGCTCGCACATTTGTGTGCATTTATTGAATTCTTTAAACTGTCCAGCAAGCTTAAAAGAAGTGCATACAATTTACTATATGAACGAACGTTGCACGTATTTGGAATAATCCAACGGAATTTAGACGGATAAAATACGGGCACTATCATACAATGCGATTTTACTCCACGCCAAAAAAAAAACTACTGAATGAAATTTACTGCTTCAAAGTCACACACTGTATGCTTGCATATGGCAAAATCTCATTTGGAACATGTCCTTTCTCTCATATATAGACCTCCCAAAAGCCAATGGCTCACGAGAAAATGGTTTTGCCATTGTAATTTTGCCTTCCGAACCCCAGTATAGTCATAAAATCTAACAAAGTTACAGATTACCAAAATAGAGTTGTGAAATAACTTTAATGGAAGGACAAGATTGAGCTAAAAATGACTGTTTCACGTAATATAAAAGGGTTCTTTGCCATATATGACCGGGTCATAGTCATGGTTGCTCCGAACCGGACCTAATCTTTTGAACCTAGGTCCGGCAGCTGCACCTAGGTGCGGTAGTTCCGGTTTTGGAAAAACCTAGGTCCAGTCGGACCTAGGTCCAGTCGGACCTAGAGACCGGTCCGGACCTAGAGACCGGTCCGGACCTAGAGATCGGTCCGGACCTAGAGACCGGTCCGGACCTAGAGACCGGTCCGGACCTAGAGACCGGTCCGGACCTAGAGACCGGTCCGGACCTAGAGACCGGTCCGGACCTAGAGACCGGTCCGGACCTAGAGACCGGTCCGGACCTAGAGACCGGTCCGGACCTAGAGACCGGTCCGGACCTAGGGTCCGGTCGATTTGTGTTTGGATCGGGTTCGTAGTGGCATGTGGTTGTACGATGGAGAACTTTTCCATGTCGAATCACCGTGCTGTTTAGACGATGCAATGTGCATTGCCGTGGCTGTAGTATCGGGTTTGTGTGTAGTGGCATGGTGTATTGTATGTCCATATGAATGGTTTCGTGTCGTTTGAGGCTGTTTGATGCTAATAGAGAGCAGGATTTGTTTCAAATCGGCTTCGATTGCCATATGGAATTTTTATACTATATACACATACATACGTGTCGATGATTATGTACACATATGGCCAAAAAAATAAGTACACCCATACGAATTTTTCTTATCACCCTGTAGCTAAGTAGTCACTTGAGTAAATAAAATCATATGGAAAGATTTAAATATGTACTTAATTGGTGAGGAATCAAATAATATGTAAATTAACATATTATAATAAATAACAGCTTTCATTTACCTTGAAAAAGTACGAACTGACTAAAATAGGCTGGACAAAATAATAAGTACATGTCAGTTAATTTGGTTAAAACTGGTTTTAATTAAAATATTATGTTCTGATTCGACAAGAATTTGATTTATTTTATTATTTTAAAGTAAACGGTCCATTATTTTGCAAAAAAAAAATTTTGTTGGCCCTCTGGTTGTGAAAACTTTGTTTCTAGTTCGTTGATTCAACTCTTCCTCAACATCCCGAGTTCAATTTAACTCTAGTAACAACGTGAAAAGCCACTCGATTTTGGTTGAAGCGGATTCTTGACCAGTTTCTCGGGAATGGTTATGGTTAATATCCTGCTCAAATCCCCATTTAAAGTTTATGGGCTCATCAGCAAAATATTCTAGGACTCTCAACTAACATTTCTTATATTGAAATTGCCTCATTGTAGCGGTTATTAGGTATAATTGAACGAATCCAAACTATGAAAATTAAACCAACGACCATGTTTTTTTTCGCCTGAATGGGAAACAGCTAGTTGATGTAGCGTATATCATATTATTATTTTTCCTGAATGAAGATTATTACGATAAGAGTAGCTTCCAATCAAATTTATTACGATCTCATAAATAAAACAGAATATTCTGTGAGTTTTCATTATTCGGTCTGGAACAGGAAGGATTATCGCTCCAAAATTTTCTTGTACCGTCAACACTTTTTGACGTCGCCATGGAAAGTTCTAAATTTTTTGCCAAAACTGCTTCACTTCTTGTATTCTCCGATTAACGTTTCAAAGGGATTCTATATTTTCAATATTTTCCGCGAAAATCACCAGTCATGCCAAGGGAACTTTTCTCGCCATAGTAATAGTTGGATCGAGAGTTATCCTTAAGCCCTTACATTGACTTAAGCGCATATGAGACTGCTTTTGTTTAGGTTTTAATGAATAACACAGTAAATACAATGTTTAGCTGCATTGAGAGAATAATTTTTCTGCCATTTAAAATTTTCCAACTTAAACGTCTTTTTTCGTACCTTCCATGCGTTTTTCGCCCCTTAAGTATTTTTATTTGTCTTTAATTTAACGCTTTTTGCAAACACCAATGAATAAAAAAACAAATCCTTACGGAAAATAGCAAGTTGTTGTCAAAAAATCAAAAAAACCGATGGTGTACTTATTATTTTGACCAAGCTGAAAACCCACTTCAAAGCTAATATCGGGAGGGACTAAGATAATAGGGCGATGCCATTTTGTTTTTCGGTTCTGTTGGTATTGGTGTATCCGAATTGTTATAATGGCTATCTATTTGGAGTAATTCAATTTTAAAAAGGGTATGAAAATTTGGCATAAAAAGGTGCATGAGGGATGTACTTATTTTTTTGTCCATATGTGTATATAGTGTGTTTGTGTTATAGATTTGCATATTTATTAAATGAATGGATAGTCGTATGAAATGTAATAAGGGATTGGTCTACTAAATTTACAGTGCTGTCCAACCAAGCTCGTAGCGTATGAGTAACCACAAAAAAGGGCGAAATTTGGATTTGGCAAGAATTGTTTTTATACAAATCTATGAATGGGTCGCAATGGAGTAAAATTCGTGGAAATATGCAGTGCAGCACAACCCGGTCTGTAGCGTACGCTTACGTATAGGAAAGTTTCGGACAGCGCATATATTTGCAATGAATTATTGAAGGTAGCGGATAGGTCACTTGTGGGAACATACGATGATGAGAAAACCGGGGTAACATTTTGGAACGAGCATAGCCCTAACATTTTTTTCTTGTTTTTGACCTTAAATTCGGAATCAGCGACCCAAATTTACCTAGTGTTTCTGCCATGCCGATTGGACGAGTATTTCCCGGAGAAAACAGGTGCGCTGTTCTGTATCATTATCAAACAGCTGTTCCGTATCATTATCAAACAGCGCCAAACCGCATGAGGCAGCGCCGGTATAAAATCCATAGAAAAATCAGGTTTTCTCCCCATGAAAACAAATCGCATTGTCTCGCAACAAATCTCATCGCCCCTCCGCCCCCCACCAAGTAAGAACGAGGAGTTTATAGAAAGGATTTTGAGCACCAAAGTGAGGAATATGGGCGAGATCCGTGTATCCTAAATTGGCATGATAGCGTGGCGACCGCGCCCACGATTTTGAGTTGCCTATGAATGGACAAAACTCTATTTGGATTAGAGAAAGGGAATACATTTGAAAAGTAACACTTTTTACGACCGTTAGTCTCAGCACGGATTTCATTTTTAGAGTTTTTTAGACATTTATTTTTCAAACAACCTTTATGAAATTGACTTTGTCTGTTCATCCGTCTGGTCAGAAAGAACTAAAGAACTCGCGAACGGCTCAAGCGATCATCATGAAATGTGGTACATTGTGTTGAATGGTAACAGTCTTTGGCAAGAAAACCTCAGTAGGTACCTTGGTAGGGCAAAAATAACAGGGTGTTCCGAAGAGTTGAAAAATGTAGATTTTTTATTTTCTATCAGAGATGGGTACTCAAATCAAAGGAATCGACAGGTATATTTTATATGAGTTGTTTTTCTCCAGTTTCGATTAACGGTAACGGAGTTATGGATGTCTGAAGTTTAGATTATATTTTCTCATCAGTTTTTATAAACCATTAGGGGTACCGATATGAAACTTTGCACAAAGGTTAGTATGTATGTAGTATGAGCTTATATACGTTAAAGACTGTTCACATTTGCTAAGAAAAAGTAAATAACAGAAAATTTATGAAATTTCTTTTTGTGAGTGAAAGATTTTTAGGAAATTACGTATGTCATATGACAAAATTTCACTCGAATTACTTTATCCAAACCGGCAATATAGCGAATCAAATATTTAGTAAGGGCATTTCAAAATACCGGGGCATCATTTTGAGCATATATGTTCAATGCATATCTTGTGACTGGATTGAACAATGAACATGAAATTTGGTGGGTATGCTAAGAATGGTAATAGTGTTTGGCACGGAGAAACGGAAACGAATTTACAGCTAATAAATTCCGTTTATGTGTTTAGCCATGCTTATATTTGGCTAAGTTCTTTTTTGTTGAAATCATAAATGGAAAAATGGTTGTAGATTTGCCGTTGAGTTCTTTTATCTAAACTGGATTCATAGTAAATCTATTTTTGGATTGGTTTAGTTAAAGGTGTAAAAGTTCTAAACCCTTTCATTCTTGGAAGCGTTTATTTAGACTAATCCAAAAAGATATTTACAAAACCCTCGTATTGCGGTCGCAGCCCTCTGTACGCTCACATTTTTATGTATGAAGCGGCCAGAAGCACAATCACAAAAATATAAAACCTTAAATCAGAAATGGACAATCTCAATAAAAACTGCAAGTCGAAACATTAATCCTTATTTAAATAGTAGGTATATATTACTATACTCACATTTAAACTAAACCTAGTAAATAAATATGCAGTGATTAGTGCGCGCACCTTCGTTTCACTGGGTCATGAGTTGGAATCGCACCGCGAATCATGGTGTTTTTCGAACTCATGACCAATGTCTGTCACATATGATATCACTCAGATGTTAAACGATTACCCATTTGTGGCGATAAATAACACTACTGAGCGTGATGTTCATCTCAACATCTCAACAAAAAAGCAATTAAGTTCTTGGAGATTGGATGTCACTAACACATCTGTGGTCTTAGTTTAATGTTGCACTGTCGCGCCCGTTATTTTTTTATTATATGAACTTATTAAACACTAAACCAAAATTGTTAACTAAATTTAAGGTCCTGATAATGAAAAAAAACAAAAGCTGCAAATGAACAAATAATAATCTTCTTTCTCCTTTGTTTGAACAAGGGTTTGGTATCATGATGTCACCTCTGCCGAACAGAAGTCCACAGGTGGGGCTCCTTGTATCGAACGGTTGGCTAACCAATATTAGGTTGTATTGCCAGGTTAAATGTGCATAGCCATGTGGCTTAGGTCTTTTTAATCAACCGTTGTTTTTTTTACAACTGTAGTGAGTGACAAATAACCGAATACTAGATCAATGTCAACAATAGCCAATGATAGTCTTTCGAGAAAAAAAAACCAGACTAGCATGGGCCATGGGGTAGGTCCGCGAACCTAGGTTTTCGGACCTAGGTCCGACATCGGACCGGATTAGGTCCGCTCCGCTCCGCAAAATGAACGGATCATACCATGACTACGCGGGTCAGACGTTCGACTAAAGGACACTAAATGATGTTTTAAATGTTGCCTATTTGGCCCTGGACAACACACACATCTTTCAGCTCGTACGTTTCTTATATGTACGCTGCGTACAGCGAGCGGCAGATTTGCCAATAATATTGTTGTTAGCATGAGGTCCTGAGGCGACCTCTTATTATAGTCCCATTAGCATAACAATCAACGAATAAATGGGACTTATCGAGATTTGAACTTTACGATATGGATCGAAATGAACTCAAATAATGTCTTTGTATATATACGTACATATGAGATCTTGTGTAATTTATCGTTGAAATGTAATGGAACCAATTACAATTTCAAGATGAGAATGAATGTTGGAATTGATAATGAAGTTATAGTGGCTGGAAGTATACAGGAGCAGGAGATACCATTTTGGTGTCGAGGTTTATCACTAGTAAGATGTGGAATAGAATGAATAACAACTACACAAAAACATATTTTGAAAATTTTGTTTGACTCTGGTAAGTGATTTTTATGAATATTTACTTTCTGTGCTCGAATCTGACCAAGTTTTTCTCCGTCACAATAGGTTTTCCAGCAAAACGTGATTTTAGAATTATGTAATTAGAGCGAAGTTGTCTGAGTATTTCTCAGAAAAAACTTAATTTTGTTATTTTATGGGTGGGTATTCAACCAGAATATCCCAAACCTACGCATTTTCTACTGCTGTTTTTGATTCTCCTTATTTTTTCCCTATTTTTTCTTAATTAATTATATCGAATACCTATGTAAAGGGTTTTCCAATAGGGACGCTTGATCTTTGAAATGAAAAAAAAAATACATGTAGGAGAGATATTTGCGAATTTTTTTTTTTATTTGAAAGGTCCATCGACCCCATTACATATGGAATATGACATCATTCAAATGACCGCCACGGCTTCGGTTGGTGGCGCGCACACGAAAGGTCCAATTTTCGATGACTCTGGCGCACAAATCGGGCTGTATACCGGTCGATGATAACCAACTTCTTTTGGCCTGAAATCGAGAATATGGATCTGCACAACATGTGGTTTCAACAGGACGGCGCTACGTGCCACACAGCACACGCTACGATGGATGTTCTGCACGAGCAATTTACGGGCATGGTCATCTCGCGCGGAGGCGACGTGAACTGGCCACCGAGATCGTGCGATTTGACCCCGCTGGACTTTTTCTTGTGGGGTTTTCTTAAGTCGCAGGTCTATGCCAACAAACCGCAAACCACCGATGCCCTCAAAGTTAACATACGCCACGCCATCGATCAAATACAGCCCGATTTGTGCGCCAGAGTCATCGAAAATTGGACCTTTCGTGTGCGCGCCACCAACCGAAGCCGTGGCGGTCATTTGAATGATGTCATATTCCATATGTAATGGGGTCGATGGACCTTTCAAATAAAAAAAAAAAATTCGCAAATATCTCTCCTACATGTATTTTTTTTTTTTCATTTCAAAGATCAAGCGTCCCTATTGGAAAACCCTTTACCTTAGAAAAATAATAGTAACCCGTTGTGTGCGTTAGTTCAGAGTTGCTAGGTACACAAACAACCCATCGACTGCCTAGGTAAAGTAAGAGGTAAAAGTGACTAAGTGCATTTTTGTCAAAAATCGTTTAATTGCAGTAATTGAATCACTTTTATGTTCTGCATCTGTGACCAAAATATTGTGACGATTTATTAAGTAAAACCGAAGATATAGAAAATGAAAAATAATCAAGTGGAATTTTGTCAAAAATATTTTGGGGTAAAATTGATCAAGTGCAACATTTCGTTAGTTTTACCTCGAAAATCATAATTGAATAGATAAATCAAAATATAAAGTGATCGGAAGAAAAAATATATGTAAATGTTTATGACATGAATTCGCCTTTTAGATTTGTTAATATGTAATGTACATATACAAAGATTAGTTCTTTTGGAGGGAGGCGTTTTTGGCAACTGTTCGCCGTTTGATAACACACTAGTGTGGTCCGCCCGTAAGGGCTTGAAATTCCCGTTAAACAATGGTTGCCTGTAGGGCCACTTCTCATGTCAGCGGAACATCACTTACATCAGGCAGGAGACAACAACATTGCGATTTTCTGTAGAGCATTGGCAAGGGTGCAGTATTCATCAGGTTGTTTAATTAATTTATTCCTAATATAATTAAGACGTAAGCAAATTTACGAAATTGATTTGATACATAGCTGTGACGACGCGACGCACGTAGCTTATTTTAACCATACCAGGGTATAGCATAATTATTTCCGAATCTCTACATTTAGTATTATAATACGTTCACAGTGAACTAAATCATGTAATTTGGGGCTATTTTCATGTTTTCGTATGAAAACAGTCCGAAAACATTTGTCGGTTGTCATATGAAATTACAAACAGTGCACTGTGAACACTTTTCGGTGATTTCTGAAAACGTACGGCGAAATCAATCCGTTTTCGTCCACTCTGATTAGAATATTATTCGAGCAGGCAGGGTCAAAATAACAGTGTTTCATGGGAATACCGCCGAAGCACAATTCCAACTGTTCTAAAAGGCTCCCTCAAAATTTGTGTGAAAATTTAAATTGAATAGAAGATATAATTTAATTTTCTTTTTATGCTTTAAATGATTCATAAAGGACATCCATACTAATGTCCCACCCGGTAAGTCTGATTTGGTATGGTTGTAAACCCCTCTCAAACGGCCTCCACAGCCAGTGGCGTATTTAGAAAATTCTCAAAGGGGGGGCACAGAGTCGGGGCTAATTTGTTTGATTTAAGGCGAAACTCAAGGAGACCTTAAGTTTTCAATAGACTTGAAATATAATATTTCAAGGTAGGTGGGTAGCTACCTTGACTTCAAGTGAGGTTGACTATAGAAAACTTCAAGGTCTTCTTGAGTTTCTCCTTAAATCAAGGATGCATTACTCGTGAATATAAGTGATTTCTATGAAAAAGTATGCAAAATGAAATTTATTTTAATTTCGGCATCCTTGACTGAAGGTCTCCTTTTATTATGATTTTCTTAGAAGTTGAAATTGTCGGTCACGAAAATATTGTTAGGCAGTTTTTTTGTTTCTTATGTTTTTTGGGGTGCTGAGTTCGAATTTGGAGCTTCCCACCAAAATTTCGTTGCGGAACAGGGTCAAAGCTGCGAAAAAAACCCAAAACTATCGGAATTTTCCCATTTTTTGACTTATAACTCCGAAAGTGTATATTTCTTCGAAAACCTGAGAAAGAGAAAACATGATTGCGGGTCCAACGCGCGAATAAACTTTAAAATGCGTTAAGCCGTATAAGTACAATTGATGTCATTTTGTTGGCGTGTTTTGCAATTTGACCCTGTTCCGCAACGAAATTTTGGTGGGAAGCTCCGAATTCGTGCTCAACACCCCAAAAAACATGAAGCTTGAAATAGATTGGACGCGTCAGCATCGGCAGCAGCAGAAGCATTTTTTCTGCTTCTGCTGCTGCTGTCAATGTGGGTCATCAAAGGCAAATGCGTGTGTTCTAAATTGAAATGTTTCTGCTGATGCCGATGCCGATGCTGACGCGTCAAATGTATTTCAAGCATGAGAAACGAAAAAAAAATTGTCTCCACAAGATTTCGCAATCTGATGTGCTAGGTTTATCACGTACTAACTACACTAAGTGGAGATTAACGAAAAATTACCCTGCAAGTGTTTAGACATTCACTGGTCATTCTGATTACATTCAACTAGCCTCTAATTTCTGCGTTTTAGACGTAGTTCGTCTATATTCGGTGCTAGTTTTTACTCTCTGACTGCATATTCTTCTTATGAGATCTAAATTTCATTGCTAGTATGATTTAGCTACAAAATGAATCTCGATTAAATAACACGGAAATGTGAGATTCGTTCTTTACAAGGTCCCTATGGTATACAGTGTCTCACTAAAATCCCTTTCAGATGGAATGTTGATAAATTCCACTACCTTCTCGGAGCGACTTCATGGGACATATCATGCTAGATTTAGTGAAAAATCACCCAAAACTATAATAAATATTTTAGTTTTCCACGAGTGAAATGTATCTATTAGGACGCAGCCTCCGCACCCCCGTCAGTTACGAGTGGCCACTTGCTGTTGTCCATTTGTCCGTGGTGGAAACTATCACTGTCATCTGTCATGCATTCCGCGGAGTGGCAAAGAAGGCATCTGGTTAGTTTTCCAGACTACAGTCTCAGCAGCATAGTGCTTGGAATCAAACTCGCATTTTTACGCCTTCAAGCATTGTAAAGTGCAGTGATTTTTTTACTACATTGGCAAGGATTTTTTTTTAACAGCAATCATTGGCCAGGGGGTGGGCGACCGCGACCACGTTCTACCCTATTATAAATTTTCAAAATTAAACGCCGCATAAGCATGGGCGTAGCCGGGGGGCAGGGGGGGCGGTTGCCCCCTGGTCGATGAAGATGGTGAAAAAATCCTTATCGATGTAGTAAAAAAATCGCTGCACTATACAAAATGTTCAAAAATTTTCTGCCTTTTTTAGCACTTCAAGTGCTGCCGGAGAAGTCATGATCGGGACAGTTTGCAGTCAGGAGGCGCATAATAGATGACAGCAAGTGGCCTCTCGTAACTGACGGAGGCTGCGTACCAGCACACACATTTCACTTGTGAGTGTGCTACTGTGGCTGCGTGGATCCCATATTTCCTGTTTCATTTCATGGCTTCTGAGCTGGAGTACACAATTTCAACCGTTAGGTCCCTTCGGGAAGTTAGTGGAATTCAACTTATTTCCATCTGAAAGGGTGATAAATGATGGCATACAGCTTTGCTAGCCCCGGAATGTCATGCTTCGTCGAATCGACTACGCCAGGGACGTAGCCAGGGGAGGGGCCCATGGGGTCCGGACCCCTCCCGAAATGTTTAGAAAAATAATCGAAATTTCCGTAATGAAAATATGAAATTTGAAACAAAGCACCTCATTTTAATTCAGCTATTGTTATCAGTATGTGTTTCTAGACATCAATACCCAGTCACTTAAATGGCAATCAATTTTTCGTTTAAAGTCGTAATGGCTTAAATCAATACTAAGTGATCCACTGATCAGTTTATTTATCGATTTATTAGTTAAGTCTGTGTTTTATACTTTGTGTATAAAATCAATACTCATCCAGAAAGGAGTTCACTTTATTATTTATTAGAAATATTTGCAAATATTCCTTAATGATTAAAATGTTCCACTTACAAGGATACTGAGTGTTGCTACGGAATGATTGCGGCACGTACTTCAGCCACAGACTGCTTGGTTCCTGAGCGTTGTAATATAACCGTTGCACCTAGCCTTCAGTGCTCCTGCATAGAAATATAGTCATGTAAAAATTGCATTGACATGGCATCAACTCCTCAAGTAGTTCGAGCAAAACAAGAGATAGGAGCCAGCCTCAGCCTCGTCACAGTCCGAATTTAGTAAGAGCTATGAAATATTGGCGGTGGCATATTTGGTGTTTGACACACTGATTTTCGAATGACGGAGATGCATCATTATTACACAAATTTACCATCATTAGCACGAATTCCAAATTATGCATTTGGACCATCATTTGATGAATAATGACAGGAGATGCCATCTGTTGCAAAATTGAAGAACAGGAATTTTTCCAAGAATTTTTATCAATCTTTACACATATCTATTCAAATTCTTTAAGAGCAGTGTGTCTTCAAATAATAATTGAACAGAATATTCATCAAAATTCTGCTATTGTACGGGACATTTTCACCATTCACGCACACACGTCAACAGTAAATGACGAATTCCAATGACGAAAACATATTTGTTACCCCGAATTCGATTTTTCATAATCGTGATGGATTATCGTCATAATGATTTTGCTATCCTTCTAGGCCCTTATTAAACATAATAAACATAATAATCCAAAAAGACAAATAATGCAGGGCAACTCATCGAAAGTTTAAGGGTGAAAACCGTTTCCAACAAAATTTATAAACGGAAATAAACGGAAAATGTTGTACCCAGACAATATTTGGACCCCTCCCGAAACAAAATCCTGGCTACGTCCCTGGACTACGCATCATCAAATTTATCCCATTTTTCGTGACAATTCTCATTATTTGGAGCTGAGTTTTCGTACAGCACTTACCGTGCCGATATACTTGCCGGGTACATTGCGGCTCGACGAAGTAAGCAGGGTAAGTTGGATTTTTGGAAATTGGTGTCGTCGAAACGACGAAGGATGAACTTTGTGTAACTTTTAGAGCTCCAGTATTTCTTACGTATGGTTGTCGATTCGATGAAAAGTCTGTGTCCATACAACTAGCTCATAACAAATATGTTTATTTTTGAAATGTGGGACCTATTTTTAAAAATTATGGAAAAAATATTTCCTAGGACAAATCAGGAAAATGGCTCAAAATTCTTCCTCATTTTAGGAAGATTGCATTTCGAACTCATAAAAATCGGCTCCCTCCATGGCACTCAATGTCAAAATTAGACATCGTACATAAAATTAATCAAGGGAACTCGGGGAGAAGATATTCCAAAAATTACTGTAAATAATTCTACAATCCACCGTAAAAACCGCAATAGGTGAAGTGAAAGAAAACCCGTGTTGCGACCCCATAATGGATCGCTGTGCCTTTTGTATATACATGAGCTTTTCATTCATTAAACCCAATTTCCTAGTACGTTTAGAATATGTATTTTATGATTCGAGCACATTTTTTGAATTATATCAACGTTAAGTTTTTATTTATCTCATTTTTAAATTTAGTGTTTTATATTTCGGGTGAAATAACATTGAATTAAGAAAATTTAATTTGTAAATCAATTTCCGTACAAAATTACTCGATGTTTTTCCGTTCTAAATAAACTGACGATTGAAAATTTGTCAAATTTTATAAATATTTTGAGAAAGGGTGATTTGTATGAAGCGTCAAAGTTGAGGGTCGTCAAATCGACGAAGCATGACCTTTCCGTACTAAAAATAAGCATGACCTTCCAGGGTTAAGGACCTCATATTTCAGTTCTTCTTTTTCTTCTCAGTACCGGCCCCTTTGTGGGCCGTTTATAGGCAATTTCGAATCAACATTACGTTGCATATCATTTCGGAGTGTATAAATATAATGTTGTAAGCACTATATATTTCCATTCACATGTACGAAAATTTTGGACCACGCCGAGATTCGATCTCCGGACCTCTAGATTACTAGCATCGTAAAGTGCGACTCAACCAAGTGAGCCACAGAGCGGGTCTTTCAAGTTATTAAATCAAAATCATAACATAACATTTAGAGGAAATCTTATTAAAACCGTTAACCATATTTCAATCAATAAAGGATTTATAAATATTCTGACGATGCTACTTTGCTAAGATGAAAGTGACCGACGAAACAAACTGATTTCGCAAGTGGAATATGCAGTCCGAGATACAAAAATGCACTGAAAATAGACAAACTTCGCTCTAAAAGGCAGATATTGGAGGCCAGTTGAATGTAATCAGAATGCAGAAGAAAATCATTCTCATCTCCATTTTAAAAATTTTACTTTAAAACTAGCAAACAAAAAGAAATAACATGCTGTTTTGTTGAGGTGTTGAGATCAACAGCACGCCCAGCATTGTTATTTATCCCCATAAATGGATACTTGTTTACAATCGGAGCGACATCATAGTCCGTCACGTAGGTCGTGAGTTCGAAAAACACCATAAAATGAATTCGTTCGCGGTGAGTCTGGAATCCATGACCCGATGCATCAATCCAACCACAAGCCAGGCTACTCTACAATTTGCTAACAATATTTCTGCGACCGGAAATTTCAGCTTCTAAGAAAATCATGATGTTAAAAAATGTTGGGCTTGCCCCCCCCCCCCCCTGACCGAAATCCTGGCTACGCCCATGCGCATAAGCCCTCCCGGGGGAGTGGGAAGGAGACGAATTTTGACTGAACATGAAAGGAGGACCATATTATCCCACCTATTAAAAATTAGTTCAATCGGTTTGAAATTAACGCGTTAAAGTGAAACCCGGTACACAGAACTTCAGCACATTTTATTATACCCTTCGCTCATAGAGTGAAAGGGTATATTAACTTTGTCATGAAGTTTGTAACGCATTGAAGGAAGCATCTCCGACCATATAAAAAGTATACATATATGATCAGCATGACGAGATGAGTCGATTGGACGATGTCCGTCTGTCTCTCTGTCCGTCTGTCTGTCTGTCCGTCTGTCCGTCTGTTGCAGTGCGTTTTTCTCGGCCAATGTACGGAGCTGAAATTTTGCACACGTGCTTATTATTGTTGCAGGCTGTTTGTATGTTTGAATCACCGAAATTGGATCCCTGGATCATGGGGCTGCCAGACAAACCTAGCCTACCAATTTAAGTTCTTCTAGGAAAAACTTTTTTATTTGTGCACCAATTTCAATCAAATTTGACACAAATGTGTTTTTTTTTTATAACACAAGACATATCTAAGAATGGATCAAATCGGATAATGGGGTCATGGGGCTGCCATACAAACCTAACTCCCCAAATGAGGTTCTTCTAGGAAAAACTTTTTGATTTGTGCACCAATTTCAACCAAATTTCACACAAATGTGTTTCTCTTGATGACACAAGACATATCTAAGAATGGATCAAATCGGATAATGGGGTCATGGGGCTGCCATACAAACCTAACTCCCCAAATGAGGTTCTTCTAAGAAAAACTTTTTTATTTGTGCACCAATTTCAAAGAAATTTCACACAAATGTGTTTCTATTGATTACACAAAACACATCTAAGAATGGATCAAATCGGATAATGGGGTCATGGAGCTGCCATGAAAACTTAACCCCCAAAATTAGGTTCTTCTAAGAAAAACTTTTTTAATTGTGCACCAATTTCAACCAAATTTCACACAAATGTATTTCCATTGATGACACAAAATATACGTCATCATCATCAATGTGGCACGATAGCCCGACGTCGGGCCTTGGCCGCCTGAATCGTTGACCTCCAATTGTCGCGGTTACGTGACCTCGTCCTCCAGTTTCGGAAGCCCAGCAGCTGGTGGGCGTCTTCACCTACGGAGTTCTCCCAGCGAGCTCTCGGTCGTCCACGCAACCTCGCGCCGTCAATTCGTTGTGCGTTCATCATTTTCTTTGGCATGCGATTATCGTCCATCCGTTGTACATGCCCCGCCCATTGCAAACGTTGAAGCTTCACGATTTTCGATACTTCCAGCTCATCGTACAATTGATACAACTCATGGTTGTACCGAATGCGCCATTGGTCTCGCTCGCGAACGGCCCCGAAAATTCGCCGAAGGACCTTTCGTTCGAATCGGTCTAGCAAAATTTCGGAGGCTTGGGTGAGGGTCCATGTTTCGCAGCCATAACATAGCACGGGTCGGATGATCGTTTTGTACACGCGGAGCTTCGTGTTCCTGTGCGCAAGTTTCGAATTAATTATAGGGAGGACCGAGAAATATGTCTTATTGGCTAGTTGTATCCGTCGCTTAATTTCGTCGGTTTCGTTGGCGTCCTTTGATAAGTTACAACCCAGATAGTTGAAGTTGTCTACATACTCGATATTAAGGTCCCCCACTGTGATGCTTGAATTTGCTGGCGTCCTTGTTTTCGATTGCATCATGGCCTTTGTTTTGCTTTCGTTGATATGTAGTCCAACTTCCTTTGCGGCGTTATTGAGGTTATGCAGAAGGCTTTCTGCATCACCCAACCTTCGAGACATGATGTTGATATCGTCGGCGTACGCTACTAATTGAGTCGACTTGATGAGTAGCGTTCCGCTGCTGTCCATATTCATGGCTCGGATTACATACTCCAAAGCAAGGTTGAAGAGCGTCGGCGCCAGCCCGTCGCCCTGCTTGAGTCCAGTACGAGTTTCAAATAGGTCAGTGAGTCGATTCTGCACTCTGACCTGCGAGACGGTATTAGTCATCGTCATCCTTGTGAGTCGCACTAACTTTGCCGGTATACCAAAATTCAGCATAATGTTGTACAGTACACTTCGATCGATACTGTCGTATGCCTGCTTGAAGTCGACAAAGATTTGGTATACGTCGATGTTATATTCCCAGCACTTTTGGAGTAGTAGCTTCACTGTGAAAAGCTGATCGGTCGTTGATCGACCAGGTCTGAAGCCGCCTTGATACTCGCCAATGATTCGTTCTGCGTACGGATTAATTCTCTTTTCAAGAATTTTAGATAATATCTTATAGGCTGTACAAACTAATGATATGCCCCTGTAATTCTCACACTTCAGCTTGTCACCCTTTTTGTGGATTGGGCAGATTATGCTTTTGCGCCAATCTTCGGGGATTTCCTCGTCGTTCCATATTTTCAGCAGTAGCACATGTATAGCGTTGGTCAGGCACGTTCCACCATGCTTCAGCAGATCTGCTGGGATCTCGTCAGCGCCGGGCGCTTTATTATTTTGAAGCGACTGTATGGCAAAACTCACCTCCTCTACTGTTGGGGGTAGAACGGGAGGGCCTGGTTCGGCTAACTGCTCAAGAGCTGGCTCCACGGGGGATGTTGATGGTGCATTGAGGAGCTCTTCAAAATGCGAGGCCCATCGTTTGTTGACGCTTTCGATGTCGCTGATGATGTTACCATCCTTGTCCTTAGGCTTGTCCTGGGTTGATATCCGTTCTTAACATTATTTATAAGTTTGTACGCCTGTCTAATGTTCTTACTGGCTAATCTTTGGTTTATTTGCTGTAACTGCTCGTCAAAATGTTTGCGTTTCTTACGTCTAATTAACTTATTAGATACTCGCCGAAGCTCGTTATATCTTTCTTTCTTGGCTCGGGATGCGCGTTGTGTGTATTGGCGGTAGGCTTCATTTTTCGCCTCAATCGAGGCCCTGCATTCGTCGTCGAACCAGTCTGCTCGTCTGCGCCGGCCTTTATAGCCCACAACCTCTTCTGCGACCCCCTTGATGCTGTCTTTGAGCTCCTCCCAGAACTCATGGATGCCTAAATTGTTGATGTCATCAAGCATGGGCGACAGTTTTTCCTCTAGTGCTGTTGTATACGCAGCCGCCGTGGCATCATCAATCAAATTGTCAACCTCGAAGATCTTGGCAGGGTTGATTCTCGTTAGGTGCACCGAAGAGATTCTGCACCTGTAGGTTGTCTTCACCAAATAGTGATCGGTGTCGCAGTTGGCTCCTCGATAGGATCGAACATCTAGGACATTAGAAGCCCATCTCTTGCTGATCAGTACGTGGTCGATCTGGTTCACGGTGTATTCATCTGGAGACTTCCAGGTCTGCTTGTGGATTCGTCGATGAGGGAAGCATGTAGAGCTTATTACCAGGTTTCTGCCGCTCGCGAAGTCGATAAGTCGCTGACCGTTGTTGTTGTTTTCGTCGTGGAGGCTATGACCTCCAGTAGTTCCCCTATGCCAGCTTTCATTTCCGACTTTGGCGTTAAAGTCTCCTAGCAGCAGCTTGACGTCGTTTGATGGAAGTGAGTCGAAGAGTGTTTCTAGGTCGTTGTAGAACTCGTCCTTAATCGCGTCTTCTTTTACTTCTGTAGGGGCATGCGCATTAATGAGCCAGAGATTAGCGAAACGGGTCTTAATGCGGATCGCACATAGCCGCTCGTTGATGGGTTTGAAGCCGATAACGTGGTCCTTGAGCTGCTTATTCACAATGAAAGCTACTCCAAACTCCTTGTTGCCCTTCTCTTTACCACTCGTAAAAATAGTGTGCGAATTGAGGTCGTTAATCTCGCTTTTGAGCCATTTAGTTTCCTGGATTGCAACTATGCTCAGCTTGTATTGTTCTACCTGATCCAGGAGGGCCTTTAAGGCCCCCGGTCTATTCAGGGAGCGTACATTCCAGGATCCGAAAGAGTAATCAGTTGTTCGTTTGCGGGGTCGTCGTTGTTTTGTATCCGTCCAATCCGAGGCTTTTGTTTCAGGTTTCTTGACTTGAAGTTTTTCTTAGGATGAGTTGTCGGCACATCGCTAAACCATGATAGGGTTTAATCGTTGAGTAAAGGCCATCATGGGCATGCCTCGAAGATGCTGCTTTAGTGGTTGACTTAAATGTTTTCTGTCACCTATCACGTTAAGTAACCTGAGACGCTGCAGTTGTTAATGCAGCACTCAGGCGCAGCGGCTACTCGGATAATGCGGGAAAGTAACGCCCCGTAGAGAGACATAGGAATTGGCCGAAGTCCTTTTCCTATGAAACTCCTCCTGCATAGCTAAGGGTCCGCAGTTATGCCACAACTGAAGAAGATATAGGAATTAGCCGAAGCCTTTCAACCTTTATCTTCCCCCTTACGGGGAATAGATCAAATCGGACAATGGGGTCATGGGGCTGCCATACAAACCAAACCCCCATATTGGTTCTTCTAAGAAACATTTTTTGCACCAATTTCACAAAACCTTGAATTAATGTGTCTTTACCAAAGCAAGAAAAAAGTTCAAAACAAATGGAATCGTACTTTGGGGTCGTGCTCCCGCAACCCCAATAAAATTTTCTGACTATATATTTTTTTATTTGCCCACTTATTTCAATAAGCCCAAACTTTTGTCAAGACGGAAGAAAAAGAATGAGGAGTGGAATTAAATACAAGTCATAGGTACGCCCGAAAAAACGTTTAGCCCAAGGAGAGCGAAGAGTATCCAAATTTCGGCCGCGCCAGAAATTAGCTTCGACCTCGGGGGTTGGCGAGCGAGGCGAGCAGGGGGCGAAGCCCCCTAGTTTTTTAATGTCTGCTAATCAAAACCAAGTCGCGGTGGGCCACAATCACAGTGAACAGGAGTCTCCCTTAGTTTTGATCCGATTGAACTAATTTTGGGTAGAGATGATAATATCATCTACATATTTTATATTCAGCCAAAATTCACCCACTTCATAGTATCATTAACTTAGGTGTCATTTGGTCGTTTAAAATTCTTGTTTCAGAAAATGGCGAAAAGTGTGATGAAAACGTACAATTGGCAATTTTTCAAAGTAGGGGTTCGATTAACTATTAGATTCTATAGCGATATTACTCGTTTTTGTAGCTATGGCGGAAGTGTGTATAATTTCGCAGTTTCAGTTCATATACAAACTGATCGGATAACTGATCAGATTGGATTGGCTATTAAAGTTAGTGAATAAGAGATAAAATTGATTTTTGTAGAGATGTTCAACACAATTCGCACTATCATGTATTTATCGATGCATATAATTTCATAATATGTAGCTGCAATTCTGCTTCTGGTGGAATGACTTAATTATAGCTATTTATTAAAAACTCAATATATGTATTTATAAGCATTATGGCTAACTTCCGACTGTCGCATTCAATTATCCCACTCAACATGCGATAGCCTAAAAAAGCAACGAGCAAGATTAAAACTGAATTAGCTTATTTAATTTTCATTCCATTTAAACAATCCCACCATGTAAAGTACATTTACAAAAAAAAACTATTTATTCAAAAATAGATCATTTAATCGGAAGTTGAACAACCAAATTACCATTTAATTTGATCTCCATAAATATGTTTTCATCACAGATTTTCATATACCGAAATGTTTTTATCATTTGATTGTATCTAGTTAGGGTGCATATTTCCTTTTTATCTATAGGTATTGTTAAAAGTATAACATTTTTCAATTTGTTATACAAGTGCACAATTTTATAATATAATTGTCACTTACCAACTAAAGCGTAAAGTGAGATGGATCTGTTTTTACGAATAATTACGAACTACATACACCGCTGAATCGTTTGAAGTACCTACTCATTCAATTTCGCATGGTAAAGCGATAACAACTGCAGATAGTCCTATTAATTAGCATGTCCAGCAAAAATTAATTGAATTTTATATAAATTGTAGTATGAATGAATGCAGCATATATTGCGCTATCATGGCAAGTGGTTTTTGATTTTGATGACGGAGTTGCCATGATTTGTTTCCAAAATCATTTAAAGCAAATCAAAATTTGAAAGTAGTAAAAACACTGAAAACATTAAATATAAATTGAAATATTTCTTTGCAGGCATATTGCAGGAAATTTAAGTCAAAATAATTTGCTACAATAACCATTCATCAATTTGTCATTACAGTAAAAGCCCGCCAACTTAACACCCTACCATTTCTATAACGCAATACCGCTTTTAAGGTAAGTATTCTTTCACAAATCGCGCGTGTGATTTTTGATTTAATATAATAGTGTGTTTTTTTTTGTAAAAAACACTATTATATGTGTATAAAACCTAAAAAACCTAGATTAAGACTAATGATATAAGGGGCGGTTCAGACTATCGACAAGATTTGATAAATCCTAGATTTAGTTGACAGTTGTACCATATTGTACTGCAATTTGAATAATGCAAGTACATTCTACGATGCATTTTGAATTTAATGACATACGATTTAATCTAGTAGGCGGGTTTCGACTCGATTAATTTAGTGGTTTTAGTAAATCCTGTCCATATTTTGAATCCCCCTTTAACGTGAAACTTCTCAGTTCAGAGTCAAATATGTACATACATATGTATATAATGTGGTGATACACCGAGTCAGTTTCGAGATGCAGTCATCTTCCCGATTCTTAAAAAAGGAGATGTAAATGATCCTACTTGTTATCGCGGAATTTCATTCCAAAATGCACCGGGGAAAATCTTTGCGACAGTTCTCCAAAAAAGGTTTGCGGAATGGTTGAATGCAAACGGGATAATATCGGAAAACCAGGCTGGCTTCAGGCAAGGCTACGCAACAAACGACCATTTGTTGGTATTGTATAATTAAGCCCAACTATATTTGGAGGAAGGACGGAAGTTGTATGCTCTATTTGTGGATTTTAAGGCTGCTTTCGATACTGTGGACCGTCGTTCACTCTTTTATAAATTATACAATAACGGCATGTCCTACAAGTTTGGTCAGGTTTTTGAAAGCCTGTATGACGATACCAAGGTAATGGTATGGACCGGAAAGCAACTATCAACAGCCTTTAGTACCGATTCCGGGGTTCGCAACGGATGTAAGATTAGTCCCGACGCCTTCTCTGTCTTCGTTAACGACATTTGGATGATATGCCTGGGCTCCTATATGCAGATGACATGGTGTTCTTTGCCAAATCACCTGAAGACCTCCAAAGAATGATTAACCACGTTGAAGCATACTGCGCGCAGTGGAAGCTAATCGTGAATCTTAATAAATCTAAAATGATGATCTTTAAAAAACATTATCGACTAGCTCGGAACGAAAAATGGACATTCAACGGGATGGAAATTGGAGTCGTTCAAGAATACCCGTACCTAGGCATTACAGTTAGAAGCAACCTTAACATGAGCTGTCACCTCGATTAAAAATTGTCTGATGGCAAATGGGCGATAAACTCTGTGTGGAAACAATGCTTCAATAATAAAGATTTACCCCATTCGGCGAAGTACAAAATCTACAAAGCAGTGGCAAGGTCGATCCTTCTATATTGTGCGCAAACTTGGGGAGGAAAGAGATACGAAGAAGTAGAAAAGTTACAGCGATACTACCTGAAGCGAGTCTTCCATTTACCAACGACAACCCCGAACTAGCTGCTGCTGGAAACCAATCTAACATCTCTATTCCTGGAGACATTCATCATCCATCCATATCAGCTACCTAAAGAAAGTTTCTGCCATGGACGAATATAGGCTACCGAAGAAGGTATTGAATCATGCTATCCGAACCAATACGGGTTTTTACGCCGATTTGCAATCGCTTGCACGCGAAACAGGAGTAGATTTTAGTTGGGATGGGACACAACCTACAAGCGAACACATATTTTCGAAATTGCTACGATATTAATAAAATTTCGTTAATATTTAAAGCCAGAGGAGAATTATTACCATTAAACTATATTCCACACCGAAATAATTTGCCCATACTCTGCAGCCTATGTAATTTGAGAGTCAGAGAAGATTCCCGGCACTTCACAGGGGTGTGTCCGGTACTGAAGGAAATAAGAAGAGGCATATTTGGCAAAGAACATTTAGAGGAATCAAAAGTTAATGCTCTACTTAACGGATCGAACTGGGACCACCTTTACAATTTTTGCAACGTCGCACTTAAATATCGTCAACGAATAATTAATTAATGCTTTTAAAAAATACTCTTAAACCGTACATTTGTGGGAGGTTGTGCGGATAGATGAACACCCAGAATACGGAGTTGGGTGAACTTCATCATCTAATAACCTCTCTTAAATTTAATAATTACATAATAATAAAGAAAACATCATCTACCATTGTACCATAACAAAACTTTTATAATAGAATTCAGAAATAATAATACTAATAATATTTCAACTAAAATACTAAAGAAACTTGAATAAAAGAACATACATATTTGTAAAATTAATTGACATATTGGAAATCTAAATTTTTTTTCGAAAGCTTTTATCTTTTTATGAATTTTGGATAACGTAATGTAAACTTTTATGTAATAATTTGAAAAAAAAAAAAATACAAGTCAATCTATCGGGCAGACGGCTATAGGCCACGCCATACAATGTTTTGGAAACTACAAGATAATGTAATGTTAATCTGAATTATGAATCAAACAACTATCTATCTATCTATCATATGTATTAACGAGTAGAAAACATTTTAAATTTATTCACAACGTACGGCAACTCATATTCGCAAACAATCGACACTTTACATGAAAATGAAATGTATTTCCGCTAGAAAAATTGTGAAAAAATTACACGCTGAAAAAACTGAAAACAAAAATATCGTATCCAACTAGCAGGTAGTGGGTTTAGTCATGTACCGAGTCAAGTAGTCACACATTCATTTGATTAGTCGTGTTCTATTCACCGCACGAACACTTGCCATCTAAGCAATAAAGATTGAAGTTGACCCGCTTCCAAGAGAATCTGACCTCAAACATAGGTCACTGTAATCAACATGCTTCCAATTATCCTGGCGGTTATCCTCAGTGTCACTCAACATGCCGTAGCACAACATGACACCCACTTTATGCCCAATCGAAGTGTTATCGTCCATTTGTTCGAGTGGAAGTTTAATGACGTGGCAAATGAATGTGAGAAATTTCTTGGTCCTCGAGGATACGGCGGAGTACAGGTTGGTTACATTAATTATTTCCCTTCCGGAGCTATTTCTACTCTTCAAACCAAATGTGGGATTTCAGTATTTCTCTGTATATTTTAATAAGGACAATAATTAGAGCTGAGGACGAGTTCGAATAATGATCAAATAAACATGATATGCACATAATCCCCCAATATCCTTTACGCACCATAAAAACCAAATAAAATGTGCACATTGCATGCCACACCTTTTGTATAATTTCCAGCTCTCACCAGTAAACGAGAACATAATCGTAACAACGGACACTGTATCACGACCTTGGTGGGAACGATATCAGCCCATGTCCTACATTATCCATACCAGATCGGGAAATGAAGATGACTTTCAGGACATGACGAAAAGATGCAATACAGCTGGCGTACGTATTTATGTTGATGTCGTGTTCAATCATATGGCAGCGCCTAACGATGCCGAGATGTGTGGAACGGCAGGGTCAACTGCAAATGGTACCGAGCTCTATTATCCTGGTGTACCATTTACAAAAGAGCATTTTCACAAATCTTGTGCTATTGACAAGTACACCGATGCTCATGTTATACGGAATTGCATGCTTGTCCAGCTTCCAGATATTGATCATTCTCGTGGTGACGTCCAAGACAAAATTGTCGCCTTCCTAAACCATTTAATAAAGCTGGGTGTGGCTGGCTTTAGAGTGGATGCAGCCAAACATATGTGGCCACTGGAATTACAGGTGAGACAATTTTGTATATATTAGATTTGATTTAAATTAGGGACTGTCAAGTTCAGTTTATAAGATGATTATGATTACATATCACACTATTGTAACTTAATACCGAAGCTCAGCAGGACTCATTTCGTTATAATAAGGATACTAATTAATCATTGATTACTTCCGTTAATGAGTAGCTTTGAACTAACTTCCCTACAATTTATTCAAGCAAATTTACGACAAATTGGACAATTTGAATGTTGATTTCGGTTTTCCCGAAAATTCCCGACCCTTTATCTACCAAGAAGTCATAGATTTAGGCGGCGAGCCTATTTCCAAGTGAGTGTAAATAAATTTCCTCATCAACCCACCGCCATATAAATTCATACTATTCATCCATTTCGTACACAGAACTGAATACAATCACATGGGTCCCGTTACTGAATTCCTTGTCGGCCAACAGCTAGGATATATTTTCAATGGGAATGCACCATTGACCACGCTAATTAACTGGGGTCCAGCTATGGGATTTTTGCCGCATCGGGATGCTCTCATTTTTGTGGATAATCACGACAACCAACGAGGTCACGGTGCTGGCGGCGATATGATCCTTACCCATAAAACACCAAAAAGTTATACTATGGCAACCGCATTCCTGCTGGCTCATCCTTTTGGCATTCCACGAATAATGAGTTCGTACGCGTTCAATAGTACAGATCAAGGACCGCCGGCCGATGAGAATGATGAGATTTTATCGCCCATAATAGCTAAAGACGACGGAGACACAGTTGATGACGGTGGCAAGGAAGAATGTGCTGAAGGTTGGATATGCGAACATCGCTGGAACGCGTTTGCGAATTTAGTAGAGTTTCGACGGGTTGTAGGAAATGCTACTTTAACGAATTGGCAGGATAATGGATCGAATCAGATTGCCTTTTGTCGCGGCGATAGAAGTTTCATAGCTATAAATGCAGATCCCGTTCAAGACTACAATGTTAATCCTTTTGTTTGTGTGGAAGCAGGTGACTATTGCGATATAATTAGTGGACGCCGTCGAAACGACAGTGGAGGATGCACAGGCAAGACGATTACAGTAAGGACGAATAGGACTGCGAATATTTTTATTGGGACAAACGATGAGTATGGGGTGGTAGCGATTCATGTAGAATCGAAACTTTAATAAAAAAATGTAGTGGTTTTAATTTGTGGTCGGATCGTTACTATTTCGCCAAAAAGCATTTCAGGTGTCGGCCATTTGCAGTGACGTAACGTACGGTGCTCCATGTGTTCAGTGTCAGTGGTACATGGGCTCCCTAAGAGTCGGGGGGGGGGGGGGGGGGGGGAGGGGGGAGGTTTGACCCAAGCCAAGTGCAACGTAATATAATGGCGCATTAATGTTTACATTTGAAAAATATGTTAAGTCTTAAATCTTGTGCGGAAGAGTTAAACGAAGTTGCCGTAAATTTATAGCCTACCGCAGACGTATCCAAATCATCTTTCCTTTCCATTTCATGCGTCGGGGGCCAGTCGAAGCAAGCCAATATCTGCCAATATCTACCAAAGACACGTCAAGGTTCCCCATCTAATCTCACTCTCCATGCGAAATGGACACAACATCTCACCATGCAGAGCAATCAGATAGTTTTAAACAGCGAGTTCAACAATTCAACAACCCATGCCCGGTGATGAGGAAGCAAGTCTATATTTCCTCTGGCTTGACGAACATTCTTGGCATACTCGTCCGTAACATTACCATTGACGGTGTGGCCCAAGTTTGCCATCTAAATAGGACGCAGTCTTACAGGAGGTTCGCGATTTTACGCTTGGATTTTTCTGCCATACTCTTGCTACGTCGACAGCGGCAAACACCTCCCGATTTCGCCAATCTTAACAATTAGGAGTAAAGTATCATTGTGATACTCTTCTCGTTTGAAACTTCTACTCTCGCCTGGGATCCCGAGGCATGTACCCTGACTATTAATGAGGTTCCCTTTTCTCCTCCACAAAGATGAAAAGATCGTCTGAATACGCACAGCACATGTACAACGAACCCAACACCATCAACAAATTCCATATAAATAGACCTGCGATAGATCCCTGAGGATAACCACAGTACGCACACTTTTCAACAACCTCACACTCACCATGGACAAAGAAAACTATGTCCGAGGAATATCTCCTCCAGAGAGCAATTTCTAGACATCGCTTCAATGGACGGCTGTAATTTCCGAACGCGAATAGCTAGAACCTAAAGATTTTCACCAGAAGTGGCCATTGCAGTGTTCTCCTTTTTTTCATGCAATAGTTAGCGAAAATGTGCGGTTGGACGGCTGTGACTTGGGAACGCTGATAGGTAAGATCTTAAAATTTGCAGCAAGAATAGTAGTCAAGTCGCTCGGCGGCCATAATCGTTGGACCTTGAACTTTCCAGCAAATATGGACTTTGCGGCGCTTTACAATTTCAAAACAATCCTCGAAACAATTCTTGAGTTACATCAAAGTGCTTTTTGGACCGCTATATCTCCCGAACACAAAAACATATAGGACTTTGAGATTTGGATGAAATGTGGGCGCCAAGCAGAGGCGTATTTCAAAATCATCAAACGGGGTTCGATAAGGAGTATGTGGGATGAATCCTAGCTATCGTGTGAGATATATGTTGCAGGGGATATACATAGTCAATCAGTAAGTCACTCAGAATGGTTGTAAAACTATTTGTGTTTTGACATTACCTACCCGATTTAATTTTCTCATTGTCTAATCCGTGCAAGGTATTGAAAATAAGATATTTTCTTTCCACAAACATCGATAGTCACTCTCAAGAAAGATATTGCTTTCTAGATGCTAAAACGCCAAAAAGCAAATTTGGCGATTTTGCGATATTTTCGTTTTTAAGCTTAATTTTCATTAACAGGTACAAGTAACAGGTACATTCGTAGGTATACAGTAAATGACAACCCTTTGGCGAACGTGCGAAATAAATTTCCACAAAACCGAACCCAGAACAATGAAAGTTCAAACAATGATAAAGGAAACTCATTTTTCCACTTGCCTGTATTCAGTAGGCTGGCTGGTCTAGCGGTTAGTGCGCGCACCTTCGGTGCACAGGCTCATGATTTCGAATCTCACCGTGGATCATGGTGTTTTTCGAACTCACGAGCTTGTGAAGGACTATGATCTCACTCAGCTGTTAAACGAGTACCATTTATGGGGATAAATAACACTGCTGAGCGCGATGCTGATCTCATTGCCTCAACAAAAAGCAGATAAGATCTTGAAAATAGGATGTCACTAACACATCCTGCGGATTGTCGCGCCTGTTATTTATTTTTTATATTCAGTAGGAGCAGCTGCTAATTCTAGCCGTCCTTCACAGCATCCATAGCAATGTGTTTGTTCATATGCCAAAAAGGAAAAAATAAAGATAAATAACCATTTTTTGTTATTTTAGAATCTCTAGGGTCCCAGGAGTCTATAACTCACTGCCAAAAAAATTTACCAGAAGATCACAAAAAGGACGAAAAAGGACAAAAATTTATCCTAGATCGGAGGTAGACATAATGGATATCATATCAAAGAAGACATCGAGTACATTAGAGTTCATTACATTTTCAGTGCTTTTTCCTTCGATTCAAGGACACAGAACGTCATAAATTTGACAAAATATTGCTTGTGCTTTCACATTTTCCATTGATAAACTCCAATGACTAGCCAAAAATAATGTGATGTAGCTATTTCCTTGACTTTTTAGAATCTATAGACATTGGAGAATGAAAATACTTCTACTCGTTTTACTATAGGAAAAATACTTAGAAAAAGCATAGTAACCCATGCCATGCGTTAGTCCAGAATGGCTATGTGATCACACAACCCATATGTGTTTGACTCCAAATTTATTACACTACGCTCCACGAAATAGTTCAAACGTCAAAATATTGTCGATGCAATTATTAACCCTTCTGTCGTCGCCTACGAGCTATGATGCCTAAGGTGTAGCTGAATTTTCTGTGAAATCAATCTTAATTTGGTTTGGTTTTGGTTTAATTTTGGATCTTGAAACAGTTTACATACTATGTCTTACGATGATGCGCCGTTTTTTCGTTTCTTTAGACATAGTTTACATTTCGCCGAACGTTTGATCGCATTTGTGGCCGTCCGCCGGTTCCTTTGAAATATATATGGAAAGGGTGGAAAATATTGTTGAACGATATTTTTCATCAAGATATAGTACCAATGGTCTGTCTGGATCTATACGCCAACAGAAGGGTTAAATATCACGTTGGCATTTTAAGAGAGTAATAAATATTACGCGGATTTTATATTCTCAATTGTAAACAAAAAATTGACGTTTGAATAAAATTTTCACGCATACTATGAACTGCAATAGTGTGAAAACGGTGCCATTTTTATTTTCTGATGGCCATTCTGGACTAACGCATGGCATGGGTTACTATGCTTTTTCTAAGGAAAAATATTATTCGTGAAAGTCCTAAAAATTATAAAGATTGAAGCAAACTTTTCCTTAACAAATATAGGCATTAATGTATACGCGTCGTTGTGACCCTGGGAAAAGAATGGAAAATATGAGAGACACTAAAAATATGTCCTTTTCTTCTGTGTGCCTGAAAATAGGAAATAATACCGCAGCCATGGATTGCACTTGATGCCGCCTTTGATATAATACTCATTATGCCTTGTTAAGGAAATTTTGGCGTCCTTTTTGGAACCGTTTCGCCACTGGTGCTATAAGAAGTAAAAAAGCAGCGCGAGGAGTTTGCATTAGGTATAAGTTTTGAAGTTGTGTAAAGGAGGAGCTAAACTAAACTAAAAGTACGTCAGAAAAAAGATACTCAGCATTTAATTTTTTTAAACCATACTTTTATTTTTTTACTTACTTAATAATAATTGTGTATTCTATGCAACAACATTCCATGATTGCCTCTAAGCCATATAATCGCACTTCAATGTTCAGATTTTTTCAAAGTGACACAATACCAAATCAA
The DNA here is from genome assembly GCA_949715475.1 of Microchrysa polita. Classification (NCBI taxonomy): domain Eukaryota; kingdom Metazoa; phylum Arthropoda; class Insecta; order Diptera; family Stratiomyidae; genus Microchrysa; species Microchrysa polita. Next base: position 124,011,385 of record OX454415.1, on the reverse strand, counting down.
TAGATTTCGCTCTAAGTGGATATCGACACTTCTTGAAATGGCATTCGTGTAAAGTTTCTATCCTGGAAATCCGCATAGAACGTGATTAGAAATAATAAGATCCTGTCAAATATTTCGCAGACTAGAAAAAGAAAAAGTCAATAGAGAGGTTATACGGTGGTAATACTGTTTAAGTAAATTTCACTTTATTTGTAGTCAAAATTATAAACCTAAATTCCAATCATACACAAAACGAGACCGAGGCTAATTTCGGGCGCGGCCGAAGCTTTAATACCCTTCGCTCCCCTCGGGCTAAAAGTCTTTTCGGGCGTACCTACGACTTGTATTAAATCCCCCTCCCCCATTCTTTTCCTTCTGTCTTCACAAAAGTTCCGTTGCGTCGGCAAAACAATATTTGTGTGGGGTTTGGTTGGAATAAGTGGGCAAATAAAAATATTTACTCAGAAAATTTATTGGGGGATGCGGGAGCATGGTCCCATAGTACGATTCCATTTGTTTTGACCTTTTCAGTTGCTTTGGTAAAGACACATTAATTCAAGGTTTTGTGAAATTGGTGTCAAAAATGTTTCTTAGAAGAACCAAAATGGGGGGTTGGGTTTGTATGGCAGCCCCATGACCCCATGGTCTGACTTGACTCATTCTTACATATGTTTTGCGTCATCAATAGAAATACATTTGAGTGAAATTGGGTTGAAATTGGTGCACAAAAAGAAAAGTTTTTCTTAGAAGAACCTAATTTGATGGGCTAGGTTTGTATGGTATCCCCATGATCCCATGGTCCGATTTGATTCACTCTTAAATAAATAAATATCTTTTGTGATATCAATAGAAACACATTTGTGTGAAATTTCGTTGAAATGGGTACACAAATAAAAGTTTTTTTTAGAAGAACCTAATTTGGGGAGTTGGGTTTGTATGGCAGCCCCATGACCCCATTGTCCGATTGTACCGATGCAATCATACAAACTGCAGCAAAAAGAAACATTTGTGCAAAATTTCAGCTTCATAGCTTTTAAATTGGCCGAGTAAAACGCGTCGCAGCAGACAGACAGACGGACATCGCCCAATCGATTCCCCAAGTCATGCTGATCATATATGTATACTTTTTATATGGTCGGAGATGCTTCCTTCAATGCGTTACAAACTTGACAACATGACAAAGTTAATATACCCTTTCACTCTATAAGCGAAGGGTATAAAAAGAAATCACATCGCCGCTAAATTTACTTTTAGATCATTTAATAAATTGCAGACCGTTTTCGTGACGTCTGTTAATGGGTAGATTTCTTAAGTAAGCGTTATTCATTCAATATTAAGAACTACATATTATTTTTCATCTGATCCCTTTTCACGATGTCTGCCTGTCGTCTGCAGGCAACTTCGGCTTAGCGTTTCTCACGCACGATATAGAAACGTCCTGACAACTGACGATGTATTATCATTGTGATGAATTTCTTCTATACATTTTCCACCCACATACGTTCTGCACAAGCATTCAACAGCTGATAACAGCTGAAATTCCTGTACTGAACTATTTAGACTAGTCCCCATCACCAGCTGTATATTGTTGAGTCTCAGTAAGGACGTCATAATTTCGCATGCGTGAAAATCAAGGGGAATTACCATGGACTCTTACTGACGGTAACACAATTTTTTCTTCTATAAGCCCACCCGACTATCCTTGTCGGCGGTTAAATCCGAGACTGTTGTCTGTTTTGCTTTTAGTATCACTCCGGAATTCAAAACGTTCTGGTCGAGATTCGCTAGTATAGTAGCGAAATCAGCTCGTCTGTGAATTTTGTGACAATCTGTGTGGTGTTTGTTACAAGCATATCTGCAGTCCAGAGTTGCATATGGTTTGCATTTCACCCCAAGAAGGAAAGGGTATACTAGTGTGAACTGTGAAGTGATTCCTACATGTACATAAATAATAAATCCGCCAAGATTGAAAGGAAAGTGAAACTTCAAAAAGTTTGGTTACACGATATAGAAAAGTCTATATGTTGTGTGGATTACCGTTAATGGGGTGCGTGTTGTCGTCAACCACATATCGGAATAATGGATGATTAGTGCTGATAGGTTGCTTTGAAACGTCGCAACGTACTAAACGGATTTTACTTTGAATCGTTACGGTTCAATACGATTCTTTGTGCTTAGTTCAAAAGTCCTTAATACACCATAGAATCAACGGATTGAGTAAAGGTGTAATACATCCTACGGGTAAGTTATATATATGTACGCTTAGCGCAAATTGAATTGTGTATGGTGGTAGCTTATCATCATAAAAATACTATAATGGATCGGAGCTTCTTTCTTCACTTTTATAACCATTCCTTGAATTGAAGCAACTTAGAATAGGTACACCTATCCCCCGTAAATGATACCGTCTCCAAAATGACACCTAATCCAAATAAGCAACCGCTCTTTAGGAAGTTAGAATCATTCAGGGGTATGATAAGGGTATTGAAATCCTTTCTGGAGTAATCACAACGTATAGTAAAAGCTAATGGAAAAAATGTTCATGGCATTTTGGTTATAGCTACGTGTGGTGTATTTGTATAGATGCAGGACATAAACCGCCTACATTGATGACTACGCCGAGTATATGTATGTATTTGCCGATCAGAGTCATGGTATAGTAAACTGAATACGAAAGATATTGGGAACATTTCGATTAGGTTACGTTATTGACTATGATAAAAGTATTACTTGGTAATGTCGTCAACCTTTTGTAGAACGAATGTCGCTCCCTAGATAGGATATAGACAGGCAACTTATCGAAGTTTCAGAGATGATGAATTATTAAATAGTAGTCAATTTCTTTTAGCTTTTATACGCTTTGATAGAGGCTTATGTGCCAGGAGCAACTTTCACTTATATTTGCTACCATAATATACGTGAAAGCATTGATTTTTTACTTCGAAAAGACTGAATTATTTGAATATGGCAATGGCATTAAATAATGTAAGAGTGTATTAACAAATGTTTACTTTAATATGGTTGGTAAGCCTAGGTTTATTTTAGCCAATGCCATGGTTGAATGCGATTATAACGACACATAGTAAAACTCGTAATTAATCAGATCAATAATCGTGAGTGGAAGCTAAGGCAACACTTAGTTAAAAACGAAACATTCAAACCTGGACAACTATGCCTGTGTTGAAATAACCAGACTAGTGAAACTAAAAATTTAGCGATTTTTAAATGATTTTTAATGTGAATTTTTACCTTCATTCGATACCTTAGAGCACAATAGTGCTAAGTCCACTTTTCAACATTTGGAGAAAACGCGAAAATAAAGTTTCAAACCTTGTTCCCATCTTGTATAACTTAATTTTTGCAAATATTTTTAGCTTTTTAAGCAGGTTACACTGTCAAAAAGATAATTATATTAAAATCTGGCAATCAATCGTTATAATTTCTAAGGAAAATCTAGAAAAAAAGAGGAAAGTACGGACTTAGCACTACTGAGCACTTCATTTTATACCAACTATGGACTTGACGGAAGAATGTTCATATTGTCGTTACAATATTGTAAAATGTGGAAGAAGTGAGAATATTATTAATACGTACATACCATGAGACGCAAGCAATTTATTGTATTTCCACCAGTTCGTATCCATGAAGCAAATGTGTCTCATCAGTTTATGCTTTCCGAAAGTGGTAATGATCACATGGTGACCAAAGGATGATCTGGTCAATATTAGACGTTGTCCTCTGTGTCTTACTACTGTCATTTAACAGGAAGCTAATTGGGGGTCATAACAGGACATGGCCCTATTATGAAGCTCGCCAGGAGACTTAGACTTAACTTCATCACAATTACTACTACAGAAGTTGTGAGGTTAAAGAGAGGGTGATGTAACTGTTCTGTCATTGCTCGGCACTAGGCACACTTTTATGACACGGATCATCTTAAGTCGTCATTCAATTGGGTGAAGCCAATGCCACAAGAAACGACATCCCCTTTCTTTTGAATGCATTTTAGCTTAGACTCGAATATTATCAACTCTTTGCATGCATAAGCTGGTGAAATGCAAACGCAAGACACTCATTAGGATTAAGCACGTATATCAATAGTTATACATTTACTTTTTTTAATTTGGCAGATCTTTTTCAAATTAGTCAGTTTTTCCTGGATCGCGATTTTGATTTCAGTCGGCCTCAATTTGATCTCGAGATATGTCGATTCTGTCAAATCTTAAATAAATAAATAGCTGCCATTCGCATCTAATCCCTAAGATTTAAACTGCTTAGATCAACAGCTCGCTCTGCCCCATAATTGGGCACTTGTTTAACATCTAAATGAGACCATATCCCGCCAATTGGATCGTGAATTGGAAAACTACCATAAACTGTGCTTCGAAGGAGAGCACACTATTCACTGTATCAACCACTGTTTAACTCTGTTAAAATGCAATTTGATATTTAGTACAATCGTACCTTTCAGGTTGTTATAAATGCAAGTTTATTTTTTGGTTTTGTTAATAGCCGAAGGACCCTTGTTTCAGCCTACATGATAAAGAGCTTCCAAAAAATTTTGTGGACATAGTAAGCAATTCTTGGGTCTAACACAATTTTTAATTTTCTAGAGTATGGTTTTATTCAAACTGTTTTCAACAGCTCTTTTGAAAAGTATATCTTTTGGAGCACTGTGGTTGAGTATAGCTGATCAAAATATGTCGTTACAACGCGTTGAACATGCGAATGCCAGATTCCACGCTCAACTGTAAATTTTAGAGATGGATGACCTTACACTAAATTCAATGTAAGCTGGCATTTAACAGAAACCCCAATGTATGTTATGGAGGTTTCCTTTTGTGGAGAAAATAGAGAATCCAAATTAAAGCATTTGATGTAAGGGCTTGCATTGACCACCAGTGATCATTTGAACCTTTGTATCGGAGGTAGACGATCCTTCAGTCAGTTTTTACCCATTTCAATACCATTCAAAGAAAGAATATGCCAATGCAAACACTTTCCAAATAATTCATCCCAATATCCTGTGATCCAGCAGCCAAACCCGGCTTATTCGAATCAGGAAGCAACCCTGGCTAATCCTTTTTATGCTTCGTAATGGTAAACGTTCGTTTTATGGAAGTTCATCATCAATGTGGCACGATAGCCCGACGTCGGTCCTTGGCCGCCTGAATCGTTGACCTCCAATTGTCGCGGTTACGTGACCTTGTCCTCCAGTTTCGGAAGCCCAGCAGCTGGTGGGCGTCTTCACCTACGGAGTTCTCCCAGCGAGCTCTCGGTCGTCCACGCAACCTCGCTCCGTCAATTCGTTGTGCGTTCATAACTTTCTTTGGCATGCGATTGTCGTCCATCCGTTGTACATGCCCCGCCCATTGCAGACAGTGCCGGATTAACCACGTGGCAGAAGGTGGCAAATGCCACGGGCCCCGCGCTTTAAGGGGCCCCGCGATTTTCTCAAATAAAAATTATAACAACCAAGATGCCAACGAAAGTCTAAAAGACAGTTCCTTCTAAATTGTTATAGCACGTTATCGTTGAAGAATTTACGCGAGAGGAGAGAATTAAAGAGAGGGTTTATATTTCATGAAAATACAGAAATGTTTCTTTCTAATTCATGATGGCATTCCCGTAAACCTACGTCCACAGTGTTTCAGATTCATATTCTAGGGGACATACGATTTTTGAAGTTCTTGTTGGGAAATGTATTGGCACACATCCACAGAATTTAGAAACTACAATTATACTCTCATTCACAGTGGCGTATTGCTTTAAATGTTATGAAAAGTGGGGGCAAAACTGCCTGTTTAAAAAATAATTCAAAATTGTTTCACAAAAATGTTCTTTTCAGTTGAGTGTCTTAAGTTTCCCAATGTGTTTTATTTTAGTTAGTAAAACCAGAAGGGGTTAACGTAAATTTGGTCTTCTGGTATCTTTATTATGGGCCTTTCTAAGCTAGATGTTGTTGGTTGTAACCTTTCAATTGAAACCATATTATTAATCACTTTTCGGAAAATGTTGAATATTCAGAGGTCTTCCAAAAAGTGACTTCTGAAATAAATTTTTCTTTATCTTATCTTCATGAAATCTTGAAAGACAGTTTTGTAAAACAATTTTGAATCAGATAATTTTTCTCCCGTCTTCCATATTGCTTTGAGAGGTACGCCACTGTGAATGAGGAATATAATTGTTATTTCTGTATTCTTTTGATATCAAAATATTCAGTAATCGCATACTTACTCTTTTGATTTTTGTCCCCGCTTGAATGTGAACCTGAACCACTGTGCGTCGTGTATCTGTCTCAGTGGGTCCTGGCAATATATATTTGGCGTTCATTAGAGGTACAGCAATTTTAATTTTACGAAGTATGTGCGAATTTCGGCGAAAATTTGCTCATTTTTGCGAATAGATGCGAAATGTTTTAACTCTCACTTTTTACCAAAAAAAGATAATTTTCCCCTAGAAAATCAATTATGAAAGATAACAATCTTCTTCATTTTAGATTGATTTTATAAGTTTCCCGTTAATGAGGATGAACACATTGTAAATGCAGAGTACAGAAAGTTCACAGAATCCCGAGCACAATGGCTTACGAAACACCATACCTCCAAATATCATAATAGCAATTCTTTTATTGCACATTCGTGGTATATTGCAAGGTTATAATGCTGATATTTGCTAGCCGCTTTCCTATGAAGGCATCCGCTTCCAACGAACTGATGTTGTTAATTTTTAGGACCTCTTTATTAGTTTTGTTAGTCGAAGTTCCATAGGCCCCGCGCTCAACATTTGCCACGGACCCCGCGCTTGCCTAACCCGGCACTGATTGCGGACGTTGAAGCTTCACGCTTTTCGATACTTAAAGCTCATCGTACAATTTCATTTTCATTTCATTTCATTTATTTCCAATAAATTTAGCATTTAACAATATAATTTACAAAAATATTTACTTTAAGGAAATACCTATCCACAATGGCATGGCCAGAGCGTGGAAAGGGGGTTGAATTCGTATTTAACAGCTATTTATAAACTATAGTAGAGAATCGAATTTATCAATCTAAGTTAAACAAATAAACAACATAATACAAGAAAAACAATTTATAAAAGAAATTAAAACAAATTTAAAAGATAATTAACTATAACAAGAAACTATATAAAACGATTAAAATAAATTTATATCCTATAATGAATTTCGAAGAAAAATCAGGTCATATAAATCGGACAACGCGTATATTGAAATAGCGAGTGTTGGCTCGTATATGGCATGGTAATTCATTATACCAGACAGGTCCTAGGTAAGTCCAATGTCGCATACAATGAGATAGGTTCTTTCTTGGTACTCTTAGTAGACCTGAGGTCGTACCTCGTGTTTGATATGCAGTTGGGAAATTCGAAAAAGTGTCCAAAGAGCTATTGACTTTCCTTAAAGCATATAATTTGTAAAGTCTATTAATATTCAGTACTGAAAGATCGTTATAAAGATTGGTAGTTGAATCGAGTCTAGTGCGGCCTAAAATTGTCCTAAGTAGGTTGTTTTGTGCTACTTCTAGACATCTTAAATTAGTAGGATAAGCTCCTCCCCATGCTAAGATTCCATATGATACAATAGAATGGGCAAATGCAAAATAGGCTGATCTTATAGTAGTTCTATTTAGTATATTGCGTAGCCTGTAAAATATATAGGATAGTTGATTTAGTTTTTTTGTAAGAGTTTCTATATGCTTCTTCCAATTAAGGTGTTGATCGACAAAAATTCCTAAATACTTATAGCCATTTACTTTTTTGATATATTGTTCGCCATGTTCTGTTTGAAACTTAAGTGTTTTGTCTGGTTGGAAGCAATCATATGTCGAAAATGTCATATGTTTAGTTTTATCGATATTCATTGTTAATTTATTAACATTAAACCAATTTCTTATCATTTCTATACCATTTGATGCTAAATCATAACTTTCATCCCATGTATCAGCAGTGAAGAGCATTATGGTATCATCTGCAAACATAAATATTTTTCCTTTAATCATGTTCTCTAGTTTTGCTAAATCATTTATAAAAATCAAGAATAGTACTGGCCCTAATACAGTACCTTGAGGGATTCCGTATGACGATCCTTCGATTTCCGTACTTAAAGTTTCACCAATTTTAACCTGCTGGGGTCTACAATTTAAATATGAAGCAAACCATGCTAATTCTAATCCTCTTACACCTATATATTCCAGTTTTTTTAATTGATACAACTCATGGTTGTATCGGATACGCCATTGGTCTCGCTCGCGAACGGCCCCGAAAATTCGCCGAAGGACCTTTCGTTCGAATCGGTCTAGCAAAATTTCGGAGGCTTGGGTAAGGGTCCATGTTTCGCAGCCATAACATAGCACGGGTCGGATGATCGTTTTGTACACGCGGAGCTTCGTGTTCCTGTGCGCAAGTTTCGAATTAATTATAGGGAGGACCGAGAAATATGTCTTATTGGCTAGTTGTATCCGTCGCTTAATTTCGTCGGTTTCGTTGGCGTCCTTTGATAAGTTACAACCCAGATAGTTGAAGTTGTCTACATACTCGATATTAAGGTCCCCCACTGTAATGCTTGAATTTGCTGGCGTCCTTGTTTTCGATTGCATCATGGCCTTTGTTTTGCTTTCGTTGATATGTAGTCCAACTTCCTTTGCGGCGTTATTGAAGTTATGCAGGAGGCTTTCTGCATCACCCAACCTTCGAGACATGATGTTGATATCGTCGGCGTACGCTACTAATTGAGTCGACTTGATGAGTAGCGTTCCGCTGCTGTCAATATTCATGGCTCGAATTACATATACTCCAAAGCCAGGTTGAAGAGCGTCGGCGCCAGCCCATCGCCCTGCTTGAGTCCAGTACGAGTTTCAAATAGGTCAGTGAGTCGGCTCTGCACTTTGACCTGCGAGACGGTATTAGTCATCGTCATCCTTGTGAGTCGCACTAACTTTGCCGGTATACCAAAATTCAGCATAATGTTGTACAGTACACTTCGGTCGATACTGTCGTATGCCTGCTTGAAGTCGACAAAGATTTGGTATACGTATGTTGTATTCCCAGCACTTTTGGAGTAGTAGCATAAAGTAAGAAATTGGAATAGAGATGGAACTCCATATAACATTAAAACCTACTGAACAACATTTTACCTTTGAGTGTGTGCTGTATGTAACGTGGACATACAGGAAGATATCTTCCAGTATGTACACGTTACATACAGCACACACTCAAAGGTAAAATGTTGTTCAGTAGGTTTTAATGTTATATGGAGTTGCATCTCTATTCCAATTTCTTACTTTATGGTAGTAGCTTCACTGTGTAAAGCTGATCGGTCGTTGAATGACCAGGTCTGAAGCCGCCTTGATACTCGCCAATGATTTGTTCTGCGTACGGATTGATTCTCTTTTCAAGAATTTTTGATAAAATCTTATAGGCCGTACAAACTAATGATATGCCTCTGTAATTCTCACACTTCAGCTTGTCATCCTTTTTGTGGATTGGGCAGATTATGCTTTTGCGCCAATCTTCGGGGATTACCTCGTCGTTCCATATTTTCAGCAGTAGCACATGTACAGCGTTGGACAGGCACGTTCCACCATGCTTCAGCAGTTCTGCTGGGATCTCGTCAGCATCAGGCGCTTTATTATTTTTGTATTTATGGAAGTTACTACACAAATTTAACTTTCTAATTGTTCCAAGTGTGGACTTAGCACAAAATAGCGCTATAACTGGACTTAGCACTTTTGTCCAAAAATTTTTCAATCAACCTAGGACATAGCGTTTCTTGTAAATGTTAATTTCCTTGGATTTAGCTGGGTAAATATTGTTTCAAGATTAACTACTCGATGGAGAACTTGACAAGGAATAATACGATGCAAAAATCTCAAAATCGAAAAAAATGGACTTAGCACTATTGTGCTTTAAGGTATCGAATGTATGTAATGTAGAATCTATATGTAATTACTCAAAAAACCGCATGATTTAAATAAAAAGTCGTTTCCTTGAATGTAAAAAAAAATTACAGGACAGATATATGCCACATGGAAAATCTGCATACAATGGCAATGAAAAAACCAATGCCAAAGTCACTAAGCTCCAAACAATTCAAAGAAACAGACGCCAGAATCGCGAAAGTCAATGTATTTAACTGCCACATTATTATGAAGTTAGCATTACATGAAGGTTAGAAAGAGTGCACCGTCATACAATAAGGATAGAATCGTACAAGCACATATCAAATTGGGAAAAGTTTGAGAAAATTTAAAATAGTTTTAGGATAAAATTGAAAAATATCGACTTTGAAGGTCTGTAAAAAAATAACCGCTTATTCTATTGTATTGTGGTTTGATCAGAGTTTTAGAGGAGATATTTTACAGGAGTCCGCGGAAGTACCGTATAAGCGTACTGTGGATATACCCCAAATTCTTGCTCTTTAGCTGCCAAAACCCTTTTAAGATAAAAAAATCGTTTTCATCGTCACTTAGTAGCGAAATAAAATGATTATCACAGCGAACTTCTACCGAGTGTAGGTACTACGATTCTTGTAAAAGTTAGCGCATAATCGATATTCGATCATATCTTTTTTACGCATCATTTTATTCTATAGCTTCATTACGTCTAATACCTTTAATGACATAAATGCAGAAAACAAGGATTTAGTTTTGCTCCGTTTTTTGCATAGTTGGTATAAATCTTACCAAATTACAGATTATTAGGAGCAGTTTAAATAAATTCGGTAAATTTCGGAGGAAATGAATAACAACAGTATGATTCTATACCCATATGTACAACAAATCATGTGTCAGACCCACCAATCTTCTTCTGTTAATAATACCGTTAATTTTACTTGGGTGAGCTTAAGTAACCAGACTTTCCCTTGGTTCCCAAAAACAAATCTTTGACTAGGGCCTATGATTTCAGAACACAGGCTAGCCTGTGATATGTTTGATGATCATTACTTGTTACATTATAATGTATGTATGTATATGTGTAGTTTATAAATCGAGTTTTACTTGGAAATCTCATACTTATGCCGTGATCTCATATTTTTTTAAGCTATCGCGCTGAACCATGGAGTCATAGAGCTGCCATATAAGCCAAGCCTCCAAAATTTGGCTCTCAAAAAAAAAATGTTTCATTCTTTTTCAATACTAACCAAACTTTATCTATATAAGTCCTCAGTCATGCCAAAAACCATTCGCAGATTTAGCATTAGACCATCAGAGTGAGTTGGCTGGAGCCTACAGATTTTAGGGGTGGTGAATTCGAGGCAATTATTTTTGGAACATATGTTTGTATTTTGAAGCATGAATTCAAAATAAATATATCAATGGCAGATATAGTGTTTCTCGCTACTGTCTCAGAGTTTCACACACTGAGAAAAATATTGCAGACCGATCAGTGAACTCGTCCAAAGTCAACTAATTAAAGTTCGACACCAAACAACTTTCTTATTTTGTTCATGCCTTTTAACGTTGAACAAAGGAACTCTGAAACATTAATTCAAAAATGTATTCCCTGATATTTAATTTGGGCCGATCGAGCCCTTGGATCCTTCCGAAACGGTTGATTTGAACAGTTCAATTTTATATTTTAAGAAAAAATTAGAAATTGGAATTTGCTGTTTTGTTTGAAAGTTTAAGACAACACACTAAAACTTTTGTCAACTTTGCAAAGTACCGTTATGAAATGTTTGTTTCAATTTCGATCAGGAAATACATTTTGAATGTGATGTGGGCAATTGCAACCAGAAAAACTGAAACTGAAGTCAAATTTCGGAGTTATACCTTTGGCCATATAGAGGGTGTCTCGCATTAGGTTGTCAATACTGTAAGGATTGATAGCACAACTTGTTTCAGCAAGAAAATTACCAATACAATCGGAATCTCTTGGTTGAGTCGAACTCTACGATGCTAGTAATCTGGAGGTCCATAGTGTTTGTTAGCGATTCCACTGAAGCCTTGATTTTTACCATCCAATGCGTGTTTCCCTAAAATCCTGCAATGTAAATATGAAATGTAATACATATACCGTTGCATAGTTGTACGTATAAAGCACCGTTATGAAATTACTGTTTGAATTTTCGATAAAAAATCTATTTTAAAATTTCTATTAAGTTACAGATACAGTTATCTGTTTCTAAAATTTTCAAACTTATAAGACACCGTATCAGTTATACATATTTCCTATAAATTTCAAGGCCCTTGCTATCAGCCAATTGTTTGAAAAAGATACCAAAAATGTGAGTAGAACTTAAAATTTGAACTGTTAAACATTCGTTTAAAAAAAGTCGTAGAAAAGTTTTGATTAACACAAATTTAATGGCTGTGTGAAATTAGCCAGTCATTTTTTTAAATTACGCGCTTTTGCTCGATGACTCTTTCGAATGCGGCTACGTTTGTTCTTCATTGTTCGCCAATTAATATCGATTGTTCTTCTCTAATTATTTAATTATAGCAACTTTAAAATTGTGAGTGTGAACTTAGCCAGTCATTTTTAAATATGGGTCGGAAAGGTATAGGTTTGGTATCAATCGAAAGCCAGACGTTTGTTTGTTTTGTAGGGCGTTTGTTCATCCTGGAAACGGAAGGATACAGGAGCTATTAAGGAAAAAGAGATTAGTTGTGACGTCATCTACACTCAACCACCGCCATCTATATATTAAGGCCGCAATATAGACTCGTAAACGTCAAATCTGCCGAATAAATTGCATTGCATTGTTGTTGCTTCTCATAACGTTGTTGTTGTTTGCCCGTGTTGGTTGAAATACATTTCCCGCGTCAGCATCAGCATCGGCAGAGGCATCGGCATCAGCAGAAAAGTTTCAATTTAGAATAGGTACACGCATTTGCCTTTGATGACCCACATTGACAACAGCAGCAGCAGCAGCAGCAGCAGCAGCGGCAGAAGCATTTTTTCTGTTTCTGCTGTCAATGTGGGTCATCAAAGGCTAATGCGTGTGTTCTAAATTGAAATTTTTCTGCTGATGCCGATGCCTCTGCTGATGCTGATGCTGACGCGGGAAATGTATTTCAACCATGTCCCGCGAACAATTTATGCAAGATCCACACCATCATCGTACAGCTGAGCTGAGCAGATGGCGTTGGTTGAGTGAAGATCACGTCACAACTAATCTCTTTTTCCTTAATAACTCCTGTATCCTTCCGTTTCCAGGATGAACAAACGCCCTACAAAACGAACAAACGTCTGGCTTTCGATTGACACCAAGCCTGACCTTTCCGCCCCATATTTTCAAATGACTGGCTAAGTTCACACTCACAATTTTAAAGTTGCTATAATTAAATAATTAGAGAAGAACAATCGATATTAATTGGCGAACAATGAAGAACAAACGTAGCCGCATTCGAACAAACGGGTCACCGAGCAAAAGAGCGTAATTTAAAAAAATGACTGCGGCTAACTTCACACAGCCAAATTTAATCCTCTAATTGCTTTGCGCCATAATTTAAATCTCAAAACCCTCGTCACAAACACAGTGGACATGCTTAATTTTCTGGTACACACTACTTATCTCTACCTTTCCATTTCATATAGTTGATGAAAGTTGTAAAAGAAAATCGGTCGAGTCTCTGATTCTGGTCAAATAAGCCATGGAATCTTAAAACTTCCAAACATTTTTTCCGTATGAATTGTTAGCTTTTTGTTGTCAAAAACTCTTTCTACTTTTTCCTATTTTTGGATATCTTCACGGACAGAGTACTAGAGTACCGCGGAACTTCATTTGTTGATTTGTTTTCCAATTACTGCTTGCATAAGACTATAATATCTTTCAATTTTGGAAAATTCTACAATTTTGTTTATAGAATATTTAGTTAAAAAAATAATCCTGGAGATAGCTTTGAGAGTTCTTTATATTAAATTCAATAAAATTGCGAGCAACTGGAAAAAGTCAATACTTGCTTTACCCTGCTATATACGATAAAACCTTTCAAATTTTAACTTAAAACGAGACCGAGGCTAATTTTGGGCGCAGCCAAAATTTGAATACCCTTCGCTCTCCTTGGGCTAAAAGATTTTTTGGGCGTACTATGACTTGTGTGCTATCCTCCTCTCCCATTCTGTTCCTCCCGTTTTCACATAAGCTCCGTGGCGTCGATGAAACAATATTTGTGTGAGGTTTAGTTGGAATAAGTTGACAATTAAAAAACATTTTATAGACAGCTTTACGGGGAAAACGGAGGTGGGGGGAATGGTCCCACAATGAGTTTTCTTTTATTTTTGCATTTCCGGTTGTTTCGATAAAGACATATGAATGCAAGGTTTTCTGCAATAGATGCAAAAATGATGTTTCTTAAAAGAACCAAATTGGGGGGTTGGGTTTGTATGGCAGCCCCATGATCTCACAGTCCGATTCCATCTATTTTCACATATGTTTTGTAGTATTAATAGATAAACATTTTTGTGGTGTTTGGTTCAGATTAGTTCATAAACAAACAAGTTTTGCTTAGAAGAACTTAATTGGGGGCTTGGTTTGTATGGCAGCCCCATGACCCCATGGTCGCATTTGATCCATTTTCACAAATGTTGTGTGTCATCAATAAAAACACATTTGAGCGAAGTTTGGTTGAAATTGGTAAACGAATAAAAAAGTTTTTCCCAGAAGAACCTAAATGAGGGGGGGGGGGGGGTTAAGTTTGTATGGCAGCCCCATGATCCCCTTGTCCGATTTTAGCGATTCAAACATACAAACAGCCTGCAACAATAATAAGCATGTGTACAAAATTTCAGCTCTCTAGCTTTTATAGCGGCCGAGAAAAACGCACTGCAACAGACGGACAGACGGACATCGCCCAATCGACTCCTCAAGTCATGCTGATTATATATGTATACTTTTTATATGGTCGGAGATGCCTCCTTCAATGCGTTACAAACTTCATGACAAAGTTAATATACCCTTTCACTCTATGAGCGAAGGGTATAAAAAAACGAAATAGTATGTTGATAAAAGATGCTCAAAATTGGAAGCAGTTTTGCAGCGTTTCTCTTCATTCGCATTAGCCTTCCATTCTCCTGAAATCCATTCTCCCCATTTGGAAATTGCGTTTCTGTGTATGTATTAAAAAAAATTGTCTGAGCCACCAAGCATAATGTAAATGGCACATCCGAAACTATGCGTTTTATCTTAACCATGGTAACCAATGGCGCCGTAACAGGGGGGCAGCGGGGCAACTGCCCCCTCAATATTTTGGCTAAAGGGGCAATTAGTACTACATATATTGCACTACATTAAAAATTAAGAAGAATTTATTTTAGGTTTTTTTTTAGGTGAATTGCAGCTTATTCAGCTTTACCATAGGAAACATTTGCTCCACCACATAACAATAAATGTTTTCAGCCACCTTAATATCTGAAATTTGTTTATGTTAGCGATCAATTAGGCTCTCAAGGGTGTTTTGGACTACCTACAGATATTTACTGTGCTATAGCGTTTTGATCAGCTGTCCGAAATAAATTCCCAAATCTGAAACTATTAATGTTGAAAATTATACATTTTACTTCGAAAAAAAAAATATCGAAATGTCCAAAAAAGGACAAAAGCAGTTGATACAAAAAAAGAACGTCGGGTAAATTATATTCGCAGTATTTTGGCTTAAATTTCAGTAATCGGAGAGAGCACTTAAGGCCCACTAAAATAAAGATTATTTACACGTTGTTCTAAGCCGTCTAGGACTAGAAAAAATCACATTTACTATACTTCTGAAAGCAAAAACAAAAAAGAAATTTGTATTTGAACAAAGTGAAACAAATAACGTTATGATATACACACTTAAGTATGTATATTGCTAAATTGGGAAATTTAAATTATGTTTATGTACATTTCGCTAATGCTTGGAATAATGAAAAACGTATCGGTATACATGATGTTCATCGGGACATTCCGGTTTTTTATGCTTTTTTAAACCAACGTGTTTTATTCGCTAACCAGAATTTATTGCAAAAATTTCAAATGTTGCATTATTGGAAAACAGGAATCCTACGCCTTTTTCTTAAACCTCTACTCTAAACACCAACGCAAGGCTGGATGAAAATGAAATAAAATTCTTAAACATTGAATAACAAAAGCAAAAAAAAATAATCAAACTATTTTTGAAAAATATTGTCGTAGGCAATTTCGAAACAACAAGATTTTCCTAGAACACTCATGGTCTCATATAAAAACACTTTGGTATTTCAGTTGAATATTGAATTAAATTATAGATGTAATCACACGCGAAAACAAGCTTGAAACGTGTCCTTCTCTTTTGTCCTAGCAGCGCAGAGACACGATACTTTGGCAACTCTTAAATCTTTTCCATAGATAAGTAATGGCAATATCATCCTATATAGGCACTCCATACGATATCATGTGCCTCTTAGCGTAAAATTAGATTTTTGGAGGACAAGTGAATTAGATATATTCTGAGTTCGATCCATTGCTTCGACAGCATTCGGTTTTCATGGAAAGTCTATGAGTACGTAGATGCTTTGGTATGTAGGATATAAGGCGAAGCGATAAATGGTTTAAGGGATGTTAGGTAAAAGTTAGTCCTGAAAAACTTTATTTCCGCCTTCCGCCTGTGTGTATAAAATGGTACACATTTCCCGAAAAAATCATTAGTTGTGTGATATCTGATACGTGATAGGTTACGGTAAGATGGTGTCAATCTGCCTATTTGCTTGGGTCGGTAAAATTAGCCTCTCTCAAAAAGATACCATCACGTACATATTATTTTACCTCTTCCAAACAAACAACAGAAAATAATCCTCGCACGAAAGATTCACTGTCGACTCACTCAACCCAGCCGTAACACGTAATACACATATGAGGTGGAAGTAATACTTTTGAAAATTGAGTGTAACGAAAAAGTACCTTATGTGCCGTGTCGTCGTCTATCTTACAAGCCATTTACCTTTACATTTTGTTGTCTTGTATCCTGGCGTACTTTAGTGTACTTTGGTGGCATTATTGGGATCGTTTGCTTCGTCTAATTTCCAACAAAGTAAGTTTGAACACAAAATGGCAGCGACTAATCTTATAATATCGAAATACGGTTTTGTTCGCTATATCACTTTCCTGCGTGTGTGTTGTTGTTGAGTAGCATATTAAATTTTCCGCAGGTTAAGCCTGAAGGGATTAAATAACATGTCGTCAAGGATGAAATGATGATAAAATGTAAATATGAGGAAATTGGTGTTGGATTTGTGTTTGAAATTTCAAATTTTTTTTATTTATATACTCGCATGTAGTTCTACTAGTCGTATAAATACATATTGTTTATTATCTAGCGAATGCTGAAAATGGATGGCTCATCTCGTATCTGCATTAAATGGCATAAAGCTAAAAAAAACCAAATTAATGCATTTTATTTTATTAAATTCAATTTAAAACAACATTACTCTAAACGTCAAGCAGGTGTTTTATTAAATGAAACAACAGTGCAACCCTTTAATTCAATTTACACCCAAATTTTAATACACAGCCATTCAATAAATAATAAGTAAAGACGCGTTTCATTTTTCACTTGTCTGTCTGCCACGAAAGAATAGAAAATTTTCCATTGTCTGCAACTCAGCTGCTCAGCTAAACACCCCTACTTCAGAGTTTGAACACCCCATGAATTGGTTTTGTCAATAATTCGGTCTCTCGAGCATTTCCTCTTTTTCCGTCGATTTGCAAATTTTCACCCTTGACTCAATTCGACTAGAATGTTCATCCATCTACACAAATCTGATATTTCTCCTACCAATTTTATCCTTCTCAATACCAGCATCGCAGCAGCATGCCTGCTTAGACGAGGCAAAAAAAAGTGCTTAAAATCCACCTTACAAGTATCTTCCGGTTTTCTTTGACGACTTCCAGAAGTGAAATTTAAGATAAAGATGCGACTTGACTGGTTACCGAGGCGAAGTTGTATTACGCGTATGTAGGCACGGTACACGATATACCACTGCCATATTTAAGAGGTACTCAAGGAGATAAGGTAGAAAAGTTATTGTTCTTGTTTGCCAGTAATTTCACTTTAGCGATTTTTTATGAGGCCACGACCGACAGGAAAAGGAAAATCGAAGCATATCCATGCAAGGATATTTTTTTTCCCGGGCAATGGAGATAGCAGCAGAAGGCGGTCAACGATGGACTGACATCCAGACTCATCCCTCATTGTGTATTTCCATCAAATTTCTTTCGTGGTTCCGCTGAATTATGACTTTCGTCGGGCATCCGTTGCTTAAAGGCCGATAATAATTTTATGGTGTTGCTCATTTGCATATTATGCTGTTAGCGGTCCTGTGTGGCGTTGGACATACCAGTCAAAATGTATGGGATAATATTTTTGGGGGCGATGTCCCATAAAATATTAGCTAAAATATTCAATAAACGGTTATATAACTTTTAACGGATATTATTAATGCCAATTGCACTGCAGAAATAATTTCGCATAAAAGGGATGGTAATAAAATGTGACAGGAGGAGAGAGTTGATAGGTTTTGTATAGAAAATTGGATATTTAGAATGACTTATTATAATGGTCTTTAGCATAATTGGATATTCATTGTTTTGCTGAGTCGGTGAAACGCATTGCGGGCATGCTATTAGAGGTTTGTATTACAAGAGACGATTCATACGATGATCACTGGGTGATTACATGGAGCTGTGTTCCTCCAAGCAATAGACGTTGATCTTGTTAGATTTCTCGTACATCTCATCGGCTGGTTAGTCTGACACACACCATTTTCTGAAAGCTTTTACATTATTTTGAATTGTTTATTTTGCATAGTTTCGCCACATTTTGCTTGGTTACTCCATTGTATGAAATTGCGTAGCAAAATATGGCAAACCTATTGGCTATTTCCATCCGCCTAAAATTTAGCATTCTTTATTCTTAAAGAGATGGTTAGACCTTGGGCAAAAAAGGAAATGAAATTTTTCCCGCTGCAATTTTTATTCGATAAAACAGATGGATAAGTAAACATAGAATCAAGGACGTAGCCATGAGATTGTTTCGGGAGGGTCCAACGTTCTAACATTACTAGAAATTAGAATTTTGTTGTTGATTGTGAAAACTATTATTGCATTTTTTTTTCATATTAATTCGATGACCGATGGTACAGAAAAGCGGGAGCGCTGGCGCGCATTCTTTTCCTTGCCGTAGAACAGGACACCTCTTGGTTATTTTCAACCTTCGAGTGGTTCATACAACATAAAACAACTAACAGTTATTTGTTTTCTTCGTAGATACGCCCACAATTCAGAGAATCTGTTTTTAAAGTAGTGAACTAAAGACCCTTCTTATCAAAACTCAAAGCAGACTGCCGAAGTTGTTCTCATTCAAAATTAAAATGAATTAATATTATATTTTTTATGAATCGTTACTGATAGTGAGAATTTAAAATTTAATGCAACTGTTATTTTTATTTAGATATATATTTTCTTCAGTGGCGTAACGTTTCTAAAATATCTTGTGCGCGAGATCTAAATGGAGGCCCCACAAAGTGTAATTTATAATTAAACAAAACTGTTAAAACCATTATTTTTGCTGATTAGTACACGCTGTTGTAAATTTAGAAAAATAAACTTGAAGTAGAGTACAATTCGTAATGTACATTCCGATTATTTGATGCATGACTAAAACTGTTTTTTTTTGCAACATAGGCGAAATTAACCACATTTTACTAAGCTTTCTTATAGATTTAGTCAGGGATTGTATTTTAAATCGCGTTATGAACCCGGTGAATTTTTTTCTGTTGATTGGATTTTACCTTTAGTATCAGAGCTGTTAATGGGTGAAGTCATTTCTTCTGTTCACTTTATGCAGATTTTCTGAAATTATCTTAATGTTGATTTATTTTGAATAATTACTTAGAAATGTATTGTATCAATATTTAGGGAGAATAGGAGCAGACATGGCAAGGCACTACGCCACAGATGACAATAACAAAAATTAAATTATTATTTACATTTAACTCAATAGCATACCTATGTGAAAAAAATAAATAAATATTTTCTAGAACGGCTTGTTCTGCTATCCATTCTCGTAAGAAGAACTTCTGTGTTACAAATATTTTCCGCTATATGGCGGCTGAAATCCCCCTTTCGAGCTAATAGCGTAATGTTCCCTTAGGTTATCCCTGTAACGAAAATGCAGTTCTTCAGCAAAACAATAAGATGTTCCTTGAAGTTCTCATATCAAACTGCTTCGAAGTAAAAAATTTAATTTTTTTAAGAGCACTCCTGTTTTAAATCTAGCTTCAGTGTGTCTATGAATAAGAAATCTAGTATTTGTTTTAATCACAGTCCAAAATTGTCCACTCCACTTGACTACTTTAGGGGGCCCCCGAATACATGGAACACCATACGTTACGTCACAGATTTTCTTTTAAATCGTCGTCGTTTTAATTTTAAAATTCTTATGTTTAATTTTTCCTTTTTTTTAGTGTACAATCGGCGATGTACGATATCGTTATTTTATAGAGGTTTAACGAATCTCGAATCTCTATTACTGGGAAAATTCATTTTCTTACAATACAAACATAGTATTTGAAAGTTTTGAGCCTTTATGAAGCATTGCTTCCATTCTGAATGACTATCGCGATCATGGAATACCAGATTTTTACCTTTTTAGGGTTTTTTAGAATTTTTTTTTCAAAAAACCCGTATGAAATCGATTTTGCCCGTCCGTACGTCTGTCCGTCTGTCCGTCTGTCCGTCTGTTTACTAAATAACTCGCGAATCGGCTCAACTGATTGTCATAAAATTTGGTAGGAATATGTAGAATGGTTACAGTCTTTGGCACAAATACCTTAGAAGTTGGTAGTAAGAAGATAACAGGGTGTCCCGAACGTTTGAAGAAGTCGACTTTTTTAGTTTTTTATCAGAGATTGACGTGTGGGTATTTAAATGAAAGATCTAAACGAGTACATCTCATATCAGTTAAAATTTTCGAGTTTCTAGTAACGGCAAAAAAGTGATTGGCGTTTAAAGTTAAACTTCCTTTTCGACCTCCGTTTTTCTAAACCGTTATAGGGATCGATATGAAACTTTGCACAAAGATTGGTCAGTATGGCCTTATACACGTTAAATGTCAAGACTGTTGACTTTTGCTAAGAAAAAGTAAATAATGATACAACATTGTATGCGTTTTTTCAATGGGAAATTACACCTACTTGACGTAGGTGATGAATGCGGCGAATTAGACTGAGAAATTACGAAGTCACAAAAGTAGGCATGCTTTTCGCTTGATTTTATCTCGACTCGTCCGACCGCGGCGAGTGTCTATTGTCTATTCCGCTTTGTTCTCATATTCGTAATTATAAATTGGTGCATGATGGAAATAATGCAGTGAGTAACATTAAAATTTGCACAGATGCTTCAGTTTTTATGTGGTGGATGAGATTATACTCTTGTCGTAATAAATGATCGAGATTTTTCTTTAGTGCAGTTTTCGAATGTATAATTACATGGAGAAAGGATTTGTATAGGAAATTTTGAGTTTTAATCAACTAAGAAATCGTCTAGAAAAATTAAATTACAACAGGCGCCAGATATCAGAATCACATCGGCTCTCCAATTTTCGATTTCGGGGGCGACTTTGTTAAACGAATATGTATAATGAATTTGCACTTCTGGAGGATAGTATCTATAATGAATTAAATTGATATGAATACACACAAAAGTTATGGGATACGTACTACCCTTTTCGGTAGCTTTTTTTTTGTTGCATAGAATCTCTCCTTTTTTCTATAGCTATAACTAATAATAGGTAATTATAAGGTCTTTTCATTTAAGGCTTTGTTTCGCTTGCGTTTTTTTACTGCTTTTATGAGTAAGTAAAATTAGTTGAAAGCGCCAAATTAGATTAAAATGAGAAATCAAAAACGTTCCTAACCACTTGCTGACTATAATGACCATAGATCCGATTCCCATACATTTCAATCGGCCTTTATAATTTGATTCTAATAAACGGTTGATTCTATTAAGCAGTGATTCTAATAACCGGCCTCTAATGTAATTCGTTTTAACATGCGTATTAGATTAACGATCATAGGTTGTTGGTATGGCTTCGGAGCAGCAAATTTGAAGGATTTGATATATTTTCTTTCAATAATTTCTAGAAGATTTTTTTCTCATTTTGAAAATGATTCAAACCTCACTAAATAAATTATAAATTATTATATGACTGTCTACCCTGTATGAAAAGGCTGTGCACGCCACTATGATAAGAGCTTTACTAAATGCTTGCTTGTACACAACTTTTGTATAAATTTTGTGTAACTCCGTGCTCTCGTGTAAAAATGCGTTTTAAATTAAGGGAAAGAGGTAGGGATATTGGAGACACAATTTTTCTAAGGTGTCCATTTGAATTTGGCATAGCTCAGTAAGCAATATCAACGTATTCCATATAAAGTGCTTATCTTTTCGTCCAGGACTCAGCCACAACAACATTGAAAATCAAAATTAAGATCAACAGCAAATAGGTTTTTCCACTTGGCTTTTCAAATTAACTAGAGAAAAGAAGAAACAGAATAATTCAGTGTTGAGCCGTATTACTCTTGAAATATTGGTTGAAAGACTCTTTTAGTAATTTGCAAATTTCCCTTTTGGTACTCATTTACCTGTTTTATTGGAAAAACTACACTCTATGCAATCTAAATTTGCAAATGAAGTGTAATTTTACATAAAAAATGTTTAAAAAAGTACTCCAATATATTAGCAAATTTACACCGTGCTATGTGTAAAAACACTCCGTAATAATAGGAATTAATGCGGTTTCACTCTTTTTTCGTTGTACAGATTTCAGTTCAGAGAGAGAGATCAGTTTTTCGTCTACATGGGAGGTTGCAATATGGTCTTTTTTGTGCGATCTGTACACTTGTTCTTCTTCTAAGTACCGTAACTGAGCCGTTTATAGGCAATTTCGAGTCAACGTTACATTGCATATCATTTCGGAGTGTAATGTTGCAAGCACTAAATATTTCCTTTCCGCACATGTACGGAAATTTTGGACCACGCCGAGATTATATCTCGGGACCTCTAGATTACTATAGCATCGTAGAGTGCGACTCAAACAAGTGAGCCACAGAGCGTGTACACATGTGTTCTAAATGAAGAGAATTTTCGGAAAATGTCATACACTGTGCTAAGTACAGCCGATTGAAGTATGACAACTGGAGAGCACGCTACAAAAAATGAGTAAAACTTCGACTGCACGTTGTAAAAATACACCACAAATCCGAATTAAACACAATAAACGTTGTAAAAATGCACCAGAAAATCTGAATTATACAGAAGTGTAGCGTAAAAATACATTTCACACCGATTTTGGTGTAATTTTCTTATTTTACACAGAAATTGTTGAAAAATGCACTCTGTATGTGATTATAAGCGGGAAAAAGTGTAAAATTACCGCATTTTCAGCGGAAATTTAAATTCACTTTTTAGAGTGATAGTATAAAAATGAAATTTCAATTTTAGAATAAAATATTAACAAACAAAAAAGTTATGCAGGGTTTACATTTAAAAAATAAATAAATACTAAGGCAACAGTTCAAGATTGGACTAAGTCCGCAGATTTGTTAGTGACATCGAATTTCCAAGATCTTAACTATGCTTTTTATTGAGGTGAGAGTTCAGTAGCACTCTCAGCAGTGTTATTTATCCTTGGATCTGAGTGAGATCATAGTTCCTCACATCGGCCGTGAGTTCCAAAAACACCATAAACTGAATTCGTTCACGATGGGACTCGAAGCCACGACCCTATGCGCCGAAGGTGTGTTCACTAACCACTACACCAACCAGACTACAGACTAAGGTTTACATAGGATTACTTTGAATGGCCCACCCTGTATATGCCGAAAATTAACTCGCATTTTTTTGCTGCCATTTTATGTATGTACCTAATAGTTTTCGACTCCCCAGATTTTTTAGAACGAAATGAGTCTTCTAGTAATGTTTCGAGCGAAAATTATAAATTAACAATTGTATTTTAACGTTTAATTCATTTTAACTGTAAAAAAAAACTAAAAAAAAAACACTAAAGCCAAAACTTTCTTATTGTGATTTGAAGTAAAAAGAAAAAAAACAATTCAAATAGAAATCCGTTTAGTCAAAATCTATCTACTTAACGGCAAAATACATTTCTTGTTTCTGTACATCTGCTGTTAATCAACAAATTTATGACGACAGTGAATATGATAAATGGAAATTGTTAGCATTCATTGTGTCGGCTTGATGTGAAGGTGATGTCATATTGCAAGGAAATCGTTAGTAAAAACATAGAACATCAAATATCCGTCACTATGGAGAAATATTCTATGGGGTAAAATAGATACAGAAATACCTATGTGTAGTACGGTAGTCCTTCCATGATATTTATCACTCTGACGATGTATTCTTTGACTTACATATGTGCATATAGAATGTATGTATGTTCATTGTGATTTATTATATTGGATGTCATCCTAACCATACTAGGCAAAGCCAGGGACGTAACCAGGATTTTGTTTCGGGAGGGGTCCGATGCTCGGTTTCATAAATTCTGACAATATTAGAAATCAATTTTTGTTTAACTGTGGAAACTAGTTTCGGCGTTGTACCGTTGCAGCACATGCCTCCTGTCCGACTGTTCCTGTGTCGAATCCAATTTTATTGCTTGACGAGCTTGAAGGAGCACGATAGCAAGCATGAGTAGGTACTTAATTGCCCCGCTATCATCAGAAGCAAACAGTGCCACGTTTACAACCAAAGGCCTCTGTATCAGTACGAAGCAACAACCCTAGGGTTGCTTAAAGAATTCGTGATATACGACATTTTT
Source organism: Microchrysa polita (assembly GCA_949715475.1). NCBI lineage: Eukaryota > Metazoa > Arthropoda > Insecta > Diptera > Stratiomyidae > Microchrysa > Microchrysa polita. Next base: position 123,986,591 of record OX454415.1, on the reverse strand, counting down.
CACTTTATAAGGTTTAACGAAATTATATTGCGCATAAATGTATAAATTTACCTTACCTAAAAATTAAAGCATTGCAAACAACAGTCAAGAACTATGGAAAGTATGCTTGGGCTCGCGTAGCGAATTTATTCTTACAGGGAAAATATTTTATTTCAAATTTTGGGGACTTACGAAATTTGCCAAAGTTTCAGTTATGAAGGACTAAGGGCCGTATTTAGCCTGTATGGCGCTCCTGGGCTGTAGCCGCCCTTCGCCACTGGTTAATCTTGGAAGTATGTAGTATGCACAGAGAAAGCAAAATGCTGGCGACCCTCTGTCAAATGAAAATTCCAGTCAGTCAATGCCTGGATACCCACCCAAATTGTTTCAAAAAGCATTAAAATTCCAATGACGACTTCAAAACTGAAACGATGTACTATAATTATACATTCGAGTGTACATTGTGAATGTGTTCAAAATGTTTTTTAAACAACTCGTTAATTTCTGAGGTTGCTTCTGCATTTTCGATCGTTTTTTGAAAAGATGAATGAATTACCAATTACCCAACAAATAAAATTTGCTAGTTTACTATTTCCTCCATTCTATTTTTCGTAAGAAACTTAAATTTTACTAGAGCTTACGCGGATTTTTGAAGGTGACACGAAACTTTGACTTTTTTTTGCAGTTTCCGTTGTAATGCAATTAACCCGCTTTTTTGGTGAAAAACATATGTTCAAACAAAAACTCGAAAATACAAGCACCCAATTTATTTAGTTAGAAAAATTAACACTAGTACTGCCGAATCAACTTTTGCTCATTGTGTGTATTGCACTTGACTTGACTTTCCGAAGTATCGACATGACCAACCATTTTCTTCCAATCGGGGAGTATTAAGATGCAAGTAAATCAAGAGCTCGTGGCCAAGTATTTGTATATTAAAAGCATGTCCAACATTTTATGTAGATGCACGGAGAGAAAAAATGTAGTGAAAGGTATTAAAATTGCAATGAAAACCATTGTATTTGTAATGATTTTTGACCCTACTGCAACTGATGTGAAAGTTATTACATCTTTAATGAAAAATTTCATTGTGCTGTAATAAAATTAACAATTGGTTGGTAATAAAATCTGCCAGGAAGATAATTTGGCGATAATAGAAAAAAATACAAAAAGTTATTTTTTTTATTTTTTCCTTTTTTTTATATTTCCTTTTTTTTTTTATTTTTTACTTCTATTTTATCCTTAACTTCTTTTTTCCTATTTTAATTTTACCTTTTTACAATTTGCTTCTACTGGGAATTGAACCGGGGACCTATCGTTTCGTAGTCCTACGTCCTACACCTAAGCTATCTACGATTACAAGTCACGCGAATAAATTAGTCGTTTTATTTTTTGACAGTTTCATAATTATTATACGCGCTCTTGTTAATTTCATGTACGAAATGATGAAAACTATAACACCATGCAATAATAATTATTACAGGCTGTGGTGAAAATTACCTCAAACGCAATAAATGTAACTATCCATACAAATATCATGCAATGATTTTTTTCATTACACTACAATCATTTTTACAATAGGCCACAATAACTACATTGTAATCAATTTCACTACATTTTAATAACTTTCACTACAAATTTAGTGAAATTGTATGTTGTGAATTTCATTGTACGATTTTGTAGAATTCATTGCACATTTTTCTCTCCGTGTGCAGAAGTTCCTTGAGTGATACACCCAAAAGCTCCTCTAGCCTTCCTACATAAAAATAGACACTTAGTATATGCCCTTGTTTAAAGTAGTCAATGCGTCACAAAGATGTGTTCTAATTCTAGCCTTACCGAACTACCCGCCACCAGTATTCCAGTGAATGGTTCTAGCTCGTTTTAAATTTTGAAGGCCGAGTCACACCACAATTTGGGGTAAGGGTGCAATTATTCACCCTGGATTGAGACGAGTACTTTTAGCTACAGTAAATTGAAGGGAAGACATTAAATTTTATTATGTCAGAATTTAAAACCAACGCAATGGTGCAAAAATTTGCTGCCCGGGCAGTTGTCCCAATCTTGGGCCACCTTTTTTACGCTTTTCAAATTGGTTGTGTCATCCAGATGGGACAATTTCTCTGACTGCAAGCTTACATTCCTACAATCTAATTTCAACAACATTCTAGGAATGAATAAATTGGAAAGTTAAGATTAAAAGCCTATTAAAATAATTTCGGGAGGGGTCCGGACCCCCTGGACCCCTCCCCTGGCTACGTCCCTGGGCAAAGCAATGACATTTTCATTGTATCTCTGACGAGAATGGAGGATACAAATCGTTCAATGACGTCTATAACTCAAGTGAAATAGGACGAAGTTGACAGTGTTTGTATATAATTCTTTTTCAACATAGAATAAATTACAAAATCATATTTATTCTCAAAACAGGGTATTCATTCTGCGTACTATACATTAACTTGACCGAAGGTCAGTTCTATCGAAAACCGCTAACTAACACTTGCCGGAATAGAAAACAAATTTTTGCATCAACCAACCAAAACCACAAAAATGTTGAATTCAAGGAAGGAGTGAATTCATCCTCAACCATGACAAGTTGTACGCGTATGTAGTGGGTTTTTCCAAATTGAAAGTAAACATTTGTGGAAATTGTTTGACTTTTCGATTAGTCAATGAATTGTCAACTATACCGCAAGACTTTCGTGGCAGTTGAATAAATTCGAATACGGAATACCGTCGATAAACATGAAGTAGTCTGGTCAAACGTTGATTTATTGAGTTCGTCTGATATTAAACTGTTTTTGCTTACAAATGAGAGAGCAAATATAAATGCGAATTAAATTTGCACTTGTATTTTCCTGAAACAACAGGCAATACGAAGACGAAAATTGTCAATGTGTGCTTTAATATCTAAAGAAAAATCACCAGTAGCTTCTTAAGATATTCTATACGTGCTATAAAAATATATCTACGTCGGTTATTGGATCGAAAACAATCTCTCGACTCTGCACCACCTCGTCATATCGATACACTCCGTCAATACTTTTGCATTATCTTTCACAATATCAATTGATTTATTTTATCCGCATTTTTTTTCGCCAAGAAAACCACTCAGTATTTTTTATAACCGAGAAAATTCAACGACAACGCAATTGACTGTGAAATCAGAGATTCACTCCGTTTCAAGATTAAATCCTATGGTTGAAAGTAAAATGTAAAACATTTTATGAAAGTCAACTCGGAAATACCGAGTGAACCCACAGCACCAGTTTTCTGTACTTTTCCTTCAGTTCAGTGAGGCTATGGCGTTGTTGTACGTGCAACAGGAAACATTCGCTTGCAATTTGTTCTTTGAAATATTCGCTTGTCCTGCTGACAGGACGAGCGCTGTTGGCTCGACTGGGATCATGTTTGAATAAAAAAATTATGTACATACATACATGTATAAAGATGAAGGACATCAATGAGCGCGTATTTTACTTTCATGCCACGAAGGGCATTAAGTGTAATGTGAATTCCAGCAGGACATATAAATTTTTCATACCTTTTCGTAAAATATTCTCATACGGATGTGTATATAAATTCGTTTTGTGACGAATGTTTAGCTTTCTTTACGTACAAGAAGAGAAGGAAAATACGCAATTTTAAGCGAAAAGTAAAATTATTGCGAGTTACGCATTATGTGTTGGAACACTTGTGGGGCCAAGCGTTTTGTTTCGGCGTTTGATTATATTATTATTTTTGGTCGTGGATTGTGAGCCGTGTCTTTATGTCAAGTTCGTGTTGCAGTGAAAAAAAATGTCATTACAACATGAAGATTTATCACGCTCACATGGTGTTTACGATTTTTATTTTATTTTAAGATGAAATAATAAAATTAGCAATAAAACATGTTGCGAAGAATAAAATTATTTCGAAATATAGGACGTGTTTCATACATTTGTGTTACATACATTTTATTTAATCTTTAAATAAATATTAGCATTTATTTACCTTACCTAAAAATTAAAGCATTGCAAACAACAGTCAAGAACTATGGAAAGTATGCTTGGGCTCGCGTAGCGAATTTATTCTTACAGGGAAAATATTTTATTTCAAATTTTGGGGACTTACGAAATTTGCCAAAGTTTCAGTTATGAAGGACTAAGGGCCGTATTTAGCCTGTATGGCGCTCCTGGGCTGTAGCCGCCCTTCGCCACTGGTTAATCTTGGAAGTATGTAGTATGCACAGAGAAAGCAAAATGCTGGCGACCCTCTGTCAAATGAAAATTCCAGTCAGTCAATGCCTGGATACCCACCCAAATTGTTTCAAAAAGCATTAAAATTCCAATGACGACTTCAAAACTGAAACGATGTACTATAATTATACATTCGAGTGTACATTGTGAATGTGTTCAAAATGTTTTTTAAACAACTCGTTAATTTCTGAGGTTGCTTCTGCATTTTCGATCGTTTTTTGAAAAGATGAATGAATTACCAATTACCCAACAAATAAAATTTGCTAGTTTACTATTTCCTCCATTCTATTTTTCGTAAGAAACTTAAATTTTACTAGAGCTTACGCGGATTTTTGAAGGTGACACGAAACTTTGACTTTTTTTTGCAGTTTCCGTTGTAATGCAATTAACCCGCTTTTTTGGTGAAAAACATATGTTCAAACAAAAACTCGAAAATACAAGCACCCAATTTATTTAGTTAGAAAAATTAACACTAGTACTGCCGAATCAACTTTTGCTCATTGTGTGTATTGCACTTGACTTGACTTTCCGAAGTATCGACATGACCAACCATTTTCTTCCAATCGGGGAGTATTAAGATGCAAGTAAATCAAGAGCTCGTGGCCAAGTATTTGTATATTAAAAGCATGTCCAACATTTTATGTAGATGCACGGAGAGAAAAAATGTAGTGAAAGGTATTAAAATTGCAATGAAAACCATTGTATTTGTAATGATTTTTGACCCTACTGCAACTGATGTGAAAGTTATTACATCTTTAATGAAAAATTTCATTGTGCTGTAATAAAATTAACAATTGGTTGGTAATAAAATCTGCCAGGAAGATAATTTGGCGATAATAGAAAAAAATACAAAAAGTTATTTTTTTTATTTTTTCCTTTTTTTTATATTTCCTTTTTTTTTTTATTTTTTACTTCTATTTTATCCTTAACTTCTTTTTTCCTATTTTAATTTTACCTTTTTACAATTTGCTTCTACTGGGAATTGAACCGGGGACCTATCGTTTCGTAGTCCTACGTCCTACACCTAAGCTATCTACGATTACAAGTCACGCGAATAAATTAGTCGTTTTATTTTTTGACAGTTTCATAATTATTATACGCGCTCTTGTTAATTTCATGTACGAAATGATGAAAACTATAACACCATGCAATAATAATTATTACAGGCTGTGGTGAAAATTACCTCAAACGCAATAAATGTAACTATCCATACAAATATCATGCAATGATTTTTTTCATTACACTACAATCATTTTTACAATAGGCCACAATAACTACATTGTAATCAATTTCACTACATTTTAATAACTTTCACTACAAATTTAGTGAAATTGTATGTTGTGAATTTCATTGTACGATTTTGTAGAATTCATTGCACATTTTTCTCTCCGTGTGCAGAAGTTCCTTGAGTGATACACCCAAAAGCTCCTCTAGCCTTCCTACATAAAAATAGACACTTAGTATATGCCCTTGTTTAAAGTAGTCAATGCGTCACAAAGATGTGTTCTAATTCTAGCCTTACCGAACTACCCGCCACCAGTATTCCAGTGAATGGTTCTAGCTCGTTTTAAATTTTGAAGGCCGAGTCACACCACAATTTGGGGTAAGGGTGCAATTATTCACCCTGGATTGAGACGAGTACTTTTAGCTACAGTAAATTGAAGGGAAGACATTAAATTTTATTATGTCAGAATTTAAAACCAACGCAATGGTGCAAAAATTTGCTGCCCGGGCAGTTGTCCCAATCTTGGGCCACCTTTTTTACGCTTTTCAAATTGGTTGTGTCATCCAGATGGGACAATTTCTCTGACTGCAAGCTTACATTCCTACAATCTAATTTCAACAACATTCTAGGAATGAATAAATTGGAAAGTTAAGATTAAAAGCCTATTAAAATAATTTCGGGAGGGGTCCGGACCCCCTGGACCCCTCCCCTGGCTACGTCCCTGGGCAAAGCAATGACATTTTCATTGTATCTCTGACGAGAATGGAGGATACAAATCGTTCAATGACGTCTATAACTCAAGTGAAATAGGACGAAGTTGACAGTGTTTGTATATAATTCTTTTTCAACATAGAATAAATTACAAAATCATATTTATTCTCAAAACAGGGTATTCATTCTGCGTACTATACATTAACTTGACCGAAGGTCAGTTCTATCGAAAACCGCTAACTAACACTTGCCGGAATAGAAAACAAATTTTTGCATCAACCAACCAAAACCACAAAAATGTTGAATTCAAGGAAGGAGTGAATTCATCCTCAACCATGACAAGTTGTACGCGTATGTAGTGGGTTTTTCCAAATTGAAAGTAAACATTTGTGGAAATTGTTTGACTTTTCGATTAGTCAATGAATTGTCAACTATACCGCAAGACTTTCGTGGCAGTTGAATAAATTCGAATACGGAATACCGTCGATAAACATGAAGTAGTCTGGTCAAACGTTGATTTATTGAGTTCGTCTGATATTAAACTGTTTTTGCTTACAAATGAGAGAGCAAATATAAATGCGAATTAAATTTGCACTTGTATTTTCCTGAAACAACAGGCAATACGAAGACGAAAATTGTCAATGTGTGCTTTAATATCTAAAGAAAAATCACCAGTAGCTTCTTAAGATATTCTATACGTGCTATAAAAATATATCTACGTCGGTTATTGGATCGAAAACAATCTCTCGACTCTGCACCACCTCGTCATATCGATACACTCCGTCAATACTTTTGCATTATCTTTCACAATATCAATTGATTTATTTTATCCGCATTTTTTTTCGCCAAGAAAACCACTCAGTATTTTTTATAACCGAGAAAATTCAACGACAACGCAATTGACTGTGAAATCAGAGATTCACTCCGTTTCAAGATTAAATCCTATGGTTGAAAGTAAAATGTAAAACATTTTATGAAAGTCAACTCGGAAATACCGAGTGAACCCACAGCACCAGTTTTCTGTACTTTTCCTTCAGTTCAGTGAGGCTATGGCGTTGTTGTACGTGCAACAGGAAACATTCGCTTGCAATTTGTTCTTTGAAATATTCGCTTGTCCTGCTGACAGGACGAGCGCTGTTGGCTCGACTGGGATCATGTTTGAATAAAAAAATTATGTACATACATACATGTATAAAGATGAAGGACATCAATGAGCGCGTATTTTACTTTCATGCCACGAAGGGCATTAAGTGTAATGTGAATTCCAGCAGGACATATAAATTTTTCATACCTTTTCGTAAAATATTCTCATACGGATGTGTATATAAATTCGTTTTGTGACGAATGTTTAGCTTTCTTTACGTACAAGAAGAGAAGGAAAATACGCAATTTTAAGCGAAAAGTAAAATTATTGCGAGTTACGCATTATGTGTTGGAACACTTGTGGGGCCAAGCGTTTTGTTTCGGCGTTTGATTATATTATTATTTTTGGTCGTGGATTGTGAGCCGTGTCTTTATGTCAAGTTCGTGTTGCAGTGAAAAAAAATGTCATTACAACATGAAGATTTATCACGCTCACATGGTGTTTACGATTTTTATTTTATTTTAAGATGAAATAATAAAATTAGCAATAAAACATGTTGCGAAGAATAAAATTATTTCGAAATATAGGACGTGTTTCATACATTTGTGTTACATACATTTTATTTAATCTTTAAATAAATATTAGCAGGTAGGGTTACTTGGCAGAAAATGGGATGTCAACTGCTGCGTTACTTTCCCTGCAAAACAGCAGGTGTTGATCTGTGACGAATAGTAAGAAGAACATTTTCCGACTCTAAAACTTAAGAAATGAAAACAGACACGGGGCATGTGTTTGCATAATTTTTATAGTTTTACGAAACCGTTCGAAAACCTTCCAACCTACTGTATAATCCCCAGGAATCTAATGCAGAATGTGACTGATGTGATTATTTCAAATTGCTGTAGGTTCCCAAATAGCAGCACTGCGTTATTTCCTATAGTAGCCTCCAATATCCACGAACCACGAAATTACCATTTATTCTTGGCGTGGCGAGTGAGCCAAAGTTTGGCATAGATATTCAATTGATTTACTAAGCACAAGAAATTATTCGCACTAATGTATAAAAAAATCATCGATCGCATTTTCATACTCAGATCAAACAGACATGCCCACACCACAACAATTTCAAGTTGATACCACTAAGTGTCGTCATTTGGAAAAATGGAATATGAGGGATTATCTACGGAAAATCCAAGGACGACACAAACTTAGTACGTCATCTACGGAACAGCCATCCAAGGAGTTCGTAGACTTTTTTACTTTCCGGTCCGTCGAATAATGCATCTCATCTGGTGATCCAATGATCATTAGATCAAAGAAATCCTTATAGGAATTTATTTTATAAATATAGAAAATTTGCATAATTAAAACATAAAAAAGACAAGTTCAAATTTTTAAACGAAAACATTGGCCGTGTTTTTTAATCAGCTAACCTACACTATACGGGGTAATTTTCATACAAACGCTAACCTGTGACTTTATTCAGGTTAGAAATTATATTGCTATCCAGTTTTAATGAGCTTTCCAAAACTCGCCTAAATGTATGCAATCCCAATTGTTTTCTAGTACGTTTTCCAATGACTAGCTAAAATTAAATTTTAAATTGAAAAGTTCTAAGGTATAGTTTACATGCAACACACAAGTGTGTGCAAAAAAAATAGTTTTTGTTTGTATATTCATGTTAAAAATGTTGTTCGTCGAATTCTTATTCTAGCAAAATTATGATTCATATATAAAAATACGTTTTCATTAAAAAAATTACATTTGAACTTTTGCGTTTGTAAAGTGGAAACGGGGCTTTAATATTTATGAGCAATGTTTTGAAATTAATGGCAATGCCTACGTGACATTTTGGAAATTTAACCTGGATGCTACCCTCGATAGTTTTTTGTGCGCGTCTGGGTTAGCAAACCTGCCCCCGATGATAACAAAACACGGCCATTGTGAAATTGTAGATAGTTAAAACCCATTCAAACGACGTAAAAAATGAAAAGTATTTTAGCTTATGGAAATAGACCCCTCTTGAAATAAAATTATATCTAAAGCCTCGTCTCCATTGTAAACATTTGTTGATGAACAGTTGCAAAAAAGTTCAAAATATTGTCTGCGAACAGTTGCGCAACATTTTATTGAACTTTTTCTGAACAGTTGCGGAGCGAGCATTTATATTGTTCGCGAACAGTTGCGCAACATGTTCGAATACTGTTTATAAACTGCTCAGCAACAAAGTCAATTAATTAATTATTATTTGACAGTTCTATTTATTCGTGATATTTGTGAATTCATTGTATAATATGTAACTAGTGCGATTTATTTGTCGATTAACTAATATTTTTGATTTTATTGCCCTTACGCGTTTATTGTCGTCTCTAACAAACTTTACTGCAATCAATTGCTGTGTCCGGTTCCAACGCATCAAAAGAAGCTTGCGAGTTTTAATGTTGGCGCTTAAGTATTTCGACATTGAAGGTCGTAGGCTGCACGTATTTAACGTGGTTAGTTCGGCGTAACTGTGCCACTTGAAATTGAGCGAAAGACTGTTGGAGAAGGTTTCAAACTAATTGCATCGATGTTTGTCATGTCTTCCAAAAGGTTTTAAGTGAAATGAAAGTGGTTAACTGGATGGAATCGAAGAGAGACCAATCCGTGAAGGAATCCATATGATCGATGATTACTTGTTGATATATTTTTTGTTGACAAAATCGATGCTGCCGATCCATTAAGAGGGGGAAGGCCAAGAGGACACTGCAGCCGGGATATCTAGTGTATTTGTTTGTCACAACCATAATAAATATACAAATCATATGAAAAAGGAATTTTATTGCATTTATATTAGAAGTACCTATTCAGAATCGTGTTTATAGGACCCTCCTATAGGTAGATACACATCCTATCCCCTTAGTCGCCTTACACGAAAGTCCGGGTAGAATGGTTGAATCTCCCCGAAAAGCGCGGATAATGGGGAATAGTAACGGCCCGAAGAAAAATACAGAAATTCGTCGGAACTCCATACTGCTGCATACCTAATGTTGACTCAAAATAACCTACAAACGGCTGAGTGACCACGGTACAGAGAGAGAGAGAAATGAACTTATACTTATAAAGGAAGCACTTTTTATGTTTTATATAAGAAGTTTCATACAGCATAACAAGGGTCCAACGTTTTACCATACAACTGGAAAAAATATAGGAACCGGTGAACATCTTTCGACAACCTATACCTTCTCCCTTGGATAAACAGAGTCGATATGATATGCCCCACAAGGGATTAGGGCACAATAGTAGTAGCAGTCAAGTGAAAATTGTCTCGCCTTTCCGATAATCTTATACTTCTGTAATTCAAAACTATGCAAGTAGCTCTTTAAGTGAGTACATACCATACTTTAACTTATTTGGTTTGCTTTAAAAAACTAAAATTATCTTATTTTAAATAAAATTCATTCAAATTCCACGACTTGCACCCCTCATTTCGTATTTAAAGTTGTCCCAATTCGTGTAATGTTCCCCGTGTTTTCCATTTGAATGGAAAACATCGAATATCAACAAATTACTTACAAAAATCAGTGCAACAGCTCAGCAACAAGCTCGAAACGAACTTGAGCTGTTCGCGAACATTGTTCAGGAGCAGTGTTGCGATACAACTGTTTACAATGTGGACGTGAAACAATTGCTCCAAAATATGTGCAACAACTCAGGAACATTTGTTTACAGTGTGGACGTGACACTATTGTTCAGCAACTGTTCGCGAACAATTGGGGAGCACTGAAACATGATGTTCGTATACAGTTGCGCCACAATTGTTTACAATGGAGACGAGGCTTAACGTCTCAATACAAAGTAGTCCTTCAGTTTTGAAGCTATCGAGCTGAAATTTGGTACACAAGTTTCTTTTTAGTATACGCTGTATATTTGTCGGAACGAATGAAATCGGAACACTGCGTCATAGGGCTGTCAGACAAACCAACCCCTGAAAATTTGGTTCCTTAAAAAAAAAACTTTTTTCTGTATGAACCATGAATCTTATCCAAACTTCATCCAAGTGTTTTCATTGTAAAGCCTCAAAACATATCCTGGAATGGATGAAATCGGGACACTACGTTATACGGCTGCCATGCAAATCAATCCCTAAAAATTGGGTTCTTCAAAAAAAAAGCTTCTTTTGTTTTTGAACCAATCTTAGACAAACTTCATCGAAGTGTGTTCCTTATTATAACAAGTCAAAAGGTTATGGTTAGATATACTCAGTGTTGCCAACTGAAAATATCGAAAACGACTAAATTTAGCCAGAAATACGGTTATATTTTTTTCGAAAGCGGCGGAAAATCCGGCTAAATAAATTGTAGCCAGAAAACCAGCTAAATCATACAAAACAATGACATTGCAAAAAAAAAAATATTGTAAAAAATTGATTTTAATAATTTTATTTCTTCTTTGGAGTATTACCCGTAAACTATGTTTTATGCTTTAGGTAGATTTCTTAGCTTTATTACATGTACATTATGCTCCAATCGCTGGCAGTACAGTTAATGTTTACCTTGTTCAGAGTTAGAGGGGATTAACACTATAGACAGGATTTACTAAAACTACTAAATTAATCGAGTCGAAACCCGCCTACTAGATTAAATCGTACGTCATTAAATTCCAAATGCATCGTAGAATGTACTTGCATTATTCAAATAGCAGTACAATATATGGTGTCGCTAGTCTGAATCGTTAGATAGTTCAACTAGTCGAAATTTTTGTATACCTACCATTTCTCGGTCAAGTTTATAATCAAATCAAAATCGAAATTGTGGAACATAAAGTTCGCAACAAATCGTCTAATGTGTAACTATGGACAAAATTATGTTCCAAAATTTTGAACTTGACCGAAAAATAGTATAATAATTTTTGATAACAACAAAATGCCATGCATTTACGAAAATTTATAGGTTCTATGAATAGTCCTAGAAGGTTTTTACACTTGTGCTTAATCTGGCATGATTACGTTAATTGTAGTCAAGAAATGACACGTTGGCAAATGGAAAAATGTTTGGGTACCTCCATGCTGCATGACTTGCTCAGCAAACAACTTTGTTTAAGAAACCGTCTTCCATTTTACAAATGTTTCAGGATTTTGATGGTTAGTGAGTTACACGCTTAGAGTAGGTACTAACATCGTCAGTTTACGTGAATCCATCCAAATATTGTCAAAATTTTGATGATCGTGAAATAACGCACGAAAGTCGCTCCACCGTCTTTTGACATATACATATATAGCCGGCGAAAACAATGCAGTTGCACTTTATTTCACAAGGAAAATGTCATCGATAATCAATGAAGCCGCGGGTGCAAAATTATCTTAAACTAAAAGACAAGTCTCCACGGCACATTTTTCCCGGGAGACAGTAAATGCAAGTTTTCCACTCGGTGGACATAGTACTAAACCTTATACATGTCAATAAGTGTGGAGAAAAAATTTCACTGCGATTAATTATTTTGGTTGTGAATATTCTATTTTGAAAGCAAACAAATCATGATATAGTTTTAGATAGAAAAACGGCCGAAAATAATCAATTCTGGCTAACAATCCGGCCGGCCGGTTTAGTAATTTCTTCCGGCTAAATTTGACCGGAAAACGGCTAAATTTGCAACACTGGCATACATTTCAAATTCCAATGAAAAAACACTTAAAATATGTAAATGTCTACATATATTAAGGATTAAGTTATGTTTCCCGCAAATGCACTGAACCAAATATTTCTTCATATGAACGATTTTTTTTCGTAAAAATTTTGAATAAAATTTTTATTTGATTTGAATAACAATTTGTTGCATTGAAAAAGTACGGGTAGATTTTTAGAAAAAAAGTTGCATATTATTCAATATGAAAATTTTGTTTTTTGTTTTATCCAATTAACTAAATTTTCATCAGTTTTCTTACTATTCGCTTACAATTTTTTATCAATTTGAAGAAATCGCACTTTGTAAAAGTTTTTCTTCAAATAGAAGAAATTATTCAAACTGACGATTTGTTTGCGCTAAATTATTGGAACCAATTGACGACGTCGGAATATCGTGCCACATTGATGATGATGAATTGTAAGATTGATAAAAATTAGTCAAAATAACAAATTAACAATTTGTCAAATTCGTCAAAAGGATGAAACTTAATCAAATAGAAGAATAGTATCATTCTTATATTTTATATATGTCATATTTTATCACAGTGAATAATTTAGTCATATTGACAAAATCAATTCTTCTTTCTTACGAAATTTCTTCAAACTGATGAATTAATAGTAATGCATTTTCTGTATCTTTTCGATTTTTTGAGTAATCTTTGCCTTTAAATTTTAATGGAAGTCTCAATTCCAAAAAGAAATTTTTTAATACAATTTGTGAGAAAGAAAAAAAAATTCAAAAATGTCGTGGCCGAGTCTCAATAAGGCGTCCGCCATGCAGTGTGTATCAAGTACTGCAAGGTCTTGAGAACATTGGAAATATATTTCCCTTCTGGCGCAGTGGCAAGGTGAGTGGACTGGCACGCAGGCGGACCGAGTTCGAATCCAGCTTCTAACACAATGGTAATATGGTTAATTGTATATAAAAAAGTGTTTAATAAATATTGAGAGTCTTGAATAAATATAATAATAAATTAAATTAGTTTCAATACAAATAAGACAAGACGCAATGTTAATTTTTAATATTTAAAAAAAAAATAGAAAATTTCTTCATATTGACAAATTATTCATCAATTTACAATAATTTCGTAATTATTCAATATGACTGTGTTATTCTTCAATCCAAATAACAGCTTCATTGACCGTATTTTGATGAAATTTTCATCATATTAAATGTAAGTTCGTCGAATTTACGAATTTTTTGGTTCAGTGGCCACACAACTCCACATAATGAATTGAAGATACATTATGTAATTATATGTAACACGTATAACTTTCATCATCAATGTGGCACGATAGCCCGACGTCGGGCCTTGGCCGCCTGAATCGTTGACCTCCAATTGTCGCGGTTACGTGACCTCGTCCTCCAGTTTCGGAAGCCCAGCAGCTGTTGGGCGTCTTCACCTACGGAGTTCTCCCAGCGAGCTCTCGGTCGTCCACGCAACCTCGCTCCGTCAATTCGTTGTGCGTTCATCACTTTCTTTGGCATGCGATTATCGTCCATCCGTTGTACATGCCCCGCCCATTGCAAACGTTGAAGCTTCACGATTTTCGATACTTCCAGCTCATCGTACAATTGATACAGCTCATGGTTGTACCGGATACGCCATTGGTCTCGCTCGCGAACGGCCCCGAAAATTCGCCGAAGGACCTTTCGTTCGAATCGGTCTAGCAAAATTTCGGAGGCTTGGGTGAGGGTCCATGTTTCGCAGCCATAACATAGCACGGGTCGGATGATCGTTTTGTACACGCGGAGCTTCGTGTTCCTGTGCGCAAGTTTCGAATTAATTATAGGGAGGACCGAGAAATATGTCTTATTGGCTAGTTGTATCCGTCGCTTAATTTCGTCGGTTTCGTTGGCGTCCTTTGATAAGTTACAACCCAGATAGTTGAAGTTGTCTACATACTCGATATTAAGGTCCCCCACTGTGATGCTTGAATTTGCTGGCGTCCTTGTTTTCGATTGCATCATGGCCTTTGTTTTGCTTTCGTTGATATGTAGTCCAACTTCCTTTGCGGCGTTATTGAGGTTATGCAGAAGGCTTTCTGCATCACCCAACCTTCGAGACATGATGTTGATATCGTCGGCGTACGCTACTAATTGAGTCGACCTGATGAGTAGCGTTCCGCTGCTGTCCATATTCATGGCTCGAATTACATACTCCAAAGCAAGGTTGAAGAGCGTCGGCGCCAGCCCGTCGCCCTGCTTGAGTCCAGTACGAGTTTCAAATAGGTCAGTGAGTCGATTCTGCACTCTGACCTGCGAGACGGTATTAGTCATCGTCATCCTTGTGAGTCGCACTAACTTTGCCGGTATACCAAAATTCAGCATAATGTTGTACAGTACACTTCGATCGATACTGTCGTATGCCTGTTTGAAGTCGACAAAGATTTGGTATACGTCGATGTTATATTCCCAGCACTTTTGGAGTAGTCGCTTCACTGTGAAAAGCTGATCGGTCGTTGATCGACCAGGTCTGAAGCCGCCTTGATACTCGCCAATGATTTGTTCTGCGTACGGATTAATTCTCTTTTCAATAATTTTAGATAATATCTTATAGGCCGTACAAACTAATGATATGCCCCTGTAATTCTCACACTTCAGCTTGTCACCCTTTTTGTGGATTGGGCAGATTATGCTTTTGCGCCAATCTTCGGGGATTTCCTCGTCGTTCCATATTTTCAGCAGTAGCACATGTATTGCGTTGGTCAGGCACGTTCCACCATGCTTCAGCAGTTCTGCTGGGATCTCGTCGGCGCCGGGCGCTTTATTATTTTGAAGCGACTGTATGGCAAGACTCACCTCCTCTACTGTTGGGGGTAGAACGGGAGGGCCTGGTTCGGCTAACTGCTCAAGAGCTGGCTCCGCGGGGGATGTTGATGGTGCATTGAGGAGCTCTTCAAAATGCGGAGGTTGATGATGTTACCATCCTTGTCCTTACATAGGCTTATCCTGGGTTGATATCCGTTCTTAACATTATTTATAAGTTTGTACGCCTGTCTAATGTTCTTACTGGCTAATCTTTGGTTTATTTGCTGTAACTGCTCGTCAAAATGTTTGCGTTTCTTACGTCTAATTAACTTATTAGATACTCGCCGAAGCTCGTTATATCTTTCTTTCTTGGCTCGGGATGCGCGTTGTGTGTATTGGCGATAGGCTTCATTTTTCGCCTCAATCGAGGCCCTGCATTCTTCGTCGAACCAGTCTGCTCGTCTGCGCCGGCCTTTATAGCCCACGACCTCTTCTGCAACCCCCTTGATGCTGTCTTTGAGCTCCTCCCAGAACTCATGGATGCCTAAATTGTTGATGTCATCAAGCATGGGCGACAGTTTTTCCTCTAGTGCTGTTGTATACGCAGCCGCGCCGTGGCATCATCAATCAAATTGTCAACCTCGAAGATCTTGGCAGGGTTGATTCTCGTTAGGTGCACCGAAGAGATTCTGCACCTGTAGGTCGTCTTCACCAAATAGTGATCGTATAACTTTAATACATTCAAAATACATCAAGTATCCGGATAATACTCATTAAAATAATTCTAATAGGAAAATCTCATTTTTCCATTAAGAAATCACTATAGCGCAGCTATGTTGGTTAATCTGCAAAAACATCATTTATCCTGATGGTGTCGGTTCTATTCCCTTTTCAATTTTCCGACTAATCAATACCACTGACCGTAGCAAACTATTCACTTAGTTTAATTCAATATTTGCCAATCGCATAACATTGTTACAAAGAGAGAGTCCTGCGTTTCGGTCTACAAGGGGGCAGTCAACTACCTAAGCACATTCAAGTGGCTGACATGAATCCATCATTCAAGCTTGTGAATGGACTCTTCAAATTATATATAAGCCACCACTTAAACAGATTTGAAATTCAAATATCAATTTAAATCTCATCAAGAAAGGACTACGCCAGCAATTTAGTATAGCCACTCGCTATTTGCTCGGGTGGCTCTGTGTATCTGTATCTTTCAGGACATCAAATACGGCATACAACTACATCCGTCACCGCATCTATACTCGTTCGTAATATATTCATATTATCACAGTTATCAAAATCTCACCCCTTAGACGTGTGTTTTGTATGCAATATCAAATGCCATTCATCTGTGAGTGAAAATGTGTTCAGCCTCTTGACCGAAAAACGGAGTCTACACGTTATTCTGTGTTATATATCTGGAACCGACACATCATATCAAAAATAGGACATCAGCAATAGCTAGCACATCAGAAGGGTTTGGCCGACAACGACGACGACTACGACGAACCAATGATATAATCATAAGGCCTCTAAGCCTCCAAGGAATCTATTTAATCGATGACTTACAATAAAATCACAGCAAATGGCAATATTGGTCGTTTTCAACATTGTGTTGTCGTTTCTATTCAGCACGGGAATCGGAAGAAACGATCCTGAGGCCATGATTGGGAGTGGTGTTATAAGAAACATTGCGAAGCAGCCCAAAAAAAAAGGTTAGCGAATATCAATGGGGTTTAGTGAAAATGGCTAGCATATGAAAGAGATATTGTCATTTGTTCTCATAAGATAGGCATGGCTGTATCTGACGCAATAGGGTAATCAATTTCTTTATACTGCGAGTATATTTTCCTTTATTATGTTAGTTTCTTTTCGTCGACATAGCAAACCGGATATGTTCATTGACTATTATAGTTTTTCTTACATTTGGCATTAATGTCCCGTCCTAAATTAAGTTTTGTTGAAACGAAAAATGTTGACCTGTTGATTTAAACGGCTCTCTCTCTCTACGATTTACTATAATGTACTTACCTACATAGGCAGGCTCAGTGGCGTAACATACGGTGTTCAATGTGTTCAGCGGAACACGTACCCCCAAGCCAGAGGGACCCCCAAATCTACAAACACAAGGAAATATTTGATTGATAGAATCTTACGTAACTGTTCTTTTGAAGACACTAGAGAATTTTAGCATGTCGTAGAAGATTGAACGACATAGTTTGGCATTCCATGTAAAAATTCGCTTGCCTTGCTTACCGTATACGAAGCAGTACATATATATCATAATTTTGCATGTTCTAAGTAGGCAAGGGGGTATATTACGACAAATAATTTCGCCAATTTCGACTGTTTACAGAACATCAACTAGACGGAAATACACCCATGCCTACTTGAGGCATTCAAAATTATGATATACGGTAAGCAAGCGAATTTTTACATGACAAACTATGTCGTTCAATCTTGGTGTACAGAGTAGCTTAAGGACTTCGTAGTATTGAAATTTGCTTATACCAGAGAGCCGCAACTGCACAATTGGCTTGCAAATTGCGAAAAAAAAACACTCATCCGAAAAATCCATTTATTTCAAAAAAAGCGTCTCCCAAGCATGTTAAGTATAGATCTGTATCAATATCAATTTCTTGGGTTTTTGCTCATACGAATATTGAAGGGAATTAAAGGTTCAACTATTGAGGGTCAATAACCTTAAATAATAATTGTGCCAATGTGATCCAGTTCGATTATTTAAATCTTGATTACGTCTCAAGAAGTCAAGAGTCCGATGCCAACCGATAAACTAGTGCGCCTGTCTAAACGCGGAACAAGAACAAGATGAAAAACCGTTTTTTTTAGAAAAGATTCGCGAGGAGCAAGGCAAGGAAAAATTCAATTTCATATGAAAACCGGTTTTGTTCTCGCGTTTTTGTTTCCCGTGTAGACAGGCCCACTCAGTCCAGATAATAGCAGATATAGATAGTAGATAGTTCATCCGCCGTTTCCCCTACATGAAACTAGGGATGTTGCGGATATCCGCATCCGCACCGCAACTGCGGATAATCCGCATCAAATTCTACATCCGCATCCGCATCCGCATCCTCATGTTGACATCCTCATCCGCATCCGCAATCCGCATTTTTGTATGCGGATATGATGCGGATATCAATAAAAAACAAATTTCCCATCTAATCATCTACATTCTAAACCACTCATAGAATAGAGAATTGATAGCGATTGCAAGAAACCAAATCTAATGCATGTAGATATTAGTCTAAGAAAATTGGGCCAAAATATGGCCATCGAATGGCAAAAATCCTACATCTGAGATTTCTTTTTGATTATGGTTGGGGATGGTCCCCAGATTATGGCATTAAAAGTCCCAACCGATTGGGGGTTCGTAACCTTAAAAAAAGGGGTGAAAGGGGGGCATTTTTTTCGTTTTTTTGCGATTATTTCAAAAACGGAAAGAGATACAGAAAAATGGTCTGAGGACGAAAAAAACTACATCAAATTATTAGTGACACAAGACAACTTTGTCTACAGATTATAAAATGAGTAGTACGTAGAACAAACTGCTGATGGGTACGGGGTACGGGGTACGGGAGATACCCTCAGTTTTTATCCGAATGAGCTGATTTTTAGTGGGTGGGGTAACAATGACCACCAATCGCAACAAACCAAAATTTAGCACTCTGCTCCAATTTTGGGGGGAGTTATGGGCATGTTGTTGTGACACATACAAATGGGGGGATAATGGGTGTACTTGACCGGAGCGACTCAATGTTTACCTTAAAATGATCTTGAACTTATTGTGAATACGTACACAAAATTTGACGGCTGAAATAGCATTCTTTAAAAAGTTATGGAGCTTATTTAATAAAGGTCCAAAATGAAAAAAATTTAATGGAAAAGAAAGGCTTTCGACTATGACACTGCATTCTAATGAAGCTAATGACTTTGTCCAGCACTCAAAAGGATTGCACATTTTGCTAAGATGGCCCTTCCTTGTACTTTTACTTCTAACATGTTGAATATTTCTGAAAACTGAATAGTATCTGATTTTCGGTATTAGTAAAATTCATTTCATATATTTTTTGAACTAATCCGCATCCGCATCCGCATCCGCATTTGCAAATTTTATGACATCCGCATTCGCATCCGCATCCGCAAATTTACATTTTCATTGATCCGCATCCGCATCCGCTAAACCACATCCGTTACATCCCTACATGAAACATTTATCTTGCATGCATGCATTTGATTTTAGTTGATTTACTTCGCCTTGGACATGGAAATGCTTATGGCTGCTGGTTGTTTGACTTGCTCAGGATCGGCAAAACTCTACATGTGAGTTAGCTGTTGTGATCTGCAGATCTTGGGCAATCAGTCTAGTCTAGGATCAACGACTGCTACGCCGGTATATGAGACCACTTCTATCTTTTCGCCGTTTCTCTTGGATTTTGTGATAAGTATATGATCGTACAAGTTCTCCCGTATAAATATTCGAATTTAAATTTTCTCTAAATAAATTAAAAAACTTTTGGAACTTGTTGCTAAAATCGAAGATTTTCGTTACTCTTGCTCCTTTGAGGCCTTTTGGGTTATGCTCGGTCAATTTTTCTTGGTGTAAGAAATCGGACGTGAAGGGCCTCCATCTCGGTTTCGAACACAAGAAATTTGGGAAACGTTACGCCACTGGGCAGACTAGTGCTTAAATTCAATGATTTTCCATGTTGTACAAAAACATAAAATTTATTGGAAATATATGGTAGTGTGTTAACTAAAACTTATTCCACAAAACGTGCAAGGCGTATTTACATAAAGTAAAACTCAGACAATTCGGACCTCAAAAATTCAGAAATGCGATAATCTGTATCCGGAAAAATTTTGTTTTGAAAATTGATGTTTTCTAAAGTTTTAGTGTACGGCTCTCTAAAGTGGAAGGAACGCAAACTTCAAATACAAAATTATTAATTAACGGTAATAGGTGTATTTATAAGATTTTATTATAAATAGTGCCCACCAGGATGGAAATCACTGTACATATTTCGATAATTCGGGCAGGTGGATAATTCGGATAGGGTTCAATCTGGAATATCAGGGTTCTACTGTATCTACACTCGGCTTAACAAAAATCGGGCCACTCTCCACTTTCGACTCAAATTCAATTTTCTCAAAAAGTATGAAACTTTCAACTATGAAAGTTATATCTACAGAAAGTGCATTTAATGGCAATTCAAATGACTATGATTTTTATCTGAAGTACCGTTAACTCACATTACAAACGATTTGCCTGTTTTGATTGGAGTTCGCGCTTACCGTGTGGCCCGGTTTCATTGACGCCGAGTTTACTTTACCAATTGGTAAACATATAATAATGTCAAACAAATAGAGTGGTAAAGTCTGATACAAAATCCACTCGAGTCATAATCCAATCGATCCAAGTACAAGTACAACTCTTCAATTATTAAAACTATAGTCAACTTCCAATGGAATTGAAGTCCATTTCCGCTTTAATTATTGCGGCCAACATTTGAATTTTCAATTAATGGAGTAAGTTAAATTTAAATATTGCACGTATTCTCTTTCATATGTCCAATCACGGTGCAAAAAAAAAAAATTGTACATAAATATTTGAAATGTAAATGAAATGCACAAATAAAGCCGAAACCTTTCAGATAACAACAGAAATTACAAACATTCTCAATCAACAGGATATTTCCAGTTAAAAAATGGATGTAGATAGATAAACGTTTTATTTGCTATTCAAAATTCACAATTATTTATAAAGTAGTTTCTTTAAAAACGATTATGGCGTGGCATATTGCCGTCTGCCCGGTTCGATTGACTAAATTCATTAACTACATTTAAATGTTTACATTTAGCATATTCAATTGATTCATTTTTTCATAATTAGATATGTACATATTCTTATACAATAGTAATAATATATTAATTGATTAAATTAAATAATTGATTGAGCTCATTACATACATTCGTTTACTATTCGGTGTCGATATTTCAGCGCTATGTTGCAGTACTCCTATAAATCATCCCAGTTAGATCCGTTTAATAACTCTTCGACTTCATGATCATTCAGGGCATTTTTACCGAAACATGATCTTCTAATTTCCTTTAGAATTGGGCATACTCCTATAAAGTGACGCGTGTCCTCTCTGGCGTTTGGGTTACAAAGATCGCAGGTTATCGGTAAATCATTTCGATGCGGTATATAGTTCAGAGGCAGCATCTCCCCTCTAGCTTTGAAGATCGTCCAAATCTGTTGCCGTTTTGGAAATACGTGTTGTGCTGAAGCTCTTGGTTTAGTTTTGCGTAAATTTCCCGATGAAGTGACGCCACTGCATCTTCCTTCGTTTTCGTCACTTCAAAGTGTATCGCATCGTTAACAAATTTTCGGATCAAGTGGCATGTCTGGTCGTCCCCGTTCCAATTTACTTCGACTCCTATTTCGCTCGCCAGAGTTTGTAGTTCCGCAAAAAATCCACTATTGTTGGCCACACAATACATATTTCATCAACATTTTCGGCATCCTGTAGTCCTTTAAGGCTGCAACCTTTATGATGTAGTTGATATAAATTTGCACTGTTTCAACAAATAACGGTTTTAGGCCAGTCTCTCGTAGAAGCATGTAGCTGGGGCTTTTTTTTCGGGAAGATGGAAAGTGCGCTTTAAATAGTACCGTTGTAGTTTCGCAACTTCATCATACTTATTCCCACCCCGTACTTGCGCACCATATAAAAGCCCTGACTTCGATACTGGTTTGTAGATATTATATTTTTAGTCTAGTACAGATAGCTCAAAACCTAAACATAAAAAAAGGAATTTTTGATGCCAGATTGTTGAATACACTGCCTAATATACGCAGTAAAAAGTTACACTAATTTGCGCCATGGGTTAAGGGGGGAGGGGGTAGCAAAGGGGTGAAAATTCAGTTTCTTGAAAATATCTCGAAAACTATGAGTCTGACCTTAAAATGTCCTTAGGACGAAACAAACTACATGAAATTACCTTTATAATGATATATAACAGTCTAGAGATTTTCTCAGAAAATTATACCTTAGACCCAAAAGTATTATAGTGAATTTACATTTTTTGAGTTTTACATTTCGCACTGTAACTCTTGATAGAATATACCTACCGTCATAAAATCTTGTCCATATATTGATAAAAAAATGTATTGGGTTTGTACCAAAAATTGGAGTGCTCCGATCATTAACGCCCCCCTCACTCCTCCTAACATTTTTCAATAAGGCATGCCTGTAGCTTCTTTGTAAATTGAGGCAGGCAGATCAAATTTGGTGGGGTGCCTATTCTAAGCTCCATTATTCTCCCCACCAAAAATTATTACCATCGGATCAAAACTAAGGGTACCCCCCATACAAAGTGAACGGAAATTCTAAGAAATTTCACGTTTTTTTCACTTCTAAATTCTATGTAAAATACAAGAAAAAAATGTATCTCTTAGAACGTCATTATAACAGTTAATTGTAGTCTTGTGAATGTATATTCAAAAGGTTGTACCAAGGCGTACCCTACAAGTATCAAAAAATTGGGTTTGAAGGTCAGTGATACCAGTTCTAAGACTATTTGCGAATATTTCGAGTAACGTGTACTAGCAACCTTCAAACTCGATTTTTCGTACTTCTAAGGCACGCTCTGGTACAAACTTTCGGATATACATTCAGAAGACTACAATTAACTGTTATAAGGACGTTCTAAGAGATAATTTTTTTTTCTATTTTAGGTAGAATTTAGAAGTGAAAAAATGTAAAGTTTGTTAGAAATTTGGGTCACTTTGTATGGGGGGTACCCTTAGTTTTGATCGGATGCTAATAATTTTTAGTAAGGAGTATAATGGGGCTTAGACTAGGCACCCCATCAAATTTGATCTGCCTAGCTTAATTTGAAATGGAGCTACAGGCATGCCTTTTTGAAAAATGCTAGGAGGAGTGAGGGGGGCGTCAATGGACGGAGCACTTCAATTTTTGGTACAAATCAAACAAGTTTTGTTAACAATATATCAAGATCTTATGATCCTAAATCTATTTTATCAAGAGTTACAATGCAAAATGTAAAATTGAAAAAATGTAAATTCACTATAATACTTTTGGGTCTAGGGTATAATTTGCTATGAAAATCTCTAGACTGTTATATATCATTGCAAAGGTAATTTTATGTTGTTTGTTTCGTCCTCAGGACATTTTAAGGTCAGACTCATAGTTTTCCAGATATTTGCAAGAAACTGAATTTTCACCCCTTTGCCACCCCCTCCCCCCTTAACCCATGGCGCAAATTAGTGTAACTTTTTACTGCGTATATTAGGCAGTGTATTCAACAATTTGCCATCAAAAATTTCTTTTTTTTTATGTTTAGGTTTGGGGCTATTTTGAATCAATTGTACTGGACTATTTACCGTATGACATAAGTCAGGATTATGGAAACTGTTCTTCCAAATCGAGTTCATCGCCCATTTAGCCTCATTAAGTTTCTTCTCAAGATGATAATTAAAGTTCAGATTGCTGGTAATGTGAACGCCGAGGTACTTATAGCTCTTAACGACTTCGATCTCCCTTCCGTCAAAAGTCCACTTCTCATTTCGTGCCAGTATATACCGCTTCTTAAACGCAATCACTTTCGATTTTTGCAGGTTTACCGTCAACTGCCATTGATTGCAATACTCCTCAATATGGTTAATCATGCTTTGCAAATCTCTCGGTGATTTAGCGAAAAACTCCATATCGTCCGCGTAAATTGTCCTTTGAGCGTTGTTCCAAATGCATCTACACCACCAGGCATACCGTCCAATATTTCGTTCACATACGTCGCAAATGCATCCGGACTTATGACACACCCCTGACGGACTCCTGCCTTTCTACCGAATTTCGATGACATTCTGAACCCGTTCCATATTATGGCTGTGGTATCCTCATATAATTGTTCCAAGGCATATCCATATGGTATACGACGTTCCATGGTTGTACAACTTACAAAAAAGAAACGGGCGATCAATAGTGTCGAAAGCGGACTTGAAATATACAAAAAAAAAGCATATAGTCTGCGCCCTTGATTCAAGTAAAACTGTGCTAAATTGTACAAAACAAAGACATGGTCATTCGTGGAGTATCCTGGACGAAATCCCGCTTGATTCTCTGATATAATTTCACGTTTGTTTAACCACCTAGCAAATCTTGCTTGTAAAATGGTGGTAAAAATCTTCCCCGACGCATTTAGGAAAGATATACCTCGATACGATGCAGGGGCATTGACATTTCCGGCTTTAGACAGAGGAAAAATCACCGCCTCCCGGAATTCCTCTGGAATATCTCCGTGATCGAAAATACGATTATCCTCTGTACATAGAATATCCAGAAGCTGTTCAGTCCCGTACTTGTAAAATTCAACGGGAATTCTGTCGGTTCGTGGAGCCTTTTTATCCTTGCACTTGTGCAAGGCCAAACCTATCTCCTGCTTCGATATAACCGCATCCAGCCCATCCTCGTTCTATCTGGGCCGCGCATATTGTATGGCGTTTTCTTCACTCGTACTTTGTAAGTTCCTTTTGAAGTGAACCTCCTGCATGTCAACATCGATTTCTGCTCCGGCATCGGCACCATTGATGCATTCTACAATTTTCCAGAATTCCTTGGAATTCGTACATGTTGTCAGTTTTGCTGCTTGCGCTTGGTAAAATTGCCGTTTCTTTAATCTGCATAGTTGCTCAATTTTATGATGTACGTACGTAGCCTGTACGTACATACGGCGTGTAACAGAATTGTTGGCTCTTCGAAAGATTCTCAATAAGGCAAAAGAATGCTTCCTCATCTTATCACATTCATTGTCATACCAGGCCTGTTTGAATGGTCTCTTATACTTTTCTGTCTTCTTGGCACTCATTGTGATAGCTCTAGCTAGATCCTTCAAATTGACACTCCCAATCTGTGCTAGATTTCGCTCCAAATTTGCCTTATACTCGCTCGCATATTCATCTCTCCAGACTATTTGCGGCAACATCTCCATTGACTTAGCGCTTGTACTGCCGATGCAATCTAACCCAATCGTAGATATAATTGGGAGATGATCGGAGTACTGCTTATTTTCCACCATGAAGTCCGTAATGAGGGGCAACCAGTCCCCTCCGGCCAGGCATAGATCGATAACAAGCCCTTGTGGACCTATGTATACGTAAGTACACTCTCCATCCGCATCGCTAAGTGATGCGCCATTAAAGAGCTTCAAAGCAAAGGAGTCTATTAGACTCAGCAATTTTCGCTCGCATCCGTTCAGTGTGCGATCCTTGACTGTATATCGTTAAGTGATCCTTATTTGCCCCAACTCCTAGTGGAACATGGTGCGTTTACGACTACCATATGTAGTCGTCAACGTTTCAACGACAACTGAATTTGGATTTTGATACGGTTGTCAGCCATACCACTTCCTATTCGCATTGTTAGTTTTTATTATTCTACGATAAGAATATTTCTTATCATCTTCTTAATTATAAACTTGCGACACGGGCCATGCCGAGTTTGGGAACTTGTTTCTCTATGAATCTGTATATCACAGAGTGGCGTCCGAACGATCATGTCCACAGAGCAGGGCCATATCGGAAAGTGATAACGGTATCTTATTCAAACGTGGTGACAATGTTTTCAGTAACTTATTTGTTCTTTTAATAACGCAAGGTCTGAATCCCGGAATCCCGTTACGAGAATTCTTGAAAACTGTGAGTTATTTGGAAAATGTTATGTTATAATTTTTTAAATTGGAACCAACTTTAAATACTACACTCCCAGTCACTTGAATAGGGACAAACTTTTCGAGAGTTGTTTATCTCAAAATATCGTTTTCCTTGCAGCAGAGAGTAGGGATTGCAAAAACCGGCCCATAACCCGGTTGTCGGTTTTTCGGTTTTTTTGCAAAGCCGGTTAGTCCGTCCGGTTTTAACCGGGCTCCAAGGACCGGTTTTCCGGTTAACCGGTTTTTTTCATTGATTTGTCTAGAATTTTACTAAAAAAAAATGCTTACACACTCGTATTGCTGGTGTTCGTATCGTGTATGCAAAATCAACTTAAAATGCACGTACATGATGTAGTAAGACAGCTAATTTAAAAGAGAAATATGTTGAACAAAAAAAGACAATCAAATAAAATTGTGAGATGTGATTTCATTATTTTATTAGTTTTTGAAAAAAAAAATTCCAAACATTTACAACAGGGGCCATTCTAATTTCTCTTGCGTAATACGAAGCGACACGATGATACTCGAAATGCACTGATCTACTATACACGAATATCAATACACATTCAAGATACTGTCGAGAGCGGATAAGTACAATCGTCTCCGGCAGCAAGAAAAATTGCACTTATCCGTTTTTTTCACTTATCCGTTTTCGGACAGATTCAGAAAAAAAAACATATTTTTAAGATTAAAGGATATTAAGAGTGCAAAAATTGTGTTAAAGTGTGTGTTAGGCTGACTAGTTCTTAATCAGTAGATTGCTCTCTTCAAACATTTTCAATATCTAAATTGCTTCCAGCGTCCCAGTTTTGCTTAATTACATTAGTTACTATGAGTGTTAAATTTATCGACACAATGAAAAATTTTCTTCTTGTCGTTTTTTAATTCCAAAGTATAAGTCAACGCCCTATAAGTGATAACGTCTAATAAGTGATGTCTATGACTACGACGCTCCTTTAAGGGCTCACTTATATAGAAAAAAACCCGTATTTATGAACATTCCTTATCTCAAGGAGACCTTGAGTCAAGGATGCCGAAATTGAATAAATTAAATGTCATTTTCCATACTTTTTCATAGAAATCACTTATATTCACGAGTCAATGCATCCTTGATTTAAGGAGAAACTCAAGGAGACCTTGAAATTTTCTATAGTTAACCTCACTTGAAGTCAAGGTAGCTACCCACCTTCCTTGAAATATAATATTTCAAGTATATTGAAAACTTAAGGTCTCCTTGAGTTTCGCCTTAAATCAGTTGACTCCTGAATATAAATGATTTCTATGAAAAGGTATGGTTATGGTTATGACATTTAATTTATTGAATTTCGGCATCCTTGACTTAAGGTCTCCTTGAGTTAGGGAATGTTCATAAATACGGGCCTTATTCCTTAAGGGAATGCTTATTACTTAAGTGGGGAGTATGAATTCCGCCCTAAGTTTAAAAACACCCACTTATTTCAGTCGATTTTATTCATATGCATTTCGGCTTCCAAATATGGTAATACTTCACCATATTTGCTGATGACGGCTTCACCATTGTTGGAAGCCGAAATGCATGGGAATAAAATTTACTGAAATTGTATGTTTTTAAACTTCGTCCGCTTATTTCAGTTTCGAGAGTTGCGGTGTATAAGGATAAAAAAAGAGACTATTTTCTGCCAAAGATATTTCAGTTTTGTTGATTTAGTAAAAAAATGTAATGCAATAAAATTCCCTTTTAATTTTAATTAGCCCCACGAGAATATTAAATTCTACAAATTGTCCAAGATGTTTGTATATGAAATTGAAATGCCACAATGAATTAACGGGCACAAATAATTAACAAAGTTGAAAAAATCAGAACGTAATTTTTATTAGAATGCAATTGATTCATTGTCAAAATCTAGACGGAAAAGGCCCCACTTTCCAATTAAGTCAATGAATTGCCATCATCAATGATAATTTGAAAATTTGGCGACGCATACTGAAACCTGAAGAATTAAAAACAAAAGTAACTGCTTAAACTTTGGCAATATTTCCATTTTCATTTCAAATAGGCAAATGCAAGTAACTATTTACCAGGTTTTCTTCCATTTCCTTGAATTGAATTTACTTATTTTAGGGGTGTCTTTGTGTCAATAAATTTGCCACTCATTAGTATGTATCATGTCTTATCCAGCCGAAAGCCATTAGTATTTACGCGTTTCCGTCTTAAATTTATTGCTTCTTAAATTTACAGGGGTCCGCATTTTACACTCTTAAGTGGACAGAACCTTCAGAAAAAAATCGTATCAATTTTCGTGAGAAAAAAAAACTGAATCGTATTCTTAAGTGCAAAACGAATGCAGGACATCGAAATTCGCAACTTGCACTTATCTGTTGCAGTTTACGTGTGCGTATGCATCACCTTTCATGCAGTTTCGTTGCACAAGCGAAATTTGCTCTTATGCGTTTTGCACTTATCGAGACAATTTTATATGAAAACCATGTAAAAAGTCATGGGGCTTTTAAATATTATGCAGAAATGCGTTTTTTTGCACTTAAGCGTTTTGCAGTTATGCGTTCTCGACTGTACATGTGAAACGCAGTGTAAACATAAACAATATCTGCCTTGGAAGAGATAAGATACAAGGAGAGGTAATTTGACGAAGCGATTTTTCTACGAGTAATAGCAGAAAGAAGAGTGTTCGACAATTATTAAAGGGCTGAAATTAGCAGACGTAATTTTCCATAAGAATTGCAGACTGAAAAATCAAGAAAATATAAAAAATTGTATGAATTTTGAAAGATTTTTTTTTCGGTTTTAACCGGATGGACCAACAACCGTCCGGGTTAAAACCGGGAGGAGGAAAAAAACGAAAAAAACCGGTTAACCGTTTTGAAAGTACCGGTTTTCGGACTAACCGTCCGGTTTTTGACATCCCTAGCAGAGAGCATAACTCAGTATTTGTTTACAAAGGCTATTATGTTGCTCATAGTTTGCGAGAAACAAAATTAAACATTTAATAATATCAGTTATGATGCACTAATAAATTCTATGTTCAAAGCTTAGAAAAAGCATAGTAACCCATGCCATGCATGTTTTAGTTGTGAGGAATTCCTTATTACACGTTGGACTGTTGATACACTAGCTGTAATGCCGACTTTAGCTCCAACTATAGCCGCTGATAGTGCAAAACTAGAGGCGGCTCGCCGAATTGCCCTTTTCTTTTTGGCGGTTTGGGCACCTCGCGTACGCCCTTTCATGTTTCGTACATATCCACTTTTATTTTTTAACTGGTTAAACACAACCGATTTACTTTTTTTTACTAATTTCGAAATTTCGCGTAAACTGTATTGTTCATTTCGCAAAACATCGATTTGAGCCATTTTCGCGGTATTTAATGCTTTTGCTCTACCCATGATTACCAAAACTCAATTTGAGAGGATTAAAACAAAAACAGTTAGGATGTGACGCTAGCATTTTCGAAATAACAACCGAATCGCAACTGTCCCTATTCAAGTGACCCAATTTTGAACATAGAATTTATTAGTGCTGCAGCATAATGTTGATGAAACATAACCGTTATTATTAAATGTGTCATTTTTTTTCTTCTCGTAAACTATGAGCAACATAATAGCCTTTGTAAACAAATACTGAGTTTAGCTCTCCGCTGCAAGGAAAATGATATTTTGAGATAAACAACTCTCGAAAAGTTTGCCCCTATTCAAGTGACTGGGAGTGTAAGTTTGCTAAAAAACCCTTATGTGTTATGTCTCCTATATTAACATGGGAGCAATTTATAGTCAGGATATTTCGGAGAAGTTGCTATATGTGAGGTGGTTACCCTACTTTTACATACTACTTTTTTTTTAGATAAACAACCATGCTTGCACTATTAACCCTCTTCTAACCGTGAAACTTTGATTGGAACTGCATTTTTAATGAACAATTATGAAGAAGAATAACTGTTTGTTTACAGTGTATGTACCTATATGTTCTTAGCTTATGGGTAAAGTTTCGTCAATTGTATATCGATCTGCCACAGAATGAAGCAATGGAATATGGATCACTATTACGCAAATATTTTCAGTAGAGAAAGCAATTGCTGAATTTCTTCAATAAATGAGGTGTTAATGATCCCCCACCGACTATGTATCTATTAATTTCTAATGTTTCCTCCGAGACTACTACGCACCACAATAATGGTAGCCCCTTTCCAAACAAAAACGCCAATAGCACAGATTCTTACAATGTCAAATACAAACACACCAGCACTTATACAGATTTCTAATTATTTTTGGTTAATCTCCACGCCACTTGACCTTATACTTTATTATACACAGAATCGTTACATTGTTCCCAGGACTAATCACAAATGAACATTCCTTTATCACAATTCTCTCGCCATACACACAATACTCGGTCTCTAGATAATGTGCTCATATACGAGCACCATTATGCGCCTATTGCTCGCCTATACATATATACATCCTCCATTCCACATCCATTATACGCCAGCCTCCCTCCACCCTCCAGCCTTTTATGAACATGTCATTTACTATTATTGGTTAATATTCGTAATCAAGCGCCACCATAATGTGGATGTACCAGATTTTTCGTTAACTTCCATTCATCCGCATAAAACAATCTGGCTGGGCGAGAGCAGAAGACGAGAAGGATTAATTGGTTTACGAAGAACATGTGCGTGAAATTATGTCAAGCCATATATGCGCGGTGCGATGGTATATCCTTCATCATGCAATATTTCGTATGTAAAGTCCCGTTAATGGTAACGAGGAAACATTCAAGTGGTGGGGGAAACATCAAAAAGTTTTCAAGTGTTCTGCTATGAATGGGTAGTATTTAGCCAGAAGAACTCTTCACTATCGTTTCAGTGAATGCAAAGAAAAGTGTCATTAGACTGGTTCAAATACTATACACGAAAAGGAAAGAGGCTTTCACTACATAGACGTATGAAAAGATCCAATTTGCGAAGTAGAAAAGTTTGCCATATCAGACGTTTTGATATAGTTTCCACATTGAAATGTTGAAATTGTATACTTGGGGTAACGATACATGACGATACATGCCGATACAAATTAGGCTCGTTTATTATAATATTTTTTAGGCAAAATAAGAATGTTACGCAGTTACTACAACCATGGACTTCAGTAAAATTCAATTAGGAGTTTTTAAAATTTATTTAATACAAAATATATATAGGTAATTTAAAAAAAAAATGAATAAATAAGACATTTAAAGCCTCAACTCAACCATTGCCGAAGGATCAATATGTATAAAAAAAAATACCGGCGTACAGAGGGCTGCGCCCGCAATACGAGGGTTTTTTAGAATTTTGATGCATAGTGATTTTTTTTGTATACATATATTTTAGATAAGAATTGTGCACAACATTAATGAAATGCTTCCTGTAAATCTATTTTTGGATTGGTCTAAATAAACGCGTTCCAGAATGAAAGGCTAGCGGCTACAGGCATTTTTCGATTTAAGATTTCTGATGGCCTTTGAGAAAAAAGAAGCTCAGGCAAACATAAGGGTGGCTTGGCATTATATATGAACTGAATTATTAGCTCTAAATCTACTGTTACTGTTTTTTAAATCAAGGAAAAGCAACTTATATGAAATGATTCCATTGTGTCACCTGACATTAGAGCCCACGCAAGCTTTCCTATGAGTATTGAACAAGTATACTTTTGCAGCTTTTCCGGGACACCCTGTTAACTTGGTCCTACAAACTTAAAAAAAAAAATATTTGTGGCAAACACTATTACCATTCGATGCATTTCCACCAAATTTCATGTGCATTGTTTCATCAAGTAAAAAGATATGCATTGAAGAAATGCTTAAGAGGCTTCCCTTGTATTGTGAAAGGCCCTTACTAAATACTTATAGGTGAAATAGATTGGATGCGTCAGCATCAGCATCGGCAGAGGCATCGGCATCAGCAGAAAAATTTCAATTTAGAACACACGCATTTGCCTTTGATGACCCACATTGACAGCAGCAGCAGCGGCAGAAGCATTTTTTCTGCTTCTGCTGTCAATGTGGGTCATCAAAGGCAAATGCGTGTGTTCTAAATTGAAATTTTTCTGCTGATGCCGATGCCTCTGCTGGTGCTGATGCTGACGCGGGAAATGTATTTCAACCATCACTTGGCTATATTTCCGGTTTGTATACAGTTATTCGAATGAAAATTCGTAGACATATTCCCTGTGTAATTTTCAAAAAACCCTTAGCAGTATTTTCATATTTGGAAACCTAAGAGGGGCTACACATGAACAAATTTAAATTTTACAAATTTACTGTTATTTACTTTTCCTTAGCAAAAGTCAACAAGTCTTAATATTTAACGTATATAAGGCCATACTGACCAATCTTTGTGCAAAGTTTCATATCGATCCCTATAACGGTTTAGAAAAACGGAGCCCGAAAAGGAAGTTTAACTTTAAACGCCAATAACTTTTTTACCGTTACTCCAAACTGGAAAATTTTAACTGATATGAGATGTACTCGTCTAGATCTTTGATTTAGATACCCATACCCTAATCTCCGATAAAAACTAAAAAAGTCGACTTTTTTTAAACGTTCGGGACACCCTGTTATCTTTTTCCTACCAACTTCTAAGGTATTTGTGCCAAAGACTGTAACCATTCTACACATTCCTACCGAATTTCATGACAATCGGTTGAGCCGTTCGCGAGTTATTTAGTGAACAGACGGACGGACGGACAAAATCGATTTCATAAGGGTTTTTTGAAAAAATTCTAATAAACCCTAAAAATTAATTCTCCTTCCCTCGAATATTCAACGGGGATGTTACACCTTTGGTGCTTGAAATACTTGAAAAAAGGAATATCCAAGCTTCGACTTTACGAATTTTCAAAATTGATGTATAGAAAATTGAATTTTTTTTTCGGAATTTTGGAGAATATTAAAAGTTTGAAATCAGCCGAAGCGGAAGGATCGCTTTGTTTCGAAAGGAAGATTTATGAAGCAATAAGCTTTTGTGGAAAATTTAGCTGCTGCTATTGGAGGTAGAGCCATGGCACGGAATAAAATACATAAACTTTAGCCTGAATGCCTTTGGCTATACCAGACTTTTTCGACGCATTATCATATTATTGGCCACGAGCCACGACAGCGTTTAACATTTATTATATCACAAATACGACAAATACTATCCTAGTTTTATGTCGCACGCTTCGCCTTTTCCCAAGGCGTTTCAAATGACGAAGATTAGTTGGTCCACATGTGCTATATTTGGTCTTTTTATTACCATGCGGAAAAAGTATGTATTGCAAACAAATTTGGCCCAAAAGAGAGCCTACTAAATCCACCTATGGTGAAACCCTAAGGTTTTCTTTTCGTGAGGATCCCAGCTACCTATATCTGTAATCATGTAGTCCAACCAACCTCTATTGATCATCGCATGAATATATGTGCATGCATACCAAAAGGATTCCAAGCCTATATTTTCAGTGTTTCATCATCATTATCATGACTTATGTGCTTAAATGTATCATGTGAAAAAAAAATCTGTTCTCAATGTTTTATCGTTAGAAGAAAGGATACGCCACGTTAAGTTCTGGAAATTAAAGGAATTCAACAAAATTCAGTCTAAATTGTATGCATTTGGAGACAAAGGTTATATGATGTAATCAGGAGTAAATGGCTAAACACATGCGGATGACATACATATTTGTTCTGGATTGCTTTGATAAGCCTGCTTTTTTTCTAACTATATTTTTGAGAACGACTATTTTAAATCACGGGAAATCTTAATTGTTGTCTTATATTTCAATTACTTACCCTCGACACCCTTTTCTGCCTGAAATCGGGTTACCCGCTATAAACGAATGCCATTTATTTCATATATCTTTTCCGTTATTGCACCGATCGAAGCATTTGCACTGAAGGCTGATGTGCTGAATATTTTGGTGAAATATTTTTTTTTTCCGAAAGTGGCCTGGAAACCGTGTTCCGTCCGATAATCTCTTACTTGTTCGCGTCTCTGGATTATTATTTACTTAACAAAAACACAGTCTAGCTTTATTGTGTTTTCATATAACTTTCATATTTACATACCTACCAATTGAAGCCTCTATATGCCTTTAGTCAATTTGACTTCTTCACGCATAACATTACAATTCTTTGCAACCAAAGAACCCAAACGCCCATACACCTTTTCTTTTTTCAATTCTCTGTAATGAAGCCAATTCGAATAAACAGAAAACCCCTACAAACCAGAATCCTGTACACTCCAATGTATAAATGAGGCAGTCCACACAGAAAATGGAATCCTTTTGATGTTTCATGGAGAAATAATACGACCCTAGAGCAATAGGAGGCTTTTCTTGTTGATTTTTGAACAAAAACAAGGGATTCGTCTTGATTTCCTGAAAAGCGGGTACACTTCGTGGAAAAGGTTATCCCATCCGTAGTAGTATACACGACTTATAATTTCATATTTATTCGTCGTACGTCATAATGCGGTTCGTTAAGTCTTTCAAGAAAGATTTATTTAAATTTGCGGGTATTGGGTAGGGGTCTCCTTATTTTTATTTATGTATGTTATGGTTTACGATAACATATCACCGGGATACATGTGTAGGGATGACTCTAATTTTGTATAACGTATTCGTTATGCAAATGTTTGCCTTCCGTTTGTGGAAAAACTGAAAATTATGTGTGTCATTATGACAAGTAATTTATTCACTAGATAAGTTAGTTAGCTGCCTATTTTTGGTGGAACCATGCAATTTGCTGTTCATTTTTTCATATATGTACATGAATATGCTAGATATAGCTTGACAGCTATGTGCTAACAAAATTTGAAAATATTAATATTGAACTGTATGAAACTTCTATTGGTTAGAGCTGAACAGGAAGGATATGTGTACAACTTATCGAAATGTCGGAAACCTTGCGTTCTGCGTTGCGCACTCTGTATCGCACGTTTCCCAAAAGAGGACTACGAATAGTTACATGATTAATGATTGTGAGTCCGGCTGAAGTCGACGCAACACGAAAAATCGTTCAAGACGTATACATCAATTTATTAAATGTTGAGTAAATCCGTCGGGGTTCCGAGTTTTACAAGTTGTTTAGTGGCTCCCAACGGAGACGTTAAGCTTTAATGTTGATTGTTGGATTTTGACAAGGGTTTGGGAACATGTGCTTAAGCCATAAAGTATCAGCCATTTGTATTGAATGAAATATGAAGAAAAAAATCAATAACCACTAAAGGATTTAATGAAACCGTTTGGAATATGGCGGAGAAATAAATGTCACGGTTTGACGAATTCAGTTTTACGGGCTGTTGGTTAACTAGACGTAACGAAATTCAACTGAACGAGCTCCAAAAGGACATTTCAGTTTCAACCATTTAAAAAGAAGGATTTCCTTCTCAAATGAACAACTGTATTGTAATCCTAACTATTAAAATATCACTGCCTAAAATTATTCAAACAGCTCAACAAACTCTTATGGAGGACATTTGTGAACTTTACTCCACTGCTGACCGCGTGCATCAGGCTCTATAGCTCACATTTTCTTGGGATTTTAATTAAGAAGAAATATGTATCTGGCTTATGCCTTAATTATAAAGATTTCGGTCTCGGTTTAGCGACTATTTTTTTTCTTATTTCAGGAATTGTTAAAGTGTTTTGCGGTGCCACAAACTTAATTTGGGCAAAAGTTTCATAAACTCTTGGGGTGTTTAGTTTGGTGTATGTATATACGCTGACATTGTATGGAGAACCGCATAATGTCACTGGTCGTTAGTGCCGGTGAGTGGTTTTATTGTTTCGCTTTAATTAGAATGTGACATTGCCACACTAGTTAAGTTTTGGGGTTGGTTTCGTAGTTAGTTTTCGGTGGTGCGACACAAACTATTTCAGGGTCCATCTTGATATGCATGTTCTCTAATTATTATGGAGTGTATATAATGGTACGTGCTCTTGATAGGCCGAAATCTTGTTTAGATGGCTTCCCTTCCGAAGTCAGGCTGTGGTACTAGGGATACGATTGGTGACATATTTAATTGATTCAATTTAATATAACTACAAATTAGGTAGGTTTGGAGAATGTGTGGTAGTGATTTTTTTGCAATTTGTAAATGATAATTAGACATTCTGTCAGTATGATTTCTAAGGATTTACGTGAATCATCAAGTCTTCAGTATTCAAAAAAGAAAGCAGTAACCAGAAAAGATGGTTTTGGTGCTCCGAAACGTTGGTAGCAGAGGAAATCTTCTCGGAATTTTTTCCTCTCCAATTTTTATTTAATTAAAATGACTACTGCTTACTATTCTGGGAATACCATTTCTCTGGAATTTTTTAAACATATCTTGAGAGAAAATGAGTCGCATGAAGTATATTCAGCCCCTAAGTCGGAAAAGTATCTGGCATAGTAATGGTCGTGCCCGTTCTGCTTTTCCGAGCTTATCCTGCCGTCCTGTCAACACGCGCAATGTCCTGCTTTTTGTCCTGTTTTGGGAATTCAAGTCTAATTTTCAGAAAATAAGCAAATTGTGAAAACCACACCAAAAATTCGTACAACAACAAAAGAGACAAGTGACTCCACTCGTTTGCGTTCATTTTCATACCAAAATTTTCGTTAGACGATACAAAAAAATAAAGTGCCTAAATGTCGCCTATTGCTTAACAAAGAGGTACTTAGGTTAAGGACACTAGATAGCCCTGATGAGAAGAACCCCATCTAGGAACATTGATACGAAAGGACGAGCTGGGAATGTCATGGTAGGGATTTCGGAAAGAGCGACCTGGAATAGTTATTGTGAAAGAAGTGATATCATAGGCGGTAAACATCTCTAGGTAATACAAGATGGCACACGGGAATATGATGATTTTTTGAAACGTCGCAAAAAATGGAATTTCATGCTCCACAAATTCGTTTGGTTCCAAACCAATCAAGACAGTTGTGGAATTTACATTACAGCCTTTTTAAAAAATTTATGGTCATTTTCATCATAAGAAGTCGTGTTTGGAAGTTGCCCTAAAGTTTTTCCAGAAAATCGCCTTCAATTTCCATTTAGAATTTAGCATTAAATTTCTTGGTTAAAAGAGTTTTAGCTTGTATGATAGATCCGTGGACGATGTAACGAACACCTTGTTTATGCATAATGATGCATTAAAGCGTAATAAGCTTGCTTACATGGAGAGTTTCACGGTTCCTCCAATATTCATCGGAATGCGTATGTCTCTTTGCGTAAAGCCTTATTCCATTGACTGAAAAAAATTTTGAACAAAGTGGTCTCGAAAAAATTAGACTACAGTACAGAATGTGATAGCTTCAATGCCAGTCCTCTGCAAATGGCTTCTAGAAAGGGTCACATCATTAATTTTGACGTCTCAATCGCTCCCTCGACTGAAACAGACCTGACTTTATTTTCTTTGGGTGCCTGAAATTACACGTAAGAAATGAGGTAAATTTAAGTGGATCCGCTGCCGAAAGTCAGAGAAAGTTATCGAAAACCATTCTAAAGTTTAGTGATGAAAACGAACACCATTTTGTCGAATGTTTTTTAAAGGGTGTGTTTTAAATTCCGCAACTGTGTTGAGTGTTTTAGACAGAAAAAAAAATGGTTGTCCTTTTCCATCCTGCTATTTTAGTAGACTTGAACTGCCAAACACCGATTTGTAGAACATTTGTCCTGCTTTTTCATTAAATACTTATAAGAGCATGATCAGTAGAGGCATAAGATCTTGTTCGTTTATTGCTAACAAAATTTATTTGATTTGTACCAAAAATTTAAGTGCTCCCTCACTCCTCCTAACATTTTTCAAAAACACAAACACACACCTGTAGCTTCTTCTCAAATTGAGCCAGGCGATCAAGTTTTTGGGGTGCCTAGTCTAAGCCTTATTCTGCTCCGCACCGTAAATTATTACCATCCGAAAAGTTTGTACCAGTGCGTGCCTTCTTACAAGTACGAAAAATCGGGTTTGAAGGTTGGTAGTATACACATTACTCGTCATATTCGCAAATAGCCTTAGAACTCGTATCACTGACAATTTGGCATTAACACTTTATTATACACTTCGCTTATAGAGTGAAAGGGTATGTTAACTTTGTCATGAAGTTTGTAACGCATTGAAGGAAGCAACTCCGACCATATAAAAAATATACATATATGATCAGCATGACTTGGGGAGTCGATTGGGCGATGTCCGTCTGTCCGTCTGTTGCGACGCGTTTTACTCGGCCAATTTAAAAGCTATGAAGCTGACATTTTGCACAAATGCTTCTTTTTTGCTGCAGGCAGTTTGTTTGAATCAGTCAAATCGGACGATGGGGTCATGGGGCTGCCATACAAACCCAACTACCCAAATTAGGTTCTTCTAAGAAAAACTTTTATATTTTTGCACCAATTTCAACCAAATTTCACATAAATGTGTTTTTATTGATGACGCAAAACATATATGTAAGAATGGATCAAATCGGACCAAGGGGTCATGGGGCTGCCATACAAAACCAACCCCCCATTATAATTCTAAAGAAACATTGTCCTATATCCTATTGAGACAATCCGAATTTTCTCCTGACATTTGCTATAACTGTAGCCGCGGTTTGTGATCGGACCCACCCTTTTCCTTGCCAAGTACCATATGTGCTTTTGTCACGAACGGTCAAACATGAAGAAGATAGTTTGGGATTGGTACTAATCTTAGTTCACACTATGTAGTTAGTGTGTGTGCGGCATTAGGGTAGATAGAGCTCTTGCCTTCAAATCATAGGTTCGCGGGATCGAATCCCATTATAGGCGCGGGTAATTTACTATGCTGAAGTATCACACCTATAGAGGTCAATGCTGTGCTGCTTGAGCGTTTTTTATTTTAAAATAAAAAAAATGATAAAATCATCAATAAATAATAAACGGTACAACAAGAACACTATTCTAAATATAAGACTGCAAGGAGTCAAAGAGTGGCGGCACCGAAAAGGTTTGGAGCCGATGTTCTACTGTACAGTAAACAGTAACTGCGACTCTCTCTATTCTTTTTACCCCAGTTTGAATATGAAGTGATAAACTGACTCCGATTCTATTTAAAAAAAGAGGTTTAGTAAATTTTCCTGAATATGTCGTCTTTAATAATGTGGTATAAAATTCGTGCCGCCCTTCAATATCTTCTAATTCACTCACTTCTTAGAATTAAACGACTATAGACATAGACTCAAAGTGTGTACAACAGCCGACAAGCGGGTATAGTGTATCCTTGTCATTTACAAATATGCTGAATTCCAACTTCAGTTTAGCGGAAAATTCAAAAGCATGGTAATATCCCTGTAAGCTTTGTTGACGACAATCTCATATCATATAGAAATCTGAGATCCTCCTCTTGTGCTACTGGGTGTCTGTTGCTTTCTTCTCTCCACCTATAGCTAAAACCAAATTTCTCTTATTCTTCTTGGAAATCATCTGAAAATGTTTTCAATTTCAGCGTCAACGATTTCATTAGCCAAATCAAATTGTATATTTTGTATATGCTGGCAACCATTCTGTGACGACTACTTCAACCATAAAAACAGCAAAGTGTTCAGTCAATCGTAAAGTGGAAGTAATTCTTAAGCAATCTCAACTCCCAACTAGAGATCCTTAAGATTTGCGTGTAGGACATATACCTCCATACTATATTCAAATGCAGGAATCCAATATGTATTCATTCGGCTTCGGCTACAAACCTTAGCGCGTTTATGTGTTCATGCATGCATCAAAGTATGAACGAATTCCTTGAACTTGAATAATATAAGAATCGAAGTCATCATGAAGTTTGTAGAAAAAAAGCGACTCCTAAGAACGATGGATAAAGACACCACGAGTGCGGTGGAGAAAGTAGAAGCTATCATGACAACGACAGGTGCTATATTCTGAAGGATATGTATGAAAATCCTTTGAATATTTCAAGAATTGGCGAAGCATCTGTATGGGATTAGCCCGTATTATGTGATGTAATCCGTAGAAGTGGCTTTTAGGATGTGGGTAATTCTCGACCCATTCAGTCGAAGTCATAGGATTTGAATATAATTAATTACAATATATATTTAAGAACCCATTCCTCGCGTGCGTTAAGTTGCTTCGGATGAATTAGGTCTTGTTAATTAATTAATTGTTGTTGGATTCTCGAAAAGCCAATTACATTATTGTGTCATACGCATAATATTATGTACTTAAGATATTCCATCTGTCATGGATAGGTTACCCGGTCGTGCATTGCCAGGTGACACGTAATGGGAAGGGAAAGCCATTAACCCTTGTGTTGCCACCCGGGTACCCGGGTACCCATCTTGATACGTTTTGCTATTAAATAATTTTTTTTTTTCATAAAAGATCGTCCAAAACCTTCTCGAACCTCCATGATTTGATCGAATACGTATTGAAATTTGCATTCTACGTATTTATAGAAATATCTTAACTTAAAAAATTTAGCATTTGAAAAAAAAGAACACGTATGAGCCACCCGGGTACCCCGATATAAAAAGAATGATTTTCGTATATCGTATCGTATACATATGTATTTCGAGTATATCATGAAAAAGTGTAAACTTTCCTACCTCTAGCGTTTCTTTGATCGTTGGTGTTAGTTACCACTTCTATTACTATGGCCTTCCGTAGTACTACCTTTAGATTGTGATTTTCGTTCCATGATTTTGCATGACTTGCTGGCTAGAAAATAGCTCTCCTATCATTAGCATAGCTTTTTCTTCCGAGAGCTGGCGTAGAAAAATTCTGCGCCCGTTAGTTTTTTTTTGCAAGCATATCATTGTTTTCATAGTAAGTAACGTACGTGGTACCGGCAATATTGTAGTGAGAAGAATCGCTGCTTTTTTCTTCTTCGGAACATACGAACAGTACCTCCTCGTCATATCCAAAAAGCGTTGACAATAACGGTCAACAGTTCGACAGTTTCATTTCCTGAGGAATGCATGTCTTTTTTTTTTTCAAAGTACCGACGATAGTGAGATGGCAAACATTTTTATTGCCACTCTCCTCCTCAGCGTTTCTTTTGTCGTCATGGTTTTCTTTTATTCGTCCATCGAAACTCTCTCAGCAGTGACTGAACACACTAAAAAATCAGGCGGTGTGAATCAAAATTTATCCAAATGGGGTTATTTTTTTATATATATATGGGGTTAACTACACTTATTTAACTCTGCCCACAAGTATAAAATTTTTCTTATATCCATTAGGATAAAACACTCAAAATAAAATTCATTTGGATAAATAATAAATTTTATCAGTTTTTGTTTATATGGTGTTAAAATTTACTTAAAATGGAGTTAACTCCGCACAATATGACAGGTAATATATGGGGCAAATTACGAAAGTTGTCCCGTATAGTCTGTGTGGTGTAGTAGGTAGGGCGTTAGTCTTCAAATCATAGAGTCTCGGGATCGAATCCCACTGTAGGCAGGTAATTTATTATGCATTTTTAGAGCGTAAAGAGGTAAATGAAATGTCGCCAACACCTATAGAGAAATGCTAGTTATACAAAACTCATTTATGAGTTAAATGTTCTGTGAAAATTGTGTTTTATTTTTATCCTAAAAATATCGAGAATTACTCCGTTTGGTGTAATTGGAAGTACTCTTTTGTGTTCATCCATTTGGATAAAACAATATTTTATTCAAACGGAGGGACCTTATTCGACAACTTTCGGAGTTAAATTCACACCGGATTTTTTGCTGTGAATGCCTGGCTTCTGCACGCCAACGGCAATAATTCAGTGCATGTTTGGGACACGCTAAGTTGTCTTAACAAAACTACAATCTATTCTTAACTTTCCTGTTAAAAATGCAAACAATTATTTTCAGCTACAATGGTCTTTTAGCAAGAGTTTCATACACAGCAAAAAATCCGGTGTGAATTTAACTCCGAAAATTGTCGAATAGGGTCCCTCCGTTTGGATAAAATATTGTTTTCTCCAAATGGATGAACACAAAAGTGTACTTCCAATTACACCAAAAGGAGTAATACTCGATATTTTTGGGATAAAAATAAAACACAAGTTTCACAGAACATTTAACTCATAAATGAGTTTTGTATAACTAGCATTTACCTCTCTTTAGGTGTTGGCGACATTTCATTTACCTCTTTACGCTCTAAAAATGCATAATAAATTACCTGCCTACAGTGGGATTCGATCCAGCGACCCTATGATTTGAAGACTAACGCCCTACCCACTACACCACACAGACTATACGGGATGACGTTCGTAACTTGCACCATATATTACGTGCGGAATTAACTCCATTTTAAGTAAATTTTAACACCATATAAACAAAAACTGATATAATTTCGAATAAAAGTTATTATTTATCCAAATGAATTGTATTTTGAGTGTTTTATCCTAATGGATAAAAGGAAAATGTTA
This sequence comes from Microchrysa polita, assembly GCA_949715475.1. Classification (NCBI taxonomy): domain Eukaryota; kingdom Metazoa; phylum Arthropoda; class Insecta; order Diptera; family Stratiomyidae; genus Microchrysa; species Microchrysa polita. The sequence continues at coordinate 123,943,804 of OX454415.1, read as the reverse complement.
TACTCGGGACGGAGTGAAATAAATGTATTTAACTCCATAGGTATACAAAAACTAAACCTTTTTGGATAAATTTTGGTTCACACCGCCTGATTTTTTGCTGTGTAGGGGGGTACCCAGGTACCCGGGTGGTAGATACTGTAAGTTTTTTTGGGTGGCAACACAAGGGTTAAGAGATACACATAACTCACAATTCAAGTTTCAAGTTGCAGAAATGATTGTCGCGATCTGTAATTTGAAGATTTTATTTCTATCTACGAATTCAAATTTTGTTATGGTAAATTCTGTTGATTAATGCACCTTTTCACAATACTGCCCTCGAAGAAAATAAAATAAATTAGGTCAAAATTTGCCTGAAATTCGTCCAAGTAAAAACCCACGTCAAAAACAAATAATAATATAATTTTTCCGGCAAAAAAAAATCGTTGTCTAACAACAACATTCATCAAGAAATATAAATTTTCTTTTATAAATTACGACACATTATGCCATAATAATGCTATTTGATTCTATGACCAGTCGCTATTTTTTCCGATGCTCCCGTGTCCGACGCTGAAGGACATCAAAATGATGGCATTACAAGATTATACCCAGCTCTTGTGTGTTTTGGGAATATTCCTACTTTGATCAAATTCTTATTCTATGAATTTTCCAAAGTCAAAATTGGATTCACAGCGTCTAGGATTTCGGTGTAGATTAGCCTATCGCTTTTAATTTCCTTCGTTGTTCGTCTCATAAAACATTTCGCTCCCTCATTCTTGTCGAATTTTTACCGTCTATAGACAACATGGAAAATCGAAAAATATCTGTGAAAAAAAAAATAAGAAAAGAGTCTACACGAAAAACGAACAAGAAACTCACTTTTCAACGGATATCCGTGCCTTTTCTAATTTAGGTTTCAGCCTACAATCTTCAAGGACTCGATATAATGTTCTAGGATCGAGAACATAGAGCATAGTTATGTTTGTGGGTACAAATTACAGACTTACATACTACGCTTTACACAAATATACACTCTCGGTGAACTTGTTGTTGTCAATGGACAGAAAGGGAAAGAAGAAAAGTTGAGTGTAGAAGTGAACTGTTGTTAGGCAATGTCCTGTAATCAGATCAGAGGGGAGCGCCAACAATTCCGAGTGCGTGTTGTATATTTATGTATGTATTTTGGGAAAAGCTATCACGTCGTCTTATCGATGCTTGTCAGGATGTAATTTCGTATATACATTAGCTTTCAGGAGATCATTGAAAATTAACTGGACTAATTTCGGATAGATGTGTCAAGATATTTACTCGCATTTAATCGTATATGTCGTCTGTTGAGCCGTGAAATGTTTTATTGGAAACAGAATTCAATTGAAATAACGGATATTGAATTATATTATAGACCTTAACACAAGAAGATCAAGGAGGTTTGAAGTGAAAATTTGAAAATTAAATTGTTTGATTCTTCAAAATATCTATTTATGATTTATCTTTCTATTCTTATCGATTTTGTCTTATATGCCGTTTGTTATACCCTTCACTCGTAGAGTAAAGGGTATATTAACTTTGTCATGAAGTTTGTAACGCATTGAAGGAAGCATCTCCGACCATATAAAATATGTATATATATGATCAGCATGACGAGCTGAGTCGATTGGGCGATGTCCGTCTGTCTGTCTGTCCGTCTGTCCGTCTGTCCGTCTGTTGCTACGCGTTTTACTCGGCCAGTTTAAAAGCTATCGAGCTGAAATTTTGCACACATGCTTCTTTTTATTGCAGGCAGTTTGTATGTTTGAATCGCTAAAATCGGACCGTGGGGTCATGGGGCTGCCATATAAAGCTAACCCCCCCAATTTGGTTTTTCTAAGAAAAACTTTTTCATGCGTGCCCCAATTTCAACCAAATTTCACACAAATGAGTTTCTATTGATAACACAAAACATATGTAAGAATAGATCAAATCGGACTATGGGGTCATGGGGCTGCCATACAAACCTAACCCCCCAAATTAGGTTCTTCTAAGAAAAACTTTTTCATTTGTGGATCAATTTCAACCAAATTTCACACAAATGTGTTTCTATTGATGCCACAAAACATATGTAAGAATGGATGGAATCGGAGAATGAGGTCATGGGGCTGTCATACAAACCCAGCCCCCAAATTGAGTTTTTCAAAGAAAAACTTTTTTATTTGTGCACCAATTTCAATCAAACCTCTTAAGAGTGCATTTCAATTGATACCACAAAACATATGTAAAAATTAATGGAATCGGACAATGGGTTATGGGGCTGTCATATAAACCCAACCCCCCAAATTGAGTTCTTCTACGAAAAACTTTTTTCACTTTCAACCAAAACTCGTAAAAGTGCATTTCTATTGATGCCATAAGACATTATATGAAAATGAATGCAATCGGACTATGGGGTCATGGGGCTACCATACAAACCCAACCCCCCAATTTTGGATCTCTAAGAAACATTTTTTCTACACCAATTTCAAGAAAAAACTTAATGCGTCTTTGTCAAAAAAAAAGTAAAACGAATGGAATCGTACTATAGGGCCACTCTCCCGCATCCCCCCAATAAAGTTTTCTGAGTAAATATTTTTATTTTATCACTTATTCCAACCAAACCTCACACAAATATTGTTTTGTCGACGCGACAGAATTTATCGATATCAAATATTATGCGAAAACAGAAGGACAAGAATGGGGAAGGATTGAACACAAGTCATAGGTCCGCCCCAAGAAACTTTTAGCCCGAGGAGAGTGAAGGGTATTCAAATTTCGGCCGCGCCCGAAATTAGCCTCGGTCTCGTTTTTTTTTTCATTTCACCTTTAAATCCTTTAATTAAATATTTTTGGAGAATATTTTCTGCTGCCTATAGCTACCTCGCTGGATGCAATTAAAAGACGACGATGCAGCTCTGAAATTCCGAATTCCGAGCCATTAACTATTTGCTTTTAATTCGATTTCGGGAATTTTTCTTTAACATTTTCTGATGAAGAACTCATTAGACATATTTTCATATAGGTTAATTTCGTTAATTATGGAGCCCATCAAAAAGTTTATGCTTTTATTATTGATAAAATATGAAAAAAAAAATATTGAAAGGCTATCGTATTGTACGTGGGTTCTGCGGATCCTATTGATCCCTACCACTGATCCTTTACATTTTTACGAAATTGATGAAAGTAAATTTTTATCTAGTTGTAATTAATAAAAATCGTTATTATTTTTTTTAAAAGCGAATGGAATAAGTTAAATTGGATCTTGTTAATTAAATTTTTCCAAAAAAGTTTAAATTAAATTCAATAAATTTTATAAATGTGAAAAATTTAGTATTTCAATATTTTAACTCCGACCATGATCATAATATTTTGTTTCTCTTATCCATTTCGATAGAACTTTCGAAATAAAAATCAAAGAGGAGAAATTTTAAATCACCACACTGATAGGAGTTCGCGGAACCGCGCGGTTTAAAGTTGTGGACAACACACGCTTGGGAGGGAGGGGAGGCGATTCAATTTTGTTAATTGTTCGGCACTTGGTAACTACTAACAGTGTGGTTGGGGGAGACTAAGGTATCGGTCTTGGATGGGGATCGGCAAATGCCGCTCAGTGTTGGGCAGGCATTATCAGTATTGGCTCGATAAGCAGTTATAAATTCAAATTAAAATGTTACCGTTGGATAATTGACATCAGAGTATCCCAAAATTATTTTGAGGTTTATATTGCTTAAAAATATAGTATTTATTTTTCTAATTCATAATTGTAGCATTTCATAAATAGAATCAACTTTGGAACGTTTAACTTATGGCAGCACCTTTTATTCGTCTTTCGTCGATATTTTTCAGCTTAACTACATATATCCCATGCATGCACCTAAGCGATGTATCTGGCTTAGTGCATCTTGACAACATGTACTTGACTCTCATAAAATGGTTAGACAATCTGGCTTTTTGTATTGAAAGCTAAAGGAGAAAGAAAAAGAAGAAGTAAAGCTGATCGGCACGTTCCGATGTATACATAAAAGGTGGGTTTTATATCGAGTAAAGGGCAGAACAATACAATTTACATATAAATTCAAACATTAAGTTGAATGCGAGTTGTTATATACACGGTGTCCAGAAACTACCGCATAAACACACCGGAAAAACGATTCCTCGTGTGATTTCCAGCATTTCACACAGTTTAAGCTCCAATTTCTAAAAAAGGCCAGTTATAATATAATGTCGAAATGAAATTATTATCACAGTCAACAAGTTTTCCAAAATAAACACCTGGTGTAACCGAATTGAAATCGGAGCTATTTTTTTCGAAATTTTTAAAAAGTCTGTTCCTGCTAAATTTCTCATATGCTTTTTTTTTGGAAATCACACGAGGTATGATTTTCCGGTGCGTTTATGCGGAAGTTTCTGGACATCCAGTACATCCAGAACATAACTGTTAAATTTATATGTTGTTCTGTCCTGCAGTGTTGGCCTCAAAATATTACATAAATAAACAAAAAACAAAAACAGCAACTATCGGTTTCGCCCCAAAATTTTGCCAAACCAAATACGATAGAAACCCGAAACTTTAAATTATGCCCATTAAGTTCTTATCTTAACTTTGCCGAGCTACTTTTCAATGCGCAAAGCATACAACAAAGCGAGAACAATTCATCGCACTGTTTCGATTCAGATGCACACGCTCGCTGAGGCGATTTCTGTGTCGCCTTACTGCCATATTTCGTCCCGTACATTCTTCCATACACAATCGGGCGAATGTATTGATATGCGTTGAGTTGATGCTCGAGATCGTGAAGCGGAAAAATTATCCTCTCGCTTGTATGAGTTGGTGCACAGAAATGATGTTCGAAAATCGATGCTTTTTTATGCAGCTTGTAAGCTTACAGGTTACATTAGATCATTTTAACCGTGTTTGATGAATTATGCTTTGCGATAAATTAAAATTTTTAATTCAACGGAAATGAACGTGAGGAGCGCGCCGCGTCAGTTGCCTCATCTGATGAGCCGCCACTGCTGTCCTGTACTCGATACTTAAAAATGCACCTATATAATTTTATGAAAGTCGAAAAATCGATACGGTAACTGATCAATATCTCCACATTTTAAATTTGCATTCGTCATTACGTGATTTGAGATTCGCAAATGTGGTGGAGACAATTTTTTTGCCTTATGCTTTTTGGGATGCTGCGCATGATTCCGGAGCTTCCCAACAAAATTTCGTTGTGGAACAGGGTCAAAACCGCGAAAAACATAGACATTTTGAAAAAAAAATTTTTTTTGCTTAGTACGTTTTTGCGTAAACCTCTCCATGAGGAAACACGATTGCGCGACGAAAGCGACATAAATCTTCAAAGTGCGTCAAGCAGTATCGCTATGTCATTTTTGACGTTAACTCGAGAAGAACACCCCCTAGAGTCGGGGACTCATTTGATTCATAGTTTTTTGCTTATACACTGCGTTTCACTTGAATAGCACATTCCGTTTTTTCATTGTAATTTGCATATATACCAATATTCTTATGACTTTGCTAGTAGTTTTTTTTTTGTCTTCTTTGTGTGGGCTCCCCGAAAGAAAAATTGTGCTCTCGAAATTAACCGTTATATTTTTCACCAATTTGCTTCAAAAGAGAGCAGATTTTTTGTTTCACTAGAATAGCACAGTTGGGTTTAAGCTTCACATACGGGGTGCACGTGGTCACAATGTCACAATTTATAGTCGTTTTGAGTATTTTAAATACAATTCGTTGATTTTAAAAAATTTTGGGTCGTGGTAAAGCCTTAACAAGCGAAGAACAAGTTAAAATAAAAACTTACAGGGATTGTGACCTTTCAGTGACTAAAATATAAAAAAAAATTGGAAAAAGCAGAAACGTGATTTACAATTTTATTAAAAATGGTGAAAATTATGAAAAAATATGAAAGGTCGAGTAAGCAGTGTACTCTCTAATGCAGTTAAGCGATCTATTTTGCGTGAAGCATCGAATTCACATGATTCTGTGGACAAACTTCGGTTAAAAGTTGGTCACAGTGCGAGTAAAACAACTGTATGGCGTGCTAATTCAAAAGCTAAACAGCTTAAGCGTCTAAAATTAAAAAAAAACACCACTTAACCCCGCTCGTAAACAAACTCGGTTGACTTTTTGTCGTACCAACATGTCATGGATCAAAGAGTGGTATCGCGTTGTTTTTTCTGATGAGAAGAAATTTAATTTGGAAGGGCCCGACAAGTATAACTGTTATTTTTATGATTTAAGGAAGGAGACTCACCAGTTGGACCGTTTGCACAGTCGAGTTGGCGGCGTTATGGTTTGGGGAGCCATATCCTACTTCGGCACTTGTGAACTCCAATTCTTAGACACCACTATGAATGCTAAGTCGTATCAAGGTGTTTTAGAAAAGGCTTTTGCGTCATTCGAAAGTCTCTTTGGACCATTGCCGTAAACTTTCCAACACGAGAATGTACCAATACACACTGCCCGTGCCGTAAAGTAGTTTATCGAGTCCAAAAATGTTATTTTTTTTAACTGGCCACCATACTCGCCGGATCTAAACATAATAGATAATGTTTGGGGATGGCTAGTCAGAAAAGTTTATGAGTCTGTCAAACAGTTTTTAACAAAGACTGGCCTAATTGAAGCCATTCAGCAATCATGGGCTACAATATCCCTTGCTTACATCAAAATTTTGTACGATTCTTTGCCTAATAGGATCTAGGAGGTTATTTCAAACGGGGGAGGCTCAACCCATTACTGAAATTGCTGATTTTAATTCAAATTGATCTGAACTTGTATTCTGAACAATAATAAGTCATCCTCCCTGCATAAAAAGTTAATTAAAATAAGTTTTAAAAAAAGTGTGCTATTCAAGTGAAACAAAATTTATGTGTTTTTTCATTGGTGTCTTACATTTTTTTTTCTAAGATTACATGTTGGAAAAATTCGAATTCTTTTTATTTCAAATTAAAGCTAATTAATCAAATGACAAATAAAAAATACAAAATATCTGTTGTCTTCATTTTTTTTAAAGATATTAAGAAAATAAGTTTAATGTATAGAGTGTGCTATTCAAGTGAAACGCAGTGTATACCAAAAAGCAGCAATTTTCGCAATTTTATTGCGATACAAGTCATGGTATGGGCGTCGCTACACCTATACCTGGTAAATGTGATCTTAATCTTCTGTTTTGAGATGCGGTATTCCAACGATCTCTTCGCCTTTTGACTTTCGAGTTTTATGGATATTCCTTGCCTATCGGTGACGGCTATATTTTATAAATTGTACACCTATAGCAGCAGGGGCTGAGAAACCAAGATAACATATCTTCGGAATTAGAATTAGATATCTACGTGGCAAATTTGAGGTAAAGTTTACGTTATTTTAGTTTATCGAAATTATTTTGAGATCATGCAAACAGACCTCACCCCCGTATTTAAATTGAAGCAATGTTTTCCATGAGTATGATGTCCTCAATACTACCTGGGCAATTTGTGCTCTCCAGAAAGGTCAAATTGAAGACCCTCGATTACTATTTGAAATCTGTAAAGTGTACTACTCTAAAACATTCAGCTGTTTAGTAGGATAAGAACCACGCACTTCTCACTGCCTAATCTAGGGTCATGGTCATAGCCAAGTCTTACTTCTACACTAAATCATAAAAATCGCTGCACTACGTTGCTTGAGAGCGTAAAAATTAAATTAAAAATTAGAGCTTGGCATATTACTCGCGAAAATTTCTCGACAATGTACAAGTAAACAACTGAGTGTTGAAGTAAATCACTTGCCGAGGGTCTCAATCCGCAATCTTCGAAAGATTTTAGTCTTGGGTGTCGGAAATTCTAAGACAGGGAAATTCAGAGACTCTTTACCGCACAGTGTTGCTGAGACTGTAATTTCAGGCATTGGTATCAGAATCATGTTAGTGTCACTAATTGATAACATCATCGGATCCTGTAATTTCCCTGCAATTTTTCGTTTCACCTAGTCTTCCCCAGCTGATTTTTTGCCGTCAGTGTGGTTTTGTTTACATGTGAATTTCACCCACCTATGTTTGTAATCATGTTGACCAACCAACTTGTATTGATCTTCGCAAGGAAATATTTTGCGTCAAAAAGCTCCCAAACCAATATTTTCTGTTTTCGGTAGCCTGTCCCTTACCACAAAAAACTTTATGTATGTATTTATTTTTTTTTTATATTTGCCACAAACAAGGACACATTAGTTATACAATATTTTCTGTGTTTCATTATTTCATGATTTCTGGGCTTAAAAAGTAAAATTTTTTGCAGTCTGCACTGTTGAAGTTCTCTCTAGAAAGGTAATGGAATTAAGCACTATTCCGTCTGAAAGGGATAAATTTGGTGACAAAGGATATGATTTAGTCAGAGCTCAAACACTGAACAGATCATGGAGATGCCATTTATCGTTTAACGGTGAAAAAAAGTTGTTTTCTATTGCCCTTTCTAAAAAATTAACACCTATTCTGACAATATTTTTGGGAATGACAATTTATACTGACGGGGAAACATAATTGCTGTCATATATTTCAATTACGTACCCTCGTACGTACGCTCAACCCCCTATCGAAACTCCTTGTCTCCAGGAAAACGGAGTTATAAACGATAATGTCCGCTAAAACGATATGTCGTGCTCTGCGGCCGTGATAGTGATACCACCACTCTGTGATTTATAGAGAAACGAGTTTTCAATACTCGACATAGCTCGTCGCACGTTTATTATTCAAAAGAAGATGAGAAATGTTCTTATCATAGAATAATAAACAAAAATGCGACTAGCAAGTGGTATGGGTGACAACCACACTCCGAATTCAGTTGTCGTTGTATCGTTGATGTTGATTGATAACTACACACGGTAGTCGTCAATGCATTATGCTCCACTAGGAGTTAGGGCAAAAACAAGAAAACGGTTTGCAAATGTCTCCTTTGAGAAGAGCATCGAGAAAAAAATATGAACTCAAATGGAAGTCGCAATACGGAAAAGTTTGGGAGCCCCTGGCGTAATTTAATAACTTTTTCCTCTCTTTAAAAATATGTACATATATGTATCCGTAAACTTCTCTATTCCTTGAAGATTTCGTCAACGAAAATTTTCCCGAATTCATAACGATATGAATGAATTGAATTGAATGATTGATAAATCATCGGGTATCTGTAGAATTTGTATAAACAAAAATGATTGATTTTGTCCTCATATTCGTCTAATCTTCACCATATATGTATTCCAATAAATTGCATGAGTGAAACGAAAAAATTTAATTTATCGATTCATGGACTACTGTCCGATTTCGGTTTGGAAAATTCACTTGAACTTAAAGTAAAATTTAAAAAACCTGCAGAAATATTCAAAATACAAAAAAAATCATTGCAAAAGAAACAAATTTAAAATGAAAATGATACCATTGTACAATTATCACAAAATAAATCGCATACCAACATCAATCTCAGCTTTCGCGTAGAGCTGAAAACTCGAAAATCTACGATGCAAAGTTTGTCAACTTAATAGAAGAGCGAGTACATATAGAACTGAAATTAAATGAACTAAAGAGCGGAGAGTGCATTAAACTTTTTTCTGACACTATTAAATTTTTTTTCAAAGGATAATTTAAACTAACTCAGCCATTTTCGCTAAAAAAAAATAGTTCCAAGGGAGAAAGTTCTCTGCTCGGCAAGTTCTGCATTACAGACTTAAGTTTGTTTAATTGCTTCAGTCTTACCTGAAATTTTATTTCTTCGTACAAATAGTTTATAATGGCTGTCTACTTGACTAAATTTTGTTAATGAATAGTATTGAATGTTTGGCGAAGTTTAGTGAATAGCCAGGCCAGATTTTTATTGCGGGTTTCTGGAGAGTAGTGGTAATAACTTAATACCCAAAATTATATTCTCAAAGAGTAGCCAATTTTGATAGGACTATGTAAAGTTTACAAACCGGTAGGATTTTACCATGAAATAAAAGAAGACTTGGGGTAAAATCTCAAAACAAAATAATACAAATTCCAGTTATCTATACCCTTTAGAACTCACTTTACCTAACGCAGCCCTCACGCAAATAAACTCCAGAATCATTTCATTTCTTGCTTATATCCTCAGGATTAAATGAATATGCATATTGCAATGTCGCGAAAATAACTTGAATAATAGATAAGAGCAAAAAACTCATTGTTATTTTTAATTATTTATTACGTGATATTTGACATTCTTCTCACATGTTATGAATGCCTGTTACGTGACATAAGATTTGCCGGAATCATGCTAATCTTGCTTTATCATTCATAGTCTGGCTTCCTCTCTATCCTCGGTTGATAAAACTGACAAGAGCTGCTCGTAAACACTCGACTAATTATTATTTTCGACAGGGAAGATTTCATGACGTTATGTGTATTGTTTGAAAGAATGGCGAACAATATAATGTTATACACTCGTTGGTATATGTATTCCCTTACAAGTAAAAATACTGCATTGCCTTTGGCCATCCTTCGCGATATTTTCATATTCACTGTATTCACTGGATGTTGTCCTTACATTACATTTAAATTAAATATTCTCGAGTTGAATAGGTACATAAGGGGGATTTGAACTCTTAAATTTTAAAAATAATGGCATTGAAAATGTTTTTTTTTTTCATAAATTTTACTTAAAATTTGATTTCTTCTTTTCATTGATAAATGAAATGTAACCTTAAGACAAATATTAATAACTATCTTGTCTGTGCTTAAGATTAAACTTAAAAATTAACTTTAAATCAATGAAATCAGGTACAGGTTTCAAGGGAACTACTGTTATAAAATAGTTCTTTGGACATCATTTTCACGTAGTCCAATTATCGGCTGCGCCATGTTATAAAATATAAAATATTTTATAAAATGTATTTATTTAAAAGACATCTTTATTTTATGAATACTAAAATATAACTGACATTTCATTTAAAGGTTACTACATAATTAAATATATTTATAAAACAACTACTATCTACATCAGGCATGTCAAACTCGTGGCCCACGGGCCGCATGCGGTCCACCTCACAGTTTTGTGTGGTCCGCGGCCAGGTCGATGAAACACAATGTGTATCAGCACCAGTGTTGCCAACTCGAAATTTAGAAAACGGCTAAATTTAGCCGGAAAACCAGCTATAGTTTTTTCAAAAACGGCTAAAAATCCGGCTAAATAAATTTAAGCAAGAAAAACGGCCAAAAAACCGGCTAAATCATACAAAACAGTCACATTACGAAAAAATATAGTGAAAATCTGATTTTAATAATTTTATTTTCTGGGGTACTACCCATAAACTATGCTTTAGGCAGATTTCTTAGTCTTATTACATACATATAGCGATCGCTGGCATTACAGTCAAAATTTACTTTGTTCGGAGATAGCTCAACTAGTCAAAATTGTTGTATACAGGTACAATTTCTCGGTCAAATCCATAACCAAATTAGGTTCGAAATTGTGGAACATAAAATTCGTAAAGGGAACGTCCAATGCGTAACTATGGGCAACGGCAACCGCATTTATGTATGGATATCTTACCATCATCGCACCAGAAAAATCTTTTATTTTCATTAAAATTTAATCATTTTAGGCCCAAGACATATCCAAATCATGACGATAATCCGTCATTATGATGAAAGTTTGAAATTGGTGGGAGACATCAGACATATGCTTTCGTCATTGGAATTCGTTATTTACTTTTGGCGTTTGTATAAATGGAGAAAATGTCCCTCACAATTGCAATATTTTGATGAATATTCAGTTCAATAATTTAAGGACACACTTTCCTTAAAGAATTTGAATAGAAATGTGTAAAGATTGATAACAAATTTAATATTTTTGTAAACATTCTTTGTCTTCAATTTTACAACAGATGGCGTCCCCAGTAATTATTGAGCAAATGATGGTCCAAATTCGTAATTTGGAACTCGAGCTAATTATGATAAATTTGCGTCATTCGAAGATATGTATGTCAAGCTTGTTATTAATTTCCGAATTTGAGCCTTCCAAATTTTATTTTCCATAGTTACAAAATTGACGTTCCATTGTTGATGTGCCGCAATTACGAATTTGATGCTCCAAAGATACGAAATTGATGTTCCAAAATTATGAGCTTGGCCGGGAAATGGTATAGATTTTTGATAAATTTGTTGCTACAAACCCAACAACAAAATGTAATGCATCTACGAAAATGTGTAGTTTCTATGAATCGGCAGACGTTGTGCAAGTAGCTTGCCCAACGTTATTGTTGAACACTACAAAGTTCCGGCGATATTATAATATCTATCTATGAATCGCGCTAAAATGTTTTCACTCTTGTACTTGATTTGGCATGATTACGTTATCTGTGGAAAAGAATTCACACTTTGAAAAATGGAAAAATGTTCAGGTACCCATGCTCCAAGAATTGTTCAGCAAAGAATTTTATCTAAGAAACTGTCTTCCATTTTGCGAATTAATCAGCATATTACATGCTTAGACTAGGTACTAATAACGTCAGTTTACGTGAAACCAATTGCCCTAAATTTATTGAAAAAATGCTAGTCCCCGCGGCTAATTTTCCCCAGGAGACATAAATGCAAGTTTTCCTCTAGGGACATAGTAGCCAATATTCGATAATAATAAGTGTATGTAGAAATAATTTCACGGCGGTTAATTATTTCGTTTATGAATATTGAAATCTTGATTCTAGTTTCAAAGTAAAACAAATTCATGAAATAATTTTAGCCGGAAAAACTGCAGAAGAAAATCAATTCCGGCTAAAAATCCGGCCGGCCGGAATAATAAATTTCTTCCGGCTAAACCGCACGGTTTCCGGCTAAATTTGGCCGGAAAACGACTAAATTGGCAACACTGATCAGCACAAATGCATAAAAATAAAAAAATGGAAAGTGCTAAGCTAAAGTCTAAGAAATTCACTAAAACTCGACATGAAATCGGTGGCTTAAGCAAGTTTAAACTATGTATTTTGAAAGTCTTCGGTCTCTGTGCTACCAACAAATTTCTGACGGATATTTGAGGCACAATTGCTGAAGCCCTTTTGAACAGGGAAATATTATAATCAGACTCTTTCGTGAAATTAATTTGTCCTGAAATTCGCTTCAAAAGTTGTTGGTATTGCCAAACCTCATAATTATATTCCACGGTTGCATTATAATTTGCGTCTGCATGTTTCATGTTATGGGACAAGAACATCTTCGATTTATATTTATTTGAAAAGAAGATCAAGCTTTAAAGACCCCGAAATCTTATATATGTTGACGAAATCACATGGATGTGAAATGTCGTAAACATAACAATTTTAGTCCGGATTTATTTGCCCTTTAGCTTATTAAGATTTATATGGCTGTGTTTCACACCACATCAGATAGAAATTTTTGTCTATTTTTAGCTACCTTTCTATCTGAAATAAATTTATGTCAGCCTAACAATTTTGGCTACCAAGGTTGTTTTGGACAATCTGAACGACCGGCGCCGGCAGTGTGTTCTGATCAGCTTTAAAAAAGGTGACTATTAATTCACAAATAGTGATTACTGATCGATCAACTAAACTTTCTCGTATTAGCTTCTTGTCTAAAGTTTCTAAATTTGTTTGAAGAACACTCTACAAAGAAAGGACATAATCCCGAGATTAGCGACTCTGTTGTATAATAATATTGTAAAATAAATTCCCTGTGATTAACCTTCCGTTAGTCGCAATAAAAAATGTAACACGAATAGACGCAATGCATCTATTAGATAGATGCCAAATTTGTCATCCTGTTGTAAGGTAATGAATATTTTCATAAGGTTTTTTCTTCATTATCTGAATATTTGAAGCCTTGTCACCAATAGTCAATATCAAAAGAAGAAAATCGGGTATGTTAATAATATTTTTTTTTGTTAAGAAAAAGTCTTTAAAAATGAGATTTTTTGGAATTGCCTTACATAATTGCAGTTTTACAGCTTTTTGAGCATAACTAAATTTTAAAATAGACTTCAATGGTAAAACAAAGGTGTAGTAGTGTAACTCTAAAAGTATTCCACTTGTAATAAATATTTTTTTATCGTATACTGCTACGCCTACATCAATTACACGTTCAAATCACTTACACGAGTGCGCTCGCAATGCATCAAATAGATGCTCGAGCCTCCTACGTAAAGCCAAAGGTCCCCACAATTTTCACTATCAGACTAAAATGCTTCTATACGCGGTATACGAAGCTACACGGAGAGAAATTTCTGCAGTAAATTTTATTAAAACGATTAATTAAATTCACTAAAAATAAAGTAATTAATATTCATTGCATAATTAATAAATTTTTATCAAATTACTACTTAATGTTTCGAATTTGACATATCGGTTGCTAATACAATTTTCATAACGTTGTAATGAAAAAAGTTATTACACACTTGTTCAGAATGCAAACATTCTGTGTGACTGGGTGCATACCGGCTGGCAATACTGCGCTTGCCTAGCCGGTTATGCGCACCAGTCAGTCTGTTTTTAGACTGCTGCAAGGCAAGTCGTAGTGCAAGCGTGCAAGTTAAAGGCTAGAATAAAAGTTGGTTTTTATACTTTTTCCAACTATAAACGGGCGTTTCATTTACAACCATTTTCAGTTTCCCTTTGGTCGAAAACATTGGTCCGTCGAGCCAGATATAAAATTGATCTGGCGAGTTTTCGTACAGGGGGAGAAAGAAAGTGGTTGTCGGGCAAGTCGTTTCGTGTCGCGCAAGTTAACTAAGTGCAAGTCGGAAAGTAATCGTCGCGAGCAATTTTTGAAAAAAAAAAAAAATCCTTCCTGCGAGACGGAAAGTGCAAGAGTGCGTCCTTTAAAGGGCAAATAAAGAAGAAAGAAGAGTGGCAAGCTGAGTGGTGCAAGTCGGTACAGGTAAATACAATTTCGTAGCGAAGCAAGTCCGTGCAAATGGCTGCAAGTTCATGCAAGTCTATACAAGGCGACGCGGGCCGACACAACGTCTCAAGTCTGTGCGAATGGTGACAAGTCGATGCAAGTTGAAAGCGTATGTATGTATACATAGAAGGTTTGTTGTCGGTAAGTGCCGAAGGGCATAGGGAATGTTGGCGTTCGTTCAGTAGCGAACGAGCCGTGTCCGCGATTTCATCAAGTGAGAGAAAAATGTTGTCTGTATACTAGTATCCAAAGTCAATTTCTTGTGTATTTAATTGAATTGGGAAATGGTGAGTTTAATTCGGAATTGCAATAATATAATAGTGTGGCCATTCAGTGTAGAGTATGGATATGCAATGTGCAAGAAAGTATCTTTTCGAGTCGGTGCAAAAAGCAGCGTGTGTATCGTTTTCCAATATTCGAATTGTATCTTTTGCGTGTCTGAGCAAGTTCGAGAGGCAAGTCGGGGAATGCGATGCATCCCGAAAAAGCAAGTTACATCTTGATTCTGTGCAAGTCATAGCGGCAAGTCGGTGTATGCGTTGCATCCCGAGAAAAGAGTTTTTGATTTTGTGGAAGTTAGAGAGGCAAGAAAAAGCAAGTTACATTTTGATTTTTTGCAAGTTAGGGCGGCAAGTTGGTGTTCAATTTTGAGATTTGTGCAAGATAAAATAGCAAGTCGGTGAATGCGTAGCATCCCGAAGAAAGAAATGTAGATTTGTTTGCAAGCCATCATTTTATTACCTTTTCATGTCTGTGCGAGTTGTAATTAGCAAGTCGGTAAATGCGTAGCAAACCGAAGCAAGATAAACAAATATTCGATAAGCAAGGCGCAAGTATAAAACGTTAACGGTACAGCAAGAGCAAGCCAAGCGAGTTTGTTTATGATGTCTGCAAGTGATAAGGGCAAGTGTGGTGTGTAGTGCATCTATATGCGAGTTACTTTGTAACAAGTTTGGTCAAGAAAAACAAATTTGTTGTAGGTACATATAGAGTATATTTGAATTTATAGTTAGGCAAGGAATGAATTTTTAGAGCAAGCATAATTTGATGAGAGTTATTGGAAAATTTATTGTATGAGCAGGTAGATCGGACTGAATGGCACACATTTTTTATTTTTAGGACTATTATTATATATTTTACATAACCTTTGTTTACAGGAAGAATATAATATTATTAAAAATTATTATTGTTGCGCGTGAAGACAAAGCAAGTCGAATTACATGCAAGTTTCTTTAAAGGGCAAGAAGCGCAAGGCGCATTGAGCAAGGCAGAAGCGATGTCCCGCATGGAGCGCTTAGAGCAAGTCATGGGCAAGTTTTTAATCGCATTCATGATACTGTGGCGGCAAGCGAGAATCAAGGCAAGTAAAAAACAAAAGCAAGGCGCAAGCACCTCAGTATGTTGCCAACAGAAGCAAGTCCAGCGAACGTTCTACGGACTGCGGGTCGTTCAAATCTCGTGCAAGCAGAAGAGGATTCTCGGAGATTTCCGTGTCCAGTATGTCAAGAGGATCATACGCTGTACAGGTGCCCTGAGTTCCAGGTAATAAGTTTGGCGGCTATGCAAGCGTTTCTGAGCAAGAATCGGCTATGTTTCAACTGTTTCAAGCAAGGGCATCAGAATGACAATTGCTATGGAAAGGGATGTCCACGTTGTGCAGGGGCACCGAAGCACAACAGCATGATCTGTCCAGCGCAAGGAGGCAAGGCGTTATCGGCGAACGTAGGGCAAGCAATCGAAGGTAAATGATCACAGAAGCGTGACAGCGAGTTATGACTAGAATCAGCAAGTTTAAAACGGCAGAGATCGGCAAGTATGAGCAAGTATGAGACGGTGCAAAATAAATATGAAACACAGCTAGCAAGTATCGACCAGCGCATCGCATTGGTCAAGGAGAAGCAGGACTTAGTGCAAGAGCGAGATAGATTGATTAAGAGCAAGAATATGTTTAAACGAGCCAGCGATACAAACGATGTAGAGCAAGTTAAAAATAAAAACGCAAGATATTGAGATGTGTAGCACAATTGTACGACCCTAATGGCTACATCTCACCGATTATTGTGCGAGGCCAGATTATCAAACAGCAAGTTGTGGGTACGCGGGCCAGTTTGGTTGGTATTGCCAGTAGGGCAAGATGGCCACCGGTTGAGCAAGAGATGCAAGATATTATTGTGCAAGAAGAACTGCTTCAGGTTAACGTAGTGGCAAGTAGAGCAAGCGAAATGACAATTTATGTTCCATCACTAAGGAAGTGTGTACATCTATGCGAGTACTCGAGCAGGTTACGGAAAGTTGTAAGAATCGTATGTTACTTCTGAAAGTTTTGCGAAAACTTGTGGTAGTCAAGCGCGAAGAGCAAGGTGTTTTCGATCACAGCGAGTTTAGCATAGCGAGACACAGCTGTCAGCAGAAGAGCAAGCAATGGCAATGAGATATTTATTAAAAGAAGCAAGAGCAAGATTTTGGGAAAGTGATTGCAGCAATTAACAACAAAGATGTATTGCCTCATAAGAGCGAGATAGCACCATTAAAACCAATTCTGGAGCAGAAGACAGGCATTTTGCGCGTGGGGGGGAAGATTGGACAGGGCCGATGTCAGCTACGAAAGGCGCCATCCAGGAATTATTCCGAGGAAGTCGAGGTTGGCGCGGCTAGTTATAGACGATGTGCATCAAACGACTGACCACGGCCATGTCCAGGTTATGATGCAATACATCCGCAGAGATTATTGGATTACGCGTCTGCGGGATGAGTTGAGAAAGCATGTGCATAGATGCATAACGTGTGCAAGATACAACCGCAAGAGAGAAGATCAGCTAATGGCAGAGTTGCCGAGTGATCGAGTGCAAGTTGGCAAGCCGTTTCTTCATTCCGGGGTCGATTATGCAGGACCGTTTGAAGTCAAGATGTCAAATAAGAATCCGGAGCAAGTTAAAGTTTGAGCGACGATCCTAACGACATGCAAGCATTGACACCTGGTCATTTTTTGGTTTCGGAACCATTAATCGTACCGATTCCATTTGTGCAAGATAAGCAAGATTATTTAATTGACAGGCAAGTGTGGTATCGTACAGAAATATGTTGGAAAGTTGCTGGGCAAGATGGCGAGACGAATATTCGTGACTCTGCAAGAAAGGAAGAAGTGGCGCAAGGAGAGAGATCATTACAAGATCGGGCAGCTAATTGTAGTTCGCAGCGAGAACTTTCCACCGGCCGAGTGGGCGTTGGGTCGAATCGAAGATCTAGTCGAGAGCAAGGATGGGCTAGTGCGAAGTGTCGGCATTCGCACAGCTACAAGTAAGTTATTCCGACCAGTAAATAAAATTTGTATACTTCCAGTAGATACCGATCAGCAAGTGAGGCCTGAATAGTCAAGTGCCAGCAACGCAAGCAAGACAAGTTCCAGTAAGACGACAAGTAGCAACAGCACGATAGCAAGTGACAACAGCCAACGAGTATCGGCTAAGATGAAAATGCAAGAATGAGCAAGAGCAGCAAAGAAGCCAGCAAGCGAGGATGAAATGAACAAGTATCCGATGACGAGAATAGCAAACCAGCGAGCAAAATGAAATATATGAAATTTGAAATGTATTTAGAAACCGGTGGTTTCCGCCGGCAGTGTTCAGAATGCAAACATTCTGTGTGACTGGGTGCATACCGGCTGGCAATACTGCGCTTGCCTAGCCGGTTATGCGCACCAGTCAGTCTGTTTTTAGACTGCTGCAAGGCAAGTCGTAGTGCAAGCGTGCAAGTTAAAGGCTAGAATAAAAGTTGGTTTTTATACTTTTTCCAACTATAAACGGGCGTTTCATTTACAACCATTTTCAGTTTCCCTTTGGTCGAAAACAACACTATTTCGGTAGAATTTTATTACAAATGCAATAATAGCTCTAGTTCCTTACAAACTTTGTGAAAATATAAAATATAAAAAAAAAAATTATATTTTTTGAAAAATTAGTTTGTGTGTCGTGTCGTGAAATTTCAATTGAAGATTATTCTGCAATTTAGTCGTGTAATCCGGCGGTAAGTGAACAAACATATGCAATTTTCCGTTTATTCTTATTTTTTTTCTAATTACATTATTATCTTATTACAGGAAGTATATTGAATCGACTGAAGAAGGCAGAATTTGAGATTCAACAGGAACAAGACAGACGTTGTTAGTCTTAACATAATTTCAGTCTTAAAATTGAGAATGAAGACGGAATTTATCACACATACATCACGGACAAGGTGACTAAATGAATGCATTGCAATCAAACTCGTTTTGATATCGAATTTCAATTTCTTTCCCTGTTTCAGTTAATTGGTTAATTTGTATTGCTCCTTCTAGGAAAGAACACAAATAGCGGAATGTGAATCAAACGAAATTCTTCTTACACAAAAAGTTGAAAAAATAAAAGAAGATTCCAGTCCAGAACAGCTATGTGAATTTTCCTGTATAATCTTCTTATGATTTAAAAAGAAAAGCTGTTACATTATATTGAAATTGTTTTTTTTTTCATTTCTTGCATAACGAACAACAAAAAATAGTGTTTTGGTTTGCCATTATTTTGTGGTGAAAAGTTACTGTAAAAATTGTAATATTCATTAATCTGTAATGAAACTCGAATTTTGATAAATGTAAATTATTACGACGGTTGTAGCAAACTTTTACAGTAAAGGAAGTTCATTTTATTAAAATTCAATGAAGTTATTCACAACGCGAGTAGTTAATTTTACTACAAATGCGATGGGATCAAAATTAATTACATTTTTGTAAAATTGACTACAGAATTGATTAAATTTCACTACTTTTTTCTCTCCGTGTACTCTGAGTTAGAAAGTAGAATTCGCAATAGAAAAGAAGTTATGGTGAAAAAACAATGCGAGGCATCTTTCAGGTGCATTGCGTCTAACGGAAGGTTAAATTTTTAAAAAAAAAAGAAATCTATAGGCATATAGTTACACAAAGGAGTACAAAAAAACACTCCCGTAATTACAAAATTAACTAAATTGTTTGTTGTTGTTGCTGAGCTAAGCATGTATATGTTAATACGGAAAGGCTCTATTGAAAAATTTCCAATAATAACTCGTTATATTCATCAACGCCACTCCAATGTAAGATTAAGCATTAAGGTGTGTGTATATAGTATTGGATCGGAATACTATTATTAGGACAGTGATTCTCTGTGTTCTGATAGATTTCTCGAGGAATAAAAAGCGGTGGTCACATACACGTATACTGCATAATCACTTTTGAAGTTAATAAAATAATAAATAAAGAAACGTAATGAAATCTCTATAAAAACTTTTTGAACTAAAATTTTGCATTTTGGTACAAACTTCTGTCAATAAAAACATTTTACATTTCCACCTTTGGGGTTGCTTCATTATCATTAATATATATCAAGAGACGCGAGAGCGTCTCGCCCGCCAAAGGAAAAAGAAAAACGAAAGCGAACAAGTCTATGATTACCGGAGACAACTTGCTTTTTTGTTTGACCAGGCTACAGCCTTCCAGGCAACAGCCCACAAAAAATTTTTTTTACCAAAATATTCCACATATCCTGTTCTAGTGCCTTTCCAAATAAAATCTTCTATCGGCACAATAACGGGTAAGATATATGCAATAAACGGTGTAATTTTCACCCTCACAGACTTAAGCGAGTAACCCAATTTCAGAATGAAGTCTACAGTTGCAGAAAGACTTGCTTCTACTGTCTCTCTTCGTGATGGGATTTTTATGAAATTTGGAACGAATGATCCTCTGGTGGTCCTTCTAAAGAATCAATGTCTTCCATTTAGATAAGTGGATGGAATAACGGTAAATTAATAGGTAAAGTTAACAAAAGATTTCCAACAATTGCGTCTATCGGCTCATCGCATTGACCATTTTTTAAAACACACTGCGGCATTGGGACATTTGGATATTGGGACACCGGGAGACTAGGATCTTGGGGTAGTGGGATATTAGGCAATTGGGACATTAGGGTCTTGGGACATTAGGACATTGGGGCATTAGGCACAATGGGGAAACAGGGACGTGGGCACATCGGCATATTGGGGCATTGGGACATCGGGATATTGGGGCATTGGGACATCAGGATATTGGGACAATGGGACATTGGGATATTGGGACATTAGGACACTGGGAGACTGGGAAAATAGGACACTGGGATATTAGGACATTGGGACATTATGACCTTGGGACAATCGGACATTGGGACATTGGGACACTGGTACATAGGGGCATTGGACCACTGAAACATCGGAATGTTGTGACATAGGGGATATAAGAACATGTGAACATTAGGGTCTTGGGTCATTAGGACATTGGGATATTAGGACATCAACACATTAGGACATTGGGACATTAGGTACACTGGGGAAACTGGGACGTGGGAACATTGGGGCACTGGGACATCGGGATATTAGAACGTTGGGACATTGTAACATTGGGATATTGGCACATTGGGATACTGGGACATTAGGGCACTGAGATACAGGGACATTGGGGCACTGGGATATTAGGACATTAGGCTATTGGGACCTTGGAACACTTGGTATACTGCGACATTGGGACACTGACCACTGGTACATTAGGACATTGGGCCATTGGGATATTATCACATTAGGATACTGGGACATTTGGGACATTAGGGTACTGGGATATTAGGAAATTGGGGCATTAGGACCTTGGGACATTAGGACAGTTAGACATTGGGATATTAGGACATTAGGTGGGAGACTGGGACATTGGGATATTCCGATACTGGGACATTGGGACACTAGGGTAGTGGGACATTCGGACATTAAACCATTGGGGCACTGTGATATTTGCACATTGGGACAATAGGACCTAAATTGGGATACTGGGACATCAGGATAGTGGGACATTGGCACATTTGGATATTAGGACATTGGGACACTGGGATATTAGAACATTGGGACATGAGGACACTGTGACAATGGACCTTAGGGCATTAGGACATTGGAACATTGGGACACTGTGACATTGGGACAATGTGACATTGGGTCACTGGGTCAGGGGGGCATTAAGACAGATCAGTAACAGAACGTTAAAATTCATAGGACCGACCGGGGTGCAGCTGCACCCCAGACACACTTTTTTAAAGATAGCTTCGAAAATATTATTTTAAATTTTTTTTTCCTTGGGAATATGTTTCCAAAATATCTTTACAATTCTGTTGCAAAAAACATAAAAAATATTTATGTATCCTAACGGTAGTTGTAGACCATTTTATTGCTTGGGGTGCGGCTGCAGCCCACTTATCATTAGGAGATACAACAGTGACACATCCATTCAAGCAACGATAAAACAGCATGATAACCGTTCTACCCGAACTGGGTTAACCCAATCAGCTTCAGAGCTCCGCGATTGCAACTCAACGAAGAAGCTACTTATGCAACAGACGAAAGGACAGAAAATCTAAGAAATGTTGTATTCGTTGCAATCAACACGTTTGTGCAGAGCACTCAGAAGAAAATATAATTTGTAACAATTGTTTCGAATAAAATATATCAGAAACATATTCAGTTATTATACCCGTCACTATGTGAAAGGGTATATTAACTTTGTCATGAAGTTTGCAACGCACAGAAGGAAGCACCTCCGACTATATAAAGTATATATATTATTGATCAGCGTGACGAGAGAAATCGATTGAGCCATGTCCGTCTGTCTGTCTGTCTGTCTGTCTGTCCGTCTGTTGCAACGCAAACTAGTCCCTCAGTTTTGAAGCTATCGAGCTGAAAATTTGTATGCAAGTTTCTTTTTAGTGTACGCTGTATATATGTCGGAACCAATGGAATCGGACCATGGGGTCATGGGGCTGCCCCTGAAAATTAGGTTTTTCTTAGAAAAACTTTTTTCTTTATGCACCGATCTTAACCAAATTTCACCCAATTGTGTTACTAGTATAGCCTCAAAACATATCTAGAAACGGATGGAATTGGAACATTACGTCATAGGGCTGCCATACAAACGAACCAATCAAAACTAAGTTCTCCAAGAAAAACTTTTTCCTTTTTCATCCGACCGTAACCAAACTTCATCCAAATGTGTTCCTAGTAAAGCCTCAAAAAATATCTAGGAGCAGATCAAATCGGAACACTACATCATAGGGCTGTCATACAAACCAACCACTGGAAATTAGATTCTTCTAAGAAAAACTTTTTTCTTAATGAACCAATCTTAACCAAACTTTGCGCAAATGTGTTTTTAGTAAAGCCACCAAACATATCTAGGAACAGATGAAATCGGAACACTACGTCATAGGGCTCTCATACAAACCAAGCGCAGGAAATTAGGTTGTTGCATGAACAACTTTTTTCTTTGTGAATCAATCAACCAAACTTCACCCAAATGTGTGGCCAGACGTACACAATTTTGCTGTACAATACCTAAAGCATTTTGACCTGTCGTACAGCATTAGTAAATGTACAGCATTCCCAACGCCACACCAAAGAAGCCTAAATGACTTCATACAAACCTCCTCGGTGAGGCCTGTAGTCAGTCTGTTAGGTGTTATTAGCAGGATAATCGCACTTTCATGTGGCAAACATTCATTTTCGATAATTTCGAAACTCTTTCGTCAATCGTTCTGAAATTTAATGTACCTAAATGTAAGCGCCAGGTAGCTCCACAACCTGGGGATTACATTTACTTACATTTCTCCATATTTTAGGGTCGCCTATCTGCGTTCGACAGTTACAGCTGCCCAAATCGCTTTTTGATTTTTCTAATCGAAAACTCTATAAAATGTGTCCAATAAATTTGAAAATTGGCAGACTTGTGAACATTTCAAAAGCCATGTAAAGATGCGATTTAAATTTTTCACAAAAAGATGGAAAAATTACTGTACTCCTTCCGATTCCCCTATCAACCTCTTTAGGAAAAAGAAAATTCAAACTAAAGGACTCTGCAAGGATTTCCCCTATATGTTGACCAAATCCAATGAAGTAGCGATAAATCCCCAGAGAGTCGCCATCCGCTTAAGAATTCTCTACGCAATGAGGTATTAATTTATCTATTGTAATAAACAAAACGAAACTTTTAAATAGGTAGGTACAAGGAGGTGTAATTTTCGTACTTCAAATAAACAGCTTCATGATTTTTGTCTCAGGGTCACGGATAGTCAGAGATAGGGAAAGGGCCATCATCATCCCAACAATGCTGCTGAGACTGCAGTTTCGAACACTGAAATTCAAAAGTTGAAAAATACTAACCCAAAAAAAAATTCGGGTTCATTGTGTTAAACAAATGTTGGGTTTGCCCCTTTTAAACGAGATCCTGGCTACACTTCTCCCATGCCTGTTATAACTTTGCGTCTTAAAACATACATTTGCACTTCACATGCTGATAATGTTTTGTCAACGAGAACATTTAGAAGTTGAGGGATCTTTTCTGGGTCCTGTTTAGTACCAAGAGAACCTTGCAAGGACGTAGCCAGGATTTAGCTGGATATCAGAAATTACGACATTATTAGAATCTTGTTGTTAATTGTAGACACTAGTTTCGGCGCTGCCCCAATGCATAATATGCCTCCTGTCCCACTGTTCCTGTGTCGAATCCAATTTTATCGCTTGACGAGGCTGGGCGAGCACGAGTGCACGCAAGATTACTTAATTGCTCTGCTATCATCGGAAGTAGAGAGTGCCACGTCCACAACGCCAAAGACTTCTTTTCTGTACAATTATAGAAGGGCTCGTGGGCCATGGTATATGCACGAAGCAGCAACTATGGAACTATGGAAAGTAGGATCGCGTATTCGGTGCCCGCGCCATGCTTCTTTTGCCTTCCCTTCGCACGGCTCAAAAAAAAATTCTTCATTCTTACAGGGAAATATTTTATTTCAAATTGTGTAGCCTGTATGAGTTCTTACGAAATTTGTTGAAGTTTCCATTATGAAAGACGATCCCAATTTTGGGCCACCAGATTTTTTTTGTGTTCCAAATTGTTTATTATATAGTCACTACTTTCGTCCAGATGGCACAATTTATCTGACTGCAAGCTTAAATTCGGCAGAGTTTTAGAAATGAATAAATTAGAAATACTGTAGGAAGTTAGGGACTCCTGGACCCCTCCTCTGGCTACGTCCCTGGAACCTTGCTTTCCCAAGGTTCACCACACATCTCCCAGAATAAAGGCTACTATTCTTGCTGTATTCCGTTTAGGAATTACTTGTGAAAGGATGGAGAATATGTGGTCGTTTTATGGCATCCGTCATGGTGGTAGCCTCGTGACATACAATCGACACCGCTTAATGCGATCACATCGGGATCTTGCTGTTTTCATAACATTAAGCGAATGATAACAAATAATAAAATAGTACGATTGAGGGTTTGCCTGAAAACCGAATTCCGGAATGTGTACTGCATTTGGCTTTCGGGAATCAGGTCACCTTAGGCTAGTAAAGCTTCAAAAGATATTTAGGAATGGATGAAATCGGAACATTACGACATAGGGCTGTCATACAAACCAATCCCCAAATATTGGATTCTTGTAAGAATAACTTTTTTTCTTTTTGAATATTAACCAAAATACATCCAAGTGTGTTCCTGGATTAACCCCAACGTATCCAGGAACAGATGGAATCGGAACACGTTATTGGGCTGCGGCAGAAATTTTTAACACAAAATGACCTTCAGTTTCATTCAAATGTGACGGGTATTCAAATTTCGGCCGCGCCCGAAATTAGCCTCGGCCTCGTTTTTTTATTCTATTTGGTTTAATGTATAATACATTTTTTAGCAGTTTTATATGAAAAAACGTTGGGGTGCATCTGCAGCCCACTTGGTCCTTAACGTAATTTTTTGAGGTCGGTCCTATGAAGGTTAACAAAGCGTTGGCAAGGAAACAACAGAGCGTTAGCAGATCGTTAACAGAGTGTTAATAGAAAATTAACAGAGCCTTAACAGAACGTTAACAGAACGTAAATCGAGTAATAAAAGAAAGGTAACAGACCGTTTACAGAGCGTTAGCCGAATGATTAAAGAGAATTAAGAGAACATTAACAGAACGTTAACAGAGCATTAACGAAAAGATAATAGAGTGTTGAGAGAACGTTAATAGAGCATTAACAGAGTTAACAAAAAATTAACAGATTACTAACAGAATGTTAGCAGAGCCATAACACAAAGATAACACAAATCTATTTTGCACAAAATACATATTAATAATCTATACCCATTTCATCCCAATATTATTTTTAAAAAAGCTCAGCAACAGCCATTTGCGGCGTATTTGCAATTGCGTTTGCAGTATCTATTTATTTTAAAGAAGACCCTGTGAATATAACTTATGATATTAAATTTATGGAATATGCTGAACAAAAACCTATTGAAACTTAATATTAGTTGGCTATTTAAGTATGCAAAAATATATGATATCTGACCAAAAACAACAAAGTTGTAAAAGTTACCCCGCCAAAGAAAAATTCATCTGCCGCAAAAAGAATACATATCACTCCAATCCGCTGCTCATATCTAATTTCGTTTGCTGGATGTACTTTTGTTTTAGGTCTAAATGCTGGAGAAGTTTAAATGTACAGGACTACTTCCTAAAAAGTAATTTGGAGGGAGCCGTCAAAGTGGCACTGAATAAAATGTTAAAGCTCCCACCAAATTACTTTAAGAAGTAGTCCTGTACATTTAAACTTCTCCAGCATTTACACCTAAAACAAAAGTACATCCAGCAAACAAAATTAGATATGAGCAGCGGATTGGAGTGATATGTATTCTTTTTGCGGCAGATGAATTTTTCTTTGGCGGGGTAACTTTTACAACTTTGTTGTTTTTGGTCAGATATTTAATACCTACACAATAAAAGTATCGGTAATAAAACATACTACCTATGTATATTATAAAGTCACATCCTACTTGTCGATTTAGATTATCCGAACGCGGCTATACAACGCGAAAACTATTTGCTTTTATGTCCATCCATTTAAACGTATCTCTTTATATCGCCGTCAGCTAAACAACCTTTAACATGTCTTCCTGTTTCAGGCTATATTCTATCATCCTGGCCCAACGCTTGCTATAACCGTGTTAATACGAGAACACCATCAACAAGAGCCTAAGCGATAATTGCTTATGCCCGCAACACAAGCTCCATTTACTGGACGTGGACCGGTTGCATGCCTGCGAACCAGATTAACGCTTCCGGCGTGCTACCGTTTCGAGCAAAATTAAAATCAGGATTTAGGGGTGAATGACTGCTTGGTGGGCAATTGGATGTCGTTGCAGCTAGGCTAGAGTTAGCCTTAATACACAGTTCTAGTGGCGGGATGTCATGAGCATCCGAGTGAATGAAACAAGAGTGTTGGAGTGAAAAAAATTAAATGAGGGGACACATTTACCTTACAGTAAGATGTCGGACGTTGAACACGTGGCGGAGGAGGAAATCGATATCGATGGTGAGAATAAAGTGAAAAGTTCAACGTCACGATCACCGTTGGCCGGACGACAACGTCGTTGTTTTCAACTGTTGACGAAAATTGCATTTTCCACGCCCGGGCTTGTTGTCCTTGTAGTGTCGTATTCGATTTTGGGTGCCGTAATTTTCCCATTGTTGGAAGCACCGCGGGAATTGAGAAATAACGCAATGATTGCAAAAAGCCGAGAGGATTGTTTGCGCGAACTTTGGACAATAACGGGTGAGTAAATTGTGTATTTAATTATTTAGATTTTATGTTTTTTTCCTCAGCAGAATCTTTGGAATTTGGATTTGAAATTTGTTGCCGTTTAGTAAATAATAATTTTTATCAAATATGAAAATTACTCATTGAGTAGAATATTCTGAAAAAGCGATGAAATTGGTATTGAACAAATGTATTAATAAAGACAGTTACGTCTGGTGTACATATTTTGAAATTTATCAGATCGACCACAGGTCAAACGAAAATACAAAAGGCTTTATGCGGCTTTTTGTAAATAGGTATAAGGCTTTTCAATGTATGACTCCAAGAATATTAACAACTACTACGCAGGATGTAAAATATTTTTCAGAACTAGGAGCTGACAATCCCACGCACTCGAATCTTTCTGAATATTCATATACTGGTCAATCAAAATTCCCATTTTGTTTGGTATCAAGCAGGGTCGACTGTAGTGCCATAGAGTAGGTATAGAGTTGGAACTCCATACAAAATTAAAATCGGCTGAAAAACATTTTACCCTTGAGTGGGTTCTGTAAGCAACGTGGACATACAGGAAGATACGGAATAATCGAAGCCTTCCCCTTAGCATCATTTACATCCATAAGAATGAATAGGCTAACTAGCTTAACGATTCAATCTCTTTCTTAAATTAAAAAAAAAAAATCTCCTCCTAAATAGTCCACCTTCACTCTCCCGCTTCAGCCACACATATTGACCGTTTCCAGTCCTGGGTCGAGATGGGTGGAGTCTCCATCTAAAACTGGAAATGCCCCGTGAATAATATTCCGATTTACATTGATTACAAATTATAGTTTTTGTAACATACAAATTACGGCCAAGGCCCGACGTCGGGCTATCGTGCCACATTGATGAACATACAGATTAAATTTTCCGTAAACAGGTCTTTTACAATATGTGCAATTAGTCTGTACTTAGCATTGTT
The DNA here is from genome assembly GCA_949715475.1 of Microchrysa polita. NCBI lineage: Eukaryota > Metazoa > Arthropoda > Insecta > Diptera > Stratiomyidae > Microchrysa > Microchrysa polita. Next base: position 123,915,305 of record OX454415.1, on the reverse strand, counting down.
TTTCTGTGTTTCTTTCAGCTGGTATCGTGAAAATGTATATTTCTTCTCTGGTGGACAATCCTCCCCTCTTCCGTAGGCACGCGAATTTCGCGTAGGTATTCTTCACGTAGTTCAATTACTTTGTCGTCAAAATGACGGCTTGTCCCTTATAGGTAAGAACAGGTCATATATCCAATATAATAATATTATTTCGAAATTTGAATTCACATATTCACTGAGATGCTTTTAGGAAAAGTCAATGAATATCACAACTTATGAGTAGACAGATTCGAAAATATGCGCTATCAATCAAATTGACGGCTTTGGCCGTTCTAATGTTAAGCGGGTACTGAAGGCTGTAGCTTCGGGTGCCGAGATTTTAGGGGCCTCCGAATAGGCAGGAGAAAAGTTTATTTGCAGTGGTAATTGAGATCTGGCCAATTTTCACAAAATTGTTTTTTTCGTGGAATTTTAACAAACCACGGCATTTTGAAACAACTAGAAATATTTTTGGCGATATTATTCTTTTTACGGAAACTCGCATTTTTCTTAAGAAATTTTGAAATAAATTATTATCACTAACTACAAATCTACACTTACTTATTAGCGGACTGTTTAAATTAGTGGATGGAAATATAATTGCCTGAGTAGCAACAGGGACGTAGTCAGGATTTGGTTTCGGGAGGGGTCTTCGAAATTCACAGCAATAGATTCGAGTCTATTCAAAAACAGTTTATTCTTTTTGCCTTAAGAAACCTCTACGACCCTCGCGATTTTCAAAATCTTCCGTCTTATACATACAGGCTTCACCTCTTAAATTTAATGTCTCTTTCTTGTAGAAGAACACTACTTTGCGCCTGTTTCACCTTCGACATCATTACTGGTGTCATCAACGTTAATTTTCTCTCGGATCGAATTACCCCTAATAATCAACCTAGACGTACTAGACACACAACCTTACTTAAGGAATATCAGCACACCACCCTATATGGTTATAATGAACCCGTAAATAAATGTTGCCGCACCTTCAATGCACATAGTACCCATTATTCTCCTGGTATAACTAAATCATCCTACAAACAAAAATTAACCCAGGCCCTCTTATTAAACCAACCCTAGATATTTATATATTACATATTTTAATTATTTATACATATATTATATAAGTAATTTAATGTAATGTAATGTTTTTGTCCTTAATTTTGTATTATGTAAACTGTATATGTTAATGCCTTGGTTGGTAAATAAATAAATAAATAAATAAACTCTTAATAATAGAAATTCTTCAACGGCTATCAAATTTTTCAGTAACATAACATGTTTCCGGCGTCGACTAAATATGTTTACACAATTTATTCGTAATTTTTATGTTTGATTTGTTGAATTTTTTGGGTTTGTTCAGAGAAATACTGAAAATGTAAAAAAAAAATCTTAAGCAACGCGTCGAATGATTCTGCTGAATTACATCAATGAGTTTTTGCAAAAATGTTACTACAGCTTATAATTGAAATATATATGAGGTTAATGTTTTTTTTAATTCGATGTTAGCTTACCTAAACGGGCAGTTTTTGACGAAAAAAAAAACAAAGCAGGAAACTTTTTTTCGGTATAATCCCCTGGACCTCTTGACTGTCTCCGTCCCTGGAAGTAAAATATTTTCAAGCAAAAATACATTAATACATCGGTTATTCATAAAAATGCAATTTTCATAATAAGATATGCGCACTAACGTTTTGCCTACCATGTATGCATGCCATGCAACTACATACTACCAAGCTTAACCAATGGCAAAGGACGGCAATTTGGGTATACTATCCAGGCTCATTGTATATACTAAATCCAGCACTGTATGTTTCAAAAAATTTTTAATTTAAACTTGCGTTTATATGCAATCAAAACGATTTCAAAAACCAAATTCAGCACCAAACGTTTGGGTTTGAAATAAAATAAAAAAATAATTGATTCGAATTAATATAAAATTCCTATATTAGGTATTATACCAAATATTTGTCGACTTCAAGCAGGCATACGACAGTATCGATCGAAGCGTACTGTACAACATATTGCTGCATTTTGGAATACCTTCTGCCTTCTGCATAATCTCAATAACGCCGCCAAAGAAGTTGGACTACATATCAACGAATCTTAAACCAAGGTCATGATGCAATCAAAAACTAGAACGCTTGTAAATTCAAGCATCGCAGTGGGGGACCTCAATATAGAATAGGTAGACAACTTCACTTACCTGGGTTGCAATTTGTCAAAGGACGCCAACGAAACACATGAGATAAAGCGACGGATACAACTAGCTAATAAGTGTTATTTTGCGGTGCTCCAAATTATGAATTCGAAGCTGGTGCACAGGAACGCGAAGCTCCGCGTGTATAAGCCATCATCCGACCTGTGCTATGCTATGGATGCGAGGCATGGACCCTAACCCAAAAATCTGAACACATGTTGGACACATTCGAGCGAAAGGTTCTCCGAAGAATCTTCGGGGCCGTTCGTGAACGAGGTGAATGGCGCATCCGGTACAACCTTGAGTTGTATCAGCTGTATGATGAGCTACAGGTGTCGAAGATCGTGAAATTGCAGCGATTGCAATGGGCGGGACATGTACAAAGGATGAACGACGATCGCATGCCCAAAAGGGTGATGAACGCGCAACGAGTGGACGGAGCCAGATTGCGTGGACGACCGATGGGAGCATTCTGTATGTGAGGACGCCCACCAGATGCTAGGCTTTCGGAACTGGAGGACAAGGTCGCGTGACCGCGACAATTGGAGGTTTTTAATCCAGGCGGCCAAGGCCCGACGTCGGGCTATGGTGCCATAAAGAAGAAGAAAAATATTAGGTATTTCATTTTTGGTAAAGCAAACAAAGCACCCGAAGGAAGGCACTGTGCTATTGTATCGTAACCTTAACTAATCCCAAAGAACCTTAGGAAACTAGACGAATTTTAAGGTAGAGCCTGTACTGAACAATTGCAGAGAAATCATCAATAAGGTTGATTTACTCAAAGTCTGCTTGGTATACCCTGGTTTAATTTCAGTGGAGACATATTTAGAGAATCTGAAACTTTAGTTTGCGGTTATCAATATTTAGGTACTATGGAATATATTTCCTGCCCCACTGATATTTTTATTTAAACCCTAAGGACCTATGGACGTATCGTATATGGTCCTTATATTATTATTCGAGTAATGCAGTATGTTTTCGAGAGATTTTTTCCACTTGCTACTTAGGGTTGACCTACCCCAGACCGGAGTTAAACCTATAGCTAACGAGTTTCGTCGAGTGTAATAATTATTTGGCTCACGGTCAAAAATGTTGGACTAAAATCTATTCTTTTTTTGTGTTCATATTATGACCACAACAAAAAAAATCAATACTTAGCTATTGATAAATTTAGATTTAATCCAATAACCGTATTGAAATTTAATCCTATAAAATTTCAAATTAATTTTTTTTTATTTTTTTTATCTTTTTTTTATTATTTTATTTTTATCACTTTCCTATTTTTTCCGTTTTGACTGGGAGTCGAACCGCGGATCGAAATGTTTTGCAAGATGCCGCATGGCGACTTAGACGCTCGGCCACATAGCATAATATTTTCGGGTCTCAACAATGGCTATATATTAAGATTTGGAGCTAATCCTGTCAGGTTTACTTGCTAATCTCACTTGGAATAAAAAATAATCAACTATGGAATAAATTCTAATGCAAGTGTATTAAACTAAGATAGAATCAATGTTAATACATATTTTATTAAAATTGAAGTTATTCTTTTAAAGTAAATTAAATTTAATGTATTCCAAATCATGGAATTCAAATTAGTCCAAGATTTTTGCCCGTATATATATGTATATAACGAAAAGTACAGAGCAACAATAGCGTAATTATGTTTCTTGTATTAAATAAATCTGGCGCAGCTCTAAATTACTCCAGCACCAACACGTCCTGTCAATTCATTCATAATAGTTTTTAAGAGGAAAAAACTCCGAAATTTTTGCAGAATACATAACTAGTTTAAATTTTTATCCATCAGCACAAAATGAGCATAAACAAAGTATCCCTGAGCTGGAATCTCGAATCGGTGTCTTTCTGGTTTTTGTCTATAATCTGTGAAACAGAATACGAATTTCTGGATGGGATTCAAATTTATAATGTATCAAATAAACACCTGCCCGATGGAATTAAGTCGACGTATCCTATGAACCCCTTTGAATATTAAATAAAAAACCTTAGGGGCGGCAATTTGTCATCTTGCTCGGGCGACATAAGTGCTAGACCGGGCACCGACGATATTTAATGGTGATTCCGTTGTCCCTGCAGAATAGTATAAATGACTTTTGTGGGGAACTTACTATATGTGGTACCGCTAGGGTACGCGCAGTAGAATGAGCAAAGAGGTTGATTTTAGGCGGTACACATACTAGAACGAATTTGTCTTTCGAAAATTTATCATCTATCCTGCAAAAGAATCTGATTCTGCATTTGAACACTCTGATTTTCGTTGTTGTTTTCCATTATAAACCAATTTACAAAAGCAACAGAGAATTTTAAGGGTTTTTTCACAAAATTGCAAAAGGAGTCAGATACCCCTCAGGGGTTCCACTGGTTGGTAAACGATAGCCTATAACAAGCATAACCAGCAGTTCACGTTATTCTGAAGTATGTACTCAAAATTATCATAAATGCGTTTACAATGTCTAAATAGAAAATATTTTAATATCAAATCATACTTCTATGCTATATGCAAGAGAAAACTCATTCATTCAAAAAGACAGCAGGAGCTATAGTGCAGTCAAAATATCCCAATTCAAGCCTCCAAATAGAAAAAAATAGAGTAAGGCTAATTTTTGTTGTTTTTGAATCAGTGGGCTCCCGGGAATGTACAACTGGTTATGCTAAAAAAAAATTTTGATCGGAAAGATCCCAAAAAGGATACTCTTTAATCCTTCACCGGAGGTCGGCATGCGGGGTATCATATCAAAGGGGACGTCGAGTATATTACATATACGGTGTTCGTTGCCTGTTTCAACGACCCTCAAAGGAATAAATCGAGTTTAAATGGAAAATTTTCGAGATTCCCGTGATTCTTTCCAAAGCCATAACTACGAGAATAATTCAAGTTGTCCCTACTTTTATCACTTTTCAGAATCTATAATAGCTCTACTATTAAATTTGCTAAGAAAAGAGCTGATCGGAAAGCTCTGAAAAGGGGCATAAAAGGACACTAATTTCACACCTTGACCGAACGTGGGCATGTGGGGTGTCATATGAAAGAGGACGTCGAGTGCATTGCATATCCGGTGCTTATTTCCTGTCTCAAGTATACTAAATGGAACAAGTCGGGCTTAAATGGAAAATTACGGCTTTAGAAAGATACAGATACGGGAAACACAAAAAATTTTAAGTTGAGCCCAATTTTCTGCTTTGAGGGTCCTTGCAACAAGTAACAAATGCCAGATATGGAATGAATATGACATCTTCTTTGATATGACACCCCACATGCCCACGTTCGACTAAGGTGTGCCATTAGTGTCCTTTTATGTCCTTTTTCAGAGCTTTCCGATAAACTTTTTTCTTAGCAAATTTAATGGTAGAGTCTTCAGCTATTATAGATTCTGGAAAGTGATAAAAGTAGTGACAACTTGAATTATTCTCGTAGTTGGGGCTTTGGAAAGATACACGGGAAACGCGAAAATTTTCCATTTAACCTCGATTTATTCCGTTGAGGGTCCTTGAAACAGGAAACAAACACCGGATATGTAATGTACTCGACGTCCCCTTTGATATGATGTCCCGCATGCCGACCTCCGGCCAAAGGATTAAAGAGTATCGTTTTTTGTCCTTTTTGGGACCTTTCCGATCAAAATTTATTTTAGCAAAATCAGTTGTAGATTCCCGGGAGCCCACTGATTCAAAAACAAAAAAAAAATTAGCCTTACTCTATTTTTTTCTATTTGAAATCCTAATATGACTGCACTACTAATAATACTGTATGTATGTACGAAGTACGGATAAACACCGAGTTGTTAAATTTGTTGTTTTAATATGTCAACGATTTCCCTCTTTTCTCCGGCTATGTTAAAAGGATTTTAATCGCATTTTATTGTATGTACAGAAACATTAATGCCACTTTACTGACATTAAAACTTTTACGAGCTCAAAAGGACAAATCTTTTTAGGTAGAATCAAATGCATCCAAGTTGTTTTGGTGTCAAGTTGAGTTATTATGATGTGTACATCATGTAGTTTGGGAAGTAAAAAGCGATATGTAATCCAAATTTTACATTGCTTTTTACTTTTCGTAAAATTTATTTGGAAGCTCATAATAGAGAAATTAACCGTAAAAAGTTAATGAAAAACCATGCCTTTTGTAGAAATGCCTTGACATTCAGAGAAGTCCCAAGCCAGTGCTGTTTGCTTCATTTCTGATTTGTGCCCAAATTTTAAAAAGCATTGCTCTACTGATTTAGCAATATAGGTAGGTTCGAAATTCATACTTCAACCGAAAGTTTTTACAGTTGAAAATATCCTTTAGGCACATAAAACTAAAAATAAATAAACGTTCGGATAATACAGGATTATCATAACAAGTATAAGCAATGACTTCCTACAACTCCGTAAAGCCCGAAGACATCAATTTCATTAGATTATACTGAATAATCTGTATTAGTCTAAGTCTGATCCGAGATTTTTTTGTATCTAAATTTTTGCGCCACGGCGCTTGTGGCTAATTACAATTTATTAGGTTCCAATGCAAAACACTCTGTTGGGAATTAACATTTTCGATGGATGTTGAAACGCGAAAGGAGCGAGAAGATTTAAATTAAATCTCACTTTCACCAAGTAATTATGGCTTTGCGGATGTTTGTCATTTCCTCAAAGGCATGTTTTATGAGAATTTCATATTATTGACTTATATCAACACTTAAGTTTGTGTAAGCATTGAAGGGAATAATTAAATGTAATTGAGAAAGTGATTATAGAGCAGCATTCGGAAAAGCTATTATGGGTTTGATTGCATGAATAAATGAACTGTTTCAATAGACTATTTTCAGCTAGTACAAATTTTTCGTAGGTTATTTCTGTATTTGAATTACTTTATTATAGGAAGGGATTTATAGTCCTGATTTATAGAAACTTAAGGAAGCTCCTTTTAGGGGTATCCTTATTAATTTTGCAATCCCTAGTCGTCTAGTTTTGGAAAATAAATTTGACTTTTGCTATTACTTTAATACTATTACTAAAATAAATTTACTTTTAAGTAAGCTGCATCAAAGAGAGTCCTGGGTCCATATTTCGAAACGTTCCTTGAAACCTCCCTTGACTTTATCCGAAATTCAATTTTGAAACAGATCCCATACTTTGTAAACGTCCCTTGTCAGTGTTGCCAATTTAGCCGTTTTCCGGCCAAATTTAGCCGGAAACCGTGCTGTTTAGCCGGAAGAAATTTGGAATTCCGGCCGGCCGGATTTTTAGCCGGAATTGATTTTCTTTGGTCGTTTTACCGGCTAAAATTATTTTGTGAATTTTTAATACTCTTCGCTCATAGAGTGAAAGGGTATATTAAGTTTGTAACGCATTAAAGAAAGTATACATACATGTATATGATCAGCATGACTTGGGGAGTCGATTGGGCGATGTCCGTCTGTCTGTCTGTTGCGACGCGTTTCACTCGGTGGGGATTCAAGCTGAAATTTGGCACACGTGCTTCTTATTGTTGCAGGCTGTTTGAATCACCGAAATTGGATCATGGGGTCATGGGGCTGCCATATAAACCGAGCCCCCCCCCCCATTTTAATTTTTTCTAAGAAAAACTTTTTTGTTTATAAACCAAACTTCATAAACCCTTCTGTCGGCACCTACTACAATATGCATATTCTATACCCAATAGGTCTGGCTGGACCTACTGAGAAAAAAATTTTAATTTTTAGAAAAAGTGAAATTTTTATCGGTATAATCATTCTACCCAATCTTTACAGCCATTTATAAACAATAAAAGCATTAAAATCGTTTTCGGAGATATGCTAGAGGCGTTTTTAAGAAGACATATTTTGAGGTGGTATTAGTACAAACATGTTTCTCCCTTCTTTTTCTTCTATTTTTGCTTCTCTTTTTTCAATGCGTATCCGCACAGAAAGTTTGATAAAATTTTCCAATTCCAATATCTTTGGGGAAATATTTGGCACTTTGTTGGTAGATTTTACCACGATATTAGTCTGCAGATTTGGGAAAATAGATAGAAAGAAATAGGGAATTTTCAACCCAAAAAATCAATAAATTCTAAATTTTCCGTAAATATCTCAATTAAATCTATTAATAAACACCATCGTAAGTCACTTATACTTAGTTTATACTATTACAAAGGAAATAAAACTCTTTTGATTTTCCTAGAATCAAATCTCAGTTGATTAGGTGATGTTTTAAGACGGGATAAAATTAGGCGTACCCAATGTGCGAACTTCACGGCTTTTTAAAGCAAATCTCAGAAAATCTTATCGTTTATCGTACAAATTGAATTTTAATGACTTTATTACATCATAAATAGGAGATTTTAAGAGAATTTAATATTTTCACTTTTTACCTCAGGACGAAAATGGGGGGAAAAACTATAGGTCTGGCCAGACCTATTGGGTATCAAAAAGCACTATAAATTGAAAATCATCAAAAACATGCTCAAAATTTCAACCGATTTTTTTAAATTTTTGCAAAATGCTTCTAAAAATATTATTCTAGGATATCATGAAATATGAAGTCGCTGCGATTTCATCTTCTATACTTTTTTGGCCAAAATATAGTGCCAAAGGTCTGGCCAGACCTATGTGCCGACAGAAGGTTAAAAATGGATCCCTAAGTATGTCAGAAAAAATACATATGCTAAAATGGATGGAATCGAACGATGGGGTCATGGGGCTGCAATCAAACCGAACTCCCCAAATTAGGTTCATCTAAGAAAAACTTTTTTATTTGGGCACCGATTTCAACTAAACCTCATGAAAATGTATGAATCCCCCCCGAATTAGGTTTTTCTAAGTAAAACTTTTGTATTTGGCAACAATTTACACCAAACCTCATGAAAATGTATTTCTATTGATGTCACAAAACATATGCAAAAATTAATGAAATCGGACCATGGGGTCATAGGCAGGGATTTGGAGCGACGCTTTTTTTCGCTCCGCTCCGCTCCCGCTCTGACCGATTTGAAACCGCTCCGCTCCAGCGCTCCGCTCCGACTAAAATTTTTTCGCTCCGCTCCATTACAAACATACAACAAAACTTCATTGTTTTTAGTAAATATTTATAATTTTCCGCGAATTCATCAATTCAACGTATATCTTCTTACGTATTATAGAATATGGCTAAAAATCTTTAAATGTCTGTGGTAGCTGAAGAACTAATAATTCGGGCTTTTTTTATAATCCTTTTTGCTGGAAATATCACCAGGAATCATATTTGGGTGCCTTTATGCGATAGTTTTCGGACATCCCGTATAAATCGAGATCTGTTAAATTGTTATGGAAGCTGCCCTGTACTCCATTCAATAAAATGCACCTAATAACTAATTTAAATTAAAACGGGCGTTTCATTCAGCGAGTACAGGACAGGACTTTTCTGTCATGGATGATCTTGAATTTTTTAATAATGAAGAGTGATGATTATGATGACTAAACGCAAAACCTCTTTTATCAAAATGAATTTCACAATAATCCGAAAATTTGCAAGTCTCTCAACGAATTCTTCGCCTTTAAATCGTCCAAAATCATCAAATAGTGCCATAAAATGAAAAATTTCGTCGAAAAAATTCAATTTTTTATCTCGGAATTTTCTTGATTTTTTACTTCGGAGCGGAGCGGAGTGGAGCGACTTTCAAAGCAAAAAACGCTCCGCTCCAGCCTGCCGAAAACCGCTCCACGCTCCGCTCTTTCGCTCCGAAATTTAAGGTCGCTCCGCTCCGCTCCAAATCCCTGGTCATAGGGCTGCCATACAAACCCAACCCCCCAAATTAGATTCTTCAAAGAAAAACTTTTTTATTTGTCCACCAAATTCAACCAAACCTCATACAAATGTGTTTCTATTGACGGCACAAAGCATATGTAAAAATTGATGGAAAGCAGAAAGTACAAAAAGAGGTTCTTTGAATCGTCAGACGTAGTGCAAGTGCGGCTTGCTCAGAAAAGTACAAAAATTAAATTTAAGGGAATATATTTTTCGGGGGCAATTCCTTCTTCAGCACAAAAATGCTGAAGAAGGGGTAAGTTGCCCCTGAAATATTTACTCTCCTAAATTTAATTTTTGTAATTTACTGGGCAAGCTACTTGCACTACGTCTGACGATTCTTAGAACCTACACATTTTCGTAGATGCTATCTATACCCTTTCTCAGTCAAGTTCATAACTTTGGAGTATCAAGTTCGTATGTTTGGAACATCCAATTCGATTTTTCGGGAACTTAAATCGTAACTGTAAGTGCATACGTACACGGTTTTAAATTTTTACAGCTTTCAGAGTAGGCAATTGGTTGCCAACTTTCAGAGTTGTAAATTTACATCACGAAATTTACGTTAAATAAAGCATTTAAAATTACATCAATATATTTAACCCATTTCCAACTAAAATTTAATTTTAAATTCATAGAGGGAAACAAGTCCCATACCCATGTGTAAAATTAAATTTTTTATTTAAAATTAACTTAACGTTAACTCAGCCGTTTATAGGCAATTTCGAGTCAACGTTACAATGCATATAATTTCGGAGTGTATATAATGTTGCAAGCACTATAAATTTCCTATCCTCACATGTTCGAAAATTTTGGACCACGCCGAGATTCGATCTACGGACCTCTAGATTACTAGCATCGTAGAGTGGCGACTCAACCAAGTGCGCCACACAGCGTAGCAGAATACTATCGACAAGATTTACGAAATGTAAAAATGAAATGATGAAAAATTACATTCATTTGATTTAATTTTACATTAAATGATGAAAAATCACATTCACTTGATTTAATTTTACATTTTTTGTTTGTAAAATTACAGTAGCAATGTGATTTCACAATATTTTATTTCAAATTCAATAGTTTTCATTTATTTTAACCTTTTGCTAAAGAAATGTGTAAGATTAAATTTCAAATTTTTTTTTAGCTTTTTTTTGTAGTAATTTTTACTACACTTTGTGTGGGAAATTCAATAAACTTTTTACTGTGTATAAGAGCACTGAACTTTTTGAATTTGACTAAACATATAAAATGATCTATCTTCTATAAATGGAAACATATAAATTTGGTTGTCCATAGTTACGAATTTGAAATTCCAAAGTTATGACTGAGAAATGGTATATCAAGAGACGCGAGAGCGTCTCGCCCGCCAAAGGAAAAAGAAAAACGAAAGCGAACAAGTCTATGATTACCGGAGACAACTTGCTTTTTTGTTTGATCAGGCTACAGCCTTCCAGGCAACAGCCCCCAAAAATTTTTTTTTGCCAAAATATTCCACATATCCTGTTCTAGTGCCTTTCCATATAAAATCTTCGATCGGCACAATAACGGGTAAGATATATGCAATAAACGGTGAAATTTTCACCCTCACAGACTTAAGCGAGTAACCCAATTTCAGAATGAAGTCTACAGTTGCAGAAAGACTTGCTTCTACTGTCTCTCTTCGTGATGGGATTTTTATGAAATTTGGAACGAATGATCCTCTGGTGGTCCTTCTAAAGAATCAATGTCTTCCATTTAGATAAGTGGATGGAATAACGGTAATTTAATAGGTAAAGTTAACAAAAGATTTCCAACAATTGCGTCTATCGGCTCACCGCATTGACCATTTTTTAAAACACACTGCGGCATTGGGACATTTGGATATTGGGACACCGGGAGACTGGGAGACTAGGATCTTGGGGTAGTGGGATATTAGGAAATTGGGACATTAGGGTCTTGGGACATTAGGACATTGGGGCAATAGGCACAATGGGGAAACAGGGACGTGGGGACATCGGCATATTGGGGCATTGGGACATCGGGATATTGGGGCATTGGGACATCAGGATATTGGGACATTGGGATATTGGGACATTAGGACACTGGGAGACTGGGACATTAGGACACTGGGATATTAGAACATTGGGACATTATGACCTTGGGACAGTCGGACATTGGGACACTGGTACATAGGGGCATTGGACCACTGAGACATCGGAATGTTGTGACATTGGGACATCGGGATATTCGCACATAGGGGCACTGGGATATAAGAACATGTGAACATTAGGGTCTTGGGTCATTAGGACATTGGGATATTAGGACATCAACACATTAGGACATTGGGACATTAGGTACACTGGGGAAACTGGGACGTGGGAACATTGGGGCACTGGGACATTGGGATATTAGAACATTGGGACATTGTAACATTGGGATATTGGCACATTGGGATATTGGAACATTGGGATACTGGGACATTAGGGCACTGAGATACAGGGACATTGGGGCACTGGGATATTAGGACATTAGGCTATTGGGACCTTGGGACACTTGGTATACTGCGACATTGGGACACTGACCACTGGTACATTAGGACATTGGGCCATTGGGATATTATCACATTAGGATACTGCGACTTTTGGGACATTGGGGTACTGGGATATTAGGAAATTGGGGCATTAGGATATTAGGACATTAGGTGGGAGACTGGGACATTGGGATATTCCGATACTGGGACATTGGGACACTAGGGTAGTGGGGCATTCGGACATTAAACCATTGGGGCACTGTGATATTTGCACGTTGGGACAATAGGACCTAAATTGGGACACTGGGACATCAGGATATTGGGACATTGGCACATTAGGATATTAGGACATTGGGACACTGGGATATTAGAACATTGGGACATGAGGACACTGTGACAATGGACCTTAGGGCATTAGGGCATTAGCACATTGGAACATTGGGACACTGTGACATTGGGACAATGTGGCATTGGGACAATGTGGCATTGGAACAATGTGACATTGGGACACTGGGTCAGGGGGGCATTAAGACAGATCAGTAACATAACGTTAACAAAGCGTTGGCAAGGCAACAACAGAGCGTTAGCAGATCGTTAACAGAGTGTTAACAGAAAATTAACAGAGCCTTAACAGAACGTTAACAGAACGTTAACAGAACGTTAACAGAACGTAAATCGAGTAATAAAAGAAAGGTAACAGACCGTTTACAGAGCGTTAGCCGAATGATTAAAGAGAATTAATAGAGCATTAACAGAGTTAACAAAAAATTAACAGATTACTAACAGAATGTTAGCAGAGCCATAACACAAAGATAACACAAATCTATTTTGCACAAAATACATATTAATAAACTATACCCATTTCATCCCAAAATTATTTTTAAAAAAGCTCAGCAACAGCCATTTGTGGCGTATTTGCAATTGCGTTTGCAGTATCTATTTATTTTAAAGAAGACCCTGTGAATATAACTTATGATATTAAATTTATGGAATATGCTGAACAAAAACCTGTTTAAGTATGCAAAAATATATGATATCTGACCAAAAACAACAAAGTTGTAAAAGTTACCCCGCCAAAGAAAAATTCATCTGCCGCAAAAAGAATACATATCACTCCGATCGGCTGCTCATATCTAATTTTGTTTGCTGGATGTACTTTTGTTTTAGGTGTAAATGCTGGAGAAGTTTAAATGTACAGGACTACTTCTTAAAGTAATTTGGAGGGAGCCGTCAAAGTGGCACTGAATAAAATGTTAAAGCTCCCACCAAATTACTTTAAGAAGTAGTCCTGTACATTTAAACTTCTCCAGCATTTACACCTAAAACAAAAGTACATCCAGCAAACAAAATTAGATATGAGCAGCCGATCGGAGTGATATGTATTCTTTTTGCGGCAGATGAATTTTTCTTTGGCGGGGTAACTTTTACAACTTTGTTGTTTTTGGTCAGATACCATTTTCGGGCCAAGCTCATAATTTTCGAACATCAATTTCGTATATTTTAGCCGCAAATTCGTAATTGCGGCACATCAAAAATGGAACATCAATTTCGTAACTATGGAAAATAAAATAAGATTTGTAGGGCTCAAATTCGAAAATGGTTAAATTTTAATCAAAATATTAAATTATTCAGGGGCGGTGATGGTAAGATATCCATACATAAATGCGGTTGCCCTTGCCCATAGTTGGACTTGACCGAGAAATTGTACCTGTATACAACAACTTTGACTAGTTGAGCTATCTAACTCAGAACAAAGTAAATTTTGACTGTAATGCCAGCGATTGGAGCATATATGTAATAAAACTAAGAAATCTGCCTAAAGCATAGTTTACGGGTAACTCTCCAGAAAGAAAAAAAAACATCCATATCAGTTTTTTACTATATTTGTTCGTAATGTGATTGTTTTGTATGATTTAGCCGGTTTTTTGGCCGTTTTTCTGGCTGAAATTTATTTGGCCGCATTTTTAGCCGTTTTTGAAAAAAATAAAGCCGGTTTTCCGGCTAAATTTAGCCGTTTTCTAAATTTTGAGTTGGCAACAGTTGGCAATTTAACGCACCAGACTGAAATCAATTGAGTTGGCAAGACTGCTTGTAACATTCCTTACTTAAGTCAAAAAATTATTTGATGGTCGCCTTGACTGAAGGCTTACTAAATGTACCCATATTTATTGTTCTGGTATGCATATTTAATTTGTTTAAATACATTCAATTAAATAAATTAATTTCTAAATATGAAAACAATGCAATCCTCATGAGAATTGAAAGTTCTCATTCCTCTAAGCTAAAATGGCAAATGTTGTGGGCTCTGCAGAATAAAATCATAGGGTCTTTCATCATTAAACATGCAATCCCTATTTCAAGGACCAACTTGCATCCAAAAATTACATTAATTTTTCGTATTTACTGCTATTAAATTTCAGAAATGTTCAAAGCGTAGCAACCAAATGACCAATTTCGTGTACATTTCTATTTCCCTACATATAATAAAATTTTGCAAAGTTATACCAACGACTGGTAGTAATCATAAATTGAACAAGCTTTTCTACTTATCCAAAAAATGAATATTTCGTTTCACCTCAAGGGAAATATGAAGACGATTTTGTGTGTGTGCACTCAAACAAAAAAGGTAAAGTCGTCCTCGCATAACAATCCCAGAAGTCGTGTTTTCTTTGAATTTTCGCTTACTTGCTCCCGAAAAATGTTAAGATCTATGTTGCACAAAGCTTCCACGGCTCTTACTACACCATTAGGACGGCTTCACTGCATAATAATAATTCCATGGAGATAGGAGCGTGTATGTAGTGTGGCAGTGCTACAACGGAATGTAGAAGCAGTGTGCTGTGTCCTGTATTCTCTATATAACAATCCGATGAAAAGCGCACACACCGAAAGCCATTAGGGAAATTACAGGCCATTGAAATAGTCAGTTTCTCATCAGCATTTTTTCCTTTTATCCCAACAATTCCGGTGTATACGCAACTAGCAGGGCATAATCTGAAGGGATTCAAAATATTCACTATGAAATGGGCTCTAGTGCCCCCTTTTGGTGTTTCTAAAATAGAGCACACAATTTTGATTCTTTTTAATAGGACACATACTATAGATTTGGAGAAGGTAACATACTGTTCCAGGCCTAGTTATTGTTCGTATAAATAAGATTCATTTATGGGGTCTAGGGAAAGGATGCTATGGCATTTAAAAGTACACTCACTAATTACCTGATTTAGAGAAGTAGCAATAAGCACATTTCCGAAATATGCTTTTTACTTGAATTAGCCGTGTGGCAGCTGACAAATTTCTAGAGCTCTAACTTATAGTAGTAGTCTGGCTGGTCTAGCGGTTAGTGCGCGCACCTTCGGTGCACAGGGTCATGAGTTCGAATCTCACCGTGTTCCATGGTGTTTTTCGAACTCACGAGCTTGTGACGGACTATGGTCTCACTCAGATGTCAAACGAGTACCCATTTATGGGGATAAATAACACTGCTGAGCGTGATGCTGATCTCATTACCTCAACAAAAAGCAGATTAGATCTTGGAAATAGGATGTCACTAACACATCCTGCGGCCTTAGTCCAATGTTGGATTGTCGCGCCTGTTATTTATTTATAAGATAACTTATAGCACTTGCAGCTTTAAACAAACTTGCAGAAGTCTATAATCGAAAGGCCTGCTCCTAACGGAGTCAGGTTATCAAAATGTACTTTAAACCTGCTTTTGTGGAATTCCATGTAATGGTGACATTAACTCAAAGGTGTGACAAATATGCAAATCTTCCGTTGATACGTGAGCTTCTAAGTGCAATAAAGGTTCAAGGACTGTACAATAAGGCGATTTTATTCTTTATAACGGTAACGTATAACAGTTTGTTGTCTCCAACCGACTATCTGTTTTGGTCTTTCGACGAAATTTGACGGATCTAAAAAAAAAAAATAATTAAAAAAAGTGTTCTGTAAGGATTACCTAACGGTCAATTGAAGTAAAGAAAATTGTAAAGAAGACATGTTCAATAAAAATAATATATCCCTACATAATGACAAAACATGTCAAAAATGCGTAATTCTGTAATTCCTTGAAGTATCTGCCATTCGCGTTATTGACACTTGTGTTGCCTGTTTCGTAGACAAGACTGAGCGACAGTCATTTTGATTCAGTTTTAGAAATCAACTGGGACCGGATTCCGCAAGAATTAATTCTGCGATTCACACTTATTTCGGTGTACACCCACGAATATGCGATTCTGCAAAAGTGCAATGAATTTTCTTCCACAAATCACGGCTGAATGCCGAAAATGCGATTCTGCAAGTATGCGATGAATTTTTTTAAAAGCACTCATGCTCAGTTTACCCATATCACTGGGCGGAATTCTGTTAGAGTGAATTTTGCGGTGTACATCGCAAATTTCGAAATGCGATTCCGTAACAATGCAGTGCAGTGATATTAACAATTTCACAAGAGAACTTTCTGAATTGCAAAAGAGATATTTCGTAAAGGTGTAATGTATTTTTATTGTTATCATCGGTGCGCATTTTGTAGTGATTTTTGCACGCGATAAGTTTGAGTGTATTTTGAGGAATTAAAGTGAATTTTCTTTCGTGTATACAATCATGGAAACAAGTGACTAAATAACAAAATTACGTTCAAAAAGAAAATTAATATTGCACAAAAAGATTATTTATTGCCCTTTTTTTTAATTTTATGTAATATCCGATTTTTATGTATATTGGTGGGTTTGTAGTTATTTAAATTATTCTTCTTCTTTAAAATTCTTTAAAACTAAAAAAGTTAATCGCACTAGCATCCACTTTTAATAGTTTAGGAGCGGCTGTGAAAAATTCACACAAGTAGTGAAAGTTTTGGACCGGCCAGAAATAAATGTTTATGAAAGAATTGTGCAAATGATTTGTATGGTAAATTTTTACATTATTTCAGAGTGCACATCAAAGAATGAAATGCGTGCTACAACAACAAAATTGGGTAAAGCCGGGTTAAAGATAAAATTAAAAGATAGCCAGAAGAAGGGGTGTGTAGTAAAATCGCCCCTGCAACTATAAATGGCGACAACAGTGTGTAGGAATTCTTCACAAAACGTAAAAAACATACTCATATTTTAAATTTTACAAATCAAGGCAGACATTTTTTAATAAAGGATCGAAGTTCCAATACGGGTGAAATAATCGGCGTGCTTTGTATTTAACGTATATTTGCTCATACGGACCAAACTCTGTGCAACCTATAGCGGCTTAGACACGGAGGGGGTACCGTTAACTCAACTTTTACGGCTTTAACGTTACCCGAAACCCAAAAACGAGACCGAGGCTAATTTCGGGCGCGGCCGAAATTTGGATACCCTTCGCTCCCCCCGGGCTAAAAGTTTTTCTGGCGTTCCTATGACTTGTGTTCAAGAAGAATTCCATGCTTTTCCTTGAATTTTCACATAAGTGCCGGGGCCCAATAAATATTGGGGGAAGCGGGGGTCGTGGGTTTCTTAGAAGAACCAAAAACGAAGTGTGTGTGTGTGGGGGGGGGGGGGGGGTTGTACGGCAACCCTATGAACGCATGGCCTTTCCTTGAATTTTTACGTATGTTTGTGGCTCCAATTAAAACATATTTCTATGAGATTTGGTTGAAATTGGTGGACAAAGGACCTAATTTAGGGGTTGGGTTTATATGCCAGCCCCATGACCCCAATGGTCTGATTTAATTCATTTTTGCATATCTTTTGTAACATCAATAAAAATAAATTTCCATGCGGTTCAAATTTGTATGCAAATAAAAAAGTTTTTCTTAGTAAAATTTGATTTGGGGGAATAGGTTTGTATGGTAGCCCCATGACCACATGGTCCGACTCCATCTATTCATACATATGTTTTGTGTCATCAATAGAAACACATTTGTGTGAAGTTTAGTTGAAATTGGTGTATAAATAAAAAAAAATTTCTTAGAACTTAATTTGGGGAGCTAGGTTTGTATGACAGCCCCATGACCCCATTGTCCGATTTGGTCAATTTTTACATATGTTCCGTGCTATCACTAGAAACACATTTGCACGAAATTTGATTGCAATCGATGAGAAAATAAAAAAGTTTTTCTTAGAAGAGCCTAATTTGGGGGACTAGGTTTGTATGGCAGCCCCACGACCCCAATGTGCGATTTGGTCGATTTTTACATATGTTGTGTGTCAGCAATGAAAACACATTTGTGTGAAATTTGATTGAAATTGGTGCATAAATAAAAAAGTTTTTCTAAGAAGAACCTAATTTTGGGGAGTAGGTTTGTATGGCAGCCCCACGACCCCCTTGTTGGATTTTACCGATTCAAACATACAAACTGCCTGCAACAAAAAGAAGCCTTTGTGCAAAATTTCAGCTCCATAGCTTTTAAACTGGCCGAGCAAAACGCGTCGCAACAGACAGACAGACAGACAGACGGACAGACGGACAGACGGACAGACGGACAGACGGACAGACGGACATCGTCCAATTAACTCAGCTCGTCACGCTGATCATATATATACATATTTTGTATGGTCGGAGATGCTTCCTTCAATGCGTTACAAACTTCATGACAAAGTTAATATACCCTTTTCGCTTAGTAAGCGAAGGGTATAAAAAGTATCTGATATGAAACTAACTCGTCGTGCCTTTTGTTTTGAGTACGCACACACTTATCTCTGATAAAAAAAATAAAAAACGTAGACCTTTTCCACCCCTTCGGAGACACCCTGCTAGCTCTGTCCTACCAAGTTCTAAGGTATTCGTGTCGAACACTGTAACCATTCAACACATTCCTACCAAATCTACCAAAATTGATGTCCTTCGGTTGAGTCGGTCGTGAACAGATGGACGGACGGATGGACGGACACAAATCGATTTTATATGGATTGACTTTTTTTTTAATTAAATATACCATTTGTAAGACAAATTCACCGTTTTTTCCATAATTTACTATGTATCAAATGTAATTAACGGTTTCACAAATGAAATTATTGCTTTCAAAAGTTAAATCAACGACTTTGTAAAAGAAGTTTATTTCAACAAGTCAAATTAACGACGCAACAATGAGAAGTGATTTTCTGAAAGATTATTTTGACTTGTAAAACATTTTTTTTTTATTTGCAAAATTAATTATTTCATTTGATTTGCAATTAATTAATATTGAGAAAAAAAGTGAATTTTTATTGAAAATGATATAAATAACGTTCTACGACCCGAGTCTTCTTTCGACATAAGCCGAACCGAATGTCGAATGCCTGTTTACACCGCATCTCTCAAAAAAAAATTCACTTCGTGACTTTTTTTTTCACCTAGGCTATATAAACTTTCACTCTCTGCTCAAAAATCACTAAATTTGCACGGTGAATTTTCGCTTGGTGTACATTCAGCCAGAACAGGCGATGAGCCTACACCGCAGGTCGATCGACGCGACGCCATGGAGCGGTATATAAAGAACGAAGCATGGAATAAGAAAATATATTCGAGATATTAACAAATATTTTTGAATAAGCCTTCCTTCATAGATTCCTTATGACCGCATGCGTCTATGCGTAGGTACTTTTAAAATATATTCTTGGATACCAGAAAAGCTACAAATTCATCATAGACTTCCCGTTAATTTAACTGTTAGAGAGGTTCCCGAAAACCTATTTGTTTGCAAACGGGTAAATTAATTTTGGCATTTTCTTTAGCGCCAAATTAGTAAAAAGCAGGGATTTGGAGCGGAGCGTGGAGCGATTTTTTGCTGGCTGGAGCGGAGCGAATTTTGCTTTGAAGATCGCTCCGCTCCGCTCCGCTCCGCTCCGCTCCGATGTAAAAAATCAAAAAATTCCGAGAAAAAAAAAGGATTTTTTTCGACGAAATTTTTCATTTTATGGAACGAATTGATGATTTTGGGCTATTTAAAGGCGAAGAATTCGCTGAGAGACTTGCAAAATTTCGTATTATTGTGAAATTCATTGTGATAAAAGAGGTTTTGCGTTTAGTCATAATCATCACTCTTCATTATTAAGAAATTCAAGATCATCCAAGACAGAAAAGTCCTGTCCTGTACTCGATAAATGAAACGCCCTTTTTAATTTAAATTAGTTATTAGGTGCGTTTTATTGGATGGAGTACAGGACAGCGCAGCTTCCATAGTCATTTGAGAGATCTCGTTCTATACGGGATGTCCGGAAACTACCGCATAAAAGCACCCAAATATGATTCCTCGTGATATTTCCAGCAAAAAGGAGTATAAAAAAATTATTAACTCTTCAGCTTCCACAGACATTTGAAGATTTTTGAAAAATTTAACATTTTACATATACATATTTTCTTTCGGTTGGGCCCAACAATTTTTCCTAAGAATAAACCCCATAAAAATTGGATAAGCAGTTTAGTTTTTACAGTTTTACACAGCTTCAAAGACAAAATTTTGTGATCTTACTGCATATACACTTTTTTCCCACGGAGGTGTTAGTGGTAGCATTTTTGGAAAATCTTTAAATGCTAAGGAGTTAAGAATTCAGCACCTATTTTGCTGGAAATGATATTAATAATCAGTCTTGACTCGGTAATCTGGATATCCTTTAATCCGGAAATCTCGCTAATCCGGACGACTAAATATTTCCACTATGTTTTCTATAGTCCGGATTTCGGCAGCAATGTTGACTTTAAAATCCGGATATTTGAGATTTTCAGTGTGAAATGGTAGATTTGGTCTCGTACTTTTTTACGGGACTGTTTAGCAATTGATATGATGCTGGCTAATTTCTAACAAATAAAACATTTATCAACTTTTGTTCCGCCTTTTTATTTGTTTGGATTGTTTTTCCTAGAAAAAAGTGATTGCACTAATCCGGATGTTCCAATGATCCGGATTACCCCTTGCAATAATTGATCCGGATTACGAAATTGGTGCTATCCTGTTCTGTACTTGATCGAATAAAACGCACCTGTTAAGTCACATTCTATAATACGTGAGTAGATATACGTTAAATTGAATAAATCGTTGAAAATAATAAATATTTACTCAGAACAATGAAGTTTTGTTGTATTTTTGTAAATTGTAAATTTTAGTCGGAGCGGAGCGCTGGAGCGGAGCGGTTTCAAATTGGTCGGAGCGGGAGCGGAGCGGAGCGAAAAAATGTGTCGCTCCAAATCCCTGGTAAAAAGTGACATTCTCGTTAAATGAACCGTTATATAGACATTTCTTAAAATCCTTACCGAAAATCTGATCATATTTAAAAGTAGCGTAGCTCTATTTTCGGGACACGCCCATACATGGGAACTTTTATGATACCGTTACAAACATGTTTGTACAGAATGCAAACATTCTGTGTGATTGGGTGCATACCATACTGGCAATACTGCGCTTGTCTAACTGGCCATGCGCACCAGTCAGTCTGTTTTTAGACTTCGACGAGGGCAGTCTGTTTTTGACATTGCAAGAGTGCAACTGTGCGAGCCGAATTAGCAAGAATAAAAGTTGTTTTTTTATGTTTTTTTCCATTTCTAGCCGGGCGTTTTATTTAACATCTTTTATCAGATTCCTTTGGTCAAAAACAATATTCACGATAATTCCCCAAAAAGAAAAATATTTTACGGTTGTTTATACAAATTCACCACAATCAACTTTCTAGGGAGCTTTACCGTTAGAAATGTGCGAATCAATAGAAGCTTTTTAACACTTTCCTTAAAATAGCATGTTATCGTTATCGAGATAAATGTTAAAAAAACCTACTCTTGTATTTATTTGTTCCTGTTTAGCACCGCTTGCGGCACCCGTACAGATAAGGACTTTTGAGAAATGTTTACAACCTCGAAAGGAAGGCTTATGCAAAAATCCTGCTTTGCAGCTTTAATTAGGTATTAGTTTTCCCAAAAAAAGCTCCAATTTCAAACGTCTTTAACGTATGTGTAAGTGTTGATGACAATTAAATTTTTTTATCTTATCTCCTATCGCAATAGAAACTTAAAGTTTCTTATAGCGCTCAACTGCAAAAGTTAATTGTCTTGTCATTTTTTTTTTGCTAAAAGGAACAAAGGAAGAGAAAGTTATGTCCTAGAAAGGGAACAAGAATCTATTGTTTCCTGTATGATAAGTAAACGGATGGCAACCATTTTGACTTGACGAAAGTGATGAATATACGCTTTTTGAGCTGACACTTTAAAAAGAGATAAGTGCCAGTTTTACTGAGACTGAGAGTTGGCATTCATGTATAAACGTTGAAAGGAAAAATGGTGTCAGTAGTAATAGTAAGTAGACTGTCTGCTTGTTAAGTACATTCATGTACACTGGTCGGCATTGTATTTTGACATCTCGTACTCTCGCACCCCGACACTGGTTTTGACGTGCAATCTTTATTTAAAAATAAAAAACAGGCGCGATACTCAAACATTGGATTAAGGCAGCAGATGTTTTAGTCACATCCTATTTCCAAGATATTAACTGCTTTTTTGTTAAGATCCGTTTTCCCGTTTAACCATCTGAGTGAGATCATAGTCCGTCACACGGGTCGTGAGTTCGAAAAACACCATAAACTGAATTCGTCCACGGTGACTCTCGAGCTTATGACCCGGTGCACCGAAGGTGCGCGAATTAAATTACTAGTGAAAATTAAACATTTGTATTTAGGTCAGCGCTTTATTCAGTTATAATCACTAGACTAACTATTACAATAATTCGTAAAGGTCCCTCTAGATTAGGAGCCAAATGGCTGCGCGTCCAAAAACTGGCATCGCGTGCAACCATTTGGCTGCTACTTAGCATCCACACTAGCAGCCAAATGTAGACAGAAAATGACATAACCAAAATTTCATTTTGGTGATTTTTTTAAATTCAATTATCCAAATCGGACTCTGCGCGTTTGTATTATTACACGGCCATTCAAGAATTATTCATTTTCACACAAAAGAACGAACAAAAGTTGCAAAATTGTCACTTTGAATTTGACAAGCGGTTGTCAAAGCGGTTGGTTGAGTTGCCATATTGAATATCAAAACTGGACGCACAGCCAAATGGCGACATGTTTGGATGGAATGACAACAGCTATTTGGCTGCACGTGTCGCCATTTGGGGACTAATCTAGATGGACCTTAACTCTATATATTCTCTTACATTTAATCTTATCTTAATACATTTCAAATAATTCTATGATAGTTAGTTAATGCATCTTTAAACCATTTCCTATCACCGATAAACTTGCTTCGAAGATGCATCTTTTCCTATCTCTGTTTGTACTTATATCTATCTTGAAACATTTTAATATTGGGTCGAAGGTTGGCAGAGATAAAGATATGCCTTAACCTTCGGGCGGGCGCAATCCATCTGACAGATTAAGTGACCAGTTTTTGTTGCGCCAATCAGCGATATGAAAAGGGAGAGATCTGAAACTCACAGTAGCTTAATTTTTATCGATCAACTACCTAAATCAGTTTTCAGTTTCTATCTACCATATGTCTGAGGGGCGGGAGGGGATGAAATAATCTCTCAGATGTATTGCGCCCGATTGTGTTATTTTTTCTTTTCTATGAAAATTTCAACTTGTTATACTCTTCACATTGCGTAATAGCGTTGTGTTGACTTTTAGGTGCCCCAAATCGTCCAGTAGTGTGTTTTAAGTGAAAGAAGTTCTCCTTTTTTAAGCGGTCGAGCTGTTGGAGGTTTTTTAAATATTGAAGCGATTGAAAGCGGAATATTCTTATAAAATTGAAAATGTAAAGGGTATCAAACTTTGTGAGCCAATATTTGTTTCTAAAATTTCGAAGAACTGTTTCAAAAATGCAATGGAACAATAAATAAGAGTCTAAAGTATACAGAAACTTAGTTTCGTCCTTTTTTCTGCACTTAATCTGTCAGATGCATTGCGCCCGATCGTGTTAGGATTAGTATTGCGCCCGCCGGAAGGTTAACTCGCGCACTAAACACTACACCAGCCAGACAGATATTTATTTAATTAATTTTATTATTCAAAAAATTCAAATAATTTCTCATTTTTTACTTTATTTATTTACAGAAAAATTAAACGTCCTTTATGAACGAAACTGGACCATGTTGGTTCACGAGCAGTTACGACGTTTTGAGGGTTCCATTGTTTCTGCAACTCGAAACGGTTTGACTGGAATGGGGGGCGACACAGCCGTACGGTGGTCTTTTAGTGAAGCGCTATTATACTCTATCACTGTTATAACAACGATAGGTAAGTATAGTTTTAAATTACATACATAATATTATTCTATCTTTGGTGCCGTTTATTGGTAGTTACCTACTCAAATAATTTAAAATATGGATATAATATGTTTATACCTGGAATGTTTCATAAAACATTTTACTTAATGTGCTGAATGAATTCGTCTCGTACATCCTATTTTAATATATAGCATTTCCAGGTCAAGTAAATAACTCTCCGAGACAAATAGATAAATTTCCGAATCAACAAACTACATTTCCGGAACAAAAAAATTAATTTCCGAATCAACAAAACACGATTCCGGATCAAATAAATAAATTTCCGGACGAAATAAATGAACTTCTAAATGAAAAAAATAAATAACCAAAACAAAAAAATAAATTTCCAAATCAAAAAAATAAATGTCCAAATCAGGAAAATAAATTTACAAATCAAATAAATAAATTTCCAAATCGAATAAATATATTTACATGCCAAAAAAGTAAATCAAATAAATACATTTCCAAATCAAATAAATAAATTTTCAAAGGTTAATAATATTCTTCTAATAAGAAAAATTAAATTATATTAAATTTATGACACCCCAAGATATATATTAACGGTAGGGATAAGTTTTTTTTGACGTACGTCAAACAGCGGAGACTGTCGATTAAAGTTGAAATGTGTAAGATTAGTACGACATGTAAAAATCTCTATTAGTAAAGGTACACGACATCAGCTGAACACTACAATTCGTATAATTCAACAGAATCCTCTCTGAATCGAGTCACCTTTACTAAAAGCTGTGTCAATGTGTCTGCTTAGGGTGCAGAATCTCCCGCATTTTCCCTGATTATTTGCTCGGGTTTATTCCCCTGGAATACCACTCTCCCTCCTCCTTGGTACTCTTCACCTATTGCCATAGAAATATTTTTTAAGAAACTGAACTGAATTGATCATGACAATAAAAAGCTAAACGTGCTCTTGTAAAAAAATAAAAACATTTCTAATTTGGAGCTTTTATTCAAATTCAATCGAGACCTAATAATTTTAACTTTTATTTACCGACACTGGGTCTTACAGACTCGAAGACACTGTCAATGTATAGATTCCGTTATGTTCCCGAACCTCCATCATTCTGAGGACACCTCTATCTTCGATTCTAATGTAAAATAAAAATTTTAGAAAGCTCAGCTGGTGTGACTTGAGTTTTGAGGAAGTTATGGTCGTTTAGAGATGGCAAACAACGTCTAAGAAAGCAATTTATTTCGTCCTATTCCAAGCGTGTTTAGTACAATTACTCGTATATACGTCATTTTGAATGAACAAAATCTCATTCAGATTGAAATAATTAATTAATTATTTTTTCAATGCTCAACAAAATTCATATAAAAGCACATTATTTACTATATTAAAGTACTATATTTTTAAATCGTTTCCTTCATACGAAGCATTGTTTATTTGATTTGTGAAATATGTTTTTTGATGGAAAAAGTCATTGTTTTGATTTGTTAACTTATTTTTCTGTTTTGGACAATTTTTTATTTGAATTGTACATTTATTTTTCTGATGTGGACATTTATTTTTTTGATTTGGAAATTTATTTTTATGATTTGTTTATTAATTTTTTTCATTTAGGAATTCATTTTTTTGTTTCGGACATTTATCTATTTGATCTGCAAACGTGTTTTGTTGATTCGGAAATTTACCTATTTGTTTCGGACATATATCTATTTGACTCGGAAAGTTATTTATTTGACCTGAAAATGCTATATAGTTCAGTAATATCGTGTCGATTTAGTACCAATCCGTGAAAAAAATACAGAAGTTTTTTTCTCACTCTTTCTTTATGTATTATGGGGCGCTAATTCCGATTATGAACTTTGCACCCTAAAAAAAAGTGCCGCAACCTTTAAAAAATGGGGGAAAGGGGGGCATTTTTCGTTTTTTTTGCGATTATTTCAAAAACGGTAAGAGATACAGAAAAATGGTCTGACTACGAAAAAAACTACATAAAATTACCTTTGCAATGATATATAACACATTAGAGTTTAATTGAATATTTCAACGTTAGAATAGAACATAAATTAGAATATTTTCATTTTAGACCTTTTTTAAAAGCTCCATAACTTTTGAAAGAACGCCAGTTCATCCGTATAATTTTATATAAGTACTCACAAGAAGTTTAAGATAATTTTAACGTAAACATTGAGTCGCTCCGGTCAAGGACCTCCATTATCCCCCCATTTAAATTTTCAAAACTGCATATCGATAACTCCCCCCAAAATTGGAGCAGAGTGCTAAATTTTGGTTTGTTGCGATTGGAGGTCATAGTCACCCCACCCACCAAAAACCAGCTCATTCGGATAAAACTAATACAAAGTGACCCATCAAGAGTTTGTTCTACGTACAACGTACATACTACTCATTTTATAAACTGTAGAACAAAGTTGTCATGGGTCACTTTGTATGGGAGGTACCCTTAGTTTTTATCCAAATGAGCTGATTTTTGGTGGGTGGGGTGACTATGACCTCCAAACCCAACAAACCAAAATTTAGCACTCTGCTCCACTTTTGGGGGGAGTTATCGACATGCCGTTTTGACAAATTTAAATACCATTGTTAATAAATTAATAATAAATTGTTAATACTTGTACAAAATTTTACGGCTGAACTAACATTCTTTGAAAAGTTATGGAGCTTTTAAAAAAGGTCTAAAATGAAAATATTCTAATTTATGTTCTATTCTAACGCCGAAATATGCAATTAAACTCTAATGTGTTATATATCATTGCAAAGATAATTTTATGTAGTTTTTTTCGTCCTCAGACCATTTTTCTGTATCTTTTACCGTTTTTGAAATAATCGCAAAAACCGAAAAAAATTCCCCCTTTCCCCCCTTTTTTAAAGGTTGCGACACGTTTTTTAGGGTGCAAAGTTGATATTCGGAATCAGCGCCCCAAAATACATATAACAAAATTGAGAAATAAACTTCTGTATTTTTTTCCTGACGAAAATACGATATTATTGGACTAATAATTCAAAAGATTAATTAAAAGATTTTCACAAGGAAACCACAAATTGTAATATCTCAGTCGAGTGGATATAATTCATTATACTTTTCGTCCGGTAACATGTAAAAAGCTTTTACCTTTCCATTGTAAATATTGCTAGCAACCGTGCAAACCACCTTAATTATCAAAAGCGAAAATATAATTTTCGTCCTTTCAAATTAGAGCCCACTTTATCTCTACTCCTATACACTAAAAAGGATTAAATTGCTTACCACAAGTGGACAACCACACAATTGTCTCCCATTCAAAGCAAAGCGAAAAAAATTTTTTTAAATGTTTGGATCCACTAGAGTGAAACAAACATTCATTGTACGAGCACAGACAGTTTTCACAAAAATTCATTGCCATTTCGCTGGGATTTTAATTCTGCTTCTACACAATAATGATTTCATTCGGATGGTGTGTGTGATCTTTTATATGAGTATTATTCTCTATGGTGTGCTTCATTCATTTCCAGGTCACGGTAATCTCACACCAAAGACCTCTAGCGGTAAAGTTGTTACAATTGTTTATGCCTTAATTGGAGTTCCTCTTATGCTCATGTGCTTATCAAGTTTGGGAGGACTTTTAGCTGAAGCGCTCCAGTGTACCTACATGAAAATCAAGTGCTGTTCGCGACACAAGCAACATTGTGATAATGACATAAAAAAGGATTGTGCCGAAAAAAACCATGAGGTATGTATGTGTTCTGTTAATTATATTGGAAGTGTATAGCGTTATTTAACTTTTGAAATTTTTTTTTGAGTTCTTACATACTAGCGATATGTTCACTGAAAAATCATTTGCTAAAAACAAGAAAAAAATACAATAAAAAAAAGCCAAGGAAAATTTTATCCAATTTGTTTGAACTACTTTCCCTTTTTTTAGTTTTCAGTTTTTCATTCTGTAGGTACATAATTTTTACTAAACCTATTTCAACTAGTCGAATAACACACAAAAGTGAGAAGGATAGAGCATAGAGGTACGCTACACCGCGCTACACCTACATATTTAAAAATTAGTAAAGCAAAATTGTTCTTATGCTTCCAATTTAATGGATATCTCCTCTTTTCTTTCTCAACCAGCCAAAATAAATCGATTTAAAATCCATTAGAGAAGCAAATTTCGTTGGTTGGTATGCCATCGTATACCAATATGTTTTATGATGTATTGATTTTGGATTTATGCCTGTGACATGAAATTTATTGTACCACGCTATTCAATCAACAACAGAATAATGGATCTTTCTTTTCAACTTATACGCCAATGCTGTCAAATATGTTTATGAGAGAGGATTTCTTTAGACGGCGGTGGAAATGTTGATTGAAAATGTCTTTCTTAAGATAGATAGGAAATATTTATTTTATATTGTTTTAATGCATAGTAGTGCATTGTACTTTACAGCAGCTTTTCCCATAAAATTAGGATGTTAATTGTAGATTCGGGTTTTATGTGATATGATTGATCGCGCTTGCTTATGCAATAGCAACTTGAACGTAGTATGTACATATCTAAAATTGTTAAAGAATATTCTAATATATTCTAATAATTTTTCAATTTATCTCGAATCAGTCACATAAATAAGAGGGGGCAAGGAAAACAACCTGCCTCTTTAATTACACATTCTGCATAGTGTTCCACTTTAAGAGACGCCAGTGCCAGTTCGTCTCGTCAACGTCCATTTTATACGGTTATTTTATGTTAGGAGCACATCGGGCCGTTGTAAGCACTAAAATGTTTAGGAAGATGATATCCGAAAAATTTCAGCTATTCGGCTTTTTTGACAAGCGTCAAGAGCGTAACCTGGATGTGGTTGCAAGGGGCCAGTTTTTATTCTTCTCTACCTGCTTTTGTATTTATGTCCCGAAATGAGTTTTCGTTTAATATCTGCGAGTGAGTTCATAGTACGTGAGATGTGTCGTGAATTCGGAGACTATTATATACCTAAGCTGATTCTGTTTACAGTGGGATTCGAACCCACGACCCTTCGAAGTTGACCACGCTAACCACTACACCAAGCAGACTCACAAAAATGGTGGATTATCGGAATTTTGGTGAATTTAGGTAGATACTTCAATGATCAACATTACTGGGCTGATCATTGAAAAAGCAGTGGATTTCTGGTTTAAGTTTATAATACGTTTCCAGAGCGAAAACCCGGTATTTATCTCTCCTGCAACATTCGAATTCGATTTCACGAATATCGAAATTTCGACAGCGAAATTAGGTAAGTAAGTAGTAGGTACCCTTCTTTATCACAAAAAATCATATGTTAAGATTCTATTTTAACAAGGTCATAAATACGAATGTAACGGTAAATGGTAAACATGTAAATTTACCGTTATATTCGTATTTTTTACTCCTTTTTAATTGACTCTTGTTTCAAAATTGTACCACTTTTGCCTAATCGCTTTTTTGAAAACCTTTTCCTAAGGTCCAATTAACATTGGAGTTTTGGACACTTAGTACCTTACCTGGGCGTCTGAAAGGTGTTGCAGGTGATCAAACATTTGCCATCTGACACCTTTCACTTAGTTTTGTAGCCCGTTCACTAATACTAGGACAAAAAGAATAGGTGATAAAATGCAGCCTTGTCTCACTCCACTGATCTGAAAGCTTACCCTTGTGCAAAACGTGACATTGGGGTCCCTGATAAGATTCCATGATGATGGAATTTATTTTATCTGGAATGTCCCTCCTCCAGATCAACACTTTCGAACTCCTTCTCGAAATCAATGAACATGAGGTGTAATGGGGATCTCCACTCGGCGGATTGATCAATACTAACTCGGAGAGTGTTAATATGGTCGCTTCATAAAAAAAACTCTCAGGAAAGCCAGCCTGTTCATTACTTAAGGTGCGATCAACTTCATCCATGATCTCTTTTAAAGTAATTTTAGCAACCAACTTGGAGAGAGCTGGAAGTAGGCATATCCCACGCAAATTATTACAATCCTTAAGGTTACCCTTTTCCGGAATTTTAATTATCACGCCCTTTTCCATTTATCCGGAAGAGTTTCGGTTTCCCAACACTCTGTGATGAAGGGAATATCCGCTATAGCATTTGAATTTTGAATTAAATAATCCAAACGTAAATTCCATCTATCCCCGGGGCCTTACCGGCGTCCATAGATTCGATAAATCTCTTTGAATTCGTGTTAGATGGTGGTCTGGAATTAATACCGACTACTGAAGGGATGTCCTCTTCTGTCGTTGGAGATTGAAGACACTTGTAGGCCCAAAGCGGTTGTTTAGGACCTCAAAAACTACTTGATGTTTTTTTTTATTTGTATTTTTATCTTTACGAAGCTTCTTTATACAAATGAAACCCTTATTACTTAAGGGGATCATATTTCGTAAATGGGGACTATGAATGTACTTGATGTCCCCTTTTATATGATTCGTCATATGATCTTTTGTGTCGTATAAATTTGGGGCCGTTTTGCCCTTCTGGGACCTTTCCGCTAAATATTTTTTTCTGGCAAAACGAATTTTCTATATTTGCCCTTACTCCTTGAGGTATTATTGACGACTGCCGTGTATAGGTCGTCAATGTTTCAACCACAAATGAATTCGAAGTGTGATACGGTTGTCAGCCATACCAATTCCTAGTCGCATTTTTTCTTTATTATTCTATGATATGAACATTTCTTGTCTTCGTCTGAATAATAAACGTGGGACGGGCTACGCCGAGTACCAAAACTCGTTTCTATACATCACAGAGTGGCGACCGGACTATCACGGCCGAAAATGATTTTTATGTTTGAGGAATTATACCAACTTCAGCACAATCAAAGATAGACGAAGTTTATTTTATTTTTGAAATATGCTAGATTGACTGGACCACTTGCCAAAATTAAATTTGTTTGCCCCTTTATAATTAATAAAAACCTGTAAACTAACAATTTATCTACAGTAGATTGTCAGTTATACATTTGATCATAATTTATACATTTGATAAACTGAACCGGGAACTTAGCTTCGTTTCTTGTGAAAGACATCCAATAAAATGAAAAATCTAGGATCTGAAGGAAGCAACCTCTCATCTGCATCGCTCAATTATTTCGAATTTTTATTTTTATTCAGTTATAGTCTTTTTACACGTTTTAAGTTTTAAACGCAAAACATTAAATATCCCAATTCATGAACAGTGGCACTTATGCCCCTTTCAAAATAGAGATTCCCATAAAACCTATAGAGTATTTTTCAATCCTTGCGGGGTATAATGTTCAGAATGACATTTTCGTCAGTGAACGGCGTATGGTAAGATGGGCGTCATTCGAAGGAAGATGTTTCGGATATTAGGAAAACTTTGGACATTTAAAAGGAAAATGGTGAGTGTAAGGAAAATGTCCACTGAAGGTTAAACATTGGAAATTGAAGCTGGAAAATTGAAAGTAAGTATCGAACAATGGACTGATTTATTATCCAGTGCATTCCTGAAAGTTTTATGTGGACCGTTTTCGCAGAGTTTAATTTATTTCTGGGAATTATGCGTATTTCCCACCGATTTGTAAATTTAAATATGAAAGATTCACAGCATACCTACGGATTTGTAAAAGACCAGTTAGTAGGCACTAATACCAAAAGTACCCATTATGTGGTTTATTACATAATACTAAGTTCCTACCGTAAATTAAACACACATCAGGTGCTTCATTTGCAATACCACAATTTTTTCAGTTGTCATCATGCTAAATACAACTCACCACACTGTACGCAACCACATCGCAACTATCACATTTTCCAATTAGACTTTCCCGACACCTACATGTATCCACGGATGGCCCTCATCGTCTTGTGTGATTTGAAATAACACGTTTCACGGAAGTGTGCAAAGATTCACTTCTTGACACAATTGATAGCTTTTCATACCATCATGTCGGTGCTGGTTGTGCTCTCGTGTATATGTCCCAAACTCCCAGACACGTCGCGCATTAAATGAAGCAGTGCTCCTAGCAAGGATACGCCATATATTTACTCGTTCGACGAACTCCAACACTCTATTATGAACTAGCGACAAGAAGAAGACGCAGAAGGACATACGTACTTTTCTCCGGGAAAAAGTCAAACGAACGACTTCAGCTAATTTCATAATTTGTTGCTGCCGGGTACTCACCCGAGACCTCAAGTGTAGCATAGTCGTGGTATGGAAGGTTTCAGCCATGTGACAACTTCATATTTAATGGACGGGGGTTCGGCGGGTTGTGTTCGTTTCGCACCTCACCTACATCATGTATAGTACGTACACATTGTTTCGCCGAAGCTTCCGAACATTTTGACGCTCCTCCCGGATACGAAACGTCGAGTGTTTTGGGGGGCTGTTCTCAAATGACTTTTGCAAATTGTGTGCTCATTAAGTTTTCATTTTGTCACGGCAGTCGAGTTTTCGTTGACATTCTTGTGGCTTTGCTTTAATGTAGAAAACAGTGTTTCGTCCTGACCACAAATGGATTCACAGTTGTACAAAGCTAATTAGAAGATTAATTGAAATGAAGACATTAATTAGGTAGACTAAGGATATTTAGAATAAAAAGCCGGAAGTGAATGCCGAGATTATGTATTTATGTGTATGAAATCAGTTTCACCTCTATGGAGTTTATGTTAATTGGTTTAGGTTAAGAACATCGATGCTCAACGTATTTTTATTGTCGACAAATTACTGTTCAATTCCACCTACATGGAGAATTCCAATTAATAGAAGGATTTGTCCATCCGAGGATGCCCAGGGGACGGAGCCAATGCCTATACAACCGTACAGGTTAAGCAGGAAGATAGGGCACCTCAACGAGCGAGCAGCGGCATGCGCTTACTGTACGTGAGTTTCGGGAGATACGGGTAGGGCTTGTGCCACTCGTTGCCTCAGTCCTCTTATAATTGAAAGGGACTGCGCATGCCAGGGGTAAACTTGGTAGACAACCGTTAAAAGATTAGTCTAAGCGCACACTTATTTTGAACCCGGGTCGCGACGGGTCCCGGCCAAACTAAACCCACTGAAAATTCAAGATGTACCCGTCCCGTAGCGCCTGCGGCCGAACAAAAAAAAACATTTTTCGGGCCAGCTGTTCCGACCGTTCAGTGATCCGAAACATAGATGCCCATTTTCGGATCTGGCGGGATTTTCACAAATATTAATGACTACTGCTGAAAATATGGAACGACGAGGAAATCCCCGAAGATTGGCGCAAAAGCATAATCTGCCCAATCCACAAAAAGGGTGACAAGCTGAAGTGTGAGAATTACAGGGGCATATCATTAGTTTGTACGGCCTATAAGATATTATCTAAAATTCTTGAAAAGAGAATTAATCCGTACGCAGAA
This sequence comes from Microchrysa polita, assembly GCA_949715475.1. Taxonomy (NCBI): domain Eukaryota; kingdom Metazoa; phylum Arthropoda; class Insecta; order Diptera; family Stratiomyidae; genus Microchrysa; species Microchrysa polita. Next base: position 123,881,288 of record OX454415.1, on the reverse strand, counting down.
CGAATCATTGGCGAGTATCAAGGCGGCTTCAGACCTGGTCGATCAACGACTGATCAGCTTTTCACAGTGAAGCTACTACTCCAAAAGTGCTGGGAATATAACATCGACGTATACCAAATCTTTGTCGACTTCAAGCAGGCATACGACAGTATCGATCGAAGTGTACTGTACAACATTATGCTGAATTTTGGTATACCGGCAAAGTTAGTGCGACTCACAAGGATGACGATGACTAATACCGTCTCGCAGGTCAGAGTGCAGAATCGACTCACTGACCTATTTGAAACTCGTACTGGACTCAAGCAGGGCGACGGGCTGGCGCCGACGCTCTTCAACCTTGCTTTGGAGTATGTAATTCGAGCCATGAATATGGACAGCAGCGGAACGCTTCTCATCAAGTCGACTCAATTAGTAGCGTACGCCGACGATATCAACATCATGTCTCGAAGGGTGGGTGATGCAGAAAGCCTTCTGCATAACCTCAATAACGCCGCAAAGGAAGTTGGACTACATATCAACGAAAGCAAAACAAAGGCCATGATGCAATCGAAAACAAGGACGCCAGCAAATTCAAGCATCACAGTGGGGGACCTTAATATCGAGTATGTAGACAACTTCAACTATCTGGGTTGTAACTTATCAAAGGACGCCAACGAAACCGACGAAATTAAGCGACGGATACAACTAGCCAATAAGACATATTTCTCGGTCCTCCCTATAATTAATTCGAAACTTGCGCACAGGAACACGAAGCTCCGCGTGTACAAAACGATCATCCGACCCGTGCTATGTTATGGCTGCGAAACATGGACCCTCACCCAAGCCTCCGAAATTTTGCTAGACCGATTCGAACGAAAGGTCCTTCGGCGAATTTTCGGGGCCGTTCGCGAGCGAGACCAATGGCGTATCCGGTACAACCATGAGTTGTATCAATTGTACGATGAGCTGGAAGTATCGAAAATCGTGAAGCTTCAACGTTTGCAATGGGCGGGGCATGTACAACGGATGGACGATAATCGCATGCCAAAGAAAGTGATGAACGCACAACGAATTGACGGAGCGAGGTTGCGTGGACGACCGAGAGCTCGCTGGGAGAACTCCGTAGGTGAAGACGCCCACCAGCTGCTGGGCTTCCGAAACTGGAGGACGAGGTCACGTAACCGCGACAATTGGAGGACAACGATTCAGGCGGCCAAGGCCCGACGTCGGGCTATCGTGCCACATTGATGATGATTAATGATTTTAAATTAATCAAGGGCCGGATGTACAATCATGGTTTAACTAATGGTTGTCAGTTAAACGGTCGATGGTAAAAAAATATGTGCAAAAAGTTAAACTTCTGTTTAAACTACGAATTGTCCTTATAGTTGGTTCACACTATAATAAAATCATATTTGTTCTAAATTAAATCAGTCAAAACCGTAGTAGATGGGTTTGAATCGTATGTCGCTAAATTCAAAATGCTTCGTAGAGTACAGTTCAATTATTAAAGTTGCAAGACAATATGGGACAACTATTATTTAAATTTAGAATTTAATCAATCTTGTAAACAGTGTGAGTCCCTTATTATTAAAAAAACAGTCGTTTAACTAAATTTCTCTCAATTGTAAACAACCAAGGCTTCTATGGAAAAATGTGTACGAATACAGTCGAACTTGCCTAAACGGACCCATATACAACCCGAACATTTCTCTTAACTTTTATTTTCACCAACTTTTTCTTACATATCATGCAAAGAAAAGTTTATAGGCCTGACACTCCCATGGCCAGAAAAGAATGCAACATTTTTCTCACTAAACGAAGTTTACTACTTTTAAATTTAATGTTGAAGAAATGTATTTAACAAAAAAAAAAACATTTTAAAGTCAATTGAAGAAAATGTTATAATTTCGAGCTGGCCGAAATTTGGATACCCTTCATTTTCTTTCTGGCTTCAGTATAACTTGTGTTCCAAATTGGTCCGTTCCTCTACATCATTTTTGTAACTTTGCCTTTTGGGTGCGGTTTCAATCCCAGCTCCTTTTTCGTCTGTTCTGATATAACTTGGTTGCTACATAGCTTTAAAATTGGACGAGTAAAAAGCGTCGCATACGGACATCGCCCAATCGACTCTTCTCGGCTACTGAATATAGTTTATATTTTCACATATTTTAGATAGTGTGAGATGCTTCCTTCAACGCGTTATAAACTTCATGACGAAGTTAATTTACCATTTCACTTAGAAAGCGACGGGTATAAAAATGATGATCTGCCTTTTACAACAACAAAAAAAAAATCTTAGAAAAATAAATCAGCAAACCCCTCGAAACTGTAAATCTGCATCGCGCAGGAGCACGGTCGAAGACATAATATTTTCATAATTTAATCTTTTGTGAAATATTCTCATTAGCGGAAAATTTTAGTAGGCGGAAGAAATTCCATTCCCCAATACGGTGTTCGTCTATGAGAAGTACGACTGTAACCTAAATTGGTTGTCAACTACACCACGAATCACGTAATAATGATTACGCGGTGTATAGGTGAGGACATTTGAGACATCTTCAGCATCAAAATCATTTATGAAAATTTTGAATCTGCATCACGAAAATTAAAAATATTCATAGAAATGGACACTCTTGTGAAATTCTTTGGTCACACTTTCACAAGTTCATGTACGCAGAACGAATCGAAAAATGTCCGAGCAACCTTCTTTTTTATTATTTCATGAGTTTAATAGCAGTAAGCGTTTAAATTTTCAAAATAGAACTCGCTCAATCGTAAACAATCAAGGTTACCATGGAAGTTAACTGCAGTTTAAAATTGTTTAGCCAATCAGCATTCAGCACGCACAAGTTAAACGCAGTTTAACGATTTCGGTGAGCGAGGTAATGGCTGATTGGTTGAACAATCAGCTCGCTCAATCCTAAACAACCAATATGTCCATGGAAACCTGTATATATAATAATTTAGGCAGAGCAAAAAACAAATTTTTTCTGCTTGTGAAACTAAAAAAATTGCAGTATGAAATAGTTGCTTTTAGTTTAACCTTCCGTTAGTCGCAATAAAAAATGTAACACGAATAGACGCAATGCATCTATTAGATGCCAACTTTGTCATCCTGTTGTAAGGTAATAAATATATTCATAAGGTTTTTTCTTCATTATCTGAATATTTGAAGCCTTGTCATAACAAAGATCAATATCAAAGGAAATAAATCGGGTCTGTTAATAATATATTTTTTGTTAAGAAAAAGTCTTAAAAAATTAGATTTTTTGGAATTGTCTTACATAATTGCAGTTTTACAGCTTCCTGAGCCGAACTAAATTATAAAATAGACTTCAATAGTAAAACTAGGGGCTTCGCCCTCTGCTCGCTTCGCTCGCCAACCCCCGGGGCCGAGGCTAATTTCGGGCGCGGCCAAAATTTGGATACCCTTCGCTTGGGCTAAAAGTTTTTTCGGGCGTACCTATGACTTGACTTGACTTGACTTGACTCCCCCTCCTCATTCTTTTTCTTCCGTCTTGGCAAAAGTTTTGGGCTTGGTTGAAATAAGTGGGCAAATAAAAATATTTACTCGGAAAATTTTATTGGGGTTGCCGGAGCATGACCCCACAGTACGATTCCATTCGTTTTGAACTTTTTAGTTGCTTTGATAAAGACACATTAATTCAAGGTTTTGTGAAATTGGTGTAAAAAAATGTTTCTTAAAAGAACCAATATGGGGGGTTTCATTTGTATGGCAGCCCCATGACCCCATGGTCCGATTTGATTCAATCTTACATATGTTTTGTGTCATCAATTACAATAAATTTGTGTGAAATTTGGTTGAAATTAGTGCACAATTAAAAAAGTTTTTCTTAGAAGAACCTAATTTGGAGGGTTGGATTTGTATGGCAGCCCCATGACCCCATGGTCCGATTTTATCCATTCTTACATATATTTTGTGTCAACAATAGAAATACATTTGTGTGAAATTTGGTTGAAATTAGTGCACAAATAAAGAAGTTTTTCTTAGAAGAACCTAATTTGGGGGGCTAAGTTTGCATGGCAGCCCCATGACCCCATGGTCCGATTTAATCCATTCTTGCATATATTTTGTGTTATCTATAGAAAAACATTTGTGTGAAATTTGGTTGAAATTGGTACACAAATAAAAAAGTTTTTCTTAGAAGAACTCAAATTGGGGAGCTAGGTTTGTATGGCAGCCCCATGACCCAGTGATCCAATTTGGGTGAATCAAACATACAAACAGTCTGCAATAATAAGAAGCACGTGTGCAAAATTTCAGCTTGCTAGCTTCAATACCCGCCGAGTAAAACTGTGCAGATAAACTTAAAGAAATTGTCGGGTTCTTGCTTTCTATCTCTCTATTAAAAAAAAAAACTAACTCGTCCTGGGTTAACAACCCCATCAGCCCATTATAGAGTTATAAACTCCCGTAATGTGGTTGGGTATATAAAATATGAATTTTTGCATCATAAAAAATGTTTCTCCTTTGCGCTAAAAATAATAAAAAACATGAAATAATTAATGTCTTCTCCAGCATGAAGGATGTTTTGCCCGCCGTTGCAAGCCAATAGTATAACCCTCGTAAAAATAAGTTGGACACCTCCGAGCACCTAACTTTCAAAGAAAAGGTGTGACGTATAAATATACATCAATGCAAAGAAAGTTTTTGTCGATTATTTTGTTTTCAGACTACTTTGTGGTATCTATTGCCGATTTTGAATCAATCCAAAACTGACAAAATACCACTTTCTACATTTTCCCTCATGTTGCGGGTCCCCTACTGGTCAATTTTTTTTTCTATAATCAGAGGGCCTTCCCCAGCAAAAATTCAGAAATTCATTATCTTTGCCGCCCGATGGCCTTATTTTGGTTTATTTTTCTTGGGCTACAAATCATTAGTTAAACGGCCAACGACGACGGTTTAATATTTCACGTTGAACTGCAGTTTAAACGACATGGCTCATTTAATTTTAAAAGCAAAAATTTTAACAGCTACCTTCCGGAAATATCCAGTTACTAATGGAAACAATTGATTTTTAGGGTTTTTTAGAATTTTTTCAAAAAACCCTTATGAAATCGATTTTGTCCGTCCGTCCGTCCGTCCGTCCGTCTGTTCACTAAATAACTCTCAAACGGCTCAACCGATTGTCATGAAATTCGGTATTAATGTGTAGAATGGTTACAGTCTTTGGCACAAATACCTTAGAAGTTGGTAGGAAAAAGATAACAGGGTGTCCCGAACGTTTGAAAAAAGTCGACTTTTTTAGTTTTTATCGGAGATTAACGTATGGGTATTTAAATCAAAGATCTAGACGAGTACATCTCATATCAGTTAAAATTTTCCAGTTTCGAGTAACGGTAAAAAAGTTATTGGCGTTTAAAGTTAAACTTCCTTTTCGAGCTCCGTTTTTCTAAACCGTTATAGGGATCGATATGAAACTTTGCACAAAGATTGGTCAGTATGGCCGTATATACGTTCAATATTAAGACTGTGGACTTTTGCTAAGAAAAAGTAAATAACAGTAAATTTGTAAAATTTAAATTTGTTCGTGTGTAGCCCCTCTTAGGTTTCCAAATATGAAAATTCTGCTAAGGGTTTTTAGAAAATTACACAGGAAATATGTCTACGAATTTTCATTCGAATAACTGTATCCAAACCAGAAATCTAGCCAAGTAAGTATTTAGTAAGGGCCTTTCACAATACAAGGGAAGCCTCTGAGGCATTTCTTCAATGCATATCTTTTAACTTGATGAAACAATGTACATGAAATTTGGTGCATAGAATGGTAATATTGTTTGCCACAAATATTTTTGAGTTTGTAGGACCAAGTTGACAGGGTGTCCCGGAAAAGCTGCAAAAGTATACTTGTTCAATACTCATAGGAAAGTTTGCGTGGGCTCTAATGTCAGGGGACACAATGGAATCATTTCATATAAGTTGGTTTTTCCTTGATTTAAAAAACAGTAACAGTAGATTTACAGCTAATAATCCAGTTCATATATAATGCCAAGCCAGCCTGAGTTTCTTTTCGCTCAAAGGCCATCAGAAATCTGAAATCGAAAAAATCCTGTAGATTTGCCTTGGAGTACTTTTATAATGACTGGGTAAATAGATTTACAGGAAGCATTTCATTAATGTTGTGCACAATTCTTATCTATTGCTTATAAAATATATGTACAAAAAATATTCACTATGCATCAAAATTCTAAAAAACCCTCGTATTGCGGGCGCAGCCCTCTGTACGCCGGTATTTTTTTTAATTAAATTGCTGCTTTGCCAGGAATTTAAATTATTGCGTAGTTTATTTTTCCCAGTTTGTTAAACGGAGTTTAAAATTAAACCACAGTTAACTAAACGGTGAGTTAAACCGTTATTGTACATACGGCCCCAAATCATCAATATTGCTCAAATCTAAAAATAGACACTTATGTGTCGAAATCAGTTCGTTACATCCATTTGGTTTCTACAGAATTCTCTGACTTCCTTATCCATGGAGCATGGTGCGTCGTCCATAAATGTATTACTATATCAAATCGACTTTTGGGGGAAGCGGGGGACGTGGGGTTTTTGGAAGAACCAAAAGGAGAGAGGGGGAGTTGTTCGGCAGCCCTATGAACGCATGGTCTTTCCATCAATTTTTACGTATGTTTGAGGCATCAATTACAAAATTTGGTTGAAATTGGTGGACAAATAAAAAAGTTTTACTTCTAAGAACCTAATTTGGGGGTTGGGCTTATATGCCTGAAATCTGGAAAACAGGTCGAATTGTTCCCTGTCTCAAGCCAGGGAAGAGCGCAAATCTCGGGGAATCCTACCGCCCCATTACGATACTTTCTCCTGTCGCAAAGACGCTGGAGGCCCTTATTCACCCCACTCTTGTTGCTCATGCGAAGCTAGAACCTCACCAGCATGGCTTCAGGAAGATGCATAGTACCACCACTGCCCTCGATGCGATCACTACACGCATTCGTGATGGGCTAAATCAACGCAGTCGTTGTCACAGAACTATTCTGGTGGCAATAGACCTATCAAGTGCATTCGATAAGGTCAATCATTCAATGCTCCTAGCAAACCTGTTGAATATGCATCTTCCTGCACAAGAGATCCGTTGGATTGCCAATTATCTAGCTTGTCGGCACTCCTTCACCGAGTTTCGAGGCAAACGTTCTAAGCTTAGGAAAATCAAATTAGGTGTTCCACAGGGAGGGGTACCCTCCCCCACTCTGTTCAACATCTACATGTCCGGCCTTCCCACACCACCTGAAGGAATCGAGGTGATTTCCTATGCTGACGATTGCACCGTACTCGCCACAGGGAATGATAAGGATGAAATGCGCCTCCGAATTAATCGCTATCTAGGACGATTACAGGCATTTTTCCAAAGCCGAAACCTCACCATCTCTGCGTCCAAATCTTCTGCGACATCAGATGGGAGATGGATATACGTATTGGCAACAATTCTGTTCCTACTGTTAAAAACCCCAAAATTCTCGGGCTTCACCTAGAGAACATGATGACGTCTGCGAATCATGCAGCTTCAGTATGTGAAAAAATGCGCAGTAGGAACAACATCCTAAAAGCTCTAGCTGGTAGCACCTGGGGCAAAGATAAAGAAACCATGCTAGCTACTTATAAAGCGGTGGGTCGAGCGGCCGCTGATTATGCAGCCCCAGTTTGGACACATAGTCTATGTGACACAAACTGGTCCAAAGTTCAGGTCTGCCAAAATGCCGCTCTACGCATCGCGACAGGTTGCCTTCTGATGTCTGCCCAGGATCACTTACATCAGGAGACAAAATTGATGCCAATACGTGATCACAATCTCCTACTCTCTAAACAGTATCTTGTTGGTTGCTACCGTGAGGATCATCCCAATAATCATCTCATGGACCGAATTCCTCCACCACGACATGTCAGGCGTGGTTTACGAGACCTTGAGAGAGAGGTTCAGGGATACAAACGGGACCCTTACGATGAAGTTACATACCGAGCCGCCATTGCAGCGATCCACACTGAAGAAGTGAATCGGTCTATCGGGAGTTTAGGTGCGAATAGAGTCCTCTCAGAGCGCCCACCACCAATTTCGCCTGAGGAGATTAGGCTCCCGAGAGCCACCAGAGTAACACTAGCTCAACTTCGGTCGGGCTTTTGTTCACGCCTTAATTCGTACCTTTCTCGCATAAACCCGGACAACCAAAACATCTGTCCAAACTGCAATGGTACTCCTCATGATGTGGGCCATTTGTTTCAATGCCCCGCTGCGCCCACTGATCTTACCCCTATATCACTGTGGGAAAACCCTATCGCAGCAGCTATGTTTTTGTCCTTAGACCTCACGGACACAAACATTGACGAACCATAAATCGTACCCACATAGATGCACAGAGGTTACACACCTTTCTGCACCGCTACAAGAAGAAGAAGCGCCATGACCCCATGGTCCGATTTAATTAATTTTTGCATATGCTTTGTAACATCAATAAAAATACATTTCCATGAGCTTTGGTTGAAATTTGGGTCCAAATAAAAAAGTATTTTTTATGAGAACCTAATTTTAGGGGTTAAGTTTGTATGGCAGCCCCATGACCCCATAGTCCGATTTCATTTATTTTGACGTTTGTTATGTGGCATCAATAGAAATATAATTTTATGAGGTTTGATTGAAATTAATGTGCAAATAAAAATGTTTTTTTCTTAGAAAAATTTGATTTGGGGGGCTAGGTTTGTATGGTGGCCCCATGACCACATAGTCGGACTCCATCTATTCATACATAATGTTTTGTGTCAGCAATAGAAACACATTTGTGTGAAGTTTGGTTGACATTAGGGTATAAATAAAAAAAAATTCTTAGAAGAACTTAATTTGGGGAGCTACGTTTGTATGACAGCCCCATGACGCCATGGTCCGATTTGGTTCATTTTTAGATATGTTGTGTGTCAGCAATGAAAACACATTTGTGTGAAATTTTATTGAAATTGGTGCATAAATAAAAAAGTTTTTCTAAGAATAACCTAATTTTGGGGGATAGGTCTGTATGGCAGCCCCACTACCCCCTTGTCGGATTTTAGCGATTCAAACATACAAACTGCCTGCAACAAAAAGAAGTATGTGTACTAAATTTCAGCTCCTCCTTCAATGCGTTACAAACTTCATGACAAAGTTAATATACTCTTTCACTCTATGAGCGAAGGGTATAAAAATGCGCCAGTCCAATATTGAATCTATAGGCCAACGTCACAGATGTGTTAGCGACATCCTATTTACACTATCTTGTTGAATTTTTTCGAGTTAAAGCCTTTGTCAACTTTGTCTAATACATAGTTCGCGTTCTGAAAAAAAAACACAATTATGTATGACTTTTAAAATTAAGTGATTTGACTATCTACTTTTTTCGAAGAGTATGTGAGGTGATACTCTTCGAAAAAAGTAGAAAGTCAAATCACTTAATTTTAAAAGTAATACAATCTTGTGTTGTTTTAGAACTCGAAAAGAAATTTCTCGAAAAAGGAAAGCAAAAAGTAAGTCAAGGTCCTTATCCCATATATAGATTCATCGTACCTGAAACAGTGAAATTGCAAAAATATGACAAGAATCGAGAGCAACCCACAAATAGAGATATCTAATATCGTAAAAGCTCCTTTTGCATCCTTTGAGAAACAGTAAGACAACGTATTTTTGAAAAGTCACCGGAATGATGTACTCGAACATACATATATGTAGGTTTATGAAAAGAAATTCACCCTTAAAACCAATTCTCGGCGGAAATAAGATTTAAAAGAATATTCATAATATTTTTTCATAAAGAGAACACGGCCCACGGTTTTGTTCAGAAATCTGATTTGCATTCATGCTTTTCCATTTTGGTAGTGACATTTTTAATGTATTTCTCTATAGAATGATGCGACGCGACGTAGCACAGATATAGAGAAGCATTCCGTATGTGTGTACACTCTCTTTTACAACGTGTTTCATTTTTGCGTGTGCTCCTGACAGCAACAAGGATATTCTGTTGTATGCTGTTTTACACAAAGGACTTTTACATTGAAAATTGTGTGTGTGCTCTAACGGATATTTGAGATCCACGCGTATAAATTCTCATATAGGGAAATTGCATGATAAATGCAGTGAACATACGCAATAACAGTGCGTTCGTGATGACAATGATTTAATCCTTGTTGTTCGTTACTTTGTTTTTATTAACTCAACTTGTGGTTCTTAAGACATTTTTTAAATACATAGACATTATTTATTTATTTATTTCAATTACGATAGATATTGTGTGGGTTATTCCACTATTATTGGATTTAAAATTATTTTTTATTATTAAAAAAGATTTTCGAGAGTCTACAATTCGGCTAGTGACTTGAATATTCTAATAATATTTTTTTTTACTTTAAAAATCCTTTTTTTTTGTGTTTATTATGTAACTAAAAATCTGCGACTGTCCATTATAAACCTCTTGCATGAAATTAAAATCAATTTTTGCAAGCATTGATGCCAATTTTTTTTCTCCCACTATTCAGATGGACTGCAACCTATGCAAATATGATGCTGTTGGCAGCGAAACAAAATTACATGGCTACGAATATACGTCAGTGAATGACCGGGAAGGTAAGTCGTCGTGTAGTTTAAATGGTTGAATGGAGATTCCCAAAAGGAAACATTACCTACTACTGCTGGTTGTCTATGCCTACCATAGGTATAATAAGAGTCTATACAAAGTTTCTATAGATTTCTGTCATTCACAGTTTTGCCTGCATGAAACTTTACGTAAATGGTAAAGTAGACCAAGGTCTATAATGAAATGTTAATGTAGGTATAGTGATGATCTCGGTGTGAGGGTACACATAATAGGGAAGAAGTTATTTTTGTAGGGCACTTTTATTTGCCAGAGCCTGATATTGATCTTGTTCTAGATTTAGCATTGAGCAGAATGAAAGTTATTTCTATTGCTTTGTAAAGTTTTTGAAAAAGTATACCTTCATTTTCACGATAGAATGATAACTTTAAGTTTCTATTTGTTCATTTACTTTTTCTTGCGTTGTAGGGCTTCATCATTAGGATATAGGTACATTTCTCTCTTTCACTTTGGTACCAGCTAATTAACCATGTAGAAAATGAAAATTGATTTCTTTAAATTTCTACAGACATTCCTTATTTAATTGGCAAAAATTGCAAGTTTCTCTCCCATTTTTTCTAGTGGCCAGCAGACAAGCATTGTGCATTACACATTGTAAGAACCATGGTTCGTGTCTTGCAAGTTTACCCGTCCGGTTTCGTCTTACAATGTGAACTCACCCAATGGCATCTTCCTTCACTTGTGGTTGGATACAGTGTATAAGTCTGTATGTACGGCACTTGGACTATCTTTCAATGTTCTTTGGTGGGAGCTTCAAAATTAACAAATACATACCGAAAATACAAATACGACGACAATATTATACATAATATTATTATGAAATAGGGATACTGCTTCTGCTTCCATTTACAATAAAAGCTCCAACCAAACAGAATTGAAAGATAGTTCATGTCCTATTCAACCAATATGCCAAATTGGATATGGCTGGCGGATTGAAGTGATTTCATTTTCTTTTTGCAGCTAGTGATTTTTTCTTCGGTCGACACCTTCGAACCTGTTTTTTTTTTTGGATATTTGATTTGTTTTTGTAGAAAACATTAATGTTCAAAACATTGAGCAACGGTGAAACACTCTGTTCTGTATTTTTTAAATGTCCAACTTTAAATTTTCAATTTTCAATATTCAATATTCAATTTTCCGTTCTAAATTTTTCATTTTTTTATTTTCCGTTTTCCATTTTCCCTTTATTTCAATTACGCAATGGGAAAACATCATTCAGTTCACTTGAGAATAAAATCGGGTTACTCACTTAAGTCTTTCATTGAAAAAAATGCCGTTTATTGCATACATCTTTCCCGTTATTGCACTGAACGAAGAGTTCAGAGAGAGCCTGTGCAATAGATTGAATATTGCAATGTCCTGACTATTTTGGAAAAAACAATTTTCTGAAAGTTGACTAGAAAGCTGTATCCGTGTTCAGTTCGAGGCATGAACTCTGCATCCGCACTATCGCAATATACTCGTGCGGAGTTCAAGGCATTTTTGTCTTGAGTTGCATACGGAAATTTATCTACAACGCGGGTTTGTAAGTAAAGATATCGCAACAAACCCTTGCGAAGTAGGAGGCAATATTGCCTCGTACTCAACACGGGATCGGAAATACGCAGCCCAGTCACGGTCAGTCGGTTACCGTGTTTCGTCCGGTTATTTTCCTTGTTCGCGTCTTTTTTTTTTCTTTATCATGCGAGACGCTCCCGTGTCTCTTGATCATTTTGCAAGGGTCATTAAGTACATATGTATGTATATGTAATTTAATGTCTTCTTAGTGCATTTTTGTGTAGCTTTCACAAGTTTTGAGATAATTAAGAAAAAACTGAAAAATGATACCGTCTTCCTTCTTAAAATCTATTTTGATTGGTGATGATAATATGCCTGAAACCTATACCATCCGATATAGGACTTTCACATACGGTAAAACTGGCTTCTTTTAATAATTGTTGCCTAAATTCGCGTTTTTAATGAATTTATAAGGGTTTTTCGATAACCCTAAAACAAAATTTTAACTTATGGCATATTAGTGCCGATTTAATAATGCCACTAGTTTCCTTTAATTTTTCATTTTCACAGAGATCCGTTCGCTCTATTGTATCTTCGATAGAAAGACATTTTTGTGTGGTTTACTGAAGATTGATACCTCTCGTTCTCAGAAGAATATGTTTTTTTTGGAAGTGCTTTTAAATTAGTACATAGAATACATAAGAACTGCGAAACCGTCGAAATGTCGATAGAGACGAATTTATAAAAAGTTCGGTGAAAATTGGGCCAAATAAAAATGTTTTTCTTAAAAGAACCTGCTTCTTAGGAACAGAGCCTCTATACCAGCCCTATCGCCCCATATTTGGACTTCTTTCGTTCTTACATATGTTTAGTATCTTCGATACAAACGCAAATGTGGGGTTCGGAGAAGATTGGAATACCAAAAACCGTGACCATGCAGAAAAAAACTAGATCAATACCTGACTAAACATTTGTGCCGCCAATTATATTCAATTAACGTGTATCGTCCTCTAATTTTCCACCTCCACTTATTAAACACTAAAACAAATACAAATTTAATTCAGTTCAACTGAACAATAATTAATTTCTGTTTGATTTCAGAATCGTGTCAACTAATCCGCAATTCACCATTGAAAATTAATAATATGTCGTCACCATGTTTACAAATCAAAACGAATCCTTTAATCCAGCAACAGCAGCAACAATATCCACATAAACACCAACAGCAACAACAACAATACATAGTGACAACAACGGAAGGATCATCACCGCTCAAACATCATCTGAACCAGTCACATACACCGCAACATTACCAATTAATTCCCCATCCCAATTATCGTACCATTTTGAGTTGTCGCGCTGCCACCACAGAGGATGGTCACGAGCTTGGTTCAAACGCGACCACATACTTTCCTATTGCCGTACCGGCAAACCATTTCTCTTGCAATCCGGCCAACAATTACAATCAATCGCCCACGATAAAATACCACGCAATGCAATTACAGACACCATTAGCGCACGTTAAAGGATTCAATTCGCAGGATCCTCACTTGCACACCGCCACTGTTCATGGTAAGTTTTGTGTATGCCTATGCATATTTCATTCTAGCCTGGGTTGGACTGCGGGCTCGGGCTTTGTCAATACGTGTATGCCTATGCTTTGCATACAGAAAAGGAATCTGCATATGTGTAGATACTGATAGGACAATCATTTATGCACTTGAAGTTACATTTTGTATGAGTTTCTTGGCTTTACACGGTTGCAAGCCAGATGAGTGGACTTGAGTCGTATATGAAGGGCTGATTTTAAAAGTGGGACAACCACTTGCAGCCTCTCCACAAGGTCGAGAGCAACAACGTACTTGACACTTTAATGTTGATTTTTTTAGTAGAAATTAAAGCTGAAATGTCTAGAAATACTAGTAAACTTGAAGATAAAGTCTAGGAAGACAGAGAATACCTGCTAGTCCCTTGCTTTGAAATAGTCTTCACCATACGTTGATATTTCCAAGTATTTTTATTGTACTTCAAGTTAAACTTTTCGGAAAACTTTTCCCAATAATCCAAAGATTCTTCTAAATTGTCATAACAACCACGTCATTAGCTCCGAATTTTATTACCACGATATGACGCCCGTAAAATGTCCCAAATGCTGACATCCTAGCAAAAAAAAAACGAAAATCTTGAAAGCATTCCTGCTCGGCAAATGTTGTGGTCGATATTTGGCTTCTGTGTGTCGAAAAGATAATGAATTCGTCTGATATTCGCAAAGGGTACGCAACGCAGCCTAGTGGTAAATGTGGAGAGCAAAGTAATAAACGGATGTAGTGTTAGAGCTGTGTCGTAACAGAATATTGTAGTGGCGAAATTCCCCGATGATTGTGTCTGGAATGTTATTATGAAGGATGGGAAGTAGCCGGTACGGTATTTCTACCATTTGTTTGAAAACGTCTGGTTACCACATTGGCAAGGATCTAGCTCACAGGGAGTTGCTTTCACAATTATTCATTTTCATTCCAGTTTGTGCTTATACGAAAGAACCAGAACGAAAAACGAATCTTATTATATCCCAAATGGACGTTGTAAGACCTTTATTTGAACGTTGGGCTAATTGGAGAGTTTCTGAAATTAGCACTTTGTATACAATTTTTAGCTAATCATTATATGGAAAAGGATGAACACTCTGAAAGACATATTTTCTGTTCTGTACCCATGATGTTTAATAGAAAAAATTTATGAGACAAATACCAAAAATGTTGTTACAACACACATGCAGGAGAATCGATTCTTTAATTTAAGCATAGCAACATTCGTCAAAAATGTTTTTTAGTTGCGCAGCAGTTTCTAACGGTGGAAAATGTGGGTATATTGGAAAATCTTGTTCTTTTTGTGGCTTTTCGAAAACTTCTCTCTAAAGTTTCATACCAAGAATTGGTTCTCGTCTTCATCACTAAACTTTTTAAGTCGTTTTTGATAACTTTCTTTTGCAGCTTTTTCAAACTCATGTGACACCCTGTATTTGCTTAGTAGTCATTGTTATAGCTACGAAAAGGAATTGGAAAGCAAAATTATGAACTTTCACTCTCAGAGTCTAGTTTCCAAGACAACAGCAAATAAATTAAAAAAAAAGTTTACCCCCGCTTTTCTATTGTAAAGGATATTATTTCAGCATACTTATCATTGCATATTTTTTAATATTCATTCATTTTTCCGTGCAAAAGGAAGCCAATAAAAATTCTCAAATTGCTTTTAAATTTTTATTTTGCATAGATGCGTGAGTCGCAAGTTGTCTATTTTTCGTATAGAAATTTCGAACGTGTTCAGGTCCTCTTTTGGCTTTAATTCAGGTTAATCTTCCACCACTAACAGTATATTAAGGGTTGGTTTCTTGTACATCTTATCTAGTTGTTATTCTCATCGTATATAGACAAGACGCACATTATTTTCTGAAAGCTTTCACATGATATTGAATTATTGAAGTTTTGTTTATTTTGCATAGTTATGCCATATTTTGCTTGGTTACGCCATCATCTGATATTAAAAAGAATATTGCGCAATTTCATACAATGACGTAACTAAATATGGCAAAATATCAAATATTCAATTCTATATAATATAAAAGTTTCCAGAAAATAGTGTGCGTCTTGTCTATACGATACGACTAACTAGCCGACAGGTACTAGGTAAGATGTACGAGAAGCCGGCCCTATACCTGAGCATTTTTTATTTTTGTATGCTAATATTAACGAAGTATGGTAAGCCCGCAATTGGCGGGAGAGTACTCGTATAATATCGCTCTATGTTTAAAAAAGCTGGCAGAGCTTTAAAATATACCGTTTATGTATATTTATTGAGTGCTTTTATTTCGCTGCCAATTTAGACTCGAAGATTCGGACTTTGCTTTGGCAACGGGAATTCAAATCCATAAACTAAAAAATGAAGTAGGTACGTATACAAAAATTAGAAAGCCACTAGTTACCCGTATTAAAATCAGCCAGGCGGCAACCCCAAATGGAAATGCATCGTTTCGTCACTTTACACAGTAATTTACCGTTATTCCGTTGTTGATCCAAACGTCAGACTTTGATTTCTTGCTAGGACCATCAAAGAATCATGCGTGCCAAATTTCATAAAAATCAAACCACGGGGAAAAAGTCTTCCTACGACTGTGGAGGTGGAGTATAACAAAATTTCGGGTTATCCGCTTAAGTGTGTTGGAGAAAAAATTGCCGTTTATTGCATGTACACGGAAAAAAAATCATCATAATATTAATGAACAAGGAGTATAGACTTTTTTTCATTACCATGATGAATTAGTTCATAGTAAATAAACCTTCTCCTCCTTAAAATAATGCAGAGTTCATATATTTTACGAAACACCGGTCGTTAGTATAACGAATACAAAATTTCAACTTATCTTAATGTAAAGCGATCATGAACACAATGAACTTCCAGTAGAATCTTATGCATTGTACACTCCGGCTATGAACCCATACATTAGCCGCGATAGTAAGTAAATAAAACAAAATTTGATGTTATTGTTAATTAATTACATGACATCGTTCATAGTAATAATGTACTACTATGAACGATGTAATAATATTTCCTAAAACAAAGAGTGAGATATCATATTGGTGACATCATTTTACTAGCCCTGATACATTATCGCTTTAAGTGTATTTTATAAACCTTCGTAACGTATAGTCTGTTTGGTGTAGTTAGGTAGGGCGCATGTCTTCAAATCATAGGGTCCCGGGATTGATTCCCACTGTAGGTAGGTAGGTAATTTTTTGATGACTTTTCAGAGCAGAGGTAAAATAAATGTCGTCAACACTTATGAAGCTGGATGCCGGCCTGCGCCAGTTTTTTTTTTATTGATGAACTTAGTAATTATATCAATGAACAAGTTGTTAATTTTATGAATTTGTTCATAATTTTAATGAAATTTTTGTTCGTTGTTTTGATAAAATCAGATTCGTTAGACTGATGAAAGCTGTCTTTGGTGGGATATCGGTATAAATATTCATTACTTTAATGAACAATTTCATTGTTTCAGGGTACTTTTCGTTCAGATTTCTTCGTACTGGTTTGGAATAGACCAATTCATACTCATAAGTGTCAATTTTGGAATTCGCTTGATTTTTGCGAATGTCTTTGATCCGATCTATTTCGAATCGTTGACATTTGTAAAAATCTTCGCCAAATGACGTCACGTGCAGCCAAATGGCTGTTGTCATTCCATTCAAACTGATCGCCATTTGGGTGTGCGTCCAATTTTGGTATTCAATATGGCAACTCAACCAATCGCTTTGACAACCGCTTGTCAAATTCAAAGTGACAATTTTGCCACTTTTGTTCGTTCTTTTGTGTGAAATTGAATAATTCTTGAATGGCCGTGTATTATTCCAAACGCGGAAAGTCCGATTTTGATAATTAAATTTAAAAAAATCACCAAAATGAAATTTTGGTTTTAATTTTCTGTCTCCATTTGGCTGCTAGTGTAGATGCTAAGTAGCAGCCAAATGGCTGCTCGTGATGCCAGTTTTTGGACGCGCAGCCATTTGGCGATTAATCTAGATGGACCTTAAGGCACCCGCTGTTTTGGTGTGGGCTGCCACATTGTAATGAGAAATTATGCCATTTTTTTGGCGGCCATTACAAAAAATTGAGATTGGTAACGGAGGTCGGTGGGGAGAACTGTCACTAGAGGAGCTGTCAAGAGAGGACGGACGTTTTTTTTTTTGTTTTTTGGGAGGAAAAAAAAAGGAAAAGGAATGCTTGGATTTTCTTTCTTGGTTTTGAAAAACAAAACGTGATGGCGGAATTGGTTGCCTCGTCTCGGTGAAAAGTGCCTGTAGGATAAGGCCGTCACAGTCCTCGTTTTCCCAACATGAAAAGAAAAGGGCTGAAAGATAAGATCTCTGTAGTGTGGAGTAGTTCTATCTTGTCTTTATGTGTATGTATGTTTGTATAAACAAAAAACCCACTCCGCCACCTAACATTTTTTTTATTAAATCGTCCTTTGCGCCCCTAATCGGCATAATGAACCACACGCTTTAGAGGTTATGGTTCCATAACCTCATTCCAGGAGTAAACTGGGTATGGGTTACCATTGAAGTCCGACCTGCGGGAGGATCCATGGGAGCCTCGTATAAACATTAAAAAAACATGACGTCGATGCGACTGCTCTAGTCCGTTACTTTATTATATAGGCTTCAGCCTGGTGGTGGCAGGGGCAGAATGGGGATATTTTCTTCAAATTTGTTATTCGCGCGGTTCTGTAATTTTTGCACAGTTTCCCGTGGTGGACAAATCGCGTGGGAATGCGATTTGTCGGCCGAGGTGGGTGCCCGCTGACCGAACTTGGCCATCGTAGGTATAGCGGGTCGGCTGGACCGACCGAATCGTGTAGCTTTTGGGTCGATCATGGTTGTCATTCTTCGTGTGAAGAGAATTGACAATATATATGTACCACCAATTTGTAGAGCGAAAACCGGTACTTTCAGAACGAACAATCGGGTTTTATCCCGGTCGGTGGTTTACCTTTCCGATTTAACCGGAATTTTCTTTTATATTTGCAGACAAGTTCCCATGTTATATTCATCATAAAATAGTTTTTTACCAAATAAACATTCTTGCCGATTACGGATGATATATAAACTAGGAGTTACTAGTACACGGAACCGGATGGAGATTACACAAATATCAGTCGACTCGGTTTGGGTCGATTGCTTGTCGATCAAATAGGTCCATCCGATGCTCCACATTAAATTCGGTGTTGAAATTGTGATGGTCCCCGTTGTTAATAATTAAATAATCATCATTTTTGCCCATCATATTCCCGTTTTTTTTTCAAAATACCGACGTTCAGTATTCCGCCATTTCAATATCCCGCCAGATAAAAATCTCAATTGAAATCTCATCTGATCAAAGTCCCGCAAACTTAATATCCCGCCATTTCAATAGCCTGCTTTTTTAATATCCCGTCATAGAAGGTTAGTATTCTTTCGGGATTTTAAAACGGCGGGGTTTTTAGTGGGCGGTATTTTGAGATGGCGGGATTTTGTAATGGCGAGATTTTATAATGGTGAGATTTTTAAATGACAGGTTTTAGTAATGTCGGGTTAATGTGAAGCGGGATTTTTTGTGAAAGGCGGTATTATGGCACCAGATCCTTTCGTCAGTTAGGTTAAACCTCTGATCTAAAAAAAATCGGCAAATATAGCAAAACAGCTCTCCCTAAAGCTGAAGCGATTTTGGATTGTTCTCATAACAATGGTATAACTCATCCCTTCTATGCAGTAATTTACTTAGTGATGTAGACGTATCCCACCGGGGTAATCTAAGAGCAAAGGGATGCTTTACAATTCCGAAGTAAGATTCAAAAATGTCAAACTATTTCAAGACATCAATATGGAGCTAATCAATATGTTCTCCGAGATAGTAACTAAAGCGGTATGAAATAAATTTATCAAATTCCAAACACAAACCTAATTTAATCAGACTGGCCATGGCCAAGGATGCATCCTTTTCAAGACTAAGATCGACCATTTCAGTCATCTGTCATCTAAAAAAAACTTAATGACCCTAGAGCGGTTTGTAACAGGGGTCGAGCAGCGTGTTCTGAAATCACATACCCTGTGAAGTGAAAAGATTTTCTTTAGGTTAAGAGTTAAAAGTTCCATTTCAATTCTTGATTCTGCGCTATTTAGATCGCTGCCACATAATCTAAGTACATAAATTTAAAAAAAAAACCTACTCCACGTGCGACAACCCTATTACGAGCATAAGTATGAAATGTGAGATGGAATTCTTCATTATCCCTACTGAACTGATACGGAGTATATGGGATATCTACATTTGACCTCCATGATTGCGCCCTGACAATCTGATTCTGGCTACGCCGATGATCAAGGCTGAATTTTGGAGAGCATCTGGAGTGCTGAAGAAGATGCTAGATTCGCGTTTTTGGAATGTCTTGGGCTTGTAGTTCGCGTCTCAGGCTTGTAGTTCGCGCAAAACACTTGAGGAGTTAGAATTGCGGCTCTGGAGGCTCTTTAATTGCAGAGCTCGAGGTGAAATTTAAGCTTAACCCCTTGAATATATATTGTAAACTGTAAAATATAATATGTATGTGAAAATTGGTTAAACCATACAATTGCAATGGCATAATCGTAATAAAACTAAGGTGATTTCTATACGCAACATATCGCATTTTTCCCAATATTTGAAAACTTTCACTCCAATAAATTTTCCTTTCTGTTTAAAATGATTACATTACTCAATGTCTACTCTTTTTCTCATTCACAGGTATCAGACGTGGGAAATTCCTTCCGAAACCAATGCCTCCGGAGATTAATATGCTTCTTGCTGAAAGCGATATTCCCTATCGTACCGACTCCATGTCGAATTCCAATGATCCGTGTACAGACGCTAATAGTACAAGTGCCAGTGTCGACCTTATGGAGGACGAGGAGGAGAACGAACATAACAGAAGCGGGTAAGGGTTGAAATGGTTGCAAAA
The DNA here is from genome assembly GCA_949715475.1 of Microchrysa polita. Classification (NCBI taxonomy): domain Eukaryota; kingdom Metazoa; phylum Arthropoda; class Insecta; order Diptera; family Stratiomyidae; genus Microchrysa; species Microchrysa polita. The sequence goes on along the minus strand of OX454415.1, from coordinate 123,860,638 downwards.
GAAAGCGCCGCCACTGCCGTCATGCTATTCGATTAAGCCATTTTGTACCGAAGAAGATTTATGGGAATTTCTTTGTTAGACTTTCACTGCCAAATGAAACCAGCATGTAGTACTACTTGTTGGATTGAATATCCACGTACGTTTATCATTGGGGAGCTGGATTGTTATTTCGTCACTGAATTTGTCCTGTGGCTCGGTATGGTGAAGTGAGCTCGATTCAGTCCATATGCATTTCCTTCACTGCGTTCTTATTGGTTCATGGCGATAAATTTCAATTGGCTATAATGTTATGGAGCTGCAAAAAAAAGCTTGGAATTGCCCTGAAATTGTTATATATGTATGCATTATCATACGTTGGATATATCATTGAAATTTCTTTCGATACAGTCTCCATCGACATGATTTAGAGAACGCAATAACCTTTATGCAATCGAAGACATCAACAACAGTTCAATTTACATATCTGACACTTAATTGAAATAAACTCGCAGACAAATCGTATTGCCGAATCTTTCCACGTCCTCCTTATCTCTCACATTTTCTTAATGCTAACAGACTGGAACCCTTATAACATTTTACATATTCTGCCCAACCCTTGCGAAATTTACTTCTTATTAACTTATCCTAGATCCAGTATCAAACTGCTAGATTTCTGTCCAAACCATCGCCGAAAGAAAAAAGAGTCCCAACAAAACTAAGATAAAGGTTTCGTGTCAGCATTTTCCACAGCTTTCCGCATTGTTTATTACGTATCAATGACACGACCTTTGTCATCCGCCATGACCCATAAAATATATCAATTTATTTTTATAAGTATAAAGGCGAAAATTGAACGATTTGGGGTTGTGGCCAAAATGTGTATATTTATACAGATAGACCCTAAACTGACTTTTACGCATGACTGCCCAAAAGGGTTCAGCAGCAATGGAAATGTTCCGGATTTGCCCAAAATTCAAAGTGACAGCGTTCAATTTGAATGCTAAAGGACTCAATTAAGATTTAATGACTATTAGAACTCAATTTGTTATCACATGTTCGTTGCACGGTTAACATGCGAAGTCCCTGTGTATAGTAGATAAATTTGTGTGCCAAACGAAACTAAATATCCTGACAACAACGTGCCTAACAACACCAACCAACCAAATGTATACATTTTGCTTTTGATTTTACAGGTGCCCGCATGGAACACCATCCCGAATACCGTTGTTGTCATCATCCGGAAAAATCAATGGAGTGGAAATGGCCAATCCGGAGATTGTGTGTGATGCCGAAGGTGAAAACAACCAGGAAATGGAATTCGATTCATCCAATTCGCCTCCGCAAGTGCCAATCATAATAGTCCTTTTGATTTTGGTTAGTTACATTAGTATTGGCACAGTTATATTCTCCCTATGGGAGAATTGGAGCATAATAGACGGCGCTTACTTTTGTTTTGTCACATTGTCGACAATCGGTTACGGTGACTTTTTACCCCTAAAAACTTTCCATGGTCCCGACATTCAGTTGTTTGCGTGCTGTGCCTATTTATTGTTGGGCCTAGTTTTGGTGGCAATGTCGTTTAGCATTTTGGAAACACAACTGATGTGGAAATGCAAAAGGATTGCTGTTCGATTGAAACTAACCAAGGATTGATGACGGTCAGTGTACGTTTGGAGGAGACTAGTAGTTTTCCTCAGTAACCGTTATGACGCAGTGGCCATTTCCAATCTAAGGGATGCAAATGTGGTAGTTTTTACTGCTAGGCATTTTATTATAGTGTAGAATTAATGATGTAATAAGATGTACATACAAAATCATTTTGTAAAATCAGCATATTTAACATTGCTCATAAACAACATTGTTTCTAATGTAAGTAGTGCATGGATATCTTCATATGAATTTTATAAATAAAACAAAGTTTTGAAAAGAGTAATAATTTTATTTCAATTTAGTTAATAGTTAAGGTAGGAAAGTCTGAAAGTATTATAAACATGTTTCGGACGCAGCCACCGCACACCACGACACTTCCGTGGGGCCCTCTACGCTGCCGTCCGGTTTTCCCCTTTCAGTGTGGGTCGCACTCAAAAAATGGAACATTTGTGTTGGAACAATATCGTCCCCGAGAGGGGGAACTCAAAAAAATGTAATTGTCGATTTCGACACCTCTCATCAGATGCCGTCGCTAAGTCTCGTGCCATGTACTGCCGGGGACGGCATGATCGAGAATGAAAATCCAACGATCGATGTCAATTTGCTCTTTATATAGCAATGACAAATTTTTTTGAGTTCCCCCTCGCGGGGACGATATTGTTCCAACACAAATAAAGGAAAAAAAACAAATTTTTTTTCCATGTGATTTTCGTGTAAAATTAACATTGCCAGTTTGCTAGTCTGGCTGGTGTTGTGGTTAGTGCGTTCGATTCTCACCGTGAACCAATTCAGTTTATTGTGTTTTTCGAACTCACGACCCATGTGACGGACTATGATCTCACTCAGATATTAAAAGAGTACCCATTTATGGGGATAAATAACACTGCTGAGCGTGCTCTTGATCCCAACACCTCAACAAAAAGGCAGTTAAGATCTTGGAAATTAGATGTGACTAACACATCTGCGGCCTGAGTCCAATTTTGGACAGTCGCGCTTGTTATTTATTTATAACATTTCCAGTTTGGTATTTCAATTATTTTTGGTAGATATCAATATGTATTACATCCCTCGGAAAGGGAAAAGGACTCGTTGAGTTGCGTATTTTGGAAATCCTGTTCAATTCGATCAACTTTTCTAGTGTCTAAACAGCGAAAAATCTTAACCGATTTCGTCCCCTCAAAGTAGACGAACTCGCATTGGGTTTCGAGTACATTTTTCGTCTAGAACAGCTGCACACCCTTGATCAACTCTTCCTGCTCTTGGAGGTTACGAAATATATCAGCTTCTCTAGTGGTTAAGTAGTTGAAATCTTTTGTTCGTTTCGTCCCCTTAAATATGAGAAGCTTCATTTCGAAACTCTCAAAGAGACGAGCTGAACAAGGTAAGGATTGGCTGTTTAGACACTAGAAAAGCTAATCGATTTCGTCACCTGTGTGTGCGCCCCTTAATAGGTCTTCAGAATCTGGCGCTACCAGAAAATGTTGGCCAAAAACGGAAAATAGGTGTGGACATTTTTGTTTTCTGTTAATTATAGTCCACTACGCGTGTCAGGTTGTGGAATTAATTTAATTTTTTTGTTTCTTTGGCTAATTTAAAAAAAAAATTTGATCAACCACACACTGATTTTGGACAAAAATCTGGAAACTCTTTTTTTCCTATTTATACTATGGCCGAATCCAATGCTCAGATTTACTTCATTAATAAAGCCTACATACCCATACGCGCAACCTAGAAACATTTTTTTTAGAAGTAGTAATATCGAAATTCCGTGACGTTCGGAAACAACCAAAAGAATTATTTTCCGTTTGGATTTAGGCGTATGTCTATATACGATTTTGCTGACAAACCAAAACCAAACCAAAATCCGCTATTTGACACAAGAACTCATCTTCACACAAAAGGCCTACTTTTGGCTAAGCGATACATCGAAAAGTAAAGAAATGCTATTACAGGAGCTACCACAATCTCATAGTGTCCTAACAAATTAAAAATATATCAAATTCCCAGTCTTCAGTAGGAGCGTAGATTTTTGTTGTTTTTTCTCGGACTAAAATATTTTCAGTTGTCTTTTGGCCGAGATCTTAGCTAGTATAATTTATTATTGTTACATCGCAGTACCATTTTTTTCTTGAATCGAATGGATACAAGTTTTATTTGGTCCGTTGTATTGTAATAACTGATTAGATTTGTTAGCAGTCCTTTTCTTTATTCCAATAAATGACATTAAAACTTGAGTCGTACTTATGCCCCCCCCCCTTTCCAAACCATCACGCCTCCCTAGAGGAGTGCGCCCCACAGTTTCGGAATCACTGTCTAGAATGTGTGAATGAATGAACAACTGTGCGTTGTGTATCTGTCTCAGTTACAACGTTACTATGACTTAATAACAGATATTAATTTTAGGGCCCCTTTATTAGTTGGTTAATCGAAGTTCTATAGGCCCAGGGCCGGCCCTAGGGGTGGGCGAACTGGGCGGTCGCCCAGGGCCACCACATTTAAGGGGCCACCACTCTCAAGGGACTTTTACTTTCAAGGGCCACCACTCGGATAAATTATCACTCAAAAAGGGTCTCCACGCGAAAGATATGTACTCGAACTAGATTAGTTCTAAAGTTAATATAAAGTGAAAAAACGATAATGTAATTTTACTGAAAAAAATTTGTTATAACATGCATAGGGATAAGACATTCATCCCTCTCTCTCTCTTTTTCGAAACATTTTGCAATATCTGCTCTCTAACGTCACCATTGATGTCTTTGATGTTTGTTAAAAAATTCCAGTGACGGTAGGAAGAAGTTTGATTTTTAGAACTTATCGAATAAATTTACCAATATCCAAGCCTGTACCTTACAAAATAAGCCTGAGATTAAACCATGAAAAGCCGGTAGTGATGACACAAGAGTTCACTACTTCACGGATTGGTAGAATAAGAGAAGAAAGAGGAAAAATAAACCTAGATCAATATTTTCGAATTACGGTATTCGGATCATTGAATTTTTGCTCTCTTAGCAGACCACATCGAAGGCTGAGCATTGCTGTCATGCAAAAATCTTAAAATCGAGATTAGTGACTAGAAATCTGATACTTTTTCTTTACAAGACGTGACCCCTTAGGTTACAAGAAGTTTGAATTGGTGTTTATCATGAAAAACATAACCGCACGCACGTTATCGACGTCAGACAGGATTAGAGTTTTCTGCATAGAAAACCGTCGGAAGTATTATTTATAGAAACACGATGCACAGTGGGGCGAAAAACCCGAATTTTGGAAACAATTATAAAAACATGTCAATTTTAATGTATTTGGCCATTCTAAATCGAATGGAATATGTTTCACGCAGATAGGATCAGCCGTTTTGAAGTTATTTCGATTGTATGGGGGTAGGGGGAATCATTTTTCAGTTTTTCTTAATTATTTCAAAAACTGTAAAAGTTACAGCAAATTGGTTCGAGGACACATGAAACTACACAAAATTACCTTTGCAACGACATATAATACAATTGACTTATTTTGATAAATTATACCCTAGACCAAAAAATAAAATGCGATATTATCATTTTTTTACATTTACATTTGTTGCTTTAACTCTAAAAGAAATGCTAGTTGAGCCAGGATAATTTAGGCAAATATTCTTAATAAAATGAAGTTTTGCCAAAAAATGTAGTTGCTCTGACCAAGGACACGCCTGATTCGCCTATTAGAACTTTTCAAACCGACACGTCCATAGCTCCTCCCCGGGGGGAAGGGAGGGGGTAAATTTTGGCTGAACGCCAAGCAAGAGTCCCTTTATACTCTATACTAAAAACTAGTTCAATAGTATGAAAACAACGGCTAACTCCGGTTCAAAGGGACCCAACATATTTTACAGTAGAATTCAAAAATCGTGCCTAAAACAGCCAACATGACATAACAAAATCGGCTATAAAAGTATCCTGGGGTTCTATGGGGTTATGATTCTTACATATTAGTAATCTTGAGACTTTCGGGAATAATGTAGCATAAACAGACCCTTGGAGGCACGTACATGTAATTGTTAAAACTCAATGTGAAAAATCCAGCTTGCGTCAATTTGACCTTCAATAATTAAAATTAAATTTTATTTTTTTCCAATTTTTTTTTTACTTTTTTTTTATGCTAACATATTTAGCAAAACCTAAAAATTGAAAATAAAATCATAAAGCAAAGTTTTATGGGAATGACGATAAATTCCCATAAAACTTTGCTTTATGATTTTATTTTTCATTGAAACTTGATTACGGAAAAATTTGCTTAAACTGCAAAATCAATTGTCTACACTTTGAGAGCCGCTGATTTCTTACTGTGACAGATATCGGCCCGAAATTTTTTGTAGATCGAAACTTCAAAATGTTTACTATGCGATAAGTCATTCACAAAAGCTCTCAAATAGTATCAATTTTTTTAATTTTTGCCGCTACCGCCCCATTGTGCGATGCACCGCGCGTACAAAATTATCGTCTAACGCAGTGCTTCCCAAACAGGGTTTCGTAGAATACTAGGGTTCCGCTACAAATTCTCCAATATAGGAAATGAGTAATGTAGAAATTACTATTGATAGAAAAATTCAAGGAATGAATAAAAAAAACTCCACAAAATGTTGTAGTATTAAAATTCTAAGGTTTAGGCTGCCAACTAAGCACTCCGGTAAATGCCAATAATTAACATAACTTACGCAAAGTTATGAAACTCCTAAAAACCGTCAGATGGATGATATTTTGAATGTTTGGCAAATGAAAAGCCGTTTAACAGCTGACAAAAATTTGCAAAATGGCAGTTTTGTTTCCAATTGGAAGAAATGATTGGAAACATTTTCATTAAATAAAAAATTTGTCTGCGATTTTTTAATGAATACTAGAAATATGATCATGAGAGAACATTAGAATTCCGCGGGCTGTGAGGTGATTAAAAAACAGCTAAGTGTTATAGTGACAGGAGCTCCCAATATTTGCGTAAAACTCTAAAGAGTTTTTATTAAGCACTCGTCAGTCGCAGAAACCACTGATCTAACGTAAGGGGAAACATTCAGCCAATCAAGATCAGATGCGTTTTGTTTGTGTATTAGTAAGGGGGTAGGGGCCACCATCATCTATTTGGCCCAGGGCCACCAGAGTGCTAAGGCCGGCCCTGTATAGGCCCCGCGCTCTACTTTTGCCACGGGCCCCGCGCTTGCTTAATCCGGCACTGTACCGAATGGAGGAATATTGGTACCTACATGTAGTACAATTGGAAATGATGAACATGTAGTTTCAACTATTTTCTGAGCTCACAAAAAAAAAACAGTTTTTCCTACGATGTAAAGTTTTTAAATGATATTTACAGCAAAACAAAAATAAGAAAAAGATAAGTTTAAAAATATTTTTTTTTATTTTATTTTTTTATTAATGATTTTATTTAATAATATGTCATTTCAATTCTTTTTGACTGCTGAATTTAAAATTGGAAATCGTTTACTTGTCGCTTTAACAAGGACAGCAATACTTCTATGATACAAATTTGAAATAAGTTGCTCTGTGTACGAAAGCTTTACCTTGTACATACTCGAACTAATAAAATTGAGCTTTTAATTTACAGAGCAAAACAAAGTTTGCAATTTTTTTTTAATTTTTCTTTTATAAAGACGAATAATGCCTTGGTTACACAGTGCGAGCTATTGTGCGAGTTGGCCTAGACAGCTACTGCAGAGCAGCTACTTGCACCATGTGACCGCATCATACGAGTTACTGTAATGTGCAATTCGGTCAGTAGCTCGCATCCGAGTTACTACAACATTTTTTATTTTGACTCGGCCACTCGCCGCCAGTCAGCGTCAGCTGGTATCGCATACTACGATTCGGACATTCGGAATTGCACCGATTGCGAAATAACAATTGCTCGAATTTAACCGCCGCGCCGGGTGCATTCGTCTGTAAATTTTGTCGTTTACAGTGTGAGCTTATTGTGCAACAATGGATAGATGGACTTTCTATCCGGTTTAACCCGGACGGTCAAATTATCCTGAAAAATAACCAGAAAAAAACAGGAAATCTGGCTGCCGATGTGGTTTTTGACATCTCTAGTTCAGGTTTAGCCTGGCTGGTCGAGCGTTTAGTGCGCGCACTTTCGGTGCACAGGGTCATAAGTTCGAGTCTCACCGTGGATCATGGTGTTTTTCAGACTCAGTAGCTTGTGACGGACTATGATCTCACTCAGATGTTAAACGAGTACCCATTTATGGGGATAAATAACACTACTGAGCGTGATGCTGATCTCATTACCTCTACAAAAGGCAGATAAGATATTGGGAATAGGATGTCACTAACACACCCAGTGGCCTTTCCAATGCTGGATGTCGCGCCTGTTATTTAACTTATTTTTTAGTTCAGGTTCACTTAGGTACTCAACAAAATTGGACCAGCCTGGTGTAATTTGGAGATAAGCTAAACAGACATGCATTTTCGAAAAGAAGGGGTAAGGGGGGTGTCCACGGTAGGAACACAACTGTTTTTGGTAGAAATTAAATCAATTTTGATAGCAATATATGGACAACCGCTATCACACTACGTATTCTCTATCAAAATTGACAGTCCGAAATGAAAATCTAAAAAACCGAGACCGAGGATAATTTTGGGCGCGGCCGAAATTCGAATACCCGTCACATTTGAATGAAACTTATGGTTGTTTTAGGTAAATAATTTCTACCGCAGTCCTGTGATTTGTGCGGATTCCATCTGTTGAGGCTTTACTGGGAACACAATTGGGTGAAGTCTGGTTAAGGTTCATAAAAAAGTTTTTTTTTAACAAGAACCGTTTGGTACGACAGCCCCATGACGTAGTCCTCCGATTTCATCCATTCCGACATATACAGGTTTATTGGTTAAGTCGAGCTATTCCCTACAACACGTTATAATAGGGTCAAAATGCAACAAAATGGGGCCATAAATGTTAGGCCGATTGTCAATGGTCACTGAGATATTTGAATTTTTAGGTTTTTTTAATAACCTTGAATTTTACCATTTAAAGTAAGAATTAAAAAAAAAACTACTTAGGTAATATGTTAAAACTTATTTTTGGATTTTAGTCAACACTATAGCAGACATTTCTTAATAATTTAAAATTTCAAAAACCCATCACAATTCGAAATTTTTTATTTTTAATAAAATTTTTATTTTTTTTTATTTTTTTAAAGTTGATTTTTAATGTAGTATTACTAATAAAAATTATATGACACGGAGTTGGCATTGACATCTTTTTGGAAAGCTGACAACACGAGTATGTTTTTCCAGTGTCATTAATTTCTATTAGTAATCTCTCTTGATTACCGTAACTCCTTAGTAGAGCATGGTGCATTGATGACTACCGTGTGCAGTCATCAACGTTACAAAGACAATTGAATTCGGAGTATGATACGGTTGTCAGCCATACCACTTCCTAATGGCACTGTTAGTTTAATATTCTACGATAATATTTCTTATCATCTTCTTCTGAATAATAAACTTGCGACGAGTCGTGCCTCATTTTGTTGCATTTTGACCCTTATAACGTGTTGCAGGGAATAGGTCCACTTAACCATTAACCCTGTATACAGCGTACACTAAAACGAAACTTGTATACAAAATTTCAGCTCGATAGCTTCTAAACTGAGGAAATACTTTCCATTGATACAGACGGAAGACAACGAATTGACGGAGCGAGGTTGCGTGGACGACCGAGAGCTCGCTGGGAGAACTCCGTAGGTGAAGACGCCCACCAGCTGCTGGGCTTCCGAAACTGGAGGACGAGGTCACGTAACCGCGACAATTGGAGGTCAACGATTCAGGCGGCCAAGGCCCGACGTCGGGCTATCGTGCCACATTGATGATGATGATGATGATACAGACGGGCAGACAGACGGAGATCGCACAATCGGTTTCCCTCGTCACACTCATCACATCAATAATATAAAAACTTTTCATAGTCGGAGGTGCTTCCTTCTGTGCGTTGCAAACAAAGAGGTTATAATACAAAGAGGCCGCACGGAGCCTCGCCAATATGAACTCTACTGAAGCCTGCAATACATTCGCATCATCTCCATATCCGTACACACAAATCAGAAAGCTCCTCCCATTTTCTCATTCAAATAAAAAGCAGGGCTGATCATAACAGTTTCAATAATCGAAAATTCTAAAATTCAATAGACAACATTTTTTTCTCGTTCATTTCTTATCTTCCTCGTCGCTCAATACACACAAAAACAATAACTAACTGTAAATAAAAACTTTTCTTTACTGTCATCCTCATTATTATAACGCAATTGAACACTTTTTATCCACGAACTGCACACAAATCATAAGCGAACATTTTTCTCATAACCCTGCACACTTTTTATCTGAGAGTAGGAGAAAGAAGTGAACATTATGATTCTCGCCATAATGGATTTGACAGTTGTAGCAAGTAAAGTCTTAAAATTGAAAATTATTTGTGAATGTTGGTGTTTTTGAAGCCGGGATATAGTGGATACATTAGTCAAAGTGTTGTGCTAAGTGCTTGTATCCAAATAAATGTATATTTTGGACGATTTGCATTCGCAGAATGCAAAAGTAGTTGCCATGTCGCGAAAATTAGGCAAAATATGAATTTCAAGTCTAGTTCTTGCAAACTGACCGCAATTTCGAAATTCGCGTTAAATTACTATTTACAGTTAATATTGTTCTTAAAAGAATGCAATCGTTTTTAGACTGATGTAATGTGTATGGTTTTTGCGTGATTTGCATTCGAAGTGAAGTCCAACCAATTTCCGGGACTCTGATTGGCTCGAATTATATTTCGTGTTTCCTGGTGATTGACCGTAAAATCCATCAACACGCCTTAAAAATAACGTTCTTAGTGAAGTTTCTGACATATAAAAAAAAAATTAGACTAAAATTCATTAATTTTGATTCAAAACATTGCAAAATTAAGTGAAAACTGGTGGATATGACATATGGATGCCAGTGGTGGAACATGTTTAGAATACTTCCGATTGGGGCTAGAATGTGAATTTGGTGGTTAAATTTAAAGTGAAATTTCAAATTTTATTAGATTTGATGGTAAATGTTTTCATAACATACTCCAAATACACGATTCCTATATGCGCGGTACATGGGGTAAGAATTGTTTGCTCCCGATGTAAGTGATCGCGAAAGTTGCATTTGTATTGTTTCTGTATTTTGGGGTGCTGAGCTCAAATCAGAATCCGGACAAAATTTCGTTGTAAAAACGGTCAAAATCGCAAAAAAACGTCGATAAAATAAGTATTAATTTTAACGATACCGCTTAACGCATTTTGAAGATCAATGTCGTCGCGTTGGACCCGATCATGCTATCCCTCGAGTGAAATTTTTGTCCGCTGGGATTTTCTAAATGATGATGTATGCTTACTGTCGTGGAATATGTGGCAAATGCTGGGTAATTCCATCAGCTAAAGTCCGAAAATGGCAGCATTTTTCTCGGCCATTTTATGTATTTTTTTTCGGTTCACCGGTCATTTAATCGTGAAAAATATCTGATGATCAGGGAATCGAAAAATAATACATAAAATGGCCGAGAAAAATTATAGAACCATTTCTGGATTGTCGCTTATGGAAATCTCCAGTATTTGCCATATATTCCACGACAGTACGCATACATTTTTATTGAGAAAATCGCAGCGGACAAAAATTTCACTCTCGAGGTCTATCCTGCGCTTAACATGTTCATGGAGAGCTTGTCACAAAAATGTGGAGTTTTTGTTTTTTTGGGGGTTTGGCCCTGTTTTGCAAAGAAAAATTCGTGGGAAGCTCAGCACAAAAAAAAATTCTCCACAACATTTTGCAATATCAAATAACATAATGGCTGCATTCAGCGAACGAAATTCACTAGAAATGCTACAAGAATTACCCGCCACCGACCCCTTTTTCCGCTGAATGAATCTAATTGAAGTATCACTTTTCTGCTACATTTTCCGTTCGCTGAATGCAGCCATTGACTACACTGTATACTATACTCATTTAGGGTCTTTCACAATCATGGCATTACTTACTTTCGGGACTATCTTTGAATTTTAAATTTGTCGACGAATTGTTGTGATATTTTAAAGAAAGTAGGAGAAATATTGTGGAACTCGAAAAAGGACTATAAGTAATAAATCAAATTGAAAAAAAAAAAACGAAAACGGTGTTATGCTTGTACCTACAACAGTGACAGTGACAACAGTGTTTGGCAACTTTTGTTTGTTTTTGTGGGAAAATGTAAAATTATCGTAAAATTATATTTAAAATGATATTCTAATTATATCATTTTCCGGCTGGCATTTTGCAGTCCGTGTGGAGGCGGTTTAATTTGGAAAAGTGACCTGAATGTTCAATTAGTTTACCCAGATGTTAGAGCCACACTATGGGCAAGTTGTGTTAAGCCCTGGCTTTCGGTGGAAGTTGTACAATATTGTATTGCAATTTCAATAATGCATAAGTACTTTCTATGCTACTGAACTCAATAAGGAAGCACAAACTTTCTGCTTGTCGTACATAATATTTTATTTTATATCTCACCAGCCGTCGCCGTCGGAAAACAAGTACTAACTGCGCTAAGTCAATAACAATGACACTATCGATACTTATTATGCACAAAAGCTCCCAAATTTTTATCCGAATCATGGGACGACTATGGCTAAATTCTCATAGCAGCACAACTACAAACGCATTTTTCTCTCGTTTTTGCTTCAACCAAATTGCTTCGTGATTACCCCATGTATTATAATCTCCTTGGTTGCAAACAAAGACCCTTTCACATAGTAACGAGTATAAAAATTAAATTCCCTATTATAATTTTTTGAGTAATTCGCAACGCTAAAAAAATTATGTATACAATATATCATTATATAGGAACATTTATTAGGGTTGCTTCGTTCTCAGGATATTTTACATTCAGACTTATAGTCTTTTAGGTAACTGAATGAATTGAGTCTGCTCTGCCATCTCCCCTTAATCTGACGCGCAAATTAGTCTAACATTACCTTAGGGGGGAGTGTATTCAATAATTTAACAAAAACTTGAATAGCTAAAAAAATTCAATCTGTTGGAAAGTAAGGGTACCCGTACAAACTGACTACGTTTTGGTCTAAACATTTTGTTCTACATTCGTCTATTCGTCGAATTAGCTGGATAAAGAGAACGCATACTGAATATAAGTAAATTATTTTGGGTCACGGGAGGTACCCTTAGTTTTCATCCGATTGAACTAATTTTTGGTGGAGGGTGTCATTCGACTGTGTCTTAATGCTCAACCAAATTTCATCCTATTTATGAAATTTTAGTTAACTTTGAGAAACTGTAGCCCATGGAAGAATATCATTAATTAATCAATTGGGCGTTTGGGAAATTTTATTCTGAAAATTTTAAAAATTGAGTTCGTCGGTAATTTTTTTAATTAATTTTTTATTTTTTTTTACAACAACAACAAAAATGATTCAAAATTGTAAGCTTGTGAGCGAAATCCTAGTGTAAAAAAACCATAAGCTTGAATCATCGATCGGTCGATGGGATCATGGGACTGCCATAAAAATGATTGCTGTCAAGAAATTGTTCCACTGTACAAACTTATTTTTAAATAAAGTGATGAGTTTGTTGATTTCGGGGGTGGCTGAAAATAGCCTCGATATCGTAAAAGTACGTACATCAGAAATTGTTTTTTGCCATTATTTTCCGTCAAAAACAAGATGATCATTATCGTTTTCACTTTAAAACTAATACCAAGAAGCTTTCACATACTGATTTGATTATTCTTTACTCGTCAACAAATATGTACATACATACTTCATATTCAGATAAAGGACATCTACAAATTGACATCTGCCTCTTTAACAACACTTTTTGTTTGCTTCTCATTTGTATGAATAATGCAGATTCCCTTTTTATATCTCATAATAACAAGCGGTTTTGAGAGTAGAAGAAATGTCAACACAACAGAAAAAAGGTCAACTCAAATCATTCTATCATCCATATAACGAATGTCATGTCATCAACATTGTGGATTGTGGTAAATGATACCATGGTCAGATTTGGATTTTCGATATAATTCAAGCGGAAAAGGGTTACTTCTCTCTTGTAATTCTAATGGGATCTTTCATTTCATATTCCATGTTGGTTTGTCTCTATCGTCATGAGAATGTTAAAGTTACAAATAATAATCCACATACAAACAATACTACGCCTGATGTTGAAATTGTTGCTGTAGTTGAAATAAAGAAGTACACCTTTTTCATCTGTTCATTGAATGCATTAAACTTACTCTAAAAAATTTGTTTTCTTGTCCCCGCACGGCTATAAAATCCACCGAATTTTAACTATCTTATAAATAACTAGCCCAAATGTACAATTATTCCTTTCATCTGGAAAGCTAATTTTCTCTAAATGAACCAAAACGGCTACCATTACGGTGAAATAAATGTATAATTAGCTTCCTACCTGGATATAATTGCTTGATTAAATCCATTCCAAGAGGTTAATATGTGGAACTCATACCATCAATTTATGTTAACATATTTCCACAAATTCCACCTAACGATTGCAATTTCCCAATGTTAACAATGTTGATAGCAAGTTCAAATTCAAAATTGCTTGACTCAATGGCATTCTTCAACCGTTTCTTCAAGAACGCGATACCCTCTCGTGGGTGGAATTGAATTGGCAAATTATATGATGTTCTCGTCACACCCCCGCTTCCGCGACTGTTGTGTTTTTTTCTTTAGAGGGTAGTTGACTCAAGTATGAGGTAATTCAAATTTAATCAAAATTTCATGTTTAACTTACCGAAACCGTGAAGATTTGGCTTCCAATACTGCTGAAAAGTCGCGAATATTATTGGATTTCGAAGACGACTGAAGAAAGTGTGACGGAATGGGAAAATGTAAGACTCTTGATTAAATTGCAATAATTCGGAATAAAATTGGGAAATGTTGGATTTCAATGAATATTTTCAATTAATAGGGAGAATAGAATTACACCAATAATATGCAAATATTTTACTTAAAAATTTGGCCTCAATTTTACAATTTTGTCCTGAGTGTACTATGTTGGGGAGAAGAAGTTCAACAAATGCATTGATTTTCATCTATCGTACAAAAACTTTTTTATTGTTTTCATATGTAGCTTTTTTTAATTAATGTGAATCTCACTGAATACAAGCTTTCAAATCTAATCAAGAATTTCGACAAAAGAGATAAAATTTCCAATCTCAAACATATGGAAGTTTTTGAAGTAGACATTCATTAAAATATTATGATAAGAAGTGTTCAGTCAATTAAATAAAGAAGAAAGTAGATATTTACAGAAAAATATTTATTTCAATTAAAACAAGTGGGTCGCTTTTTGCTACTGTTACTCATAAATTAAAAAAGGATCCAACTTGCAGTTTAAGCGGTCAGTATAAAAAATATATTTTAAATAGGAAGGATTAGAAAGTTGACATTATTGTTTTTCTTCAGATAATACATAAGTCTTAGCCCGTGAGATCCGAAAAGACAACCAAAATGAGTGATACACTACAGCTTATCAAAGACAAAATAATAGAAAAAGTGCGCTACGAAAAATACGGTAAATACGGCTTCACTCGAATATTTCATCACAAGGTCGTGTACGTCGAGTTCGAGTTTAGCGTGAAGGACATCTTTGCAAAGAGACTAATAAATAGAACCGAAAAATTAAATAGACGTTTAGTGCATTCCAGTGAAAACTACATTTATAATAAAAGTAGCGTCCAACAGCAGGGACAATCAGTTCTCTACTCCCATGTTCACACAAAAACAGATTCATTGTCGATTAGCCATTGTCATGAATTATCGGGCGAAGTAAAAATACCTCTTATCAATGGCGCCAAGATTAATATGACATTCTGTGAAAGTGAGACCGTATCTTATACGAATAGTATTGAAACTGCTATTGCTGCTCCATCACAAGCAGTTACTATTGGACCGCGATCAAAAATTAAAACCACCTACAATCTCTATACGTACGAGGATATTTATAATTACTTAGTGGATTTTGAACTCGATATGGAGAAATCTGTTATAAAGGATCAAATGCCCCCAGCAGCGGAAAGGAAAAATTCTAAGAAACCCCTGCGTGAAGAAACTCTGAATTTGGTGTCATTTATTGAGAAATATAAAATTGATGTAAACTCGATTGTGCCGAAACATGGGGATGATATTCGCCTTATTTTTCAAAATGGTAAATTAATAATGATAAATTTTCCGATGGAAGAGAGAGTAATGAATTCTGAATTGGAAGTCGTTTTCGGGCAAGAGGAAAGTTTTTAGGTTTATAGTTAAATATTGACCAAAGAGATATTATGAACATTAGGATATAAATAATAAATATACATATGTACTTATTAAATTAATTTTTTTTTATTATTTTAATTTTACTACACTATGACTATGTTACTTGTACAAACGACAGTCGTACTGACGTTTGTGGTGCGTGCTGTGGACAAGAAAAACCTTGTTGAAACACCTAATACCTTAATCGATCTCTCTCTTACGCCTGATATGAAGCAGGGAGCCTGATCACTCGCCCGGCATTTTTGTCTAGAAATTTATACAAATAAAGCTTCAAAAATCGTTCACCATTAAAACCGACATTTTTTTTCTACCACGTACATGGCCGGCTTTAGGTGAAACGGCGTCCGCGGCGAACTTGAAGGAAGCGCCCCCTATAGTTTTTATACCTACACGAAAAAATTGTAATAAAATGGAAGAAACGAAACTTTAAACAACAAATCAAAATTTACTTCTTCTTCTTCTCACACTAACCCCATGTGGGGCCATGGTGCGCTAACTCAGCCGTCAACCTTACATTGCATACAATTTCGGAGTGTATATAATGTGGCAATCATTATATATTTCCTATCCGCACATGTACGGAAATTTGGATCACGCCGAGATTCGATCTCCGGACTTTTAGATTACTAGCATCGTAGAGTGCGGCTCAACTAAGTGAGCCACAGAGCGGATCAATTTTATTTATTACAAGTTTATTTACACAATTGAATGTATAAAAAAAGTCTCATTTTAGTTACATTAATTCGAATTCAATAAAATGTGTTCATAACACTTATATTGGAAAATACATATTTTTTATTGTATTCTTATATTGCGAATCAATTTGGTTTGTTATGCTGCATAGTATTTATAAGACCTTTATTGCAGTTACGCCATATGTACAAAGAAGAACGGATTTTGGTCGGATTGTTTCACATTTGAATTCCTTATCCTCTCTAGCAGTGTTATTTTATCAAACGGATTATTTAAAAAAAAAGCTTTAGCAAACAAATAAATATGATTTTTAGAGTTTAGGAAATCAGAGCCAAAATATTTTCAAATAATTATACTAATTCATAATTAGCAAGTACGCCGACGTACAAAGCTTTTAATTTATCAAAAGATATTAATCTTTATTTTATTCATACTATGTAATGAGGATATGTAAACATATTTATTGGGTTTGCATTTTGCAGCAGTGGCAGTTCACTGTATACGTATAATTTTATCATAAAAAATTTGCTTTACGGGCTTTGGTTCGTGCAAACTGTTCGATGGTTTTCGAAAAATCAAACTGACCAGCTATCTTTCAACTCCACCAAACCGAGAAAGTTACCATTATCCTTTGTAAAAAGCCTATCCGATCAACCCTGAAATGCAAAATTATGTCGAGCAAGATACATTGTTATCATCATTAAGCGTTCCAGGACGCTTTTCCAGTGATGAATTTCGTTTTTCATTATCTTTTGCTGCTCTGCATCTATTCCTCTGCTCAAGGGCTGCCTGGTTTCACAATCAAGCCAGTGAACGCATGGTTTGATGTGGTCTGCTGATCTTTCGTGATCTCGCAGACGTTCAGATGATTCCAGTCCTGGTAGCCCGTTATTGAAAATGGGGACTTTGGTTCCGTCGAAAATAGACCGCATAGCAGAAACAAAATGCCTTATCTGTACTTTTAGAGGAAACTAGCCTCCTCTTTTTGATTTCTTTCTCTAGTTTTCTCTTAGTTAATTCTAGCGAAAAGTGTCTTTTTTGACTGTCGTGTCGAAATGACATTTTTTCTATTTCTGTTGGTCCAGATTTTACCACAGTTTCTATGAACTGAGGGCCTCGAATTTTCGGTCATTTTGCAAATTTGACATTTCCATAGAAGGGTTTGTTTGCCGACAATACGCAAGCCAGTAAACCACAATTTTGCATGTCCCAAGTAGGCATGGGGTTATGATGACGATAAATAATTTCGACTGTTTACAGAATATCCACTATATGGAAAGACACCCATGCCTGATTGGAACATGCAAAATGTTGTATAGTCTTTTGCGTATTTTCGGCAAAAAAAAATTGTCTACGGAAATGTCAAACTATGTCGTTATGACAAAACTCGCTTATAATTTTACAAATACGTTCGTTAACTTTTTTTTTTAATTAGTTTTTTAAAATTCAATTGACCGAGAAAAAACGATTATCTTAACATGTATTACATTCCTACATAATAAAAAAAAATCCATTAACTTTTCTACATTACGTTTACAATAAACGGAAGTCTAATAAAGCCGAAATCATAAACATAATCCTGAAATTGTATTTTCACACAGAAAAAAACATTTTTCTTCTAAACCTATTGTGCTTATTAAGGTATACTATAGACAGTGCGATTAACTGAGCAATCAAAGCTCATTTCTGTGGAGAAAGTGAATTTTCTGCGGTGAAAGGTCATTTGCTCGTGTTTTATAGCCTGCATTTATATTTTTACATCATACTCAATCCAAAAGATAAAAAGCAAAAAAAAATCATAAGCAACAATTAAATTTGTAATAAAAAATCAAGTTTAAGGTACGTGCTTCGGCGCCCCCAAAGCTTGGCGCTTGGCCACCCTAAAGCCGGCCCTGACCACGTATATTTCATTCCGCCCTGCCCAAGCTGGCATATCTTTTGGATTCAGTGCCGGATTAAGCAAGCGTGGCGCTCGTGCCAAGAGTCAAGGGCGGGGCCCCCTAGATTCGCATCAGGTTTCCATGTCTGGAATACACTGGAACCTCGATTAGTCCAGCTAAAAATGTGTTCCAAAATGGACGCAAAATTTAACACTCGCATCCACATATATTTGTTCATTAATTTTACCTAAAGCATAATACATAGGTATCTAAAATTTTTGCATATCTACTTTTTCGATTATCCTGAGTGAAATATTATTTAGTATGTCTTGTGGATGGTATACTTCTGACATCAAAACAAATGCTTAATATATTGTCACTCTCTGACCTGCTTCTCCATAGGTAAGACTGAATACGAGGTACTCTGCAGACCTCGTGCGATTGGTACCATTCAACCACGTGCTTGTCGTTCTTTGGGATGAATAGACTGAAGGGTTGTCGGAATGGATATAAACGTGGCTCACCTTATAGAATAAAGCATCAAATTTATCAAATAAATCACTTCAGTATTGTCTGTCATCGTTATTTCCTTTTGAATAAAAAAAAAATTTGAGTCGCCTGCATTTCCCATAAATATGGCCTTATTCCAAAAAATGGTAATTTGATTAAAATTTTACTGTTGCAACAACTATTTGAAGCCATGTTCGCTCAAAAAAAATTCCACAGAAAGAAGGGTATATGCTCGCTGCCTCTTCTATCTCGTCCAACATCATTAGGTACTGCAGGTATTTGGCGATCACTTCCTTATTTGTAACCGTCTTTGACGCCCAATGTGTATGGTTAGTTCTTGATACTCTCGCATTACAAAACTTTTCTAACTGTCTATTTCTAATTTTCCCCAGGTTAACCAAATCGAATATACTTATCAATTAAATATATTTTTTTTACTTCTCATTAAGTATTACCGCACAGCGTCAATTTCGTTGTTTTAAAACTATTTAGAAACTAGACCCTTTTCTCGGTACTAAAAATGTGGTTGAAAATATCAAGAGCTCCACACGGAAATTTACGAAAAACCAGGGCCTTATAACAGCAAAACATCTGATTCAAAGCAAAACCTGCTGTAATTTTAAAATTTTGTAATCGAATCGTTTTAAAAAATCTAAATAGTTGAAGAGAAACCAGGACGCCACTGCAACGCAGAAAACGATAGAACTGCTCATTTTCGGATACGCGAATTGAAAAATGCTTACAAGCCAAACATTTGGGGACCAGGTTTATTAATTTGCATATTCGATTCGCGATCGTTTTTTTTAACTTCGGCTATCTAGAGATCAGCAGGAGTTTCATAGGGTGAACGGCTTCGGTCAATTCCTATGTCTCTCTACGGGGCGTCACATTATCCGAGTAACCGCTGCGCCTGAGTGTATTAACAGAGTCTCAGGTTACTTACCCATTCCCCGCCAATGATACCATATGGCATCAGTAAAAGCCTCATATTTGGGAGCGCGCCACGGACACCCTGTAACATCCTCAACATTGGTTTTATTTTTGGTACACTAAGTAATGTTTCTTTTATATATTCCATTGTTCCTGGCTAGTATTTAGTTAGATTTGTGCCATTGGGAGCAGAAAAAAAAAAGTGTCGTGAAAAAATTAAAAAAAAAATACGATTTTAGCGGGTAGGACTCCATAAACTTTCAAAAATCATATACTTGCGACCTCATTTTCTCGGAACTAATTGTGTTAAACAAAAGCAAGAGTAGCATAGATTAGAATAGCAAAAAAAAATTTGGTATAACGGAAGTTTTATAGGTAGTAACACTTAATACATTTTAGTGATGCCATATGGCATCGATGGCGGAAACCCATTAAAAAATTTCTTTTTAATTATAATTTTTTTATATTTTTTTTCAATATTTTTTACTGCGTTTTTAATAATTTTCACTTTGTGAATATTAATTTTATGCTGAAAATTCGTTTCTGAGGATTTATAGTCTAAGTCCGATGATCGTTTTCACAATTAAATGCATCGTTTTCTAAAGCGCACCCACAAACACCTAACATATGCACGTGTATTCCATCCAGGAGACTAACATACGATGCACTAAATAATAAATTCAGACACGTACGAAACCTCGTCAAATAGCCAAATTACTCCTTTGACGTATGTGGTCTCAACAATGGGATTTCTTTCGGAATTATCCTTGTCGCTCTCAAGTGGTATACAAATTGAAAAAGGAGATTAATGATATGTGCATACCAATAATTTATTGACCTTCGGTAAAGGATTATGTTGCGTGTCCTGTTTTATTTCATTGTCTTAAATCTGAAGATTTATGACAGGACTTGCATTGCATCATCCTTTACTCTGGGTGGTCTATATGCATGCACACTACACCCTGTAAGCGCTCAAAGTTGCGTATATACGCAACATAATTTTCAAGCGCTGAATCAACCGTGATAATTATTCATTTTGATTTTTTTTAATTTCAAGGAGTTTGAAGGACTTATTTGTCCACAAAAGTTTTGAGTCAGTACTTCGAAAGACCAAAAAAAGTGTGTAAAAGTAACATACCAAAATTCAATTTCCACAATGAGGATTTATTTATCCGTTATTTTTTTTAAAGAAACCAATTTCAATCTATTCTTTTTCATGCATATTTCTTATGCAGAATGAAATTACATGAGGCGGTTGAATATCTTGAATCTATCATGTCGGATGATGAAAATGCTTGGATATTACAACGAAAGTCGGGCTTACCTCAGGTAGCCCAACTGCAGTTCCGTAGGGATATTGCAACATGCAACCTACTATTGTACGACTGTGGCTCATCAGATTCGGGTAGCACATATCCAAAAACGCCACAGTCTTCCGAATGTTGCACGTTATGATGGAATTGGCCATTATGTTGCGGAATGCAATCGAAGAAGATGTGCATATCCGCCCTGCAAAAGCCAACTCGGACTAAATGCATCAAATGTGATACAGGATTATGTGTTAAATGTTTCTAAAAATTTCACACAAGCTCAGAATTATATTTCAGGTAAATAAAAAGTGTTTTTCCACAAAAATGTCAACATTTTTATCTTAACCCTAGAGAGATATTCATATTTTTTACCCCTGAAAAGATAAATCATACGTCGATTCGACGTGTTGCTAGTTAACATCCTTATAACTTCATTGTTAAGAGTAACATGTTGTTAAAAGGTAGATATATAATCATTCGTATTTAATATTAATCTGTTAAACTCATGGTTTTGCAAAATTATCATTTGTTTGTGTATATAATATTAATTTTAAAAAAGTGGTCCTAGGAGAAAGTGGGCTGGCTTTTCAATAGATTAAAATAAAGGATATCTTTATCGGAACAGGCTTTTAATGGTTATATCCAAGTAAATACACATCTACATTATGAAGATTTATAAAAATGTCAATTCGGGGCAATTAAAATATTTTTCAGTACAAATTTGTTCTACAGTTTTTACTGACATTAAAGATAATCATACGTCGATTCGACGTATATTTGACTTATGACCCCCCCACTATCTTAGGCTGTGTGGCACCCAAGCCAATAATTTTGGCACGTAATTACGCCGACAGACATGAATTGAGTTAAATCTTGGAACCAACAAATTATGAAGCTTCACTTATGAGATATAATAAAAAGAAAAATTTATGTACGTCGATTCGACGTAGAATATCTCTCTAGGGTTAATTGAAAAAAAAAATTTGTAATGGGTTCCCGCCAATGATGCCATATGGCATCGGGCCTTTGCGGCAGAACGGAGGCACGTAGGAAAAAATGGTAAACGGTTTTGGATTTACCCTAAATACCAATTTTCAGGATGAAATTCGAAAAAAAAATGTGTTGGCGGGGAATGGGTTAATGTGATAGGTGACAGAAAACATTTAATTCAACCATACTAAAGCAGCATCTTCGAGGCATGTCCATGATGGCCTTTACTCAACGATTTAACCCTATCATGGTTTAGCGATGTGCCGACAACTTATCCTAAGAAAAACTTCAAGTCAAGAAACCTGAAACAAAAGCCTTGGATTGAACGGATTCAAAACAACGACGACCCCGCAAACGAAAAACTGATTACTCTTTCGGATCCTGGAATGTACGCTACCTGAATAGACCGGGGGTCTTAAGGTCCCTGTTGGATCAGGTAGAACAATACAAGCTGAGCATAGTTGCAATCCAGGGAACTAAATGGCTCAAAAGTGAGATTAATGACCTCAATTCGCACACTATTTTTTCGAGTCGTAAAGAGGAGGGCAACAAGGAGTTTGGAGTAGCTTTCATCGTGAGTAAGCAGATCAAGGACCACGTTATCGACTTCAAACCCCTCAACGAGCGGCTATGTGCGATCCGCGTTAAGACCCGTTTCGCTAATCTCTGGCTCATTAATGCGCACGCCCCTACAGAAGTAAAAGAAGACGGGATTAAGGACGTCAAGCTGCTGCTAGGAGACTTTAACGCCAAAGTCGGAAATGAAAGCTGGCATAGGGGAACTACTGGAGTTCATAGCCTCCACGACGAAAACAACAACAACGGTCAGCGACTTATCGAATTCGCGAGCGGAAGAAACCCGGTCATAAGCTCTACATGCTTCCCTCATCGACGAATCCATAAGCAGACCTGGAAGTCTCCAGATGAATACACCGTGAACCAGATCGACCACGTACTGATCTGCAAGAGATGGACTTCTAATGTCTTGATGTTCGATCCTATCCAGGAGCCAACTGCGACTCCGATCACTATTTGGTGAAGACGATCTACAGGTGCAGAATCTCTGCGGTGCACCTAACGAGAATCGACCCTGCCAAGATATTCAAGGTTGAAAACTTAATTGATGATGCCACGGCGGCTGCGTATACTACAGCACTTGAGGAAAAACTGTCTCTCATGCTTGATAACATCAATAATTTAGGCATCCATGAGTTCTGGGAGGAGCTAACGAAAGCAAAACAAAGGCCGTGATGCAATCGAAAACAAGGACACCAGCAAATTCAAGCATCACAGTGGGGGACCTCAATATCGAGTATGTAAGATAAGAACCATCGTTCTTTCAATGTGAAATGTACAATGCTTGTCTGCTGGCCACTACAAAAGCTCTCGCCGTCCGTTTATTAGCACAAACAAACTGACGGCGAGAGCTTTTGTAGTGGCCAGCAGACAAGCATTGTGCATTTCCCATTGTAAGAACGATGGTTCTTGTCATGCAAGTTTACCCGTCCGGTTTCGTCCAACAATCTGAAACCACCCATTGAGAGTTTGATAGCAACTGCCCAATAATTACTTAGTGGATTTTTTTGAAAATTATATTTTTTTTACCTAGCACTATGTCAGATATTTCGTATTCGTATTTGAAATTATTAATTTAAAAAAAATAATTGCTCAAAAAATTATACCAGTTTAACCGTACAAACTACGGGAAAAAGATCTCTGTATCCTGAGATTTCGAAAAAGCTACAAAGTTGATGTACCTAGTCCTTGAAATAATTAAAACAGATTGCTGAAACTTATGAAGGGAGAATAATTTGATTTGTGCAACAACTAATAAATGCCCTCCCTTATAATATTTTTGTTACATGATGCCAAATCACACGATTCAAAACTAACATTTTCAATGAGTTTACAGTTACATTTTTCGCCGTTTTTTTTACCGAATCAGTAAGAGTGATTTTTTTATTCTGTGAATTAACTCATTTAAACGTAGATTGATATAAAGGGTAGTCCCGTTGGTGCAGTGATTACTGCGCTCACTTTCGGTCCACAGAGTTTTGGTTTCAAGTCTCATCGTGAGTGAATTAAGTTTATGGTGATGGTGACTTTCAAACTGACGGCCCATGTGACGGACTACGACATCTCTCAGATATTAGGCGAATACCAATTTATGGAGATAAATAATTCTGCCAAGCATGCTGTTGATCTCAACACCTCTACAAAAGGCAGTGGAGCTCTTGGAAATCGGATGTCACTAACACATCTGCGGTCTTAGTCTAATGTTGGTCTGTCGCGCCAGAATCATCCCTACATAACGATTACACTTTTCAAGTGAACCCTATTATTCTTGCTTGAAAACAATTTTGTCATCTAGTAATTTTATATTACAAACAAAAAGTTTTAAAATATTTTTAAACTTTTATTTTTATACAGTTCTTTCTTCAAATAATGTATAAACATTTTAAAATCATCAAAATTCTATTCCTTTTTCAAAATTTTATAAGTGCTTCTGATTTAATTGATCATTGTAGGGAAGTTTTAGTAATCACCAAAGCCAAAGAAACACGAAAAGCAAGTTAAGGAAATTGATAAACTATCTTAAGGACGAAGCAATACTTTTCGTTTGGTCGTAATAGGTTTTTATTTACTGAAGAGACAACTAGCAAGGCAACAACGGGAGCTATTAGGTTAATATAATATTTGAACGTAAATATTTTTTGTTCCATTCCTCTGCAACATTTTTACAACCAACCTCCCCTTCTCTTTACGGCCGCCACATCTGGAAGTTTTTCCTTACTTCGCGGACTTGTCGGCGGCAGACTACTACAATCGGATTCAGGACTCATCGGTCTAGGCACAAGTTTCTCCGTGCTATCATTTAAATTGATATACGATATCGGTTCATTATCGTCTGTATCGTCAACATCTGCCATTGGTGCCTGTTTTCCTCTTGGCGGTACAGACGGAGCGGGCTTTTTCACAGGACGCAACTGTTTGGGTGACATTAGAGTGGATGCTTTCAGGACCATTTGACTGTCGTGTGTTGTAACTTTAATCGCCGGAACATTGGTCACATTGCCACTGCTACTCGCTGCTTTCGAGAATTGTGGCGGTGGAGACAGTTGCTTGTAGACGCGCTCACCGCCCAATTGCTTATGACCCAACGCCCGCTGCTTGAATTCGTTAGATAAGGCAGAGAAGCCCTTTGGTTTATCTTTATCGAAAAACTTGGGCTTTGCACCTTGTTTCGAACTGTCGGTTTCCTCACTTAGATCCTTGATCAATTCGAGGAGTGTCGTGGATGTGTCGTCTATGAATTCGATTGGTGAAATGTTGCCGGAATGCGGTGGCGGGCTTTGCAAAACGAACCTAAAAAGAAAACATAAAATATTCACCAATTTGGGTTTAATTAGAGGATAAAAGAAAATACTTTTTAGCTTCCTCTATTGCCTTTTGAAGATGCAACTGATTGGCGAAACTTTGCCGATCGCGGCTTCGTCCTATTTGAGAATTTTTCGCAACACCTTTCAACACTTCGTTCCATTTATGCGCCAGTGAATCGTTGGCTACTTGTCGAGCGATACGACGGAATTTGGCCTTTGGATCTTCATTTGGCGGTGCTGGAATCGGAGCACTAGGTTCGATAGCCTGGTCTTGGCCATCGAAAGGTTCGAGTGGCACCGGGGCGACATGGAAATCTTTCATGAGTCGACGTTCCCACTCCTTGGCACGTTTGGCACGAACAGCTGCAAAACATTTGCGTTAATTGAAATATGAAAATAAATCACGAAAATGTAATAAAATTTACGTTTCTCTTTCTTTGCAGCGCTCGACACATCCATTCCATTTCGCTCAAATATTTCAAGCATTTCATATCGCATTGTAGATATTTCACCCTTAACTTCATTGATATCATCCTCAGTCACTGGAGATTCTTCGCACTTGCGATGGGTGGAAGACACATAGCGCCATACAAGTGCTCTCATGATATCTGTATAGCGATTTTCCTGATCCGTTTCCCGTTTCTGAAGTGGATAAATTGTTTAGTCAGATAGCATGTCATAAACGCCAGTGCAGGCTGTTACCTGTTGTTGCTTTCGCAAAATCTCTTTTTTCGATTTTCTAAACACTCTTGTAATCCATTTAACGGATGGAAAGATATTAAATGGCGGTGGAAGAGTAGCACTATCCTCAAAGTAGCTTAACCATAGCTTAGTTCTTGCAAACTTCCATTCAGTGTCGGAATGTTGCTAAAATACCAAACAAACCGAACTTTAAACATGATTTTGTATTAAAATGATTTCTGAAATGCAAACCTCAATCATTGCATACGAATTGGACATCATGGCAATAAGGAGATTCAGCAATACGATAACGTTGATCACACTGTACGAACCAAACATTAACAGTCCCCAGAATCGCGTATACGATTTAATGCCTTCCAGTTCGAAATTTTCCAGACCAACCATTCCAAAGCTAGCCCAAAACAGGGACTGTGATGATTCGAATAAACTGCAAAAAAACGTAAATTTTCCGTAGCATTCAGCCGCAAGATTCCCCACATTCTACCTACTTTTCAAATCGTCTCCACTTTATGCAAGCATCACCATTTCCGTCCCAATCTGCTTCGCCGTTTGGCAAACTGTAGCATTTCTCCTTTTCCAAACCGGCAAAATACCACAGCAATTGATTCAGACCACACGCAAAGGCGAACAATACTAATGAATAGATGAAGAAGAATTTGACAATATCGATAACCATTCGGCCCAATGAAATTTGCAGTGGTCCTAAATGCGGATTGATTGAAAACAAATGAACCAGCTTAATGGCGGAGAATATGTTGGCGGCGGCGAAAAGACCTTCGGCAATCAGTTGCGGATCGAAATCTTGCCATTCTTCACGCTTTATGTATGCAGTGGCGGGATTTTCGCGAATCTCGTTTGTTTGCTGAACGTATGCAAAAAATCTGAAAAATTAAATAAATTTTGAAAACAGTAACAATTTTAGGAGACGTTGATATTTTTGTTAGTTTTACCTTAAACATCCGACCAGAATATAAAGGAAATTCCGTGTGAAATCTATAAAGTTCCACATATTTCGTAGATATGACTTTATGCCGAGTGTATAGATTTCTTGAATTTCTTCCCATATGAAGCCAAAAACGTAGACAACAACTAGCGATTCTAGAAGAGTCGGACCGTTGCCACGCTGTCTTTTCATTCGCTCCTCTAAAGCGTCCTGCATACTCTGCGTTCCGAATATTCGAACTATATTATCCTCGGCCCTTTGAGATACCAGTATCAGTACAACTGCAATAAAAATATGATTTGCATAGGTGCGAATTAATCCATTTAGTTTCACGGATTCAAATTATTAACCGTTTGTAGTTAATCAGAAATTTTCTTATCGAACAAAAATATCGCCGAAAAGTAAAATGAAGTAAAAGTAACTGCTCTGAAGTTAGCGTTATCCAAATTATAGGTTTGTATGTGAAAATCGTAATCTTTTATTTCAAAAATTAATAACTCAAAAAACAAAACCATTTTTTTTTGCAAAACCGATTGAACTCTCGGAAATTAGGTAATACAAACTCGAAGACAGACAGGATTTGAGTAATTTGTTCTTTTTAGGTGATGTTCTAGAAAATACCGTTTTTACGTTTAATATAGAAATTAAAAAAAAAAAACCATCATAAAATCGATTTCGTCCGTCCGTCTGTTCACTAAATATTTCGCGAACGGGTCAACCGATCGTCATGAAATTTGGTATATGAATGTGCAGAATGTTAGCAGTCTTTGGCACAAATATCTTAGAAGTTGGTAGGGCAAAGATTACAGGGTGTTCCGAAGAGGTGAAAAAAGTCGTATAGGTACTCAAATCAAAGGACTCGACGAGTATGTAAATTATTTTATATCAGATACTTTTTTTTCAGTTTTGAGTAACAGAACAGAATGTACAGGACTACTTCTTGAAGTAATTTGGAGGGAGCCGTCAAAGCGGCACTGAATAAAATGTAAAAGCTCCCACGTAATTACTTTAACCCTCATCCAGCGGGATAGGTACAGGTGTACCTTTTTCGTTTTTAAAACACCGTAACTTTTTTGCTATGGGTCCGATCGGGCTGAAATTTTCTGACATCTCTACGATTTTAGTTTAAAATATGTATTCCAAATTTCAGAAATGTGTGACCACCCATCCCCATGTTAGGGAGCAAAATTAATCTTACATCCTTTAACGGCGGCAAAGGTACATTTGTACCTTCATATATTTTGTATGAAAGAAAATTTACAAAAAACGAAAATAAAATATTTTTGGTGAATGCTCATGCTTAGAGAGATTTATTATAGCATCAATAAGTTGAGAATCTAGTGATGTACAGAAGTATTTGATTTACGAATTTTATTTGTAATGATCAAGGTCCTTGGAGATATCGATCTATAAGGACTAATCTAACTCATACAGCGGTTTTTGGTTATTTGACATTAATCTGAAGACTTTTACTGGCATAGCAAACATTTTGAAGTAATGGCTTGGGCCAACCAATACAATGTATTACGCCTTCTTTCCCCCATAACATCTAGTGAAAATTAGGTTTGTAATAAAAGCTAAAATTTTGGATTTTAGCGGTTGATTTTCTTTACCACAGATTCCCATAATTTGTATTCCATCACCTAATATTTATTATTTGTGTAATTCGGGACCTCCACCCGAGTTCCTTTTGAAGTTTCAGCTGAAAACCAGCAGATGCATCCAACCAAATTTCTAAATGGATGTTTGGGTGGTACATAAACTTGGTTGAATTGAACGTCGGTACCATATATAGATGACGATAACTGCTATCGAATATGCCACATGTCTTCGGTTTGTTGTTTTAATTTTTCAATCGATCCTTGGATTTAATTACATATACGAGCAAATATATTAGATACAATTAACCAACAACAATCACAATTAAAATTTTAGATATTTTTCTACTATAGGAATTGGCCTGAGTTTAGATTTACAAAGATTAGAGACTGAAAATTATACTAGCCGATTCTACTTGCTTGTTGCTTGACAGGACCTTTCTTTCGTATAAAAACACATTTACTCATTTCTCCAATATATTTATTGCTTCAAATATTGTTGTTTTATGGAAAATAACGAGAATGTGATAATTATTGACGTTTTTTTCGATAGCGATAACGGGTTCTAGTAACAGAGTAATATAGTGGGGGCAGGGGGGTAAATTTTAACCTATGACTCCACAATTCGCAAATCAAACATACCAAATTCTTCTAAAATCATTAATGACTTAATTTGAACCGTTTTCTACTTTTCATTTGTAAATCAATTTTAGATTTCGTCAAATTAAAATTCCAAGCAACCCATTTTTTCAATTTTCTTTTTAAAATTTTGCCTATTTCCTAAATTTACCCACTCCAAAAATTAAATCCACATAAACCCAACTTCTTAAAACATTCACTTCGGCAAAAACAGTTACTAATTTGTGACTAGTCAACATAATATAACGGTTTTACGGTCAAAATTCATACAAATAGTGAAGATTTTCATACAAAATGTACTAAGGTACAGGTGTACCTTTGCCGCCGGCAAGCGTTGTAAAAATCTGCCGCTGGATGAGGGTTAAGAAGTCCTGTACATTTAAACTTCTCCAGCATTTACACCTAAAACAAAAGTACATCCAGCAAACAAAATTAGATATGAGCAGAGGATTGGAGTGATATGTATTCTTTTTGCGGCAGATGAATTTTTCTTTGGCGGGGTAACTTTTACAACTTTTTTGTTTTTGGTCAGATAAGGAATATGTCTGCAAATTCGAATGAGAATAACTTTATACAGATAAACCGGAAATTAAGCGAATCTAATATTTGGTAAGGGCCAGTGGCGGAACAACTTCACTCGGGGCACTCCCGCCAACTTCTTGAGTGGGCCCCCCTATACTGAGATAAAAGCAGAGTGAAATCAATCGAAAACACTCTGGAAGCTGACAGATTGTCAGTTAATTGATTGACAGACAATCTGTCAATTTGTATGAGAAATGACTGTGACTGATGACTAAAAAGTGTGGATCGAACTTAAACGAGCTGTTTTGAAGCATATTTTGGACGTTAAATTGTTACTATACTAAAATTAAGAACGTCGTACTTAAAATAACGTTGCTAAGAGCTACTTTGACTTTTTGCATTCTTATATTGAGAATAGCGTTCTTGTTGCATAGTTAATTACCTGCGCCTACAATGGGATTCGATCCCATGAACCTAAAATTTGAAGACGATCGCCCTATCTACCCTAATGCCGCACACACACGGTCAATCCGAATCCATTTTTTTTTAATTTTCGTTATGTCATAATAAAAGAAAATGTATGAATTTGCCTTAAACAAAAATCCATAAAATGGATTCGGATGCTTCGTGTGTGGGCGGCCTAAGTTTCTAACTTAGACAGTTGAACAAAGCGACACGTTATTAATTCAACTCAACTATTCCTTGCTCCAGCTTTAAATTTAACTGCGGTCGAATTTAAATCCTTCGATTTTAAGAACGTTTGTACTTAATATAAAATTAAATGCAACAATCTTGGCAAGACTCCTTTCAAACCAAATGTGGCCTCTGCACCAAAGCCCTAATGACTGTGTATATGCCGAAAGCAAGATAATATATTTTAGTCTTGAACGACATACAGGCCGTACTAGCTAGTTTGAACTAAGCTTAGTGTCACTCTCAAATTATTTTGTTCGTGTTTGACAGTTCATGACTAAGTGGATCGGAACTTAGTCCGAAACTTTAAAAGAGGTACTATCACCAAAAATGTTTTAAGATAGTTTATTTGCGAAGGGACCTAGAGAATATTTTTGCCCATATGATACTTGGTCGGATTACAAACCGTGCCTACAGTTACAGCAAATATCGAAGCTATGCCAGGAGCATTTTTTTTTGTGAAAATTTGAGGATACGGATTGCTGAAAGAGGAAATTTAGCATTTGTTTCGACTTCGAAAAGTGTATACTTCTTCTTGTCTACAAAAAATATCTACGTCGGAATGTTGTTTTTATGGTTCGAGAATTCTTTCGTGTGGCTTTTGGGCTTTTGGGCCCTTATGCGCCGCCCCTGGTAAGGGCGTTTCACAATACCTGGGATCAGTGGCGGCTCGTCATAGTGGGCAAGGTGGGCACGGCCTACCCTATAAATAAATACACTTATTGTATATTTACATCTTTTAACATCAGTAGAAATGTACAACAAAATTTTACCTTTGACTATATATTAGGTGAACATCATTCATATTAATAGTTTTTTCCCAGTATGTACTACCAAGTCTCTCGCGAATCTATCAATTACTGTTTGGGAGCCACTGCTCAAAAACATTTCCGGTGTTTGTATAATTCAACAAAATAGGCAGCTTTTAGGGCTGTGTTAAGTTAGCCAGTCATGTTTTTGAAATTAGGTCCTTTTGCTCGGTGAACCGTTTGTTCTACAGCGGCTACGTTTGTTCTTGATTGTTAACCAATTAATATCGTTTGTGCTTCTCTAATTATTTAATTATAGCAACTTTAAAATTGTGAGTGTGAACTTAGCCAGTCATTTTTAAATATGGGTCGGAAAGGTATAGGTTTGGTATCAATCGAAAGCCAGACGTTTGTTCATTTTGTAGGGCGTTTGTTCATCCTGGAAACGGAAGGATACAGGAATTATTAAGGAAAAAGAGATTAGTTGTGACGTCATCTTCACTCAACCAACGCCATCTACTCAGCTCAGCTGTACGATGATGGTGTGGATCTTGCATAAATTGTTCGCGGGACACGGGTTGCCCGTACAGCTGAGCTGAGTAGATGGCGTTGGTTGAGTGAAGATGACGTCACAACTAATCTCTTTTTCCTTAATAATTCCTGTATCCTTCCGTTTCCAGGATGAACAAACGCCCTACAAAATGAACAAACGTCTGGCTTTCGATTGATACCAAACCTATACCTTTTCGACCCATATTTAAAAATGACTGGCTAACTTCACACTCACAATTTTAAAGTTGCTATAATTAAATAATTAGAGAAGCACAAACGATATTAATTGGTTAACAATCAAGAACAAACGTAGCCGCTGTAGAACAAACGGTTCACCGAGCAAAAGGACCTAATTTCAAAAACATGACTGGCTAACTTCACATAGCCAGCTTTTAGGCTTTTTTTAGTTTCATCAAAATCGAAACTGCCTATGGGTATGCAATATTCAACTCACATACTCAAACCTTTAGGTATTGTTGAAAATCTACTTACCATCCACATAAAGACAAAGCAACCAGTCCAAAGTGGGCCACTTGCGCCGGTGACCAAATTACAACAACATATCATTCGGAATTTATGAAACTTTGGGGAGCGGTGGCATCGAATTCAATACCGACAAGGTAGGCCGGCCTATAGCAGCTCGAATGGAATCAGTTTAATAAGAATCAGAATGATGATGACGTAGACAATTTAAAAGTACAATTTTCGGGGCTACCATGAGCTGGTCAAAATGAATAAAAAAGCAACGATGGCTCAATGCTATGTAGGAAAACATGTTTCACGGGAGGATTTGGGATTTCTTGTGTAATGATGATTATTATTACATTAATGAATTTGAAGTGTTTATTGTAACATGTATTAAATAACAGGCGCGACAATCCAACATTGGACTAAGGCCGCAGGATGTGTTAGTGACATCCTATTTCCAAGATCTTATCTGCTTTTTGATGAGGTAATGAGATCAGCATCACGCTCAGTAACATGTATTAGAATGTAAAATAAGCTTTCGGGAACATGAACATTATTGTTGTGCACTTTTAGCATTTTTGATTTGTTTTAGAATGTACATAACATTTACATTGAAAATGCTAAAGGCGCACAACATTAATTCGCATGTTCCCGCAAATATATTTGATAGTCTAATAATGATATACTAGGACACTGCATTTAAAAACGAAATGATCCTAAATTAAAAAAAATAGCTTGATCTAAAAATGGTTGCAAAACTGTAAAATTGAAGCGGAAATTTATGGTTCCATTTAATACAATGCGAACTTTAAGTGGAAAGTCGTTAATTTTAGGTGTTTCCAAAAGATTTTTATTCCGTGAAGGTGCCCATCCTGTGCAAGGAGGCACGGGCCGCCACTGCCTGGGATATTGATTTTGCAGCGAAGCAACTTCGAAGAATGATTTGTAGGTATGGCGATCTACGAATTATGCTGAATTTTTGGCGTTTTTCTTCAGTTTCCGTTTATTTGTTATAATGTTCTCATTAGACCAGTGGCAGAACAACTTGACTCGAGGCCCTTCCTCCAGTTTTCTGAGAGTATTTTGATCGACGTTTTGTGGAAAAAAAAACTCTATCTGGAACCATTTAACAGTCCTTTAGTAAGCATTTTCCTATAGATATTGATATAGGGGAATCGGATGGAGTACAGTGATTTTTCCATCGTTTTGTGAAAAATTAATATGGAATCTTTCCACGTCAGTAGCTTTTGAACCTTGGCAGGTATAGATGCCTGAAATTTCTACCTAATATGGGCAAATTTGCAAATGACAATTTTTTTTACAAATTCTATGGACAATTTTTGATTAGAAAAGACAAATGGGCGATTTGGGCAGCTGTAACTGTCGAATACAGGACAGGTAGGAGCTTAAAAAATGAACTGTGAGCGCCAAACGATCGAACAGACAAGACTGACCACATGCCTCACCGAGGAGCTTATTATGTATGTAGTGATTTAGGTTTCTTTGTATGACATTGGGAATGCTGTACATTTACTAATGCTGTATGACAGGTCAAAATGCTCACGTCTGGTCAGCTTAAACCTTAAAACCTTCTCTTAAATTTGCTTGCAGAGGGACTTAAAGGACGTTATGGCCATTTGTCTTACTTAGTGCGGTTACTGTTGCAGGTTTCAGCAAACAACACAGCCACGCCAGGTGAAAATGTATTGCGCAATTGAGGGTTATTATAAGGCTTCTTCATAGTGCCGGAAACTGATTTTTTATTTTAGAGAAATTAAGTGTAAATTAAACTGAGCATGTTTTGAAATTTGGTCATATACTTTAACAGAGACGTTGTGTTTTCATTTTATCAATTCTACGCCCTCCGTTCGAATGACTCTGATCACTATCATCGCAAATACAGGGTTACTAACCATAGCTTTCTCGTGAAATTGGCTGATTCGAATGGATTTTTTCGCCTTTTTTTATCTTGGAAACCGCGATTTACGTAAAATCCGCTGACTTTTTAAAACAAGATAAGGCTGTTTTCCGCAAGATAGTTTTAATGCAATTTGAACATCCAGTGCTTTGTCTGATCAATTTTCAACAGTTTAAGAACAAAACTAAATTTTTGAACGTTATGCGTTAGCTCAAATTGCGACAGTATTTCTTGCATAAATTCCATAGTCGTCATGGATTTTTTGTGAATTTAAGCAATGTTATTGGCTATGTTTCAACTGAGTATGAAACGAGAGTTTTAGTATGTCAGACCATTTTCCCATCATACAGGCATATATGCTCCTCCTTGTAACATCATTTAAAGGAAGAGTGCCAGTAGGCAACCTGATTCAATGCAGTGAATGAGATAATTTTAAATTTTTGAGACTGGAAGTCGAGGCTTCCAATTATCCTTATGGGAAAAGTTTAAATTTCATGTGCGTGATTTAAAGCAGGCACAGTAGACTGACGCCTAGGCCGAAACATTTTAAGGGGCGGCAAAATTTGGGAATTTTTTTTTTTAAGTTTTTTATTTCACTTCAAACATTATTTTCTTTTCTGTTAATTCGATGCAAGTCGAGAAGGAATCCGTGTCTGAAATTCGGAAAAGGAAAACGCTAAAAAAGTAAGTCCCGAATCACAATCAGCTAAAAACCTTTCAAACCCAAGCTTTCAAATTAATTCTTAAGGATTTAGAATTGGGATTACAAAAAAAAAATTTGGCGAAATGTTTGCATGTTTCTGTTCGATCCATGTACTTGTAGAAGATGGTATAGGGACAGTAACGGCTCCATACTGATCGGGGTTTGCCGAACCGCGCAGTACAAAAATTCAAAGTTGGGATGAATAGAGATGATGGGGAAATTCATCGAACAATGGGATGTTGAACAAATGGAAAGGTGGGATGTACTTTGTTGATCTTTTAAAAAATACGTAAAAAAAAAAGAATTACTCTTTAACGAAAATTCTTAATCTTCATGTAGCTGGTTTTCTATGTTCCACTGGTATTTTACAGCAAGTATAGAGAATGGCAAGAGTATCGTAATAATAGAAAGACTAGGGAAAAAAGCTACAGTCTTTTCGATATATATACTTTACTTACACAAAAAGAATAGATAAGACGAAGCATGAATCATAAATTTCATGAATGGCTTCCGCATCACTCTCGATGTGCTGCAAGTCGGCATAAGCATATACATCAAACAGTACAGTGGGAAAAGCAATGCAATTTTAGCGATAATAGCGAATTGCCCCAAGTATGTTTTCCGCCGGAATCCAGGAACTCCTTCGTACCATATAGACGAAAGCAATTGCTGTATGTTTGGATGTGCTACAAACTACAAATAAAAACACCATTAGTTGTTACGAATTTACCTAATTTGGAAATAATCAGGATACCTTTTTCTGTTTATACTGAATAGCTTGCAGAAGCCGCGCCAAATTCATTCGATCGCCAACCTCATAGGGCGGAGCATCCGGGTCATAGTTTAATATGATGGCCAGTTCTTGTGAGCTTCGTGTCTGACCCAGTAAGTTTACAGCAAAATTTTGGCATTGTCTACGAAGCTCCATGTATTCGGCTTTGCTTTCCTGGTGGTTGAAAAAAGAAAAACCACATTTCATCCTTCTCATAAATTAATTGGATTTCATTCATACATATTTAGGATTTGCTATGAAATTTCTTCATGCGCGAAAATTATATTACTCACCTGTTCTGTGAAGGCCAGATTTCTTAGTTCCCACGACAATTGAAATGCTGTCAGTATTGGATCGTTTGATGTGAGCGCAATTAGTGAGGGACTCGCAAGTGCTCGATAAATATTTACCCTCGACAGGGAATGTCTTAATGAGTCCTCCGACGACAGACGTATACAATCATCGCATCCACATCTGAAACATCATCCGAAATTAGAATCCGTTTGGAGAGAACGTCACAGCATATAACCGTTTCACACGAAAATACATACTACTAAACAGACAGGCAGACATACTTAATATCATGAGGAACAGGAAGGGCTGCACCACGATCCAACAAAATTTTTAGAATTTCATAATTATTTCGGTGTGCAGCCAATACGAGTGGTGTGATATCGGGTGTAAACATAGCCGTGTTTATGTCAACCTTTTGCCAGCTCTGGTTCGAAAACAGCACACGGCACAAAACATCCACATAAATGAGAAGAGCAAACGTGCAAAAGTGAAAAAGGTAAAATGGAAAATCACAAATGTTTCCAATCGTTCTTCTCTTTTTTTGTATGAACAAGTCTACATTCTACCTACGTATAGTTCGCCCTCATTATGTATTAATTCTTCATGTTCCAGCAATAATTCCACAGCCTCGACAAATTCCGCATTTATAGCCTGCAGGAGTGCGTCCTTTGTATCGACTCCCATTATAACAAGGAGTTCCACCATTTCTAGATTTTCGCCGTCTATGGCCAAAGTAAGAGCGCGTCGTCCAAGGGGATCCATACAATTTATGTTCATATGATGGCGTCGATGGGCTTTTTGTAACATCCTGAAATTATAAACGTGAGATTATAAGCTATGGATTGAATATGATTTCAAAATAAATTGAATTTGCAAAAATACTGAAAAAGTTTTTAATATACCATTAAAATAAAACAGTTACAAAAATATAATACAATTTTTCAGATTTTTATAAATAAACATACAAAAACAAATTAATCTGAAAATTAATCAAAGATGAACGCATATATTACATGAAGTATTTCCCATTATTAGCACAAACTTATTAGTTCCTTCTTTAACATTCACCGTCCACATCTAGCTTATAGACAATAGCTGGCAAAGGAAAGCTATCTGCTATCTTTCTTTTCCATGTATTCATCCTCCTAATGATGTACAAGATATTATG
Source organism: Microchrysa polita (assembly GCA_949715475.1). Lineage (NCBI taxonomy): Eukaryota > Metazoa > Arthropoda > Insecta > Diptera > Stratiomyidae > Microchrysa > Microchrysa polita. The sequence continues at coordinate 123,823,266 of OX454415.1, read as the reverse complement.
TATGTTCTCCGGAAAATTCCGAAATAAAAGAAAAAACTTTGTTAGTTTGCTCGTTTGTTTGCCGCTCCCTTAGAACGTTACGAAATCCGTCGGCAAACACCGAGAAAAAAGTTGTGTATAGAAGGCACAAAGAGCTCCGGTGGGAGAACTCTAAATAAATTGCGGAAGTACGTTCCGAACAATATATCCTGACACGGTTTGTAGGAAAACTATTATCGCACTGGACAGGAAGGAAGAGGAAAGGTTGGTCATAATTTCTAAAAGGCAAAAAACTACGGGAAATATGAGATACAGAGCATGAATACTGGAGTGTGTGAAATAAAAGATATAAGTGCGTCGACTTGATGGTATAGAAACTATTGTGTAGAACATACATACTGCCATCATTTAAGATGTAATAGAATATAATTAACAAAGTTCAAATGAATTCTCGTCTATTCTTCAATAGAAAAGGAGGACATTTGTATTCTCATAACAAGAAAAAACGGCTAAACTGAATATTGTACCAAATTAGGTAGAGCAACTTATATTATTATTAATGTCATGTTACGCTCTCGGTTTTCACCGAAACCGAAATGATTTATTGACATAGTAAAAGTCGACAGCTGTAGCCCTCTCTTCGTCACGTCATGTCAGAATATTTTCAAAAACATAATATTTCAAAATTCATGAAACCATCCATATCTTATTTACATGCCAAATGATATGCCTAAATTGTCTAAATTTATCCAAACAAAATAAAATTTATTCCATTTACGAATACGAAGCGACATTTCGTTTTTTTTTACCTTCTGACATTGGCCAAATCTCCACGCTCCACGGCAATCATGTATTTCTTTTCCTCGAGAGTAAGAGGCGGAGGAAGACTAAGTGGCGGCATACCTCCTCCAAAATTCGCCTTCTCGGGAACAGGAGTCGGGCAGTCAATTTGAAGGCCAACCTGCAAGAAAAAAACGATAGAAAAAGAAATCAATGAATAGAAAATCAAATAACGTAAAGCAGATTGTTGCGTGTAAGGTGAATAACTAAAATGATTAGGTACGGTATCCTGTTTTTACGATTTATTTATACGAACGGAACGATTCACCCTCGTTGGCACAATGTCTGGAAACAGTCAATAGACGTTATGGAATAGGAAAGGCCCAAAAGTAAAGACTGACGTAAATGTGTATTTTTTCAAGCGTTCTTTAGCTTTTAGTTGGAATTCATTTGAATGTTACTTTGGTTTCGAATATAAAATGATTTAGGTACATACTAACGAAAAAGTCAGAAATTATGTGGTATGTATTTAATGAATGAAATTATCACGTTTAAGGCATAAGATAGCAATTTAAAAGCTATATCTTTTATTGAAAAAGAGCGACCGTTCGTTATTTTAATAAAACATGTTCGTTATTTCCAAAAGCATTGTCGACAGTATCGTTTAATGTACTATTCTACAACAAAATAAAAATCTTCAAAATTAAAAAAAAATTAAAAAATATCCAAGAATAACCCGCTACACATTTTCAGTCTCAGTCTACAAATAAAGTGCTTAGAGTAGAGTAGAGACACCCACTACACCACATACATATGTATGTATGTATGAATTATTCTATTCTACGAAACTTACCCCCGCAGTTGGTCTAAGCGAATCTTTTCCCATTTTGCTCTGATTTTAATGTCTTTATTATTTGCAGAAAATAAACAGTATCAAAAATCCCTTGTTATATTGACAAATGGTGAGACTCAGTTTATTGTTTCCATTTAGTTGTCAAATATATGTTGTTGCTCGTTTCTTGAAGAACAACTGTAAATACAAAAATTAAAAACACATTAATTGGTTTTTGTTTAAAAGGTCTTTATGTGTAGTCTTTACAAATGATTAGAAAATTATATCGCAAATTCCAAATACTTGTTAACTCAAAACACAAAGCTGAAAACGAACACTGCTAAACAATTCATTTCCCTCCGAAAAATCTTGTGAAAATCGCACTACAGGATTTTATTTAGGAAAATATTGCTCCATATCACCGTCGCGATCAGCGCTTCGACCCTACTACTACTATATTTATGATATTATTGTCATTCAATTGATGATCCCTTTTTAAATTTCAAAAGTATTTTTTTTAGATATTTTTGAATTAAACGGTTATTGTGACATTTTCATCTGGAGTGCGTTCCATTTATACGATCTGAATAAAAATAGTTACTCATATTCACTCTCTCCGTGGTTCTTAAATTCCGATAGTTACAAGCTAACAGTTGAGGAATTTCAAAAATCTTCTTTATGATAGGTTATGTGGAATCAAATGTTGGGATTATTAATTATAATTACTTTTTAGGGACTGTCTTTTTCGACCCTAAAATTTATTGATTTCGATGAGTATAAACACTAATTGTGAATATCATTGAATTTGTTATTCACAGTAATGTTACCAGTTTCTGGTTTGGTAGCATATTTCTCTTTTCGTTGAAATTATTGACCTAATTTTTAAAATTATTTTTTCAAACTCTTTTTTGAATTTAACGGTTATGGTGACATTTGCATCTGGAGCGCATTCCTTTTATACGTTCCCCTGAGTGCTCTTTTACAATGCTCACAACTCTGACGTCAGCGATAACTACGCAGCTACAACTACGAGTGAATTAAGGAACGCACTCCCTTCTCAAACTGTGACGGTAGTCTGAGATAACTACAAGTACGACAACGAGTGATTAATGGAACGCGCTCCTGTCCTCTGCTCTCTGAACATTGGCTGTTTTCAGAAATTACTCTGGAACGCACTCCCGGCGTACTAAGTGCGGTACTCTATCCTATGTAGAATACAGAAAGTACTTTGTTTTAATTTTATTTACAAAAAAAAACTAACTTTTTAGGTCATTGCGTCACTGGCTATACACATGGGCATACACAGCAAAGAAAAATCGGAGTGATTTTCACTCCGAATCGGTGTCGAATAGTGTCCATCCGAATTGGATAGAATTGTCATAAAACTCGATGCAAGTGTGGCTAAAGTAACTAAACGGATGTAATAGCTTTACTAGAAAAAGTAATCTGATTTTATCCTTTTGGTGTAATAATTTGAACTCAAAAGAGTACTTTCAATTACACCAGAAAGAGTCATTCTTGAATTTTTGGGATAAAAAAAACACAATTTTCACAGGGAAAGAACTCATAAATGAGTTTTGTCTAACCTCTCTATAGGTGGCCGTTTACCTCTTTACGGTTTCAAATTGCATAATAAATTACCTATACCTACAGTGGGATTCGGTCCCGGGCCCTATAATTTGTAGATGAACACTCTACCTCAGGGGTGTCAAACTCAAACCATGCCCCGGGCCAAATATCACTGTCTTCAGGTTTAAGCGGGCCGCATGGTAAACATTTCCCAAATGGCAAATTTTTATTTTCGTATTTTAACCATAACAAGATTCCTATTGAAATATGACAATAAATCAGAGTCCCCAACGACCTCGGCATTAATCCTTTAGAAACGCCATCTTTTGAAAATGTTTTTCAAACTAATTTAGAAACTTCAGACAGTTTAAAGATCAAATCATCGAAGTTTGGTTAATCGATCAGTAACCATACTTTGTGGATTAATTTATGTTCAATTTTGGACAGCTGATCAGAACATTGTATAGCATCGGTCATCCAACATTCCAAGATTTCCTTGCCACTTAAAATTGTTAGGTTGACATAAATGAAGTGCGGATACAAAGGTGAAAAAATATATAAACATTTGTTTCTGATGTGGTGTGAAACAAACGCATGCTCCAGTAAAGCTAAAGCTAATAAGCTAAAGGGCAACAAAAAATGGGTAATTGACTGAAGTTATTATGTTTACAAATTCCACATCCAGGTGATTTTCTCACCAAATACAAATTTTCGGAGTCAATCAAGTTCTTAAATAAATCTCAACTCAAGATGTTATTGTTCAATTACCTAAAAGATGCGAACACGAAATCTAATGCAACCGTGATAGAAACCAACAACTTTTTTATTTACCGAATTTCGGGACAAAAGAATTTCAGAAAGCAAATTGTTAGTAGAACTTATATATAATTTCTAAAATACCTAAGCTTGCATAAGCCACCGAAGCCCGCACACATTCTCAAATTACGCTCGTAACCGTTTGTTCGCCGGCAGCTACGTTTGTTGCCCTTAATAATTTAATAATAGCAACTTTAAAATTCTGTGTGTGAACTTAGCCCGCCGTCGTTGTTTTGTGTGTTTGTTCGTGCTGGAAACGTGAGGATTCAGGGGTAATTAAAAAAAAACAGAAGACGAGACACAAACCATTGCGTAAAATAAAGCGAATTTTGGTTACACTGCTCTCCACCAGAAAGCACACAGTGTTTATTATATGTATGGTTTGTGTCTAGTCTTCTGTTTTTCCTTAATTACTCCTGAATCCTTGTGTTTTCAGGACGAACAAACGCCCAAAACAACGAACAAACGTCTGGCTTTCGATTGATACCAAATTTATATTTATCCGGCCATATTTAACGATGGCGGGCTAAGTTCACACACCGAATTTTAAAATTGCTATTACTAAGCAATTAGAGACGAACAAACGATAATAATTGACGAACATTCACGAACAAACGTAGCCGCCGGCGAACAAACGGTTACGAGCGTAATTTGAGAATGTGTGCGGGCTAACTTCATATAAAGTACACCAACCAGACTAACTGATGAAGTTGGCTGTGTGAAGTTAGCCAGTCATTTTTTTGAAATTAGGTCCTTTTGCTCGGTGAACCGTTTGTTCTACAGCGGCTACGTTTGTTCTTGATTGTTCGCCAATTAATATCGTTTGTTCTTCTCTAATTATTTAATTATAGCAACTTTAAAATTGAGAGTGTGAACTTAGCCAGTCATTTTTAAATATGGGTCGGAAACGTATATGTTTGGTATCAATCGAAAGCCAGACGTTTGTTCATTTTGTAGGGCGTTTGTTCATCCTGGAAACGGAAGGATACAGGAATTATTAAGGAAAAAGGGATTAGTTGTGACGCCATCTACACTCGACTAGCGAAAACGAGACACAAATGTGTAGGAGTTCATAGTACGACCATTGACCACACCTAACCGATTGGCGCTGCTACCATCAAATTCAAAATGTCAAATACACTGTATGAATTTCACAATTGAGTCGCCATTGTTAAATACATCAGACGTAAACTTTTAGCTCTGTGTTTTAATTAATATCGTGGTTTTCAAGTGCTAGCATCCTGCCCTCTTATTGACAATTACTTTAGCGGCATCACTGCCATCTAGATAGACAGGCCGAACTGCAGAAATTTGTTCGTCTACAAGTGGACAAAGTGCGTTCGTGACCAGTGACAGTTGACATTTGTAAAGCCCACAACCTCCAGTGCTTCTGAACTCAAAAGTTTAAATATGCCGAGCATTTATTACGAAACAAAGGTTATGGTTTGCTTTAATGTGTTTTTGATGTACAAGTGGTAAAATAGTATACATCAACATCGTACTTACCATATTTATCTCAAAAATCAACGCACTGGCATGTGAATATCATAGCAAGTCACACGAAATGACAGGCTGACAGCCACTGATATTTGGATTGTGGACAATTTGTGGATTGTACTGAGCGGTACTTTGGCAGTACTAAGCGCGGACCATGACCAACCATGGCACTACTAGTGTTGCATGACCACTGACAGATCAGCTGATAATCCGGCCTGTCTATCTAGATGGCAGTGGCGGCATCCATTGCCACTAAAATATCAAATCATTTTCGCTAGTCGGGTGTAGATGGCTTCACAACTAATCCCTTTTTCCTTAATAATTCCTGTATCCTTCCGTTTCCAGGATGAACAAACGCCCTACAAAATGAACAAACGTCTGGCTTTCGATTGATACCAAACCTATACCTTTCCGACCCATATTTAAAAATGACTGGCTAAGTTCACACTCACAATTTTAAAGTTGCTATAATTAAATAATTAGAGAAGAACAAACGATATTAATTGGCGAACAATCAAGAACAAACGTAGCCGCTGTAGAACAAACGGTTCACCGAGCAAAAAGACCTAATTTCAAAAAAATGACTGGCTAACTTCACTCAGCCGATGAAGTTTGTAATTTATACAACATGTGACATCGTTCATCCATCAAATTCATTCCGATCGGAGGATACAAAATACCAAAATCGGATGCCATTAGCACAATGAGTCCCCATCATAATAACTCGATGTAACATTTTACGGTACCGATAGGAGGTGTAATACAGAATACCAAATTGGTTTATATTTACAATATGTCCGTAAAAAGTTTTGATTTAGGGTTTTCGTCAGTTTCGGATTCTTTTCCAATAAAACCCCTGATGGCGGTGTCATTTTCAAGATGTTTACTTCGAAATAATTTTGCGTTTTCATCCTAACGGATTCTCTTGATAAAGTACCCTGCATATTTTTTGCTGTGTAGCCAGATGGGGTCAGGAAGGGGCTCTTGCTACCTCCTGGCCGATGATTACGATGAAAAAAATTCTTACTACTGTATTATACTCTATAAAGAAAATTCCAGCATTTCCAGTGTTTTTTCAAAGAAATGTTATTCGCTGATTGCAGCCAATTACTCACGCGTGGGAATATGTAATGTCAATCGAAATGTTTTGTCAAGCAACAGCGGATGTTTTTAACTAACTTTGCAATATAATAATTTCAGTTCAAACACAAATGATAAACTTCTTTACACACCATTTTTCCTAATTTAGATAGTTTTGTCTTAATAGAAAATATAACTCGCTACACTACACTATATAATTTTCGTAAACAACTCCCTTGCACAGCAACACCCCAAAATAGTTCAACTGTTAAAATGACTACTTAGACAAGGTGAACCAATAAATATCCTATAAAGCCCCTCCACTAATAGTCTAAGAAAAATGGCATATTTGGTCGGCAAAAATGCTACATCGGAAATTTTTTTGGATTATGGTTGGGGATGGTCCCCAGAATTTGGCATTAAAAGACAACTTTGTTCTACAGTTTATAAAATTAGTAGTACATACGTAGAACAAACTCCTGATTGGTCACTTTGTATGGGAGACACCCTTAGTTTTTATCCGAATGAGCTAATTTTTGGTGGATGGGGTGACTATGACCTCCAATTGCAACAAACCAAAATTTAGCACTCTGTTCCAATTTTGGGGGGAGTTATGGATATGCCGTTTTGACAAATTTAAATGGGGGGTAATGGGGATCCTTGACCGGAGCGACTCAATGTTTACTTTAAAATGATCTTGAACTTATTGTGAATACTTATACCAAAATTTTACGGCTGAGCTAGCATTCTTTCAAAAGATATGGAGCTTTTAAAAAAGGTCTAAATTGAAAATATTATAATTTATTTTCTAGTCTAACGCCGAAATATTCAATTAAATTCTAATGTGTTATATATCATTGCAAAGATATTTTTATGTAGTTTTTTTTTTGTCCTCAGACCATTTTTCTGTATCTCTAACCGTTTTTGTAATGATCGCAAACAAACGAAAAAATGCCCCCCTTTCCCCCTTTTTTAAAGGTTGCGGACCCCTAATCGGTTAGGACTTTTTATGCCATCATCTGGGGACCATCCCCAACCATAATAAAAAAAATTTCCGATGTAGGATTTTTGCCGTTCGGTGGCCATATTTTGGCTCAATTTTCTTAGACTATAACGCTTAGTTGATCCATCAATTAACTTTATTAATCCAATAAATAATTAAACGTAAACACTAGTCTATGCCGGCCGCAGGCACAATATAAACATTCTATGGTCATGAATGTCTGAATTAATTTCAGTACATCATCTCCCGGAATTCACTTCTAATGAATATAATGACGTCACATTATGTTACGCCATCATTCTTTTTCGATTCGTACTTTTCTATTTTTTTTTAATTTTACCTTTCTTCTATTTTGCGTGCTAAATCAGTTGGAATCGTGGCAAAAACGATGATGAAAAGTTTCTTTTATGATTCGATTCCTGCATGTAGAGAAGAAGAAGGTGTACATCCACACAGCACAGATGTATAACATCGAATTACCAATAAATGTAATTTGATTTCATAATGAGCCACGAGCTAGCCGCTAGCTTCTTCTATTTAGCGTGAATATACCTTGAATTTTTGACCTGTCTATATGCCACAAGAAAAAAAAATGTTTTTTGGAAAAATATTCCCGACGAGAAGAAAAACAATTTGCTCAGCAAGCTTTTCCGACTTAGGTACTCATTCGTATTGTGAAAATTTTTCATTTCTGCCAAGAACGTGATGGATCAATAAACAATGGTAGCAACGAAGCATTGCTGAGATTATTCTTTAACGCAAATAAACAAGATTCCGACAGCTCTTCTTCAGGATATTGGAACATGAATCAATTTTTTTGAACATACATACATATGAGAAAATTAATGGAAGTGAAGATTATTGCCAATTGTAAATTTTGTTTAAATGTATTTTAAATGCCCATTTGTAGATTGAAAGTCTCTAGATTGTTTTGGTAACATACATATTCGGAATAGAATTTATCAGAGTTGTTTCAGTGCTGAATCATAGTATGCCATATGACCTATTTTTTTCGGAGACATAGATTTTAATAAAAATAATTGTTAACTTCCGGGAAGGTTATTTTTATTTTTTTTATTTCGTTTTAGGGTAATGGCATATTAACAGAAAAAATAAATACGACTTTTACACAACATGATTAGATTGCACAGAAAGAATCCACACATGTTATAGAACAGGCATGAAAATGCTGTAGATGTAACATATAGTGAGGCCTAAAGGACCGATATAAAAAAACACTCTAACCTGTCTTATTGACATCACCATGATTTTTGGAAAAGCTACTTCGACGAATATTTACACTCAAACCTGCTTATTGACATCACCTTGATTTTTGGAAAAGCTATTTCGACGAATATTTACATGGTGATTCGATCCCTATATAACACTGATATTTTTTTTCACCCGAATATTTTATCATTCCTATAGATAATTGCGCCTATGATATACGCAAACGATATCAAATATGTAGATTGATTCTCAACATAGCTTCAAACGAAAAGAGAGTTGATCAGCTGCATATGAAGATATTTAAATACTAGTCATTCATAGTTGAACTTTCTTTCTTTCTCAACCTTAATCCTACAAACGGGGATTGTACAAATATAGACCATAGACTAAGGTCCCATAAAAAAAAAAAAGGCACGACAGTCATTGGACTAAGGCCGCAGATGTGTTAGTGACATCCAATTTCCAAAATCTTAACTGCTTTTTTGTTGAGGTATTGGGATCAACAGCACGCTCAGCAATGTTATTTATTTATTTATTTATTTACTCGTTTAAAATCTGAGTGAGATCATAGTCCGTCACATGGGTCGTGAGTTCGAAAAACACCATGAACTGAATTGGTTCACGGTGAGACTCGAACCTATGACCCGGAGGTGTGCACACTAACCACAACACCAACCAGACTACACTAGACCAGACTTACGAGGGTAGTCTGATAAGTACCCAGCCTCCCCGCCTGATGGTTTCAGTATTGCAAGAGCAATTTACTATCGTGTAGTACATTCTTCTAGACGGCAACTGTCCAAATTTCAGCCGGATCAGACTCGTAGTTTTGCTTTGGCCGCGTGTGAAAGCTGGAGTGTCCGCCGATTTTAGAAAAATGGAAAAAGAGTAATATCGGTCGGTGATTCGATTCTTGTTTTTGGAAGGCAAATCGCGCAGCGAAATCAAAGAGCGTTTGGACGCTGTGTACGGTGACTCTTCTCCTTCGATGGCGACAGTCAAAAATTGATTTATCGAGTTTTAACGTGGTCGCACGTCGGTTTTTGATGAGCCACGTCCAGGTGCCTCGAAAACGGTTAGCACGCAGGATAACGTGACAAAAATCCACGATCCGATTGAAGGTGCGAGAGATACCTGAGACAGTAGGAATTTCAAAAGATCACGTGGGTCATATCCTGCATGAAATTTTGGGGATGAGAAAGCTGTCGGCGCGATGGGTGCCGTGTTTGCTCACTCCAGACAACAAGCGCAACCGAGAGACCACTTCAAAGCAGTGTTTGACTCTGTTTAAGCGCAATCCGAAGGAGTTTCTGCGTCGTTTCGTGACAGTCGACAAAACTTGGATACACTGGTACACACCAGAGACCAAGAAACCGGCGAACGTGCTCCGAAGAAGGCGAAGACTGTCCCATCGGCCGGAAAGGTGATGTCCAGCCTTTTCTGGGATTCACAAGGTGTGATCCACATCGGCTACCTGCAGAAGGGTAACACGGTCACAGGGCTGTACTATGCCGTTTTTTGAGAATTGTGTTATTTATAGTTTTATTAGCAAATTAAAGAAAATCATTTTTCATATTATTGATTTATAAAATTGTTGCACGAGGGCAAAATTTATTGTTGCTGATAGGTGTGTGCTCTGTGGCCGTGATCGTTCGGTCGCCACTCTGTGAAATAGACACTCATAGAGAAACAAGTTTCCAAACTCGGCACGACTCGTCGCAAGTTTATTATTCAAAAGAAGATGATAAGAAATATTCTTATCGTGGAATAATAAACTAACAATGCGACTAGGAAGTGGTATGGCTGACAACCATATCACACTCCAAATTCAGTTGTCTTTGTAACGTTGATGACTACACACGGCAGTGATCAACGCACCATGCTCCACTAGGAGTTACGGTAATGAAGAGAGATAGGTGTGTATATTACTGTTTGAGTTGCTACGGAGGTGTCCTTTAAGTTAAGGTTGAGAAATATTTTGTCGATTCGAATTAATTTAAATTTAACGCAAATGATTACCTTCGGTTAGCCGTACATGGAAGAATAATCCACTTAAAAATGCTAAAACCTTATCACTTCGAAAGTTCGTTAAGTTAATTTTTCACTCTGTTCACATCACGATTGGGCAGCTTCCTTTAACCAAATGTATGAAATCGCTGCCTTCTAATATTGCAGGGGATAACTTAGTTCGTACTTTAACTTATATAATCAAGATTTAGATAAATAATAAATCGAACAAAACAGTTGAAACTTAAGCAGGGGACACTAAAAATCCAAGCACGTTATTTTTCCACGAAAACAACCAATACACACAACTTCTTGCGGCAAGAACAAATCACTTCATAATACAAATGACGACGACCAAAATTAATATACCTAATAAAAAAAAAAACGAATGATTTTTGATAATTTATAAAATTAACAAAATACTGAAATCCACCACAATATAAATGTACGAGTCCCGATTAACACTTAACTCGAAATTGTTGTTCTCGCATCCTTTATAAGAAATAATATTTTATACACATTTGTAGTGATCTTAACTATTTCCTTGCTGAAAGTACACTGCAATGCAATATGTACATAAATCTTGAAGAACTTAACTTGGGAAATGAAAATTGGATGTGGAAGGTTTTCCAAGACTCCATGAAATCGTCTAATTTTTCCAATGATGCCAAAAAGCTCTCTTCGCACATAATTTTACACATTGAATGATCGATATTTGATTGGAATTGTGAGAAATAATATTTTTGATCTTGAGTGTATGCAAACAAAAGGAACACAATGAGTGATCATTCGGCATAGCTACTATACGAATATGTGCGAGTATTACTCCAAAAAATTTTCCGGGCTTTTCTGGTATTTGCTTTTGTGTTTTGACGTGCTAGCTGCTTTAGCGAAGAAAGACCGGAAGTGATCGAAAATAAGTTTTTTCAAATTGTGAATTTCAGGATGCTTTAGAAAATATGTAGGTATACATAACAGTAAAAGGTAAAGGTTACAAGAGGGAGTATAGAAATAAGCGATGCTATTTCGGTTCAGGATTTTATTAGGATGTTTAAACGGATTTTTTATTATTATTTACTAGCGTAATGTGACCAGGTTATATAAAAAAAGATTTACACCTAAAATGAATCATCGATCTTCCTTCAAAATACAAATTTTCTTGATAATGATTTTTACGAAAAAAAAAGTATTTCAAACCCTAACAGTCATGACTCACAAAGGTATTGAGGTGAAAACCTAGTTGGCAGAACCGTATAAACATTTTTTTTAACGAAAGGGACAATTCGAGAAAAGAGATTTGTAAGGACATACACTGCGAATCCTTGGATTTAAGTCCATGGATTTTCTTGCATTTTAATTATAATTTTCGTTCTGTCAAATGAGCCCATCCGAATTCGGACAGCCGAAAATCCATTAAAATCTAAAATTCGAGGCTGTTATCCGGCCTAGCACCATTGTTTCTCAGATCGGTTCATTCATCCCCTGGGTCTGGCAAAAGTTAAAGCCACCTCTGGTTTTTATTATCGAACAGCCCTTTGTGATTGTGCAGAGTCGATTGATAAATTATTATCGACCTTTTACTTGATGATTTGTAGCATGTTTTTAAAGCTGAATTCACTCATGACTTCCATACTAATTTTGGATTTGCTTTCATTTTCACTATGGGGAAAATGGGTGTTTCGCTAAGTTGACGTCAACTCAGCGAAACAACTAACAAGGATTTAATCGGGACCTTAGAGAAAGCATAGCACCCCATGCCATGCGTTAGTCCAGAGTGGCTATGTGATCACACAACCCACATGTGTTTGACTCCAAATCTATTACACTACACTCCACGAAATAATTAAAACGTCAAAATATTGTCGATGCAATTATTAACCCTTCTGTCGCCGCCTACGAGCGAGGTTTAGCTGAATCTTCTGTAAAATTAATTTTATTTTTTGAAGAGGTCTAATTTTAGTTCTAGACACAGTTTACATACTATGGCTTACAATGATACGCCGTTTTCTTTTCGTTTCTTTAGACATAGTTTATATTTCGCCGAACGTTTGAACGCATTTGTGGCCGTCAGTCCCTCTGAAATATATGGCAAGGGGTGGAAAATATTGTTGAACGATATTTTTCATCACGATATAGTACCAATGGTCTGTCTAGGTCTATGTGCCAATCGAAGGGTTAATAATCACGTTGGCTTTTTGAGAGAGTAATAAATATTACACGGATTTTATATTCTCAATTGTAAACAAAAAATTGACATTTGAATAAAATTTTCACACATACTATGAAAAGCAATAGTGTGAAAACGGTGCCATTTTTATTTTCTGATGCCCACTCTGGACTAACGCATGCTTTCTCTAAGATCGGGACCTATACCGACATCTACCGATATTTTGTTGTGAATTAGTTTTGGAAAAATAGAATTTGTCGCTATTCATTTTCATCGGGATAATTGATGTTTCGCTAAGTTAATATCAACTGTGAAAAAATAAGGTTGTCCCCTTTCGCTATATCTGCGGGGAATTCGGTTTTCCACATTGCGACGCGACGTCACCATGACAGAGATATAACTTTTCCTGATATTCTCAAATCGATGAGTAGGTAAGTATCTGATTATTGGCCGCTAAATTGATACGAATTATTTGTGAAATTAATTATTTTGTCGCGCTTCACTATCCGCGGAAAAAATGTTGTTTCTCGTTTTGTGACACGACCATGACAGAAAATCAATCGCGGACCGAAGGTGTTCCGTGAACGGCTCGGAGGTGGTCCGCAGAATAATGTAGAAAATACTTACAAAGGTGTAATATGAATTTCTTCGTGATTTAATCAAAATTAAACTATTTTTGAAGAACAATTGTTTTCTGTAATACGTATTTGCTTCTAGACAAGCTAGATTTTGGAAATAGACCTATTACAGGAGTCCCAAAATTCTGTAGCTGGTCCGCATTGCAACAACGACTTTCGATTTTTTACTTACATACTCGTATATTTAACCGAACATTTTTTGTTGTCAAAGGTAGTTTGAATTTTTTTTTATTGATGAATGTTGTTGTTACACAACGGTTTTGTTTCGCCGGGAACGTTGCTATTCTTCGAAGTCGTGTTGTGTTGCCTCGATAGCTGAACCCAAATGAAAAAGCCCAAAATTGTAGTCTAACCAATATATTTCGGGCAACAGCCCATCTTCAGGGTTTAGTTTTCTATAAAAACAATACAAAATTGTTTGGGCATATAAAACAAAATTACGTACTAATAAATTAAATTACCAATTAATATTCAAAAAGTGGACAAATTACAGAAGTTGTGACAATGATGGAAGACAAAGAACTAATTACAATGTCAAAATTTGCATATGTTATGTGTCAAATGATTATAAAAAATATCACAGGGTGTTGTTGTGTCAAGCAAATCAAAATATCACAGGTGTAATGATGGACTTTAACGTACATGTAACAAGAAATAAAAACGAACTAGAACTAGTCAACATTCATCTTAATCAAGTTATAATAAGAATTAGTAAAGTCCTTCTTATCCGTTTTAAAGTTGCATGCGTGATCTTCATATCTGATGATTTGATTTGTCTCATGAATTTGTAGTTTCGTTTTATTGGGATGTGATTTTAAAATTTTCGCATTGTCAAAGTCGAAGGAGTGTTTACTTGTAATGGCGTGTTTCGCTAGTGCTGATAGATTATTATTCAAAGATTTCTTGGAGTCATACTTATGTTGCGATATACGCATACCTAATTTTTGAATTTTTTCTCCAATGTAAGTTTTATCGCAATCCGAGCAATCAATTTTATATACAACTCCTGATTTTTCGCCTTTTGGTAACGGAGTCTTTAATTTTCCAAACATATTTGAATTTTTGTGTTGAGGTCTCATAGAAATGTTCAACTCCGGAATAAAATATTCACAAGATCTAGAAATCGCTTCACTCAATTTGGGTACGTAAACCAGAGATGAGAATTGCTTAGGAGTGTCTTTGTCTTCCATCATTGTCACAACTTCTGTAATTTGTCCACTTTTTGAATATTAATTGGTAATTTAATTTATTATTATGTAATTTTGTTTTATATGCCCAAAATTTTGTATTGTTTTTATAGAAAACTAAACCCTGAAGATGGGCTGTTGCCCGAAATATATTGGTTAGACTACAATTTTGGGCTTTTTCATTTGGGTTCAGCTATCGAGGCAACACAACACGACTTCGAAGTAGTTTGAATTGTTCTATTAATGAACTGTCCTTGTCCTTATTTCCTAGAATATGAATTCAATGAAACACTATCTTTGAGCTCAATTACAATCCTTTTTTTCGCGAAGCTTAATACGATAAATTTAAAAATCACAGCAGGTTAGAATTGAAAAACTCGGTACTTCCGTATATTGTTCGGCTTTGGGTGTCTTATTTCCAAAAAAGGAAAAAAACTGAAGTTGTAATTTAATGTTGGTACTAAAATGCCTTATCAAAGTAGAAAGAGTTTTTTATCATTTAATTTCATCGAATTACTATGAGGAATATTGAAATGTTTTTTGAATAGATATGAGGGGCGCTTATATCACAAAATCGTTAACGATGCCTGCAAAGATAATGACAACCGTTGCGAGAGATTGTTTGGGGGCGTTATATTGGTGTTTATTCGCCAATTCATACAGTCACTAAAAAATATGAACCTACTACTTTTTTCCAGAGAACAACAAGTAGTAGGAAAGTAGAAAAGGACGAACACATTAGAGAGATTGAATGTGGGTTCGGGTTCAGGTAAAATATTGAGGTTTACCACGAAATTTTTTTTAATTTTAAAGAATTTACAGAGTCTAACAAACCTAAAGAATGTAGAAAAATAAAAGAGTATCGACCCTAACGGAAACATATTGAAAAAAGGAACAAAACCGTGCCCTATTATTACATTCCAGAAACTTTTCAATCCACTCACCCTAATGGTAGTCCGTTGCTATTCACTTTCAGAATAAGTGGTCAGCCGACATTTGCGAGTTGTGAGATAGAGATTTAAGATAGTAACTTATGCGGTAAAGTGGTTCAAATGCTAGGACACAGCAACTTTTACAAGAATTAAAAAAAAATACTCGTACGCTTTGCGGAACACTTAGTATTAACCTTGTAAATCGTGGCAATATGCCTGAACGAATTCCTCGAGTTTTTCTTGAAGAAACCACTAGGACTATGAATAGGCTATTTAAACTATTTACTAAGAACCACATACATATACATAGCTGCGCAGTGGCGCAACCACGTTAGGGGCTAAGGGGGCTAAAGCCTCTCACAGACCCATCGAAATAGGGGGAGAACAAAACACAAATTGAAAACAAGGTGTATAAAACAATCCTCACATTTGCAAATTTTTGTAGAAAATGTCCTTTTGCGCCAACATTTTTACAAAATTTGTGAGCCTCGTATTAGCAAAATTTCGTCGAAAAATTGGTCTCAAAAATTTTTCAAAAAATTCATACCAAAATTTACCTTGAAATTTACCACTATGTATTTTTAACAAAAAAAAACAGAAATTTGTTCAAAATTTTGCTAATGCTAAGCAAGCCTCACATTTCCAAAATTTTTGAAGGGCTGCAGCTTGCCTTTTTTCTAGTAATTGGATTACCTAGCTTTAAAAAAATCATTGTACTAATATTCCCTTGTAACACAAATTTAAACTGGATACAAGCGTTCAATTTTTTTTTTTTTGAGATTTTAATGTAACATAACGAGCCATTGTTGCAGCAAGTCATAAATTTAGATTCGATATAAGATTCGATAAGATAATATTCCCTGCCTTGGAGTCATTAATAATATTTAAAAAAAAATATTAGCTTCAGCCCCGTTTTTCTATTTTGCTCGTGTGTCGTAATCCTAGAAATCAATCCGTCCTAAAGGATTTCTATGAAGCGCAAATTACGGAATTTTTGGTTCTGCATAATAAGTCCTTCCCGAAAGTCCGTGAGAATCAGGAATATGGAAGTTGTAATGTATTTGTGTGAATGCAACGGGACCAAGAAACACCACCGTATAGCTGGAATGCTGAAAAATAGCATCATGCAACTTACAACAACAGTCTCAATTGTTCGGTAATATCGATGGCCTTAGCCCCCTCCAGGACAAGATCCTAGTTGCGCCACTGTAACTGTAGATATTTACTACATACCTAATGTGTATCAGAGTCGTCAACCTATAAACCTAATTCAATGACCGTTAAAGCTCCGGGGTGCCGATATAAGAAATTATTCCGGTGTAATTCTTAATTGGATTGAAATACATATATTAGTGCACGTACGTACGGATTTCACTTTTAGAATCGACATTTGTAGGCTGCCTAGATGTCACATCAAAGCTTACAGAATATTATGTACACACTACTACAAATAGAAGCAGACAATTCATATGTATGGATATGTTTCAATATGACTGCAGGCTTTTGTAAGAAAAAAAAATGTTTACAGCTTATATTGAATCATCGATTATGATCCCTGTAGAAATAGGCTGCGAGTGGGAGACAGGGACGTAGCCAGGGGAGGGGTCCTAGTGGTTTTGAATGGGCTTTGAAATTTCAGTGACGACATGAAACATGGACACTGTAATAAGTTACCATCGGGATTCTTTCTATGAAGATTCCTTCCCATAATTTACTCTTTGCTATAGTTGAAATACAAGGTGGCAAGAGCATTCAGTTCTAAGTCGGTTCTCTTCGTTTCTCTCTCGTTTGACTGAATTGATTTGCTCGGTATTGCAAATTTGATGCAATTTGATCTAACGAATAAAAAACATTAAATTCATGTTTAACCATTTCCATAAAATTTGGACTTGTATTCGGCCTACGACGAGGGTAACTACATTCATATGCATAGATTTTATGTCATTTTCAATTAATGGCCGTTACTTAAAAATTAATGATTCACTTTAGTTCGTTCGATATGTTCATTGAAAGATTCCATCGGTTATTTCATTGTGTGTGGTTTATTTCAACAAAATCGCTAATCCATGAACGCCTCGGGAAAAAAATCGACTGAGTGTGACATATGGTAATTGAGTAGATCAAGAAGACACCCTTCCTATGAATTGCCGGAACGTGGGTTTGAGGTCGACTGCCACCATGGATGTTTGTGTTTTCTTTATCAAAATGCTCCTATATACGACAGCCGGTTCTTCGATGTGAAGCGCTCTAAAGCTATCCGTTGTCATGTGGATATGAGCTGCCAAAACAATTGAGGCTATTTCCGCAAACGCTTTCGTTGATGAAAAAACAGCATCTCACGTAAGAAATTTTAAAATTTTTTATAAATTTTTGAATCAAATCTTCCGCTTTTCAATCTGTTTAAAGGTTCCCGTGATACGTGAGATCATTATGGTCGGTGCGTTTTTTTCTCTAACGGGTGCAGGACAGAATAGCTCAAATTCCTTACAAATTTAACAGTTCTGTTTTATAAAGAAAAACTCGTAACCAACTTCATTTTCGAATTTGTATGTGAAGTTGTTCTGCCCCGTACTGGATTAGCAGACAAACCGTGTCAAAGTCATGATTTTCGTGACTCTAAATTGTCACGAACTATGCTTTTTTAGAGTTTAAAATAAATGAACGTTACGAATTTTTCGCAGTGTATTAGGCAACCATGTTTCAATTGCGCATGGGTGTCTAAATATGGCTTGTACTGCTATCCGTCTCATAAGGAGAACTGTTGTGGTTCCGTTATTGCCCGTTGTATGGCGGATGGTAAGGTAAGTGTCGCTAGTGTCGATAAAAAAGGAATTCTTCTATCGAGAGCTGATAGCGTAACGTTCCATAAATATTAAGTCAGTGTAATTCGTGAATACATTATTGGTCAAATAAAATAGGTTGAAATCTAGATGATCAATGGAGGCGTGGTTCTTTTGAAAATTGCGAAAGGTTTCATAAAGTCTCAAAAATTTGAAACCACTTTTTTTCTCTTAATAAATGAAGTGACTTTTCCTGTTCGATCGGACAATACTATATCCTCTAGAATCAATACCAAAACTCTAATTTAAAAAAATTTCTTTGCCTAGTATTGAGCGTTGGACCCCTCCCGAAGCCAAATCCTGGCTACGTCCCTGGTGGGAGACATTACAGCCAGAACGGACGATGTAATGCAAAGGCTTTTTTAGCTTGATAAAATTGCGGTGCTGCAAGGAAGAAGATAACGAGCAAAAAATCTGTAATTGCATTGACGAATATCTGCTTGATTTGTTGCGAAACACCTTCGATTGACCCTACAAATTCAGTTGTGGAAAAAGCTATTGTTTGGCCTAGGCGGATCTGGTTGGCTTTGTATTTTTGAGGCTAAAGGTATGTACTGAGTTCACCGAGCGAAAAACTTGCATTTATGTCTCCCGTGAAAACGGTGCCGTGGAGACTTGCTTTTTATTCACTCAACGTAAGATAAATGTTCACTCGCGTTCTGATTGATGGCCGATGACATCTTTTCATTGTGAAATAAAGTGCAACTGCATTATTTTCGCTGGCGAAATGTCAAAAACCGGTGTGGAGACTTTCATGTGAAGTGAGTACCACCAAGCGAATTCGATTTCACGATTATCAAAATTTTGACAGTATTTGCATGGATTTCACGTGAACTGACGATGTTAGTACCTACTTTAACACCTCCACGATCCCAATAATGAATTGTCAGTTTCCGAGTTTAAGTTCTCACTTCTGAATTTGAAATAATCGATATGCAGACACAATTTCTAAAAAAATCCCATATTTGTGCTGCAAACAAATTAATGGTAATAATACTCGTAAGTCGTAAATGATGTTGAAACTTTCAGTTTCCCAAAATCCGAGTCAACAATGTTATTGATTTGGGTATTTGAAATTCGAATTTTGGCCGAGGCACGATGCTCGACTTACAAGTTTACAAAAATTCAATAATTTTGGAAGAAAAATTTTAAAAAATGTGACGACCCATTTCAAAATGTTTAAAATCCTACGGCGAAAACTGAGCAAACATTTATCAATTTATTATAAGAAATGTCTTCTTAATATGTTGAATCTGATCTTCATTAACAACCGTAATCCGTCTTATCGTATTTCTACAATCGCCTCTCGTTTCACTTTCTCTACCAAAATTTAGCTTACTCATTTTTATAAACGCACCCTAATTTCGGTTTCATATCCAAAAATCTTCCGAATATTATCCTAAACAAAATTACACTTAATAAAGCTAAAATTAACTCCCGTTGTATCCGCACAAATTATCCAATAATTAACTTAATTTCGCGCGCGATGACATGCCGTCGGGTAGATAAACTCAAATTCTTTTTCTCCGAAAATACCAACTTATCATCACTCGAGAAATTATTCACGAAAATTTTAAATCTGCACACAGAATCCTTAAGAAGAAAACCATCAAGGACATTGTCCTTGGCTGAAAGTTGTTGGTTTAGGCATCTGCGAAAATTAACTTACAGATTTCAAAAAGTTATCGTTCCCCCATTCATTCCACCAGCTGCTACTTAAAGATGTAAATTTGATGATTTATGACCGGGATACATTTAATTATTCATTATGCGTGAACGGTAACCGGGAGTTTTGCCGCACACTTTTATTTAAATTGGGGAGGTATTGAGAGCACACAAAATTTCGGATTGTCAGATTGATGATATTGAACAAATTTATTTTTGTACATGGGTAATTTTTTGAATTGCACTTTTTTTACTATTTTAAGAAAATTATAACTGAAGCAACAGGAAAGAATCACATCAAAAACTAACACACCAGCATCAGTACTATTTATTATCCTTTTATAAATATGAGCCACCAAGTAGGAATTACAATTCACAATATCCAACAGAAAAGACGGTCGATGAATGTGAAGAGTGCGTCGCGCATATGAGGTCCTGTCGAATTCCCTGCGGGCACAGTTGAATGTTTTAAGCAATATTGCCAATACGGTTCGCACGCGAACAAATGACCGTCGCGAATTGATAGAAAGTACTTATTTGGAATGGTCGTATGGAATTGCTTTTTATACCACATATTGATTTCGGTCCTAATTAAATTATAGTATAAAAATGGGGATTATGTATTTCCGTACGGCGTAGTACACTAGTTTTTCTACTTTGTTTGTATAGGGTGTCCGCTGCATGGATTTTGTCGAAATGTTATTTAGAGAATCTTAGTCTGGTCTGGTGAGAAGGTGAAAATTTTCTAGATTCCGTATGTGAACACATAAGTGATGTATGTAGCTTTCTTCAGCTCGATTTCATTCAAGCGGAAATTTCACCACAATTTGAAATTCCGGGCTTCACTTGACAAATTAATTTTCCAAATCTGCATATTAGTGTTTTTTTTTCAATCAATCATGTCGATATTTTCAGCTTGGAAGAGAGTTTCCTTCCTGAAAGGAATTGATCCTTTACTTCTGTTAGAATCATCTTTCTACACCAAAAGATTGAAATTCTCCGTGCTTATTACACACCCTATACTAGAAGAAGCAATAAAAACTCTTATTATGTACAAAAATGTATGAATGACGCACCATCGAGGGTGGAATGGCATGGCGTGGCCGTTGAAATTCTTGCGTCTATAAATGCTGTAGAACAATTTTCAATTGTTCTCCTCAAGTGTGAAACAGATTTCAGCAAAGTGCATCACAAAGCAAATTCATTTCTTATGTATGTTTTGAGTAAGCACGCCGTAAGCCACTTTTACTATGCAATTCAAATTCTTAAAACGGAAAACATGACCATTAAGTACATATGTATTTCAATTTATTTTGCTTGAATAGTTTGTAAGGCTGGTAATGAATTCATTTTTTTTCAGAGGTGTTGATTGTTTTCTACAATATTTATGTACATATGTACATGCAAAAGTGATATTTAAGAGCAACACATTTTGCAGGGTTTCTCTAACACCTGCTGAGCCTCGAACTTCAAAGAAAACATGAAAACATGACATGTACACTAGTGGTTTTTGACATCAATTTTCTTGACCCAATATCATGAACTTTTATGACAATTATTATTTTTAATATTTGTATTATTTATTATGTATTTTTTTTTTCTACCCAAAAAATGTGAATTTCAGATGTCTAAGCATAATCGTACTCAGAATGTTTTGCTGTATAAGTAATATTTGTGTTGTTTAGAGTGAGTTTATAAATGTTTGGGCAAAAAATGGGATTTGTTTGAGATACAATACTTTCGATGATTTTTTAACAAATTCATAGATGGGTTCATCTCAGCAGAAATGTTCTGATAGACTTTATTCGTCCTTTCGTCCAAATAATTTAAAAATATTTTAATGAATTCAATAAGTCAAATTAGTACAATTAGTCCAAAATCGAAATCTGGATTCGGATTTTTTCAAATATCAGGAAACCTATGAATCTGACCGTAAAATGTACCGAGGATGCAGCCAGAGCCAGATACATACAATTTGCTTTCGTATAATCTTTTTAACATACATTCAGAAGACTACAGTTAACTGTTATAATGACATTCTAAGATATATTTTTTTCTATTTTAAACAGAACTTTGAAGTGCAAAAATGTGAAATTTGGTAAATTTTGGGTTCACTTTGAATGAGGAGTACCTTTAGTTTCGACCGGATGGTAGTAATTTTTGGAGGAGAGTAATGTAATGTGGCTTAGACTAGCCACTCAACCAAATTTGATTTGTCTAGCGTAGTTTGAAGAGAAGTTAGACAGGCATGACTTTTTGAAAAAAATTTGGAGGAGTAAAGGGGTGGTCGAAGCACTTCAATTTTTGGTATAAATCAGATAAATTTTGTGTGCACTGTGTAGAAAAGATCCTATGACCCTAGGTGGATTCTATCAAGCGTTACAGTGCGCTATGTAAAACTTAAAAAAATTAAATTCACTAAAAAGCTTTTGGGTCTAGGGTACCTATAATTTTCTGAAAAAATACGTACGGTGTGATATATCATATCACAAAGAAAATTTTATGTTGTTTGTTTCGTCCTTAGGAAATTGCCCAATCAGACTCAGAGTTTTCCAGATATGTATTTGCAAAAAAATAATCATTTTCACGCGTTTGCTACCCCTCCCCCTTAACTCGTTCACTGTGTTACCAGTTTTCACCGACATTACCACATACATTTATGAGTCACATGTGTCGTGCTCTGGGCCGTGATCGTTCGGTCGCCACTCTGTGAAATAGACACTCATAGAAAAACGAGTTTCCAAACTCGGCACGACTCGTCGCAAGTTTATTATTCAGAAGAAGATGGGTGAATTCACATTGTAAGACGAAACCGGACGGGTAAACTTGCAAGACAAGAACCATCGTTCTTACAATGTGAAATGCACAATGCTTGTCTGCTGGCCACTACGCCCCGTTTGTTTGTGCTAATAAACGGACGGCGAGAGCTTTTGTAGTGGCCAGCTAACAAGCATTGTGCATTTCACATTGTAAGAACGATGGTTTTTGTCTTGCAAGTTTACCCGTCCGGTTTCGTCTTAAAATGTGAATTCACCCGATGATAAGAAATATTCGTATCGTAGAATAATAAACTTACAATGCGACTAGGAAGTGGTATGGCTGACAACCGTATCACACTCCGAATTCAAGTTGTAACGTTGATGACTACCGTGTGTAGTCACCATGCTCCACTAGGAGTTACGGTAGTCAAGAGAAGAGAGAGAGATGTGACTTATAGATGTGAACGGGGAGCAACGCTGTATGGATATGTGACTTAGAGACATTGAATGTGTTAACCCGACGCGCAAATTAGTGTAACTTTTTACCTGCTTTTTACTGCCCACTGCCATAGGCAGTGTATTCTAGAGATGTAACGGTTGTTGTTTAGCGGATGAGGATGCGGATGCAAAATAGTATAAGATTGAGGATGCGGATGCGGATATTCATTGAGACATTTTTGAGGATGCGGATGAGGATAAGATCGAATATGTAAAAAAATATGTAGGTTTCATACTTTTCATGAAAATGGAAAAAAATTAAATTCCTCTTATTAGTGTGGTTAAAAATAAAAAAGTTGCATACGTCCTTACTTCGCTACACCTTAAAAAAAAGCACTTCACCCCTCTCAGCCCAATTCATTCAAAACAAAACCACTCAAACACTTGTCACAAAACTGCGAACTGCTGTGCTGACCGACAAACTGAAGTTCAGTTGTGTATACGATATAGAATACAATTTGTCTCAATGCATGTCTTTATAGTTATGTTTGAAATACATATTACGCAGCAGCAGCAGCATCGCGAAATGCCAACGCAATGCATTCTATTCTACATTGCCGACAAAAATGCTGGGCAAAAAGCTGCTGCTTCTGCGCGATATGTATTTCAAGCATTACAATGTAACATACACATGAGACGCAAATATCCGCTAATTGTCTGCATACAAAAATGAGGATTGCGGATGAGGATGCGGATGTAAATATTGGTAAGATGAGGATGAGAATGCGGATGCGGAGTTTAATTTTTATGCGAATAATCCGCGATTGCGGATGCGGATGCGGACATCCTTTACATCTCTAGTGTATTCAACAATTTGGCATCAAAACTTTACTCTTTTTCTGAAGGGTTTCAGACGTGTGAAACTCGCGGCCCTCCTCGCAGTTCTATGCGGCCCGCGGCCATGTCGAAGCAGCACTATCTGTATCAACACAAAAATTGGTAAGGTGATGGTGAACAAATCCAGCCGTTGAACTCAAGTCTACAAAAATTACTAAAAGTCGTCAGTAGCTTATACAAGATTATTGTAGGATTTTTTCTCTAAATACTACCAACAATTTTAGGCTGGTTATTTGATTTTATAAGACAGCTCATCTTTTTTGTACAAGACAAGTCTCTTCATGAAACTGTTCTGTCCCGAAATGCAGTTAATAAAAAATTGGTTGGCTTTGCCGAACATGAATTGAGTATTATTTGGGAAAATGGCAAATCTTTAAAAACTACAGAAATCTTGGAATTTGTGACTAAATCACCTAGTTGTGAAAATCCAACATAATAATTAGAGCCCAAGTTCCTGACTTTTAGACCTATACTTATCAAGGTGCATGGGCGCAGCCAGAGAGGGGCAGGGAGGGGCGGTCGCACCCCCCTCCCTGGCTGATGAATATGGTAACAAAAATCATTACCAATGTAGTAAAAAGATCACTGCACTTTACAATGCTTGAAGGCATAAAAATGCGAGTTTGAATCCAGGCACCTCGTAAAATTTTCTGCTGCTAAGACTGTAGTCTGGAAAACTAACCAGATGCCTTCTTTGCCGCTCCATATACTGCCGCGGAATGCATGCCCGTGATAGTTTCCAGCCAGGTGGCACGGACAAAACGACGGGAGCAAGTGGCCACTCGTAACTGACGGAGGTGCAGAGGCTGCGTCCCAATACATACGTTTCACTCGTGGAAAACTAAAATATTTGTAGTTTTGAGGCCCTTAATATCCATCCATACGTATGAATATCATGAACCGATAACTTAAGTAGATCATAAATGTTTCCCTTTAGGGAGACTCTTGCGAGGATCCCATATTTTCATACGTTTCATTGCATGGCTTCTGGGCTGCAGAGCACAATTTTAACTATGACATGAAGTCCCTCCGGGAAGGTAGTACAATTTATCAACATTCCATCTGAAAGGATTTTAGTGAGAAATTGTATACAGCTTTGCCTAGTTAGGGACCTTGTAAAGAACGAATCTCACATTTCCTTGGCTTTCAAGTTATTTAATCAAGATTAATTTTGTAGGCAAATGAAATTTAGATCTCGAAAATTGAATATGCAGTCCGAGAGACAAAAATAGCACGGAATATAGACGAACTACAGTCTAAAACGCAGAAATTGGAAGCCATTTGAATGTAATCAGAATCACCAGTGAATGTTTAAACACGTGCCGGGTCATTTTTCGTTAAATGGTCTAGAAAGCAGGGATTTCGAGCGACTCTTTTTTTCGCTTATTGAAACCGCTCCGCTCCAGCGCTCCGACTACAAATTTTTCGTTCCGCTGCGCTCCATTACAAAAATACAACAAAACTTCATTGTTCTGAGTAAATATTTATTATTTGCCGCGAATTCATCAGTTCAACTTATATCTACTCACGTTTTATAGAATATGACTTAATAGGTGCGTTTTATTCGATCCAGTACAAAACAGGATAGTTTCGTACAAATTTTAACATAAAATTGAGGATTGGAAACAGGATAATTTCGTACAAATTTTAACATAAAATTGAGTTGTTCGAGATAGGGTGTTCGGAAACTAAACTATCGCATAAGCGCACCGAAATAGGACTATTAATCTAATTTCCAGCAAAATAGGTGTACCGGGAGTATCCCGAATTCTTGACTCCTTAGCTACCAAAAGCATTTAAAGATTTTACAAAAATGCTACCACTAAAACCTCCGTCGGAAAAAAATGTATATGAAGTGAGATGACAAAATTTTGTCTTTGAAGCTTTTTTACCCAGCTTAAACTGCTTGTCCGGTTTTTTGCTGGAAATATCACCAGGAATCATATTTGGGTGCCGTTATCCAATAATTTCCGGACAACCCGTATAAAAAGAGATCTGTAAAATTGTTATGAAAGCTTCGCTGTCCTGTACTCCATTCAATAAAACGCACCTAATCACTAATTTAAATTAAAAGTCGCGTTTTATTTATCGAAGATAGGACAGGACTTTTCTGTCATGGATGATCTTGAATTTCTTAATAATGAAGAGTGATGATTATGACTAAACGCAAAACCTCTTTTATCACAATGAATTTCACAATAATCCGAAATTTTCCAAGTCTCTCAACGAATTCTTCGCTTTTAAATCGTTCAAAATCATCAAATTAAAAAAAATAGCAGTCATGACTAACGTCACAGATGTGTAGGTGACATCCAATTTCCAAGATCTTAACTGCTTTTTTGTTGATTGGTTGAGATCAGCAGCACGCTCAGCAATGTTATTTATCCCCATCATAGTCCGTCACATGGGCCGTGACCCTGTGCACCCACCACTCTAAAATTTGCCTAACAATATTTTTGTGACCGACAATTTCAACTTCTAAGAAAATCATGATATTGAAAAAATTTCGGGCTGTTTTCGGATTGTAGCTTATGGAATTCCCCAGCAATGCCCACATATTCCACGACAGTAAGAATACATTTTCATTGAAAAAACCGCAGCGGACAAAAATTTCACTCTCGAGGTCAATACTAGGCTTTATCTAGAAATTCAATATATCCAGTAAATTGTCGCAAAGGCTGGTTACACTTTAAAAAAAATGTGTTGCAGTTCTCTTACTTCACTCCTTAAAGACTACCTGAAGATGCAATTCACCCACTTATGAAAAAAATTCAAAAAAATTATTTCGCCTCTCCGCCCCTTTAAGAACTACCCTTAATGACATTTTACCCACAAATCAGCCTTTACCTTTATAATTGATGACGACAATTCAACTTTAAAAAAAAATTGACGTCCCTCCTCCCCTTAAAAACTACCCCTACCTCCAAGTAGCGGCAAATTTAATAATTGTCTTAAAACAATATGTATTTATCCAATTTTATCGCAGATGCGGAATAAGGCTATTTCCTCTTTTAAAAAACTGTCGTGCCACTCCTCTCCCATACATTACAGGTTTTTACCTTGCAATTTTTTAACATTGAAAACAGAGTGCCACTTATTATGTCCCACTTACTCAATGGACGCTACGGATAGTAAGAATTGCTGGATTCCATCTGCTGCCATTTGTTCCTAAAGAAATTCATTTCTAACGTCAGGTGAGCGCAGGCGCGCACAGAGGGTGGGGCAGAAGGGGCAATTTGCCCCGGGCCCCGCTTTTGAGAGGGCCCCGCAGGGACACTGGTCTCGTAGTGCGCATACGTCTGCAAAATTATTACACGAATTGATGTCAGATAAATTTTATTTAAATCTCTATTTATCTTGTTTTGCGTTATTCAAAGCATTTCTAGGACCTGATAGGATTTCCCTTCACCTACTTTTTTCAATTAAAATTGCTAAATCTAAAATTGGCACTGATCTTGATATATTTTAGGTGTTGAGATCAACAGCACACTCTGCCGAAATTTATCTAATTAATCGGTATTCTCTTAAAATCTGAGTGTCTTTCTTATTTAGTTTCCATAAACTTTTATTTATTCAAGTCTCTTTCTGATTATTGTTAACTCATTGTAGTCTTATCTGTAACTCTCGAACCAGCAAAATTTCTCAACGTTTTCTACTGGTTTGGTTTTAGACTTTTGTTCTCCTATGGATCAGTGCACACTCGGACTTAGTAACGTTTATGAAGACACAAGAATTTCGATTTTTGCAATGCCATCAGCAGTGACGGAACAACTTCACTCTGGGCCCTCCCGCCAACTTCTTGAGTGGGCCCCCTACACTGAGAAAAAAAGTAGAGTGAAATCAATCGAAAACACTCTTGAAGGTCGATCCACACTTATCAGTCATCAGTAGAGACCGGATTATATACAAATGCATAACTGCATATGCATTTGCATATATTGCCCATTTTACAGGGTTTTTGCATATTATATTGATAATGCATTGATGATGCATATTTTCTAGTATAATTCTCGATTTGCACATTTGAAAATAGAGAAAAAGAAAGCATTACCATCAACTGCGAGTACTGAATTCTATGCCAACCTTGAGAATGTAGCATCTCCTAAAGGACTCCATCCAACTAATGAAAAGTGTACAAAGATTGAACGCTGAGCTACCCGCTATATTCGCAGAAAAACTCAAGGAAAAGTTTCACAAAATCCTTGATAACAACCCTGGAAACGAAGAAATATGTGAAATTGACAATTATATCAACGGTACCGGCAAAA
This sequence comes from Microchrysa polita, assembly GCA_949715475.1. Taxonomy (NCBI): domain Eukaryota; kingdom Metazoa; phylum Arthropoda; class Insecta; order Diptera; family Stratiomyidae; genus Microchrysa; species Microchrysa polita. The sequence goes on along the minus strand of OX454415.1, from coordinate 123,794,682 downwards.
CTTTACCTGGCAAAAAATCTGCTAATATGGCGCCTAAATTTAAATATTGTCCAGTGACATCGGCTGATGTTGAACGTTCCTTCTCAAATTATAAGACAATTAAATGACAGGAGACATTTTGTCTTTTGTCTTACTACGGAGCATTTCACAAGTAACAATTTCATTCCTATAATACTTCGTAAAATACGCTCTTCTAACAATAATAGGGGCGTTTACAATGTATAATCACTGAATAATAGTGCAATAATGGCATTTGGCGCCGTTTTTTAATCCAATAGTACCTTATTGTAGCACTAAATTATGCTTCAAAAAAGGCGTACGTCATTTGCTTTATATCATCATTTTATGTCATTAAACGAATTTGCAAAAAAAAAAAATGAAAAACAAAATTTCCGCAGCTAGCATCGAACCCGTGTCTGTTGATTGCCCGTCCTACAGGCTACCACTCAGCCAACCTCACATATAGTCAGCATTGCTCGTAAACGCTACAAATGGTTAGTTGATTCTATACAAATGCATGACAATTCTTTATCGCATCTTCTGCAATGCACCCTATATCAATCAGGTGACGTTGATTAAATCCACACATTTCTCAATAAAATGCAGTCAATTTCTCCGCAGAGATCACCTTAATTGGTTCCGAAGATAACAATGAGCAAGTGTTTCATGCAAGATTTCAAGGATTTCTATTGAAGAAATTATGTATTGCAGAGCACTTCATAAGTGTCAATTCATTAAAAAATCAAAAAGTCCATCCTTCTATAAAACTACGGTGAGAAATTTATTGGATGACCATACGAATGTCACACTATAAAAATGAAACCGACTGTGCTATAGAAGAATATATGCATGTGTATGAGTTAACTTAGAGAGACTATATTGCATGTGTGTGCTGCATCTTCCAATAAACCATATGTTGGAGTGGAGTATTTAAAGGTTTATCTTTTCAGGTTACCGTTTATAGACAGTTTTATCGAAGTCTTATACCACCATCTTTAAATTTATTCCATAATGATGATAGAAGCTTTCCGGAAAATGCTTTAAGGATGTTTCATCGCATCAAAATATTTATTTAAGCGATTTCACACGATAAATTGATTTCATGGTACTATATGATTGCTACAGTGTGAAGCGCTTCTTTAAAGCTAACGAATTGTTGCTTGGGTTTGAACAATATATAATCGTTAATTACTATAAAAACAACCAATCTTTGGCTGGAACCAACTTAAATGTTTTTTCCGTGCTCTAGAGTGCTAATAAAGACTGAATAATAAGTCTTTTCTTTCATTTTATATTGCATATTTTGTCATTTTAGTTGCATATTTCACAGGTTTATTATGCATATTTGCATGCTTATTTCAGCCTTTTTAAGTTGCATATAATCCGGTCCCTAGTCATCAGTCACAGTCACTTTCCATACAAGTTAATTGATTGACTGACAATCTGTCAATTTGTATGAGAAATTACTGTGACTGCGACTGATGACTAAAAAGTGTGGATCGATCTTAAACCAAGTATTTTGAAACATGATTTTGATGTTACAGTTTTTCTACTAAAATTAAGAACATCGTACTTAAAATAACTTTGCTAAGAGCTACTTTGACTCTTTGCATTCTTCCATTGAGAATAGCGTTCTTGTTGTAACGTTTATTAAATTAATGTTTTCGTCAATTTTTTTTTTTTATAAAAATGCTCACGCAGCGCAGGTGTTAGTGATGTTTATGCATAGAAAATTACCTGCGCCTACAATGAGATTCGATCCCGCGAACCTATGATTCGAAGACGAGCGCCCTATCTATCTACCCTAATGCTGCTCTCTCAGGTACCAGCGTCCTGGCATCCTGTAGTAGGAACAACATTTATAGAGTTTCCAAGGACAAATGTTCTTTTTCTCAAAGTGGGGCGAGGTGTCGTTTTATTGGAAATTTTATGTAGTTTCATAAAGTGAAGTCATATCTCGGATGAAATGATTGGTGGTGTGGCAAATTTTGATTTAGTTCAGCAAGTCGTGCATTTTGACATTGTAACGGTTAAAAATAGAGGGGTCCCGTTGTACATTAATTTTCTCCAAATGAGCCACACTACCTACCATTAAAATATTCTCCACCATGAATGGGACACCCTGTATATATTTGGTCTGCCAGATACATATGCAATACAAGAAATTTTTATCATTTCTATCCTTGAGGAGGAATCTTGACTTTTATCCAAAAAAAGAGCTGACTTTTCATGCCAAATTGTTCTATGGCCTGACCGCATTACGCAGTAAAAAGTTAGACTTTTTTGCGCGTCACATTTGGGGGGAGAGGGGTTGGCAAAGGGGTGAAATTATGATTTTTCGCCAATATTTTGTTAACTGTAATATTTACAGCAAAATGTTCTGAGGACGATTTAAACTACACAAAATTTCCTTTCTAATGATATGTTATATCATATACCTTCTCTTGGCAGATTATATACTAGACCTTAAAACATTTGGTGTAATTTAGATTTTTTGATAGTTACATTTGGCGCTCTAGCTCCTGAAGTAATTAAATTGGAGCCATGGTAATTGCGGTAACTATTCCTAACAATATATAGCTGTTCCACACGGACACTCAGGCTGCCCCGACAAAGCATTTCCCTATACTCCCTATTAACATTTAAAAAAAAAAGACATGCCTGTAACTTTTCGCCGAATCACAGCAGGCGGGAAAAATTTTGGTAAACGTTAAGGCTAAGTCCCATTAGACCCTCCACCAAATATTACTTCGATCGGATTAAAACAAAGGGTACCTCCCATACAAATTATTCAAATTCAATGCCACTAGTTTATTAAGAAATAAGGGAGCAAGTCAACCAAAATTAAAGTTTTGCTCGTAGGCAATTTTCCGGTCATTCATACGGTCAGAATGGTCAGACAGTTAATCTTGGATTGAAGAATTAAATAATTTCGTGAAGTTTGGTTCCCGTTTCTGTGGAAAATTCTTTTTAGCATATTGCGCCAAGTTTTCCTAACTATAAAATGCTTTATAATATCTGGGGGAAGGGTATTATGTTTGGCTTTGCCTATTTCTATCAGACGTGAATGATTTCCTGCCACCTCGTTTATTGTAGAGGTAAGTGAAGAGATAGCGTCATCTACTTCGAGTTTAGATAAGTTACGATCCGCGGGAATTTGAATTTGCCTTGCTGCTAAATTGAGATCACTTGAAAAAGAATTCCATTCAGTATTGGCGAAGTTCCTAATAAAGACAGGAGTGGTTGCAACAAAATTAGTTTGGTTTTGAAAAATTAACGAAAGTTTAACTGCAAAGTGATCAGAGATGCCTGGAAGGGTGACGCAATTGGAGGATTCAACATGATCTTTCAATTTATCCGAAATTAAGAAGAAATCAAGAACTGAGGAGCTATCTGGTCTTGTGGGTGAAAAAGGAGGTAAAGGTTGAAAAAGGTCGTCCGGAGAATTGAGACTAAGCCATTCTCGAAGATATGTGCCTGTGTTGTTTTCAGAGCTGTCACCCCAATGAGCGCGCCTAACATTGAAATCACCACCTATTATTGTATATGAAAAATCGGTGTATAAGTCTGAAAGAATAATTAAGTCAGCTAATGATGAATCTTTTCTTGGGATTCCTCTTATATAGAAAGATATAAGTAAAACTTGAAAATTATTCTCAGTTTTGCAAATGATCGCCGATGCGGAACAGTTGGCCATCTCTGGCAATTCAAAGGTCTCATATTTAATGTTCTTTCTTACTGCAATTGCAGTGCCTGCATTACTGTCATTCTTGATGAAATTATAGCCAGAAAAAGAGGGTGGCTTGTACCTTGCACTGAGATGAGTCTCAGTTATGAAGAAAAAATCAACATTAATAGAATCCATTAGAATTTGGGCGGAGGCCCTTTTGGCTGAGGATCTTAAAGAACAAGCGTTAAATGCAGTGATGTTTACTTCCATAATGAAAGAACGAATTTAAGGGCGGCGATCTGTTTTTCTTCATTCGAAGATGCATTTAAGCTGGCTGCAATCAAATTTTTGAAAGGATCATCAGCTGAAGAATAACATTTAGCAATACTCTTTGCAGCTTGGGCGTAAGAAATTGACGGGTTACGTAGTGAGTTACTCACTGAATAAATGTCTTTTTTCTTCTCTACTTTTTTGGTGTTCCTTTTGTTTTTTACTTCTTTTGAATGCAGAATCATGGACTTATAAGCAGGACACCCTCTATAATTCGCAGGGTGGCCGCTTTTGGAACAGTTACAACATTCCGGTTTGGCTTCTGATGGGAGCTTACATTCACCCCTTGGATGTTGTAAGCGACATCGAACACAACGATGTACAAAGGAGCAGAACTGAGCTACATAACCAAAATTTTGGCAATTATAGCATTGAATGGGTTCCTTATTTCGGACTTTTTCCCACTTAATGGCCTGACTTTGAATAAATTTAATTTTGTATACATCAGAAAGTTTTTGCTCATTTCCAAAAAGAACAATAAAAAGGCCTGAAAATGATTCTGGGAGACTTGACGGATTGGCTTTTGCCAACAATTTATCATACTTCGTTAAGAAGTTCGCAACCGAGCGGATTTGGATTTCAGAGTGATTAGTCTTGTTATCCTGGAGAATATCTTTGGGGTCTACATTCTGATGCAGTCCCTGAATAAATTAAAGATTTTGGTCTTAAACTGGGCGGTGTCGTTGTTGAGGCGTTGACCTCTTTTGATCTTATATAGTCGAAAACCTTGCAATGATCATCAACCGAATTACAAAATATTAGACACCAGTAATTGGGCCTATTTTTAATTCTTACTGTGATATTCTTAACAGACATATCCCTAATAAAGGCGGGGACATCAATATCAAAGGCCCTAATAGGGGGGACTCTATCCTTATGGGGTGGAGCATTAGGGGCACCACTCACCTTAACAGCACTGAACTCTTCGGTCTTCTGGGCTGGCGTCGAACGAAATTAAAGATATCGTCCGTCATAGGTGTCGTCTCCGGCTCAAACAGTTGTTCCTCATCGGACAATTGTACGGCGGCATCGTTTATATTCTCGGCATCCATCTGCTCCTCAACCTCGCAAAGCGCCTCAAATCGATTCGACATCTTATTCCGAGATGGTAAATTGGCCTCCCGTATAGAAGGGCTACGATCCTTAATGCTCGGTGAATCCGGGCTCATTTTTGTCATCTGCTTCTTAGCTGTCTTTTTCGGCTTCCCCTTCAGATTCGCTATCTCCTCTCTCAGCGACTCAATTAGCTTCGATTGGGAAGCTAATAGCTCCCTCAAGCTCGAATCCTCATTGCTCCGCTTCAACTCGGCAATCTCCGCACGCAGGTCAGCGATTAACATCGCCTGCTGCTCAAAAAACGCCTTCAAGTCCTCCGGTATTGCATCCTCAGTGTCCGGGATAGGAGGCGTAAGCATTCTCTTCCTTTTCCCTGCCTCGGCAATAACGCTGCTTGTCGACATTGTTAACTAGCTCTTCAATATGTAAAGATAAAGCGCAAGCAAAAGTTTTCTGAAAATATCAAGTGCGTACACTTTGATGCTTGCAGAGAAACTCGAATTCATTAGAATAGACGTGTCAAACCAGCGTCCTATTTTATAAATTAATGCCGAAACGAAACAGCTGTTTCTTTAAATCTTCGGTGCACTTCGATGGAAAAACCTGCATAAAATTCTTAGATTGAAAGATTCAAAGGAAATTTGGTCCTCAAACCGAATACGAATTATCGAATATCCACATTTTCAGGTTCCGTATTATGGGTGTTCTATCGTTATTGGATCCGCTTAAGGTTGGGACGATACATTGTCTTGATAAAATAAAAAAGTGTCAGTTTCTTTGTAATTTCAGCGTTCAAGTTATCAAGTTGTGGGCATAAGCTGAGTTATAAACAATTTTATTTAGGGCCATTTTTTCCTACATCTTATAGGCTGGTTAGTCTTATCACATAGAGAAGACACACACAATATTCAGAAAGCTTTTCCATTGTATTGAATGGAATTTTTTTTATTTTGCATAGTTCTGTCATATTTTGCTTGGTTACGCCATCATCTTAGATTTAAAAAAATCATTGCACGGTTTCATACAACAGCTTAAATAAGCAAAAGATAACATAACTATGCAAAATAAACAAAAATTCTATTCAGTACAATGAAAAAGCTGTCTGAATATTGTGTGTGGCTTCTCTAGGCGATAAGACTAACCAGCCTAAGACGTACGAAAAAATGGCCCTTAGACTTTTTGATTTTTTTTTCTGTGGTGAAAAAGTGTAGCTACACATTTGAGCCCGTTGTATCGTATTTCCACATGAGTTTTCCGGTTATAACAAAATGTTCGCATTCCTGCCAAAAATTCTCCTCAAGGTTTGATTGTCTGTGGCTTTCTGGCGTAAGCCCGTGACTTCAAGTAATGGTCAAATCAGGCGATGCCAAATCGTCAAAACAAGATATTAAGTGACCAGGAAACGCTTCCATCAGAATATTCATTGTAGCTTGTGAATTTCACTGCTTTATACTCGTATAACCTCAACCGCTGTTTCTGTGGTTAGATTTTAGAAATGAGGGAAATTGAGATGGAATGGGTATATTATGAATCATATTAGCGGGAATTCTTCTTCTTCAATTACCGTAACTCCTAGTGGAGCATGGTGCGTTGATGACTACCGTGTGTAGTCATCAAGGTTATAAAGACAACTGATTTCGGAGTGTGATACGATTGTCAGCCATACCACTTCCTAGTCGCATTGTTTGTTTATTATTCTACGATAAGAATATTTCTTATCATCTTCTTCTGAATAATAAACTTGCGACGAGTCGTGCCGAGTTTGGAAACTCGTTTCTCTATGAGTGTATATTTCACAGAGTGGCGACCGAACGATTAGCGGGAATGGGTAGACAATATTGGACATTCTTTTCTCTTTCGATAGAAATATTTTTAAATCAATTAAGTGCAGCTAATTGATGAAATTACACTTTTTTAGGCAAACCTACTATCCAGAAAAAAAATCTAAATTTCATCTTAAGCACACCCACTGCTAAAAGTATACTGTGAGTATTGGGCTCAATTAAATCGACTGAGTATAACCACGTATATGTAGTATGTACTTCCATAAACTGAAAAATTCACTTTTAACGTTATTATTGTCAAATTTATTTTTTAAATTTTTACAACTATGCAAAGCTTTCAATACTCAAAATCAGTTAAAATCACTAGTTTTCATTTACACTTCGTAAATTAGAACATTTGTACGAAACACTGATGAGTGCACGAAAAAATCGTGCGTTATCGATGTTCACTTATCCGTATTGTACTAGACTATCATATGCCAAGAAAATGTATAATAAAATCGCATATCAGCTCTGGCCATCATCTACTGCACATTCAGTCAATAAAAAAGAAACGAAACCAACACCTATCGAAAGGATTACAAATATTCAATAGCCAGCTCCTAAATGGCCGTCATAAATGCCAATAGTACGAGCGTACGAGTATACTTACATTACATATATCTCTATCATGGTTAAGTACATGCACGACGATAGAGATAAATATTATGAATGGATATTCTGCGGGATTATATCCTTTATCACTTCGTCTGGAAAGTAGAAAGAAGAAATAAAAACTAGGAAACCTTCTGGTGGTGAATTGAAAATAATTTTTGGTATCGTTATACACATTGGATTATTGGATATCGAACATATTGCTAAAGGATAAAATTATTCCAACCAGCTTATCTGGATTTCGTAATTTTCCAACAATGAATTCAACGCTCCGAATTTATAAAACGCATTCAGATTTAGTATAAACACAAAATAAATAAATAATTGCAGATTATAGGGTTTCGCAAACTCTCAGTCAACTGTCTAATGCCCAAATTAACCCAGCAAAAGAGCTTAAAAACAACAACATTCTCCGAGCGTATATTTTGTTAAAATGTACATAAAATAAAGAGATTTGGGAAATTACCTACTTAATCTACCACTTCGTCCTAACTAATTTAACTAAAATAAATGAGTACATTCAGAGAACACAAAGAAGAAAAGAGTAACCCATACCAACCACAAGAAAACGGGTTTCAATGTTCAGGATCGATAACAGAAAGATAAAGAATGTCAATATGTAACTATATATGCAACATTTCCTCGTCTAGCCTATTAGAGACTAAATCCAACTAACGTCCTATCAAATAGAATATCTGACTTTTGCATTCAGACCAAATTCAGGATAATTCTTTGGATTGTGTTTGTCGGCTGCGGTATGCTATCAAACTCAACAAAAATATTTAAATCTCGCAATGCGAGTCCTAGAAACACGATGTCTTTCGAACGGCCCACATTTGATACATTGTTAACATTCTGGAACGACTAGATAGAAACTAGACGTGTACTACATGCATTGTAGATTTGTATCGTAAAAGAATTCGTTTCGTATTCTTGCACATTCCTACATAGTCAGTTCCTATATATTCTGTCAGCCGCACACTGCATTCATACTCTCTTAGTACGATTATGTGTTTGTATGTATGTTTGTCACAGGACTCCCAGTTCAGTATCATCGCTGGATTTAGTCGCCCTGAAACACCAAAACGAAAAGATTATTTTGCACATGCTGAGGTAGACTGCATTATATCCCCGGATGGGCTCTTTATAAATTCCAATACCGTACAAAGTGCTATAAATAAATCCTTAAAATCCCCAACAAACATCCCCATCATCATGAGAATATCTTCGGGAGCGAACATCTAACCATATCGTCCAAGAAGAAGCCCAGCCAAGGAGATTATAGATAAATGCTTTGTTTGTTGGTCGGGAGCAATTCTTCGAGTCATCGTGTAGCAACAACGATGAAAACGATGATCGAAACGAAAAACTCGAAGACGATATCCATACCCATGCATGGCAAAATAGAAAATTGAATATGTGGATCATAAATATGTGAAGACATTTTCGGATATACGGCCCCAAAGAGCTCATCTCATGTGTATGTAGGGTAGTCATACTCGAAGGATATCGTAGTGACTTTATAGCCATGAGAACAATGTTTATAGAAAAGGAAGAGATCAGGCTTTACATACTTTGCCTATGGCCATACGATGGTAATACTTTGTAAACGTTGCCGGTTCTTATGTCCTGGACAAGATTATTATCGGTATTTGAACAGCAATGGTGCTATTTGAAAGCACTTTAATTTTGATGTCTACATGCCTCCTTCCGATACAGTAATACACGTAGTTGATGACAATAGCCGTAAGGAATTTCAGTGTTCGACACTTACGATGATAGGATAGCACATCTACATCGCGTAACCAATTTTCCGTCAGATGCATCCATTCACCAGACCAGGCTAACCACCAAGTATCTGTCTGTCGTGAACGGAAAACAATAGCAAATTGATTGTTTCGTTAATCGGATTCCTCCATCATTACACAGAAACTCACCGTTCTCCTCGACAATCGGTTTTATTGACTTGTTTTCTTCAATTAACGAAGAACTGCGGTAACTGCGCTCATTCACTTTCACCCCATTAGCCACCATTATTACAAAATTCCAATGATATTCAGTTATATTTCATTTACGGTAGAATGACCGGTTCATCATTTCATTCTATTGTATTCTGAAGGACTATTGGGGAAAACTACAAATTACCATCGAATGGAGAAAGGGCATTTAAGGGCAGTATTTATTGAATGCCAACTTTCCAGCGATTTGTCCGTAAATAAGCAAGTCGTTAGTGCAGAATTCGATTTTGCTGACGAGCATTGTGTAGAAATTCATTTGATTGTGTTTTTGGTGGAAAACAATAATAATAATTTCATGATGGGTATTTCGAAATGTGGGCGAAGAGAAAGCTTTTGAAACAAATAATTTTGAATTGCTGGAATACTCTCATCACTGAGAATATTTAAAATTGATTTCGCATTTGACCTACCTTAACGGAAGAATACTCATGTTCATGATACTTTGCATCCATCCAATAACATTACATTTGAAATATTCTCAGAATATGGACTGAAGCCAAAGAACATAATTGAAAACTACTTTTATGAATTAATTTTCCTTAACAAGAACGACAAACAATATTAAAATGCATGTAAACACCTTAACCGACTGTAAACTACAAAATTAATATTACGATATTACTCGTTTACTCGTTTGTTCATGGTCGTTTCAATAAAATCCAAAAAGCTATTTTGATTCTTTGACTTGCGGTTTGCAGTACAAGATTAGCTATGATTTACGTCAACGAATTGTTGATTTATCGTTTCGTGAAGAGATTTACACGCAAGTTCCCCCATTATGGATTTATTATCACAAAGGATTGTGAATTCATTGAAAAAAGTTTCAAGGATTTTATATGGCCTGTAGTAATATAAAATATAATATTTTGGACTTCTACATGTGTGCAAATCCCTCATAAATGCCAAAAAATCGATGTTCAAGTGTGCATGTATTTTATTAATCTATAAATACATTTATGGCATGGAGTTCGATTTCCAGATCCATAAGCATCAATAGAATGGACTTTCCTATTTATTTGTTAACGTACCAATCCACACCCAAATTAAGTGTTCATAATAGAATTTTGCAGCCTTCAATGAATAATAAGCCGTTATGATGATACTTGAAGAAAATTCAATTTTTCATAGTTACGATAATTTTTAATGGATAAAAAAACATGTATTTGCTTATGAAGTTTCTCATTCTACCCTCCATATAGTTTCGTTGTGGACAAACAACTTAGTTTTGTAAACACTCTTTACTCTATAAAAAAAATCAATGCACTCTTTCGCCTAGTCCTAAAAAACTTCAATAATACATGTGAGACTCTAATGGCTGATTTCAGATTATAAGACGAAACCGGACGGGTAAACTTGCAAGACAAGAGAGCTTTTGTAGTGGCCAGCAGACAAGCATTGTGCATTTCAAATTGTAAGAACGAGTCTTACGAAAGAAAAAAATCGTGACACCATTGTTTTTCTTTCGTAAGAATCGTACGATTCTTAGCGCGTGTTTTACTTGCATTTTATTCTTGTCGACTCGTCATTTCATTGTACACTAACTTTGGAGCGTGCATAGCAACATTTATACATACTTGCTGTGTGATTATTGTTCGCCGGTCCGTGTTTTGATCGGATAGTGTGAAATGATCATACGATGGTTCTTGTCTTGCAAGTTTACCCGTCCGGTTACTTCTTACAATGTGAATTCACCCAATGTCTTGTTTTCGGGAGGATATGTTTGTGATCTGATCACGTTGTCCAACCAAACTCCATTGATTAAAGACAATATTTTGCCGTTGAAAAGTGAACAATAAATGTAATTTAACATCATGCCGTCTGAAATAGATGAATTTGGAGACAAAGATTCAGGCGCGCACAGAGGATGGGGCAAATCGCCACGGGCCCCGCGTTTGAAAGAGCCCCGCAGGGACAGTGATCTCGTAGCGCTCGTAGTGATCACGTAATCTGAAAAATTAATACACTAATTAATGTCAGATAAATTTTAATAAAATCACTTTTTATATTGTTTTGCGTTATTCAAAGCATTTCAACCTATAGAGCCACCGAAATAATTATAAGTTCACCCATAAAAAGCTTCAAAAATCAATAAAAACAAATTAAATATTAGAGAGTTTTAGCATTTCGTTGGAAATAGTACGACATAATTTGACATTCCATATAAAAATTATTTTGCTTACCGTATACGAAAACAGTATATATCATAATTTTGCATGTCCCAAGTATAGGCATGGGTGAATTTCTGTATAGTTGATGTTCTGTAAACAGTCGAAATTGTCGGGTCCCGACTTTTAGTTATCATAAAATTAGTTAAAAACTCTTGTAACAGTTTTACCTACGATTCGCGCGGGAGTTTTCCCTTGGAAATTTTGAATTACGTATACGGTGGTTTTTACGTCAGTGTAAAACTTTCTATTAAATCGATTGACTATACGAACTATTTATTAGGGAAATGAAACTTCTCAATGGTTATAAGATTAAAAACAATGTACATCCAGTTAAAGAAAATAGAAAACTTCTTAAATTTTAGTGCGAAATAAATATAAATTCATTTCGAAATATGGCTAGTTGAATTATTGTTTAGCTTATAATTTAAAAAATTGAACGATTTGATATAAATTAATATCCTGTCGGTCCTCCATTGTCGCTAATTACCTGGAAAACTCGTCTTGGGACTAAATTTACTAGGTTTTCCCAGATATTTTGGCCAATTTCTTCCCATACTTGGCGGATCGCTCCTTTGAGATCCGAAACGGTCTGATGTTGACAATAAATCTCTTTTCCCTCGCAGTAACTGCTGGTCGCCGTCCAGATCTTCGTTGTTTTCCATAATTTTCACGAAGCAGGAGGAAATTGTTGACGACACATTATGATCTGCAAATTTGTTCTGCAATGTTGCGGTTTTAAAGGCTGTAATCCTTATACGATCGTTCTTCGACTGTAAGGGAGACGCCACGTGGCATTTAGCCAAAAAAAAACAACAAACTGAAACAACCATAGTAATTAAAAAAATGTCTTTGTTAATTGTCATTTAGATGTTACCACGACCAGGCTGTTTCCCTAAAAAAACACTTCCGGTGCGAGAAATTAAAAATTAAGGGACGTGAACATTTAAATATTTTGCAACACTTAACGCACGATTCGGACACTATTGAGTCTTCAGTGAAACTGACGGAAATTATCTCTCAAAGTAACAATATTTCGAAACGGAAGTTTGTAAACAACATAATAAAAATCATTTTCGAAATTTATAACGGTCCAGGAATTATTAGAAGCGAAAAATGGTAGAATTTGTGTATGAGCTTATATTTATTTCGGTGGCTAGTAGCGTCGTTCAGCTCCTTTTTTAGTTATCATTAATCAATCTGGAGATTAGGAAAAAATTACATAGGTTGGTTACACATATCACTATAAGAGCCAGAAAAATCGCAGACATTTCAATGCTCAACAGGAAAAAAGCATTTATGGCTGTTTATTAATTTTCTCACGCTCTGTCGGTCAGTTGGTTGAGTCGCACTCTACGATGCTAGTAATCTAGAGGTGCGGAGATCGAATCTCGGCGTGGTCAAAAAAAAAATTCCGTACATGTGATAGATCTATTGTGTTAGGATGACTTGTTTTGCCAAAATCAGATTTCCAGTAAACATTGCCTCTTGCGTTTGGCTGTCCAAATCCACACCAAAAATACGTCTGGTTGCTAATATGTCCAAATCTGTATGTGATATGTCCAAAATCTATATGTGATTGCCCAAGTTCATGGCGAACAAGGTCTGCGTATTTTAACAGCTTTAAAAAGGTTTGAACAAAATAAAGCAATTAACCCAAGAAAGCAAATATAATTTAAGTCCGCAGCCTAGCACGCAGTGAACTATATTTTAATGGCGGAAATACAAAAACATCCACACCTATATTCGGTTTTTGGCGCCAGTCTCAGCATAATTCTCAAAAGGGGGCGCGGACTGAAAAGATTGGGAACCACTGTGTTAGAGTATAATGATACATGGCAAGCAAGCACAACTAGTAACAGCAAACAGGGGGATGAAATAGATCAACTAACTCACGGTAGTTCAAACTAAAAACAAATTAACCGTTCAATGGTTAAAAAGCAAAATCATGCGCACATCATAGTCTAAGAAAATTGGACCAAAATATGGCCATCGAACGGCAAAAATCCTACAACGGAATTTTTTTTTGATTATGGTTGGGGATGGTCCAGAGATGATGGCATAAGAAGTCCCACCCGATCGGGGGTCCGCAACCTTAAGAAAAGGGGGAAAGGGGGCATTTTTTCGGTTTCTTGCGATTATTTCAAAAACCGCAAAAAATACACAAAAATGGTCTGAGGACGAGAAAAACTACATAATATTACCTTTCCAATGATATAAAACACATTAGAGTTTAATTAAATACTTCGGCGCTAGCCTAACAAAATAAATTAAAATATTTTCATTTTAGACCTTTGTTAAAAGCTCCATAACTTTTGAAAGAATGCTAGTTCAGCCGTAATGTATATGTATAAGTATTCACAATAAGTTCAAGTTCATTTTAAGGTAAACATTGAGTCGCTCCAGTCAAGAACCCCCATTATCCCCCCATTTAAATTTCTCAAAACGGCATGTCTATAACTCCCCCCAAAATTGGAGCAGAGCGCTAAATTTTAGTTTCTTGCGATTGGAGGTCACAGTCACCCCACCCACCAAAAATCAGCTCATTCGGATAAAAACTAAGGGTACCTCCCATACAAAGTGACCCAAGACAACTTTGTTCTACAGTTTATAAAATGAGTAGTACGTAGAACAAACTCCTGATGGGTCACTTTGTATGGGAGATACCCTTAGTTTTTATCCGAATGAGCTGAGTTTTGGTGGGCGGGGTCACTATGACCTCCAATCGCAACACACCAGAATTTAGCACTCTACTCTAATTTTGGGGGAGTTATGGATGTGCCGTTTTGAAAAATTTAAATGGGGGGATAATGGTGGTCCTTGACCGCAGCGACTTTATGTTTAGCTTAAAATTATCTTCAACTTATTGTGAATACTTATTCAAAATTTTACGGCTGAACTAGCATTTTTCCAAAAGTTATGGAGCTTTTAAAAAAGGTCTAAATTGAAAATATTCTAATTTATGTTCTAGTCTAACGCCGAAATATTCAATTAAACTCTAATGTGTAATATATCATTGCAAAGATAATTTTATGTAGTTTTTTTTCGTCCTCAGACCATTTTTCTAGATCTCTTACCGTTTTTGAAATAATCGCAAAAAACCGAAAAAATGCCCCTCTTTCCCCCTTTTTTTAAGGTTCCGGACCTCCGATGGTTTGGGACTTTCAATGCCATAATCTGGGGACCATTCCCAACCATAATCCAAAAAAAAATTCCGATGTAGGATTTTTGCCGACCAAATATGCCATTTTTCTTGGACTAATCAATAGAAATTCTTCTTAGCGCCATCACAGCAAATGCACTAGGACAGTCGCTCAACTAACCATAGTTTTATGGGGCTGTTCTGGTCAGTTTTCGATTTCAATGGATTTTTTTAGGCTTTTTCGTATAGTATCACACTTCTCGAATATTGAGCATAAGGGCTTATGTAAAATTCTTCAACTTCCTGGAACAAGTTAATCTTTTTTAAGATGAGATAGGATTTTTTTGGTATTTTGATAGAGTTAGTTGTATACTTGGGTTTTGGCCCAAGCGGATAATCACAATGTTCAATGCTCAAACTGAATCAGGTAATTAAAACACTCTGTGCAAATAATAACAGGTATTATTATTACTGATAAGAAAGGTACCACAATGACTTATTTGTACAAAGTACAGATTGGGAAAGAGAGCGATCTTTAGTGATGCTGTTCTATTTATAGTTTTTTAAATCTAGCAGCCAGTGCTGTTTCACCTTTTGTATATGACTCCTCCCTCCTTCGGTTTCAAATACTCCTGGATTTGAGTATAATTAGTTATTGGTTTATGTACATGATCATAGTTTCTAATAATAATAATTATTACAATAGAAGTGGGGGTCGTTTTCAAATTCCAATTATATATGTATGTACATACTATTATTACATTTTTTTTGTAATATATTGTTTTCGCTCTCTATATTGGTACAAATATATATTTTTTTTTGAAAAACAAATTTTTTTTTTTTAACTTGAAAAATATAACCACAGTATAATATAATTTTGCTTTATAGTAATAAATTTGTGTATATCTTAATCATAATAATCTATTATCTTAATTCATAATTATTCTGTTTTTATTATTATATTTTATTTAATTCCTTACTTATGTTTTTGTTTTATTTTATTTTCATTTCCAGCTTTATTTTGATTAATCATTTGGTGTTGAGTGTCGCTGAGAATGCTTGGAGATCGATTATTATTATTTATGCTAACGTTTTCGAATTTCGATTATTAGAATTAAATAATTTACAAATTGTTAGATTTGTCAAAAAATTTGTACGTATGTTTATAGTCCTAGTC
Organism: Microchrysa polita; assembly: GCA_949715475.1. Lineage (NCBI taxonomy): Eukaryota > Metazoa > Arthropoda > Insecta > Diptera > Stratiomyidae > Microchrysa > Microchrysa polita. The sequence continues at coordinate 123,778,686 of OX454415.1, read as the reverse complement.
ATGTTTATCAGTAGTAACATCAGTTGCTTTAAAGTAAGAGATTTAAGTTTTATTTTATAAATCTATAACGAACTGAATAAAAAATTTTCATTATATGTAATTGAGTTTTTGTTTTCTTTATTTTGATAATGCCCCTTTCATCAATTCCACAATCATCCGCTTTCGACAATATGGAATGTTGTCCTGTGTAAAGGAGATCGGCTGATTTCTAGCAACGTTTTCGGCTATTCTACAAATAAAGACCCCGCAATCATTTCCAGTATCCTGTCGTGGTGTTCCCATTGTGAAACTTGAAGTATCAAATGATACTCCCCGTTTATCTAAAGATTCTGATTTTAAAAATTCCTCCAAGGCACCTAAGATTTGTGGGTTTGTTCCGCCCAATGAATCGTAGTATTTCATTGATTTATTGGTAAGATCTATAATGACTAAAGTCCAGTGGTTATTGTTAATATGCACCGGTATGAAAAGCATATCGAATTCAAAGATATTAACATTTCGTGTCCATCTTTTCACATGTGAGTATGATTTCAGTAGTTGCAACGTAAAGAAGCAATTGAAAGCAAATACTTTTGGTAAAACCTGAGCGTCTGATTCCTTGCTGCGCTCTGCAATTAGCTGCAAATAGAAATCTATGACTTTGTCGTTAAGCCATTTACCTTCTTCTAACGTCTTAATATCCTCTCTTGTAATACTTATGCGAAATTTTGATGCTAAGACTTCATTTGGATCGTCATTGTTGACTGCCCTATTTATAATCCCTACTTCTTCTTCATTGAAATCAGGAAAATCTTCTCTGTTATTTTCGTTCTGTTTATCACCTACTACGCGATTTTCAAATTTTAAAGGTCTTTTGATATTCTTGATATGAATACCTTGAAGTTTACTCTTCATATATTTCGGTTCCTGTTTGAGCCTGGCGGCTTTGTAATTTTTTATGAAGCCAGTGGTCCTTTTCTCTTCATAGTTTTCTCGATTTTCATTGGCTCTCGACAACCATCTTTCTTTTGCCTGATGCAATTTGGATTTAACTTGTTCATGGTCAACTTTGTGCAGTTGCACATCGCTGGGGATACATTTGATTGTAGAATGATATCTATCATTATAATGGCGAATTGCCTGTTGGACTGTTCTCCTGGTTGATTTGTTTTTCTTTTGATACATAAGAATCCTAAATATTCCCAATAGTGAATCATGGAACCTTTCGATGTCGGCAATTCCAGTGCTATTGTGAGGTTTTGTTAAATGAAGTTCTACGTTTTCTGTTTCCAGAAACTCCTTCATTAAAACACCCTTGAATTCATTTCCGGCGACAATTTTTCTAGGCTTACCTACTCGCGCGAAATGTTCTTCTAGAGCCTCAATAACAGTGACATGATTTCGATCTGTTAAATAATATGCACATCCGAACTTCGAAAATTTGTCAATAGCCGTGAGGAATGTATGTTTCATTACAGTAAATAAATCTATTTGAATAATATCATTGATATCTCTTGCCGTTTCGGAGAAAATGAATTTTGGTTTGATTGGCTTATTGGACCTTTTTACTGCTTTACAGATCTCACATTGATTAATGACCGTTTGAATAAGTTCCAATAATTTCGGAAAGTAGATCTTAAACTTAATACGATTATAAGTTTCCTGAATACCAGAATGTTGGCTTTCTCGAATATGGTAAAGTGAAATTTGACGTACAGTATCTGTTTCCGTCATTATGTCCTGTGCCCTCATTGAACACTTTATGAATTTTATTTGTTTATCGTTAGAAAATAGTTGCCGAAGTTTTTCTTGAACCACATTATATATATTGTCTGGCAGTTCCGAGTAGATACCAATAGTCCCTTTTGTAATATACTTGGCAAAAATTTCATCAAGATTCTGAAAGTCATACTCAGCAATATAGATAATTCGTTTCTTATGGACAACTTCCGATTCTCGAGTTTTATTGTTTGTAATTATTATTTGCGTTTTGAACGTATTCACAATACCCTCCTTAATTGGTATGTGATCGAGTAGTTCTTCACCAGCGGAGTGTATGGTTGCCATTGTAGCATCATTTTCTTCTTCAACATTAAATAAACCCCTGACCTCCGAAATTGTGTCTATTTGAGAGATTGTGCTAATTTTCTGTTGAGAAGGCAGTTCAACTCTGCTGAGAAAATCCGCGACTTTGTTCTCTTTCCCTTTGATGTACTCGATTTCATATTCGTATTCACTTAGCTTCAACAGCCACCTTTGATGTTTGGGAAGCAAATCTTTCCCCTTATATTTGGCCTGCAAATACTTTATTGGCTGATGATCTGTATAGATCTTAAACTTGTTTCCATACAAGTATGGTCTAAAATAGGAAACAGACCATATGATGGCTAAAAACTCCTTATCCGTTCCAGAAAAATTACGTTCATGGCAATTTAACGTACGGGATGCAAAGCAAATAGGGTGGCCCTCTTGCGAAAGAACGGCGCCTATTGCGTAATTTGATGCATCGGTGGTCAGCTGAAAAGGTTTGCTGAAATTGGGGTATCGTAAAATTGGATGACTACTGATTAGTGCCTTTAGTTTCTCAAACGCCTCAATATAATTTGGATCTTTAATATTGATTTTCTGATCTTTTCGTAGGTATTTGGTCATGGGCTGCGCCACCTTAGCATAATCACGTATAAATTTACGGTAGTACCCGGTTACTCCCAGAAAACTTTTAATTTGTCTTTCGGTCCGCGGTAACTGTAGTTGTTCAATGACTTTTATTTTTTCGGGGTTAGGCTTCAGTCCCTCCGAAGTCACTATGTGTCCTAAGAAATTAGTTTCTCGCTGCATGAACTTGCACTTGTCGATTTGAAGTTTCAAGCAATTTTCTTGCAGCGTTCTCAAAATATCCGAAATTGCATTTACATGCTCTTGCAACGAGGTACTGAAAATTAGTACGTCATCTAGATAAACGATACAAGTTTTATTAATGAATTGTCTAAGGACATCGTTCATGAGCCTTTGAAATGTCGCGGGTGCATTTTTTAGGCCAAAAGGCATCCGGACAAATTCATAAAGACCATGTGGCGTGACAAAAGCTGTTTTGTGACGGTCTTCTTCCTTCACTAAAATTTGATGGTATCCCTTTGCCAAGTCTATTGTCGAGAAATAATGAGATTTACCAATTTTGTCTAATAACGAATCGATATTTGGCAAGGGAAATTTATCATCTACTGTCACTTGGTTCAGCCGCCGATAGTCTACTACTATTCGAAATTTCGTTTCCCCCGAATTGTCGGTCTTTTTAGGAACTACTATTAATGGGCTTGAATATTTTGAACGACTCTTCCTGATAATGCCTTGTGATTCCATTTCAAATATTTGCCTACGTACTTCCTCCTCGTGTTTAGGAGGGTATCTATATAATTTTGAGTTTATTTGTGCCTCCGTTGTTGTTTTTATTTCGTGCACAATAGTAGGTGTACACGTTAATTTATCACCCTCTTTATAAAAAACGGAATCGAATTTTTTAATAACTTTTACAATCTCTCTATATTCTTCATTGTTAAGATGTTCTAATCTCAATCGTTTTAAATAATCATCACTCACTTTCTCTAAAGAAGAAATATCATTGAATTTATACGGATTGTTTACGAATTTTAATCTTTGTCCATTCAGACTAATAATTTTCTCCTCAAAATCAATAATGGTATCTAGGGTATTTAACAGATCAACACCGATAATGAAGTTATATTTTCTATTATTTAGAGATCGAACTTTCCACCTAATTTTTGCATTTTTTGATAATTTGAACTCAAATGGGGCCACGGTATGCACTTCATATTTAATATAGTCGCTACCAGCTATAGTTTTAAATTGAATTGGTTTTATTGCCACTTTATTGAACTTGTCCAGGTTTTCGTCTATTATTGAAAAAGACGATCCTGTGTCGATCAGCGCTAAATATTTTACTTTATCGATTGATATTTCAACCAATGGTAAATAATCCGAGGCTAGTTTTGAAAAAACGAGATGTCATCATGCGTTGATGGCTCATCGTTTCGCGTGTCCCCCAATCCTACTGGAACGTTTTTTCTAATTTCGTTCTGTTCGGTATCGTGAGAATATGTAATGTTATTATGTTGATTAATAGATTGAGAAGAGCGTCTTTCGATGTTACTGACATCCATTGGCTCGGTTGCAATATTTGCGCTTTGATTCCGAAAAGACCGACTTTGACCTGAACGACGTTGCTCACTACACTTTCTATTATTTACCTGAAAATTATTGTTTCTGAATTGATTTGAGCCATGTTGCTGACTTAGAGGCACTACCTGAGTACTATTTTTACACTGAAAACTTTTAGCAGGGAATCTATTATTCTGATTATTATAGTGGCTGTTACTATTTGTATCACGAGCACCTGAATTATACTGATGTTCTCTATAATTATACGTTCGGTCAAGTTGTCCGCGGTTATCTAATTGACGACTACTATTACGATTACGATCACTCCCGAACATTCTCACTGCACTTTCTGATTTGCGAAACTCAGGTCTTATACATGCATTCTCGAACCGTCTACTCGTCATGAGAATTAACATTTCGTCGATGCTGTGCATCTCTATTAGTTTATCGTACAATATACCCTGACTAATTTCCTTACAAGTATTTACTAAGATTGAGTCGATATTTGTTAAATCTATGTGTACCGAAAATTTATAGTATATACATAATTCATCTTTCTTACATTTTATTTTTTGGATAATTTCGACCAATTCACTCACCGAATCTGCCCGTATGTTGCTTATTTGTCGGTAGAGCTCATACGGCTCGATGTCCGGCTTGAACTTTGGCTGTAACGCCCGCTTAACTTCTTCCCAATTCGACACGTCCTGAGTGTTAATGATAAGATCCTTGGCATGACCTTGGATCTTCGTGAAGAAAATTTGCCTCGTGGCTTTCTTTTTCTCCTCTGGGTCCACAATTTCGTTCAAATAGTACTCGACGCTACGAATGAAGGAATTAATTGATACATCACCATTACCTGTAAATGCCGGCATGTGGCTAATTTCCTTCAAAATCTGGTCCGATCCTCGAACATTTTCCATTCCCGTCGGTCGCGTCACCACGCGGTTTAGGACTGCCGTAAGCCTGTCAACTTGGTCCTCCCGGGTTCGATGCTGGATTAATTGTTGGAACGCCATCGCCAGATTTGAGAATTCCTCCTCTCTTTGTTGTAGCCTCGCCTCCAAATTTCGAATTTGCTCGTCCATTGTAGAAATTAACTTTTTACTAGGTTTTCACCGACTGCGCCAGTTGTATACTTGGGTTTTGGCCCAAGCGGATAATCACAATGTTCAATGCTCAAACTGAATCAGGTAATTAAAACACTCTGTGCAAATAATAACAGGTATTATTATTACTGATAAGAAAGGTACCACAATGACTTATTTGTACAAAGTACAGATTGGGAAAGAGAGCGATCTTTAGTGATGCTGTTCTATTTATAGTTTTTTAAATCTAGCAGCCAGTGCTGTTTCACCTTTTGTATATGACTAGTTAGCTAGATGCTGATCAAAGAGGACCAATCAATTAAATAATTGTTGTTTTTTTCTTTTAGTCGTATTTTTTACGGTTCAGAATATCATTCGTGTGGCTATGGCTTTTGGACCACTCATTCTAGTGCCCCCTCGCCATGCAAGCCCTGCTGGTCCTATTGTGCCGCCTCTGATTTTAATTCACATGTAGAATATCAAACTCAGGAAATATAAAAAGCTTTGATTATAATGGAACTAAGTTATAAAAGGCGGAAATAGTAGGTGAGTTTAATTAGGAGTAAAAGGTGAAACACGTGCAGATGCCAGTTTTTGTCCCAAGTGGTGGAAATTATTCCAAATAATCATTTGTTAAAATTTAATTCTAAAATTGTTAATATACCTTCTCTAAAAATATGAAGGACCGGCAATATAAAGTGAAGGTAAATTTAAATTGTTTTTGTAGATATTAATTATATATAACTCTCTCTTCCCCTAAGAAGATGCTCAAAAGAATCCATGGGCTTATATGGCAGCCTAGCCCCCTAAGTTAGGTTTTTCTGAGAAAAAAACATTTTTTAAATGGCCAAACTTCACAAATTCGACTATGGGGACATGGAGCTGCCATTGAAGCCCCGCCCTAATAAGAAGGATCATATAAGGAAACTTTACGGACCAAACATAACTAAACCTCTCCTTTACCTGTCCCTATGGAAGTCACAAGACACATGTAAGGCCCTCCGAATGAGACCATGTAGTCATGTTGTTGTTAAAAAACTAATGGTAGGAATCAGAACACAGAAATTTCCGCAGCGCCCGAAATTAGCCCCGGTCATTTCTGATTAAAATTTACAACGAAATTTTTAATTTGAATTCATTTTATAATGATAATATCTCTAAGATTTTTTTACGAAAATCTGCCAGACCCGGGGTCGGTACTTCTCTACCAAAAATTTAATGTCGGTGCTTAAAGGCTTAGTTTGAAGTCCACCGTATACGTACATGCAAAAAAGAATTTAGTTAAAATTGAAATGAAAAAAATTAAATGTTACTTTATAGACACTACTACATAATAAATTATTATAATTAAAAAAAACTTTAATCATTTACCACAACAAAAATGTTACTATGCTTTTTCATTTAAAAAAAAATCGATACTTACCCACTCAAGCACAACCATTTTTCGATTCGATATAACGGCGGGATATTTTCGCGATAAATACGCATGACACTTGAAGGAATTTCCACGCATAGCTCCTAATTCGATATTTTCTTTATCCACTCAAGAGAAATTTCCCAGCTAGACAACGATCAAACATCTTGACGCCGCCATGGGCATGATCGGATCTTATGGTGGTTGATCGTCGTCGTCAGTCCTCGGTCCTCTCCATTTATAAGTTGGTTGCATCGTACAATAATTTGGTCCAACAACGTCGTTCACGGTTTATTTTTGCTTCACCCAATTCAGTTGATATCGGCACGCAGATACAGCGTCCGATCGATCGGTTTCACGGGTAAAATTTATTCGCGCACGTTCAACTTTCTTGCATGTTAATCCTCCCCCTTAAAAATATGATATAAAATTTGAAAAATTTAATTAGGCAGTGATTGATTTCGTGTAAATTTGCTTTATGGTGAATTTAATATATTCTTTTATTAATGCTTGTAAGAAAGACAAAGCATGTTGGAGTGAATTCTAAGTGGAAGTTTTAGATATATTCTTAACAAAAAAACACGCAAAGCAGATTGGCTGCTTGAAACGTGGGTGATGCACTAATACGAAAATAGAAACAGCCTTCAGAATCGATTTCAGATCAGTGTCACACGATAATTTGTTATAGCCGAATTCATTCCTAAGTGATGGTGTTATGTTAAGCTATTATTCTTGTTGTGTGTGACGAAAAAGTGTACAATTTATTATTTTAAAGACATACTGTCATTTTGTATATGAAATGCAATTTATTAAATACGGTCGAACGAGAAGGCGTATATGAACATAGATAAATTTAATCGAATAATACTTTATCGAGTATTTTTTAAACTTAAATGCAAACAAAATTTGTTTTCTCCCTAAATGTACATCAAATGATTGAAAAAAATACTTTCGAGTTACATACTTGCTTTAAAAAAATTCACAATGCACTTTACAGAAACTTTTCCGACAGATTATTATACATTGTGTAAAAAAATCTAAAAAGTATCTTTCATACTCGTATAGAAAAGTTTAAAACTCAACATTTGGATTGCAACTGCAATAATAACACAAAAAGCAACAAATTTCCAGAAAAATGCTGTCATATGATAACTTTCCCAGGAGCCAGGACATCATGTGTGAATTTACAGACAAGCGCATACATTACATACTTCCTCATTAACATACAAAGTTAAGCAAGCTACTGAAATCATGCAGTATTTCGACTATGAAAAAAAATACATATTCCTAGTAGACTGATTTCAACACACATACCGAAATGCTGAAATTGTACGTTTTCGACGCGTTTAAATTTATTCAAGAAAACTTTACTTAACCAGGGTCAATTCACCGGGTAACCAGAGAAGATTTATGTACATATAGAATACTTTTACATGAAATTTTCAAAATTGCGTTTACATACACTCGGAGTAAATATGAAGTTTAGAAAACAGATATGTAAAAGGAAAATCAAAGAATTTATTTATTTTCCCGGGAATTGAATTAGCTAATCTCAACGTACATTATCCAATATAAATTTAGAGAGCATCCGAATAACTCAAAAAAGAATGCAGTATGTCTAGAATTTGCCACACAAGCTACAGAGAATATATTACTCTTCTACAGTACACACATAATACTTTCCCAATTTGATACACAGCAAATTAGTGCGTATCTTTCTTATGGTGCATGTTGTGGATGCTAAAATTAGCATAGGGACGTCTGGTTGTGTATTCTAATTACTGCCGGCTTTATACTCGGCTAAACTGAACTAGATATTGAAATTCCAAGATGTTTTTCTCTAGAAATAAAACCCATGGGATAGTAGATTGTAAATTAAAGACTATACCAACAGAATATTATACGTCTAGGCGTGTTTTCAGTTGGTCATATGTAATTGATTCTAAAAATGAATGGCTATATTCTCATTGAACTGTTGAATTTGCACGAACTAGCAAATTTTAACTTATGACGCAGAACATGTTTTTTCTTTCTTATGCTTTTTTGTTGTTTTTACCTTTTTTGATTTAATAACTCAGAACCTACATTTTTGCGAAAAGCTTTTGGTGAATATGTACACTGAACAAAATAATTTGCTTAAAACAAGAAAGAATACAATAAAACAAGAAAAAATACAATAAAAAACAGCCAAGGAATAATTTTTCCTGATCTAAGATGTATTTTCTTGTTCCAAGAAAAGTTTTTCTGATTTAAGGTGTATTTTCTTGTTCCAAGAAAAGTTTTTGCTTAAAATAATGCTTATTTATTTATTTTAAGCAAAGACTTTTCTTGGAACAAGAAAAAACATCTAAAATCAGAAAAACTTTTCTTGGAACAAGAAAATACATCTTAAATCAGGAAAAAAATTTCTTGGCTGTTTTTTATTGTATTTTTTCTTGTTTTCAGCAAATTATTTTTTCAGTGTATGTTAGAGCGCATGACTGTCCGTCGAACGAGCAATTGATAATCCTAATTGGTCAGTTTTTAGTATAGTCCTATAGTAATAAAAAAAAATATTAGTTTTTGATATGGAAACTTGCTGTTTTTCTTGCTTTTTTTCTCTATGAATTTGATGCTGGGAACGAATTTGGAGCCATACCAAAAATTTCGCTGAAACAGCGTCTCAATCAAAATCGCAAAAAAAACGTCATCAAAATGACTATCTATTGTAGCGATACCGCTCAACGCATTTTGAAAGTTAATGTCGCGTTCGACGTACAACTATATGTGTTCTCTCAAGGTTTTCGTTCGTAGAGACGATCCATGTGCTGATCGCTCAGCGATCGTAGTTTAGCATCCAATTCCGAGCCCTATTTTGATCAAATATGACCTAAAGGAACATATATGTACAGAACAGAAAATATACGCATAAAGCGCTCAGAACCGGTCGTTTACTTCAGATCGCTCAGCGATCATCAAATGAGTCGCCTCTACGAACACAAACCATATATATAACATTCATATGGACAGCATTTCTCAAAATTCCACAATTTCTGAGTTAGAAACAGGGGAGGAAAAAATATTGAAAATCTTGAGATTTTTTGGGATTTTGACGCTGTGGTCAACGAAATTTTGGTGTCAAGCTCCAGATTATTGCTCAGCACGGTGTGATGGTGTACGGCTGTGCTGATTTTCAGAAATTTTCATGCTATATTTTGCGAATTATTGAAAATGTTGTTTTGTATAAAATTTTGAAAATCTGATCGCGAATTTGGAGAATAGGAGGGAAAACGGTAATTTTCGAAAATGTCAATGTCGCGCCATATGAAAAATCTGGCGTTGTTTCTTTCGACTTTAGTTTTAGTGGTTTGTAGTGGTCCGCTTCAGGCCTACAATAATTTCAATCACAATGGCTTTCTGTTCCACTCGCTACTGATAAAAAGTCAATCTTTACTGGGTGCCCGGTTTCCAGCGTATCTTTGCGCCACCACCTATGAATTCCAGTTGAGTTTCGGTTGACGAAGACAATTCGTTCCGGGATCATGTTCGTTATCCGAAACGTTCGTTAAGCGAAACCTTCATTAATTTAACGGACAATGGTTCCTTCCTGGTCGAAAAACTACGCTACCATGTATTTTTAATGATAAAAGCGTTGAATTATTTTGAACTTCAGATTTGTCTAAAACAGTAGTTCCCAACTCACAGATGTCGGCGGATCACTTCTCCTGAAAATCAAACACGGACCACAATTTTTTATTAAAAAGATTTTGCGTTATAGTTTCATTTTTATGACTTAACACTGGCTGTCTCAAGCTACAACTTGCATTCCGCATTTTAATTGCTTGTACTTAACGATAATCGTTATCCCTACGGTTCCGAGCATGTCTCTCAACAGCTGGTTCGTTGCCTGTTATATAAATATAACCAAAATCCCAAAGCAGTGTTACTCTGTTTTAAAGCCCCTCTTCCTCTCAGCACAATCAAACCAGTTGTGGTTTGACCACAAATCCTCGCAACAAAGAATTAATTTGTCCTTTTTTTTTGTCCTTTTTCTCATATAATTTCTATTATCCACATGAAAATATATCATTTTTATAAGTAGTCCAGAATCTCCACGGACCACTTACAGGCCTCTCACAGATAACTTGCAGGCCGCTCACAGACCACCATCGGTCCGCGGACCACCTGTTCCTTGGATATTGCAACATGATCTTGCCCCAATTCATACAGCGAGGGTGGTTAAATCGTTTATTGAGGATGAAAATGTGACTTTGTTAGACTGGGCGCCCATCTCCCCTGACATTAAACATTTAGGGGTGGCTTGTTCGGGAGGTTTACAGTAGTGGTAAACAGTACGACTCTAAAATACCGATATCCGTGTTGCATTCAATATACGATTCCCTGCTTCGAAGGCTTTATGATATTATAAATAAAAATGGCGGAAATACACACTATTAAATTACAAAAAATGCTCTTGTTTTTTTCGTATTTATCCTCTTTCATACTTTTCTGAAATATTTTTCAGCGAAAACATTATGTAAAACGCTCCTGAAGCTAAGCAATAGTCGCACTGGAAATTGACTCTTTGAATGAAATAAATTACTGTAATTTAAGGAAAATGCCCTATGGGGATTCAGTCCATTCATTTTCTTTGTGATATTTAATAGTTCCGAAAATAACATTTCTTGAACCGGTAAGCTTTTATTTTACCGTTTCATGGAAGGAAATATGAGTAAACCTAAGCATTTGTCGCGCAGTGTATGTATTCCGATGCATATTGAAGTTGACGGGACAAGCGAGACTCTAGCAAGAGTCCACGTTTCGACATTAGAAATATGTACTTCATTGGTTATCAAATTTTTCCAGTGGCATGTTCTGGTATAAAGGGCTGAATTAAGATCGAGAGTGAAATTCTTCCCGCTGCGATTTTATCAATAAAAATGCATACTTACTGTCGCGGAATATGTCACAAACGTTAAGAAATTCCATAAGCTACAATACGAGACCGGTTCCATAATTCTCCTCGGCCATTTTATGTATTATTTTTCGATTCCCCGACATTTAACATTTCCCGATGAAATAACCGGGGAATCGGGAAAAAATACATTAAATGGCCGAGAAAAATTATGGAACCGTTTTCGGATTGTAGCTTTAGGAATTCCCCAGCATTCCGCACATATTCCACGACAGTAAGAATACATTTTCATTGAAAAATCGCAGCGGGCAAAAATTTCACTCTCGATGTCAGTTAGGCCTAATGTGGAATAAATACTAAGATCGAGATAAGTAAAATGGAAGACTTCACAGCCCAAGAAATAATAATAATATAATAATAATAATAATACAAATCAGCAAAACGTAGCATCATTTAGGCACCTAGACTAGATTATTAAAAAGCCCCAGATAAGGTAAACGGGTTTTCTTCACAATTCGCTAACATAAAATGGAGTAATTGTTGAAATCTTGACTTATCGTTCCATTCTATACACGAACTGCGGCCCATGTCTGTAGTATTTTTTGGCATGGCAACTTACCAGCTCTATGGGAACTACACGTAACTTTGTCTGTTGGAGGAGAAGAGCCCCCTGCGGGAGAAATATCGAGTTATTCAATTTCGGAAATGTCACATTGGAATCATTGCATTAAGACCTCTAAGCGTCTATAGCTCAGTAGGTTGAGTTGCTGACCTTGTGACCGAAGGTCGGAGGTTCGAATCCCGATTGGGACGAAACTTTTTTTTTTCTCAATTTTTGGTATTTTTCCCAAGGTTTTGTAGTTTTGTACAGATAGACACACTCATCGGGTTTTTTGTCTGTTGTCTATCTGTGCACAAGACGACCACTTGAATTTAGCGGGAGAATTCTATGGAGATTTGATTTGCCGTGAAGGCGTTTACCATACCATGACGCTCTACCGTGCAGGTCTTTACCGGTGTTGAATGCTCACATGGCTTTGGGAGTTGTGACAAAAAAATACTACAGACATGCACCGCAGTTGGTGTATAGAATGGAACGATAAGTTAAGATTTCAACAATTAGTTAATACTCGCACCCACGAAATTATAATAATTATAAAATGGAGTTTCTGACAAAAAAAAAAGAAACAGAACAAAATACACTTTTTTTGATGATGTTTTCCCGTCAAATATGTCGCCAATAGTTAATTTTATTTGCTCAGGATATTCGTTCATGATTCCTAAAACGATCGACACTGAAAAACCAACTTCAGAAATAGAAAAGGCATTTAGAAAACTTTCCGACCGCATTCTGTAGCAAATCTATAACCGAATGGAATGAGTGTGTATCATCTCAGTTCTTATGTTTTTTATGTATTGTCATTTTTGACGAAAAATCCGGTAAGGTTCGGGACACTCTGGACCCACCCTCTGGCTACGTTCCTGGAGCCAACATATTAAAGCAAATATATACATATGTATATTGTAAGCAAATATGTATGTACAAAGTTTTTATAATAATATACGCCCGCTAAAGTTTTGCCTACCATGTGTATGCTACTTCTACTCTACTACATTTAAAATTAACCAGTGACGTAGGGCGGCAATTTGGCTACTACCCAGGGCGCTAGAGAGGCTAAATCCGGCCTGGAGGATGGAAGCCCTCTACTACCTATACTACCTACCTATATACCACTCCACACTTCACAGGCTTTTCCCATTAGGTCGGCACACATTTTTTATTACGGAGTACAGGCCGCTACATGAGTCGATAAACCACTAAAAACCTTTCACATTATTAACAATGGTCTTTAAATTTAATCAAAAAGATTATAAAGTTTTGTCCAACTGAATCTAATCTTATCAAAAAATTATCGCAAGAAACTCAAATCGTAACGTGAGCATCCATAATTGTAACTCACTTGTAGTACTTTTGCGAATAAGGTAGCAACCGTGCGAATATTTTTTTTTTACAAAGCGAGTACATACTTAATAGAGTAAGGCGGTGTGGAAAGATCCTTTAATTTTTTTACTGTCAATAGTTAACAGATTAACAGTATGCTGCAAATTTACAGGGATTCCTACGATTCATTTATAGATATTATTATAGTTTGTAGGGATATTTTTGGAAATTTTAATATGGCATGCTAATCTTGGCTATTGTTTTTGCATCAAAAAAGAATTCCCTGTTACGGCAATCTGTCCTCAGTTTACATGTACTAAATTTAATCACCGCGCATTACGCTGTACAAAATTACTTATTATAGATAACACATAAAATATCGAATAATATTTCTATTCAAAGAGCTGTCGTCATGTTTCAAAAATTACTTTGCCGCGACCACTAGTCTGTCTGACTGAATCAAGTTAGTTTGTTTTTACTGAAGATAAAATATTTGATAATGAAAAATGAATTTATGCACATTGTTCATACACATACAATATCCATATGTACATAATGGGTAGCTATATCGATACCATATTTGCAACAGCTATCGAAATGGTTTATGAAGTGCTTCTAATGTCCATGCCTATTCTCAACTTGTATGAACTAATATCCAGCCAATTCACCTTTGTGAAACATGTGGTTTTGAGTCACCTGTAACATCAAGTTCTGGAAATGTAAACAAAACACAGCTGACATCCAAACATACCCCCTCTAATATATTTTATGTTATTTTCCTTTATTTACCCAATTACATGTATGTACATACCGCGAGTACATACGTATACGTATAAATTCCAAAGCTTTATGATTACGACACGTCTTCAGGAATGCCTTGCAATTAAATGCCTTTAGTCTCTATCTCATCTAAAATGTTTTATACAAAATAAAAAGCTCAACTAAGATAAAACTTCTTTCCGTAAGAGTGTTATCAGTCGTTAAGGTGTGATAACATATTTCAAAGTGGCTGTGCATACTTGTACGTACATCGTACATAATGTACAACTCCTCAGTAATGATCTGGTACTGAGTTTAGAAAATACGACGATAAATTTACTCGTATTGTTTGCATTTATGTAAATTGCCGCGAATATTAGAAAATAGTCAATATGAAATTTTTCTGAAGGTCGTTCGCGTAAATTTTTAATAAAACATTCAATAGTGCATACAATTTAAATATTATAAAAAAATAATCGTTTGTCTAACAGTGTGCATAATTTAATTTATTTAGCCGAGTTGTAAAATTAGTGTTAAGTTTTGTGAAAAGTGAATTCAATACACGTGCCCTTTTATTATCTATTACAGTTATTATCTAGCAAAACCCCCTTTTAGTGAACATTCATAATGTGCCATCTATGCATTGTGTAATCTTTCCTAAGTCCTTAAAAGTGATAATCGATTCAAAAGTACAAAAAAATATTGCATTGAAAGTGGATATTTGTTTTAAATTTCTGCGTCCAGTTACAATAATTCGAAAAGCACATTGATCACAACAAACCATGGATACAGACAACGAAGAGAGTGATAAACGAAATCTTATCTACATTGATGACAAAGATCCAGTTGGCCGTAAGTCTTTTAATTTGCTATTTTTCTATTTTTAGAGCTTTCTTATCGGGTTACTATTAGAAATTTTTTGATATTTCACACTTTCTTCGAAGTGCCAAAGATTTAATCTGATGAAAAATACAAAAGAAATATGTACATATACGTACGAGTATTCCTTTTGCTAGACAAAGCCGACACTTTTTTTGAAAGCAGTGTTGCCATTCCAATTTCAATAAAGGTCTTTTGGAGATTTCAATTTAAAATATATGCCAAAAGAAGTGAAAAATTTGTTCGGTAAAAATCGTTTTCCTATGTATGTTGAAGAGGATGATCCCCTGATTATGCGAAGACGTCAGGATTTTTACCGAGGAGTTGTCCCCTATAACATGCAAAAAATTAAAGATAGATACACGATTTCCCCGATAATTTTTTTTACTTTTATTTGCGTATACATATTTCTAATTGAAATCTTCAATTGACCTTAATAATAGGGGTCGCAGAAATAGGGGTCAATTTACAATTTTAGACTATTTTTTTTAAACATAAAAATTTGCAGAAAAAAAAAGTGAAAATACGAAAACAAACTAAAAAAATATTGTCCAAAACTTCCTAATCGTTTTCAATGTATATCATTCCTTATTATACTCCCTACTTCTTAAACTTGTTCAATTTCTATCGCAATCATTGAAATCAAATATGTATTAATTTCTTCAATTTGGAACATTGTATATACATAAATATGTAAGCACTCAAAGCAACGTAATAGGTAGCAATAATCATTTATATAAATTACGTGTAATATAAAAATAAGTGCATGTTCTTTATCAAAGTGAAGAATTCCGGTAAACTTTGGTTGATTTTGTTCGTATGGCTTGTGAGTCATTGTTTTCGCTCTAAATTTTCTTGTAATTAGGGGTAAAACAGGGAATAGTAGTAATGGCCGCTGCTGCTTGAAATAAAATACTACACTCATTGAGTGCATTCAGCGAGCACATATTGGAAAGAGCTACTGGAAAGTGTTCTCTCCCCGCGTCCCACTCACCCGCGAATCGGTCCACATGCGATGTATCGAAAACTTCCCCTATATAGCGTTGAATTGGAATGCTACATTTAGATGTGTGACAGTTGATCGAGCAGTCCAAGTAGCAGGGACTGCTCGATCAACTGTCACGCACAGCTGCTCGACTGGCTTCGACCATCAATACTGTAAATTGTTTATTCACATTTCAGCTGAAAATTTATTGTGCGATGAGAGTACGTATTTTGAAAGGAAAGTTGCAGTTTTAGGTTTTTTGAATTTTGGATTGCCGCAATGTCTGCGGATGTATCAGCTGGTAAGAGAGAACTGACATTTCATGTAGCAAGTCCATTCAGCGAACACAAATTTAGCAGTTTTCCAATTTCTTGTGGTGGGGATATGTAGCACATCACAATATGTGCTCGCTGAATGCACTCATTGACAAAAAAGTGGGAAGTTCTTTTTATACCCTTCGATTATTAAGCGAAAAGGGTATATTAACTTTGTCATGAAATTTGTAACGCATTGAAGGAAGCATCTCCGACCATATAAAAAGTATACATATATGATCAGCATGACTTGGGGAGTCGATTGGGCCATGTCAGTCTGTCCGTCTGTTGCGACGCGTTTTGCTCGGCCAGTTTAAAAGCTATGGAGCTGAAATTTTGCACACATGCTTCTTTTTGTTGCAGGCAGTTTGTATGTTTGAATCGGTAAAATCGGACAATGGGGTCATGGGGCTGCCATACAAACCCAACTCCCCAAATTAAGTTCTTCTAAGAAAAACTTTTTTATTTGTGCACCAATTTCTACCAAATTCCACACAAATGTATTTCTATTGATAACACCAAACATATGTAAGAATGGATCAAATCGGACAATGGGGTCATGGGGCTGCCATACAAATCCAACCCCCCAAATTAGGCTCTTCTAAGAAAAACCTTTTTATTTATGCACCAATTTCAATCAAATTTCACACAAATGTGTTTTAATTTGTAACACATAACATATGTACAAATCGACAAAATCGGACAATGGGGTCGTGGGGCTGCCATATAAACCTAGTCCCCCAAATTAGGTTCTTCTAAGAATTTTTTTTTATTTTCTCATTGATTTCAATCAAATTCCGCACAAATATGTTTCTAGTGACACCACAAAACCAAAAAAAAAATATACCAAATCGGACCATGGGGTCATGGGGCTGCCATACAAACTTAGCTCCCCAAATTAAGTTCATCTAAGATTTTTTTTTATTTATACATCAATTTCTACCAAACTTCACACAAATGTGTTTCTATTGATGACACAGAACATATGTATGAATAGATGGAGTCGGACCATGTGGTCATGGGGCTACCATACAAACCTAGCCCTCAAATCAAATTTTTCTTAGAAAAACGTTTTTATTTGCACACCAATTTCAATCAAACCTCAGAAAATTATATTTCTATTGATGCTACATATAACAAACGTGAAAATAAATGATATCGGACTATGGGGTCGTGGGGCTGCCATCCCCAAAATTAGGTTCTTCTAAAAAATACTTTTTTATTTAGACACAAAATTTCAACCAAACCTCATGGAAATGTTTTTTTATTGATGTTACAAAACATATGCAAAAATGAATTAAATCGGACCATGGGGTCATGGGGCTGGCATATAAACTCAACCCCCAAATTAGTTTCTTCGAAGAAAAACTTTTTTATTTGTCCACCAAATTAAAAGTGTTTTAATTGATGCCACAAACATCCCCCCCCCTCTCTTTGGTTCTTATAAGAAACCCACGTCCCCCGCTTCCCCCAATAAATCTTCGCCACGGCACTTATGTGAAAATTCAAGGAAAAGCATGGAAGCGGGGAGAACTGAACACAAGTCATAGGTACGCCCGAAAAAACTTTTAGCCCGAGGGGAGCGAAGGGTATCCATTCGACCGTGCCGGAAATTAGCCTCGGTCTCGTTTTTTTTAAATTTGCCATGGTACTTGGAGTAGATTTCAGTGCTGTAAACGGCCAATTCGGGGGAGGGTTTGAGGAGTGATCTGTAACATGAGAACAGAGTGAGTGACGACTCTGTCAACCATGTAATTTTTGTGTAAATTAGGCAATCAACTTTTCCCAAAATATGGGATCCTATATTGGCTATATATTGTTTTTTTTTTGTGAAAGCAAAAAAATCGCGACTTAAATCTTAATGAATTAAAATTTACCGCTCCCCTAATAGTCTAGTAGCTAGGTGATTTCAGATTGCAAAGTGTGGTGGAGAAAATTTTTTTTTTGTTTCTTATGTTTTTTGGGGTGCTGAGCTCAAATCTGGAGCTTCCCACCAAAATTTCGTTGCAGAACAGCGTCAAAACCACGAAAAACCCAAAATTTTCGGAGTTTTCCCGTTCTTTTGTTTATTACTCCGAAAGTGTACATTTCCCGAAAACCTGTCCATGAAAATATTAGAGAAAACATAATTGCGGGTCTAACGCGCCATTAACCATTAAAATGTGTTAAGCGGTATTGCTACAATTGATAGTCATATTTTTGGCGTTTTTTGCCATTTTTACCCTGTTTTGCAACGAAATTTTGGTGGGAAGTTACGGATTCAGGTTCTGCACCCCAAAACCTGTTGCGACCAAAAATGAAAAACCGTTCAGACTCAAAATTTTATTCATAATATGGAACTATGTTAAAAATGGCAAATTTAAATTATCAATTGTAGTAGTGCCGCTGAACGGATTTATAGTATTTATGTCTCTTTGGACGCGCATTTATGTGCTCTCTGAAGTATTAATGGAGAGTTTTTCGCAGAAATAAATAGTTTCAGAGTTAGAGGCCAAATAACGAAAAAACAGCAAAAATTTTAGGGTTTTTTGCGATTTTGACCCTGTTCCGCAACGAAATGTTGGTGGGAAGGTCCTGACTCGTGCTCAGCACCCCAAAAAAACATAAGAAACAAAAAAAAATTGTCTCCACCACATTTTGCAATCTGATGTACTAGAATTATCACCTGGATACTACACTATAATGAATTAATGAACAGTTTTATTTAATTTTCCATAAATTTTCACATAAAGGGATTAACTGCACTCTGTTCAAACTTTGCTATCCAGATCAGTGTTTCGACTTAGTTTTTCAGGATCGTGGTAGGTTTTCCTTCAAAATAGTAAATAAAGTGATAGATTTTAAAATCAAGGCTAATTTTTGATAGAAAAATTCATTCAATTTATTACAAAATACTGAAATTTTTATTCGTGCACCTGGATGTGTCAAATGAAAAAGCAACAACAACGCATTGGTCTCGGCGATGACACGATCCAAGATAGAGCTGCCTGTAGAAATATGCTGAGAAATTATCGCCAAAACGGGCGATGTGCCTACACCGCAGGTCGAGCAACGCGGAATGGAGCGGTATAAAGAACGAGGCAAGGAAGAAGAAGAGGAAGGCCAAGAAGCATGTGAAGGCCGAAGTAGGCGTAGTTGAGTCATTAGACAAAACAAGACTGACAGACAATGGAATAGAAGAGGAAAACAGTCATGGTTGCTGTTCTCCGCCCCAAAACCTTGGACTGATTGATCGGTTGGGTGAGATGAAACCAAGGAGATATTTTATTATTTAAACTATGCACTACTTAAACTTTCTCCCATCCGAAACATATAATGTCAAAGAGATATGGAAAATGCATACGCCAGCGTTACGATTTCGAATTATTTCGGTGTATAATTATCGGCTCCGTATTTCTACAAAACCATGGCCAAATGGCTTTTGTATGGGTATCTGAGAATATAAAGTTGCAACAACAACCTTTACGTTAAAGTTCATTTTAAAGTGATTGCTGAACGTATAAGCAAGGAGTGGTTGATTGTTTAAAGCAGGCTTGACCAACATACCATCTGCAAAGGTATTTTATCTGGCCCGTGAACCCTTTCTAAAAAACTGGTCATGGGCTCTCCTTAAATCAGCCATTTTTGGACCAAAGAGAAGTTTGAAGTCATTTTTGAATAATAGTATTTAAAAATATTAAATTCATCATGAAATGTTTCCTACTGTAAACATTTTGAATTATTGTAAGAAAAATAAGTCTAATTTTTTTCGCTGATCTTTCACAAAAAAAATTGATGAGAAAGGTTTGTGTCTAGGATCTGCAAGAAGCACAGAATTCCTATATGCAGCTCATTAGCTTCCGCTAATACTTTTCGTGACTTAAAACGAAAATTACACTTCAAAATTTAAAAATTTTCACTAGTTTTGCCAAATTAACTTACTCATTGTAAAAGTCACTATACAGTCCCGACCGGTATAAACTTTGAAGTGGATAATAAGCTTGGCCAAAATAATAATTACGCCATCGTTTTTTAGATTTTATTGTATCAAGTTGCAAAAATTATATCGGGCAAGTGGCCACCCCCACAGTTGATTACCATACGGGCCCGTTTTATGGCATTTTCCATCACTCTTCCCAGAATATCAAAAACTCCATAAAAAGAAGTCTGGAACAGTTAAATCGGGTGATCTGGGCCAGTGCAAATCACCAAAACGAGAGATTAACCAACCCGGAAATGTTTCCTGCATAATATTGATTGTGTCTCGAGCAGTGTGCGCGGTTGCACCGTCCTGTTGGAACACAGTCCTAGTTCATCCAATTTAGGAAGAAAAAATTCGTTAAGCATGGCTCTGTAGCGCACGCCATTGGCCATTCACAGTCGTCGTTTGACCCGCGGCGTTTTCAAAGAAAAACGGGCCGTATGGTAATCAACTGAGGCGGCGGCCACTTGGCCGATAGCATTTTTGCGACTTGATACAATAAATTCTAAGGGATTAAATAAACGTATTTCATAAGCAAAACCGAAGTTTTTTTTATTAAGAAAAATACAGGAAAAGAACATCGGATGATTACTTTTGCCCCACCTTGTATATCTACGAATGATGTACAAAAATTGGTCAGATAGAGACATTCCCCTTTTCCGTTCGCTTCATGCAATCAAAGACATGTTCAATGCTGACACTGGAAAGGCAGGGCCGGCCCTAGGGGTGGGCGAACTGGCGGGTAGCCCAGGGCCACCACTTTGAAGGGACCACCACTTTCCAGGAACTTTTACATTTCGGGGGCCACCACTCGGAAAGGCCATTTTTCTCAAGGGGCCTACATATGCTCTTTTGAAATATAGGACTATATTGCAGCTAATACAAAGCGTAATAACGATGATCTGATGTATGCCATACTAAATCGTTTAACATTTATGTCCAACATTCTTCGGAATTGATCGAAAAGTTTGCCATTGTCCGGTCTTCAAATTTATAGTTTTAAATTGGCTTATTATAGTTTTATCACACCAGAATAACTATTAAGATTGAGGCATTGGTTTTCCCTGTGCACAATGAAAATTTTGTCAGCATACATAATCGGAAATTTAATGTGGCTCACTTGGTTGAATCGAACTGTACGATGCTAGCAGCGAAAAGTCCTGATTTTCTACTACCTAATTACAATGTTAGCCGAGTTTTGATTTTCTAGCTGACTGCAGCATGCCAAATACTTCCATTCCGAAAGACATACAACGAAACGGCAGTTTCTGTGAGGAGTAATGAGTCCCTAAATTGATAATTTTATCATCCAACTTACGGTTTAAGTACCTATGCATATATCAGAAGTCAGTAATACCAATGAGTCTAATATAGAAGACGAATTGTTGACGATGACGTTGTCTTTAATTATTATCGAACGTATAGCCCCGCAACAACTCGACGGAGATGACGCTATAGGAATATTACTCGTTCAGGACCTGTAGAAACTTGAATACGACCTAAAACGGAATGTCCCTTTTTATAAATTGTTAAACTTGGAATTTTGGAATTGAGTATGAAAAAAAAATAGCTGAGCTAAAAGCATCAAAAGAATTCTCAACCAGATGAAATTCGCAGATGTCATGGGAGATATAAAAAATTCCACTTAAAAAAAGAGGACTCCGGGAGAACAACTCCCTTCAAGCAAGCAGCGATGTCTACAGATTTCCTTAAAATAGAGGAAGTAGCACATTACCATGATTCCTCGTGGATAAACGAAAAAATAGTGCCTGAAAATAAACAATTTAAACAATGTTGTCTCTTTAACAAATTTTTGTTTGGCCCAGGGCGACCAGAATGCTAATGCCGGCCCTGGCCGTAGGCAAGACGAAAGACGAAGAAGTGTGAAAAGAAAGCCTCAATAAGTAGGGATTGGTGAAAATTTCACAAAATTGTATGATTAATGATGATTATTATATTGCCAGTTGGTTTGGATAAATAGCGTCCCGCTACCTTCATAAAGGCCAGTCATTTAACGATTTTAGGTAACAAAAAATTGCTCGGTTTTGGTTTTTTGGCATGTTGTTACCAGTAGTGTACCACCAAGTTTGCAACTTCGAAAAATCTGTGCTAACTCCGTGATCCCTAAAAAAACTCAAAACTTTCGAACCCTTTTCATATTTTGGTTTGTAATTTCTAAAAGGTGCTTCCTACAAGAAAGTCATCCACTGCAGTTTTAAAGCTAATCTTGTTTAATTTGAATGCTTTGTAGGTACAAAGGATCGCAAGATACAGCACTTTTAAAATGGTTTCTTGTTTTTTTTTTGTAAAAAATTTCGAAATTGTAATTTTAGTCATTTTTCCAGCTAAATATCTACCTTAATGTCCGTTCTACGGGGAAAGTCATGTGACACGAAGTTATATAGCAGTTACTTAGCTTAAGTTTAATCCTATGCCTGTCGGACCAGTATTTCTCTAGCCATCAGGAAAAAACCAAAAATCGTCAAAATCAGATTTTTGGAGAAATTTTCTATCAAACTGCATGGCATAAGGAAATAGAAGCTTCAAGCTTCAAGTGAGAGAAAGAGAAACCATGACGTAAATATGTCCTATTCTGCCCAATGACTTCATTCCTTTTCCTTCTCGTGTGGGGAAACGCTAAAAGAAACTGATTTATGTATTAATGCTTCCCCCTTCGAACGCGGCCGATATTTAGCTCAGAAGATGATTAAAATTACAGGACTTTTGTACAAAACAAAAAAAAAACATTTTCAAACGGCTGTCTCCTAGGATCCTTTGCACCGACAAAGCTGGGGTTGCACTCAAATTAAAGAAGATTTTGTTAGCTTTAAAAATGCAGTGGATAGAAACTTTCTTGTAGGAAGCACTTTTTAGAAACTACAGACGCAAATATGAAAAAGTCTGAAAATTTTGAAGTTTTTTGGCAGTCACGGGGTTAGCACAGGTTCTCGAAGTTGCAAATTTGGTGGTACACTACTGGTATCTATCCTAACAATATCCCAAAAAAACAGAGCCGAGAAATTTTTTGAGACCTAAGGCCTTATATTTCGGTTTATTGACTGGCCTAATAGAAACATTTAATTTTTTACATAATTTTTGACAAATTATGATGATGCATTTTCGCATAAAAGTCAAATGTTTTTTTGTACTCGGGTGTAGGTTAGTTTAGTGTAACTACATGGGCTTACAATAACAACATAACCTGTATTTGTCATATTGTTATTCTAACATCATCTTGTTACCGTAAAATAACATACACCGGAGTACAAAAAGCAAACACGCCTAATATCATTTAGCCAACACGTTAAGGCAAGATTGTTCAACTTTGCAAATTTTACAGTTCAAAATACCGATCTTGTTATTTGCAATTTCAATGAAAAATCATTTTTGAAATTCGAATATTAGGTACCCATACGGCATTAACATTAATATTTGAAACCACGGAAAATTCAATAATTATTGTGAAATTCTTTGTAGTTTCAATAGCTAAAGATAAATATTGCAACTTTCATGGTTAATTCCCTATTTTCTATTTTTTAAAAGAGCATTAACAGAATGTTAGTAGAACATTAGATGGTATGCTATAAGCGCAAATTTTTAGCAGAACATTATCAATGTTAACAGAACATTTAAAGAACGCAAACTAAGCATTAACAGAACATTTAACAACCATAGAGGAATAACCGTCCAATATAAAATATTAACATACCATTAACAGCACATTAAGCGAGTTTTAACATACCAAAAGCATAACGTTTATTTTGATGTAACTCAGTCTTGGAAACTGGGTTGGAGGCGATACAAAACTTGTCTAATATAACTTTTATTGTTCATTAATATGTAGAACAATAACACGCCAATAATATGTTCACGGTTCTGCAAAACCGCGCGCAAAATATCGGTAATATAAAAGATGAAAGCTGTGTAAACACACGCCCGGGAGGGACAGAGGTGATGAGGGAATTTAATTTTGTCATTTGTTAGGTATTCGGCCAACTGCTAGCAGTTTGGTTGGTGGAATCTAAGGTATCGATCACCACTCATGTGTAGTCCCCCATTTTGGGTGAATATGCTGGATGATCCTGAATGTAGTTTGAGCAGGGCCCGCTCTAAGGGGGGGCAAGCCGGGCGATCGCCCGGGGCGCCAAATTTTAGGGGCGGCTTTTTGACTGGCACTCAACTAAAAAAATTGTAAAAAGCCGAAAAGAAAAATTCAATATAAAAATGGATTTAGTGGAAAGGAAACCATTGAAACTATACATCAATCAAAACCAATTGAGACCCACAAAAATCATTTTACATTTTTGTAGAGACGGTGGAACATATTTTTTATAGCTAAATAAACACTTCCTAATTTAATTTCCGGAAGATGAACCCCACTCAATAATGTCTCGATGAATTTAAGTGAGCTTCAATTTTTTAATTCAAAACAAACTATCTACAAAGCCTTACTGAACTTGACTGAATTGCTCTCAAGAATATAAACGATAGCGGAACAGGCTTCTAATAAATATTGGGCCAGTTTCTCGTGCACATATCTAATTTTAATTTCCTTGGTTACCCCATCATCTGAAATTGAAAAAAAATTACGGAATTTCTTACAAAGGCCGCACAAAATGTTGAAACACCGACGTAATCCAAATCAACCTTTGGCAGCCAAAATTGTTAGGTTGACTTGTCATAAATTATGTTTGGACAGAATGGTGGTTAAATATGGACAAAATTTGTTTGTGATGTTGCCTGAAACTTATTAGGCTGAAAGGCAAAGAATCGGGTAATATGATTAAATTGTTTTGTTTACGATAGTTCACATTCATGTAATCTCCTCACCAAATACAGAATTTCTGGGTCTTGGCCTTCTGTTAAAATAAATGCATTTAAATAAAATGCAACCATTCAAGGAAACTATCAGGCAAAGTCAACGACTTCTTTCTTAACCGAATTCAGACAAAACAATTTGACGAAGGGGTTTAATAATTTGTACACAAAGGCCGTATTAAACGAATGTATCTCAAATAACCGTCAGCAAATTCTTTGTAGAGCTGAGAAAAAGATTTCTAAAATACATAATTTAACCTCGCATAAGCCACCGACTTCTTGACGAATTTTAGTAAATTTCTTTGACTTTAGTTCAACACCTACAAATACCAACCAAATCGAAATTTTTACGCTTTTGTGCTGATACACATTGTGTTTCTTGGCTAGGTGGGCCGCATGCGGCCCGCGGGCCGCGAGTTTGACATTCCTGGCTTAGTGGGTAGAGTGGCTAGGGATTCCATTCTCTGAATTACAGGAGCTTTGGTTCGAGTACCACATTGATCATGATTTTTTTTTCGGAGCTACTCGCTACTATTAAATCGCTTTTACAAAAATAAGGACATAAATTCTATTTTCCTGATATAATACAGAAATTGTCCACTTGCCCGGGGCGGCGTTAGCGCTAGAGCGGGCGCTGAGTTTGAGAAGCTCGTTTTAGTAGTAAATGGAATATGGTTGTTCTGGATCGAAATGTCAAAAGTTTTTCCAGTTTCATAATAGGTCGGTATCGGTATTTGCTTGTATTTTTTTTGTCAAAAAATTTAGAAACTCCCACCAAAAAATATCCATTGAGGTAGTCCTGTATATTAAAGTTTATCCAGCTAGTACATATATCCATACTTAAAATGCGAGACTCCATATGAGTGTCGGATAGTAGTGGTATCAATTCTTCTTTTCTTGTTTTCTACTGATAATAATTTTTCTTAGACAGACACCTTTGTAGCAAGAGCGTATTCAACTCATTACTACAAGGTTATACTTGAAACATATCACATTGGTGTACATGATGTAAAAATACATTTCCTTTCAATTCACATGTCTATCAAATACTCGTACATATGTACATCTCTGAGCATTTATTTTTCTTTATAACTTTCCTTTATAAAATACGAAATCTGTACCTATGTATTTCAGGATATGATGGTCCTTTTGAAATGATATTTCCTCAAATTACCAGTTGTGCATTGCATGCCAACATCATTTTCTGCAGCACTGATAGGTCGTTATATCACGCCAAAATCCACGAAAAAAAAACTCTCTGGTTTTATGCAATTGAAATAAACTTGTACACGTTCGTATACTGTGCAACAAAATCAATTTCCTGAGTATGTTTCTGGATGTTTTTTTTTCACAAAAATATTTTGAATGGAAATTGCATTCATTGAAATGAGAATGTTCTCCAAACGAATACGATATAAGGAGATAGCCCTTAGGTATTTATGTGTAAACATTCCTTTCGAAACTTCCATATGTATGCAGACTGTTGCCAGTTTAGTTATACATTTAGTGAGAAACCGTACATATTGAGTTTCTCCATTATACATTATGCTTCCTGACGACATATTCGTTATGTTACACACTTGTGAATTGGATTTCTCCAAAACGCAGGTGTTTCCATTTCATTCCTGGCACAAATGTGTTGTATACATAGCTATATCCTTTCTGAAAACGAGAAATTCCCATTAAATCTCGTCAACTCTTTAAAATATCTCATCCCAACAATGTCGACAGAAGGAGGCCGGGAGGGCAATCTAATTCACTGTTGCGAGAACAACACAATTTAGAATCCTTATAGCGCTTCGGGCAAATTGCAAAGATTCCATACGCGCGCGGGCTTTGTGTGAAAAATCGTCTTGAACAAACGGCTTTTTAAGACCGACAATGTGTCAAGTATGCAACATATGATACCCTTTAACGCCACTCTAAAATAAATTTATCTTCATGCATGCGACAGGACGAATGACCCGAAATCGTCCTCATTCTTGTCAGTCGTAAGAGAAGCTTATGTATGTGTATGCACATGTATGTGTATGCACATGTATGTATATCATTATCCTGTACAAGAAGCTGGAACATCTACAATCTGTTTGTTGGTAACAAGTACGATTCTGGAGATATATTCTATCGTCGGTGATAAATAACATCGTCTTGGTAGTAGACTCGTCACCATCATGTTGTATGCATCGAGCTTTTCTAGTAGTGTTTGGGTAAGTCATATGGACATTAGAAACAGACATGTATGTACGACGTCTTTAATGGAGAAATTCTTTGGTGTTGTCACCAACTGTGATTGTACCTTCGCTCTTTTTACACATTAATTTTTAACTTAATTCTCTTAAAAAAAAAGTCAATACCTTACCTAGTGTAATACTACGGATCAGAAAAACCTCTAGACCTATGGCTCATTACAACTTACCCAACGTATAATAAGCCGATATTCTGATCATACCAATGAATTAGTGTATCGCATTCTGTGATAAAAACTGAAGTATGATTAGGAAACTCGATGTGGAAAGCTTGATACTCACACGTATTCCTGCAAGTGAGAAAAATGACCCGCTCCGTGGCTCACGATACTAGTAATCTAGAGGTCCGGAGATCGAATCTCGGCGTGGTCCAGGAAATATATAGTGCGTGCAACATTATATACACTCTCCGAAACACTATATGCAATGTAACGTTGACTCGAAATTGCCTATACACGGCTGAGTTGACGCACCATGGCGCCACATGGGGTACTGAGAAGAAAAAGAGAAAAAATTTAATATTTGTTAGTTATGTAAATTAGGAACCGATCCCTAGTATTCATATTCGACACAAAGGATTGTGTCGCTCAAAAACTGAGATATAGATTTTTTTCTTTTGAGAATACATAACAAGTTGTTTTGGATCTCTCGATAATATTAATGAAAAACTAAACCAAATTGACAACACTTTCGTCCACCTATACCTACATTCAAATTCACCTTTTGGAAATAAATTATTATTTCATGTGTATGCAAAACAACAATAATTTTCTTCAATGACTTAAAGTCAAAAGCATTGAATTGTTGAAAATCCTGTTCAATGATTACTGGAGAACTCGAAGGACGACTTATCGTGTAGGTCGTATGTGCTGAGCTTTTCTGCCATTGTAAACATTTAGTGAGGTTGAAAGAAGAAAACTGTAAGCAAGAACAAACGTTTTCACTTATACATACATTTTCAATAAAAACATCTTTCTCAGTACAATGGATTCCTAGATCGTTTGGGCAGGACAAACAAAATGGAGAAATATTTGAGCCGATGCCAAAAGGCAAACCTATTTCAACAAAACCGACTGTTTATGTGGATGTAATTTTTGGCGCGATGTACATATACTCCTTAAATGACGAAAAAAAACCTCGTGTTTCGTGCGAAAGTGAAAGTGGGAAAGTTATGAAAGATGTTTTTGTTTTCGGTCATGAGGGATCATGACACTTTTTTCGCAGTACTGAGTGTATGTGAGTAACCTGTATGAATACCAAGTACATATAGGTAAACTGTATCTAGCTTGTTGTTTTTTGTCATGAGTCCTAAATCAGGATTTATTCTATCATTCCACTTTCGACACGCTTTCTCTTTGGATTGGGAAGACAACAAGTGTTGTACAAACTTTAATGTTTATGACCCAGTTTGTATTCGGCATACGATTCTAGGATATTGAAAGCGGGTTTTCTGGCCAACAGAAAGTCGGTGTACTGAATGTGTGTGTGTTGAGCTCTGATGCAAGTATGTGATGAAAATGTTTGTTAGGGGGAAACGAGAAAATTAAGAACTTTAATAAAACTGCGGAAATTCGTACGCTTTTAAACAATTTTTTCTTTTTCCTGACTAAAAATGGATTTTTTGGTTTATCATTCATTCATTATTCGCTTCGCAATTTAACTTTATAGAACAATTAATCCGCTATTTCCATAAGTGGCAGAAGTTAACGTAATTTTTCTATGTATTCGAAAGACATTTCAAGCCTCTGTCTGTGGCTATTTTCAACAACATTAAATTTTCACAGTGTTCAGGGACGCAAACAGATACCTGGCGCCCTCCGGCACTATCCTTGCTGCTCCATATAGGGCTTGCTAGCAGCTCGTGGGAACTCAATAAGCAAAAGTAATGAAAAAAAAAACAAACATAAACAGCAAGAGCAAACCCACTCAAGAGAAGTTCAAAACGGCAAAAGTTTCGCCTACAACAGCCAGTGCCTGTCTTATGAAAAGATGGAATGGATAACGCGAAGCCAGCGAAGCGTGCAAGAGACTGCCTCTCCAACAATTCCGAAAAGTAATTAGCAGTCTCCAAAGAAGTCTCCCTGATTACCAGCCTGCTCTTGCAAAACCTCTCCAGAAGGAACCGAATATGTATACTTGTCGATGACTAGATGACTCGAATATAGATAAGAGTTGAGAAAGGGAGAGAGAGAGAAAAATCCTAAAATTATATCATGACTCGACGCAATGGTCCACTCGCAGTTCAGCGAAATGATCCACGATTATATTCTGAAAATAATAAACTGTTGTTCCAAATGAAAACACATGGTGGAGGAGATTAAGTAGAAAGGGCATAAACTCATTGTAACCAGCGTACTCGAACTTAAGGCAGTCCATATGAAAACCCTGCGCAAAGAATCGAAAAATGAGTTCCTCGACCTAAGAAATGCTTAAAATGTTCTGCGTTTTAGCACTTTGCAGCACGAAAGGTGGAACATGTGTTTTAAGTATGGGAATACATGGCCGTATTGTGCATACTATGTCAAGAAGCGGGGACGGCAAATTCTAAACGGCAGCGCAACGAAAAGTATCTGTTATATCACTGGGTTATGCTCCACCACGGCGAAGAGACTCTGTCTGTGAAATGCATGCCGCGAGTTCACACAGACGCGTGATAATTGCTGGGGAATTGCTCTTATGAACACCGGTGGTAGTAATACCTTAAGAAAAGTAAATGCGGGGCTTACTATTGATCTCACATTCGCCAGTAGATCCGTTGGCTTAGATAGACTTTCATCTCAGCGAACACTACACACATAGCAAACATCGGGCGATTCTCTTTTCGGTCGGCGATAGAGCAAGTTCTTGGCAAGACGTCCCGTTAGATCAACGGTTCTTAGCCAGTGGTCTACGGACCACTGGTAGTCCCTGAGACGACCTTATAGGTGATCCGCGAAGCTTTTGATGTTGCCCTCACATAATACGTGGATTCTCGATTTTCAATGAGCTTTACCTTTTCTTTTGAAATTGTGGTTGAAAGTTAGAAACGGTTTTTAAATGGTTCTGATTGTTTTCATTGAGATATGTATTTGGTCGTTATACGTTTACGGTTTTTAATTGTAACTCTTATTGTACAAAGTACATAAAATCACCGAAGAAAGTGATGAAAGGCAGACAAGTGCAGGCATGGAGTAAAAAAGCCAAAACAACTGATAGCTTCTTGAGGACCACAGGGGTGTCAAACTCAAACCCTGAGCCAAATTATTTTGGATGCAACTTGCACCCTTCTTCAGTACAAATCTATCAGCTTCAGTCCAAAGCTATCAGCTACTGAAGAAGGGTGCAAGTTGCACCCGAAATACTGGTATATACCAAGATAAATATTCATTGTAGTGATGGCACCAAGCCAAATATTACTGTCTGCAGGATTGAGCGGGCCGCACGCTAAACATTTCAAAAACGGCCTTAGAAAATAATTTTTGAAATTTCATCGCAGAATATTACTTATAATATGAGTATAAATCTGAGTCACAAACGACCTCGGGATTATATTATTTAGAAATACTATTTTCATTTGAAAATATTCTCCAAACAAATTTAGACACTTTAGACAAGAAGATAAAACACCAAAATTTGGTTGACCGATCAACAACTATTTTTGTATTAATTTCCGCCAAATTTTGTACAGCTAATCAGAGCATTGTAGCATCGGTCGTCCTGAAACACCGAGGCAATCCAAATCAACCTTAAAAAAATGATAAATACAGACGCGACAATCCAACATTGAACATGGATGTGTTAGTGACATCCTATTTCCAAGATCTTATCTGCTTTTTGTTGAGGTAATGATATCAGCATGACGCTCAGCAGTATTATTTATCCCCATAAATGGGTACTCGTTTAACATCTGAGTGAGATCATATAGTCCGTCACAAGCTCGTGAGTCCGAAAAACACCATGGTTCGCGGTGAGATTCGAACTCATGACTCTGTGCACCGAAGGTGCGCGCACTAACCGCTAGAGCAGCCAGACTAATCCAAATGAACCTTTGCAGCCAAAATTGTTAGGTTCACTTAACTTAAATTAAGTTTGCACAGAAAGGTGGCTAAACATGGACAAAAATTTGTTTGTGATGTGGTCTGAAACAAAGGCATACAATACTGAAGCTTATTAGGCTGAAAGGAGAAAAGTTGGGTAATATGCTAAAATTGTTATTTTTACGATAGTTCACATCATGGATGTGTCAAATGATAAAGCAACAACAACGCATTGGTCTCGGCGACGACACGATCCAAGATAGAGCTGCCTGTAGAAATATGCTGAGAAATTATCGCCAAAACGGGCCATGTGCCTACACCGCAGGTCGAGCAACGCGGAACCATGGAGCGGTATAAAGAACGAGGCAAGGAAGAAGACGATAGTTCACATCAACATCAACACATGTGATCTCCTCACCAAATACAGAATTTCTGGGTCTTTAAAGCATGGCCTTCCTTTTAAATATAACGCAACCGTGCAAAGTCAACAACTTCTTTCTTAACCGAATTTCTGGACAAAACAATTTGACGAAAGGGTTTAATATTTTTCTACACAAAGGCCGCCTTAAACAAATGTAGCTCGAATAATTGCCAGCAAATTGTTTGTAGAACTGAGAGGAAGATTTTTAAAATACATAATTTAACCTTGCATAAGCGAATAAATAATACTGCTGAGCGTGTTGTTGATCTCAATACCTCAACAAAAAACCAGTCTTAGAAATTGGATGTCACTAACACATCTGCGACCTTAGTCCAATATGTTGGACTGTCGGCCCTCTTTTTTATTTATTTTTTATTTAAATCAAAAAGAGACTCAACTGTTTTTCGGTAACTTTTTGAAATATTTTTGTCTGTAGCCAGCAAATAGGTATACCTAGTTAGGTATACATTGGGTGAGGTTATAAAACACAACGTTGCGCGAACGTTGTGTTTTATAACCTCACCCATTGTCAATTGGAAAACGAATACTTCCGAAGGTGTGATGCTTGTATCTTCTACTGCAGGGGATCGACAATTCTCCGTCTAAAATATCTGTAAAGCTAGTCGAACGGTGTAAAAGCAAGCTGACCTACTTACGCAGCCGACCTATCATCACTCTTCTTTGAGGTCGCGTAATCTGAATGATGTATGTCTAATGCTCGTATATTTATTTTATGAAAAAGCAGGACAAATGTTTTAAAAATCGGTGTTTAGCAGGACAAGTCGACCAAAAAAACAGGATGAAAAGCAGGATAACCAGAAAGACAAAAACGCTGTATCTTTGGAATTTTCAATTGTATTTTTTTTCTGTCACTAAAACACTCGAGACAGTTGCGGAATTTAAAATACACCCTTTAAAAAAGCATTCGACAAAAACGTGTTTGTTTTCATCACTAAACTTTGGAGTGGTTTTCGGTAATTTTCTTTCACTTTCCAAATTTGCCCCATCTCTCCGCAGATGGATTCAGTGTTTCAACGCATGCGTGGTTTATTTTCAAAAATACATAATTTCATGAACCCAAAGAAAATAAAGTCAGGCCTGTTTAGGTCGAGGGAGCGATTGGGAAGTCGAAAATCTATAATCTGACCTTCTAGATAAGAAGCAATTTGCAGCTACTGGTGTTCAAGCTATCGCATTCTGTACTGTGGTCTAATTTTTTCGAAACCATTTTGTGCGAAGTTTTTTCAGTCAATGGAATAAGGCTTTACGCAAAGGGACATACGCATTCCGATGAATATTGAAGGAACGGTGAAACTCTCCATTTAAACAAGCTTATTACGCTTTAACGCATTGTTCATACTGAACAAAATACGTAAACAAAGCAACTTGTGTGACCTAATTTCCATTACAATATAATGTAACCATGCAAGCATTTGCAATTATGAGGTTCAATATACGCATTGAACTTTATGTTTGTGCAAATGCTTGCAATGGCAATAATTAACTTTTCTATGTCATTAACTTTTGCTACTAGTACTTTTCTTAAGTCATCATTTTTCATTTTGTATAAATAATATTGCTTTTATGAATAAATGAACATTCTATCAAACGAATCAGTTTGTTTTACTTTGTTATCGAATTTAACATTGGTCCGTCGAGCAAAGCGACTACTTAAGGTAGTCATTTGCGATATTGGATTTTTTACATCGATCCACACCAGCCTTCAGATACTTGTTGCAACGAGAGGTCATCATTTGGCGTAAAGATACTTTGTGAGCCGACTACTTAAGGTAGTCACTTGCAAACGAATCCCCGCTTCCATCGAGAGGACTTCATTTTGGCGTTTACCACCAGCCTTAAGATACTTTGTGAGCCGACTACTTAAGGTAGTCTCTTGCAAACGAATCTACGCTTCCATCGAGAGGACTTCATTTGGGCGTTTACCACCAGCCTTAAGATACTTTGTGAGCCGACTACTTAAGGTAGTCTCTTGCAAACGAATCTACGCTTCCATCGAGAGGACTTCATTTGGCGTTTACCACCAGCCTTAAGATACTTTGTGAGCCGACTACTTAAGGTAGTCACTTACAAACGAATCTCCGTTTGCATCAAGAGGACATCATTGGCATTTACAACCAGCCTTCATATAGCTGTGAGCCGACTACTTAAGGTAGTCACTTGCAACTTCCATCAAGCTCTTCGAAGACATCATTTGGCGCTTACCATCGGCCTCCACATACTTTGTGAGTGGACTACTTAAGGTAGTCCCTTGCAACTTTTCCACCAAGAACTTCGAAGACATCATTTGGCGTTTTCCATCAGCCTTCACATTTTCGTGAGCCGACTACTTAAGGTAGTCACTTGCGAATTTGAAACACCGATTCCATCGAAAAGACATCATTGGCGTTTAATATCCAGACTTCATATACTTGAGAACCGACTACAAACAAGAACAATCATTATATCCTGAAACTTAAAAATGGACATAGAAGAAGCCATAAAAGAACAGAAGGTTCTAGTAAAACTAATGGAACAGCTATTATCCAATTTCAAAAAAGATAGTCCCGAAAGAAAGACTCCAAGCAAAATTCTTTCAAAATTGGACGTTTTAGAAAATTATTGGGAAAAGTTCATTACAATTAATGAAGAAATAAGGAAAGTCGCAGATGAAGAGCATCCTTACTTTAAAGAAGGGTTGTATGAGGAAACATTAACCCTGTTTACAACCGCGAAGAACCTTCTGATTGCGCATATGCCAAAATCCCCAACTGGATTACAAATTCCCGAATTTTTTTCAAATAAAAATCCAGTAGAACCATCAGGCATTAGCAATACTAATACAGCACGCGCCGACAATAAAATACCGACTGAACCACTTGCACATGCAGTTCCTTCACACGAAGACGTTATTCACACTAACTATAGGGTTCAACAAGCTCACCCAAATAATCTACCGAAGCTCCCTCCTATAAATATCCCAAAGTTTAGCGGAGATTTTAAGGAGTGGAAATCGTTCATCGATATATTCATGAACACCATACATCGCAACACGTTCATAAGCGATGTTGAGAAAATGCAGTACCTACTATATCATCTTCAAGGTGATGCAAAGAAGGTTATCAGCCACCTTCAATTATGTAATCGTAACTACAGCGCCGCGCTTGAATTAATAAAAGCCCGCTACAACAACGAAAGAAAAATTATGGCCACATATATTAATAATATCCTCGACGCCAAGCGAATTGAAGGAAGATCGGCACAAGACTTGATCGCTTTAGTGGACCTAATTAACGAATGCCTACAAGGCTTGAAAAATCTAGACTGCAACATAAACGACTGGAGTCCTATCATCCTATGCATTATTTCACGAAAACTTGACCAAGAATCACTCCGATTATTTGAAGAAAGCCTCTCTAATCCTCGAATTATGCCGCAAATTACCGATCTTCTATCCTTTCTAGAAAAACGGCATCAAATTCTTGAGAGCGTTAATGGCACCAGCTCCAAACCAGGAAAACAAAACAGATTTTTTGACAACAAAAGAAGCTCGCTCCATGCGACATTTGGCAAATCATGTACCATGTGCAGTAAGGACCATCCTCTTCACAAGTGCGATCAGTTCCGAGTATTAACTGTCGAAGACAGGATAAAGTTCATATCTCGAAAAAGGTTGTGCAGCAATTGTCTCAGCCATGCCAAGGATCAAACATGCAAGTCAAAATATAAGTGCCTGTATTGCAGAAAAAATCACCACACATTACTGCACCAAGACGCCAATTCAGACAACAATAAAGTCGACGTAAAAATCATGGCTGTGAATAATACTGTTTCTGATTATACGCCCCCGAAAAATCTCAAACTACAATCAACTCTTCTTCCTACGGCAATCGTCTACATTGAAAACAAACATGGAGTTCCAACAAAACTACGAGCTTTAATCGACCCTGGCTCCCAAGTTTCAATAATAACTGAAGCAGCAGTACAAACATTAGGATTACCAAAACATCGCGTAAGAGCTACAATTTTCGGAGTTGGAGAAACAAAGTCGGCCGAGATTCAGAAAGGAATCAAATTCACTATTCGATTTTCCAATGAAGACTATCCAAATCTTGCAGTAGAAGGTCTGATTCTAAAAAGAATCAACTCGTTGATTCCGGAACGAACAACAACGTTAGCATCTATGCCTTTCAAAAACATGTTCTTGGCCGACCCGACGTTTAATCAACCCGGTGTGATAGACGTACTTCTAGGTGCTGAAGTATATGCGGACATCATACTAGAAGGCATCATAAAAGGACAACCGACAGCACAAAACACAAAACTCGGATGGATTGTCTTCGGCACCATTCCAAATATTAAAAAGCCAACAATCAAAGTTTCAAGCTATATAACATTGGCGGAAATCGACAAACAGCTTAGATCATTTTGGGATATGGATAGCCCGAGTAAGAATGACAAAACAGACAATTACTGTGAAAGCTTTTTTAAATCAACAAAAGCAAGAAATTTAGACGGCAGATACGTAGTACGATTACCCTTCCGAAGCACGGAACCTCGATTGGGAGATTCAAAAGCAAAAGCCTTAGCGCGTCTTTATCAAATTGAGAAGAAGCTTGACAAAAGCCCAGCTGACAAAACTGAATATAACCGCTTCCTGATGGAATACTTAGCACTTGGTCACATGAGTATTGCCAAACCATTTAATGGAGATGTATCCCGGATATACTACCTGCCACATCATGCTGTTCACAAGCATGAAAGCACTACTACGAAACTCAGAGTGGTCTTTGATGGATCCTCAAAAACTACAAGCGGTCTAAGTCTCAATGATACATTACTCACTGGCCCTAAAATACAATCGGATTTGAGAGAAATCCTTCTGCGCTGGCGTAAGCACCGCTATGTTTTCACAGCCGACATTGAGAAGATGTTTAGGCAAATTAATGTCGCAGACGAGGACAAAAATTTCCAACGCATCTTATGGAGAACAAATTCCACTCAACCAATACAAGAATACGTGCTGAATACAGTAACTTATGGTACAGCTCCAGCAACATATCTCTCAGTTAAAGTATTGCAACAACTAGCTGAGGACGAAGGAAATTTGTATCCGAAAGCCAAGACGATTTTGTTATCCGATTTTTATGTGGACGACATGATGACAGGAGCTGATACCAAAGAGGATGCAAAAGAATTACAAAGGCAGATAATACTCCTGCTACAAAAGGGTAAATTCAATTTGAGAAAATGGACCTCGAACGATGAAACTCTATTGTCCAATCTACCCATCAACTTGCTGGAACAGCGATTTGTTGATATTTCGGAAACAGACGCAGTCAAGGCATTGGGAATACATTGGAATCCTGCCTCTGACAACTTCGAATTCAAACTTCGTTCAAAACTCGAAACGACAACTGTTACAAAACGAATTTTGGCTTCCAAAATAGCCTCAATTTTTGATCCACTCGGATGGCTTTCCCCCTTAACGATGGCTGCCAAAATTTTAATGCAAGAGATATGGAGAAGTGGAATCGATTGGGACGACACACCATCACTTTCTGTAATTGATGCCTGGGAAAAGATTCAAAACGAAATTAGTTATATTGAAGAGATCCGAATTCCACGCTGGATAAACCACCGCACAAAACGCGATATTCAGTTCCACGGTTTCTGTGATGCCTCCAAAAAAGGATATGCCGCCGTCATCTATGCTCGAACCGTTGACTGTCATCAAAAAGTGAATATAACGCTACTTGCAGCAAAAACAAAGGTTGCGCCGATAGTAAAAACGAAAAATCACGAACTTCAAGACAATGTGACGCTACCTCGGCTCGAATTGTGTGGAGCTCTATTGCTGGCCGAATTGTTTAAGTTTGTTATCGAGAGCATAGGCATTACAACTGTTCACCTGTATGCTTGGTCTGATTCGGAAATAGCGCTAGCTTGGATATCGAAGGGCATGCAAAATGAAGACCGATATGTTGCCAGTAGAGTTGCTAAAATCAATGCACTAGTAAGCAATGTCAAATGGAATCACGTACCCTGTCATAGTAACCCAGCAGATGTCGCTTCCCGTGGAATAACTCCCAAAAAATTGCTTGAGCACAAACTTTGGTGGAACGGTCCATTATGGCTATCCAAAGACTATCAACATTGGCCAGCCACGAAAGAAGTTAAGGAAACAACCGTGAACACTTGTATTCGACAAAACGTATGCCTTGATCGTTATTCAAGCTTCACTCGCCAAGTTAGAGTAATGGCATACTGTATTCGTTTCATCAAAAATGCGAAATTAAGAAAATCGAGCAGAAACTTTGGTCATCTAACACCAGAAGAGTTAGACGCCTCCAAACGTTGCATAATAAAAATCATTCAAGGAGAGACGTTTTCAAACGAGATCAACTCATTCAGACACGGAAAACCTTTGCATAAGCAGAATAAGCTTAGTTCACTCTCACCCTTCTTGGACGAAGAAGGGCTTCTGCGAGTAGGTGGACGAATTCGAAATTCAAATTTGCCAGAAGATGCAAAACATCAGATGCTTTTACCACAAAAGCATCACATAACGAATTTAATAATCGATCAAGCCCATAAGCTAACACTACATGGAGGCACCCAGCTCACTTTAAACCACATAAGATCATCGTATTGGATCATAAATGGCAAAAATGCAGTTCAGTCACGACTAAGGAAATGTATAACCTGCTTTAGACAGAATCCAAAGTCAACTCAACAACTAATGGGCAATCTTCCTACCGTGCGAATAACACCTTCACCGCCATTTACACACACTGGAATAGACTATGCGGGTCCGTTTCTCACGAAGATGTCAAAAGGAAGAGGATCCAGAGTTCTTAAGGGTTACATAGCTGTTTTTGTCTGCATGGTGACTAAGGCAGTCCATCTCGAGCTAGTCAGTGATCTGACTTCTGATGCATTCTTGGCAGCCTATCGCAGATTCATCGCTCGTCGAGGAAAATGTGACGAAATCTTCAGCGACAACGGCACAAATTTTGTTGGAGCCAAAAATCAACTGGAAAAGGATCTGCAAAAGGCAATTAACGAATCAACAAGGCCCGCATCTGAAGTAGTAGCCAGTGATGGGACTCGCTGGAAATTCATACCTCCTGCTAGTCCCCATTTCGGGGGACTGTGGGAAGCTGCTGTGAAATCGGTAAAAGGACATTTGAAAAGCGTATTGGGCGAAACACTTCTAACATTTGAAGAGTTCACCACTGTTTTGTGCGATGTCGAGGCCTGTCTAAACTCAAGACCGATTGGACAACAGTCTAGCGACCCTAATGATTTAGAACCGCTCACTCCGGGGCATTTCTTAATCGGACGACAACTCCTCGCTAATCCATCACCTGTATCCGACACACCAAATCTTCGTGAAAAATGGAGGTCGTTGAAGCAATATCAGCAGGACATTTGGAACAGGTGGTCTCAGGAGTACCTACACCTTCTTCAGCAGAGAAACAAATGGAGAACAGAAGGACAAAATCCTCGAATAGGAGAGCTCGTTCTCTTAAAGGTCGAAAACATGCTTCCACGAAAATGGGAAATGGCACGAATAGTGGAGTTGCACCCTGGAGAAGATGGAGTTGTCAGAGTCGTTTCTGTCAAGACGAAGAATGACATCAGGAAAAGGAGTATCAACAAAATATGCCAGCTTCCGATTCCGTCCGAACCCGAACAAATCAACTTGGATGCCAAACGAAGCAAGAAACAGACACATCCGCACACCGACCACATTCATCCGATCAAAAAATCTAAGAGTACTTTGGATGCCAATCAAAAGCAACGAGGCAAGAAGCGGACACATTCGCACATTGAGAATTTGCAAACCCAGTTCGAAAAATTTTCCACGGAATCACGTCAGAAAACACCACGAAAAGCTAAGGTACGACCATGTACCTGGGCATCACGGCTTCTCCATACTACACTACTACTATTTTATTGGATGACCATGGTCTTCGGCGAGGAATACGAGATTCTTAAACCAACTTCTGGTATTTACATCGAAAAACTGGGAAACGCACAGATAAAACGAGGAAATATTCGGTTACAAGTAACCCTTCCAAAAACCGAAGTAATCGACGACGAAAAATCAATCAACAAAACATGGCTACAAATGCAAGATCTATGTCAAAAAACTAAACAAATCTCTGACATTACACACTGCGATGTTCTACTAAAGCACATGAACAGAGAATGGAACGAGTTAATCAGTACTACAAATGAAATCATTCTTATGTCAAGTCCGCACTCAAGAAAACGCAGAGGAATTTTCGGGAAGGTTCTTACAAGTTTATTCGGAGTTAACGATGAAGTCTATACCGATCTCAAGATACTCCAAGGCAATCAACACCGGCTCTCACATGAATTTTATCAACAGATGTTGCTCATAAACATGAAAATGAACCGAACCACAACAGCGGCAGCGGACAAGCTTAATCAATTAAAGCTCAGATTTACTAAAATTGAATCACTTCTCCAAGATATGTCCAGATGGTACGCAAGAGTCGATCACAACAGAATGGGCCTAGAAGTAATAGCAGTCTATCTAACAGCTGAAAACTACTTCAAGGAACTTAGCTTCAAATACAAGCATTGGCTGAACGCCGTTCATGGTATCGGACACATCTACGATTTTCTTACAATCAACGATATAGACAAGGCCATTCAAAATGTATCCAGAAGTATCATAGCCAGCTTTGTTATATCGCGAAAACCACAAGACCGACTGGAGATAAATATCCATCAGGATTACTTGGAGCTGAATGCATTCTTCAACATCATAGAAAGAACCGTTTACGACGTCCTGCATGTTACGCCTATTCCTCGGATCTTGAACGATGATACAGTCTTGTTAGTCGACCAAGGCTCTCCAACAATCGCAGTAAACTATGATGGGCAAACATACTTTACCATCAAGGAAACAGACTTATCATCATGCTCATTATTGGCTAAAATGAGTTACCTGTGTAGTCCAACTATCATACACCATATACGAGATAGTCCTAATTGCATAATTGATGAAGTCTATAATCGAGAGCCAAAGGTTAACTGTGAAGCCCGCAAGGTGTCGCTGCATGGAATCCTCTGGAAGGAGCTGATCATGCCCAATACTTGGATGTTTATCGCGCACAAGAAGCAAGCCATTGCCATAATCTGTTCTGGACACCGAAAGGAGATATCTATTGTTGATACTGGTATTATACATATCAATAGTAGTTGCTACATTGAAACAAAGGAAATAATACTCAAATCCACCTTCGAGCAATCTGTACAAGTTGCTACGAGCTATGTCATCACAGGACCTGAAAAAATCGGCTCGACTACCTTAGAGCCCTATAAAAACCCTATTCGAATAAAAAATATGTCTTTAATACTTAAACCAGACGATCAATTTCTTGATATTATTTCAGAACCATATATCCAGGACCTTATGGGATCGCACGATCAAACGGCTTGGGTTACACTCACTTCCACAACCAGTGTCTGCTTCCTGTTGGCAATAATCGCTTTAATACTAACAACTCGTAAATGGCTAAAGAACACGTTTTGCAGTTGGAGTCCAAGGAATGTTCCAAAGCAACCAGCTACATCGAAACGACGCCATTCTGCCCCGGAATCATTCCTCCAACAACGTTTTGACCATGTTCTCTCAGCGCTCCCGGCCCAACATGTTCATACTGAACAAAATACGTAAACAAAGCAACTTGTGTGACCTAATTTCCATTACAATATAATGTAACCATGCAAGCATTTGCAATTATGAGGTTCAATATACGCATTGAACTTTATGTTTGTGCAAATGCTTGCAATGGCAATAATTAACTTTTCTATGTCATTAACTTTTGCTACTAGTACTTTTCTTAAGTCATCATTTTTCATTTTGTATAAATAATATTGCTTTTATGAATAAATGAACATTCTATCAAACGAATCAGTTTGTTTTACTTTGTTATCGAATTTAACACGCATCATTATGCATAAACAAGGTGTTCCATCGTCCACTGATCTATCTTACAAGCTAAAACTCTTGGAACCAAGAAATTATGCTAAATGCTAAATGGAAATTGAAGTAGATTTTCTGGAAAAACTTTTGGGCGATTTGCAAACACGACTCCTTAAGTTGAATGATGAAAATGAGCACCATTCCTCGGCATAAAATTTTAAAAAATGTTGTAATGCAAATTCCACAATTGTCCTAAAATTCAAACCGATTTTTGCAACGTTTTAAATATCATCAGGTTCCAGTGTGCCATCCTGTATTACCTAGAGATGTTTATCTCTTATCTGACTCAAATGATATCACTTCTTTCACAATCACTTGTAATAACTAGGTCGCTCTTTTCGAAATCCGTACTACGAAATTCTCTTCACCAAGGCTATCTAGTGTTAAAGCACAGCTTGTTTGTTCTTAACCTAAGTACCACTTTGTTAACCAATAGGCGACATTTAGGCACTTCATTTTTTTGAATCGTCGCAAACGAGTGGAGTCACTTCTCTCTTATGTTACTGTTGTTGTTGTACGAATTTTTGTTCTGGTTTTCACAATTTTCTTATTTTCTGAAATTTAAACTTGAATTCCCAAAACAGGACAAGAACAGGACATTGGGCGTGTTCACAGGACGGCAGGTTAAGGTCGAAAAAGCAGGACTGTCCTGCCAAAAACAGGACGGATACGACCATTATGTATGTCGCCTCCTAACGAAGAATATGCAGATTTAAAAAAAGGGATATGTATTTGGGTCGAAGCTATAAGTTTCAGAATTCCTTACAATTTACATTGTCGAAACCAAGTATAGATATCGAGCATTCGGTGATCAATTTCTTAGCCTAACGGAGCCTTTATGAGTAGAAATTCGTCTTCTTATACTCTCTCCTGGTGTCCGGTATGCTAACAGGATAAGAACTACTGCGTTAGATGCTCCGCTAAACTGTTAAAACGAGCTTGCTTTTTTTTACAGCTTTGTGATGATGCTGATATCAATTTGTGGCGAATAGCGTATAGGGTGGTAATAAACAAATTCGGACAGAAACCGCCATTAAATATGTCCAGTTTTTTAGAAAAAAATTGTAAAAACTCTTTTCATTACTCACGAGTTGGGCCCAGATAAGGCCACTAATCTTCCCGGATTCTGCGAGGCAGCCCCGCATTGAAAATCATCGTATAATCTGATTCCGTTCCGTTCAACTGTCAAAGTAGACCTTATGGACTGGGCATGTAAACGCACACAATGGTCGTAACGGAACGGAACGGATCGGAAGAGTTGACCAAAATTCAACTTTTACGGATCACATAACCTCACTTTATGGAAACAGACAGTTCAGAAGCATAACAAACGGATATGGATATGAATGACGAGCAGTTCATCGAAGCCATGCATTAAGTACAGTAATAAATAAAAAAGCAAAACTCCGACATTTTAAAATTAGAAAACTGATATACGTATTCGTCACGTATGACAAGTCGAGCTACCTCCCTGATAGACTAGTCGAGCTGCCTTCCAAATAGACTAAGGTATCTCCTGAAGAGTGAAGTCTAGGGATGTCAAAAACCGGACCATAACCCGGTTTTCGTTTTTTTCGGTTTCTTGCAAAGCCGGTTAGACCGTCCGGTTAACCGAGTCTTTCCATTGATTTGCTTTGAATTTTAATAAATGCTAACACACTCGTACATATATTTATGGTGCTCGTATCGTATATGCAAAATTAAATCATAATGCACGTACATGATGCAGTAAGACAGGTAATTTAAAAGAGAAACATGTTGAACAAAAAAGATAATAAAATAAAATTGTCAGATGTGCTTTCGTTATTTTATTAGTTTTGTGGGGGAGATTTCAATATCTGTGGCGCCAAATTTTGATGATGGCATTTAATTAATGTTGGTATGAAATGATCGAATCTGCAATCCTTTTTCGCGAAATCGCGACAGTTCTCCAGATATTCAATGTTAAAGTTTTACTCTTCTGCGGGGCAAGTTCAGTACTTTGATAAGAAAAAGAGTATATTTGCGCTTTACCGATTGAAGAAAGTGTTTCATACAATCAAATTTACGTTTTACTTTTAATCAGGTCTATACTAGACTATTCACTTTTAACAATTGGGCAAGATCTTGATAATATGAAATGTAAAAATTTATTTTTGCGAAAAAAATTGTAAATTTTGATACACAGCGAGCCCAATTAAAAGTAAAATGCTATTTTCGGTTCACTGCTATTGATTCACATCAAACATCAAAAATACTACCAATTTCCATTTAAAGACTGAACTACCCCATAGAAATGTCAAACTTTGACATTATCTGTATAACCGTTACGCTTTCGCGAAAACCAATTGCAGATTCAATCGTGTCAGGCTAATATTAATAAAATGCCATCATCAAAACTTGGCGCAACAGATACTGAAATCGTGCCGTTTTGTGTGTAATTCATTCGTACAGGGGACAAATAATAGAACTGCAGACTTAAAAATCAAGAAAAAATAAAAAATTGTATGAGTTTTGAAAGAATTTTTTTTCGGTTTTAACCGGATGTACACTCAACATTGTTGAGTAAAGAATGAACCTTGAATTCACCCGTCTAGTATCGTATATGGAAGCGATCAATTAATTACGTTCGTTAAGCAAATACATATATGTGACCGGGAAAGTTAAAAAGGGGCTATCGTGTAAAAATTTCGATTTTCACTTTTTTAGTGATTTCGACAGAAAAAAATGTGCTCTTCCCGATGGTGAAAACCGCAGTTGCCAAAATTAAAAAATGGGTCCGAAAATCGATCTTGAAGTTCGCCATAAAATCATCAAAGTCCAATGTGAAATTGAAATTTTGTGTGTTTCTGAATATCTTTCCAAC
Organism: Microchrysa polita; assembly: GCA_949715475.1. NCBI lineage: Eukaryota > Metazoa > Arthropoda > Insecta > Diptera > Stratiomyidae > Microchrysa > Microchrysa polita. The sequence continues at coordinate 123,733,925 of OX454415.1, read as the reverse complement.
CGCTAAAGTAAATTTACCCAAATTTTCAACACGTCCCATTCACTAAGTTGGAAGTAAAAATCAATACCGCAAATCATATAAGTCTGCATGAGTTGAGGTAGGGAGCGGCATGAAAACAAAAAATGTAGTATCGAATAAAATTTTTTTAGGAAATTTAAGATTTATAAGTTTCTAAATTTTATGAGATGTAGGCATTATTGTATATAATGTAAGTAATGATATTTTACTGTTATAATTTATTATCAAATTATATAAAGTAGACTTTTATACAGAATTTTAAATAGTGGAATTCTTTTTGAATGTTCAATAGAAAAAATAATTAAACGTAATTTTTTTGTTTTATTATATATTTTGGGTGCTAGATATCAAGCTAGGTCAACAATTAATTTTGATTCTAAAAAGGACCAAAAAGGACACAGAAATGTCGTTAATGCGGAACGGGCATGTGCGATATCATATCAAAGGAGACGTTGAGTGCATTCTAATCCGTTAATATATTTCATTCTTGCGCGTATAAAAGATTAATGTCAGAGTCTCTCATAATGACCATGTTTGTATTTGAGGCGGTGCGCGGCAAAACTCGCTTCATCCATTTTTATACGAAATTGAGTTATGAATCGCATTCGAAAGTATTTTTCCTACTCTACACGGTAGTTAGCTCAGTTTTCATCAAAACAAATCAACATTTTGATCAGAAAGGTCCTAAAAAGGACAAAAAAGGAAACTATTTATTCCTTAACCGGAGGTCGGCATGCGGGGCATCATATGAAAGGGGACGTCGAGTACATTACATATCCGGTGTTTGTTTCCTATTTCAAGAAACCTCGACGAAATAAACCGGGCTTAAATGAAAAATTATATGGATCATCTGCCAGTATCTCCCAGATGCCTCCGCAAACAATTTCCCTAAAATTTCCCGTATGTAATTTTGTTTTTCAGTTTATCTGGTTTCTAATCATTAAAGTCAATCATTTTAAAATTTCCTTGGATATTTTCCTTTAAATTAAATCTTGCACGGCGCATAATATCAAATGCAAGTTCCAATTCAGAATATCGCGTTGGGGACTGATGACACAATAGTAAGCTGTTACTGAAGGGGACAATTTTGATCCGTTTGCGTTTTACTTGGACAATGATCCTGTCTGTCCAAGAAAGAAACGACTATAATTAAATATCTAAGTATTCAATTCACAGCACCAAAAACAATTTCATCATTGTCTTAAAAAGGCCATTGCCTCGAGTCACAATCAGACAGCAGACAGAATTGTGATTGTATACTTTTATTTAATAAAATATAATTCATGGATATTTTTCTGAGTGTAAAATACCCTTGCGATAAAGTTCTTTTCACAGTGGGGAAAGGAAGATCCTGACTTATATGAGTCGGCTGTAAAATCACATATAGCCGATAATATTTGCTGTACCGGTAGTCGACTATTGACGTAAATATCATAGAAATCGCAATCTAAAACAAAGGGTACATAATGCGAATAAAATATTTTTGATTCGAACTAGAATATCGCGATATTCTGGTGTACCCAAATGCAAAAAAAAATATTCAAAACCATTTCAATGACTTCTTCTAATCTGTCCCTATCGTTTGAAACCCACCTTGCCTATCCACAACCAATTTTCTAAAAATGTCCTTTTCAGGAGAGAAGATCCTCTCCGAAGATTTCAAAAATGTACAAATAGTATTTCGGGGCGCTTGTCTCACCAAGTGTTGTATTTTCATATCCATATTGCTCATATTGGACTTCTTTAGCAAAAAAGGACCTTTTGTCCTTACGGTATTCCCTGGAATTAGTATGCACTTTTAGATATTAAGTGTCCTGCTGATAAATGACTACTTGTCTTTTATTAAAATCAGCACACAAAGAGAATCAAAGCAAACAATTGAAAGGAATTGCATCATTATCTTTACATGATTGATTGATGATTTACTGTTATTCCAGTTACTGGTCAGCAATGCAATCTCTGAATCATTTTTGTGGCCACCAATGGATCATGTATATTAACAATCATACAATATAGCAAAGTGCTGAAAATATGCTCGAACTTGTCGAAAAATTAATTTGCATTTGGATTTACTGTTATATTGCCCGCTAATTACATTTTCGGTAACAGTATCAGAATCAGGATCATCGAAAGTATACAGATACCAAGTTTCATAAAAATCAGATCACGACAAATCATTTAAACACTATGCACCGACTTAATTTCTTTATCGGCCGTTTACTCGCTTGTTTGTTTTTACCAGATAGCCCCCTTTTAACTTTCCCGGTCGCGTATTTACAAACCCTAGTTCAACTGGAGGCATCATTGCCTCCAACTCCGCTCGGGTAGGCCTGTTCGGTACTCAGATTTCAGTATCGGATACCGGTTTTCTTCAGTACCCGGTACTAAACCCGGTGCACCGGCACCCGCCGGTTTTTTTTAAACACCCGGTTTTTTCAACCATGAGCCGGTTTTTTTTCAGTACCGGTTCTTTCATCCGGTTTTTTCAACCATGAGCCGGTCCCGGTGCACCGGTTCTTTCATCCGGTTTTTTCAACCATGAGCCGGTCCCGGTGCACCGATTCTTTTATCCGGTTATTTCAACCATGAGCCGGTCCCGGTGCACCGGTTCTTTCATCCGGTTGTTTCAACCATGAGCCGGTCCCGGTGCACCGGTTCTTTCATCCGGTTTTTTTTAACCATGAGCCGGTCCCGGTGCACCGGTTCTTTCAGCCGGTTGTTTCAACCATGAGCCGGTCCCGGTGCACCGGTTCTTTCATCCGGTTTTTTCAACCATGAGCCGGTCCCGGTGCACCGGTTCTTTTATCCGGTTTTTGTTGTAGCGTAGCACTTTTTAGTACGATGTTTTTATTGGATAGCCATGATTCAATATTTATGTAAATTATTTTTTTAGCTGCTATGAAATTTATATAAGGTAATTGTCGCGATGAGAAAAAAATTATAAAGAATTTCTAATGTTGAGAAAATTTTAAAGATATGTAAATTACACATTCTAAAAGACTTAATAGAGAGTTTTAGCATCTCTTTCAAAATATAACGTTCGGGGTTATATAGTCAAAAGAGAATACGATATTTGTTCGGCAAAAATCCCACATCACTGGATCTTGACCAAATGGTTGGGGATGGCCCCCCGATAATGGGAAAAAAGTCCCTACCGATTGGAAGTCCGCGACCTTAAGGGGGGTATTTTTTCCGTTTTTTGCAATTATTTCAAAACGGCAAAAGATACCGTGCCGTTAGACTAAAAAAAATAATGATTTATTGCCAATGGGGGGCACCCACCAAAAATCAGCTCAATAGGATAAAAACTAAGGGTACCCTCTTACAATGTTTCACAACTCATTTTATAAACTGTAGAGTAAAGTTGTCTTGGGTCACTTCACTTTGTATGGGAGGTAGTACCCTTAGTTTTTATTTGATTGAAGTGATTTTTGGTGAGTAGAGGTAGAGTGATGATGCCCTCCACTGATATTAAACCGAAAATTAGGTCTCTGCTCCAATTTTGGGGGGAGTTATGGACATGCCGTTTTGCCAAATTCAAATGGAGGGATCGTCTTTAATCAGAGCAACTAAACTTTCAATAAAATACTAATGTGTTACATATACATATACATATCATTTCAAAGGAAATTTGATGTAGTTTCGTCCTCAGACCATTTTTCTGTATCTATTGCCGTTTTTGAAATAATTGCAAAAAAAACGGAAAAAATACCTCCCCCTCCTTTTTAAGGTGGCGGACCTCCAATCGGTGGGGACGTTTTTCCCATATTCGGAGGGCCATCCCCAGCCATCCTGCCAAAATCCAGTGATGTAGGATTTTTGCCGTATTCTTATTTGACTATATAATCCCGAAAGTTATATTTTCAAAGAGATGCTAAAACTCTCTATTAATTCTTTTAGAATGTGTAATTTACATCTTTATAATTTTCTCAACAGAAATTCTTTATACATAATTTGTTTCTCATCGCGACAATTACCTTATATAAATTTCATAGAAGCTAAAAAACATTGAACCATGGCTATCCAATAAAAACACCGTACTAAAAAGTGCTACGCTACAACAAAAACTCGAATAAATCGTTGCTGGCAAGCACCTACCCAACAACAAGACAACTTGAAAACACCCAGTGCTAAAATCCTGATGCTGAACAGGTTATAAAAAAAAACACGGTACTGAACAGGTGCTACAAAATCTAAAAAAAACGGTGCAACGGGACCGGCTCATGGTTGAAAAAACCGGATAAAAGAACCGGTGCACCGGGACCGGCTCATGGTTGAAAAAACCGGATGAAAGAACCGGTGCACCGGGACCGGCTCATGGTTGAAACAACCGGCTGAAAGAACCGGTGCACCGGGACCGGCTCATGGTTAAAAAAACCGGATGAAAGAACCGGTGCACCGGGACCGGCTCATGGTTGAAACAACCGGATGAAAGAACCGGTGCACCGGGACCGGCTCATGGTTGAAATAACCGGATAAAAGAACCGGTGCACCGGGACCGGCTCATGGTTGAAAAAACCGGATGAAAGAACCGGTGCACCGGGACCGGCTCATGGTTGAAAAAACCGGATGAAAAACCGGTGCACCGGTATTGGAGAAAAAAAAACCGGGACCGGCCCATGGTTGAAAAAACCGGGATATCGGTACTTCGAAATATTGGTACCGGTACTAAGTAAACACCGGTTTTAAACCGATGTACCGGTGTTAGGAACAGGCCTACGCTCGGGTTTGTAAAGCAAATTCCACTTACAAACCCTTGTTCAGTACGAGGCATCCGAATGTTGCTGAACATTTTCCGCAACTTTTATGTGGCTAACAGCAGTAGACGGCATTTGAGTGTACATATTGTGCACAATGGAGTTTTTGGGCGATTTTGTGTATTGCTTGCAAATGCTAGTGCAATACGAGGCAATTGAAGTTTTTTACGTACAATGAAGAGTTTTTCGCCGATTTCGTGCAGCGCTTGCAAAGACTAGTGCAATACGAGGCAAATGAATTTTAATACGTACAATGAAGAGATTTTGGCCGATCTTGTGTAGCGCTTGCAAATTCTAGTGCAGTACGAGGCAACTGAAGTTTTTTACGTACAATGAAGAGTTTTTCGCCGATTTCGTGCAACGCTTGCAAAGACTAGTGCAATACGAGGCAAATGAATTTTAATACGTACAATGAAGAGATTTTGGCCGATCTTGTGTAGCGCTTGCAAATTCTAGGGCAGTACGAGGCAACTGAAGTTTTTTACGTACAATGAAGAGTTTTTCGTATGAAAAGGAGGCATACGTAACATAATCGAATGCACAAAAAAATCCCCTTGACCGCCAAGTTACGCATCTTTACGAGCAATGGCGTCGTCAAACGTACGGATCGCGTGAAATGCGTGATGTTTTTCAGATTTTACAACGTAAGAAGCTAGAGATGGCGAACGCGAACGTAGAGATGTTAATAAATGAAGAGCCAACCACTTGCATTATAATAACACCTATTATGCAAAGAGTATTCTTGTCTGGTTTGGCTGATGAAATGGTATTCATTGACACAAGTGCATCTTGCGATCAGACAAATACATGCGTTACATTTATTTTTGCCGCTTCGAAAATTGGAGCATTGCCAGTCGCGGTAATTTTGCACACTAGTCAGTCCGAAGAAAACTACAGACATTGCTTCTATTCTGTTCAAAAAATTTTGCAGGAGACTTGCCATAAAGTGTTCCAGCCAAAAGTAATTATGACGGATGATAGCAATGCTGAAAGGAACGCTTTACGTACTGTATTCCCGAATAGCAGAATGCTCCTTTGCATTTTCCACGTTAACCAAGCACTTTGGCGTTGGTTGTGGCAAAGCGAGCACAATGTTTGCAAGGATGATCGGAAACAAATCATGCAAAAGTTTCGGACGATAATGTATGCCGAAACCATAATGCAGGCCGAAATTAATATGTCGCAATTCCAAATGGATCAGAGGGTGCAAAATAATGCAAAACTCAATAGACATGTATTGAATTTGTGGGGGCGGCGTGAAGAATGGTGTTTGGCCTATCGCGCTGAAGTTCTGACACGTGGAAATCACACCAATAATTATTGCGAAGCATCGAAGAGAATTTTTAAGGATGTTGTCCTCCAGCGTTGCAAGGTATTCAATATGTGTGCATTGGTGGACTTTATCGCAAAAACCTTTGAAGCTTACCATAAAAAGAGATTGATTCAATATGCCAATGGAAGAGCAAGGCATCTTACGTTAGCTTATGAAAAATTTCGGAAGGGTTGTAAGATTACGGGTATAATTCAGGTTGGTGATAACAATTTTCTCATCAAAGACAATATAAATGAGTACTGCGTTAACACCGATTTAGCTGTATGTGACTGTAGTTATGGAGTTGGAGGACGTTTTTGCAAGCATCTTTGTGCGGTTGAAGAAAAATATGGAATAAGAGTTGCAACGTCGTTGCAATTAAGTGACACAGACCGTCACCAATATGCAAAATATGCGCTTGGCGAAGAATTTTCCGAGTCCTTTTTTGATAACATTACTGGTGACTCTATTCAAGGTTTAATAACGCAGGATAACGCACTAGACGAAGTGCCAGAGGCATTTGATTTGCCAGTAAGCTCAGAAACACAAAACACAATCTCTGATGAAAGTTACGACAATGCTGTCGCAAACATAAAAGACAACTGGGAAAGAATAGCGCGTATATTAGGTAGCAATCGAAATCCTGACCATACGCGCATTCTCACAAAATTTAGCAAGGACCTCTCACTGCTGCAAACACCATCTAATATTATATCCTTTATTGCTAAAAAGAGCGTTTCGCGAAGATCGCGAAAAATCGCAGTGCAACCCACTGCTACCGCTCGTCGCAAAGAGAGGGGTCTTCCAACAGCTGGAAAAATACAATCTGGGCGACCAGCGAAATCAGAAAGCACAAAGAAAAAGCGTATTCACAACATCAGCCAAAATATACATCACAACGAGCCCCCAGCAAAAAAGCATTAATTGTACAAATTGGAATGTGAAAAAATTATACAGAGAGACTACCATGTAAAAAGAATAGTACATACACTATATTTTCTTCAGCGATTAGCTGCCACAAGCATTTAAAGGTTAAAAGAATCCCCCTTAAGACTATTTGACTTTTACTATCTCCATAACTTCAGGTAGGATACGAAATAAAATTAAAATTCATTCGCCTTCTATTGCACTAGTCTTTGCAAGCGCTGCACGAAATCGGCGAAAAGCTCTTCATTGTACGTAAAAAACTTCAGTTGCCTCGTACTGCACTAGAATTTGCAAGCGCTACACAAGATCGGCCAAAATCTCTTGATTGTACGTATTAAAATTCATTTGCCTTCTATTGCACTATAGTCCAATAATATCGTATTTTCGTCAGGAAAAAAATACAGAAAAATACAGAAGTTTATTTCTCAATTTTGTTATATGTATTTTGGGGCGCTGATTCCGAATATCAACTTTGCACCCTAAAAAACGTGCCGCAACCTTTAAAAAAGGGGGGAAGGGGGGCATTTTCTAGGTTTTTTGCGATTATGTATTTCAAAAACGGTAAGAGATACAGAAAAATGGTCTGAGGACGAAAAAAACTACATAAAATTATCTGTGCAATGATATATAACACATTAGAGTTTAATTGCATATTTCGGCGTTAGAATAGAACATAAATTAGAATATTTTCATTTTAGACCTTTTTTAAAAGCTCCATAACTTTTCAAAGATTGTTAGTTCAGCCGTAAAATTTTGTACACGTATTAACAGCAAGTTTAAGATAATTTTAACGTATACGCTGAGTCGCTCCGGTCAAGGACCCCCATTATCCCCCCATTTAAATTTGTCAAAACGACATGTCCATATCCCCCCGAAATTGGAGCAGAGTGCTAAATTTTGGTTTGTTGCGATTGGAGGTCATAGTCACCCCACCCACCAAAAATCAGCTTGTTTGGATAAAAACTAAGGGTACCTCCCATACAAAGTGACCCATGACAACTTTGTTTTACAGTTTATAAAATGAGTAGTACGTAGTTGTACGTAGAACAAACTCTTGATGGGTCACTTTGTATGGGAGATACCCTTAATTTTTATCCGAATGAGCTGATTTTTGGTGGGTGGGGTGACTATGACCTCCAATCGCAACAAACCAAAATTTAGCACTCTGCTCCAATTTTGGGGGGAGTTATGGATAGGCAGTTTTGAAAATTTAAATGGGGGGATAATGGAGGTCCTTGACCGGAGCGACTCAATGTTTACGTTAAAATTATCTTAAACTTGTTGTGAGTAGATACTTATATAAAATTATACGGATGAACTGGCGTTCTTTCAAAAGTTATGGAGCTTTTAAAAAAGGTCTAAAATGAAAATATTCTAATTTATGTTCTATTCTAACGCCGAAAAATGCAATTAAACTCTAATGTGTTATATATCGTTGCAAAGATAATTTTATGTAGTTTTTTCGTCCTCAGACCATTTTTCTGTATCTCTTACCGTTTTTGAAATAATCGCAAAACACCGAAAAAATGCCCCCCTTTCCCCCCTTTTTTAAAGGTTGCGGCACTTCTTTTTAGGGTGCAAAGTTCATAATCGGAATCAGCGCCCCATAATACATAAAGAAAGAGTGAGAAAAAAACTTCTGTATTTTTTTCACGGATTGGTACTAAATCGACACGATATTACTGAACTACTAGTCTTTGCAAGCGCTGCACGAAATCGGCGAAAAACTCTTCATTGTACGTAAAAAACTTCAGTTGCCTCGTACTGCACTAGAATTTGCAAGCGCTACACAAGATCGGCCAAAATCTCTTCATTGTACGTATTAAAATTCATTTGCCTCGTATTGCACTAGTCTTTGCAAGCGTTGCACGAAATCGGCGAAAAACTCTTCATTGTACGTAAAAAACTTCAGTTGCCTCGTACTGTACTAGAATTTGCAAACGCTACACAAGATCGGCCAAAATCTCTTCATTGTACGTATTAAAATTCATTTGCCTTCTATTGCACTAGTCTTTGCAAGCGCTGCACGAAATCGGCGAAAAACTCTTCATTGTACGTAAAAAACTTCAGTTGCCTCGTACTGCACTAGAATTTGCAAGCCCTACACAAGAACGGCCAAAATCTCTTCATTGTACGTATTAAAATTAATTTGCCTCGTATTGCACTAGTCTTTGCAAGCGCTGCACGAAATCGGCGAAAAACTCTTCATTGTACGTAAAAAACTTCAGTTGCCTCGTACTGCACTAGAATTTGCAAGCGCTACACAAGATCGGCCAAAATCTCTTCATTGTACGTATTAACCCTTCTGTCGGCACCTACTACAATATGCATATTCATATACCCAATAGGTCCGGCTGGACCTACTGAGAAAAAAATTTTAATTTTTAGAAAAAGTGAAATTTGTATCGGTATAATCATTCTACCCATTCTTTACAGCCATTTATAAACAATAAAAGCATTAAAATCGTTTTTGGAGATATACTAGAGGCGTTTTTAAGAAGACATATTTTGAGGTGGTATTAGTACAAACATGTTTCTCCCTTTTTTTTCTTCTATTTTTGCTTCTCTTTTTTCATTGCGTATCCGCACAGAAAGTTTGATAAAATTTTCCAGTTCCAATATCTTTGGGGAAACATTTGGCACTTTGTTGGTAGATTTTACCAGGATATTAGTCTGCAGATTTGGGAAAATAGATAGAAAGAAATAGGGAATTTTCAACCCCAAAAATCATTAAATTCTAAATTTTCCGTAAATATCTCAATTAAATCTATTAATAAACACCATCGTAAGTCACTTATACTTAGTTCATACTATTACAAAGGAAATAAAACTCTTTTGATTTTTCTAGAATCAAATCTCAGTTGATTAGGTGATGTTATAAGACGGGATAAAATTAGGCGTACCCAATTTGCGAACTTCACGGCTTTTTAAAGCAAAATCTCAGAAAATCTTATCGTTTATCGTACAAATTGAATTTTAATGACTTCATTACATTATAAATAGGAGATTTTTAAGAGACTTTAATATTTTCACCTTTTACCTCAAGACGAAAATGGGGGGAAAAACTATAGGTCTGGCCAGACCTATTGGGTATCAAAAAGCACTATAAATTGAAAATCGTCAAAAACATGCTCAAAACTTCAACCGATTTTTTGAAAATTTTGCAAAATGCTTCTAAACATATTATTCTAGGATATCATGAAATATGAAGTCGCTGCGATTTCATCTTCTATACTTTTTTAACCAAAATATAGTGCCAAAGGTCTGGCCAGACCTATGTGCCGACAGAAGGGTTAAAATTAATTTGCCTCGTATTGCACTAGTCTTTGCAAGCGCTGCACGAAATCGGCGAAAAACTCTTCATTGTACGTAAAAAACTTCAGTTGCCTCGTACTGTACTAGAATTTGCAAGCGCTACACAAGATCGGCCAAAATCTCTTCATTGTACGTATTAAAATTCATTTGCCTTCTATTGCACTAGTCTTTGCAAGCGCTGCACGAAATCGGCGAAAAACTCTTCATTGTACGTAAAAAACTTCAGTTGCCTCGTACTGCACTAGAATTTGCAAGCGCTACACAAGATCGGCCAAAATCTCTTCATTGTACGTATTAAAATTAATTTGCCTCGTATTGCACTAGTCTTGGCAAGCGCTGCACGAAATCGGCGAAAAACTCTTCATTGTACGTAAAAAACTTCAGTTGCCTCGTACTGCACTAGAATTTGCAAGCGCTACACAAGATCGGCCAAAATCTCTTCATTGTACGTATTAAAATTAATTTGCCTCGTATTGCACTAGTCTTTGCAAGCGCTGCACGAAATCGGCGAAAAACTCTTCATTGTACGTAAAAAACTTCAGTTGCCTCGTACTGTACTAGAATTTGCAAGCGCTACACAAGATCGGCCAAAATCTCTTCATTGTACGTATTAAAATTCATTTGCCTTCTATTGCACTAGTCTTTGCAAGCGCTGCACGAAATCGGCGAAAAACTCTTCATTGTACGTAAAAAACTTCAGTTGCCTCGTACTGCACTAGAATTTGCAAGCGCTACACAAGATCGGCCAAAATCTCTTCATTGTACGTATTAAAATTAATTTGCCTCGTATTGCACTAGTCTTTGCAAGCGCTGCACGAAATCGGCGAAAAACTCTTCATTGTACGTAAAAAACTTCAGTTGCCTCGTACTGCACTAGAATTTGCAAGCGCTACACAAGATCGGCCAAAATCTCTTCATTGTACGTATTAAAATTAATTTGCCTCGTATTGCACTAGTCTTTGCAAGCGCTGCACGAAATCGGCGAAAAACTCTTCATTGTACGTAAAAAACTTCAATTGCCTCGTATTGCACTAGCATTTGCAAGCAATACACAAAATCGCCCAAAAACTCCATTGTGCACAATATGTACACTCAAATGCCGTCTACTGCTGTTAGCCACATAAAAGTTGCGGAAAATGTTCAGAAACATTCGGATGCCTCGTACTGAACAAGGGTTTGTAAGTGGAATTTGCTTTACAAACCCGAGCGGAGTTGGAGGCAATGATGCCTCCAGTTGAACTAGGGTTTGTAAATACGCTTCCCGGTCAGAATATTTTCAATAAACTGCTTTGACTTTCGGATGCATCAGATCCGAGGCGGTTTAAATTTTACAAGATGACCAGGAACCTAGAGAGAATGCAAAGATTGGCGTAAGACCATGGTTCTTAACACCAACTTTTTAAGATTCAGCTCAAGCTCTTCAACTACAGTATGAATAAAATAAATTCCCATTTTGAAAAGAAAACCAAAATCGTAATTAGACGTATCGTTGCAATAAATTAAGCTATACGCGATCATATACATATACATATATATTTTTTGTAATACAAAGAACAAAGCGAATTAAATTTGTCGCACATGTTCTGAAAACCCACGCATTTAATGGGCCGCGAATACATCTAATGTCTATCTAACCTTAACCTAAAAATCGGTCATGTGTTCGCCGCATTAATATCCTAAAAATAAAAGTGAATACCGTAAATATTAGCACGTTGTCGATTTGAATCATTGCGTCAGTGCGGAAAATATTATAGAAAATCTTTAAAGAATTTCAGATATGTATTTTCATTAAGCCTTCATAAAAGTGTCTCTCGTCGTTGTCGCCATCAAGTCAATCGAGTCATAAAGAATTTTATTCTAGCCGCCATAATGTATAATTCGCCATATTCAATGAATAACATACGGATAGGTACACATATTGCGATTGTAGTTAAAACAAAATATTTATATTGAAAAATATATTTTGAGAACGTTTTTGATTAAAAATATTTCGCCAACAGAACACTATAAAATTGAATGTTTGGAATAAAATATGTTTGCTTAACAGATACCCAGCTAGACAATTTACAGAGGAAATTGTCATACATGATTTCGTGGATGGTTTCATTCAATTCATACTAACATCATTAATCTGTTGTGGAATTCAAGAATTTTTGGAAGGCAGCCAAATAACGAAACGTGTTTTGTAATGACTCATACGCTTACCAAAAAAGTATTTCTTATAGGGTGGAATCGCAGGTAGAATTGAATAAAAACTTTTTTTTTAATTACCGGGAAAAAGAATTCGACTACTTTTCGGAAAATTTACGCATTTACATTCTCGTTTCGACTTTCACCCCTTTGAGACAGACAATTTACTTCTGAAAAAAAAATAAACCAAAGTCCCCAGGATTTCCATCTGAATTAATCTCTCAGAACAACATCTTATACGAGTACCTTTTATTTAAAATTCAAACTACTAATCGAAGTTTTTGTTACACCTCTCTTCCTTACTGTTGTCGAAGAAAGTCAAAGTTCCTCTTAGGATGCGAATGGTTAAGTGTTTTAAAAGAACATGAAATTTTACCTTATCGTTCAAACCAACTTCATCTCGGGTTCGACCCTTTTCTCAATCAAGTTTCAATCACAGTTCACTTCTCTCTCTCTCTCTCGATCTTTCTCTTCATTAATTAATTCATAATAAACATTTCGCCTGATCCCGACTTTTTTTTCTACCAAATTCTTATCCTTGTGTTGATTGCTCTCCGTCTCACTGAATAGAGTAAATGGTGAACAATTGACTATTATTTTGCTGGTGGATTCGAATAATGGAAATTTCATCAGAACTTTTTTTTTCTTTTTCAAATGAGGTAGAAAAGAAGTTTTTTAAATTGGTTTGAAACTTTTACCCAATCTTTCGGTGGGATTTGTTTTTTTTTTTGTGTGTTTTAATAATGTAGATTTTTAATTAACCAATAAGGATTTGATTGGTGACTAAGTGTGAAAGCAGTTCAGTATTCAGATCGATTGACCCAAGCTTCTCAATGTATGTAAAGAATACATTAGCTCTTAAGTCATCCTGCAGCGCATTATACTGTGAGTAAAATTCGCTATATTTATAATAAATTTACACAAAATAATAACTTATTACAAATAACGAGGTGTAATAAGTTTTACTGTATAAAACTTGAGCATCTATTGCAATAAGATGTAATTGAAAAGATATACTCAAGAACAGGGCCGGCTTTAGGGTGGGGCGAGCGGGGCGGTCGCCCCGGGCGCCAGGTTTAGGGGCGCCGAAACCCGTATTGTTAATTTAATTTATTTTTACAAATTTGTTTGTTGCTTAAGAAAATTTTATTTTTTTAACTGCTGAATTAGTATGATGTAAGAATACTAATGCAGGCTAGACGACCATCCATCAAGTATGAACACAGTAAGCTTTTTTCAGCTAGAATACAGTAAACCGCAACTAGATGTGAGCTCCTAGATTTTCTAGTTGCAAAAACTATTAAAAACTGTTTTCTACCAAGAATTAATAGTACATATATCAGTAAAATATATTGCTTTTCTAGAGATCTATCTTTTATTTGCTGAACATCTAGTAAAATTGACCTGGATATCTAGGTTTTATTTGCGACTCGATGAATTTTACATTCAATCTATTTAAAAATAGTGGATACCAGTTCTATTTTTTTCAGAATCGCTAGAATGATACTGATTTTATGCACGAGAATCAGCCTAGTAAAATTTTACTGGAAAACAGACTTACAGAGAATGTATATATGTAACACCATAAATTTAACGCGCATTCTAATCACAAGTTAACGGGATATTTTTTACAAACGCAGACGTGCGACAAGAATTTTATGTGCAAGGTTCACTCAAGGCCGCACGACGCAAAATGTCACCTGTATCTTTATATAAATCAGGTAACGATTTAGTTGGGAACTCATAATATCAGATTCCCACTTCAGGGATTGACTGACTGACATGTAACCTTTAATTAAGAAAAAAAGAGGTACACAATTCTAATAAGCACATTCGTTTTCGAACCATCATCATCAATATTTTATATGAGGAAAGGCAATTCTGGATTATGTTTATGCTTTTTGTCTTAAAGAGCGCCACAAACCTGATGATTTATTGGCCGATCGATTGGGCCCACAATCGATCTGCCACCCGTACAACACATACATTAGGCAATTTATCGGGCAATCTGAAATTGACAGTCTCACGATCCACAAGACACAACACAAAATAGCGAAAATGATACCATTTTTGGTGATGGAAGATGTACATCCATTGCTACTTTTGATGGAGAATGACAGCCACAACCACAGCATGAAGAACGACCACAGGTTTATGTAAAAGAAATCGGCAACTGAGAACATATGATTGTCATGACAGCTTGCACTGGCAATACGTTCCACACGTCAAATCAAAAAATTGATTCCGATGGTTACAAAAACTACTAAAAAAATATAAAAGTTTATAAAGTTTTAAAACGTGAAATTATTAACTTAATGAACGTTTATGTTGGTGATTCAAAAATTAACCGGTGGTACCTACATAGTGTAACCTGTAGTAATGCAAAATAGCCAGGTTTCCCGAACAAACCATTTCTAACCACGGTCGAAATTACAAAATGAAATGAATTAATAGAGAGTTTTAGCAAGTCGTATGGAATAAAACGACATAATTTGACATTCCATATAAAAATGCGCTTGCTTACCGTATACGAAACGAAATATCTTAATTTTGCATGTCCCAAGTAGGCATAGGTGTATTTCCGTATATTTGATTCTCTGGAAACAGTCGAAATTGGCGAAATAATTTGTCGTTTTTTACACCTATGCCTACTTAGGATATGCAAAATTAAAATATTTTGTTCCGTATACGGTAAGCAAGCGAATTTGTATATGGAATGTCAAATTATGTCGTTTTATTCCATACGACTTGCTAAAACTCTCTAATATGTTTTGAAAAATATGGACGACTATTATACGTAAAATCGATACTGACTGAATTCCGTACCATAAAATTCAACCGTATTTAGAACCATTACCAAGTGCGTTTTCGCAAGGACCAGAGTATGTTAACCAGGAACGCAGTCATTGGAACTGTCCATCTTTCCTTAATTTTCGTCTTCTTCGTGAATTCCGCAAATGAAGATAGCAAAAAAATTATTACTAATTTGAAAAATTTTAACATCGAAAAAGATGAATGGAAAAGTGCAACCTACTTAAGTGGGATTTGCTATCGTCTTCTCATTCGACATAACGAATGTTTGTGAGCTAAGATGTATGGTTCCATATGTTTCTGGGATATGAGATTGCCTGTTTTTATTTTTGAACGATTATAAAACTGGCAAAGTATTTTGTGGTTTGATTTAGAAATTTAAAAATGAACACTACCGTAGATCTTGCAATAGATCTACTACTTGCTTACACAAGACTCGCTTTTTTATAATATTAACGAAATAATAATTTTCTAGGACGAATTATGAACAAATGTTAATTGATATAGGCATACTTTTCTGTTCCCTTGAAGCAGTCAATTGATTGGGAAACAAGGAAAAATTAAATTGAAGTTAAAAACAGATAGTTTCAATGGCGGCGGGGCAATGGAGAAAAATATTCCCAAAGAACGTTAAAGTTCAAGTTTTATTGCAATTTTTTCGTATTTTAGAAACTATAAGGGGCGCTTCTTTCAAGTTCGCCCCGGGCGCCGTTACACCTAAAGCCGGCCCTGCCCAAGAATGCACTAAATTGAAATTTATTTCTTCATTGAATAAATTGAAAATTTCATTTCGTTGTTATAGTTTGGCACTGCATTTACAATTATCAGAAAATGAAGTGACATCCACTCTGTCTACACGTTGACTTTTTTCTGTACACGTAAGCGAATCTATGTAACTGCACTACAAGTAGATATTTCCCTCTTTTTTTCGTCTTTAATTTAAAATATAATTTATTCTGGGTTCACGTGTCAGGATCGTGCTTAGCGTATATATCTGAATAAATGTCAAGTGTAATTGTTATTCAGTAAAATGCGTCCTAAAGAATTTTTGTCTCTTCCCGACTCGAGTGGATGCCTCATTAATTTATATCGGGTGCCAATGAAAATAGCAAAAGATTAAGGAAATTATTGTGTAGTATTGTGACAACAAAAATATTTGCTGAATTATTTGTTGGTGTTTTTTTCTGTAGTGATTTATTTTAGAAATAAATTTTATTTCCTCAAAATGTTTTTGTACGGTGAAGTTTTGTTATGTCGCGTCATCATAATTGGTTGTAGAATATATTCTGTGTTTTCGGCACAAAAATAATAATAATCTAATTTTTGTATAGTTTATTAAGTAAAAAAGCTGAAGTTATTTTAACGCCCTCTAAGGGCTACAGTGTTGTCAGACATACGAAAATTGTAATTCCGAAAAACGCAAAACCTGCCTTATGGCCGCACCATAAAGCGTATTGATCCTTGAAAATTTAAAAGGACCATAGATATTACAAATAATAATAGCTTAGGTAATGTCTTAAAGACAAATATGAATAGTTTCATAAAAAGTTTCCGTTTATTTCACTGTTGATTACCATTATACTTCTATTAAAGAAAAACTAAGTTCAGCGTCCATTATAACTATAGCCGCAGTTGTAATTAATATTTAAAAAAAAAAGTTGGTCCGCCAAAGAAATATCCACTAGCTGCAAAAAGAAATTGACATCACTTCAATCCACCAGCCATATTCAGTTTCGCATATTTGGTGGATACAATAGATAAGCCTGCATGTACGCGGACTATTTTCCAATGAGCGCTTATATACCGGCTCTTAATTTAAACTATCTTAAAGCATTTTTGGAGATAGTACCTTTTCCATAGGGTGTATATACCGTCCTAGTCTAGTTCGCGTATTAACTTTCTTCTTCTTCTTTTTATTCGAATGGGTTGTGGAATGTGCAGATGTTTAGAAATGGTTTATCTGACATTTCGATTATTTGGACAATATTATGATTGGAATTTGTTAATCTCGCGTTTTTTCTAACCAGGAATTTCATATAAACTTTGTAGCGAATCGAAAATCGAAAACGAAATCTTTCCAGTAACAGGACGACTTCGCTCTTCCTGGATAAACTTCAGAGACAGTCGCTTGCCTAGGCATTATGGATTGGCAAGTACCTCGCCATATGTTGCGAGCGAGACTAAATTTAGTTTCGATTAGTTAGTGCAGCCCGTATATGCCGTCCAAAAATAATTTAAATTTGTCTAAAACCCTTTATCTTTGCTCCGGTATATAAGCGGTCAATGTTCTTTAGTGGGAGCTTCAAAATCAATGAATACATACCAGCGGGACTTTGAGTAATCACTTGCCTTTAGAATCAACGATCTCACCAATGCATGTACCGATGAAAATGTATTAGATGAAAAGATCGTCCATGAAAACCGAAGCATGTGGTAAACGAGAGAAAGGAACTGATTCACTCTGCATTACTTTGTAATGTATCTAGAACGTGGTATACACCAGTGGCGGATTAACCTCGTGGCAGAAAGTGGCAAATGCCACGGGCCCCACGCCTTAAGGGGCCCGCGCTGGCCTTGAAAAAACATAATAATAACCAAATTCTAAAAACGAGTGGTAGTATGTTCAATATAAATATAGTCATACAAACACCCAAAAAGATTTTTGACATTTCTTTTCGGTTATGAAAATTTATAGTCAGTCAAATTCACGGAAATACACCTATGCCTACTTGGGACATAAAAAATTGTGGTATACTGTTTTGCGTACGATAGGCAAGCGAATTTTTCATAGAAAATGTCAAAGCCTATTCGTCCTATCGTAATATTTTGAACGATATGCTAAAACTCTCTACTGATATTTGAATTAAGGCGATTTACCCGAAATCGATTGCCGTTTTGGTTAATGACACATAGAATAATTAATAAGGAAAAACCACGAACATGTGTGCAATTTTTCGAAGTTGACTGGAAGTATTTTGATGAACCATGTGCAATTTCTCACCTCTACATTTCGTATCTAATTTTTATTATGTTTGTTCTAGACACAGCTTCTGAAAAGTAAAGCTGAGTGTGAATTTTTTAAATTTCGTTTTATCATCAATAAAGTTTTGGTGATTTTTTAAAACATTTTGGAAGGAGTCCGTACCCCTCCCGTGGCTACGTCTCTCATTTTACTTTTTATGATTTTTGCGTTTAAAAAAAATTGTACATGGGAATTATCTAGCATTGAACCTAGGTCATCATAGTACGTCCAATGGGCACAGTCATATCAAATGCAGTAATAAACTGTACGTTTTCTACGGTGGGTTTCGATACCTACGACACTGCAGTGTTTTGAAGGGGCCCACACTAACTCCACTTGTTTTTTGGCCATTCATTACGACCGGCGTCTTGCATTGGGTTGTAGTGGATTCCAATCTTGGGCCTAGCCACATGGTCTTCAGAGAGTATGGTATGACTCATGCATTCCCACTTACGTATTTTTACCCAAGAATCGTAGACTACAAAAACCATAACGTTTATGCGTTCAAAAATTTTAACATTTTTATGGTGACAGTTGAGCTCATTCAGTATTCCATATTTGCTGACAATTTTGCGTATACCGCGACAAGCTAGTGCTAGTACTAACACAACGAATTCCACCTTTGCTGGAGATACCCATAAGGCCTAATTGAAAAATATCATTATTCATTCTTTTTTTTCTCACAAAATGGGGTACTTGTATAAAGTACAATACCGCCAATAAACGATGGTACTTCCTGTACTGCGTGCTCTGTAAACGCAAGGACGTTTCAGATTACCGACGTAAGCACCATTAGTGCGTATAAGTATATATGAATATTGTCGTCATGATAACGTCTGAATAAGAATGGCCGCCAACTTTCTGCTCTTCTCATCGTCATATCGTAAGCATTGCTGCTGTCATTTGTGTCCTAGTTTTGGTTCATCTTCGCATCATATTTTACGTTGAAGTTTTGCCTTTTTTTATTTCGTTCTGCTCTTTCAGCCTTATGAATAATTTAATATAGAGACGCAGGACGAAATGCTGGTTATCTCGCAACTTGGCGTGAATATAATGGACATCATGTGGTTATTGTATGAAGTACGCACACGAAACAATTTAAATAAGGACACTGTAGGAGAGGTATACCTTTAAAAAAATAACAAGCAAACAAAGTCAAGCAGTTGTAAAAATTAAAAATGTTCGTAATATCAATTAGCAGCGGGGGAGCTGAAATTGGAGATACCTTAATGGAAAATGTTGGTGTTTTTAGTAGAATTTTTGGCAGAGTTATTGTCTTACCGTAGTAGTCTAATTGTCCTTAATTATACGATAGGATAGTACATTGTCATAAATTTTAGACTTAGCTCTCGAATATTGAGATATTCTGAGACTGGTAAAGGAAAAACACCGACGTCCTTACACAGTTTAAATTATTGGCCATATTCAGACCTTTGATTAGCGAGTTGGTCTTTTTTTTTTGTGTTCGAGTTACCTGACCTGTCGCAAATCTGAAATCTGTCCATGTAAAAAGAGTCTTTTAATAAATATCAATCAACGCTCTTAATATCTGAAAATCTTTATCATGCTAGGCTTCTAAAACTATATCAAATATTCAGGAAACACTCTCGAATAACACCTTTACTCATACTCTATACCTGTCCACGAAAATCTATTTACAATTTCCCACTGTATTAGCAACGTCGACAGGACTAAAACATAATACATTACCACGAAGTGTATCTTTACATACGAAAATTTCATGAATATTTTAATTTTATGAATGCCGCATAACGCATATAATTTTCACCAAGCATCAATTCAACATCTCCAATGATGACAATTAAATAGCATGCGAGCTAGCTATACATGACTTAGCATATAGAAACACTTAAGAGTCGCGGAAGTAAAGTAGCAAGCATCAAGTCTCCTTTGGGTATGATATGATTTAACATCTATTACAGCGCGCGTTGTCGTTCAAACAACCTGGAACATATTCCAGAGAAGAAAATTTGTTCTAAGGATGCGATTATGGTGATTTGGTGTTCTTCAAATTTAAATTTAATTTCGCATAATATACATTTCAATGCCAATGTTATAAGAGCGCGAGACAACTACCTGGTGTTAGTGTATAAATTTTGGCAGTCTAGGCACGAATTAGCATTTAAACGACTCCCATTTGCATGTGCCTATCCTTAATAGAGAAGTGATAATGTCGGAAAAGAGTAAAATATCAAGTCTAGTTTATTATGTACATACATATTTGCGTTTTTAATATCATTACGACAAAATATGCCTACAGCTTCGTAATTTGAAAATGCAATTGTTGAGAAAAATTATTTCGTATGAAGCTAAAAAAAATTGTTTTATAATGAATATTTATTCTGAAAATACCTCAAGGGCTCTCCTGTTCGCAGAGGTCTGATGTCAGTATGCACATTTTAATTCAAAAACGAAGCGTCAAGTACAAGTAGACCTTAACCTTTTATCTCATCTGTTCTAACATCGCGTATTCAAAAATAAACCACTACTGGTATCTAAATGTTTTATTGAACAAGGTTTGCCATTTTATATAACCTAGAACTAAGGATGCTGCGGATATCCGCATCCGCACCGCGGCTAATTCTACATCTGCATCCGCATCCGCATCCTGATGTTGACATCCTCATCCGCATCCGCAATCCGCATTTTTGTATGCGGATAAGATGCGGATATCAATAAAAAACAAATTTCCCATCTAGTGAATCACCCGGTCCAAGAGTGCATTATTGTTGTTCCTGTCAGGTGAACGTAAACGTAAGGGAAGGCTTTCCACTATGCATTTTAAATTCGAAGAAAGTATAATGACTTTGTCTAGCACTCAAAAAGATTGCACATTTCGCTAAGCTGGCCCTTTCTTGTACTTTTACTTCTAAAGGTCCATCCAGACTGATCGCCAGATTGTTGCACGTGCAAACAACTGGCAGTTGTCATTGCATCCAAACTGATCGCCATTTGGGTGTGTGTCCAGTTTTGTTATTCAATATGGCAACTCAACCAACTGCTTATCAAATTCAAAGTGACAACTTTTGTTCGTTCTTTTGTGTGAAATTGAATAATTCTTGAATGGCTGTGTAATAATTCAAACGCGCAGAGTCCGATTTTGATAATTAAATTTAAAAAAAATCATCAAAATTAAATTTTGGTTATGTCATTTTCTGTCTCCATTTGGTTGTAGATGTATCTGATTTTCGGTATTAGTAAAATTAGTTAAATTTATTTTATACACATATGGCCAAAAAAATAAGTGCACTCATACGAATTTTTCTTATCACCCTGTAGCAAAGTAGTCATTTGAGCAAATAAAATCATATGGAAAGATTTAATTACTTAATTGGTGAGGAATCAAATAATATGTAAATTAGCATATTATAATAAATAACAGCTTTCATTTAACTTGAAAAAGTACGAACTGACTAAAATAGGCAGGACAAAATAATAAGTACATGTCAGTTAATTTGATTAAAACTTGTTTTAATTAAAATATTAAGTTCTGATTCCACAAGAATTTAATTTATTTTATTATTTAAAAGTAAATGGTCCATTATTTTGAAAGAAAAAAGGTTTTTGTTGGCCATCTGGAGATAATTCTTATGTCATGTTTCCATACATCCATATATCCAGTTACTTCCAGGAAATTCCGTAATTGGTCCGTTTTGTGAAAACTGTGTTTCTGGTTCATTGATTCAACTCTCTCTAAACATTCCGGATTTAATTTAATTCTAGTAACAAGGTGAAAAGCCACCCGATTTGGTTGAAGTGGATCCTTGATCAGTTTGTGAGGTATGGTTAGGGTTAATATCCTGCTGAAATCCCCATTTAAAGTGTATGGGTTCATCATTGAAATATTGCCTCAAAGTAACGGTAATTAGGCCTATTTGAACGAAACCAAACTATGAAAATTAAACCATAGACCATGTTTTTTCGCCTCCATGGGAAATAGCCAGTTGATGTTAGCGTATATCATATTATTTTTTTCCTGAAGGAAGAATATTACGATAACATTAGTTCCCAATCTAATTTATTGCGATCTCATAAATAAAACAGAATATTCTGTGAGTTTCCATTATTCGGTCTGGAACAAGAAGAACTATCCCTCCCAAATTTTCTTGAACCGTCAACACTTTTTAACGTCGCCATGGAAAGTTCTAAACTTTTTGTCAAAACTGCTTTACTTATTGTATTCTTCGATTAACTTTTTAAAGGGATTCTATATTTTCAATATTTGCCGCGAAAATCATCAGTCATATCAAGATAACTTTTCTCGCCATAGTGATAATGAGACCGACAGTTGTCCTTAAGGCCCTTACATGGACTTAACCGCATTAGAAATTGCTATTATTCACTTTTTACTGAATTACGCAGTAAATACAATGTTTAGCTGGTTTATTTCGTTATTGAGAAAATAATTTTTCCGCTTTTTCAAAGTTTCGAACTTAAAGTTCTTTTTTTGTACCTACCATGCGTTTTTCGCCCCTTAAGTATTTTTGTTTGTTTTTAATTTAACGCTTCTTGCATACACCAATGAATAAAAAAACAAATCCTTACGGAAAATAGCAACTTGTTGTCAAAAAATTAAAAGAACCGATGGTGTACTTATTATTTTGACCAAGCTGAAAACCCACTTCAAAGCTAATATCGGGAGGGACTAAGATAATAAGAGGATACCATTTAGTTTTTCGGTTCCTATGGCATTGTTGTATCCTAATTGTTGTAATGCCTATATATTTGGATTAATTCAATTTTAAAAAGGGTATGCAAATTGGCATAAAAAGGTACATGAGGGATGTACTTATTTTTTTTGTCCATATGTGTATATTTTTCTAACTAATCCGCATCCGCATTTGCAAATTTTATGACATCCGCATCCGCATTGGCATCCGCATCCGCAAATTTACATTTTCATTGATCCGCATCCGTATCCGAATCCGCTAAACCACATCCGTTACATCCCTACTTAGAACGGGTGACTTGAAACAATTTAGCTACAGAACATCAAACTAATAGACTGGAGGATTTTATATTCAAAAATTCGCATACAACCTTTTTCGATATCAGTTAAAATTAATTTATAACAAATCAATAAAATGTGTATAGTGCTACAACAAAATATTAAACAGATGGCAAATAAAGGGTGAGGTTATAACACAACGTTCGCGTAACGTTTCGCGTTTTCCGAAACGTTTCCTATTGTGTTCTGTAAACGCATAGATCCGGATCAGACTTGGTGTTCCCATCGCCATCTCTCGGAAAGTGACAAATGTGACAATTGACACATCACAGCTGATACGTTTTGCTCGAAAATTAAAATTTCTAGTTTTAAACGAGATGCAGATACATTTTATTTTGATTATAAATAGTTTAATAAATAAATGAGGGCGGAAATTCACGGTTCGACGGCAGATTGTAAATTTCTGTCAATCAATCAAGCTATGCCTCGCAAGGGGGCGCTTAGACGATCTGTTTGTAGGGAGAAGTTTCTGATCCGTAACGGCCGGTTGATTTGAAACGTTGCGCGAAACGTTGCGCAACGTTGTGTTTTATAACCTCACCCAAAGTCAACCACTTGTAAATTATCTGCAGATCCGTAAATAAATTAGATGAAATCTGAATGAAAATATTTTGGCAAGCATAAGGTAGAAAGAATAAATTTTGCAGATGTAACATCCCCTAACCATTAGTCACAGTGTATGCAAATACCTTTTATAATGTTTGAAATTAATGCCATACATAAAAGAGACTATGGGGTACCTCCAGCTTTGCGGCACCTTCGACAATCTGTTCCACCTTTTCGATGTATTTCAATCATCGGAACTCGGCCGTAATTGATGCTAAAGGCTCGTTGCCTCATATGCAATTCCCTTACAAAGTTTTTTTTATCATTCTCCTAATATTTGCAATAGTTGCACTTTTTTGTGTTTTTAAGGTCGACCTTCTAATATATTTCGTTGGAATTACGTGATTGTTTTGTGTGATAATAATTTTCAAAATTTCAAACTAAATTACATCACAATAATAAAAATATTCTTATTTTTGTGAATAGATGAGTGAAATCTCAGAATAAAATGCATCAAATTAGGAAAATAAAAAAAAAAAGTAGATTAAGCATTTTGTGTTGAGATTACTAGATTTTCGCCGAATGTGCCCCGCCAGCATTTTAATCACTCTATAATTTTACACTTAATTTTGTGTTTCGTCGTTAAGTTCAATGTTTGAACAAATCAGCTTCCAAAATGATATGAAATTAGAAACATCCATCAATTCAGGTTCAATGTCAGTTTATTGCTTTATAGAGCTTGAAAAACATGACAAACTGAGGTGACCTGACAAATGTTGAAGCTACCCCAGAATGGCGCACATTCAGCGCAAAATACTTTTTTTATTCGCCTTGAAATAAATCTAATAGCATAACTTCTAAAACAAATTGAGCACCAACATTTAATCTTGAGGAAATTGCGGATATTTCGAGCCAAAGTATGGTCAACACTGTCAAATAGTTGCTGAGTTACAAGCCGTTGAAAAAAAATGACGAAGCCACTCCTACATATAGCGGGGGGTGCAAAATTAATCACCTTATCGGAATGTGTACAAATGTGGTTGTACGTTGTACCTGAATCATATTTGATATTTTTGAACTAGACAGCTGCAGAATACAAACATACAAGCAATGGCAATGGAGCACTACAGAGTGTGCGGAAACTGCCGCATAAACGCACCGAATTGTGATGAAATGATCGCTAGACTATGCGACAATTTATAAAAGATTCATACTAGCACCTCACCTTGGCAGAAATTGGAGAAAATTGAGATGGAAAAACATATTGTTATTGGGTCAAATCACAAAAATTTGACTTTGAAGTTCTGTAAAAAACCAAACCTCTTATCCGATTTTAGTGCCGTTAGTTTTATTTTTTAGGTAAATTTGTTAGCTGTAGTAATCATCTTTTTTGTTATTCTAGCTAGTCTAGCTTTTGAGATATTAAAGTTTGAGTTGTACAAGAAAATGATTTTTTCAAAAATCTTCAAATGCCTGTGGCAGCTAAAGGGTTAAGCTAAGGGGGTATGATCCGTAAGTTTTTTGCTGGAAATCACATGAGGAATGACAATCCGGTCCGTTTATGCGGCAGTTTCCGGACACCCTGTATACTCCGCAAAAGCGTGGAAGTCACAATGAGTATAATGAAGGAAGGAAGCGTTTCCTGGCCGTCTGATTTCTCTTATTGACGATTTGGCATCTCCCAAAGACTTCTTTCTTTGGTCTGCTTGAAGTAGCAGATTTATTCGAACAAGCCTCAAACAATCGCAGACCCTTTTCGACACGTATGTATTTCTGGTCAACAGAAAAGATGTGTTAATGGATTTTAGTGAAATGTTGATAGATTGTTTTGCCTGATACAGAATTTAAACTAATGCTAGAAACAGAATAGATGCAGCAACAGAAGCAGCAACGATAATGCAGTCCAATGCAACGTCGCTCATTGAAATTGCATTGGGCCGCTGCTGCTGTTGCTGCATCCATTAATTTTCTAGCATAATGGTCACATTTTGAATTGGTTTTCTACATGTAAAATAATAAGTGTATTCACGTACAAGTGAGCGGACTAAAATTTGGACACAAATTCTACTTGTATTTTCCACCACCAGAAGGCACACGCAAGTTAGCGGCGAAGGTGTTGTGTGAATGCAATGTAACACTTATGTCAAACGACTTTCATTATTATGACAAAAATCACATATAAATATGTAGATGAGCATAATCTGCGTTATATTATTTCCACAATATATTTCTTCATAATTTTCAAATTTGTTTTTCCGCCATCTACTCTGATATATGGCTACTTCGTTGCGAAGCGTAGAAATTTTGCGCTAGGTAGAGGACACTGCGCCACGTTTCACATACACTGAGTGCCTTTTGGTGGAGAGTAATATAAGTAGAATTCGTGTCAAAATTGGTCCGCTCAGTTGTGCGTGAATACACTCAATGCAACATTTTATTTCTTTTGGCTTGGTTATTGATTTGAAGGTCGTCAAATATTAGATTTCAATTGAGTAATTACTTGGCTTCTCAAAAAACCAAATTTATAGCATTTTCAGGTCAAGTAAATAACTTTCCGAGTCAAATAGATAAATGTCCAAAACAAATAGGTAAATTTCCGAATCAACAAAACACGTTTGCAGATCAAATAGATAAATGTCCGAAACAAAAAAATGAATTCCTAAAAGAAAAAAATTAATAAACAAATCATAAAAATAAATTTCCAATTCAAAAAAATAAATGTCCAAATCAGAAAAATAAATGTACAATTCAAATAAAAAATTGTCCGAAACAGAAAAATAAATTCACAAATCAAAAAAAATGATTTTTTACATCAAAAAACATATTTCACAAATCAAATAAACAATTTAAAAAGATAGTGCTTTAATATAGTAAATAATGTGCTTTTATATGAATTTCGTTGAGCATTGAAAAAAATAATTAATTAATTATTTCAATCTGAATGAGATTTTGTTTATTAAAATTACGTATATAATTGTCAATTGTACTACCCACGCTTGGAATAGGACGATATAAATTGTTTTCTTAGACGTTATTTGCCATCTCTAAACTACCATAACTTCCTCAAACTCAAGTCACACCAGCTGAGCTTTCTAAAAATTTTATTTTACATTAGAATCGAAGATAGAGGTGACCTCAGAATGATGGAGGTTCGGGAACATAACGGAATCTATACATTGACAGTGTCTTCGAGTCTGTAAGACCCAGTGTCGGTACTTAAAAGTTAAAATTATTAGGTCTCGATTGAATTTGAATAAAAGCTCCAAATTAGAAGTGTTTTTATTTTTTCTTACAAGAGAACGTTTAGCTTTTTATTGTCATGATCAATTAGATTCCGTTTCTTAAAAAATATTTCTATCGCAATAGGTGAAGAGTACCAAGCAATGGCGCCGGAACAGGGGGGGGGGGGGGGGGCAGCGGGGGCAACTGCCCCCTCAATATTTTGGCTAAAGGGGCAATTAGTACTACATATATTGCACTATATTAAAAATGAAGAATAATTTATTTTACATTTTTATACGTATACAATGTACATATTCAATTTATTATGCTAGTAGTGGATATTTGTTTTCCATGATGGAATATTTCTTTCGCAGAAAGTTGCATACGTGCATCTAGTGCATGTATCCTACGAGTATGTACATAATCATTCCATTTTCATTTCTTCTGCGTTAACAAGAGTACCTCGAATTAACGACAAGGCCAACGATAGCGAAACTATTGACCGTTGATCAAAAAACGAGGAAGTTTTTCATTCTCCTTGTCAGAAAACCGTACCGATGGTAGAGAATCTCACAGTAAGATTGGGCTGCTATGCTCGATTTCCATATTGTTGATTATCGCTCACAGTTAACTTTTTGAAGAGTATACCGGAAGCTTCACCTAAATGTTGCGCCGAAATTGCTGATCACTTTCGAAGCATATCGAGCACAGCAAGTTACGGCTAGTAACATTACTTCTGACGATTCCAGCATCAGCTGCATCATCAGAAACGTCATTCAGTGCTTTACGACGTCTTTAACATGGCTACATTCAACAATGACACATCTTATCCTTCTCCATGTTCACAGGGAACGAACAGGGAATTTAGATTCCTCAAAATTCATGAATGAATTTGTTTCCCGGGGAAACCGGAAAACAACTTATTTTATAAAGCTATATAAAATGAAGAATATGTTTATAATCTTCAACACTTTTACAATGGGATCAAAATGGGTAACAAAAAGAAACTTAAAAACCTAGTCTCTAGTCTAGAAATGAGTATTTTCCAAAATTATTAATGGTGTAGTCATTTGGTGATTTCAGATTGCAAAGTGTGGTGGAGAATTTTTTATGTTTTATTAGAGGGCTGAGCTTGAATCCGGAGCTTGCCACCAAATTTTTTTTTTGGGGAGGAGTGTACATTTCTACGATAACCTGTGCTTGAACATGTTAGAAAAAACATAATTGCGGGTACAACGCACCATTCATCTTTAAAATGCGTTAAGCGGTATCTGTACAATTGATAGTCATTTTTTTGTGTTTTTTATATGATTTTCACCCTGTTTCACAACGAAATGTTTGTGCTGAGCACTCCAAAAAAAACAAAACAAAAAACAATTTTTCCCCACATTTTGCAATCTACTAGGTTTATCACGTGCTAACTACACTATCAGCGCAATATATCTAATGAAGAGCTTATACTGAGGTGAGGGGTGGCTCGCTTGTGGTAAGTACAGGATCCTCAGCTTTGTAAAGAAATTTGCGATTTTATTTATTTTGCGAATATTCTCTAAAT
This sequence comes from Microchrysa polita, assembly GCA_949715475.1. NCBI lineage: Eukaryota > Metazoa > Arthropoda > Insecta > Diptera > Stratiomyidae > Microchrysa > Microchrysa polita. The sequence goes on along the minus strand of OX454415.1, from coordinate 123,705,221 downwards.
AAGGTTTCGAAACCCAAACTTTCCATTTGAAAGAATAAGAATCAAAATTTGCACATTTTGTAGTTTCGCATTTTTATATTTTCAAATCCGATTTTCAAAATTTTTGAATTTTTATGTTTTTAAACCGAAACTTTCTAAAATTTGGGTTTCAGACCCAATGTAGAGGTTAATATAGCGGAAGTCGTAACTGTCACAATTTAAAAATTAAAATCGCCCAAAAATTCCACAAAAAGTGCAAATTTTTGCCTCATTTTTTTAAATCGAGATTTTCGTACTTTTTGAAAATGTTAATTTAAAATATAAAAGGGCAAAATTGTCAAAACTTCCGATTAAAGAACATTAAAAATTACAAAATAAAAAAAAAAAATGAGATAATTAAGATAATCAAAATTGAAATTGTTTGTTTGCCTGACTTAATGAGGCGCATTCAAATGCACATTCTGCACATATAGTAGAGCTGGTCCTGGCTAGAGGTCCGGTATATAACCGCTTAATTTAATATGAATTTGAGAAAAAAAATCTTGCCCCCCCAATAAAAAAATCGTTCCGGCGCCACTGGTACCAAGGAGGAAGGAGGGTGGTATTCCAGGGGAATAAACCCAAGCAAATAATCAGGGGAAAATGTGGGTGAGTCTGCACCTTAAGCAGATACATTGACACAGCTTTTAGTAACGGTGACTTGATTCAGACAGGATTCTGTTGAGTTATACGAATTGTAGTGTTCAGCTGATGTTGTGTACCTTTACTAATACTCGTAGAGAGTTTTAGCATGTCGTACTATCGACAGTCCGACTTCCACTTCCAACCGTTAATATATATCTTGGGGTGTCATACATTTATATAATATAATTTAATTTTTCTTATTAGAAGAATATTATATTAACCTTTGAAAATTTATTTATTTGATTTGGAAATGTATTTATTTGATTAACTTTTTTGGCATGTAAATATATTTATTCGATTTGGAAATTTATTTATTTGATTTGTAAATTTATTTTTCTGATTTGGATATTTATTTTTTTGATTTGGAAATTTATTTTTTTGTTTTGGTTATTTATTTATTTCATTTAGAAGTTTATTTATTTCGTCCGGAAATTTATTTATTTGATCCGGGATCGTGTTTTGTTGATTCGGAAATTTATTTATTTGATCCGGAAATGTATTTTGTTGCTTCGGAAATTTATCTATTTGTCTCGGAGAGTTATTTACGTGACCTGGAAATGCTATATGAGTGTAGTTTCGAAAATAAAAAACAGAAGAGGAACATTTTAAACTATGTTGGTTGTAGATTAGGAAACAAAAGGCTGGACCCAATACTAGTACATGTTAGTAGTAATAACTCTGCAACATATCTTGAGGCACAACGTCACCATAGGGGCATGTAAAATCCTCAGGACAGGTCAGGATTAACCAAAACTACTAAAATAATCCAGTCAAACCCCTGCCATTTTGAATTTAGTGACGTAAGATTTAATCTGGTTTTGACAGGATTAATTGGTTAACTGGCTTAGCAAATCCTATCGGTGGTGTAAGTACAGTATAAAACCAAACATCCTCATTCCTACCCTTTTTTGCTGGGTAGGAATGGGAATCGCCCGCGATACGAATTCGATTCGCCTGCAAGAAAACAAAACAAAAGCTATGTTACAATTTTGGTCCCAACATTTTTGACTTTATTTTAGCTTTTCGTTTTCACTTTATTTCCACTGGGAATCGAACCGGGCACCTATCGTTTCCTAGTCCTGCGTTCTACATGTGAGCCATGTAGATTACGAATTATGGGAATAAATTAGTTGTTTTATGTTATGAAAATTTCGTAAAGAGCCATCAGGAATTACTATTGTATCATCCTTGCAATAAAAAGGAAGCATTTTGTGCATAGCAGTCAAATTCCTGACATATAGATGACGAAAAAACAAAATTTTGTCGGGGAGTCAAATTTGCGATAAATTTTTCATTTGGATACTATCGTTTTTATATTATTTTTGTGATTTTTTTTTTGCAAAAACGATAAAATTGTTTGCCGGGTATTATGTAAAGTACCTATACATATTCGCTTTAATAAATACGAAAAAAAAATTGAAGAGTGGTTTAGTACGAATTTCAGTTTTTCAAGTGCTAAAACAGAAATTGACTTTCGCAGCGTCAAGAGTAATTTCATTTATCAAAAACAGTTTGAGTTTGTACACATTGCGTGACATATTTCACCAATGTACAACTTAAAATCAATTCCTCCAGTGGCTTTACGTTTCCCAAATTTCTTGTGTTCCAAATCATTTGAAGGGTTTATCGTATATCGACGTAAGAGCAAGAGAATCTCCTGTATTGGTGACAAATTTAGAGATAAATATTAACTAGGATGCAATTGGTTTGTTATCCCGGACGACAAATAGAACGATTAGCATGGCTTGCTGAATTTAGCGCGACTGATAAACCTCCGCTATTCTTTGCAGCAACAAATTTTCGCAGCTCGCAAGAGAGCACAACAAATATCGGCCAAAAGTTGTTTTTGCGGACTAGACTACTTTAGCTATTAAAAAGTAAAGTTCTGGACCTTTTATACTAGCAACCGCTATACCTGATCTACTCCACTGAAGCTATAGCTTCACTTAACTTTACAACATAGCGCGTAGTGTAGTGGCTCAATTTCGCGGGATCAATGGATTTTGTGTCATATTCAATAGTTGTGTTCATAAAAAACGTTTAGCCAATTTCGATGCTGATAACGTTACATTTTCAAAAGCTTTACGAACGCAGAAACATTTGAATCGAGACCGAGTTCTAATCGTGCGAATAGCACGATGAGTGTATACTCTATACCTATGTACAGACCTAGAAAACAGAGGGTGTAGATGGGTCGGACCTGGTACATCTTTAACATCTTATCAGGGCATCCAACAGCTACCATTTGATACTAATTTAAAGTTCTTCGCGAAAGTCTATCAAAAGATATGGCTGAATATAACTTTGTAGGGGAGGTAGGGGTAGGCGGACCCACTCCTCTTTCCATCAACTTAAAGTATATGTCCGAATTAGGCATTGATCAAAATTTCAAGTATATATCGAAAGTTACATATCAAGGAGGGGTAATTTGTATGCGAGGTAGGGGAATGCTTGGTCCGATTTGACCCATTTCAATACAGTCCAAGATTTTATCAAAACAAACATCTGACCAAAATTTCAAACCGCTAGGTTCATTATTTCGGGAGTTATTAGGTTTATTTTTGTGTATCCCGTGTAGTTTTGAATAGCAGTAGTTTAACTCCAAACACTGACAACATACTTCGCTATTATCAAGCGCATGGCTACGCGATACAGTCCCAGTTTCAACGTATAGATGACACTTGAATCAGTTGAAATCGTTTGCTTTTGCATTAAAAAAATTCATAACGTTTAAGGAATTTAGAAAGAAAAGATATACTTCTACTTTTCTTTTCGACTAATGCATTTCTTAATTCAAAACTTGTTTGCGCTTAAAGTCACTAAAATCAACTCGAATTTAATAAAATTATAAGCCTTAATTCTTTAATGTTATCACCTTTAAAACTTAATCCCAGACTTGTGTGAAAATTTATGAATCTCTTTAATTTACCCAATTATTTTGAAATTCTGCGCCTATGTTCCAGTCCATATATTCAAAACATTTCAAGCAGATTTTATTATAAATAGGCTTATCATAACAATTTCCGCGTCACCTTAATCCGTCCATGCTGTCAAGTTCACCATAGCCTCTCCCACTTCTCTCTCAATGCTCCCTGTATAGGGATTGTCAACCAACTATACAGCTAATCCTTGTTGGGAATTGTCTCATCGTACACAGAGTCGCAGTCCCACGACTTTTTGCTGCTAATATAATCCTGCCCTGTGCCATACCACCCGCCGTTCGCTACCGAATTTTCCTCTAAAAATTCACATAGCTTCTATAACAGCGGGCCGGCAGACAAACAGACAAAGCTTTTTGGATTAACTCACTCGCTTATCGCACACTTACGTCGTTTTGATAAATTATCTTAGTGGCCTCTCCATTATTATTTACATCAATGGACCTGAAGTCAGAGCAGCGTGTTTTTTGTCTGTACTACGCCGCGTTCGCTTTCGACAATGTTAAACAATTGTCTGCATATTTTATCAAAATTCTTGATAATGAACCAAGCCAGATGCTTGAATTGCAACATATAAAATTTATAAAAATAGCCGAAAGTATACTCGAAAGTTTTTTTTTATGTACGGTAGGTAGGTACATAAATATTGTGAAAAGATGAAGAGAATAAAGAGATATCATTCGAATCAATATAAAAGGTCTGGAAATTCAAATATTAATATTTTTATACCCTTCGCTCATATAGTGAAAGTGAAAGGGTATATTAACTTTGTCATGAAGTTTGTAACGCATTGAAGGAAGCATCTCCGACCATATAAAAAGTATACATATATAATCAGCATGACTTGGGGAGTCGATTGGGAGATGTCCGTCTGTCTGTCCGTCTGTTCCGACGCGTTTTACTCGGTAAATTTAAAAGGTATGAAGCTGAAATTTTGTGCAAATGTTTCTTTTTGTTGCAGGCAGTTTGTATGTTTGAATCTGTAAAATCGGACAATGGGGTCTTGGGGCTGCCATACAAACCCAACCCGCAGATTAGGTTCTTCTAAGAAAAACTTTTTTATTGTGCACCAATTTCAGCCAAATTTCACACAAATGTATTTCTATTGATGACACAAAACATATGGAAGAATGGATCAAATAGGACCATGGGGTCAAAGGTCAAAACAAATGGAATTGTATTATGGGGCCATGCTCCCGCATCCCCCAATAAAGTTTTCAGAGTAAACATTTTATTTGCCCACTTATTCCAACCAAACCCCACACAAATATTGTTTTGTCGACGCAACGAAACTTTTATGAAGACGGAAGGAAAAGGGGATTAAATACAAGTCGTAGGTACGCCCGAAAAAACCGAGGAGAGCGAAGGCCGAAGGGTATCGAAATTTTGGCCGCGCCCGAAATCAGCCTCGGTCTCGTTTTTAATTGTTATTTTAAAAAGGGCTGAAAATAATACAATTTATCAAGGTGATGTATGTCGAGTAATTTGTTAGATTATTAGGTTTGATAAATGGTTGGGTATTACGAAGTTGGAGGAATAATTTTTTCAGTTGGGAAGCGCTTCTGTTTACGAAAAACAGGGTTTGTTCAAATCTGACTTTCACTGTAATGGAAAAAATGTAGGTATACAATCTTAAATTTTGAAATTTGTCGATTGTAGCCAATGTTGCAAACTGAAAATTTAATTTCCAGCTAAATTTAACCGAAAAACGGCTACATTTTCTCAAATGGTAAAAATGCGACTAAATGGGTTGCAGTCAGAAAACCGGTAAAAAAACGACTAAAAACATACACAACAATGACATGGTGAAATAAATTAAAAAAAAACTGATACAGGTTTGTTTCTTCTTTGGTAACCTCGCCCGTTACGAAGTTACTCGTATTTTCCGAGATACACCCGATCAAACTTTAAAGAAATTTAAAATTGGTTTTTCATCAAAAATTCAATTAGAAAAATTTATGAAAAGCCGATTTTAGCAACTTCGCAACGCGCGAGGTGTCGTTTTATTGGAAATTTTATGTAGTTTCAGAAAGTGAAGTCATATCTTGGTTGAAATGTTTGGTGATGTGGCAAATTTTTATTTAGTTCGGCAAGTCGGGCATTTAGACACAATTTACAAAAAGTGCTATTACAGAGAGGAGTCCCGTTGTATATTAATTTTCCCTAAATCAGCCGCACTACCTACGATTAAAACATCCTCCACCATTAATGGGACACCCTGTATAATAAATCTCTCCTGTTTGATGTAATCCTTTAGGAGTCTAGTCGCCGTTTGGTACTCTTCACCTAATCTTTTACAGCAATCACCAGAGCCAAAAGGGACCTTTGCCTGAATATTTTTCTGTTTCAAAAGAGTTTATTTCACTAAAAAAACGATCGAGCCCCCATTGATAGTTTCTCGACATTTAAATCTCAAAATATTTATTTACAATCCGCCTAAAGCTCAAATATATAAATATGTAATTTTTTAATCACAAAGAAGCTAATTGTAATTATTCGAACATACGATAATAAAATCCATGCATAGACCACTCATCGATAACTGTTGAAAATTTCCTATTTTCCAACATTGCCTTTGATAAATTTCGGAACTAGTGCCATGGTAAATATCACGGTTAATACACGTAAATCATAAATTTCGCAAATGTGAGAATGGTAATTAATTTGTTATCGATATTCATAGTATCAAAGCTCTATTTAACATCGAGTTAATTTATAGTCAAAGGGGTATTGGAAATTGTGTGCGTTTGAAAATTATTTCCTAATTTTGATTAATTTATTGAAGCTGATATTAATTCGTATACAAAGTTAAGTGGTGAGAACGTAATTTACCTGTATCATCCTTTGTGGAAGTATTATATTGTGTTGGTTGGAAATATACTTTCGCTGGAAAGAGTAATGTTGCTCTAGAAAAGAAATTTATTTATCAAACATATTGTTTTACCAATTTAAATCACGACAATTATGTAAATCAAATCCTTTATACAATTTCAGGAATGGAAAAACCGACTACAAAAAGCCCTTACAAAAATGATATTAACATGTTAGCTCAACAAGTGCTGTACAACATCTTATACAACGTTCATTCAATATTTTTGCTTGTCATATTAAACTCTCACGTGTTTCGATGTATCTTCCCTTCAATAAATCAAAATCGTTTTTTGACTCTAAACCCCCAATCCATCCACTCGAACAACAAAAGTCAACAATCCGTAACAATAATGTTAAGGATCAGAAACCATTGTGGAATATACTAACACGATTCTTACACATCTCTGGAATACAGAAAACCCTATACAAACCCGCTATTCCCAAAAATTTATTTGCCTTTCAATAAAGAATAAATAACAAAATATTTCTTCTATAAATGTCACCATTATGCTAAAAGAATAAGGCTCAATGATTTTTTCGTCGCCTCTCATACATTTTATTCTTTTCTTTTCGTCTTTCAGCCTGGGAGCCACAATTTCCAGCACGTGATGTTCTTATAAAAAGAGGTGTAAAGGCCGAAAAAGATTTCGAATTGTTGAGTGAAATTGGCAGGTATGAAATTTCCATTATATCATTTTTATATGTTTCAGGGAATTTTATTTGAGTATGACGAATTTTTTTCCGTGTCATAGTACTGAGATTATCCTTCTTTGGATACTGATTCTATTGAAAATAATTATATTCGGTAGTATTTGATATACTGAGCTTTAAAACATTCGCCGTTTTAAGCACTAAGTGAGTTCGCTCTTTGCGAGGATTTAAAACCGATCAATGGATATAGAGGGGTTTTTATTCGCCCGAGCACAAGAGATTAGGCTATAGCCACAAGTCCCAAACAGAAACCGCTTAGTACTTGCATATTCAAATTCGCTAGCTTCATTAATTTGGGATTTATCGTGCGAACAGACAAACGGAAACATACATGGCTTATTCGAATCAGAGGCCGACCCTGATCACTTATACAGGGTGTCCGGAAATTACCGCATAAACGCACCGGAATATGACTCCTCATGTGATTTCCAGCAAAAAAGTTGTACGGAACATACCCTCAATTCTCAACCTTTTAGCTGCCACAGGCATTTGAAGATTTTTGAAAAAAAATATTTTCTTGTACCACTTACACCTCAATATCTACAAAGCTGGACTAGCAAGAATAGCAAAAAAATAGAATATCACGGCCAACAAATTTACCTAAAAAATTAAACTAGTGACAACAAAATCGGATAAGAGGTTTGGTTTTTACAGAGCTTCAAACTTCTGCCGAGGTTAGAGGCTTGTATGATTCTTTTCCAAATTGGCGCATATTCTTGCAATCATATCTTCCTTTCATCATTTTACTGTAGCTCCATTATTTCTAATAGTTTTAATGCCTTAAGTGCAAAAAGCTAGCGTTAATTTTGACTTTAATAAATTGTACCAAATTGCAGAACTTTAGGGACAGTTTGAATTGAATTGAATTGAATTTGAGCTAAAATTAACCCTAGTTGTCTACACTTAACATATCAAAACTGAAATAATGAAGCTAGAATAAAATGATATAAAGAATATATTGTTGCAAGAATATGCGCAAATTTTGAAAAGAATTGTACAAGCACCTCACCTTGGCGGAAGTTGGAGAAAATTGAGATGGAAAAATAGATTGCTTTTGGGTCAAATCTCAAAAATTTGACTTTGAAGCTCTGTCAAAACCAAACCTCTTATCCGATTTTATTGTTGTTAGTTTTATTTTCTAGGTAAATTTGTTAGCTGTAATGATCATCTCATTTTGCAATTCTAGCTAGTATAACTTTATCAAAAGGAATACACAATGGCTGTTTTCTTAGACATTGAAGGCGCTTTTAATAACATCAAACCTAGTGCCATTACCGACGCACTTCGAAGTCTTCACGTCGAAGGATCCATTTGCAAACTAGTAAATACGCTATTAACATCTAGACGAATTCATACCACGCTGGGCTTGTCATCTGTAAGTAGGTATGTGATGTGTACAGGGGTACACCACAAGGAGGTATTTTATCTCCCCTACTTTGGAATATATAGCTATTAATCAATTGCTTGTAAATCTCGAGGATATTGGTTGCAAGGTCACGGCATATGCTGATGATGTTGTAATCGCTGTGACAGGTAAGTTTCCGGAAGTACCTAGCGGACTATTGGAGAACGCCGTCTATTTTGGAAAACTGGGTAAACCTCAGCGGGGTTGGACTTAATCCAGCTAAAACTGAGTTGATGCTCTTCACTAGAAGACGCACCATTCCTTCTGTTAACCCTCCCATGCTACGGGATAGGCAACTCACTTTTGCGGAAAAGGCTAAATTCATTGGACTGTTGCTCGATAGAAAACTTAGCTGGAAACCCAACATTCAAGAGAGGGTGAATAAAGCAACTATAGCACTCTATTCGTACAGGAAAGCAATAGGAAGAACTGGGGCCTGCAACCAAAGGCACTGTATTGGATCTACACTGCTATCGTACGACCGATTCTACTGTACGGCATTTGCGTATGGTGGTCGGCACTCGCAGTAAAACTACTTATTATAACTTGCTGGCGAAAGTACAAAGAATGGCTTCCATTGTTATAACTGGAGCCTTGCGTTCTACACCCTCGGCTGGACTTGACACTGTGCTCAATCTGCTGCCGTTGGATCTACTTGGCCAAAAAAATGGCTGCCAACACGGCACTACGCTTACGTGAAACTATAGTCAGTGGCCAATCAACGATACTTCGAAACTTTAACCTCCCCTTGGAGACTGATTATACTATAGTCCCAAGTATGCAAAAACCACGATTGTTTCATTCCGCCAAGGGATCACTGGGATAACAATGCTCCCCTATCTACAGGGTATATGGTATTTTATACAGATGGCTCTAAGAGAGATGAAGAAGTTTGTATTGGAATCCACTCGGATGGACTAGACATTAACTTGGCCCACTGTCTACCTGGCCACTGTAGTGTTCTTCAAGCGGAAATTTCTGCAATAATGGAAACCATAACCTGGTTGGGAAATCATGTAGTCACGATGCGGGATGTCATCATATACACTGACAGTCAGGCTGCAATTCGATCTCTGGAATCTGTGCTGATTACATCGAAAACTGTTGATAGCTGTCGCTCAGCGCTTAGAGTGATGGGTCAATATTTTAACATCGTTCTCTGCTGGATACCAAGTCATAGTGGATTTGAGGAAACTACAATGCGGACCGTCTCGCTCGTAATGCGGCCACTATGACCTTTGAGGCCGACCGCAATAATATAAAATTGCCAATCGCTTCCTGTAAACAGAAAATAGAAATAACTGTAATGCACAGGGCTATTTCAAGGTGGTCTAACGGTACTACATGTGCTACAACAAGATTAATTTGGCCACGACTTGACGTGGCCAGATCGACTAATTTACTGTCAGTAGACAGGAAACATATCGGCAAGGTGGTCGGGATCATAACGGGACACGACTTCTGTCGCAGTTGCCATGGCGAAGAAGAGGAAGAAAGTGTTCATAATTTTCTCTGCCATTGCCCGGCCCTGGCCGAGAAACGTTAACGTTTTCTTGGCTCAATGTATTTTCACGATACAGATGATCTGCGTGATGTGAGCCTGCTATTGCTCAACAAATTTATTTTCAGCACGGGCTGGTTTTCAGCTTAGGTGTTAACTTTAAGGTACACTCGGTGGTATCACAATGGACCTACTTTTGGTCTAAGTGCGCTAAGTGTTTTATCACTTGGCGGCCACTATACCTAACCTAACTTTGGAGATATTAATATTTAAGTCGTACAAGAAAATGAAAACGAAAAATCTTCAAATGACTGTGGCAGCTTAAGGGTTAAGAATTGGGAGTATGTTCCGGACAGCCTTTTTGCTGGAAATCACATGAGGAATCCCAATCCGGTGCGTTTATGCGGCTGTTTCCGGGCACCCTATATATATACTTTGCCATACCTCTGGTGGCTTCTTTGAGGTGTTACATAATATCGCCGTAACGAAAACAATATACCCTATGCCAGTGGTCGGTAAACTTTTTTTTTGCGAAAATAGCCAAATATTGGAATCTAGCGATTGGGATTTCTCAAAAGAGCAAAATGGTTTATTTCTTGAAAACCAGTAGTTTTCAGGGTGGAATGTGCATTACACATTATCACAGTTTTCAGCAAAATTGATTCTGATGTCCCTCCATAATATAGCAATGGGTAAACCTACTTTTGTGAGGCAATCCCGAAATGTGGTTGCGCACAGGCTTAGCTAGGAATAAGCTGGCCCTCTCATGACGTTTTAAAGCTTTTCTTTTCAACAGCATTTTTTGTTTCCCGAAAGCCGAAATAGTTTTATGTTGTTTAGCGAACAATATTCATCTAAAACGCAGTAGGTGTTCTAACTATTATTTGAATTGGCATTAAATGTATACTCCATTTTGAGTCGCATTTTGCCATTTCGTAGGTTAGATAGCTCGAGCAGCGAGCGTGAGGCTTCAGGACTTCATAACATTATAATATGTTTATTGACACCTGAATACACGCTTCCTGGTTGAGCTACCACTCAGACAGGCTCCCACAGAGTAGAAACACATTGAAAACCATAAATCTAAAGTCAGTTTCATCGTTATCATGCGATTATCACTTTTAATTTTGGTAACGGCACAACCTCACTTTTGCGGAATTTAGCCCCTGTTGATAACAAACAAACGGACGGCGAGAGCTTTTGTAGTGGCCAGCAGACAAGCACCCAATGGCTGATTTCAGACTATAAGACGAAACCGGACGGGTAAACTTGCAAGACAAGAGAGCTTTTGTAGTGGCCAGCAGACAAGCATTGTTCATTTCAAATTGTAAGAACGAGTCTTACGAAAGAAAAAAATCGTGACACGATTGTTTTTCTTTCGTAGGAATCGTACGATCGATAAGACGATTGCATCTACCAATAGTTCAGGCGTTCTGCAAAGACAATTAGCGCGTGTTTTACTTGCATTTTAATCTTGTCGACTCGTCACTTCATTGTACACTAACTTTGGAGCGTGCATGGCAACATTTATACATACTTGCTGTGTGATTATTGTTCGCCGGTCCGTGTTTTGATCGGATAGTGTGAAATGATCATACGATGGTTCTTGTCGTGCAAGTTTACCCGTCCGGTCGTTTTCTTACAATTTGAATTCAGCCAATGGGTGAATTCAAATTGTAAGACGAAACCGGACGGGTAAACTTGCAAACTTGTCCGTTTGTTTGTGCTAATAAACGGACGGCGAGAGCTTTTCTAGTGGCCAGCAGACAAGCATTGTGCATTTCAGATTGTAAGAACGATGGTTCTTGTCTTGCAAGTTTACCCGTCCGGTTTCGTCTTACAATGTGAATTCACCCATTAGCCAACACAATGCGAAAATTCGAAGAAAATGGGTCGCTTACTGACGTCGTAAGACCTCTGCACAACTTCGTTTTGCCCGTTCGACTGAAAACATTGCCGCTGTGAGTGATAATTTTGACGAAAATCCAAATTTGTCGATTCCACAGATTTTCGTGCTTGAAAAAAAGGTTCCTGTGTCGTGGTAATTTAAGGACCATTTCCTTCGCTGAATACATATCCATTTCTTTGAGGTGCTAAATCCTCGATGAGAAATTGTTAAGGACATATGTACACTTACCCGTATATTATACTACTCATCGACAACAAAAAATCAAAATTGAATTTTATTCAGTTTTTAAATTTTTTTTTTGTATTCCATCCACAGAGGAAAATTTGGAACTGTCTACAAGTGCATGGAGAGAGAAACAGGACTCCAATTGGCGGCAAAATTCGTACCCATCCCGAAACGTGAGGATCGTCGTAATGTTGAGCGTGAAGTTGAAATCATGAATTCTCTACAACATCATCTCATCATTCAGATGTATGCAGCATACGAGTGGCAAAAAATGATGTGTGTCGTGGTGGAATTGTAAGTTATAAATATTTTTTAGCTTTTCCATCAGGACGACGAATCGACGATCTTTTCAATGACATTTTTTTATTTTTCGATTTCGTACCTACTCTGCGCTTTTTCTTGCAACTATGGACCAACTGTGTGTTATCGACTCGAATACCAATCAATATTGATGGCGACAACAACTACGGTGACGGTGTATTTATCGTCATACTACTCGAATCCTTTGTTATCCGTACCGATGTATATAGGGTAGAGGGTGGTGAACTTTTTGATAGAGTCATCGATGAGGATTTCGTACTAACTGAAAAAGTTTGTGCCGTATTCATGCGACAGATATGCGAAGCGATGCAATTCATACATAAAAATAATATTCTACACCTGGACCTGAAACCCGAAAACATCCTGTGTCTGACGCGGGAGGGAAATCGAATAAAAATTATCGATTTTGGACTAGCGAGGAAATTCGATCCGGACAAAAAATTACAAGTAAGTGAAGATTTATGGTTTTGTTTTATAAATCCACACCGCGAGTGTCATGTGTGTAATCCTATTTGCATACAAGGTGTAAGTGAATTATTTATGAGCGAAATTCAGTATAATAGTGGCCAGCAGTAGCCATATGAGAAATATGCATATTTAATTAATCATTAGCAATATCCAGTCGTAAAGTACACAGACAGACAGTGTCGAAAATTATTTTCGGGTAGTACTTAGTCACTGAACTCTTCAGAAAAGTTAGTCATATTTAGGTCTCCGTCAAACTTTTCCCATATACTATATACCCTACCCTACACGCTAGAATTGCATTAACCGTATACTATTCTCATTTCCAAAGTATTAAATTTCCAATTTCATCTCACAAATTGATTCATCTCCACACTAACTCAGAAAACTTGTCGCAACAAATCCAACCAACCTGTATGTCCTTGCACTGTCGTCAAATAAATTTTCATTTTAATACATATAAAGACGAGCGTATAGCAGCGTAGAAAATACATCGCTTCGTTATATACAGTCTATTAACTGAAAATTCAATTATCCCGTAACTCAGAAATTTTTACTATGAAATTAAGAAGAGTAAATCCCAAGCAAGGAGATTATCCTGCAAAATCAATCAGAACAATCAACTACTTGATGAAGTCAAGAATACTGATTTGCCTTTTTCCTATCCATCGATCCTGAATTAATAAGTCCCGCCACTTTGCATAACTTTGCCTTGGGTGTATTCGAGACAAGTTGTATGTATGTTATGTATACCGTAGGAATCCTTATCTGTTGCTTGCTTTTGATATCGTTCACGTGACATCGATTTTGTGAAATTTGCATCAAGTTGAGAATAAAGTGACGATATCAGATTTAGATCTACTAAATTTTATCGGGTTTTTGACAAAAGGTTAAATGATGATTACGAATTGAAATTTGTATGTATCTATCTAAACATAAATTGCAAAACTACGCATAAATAATGCATTTCAAATGTCAGTCTGAAACAGTGATTGATTAGGGCTAACTTAAGCGATGGGTGCATTGGCACTGTACTATTGTAAGTTCTCATCGAGACGCAATCAATCGATTGAAATTGAATGACGTAGGACATGTTCTTAATCTAAAACTGAATTTTCGTATTTGACAGAGTAGAGGAAGCTACACTGCAGCCTGGTTGACCTATGACCCAAGGTTATACCGTTCCAAAGATAATTTTAATTAGCAATGAAACTTGTATTCGACACTTCTTTTTAGTATCATGTATCACTAACTAGTAAACAAACAATACTGAATTTGTCTATAAATATATAAAATAACCAAACGCATATAAAATTGTTTGCAACTTCCCCCACCATTACACATCCATTACTACCAAATGTCAGTGGTTACGTATTTTTTGAGTGAAATATCCTCCTTGATTGCCCTAAAACAGGCTTTTGAATATAGAAGCAAGATATAGTCAGTCAGGTATGCCTGTTCGGTATTCAGATTTTTGTTCCAGTTCTTGAAAACCCGGTACCACCCACGGTGCAGCGGCACTCGCTGTTTTTTTTTTCCTGCGCCCCGTTTTTTCCAAGACCTGGTTTTTTCACTGCATACCGGTCTTTTCAATCAGTGGTCGTTTTTTTACCATACCTTTTTCGGTTTTTAGCAATCCATTAATGATTTTCACCACTTGAAAATTGGGTCTTATGCAGTTTTTCCAGGTTTTTGTTTTTATTCTTGTTGTTACTAGAGAAAATCGAGGTATTCTATTTTGAATCAATTACCCAAAATTACCTTAGTGCTTGTAACGCGCAGATTCCACTAATATTTCCCTAGAAAACGAGGGTACCATTCTGAATGAATTAACGAAGCCTTTAAATAGATGAAAACATAATAACACTTAAATAAATCCCGGCATAAGTAAAGAAATAAAATAAAAAATAAAACTTAGGAGCCCCGTGCTAAAACGCTGTCAAAAAACTGTCTTTCAGTTCATTCAGTATAGGCTAGTCAATAAACCGAAATATATGGCGTTAGGTCGCAAAAAATTGCTCGCCTCTGGTTTTTTAGGATATTGTTAGGAGAGTGTACCACCAAGTTTGCAACTTCGAAAAACCTGTGCTAACCCCGTGACCCTCAAAATTTTCGGCCTTTTTTCATATTTTTGTTTGTAATTTCTAAAAGGTGCTTCCTACAAGTAAGTTGTCCTCTGCACTGTCTCTCTAATGTCATGTGACATTAAGTTATAAACCAGTTACTTAGCTGTATATATATCGGGACGAATGGAATCAGACCATGGGGTCATAGGGCTGCCCCTGAAAATTAGGTTCTTCTAAGAAAAACTTTTTTCTTTATGTTCCAATATTAACCAAACTTCACCCAAGTATGTTCCTGGTTAAGCCTCAAAAAATATCTAGGAACGGATGAAATCGGAACACTAGGTCATAGGGCTGTCATACAAATCAACCCCTGATAATTAGGTTCTTCTAAGAAAAACTTTTTTCTTTATGAACCAATCTTAACCAAACCTCACCGAAATGTGTTCCTAGTAAATCCTCAAAACATATCTAGGAATGGATGGGATCGGAACAGTACGTCATAGGGCTGTCATACAAACCTCCTAAAATACAATTTCGGACTTTTTTACAAAAAAAAAACATTTTTTAAAGTGCTGTATCTTGGGATCCTTTGCACCTACAAAGCTGGGGTTACACTGAAATTAAAGAAAATTTTCTTAGCTTTAAAAGTGCAATGGACGTCATACTTGTAGGAAGCACTTTAGAAATTACAAACAAAAATATGAAAAAAGTCCGAAAATTTTAAGGTTTTTTGAGGGTTACGGGGTTAGCACAGGTTTTTCGAAGTTGCAAACTTGATGGTACACTTCTGGTATCTATCCCAACAATATCCCAAAACAACAGAGCCGAGCAATTTTCGCGACCTAAAATCGTTAAATGACTGGCCTAACAGGTGGTAGGAAAAATTTGAAAGAACGCGGTACTAAGCAGGTGCTAAAAGGCCTAGAAAAATGTTGCGGAAAATGTGAAAAAAAAAAAACTGAAAAAACGGTACTGAGCAAATGTTAAAAAAAAACTGAAAAAATGACGAGAAGAAAACCTAAAACAACCCAGCACGGCGCGGCGCGTTGGGAAAAATATCGTAACTCAACCATCAACCATCCGCTCATAACTAAACCCCCAATCAAACCCGAAATCTACCAAATTTCAAAAGAAATATTTAAAATAGAAAAAATATTTACATATGTGAGCCGATACAAAGCTTGTTCCAATATTCTGACGGGTGCATCTGATGTAGTAGAGCGCTTACAATGGACCGTTTAAAATTTTAAACGCTTTGCATGTGCTGACCGCTCGCACTTTTAGCCCAAGCGAAGGGTATCCAAATTTCGGCCGCGCCCGAAATTAGCCTCGGCCCCGGGGGTTGGCGAGCGAAGCGAGCAGGGGGCGAAGCCCCCTAGTTTTTTTTTTTTTTTTGATGCTGATAAAATAGTCGTGATCGCCTTTCTCTCCGAAAGACTATCTATGCTTCCGGGGTGTTCCATATTCGGGGACATTCGAAGATTTTTTTCCGTGTGCCATGAATTTGTTACGTATCCTTGATCTTCCAAATTTGCGCCGGGAAACTTTGCTCAGTTCGTCCCCTTGGAAGTGACTAAATCGACCATCTTGTGTGACTAACTGACTAAGGAGGTACATAGTTTAAAACCCTTGTTCGTCTGTTCCCCTAAAATATGAAGAGCTCGTGTTCGCTTATGTGTTTGTTGTATAAAATATTAATATAAAACCTTTCTTACCATTTTCTATAATATTTCCGCTGACATAATTTGAATTTTTTGTAAAAATTAAATTTCCGCTTTAGACAACTATTGGTAATGGAACTTGTTCGTCGATAACCAAAGCGGAAACTTTATTAAAAATTTAACATGTTTCGTAAAATGTAGTTTTCATAGGCGTCCATTATAATTTTTTTTTGTAAAAAAAAACAAATTATCACAATATTGTAGACAACGAACAAATCCAAAACTGGCACGAGCTCATCATATTTAAGGCAAAACCATCGTTACTCACAGCCCGGAACTAGAATTTATTTAGTTGTTAGTTGGACTTTCGGGACATTGCCTTTCTAACTAAATCAAAATAATAACCATAGCAAACAATTGCGGATATATTCCCGCTAATGCAAGCATTGTCACTAATACATAGACAATGTACTCTTCTCAACTGCACTCTTCGTACTCAGGCAAAATTGTATGTGACGAGAGTCCAACTAGCGCATAAACAAATTCTAGTTCCGGTCTGTGAGTTACGATGGTTATGATTTAAGGGGTCGGGTTGAGCAAGGGTTACAAGTACTTCTTAGCCACTAGAAAAGCTGATTTCCAAGCAACATCAGATCCTGCCTGTTTAGGTCTAGGATGCTTGTTACTGATAAGGTTGATGAGATCTAGACCATAATGGTCATTCTGGTCCGGTAGAACGATGATTCGTGTCTCATTTTCGTAGTCAGAAACCCAGTCCAGAGTATTTTAGTTAGACTCTGCCAGGTGTCGTAGCGCTCGGTGAAATCTTGTTTGATTCAAACACTATAATGGCTCTACTCGTAGAATCACTTTTCGAGTCTGGTGAAATTTTCTTGGTTGGTGCAGGTGGCGATGGAGGGGGTCTCAGCGTTAGCATGACCAACATTTGATGGCCATTGAGATCTTGATTCGAATTCCCCAGAGTCTGTTCGATTTTTCGTTTCAATTCCGTCAAGTGCCAAGATGTTGACTTTTCGTTGCAGTAATACGAACTTTTAAAGTTACTGGCGTCAATTGAATTCGAATACACTCTCCAACAATTAAACGTCTCTCCTCTATCGACTGAGCAGCTACAAAATGATCTCAAGGATGAGCCTAGAATTGACAACTAAAAACTTTCGTTGACATTGCGTATTCACGCAAATGCTCGGCAACGGCATTTGCATCAGAATAGCCCTATTCGACTGACTGGATCATTGATCCTGTCCAAGTCGAATGAAATCGGATCAAAATTTCCCAAATCGGTAACAGCTGACAATCGTGTCATCTGGCCCCAACGCGATATTTTAAATTATAAATTGCATTTGTAATTATGCACCCTGCGAGATACAATTAAAAGGATAAGTAGCAAGAAATATTAAAATGATTAACTCTGAATAAAGTTTACAAACCAAAAATACTGAATAACAAAATGACATACGGGAAATTTTAGGGAAATTGTTCGCGGAGACATCTAGGGGATTAGTTTGGCAGATGATCCAATTCATACCCTGGATCAACTTCCAGGATTATCATTGTGTATGGGATTTCCAATAAATCTGGAAATGATCCAGTGAGTCGAATAGGGCTAATATTTATTTCATGCTAGAGTGAAATTGCAATCATAGCACTCATTACTTCTTATTTGTTTTTAAAGTTTGGAGAGCTGGTAAACAACTAGTCAGCCACCAATAGAAAATGCCGCTATTAAAATTTCTTAGAGAATTTTTAAATTTTTCTCTTTTTGGTGTTGAAGCCCCTTCATGGGGCTCGATATATTTTCGAAAAAGACTTTTTCGTTTGCATTGCCTGGGCCCACCTCTTTCATCGAGTAGCGCATTCGATGAAGTTGGTGTTAATTACAATCAATATGCGATTGTTGCATATTCCTGTGTTATAATCTGCTCTCATTTCAAATTTGTTAGGCCACCACATCGATTCATCCATTATCAAGATTGTTTGTGCAGAAGTTTGGAATACCTCAACCCTGCAAATTGCTTTCTCATATCAATATCCATGAGCTTATCCGAGATGCATACTTCTTTTGTGTGAAACCAGACTCTCGAGATTTCCTACGACATACTATGTATATTCCGTAAGAGAAAGAGAACTAATCTGATGAAATTTTGCTTCTTGCCACAAACAGACAATTTCCCACATTCTGATTCATACGAATTTTTAATTTATTCCATAACAATTTCAGATACTCTTCGGAACGCCTGAATTCGTTGCTCCCGAGGTTGTGAATTTCGACTGTATTTCATACGGAACGGATATGTGGAGTGTAGGTGTCATATGTTATGTGCTGTAAGTATATATTGTTAACACTTTCAGTCAGAATATAAATTTTGAGACGACAATGTCAACAGAATTTTCTCGCAAACACACTCAAACCCACTCACAAAACTCATCCCAAAAACTAATCTTCTTCGAAAATACACTGTCTGTCAAAACTATAGCCGCACCAGACCAGACTGATCCTTTAAAATTGGAAGAGAGCACAGTTATTCCACATACTATAAACATAAGGGAAAGACAAATAAATTCACAAGAAGTTTCCTTAAGTTTCAAACCGTTATTTCTCTGTAAAGGAAAATCTAAATTCCCCCGTCTATAATAACTATAGCCGCACTTGGAACTAGTATGTGAAAAACTGATCAAAAAGTGGAAATTGAGGAAATTAATAACGGAAATTTTTTTTTAAATAAAATTGATTCCGAGGGATTATTTTGTTTATTTCTCAATAAATAATTATAACGGTTTTTGGATTTTTTGCTTATTGACCTCTCAGTATCGATAACCTTTTCTTTTACATCGAAATATAATTTTTTACGTATAAATGTTTCATAAATATTTCCTGTCTAATTTTGATGAAGGAGGCGGAGGGGCAACCCCCGTAACATTTGTTACATTAAAACCTTGAAATGCAATGATTGGTGGGAGATTATGCAATCTCTTGCTACAAACTTCGTTATGTGTCATGTCTTCTGTATTAAAACGAAAACAGTTTATGGTCAGGATATTTCAGAGAAATTTCCACTGTATTAGGGGTAGTTACAACAACTTTTAAATACATTAACAACCCTGATTAATACGATTAAGGAACTCTGACCAAAGTTTGTATTGAGATCTATGGAAATCCGGCAAGTGCTCATTAAAAGTATTAGCCAGGATAGTCTACCTACAGAAAAGTTGATTTCGTCACTTCCAGCATATGGAAAATTTCATTTCAATGCCCTGACGATAAACAGCCTCCATTTAATACAGAAGATAGAACACATAACGGATTTCGAAGCAAGAGATTGTATCACCTCTCATACCAGTCGTCGTACTTAAAATTGGTTCCAATGGTACAAATGTTAGAGATGGGGCCTCCTATCTATCCAAATTAGACAGTAAACCTTGGAGAAACATTATTACGTACAATTTATAAAAAAATGGGATTTCGATGAGTTTTTTATATAAAGGCAGCGGTTATCGATGTTTAGGGGTTAATAAACAAAAAACTCGAAAAACTGTTAATATTATTTCGTGAAAAATAAACAAAACGATCCCTCGGCGTCTATTTTATTCCAAAATGATCTATCCCGTCATTATTTTCCTCAATTTCCGCTTTTTAATCAGTACTTCCCATACTTGTTCCAACTGTGGCTATGGTTATGACAGACGGGAAATTTCGATTTTCCTTTACAGAGAAATAACGGTTCTAAATACAGGGTGCGGCAGAGAGGAGGAGGAGGTTTTTAGAAAAATCATAATCAAAAACAAATTTATTGATGGAATCAGGTTCACAAGGAAATACCATTTGAGACAGTCAAGTGTGGAAAATCACATCAGTCATGTGGTGGCCGAAATTGGTGATGCAGTGCTGGAGGCGTTGTTGGAAGTAGTTCGCGTGGACTGTCTCCAACGTCGGTCTCTCAACTTTGGCGACTTCCTCGCGAATTACCTCCTTTCATTTGTCCAGAGTTCGGGGCTTCTTCTCGTATACTCTAGCCTTGACGTGTCTCCATAAGAAAAAATCGCATATGGATAAATCTGGGGACCGAGGAGGCCAATGAATCTCGCCAAACCTGGAAATAATGCGACCAGGGAAGAGAGGGCGAATAACGTCCATTGATGCTCTGGCTGTGTGTGCGGTCGCCCAATCCTGTTGGAACCACACACGTCGGATTGGAACACGTCGCCGTCGTAATTCAGGCAAAAAGAAGTTGGTGATCATTCGACGTAGCGCTCTGAGTTCACGGTAAAAGGACGACCATTACCAATGATGCGAGTTTGTAATACAGCGCACCAAACCGTAACTTTTGCGCTGTGCAGCGGTCTTTCGTGTAACTGTCGCGGATTTTCATTAGCCCAATAACGGCAATTTTGCAAGTTAGCTATGCCGTTAAGGTGAAAGTGAGCTTCGTCACTCATGAACAAAATGAGGTTCTCATTTTGATCGATCAGTGTTTCCATCTCACGTGCTAAGTTCATTCGTTGTCCATAATCTGCGGGCTGCAACTGTTGCACAATGGCCAATTTGTAGGGGTGAAAGCGGAGATCCGTACGCAAAATTCGCCTTACCGAACGATCACTGAGGCGAAGTGCAACAGCATATTTCCGTGCAGATCGAGTCGGACTGCGAAGAAAGGCTTCTCGAACGCTTTCAACATTTTCAGAAGTTCTAACTGTTCGCGGAGCTCCTCTTGGTCTTCTGTTGATCAGTTCACCACGACTGCGAAGTGATTAAACCTAACGAAGGATGGTGTTTCGAGAGGGAACAGCTCTATTCCGAGGAATGTTGAAGTGGCGACGAAACTCACGCTGTACGACCGTCACTGACTATTTCGTACGAAACTATCATACGCGAAAACGCGGTGCTCCACCGTCCACGGCTCCATGACGCCAACTGGTGAAAAAATGGTAGGAACTCACGAGTCAAACGGCACCCTCCCCACCTCTCTCGTCCTAAGAGGGGGAGAGTACTACCCATCTCAAAAACGTCCGTCCACCCTGTATAGGGATACTTCTTGTGAATTTATTTGTCTTTTTATTATCCCTTATGTTTCTATTATGTGGAATAACTGTGATCGCTTTGAATTTTAAAGGATCACTCTATTTTATGGCGCGGCTATAGTTATGACAGGCAGTGTATATGGATATAGAAAAGTTCATTTTTTGACTACACAGCACAAAATTTCTCATTTTATTTTTATTTTTTCTCTTTTTTCCTCTCTTCAAATCTTTTGTGTTAATTAATTTTCTAAAATAAAGTTTGTCAGGTTTGTCACCATTTATGGGAGAGACTGACATCGAAACGATGGCAAACGTGACTATTGCCAAATATGATTTCGACGATGAGGCGTTCAACGATGTGTCGTCTGATGCTCTTGACTTTATAACGAAACTTCTTGTTAAGGATATTAGGTGAGTTTTTTTATATTCTTTCTTTTTGGATTGTGATATACCTACTGTTTCCCTGTTCAGCAGATAAGGCAGTTATATAGCCATATCTCCATACGTGTGCATTGTCATATTCACGTAACACAAGTGAAAGAAGATTAACTTTTAACGAATTTTGTTCCCTGTGCTTTTATACATATTTTTTCCTGCTTTCCGCTTCTTTTCAGTGCTCGTATGACTGCTACAGAATGCCTGGAACACAAATGGTTGAAACGGAAACCCAAACCACCCATACCACCGAAACCACTCTATACACCGCCACCCAAGTTCATAACTACATCGCCGACACCGCCACGAGAAATCGAGGTAAGGACATACATACGACTCTAGGCTGCGAGGTAGCTCGCAATTTAATTAACCTTCGAAAGGAACGTCGGTGATTCTAATTGCACAGTAATTCAGAAGCTGTTAGATTTCTCTTGGTTCTTCTTTTTTTCTGCGTTTCAACTCCATAGGGATTTGTATAAGATAAGGGAATTTATCCTACGGATTGTTGCGATTTATTCTTAGGGATGCATTTTTTTTAAAGAGGATGTTAGATTCCACTTAAGCGTTTAGAGAGTTTAGTTAAAAATTCAAGAGTACGATTGGTACGATTCTCGGGGTTTCGCATGTACGAGTGGTTAGTTAAAGTGGAATTGACGGTATCCAATGCAATGTTCGGTTCCTTGAAGATACAAAAGACATTTTTTTATACAATTTCTTATAAAATAAAAGTGATCATTAATCTCACATTTTTTTCTGAGAATCTATTAATCTTTTAATGTTTCGTAACATGAAATTTACAATACTCTATTCGCTCCTTTGTTTCGATTCAATAATAATTATAAAAATAAAAATAATTTTATTTCAACATTCAACATAAAACTCATAAACGTATATTCCAATTAAAAAAAATATTTATTATTTCATTTCCGCTACGTAAACATAACCTCAATCGACATTAATAGTCAGTGGAATTGGAAACGACTAAGGATAATCTAAAGAATTTCATTGAACGTTGGGAAGAGCATCCAAACAGTCCGTATGTGTTTGATAATAGTACGAATGGAATAGCACCCCTGAGGGATACACGTGGTGATAGCAGCATATCGTCTAGAGGTGAGTACTTATGGGTGGAAATTGATTTTCTTTCTATTTTTTTTCGCCTAGTGGTCGTTCACGTCCTTGCGAAATTTGAACATAATCACTTCACATACATACGCCAACATGGTATCTGGTATCAATATGTAGGTTAAGATAGATTTAGGATATTTCTTTCAGAGGTATTTGGGCTATATTATGTTTGTGAATGTGCCGGTGTCGGGTTTTCATTGGGTTTTGTTTCATGTATAATAAGAGAACTTTTTCTTTTCTGATATAATCAAATTTCATTCAAAGATTTAAGACATTTTCTTGTACGTTTTTCAGACATTATTTTTAGTTTTCTTTTCTATTTTATTTATTGCTAACAGTATTCTTTTTTATTCGTGATTTGGAATACAAAAATCTTGAGGCTTACAGATGTGCATAATATTTCTAAAATATCCCATCCAGCTTATACTTATCATCGAAATGAAATTAGGAGGATACGGAAATCGATATTATACAGAAATTTTTCCAACTGCAGTTGGACTTTCATCATCAATTTTTGTGCTTCAGGTGCTGGTTGTATGCTTTCATTGCGTCGAATAGGACAATATTATAAATCAATCATGTACATACATTGCTGTTTGTGATTTCATCAAACTGAGATTGTATGCGTACATATTATGCATCGTACTGTGTCCTATTCATTTTTTTTTAATTTCAACAATTTATTAATAACGAATAATTCCAATAATTTACAGCCAAATTAACACCCACCGAACGTGTAGTGACAGTTCGTCGAAAAATATCACTACGCGAAATCTATAAGGTTAGAGGAAAATACAATAAATGACCGCCAGAGTACACTGCACTGCAACAAACCAAAAGTTAAATTATAGTGCAATATAATTAGTTCACGATATTTATTACAATCCCGCCGCTTGCTGTCCCAACAGAATTTAAGTCAGACACTCGTGTAGTCTTAAGACTCCCAAAAAGTTAGATAGACCACAATCACATTATAATAGCACTTAAGGATGGACATGTACAACTTTACAAGAAGAGTATCCTTGCTACAATTGGATTACCGGGGACCGTTCAGAATAGAAGAAAGGGTTGTATTGTGCTAAAAGGTGACTGAAACGATTCGAAATTTCTGTTTTCAGTTTTGGGGTACGATAAAACAGAGTAAGAAGGTTACATCTTTACCCACTAAGATGTTGATATTTTTAATGCAGGGCACAAATTCCTAAGAGATTTGTTAAGGAAAAAAGTGATAAAAATGTGATCATCAAAATAGAATAAAAGATTTTTTCTATAAATGTTGTTTTACTATAAATTTCATATTTCGACATTAAGGGCGGAATTCATAGTCCTCACTTAAGTAATAAGGAATTCCTTAAGGAATAAGGATTTTCTCTATATAAGTGAGCCCTTAAGGGAGCTTCGTACTCATAGACATCACTTATTAGGGCATTGCCTCATTTAATAAAACTATTTATTTATTGGGCATGTCTATTGAAAGTGACAAATAAAATATACAAAAATATCAAGTTGTTAAAAATTCAAAATTTTTAAAAAATGAATAAAAATATGTCATCAAAACAACCTTCGTCACTCACAGCCGGGAACTAGAATTTGTTTATGCGCTATTTGGACTCTCGTGACATACAATTTTGCATGAGTACGAAGAGTGCAGTTAAGAAGAGTACATTGTCTATGTGTTAGCGACATTGCTTGCATTAGCGATAGAATATAGCGGCAATTATTTGCTATGGCTATTATTTTGCATTAGTTAGAAAGAGAAGCAATGTCACGAGAGTCCAACTAGCATATAAATCAATTCTATATGAATTCATATAAGGTTACTGGATATGTACCTTAACGAATAAGGAAACCCTTTAGGAAACCTTAAGCGTTTGCTTATTGAGTGACTATGAATATCGATAGTCCCTTAAGTATTAGTGAGGACTATGAATTCCGCCCTAAGAAAACATTTTTTTCTGACTGACTGCTGTGTCATAATCCCCAAATCGATATTCAATTCAAATTTCCAATTTAGAATATCGCGTTGGGGATTGTGACACAACAATCAGCTGTTACCGAAGGGGGACATTTTGATTCGATTATGTTTTACTTGGACAATGATGCAGTCCATTTAATTACAAAAAAAACCTCTAATAGGCAAACCTAACCAGTGGCGTAGATAAGAGTGGTCACGGTATCACCACCCCTCTCCGCAAGCTTTCCATTGCGAAATCTGCTACCTTTTCTTTTCCATAGTACTGTTAATAATAAGAAAAATGTATAAAGCTCGTGTCGCCATTTTTGCCTGCCTGCATAAAAGGTTTTCTTTTAGTTGAACTTAATTTTATCTGCTCTCATTTTTTTTATTTAACCTATAGATTAAAAATCAAAACAATAACCTTTTTTAACTCCTCATATAAACAAAAAATTAAAAATTCGTACACAACATTTTTGAAGCGAAAAGCTTCACGTGAATTTTCCAAAAAAAATAAAGCTCCCAAAAAAAATTTCGATTTTTTTTCCCAATCATTTTTTTCCGGGCTGTCGATATTTTCTAGCGTAAAAGTGTGTGCAAGCCCCTAAGAATAATTTTTTTTAACACAAATGTTTACAATACTGCGGTAGACAAACAATTTCGAAAATGCGTCATAATGATGAAAATGTACCATCATTATTACGCATTTTCGTTATGATGCTGTCTGTCTACCGCATTATATGTATGCAAGTCTGGAGAAATTTTGTATAAACAAAATCTTCCGTAAAAATTATACGGATCCTTCGATAACAACTTTCGTCGGGCTCTAATAAATAATTGAATGGCTAATTTAAGTAATTTACTAATTAACTAGGAGGCTTCGCCCCCTGCTCGCTATGCTCGCCAACCCCCGGGGGCGACGCTAATTTCGGGCGCGGCCAAAATTTGGATACCCTTCGCTCTCCTTGGGCTAAAAGGTTTTTCGGGCGTACCTATGACTTGTATTTAATCCTCCTCCTCATTCTTTTCTTCCGTCTTGACAAAAGTTTTGGGCTTGGTTGAAATAAGTAGGCACATAAAAATATTTACTCAGATAATTTTATTGGGGTTGCGGGAGCATGACCCCACAGTACGATTCCATTCGTTTTGAACTTTTTTCTTGCTTTCGTAAAGACACATTAATTCTAGGTTTTGTGAAATTGGTGAAAAAAAATTTTCTTTGAAGAACCAAAATGGGGGTTGGGTTTTTATGGTCACCCCATTAACCCATGGTCAGATTTGCTCAATTCTTAGATTTGTTTTGTGTCATAAAGAGAAACACATTTGTGTAAAACTGGTTGAAATAGGTGCACAAATGAAAAAGTTTTTCTTAGAAGAATCTAATTTGGGGGGTTAGGTTTGTATGGTAGCCCCATGACCCCATTATCCGATTTGATCCATTCTTATATATGTTTTGTATCATCAAGAGAAACACATTTGTGTGAGATTTGGTTGAAATTGGTACACAAATAAAAAAGTTTTTCTTAGAAGAACTCAAATTGGGGAGCTAGGTTTGTATGGCAGCCCCATGACCCAGTGATCCAATTTGGGTGAATCAAACATACAAATAGCCTGCAACAATAAGAAGCACGTGTGCAAAATTTCAGCTCCGTAGCTTTTATAGTGGCCGAGAAAAACGCGCTGCAACAGACGACAGACAGACAGCCGGACATCGTCCAATCGACTCATCTCGTCATGCTGATCATATATGTATACTTTTTATATGGTCGGAGATGCTTCCTTCAATGCGTTACAAACTTCATGACAAAGTTAATATACCCTTTCACTCTATGAGCGAAGGGTATAAAAATTAAGCGCATATCGACAGTGCTGTTCATTGTTGTATAATATTCTATGCAAAAATTAGGAGCCGAATTTTAGTGTACAAATTTGCTAGTGAAAGTTCTTTGTAACATTTTTAATACACATTTTTTTACTGATAAAATGAAGGATCTAAGAGCGATTCTTATTTAAATTTTGCAGCAATAAAATATGTGTCTAATCTAGATCATTACAAGGAACGTCACGAAATTTCCCACACAAAATGTACCTAATGCACTAGCATTTTTTTGTACAAAAATTAAAATTTTTCCACACAATTTGGTAAAAAAATCGGTAAAATCTATAAATTGAACTACTCGGCATAAAAATCTGTTCAGACTTTGTATTTTTGTACAAAATCTTCTTTTGCACAATGACAACAATTCAGGTTATTCACGACTCCACACACCCGTATGAAGTGCATTTTCCATGTAAAGAAAAAATCTTGTCACTGATCCCTTCCCTCTTCGAAAAGCTATCTACACCACTGGCGAAAACCATCTCTACTTTAAGCTCTAGTGGGCTGTGTGAAGTTAGCCAGTCATTTTTTTGAAATTAGGTCCTTTTGCTCGGTGAACCGTTTGTTCTACAGCGGCTACGTTTGTTCTTGATTGTTAACCAATTAATATCGTTTGTGCTTCTCTAATAATTTAATTATAGCAACTTTAAAATTGTGAGTGTGAAGTTAGCCAGTCATTTTTAAATATGGGTCGGAAAGGTATAGGTTTGGTATCAATCGAAAGCCAGACGTTTGTTCATTTTGTAGGGCGTTTGTTCATCCTGGAAACGGAAGGATACAGGAATTATTAAGGAAAAAGAGATTAGTTGTGACGTCATTTTCACTCAACCAACGCCATCTACTCAGCTCAGCTGTACGGGCAACCCGTGTCCCGCGAACAATTTATGCAAGATCCACACCATCATTGTACAGCTGAGCTGAGTAGATGGCGTTGGTTGAGTGAAGATGACGTCACAACTAATATCTTTTTCCTTAATAATTCCTGTATCCTTCCGTTTCCAGGATGAACAAACGCCCTACAAAATGAACAAACGTCTGGCTTTCGATTGATACCAAACCTATACCTTTCCGACCCATATTTAAAAATGACTGGCTAACTTCACACTCACAATTTTAAAGTTGCTATAATTAAATTATTAGAGAAGCACAAACGATATTAATTGGTTAACAATCAAGAACAAACGTAGCCGCTGTAGAACAAACGGTTCACCGAGCAAAAGGACCTAATTTCAGAAACATGACTGGCTAACTTCACATAGCCGCTCTAGTGGCATCAACAACAAAATGAGATCAGACTATATATTCCTATGGGATTTTGCAGGCAAAGGCAAAGAAAATCTGTGCCATTCGAGTTTCAAAATTGTTTCGAACGTGTGCTCGACTCCCATTTAAGGTACGTGTTCGTAGAGACAGTTCATGTGATGATCGCTCAGCAGTAGTAGTTTTGCATCCAATTTCAAGCCGTATTTAAATATTTTTTGAATGGTTCTACTTTTGTAGTATCCACTATGGACTAAAGGAACATGTCTGCATAGAAAATATACCCATATAGTGCTCAAAACCGGGGGTTTAACTTCGATCGCTGAGCGATGATCCCATGAGTCGTCTCTACGAACACAAACCTTTAACTCTCTGCAAATTTCGGTATAACAGCATCGCAAGCAATTTAGCGGTTCACAAACACATATGTATGTTGTGGGTAATGTGCATCTCATCCAGTGCCTTGCATGTGAATTTGTCTAAAGAATAGATAGATATCCCACAACCGCAGGAGTGAAGGTCCTGGAGTGAATCCGATTCGTTCATGCTCTAAGTACAATCATTCCCAACGAACGATGCGTATGCCTTAAAGAAGCACAACACCCTATAGCAATCCCATAGTAAAACTGAACTCAGTTAAAAGTATGACTCGCTTAAAGGAGTAATTTGATCCGATAAATAATCCTTAAAACATTTTTCCAAAAGCTTACAACATCTTTATAGAATCAATTCACGATTATCCAATAATCATTGAATATTAGGTAATCACATATGAACACACATATGCAATAATATTCTCCTTTAGCAGGTTGTGTTATTTCGTCTTTGTACATAGTATAAATTGTTCATCGTAGTTTTATAGTCTAAGAAAACTGGGCCAAAATATGGCAATCGAACGGCAAAAATCCTACAACGGAATTTTTTTTGGATTATGGTTGGTGATGGTCCCCAGATTATGGGATAAAAAGTCCCAACCGATTGGGGGGTCCGAAACCTTATAAAAAGGGGAAAAGGGGGGTCATTTTTCGTTTTTTTTTTGCGATTATTTAAAAAATGGCAAAAGATACAGAAAAATGGTCTGAGGACAAAAAAAACTACATGAAATTTCCTTTGCAATGAATATATCA
Organism: Microchrysa polita; assembly: GCA_949715475.1. Taxonomy (NCBI): domain Eukaryota; kingdom Metazoa; phylum Arthropoda; class Insecta; order Diptera; family Stratiomyidae; genus Microchrysa; species Microchrysa polita. The sequence goes on along the minus strand of OX454415.1, from coordinate 123,675,661 downwards.
TCAACACATTAGAATTTGATTGGGTAATTCGGTGCTAGATTAAAAATATATTAGACTATTTTCCATTTTAGGCCTTTTTTAACTCCATAACTCTCGAAAAACAGCTAATTTAGCAATGAAATTTTGTGTAAGTATTTACAACAAGTTCAAGATCATTTTGGGGGGAAATATTGAGTCGCTCCGATCAAGCACCCGCATTATCTCCCCATTTGAATTTGGCAAAATGACTTGTCCATCATTTCCCCCGAAATTGGAGCAGAAAGCTAAATTTTGGTTTATTGCGATTGGAGGTCATAATCGACTCACCAATAACAGATCAATCGGATCAAAACTAAGGGTACCTCCCATACAAAGTGACCCTAGACAACTTTGTTCTACAGTATATAAAATGAGTAGTGCGTAGAACAAACTCCTCATGGGTCACTTTGTATGGGATGTACCCTTAGTTTTCATCCGATTGAGCTGATTTTTTATGGGTGGGTTGATTATGACCTTCGATCGCAAGAAACCAAAATTTAGCCGTCTGCTCTAATTTCGGGGTTGGTCGAGTGGTTAGCGCATAGGACGGGCAATACGATAGTCAAGGGTACGATGCTATCCGCGAGCTGTTTTTTTTCCTATAGTTGGCAACATTCCTTTTTCTTTTCCCGTTGGTTATCGGGAGAAACGCTTGAAATAATGATATAAGATACATGATGTATGCTTTTTGAAGCTTAATGTAGTGCTACAATAACAAACTTGGGCTCCACTAACAATCAATTGTGCTTTTCTATGCAGGATTTAGATATGGCTGGATAATTTTCTGGGTTGCGTGTGGGCGTACGAGTTTTGATTATTAATTAAATTTATATTTATATTACAAAAACAAAATAAAATTAACAAATTTATGGCGAAGCATGTCTTCGAATTTTGACAGCTTTCAGAATTTATCAACAACAAAACAGTAATAAGCCGAAGAAAGCAAATAAAATTAAAGTCCGGTGTGAACAATATTCTAATGACGAAATTACAAAAATATTCACACCTGTTTTTGACGTTCGGTCAAAATTAGGTGTGTTTTTTTGGTTATCCCGTGTGGGTTTGGGTAACGAAACTTCATATAAAAAAATGACAGGTGGATCAGCTGGCATTTTTTTATATGGAGTTTCGTTACCCAAACCTACACGGGATAACCAAAAAAACACACCTATTTTCTCGCGTGGCACCAATCCCAGCATACTTCACAAAGGGGAACGTAGACTGAAAAAGATTGAGAGCCACTGAGAGCGTATGATCTATGATGATTCTGCCTTTAATTTTGCTTAGAAAAATATTCAGCAGAAAGGTGTTAAAAAGGACTTAAATTTAAACCTGGTCGCAAATGCGCAGGCCAGTTATCATATCAAAGTGGTTGCCGAGTACATTACATTTCCGATATTTTTCTGTGATTAAACTAACTAGAAGTATAGGAGTATATCGCAGATGAAATACAGTTACAGTTTTGTCACTATTGTTTCATCTATTCTGTTCTGGTGACTCCAATCAAAGAAAAAATACAGTAAATGTAATATGCTCGACGTCAATCAACATTTTTTTGGACTCATTTAGAACAGCTACCGAATTTTCAGAAAGCCAAGCACTTTTGTGAAGCTACTGAGTCACGTTTGAATATATGAAAATGTAATTATCTTATTCATGATATTTTGCAAACAGTTATTGAGACCTTCCGATTCCGACTCCCGTTTCCGATTTATCAGTCCAAATACGCTTTAGAAAGTTAAAAAGGATCGCACTACATCTTTAGTGCAGTTAATTGGGCGACGAAACGCTTGTGTAAGCATATTTTGAGAAATAATCTAATCGTTTTGCCTCGATGCAAGCGGATCATGGCAAAGCATACCATGAGAAAAGTTATCCTCCTAAAATTTATAAAATTACAACCTAGTAGGAAATAATCGGCAAAGTCGATTACCACTTGGTAGCCGATTACATTGACACCAAGCAGCAGTCGACACCGTATAGAGAACGATTTTATTGACCCAAAAGGACTGTTATTTATATGTTCAATTCGAAGTCGCTTCTTCCTCTTTTAAAACGGAAAACTGCTTCTGCTGACAGCGGCACTTCAAATGTATCCCGACTCACATTGTCCTAGTTGGTATAAAAAAAATGCTGCGCCAATGGAAATTCTCTTCTTCTCAGTACCGTATAGCCCCATGTGCGGCCGTGGTGCGTTAACTCACCCGTAATAGGCAATTTCGAGTCAACGTTACATTGCATATAATTTGGGAGTGTATATAATGTTGCAGGCACTATATATTTCCTATCCGCACATGTACGGAAATTTTGGACCACGCCGAGATTCGATCTCCGGACCTCTAGGTTACTAGCATCGTAGAGTGCGACTCAAAACAAGTGAGTCACAGAGCGTGACAATGGAAATTAGTGAGAAAAAACTTGTGCGCTGTCTGAAAAAGGTGCATTTTCTAGACACACACTTGATTCAAGCATCTGAAATATCCTTTCGGATTGGGTCATTTTCTTCAGGTTCAAATTGTCGGTTCGCTGCTTCCAAATAATCGACTTTACTGGTATTGATAGAGATATAGAGGGTGTCCCGCATGGGGTGGTTAATACTAAAAGGATTGATAAAAAAAATCACTCGCCTAATCAAGAAGTAAAAATTTGACTTCAGTTTATAAACTAACTAAATAAATAAAATTGCACATTAACTTCCCAGCAGTTTCAACTGTTTACGTTGCAGCTAAGATACAGAGAACGGAATGAAACATGACCCATGCACACTTATGAGAAATTTGAAAATTAATTTTTCATTGATATTTCAAACAATAATTTCTTAACGGAATTTTGAACTGTCAAATCTGCAAAGTTGATACATGTTGGCTTTTTCACGTTTAGCTTCCAAAATTTTTGAAAAACACAAATGTAAAAAAAACGTAGTTGGATTTTTAACAATCCATTACAGGACAAGAACACATTTGATGTGTTCTATAGAACAACTCGTAACCAACTTAAAAGTCGGAATCTGCGACGATTTTCTAACGATGTGGTCCATTTCAATTTTAATGTAAGGAGATCGAAATCTAGCCTTGTGATCTTTCCAAATCGGTTGATTTTTTTAAGATTCCATTTTCTAATGTATGCCGAATTTTTTGTGGATTTTCGGTGACTTCCACAAAAAAAACACTATAGCAGAATAACGGTCAAAAATTTGCCAATTATATTGATGGTTTTTTTGCTTAAACAAATTGTCCTATGAATCCTTTAAGAATTGACCATCCAATGCGGGGCACCCTTGGTACAAAGTGGCTCAAAAGTCACGAAGGATTTTTATATTTTAAATGTTCGGCTTATGAATTTTATTATTAATTCTTAGCAGTTTAATGGCATTTAGCAGTAGTTTAAAGTAATTGATTTTTTTCTTATTTTTTTCGCTAAATTTAAAAAACTAGAGTAAGTACGTATATTAAGCTATGCATTGCAAAATAAATTTTTAATTTATTTCTGAATATTGTTCTTATATTTTTATTAACTAGCTCAAATATGCTTCCAGGTGGATCACCATCACCTTGCGAGACCCTCAGCACCACAACCGATGATGTTGAAATTCAACCTGCCGACTCTTCCATTCTACAAAACAATCCACCTATATCTGAAACCGACAAAACTGACGACACCCTTACCGACACATTCAAAGACTACCTTCAGTCATTCAATCGTCGAAATTCCGACACAAGCTATGTACTTAACAAAAATCACCCTATGGAACGAATCAATTTGGCGGACGAAATTCGAAAATTATCCGATCACTTGCTTATGCTCTCCGAAATCAATACGAAATTGGAACGTGAAATTCACGAAGACGATCCAAAGGATATTCGACCGAATGTAAATAATGTAGAAAAGACAACAGACTTAGTACTAGCACCTAGACATGAATTCGTTCGAGCGCAAAGTGTTATAGAAGATAGTCCTAGAGAAACTTATCGATCAACATGCTTTACAACCTCATCGTCTGTGATAAAGTCGGCGACATCGCACAACGTTTTTAGCGATTCGCAAACAATTCGACCGGAAAAGCGTCAACGCAAAGTCAGTATGCTGTCGATACACTTACAATCGTTAGATGAGGCGCCAAAAATTCTGCCCAATGAAACATTGACACCGCCGCGATCACCACAACGTCGGTCGACATCGCCGAAAGTGCGTGTCTCAAATAATTTTCGGGAATCCTCAATATTTAGTAATACAACTTCTGAACCGGACAAGGCTTCCGGTGTACCGTGGCCCGTGACGAAACGCAGGGCTAAGTTTCGAGTTTGCGAAACTAGTCGTGATGTTCCGGTTGGGTCGCCTAATGCACATCAAGCCTTCAATTTGGAGGAGGCGAAAACTACGAAAGATTGTCTGTTACATCTGCTCGAGAAATATCATGACACAAGGACACCACCATCGATCAACACAAATGGACGACATTCTAGTATTAGTTTCGATTGGAATATGTCCGACAATTTGGAGTATAAATCAATGAGTTCGATAAATGCATTCTTTCAACGGCATGCAACACACGGGCGACATGTTCAACAATTGCGAGCGCAGCTCGAATCGAGAGGTCAACCCAATTAGTTAAATTTTTGAAAATAGAAAAAATTGTTATTATATAAAATCAAAAAAAAAATGACGATTAAATTATTTTCAATAAGTTATATCAGAGATATTTTTATTATTCACAAATACTACATATTTTCCAAAATAGATAAAAAACGCTTAATACGAAAATACAATTGATTTTGCTCTTAACGAAAATTCATTCAATTGGAACACAAGTCTTTTAAAGCGAGGGTGTAAATTGACAGTTGCTTTAAGAGAACATTGCTTAATTTTAATATGTTCAACAATTTAAAATAAGTAAATGCAAATTCCATTGTCTCCAGTATAAAAAAAACCGTACGTTTCCATTTTGGAAATATTTTTTTTTTGTGCCGTGATCACTAACTCCTTGGCATGATGGGTTGAATGTTTCCTAACCGAACATCATTTTTTTTAGAATGTACGTAGACTTAACCGCGGCGAGATTCGATCTCGCGTGCAAACAACATAAATATACGACCCAACCGTCTGAGCCACCGAGCATAATGCAAATGGAACAAATCATCAAATCAAATGAATACACATTAAAATTTCGTTGCGGAACAGGGCCAAAATCACGAAAAAGTTAAAAAATAATATGGAGTTTGACAGAATGAAGAACCCATGAACTTTTCATGTGGTGGCGGCCTAGGATAGTCACGGGCAATTTTTTGCAGAAATTAATGGTTTCAGAGGTAGAAGCCTAACAAGAAAAAACTCCGAAAATAATTCATAATTATTAATTCTTGCAAAGTTTTTGTTTTAATTTCATATTCTTCGGATAGGAAAGGATAGACCCATAAAACGAAACTGGTCATCCCATGTTTTGTGGCTTCAATTGAAATACACTGCTCGTCATCAGATTAGCACACCCCTTCGCATGAATAGATTCGGCTGATTTCCAACCAAACTAAAAGAGCTAAAGTTTCATAATTATAACTGTTAATAGTCTATTCAATTCTAAATTAATTAAAACAAAAAGTATTGTGTTTCCATTTTTTACTTATGTTTTATAATTGTTTTTCGAAAAAGTACACACAAAATAGCAATTTAAAATTTGTCATCAGGATAGCACATGTAATTTCTTTTTTGTCGATCTTCCTCAATTGAGGACGTAGAACCCCCAATTTTTTGTTGTTGTTTAAGTAATATTTTAGCTTTAATATGGATAAGAGAAAATCATTATCTGCGGAAGAGGGATCAAAAATTAAGGCTTGCAAGGAGTCAAGGCGGTCAAAAAGTGAAATTTCGAGAAAAAATTAATAAAAGTCGATAAGTTGATTCCGAATTCGTGTGTAATAAGTACCGTTAAATAATAGAGGCGATAAAAATTGAGCACTTGTCAATCCTTATGAGAGAGTAATTTTGAGAGAAACATCGAGCCCTCATGACTCGGTCGCAAGGATTAGGGTAAATCTTCACATTAAGGCGAGCCTACATTGTTCAAACAGTGATAAGAAATGCTCCACATCTAAAGAAAGTAAAACTACAAGAAAATGCGCTAAAATTAAGCGCGAGAACAATTGACATGGAACAAAGAATGACGCTATGTTTTCTTTTCGAACAAAAAGAAGAGTCATCTTGCAGTACCAGTTGGCCCTCGAGACCATTACACCATCTATTCCAAAGTGGAGGCGATCCTAATGGTGTCCTTCCTAGCAAAGATCCTGGAAGTAGACATTATAACTGTGTTAGTCTTCTAAAGTGAACTTTTTCTCATTCGAAAAGATAACATAGCGCCATTCTTGGTTCCATGTCAAGTGGACTCGCTTATTAATAAACGTATTTTCCTTCGGGCAAAGTTAAGTTGGGGTTTGTTCTTCAGTTTTAGTTTCTTTAAATGTGGAGCATTTCTTATCACTGTTTGAACAATGTAGGCTCGCCTTAATGTGAAAATTTACCCTAATCCTTGCGACCGAGTCATGAGGGCTCGATGCTTCTCTCAAAATTACTCTCTCATAAGGATTGACAAGTGCTCGATTTTTATCGCCTCTATTATTTTTACCTTAACGGTACTTATTACACACGAATTCGGAATCAACTTATCGACTTTTATTAATTTTTTCTAGAAATTTCACTTTTTGACCGCCTTGACTCCTTGCAAGCCTTAATTTGTGATCCCTCTTCCGCAGATAATGATTTTCTCTTTTCCATATTAAAGCTAAAATATTACTTAAACAACAACAAAAAATTGGGGGTTCTACGTCCTCAATTGAGGAAGATCGACAAAAAAGAAATTACATGTGCTATCCTGATGACAAATTTTAAATTGCTATTTTGTGTGTACTTTTTCGAAAAACAATTATAAAACATAAGTAAAAAATGGAAACACAATACTTTTTGTTTTAATTAATTTAGAATTGAATAGACTATTAACAGTTATAATTATGAAATTTTAGCTCTTTTAGTTTGGTTGGAAATCAGCCGAAGCTATTCATGCGAAGGGGTGTGCTAATCTGATGACGAGCAGTGTATATTTCTGTGAGGTTCGGCTTGGAGTTAGTGTATAAATGAAAAAATAGCCCTAGACGAATTTAATGTTGTGCCTCTATTTAAGCCCCACTATTCATTTTTAGGGTCTTTTAGCATTTTTTCAAAAAACTCTTTTGTCCGTCCGTCTGTTCACTAACTCGGGAACGGCTCAACCGATCGTCATGAAATTTGGTAGGAATATGTAGAATGCTAACATGCTTTGGCACGAATAGCAGTTGATAGGGGAAAGATAAGAAAGAGTCAGAGCTGAATTTCTTAGTTTTAATCGGAGATGGACGTATAGGTACTCTAATAAAGGACTCGACGAGTACATTTTATATCAGTCACTTTTTTCCAGTTTTGAGTAACGGTAATGGAGTTACAGCCGCTTGAAGTTAAGCTTACGTTTTCACCTCGGTTTTCCTAAACCGTTATAGGTACCGTGTGTACCGTGTATTGCGTGTGTATCCCTTCTTAGCTCTGCAAATATGAAAACATTGATGAGGGTTTGTTTGGAAAGTGTGGAAATTTTTAAATGACATTACTTTTATTATATTCCCTTGAATTATATTTATCAAAAAAATTATTTTTATACTGAACTTATGGAAAGAATGTGGAGCAGTTTGTGTAAATGTCAGAAATATATTACCCTCTGTAATTTTTAAAATTCCGTAGAGTTTACAATGGCTATAGTTATTTGAATTATTTTTTTCCTAAATTAAGTATATGTCGAATAATATGAAGTTATATTTTGCTCATCCGTGTCACCTTTAGATTTTACTGGACGTGTGTACCTTCTGCTTTGGAGTGGTGTCATTTTAGTTCAGTAATATCGTGTCGATTTAGTACCAATCCGTGAAAAAAATACAGAAGTTTTTTTCTCACTCTTTCTTTATGTATTATGGGGCGCTGATTCCGATTATGAACTTTGCACCCTAAAAAAAGTGCCGCAACCTTTAAAAAAGGGGGGAAAGGGGGGCATTTTTTCGGTTTTTTGCGATTATTTCAAAAACGGTAAGAGATACAGAAAAATGGTCTGAGGACGAAAAAACTACATAAAATTATCTTTGCAATGATATATAACACATTAGAGTTTAATTGAATATTTCGGCGTTAGAATAGAACATAAATTAGAATATTTTCATTTTAGACCTTTTTTAAAAGCTCCATAACTTTTGAAAGAACGCTAGTTCAGCCGTAAAATTTTGTATAAGTATTCACAACAAGTTTAAGATAATTTTAACGTAAACATTGAGTCGCTTCGGTCAAGGACCTCCATTATCTCCCCATTTAAATTTTTCAAAACGGCATATCCATAACTCCCCCCAAAATTGGAGCAGAGTGCTAAAAATTGGTTTGTTGCAATTGGAGGTCATAGTCACCCCACCCACCAGAAAACCAGCTCATTCGGATAAAAACTAAGGGTATCTCCCATACAAAGTGACCCATCAGGAGTTTGTTCTACGTACAACAACGTACTACTCATTTTATAAACTGTAGAACAAAGTTGTCATGGGTCACTTTGTATGGGAGGTACCCTTAGTTTTTATCCAAATGAGCTGATTTTTGGTGGGTGGGGTGACTATGACCTCCAATCGCAACAAACCAAAATTTAGCACGCTGCTCCAATTTTGGGGGGAGTTATAGACATGCCGTTTTGAGAAATTTAAATGAGGGGATAATGGGGGTTCTTGACTGGAGCGACTCAGCGTTTACGTTAACATTATCTTAAACTTGCTGTTAATACTTGTACAAAATTTTACGGCTGAACTAACATTGTTTGAAAAGTTATGGAGCTTTTAAAAAAGGTCTAAAATGAAAATATTCTAATTTATGTTCTATTCTAACGCCGAAATATGCAATTAAACTCTAATGTGTTATATATTGTTGCAAAGATAATTTTATGTAGTTTTTTTCGTCCTCAGACCATTTTTCTGTATCTCTTACCGTTTTTGAAATAATCGCAAAAAAAACGAAAAAATGCCCCCCCTTTCCCCCTTTTTTAAAGGTTGCGGCACGTTTTTTAGGGTGTAAAGTTGATATTCGGAATCAGCGCCCCAAAATACATATAACAAAATTGAGAAATAAACTTCTGTATTTTTTTCCTGACGAAAATACGATATTATTGGACTATTTTGGAATTCACCTTTTACACATACCGTCTGTAAAAGGTAATTTATTTTGAACTCCCTTTATTTTTCGAGATTGATGAAGGACCAGGCCCGTGCGCAGGAATCATCCAAGGGGGGGGTTTACCTTATACAATATTCAAATTTTTCATTGAAAGGTATATTTAAAGTTTAAAATATGCAGGCTATAATAAGGTGACCAAACTCCCAAAAGCCCAATGCTGTACACAAACTAGCGGAATTCGGTTGTCAAGCAAATCCAGAGTCATATATCCAGGTTCCAGGTCCGAGGTCTATGTCGCAAACATGTTGGTTGTTTTTCTAATGCACGACAGACAGAGTGTGAGCGCGCAGAGTATTCTGAGCTACAGGTTATACGGACGAGTCATAGGTTTAAATTTCACGAAATGGCGTCCATTGGCTTACCGATCGCCGCGCTTGCACCTCGCCTTATCATTCTTAGCACCATCACTTCGTCGCAAATTTAGGCGAATTCTGAAAAGCGCAAAAGGCATGGCGATGTCTGGATGAAGCGAAGGGCAAGGCACAGGATTTAGGTAAACTTAAGGACGAGCCAGAGGTCTAAATTTTGCGAATTGTCCATTGGCTTACCGCTCGCTGGACTTACCTTGTTCCGCAACAGCACTACGTCGCGAATACTAAATAGCGAGACAGATAAAGCGAGGTCTGAGCGGAGTAAAGGGCGAGGTGCAGGGTCTGAATATATGTATGGACGAGTCAGAAATATAAAGCTTACGAATTGCCTGACATTAACTCACCTCTTGTTGCGCTCGCTTCATCCTATTTCCAAGCAGCGCTACGTATCAACTTTTTGGCGAATTGTGAAAAGGGCGACAGACAGCGAGATCTTAGTTAACAGACGAGCTATAGGATTTGAGTAAATGTATGGACGAGCCAGAGATCTAAATCCAACAAATTGCTTTCCATTAGCTCACTGCTCGCTGCGCTTGCACTTCGTCTTATCCTATTTCGCAACAGCACTGCTTCGCAAAAATATTGGCGAATTCTCTAAAGGTACGTGTTCGTAGAGACGACACATGTGATGATCGCTCAGCGATCGCAGTTAAACCATCGATTCTGACCACTATAAGCGCATATTTTCTATACAGACATGTTATGGTCGACACATGGACACCATTACAAAAAATGCAAATATGGCTCGGAATTGGATGCAAAACTACGATCGCGATCATCCCAAGAGTCGTCTCTACGAACACGTACCTTAATGCGAGACTGACAGTGTGAGATCTGAGCGGAGCGAGGGAGTCACCGAATTATAGTAAACCAAATACCAAAGGACGAGCCTGAGGTATAAATCTTATCTAAACCTGGTGGCAATATTTCACGAGGAGAATAAGGATTTCTTCATAGTTACGATAGGGATGCCATGTCGTTCCCCTAGGCTTTTACCTACCTTGATTTACCCTAACTCCTAGTGGAGGATGGTGCGTTGACGACTACCGTGTGGCATGTGTAATCGTCAACGTTACAAAGACAACAAAATTCGGAGTGTGATACGGTTGTCAGCCATACCACTTATTAGTCGCATTGTTAGTTTATTATTCTACAATAAGAATGTTTCTTATCATCTTCTTCTGAATAATAAATTTGCGGCGGGTCATGACGAGTTTAGAAACTCTCTCTCTCTCTATGAATCTCTTATCACAGAGTAGTGACCGAACAATCATGGCCACAGAGCACGGCTTGTAACGCCCTTTTAAATGGATTTTAATGAAATTTGGGAAAAAAAAACTACCTAAAACCCATGCTGAGTCATTTCATTAGTATGCATTTTCCTGTAGAGGTTGATAAAGGAATCGGAATAGAGTACAATGGCTGATTTTTTCATCTTAAAATCTCATCTTTTGACGGATTTAACCTCTAAACCTTGGCAGCTAGAGCTTTGAAATGTCGCAATCAACAAAAAATCCCCTGCAATGCCCTACAATAGTTCACCCACTACAATCTACACATGCCGCGCGGTTACACTTATCTTTGAATTACAATACGTTCGGTATAGAGAAAATACCGCTTTTCGGATTGCATACCAACACTTATGAGTTTCTACCACGAATGTGCTTGAACTGTCCGGAACTGGATGGTGTCTAGCGGCGAGAGAAAATTCTTTTGGCAAGGTATAAATTAACAACGCCAGTTTACATTTTTATGAAGTTAAATTTTTGCCTTATGAGAACAATAGTATTTAATAAGAAATTCTGACAACATTTGCCAATGGGGGGGGGGGGGGGGGGGGTTCAACCCCCAAAACCCCCCTCTGCGCACGGGCCTGTGAAGGACTGTATGCTACCTGAAATTTTGTTCACTAGCTGAGGCGTAATCTATAATAAAATCGTTGGTTGTTAACTTTTACTATGAGCCCAAACTTAACTGATAATTGCACAATTTTTAGTCCACATTTTAATCCATGGTGATGAGAATATGAATTTTCTTCTTGAAATTTAAAACGATCACCTAATAACAAATTATAAGAAGTTTTCTGTACAAGGGTTTTCTAAATTAAATTGTTAGATAGAAAAGGAGAATTCTGCCAGAACAAAAATTGGCCCAACCTCTTCCCCAGTTTCAAATAAGAGAGCCCAAAAAGGGATATGAAAATATTACGGATTTTAGTTAATGTTATGGGTACTGTACATGCATATTTATTTTGAATGCTCCTTTTTCTTATAAAACTGCATAAATAACTAGAAAGTACCGACTTTGGAGTTGTGAACGTGTTCTTGCCTACTAGTCTAAGAAAAATGGCATATTTGGTCGGCAAAAATCCTACATCGAAAATTTTTTTGGATTATGGTTGGGGATGCTCTCCAGATTATGACATTAAAAGTCCCAACCGATTGGGGGTCCGCAACCTTAAAAAAGAGGTGAAATGGGGGGCATTTTTTCGTTTTTTTTTTGCGATTATTTAAAAAAAAAATTTTTTTAGTCTAACGTCGAAATATTTAATCAAAATCTAATGTGTTATATATCATTGCAAAGATAATTATGGCCCTCAGACCATTTTTCTGTATCTCTTGCCGTTTTTGAAATAATCGCAAAAAAAAAACAAAAAAATGCCCCCTTCCCCCCTTTTTTTTAAGGTTGCGGACCACCAAACGGTTGGGACTTTTTATGCCATCATCTGGGGAACATCCCCAACCATAATCAAAAAAAATTCCGATGTAGGATTTTTGCCGTTCGATGGCCATATATATCTTGGCCCAATTTTCTTAGACTATACGTGCACTATGGTTATTCGACTAACAACGTTTTCGACTTAGGACGCATTTTCTTGGAACCAATTAGCGTCCAAGTCGTGGTATATCTGTGATTCCTAAGAATACCGACATTTTACTGACAGTATATTGGTTGAAAGAATGAATGACATAGCAAATGGTCCCCATTTTTGGTCTATGACTCTGTCCTTCTATTTTCTTGGTCTGTGCACCATTCATAAAGCAAGGTCGATAAAAGATTGGTTTTGAGACTAACTACTAAGATTGGTTTTGAGACTAAGGCTGCAGATGTGCTAGTGACATCCAATTTCCAAGACCTTAACTGCTTTTTTATTGAGGTGTTGAGATCAACAGCACGCTCAGCAGTGCTATTTATCCCCAGAAATGGGAAGGGTAAACTGGTCAACAGTGGATCAGGGTACACAGTTAATTATTTGATCTCATATGCTTGAAAATCGTGCAAGGCAAATGTTGCAAAGGAGAAAAATTTACGTTTTAACTTACCTTTGAACAAACGTATTAAAAATAAATAAATAACAGGCGCGACAATCCAACATTGGACTAATGCCGCAGGATGTATTAGCGACATCCTATTTCCAAGATCTTATCTGCTTTTTTGTTGAGGTAATGAGATCAGTATCACGCTCTGCAGTGTTATTTATCCCCATAAATGGGTACTCGTTTAACATCTGAGTGAGATCATAGTCCGTCACAGGCAAGCTCCTGAGTTCGAAAAACACCATGGAACACGGTGAGATTCGAACTCATGACCCTGTGCACTGAAGGTGCGCGCACTAACCGCTAGACCAGCCAGACTACAAAATAAAAATAACCCACTGTTGGCCAAGTTACCCTACTCGTATAACATCTGAGTGAGATCATACTGTCACTTGGGCCGTGAGTTCGAAAAACACCATAAACTGAATTGGTTTAAGGTGAGACTCGAACCCACGACCCTGTGCACCGAAGTTGTGCGCACTAACCACAGGTCCAGCCAGACTACTTCTTCTTCAAGGCCTATACAATTCTATCCCCAGATAGAGTTTTCAGCTAATATCATTTAACTAACAAAATAAAATAATCTTTTTATATCTTTATTTTGTGTTTTATTTCCACTGGAACTATCCTAATGACTTTAACGTTTGTACTGTTTTTAAGAATGTTCATTAGTAAATCTTAACGGGACTCCGGTTTCGAGATTTTGTGTTATTACAAAAACAAGGAAGCTTCTGAAAATATTGTCACCAATTTTGAAGAAAATTCCGTACATACAGCAATTTTTCAAGTGGAACTGCATATTCTATTAATTGGGTGTCTATCTGTCACTACTGCTACTTCTTAGCCCTAGAGTGGGCGCGCTTTGAGCATTTTGCCGCACTCACAAAAAAAAACCTTAATAATTCGTAAAATAATTCTTCGCTAATTTTGCGCTTTTTAGTAGCTGCCTCTATTTTTATTCAGAACTCGTGCCGAAAGGCTGTACGTCGTCAGTGGGCGGAGTGCGGCTAGAGAAGGGGGTTGTTACCATCAGGCGGCAATTTGCTCATCGCGCGCCTTCTCACGTAAGTAAAAATATCACATATTAAAAAAAAAAACACATTTTTCGCAAAGTTGAAAAAGTTGGGTATGTTTTATGGTGCATTTATTGTAAAAACTATAAAAACGCTGTTAATTTCCTTTTTTATGAGTGTTACATACGATAATGTAGAATATGTTAAAAGCGGCTGTGTGAAGTTAGCCAGTCATTTTTTTGAAATTAGGTCCTTTTGCTCGGTGAACCGTTTGTTCTACAGCGGCTACGTTTGTTCTTGATTGTTCGCCAATTAATATCGTTTGTTCTTCTCTAATTATTTAATTATAGCAACTTTAAAATTGTGAGTGTGAACTTAGCCAGTCATTTTTAAATATGGGTCGGAAAGGTATAGGTTTGGTATCAATCGAAAGCCAGACGTTTGTTCATTTTGTAGGGCGTTTGTTCATCCTGGAAACGGAAGGATACAGGAATTATTAAGGAAAAAGAGATTAGTTGTGACGTCATCTTCACTCAACCAACGCCATCTACTCAGCTCAGCTGTACGATGATGGTGTGGATCTTGCATAAATTGTTCGCGGGACACGGGTTGCCCGTACAGCTGAGCTGAGTAGATGGCGTTGGTTGAGTGAAGATGACGTCACAACTGATCTCTTTTTCCTTAATAATTCCTGTATCCTTCCGTTTCCAGGATGAACAAACGCCCTACAAAATGAACAAACGTCTGGCTTTCGACCCATATTTAAAAATGACTGGCTAAGATCACACTCACAATTTTAATGTTGCTATAATTAAATAATTAGAGAAGAACAAACGATATTAATTGGCGAACAATCAAGAACAAACGTAGCCGCTGTAGAACAAACGGTTCACCGAGCAAAAGGACCTAATTTCAAAAAAATGACTGGCTAACTTCACACAGCCGCTTTATTCCTACTTAAAATGGTCACTGAAAAGGAGCGGCAAAATGCTCCCCACGCGCCCACTGACGTTTCTCGGAAAGATGCGCCCACTCTAGGGTTAATAATAATTGGTTTCATATCCAATAAATAAATCAGAAGGATCATCTTTTCCGAAGTTCGAATAGATCCTCGATTATCATATGCGCCGATACCGAAATGATGGTATAGGAGAAAGCAGAAGCTACAACGTTTCGATTAAAGAAAATGACTTGGAACCCAGCCGTGGAGCCCGTAGCGTATCATAAATATGGACAACAACAATTTGTCCATGCAAACGAACTAGGAAAATTTCATTAAATAACTGTCAAGCACGTTGCGTCTCGGTATGAGAAGGTGACGGTCTGCTTTCGACATCGTTCACCTTAAAGACACATTTGGCATTAAATTACACTTCTCGACATAAAAAAAAGTATTAAAACTCACCTCGACTGCATGGTGAATAAAATATAGTCGTTCTGATGTTTGAAATACATTTGACGCATCAGCAGAAAATTTTCAATTTAGAATACACGCATTTGCCTTTGATGACCCACATTGACAGCAGCAGCAGAAGCAGAAAAACGCCTTTTTCTGCTGATGCCGATGCTGATGCCGATGCCGATGCTGACGCGTCTAATCTATTTCAAGCTTGAGACTTGATCTGCAAACGCCAGATTACGTAATTGACACGAGCAGAAAACATCAGAAATACAAAAGTTCTCTCTATGAGAACCCGTGATAAGCCGACGCGAACACATATTGCGCAGGGATTTCATTGGATTTTAATAGACTTTCGTTCTGTGTAATGAGCCCATCCACAGGCAGATAATTTGAATCCAATAAGATCCATGGATAGGCCGTGCGTGTGTGCGGCCTAACCCCCACTCAACTTTATGCGTTGACCCTCCTCAAATGTAAATCTACGCGCACATTTCATGGGTATTTCAACTTTTCACTGAAGGACATGAAAATATAACGATGACGAAAAACAGAAATTCTTATATATGCTCTTTCAATTATTCAAATTAGTCAACTGTTGGTGAAATCCATTTCCAAGAGCTATATTATAGATGGCGCAACAAATGCCACCCTATACACAAACCTTGTCGAAAGTAAGTTCGAACTCCATGTTTACATTCAATTCCGGTAGGTGCTTTCAAAAATTGTACGATTCAGTTGATAATAAAATTATTTCTTAATGCAACCTTCAGATGCGAGTACATAATACATAAAGAAAACCAGATTAGAAGAGAATTTGTCCTATTATATCAATATACTAGTCAAAATTACAATTACGGTTTTTGTAGTTACAAATAAACACATCAGAGCACTAAGTGCTTCATGTAAATACCGGCAGAGTTCTCTGGAAAATATGTATTGTAAACAATTGATGATTCAGCGCGCAAAATTGGCGGGAAATCGCTGGCTATGGTTATGACTTATGAGATAGTATGTTTTTAACCTTGATTTGTAAGATTCTTCTTGGCATGTACGAAATACATATGCAGTTAGCGAATGCGTAGAAAAATGTTCTAGAAAATCATATATGTATACATTTCTTGTGTTTATTACAATGTTAATTTCGATAAATTTACTTTCGCAATGACATCAACTTTGTCGTCGCTGTTGGGTACCTACAGCTTAAATACTATATTTTGGATGTTTCGATACCTTTTTTTGAAAGTTCCTAACTCTCAGTTAGTATCCATACAATTTGTTAGTCTAATACATATTGGAGTCACCATGCAATATGTCCAACCGATTGTACAAAAAAACGGTCATTTTCCGTTTATTCATTGACCGTTTATTGTACAATCGATATATATCCGTACACCGTGCAGCTAATTACATAATGCAAATGAAACGTTTAGGGCAATATTATAAATACCGGCATGATGCAAGACTTCCACATAAGGAAATTAACAAAAATCTGTTCGTTGTTTCCATGTCCTCTACATACAAGAACATTTTTTTTTCGAGGACAGGTCCATTTCTACAAAAAATATTTGTTTACCTATTAGCCCCCAAACAACCAGGTTGTCTCTATTCCGATTGTGGATAGTGCTACAATTAAAGGTGCTCATCAACTAATTCCATTAACAGAGTCCTCGTAGCTTACAGACTAATCCATAATTATGGATCAGCAAGTTGACCGAGTCAGCCCACAATAATACTAAGATCCCAATGAAAAATATAAGGAGCCTTGTGTGACCAGTTAATCCGCTGCCTCGGTATCAATTCCAACCCCCTCACCGTATATACGAGTAGTGTATAGGATATTGTCGTCAGAAGGCAGACACTAAAGAAATTCCCAACAGTCGAAACCATACTTTGAATACATTCTTCTGATCTGAAGATACTTGTAAAATATCTACCTGATGCAACCTTTAGAGCCTGAATCTCGACTCGGAAAATACTGGGCAAGGACCGCGATTAATATGCTTCAGCACTCGGTCAGAACGTCTAACCTTATCGATAGGTATCCCAAAGTTATGATTAAATTTAGTAAATCGAGGCCGAGTTTTTGGAGCACTCGAAATGCAACTTCGTATCGCACCAAGCTGCTTATGCTTGGCATAATTTGCCCGGGGAAACTGGAGATTCTCGTCAACGAGACTAACAGGCAGTTGCGAACGTATCAACGAAACACTTGTCAACTTAGGTAAGAGGATAGTGATGGAGGATGCGAAGTTCTCTCTGCCAAAATTTACTGGGATCGAAAGCAAGTAGAGCCAGATCTGGGGGAATATAAAAAGTTCAAAGAGCTTGCTACGAGAATCGTGACACAATTATCAAATCATTTTGTGCAATTTATAAAAAACGCAATCAGGAAGAGCAAAACCGCATTGTTCGATGATTAGAAGTCAAGTCATCCCTGCGAAGTAATACCAAAAGTTTATCCCGCAGAGACACAAGAGGGGTTCTAGATCAGTAGCTACAAGTCAGATATACCTGCTATGATTCGTGGATTATCTTTAAACAATTTCCGGCACATCTTCTCAACGTCGCGTCGTCCGGAAAAACTTTCATAAGCCTGGTCACCCGGCATCTAGGTCCGTCAATGTCGGTCGAGGAACATCACATCAATGACATTTTGGAAATAAAGTATTCAAAAATTTGCATAAAAATTACCACTAAATTCAGAAGCTCTTTCCCCCTTGAAGCGTTGACCGGGTAGAATTCAAATTACAATTGGTAGCTGACACCCGTTTGAGCTCCTTCCGGATTTTGAAGACAGTGCGACCCTAATGCCCAGACCCCTTTTCACTTTCATTTTTGGGAAATTATAGGAAAAAACTAAAACACAGATTTTAGAAAAAAAAAAAGCAAATGTATTTCTTAATAGAATACCGATATCTTTTTAGGGACCTAATTTAAAAACATTGATATTATACATAAAGCGCAAATTGGTTTGCTTATTTTTGCATTAGTAACTGCGGCTCAGTCGATTGATTTGCCTCTCTTTTTAAAGAATACAATTTAATGAAGCGGTATAAAGTAGGCCTGATCTAAAAAGAGGTACCTCTTTGTTATCATTAGTTAACCAAAAGCGGATCATACTTTTCAAGAAAATGGATAAATCATAAATCACATCCGTCAATAGAATTATGCGCCCAATTCCACCGCTGTTTTATGTGGCGGTCAATATCAGCTACCTGAATGCAAGTCAAGACAATTATACTATTATTATAGATTATGTAAATGTCTATTCAATTTGATATATCGTCCACGTATTCCTATTCAGGTAGTCAATATTTGTATGTAGTACATCTTCAAGGTCGCTATAAAAAGAGGTAAACAAGAACTAAGAAAAAAATAGCTTCTTCTCTTATATTTTTATTTTTCATCTTCCAGTAAAATATTCACATACAAAATATATATATTTACTACTATCTATACTTAGATCTATATCCATTTTATAAAGGAACCGCTTAATAGTCTAGTCGAACGTGTAGGCTATGTACATATTATACAAAATAAAGAAATACTACATATAAATATATATGCATAAAATAAAAAGAAAAATCGCGTGAGAAAATTAAATTTTGTTAACCATTTTTTCGTAACATCTTGTTTCTTTCTTTCAATTAAATGACTGCTTGTTAATTAATGTTATTTTATATTGAAAAGTGTTTCCAATGAGATTTTATTTTGCTTAATTTTGGAATTTACTTCATTTTATGAAGACATCGTGTCATAAACAAGCAAAAGCAAGAAAGAACGAAATAAATAATTTATTTTAGCTAAAGAAATTATTACAGCAAGTCTGAACCAAACAATTTGTATTAGAGTTATCAGAATGACGGATTGAATTAAATAATAAATTAAAAAAGGGCCAAAAATTCCAAAAACTAAAAATAGTTTTTAATGAAATCAATTGCAAAATTCTACTGAAAATAATTTAAAATAAAATTTTGCAATTAAGAACATTGAATTGCAAAAAAAAATGACAAATTCACAAGTCCATTCACAAGTTTACGAGCGAATAGTTAAATTCGATGGTTCAATTTTATCAAACTAATATAATTTTTTTCCCACTAGTTTGTTGCATTTATTGCACACAGGTGTTTGTTTTCAAGGAAAGTGCAACAACGGAAATATCCGAGTGCAGTTTTATTAATTTGATAAAATTAAAATAAGAAATTTTTAAGGATTTATATGTATGTAAAACTCTTCGATTTGGTTTTCCACATTTTTGTGTGTATGTGTAAATATCAAAGACAAAAAAAAATCTGTAGATTATTTCAGTTACTTTTATATAAATTTGTACTCATTTCTCATAAATCGTCAGATGCGTGTATATATGCAGTCGTAAACGACTTTGAACAACGATTAAATGAAAAATATAATTTTTTATATAATGTTATGGATGCATATTTTGATTCACATTTCATTGCAAGAAAAGGTTAGAAAAAAAATGTTGAGATATTTGTCGTTTCGAATGGATTTCACGTTTGCGTGTCACGGAAAAGGGTGAAAACCATTTGAATCAAGATAATATATCTCAATAATGCACGAAGATTTGTTAAAAATAAGAAAAACAAGTATTTAATTCAAGCGAAAATGAAAAACTAATCAAGCAAAATTATCCAAGTTTTAAGACTATGTTTTCATGTACGAGCGTATAAAGGCAGAAAGCTGGTGGACTTGTCGATGAACCCTCGTACTTGGATCCACATTCTCAAATTTTCTTATGCATTACATTTAAATTAATTCACCGGGCGTTAAAAGTGCAATCAATATCGCCGAGTCCATATAAGGTGGAACAGCCTTTCTAGGCTTTCTTCTACCCTATCTGGAGAGGCGATAGAGTAAATTTTCACTGTACTGACATTTTTCTGTGTTTCAATATTTCATTCATGTTAAATGATTTGCATTCATGACTTAAAAGCTATCAAATGTGTTTGTTGGTACGTTTGTTTGTTTTATATAATACGAAATTATATTCGAAGAAAGTGTTGTTGTTGTATACAGTTAAATATGCTTAAAAACTAATCTTATTCCTTCTCATTCGTAAATCGTAAGCTTATCGGCTAAATAAAAATATAATAAGGTTCAATAGAGAAAAAAAAAAGAAAACCAGGAAAACATAAACTCTAAATTCACGGCATTTTACTGCGATTAGTTGTAGAATTACTACAACTAGCGAACGACGATAGGGAGGCGGTGGTAAGTGGCATGTTTGAGCGCAGACGTTTGATGGGTGATAGTTTTTTCGGTGTCGGGGCGAGACGTTTGCGTTCTTTCATGTAATCTGCAAAGAAAAAAGAGATATTGGTTAGAAATGTTTTGTAACATAAGCACAACAGATTATTTTACAAAGTTAAATTTTAGATTGTTCTTGTAGTGCTCAAGAGATGTTTTTATCTTGATCGAAGCAGCCGTTGAAAACCAGGTAGCTCCGGGACGATTTATATCGAAGAACCGGCTGCCGTAGGTGCATTTTTATAGACAACACAAATGTCTATGGCCACAGTGCGATTCGAACCCACTCCGGCAACTCAGAGATAGTGTGTCATTTCCACCACCACCGAATGCGCAAGGTAATTGTCTTCTGCGGCTGATATCAGTCAAATCATGTGGAAAATTTCCCACGCATTTCAACAAAAATCGTCCAACATTTGTCCGGTCAACACGATAATAAAGTAATTTCTGACCTTCCCAGTTTCCCATATGACGAGAATATTTTTTCCCCATACACTCACTCAACCCCTTGATGACCATCAGCTGTTTCGAAAAAAATCGTTACAGCAAAAAATGCAGTCTCAAAAACTGTCGATATAGGCGTATAAATTGTGTGAACTAAAAATCTACAATCATAATTCACAACAAAGTACACAAACCCCCCCTACGCACTCTATTGTTCTCGATCTTGATAAGTCGACCATTAAATTGAACTTCCTGTATACAAACCAATATCGAACACATCCTGTATTTATGTGCAGGACGTACGGGGTAAAGCCATTTCTTATTATATGATCCGAAAATCGACAATATACTGTCAATAGGGAAAACTTTACGTTCTTATTTCTGTTCGGTAATTAATAAATTTCCCAATCGACAACGGTGCACACGTTGAACATTGACGGTGAGGTGAACTACTCTTGATTGTGTTCGCGGCTGAATAGGGTTTAGTTCCCCCTTAATTTTTGTTTTATCTATTGTCTTGAGATCTCGAGGAAAGCATATGCATTGTAGTACGGTGCAGTATTGCAACAACACACCCTCTCTTTTCTGCCCTCTATTCCTGGAATCGGAACTTTTCTCAAGACTCTTATCTGTGCGTTCCGGGCGAAAGGAAGGTACTTTATTGTTATGCTTTTGTGATTTCAACGGTTTTTTTTCACGGTCTCGCGAGATCGTTTAATATAAATAAAAATTGTATGCAACCGGTGCATTTTGGTAGTTGGAATTAAGATGAGGGTGGAGAAATTTTTTCAAGGAAGGGATTGGATAGATTCTATCTTTGTTCGTTGAATTTTTTTTTCCTATTATAATCGAGGATTAAAGGTAGCAAAATGCAAATGCAGAAAATCAAACTATTGGTTTCTTTACCATATCTATCTTGCACCCGAAATACTGGTATATACCAAAATAAATATTTATTGTAGTGCTGGAACCAAGCTATCCTGTTTTTATTAACATACTTCTTATCACACTACAAACCGTCGGACAAAACCAAAATGTCTACAAGGATTTACCTTTAAATCAGCTCACAGAAAGGTGATGTGCACTTTAATAGTTGAAGAGTTTGATTTTGAATGGATGGATTTTCATCAACTGGATTTCGAATTAATGGATCTTGTACGAATCTCTTTTCTTTCTATTTTTGGTAGAAAAAAATCATTAGAACCGAAGAGAAAAAACATGTATTAGTAATTTAGTGGCCTGTGAACTAAATTTTAGAAACAAAGATTATTTCCAAGTCCCTTACTAGATTTGGCAGAAAATCCAGTCATAGACAACAAATGACCCATTGAAAATCCAACTGCTCGTAATAGCTAAAATAGAAATGAGCCTTGGACACGAGAAGTAGATTAGTGATTTAGCTTAGTAGATGACAGGACTGCAGCAGATTTTGAACTGCAAATAACGGACTAGCGAATTATGAAAAAAGAATAAAAGATGGCTTTGGGAAAAGGCTATGTATTCGATCTTTCCCAAACGATCAGAATTATATCGTTGGAGCAGCGCAAAATGAACCACAATTTCATATCAGCTTGTAACGGAAAACCAGGCAAAAAGTAGAAGTAAATACCACAAAATAATCAACAAATAAAAAACAACTGACAGCGGGAGAAAAATAATTTATACAGGACGAAAAATGGGAGGCCCTAATTAATATAGACCCTTAAGGTACTCCACACCTTGAAGTAAATTATTGAAAATTACTCTCGGAAAATATAGGAAGGCATTCAAGAAACCCATCGAAAATACTGATAATATTTGCATAGGTTAAAGAGGGGCATGAGACACTCACAGCCAAAATAAGAGCCTGAACATTCCAGTGATGTTCTGATGCTGCTATTACAATACATTTGGAAGGCCGTTAGGCCAGCATTTTGTTCCATTCACAGGGAGGAAGGGAATAAGCGAAGTGAATGACCAAACCCGCGCAACTATTGTGTAGCAATAATTGAAAGTTAATCACGCAGGCTCACGCGACGACTAAACCAAACACATTGAATCGTTGAAAACCGCAGCATCAAAGCAAATGGAAACGTCTGTTACATGAAACTTTGGGCGATTGCTAAAAAAACTCGACGAGAAATCAGTCAAATCTTCGTTAACAATTTTTTTTTTGTGGACATAATGCTGGTAAAAACCACCCCACTCCTGTCGCACATGCTCAGCTAGAATCTAACCATTATGGCTTTCTCACAATGCACAAAACTACTACAGCCATCGAAGCAATTACAAACCGCATCAAAGAAGGGCTAAATCAGCTAAAACTTTGCCTCAGGTCAATCATTCCATGTTGTTAAAATGCGGAATATGCATATTCCTGATCACATTTAACTGCTAGAAAATAACTCATCGAGTTTAGAGACTCTCTGACTCTTGTTTTTCAGTCATACACGATTTTTTGGAACGTGTTTAAGAGATACCGTTATTTTGAATTAGCAGCCCTGATATAATTGGAGGAATTATTTACTCACTCTTACAAAGTAATCATCAGTGCATACTCGTACGCTATGCACGAAAGCAGTCCAGGGCCACTGTAATGCTCTAAAACGTGCAAATTTCATTACGATTGGGAAAGAGGTTTTCAGATATTCCGCTGTAACATCCAAACTATTATAGACCTAAAATCTTTAACAATAATAGCCACTGTGATTTTCTAAAAGCGTACACCAATTTTTTTGACTGCTCATCAGCCTTCTCGTTAACGATATTCTCGTTTTCGGGCGTGCAAATAGCATTAATTTAGCATACAGAATAAGGGATTCAGAAATCATTCCTATACGCAACACTAAATTTTGGACTCATCCGATAAAACCGTGATTTAATGGAAAAGAAATGGAAGTTTCTGTTTTCACAATAAGACAGCTTGCCAGAATTGGCTGCCCGAATTTTCTCTTTATATTTTCAAATAAAAAGAAAGAGTAATTTGTATGTGTGGTTGTTGTAGAGGTTAGAACATTTTTGAGACCCTGTCTCATTTTTGTTTGATATTCTTTTTTATTCGAAATCCCTTTCCAAGCACAAATAGAGAGGACATATTGTTCCAGCCATTCTGCACTCTCTAAGATTACCAAAAATCGAGTCAGACGAGACGTCAAACCACCAAGAAACCAATTTCATAATTTCAGTCTGTCTCAAGTTCTTTCAAATTAATATCATCGTCCGACATCTTAAGCATTCCCAAAGACAAACCACAATATTTTAAGGACTCTTTTCCGTGTAATGCAAATGCAAACGACCCGCACCCATAAAGTCCTTCATGTCCCACATCATATCGAATCTATTTTACATAAAAACCGTCGTGTCGCGGCGGAAATTATTATGCGACGATGACGACATATAGGTACAGTCGCATATGATGACGAAGAGCATAATCCAATAGAATACACAAAGCACCCACTCCTTCCATTTACTGGTCTCACTGGCCACAAAGCGTCTCTCTACGAATCAACTGAGTCACCTACAAACAGGGTTTCTTATTCCCCCGGTGTCTGTCTACTAATCGCCCTAACCTTTTTATATTTCTTAACTGTAATCAGGTAGATTGTCTGGAGTTCTTAGGACGATCGACGTGAACGTGTATAGTTTTCTTATATCGACGCGTCCTATTAAGAACTCGTATATGGAAATTTTGAAGAAAAAAATTATTCGAGGTCAGACAACTTGCATGAGATTTTGTACACATTTTTGTGGGGAACACTAGTATGCACACATAACGATGGGAGTACTTAGTGATCGTCCGTCGTCATAGTTTTTTGTCCTAACCAAAAAAAAAACACGTGAAAAATCCCCGGATATTACACAGAATTGAATATTCAATAGAGCGGCACCGAGTCGTGTAATTAACCGAACGTCGTTGTAGATTTTATGTATATTCCTTTGAATCATGCACGCATGCACAATGAATGCATTAATCTGATTGTTCTGTGAATATGTACAAAGGAAACTAACAAAAACGATGACGAAGCAATAGAGGAAGCAGTCACCGAGTTGGTTGTTCTGAGCGTATAAGGATCGGTGTGATTTCAGAGGTTTTTGTTTAGAGAGAGAGAGAAAAATTATAGAGGATTGAACGGAAATTCGAGATCACACATTGACCCTGTAAATCGGCTTATTGTAAGGGAAATTGGGGGTCGTTACATTTTGGATTGGGATTTTTTTTTCATAGCTATAAATCTGTCGAGAAGAGATTGAAATTAAAGAAGCTTAGCATTTTTCTCAAAGGATTAGACGTTTTTTTCCTGTAATTTAGGTTATAATTAGGTAAGGACTTTAATTTTAATGCGCATCAATTCCCTATGAAGTCCTATATTAAGATTTCACCGGTGAACAACATCATTGTATTAAAACAAAATTTTAAATTGAACATTTTATAAATCGCCCATCCAAATCAAAAGGATTAAATAAAAATAAATAACAGGCGCGACAATCCAACATTGGACTAAGGCCGCAGGATGTGTTAGTGACATCCTATTTCCAAGATCTTATCTGCTTTTTGATGAGGTAATGAGATCAGCATCACGCTCAGCAGTGTTATTTATCCCCATAAATGGGTACTCGTTTAACATCTGAGTGAGATCATAGTCTGTCACAAGCTCGTGAGTTTGAAAAACACAATGGAACACGGTGAGATTCGAACTCATGAGCCTGTGCACCGAAGGTGCGCGCACTAACCGCTCGACCAGCCAGACTACAAATCAAAAGGATTAGGGGAAGTCATATGATAAGCTATCAGATTGGGGCATGACCCAAATTAACTATTTTGTTAAGATCGTGTTTGCCACGTTAGCTTCAAATTTGTTCAATGTAAAAGAAATTTACTTAAAGGTAAGCTTCAACTCGCCGATGTGTATGGGACCTTTTACCGACCTCTTCTAGTTTTTGATTTGGGATTGAAATAAATGCAATTTCTGTTTTAATTTTTGATCCGTCTAAATGAGAAATTATGATTATGATCATACACAACGCAACGGAGCCAGGTTGCGTGGACGACCGAGAGCTGGCTGACAATACCCAGTAGGTCAGAACACTAGAGGACAAGTTAGCGTGACAGCGACAATGGGAATCAACGATTCAGACAACCAAAGCCTGGCTGGCGTCGGCCTATTGTGCCACATTGATGATATACCCGTGTGATGTCGTTGGTCGAAAGCCTTTAGTGTGACGAGTGAAACGCTTTAAAAGAGTGTCATGTTCAGAGCTGATGATAATTCTACCTACGATTATGTAGAAATTCAATGCTCCTGGTTCGTGCTATTGAATTTCAAAATTTAAAAGGACAACGCATCTGAAACTAATGGTATGCATTATTACCATCTACTTTGCCGAGTTATCACAAAGAAAATGACATTACAAAAAAAACTTAAATCGATCGCATCAAACCTCATACTAATTATTCTCTTCCGATCTATTAAATTAAAATTCAAAAACCACAATGCATTTATGGACGACTCGACGATCTACTGCCACGCCTAAAAAGATTTGAATATATCAAAACAGAACCTTGGAAGACAGGGTGTTATTGTTGGCTGCAAAACTAAAACAAGAAATCATAGAAGTGGCACATACATATCACTTATGTATCTATAGTTTGTTTCGAGGGGGAGACAAAACATTCTGAATGATAATTATAAAAACTTGTTATGCATTATGCAACGGATAAAATGCCATTTGACTAGCACAGCACCAAACCATGGTATGGAACGCGACATCCAAATCCATTTGCAACTTTGTAACAGCTCAAAATACTTAACGAGAAAAACAAAACCCTCCATGCAACCAGGTGCTGCAAGTGGGGCGAAAACTAGTTAAAATATGCATACATAAAATGCAGTTGTATGAAACGCATAAAATTAAAAATTTTACTAAGGCGAGCAATGTCGATGGTTGGGTATACATTTAACGGCGAAAGTCATGTGTTTTTTTTTTTTTTTCAAAGTAATCTTTTTGGCTTGAGGGTAAGGGAGTTTAGCATTTGGCAATGAAACCAACTGCAACGACTGAAGTGAAAAAGCTGCCTCAATTACTACCGAAACAACTTTAAAGGGGAACGATACGAAATCCCAATTTCAACATTTTTAAAATGATGAAAAATCCCCAATATGATTGAAAATACCACCGGCGGCGTATTTTTCTGTTTGGGGACTTCGGGCGGCTTTAAATTGGGGATTTATGTTTTGTTTTGATTTCGTATCCGACCGAAATTGACTTTAGCGACAGTTTTGATGTATATATGGGTTTGTCTAATACGATTGCTATCTCGTGCTCCAAATCTTAGCCAACCCAAATCTGAAATCCCCAAATGAGAAAAACATCCCCAAATACAAAATCTACTGTATGAAGTTTAAAATCATATCTGCGGAAATTCCCTCTGTGTAGACATTTTGTTTTTAGGTATTTCGATCTTGGGGATTTTTGATAGTTTTAGATTGGGGTTTTCAGTTGTAGGGAGTTGGTGCGTGGGGATTTCGTATCTGACCGGCTTGAAAGGGTGTTTAGTAAAAATTTGTTTGTATCCTAATCACAATGCGATCATTATTCTACTCCGATTTATTGTAGCAAACATTTGCACTAACAATTGAAGTGCCGTCGAGTCGGTTATTTAAAGAGCTTCGAAGGAAAAATCCCCTTTTTGGGGATTTTTTGCTAGGCGATTTTCTGTTTATTTGACAGCAATTTTTTGTATGTTGTGTGAATGTCAATTGCTATCCAAAGCAAAATCGCCAAATGAGGAAAAATCCCAAACAACAAATCTAACGCATTAGATCGCACCTTCGGGGATTTTGCTACATATTTTGTGTGGAGAGGTTTTGTACTTGATGATTTTAGGCCTTTTTTAATTTGAGGATTTCAGTTTAAGTATTTTCTGAGTGGGGTTTTCCTATCCGACCGGCTTGAAATTGAGTTTATGGACAATTTTGTTACATGGTCCTGTCCAATCTTCAACACGATTGGGATTCTACTTCGATTAATGGTGGCAACCAATTTCACAAAGCATCGATGTAATCAACCAATCTACACACAACTGGCGACCCGGATAATTTCTGAGCCACGACTTCGAACTCGCGACAATATGAACTGATGATATCTGAAGAATGAACCGCTATATCAAAAATAATTTCATAATTTTTAAATGAAAAAAATGTAATCTTCCTCTTCCTCACAAAAACCGTTAACACTTCACACATCATCATCGAGATTTTTGTTTGATAAAATCACTTGAACCTTTTTGAACTCGATTTATGATGCGTGTGTGATGCCCGCATTTTTAGAGAAAACATTTTTATAAAAAGAAAATATCAAGCAATCTTCCTTTATTCCTAAAAATGCTACAAAAAAAATTGTCATCATCAAATCGCGCATAGAACACACCACATCGGAGCGGGTATAACACCACATTCATATCCTATGTCGATCCGTGCCGTGTGTATCGTTGATCTCTTATCAAAGATGTAAAGTATTTCCGAGGGGCAAAAATGGATATTATGGACTTTTGGTATTTAATGCATTGTTACGATCGGGGGACCCAGAATATGTGTGTGCAAAGAGCACGAGCCAACCACTCAACAAACAGACGACATAATCAATTCAAAGGATCTGTTTCGAAAGTTAAAAGGATAATTTCCATAATATACCAAGCAGACATAGTGTCGGCACGGCCATATGGACGTAAGGACACAGAATGTGCCCGTAGCCGTGTCGCTAATGCCCTGGCGACTCCTTGACCATATCGAATCGTTGTTGCATATCTGAAAACGGCGACAGGCGCATTAATACAGCACACACCGTAATCCTTAAAATAAAATGTGCAAAGGGAGTGAGAGTGAATTTTTCATGAATATATTTTTAGAAAAATTAGATGTTAAATTATGCACGTTTTTCAGGCATATGGGGTGAAATACGGAGATCTTTTCAGTGCCATATCGATCGATCAAAACTAACCACGTCGCGTCGCACGTACCATATAATATTTTATGGACCCTCAAAACCCGCAGCTTTTACACATCATACTGCACGGAGAAAATTTGTCATACATTTTCGAATTGAAAACACATTTCGGACCAACTGCCAGAAAATGGAAATTTGTCCCATTCGACAGATGTTTACGAGATGAAGTATACTCGGTCAATTGTTGTTAATTAGCAACCTGAGGTTGATTAATGAATTGTTGAATTTGTAATTGGTAAGCGCCGTCACCGACGTCTCTGATGATTCATAATGCAGCGGTCATATCGCATTACTCTATGATTGAATATTTGGAATGGAAAAAAAATCTTCAATACAATACAGAGAGGTCAAACACAAACAAATCGTTCTCCCTCAAATCTCGCGGATCCTAAATATCACAACACAATGCACAAAAGAACAAACATATCATCAGGTCGCCTTGATTTCAAATTGCATTCACATTTCCTCCGCCTTTCCGTGTATCCGCGGATCCTTTCACACGGATCAACAATCTTGAAGAAAAGGATAATTTATTATTATTAAGGGCCGCGGCAGAGAAAAAAAAGGTTGCGAAATTTGAGCTGTCCTTTCGCATGCCTTTCCGACAATAATTGTTTGTTCCTGTACGCAGGCATTAGGCACTCACCCAGAAGGGCGTCCACGTCTTCGTCTTGATCTTGGCAGGAACGCAGGCAAAAATAAAATGAACACAAAACCAATAAAGGAGCGCACGTGGCAAAATCTTGTTTTTGGAAGAAAGCATTTAGGGTGCACACATCCAGGGCATAGCCTACGGGTAGTCGTCGATGATAATGACGAGAGCTCGACATTGTTGGATGCATCTTAAGGATACGATTTGCCTGGCATTTGTTTGCTTGTAAGGTGTCGACAACAAGTGCGCGTATGAGGACAGAAAGATAACAAGAGAAGCGGATTAGTGGGCGACAACGGATGGATAAGTGTTTTGGTAAATTTACTAGGCTCATTAACGACAAGGGATTAAAGATAACTTTTGAGATGTTTATGTAAACAATAATAATTTTTATGGGCGATTACTAAAAGTCTCTAGTGAGACCAATCTGAGCCGCAAAATATCTTAACGCTTTCTACTCGTAGGAGGCTTAATATGCCAACATTTTTCATATGTATTGTGATCAAAAAATACTTTGCCCATTGCCCGTACAAACGAAACTACAATAGCGTTTTGAATGGGCTTTTAAATTTTTTTTACGAAAAACCCCCTCCCTCCTCTGTCAAATGATGATATTTTCGTTCTCCCCATTTTATATTCCCTGAATTCAATTATGTAATGGTTGGTTGTTTGGTGTGGAAGTTAGTGTGCATGAGGTCGTGGGTTCGAATCCCTCCGTGAGTGGATTCAGTTATGATGGTTTTCGAATTTACGACCCATGTGACGAACTATTTTCTTAGATGTTAAATGAATACTTATTTATAAATAAATAACTCTGCAGAGCATGCTGTTGATCTCAACACCTCTAGATAAAAAGGCATCTAAAAGCTTGGAAATTGGATGCCACTGACACTGCTGTTCAATTTTGATTTGTCGCGCAATTTACTTTTTTATTCAATTGACAAAATGAAAAACAAACAAATCTTACCTGTAATTTTCGGCTGACGTTTGCCCGGTGTCGATTGAATACCAGCCAATAATCTTTCCTCGAATGCGGCAGGCATCTTACAATCAACAACTTGTTGCAAGAACATTTTCTCCGGACTGGAAGCAGGCGATGAATTGGCACGAGCCGCTCGTTCGTCCATCAACAAATCCATTTCGGATGGTTCATCGAAACAGGCCGATTCACGTGCATGCGCCGCGCGACTTAGCGTGTAAACTTCGGGGATGAATTCGGTAAAGGCGACTCGTTCCCAGATGAATTGTCCATGCTTTCCCATTGGATAGCCATTGCGAAAATCAAATCCCCATTTTTTGGTAGCAACGTCCTGATGACGTTCGATCTCGTTGTCAAAGGCCCTGCGAAATGAAAGAATGAAACATAAATTAAAGATATAATCAAATTGGTAGGTTATTTCTGGAAAATCTGATAAAGCCAGGAATTTTGAACATAAATTTGGCCAATCATTGGAAAAATTAGGAGAAACCTGATTAGTTAGCAAGAGCCTTGCATTCGTGGTTCTAAACAAGGCTCCAAAAGGGTCTTAATAACAATACACTTAACAGAAAAAACGCCGGTGACAAAATTGTAGCTCCTCTTCTGATACCCAAAAATATAAGCTAAAAATCTCTATTTATGCCGGCGCACCTAAGAGAACTACGAAGGCTGAAATATTACAATGAAGGCATTTTCAAAAATTTCCGGGAATATCTCTATAGTGGTAACGTTTATTGAAAATTTAGTTATGTTTAAATAATAGCTTTATTAGTTGTGTCTAAAAAACCACGCTAGAATTTCATTTTTTTTATTTTTATTTTTTTAACTTCCTGTCAGTTGAATTGGGTGCCGCATCGAGGTAGTGCTACCTCCCATGTGAAATATTTTTGTTGCTCATAAACTCGAAGGCTTGCTATTGGACCAATAATTTCACGATAATACCGCCGCGCTGCCAAGAATGCCTATTTTATTATCAAAAATACCACTGACAAAATCATTGTCGCCCTGGCCTGGAAGTGGATGTATGCTAAAGAATAAAAACCTACAGAAACAACGAAGTCCCCGTCAACCTCTTTTTCTAAATGTTCCTTAGCGAATTGTTCTCCCCGTAAAAATTCTTTTCAGACTATTTGCTTGAATCGAGAAATGAACATGTCGGCGTTTCTATCATCGTAGAGTGACGATGGAAACATACCGCTCGAGGACGTACCAAATTACATGACGGGTATCGTTCTCGGCAGGTGAGATGCTTCAACCGGCATTCTTCGATAATATAAATGTTGATATGCAAATTCCATTCCCGATACAGTAAAATTTTCAGTACAACTAAAGCAAATGGCGGCGAACAACAGAACAAACAAATTGTTTTGAAATCTACAGGGAATTAAATCATAAAAAAGAATTCAGTTATAGACCGAAGAAAAGTAGCAGTAGATAGGAAATTTTGTGATGTCCGACAAATTCGATTACAATATCACCAAAAATATGACACTGACAAATCAAAAGAAAAATCGTGACTGCATACTTAGCATTTTAAGCTCGCCAAAGCTAGGTTAGACTAAGCATAAGGGCCATCTGGTGGCTTCAATTACCACTGAGCAAGCGACAATGCTGCTAACTATCGCATCACAGACCATAGCGGCTGTGCAGGGAATCCTTGCGCGGATGCTTTGGCTTATTCTGATGTTAAAGAAGCAACACATCTCTGTGAGTAATGTGTGAAGCTTCTCAACAGCTCTTACCCAACGAAATCAGAGCTTCCATAATCGGTGAGACCACTGCTTAATGGACGCTACAAAAAATCGGAAGACAAAAAGCGAAGTGAATATCCAGTTCCTCCCAGCAAATTTTAATACCCGTCTTTCTTGGATCCAATTAATGTAGAGCAGACAGTACAGTAATCGATCCACTAGCTAGCCCCACCCCTATTTTATTGCCCAAAGATTGTGGCGCCAAAGTTTGATTGTAATAACTTTTGACACGAACAAATCATGCCTTCTGTTTCCTACAAACCCAGAAAATTCAGTTTGCGTTTTTCGTTAATAAATTTTCAGTTTTCCTCTCGTACGAAGAAAAGCCTAAAGCTTTGGAGCTTTGAGCTTTCCACTGCACGGACCCTAAGCATTGCCTAAGAATTATTCCGAAGCGCGAAACATTACTCCACATAGTGAGCACTGTATGAAAAACTTCTTTTGTATAAACGTTCAAAAAATTGGAAACTAGTCTAAACTGAATAGGGCCCACTGCAACATTCTCACCTTACCGTGCTTTCCAGACATTTATCATTGGCGCAAGTGACTGTAATGAGTACCGTTAGATTCGCCAAGTCTTATTGACGATTATCAAGAACACAGAGGTGGGGATGACTTAAAAACGTGTCTATATGTACTTTTTGAAACACAAGGCATAAAATGGACCAATTTTATTTTTCAGTATTTCTATTTATGCTTGGTGTTTTACGCAATTTCCTTAATTTTAAAGTTTGTTTTTGTAAAATCAACATGTAACTTGTATCATTTGTCATTTTGAATAATGATATCGTTGTCAGAATCATTGAAATGAGCGTTTCTCAGTTTTACAGTTGTGATCTTTGTTAGAGGCTGTCCTCTTCCCTTGCAACTGGTATTCGAAAATCACCGCTGGTGGCAAGGTAACGTTGCGAAGTATAGTCGAGTGCCCACAGTTCAGCGCTTGCTACAGGCCATTTCCACGAAGACGAACGCCTGTAGCGAGCACTGAACTGTGGGCACTCAACTATACTTCGCAACGTTACCTTCCCGTCAGCGATTAGACTACACTGTTCCTAAATAGGTTTTTGGTAGGAACCACTGTAGCTTGATTTCATCTAGTTACTGAATTTTCGAAGAAATACAGAAGGGGCTAGAGGGGACTATTATAGTTAAGTTGGCAGCGAGACAAACCTTTCGGGGCGATATGAAATCCGCAATGAAAAATGTTCACCCTCTTACGATAGCCAATTTTGCGATTTTCGTAACCGTGCCTAAGGTCACACACACACTGAAAATCCATGGATTCTGAATACAACGAAAAAAAAGCTGACAAGTTTTCACTTTTTTACATGGAATTTCGTCGGATGCGGAATTAATGGATTATCCATGTGGGTGCGACCTAAGAAAATTTCCATCTGCAACGGCATAAAAATGCCAAGTGGAAACCGGAAAAGAGGTGCATACAACAAAATCTCCAAATGAAGAAGAATCCCCTAATATTAAATCCTCAGACATTTTACATTGAATTTATGTTTTTCCCTCTGGGCGTTGGGGACAAACGTTGATAAACGGAATCAAATGTCCCATATGAAGTGATTCGGAAGATGGACCACGTCACGTGTACAAATAGAAAGGTTTGCCTTGCTCTTTCAACTTGAGAATGCTGTGCGGGTCACGATGCAAGAAAAATATGCCGCGACGAATCAAATGATGTGGTTTCTGACCGATGACTTTTTCTAAACGATCGATCAGTTCCTGGTCGACTTTTGATGAGCCGAAATGTTTTATGAGTTTGTCATTATCCACTCCGGTTGACGATGTGATTGTAACATTCCACGGAGCAAAGTTTTTTTTTATTGGGTTGTGGCGATTTATAAATTCATCAATTTTGGGGGCTGAAGTAAGGAGCAACCAAAAAATTAGACTCTAGTGTGCTGTTAGTAATCCCAACGCGTCAAGGGACCAGAGAATTGAACATTTTGTTCAATTAGACCAACCAACATGTTCCAGGATTTTTTCTATAGCACTGGATTCCTGCCAAATTTTAAATAAAGGTTGATTCAAATTGACTACTAGAACCTTTTTCTAAGCATAAATGTAATTTGGTCCATAGAATACTTACCTCTTGTGATCCACACTATTTGTGGGCCCGAACAGATCCTTTTTGATTTGATTGACTTTCCTATTCGTAGGCAAATTGCGTCGTATCGCCGCTGGCGATCGCAATGTGTACAGCTCACTCAGCATAATTGGTGGTAAAACACGGGCACTCATTTTGCTTACAACCTTGAAACAATCGTAGCGCACAAGAACAGCAAGTTTTCTGTCCAGAAATAAAAATTTACACTGTGGTGGCGATGGTCACTGCGGTTCCAATTGTCTAATTGCGAAATTCCATTCGACATTCACCTTGGATTCGCTTTCTTTAGCAAAACAATTTTCACACCACGGAATTGTATTGGTTTGTCCGATTGCCGATTCAACTTCTTGCCTCAGCAAATTTTTCGACTAATTCGTATTTTTCAATGTTTCCACAAACGTAAATAGTAAATAGACACAACACTGGGGGAGTATGGAAGTTCAAGAAGCCGTGTGAGGTTATGTTTACAATTCCACCAATTTTTGTCGAATTTGCACAATAT
The DNA here is from genome assembly GCA_949715475.1 of Microchrysa polita. NCBI lineage: Eukaryota > Metazoa > Arthropoda > Insecta > Diptera > Stratiomyidae > Microchrysa > Microchrysa polita. The sequence goes on along the minus strand of OX454415.1, from coordinate 123,640,569 downwards.
TTTCATAAATTTCATAAAATACTGCACACGGATATCTTTTTTGAACTAGTCTGAACAAAATTTTGTAAAATTCAACCAACAAAATGTAAAATTTCCACACAAAATTCACTTTTTATCAAACAACTCAAACTCTCTCGGCATAGACAAAATGTCGGAAACGTCACTTTGTGTGAACACTCGGGTGAAATCTTTTAGGTTTTTATACACGGGCGGCACTTAGTCTTTTCCCCTGCAATTGTATATTATCCAAATAAAATTTTTTCGCGCACAAATTAACATGGAAAAAACTACAAAATGTTGCAAAAATTTCTTTTGCGCAACGCTCGTAGGAACTACTTCGTTCGTCCACTTTCAAATCTTCTCGACGACTGAATGACAGCCGAATATGTTTCGGTGACTCGCCCAACCGACCAACGTCAACCGAAAACCCAAGCCGACACGAATTCAGTCGATATGGACGAAACCATTTCAAATGTCAAGCGGGGTTGTCCGCTATTGTGTGCAGAGCAGGGGGTAGCTCGCGTAGTTGCTGGCTCATATCAGAACACGGTCGTTTTGTTTTGGATTTTCAAAATGTACGGTACACCGAGCGTTGCGGAGGACGGCAAAGCAAACCAACAACAAGAAGATACGAAGAGAGCTCGTCAGCGTGGTAAAGTATTGATGTTGATAGCGTCTCTGGTACGTATTTTTTGTTGTTGTAATGATGTTGATGTTTTTTGGCTTTGGTTGTTAGTCAAGAGGACGGACGGGGTCGAGGAACGAACGACGAAGATGAGTTGATTTGGCTACCGGTTTGATAAGAGCAGTGGCGTAGGGCGTTCTTTGAATGTTTTCATCGTTCTTTGAATGTTTTCATCAAAATCAAGCATAACAAAGTTTTGGAAAGTTTGCATTCGCCGTTGGGCAATTTAAAAAAGGAAAATTTGAATTCCGAAATGGTGGAAGTATCTGAATCAAGTAGGTAAAAATTAATTTTCAGTAGAATAGGGTTGTGATTGGGTTGGTAGTGCAATTTGGACTCGATTTTTATAAATTCCAAAATTGTAATATTAGCTGCGGGCACGATTTCAGTATCTGCGGCGCCACGGCGATTAATTATTTTGTTTGTGAATTTTGAAAAATTGATTCTAGTTTCAAAAAAAATTCATAAAATATTTTTTGCCGGAAAAACGGTCGAAGTAAATCAATTCCGACTAAGAAGAAGAACCCAAATTTTCTAAATCGAATTTCGACACTCCGACACTCAAGATGGCAGTGGTTCTTAGCGCCTGTGGTTGTTTCTATTGCTATTGTTGTAATACGTGTTACTTGGGGTTCTTAGCGACAGTTTTATCAGCTGATAATCTGGCTTGTATATCTAGATGGCGTTGTCCTGTGCACCGAAGGTGCGCGCACTAACAGCTAGACCAGCCAGACTACTATTTTTTTTTACAATTCTTGCACGCAAATATATTTCGGCTTTTCATATTTTGTATTAACATCTTTGCCAAATTGGTAAAACTTACTATTCTAGTGGGACTGATTAAAATTAAAACGTCAATTTGATGGCATCGAACACTTTCCCCAATGTGTAAAGCGGAAATATCCCCATTTTCTTCTCAAATTACTTAAGTGGCTTCATAGAAAAGTCAAACTTTGACATTGAATATATGGAGAATCGTTACGATTTCGCGAAAAAGGAGGCCAATGTTAATGAAATGGCATCATCAAAATTTGGCGTCGCAGATACTGAAATCTCCCCTAGCTTAAGCTGACCAGACGTGCAGCATTTTGCTGTACAGTACAGCATTTTGACCTGTCGTACAGCATTGGGAAATGTACAGCATCCCCACACAATGAAACCTAATTAATTACATCAGGGGTCGACAGAGGCACTTCACACTGTAGCAATCATATAGTACCACGAAACCGATAAAACATCCTTAAAGTATTTTCCGGAAAGCTTCTATCATCATTATGGAATAAATTTAAAGATGGTGGTATAAAACTTCGATAAAACTGTCTCTAAACGTTAACCTAAAAAGATACTTCTTTAAATACTCCACTCTTGTGTTTATTGGATGATACAGCACACACATGCAATAGTTTCTCTAAGTTAACTCACACATATGCATATATTCTTCTATATCACAGTCGGTGTCATTTTTATAGTGTGACATTCGTATGGTCATCCAATAAATTGTTCACCGTAGTTTTATAAGGATGGACTTTGTGATTTTTTAATGAATTGACACTTGTGCTTTGAAATAAATAATTACTACATTAGAAATCCTTGAAATCTTGCATGAAACCCACACGTATGCACTCATTGTTATCTTCGAAACCAATTAGGGTGATCTCTGCGCAGAAATTGACTTTATTTTATTGATAAATGTACAGATTTAGAGTGATCAGAAGATTCGATAAAGAATTGTCAAGCATTCTATAGAATCTATAGAAGCAACTATCCATTTGTAGTGTTTACGAGTAATGCTGACTATATGTGAGGTTGGCTGAGTGGTAGCGTGTAGGACGGGCAATCAACAGACACGGGTTCGATACCAGCTGCGGATTTTTTTTTCTATTTTTTTTTTTGCAAATTCGTTCAATGACGCAAAATGATGATATAAAGCAAATGACCTACGCCTTTTTTGAAGTATAATTTAGTGCTACAATATGGTTCTATTGGATTAAAAAACGGCGCCAAATGCCATTATTGGACTGTTATTCAGTGGTTATACCCTGTAAAGTGCCCCTATTAATGTTAGAAGAGAATATTTTACGAAGTATTATAGGGATGAAATTGTTACTTGGGTAGTGTGCTTTAATGACTCAAAACATGTTCAATCTATCACACAAAATAAAAAAAAAACAATATTTACCGTTATCTGCTGTAAATATATAGCCCTGAATGACCATGGTAAAAGTCATAGCCAATCTCCGCTCTATAAAAAAAATCGAAATTTAAACCTCCATTGCCCTTGATACCACCTATGGAGTTTTATTGGTCTTGGGTCGCATCTTTGAATGCCTGTAACTTTCGAAGCGGACGGACTCTGAAATTTTCAGCAAAATGTGCGCCCCAAAATCCTGTACATCCCCGCTCTAAATTTTTTTTTCGAAAAATACACCCCCATTGCCTTATTGGTCTTGAGTCGCGTCTTTGACGATTGTAACTTTCGAAAAGCTTTGAGCTGGAGCTGGCTATCGAGATCCCGGTGCTTGGTTCTAAAACTCCAGCTCGTCTTTCATTTGTAGAGCTACTTATAATTTCAAGGTCCTACGTATCAGCGTTCATAAGTTACAGCGGCCCAAACTTTAGTCTTGTGTTTTCTAATTGAATATTGTCCACAACTCGGAAATTCGTGAGCGCAGACTTGCAGAGCAACGTACTGCCCATATTTGGTGGAAATTTCAAGGGGAACATTGAGGCCTTTAGGCAAAGCCATCTATATTTCAAAGCCCGGAACCAGAACCCGCTCATATACTTTTGCGGCAGATCATAGGCTCGATTAGTTGGAAAATTTACATTGCGGTAAAGGCAAATCTGTAGTCTGGCTGGTCTAGCGGTTAGTGTGCCACCGAAGGTGTGCACAGGGTCATGAGTTCACATATTATCACATCACATATTTCCCAAGATATCGGCTACGGCTCAATTCTGTTTACAGAAATAAAGGTAGGATAATATGAGGCAGGGACGTAGCCAGTATTTTGTTTCGGGAGGGGTCCGAGAGTCAGTTTCAGAAATTTTGACATTACTCGAAATTAGAATGTTATTAACTGTGGAAACTATTCTTGGCGTTGCCCCATTGCCCGTCTCCCACTGTTCATGTAAAATTTATTATCGATGGGTCATGGTACCAGTACGAAGCAGCAAGCCTAGGGCCACCTAAACAATCGTAATATACGACAATTTCTCCCTTTATAAGGTTTACCGAAACTCTATTGCGCATGGGTATAAATTTACCTTACTTAAAAAATTAAAGCATTACTGACTGTTGTTTGAGTGAAGAAGTATGCAAAGTATGCTTGGACTCGCGTATTCAGTGCCCGCGTGTCGTGCCGCTTTTGCCTTCCTATGCACAGCTCTGAGAAAAGCAACTTTATTGTTACATGCAAATATTCTATTTCAAATTCATGTATGTCGTACGAAATTTCTGAAAACTGTATTCCGCAAGTATATGTGTACAGCATTGGGCCTTCGAAAGTCTGGTCACCTTACCAGGGATTTGGAGCGCCACTTTTTTTCGCTCCGCTCCGCTCCCGCTCCGACAAATTTGAAACCGCTCCGCTCCGACTAAAATTTGTTCGCTCCGCTCCGCTCCATTACAAAAATACAACAAAACTTCATTATTCTTGGTAAATATTTATTATTTTTCGCGAATTCATCAATTCAACTTATATAAATATAAAAATATAATGAACGTATCGCTTATAATCAACTAGCTTTGACGGCACCTAGCCATTCCAGATCCATTGCCTTGACAAATTTAGCGTCACACACACTACTGACAGTTTTTTCGGGTGCTGACCACGAATCCGGAGATTCCAACCAAAACTTCCTTGCCCAAAAGGGTCAAAATCGCGATAAATCTCAATATTTTTGATGTTTTTCCGTTTTTTTGCCCCTAACAGTTTCAGAATTATAAACCAAAAAACGGGAAAACTCAGAAAATTTTAGGGATTTCACGATTTTGGCCTTCCATACAGCGAAAATTTTTGTGCGAAGCTCCGGACCCGAGCTCAGGACCCCAAAAAAACATAGAAAAAATAGTTTCTCCACCATATTTTGCAGTCCTAAATCAAGTATTAACTTGCGTACGTCGGTAATGCAACCAAAGAAAATTACCGTTTATTCTACGATCAATTAGAAAGTTTTTGGCGATTCTACACTGAAAAAATCATTAACTAAAAACAAGAAACAAATACAACAAAAAAACAGCCAAGGAATAATTTTTCTTGATTTAAGATGTATTTTCTTGTTCCAAGAAATATTTTTCTTAATATGAGATGTATTTTCTTATTTCAAGAAAATAAATAAATCAGCATTATTTTAAGCAGACTTTTCTTGGAACAAGAAAATAAATCTTAAATCAGGAAAAATTATTTCTTGGTTGTTTTTGTTGTATTTTTTTCTTGTTTTTAGCAAATTATTTTATCAGTGAAACAAAAAAAAATCTCCACCACATTTGCAATCTCATGTGCCTGCTACTACCAATATTACACAATTAGGCCAGTCATTTTATGATTTTAGGTCACAAAAAATAGCTCGGCTCTGGTTTTTTGGGATATTGTTAGGGTGGATACCAGTAGTGTACCATCAATTCTGCAACTTCGAAAAACATGTGCTAACCCGCCGTGACCCCAAAAAACCTCTAAATTTTCGGACTTTTTTCATATGTATTTGTAATTTCTAAAAGGTGCTTCCTAAAAGAAAGTCGTCTACAGGATTTTTAAAGCTAACAAAACCTTCTTTAATTTGAGTTCACCTCCAGATGTGTAGGTGCAAAGGATCTCAAGATACATCACTTTAAACATTGTTTTTTGTAAAAAAAAGTTCGAAATTGTAATTTTAGTCATCTTCCGAGCTAAATATCGGCTTAAATGCGCATTCTACGGAGAAAGTCATGTGACACGAAGTTATAAACCAGTTACTTAGTTGTATATATGCCGGAACGAATGGAATCGGACCATGGGGTCCCTAAACATTAGGTTCTTCTAAGAAAATTTGTGTTCTTTATGTACCAATATTAACCAAACTTCACCCAAGTGTGTTTCTGGTTAAGCCTCAAAAGATATCTAGGAACGGATGAAATCGGAACACTACGTCATAGCTGTATAGCTGTCATACAAACAAACCCCTGGAAAGTATGTTCTTCTAAGAAAAACTTTTTTCTGTATGAACCAATCTTAACCAAACATCACCCAAAATGTGTTCCTAGTAAAGCCTCAAAACATATCTAGGAATGGATGGAATTGGAACATTACGTCATAGGGCTATCATACAAACCAACCCCTATATATTAGGTTCTTGTAAGAATTTTAACCAAAATTCATCCAACCTTGTTCCTGGATTAGCCTCAACGCATCCAGGAACAGATGGAAACGGAGCACGTCATAGAGTACGTCGTATTACAATTTCGGACTTTTTTTTTGCAAAAAAAAAACATCTTTTATAATGCTGTATCTTGGGATCCTTTGTACCTACAAAGCTGGGGTTGCACTCAAATTAAAAAGATTTTGTTAGCTTTAAAAATGAAGTGGACGACTTTCTTGTAGGAAGCACCTTTTAAAAATTACAAACCGAAATAGGAAAAAGTCCGAAAATTTTGAGGTTTTTTGAGGGTCACGGGGTTAGCACAGGTTTTTCGAAGTTGCAAACTTGGTGGTACACTGCTGGTATCTATCCTATCAATATCCCAAAAAACCAGAGCCGAGCTATTTTTTGCTACCTAACGCCTTATATTTCGGTTTATTGACTGGCCTAAATCAATTCATATGAATGACTACGGCAGTAACAGTGTGAACTAGAAAGACATTAGATAAAGCTTGTGTCGTTTTTTCGTTAAACTTTGTCACTCAGAATTGTTTTAATGGATTTGTTGTAATTGTTTAGGTTTCGAATTTCTAATTATAACGGTGGCTGCGATTGGGTCGGATTACCCGGAGTTTCGGCTTAGCGAGGTGCTACTATACATATAATACTGACTTGCAAGGAAGAATGCATTAAGACGATTTGATGTTGGAAGAAGATCTCGGGCAAAAGTGGAATCGGGATATTTTCCGCTGCGAATTTTTGAATAAAAATATGTATGTCGGAAGCGCTGGGCAATTTCGTAAACTAAAATCCGAAAATGGTTCCAAAATTGTTTTCAGCCATTTTCTATATTAATTTTCGATTCCCCGGTAATTGGATAATTTTCGCGTGAAAATCGGGTAATCGAAAATTACTACTACCTAAAATGGCAGAGACAAATTGTGGTACCATTTTCAGATTCTAGCTTATGAAAGTCTTCAGCATTTCCTGCAAATTCAACAACAGTGAATATGCATTTTCATATAAAATATTGCAACAAAAGAAAATCTTTTTCGCTTTCACCCGAGGTTTATCGGTCTTAACAGAGATATCAGTTTTAACACCCGTGCTTTTTCTAGGTAAATCTAGTAGGCTAAGTAAACTGGAGCCTACGGTGGCAGATTTTAGAGCCCGGAAAGCTGCAAGCAAATATTTGTTGAAGTTATTCACGCCGCGCAACACTGAGCTCAAAATGAATATTTTTCAATACCAGATAAAATTGCCAACCATTTTGCTTGAAATATACAATTTTCAAGACCAATTCACCTTTTTCTCAACACAAATTAACTACACATTAAACGAAATTAACGATTTCATAAAGGAAATTTACACTTAACAAATCAAGTTAACAATTTCGCAAATGAAATTAGCGCTTTAACAAGTCAAATTAATCATTCAGCAAATCACCTGTCATTGCAAAATCATTAATTTGTCATGTAAAAGCGTTAATTTTATTTACGAAATTGCTAATTTGACTTCTTAAAGCGTTAATTTAAAATGCGAAATCATTAATTTCAATTGATTAACTATACATCATTGTGTCGAGAGAAAAAAGTGAATTTCTTTTGAAAATGGTATATTTCAAGCATAATTGTAGAAGAGGAAGTTTGCATCGATTACAAATCACAACAAATTTAAAAAAAAATTTATTTTATTTTACCCTAGATGGGACTCGAACCCACAATCCCCGGCTATGTAGGCCACTGGGGCGATAGGAATAGGCGTACTTAAGATGCATTTTTAACGAACAATAATGACAGAATACAGAGCACTATGAATTCAATTATGTATTTCCGTTATAATGAAAAATACAAGGCTCAGTAAAAAAAAATACCGGCGTACAGAGGGCTGCGCCCGCAATACGAGGGTTTCTCAGAATTTTAATGCGTAGTGAATATTTTTTGTACATATATTTTATAAGCAATAAATAAGAATCGTGCTTTGTATGTTAAATGTAAAAGATGAGGAAATTTAAAAAATTTGACGGAGATCTATAAACCGATACTGATCGTCATATTTCTGTAAATATGACATTTTCTACCAACCGAACACCCAAAGGTTGAGGTTAAAGATACCTACATCTCGGAACATCAGACCTGAGTCTTTATTTAGTTCTCAATGCAATCAATCGAGTAGGATGAGAATATTAATTGTTGTTGTTTCATTGTAAATTTCTACCATATTTTATCTCTCTTGGCTTTATATCATTCCTAATACCCTCTAATTCTCTCTTGCTTTACAGTCGAGGAATTAATAAATTCATTGATAATGATAATTTAATTGTTATTAATACAGAAGATATTCCTTATCTTTGCTTGCAAACAAAATGTTTCTTGTTGGTTTAAAAAAAATCCAGCCGATAACGCTTTACCCCAGATGGGACTCGAACCCACAATCCCCGGCTTAGGAGGCCGATGCCTTATCCATTAGGCCACTGGGGCGATAGATACGAAGTGTTTAAAATTTAAATAGCAGGCAAATATAAGTTCGAACACGATTGTTATTAAATGAAGTGCAATTATCAATTGAATGGCTAAAAATTAAATTATTGAAATTGACCAGGTCTATGAAATTTCATTTGCGATTGATCTTATCTGTGAAAAATGACACAAGTTGCAGTAAACTGCTTTAAAAATAACTTTCATACCGAATTATTGTAATAAATTACCAAATGCATAGCGTTAAACGTACTCCTCGTTTTAATGAAATTAATCGAGTGTAATTTGTAAAAGTAATTAACGTAATACGAGTATCATGGCGTGAATTATGCGATTTTAATATTTTTGTCTTTTCTTCACTTCCCCTCTTGAAGATAACATTTCACAATTCCATATACAATTACACCCCAAAGTAAACTCTTTTCAAAGGATTATCACTAAAAAACGTACGTCGTACGTTCTATTGTAAAAAATCATATTTCGACAAAAATTTTTAAATAATGTCAAAAATTGTCTTTTTTCTTCTTCCACTAAATTGGAAAAATTGCCATAAAAATTCCGGTTATAAATTCTTAAGATGGTCATTAAACTGTCCTGGAGGCATTGTGACACGGCAATTTTACTGTTTATTTTGTAAAAAAAAGATTCAAAACTGCACAACGTGTCGTCGCGATGAAGACCCGCATACGAGTATAGACAAACACTGCCCGCTTGCAAGGACATACAATCCATGCGCAATTCATTCAAGTCATGATAATTTTTATGTGTTTTCGAAAAATATTAAAAATGCTCGCACATATTCCTGTGCAATTGTTGTGAAATCAACCCTAAACAATTAAAATGAAAGATAATGGTTCACATTGACAAAAAAAAGGAAATGGGAGACTGGCTTTTCAAACAATACTCTCGTAAGGATTAGGGTTGGCTTCCGTTGTGTTCGGTGTATACGTTGGGAACAACTCGGCCAAGGTATACTTACTTCTTGGAGTGACAATGAACACCAGCGGTTTTCACACTGCCAACACTTCAGAAATTGTGTGCAATTGAAGTGATTTCTTGTGACAGATATTTGTCATAAATAAGTTTGTTATGGATTTGTTGATAGTTTCTTGAGAGAATTTTGATGGTTAAAATTTTTAGAATGTGAAGCCTTTATGAAAAGATGAGTCCTTGATGGCGAAAAAAACTGAATTGGTATCGTCGTAATTTTAGACAAGTGATATGAATTCGTATTTGCGATATCCTGCATGGAGGTTCTTCCGGCATCAAAGGTCATCATAAACCCGCTCACTGTCTTGAAATACTACATATCCTTTGAGATAACATTGCAATTTTTTTTAAGTCTTCGGTGACATAGCCCTCATATTTAGTAAAGGCGTCTGAGCAATAAAATTTAACATTTTATGTGCCGAAACAAAAATATTAATTTTCTTGTTCTTCGCTCAAGGGAAATCACTTCTGTTATCCTTCGATCGGAAGGGGTAATCAATACCAATCCCGGCAAGGAATTGATGTGATAGATTCACTGAAATTATTATTTCCCGAGCTACGGGCTTCACAATGCCTGCAACAATGACAATGTTTATGTCGCATACAATGATACAGCCATGATCTTTCGCACTGCATAAAAATGCATGATGCATCGTAGATCCTTCATAACCCTTTTGCATTTTTTTGCATGAATAATTTTCGATTTGTCGCCGAAATCAATCAATTGCCGTTTTTGTGATGAAAATATCAACTCTCTGTTCACCAGTCAACTCGGTATAATTTATAGCATCGGATTTGCATCCCTATTGCATTGCAACACTATTAACATGTCTTTTTATTGGCCATAACAAATTTCATAAAAGGATTTCGGAAGATTTCGAATTCATACCCTACGGACGGACAGTTTTGCTAAGTATTTATGCATGTTGCAATACGTAATCACATCTTTCGGCAATGTTGGTAACAGTCAAGGATCACAGGATGCTGCTGTTGCATAATAGCATTAGACGGTCATAAATGCATCGTTTGCATCTTTTCATTGACGACGACACCATTATAATCTTTTATTGTTTCCAAATAGGATTTCAGATTGCGTAACTGACAAAAATCCAAAGACGAAGAAATTTTTATGGTTAACGGATAAAAATGTTCTCATCATCGAATTAAATCATACGTAGGACTATGGTTTTTGTGGTTTCTCTTTTTTTATGTGTTTCAGTCTTACGATCATCGAGTTGTATAGTTTCGAACCAATGAAACGGGATACTTTGGCTGTATCTTTTTGTCGAGGAAGAATAGTATCAGGTTACAATATGTGCAGTGGTTTTTATTTTGGGCATCTATGGATGTGGCTAAAGGATTGCATTTTGTTATAGAGCGTCTTCGAAAGGATTTTATTGTGTATGTATGCCAGAGAAGTTGAAAGAAGGCACTAGTCAATGGAGAATCATAATAAATATAATAATTACGCTTGAAAAGACACCTTCATAAAAATGTATTGCATCATTGCATAGTTGAACAATAGTTGGGGAATTTAAGAATATTCGAATGTCAGCGAAGTCTCAGCTCATGTTACCTGTCAAAAGAAATTAGTCATTTGGCTTAGACATAACTTTGGCAGTTCAATTATTTGTCAAGCGGAATAAAGCAAAAAAAATGTTTAAAGTTGAATGTTACTGACGACATGATGTTCTGTTGTAACGTATTTAATTAGGACATTTATTTAAGTTATGGAAGAAGAGTCGGTTATCCAAATTTATAGTATGAATATTTTTTGAGGCAAGCGACTTTCGGATAAAACCGTGCCTACCAAAAATGGGGAATTCATAGTCGTCACTTAAGGAATAAGGATTCCCTTTAGGAATAAGTATAAGGGAATGCATAACGTCACTTATATAAAGGCATTGCTGCATTTAATAAAATATTTTAATTCAGGAGCCCAATTATAACAACTGACAAATAAAATAAAATAAATATCTAGTTGTATCAAAATTAAATTTTATTTTTTAAGTATTAGAGGAGATTCACACTATGGACAGGATTTACTAAAACCACTAAATTAATCGAGTCAAAGCCCGCTTAGATTAAAGCGTGTGTCATTAAATTCAAAATGCGTCGTAGAATGTATACTTGCATTATTCAAATTGCAGTACAATATGGTACAACTGTTAACTAAATCTAGGATTTAGTAAGTCTTGTCGATAGTCTGAATCGCCCCTTAGACGATAATTTAGTCATTACGTGATTTCAGATTGCAAAATGTGGTGGAGAATTTTTTTTTGTTTTTTTTTTTTGGTGCTGAGTTTGAGTCCGGAACTTTCCACCAAAATTTCGTTGCGAAAATCTGTCAAAATTCACTTTTAATGTCAAAGTTAAGTCCATATTTTGTTACGATAAATTAAACTGACAAAGCTGAAAAAATTGGCCCGTTGCTTAAGCTTTCGAACGACATATGTATAAAAAGTTTCGCCGAAGTAAAAAAAAATCTACTAATTGCGTGTTAAAAGAGAAAAAAAAATGAATTATGGAAATTAATTAAGGTGGTTTAAACTTTGATTTTTTAAGGAAATAGAATTGATATTACCACGCATACATGAAGCGGTTTAATTTGAGGTGTAATTTCACATGAACACTTTGCATAGTTGTGGCCCTGGGATCTAAAAGGTAAATGGTGAGAGACGCTAAAATTGGTATTTTTTAAGCAAGTTTGTCCTCGGTGCCTGAAACTAGAAGAGAACATCGAACGTGTCTCCTTTGATTTATGATACCCAACATTCCTATTATCGATTAAAGCTAATGTATTCTCATTTTTAAACTTTACCGCTTTTTTTTTTTCAAAATAATTTTTAGACCTCTGTACACATACACACGGAGAATCCGAATCCATTTTTTGGATTGATTGATTTTGACAGAACGAAAATAAGAAAAAAAAATGGATTGATTGATTCGAAAATACCCTAAATTAATCTATTGGATATTTGTACTTCTGAAAGCTGTGTTTCTTATTGAATTTAAACGAATCATGATTATAGTTTTTCGTATAAGGTCATGCTCATCGACAAGAACCGCAAAAAAAGAAATTACATACTTCGTAGCGGTAAAAATTAGAGGAATAATTCGCAGGATATTTATCCGATAACACAACAACTGTAGGATCTACCGTAGGTGTATCGCGAACTGGTTGCGAGAAACCCTGTCTAATAGTATACAATGAAAATGAAAGTGTTTATAACCTTCAACTGTTGTGATAAAATTTGGGCGATATGGAAACGTTTGAGATCTGATATGTGCCGGGTGTCCTCGATTTTGACGGCCGAAACATTGAACTTGTTAGAAAAGTGTTAAAAAAGACGTTGAATCATCAACACGACGACGTTCAATACAGTTGCTTATAAAGCGTTGCTGGATGCGCCAGATTTTAAAAAACGACTTTTCAGTTGTCACCTTTATCTAACCAGAGCCCATTTTGTCCATCATTTCAACGTAAGGCTTGACATTCTCGAATGACAGGAATATAAAGAAAAAATATGAGCAGAAAATGTGGAAAGTTACACCGCCAACACTTCAAAAAATTACAAAACGAGCCCTAGACAGTGTACATTTTAACGGCATATTTGCTTTCCAGGAGAAATCCTCTCCTAATTTAAAAAAAATCCACAACGTATGGCACATTTTGCATTTATTAATTTTTTAGTTTTGAATCATTTCATTTAAAAGTATTAAGGGCTGAATTAAGACCGGGAGTAAAATTCTTCCCGCTGCGATTTTATCAATAAAAATGCATACTTAGGCTTCATTCAAACGGCGCGAAAACGGCTCGCAAGCTCCAGCCATACAAGTACATTGGCTTATATGGGAAGCTCACGACGAGCGAGAGCTGTGCCGCTGTCAAAACACAACTAGCGAGACGTGTTTTCACATATCGTGCACCACAACCCGCACATTCACGGCTCGCGAGCCGTGTTTTGATAGTGGCACGGCTCTCGCTTGCTATCGCTAGTCGTGAGCTTCCCATTTAAGCCAATGCATTTGTATGTCTCGAGCTTGCGAGCCGTTTTCGCGTCGTTTGAATGTACCCTTACTGTCGTGGAATATGTCACAAACGGTGGGGAATTCCATAAGCTACAACCCGAGAATAGCTCTCGCTTGCTATCGCTCGTCGTGAGCTTCCCATATAAGCCAATGCATTTATATGTCTGGAGCTTGCGAGCCGTTTTCGCGTCGTTTGAATGTACCCTTATAGCCAATACAGACTACGAACAAATCCTGGTGTAGATTAAATTAATCCAGTAAAAACTCTGGATACTAGATCGAACCATATGTCACTAAATTCAAAATGCATCGTAGAATGTACTTGCATTATTCAAATTGCAGTACAATATGGTACAACTGTCAACTAAATCAAGGATTTAGTAAATCTTGTCGATAGTCTGAATCGCCCCTTAGGCTAAATGCACACGACGCGAAAACGGCTCGCAAGCTCGACACATCCAAATGCATTGGCTCTTATGGGAAGCTCATGACGAGCGACAGCAAGCAAGAGCCATGCACAGTCAAAACACGGCTCGCGAGCCGTGAATTTGCGGATTGTGGTGCACGATATGTGAAAACACGTCTCGCTAGTTGTGATTTGACAGCGGCACGGCTCTCGCTGTCGTGAGCTTCCCAAAAGAGCCAATGCATTTCGATGTGTCGAGCTTGCGAACCGTTTTCGCGTCGTGTGCATGAAGCCTTACTGTCGTGGAATATGTCACAAACAGTGGGGAATTCCATAAGCTAAACCCGAGAATAGTTCCATAATTATTCTCGGCCATTTTATGTATTATTTTTCGATTCCCCTGTCATTTTACATTTGACGATGAAATAACCGTGGAATCGGAAAAAATACATAAAATGGCCGAGAAAATTTATGGAACTGTTTTCGGATTGTAGCTTATGGAATTCCCCAGCATTCCTCACATATTCCACGACAGTAAGAATTCATTTTCATTGAAAAAATTGCAGCGGACAAAAATTTCTATGTCAGTACTATAGGCTTCATAGCAAGGAAGGTTCTTTGTATGCACTATTTTTCACTGATTCCGTTATTATTATTGTTGAAATTATATTCACTATTATCAGCTTTATGTGATGTCCTTTATTCTTTGAAAATACAATCAACGTTTCGCCGTATAATTACCGGCATCTTCAGGATTCTGAATATTGAATTTAAGTATGATTAATTACAAATAATATAATATTGTTTGTTAACAATTTTTCAAATTTCTGCATAACTAATACAACTTTATTATCTTATTCTGCTTTCAATACTATATAATGCCTGGCTATAAACGTAACATTTATATTGTAATGTCGCTGTCTTTCAGACATTATTGTTGTAAAATTGTTGTGAATATAACTACAATTTCGTATGCTAAAAAATTAAAAATTTCATACTTTTTATTTTTCAGAATTGACAATTTTATTTATCTTAGACACTTTTTATCTCAGAGGTATTATTTTATCCAATGAAATCGCTTTTTTATCTATTTGCCTAAAGCTGGAATCGAACCTGGTTCTCTTGCGTGCTAGTCTATCATCATTGCCATTGCGCCAGAAAGGAAATACTTCTCATGTTCTCTAAATTTGAAGTACTTCACATTCACATGCATTGTGCGTGAAGATTGTCGGTCGCAAGATTGATTCTCGATCATGCGATGTTTTATTTTTCTTTTTTTCATATGCCAAAAATTCAATTAACATATTCCCTTTATGCTATTTGTTTACGTTTAGCGCTGGGAAGCTTTGTACCCAATATAATTGCAAATATCAAAAAGATACTTTCGGTTCAAATTCTAATAATTGTGTTATGTATTAAAAGTAAGCTTTTCTGGTCATACGTGAAAAATATGAGATCGTCTTCCACTCATCCATCCATCCTTCAATTTGAGAACAAGACAGCAAACACTACGTAAGAAATATCGGAATTATTTGCCACTTACTTTGCTTCTACTTTTCGGCAAGCTAATTCCCCTTCTTATTCTTCTTCCTTGCCTAATGCATCAAACTCTCAGACCCACATTACAACTGAATATGTCCAACTTATTATTTCCTCCCTTAAGTCAAGCTCATCTTCTGGGACAGATGGTTTATCAAACAGTTTCTTAAAAAAAACCCGTGGTTCAATTTCTCTTCCGCTTTCTATTATTTTTAGCAAAAGTCTGAGTGAAGGGATTTTCCCGGAACAATGGAAGCTGTCATACATTGTTCCCATCCCCAAAAAGGGTGATGTCAATATGGCTGAAAACTATCGTCCTATTTCTCTTTTGCCTTCTTGTTCAAAGATTCTGGAACGAATTGTGTCGAATTATGTTACAGATAATTTTGGACATCTTATATGCCCAAATCAACAAAAATGTAAAAATAAGTCTACTGCAACAAATTTGGCTGAGTTCACTAATTTCGTAGCTAAATCCTTCGACAATCATCTTGACGTTCACGTAATATACACCGATTTCAGTAAGGCATTTGATACGGTGAATCATAGTATACTTATCAATAAGTTATCCTTACTTAATTTCCCCCCCCCCCCCCATCTTAATTTCTTGGATATCCTCTTATCTAGAAAATAGATCATCGAAAGTAATTTTTAATAATGAAATTTCCTCAGCTTTTCATCCTTCGTCAGGTGTACCTCAGGGCTCTATACTTGGTCCCCAACTTTTCTCCTTTTTCATTAATGATTTACCCTCTAAAATTATGAAGTCATCTTTAATCTACGCAGATGATTGCAAAATTTTCTCTTTGGTATCATGCATCAATGATTGTATTGCATTACAGAAAGATTTGGATGAATTATCACTATGGTGTTCCTCCAACGATTTACTGTTAAATGTTCCCAAATGTTCTGTTATGACTTATTCCTTAAAACCTTATCCTTTGACCTTTCCGTATTTAATTAATTCACATCCCCTCAAAAACGTTGATATCATGAAGGATCTTGGGGTAACATTCGATTCAAAACTTAAATTTTCTGAACATTACTATACGATATTGTCAGCAAAGGCTCTAAGCTTTCGGGTTTCGTTTTACGCCTGCCGTCCATTACCTGCTTCGAGCGGCGCGGCGCTCCCGCGTTTAAAGCTTTTCCGAATTTTAATGGCGTAACCAAGCAAAATATGGCGTAACTATGCAAAATAAACAAAAATTCCATTCAATACAATGGAAAAGCTTTCTGAATATTGTGTGTGCTTATACCTTTTACTAGTAAAAGCTTTTTTATCACATTTTGTGAAAGCTTTGCCGCTGGCGCGCCGCGCCGCTCAAGTTTACGCTTGCAGTGGAAGAGAGCCCTTAAGGTGTTGTCGCGATTTCAATTCCATAACTACTGCGATCAATTTATTTATTTCAATTGTTCGCAGTGTCCTGGAATACGCCTCGGTTGTCTGGTCTCCCACAACAATTACTTCTACTGGCGCTTTAGAAAGTGTACAACGTAAGTTTACCAGGTTCTTATTGTATAAATTCAATATTCCGTATAAACCGTATCCCGAACGACTGAAATATCTTAAGTTATTATCGCTACAGAAGCGGCGAACTTTGCTTGATGAATGCTTTCTTTTTAAAATTTGTCGTGGACTCTTACATTCGTCATTAACTTCTGATATACACTTCCGCGTCCCATCATATAACACAAGGTCCAATGCTATATTTAATCCTCCAACTGCAGAGCTCTCTGTATACATGAATTCTCTTTTACCTAGAATTATGCGCAAATACGATGAACTTCAGATTGGTCCTTTTCCCACTTCAATCTCAGTCTTTAAACGTAAATTGTTACTGAAACTTGATAGTGATGAGGATTTCATCTAGCTAATTTTATGTTGATTTTAATTCTTTTCTATATCTTAGTTATAATTATCTTTTTCTGTTTTTGTTTCTTGTTATTAATTCCTTTCTATTTTTTACTTCAGTATTTACCTTTTGCTTTCATATTATAATTAGTTAAATTGCGAATCTTTTAATGAATTTTTAATAACGTCTGTAGATTATTGTATTATTGGGATTTTAATCCTGTTCAATATTGTAATAAATAAATAAATAAATAAATGTTGTATTTGTAACAATAACGTTACTTTATAACAAAATTTTCCAAAGAACAATAATTGAGTCAAATTTTAAACAATAATGTTACAAAGACAACATTAAGGTTTTCAGGAGAACAAATTGTCCCAAAGGAAACCATCTAGTTAAGTTTCCAGCAAATTTTTAAGTTTAGACTCCACCAAAATGTTCACTTTTGTAACTACAGTAAAACTTCGTTATAACGCTCTTCTGGGGTCTAAGCCAAAAACCGCTATAACCGGGAAAACGCTATAGCCGGGAGGTCCAAGAAATACATATACTTCATAGACGCATACACCTTTTAGGTGACAACATTTATTTTTCGATTGATACATGGAATGAAATAGTAAGGAAATTGCTATCAATTGATTACTGGTTAAAAAAAAAACAGATATTTGTTTTTGTTTTAGACTGGCAACAGACTTCAGTAATACTGATGTATTCAATTTATTGAAAGATCCTTCCTCGATGTCCATGCTATAGGCAAAAATTGCTTGAATCTTCTTTATTGCAACTAAGACTACAAATGTTTTTGGCATGCTTGACGCCTCTTTCTTGTTTTCTTCGGTGTCGACGGATGCTGATGCAATTACGAGATCTTCAGTTATACTTTCAATTGTTGTTATGTCTTTCCCTTTTCCAGGAATTTTGACCTTGATGTGAATTTACGGAAGAACTTGTGCATCATGATTTTGTTTGTGATTATAACAATGTAAAGATAGACTACGTGCTCAATGAATTTGTCAACATAAATTGTTTTAAGAAAATGAGACTGGGAAAAGAGCGTTATAACCGGGAAATAGTAACGTTATAACGAATCGGAATTCCCTGTAATAAATGCTAATGGGACCGGGACCGAGAAAAAAGAGCGTTATAGCCGGGAAAGCGTTATATCCGGGAGCGTTATAACAAAGTTTTACTGTATAACCCATATTGTTGATTATTTAACCAAAATATAACCAAAAATCGGGTTGTAAATCTAACCAAGGTTATTTTGTGCTGCTTGGGCTATGTTGTGTCCTAAAGATAATAATCTATACTCGTAGGCATTATGAATGTCAAAATATACTCAAGCTCATACGATCTCAACGTCGGCATAACAATTCAAACAGTTCTCGTGTGTACATATTTCTTTTCAATGATGAAAATGAAAAAAAAAACAGGTTACTACGTACTGATACTGACAGCAGATAATGGAAAAGACCTCGGACATCCTATCAACTTTTTTTTGACAACACAAAAAGTATGAATCAGAACTCAACATTGCACTTTGACTTTAGTCATTAGTTGGATATTGATATACATAATCGATTACTTGTACGAAATTATTTACATTTCGATAAGCATTCGGTACTATCTCTGCGAGTAGGTAGGTATACGAGTACATTGAAATCGTAAATCAGTCTCCCAGCAGAATTTTGAAATCTGCTGAATAGAAATTGTGGTGTTTTACGGATACTATTACTACTACTACTTAACCACATCTAAAAGTGAACTGTCGAATAGAACATAAATTGACATTCGGCTACAAAATTCAGTAAAATTGTTGGTTCTACATTATGTAACGGATGGCCAAACATCTATCTGTCAGATCACATTCCAGTTCAAAGATTACAATGCATTTGATTTTCATCCGTTCGTGAACTATGCTCCCACGAAGAACCCTAAGCGGTCAAAAAATTCAAATCTTACCACCGTGAAACGAATGACATGCTAAAATAAGAAAACACTCCATAAATGAATGCTCATCGCATAACCGCACAACGATCCGTTTCTATTAACATTCTTTTCCTATTGTAACGCTAATGTAATCAAATCATAAAATCAACTTTTATTAACCCTCAAAATCAAAATTCTTGTACATACATACAAAAAATATTCACTTTCTTCTATTCACCAAACAATCTTCGATTTGGCCTAACAAAACGCAAGACATCAATCAAAATCAGTCATGGTGTGCCGGAGAAAGGATTCATAATGTACCGCAAAAGGCATGAAAAAATGAAAACAAGTTTGAAATTAAGACAAGAAAAATGCATGTTGCATTCTGGATGCCAGCTCGGATTTTGCCACGTAAAATAATAATAATAGTGAGATCAATCACACAAGTTGACGTCTCATCGGTCAAACCACCATGACAATGAGGCCATCTAATGATATCAAAACCATTGTTCGAAGGCATTTTTAACGGCTCCTGGTAAATATTTCAGCCTTCATGTAGGCTGGTAATTAATTTAATAAGGAATGTAAAAAAGTAGAAAACTCCTTAAATAACCTTTAGGAAAAGACGACATTTCCATGTGAACAACGGGATGGTATAGCTTTGTAACGAACATTTTCATAGCGGTAGCGAAAAACTGTCTCAAAGAAGCAATAAGGTAGATACTATAGGGGTTGAAGGAAATTACGTTGGGAAAAGATTTTTATCTTATTGCTATTCCACAGTTACGGGAAGAACTGTATCTTGGTCACTTGTGTCGTCCGATTGCGTAAGTAGGGATGACATTATCAATTCAACAAGTTAAAAAGTGTCACGGTCAATGAGTTCTGTGAGAATGACCAGTCGTTGTCGTGGTTCGTGGATACTGATTTCAGACAGGTGTCCGCGCGGGAAGAAATTGCAGAAATTTGAAGTTGTAGGGTATCCGGTTCCCGTGCAGACAGACGTGATTCAAGATCAATTGCAGTTTGAAGAGCTTGTGAGAAAATTCCCATGATTCATAATTTTTCCAAAAAAAATTGGGCCAATTTTCCTTTTTTTATTTATCTTGGATAACTCTGTCTAAATTTATCTGGGCTCCTGTGACTGCAACTGTTGTTTGGAAAAATTGTTTAGTTACGTCAATGCAAATTGTTGTTTGTTTTGTTTCGTTAAATAACATTTTCTGATATGTAAGTTGCTATTCAATGTCTGCTTCTTTCTGGTTCTAGGCGACAAATTTCTGATCCTTATTGGATATCTTTAATGATATCTTTGTTGTGCAAGGAACACAAGGTACATTGCCATTGTTTTTTTTGTACTTGGCTTATTACTGTATATGTATACATATTTACGTATCTATGAAAATGTCCGTAAACACGCGAGGCTTAGAAAATATTTACATTTGCTACTGTATGTTAACATCCTTCGGCTGTTTATTTTAAACAAAATATTTACAGTGCATTACATTATATTTGGTTCTCTGTTATTTTTCTTCTCCGTAACACAGTAGAACTAGAACCATTATCTTTTGTATAAACAGGTTTATCCATTTGTCATGAATCCATGTGATCAACATACATTACGTACAGTCCTTCATCCTTGTCCTCATCTTCTTTACACACGTTCATACAAAAAGCATTTATATCTGAGTTCAAAAGATCAGTCGAGTTGCACCTGAATAAAAAAGACCTTGTATGTAGACAAAACCGTGTTTTTACTATACACTCGATCGTATCCATATAGCGTCACTTGTAAGTAAGCCACCTGTGTATAATACACGAAATGTAAGACATTTCAGCCTTGGGATTGAAAGACAAAAAAAAAACACAACAAAATTTGAAAAAAAAAAAAAAAATCAGGAGAATCCCTGATGATATTAAAACGTCTGGGACATGGTTTGGTTTAGGTTTAGATGCTGGTCCATGTCTCAACGGATTAAACCACAGCGCACAGCATTAGCATTGGATTGTTATGTCGCGTCGTATCCATAAAAGAATTAAAACACGTGATATTTGTAAAACCGGTTAACAGACATAAAACGGTGGCCTTTTTTTATTATATCCCGGGAGATGCGAGCGAAAGGAATCACTACTAAAGATGCTAAAACGATCCTTGAGGATAAAACCTTATCAAACCATTTTACTTCGATCGTCGGAATTTTGGGTAAAATTTTAAGTCTGAGCTTATTTATTTTTTATCATTTCTTTGTTTTCGTTATCCGTGAAGGATATCACTTTTTTCTATCAATTACTTAAACTAAAATTTTAATATTAGCAGAATTATGAAAAAAACAATAAAAATCATTTACCTTAGAAGAGGCATCGATGGATTTTAAGGTATAGTATAGCATCCGTTACAAATCTCAAATTATAAAGGACAATCATCAATCACACACACCAACAGTCTGGAATTTTGGGCAGCATCTATAAATGTTTACTGTATGAGGACTTTAAAAGGTGATGTTTTCAAATTCAATGCTGAATACCCAAGTGCTGGTTAAACAATAAATCGGACCAGGACGTCACAATTAAAACTGAACTTTTTCGACAGCGCAAGCAGTTTTCGGCCAATTTTTTACCATTGTATGTACATTGGGTCAAATTGAAAAACTGCATTCAGAGTACGCTTTTCTAGTCCCCTAATTTGGCCTCTTCAGAATTCCATTTGTCCAAAACATAAAGGGTCTTACACTAAAATCGCAGTTTCCTTGACAGAATGGACCAATGAACATTTTCTTTTGCTCTTTAGATTTTCTAATTTCAATTCTTACGAATTGTTACATTCTAAGAAAATAGAGTAGAACAGTAGCAAAACTCATGTAACTTTGAAAACTGGCAGGATTAATGATAATGCTCCCCTGACCATAGATCCGGAGGATCCCAAATATTTGCTCCCATTACAACCAAACTAAAATCGCTCCGATACGACTAAAATATTTTCGCTCCGCTTCGCTCCCGCTCCAAAAACAACAAACAATCTACAAAAATGTTTACACCATATCCCCGAAAATAGGAGACGAGATAAAGGAGTCTGGGGAAATATTAATATATGGTAATAAACGCTTTCTACACTACACATATCCCTCTTCGGACAGTGTATCTTATCGGACGACAAATAAAAAATTTACGCTACCGATTTAAAATTTCGCTCAAATTTTTGGATTGGTAAAATATTGGGCTAAGGGTCAGGGCTAAGCGTGGTGCTGATGTAGGCAGCGATCACCAACTTGTCATCGCAAAAATTCGCTTGCGAACCGCTGCTGTTTGTCGCACACAAAACGAGCGTGTATTGCCGCGATTCAATGTGCAAAAGCTTAAAGAACCATCAACAATACGCGCAGTTTCTAGCGCATTGCGCGAGGTAGCTAATGCACAAACGCCAGATGCTTCTTCTATTGATGATAGATGGAACAATGTGAAGGAAGCTTTTCTATCGTGTGGCGAAACATTTGTGGGCAGACTACAGCGAGGTAGGAGACCATTTATCAGTGATGATACATGGTCTCTGATAACTGCACGGAAGAGGATTAAAGAGCAAATAAACTCGGCTACTGACAATTCAGTCAAGCAACAACTGAGGACCGAGTACAGTTCTCTTCAAAAAACAGTGCAGAGGAGCGTTAGACGTGATAAACGCAACAACATCAACGCGTTAGCTTTGGAGGCAGAAGATGCGGCTTACCGTGGTGACAGTGGAACCCTTTACAAGCTCATAAAGCCACTGACTGGTAAATCTTTTACCAATGAGCATCCTGTGAAAGATAAAGACGGGTCTCTGCTAGTCACAGATGAACAACAACTGCGCCGATGGAGAGAGCATTTCATGGAGGTTCTTAACAACAACTTTAACCCTTCAAGCCCATCTCCACCGGAGACAGTAAGTCTTCCGCAAATGGCCAGAATTAACACCGGCGTACCATCCAAGCTGGAAATAATTAAGGCCCTTCAATCATTGGAAGCAGGTAAGGCCCCGGGGGCAGACGGTATCCCGATGGAATTTTTTAAAGCGGACATCAACGCTACAGCGGATATTCTTCTTCCCCTTATCCAAGAGCGTTGGACAACCGAGACTCTCCCTCAAGAATGGAAGAAGGGCGTCATTATTAAAATCCCCAAAAAAGGAAGTCTCAAGGATTGCAATAATTGGCGTGGAATCTGTCTCCTCCCTGCAGTCTCTAAACTGATGGCCAAAATAATCTTGGACCGGATCAAGAAAACGATCGACCGCACTTTGAACAATGAACAAGCTGGTTTTCGTGAGGGTTTTTTATGTAGCGATCATATCAACACCCTCCGAATTATTATTGAACAATCCGCTGAATGGAGATCCCCGTTAAATCTATTGTTCATTGACTTCGAGAAGGCGTTTGACAGCATCGACCGGGCTTATATCTGGACAGCCTTACGTAGGAGAGGCATACCAGAGAAACTGATTGCCATCATAAAGGAGTCCTATAACGGAGCCCAATGTCACGTCTTGCACAAGGGCGAAATGTCTAGTCCTTTTGAGGTAAACAATGGAGTTAGACAAGGTTGTATTTTATCACCAAAACTGTTCCATCAACCATCAACGACGTAATCTGCGACGCTCTAGGCGACCATAAAAGTAAGGGTATCAGGTGGAAATTATTTGATTACCTTCAGCACCTGGACTATGCCGACGACATTTGCCTTCTTTCAAACACCGCAGATAATCTGTCTCAAATGACAGATGCTTTGCGTTGTGAAAGTCGAAGTGCTGCTTTAAAAATTAATGCCGCTAAGACGAAATACCTGAGCTTGACATCAGAAAGGCAAAGAAACATTTCTATCTCCGGACAGCAGATAGAAAAAGTCGAGAACTTTACTTACCTTGGGAGCGTAGTGACAGCGGATGGTGGGGCTGATGCCGATGTAGAGTCGCGCATAAATAAAGCCCGAGCAGTATTTTTCAGTTTGACTCCTCTCTGGCAAAACAAAAACATCTCCAGAAATACCAATCTCCGGATCTTCGAAAGCAATGTAAAATCCGTGCTTTTATATGGGTGTTCCACTTGGAAGGTGACCAGTGATATTACAACCAAACTACAAACTTTCGTGAATCAGTGCCTTCGACGCATCCTACAAATTCGCTGGCCTGAGGTAATCTCTAACGACGACCTCCTCCAAATTACTGGCCAAAATAGGATAGGCATCGACATCAAAAGGCGGAAGTGGCAGTGGATAGGTCACACACTTCGAAAAGAGCCAAAAAACATTGCAAGACAGGCTCTAGATTGGAATCCTCAGGGAACCGATGCAAGGCGTCGTGTGGGAAGACCCAAAAATACGTGGAGAAGATCTGTTGAGGCAGAGGGAAAATCTATAGGCAAATCGTGGGACCAGCTAAAGGCGATGGCTGTTAATAGACAGAGGAGGAAAAGAGGCGTAGTCAATGCCCTATGCCCCACTAGGGGTTAAAAGGAACCAGAGAGAGAGAAAATATTGGAATTAGTGGGATAAACGGAGCCTTCATCTCCCGTAGTAATGGCATCTGGCTAAATTGGCCATAAATTTCGAAGCCGATAATAGCCTCGAATATACAGCAAACGAAAATGGCGTCCTTATTGAGTTTTAGGATTACGAAAGACCATTAGCAATTTCAATTGAAACTGAAATTACGATCAACGTTTAAAACTACTAGAAAAAACGCACGTCCAGATGCCCATGATCTTTGTCACTCTGTTCCGGTACTACTGACAGAAAATCGCTCATCGCACTTATGCTGCCCGGGCAAGAGTACAATTTGCGTAAAATTTAAGTACTGAAGCAGGTAGCTCCTGGTCCTTGTAACAGCGAAGCTTCGAAACGATTTACATTTGAAAACCGGCTGCCATGGGGCTCGAACCAACACGTGCGTTGCGTGGCTTATTTCCATAAATGCGTCTTCTCGAAAATTATTAGAGAACAAGATCTAGATCAATCGGGAAACTTAGCAATGGCTAGCTTCATCATACTTATCTTATTGAAACCCAAGCCACCTTATGTATGTACAATGAATTATGAATTCATTATGGTGATTTATTGGTCAATCGATAGCGCACAATCGATCTGCCGCCCGTACAGCACACACACTAGGTAATTTATTGGGCAATCTGAAATTGACAGTCTCACGGTCCACAAGACACAACACAAAATAGCAAAAATTCTACCATTTTTGGCGATGGAAGATGGACATCCATTGCTACTTTTGATGGAGGATGACCTCCACAACCACAGCATGAAGAACGACCACAGGTTTATGTAAAAAAAATCAGCAACTGAGAATCCATGATTGTCATAATAGCTTGTACGGAAAATTGCATGGCAATACGTTCCACACGTCAAATCAAAAAATTGAATCCGATGGTCACATACACCTTCCGATTTATCTCGCAATCAAAAACTCTCGCCAATCGATCGGAGGCTCTGTGGCGATTCAAAGGTATATGGATGGTAGTTCTCGAAAACGAAGATGAGTGATAAAAATGGTGCCCTTGGGCATGAAATTTTTCACAAAACATAGTTTTGGCTTTTATGTGCTGAGTGTTTATACGATTCCTTATTTTTCATTTAATAAGAATTTACTATAGGGTACAATATTTATTAAGTAGACTGCTTATCTGTGATTCAACAGACTAAATCAAAATCTAATTGCGGCCACACACGAAGCGTCCGAATCCATTTTTTTTTATTCTTCGTTTTCTCAAACTCCATATACAAAAATGACAACTGCCCAGCTATCACTTTTTATATATGGAGTTTTGGTGGATTCCGGGAATCCATGTATTTCGTGTATGGGCGGGCGTAGACTTCATCTTTCGGAAATCAAATTGGAACATATCGCGTAAATCCAATAATATTTACGTGTTATATTTCGTCGTCGGATAGAAAAAACGCAGAAGAGGTGGCTCACTTCGACTGTGACTCACTGTAGGTATTTACATCGAATATTCGTACCTTTTTTCTAGCTAATAAATTGTACATAGGTCAAAACCATAATGATGGTAACTCTGATGTGTGTGCTGTGTCCTAAGTTGAAAGATTTAAAAAACATATGTGAACGTTTTTTAAATCTTTCAACTTAACATAATCGCATTAGGAGAATTTTTTGTAAACTAATTATGTAAATATGTAAATTTCGTTCTGTGTTTGAATTATGAATTTTGTGCAAATTGGTGTGCGCATAATTGAAAAAAAGTCTGGTTGGTGTTGTGGTTAGTGCTTACACCTTCGGTGCACAGGGTCGTGGGTTCGAGTCGCACCATGAACCAATTCAGTTTATGATGTTTTTCGAACTCACGACCCACGTGATGGACTCTGATCTCACTCACTCATTAAACGAGTATTTATGGGGATAAGTAACACTGCTAAGCGTGTTGTTGATCTCAACACCTCAACAAAAAGCAGTTAAGTTTGGAAATTGGATGTCCCTAACACATCGGCGTCACGCTCTGTGGCTCACTTGGTTGAGTCGAACTCTATGATGCTAGTAATCTAGAGGACCGGAGATCGAATCTCATTCAAAATTTTGAATAATTATAAGGCCACTTCATGGTTTTATATTCTAGTCCACAATTTTAAGGCGAATTGAAAAAAAAAACTTGATGATTAAGTTCAGCAAAGGTTTTTTGAAAAATTAATAATGGAAGTTATGTACTTTTCTATTGTTGTGTATCTCAGATTAATGTACTGTTGTAATCCTAAAATCAAAAAAGAGAAAGTCCTAAAGCTGTTATCGTTAATAAGTTTTGTATCGAAAATGCTCAACTAATGTATATCGTCAAATTTCAAAGAGACTATTCCACCCACGTGCCACTGACCAATAATTGTAATTCTATATCCCAAAATAGAAACTGATTGCTTTCAATGAAATCACAATACTTTTCGACGAGTAGGTACTATACAAATAAAATCCAAAACCAAACATTTTCGTCAAAACGTGTCCAGACGACGCGTCGTACTGATTACAGACACCACTTCCATTAATAGACAGGCAGGATCACCTAACAAAAATAAATATCCATCCTAAATTTAAGGCTATCACAAAGCACCCTAAACGGGAACGGGACATTGGCACTTATGCGCATGCATTAAGAGTTCTAAGGCAGAGAAGTCCGCGTTCCATATAGAATTTTTGTTTTAAATTTTCATTTCAAATAGAACCGAAGGGTACAACATCGGTTTGAAATCTATCCTGCGGGATATGCCTCGATCAAACGCGTGAGGGATGATTGTGTAGTCGAGGGTTGTTGAGGGCTTTATAGTCGAAACGACAGATGTGAAATGCACAAAATGTAATTCAATGTATGCGCTCGTGTGCCGGATTCGTCTATTTTATATGTGCAGATAACAGATGGGACGATGCCGAGTGAAAGATGTGGAAAGCCTGAAAAAAGAAAACCTCGGGTGATCGAGCGCCGAGGTGACAACAATATTTCAATAATTAGTAAAGCGAAGAGTAAACTTCATGCAGGGAATACATTATGGATGGATGTTGTTTTTCTATAAGTTATATGTACATCGCTTTCAGCTGCCACAAATTTATACTTTACAAGCCTGAAAGAAGAAGTCAGAGTACTTTCATAGCATCGTGGCCATAGAAAAAGGATACATAGTTCAACATGTTATTGAATTAGGGATTAGACGCGGAAAAGCACGACGGCGCGCTATTGCTCTTTCCAAACCAAGAAAGCGTTTTTCTATCCTTGGTACTTATTGAAGATCATATCGCCGGAGCATAGCTTTGCTCTATTTCACGCTAAAATCACGATGACTCTAATTAATAAATTAATCCTCAATGGCAGAAAATGTTAATGCACTCTTAAAAGAAGACATATGCAAAGATAAAAAAAATTGGACAGAGATTAGATACGTTATCTTATCCTGTCGGCGCTTAGGCCCGTAATACTAATACTGCAATTTTATTATCATTTCGGAATAAATACATAATTCCGATTTGAGTACCGCCTCTGGTCCGACAGTGGATATCACGAAGTCAACTCAATCCTTCAATATTTCAAAAAATACATAATTCTGTTGAAGCCGTTAATTGCTGCGTATTAAATGTTCGTTGGCATTTGAAACGAATACGTCCTTTTCTACAATTTGAATTTAAAGAAATTGTAAAAAAAATCACATAGCTAGGTTGTAAAGAAACCGGTATTTGCAGCTCTCTCATATGCTTCCAGATTAAACAATCATTAACCACGATTTCAAATATTTAAAACATGCCTTCAATCCCTGTCATAATTCTTCATTTTCCGTAAAGAAAATGTACAATATATGTACATCCATAAATCCTGACTATAACTTACCCAAAACGGTCAAAACCACTGACGCAAATTGCATTGGTCACTTGAGAACAGTGGCTAACGGTCAAGCCTGCGTTAATTTTACGAAACCGGTCAGAAAGTCGTAAAAATGATTATTATCCTCGCCATGGAGGGTGCCTCCGCGTATACATTGTTTGTACGACGAGTACGACTTTCTCCTCATGGCTCGTCCGTTTGTTTCCTTTAGATTTTCCTTATTTATGACCTGTAATCCCTTGATGACTTTTGAACTCCTTAAGTCGATATCCTTTTGAACAGACACTTCTCTTTCCGTCTAATCTCAATGTTAATAGATGTAATGCGCATATACCCATACAGTAGATTCCTTCAACAATTGACTTTTGACGAAAACAAAACTGTATACAAAATCCCACTTCTTGAGGTATATATGGCATACGAAACGAACGAAAGTCTAGAGCGGAAGGAAAGGATCGGCTCGCCTTCCGAAGAAAGGACAAAAGAAAAGAAAAAAGGTGTCACTGGAAGTTGCCCTAAACGAAGGGGTTGAGAGAATGTTTTTTGTACGCTTTCTTTGTTTGTTCGAGACGACATTGCGCAAGATTAATGTCCTTAAGATGGTAATTTGCCTTTCTTCTCGTCTTGATTGAGATGTTATGCAATTGTAGCACTTATGTTAATGAGGGTGCATTGCTTGCACGTTTGCCTGTCGCCATTGAATAATGGGCATGGGGTACAACAAAGTTAATATTGTTCGTCTCAAGGATTTTTGGAGGTACGATAAGATTTTTTTTCGGTTTTGTTCGTCGAGTGCCTTTGAGAACATGGCAAAAGATTAATATGTTAACAGAGACATGTTTGTAAATATTGCGTGTGATAAATTCATTGAGGCAGCTATATATTTGATTTTTTACCTTAATTGTGATCCTGAGAAACCGGTGTATAACCGTTAGATATTTTTTTCGAATTGAATTAAGCAAAGTATAGTGTTGTTTTTATAATAATTTTAGTAAATTATTTAATTCTTGTACTTGTTTTAGCTTGAAATGTAAAAAACAAAAAGGTGTAATAAATCCCAGAGCTATTTTTGCTATTGGAATACAACCTTTCGGATATTAAAAGTCAACTGTAATTGTTTAATAATGCAAAAATTTAACGTAAACTATATTGGGAAGCAAAACGAAAGTATGCAACTATATTTTCTCCCACAAATGTAATGTAATATACATATACCATTATTTTGTTTGGGAAGGCAAGGTTAGAAGCCTAATAAAAAGCAAAACTTCACATTCAATTATGTTACGAATCATATGAAATTGAATCCACCTGGACTGCGTAAGTTATCATTATCACATATTCATATCATATGGTCAGCCTTCACACTTGAATGCTAATTCGATGAGAGTTGTGAAATTCACACATGTTTCGTATACCTACGACGATTCGAGACCTTTAAAGTGCATAAGGTGGCCAGGTTGGATCAGTTTACTGATGTCTATAAGGTTAATGTCGACGTTAATTGATTCTACCACATAAATTGTTCCCAAGGAATGTATTACAGCCTTGACCAGATGCTTGAGAGGAAGTGATTTGAGCTTCGGCTAAAGGTTTTAGAACGAATGAAATGGGGCCATGCCTAAAGTCTCTTGATGCATGTTTATCATAATGGTGGTAAGGAGTATACCTACTAATGAAGTGAATTCGTTAAGCATCACAATCAGAGTATAGAATTTGCTTGAAACAAGTTGCCACTCACGCGAGGACACTCCTGGAGTGTCCTGGCGGGTTATTTGTATAAATTACAGTTTACGCCAATTCTTAAATAAGTACTTCTTCAGGTGTTATAAAAATACGTACTACCCCACCCGCTTCTAAATTTACCTCTTTTTCGCGGTGATAACAGAATAACTGTGACTAAATGCGATGACCTATTTTGATTTATCTTCGAAGGCTACGGCCTGCCGACGCAGATACGAGTATTTGGGATTTTTCCTAAATAAAATAAAAATGAAGATTGGAGGAATATCTCAATCGTTAGACGGGGCATCGGGCGAAGAGAAGAAGCAAGTCTTCAAATCGTCAGAATGCTGTACTAAATATCCAAAAACACCCCACTGAAAGACTGGTGGGCTGGATTATTTTTTTGATGATTTGCTTCTTCTCTTCGCAGAAAATTATGAATACTGCAGACAAACACACTCATTCTTCCAGCATCCAAGTCTAGCTCGTGAAAATATCTGGACATTGGCGCTCGTTTCTCAGTATTCATTAGAACCCGTTAATTTTGTATTCTTAAATCGTGAAACTAACCGAAGGTAATACGTTTAGCAGGGCCATCTTTACCGTATTTACCTCTGGGCATTACCTCTTCGCTTAACTTCACATGTGTCAGTAGAAGCTAGAATCTTTTATTTGATGAGGAGAGTTGAGAGTTCAACGGAAATGCATAGCAATAAAATGGTGGTGAGAAGAGGTTTAGCACTCTACGATTTTATTGCACCAAATCGAAATATCGGAATCACGTCACGTTAAGTGGATATACATACAGTACTTGTCATCAGATTAGCACACCCCTTCGCATGAATAGTTTCGGCTGATTTCCAACCAAACTAAAAGAGCTATTATTTCAAAATTATAACTGTTAATAGTCTATTCAATTCTGAGTTAATTAACACAAACAGAATTGTGTTTAGATTTTTTAATATTGATTTATAATGGTTTTTCGAAAAAGAACACACAAAATAGCCATTTAAAATATGTCATCAGGATAGCACATGCAAATTCTTTTTTGTCTATCTTCCACAATTAAAGACGTAGAACCCCCAATTTTTTGTGGTTGTTTGAGTAAGATATTGACTTTAATATGAATAATTAAAAATCATTATCTGCGGGAGAGGGACCAAAATTTAAGGCATACAAGGAGTCAAGGCGGTCAAAAAGTGAAATTTCGAAAAAAAATTTATAAAAGTTGATAAGTTGAATCCGAATTCGTATGTAATAAGTAGCGTTAAGGTAAAAATAATAGAGGCGATAAGAATTGAGTACATGTCAATCCTTATGAGAGAGTTATTTTGAGAGAAACATCTAGCCCTCATGACTCGGTCACAAGGATTAGGGTAAATTTTGACATTAAGGCGAGCCTATCTTTTGTTCAAACAGTGATAACAAAACTCCACATTTCAAGAAAGTAAAACTACAGAATAAACTCCAACTTAACTTTCCCCGAAGGAAAATACGTTAAAATTAATCATGAGAACACTTGACATGGAACAAAGAATGGCGGTATGTTATCTTTTCGGATAAAAAGAAGCTCACTTTAGAAGAGTAACACAGTTATAATGTGTACTTCCAGGATCTTTGCTAGGAAGGACACCATTAGGATCGCATTCATTGTCGGACAGATTGTGTAATGGTCTCGAGGGCCAAGTGATATGAGATGATACTTCTTTTTATTCGAAAAGACAACATAGCGCCATTCTTTATTACATGTCAAGTGCTCTCGAGTTTAATTTAAGCGCATTTTCCTTTAGTTTTAGTTTCTTTAGATGTGGAGCATTTTTGTATCACTATTTGAACAATAGGCTCACCTTAATGTCAAAATTTACCCTAATCCCTGCGACCGAGTCATGAGGACTGGATGCTTCTCTCAAAATTACTCTCTCATAGGGATTGACAAATACTCAATTTTGATCGCCTCTGTTATTTTTATCTTAACGCTACTTATTACACGCGAATTCGGATTCAACTTATCGACTTTTATTAATTTTTTCTCGAAATTTCACTTTTTGACCACCTTGACTCCTTGCAAGCCTTTAATTTTGATCCCTCTTCCGCAGATAATGATTTTCTCTTATTCATATTAAAGTTAATATCTTACTGAAACAACCACAAAAAATAGGGGTCCTACGTCTTTAATTGTGGAAGACAGACAAAAAAGAAATTGCATGTGCTATCCTGATGACAAATTTTAAATGGCTATTTTGTGTGTTCTTTTTCGAAAAACAATTATAAATCAATAATAAAAAATGTAAACACAATTCTTTTTGTGTTAATTAACTCAGAATTGAATAGACTATTAACAGTTATAATTTTGAAATTTTAGCTCTTTTAGTTTGGTTGGAAATCAGCCGAAACTATTCATGCGAAGGGGTGTGCTATTCTGATGACGAGCAGTGTTTATACGTTTTTAATTATTCCTTTATACTATACTATGTAACATTTGCTATATTATTTTATTACTAAAATACGAATTAAAAACAAAACATTTTTGGGAAGTGCTTTTCGCCTCTTCGTAATTTGATTGATTTTCCATCGACCGGGAAGAATAGTCTGACTGCAGATTTCCTCTCATTTGAAAAGCTACGCCACTGCATGGCCGTTGTAACAGCGAGTAGCTCCGAAGCGATTTGAGCATTTTAACACGAAAATCTGAGGTAAATAATCGAAAATTAATGCGAGTTTCCCAGTAAAACACTCAACACATCGGTTGTAAAATGCTTTTTTGTTTCCTGCCTTGCGGCATTTTAATTCGCCTCATATCATTTTATCTGTCTATGTTTCCATTAAATTGAAATTTATATTAAATTTTTCCTTCAGGATTTTTACATATTATCTTTAGTCGAGTGGCGCCCCGAGCGACCACCCTTAGAGCAGGCGCTGGCTCCCATCATAAGAGGCTACAGGCAATAAATAAATAATAAAATTATGCCAACGGTTTAATCAAAATTTCGGTGCGAATTTAAACGGCATATCCCAATAAATCATGCCTGATCTAAGTCAGCGTCCCGATTGAAATCGAAGACTCCTACAGTTAGTCGAAGAAGCGTGCGCCTTTTAATAGCCTATATCTAACTAGTTTGTGGATTGATGACCACACGGCCCGAATCGCATTGCTGACTAGTATACTGAAGGGGCCGCCCGGATGTGAAAAACAGCACTACGAGTCTGCTTTAAGCAGACGAGTAGTTACAGGTCCAACGAGCCTGGGATGTGCACATCTGAATTTGAACGTGAGGTCTAACCAATAGGGGGCCGAAAGAGGATCACACCTGCTATAGAGAAGTCTTTAGCGAATAGTGTACCTCCGGGGATGGGTGTGCCCAGGGGACCATGGTCCTTGCCCATCAAGGTGTTGGCCTCGAGGTGGCTGTAGGTTGTTACCCGAGACATCGAGCTGGTGATGCAGCCCCGGGGTTGGGTTTCTGAAGGTGAGTGCATTCACTGGATGAAGAAATCCCCATCTGACAATAAGACCTTGTTAGTAATAAGCCGAAGGTCCAATCCAAACCGCCCGAAGGACCGGGAGATAAGGCCGTAACGGCTAGGTGCTGACGGTATACACCGTAGATGGTATATATGTCCTATGTAAAATTCTACCTGGTACATAGCTCGTAAGAATTTTGCGATTTTTTTTAAGAGGATTGGTGGAGAAAGTGGATTCGTCACTCGTAGCAATCTAGAAATTTTAGAGCAAATCTCTGCATCCAATTTTTCACCACATACTCTCCGATATTAAATCCGCTAGCTCTTCCCAAATGTAAAAACTATGGTTAGAATTATGATTGCGGACATCTCGGAAGATTTTGTTCCAAATGATCTTATCACGAATGAGATAACTTCTAAGTTACTGCAAAAATTCGGTACAGCAAATGTGGTCCATATTAGCAATACCACAATCAGCAATTGTTCGAGGAAAGAGTCTAATGACTTCAATTTAGATTGAATGAGAAAAAGGACCTAAGGAATCATATAGTATAGTGATTTTAGCTCTAGACCCAAACATCCAAAAATAGAGGAAACTTTTCGTGCCAAATTATTGCACACCCTCCCCTCTATACGTACTAAAAAGTTACACTAATTTGAGCGTCACGTTAAGGGGGGAGGAGTGATGCAGAGGTGCAATTTTAGTTTTTAGAAAACATCTGAAAAAGTCTTAGACCTATCGCAAAATTCCCTAAGAACGAAATAAACTGCATTTAATTTCCTTTGCAATGATATTTCTTGGAAAATTGTACCCTAGACCGAAAGTATTATTTGGAATTTACATTTTTTGGTATCTACATTTCGCACTGTAACTTTTAATGCAGTAAAGGTAGAGTGATAAGAATTAGTGCTGATATTGACAATCAAATGTACTTAACTTATACTAAAAATTACCTTGCTCCAGGCAAGGTTAACATTTCTCAAAAAGGCATGCCTGTAACTTCTCTCTAAATTACGTCAGGTAAATAAAATTTGGTTAAGTGCCTAGAAAGAGCCCCTATATACTTTTCACCAATAATCGCATCGATCCGATCAAAACAAAAGGTACCTCCCATACAAAGTGAACCCGAAACTGGAAAATTGCATATTTTCTTCTTTTTAGAACCGTTCTAATATAGAGAAACAATATTTATCTGTTCGATCGTCACTATAAAAATTAATTATAGTCTTCTGAATGTATATTAACAAGTTCGTACCAAGTTGTGCCCTTAAAGTCTCAAGAAATATGGTTTAAAGGTTACACTACTTTCAGGTTTAAAGCTATTTTCAAAAATCATCGACAAATACGTACTAGTGACCTTTCAACCCGGTTTTCTGACACTTGTAGTGCAAACGTTGGTACTAGCTTTTGAACAGATAAACATTTTTTTCTATTTCAGATATAGCTTCCGTCCAATTTGGCAGATTTCGGGTTCACTTTGTATGGGAGGTACCCTTTGTTTTAATCCGATCCAAGTAATATTTGGTGGAGGGTCAAATGGGGCTTAGCCTTAACGTTTATAAATTTTTTCCCGCCTGCTGTGATACGGCGATAAGTTAGTCTTTCTGAAAAATGTAAATAGGGTAAATATGGGTATGCTTTATCGGAGCAGCCTGAGTCTCCGTGTGAGCCAGCTATATGTTGATAGGAATAGTTATCCCAATTACCATGGCTCCAATTGAATTATTTCAGGAGCTAGAGCGCCAAATGTGACTATCAAAAAATCGAAATTACACTGGATATTATTAGGTCTAATATACAGGGTGTCCGGAAACTGCCGCATTAACGCACCGGATTATGCTTCCTCAGTTGATTTCCAGCAAAAAAGTTGTAAGGAAGATACCCCCTATTCTTAACCCTTTAGCTGCCACAGGCATAAAATAAAACTAACCACACTAAAATCGGATAAGAGGTTTGGTTTTTACAGAGCTTCAAATTCAAATTTGTGTGATTTGACCCAAAAACAATCTAGTTTTTCATCTCAATTTCCTCCAACTTCTGCCAAGGGGAGGTGCTTGTACGATTCTTTTAAAAACTGGTGCCTAGCCTTACGATCATTTTAATCTAACCCCATTATTTCTAACAGTTTTGATACCTTAAGTGCAGAAAACTAGGGTTAATTTTGGCTCGATTTCGACATAATTTGAATATATTTACCAAATTGCAGATCTTTTGGGGCAGTCTGGATTGAATTGTATTGAATTCGAAATGAAATTAACCCTAGCTTTCTACACTTAACGCATAAAAACTGTTAGAAATAATGGAGCTAGAATAAATTGATGTATCATAATCCGGGGCGTTTATGCGGCAGTTTCCGGACACCCTGTATAATCTGCCAAGAGAAGGTATACGGTATAATATATCATTGGAAAGCGAATTCTATGTATAAAGTCCTCAGACCATTTTGCTGTAAATATTACAGTTAACACAAGATATTGGCGAAAAATCATAATTTGACCCCTTTGCCATCCCCTCTCCCCAAATGTGGCGCGCGAAAAGTGTAACTTTTTACTGCGTAATGTGGTCAGGCCATAGAACAATTTGGCATCAAAAGACAGGCCTTTTTTTGGATGTTTGGGTTTCATCATTTTTTCAACTAAAATCACTATACTATGAGG
The DNA here is from genome assembly GCA_949715475.1 of Microchrysa polita. NCBI lineage: Eukaryota > Metazoa > Arthropoda > Insecta > Diptera > Stratiomyidae > Microchrysa > Microchrysa polita. The sequence continues at coordinate 123,604,129 of OX454415.1, read as the reverse complement.
GAAATCAGTTTTCTGCCTTTGCAATCGAAAAAGAATGAACACAAATTTAAAAGATTGGAATAATTGGTAGAGAAATTGTAGTTTGAATCCGACAACTAACGGTAAAAATGGCGCTAATTTAAGAGATGAAATAAAAATTTGCCAACAAAACACACAAAGGACCTTTTCAGATTATACGAAAACGACCGTACAGCAAACTTTACAACCACAAAAGGCATGGATAATCGTACGTATGATTGTTTTCGGTCGTACGACGCGTTCTCACAATGTGAAATGCACAATGCTTGTCTGCCGGCCACTTAAAAGCTCTCGCCGTACGATTGTTTGTCGTACGGTCGTTTTCGTAATTTCATAATTGTCCACAATTATGCTCGTCTTTACGTAAATTCCCTGCACAAAAATAAAGCGAAACCCCCAAGATAAGTGGCACAGTTCAGTTTACTTGAATTTTGGCGCAAAATAGATTTTCTTAACCCAACCGGAAAATCTAAACTAATAATATTTAAAGAGGAAAAAGAAATTATTTCGATTAGACTTTGTTATGTATGTAGTCACGCTCTGTGGCTCACTTGGTTGAGTCGCACTCTACGATGCTAGTGATCTAGAGGTCCGGAGATCGAATCTCGGCGTGGTCCAGGAAATATATAGTGCTTGCAACATTATATACACTCCGAAACTATATGCAATGTAACGTTGACTCGAAGTAGCCTATAAACGGTTGAGTGAACGCACCATGCACAAGGGGTTACGGTATTTCAATTGGTTAAAAAAAATTAATCAAAATACCATCCTTTTGAAAAGAAATTTCAATGAAGGCATCTTTGGGTCCTTCATCTTACTTTCAACTCTCGGAGCTCTTAGCAAGGTTTATGCTAAAATATTCCCATTTTCAACGGTCTCGGAGCTTTGAATTGATATTCACTGTCATGTGAAAAAAAAACTGAACTAATGCTTCAATGAACCAATTCACAGACAGTCATTTCAAGTGGTATTTAGACAACATCTAACACAATATTCATTTAAGGTCGATTCACACTTCTCAGTCATCAGTCGCAATCACAGTCATTTCCCATACAAGTTGACAGATTATCAGTTAATTGATTGACTGACTATCTGTCAAGTTGTATGGAAAATGACTGTGACGATGACTGATGACTGTAAAGTGTGAAGCGACCTTTAGTGGCACAACATTTTAAATCGTTACCTAATTATGATATAAATTAATCAAATTAAAATTAAAAATTAGAAAAAGATACGCCGTGATCTTAGTGCGGTCGCGCCGGCGCCGCCGTAGCGTGCAAATTACGTTTGTGTTCGAATTGACTTTAAAATGTGTTTTTTCCTCCATTTTTTCCAATGATACGAGTATCAGCACATGGAATGTTTAACTAACATGAAAATATAAGAAGCACTTGTCATATTAAGATGCGGGTGTTTTCCGTTTAGGCAAAATTATAATTAGGGTACATTCTCAGTACCTACTAAATTGCACTTGTTGCATAAAAAGGTATCATGTATCGACTTGCATTATATAAGAACGCGTACATATCCTGTAATTTATAATGCGGTTAACAGTGCCTGCATCTTTTGTCTTTTCCATACCAAATGCCCATTTTCATAGGCCTGGGAAAACAAATGGAAAGAAATTGTGAAACTGTGTCACGGACTAAAGCAGCCTACTCTGTTTCAAAAAAACATACATAAACGTTCATAAATTGACTTTGATCATAATCGCGCACAAAAGGGGATGCGGTCATCTTCTTTTGAAGATGACCAAGAAGCCTGTTAAAAAGAAGGCCAACACTCTGCCGTCACTAATCGCCCTGTTTGTATTGTTCCTATTATGTACTGTGGCGATTTTCCTTCCTATGCTTAGAAAAGATTTTGTCTTTTGTGTATCCTGTCGTCTTGGATTGATGCAAAAATTATTATTGGTTGAATTTTCAATATAATTCACATCCCATTTAGGCCTATCATCGTAAACATTATGACCCAACCGACATAACAATGACAATAGCGCGACCGGTGGTGCTTAATAGCCCACCGAACAGTTTTGATGACATCCTTACAATTGGTTAATCAAATCTTTGATCAGCAGATGCAAGGATACAAGGAATGCCATGATTTTCAATAGAGGTAGTGCTCGCTATTGATTGCGATTTTATTTGGACATTAAACCTAATGGGACATTCAAATTTAATTGTAATTCAGATATGTTTATGAGTTGATTTTGCAAATCTAAATTTTGCATGCATAATAATATTATGTTAAATAATGGTGGCAGTTTTGAGTATGTGAAAAGTATGAGAAATGTTGAGCAAAAGTTTAAGTAAGTCAATAGGATTGTTGATTTTGAATGAATATATAATAATATATATAATATAGGTAATTTCATAATTAAGATTTATTTCAATTTGATTTTTCTTATTTGCAGCTTGTAGTTTAATAAATCTTAAATTTCACCCAACTTGTTCGACAATCTTGATAAGCTCAATGTTGAAATCCTTACTTCATTCTTCTGCATATGAGGCGGTGCTCGGTAAAACTCGCTTCTTCCATTTTTTACGAAATTGAGTTATGAATTGCATTCGAAAGTATTTTCCTGCTCTACACGCTAGTAAGCTCAGTTTTTATCAAAACAATTTCTTTCATATTTTTCGAGGTTTTGAAATTTGCAGTTCGTTGCAAAACTTTCTTCTTCCAGGTAATGGTACCCATCAAAACTCTTTGCTTCCATGAGTTTCGATCAAAACTCTTTTCTTGCCATCAAAACTGTCTCTTTCCAGAAACATTTTTATTACCAAAAATGGAAATTATTGCATTATCAATAATATTATTAGTTAAGGGTTTATTGTTTTCGTCCTTAGACACTTTCTTGGACAAAATTGAACTAAATAAAGCTCCAACTTGGTAGAAAACTATGTGGTTCCACCAGGACACATCAAAACTTGTGCGTTGCAATTTATAATTCGAAATTATCGCCAAAACTATTAATAAATTTCAGATTTCTGTTTTACAAATCAATCTTCGCGCATAAAGCTTCCGTTTAATTGCAAAACGAATATGGTACAATAATTTTTGATCTTGCTAAACGTTTTTTTTTGGTTTCTGAAAAATTACGTAAAATGGATGGAGCGAGTTTTGCCGCGCACCACCTCTTATATAAAAAGAAAATTTATATATTCTACGCACAGCTATTCCTGTATCTTCGCCAACCAATGAGGACAAAGGCTATTTTATTGTTCCCATAATAAAATTTCGCGCACAACACTTTTTATAATTTAGAAATGTTGGCGATTCATTTGTTGTTTTCATTCAATGTGAAAAAAAAAACAATATTCAACCGCCCTTTCAAAATAGAGGTTTTCACTAAGGGTTTGTGTATATAAATACCATTGTGAACTTTGGGTTTGTGTCTTGAATACGCTCATTGTGAGATTCTTGTTTTCTTTGCAGAGCATAACAGAGCGGAACAATTTATGTATACATTGTGTGCACATGTAGAACACAAATTGGTCAGTTCAATTTGAAAGGATTTTTTTTTTACTTTTTCTTATACCACTACTTTTTTGAAATCGTGTGGACAAAAATTTATGTTAAGGCCTCCAACTTTCAGAAACAAGTTAAGGGCGATTTTCCCCAGGACATTTTTAGATGAAATTTCGGGCGTCTGCCGATTTTTCTGATGAATTTTTAAGTTTTAGGACAAAATGAAATTCTCTGAACGTAGTGTCTCCATCCTTCGAAAAAAATTACCTACGCTGGAAAACACTGTTTTGTCGAAGTCATGATTTTTTTTAAGGTTCGAGAAATCTTTCTTGTGGATTTTAAGCTCCTAAGTCTTTGACATAATTAATATTCCGATTTGAGTGTCATCAACCTGAAATGAACAAACCTTTATGGCTTGAAAACTATAATAATAGTGCGGTGCATTTAATCCAAAAAGGCATAATCCGGACATGGCAAAAAATTGCATTGATGATAATCATACCGAACTTGAACGAAGAAGATTCGTTTACTGACGCTATGAGAGAAAAGGCCCAATTCTCCTATATACATTCCTATATAGAAGTCACAAAAGACACAACATATGTACGACCGTAAAAATCAGACCAAGGGGACATGGGGTTCCACTGAAAAAAGTAGGTTACAAGACTTATAGAGTAACGAACGAAATTAAAGCACAAGCCATAGTGTCGCCCAAGAAACGGTTAGCCTGAAAAAAATTGAAGGGTCAACAAATTTTGGTGTCGTCCGACATTAGGGTCGGTCTCGTTCTATTAAACATTTCTAATACTCCACGGATTTCTAATATTTCCAAATTGATACAATTGTATTACGCCTGAGGGAAATATAAATCAATTATGTAATTGAACTTGCTCAACTCTTATAAAATAGGAATAATTAACTGCGCAGTGCATACTGTTGATCTCAACACCTCTACACAAGCCAAGCATTAGGGTCAGGGCTATTACATCGCACATTACACGAATCTACAATCACATTTTAACCAATCTTGCCGAGTTTCGTGCCGAGTTTGGAAACTCGTTTCTCTATGAGTGTCTATTTCACAGAGTGGCGACCGAACGATCACGGCCACAGAGCATATTAGTTTATTTAATTATTTCTTTTTAATTACTGAGAGTAGGTACTAACATCGTCAGTTCAAGTGAAATCCATGCAAATACTGTCAAAATTTTGATGATCGTGAAATCGAATTCGCTTGGTGGTACTCACTTCACATGAAAGTCTCCACACCGGTTTTTGACATTTCGCCAGCGAAAATAATGCAGTTGCACTTTATTTCACTGTGAAAAGATGTCATCGACAATCAGTCAAAATGCGAGTGAACATTTATCTTACATTGAGTGAATAAAAAGCACGTCTCCACGGCACCGTTTTCACGGGAGACATATATGCAAGTTTTTCGCTCGGTGAACTCAGTACATACCTTAATAGTAAATTTCAAGAATTTCCTACCTATCTAAGACATCAACCATTTTATCCTATACCGGTACCAATATTTTTTCGTCCATCCAGCTTTCAAATTTCCAGTTAAAAGCTCTGGAAAAACAACCCCCTTGGAAATTCAACCCGCATGCGAAAAACTTACAACTCGTGCACATAGCACATCCACCGAAACTTCCTTCGACCAAATAAGCGACGAAGCTTGTCAGTCTAAATAACAAACACCCCCAACTTGGAACGGTAATTTCGTTAGTTCCGTCTAATTTACAAAAGGTGATAATTATCAATTTTCCAAACTCTTTTGGGGATATCGGGTATCGCGCTTAAACCCTCTTTCCTCTTTAAAATTGTTATACTATATTTAAAACTTTGCACTAATTATCAAAACACACCCTAACAAACATACAGGATACGTCGCGCTACACTGTCGTCGTCGGTGTCGGGAAAATTCAATTCGGATGGTTGTGCAGCAGCTTTGAAAATTTCGTGATTTTGTGTGATTACAATTTTTCCAGGGGGCGGCTTGTAAGTATTCTCTGAGTTTAGTGATTTTTCCCAATTTACATCCCCCCTCGGTGAAGTGTTTCGTTGTCGCTAAGCGAGACTCTAAACTTCTGGGTTGCAATAAGAAAAGAAAAACCTTCGTACAAGAGATCAGGTAACAAATATTCGTCTGGGTCCTTCGCGAATTTGACGTCAGGATTTCCTTGAATTGTTTTGTGTGTCGTGACAACGATTTTCCTGACGTGGGAAAAATTCAATGTCGCGTTACTGGCTGGCTCTATTATGCATAGTGAAGCCGCATTACGAAAAAAGGGTTCAATGTGCTAGATTAGAAGATCCTTGCAAAATATAATAATAATAACAAAAAAGTTTTAAAGTGTTTGTAGAAAGTGAGAATTCATCAAGCCGAAAATCGTGGAAATCAATTCGTTCGAAAAGAAATAATAAAACCAATTGCTTGGCTATCAAATACAGATTCGCTATATAAATCAGACAGAATCCTTACGGTCTCCTTCACAATTTTCTCGGCTATATGTTTGTGCAAATACCGGAGTTTGTTCAGTGCTAAAGTAATTTGTCAACAATCGTGAAATCGAAAAGCCAATAAGCTCTTACGTTCACGTTTCGTATCCTGCGCGCCCGTTTCAACCCCACACCACACAGTCGCCGAACTGCATCCATGCTGTTTTTCGGATGACATTTGAAGGAACAACGGATTCAGATTCACATCATCGTACAACGGACGAACGATAAAATTGCGGGAAGAAATCCCGGAGCCAATTGAATAGCCGGATTAAGAGAAATGTACTTGCTCCTGCCTGGTACATGCCAAATTATGCGGTAGCTTCATATTATTATTTTGGCACATTCCTGTATAGAGGCCAACGCAAGCTGCACTGAAGAAATCAGGTTGGTATGTTCTGTTTTACAGCAAAAGAGCAAAAGATATCGGCTGCTATGTACAATGTAGTTTAGATAAGTTATTGTCTGTCGCCATGCATGTTGGAGGCAAAAGCGCCTATGCAACTGAAGCGGAAAATGAATCACCACTGCAGACTTGCTTTAAGATATTCAGTTTTATTTTTGGGACAAGCCGTTAACTTATGTAGAACATTTTAAAGTTGTCGGTAGTACTGTCGAAAGGATGGGGTGACTCTCCGTGCAGGTTCAGTTGTTTTACCCATTTATCTTTGTTTGACTTATTTATTACCTTGTAGAAGCGTACTGTTCTGTATAGAGATGGGATGAAACTCTGCAGTGAATGATTTTAATCTACGCTACTCTGTTCGATGGTAGAGCGATATCGACATTAATATTTAAAGCGTAATGGGATCTTTTTTATTTTTTCCAGTCCAAATCCTTTTTTAAATTTCGCTTTAATACCTAATTCTAATTGTAAAAGGATAAATTTCGGATGGTCCGCAATTCATTCTTTTTTAAGGTTTTATTAAAACTGGCAGGCCAATATATTTCGTTCGCTTTCTGTTACAACAAAAATTTGCCAACAGCTTCACAATTACTATGGGCTCTGGACCTCTCTTTCTTTAGAGTTGATCTAAGAACAATGAAGGCCTTCAAGCTGTACGAGTATCTGTGAGGTGAGTGAGTAATTATCTACACCTTCGTCCCTGTTAGCAAACTTTGTATAACACGGCTGAGTGTTGAGCAGAGGGAACAAGAGTGCAAACACAATGGGAGCTTGCATTGAAATTAATAAGAGCCTGCCATAAAGGCTCCATGCATCATTTTCTTTGTCATCCCTCTTAAGCGATATTGACATTGGGCGCCTTAATCAGTGCAGAGTTTTTCAGTCATGATCGTGGGTTTGGTGCAGAATTTTCTGATCGAGATTAGTTAAGGTGACCAAACTCCAAATGCTGTACACAAAACTTGCGGAGATCGGTTATTCTCCTCAGTATAACAAAATCACAACCATATCGTTCACTCATCCGCAGCCTCAACGTCTTTACGTTTACCTCGTGCTGCCACGCTCTGCAGAACATTTTTGTGTGCTTCAGATAAACCACAGGCCTATTTTGACCACATCCTTCTCCAGTGCGGGAACGATTCATAACATTAACATTTGCGCTCGGTATTGCAAACGAACCTTCAATTTTAAGTTCCCCCACAACCTTCCAAAATCTATCTTTCAAGGTGTAGAGCGTATTCTGTGTATTCTTTAGTCGATTCTATTAACTTCTCAGTTCTTCCTAAGATGCGTTCACGGGATTGGGCTCCGTTATATGACTCTTTTTATTTTTGACAAAAAAAAATTCTTTGGTGTGCCTCTTATATATGTAAGCCCAGCCAAATGCCTTTTCGAAGTCAATGAACTTAATATAACGGGATCTTCATTCAGCGGACTGTTCAATTTGAAATTTGTTCTTGTGATCGCTACATGAGAAACTCTCACAATAACCAGCTTGTCCCGATGAAATACTCTCTCCATGGCCGAAGTTGTTGTTAATCTGTAATTATTGCAGAGACTCTTTATATTTACAGGAAGCTCATGAGTAAAAGATGTGCCAGCAAGTGGGTTATTTATTTTAACCGATAACTTAACGTCGATAACTACTGCAACAAGTGACACCACCAGGATCTTATCCTGGAGGGGGCTGAAGCAATAAGCATGCTGTTATCACAGAGTTTTGGTGTCCCATCAAATTTTTTTTTCAGAATGTTGATTATATTCTTTTCGTAGTTTCCGAGTTGTTAAGACGCGAGTGAATTGTGATAAGCAATACGTTTTTTGTTGTTTTTTCTATACAAAGACAAAGGCCACATACAGAAGAACCTCGCTAATCACTTCGGTACTCCAAATCTCTGGGTAATCCGACCCAAACGCAATCACTTGAAACCATCTTGAAATTCGTCATCCACCACCAAAAATACTTTACATAAAAAATATGTTTTCCAAATTTAAGATTTTAAACAAATCCATTACAGTACATATTGAAAAATCAGACTTTCGAAATTTGACATTTGGAACTGAAAAATTAATTTCCTGTTAAAGTTAACCTGAAAACTGGCTAAATTCAATAACGGCTAAAAATCCGACTGAATGGGTTGCAGCCAGAAAAACAGTCAAGAACCTGCAAAAACATTCGAAATGATGACATTACAAAAAAAAAAAATAAAAAAAAAATTAGACTTGGTCCTTCTTTAGAGTACTTCCTGTTAACCACGGCATATCCTTTATGTAGATCGGATTCCTTAGAGTCGCCGTACAGCGTACACCATCCATCGTACGATTGGTTGTTATTATCTGTCAGATTGTATGGAAAATTCACTCTACAAACTGCATTACCGTTAATTTTCCATACAATCTGACAGATAATAACATCATTCATTAATTTCACGTAAGTCATGAATATTGTTTACGGGCGATGCATTAAACATTATATGTTACACAACTATTACGTCATCTTTATGAGTAACGATTTTGAAATCTTTATCCGTTATAAGGCGCAAAGGCGTGTGTACCTAGATGATTTAGGGGATATATACTGATTGTATGAAAACGTGATAAATGACAAAGGTATTTCAGCTGGCGTGTGGTGCATGAATGATAGGTGACACATGTGTTTTTTGATGGCTGGTAACTTCTGAAATCTGTCAAAATATGAAGACATGATTCGCCATAAATTTGATCAATCACACACTGATCTTGGAAGTCTAGATTATTTTTTTGTAAAAAAAATAAAATAAAAAAAAAATTATTTCAGCACGAGCCTAACGTCAATATCAAGTGATCTCGGCCTAAAATGTTTTCAGCGGTCTTTTGGCGCCCGAGGGGGGAAGCACCGTTTGGGAATAACGTGTATGGCGATTCTCTGTATCATTTCATGTAATCGCTGACAGTTCAATCACAATTTTCTGAGTTCTAGTCTAGATGCTCAACTAGTCGTAGTAATTTTCGAATAAATATATTATTAAATTTATTCATCGAACTCAAGAAAAATATGTCCTACATTTACGAAAATTTAAAACTCTCCGAATTGTCAAATCCTCATAGCTCCTTAAAAAAATAGAAAAATGTTCGGGTATTTTCAAAATTTAGCTCCTATGAATTTGGGACGATATCCTGCACTATAGAAACCATTAATTTTACGTTTGTTTGCATTAAAAATGAAAAAATATGCCTACGCTTATTCTATGGGTTGCACTCGAAACATTTGTAATTCAAGTTATTGCATCAAGTTTTGCTTTACCAATATTTGATTTTAAATTTTTCGATTATTTTCTCTTCTATCAAAATTAATTTTATCATAAATATCACAAATAAATTGGTAAAGCATAAAATGATTTCAAAATGGAAATTTGGCGAGTTTTGAACTGAAAAGTGGTTCGATGAAAGTGGTTGCCCACTAAATTCACTATCCGTCCGTAACCGAGATGCACATTACTGACACACACAGCCAACAAAATCGTAGGTGTCCGGAAGGGGGAAATCGAGGTTAGAAGTATACACAATTTTTACTTCGAACAACTTACCTACCTTTTGTTATCTACCGTCGTCGTCAGCAAGTTCTTCGCCGTAACTGCATTCAGACTGGGAGTATAACGCAGCACCGCCCTTCAGTATCAATTTGCTTAACATTTTTTAGGTACTAGTACCTTACTTCTAATTTATTTGGACTTCAAACCTAACCGTGTTTTGAACACTTGTTTCACTATGAATCTCTAGAATTTTAAAAATCACAAAGATGCGACCGTACGACCATGGCCACGGAACAAACAAGTGTCTGTTCGATATCATATATGTTTGTAATAACAATAAATTTCCAAATTGAATTACATAAGATTATTTATTTTCTAGTGAAAACTGTATGGCATCGAGCCAACTTCTTGTATGGGCTCTCAAACCGAAAGGACCTGATGGAACTTTTGCCACTGCTCTGTTCTAGTTAGATTCTATATCAACAGATTTATGCACTTTTTTTCCACCTAAAGTCTATATACATATACATATATGTATATAGACGACACAGCTTCTTCTAAATCATGATTCTAGACTTTTAGTGTTCATGACTATCAGTAAATGCAAGGTCCTCTTCCTTTCATAATTTGCATGAAGACAATAAACACTTTAAAACGTAATGGAATGATAGTTATTGTTGATATTGATATTGACAAGAGTTTTATTCTATCAGCCAAACAATACTAGTTGTGGTTTTTTATATAAAAAATAATTCAAGGACTTTTTGATAAATATACAATTTGGGATCTTCTTTACATTTAATCCAGCAATAAAACAAAAATGTATTTTAAAAATTCTTAAACAGGTGAATTCATACATTTTCTTCAAGTTTCTGACTAAATTAACCTAAATGTATACTATGCACATTCGTACCAATGGCATGGACTCCATTAAAATAACCCTCGACGAGTTTTTCCAGGAAGGAAATAAGGAAGCATAGTACAAGAAAGTTTACTGCGCTTTCTCCTTAATATCCCGGTTCAATGGAATGATGGTGAAATAGACGACGACTCGCATGTGCCCTTTTCATCCACCCTGAGAGTCCTTCCCTTCCCGCCTCTTCCATATATGCATCTACGAAAAAGCTTTTCTTGTTTTCATCCCGAATGTGGCGCATGTTTGTATTTGTATGCTGATGTCTGCTTGTTCACTCTCGCTATATTATGCTGTAAACTTATATGCTGAAAAGGACATGACTTGTCGTCACAGTATTCGGTTATAGTTAGTTATTGGTGTCTGGAGGCCAATCGTTGTAGAAAATATAATTCAATGCAAGAGCACATGTACAGTCCGGATGCAGTATTCACATATTGCAATTATCGGGACTGATTGTACATAAATGTATGTATGTGTAGCTATATGGACCAACTGCATCTCAGATGACTGTTCATAGACGAGGTCCTGTCGTTGTTTCAATATTAACGCTTCGTATGAACGGTAGAACGATGGGGCGATGATTATGTATGTCGTATACTGTCTGGGTGCAAATAAAAGCACTCACTGGGAAAACGAAACATTTCACATTTCATAGAAAATGCGATTAGGAACCAGGTGAAATATTGCATGGATGTGCATAGTAGATGGCTAGTTTTTTAGGCAGAGGCTAGATAGGATGTGGCCAAATACATCGATACGAGTGGGCATATCGTTCAACGAAAATGCTTTTCATTACGATTGGGGATATTTCAAAAATAACATTTGTTTTCAAAGGATTTAAGATGGATATGCCTGGATAGATTTTACTCGTTTTGAATACTCTAGGAGGCCTATAAATATTTTCTTCAATTTGATGAGTTCTTATATTATTAGATACGAAATGTAAGAATATTTATATCTAAAAAAAATAGCAATCGTGCTACTTTCACCTCAAATCGCGATTTTGGTTTCCACTCTACCACCAGGCTATAGTTGCTCCAACACTATTGTTTTCTAGTCGCTAGGGTCTAACTCTACTATAATCCTTTACATGGGTAGAGTGGCAAAATTCTACTTTTAATTAATTCCATTCTATACTCTACCATTTACTCGACTCATGTAAATCGGTTTTTAATTAATTTAATTAGTTTCAATGGCATTTACACATAGATCACTTCATTTAATAAAAAAAACATACATACTTGATTTACGCATTTTATCCAATTAAGTTGCATACTCGTTAAGTCTAAGAAGCCATAACTTTTCAAGGCTTAATACAACATCGACAAGGCATTTAAATGAACCTATTTAAGGAAAAACAACCAACAAACAATAAGTTAAAGTTAAGGAAATTCCAAGCTTAATGCTATTATAAAAAGTATATTTAGTGGATGAATCCTTACAAAATTCGAACCTAACGCGATATTTTTTCTTAACTATATGTCACCATGTTCAAGTATAGTAGTCGTTCTTATCCTGGTATATGTGTACATACAATAACTTTCAACAACTGTATCGATTAGCCATTTTCTTATCCCACTAAGTTCTCACAAAACTCGGTAAGAGGGTCGATTTTTTTTAAGGCCAAGGTATAAGCGATATATTACATGTACATTATGTAGTATGTAGAAAAAGTAAAGAATTATAAATGTGGCATATTAGTAAAGAAATCGATAGATGTTATGTTGTTATGATATAAATTGGTTATTTTGGAAGGAACAAAAAAAAAAACAAATGAAAAACAGGTTTTTGTGAAATTCCGCTAATGGAATCATGGGAGTGTTGCACAATATTAATTCGTGCCCTCCTAACTGTGCATTGGGATCGGAAATCTTCAACAAAGTATTATAAAAATCTTTACAAACTTTCTCTGAAAAGTGGTTTATGGTCAACCATTAGAGTTCTAAAAATTTACTGAATTTCTCCCCACGTCAACACGTTACAAAATAACGGTAGCCCGTATGCCACAACAAACAGCAAGTTGGAAGGCCTTATCAGTTGCAAAAAAATATATCACTTCAATCCGTCACTTTTATCCAGTGGAAACATAATCATAAAATACATAGGTAATCCCTAAAAACAAAGTCCAGCTTTTTCCGAAAAATCCCGCCATTAAATTACCTCAAAATCCCGCCCACTAAAAACCCCGCCGTTTCAAAACCCCGCTAGTAGATAATGAAATAATCCCGTTAAAATATCGCCAAAAATTATTTTCATTGTAAACTAAAAAATCCATTCATAGCCATGTGATTTCCAGCAATTATTGTGATATTTTATCTTAGCACTAATGCGTCGGAATACTTGTTTATTGCTTCAATCAAGATGTTAATTACATCGATTAAGATAATAATAAAGGCCCATACAGAACAAGACTGTTACACAGGGGACACTTAACTTTCGACTACCGAAATACCAGGCCACCTATTTTTCAAATTAGGTCCATGTTAGGACACCCATTATTTTTTGAAACGGTAAATTTTTTGGCGATTTTTGAAAGGACACTTACCTTCTATGACGGGTATTTTTTTCTCAGTACCGTATAGCCCCATGTGGGACCATGGTGCGTTAACTCAGCCGTTTATAGGCAATTTCGAGTCAACGTTACATTGCATATCATTTCGGAGTGTATATAATGTTGCAAGCACTATATATGTATTTCCTATCCGCACATGTAAGGAAATTTTGGACCACGCCGAGATTCGATCTCCGGACCTCTAGATACATACTAGCTAAGCTAGCATCATAGAGTGCGACTCAACCAAGTGAGCCACAGAGCGTGACGGGATATTAAAAAGCGGGATATTGTAAAGCTGTATTTTGAATTAGCGGGTTATAGAATTGACAGGATAAGTGGTGGGGTTTTGATTAGACAGAATTTCAATTGAGCTGGATTTTTAAGTTGAGGGATATAGAAATGGCGGGATAATGAACATCGGGATTTTGAAAAAATGGAATATGATGGGCGAGATATCGCAGCCACCTTATATGCAGTTTCCCATTATTATTATTACATTGGATAAGGCTGAATGTAGGTACATACTACCTGTACGATCAAAATATCTCTATTCAGAGCTAAAAATGGAGTAAGGATAATGTTTGTTTTTTTTTTGGAATCAGGACGATTTCCAGAATTCGAAAACTTACTTTGCTAAGAAATAAATTGATGGGAAAGGTCCCAAAAAGGACAAAATCTGACACTAATTAATGCATTATTGGAGGTGTGCATGCGGAGTGTCATATCAAAGGAGACGGCGAGTACATTACATATTCGGTGTTTGTTTCCTGTTTCAAGGACCCACACAATTGAGTAAATAAATTCTTGTGTCTTCGCAATTTATTAACATCTGCAACCTTCCAACGCCATAACTGCGCGAAATATAGAGGGTGTACGGAAACTGCCGCATAAACGCACCGGAATATGATTCCTCATGTGATTTCTAGCAAAAAAGTTGTACTGAACATACCCCTAATTTTTAACACTTTAGCTGCCACAGGCATTTGAAGATTTTTGTATAAATAATTTTCTTGCACGACTTAAACCTGAATATCTCATAAGCTAGACTAGCTAGAATAGCGAAATAAGATGATTATTACAGCCAACAAATTTCCCTAAAAATTTATTTTAGTTTTATACTAACCACAATAAAATCGGATAAGAGGTTTGGATTTTACTATGCGCCAATTTTTAAAAGAATCGAACCAGCCCCTCACCTTGACAGAAGTTGAAGAAAATCGAGACGAAAAAATAATTCGTTTTTGGGTCAAATTATAAAAATTTAACTTTGAAGATCTGTAAAAGCCAAACCTCTTATCCGATTTGAATGTGGTTAGCTTTATTTTTTATTACACCCTTCGCTCATAGAGTGAAAGGGTATATTAACTTTGTCATGAAGTTTGTAACTCATTGAAGGAAGCATCTCCGAGCATATAAAAAGTATACATATGATCAGCATGACGAGATGAATCGATTGGACGATGTCCGTCTGTCTGTCCGTCGGTCGGTCCGTCTGTCTGTCCGTCGGTCGGTCCGTCTGTTGCAGCGCGTTTTTCTCGGCCACTATAAAAGCTACGGAGATGAAATTTTGCACACGTGCTTATTATTGTTGCAGGCTGTTTGTATGTTTGAATCACCGAAATTGGATGACTGGGTCATGGGGCTGCCATACAAACCTAACCCCCAAATTAGGTTCTTCTATGAAAAACTTTTTTATTTGTGCACCAATTTCAACCAAGTTTCACACAAATATGTTTATATTCATGAAATAAAACATATCTAAGAATGGATGAAATCTAATAATGGGGTCATGGGGCTGCCATACAAACCTAATCCCCCAAACCCCCAAACTTTTTATTTGTGCAGCATTTTCAACCAAATTTCATACAAATGTGTTTCACAAAACATATCTAAGAATGGATGAAATCAGATAATGGGGTCACGGGGCTGCCATATAAAACTAACCCCCAAATTAGGTTCTTCTAAAAAAAACCTTTTGTATTTGTGCACCAATTTCAACCAAATTTCACACAAATGTGTTTCTTTTGATGACACAAAACATATCTAAGAATGGATCAAATCGGATGATGGGGTCATGGAGCTGCCATACAAACCTAACCCCCAAATTAGGTTCTTCTAAGAAAAACTTTTTTATTTGTGCACCAATTTCAACCAAATGCGTTTCTCTTGATGACACAAAACATGTCTAAAAAATGATCAAATCTGACCATGGGGTCATGGGGTGGCCATACAAACCCAACCCTCATTTTGGTTCTTCTAAGAAACATTTTTTGCACCAATTTCACAAAACCTTGAATTAATGTGTTTTTACCAAAGCAAGAAAAAAGTTCAAAACGAATGGAATCATACTGTGGGGTCATGCTCCCGCAACCCCAATAAAATTTTCTGAGTAAATATTTTTATTTGCCCACTTATTTCAACCAAGCTCAAAACTTTTGTCAAGACGGAAGAAAACGAATGAGGAGGGGGATTAAATACAAGTCATAGGTACGCCCGAAGAAACGTTTAGTCCAAGGAGAACGAAGGGTATCCAAATTTCGGCCGAGCCCGAAATTAGCCTCGCCCTCGGGGGTTGGCGAGCGTAGCGAGCAGGGGGCGAGGCCCCCTAGTTTTTTAAATAAATTTGTTGGCTGTGATAATCATATTATTTCGCTACTTTAGCTAGTCTAGTTTTGGAGATATTGAGGTTTAAGTCGTGCAAGGTAAAGGGTTAACGTGGCTAAAGGGTTAAGAATTGGAGGTATGTTCCGTACAACTTTTTTTTGCTGGAAATAGCATAAGGAATCATGTTCCAGTGCGTTTATGCGGTAGTTTCCAGAAACCGTGTATATATGAAATTGCCACGACTCCCTCAACTTTTTCGAATCTATAGCAAATGACGATTCTTCCATTCATTTTGCTAAGAAATGTTGATGGGAAAGATTTCGAAAAGGACCAAAAATGATGCTAACTTCTCCTTGATCGAAAATTTACAATTACATGTTACATGAAAGGCGAAGTCGAGTACATCGCATTACTGTTTCAAGGCCTCTTAATAGAGTAAAACGCGCATTAATGAAAAATGTTTGTGTTCCCCATAGTTTGTGTAAATACTAAATATCTTACCATCAAAATTTGTCTTAGCAAAATTAATGGTATAGTAAAATTTTAAAAAATTAAAGAAGTCTTGTCAGCTTTGTATTTTTGCGTAGTTATTACTTTGGAAAGATACAGATGATGAATTGATTCCGAAGCAACAAAAACCTTACTCTATTTGAAACGCTAAAATTATTGCACTAAGGCCCATTTATAAACTTATACCTTAAGTAAGCCTTGAGTCAACCTTATACACATTTTTTGACTTTATAAACCGCATTTGATTTAAAGAGTTAAGGATATCTGAAGTCCAGGAAGGTTTTAAGGGACATTTATTAATCTGGACCTTAGTATGGTACTAAATCGGATTTCGTATATGGAGACCTTAAGTCAATGAAGGTTTCGAGGGACGTTTATAAATATGAGCCTATCTAAGTACTATCATTCAATGCACTTTGATGGGAACTTTAATCGTAAATTACCGTTCCGATAGTCGCAATAGATAAAAAGTTTTTTTTTATACAATTTCAATTTTCACTATCATCATTATTTCAAAACATCGAAGTATTCTACTGTACATAAAATGTACTATACAATATCCATTTCATTTCATACATTTTTTCAAACTACAAGTTACGAAAGAAAAATAACTCAGTGAAATTTTTCAAACTAGACCTAGACTAAATGCAAACAACTTGGAAATTTACATACATACATATGCATGAAGTAGGTCACACGAATAAATTTCTGTTTTCAACATTTATTTTAGGAAGGATACATACCCATTTTTAGATCCTTTCGAAAATACGAGTACATATTCGTATTTATATTTGTGGCGTGAACGTCCAATGACCGAATTTTTTTTTATGAGTTTATTTCGTATAAGTACATTTGTGTCTTATGTAGGATACGTGCTGCGCTTCATATATTCTCTCCACTGACTTCGCTTAAAAATGTACATATATATTCAAATGTACGACATATACGTTAAAGGAGTAGGAAACATCCACAAGAGTGGATCAATTTTCCAAAAGAACACTTCCGCTAAAAGCAACAAATGAACAAACAGCCTTTCTATACTGACACAGACTGACATTTGGGAATATGTTTATGTCTACATTATTTTTATACAGGGTGTCCGGAAACAGTCGCATAAACGCACAGGAAAATTATTCCTATGTGTTTTTCAACGAAAAAGGTGTACGGGATATACCCCCAATTCTTAACATCGAAGCTGCTATAGTGGTTTGAAGATTTTTGAAAAAATCATTTTCTTATACGACTTAAACCTCAATATATATCTCCAAGACTAGACTAGCTAGGATAGCGAAATAAAATGAGTATCACAGCCAACAAATTTACTTAAAAAATAAAACCAAAGTTTTTTACAGAGCTTCAAAATCTATTTTTTTAGATTTTACCCAAAAATAAATCTTTTTTCCATCTCAATTTTCTCCAACTTCTGCCATGGTGAGGTGCTTGTGCGATTCTTTCAGAAATTGCCGCATAGTCTTACGATCATATCTTTCTTATATAATGTTATTCAAGCTTCATTATTTCTAGCAGTTTATTGCCTTAAGTGCAGAAAACTGCTCCTAATGTTCAGCCATTTGATAAAATTTATGAAAATTATCCAAAAATTTAGCCAAAGTTAACCATAGGCGAAATATGGAATATATTGTCATATACCTGCGCTATTTACTATATGTGGTCCGAAGCCTCTCATCTTTACTAAATGTCTTGTTTTACCCTAACTCCTATTGGAGCATGGTGCTTTGACGACTACCGTGGGTAGTCGACAACGATGCAAAGACAACTGAATTCGGAGTGTGATAAGGTTGTCAGCCATACCACTTCATAGCCGCATTGTTAGTTTATTATTCTACGATAAAAATATTTCTTATCATCTTCTAAATAATAAACTTGTGGCGAGTCATGCCGAGTTTGGAAACTCGTTTCTCTATGAATCTCTATATCACAAAGTGGCGACCGAACGATCACGGCTACAGACCACAACTAAATGTACCAGTAATAAATTTATTCAGGACACCTCCTTTCAAGAAAGTTATCCTGTCCAATTCGGGATGAAAATGAGGGGTGTGGATTTCTTGAGAAGATGAAGGCTTTGAAATTTCTGATGTGGTTTTAATTTAGGGAAGGTGCGTCTAAATTAATGAATTTAGTTTCTTAGTCCTTTCCACTTATTAAGCGACCACCTCTATTAGCAAAACCAACAGTGGTCGCCAAAAAAAAACGAGTCGCAGGCAATTAAGAATACCAGACGGAAGATGGTTTCGCAATTTACAGAAATACAGCCTTCCAGGTAACATCCCGAAAAAAAAACTAATTTTACCAACATTTTCAGCCTCTCAAAATCTGGTGCATAGGCTTATCAAACTTTTCGATCGGTAAATTGGTATTTTTTTAATCTGATAGACTAAAGCGGGTAACCCGGTAAATTGCAGTATAAACTCCTAGAAAGACATGCTTCCACTGTCTCATTCTGTGGTTTGAAATTATCCTTTTTGTGTCTGAAAGGCCACATGCAGGTCTTATATACAGAGTCGGGTTTAGGAATTTCATATATCAGTATTTTACTTGGGGAAAATGAAGTACATATCTCTCTCTTCATTACCGTAATTCCTAGTGGAGCATGGTGCGTTGATGACTACCGTGTGTAGTCATCAACGTTACAAAGACAACTGAATTCGGAGTGTGATATGGTTGTCAGCCATACCACTTCCTAGTCGCATTGTTAGTTTATTATTCTACGATAAGAATATTTCTTATCATCTTCTTCTGAATAATAAACTTGCGACGAGTCGTGCCGAGTTTGGAAACTCGTTTCTCTATGAGTGTCTATTTCACAGAGTGGCGACCGAACGATCACGGCCACAGAGCACGACAAAATGAAATGAAGTACATATACTGTATTTTTACTCTCATTTCAATCACTGAGAGAAAACAAAATGCAGCGTTGCGATAAACATGCCATAAAGAGGTCACATATAGAACGTTCAATCAGCGTTCAGTAACAAACAATTTGGTTCGCTTTAAACTGTCACCACTCTCGACAAATTGAATTTGGTGAGAGTTTATAATTGATCTAGAACAGAGCCTTCCAATATATGGCCAAGGAGTCTCGATCCGGCCCACAAAGCTTCTTCATCCGACCCGCTAGTAATTTTTTAGGAGTATGCAATGCAGACCTAAATACGTAAAGGTACATATTAACTAATAAAAGTTCAATGTTTTTAACAAACGTACCGGCCGTATCTTTAAGTCCCTGATTCCCAACAGTTGTTCCCCGGACCGAAGGTGGTCCGTGAGAAAACTGTAAGTGTTCCGCGGTGACTTTAGAGACTACTTATAAAAATGTTATATATATCATATGCGAAAAGGGTAAACAACATTTAACAATTCAACCAATGAACTCTTTGTTAAAAGGACTGTGTTCAAACCGCACACAGCCAAGACTTGTACAGTGATTGTGCTGAGTAAACTGCGCTCTAAAAAGAGAGAGAGAGAAAGAGAGAGTAAGAGAGCCTGGCTTCGTCATGTTATTAATATCGCAGGCAAGATACCAGAGTTGGCATGTACAGCTGCTGCATTCCAGTTTTCCGATCGTCAAAGTCCGATCAAGCTGTTGCCGTAAATCTACCTCAGCTTCGACTACAGTTTTTGCCTGGCATAGTTCTTCACTTTTGGCTAGGGCTATAGCACAATAGGCTAATGGCCATGGTCCCACAAATTTTGCGGTACATGTCCCTTAACAATATAATTTAACCACAGCCAGACGTTTGAGTTCCATATTGCTTTATGACACCTTTGTGGTACAAATACATCAAACCATGTCTAAAATGCACGTTTCTGTTATGCGTTTGCGGAAGTAGAAGAAGTCAAAATATGGATAAGTGCACGTTATAATATGAGAGACCCTGGCCTGAGGCTAGCTAGGTAGAGCAAATTGTAAGCTGAATTCCTTTCACCAAAAAATGGTGGTCCGTAGTAATTCATTTTAATGATAAGTGGTCCGCAGAAATTTGTGAGTTGGGAACTACTACTTTAAGTTAACTGATTTATCGTTACAAAAAGGCTCAAATCCATTTGGTACTGATAAAATAGTCCTGTACATACAGGTTTATAGAGTATCCACTCAATATGCGAAACTGGACTTGGACATGACTGGCGATGCCGGTGGCGGGTTCATCGATTTAGTGATATCAATTCCTTTTTGCAGCTGCTGAAATTTTTTTTTGGCGGAAACCTTTCCAACTTGTTATTTTTTTAGGGGATAGAAAATATGTAGTAGCTTAATGAACAATCAATTAAATTTTATCTGTCCCGTATGCATTTAGAAGGTACTAAGATGGTTTGCTTGCATAATATTCCATTTTGACCTCAATTGACCATAGTATGAAAATGTACATATGTTGAATGTACAAGCCAAAAATACCTATCTATGAATGTAACATAAAACCAATACAATTAATGCCATAGAACATGTGTACCAATGCGGATATTCGTTGCATAAAAGTCGTATTCTCTCTAAATAGTTGCATGCCATTTAAAACCTCCCAGTTTACTGTTGTACCATATTTGATATTTTCAAGGATTCCTTAATGTGTTTCTGTCCGTTTTTTATTAACGATGCCAAAATACATACATACTTAGATGGTCTTATGGTATGTGTTTAAATTTGGCTATTTAATGCATGAGTAACCATAATGTCTATGGTTATATTACTTATATTTTCACTAAATTTCATCAAATATATCTTTTCCACATCTGGATAGGGAGCCTTGAAAAGCAACTTACACATAAAATGGAAAAGCTCTGCTTAGACCCACTTGATTATACTGCACACGTATTTACATATATCCTATAGGTACAAATAAAATTGATATGGTCGATTAGCATGCCATTATAGCTACTAATAATCTGAATCTTTCAGTTGAAACAAAACCATTGCATTCAGAAAATAACCACTTAAGTATTTTGACGACGGAAACTAGTTATTGCATGATGTTGCATTTATTGATTTTATCGTAACGGCTCGCAAAGTTTTACATTTTGGCATGAATGGAAATTTAAATAAATGTACAAGTTACAAATCTGTTTTATGCAATCAATTAAATTTATGTTCTGTATTTTTTTGGTGGAGATGGACGAGAAAAACCGAAACAGTTTCAAAAAAAAGTTTTTTAATAAAAACAAAAAGATATATAGGATCTCACAAGCTGATTATTTTAAAGTAAGAAATAAACGAGACCGAGTCTCATTTCGGACGTGGGCGAAATTTGAATACTCGTCACATTTGAATAAAACTTGCTTTTTTTGTGTTAATAACCGCAGCCCTATGATGTGTCCGATTCCGGCCATTCCTGAACATGTTTTGAGGCTTTACTAGACAGACACTTGAGTGAAGTTTGGAGAAGATTGGTTTTAAAAGAAAAGTTTCTCTTTCAAGAACCTAATTGGAATTTTGGGTGGTTTTTTATGGCTGCCCGATAGCTTCAATACTGAGGAGGAACTAGTTTGCATAGAAACAGACGGACAGACAGATATACAGACATCGCTCAATCGATTTATCGTGTCACACTATATTCATTATGTACTTTTCATAGTCCGAGGTGCTTCCTTCCGTGCATTGCAAACTTCATGACAAAGTTAATATATAGCTTTAGGTGATCTCGATCTATTTCGAATGAGGTTTCCACTGGACTATTTCTCGCAATGGCAGATTATTTAGTTTTTTTAGGCCGCAAACACACGGCGAATCGATGGATTTGATTGGATTTTAATATATTTTAGTTGTCATTGGAACATCCACTAGTGAATCCGGATTATAATGCGAAAATATCCATGGATGCGCAGTGTTTGTGGGACATTAGGGCACACGAACCGATGTGATCACATTAAACGGCGTCGACTGTACATATGTATGGATAACCTTTCCGGGTCGAATCAGAAATTAGGGCGGTGGTAGATTAGGGTACGGTAACAGCTCATGATTCAGGATTGCGGAAATGTGTGGCCCTCGTGGTTGCTTTCCTAAAATGAAGTGGCCGAGCGATAGAAATGACATACAGTAAAACTTCGATAATCCAGACCCCGAAATCCGGAATTTTGATAAACCGGAATCGAATTTGGGTTAAATTTTGTTTTAATTTTTATTAAATTTGGAAATTTTCTTCATGTGCATTGCTTTATAAACTTAAGGGAAGGCATATTTTGAATGCAAAATTATTAATTAATCCTTAAATGGCAATTTTTAATGATAGTACAAATACTATCCACTAGAGTGACAATTAGAGCATTTCGAAAATTCGGACAATTCAATATCGGGGCTCTACTGTAAATCGTCTCAAGCATTATTATTATTATAAATAAATATATCGCGCTATGTGCTAAATTTTGACCCGGCGCGGCCGGCGTGGCAGGTGCTGTAGTGTAGGTGGCAGTGTTTCGGACCTACTAAAATTAGAGGTAGTCGCTATATAAAACGGATCGCCACGTACATGTGGATGCAAAATGCACATTTGTCTTATGATTCATTACAAAAAAAAATCCGTGAAAACTCACTTATATATTTATATTAAACCTATAAATCTGCAATGTACAATAAATCAACAATTTTAAACACGTACAAATATTCATATTCATGCAGATATTGTGGCTCTTGGTTCACTAACAATATAAGTAATTAATAGTCCTTTTTATGAACTCTCTAGCTTTCAGCAGCTCCCTAGACATTTCGGCTATAGGCATGCATATTTGCTAGCTTTACGTCATTCAGACATCCGTATATCTTCCATTCGCAAGTGTGTTAAAAGCTTGTTACGTTGTCCATTTTATATCCTGTCAAGGGAATTCTCCTTTTATGATCGGTACACAGACAATGTGAATTATTAGTACTGTATATTATATATGACAGTATGGCATTTGCTGAATTTGCCATATCATATTTGGAATTTGGATCGTCTTGTTGAGATGCTACTGGCTAAAGCGTGTAACGTTACGCTATCTATGGATAGAAGTCAAAATGTATAAATAACCTTAAATTTGAAAATTTTGCTTTCACAAAGCATATGTCACAAAAATCCATTTATCATTTGACTTTGACGCAGAAAAAAAAAAGTGTTTTATTGATTTTTCTTCACTGATGACGCGTTAAAACAATGCAAGAATCAATTGACCTACATAAATGGTAGCTCCAATGCTCGTATATTCCTTTTATTAGGGGGCAAAAACATGTCTGCAATTATAAATAATAATGAATGGGATAATTACACAGGGAGCGAAACACGGTTCTGTAGAATAGTTATGAACCTAAATGTACACGATGTATGTATGTATTCTAATCTGGAACTAAACTTAAAAGACACGCACCAGATTTTATTATTTTTACTAGGCTAGCACACCCCCTTTTTTGTGGCCTACCAACCAAAAACACCTTTATTCTACTCAAATAATGAGACCGTACAATAAATACTCGACAGGTGAGTAATGAAATGATATTAAAACAATGCTTCCAGGCATCGGGAAGCAGAATTTTTCCATACTTTTCGATAAAGGCAAAAATGTGGTCGGCTTCCACCTTTTGTTTAAATTTTATTTCATCCCCGTTGGAATAATATGCTGAATAACAACCATTAATCAAATTTAAATAATACGGCTAAAGTGTACGGAAAAGAATTTAACGTAATTACTCGCGTTGGTTTCTATTATGGTGAAAATGTTGCGAGGACAAGAATTTCTTGGGTAAATGGGCGATTAGGCGTAATTTAAGTTCATTTTCAATAGAGTGAATTTTTTATTCATATAGAAGTGAACTTGGGGGGGGGGGGGGGGTATAGGTCACCTTGATTGAAGTACAAATCGTTGGGTTGAATAATAACAATTACAATTATATTAGATATAGTGGTTCGTATGGCTTTTCATACCGTGAAAGCTTACATAACCTAGGAAGTCATGCAAGTCCAATGGTTTATGTTATACCAACAGCAATCTAGCGTATATACATATGTAGGTATTCACTTGAAGGGTTCTCCCAAAAACTCATATTCATAGTCATAACTTTAGGAGTATGCTCGAGGGCGCATAACGTCACTTATAAAGGTTTTGTCTTATTTAATAAAAAAAATAATTTTGCACCCTAATTAAATTATAGTAATTGACAAATGAATAAGTAAGAACAGTAGCAACATTTAAATTAATTTTTAAAATATGAACGACTTAGGGCGGAATTCGTAGTCCCCACTTATACTTAAGTCACTCAATAAGCAAACGCTTAAGGGTTTCCTAAAGGGTTCCCTTATTCGTTAAGATACTTATCGATGGTTAAGCGCACAAATGTGTTAAGTGCATTTTTCATGAAAATGAGTTTTCATTTTCTAATTCATCAACCCTTTTCTGCACAAATGTTTTAAGTAGTTATCTATTAGAAAGGCCGCAAAGCAGAATGCACTTTTGTGTTAATTTCATAGAAATGATTTTTGTGTGCACCAAATGTGTTAAGCGCATTTACACCAACTATGCGCACTCAAGAAAATGGTAAATGTTTGTGCACACAGGTGGTAAATGCACTTTCCGCATTTTGTGCATTATTTCAGGATGTGACTTCACGGTTAAAAATTCTGGTGTATTTTTTATACCAACTGATGGTATAAAGCTCATTCATACATTTTTTAGTATGAATTGTAATAAACAGCGATGTATAAACTTTGTTTATATTAATTTTTATTAAATTTATCCGAAGCTTGTATTAAAATATTGAATTCGAGATGTTTGTATAAAAATTATACGAAGCTGTTACAAAATTAATCCAAAAATACTAATGAAAATTATGCAGCATTTATATGAATCTTTTATCAGAACGTTTTATTGATTTTATACTATAAATTACAACTTGCATACCAATCGAGAATTTGTTTAATAATATTGAACTGATAGAAAAATTTTATACCAAAGTGAGGTAAAGTTTATCCTATATTGTACATTTCTAAAAAAAAAATCATTGCATTCGCATTTGGAAAGGTGGACTTCGTGCGTCGCCTTGGCGCACCTGGTTGAGAGTGCATGCTAGTAATCTAAAGATGCGGAGATCGAATCTCGGCCTGGTCAAAAATTTCTGTACATGTGCGGATAGGAAATATATATATAGTGCCTGCAATATTATGTCCCAAAAGGGGTTTTCTGCAGGCATACATTATCCTTCAGATATAAATGAATGTAATTTTTTTAAATTTTAAATAAAAAAAATGTATAGTTTTAATCATATATCTGGATGAATACTGTTTACACCTTAGTCGGATTATTTTAATATTGTTAGGTTATAAAAATATTTTATACGCGATTAGCATGAACTGTATAGCTTCAACTGATAACTTCGATTAATAAAGAAGCTTGGTATAATTTTTATACAGAAAGTCTATGGAACTATATGTATACCAAAATTTATAAAGTTTATACCATTTTTTTAACCGTGTTGCAATGGAAGAAAGCGGCGTTTTCGGATGCTGTTTCGCTTATATCCAGCCGGTTATTCGTGGAGGCTGTTCAGTATTTTATACGCATGGGCTTCTATGCATAAAGGAGTAAAATAGACAGAGTGCACAATTTATTTCTGTTAAAAAGAACAGTTATTGAACCATTTCGCAGTACTTGCTGAACAGTATTATAACTTATTTAATAGCTGCCTAGGAATAACAATTGTTTTTTTTAGCAGAATAGAGGTTATATTTTTAAATAGGCATTTAAAAAAAGGGTACGAATTGCTTGAGATTAAAATTTAGCACGACCGTTTACTAAAAATCCGTAAAACAAAAGTAAAAGTGTGTTTTAAAATTTAATTCCTTAAAATAAATGTTTTTTGTTATGCCTGTCTAGGGAAGACAAAAAGGGTCTTAGGTTTTACATCGGTAACGTGTATTAGTAGTATTGTGGGCTCCAAAGTCATCACATCAGTAAGAACCTGGAAATTTAAATACATACAATGTAAAGCGGATCCTATCGAGTAATGCTTGTGCCACACCTAAATCATAAAAATGTGCTAAAGGTAAGCACGTAAGAAGAACACTCCATTCTGGATTTCAATCATACACCGCTCTATTTCAACAAAGCGAAACCTGCACTGAGTCATCTATGTATTTGTTTGTTTACCTTAGCCATTCCTTACTTGATTTAACTTAACACTAAAAATAAAGGGAAAAATAATTGGTTTAGTAGAGTAAAACCGCCTTACAGACAATGTCATAGGCAGTGTTGCTAACTGGAAATTTAGAAAACGGCTAAATTTAGCCGGAAAACCGGCTATATTTTTTTCAAAAACGGCCAAAATTCCGGCTAAATAAATTTCAGCCAGAAAAACGGCCAAAAAAACCGGCTAAATCATACAAAACAGTCACATTACGAAAAAATATAGTAAAAAACTGATTTTAATAATTTTATTTCTTTTCTTTTTACTACCCGTAAACTATGCTTTAGACAGATTTCTTAGTTTTATTACATATTAGGTATGCTCCATTCGCTGGCGTTACAGTCAAAATTTACTTTGTTCGGAGTTAGATGGCTCAACTAGTCAACATTGTTGTATTCAGGTACAATTTCTCGGTCAAGTCCAAGTTCGAAATTGTGGAACATAAAATTCGTAGAAGGAACGTTCAATGCGTAACTATGGGCAAGGGCAACCGTATTTATGTGTGGATATCTTACCATCATCGCACCTGAGCAATCATATACTTTGATTAAAATTTAACTATTTTAGGCCCAAGACTCATATGAAAATCATCATGACGATAATCCATGATGTTCATCATCGAAATATATGCTTTCGTCATTAGAATTCGTCATTTACTTTTGACGTTTGTGTAAATGGTGAAAATGTCCCTCACAATTGCGATATTTTGATGAATATTCTGTTAATAATTTGAGGACACACTTTTCTTAAAGAATTTGAATAGAAATATGTAAAGATTAATAAGAAATTTAATATTTTTGTAAACATTCTTTTTCTACAATTTTACAACGGATAGCGTCCCCAGTCATTATTGAGCAAATGATGGTCCAAATGCGTAATTTGGAACTCGTGCTAATGATGATAAATTTGTGTCTTTCGAATATATGTGCTGTTATTCATTTTCGAATTTGAGCACCCCAAATTTTATTTTCGATAGTTACGAAATTGATGTTCCATTTTTGATGTTTCGCAATTACGAATTTGATGCTCCAAAGATACGAAATTGATGTTCAAAAATTATGAGCTTGGCCGGGAAATGGTGTAGATTTTTGATAAATTTGTTGCCACAAACCCAACAACAAAATGTAATGCATCTACGAAAATGTGGAGTTTCTATGAATCTTCAGACGTTGTGCAAGTAGCTTGCCCAGTAAACTACAAAAATTAAATTTAAGTGTGTATAGCTAAGTGCTGAAGAAGGGGAAAAGCTGCCCCCGAAATATATACTCACTTAAATCTAATTTTTGTAGTTTACTGGGCAAGCTGTCGCATAAACTAATGTAAATAATTGATAAGTCGAACGCATATCTATGTTTTGTTAACAATAAAAAAATAAATAAAAAATTTGGCGGTATTTTGGCGGGATTTTGGAATGGCGGGAATTTGAGGTGGCGGGATTTTGAGGTGGCGGGATTTTGATATGGCGGGATTTTGGAATGGCAGGATTTTGATATGGTGGGATTTTGTAATGTCGGGATAATGTAAAGCGGGATTTTTTGGAAAAACCGGGATTATGAACGGTCGGGATTTGGTTTTTCGGGATTATGTAGGTATCCAGTGGCGTGCACTCCATATATGCAAATAAGCAGTGCATACCCTCTCATTTAAAAACATTTTCTTCATACAAGTTCATGAAAAAAATTACTGATTTCACTGTTAATTCTTTCCTCAATAAATGTACCAGTGCCATCTTCATATAGGTAGTGTAGGTTCCACTGACATCGTTTTTTCGCCGACACAGCAACAATGTTGCAGGTTTATATGGTGAAGAGAAGCACGCCTGCCTTGGCGTTGGCGAACAAAGTTGACGGACGAACGATGACGAGCGGCGAAAAATGTCGTGATAAGATTTCAGCAAAGGGAACCAAAGCGAAAATAAACAGTAGGTCACACAGTGTGTCGTTCAATTTCGGCAAAATGTTTCCTTTGTTCGATTTTTAATATTTAAACAATGTTGAAATAGGAATTTATTATTTTTTGAAAGAGAATGTATTTTACTAATCAGAAACAAATTATAATGCACATTTTTGTATGGGGCTGGTTGCATAGCTATGTATGCATTTTGTTAGTCATACACTGTGTTATGTACATATTACAAAAGAAGGTTACAGTTTACACATTTGAGAAAATCAATAAATCATACAATGCGAATGTTTATATTTGTTTGATTGATTTGAATAATTTTCAAGCACTGTTCACGTTACAAAGTTTTTTTTATTATACTTTTTTTTAGTGTTTTCTAAAATAAATTAGGCGGTTTTTCCTCATTTTTAGTTATCCTGAGATTACTCAATTACTTAGGAAACACTAACCTTCCTTTTTATTTCGACATATCAAAAAGCGTTTATACTCTTATTTATCTCTTCTTCGGTTTTAATTTTGCATACCCTCCACAAATGGCTGTGCACGCCACTGTAGGTATCCCATTATCACCACGTCTGCCTTCTGAAAATCTCTTGTTGCATAAGTCACATATGACTCATAGATGTGAACGGGGAGGAACGCTGTGAACACGTGTGACTCATAGACAGTCAACGTGTTAAAGAATTTTCTTACCAAAACATGGTCTGAGAGATTTAGCCGTCATTATCCCCCATAAGAATTTCCAAAATTTACATACATTATGAGACAAATGTCACTGAATGTCACCCTTATTCCTTAAGGAATTCCTTATTACTTAAGCAGAAACTATGAATTCCGCCCTTAGAATTGCAAAATGAATAATGAACAGAATCGTTTCCTTCAGTGTAAGTGAGCACCCTCTTTCTTGTGTTAATTTTGTACATACTCGTACATAAATTAAGGTGACCAGACGTACAGCATTTATACCTGTTGTACAGCATTAAGAAGCGTACAGCATTCTCGACCTCATGCACTACGCAACAAGTTCTTCGCCCTATAAAAATTGAAACCGTTAGCTAAAGAGAGAAACTATGCTTTTTACTCATAATAGGAGCTCACTGTTTAGGATGCGGTTTCAGCTCTATATGATTACAAAAAAATCAAGCGGCAATTTCTGCGTGTCTTTCTCATTGAAGATGATTTTCATAATACGTTGATTAAGTCCACAACAACAACATTACAAACAAAGGAGCATACATCGTCAAGTTAACCCCCTGGGTGCAGCACTGTTGCCCAGCCATTAGTCTGCGGTGGTTCGTCAGAGGATCGTAATGGACCGCGGAAAAAACTGCTGACCACTGATAGAAAAAAAATATTTCCATCCCCATGTGATTAAATCAAAATTTCCTGAACGATATGATTTACGCAGAAGAAATAAATCGTGAAGAGAAAATGTTACAAAATTCCAATTGTAGACTGGACATGTCTACAATTACTCAACTACTTAAATATCCTTCAAAGTAAATTTTATCGTTATTGCCCAGAGTACCGAGGTAGCGACACCCACACAGCGAAACTGCCCCAAACAGAATTCTTTTATCCTGAAGGCTATTCTCGTAATTTATTACAAAATTTCAATAATACTAAAAAATCTGGGATATAATAAATGAAGTCACAGGAAAACAAGTTATCAAGGGAAAATTTAATTCTAACATCTTATCACCTTCCGGTGAATTATTAGTATTAGAGAACAACGAAATACAAATTGCAAAGCAATTTAACAAATATTTTACTGAAGTAGGCCATAACATAACTAGAGATATACAGGTTGATAATGACAATTATCGACGCGTCTTTCCCCATCACAACGCTCACACGAATTTTAGATCATTCTTTTCCCGCCCAGTTTCTGAAAACGAAATGTTAGCGCTTATTAGTAAGTAACCTTAGGTCAAACGTAGCACCTGGTATGGATGGTAGTAATGCTAAAGCTTTTAAAGAAAATTGTGATATTTTATCTAAGCCTCTAACGCATATTATTAATATGTGTTTTGTTCAAGGAGTATTTCCAACCCAGCTGAAAGAAGCCGTAGTCATTCCACTCTAAAAAAATGATGATAAAACGGATATGCATAACTATCGCCCGATATCACTGTTACCTTGCATTTCAAAAATATTTGAACGTGCTATTAAAACTAGACTTGATGTATATTTAGACCAAAATAATATTATCTCAAAAGCGCAATATGGTTTCAGAAAAAATAAGAGTTCCGATGATGTTATTTATCAAGTAACGAAAAACATTATGTCTCATCTGGATAATGGTAATAAATGCATAGAGATATTTCTAGATTTAAAAAAGGCCTTTGACACCGTCCAGCACAATATTTTATTAGAAAAAATGAGGCATATTGGTATCAGAGGTGTAGCTCTTAAATTGTTCAGATCCTACCTCGAAAATAGGAAACAATCGGTTCGGGTAAATAACTGTACCAGCTCTGCTCTTGAAATTAATATTGGAGTTCCACAAGGCACAGTACTAGGCCCAATACTGTTTCTTATATACCTACATCAACGACTTATTGAATAGTAATATTATAAACAGCACGATGTATGCATTCGCTGATGACATAGTAGCACTTTTTCGTGGAAATAATTGTGAGGAAACATTTCGCTATGCCAGTCAAGGAATGACAAACATAAAATATTGGCTATGCCAGCACAAGCTATGCTTTAATACAAATAAAACTGTAAGCATACCATTCTCTTTTAATTCATCTGGCGCCCCTTCAGATAATCTTAGAATTCGTATCCATAGCAACAATTGTACTGAAATTTGCTGCAGTTGTCCTTCTTTGAATAATGTAGATAATACAAAATATTTGGGTATAAAGATAGATAAGCATTTACGCTGGCAAGAGCACATTACTTACTTATGTAGCCGTCTAAGGAAACTAATTTACAAATTCGTGGAACTAAAATCGATGCTTGCAATCGAACGCTTAAGAATGGTTTTCACAGCAGTTATTCAATCTGTCATAGAATATGGAAATTTAGGTTGGGGTGGGATCGCGCCCACAAACCTAAAACCTTTGGTCTTATTGCATAAGAAAATTATTAAAATATGCATTAAAAACCTATAACATATCCAACAATACAGGCATATAATGATTTCGGTGTGCTATCAATATCCAAACTTTACAAATTTAAGTTGCTGAAATACACTTACATAAATATTGATGAGTTTCCCTATCTTAGAAATATGTACTAGTAGATATCAAACCAGGAGGCGTGGTAGAATACTAAGAAATGAAGCTAGGTACAATACAACAGCTGCAAGCAGCCATGCATTTTATGCAGCGCCAAGGCTATTCAATAAAATACCCATGGATATAAGAAATATTAATAATTATTATTATATTTAAAAAAGCCATAAAATCATTCTTATTTGATAGTGAAAACTAAATACAAACCGATTAACACCGATGACAGAACAAATCTATCGACTGACTAGATATTATACACGAATTACCAGCATAATACCATAAAGTCGATCAGTCTCGCAGCACTAGCACAGCTCTTTGTGAGACATTAATAAATTTTTAATACATATATACTCTTCTCCTTTGATATAATGTAAACTCCAATGCACTTAAATTATACAACTACCTATTAAATTTTGTCTTTTATTGGAATACTATTAGAATTAAAATTCGAATTGTATTTTTATCAATTAATATTTAGAATATTTAAAGTTAGAATTATGTAGAAGGATTATATTATGGAATTGTAAACTACGGCCTAGTTCAATCTATAGCTATAGTGGCTATTAGACAAAACTATGACAAATCGATTTTTTGATAATGATAATATTTAACTTAACCACCATTCAATTTGGTTGTAGCCCGCAACCAGGGGCGTACGCAGAAAAATATTTCGGGAATGGATTTCGGAGAGGGGTATCGTCCACTCTATCGCGAGTCAACGATTATCGGCATGGTTACTTCTTTAATTTTAGAGACAACATGAATACTCGCAATGTCAAATCCCGAAAGCTCAATAAACTTTCTTACAGAGACGAGCACCCTGACTTAGGGGTTCTTTCTGGTGTGTGGGGTTCTATTTCTGTTTCTGAAAATAGTTTCTGCAAATAGGGTTCTTTTTTTTTTGTGTGAGTGAAACATTGTACATTATTGAATATTATTGGAAATTAGTCATAACGGGCACAGTGAAATAATGTAGGTGCCTTGCAATATGCCCGACAAATTACAGCTAAGGTGAGCTTTTAACTAGGACGTCTCTCTTCCCAAAATTTAATTGCTTGTTTACGATCAAGTTCATTATTTATCTGGTCACCTTAACATAAATGGGATTTACTTGGTAATAATTTTCGAGCCTACAATTTGCTAAAGATATTTTTATCTCGCCAAATCACAATATTTTTATATATTGTTTCATAAATTTCTCTTGGCATTATCTCTGGAGAAGAAAATCTCAATTTGGCTTAAAGTTCTGGGATTTAATTTGATAAGAAATCAGAGTTATCGTTTGGTACTCGTACGCTTTTAAACATTAAAGATTTGATTGTTCTCTGCTCCGTACATTATCGGCTCACGTTGCAATTATAATGATTAACCCTCCGTCGGGCGCACCTCAAATCAAAACAAGATCGGGCGCACTCGGCCTGAGAGGCCACTCATCTATTTGGGTCCTTATTTCTCAATATGTTACTATAAATTTCAGATACTTTTCGGAAATTAAGTTAATAGTATCTAAGGGATGTAATTAAACTAAATATAGTACTAAGAAACGTATTTACTAAACAGTATAATACAGAAATAAAATTATCAATTTGCCAGAAAAAAACCAAGAGAGAAAATTTTATGATAAATGCCAAATCCATTGTTCGTTAGAAAAATTAAAATTAATGAAAGGCAGGCGGTTTAAATTGATAACGGTTATTTGAAAAGGTTCTTAATGCTCCAAATTAAATGTATGCTTGGAATCAGCGCTTTCCCGCAGTTTAGGCACATTCTAAATTATGACGCGATCAGGCGCACGCGGCCTATGAAGCCAAAGTCCTTACCACACAACTGCCTAAAGGACCATGACAAACTATAGGTAGGCATTGTGTAAGATTCTTAAAGTTAGACGAGTAAACGGAGCTAAAAAGTTGTGGTCCCCTCAACTAGCGTGGAGCAGAGCAGAGCCTGTCAGGCAGGGTGCGCCCGACGGAGGGTGAAAAACGTGCATATGTAGTTCAATCACAATAAGCCTCAAAATTATTACTATTCGTTCATAAATTACTACTGTACTATCTGAAATTAGTAAACCGATAAATGTCTATTGTAAAGTACGAGTATTCAGATTCTTTTTTTTGTGTTTATACGATGATATCAGTCATTCGCCTAAAAAAAATGTGCAAAACATATGACGCAAATTGCATAAAGCATTTTCAAATCTTTGTTATTTGTGCGGTTTTGTTTTTACTTTATTCTCTTTTTTTCTGCGTCTAGGTTTAATTTCGGCACACAATAATAATAGAGTATGTAGTACGAGTAGCAGATGAAGAATATTAGTTACGAAGTTCATTAACTGAAGATATTTCTACGATGGGGTGTCTTACTCATTTATCTGCTAGTTACCATCGTAAAAAGTGATAGTAATGTAACCGGTTGACTATAGCGTTGATCATTTCTCATCTTTCTGATGAACTTTATCGGCATATGTTGATTTGTGTGTACAACTGATAGGAAATAATATTCTCGTAATAATTAATACAGAATAGTGTTCTACTCGTATATAGTGTAATAGTCATTACAGTATTATCTGTTTGTTCTTTGTGCCCATAATTCATTGAATTGAAGTGATACAGCAAGCAGATGATTTTGAAGGGAACAGTTCTCTATCGGAAGTGCTGTTAAAAGTGTGGAATTTACAAGTAAGATTTTAGTTTAGTTTTAACTATCAAATTATAATTATAACTAACCACCCAGTTTTGTATGAGGTGTTTCGGAAGAACAAAAATGAATCTACATACCTATACGAATACATAATTGTGATTTGTTTATAGAGACTGATATGCTCTACAGCTTAACGTATACAGTATTCTATACTCTTATCAGTTGGACGTTAATTTAGTATGTAGCAGATAAAAAAAAACTCATCGTAAATGTCATACAGTGAGCGTCCATTATACAAACTAATGTGGTTGGTTCGGATAACCGAAAGTTCGATAAATTGAGTTTCCATAGACAAATTACAATTTGAGCGACAAGTTGGAAATTTACGAAACAACTAGAAATGAATGAACATTTTCGAAAAATTCCAAATTCAGACGCTCTACTGTGTCACAAGGTATGTAGTTTAGAAACAACCTTTATAATTATGATTTATGAAGAATAACAGTGCCATTATTTTATAAAAGGAATATTTGACGAAGTATACCACTTTCCCACTTGTTTAAATAAAGCGAACAGCTAAGCAATGCAAAGATGTTTCACTTCCTCGGGGAAAAGATTTCAACCGATGGACTTCGCACAATAATACATTATATGTAAACAAATTACGAATAGTATGTATTTCTTGAGGATGTATATACGTAGTTCAGATTTTATGCTCGATCCGAACGATTTCACTTTTGTTTTGCAGAACTCTTCTTCCCGCATTTATGTTGAAAAAAAAATCCTTCTTTAATGCCGCCTTGATTAAACAAATAGTGTTCCATGCCAGGGGAAAATGTTAGTGGGACACTGCGTATTTTTAATGTAAACAGAAAACTTCATCAAACTATATCAAATTCAGTGTCGCATTCTAATGAAATGAGCAAAAAGTATAAAATTTTGCTATTATGGTGGCACACTGTTAGCATGCTTTTGTCCTAAAAACAATTTTCACAAGTGAGTTGTTTTTCAAAATTTCAATTTTAATTTTTCGAATGATGAAATTTAGCACGTCCTTTTAACAAATATTAACACATATGGAATACAAAAAAATAAGTGTGTTTTTTTTTTGTAAAAAGGGGCAGGTTTGGGTAAATAAGCGCAAAAAAACGATTGGGATTAAAAGCTGTTTACACCTAAGAAGGCACCAACCAACATGAACTTAGTATGAGGCTGGAGTTTCAAAGTTGTGATAAACCAATAATCAGTAAATTGACAAACAAAAAATGAGTATGGCGGTCGGTTTATCGTACTAAACTTATTCGTGATAGAGCGCCCCTGGGCTGTCACATCTGTAATAATTCTTCCGGGTTAACTTTGGGCAGAGTGGGTACCC
Organism: Microchrysa polita; assembly: GCA_949715475.1. Classification (NCBI taxonomy): domain Eukaryota; kingdom Metazoa; phylum Arthropoda; class Insecta; order Diptera; family Stratiomyidae; genus Microchrysa; species Microchrysa polita. Next base: position 123,568,312 of record OX454415.1, on the reverse strand, counting down.
CCGATAAATTAGTGTGTTTATCTGGGTTATGTTGTTATTGTAATCCCATGTAGTTATACTAAACTAACCTACACCGGAGTACAGAAAAACACGCATATTTATCAATCTATTGGTGATTTTATCTTTGGTTCGTCTAATGAAGTTTATTTGCTAATTTTTTTTTTAAAGCTTCATATAGTTGAAAATTTTGGCAATCCTCATTTGTAATAAAATAAATAGTAAATAGGAGTCCAATAAGTTATAGGGCATACCATGTTTGTTACGTCAAAATTATGGTACGCGCCAAAGGGTCTCCGGAAGCTGGATTGGATTTCCCATATGCGCAATGTAGATAACTCTCTAGGACAGAATTTTCTCAAAACTGGAAGCACAAATAAATAATTTGTAACATATTTTTTGTTTGGATCTAATGTTGGAATATACATGGAAGAAAATATTTTTAAATCATGTCTATAGTAATGATAGTGTTTGATAAGTAAAAGCAAACTCGTGCTATATTCTATCCAGAGTGGACGAAACGGAATGATTTCGCCGTACGTTTTCAGAAATCACCGAAAAGTGTTCACAGTGCACTGTTTGTAATTTCATATGACAACCGACAATAGTATTTTGCCTATAAATCGTTCTAAGTTTAAAAATGTGCTGGTGCAGTCATCGATAGTAATTTGCAACATATTTCGTCACTTCAAACTGACAGTCCATTCTCTTATCATGTGCTGAATAGGGGAATTTAGGTTTGAGACCTGGGCGCTGCTTATACGTTTTCATTTAAAAAAATCAAGGTTTCATAGAAAACACGCAAATTAGCCTATTTTCAATGTGTCAATTTGTATGGGAATTGAAATGTTTTCGGGCTGTTTTCATGCGAAAACATGAAAATAGCCCCAAATTATATGATTTCCCTCAATGTGAACATATTATTAGGTAATTTTGTACGGGATACTCTTATTTTTGGTCCGATTTCTTTGTGGGGAGTATAATGAGACTCTTGAGCGTAATCCAAAATTTACCCGCACTAAAATTTTCGGGAGTTACGGGTGCGTCTTTTCTTTAAATTTAAATGGGGGATCTTTGATCAGATAATTAAATCTACAGCTTTATGCAGATACACAATGAGCAAATATTAACTGTCGAAAAATTAAACTACAGTATTGACTCGATAATCCGGATCAATTATTGCAAGGGGTAATCCGGATCATCGGAACATCCGGATTAGCGCAATCACATTTTCCTGAGGAAAAACAATCGTAACAAATAAAAAGGCGGAACAATAGTCGATAAATGTTTTATTTTTTAGAAACTAGCCAGCATCATGTCATTTGCTAAACAATCCTGTAAAAAAGTACGAGACCAAATCCACCATTTCACCCTGATAATCTCAAATATCTGGATTATAGAGTCAAAATTGCTGCCGAAATCCGGACTATAGAATACATAGTGGAAATATTGCGTGGTCCGGGTTAGCGTGATATCCGGATTAAAGGAGATCCGGATTACCGAGTCAAGACTGTATTCATCTTTTTCGCTCTAGCGCATAAGGTCTTCTAAAGTATTTCTACAAAGCAATGTGCATATATTTCCTACTTAGAATATTTTGCTACAGATTTTACCCTTTTTTAAATAATTGATGCTCATTGAAAAATAATCCCTTTCCCTCCTCCGCCTTTTACAGACTTTCTTACCCTTCCAGTTAAGACTTTCCTCAATGGTCCTGATAAATTTCAAAGATACGTACATGACTTTTGTCGATCAAATATCTTATTTTGCCTGGACTACAAAATACCTAGAAGAGACGAATTTGCTGATGATTCTTATCAGTATGAGACTCGGTATAAGTTAAGAAATACAACGCATATATTTTAAGAAACAAAAAAAAAAACAAATTATCTCTTAGGAGAGTATTTTTATAGTACCAAGCTAATGTTCATGTCCACAATCCGTCCATGTTTTTGAACGACCGAATGTCTTTAAAAGAACAGTTACTCAAGGTTCTATCGAAGAAATATTTTCAGCTTGGTTGCTCGAGTTCCAATGAACACATGAAACATCGTACATTACGGCACTGCTCTTCCAAACGCCAGTCGGCACGTGGTTGTAGAAGATTGGCAACTAATATAGTAGTTCCGTCTTACAGCTGTTGAACCCAAAATTTTAATAAGCTACGTGTCGGGTTTATTCTAACACTCTTTTCAGGTTTTGTAATCGTGAAAACGACGACAAATTGTCACCTTCTACCCGGTCGCTAATACCAGGCCTTCGCTAATAATATTCAGGGTAAAAAGGTTTAGACACAATCTTTAAAAAAAAAAGTAAATAATTGTATGCTAAAATATCGCCCACACTTCCCCACACTTTCCCTGTGTACTCAGTAAAAATTACACTATTTTCTTCGACGGACGTAAAGGGATAAAGTTTTACATTTGGCAAATATCAGGAAAACAGTTACTCTGATCACAAAATGTCCTGACGATTTGTACAGTAGTATATGCACCAAACAAACATCATCGTTCGCAGTAAGGAGAATGCCTGGTAGCCTAGAAGTAAATTAATCTAAGAACTGTTAAAACTATAAATGTTAGTATCGTTTGGTTTTTCGGTGATGATGAAATGCACAGCAACAAATTAATGAAGTTGTTCAGGATCTATAAGTGTCCTTAAGGAGAACGATAGTTATTAACTTATCAGAAAATCAATCAGTCAATCTCCTTAATAATTAACTACTCGTACATGACCATTGCTAATCAATAAGCAATAACTTATCCTCATTTTTTTATTGGCTTCATACACGAAATCCTTATTTCTAAATATTCGGCGGCCAATTGTTTCTAACTCAATATGTTATGTAGCTAGAGCTCCAATCGGCAGCTTAATGACTCTCTCGAAGGTCGATATGGTGACATACTCAACATTGCCAGTTTCTTGTGCAGACAACGATTGTATCATGTACGAGAGCTCCACTAGGCAATTAATGATTTACACAGCTCATTGTATCGATTGATTATACGCTACGCTCCAAAACTAGAACTTTGGCTACGACCCAATACACATATGGTTCGATAATAATATAAAGGGATAACGAAAGTTTAACACTCGCCTTTCCACACTAATATCCGTCGTGTACACTTTCTTCCTTCGGAAATCAGCTCCCAAGTTGACCGGCAAACAATTTTCTATCACCACTAGACAAGAATATGTAATATCGTATGACAACGAAACGAACGAAGAAAACAGAAAGCCATTTCGAAAAGAGGTCGGGGGAGTCGAAATTGACCCAGAAAGTTGTAAACTTGAACATGGTTGAATGGTATTCGAGAGGCATGAATGCTATGTGTATTTCGGTAGATTTAGCTGGAAGGTTGAAACACAAGAAACTGCTTCCTTTATAGTCTATATAGTAATCGTATAGTTATAGAACAACTGCTTGTATATTGAATGTTTTTCGGCTATTTGGGTTTTATGGTTAAATTGTCTCCAAAAAGTCTGGGATTTCTGATTTCGCGAACTAATTTTATTTATGGGCAGGCAACTTTCATTTTTTTGCATTATTTAATTTTTTGAAAATAACTTTTGACTAACCCAAAATAATTTTCTTGTTTTTTTTTTCAGCGAATAGGACTCGACTATTGCCAAAATGGATTGGAGTTGGGCGGTAGAAGGGATAACGGAGGCGCGTAGTACCGGACCGACATGCGTTGGCTTCATATCGACAAGACGAAAACTTATCGAGGGAGTTTTCATGACATTTTTCAATATATTTGTATTTAGATGGACTCTGCAACGAATCCAGCCCTTACCAAACATAGTAACTAGCAGCTATCCTACTTCGCACTATCCTCGACATTCATCGCCAGCACTATCGTCGTCCTCATCAACATCAACAGTGGTTGCGTCGCAAGAAATTGCGACGGGTAAACAGCTGCTACTCGTTTTAATGACATTCATCCTTGGTATCGAAATGGGCTTTAAATTGGCCTCCAAGAGTTTGATTTTTGCATTGAATCCATGCCATATCACAACGATTATACAAGTAAGTGTATATATACAACCTATATATAGAATTAGAAACCATAAATGTCCTGTATGTTCCCTGAAATGTCGCACGGAATAATCGAATCCACTCCAAATGTTGTATTATAACAAAAGAACGGAACAAAGTTTAAGCGGGTGAATGCACAAGTGTCCAACTTTTTTTTTTGTCTTGATCCTTTGTCGACACGTTTTGTGCCCGACTAACCCAGATTCTTCGCGTGTCACCATACTGTTGCGTATGCTATCAAGAAATCGGTGAAACTATTCAATCCTGATGGGGAGATACACAGCTTGTGTGAACAGTGATTTTAGGGAATGGCCCGATGACACGAGATCCTTACTATAGCTGTGCCATACTATACTCGCGTATATGGCCGCTCTGAATGTCGCCTCTTCCACTCCAGTCAACATTGTGAAACATCACCAAAAACATGGCTTCGTTGTCTCTGCATTAAAGTGGAGTGGCTCGTTATCAGATGACATTTACTTAACATTTTCCAAAAATGGCTTCTTGTGCTGTTAACGTTTCATCGCTATGCTAGACGGACGATGTTGCACACCCTCGCATTGCCCCCGTTACATACTATACTACCGACAACCACACTAAACAGGATTAATGGGGAGCATAGCGGAATGTCCTTTTGCGGAAATTAGAGATTTCCGAGTGTACTTTCTTTCTTTTATATAGTGAATATGGGAATGGCCATTTAGTGCTAAGAGGATGAAAATTGCGTACATAAGAGGTGGATTCTGTTTAAGTGGATAAGAGATAGCCATATTTCATACGTTTTTATCTTGTGTGCAGAATTTTATCGTTTTTGATTTGTGTTAATGGTAATTATTAACAGATGGTTCCAATCAAAAGAATTTGTTTTGACAATTGGAGATTATGTGTAGATTGTCAGGATTTTTTTACTCTTTTGAATTTTTTAGATCTTTAATTTTGGAAACATTCGCATTCCTCAAACCAAGGAGGTTTTATTTTCTAAATACGTACAACTCGATTGCTTCAACTATATATGTACAGTAAAACACGGTTAAGTGCAACACGCTTAAGTGCAAAACTCGGATAAGTGCACAGAATTTTCATGCACCATCCATTCAATGCGATTTTTAATACATTTAAAAATGGATAAGTGCTACACGGATAAGTGCACAACACGCTTAAGTGCACGCATTTTTTTATAGGGTTAACAACATTTGGACACGATTCATGACGGATAAGTGCACATGTGCTTTTGAAAAATTTACTGGTGCAGACGTTTCGAACAAGACTATTTTAGGAGGTTTTCACACTTAGGGCCAGATTACGCAGTAATCCGTGCAAATTACTTAATTTGAGCTGTCAAATTCCATTCATTTTTTAACTCACCACACCGCAGATTACTAATCTGGCCAGATTAAGTACAAGTGTGAAAACCTCCTTACGAATTTATTCGATCCTATCCCGAGATATCTAATATTTATTGATTCAATTTATGATCATTTTTGGCTTTAAGTAGGAAAATCTGAGAGTTTTTGGAGCAGCTTAATGCTAAGATCAAACATTGTCTTGAAAAAACAAAGTTAAGCAAAAGTGGCAGTCTCTTTGTCATTCCAGCGTTCATGTTAGCAGTCTCCTCCTTTAGATTGCAGGACACACCTAAGATAGTCGTTAGGTTGTTCGAAAATTTAAGTTTTTCTTTTTTTTTACGAATACAATTTTTGGGATGTTGTTTTCCCATTTCTGCAACCAAGTGATAATTTTGTATGTATGTACAAAAAAAAATATTTTAGGCTACACACAATTTGACGTCCCAAAAGCCTACAAAAAGCTCGATTCGCAACATCTATGAGCGCTTATATACCGTCTCTTAATTTAAACTATCCTAAAACATTTTTGGAGATAGTACCTTTTCCATAGGGTGAATATACCGTCCTAGTCTAGTTCGCGTATTAACTTTCTTCTTCTTCTTTTTATTCGAATTGGTTGTGGAATGTGCAGATGTTTAGAAATGGTTTATCTGACATTTCGATTATTTGGACAATTATTATGATTGGAATTTGTTAATATCGCGTTTTTTCTCACCAGGAATTTCATATAAACTTTGTAGCGAAACGAAAATCGAAAACGATATCATTCCAGTAACAAGACGACTTCGCTCTTTCTGGATAAATTTCAGAGACAGTCGCTTGTCTAGGCATTATGGATTGGCAAGCACCTCGCCATATGTTGCGAGCGAAACTAAATTTAGTTTCGATTAGTTAGTGCAGCCCGTATATGCCGTCCAAAAATAATTTAAATTTGTCTAAAACTTTTTATCTTTGCTGCGGTATATAAGCGGTCTATGTTCGATGTTCTTCCCTCGATGTATCCCTCAAAGCCGGCGCCTTTGACGGGATTGTTGCAATCAGCTGTTAGTTTGATAATGGGTGCATTGATCACATTTTAAAAAGATTGATAGTGCCCATTTGTTAATATTTGTTGCCAATGTTCGAAAGCTTTACAAAGTCGCTTGTACATGGCTCTGTCAAATTTAATTGTTGAAAACTATAGCCAGGGCCGGCCTTAGCATTTTGGTGGCCCTGGGCCAAATCAATGATGATGACAACTACCAATTTCCAACCAAAATTTTGGTTTAATTTTTTATCAATTTTTTATTGTCAATATTTTTGACCTTGTTGGCCTGAATGTTTTTGCACGGGGTATATCAGTGATTCGCAATCTTTTTTGCCAATGCCAATGTTGTTTTTAATAGAATTTATTTTGTCGAGCTTTCGTTGAAAGAAAAATTTAATTGTCGGACTATTTGCGCTTCAAAATAAATCCCAAAAATGTGGTCATACACACTTTTCTGGTGTGGTTTATGTTTTTGGCAAATACGTCAAAGCTGTGAAAAAAATCCGTCAATATGTGTCAGTGCTTTTCCCTCGCCAAACATTTGAAATACCATCGGTCAGATGGATGCGGCTTGACCGATTTTTTTACGAAATTCCAACTCCATTTCTGCGGCTTTCATTCTTTAAGAATTTTATGCTCATTATCGGTACACATATCGGAGTGCTTGTAGTAGCCTAAGCTTTAGAATTATAAAACAGCAATTTTTGAAAATATTAGCGCATACGCTATACAGAATTTTTCAATAGAAACAAATTTCTATATTTTTGGAACCAGGTAATTCCACGGCATTTTTTTATAGAATAGACTTAGGTTTATACTGAAGTTTTTGGGTTTCGGACACTTAAAAATCTCCGATAAGATGTGAAACATCCAGCGTGTTTGCAACCTCATTTTTATTTGACAACATCCCCCAGCGATTCAATTGATTTTGCATCAGCATCAGGGATATGCTTTGATTATCTTGTGGCGTGAAGGCCCCTAGAGAGTGGAGCACTTTCTGAGTGGTGCCCCCCCCCCCCCCCCCCGAAAATGAAAGGCTCCATGGTGTGGTGGCCACTTGAAAGTGGTGGCCTTGGGAGACTGGCCAGTTCGTCCACCCCTAGGGTCCGCCCTGACTATAGCGTTACAAAGTATAGCCACACAATATCAGTTGTTACCACTAGGTTCCATTCATGCTACGTAAATTAGATAGTTTGTATGGAGCACGGATAAGTGCACAACACGCTTAAGTGCACGAAAAAATTGTGCATTATCGATGTGCACTTATCCGTGTTTTACTGTATATGTTATAGAACTAGTCGTATCGGCAAGACTCGGCCTGATGATCAAAACTGAAATAATTAGCCGAATAATTGCAAGCATAAGCAATGTGTCTCAGATGGCAATTTCGTGCATATTCGTAAGTCCAACCAGCATTGTTTTGTTAGACCAATCGCACCTACATAGTACTTTGAGGGAGGCTTTACCATAGCTTAGCACATACTGGCGAATTTATACTACATTTTCTGCCAGTATATGCTTTTCACATTTAGTCGGTACACTATAGTACGGATATTGATAAAGAGGCTAATGCAAGTTGCTTAACACCTCCATTGTCTGACCGGTTTTCACCGACATTACCACTACATCTGGCATCCGAAAATCCATACATTTATGAGTCACATGTCGCACTCATAGACAGTGAACGTGTTAAGCTTAAACGCATTTTGAAGGAACCTAAGCAATTAGCCATTCACGACAGATCCTTACCGCAGTCTAAGACATTTCGTTTTTTGTAACATTGTCATTTCACGTGAAATCCATGCAAATATGTACTGCCCAAATTTTGATGATCGAAAGTCCCCGGTTTTTGAAGTTTCGCCAATGCAGTTGAATTCAACTGCGTCCACAATCAATCAAGCCGCGAGTGCCCATTTACACTGCGTTTCACTTGAATAGCACACTCTATACATTAAATTTATTTTCTTAATATCTTTAAAAAAAATGAAGACAACAGATGTTTTGTATTTTTTATTTGTCATTTGATTAATTAGCTTTAATTTGAAATAAAAAGAATTCGAATTTTTCCAACATGTAATCTTAGAAAAACAAAAAATGTAAAACACCAATGAAAAAACACATAAATTCTGTTTCACTTGAATAGCACACTTTTTTTAAATCTTTTAATTAACTTTTTATGCAGTTACGATAACTTATTATTGTTCAGAATACAAGTTGAGATCAATTTGAATTAAAATCAGCAATTTTAGTAATGGGTTGAGCCTCCCCCGTTTGAAATAACCTCCTACATCCTATTAGGCAAAGAATCGTACAAAATTTTGATGTAAGCAAGGGATATTGTAGCCCATGATTGCTGAATGGCTTCAATTAGGCCAGTCTTTGTTACAAACTGTTTGCCAGACTCATACACTTTTCTGACCAGCCATCCCCAAACATTTTCTATTATGTATAGATCCAGCGAGTATGGTGGCCAGTTCAAAAGAGTAACATTTTTGGACTCGATAAACTACTTTACGGCACGGGTAGTGTGTATTGGTGCATTCTCGTGTTGGGAAGTTTACGGCAATGGTCCAAAGTGACTTTCGAATGTCGCAAAAGCCTTTTCTAAAACACCTTGATACGACTTAGCATTCATAGTGGTGTCTAAGAATTGGAGTTCACAAGTGCCGGAGTAGGATATGGCTCCATAAACCATAACGCCGCCAACTCGACTGTGCAAACGGTCCAACTGGTGAGTCTCCTTCCTTAAATCATAAAAATAACAGTTATATCCGTCGGGCCCTTCCAAATTAAATTTCTTCTCATCAGAAAAAACAACGCGATACCACTCTTTGGTCCATGGCATGTTGGTACGACAAAAAGTCAACCGAGCTTGTTTACGAGTGGGGTTTAGTGGTGTTTTTTTTTTTAATTTTAGACGCTTAAAGTGTTTAGCTTTTGAATTAGCACGCCATACAGTTGTTTTACTCGCACTGAGACCAACTTTTAACCGAGTTTTGACCACAGAATCATGTGAATTCGATGCTTCACGCCAAATAGATTGCTTTTCTGCATTAGAGAGTACACTGCTTACTCGACCTTTCATATTTTTTCATCATTTTCACCATTTTTAATAAAATTGTAAATCACGTTTCTGCTTTTTCCATTTTTTTTTTGATATTTTAGTCACTGAAAGGTCACAATCCCTGTAAGTTTTTATTTTAACTTGTTCTTCGCTTGTTAAGGCTTTACCACGACCCAAAATTTTTTAAAATCAACGAATTGTATTTAAAATACTCAAAACGACTATAAATTGTGACATTGTGACCACGTGCACCCCGTATGTGAAGCTTAAACCCAACTGTGCTATTCTAGTGAAACAAAAAATCTGCTCTCTTTTGAAGCAAATTGGTGAAAAAATGTAACGGTTAATTTCGAGAGCACAATTTTTCTTTCGGGGAGCCCACACAAAGAAGACAAAAAAAAACTACTAGCAAAGTCATAAGAATATTGATATATATGCAAATTACAATGAAAAAACGGAATGTGCTATTCAAGTGAAACGCAGTGTATATTAAATTTCGTGATTAAAAGGCACAACCCATTTTTCACGCGAGACATAAGTGCAAGTTTTTCGCCCGGTTAACATAGTACCTACTTACTCTTACTTTCAATAATAAATAACTTTATTTATCTGAAAATTCATTTTGCGTATAACAACAATATATGTTTAGAGTATTTAGACATTGAGCAAAATAAAATTTTCAATTTCATGTCAAATTTCACATAGACCGTTCATTTCAAATATCAACCGCGCCTCGAAGATACACGTTGTAAAATTGTAAATTTCAAAATTGGTTTTTGTTTGCCAATAGATATTATTTTTGTGCTATGGAACTCGACGGTTTCAGTTCAAGGATGAGAAGATCAATCTTTAGGATTAAAGGGATCCTTCTGCATTAGCTGATTTCAAGATTTAAATTTCTAATTAATTAAAAATTCATTGAAAAATTAAGTATACTGATTTTTAGGGTTTTTTAGAATTTTTTTTTTACAAAAACCCCTTATGAAATCGATTTAGTCCGTCGGTCCGTCTGTTCACTAAATAACTCGCGAACGGCTCAACCGATTGTCATGAAATTTGGTATGAATGTGTAGAATGGTTACAGTCTTTGGCACAAATACATTAGAAGTTGGTAGGAAGAAAATAACAGGGTGTCCCGAACGTTCGAAAAAAGTCGACTTTTTTAGTTTTTATCGGAGATTGACGTATTTAAATCAAAGATCTAAACGAGTACATCTCATATCGGTTAAAATTTTCCAGTTTCGAGTAACGGTAAAAGAGTAATTGGCGTTTAAAGTTGAACTTAAACTTTTCGACCTCCGTTTTTCTAAACCGTTATAGGGATCGATATGAAACTTTGCACAAAGATTGGTCAATATGGCCTTATATATGTTAAATTTAAATATTAAGACTGTTGACTTTGGCAAATTCAATTCAATTCTGCACCAACGGCAATTCTGCCAAAGGTGGTTTATTTGTACCTCGATTTGCAACATTCTTATACATTCAATTTTAAATTCTTAGTTTGAAATAATCCTTTAAGTTATTTTTAATTTTATAAATACATTGATAAAATCGAAAAGATCTGAAAATTCATTCGCTCTAGTTTGCATATTATTAAATATATTAAGTGATTTGCTAATACTTGTATTAAATAATAAAGTGTTTCTTGTAGTCCTTATGGGAACTCGTAAATGTATATTACTAAGCAAAAAAGGGGATGAGATTAATCCATATATTAAAGATATTACAAATACAATTTGATTGATGATTCTTCTCAGGGCCGGCCCTAGGGGTGGGCGAACTGGGCGGTCGCCCAGGGCCACCACACTTAAGGGGCCACCACTGTCAAGAAACCTTTACTTTCAAGGGCCACCACTCGGAAAAAGAATCACTCAAAAGGGGCCTCCACGCGAAAGATATGCACTCGAACTAAAGTAGTTCTAAAGTTAGTTCTAAATTTAATATAAAGTGAAATAGCGATGATGTAATTTTACTGATAAAAAATCTGTTATAACATGCATAGGGATAAGACATCCAACTTTCAAAAGAGAGAGAGCTCTCTCTTTTGAAACATATTGCAATATCTGCACTCCAACGTCACCATTGATGTCTTTGATGTTTGTTAAAAATTCTAGTGACGGTAGCATGGCTTGAAAGAAGTTTGATTTTTAGAACTTATCGAAAAAATTTACCAATATCCAAGCTCGATAAGGTGCAGGTTAAGCCTGAGATTATACCATGAAAAGCCGGTAGTGATGACACAAGAGGCCACTACTTCACGGATTGGTATAATAAGGGAAGAAAGAGGAAAAATAAACCTAGATCAAAATTTTCGAATTCGGATCCTTCATTTTTTGCTCTCTTAGACCACGTCGAAAGCTGAGCAATGCTGCCATACAAAAATCTTACAATCGAGATTAGTGACTGGAAATCTCATACTGTTTCTTTACAAGACGTGACACCTTTAGGTTTCAAGAAGTTTGAATTGGTGTTTATCATGAATAACTTAACCACACGCCCGTTATCGACGTCAGACCCATGAATGAGGATTAGAGTTTTCTGCATTGAAAACAGGCGGATGTATTATTTAGGTATAGGAACACGATGCACTGCGTGTACAAAATTATCGTCTAACGCAGTGCTTCCCAAACGGGGTTTCATAGAACACTAGGGTTCCGCTACAACTTCTCAAATATAGGAAATGAGTAATGTAGAAATTACTTTTGATTGAAAAATTCAAGGAATGAATAGAAAAACTCCACAAAATGTTGTACATAGTATTAAAATTCTAAGGTTTAGGCTGCCAACTAAGCACTCCGGTGAATACCATTAATTAACACTTACGCAAAGTTATGAAACTCCTAAAAACCGTCAGATGGATGGTGGATGGATTTGACGCGTCAGCATCAGCAGAAACTTTTCAATTTAAATGTCAGTTTTGTTTCCAATTGGAAGAAATGGTAATTAAATAAAAAATTTGCAATTTTTTAATGAATGCTGGAAATATGATCATGAGAGAAGATTAGAATTTGAGGTGATTAAAAAACAGCTAACTGCCAGTGACAGCAGGTCCCAATGTTGGTGTAAATCGTTAAAGAGTTTTGATTAAGCCGTCGTCAGTCGCAGATCTAACGTGAGGGGAAACATTCAGCCAATCAAGATCAGATGCGTTTTGTTTGTGTATTAGTAAGGGAGTAAGGGCCACCATCATCCATTTGGCCCAGGGCCACCAGAGTGCTAAGGCCGGCCCTGATTCTTCTGTATTCGAGAGTATTCATTTGAAATAGTAACAACCTGCTTTTGTACGATGGTAGGCGAAATCTGTTTCTCAAATTGAATTCTCGGAAGGCGAATAGTAAAAACTGCTTTTGAATTGATTCAATTCTGGTTATGTCGCACTTATGTTTGGGTTTGGCAAGCATATTCAACTATCGGCACTACAAATGTATCAAAGAGTCTTTTGGTGACCCAAGGTTCGTCGAATTCAAATGAAAATCGTTGTATCCAAGCCAGTGTCGATTTTGCTTTATTTACGATAAAGTTTATGTGGAATTTAAATGTAAGTTTCTCGTCTAGTAACACGCCTAAATCCTTAATAGATGAAACTTTTTCAATAACTTGTCCTTCAATACAATAAACAAATGGCACAGTTTTTTGGCGTTTGCTGAAGGTTATCGACTTCGTTTTGGAGATATTAAGCTTCAATTTGTTGATCTTGAAAAAATTTCAATTTGTTCGGCGTGTAGCCCCTCTTAGGTTTCCAAATATGAAAATTCTGCTAAGGGTTTTTAGAAAATTACATATATGTCTACGAATTTTCATTCGAATAACTGTATCCAAACCGGAAATATAGCCACGTAACTAGTATTTAGTAAGGGCCTTTCACAATGCAAGGGAGCCCTCTTAAGCATTTCTTCAATGCATATCTTTTAACTTGATGAAACAATGAACATGAAATTTGGTGGAAATGCATAGAATGCTAATTTGCCACAAATATTTTTAAAGTTTGTAGGACCAAGATAATAGGGTGTCCCTGAATAGCTGCAAAAGGATACTTGTTCAATGCTCATAGGAAAGCTTGCGTGCGGGCTCTTGTGTCAGGGGACACAATGCAATCATTTCATATAAGTTGCTTTTCCTTGATTAAAAAACAGTAACAGTAGATTTACGGCAAATAATTCAGTTCATATATAAAACCAAGCCATCCTTACGTTTGTCTGAGTTTCTTTTTGCTCAAAGGCCATCAGAAATCTTAAATCGAAAAATGCCTGAAGATTTGCCTTGGAGTACTTTTATACAAACTGGGCAAATAGTTAATCTATTTTTGGTTTGGTCTAATTAAAGGTGGAACAGAATGAAAGGCGTTAGGCGCACAATTATTCAGACCAATCCAAAAATAGATTTACAGGAAGCATTTCATTAATGCTGTGCACAATTCTTATATTAGAGAAAGCATGCGTTAGTCCAGAGTGGGCATCAGAAAATAAAAATGGCACCGTTCTCACACTATTGCAGTTCATAGTATGCGTGAAAATTTTATGCAAACGTCAATTTTTTGTTTACAATTGAGAATATAAAATCCGCGCAATATTCATTACTCTCTTAAAATGCCGACGTGATATTTAACCCTTCTGTTGGCATATAGATCCAGACAGACCATTGGTACTATATCTTGATGAAAAATATCGTTCAACAATATTTTCCACCCCTTTCCATATAAATTTCAAAGGAACCGACGGCCACAAATGCGATCAAACGTTTGGCGAAATGTAAACTATGTCTAAAGAATCAAAAAAACGGCGCATCATCGTAAGACACAGTGTGTGAACTGTTTCTAGAACCAAAATTAGACCTCTTCAAAAAATAAGATTGATTTCACAGAAGATTCAGCTACACCTTAGGCATAATAGCTCGTAGGCGGCGTCAGAAGGGTTAATAATTGCATCGACAATATTTTGACATTTGAATTATTTCGTGGAGTGTAGTGTAATAAATTTGGAGTCAAACACATATGGGTTGTGTGATCACATAGCCACTCTGGACTAACGCATGGCATGTGTTACTATGTTTTCTCTAAGATTCTTATCTATAGCTTATAAAATATATTTATGTACAAAAAATATTCACTATGCATCAAAATTCTAAAAAACCCTTGTATTGCGGGCGCAGCCTTCTGTACGCCGGTATTTTTTTTTTTTTAATAAATTCAAAAAAAGAACTTTGGATTTTGGTCTGTATAAGTACCCCAAGAAATAATTTGATCTTGATCTATAAGTGTTTCAGATTTATGTATTTTTTAACGTTTTTCCTTTGTTAATTTTCAAGTTTAATTTTTATTCGCGTTGCTTCGAACTAACAAAAGATTGAACATTCTTTGAAACATCAAGCTTCTCTGAGGGATTTAGGAGCTGCTTGTGTCTATTCAATAAGATACCAGATATATTATTCGTTGTAATAATATTTATTCCTATAATTTTTCAACCTGTGAAATAATGGCGAAAGTCCCACTGCGACCATGAATGAACTGTTGATTATCTTTCTGGGCCACCGGGATATAAAAATGAAATGACCCCTTCTTAATCTATAATTCAGCCTTAACTTTACTTTAAAGGATGTTAGAATATGCCCCTACCTTGACGCGCTTCTCAAATCACTCCGTTTTGGACTATCAGCCTGAGTTCAATGATTTCTGTGATTCTGTCATATCTTTAAACCATTCCCCGCTGAAGACTATTTTTTCGCCTAGAAAGGAAGCAACATTATATTCGAATAGTCGGCGAAAATCTTCCCTAAGGCGACCAACTTTTCCACAAGCCAATGCGGGACATTCAGCTAAAACTCAAAAACAAGAATAAAACGTTATGTCACAAATAAACGTTATTATGGATAGAGGAGGTAAAGAATGTAGAGCATTGTGGCCTGTGGCTCATAATTCGCTAAAGATTTCCAGAGTCACATTACTGTCTGCGTTGCAAATTGAGTTTCCAATAAAGGGGTATCAGGGGTCCATTGTAGAGCTTCTGCGGCAAAGATTTTGCTGTCCGACATATCTTCATTCAAAAGTTACAGCCGTTCAAAGATTTCCACGCAAGGATAAAGACTGCTATAGCGCAAACGAAGTCATTTTATCTAAATTGCGAGACACTTGTTTCACGATGTTTCGCGGGACAATTTCTGGAGAATCTGGAGAATATGCTATGCAGAATATTATGACGTTCCCTTGATTTTGTCTCCATGAGATGATTGTATCCAGCATCGCCAAGTCCTTTCTGGGGGGATCTGTGATGCCTTCTAGTACAGTTTCGGAACTGCAATGGAAAAACACTTTCTTGGACGGATGCTTCGTGTTCATTAGGATACTTTTCGGAGAAAGTTGCTTCAGATAATTCGTGTTTGACATTTTTGTAGTGAGGGTATTACTTTTGGGGTGGGTACATTTAACTCTATTACCTTACATTGACGAATCTTCTCAACTATAAAAAATATCTATTTCCTTTATCTTTATATATACATAATTTAATTTCCATAAACCTATACCAAATTTTTTTTTGTTTCGTAACTTTTTTTAGATTTACCTCTTAGCAGCGAAGCCTAGTAAAACAACGACAGCCTTATTTAGGATACAAATGAATTATCTAAATGGACCATTGCTAGCATTTGTGTTTCCAGAAGTCGACACTAGAGAATTGCCATTCGAACAAACCACCTACTGGATTCAGCATGGCCTAATGTTTATTATACCAATTTATCTACTAAGATTAGGAGGTAAGACCATCGCACGCCCTATTGATGCCACTTGAAATAGAATCCTTGAAGTATTGATTGCTCTTTAGGACGTCACATAATGGCTATACATAAATCCTTGTGTATGCGTATTAACACTCTCATCCTCTATGCTTACAGGTGCCTATAACATGGAAGATATTTTAGACTTTAAGTGGAATATATTAGCATACTCATTGTTGATGATTTATCATTTTACTTTTTTGCAAATAATGTCAGTGGTAAGTTGAAATGAGTCCTCCTCTGAATCCAAATACATAATTTCGGTTACTTTCTTTCAGATATCGCATATTAACTTAAATCATATGCTTTGCACATCCGCATCGGATCCATTCGAAGGACCTAATTATCGAATTGCGGCCTTTTTCCATCAGGCCCTTCTCTGTCCATTCCTTTGTAAATTATGGTGTATATTATTTACGCCAGCGAAAAATCCAAATCAAATTCAACTAGATGTTAAAATCATAACAAATAGTGGTAGCAATCAACAACAAACATCATTGTATAGTGACTATGATAGTCAATTAATAAATTCAACGACATCCTCGTCCGTTATCGACAATAATTCAACGTTAGGTAATTTAGGTGGCAATGTTGGTGTTGGTGTTGGTGTCGGTGGCGTTGTACCAACACGGATCGATGATCGAATAATGACCACCAAAATTGATTAGTATTTAGTCGATGAAAATAGTAATAATAATGTCAAAGTAAATAATGTTGTAAAAACTTTCTATAGACTACAAAAAATAATACGATTACACTTACGAATTAATGAACGAAAAAAGAAAATGAAAAAATAAGGAAAAACAACAAAAGACACAAACCAAAAAATGATGAAAACCATTCCAAAAATAAATAATGTACATGAAACAAAAAATACAAGAAAATTGAGAGTGATCTAGATTTTAAGGATATTGAATTGGTTTTAAACCTGAAATGAAGATAGTAAAAGAAAAATAATTTTAACTAATATGTAGGTAACACATAATTTTAACTAGTAGAAGGAAGGCACACTGTTTTTATATTTTAGTAGAATTCTCGAGCGAATTAAATCATTGGTGGATTTTATAAAAGTGTAGTTATATCTAAGCTTATCAATTTACAACCTAACATGGGATATGTGCAAAATGAAGTTACAGTTTGTAACGATTATTATGAATGTGCAATAAAATCTTTATGACATGCTCAGCACATAACTGTGTAATTGGAAACATAACGAGACTTGTACTGTAACAATTTAGTATGCATTTAGTACTTTTCCTATTTTTAACGCAAGAAACAAACAAATATTAATGAATACGTTGCTGACAGTAAATGCAAGTTGTATAGAATTTTATTTTTTTGTTACGAATGAACTGAACTTATTTCATATATTTTCCAATTATTTGGAAGATCGGGTGGGGCTTCTATGGCCGACCCATGATATCATGGTATAATTTCATTCTTTTCTAAATGTATTTATAAGAGGTTTTGTTACGACTGGAATGGATATGGGTTACAAATGGATGGTGTTCCAAAACAAAACGTGCTCTTCAAACATGTTCCGTTCCCTGATTGAAAGAAATTTACCATCTGACAGTGGAACCGTGCACCTCCACCCTCATTTATTCATAAAACTATTTAAACTCAAAATAAAATGCAACTGAATTTCATTTGAAACTGGAAATTTAAATTTACGAACAGAGTGTCAATTGTCATTTTACACTTTCCGAGAGATGACGGTAGGAGGACCAAGTCTGATCTGAATCTACGCGGTTACAGAACATAATAGCGAACACTTTGCAAAATCCCGCACAGTTTGCGGAGGTTTATTCAAAATTTGATCCATAAATAAAAAAGTTTTTGTTAGAGGAACATACTTTTGAAGTGGGTTTCGATGGCTTATAACACGTACAAACCATCCCGCAATATCAAGGATAGTACGGTACACACCACATTTCAGCAAAATCGGTTTAGTAATTTCAGAGGAGGCGCATTACGAGTAGGTACACCCATAGTTCAATTTAAAATATGTATAGAGAAGGTTTCAGATGCGTGAGAACGCCTCACATTTGGGTTAACTAAATAGTTCACCTTATAATGTTTCTGGGTTATGCGCTTAGCTATACCAGAGGTGAGATAAAGTATTTATCGCCCAGTTACGAAACCACCCATGACAGTTGTTACTGTTTCATTGATAATAATCGGTTTTCTATGCTTCGCCGATCTTCGAAAGCCTCCAGCTTATAGCTGCGTCGATTACCGGTTAAATCTAAAGATGGTACTCTATGATTTGCTTAGATCAGGTATGTTAAACTCGCGGTCCACCTCGCAATTTTGTGCGCCCCGACCGCCCCGTCACACGACACAACAAACAGTTGTGAGAAGTTGGAGAAATTGACCTCAAGTCCTAAATATCACTAAAACTCGACAAGAAGTCGGCGGCTAAGCTTAAAATACGTCGTTAAGCTAGAAATTGTATGCTAAATACTATACAAACAATTTTCTGATGGTTATTTGATTGACATATTTTAAGCCGGCTAATTTTTTTGAGCAGGAAAATAATAAGCCCCTTTTTGTGAAACAGTTTTTCCCGAAATTCAGTTCAGAAATAGGTAGATTAACAATTTCGGATTTAGATGTGAAGTTTTGTAAAGAAAGAATTCAGGCCTAGTGACCAATTACTTGCATGCGTTTGTCTAACATCACCAGCAACTCAAGCATGTGGCGAACAAATTTATTCCATTTTGAACCACCTTTTTACCCGCAGTAAATTTATGTTTTTGCCTCAATGATGTTTTCGGCGCCCGGGTGTTCCTAAAGGGAACCGGTCAAGTCGTTTACGTCTGTCCAAAGTTGGACGTTAGTTAATTCTCAAAAATGTAGTGGTGTTTACTGATGGATCAGCAGATTTTCGGGTTTTCTCTAAAGTAGTAACATGATTTGACTGATTATAAAATAACAGGCGCGACAATCTAGCATTGGACTAAGGCCGCAGGATGTGTTAGTGACATCCTATTTCCAAGATCTTATCTGCTTTTTGTTGAGGTAATGAGATCAGCATCACGCTCAGCAGTGTTATTTATCCCCATAAATGGGTACTCGTTTAACATCTGAGTGAGATCATAGTCCGTCACAAGCTCGTGAGTTCGAAAAAAACCATGATCCACGGTGAGATTCGAGCTCATGACCCTGTGCACCGAAGGTGCGCGCACTAACCGCTAGACCAGCCAGGCTGCTGATTATACTTGCTCTCTAAAGTTTTTAAATTTTTGTTTATTACATTTTCAAAAAGAAAGTGCATTTTTCAATGATTATATACAGTGCCGGAAATAAAAAATTAGTCTCTTGACGGAAATTATGCACCCAGATTACTTCGATGCGCTCCAGATTCTTTGCTGCAACTACAACCGCAATATTATCCGCGAAGACTCCCACAGTGTTACTCCCGTATGCATGATGAGTTCCAGAATGACCCCTGTAGAATACTCACAATAACTCTATATTCTATTAGCCCTTCGCTAGTATCGTTTTGACGGACACAATGTGAGACATAACTCCCTATTATCGATACAAAGTAACCAGGAACATCAATTCTATCTAAAGCTGCATTTAGAGTCCTATTTTTTCATCACTAACCCGTACACCATTCCCCAAGTATTTTTTGCTTCGGTATCCTGTCATTGGTCATTGCGGATACTTTTGTTAGATATGTAGCAAATGTTGTTAATGTTGCCAAGGAAAGCGATGTTAGTCCTGTTTCTTGCAGCAGCATATAGTTGGGTGTTGTCGTCGGTAGCCGAAATGTTCTTTTCAAATAATAACGCTGAAGTTTTTCTACTACATCGTACCTTTTTCCACCCCAGATTTGGGCACCATATAGCATAATGGACTTTGATACTGCTTCATAGATTTTATGCTTTGCCGTGTAGTTTAATACTTTGGAGTTGAAACATGGTTTCCAGACTGCATTTATTGCCCACTTTACCTCCTTTAGTTTCTGATTCAAATGCGACTCCATGTTCAAGTTGCTCGTAACCCATACTCCCAATTTCGATTCCCTTGTAACTCCAACTTTCATCTTCGGCCAGTCGAAAACGTTTTTTAAATATCATAATCTTTGATTTTTCTAAATTTATTGTAAGCTTCCATTGATCGCAATAGTTTTCTAAGTGATTAATGATTTCCTGTAAGGCCGAGAGCGTTTCTGCAAAGAACACCATATCGTCCGCATATAGTAGTCCTTTCAATAGCAGGTTAAAAGCGGCTGCTCCACCTGGCATGTCATCCAAGATATCATTTACATATATGGCGAACGCGTCGGGACTTAGCTTGCAACCTTGGCGTACTCCGGTGTTAGTACTAAATGATTCCGAGAGTTGAGATCCGTTCCATATTGCAACTGTTGTGTTTTCGTATAGTTTTTCAAATATACATCCAAATTTTGATGACATTCCATTGTTGTATAATGTTGTTGTAGAACAGTGACAAACGATCAACAGTATCAAAAGCGGCTTTAAAGTCCACAAAAAAGGTGTCCAATTTTCGTCCTTCAAATAGGAAATGCCGAGCCCAGCTAAATAATATGAAAATATTATCATACGTGGAATATCCAGTGCGGAACTGTTGCTCGATATTCAAGTAATAAATTCTCTTCTGTCATCCATTTTGTGAAGCGAGATTGTAGTAGAGTGGTAAATATTTTACCTGATGTATTTAAAGAGGAAATGCCACGATAACAGGCAGGGTTGTTCACGTCGCCCTTTTAAAGATAGGGAAAATTATTGCATCTCTAAAATAATTGAAGAATATCGCCGCCGTCGAAAATCCGTCATCGAGTCCGTACCGTATTTGAAGAATTCTGCAGGGATTCTGTCGTTTCCTGGCGCCTTGTTATTTTTGCACATATCCATGGCTCTGCATACTTCTTCGCTGGTTATGGCAGCACCTTGCATATTGTTGTACCGTTTAGGCCGAGGAAACTGAACCTTGCATTCGTAATCTTTATTCAGAATTTGACCGAAGTGATTCTTCAATAGTTCAATGTTTTTATACCATTCCCAATAGAAAACTCGTCGTTTCCGTTTATGCGCCTCGCTATTTGCCAGAATCTTTTGGAGTTTGTGCATTGAGATAGCAACTCTGCTTGATTTTGGTAAAATGTTTGCTTTTTCGTTTTGCATTCTAATTTATATCGCTTATTTAATTGCAAATACATGTCTTTAGCTGACGACGTATTATATTTTTTGAATAGATTTAGCCAAGCAAATGAGCGATTTCTCAACTTTTCACAATCATCATCAAACCACGGCTGTTTTGCGATTTTTTTTGCATAATTACAAGATGGCACACTTAATTTTATGCCTTCTACTATTCTTTTCATATCTATTTGTTGCGCCGACTGTGCCAATTGCATATCGAGGTTTCGTTGAAACTGCAGACGGCGTTCTTCTTGCCATTTCATTTTCGGCAGGAGATTCATTGGCGTGGTGTTTATTTTATATTCTACCGATACAATCTAACCCAATCGTTGATATTATTGGGAGATGATCGGAGAACAGCTTATTGTCGACCATGAAATCCGAAATGAGAGGAATCCAGTCCCCTCCGGCCAGGCACAAATCGATGACGGTGCTACCGTTATAGCCAATATAGGTGAACTCTCCCTGCTGATCACTATTCGAGCACCCGGGCCATACGAGTCTGCCAACTCCCGAATATTTCGTCCACATGAATTAATAATGGCATCTTTTGTTTGTCTATTTGTATTGTCCACTAAATTTGCAATTGGTTGTTCGGACCCAGTTCGAGCGTTCATATCGCCCATAATAAGCATAAATTTGTTACCTTGAATTACCATAATTTCATCTCTTATTTAGACTTTAATATCCGAAAATTATGTTAAACTAAATCCCATGTTTTTTTTTCAGATCAAAATTAACGTAATTAAATTGAATTAGATCCCATACGTTCGTTTAAGTCAAATTGCCTCTAAAACCATGTTATTAGAATTAGATGATTCTCAGGAAGGGTTGAGTTGACTGTAAATCATCCACACAAAATAAAGTTCCGGGATACAGGTGGCTCTTCTTTGTTTTGATTTGAAAATAGTTCTCGTCATTAGTTTAGTTGGACATAGAAACACACAACCTCAAAAATGAGGTTCTTTTAAGAAATACCTTTTTAATGGAGAAATCTTAATCAAAGCTACCATAAATGTGTACCTATTTAAATAACGAAATATACGTAGAAACAAGAAAAATAACACCATGGGTCTGCCGTAAAACCCCTACCACAAAACATCTAACAAAAACTCCCAAAACAAACAGAAAAAAATTGTAGGGACGAAAGAAATCCGACCATGGAAGACATGGGGCTGTCATAGAAATCTCCAATCCTTTCTAAATAAAATAATAATATTCATCTGAGGTTAAATTCGGTTTATGGTTTCTCGTGTTTTTAATCTTCATTTGATTTTTTTGAATTTATTTTTTAGTTAATTGAATTTTATCAATCTTTACAAATACTCGTACATAGTATAGTGGCCTGTTTAGTGTAGTGCTATCGAAACCCACTGAAGACCAATATAATTATAATAATTTTCGAATTTGGGACTCATATGACCAATTTCGTAAGATATCATTCATTTGTTAAATGAGCTCCCATTTAGAGGAGTACAGAACTCCGTAAAGCGTGCTCCTGATCTAAACATTTCTACCGAGAATTAATAGAGTTGTGACCAACGACACTAATCGTTTGATTATGATAGTCGCAAGAATTTCTAGTGCTTGAGATTGGCTACTAAACTATCACGGCACACATGTTAAATTAATTTTTTGCGGAAAAACTATCATGATACGAGTATTAAAACTAGAATATAAAAACAGTAAACTAAAGAATGGAGTCAATTATATGTTTGAATCTATAGTGTATGCAAATTTAGCTTGGTTTCAATTAATAGAGTCAATTTTCATCAAGTTTTAAAATTTCACAGTTTCTTAAATAATGCTATACTTATTATAAAAGTAATTTCTTTCTTCGTTGTCTGTTTTTTCTTTAGTTTCTCTTAGTAAAACTTAAAACATTTTAATCTCTCGCTTAAATCACACATCAAAAACCGCTTAATTTAGCTAATTCTAGTGATGACGTGAATTGCCTTTTAGATATGTAAGACGAACTATTTACGAATGTAAGTAAAAAAACAAAACAAAAATAAGACAGAATGATCGAATGAATGAAATAAATGATGTTGTGACAGATCACATTCTCAATTTATAATATAGTTTTCAAATAAAGCAAAGAAAAAGTATTAAAAATAAATTGGAAAGCAATAAATAAATTGATCATTGATATACCTGTATAATACTACCTAAACTACTTACTTATATAATATTAAATAATATAAGCAGAGTTACCACCATTAATAGTTTCTTGAAATTGGAACAAAAATTGTCTGATAAGTTAATATGTAGTTTGAAAGTAGCGGATAAAATTCATTGATTCGACGAAGAAGCAAAAATAGGTTGTTTAAGAGTTAAAATTAACTTTTTACTTTGGTGGATTTACTTGCTTCATTTTATTACTAGCAATCTATTCTTCTATGTATAAAGTATTGTATTTTATCATTGTTAATGTTGCAATACACTAATTTACCCAGTTGATAGAAATATTGTAAAAATTTCGATTGTGTACAATACTATCGTTTTACTACGTCCCAAATGGCCACTAATATTTCAAACCACCAAAGGAATGGTGGAAAATGATTATCAGGATTTGAATTAGTATCGTAAACATTTCACAAATAAACAATCTCTCGTGTAATGTAACACATAGTGTTAAAATGTTTTTACTTTTGTGAATTTTTAAGCAATTAAAAAGTAAATTAAAAGAAGTAGTCTTATGTCTAATACATTTTTTCTCATGTTAATTCATTATTCTATATTTATTACAAATATTTTATTTCAATACATTTAATTCAAATTTAAACAACTACTTGAAAATTCAAAAATAAAACGAAATTAAATCAAATTGAATAAAAGGAGTAGGTAATAAAAAAACAACAAAGGAAAAAAAGAAACAAACGTGTATAAATTAAAATAATGTAAAATTCAATACCATTACACCACGTGATAATACACGAGTGATAAAATAATAAAACAAAAATTAATTAGAAGAAAGTTAGTAATTTTTATGCCTAATATAAACAATAAACTTTAAGTAAAACTTAAAAAAATTCAAAATTAACGAAATGAAATGTACTGTATATTTGAAATGTATATACACATTAATTACCTATATACGCATGCAAGTAATATTTGAAGTTTAAGAAAGTGAAATAAATGAAAATGAATTTTGAAGAAGAAAATGTTTTACTAATTTGCCAAATTGGTAATAGCGACGTTTTTTTCGTATCGCGTGTAGGTCTGACTCGAAAAAAACGATCGCGGGTAACATCCCGGTTAAGACCAAACAGCTGACATTTAACAGTTTTTGTGCATCTTTGACTCGCTTTCGTCGGCTTATTTTTTAGATGTGGTAGATTTTATCACAAAAGATGATTATTTCTTTGCAAAATCTTTTCTTGTGATTAGAAAAACTCTCACATTTGGTTTGAAAAAACAAATTCCCTCATATTTCCCCTATGCGTCCGCCATCTACATTTGAGCTCTATCCCGTGTAGGGTAGTTGCACGGGTTAACTTTACCTGGGTAAGTGTCATTTTTTTTATATGAAGTTCTACCCAAACCTGCACGGGATAAACACAATAAAACGTCCCTAATATCAAATTGGTTTCATAATAGGCGTGTTTTGTACTCCGGTAAGGGTTAGTTAAGCATAACTACATGGGGTTACAATAACAACTTAACCTATTTGGGTCATGTTTTGATTGTCGCCCATGTAGTTAAGTTACACTAAAATACCCTAAAACGGAGTACTTATTATGTCTCTCCATAGGCGTAGCCAGGGTGGCAGGGAGGAGCCCCCTGGCCGTTGATTTTAATTTGTATTGAACTGAATATTAATAATGCAATTGGGCTCGGCAGTTTTTAAACGCAGGACGAAGATTTCATACTTTTTTCGTGAATTTTTGAGCAGCATTTCATACGGTCGAACGTTCGTCATTGTTTTATAAACTTTATAATGCTGGTATGTCTGCGACATTTGGATATGTACTCGAAAAGCTTTATGAAAATACAAGCGCAGCTGTTTGGAATGGATGTTACCTTTCGGAATCATTGTGCACGAATATCGGAGTGCGTCAAGGCTGCAAGCTTAGCCCCGACGCATTCGCAATTTTTGTCAATGACATTCTAGATGAAATTCCTGGGGGAGCAAAAGCCTATGATGTGCTGCTATATTTAAAAAAAAACGTTTTCGATTGGTTCAGCATGAGAAGTGGCAATATAAAGGTAACGATGTTATCAAAGAACATGTCGTCAAAGAACATAAATATCTCAGTTTTTGGGTCTCATGTAACTTATGTATGGAGACGCATTTGGAGAAAAAACTGAAGGAGGCAAAATGGGCCATAAATGCGATAAGGAAAAACTGCTTCAACTCACCAGACATAAGTTATGTGGCTAAGTACAAAATCTTTCAGGCAGTGGCCAAATCTGTGCTTCTA
Source organism: Microchrysa polita (assembly GCA_949715475.1). Lineage (NCBI taxonomy): Eukaryota > Metazoa > Arthropoda > Insecta > Diptera > Stratiomyidae > Microchrysa > Microchrysa polita. The sequence goes on along the minus strand of OX454415.1, from coordinate 123,542,470 downwards.
TATGGTGCCCAAGTTTAGGGCGGTAAGCAACACGAAGAAGTAGAAAAGCTGCAGAGGTACTATTTAAAGCGAATTTTCCAACTTCCGACAACACCAAATTACATGTTGCATCAAGAAACAGGTTTAGCACCAATCTTTCCGGATACTCTAAAAACACATTTCAAATATTTGAAAGTATCTACCATGAACTGCGATTGGTTACCATTGGTTACCTAAGAGGATACTGATTTATGCCGTAGAAAAAGAGCGCATTTTATTTGGACATGATTTCGTCAGCAAACGAGCGCGAAATCGAGTTTTCCTGGGATGGGACTTCTGCAACATTTTGCAACAGTTTCTAATACACGTAAGAGAACACGAAATAGAGAAAGTAGCAGAATAGGCTAAATCATCACAACATCGGCAGCTTTATGTTCAATTAAACCATACCCTAGGGCAGGGGTGTCAAACTCAAAACCTGCCCCGGGCCAAATAAGACTTTTCTCAGGTTTGGGTGGGCCACAGGAGGAAAATTTCAAAAACTTTTATGCAATCGTATTACAGAAAGAGGCACAGCGATCCATTTTGGGGTCCCAACACGGGTTTTCTTTCACTTCGCCTATTCCAGTTTTTTGAGTAGATTTCAGAATTATTTACAATAAATTTAGGAATTTCTTCTCCCCGAGTTCCCTTGACTGATTCTTATTCTATGTATGATGTCTGGTTTTCACATTGAGTGCTTTGGAGGCGATTTTTATGAATTCGAAATGCAATCTTTCTAAAATGAGGAACAATTTTGAGCCATTGTCCTGATTTGTCCTAGTAAATATTTTTTTCCATAATTTTTGAAAAAATAGGTCCTACATTTCAAGAGGAAACATATTTGTTACGTGCAGGTTGTATGGAGACAGACCGTCGAATCGACAAATGAGTTTTGAAAGTTTCGAGGACGCCAATTTCTAAAAATCCAACTTACCCTGCTTACTTCGATTAGCTGCAATGTACCCAGCAAGTACATCGATACGGTAAGTGCTGTACGAAAAATCAGCTCAAAATAATGAAAATTGTCAAGAAAAACGAAGCATGACCTTCCAGGGGTGAACAGTTTCATGAACTGGCTGGCTGGGCTGTCTTATAACATATAAAAACCAGGAGCAAATTGTTTGTAGTGTTTAGGGAAAAATTCATAAAATAAACTGACGGGGACGGGGCCACTGACAGGTTCTAGTATTTTTGTAGATTTGAGGTCAACGGCCAAATCTGTTCACCTTACCAATGTCACCATTTTTGTGTTGAAACACATTGTACTGCTTCGACATGGCCGCGGGCCGCACATAACTGCCAGGAGGGCCGCGAGTTTGACACGTCTGCCCTAGGGGAAAGCACATATTTTCAAAATAATTTCAGCGTTAGCAAAATTTCATTAATATTTAGAGCTCGAGGAGAGCTACTTTCGCTGAATTACCAACCGGATAGACCGGATTTGCCGATTCTCTGCAGTCTGTGCAACATGAAAGTAAGAGAGGATTCCCGACATTTTGTTGCCACATGTCCCGTATTGAGGGAAATCCGAAGATCCTGCTTTGGTCGAAATGAATGAACGAGAATTATCTAATTTTCTAAATGGAAGTAGTTGGGATAATTTGTATGATTTCTGTCGAAAAGCCCTGAGATATCGTCGAAATATATTGGATGGAACCTTGTGAGACGTCATTTCTGGTGGAGGGCACAGGGCAGATGAACATGCAGAATCTGGAATTGTGTGAACTTCATCGCCCTGTGCCATTGCAAGACCACCAATTGTGAAAAAGACAGCATCGATGATGAATATATTACAAATATCACAAAATACAATACCGAAATTCGACAGCACCGTAACCAAAAGGAAAATTAATTGAAGAAAGTGAAATATTTATTTATGTTTGTATTGAACATATGTAATGTTCCCTTGATTTTTTTTTAATAGTATTAACTGAATTAATTAATTGAATTAACTAGTAAGAAAATGTTAAAGCTTAATTATATTATTATTCCAAATACCAAATGAATTGCTATATTGAATATTGCTGAATTGCTGAATGGCTACGCTATGCCTTAAAATTGTTTGTAAATATATATAAATGTATGGATTAATTTAAGTATTGAATAAAACATTTATCTACTGAAAGAAAAAAAAATTATATCATAGATAATTTTTTTCCGATTCACTTTTTCACATTTTTGATTGCAGTTTACATGTTCTAAAAACCACACATTTCCATATCAATTCATTACAAGCCGTTCTTCTACCTTACACAGTAATCAACAAAGATATATATGGACATACCCAATTCTGTTCTATTTCGCCCAAATTTACAGCGCTATGGTATGGATGGCCCTTTTAATGGCTAATACAGTAGACTCGCGTAACGTGAATTGCGCCAAACGTGAAAGTGAACAATTTTATATGAGCACAGACTACTCTGAAACGTGAACAAGTCTTGAAAGCCTGAAAAAAATTACTTATTTTTTTTTGCTATTTAAAATAAGTTGCAATGCAAACTGCGAAAAAATGTTGATTAATATACGTACTATAGGGTGCCTTAACCACTTGTGGAAAATAGAGTATCGACTGCACTTATGTCCCACAACGTATACAGTTTCTCGCAATGTCTCCTAATTTAACCACCGTCTTTCAGTCGAAGACTATTCATTCAGAGATCTAGCGTGAAATTTTTTTTTGCCTATTTGCATCGACCAGTAATGTAGGTTAGGTACGTAATGAATAATCCACTGTCACTTTCGATTGCGATTTAAGTCGCTAGCTTAGCTAAGATCTTAAGTCTTGACGATGGTTTGTTGCTTTTCTGTAGTTACAGCTTTCCAAGTACAGCTCCCTTACAACAGCTTTGGTTGTTACAATCTGGCTTCCAAAATTTTGAACAACCCACCGAAAGCACTTGGCTGTGAAATGCTCTTGATACCGCCATGAAGGGCAACCCCGTGACCGAAATCCTTGCTACGCCCATGTAGTCTCTCTACGTCCTATTTTCTCCAAACTTTTGTTGCTTCTAGGCCATCCTTTAGTCTGATGAAATGCATCATAACGGTGGATTCACACAACAACAAATTCAGAGATCGTTAGTCATAAAATCAAAAAAAAAAAATATGAAAAATATTGATGACTGTGGCTGCTGTCCGAAATATGTGAATTGATCCTAATACATATAAAGGACTAACTGCAGAAAACAATGTTCCTTGTCCATGTCATGCGAAAAGAATTGAAATAAGCGACACTGACGTCAGAAATCAGCTCGGATGCTGAATTTTTAACTCCTGTACCACACAATATCCACAAAACAACAAATTAGCTTCAATTAAATTTATTAAATAAAAGATGTCAGGCCAAAGAATGTCGTTACGTTCATTGATGCGCCAGATCGTATTACAAAACAGCAAACAAAATGTTTGATTGACAGATATTTTCATTAAACCTTTTCTCAGTCTAGACAATAAACAAAATTTTAATTCGGCAAATGGCTTGTGCTTTTCTCATGTTAATCTCATTTTGAATAAACAACTTTTCGATACTAATCTAGGCTCTGTTAAAATCACAAATAAACAAAATTATGCACATTTATTTCAACAAATAACAAAAATGTAATATGTATGTAAATATAATTTCATATAGTGCGTAATAAGTATACAAGTTATATTTTTTATGTATTTTTATTATATATTCGAGTATAAGAGTAAATTGCATCTATTGCGATGCTTGTCATGCGACGCATAACAATGTGTTAATAAAAAATTATTCAGACATTTTCATCTAACACTTGGGTTTGCCCGGAAATTTCCATTCATTTCCGTAGCTCATGGCCATTACTATCTCTTGAGTAATGGCCACGGCGGCAACAGCCAATCTGTAAAGAATAAAAAAATAGCATAAGGACACACAATCTCCCATTTTTAACAGATAAAAAAGATTTAAAAAAATATACTTACGGCTGTTGCAGCCTGATATCGTCGCAGCTTTCTTCGTCGTCGTTTCCTTTCATGTTATGAGGAGAGTAACGGTTGTAGAGACCCCAAATTGATTTCATTAGTTTACTATTATACTTGACAGGTGTATATTCTAGCACTGTAAATGGAAATTAAAAGAGATTGTGAATTAATTCTAACATAAAAAAATAATATAGATAGTATTATAAGCTTTTAAGGTTTGTGTTTCTCGACGCGACCCAAGCGATGATCGTTCAGCGATCATAGTTGAGAACCCAATACTGAACACTATTTGCATAAATAAATAACAGGCGCGACAATCCAGCATTGGACTAAGGCCGCAGGATGTGTTAGTGACATCCTATTTCCAAGATATTATCTGCTTTTTTGTTGAGGTAATGAGATCAGCATCACGCTCAGCAGTGTTATTTATCCCCATAAATGGGTACTCGTTTAACATCTGAGTGAGATCATAGTCCGTCACAAGCTCGTGAGTTCGAAAAACACAATGATCCACGGTAAGATTCGAACTCATGACCCTGTGCACCGAAGGTGCGCGCACTAACCGCTAGACCAGCCAGACTACTATTTGCATATTTATTCTATATATAGAAAATATACAATATATACCTAAAAAATATATATAATATATATATATTCTTTTTGCAAGTCAAACTGCATCGGTAACAAAATTGTTACTTGAACCCCCAGAAGCTGTAAACTGAAGCTCGTTAACAGCCTTGATTTCGCTCTAGTAAAAACAATTACCTACTGCAACAAACACTCGCAATTGCGATTACAAGCGCAAAATAACACCACGGTATTCAACCTTCTAGTAGCATTAGTTTAATACTTATAAGGTGGTAAATTCGCAGCCACTGACATCAGTTGACTCATAAACTGTATTGTATTGCATCACTCAGAAAAATGCGCCCCGTAAATTTAAAAGTTTTTGTACCATTATTTCAATTGGACGGCAATTTACGAGATTTCGTCACAAAAGTAAACAGATGCAATAATTAATATAACTGGAAGAATCCTATTGAGATATTTTGTATGGAATGAAATGTGTCCCGTAAATCCAATGGGACATCAGATTATATTTCAATCAGTTTGACTCATTGAATTTACAAGATCTGATATGATTAACTAATAATAGGATGGATCCCATTTGTTTTATATAACGTCCTATTGCATTAATGGGATAGGCCTTTTAGTTGAATTGCAAGCTTACGTATTTTGCAACAATACCAACATCATGCTCCGTAGCCGAGATCGTTCGGTTGCCTACCCGTGACTTGGTAAGTTTTAAAGAGTACTAGCAAATCGGATGTTCAATACTCGGCCTGGCCAAATATCGTGATTCTTTAAAAAATCCACAATGACGTAGCGTGGAAGGTATAATAATATGGGACTTATAAAAAATAAAGTTCGATAAGATTACGAGTGAAACGATTTTTTTTATTACATAGGATTGATCCTATTAATTCAATAAGATATATCCTATTGGAAAATAACTAGGCCATGTGTTTATTTTAAAATGAGTCAACTATTAAAACAAACGGATATTTATCAAGTTAAAGTAATGGTTCCTATATTTTTAAAGTAATCTGATTTTTCCTATTGACTAAAAATAATGGGACAAAATGATTAATTTAATGGGATTTGAAATTTTTCTGAGTGTGATAACCAAATTGTTAGGAAATCATAATTTTAAAAAATAATTATTTTTAATTATAATTATCTATTCAGTCTATTGTTTAATTTCATCCAGGAGCGGAATGCATTAAAAAAAAGGTGGAAATATGTTGCACATTGTTGCAAGCAACGTTGCTTTTTAATAGGGCTATACTTGGTGCATGTGTGATAAGAGTAAATGACTATGACTGCAAATGATAATATATGTTCGTATTACAAGTAAGTAAACAATTCTTTTAGGTCGGATTTTTCTTGACCCATGAGTCGCATATGTACTTAAGCTTCAATTTGGGACGATGTTTACGTCATTGGAGTGGACAAAAATCACGTAAACAGTTGTGGAAATTTTGGCGACGATTTTGCGAAGGTGAGATGAGTCATTTGAAACTATACTACGCCATTCATAAAATTATAGGTATTGATTTATACAGTTATATAGTTTCTACTATCGCATAAATACACTGGAATGTGACTTCTCATGTGATTTGCAGCAAAAAATGTGTACGGGATATAGCTCCGAATTCTTAACCCTTACTTGTTAAAAACACGCTCTGTGGCTCACTTGGTTGAGTCGCACTCTACAATGCTAGTAATTTAGAGGTCCGGAGATCGAATCTCGGCGTAGTCTAGGAAATATATAATGCTTGCAACATTATATACACTCCTCTATATGCAATGTAACGTTGACTCGAAGTAGCCTATAAACGGCTGAGTGAACGCACCATGCTCCACAAGGGGTTACGGTACGGAGAAGAAGAAGAAGACTTGTTAAAAAGACACCTCCTCATATTACTAAAACCTCAATACTGGGATTACATATCTCTATATCTATTTTTTATTATTACACAACGATTGCACAAGAAAGTGGTACTGTTCTGATTTTGAATTTTGGGAAGTTATGGCTTTTGAAAGATCTTTTAAGATTTGGGATGACCAACAATGGCGCTGGAGTTACAATTTTAAATTGAAAAAACCGAAGAATTATGAAATTTTAAATTATTTATTAGTTTTAATCACCCACCCATTATTTTGAGACAGTTAGGTGTTAACCTTTCATAATTGCTTTCAATTACTCAAGGACATGCCATTTTTATTAATGTTATTCTTGTGTACCCTGAGAAAAAATCTTTAGCAAAGCATCTTATCTTAAATGCTCTAAACGGGAATATATATGTATATATATGACTAGCAGCACTGACCGAATGATTGGACAGAATGCATATGTTTATGTATGTCATTACGAAAAGAAGTGAAAAACCTGTCAAAGTTAGGGCAATGGAAATACGGGAAATGCAACAAAATGAAGGCATGTATATTCTATCGATCTTTGGTGTTACTGAGATATTAATATATCTTATGTTTATGAGAAAACTCGCGAATTTCGAAATTAAAAATGACATTACACAAAAACTATTATAAATATAAATACTAAATGCGTTTCTTTATATCGGAATATTTTGCCTAATGAATCGTTCAACATTTGCAGGACACCTCCCAGTACGAGACAAAATTCTTGGGTCCATAATTGTTAACATAGTACATTCCTGCATCCGTGCACTCCCATTACTGGACACTGGCATATACTATATTTCTCACTAACACAAATTTGAAGAGATTTATTGGCAGTAATGGCCACAAATCAACTAATTGAAGTATATACCATTGAATTTCTATAAGAATGCGCATACAATATGAAAATGTCATCAAAAAGTGGCTCTAACACAAAACCAAGCTATATTGGCTTTTTGTAGTTCCGGGCTGTTTTTAGATGGATTTGCTCCAACATCTAGGTAAACTTTTTGAATACATATTTACACCAAAAACATTATAAAAATTTCACTGACAGCCATGAATTGTCAATTTGACGACTCGGATATTTAGACTAGTGAACGAATATACGAGTAATAAAATAAAAACCATGAACTTCGCATAAACTAATTTTGAAAATTAGAAATTTCGCTGAAATTCACGAAAAATATAATTTTGTACATTTTGTTACGTTAAACTATATTTAACTAGAAATTTTACAGATTCACAGTGAAACGAAAATTCAAAAATCACAATTACATTTTATTTAGAAATTTTTAATAAAAGTAAGAAAAAATCCACTAGGAAGCAGTGTGGCTGGCAACTGAATCATACTACAAGTTCAGTTGTCGAGAAATGTTTTTGACAATACATACTACAAAGTCGACAGCGTCCCTCAAGAAGTTACGGTAAGAAGAGAAACTTCTGAGGCAAAGGCACGCGAGTATTGTTTCGCCTGATTATTTACAGTTCTTTTCAATTTTGGAGCTCGTCGAACAACGATTAAAGCTCTACCTACAAAAATCCCATCGTTATAAAGAAAGTTCATTAATACAGCCTCCGAATAAACAGCTAACTCGGTGTTTGGCCAGCCATCGTGCTCGTCATTCTGCGAACTCTTGCATTTAGAAATTTCTCTATTCTAATGAATAGGATCTTTTCACAAAAAATCTATCCGAGATGAAAAGTTATCTTCCATAACTGATTTTTTTTTTTTGAGAAAAACTTTTCGTGGAAAAAGAATAAATTAGCACATGTCGCATGAATTCCCAAAAATGAGCAAATTTCGCCAAAATTCGCCGTCCGCCTGGGCAACTTTTCCAGAACTGGTTAAACATTTTACGAAGAATATTATTCACTTTTTCCACAACCGGAACTCCGGAGTAACAGTACGTGTACGGACAAAAATGTTTTTCACTTTTTTGAATAAAATGTTTGCTCAAGAGAGGTAAAATCCTGTATAAAATTGCCTCAGGGGATCAAAATTCGGCTGCCTAGTAAAATAAAAAATACACATATGATTCAAAGAGATTCAAATATGATTTTGCTTCATATTTGTTCCCTTTGAATCATTGTATAATCCCTTTATTTCATAGACTTTTTAATTCAAACGGAATTCGCTTTGAACTAATAAGATAATTCTTTTGAAAGTCTATCTATAATCACTTTAAATTAAAGTGATGCAGTGTCAATTTAATCAGGCCTCAACCATAAATCGAAAAGATTTCCTTTTATTTCAAAAGAATGGACTCTTTGTTTTAAAGGGATATAATTTCATTTAAAATTAAAGGATTCTTATTGTTTATCCAAATGCATGAAGCATGAACTCAAAAGAATACTTTAAATTACACCAAAAGGAGTAATTTTCACAGGGAAAGAACATATTACTCATAAATGATTTTTGTATAACTGACCTCGCTGCTATAGGTGTTGGCGACATTTCATTTACCTCTTTACGCTCTAAAATGCATAATAAATTACCTCGACTCGATCCCGCGGCCCAATGATTTGAAGACTAACGCCCCTACCTACTACACCACACATACTATACGGGACGACGTTTGTAATTTATACCATACATTGTGACATCGTTCTACCACACTGCCGACCGACTACGAGTGTAAACCAAAAAAAAATGACAATTTTCTATGTAAACAAAGCGATTTCGCGTTGGAACTAAAAGGAAAGAATTATATTTAATAGGAATGTAACTCGATTTCAAAGTACATAATACCGATTGAATTTTAAGAGACGTTATTTTTCTGGGTGTAGGTGTCAGTTAAAAGAGATTTCACTGTATAAAAATGTGGAACAGCTGTAAGCTTGTGCGAATATCTGGTCTTGACCAAAATGATACCCGCGATCGATTTTTTGTTATCTCAATCTAGTATATACAAGAAGCTTAAAAAAACGCCCCTAAAGAAAACACACAAAAAAGTTTTCGTTGTGTCAGTTTGTAGGTACCGGAATTGAAATGTTTTCAAACGAAATAATGAGAGTAGATTCTTCTCTAAGGAACCTTTAGAAAAGTATGAAATACACGTACGATATGTACATTCGAGTACAGAATAACTTTGGCAAAGAAAGCTAGTAAAACGCGAATATGCCATAGGAATATACGAGTAGAACATGACCGTTTTGCCAATTTACACATTTTCTAAATTTAGCCGGAAACTGAACTGTTTAGCTGGAAGAAATTACTAATTCCGGACTGCGGGAATTTTCGCCGGAATTGATTGTCTTCGGCCGTTTTTCTGGCTAAAACTATTTTATGAAGTTTTAAAATTTATTTTAAATAGAATATAAAGAGAACCTCAACTTTCAATTTTTAAAACCCAAAAAACTCATGGTCGTGAAATATTTCCACACACTAAGGCTTCATGCACACGACGCGAAAACGGCTCGCAAGCTCGACACATCGAAATGCATTGGCTCTTATGGGAAGCTCACGACAGCGAGAGCCGTGCCGCTGTCAAATCACAACTAGCGAGACGTGTTTTTACATATCGTGCACCACAATCCGCAAATTCACGGCTCGCGAGCCGTGTTTTGACTGTGCATGGCTCTCGCTTGCTGTCGCTCGTCATGAACTTCCCAAGCCTAAGGCTTCATGCACACGACGCGAAAACGGCTCGCAAGCTCGACACATCGAAATGCATTGGCTCTTATGGGAAGCTCACGACAGCGAGAGCCGTGCCGCTGTCAAATCACAACTAGCGAGACGTGTTTTCACATATCGTGCACCACAATTCGCAAATTCACGGCTCGCGAGCCGTGTTTTGACTGTGCATGGCTCTCGCTTGCTGTCGCTCGTCATGAGCTTCCCATAAGAGCCAATGCATTTCGATGTGTCGAGCTTGCGAGCCGTTTTCGCGTCGTGTGCATGAAGCCTAATTATCTTGTAAAAGCGTTCTTAAAAGGACGGTGAAATGTTCTCTTTGAAATAAAGGTTGAATAATTTAATTCAAGAAAAATTGTTTTCACTGTCTGGGATCTCTTGGGCCACACACCCACGACGAATCCATGAATTCGAATCCAGGGATTTTATTGGAGTTTCGTTCTGTAAAATGAGTCTATCCACAGACGAATTTGGATTTTAATCCATTTAAATCCATAGATTCGTAGTCCTTAAGCTGTATCAACACTGAAATAAATAAATAACAGGCGCGACAGTCCAACATTGAGCTAAGGCCGCAGATGTGTTAGTGACATCCAACTTCCAAGATCTTAACAGCTTTTTTGTTGAGGTGTCGATATCCCAACAACTGGGTACTCGTTTAACATCTGAGTGAGATCATAGTCCGCCACATGGGTCGTGAGCTCGAAAAACACCATAAACTGAATTGGTTCACGGTGAGACTCGAACCCACGACCCTGTACAATAAAGGTGTGTGCACTAACCACAGCTGACAGATGGTTCAGTTGCCATATTGAATATTAAAACTGGACGGCTAACCAAATGACAGTCAGTAGATGTCACTTATGGTTACCACCTACTCGGGCCTCGCCCGGCAGTGACGGGGATAGGTCTTGCCAGGCAGGCTTATAAAAATATTGCCGGGCGACGTCTAATTTAAAAATGCAACTATTTTTATAAAACTTTCCGGAAAATTTGTAAAAATAATAATCAATGAACCATATAGTAGTTATGTCGGACTTCCAAATGTATAGAATGTCTAATCTAAAGCACCGTAAGCCTCTCAGGATTCGGTATTACTAATCATCGATCAACGCCGCCCGGTCAGTTGCCTTTTTACGCAGGATGCAGCTTTCTCGCAAACGTACTTCGAGTACTCCAAAATTCAGCCTCGATTCAATTGCAACTCCCAAGATTAGATATTATGACGAAGTGCTATAATACCTCAATCGCAATGCAGTCGATACTTCAGCATTTTTCGAGTTGACATTCAGGCCACCAAGTTCAACTACATACATATATTTGCTGAGTGGGTAAAAATGTATGGAACAGAGGCATGGGATTATTTTGTCACACAGGGCTCTTTAGCAATTTTTATTGGATTCAACCTGGCCTGAACTGGGCATCCATAATTGTGGATTATTATATTATAATATAACATAGTTCTATACAACCTACGAGCTACAAGAACTCTGTCAATCAATAGTTGATCATTTAACTGTGGTACTCAGTCACTAATCTTAGTAGAGCCAGCCTTTACGTTTTTCAGAAAATGGGTTTAACTACGAAAGTATGGATTGTTGTCATTAGAGGACATGCAAAAAGCGGGCCAAATTTTTTGTTAATGTTCTGTGATGGCGGGCGTTTGGTTTTCGTTCTTCGCGCCCCACATGCCGTGTCATATTTGTTTAAGTCACTAAAAAGGATTTAGCAGCCTGCTTACCAAGAATGGAGTTTTTTTAATTATTCCTTAATGCGTAAATTAGTATACGATACGAAGTCTCAGCTATTTGGATGGGTCATGATTCTGCAATCCGTTTCATGTAGAAATAATAATGGAATTAAACTTGTCCGTTATAGGATTGTCATAGGAGACATCCATCCAAAATTAAGTTCTGATGAGCCCTCCCCATATGACGGGCGAGAGACCTGGTTGAGGTGGCAACCCTAGCAACCAGTGTAGATACAGCTTAAGAATAATAAGTAACTTACTACCATCGACAAGCTCAATAATAAAATTTTGTGAAATGAACAGTGTCATACCTAAAGCTCTTTGCTGTGTGAGTCCTGGGGCATATCAAATCATATTCCGCTCTAGCAATTTATTTTTTACAATAAGTACGTTTTTTTGGTTATCCCTTGTAGGTTTGGGTAACGAAACTCCATATAAAAAAAAATGCCAGCTGACCCACCTGTCATTTTTTTATATGAAGTTTCGTTACCCAAACCTTACGGGATAACCAAAACACGCATACTTATTGATGATAAATTTGAAACTAAATTGATGGAAAAGATTTCTAAAAAATGGCAATAATATAAAGATTGGTAAAGTAGAAGTTAAATTACAAAGTTCGGAGTGGAATGTTAAGCCATGGAATAAGCGTAGGTATAATTTCATTCGTTTTAGACGCAAATAAACTTCAAAGTAGCCTATTAAATAATTCCTATATTTCTGTAGATGGTCCAAAACTCCTAGGAGGTTCAATTGATATACCCGAACATTTCTTCATTTTTAGGGTGTCAATAGGATAAGACGATTCAAAGAAGAAATACCGGCTATCATAGTGTAAATTCGCTGGATACATATTAGTAGGGTATCAAATCAGTTTGACATTTTGCTACCTTATGGTATCATTATATGAGATATAGCGCTTATAAAAAGGCATTATCAGTAAACAGTTCTTTCTGTCAACCACCCACGTGACATTTGTCTCGATTACAACTGTGGACATTCTAAATTTAACTTTGAGTTTCTATGCATCTAAGAATAATTTTAATGTACTCATACGTAGTATTTAAATTCAGTCAAAAATATTTCTGAGCATAGAGCATGGCTTATCATAATATTCAACTGTAAAGGAGACTGTTTTTCAAATATTAATATTGATAACACACAAATATACTCGCATACATACATTTCTTATTATCGAACTTTTTCGATTCCGGCTTCTCAGTTGTTTTCATTGTCGACACAATTAAATCTGCTCTCTTCTCCGAGCGTAATTTGCAAGCTGCAAATGCACCATGTGGTATAGCCGCCATTCTTGCACACTCTTTAAAATAATAAATTTTCATTTTTAAGATTATAATTAGACAATAAAATTATAATTATTTCACCTTCACAAATAATGAAGAAAATATCAGTTAACGATAGAATATCTAAATGTCGCGTCAGGGGTCGGAATTCACCGACGAGATCACACAATAACACTTTTTTTCCGCTCAGGACGACCATTAAAGTCTTTTTCTTTAAAACGAAGTTAACGAGATCAAATATGTCTTTTGGTTCGCGTGGGGTGTCTCACTTGAAAGTCCTCTAAAAGGGCTAGAAACTCCTCTACACTTTATGGGAAAAGTAAGTTTTTTTTTGCAGTTTTGCACAAATCTAATCACAAGCACAAATAGTCACAAAATGGCACACACTTAGTACCACAAAATAATTGCAAAATTTATATGAATTGTCTAAACAAAATTAATTAAATCAGCTAAATCCAAGGGATGTTGTCACGTTCGTGTCACAGAACAGATTGAAAGATGCGATCGCGCTTTCGTGTTTTTGTAAGACGAGAAGGAGGTTATCATCTAGTTTTGAACCTTATCTTGGCTAAGGCTATAATAAAATTATCAGCGACAGTGTGTTTTCAAATGACGGTACAGTGATTTTCAAATATATTTTTGAGTTATTTTATGTTCTTAACATTATTAATTTTTAGGATAATTTTCTAAACAAATTTATTCAGGTAGATTAAAATACACCCGTTCAAACTTTAAAGAAATTGTAAAATTGGTTTTTTCATAAAAAATTCAAATAATAAAATCGTATGCAATTTTAAAATTTCTTTAAAGTTTGAACGGGTGGATCTCGGAAGATACGAGCAACTTCGTAACGGGCAAGGTGTCATTTTATTGAAAATCTTATATAGTTTCAGAAAGTGAAGTCATATCTCGGATGAAATGATTGGTGGTGTGGCAAATTTTGATTTAGTTCAGCAAGTCGCGCTTTTTGACAAAAAATGCTATAACATTGTAACGGTTAAAAATAGAGGGGTCCCGTTGTACATTAATTTTCTCCAAATGAGTCACACTACCTACCATTAAAATATTCTCCACCATGAATGGGACACCCTGTATAGACGGCGGTGGAAAAACTCTCACATTTGGTTTGAAAACACATTGCTCTAAGCTCTATCCCATGTAGGGTAGTTGCACGCGTGAACTTTACCTGGGTAAGTGTAATTTTTTTTAAATGAAGTTCTACCCAAACCTACACGGGATAAACACACTAAAACGTGCCTATTATCTGGACCAGAAACCGTGCTTTTTATAAAAATTCTTTTATGCATACACTGCGACAAATTCCTAGGAAGAGAGTAATTTTGTCTCTAAAATGCCAAAACTTCTATATATTTGGGAATACAGTTTTTGTATAAACTGTTTCGATTAACGGTTATTTTTATACATATTTCAAATCTTTTAAGCGATGCATATAGTCAACGGGATTTATTGGAATTAAAAGTACCTCTGCCAGTGCGACAATTGTATAGGTTCACTGACTTTAATAAGTAGTTTTGCAGGGGTAAGCTATGTTTAGTTCAAAGTAAGGGGCGGTTCAGACTATCGACAATATTTGGTAAATCCTAGATTTAGTTGACAGTTGTACCATATTGTACTGCAATTTGAATAATGCAAGTACATTCTATGATGCAATTTGAATTTAATGACATACAATTTAATCTAGTAGGCAGGTTTCGACTAGAATTATTTAGTGGTTTTAATAAATCCTGTCCATAGTGTGGATCCCCTCTAATATTCATTTTCGTTATCTGAGAGTCCTGTGGCAAAATAATCTCGAGAGAAAAACGTCTATCCTCCGGCAAAAAAGCTACAACTCACGTATTAAAGGAGGCATGGTATTGTGATCATAAAACCGTACAACGAGTTCAGCAAAGTAAAAACGATACTAATATGTAATTTCTTACGGTATAGCTCGAATTATGGCAAAAGGAGGCCGAAAAAGTTAGATTTCCCCCTACAAATGGAACGGATGTTAAGAAAAGCATCAACCCCTTATTTTACGCTGCCTGGCAGAGAATTTTCAACTCACGGCAAGTGCTAAGGCACTTCAACGATCCTAAAAGCATCCCCGTGTTTAAAACATTTGCGATTAAAGAGAAAATCAGTTTTGATCAGCTTACATTGAAGTTCATAAGACGAATTTCGCAAAGGAGTCAAATTAGAATCACAGGCGAAAACGGTTTTCGCTAGGCAATCTGGACGGGACTGGACTTCACACCTATCAAGACATTAGAAGTCAACCCATTTATCTGTCATCATAATATCATTTT
This sequence comes from Microchrysa polita, assembly GCA_949715475.1. NCBI lineage: Eukaryota > Metazoa > Arthropoda > Insecta > Diptera > Stratiomyidae > Microchrysa > Microchrysa polita. The sequence goes on along the minus strand of OX454415.1, from coordinate 123,527,023 downwards.
CGACAAAGTCCCGTTATATTATTGGGAACCATATTCTACCACAGATCAATTTGGATTGTAGTCCTTCATGTTAGTGCAGAATAATCATAAAAAAAATTGGGATGCACTAAGTATGGATTCACGCCGCAGAGGATTATTAATTATTGGAATTATTAATTAATGGAATCAAGGCGACTTGTTCAAAAGTACTGTTAGTTGTGATCAATTCCTTACACGACACTTCCATATAGTGTAGAATTTTAAAAATGTATAATAAAAATGCAGAACAACACACTACTAAGTAAAAATTATTGCTGTTATTTTTTAGTATTTGTTCTTCAACATGGTTTTTTGAAATACATATGTATTTTCATCGAAAAAATTAAAAACGGTAAACCAATTTCGCACTGAAAAATGACTCTTTGGATGGAATAAATTACTGTAACTTAAGAAAAACATTTTCAGCGGATACAATTTATCAGTTTTATTCCTGATATTATATTTTGTAGTTTCAGAAAAAATATAAATGTATCTGATAGTCTCTGTTTTAACGTTTCCTGCAAGGAAATATCGTTGAACCTCAGTAGTCTAGTTGATGTGTGGTTAGCGCGCAAACCTGCGGTGCCCAGGGTCGTAGGTTCGAGTCTCACTATGATTCAGTTCAGTTTATAGTGTTTTTCGAACTCACGACCCATGTGACGGACTATGATCTCACTCAGATGTTAAACGATTACCCATTTATGGAGATAGATAACACTGCTGAGCATGCTGTTGATCTCAACACCTCAACAAAAAAGCAGTTAAGATCTTGCAAATCGGATGTCACATTTCGGACGGCGAGAGCTTTTGTAGTGGCCAGCAGACAAGCATTATGCAATTCAGATTGTAAGAACGATGGTTCTTGTCTTGCAAGTTTACCCGTCCGGTTTTGTCTTAAGGCCTGAATATACCTCGGGCGGAATGAAAATGAAATTTTTTTCTGCTGCGATTTTCTCAATGAAAATGCATGCTTACTGTCGTGGAACATGTCGGAAATGATGGGGAATTCCATAAGCTACAATCCGAATATGGTTCCAACATTTTTCTCGGCCATTTTATGTACTATTTTTCGATTCCCCGGTCATTTCACCGTGGAAAATATCTAATGACCGGGGAATCGAAAAATAATACATAAAGTGTCCAAGAAAAATGTTGGAACCATATTCGGATTGTAGCTTATGGAATTCCCCATCATTTCCGACATGTTCCACGACAGTAAGCATGCATTTTCATTGAGAAAATCGCAGCGGACAAAAATTTCATTTTCATTCCGCCCGATGTCTATCCAGACCTTTACAATTTGAATTCAGCCAATAGGTCGTATGAATAAAACAAATGCTTTGCTTAGTGTTTAGTTGATTAGGTAGAATCGACCCTTTATAGCCAACTACTAATCAAATCATGGCACCGTTTGATTCATACTACGTAATAACTCGAGAGCTTTTTACTAGAGCTTGGAAACATTTTTGGAAGCTTACTACAAAAAAGCCGCCCGACTAATTTATTTTTTCTACCACTGTAGTTTCAGTTGTTTTTCATTAAGATTTCGATTACCCTCGACGATTCTAACGTGCTGTGCATCACATCGAAGATGTCGAGGAAACAATCCATATCGATTCATTTCCCATCAACATTTGAAAACAAAATAAATATTTTGGTAATTTAATAAAACAAAATTCGGGGAAAGTCTATAATCAACAGAGTCAATAATATTATTTTGACTCAGTGGTTTTGTTTTTTTACTAGTTACATAATTAGTATATTGGGTAATTTAGAAAATAACAAAACCAATAATATTATTTTTTGTATACCACCCATCATAAAATGGACAACATCTGGCCCGCGGGCCACAATCCGGCCAGCCAAGGAGTTTTATGTGGCCATAGAGCGATTTCGAAAATGTTCTCACTTTAGCAAAATTTTGCACGAAGTTTAGTGCAAAAAAGAAAAAAATCCAAATTTACAAATTTTTGTAAGTCGGAGGTGATTTTTATTAAAATAAAATATCTTCAAGATATTAAATGTTTTGCAAAAGTTGTTCAACTATGCTTGGAAATTGCTGCGAGGATCTGAATATTTACCGGCTGAATCATGTGTATTTCTTTTATTTTTGTGCTAAAGAATGAGATCTCAGGAGCTATCCCATTCAACAGCGCCAAAAGCATAACACGATGCACATACGTATTGTATATGCTTTGTGAGGCTGAGAACTACGTATTATCCTTCTAGTTAGCACGAAAGTTTGCGCCATAAATAATTTTTCCAATAAATTGATAATGTTGGTCATCGGAAGATGTCCTAATGGACGAAGCCAATGGGTGAATTCACATTGTAAGACGAAACCGGACGGATAAACTTGCAAGACAAGAACCATCGTATGATCATTTCACACTATCCGATCAAAACAGGGACCGGCGAACAATAATCACACAGCAAGTATGTATAAATGTTGCCATGCACGCTCCAAAGTTAGTGTACAATGAAGTGACGAGTCGACAAGATTAAAATGCAAGTAAAACACGCGCTAATTGTCGTCGCAGAACGCCTGAACTATCGGTAGATGCAATCGTCTTATCGATCGTACGATTCTTACGAAAGAAAAACAATCGTGTCACGATTTTTTTCGTTCGTAAGACGCGTTCTTACAATGTGAAATGGACAATGGGTGAATTCACATTGTAAGAAGTAACCGGACGGGTAAACTTGCAAGACAAGAACCTTCGTATGATCATTTCACACTATCCGATCAAAACACGGACCGGCGAACAATAATCACACAGCAAGTATGTATAAATGTTGCCATGCACGCTCCAAAGTTAGTGTACAATGAAATGACGAGTCGACAAGATTAAAATGCAAGTAAAACACGCGCTAATTGTCGTCGCAGAACGCCTGAACTATCGGTAGATGCAATCGTCTTATCGATCGTACGTTTCTTACGAAAGAAAAACAATCGTGTCACGATTTTTTTCTTTCGTAAGACTCGTTCTTACAATGTGAAATGCACAATGCTTGTCTGCTGGCCACTACAAAAGCTCTCTTGTCTTGCAAGTTTACCCGTCCGGTTTCGTCTTACAATCTGAAATCAGCCAATGCTTGTCTGCTGGCCACTACAAAAGCTCTCTTGTCTTGCAAGTTTACCAGTCCGGTTTCGTCTTACAATCTGAAATCAGCCATTGCCTCCCTAATCGTGCAAGTTAGGCTAAAGAAAGGGCTTGCTCTCGCCACACAGAGAGACCTGGGTTCGTGATTAGTGTTCTTCGTTGCTTTGCCATATACACTAGGAAAAGATCAGCTATCGTGTGGACAGAAAGTGAACGCGAACCAGTCGATTTAAATTACGCAAACCTGAATGGAAGACTTGTGGCTGAGAGAGCACAATGGTGTGGCTTTACGGGGAGTCGCCTTTGCTAAGGGTCATAAAAAAATTCGCCACTACGGGCAAAGGGTACAGTTCTGCAATTTTATTTTCCATTTGAGACGCTCTGCCCTCTCTTGTATATGAATATGACTTTCATCGTCATCGAGCATGCAAACAATGTTTGTTTTGTTACGCCTCTCCAGCGAAGGGTCGACAACACGCAAACCTACGTAATTTACCTAAAACAAAGAATACGCGCCTTCGGTTGTCGCTAATTGGAGGACCTTACAATAATAACGCAGAAGGAAGCTTAAGACTCACGAATAGATTTGAAGACCTTTTTTACGGCTTCTTTACTACAAACCCTACGAAAACCCATTAACAACACACAACGCACTAATGATAGAACCACCGCCGTCTATATATTAAGGCCGCAATGTAGAATCTTAGACGTCAAAATCAGCTCGTAATTTTTGGTTATGTTCGCCAATGTTGCACTGTTTTGTTTTCGCTTTTTAGTACGTCATATGCTTGTTTTTGTTGTTTGTTCGTGTAAATCCAAAATTTAAGAGCTAAACTATGACGTCATTGTACAGCTGAGTTGCGGCTATGATATTTCTAAATGGCTTTGATAGAACGCAATGGAAAAACATTTTAGTACGAGGCCCAAGGAACTTTGTTGTCATCGTAATCTGCACTTCTCCTGTCTTAGGCAAGAAGTTCTCCGTTTGTTGTACTAATGCTAAAACTCTTATTTCGAACGTCTGAAAACTGTAAATTGATTTCGTTCTCCGTTCCGCCTTTGCTTAACAAAAATCCTAAGACACAACACCTTGGCAACAGCTGTCACCCGACACCCGTCATCAATAGGTCGGTCACTGAGTTACCGGAGCGTGGGTTCAAGTCCCACTGTGACCATGGATGTTTGTGTTATTTTTAAAAATGCTTCTATGGCAGCTATAGTTCTACGATAAATTCGTCCCAGCGGCGCTACCCGTTGGTACCACAACAGCCAAGAGCTACCAAGCCATAATAATTGTCGCTGGGCATGACTGGTCTTGCATGTGAGGATGTGCGAAATTTTAGCAAATAACTATAATTTGAGATTAATTGAACAACTTATTTGTGAAAGCCGAGCAAATTTAAAAATTGATACCATTCTTTCTGAATTGGGCCATTATGTTGTTTAAAAAGCAGTGAATCTTTGATTAGTCAGAAATTCTTTTTTTTTATAAATAGTAAAATATCGATACAAAATGGCTTCTCTTTCATAAAAACGTTTGGCCCGTCGCGCCATCTCTTATCAAACCAACAATAGGGCCCCGTCAAAATTACATTGGACACCCCTGGTATATGGTATATTGTTTCTGTTACGCCAATATTATGAAACAAAGGAGTCACCGGAGGGTATATATAGAAATTAACAGGGTCTGTTCATGATTCGAATAAGACATATCTATCTTTCTGTCTGTCCGTATGTCTGTCTGTTCGCATGATAACTCCCGAAATGATGAATAATGCAACTAGCGGTTGGAAATTTTGATGATTTTTTTTTAATAAAATCTTAAACGGTATTGAAAGTGGGCCCGATCGGACTAAGGTAGGGTATACCTCCACTACCAATTCTCTCTGGTTCCTTTTAACCCCTAGTGGGGCATAGGGCATTGACTACGCCTCTTTTCCACCTCTGCCTATTTGCAGCCATCGCCTTTAGCTGGTCCCACGATTTGCCTATAGATTTCCCTCTGCCTCAACAGATCTTCTCCATGTATTTTTGGGTCTTCCCACACGACGCCTTGCATCGGTACCCTGAGGATTCCAATCTAGAGCCGGCCTTGCAATGTTTTTTGGCTCTTTTCGAAGTGTGTGACCTATCCAATGCCACTTCCGCCTTTTGATGTCGATGCCTATCCTATTTTGGCCAGTAATTTGGAGAAGGTCGTCGTTAGAGATTACCTCAGGCCAGCGAATTTGTAGGATGCGCCGAAGGCACTGATTCACGAAAGTTTGTAGTTTGGTTGTAATATCACTGGTCACCTTCCAAGTCGAACACCCATATAAAAGCACGGATTTTACATTGCTTTCGAAGATCCGGAGTTTGGTATTTCTGGAGAGGTTTTTGTTTTGCCAGAGAGGAGTCAAACTGAAAAATACTACTCGGGCTTTATTTATGCGCGATTCTACATCAGCATCAGTTCCACCATCCGCTGCTACTACGCTCCCAAGGTAAGCAAAGTTCTCGACTTTTTCTATCGGCTGTTCGGAGATAGAAATGTTTCTTTGCCTTTCTGAAGTCAAGCTCAAATATTTAGTCTTAGCGGCATTAATTTTTAAAGCAGCACTACGACTTTCACGATGCAAAGCATCCGTCATTTGAGATATAAGCCCGGTCAACGCTGTCAAACGCCTTCTCGAAGTCAATGAACAATAGATTTAACGGGGATCTCCATTCAGCGGATTGTTCAATTATGATTCGGACGGTGTTGATATCGTCGCTACATGAAAAACCCTCACGAAAACCAGCTTGTTCATTGTTCAAGTGCGGTCGTCTAAGATTATTTTGGCCATCAGTTTAGAAACTGCAGGGAGGAGACAGATTCCACGCCAATTATTGCAATCTTTGAGACTTCCTTTTTTGGGGATTTTAATAATGACGCCCTTTTTCCATTCCTGAGGGAGAGTCTCGGTTGTCCAACACTCTTGGATCAGGGGAAGAAGAATATCCGCTGTAGCGTTGATGTCCGCTTTAAAAAATTCCATCGGGATACCGTCTGCCCCCGGGGCCTTACCTGCTTCCAATGATTGAATAGCCTTAGTTATTTCCTGCTTGGATGGTACGCCCAATGAATAAGAAAATCTGAAAAGGAAATGCAAATAACCGCAAAATACACTAGATATGCGATTTTTTTTCGGGACCAAAATATTTTCTATGGTAACTTGATCGAAGCTAAAAGATGACATTTCTCATTTGAATTTTATATGGAAAATTAATTGTAAACAAAATCATGCACATGCGCAGCTTAATGCTGTAAGTTCGTAGTAGGGGCGTCGGAAAAATGGGGGCAATGAATCCGAAATTTCAAAATTATTAGATGCTTAAAATTAATTAATCAGCAACGTTCCTGTTGCATAACTATATACCAACAGCATCAAAATTTACACTATTGCGAAAAGTACATTAAAATCGGATTGCAAAGCGTGGTGTAAATTCATTTAAATACAAAATTTTAAATAGTGTGTATTCCAGTGCATTGCGGTTGAATACTCCAACCAATGAAAAAGCAAAAAGTATTAAACCATATCAGCCCCAAACACTAAATTTGCAACGCCACTACTAGCTATAAAAAAAAATCAAATTGTCCCCTTTATTTTCAGATATTTCGTTTCCTTCTTTTTCTTCTTCATTGGGTACGCCGGTGTTAATTCTGGCCACTTGCGGAAGACTTACTGCCTCCGGTGGAGATGGGCTTGAAGGGTTAAAGTTGTTGTTAAGAACCGCCATGAAATGCTCTCTCCATCGGCTAAGTTGACTAGCAGAGACCCGTCTTTATCTTTTACAGGATGCTCATTGGTAAAAAATTTGCCAGTCAGTGGGTTTATGGGCTTGTAAAGGGTTCCACTGTCACCACGGTAAGCTGCATCTTCTGCCTCCAAAGCTAACGCGTTGATGTTGTTGCGTTTATCACGTCTAACGCTCCTCTGTACTCTTTTTTGAAGAGAACTATTGTTGTTGCTTAACTGAATTGTCAGTAGCCGAGTTTATTTGCTCTTTAATTCTCTTCCGTGCAGTTATCAGAGACCATGTATCATCACTGATAAATGGTCTTCTACCTCGCTGTAGTCTGCCCACAAATGTGTCGCCATACGATAGAAAAGCTTCCTTCACAATGGTCCATCTATCATCAATAGAAGAAGCATCTGGTGTTTGTGCATTAGCTACATCGCGCAAGGCGCTAGAAACTGCGCGTATTGTTGACGGCTCTTTAAGCTTTTGCACATTGAATCGTGGCAACACACGCTGGTTTTGTGTGCGACGAATAGCAGCGGTCCGCAAGCGAATTTTTGCGATGACAAGTTGGTGATCGCTGGTACATCAGCACCACGCTTAGCCCTGACGTCCATGAGACAATTCCTCCATGTTTTGGAGATGGCTATATGATCAATCTGGTTCTCTGTTCGGCCATCTGGAGATATCCAGGTTGCTAATGGCAAAGTTTGTGTTTGAACAGGGTGCCGCCAATGACAAGCTGACGAAAGTTACAGGACTCTACGAACAACACACCATTGTCGTTCCTAACACCCAGACCGTGATTGCCCATTAGATGTTCTAATCCAACATTGTCAGACCCAATTTTAGCGTTGAGATCCCCCATAATAATTTTTATGTCACCTCTGGGAGCCTTGTCAAAGGTGTCGCCAAGCAGGTGGTAAAAGGCGTCCTTAGCATGCTGGTCGGCTGACTCAGTTGGGGCGTAGCACTGAATTATAGTAATGTTCCTTACTCTGGACTTGAATCTGGCAGTTATTATTCGGTAAAAAGTTCTCAACGAAGTAATATTCTATATTAATCAGAAAAACCGTGACCCACCTCCCGATTTTCCACAATGTTGGTCTTTATACTTATAAATTGGAAAAATTAAATTTGTAAGTTTGGTTTAAGCTCTTGAACTTTTGACTGATTCAAGACCAGGCAACAGGAAGTATATCAAATGAAATCAAATTGCACATTGCACAAAATTGTCTTGCAACGTTTTAGTGAAAAACTACCCCGGGAGACACCAGAACCAAACAAATGTGGAAAAAACGACTTTTTTGATAATTTTCGGTTTTGAATAGGCTATATCGGGGAGACCGTTAGGAATCCGACATATGTAAGTTCAAATAAGTTTTTGGAAATTTAATGGGCTTTAATACTGCCATACAAATACTCTCAGGAGGACTCACCCCTTCGGAGATATTTCCGAAATTAAGTCGAAAACAGTCTGGCTGGTCTAGCGGTTAGTGCGCGCACCTTCGGTGCACAGGGTCAAGAGTTCGAATCTCACCGTGGATCATGGTGTTTTTCGAACTCACGAGCTTGTGAAGGACTATGATCTCACTCAGATGTTAAACGAGTACCCATTTATGGGAATAAATAACACTGCTGAGCGTGATGATGATCTCATTACCTCAACAAAAAGCAGATAAGATCTTGAAAATAGGATGTCACTAACACATCCTGCGGCCTTAGTTCAATGGATTGTCGCGCCTGTTATTTATTTAAGTCGAAAACATGCAAAAATGAATCCTTTAGCCCCCCCTCCCCACGTTAGCGCACACCTCATGGACGCGAGCTTTTAGTATGTTTTACTCCGGACTATCCCTTATAGATCCGTGAAATAAAAAACCGTCACCCCACTTCAGATTTTCCACAATGGTTGTTTTTATTCTGATGAATATAGAATATTACTTCGTTGAGACTCTTTTAACTCTCGAATGACAGAAGACAAGCCAATAAGAAGTGTGCCAAATTAAAGCAAATTTAACGCTTACTAACTTTGCCCTACAAAAGTTCTTGGAAAAACAATTCGATGGGACACTAGAGTATGGAATGAAAAAAATTTTTTTTTGAGTTTTATTAACCAATATCGGAAGAACCGTTAGGAGTTTTGCATATGCAAGTATGGGCAAATAAATAGGATATTTAGAAAGCTTTAATGCTTACTCACAACTTTTTTTTCTGCGACTCACCGTTTCCGAGATATAGCCCAAAACACCAAAAATTGCACAAAATTGCACCTTTAAACCCTCTCCCCGCGTTAGCGCACCCCTCAGCACCGAGTAAAATTAGTACCTTTACCTCCTAACTACTCCTAACAAAAGACCGAAGAAAAAAATCGTCACCCCCTTCGATGTTCTCTACACCCCCTTTTTATGCTTTCATTGCTTGGCCTATTATTCCAAAACCCTAAAAACAATTCCCCAAATAATTAATATACTTTCTAATTTATTATCAGCGCATGGTATATGGTTGGCAACGTCCACGTCCCACTTCTAATTAATTATATAAGCCTGGTGAGTCTGAGACGTTGAACATGAGATCAACTGGTAACAAGCTTTTTATTAAATCGATAATCAGAACAGCAATAAGTAATAAAGCAGCTTATATTAACGATTAGAGCGATTGTGATGACAAAGGGTTTATTCGCGTCGCGAAACTATTATTTTTGAAGGCTGCAAAACTTTTTTTTTCAGACTTGATATTCGCATTGTTAAAAAGTCTGTGGCCTTCTGATTAAATGGTCCCATTAAAATATTTTTTCTTGATAAATTTTTTTTTATGAGCGAGTTTAAACAATAGCACAAATGTTAAATTTAGAGCAAGGGCTTCACAGGGAGTTTTTCGCAATCAGTGAAAGTAGAAATCATGATTGATTTAATCGGGTATCATGTGTTTTGCAGGTGACCATATGGCACATAGCACGATGAGATTTTGCAGTTGTTTGAAAAAATGCGTCGATTTTTGGTTTCTACATAAACATTTTCGACCTATTAAATAACGTCCCAACATCTGAGCAAAATTGTTTGGCAAAATTAGCATACATAAGGTGTGTTTTTTTGGTTATCCCGTGTAGGTTTGGGTAACGAAACTTCATATCAAAAAAATGACAGGTGGATCAGCTGGCAATTTTTTATATGGAGTTTCGTTACCCAAACCTACACGGGATAACCAAAAAAAACACACCTATAGTTCCAATTAACCAACACGTCAAATTTAACATTCCAATTCGTCGAATTTTTAATGATTGCCGTTTAGAATTGTCAAATTTGAAATATTGACGTTTCGATTTATTAAATATGACAGTTGTATTTAGTAATTCTGATAATATTCCCTTGATAAATGTCAAAAACGGAGAGAAAAAACTATAACCGATTACGATTTTCAATTTTGTTTTGGCTTAAAATATTCAAAAAGTTTATCCAGATGTCGAGACCAACTTTTGAATTTGAAATTTCTTTGACACTTCAAGTTTAAGAATTTCTATGGTTTTCTGTAATTTAAATTCGCAAATGATATACCGGAAGGAGTTCGTAGTCTAGTACTAGTAGTGACATTAGAGGTTCATAAAGCTTAAATTAAAGCGCTGGCGACTGAGGTTGGTTTAGTCAAAAAGTAATAAACCGTCTTTCTACACGATTTACTGCTGATTATGATTTTTTTACTATGGCCGTATTTTTTTTACATCGGGGGCAGGTTTGCTAACCCAGACGCGTAAAAAAAAACGATCGAGGGTAGCATCCAGGTTAAATTTCAAATTGTCACGTAGACATTGCCATTAATTTCAAAACATTGCTCAAAAATATTAAAGTCCCATTTTCACTTTACAAACGCAAAAGTTAACATGCAATTTTTTTTAATGAAAACATATTTTTATGTAGGAATCATAATTTTGTTAGAATAAGAATTCGACGAACAACATTTTTAACATGAATTTACAAACAAAAACTATATTTTTTGCACACACTTGTGTGTTGCATGTAAACTATACCTTAGAGCTTTTCATTTCAAAATTTAATTTTTGCTAGTCATTGGAAAACGTACTAGAAAATAATTGGGATTGCATACATTTAGGCGAGTTTTGGAAAGCTCATCAAATCTGGATAGCAATATAATTTCTAACCTGAATAAAGTCACAGGTTAGCGTTTGTATGAAAATTACCCCGGATAGTGTAGGTTAGCTAATTAAAAAACACGGCCTATGCAAACTATTTTACTTGTATAATTACTATGACTATTTTACAACTAAAGTAAAGACTATAAAATCATGGGCCTGAGTGCAAGAGATGCTCATTTTGCTGTGCTGAAAAATTGTTATCATGTATTTAAATACTTGAAAAATCCATTGTCTTATCTTATGTACAACCCAATTTATTATTTATTTTAATGTTTTGCAATAACAAAAAAAAATATATATTCCAGAATTCCAGTTCAAACTGGACACAGGTATTCATATAGGCATATGTTCTTTACCAATAGAAGACTGTTGAACTCTTGATATAGAGAAGAAATTAAAATTAAAGGTCACACATTCATGATAACCGCAAAGAAAAGCCACGGTTCTTTCTTTGATACAAACATTTTTATGATATTTATTAATAAATAATAACTCTTGGGTATAAGAGGGACAGGGAGACCGATTTCAGTTCAGATGTTTGCAGAAACTTGCGTCATCCCAATTAATGTGAACATAAAATGTTGAAGGCGTTCGATTAAATGGGATTGATCACATTATTTAATATTTGTATTTCATTTCTTTGAATCTGAAAATTCTACAGAGATTTATAATGAAGTGAGTGTTCACACTCAGTAGGAGCTAGACTTCGCATTTATTATTGACAGAAAATAATAATAAATCAAAAATGCGACTCGGAGGCTGGAAATTGTCTGATGACAATGTTAAAGTTTGTATGCTAGCCATATTACATCACAACCTTATGAAATTTATTAATCGTACAGGATAGAGTAGAAATGCTTCCATACAAATTTGAACATGAAGTTGGATCGATTTGGTCTCTCTACCTGTCAAATTAGTATGAAAGTTGTTATTAGGTATATGTCTTTGTACCCGATTGAATAAACCGCATATATTATTGCATATGAATTTTCGCTTGAAGCTACTTTTCTGTTCGCTTTAAAAATTTGTTCTTATCTATGGAAATGTTAAACGAGCATGACCACTCGATGATAGATAGTCCTTCCAAATTTGATTTGTTTTCATTTTGATTTTTTGCACTATTTCGTGTTTTAAGCGAACAAATATTATCAAAGCACTTTTGTAAACAACTTCCAAGAAACATGTGCAACAACATACCTACTTTTTATATTTTTTTATATATTAAAATTTTAGAAAAGTTTAGATTAATTAAATGTTTATCAATAATTTAAGTGCTATTCGCAAAAAATATGCGGTTTCCCGCTTTTAGCTCGAAGTATCTTATTTATAAACCGCACTTGATGCATATCATGAACAAAATTGAGGAGACCTTGAGTCAAGGAAAAAGGCCTCCAATTCACTAAAAATTTTATGCGATTAGGAAGGGAGCATTTTTCAAAAGCCGACACTTTACAAATATTCAGGCTATACAATCATATAGACGTAGCCAGGAGAAGTATCCATGAGGTCCCAGCACCTTCAGAAAGATTTTCAAAAATAAACGGATTCGGAAAATTATTCTCATATGATTTTCGACAAAAACAGTGTACGGAACATACCTCGTACTCTTAGCCCTTTAACAGCCACATTAATTTAAAGAAAATGCAACTTAAACCTTAATAACCTAAGACTACGCCCTCTAGAATACCGAAACAATACAGTCGCAACCAACAATTATCCGCACTAAAATAGGATAGGAATTTACTGATTATTCGTAGTATTCTTAAGGGCCCAATTGATTTTTATTTTCGAAACAGTTACGGACTGTTTGGAAGACGCTACGACTCGTAGTTCGTAAAGCTTCATAACAACATTTTCAAAGCGGAACAGTGCTTATAACGACGAATTTCGTATAAAAGGACGGAGAAAATGCTGAACAGCAATGTCAGCAATGCAATACTGCTGCTGTTGCTGAGTTCATTTTATTTCCAGTATTATGTAATATGAAAATATTCCAAAGCATAACTGAAATTTGTCTGGCACTCAATTTCAACTAACTTTAGTTGAAATTGAAAGTTTTAATTTAATGGGGAAAAAAGAATGTATGACAATTTCAAATGGAAATGAAATAAATACCGAACGTACAGAGGGCTGCGCCCACAATACGTGTTTTTTTCAGAATCTTAATGGGTACGTAATAAAAATAAAAAAAAAATAACAGGCGCGACAATCCAGCATTGGACTAAGGCCGCAGGATGTGTTAGTGACATCCTATTTCCAAGATCTTATCTGCTTTTTGTTGAGGTAATGAGATCAGCATTACGCTCAGCAGTGTTATTTATCCCCATAAATGGGTACTCGTTTAACATCTGAGTGAGATCATAGTCCGTCACAAGCTCGTGAGTTCGAAAAACACCATGGAACACGGTGAGATTCGAACTCATGAACCTGTGCACCCAAGGTGCGCGCACTAACCGCTAGACCAGCCAGACTATGGGTACGTAATACTTGTACGTTATCCTTTTTTGGTAATAAATCAGAAATAAACTTAAAATCATTCTAATTCTGCCAGTAAATCTATTTTTGGGTTTGTCTACATAAAAGCGTTATAGAATGAAAGGCCCTAGCGTTTCATAACGTATATGTATGTATATGCTCATACTATCCAATATTTGTACAAAGTTTCATATCCGTACCTATAGCGATTTAAAAAACGGAGGGGGAACCGTAAACTCTACTTTAATGACCCATAACTCCGTTACCGTTACTTGAAACCGGAAAAAGTAAGTAAAATGAAATGTGATCGTCGTAACATTTGATTTGAGTAGCCACACACCCATCTCCCATAAAAAGTAAGAAAGGAATTTAGCATTTCACTTCCGAAAAATTAGGGGAAAGCTGGATTTTTGCATGAGTCTTTCTTTCGAGGTCCTAAACAAGACCCCAATAGTCCCCGTCTGTACGAGTGTCGCTAGCGGTGCTACAGAGCGTCAAAGACCCTAAAAACAAGTTTTTTTTTAATATCTCAATAACGGTAATATGTGCTGAAAAGTCGTGTATGACAACTTTTTAGGTTTTGTGGTTCCTGAATAAAATGGCAAAATAATGTTTTGATTCGAGCTCTCCTAACGGTACCACGAGGTGAAAAATTATTTTGCACAAGGTTTCACGAAAATCTTTATAACGGTAACTCTGGCTGAACAATTTTGTATAATTTTGAATAACGTAGCTCATACGGTTCTGAAGAAAGTGGTCAAATTTCTCATCAATACGTACACCTCTAAGGGTGCCGCGGGAGCTCGAACCTGAGAAAAACGTGAATTTTTATAATTTTCGTGTATATCTCTGTAGCGGGGAGGTATGATGTAAAGTCTATGAAAAATTTGTAGCTTCTGTATAGGTAGCTGCAAACAAAATGCCAAAGTCCCCATCGATGGGTTGGCACCCAAGGAGGGGCCAAACCCGATCTATAGCTGCCCCCAATGGGAGCTACGTGGGGTCAAATAAAATAAGACGTTTTCCCGGATATATATGTGGTATCTTCAAGTTAAATTGTATTTTTTTTATTAATTTATCCCTAAAAAAAAATATTTTTCCATTTCAATTTTCACAAGCTTCTGCCAAGGTGAGATTTTTGTACGACTCTTTCAAAAATTGGCCCATAGTCCGACGATCATATCTTTCTTAAAACATTTGGTAATTTCTTACAAATCTGTATAAGAGAGAAGGCAACAAAAGTCTATGACCGTGTATATACCGAAATTAAAATATTTTATATTTTATCTATTAATCAAAAATATTTTTGTCTTCACCGGCATACACAGGCCGTAAAGCGCATATATACCGGCATTAAAATAAACTATCTTAAAACATTTTTGCAGATAGTACCTTTTTTATAGGGTGTAAATAATACCGGACTAAATTATAGTCAACTTTTGTTATGAACTGTCAAATCAAACACGAACGAAATGGTTCGCAAGTAGTACTAAACTTAATCCAAACTAGTTGGTGTTAAACTCAGGCTGAAATTATTCTAACCACAACCAAATTTAAAAGATTTATGGCAATTCTCACAATACCATGTCAAACTACCCAGCTACCTAATTAGCATAGATTCGAGTGTACACATTTGAATCATGTTAAAGTTATAAAGTCAGGTTATGGGCCCAGGAGCAACTCGTAATCAATAAATATAATTAATAAATCACTAAATAAATAATAATAGTGATAAATTAAATATTGAAAATTGTGCATGAAATAAGCACGAAGAATCGTGAGCGTTCATATGGAGGTCCTTTGTAAGGACAATTACGATACGTGGAAGATGCAGATGGAAGCCTTATTAATCAAAAACGATGCTTGGGGATACGTTAACGGATCAATAAGGAAGCCTGCAGCTGAAAGCGGAAACGAAATCTCGATTACTGCCGAAAAATCATGGATTGAAAAAGATCAAAAGGCAAAGTCCGATATCGTATTATCAATCAACCCTTCCGAATTAAAACAAATTAAAGGATGTGAAAGTTCAAGAGATGTTTGGTTGAAACTTGAAACCATATATCAATCCAAAGGATCAGCTCGTAAAGCGACGTTACTTAAGCAACTTACTCTTCAAAAAATGGAGGAAAATGATGAAATGTGTAGTCACATCAAGAAATTCTTTGATGCAGTCGACAAACTTGATGAAATGGATGTTGATATAAATCCAGATTTATTAACAATTATGTTATTGTACAGTTTACCATCAAGTTATGAAAATTTTCGATGTGCCATAGAATCACGTGACGAATTGCCTTCACCTGATGTATTGAAAATAAAAATTATGGAAGAAGCCGAAGCGAGGAAACATAATTCAATATCCAACGCCTTATATGTCAAGAAACACAAAAATCAGAAATTTCGAAAGGAAAATAAGAGTGAAATGAACTATTACGATCAAGATAAATTTGCATCGAAATGTACTATATGCAACAAAATTGGTCACAAAGCGACTGAGTGCTGGTATAAGATGAAGAAAAATAAATCAAACTTGAAGAAACATTTTGCAAAAAATGCTGACGACGTATCATTATATATTTCTGCATTGAAAGCTGAAAATGTTAATGAAGCATGGTGTTTGGACAGTGGATGTTCCACACATCTTTGTAAAGATAAAGACAAATTTGAAAACTTAACAGATGTTTCAAATGCAAAATTGAATCTTGCAAGTAATACATCTACGACGATTAGTGCCAAAGGAACTGTAAAAATAAAAGTTTCATTAGAAGATCAGCAAAAGAATGTGAGTCTCAAAAATGTTCTATATGTTCCTGATTTACGCACGAATTTACTATCAGTCGGAAAAATAACTGATAAAGGATATGTCGTAACATTTACAAGAAATACTGCTAATATCATAGATAAAAATGGAAAGTCAATCTTACAAGCCAAAAGAATTGGAGAATTGTATTATATTCAAGAAAACGAAGAATTTGAATGTAAAACAGTAAATGAAAATTTTTCAAATTCATCTGAAGTTTGGCATCGACGAATGGGTCACTTAAATATGAGAAGTTTAGAAGAATCCCTTCGTAATAAAGCAGTTCGTGGATTAAGTTTCGAAAAAGTAAACGAAAAATTGGACTGTGAAGTATGTTTATCAGAAAAAATGACGAGAAATCCATTCCCGAAGAAATCTAACCGTGAATCACAATTATTAGAAATAATTCATAGTGATGTATGTGGTCCTATGCGTATTGAATCAAACGGGAAAGCAAGATATGCAGTAACATTCATTGATGATTATTCAAGATGGTGCGAAGTCAAATTCATTAGAACAAAAGATGAAGTTTTTGAAACTTTCAAAGCCTTTAAAGCAAGTGCCGAGAATCAAACTGGGAGAAAAATTAAATATTTACAAACAGATAACGGCAAAGAATATGTCAATGATAAATTCGATAAGTATTTACGTGAAAGTGGAATCGAAAGAAGATTAACAGTTCCTCATAATCCAGAGCAAAACGGAGTAGCTGAAAGAAAGAATCGTACTCTTACTGAAGTAACGAGATGTCTACTAGCAGATTCACAGCTACCGAAGTCTTTTTGGGCTGAAGCAATGTCAACAGCAAATTATATACGCAATCGATGTCCTTCAAGCAAGCTGGATGGAAGAACACCTTATGAAAAATGGACTGGCCAAATTCCTAATGTCAGTTACTTTCAAACATTTGGATCAATTGGATATGCGTATAATAACGACCGAACAAGAGGAAAATTCGATTCAAGGTCACGAAAATGCATATTTCTGGGATACTCGAGTGAATCGAAAGGATATCGGGTATGGATTCCTGACAAAAAGAAAATTGAAATAACCAGAAATGTCAAATTTCTAAAATGTCAAAAACCAGTTCACGAAAATGATACAAGAATAGAAAATGAAAATGACACAAGAAATGGAATTGAAAATGAAACAAGAAGAAAAATTGAAATAGAACTGAGTTCAAACAATGAAGAAATATTTCCAAATGAAAATAATAATCAATCAACAACTGAAAATATGGAAGAAGAAAATATTCAGCCAGGGGAAGAGGCACAGCCATCGTCAAGCGAAGAGTCACAGCCATATTCAAGCGAAGAGTCACAGCTATCTTCAAGCGAAGAGTCACAGTCATCCGAAAATCAACCAGGTGAAATACGCAGAGGTAGAGGGAGGCCCAAGAGAATTATGACTGGTAGAAAAGGGCGCCCGAGAAAAGATTACCACGAATATGTGACAAATAACGCAGAATTTGGATACACTGCTGAAACATCAGTTAGAGAGGCTGTTTCCGGAAAAGATGCCATGGAATGGTATCAAGCAATTGGATCAGAAATGAGATCAATAATAAAAAATGACACTTGGGAAATGGTTGATCGACCTCAAGAAAAGCAAATCGTCGGAAGTAGAGTTGTACTTCAAAATAAATATAATCCTGATGGAACTATTAAAAGAAGAAAAGCACGGATAGTAGCGAAAGGTTACACTCAACGACCTGGTGTAGACTTTAACGAAACTTTCGCTCCAGTAGCTCGAATGAGTTCTATTCGGCTTGTTATGGCTCTCGCAGCGCGATACGGAATGAACATCCATCAGATTGATATAACGACAGCTTATCTGAATGGAACAGTTGATGAAGAAATTTACATGGAAACCCCGGATTTGATCGAAGGAGGGTTAGAAACCATTATTAAAGAAGAACGAAAATCTAGTGACATTTATCGGAAGGCGAAGATAATGCTTGAAAATGTAAGATCCGGAAATAAGGTATGTCTATTAAAAAAGGCACTATATGGTCTTCGTCAAGCGGGGAGACAGTGGAATATAAAACTTAACGAAGTATTATCGAAAATGAATCTCCAACAAATGAATTCCGACCCCTGCGTTTATTTCAATCACGAAGAAAATGAATTGTCATTAGTAACTGTATATGTCGATGATATAATTATCGCATCTAAAAACGAAACAAAAATAGCAAAACTTAAGGACAAATTATCAAGTGAATTCGAAGTAAAGGACCTTGGAAGAATCCATCATTGTCTGGGAGTCGAATTTAATCAAAGCAAGAATGAAATAACAATGCATCAAAAAGGATATATACGAGATCTGCTTGATCGGTACGGAATGACAGATTCAAACCCAGTTAGTACTCCTATCACAAATGGTTCAAAATTAGAAAAACAAATAGATTCAACCTCAGAAGAGAACAATTTACCGTATCGACAACTTGTAGGAGCATTATCATATTTGGCAGTTTCGACAAGACCGGATATTACCCATGCTGTAAGCATGCTAGGACAATATAACAATTGTTATGGAATATCCCACTGGATTGCAGCTAAGCGCGTACTTCGTTATCTGAAAGGTACAATGAACCTTGGATTATCGTTCAAACCAAACACCAAATCAATATGTGGTTTTGTTGACGCGGACTGGGGAAGCTGCACTGTGGATAGACGTTCTTATACCGGATATGTTTTTACGTTAAGTGGAGGCCCTATATCATGGGAATCAAAGAAGCAACCAACTGTAGCGTTATCTTCGACAGAAGCTGAATATATGGCTCTCACAGAAGCTACAAAGGAAGGCATATATTTGAAGAAATTTGTTACAGAACTGGGACTTAACGATTTGACCAACGTGGAAGTGTTCAACGACAATATGGGAGCACAAAAGCTCGCTCAAAATCCCATATATCACTCTCGAACAAAACATATTGACATACGCCATCATTTTGTAAGAAATGCACTGGAAGACGGTATAATACGAATTAGTCATGTCAGTACAGAAAATATGACTGCGGATATTTTAACCAAAGGACTTCCTTCACCGAAACATAATCAATGTCTATATTTACTTCAAATGAAAAATGTGGATTAGAAGAAATAACTAGACATTGAGGGGAAGTGTTAGAGTTTAATATTTAAACTATATAGTATTCATTGAAGTCATATGTAAAATAAATTATATAAAAATATTATCCTGTTAGTTGAATATATATCCTGTTGATAATAAAACATATTATAAAGATATTCCCCTGACTTTATAACTTTAACAAATCATATTTTGCAAAATAAAATTTAGTAAAATAAGGAGTTTGACACAGGTTTGCGATTATGTTCCCAAATGCAGATAAGGTTTAAGGTCAATGAAACAAACCGTCCGTCTACTAATAATAATATTTTTTCAAATACTAGAGATAGATATTTGTGTAGGCACATAATTCAAATTTCTGCTAACATTAGAACTACAGAAAGTTTCGAATATTTTATCGCATTCTTTGTTCGGTCGAAGCGCACATTCATTCATAATAATATATCTTTGGATGGATATAGTAGAGAACATTGTTAAACCATTTAGGAAATCAGTTCACTGTCACTGTCGAGCGGATAACATTCATTTATAATCCCATAAGTACATAACATGTTTTGTGATATTTTTAAACTATTTGTATTTTATTGGATATGTGAAAGTGTTAATTGGGCCACAGCAAGTAAGTACTCGTATTATCCAATTTTAATTTAATCTTGTTATGCTAGATCAAAATGTATTAATTAGCAATTTGTGACTCAACACTATGAGTTATGTTATAGGCTACTCATTGTCATTGATATCTAAATGCCAACCAAGGTGTTAATGCACAATTTGCAAGTTCAATTTTTGTCATGAAACATGTACACCAGTCGACGTAAATATTTGACCATATCGTATTTTTGAGCCACCGACAATTTTTCCCGCCAATTTAGACATTGGGTGCATTCACGTCCAACTGACCGGTCCCGGATTATGGAGTGCCGTCTGCTTATATTCATCGCCCTCCAGCAGGAAATTGTATCCTATATGCATGTCAATTAAATTTGTATCTATCTGAGTCCTACCTAATTGCGGAGGTCTCTTGCGACATGCACATAACTCAACATCAGTCAAAACTGGTGAATGATTTCCGCACCACAGGGGAGTCTCCGCCTCAAACACCATTCGAGTTTTTTTTGGCTATCATATAAACCTTAATTTTGTCTTTCCTTTTTTTATATACAGGGTGTCCGGAAACTGCCGCATAAACGCACCGGATTATGATTCCTCAGTTGATTTCCAGCAAAAAAGTTGTACGGAACATACCCCCTCAGCTTAACCCTTTAGCTGCCACAGGCATTTAAAGATTTTTGAAAAAAATAATTTTCTTGCACGATTTAAAGCCTAATATCTCCACAGCTAGATCAGGTAGAATAATGAAATAAAATGATTATTACAGCCAACAAATTTACCTGTAAAATGAAACTAACCACACAAAAATCGGATAAGAGGTTTGGTTTTTACAGAGCTTCAAAGTCAAATTTGCGTGATTTTACCCAAAAACAATCTTTTTTTCCATCTCAATTTTCTCCAACTTCTGCCAAGGTGAGGTGCTTGTACGATTCTTTTAAAAATTGGCGCATAGTCTTACGATCATATCTTTCTTATATCATTTCAATCTAGCTCCATTATTTCTAACAGTTTTAGTACCTTAAGTGCAGAAAACTACGGTTAATTTTAGCTCGAATTCAATACAATTCAATTCACACTGCCCCTAAAGATCTGCAATTGGAAAAATCTATTCAAAGTATGTTGAAATCGAGCCAAAATTAACCCTAGTTTTCTGCACTTAAGGTACTAAAACTGTTAGAAATAATGGAGCTAGATTGAAATGATATAAGAAAGATATGATCGTAAGACTATGCGCCAATTTTTAAAAGAATCGTACAAGCACATCACCTTGGCAGAAGTTGGAGAAAATTGAGATGGGAAAAAAGATTGTTTTTGGATCAAATCACGCAAATTTGCCTTTGAAGCTCTGTAAAAACCAAACCTCTTATCCGATTTTAGTGCGCTTAGTTTTATTTTACAGGTAAATTTGTTGGCTGTAATAATCATTTTATTTCACTATTCTAGCTGGTCTAGCTTTGGAGATAGTAGGCTTTAAGTTGTGCAAGAAAATGATTTTTTCAAAAATCTTCAAATGCCTGTGGCAGCTAAAGGGTTAAGCAGAGGGGGTATGTTCCGTACAACTTTTTTGCTGCAAATCAGCTGAGGAATCATAATCCGGTGCGTTTATGCGGCAGTTTCCGGACACCCTGTATATATCAAAAATACTTTTGTTTTTGCAGAGAATCGACAGCAACGGGGATGTCAATTAATTATTCCCGACGATGTTCCAAAAGCCGAGCCCTTGTATTTAAGTGGTAATCCAGGACGCTATCGTCTTTTTAAACCGATCAATGCATCGACTCATTTTGCGGAGAGCTCTTCACTAACTCTAGCCTGTACTGGACGAAGAAACAGTTTATTCGAGCAACGAATTAACAATACAGAGCTCACGTGTGGACAAGGCAACTCCTTTCTAGATGAGAATGGCTCTAGAGTCAAATTAAGAGAATTCAATTGTACTCGTGGAATTGAAGCTGATTTGGTAACAACACGTGAAAGATGCTCAAATAATCGAGGATATATTTTTGATATTGGTTTTCGTATTGATCGGATAAATTTTCTGTCGGTTTTTCGAGTGTGTTATGATAATGCAACCGAAACAACGTATTTTAGTACGCATCAAATAAATGGAGCTGTAGCGAAATGTAAGTTTTATGTAGCTTTTTAGTTGATTTACTAAAGTGACAAAGGGATATTTTTTGCTTAAATTAAGTTATTCATAATTAATTTGAACAATATAATGTAATTATGTATGGCATAATTCCTATATGATTAATTATTTTAATTTATAGATTTTGTCAAGGATAGTCGACGACGTAACTTCAAAACCACCGGCATGTCGTCAAATACTAACGTCGAGAGGAGCTACAACAAAAAGAATCTAATCAAACGTTTCGTCGAACTTTTTGGTCCCGACCAAGTCTACATTAACAACACAATGTACTTGTCGCGAGGACATCTCACCCCCGATGCCGACTTTGTCTTTCCCAACTTCCAATTGGCAACTTATTTCTACGTAAATGTTGCTCCCGAATTTCAATCGATCAACGGTGGAAATTGGGTTCGAATTGAAAATATGGCTCGTGAACTGGCATCCGATTATAAAACCGATTTCATTATTTTCACGGGTGTTCATGAAACTCTTGCGTTGCCTGATCGCAATGCCAATCCTGTAGAAATTTATTTGGATAGCAGTCGGAAAATTAATGTACCAAAATGGTTTTGGAAAGTTATTAAAAATGGAAAATCGGGCGCGGCAATTGCTATGATCACGTTGAACAATCCGTTTGCCCGGCGTGAAGATATAAGGGAGTTTTGCCCGAACGTCTGTCAACGGGCGTCGCTTACGTCGAAATATTTTGATGATGTCAAAAAAGGATATACGTTTTGTTGTGAAATTGAGAGTTTTTCAAAAGTGGTGAATGATTTGCCACAGAACTTTACAGCTACGGCGTTATTGGAATGCGCACGAGCAAATCATGTGTTTCAGAAAGATTAGAGAGCGTACTGTGTGACACGTATTTGCTTAGATTTAAAGGCAAAGGTAATAATAAATTTATTAGATTAAGTTGTCACATAAAGTTTATATAAATTATATTAAAAATACAATTATATTGTTTTCGAACTTGCGTCAGTGGTATAAAATTAAGGTCTAAGATTCAAGTCCCAAATGAAACCAATTTATTTTTCCCTCAATTTGTAATATTTTTTCCAGAATTTTGTGGTTTTGTACAGATACACACATCAAGTATTTTGTCTTTTATCTGTCTAAATGGTTGTAAGGTTGATCATTTGAATTAGTGGTAGATTTATATCGATAGGACGTAGAGGCGTCGCCATGAATAAGTTTAATCGTTAAAAACTAGAGGCGAAAAAAAATTCAAGTTCGTGCCCCAGTGTCTCCTCCCCTTTCTACGCCATTGAAATATGCGCAATATGTATACGCCAAGCCAAGCCCGGAAGCGGACAACACATATGGTGCCCACTAGGAAAAAAATATTAAAAATTTTCAGTAATTTATTTTTACAGTTTCATATGTATATGTATGTAAACAGGGTGGCCCATATAAAAATACAGTCTACCTCGGCTATAACAAACCCGTTTGTAACGAACGCTCGCTTATAACGTACTGTTCGAAAATCCCCGTTTAAATTTAACTATTTTTCAAACAAAAAATATCGCTTATAGTGCACTTGGATATAACAAACTTTCGTATATAGCAGCGTACCCAATTTTCTACGAATTTCGGTATAATGCTGGAAATAGATTGGACGCATCAACAGCAACATCAGCATCAACATTTCAATTTAGAACACATTTTTTCTGTTGCCGCTGTCAATGTGGGTCATCAACGTGTGTTCTAAATTGAAATGTTGGCGCTGCTGTTGATGCGTCCAATCTATTTCCAGCATCATAATCGGAAATAATGAAGGTTCAAAATTCAAATACCCGGATACTATTGAGTACTCATTCGTATTATTTGTTTTGATCAGGTTTGTAAAGTTTTGTGTTCGTAGATACGACTCATTTGATGATCGCTCAGCGATTGCAGTTTAGCAGAAAATATAAGCCTATAGTGCTCAGAACCAGTTGTTAAATTGTGACCCCTGAGCGATCATCATTCAGTCGTCTTTTCGAACACAAACCATAAACGGTACAAATATTACTCACATTCTCTGGAAAGAGCGGAATGTATTCAAATGATTCACATCCAGTTTGTTTTCGCTCAGTTTCTGTTTGTGTTGCGCTTGACTTGACGTGTTTTTCGTGATGGAATTTCGCAAATGTTTATATGTAAACACAAAAGTGCGACTTTCTAGCTAAATCGGCGCATTTTTATCCCAACACAACATTCCTTTTTCAAAGCAACTAACTAGTGAGAGAAG
Source organism: Microchrysa polita (assembly GCA_949715475.1). Classification (NCBI taxonomy): domain Eukaryota; kingdom Metazoa; phylum Arthropoda; class Insecta; order Diptera; family Stratiomyidae; genus Microchrysa; species Microchrysa polita. Next base: position 123,502,645 of record OX454415.1, on the reverse strand, counting down.
TCGCGAAGGGACTGCGGTCGATTTATTAAATACACCGTAGGCAAATAAGTGTGATTAATATGTCGACCACTTTATTACCAATCGCCTTCCCTTGCTCTGTACACGGTGTCCGGAAACTGCCGCATAAACGCACCGGATTATGATTCCTCAATTGATTTCCAGCATAAAAGTTGTACGGAACATACCCCCTCAGCTTAACCCTTTAGCTGCCACAGGCATTTAAAGATTTTTGGAAAAATAATTTTCTTGCACGACTTAAAGCCTAATATCTCCAAAGCTAGACCAGCTAGAATAGTTAAATAAAATGATTATTACAGCCAACAAATTTACCTGTAAAATAAAACTAACCACACTAAAACTGGATAAGAGGTTTGGTTTTTACAGAGCTTCGAAGTCAAATTTGCGTGATTTGACCCAAAAACAATCTTTTTTTCAATTTTCTCCAACTTCTGCCAAGGTGAGGTGCTTGTACGATTCTTTTAAAAATTGGCGCATAGTCTAACGATCACATATTTCTTACATCATTTTATTCTAGCTCTATTATTTCTAACAGGTTAAGTACCTTAAGTGCAGAAAACTAGGGTTAATTTTGGCTCGATTTCGACATACTTTGGAATAGATTTTACCAATTGCAGATCTTTAGGGGCAGTGTGAATTGAATTGTATTGCCTTCCTTACCGTACATTGACTGAGCGTTCTATTATATTTTAATTACGAATAAGTTTATTGAAATTTACGGGCAAAAGGTAATCAGGCCCCATAGGAAAATTTGCCTACCTACGCCTTTATGTTTTAATGAAATCGACACAAGAAATATTCACCATAAAAGCAATCCGTTTCTCCTCTTGTTTGGTCCACCGAATGGCCTACTCTGCAGGAGCTCCCTTTAACAATTCGAGGAGGTAGCTCGACAAGGGAGTTGTCTGTTCAGGTGTCAGTGAACATACAATTTGGTCAATCCGCCAATGTACTTATATACTGGGAAAAAACCTTCTTGGATACGCAATCGATTGACTAATAAAAACGCAATAAAGAAAATAGATTTTTTTCTGTTTCTTTTTATTTTTTTAAAACGACACAAGAAATATTCACCATAAAGGCAATCCATTTGTCCTTTTGTTTCGTCCACCGAAAAGCCTTGTGTGTCGTTTTCAAAAAATAAAAATCCCAGCAAACAATTTCTATCGTCCGCGATACGAATTCAATTTGCCTATTAGAAAACATTTCTCGAATTTCATATCGAATTCGGAATAAAGGCGTTAATTAATTGTTATTTCGCCAGGAAGATGATTTGGCGATACCCTACTAAAGGTAGGTACTATGTTCACCGAGCGAAAAACTTTCATTTATGTCTACCGTGAAAAATGTGTCGTAGAGACATATGCCTTTTATTCTCTAAATCTAAGATAAATGTGCACTCGCGGCCTGATTTATTGTCGATGACACCTTTTCCCTGTGAAATGAAGTGCAACTGCATTGTTTTCGCTGGCGAAATGTCAAACCCTGATGTGGAGACTTTCGTGTAAGGAGAGTACAACCAAGCGAATTCGTTTTCATGATCATCAAAATTTTGACAGTATTTATATGGATTCCACGTGAAATGGCGATGTTAGTACCTACTCTTAGAAATGAAATGGCGATGTTAGTACCTAGTTAGTAGGTACTAACATAGCCATTTCACGTGAAATCCATACAAATACTGTTAAAATTTTGATAAAGGCATGTACTGAGTTCACCTGGCGAAAAACTTGCATTTATGTCTCCCGCGAAAAATGTGCCGTGGAGATTTGTCTATTATTCACTCAATTTATGATAAATGTTCACTCGCGTTCTTATTGATTGTCGATGACATCTTTTCATTGTGAAATAAAGTGCAACTGCATTATTTTCGCTGGCGAAATGTCAAAAACCGGTGTGGAGACTTTCAAGTGAAGTGAGTACCACCAAGCGAATTCGATTTCACGATCATCAAAATTTTGACAGTATTTGCATGGATTTCACGTGAACTGACGATGTTAGTACCTACTTTAATCGCGAAATCGAATTTGCTTAGTGGTACTCACTTCACACAAACGTCTCGACACGGTTTTGTGACATTTTGCCGGAAAAAACAATGCAGTTGCACTTTATTTCCCAGAGAAAAGGTGTCATCGGCAATCAATCAGTCGGCGAGTGCGCATTTATCTTTAATTTAGTGAATAAAAGCCAAGTCTCCACACACTTTTCACTGGAGACATAAATGCAAGTTTTCCATTTGGTGAACATAGCACTTACCTTAAAGGTATGTACTGAGCTCACCTAGCGAAAAACTTGCATATATGTCTCCCGTGAAAACGGTGCCGTGGAGACTTGCTTTTTATTCATTCAATTTAAGACAAATGTTCGCTCGAGTTCTGTCGATTCTAGATGACATCTTTCCACTGTGAAATAAGGTGCAACTCTGGTGCAACTGCATTATTTTCGCTGACGAAATGTGAAAAACCGGTGTGGAGACTTTCATGTGAAGTGAGTACCACCAAGCGAATTCGGTTTCACGATCATCAAAATTTTGACAGTATTTACACATATGGCCAAAAAAATAAGTACACCCATACGAATTTTTCTTATCACCCTGTAGCCAAGTAGTTATTTGAGTAAATAAAATCATATGGAAAGATTTAAATACTTAATTGGTGAGGAATCAAACAATATGTAAATAATCATATTTTAATAAATAACAGCTTTCATCTACCTTGAAGAAGTACGAACTGAATAAAATAGGCTGGACAAAATAATAAGTACATGTCAGTTAATTTGATTAAAACTGGTTTTGATTAAAATATTATGTTCTGATTCAACAAGAATTTGATTTATTTTATTATTTAAAAGTAAATGATCCATTCTTTTGAAAAAAAAAGGTTTGTTTTGGTACAGAGGGCCAGGTGAAGAATTACTCTTAAGTTCCCATACATCCACATATCCAGTTACTTCCAGGAAATTCCGCATTTGGTCCGTTTTGTGAAAACTTTGTTTCTAGTTTATTGATTCAACTCTCCCTAAACATTCTGGATTCAATTTGACTCTAGTAACAACGTGAAAAGCCACTCGATTTAATTGAAGCGGATCCTTGACCAGTTTGTGAGGTATGGTTAGGGTTAATATCCTGCTGAAATCCCCATTTAAAGTGTATGGGCTCATCAGTAAAATATTCTGGCACTATCAACTAACATTTCTTATATCGAAATTGCCTCGTGGTAACGGTTATTAGGTACATTTGAACGAAACCAAACTATGAAAATTAAGCCATAGACTAAGTTTTTTCCGCCTCCCTGGGAAATAGCCAGTTGATGTACCGTATATCATATTATTTTTTTTACTGGATGAAGAATATTACGATAAGAGTAGTTTCCAATCAAATTCATTACGATCTGATAAATAAAACAAAATATTCTGTGAGTTTTCATTGTTCGGTCTGGAACAAAAAGAACTATCCCTACAAAATTTTCTTGTGCTGTCAACACTTTTTTGACATTGCCATGGAAAGTTCTAAACTTTTTACGAAAACTGCTTTACTTCTTGTATTATCCGATTAACTTTTCAAAGGAATTCTCTATTTTCAATATTTACCGCGAAAATCATCAGTCAAGCCAAGGGAACTTTCTCGCCATAGTGTTAATGCGATCGACAGTTATCCTTAAGGCCCTTACATGGACCTAATTGACGCATTTGAGACTGCTTTTATTTAGTTTAATGAATTACACAGTAAATACAATGTTTAGCTGGTTTATTTCGTTAATGAGAGAATAATTTTTCCGCTATTTCAAATTTTCGGACTCTAAACGTCCTTTTTCTTACCTACCATGCGTTTTTCGCCCCTTAAGAATTTTTGTTTGTTTTTAATTTTACGCTTGTTGCATACACCAATGAATAAAAAAAACAAATCCTTACGGAAAATAGTAAGTTGTTGTCAAAAAATTTAAAAAAACCGATGGTGTACTTATTATTTTGACCAAGCTGAAAACCCACTTCAAAGCTAATATCGGGAGGGACTAAGATAATAGGGGGATGCCATTTAGTTTTTCGGTTCCGTTGGCATTGTTGTAACCTAATTGTTGTAATGGCTATCTATTTGGAGTAATTCAATTTTAAAATGGGTATGAAAATTTGGCATAAAATAGTACATGAGGGGGTGTACTTATTTTTTTGGCCATATGTGTACATGGATTTCACTAGAACTGACGATGTTAGTACCTACTCTAACATACAAAAAGTGGAAATAAAATTGATTTTCCTTTTTAAATGTTTTTTCTGTTAATTTTATTATTTTTCACCTTATTTTAAAACTTTACATTTTTACACTTTGCTACTGGGAATCGAACCAGAATAATCTCCGGTGTTTTTCGTTTACGTGTTCCACAAAGACAGACAAACGAAAAGAAACGTAGTTAGGGGACCAGAACGGCATACATGTTTGCGGATCATACGCTGTTGTTTTGTTTCGTAATCTCACCCAATATAAACCTTGTCGATGCAATGCATTTATCTGTGTCTCCCCAATTGTGTATGGTTAATTCATATCGGGAATCTAGCAAAATTTACTGTTTCTTCTATGTATAATGCTACAAATCACTCTTATTTGAAAACTGACCTACTCGCGGTACCATCATATGCCAACGATTCTTCGAAGTCTCTAGTTTATTATTGCAAAATAAAAACAAATATCGAGAATCAAAGAAAAGTTATGCTATTAAAAATCATGTACAGTCGAACTTCCCATAAGCGGACACCATTGGGGATTGAGATTTTGTCCGCTTATTGGAAGTGTCCGCTTATGAGAATATTTCACAAAAGTATAACATTTTATAAAACTAATTTGGACTGCGCTGCGAATCCATTCAAAACCCAGATGTCTCATTTCAACCGTGTTTTTCCAATACAATTTTTTTCGATATCGAGAACACTATTATTCGTGAATTCTAAAATGACTTGTTTTTGCACTTTTTCTTCAAAGGCTAAAAATTTTTAAATTTTTCTTCATATTTTAATAAAAGAATAGAAAATTGCACGATTAAATGCCGCGACATAAATTGAACTCCTGAATCTCTAAGAAATTCCACCTACACGGAGAGATAAACAAGATTTATACAGCGATGTCCGGAGAGTGAATTTCGCTTTATGCAAAAGTCCGATTTTCCGGTGATTTCAAAACTTCTTTGCTCCAAATACAATTCTGTAATGGAAGAATTTCGAATTTTATTTGTGGAACTGTCCGTTTATTAGAGACTTGCTTGTTCAGAAAGGGTATAAAAGTACTGTCCGTGTCCGGTTATGAGAGTGTCCAGCTATTGGAAGTTATTCTTCTAGTAAAATTTAAGGAAAAACGTTGGGGAAAATAAAAGTGTCCGTTTATGAGAGTCCGGTTATTAGAAGTGTACATACTTTTTTTTTATATATGGTCACTCTGGTACAAGCATATTTAAAAACAATTCCCGCGCCATATAGTTGAAATAGATTACGCGCATCAGCAGCAGCATCGGCAGAATTTCATACCTGACAAATATGCTGAATGCCAAGTCTTCTGCCAACGCCATCTAGAAGTATCATAGCCGCAACTCAGCTGTACAATGACGTCATAGTTTAGCTCTTAAATTTTTTATTTACACGAACAAACAACAAAAACAAGTAGTGACGTAATAAAAAGCAAAAACAAAACAGTGCAACATTGGCGAACATAACCTAAAATTATAAGCTGATTTTGACGTCTAAGATTCTACATTGCGGCCTTAATATCTAGACGGCGTTGCTTCTGCTCAACATTTTTGTCAGCAATGGTAAATGCATTGCACTTGACGTTTCGCGATGCCGATGCTGCTGCTGATGCGCGTAATCTATTTCAAACAATATTCGAAATCTTCAAGGGGAAATTCGTGGGATTTTTTTTGTGAGATTTAGCAAATACTCAAACCGTCTCACATTGAGTAAAAATTATAAAGGAAAGGCCATAAAAAATACAAAGTTTATGAGGCGCCACAGACCCTCCGATCGATCGGCCAGATTTTTTGATTGCGAGATAAATCGGAAGGTATATGGGACCATCGAATTCAATTTTTTGATTTGACATGTGGAACGTATTGCCAATGCAATTTTACGTACAAGCTGTCATGACATGTATTCTCAGTTGCTGATTTTTTTTACATAAACCTGTGGTCGTTTTTCATACTGTGGTGTTGGCGGTCATTCTCCATCAAAAGTAGCAATGGGTGAATTCACATTGTAAAGGCCTGAATAGAGATCGGGCGGAATGAAAATGAAATTTTTGTCCGCGGCGATTTTCTCAATGAAAATGCATACTTACTGTCGTGGAATATGTGGTAAATGATGGGGTATTCCATAAACTAAAATCCGAGAATGGTTTCACAATTTGTCTCTGCCATTTTATGTGTTATTTTTCGATTCCCCGGTCATTAGATAATTTCCGCGATGAACTCGTCGTGGACAGTGAATCGGTTTGACGTTTGCAAAACTCACCACGCCCGACGGAGAATATGCTACAGATTCGACTCATTTTCACGTTGAAAATGCATTCGGACAAGGGGGAAATTATTTTTTTAGTTATTTTTAAGATGATTTAGGACGTAAAACGCCTTTGCAGCAATTTTCGAAGCTAAAATTTTAAATTCACCACGGTTTTTATGCCGGTTCATTACCGTCACCACGGTTTTTATGCCGGTTCATTACCGTTTCATTTTCATTCCGCTCGAACTCTATCCGGGGCTTAAGACGAAACCGGACGGGTAAACTTGCAAGACAAGAACCATCGTTCTTACAATCTGAAATGCACAATGCTTGTCTGCTGGCCACTACAAAAGCTCTCGCCGTCCGTTTGTTTGTGCTAATAAACGGATGGCGAGAGCTTTTGTAGTGGCCAGCAGACAAGGTGGTCAGCAACGCCATCTAGATATATCAAGGCCGCAAATCAGCTGTACGCGTCATGAATCCTGCTTAAATTGTTCGTCGGACACGGGCAAACAACAACAATGTCATGAGAAGCAACAACAATGAAATGCAATTTAATCTGCGGATTTGATGTTTACGAGTCTACATTGCGGCCTTAATATATAGACGGCGGTGGTGGCAGCCATTTGAAATTTATGATGCTGCATTTGCTGGTTTCCGTTCTATTTCATGCATTATATGCACCGGTATTGAACGTCGTTGACGACTTTTCTTAACACGCTCTGTTTCCCATTGAATAAAAAACTTTAGATAGTAATTCTTTGTTTCCACCAATCTTTAAAATCTCTTTTCTCTCGTCTTCCGCACTATACTATACTTACTTGCGCTGATAAGCGTTGCCGACAAACATTTATCTGATTGTGATGTAGAGTTAGCTTCGGAATTATCGACCATAATTTTGGTTTGCATAATACTCCTAAGGTCATTGGTTTTTATTTCCTTTTTTACAATTTGTTATTTTATAACAGCATCCAACACTTCATAATTTGAATGACACATCCCGCTGCTGTGAAAATATCGTAATTGCGCATTCATTCATCGGGCAGTACCGTGCCAACAAGCGTCAAACAAGAATCACGTAACCCCAGAAAAAATTCCCTCCTGCGGGTCGCGCAATGTATGCGAAGAAATTTCACCGCAGTGGCTCGCACCAACACCATACAAGTACAATTCTATCGTGTGTCGATCCGTCGCCTCTGTAAAATTTTTGTCAAACTTCGCATTTGTCAAAAGTAAATCCAGCGAATTTCTGAAATTTGAAAACAATCTAGCACGTCAAAACAAGCGCCATTTGGCGTTTCTCCACTTTGTGAGTGCAAATGTGGCGGCTACACGACTCGAGCAACATTGCAAAGGACTCGAGGCGACCGATAAGCGACAGCAAAGTGTAAAATTCCCGTGGAAAAGAATCCAAAAGAAAAATGGCGCTGACAGCGGTGAGGTTAAAAAAAGTCGGAAACACTGACGTCGAAGAATTGACGGCTGGCAGCGGTGGTGCAACTGACGACGACGCGACTATCATAAGCGAAATGGTGTGTGAGGACGAGGAAGATGGTGGTGGTGATGGCGACGCAGCGATGCAAAATGATGGCGAAGAAGAAGACGATGGTGTTGAAGAGGTCGTGGACGAAGCGACGACTGGCGAAGTAGAGGACAACGACGGCATAATTACGGATTGCGATGACGGACCCGCCAAGGTAAATGACGTATTCCGATTTTCACTTGTATTTTTTCCACGCTTCGTGCAATTTTCTGTGCAGTGTAGTTGCAGTCTAGGTAATTTCCGTGTGGTGTGCTTGTGATTTCGCGTGATTTTATTTCAATTTTGGATTCATGGTGATTTTTTGAGCTATTTTCGCTCACGATGCGGGATTTTCGGCCGACGGCAAACAAAAACAAAATGTCAGACTGTTCTGTCGAAATGGCGTTTGTCAAAGTGACGCCGCATTGAAGTTGGCACTTGACTGGTCCAAACCAAAACGACAGAAGCGAAATGGGGAAAGTGTCAAAGATCCGTTCGTCACATCAATTTTCATATTTTACCGCAACGATAAAATAATTTCATGAATGGAGGTTTTCAATTTTCTAATTGAAACGACCAGGGTGGCTTGTCGGCAGTCATTTTGTTTTGGGTTCATGGCAAGGGGTCATTTACGCCAATGGTGATGCGATGTGTTCGCTGTGTTTATGCCCGCGGCTTGGTTCCCGCTACGAAATCGTGATTGATATGGAAAAACGATCTGCGGCTGGTCTATAAGCGCACTACAACAATTTTCACATCATTTGTGCCCGCATGTGAGAACGAACGAAAAATGTGGTAGAGTGACTTAGCTATCGCACGGTGCATGTGCTTTCATGCTTGCGTACGCATTCCAGTCCCGCAATGAAGCCGAAATGTTAACAAACTCAAGATCTGACTCAATTCGAGCAACCGCGAAATTTTTCGCGCGCTTTTCTCTTGTACCGATTTGGCCAGTGGCTCGGTCTAGTTTGGGTGAAATTGTGGCTGAATGCCAAATGTTTTTGGGGACGTGATGGATTTTTTATCAGTGAGCTTATTTCGATAAAATTTATTTAAAAAAAACGATGGGGATGTGCTCGGTTGCTAAAAATGTGTGATGGAGCCAAATAATAGGAATATCAAATATAAATCCAATTATGAAATTTACGTTTTACTTCTAGCTGAACGTCCATGCGAGCAGAGGAGTGTTTTTTGTGTAAAATTCCAACATGAAAGACATACTTTTTCCTTTTAACCAACTTCTGTCCAGTTTTTGAATTATAAATCTACGAAGTTTCAGGAGAATGCCATTCTTCTTCCCCTTGTGACATGAGGCAATCGAAAAGTGCTACCGATTTTCGCAAAGTTTCATATAAGGCTCCTAAAAGGGACAGAATGGTGCTTGGTCGCTGGTATGCGAAGATCTCGATGCAAGATATATGTATAGATTCGATTTATGTGTTTTTTTTTGTCTTACTGGGAGCATTACATTTCGGCGCGGCTGCTCTAAATTCTACTAACACGCGGTGTTGAACCAAATCCTCAACATATCGGTTCGAATGCCAGGGCACTTCAGTGTAGTTGCTGTTCGGAGTTGGTCCATTTTAGATGCTCAGGTTTGAGAAGGATAGGTCAGCACATTGAAGGATCATATTTTGTAGCGGTTTGTAGCTTTACTGAGCGGCCTCGGGTAATACCAGGCCCTTCCTCACCACCATTGCCCCCAACTATGTGACTTTGAATACTAGATCAGCAATATTTACACCGGTGAAATACTTCTTGAGTAAGTACATACAGAATTCTGATTGCTGCCTTCCAAGATACGAAACTCCACGCGAACTCGCCTCTTAGCGTCGAAGGGTTGTTGTTGTTGTAGCGGTGCAGAAGGGTGTGAGTCGCTGTGCATGACTGTGGACATGTTCTAAGTTTCGTCGTCGTTCTCGCCTATTGTTTCAAGCGACAAGAACGTAGCAGCTGCAATAGGGTCGTCCCATAACGCCCTCGGAGTGAGGTTAGTGGGTGCAGCGGGTTTCTTGATGAAGATGCTCCTGGGACGACATGAGATGGCAACCTGTGGCGATACGTAGAGCAGCGTTCTGGCATGCCTGGATCTTATTCCAGTTTGTGACCACACCGGTGCTGCATAGCTAGGGATTGCTCTACCTATCGCTTTGTAGGTGACCAACATAGTTTCTTTGTCCTTTCCCCAGGAACTCCCGGCTAATGCCTTTAGGACGTTGTTTCTACTGTGCATTCTATCGACTACGTTTGTGACGTGATTTTTCGACTTCATCATGGTGTCTAAATAGACACCAAGGATCTTGGGGTTGGTTACATCCATCCTGCGTCTACCTCGCATTCGCCATTAGGAGTACCTGAGCCAGGCGGCCATAACCTCCCTCCCTTGCGGGACGACGAGAATTTATCCGGCTTAAAGCCGGAATGGTGTTTTCCGCCGGGATGCCTCCCTTTGGATCCCCACCTTGGGATGCGACTCTAGCTGGTCGGCTTGTCTATCACCACAAACCCCCTCGAGTCCAACGCCTAGATGGGTAGGGACCATGGTCCCTTGGGCTCGCCCATCCCCGAGGTACACTATTCGCTAAAGATTTCTCTATAGCAGGTGTGATCCTCCTTTGGCCCCCTTTCGGAAGACCTAACGAATTCAGCATGCCTCCGCAGGATCGTTAAACCTGTTTACTACTCGTCGGCTTAAAGCAGACTCGTAGCGCTACCGTTCACATTGGGGCGGCCCCCATCCGTTTACTAAGCAGCAATTTGATTCGGGCCGTGTGGTCATCAATCCACAAACTAGCTAGGTATAGGCGCAAAGGCCATTCTCCCTAACTAGCTACTTCGAGGCTTGGGTTCTGCGAAGCCGCCAACTCCGAGACTGGACACGTACGCTTATATGTGGTTTCTCCCCTACGAGGAAGCACTGTTGTCAGTGCCAGCCTAATTGCTGCTTCCCGATGGGAAGTACGTACCACCCTTAAATCAGATCACCTCCCAATCATTATAAAGATTGACAAACCAGCGAACATGACTAAGTCAGAGAAGCGAACGTTTGTCAATCACAAGAAAGCCGATTGGGATGGTTTCAAAGCTTACTCGTCGGCGAAGTTCACCGAGCTAACATCACCTATCACCATTCATGAGGCCGAGAAAAATATTAGGAACGTCATTACCACAGCCGCGGCACGTTTTATTCCGGCAGGACGTATCCCGAAAGTTCGGCCTAACTTTCCCACTAGTGCCGCCAGATTAGCCGATGAACGTGATCAGATCAGAAGCGCTCACCCTGATGATCCCAGAATTCAGGAGCTTAACTCCGAAATTGACCGACAAGTTAAAGACTATAGGAGGGCGAAATGGAATCAGCACCTCGATGAATGTAACCTCAATGAAGGTGTCAGCAAATTATGGTCTACCGTCCGCGCCCTTTCCAATCCTCGGAAAGAAAAGGGCAACAACGCCATTGAATTCGGCAACACTAAAACCTGCGATCCTCTTCAGTGTGCTAGCCTGTTCAATAAACAATTTATTGAACATCCCAAGTCTGACGGCCTCAAGCGCAAAATTAGAAGACGGATTCGCAGCCGGAATGTTGACACCATACCATCTTTTACAGCGGACCAGGTTAAAAAAGTCATCGAGAATGCTAAAAACTCCAAGGCCCTCGGACCAGATGGCATTTCGATGACCATGTTGAAACATCTCGACCTTGCAGCCATTGAGTATCTCACGGCCGCCTTTAACTTGTCGATGTCCACGCTTGCCATCCCTGAAATCTGGAAAACAGGTCGAATTGTTCCCTGTCTCAAGCCAGGGAAGAGCGCAAATCTCGGGGAATCCTACCGCCCCATTACGATACTTTCTCCTGTCGCAAAGACGCTGGAGGCCCTTATTTACCCCACTCTTGTTGCACATGCGAAGCTAGAACCTCATCAGCATGGCTTCAGGAAGATGCATAGTACCACCACTGCCCTCGATGCGATCACTACACGCATTCGTGATGGGCTAAATCAACGCAGTCGTTGTCACAGAACTATTCTGGTGGCAATAGACCTATCAAGTGCATTCGATAAGGTCAATCATTCAATGCTCCTAGCAAACCTGTTGAATATGCATCTTCCTGCACAAGAGATCCGTTGGATTGCCAATTATCTAGCTGGTCGGCGCTCCTTCACCGAGTTTCGAGGCAAACGTTCTAAGCTTAGGAAAATCAAATTAGGTGTTCCACAGGGAGGGGTACTCTCCCCCACTCTGTTCAACATCTACATGTCCGGCCTTCCCACACCACCTGAAGGAATCGAGGTGATTTCCTATGCTGACGATTGCACCGTACTCGCCACAGGGAATGATAAGGATGAAATGCGCCTCCGAATTAATCGCTATCTAGGACGATTACAGGCATTTTTCCAAAGCCGAAACCTCACCATCTCTGCGTCCAAATCTTCTGCGACTTTTCTAACCACTTGGTGGGAGGACATCAGATGGGAGATGGATATACGTATTGGCAACAATTCTGTTCCTACTGTTAAAAACCCCAAAAATACTCGGGCTTCACCTAGAGAACATGATGACGTCTGCGAATCATGCAGCTTCAGTATGTGAAAAAATGCGCAGTAGGAACAACATCCTTAAAGCTCTAGCTGGTAGCACCTGGGGCAAAGATAAAGAAACCATGCTAGCTACTTATAAAGCGGTGGGTCGAGCGGCCGCTGATTATGCAGCCCCAGTTTGGACACATAGTCTATGTGACACAAACTGGTCCAAAGTTCAGGTCTGCCAAAATGCCGCTCTACGCATCGCGACAGGTTGCCTTCTGATGTCTGCCCAGGATCACCTACATCAGGAGACAAAATTGATGCCAATACGTGATCACAATCTCCTACTCTCTAAACAGTATCTTGTTGGTTGCTACCGTGAGGATCATCCCAATAATCATCTAATGGACCGAATTCCTCCACCACGACATGTCAGGCGTGGTTTAGGAGACCTTGAGAGAGAGGTTCAGGGATACAAACGGGACCCTTACGATTACCGAGCCGCCATTGCAGCGATCCACACTGAAGAAGTGAATCGGTCTATCGCGAGTTTAGGTGCGAATAGAGTCCTCTCAGAGCGCCCACCACCAATTTCGCCTGAGGAGATTAGGCTCCCGAGAGCCACCAGAGTAACACTAGCTCAACTTCGGTCGGGCTTTTGTTCACGCCTTAATTCGCATAAACCCGGACATCCAAAACATCTGTCCAAACTGCAATGGTACTCCTCATGATGTGGGTCATTTGTTTCAATGCCCCGCTGCGCCCACTGATCTTACCCCTATGTCACTGTGGGAAAACCCTATCGCAGCTGCTATGTTTTTGTCCTTAGACCTGACGGACACAAACATTGACGAACCATAAATTGTACCCACATAGATGCACAGAGGTTACACACCTTTCTGCACCGCTACAAGAAGAAGAAGAAGGAAGCACTGCGTCGTGTAAGTTTGTATGGCTGACTTTTTGAAGGAATAGGGAAAAAGTCAAGCCATGCTGTGTCACCCATACAGATCCACGCCATGGCGTATCAATCATACCAGGGGCCTCCCTGCGCTGCTCGGGTCCGTGGTGTCGCAACTCACCAAATATGTGTGTCACATGAACACACTCCCCCTGCGGGACTTGGGGGTGGTTACAGTAGGAACAACGTCATCAGCATGCTTACCAGTACGGATCCCAAGCACCTCCGAAAATTCCTGCGTCCAGGTGGTAAGAAGTGTTGCGGTACATTTAGACGGTGAAATGACAAGATTGCGGATATTGAAAAACTCCACCAGTTTCTCAATATAGTCATTTAATCGAGCACACATGCCATTTAAATCATTCCCCGAGGTGAGTACGGTGCAGTCGTCCGCATAAGAAATTAGTTCGATACCTTCCGGGGGAGTTGGAAGGCTCGACAGATAGATGTTAAACAGTGTAGGAGAGAGTACACTACCCTGTGGAACTCCCTGCTTAATTTTTCTATGCTTTGAACGACTGCTCCGAAACTCTGTGAAGGATTGCCTTCCAGCTAGATAGTTGGCAATCCATCTAACCACTTGTGCAGGAATATATTGAGGAAATCGGCCAACAGCGCAGAATGGATAACCGTGTCGAAGGCTTTCGACAGGTCAAGTGCCACTAGGACAGTTCTGTCACAGGGCGGTTTCTGTTTGAGGCCATTATGGATGTGATGGGTGATCAGATCCAGAGCTGTTGTAGTACTATGCATCTTCCTGAAGCCATGCTGGTGAGAAGCTAGCTCAGCATGTGATACAAGGGTGGGGTGGATGAGTGCTTCGAGCGTCTTCGCAACGGGTGATAAAATTGTGATTGGACGGTAGGATTCGGTGAGCTTCGCGCTTTTACCCTGTTTGAGAAGGGGGATAATCCGCCTCTTTTTCCAGAATTCAGGGATGACAAGCGTGGATATCGACAAGTTGAAAGCCATCGTTAGGTATTCGATGGCCGGAAGATTGAGGTGTTTCAGCATGACCATTGAAATGCCATCTAGTCCAATGGCCTTTGATTTTTTGTGCATTCTTGATTGCTGCTGAAACTTGTTGTTGGGCTAAAGTCACTCTAGTGGCTCTCGGGAGCCTAATCTCCTCAGACGAAATAGGTGGTGGGAGCGCTGAGAGGACTCTGTTCGTACCTAAACTCGCAATAGACCTACTCACTTCCTCAGTGTGAATCATTGCAATGGCAGCCCGGTATGAATCTTCATCGAAAGGATCCCTTTTGTAACCCTGGACTTCTCTCTCTAGGTCACGAGATGTTGCGTGGAGGGGGAATTTTGTCCATGAGGTTACGATTAGGATGATCCTCTCGATAACAACCTACTAAATATTGTTTTGTAAGTAGTCGATTGTGGTCACGTATTGGCATCAAATGTGTCTCCTGATGTAGGTGGTCCTGGGCAGACATCAGAAGGCATCCTGTAGCTGTGCGTAGAGCAGCATTTTGGCAGACTTGGATTTTGTTCCAGCTTGTGTTACAGAGACCTTGCGACCAAACTGGCGCCGCAAAATCAGCCGCTGCTCGACCCACCGCTTTGTAAGTGGCTAGCATTGTCTCTTTATCTTTGCCCCAGGTGCTACCAGCCAGTGCTTTAAGAATTTTGTTCCTACTGCGCATCTTTTCACATACCGCTTCCGCGTGATGAGCTGAAGTCATCATTTTCTCAAAGTGAAGCCCGAGAATTTTTGGATTTGCAACAGCAGGAACTGGTTTGTTGCCAATACGTACCCCAACCGGCCACTTACAATCACCTGACCAGGTGGTAAAGAAGGTCGCAGACGATTTGGACGCTGAGATGGTTAGGTTTCTGCTATGGAAAAAGGCTTCTAGTCGCGCTAAATATCTATTGATATCTTCACGCATGACATCCCTATCCGCTCCCGTGGCGAGTACAGTGCAGTCATCGGCATAAGAAATAACTTCAATGCCTTCCGGAGGTGTTGGGAGACCGGCCATGTAGATGTTAAACAAGGTGGGAGAGAGAACCCCACCTTGAGGAACACCTAATTTGATCTTTCTAAGTTTGGAACGACTGCCTCGAAACTCGGTGAAGGAATGCCTACCAGCTAGATAGTTGGCAATCCATCTTATCTCTTGAGTCGGAACATGCATATTGAGGAGGTTTGCCAGAAGCATGGAGTGATTAACCTTATCAAACGCATTTGATAGGTCAATCGCCACCATGATGGTTCTATGGCAAGGTGTACTGTGGTTTAGTCCGTCTCTTACACGTGTAGTGATCGCGTCCAGAGCGGTGGTTGTACTATGCATGCGTCTGAATCCGTGCTGATGGGGATCTAGCTTTGCATGTGAAACGAGTGTGGGGTGGATGAGGGCTTCCAGCGTCTTTGCTACAGGTGACAGGATCGTAATCGGTCTGTAGGAAGTTCCTAGTTTGGCACTTTTCCCTGGTTTAAGGCATGGGACTATACGACCTTGTTTCCAGATGTCGGGGATGGCGAGCGTAGACATTGACAAGTTAAAGACTGCCGTGAGATACTCAATGGCAGGAAGGCCAAGATGTTTGAGCATGGCCATTGAAATGCCATCAGGTCCAAGGGCCTTAGAATTTTTTGCATTCTCAATGACTGTTTTAACCTGGTCCGGAGTATAAATTGGTACGGAGTCAACAATTCGGCTGCGAATCCGTCTTCTAATTTTGCGCTTGAGGCCATCTGACTTGGGATGTTCAATAAATTGTTTATTGAACTGGCTCGCACACTGAAGAGGATTGCTAGTTTCTTTTTTGCCGAAGGTTATGGCTATATTGCCCTTATCTTTTGTGGGGTTCGAAAGGGCACGGACAGTGGACCATAACTTACTGGCACATTAAGGTTACAGTCATTGAGGTGCTCGTTCCATTTGGTCTTCTTGTAGTCTTTAACTTGTCGCTGTATTTGGATATTGAGCTCCCGAATTCTGGGGTCACCAGGGTTAGCGCGCCTAATGTTGTCACGTTCATCAGCTAACCTTGCGGCACTTGTTGGGAAGTTTGGACGAACCTTTGGAATGCGCCCTGCAGGGATGAACCGTGCCGCAGCTTTGGCAATGACGCTCCTAATGTTCCGTTCGGCCTTATGTATATTGGTGGGAGGGGGAAGCGCGAATAACTTCGATGACGTGAATGTTTTGAAACCTTCCCAATCAGCTTTTTTGTGTTTGACAAAAGTTCGCTTCTCTGACTTGGTCAGGTCAGCTGGTTTGTCAATTCTGACTATGATTGGGAGGTGATCAGAGGGAAGACTAGTAAGCAGTGTTGCCAACTGGAAATTTAGAAAACGGCTAAATTTAGCCGGAAAACCGGCTATATTTTTTTCAAAAATGGCTAAAAATCCGGCTAAATAAATTTCAGCGAGGAAAACAGCTAAAAAACCGGCTAAATCATACAAAACAGTCACATTACGAAAAAATATAGTAAAAAAACTGATTTTAATAATTTTATTTCTTTTCTGGAGAACTACCTGTAATCTATGCCTTAGGCAGATTTCTACGTTTTATTACATATATGCTCCAATCGCTGGCATTAGAGTCAAAATTTGATTTGTTCGGAGTTAGATAGCTCAACTAGTCAAAATTGTTGTATACAGGTACAATTTCTCTGTCAAGTCCATAACCACATTAGGTTCGAAATTGTGGAACATAAAATTCGTAAAAGGAACGTCCAATACGTTACTATGGGCAAGGGCATCCACATTTATGTATGGATATTTTGATTAAAAGTTAACCATTTTAGGTCCAAGACACATATCCAAATCATCATGACGATAATCCATCATGATGATGAAAGTTCGAAATTGGAGTGACACATATGCTTTCGTCATTAGAATTCGTCATTTACTTTTGACGTTTGTGTAAATAGTGAAAATGTCCCTCACAAATGCGATATTTTGATGAATATTCAATTAAAAATTTTGGAGACATACTTTTCTTAAAGAATTTGAATAGACATGTGTAAAAATTGATAACAAATTTAATATTTTGCTTAAATTTTACAACACATGGGGTGCCCAGTCATTATTGAGCAAATGATTGACCAATTGCGTAATTTGGAACTCGTGTTAATGACCGCCTATATATCGGAGCAAAGATAAAAAGTTTTAGGCAAATTTAAATTAATTTTGTACGGCATATACGGGCTGCACTAGCTAATCGAAACTAAATTTAGTCCCGCTCGCAACAGATGGCGAGGTGCTTACCAATCCATAATGCTTAGACAAGCGACTGTCTCTAAAATTTATCCAGGAAGAGCGAAGTCGTCTTGTTACTGGAATGATATCGTTTTCGATTTTCGATTCGCTACAAAGTTTATATGAAATTCCTGGTTAGAAAAAACGCGAGATTAACAAATTCTAATCATAATAATAATAGTAGTCTGGCTGGTGTAGCGGTTAGTGCGCGCACCTTCGGTGCACAGGGTCATGAGTTCAAAACTCACCATCATCCATGGTGTTTTTCGAACTCACGAGCTTGTGACGGACTATGATCTCACTCAGATGTTAAACGAGTACCCATTTATGGGGATAAATAACACTGCTGAGCGTGATGCTGATCTCATTACCTCAACAAAAAGCAGATAAGATCTTGGAAATAGGATGTCTTTAACACATCCTGCGGCCTTAGTCCAATGCTGGATTGTCGCGCCTGTTATTTATTTATTTATTTAATCATAATAATGTCCAAATAATCGAAATGTCAGATAAACCATATCTAAACATGTGCATATTCCACAACCAATTCGAATAAAAAGAAGAAGAAGAAAGTTAATACGCGAACTAGACTAGGACGGTATATACACCCTATGGAAAAGGTACTATCTCCAAAATGCTTTAACTTTAAGATAGTTTAAATTAAGAGCCGGTATATAAGCGCTCAATGATGATAAATTTGCGTCATTCAAAAATATGTGTGTCAAGCTTGTCATTCATTTTCGAATTTGAGCTCTCCAAATTTTATTTTATTTTCCATAGTTACGAAATTGATGTTCCATTGTTGATGTTCCGGAATTACGATGCTCCGAAGATACGAAATTGATGTTCCAAAATTTGAACTTGGCGGGAAATGGTATAGGTTTTTGATAAATTTGTTGCTACAAACCCAGAAACAAAATATAATGTCAGACGTCAGACGTTGTACAAGTAGCTTGCCCATTAGACTACAAAAATTAGATTTAAATGAGTATATTATTTCGGGGGCAACTTACCCCCTTCTTCAGCACTTAGCTTTTGTGCTGGTAAGTTGCCCCCGAAATACATACACACTTAAATTTAATTTTTGTAGTCTACTGGGCAAGCTACTTGCACAACGTTAGTGTTGAACACTACAAAGCTCCGGAGATATTATCACTATCTATGAATCGCCTAAAAGGTTTTCAATCTTGTACTTAATCTGACGACGTTATCTGTGGTAAAGAATTGACACTTTGAAAAATGGAAAAAAGGAAAAATGTTCAGGTACCCCCATGTTCCAAGAATTGCTCAGCAGAGAATTTTATCTAAGAAACTGTCTTCCATTTTGCAAATTATTCAGCATATTGGTGGTTAGGAAATTACATGCTTAGACTAGGCACTAATATCGTCAGTTTACGTGAAACCCATTACCCTAAATTTATTGAAAAAAGGCAAGTCTCCGCGGCAAATTTTTCCCAGGAGGCGTAAATGCAAGTTTTCCTCTAGGTGGACATAGTAGGTACTTACCCTAATACACTAATACACGATAATAAGTGTATGTAGAAATAATATCACGGCGATTAATTATTTTGTTTGTGAATATTGAAAAATGGATTCCAGTTTCAAAGTAAACAATAATCATAAAATAATTTTAGTCGGAAAAACGGCCGAAGAAAATCAATTCCGGCTAAAAATCCGGCCGGCCGGAATTATAAATTTCTTCCGGCTAAACAGCACGATTTCCGGCTAAATTTGGCCGGAAAACGGCTAAATTGGCAACACTGCTAGTAAGTGTTTCCCAGGAGGTCTCACTAATTAGGCTAGCGCTGACAATTGTAATGTCTGGTGAGCTAATACAATTGTTTGCATCACGGGTTGGAGAGTTTTCATTGAGGGTACAGAAACCTGATGCGTCCAGAGATTCGGCGATAGCTTGACCCCTGGCATCGTTGTGAAGCGCGGAATGCCAGAGTTCATGATGGGCATTGAAGTCACCAAGAATGATCCTGTGCTCTCCATTAAGAAGAGGACCAATATCGAAATGGTAGTTTGTACAACTAGAATGTGGTGGTATGTAGATGTTAAAAATTTCGATATTGGTGCTCCCTGATGAAACTGAGATGGCTTGCAATTCCGCCGTACCGTCTGAAACTACATCTAATACACGGTAATGTACGGACCTGTGTATTAGGAAGGCAAGTCCACCTCCAGGGTGAGAATCATTCGTGGCGCCTTCTCTGTCCTTGCGTATGATGATATATTCACCTTCAGCGTTGAATGGTGAATTTGCGTGGAGTTTCGTCTCTTGGATGGCTGCAATCAGGATTCTGTACTTTCTCAAGAAGCTTGTGATTTCAGGAAATTTCCCTAGGATGCCATTACAGTTCAACTGCAATATGGACACCGGTGTAAAAATTGCTGGCGGAGGGGCGGGAGTTAAGCGGTGTCTTACGTTCAAGGCAACATTATTGGGGGGAGTAGGGGGCGTTGGTGGAGGGGAGGGGCCTGGTATTACCCGAGGCTGCCCAGTATTCCTACAGCCTGGAGCAACAAATGTACCTTCTGTGTAATGACCCATCCTTCTCAAACCGGAGCATCTAAAATGCATCCACTCCGAACAGCAACTACACTGAAGTGACCTGGCATTAGAACCGATACGTCGGTTGCAGACACTACACATCCATACCAAGACAGGGCCTGGATTTGTTTCAATGCCGGCGCGTAAAAGGAGAATTGAGAGCAGCCGCGCCGAGATGTGATGCTCCCAATAAGACGAAAAAACATATATAACGAGTCCATACATATACACAGACATACACAACCTTCCCCCACGTAACATCAAACGTGGCCCTCGTGACATTGAGAGAGAAGTCCAGGGTTACAAAAGGGATCCTTTCGATGAAGATTCATACCGGGCTGCCATTGCAATGATTCACACTGAGGAAGTGAGTAGGTCTATTGCGAGTTTAGGTACGAACAGAGTCCTCTCAGCGATCCCACCACCTATTTCGCCTGAGGAGATTAGGCTCCCGAGAGCCACCAGAGTGACTTTAGCCCAACTTCGGTCAGGCTTCTGCTCACGCCTAAATTCGTATCTATCTCGCATAGACCCAAATATACTAAACGTATGCCCAAACTGCGCTGGCACGCCACACGATGTAGCCCATTTGTTTCAATGCCCAGCTGCACCCACTAATCTCACCCCCCTCTCACTATGGGAAAACCCCATTGCAGCTGCCACGTTTTTGTCCCTGGAGATTGCGGACGAAAACGATGACGAACTATAAAACGAGTCCATATAGATACACAGCGGTTCACACCTTTCTGTACCGCTAAAAGAAGAAGAAGAAGAAGTCCGCGGCGCTACCTACTCCAACAAACGCTGGAGAAGGCGAAAAGAATATAAGGAACGTTATTGTCAAAGCGGCAGCTCGCTTCATTCGGCAAGAAAATCCACCTATACAGCGGACCAAGTTTCAGCAGCGATCAAGATCGCTAAAAAACTCTTAGGCCATTGGACCTGATGGCATTTCAATGGCCATGCTGAAACATCTAGATCTTCCGGCCATCGAATAACTCACGATGGCGACTTGTCGATATCCACGCTTGTCATCCCTGAATTTTGGAAAAGGGTCGAATCACCCCCTTCTAAAACCCGGTAAAAGCGCGAAACACACCGAATCCTACCGTCCAATCACAATTTTATCACCCGTTGCAAAGACGCTCGAAGCACTCATCCACCCCACCCTTGTTTCACATGCGGAGCTATCTTCTCACCAGCATGGTTTCAGGAATATGCATTGTACTGCAACAGCTCTGGATATGATCATCCATCACAATCATGATGATGATGTAATGGTACGTGGGCTCGACTGAATCAGATATATTGAGAAACTGGTGAAGTTTTTCAGTATCCGCAACCTAGTCATATCGCCGTCTAAATGCACTGCAACGCTTCTCACCACTGGACGCAGTCATTTTCAGAGGAGATTGGGATCGGTACTGGTAATCATGATGACGACGTTGTTCCTACTGTTATCAACCCCAAGATCCTTGGTGTCTATCTAGACACCATGATGAAGTCGAAAAACCAAACCACGTCAAAGACGTAATGGACAAAATGCACAGTGGAAACAAGATCCTAAAGGCACTGGCCGGGAACTCATGGGGCAAGGACAAAGACACTATGTTGGTCACCTACAAACCGATAGGTAGAGCAATTCCCAGAAATGCAGCACCGGTTTAGTCAAACCGTTTGTTTCACAAACTGGAATAAGATCCAGGCATGCAAGAACCATGCTCTACGTATCGCTACAGGTTGTCACCTTATGCTGTCCCAGGATCATCTTCATCAAGAAACCAGCATGTTACCAGTGCGCGATCACAATCTCCTCCTGTCTTTACAATATCTGGTCGTTTGATATCGAGAGGACCACCCAAACCATCATCTCATGGACAATACTCCCCCTCCACGACATGTCAGGAATGGAGTCATATATTTCTAGAATCTAGAGAGACGTCCAGAGATACAAATGGGTATATGTTTGATGATCGTCCATGATATATAGAAAGAAATTATCTGTCTCGTCTACAGTCCAGATTGCACCTGTTCCTTCTATGCCTGCAGCAGCCTCTCACAATGAATAACTTGCAAGTACAAATTAGTGCTTTAGTATCTGAAGCTCTTAATCAGCAACTAACCCCTCTTATGATACAGAATCGAAACGCATTCGTCGAAATTTTTATTACCGAATAGGACGTTGTAACAGTTTGTAAGTTTGTAACAATGCCATTCGAACTCTGAAACGCGCTTCAAACGATGCCAGCGTTGATAAATGAAGTAAACCCAGCTACAGTCTTCCCGAAACGGAGCTGGCCCTCAACAGGTGTTTCTTACCCTCAAGGGACAACCGTGAACCACATAACAAACCTCCTGGTTCAATTCAATTCAATTTATTTTCTCATTCTTATTCTAACATAATGTTCGCTGAGATTCTTAAATACTAGTTTGGAGTTCAGGCTTAAATGTGCCTTTGCAGCTCTTAAAATATTCTTATTTGATTTTTATTGTTTGCTGAGTGAAAAGATTGTCGAGGAAAAATGTTGTAAAACCTCATTGAGATAAATCCTCCTGGTAATATGTACATTTAGTACCAGAAAACCCTTGATGCGGACCCAATGTGGCAGTTCCTCAACGACAATTCGCCACTAGAAGTGTTGGGTCTTACCGAGACGTCGCCGTCGGCCGTGAGCATCGTGAAGTGGGGCTTTCACATCCATACCGCGGCATGGCAGTTCATCACGACTCCTTAGCAGAGAGTTATGGCATGCCCTATGCACTTCCGGTAGGGATGTTAATTTCTTGCTCAGTGTCACCGCCAGCGCCGGCATGAATGCAGCTGTATCTCTCGCGAAATCTAAATTAGATTCCATGATTTCAAGTAAATACCACTTTTGCACGAGTGGTAGAAATAGAAAAGTATTGCACCGTTACGGAATATCTATTTTGCTATTTAGTAAACTCTCTCGTGAATCTGTGAAAATCCATTCATTGCATTGTTAATTTGGGATGTACACTGCAAAATTTACTCTTACGGAATTCCGTCCAGTGGCAAATATGCAAGTAAATTGAGCATGAGACATTTTTTAAGAAAAATCTTCGCATACTTGCAGAATCGCTTTTTTGCAATTCAGCCGTATTTTGTCCAAAAAAATTATTGCACTTTTGCGAAATCGCATATTTGTGGATGTGCACCGAAATTAGTGTGCATAACAGAATTAATTCTTGCAGGGCACGATTTCAGTATCTGTGGGGCCAAAGGAATCGAAATTAAATCGTTTTTGATCAACATTGATCATCAAATTTTGACGTCAGAGTTACTGAAATCTCCCCCTACAGCCATCTCTATCCTAGATCGTGTCATCGCCGAGACGGAGTCTTTGTTGTTGCTTTTTAGTTGGCCATTTGTCTCGGGCTCATCAAGTAGAACGTTCCATTGATATAACCTTTTTGTGATACTCTCATCGGACCGATTGGGTTACTATGATTTCTCTATGGTGTGCATACACAGATGACAGTCTCTTAGTTACATTCCTGATCGCGAATTTTCGAGTCTCCAGACGGAAATCTTCAGTTGAAAGTTGTTCCTAAATTTTACCTTTATTTGTTTTTATTTTCAGGAGGCGCCTCAAGTAAAATTTAAAACTCAGACCCCAATACAAACCTCTAAGAAACCAGATGCACTTACGACAAATCGCATATACAGCAGCACCCCAAAACCGGTTCAACCTGTACCATCATTGAAAAGATCCAACACATCCGAAGGTAAATTTTATTCCTCAGCATTTCAAATTTTCAATAGACTGTATTAGTATTTAACTTATCGCTCCGTCGCTTCTTTTCAGCTCTGAATGAACGATCGGCGAAGAACGCCAAACTACCAGTCGTCTATGCATTGAAACAAGGCGGTTCACCTGGTGCGCAAAAATTAACACCGATCACGCAACCTGTCACCCTTTCTAACAGATTTTCAACATCTCCTATGAGCGGCGGTGTTGTCAACAAGAACGCTGTTGTAACATCGCCCGGAAATAATGTTAAATTAGTTCCCGGTACAGTCATCAAACTTGCAGGAAATAAAAAAATAACAATACCAATGCTTGGCGCTAATGGTAATCTAAATACAACGCCGGCCGGCACTCCCCGGCGTCCCACCATTTTCATAAAAGCACCCGTCAAGAAAACCATACGTACGGTGACGGCCGAATTGATTGTCAATTCGCCCAAGCTGCATGTTGGCATGACGGCCGAACGTTTGACTATTTTGAAAAATGTTGCCTTCCAAAAAGCGAAAATCCCATTTGTGGATTTGCTGATAACGCTAAAGAAATTGCGTCTAAACGAAAGTTTCACATTGCTTGGCGAATACTTTGAATACACCGAATCTGAAGTAGAGAAAATATTCGCTCGGACCGTTGTTAAGCTGGCGAAATATCTGAAATTTTTAATTCGATGGCCGGACGGTGATAGATATGCTGATCGACACAAAAATCTGCCCATCACGTTCCGTTCGAAGCTTTCGTACGTTCAGTCGTTGATTGAATCCGTTGAGACGGAAATACGACCGGAGGCTTGCCCAACATTGGACACAATAGACTGTAAATTCTATAAATTTATTTTGGCAATAACGCCGGCCGGCATCATTAGCTACGTATCCGAGGCGTTTGTGGGCAATCATGACGATTTGGCCATTTTCAATGCATGCAATTTTCAAAATTTGATACCGAAATATTTGTCACTGGTTGCGGATCCGGGTCAAGGTATCGTCAATCATCGCAACGAAATGGAGACGGATAGCACGACTGATTCGGCAGACGAAACGGACGAGCATAGTACGCTGAGGGATACGAAATTGATGAGACGCTTTACGGCCCGTACGAATTCGCCTGGATGTCGTAACAACAACAACAGCAATTTGAATATTGTAAATAGCCAATTAACGTCGAGCAAAGTGAAAGACTTGAGTATTCCAACGTTGCGGGTGCGAGAGCCAGCTTGTCGACAACAAATTAGAGATGTAATTTATACTTTAAGGGAATTTAAAATTCTACAACCATACGCGATTATAGAGCCCCATCTGTATCAATATATTAATGAAATCTTAGTTATAGTGTCAGCCCTAACGAATTTTCAGAGGTAATAAAAATGTTTTACTTCATTTTTATTTGCAAGCACAAAAATGTGTTTTAATTGTAAAAAACGATTTTTTTAAAATTATATTTACGTTTGCATTAAACGAAGAGCAATTGTTGAAAATTGATAGTCACGCGTTATAATGTATTCCAAACCAGATAGTGAACGTAGTAAAACTGTTGAATTTGATCAGCTCGGCTGGTGTGGATTCTGATGATTATATTAAAAAGTACTAATGCCCTGCTAACTGGCCGTTATCGTCTTAGGCATGATAACTTCAACGCTCAAGAAATTCATTCCACCAAACCCAGCCTGAGACCTAAGTTCCATCATCAATTGGCTGAGACAAGGGATCAGTTACGAACGAACCGGTGACGCATGGCCTGTGGTGAATCATTTGTAGGTGTTCACCGGTGACACAATGGCAGCCAATGTGTTAAAATAATTATTTCATTTTAGCTAGTCGCTGGAAAAATAATTGGAAGTGATTTGAGATTACATACATTTAGGCGAAGTTTCGAAATATTCGAAAAGCTCATTAAAACTGAATGGATTGATATTCGGGTTTGAAATGCTAACCTGAATGCGGCTTTGGGTTATCATTTGTATGGAAAAGACCTCATAAAGGTCGATTAATCGATTATCTAGTGATTAGTCTTATCGTATAGACAAGACGCACAACATTTTCTGAAAGCTTTTATAATTGAATTGATTTTTTGTTTACTTTGAATAATTAGGCCATATCTTCCTTGGATATTGCATGAAATTGCGTATTGTTTTTTTTTTTTCAATTTCAGATGATTGTGTAACCATGCAAAGTAAACGAAAATTCAATATAATATAAAAGCTTTCAGAAAATGGTGTGCGTCTTGTCTATACGATAAGACTAACAACTAGATAAGATGTACGAGTAATCGGCCCATAGTGTAATTTAACTCTTGAAAGATATGTGAGCAGCGGTACTCCATAGGGTGATGTACTCTCACCTCTTCTCTGGAATACCGTAGTCAATAGGCTGCTCATGGATCTGGAAGCATTTGGATGTACGGTTATTGCCTATTCGGATGATATTGCTATCTCACGTAAGTAAGTCGCCATAGACTGTCCAATTTATTGTACATACAATTAAGCTCATTTTATCTAGCGAATTCGGTAGTGTAACCTAATTGTACGATCGATTGGAGAGTAACCAAGCAAAATATGGCATAACTATGCAAAATAAACTAAAATTCTATTCAATGTAATGTAAATGCTTTCTGAAAATTGAGTGCGTCTTCTCTATACGATAAGACTAACCATTGGGATAAGATGTACGAGAAACTGTAAGGTCCAGTGAGAGTGAGATACTACAAAAAATACGTATAGACAAGGTTATGAAATTATTGCATTTTATACATGCAGCAAAGCAATTTAGAAATCGTGGGGACGGCAACATTGGATATACAGTGGGTCACAGCTTATTTCGACCACAACATATTAAAGACTTAAAATGCGCATAAAAACTAAATAAAAGAAGATTTCAATTTTTGTTAAGCGCAGATTTAAGGGTCGAATGTTCTACATTATCGTTTATTACAATTTTATATTTTTACGCTTTTTTTAATGTTTTAAAACAATTAAAACAACAAAAAAGTAACAAAATCAATGCCACAGCATATTTCAACCAAATACTTCACAGCTGTTAGATTAAATCTTATGGTATCGAGTAACAGTTTTTTTTGCATGTTTACATTTAAATTATTATATATTTGTAGTGTGAAGTTCAGTTTCCGTCAATTTTTCAAAAAAATCAAACAAAATTCCCCGAATAGAATTTTCAACTCATCGAACAAACGCTATTTTGTCTGCAAAACACAAGGTAGCCCAAGACTAGAAGCTTCGAAAATTACCAGAGAATTTAAGGCTGGGTTGGTAAAACCATGCCAGTCAAAAACCTTACACCATTTCATGTAACCGCATGGGTTTAAATGACATTATAGCGCCGGAGAAGCCCATTATAGTCACTAGGAAGCAAAAGGGTTGTTTAAAAGTTGACAACAAGGATAATTGGATAAAGATTTTGCATTTTGAAACACCGTTATAATAATGATGAGGAAGAATCTAATATATTCTGATGAAGCCTCATCAGTTCAACATAGGCCAAATAAAAACATGTCAAAACATTCATTCGAAACCTACAGTCAAACACGGTGTTGGTAGCATTATTTTGTTGGCCTCTACGTCCGCGTTTGGAGGTAAAAACCTTGGAGTTTATTGAGACTACAATTGATAAGACAAATTATCTCGAAATTTGGAAATCCAATTTACTTGACAGCTCGGAGGAAAGTTTTTTGTAGGGATAAATCCATTGCGGAAAGAATAGCTCGAATAATAGGTGATGTATTATACAGGCCATGACCATGACCTTCAATTTTCGACCCAACAAATAACATTCGAAACCGTCGTCAAACTTGTATGTTACTAAATATTTTGAATACAAACATCCGAAAACGGGAAGAACTGCATTAACTGAAAAGTGGGCCAAAATCACTCTGTAAGATGCGAAAATCAAGTCAATTCAATGCACAAGCGTCATGAAATGGTCGGTAACCAAAAGAGCATTCATACTTATATGTATATGAATTCTTGTTCTTCTGCTTTTAAACCTTACTTAAATAATAATCTGGTTGAAATAAGCTGTGACATAGTTTTTACTTACTTTGTGTTATTAATTCTTATAAATAATTGAAAACATTAAAATTTAAATAAAAAATGGTAATAAACTATATCTGTATAGTACGCTAGGCTGAGAAAATTTGATTATCTTTTCCAGTTTAGTTTTTATGGACGTTTAAATTATTTCACAGCAACTGGTTGAATACTACTAAATAAATAAATAACAGGCGCGACAATCCAGCATTGGACTAAGGCCGCAGGATGTTTAGTGACATCCTTTTTCCAAGATCTTATCTGCTCTTTGTTGAGGTAATGAGATCAGCATCACGCTCAGCAGTGTTATTTATCTCCAGATATGGGTACTCGTTTAACATCTGAGTGAGATAATAGTCCGTCACAAGCTCGTGAGTTCGAAAAACACCATGATCCACGGTGAGATTCGAACTCATGACCCTGTGCACCGAAGGTACGCGCACTAACCGCTAGACCAACCAGACTACATTATAGATTATACCACTGCGAGATTTTTATTTGGCAAGAACTTCAAAAGCTTAATACCCTCTCGAACGAAATGGAATGATGGCCTTCCTTTGGCTCCGCACTCGGTGCTTTTCTAAATACCGATGGTCCCAAGATGGAGTCTATGGCGTAGGAGCTGGTGTTCACGCGGACGGTGTTAACTTAAACCTTTCAATCCGATTACCTTCTTATCGTTGTGCTCTGCAGGCGAAACTCGTTGCGATCCAGGAATTATTAATCTCGCTGCAACATCACGTTATAATGCAAGGAATGTCTTTATTTTCACGGACAACCAGGCGACGATAGATTCCCTTGAGTCCGTACTCTCGGCTTCAACAACGGTACGGGACTGTGCTGGATTCCGGGGCACAGCAGATATCCAGGAAATCGTAAACCGGATGAACAAGCGCGATGGGGCATAGCAGGAATGGTACCAGAAAACCAACGACATACATACCTATTGATATTCCCTTGGATTCATGCAAACAGACCATCAAGCAGGCCGTCATAAGCAAGACGAAGATGAATTAATGGAAGTACGGCTTCCACGACAAAGCTGATTTGGCATAATCTGGATCTTTACCGTTCCTCTAAATTACTAACACTAAAAAGGCAAATTATTAGAGCTGTTGTTGGCGTTGTCACGGAACATTGTCCTATCGTGAAGCACGCCAGGAGGCTTAATCTTCCGTATGACGATCTCGTAGAAGCTGTGGGGCCAGGAGGCGGAGGAGGAAAGTTTATTCCATTTTCTTTGTGGTTGTCCAGGCTTATCATAAAGAAGGAAGTCGGGAGACCTGGAGAACGTTGAGATCGGTCGACTTCAACGTTTTATTGCACGTTCAGGCTGGTTTCAGGCTTATGGTGGTAGGAATGATTTTTTCCGTGTGGCATCACAAAGGACCTAGATGTGGTCGGGTCTAAGTGTGTCATGGCTACCATGACAGCCCCTTTAAGCTAACCTAACCTAGCTGTTGAAAAAACACGGCCTTAGTAAGTTGCCATTTTTTATAAGAAGGTTTGTTACCCAAAACTACACGGTATGATAAGAAAAAACCCACTTTACAACACAACAACAATTGAGGAAGACATTGGTACCCACCACTCACCCAGGACGCCATACGCCCATAATTATGGTTATGTTTTTGTTCACGGCTAAATTTATATTTATCTCTAATAATCCCGAACATTCTGCACTGCACGGGCGCGCCATGATGTGAACCTTTTTGTTTCAATGCCCAGCTGCATCCGGACTGACCTTAAATCTAGATGACTGTGTGAAAATCCTATCGCTGCAGATACAAGAAGTGAAATGAGTAGCAATCTATAGGCA
The DNA here is from genome assembly GCA_949715475.1 of Microchrysa polita. Taxonomy (NCBI): domain Eukaryota; kingdom Metazoa; phylum Arthropoda; class Insecta; order Diptera; family Stratiomyidae; genus Microchrysa; species Microchrysa polita. Next base: position 123,472,731 of record OX454415.1, on the reverse strand, counting down.
GCTGTAACGTACCTTAATGTAGGCTAAGAAAAACCAACCACAATTCTCTGCCTCGCTCTCTCTTATATTTCCCTTCCCAATTTCTTTCCAAATATTCATGCTACTAACCAGCTTCCCCACAAATTATCCTTAGCCTTTATAAATTCATGAGACCGATAAATTTTTACGTTGAATGTATTTTCTTAAGATTTCCACATCTTGTTGTCTTCTCCACCATACTACTTTTTTCCATCCTCCATAGACTATCCAATGCATTCTAAATTCCGTTTGCGTTTACTTATAATCTCATTTTAAACCTTATGTTAATTGGCCGCCCATGTTTAAAGTGCATCATGCATAATTTATTCAGATTCATTGCATCCTTAATCTCTAATGAAATAGACGAAAACAAATTCAACGAATTAAAGCAAGGATCTTGCAGACTTTTATACTATTCGCGCGCGCGATACGATGCTGCGATGCTCCTTTTCGTCTTATGTACATACGTATATATCCCGAAGAGCACTCCATCCCACTCCAACCGGGGAGGCGACTGGCGACCATCTTAAAATTTTCGGTGCATAGAAAATCCGAAAGTTTTAAATTTTCCACCCCGGAGGAAAATTTATTTTCTTCATTAATTCTTTGTCGGCGAATAAAAGAGGAGGTTTGGGATAGTGTATTATGGGTGTTGTTTGCTCGGGTTAACGGTTGCAGTTTTTTTTTAAACATTTTGTTTTTGGGTGGAGTGTCAGATTATTATTTTTGATTTTCTTTTTCTTTTTTGTTAAAATGTTTCCAGATGATAAAGAGAGCCTGCCTGAGGTATCGGTGTAAGTGAATTTGACAGTATGGAATAGCACAGTGATTCTTCGATAGCTGCAGTTTCGGACTATATTATTATTAATTAATTGTTGGATGTTAATAATAAATACATATGTATGTACAGACTCATAATTGTATAACCCTCTAAAACGTATCGAGCGAAACAATAGATCGAACTTATGGCTCGCAAATTTGTTAAAATCCGGATATCGTTCCGTGCTTTCGTTGAATGCATGGCATGGCTGGCAACCCATACTTCATACCTTTTTGCATTCAAGTCAAGAAAAGCATTATCCTTGAAAAGTTATACGAAAATAAGTTTAATCAGTTAATTATATGTCTTCAACACCTGCTTATGCCAGCGTATCTCTCTCTCTCTCGTATCATATCCTTCCGTATCCGTTCGGCTAAAAAGATACACTTTTCTTTACCGAATGCAATTTATCGCCGCGAATACTAATAGAGTGGCAAAAGCAGGACTTTCTTACAAAACAAGCAACGATGCTGGTTTCTGGTCTGTCTCGCTATGCTAGCGACGCAAGCGGCGGCGTGTGACGGTCGCCTTCGTACTTCATATCCTCGGGATTTTGTATGTATTTTAAACAGCTCGTTTGCAAGTCAACCTAAGAAGATACAGTCAGGGTATTATTCACCTGGCTTAAATAAATTATTTATCCATTTTGAATATAATTAAAAAGCTTCGTCAAGTCGCCGATTTTATAACCTTCAGGTTCACGTTTTTCATTGGACTCTTCTCTCATATTGCATCGTTTTGCATTATTAAAGTGTAATTAATCTACGAAATTTTCAATGACAGATTGCAGGGTTTTTTGTCTAGGATTTAGAAGGTTTGAGAGAGAGAGGAAATATGTATTCATAGTTATATCCGATATGCAGTGGTTTCTCTTGTCAAATTTGGTTGCGTGTTCAAACCTTTTTTTTCATTATTGTTGAAATCTGTGTTGTTTGTCATTTGGAGCTGAAAAGCGGACGAATAAATACACAATTAGAAGAAAAATGGTTCGAAATTAGTGAAAGGAACTTTCTATAATAATAATAATTTGTTCGCTGAATGATAAGTAGCCTACGAGAGAAATGGGATCCCTGCAGAAGAAATTTGTTCTGAACGAGTGCCAATAAGATCGGGTACTGTCCATTAACACGAATAAATTTTACGAGAAGCTTGTACTTGGGAGATTCATAAACAGAAGCGCTGTGCTGAAGTCCTGGAGTTTTTAGTAACATAAACCAACGGAATTGGCTTTTGCTCTGTTTGTAACGACTAGCTGAACCACGGGGAAACTTAAACTTAAGGAGCCGAAGGCGGGGAGTCCAGACACAGAAAACAAGTAATGAAAATAGTCTAAAATAGTTTTTTAAGCAAAGCATTTCGTTATACCAGCTGTATGTTATCCTGTGTCCAAAGTAGCATCATCAGAAAAAGCCCCGGTATGGTCGACTCCATATTATGCAAAGTTTACAAGATGTTATTAACCGGGCCTTGCAAAGGGAACGTAGCGCTCGGGGCGGAACCTCGAACAATACCTCTTCTGCTAGATTTACCGTTAGAGGACGCCAAAAATTTGACTTACTGACTCAGACTCAAAAACTGGCATCGCGTACAGCCAATTGGCTACTACTTAGCATCTACACTAGCAGCCAAATGGAGACAGAAAATGACATAACCAAAATTTCATTTTGGTGATTTTTTTTCAAATTTAATTTATCGAAATCGGACTCTGCACGTTTGGATTATTACACGGCCATTCAAGAATTATTCAATTTCACACAAAAGAACGAACAAAAGTTGCAAAATTGTCACTTTAAATTTGTCAAGCGGTTGGTTGAGTTGCTATATTGAATATCAAAACTGGTCGCACACCCAAATGGCGATCAGTTTGGATGGAATGACAACAGCCATTTGGCTGCACGTGACGCCATTTGGCGACTAATCTAGATGGACTATTGGACTTCCGTTTTTTCCATCTTAAGGCCTGAATAGACCTCGGGCGGAATGAAAATGAAATTTTTGTCCGCTGCGATTTTCTCAATGAAAATGCATGCTTACTGTCGTGGAACATGTCGGTAATGATGGGGAATTCCATAAGCTACAATCCGAATATGGTTCCAAAATTTTTCTCGGCCATTTTATGTATTATTTTTCGATTCCCCCGTCATTAGGTATTTTCCACGGTGAAATGACCGGGGAATCGAAAAATAATACATAAAATGGCCGAGAAAAATTTTGGAACCATATTCGGATTGTAGCTTATGGAATTCATCATCATCACCATCATTTCCGACATGTTCCACGACAGTAAGCATGCATTTTCATTGAAAAAATCGCAGCGGACAAAAATTTCATTTTCATTCCGCCCGAAGTCTATACTGCGCTTAAAGATTGAGTGCATTCAGCGAGCACATATTGGAAAGAGCTACTGGAAACTGTTCTCTCCCCGCGTCCCACTCACCCGCTAATCGGTCCACATGCGATGTATCGAAAATTTCCCCTATTTAGCGTTGAATTGGAATGCTACATTTAGATGTGTAGCTGCTACTTGGACTGCTCGATCAACTGTCACGCACAGCTGCTCGACCATCAATACTGGAAATTGTTTATTCACAGTTCAGCAGAAAAATGTCATTTCTGAGCCAGGTTTAAGTGAACGTTATAATATTGTGCGATGAGAGTACGTATTTTGATTAAGAAAGTTGCAGTTTTAGGTTTTTTGAATTTTTGATTGCCGCAATGTCTGCGGATGTATCAGCTGATTAGAGAGAACTGACATTTCGTGTAGCAAGTCCATTCAGCGAACACAAACTTAGCAGTTTTCCAATTTCTTGTGGTGGGGATATGTAGCACATCACAATATGTGCTCGCTGAATGCACTCATTGATGCACACTTCTCAGTCATCATTGTCAGTTGACTACAATCTGTCAACTTGTATAGAAAATTACTTTGACTGTCACTGATGACTGAAAAGTGTATGGATCGACTTTATTGCGACGTTGAAAAGGTGTCTTATCCATGAGATCTCTGTTCGATTGCCAAACATAAAAGAGCTATTATCTAGCTTAATACTGATCGAACAGGTGTCAAAATTGACACTTTAAATCGCATCTTTCCATGGCTGTAACTTAACTTGACAGCAAGGGAGCAAGGGATAACTTTTCAAATTGCACGCTCGTGAATTCCCGAGCTATGGACAATTTTCGTTAAAAAAAAACAGAAAGCCGACATTTAGTGGGCTGTACCTTCCGGAAGCTAATAGATAGGATTTTGAGATTAGGAGAAAATGAGGGCGTAAGGTTGCACTACGAGTGTGCCAAATTTCAAGAACTTCGCTTAAGGGCTTTCCGAATCATTGAAAATCTCAGTTCGATACCATCCGACTAACTATAAAGAGTTTGCTGCGGCTTTTCAAGGTCATCATTTTCTTGAATGTGGTCTTGTGAAGACATAAGAACGCAGGCAGTGATAGTGCGTAGTGCTGTATTCTGACGTACTTTTATGTATGTATGTATGGCACCATCTTGTGTTGAAGAAATAATTGTCAAAAAGCGACGAACAGCTTTATAGGTTACCAGCAGTGTTTTTTGTTCGTGCCCTAAGCACTGCCGGCCTTAAGGATCATCTTATTTCTATCCAAAATTTCGATAAAATGACCCCGTTTGCACTTACTCCCCCTCTTTGGTATTTTTTTGGTCTTGGGTCATATCTTTGAATGGCTGTAACTTCTGTAGAGAGACAGCTAGGACTGCCAAACTTTCAGCAAAGGGTGAACCGCGATATCCTCTACATCCGCCAAATCATTTCAGCCCTATCACATGTTTGACTGGCTGTAACTTCTGAACAGAGACAGCCAGGACTGTAAAATGTTCAGCAAAATTTGAACCGCATCATCCTCTACATCTGACAATTCATTTCAGCCCTAACCAAAATTTTAGTAAAAATGACCCCGTTTGCGCTTACTCCGCATTTTGGTATTTTTTTTTGGCTTTGGTCACATCTTTGAACGACTGTAACTTCTGAACAAAGACAACTATATAACTGTCAAATTTTCAGCAAAATGTGAACCGCAACATGCTCTACATCCGCCAATTGATTTGTGCCCTATCCAAAATTTTCAAAAAAATGACCCCGTTTGCGATTAATGGGGAAGGGGGGTGTAAGGCTGTAACTTCTGAACAGAGATAACGAATCTGAGGTCGTCTGGAAATATTAAAAAGGATCCCAAATGAAAGGACATGACAGAAACTTGTGAAGTTAAATATGGAAATTACATCAAAAACATAACAGTGCAAATTCATAAAAAAAAATTCGGGAGTAGCCCAATCTACTTTTGAAGATAACTTGTGGCGTTCTGAAATTTAATTCTAAATGCAATTTTTGAGCAATTTCTCTCTCTCTCTCTCTCTCTCTGCAGAAAAGACATGAAAATTTCATTTTTCGCAATGTTCTTTATATTTCAGTCAACATTATATGGATTTGCGGGTAAATTAGCAGCCACATTCTTGCATACCCCATTCTTCGATTTAACGAAGAACATTTGATACTGTTGAATGCCCATCCAAAAGAGTCCTAGAGGAAATTTATCATCGACACGATGGCACACAACCGAAACAAACATAAACCTAAGCCTTACATTTTGGACAGACACTTGGACGGACGGGCCGACCTACCGAACGAACCAACTTCATACATGTTACACATATACCTCAGAGGTAAGAGAACATTGAGCTTAACATACGCTGTCCATTTCCCAGCTTTAACATCCGAAAGGTGGCCACCACCGCCTATACGACTATATTTAGTCACCATCATCATCGTCGTCGTTCTCGTGATCCTTGTAGACCATATGCGGCAAGGTATCGCCCAGGCTATATGAACCTGGCAGGCGGATACCGGACGACTTCATACACGACCATATATTTAAAGTCCTTGTTCAACAACTATACCATAAATTACCGATAGTAATTTCAAAGTTGTGTTCAGGTCGTTTGTTAGTTGCTCCCTCGGGGTCTCAAAAGAGGATGCTGGGTGTGTGTTAACTTGAAGGTGTTTTATACCATTGTCGGGAGCCCGATCCGAAATTTAAATAGACATGTATCAATGGTACGGAAACGGAGGAGCAACTGGCACGGGACATTCTAGTCCCTGTCTGTTACAAGGCTTCTTGCATTTCGTTACACGACTTACACGTGAAATATCCTTCGACATATATCTAAATTCCGACAACTTGATGCAACTTTTTTTCTTGTTACCGTCACACTTTTGGGAACGAAAGTATATTATCGTTTCACACTATGCAGCTGTCGGAGTAGAAATGGAAGTTGTGTGAAGTTGCATTAATGCATGGAACTTAGGTGATTTGAATGCATACGAGATTCCAACGAGTATCCAAGTATGTACATGTTCAGCGAATCGTGTCGTCCGGGAATTCAAAGAAGAAATTGAGTCTTTGACAGTGAAGCCACGTCGTCACACTGAAATATTTAGTTTTGTTCAATTGCTGGATTGATAAATTTACTTCAAAAGGAAGGGCTGGATCTTAAAATGCAAGATCAAGCGCAATAGAAAGATTTAGTAATTGAATATGCACTAAGAAAGAAGCTAAGTATAGGGTGTAGCGAGGGATTTGACTAAAGCTTATGCATAACCTGTTCAGGCACTAAGTCAGGACCTCAGACTGTCGCCCCACTTTGAATATATAGAAAGTAACTTCCCACTTACTTACCCTAAAGCCTGCACTATGCACTTAATAATAATAACAAATCCAAGGTTTCAACAAAATGACTAATATCCTCGTCACAAAATTAACTTAGTTTCGTTCGTTCTATTAAAATTAGTTATTTGTTTTAACTACTGTGCTGAATAAACTATACAAAAACATGTTGAGCTTCAGTAGAAATCCTTATTGCGTTAAATAAACAGTGCAAACCAAAAACCAGAACTGGTAAAAAGCTAAAGTACCTGAGATTACCAGCATGACATTCAGTTTCAGCATGATGCCATCATGTACCATACCATACGCTAAGTAAGCAAGAATAAGTTCCACTTTTTGGTTACGGTATCGTGCTAAGTGCTAAGGATGAAGTTGTGTTCATGATTGAAGTTTACCCTCAATATCTCATACTCATATAAGCTCATCATAACCGTTTTCTAACGAAGAAAGTGCTAAACATACACATACTCACCTGAAAAGTCTTGCATAAAGAAATCCAAGAAACGACAAGGACGCGCCGCATTCCAACAGGACTTTCATAATTTTCTGCTTGTTTTAGTCCATATCGAAAAGTTTGCTGATGAAATTGCACAAGTTTGGAAAACAAATACGTACGAACGGCAGGGACTATGGAGTTTTTATGTGAAGTGAAGTGCGTTTCATGAGAAGATATGTAAGCTTTTATTAGCTTATGTGGAATCATTTACATTTTCGATGATTATCACAGATATTATACCGTGGAAATACGTTTGTACATGCTCTAAGGCAGGGGTGTCAAACTCCAAACCTGGGCCGGGCCAATTGTTCAGGATTAAGCGGGCCGCAGGATCATAATTTGGTTGATGGATCAGTAGACACTATCTGTAAATTAATTTCCGCCAAATATTGGTCAGCTGATCAGAACATTACCAGAAACATTCAGGAAACTCAAAATAACCTTGGCAGCCGAAATACTTAGCTGACATAAATTAGGTTCGGACAGAATGGTGGCTGAAAATAGAATTTTTTTTTGTGATGTGGTTTGAAACAACGGAACGATCAACCAGTAAAGCTTAAAAACCCGAAAGACAAAAAATTGATAATGAGCTGAAATTGTTATGTTTACGGAAATTCACCTTCAGGTCATATACTCATAAGATACAGGATTTCGGGGTCGATTTCAAGAAGGGTTTTACATTTTTTTCTGTAATAACCGTCGTCAGCAAATTGTTTGTAGAATAGAGAGGAAGAGTTTTTAGAATCCATAATTAAATCTTGCGAAGGCAACCGTCTTCTTGACGAGTTTTCGTAAGAGACTTTAGTTCAACAAGTACATTTTTTTTCTTTCTATGGTTTGGTTCTGATATGCATTGTGTTTTCTTCGACCTGGCCGCGAACCGCACAAAACTGTGAGGAGGGCCGCATACAGACCGCGGGCAGCGAGTTTGACATGCCTGCTCTCAGGGCTGTATCAAATTTTATTAGGAAAATAATAAATCGGCTGGATTGGCTGTTGATAACTATGTTGATCGAATGGAGATTTACAGGATTTTTGAGGAAATTGTGCGTTTCGATTTTGGCGTATCTGGCGCCCGTCCCGTATGTTAGTGTTAATGCAAAGACTTGAACACAGCTAGGCTACAATATAATATCTAGGCTACAATATTCAGTGTGTTTTTTTGGTTATTCCGTGTAGGTATGGGTAACGAAACTTCATGTAAAAAATGTTAGCTGATCCACCGTCGATAATATGAAGTTTCGTTACCCAAACCTACACGGGATAACCAAAAAACGTACCTATTGTATCTATTGCAGTTACAAACTTTCAGGGATACTCATAACGTATTTTCAATGTAGGCGTGTTTTTAGCTTTCTATAATTGGTTCAACAATTCCAACTGGTTTTATTTCATCTTCCTTTGGTATTATCGTTAAAAGAAGTAGTTTCTGGTCCATCGACTTTATAAGAAATGATTCGACGCAAGAACCTTTAAAAGAAGAATTTCTACGTGTAGAAAGTGTTTCCTAAATAGGTTTTTACAGCATATTCTTCACAAACCGTTGTGAGTTTCTCAAACCCCAAAACGATTCACTGGTCAAGGTAGGTACATACTATGTTCATCGAGTGAAAAATTTTCTTTCACGACTTTATTTTTATTCGATTAATTTAACATAATATACCACCTCACCCTGGGAATTTTTTGCGGCCGAAAAGGATATTAACAATTCAATTCGATTTAACTTTCACCAACATTGTGATAGTATTTGATTGGATTTAACGTGAAACGGCGATGTTAGTACTGTGTGTCAGTACTCTCTCGATATGTCTTCTTCCTTGCCTCGTTCTTTATACCACTCCATGGCTTCGCATTGCTCGCCTTGCGAAATATGTTTATTGTGAAAATTATCTATTGAAATGGAAAATAATACATAAAATTCCAAAAAAAATGTGGAACCACTTCCGTTATATGTTATATGTTATATGTTATATGTTATATGTTATATGTTATATGTTATATGCTAATGTTATATGTTATATGTTATATGCTATATGTTATATGTTATATGTTATATGTTATATGTTATATGTTATATGTTATATGTTATATGTTATATGTTATATGTTATATGTTATATGTTATATGTTATATGTTATATGTTATATGTTATATGTTATATGTTATATGTTATATGTTATATGTTATATGTTATATGTTATATGTTATATGTTATATGTTATATGTTATATGTTATATGTTATATGTTATATGTTATATGTTATATGTTATATGTTATATGTTATATGTTATATGTTATATGTTATATGTTATATGTTATATGTTATATGTTATATGTTATATGTTATATGTTATATGTTATATGTTATATGTTATATGTTATATGTTATATGTTATATGTTATATGTTATATGTTATATGTTATATGTTATATGTTATATGTTATATGTTATATGTTATATGTTATATGTTATATGTTATATGTTATATGTTATATGTTATATGTTATATGTTATATGTTATATGTTATATGTTATATGTTATATGTTATATGTTATATGTTATATGTTATATGTTATATGTTATATGTTATATGTTATATGTTATATGTTATATGTTATATGTTATATGTTATATGTTATATGTTATATGTTATATGTTATATGTTATATGTTATATGTTATATGTTATATGTTATATGTTATATGTTATATGTTATATGTTATATGTTATATGTTATATGTTATATGTTATATGTTATATGTTATATGTTATATGTTATATGTTATATGTTATATGTTATATGTTATATGTTATATGTTATATGTTATATGTTATATGTTATATGTTATATGTTATATGTTATATGTTTTATGTTTTATGTTATATGTTATATGTTATATGTTATATTTATTTATTTATTTATTTATATGTTGTATGTTAGAAGCGCCACAGACCCTCCGATCGATTGGCGAGATTTTTTGAATGTGAGATAAACCGGAAGGTGTATGCGACCATCGGATTCAATTTTTTGATTTGACGTGTGGAAAGTATCAAAGACAGCATCAAGGGGGTCGCAGAAGAGGTCGTGGGCTATAAAGGCCGGCGCAGACGAACAGACTGGTTCGACGACGAATGCAGGGCCTCGATTGAGGCGAAAAATGAAGCCTATCGCCAATACACACAACGTGCATCCCGAGCCAAGAAAGAAAAATACAACGAACTTCGGCGAGTATCTAATAGGTTAAATAGACGTAAGAAACGCAAACATTTTGACGAGCAGTTACAGCAAATAAACCAAAGATTAGCCAGTAAGAACATTAGACAGGCGTACAAACTTATAAATTTTGAAGAGCTCCTCAATGCACCATCAACATCCCCCGCGGAGCCAGCTCTTGAGCAGTTAGCCGAACCAGGCCCTCCCGTTCTACCCCCAACAGTAGAGGAGGTGAGCCTTGCCATACAGTCGCTTCAAAATAATAAAGCGCCCGGCGCTGACGAGATCCCAGCAGAACTGCTGAAGCATGGTGGAACGTGCCTGACCAACGCTATACATGTGCTACTGCTGAAAATATGGAACGACGAGGAAATCCCCGAAGATTGGCGCAAAAGCATTATCTGCCCAATCCACAAAAAGGGTGACAAGCTGAAGTGTGAGAATTACAGGGGCATATCATTAGTTTGTACGGCCTATAAGATATTATCTAAAATTCTTGAAAAGAGAATTAATCCGTACGCAGAACGAATCATTGGCGAGTATCAAGGCGGCTTCAGACCTGGTCGCTCAACGACCGATCAGCTTTTTACAGTGAAGCTACTACTCCAAAAGTGCTGGGAATATAACATCGACTTGGTATACGTCGACTTCAAGCAGGCATACGACAGTATCGATCGAAGTGTACTGTACAACATTATGCTGAATTTTGGTATACCGGCAAAGTTAGTGCGACTCACAAGGATGACGATGACTAATACCGTCTCGCAGGTCAGAGTGCAGAATCGACTCACTGACCTATTTGAAACTCGTACTGGACTCAAGCAGGGCGACGGGCTGGCGCCGACGCTCTTCAACCTTGCTTTGGAGTATGTAATTCGAGCCATGAATATGGACAGCAGCGGAACGCTACTCATCAAGTCGACTCAATTAGTAGCGTACGCCGACGATATCAACATCATATCTCGAAGGTTGGGTGATGCAGAAAGCCTTCTGCATAACCTCAATAACGCCGCAAAGGATGTTGGACTACATATCAACGAAAGCAAAACAAAGGCCATGATGCAATCGAAAACAAGGACGCCAGAAAATTCAAGCATCACAGTGGGGGACCTTAATATCGAGTATGTAGACAACTTCAACTATCTGGGTTGTAACTTATCAAAGGACGCCAACGAAACCGACGAAATTAAGCGACGTATACAACTAGCCAATAAGACATATTTCTCGGTCCTCCCTATAATTAATTCGAAACTTGCGTACAGGAACACGAAGCTCCGCGTGTACAAAACGATCATCCGACCCGTGCTATGTTATGGCTGCGAAACATGGACCCTCACCCAAGCCTCCGAAATTTTGCTAGACTGATTCGAACGAAAGGTCCTTCGGCGAATTTTCGGGGGCCGTTCGCGACCGAGACCAATGGCGTATCCGGTACAACCATGAGTTGTATCAATTGTACTATGAGCTGGAAGTATCGAAAATCGTGAAGCTTCAACGTTTGCAATGGGCGGGGCATGTACAACGGATGGACGATATTCGCATGCCAAAGAAAGTGATGAACGCACAACGAATTGACGGAGCGAGGTTGCGTGGACGACCGAGAGCTCGCTGGGAGAACTCCGTAGGTGAAGACGCCCACCAGCTGCTGGGCTTCCGAAACTGGAGGACAAGGTCACGTAACCGCGACAATTGGAGGTCAACGATTCAGGCGGCCAAGGCCCGACGTCGGGCTATCGTGCCACATTGATGATGATGTGGAAAGTATTGCCATGCAATTTTCAGTACAAGCTGTCATGACAATCATGTGTTATCAGTGGCTGATTTTTTGACATAAACCTGTGGTCGTTCTTCATGTAGTGGCTGTGGCGGTCATTCTCCATCAAAAGTAGCAATGGATGTCCATCTTCCATCGCTAAAAATGGTATAATTTTCGCTATTTTGTGTTGTGTCTTGTGGACCGTGAGACTGTCAATTTCAGATTGCCCGATAAATTGCCTAGTGTGTGTGCTGTACGGGTGGCAGATCGATTGTGGGCAATCGATTGACCAATAAATCGCTAGGTATGTGGCGCCCTTTATATGTTATATGAAAAGCTCGGATTCTCGTGCAATTTTGCACGTTAATGCCCGAAATTGCACTTTTGGGGGTATATTCAACGAAATTGCTCGTTTTAAGGTTTTTGCTTGATTTTTGCATGAAAACGAACATTTACATTTTTAACCCTGTTTCATAACAATTTTTCTCAGAAATTATGCAATTTCCAGAATTTTTCGGTAGACAAAGTAGAGTATCAAAGTATAGAAAAAGAAAACACATGTGGAAATACTTTTTACTTTTTAGAGCAAGTCTTCTTAAATTGTTTTAAATGCTTTCCTGCGTCCACTGCTCCGAAGCCTAACCTGCTAAAAGCATAAAAAATTACTTTTTTCATATTGCACGGAAAATGCACAGTCGGGCATTTATATTGCACGATTTTACACGTTTCTGGATTTTGACTGTACGTTTTTAATTTTTTACTGCTCGAAAATTATATGTTATATGGGGGGGTTTGGTTTTTGTTTTTCGGGATTATCTAGGCATTCCATCAAATTCTGAGTCTCCGATATACTTTATTAGGACCATAAGAGGATCATGTGTAACAAATTCCATAAAAATCTAAATTGCATCTAAATTGTTCTTTTGTGAGTCGTTTAGTTATTGTAGTGGTTAGTGCGCTTTTCCTCGAAGCAGAAGCTCGTGGGTTCGCATCCTGCTGAGCTTTAACATTTCGTTAAAAAATGTCACTTCCTAGGTAAAATGTTGGACTGTCGCGCCATGCCAGTTGTTCATTTGTTGATGTTCACATGTATACCTACACTACGCAAGATAAAGAAGTTGATTCCTTCGAATCGGGTCCCCTTTACATGCATTCGCTGAAACTACACGTACTTACAAGAATAATTGCCTAGAGACTATCAAGCTCCTCAACTCTATGCAAATTCCTTCAGACAACGCATGTAAACGAACAATGTGCACTCTGGGATTTTCGTATTATTTTAGATTAACTCGATTTCGCCTTTTAAATTCCGATTCTCCATAAATCTTGCTTAGTGTTAAATATTCCATATAGATATGCATGCCCCCATCCATATGTAGTAGAAAAAAATACTCGAACTGTTCTTCTTAATCGAATTCCATCGACCCCTTGAATAAACTCTGTACAAAGCTCCCGAATGAAGAATACTATGTACAGAGAAAACAGATAGATAAGAAGACGAGAAAAAAAGGACAAAATGGAATATTTTTGTCGATAGCTGTCCGGATTCTTCTCATTCTCTCCTGAATGTGATGACAATAGTAGTATACGTTCCCGATACCTTATCCTTTCTTAATGGTATTTACACAGTCGCTTAGTGCTGTTTATATGCACGTGATTTAGCTATTGTACAGCGAGTACAGAATATACGCTCTCTTCTTGTTCGTTCGTCCAGGATAGGGGTGTCAAACTCAAAACCTGGCTCGGGCCAAATAAGACTCTCCTCAGGTTTAGGTGGGCCGCAGTTGGAAAATTTTAAAAACTTTTATGTAATCGTGCTATAGTTGATTACAGAATTTTTCTTTTAAAATATGGTAGAGAGTCGGGATCGCTATAGCGGCTTCGGGATTATCCGTGAAAACTTCCTCCTTTCGAAAATGTACTTCAAGAGCATTAGAAAATTAAAACAAGAGGCGAAAACGTGAAAATATGATTGATCTTCAAGTAACCACTTTTTGTTAACCCTAGAGAGATAATCATATTTTTTACCCCTGAAAAGATAATCATACGTCGATTCGACGTGTTGCTAGTTAACATCCTTATAACTTCTTTGTTAAGAGTAACATGTTAAAAGGTAGATATATAATCATTTGTATTTAATATTAATCTGTTAAACTCATGGTTTCGCAAAATTATCATTTGTTTGTGTATATAATATTAATTTTAAAAAAGTGGTCCTAGGAGAAAGTGGGCTGGCTTTTCAATAGATTAAAATAAAGGATATCTTTATCGGAACAGGCTTTTAGTGGTTATATCGAAGTAAATACACATCTACATTATGAAGATTTATAAAAATGTCAATTCGGGGCAATTAAAATATTTTTCAGTACAAATTTGTTCTACAGTTTTTACTGACATTAAAGATAATCATACGTCGATTCGACGTATATTTGACTTATGACCCCCCACTATCTTAGGCTGTGTGGCACCCAAGCCAATAATTTTGCCACGTAATTACGCCGACAGACATGAATTGAGTTAAATCTTGGAACCAACAAATTATGAAGCTTCACTTATGAGATATAATAAAAAGAAAAATTTCTGTACGTCGATTCGACGTAGATTATCTCTCTATGGTTAATTACATGTTTTGCGCCAAATTTTGGACAGATGATTAAAAAAAATTTAGCACCAGTCGTTCAGGTCGCCCAAAATAACATTGGGAGGCAAAATAGTCAGAATAAATTAATTTCAGCAGAAAGGTGGCTACAAGAAACAAAAAATTGTTTGTTATACGGTTTTAAACAAACTCAAGCATCAATACAGCTTGATATACGTAAGTTTAGGTATAAAAATCAGGCACTTGGGCTCTAATTATTATGTTGGAATTTCACATCCAGGTGATTTAATCAACAAATTCCAAGATTTCCTTAGTTTTTAAAACTTTCAATTCATGGTGGTAAAGCCCACCAATTTTTGATTAACTGCATTTCGGGACAGAACAGTTTAATGAAGAGTAGTATTGTCCTGTACAAAAAAGATGAGCTGTCTTATAAAATCCAAGCCTCAAATTGTTAGTATTTGGAGAAAAAATTCTAAAATAATCGTTCATCCATCTTCAATCCACTGACGAGTTTTAGTAATTTTTGTAGACTTGAGTTCAACGGCTGGATTTGCTCACCTTACCAATTTCACCATTTTTGTGTTGATACAGATTGTGCTGCTTCGACATGGCCGCGGGCCGCATAGAACTTCTTGGAGGGCCGCATGCGGCCCGCGGGCCGCGAGTTTGACACGTCTGGTCCAGGACATTCATTTCGACTGTACAGAAAGATGCTCCGGCCGGCGGCGCGGCTGCCGTTAGAATGCTCTGTGCAGAGCGTTGAATTTTTTGGACGAATGTGTGTAGTTAGTATTGTTGACTAAGTTGTGAAGTGAAGCATAGTAAAGTAATACAGTATAGACGAAAAGAAGATGGTAAAAACGTCTTAGGGAAATCATGTTTTCGTTATCTCAGAGACAGGATTCTTGTAACCATATTCCATAGTCCATAGATTCGACTTTACTATTAAACTTTTCATGTTTACGAACTGATAAATGAAAAGAGACGTGAACGGACGACAGCGATACGGATGAAAAAATAGGAGGGTTTTCGATGGTGTAAATAAAAGCATTCTTTCGATAGTATTATGGTGGTTTCACCATAATGGAAACGCTTTAAAATTTATGCAATCTATACTTGTATGATTATTGTGGTTAAATTTTATGGATCACCAAAAATAATCACTGGAATCATTTTGGAAAACAATTGTATAAATCTCCTTTAAAAACTAAAACTATACGATACGTAAATGTTCTATCCTTTTTCTGACAAGAAAAACTTCTGAATTCCCATTGGAATACCATTATGCTTGCTAAAATTCTTCAAGTAAAGTATTACGTGACAGCTAATCTACTAGAATAAATGAGAACAAGTGAATACCCACTGCTAATCTTGGCAATGTTTAAACAAAAGGAATAATTTATTCTTTTGAGAACAAAAATAAAATAAAAAAACATTTACCATAAAGGAAAATCATTCATCTTCTGATTGAAATTCTTCGCTATAAGGTTTCTTTTTCCCATTCAGCCTAGAAAAGTAATTGTACTTGTAGCCGTACGCAAACCATAAGCTTCTTCCTGGGCATAGCCATAGAGGTATTTCTTCGCCTTAAAACCATTTTCAGTTGCTTCATATTCTCGTATAATGCTACTATGAGAATGTTTTTTATTCGATATCTTTCCGCCAAAATAGACAAACATTAGTATTGCCTTTTATATTGTGAAAAGGACGACGACGGCCAAACAATGGTGTAAAGAGCTGAAAGAAAATGAGAAAATGAGTTGCGAACAGCAGCGGCAACAGAGAGTGGAATTGAAATCCGAGCAACAACACAAAGCGCGCAGTCAGAAACATCGTGAAGAAAATTGAAAAAAAAAACTGGAAAATAAAATAAACGTGCGCTCGACTGTATCCAGTTGCTGGCAATCTCTCGCTCCTCTCTTCGTGAATGAATGACTCTGGGAAATTGCAATCAGTAAATGCGAAAATTTTCTCTACACGAGAAAAATCACAAAACATTGCTTTCCGATTCCCGATAGATTGAGAGGGCGTGGGCTAGGATCTACATTGATGCTGGGGCTATTGGACACTAGTTCCGATTAAATCGGACAACAATAGCGACGTTTTTTTCGTATCGCGTGTAAGTCTGACTCGAAAAAAACGATCGCGGGTAACATCCCGGTTAAGACCAAACAGCTGACATTTGACAGTTTTTGTGTATCAATGGGTGAGGTTATAAAGCACAACGTTCGCGTAACGTTTCGCGTTTTCCGAAACGTTTCCTATTGTGTTCTGTAAACGCATAGATCCGGATCAGACTTGGTGTTCCCATCGCCATCTCTCGGAAACTGACAAATGTGACAATTGACACATCACAGCTGATACGTTTTGCTCGAAAATTAAAATTTTCAGTTTTAAACGAGATGCAGTTACATTTTTTTTTGATTATAAATAGTTTAATAAATAAATGAGGGCGGAAATGCACGGTTCGACGGCAGATTGTAAATTTCTGCCAATCAATCAAGCTATGCCTCGCAAGGGGGCGCTTAGAGGATCTGTTTGTAGGGAGAAGTTTCTGATCCGTAACGGCCGGTTGATTTGAAACGTTGCGCGAAACGTTGCGCAACGTTGTGTTTTATAACCTCACCCTTTGACTCGCTTTCGTCGGCTTATTTTTTAGATGTGGTGGATTTTATCACAAAAGATGATTATTTCTTTGCAAAATCTTTTCTCGTGATTAGAAAAACTCTCACATTTGGTTTGAAAAAACAAATTCCCTCATATTTCCCCTATGTGTCCGCCATCTACATTTGAGCTCTATCCCGTGTAGGGTAGTTGCACGGGTTAGCTTTACCTGGGTAAGTGTCATTTTTTTTATATGAAGTTCTACCCAAACCTGCACGGGATAAACACAATAAAACGTCCCTAATAAGTTCTAGTAGAGTTATCATTGCAAACTATAAATTGGAAATTAAGGGTAACCGTACATGTAGTCTTCCAACTTCAGCTACTCGCTCTTAAAAACTTCCGCTAATAAAGCAAACGTTTTAATTTTCGCTATTAACTGGATTTTGTATGATTCGATCTCAAGGGCCAACAAAGCCAACACCATTGACTTGGTCATATATGCCTCTTGCGCCACGTAATCAAGTGAATCTGTAGAAACGCACATTACTCAGTCAAAATCTATAAATTGCTTGCATTTAAAGTGTCCTACGCAAATGGTTTTTATTTTTATGGTAGGCCACGTAATGTTTTTATCGATGTTTTTTTTTTGATATTTAACAATTTTTTTCAGAAGTGGTAAACCTAATTTTGAATGGGTAGTTTCTACGGTAGCCTTATGGCGTAGTGTTCCGATTCAATCTGTTCCCTTAGCTAAAATGATTGGACCCGAATCAACTTCTTAGTGAAGATTGTAGGTATACTGAAACAAAGTATCAATTTTTTGATGAATGAAATGAAAAAGCCCAAAATTGTAGTGTAACCAATATATTTCGGGCAACAGCCCATCTTCAGGGTTTAGTTTTCAATTAATATTCAAAAAGTGGACAAATTACAGAAGTTGTGACAATGATGGAAGACAAAGAACTGACAAAAAAAGGGAGTTTTAGGCTTATCTATATTAGTTAGTATAGTTCGTACTCATGGAAATGATTATTTTCAATCTTTTAGTGTTTTAAAATGTTAAAATATTTATTTATATTATTATTTTTGATACCTTTAAGTTTTAAGAAAAATTTATTTTGAATGGTTCAGAATATAATTTTTTTATTGAGTTTTCTATTTATTGTATTTAATATTTATGGAAATTTTAGTATAAATATTAGTTACTTTTTAGGCTGTGATACTATATCTTGAGGTTTAATTGTTTTAAGAATATGAATTAGTTCATTAATAATTATAGCTAGAGGTATAGTTGTTAATAAAGATAATTATAGAGGATTTTTTTTATTTAATTTAGTTTGTCTAAACCCTGAAGATGGGCTGTTGCCCGAAATATATTGGTTAGACTACAATTTTGGGCTTTTTCATTTGGGTTCAGCTATCGAGACAACACAACACGACTTCGAACAAAGTCTCAATATTTATATTTTTAGAAGAAGTGAAGCTAATGTGTGACTGCATTTTTCTATTTATGATTTATGGATAGCCCAACGAGATTTTGTTTCACAAACAAACCATTCTACAATGTCTGACTCCTCCTAATCGAAAATCAAAACAAAAGAAAGAATTCACTCACCCAAAGCCCACTTAATTTATCCACGATCAGAGTTCTATAGAGCTATTGAGAGGCAAAAATGTTCGATTAACCGATTGACTATGGGTTTGTGTAGGTATAACTGATGATTGCTATTCCACACGTCTGGCGTTTCTTCACGTTCCTTATTTTTGCACTCAGTTAGTATAGAGAAATGTCGATCCTACGTAAATACTTATTTATGTGCATACTATATCCGCGTCTGCTTCTAACATTTTGCACTAGTCCCATACTCACTGGCGATTTTAGGATGACTATCTATACCCATTCCACGTTTATAGTTCCTTCCCAGAGACAGAGAGGTACAGACAGAGCAAACGCTTAACTCTGATAAGTTGATACTTATAATAGAGATATTTCAAGGATATTCCATAGTACGAGACTAATTCGACCAATATTCTCGGCAAACAATGTGCAAGGATGCACAAAATTGAGATTTGTATTCTACCGGGAATGCTAGTACACTAATGGAATTAGCTGACTTGATATTTTATCGCGACAGTCATACAAGTTGGATTTCAATAAGTTTAGCAGAAAGGTTTCGTTAACTTGCAGTACAATCGAAGGAAAAGAGATATTGTACGGGGACATCGAGTTCTGTATACTGTATGGTGGGTTGGTCTTGGTAAGTTTAAATTCTAAAATATTTACTGGGTAGTTATACTTAAAAGTTTGTACACACAGAAAAAAATCATCACTTACATTTGAAGTGAAGCATTAAAAACAAAAAAAAACAAAAACATCAATAAATCATTTTAAAAACAAATAGTTTTATATTAAATTTAATAGGATTCACTTTAATGATCTGTTAAAAATTGACTGAAATATCGATTTAAGTATCTTCAACTTTGTTTTAAAGTTGTTTCATTTTGAAGGCTGTGTCCGTCACATGTACATAAGCCGCTATTTTGTTCAGTGCTAGTAATCTCAGATAGCTTAGGTGTAGGAAGTAGGATTACGAAGCGATAGGTACCCGGTTCGATTTCCAGTAGAAGCAAAGCGAAAAAATAAAGTTTTTAAAAAGTATAAAAAAAAAAATAAAAAATATAAGTATAAAAAAAAATAAAAAAATAGAAATCTTTCAATTAAAACATTTTAATTTAAAAGTGAAATCACTTTTAAAATAAAGCGAAATCTCTTTGAAAATAAAATGATATTCCCTTTTAATTTGACATGCAGCAATTTTAGAAGTATGTACAAGAATCAGTTTAATATTTCCACTATTGAATGAAACATTTTTGAATTAAACGTAAACGTATATGGAGCCAAATCATGTTTGAAAATTTTTGAATCGTAGCTATTATTTTTGATTTTATAACGATTTTTTTCTGAGTCAGTTTTAATAGACGAAAAGTGTGAACATTTCAAATCGACAACGAACAGAATACTCCCCACAGGGGATTTTGCTGGAAATTTGTGCGTAGCCAAGAAGAGGCAGGCAATTTTTTTTTACTGCTACACTATACTTCATAAGAAATCGCTGCACTACGTTGCTCGAGAACGTAAAAATGCGGGTTTGGGTTAGTATTTCACAACAATTTCCAGATTCATCATCATTAATGTGGCACGATAGCCCGACGTCGGGCCTTGGGCGCCTGAATCGTTGACCTCCAATTGTCGCGGTTACGTGACCTTGTCCTCCAGTTTCGGAAGCCCAGCAGCTGGTGGGCGTCTTCACCTACGGAGTTCTCCCAGCGAGCTCTCGGTCGTCCACGCAACCTCGCTCCGTCAATTCGTTGTGCGTTCATGACTTTCTTTGGCATGCGATTGTCGTCCATCCGTTGTACATGCCCCGCCCATTGCAGACGTTGAAGCTTCACGATTTTCGATACTTCCAGCTCATCGTACAATTGATACAACTCATGGTTGTATCGGATACGCCATTGATCTCGCTCACGAACGGCCCCGAAAATTCGCCGAAGGACCTTTCGTTCGAATCGGTCTACCAACATTTCGGAGGCTTGGGTAAGGGTCCATGTTTCGCAGCCATAACATAGCACGGGTCGGATGATCGTTTTGTACACGCGGAGCTTCGTGTTCCTGTGCGCAAGTTTCGAATTAATTATAGGGAGGACCGAGAAATATGTCTTATTGGCTAGTTGTATCCGTCGCTTAATTTCGTCGGTTTCGTTGGCGTCCTTTGATAAGTTACAACCCAGATAGTTGAAGTTGTCTACATACTCGATATTAAGGTCCCCCACTGTGATGCTTGAATTTGCTGGCGTCCTTGTTTTCGATTGCATCATGGCCTTTGTTTTGCTTTCGTTGATATGTAGTCCAACTTCCTTTGCGGCATTATTGAGGTTATGCAGAAGGGTTTCTGCATCACCCAACCTTCGAGACATGATGTTGATATCGTCGGCGTACACTACCAATTGAGTCGACTTGATGAGTAGCGTTCCGCTGCTGTCCATATTCATGGCTCGAATTACATACTCCAAAGCCAGGTTGAAGAGCGCCGGCGCCAGCCCGTCGCCCTGCTTGAGTCCAGTACGAGTTTCAAATAGGTCAGTGAGTCGATTCTGCACTTTGACCTGCGAGACGGTATTAGTCATCGTCATCCTTGTGAGTCGCACTAACTTTGCCGGTATACCAAAATTCAGCATAATGTTGTACAGTACACTACGGTCGATACTGTCGTATGCCTGCTTGAAGTCGACAAAGATTTGGTATACGTCGATGTTATATTCCCAGCACTTTTGGAGTAGTAGCTTCACTGTGTAAAGCTGATCGGCCGTTGGCAAGACTCACCTCCTCTACTGCTGGGGTAGAACGGGAGGGCCTGGTTCGGCTAACTGCTCAAGAGCTAGCTCCGCGGGAGATGTTGATGATGCATTGAGGAGCTCTTGAAAATGCGAGGCCCATCGTTTGTTGACGCTTTCGATGTCGCTGATGATGTTACCACCCTTGTCCTTACATAGGCTTGTCCTGGGTTTGATATCCGTTCTTGACATTATTTATAAGTTTGTACGCCTGTCTAGTGTTCTTACTGGCTAATCTTTGGTTTATTTGCTGTAACTGCTCGTCAAAATGTTTGCGTTTCTTACGTCTAATTAACTTATTAGATACTCGCCGAAGCTCGCTATATCTTTCTTTCTTGGCTCGGGATGCGCGTTGTGTGTATTGACGATAGGGTTCATTTTTCGCCTCAATCGAGGCCCTGCATTCGTCGTCGAACCAGTCTGCTCGTCTGCGCCGGCCTTTATAGCCCACGACCTCTTCTGCGACCCCCTTGATGCTGTCTTTGAGCTCCTCCCAGAACTCATGGATGCCTAGATTATTGATGTTGTAGTGTGCTGTAGTATACGCAGCCGCCGTGGCATCATCAATCAAATTGTCAACCTCGAAGATCTTGGCAGGGTTGATTCTCATTAGGTGCACCGAAGAGATTCTGCACCTGTAGGTCGTCTTCACCAAATAGTGATCGGTGTCGCAGTTGGCTCCTCAATAGGATCGAACATCTAGGACATTAGAAGCCCATCTCTTGCTGATCAGTACGTGGCCGATCTGGTTCACGGTGCATTCATCTGGAGACTTCCAGGTCTGCTTATGGATTCGTCAATGAGGGAAGCATGTAGAGCTTATGACCAAATTTCTGCCGCTCGCGAAGTCGACAATTCGCTGACCGTTGTTGTTGTTTTCGTTGTGGAGGCTATGACCACCAGTAGTTCCCCTATGCCAGCTTTCGTTTCCGACTTTAGCGCTAAAGTCTCCTAGCAGCAGCTTGACGTCGTTTGATGGAAGTGAGTCGAAGAGTGTTTCTAGGTCGTTGTAGAACTCGTCCTTAATCGCGTCTTCTTTTACATCTGTAGGGGCATGCGCATTAATGAACCAGAGATTAGCGAAACGGGTCTTAATGCGGATCGCACATAGCCGCTCGTTGATGGGTTTGAAGCCGATAACGTGGTCCTTGAGCTGCTTATTCACGATGAAAGCTACTTTAAACTCCTTGTTGCCCTCCTCTTTACCACTCGTAAAAATAGTGTGCGAATTGAGGTCGTTAATCTCGCTTTTGAGACATTTAGTTTCCTGGATTACAACTATGCTCAGCTTGTATTGTTCTACCTGATCCAGGAGGGCCCTTAAGGCCCCCGGTCTATTCAGGGAGCGTACATTCCAGGATCCGAAAGAGTAATCAGTTGTGCGTTTGCGGGGTCGTCGTTGTTTTGTATCCGTCCAATCCGAGGCTTTTGTTTCAGGTTTCTTGACTTGAAGTTTTTCTTAGGATGAGTTGTCGGCACATCGCTAAACCATGATAGGGTTTAATCGTTTAGTAAAGGCCATCATGGGCATTCCTCGGAGATGCTGCTTTAGTGGTTGAGTTAGACGTTTTCTGTCACCTATCACGTTAAGTAACCTGAGACGCTGCAGATGTAAAAACAGCACTCAGGCGCAGCGGTGCTTCTTCCAAATGTCGCATCAGATGATTTGACTTAGCCGTTAGAGGTTTTACCCACTACCGTTACTAGGGGGCGCCCGCGCGGAGGACACATGGAGAAGTCTTTTGCCCCCAATTTCCCAATTACAAGTAAACAATTGCGTGTTGGAGGCGATCAGTTACCGCTATTAGACAGGGAAACTTAGAGACTGTCATCCGCACAAAAATTTTCCAAACCTAAATTTTCTGTATTTCATCATTTCATGACTCCTTGGCATAAATGTACCATTTTAACTTCACGGGTGTCCGCAATGTTGAAGTTCTCTCTTAAAAGTTAACGGAATTAACACTATTCAAATTGAAAGAGATAAATTTGATGACATAGAGTTATATAATGTAATCAAGGTTAAATGACTGAACACAAGCAGTTGCTATTTATCGGTTAAAGGTGAAAAACAAAAAAGTTCTGGATTTCTCTTTCTAAAAAAATTAACATTTTTCTCACAATATCTGGCGGGAAATCATAATAATTGTTGTCATAAATTCCAATTACATATCCCCGACCAGCTAAGAAAATTCGTGGCTATGAATATGATGTTGAAAAAATTTTAGGCTTTGCCAACCTGAGTTGTGAAAACTTAAAAACATAAACTAAATAGACTATCGCTCAGATTGGAAATGGAACGTATGACCCTGTGTTTCGAAGGCGAGCGCACTAATCTGTTTTTTTTTTAAGACAAAAAATGTTAGGTTGCTATAAACTTTGATAAAGTCTCCATTAAATCAAACATTTTACACTCCGAAACTTTTTAATTTGAAATTTTAGCTTTAAATGCTCTTATCCATTTTTTTCAATTTCAAAAATAGATAGGTGGAAAATGATGTGATTGAAAAAAATGGCAAATGCGAAACTATTCTGATGCTGCAGCGTCTGATAGATGTCCTAGTAGATTGAACGGTTGGAAAATTGCGAAATCAATAGAGAGTCGTAGCATGTGGTACAAAATAGTAGAAATAGGCTTTGACATTCTAAAGGAAAAATTCGCTTACCTACCGTACACAAAATAGCACCACAATTTCCAAGTAGACATGGGTGTATTTCCGTGTATTTTACGTTTTCAGCAGATTGTAATAACCTTCAATCTAAAACAAAAGTTTCAATTTCGAAAAATACCATGCTGACTCTTAAAGTTGTAAAATAATAACATGGTATTTACGATTACTATTGCTTTTCAAATTAAAACATAGTTCAGAAAATAAACAAAAATTTTCAGCTTCTCCATATCAGATTGTCTGTATCTTTTGAGCCTTTTATAATCGAGCTGTTTCGAGATTCCATTCTCAATAAATATTATTGATAAATTGGTTAACCGTTCTTGGCCCATTGAAGATCTCAAATATTTTTTTATTATTTTGAGTTTGCTGAATGAACGTTCAGCAGAAGCAGTAGACACGGGTATTATCAAAAATACATATTCTGTACTCCGTTTCCATTTATTTACAACGGTACTAAGGCCCGTATTTATGAACATTCCTTAACTCAAGGAGACTTTTTTTCTATGAAAAAGTATGGGAAATGACATTTAATTTATTGAATTTAGGCATCCTTGACCCAAGGTCTCCTTGACCTGTGGACTTTCGCATAGCGGCGGTGACATCAGGAACAAAGCACAACCCTGGTCAAAGGAGACAAAAAAGTCTCCTTGAGTTAAGGAATGTTCATAAATACGGGCCTAAGTCGTGCTCTGTGGCCGTGATCGTTCAGTCAACCGTATCACACTCCGAATTCAGTTGTCTTTGTAACGTTGATGACTACACACGGTAGTCATCAACGCACCATGCTCCACTAGGAGTTACGGTAATAAGTCAAAGCTATGAATAAGTTGCAGTATTTCGAAATGGTTCATATTTTGAATATTTGGATTCAAGGATGGTAACATTTTTTTTCCAATTAAAATTTCACTTTGATTTCATGCTCATTAAAATCATTGAGTCAGTTTAGTTACTTTTTCAGCTAGGGTGGTCAGTTTTTCGTCAGATGAAAATCCAAAATCGTCTGCAACCGTTTTAAGCTTTTCAAACCTCCATTTAAGCTGCGTGATAATTGTGTTTAAGACTTTTATATAATTTCTACGAAATGTTTCATTGCCTATTTCTCATAACTGATCATTTTTCGAACTTTTCGTTTCCTTTTTTCTATGAATTCTGGTATTATATCCAGAGATTAAGCGTGGTCAATATTATGCAGTTGTGTAATGTGTCGAGTCCTTCATTTCTCAATGTGTTCATGGACGAAGCCAATTCTTCAATTAAATTGCTAGCTATTGCTACGCTTATGTCCTTTTTCTGTAATATTTTATTGACTGTATCAATTTCGTTAAGGATTTTGTTCCAAACAACCAACCTACAAAAGAAATGGAAATCTATGAACTGTAGACACAACCTGCTGCTTCGATGACCAACGAATGCCTCTGTTTTTTTAGCGATACAGGCTTAAGAGGACATCCCCTTTGAGGGGAGATGACGAAAAATGTAACATGGAACAAAGTGTGCAATAGAAGCTTTAAACGGGATTGAATTTGCCAATCCTTCATCAGTTTTGGACTTCGATTCGACAAAACAATGAAATCTTTCTTCGATGGAGCATTTTTAGAAATTTTGATGTATCAAATGATTTCGCTCAAATGCTCTTTATGCGATGGAGTATGACAACTTGCTTGCAGATGAACTCCATCAAAACAAGGTTTGGTCCTGATGAACACCATGATCCATGTACCACGACCACAATGCATTTTTAATTGTGGAAAGGACTAATACTGCAACCTGCTTATGCAAGAAACCAAAATTATACGGTACCCTATACAATTTAAAACAACGGCTCAGGACATGCCTGGAATCAATCAGCTTCCAGATTAAAAAAAACTCTTTTAGTTGTCTTTATACATGCCATTTTTATTCTTTGATTTAATTCCCCCAAAAAATTTTTACTGAATTCAAGTTCGGTAAACGTCTTCACCAAGCGGAAAATTACACTCCATTTTGATGGAGCTAATCCTTGACCAGCATATGAGCTGTGGGTAGGGTTACTATCCTGCTGAAATGTCTATATAACTGCTATATATTCTTTTGCATAATGCGATATGGTTCTTAAGAACCATTGCTTATACTGGAATTGTTCCACATTAAGGGTTATTCGATGCATTTGATTGACACCAAACACGATCTTTTCGTCTTCAGTTTAAATAGTCCTTCGATATAGCGTTGATAATTATTTTTTCTGAGAGGTGAAGAATTTTTGGTTAGGACTCCTTTACATACATATTTATAACTATATCATCACTAAGGCAAAATATTCCTCTAGTTTTCATTTTTTAGTCTGGGCCATAAGTTGAACTATTCGTCTCAATATTTGATACCGTTGCGCCGTCAATCTTTTTTACTGTCGCAAAGGAAACTTTCCAGTTATTCGCTAAAACTACATACTTAACTTCTTATAGTCTTCAATTAACTTTTTGGATAGATATTATATTTGCAAAATTTGCCGCAATAAGCGTCGATAATGCTAATGTAATTTTTTTGACCATAGTGATAATGAGATGGTTGGAATACATTTCCCGCGTCAGCATCAGCATCGGCAGAGGCATCGGCATCAGCAGAAAAATTTCAATTTAGAACACACGCATTTGCCTTTGATGACCCACATTGACAGCAGAAGCAGGAAAAATGCTTCTGCCGCTGCTGCTGCTGTCAATGTGGGTCATCAAAGGCAAATGCGTGTGTTCTAAATTGAAATTTTTCTGCTGAAGCCGATGCTGACGCATCCAATCTATTTCAACTATGATTGTCAGTTATCCTTGAGGCCTTGATAGCGACTGTATTGTACTTACAACTGATTTGCTTTAGTTCTTAAAAAATATGCACTAAATGCAATGGTCAGCTGATATATTTTAGAATTCAGCGAGTAGTTTGACTGATCATTTTCAAGTTTGGAGCCCAAAAGCCTTATTCTTTGGGCCTAGCATATGCGTTTTTCGCCCATTAATTATTTTTTTATTTTTTATTTGACGTGAACTGACCGCCAAAAGGAATAAAAGGCAAAGCCTTACTAAAAGTCAGAACATATTGTGAAAATATGAAAAAAAAAAAACGATGGTGTGCTTATTATTTGGACCAAATTTTGTATCCACTTCATAGGCAGGGACTGAGAAAATAGGGGATAACCATTTTCTTCGGTTGGCATCATTGTATCCCAATTGTTATATTGACTATCCATTTCAAGTAATACATAACAAAAAATTCAGTCATCAGCACATTTAGTTGCATAAGATGGACAAATAAAACGATACCCAGCGAAGGCTGAAAGTGAAGTGTAAAATTACAAAGGTTTTTGGCTCCCGCCAAGCAAGACAATTTTGTTCGAAACATCTATCGACACACAATGAAAGCTTCAAAGTTTAATAGAATTTGACAATTTGTGCATTAAAAACCACTAAGTTCTTGCATTTTAAAATCTTTTTTTCCTTTGGCAAACTTCAGCAGAAATGTTGTAAGGTTGTAAGCACCATGCATAGGGTAGGACCCATGCTTCACTCTCAGACCAACTATTGACATTCAGCAAAGGACTCCAGGATGTAGATTTTTTTATGTAAGTGTGACACAGATCCTGCTTATTTTTGACATATCCACATGATTTTATGTGACATTCATTTCGACAGCCATTGCTTTATTGAAGACAAATATTGTATGTATGTAAAAACAACATATTCTGGAAACAAATATCCCTACAGTCCTACATACGATTACAAGAGAGGTACGGATAATATCCATACATCGGTTTCCTACTTATTCATTCCATAGTGAATTTCTACCTTTACAAATCACTAAATTCTGAAAACCTCACCTCAGCTCAGACGTAATACGAGTACCCATACAGTTCAACGTAAATTTGAAAACTGGAACTGTTAATCTTTCTCATTCTAAATTATTCATTATGACCATGTGCGGTTGGGGATAAATCAAATAGCCACATGAGAAGTCCTGCATAAGTGATTTAAATGACCATCCGGCCAGGACCTAGGCTACGAGTATACTCTTCTCTTCAGGATTCAAGAAAACATTTATTCATTCATGAATAAACATGAAATGGCTAGAGGGATCCTAAAAATACTCTCGTACTTTCAGTATACATGTATTTGGAAGTGTTTTGAACAAAATTTGTGTATACGAAATTGAAAATATCCAATTTCAGGAAGTTCTCCATGCCAAGAATATAGTTCAAAATAATATTTAAGGTTTAGTATACATATTTTTCAAAATCAGCAAACTCCATCGTTAGTTTTTATATGTTCAATCTTATGCCGAACTCTCAACTCTCGAACATAAGTTTGGCTAAAACTTGCCACATAATTCCAGCGAGTTCATCTCATCATTTTGCAAATTTTTCTCTCCATTATCCTGCCAACCTCATTTCTAATTTATAACGGCTGAATTCCTCGAAACCCATTCTTCACGACGAAAACTCCTTCGAGGAAATAGTTTCCATGTGATGAAGGAAAGGGTGACCGGGACGACGATAAGGTGAGAGCGGTACTTGGCAATAGCATATTTCACCCTGATAAAGGTTGCCTTCCAACAAACCGAAATTTTCATACTATTGCCCATCTGTTTCAGACACAGGTCGGTTAGAGTCGAAAAGAGAGTATGTATAGGTATACGAGTAATAATGGAACAACGTGATGCTCTGATGGTATACACCTACTTCAGGAGTTGGCGGCAAAGAATGCGACAACAGAGTAAAGTGATGATGCAATGGTACAGCGATTCGGAACTAGAAAGGTTATAAATTTGTAAATGTCGCATATGTGCGCACAATGCCACCACCGCCGCCAAGTTGATGGCATCAAGAAAACACCATCTCACGGAATCGCTCAGATCTCGTCGTATAGA
Source organism: Microchrysa polita (assembly GCA_949715475.1). Classification (NCBI taxonomy): domain Eukaryota; kingdom Metazoa; phylum Arthropoda; class Insecta; order Diptera; family Stratiomyidae; genus Microchrysa; species Microchrysa polita. The sequence continues at coordinate 123,443,565 of OX454415.1, read as the reverse complement.
GGGAAACTTTGTTCATGGAAATCTCTTTTCTATATCATATGAAAATCCAATAGAAGCTCTATGGTAAAAACCGTAAATGAATAATGCACGTCGGAAAATGGAAAATACGGCATGCAACTTGGGGAAAATTGGAAAGTTGCTATACGGTACGGTGGTGTTGTCCTGTCCAAAAAATAGTAGAATATTTGTAAAGTCAACAACTAGGTTAAAATCGGGTACCTTTGCATGTAATAATTCCTTTATTTTCTACATATATCCTGTTCCACCTAGTCTTAGGCTACTTTCGAGAGAAAAGAGAATTTTTCAAGTTTAATTTAAAATTTCAGAAGAGAATGAAAAAGGAGCGATTTCCTAATTTTGACGTATTTTTGTCGTGAGAGCTGTATTATTTTTAATTTTTCGTTTTGGTACTAAAAGCTTTCCTGTTAACCAGAAATAAATGAGACTTTCGTTTTGAAATTTATTAGCTTAATCGTTTTTCTTTGTTTTTAAGATTTCTAATTGAAAATGATTCTCTTAAATTCAACTTTTTTAAGTGAAGGTAAGTAAGTACTTTTCGCTGTCATCGAGCGAAAAGCTTATGTGTACCGTGAAAAATGTACGGTGGAAATTTGGCTTTCCTTTTATTCACTAAATTTAAGATAAATGTGCACTTGCAGACTGATTGATAGCCAATGACACCTTTTCCCTGTGAAATAAAGTGCAACTGCATGGTCTACGCCGGCGGAATGTCAAAAACCAGCGTGGATACTTTCGTGTGAAGCAAATTCGATTTCACCATTATCAACATTTTGACTGGATTTGTATAGATTTTAAGTGAAATGCCAATATTAGTACCTACTCTAAGAATCTTTTCCTTTTTTTTTTTTTAAATTAATTTAAATATGACAGCAACCCAATCCTCTGCATCTGTCCCATCGGTAAAGTCCTACTACTCGTTGTTGTTACTCGCGCGTATACCTGAACTAAGCCGTCAGGATACCATGAAAGATGCCGTGTAAGTTAAATTCTTCAGGCAACGCGCTCGCTTCTCATTCTCAACCTCGTTTTTCACTGAACTGTCGTATTTAGTTCCCTAGCGAAACGAAATGTGAAACCTATACTACCGTAACCGAAAACTTTTGCCATATCGCCACCAATGATATGCCATCGTGTGCTGCGTTCGTCTATAGGACTAGGCTTTCTATTATTTTGCACTCTCTTTCTCTTGAATGTTTATCAGAAAATCCTTACACGCTCATCCGTCCGGAATGGTTGCATCTATTCACTCTGAAATTATAAATCGGCAAACAAGGGCTATGAACTCCAGCGTGAATTTTACCACCTATTTCAAACCATTCGAACTATTTAAACATAAGTATTCTGTATGGCCTTCATCGTATAGATCCTATGCTGCTATAAAGGATATACGGAAATCTACAATCTCATGAATCGCAAGGCTTGATAAAGTGCAAAACAATAGACGTGAATGCAAATTAAAATCAGATGAGAAATTCTTGAGTTTTTCTTGTCCTTGTATATTTCAAGAAGTTCGTGCGGGTATGGCGGATTAAGGATGAATATACTTTGTGCTATGCGGATTGCATTAAAACGGCCCGGGAAAAGTTGAATATTCTCGAGACTGTCTTAGGGTCTATATCTATTTGCAAAGTTGGCAACTATTTACGGATATCATTTATAATTAATGGAAACGGAATACTATTTGTGGTTTGAATTATGTTGAACCACTGGCGGGAATTTAAAGTAAGATGGGTATTTTTAAATTTACGCGGAAGCTTCAAATAAAACCTTTTTGTGATTTATGGTTATTTTTTCCCTACTATTAATGTCGGGTTGACTAAAGAGCGTAAATTTAGTATGAAGTTTTATGTTTGATTGACGTAAATTCTACAGTCAAATTTAAGTCAAATAGGCACAACGCCATTCAAAATGTTTGAGAGATTTTACTAAATAAAAAATCTAAAAAACCCTAAAAAAAGAGATTCCAGTACATGTTTTCTCTCGCAAAAGAAAATGATGGCTTTTGTTAGAAATCATGCCAACATTAGAAAAATTTTTGACGACTGGCCAGCCAATTTTCGACATGAATTATTAGGTGTTTGTCTTAGGCCGCACACACACGGTGAATCCGAATTCATTTTTTGGATATACGATCTGTCAAAATCCAAGAAAATGGACTCGAATGGACCTGTCTTCTACTGGAGGAGCAAACAATTCGATTACGTATAAGGTATTCGAAGAGCACGTAATTAGCACATCATTTTGTAATTCGTTCCGTTGCGATGCGAGCGTATTTACTGTATATCGGTATGACCATGGTGTGATGACATCATGTCCTAAATGAAAATCCTCAAAAGGATGGGGAGATGCACAACGTTTTTGGACGAAATAAGCACATAGTTATACGATAGGTTTCAATTTGATTCTGTTGAGTGGAGGTAATGCCATCACGTGATTTATTTATTTATTTATTTGAAGATGTTCAACAGAGCAAGAAAAATGTAGAACAACAAAATGAAATTACTAATACAAAAAAAAAATATTACATAAAAAAAATATTGCACTAATGAGTAATATGAAAATAAACTAAACACAAAGAAAAAAAATGAAACGAAACAGCGGCGAATATGAAAGCATAGCTCAATGCGGGCGAAGGGTACAACGAATAATGACGTTAGCCTGGTAGGTCAATTAGGATGGCGAACAGTGATTTCGTTGAACAAAGAAGGCAACAAGGAACTGTTGCAGATATCGTACAGTAAGCACTCATCCAGAAACAATCTGGACTATCAACATAAGGACAATAGTATAATAATAAAAATATAATACAAGTAAATTTACGTTGAACCTATTCGGTAAGAGCAAGAGCTGTAAGGTAGTTGAAGTGCGGAGACCAAACGGGAGAACAGTATTCAAGAATACTTTGTGCATGATGTAGCACAAGGCAAGGAGGAAGAAGAAACTTACAGAGCTAAATTACTAACAAAAATGTTGAACAGTATAGGGGTCCTAAGATTGACCCCTGGGAATATAATAAAAAAGAGTCGTTGTAGATAACCAGGCACTCACGGTTATACGGGCATGACGAGAACCAATGGATCTACGTACTAACACATCGACAGTGTCAAATGCCTTCGAAAAGCCAGTGTACACGACGTCAATTTGACAACTGGTTGTCCAACGCTTAAGGCAATGAGTTAGTTAAACTCAGGAGATTGGTGCAAGTAGAACATTCTGTGACGAAACCATATGGTATTGCTCTGCGAAATGCGCAGAAACAGTAGGATACCAATTATCTTGAATGATGTGTTCAAAAATTTTATGAAAAACAGGATAAAAGGGATGTGGGACTGTAGTTTGAAACAGAGGAAGTGTTAGACGATTTAGGAATAGAAAGCATAGTAGCCGCTTTCCGGGAAACACCACTATTTAAGCTGAAATGAAAAAGAAAGGTCAAGAGAATATTTAACGAGAATGACAAAAATTTTACAAAAATATTAGGCAACTTGTCGAGACCAGAGCCACCATGTCTTCTAAATTTAATTACAGCAACTTCAAAGGGACTTATTGTGAACGCAGAAATTTAGAGGAGAGTCCAACGGGTAGCGGGAAAGTAAAAAAGGACGGATTAGAAGGAGTAGAAGTGGATGTACAGAGCTTAACAAACAACGGACAGGCTTTTGCGAGAGTGTCAGCTATAGAGCCATTAAACAGTAAGTTCACGGTCGAGCTAGAGGATGATTTCAATGATTGTACATTATATAAGATCAAAATGGCTTGACTTGATTACCCGCAAGATATATTTCAATATTCTTGTAGTACCTAATCTTTCATTGCGATATTAGTGATACGTTCAGTATCTACGCGAGAGAGTTTGTTGTAGTTGTAGAAAGTGATGGCAGAATGTGAACGCATCTTGCGTTCTCTATCCATTAAACGTCATGTTTAGCAACCGCTTTCGTGAACCAAGGGAAATTTCTACTTCTTTTCGCTGGAGTGAAACGAGCAATAATATTGCTTAGATATGCAATGCTTGTAGAACTTTTCCACAGCTTAATCTCAATTCATGAGCGTATTTAGAAGGAGGCAGGGAGCGTCGCTTGCTGACGATGCTACTTTACTACTGCTAGTACTACTTTAAAAAGAGAAACAGCGACACTCGACACATAAAACAGGGACATAAAAAGGTCTGAATATATACGAGCTACGGTCTAAACAGCGAAAACGTAGGCGAGTTCGATGAAATCAGAACTGAAAATTGGCTCTAAAATTTGGCTTATATTTTTGCGACCGAATGGTTGATGTAGAATCGATTCAACGGGTGTTTTCCTCTTGAATCAAGTGCTTGCACCCATGGTAGTTGCTCCAAAACAATTTGCATATTGAAACCAGCTGACGTAAGAGCATTTTTGTTAAACAACGCAACAATTCATAGTCACATTGGGATTCAAACCACCGTTCAGCTGAACTAATACTCTTAAGCGCAATTCACCACAGTTCAGCAAGGCTTTATAGAGTTTGTTTGGAATTTCAAATTTAAATCTTTTAAAGCGTGATATATAAGAAACCGAAAATTAATGGGAAATTTAGTTTTCCACTAAAACACTTAATACATTTCTAGAAAACCCTGCCCTCAAAAATGTTGGGCCAAAAAATGGTGCGCGCTTTCATCTCTCATGCAGTTGTTTCCCATAAATTCTTTAAAAGCCTCAATTAGTCGGTTTGCTTCAGGCTTTTCAATGTGCATGGCTTATTTTCAAAAATGCGTCATCTCGAGTTTTTTTTTTAAGAGAATAAGGTCAGTGCTAGTTAAATCGGGGGGGTGGGGGGGGGGGGGGGGGCGTGGTAACTTTCCCAAATTCCGATATTAGCATGTCCGAACACAAATTAGCTCTGGCAATGTGGTCTGTGGTCCGATCCCTCATCTTGCTGAAATCCAAACCGCCTTGTTTGTAGTTCGCTCTCCAATGCCAGATGAATCAATGCAATCGGATCCAACTGAAGAAATCCATTCATGCCAAGGTTTGGCGAAAAAAGTGAAGAAGTTAAAATTTGCTGCGAAATTTCGATGGAAATTATGGAAAACAACTCCAAAAATTATTGATGAAAATAATATTTTTGGAGATAATATTTCTCACAGAAGATTCTGTTTTAAACGCTTTAATGTGCTCGCAGCGTTTATTGGACTATTTCTCATTTCATATGAATTTTTTGGGAGTTCAATATTTATTTCGTGGACTTGCTCTCCTGTTACTCAACAGAATGAACAAAAACTTTAGATGTTATCTTCTGGAAATCAATGCGATTTGATAATAATAAAACAACAAAAATTTCGTCCTCTGAAAATTAGACAAAACTTAGGGATCATGCAAAATCCGTAGTTCTGGTGAACAGAAGAGGAACTAAAATATTTTCAGTAGTATTTTCAGTGGGATTATTCGCTCAGTTATGTGCTGGTGAAGTTATTCTTTGAAAAAAAAAACACACTTACTGGAGGATTACGCGTATGTGCTAATTTCGTCCTCCAATTGAAGACGAAATTAGCACATACGCGTAATCCTCCAGTAAGTGTGTTTTTTTTTCCAAAGAATAACTTCACCAGCACATAACTGAGCGAATAATCCCACTTTGCATTTCGAAAGTACGACGAGTGCTAGCATCACAGACGTACAATTTGCATGGCTCGTACTTAGCCTTATAGGATTTCTAAATGCAGCACTTCGTATCAATTAGGGGCTCTTTATAGTCTCACAAGTATCGCCCGTCCCACTGATTTGAGTACGCATTCAACAGGATGAGATGACAAGAAGTTAGCACAGGGTGAGCAGGAGAAAGAACTTTCAAAAGCAACAAAAACCCCACTGCCCTCGTTTAAATTAGAAAAACTAAAGTTGCGATCACTGCTGTAAACATTGAAGTTCAAAAATATTTCGCTACTGAAAATATTTTGATTCAACCACGTCTTTATTTAAAATGCTAGAAAGTTTAAGCAGTTTAAGTTCTTCTAACTTGGTTCCTAGCCCACGGACGTTCTGAGAGAGAATTTTTTCACATTGTAATCATGCGTATTTCGAAGCTTTCACGGTCACTTTTTTTTTTGCAAAATCTAACAAGAAAATTGCATTCGAAAATTTTAGAAAAAAATTGGGTAGTAATGGGAAAGTAGTCATACCACAAAATCATTTTAAAAATTAATTTGAAGTTACATTTGCTGAGAAAGCAAATGTCCCAATTTCTTACCATTCAAAGCTGGATGTACTAATCAAATGCATACAATTTAACCCGTCAAAAATACATAAATGTCTCGTAACAATATTTTTCTCCAAACGAACTATTTAACAATAATTTCAGCAATTTTCCCCCAGGTTATATTTTCATAACTCACAAAAATCATTCATGTCCATGCTTTAATGAGGCTAAAGTAAGCAATTACCAGTGTGTTTGCACATCCATTGAAGTGGCGATGATGAACTCGCCTTTTATTCGGTGCCACCGTGTTAAACTCAAATCATTGACTTGGTCCAAATTCGTTCAAAACTCACTCAGTTCTGGCTTCAATTCTCGATACACTTGAAAGGATAGTTGCATTTTGAAACTTTTTCTCTGCTGTTGAATTATTCATAACATAATTCCGATTGTGGACTAACCTAATACACAATGAGAAAGGAGTGTGCTGGTAGCCTGGTGGATGGATGGCAACGAATTGCAGAGTGTACAAAGAGGATAATGAACCTGTCACTGTGATACGACAAGATTCCAGCATGGAGAGTGCTCGCGATGAACACGTTTTAATATAATTCAGATGATTCACAAACTGCATACATATAATAATCAAATTAGTTGACTACATATTTGAGATAGAGTTAAAGTTTGGACTATTCATTGATATATTTGAGTGTAGAGTGTTTTGTTTGATTAAGGTACGATTAGGAAAGAGGCCGACTGGTAAGTAATGACTCTCCCAGCCTTTATGAACTTCTTTTTGATTCAAGAAAAAAGGAATTTACGATGTTCATCAAGCTTTTTTTCACTAATTCAAATTCCTAAATTAGCAAACAAGTTATTTAAGGAAGCACCCAAGGATCATATGTATAAAAAAAATGAAAATTAAATTTGCAGACTAAGAAAAAATATATGGGAACTTTGATTTGATTGTTTTGCTATGATTGGTGATACTATTTGCGAATTTCCTGATTTTTGGTATTTCGAATTACTATTTTCGTGTGGGGTAATTTCGTATACATACATATTCCTTTCAGAACGTCGTAATATATAGGCAAACAAAACAAAATCTTTGGTCAATTAAACCTGTATCGTTCACAACTTGTCAAAATTATTATGTTACAATGCCGCAGGATATTACGCAATTTAATTTGTATACATTTTATTCAAAGTATCCCTTCGATCCGATTCCATTGCAAAACCGACGCGACAATAGCAACCGCAAACCTATCGCTCAATGTTAGGTCCTTTTAGATTGCTTCCATTTCATTAACTAATTGCCAACAGATATGTGCTCCTATGTTTATCGATAATGTTGCAAATTAAGCCAAAGTTCTTGCGGTCACATTAATATCGAGCCAACCGTGAAATATGAATACATGTACGGGAAGGACATTCGCCGCACTCGCACGTTCATATACTGAGATTGAAAAACTCTGCCTCTGCAACCGAATGCTTTTCTCTGAACCATATGTGGTTGCAGCATACTTAATAACGTTGGTTGAATATGCTTGACCTATAGCTATAAGTTGATTGTCCTTTTGCTAGTATGCACATATTTCCGGAATGTTTGAGGGCGAGTTGAATTTACAGTCGCTATATTGAAAGCGAGGCTGACCTAGTATATGACAGCAATTGCGCCCCCTACGGTTCGCACATTGTGCACACTGAACTTCATTCCGTATGCGACCATATGATGGTTTATTTCATTAGTCGTGTTTATTTAATAATAATAATTTCAGAATGCCTGCAGAGATGATTTAACCACGCCAAAAGATTCATAGTACTGCAGGCTTCATAAGTTGGTCCTCTCGTAGTTATGAAAATGTGGCTAGACAACATTGGTTAGCCCGATTGGACCGCGAATATAAAGTGTAGGGCAATTTAATGACTATACACGCGCTAATTCATGGTGAGGATAACGTCATTATTTCAAGAGTAGAATGGAGATGTGGTTAAGGTTCAATATGGTTGGTTTATATTTAGTTTTATTGGTTTATAAAATACAGTAACCGAAATTTTTCATGAAATTGTGGAAATTGTTTTTCATTTAGTAACGCTCATTTAAATGTCTTCGAGCTTTGCAGTCATTAATTACCAATTAATTGAGAATCAACGCACTCAATTCAATTCAGCCGTACTAAATATAGCGAGTTCTAGTAAAAGCATAAATTGTTCTTAGGTTTTGAGCTTTAAGCTTTTAAGGTTTAAGTCCAAGCTTCTTTCGCATTCTTTAGCCAAATTTAAGGTCGATTCACACTTTTTTAGTCATCAGTCACAGTTAAGGTACGTTGTCCTCGACACGATTGCATTGCCTCTAGCGACAGCGACTCGCTCATTTCATATAAAAACTCGTTTTTAGAATGAGAGAAAAATGAGTTTTTATATGAAATGAGCGAGTCGCTGTCGCTAGAGCCGATGCAGTCGTGTCGAGGACAACGTACCTTTACAGGCATTTTCCATACAAGTTGATAGATTCTCAGTTAATTGATTGATTAACAATTTGTCAACTTCTATGGAAAATGACTGACTGATAACTGAAAAGTGTGAATCGACCTCAAAAAAAATAAAATAACAGGCGCGACAATCCAACATTTGACTAAGGCCGCAGGATGTGTTAGTGACATCCTATGTCCAAGATCTTATCTGCTTTTTGTTGAGGTAATGAGATCAGCATCACGCTCAGCAGTGTTATTTATCCCCATAAATGGGTACTCGTTTAACATCTGAGTGAGATCATAGTCTGTCACAAGCTCGTGAGTTCGAAAAACACCATGAACCACGGTGAGATTCGAACTAATGACTCTGTGCACCGAAGTTGCGCGCACTAACCGCTAGAGCAGTCAGACAGATGACCTTAAAGAATCATTAATATATCAATGAAATCCAATGTTTATCGTCAATTCGGGAATATATACATATGTACATATTGCTATATTCCTACCCTCTACAAACGTGGAAGAAAAAACTGAATGAAACGATTTGTTAGATGATTTTTCTATAAAAAGCATTTCATTGTATGAGTACCTAAAACATCCATTCTTTTCCTTTCTCATATACGCCAAAAATATAAACACAATCTCCAACTACAATAAAAGTCTAAAAACAAATGAAATGATGTTGCACTAATTAATTTGAATGCATTAGCACTTCCACATAATCCATTTGTGTTAGAAAATGTGCAATGTGAATTCTCATTTCCCACCATGTATGTATGTACCTACAAAGTCAACGATGAGGACAAGAATTATTTCTTCTAATGAGATGTTTCACAAATTAGAGAGGAGTAAATTCACTCGGTAATTGTGTTGAGATAAGAAAGGAAATGAAATAATTCCTAGCAAAGCAAACAGAATTAGAGAGAAAAACACATTACACATTTGCAAAGTTTGAAAAGCCCAAGCAAAGAAAACTGCAGAGTAGAGAGTCGTTGGTAGGAGGTGTAAATCTACTCTTGCTACTCTATGCTCTTGCAAGAAAACTCCTTATGGCGAATTTCTATGTGGACTAATTTATAGCCTGGTTGGGAACATACGAATAAGGAAACTTGAAACACAACTATATTATTCGAGGAGCGTTGTATGCATTAGCCGAATAACAGTCGAAAAGTGTTTGCATCCTTGCAGTGAAAAAAATGCAGCCAATAAACGATAGTAGATAATGAGTACATATATATATGTATATATTGAAATTTTTGTTGTAAGGTGTGAATGAGGAGTCCAAAACTAATTTTCCTATACAATGAAAATATCCCAAACTCCAGATAGAAAAAGAAACGAGCGGACAGAGGGCTGGGCCCGCAATACGAGGATTTTTTAGAATTTTAATGCGTAGTAATAATGAATATAACAAGAACAAAAAACCGTTTTTTATTTGATAAATTAATTTTCCCTTGCTTCGCTCCTCACGAATCTCTTCTAAAAAACGTTTTTGCTCTTGTTTCGCGTGTAGACAAGCCCATTAAAAGTGCTAAACCCTTTCATTCTGATTTACTATGTATCCAGTTGGGATAAAAGTACTCAAAGGCAAATCTACAGACGGTTTCCGATTTATAATTTCTGATGAGTTCTCAACAAAAATAAACCCAGTCTAACGTAGCATGGCTACACATATAAACTGAATTTAAATCCGTTACCGTTTTTCCGAATCAAGAAAACCGAACTTATATGAATTGACTTCGTTGAGCCCGTTATGAGTACCCACACAATCCTTTTCTATGAGTATTGAAAAAAATCGACTCTTACAGCGGATCAGGGACACCCTGTTACCTAGGTTCTACAAACTTCAAAAGTATTCGTGTCAAACACTATTACTATTCTATACATGTCAACAATTCACAAGATATGCACTGATTAAATACTGGTACCCTGTGAAACGCCCTTACCAAATATTAGATTCGCTTTCCGGTTTGGATGAAGTTATACGAATGAACATTTGCAGATATATTCGTTAAACCCCTCATTAAAATTTTCAAATTTGCAGCCCTAAAAGGGGCTATACACGCACAAATTGAAATTTCACAAATTTACTGTTACTATTTATGTACATACATACTTTTTATTTGCAAATATCAACCGACTAGGTATTTAACGTATATAAGCTCATACTACTAAACAATCTTTGAGCGAAATTTCATATCAGTACCTACAACGGTTTAGAAAACCCGAGGTGATAACGTAAGCTTAACTTCAAACGCCCTTAACTCCGTTACCGTTACTTTAAACTGGAAAAAGTAACTGATATATAACTACATAATTTGAGTACTTACACGTCTATCTTCGACAAAAACTAAAAAAACTATTTTTCACCTCTTTGGGACACCCTGTTATATTTGCCCTACCAACTTCTAATGTATTCGTACCAAAGACTGTTTAGTCTAGTACAGATAGCTCAAAACCCAAACATAAAAAAAAAAGGAAAAAAGGTGGGGAGCATAATGGAGCTTAGAGTAAACAGTCCACCAAATTTGATCTGCCTGGCTCAATTTAAAAAGAAGCTACAGGCTAGCCTTTTTGAAAAATATTAGGAGGAGTGAGGGGGGCGTCAATGGTGGGGGCATTCCAATTTTTGGTAGAAATTAAGTAAATTTTGTTAGCAATATATGGACAAGAGTTTATGACCGAAGGTCTATTTTATCAGGAGTTACAGTGCCAAATGTAAAACTCAAAAAATGTAAATTCACTATAACACTTTTGGGTCTAGGGTATAATTGTCTGAGAAAATGTCTTAAGTGTTACATATCATTACAAAGGTAATTTTATGTAGTTTGTTTCGTCCTCAGGACATTTCAAGATCAGACTCATAGTTTTCCAGATATTTGCAAAAAAAATTCACCCCTTTGCCACCCCCTCCCCCCTTAACCCATGGCGCAAATTAGTGTAACTTTTTACTGCGTATATAAGGGAGTGTCTTCAACAATTTGGCATCAACAATTTCTTTTTTCTTTTGGATGTTTAGGTTTGGGGCTATTTTGAACCAATTGTACTGGACTATGTTACCATTCTACAAATTCCTAACAAAATTTCATGACGATTGGATGACCCGTTCTAGAGTTATTTAGTGAACAGACGGACGGACTGACGGACGTACAGACGGATGGATAAAATCGATATCATAAGGGTTTTCTGAATATTCTTTTCTAAAAAAATGCAGTAGTAGAACCTAAAAAAATTTAAAAACTTAAAACTTAAAACTTGAAACTTAAAACTTAAAACTTAAAACTTAAAACTTAAAACTTAAAACTTAAAACTTAAAACTTAAAACTTAAAACTTAAAACTTAAAACTTAAAACTTAAAACTTAAAACTTAAAACTTAAAACTTAAAACTTAAAACTTAAAACTTAAAACTTAAAACTTAAAACTTAAAACTTAAAACTTAAAACTTAAAACTTAAAACTTAAAACTTAAAACTTAAAACTTAAAACTTAAAACTTAAAACTTAAAACTTAAAACTTAAAACTTAAAACTTAAAACTTAAAACTTAAAACTTAAAACTTAAAACTTAAAACTTAAAACTTAAAACTTAAAACTTAAAACTTAAAACTTAAAACTTAAAACTTAAAACTTAAAACTTAAAACTTAAAACTTAAAACTTAAAACTTAAAACTTAAAACTTAAAACTTAAAACTTAAAACTTAAAACTTAAAACTTAAAACTTAAAACTTAAAACTTAAAACTTAAAACTTAAAACTTAAAACTTAAAACTTAAAACTTAAAACTTAAAACTTAAAACTTAAAACTTAAAACTTAAAACTTAAAACTTAAAACTTAAAACTTAAAACTTAAAACTTAAAACTTAAAACTTAAAACTTAAAACTTAAAACTTAAAACTTAAAACTTAAAACTTAAAACTTAAAACTTAAAACTTAAAACTTAAAACTTAAAACTTAAAACTTAAAACTTAAAACTTAAAACTTAAAACTTAAAACTTAAAACTTAAAACTTAAAACTTAAAACTTAAAACTTAAAACTTAAAACTTAAAACTTAAAACTTAAAACTTAAAACTTAAAACTTAAAACTTAAAACAAAACTTAAAACTTAAAACTTAAAACTTAAAACTTAAAACTTAAAACTTAAAACTTAAAACTTAAAACTTAAAACTTAAAACTTAAAACTTAAAACTTAAAACTTAAAACTTAAAACTTAAAACTTAAAACTTAAAACTTAAAACTTAAAACTTAAAACTTAAAACTTAAAACTTAAAACTTAAAACTTAAAACTTAAAACTTAAAACTTAAAACTTAAAACTTAAAACTTAAAACTTAAAACTTAAAACTTAAAACTTAAAACTTAAAACTTAAAACTTGTGATTTCTATGAAAAAGTATGGAAAATGACATTTAATTTATTGAATTTCGGCATCCTTGACTCAATGTCTCCTTGAGTTAAGGAATGTTTATAAATACGGGCCTTAAACTTTGCATTGAGACCTCTAAGGTTAGGTTAAGTTGCTGCTTAGGATTGGAATTGGAATTGGAATGAAACTTTTTTTCCTCCATTTCCTCAATTTTTGGTGTTTTTTCCCAAAGTTTTTTCCGTGAAGGCGTTTACCACCATGATGCTTGACCGTGCAGGTCTGTACTGGTGTTAAATGACATTTCCGAAATGAATAACTAGATATTTCTTCCGCAACAGACAAAGTCATGCGTAGTTTCCATAGAGCTGGTAAGTTGCCATGCCTAAAATACTACAGACCGCAGTTGGTGTATACAGGGTGTCCGGAAACTGCCGCATAAACGCACCGGATTATGATTCCTCATGTGATTTCCAGCAAAAAAGTTGTACTGAACATACCCCCTCAGCTTAACCCTTTAGCTGCCACAGGCATTTAAAGATTTTTTAAAAAATCATTTTCTTGCACGACTTAAAGCCTAATATCTCCAAAGCAAAACCAGCTAGAATAGTGAAATAAAATGATTATTACAGCCAGCAAATTTACCTATAAAATAAAACTAACCAGACTAAAATCGAATAAGAGGTTTGGTATTTACAGAGCTTCAAACTCAAATTTGTGGGATTTGACCCAAAAACAATCTTTTTTTCATCTCAATTTTCTCCAACTTCGGCCAAGGTGAGGTGCTTGTACGATTCTTTTATTGGCGCATAATCATACGATCATATCTTTCTTACATTATTTTATTCTAGCTCCATTATTCTTAACAGTTTTAGTACCTTAAGTGCAGAAAACTAGGGTTATTTTGGCTCGATTTCGACATATACTTAGATTTTACCAATTGCAGATCTATAGGGGCAGTGTGAATTGAATTGTATTGAATTCGAGATAAAATTAACCCTAGTTTTCTACACTTAACGTATAAAAACTGTTAGAAGTAGAATGGAACGATTAGTCAAGATTTCCACAATTAGTTAATACTCGCACCCACGAAATTTGGGAACCAGAATTAATACAATAATTATTGAAACTTAAAACTGCTTAGGAATTTGTTTGCAAATATGAAAGGAAATTCCAATTCCTTTAAAACATGAAAGTTTAACAGTGGACCGACTTAAAACCGGGAAAATAAAAGAAAACATTAAAAGCTTCATTCCATGTGTTAAATTCTGGAGACTAGATATTGAAATCATGATAAATTAATTAGATTAAAAACTGCACTTAATGTTTTAATAAAACTGCGGAAAATTTCCACAATTTATTTAAATAATGTACAAATATCCTCCATAAATTCACCGAACTGGAAAATATGCTTTCAAAATAGAAATGGACATGAATTTACAACATTTTATTGCTCTTCTAAACTATTGGAATGGAATTCGTTCGATATGCCCGTTTGCCTCTTTGGCTCTTTGTATGACCGCTCATTTATTCACCTGGTTACGCATTTAAATATGCTGGCACCCACTGCTAGTTTTTCCGCAATTCAGTTGTTCATTTTGATGGTGGCAATGGTAATGGCATAGCCATATTTGGTTAGCGATGGTGCGTTGATCCTTTATCCTGTACATGTGTTTTACACCAACCATGAGAGCATATCGTGTGCGAAATCAAACAGGTAAATCGGCGTTAAGTTTAACAATATTATTTTATCTTCCACACCTACCAAGCATTTGTAAAGTGGTAGACAAACAAATAATTCCATCCATTTGACTAAATTCCACGCTGGTCTGTGTGGTTTCATCTTCTACCTTTATAAAGGGTTGAATTTTGTTCAAATGGCAATTTCTGTATGAGGGTATTAGTAGTTATAGTCGTCCTGCATTCTTCTTCGCCCGTAGGAGAGCTTGTGCCGACAAGGATCGTTAGCGAATGTAAATTGCTCTTGAAGTGCATAGAAAATTAGATTTAGATTTAAAATGTTAGAGCAGGCTTAAGGATTATCGTCTCTTATGCAAGTTACAGTAGATTTTAAATTTTTCGAAATATTTGTGGATGGGTTTTGAGCAAGAAAGACAGTTGACCTTATCTTTGGAGTGAAGTCCAGGTGTACCTATACCCTATGTAAAAAATGAATAAATAATTTATGTTTAAAACATTTTACATAAATTGAGTATGGATTCAATATTAACAAAGTCACTCAAATAAATAGATTCAAAAAATTAATGTAAAAATAGGTACATTCATTCGCTAATAAGTCTGACAACGATCCCTCATTTTTTAAAGTTTAAAGCCAGATTAAATATATGAACGTCCAAAAACCAAAACCCACTAGCCCCGAGCAGTCGAAAGCATTGTTCAACAACTTAACTCCTTATTATTCATTGCACCATTTTTCGGCAGAAATGGAAAGTTTTATTCTAGTATTCATATTCTCATAGTTTGTCCATGTAGCATTACCATATTCGCCTCTTAGCCAATTGTCATTGCGGCAGCGACTTTCAAACTATATACGCGGCCTCGTTTTCAGAAAACTTTTCACGACTTTTCCGGCATGTTAATCGCGTCGCCTAACCCAACTATTATCGAGTAAAACGATCTAATGGCACGGATAATCCTTGCAATATCCTTCTCGACTAATTACATTAATATCCTGCCCCTAAACAACTTAATTCAAAATGCATGCAGCGGAAGCCAAATGGACGTTTTCTTGTGCATGATAAAATTTGTCGTCGCCATAAGGTATCCGTATAATAATGACCGTCCTATGTCCTATCGTTGTGTATAGAGAGTGGAGGATCCGTATGCTTAGTAGACAGATGCATCAAAGGACACAATCGCGTCGTTGTCTTCTTCGTCATTTGCTATTATACGCCACAAGTAATAACTGTACCGACCTTTTCATAGAAGTTTGCATAGGAGTATAATTACGAGTGTGTACATATATCGTAGACATACCATCATATGAAACTGTTCGTAACCCATACATAAAAGGATATAGACATTTTTTTAAATTTTATTTTCCGTATTTATTATAAAAATTAAAATTCGTATAATATTTAAAATGTAAGAAATGAGTACAACTTCAACAAGCCGATATCGTGTATCCTCTATCATATACACCCACATATGTATGCTAAATGATTTACGTCTAGAAACTTGGATGGTAAATTGCGTCACAAAAGAGACAGAGGGTGTTCAATTGTCCCCTAGGCTAGGATACGTACAAATAAATACACAGAGGATTTAGAGACCTTAATGAAGACGATCAACAGATTAAGAAACATACATGTAAATATAATTGAATCTAATTTGAGGAATGAATATCGAGCCAAAGTTTACACAAATTTGCATAACTGCAGGAATATGATTTATGTATGTAGATCTACCGTAGGCATCATTAGATTCAATTATCAGTTATGACAGAGGTGTCGATTGCATTGTTTAGGCTACAATTACTAATTAGAATATCGTAGGTGTGGTACATTTTGCACACATCAGATTTGAGACGAATTACTTTATTTGAGATTAAAATAACAGTATGAGATTTTTATAGTTTTGGGCTGATTTTTTTTTAAGAAAGGCGAAGTTTTGACCACCTAAAATACAATTGAATAGCACAAAATTATACGAAAATAATTATGAATTTTCTAAAAAAATATCGGTAATATAATCATTCCAAAAAGCTATATAAAAAGAATTGAATTGATCTCAAACTAAGGCGACCAATCGTCCTGGATCCAGCGGAACGATCCCACATTTATTAAGTCTGCTCCGCATTGTCATTGGTTCGCTTCATTGAACGGCTGAAACTTCTGAGCGCAGAGAACTAGGACTCTGAAGTGTTCAGCAAATGTTTTCAACAATATAGGACAGATCAGCAAAACTTGCATACAAATTTGACAGATTTGCTCCATATATATGTATAGAACAACCCGTTGCCAACTTCATCTTTGAATTTGAATGCAAAATCAACCCCGTTCGTACTTGGTAAAAATTTGCGTTTTTTTTTTGTATTAATTTTTTTCCACAACTATTTGACAACAAAATAGCGGCAAATTACCATAAAATCGCCGAGTCGATTTTCAAAAGTTGTTTCGCTAACTTGACGATCATTTTTTTTAACTTACTGAACAAAAAAAAACAACCGCGGGCAAAAATGGTTTTTACATATAACCGCCCCGGGCGGCATTCGGTTTTTCTTTTATTTTTGAAGATGGTTAGACGGTTAGACCATCCGGTTTAAAACGGGATAGAGTACCCGTTTTCCGGTTATATGAGCTATTTTATATTATGGCAGCTTAGGCCGACTAAGTACTATGAAATTATGTTTAATACGATCCTAGTTGTTAATTGCTCACGAACCCTAAAATATCGACAAATTTTGTCAATAACACAGATCTCTTGAAATACATTTTTTGTTGTAAAAAGACAAAAAATTCAATTTGATTTAATGCGACCAGTGACGGAATTTATCACTGAAATGGTCCATGATTGGCAAGCTGGTGAGCATTGCCCTATTCTGTTGCACTATTGCCCACAGTACGAAGCTAATTAGATGAATTTGTCTATTTAATTTCTTTCCCTGATTCAATGTAGCTGTGATGATTCGATTCGATGCTGGCTTAAAAGGAGCTAATTTGCGTGGCCGGGGAAAGCAATCATTACTTCGCATCGCATAATAATAATAATAATAATAATTTCTTAGTGATAAGCACAGGCATAATAAGGGTTTAATACCGCAATTTTTGTGTTGCCTCTTGGTGAAACCCGTTTTTTTAAAGACGATTAATTCTGCAACATTTTTGAATAAATTATTGACTTTTGTCTAAGAGGGGATTCACACTATGGACAGGATTTACTAAAACCACTAAATTAATCGAGTCGAAACCCGCCTACTAGATAATATCGTATGTCATTAAATTCAAATTGCATCATCGAATGTACTTGCGTTATTCAAATTGCAGTACAATATGGTACAACTGTCAACTAAATCTAGGATTTAGCAAATCTTGTCGATAGTCTGAACCGCCCCTTACCGGGTTTAATAGCCGATAGAGACTACCAACAAATCCTGGTGTAGATTAAAATTAATGCAGTCAACACCCTGGATACTAGATCGAATCGTATGTCACTAAATTCAAAATGCATCGTAGAATGTACTTGAATTATTTAAATTGCAGTACAATATCGTACAGTTGTTAATCAAATCGACGATTCCCTTTATTTGCGGGTGTGTCGAAAACGAAACATAACAAAAAACTAATACTGTATTACTCGTATGCCGTGCAGCGAACCGACAGATATATCAAATGAAAAATTAACATCCACTTTATTTAAAAAATATCCTAAATCGAATGAGTTTGCCTCACTGGGAGACACGTACAACAAATACAGTAAAAAAAATCCAAGGATCTCATTGACAGACTGCAAGCGGTGGATTCCACTCAGGGCAGGGAGATGATTCATGGTGTCTTTCGATGTAAAGGCATTATTCCCCAACACTCCAGTCAACAAATCCATTCCGTTACTAACGGAAATGTTCATGGCATCGATCTAGGAAGGCATGCAGACTAAGGGAATCATGCCGAGGATATGGTATAGATATGTCGATGACGTGTTCGCCGTTAAGAGAGATCAAATAGACCAAGTCCTCTCTAGCATTAATAGGATTCACCCACGAATTACTTCCACTGCTGAGATGGAAAAAGATGAAGTAATACTATTCTTGGACTTATTGATCCTTAATTCATCGAAAACCAACAGCTACCCAAAGAACAATACCAGCAACAGCGAACCATACACACTCCCAAAAAAAGGCGGCATGTAACACCATGATTCACCGACTGGTCACATACCCCATATCAAACGCAGAATTTATTAAAGAACGTTCATAATAGACACAGCGATAAAGAACGGGTATAACGCACAGGACATCGAGCGAGCGATTAGCCGGAAGAACATACGTACCAACAGAAACGCACACACGACACTGTTTATCCAAGTCACTTATTCGGGCTCTTTCTTTAATCAAACGTTTCTTGTGCACTTTTAATTTCAAGCTTGTATGATCAAGTAGGTGCGAATCTCTCCGGACACTGCTAGACAGCCCCAAGGATCCTATCGGAATCGAGGAAAAGAGCGGAATCTACAGGATTAACTGCGAGGACTGTGACAAACGGTACATCGAGCAGACAAAGTGATTAGTGACGACCAGATTCAACGACCACATCAGAGAGGCCGAAAATGCCAGGCGAATTTTACGATCATCAGTCGCTTCACACATAACATCAACAACATCGAAGTCATACGAAGTATCCCAAAATCTTACACCCTGCACGAATGGGAGAGCCTGGAAATAATACGCGAAGACCCCAGTAAGCTTTTAAACACCGATCACCAGTGGCGTAGATAGCTTTTCGGAGAGGAGGGGGATCATTTTGCAAGATTACTTTACTTTTATGGTTATCAAATTTTGAATTTCAGAATAACAATTTCTTTATTCATTACATGTCAAATCAGCAGTTATTTGAGAGAATGTTGGTACAAAATCGATAGCAAATTTTGCCGAAAAAAAAACTAAGTCCTGAAAATATTACATCGATAATTTTGACTTTTTAACTACGGTGAGTGAATCCACAGTATTCCAATTTTCGAACAAATTGTCGCTACTGTGATTTGAGTATCAGAGCTGGTATATATTCGGTTAGAACAGTGGTTCCTAAACTTTTCGGAGTCATGCAACACCTAGCATCGCTTTTCTGGCCGGAACACCTCAAAACAGGCATTTAAATAAATCATATAGTTATATGTCTAGAAGAGACACATTGTTAAGTCGAGAGCTCGTTGGGAATGCCTAGTATATGTGGACAAAGTACAGCTTTTGTGTTTTCAATTTGAAACTTTCCGATAACTCAGAAATTCGTGAGTAGATATTTCTAAAATTTTCAAACTTGTAGGACACCATACCAGCTATGTATTTGCTATAAATTTTGAGTCCCTAGCTATCAGCCAATCGTTTGAAAAGGATATTAAAAATATAATTAGAACTTAAAGTTTGGACTACTAACCATTCGTTAAAAAAAAAATCGTAGAAATTTTTATATTAACAAAATATTAATCCTCTAATTTAGCCATGATTTAAATCCCAAAAACCTCGTCAAACACTGTGGACATGCTTTATTTTCTGGTACACACTACTTCCTTTTCCATTTCATATAGTAGAAAGTTGTAAAATAAAATCGATCGACGTGGAGTCTCTGATGCTGGTCAAGTATTTTACAGTTATGTTGATTTCCGGTACAGTGTAGCAGACTTCAGAATTTTAAAACTTACAAACATTTTTTCGTATGTATTGTTTGCCTTTTTGTTGTCAAAAGATCTTTCTACATTTTTCCTATGTTTTGGATATTTTCGCGAAATCCCTGAGAGATCTTCAGGGAGTACCGCGGAACTCCGTTTGTTTGTTTGTTAATTTGTTTTCGAATTACTACCTGCATAAGACTACATATCTTTCAATTTTGGAAATTTCTAGATTTTGTTTTTTATAGAAAATTTAGTTAAAAAAATAATTCTGGTTATAGCTTTGAGAGTTCTTCCCATTAAATTCAATAAAATTGCGAACAACAAGAGAAAGTCAAGGCGTGCGTTGCCCTGCTATATACGATAAAACCTTTCGTAAAATTTCAACTTAAGAAAAACAACTCATTTGAAGCAGTTTTGCATCGTTTTCTCTTTATTTGCATTAGCTTTCCTCTCTCCTGGATAAATCTGTATAATGTTTGCATTGTATATTTCCCCATTGGAAGTTCCGCTTCTGTGGAAAAGCACTCCGTGTTCCACATTATTTTTAAATTTTTGAACCAAACATTAAGATTTTCGGGAACATTTAATTTTTCTTGTAGCACTTCTAGATTACTACAGTAGGGTTTGCCTGTGCGAACCTCCCGATCAAATGTGAAAAAGTAGGTGAACGTAAAGCCCTGTGCTGTAGTGTTTCTATTCTATCGGCACAGTTCAATTATATAATTAAAATTTGCGGTAGTGCTAAATTTTTATTGCAGTTCTGAAAATGGTTTAAGGGTTTTATGAAACACTACACACGTTGAATAATTCCAGAAAAAGTTTACTTTTGCTTTGTTTTACATGCCTAAAGTAATAATAAAAATGTATGACCGAAGGAGGGGGGTTGATCCCCTTGAACCCCCCCCCCCTTATCTACGCCACTGCCGATCACCCACTAAGGAAATGGTATATCAAAACTAATTAAACTCGCCGCGAACTACGCGGTGTAGCGTATAGCAGCATAATGCACAGGCACAGTAAGCTTGATTACTGCTATCGCTATGCCACACTTACGTTTTGGAGGAGTTTACCAAGCGTGTAGCATAACGGGCAGTGTTTCGACTTATTTGGACTTTGGTAGATTTGCGTCGTCGTGCTCTGTGGCCGTGATCGTCCGGTCACCACTCTGTGAAATAGACACTCAGAGAGAAACGAGTTTCCAAACTCGGCACGACTCATCGCAAGTTTATGATTCAGAAGAAGATGATAAGAAATATTCTTATCGTAGAATATAAAACTAACAACGCGGCTAGGAAGTGGTAAAAAATAAAAAAAAAACAATTTTTGCCGAACAAAACAGGGTAGAATAACAAGGGTGATCGCCCTGGATACCAGAGTATGAAGTAGAAAAAAGGAGCACCCGCGATTAATAAATTTAAAAATAATAAAAACTATTTCTGATGGATTTTCTTCATACAAAAAAATAAAAATTGTTCACAAATTGGCGCCTTTAAAGAAAATTGAATGCTCCTTTTTCCTGATGCTCAAAATTGAGCAAATGTTTAGCTGATTTGCTGATGGCTGGAACTTGACTTTAGTGGTTACTTCAAAACGAAAAAAAAAAGAGCCAGCAAACGTTTTAGCAATGTCGCTTAATAGGAAGGGAGTGAAATACATAAAGAAATGGTAATCACTAGGATTTTATCATTCGGAAACTCTTGTATCTCTAACATCTGTGTTCATCGAACATCGCAACACGATAACCTATCTTGCAATTGAAATACAGCGACGGACGCAGTCCGTTATTGTTTTGATTGGGTGACTTGGATATTAGAAAACTGGAGTCTTATTAAATAAATAAATTCGCAAAATGTTCGCGAAAAAAGTCCCCTGGCGATGGTTAAGTTATTGCGAAAAAGCATTTAGTAGTCGTGCTTCCAAAATCAATGAAACCCGCAAACAGTTTACACAGAAAAAGAGAAAAAATTCCAAAAATCCTCAAAAAAGCTGTTGAAGTCTCATTTGGTGTAAGTAACATTTTTGGTAATGCTTAGCTAACATAAGAGTGGTTTATGTTGGCAAAATTTGAAAAATATGCGTCTAATTTCAGAATTTTCAAATAATGGCATATTTGGGGGTTTTTGACATTGTTAGTGGTAGAGTGGTAGATTGTCAAATATTGCAAAAAAGTGGTAGATCTACCACAACAGTGGTAAAATAGAAACACTGACCACGGGTCAGAATTAGATCCGTACCTAAGTAAATGCAACGTACGCTGTCATCAATCCTCCTCCTCCTACAGCAGATGAGCCTCTCCTTCATTTAATGCGGGCGGGTCGGGTCAACACATTTGCATAAAGAAACTCACTAAAACTTCTCATTAAACTTAAACAGGGATAAAGGTGATTCGCTTATATGTACATAGTGTGGTTATTTGTTACTCAATGCTGGCTGGTAATTTTGACTAAGATCACTTGTTTGCTAATTTGGTTTTGTTTTCTAGAAGTCCACCAAAATATAAGCACTTCTACGGCTTGATTTCGGAAAAGGATTTTTGTAGGTGAATAACAGGAGAATGGCA
Organism: Microchrysa polita; assembly: GCA_949715475.1. Taxonomy (NCBI): domain Eukaryota; kingdom Metazoa; phylum Arthropoda; class Insecta; order Diptera; family Stratiomyidae; genus Microchrysa; species Microchrysa polita. The sequence continues at coordinate 123,420,646 of OX454415.1, read as the reverse complement.
AAATTGAGAATACATACTAATGTATACAGGGTGTCCGGAAACTGCCGCATAAACGCACCAGATTATGATTCCTCAGTTGATTTCCAGCAAAAAAGTTGTACGGAACATACCCCCTCAGCTTAACCCTTTAGCTGCCACAGGCATTTAAAGATTTTTGAAAAAATCATTTTCTTGCTCGACTTAAATCCTAATATCTCCAAAGCTAGATCAGCTAGAATAGTAAAATAAAATGATTATTACAGCCAACAAATTTACCTATAAAATAAAACTAACCAGACTAAAATCGGATAAAAGGTTTGGTATTTACCCAGCTCTAAATTCAATATAGATCTGCAATTGATAAAATCTATTCAAAGTATATGTCGAAATCGAGCCAAGATTAACCCTAGTTTTCTGCACTTAACGTTCTGAAACTGTTAGAAATAATGGAGATAAAATAAAATGATGTAAGAAAGATATGATCGCTAGATTATGCGCCAATTTTTAAAAGAATCGTACAAGCACCTCACCTTGGCAGAAGTTGGAGAAAATTGAGATGGAAAAAAATATTGTTTTAGGGTCAAATCACGCAAATTTGACTTTGAAGCTCTGTAAATACCAGTCTGGTTAGTTTTATTTTATAGGTAAATTTGCTGGCTGTGATAATCATTTTATTTAACTATTCTAGCTGATCTAGCTTTGGAGATATTAAGCTTCAAGTCGTGCAAGAAAATGATTTTTTCAAAAATCTTTAAATGCCTGTGGCAGCTAAAGGGTTAAGCTGAGGGGCTATGTTCCGTACAACTTTTTTGCTGGAAATCAACTGAGGAATCATAATCCGGTGCGTGTATGCGGCAGTTTCCGGACACCCTGTATAAAAAAGATATTCAAAGCGTTAAATTGATCAATTAAAATTTCGCGCCATTTTTAATGGTTTTAAAAAAAAATCGTACAAGTACCTCGCCTTGGCAGGAGGTGGAGAAAATTGAGATGGCAAAATAGATTGTTTTTGGGTTAAATCACAAAATTTAGACTTTGAAGCTCTATAAAAACCAAACCACTTATCCGATTTTGGTACGGTTAGTGTTTTTAGGTAAATTTCTTGGTTGTAACAATCATCTTATTTCGCTATTATAGCTAGTCTAGCTTTGGAGATATTGAGATTTAAGTCGTACAACAAAATGATTTTTCTTACAAATTTTCAATGCCTGTGGCCGCTAAAGGGTTAGGGGGTATGTTCCGTACAATTTTTTTGCTGGAAATCACATGAGGAATCATAATCCGGTGCGTTTATGCGGCAGTTTCCGGACGCCCTGTATACAAAAGACTAACCGAGTTTTACACATTTTGATTTAAACTTTAGAAATGTTTATTTTGTTGACCGCTTCAACATAAAGATTGAATTTTGGCCCATGCCCCATGCCAGTTTCTAAGTTGGACATGTTCTTTTGGAAACCTTCACCAATCCAGAGAATATAACAAATTGACCAAGCGTCTGCCAGTTTTGAGACAGGATTAGAGTTAAAATTTAAAGTCTAACGTTTTGCTTGCTACTGTTTTACCTTTGACGCATTTTTGTTGATTTACCAATAGAATTTTAACCATCGGAGGTAGTAAACTACAAAATGACATGTAGAAATGATCGAAGAATCCTTCTTTTATCGATTGATCGTTTGGATACAAGCCTTTCGAATGCAACGTTTTACTTAATTTTCTCAATCTTTAAGCCCCAAAATGACGCGTTCGTAACCTTCCTTCGCACGGCTCGGGATCTGACACCTCTTTTAGCAAGAACTTCGAAGCCTTGACATGTTAAAGGCTACGGAAACGAGTTAAACTTATAATCATTTAAGAACTTTAGAATGAAAACACGCATTTCAATTTATCTCAATGTAATTTATTTATAACCGTATCATCATATTCAAATGTATATCAAATTATTAAATAAAAAATAAAAGAAACAAACATAGAAAACTAAAAACAATAAAACAAATCAATGAGGAATAAAAAAACAGTTTTACAAATTTTGAATAAATTGTCGAGTAACTTTCGTCTGGTATATATATATAAGTATAAACAAAAAATGATCACTATAAATATAACGTTTCGATTCTATCATATATATTCTTGTATATATGTATATATATATTATCATACAGTACCCTTACATTCCTACAATACCTACATATTTACAAAATCAGAAAAAAGAACAGTATTTTATATCCAATCTTTTTTTCTTTTATCCAGTTTAGTTTTTCTTTTAAAGTATCTCTCAAATACTGTAGTACAGAATTATATTATTATCTCTCCATAATATTTCGTTTCATTTTTCATAAAGTTTCAGTGTGAGTTTAGTGTTTTTTGTTTTTATAGGTTTCATTGTTTGTTGTTTTGTTTTCATAATTCTTTTTTTGTAGAGATACATTATATTCTCTGCATATTGTTGTTTTTTTTTTTTTTGTATTTTTCGTTATTTATTTAGAGTGATAGTTTATTATTTTATTTATTTTTTAAATTTTATTTTTCTATTACCTAGAACTATATAATTTAGAATAGAAATTGATTCGAATAATTCATCTCATTATTTGTTTTATTTTTGTTGTAGTGTTGTGGTTGTCATTTATTTAAATTATTATTGGTTTGATATAACTAGAGAGAGATAGAGAGTGTGTGAGTGTTGGTGTTGTGTCTTAACCAATTAATATTTATTCATCATGAAATGTGTATGATGCAATGAAATAAGTTAAGAGATACATTTTCACCGCCTTATACGATTTATCGTTAAATTTTCTTTTCACGTGTATAATGAAACCATAAAAATTTATTTTTAATTTTTTTTGTTGGTTTTGTAAATTATGGACTAATATAATAATAATAATCATAATTTTTGATAGGCTTAACATCGTTCGTTCACATTTCATTCACTTAACAAGAGTATGTTCATAATATTCTTTTCGTTTTGTTTTTATTCAAATTCCATTATTTTCATTTAGATATCTTGAATCTCGGATTTCGTTTTTCTTTCTCCTTACTAGTCGCACACGCTTAAAGTGTTACATTCAGAAATTGTACATATATATTTATATTTGATATTTAATTATTATTAATTATAATAAAAAGTCAAAAGTTATTGCAATGAACAATAAAATAGGAATCTCAACAGTGTATTGGTACTAGATGCTTTGCGAATATCTTTTATTTTTATTTTTTTTTCCTGACTAAATACATACTTGAGTTTGCACGTTGCTTGCTTGTGAAAAATCAAATCAAATCTAGAATTTAAGATTTTTGAATTCTGTTTTTTTTTTTTGAAAACAAATTTTTAAATTTTTCAAAATTTTGTGTATCAAATTTTGTATTGGAAGAACGTTTTGAAGGAGATTCATTATAAAAAGTGCTTAAAAATAAAATCAATATCAATATAGGGCTGTGACTGCACTTCTCTTTCAGATTTGACAGTCTCGGATCGTCTCGCGAAATCCTGAGTATGAACGTCAGAATAAAGTGACAATCTCTAGATCACAGACATAAGGCAAAAAGAGCCCTTGGTTTTTGTTTTCTTTTGTTTGGAAAGTACTGGAATTATCCAAATTAATAATAAGTAATAATAATATTTCTAAGATGATGATCAGTACAGTATTCGATGTACTCAAATTTTGATTTAGTAACAGTATTAATTTCAATGTTTCTTATGTATTTTTGTTTGTTTGTTTGTTTGTTTGTTTTAAACGAACTCGATCATAGTGCAAAATTCAAAAAAAAAAAAAATAGTTAACTTCTACTAAAACACATACTAGTACCGTTTACTGAAGTTGCAGTATGTCAATTTATTTTTATTTATTTACTACTACTTTTCATATTTATTACAAGGAACCTGTTGCTGCTATTGTTGTTGAAGTTGATGTGTTGATGAAGGTACAGAAAGTGTAATGAAACTTGAATTATTATTATTAGACTCGTTACTACTGTTAGCGGCCGCATTTAACGGAAATAAATTACTGTTACATACAGCACTATTGCGCGCGGCGGCTGCAGCGCTACTCGTCGCTGTTATACCGATGAAATTACCGTTATTGCCAGCAGCGGCCGCAGCAGCAGCTGCAGCAAATAAATTAACCAAATTCTCATTTTGATCAATCGTAGAAGTATCGTTGCTAGAAACGACGCCATGGTGATGATGTGATTGATGATGATTGTTGATGAAGAGGCTCTTGATGCAGTTCGATGTCGACGAAACATCGGTGCAGACACCAATCGGTGTGCCGATTGTCGATGCATTTGTTTGCATGCCACCGCTGCCTATTGATCCCGGTACCGATACAATTGTCGATGACATCGGGGAAGCGGTCATTGATGATGATGATGAATCCGGTGATGCATTCGTCATGGACTGTGCTGCCAAAAGATTTGCCGCCGCGGCCGCTGTCAGAGTGGCAAATGTTGAGTGTTGTTGTGGCAATGATGACGACGCGGATGTTGCTACTATTGATGACGCTGATGGGAAGAGCATTTGTGGTGGCATTGTTGATGATAAGGACATTATTTGCTGATGATGCTGATGGTGTGTTGATGATGTAGTAAAAGGTGCCGTTGTCATTGTCGTCGTTGTTGCTTGTTGCTGTTGTTGTGTTGTAAGTGTTGTTTTATTTATGATATCATTTGTATGGTTACAATTATTATTGTGAGTATAACTATAATTATTCGAATTAGGTGTAGTTGTTGTAATTGTATTACTGTTCGTTATGCAACCGTTATTATTGTTAGTAGTAGTAGTAGTTGTTGCTGTAATGGAGCCCACTAGCTGCGGATGTTGCGCTTTAAAGATGGTGGCCATTACATTAGCGGGTGGCAGGACAATCGGTATGTGATAATATTTACATTGTTTTCGTTTACATTGACCATTTGCATGATCACGACACACAGCCACACGTTGATCACATACTTCAACTTTATCGCCTGAAAGAAAAAGAGAGGAAATTTAGTTATATCGTTGTAAAGTGATGTAATGAAGTTTAAGTCAAAACGTTAATTTATTTACAATTTACACCATTATCGGAACTTTCGAAGCACGGTCTGATTTGAATTAAGAGAAGGCAGCTCTTAATTAAAACTAAACACCGAAGTTAAAACCGGGCAAAACCTTTTAGCGAAGCGTTTGAAATTCTAGCATTATGGAATGTGCTTACACTAAGAAAATGCATTTAAAACGTGGCCCCAGCATCTGGGTAAACTATTCAAAAATTTAGACCAGATTTTCAAATGTTACTAGTAGGCAAGACGTTTTATGCCACTCATCGATCTAAAAGAGCATCCGCACGTGTTGCAAAATGCTATTCGAAAAATGGCGTAAACAATGAAGAAGGAAACGAAATTTCTGAAAATAAAGGGGACAATTCGATTTTTTTTTGTATAGCTAGCAGTGGCGTAGGAAATTTAGTGTTTGGCGCTGGTAAGTTTTAATAGTTTTTGGCTTTTTCATTGGTTGGAGTATTCAACCACAATGCACTGGAATACACAATATTTAAAATTTTGTATTTAAACGGATTTATACCACGCAAAGCTTTGCAATCCCGTTTAAATGTAGTTTTCGCAATAGGGTAAACTTTGATGCTGTTGGTATACAGTTATGCAACGTTGCTGATTGATTAATTTTAAGCATCTATTAATTTTGAAATTTCGTATTCATTGCCCTCATTTTTCCGACGCCCCTACTACAAAGTTGCAGCATTAAGCTGCGCATGCGCATGATTTTGTTTACAATTAATTTTCCATATAAAATTCGTATGAGAAATGTCATCGACAATTATACTGCTCCACAAGAAAAAACTAACAGAATGTAGAACTTGTACAGTATTCGATAAATGGTACACCGTTGTACACCGCTGTATAATTTACAACTTAATTATACATATGTACCACCTAAAATGGCAGCCCGTGTGGATGAAACTGACAACTGAAGCTCTCTGGAGTTTTACGTTTCGGATATTTAGACCAGTAAATGGTAAAATTTATACAATTTAGACTAAAAAATTGATACAGATGTTATGAAACTTTTTTAATTGGTCTAAGCGTATTCGAAAGCCTATAGAAGTTCGATGGCGAGGTGTTAGAAACTCAGTGCATGTGGCTCTCGGACTAGGCAAGCAAACAAGAGGACTTAAATAAATATTTTTTTTCTTGAAGTCCTATAAAAGTAGCAGCTGGTTCCACCACTTGGAGTACACAGCGTTACAGGCGTTGGAAACTGGCGCCATACCGGCAGAACTAAATGATTTAAATATCTACCAACAACTTTTCTAGGTAATAGCAAAGGATCGAAGGTAAAAAAATTAAGTCAATTCAGTTATGGAACCATTAACAACGGATAGACCCAATGCCGATAAATGGAGCAGTCAATGTTTAGTTGCACGAACTGCTGGTTAAAACCACAATTGTGACTTAAGATCTTTGAAAAACGCTTACACTTCATGATCCCCTCTGATTTAATCGATGACCTTTTTATTCTTTTTGGATTTTAATAAAATGACATTTGATTTGACACTCTTACAGCACACATTATTGAACATACGATGACGCTCAATAATTTGTTTTGTAGATGCTGTTTTTCGTACATAATTTTCATGAAATTGACATGTAATCTTTATAAGCAGATATTGCCAATTAAATAGGGGTATATTGACCGAGAAATCGGCAACCCGTAAAAAAGCCCCGAAATTTTGGTTGCTTTGGTTGCTGAACTACTATCAATCAGGCCGTGCCAAACCGGCAAGTTGAGAGTGATTCATACGACGACGAAGGGAGATTACTTTGAGCGTACACCCGATATCGATAGGGGCCATCGCCAAGCGCGACTTTCAAGTTGTAGGACACAGGTTCACCTGAAAAACTCTGGAAAGAACACCTCAGTGTAATTATGTAGTAATTATGCGAGAAAATCATGGGATATCAAACCCTTTATAATTCTGTGGATCTACGAAGCAATCATTACACCTAATGCGAAATACGGGGCGGTTGTGTGGCGGAGAAGACCATCCGCTATAGACGGCAGGCTGAGTCTTGATAAAATTCAATCAATCAGATTTGTGCGGATGTTTACTGTGTTTCATAGATTCCACTCAGGGGACAGTAATATCTTTAGGAGGGGCAATGCCATATCCATTATTGATCTCACATCTGACAGCAGTTCGTTGGCTCCGTTTACGGAGTGGCACTTCAATGAGCTCTATACTCAGAGCGATCATCAAGCAATTTGAAACACTGTGACAAACAGACCATATCGAACACAGATTCAGGGACCATTTGATGGTCTGCAAAGAGATTCGACATGCTCTGTGGCTCACTTGGTTGATACGCACTCTACGATGCTAGTAATCTAGAGATCCGGAGATCGAATCTTGGCATGGTCCAGGAAATATATAGTGCTTGCAACATTATATATACTCCTCTATATGCAATGTAACGTTGACTCGAACTAGCCTAAACGGCTGAGTGAACGCAGCATGCCCCACAAGGGGTTACGGTACAGAGAGAGAGAAAGAAATTTGACAAGGCGCTCTTCATCGAAGTTGTGCTTCAAAGTGATCCAATCGAAAGTTCTGCGGGAAATTGGTCAGTACAGATCACAATACATCTGTTGATGGCCTGCGACGTATTTATGCCTCGAAAAAAGGCATTAAGTCAAAGAAATGAAATTATGACTCAGGCGGGGGAAAAGCACCACAATTAAAGTTATCTCGGTACTGTTCTGAACTCTCCTGAACAAATGGCCGTATGGGCAAGGTTCGGCAGAGCGATGGTTCACATTCCTGCTATAACAGACGAGGAACTTTGGCAAGCTGCTAGAGGAGAAAAAAGCTCCAGGACCAGATGGGATCCATAATAAGGTGTTGAAGGCTGCAATCCGTGCTGCCCCTCAGAAGTTCGTTGAGTTATTCGAAACTTGTCAAGTTGACAGTACGATTTTTGACGGGCGAGATCTACTGTGGATAGATTGGTTACCAATTTGGCAAGGAAATCGCTTCAAAATGATTCATGCTGTTCTGTGGTGACGCTCGCAAAAACTGAGGCTCTTCTTATCAGCAAGCACAGAAAAGGGGGCTCTCTAAAAATCTGAGTACAAAGCAATATCATAACCTCCAAAAAAAAAATAGGTATTTGGGGGTTATGGTAGATTCGAGACAGAACTTTGGAGAGAATTTGAGGTTTGTGAAAAAGCGGGTGCCGCAACCGTGGTTGGAAAGACAGGAAAGCATGAGACAGTGGCAACTGCGATGGGACGAGGCTGTAACCGCGTAGATGGACTCATTCTCTCATTCCTGATATTGCAAAATGGGTTAAACGCCAACACGGCGAAGTAGACCACTTTTTACATCAATTCCTAACGGGTCATGGTGGACACCAGCAATACTTGTAGCGATTCATTTATGTCTTTTTTCAAAATTCTACTTATATTTTCAAGGCACGTGTTTTTTTAGTGTCCGAGATTTAGTGCGCGACGACGCGTGCAACTGAATGTGAAAATCGGAGAAACGTTAAGCCCGCAGAATTTAGTGAACCGTATGCTGGAGTGCCGAGACGATTGGGAGGCTGTGCGTGATTTGGTATGCAACATCCACAAGAAACTTCAAAATGAAGAATCTAGACGTAGACGCGAGTCAGCAACTCGGCATGATGGCTAAATACCCATGCGAAGTAATACCGAAAGGTGGTCGCGCAGGGAGCAAGATGACGGAGGTGGTCTGGTTTTAGAAGGTAGAAATTTCACATAGGTGTGCATTAGCAGTATCTTCCGAAGATTTCACCACCTAGTTAAACACAAAAAAAGGATAACTAGGAAAAAACTGTATAATTATACCCTTATTCCAGACAATTTAATTTGAGATAGCAATACTAGAAACTAAGTTGCTCGGGAAATTCGAGGGAATTGTCCGGAATATTTTCTTCAAAATTAATATGTACAAACTGGGAAAACATTTCCATATTTCCGATCATTTCCAATTTTCTTCTCGTAAATGCAGAGCTTTGAGCTTTGCTCGGTTCAAACTTCTGGCGTGTTCTTTAACCTTTATTACAGAAAATACAAAATTTTTAAGGAACGCATGCGGTCGCATAATTACTTGAACGCGGTGGTCGCTTTACGGAAGCGTTCAGCTGTAGTTATAAAAGGAAGTGATTGCTTGAAGTTTCATTGGGGAGCTTCATTTTACGCACACAACACATTGTCAAAAGTTATGTGTAGTGTTGGTTAAATAAATAAGACCCGTGGAATTAGATTTGGAGCTTTGGCTGCAGTGATATTAGACCGATGTCTAATGTATGCCCTATCTTTTTAATTGCATATATAATTACGTACATACTAATTATTGTATAAATTATCTCAAATATACTTACTTTCCATTAAATGAACGAATCTACAATTTAACCGACTGCACATAGATCTATTAAAATCTTGGCACACCGGGAGGGTGTCCAGTAACTATAATTGGGACGAGAAGAAAAAAAACAAAGAAAAGACAAAAATCAGTAAAAGATTTAAAGATTATCTAAAATTTTGTTTGATTTTTTTTTTTCATAAAAATAACGCTTAATTCTAAGTTTATATGAAAAATATTTCTCTCTTGCAAAAAATTTGTAAATGATTTTAGTATACATCTTTCTGTTATATTGATTAGTCGATTTAAATATGTATGGCAAATTTTTACATGATTATTCTATGTTTGTAATTTCTCATTTTGTATTTATTTTTCCCCGCTGGAATTTCTATTGTTCTAAACATCTTGTCTTTCAATATAATTGTTAAATGTTTTATTATTTTATCAAGTAATTAATCATTCCTATTCTATTTTTTCTCTAGAATGTAATAAAAGTATAAGAAAATGGACTTAAATTTAAACTAAGCTATTCATTTATTTTTGAGAGAGTGTAAAGCATGAAGCATTGATTAATTTTATGCAATTTTCTAAAATTATATATATTTATAAAAAATGTAATTTAAAATTTAAGAAAAAAATTATAAGCAAAGAGATTGGCTATTTCATATCGATTTATACGTATATATGAATTTTGTAAGCAAATTGAAGCCATGAAAATAAATTTTGATTATGATTAATACATCGAATGCAAATAACCATATAGAATGCCAAATATTTGATAAAAATATATAGAAAAGCAATATTTCATTTAAACGTATCATAATATATTGGCAATTACAGTATGCAGTAGACATTTTGGAGGCGGGCGCGCACAAGAAACGAGAGCTGTAAGCTGATAATGTGATTCCTAATATTTTTTTTTTCATTTTAATTATTTTATATTTTTGTAGTTCTATCTAAAGATTGGTTTTTCCAAAAGTGTAGTTTAATAAAAAAAATACGAAAGAAAATTTGTCTAATTTTGTTTTAAAAAATAAAACAAAAAGCAAAATATAGTTTTATTTTGGGAAACTCACTTTATTTTTTTAGTTACTATGGTGGTGTAGGTTTTATGTAGAATATCCTAATAGGTGGCACTAGAAGGGGGATGCGAATAGTATTCGTTTATTTATTTTGCTATTTTATTTATGAAAAACAAAATCAAAAACACATTCGAAAAAAGCCACATATATTGTCTTGCAATTATATATAGAGGCCTTATGTCACACAGACTCTAAATAAAATATTGGAAATGAAATTGCAACGAATGGAAACAAAACACGTTGCACTATCTTCAGAAAAACAAATATTGTAATAGCTAACATAAAAAATATAGCGTTCAAACGCAATCCATAATATTATGGATACAATTTTTTTTTAAAGGAGTATCTATGGATACTGATGGAACAGTATCCGAAGAAAAAAAAACAAATTATATCTTTTTTTATAGGGAAAACAATACAGGGCCAAATAAATATAGAGAAGCGGCACACATTGCTAAGAAGTACATGTACTTGTTTTATAATGCTTAATATTCATTCGCATTTAATTTTTCTTTTGGTAATAGTATAGTGATGATTTTTACCTAATCACATAAATTATGCCGTTCAATAAGATAGGACACTGCGAATAATATACACCTGTCTCCGGAGGGGCTGAAAATTTAATAACGGAATTTTTATTTAGTATTTATGTTGTGTGATTTTTTTAAGGCGAGAGGATTAAGTTTATTTATTTTTTTATAAAATTGAGATTTTGGTAAGTTTTAGCAATTAAAATTTGGCTTAATTTTAACCGAAAGTGAAGTAGTCGTATTTAGAAGTGTGAACAGTGTTTGTGTTTTGTGTAGAGATATGGTTAAACGATCTGAATGTATAATTGATTTTCGCGAAGGCATTACATTTCCGGTGGAATTTAATATTGGCGTTTACAAGTATCCTTGTATTTTAATCAATCTTTATTTATAGGAAAAAGAATACATTTTTTTAACTGTCGATTTATCTCCAGGTTTTTCGGATGTTTATAATGTATTGCCTTTCTAAAATGTGATTTCAGCATAGATGTAATATATTTTTCATGCTTTGTTTTTGGTCGTATAAAGAGGCATAGGGGAAAAAGCTTTACTTGCTAAGTTTCTATTTCTTTTTATACATACTAACTTATAGATACATAGTGGACATACAATTTATTTAACAACACATTCTGTTTGAATTCATGTCAGTCAGAATCGGTTATTTCTTAAAATTGCAAAAAGTCGAAATATCTTCACGCTTTTATGAAATAAAATCTAGAACCGCTTTAGACAAAAATAAACTTGCACAAATTAACACAATCTATTTAGAAAAAGATTTTTCGCGTGGCGAAGCATTCGTAAGTCAACTATTTATCTACTTGGTGCCGAGCAACTGCGGAGATAGAAGGAACACTTTTACGGGGTCCGAAACAACAGCCTTGGATCTGCAAGTACGTCTTGATTGGCAGTTGAAGAAGTCTGTTAAGTAACTCATATTAATTCCCACCCACGGTCCGTTGTAAACTAACATTCGCGATTCATATTTTGCGATACTTCTTCAACAGTGACGATGCTTATTCGCAATTTCATTCTAGCGAAAATTTGAAAAAAAAAACTGCTGCGGCATGCAGATTTTTTCTATCCTATAACTTTAATTAGAGTGACGACAAAATCCTCATAATATTTTAATTTTGCGGGGAGTAGCAGGCGCGGATTCATCACCAATATTCCATGAAATTATTGAAACCGCTTTATACCGGAAGAAAAACCTGCATTGAGGCTCAAAGCCACAAAATATCAACTGACCTTTGACACCTTAGTCCAATGCTGGATTGTCGCGCCTGTTATTTATTTTATTTGACACTATTGCTTCGCGTGAATGCAAAGGAAGACTTTTAATATAATTTTCTTTTCGATCAGTGATCAGAGTGACTAACGAAGTTGATCCATAACATTTCAGGTCGATACACTTCCCCAGTGGTATTCAAGGCTTTTCATTCATTTGAAATGACAGGATTTCAAAATCACTGCAAAATAAGAGACGTGAACCGCTTTCCCTGATCTAAAACTCAGGTTTTGGAGACAGAAAAAAGCCACACGGGACGGGTTTATTAAAGTACGAGTATGCGATACCACCTCTTAGTTTAATTCTACCAATTAGACGTGTCTCCTTAAATCCGACATAGAATTTAGCCAACAAAAGACTGCTGCATTTCTCTGTAATCGTTCTTCTATTCTAAATAAAAATCTTTGCGGATGCCCCCCCCCCCAAATCTCCAAAAATTCAGCAAAAGCTTTTCGCGCCATGGGTTCGTCCTGAGCAGATTTACCTAGAAATATGTACTACTTTTTCACCAGCTGTTTGAGGTCTGATGCGAAGTGCTAGATCCAGGCTTTCAATCGAAAGAAAACGTCACAGGTATATCGAAAGGATATACCTGTGACCTCTCCTAACTAAAACTAACTATTAGAAAATTTCCTTGACTCCGCCGCCTAGAAAAATTCTGGGCTACGATCATGATAAGGAAATTTTGTTTTGGCTTGGCACGGTCGTAGCCAGGGTTGATGGGGTCAAAATGTTTTCAATCTCCGCTTTTCGAACTCAGGGTGTCGCATTGTTATTTTTTTAACTGCAATAACGTTTTTAGGCCCCACATTACCCTGCGCACACGATGCAATAGCAGGATATGGGCCCAATCGAATTGTATTAGTTAGGCAACATTAAATGCTGCAAACACCTCTAAGGGCATTGCAATTTTAATTATTGAAAACAGATGATCATCTCTTGAATGTAATTGAAATGGAATCACAAATGGAACAAGAATCCTCTAAAATTCAATCGCGACTGCCTAAAATAAATAAAAAGGTAAAAATTGGCTGAGGCACCCTCCGTTTGTCATGTAGTCTCACTCATCCAGAAACACGAAAACATGGATTTCCAAACAGTTTCTGATATCAAGCTTTGGACCCCTCCCGCCAACTGTTGACTGCGTCTCTGCACTGGCCGGTGATTATTTAGAATGAAGATCTCTTTGCTGCCACAGGCCTGCATTCTATAGGCACTTTGATAAAAACTAGGGAGGATAGGATACTAGTCTGACTAATCCAGAAACACGAAAATACTGATTTCCAGAAACCAAAGTTTCTGATATCTAATTTTGGACCCCTATCGAAACCAAATCCTGTATACGCCCCTGCACTGGCTGAAGATTATTTCGAATGAAGATCTGCTCACTGCCACATGCCATATCCTGCGAAAAGGTCCAATATGAGAGATAAAGACAAAGCCCTATTCGCTTTATTTCCGTTCAGATGACGTTTCCAGTGAAAGTTCATAATAAATACTACAACAAAATGACAAGGTGTATAGTTAGCTGAATGTTTCTTCAGTTACGGAAGAATAAAGTTTTGCTGAACTCTCAAATTTGCTCAACATCATGATTTCCATAGGTGGTGGGAGCATGTAATTTAAATTTACAATCTGATGTTAAATGCCATTAACTTCTCAGAGTGATCTTTATATGTTGCATATTATCCTTTATTCTAGCAGTTAAACATTTCGTTTAGCAAAAATGTTATAAATGTTCTATTGAAGCTATAAAATGACCGAAAATAGAAGATCCTCGCTGACAGAAAGTCATAAGATCTCATAAAGGAAAAGATTTAACCGTTGACAGACGAAACGATTAATGACACTCACACATCAGTACCCAGTCTCGACTATCAAAGTCCTGAAAATTTGGAATATTTTAGTTTTCGAGACTACATTCTCAGGACTAGAAAATTGTGCATTTGTCATTTGCCACGGTCAAACTCGCATTTTTTACTGTGATCATTGGTCAGGGGGTCAAGCGCCCCTCCCGCTTGACGGCGAAGAAAAATACAATACATACTGTCACGCCACCATTTCATAAATAGATTGTGCAATTGTAATGTACCTACACTTAAAACTAATATAACGAAAATATATATTATTAAATTATGTCTATTACCGTTAACTATTTTTTTAAATATTTGTCTATTTTGAAAAAAAAAAAACATTTTTTCCCCTAATTACTTAATTTGAATTTACTTATGTTGATTTAGATGCTCTAAGAAGAACCACTAATTACTTAAATCGAAACGCATTAGAATGAAATACTAATACGCTCAGCAAATAATATAAAATGAAAAATAAATCATATTCGCAATTTAAGGATAATTTTTTAATTCCAATCTTAATTTCAACTCTCACATAAATATCACTCTCATTTCTTGTAACTCCAAACATTTATTTTAAAATCATATCTAAAAGAAACAATTTAATTCATCTATGCTTGCGTTATCGAAAGCGTTTCCCCAAAATGTCTACTACGTTGCGCCAACACTTAATTTAAGTTTCATCATTGAAAATTATTTGACAAAAGCATAAAAATTCGTTGTAACAAAAAAGCACAAAGTTTCGTACGATAAAAATATACCATTTGTAAGAAATGTTGGACGAATTGACTATATAAAATGAATAACCTATTAATTGGGTAGTGAATATGGTTAAAGTTCAATTTTATTTAATTATATGAAATTATGCTACTCATTTTAAACGTCAATACGGTCCAGACTATCTGGTACTATGTAGTTTGCATTCTGAACACCTGACTTTTAGATAAAAGCAATTTAATGTATAAAACCCACACTAGTAAACCACTCCTCTTCAAAAACCGACACATAAATATTAATTCAAACCGAAATACATTTGTAATTAAACCAAAGCGATGTACCTGTCCATTTGAATCGGTATAAATAACATAGGGAGCATTAGGCGGTGGATTAATATTATTGCCTAAAGCTATATAGATACATTTTTTTTCAAAAGTATTATAATTAAAACGTAAAAATTAGATTCAATTCCAAAAATCAAACAAAAAATAATTTGTTGTTATCAGATAAAATCATTCAGTATAATTAATTAGTAGAGAGAATTTAATGTAGCATAAAAACCATATTGCCATGCAAAGCACATAACAATAAGTGTATCATGAATACAATTTTTTTTTTATTTTATCCAAAGAAAAATAGTTCAAAGTGTCAATATAATGGCACGTATTAGTTACATATTCCAAAAAATATGTAATTAGTTGTATGAAAAACATAAATTGTAAATTTAGTATCAAATTCAAATTGAAAAGTAAACATACAAAAGTATACAATCAATTCAATTTCATATTTCACCATTATTCATGATGTTCCATTTCAAATGAAATGTGTATATGTTATACGAATATGTAAATATTATAATAAAATCAACAAAAATTATTGCATATGTGTATAGGATCCAAATGTTATCGGAAAAATTGAATATATTGAAAATCAAATCATTTTTTGCCCGCGTGTATATAATATTTGAATTGCGAGTTGAGTTTTGTGTGCACATAATATATCATATGTTTATTTATGTAGGGTAAGCATGTAAATAAAATAGTAGAAGAAAAAAAGAACAATTAGATATTTTGCAAACATGCAGCGCGCAGAGTGGTGTTTTGTATGTTTTAGTATAGATCCAATATAATTAATAATGATTAGACAAATCTAGAAAATTGAAAAAATATGTATATTTGATATGCAAAATGTGGTGGAGTATTTACGTTCACTAGTTTGGTATGTCCTGTAGGGACAAATTAGATAATATGTTTTTATATGAAGCAAGCTCATAAGCATTAGGGCTCTCGTCCACTGCAAGCGTAAACTTGAGCGGCGCGGCGCTCCAGCGGCAAAGCTTTCACAAAATGTGCGAAAAAAGCTTTTACTAGTAAAAGGTATAAGCACACACAATATTCAGAAAGCTTTTCCATTGTATTGAATGGAATTTTTGTTTATTTTGCATACACTCAGGAAAATGGACCCAGTAAACTTAAAAGTTTTTGTGCCATTATTTTAATTGGACGGCCATTTACCAGATTTCTTCACAAAAGTAAAAAGATGAAATAATTAATATAACTGGATGAATCCTATTGAGACATTTTGTATGGAATGAAATCTGTCCCATAAATCCAATCGGACATCAGATTACATTTTAATCAGTTTGTCCCATTAAATTAACAAGATCTGATATGATTAACTAATAATAGGATGAATCCCATTAAAACAAATACAAAACTAATAAAATCAACTATATCACTCAGAAAAATGCATCCCGTAAAGTTAATAATTTCTGTCTTATAAATTTAACAGGGCGCCAAAAGACAAGACTACTTCCGAAAATAGACCAGCTGCTTTGTTCTATATAGCGTCCTATTGAATTAATGGGATAGGCCTTTTAATTGAATTTCAAGCATATAGATGTATTTTGCAAGATAACCAACATCATGCTCCGTAGCCGGGATCGTTCGGTTGTCTCCCCGTGACTTGGTAAGTTTTAAAGAGTACATACTAGCAAATCGGATGTTCAATACTCGGCCTGGCCAAATATCGTGATTCTTAAAAAAAAAATCCACAATGACGTAGCGTGGATGGTAAAATAATACGAGAAAAAATAGTTCAATCCGATTACGAGTGAAACGAATTAATTTTTTTTTCATAGGATTGATCCTATTAATTAAACAAGAGATCCTATTGGAAAATAACCAGACCATGTGTTTATTTTTAAATGAGTCAACTATTAAAACAAACGGATATTTATCGAATGAATGTAATGGTTTCTATATTATTAAAGTAATCTGATTTTTCCTATTGACTAAAAATAATGGGACAAAATGATTAGTTTAATGGGATTTCCCATTGAAATTTTTCTGAGTGTGGTAACGCCATATTTTGCTTGGTTACGCCATTAAAATTCGGAAAAGCTTTAAACGCGGGAGCGCCGCGCCGCTCGAAGCAGGTAATGGACGGCAGGCGTTAAGTTACAGCAAACGTAAGAAGGAAACAGATCAGGACTCGAACCCTATTTGCCATTTCTTTTAGGATAAAATTTTAGATCTCAGTGTCTTGAGAAGGGCTATCCAATTTGATTTTCGAAAGAACCGCGTTGCTCTTTCATAAAATCGATGGTGACCTACAACCTTCTTATGATTGAGAGAATAGAAAGAAAGAATAAGATTTAAAACAGTAACCTGACAAACATAAAACTTGCTTCCCATGGTTCTAGCAATGAACAGATCAGACTATGAAGCGACAAGTGCAGACATAATTTAAATATGGACCGCCTCTGAGATGTACAAGTACAATAGACGATTATTTTTTTCGGCAAATCTCGTTTGCAGCGCTGTAAATGGCAGGCAGTTGCTGGATATTCTTATATTCTAAGAATTACATAAGCATCGAAAACGAGATGACTTCTTTTCATCTAGGTTCTAGGAACATAGTCGACCTCTAATAGTGTGGACTAAATTCACATACACCAGACATGTCAAACTCGCGGTCCACCTTGCAGTTTTGTGCGGCCCGCGGCCAGGTCTAAGAAAAACAATGTGTATCAGCACAAATGCGTAAAAAATACAAAATTGGGGATGTGGAACTCAATTCTAAGAAATGTACTAAAACTCATCAGGAAGTCGGTGGCTTATGCAGGCTTAAACTATGTATTTTAGAAATGTGCCTCTATGTACTACAAATATTTAACCGACGATTATTTGAGGTACATTAGTTGAAGGCAGTAGTTGAAGATTATTGCGGAGGAAAGTGCCGAACGTGATAGTTTTCTCCCATGGTTGCACTATATTTCGCGTTCGCATCCTTTATGTTTTTGAACAACAACATATTGGATTGTGATTTATTTGAAGGCTTTAAAAACCTCGAAATCGTATATTTTCTAAGGAAATAACCTGGATGTGAAATTTCCTAAAAATGACGATTCTAATTCTCGATCTAACGATGATGATCGATTAACCTAATTCTGGCGTGTTAACTTCTTGAGAAATAGAAAAAGGGTATCTCAATTTGTTCGAAGAATCTTTTCAAAAGAAATTCTAAAAGACATAATCCCGAGGAAGTTACTGACTCAGGTTTATAGTCACATGTTAAAGATAATATTATGTGATTAAATTTCGGAAATACGTAGCTTTCTATACGCGTTTTCACAGTTTTTCTGTGAAGAAGAAGAAGCTTTGTCTAAAGATTTACAATATGAAAATTTATGTCTTTATAAATCAGCAGGGCAGAGGTTTTCCGTTAAACCTGTTCCGGAAGGATATATTTTGTTTGTTGAAGGAGGATTATACCCCAACATCTTACAATATGGACCATCCATCGAACTTCTAGAACTTGGAATGCGCATACACTAAGATAATGAGTTCAAAAGTTGCCCGCAACATCTGAGTGAACTTTTCATATATTTTAGACCAAACAAATTTGAAATCTTAGTAAGCTAGTTCTAATGTCAGTTTTTAACATTTCTCACAATTTGAGAATGACTGTAAGATTTGACAATTGTAACTGTCAGATTTTAAAAAACGAAGCGCCAGTTATTCAGATATGACATTTTTAAACGATAAATCATTGAAAATTTTACGAATAGAATTGTCAAATTTGACGTTTAATTTTAAGTAAATACAATTTAAACCCAAAAAGAGTCACCCAGAGGCTTGAACAATTTTTAATTAGTCTTAGCGTATTCCATATACTAGAAATTCGAGAGATTAATAAGACCCAACAAATTTTGGCTCCGCCAAAGCATTCTGTATAATTCCAACTCTTTTTCAAATTAGCTACGCATTTGAACAGATGGTGTCCTCGTTATTCTTTTTCAGTCAATTACTTAACGTAAATTTTAAAGTGGATAATCGCGTGGGAATGGGATTTTTCCATAAAAATAGGTGCGCAGTTAACCAGAACTTCGCCATAGTGTGAACGACACTTTCTGTCCATAGTGAGGAGAGCTTTTTGTCCTTTTAGCTGCTGAAAGCGTAGATATCGCAATTCTATTCCCGGTACTAAACACTCAGATTTTCTCATTTTTAATTCTCTCATTCAGGTTGGTTTACCCAAACATGCAAATAATTTTCCCTCGATGTACAGCTACTGGCTCGTTGAAGAGTTCAAAGCCTCTAATAGTATAAGCCTGTGCTGAAAAATTTGTGCTTTTTTAATTTATCGAAAAAAATTTAAAAGAGTGTTCAAATGGCTTTATGGTCGAGGAAACTAATTCCAATTTCCCCTGCAGTCTCAACGTCCCTCCTAGACTGTCGAATGGAAGTTCAAAATTGATTAGGTCTTTATTTCATGGAATATCATTATACACGCCGTGAACCGTTTGTCCGTTCCATACCCGTAAAAGGCATTGCTTTTACACTGAACCGAAGGATATTGTAATAGAAGGCTTGCACAATTCTTTACCCCACAGGGAGGGATCATTTGCTGGTTATCAAGGGTATTGCCGTATGGTTAGCAAATTTTTCAACAGCATGTTTCCTGCATGTTTAAATAAGCTGGAAATTAATGAACCCGAAATTTTATTAGGGAGTTTTCAATAAGATCATGCAAAATTAAGCAAATTGTACAGCAAAGGGTACAGCCAACACCTAACTGTGGTCGTGTTCGCCCGGTTGCCACTCTGTAATGTAGAGATTCATAGAGAACCGAGTTCCGATTCTCGGCAAGGCCCGTTGCACGTTTATTATTCAGAAGAAGATAAGAAATATTTTTATTTCATAGAATAATAAACAAAAAAATGCGACTAGGAAATGGTATCGCACTCCGAACTCAGTTGTCGGTGAAACTTTGACGACTAAACACGATAGTCGTCAATGCACCATGTTGCTAAAGGAGTTAGGGCAAAACAAGACAAACTACTCTAGGCATATAGGCCAACCACGGCTTTATGCAAAGCCACCTTAATACAAGCCCGGAAGCAGAGCACGGTCATATACTGAAACGACAATTCATAGGCCTGTTCAGATCGAAAATTTACATTGCGGTAAAGGCAAATCGGGTTGGGTCGCGGCAAACTTTACACGAAAAGTATTGGTTTCCGGTCGATTTTCGTCGCGAAAAGTGCAATGTGTCGTGCATTGAAGTGTCTATAATGCAGTGAAAGAAACAAATCCTGATAAAAAGTGAATTTTCCACGTGTTTTCGCGATTTTTATCAGAGCAGACACGGTTTTTTTTACATGCGCTGTGCTTGTGTTAGTGCATCGTGCAACGTATATACGACATATTCATAGGCTCGCTTTGTGTGCATGTATTGCTGCTTCCCGGCTTTCTAAATTAAGGTGGCTTTGGCTTTACGTGTTTATCATACATACAGTCACATTAATAGTGTGTACGGAGCAGCCAAAACTGTCAAGTGTTGATTTGAATTGCTGAGTCTGGTATCAAATTCGCTAAGTCAAAAAAAAAAATATCTTGTAGGCTCCGTAGCAGAACACGACTCAGAACTTGCATTGAATGGATTTGCTTCTATTTTTTTAGAGTTGTTTCAGCCCAGTGCACTAGAGACTAGACGAACCTTTTCTTTTGTAGTTTTGTCCATCCCTGCAAGAAATCGCTAACCGAAACTTCCACTACATATATAAAGTTTTGTCTAAGAAAAAGCAAGACAAATTTCTGTACATAGTATTGGTAATACTATCGATCTAAGAGCTATATTTAAATTTTAATTTTCCAATAAAATATGGGTGAAGTCTAGACAAAACTCCCCATACAAATTTGAACGCACTAACGAAATCTATAAAATCTTCTTTTACACAATGTAAGATGGATCTTAATTTTGTGAACAAAATTTGCTTCTGAATATTTGTACAAAAAACTATAGTACAATCACTATTCATCCCCACTTTCTTCGAAAAGTTGTTTGAGCCATTCGCCTGTAGCTTTCGTAGTTCGGCCATTTAGAATATAATTCTTTCTGTTTAGCCTAAGCGTCTTAATGTATAGTGCAGGGTTGTCCAACTTGATTTTTGGGCGGGCCACATTGTTAGTTTGTAAAACGATGAACGGCCAGTATATAATTGAGTTTATTATTAATTTTTTGATGTCCATAGTTTCCAACTCAAAGAAGAAGTAAATTTCAGAGTGTAACCTAAATATTTGCTTCCAGAAATTACCGATTCGAGCAAATATCTTATTTTTAGATGTCAAAAATATAGTCGAAATGGATTGATTTTAATACATAAATACATCGAATATTTGGGGTTCCATTTAATGTTGGTCCTTCGGTCGGGCCAGCTTCTAAGTATTCTAATTGTAATGCTAGCATCACATGACTTTACGGACCAAATTCACAGTTCTCCAATGATTAAACATCAGCAAATTTTTTAAGGGAACATTAAAACCGTTCCGAATTTACACAAAATTGGTGGCAGCCTTTACATATAAAAATCAGGAAATTTTTTCTGTGAGATATACTGGCGAAATTGCAATTGATGTTTTGGTTGTAACCGCGTTTCGAATATGTATACGAGAATATTGAACTAAAATAAAGCATGTTTTAGAATTGTAAGATCGCGACACTTTGGTTCCAAAAACTTAAACCTTGCTATATTTTTGCTTGTGAGATTCTGTTTATTCTATCCGTAGATTCTGCACATTTTACCGATTTTTCCTGAATTGCTTACGGGTCGGATGAAAACGCTTGGCGGGCCGGATTGTGGCGCGCGCCAGTCGTATGTTGGAAAGCGTTAGTCTAGTAGGGCATAACGTAACGTGTCCACTATTAGATTCGTAGGAAGTTTTAACAAATGAGCCGTAAATACATCCGATTAAACCTATTTACTCGTACCACATTTTGCATAATTCGTGTGGATCTGGTACACAATTCACTCGGTTCAAAGCAACCCAAAGAAAAAATTTATCATTCGTTTAAAATACACGCATTTATGTGTAAACCATTTTTTGTTTTTGTAAAAACTAAAGCGAAAATTAACTTTGAAGACCGATTATAATTATTAAAAAGTGCGATTTTGGGTGTATTCTGATCGAATGTACATGATACCAGACCCATTTTTCATATAATGTCTTAAGTATAAATGTGAAAACCTAGAAATTCAAAATAATGTAAAACTTATTGTTAACATTCAACGAAACAATTCAAAACAAATTGACAACCAAATTCCAAGAAAAATGCAACAACACAATGGATATCTCCAATATCACTCTCCTCTATCTCTGTTCGTATTGTTAGCATATTTCACTCATCTTTTAAATATGCTGTCCAATGCAATGTTCGTACCACTTTTATGTTTGTTATGGTTCTGGGACAACAATCCTTGAAAATTCTTTTTATAAAAAATAGGAAAAGAATTGTGCTCCAGTCGCAATATATGTGAAAAGTTTGCTGAAGGGCAAGTTCTTTGAAAGGCATTAAATTTATTTTGCTAGGATACGACTATGTGTAGTGTTGGGAGGATAACCGATTAGAGCATCTATAAGGACTATTACTGCTATAAGGAAGAAAATATAGATCGAAATATCCTTGAGATAGAGCTCATATGTGTATGTATGATGATGACGCTCTCCTTATGCTGAAAGGATAGAGCTCGAACCCACCCGAATCGAATCCTTAAACTGTATAGCATATCGCTTCGTTAGTTGCAATAAAAAACTCCAGTTGTTGTTCGAAACAAACAAGCATAACCAAGAAATTCAAAAACTATATACGTAACAATAGTCAGGATTCGAGAATGCAACGAGAACGATGATGATGATGATGACGTTCGAGGAAGAAGCAACAGTACAGGGGGCTTTTTACAGATCATAGTATGATGCGGCGAAAACAATAACTGCATGTCTCGATGTAATCGGATTGAAGTCATTTGCAGAGAAAAACTTTCGTATAGTATCTCATATTATGATAAGTTGAAATATGTCAGATAATAGTCGAAAGAGCAAAAGCAATTCGTTTGGTTTATTGTTGCATTTTTCATGGATTGTATGTAAGTACAGAAATGATTTTCGATTTATTTGTTTCAATGGTTGTCAGTAAAGTTATTCAAACGATTGTTATTATGAAAAGGGAGGGTATAAAGATGAAGTTGGGATAATATCATATATCATAATATCATACAGCGAGGTTGCATATTGAATCAAATTTATTCAACAAAGCGTGTATGTTATGCATTTGTTAGTTTTGAAAGCAACTATATTAAGCTGAAAATATTAATCTATTAAAGCACTAAAAAAAATAAATTTAAATTTAATACACACAAAAAAAGCATTAGAAGCATGTTACAATATTATTTCCGTCTCGACATACGACATCTCGATGCGATGAATTAGCGCAACATGGTATGCGAAAAGCTGCAAAAAAGCATATTTTATTAAATTTGTCAAATTTTAAGCGAATTACTTCAACAAAAATAGTATGCACTTACTAAGCAACAAAAGCGTTACAATAAAAATAAAAAATAAAATTATTTTAAGATACATAACAGCTTACCGGAGACATAAAGCAGTTTCAGTGATGTTTTTTTTAGTCAAATCTCAAATACTTACTACTGAGGTCCATTTGCATTACATGTATATTTATTTGCGATATTAGAAAGGATATATGGTTTTCTGTATGTTTTTTTTTTAAAGCGCAAAACAAAGATTTTTATTCCATTTACCACTTGGCTCAAAATACTAAAACAAAAATAAAAAGACAGTATACGAGTAATATAGAAAATGGTGATTGGTCTTGTAAATTTTGCGTGTTCACACGACGATGATGAGGTTAGGTGCTTATTACATGTAGAATAGAAGTTTGTTATTTAGGAATTTAACAATACAAAATTTTTAAAGAAGAAAAATGTTATAAAATATTCTACAACAAAATTTAGGTATTACGTAGCAAAATGATGTGGGTGTGTGTTTGTGGACAACATTATATGTTTTTCGATATTACGTCAAACGTGGAAACATGTATACGTGTAGCTGTGGTGTGTCTTCGGTTCGCTATGTATATGTATATAAAAAAACGATAAAACAACTCGATGCAGCACAAACTGTATTTATTTTTATGTTTCTTAGCTATATAGCATAATATGTAGTACGGCAGCAGGACATTCAGTTTTGCGTACGAACGGGCGGGCTTGTTGCACAGGCAGGAAGAGGATGTTTATATATTAAAAACAGCAGTAGTAGATCAGCATCAAAACACAATACATTATTATCTATATACTTTTTTACGACTGCTTTGGTTTCTATTATGCTCTTGCATTATTAATTTACACAGCAACTCACAGCAGAAGGCGATCATGGACGCTTGCTGCGACTATGGTCGGCTGGACTAATGTAAGTTTTTTTCAATTTTTACTTTTTTACACACACCAAACAATTTATATTAATCCAATCAAATGGGGAGGAGGATGTTTTGTTTTTGTTTTTAAGCACGCATGCATTGGTTTATACTTTTTTTTGTTAAAAACGGTTCACCTGAAAGAAGCAATACTAGAGATTTTTTTTATATAAAATGTTAGATGATATTTAATACAAAATGTCTAAATAAAATTGACTGACGAATTGCAAGAGTTCAAGAAATTAATTATGAATGATACATAATTCAAGATTTTGAACTATAACTATTTTTATTTATTTATTTTTTTAACTCTGTATAATATTAGTCAATCAATTTTAAAGATGTTTTTCTTAGCAATTGCCGATAAAGTCAGCAACTAAAAATCCAAATCAAATTGCATTTTCTACACACAGGCTAATTTATTTAGCCCCCGATATCGCGCCCACCCTAAAATTACGGTTTTATTTTATGTTTCATCGTTGTTATTAGCGCTCTTTCAATGTTCAGTCAAATTTCTGCTTTTCTTAGAAAATTAATTTATATTCATAATTAAAAAGTTTATTTATTATATTTTAATTTATTTAGGACTACTTCTTACGTAGATAGATTGAAAGATACGTTTTAAAAGGTTTATAAAAAGAGAAAAAAACATCATTCGATCCTGTCAAACTACGGAAAACATGGTTTAATTCGGAAAAAATGCAAATATGATTTGAATTTGTAGGTGTTAAAATAACAAAAAAAAAAGATTCAAATCCAAATACTCCAAACAATAGAGAATGTGAAAACTCAAATCAATATATGAATTTCATCTTCAAAGGCACATCATTATGATAGCTGGTGCATCTTACCTTAAAAGTGCGAACATCAACCGAAGCTCCAAAAAATGTAATAAATAAAGAAAAATCATAAGTAAATATTTTAATGATATTTTTTCTAAAATTTAGAGTACAAAAAAAAACTAAAAACGGATATGTATAAATTAAAAATCATATAAAAATGTATGTATAAACAATTACTTTATACGAACAAAAACAAAGAAATGATTATTATTTTGCGTTTATGAATTAAAATTTTCTTTCCTGATTTTCATTTCAAACGCACACACCTCGTTTTTTTTCTGAAAGAAGAACCTTCAGTTCACTGTAGCTACCTACAGTCGATATTATGACACCACTAAAAACAACGAATACAGAAAACGCTTCCTTTATTTCAGCATAGAGTAGAATAAATCCATAGAACCGTTCAATATACTGACTGCTAGTAGTGAAACTTTGCACAAAATTACGTAACGAATTTGTCAAGGATCATTTGGTTCAGTAAAAATCACACACAACACTTTCTTTTTTATAGACAACCTAAAATGATGTTTCCACTAAAAAATTTGAGGAAAACGTAGTTATCAACCATCGTTGATTAGCGAAGGTATTTTTTGGTAGAAGAACGATTGATTTATTATTCCGAAATAAGCTAGTATCACAGTGTTGTATATTTGCCATCGCATATAATGATGTGATGATCATTCAAACGTGATACCGTAATAAGGACCTCCAGCTCTCTAGTGGCTTACACGTAGAAAGCTGATACCAGAAGCTGAAACAGAAGCTCACATAAATGAATACATCCGTTCTTTCCTACGGAGAAATCCTAAAGATATTCGACACCCTTTTCTGTTATGTATGTTTCTTGGGATGAACAAGGAATGGAAATGAATTAGTGCCAATGATTATTATAGGTTTATCTGCGGTTTTAACAATTTTCTATTGCATACCATCCGTTTTAAATTTTAACCCCAATTTGGAAATATATTGATATAATGATAAATTAGCATATAATGTAACGTTTCGACTAGTTTGATTTTGGTAAATTTGTATATTGCTAAATTAATTATTATTATATTAATGCAACAATTCGTAAGTAGACATAATTTGCAATATCCGAAATTTCTGAATTCATAAAGGTACTTCCTATCCTATAGTGATTTTAAATATCGTAAAAAATGTATGTAAGAAAAAAATTTGAGAAAAATTGTATACCAAAAAGTTCCCGTTATCATCCCTCGCCGTTGCAGTCATTAGAAATTTCCTTTGCAGTAATCCTTCAGTTGTGTCTGGCCCACTTTCATTCAGGCGTGATTACACGATCCCCAAGAGGATAAAGCGTGACCTGTTAATTCGGATTACCGACTGCGGCACAAATTTTGCTAAGACTCGCCAATAAGTCGGTGCCATGCAAGCTTAAATTATGGTTTTTTAGGAAGATTTTATGCTTTACAAACAATTTGCTGACGGTTTATTTGAGGTACATTTGCTTAGAGCAGCCTTTTTTGCAGGAAAATATAAAACCGCCCTTGTTTTGCCCGGGAATTCGATTCAGAAACATGTTTTTGACTGCCTGATAATTTATTTGCCACGGGTGCATTATAATTCGCGTTTGCAAGAACATCACGCTCTGTGGCTCACTTGGTTGAGTCGCACTCTACGATGCTAGTAATCTAGAGGCCCGGAGATCGAATCTCGGCGTGGTCCAAAATTTCCATACATGTGCGGATAGGAAATATATAAAGCTTGCAACATTATACATATACACTCCGAAATGATATGCAATGTTACGTTGACTCGAAATTGCCTATAAGCGGCTGAGTTAACGCACCATGGCCCCACATGGGGCTATACGGTACTAAGAAGAAGAACAACATAAACAAGAACTTAAAAGACACAGAAATCCTGCATTTGGTGCGAGTCGTTTCTTTCACGCCACATTAAAAACCAACTTTTTTCTATTTTAGCCACTTCTCTGTCCGAAGTTAATTGATGTCAGCCTCACAATTTTGACGTCGGTTAAGGTTATTTTAGCCTAGCTGGATGTTTCTAGACTAGATGATCGGTGCTACAATGTTGAGGTGAGCTGTCCAAAATTTGGGGAAAATTAATTCCCAAATAGCTGATCGGATTTCAGCGTTTTAGCTTCTTGTTCGAACTTCCTAAATTTGTTTGTAACGTTTTCTAACATTTTTAAAGGATATAATCCCGAGTTTGTTAGTGACTCGGATTTATGCTCATACCTATTTTAAAAGTGATAACATTTCGAAAACAATTTTCTATAAGCTTTTTCAAAAATCATGCCAAGGAATGGTGCCCATTTGCACCACTAATCTCTTGGAGTAGCTTTTGGAATTTTCCGATGACGGTCATAGTTGAATGTATATTCGAATAAAGTGGTTTCCGCAAAATGGAACCACAGTGTACACTTTAAGAGTCTCAATACCAGTCCTCCACAAATTGCTTCCCGGCAGGGTCATATCAGGATTTGGCGACGCGACGTTCCAATCGATCGACTTAGGCATCAGGTTTTACTTCTTTTTTTGGGGTTCTTGAAATTATGAAATTAGTTGAAACAACAAGGTCTGCGAAGAGATCGGGCAAATAAAAGTTTATCTGGTGCAACCAGTAATTGAAAATCACCGAAAACGTTTCCAAAATTTTACTATAAGCTGACCAAACGTACAGTATTTTGCTGTACAGTATAGCATTTTTACCTGTCGTAAAGCATTGGGAAGTGTAAGGCATTCTCCATGCCACACAATGAAGTCTGATTCACTACATAATAAGATCCTAGATGAGGCCTGTGTCTTGTCAGCTTTTAAGTTGTGCTGTACTATACTGTACCGTGCGCTGCATGATCGATATTTAGCGAGGTTATCGCTTTAGCAATCCTTCATTTTCGATAATTCGGGAACACTTGTAGATCTTTCTGAAATTTTAAAGTTACAGCTGCCAAAATCTCAATTATTTTTCTAATTGAAAATTGTCTATATAACTCGGAGATTTGTAAGCGAAAAACTTTGAAATTTAGATAACTGGAGGAACACCGTACTGTTCATATTTGATAAAAATTTCAAGGCTCTAGCTGTCAAGCGATATAATCGCACTTTCATGTTTTCCAATCATTAATTTTCCATAACTTGGAACCGACCGAAATTATTGAAATTATGCAAACTTTTCGAGATACATGACGAATATTTCATCCAAGTTTCAATGTCCTTCCTATATTTGTTCGGAAATAACTGCTGTGAAAATCGCGCATTTGCGTTTTCTAAAATTTTAAATTAGGAGTTACTTTGAGGGCATCACGAAACGCCAGATGCCAGATGCCAGATCATACAACTGTCCAACTTACAGAAATCTATCTTTTGTTTTATGAGTTTTACTTCGAGTACTCTTCCTTATTATAGCTTTTCGAATTAAAAAATAAGTTTGTGCTTCCCCTGCTGATGATTTTTTGTCAAGGAGAACCAGTAGCGTAGATAGCTTTTCGGAGGGGGAGGGGAACGGTGGTCAGGATTATTTTTTTCAGCACAGAGGCAATTAAAAAACGGGTTGTTATTTGAAGGCTGAGATTCCGGAGTAATAGGTCTGGCACAGCCAAGCAAATATTGCATGTCGAAACAACGTAGCACTAGACCCCAGATGTAGAGTTTTCATAATCCCCCAATGTTGATGTACCTACTTACTCACGGTTGGAAGCGATTGCTGAATGATACGCGGGAGATTAATTCCGCTAGGCGATGACACATCTTAGGAATAAGTGAGAAGAATATAAAATCGCCTAAAGATTATGAGTGCCCAGAATTCATTCTACACCTTGAAAGATCGATCCTCGAAGGTTATGGGGTGAACTTAAAATTGAAGGTTCCGAGCGCAAATGTTAAGAATAGTTGTGAGTGTTCTGCAAAGCGAGGGAACAGGACGTAAATATACGTTGAGGCCGCCTCTGTGAAGTTATACCGAAAGATGGTCCGGCGTATGAGCGAACGAGATGGTTGTGATTTTATTCGAAAAAAATCGAGTAGTATGATGCAGCATTGTTCGAGCTAGAGAAACGATGTACAGAAACGTAATTTTAGCCTCGATCTGCTCTATTTCGAGACGAGGAGACTGCATTTTAGAGCCAAAAAGACAACTATGACTATGAGGCAACTTTAGTACAGCACTCTCTCTTCCTTCAAAGGGGCTTAACCCTTTGAGTAAATTAAGCCAATATATAGAAGTTTTCATTAAAAACCTAATCTTTATAATTAAATAAAGCCCAGGGAAAAATATGGCTTCTACCTAATATACCTTTTCGATAATTAAATAAAGCTGAGGGAAAAATATAGCTTCTACCTAGTTTACCTTTTTTTATGGTCGAAAAGTCCAGTTTATTCGAAGTTCTTTGTAGTTCAATCGCAATTATTGCATTAAGAGGCCATTAGGTCAGAGGTTCTTTAATGAAATTAAATAACTCTGCAGAAGGATTAAGTAAAATAGTTGCAAAATTGGAGGCATACAGTGTTTTCTTTTTCTATAATTGGATCGTAAATCATTCGTAAATCAAACTCGTCTAAACTGATATACAAGCCGGGCTGGAAATTTTTATTACCTTGCTAAAGTAAAGCAGAATTTGTACCGCAGCTTTTTTTTTTGTTCTTGCAAAAAAAAGAAACATGTATTTATTAGGGCCTCCTCCATCATTTATTTCTTTGTCGGACAATAAAATCTTTGGCCGGCCCTGCTAGCAAACCGTTTTCTGGTATCACCAGACGGTCCCGTTCCACTACGATGCTATGATTTGGAGACCTGAAAACGATATTCAGCCTGATGGAAATTTCCGTATATATCGGGTCTTCTATTTGACAGTTGATATAGCAATCATATTGATGATGATATTTGTATCTTGTATTGGCTGTTTTAATCATTTTGTTAAACAAAAATTGAAATAGGCAAACAAGGCCTTTGTAGACTCCCTTACTTGGTCCTGCACCATAGACAATTGAAATTGACATTTCGAATATTCGCCACCTATTATTCAGAGTATTTACTGTTTACAGCTTATCAGTTTTGGGGATTTCGATTTTAAGGTTTTGGTTTCATGAATTTCGATTTTCGAATTCTTTATTTCGTTTGGTGGCTCTATATGGTTCACTACTGTGAATATGAAACCATGAAATGGTTTATCATTAATAAAAGGCATATTGATTTTAAAACGACTTACAGCAGAGCATCGCTTAACCAAACTAATATCCACAGGGGTGGTTAATATAATAGAAAGTTCATTTGATCGAGTTTCTATAGACTAATGAGAGATTCGTCTTTAAGTTATTTTAAACGACTAACTGAAAATCAGTTTTGCTGACTGGACTTGAACTTAACAATAATAAGAAATTCGAAACAATTGAGGGATACTGATAAAAGATAGCTTCCTTCAGACACTTAATTTTTTATTTGATACGATGCATTCAACGGGAAAACAGCTGAGTCTCCGGTTCAGGTAATCAAATGTTTGGATAAATTGGTGTTGTGATAAATCGACGCTCTTCTGTACTTATGTCCATATCTTATGCACGACCCTGCAAAACGCCGACTAAAGATTCTCCAATGGGCACATCGTTCCAGTGTACAGCCGTATTGGATGTAGAGAAAAAAAGTGACAAAAATAATATCCGAAAATGGGACCCAGCCTAGAATTCAGCTAAGTTGAAAAAGAGGGATGTCGTTAAGTATGAACTATGCTCGGCCAATTTGCCTATGGCCAGTATGGTTTGATTGAAGTTCAAAACAGTGTAAATAAGTGGAGTCAACAAACACAGATTAATGTTTTAAATAAGTTGATGATACTTATCATCGTTTTCTTATTAAAAACCTACCAATGATAGTGCAAAATTGCAAAGTCGAAACGTTACCAAAATGCTATAGTTACGAATTTATCATTTATTCGAATCGAAACTAATATTCGATATTTCTTTTTTTTAATATAATTAAAAAATAATAATAACAAATGCATAAATTTGACAATCACAAATCACCATTCGATTCGTAGTATAAATACCCTTAAACATTTAGGCAATCTTTAAAATAAAAACGAATGAAGTATAAATTAATAAACGAAAATCTAATCACACAATTCAATTATTGCAGTATTTTGCGCGTTTTTTATACAAGATAGCATAGCAGTAGAAATACGAAGAAGGCGTTTTACAACTATCTTTATATATTTATGTAATAAAAAACTAAATAAATAAATTTAATTTTGTATAAAATCCGTTGATCTAACATTTAGACAATAAAAGCTTTTGAATTTAGCGATAAATATAAATGTATCCTTATAATACATGTAATGAATACGTTTTTTTCGCACAATCGGCATAATATATAGGCACGCACGTATAAATCGAAATCGAAAAAAATAGGAAATTTATATTGTGTATTAGAAAAGCCGTTTCTGCAAAAATAATTTTTCTTTTTGACAAAAATTTTTGTTTTTGAAAACTATATCTACGTGTCTAAATGTTGTTGTTGTATATAATTCGGGGGACGAAAAAAAAAACAATAAATATGTTCTCTTACATTTTTTATGTTAGTATAGATAGTATTCTGTGAAAATTGTAATATTTTTGTGACTGATATTATTTTGCTGATATTAATATAATTTTTTGTACTCTAATGTTTTGCGTATCTATTGTATAGGTATGTAGATAGTAGGAAGAAAAAGCGCAACTATCTTGTTAGTTTAAGAAAGGGAACATGACCAATTCAATGTGAAGTAACAATTTGTGTGATTTGTATTAAAAATTTGATTGTGTTAAAAACAAAATATAATTAAATTTGAAAAACTCAGGCAGAACATATATATTTCTAATTGGGGTTAAGATAAAAAAAAAGACTATTATTGCTGCATAAAATAAGAAAATGGGTACATAATTTGCTTTCGTTTATTGTCTGAGTGTGTGTGAAAAAAATATTTTTTTTTAGCATCCATTCCTGTATAGTATAGATTTATCGCAATGCGCTATTTAATTTAAGTATTTTATATAGAAGAATATAATAAGAATCTGTCATGATGATATTGAAATATACATATACGCTGTATGTATATTGCTTTAAAGCAATGCTATTTGTTTTTAAGCCGAATAATACCACGCTTCAATAATCACTAGCACTACAAAATTTGCCATGGGACCTTAAAATTGAAAAACGGGGTATGGAAAAAATATGATGGAGATAAATTATGCAAAATAAGAAAAAAATATAGTAAAAACTGAAAACTAAACAAAAGACAAATTCTTCTAATCGAAAAATTAAATAGACAATTCTTAGAAATATTAAAAAAAAAACATTCAATTAGTCTAAACAAATTTGCTCGAACTGTAGTTAAAAATAAAATAACTAATTAATAAAAAAAAATAATTAAATGCTTAATATGATAAAACCATACAATGAAAAAGATACTAAGCGGTCTGAATAAAATTAAAATACTTTAAAAAAAGAGAAAATCATACGAAAATCAAGCCAACCTAAAATAGGGAAGGACTATGCATATGTGTAGATATCGATGGATTTTCAAAACCAAAAAATATACAAGGAGCAGTACGAAGGATATTTACGCAGGAAACACAATTATGAAGGTAGCCTTCTCCAAACAAACATACGGACAGAAAAAGAGAGATATATATATTACGAGTTCTATATCATCGTATCGTTTCAATATTTTGTCAGGAAAAACAACAGAAAATATGGATAAATGTATACATATAGCCTAAAGAAAAAAGCATCAAATATTACAGTAATATGTATAATATATTAAACATTCATGCACTTTTGTTTGTATATAAGTATATAAGTTTATAATCATAGATTTTGTTGTTGTTGTTTTCGTTTGTTACACAAAGAAAAAAATATATATCGAATACTATTCAAATATAATCATTATAATATAATTATAATAAATATTATTATTTTCTTGTAGTTAATTAATTTTTGTTTCTTAGTTGAATTATTTATTTTATTAATATTTTCTTTTTTGTAATATTTTGTTACAAATTATTTTGTAATAGTAGTACTAAAACCATTTCATTACTCAGAAAGTAAATTTTCAATAGAGTATAGTCACTTTATGTATATATTAATGAATGTGTATATTTATAATGTTATGAACCATAGGATAAGTATTCATAACTTCTTGTATATAATGTTAATATATTAAATTTTATTTATCACCTAATTTTATGGGCTCACAAAGAAAACAATGATTAATGTTTGAATCTAGATCTAGTAGTTTCAATATAATTTTTTTCTCATTTCATCTGTGATTCGATTAATTCATCAAATCCTTTTTGTATCAACCAAATTGGTAGGTACGTAAACAAAGATAACACATACGAGAATAACGAATCAAAAGTTATTGAAACTATACAATTTCTAATTATTATAAGAAATTCTGTTTCGGCTTTTACATATCCCTCCAATATCATTTTTTTTGATATTACAATAGAACTTCATTTATGTATATTCATGCTGTAGAGTAGACTTCAAATATTGTGCGCAGACGAATATGAGTATGTATTGATTAACCGAACCGTATTTAAATGAGAGATAATCAAGTTTCTATAAATCTATTTAAAGGCACTTCCAACGAGTTTTATTTAAAAAAAAATATCAATCTGACAATGAAATGAAAATTTTAACAATGTTTCCTTTCTTTGATTTCTGTTTCAATTTTAGATAATTTAATCTGATAAAATAAAGAAGAAAGTAAAAATGCGATTTGGGAGTGCAACAAGGATAATACTAAAAAATAAGCATCTAAAAGCATTTCCTTCAAAATGGAAACAAACTAGGATTGTGTACGAACGGAATATAAGCATCAGTCAAGCCCCGAAACTTTTGAGTTAGAAAGTTAATTTTCAATTTGTTGTTTTAGATTGACAACTGAAAACCGAAGGTGGCTTAAAAAAATGCTTGCACATATTTGTCAAGTTAGTAAACCTTTGCACATACGACACACGTTTCACAAGAGTTTTTGTTGTTTTGCGTCACATTACACAGCCCATTTGGGGAAGGCAAGAGCTCGAAGGAGACCTCGCGAAGACCCCTGCTCAGATGAATCAGGTAAAAATGTACAAGGTCAGCAATTTTGACTCTCTAGTCCGGATATTTAAGCATTTCAGAGTGTAATGATAGATTTTGTCTCGTACTTACTTACGGGACGGTTTGGCAAATGAAATGATGCTGACTAAAGAGAAAAAAGGCATTTAACGGCTTTTGTTCCTCTTTTTTATTTAGTTGGGCTGTTTTTCCTCAGAAAAAATTATTACGCTAGTCGGGATGTTCCGCTGGTCCGGATTACCCCTTGCAATAATTGATCCGGATTATCGAGTCAGCACTTATTATTAAACTTAACTGAAGCTGGATGCGATCAGATGGTCATAGTCTTTTCGGATCATATCAAAAAACCAAAAATATTAAGCCCCGCAAAATTTATTTATCCCAAAATTCGGTTAAAAAAAGTTTTTGCCTTTGCGTGTTAGCTATCTGCCACGGTAGCATTATGATTCGCTTTCCCATCTTGCAGGTTATGGGCCAAAAGTACTTAAGTGGAAAAAAGGCCAAGCTTTAAAAACCCCAAAATCCTGTATTTGGTGAAGAAATCACCCGGATATGAAATTTTGTAAACGTAACAATTTTAACACATTATTCACTTTAGCTTTATTGGTGCATTTCTTCAATTTACAACACATAAAATTTGTCAATTTTACCCAGCATTATATCCGAACTTAATTCATTTCAGCCTTACAATTTTAGCTCTTAAAGGTGTTTGGGCTACCTGGATGTTTCTGGATGACCCAGTGCTTTTCAGATCACCTATCCTAAACGGTAACGGTAAGTAATTGACAAATAGTTATTACTGGTAACTCAAATTTTTGCGTTTTAACTTCTTTTCTAAAATTTCTTGAAGAACACTTTTCTAAAGAATGTAACCCCCAGGTCGCCAATGACCCAGGTTTATTGTCATATTTTAATAGTGAGACTATGTGATTATATTTTCAAAATATTAGTTTCCGAAATGTTTATCGTGCGACCCTCTCAAATCTGAAGACGGTGATATTTGGTCCAACTAGGTTTTGAGTTTGACACCCCTGCATTACGTCATTTAAGATGGCAAAATGTGGTGGTTTAATTTTTTTATTTTTATGGTGTTTTGGGATTATGAGCTTGAAACCAAAATTCAAAAATCTCTAAATTTCCCCTTCATGATTTATTTACGAGAACGAGGCATCAATTTTCAAAATACGTTTTAGCGATATTTGAGACCACATTGCTGATCATTAAACAGAATAACGGTAAATTCAAATGGGAAGTGAACGAAAAGATTGCTCAAAATTTACTTCGCTTTTCTCGTGGATCGATTTCGACGAAACTAATGAAGTTATCATGGAGACCACTTATCATTTTACTACCACTGCGTAGTCATGTTTAATCTTCAGCAATCTTCTTCCTTTTTTTTGGTGTGTGCAGTATAGGACATATGGACAATAAAAATACAGTATTCGACAGAGACGAGTCATCCAAAAGGCGGGGAGTTGCTTTTTAAACAGGTTGATAATGGGGAAATGTCAAATTCCATACCTGATGATTCACTGACTAAGCTTAAAAGCCTCATTCTATATACAGTACTCCAGCGGGGACCGCACTTTTCGCTTCATTAAGGTTAGTGGTTAACGAGGTACAGTTTCAATGTAGCGTGGAGTCTGAGGAGAACCTCCAGAACGGTGGAAAGGGGGTTTATTATGGTTGCAAATTTAAATCGCATCTGTCGCCGGCAGTAACTATAAAAACATGCGATGCTGTACAAGTCTGCCAAGTTTCAAAATTCCGCTGAAGAATTTTATAGTTAGGGCCAGTTCTCCATTGGAAAACACAAAAGTGCGATTTGGGCAGCTCTAACTTCCGAGCGCGGATAGGTATGCCCTTGACTTGGAGGAAATGTGCGCCAAGTATATCTACAAGTGTGCTAAATTTCAGAAATTCTGGCCTACGATTGAAGTGTTATTATCTCACTAAATATCGTTCGTACATGTGTAAAACTTTACACCTTAAATCGCATCTTTCGATGGCTGTAACTTCTGAACCTTGACAGATAGAGCCTTGAAATTTTCCGAGCAATTTTCAATTACAAAACGATTTTCTATATCGAAAATTGCAATTCGGGCATTCAGATTCAGACCTTCCAAACGCGGCTAGGTAGGATCGTTTAATTTGGAGGAAATGTGAGCGCCAATAAGCACAGGAATCAAACTTTGCACCTTAAAAGCAGAAAAGACTGATCACAGGCCTCATCGAGGAGCTTATTATGTAGTGAATTCCATTAATAACTACTTAACTACTTCCCCGATGCAAGTTATCACCGAGTCTCACGAGCAGTTCCGGCGATCTCCGGAATTCAGTGTTGATGCGGGCCGAGAAGTTCGGCAGGACCGACGAGGTTAATTCTAACTAATTCCTCATTTTAAGTATTTAATACTTCCACTTCGTTAGAGAGATAGAGAGATTTTTAATTAAGTAGAATCTGGGATTGAAACTTATAACCAAAATCGATATGAATATTCTTATAGCAACATTGTTAAAACCAAAATCATTGGTTGGACAGAACGCATCTAAATTTACACAACTTATGAAATAAAGTCGATCGAAAACAGCGCTCCGAAATTATGCATTATCATTAATTGAGACGTTGCAGTCTCGTCAGATGGTAATCAACGAAATGAAACATCAAAACCATTATTACTCGAAATTGGTTATGTTTATATATTTTCATTAAAATTCGTCATTTTTTTGGCAGTTGCGTAAACTGTGAAAATGTCCCTCACAAGAGCGATATTTTAATGAATATTTTGTTCCATAGTTGTTAAGTCAGATTTGTCATAATGAATTTTAGACATTTTTATGGGTGCTCCGGATTCCGGTTCAGCAAAAACAAAAACCAAATAAGAAATAAAGAAAATCTCCACCACATTAAGCAATCTCGACTGCTATTATTCCGACCGCGTTATTGAACTATGCATGAATATTATACTAACTGCCTTTAGGCCTCAACTACACAATCATATCTGTCATCATTATCATATTATTAAACTTTCTATTCAGCTGACACTGAAGTAAGGAATTTCGATATGGGCTTTTGCGGGCTTAGTTAAAACTGACAGTATGGGATGGCACTGTCATTATTGCAACTAAAAATAATAAGCGAAAATCAAACTCTAATAAAAAAAACAATTAGCAGATCGGCGATGTGCAATAGCGGTTTAGAGGCGATTGAATTCTTGATTCCAACATTTATGCAAACAAAAAGTACCAGAACAACATTTTGTTTTTTTTTTAATTTTGGTGTTTTACAATAGCACGAGATTAAATTCAAACTATACATCTTAAGGTTTGATTTAATTGTGATTACATCAAATCAACTTCTTATGATTCCAAAAATATATTTACAATATATTCAAACACCTTACATAATACATAGGATTGTTTATATTTGAGTGAGTACGAAACACATTTTTGATTTCCTTTCACTGAATTGCTATGGCAAGAATGGCATATAATGCAATCGAAAACATACTTTCGTATATAGCAAAGCAAATACATAATATAATTATATAGTTTGAATTAAAAGGAAAACTGACGTAAAAGTTTGAAACTTCCATTAAATATTTAGATTTGAAACAAAAATGTAAATTAACATACATAGCCTATAATGAAACAAAGGATATTGGAAAATTTTTGCAAAATGGTATCAAACACACTTTAAACGCTAAAAGGCCAAAACAATTTACTTAATTCTTTCAGAAAAATTATGGTAAATCAAACTTTAAGCTTTTATCAATGCAACTGCAACCATAAAGTAAGTAATTGGAATAGAGATGGAACTCCATACAACATTAAAATCTACTGAAAAACATTTTACCTTTGAGTGTGTGCTGTAAGTAACGTGTACATACATACATACATACATACATACATCTTCCTGTATGTACACGTTACTTACAGCACACACTCAAAGGTAAAATGTTTTTCAGTAGATTTTAATGTTACATGGAGTTCCATCTCTACCATCTCTATTCCAATTATTTACTTTATGCTGCAACTGTGGATCCATACATACATTTTCATGTAATATAATTGTGTAAAATTAAATACAGGAGAAAAAAAGGTTATGTTTCTTTTTTTTCAAAATGAGTATGATAAAAAGAGCCAGAAGCAGTAATACATATATTTTTATTTTTAAAAATTATGAAATAACAAAAAATATTGGATAAGCAATCTTTTTTTCGTCGCAGATATTAAGACAACAATCGACAAAGCATTTGAAAAAAAATATCCGAAAAATCTACTTTATTTAGAAAAAGATGTTGATTCTTGTTTTTTCTTTCCTTTAACTGGTATATAGTTTTACATTATGTATATAACACGACGTTCGTTTGTGTATTGTATATAGTAAGTGTTTATTTTGCTTTGTAATTAAAATGTTTTGTATTCAGTGTAAGTGTGTTTGGTGTGCAAAATTCTCTTATAGCAATATTTGAATTCTAAATTATTAATGTTACATTTTGCAAAGCAAACTATCATTAAGATCGAAAGTTTTATTTTATCAGATTAGATCATCCAGGCGCAAAGAGAAAACAATTCCAAATTGAAATCAATTCACCAGCAGTAATAATAATTTTAAAAGTACATTGCTCCAACACAGACAGAGAAAGTTACGAAACAAGGCTTATCATAAATCCATATAAACCTTAATAGTCTGATATTACGTACTATTTCGAAGTTTAAATAAACGCAATTCATATTAACAATTCCTATTAAATTTCAGTATTATAATTAGTTTCAAATAAATTCCTCATTTAAAGAATAGGTTGTTTTTCTGGCAAGTTTTGTCTCTTTAATAATAACATGTATTTGTTTTTCGTATGAATTTAAGATGCGAATCACTCTAACTGGTATTTACGTACTTAAAGATATCGTAACACGTTACGTTATCCACATACTACTATGGCTTTATAGAACATTCAGAGAACTTGAGAAGATGAAACGAAACTATGATTAAAAATATAACTTAACGACAAAAAAAAAAATTAATTCAAGTTAAATTAAACAAAATAGTTTTTCTTTTTG
This sequence comes from Microchrysa polita, assembly GCA_949715475.1. Classification (NCBI taxonomy): domain Eukaryota; kingdom Metazoa; phylum Arthropoda; class Insecta; order Diptera; family Stratiomyidae; genus Microchrysa; species Microchrysa polita. The sequence continues at coordinate 123,381,071 of OX454415.1, read as the reverse complement.
AAAATATCACAACAATTTTATAAAACATTTTTGATTTTACATTATACGACTAACAAAAAAGGCTCGAAGGCGGAAACAAAAGTTTCTTACATAAAGGGATGACGAAAGAAAAAAAAATCGAAATAAGTTGTCCTATTAGGAAATTACGAGTGGTCATGTTCACCTCAAATTAACGATTTTCTACATCGACTTCAGTCCAGGTTGGTGTAGTGGCTAGTTAGCTCATCTTCAGAGCGAAGGTTCGTGGGTACAAGTCTCTCTTTATGATGTTTTTCGAACTTACGACCCAAGTGACGCGGACTATGATCTCACTTATATGGTAAATGAGTACCGTTTTTTGGAATAAAAAAACACTGCATGAGCGTGACCTGTTGATCTTAACATCTCTGCAAAAGCAGTTACGATCATGAAAATTAAACATCACTAACACATCTGAGGCCTTAGTCTAATGTTGGACTGTGACACCTGTTATTAATTTTTAATTTTTTATCGAATTTACATTACATTTTTCATAGATCACGTCAATTTATTTTTTAATTTAAATGAACTATTTTCCAAATAAAATGAACAATTTCGAGTTCAGGAGTCAAAATGGCGTGCATTTGATATGGGAAAACATTGATTTGATGTGGTAAAAATGTTAATTTGACACGGAAAATCATGAATTTGATTTGGAAATGATTTATCTAAATTTACTAAACTTTATACTATCATTTCTCATTTCAGCATTGCTGAAATTCTGACCATAATTTTGATTTTTGATTCTAATGTTTTTTTTTTATCATCGACAAAAAAAAATTCTACTGACTCATTTTGATATTAAATGGATATTTCACTTTACCATTTACATATTTTTTTTTTTTTGGAAGACCTATTCGATTTGACGTACCCATACCATATTAATGATTTACCAAGGAAATATCGTTTTAGCCCAGAACTTTAAAAAAAACTTTGCTTTTCTGGAAGTGAAGTAAAGAAGGAAATACACAACAAATAATAAAACGTTTAAAATAATTTGAAAATATACTTTATACTACATTATAAAAATAAAATTTTGAAATGAAACAAAATATTACATTTTTTATTTTTTTTTTTAATTTAATAAGAACAAATAACACGTGTGTTTTTTTTTGTAATAAGGAACAAAAATAAATTAAAGGAAGTAAGACAATAAAATCACAAACAAATATTTAAGAGACTTATAAATTAAACTATATACTAAAGTTCTACATTATAACAAAAGTTAAACTCTCATAAACGACTACATCTTGAAGAAAATACCTACGTATGAATATTATACTTCTATAGTGGGGGGATACAAGTAAGTACGTTAAGTATAAGTAGTGTTCCCAAATTTACAACGAAACATTTACTCATTTTATGACAATTATATATTACACTTTTAAAAACTACACTCGACCAAGGAAAAACTACTGTTTGTATATAATGTGACAAAAGAAAATAAATAACTTAATAAATCATCAACGAACTTTCACATAATATTGATAGTTTGAGTTATGAGGTATTTCGTAGTTTTGAAGTCAAAGAATATAAATCGACAGTATACTCGGCTTCGCTTAGATATAATGCTCTTTAAATGTCTGTTTTAACTGACAAAGCTTCGGGTTAGACAATTTTTCTATATTTATGTCGTGTACTGAAAAGGGCTGAGACATTTTTGTTCTGTAATGAAGAAAACCTAATTTGGACCCAATGATTCCTATATCATGCCGCTCAAATGGAAAAACTAGTATATCTAGAAATAAATACTTTTTTGTTAATGGGAGCGATACGAAAATCTTAAATGTGGAGAAAATTGCCATAAAAGTAAATATGAAATCACAAAACACCGAATTCCTAAAATCACATAATTACTAAAAATGAAGTCCGGAGGAACAAGACCATCAAATACCAAATTAGGTAGTTTTGGAAGAAACTAGTAAAGTTTATGAAACTACCTACTTCAAAAGATGTGCGTCTAATGTTTCCAACGGGATGAAAAAGCTTCAAAAAATTATATTTCCACTCTAATGTTAAATTAATTCCCACAAAAGGCATCCATCAGATAATTCTTCAAATCAATTCTTCACAATTGGGACTAATCGAAAACGATGAAGAGTAATTACAAGGCGCTAAATCGAAATGCCAGAATTTCTAGAGACTTAGGAAACACTAGACAACTGTCATTTTAATGCCGTCGATACATCTCAGAGAACGTAAGCAACTCTCAACTGGAAAACTTCCTTGTAAAACTGATCAGCATTTCCCCAACGTTAAGGTTGCTTAATGCCGCCCACAAGACGGGGTGCTATTACTAACAACACGTAATTTTGACGTGTTCATATTTTCCTACAGTCGCTTTCCCAGTTTACATATTTTACCGAGCTTATCATCTTTCAGTGCCACAGACAAAAATTATTTGACCAAAATATGCCCTCGGAAAATGCGCTTATATTACTAACAAGACGTATAAATTACATGCTGTTTTCTATTGGTATTACTATTTACACGTCAAATAGATAGTAGCATCTAGAACATTGCTAAGCTTACCGCCATAGACCACAGATAGGATGCTGCCACTCACATGGACATACAACAACTAACTGAGGAAAGCACTGCTGCAGTGAGTAGTCAACCAGACTCGTGGAACAGCTTATACACATTATAATGTGAGCGAACACGTCAATTTTACGTATTGTTAGTAATTTAGGGTTAAATAGTGCCCCAACATTTGGGTAAACTTTTCCGATTTCCATGATATTGGGTTTGTTGGATTCGGCTCTGGCCGGAATAGCAGAATAACTATTGAAGCACGTGAAAAATTCACAATGTGCAAAAATTCACAATGAGTTCTTTTTTGCCTATTTCTGTGAATATTTCTTTAATAATTTCAATAAATATTTCAGTAAATTTCCTCCACAGAATTGGTCTCTTTCCAAAGTAACAGGACAACATATTTCTTTCTGCCTTTCTTGAACGAATTACAGGATTTCAGTAAGTTGATACCACCGGATGGGTAGTCTGAATAGCAGTATAACCATTAGCAGAAACTTCACAACACAATGAATTTTTTTTCGCATATTTTTGTTTATATTTCTTGAACGTATTAGCGGATTTTTGGAAAATTTTCCCGCCGAATTGGCCCTTTCCCTGAATATCGAAATAATATTGAAACATGCGAATAAAATCACAATGAGCAAAATTATAAGGATTTGTTTTTCGTATATTTCTTTCTGTATTCCTTGAACGAATTGCTAGATTTCAATTAACTGATTGCAGCGAGTTGGTGTATATATATAATAAATATTGAAATATTCGAAAAATTGACAAAGAATAATTATTTCTTTTTCAAATACTTTTATCTATATCTCCTGAACAAAATTGCAGATTGGAGATCCCTAAATATCCACTACCGGACAAGTATTGCAACATTAACAAATTTCATGGACCAATTTATGAAGACAGTTCTTTTTCACATACATAATTTGCATTTATCTCCTGAACGGAAAAGCCGATGACTAAAAAAAACAGAATAATAAAATTTACAATGGGAAAAATTTTCGGTAGTGGTGCAAAAACTCATGAGTAATGTCATCCATGCGATAATCCTGAAAGGAAAGTTCCACGGTGAGGAAGTACTAATTCCGAGAATGCCAATGAGTTTCAACGAATTCAAAATACCCCATTCGTCTTGCATTCGCGATAACCATCAATAAATCGCAAGGCCAATCTTTGATTCTCTCGCGGCCAATTCCATACGTTGTATGGAAATGCATTTACTAATTCATTGACGAGTTTATTTTTACTCATTTAAACTACTTACATTCATTTCCTTTTCTTAAGCAAATAATTGAGTTAGTTTTATAACAAACCAAAGGCTGTGGTGAGCAATACGAAATTCGCTTTCTGAATGTACCCTCTCTCCTGAATGGCCTGCACCCGCATTAACGAAATTGGTATTGACACCTCCGGAAAATTGGCCAAGAAAAAAATTATAAAGGCAGCTAATTTTCTCACATTTTGTCTATACTTCCTGAACGAATTGGAATTCACCCCACCCGCCAAATGATAACATTTAAAAGGTGGAGTAATACGAAGTTCGCCGGGGCAGCTGTTCAACACATAAAATTAAACACTTCTATTCGTCAAATTTTCAATTATTGAGGTTTCAAATCATGAAATTTAACAGATTAGCGTTTTGATTTATGAATTCTGAGAGTTTTGTCGTGAGAAATCTCAGAAAAAAACTGACAGACGAAACCAACCTGCTAGAGTTTTCAATTTTCATGTCATCTAGTTTGGCGGTAATATCTCAGCTTATTTTTTCGCAGAAAGCCCTACCTGAGCCCTACCCTGGATTGCTAGTGTAACTCAATTCCTAAAATACGACAAAAAAACAATAACAAAAAATGTTTAAATCTAGTTTGCTGATCAGAAAAAGAAACTTAAATACAATTTGGAAGCAGTTTTCAATTCAGAGTACAAATTCAAATTAACTTATGGAATATAGTAAATGCACTTGCAGACATTGGGCTTTGCACACTATACAAAAAAAACCGTACGGGCTAATTTTACAACAAGAAAAAGCGTGGATGATCATACGTTCCGTTGCAATTCGGTCGTACGTTTGCGTACGAACAAAAACCACTATAAAAAGCCTTACCCGTTGTTTTTTTTTTGTTAAAATGTAGAATTTGCCATTCAGGCGTGTGTCTCCGGGTTCAATCTCTTTTCAAGTATACTAATAAGCTATCTAATATAAAGCTCTATTGGAAAAGTTACGCATTTTTCAGCATCCAATTTATTGATAATAATGCTCTAATAGCCAGTATTCCTTGAACCCTGACCATAAAGAATAACTTCAGTAATCTACAGCGAAGCCAAGATAATGTCTTTTTGGCCTTACTCAACATTATGAAGAAACTATCTATTTAAAAAAAAACAATAAAACTAAAATAATATCATTTCAAATGAATTACAGCACGCTTGTTTTTTGTCAATACTTAAACGATTCCTCTTTTTCATACTAAGTATAATAGAAAAACAAACAGAAAATGTAACAAACTCATTAAAGAGAAAATAAGCAATGTTCTCCTATTTTTTTTTAAAAAACACGTTTAGAATTTTTTACAAATTTGACAAGTTCAAATCTACATTTTTTCTGTTCTATGACACTAAGAATTAGATTTTATTATATGGATACTATAGTACATCTAGTGGTTATCTATTTTAATATTTAAGAGTCCTTCATTGCTTAACTATTTTTATTTTTTATTTTTTTTTTATCAGACCTCTAGACTACACACACACGCGCGAGTTAAAGAGACCAAACTACCAACTCCTACATACTATTTATCAGTAACAAGTTTTCTCATAATTTTAAAATTTTCTCAAAATTTCTATGAGAGTTTTCTCTGCACCTATTTTTGACATATCATTGTTGTTCTAAATAAACGCATTTCGTCAGCACACTTTCTTATACATAAAAACAAAAAAAAAACAAAAAGAGAGCCGTTTCCTATATGAGAATCATATTCTCTTCATTTTTCGCAAATGAAGGGGCATTTTCCTTTTTGCTTTTCTTGGTGTTCTTTTTATTTGTTATGCTTGCTCAAACGGTGTGGGGGAGATTGGTTGTTGTTGTTGGGATTTGAGGGATATTTGTGGCATAGTATTGGTTTTATGACGGCATAGGAACCAAAACAACGAAGCTATCACAGTACTCCTTTTAACCGTTTCGTTTTGTTTTTTCACTTCTTCTTACTAAAAAGTAGTCATTTTACATTTCACAATCCTTGTGTGCATGCTGGTTTCGAAGTTTACACGTGTCTTTACGTATATGTATTGTCTTGGGGCAATACAAAACCTCACGATTCTATGGCGAAGGGTTGTTTTTGAGTTCCATTTTTAGGCAAGACAATTAGAACGGTTTTCTCGATGAATATTTTTTAAGTCATTTAATTTTTTTTTAATAAGGACGAGGCCATGCTTCTTATTATTTAAATATTTTTTTTACGGACTATTCAACACATTTTTCGATCAGTTAACGCTTAATATTTTTATTTTTTATTATTTTAAGTTTATTCTATATTTTTTTTACGTTTTACTGTTAAGATAACATTTTAGATTTTAACTTAAATATTGACAAATCAATTGTCGCGAAAACAAAAATTAATTTCATCAATTCCATTAGGAAAGGAACTGGACAAACACTATATAAAAAAAATAGTTAAAATTAATTCACCGACTGAATAAATAAATGGCAAATCATAATTATGTACGTCTATTTATGTATGTACATATACTAAAAACGTAAACCATGACGATACATTGTACATACAAATTTATATCACATTGTTTGCGTTTATGACAGTATCGCGACTATTTCAAAAAATATATATTCTAATTCGTAAAGTTACTAAACTAATTAATTCAATTAAAATTCAATGAACATTTACACAATAATATAAAAGACATGACTACAACTCAACATCACAATTCGAATTCACAAAGAAAAAACACGAATAGAAATAAAAAATATTTTAAGTAAAAATGCCGAAAATACTTTCTTTTTTACATATATAAATGTTAGGCGAAAGCCATTTGAAATTATACAGTTATGTTTATATTTTAATAGTTTTTTTAATACTCTTCAAATGGTTATGTATTTAGAAAAAAAAAACAAGAGAAGACGAAAAACACATTCTAGGCACATTTGATTTATTCAATTTTTTTTTTCGTTATATTTAATGACTATTTACGAGTATGTATATATATAAAAAATTTACATAAATGTGTTTTTGATTTCGTGAATAATTTTTTTTAAGAGAAAAGAAGGCCTTTTATGAGAACTTGTCGATTTTGTCAAGGATGTTGATACTCCATTTCCCAGTCTACGTGATTGAATCGGTTGTCTTAGGTGCAAGCTCACATAGAGTGATCCGAATTTCCATAAATCCATAGACTAGATGAATTTTTTTTTGGGAACCTGGTGGCCTAGCTATTGAGTTGCATAAACTGAAAAAGGCCCTTGCGAGGTAAGCCTTCGGCAAAAGTTGCAAAGTCTTCCCAAATTAGAAAAGTCATAGCTTACATGTTGCTAAAGTTTTCATTTTGTAATTACTTCAGAATGATGTAGTGGAATCAACACAATCTTGTAGTTCTCATAAATCTAAAATTATGTGCATATTTCTTAGGTAGAAGTACAATCTGCAAAAAAGACAATTTTGCAGATGCAAACAAAATTTCGTAAGGAACTTGTCACAGCACTCGGGAAGTTCAATGAGATCAAAAAACTTGATTGTAAACTCAAGAGATACAGAACATTTCAGGTGTCCTCGACAAGAGTGCTGCAGAGAGACACTACCCGACCAGAGTACGAGTACTACCATTCGAGACCGAACAGAACTATGACGGTGAAAGTCCTTACAACCAACTCAATTGCACATCTGGGTAAGTACCTAATATCTACACATATAGTTTCGTTGCATTACAGGAAAAAAAATCTAAAATCTCGTTTAAAATGTCAAGCTGTCCGCATTTCAGCACCTTACGAAGTTTTCATTTTCTTATACGGATTCAGTACGACAGCACTACCCGGTGTAGCGGCAGCTTGTGGTACGGCCGCAACCGATTGCAATCCGGCAGCTGCAGCCGAGTGCATTGCAGCCGTATGTCCGGCCAATCCCGTTTGGGGCATACCAAAAGAAAAGCCTGCCATTAGGCCGGGATAAAAAAGATTTTGTTGTGAGCTCATCAGCTGTTGATTGGCAGCGGCGGCGGCTGCAAAGGGATTAGTGGCAGCATTGGCAGCCGTTAGAGCATGCGGCATTTGAGGTCGCATCATGTGCTGGGCCGACATGTAACTGGTTGGCGGACGTGCCACGGCATACGGGCTTGTATAGTGTGAAGCGTTAACCTGAGCGAGGCTACTACCCGACGTGATGGGCGTGTTCAAACGATGATTTGTAGCCAAGGCAACTTGATGGGCGTTCATCATCGACTGTGCAGTCGGCATTGAGGCAGCATGTTGCGGAACTAGGCCCTTGTTCATAGCGACCCCCGTGTAGCCGCTCATGGCTGTTAGCGGTTTTCCGGACAGTGCATTTGACGCAGCTGCCATTTTCAGTGCGTTAGCATAATTCTTCTGCGCCACTTCTTTGGCTATAGTTGCCGGATCGGGATAGTATGTTGCATGGGGATAAGGCGTTACGATTGGAAAATGTGTTGAATAGCTCATGGTTGAAGTTGGAGGTACTGTGAAAGCGGTCGAAATTGGATGATGCGTGGGCGTGGCATGGGAATAAAGCGACCCGACCAAATGAGCCTGGGACGTAGCAGGATTGTGATGCACGGGAGTGGTATTATAGCTTAGCGAACTTTGCGGCGTCATTGGGGGTGTTTGCAAAAGCGGCTGTTGATGATGCGTTTGGTGTTGTGACGGTTGTGAATAGGTGACATGATGAGTATTGTATGAATGTTGAGGTGTGTGATTAGTGGAGTAAGTGTGACTGGGTGTTAGCGTATACGCGGAATGTTGCGACGACGACGTGTTGTGTGTAGTCGCCGCCGAAACAGTATTAACATCAGCGCCTGTAAGTGTCTTGTAAGTAGTCAGAGGATAAGTTTTAGCGGTTACTTGATCAACGGTTGTTACGGTAGTTGTAGTTAGGCTAGAAGCTAGTGTTGTTGCAATAGAAGCGCTCGAGCTAGCATTCGGCTGGCTGCTACTAATAGCAATGTTGCTATTATTGCTATTTATAGCTGAGTTGCTATCTACATTGTTAGTATTTGTCAAGCTAGTAGGACTGTTGCTGTTAGTTGTATTACAATTAGTCGCAAGAGAGTTTGTCGATTGCGTTGTTTCGGATGTGCTGGTTGCAACAATACCATTGCTAGTGCTCATAGCGGCGTTCGCACTACTAATGTCATTATTATTACTAGCACAGTTACTTAGATTTGTTAGACTGTTGCTAAGATTATTATTACTCAATAAATGATTGTTGTTGTTGTTGCTGCTGCTGCTTACGACAACACCATTATTACTGTTACTGGCGGTGTTGTTGCTTATATTGGAATTATTATTGCTGATAATGCTATTGTTATTATTATTTAGAGTACTACTGATACTACTGCTACTACTTATTAAATTATTCAATTTATAAATATTATTATTATTATGATTAGCAACAATTTGATTTGCCATGGTTGTAGTGGATGATAGTGGTTGTTGTGGATTTGCTGTTGTAGTTGAAGTAGGAGTTGGGTTTGGGTACTCACATGACACGGGAACGAATGGCTGTTGCAGTTGCATCAATTGCTGATAGGTTGTCGCGCCCGGCTGATAGACAGGTATACCAGATTTTTCAGCTGCAGGTCGTTTATACGGAACCATACCAGAAAATGCCTAAATAGGAGAGAGAAGAAAAATTACTCAAATACCTCCAGCGTAAACATTATGTATTTAAAATGAAAAATAAACATCACAATAATACTCTAAAAAGCATCGAGTATATATTTATTTGTTAAAGGATTAGCTGAACGTTTTATCTGTTAAATTGATACATATTTTCAAACTTAAAAGATCGACTGCAAAATATGTATACAAATCTACTAAAATTCACTAGAACGAAAATGTTAGCGCGTTCAATCTGACATTAGGTTTTTTGCCATAATATGGAACGGGCCAAAAGTGGAGTTTGAATACATATACATTTTCGCTGTCAAAAATAGATGTCATCCGCGGAAAAAATTGTTCATTCAAAATTTGTAACAATACTAACAGATAAATCGCTTTTAATTTGTTTTTTAATTTATTCATGAATAATAACCAAACTGATCAAAATTAGCTTAAAAAAATAATTCAATAAAAGGAAGTTAGAAATTATTGTGTTTGAACCAAACGGGATGTAAAAAACAAAGACCAAAACCAAAGCCCAAAGCCACTATGATGAAAAATAAAAACTTACAATATGGTAAATATGAGCTGATGAAATTTCACTATCCTATTTTGTAAGTTCTAAAATCTAACTTCTTTACTTTAAAAAAAATTAGAAAAAGTAATGCATAAAAAAAAATCACTAGTCATTTCTTCTAAATCTAACTATTAATCATCCTACTCCTATATGGTATATGAGCTTCGTGATAATAATAACATAATACCTAGCTTAACTCAGGTTTATTATTAACACTTGATTTTATTTTCATTTAAAAATGTTTACTTCTCTTTCTCATATCACGGTTTTAAAAATGAATTTTAATTTTTTTTTATCAATCCTGGCATTGAAAATAAATTTTAATTTTGATATTTCTTCCAATTTATTGTTAATTGTGTGTGGATGTGTATCTTACACACAATAAATAACCAAAAAATTTCAATTTAAATCAAACAACAATTTTAACAAAAATTTTTTTTTATCAATTTCCTATCATGTGTATGACGATCCGTAAAACATATTTATCGCTTGAAAACGAAATAAGAAAATAAAACAATGAGTACACATTTAAACGTATTTAAATAATACATTTAATATATTTTAAATATAAATAATTAAGACAATATTATAGTGTTAATCAAAAACCAACAACTCCCAAAATACTTACGAAATTTTCATAGTAAAATGAACCAACCGTTTTCATATCCATCTATACATATACACATAAATTTACACATTTTGTTTTGTTATTTTAAAAATATTATGGAGATTTCGTTAAATTTCACCAGCACATTTGATTAAAATTTATTTTATTTTTTGTATTAGATATATTTTGCAAGTTTTTCGTATACATTGTAGCGCAAATGTAACATGATAAGATATAAGATGATAAACGAGAACAAGAAGAGAAAGAAAAAGAGAGAGAGAGAGAGAAAATATTATATTAGTTTCATCATAAAAATGTTCAATATCTAAATACTAAATATATATATGTATATATAAATATGTTTATTCAAATATAATTGATATATTGTAAATTCAAAAATAAAATTTTAATAATTATGTATTTTAGTATATAAAATAGAAATAGCGAATTAAATTTATAGTACATTTTTACAATAATGATAATAATTATATTCGAAACAACAAATAATAATAAGAAGAATAATGTAAAAAAAAACAGATAACTAAAAACAAAAAAAATATATATTTGAATTATTATCAGGAAACGGTCGATTAGCAACGGTAAAAATCACATTAATTTATTACATTATAATCTAGAAAAGACTAGTCTACATAATAAATTTTACATATACTATAGTTTCGTCTTAATTCTATTTTTAGAATCATGTATTGAAGATAGATGTATCTATATTTATTTTAATAACGGTGACAACTGCGTGTTATATATGTTTCACCAATTAAATTTTAATTTATTGACGGTTAAAAATATAATTACATGTTTTCAGTTTTTATTCGGATTTTTGAAATGTTCATTATTCATATAAAATAATCATTTGTGGCATTAAGTATTAACATTTTTGTATTGGACTTATTTTTACCATTTTTTATTTATAATTTGATAAACAAATCTGCCAAAAAAAATCTGGAATGTATGTGTATTATTTCGTCATTGAAATTATTTTAGACATTTGAAATATTTAATTGAATCTAAAGTAATAATTTTGCTAGTGACATTATACAAATACCCTTAAGAAGTGTCCCAACATTTTAGAACGCTTTTTTGGTCTAAATTGTATTTTGCATAGGTCTAATTACACAACACGTAAAATTTGACAGTTCTTTTCGTCATCGTGAGTTCGAAAAACACCAGAAACTTAATTCGTCCGCGGTGAGACTCGAACCCACGCCCCTGTACACCCACTAACTAGACTATCAGTTTTGCAATTTGCTTGGTCTAAAATATTTAAAAGGTTTACCCAGATGTCCGAGCAAACTTTTGAATTAATTTTCTTCGTGTATGTGCATCACATGTTTTAGAGGTTTGATATCCCCGACGCAGGTCGATTTTTTGTCGAAGCACTATCTAAATCAGACGTGTCAAACTCGCGGCCCGCGGCCATGTCGAAGCAGCACAATGTGTATCAACACAAAAATGGTGAAATTGGTAAGGTGAACAAATTCAGCCGTTGAACTCAAGTCTACAAAAACTACTAAAACTCGTCAGTGGCTTATGCAAGATTATTTTAGGAGTTTTTCTCTAATGCAAACAATTTACTGCTGGTTATTTGATTTTATAAAACAGCTCATCTTTTTTTTACAGGACGATACTAAGCCTCTTAATGAAACTGTTCTGTCCCGAAATCCAGTTAATAAAAAATTGGTTAACTTTACCGAACAAAATATATATATATATATAAATATTGAATTGAATTTGAGATTTATTTGGAAAAATGCCAAAGCATTAAAAACTACGGAAATCTTGGAATTGGTGACTAAATCACCAGAGATGTGAAAATCCAACACTGCCTGACTTTTAGATTTTTATATTTTTAGATTTATAGTTACTAAGCTGTATTGGTGCATGAGTTTTGTTTAAAACCATATCACAAACAACTGTTTGTCTCTTCTAGCCAACTTTCTGCTGAAATTAATTTAACCCTTCTGTCGGTACTGTATTTCGGTCAAAAAAGTATAGAAGATGAAATCGCAGCGACTTCAAACTTCATGATATCCTAGAATAATGTGTTTAGAAGCATTTGAAATTTGAAAAAAACGTTTGAAGTTGTGAGTATGTTTTTGACGAATTTCAATTTATAGTGCTTTTTGATACCCAATAGGTCTGGCCAGACCTATAGTTTTTCACCCCATTTTTCTCTTCAGTTCAAAATTGAAAATATTAAATTCTATTAAATTTCACCTATTTGTGATGTATTAACATTAATAAAATTCGATTTGTACTATTTTAAACAGTAAAAAATTCGTTAAGAAACCGCAATGTTCAGAAAATGGGAATGCCCAAATTTAGCATTTTTTATAACATCACCTAATCAACTGAAATTTGTTTCTAAGAAGCTCAAACCAGTTTTATTTCAATTGTAATGGTAAGAACTAAGTATGAGTGACTCGATAGCGTCATTCTAAATAGATTTGATCGAGAAATTTACGAAAAATTTAGAATGGAATAATTTTCGCGCTTGAATATTCCCTATTTCTTTCCACCTATTTCCCTAAGTCTGCAGACTAATATGGGGGTAAAATTTACCAACCAAGCCCTAAATATTTCCCCAAAGATATTGGAATTTGAAAACGCGATAAAACTTTCTACCAGAAATACGCCATGAAAATAAACAGGCAAAATTGAAGAAAGCTACTTAAAAACGTTACCAGAATATCTACAAAAATGGTGTAAATGCTTTTATTGTTGGAAAATGCTAGTTTATAAATAGCCGAATAACTCTACTGGTAAAAATTTTACTTTTTCTAAAAACTAAAATTTTTTTCTCAGGAGGTCCAGCCAGACCTATTGGGTATAGAATATGCATATTGAAGTTGGTGCCGACAGAAGGGTTAATGTGACTACTTTGCTTCCGAATATTATTTTGGACGACCTGGATGACCGGTGCTACCATTTTTTTATCATCTGTCCAAAATTTGCAGCAAATTATGTAATTAACAAAAAGTTATTACTTGAAGATCAATAATGTTTTCACGTTTTCGCTTCTTGTCTTAAGTTTTTAATGTTCATGAAGAAGAGTGCGACTCTAATTAAATTCGCATCCCACATACAGGGTATATAGCGGAGAAATGGATCGGTGGCGCGTAATTCTTGTAGCATTTAATCCTAGAGCTTATATATGATTTAGCATTGGCATTTTTTTCGTTGTTATCAGTTGCTACACACAATAACTCGTAAGGAAATCCAAGAAATCCTTCAACTCGTAGATAAAAAACCTTTCCTTTTGCTAGGCATTTGGGGACGGAGGAATAGAGCTCGTGCCTTCACTTCGGCACCCACCGTATTTTCCTAGGAAAGTGACATCGCCTCCCGTAACTCAGGCCATAATTGATTCGTCGAAAGAAGTCGTTTAGAGATGTAGCCAATAGTACAGATAATGACAGTGCTTATGGCTATGGGTACCGCTAGTGATGCTACAGATGGCCAGGTCAAACGCCTATATCTTGCTCGTATCTTCCGAGATACACCTGTTCAAACTTAATTTTAAAAACGGGTTTTCATCAAAAATTCAAATGATAAAACTTGTTAAAAACCGATTTTAAAAATGTTATGTAGTTTCAGAAAGTGAAATCATATCTCGGATGAAATTTTTGGTGGTGTGGCAAATTTTGATTTAGTTCGGCAAGTAGTGGATTTTTACAAAAAATGACATTACATTGTAACGGTTAAAAATAGAGGGGTCCCGTTGTACATAAATTTTCCCCAAATGAGCCACATTCTTCTTCTCAGTACCGTATAGCCCCATGTGGGTCCATGGTGCGTTAACTCAGCCGTTTATAGGCAATTTCGAGTCAACGTTACATTGTATATTATTTCGGAGTGTATATAATGTTGCAAGCACTATTATAATCTCCTATCCGCACAAGTATGGAAAATTTTGGACCACGCCGAGATTCGATCTCCGGACCTCTAGATTACCATAGCATCGTAGAGTGCGACTCAACCAAGTGAGCCACAGAGCGAGACAAATGAGCCACATTACAACCACATGTACTGAATAGTCATGTATGGCAAACATAATATAGCTCTTGCGATTTGACGAACTCCTTCTCGAGTTTAAGGACATCATGGCTTCCAGGAAAATGGCAAGCCAAGTGGTACACAACGTTTATAACCACATTGTGTAGCCGAACGCGCGTTTATCACCAGATAAATTCCAGATAGCTAAGCAAGAGTTTGAGGAGATGGTCAATCGTGGAATCTGTCGCTCTTCATGCAACCAATTCACAGCGGCTATGCGGTGATTATCGCCGCCTGAAGGCTGTCACAGTCTCTGATAGTACGTCAATACCGGACATCTATAATACTCTATGGGTAGCTGGCGCAAATTTGTTTTCATCGATTGATCTGCGACGTGCCTATCATCAGATACCGATTGTATCTGAGGATATCGAAAAAACGGCCATCGTAACGCCATTCGGATGACATTTGAGGAACGCCAGCCAAACCTTTCAAATGTTCATGAACCAAGCATTTCACGGTTTGACGTTCGATGACATTTTCGTATTTTCTATTGATCACATGCGCCAAGTATCCAATCACTTGAAAACCTTCGGTCTAGAAATCAATTTGGACAAATGGTTTGCGGAAACGGTAATCGATTATCTTGGACATCGTATTAGCGAGCATGGTGTAGCTCCTATTCCAGATAGGGTCGAAGTTATATTAGAAATCAAGCAGCCCAAGAGAAATTGCGATATGCGTCGATTCTTGGAAGCGGTAAATTTTTACAGTCGGTTCATACAAGGAGCGGCAGAGACTCAAGCCGTCTTACACGAACTTCTTGGGCTAGTAAAAAAAAATGACGAGAGACCTATCGATTGGATTCCCGTGGCCGTTTGAAGCCTGCGAAACGCAGCTCGCGCATGAAACACTTTTTTCCATCCACGTACTGGTGCCCAGTTAAGAATTACCACAAATGCATCCGACAAGGGTGTATGCCAGTCACTCCAGCGGCCGCGTGACTAGTGAACTAGTACGGCGAAAATTTGTTTGGCCACTTACCAAAAAATATGTTCAAACATAGGCACGAAATTTCTTAGAATATCAACGGAGCAAGATTTCTCGACACTTCAAGACAGCGAACATCGAGGTCCCTGTTCCAGCCCAGCGATTTCAGCACCTCCACTTAGATTTGGTCGGCCTCTCCCGCCTGTCGATGGCTACAGATATTTGTTAACGATGATCGATCGTTTTCCGCGGTGGCCAGAGGCAATTCCTCAAAAAAACATTGATGCTGACACAGTGGCCAGTGACTTCTACCGTAATTGGGTATGTCGATTTGGATCCCCCGTAACTATAACTATGAGGGGGATTTTTGAGTCTCAACTATTTCAAGCCCTCACTAATTTAATCGATTGTAAACGATCGCGATGAACGGCTTACCACCCACAAATAATAATGGTATCGTAGAAAAATGACATAGATCTTTGAAAACGGCATTAATGTGCAAAGACGTCAACAATTGAGTAGATGCTCTCCACACTGCACTTTTCGGCCTGCGGACAGGTCTCAAAGAAGACATCGGTTGCAGTGCCGCGAAGTTAGTTTACGGAGCATCTTTGAGGATACCTGGCGAGTTTATTTACATGGATGTGGATACATGGGACGCACCTTTTGCCATCGAGAAATTCCGACACATATGCGCCTTTTGCAACCGATACCAACTGCGCATCACACTAAAACGAATTTTATTTTTCTTCAAGGAGTTGCGGATTTGCACTCATGTCTTCCTGCGAACGGAAGCTGTAAGAAAATCTCTGGAACCCCTCTCGTATTAGCAGCAAATTTCTTTTATAAATTAGATCAAACTTCCAACAATTATTTTCCAATTGATCACATTAAAGCAAATCCTTGCCTGTTTTTGAAATTCAGGTAATAAAGGGTTTATAGTGCCAACACCAAAGTGGACAGTGATTTATTTAAATTTAAACATATTTGATTTTTTTGCGAATGGCTCTTCCATGTTTATGAAAATGGCGCAAGTTTTGGCGAATACATCTTTGATTTTGTAAATCCCAAAAACGTGAAAAAGGACACAAATTTGTCACTATCAAAGGGGAGATTTGACATACCTGTAAGCATGCAGGGATAAAATTACTCGCCTGCATGTGTTTACATCAACCAAACCAGGGAGCGAAGGCATTAATGGATAGAATATGCAATCTAATTGTCGTGCTCTGTGGCCGTGATCGTTCAGTCGCCACTCTGTCATATAGATATTCATAGAGAACCGAGTTTCCAAACTCGACATGGTCAGGTTTTTTTATTCAGAAGATGATAAGAAATATTCTTAACGTAGAATAATAAACTAGCAATGCGACTAAAAAGTGGTATGGCTGACAAACGTATCACACTCCGAATTCAGTTGTCGTTGAAACGTCAACGCACCATGCTCCACTAGGAGTAACGGCAAATCAAAATCTAATGAGTGCTTATTTACGGATTTAAGTCGTTTTAAATAATTAAATAAATAAATTCATTCCTAATAATTCACTGATTCCACAATTTTTTACTAATACATTTTACACAAGATGCACACAAATGTTATATTTTAAGTGTACGCGATAAAAACAATTTTTATTTATGTATATAAAACTCAAATGTTTTAATCCTAAATGTAAACATATACATATATAAGCAAACGTATGTGCCACCTCTATAGTCTAAATCTCCCTCTAAACCCCTAATAGAGTTAGCAGTTTCGATGAGATTTCCGCACAATGTTATGCGTATATTTATTTCGAGACAAGGACATTAAGGACATTTAGGGGAATTTGCGCGAAATTATAATATAATAAAAAGCTGATAACACGCAACGATCTGCATAATAGATCGTTTTAAATTCAAAATCAAATGTTACACTTATACGAGTATGTATGTGAAAAAAAATTTGCATTAACTTAAAACTATATAGGAGGGTACTCTCTCTGCATAAATATCTCAGCTGAAGCGAACAATGAATAACAGCAAGAGCTATAATACGAGTAATATCAATAAGGGCAACGAATATAAGTTGGGAAGGATTTGTAAAAAATACTTAAATTGCACCCAAAAATTCCAAGCATTTTTTAAGTGAATAAACAAAATATTAAATTAGGGCAGTTTTTTGTCCTTACTTTAAGTAATTGAGGTTTCTGATTTATTAGGTTTTTTTTTTGTTTTAAATATTCGTACAAACTGTTGGCTTTGTAAGCCCCAAAGCTAAGTAATTGATGTAGAACGTTTGCTGTTTTGAAGTATACAACATAGAATACCATTCAAGGACCTAAAGAAGTAATTCATGGCATCTTAAATTTTTGTTTTATCTTCAAGGTTTCTAAGTTTCGTACGGTTTGCTTCAAGTTTTTTTTATTATTTAGTAATTCAATATACATACGTTAAATTAAGTCTGTAGCTGGAAACATATGAGTGACACGCAATTAGCGCTATCACTTTCAATTTTTAATCAAATGCCATGAATTATCAAAATACAAAGAAATATTTCTATAGAGAATTTCATTTATTATTACCCTCAAAATTGACTTTCAATACATATTTTACTAATTTTTTATAGGATACCTAAGAATTTCTCTTTTTATTTTGACGATTGAAACTAGTCTGTTTAATGAGCGCATCGTTATTATGTTTCGCGAATGGATTACGATTTTGAGTACTATACTCCAGGCGTTTGGTAAAATCAGAGTGCATGCCAGGCACTGTCTGAGATTATTTTAGAAATCGGTAGGGGCTTAGTCCTAAAGCTTAAATTTAAGTTTGCACCACTTGGAAAATTTTCTAACGGTACTTATCAGGGTTTTTGTCTTGTTTGGGTTTTTTGTGTATATCTCCGCTCCTGATGGTTGGACTTTCAAAAGAAAGACACTAAATTGTTCGGTACAAAATTGTCTTTAATCTTTTGTATAGTGACTGTTCATCTCAAAGCAGTAGATAAAATGCTACAGCGTGTCAAAGTGGAAAAACCCGTTTTGTTCATCAGTTTTTTGCAAATAAGTCGATAACGGTGAATTTTCACTAAATAATTAATCATAGTTCACTTGTAGCTTATTAAATTCCCTACAATCCAGAAAAAAAATTAAATCGATACGATCATCCGCAACCGAGATATGCCCAAGAGAAAGTCGACGATCTGAGATAGCAATACATTCTACGGGTATGTACTAGGGATGTCAAAAACCAGCCCATAACCCGATTTTCGTTTTTTTTCGTTTTTTTTTTGCAAAGCCGGTCAGGTCAGACCGTCCAGTTTTAACCGGTCTCAAAGTACCGGTTTTCCGGTATTCCGGTTAACCGAATCTTTTCATTGATTTGCTTAGAATTCTAGTAAAAACATGCATACACACTCGTATTGCTATAGTTCGTATCGTATGCAAAATTAAATCAAAGCTACAAGGAGAAGTAATTTGACGAAGCGATGGTTCTACGAGTAATAGCAATAAGGAGAGTGTTCGAAAATATGTTTAAGGGCTGGAACTTGGAAACGAAATTTTTCATTGGGGACAAGTAATAGAATTGCATACGGAAAAATCAAGAAAATATAAAAAATTGTATAAATTTGGAAAGAATTTTTATCCCGGTTTTAACCGGATGGACAAACAACCGTCCGGGTTAAAACCGGGAGGTGGAAAAAAACGAAAAAAAATGGTTAACCGTTTTGAAAGTACCGGTTTTCGGTAATCGTCCGGTTTTTGATATCCCTAGTATGTACCAACATTCAGTTGGGCTTTACTTGGCGGCCAGTTGTCTTTCGCTGCAGATAGAAAGAGATATGTTCATTACGCGACACGCTAGCGGTATTTTTTGTAAATGAAAGTCAATTTGACAAACTTGGTTTTTTTCGAAATAGTTTTGTTTGTTTGTTTAGTTTCGCCATGAGTTTTTGTTTTGTTTGTGCAAAATCCTTAAACGAAGGTGACGTTGTATCCGTACATTGATTGAGAGATGCATTGAACGTGGTCTAGGGAGCATGAAGAAATTTTGGGAAATGTGAATAGTGTTCTAATGCATCAATCATGTTGGAAAATTCAACAATTCAACAGTCAGCTGAATTTATTTTTGAGTAGACCACAATCTTCAGAGGTATTGTTGGCCAATTAAAGAAAAAAGAAACGATTTGTTGATATACTGTGACCTATCCATTGCCACTTAAGTCTTTTGATCGAAGTGCCTATCCTTTCTTGGCCAGTTATAGTGAGGAGATCCTCGTTCGAAATGATCTCCGGCCAACGAATATGTAGGATGCGCCGTAGACACTGATTTACAAAAGTTTGCAACTTATCAGTAATCTCTTTATTCACCTTCCAGGTTGAACAGCCATATAGCAGTACGGATTTCACATTGGAATTGAAGACTCGAAGTTTGGTGCGTCTGGAAATATTGTTGTTTAGCCAGAAAGGAGTCAAATTAAAGAAAGCCGCCCTAGCCTTGTTTATCCGTGATTTTACATCAGCATCCGCTCCACCATCTGCTGTAACTACGCTCCCGAGATATCAGAATTCATCAACTTTTTCGACTGCCTGTCCTGAAATACAAATTCCGCTTTGCCCCCCTGGATATGTGCTCAAGAACTTAGTCTTGGCAGCATTGATTTTCAGCCCCGCATTACGACTTGCGCAATTTAAAGCTTCTGTCATTTGAGCGACATCATCCGTATTAGTTGATAGAAGACAAATGTCGTCAGCGTAGTCAAGATGTTGAAGGTGATCAAACAATTTCCATTTGATACCTTTGTTACGATGTAATTGAAGTGCAGAGCCGAGTACATCACTAATGACAATAAGGAAGAGAATAGGTGACAAAATACAGCCTTGTCTCACTCCACTGTGCACCTCAAAAGGATCTGAAAGCTTGCCCTTATGCAAGACGTAACGTGACGTGACCCTCATCACTAAATAAACCATCCAAAATTAAAAGAAAGTAAATTAGGTACTTTATCCCATTAGTGAACTGCCAGGTTTTTGGAAAACCTTACTTTATGGGGGTGAACCTATTTCAATTTCCGCTACTGTATTACAAATATCGGGTGGGTAAAACGTCCCTTTCCGATGAGGAGGAAAGATTTTTGGAAAATTTAATGATGAAAAATGCTAACATAAAATGGTTACCGCAATCGCCTGTTCTGATGGCTTCAGACTTTTTTCCCTCAAAAAGAAGGCATACGTCAACAAACTACAGACTTTAACAGTGTTAAAATAGAATATTTGAGCAGAAATTGCGCAGATCACAGCGGTCGCACTCCAACTTGTTTTCCAAAATGTCGTGCAAAGACCCGAAGCTTCACCATCCTAACTGCATCTGCAACAAATTATACGTATAAGTATGTACGAGTATAACGCATAGTTACTTCGGAATGCTCACTTTCTTTCGGGTATATCTCGGCTGCAGCTGATCGTATTGACTTAATTTTTTTTCTGGATTGTAGGGAATCCAATAAGGTACAAGTCCACTCTTATTAATTTTTGCGCGAAAAATCACCGTTATTGACTTATTTGCAAAAACCTGATTTGAAAAACAGTTTTTTCAACTTTGACACGCTGTAACATTTTACCTACTGCTTTATGGTGAACAATCGCTATGCCAAAGATGAAGAAAATGTTGTACCAAACAATTCGGTGGCCTTTTTTTGGAAATGCTACCATTGGGAGCGGAGATATACGCCGGAAACCCAAACAAGACAAAAACCTTCATAAGTACCGTTAGAAAATTTTTCAAGTGGTGCAAACTTAAATTTAAGCTTTCTGACTAATACCCTATCGATTTCTAAAATAATCTCAGACAGTGCCTGGCATGCACTCTGAAGCCCGATTTTACGACCGATCGCCTGGAGTACTATTAAGTCAGAGTTTTGTAAAATACATAATAATTTACTAGATTAACACCGTTTTTTGACTAGCAAAGCTAAAAAACGGTGTTATTAATTTGATTTTTAATCTAATATATCGGGATTTGCGCGAATCATTCAATTTCGTAAATTTTAATACTACATAATAATTTATTTCTTAAGCTCTGTGTATTAGAAACTACCTAAATGAAGCAAATACATAAAGTGAAAAAAAATCAAATCCACCAAAAAGCGAGTGAAGTCCAACCTTTGCAAGCTTATTCATATTTCCTCAAAAAATTTTTAGTAGAAACGTATGCTATTGATTTGTTTGTATACTTCAGTTGCATAAGATTAAATGTGGTCAAAAGAAAATATTATGATTATATGAATAAGTTGCATCGATCGACTCAAAAAGCTGAATCATGCAATTGTATACCACACAACTACAAAAAAAAGTAACCAATAATACAACGAAAGAAGACGAAAATACACAGAAAAAAAGCATCAAAAATACACATATTTTTGCAATAAAAGGCAATACCAGTTGAAACATATCATTATCGGCTGCACGCTTCTTGCCAACTTCCAGCGTATGGCCAATTGTGACAGCATGGTGTTGTGCAGCCCCTGGCGTTGGGATGGGATGTGTCAATGTGGCAGCAGCAGCAGCGGCAGCAGCTGCCGTCAATATCGGACCAGCAGCCGCAGCAGCAGAAACTGGTACAGTCTTGTGTTTTTTTTTTTGTATTTATTATGGAGTTTTGTTCATTTGCGAGAAATTGTATTTTTTTTTGTATTTAAATTTAGGTTACATCAAAAAAATTTTATTTGTTTTTATTTTTTTGTTCCAAATATTAATTAGAGTTTCGAAAAATGTTTAAGCAATTTAAAAGAATCATAAATTTTACATATCAACAAAAATGCATCCAATTTCATTTTTATTTGCGTTTTTCCAAATTGGAAAATAAAAAATTAATTTAAAATAGACAGAGCGCATCATAAGCCATCAAGCAGTCAGATAAAAATTAATTTAATGTTGTCGAATGTGTACAATATAGAATAAGTGTATTTGATTAAGATATTTATTTTCATTTTTTTTTACAATTATGTGGCATGAAAATAGGCAATATATTTAAGGTGTATGTGTGAATAATTTGCATTAACCAATATAATAGCAGATTTGTGTTTAAAGTGTGTGTGTATGTATGTTTAAGGTTTTATTTATATTTTTTCATGTGGTTGACCATCCATCGAAGCGAGATAGCAGGCGAACAGGTGAATAGAAATAAAATGAATAAAAAAATAATGAAATTAGACTATTGATAAGATCTTGCAAGATTTTTTTATATAAAATATATATGTATAAAATCTATATAGTATATTTTGCATTTATAAATACAATTGGAGCTCTTTGAACAAAAAGTGGCAACATAGAAAAATACTGTCAACAAGAGGAGACAGATGTATTTCCCCATATTTTCACTTTTTGTCCGAAGCGGCTATAAACGAAATTAAAAATAATTATAACATAAAAAAGTTAATAAAAATTATAAATAAAAAGCACACTGTACATGTTAGTTTCACACAAAACAAGTTCTTTCTGTACAGATAGCTGCACAAAATCAATGCTCTTATTATATGGTATTGGTCGCGACATATTGAACTAAAAATTATAAAAAAGAAACTATTGCGTTATGTATTAATAATTCCAAGGTAGGCATTTTTTATCGAAAAAAAGCACGAGAGAAGTACACTTGTGTGATTCATCTAATTCTATTACTTAGATACGGTTCATTTAAATAAGAAGCGTATAGAAACAAAAATCATCTTTTAAAAAAGCTGTCACGTTTTGGAGTACACGGTTTACAAATAAATAAAGCAAGTTTGTTCTATAAAGGGTGAACATTGAACAAATTAAAACATATAGAAAAAGCTCTTTGTTTCAATGGAATAAACGCGGTGTATTTTTGATTGTGCGTTTGATAGTCGGTGACATAAAATTTAAGGAAGATGAGAATAAGGACATCCGATCGGCAGGTCTTGAGAATATCCAAGAGTTCTTTAGGCGCGCCCAGGAAAATATTTATAATTAAAACTGGTCAGAATAAAAATGTCGAAAAATTTATAAAAACATATTAATTTGTTAAAATTCGAAAATTTAAATTATATGTATTTAATTTGACTTTACAGAAATTTTATCAAAGCTATAGAATGTCTACATATCTTGAAACTGACCAGTTTCATTTATATCTTAATTTTTAATTTAAATCTTATTAACCTAATTTATTTTATTTTTATACTATAATATAACATGTAATAATATTCTGTACATAATATCGAAAATAAATAAACACCTCACTGAATGTATAATAATTAGTTTGAAAGTATACAAATTGATGCATAAAATACAACAAATCTTCATTAAAATACACTTTTGTAATCACACATTTTCATATGAGTTGAACCAAATATACATAATTATTACGAACACTTGTTTTTTTTTTTTTCAAACAAACAGTTCCAAATTAATCCCCTTCAAACTGACGTGATTTTTTTTTTAAATAAAAGTAGATATTGATTTAAAAAAAATAGGTAAAGTAAATATCACAAATTACATTTATGATAATTGTGGCATACATTACCCCGATGCATTGCAGTTTTACCACATTACGTCTGTGAAATAAAATTACGTATTTAGAAGAATTAAATTATGTAGAGCAGAAATTATATTTAAGACGGTCTTTGGCTCAAATGATGGGCTTGAAAGCGAAATATATTTTAATCAGATTTCCGCATATCGTTTTTATAAAAAAAAAAAAAAACAAATATGTTCAAATTAATAATCATAAAAAGGATAAAAAATAGTTTTTTTTTAAATAAATTAGGTTGGTGACCAAGAGTCATTAGTTATCATAATAATTAATATCAATGTCGATTAAAATGTCATCGGACAAAGAATAGGATCAACACTTTAAACCCGAACTTCCATCAACCCATCCTATGTGAGTATATAGGTGATCAACACACGGTATGGGATATCTCATAACCTACTCATAAGTTGAAACAAGCAGACTACATTAATGATACAGGCCTAATATCGTATCTCCTGATCTTCCGCAAAAAAATCCTGACTACCCACCTAAGCACGACAAGAGACAGAATATGATTGACAGTGTATAGTCACTGAAAATTCGAGCCGACAGGAAAGAGACTGATGATTAGTTTTTTTTTCACAGTTAACATTCTACACAAAGGTATAAAATAGAGCCAGGGCATTTAATAACCCAAGCCTGGTGGCAGTTACCTATGCCGGGAAAATTGAAGTGGTGCAATTCCAGACAAGAAAAAAATTATGTAATGCGACAAACCTTCCGCCGCGGAAAATTTTTTAACACACTGCACTGTATGAATATGTTTACATTAGAGATGAGCATCGAAAGAAAAACATCGATGGTTACCATCGAAAAAACATCGATACGAAACCATCGATGGTATGAAAACATCGAACCAAAAACATCGATGTTTTGGGTTTTTTGAGTACTCAAAAAAAATAATCACTTTAATATCAAAAATTAAGCTTAAAAACCATATATCTGGTTTAGTTTATGGTTTTCATTCATTGCCTCTACCACCCACCAGAACGCAACTCTTCTCCTTGCATTTTTTGCATAATACGCATTCGTATCGTACCCACAATCCAACGCATAGAGCAGATATGTCAAACTCGCAGCCCGCGGCCAGGTCGAATGCTTGAAATACATTTCACGCAGAAGCAGCAGCATCGCGAAATCTCAAGCGCAATGCATCTTACATTACTGACAAAAATGCTGAGCAGAAAGCTTGGCATTCAGCATATTTGTCAGCTATAAAATTCTGCTGATGCTTCTGCCGCTGCGCGATATGTATTTCAAGCATACAAACTTTATTAAAAAAAGTGTGGCACCACAAATTCGAGATGTTGAACTCAGTTCCACAATTTACTAAAACTCGTCAAGAAGTCGGTGGCTAATGCACGTTTAAAAAAATCGCCGATGATTATTTGAGTTACATTTGCTTAACGCATCCTTTTTTGTGGAGGAAAATATTAAGCCTTTTTGTGAAATTGTTTTGTCCCGAAATTCGGTCCAGATTTATGTTAGTATGTATTAGGTAAACTTGCTAGCTATCCACCACGTTGCACTATAATGCTTGAAATACATATCACGCAGTAGCAGTGCAATCAGCATCGCGAAATGTCAAGCGCAATGTATTTTACATTGCTGACAAAAATGCCAGGCAGAAAGCTCGGCATTCACCATATTTGTCAGCTATGAAATTCTGCCTGCTTCTGCATGATATGTATTTCAAGCATGACTCGCGGTCGCATCCTTCAGGTTATTGGAGAGGAACATCTTGGGCTGAGAGATTATTTGAGGGACAAAGTTCTAAATCCTCGAAATCGTATATTTAGTGAGGAAATCACCTGGATGTGAAATGTCCACAAATAATGTTGCCGTTTTAACTTCTTCAATTTATTTGAAGAACATTTTCAAAAGATTTAATTTCTATAGGACGTAATCACTAGGAAGCTACTGACTTAGATTAATTGTCACGCATCTTAAAGGAAATATTCTGGGATTAAATTACAAATATACATAGGCTTCAATACGCGTTTTAAATTATTTTATTTTGGGGCCCGCTTGAACCTTAAGACACTGATATTTGGTCCAGGCCAGGCTTTAAGTTTGACACCCCTGGCATAGAGCAATCAGCGGTACCGCGCGGGAATCTGACCGTGTGACCACGACTTGGAAAAGTGCGCGACGAAATTTCAGTGGGCCTGCTGTTCCACTTTCTCCATAGTCTCTAAACACTGAGGGAGAAAGCACGATAGTACGATTCCATTTGTTTTGACCTTTTAGTTGATTTGATAAAGGCACATTAACTCAAGGTTTTGTGAAATTGGTGTAAAAAATGTTTCTTAGAAGAACCAAAATGGGGGGGGGTGGGGTTTGTATTGCAGCCCCATGACCCCATGGTCAGATTTGATCCATTCTTGCATATGTTTTGTGTCATCAATAGAAATACATTTGTGTGAAATTTTGTTCAAATTGGTACACAAATAAAAAAGTTTTTTTTTAGAAGAACCTAATTTGGGCAGTTGGGTTTACCGATTCAAACATACAAACTGCCTGCAGCAAAGAAGCATTTGTGCAAAATTTCAGCTTCATAGCTTTTAAATTGGCCGAGTCAAACGCGTCGTAACAGACAGACGGACAGACAGACTCCCGAACGACTCCCCAAGATCATACAAATATATACCTTTTATATGGTCGGAGATGCTTCCTTCAATGCGTTACAAACTTCATGACAAAGTTAATATACTCTTTCACTCTATGAGCGAAGGGTATAAAAAGATATCAGGGGCGGTAATTTGTCGTTTTGCCCGGGGCGTCATAAGTGCTAGAGCGGGCGCTGTCACTAAAGTAGCATCCTCCCGCTTAGTTTGAGTCTTAATAAAGACGGTGTTATGGGTCACAACCGGCAACCGGCAATTATATAATCCTGTATGTAATTCCACGAAATGGATATTTTAATAAAGCCTTCAAAATAATAATACCGTTATTTCTTTTGCACCTTTTCTGAAATTCCAGATGAAATATCTTCAGCAGCACCGTTACAACTTTCAAAAGCAATTATCTACTAAAACCAGTGCTGAATTGACACGTGGAGTATAGGTTAACCCGGTATAGTTTTAGTTCTTAACTTTATCAGTCGTCAGCTGCTCAGACGGAAAAATTCGGCTAAGTTGATTTTTCCAGCTTTACATCTTGAAAAAATTTGGGAATCAAGGATCTATCAATCAAATCATCCGAGTGTAAAATATGTGAAAAAATAACTTGTAGAGGGTAGAGGTCCGTAGGGGGGCAAAATTTGCAAAACTGTGAGCAAAGCGACTGATTTTCGATAGTTGAATTTGTTGTTTCCATACTTATGTAAAATGCCTCTTGATATGCGATATCCGAGTTGTCACGCACTGTATATGTATCCATCGATACATATACTAGAATCCAATCCAAACTTTGTAAAGCACCTATCCTTGGGAAAGGTTGAAGGAAATTCAATTGAAAAAAATATCGTTTTCAGGTGAAATCACAGAGCATAACAGGTTCCTAGCTGTCAAACCTACAGAGCTGGTTTTAAGCTTATTTTTTTGGAAAACTTTATCAATTTGATCCCTTTTCGAAATCCTTTGAGATATTAATTGGCAAATGATATATTTCGATTAATTTATTTAAAAAAACGGTTAGATATTGCGAGCGTTAAAAGTTTATGAGTATCGTTTTGTGATTTTTCAGAGTCGTCACAATCATTTCAAAATGGCAGTATAGATATAGGACACGTTTTAATTCAGACAAGTAGAAAACATAATTCAGCGAGAATAGCCGGGATAGTCCTGCAAATGCTAAGTTTGCACTCACTCATGAGAAACATCGAAACTTGTACTAGCTGAGAAAAATGCTTCTTGGATGCAGGAAATGTACGACTAGGACAAAATTTCGGATACTTCCCTAGAAGACTGAAGAAATAATAGTGTTGGCTCGTTTTTATGGATAGCAGTGTCACAAAAAAAAAATATCATTATCAGGCCTCCCCAGCGAAATCGAGGTTTAATACCTCAAGAAGCAAGCATTCTATAAACATAGAAATGGCGTTAATTCCTACGTCAACATAGAAATTATCGAGATCAATGAATTGAAAGTCGTAGTTAATGTCCAATTCATTAATAATTCAGTAATATCTCTATAGTTGTTCTATTTGCTATACATGAATCATTGCAGTCAGCTTAACGCTTAAAAATGTCATCCAATAGAGTAGACAAAATACATACAAAGAATATGGAGAGAGGAGAGTATTACACTTACCAGTGAAATTCACCGAATAGTAGGAGGGCTAATAAAGTTCTAAAAAGGATTTTAACTTGGTAAAAATAATGATGGCCGTGCGGACTCTGCTTTTCGCCTATCCAGTCTAGACGGTTTACTATGGAAAGTATAACGAACCCATTTATTAGAATTTATGTGTATAGCGACACAGGAGGTATTATTCCAATTAAAAGTTATCGTAAATTATGATATATTTTTTTACTTTTTTATAATTTTGTCTACATTTTATTGATTTTTTTCATGGTAGACTAAAAGGGATTGGGACGATGAAATGCGTTAACATTTCAGTTTTTTAATTGATTTAGGTGTACGTACACATATGGTTTCTTGTTAAATCTGCCGGAGGCAGGTGTCATGTGTCTTCGAAAAATATGCGAATAGGCAAGCGGCGTAGCATTTTTGCGTATTTCAAACCGCAAGTAGTCTGAAGCTGAACGAGGGATATTTACAGCCACTGCAACAAGCCTTTTTATATAAAAAAAAAATTATGGCGTGAATCGAACGATTGTAGTCCTCCCCCATCAAATCCTCCTTAAAATCAACTTCAGGATATGAAGTGGTATTTTAGTACGTAATACAAGTCTACGAATGCAACACTGCTTTTAGGACTATAAATATGTATGTAATAGAGCTACGCATGTACACTAATGTTTTAGGAAATTCGAAAAAAGAAAACCAACTTCTTGTATTATGTGTATGTTTGTGTGTAATTTGTCTCATATAAATACATTTCTTCGCAAGAAGAGACCGCAAAAATCTCTATATTATTAAATCAAAAACATAAGATACACAGAACCAAATTGGTACGTAATATACATGAAAAAGTACGTTAAATCAATAAACGGTGTCCTCAAAATGTCTCCGATGATTGCCTTTATTAATATAATAAACATACCATCATTAGTTTATGTTATGTACATTATAACAACAACCAACTAATTGTAATTTTGGTAAAGAATTTTAATTCATACAATAACCATCGGTAATTGAATTCATTAATCGGTTGGTTAATTCCACGTGCTAAAGTTATAGAACTAACGACCAAGGAATTGTGGAAGAAATGTTCGATTTTGTTAAATCAATAAATTGCAATTATTGAATCTTTATGTTTTTTTTATTTTTAAAATAAAACAAATCTGACGCATGCCAGCAGTGAACCTAGACTTCTATAAGTGTTAAAGGCATTTCATTTACATCAGTGCGCTCAGAAAAACATCATAAAAACTAGCACCTACCTACAGTGGGATTCGATCCCGGGATCCTATGATTCGAAGACCAACACCCTACCTACTAGACCAAGCAGACATACATGATGAACGTTTCTATGATACACTTCAAGCATTTGTCCAGCTGAAGAATCGTGTTCATTAATGTTTTGAACAATTTATTAATATCAATGCTCCGGTCTTCAAAAGCAAATCAATAAATTAGTTCATAAATGCAATGAACAATAATAATGTTAATAAAAAAACTTGTTCGTTGTAATAATGAATGTCTGATCATGAAGCAGTTGAACAGACATAACCCTTATGAATGGGGGATCATGACGATTATGTCTGTTTTCATTGAAAAAAATCTAATTAAATGAATACTCCCGTTCATAAATACTACATATATTGCATTTTTTAATACTCGTCACTATGTGATAGGGTGATTGAGCGATGTCTGTTTCTCTGTCTGTATGTCCGTCTGTTTCTATGCAAGCTAGGGAGTAAGGCCGCAATTATTTGTTATCTTAAGTACAGTCGTTTAGCTACACGAAATCTATAACGAAGTTGTAGAATTAAGAATTATTTATTAAATATGGCTCGGGACTCGAAGCCTTGAAAACCGATAGGCAACGAAACTAAGATTCATTTATTGATTTGACAAACGTATTAATAGATTCAATCAAGGTTATATTCAATGTTAAGCCTGAAGTAAAAGTAATCTATTTAACGAATAAGTACGATCACTCAACAAACAGTTTATTAAACCGATACGTTTTTATTATTAATACAATAAAATATATAATAGGACCTTAATAAACGCTAAATTTTTGAAATGATAAAAGCGGTCATTATTTAATAAATACAAAATTATAAATATAATAAAAATTACACTGGCACAATTAAATTAATTAATTAATTTTTCAATAACTGCCGTTTATTAATAATACGAACGATATTTTTTTGTGTGTAGCCGCAGCCACACAGCCAAATGGGGGATCAGCGCATGTGTAAAAAAATAAATTGCTAACACTAAATATTTTATACTTTTGTTATCAACGTATCTTAAGCTGATTTTTTATATACCCTGTATCTGATGGTATAGGGTATATTTTTTTATTTCATTAGGATCACACAATAAGAGGGGTACACACAATCAAAAGCAAACATAAAATAAATTAAAAAATTTACTTAAATTAAAAATGGTTTGCATTGCATCGGGGTAAGCAACAGAGAAACCGAATATGTAAAATAAGTCGGGGAGTTTGTTGCATTGCAGAATGATTTTTTACTTTAAAAGGCGGGTATACAAAATGTTACAGAATGTTCTAAATCCTATGTGGAAAATGATTCGGGAACACATCATGTTGTCTGTTTTTTGTGTATTTAAGTGTATTTATGTAACTATTTCTAAAAATACGGTATCTATAGGCAAATTACAGAAAATTGTAAAGGTGTCATTACACGATTCGTATAACCTATAAATTTGAGTAGATTTCATACATTTTATTTTGCTGCAATGGATGCAATAAAATGATAAAAATTTACATAGGTCCTACGAGCCATCTAATGGAAGCTAACAGAAATTTTAGTTATTATGTTTAGTTAAAAAGTAAATTCTCTACAAATCTAGAATTATATTTGTGTACAGGCATCAGAATTCACATATATTTGTCTGGAAGGAGGCTTATCTTACGCCAATTACACATTTTTGGAACCAAATTTTCAATTGAATTTTTAATGCAAATCATTTTAAAGATTAAGTACTCATTTCAGCAAAAGACGTGTCGAATAAAATGTTTATCGGCAAATAAAGACATAAATTTAACTAGAACACATCAATTTAACGAGAAATTCTATACATCTGAAAACATCGTTTGTCGCCAATTTTATACAAAATAAGACTGAATACGATGTAGTTCCTGGAATACGAAGGATGTGATTCCTGGAATGAAATTTCTCTGAAGTGGTTTAAGTACATGAGAAGAAGAAAACTTGGATGAGAAGACTTCTTAGTTTCAATGCATCCTTTATTTACTGTTAAACGCCTTAAATGTTGTTAAAAGCACATAAGTTACCCCTAATTGAATTTGTGGTTAAGTAAACATTCAACTGCTTACATTTTTTTATTTATTAAAACTAACGGTATAAACCAAAAAAAGAAAACACTAAATGGTTAATATCAGTGAAAAAGGATGCCATTAGGTCAGGCAGAACAACATCGAATTTTTTAAATGGTGTTTGTTCTTCGAGAAAATGTTTCAGAAATAAAAATGATCACCTTGTGACTATTTTATTCCACCTTGTACAATAACAACCAAATCAAAGAACAATTTTTTTTTATTCATATAAATGCAGCACTTTTGTTTTTGGTTTAAGAATATTTTTTTTTGTTATTATTCAAACAGAAAAACATTAACCAAGACAAACCAAAAAGATTTTAGGATTTAAATATGAAAACAAAGAGTTTTTCAAAATTATAAGAAAATTGAAAAAGAAAACGTGTGTTTTAAAATTTTAGCCATACCGCGGTAGCGCGTGATTGAGCCGCTTTTATTTGAGCCTGAAGGTGTAGGGGAGGATGAAAATAGCGACAAGGATCACGAGCGCATCGACCCTTCACGGCATCCATGCACACCGTGACAGAACCGTCTTCATGTGTTGTAACACTCTCTTGCGGATGAGCAAAACGGCATTCGGATTCAGCTCGCTTGCAGGCACCCCGCATAAATTCACGACACACCTAAATTATATATAATTTATGTATTTCTTGTAGAGGATATAATTGTTTTTATAAATGTTAGTTTTTTGTTTTTTTTTTTTTATCAAGCATGAAATTATTTTTAGGTGCTTTAATTGCTGATTATCTAGATTATTATTTTATTGAAATTTATTTTTACGATCTTTCAGTGATTAGGAAACATAAAACATTTCAAAATGTTGAGAAGAAAACACGGACAATTTATCAGCGAATACATTAAATCATTCCAGTGACTTTGACTTGCTATTAGGTTGGAACATAGTCGTTAGGAAATAATGATTGACACTTGCTACTTTGTGGCGTCGAATGCTGGAAAAACTCAAATTTCACAGTACCAACACTCAACGTCTGTGCAGGAATAGGAGGACGTGTTGCTAACTAGATTATACCAGCATTCTAATTGATACTGAGTTTAAAAAACGTTCACGTTCTTAAGACATCTACGACGTAACTTCGGCTATGACTTAGTCTTCTTGGCAGGCAGGGGAAATCTGTCCTATTCACAGATGGGCGGGAAGATAAGGATTTGCATGCGGGGACTGCTTGATGTAGGTGCGGTACAAATGATGCACCTCTGCTCACTTGATCATATGGCAGTGATGATTGGAATCGGTGCAGGATAATTTCTTATTGCATCAGCATACCTTCCTTACGACTCACCAGACGTACATCCTTCAATTGAGGTGGAAAATCTATTTAAATGCTTTATAGTCCAGTACAATTGGTTCAAAATAGCCCCAAACCTAAACATCCAAAAAGAAAAGAAATTTTTGATGCCAAATTGTTGAATACACTGCCTAATATACGCAGTAAAAAGTTACACTAATTTGCGCCATGGGTTAAGGGGGGAGGGGGTGGCAAAGGGGTGAAAATTCAGTTTCTTGCAAATATCTGGAAAACTATGAGTCTGACCTTAAAATGAGCTGAGGACAAAACAAACAACATAAAATTACCTTTGTAATGATATGTAACACTCTAGACATTTTCACAGAAAATTATACCCTACACCCAAAAGTATTATAGTGAATTTGGATTTTTCGAGTTTTACATTTCGCACTGTAACTCTTGATAGAATAGACCTACTGTCATAAGATCTTGTCCATATATTGATAACAAAATTTATTTGATTCGTACCAAAAATTGGAGTGCTCCGACCATTGACGCCCCCCTCACTCCTCTTAACATTTTTCAAAAAGGCATGCCTGTAACTTCTTTTTAAACTGAGCCAGGCAGATCAAATTTGGTGGGGTGCCTAGTCTAAGCTCCATTATGCTCCCCACCAAAAATGATTACCATCCGATCAAAACTAAGGGTACCCCCCATACAAAGTGAACGAGAATTCTAACAAATTTCACATTTTTTCATTTCTAAATTCGATCTAAAACGGAAAAATAAAATTTATCTCTTAGAACGTCATTATAATAGTTAATTGTAGTCCTCTGAATGTATGTTCAAAATTTTGCATCAAAGCGTACACTACAAGTATCAACAAATTGTGTTTGAAAGTCATTGGTACTAGTTCAAAGGCTAGTTCCGAATAAATCGAGTAACGTGTACTAGCAACCTTCAAACCACATTTTTCGTACTTGTAAGGCACTTTCCGGTACAAACTTTTGAATATACATTTACAAGACTACAATTAACTGTTATAATGACGTTCTAAGAAATAAGTTTAATTTTTTCATTTTAAATAGAATTGTGAAAAATTTTAGATAGAAAATGTGATTTTTTTTTAGAATTTTGGTTTACTTTGTATGGGGAGTACCCTTAGTTTTGATCGGATGGTAACAATTTTTTGTGAGGAGCATAATGGGGCTTAGACTAGGCACCTCACCAAATTTTATCTGCCTGGCTCAATTTGAAAAGAAGCTACAGGCATGCCTTTTTGAAAAATGTTAGGAGGAGTGAGGGAGGCGTCAATGGTCGGAGCACCTCAATTTTTGGTACAAACCAAATAAATTTTGTTTGTAATAGAATGAACAATATTTCGTCACCCTAGGTTCTTTCTATCAAGAGTTACAGTCCGAAATGTAAAACTCAAAAAATGTAAATTCTCTATAATACTATTGGGTCTAGGGTATAATTTTCCGGAAAAACGTCTAGAGTGTTATATATCATTACAAAGGCAATTTTGTGTAGTTTGTTTCGTCCTCAGAAGATTTTAAGGTCAGATTCATAGTTTTCCAGTTATTTGTAAAAAAGTAAATTTTCACCCCTTTGGGACCCCCTCCCCCCTTAACCCATGGTGCAAATTGGTGTAACTTTTTATTGCGTATATTGGGCAGTGTATTCAACAATTTGGCATCAACAATTTCTTTTTCTTTTGGATGTTTGGGTTTTGAGCTATCTGTACTAGACTATTAAGAAAGAGGTATGCGTCTGATATTAGGCTGTGAAGCCGACGCTCACAATATGTTGGGTAACGCAGATGACAAGGCAAGAAGAAGAAATTTGTTGAAAGATACAACTTGTTAGCAGCGAATACAGGGGTGGCTCCTACCTTCGAGGATGCGGGAAGGGTTGAGGTGATGTGGTGGGTTTATTGGAACAAATTGAGGATATTTCTGAAGTAATACCTCAGAGAACGACTGAACTAGACCGATCAGTGGGACAATCAAATTCTTCGACGACTCACTCTTTCGAATACGCGTGCCCCGCTACAATAATCGACGAAAAGGATCCGTGTAGTGAATTAGGGTTTAAGAAGACAGAGACAAAAAAGCCTTTAATAGGCACATGAGACATAGAGGGACTCTCGCTCTTGAAAACTATATAAGAATAAGAAGAGAGATAAGAGACATTACAGTCACGTATTGTAGTTCGTTTTCCAGGAAACTTTATGTCGTATCATTCGTCGACCTGAACCGTCGACCTGCGATGAGGTGGGGGCAATCGGAAAACAAGACGCTGAGCACAATAAAAAACGGTTGAAATGGATGGAATAGGAATTGGAGACTTAAGTTGTTTTTCCACCAAAACTGGAAAGAAAAGGAATATACGGAGGCGAAGTCATTCAGACTAGTTAGCCTAACGTCACTTCTATTGAAAACAATGAAGAGGGTAGTGGTGTGTCATCTTAAAAATACGTTGCTAGCGTATAGTACATGCAAACATGCTTACAAAGCAGAAAGATCCACACAAACCGCTCTGCATGAATTAGTCCAGGTAGCAGAGATTAGCAACAGCGGTTTCGCTATGTCAACGTTTATGGATAAAATAAGATTTCGGATACTAAACTAAGAAAAGCTCTTTCCAGTAAATCCTAACAACGGGAATGCCAGAATAAGGGGAAGGGTAGTGGGGGATGTACACAGGGAGGGGTACTTTCGCCACTACTGTGGAATATCACCGCAGACTCTTTTCTCTGGAAACTGGTTTCGATGGGCGTACACACAGTAGGATACGCTGATGACTAGGTAGCTATTGTGATATCCAAAGTTGTAAGAGGCATGCTCAAAGCAACTGAAAAATGGTTCAATTAACCAGAGCTAACTACAAATGCCAGCAACTTAAGAAATATAGTCTTTACTCGTAAAAGAAAAGACGTCCAAAAAATCCCCTGCCGCTTTTTGGTTCGGAGATAAAGGAGTCTAAAGAAGTGAGGTATGTAGGAGTAACCTTAAATTCAAAACTAACTTGGAGCCCCTATGTTGAAAAAAAAAGTACAAAAAGGAACGAGGATCTTACATCAATGTAAGGGAGTGTGTGTACGTGAGACTCCCCACCGAAAGCGGCCCACTGTATATATACAATGATGTTTAGGCCTATTCTACCCTATGCAGCAGTCTGGTGGCCAAAGGGTCTCCAGAAAACTGCGAGACAACGGCTGGAGTATGCTCCGAAGAGCTGAACCTAGCATGGTCACTTCGTCTAGGAGAGTATATATCCGTATATATATCCGGCAGTGATGCTTGGATTGCTGAACGCGGTAGAAGGTCAAGTGCTCGGGGAGATAATTCTGATAGCACTCGATCACCAATCGGTGATTGAGCGCATGCAGCAATCTAACATCAATTAAACTGGTACTTAAATGTTGTCAGAATTGCCAATTAACGAAGTTACGCTAGTGTGGGTTAAAGGACACGTAAGTACATTGGGAAAATGAATGGCCGATACCTTAGCAAAAGAAAGACCAGCAGAAAAATTTGAAGGCTTTGGGAAACGGCAGGATTGTGGCCAGGATACATCAGCAAGGATGGCAGAGGCTAACCACATGTAGCCAGACTCGAAACGCAATTACCAGTCGGCACGGTAATTTTAAAGCGCAGCTTACTCAGATGAAAATCGCTGAGGATGTTGTATGTATACTATGTCTGGTACAGGATGAGCCTAGCACTAAGTAACTAGAGGCTGAGGATATTAGGCAAATCCACAGAAAGTATGAAAGCCATGAATAAACTTAGCTACAAAAACCTGCAACATATCAAACGGAACTCAGTGATCAAGAAAAAGGACGATTATCACGAACGAGCGCCAACGCATATGCGTATAAGCTTTTATTTGGATTTACGCCTCTAAGCTCGTTAGATCAGCATGGAAATCAAAGAAATAACATCTTTAGATAATGCCTGGAAAAGGCTGAGAACCCTTCGTAATAACTTGAATCTGGTAGTACATTGTTTAATAGTCAGCTGAGGTCGATTAGTTAGCCAAATTCAAGAATCCTTGAAAAATAAATATCCGAGAATGTCTGATGTTGAGAAATCATGTTTTCACATATAACAAAAAAAACAGCAAATGTCAATCATTAAATAAATGTTGACCTCGACGTATAATTTTCGTCAAAGCAGAAAACCATGCGCAATAATGTAAAAATTGTAATTTTCAAATGCATTGCTTAAAGTTTGTTATCACAATATTCTTTTTAAACAAAATAATGCATTTCATTAGTGACGATCTTATTAGTTTTTCTTTTCTTTCTTTATGTACTCACATACCTATAAAATAAACACGTAAGTACACATTTGAGAATTGATAAATGTTGTAGCTTTTGTTATAAAACAACACTCTAGAGTTAAAATATTAAAAAAAAACAGTGTCTAAACATGTTCGTCAAATCAGCTCATCGCTTTTGCTCATTGTGAAGCGAAAACTTATTTTTTTTTTGTAAATAAAGCGAACAATTATATGAGTCATTCACAAAACTATAAGTTTGCTGGATTTTAAGAGATTGCTTTGAATTTTGCAGCTTAACAGAAGAAAGCAGATAAGCAGAATCATAACAGGGATAAATTTATACGAGTATAAACTGAAAATGTTCAAAATAAATCAATGTATGCGCAAAGTGCACAACAAATGCTTCTGAAAAAAAACGGAGGATGCATAGTTGAAGCGCAGCTTTTTGCAATAGCATAAAATTATGTAAAATAAAAAAAAAATAAAATGAAAATATAGATAATAAATGAAAGTTTGAAAACTAAATATCAAAACAGAAAATTCTGGGGTTAAAGAGCTCTGTATCAGGAGGCAAAAATGCATTATTCGTGTTTTGCTAATAATGTCTGCATGTTTTTGGGGCAATTTATTAAAGCTAACGCGGCGCATAGGTATGGTGTTGCTGTTGTGTATTGCTTTGTATAGGAAGCAAGCGCGGGAGCATAGTGTATTGAAATTTAATTTTAATTTTTGCAATTTTGTTTTGCCATAATTTTACCATAACACATAACAGAACAAATAATCGCGTCCCGTATAATTGCTATTGAAAGGCTTAACATGGCTCCTAAGCCATTATTATAGCTTCAATGAATCCATCTCAAAAGAATTTCACTTAAGGAACTAAGTCGTTCATATTCACATGGATATACTGGAGTTTCAAAATCCACGAGCCGACTGTTTTGTCAAATTGAGTCGGATAGGAGTATCTGTGATAAGAGACCATCTCCGTGTGATGAAAGCTTTACCGTCTTATTGCATAAAGCGTTTCTTACTAGCCAATTAAAAAAAAATTAAAAATGAAATTTCGGGACTTACCAACATTAATTCACAATATCGGTTTCTATTTATTTTGACCGTCCGCAACACCATACATTGACATTTTTTTCAACCACAAAAAGGGTACAATCACATCTCCGAATAACTAAAGTATAAAAATTGGAGGATACAGAAACAAATCGATCTATGACACAATACTCGAGATGAATAATGCACTTCACACCTGATAAACAAAAATAATTTTAGCTAAAAAACTAAGAGAATTATTTCCATACGTTTTTCATTTATAATGAAAATTGTCAAAAATGTCAAGTGTTTAGAAAAAAACGAAAAATCAATCATAATCTTAGAATTAAGTAGAATTTCACAAAAATATGTATTTTTTCAATAACCGACAAGACGCGCGCCGTCGCACGATTTTTCGTTAAAATTATGATTTTTCATTGTCACTTTCACTATTATTTTTGTTGTTGTTTTCTTGTACATATATACCAATTTAAAAGCAAAACCCATATGAGAATGTGTGATTAATTTGTTAACAAAAATTCTGTCATACATTTTTTTCGTATTTATTTATAACAGGTAAATATTTTCTGATTATATATATATAGAAACAGAACCGAAAAGAAATATCCTTGTTGTTCCAAATTTCAATTTTCACAAGTTTGATGAAAGAAAAAAAAAACGAAACTTTCCAATTATTTTTATTCAATTCAGCCAATTGTCAATTAGATATTGTTGTGCTCAATATTTGTAAAAAAAACTGAATTTGTCTCAAGAATTTTGATAATTTTCTCTTAAAACTATTTTATTAATTAAAATACAAAAAAAAAATCAACATGGTTCTGCTTGTAAGTATCATACAATTTTATTTTTCAAAAAAGAAATCAAGAAAAATGTTCATCTAAAAAAAAATAAGATTCATCAAACAATAGATATTAAAACTAAATAGAAAGAAAATAACTAAAAATTAAGAAGAACTGCACTATTTTCATTCACATCTTAGTAACTGATTATCTATGTATTAAACTTAATAAGTATGTATATAAACAAATAACAGCTATAGACGAAACTAATCAATTAGTTCTATTAGTTTCAAATTTTGCATTACATTATTTTTTTATATTTATATGAAAATTATGTAAAAAAAATTGTTTTTCTTCAAGTAAATAAATCAATTTGTATAATAAATTGATAGATCGCATGTTTTTCCTTATGGAATTTAAATTTAATTCGTCAAATAATACCATTACGTCGCCTCCATGCCGGTCTACAATTAAGCGATTGCGATAAAATGTATACAAGCACTTCATCTTTGCAAAATTTCGAGAAAAGGGAGATGGGAAAATAACTTGTTTTAGGGTGAAATCATACAAATTTAGTTTTAACGCTCTTTGGAAACTTAAAGACTTTTCCTATCACAGTTGAATTACATAAACCTTTTCACCAATATGCAAACATTTTCCTTAAAAAAAAAACTATCAAAATGTAGATACGTGGGTCTGGCATGAAAGCAACAATTTACTTGAAGAAAAAAACCATTACGTGAATGTGAGTACACTAGATGTATATAAATATAATTGTTTAAAATTAGAAAATTAACGTGATCGAGAAGAATATCTACTTTAACATGATTTTTTTAATAAACATTTATTGGTTAAAAATTTATAGTAACACTCGTGCTGTTTGAAAGCAACTGTGGCATTCTCTATAATACAATAAATTCAGTTAAAAATTTTCTAAATAATTTTGATTTAACGGTCTCTATACTAGACCTATATAATAACAGGTATACGGATATAATTTGTCAATTGTTTTGTTCTTTTTTTTTTAATTTTGTTACGAATTTTTGCAGATATATTTTGGATTATTTTCAACGTTTTATTTGTAGTTTCGTTTTGAATGTAGTAAGTCAAGTGAGAGCCTAACCGACAATCTTAGTTTTATAATAGTTGCAAAAATAGTAGTCAGTTCAAAATATGGTGGAAACTTATTTTCTTATATTTCTTGGAGTGTTGAGCACAAATCGGGATAGGATCAAAATCGTTAAAACCCCAGCTTTTTGGTAGCTTTTTCCTGTTTTGGCTTATTGGAAGATACTGATATCTTATGAAACAGAGCAGCTCGTTTTGATCCAATACGGATCGAAAATTTTTTCCAAAAAATGTTTAAAGCATTAACTTACTGGATCAAAATACTCTTTTCAGAATTCAATCTAGTTAGAACATTCTGAGAGCTGAGTAGGCTGGATCCTTGAGTGGCAGGTTTTAGGGGGGTGGAAAATGTTTGAAGTTCATACATATTTATGCCGTGAAAACCTGAACATATCTTTTTAAATATGAGAATATAATAGCACATATTGAGCAAGTTTTCCTTATCTTTAGAGAAATTAGTGAAGCATGTTTTGTCCCTTAGCAAGGCATCAAACTAAAGAAGTGTTTCCTGCCATTATCGGAGAGCTGGTATTAGCCGATCGGCCAGCGGCTTAGTCAATCATGTATTCTCATAGCTGCAAAATTATTTAAAATTAAAAAAAAAATCTTAATTTCTTCCGAATTTCGAATAAATAAAAAATTGAAACCAACGAGGAAGGCTCCCTTTCATAAATAATGAAATTGAAACTGTCAAGTTTCATGGACACGAAAAGAACAGAACTTCAGCTGAATGTCCAAGGGAAGGAAAGCGCTTTTTTATATTTTTTATAAGGTCACTTTTGAGCTTTGAAATAACAAAAAAAAAAGTAAACGTTAAATAAACTTTTGTCAACTTTGCAATTATTTTCAGGACAAAGGGTTAGGCATATTTTCCGCAAAAATTTATTTGGACGTAAACTGCGTCCCTTCGTTAGCATACACTGCTTGTCATCAGGTTAGCCCACCCATTCGCAGGAGTATACTTTTGGGTTAATTGCAAGCAAACTAAAAAAGTGAGAATTTCAAAATTATTTCTGTTAATAGGCCATTCAGTTCTAAGGTAAGTAACAAAAAAAGTATTGCCTCTCCATTTTTTAATATTGTTCTATAATTCTTTTACAGAAAGAACACACAATTTAAGCAATTTCAAATTTGTCATCAGGTGAGTACTTGCAATTTCCTTTTGGTCTATTTTACATGTTTGAGCGCGTAGGATCCCCAAATTTTGGTTGTGGTTTGAGTAAAGTTAAGATGCGTAAAGGAAAGTCTGTGGATTCGAGTTCAAAAATTGAAGCTTGCGAAGAGTCAAGGCTGTTAAAAATTTCGATAAGAAATTAATAAAAATTATAAATCTGAATTGACTGAATAAGACAAGCGGAGGTAAAAATAATAGAGGCAATCATAACTGAGTACCTGTCAATGCTTATGAGAGAGTGATGTTGAAGAAAACATGGGGCTCTCTTGACTCGTTCGCAAATATTGGAGCAAATCCTGACATTAAGGCGCGCTTATCTATTGCTGTGACAGTGATAAAAAAAAAACTGAAGAAAAAACCCTAACTTAATTTTGCCCGAAGGGAAATACTCCTTAATTTCGTGCGAGAACACTTGAGATGGAATAATGTCTTTTCGGATAAAAAGAAGAGTAATTTAAAAGACTCATACGGTTAGAATGCCTTTTTTCATAGTCTTCGTTCCATTCGGAACACCTTCATTGTCGTGTGGAGGTATAATGGTCTAGAGAAAACCATCTGGTACTGTGGTACTTGCGAATCACAGTTTTTAACAGCAAATATAAAAGTTAACAGTTATAAAAAGGAGCTTCAAAATTACTTCCTCTAATTAAAAAAATTGTTTGGTAATGTGTCATTGTATTTCTAACAGAATATTACTTCGCTTCACACTGTCCGGGTGGTTTAGTTAGGGCTTGAGGGTCAAAATATCACTGTACGACAGTGGCAATCTTACTCTCTTCACTCTAAATATTATAAAAAAAACGTTTTGGAACGTTTATTTCGTATTCTAAATGAGTCTGCAAAACAGTTTTCTAACGAAACCGAACATGTCAAAGGCAGTCAGGGGCCCTAGTCAGTTTTTCCCCTAAATTTTATAGGAAGATTGTACGAGTAACTCCCAATTATATTTATGAGGTCCCTCAAAATAAGAGCGATTTCAAACATGATTAAATTTATTGAAAATTGTTTCAATTATCTAATGTTATAAATTTAGAAATAAGTTCATGGCTCTAAAGCTCATTCAAAATGGGAAAAAGTCGCATGTGCTATCCTGATGATACACTTTTATTTGCTATTTGATGTGTTCTTTTTCGAAAAACAATTTTCAAACATAATTAAAGATTCGAGAAGCAATACTTTTAATTTTAATTGACTGAGAATTGGATTGGCAATTAACAGTCATAATTTTGGAATTTA
This sequence comes from Microchrysa polita, assembly GCA_949715475.1. Taxonomy (NCBI): domain Eukaryota; kingdom Metazoa; phylum Arthropoda; class Insecta; order Diptera; family Stratiomyidae; genus Microchrysa; species Microchrysa polita. The sequence continues at coordinate 123,338,444 of OX454415.1, read as the reverse complement.
AAGTCTTTTAGTTTGGCTGAAATTCAGTCGAAACTACTCATGCGAAGAGGTGTGCTAACCTGATGACAAGCAGTGTACTTGCATAAGTCGATAGAGGCGGCAAATCGTCGCGGAAAATAGTAAATTCGCCACTGAAAACGGCGCTTTGGCGTTGCAACTTACGGGTCTAAAATAAAGGTTTCGACAATGTTGCCTGTAAAGTGGTTTGGGGTTATTATCGCTGTAGTGGTTAAAATATTTCTGATAGTTTTGGGCGTGCAGATTAGAAAGAAGAAAGGGACTGGTTTCGTAATGTTGTTTACGGCAGCTGCCATCGTCATGTAATGTGCAGGCTATTTGTCGTCAACAGCAGCTTCGTGAAGCATATACACTTCAGAGCATGGACGGATTTCCCATTTCGGTAACCTGGCAACTGCATGGGGCGCCAGATTTCGAAAGTCGACAGTTTTGAAACATCAGTTTTAAGTTGAATTATGGATTCGTTCTGAAATACGAGTATCAAAGAGCAGTGGAAATAGTTAGGAACAATTTTAATTTCTCCTTTTTAATTTATTTTAGTTAGGTGTATTCGCCCAACTGCACCATTGCAGTTGGGGACTCCCCCTTCAACATCTGGCACTAATCATTCACGCAAAATTCTCCTAGAAGTATTTACTCGGAATTAACTATTGGTGGCGGAAAGTTTTGTTACAATAGGAGTAGAAACCACTCTCTGTTTTGATATCCCTATATTGATCTGACTGGTGTTTTGATCGGATCTATTTATTCTTCTCTCCTAGTGGAAAGATTTCAGCCAAGGATAAAACAACTTTTAATTGACCTTAAAAGATTTTCTGTCATCCTCTTGACATACCCAATCGATCATTGTCATAGTATACGTGTACAGGGAGGCCCAAAATAATCATCCAAATTTATTTTTGAATAACTTTTTTTTACAAAAGAAAATTTGAGTGACGGAAATCTTTATTGAGACCTTTAGAATTTTTTTCTATGGTGGACAAGATGAGATCCATCAAGTCGTTGGCCTTAGTGGTCATTTGTGCCCGTTTTAACGCATTTCCATGACTTCGAAAGATTTCCAGTGTTAACCATTTCGAATTCCAGTCAAATATTCTCCTAAGAGTTTGCGATTGTCTGACGCTTGATGGCATAATCCCGCGACATCAAGTAGCCCAAAGAAGTATCTGAGTGTAGCACTCTATTGCTTATCTATTTCTATTCTGCAGCTGTCTAGTTTAGAAATATCAAATATGAATCACATACGACTCCATTCGCAAAAATTGTGGCATCTTCCGATTGGGTTATTCATTTTTGCGCCACGCGGCATAACAATTTTCATTTTTTAATTCGCTTTTGTATTGGAGGAGTCTCCGGGTTAGATTGATTGATGAATGGACAGCCCTAGTTAGGAAAAGCGAGCTAATTTTTCGTCTTTTCTATTACCACTTCCACTTTTTTTCCACTTTAAATTGGCCTAGAAGCAACAGGGACGTGGCCGGGATACGGTTTTGAAAGCGGTCCAAATCGATATTAGAAATGCTGCATTGACTGTCAAATTTTTTTCGACCTATGCGACTAATTCGATTACAAGCCTATCCAGTGGCAGAGGGCGGCAATTTGGTAACTGCCCAGGGCGCTATAGCGGTTAAATCGGGCTCTGCTTCAGAGGAATGCATTGCATTGCATAATCAGCGCAGGAAAATTGGGTAATGCCGGAGAAGTTAAACAACTACAATGTACGATGTATACCCCACGAACTATACCCTCATTAAAAAAAAAAAACCCTGACAGACAAAGTAAGCAAATCAAGTTGTGCTACTAACATGCACATGCACAGGATTGACGCTATCATTTGTTGATAAGCCAGAGCCGTCCCAATGCAGGGTGTAACATAACCGCATAAACTTATGATAGATTATGTAGATATTTCCGGGGAAAAATTATTCCCGAATTCGCCCCACCTTTTTCAGTTCAGGAATAATTGAATTTGTAAGTTTGTTTTTGTAAGTCTTGTCAAAAACAAAGAAAACCATGTAACGGTATTTTTGAAAACTTGGCAGATTTTTCAGTTCAAAGTACCATTAGGAAATATGGGTGTGACTTTGACATTAAATTGATTTTAATGCTTTTGCTATGTTTGAACGGATACATCTCGGAATATGCGAAAAGTGATTTGATTGGATATTTTAAGTACTTTAATAATTTAATAAAACAAAGATCAAAAAGTGACAATGACAATTCAGCACTTAAAAATATTTGCTGAATTATATCAGTGTTTCACGTCTTGAAAGAGCTTCTTTATAGTATAGGAAGCCATGAATTGAAACCAAATAAACGCGTTGAAATAATCCAAAACCATAACTTGGTAATATTTCCATTATTTATCAATTGAATTTCTTCTAACATTAAAAATAAATTATACACCTAACACAAAATTAATATTAATACTAACAACACAATTTGAAAACAAACTTGCATATTTTCTATTAATTCTTTTTTTCATAAATATATATTACAAAGTATATCGGAACCATATAATTTAAAATGTACATAATTAAAGTAAAAACTAGTATTAAGTATCAAGTATGTATTAGAAAAAAAAAACGTAGCGTTGAAAAGAATGCTTTCTATAAATGCACATATGTATTAAAAAAATATATGAGTAGATGATACCATCATAAAAGTATTATTCGTTTGGTTATGTGTTAAAAAAACAATAAATAAAATAAAAATATTATTTCTAAGTATATATTATAAATGTATATCATTAATGTAGAATACTAATGAGAAAAACAAAGTTGTGTAATGTGTAAACCATAAATCCTTATTATTATTATTATTAATATTCCGAAAAAGTCGTGTATGGAAAAGATTGTAATAATAATAATTGTATTTGTATTGGTTCGCTTATACTTACCTCTATTCGATCAGATCTAGGAATTTTTTGCTGTGCAACAGGAACTGCTTGTGGTACAACTGGACCTAATTGTGATGCAACAGTTGATGGATCGGGTCCTAATAGAGTAGGCACTAAATGTCCTGGCGCAAAGTATGGACTATATGTGCTGGCGGGTATGCCCGTTAAATAGGGACTTGTCGCCTATTTATTTGGATGAAATGAAAAAGGAAAAGACGAAAAAATTGGATTAGTTTTCAGTTTTTGTGGAAAAGTTACGACATTTAACAAATGAGGAATATAGGTTTTAAATATTATTTAAATTTAATTTACAATATTATGATAATAATTGAATAAAGTTAATCGGAAAAAAAGCATCACAAAAAGACAGCTTTTAAGCACTATATACAACAGTTTAAAATCAAATGCTAAGAACAATTTTTAAATTTATTACACATAAAATACCAATACAAGATCTATGAAGACTCAGTTTGCCATTAGGATAGATTAACTATACTATCTTAAAACTCAGCCTTAAAAACTGCTCCCTCGTTTGCAGCTCCCAGTTCACAGTTAGTTTAATGTCATATCAGCATTATTAAAGATAATAAATTAAGTCTAGCGATTAAAGTCAATCACATACCCGCAGTAATGGTGAAAATAATAAGCTTCAAATAAATAAATTGACGCATTTTACCCCCCAAAAATATAAATTCATTATGATAATTGCTTTCATACTATAGGTGCAATATGCATCAAAATCCTCCACTAAGTGCCTGTCTACATATCCAATTATCCGCATCATGGGACCAAATCACATTGTACCACCAACCAAAAAAAATAAAAACTGCTACAAAATCATAAACTGGGCCCCAACCGGCTAACGGCGGAGTGGTTGTACAATATTAAAAATATACTCAAACCTATTCTATACAGACTACCATGCCAACAATAGTGACCACTTCATTATATTGAAGCCTAACAAAAGGACATCGGCCAGGATTGCCCCGTTTTTCCATACAACAATCATCCTGATCCGTATGCCTATAAATATAGTTGATGAGGTAATTATGAGATTATTCACTGATATGAATTTATTGCTAGGCATTACATTGTGTTTCTCCTCTTGTCCCTAGTTTTTTTTTGGCGGGACGGGAGTGGTAATAAGAGTTAGCCATAGTCAGCTTTTGCATGTATTGTTTTCCCCCGAAATAAAATATACATAAATATACGAGCATGTATGCGGCCGAGTAAACTTATAGCCATGCCAACAGCTTTATATGGTAAAGCAGAATTATTGCACTGGTAAGCAATCACCGCCCGGGTTTATCCGGGAAGCAGCCAGGGATCATAATGGAGAAGATTGTATTTTCCACATTGGCCAAAAACGTAATTTATATCACACAATTTTGTGGAATTATCCTCCCCGATATTGTTGTTGGAATGGTTTATGTATGGTATGGATAATTTATAGAAAAGGCGGATTTCCCTGTTGCTCGTAGTGTTTTTAAATGCTGTGTAGGACGATAATAATAGGAAACTGATCAATTTCACAAACGGAAACAATTGATTACGTTTTAATTTGTTTGGACCTTTTTTTCAGATTATATTTTTGTTGTGGCTAATTTGAGAAATAATTCGGCCAGAACATTAAAAATATTGTCGGTATAATGCCAATGCAAAAGAAATGCGAACCTTGTTGGTTCGAGACTTATGAGATGTGAGCAACACCTCCCGGCTATGAAGCTACCAAAATTATCATAAAATCACAATTTTCAAGGAGAATTAGGGATAAACTGAATTTCTTAAGTTCTAAAAAAGACCCCAGAATTTCCCTTCTGTATAGGTGCTGGTAGTGGTGCTTCAAAAGGTCGAACACCTGCAAAAACAGGTTTTAGTGAATATCCCGATAACGGTAACATGTACTGAAAAGTGTATATTGAAGTTTTAAGGAAAGTATGTAAAAACACTAACCGATTGGAGCTCTGGTATTTTTAAAAAGTTCCAATGTTCTATCTTTTTAACGGTAAACAGAGCCGTGCGAACGTGAGGGGAGAGGGTCAAAAGGGGCAGTCGCCCCGGGCGACCAGAACGCCCGGGCAAAAATAAAAAGTTTATCTGTAGTTTTTTGTTCAAATGAGATTTCATGTTTTTTTTATGGAAATAAAATGTTTTTTCCAAAAAACAATGCAGGGCTATTTATTTAAATATCAGGAAATCTCGAGATGTGATGTTGAGCTCAGAAGGTAAGTTAGTGAGCCGCGGCAGGGCCTAACACAGAAAAATATTTCGGGAGGGGTTTTAAGAAAGAGATCAATTTAGTCCTAGAAGAATAGCGCGGGTCTATCTTGCAGCTCCTAGACCCGACCTAATCACTCTGATTTCCAAATAATACTAGCGAGTTTATTTAAGGGGTATAACTAAATAATAGAGGGTTTTAGAATATCGGTTAAAATATAACTATAGTTCGAATAGGCTTTGACATTTTCTGTGAAAAATTCGCTTGCCTGCCGTACGCAAAACAGTATACCACAATTATGCATGTTCCAAGTAGGCACAGCCGACAAATAAAATATCATGAACCCACAATTCCAGCTGTTTATAGTCAGTCAAATTACAAACCATCGTTACTGACAGCCCGGAAGAAGAATTTGTTTATGTGCTAGTTGGCCTCTCGTGACATACAGTTTTGAATGAGTTCGAAGAGTGCAGATGAAAAGAGTACTATGTCTATATATTTTGGACTCTCGTGCCACAATGCTTTCCATTAGCGAGAATATAGCGGTAATAGTTTACTATATGGCTATTATTTTCCATTAGTTAGAAAGAGATGCTATATTGGCTTTTTTAGTTCCGGGCTATGTTTGTACATAGATGGTTTTGGTCAAATTCACGGAAATACACCTATGCCTACTTGGGAGATGAACAGAATACTGTTATGCGTACGACAGGCAAGCGAATTTTTCATAGAAAATGAAAGCCTAATCGAACTATCGTTATATTTTCAACGACATACTAAAACTCTATAGTAACAAAATTAAGGGCAAAATTACGTTTCTACGATTAGCTCGAAAAATTGCTACAGATTTCAGAGAAATTAAATTTATATTGCAAAAGCTTTGTGTGCATTAAATCATGGCGTCCATAAGAGGCTCTTAATTATGTTAAAGGACCGAAGGATGCTTGACCATCAACGACTAAAAATCACTAAGATTAAATTTAACGTAATGTAATGTACATTAAGTCAGTGACCGCTTACTATGATCGTTTTTGTGAATTTTCTATGCATTTTAGGCATTTCTTAGTTTTTGCTTATTTATCCGTTTACCAGATCTGCCAAAACTAATAAAACGAAAGCCACTTCTTGAATTGTATGCTCGACGCCTACTTCCAACATAAATTCTTGTTTAGCGATTCCCCACTGGTTGGGAATAATAAATAAATCTTGCTTTATAGGCCAGTCGATTATAGGTCGCAAAAAATTGCTCGGCTCTGTTGTTTTGGGATATTGTTAGGATAGATACCAGAAGTGTACCGCACCAAGTTTGCAACTTCGAAAAACCTGTGCTAACCCCGTAACCCTCAAAAAACCTCAAAATTTTCGGACTTTTTTCATATTTTTGTTTGTTTTGTTTGTTTGTATTTCTAAATGTTGCTTCCTACAAGTAAGTCGTCCACTGCACTGTTAAAGCTAAGAAAATCTTCCTTAATTTGAGTGTAACCCCAGCTTTGTAGGTGCAAAGGATCCCAAGATACAGCACTTTACAAAATGTGTTTTTTTTTTTGTAAAAAAAAGTCCGAAATTGTATTTTAGGAGTTTTGTATGACAGCCCTATGACGTAATGTTCCGATTCCATCCATTCCTAGATATGTTTTGAGGCTTTACTAGAAACACATTGGGGTGAGGTTTAGTTAAGATTCGTTCATAAAGAAAAAAGTTTTACTTAGAAGAACCTAATTTCCAGAGGTTGGTTTGTATGACAGCCCTATAACGTAGTGTTCCGATTTCATCCGTTCCTAGATATTTTTTGAGGCTTAACCAGGAACATACTTGGGTGAAGTTTGGTTAATATTGGTACATAAAGAAAAAAACCCTATGACCCCATGGTCTGATTCCATTCGTTCCGACATATATACAGCTAAGTAACTAGTTTATAACTTCATGTCACATGACTTTCTCCGTAGAATGCGCATTTAAGCCGATATTTAGCTCGGAACATGACTCAAATTACAATTTCGAACTTTTTTCCAAAAAACAATGTTTAAAGTGCTGTATCTTGGTATCCTTTGCACCTACAAAGCTGGGGTTACACTCAAATTAAAGAAGATTTTCTTAGCTTTAACAGTGCAATGGACAACTTACTTGTAGGAAGCACCTTATAGAAATTACAAACAAAAAAATGAAAAAACCGCGAAAATTTTGAGGTTTTTTGAGGGTCACGGGGTTAGCACAGGTTTTTCGAAGTTGCAAACTTGGTGGTACACTTCTGGTATCTATCCTAACAATATCCCAAAAAACCAGAGCCGAGTAATTTTTTGCGACCTAACGCCTATTAGCCGCACACACACACATAGCAAATGCGTGGATTCCACCCCAGATGTCTTTTTTTATATGAAGTTTCGTTGGATTAGAATTAAGAACGGCTAAAAAACCTTCATCTCTTCCCCTCTCCCTCATAATGTGAAACCATACACATTAAAGTTTGAATTTAGTTAGGGGTATCTCAACAAAAGTAGCGGGCCAGGATCCCAAGGTAGGGAGGGTGTAGAACCGCGGGCCCACACCATCTGGTGCACATATAGAGCCGCTTAAGAACTATAGGCTCAAGTGACCTGGAGGGAAGAAGGATATGTCCTGATTGGACGGCTTTCCCTCTCTTTTTTTTGTAGTATGGCCTTAGTGCCAGTTCTTGAGTATTTAATCTGGCTTATGCAGCCCAAGTCCCTTCACGGGACTTTTGCCTTGTTTGTTTTTCGGAAGTTTGACGCGGAGGCATCATCATTAGTTAGTTGGTTTTTTTTTTAGATTTTTGTAATTTGAGTAGTTTTTTTTTGTTACTGGCAGATGCGTGAGTTATCTATTGTCGGTGATGATGCAAGCAGGAAATTCGCTCCAAACCCACCCCGTTACTCCCAGTAGCTGAGGTGGTCTGCGAACACACGCAAAGCCGTGGGTTTTCTGAGAGGGTTTTCTCACTTTAGGTTGACTTGGCCTACACGGCCACACAAATCCCTCGTCTTTCAGAAGGTCATCGTTACAGATTCGCCGTGTGTGTACGATCTGCGACTTCCGATTGGACGCACTATTATATTCTTGATTTAGGAAGAGTTTTTAGTAAGACTGTTGTGGTGGATCACCATCTCATACTACGAGTGTTAACAAGGACTAATATGACTCGACTGTTAATTTTGTATCCGGAAAAAATATACGAACGTGTCAAAAACGCAAGGTTTCGCATGTTGATAATTCCGAGCCTGTTGACTTTAAGAGGAAAAATTATTCGAAATGCGATTCCGACTTCGTCTGTGTCAACATTTTAGAGAAGAGAGTCAAAATGGTCAAATGAACTGTTTTTTTTTTTGAATACGGTGGAACTTCTCTATAACGCGCTTTTCCATATATCGAATTTAACTCAGAGTTCATCTGCTTTTTTGACAAATTTTCTAAGCATAACGATATGCATATTTCATAGATGCATGCGGTCCTAAGGGAGTCACGAGGACTCAAACGTTACAATAAAAGCACATTCAAGAATGTTCGTAAATATCTCTGTAACAGTATTTTTTCTGAAAAACCTATCATTAAATAGTGTCAAATAACACTGTCGATATCTCGATGCATATTTTAGAATCCCGCCAATTAACTATCTGCTTGACACGAGCCACAGTATCGCGGAATATTATTTAAAACGCAGACTTTCCTACCACGAATAATAACAAAGCTTACGCTTCAGACGGAGACAACTGCTTAATTTGTTGAGGTGATATCTTATCGGTATAGTAGTAAGACAGTTTTGTTAAGGTACATCAGCTTCTTTCGGCTGGTAGGATTGATGAGTGGCTCACCATGAAAGGTGTTTCCAGTGCTGTAATTTTTTTTTTTGGTAGTGAGCTATTTTCCCAGCCAGGTTTTTCACGGAAGTCTTATGAAGACCACAAAAAGGTACAGGTTTGTCTAGCCAACTCAATAGCTCTATAATATCCAACATCTTCTTGGACAGTTTCATTAGGTAACTCCCTACCGAAGGTTTCTGAAAAATGCCTAGCTCCTAGGGTCATATTTAGGTTTCTTGATGCCCGGGTCTAATAATGTAATGAGGCCTCAATAAATAACATAATTCTGAACAGAGAAAGTATTTTTAATATTTTGATTAAACTTTCACTTCGACGTATCTCCTGGAAAAATAGCATAAATAAGGCGTCGTCGTTGTTTTTGAGACATTTCAATACACAATACTCAAAGTGGCAATAATTATGATAAGAAATGATTCATTCAATTAAAGATAAACTTGTCATTTTTGTTTTGTCCCTTTTTGTCATCTATAATTTATACCTATAAAAAAACTTGGTGTTGTATTGTGTGACCCCACAGAATCGTCCGTCATAAAAAATGCGCACACACACGTACAACGGCCCCTGAATGAGTACAAAAACTGTAGAAATTTAGCCCTTTAAGTTTTCGACTGACAGCCATCCTTAAAAATCTCTTCTTCGAAATCAACCTAGAGTGAAGGGTTTGCCGAGCAAGAATGTGGCCATAATCTTTTCTACTACAAGCCTCAGTCTGATGAAGAGGAAGTTAATGTGGTTTTTTGGAAAGGTTTTTTGGAAAGGAACATCCACGAAGCTTTGTGAAATGATACTACTATGCAACGTTTTGCTAACAGGGTTTACGACAGCCCTGGTCAAGTTGAACTGCCATAACAACTGATTTCAGTCTGGTGCGTTAAATCCCTTTATGGATCGCAGCAAATTACAATTTTTTAGTTCATTAATATAAAACGTAGTCTGGCTGGTCTAGCGGTTAGTGCGCGCACCTTCGGTGCACAGGCTCATGAGTTCGAATCTCACCGTGTTCCATGGTGTTTTTCGAACTCACGAGCTTGTGACGGACTATGATCTCACTCAGATGTTAAACGAGTACCCATTTATGGGGATAAATAACACTGCTGAGCGTGATGCTGATCTCATTACCTCAACAAAAAGCAGATAAGATCTTGGAAATAGGATGTCACTAACACATCCTGCGGCCTTAGTCCAATGCTGGATTGTCGCGCCTGTTATTTATTTTTATTATAAAACGAAACCGAGATTTAATCAATTAAAAATTTTTTTATTATAAATGCATTTCGGGTCAATTTACGATGAGTCATAAATTGACCCGAAATGCATTTATAATAAAAAAAAAATTAATTGATTAAATCTCCGTTTTGTTTTATAATAAAATTGTATTTAATTAACTAAAAAAAGTGATTTTCTGCGATCCATAAAGGGATATAACGCACCAGACTGAAATCAATTAACATGATCGCAGACGTGACTAATAAGTGTGAGATAAATACATGTAATCCTGCCATAACATCAATCAATGGCCAATCAAAAGCACCACTCTTCGAGTTCAATAGTGACAGCTTTTAACGAATTCAATCGCACTTACAACCAAAATTTTCAATCGAAAGTGGGTGTGAGGTGCGCAGTATTCTGTTCTGGAAATCAAATTGCTTGATGATCACTTGGCGACTGAAAAGCTCAAGACAATGTCAAGTATGCTTATTTACTCATGCGAACTAGCCAAAAAAAACTTCTTTTGATTTTTATACCCTTCGCTTATTAAGCGTAAAGGGTATATTAACTTTGTCATGAAGTTTGTAACGCATTGAAGGAAGCATCTCCGACCATATAAAATATGTATATATATGATCAGCGTGACGAGCTGAGTCGATTGGACGATGTCCGTCTGTCCGTCTGTCCGTCTGTCTGTCTGTTGCGACGCGTTTTGCTCGGCCAGTTTAAAAGCTATGGAGCTGAAATTTTGCAAACATGCTTCTTTTTGTTGCAGGCAGTTTGTATGTTTGAATCGCCAAAATCCGACAAGGGGGTCGTGGGGCTGCCATACAAACCTACCCCCCAAATTTAGGTTCTTCTTTGAAAAACTTTTTTATTTATGTACCAATTTCAATCAAATTACACACAAATGTGTTTTAACTGGTGACACACAACATATGTAAAAATCGACCAAATCGGACAATGGGGTCGTGGGGCTGCCATACACACCTAGTCCCCCAAATTATGTTCTTCTAAGAAAAACTTTTTTATTTTCTCATCGATTTCAATCAAATTTGGCACAAATGTGTTTCTAGTTATACCACAAAACATATGTAGAAATCAACCAAATCGGACCATGGGGTCATGGGGCTGTCATAGAAACCTAGCTCCCCAAATTAAGTTCTTCTAAGAAATTTGTTTTATTTATACACCAATTTCAACCAAACTTCACACAAATGATCTATTGATGACAGAAAACATATGTATAAATAGATGGAATCTGACCATGTGGTCATGAGGCTACCATACAAACCTCGCCCCCCAAATCAAATTTTTCTAAAAAAAAACGTTTTAATTCGCACACCAATTTCAATCAAACTTCAGAAAATTATATTCCTATTGATGCCACATAACAAACGTGAAAATAAATGAAATCGCACTATGGGGTCGTGGGGCTGCCATTCAAACTTGACCCCCAAAATTAGGTTCTTCTAAAAAATACTCTTTTATTTGGACACAAATTTCAACTAAACCTCATGGAAATGTATTTTTATTGATGTTACAAAACATATGCAAAAATGAATTAAATCGGACCATGGGGTTATGGGGCTGGCATATAAACCCAACCCCCAAACTAGGTTCTTCGAAGAAAAACTTTTTTATTTGTCCACCAATTTCAACCAAATCTCATAGAATTGTGTTTTGATTGATGCCACAAACATACGTAAAAATTGATGGAAAGGCCATACGTTCATAGGGCTGCCGAAGCCCCCCCCCCCCCGCTTTTTTGGTTCTTCTAAGAAAACCACGTCCCCCGCTTCACCCAATAAATCTTCGCCACGGCACTTATGTGAAAATTCAAGGAAAAGCATGGAAGCGGGGAGGACTAAACCCAAATCAGAGGTACGCCCGAAAGAACTTTTAGCCCGAGGGGAGCGAAGGGTATCCAAATTTCGGCCGCGCCCGAAATTAGCCTCGCTCTCGTTTGGTAGTAATTTAGTACAGAAGGGATATAAAGGATGCTTTACAGATTAATTAGATACTCATTGTAAAAATTAGCATTTCAAACATAAACCATTCCTTACACAAAAGCTAAACTAAGAACGCCCAACCAAAAACTAAACAAACGTAAAAACACGGGCGGCAATTTAAATATAGTGTAGCAAAATTACTTATGAATAAGAGGCGTATAAAGTCGTAATATACTCTTTTGTCACGTCCTTAACTTAATCCAGCTATTAAAAATAAAAAAAATAAAAATAAGAAAAGACAATAATAAATGCAAATAAAAGTTTAAAATAAATAAAATGAAAAAGTAAATAAATGTTTAATAAAGCGTAGCGTTTGATAAAAAAATGATTTTTGAAGGGCTTGCTATAGTATTTGTGAAGACATTTCTCTGTAACTGCACGGTGTAGAATGGATCGCACAAACTCCTCATGTACCTAAGTTAGTGAGTAAGTATAACACGCCAGAATCACACATGAAACTTTCTTGGGTCCTAATAGAGAAAAGTACCGTTATGTATGACTGACATAACAAATACATATCTAAAAATCGTCCGACGGTGACTTGATTGTTTTGTAGAAATCGACCTTAAAAATGAAGATAACGTTTCTTTTTAACAGAACAAATTTGTCCCTTCAAAAATCATAATTTCTGTGGAATTTTCAGATTTTCTTTCTTATAGTAGCGTATATGTCTATTATTTGTGGACAGTTAATATGGCGCTTATTTTCTAATATAAACGATGTGTACGTATGTGTATTTTTTTCTTTTATTATTATGGGTTATATCCATACATATACAAAAACAAAATAAAAAAATAACACAAAAATTATAATATTATTATTGGTCAATGTTAAATAAAATATTACCATAACAGGTTGTGCTCCAACAGCCATTGAGAATCCCAGACGTTGTACAGATGTTGTTCCGTTCTGGACATCCTCAAAAAACAAAAATGTTACAAAGAGAAAAAAGAAAAAACACAAAGAAAAAATATAAACGAACAATACGAACAAGGGAGAGAGAAAAAACATCAACAATATGTGTTGTGTGAATGTATGTGACATAATAAACAAAGATAGAAAGAAACAGAGTGAGCGAATAACATAACAGAAAACAGAAACAACAAATGCACCAAAAAAATAAACGTACAAAAGTTATTCGGTTTTATGTAAAAGTTGAACAAAAAAATGTATGAGGAAATTTTTTGGATGATAAGGCCGTATTCAGACGAGACAATTGGAGATGAAAGTTTTTCGAAAATTTTGCTAGTGAACATAAAGAAGACATGAAATCAGGAACTTCATAATTTATTTGTAAATTGTCGTTATATCTTTTACGAAAAAAAAATTCCTGGATAAAATATCATATCGAATTGTGTCGTTTGAACGGACATTAATTTTCAATTTTGATTTTGTGCCAATAAAAATTAATTTCTATGAGATTCAGAAAACGTGCAAATAAATTCTGAATGATATAATCAAAGAATATATTTATCTAGATCACTTTTTTTTATTTAAAATTTATTTTAATAAAAACAGAGTCTTAAAATTAGGACTAGATAAATGTCATTAATGATTATGTCACCTCTAAGAAGTTAAAAACATAATGAAATATGGATTCAAAAAAAATTTCAGAGCACTTTCTTCTAAACATTCCTCATATAAGATGGAACTCATCCACAAAATATTTAAATGGATAAAGTTAATTTTATGCCTCAATGAAGTCTTGTTTAGCTCACATTTAAATTTTAGAATTAAATTATTATTAATTTATAATTGTTTAAATAAAATTCAAGTAGCTAATCATTCCTTCATTCAGTTACAAGTTTAAATTGAAATAAAAAAAAACAAAGCAAATTAGTTCGATATCTAATGACAAGTAAAAAAGCAATGCATTATTATAGATTTTTTTTATTAATTTAAATGTTTAAAATTATTTCTAAGAAAAAAAAAACAGAATCAATAAAATTGTCTAAACTCACCACAGCCGGTACTTGTCCAGGCATCACTGGTTGTCCAGGCGAAATGCCCATTTGTTGCATTAAAGCGTTTTTCAAGGCAAGATGGTTTCTTCCATTTATTAATAACTGATCCTTAAGATGTTGTGGTGGATGAAAATATTTGCATGGTGGCTTTTCGCGATTACAACGGCCCTAAAATGAGAATAAAAAAAGAAATTAAATATCGGTTTGAATGCAAAATGACAAACAAAAATTATCTATGAACATTCTAGTTTAGGTTGGCCTTCTCTCTGGATGCGGATTGAGCTTGAATCGCGTTTTAAAGGACCAATTTCGGGTGGTATAGTATTTCTAGCTCCATAGCTCCCGAGTCTGATGACCCAAAGACCTTTGACTGATTTTTGACAGATTAAGTAACCTAGCCCTTGGTTCGCCGAGACTTAAGCATGAAGGGAAGGATGTTTCAAGCGACGTTTACAAATATGCTCCTAAGCACGGTACGAATTTGGATTTTGGATAAGGATTGCTTAAGTCGACGGAATGTTTATGGACCTTAAGCTGGCGACCACTTTTATCAAGCAGAGCACAACGTACATTTTTTTTAAATTCGAAGAAAAACTTCGACACATATTGCAGGTTTTCAACGAATATTACTGCAAAACTACATTCGATTAAATAAAATGCCGCATTTCCACTGCCTCTTTCTTTTTTTATTATATGAATAGACTCGAAAAAAGGAAAACATTTTTCCAAGTTTACTCGTTGGAAAACTCCCAATTTTATCCCTTTCAGGTCTACTCGACACACACAGCCAACACTTTATTTAGCTGCGTATAAATGTACATGATTACTTCGACGCTTTCTAGCATTGGCTTGGCACTAAAACGAGATAATAAACACTCAACTCACGTACGAGGAAATTATATTTTTCTGCTTAACTGAAGCTTTTCAACAATTTTTTTCGCTCCTTCGATTTGCCAAGAGTTTTCTTCGCTTCACATATAGAGCTCTCCATACCGCAGCGGCTAAACTACCCCCCATACAGCCATATTATATGAATATACGAGTATGTTGTCAATGCGCTTTCTATTTTTCATGTTTCGCCTTTTCTCAACCCCTCCTGCTGTTAGGATGTTGTTGTTGCTGTTTTTTCCTGTCTTCAATATATATATTTTATCAAATATATTATGTCCATTGAAGTGTATAGGAAGTAGGATTTTGATATACGAATAGTAGACGGACGCAAAAGATTGGCAACAACAGTAAATGAGACGAACGAACGAACAGAAAAAAAAATCGCAGTGACTCTGAAGGCGTTGAAAGGATATGCTGTGGTGGCAACTCGGCAAAAAATTGGTAGCAGCACATCACAGCGCTCCAGTCGAGGGTTGAAAATGAATTTACCCAGTAAATAGCTTCGTGTTCTTTTCACTCGTATATGGAATGCACCATCAATGACGCAGACGAGGATATTTTACGACTACATGACTTGACTTGGTAATATGTGCTTTTCATCTAATATTATTTTTCTGGCTAGAAAAATGATTGGAAAGGCGTGCTGCTGTGTTGTATGTGAAATATCTGTCTAAAGTACGAGTACACATCTTTTGAATTTCATGAAGTATTCACATTATGGGGAAAAAAATACGCCAGAGTATATCGTTTTTGTAAGGATAATTTTGATGATTTTCAAAATTATTTTTTGGCCTTTATGTAGTGAAAAGAAAACTTGGCACTTTTTTCTCTTCTATACAGGGTGTCCGGAAACTGCCGCATAAACGCACCGGATTGTGATTCCTCATGTGATTTCCAGCAAAAAAGTTATACCGAACATATCCCCTCAGCTTAACCCTTTAGCTGCCACAGGCATTTAAACATTTTTGAAAAAATCATTTTCTTGCACAACTTAAAGCCTAATATCTCCAAAGCTAGACCAGCTAGAATAGTGAAATAGAATGATTATCACAGCCAACAAATTTACCTATGAAATAAAACTAACCACACTAAAATCGGATAAGAGGTTTAGTTTTAACAGAACTTCAAAGTCAAATTTGCGTGATTTGACCCAAAAACAACCTTTTTTTCTATCTCAATTTTCTCCAACTTCTGCCAAAGTGAGGTGCTTGTACGATTCTTTTAAAACTTGGCGCATAGTCTTACAATCATATCTTTTTTACATAATTTTAATCTAGCTCCATTACTTCTAATAGTTTTTATACGTTAAGTGTAGAAAACTAGGGTTAATTTTAGCTCGAATTCAATACAATTCAATTCACACTGCCCCTAAAGATCTGCAATTGGTAAAATTTTATTCAAAGTATGTCGAAATTGAGCCAAAATTAATCCTAGTTTTCTGCACTTAAGGTACTAAAACTGTTAGAAATAATGGAGCTAGGATAAAATGATGTAAGAAAGATATGATCGTAAGAATATGCGCCAATTTTTAAAAGAATCGTACAAGCACCTCACCTTGACAGAAGTTGGAGAAAATTGAGATAGAAAAAAAGATTGTTTTTGGGTCAAATCACGCAAATTTGACTTTGAAGCTCTGTAAAAATCAAACCTCTTATCCGATTTAAGTATGGTTAGTTTTATTTTATAGGCAAATTTGTTGGATGTAATAATCATTTTATTTCCCTATTCTAGCTCGTCTAGCTTTGGAGATATTAGGCTTTAAGTCGTGCAGGAAAATGATTTTTCCAAAAATCTTTAAATGCCTGTGGCAGCTAAAGGGTTAAGCTGAGGGGGTATGTTCCGTATAACTTTTTCGCTGGAAATCAACTGAGGAATCATAATCCGGTGCGTTTATGCGGCAGTTTCCGGACACCCTGTATAAATTGAAGTTTCGGCCGGGTAGCAGGTTTAGCATTTGTTATCATAGTACAATATTGCTGAATTTAAATATGTAACAACGCTCCCAACACACACCATCAACTTGCACCAAATTAGCAGACAACTGCCCTAGCATAACATCCCCGTAAGCAACACCCCGCTGAACACACCGTACAGCACGAGCAAAACGATCGAAAGCGGCATCCCCAATCAACAGCCTCGTACAGCATAAAAAGCGAACCAGATAACGAGTCAACAGCATGCAGCATTCTAGTCTTGACATCGAAGCATGTACAACTGAAAATCAGGACAGGAACAAGACTCGAATCGCCATCCGCGTGAGCATCGAATGCGTACAAACCGGGACCATTCGGACAGCGTGTGTTAAATATTATAATTTTTGTATCAATAATTTGAGTGAGATCTTAGTCCGTCAAATCTTCAAATCGAAAATGATCGTAAACTGAATTTGCTGACATTGTGACTCGAATCCACGATTCTGTGTTTCTAAGGCGAATTCGCAATAACCACTAGAAAAACCAGACCACCATTTTGACCACCTGCTTATTATTTATTTAGGGGTTTCAATAAAAACTGATTAAAATAATCACGGGGTGTCATTTTATTAATAAAGTGAAAAAAAAATTATACTTGCAATTCATAACGCTTATACTTTTAAATGGCTTCATTCCTTCCACTTGAGAAAATTTCAACCCACTCATTGACAACGTGTGCTTCCAAAAACACATTTCAATCAATATCACATTATAAATCTCAACGTACTTTTTTCAATATTAAATTTTCTGATATTTTTTTATACATAAATAAGACTACCATCGTTTCTTTCACCACAAAAATATGGTACATGCAAAAAGAAACGTTTTCAAACTTTAAGGGCTTCATTCTTTCCACCTTCCATTCCGGCACATTGCCTTTATGCATAAATTGTGCCTATAATAAGACCAGAAAAAATCCTACTTGTGTGTCGTCTATCAATCCTATAAATATATTGCTTATTTCGTAACAATCTGAATAAGGTCGCACCATATTTATAGATTCAGACGTTATGGGTATGCTAATTCGCCTGCCGGCAATGGATGAATGTATGTATATGCATACATATACAATTTCCAGGTGTTCCATTCAAATTGACCCTTGGGCCTTGGGTATGTTGTTATGTGTGTCCATATCCATATGCACTGCGGTAATAAATGGATCACATCATGTTCTTGCTTTCGGTACATTTACCTACACTTTCGAACGTTCTTTTGCCTACCAAACCAATATCTGATTTAGTTTTTCTGTGTTCATCCGTTTCGCATTCGTATTTTTGCTGTCCGGTGTTTCTCTCTTTCTTTCAGTCCATTGAGTGCTTTATGGTAATGTCTTGTCTTGATTTCATCAATATCCTTTGCGATA
The DNA here is from genome assembly GCA_949715475.1 of Microchrysa polita. Taxonomy (NCBI): domain Eukaryota; kingdom Metazoa; phylum Arthropoda; class Insecta; order Diptera; family Stratiomyidae; genus Microchrysa; species Microchrysa polita. The sequence goes on along the minus strand of OX454415.1, from coordinate 123,320,061 downwards.
ACTGAAAACTTGTAAATATTCAAATGTGACCTCTTTTGGCTGAAGACCATCTTGATCTTGAAGGATCTGCTACAGTGTATGGCGGATAAAATGTGTTTAGGCGGGAAAATGCTTCTGGAGATTTATGTAAATCAAGTAGAATTTTTCTAACGATTTGAATTCTATTTGGTTTTTGGAAAACTATATTTTTGATAGTTTCACCGGGATGTCTTGTTCTATGGAAATAGATTTCTGACTTATTTGTTTCCAAATCAAAAGGAACTGACTAGCCGTTAATAAAAAAGAGTTTAATCGGGAATGCTAATTGCCTATTGGTCGTCACATTGTGCCAGATGGTATTTTTCTTTAACAAATGGGAAAGATGTACTTAGGAATTTTATTTTTACTAACAGCTGAAGAAAAATAAACCAAAGTAAGGCCCTCGGGCGGCAAAAATCATGTGTCTCCTAATTTTTGCAGGATTACTCAAATACCCGAAATTCCACCACACCTTTCCTCATGATCCAGATCCCCTATATATCAGGACTTTTTCCGCCAATAGCAGAGGGCCGTCCCCAAAAATCCTTTTGCATGAAAAGTAGTCAATCGCACACTCAACTGAAATTGAAATGTGAATCTCCAACTTCAAAAGTTAGGATTTATCTTTCACGACAAATTATTTTAGCATTCATTTCGAGTAGCATTGGCTTCAAATTAAATAAGGGAAGGGATCTAGCATATAATTCAGTGCCCATTTTAATAGGAAGTCTTGAAGAACTTTTGTGTGCAATAATCAGGGATCCGGAGCAGCCCAATTTTATCGCTCCGCTACCGCTCGAACAAATTTAAATTTTGCCATATGATCTTCTGACCAGTATCCTTTTGTACGATATGAATAAAGATTCGGCCTAACGATTTGTAATTTAGCGCAAACGTTTGAATATTGTACAAATTGTACATATATGTAATTTAAAGTGGAATGAATCGGGCTAAAATGTCAAATCAATACTTTAATTTGAAATATCTCAGAGAGGACCGATTTTTACGCTTCGACGTGCAAAAAACCATCTTCGCTCCGCTCTTTCACTCGCTTTTTTTGAGTTTGAGTTTGATTCGCTTCGACCCTCTCCGCTCCGCTACATTATATCTTGGACATGTAATCAATACATGATTTCCCTACTACACGTCTCGTTAAATGGAAGGGTATTTGCCGTTATCGTCTTGACCATTGTCAAGGTATTCGTCTATAAAAAAATTTTTTTTTTGGAATAGTACTTTACCAAAAACTCGATTTCGTACTAAACGAATCTCTGGGATAGACTGATCTAAAAATTGGCAACTCTAGGCCGCCCACACATGGATTCTCCTATGGATTCTGTATGGGTGGCCCATATAGTTAGTTAAGGCTAGCACACATTTTGGAGTTTTCAATTAATACTTTATTTTCTTCCTATTTAAAATTTGCCGCGAAGCGACAGCGATGTAGCCAGGTGTCCAACTTGGGATATTAGAAATGATGCATTACTCATAAAATTTTCAGTAACATTACGTGAGGACAGGTCTAACAATTTTTTTTCGCAATTTGTACGTTTAAATTTCCAAAATGTAACTTTTCTTCAGAAACAAAAAAAAACCTACATAAAACCCCACTGCCAAAAAATCATACCCCATGACGTTAATAAAAAATTTTAGTTTTTGAGGTTATTCGTTTATGACTCCTAAAATGATAAAGGTCAGAGCCCCATGGACTATCACCTGGCCCCATTCCTTGGAAGCACCATATTGTCAAGCAAACAAAATTACATCGGTCAATTGTGTATGAAATTTTCTTCTCACATACCACACAACAGCTAACCTTGTGCCTAGCAAGTGTACGACCACAACTACTTTTAAATTTATCCAGTGGCGGAGGGCGGCTATTTGCCTACTACCCAGGGGTGCCATAGAGACTAAATCCGGCCTGAACAAGATTTATTTTTTCGAAATAGCATTCCAACGAAAACAGCAAATTTGTGTTGATACAGATTGTGTTGCTTCAACCGTTCAGAGTTTGAGTTATTCCCTTGGAGTAAAAATATTTCAATAAAGGCAAAGACGGAATTAAATAGGACATTACTATTCCCCATAGAAGAAACTGTAACTTTGACTAAAAATCGCAGTATTATTCGCAATCACAAACTAAATACAAGTATACCTTGACCAAAATGTAGAGTGTATTCCCGCACACACAATCCTATTATAGAATATCCTTACACAAAGCGCGCCGTCTACTACATATTAATACAGTTACAATACGAAACCCGATAATAATCGTTCGGACATCATCGTTTACTCTCTCTCTCTCTCTCTCTGTCTCTAATAGAATCATTTATGTAACACTGGAGGTCAAGTATAGTTCGTATCTTCCCGCAAAACAGATTCTGTTGATTACCACTGTGTAAAGCGCGTTAATGAGGACATCCTTCCGGGATAAATACACTGTTGGCCAGTATGCACTGCACTATTCAATATGTACAATGTTCGACAAAAGCCTCCCGTATTCAGCGGTTCAGGATCTGCTCGAAAACCGCAAAATATGTCGGTATATACTATGTTTGCTATGCAGAGGACGATTGGACGTTCCAGTTTAATTTTTTCTCTGGTTTTGTGCTCAATACCGAGATTCGACTTATGCATTTTCTAGACACGATATGCATAGATATGTACATAAGTACACATATATTTGGTTTTGAACCGTGTACCCTACTATAAAAGCTACTCGGATTGACGCTTTGATGGGAAATGTTTGGTTTTTGTGGTGAAAAAAACATTTCAAAAGACATACATTCGTACCGGGGCAGCAAATGCGGCAACTGTTATTTGAATATAGTGCATGAGTTGTTAATATGGCAGATTAAAATAGAAAATGTTTGAAAGTCAGTATAGCAAATGAGCCAAAGTCCTTTTTCGGTTTGAAAATGGGAAATTCATGATTAAATGCGGATTTTTTGTATGCTATACATAAACGGAGTCGGTTGTTGACCGACGGCTTTTCAACTCATGAACTTTCTTCCGTTTCATCTTCGTCTGTGTTTCCGATTATCAGATTGGCCTAAATATATGACGGGTTGGGGTCGCGTCTGGGTCTTCGACGATACGCAACCATTCGAGGTCCATTCTAGACTGATTTAGAGTTACACTGAGTCCAAAAGGAAAAGTGACTCTCACCTTTCGCCTTACAGAATGCTAGCTCAACTTTTTGAATTTCAGTATGATGAGCCTCCCTCAAATTTGCAAGGGAACCTACACGGCGCGAGATAGAAATTCACTTTAAAGAGCCAAGCGGTATGTTATGGATCAAACGTCCTTGCTCAGGTATACCACCAATTCCGGGAATCTTAGATACAATCGAAATTATTTAAATCGAGCATTGCAAACGTCATCAAAGAGCTCATAATATTCTACAAAAAGACAATATCAAATAACATCATTTTCAAACAAATTATCCCATTCTTTTCGTTTTCAACAGAGTGATTTAAGTGCCATCGTCTGAATCCTATTCCAGCCAATACAGACAAGCATATTGGCAATTTTCCGGTATTTACTTTTTCAATTTACGTACACCTCTGTGTGTGTGTGTGTATGTCGACAATCGGCACAACGATCGTATCGAAATAAAATGATTGAATTCAAATACTATATAGGTATGTATATACATTTACAATTTGTCCTATATAGGATTCTTGTGTACATGACCTACAATATAGTGGAATACCAAAACCAATATAGGTACCCTCAGATTCCATATAGATATAGTATAGAGAATGTGAGCTCTCTGAAATGAATAAAAGAACGTCCAGAACATACTGACATCTAACACACATAGCCGAGATACAACTCGATGTGTTGCACTTTCCATTACGATGTTGTCCATCCATCGGAATCGGTCAGCGTCGGCCCTGCAGTGAATCCTGTACTGTACATAAATTTAGCAATGTGTCCTGTCCGTGTCGTCGTTCGTTGTCAATTGGAAAATATCTTTGACGTGACACATACGAGTATATAACGTCGTCCGGTGTGTGTATCTCCGCAATACAACACACTCAGTATCTGTATAGTTCTCTCTCTATGGTTTGCCATACATTTCATTTCAAGCTCTCTGAATCTTAATTTCCGTTTTTTGATTGAAAATTGTTTTAGCAAATTGCCTGGTCAAAGCATGGATTTCATTGGTAACTATTACGATATGATGGACGATTTAGAAAGGATTAGGATGAAGAGAGGAGATTGAATGTATAGAGATGCAAGGTAGTGTTCTGTCTGTTGGATCCGAATGTTTAAATTAGGGCAATGTAGTATTAAATAAAAAATTCAAATAATAAGAGGGTGATCCTTATTGAAAATTTAAAAGTAGCTTTTGTTATAAAGAGAAAATTTTGTTTCGAAAAAAAAAACCTTCAACTCTATGGAGAAAATGAGAAAGAGAGAGAATAAAAATGAGAAAATTTGACGCTTTTCTTCAATCTATTTTCAGCTGGATAATGCAAGGATAGTTCAACTTATGCAAGTGAGGGTGATTGCTTTTTATGTCGTTATGATAACAATTTTACTTCCTTCTCAGAACAGTTAAGATACGGAATAAAAAAAAATTGTGTACATTTATGTATAATTTTGTTTGGAAGAAAATTAAGCGAATACGTCGCTTTTTACACACATGCGTTTCTCCGGTTAAGTTTGAACCTTTTTGTTTGTTTTTTTTTAGGATTTTTTAAAATATTTTTTTTTATTAAACTCAGTTTTAGACTCCTGACTTGTTGTAGAACCTTGCGGATAAGCTTTTTTGCATTAAAGGATTCATTTTGAGTGAACTATACAGTGGCTTAACTTTAAATAATAATCATAATTGAAGTTGAATGTTTACACTGTTTACTAAAATCTACCAATTTTTGGTCATTTTCGATAAACAATAAACAAGAGGAGCGACAATCCAGCATTGGACTAAGGCCGCAGGATGTGTTAGTGACATCCTATTTCCAAGATCTTATCTGCTTTTTGTTGAGGTAATGAGATCAGCATCACGCTCAGCAGTGTTATTTATCCCCATAAATGGGTACCTACTCGTTTAACATCTGAGTGAGATCATAGTCCGTCACAGGCTCATGAGTTCGAAAAACACCATGATCCACGGTGAGATTCTAACTTATGACCCTGTGCACCGAAGGTGCGCGCACTAACCGCTAGACCAGCCAGACTACATTTCACTTTCATTTTCGATAATGGAGCAAAATTCCGGATTTAGTATTTGTGTAACAAACTTCTTCGCATTTGAAATTGAAGTGGAACCAAAAATTTGGAAATAACGTCTATCGCTTTCCTCGAAGTAATCACAACAGGTGGCTAAACTGTATAGTTAACATTTTTTACCTAAATCCTCTAACATTCAAAATCTTAAAAGAATCTTTTAATTGTGAAATTTACACGAATAGTGCTTTTTGATATTTTTATCAAAATTCAAATTGTAGTTTTTAAGAAACTGCAGTTTTGGCAATGGTCTCAGAGCGACCCTAATTTTCGGAGCGAAAGAGCGGAGCGTGGAGCGGTTTCTTGCAGGCCGGGACGGAGCGATTTTTGCTTTGAAAGTATCTCCACTCCGCTCCGCTACGCAGTAAAAATATCAAATAAAAATTCCGTGAAAAAAAATTAATTTTTCGACGAAATTTTTCATTTTATGGCATGATTTGATGATTTTTGACGATTTAAAGGCAAAGAATTCGTTGAGAGACTTGCAAAAGTCTAGATTATTATGGAATTCTTTGTGATAGAAGAGGTTTTGCGTTTAGTCATAATCATCACTCTTCAATGTTAAGAAATTCAAGATCATCCATGACAGAAAAATCCTGTCCTGTACTCGATGAATGAAACTTAAATTAGTTATTAGGTGCGTTTTATTGCTTCCATAGCAATTTTACAGATCTCGTTCTATATGGGATGTCCGGAAACTATCGCATAAAGGAACCCAAATATGATTCCTCGTGATATTTCCAGCAAAAAGGAGTATTAAGGCCCGAATTATTAACTCTTCAGCTACCACATACATTTAAACAATTTTCAAAAATGTAATACTCATACTAACTACATATTTTCTTTCGGTCGTGGCCAACAATATTTCCTAAAAATAAACCCAATAAAAATCAGATAAGCAGTTTAAGCTGTGTAAAAAACTTCAAAGACAAAATTTTGTGATCTTAAATAAATAAATAATAAAATAATAAATTTTTTTTTAAACGGAGTTTTAGTGGTAGCATTTTTGGAAAATTTTTAAATGCTTTTGGTAGTTAAGGAGTTAAGAATTCGGGATATTCCCGGTACACCTATTTTGCTGGAAATGACATTAATAATCATATTTTGGTGCGCTTATGCGATAGATTAGTTTCCGGACAACCTGTTTAGAACAACTCAATTTTATGTTCAAATTTGTACGAAATTGGTGCTGTTCTGTACTTGATCGAATAAAACGCACCTATTAAGTCATATTCTATAATACGTGAGTAGATATAAGCTGAGTTGATGGATTCGCGCAAATAATAAATGTTTACTAAGAACAATGAAATTTTGTTGTATTTTTTTAATGAAGCGGAGCGAAAAAATTTTAGTCGGAGCGGAGCGGTTTCAAATTAGTCAGAGCGGGAGCGGAGCGGAGCGAAAAAAAGTGTCGCTCCAAATCCCTGGGCTCAGATATTAGACATTGCGCCTTTAATTCAAGCATTTCCTTAATCTTTGTGATGAGCTAGCATACTTCTAACTAGTCTGGGACCACAGGATTCCTATACGGCAAAGACTTTCTGAAACTTCGTTATGGCTGTGGAAAGATAAATTCGCTGGTGTCTTACGTGCTCCCATTTAATATTGTGACATAATCTGAAATAAAAATCGTGTGATGCCAAGTAGAAAAAAAAAAGGTTTTGCATAGGTATGGGTTTAAGGAGAGTAGAGTGTCGGTGTCGCGATTTTAGTGGCATCAGATTAGGCGGGAACAAATTAAATTGTAAAATTTGTATTAGCTATTATTATTTGTAATGGTAAATGGCATCCGCATAATTTAGACTAAACATTTTTTTGTGGTTACTCATTTCGGATAACCGGATTTTCTACGATTTTAAAGTTGGATTATCACAACAACAGTGTTTGATGAATCGGCTTCATTTTGCATTTGGCGATGAAGCACTATCTCGTCCGACAATTTATAACTGGTTTAACGAGTTCAAACGTGGGCGTAATTCACTCAAGGACGAGTTTCGTGACGGTTGTCCAAAAACAGCCATTGTGCCGGAAAACATTGATGCCAACGTTCAATGCCGATTGGTACATGACCATTTGGTGTTTGCCCGAACTCTTCAGGGAAATTCGCAAAATGAACAAGAGAAGACGAATCATTCTTCATAATGATAATGCGAACTCACATCCGTTCAAACTATGGCCTATTCAACCGGTCAAAACATCGAATTGACGGGTCATCCGTGTCTCCATCGGAGTGGAAAAAATGCTTCGAATGATTTGAGCGCATGCCGACCCTGCTTGTAACTAGAGCCCAGATTTCCGTGCAATTGTCGGTAATAGTAAAAAATTGTGCGCTTTATAAGTATATTACACGAAATTGTACGTTTCAGGGTTCTTATACGAAAATGCTCGCTCGCTTTTCACCGGTACGAGCTGTGCATAAGACTCGATAGGTAAAGAAGACAATAAAATTTTAAGAAATGAAATGCAAGTGAAGATTTAAAAAATTATGCAGAATTAAGCTTTCTTTGAATTTTCAGCCGATCCATAATGGAAGCTAGTAAATTAAGGAATAACCTTCAATGTAGGAATGTGCTTCATTTAGGTTGTAGTGATTTGATTTTATCCATTCCGATATATGCTTTGTAAGGAATGAAATTGTTTTTAAAAATAAAATTTTCTTCAATTGAAGCTTCTACTAAGCTAGTACTACTACTACTACTACTTTCGAAGTGGTTGTTTCCATTGCAGTCTGATCATCTGGTGCTCTGATTTCGACGTTCAATCATACGAGCAACACTGAGAAGCACGTGAGCAAAACTTCAGCCCGACAACTTTAAAATAAACTCCGTGCAATCTAGATCTAGATAAACTTACAGATATCGCCTAATCAACTTCATTCGCCACTCTCATCAATAATAAAATAATAAAACTTATAGGCAAAAAAGTCTTCCACCTTACGTAAAAAAAATTATGGCAAAGCTAGTCCTTAATATTCGCTCACAAAATATGAAGAATATAATAAATATTTATAGAATCATTTTCATCTAGAAACCTCAATCTAATCCTTCCCAATATTCTTTACTTATTTTATTACATTATTAAGTTCACTTTAAAGGTCGATGCATACTTTTCAGTTATCAGTCACAGTCACCGTAATTTTCCATACAAGTTGACAGATCAATCAATCAATCAAATTAACTTAAAGCATGGGGCTGTCCAACCTAATTTTAACAAGCGCCATATTGCTGATTTGGAAAACGATAGCGGGCCAAAAATGTATGGGAAGAACAAGATCTTCTTCAATACCTTTATGTATATTGTTTGTAAGGTACGGATAACAAGAGGATTTTTTGGGTATGTTACGAGTAAATCAATTAGGAGTTCATCCATTAAAGCACCAAAAAAAAAACTTCTAAGCAGTACTAACGACTCAATTCCCATGGTACGAAAAATACATTTACCCAAAATTTCTGTTGTATTGGTAGTTTTATGAAATTGTTTTTTTTTTTGTTAATTATTTTTATGATTTTTTCACATATGGGCTACTTTGACTTTGACTGGATAAAATGATAAACTCCGTGGCCTGCCTTTTTTTCACATTTTTTGACCTTAAACTTTTTTTATAGTCAATTTTTTGGCAGATTTTTCTTATGAAATAGAAAACAGGGCAGAAGAGAGGCCTTTGTCCGTGTAATTGTGGCCCGCGTGCCGTATGTTGGACACGCCTGAGCTGAAACAATTATTTGAAAATGCGAGCTTCGTCCCATCAAAAGTTGTTTGTCTGATCTTTGGACGACTCGTGACTTTAAAACGTTGATAACTGCCTTCGTAGAAAGATGTGAACCGCTGAAATGCTCTACATAGGGCGAAACCCAAATAAAAACCCAAATTAACATAAAAAATACAGATGCAATTACAGTCTCGACTTGGTAGTCCAGATCACCAGTAGATTTTTTCACTATTTATTCTATAGTCCGGATTTTAGCAGGAATATTGACTATTATTCGCATTTTTGAGGTTTTCAGTTTGTATGGTATATTACAAACTGAAAACCTCAAAAATACATGGACGCAGCCATACGGAACGTTTCGGCAAATTATATGATGCTCATTAATTTCAAGGAAAATATAGATTTATGGAGTTTTGTGCCACTTATTTACTTATTAGGATTATTTTTCCTTAGATAAAAGTGATAGCGTTAATCCGGATGTTTCGTTAGTTCGGACTACCCCTTGCAATAATTGATCCGTATTATCGAGTCAGACTTATTATTGCAGCTACAAGGGATTCAAAGCTTACATTCTTATGGAAAGGGCTCTAGAGGCTCCAGGTAATCGATTGTCCATCAATGGTTATAATAGGTATATCACATCCAGCAATTCCAGGCTAAGAACACTCTATTAAAGGTTGCCGATTTAGGTATAGGTAAGGGATTTATTGGTCCGATTATGCTCTTTTGAATACTTTCCAATAGTTTACAGATTTTCGAACAATTCTTCAAAGGTTATTTTCTTAGCTGATTTCCTTGTTTTTGTGTTAAGAGAGAGAAACTTAGCATATGTAAGATTGGAATCTCTTGACATTAAAATACAAACAACACATCGTACAGCTTTTTATATATTGTCTACCAAACCCAAACCAAAACCAAAAACGCCTCTATGTTCAACTGTATCCACATCAAGCTGCTGGAGGAGAATAATGCAACTTCCTAAATCCCATACTTTAAATTTTCCAATGTCAGCATAATACCAATCCACCGACTCACTATACATTTGGTGTCCCATTAATCTTTTTCGGTCAGATTCGCCTCAATTCAATGTGACGTATGGTTTTTGCAGTTCCTTTCTGCTATGTTGTACGACACAAACAGAATATCCTTCCACCAGCGACTCTAGATTGTACGATATATGTATACCGACACCTCAGCGCCAGCAAAAATACACATTTATCTGCATATCTCGAGACTATACACTTGTCAACTTGAGAGCGAGAGACTTTAATGTCGAAAGGGTAAATCGTTTAAATTGCAATAGTGCGACAGTTTGGTTGGTGTTGTTGTTGTTGTATGTTTTGGCGTCACTTCTTGCGACTGAACGAAAAAAAAAACAACTTTCAGGCGAAAAAATGGCAAGGATGCGAGACACGACACTCTACTCTGACACTATGTCATCCATATATGTATAAACTTTGTGTAGTACTTTTTTTTTATTTTTGTATTCTATTCCTTGATAAATCTACTCTGTGACGATTTCAGTTGGTTTTCGTATTTTTTATACATATAGCGCATGCCTGTCCAACATTCAGCCCGCGGGCCACAATCTGGCCCGTGAGCCATTTCTAAAAAAGTTGTCATAAGCTTTCAAATTAGCATTTTTTTTTCAATTTTCGGGCCGAAAAGAAAACTTTTTGTTGATTGCTAATTTTAGGTTAGTTTTGAACAAAAGTCCTGGACAATTTGGTTCAGACCAGGGCATAGAAATTTTTGTACAGGCTTTAAAAAAATCTGAAGAAGAATTGGTACACAATTTTGCTTATGTATAATATGTCTTGTAAGACACAGAACTTTGAAGGTCTTATGATTTGACCAGAACCAAAAATAGACTACTATATTTTGTTCACATAAGCCTAGCAGAAAACTTTGATGTAGGATATGCTACAAATTAATCCCGCTCTGTGGCTCACTTGGTTGAGTCGCACTCTACGATGCTAGTAATCTCGAGGTCCGGAGATCGAATCTCGGCGGGGTCCAAAGTTTCCGTACATGTGCGGATAGGAAATATATAGTGCTTGCAACATTATATACACTCCGAAATGATATGCAATGAAACGTTGACTCGAAATTGCCTATAAACGGCTAAGTTAACGCACCATGGCCCCATGGGGAGAAGAATAATTAGTGTTCTGTCTTAGCGAAATAATATTGCGTCCTGCAATTGAAAAAGAGGCTTAGCATAAATTTTCAAAAAGTGTATTGGTAGCTCCAAAGTTTGAGTGATTATAATTTTTTATAATTTACATAATTTATTTATCATACACTTAGCAAGGGCCAGGATTTTCCTTCATGCGTTATTATGTGCATGCCACCGTTTTTCAAATCAAAATGTAGCACTGGCAGAAATCAAGTTGGACACCTCAGGTATAGGGTATAGCAGAAGCAACCGGTGCCGTCAATTTGAAGTGTGGCAACAAGAACAACAACAGCCAAGCTACGATGAAAAAAAAACATCCCCATAAGCAACATGCGTCTCTGAACTCGAATTAAAATTCCTGATTCAACAAACACACATTTTCTCTACTTTTTGCCTGTTTTTTTCCCGCGAGTAGTATGTATTCTCGTCGGTTGGCATGCTGTCAGATTCTCGTCCTCCTTTTTTCGCCATACTAAAGTTCCCAGATCCAGACGACACATAGTGTGTTCCTTGGAGAATACTTTGTACTATAGACGTAGACGTATGTACCTTTGTATCCTATCCTATGCGATTGATAAAAAGAGGCAGAACGACGATTGTGTCTGTTTGTATGCGTGTATTATTTAATTTTGATTACGTACATTGTTTTGTTGGCACCATATATACACAATGATTAAATATAGATTTTATGAATTAAAATTAGATAGATATTTCTTGATAAATTGCATAGAAACTGAGAATTTGTGTATGTTAAAAGTGTAACAAATGAGCGAGATGTAGGAGAATTTCGGGTTGATTTGTGGGAGATGATGGTGGAAATTATGATGCAAAAACAATTTTCTTTCTGCTAGGTGGATGGTTGATGGGGCATGCAGATGGTGCATGAGACCACAGTATTTTTGAATATCTAAGGTGGGGTTGACTTATTGGAAGGAATTGTTTTTTTGAATGGCTGCATGACTTTAAAGATAAATTTCACATAGCATTGACGCAAGGCGGTGTGGGCAAATTTATAAAGAAAAAAAAAACATTCACCAACTAATGCATTTTTGAAACTAAACTCATTGAATTTTACAATAATTTAGACAAATTTAGAGAAACATCTATATATATTTTGAAATCCTTTTGGGAATTATGCAGTAGTCTTTTAACATGTGCATTAAAAAATATTCTGTCACACCACCGCATAGCATACACTTCACTATTCTCTATTTCCTAGTTTGTTAGCACACATATATCATCATCATCCTCAAGTGTAAAATACTACTCGAAATTGTAACTTAACTCCCATCGGTTTTGCATATACTATGTGAGTGTAGTATGTGTACAGAAACTTCCATATCCTTCATCCTCCTATCTTTATACACTTTTCTTCGAGTGTATATGTCACATGTGTGTTGAATTTTCTCGGTACGTATCGCCAACGAACGACTATGCCATATTTTGAAGAATCCTCTAAGAAAAGTATTTCAAGCGTTAAATTGTATAACACTTCTGGTGCTCCTTGTGGGAGCAGCATATACCATGAAAAAGGTCTACGAGGGAGTTATCATATATAAAGACGAATATCGTCTTCTTAGATATCATTTCGCCATTTCTATAGCATACATACAGTGTTGTTGATAATATAAGGGCTTGCAGCAAAAGGGCAAGAAATATACTTTCAGGTTTGTGTATTATATAGTGGAATGGAATATAATGTATAGATAGAATGCTGCGTGCTCATATTACACAAGAGTCCCAACTGCAAATGCAATGTATACATTCTTATGGTTTACCCGAGATATGCAAGGATTGACACTAGGCCTGTTCGGTACCGAGATTTCAGTACCGGGTTTCGGTTTTTTTCAATACCCGGTACCACAAGCGGTTTCCCTGACTCAGGTTTTTTTTTTCAGTACCGACGGTTTTTTTTAACCATAAGCCGGTTTTTTTCAGTACCGGGTTAAAAACCGACTCAGGTTTTTTTCAGTACCGACGGTTTTTTTAACCATAAGCCGGTTTTTTTGAGTACCGGGTTAAAAACCGGTACCAAAAAACCTTAAAAAACCGGCTCATGGTTGAAATGAATCGTTCTTTTTAACTCGGTACCAAAAAACCGGTATATCGGTACTTTAGAATATCGGGTCCGGTACCAAGTGAACACCGGTTTTGTACCGGGATCCCGGTTTTTGGAACAGGCCTAATTGACACAATCATACAGCATCGCTGAGATGCACTAGTGACTGATTTCGTTCAGGAAAGCTATAGTGGGATAAACATATTGTCCTGAAAGGATGACAAGTTGTTAAAATCGGTTGAGACACTTGAAAATGTGAGGAAATATTCGTATGAATAGGCTATGAGAAAAAAATCAAAATTAGACTATTATCACCCTCAATCATCTTACGTCCTGCAATTGAGTTTTTATATTAAAAGGGATAGTTGTGCGACAATATGTAAAAAAAAAAAACAATTTGAACTTTTACCAGTTGGTCTGAATTTTTATTAAAACTCATATCCTTTAATATGAATAGGTTTATTTCTAAAAATGTAATTTTTATCTGCATTTTGTTTTTCATTGGTACTTGTCTTTTTATTTACCAACGACAAATAAAATATTTTATGAATTATTGCTTGACGAAATTAGTGACGTCCGTCATTTGTTTATTAGATTACCGCGCGAATTTAATATTGTTCGACCGTGAAATTTTATAATGTTCGATCCGTTTCTTCCAAATGACGTAAGAAAACTTTAAATAAAAATGTTTATATGTATATTTTATATTTTTAAAGTTTTAATTTAATTTTCGAAAAAACATTTTTCCGCGTCACACGAGCAGTGAAAAAAAAATAATGCGCTGACAATATTTATGTTCCTACTAATTTATTTATATGGCCAATTATGAGGAATGTCCCATATACATTTTTTTTGTGTTGGTTTTTAAAATTCGAGAAATTTTTTTTTTTAATTTTTTTCTGCTTTATTTTCAAAGAAAGTGGCCTATATTCAAAAAGTTCTATTATTTTTGTTCTATTGATAAAGTCCGCTTTATTTTTAGAATGATTGTCTTGAACTACATACATATATGAAATTTCTAAATAGAAGATGCAACAATATGGGATATATCAACGAAAAAACACAGTTGCGACAAATCAGTTTTCTTTCTGTGTTACTAGCTGTATTCGTTTCATACAATCGAAAATATGTATGAAATTGTTCGAAAATAATTTCATTATGAGATACATAATTTAAACAGGTACACAAATGCTATTTTAAGTAACAAAAAAAAAATACTCGTGTTTTTCGGAGAACATACAAACTACAATATTTGTGTTTTGTGCTTGAATTCTGGTATGTGCGAATTGATTATAAATTAATTACCTTTCTTTGAAAAGTATTATTGACACTGGTTCAATTTTTTCGAAAGCACTTTATACTTTTATACCGTTATGAAGGCTAATTTAGAATTGTCTACACAAGTATCTTGCGAATACCCAGCCTATAATAGATTCTGTAGTGGAAAAACGCCGCGCCCCGAGCAGTCTAAATTATTTCCCACCTTTCAGCATTACGAGATAATACTGCTTTTTCTTATTTTCTTATCAACAATTTCAAAAATTGGAGAACATTTTAAATTTCTTATTTCCTGGCCAGCTAATAAAAACTTTTAGAAATGCTTAAATAGCTCAAAGGAAACTTGCAAGTATTTGTAAATTCGGAAATGCCCAGAATCTGGAAAAAAATTCATAAGGAACTTAGGTTAGGTTGGGTACAGAGGCCGCCAGCTTTTGCACCCAGCACACTTAGACCAGAATTTAGTTCATTGTGATACCACCGTGAGAATCATGCCTTTACTAACTACATATCCTAGGAACCAGGCCGTGCTAACAATATATTTATTGAGCAGTATTGGGCTCACATCCCGAAGATCATCGGTATCGTAAAAATACCTGGAGACCAAAAAACGCCTCCGTTTCTCGGCCAGGGCGGGACAGTGACAAAGTAAGTGATACGCACACGCCATGGATCCATTTTGCGTCGATCATGTGTTCTGCAGCGGCGTCCATTATCAATGCGCAAGCGACAATAGGTGTTGTCAGGTTGGCACAGTCGTCTTCAACGCTACCTGCTGACGCATGCCGGGCCAAGTCTTCTGCATTGCGATAGTCTACAAAGCTACTATGGCCTGGCCCGGATGCACATACGTTCCGTATGAGCTTACAACAACAATCGCGTTGCCATTATGTCCGTGTACCCAAACCAGGATAATTGTTTGCCTTATTCCAAACGTTATCTGACATTGCTCAACAAGCTTGGTTTTCCGATTTCAACATCTGAGGTGATTGCGATGCACTAGTTGCTTTGTATGTTCCCAAGTGAATAACAGGCCATCATAATTGCAAGTCTATTCGTCTGGAAAATGTTGGCATGCCTGATCATGCGGTAGTATTAAGAGATATTTAGTGTGTCACACAAGACTCTGACACCAACGTCTAAGTTCATTGTGGACCCATAAGCGAAGAGCATGAGATCAATATCTTTCACCAAGTCTTTCTCTATTGACCTGCTGTGTGGAATTAAGCAGTTTTTCCGCGCACTGTGAAGTCTCTTATGGAATTGATTACATTTATATCTTGAATAGAATATTAATGTGGCTGTGGCTTAACGATCCATCGACCCAACTTCTTGAACCTGGCTATACATGCTACCAGTTGGTTGAATAAGATCGATGGGCTAATGATTCCAGATTTCAGACATTCAGCTCATCTTTTGGGCATGTTCGCAAGCAACTTGTGATGCTAAGAAAGGGCGATCTTTGAGCTCAACCAAGTTTAGGCTTTACTGATCGCTAGTCATACAAAAGTAATGAAAATGAGGCATCAAATCATTGTGTAGACTCAAAGTACTTGCTGGGAAAGGGGTATCACTTTTTGTGAAGAAAACGGCCCTACAGGCACGCGGTCTTCGGTATTTACCTTTTAGTTGGGCTAGAGTCTAAGATGACATGCAAATACTCAGAGCTGAGTGTTAGTTGCAGTCGACGTTCGTTTAAATTCGGAAACATGAATGGTTAGATCTTGGTCTGGTGTAGAAAACAGCATCATCCTCGTTTTGCACCGGTTAACGCGCATGCCCAGATCCAGCCCCAAAACTAGCATACTTCAGCCTTCAGTCTCAAAAAATACAAAAAAAAACAATAATTAATAAGGTGACCCGAAGTATAGCATTTTTCTGTACAGTACAGACTTGGTGTAGAGCATTAAGAAGTGAACAGCAAAATTACAAAATTTTTGATTTCTGGATGTTATTCTAGATATTTAATTAGCACTTCTGCTTGATCTGTGTTGGATGCTGTTTAGTTAATTCCAAAGGTTTTTCCTTAAGCAAGAGATATACTATAAGACTTGGTATTAAACAATGGCAAAAATAGTCGCCTATCAACCGGGTAAATCCACAGAATTAGCGCTTTATAACTTGATGGTATTAATCGAAAGGATTAGTTTTAAATATTTTGGATGTGCTTTTCAATATATCCGTCCTTCGATCACATTGGAAGATTATAAAGAGGGACAGCACTAACGACATGTGTATGCAATGCAGATTATACTATATCGGTATAAGCAAGGATAGCGCTGGCATGGAGATTCAGCTGAACTTTCTCCTTTTATCCTTAGCTTATTTAGTGTGCCACCAGATTTTTTTGATAAAGATCTACGCTTCAACTTCGCCTTCGATTCGGGATTATAAGACTGCACAGATGGTGCAGTTCACTCCATTTCCACACAATTACAGACTTATGGACGAAACCCGATACGAGCTTATCTTACTATCATCCTTACCGGAACCAGGGTCGGCCTAATCTGCAGACTCTTCAGGATCATGGGCATATTTCTTAACGCACGCCGTCGGTTGCCAGAAAAGAGTTTTATCTTCGTTATTTTTTTTTTTGTTTTAGAAATGACGCTTACAAATTATAAAACGCTTTTTACGTGAATATTTGTGGCTCCGATAAAAATCGTATCCGTGTTGGTTTCTTAAAACTGGAATACGCATTGTGGCATCTTGAACACAATGTCAATGGCCATCTAAACACACCTTCTCTGATAGACCGACAGGCTTATGATATGGTTGTGAGAAGTAAGAATCTTGCAAAATTCGCCAGTAACCTTTTAGTACCTATAGACCCCGCTTTTTTCACAACGTTATATGGAACGTCGTATCAGCGACGTAGATTCATCTCCTGGACACAACAGGCTGCAGTAATGCTTTGCCACCCGTAAAGTTTTTTTTATGGTCTTGTACTTTTCGATTAGATGAGCCTTACACAATCCAAAAACCTTAAACAATTTATTGTTGAACCTTCTCTTTGGAAGTCATTTCACCATCTTTAGCAGTAGTGACTTTTTTGAAGTTAATCCGATTTTTTTAGGGTTCCTTAAAAGCGGAGGTCGGACTATTTTCACAAATTTGTGTACAGCACTGATTTTTTAAGAATCTGGTCTGGAATCTCGGTTTATGGAGGTAATTATTAGATGCTTGGGGGATGAAAAAAAATTAACGTAATTCTTAAACCATTTAATTAAAAAAGAATGCATTTCATTCACTTCTAAAAAACCATAAGCAATTAAGTAATCAATGTTCGGAGATTTTGTATGATATAAGGGATTTACTGTGATACACCGAGTAATGTATTACGGTAAACTAACGGTAAAATGTTTAGGATGTTGAATTGAAGAAAAAAATTATGAATAAGAATAAAATTATGAATAAGTTTTAACTATGAGCAAAGCGCAATTCGCGCAGATTTCATGTAAAAGTTTTCCAAGTGATCGATGACTCTTCGGGCGAAGCTACGGTAAAACTAAATAGTGATTCTTAGTAACCGATTTTTCATAGACAGGCTATCGAACTGCCCCACACCGACCGGAGTGTGGCACACACCGCACAAAAGACCGGTTCCAAGAATGATACCTTGGAGTCGCCCAACCACACTGCTGCACTGCTGCTGCACGATTTTTCGTATCAATCTTTTGTGCGGTGTTTGCCACACTCCGGTCGGTATGGGGCCGGCTTAATAAACATTTAAGTTAGGCATCTTCTAATTCGATGGCCAGATATTGCCTAGCAAATTTTGCAGGACGCCCAGTCTGTGCCAGGAGTCCAGTTAGGATAGTTTTGAATACTTGAATGAGTTCGTTAAATGTAGATCGAAATTTTACTACAAATTTCGATTTCGAGAAAAAAGTTAGACCTAAATGCTGCTTGAGAGTCGGAAGAGATATTGATATCTATAAGGTCGCACACACAAGGAGAATCCATGGATTTCAACACCAACTAAGAAAAAAATTACAACTTGCCCTTCTATGTAAGAAATGACATTTATATATGGAGTTTCATTTGACTCGGAATCCATGGATTCTCCCTATGTGTGCCACCTAACGAGCCTACAGGGAAATGCCAGATGTATTAACATATCAAAGACGCGAGCCGAACTTAAAACGTGTGCGACTACCTATGGCTAACATTCGGTCCTTACGTCTAATAGATTTTTCTACTTTCAGCATTTAACCAAAACATATTGGATAGTTAAAAGATCCCTCCCTCCATTTGTTTATGTATAGCAGTCTTCCCAATGGAGATCGAAATAAGTGCTCCGTAAGTTATTTCCAAGAATATTTTCCACCAGATTAAAAGATTTTATAGACACTTTAAAGGCTATTCTATTTTTCCCTACATCCCTCGTTGTTCGCGAAATGTTTAAATTCACAAAAATTGCTCTCCCTCCACTTTCATATCATATTTGCTTCGCGCATTTTGTTCTTCTTACAGCCATTATCATAATTATCATTTGGTATCGGTATAATCTTGTCTGAAGTAGACTTCTTTGTTTGAATGGTCGTTATAATTTCAAATTCCGGCCCGGCCAGTATCATCATCATAATAATAATTATGGATTATCGTCCTTGAAGAAATGCGCGATGTTTGAAAGGTGGCCGTTATGACGGTCGTTAAGCTTTGAATTTATTTGGAGTGTAATTTCTTGCACGTGCCCTATTCAACCATAGGAATCTCTTAGAAAACGTTAAAGTTTAAGGACGTCCGATCGTGGAGTTTTAATCTGCATTTTGTTTTGCATTAAAGAGCAAACATTTTTATAAGTCTCAAGCTTAAATTTAATCCAAATTCAAATATGGAGTTGAAGTCAGTTGACAGAGAAAAAAATGTATAATGACATAATTTGCAGTTACTTCACATTACCATTGGAATTTAATGATGCAAATCATATCTATCATAATACAAAGCACTGGCGACAAGGGTACTATTATTACTTCGACCCTCCTGTATAGCGTATCCAAATATTACACCATGTCATAATACAAACAATAACAGAAATTCTATTATCTACGGATCGTCCCGTTTGGGACTAACCTTTTGACACTTCTTCACCGAAAAAAAAAACCGACCAACAAAAGAAACAAATAGAACCCACAACAATGAGTTCTAACGTGAAAATATGGAAAAAGTCAAATCCTGCAATGGGACCCTTTTACACTCGCATCGTCCCTTATCGAATAGACACAAAACCCTTAAAGACACGAGTCACGCGGGCCATAAACGTGTATAACGAAAGGTCATATCGTCAAAACAAAATACATAATATGATAAGATGCACCTTTTTTCGCCCGTGAACATTGTATAATTGATGATAAGACGATTCTGATTTGGGACACGCGACAACACTCTGAAAAAAGTTGGAGAGAAAAACATGACGATATTGTCGAAGGTTCTGATCTTTAATTCATGTCACTGGCCAAAAAATCCATTGAATTTACAATTTAAAATTTTCTATGCCGCATGTTATGAGGAATTGATATTGAAATTTTCGTCTTCTTTCCCTTGGCGCGCTTTGATGCAAATGAGGGTTAACGGACAAAGGGGATGTTGATAATAAATGAATTGCCAAGGTAGAAAAAAATGTTCTATTCTACAAATAATGACCTCGAATATTCTTCAATTGAACCTCAGTTTTTTGAAAACAAACCGGAATTCGTAAATACGGAGCAGATGAACGAACATGCAGACGATGAGATTTTCTTCTGAAATCTTATAAACTGGAGATACAAGATAAGTTCACAAAACTGGTCCTGAAAAGCAAACGGCGACGAATGCTGGAAGAAGATGAGGTTGGGATTAGGGATGTCAAAAACCGGACGGTTAGTCCGAAAACCGGTACTTTCAAAACGGTTAACCGGTTTTTTTCGGTTTTTTCATCCTCCCGGTTTTAACCCGGACGGTTGTTTGCCCATCCGGTTAAAACGAAAAAAAAAACTTTCCAAATTCATAAAATTTTTATATTTTCTTGATTTGTCAGTCTGTAATTCTATTGCTAGTCTTCTATGAAAAATTTCGTATTTCCGAACACTCTCCTTAGTGCTATTATTCCAAGACGCTCAGTGCATTTAGAGCTTAGGCCCGTATTTATGAACATTCCTTAACTCAAGGAGACTTTTTTTTTCTATGAAAAAGTATGGGAAATGACCCAAGGTCTCCTTGACCTGTGGACTTTCGCATAGCGGCGGTGAAATAGGAACAAAGCACAACCCTGGTCAAAGGAGACAAAAAAGTCTCCTTGAGTTAAGGAATGTTCATAAATACGGGCCTTAGAGTTCATTGTTATAGGAAGACGAATCGGCAGTTGCTACGACGTCCGCGTCCACATCGATATCCGCGTCACTTCAACATCCGTCGTGTCCACAAAGACTTCAAAATCTACATCATCTATTAGTGCAGTCATATTAGCATTTCAAATAGAAAAAAATAGAGTAAGGTTAATTCTTGTGGTTTTTGAATCAGGAATCTAAAACTCAATTTGCTAAAAAAAATTTTGATCGGAAAGGTCCCAAAAAGGACAAAAAAGGATACTCTTCAATCCTTGACCGGAGGTCGGCATGTGGGGTATCAAATCAAAGGGGACGTCAATTACATTACATATCCGTGTTTGTTCCATGTTTCAAGGACTCTCAACGGAATAAATCGAGATTAAATGGAGAATTATTGTGTTTCCCGTGTATCTTTCCAAAGCCCTAATTACGAGAGTAAATCAAATTGTCACTACGTTTCTCACTTTTCCGAATCTATAATAGCTAAAGATTCTACCATTAAATTTGCTAAAAAAAGATGATCGGAAAGCTCTCAAAAAGGACACTAATTACAAACTTTGATCGAACGTGGGCATGCGGGGTGTCATATCAAAGAGGACGTCGAGTACATTCCATATCTGGCGTTTATTACTTGTTTCAAGGACCCTCACAGGAGAAAATTGGGACCCAATGGAAAATTTTCGTGTTTCTCGTATATGTATCTTTCCAAAGCCGTAATTTGTCGTTTTAGCCCGAATTTTTCTATTTAGTGTCCTTGAAACAGGAAACAAACACCGGATATGCAATGCATTTGACGTTCTCTTTGACATGACATCCCGCATGCTCACTTTCAATCAAGGTTTGTAATTAGTGTCCTTTAATGCCCTTTTTCAGAGCTTTCTGATAATTTTTTTGTTAGCAAATTTAATGGTAGAATCTTAACCAATTCTAGATTCGGAAAAGTGAGAAACGTAGTGATAACTTGCATTATTCTCGTAGTTATGGCTTTGGCAAGATACACGGAAAACACAAAAATTTTCGATTTAATCTCGATTTATTCCGTGGAGGGTCCTTGAAACAGGAAGCAAACACCGGATATGTAATGTACTCGACGTCCCCTTTGATTTGATACCCCACATGCTGACCTCCGGCCAAGGAGGGGACCTTTCCGATCAACATTTTTTTTAGCAAAATGAGTTTTAGATGCCTGGGAGCTCGCTGATTTAAAAACTACAAAAAATAGCCTTACTCTATTTTTTTTCTATTTGGAGGCCTGAAATGGGATATTTTGACTGCACTATATGCATTGTCTAGCAATAAAACTCAGTTAACAATTTTTGAAACATTATGAATACTTCTGACAATTTTATTTGATTATCTTTTTTGTTCAACATGTTTCTCTTTTAGGGCTCCATTACACAGTCATATTTCTATACGAACATCAGCTTAACGAGTGTGTATGCATTATTTTGCTAAAATTCTAAGCAATTCAATGAAAAACCGGTTAACCGAAAACCGGTACTTTGAGCCCGGTTAAAACCGGACGGTCTAACCGGCTTTGCAAAAAAACCGAAAAAACCGAAAACCGGGTTATGGGCCGGTTTTTGACATCCCTAGTTGGGATGTTCGCATAGGTGTCGCATTAGTCGTCCATGTACACCATACTATACATTCACGGTCCGAATCAAATGTGTGCATGTACCATTTTATAATAAAAAGGATAACCCAAGGAATTTTCTATACGTGATACCATACAAAATGTAGAACGATAAAAAGGGTCTTATGTAGGAATTTTCAACCGTATAGCAGCCAGCCAGCGCAACTCAAAATATAAATGCTCCTTGGCTTTTGCATGATGAATTTGTTCAGAATTTTATATAGCGTGGGAAAAATTTTTGATCTCTTCGTTGCATTTCTTAATATCGTCATCACTTGATTCAACAACGAGAAGAAGCCAGGCCATTGTCACGGGTTTTTGTTCTGAGATGTTGTTTATCCGCAAGGACAAGTTTCACGACAACTTTCAAGTTTTCTACATTCTAACGGAC
Organism: Microchrysa polita; assembly: GCA_949715475.1. Classification (NCBI taxonomy): domain Eukaryota; kingdom Metazoa; phylum Arthropoda; class Insecta; order Diptera; family Stratiomyidae; genus Microchrysa; species Microchrysa polita. The sequence goes on along the minus strand of OX454415.1, from coordinate 123,297,242 downwards.
ATATTCAAGATTAGGAAACGGAATTTATATTCAAGAGACTTCATTTGAATGAACAGAATATTTTTCAAGTACAGCTGTGTACGGTCAGGTGTGGTGTAACACGATGTGCTGCAGGGTGTTTGGAAGATACGCATGAAGGTGTCAGTAGGTATCAGTTGATTTTTGAATATGCAGATAGGGTGTCGGGTCGTTGCACTTTCATTATCCTTTTTTCTTTAACAGGCAATATGTGATTGATGGTTTTATTTGATTAAAATAATTTATCTATCGAGCGGATGGAGTATGTAGATGGAGTACATATCAACTAGTATCTATTCCTATTCCGTTCTGAATGATAAATACATTTACTGCGAATTGTTCAATTGAAAGGTTTCGCGAAATTTTGTTGAACGTACCTTCTTCGAAATCAAGAATAACACGCAGGATGAGCTTAGAGTCTCGGAGATTTAAACCTATAGATTCTGGAAGCATGTCTTGTCTTCGAAACTGTATAGTTTTCGTAGTTTTAGCACGAATGTCACGTACCTATTTACAAATCTCAGAGTACTCCAACCTGAGACTAACTGAATAAAAAACGAGACCGAAGCTAATTTCGGGCGCGCCCGAAATTTGAATACCCTTCGCTCTCCTCGGGATAACAGTTTTTTTTTGGGCGTACCTACGACTTATCCCCCCCCCCGCCATTATTTTCCTTCGGTCTTCATAAAAGTTCCGTTGCGTCGGCAAAACAATATTTGTGTGGGGTTTGGTTGGAATAAGTGGGCGAATAAAAATCTTTATTCAGAAAATGTTATTGGGAGATGCGGGAGCATGGCCCCATAGTACGATTCCGTTTGTTTTGATCTTTTTTGTTGCTTTGATGAAGACACATTAACTAAAGGTTTTATGAAATTGGTGTACAAAATGTTTCTTAGAAGAACCAAAATGGAGGTTAGGTTTGTATGGCAGCCCCATGACCCCAAGGTCGGATTTGACGCATTTTTACATATATTTTGTGTCATCAATACAAATACGTTTATGTGAAATTTGGTTGAAGGTGGACAAATCAAAAAGTTTTTCTGAGAAGAACTTAATTTGGGGGTTGGGTTTGTATGACAGCCCCATGACCCCATAGTCCGATTTTACCGATTCAAACATACAAACTGCCTGCAGCAAAAAGAAGCATTTGTGCAAAATATCAGCTTCATAGCTTTTAAATTGGCCGAGTAAAACGCGTCGCAACAGATGGACAGACTAACATCGCCCAATCGACTTCCCAAGTCATGCTGATCATATATGTATGTATACTTTTTATATGGTCGGAGATGCTTCCTTCAATGCGTTACAAACTTCATGACAAAGTTAATATACCCTTTCACTCTATGAGCGAAGGCTATAATAAGGCAACAAACTCTCCCGGATCCTGCGTGGCGGCCCTGCATTTTACAAGTCTATCCTGCATTGAAAATCCTTTTGAAATTGTCCCGCAAAACATCCAAAATTATAAAATCGATTCGATTTACCCTTGGGATCGCCTCTTTAGATGGCTGTTACTTTTGAACGCAAACAACAAGGACTCTAGGAGTATAACGTCCACGAAAGTAAATGACGCAATCGTAGGAAATTTTCCAATTTCCTAACGGAGTGGCAAATAAAACTTGTGTGTGTGTACTCTTAGCAAATTTGGTGATATAAACTGATCAAAACTAAGTGTTGCCCACCATACAAAATTTCAGTTTTGTGAAGATATTAGGAGCAGTTACCGTTAGCGCAACTAACTGTAATAAGTAGCGTTAGGGCTAGTAGGGCTCCATTAGAGTCCTATTTCTATTATCATATGTACATATGGCATATGCTTAAGTGTACTTGATTTCGTGCATGTGGGATTTGAACCGAATGAATTGAGTAGGTTAAGGGTATGACATACATATGATAATAGAAATATGACTGTTTAATGGAGCCCTTAGATTCGCCAAGCATTGTTGACGATAATGAAGAAAAAGTACCGTTGCAATTTTTTATTATTTCGATTTCAGCTTAGTTTTAAAGTTACGGTTGTTCTTGTAACTTAAGGTCTTGGTAGACCTCAGGCGAAAATGCAAAATTAAATCAAATTTCGCTGCAAACGTGTCAATTAAAATTCATACTTACTGCCGAGGAAGGTATCGCAAACGCTGGGGACTTCCATAAACTAGAATCCGAAAAAGGATCCGCAGTTTGTCCCTCCCATTTTATGTATTATTTTTAGATTCCCCGGATTCATTGGATAATTTCCACGGATGATCTCATCATGAACAGTGAAACTCCACACGGTTGGCGAAGAGTATGTTCCCGAGCCGACCCATTTTCATATTGCAAATACATCCGGGCAAGGGGAAATGCGTTTTTCAGTAATTTTTAAGATTATTTAGGGAGTTAAATGTCATTGTAGTAATGTTTGGAGTGGAAATTATAAATTCATGACGTTATTTCGTGGGTTCATTTTCATTTTCACTCCAGGTGGAAAACCCTCTAAATATGAATCGTTTGGAACTGGTAGCAGGAGTGCTACTGTAAATTTCGGCGTTGCAAGAATTAGTGTAAGCAGTCTTCATAGATACTGGTATGCGTGACATAGTGCGCGATGTAATGGGGGTCTGTACGATTCAATTAATTACTTCGAATAAATGAGACATTCATACATTATATTACTTCTCCCCTTTGAAAGCACGTGTCTGCCAAAAGTTCAAGCTGTCATATCGCAGTTTACATAACCCCAACCAGAACATCTTAGAAACCCCAAGCCTCAGTTAGGAATCCTTCTGAAACACAGACATTTTCATAATATCTTTGCAAAGATCCAAAATGATAATAATGTATCTTTATCATCATTGCAACTGTTTGCTGCTTTTTTGCTTTTGGTATCGTCTATGTGCCCACTGCACTTTGTAGGTACATGGTCGGTTGGCGACGTCGCCATTGATTCTTCTATAACTTCTTTTTTGCCTTTTTTTTGCATTATATCTACCACTCGTAGGGGCTACCAGAGATATGTATGTAAATGCAAAATCAACTTGTCTCTTTTTTTTCGACATGTTCCAAAGACTCGACTTGAAGTCGTCCAGTTCTTGAACTTGAGTATACGGTACGTAGGTGCATCTTACTATGATCCGGCCGCTGGGCACTACTTATACTTACTATCCTCCTTGTCATCTTATACATCTTCTACTTCACCACACTTTCAACCTCTTCATCATTCACTCAGTTTGGTTTGGTAAAATTACAAACGGGGAGAAGGATGACGATGAAGCAACTACTGCACTGCAACCATATCGTTTCATTTCATTATGGCAAAGGAGAGTATAGAATACAGTTCTTTGTTGATTTTTTTTTCGTCGTTTTTCTTCTACTCTCGGTTTCTTGTCAGATGAAGGATTTTGCCGTGTCATCTTATTTCATTTATATCATCATAGTCGACTTGGTCTTGGCGTCATAGACTTCTTAAAAGATAAGGAGCGCGGTGGAGTCCAAACCTCACGGCGCGATCCTATCGACTGGGGCGAAAGAGAGGGCAGATATGAAACCAGAGAGTGGTATGTGAACGTGACGACTGAAATCAGCATATTGTAAAGTCTTAGAAAAGAAGACGATACTCTTGCAAACTACAAGTATCTATACCTAACCACCTCTTTAAGGTTCTTGGTAGGTATTCATCGCCGGACTCTTTTTCCGAGTAATTCTGCAAAAGTAGATATTTATGTCATGCGAAGATGTGTACTGAAAAAAAAAACAGAACGACGAAATTAAAGAAGCACAAAACAGTCCACATCTTGGTCTCTTGCAGCTTAAGTGTATTTACTTTGCTCTATACTAAAAGTCTATTTTGTTGGTAACAGACGACAGACGACGACGATGGTGGTTGGAAAAATTCAAAATGAATTCTGAGGATTCGAAGTGAAATTCGAGAAGACGCACCACTGTCGTCGCGCGTTTCAATGTTTCATTTCAACTTGGTTGATTTCTGGGAATTTTTTTTTTTTTTCAAAAATGTCACATTGAGTTTAATGGTTGGCCGAAACTCTGCATTGAAACCAACGAAAAGATCAGTTTAAATTTATTTTTTTTGTTTTGGTTTTAAAACCAAATAATTTTGCTTATTTTAACACAAAAATGATAAGCCAGAATTTTAGTAATTTTTCGTTCTTCTATATTTCATTCATAGCAATATTATTCGCACCTATGGTTTTAAAGATTGTAATATAAAGGTCGATCCACACTTTTCAGTTATTTTCCATACAAGTTGACAGATTGTGAGTAAATCAATTAACTGCCAATCTGTCAACTGATATACAAAATGACTGTGACTGGTGACTGAAAAGAGTAAATCAACCGCAAAAAGAAAAGCTCTAGATTTGGAAGATACCCTGAAAGGCTAGGCTCTATTAAAAGGTCAATGAAAAATAAGACCAGTTGTTACATTGGCCGAACATTTAGCTCGGTCTATTCGTCCTAACCAGTAGTAGGCGGTTCGCGTTAAGACTTCATACGACGAAGTTCCATGGATATTATTTAGCTTTTCTAGCGTCATATCTTGACGAACTCTTGGTTGTCGCCGCAGAAGTCTATTCACATTTGGCTGGCCATACCGACCTCTTTCAGACAGGCAGATGATCTGTGACCAGATTTTTTTTACGAGGATAAAAAGGAGGTTAAGGGAGTGAGGGATCGTGAACAACACGATTTTTTACACTGACACTGACTAATTTTCGTACAAATATTCGGGAGCAATTTTCGTTTCACAAATGTTTAAGCCCGTATCACATATTTAAGCCCGCATCGCATTGTGCAAATGTGAAAATTTTGTACAAAAGTGCGCCGCGGCGTGGGTCGACGTTGGTAAAAAAATGCAAATTTAATGCAAAAATTTGAGGCTGAATTGTTGTACATAATTTTCTAGAGCTTTTAAACTTGCGTGAAGTTCCTTGTAACGATCCACTAGACTAAACCAGTAGTTCGCAGACTAATAAGCCATAAGAGCCATGTTTATGAATTCACTATTAGTATTCATGTAAAGAGCCAAATTGTTTTATTTATAACGGTACGAAATGCTTGGAAAAAGCTAGGAACGGTACTTTTTAGAGCTGAAGATGAAGATGGCTTTTTGAAATACAACAGTGCATAGGAGAAACAAATTTATTTCAAAAGGAGTATGACTTAATTTAAAGTCTAGAGTGATAAATATAAGTGTAGGGTAGGGTAGGGTGGGGCTAGTTGATCAATTTTTCACTTGAGCGTGTATAGCTCCTCAACGGTAAGTCTTAATAGCTTCTTGCGCATACTGATAGATTGGTGGTATATTCCTTTGCAAATGTGCCCAACGAAATTATTTCTAAAAAGTCAAACTAAGGAGCTGTATCTGTTTAAATGTAGAAAATCAAATATGCTCAACCTACCCCATAGGTGAGGTAAGTTGAGCAAGGGTATGGGGCAAATTGAGCACATAGGAATTTAGCCGATCCATGTGTTTCATGTTATAGCTAGGCATGAAGTAAAATTTCTCTTTAACAATCAACTTTTTATTTATAGACTTTAAATGACAAAACAACAACACTTAAATCAATTTTGTTTCAAAATTTAGGGTTGGGGTTAGTTGAGCAACTATAGCTCAACTAACCCCAACCCGAAATTTTAAAATAAAATTGAGATTATAAAAAAACGGTTAATACTATACCTAGAAACTCTATACATATCAGAAGTACAATCAATTTATGAACTTCTAACACTTTCCTGATTAAAGAAGGATAATAATTGACTATTACAGACGAAATATTGCGATTTGCGATTATTTCACTTTTTGGTCAAAAAATAAACAATGCGCTCGTGTACTTCAGTTGATCCACAAGTAGCTACTGAAGTTCGTGCAATGAATTCTACTCCTGCGACCCGTTATTTCCGCTATGTGATGATTTTGTGTGCGGTGAATAGTTTCCGAGATATCTCGATTGCCCAACTTGCCCCTATGCTCAACTAGCCCCGCCCTACCTCAATTTCAACTACATAATTTTAAACGCTAATTTCACAGAAATGAAAGGACGGCAGTTAGAAAAATCTTTCGATAGACAATTTCAAATAGGCAAGAATATTTTTCAGATCATGTTGTTCTTACGTTGTACTCGCATGCTGACCTGCAATTCACCTAGATTCCATTCTATTCCAATTCCATTATGAAGATTTACAAATTTCGATGTCTATTCACTAGCCGGATCTTATAAATTTTCCGCTGTAAATATTCCTAGTATACCGTTACTTTACTTCAGCAGAAAGTTTTGTTCAACATCCCTTTACAGAAAATGGCCACCTATGCCCGGAACTTGGAAGTATGACGTGGTACACGGATTCGAAACAGAACATGAGACAGGAGCACCCGGATCTTGATCGCCAACCCATCGATTTCCCAACCAAAATGAAACCCATCGAGAGTGTGCGGAGATATTTTTTCATAAATTGAGAGGCACGTTGTTATTAGTATGGATAGTCAAAATATTATCAAGAATTGCACCTCCTCACAGTGACGAAACGTGTCTCAGATGATTAGTGTTCGAACTCATAGATGTCAAAATTTCAATTAAATTTGTCACGCTCTGTCAATCACTTGGTTGATTTTAGTAATATAGACGAATTGACGAATTTCCATTTAAAATCGCCGAATTGAAAAATCAGGTTTACGAATTTCCATTAAAAATTGGCGAATTTTAAAAGCATGTTGTCGAATTTCCATTCATTTGAAATTAACGAAATTCCAATCAAACTGACGAGTATCCAAAATCAGACTGAATTATTTGTAAATGATGTCGATGAATTTCCATTACATTATGAGCGATGGTCCAAAACGTCTTGACTTTAAATTTCCGCGGGTTTCCATTTAAAGTGGACGAATTTGAAGAACTTGTTGACCAATTTCGCATTACAAATTGACGAATGTCAAAGTCATCTTGCTGATGAAGTTCCAGATCAAATTGACCGATTTCCATTACAATTTGGTCTTGAATTGACAACTTGAAATTTAAATTCGTTGTAATGGAAATTCGTCAAGATGATTTGGAAAATTGTCAATTTTGAACATGTTTGTGTCAATATTTTTAACTTAGGGCTAACTGTAACTTATTAGATTTGTGCGGGCTTGACTACGTTTTTGTGCGCTTGACTAATGACCATTTTTATTTGAAAAAAATGTATCTCTCGGCATTTGGAACCCGTTTGGATTGGGGGCCGCGCGCCGTGTTCCAATGCACACATGGAGATGTAGCACCGTAGCACCGTACGTTACGCCACTGCCTCTTCGCCATTGATAATGAAGCTACCCTCTTTGGTCACCAAGTAGCCGTGAGGAACCATGCTATGTCTTATCTACAAAGATGTTGACGTAAATGCTGTTTTGGTGTCCTAATTGTTAGGGAAATACTTGTTAGGCCGCTAGTCCAATTCGTTTGGACAAATTCGCATTCAATCGAATTGGTATAGCTTTTACCGTTATTGTGTAAATTATCAAATACATTACCTATTGCCGACCTAATACAGATTTTCCAGTTTATGTAATTTCATATAAATCCTGAGGTTTAAAATATCCGCTTCACTTGGGTTAAATAAAAACCGATATGCAAACTTTTGAGGAATTCGAAAATTTATTTTTCTTTGAAAATTCTGATAATAATTTCATAACAGTATTTTGAACTAGTAAATCTGCAATGTTGACAAAATTTGCTTTAGTTCATAATTATGTTTAAATTTTCCAACGACATGCTGCTAATTTTGAGATTTGAAGGCTCAAAATCAATTGCCCTCGGAAATTTAGCGGAAGTTTTGCTTGAAAACTGCTATAAAACTTAACGGGTTCAATTTCGGTATGAGGATTATTTATATTTTTAACTATTGCTCTTCCTGATTTTAAAGTTTACTCTGCGTTGTTGTGTCGAATTGCAACAAGCTTCTAGTGGACCGATCCGGATCTAAATTATAGAATAATTATTAGGAAGCTTCCAAATTTGCCGCCTTAGGCTCTAACCTTCTCAGCCTAATGGTAAGTCCGCCATTGTGCGCCAGGAAGTTGAATCCACGCATTTGCAATTAGCAAATGTAAGATAGCAAATAGAGTGTAAATTCCCACAAATGGGATTTTTCAACGACCTTTAACCACCAAGCGCTCCCTTTCTGCAAAATAAATTATGATGAAACCTCCCGCAACCTTTTCAAACTATTCATGTCAATCAAAATCAATACACACACTCTCCAGATGGCTACTTACTTGCTTATTTTATTCATTAACTCCAGTCCAAGAGTTTTCTCCATAAATTGAGAACAAGTCAATTTTCTTCGGAATTCTAGCAATTTTCCATCCCCGCACACAAAAACCTGAAAAACCAATATCGAAGCGAATGCGGCGCGGGTGGATTTTTCGCCACCCTGAAAATAATAGCAATAGTTGAACATATTTTCTTAACGGCCATGATATGGTGGCGAGTAAGTGTGCTTGCACTGGTCCTATATCCTATCGCGGGGGCAAACACGAACTATTATTTGCTTCGTCGTCGTCGTCGTCGCCGTAGTTTCAACAAATAACCTACACGAACTCCGACAATAATCGACCAACGTCTGGCGCCATAAAGACTATTCCTGAGCTGGAGAAGGGTACAAGTATATCGAGAACACGAAAAATTAGTGTTCAAATAGAATTTATGTGGAATTTATTGCTATAGCCATAGAGACAGGCTAAATGACGTTCAATGTTATACATAGAGGCAGGGGTTGCAAATGATCCGCCTCTATAGTACAAATCTAGAGGTAAGGGTGGCAGTGGCTCGTTTCGTTCAATGACGTTGCCGTGTGCATATGGTGTATCGTTAAGATTCTGTGGACTTCGGTGTATGGTACGGCACGGTGCCGGCCGTGTCGCATAGAATATCCAATAAAAAACCTTGAGGAATGTTGAAAGAAAAGACTTTTAGAATAATGGTAATGGTTAGTCTTTAAATGGGGTAGGACATGATAACAGACGATTATAGTTAGTTTGTGGTTAATAGTAATTTCTGATGTCTTTCAACAAAATTATGGGTTTTGGGCAAATCATTTTGGCTGTGTCGTTAAATGGCTTACTTTTTGACGCGTTAAGTTATGGCGTACGTTAGCATAATTGCCATTTTTTTTATTTGCGTATTTGTGTCAGCTTATAATGGGCCGCTGGACGTCATACATATATTGCGTATTACGGCATAGGAACTTTGTATAACTGCTTCGATTTGAAAGTTTGTGGAACTCTCGTCTTCTATTAAAAAGGTCCGCATCGAGTCGCAATACTCAACAGCAAACGCTGATTAACTGTGAGACCTGACTTACATGCTCCGGAGGGCAACAATATGAGATAAATTTTTGACCTCTGGAACTGACACTAAAAGAAAAGAACCATTTTCAACCCAATGCAGGATTTTAACACAGGAGAGAGAGAAAGGCATTTCCGATCTACAAATTCAAATTTCGCCTTCTTGTCCCGTTAAAACAGAAACATAGTTATGTTATAACAGTTTTGAGGACCCTATGTTTCTAATTAGCGTTATGTTCTTTCAGTTTCAATGTCCATACGCTGCACTCAAAAATCTCTTAGATATAAGTACTTTGTACTTAACCCTGGAATACTAACATGACCGGTTAGGGCGTTATTACTAACAACACGTAATTTTGACGTGTTCATATTTTCCTACAGTCGCTTTCCCAGCTTACATATTTTACCGAGCTTATCATTTTTCAGTGCCACAGACAAAAATTATTTGACCAAAATATGCCCTCGGAAAATGCACTTATATTACTTACAAGACGTATAAATTACATGCTATTTTCTATTGGTATTACTATTTACACGTCAAATAGGTAGTAGCACCTAGAACATTGCTAAGCTTACCGCCATAGACCACAAATAGGATGCTGCCACTCACATGGACATACAACAACTAACTGAGGAAAGCACTGCTGCTGCTGCAGTGAGTAGTCAACCAGACTCGTGGAACAGCTTATACACATTATAATGTGAGCGAGCACGTCACTTTTACGTATTGTTAGTAATTTAGGGTTAAAAGATTTCACAATGCTAGGAAAGCTTTGATACTGTAGGATTTCACAAACATCTGCACACAGGTACCGTCGTTCGTCTTAAGTGTATAGGTATAACTACGCAAAAGTTTCCCCGATTTTCTCATTTTGTTTAACGAATCATAAATAAAATCACCGAAAAAAACGGCTCAAAAATTTAGTCTAATTAAGAAACTGCATTGGCCTCATCTCTCATTCTCTCGACTTATAATAACACAAACCACAAAGTAAAAATATATACTTCACATACCCATCAGCAATCAGAATGTACCTAGTATAGCACTTAATAAAACATTCAAAATTACTGACGTTCAAAGTTTTGTGTGTTCCGTTGAAAAGTCCATGAACTACACAGTCATCCATTTGCAGAACAATGAATCTAGACTGCTCTGTTCTGTATCACGTCATGTCCTTTATTTTTTTGTCTTTGCGTTTAATACAGTATTCACGAATCAGGAATGAACACTGTCCACTTCATATTTTTGAGGCAAGAAGATTCCAAAAAAAAACGGTCTTTCTCAGTGCCACACAGATGAAGACGACTCGATTGAAATGAAAAAATGTCATTCTTGTCTCCATTCGTTTTGCATAAAATCCTTGAGATTCATTCCATCACAATGTGACTATAAGCCTTAGATGAGCCTGTGAAGTATGCGATATAATGTCGTCGATATGGAATACAGCTAAAAACGAATGACATTTTTCTTTTTGGTTTGTCGTGTGTTACAATGTACATGAAATTTTTCCATCATATAGGTACTGCCACGAATTTTTCACCTGCCCGGGTTTTTTTCGTTTGTGCTGAAAATTACAAGAGAATAACTATATGGGACATGCAGATGCAGTACTTATAAAAGGACATGGAAAAATTCGCTCGAATCCTCCTACTATCTGCGCTGAGTGCCTACCAGAAAAAAATTAATCCCAAATAAGTTCTTGTCGGTAAAGGGATGTTTTTTTTTTATTCGGAGAGTCTTGCATATACGAACACTTAAATCTAACAAGCTTTTTACCCCGAGATACTTTTCGAATAACTCATGCGACATGAGGTCCGTGTGCAACTAGATATACTAGGAGTACCTACATACAAATTTTCCAGTCAGCCGATTCTTTTATATTCTGGCAAATTCTTATACTCGTACTCAACTATGGTGACATTTTCATGTACAAAAAGTTACATCGCATCGTATCGACTCGTATACGGTATCTGGACGGGCGAAACATCGAAAATAGTTGTTGCTGCAACCATCACAAAAAAAAAAGAAACGAGGCTGACATACAAGGACTCGTTTCATGTTCAGTTTATATGCGGGCTCCGAAGGAGAGTACAGAGTTCCCGAAAAAAAGCATCGCTCAGATAAAAATGCCGGGGCCAAACGAGCGAACGACAGACAAAGTGTAATTTTTGCATTAGTCCAAAATTGGCTGTGCAGTTTTTTATGGCACCCATAGGACACAGGAAACGAATGTACTATACATCACGTGAATTTATTTTCATGTAAAAGAGGATCTATGTACCATACCAACATAGTTACGAGTTGATTGTGTCTGTTTATTTTGGCCGTCGAAAGCAAATAGCAAATAAAAAAGTTGAAAAAATCCCGTGCAGTGAGTTCGAACAACTCTTGAATTTTAATGCACTTATGTCTGGTTGAAAAAATAACTATGATCCTTGGCATTATTTTTTTTTTGTGCAAATTTAAGGTTGAATATAAGCCATAGTTTCCTGTACTACAAACTAGTGCAATTAAGACAAGCTCTTCCGAAATACAACGTCCAGGAGACAGACGACAGCAACGACGACAACCATGACGCCACGATGGGATGTAGTATTCATAAAACTCAATTGTATAAAATTAACCATTAAAAGGTCATAAAACAAATGGACTTGTAGTAAAGCGCCCGGGGTATGCGCTATAATTTTTTAGGGAATATAAAAGGAGACACGTTAATTTGTCGCCATTGCAATGGAGGGAGAAGATTCGGCTAACAGGGATGGGGCTCCATCTACATTGTACATCGAATGCGCAAAGAATTCATTAGTTAAGTTGTAATATAGCTTAGGATTAATTTACACTTTAATTAAATGGAAGTGGGATTAAAGCTAAGGCGATTTATTCACTGAAAGTCACAGGATGTCGACGATTAAGCTATATATTCTCTCTGTTGCTTCGTTTTATGGAAGCTATCCCATTTAAGACGGGACAAAGAGCGAGCAAAACATTTTGCATTCTTCTATAATGTTGATTCATGGAAAATTAAAAGGACGAAAATACGACACTATACGATATCGAAGTCTTAAACAGCCTTGATTTCGAGTTGCAGTTGTGGCCATTTGATTATAGAATTGAGTCTTGTTGTCCCGGAGTCATCTAGCTTATTGTTCAGACAGACTGAAGTTCCTCCATATGAATAGGATTTAAATTTATAGATAAAAAAGACCTTAAATTTCCAGTAAATTATCTTACCTCATTCTTACAAATAGTGCCAACACCGCAGGTCGAGCGACGCGACGCCATGGAGCGGTATACAGAACGAGGTAAGGAAGAAGAAGATCCTTAGAAATTCTCTATAACATATGTAATGATTTTTTTTATCACAAAATAAACGAAAGGACATACCCACGTCGAAAATAAAAATGAAACTGTCAGCCAGTCATGTTTCCGTTTTTACAGGAATTAGGTTCACACGATATCCACATGCATATTGTCTGCAAATTTACACCCTTTTAAATGAAAATTTTGTCTAAAAATGAATGAGAAAAGTCGTGTGCGATTGTGTCCCTACACAGCGTGTCAGCTAAACCTTTTTACATAAAAAAAAAAATGTTTTGCGAAAATACGACTCTAGTCCCTCTATAAGCGACCGTCCGATTGTCATCAATATTCATTTGAATCTTGGGATTTTTATTCCAATTGGAATGAAAGAAGAAACGGGAAAAAATTGTTATGTATTCAAAGAATTTTTTTCTGAACGTTTAAAGAATATTTCTTAGAATGCAACATAAGAATAATATTATTATTTTACTTTTAGCCATTAGAGATTGATAATGTAACCCAAAGGACTATTGTGCTGAATCTCGGTCCGGAGATTATCGATTACAACAATAAATCCGGCTCACATATTTGGAGCTAAAGACTGTCCATTCGATGTTATTGTCCCAGAAAGGGATCTTTTTTTTTGCTTTTTAGGGTTTTTTAGAAATTTTTTTTTTTTAAAAACCCTTATGAAATCGATTTTGTCTGTCCGTCCGTCTGTCCGTCTGACCATCTGTCCGTCCGTCTGTTCACTAAATAACTCGCGAACGGCTCAACCGATTGTCATGAAATTTGGTAGGAGTGTGTAGAATGGTTACAGTCTTTGGCACATATACCTTAGAAGTTGGTAGGAAGAAGATAACAGGGTGTCCCGAACGTTTGAAAAAAGTCGACTTTTTCAGTTTTTATCGGAGATTGACATATGGGTATTTAAATCAAAGGACTAAACGAGTACATCTCACATCAGTTAAAATTTTCCAGTTTCGAGTAACGGTAAAAAAGTTATTGGCGTTTAAAGTTAAACTTCCTTTTCGACCTCCGTTTTTCTAAACCATTATAGGGATCGATATGAAACTTTGCACAAAGATTGGTCAGTATAGCTTTATATACGTTAAATATTAAGACTGTTGACTTTTGCTAAGGAAAAGTAAATAACAGTAAATTTGTAAAATTTGAATTTGATCGTGTGTAGCCCCTTTTAGGTTTCCAAATATGAAAATTCTGCTAGGGATTTTTAGAAAATTACATAGGGAATATGTCCACGAATTTTCATTCGAATATCTGTATCCAAACCGGAAATATAGCCAAGTTAGTATTTAGTAAGGGCCTTTCACAATGCAAGGGAAGCCTCTTAAGCATTTCTTCAATGCATATCTTTTAACTTGATGAAACAATGAACATGAAATTTGGTGGATATGCATAGAATGGTTATAGTGTTCGCCACACATATTTTTGAAGTTTCTAGAACCAAGTTAACAGGGTGTCCCTGAATAGCTGCAAAAGTATACTTGTTCAATACTCATAGGAAAGCTTGCATGGGCTTTTATATCAGGGGACACAATGGAATCATTTCATATAAGTTGCTTTTCCTTGATTAAAAAAAGAGTAACAGTAGTTTTACAGCCAATAATTCAGTTCATATATAAAGCCAAGCCAGCCTTACGTTTGCCTGAGTTTCTTTTTGCTTAAAGGCGATCAGAAATCTTAAATCGAAATATGCCTGTAGATTTGCCTTGGAGTTCCTACCTACTTTTATACAAACTGGGTAAATAGTAGGGATGTTGCGGATATCCTCATACGCACCGCAACTGCGGATAATCCGCATCGGAATATCGCGTTTCATTTAAAATCTCCACGTTACAAAACCACCTTTTAAAAATACCGTCAAATCGCTCGCGAACCACATTTATCGTGAAAATACTGTTGTAAGTAAAGTGATTAGAAAGCAAGTTGGAGTTTTCTCACACAGTGATACTAAGTGGTGTAAAGGGTTTTGTAATGGCGGGATTTAGAAATGTCGGGGTGATGTAGTGGGATTTTTTTTTGTATAAAGCGGAATTATGAACGGGAACGGGTTCCCGAAAGTTTTTCTATTAGGTTGTAATTAATTTATAAGAGGGGGTTTCAATCATAAGTCCCGCTCTAACATTAAGCCGTACAAGACAAAATAACGATTTGTCGGCATCTTAGGAAATACGTATTTACCTCAGTTAGTTCTTCCTTCTAATGTACTTATTGTACTGATTCTAGACATTGTTTGTTTTTTAACTTGAATGTTGGCTGTTGTAACAACGGGTGACTCCGTAACGATTTATATTATAGAACTTCAGGCTTCAGTTTGAGGATTTTTATAGGGACGACACAAATATCCATGGTCAAAGTGGTATTCGAACCCACGCTCCAGTAATTCAGAGGAAGACTAGAGTCTCTACTCACTAAGCTACCGAGGGATCAGAAAGTATCTAGTAGAAACCTGTTTTGATGTCATTCCTTCGATGGTTTCGGCATGGTTTATTCTCATGACTCATCTCAAAAATTATAAAAGAATAAAATCACAGATATTCAAGTCGGATATTAGCATGTCCAGAAACTGCTATTGAGGCACTTGCGCAATGTGTACTGTGGCTCTAACCTTCATCTGGCTAAACAACCTTTAATGAAATTTATCCTCTGCAGATGAATCAATGCAATTGAGACTTTCAGAAGGACCTTTAGCCAGAATTAGGGATTATGCTGACAGGTCAAACTAGAATCCTTGATTCTAGTGAAAGTGAAGAAGACCTAAATTTTCAATTGAATGACGAGGTTAGCACATAATTCTGCGTTTCTTATTTTTAACAAAGAAAGTGGCGTTGAAGTAGTATCACAAAAGTAAAGTTTAAATTTGCGAAGTAAGCTACGAAAGGATCTGTAGCCATCCAACTTGAATTCTGACAGTTCGAACAGCTGATAACAGCAATTGAACGACGTCGCCAGTTCCTGTATTTCTCTACTGCGCCGTCATTCAAATGGTCTAGACTCTAGACGTTTGAACTTTAGCTCCCGAGTTTTATGTCATTTGCTAGCATAGCGTAAAGTATTCATGCCGATAATCAATACCTGATCACGCGCATCTTTAAAACGCCATACTTTCCAAGGAGAACTAATGATACAGTTGAAAATTTAAATTTTTTAACGTATTTTTCAATTTAGTATATTTGTGGTTTCCTATTTGAAGTGCTATCCAAAATGCGGCCCGGGCGACCGGACACTTATAGTTGAGTAACAGGTTCCCATATCACATTGTGCTAGCCCCCTCAGTTAGAGTCCTTGTTTCCTGTTGAAATCGTAGAAGAACAAACTAGTCATAGTATTTCCCAATAGAAAAAATCCTTATACCAAATGAAAAAATCCTTATCCCAAATGAAAAAGTCCCTATCCCAAATGAAAAAATCCCTATCCCAAATGAAAAATCCTTGTGTGTGAATTAAAATAAAATGAATTTAGGGGTGTTTTAAGTTGTTTCTTGCAATGAATTATGAGGTGTGGTTAATGTTATTGGGGATATGAATAGCATCGGCTTCGTGGGATTGGCTAATGCAATTGCCGTGGTTGGATATATATGAAATTTACTACTCGTACGTAAAGTTCCTTGTGTGTAGCTGGCTTTTGATCTTCATCACATACTCATACCGATCGTCATAAAATTTGGTAGGAATGTAGAAGGGTAACTGTCTTTGGCACGAAATACTTATAAGTTGGTAGGACAAGGATAACAGGGTGTCCCGGATATTAGAGAATTTGTTCACTAAATAACTCGCGAACGGGCCGACCGATCGTCGTGAAATTTGGTAGGAATGTGTAGAATGGTAGCATTCTTTGGCACGAAATATGTACTTAGAAGTTGGTAGGGCAAAGATAACAAGGTGTCCCGGATATTTGAAAATTTAAGTCGCGAACGGCTGAACAGATCGTCATGAAATTTGGTACACTCAGAGAAAACTTATTGTAATATTAACTATGCAACCAAGATAACACTACAATTTCAAATTTACCATGCAAATGATTGATTTGTTCTAAGAAATAGTTCTTTCAACCAATTAAATGATCGTTTACATGTCATATCTTCCACAAGTGGAAACGACTACGGCATAGTTGTTTTTGGATATTGGCTTTGCTATTTCTTTTATGCGATATCTCACAGGTATGGCGTTGGTCTCCAAATCATTGTAGGTAAACTTAAACTAAAACCTTCATAGCCTATTTTCACACGATGCTTCAATTGAATTTTCCGATTTACAACCTGTCGGCAAAAAGCTTTAGTTCTCAAAAGACACTTTTCTAAAGCAAATTTTATGAAAGGGAATATTAGACTTGTGTGGTCTGTTATTGTTCGATTCGATTCTTCTTTTTACTATTTAGCCCTCCCACGAAATAGTACGATGTACGAGTATGTACTTCCTCCACTTTTGTTTAGAATTCGGTCACTGTGAGAACTTCCTGCTTCTGGCAGAGATGCTCATTTGGATAGAAACGAAACTTCCTTCATCTCTCATGCATTTTTTTTCGACCAAAGACCAGCGATGGGTATTCATACGCACTGGATATCAAATACCTTCCGTTGCTTTTGCATATTGTTTTTTTATTCATCAATATCACGCAAACTAAATCATATCCTCCTCCAATGCAGGCATCTAGTCTTTTATAAACACCGAATTTCGCTGGACAAAAGTTATATAACGTTTAGTTTCTTAAGATATTTTTTCAACTGACATTATCTTTTTACGATCCGTCCATATACAAAAAGAAGCTTTTGAGTGAAAGACTGACATTCTTTTTGTATTATAAAATAAACTCATTCATAGTCCAAATCCACTTTGGCAACTCACTGAATGCGGCCGGCGGGGTCTAATACAAAAGGAATTCTTTACGATATTCGTCTTGTTGTCTTGTGTCGGACGAACGGGGAACGTCTCTATCAATTCCTGCGGCCTAAGTATAACATACAGGACAAAATTGAATAGAATATTGAGTGAAGCTCGTAAAAAGGGTCCCAAACGACGCGCATCAAACAGCAGATGAAATGAAAATGGCAAATTTGATACAAACATAAAAAAACACAGAGCACAGGGAAACGACACGATATGTTGGTATGAACATTGTAATCGTTTTGTGGCCGGGAATGCAATGTCCTACAACCTATACAGGATACTATACATCCTTCTTCTTTAATAAAAATAACATGTTAAAAAAAGGTTTTTATGTTACTTGTGGTATCTTCAATATTGGTCCATTTCAAGAGGCCATAGAAAGGGAGTTATCCTACCTAGTAGTATAGTTTGCATGAGACGCGTGCATTTGCAACTATATTATATGATGAAGGATGTACCCGAAAAAAGGGAGTTGGATTTATTTATATCTCTTTACGCATATATGACTTTTATGCAAAACCACAAAAAAAAAAAAGAAATGAGAGAAGAAAAAATTTTAATTTATATGCTAATAGGTATTCGGTCAGGTCAGCACGAGACTGTGCCGCGCCGTAACGCGATGATGTCAGGAAATTACAAATTGACATTCATTGTGCGACGGAAATCTTCACGTAGCGAATGAAATTTGGTTCGATATGCCGTTGGGTCAAACCTTTTTTTTTGCTGCTTGCATAATCAATAAATTTTGCTGAGCCAAGATGTTTACGGGATGTCAGCGATTTTACTTATGAGGTAGATGAAATGTAGATATGTAATTTAAATCATACTTGAGCTTGAGAGTACTTACTTTTAAGGGATAAACGCACGTTACTCAAACCTTACAGAAAACCAATCAGCAATCACACCCAGCAACAAAAAAATTAGGGCTTATCCATTTGTATCTTTTGGACAATTTACGATGTTTCTTTGGCATGGACAGCGTTGACGGCCCATAAGAAGATTGACCCACATTCGTCAAGTCGAAAACGAAAAAGCTCCAGAGAGTAAAAACTTTTGAAAGTGAATTTTCCTCCTGGACAAAAATCAGGGGATAATATTTTCCACTATCCCATGCAAGGGATAGAATACTCTATATTGATGTTTTCGATTAGATCCCTTGCCTATTCATGAAATTTTAGAGAACCGGAGTGACTTGAATTACATATTATTAAACATATCTTGGAAAATACTAGAGACTGTCATGAGTTTTCGGAATTCTCCCATAGTGGATTTGGATTTGTTTCTAAATCGCACTGATCATTTAGGTATTTGGTAACCTTACCCTAGGAGGAAGGATGACAGCTGGGCGTTCAAAGAAGGCTCAGTTTCTTACATGTTTGGTATCGACTACCACATTATGGTAGTTGCCCCAGTCAGATCGGTCTTTATTCCACGACATTATAGGGAAGGGCACCAAAGGAGTACCTTGGTGGACTCCAGAACTATCGAGAGCTATCGAGGCTAACAAGAATATTATTTAACAGAGGTAAAAGGACAGGAGAGTGGGACGCGTATCGCACCCAACTTCATGAATACAACAAGAAAATCAGATCTGCCAAATTGAATTCGTGGGGCAAATTCTGTGAAGGTGTTGAGTGCAATAACAAGCTGCTAGACTCAATCGGGTTATGACTAAAAAGGACAATAAGCACCTAAGCACCCTGATGGCGGCCACACGACGGACGCCTTGACGACGGGCGAGCTCTCTTTACTCAAAATAAAACAAGATGTGCTATAGACGCGTTTGAACCATTTAAATCCGCCAGTACTGACGGGATTTTTCCAGCTCTCCTTCAAAATGGTGTGGAACTTCAAACTCCATTCCTCCTGACTATCTTCAGAAGCAGCTTTGCGCAGGGCTACATCCCGGACTCATGGTGACATGCGAGAGAAGTCTTCATTCCTAAAATGGGGAGACTGGCTCAAGGAGGATCCCAAACCAAATAGACCAATCAGTCTTACCTCAATCATGCTCAAATCAATGGGCAAAATCATTGAAAGGTACATCAGAAAACCCACGCTGATTAGGTAGTAACCCGCAATATACAAAGGGCAGTTTGCTTACCAACCAGGTAAATCCACAGAATCCGCGCTCCACAGGCTCGCAGGGGAAATCGAAAAGATCTTTGAGGCCAAAAATATCGCGCTTGCTGCTTTGTGGACATTGAAGGGGCATTCGACAATACTGCCTTCAATGCAATTGAAAGAGCACTAAGAAATAAGATGGTAGAAAATACTACTATGGGATGGATAAGCAGTATGCTTTCCTCCAGAGAAGTCGTCTGCCAAAACAACGATAAAACTCTGCTTGCTGAGGTTACTACAGGCTGCCCACAACGGGGTGTACTTTCGCCTAATTGCTTCTCCGTTCAGGGATATGCCGACGATGTGGTAATAGTGGTCAAGGGTTTGTTTGAGGAAATACTACCAGATTTACTCGAACCACCACTAAAAATAGTTCAAGAATGGTGTAATGGGAACGGGTTCCGAGTCACCCATCCAAAGCGATCATCATGCCCTTCTCCAGGAAAAGAAATCCGACTGAACTCAGCCGTCCGATAAGATTCAACACCCCTCTATCAATTGGGAATTAAGTCAAATATATCGAAGTAATCCTCGACAGTAAACTTTACTGGCAAAAGCATGTCGAAGCGGCGACTGAAAAAGCTAGCACAGCCCTTTGGATATAGAAAAAATCGTAGGGAAAACCTGGAGTATGAAACCCTCCATTATGCTCTGGATTTACAGACCAATAGTTAGATCAACCCTAAGCAACGGTGCTGTAGTCTGGTGAAAGAGAGCCCTGACTACGGAGGGTAAGTCCGAGTTAGGCAAGGTACAGAGACTTATTACCACCGGTGAACTCCGATTTTGCATTAGCAGCGCTCTAGAGGTGTTACTACACCCAATTGATATTCACCTCGAAACCGAGGCAAAACTAGCACTGGCACGACTCGTTGCGAGCCTCATGCCTCCGCAACATCACTATTGCGAACATGCCTTCCGACCACCTTGTCAAGGAGATCTCATGTGGCCGCCGTTTTCAGGCTGAAACATGGAGCAAAGAGCAGTGGCCCTCTAAGTTCGCTAGGCTTCACCCGCAGACCATAGAATAGTCAGGAAGGTTCAGGAGCGGGTGTGCTTGGCCCAGCACATATGATATCTACACCTATGGGTCATGACACCATTCTTTTTTAGGCAGAATTGCACGCCCTAGCGCACGCCTCTGTTTACGTGCCAACTACGTAAGCAATCGAATACCGATTTTCTCAGATAGCCAAGCGGCTATTAAGTCACTCAAGCTAGGCGTAAATAATAGATTACCACTCTTCAGGGTTCCAGGCCTTATGGGCATCACAGGGAATAAACAGGCTGATGAGTGGGCACGCACAGCCGCAGCATCCCACTACTACGGACCACCTTTTTTAGCATCTCTACCTGTATAGTGAAGAGGCTAATCAAAGACCAGGAGCGACTTAAGGCATCGGAGCACTGGGACAGACTACCTGGGTTCAGGCAATCTAAACTGTTCATTGCAGGGTATTCCCATAAAAGAGCGACTAAGCTGCTTCAGCTAAGCAGAAATAAAGTACATGCTATCTGTGCGATTCTTAGAGGCCGCTCTTCCCTGAGATCACATTTGCGCACAATGAAGCTTTTGCAAGACGTGAGCTGTCGATTTTACGAAGAAGATGAAGAGACCTCAATACACGTCCTCTGCGAGTGTGATGCTCAGGGCCAACGCCGCTGGATACAATTTGGACTGGCCTATCCAGACATGGACGACAAAGCTTCGACTTCAATTAGCAACTTCAACTCCTTTCTTAGCATCGTCAGGCATAGTCCTGCCCACGTGCAACTGGGGCGATAGCACAATAGGCCATTGGCTTCAGTGCTGCAAACCCCCTCGGGTTCATGCCCCTCCACAATTTAATCTAATCTATAGTCATATGGAGCGATGATATACAGAAAATGTCAGCGTGGTGACGTAAGGAAGCATAAATGTAGCAAAATGTTGTAATGTTAATACTTAATGAAACCTGGCTGGGTCAACGAAACAGGCATAGTCACGTACGGCAAATGAGGAGATTAATATATCAAATACCCCATGATCGTTCAAGCTAAAAGCAAACAAGTGGAGAATTAATGTCAGTATCGCATAAAGCAAGTGGGTCGGATCCTATGATGGTAGTAGCCTAAGCAGGGCCTGAAAAACCCTAGCTCGGTGTTGGTGTCGCAAAACCCCATTCACACTAGCCGTGGTCTCAGCGCTACAACCTTAGTGTTCCGGGTGCGACAACATCATTACCAATCAAAGCAAGGCAAGGAAAATAATATCTCTCAAAGGTTCCTGCAGAGGAACCTAAAGGACGTTATGACCATACGGTCGCGGCTACAGCTGCAGCAAACTGCAGTCAAGCCAGGAACAACTTTTTTCATAAAATAGGCTGATAAGGCGTTAATGGTGCCGAAACCTGAATTTTTATTTCAGAGAAATTAAGTGTAAACTAACCTGAAATTTTTTTCAAATTTTGCCTATTTTTTTCGATTGCACGGCTCTGATTGCTACCAGCGCAGCGATTAAGCTGGTTTTTGTCAACTAACCGAAAATGTTCTTATGTTCTTCCATGTCTATTTTTTAATTACTTTTTATTCAATAAGCAATTATAGAACTCTTTTGTCGATATTATTACCTCCATATCCTTTCATCGGTGCATTGCATTTTGGCTATTTCATTTTCTCTACAAAACTTCGACATAAGCACGCTCACAGGGATACCAATATGAAATTCCCCGGACAGGAAAGGACAGTGTGACTTAAAAGAAAAAAAAAACAACTTTTCCCCCAGTATCTTGTCGAGACTTTGAACTGTACAACAATTCTGCCATTATAAAAGATAATACAAACAGAGCGAAATGTACAAAAAACGAGACCGAGGCTAATTTCGGGCGCGGCCGAAATTTGAATACCCTTCACTCTCCTCGGGCTAAAAGTTTTTTTTTGGGCGAACATATGACTTGTGTTCAATCCTTCCCCATTCTTTTCCTTCTGTGGCGTCGATAAAACAATATTTGTGTGTTTTTGGTTAAGTGGGAAAATGAAAATATTTACTCCGAAAACTTTATTGGGGGGATGCGGGAGCATGGTCCCATAGTATGTTTCCATTCGTTTTTTTTTTGTTTTCATTTTACACATGTCTTATGGCATCAATAGAGATGCACTTTTACGAGTTTTGGTTGAAAGTGATGCAGAAATAAAAAAGTTGTTCGTAGAAGAACTCAATTTGGGGGGTTGGGTTTGTATGACAGCCCCATGACCTCATTGTCCGATTCCATTCATTTTTACATATGTTTTGTGGCATCAATTGAAATGCACTTTTATGAGGTTTGATTGAAATTGGTGCACAAATCAAAAAAATTTTCTTAGAAAAACTCAATTTGGGGGGTTGGGTTTGTATGACAGCCCCATGACCCCACAGTCCTATTCCAACCATTCTTACATATGTTTTGTGGCATCAATAGAAACACATTTGTATGAAATTTGGTTGAAATTGGTGCACAAATGAAAAAGTTTTTCTTAGAAGAACCTAATTTGGGGGGTTTAGTTTGTATGGGAGCCCCATGACCCCATAGTCCGATTTGATCCATTCTTACATATGTTTTGTCTTATCAATAGAAACACATTTGTGTGAAATTTGGTTGAAATTGGTGCACGCATGAAAAAGTTTTTCTTAGAAAAACCAAATTGGGGGGGTTAGGTTTGTATGGCAGCCCCATGACCCCACGGTCCGATTTTAGCGATTCAAACATACAAACTGCCTGCAATAAAAAGAAGCATGTGTGCAAAATTTCAGCTCGATAGCTTTTAAACTGGCCGAGTAAAACGCGTAGCAACAGACGGACAGACGGACAGACGGACAGACGGACAGACGGACAGACGGACAGACGGACAGACGGACAGACGGACAGACAGACAGACGGACATCGCCCAATCGACTCAGCTCGTCATGCTGATCATATATATACATATTTTATATGGTCGGAGATGCTTCCTTCAATGCGTTACAAACTTCATGACAAAGTTAATATACCCTTTACTCTACGAGTGAAGGGTATAAAAATGAAAAGCCGGATAAACAGAAGAACCAATGAGATAAAGTTCATTTCCTTAAATTGAGAGTTGGTCAAATAAAACAACAAGCAGAAGGAACAAAAAAAATTAAAACGAACCGAATGCAGCAGTACACAGTCTTGAGTCCTGCATATGCTGTTGATTGTAGCGCAATGATATTGTTGGATGACTATGCGATTCCCCGCTGACTGACTTTGTACCTTAAATGGGAAGGAGTCTGAGAGTCTGTTGCATCGGAGTGCGGTGCCTGGGTTCCACCAGAAAGATGAATGGGAAGAAACACAGAGGATGCAGTAAAAACATTCGCTCAGTGGCTAATTAAAAAGCTTTGTAAAATGGTCTTGATATGGAACACTGTTTTTTTCGTCTCTAGATATTTTCCCCCATGATGCTGCGAAAAATGTCGAACAGTTTTTTCACAGTAGACATTTACCTTTAGTATAGGAACGGAACGGCATACAGCGTAGAAAATCCAGGATAACTAAGTTTCAGTAAATTGCTGAAGTATTTTGTTTGCACTTCAAGCTTTAACAAATTAAAATTAATGTCAATTATCCTTATCATTAAAGCATTGCTCTTATTAGATTAAACGAAAAGCTTTAAACAGTATCTTGGCCCAACATAGTCTGAAATTTATCCTTGAAAAAATATGAGGACGAAATGTGTCATTATAGCAACAAAAATTATTTGTTTTGTGTTGCCCTTATTATGTGGGGTAGCCCTAGCAACAAATGGAACACACACACTTATATAAAGAGTATGACTCTATTAAAAGTCCAATAACTGCAATAAGGGATATCCGACAAGACTGCCCCACTCTCAGAACAAGACTAGGGAATAGCGATGTACATATTCTCATTCTCGGAGTACAGTTTGTGTTTTGTTCAAAAACTCGTTGTGCCGGAAAACGAGCAAAGTTGTTGTCGTCAATGACATCATAATGAGAAGATTCCTTGATGCCAAAACAAATGCCAACATATAATAGGTTTGACAGTCTCCTCCTCTTTCAAGAGTGGTATATAGCTACGTTACGATATGCTCTCTATGACAACCAATGTTGCTGCTACTGCTGCTGCATATGCCTTCAATGATGATTACTCTTGGTTAACCACTTTGGCATGGAATTATTTTCCGAAAAAAAAACCACGAAGAGAACAACCAGCCGAGGGTGATATTTTTAAACAAAACATCCGAAATTAGATCGTTAGCCTGTGTCACGGATAGAAAAAAACTAGTACTCAAAATTGTATAGGACTTTGCGGTGAATACAAATTAGGCTAAAGTTTGTTTTTCGGTTGATTTTTTGTTGGGGGTTTTCAGAGTGTTATTGCATTGAAGTGTGTTGTAAAAAAAAACAGCATTTGGGGAATTTCTTAATTTTCCGGCCAATTAATAGTTGTGGTATAGAACCAATTTGTGACAAGAATTGGAAGAATGTGAAAAGTTGAATTTAAATAGACGATCGATATAATTCATTCGATTTTATACTTTATGTATCACTTGTTGCTATAGGAAATTAATGCTGTAGTAGACTAATTTAATTAAGGACTTCACACAGATAAAAGAAGACTCACGACAAGTAACTTGTACACTATTTATATCAGCAGAAATTAGGTCGGTAATTTATACAAATCAATCGTTTTTACTTAACAGTTAACATACCCTGCGATAACCATTGAACAATGGTTTATAGTTTTGTGAGTATCCAACAATATAAAATGACTCACCTGAAATGAAAAGAAAATTGTAATAATATTTTAGAATATTGCTGAATATAGAATTTAGTAAAAGTAAAACCTATATTAAACATTTTCGAATTGACTTAAATATTGTAAAAAACTAAAAAATATACCGTTAGATTTGTACTTATCCAAGTACTATCTTGCTCGTTGGTACCAATGTTGACGTTTTTTTCTCTCCCTTTTTATCTAAACCAGTAAATCTATCTACGCTCGGTAAGTAATTTCAATATAATTCACACAACAATTTTCACTTGACTGAAAGGAAAAAACAAAACTGACCACATTTATATACCCCCACCCAAATCGAATACCTTTTTTTAACGTCGCCGTATTTTCGCTACTATAACACCGTATGCCTGCACAATATATATTTTCATTTTCACCAACCCTATTTCTATTTAGTTTTGTCCAAAAGAATAAATAGATACACGATAGTCGGTCGTTATAGTAAATTGGATATTCTATGCATACATATAATGTGTTCACGCGCGCCATTGTTGATGACACATTCGAGGGTCGAGTCAAGTGTTGAATCCATGAGAATAGCCTCCCCCCCCCCCCCATCTTGGATTAGAAGGAAAAACGGAATAAACAAAGTTCTATAAAGAAACGAAACGACCTTATACGAGTAGACGTATGTATGTATAGTTTTTCTAATTCTGTGTCAACCTAGCTGATAGCTGTCTAACCACCCACGTATTACAGCAGTTACAGCCTAAGCTTGAAAGCTATGTGAAAACGCGGCGAAAAGCCTACGTATCGCAATGATTTAGGTGTAAACCTGCGAAAAAGATAAACACCGAAGGTGTTAGTTTGTCGGCACATTTTTGTAGTGTTTAGTAAAATAGGTTCGAGTAGAGATTCACTGCGGTTCTTTTATTTATGTCGTTTTTGCTCAACTGTTGCACGAAACCAAAATCTGACAACATAAGTTTTTGTCGTATTATATGAACACAAAGAACCCATGGACAAGTAAATTACACCTTTATGAAAAAGTAACTTTGGGAACCTAGCAGTAGGTTTTTTAGCAGACTCATCATTAAAGTTTCATGTTTTATTTTCGCAGGTTTAACGGACGAAACGAAAATTTATCAGGACCAAAGAAGAAAAAGAGAAGCGAAAATTTCCACTAAAAAACCAGTAAATCACGCAACGCTTGTCACTTAGATTTACGTTTTTCTCCCTAAACTTTGACCTCAATGAACAAGGAACAGAAAACTGCAAACCGTTTTCGAAACTTTTAATAACTTTTGAATCTCTCATATTAACCACTTTCAACCAATGAAATAAATTATAGGATTTTGATCTTATATCCCGGCAAATGTTTTGATGAAAAATATTGCTATCAGGCAACCCATCGTTAAATTTTCCTGATATTTCCGAATGTTGGCAACCTAGATATTACCAAATGTCCCACCAATTCAGAAACCTATTATCCTTACGATGGTAGTGGCTGACTTATCAGTAGGCTGAGTAGGCTTGAGCTTACGGCGGCAAATTTTAGGATGCGCCAAAGCAAAGGATTTGGACAATAGTATGATTTGTTTTATCGAAAATGCCAAATTAGTTCACGGTTATCGCGTTCTATAGCGTTTTTGTGATATTCATCGCCAATCAAGGCTGGTGTATAATTATAATTTATTAAATACAAAGAATTCACCCCATTAATAATAATAATAATATAATATTATTTTCATACTTTTTCCGAAATTCTATATATTAAAATCAAGAGATGAAGCATATAAAAAACTATAAAAACTTGAGACAGTTCAGTTTCGTGGAGATTTTCCCGAGAAAGACATCCTGGATGTCAGAGTGAAGCGAAATCTTTTTTTTTTGGTTTTCTGATCCTTCAGCAACTACGGATTTGGAAGTTTTTCTTCATTTATTTATATTTAGTTATCTCATTACATTTATAAAGTTACGAATTTCACTGCAATTGAAAATTTCAGTAAGTTAGTTTTACTTAAAGAAGGCAAAATACATAGATGGCATTAAAAGAGTGTCATCCCGAAATTCTCAAATCTTGTTCAAATGGATGCCGTTTGAGAAAAACACACTTAAAAAAGCTTTCGCAGCTTTGTAGGTTTACCAAGTCCAAATACCGTTATGAAATGATTCTTAGAAATGAACACAAATAATCCATTTAAAAGTTTCAAGTGCCAATAACCGTATCTTGGAAGCGACATTGATATTTCAAACTGGAACAATAACGGTTTATGCGAAATTGTAAATGTAAAAACCATAGACAAATTTTGGCTTAATAAGGAAATCCAACATTTAATTTTGAACAGCAAGCCGCATCATTCTCGATGATTATTAAATACGGTAAAAGTTATACGAATTCTCTGGTGATAGTGTATTCCTCGAAGAAATTATACAGTAAATGCGGGACACCAGGTATAGAAGCATTATGTACAGTTCTATAGATACGACAAATCATGTAGTTTGCCAATTTCTTTTTATTTACTTTTATATGGTCGTTTTAATAGAATATACGCACTGAAATGTTTCGAGCAAAAAGTTATTGCATAGCTCTGTGATAAATATTGAAACTCTCAGGACCCACGAATCGGAAAGCTCTCACGTATTTAAGTATGAAGGGTGAATTGAAAATTATTGGAACTAAATAAATCAAATTTTTCCTGAGTATTGACTCGCCCCACAAGAAGTTGAGGTAGCCTTCAATAATAATTTTTGGTACGAAATAGTGTTGTGCACATAAGATTCATAACTTGAATTGAAGGTAAGCCACGAATGCGTATCTTTAGCAATATACTATTAGAGCTTGGCGGTGAATAGCCAAACGTGTAAGTCGATGGTGTAGTTTCGCTGAAATCAAAGATTTTGGTTTGAGCTGAGTTATGTGAAAATAATTTTAATTTTCTTCGTAATTCACACAAATTTAAATTTAAATATGAAAAGCCAACACATTAAAGTAACTATTTTTGTCCACAGATTTTACAGTTAAAAATACCGTTTTAAAGTAATTGTCTGAAATTTCTATTCAAAATGCCATCTCCTTAAATCTTCGCCGTTTTCGTTTACTTCCACAAAAAAACTAATAATACGATAGAGGTAAATTTAAAGATTTTATATTGTTTGTTCGAACAAATTGTGCTATAAATTTCAAGAAAAACATGAAGGCTTACAACATTTTATACAGTTTTTCTTCGCTCTCAAAACATATTTTTTTTTAGTTTTTACGGTTTTTGAAACAATTTCAAAAGAAACTAAAAAATGACTATTTTCCCTCTCTTTTTAACATATTCTGAAACGAAAATTTGGAGGAAAAAAATCTGATACGTGCTTAGCGTCCAAAGGAAACGAAAGAAAAACATTCCTCACCACAAGTGTGTGCATGGCAAATAATTTATATCAGATAAGAGCGAATAACTTGTTGAAAGTCCGCAGTGAAATTAAATCTACTAGTACACTAGAAAGTACGCAAAAAAATACGCGAGTGCGCAAAAGTCTGGATATTTTCGACGAACGAGTGCCAACGATTGCCAAAGCTAAACCACATTAATCAAACTAGCCTAGACAGTGGAGCGGTTAAAATTTTGGTAAAAATTCACAGTAGGAAAAATTCATTATGTTCATCAGCAAAAGCGATTTCGCCACTCAACACCAAGACAAATTTTTAGCTGATGATCCTGCTGGATCAATATAAACGTTCAGTTCCATCGGATGCCATTTTGTTTGCGACATTTAAAAGTTTAGCTAACATTTTTAGGGTAAAAGGATGTATGGCTAACAAATGGTAAATATTTTAACAGATTCTGTTCTTGTTAACACTAAAACAAAATTTCTCGATTACTGAATGTTTTCTGACAACGCTCAATAATACCTTTCAAGCTATTGTGTATCTAGCGTACCCCTTCTGCAGACTTCAGCATTTTTTGATGGTAGAAGTTAAAATGTTCACATTTGGTAAACATGTACATAATTAGTTTTTATGATCGCTCCCTAAGTTAGAGTTCAAATGTTAGTGGATTCTTCTTTTGGTACCTCTCCTGGGTAGGAAACGGAAGGAATGTCGACGCGCCTTTCTCTTTGCAGAGATAGTTTGCCTTAAGTGGGAACTAATGAGGACAGCGCATTGAAGGTAGAAGTAACATTCAAAATAAGTAGCTTTTATTATTCTAGTCGGAGTAGGTAAACCATGAGTCAGCTAACACTAAAACAAAATACATATAGTAAAAAACTAGCGATGAGAACATATTTTGGGCGAACTCTTCCAAATGAGTCTCCAGGAAGAATCAAACACAACTCGGATGCTCTCAGATGCATTTTCGCTTCATATACCAATTGATACCCGATTAAAACTATTTATTCCATCAATCACCAATAAGAAAAATTCCCTTTAGCTTTTCGACATAATTTCTAAAATTGTCTTCACTAGTCCAGACAATTTATTTGAAGGAATTCTTTTTTTTTCAGTTAATGGATTTTCAAAACAAGTAACCATACGTCCGTCCATATTTTGAAGTCCTCCCCATAAACATCAGCTGGCCATTAAATTGCCTTAGATGACCACTCATGTAGGGTTCCATGCCATGCCCTACACTCGGGCCTCTAAGCAATTCCAATAATGGCATTATGTTGGTAGAATTTTTATGATGTATTTATTGAAGCACTTCAATATAATTTCATTGGCGATATATCTATAAATATATGTGTACATTGAAATATACTAGTATATTGTGGATATAAATATAAGCACATATTTTGTTGTGGCGACTCCATGCTGTTTTTTTCTCACCGTTGGCTGGCCATTCTCTTGGGGATGTTTCAACTTTTATTTCAATTACGAAAACTGACGAGAAAATTATGGCTATGAGAAGCGTGGAAAGATTTTCAAAGTGATTGGTTGGAAGTTTTTTTTAGGAGAGTTGTCAATCATTTGGGCGTTTTTCAACGTAAGTATGACATCTCGCATTACGACGATGTGGCGTTCCGTGGGTTTTAAAAAGGCAGATTGAAGTACAGAAAAATCGATTGGATTATGTTGATTTGCACGAACTGTTAGCAATAAGTTGACATTTTATAGGAAAATTTAAGACATAACAGCGAGGCACGTACAAAGTAAATGTTTTAATGTGAATGCATAGGTAAATCTAACAATTAGACTGGAATTTTATCGTAACAAAATAAATTTACGATTTTAAATACTGCATTTGTTTGAAAAAAAAGATGTCGCCTCCACAAAAATGGTAGAATCCAGCGCTTATTTTTCTCGAACGCGAGGGAATCGGAATGAATTAATCCAAATCTTTCTACTCTAAATTTGTACTTAGTTCAAACGTTGCAATGGTTTCCTCCAACACTTTTGCAGTATTTCTGTTATCACAGTAAGAAGATTGTTTTAGGACACACTGTTAAAGGATTTCCTTATTGAGAAGATGCCAAAATAGTCTTTACCATTTACAAAATTATGACGGATTTTATGTTTTTTTTTTTTTTGTAAATATGTACTCGTATAATATCAAACATGTGCATTATTGCCAAAATCAAAATCCATGTGAATATAAGCACACCAATTTACAATTCTATGCAATTTACAATTCTATGTATTGCACCTATCAAGGCCCTCCAAAAATCCCAATCGATCCACCCACGTGCAAACAAAATCTATCTTCGTCATAAGATCAAATCACCTGACAGTGATCCACGCCAATTCAATACAAGATTTTCATACATTTTGCTAGTGGTCCTAACGTGCATTTCGATTTTATATCACTTTGTTGTACATGTCACAGACAAAATCCGCTGTCGCAGAACACGAACAAACGAACGAAAAAAAGACATCTTATACAATTTACCCGGCAACTATAACGTATCCTCCGCACTTACGAAACTACATCCGATTTAACTTTCGTTACATATGCTTAGCACTACGTCATGGCTTCTTATTCCAACATGTCCTTTTCTCTCTATGTTGTAGACGACGAAATTGAAGAAAGTCCTAGAAAATGTACTATATGTACTCGTATGTGTATGCATATAAAATGCAATTCAAAAGTTGAAAACGAAATCCGTATTGCTATCAATCTTTTCCTTCGGTAAAGATACCATACACGTAGAGCATCCACTCCCACACTGCATACACACTCGTAATACAATTCTTTACGTTCTGCGGAAAATTGAAAATCAAAGCATCAAAAAGTAAGAAATGTCCGTTGTGTAAGGACAACAACATACAACATCTTGTTGTATATTCCGTACAATAATACACAACTAAAAGTGGAGTTCCGCAAGGGTCGCATCCACCACCGCCACCCATCCAGCCATCATCAACCCTTTCTCTTCTGCTTGCTTATCAACAAAGCTCAATCTTTTATAGTGTTGTTTATATGGCTTCGTTGTCACTTTTCGCTTTCGCATACAACGAATATTGTAGTAGACGCGGGTAAATTGTCTGCCTGTGCGACAACAACGACGAGGACGATGTTCGTTTGCCGTGAAAACGTGACATGAAAAGTAACAATTCTTTCATTGCTTTAGTCGAAGAATATTTTCTCCAAGGAGATGGTTGGGTGGGAATCAAAGAAGATTGTAAAAAGTGTGTGTTTTTCAGAGTTTTCCAGACAATGGACGATGTAACCTGCAGGGACGCGAGCGAAAAATGTCAAAGTTCAAATTAAGTAAGGTTACAGGGTTAGGTACACAGAATGCAGAATGCACTCAATATGCTTCATGCTGGTAGCTTGTTTTTATAAGTCAGAATTTTCAGCCGTCGTATATTATGTATAGTAAAGTGTATATGTAAATTGTGTGTAAATCGTAAGTCAAAATTCAATTGCCCAGCCAGCATCGGCGTCCTATACCGTGAACATAGCCACAAATAAGCTTTACTTCATGAATCACGAATCGCCAATATGTACGCATTGAAAGTAAGATACATGATGGTCAGCTAGGAATGTCGACGGATCATGCATATAGGAAATATAATGGTTTTCTCCTCAAGTGTGATTTTTGTTGCTGGGGTGATTAGAATCAAGAATAAAACATGATCATTCGTATAGTCTGGCTGGAGTAGTGGTTAGGGCGCGCACCTTCGGTGCATAGGGTTATGAGTTCCAGACTCACCGTATCACGTGTTTTTTTATACCCTTCACTCGTAGAGTAAAGGGTATATTAACTTTGTCATGAAGTTTGTAACGCATTGAAGGAAGCATCTCCGACCATATAAAATATGTATATATATGATCAGCATGACGAGCTGAGTCGATTGGGCGATGTCCGTCTGTCTGTCTGTCCGTCTGTCCGTCTGTCCGTCTGTTGCTACGCGTTTTACTCGGCCAGTTTAAAAGCTATCGAGCTGAAATTTTGCACACATGCTTCTTTTCATTGCAGGCAGTTTGTATGTTTGAATCGCTAAAATCGGACCATGGGGTCATGGGGCTGCCATACAAACCTAACCCCCCAAATTAGGTTCTTCTAAGAAAAACTTTTTTATTTGTGTACCAATTTCAACCAAATTTCACACAAATGCGTTCCTATTGATAGCACAAAAGATATGTAAGAATGGATCAAATCGGACCATGGGGTCATGGGGCTGCCATACAAACCTAATCCCCCAAATTAAGTTCTTCTAAGAAAAACTTTTTTATTTGTGCACAAATTTGAACCAAATTTCGCACAAATGTGTTTCTGTTCATAACACAAAACATATGTAAGAATGGACCAAATCAGACCATGGGGTCATGGGGCTGCAATACAAACCTAACCCCCCAATTTAAGTTCTTCTAAGAAAAACTTTTTTATTTGTGGATCTATTTCAACCAAATTTCCCACAAATGTGTCTTTATTGACAACACAAAACCCATGTAAGAATGGATAAAATCGGACCATGGGATCATGGGGCTGCCATACAAACCTAACCCCCCAAATTAGGTTCTTCTAAGAAAAACTTTTTTATTTGTGCACCAATTTCAACCAAATTCCACACAAATGTGTTTCTATTGACGACTCAAAACATATGTAATAATGAATCAATCGGACCATGGGGTCATGGGACTACCATGCACCCCCCCCCCCCCCCCCCCCTTTGTTGGTTCTCCTAAGAAACATTTTTTATACCAATTTCACATAACCTTGAATTAATGTGTCTTTATCAAAGCAACAAAAAAGGTCCAAGCTAATGGAAAAGTACTATGGGGCCATGCTACCGCATCGCCCAATAAAATTTTCTGATTAAATATATTTATTTGCCCATTCCAACAAATATTGTTTTATCGGCGCCACGGAACTTATGTAAAAACGGAAGGCAAAGAACGCAGGGGGAGGATTTAACACATGTCATAGGTACGCCCGAAAAAAACTTGAAGCCCGTGGGGAGTGAAGGGTATCCAAATTTCGGCCGCGCCCGAAATTAGCCTCGGTCTCGTTTTTTTAATTATTCATTGATGCATTGAATATATATGATTCACACTTTTTATTTGTTCAAATTTCTTCGTTTTTCTTTGGCGTGCGGGACGCTCCCGCGTCCCTAGATGTACTTAGCTATTACATAATTTTTACGAATAACTATTTTATAATGTTTATCCGTAATAAGGCGCAAATGCGTATACAGATGAAATAGGCGGACATCGTCATATACTGCTTGTATGAAAACGTGATGAATGAATAAGGTATATGTGCTTACGCGTGGTGCATGATATAAAGATTGCCAAGGTGTTAAATGCTGGCTGGGTGATTGCTGATTTACGTCATTTTAAAATGGTGCTTATTCAAGCAAAGAATTTAACGGGAATGATATTTAAACTAAAACTTTATTACATAAAAAAAGTTCAGTAACTTAGTACTATGTTTAATAAATGTTGTGTTTTGGTGGTGGCAACGAACATGGACCATATATACCATTTCGTTTCGGAAAATATTTAAAGTAACGGTGCAGGACCAGTAAAATAAATTGAAAATTCGACTGTATGAAGGGCTCCGGTTTGATTTTGAATAAAAGAAATTTGAAAAGCGTTAAGCCACTGCTGAGATAAAATATACTCCAACTTTACCAGTACCGATTTTCATAAATTTTTAAAAAGGTTATATTATTGTATAGAAATATTTTTGTAATGGTTTCAAAAAATTATGTAATAAAAAAAATTATTGTAAGAAAATGTTTTTGTTATACATTTTCAGAGATACTCGTATGTAATTTATTTTTAAAAGGTTGAATCAATCGCGGCAAATCTCTATACCATAACAAACACAAAAATCTAAACATCCCAGTAACAGTTAAAAATGAGTAGAACATTTTCAATCCGGTATTTTGTTGCATTTTGACGCAAAGGAAATTGAACATTGTTACCAATAACCCGGTAATAGTAATTGATAATTGTAATCGAATATCAGATATCATTTACGAATTGACACCAATTTTCTAGTTGAACAATCGTAATCATTTAAATAAAATAATTAAAATTCGTCTTTAAGTTTCTATTAAAGCAAGGCATCATCACAACATTTCTATTCCAAACAATTTCCACTACACATTTAAAAACTTCACCCCTATCAAACAACCATCCAAAGAACACCAAATTAATGGCAAATATAACTACCAAATTTAGCATCGGAACGACCAATTCCAACGAAATTCGCCGAAACGTAAATGTGTATAGTCCCCGTCATTATATTCCTTTTTGGTTCGGGTACAGTGTTACACGAAAGATATCTTAATTCACACAGCCATTTCTTAGTACACCCTTGATAGTACTTAAATTTTTGCCAGGAGTAAAGAACTCTCAAACGTATGTGTGCACTTGTTCTTATTATGCCCATAATTTTAGCATCTTCTACTAGACTCTCGTATAGTCTTCACTCATTTCACCCGACATTACTCCACCTTTCCTATGGATGGTATATCCTAGCATTTCTATATAGAGTATGTATATGTTATCAGAGTGCATGTTGAAATAAGATAATGGTGAAAAATCTTAAAGACGTCTTGTAGTGTAATAATAATAAATTAAATTAACGACAATATGGCGGGTATGAGAGTGCTGGTGTCGGTCGCGGTAAATGCCGGTTCGGAGGGAATGGTGGAAATGTCTAGTGTCGAAGAGGAGGATTTGTACGGAGGTAGTAGGTAATAGGAAAATATTGCGAATGAGACAAATGCGAACTTCACTAATAAGGAATTGTCCGTAATCTTAAATCCATTGGGGCATTTGGTGACTCAGTGGTAGAGATGTCACTCTATCTCCGGGTTGCCGGAGCATGGGTTCGAATCCCACTGTGACCATGGATGTTTGTGTTGTCCCCCTCTCGATCCCTTACCATAATTAGACCTTACATGTGTCGCTGGCCTTACATTCGACTAGATACACTAAGTAAGCGATCAGAGGACAACGATCAAATTTCATTAGGGCTATAGGCGAATGGGAAGAAATGCTTCGTGACACAAATTTAATATTTGAATTATAATAGTAAAGTTTACTAAAAATTGTGAATTTTTATCCCGTAGTTTTCGGAAAAATGTAGTCTGGCTGGTCTAGCGGTTGGTGCGCGCACCTTCGGTGCACAGGGTCATGAGTTCGAATCTCACCGTGTTCCATGGTGTTTTTCGAACTCACGAGCTTGTGACGGACTATAATCTCACTCAGATGTTAAACGAGTACCCATTTATGGGGATAAATAACACTGCTGAGCGTGATGCTGATCTCATTACCTCAAAGCAGATAAGATTTTGGAAATAGGATGTCACTAACACATCCTGCGGCCTTAGTCCAATGTTGGATTGTCGCGCCTGTTATTTATTTATTTTTTTAGTTTTCGGAAGAAATTGAACAAATTCCTAACGAATCCGTGCAGGTCATTTTTCGTGACTATAGCTATAATGGCAAAGTTTACTGAAGGGTCGTCTATGACGAATTCGTAGTTTCTGCGGCTCCGAACTGAATGTCAGCGGATCCTTATGATATATGCCCTCCAAGGGAGGTAAGGATGTTAAAAGATATAAATGGACAGTTTTGGAAAGTTTTGGAAATTTGCAGCTCGTACGTCTCTTAACAAAATATACCATAACGATACATTTAATCCTCAGAAGAAACAAGAGAATTTTTTTTTTTCAGGATTTCTCGTGAATCGTTATAAAGGTAATGTAAGTTCAAAGGGAGTCTATAATAAATTCATATCTTCTATGTTCCCAATGAAATGACAAAAGTTTCCTCCTACGCGTATCCCCAAAATTAAGCTACGATGGGTAAAACTTGTAAATTTCCGGGAAGAATTTTCCGTAAATCTTCTCTAAAACGGTACATTTACCGAAAAAGTCGTATTTGCGTACGTTGCGTACGTATTTGAAGCTTCTATGAAGCAAAAAAGTACACGTCTCCGCGCAAGGAATTTACACTTGATCATACATGTAAAACCATATTTTTGGAACTACCGGTATAACGGTACATCTTATGGGAAAATAGATTGTAACAAAAAATATTTATTTTCTATAAGGTTTTTTTTTTAAAGTGACTCCCAACTAAAATGCCAAATCTCCAATAGTGCGTGTTCCCAATATGTTCCCGGCAAACAATGAAAGGGACATGTTTTTGGAAAAGAGTTTTAGATTTTTTCTATAACAACCGAACATTGGACCTAGGCCGCAGATGTGTTATAGGTGCATTCCATTTACAGGATCTTGACGACATTTATTTGTATAGAGATGCTGAGATCGATAGGATGCACTTTCGAGTTTTTTTATCCCCAGAATTGTGTAGATACTTCTTTAACATTTGAATGATACATTTCAGAGACCGTTATATTCGAAAACCATAATAAAGAGTAGTGGGTTTTGAACCTGCGCTTCGAAGCCAAGAGCACTAAAAAGTAGGGATGGGCTATACAGTTTCAACTTGATACTTTGTAACTGATACTTTTGAATACCTGATACAGGAAACTGATACAAATCAAATGTACCTGATACTTTTTGTATCAATACGATTATCGTTCAGTCAAATGTTGTTTTTTCCCCTCGTTGCTGCGTTATCCATCAAAATTTAACTTACACATTTACACTTACCAAAACACATTAGCTACTTATACATATCAAAATATTAATTCATTTCATTTCTCTACTATATCTACTATACTAACTATAAAACGCATGTTATCCTAATTTATATACATATACATACCACCAAAAAGTATTATAAGAATCCACTGCGTCCTACAATTTTATCACAAAGAAAGAAAACCTGCACCTAAATATACGCAAAAGCAAAATTCAACTGTCTGGATAAATTCTCACTTTATGCATGCATTAAAGAGCATGAACTAAAACAAAATAACACACTAGCCAATACCGATTTTTCAATCTAGTTCTATAAATTCATACAAGCTTCATTACAACTTCATACAAATAGTTCTACATACTACTACATTTATCTCAAATACCACTATCCATAAAATACTGATATCAACATCAAGTGCCAAAAGCCCAAAATATCAATCATCAATGTACTTATACTCGTATCAATATCAAGTAGCAGAGTATCAACTGCTCCAATGTACTAATCAAGGAGCAGAGTATCAACTTGGTTCAATGTACTAATATCAACATCGAGTAGCAGAGTATCAGTTTGGCTCAACATGGTTCAATATCAAGTAGAAAAGTATCAACTTGGTTCAATATCAAGTAGCAGAGTATCAACCTGGTTCAATATCAAGTAGAAAAGTATCAACTTGGTTCAATATCAAGTAGCAGAGTATCAACCTGGTTCAATATCAAGTAGAAAAGTATCAACTTGGTTCAATATCAAGTAGCAGAGTATCAACCTGGTTCAATATCAAGTAGAAAAGTATCAACATGGTTCAATATCAAGTAGCAGAGTATCAGTTTGGATCAACATGGTTCAATATCAAGTAGAAAAGTATCAACTTGGCTCAATATCAAGTGGAAGAGTATCAACCTGGTTCAATATCAAGTAAGAGAGTATCAAATCATTCCAGTATGGTTCAATATCAAGTAGCAGAGAATCAATTTCCGTTTTCTGTTTCTTCGACTTGATAAGTCGAGAACTATTGACAAATAAAGACAAAACAGTGGAAGAAGCACATAGTACATTTTTTGTGTGAATTTTGGTTTTGCGATAATGAAGATGCCGGATCGAAGTGATCTAAGGATGATTAGTTCATTTTTCATTCAATTGCAAATATACGAGTAATGAAATCTGAAAAAAGAAATAAAGAAAGCATATACGAATGGTTTCTAAGTTTTTTTTTATTTGTTGTTAATAATGCAAAGTAACATAACATAATTCTGACTTAATAATAAAATTACATTCAAATTAACATTTAAAAGCGATGAAAAAGTATATTTTTTTTATTTTTTATTATATTTTAAAAACACTAGCATTTTTACTTTTTCGGATGATAACCTTGTTCGTCGGTCGTTCAAAATTATTCCAGTTTTTGAAAATACTCTTTCGCTTGGAACAGATGTTACCAATGGAAAACACTTTTTGCGGAAGACCTTTTGAAGGTACGGGAAATTGTACGATTCCTTTCGCCACCATTTTAGAGGATCTCCTTTAATTGGAATTATTGGTCTTTCCAAATATCGTTGAACTTCCGTAATCGCTCTTGATTGTTTAGTTCCGGCTGGTTTATATGATGCTGCCATTTCTTGAAATTGTTGCAAGTAAGATAGTGGTTGTGCAGCCGATTGAGCCTCGTTGCTATCGTCGGAATCCGTGATATCAACATTCATTGGATCCTCGCGCATTTCATGCAACACGAAACTAACCATAGATTGCTTGATGATTTCTGCTTTTTCGTCACGAATACCGATTGTTTTAAAACGAGGGTCTAAGAATCGGGAACTTGAAATGACGTCGTTGTCGTTTAAATTTCCTAGACGGATCTTGGTTTCATCAATTAAATGTTGAATGAGGATCTGGTTATTTCTTTCAAAGCTAGAATTACTTTCCATTTTATTGTAGCTCTCGATGATTCCGTCTACAATAATACCGATACCAGATCCGGTGATATAACTTTCGCCGCTCAAATCAGTAGTTAGCTGCTTCATCGGCTTAAGGATGGTTTGCAACTCGGCGATAACTCTCCATTCCTCCGTATTTAAAATACTTATATTCTTATCCAGAAGCGCAATTGTTGTTCTTAAGGATGTTTCTAATTCGACGAATCGTTGGATCATTTCAAACGTTGAGTTCCACCTTGTCGGAACGTCTTGCACTAGCTTTTTAGGTGTTTGGCCATTTTGTTTTTGAATTTCAATTAATTTTGCGTTCGACACACTGCTGTGTTTAAAATGCATAACGATGCTTCTTACCTTTTTAATTAAGGTAGATAAGGAATTGCTTCGTTCCAATGAATTTTTGACAATTAAATTAATGGAATGTGCGACGCATCGAAAATGATTCCATTTTAAGTCTTTCACGGCCTTTACTATGTTAGCGGCGTTATCCGTTACGCAGGCCAAAATTTTCGTCTCTATTCCCCATTCCATTGCAATTCGTTTTAGCTGCGTCGCCAAATTTTCGCTTGTATGATTTTCGGGGAATGAGAAACATTCGAGCACATTTGAAACTAACTCCAGCTTTGAATTGACGAAGTGCGACGTAACAGCCATAAAACTTTCGTTATTAGACGAGGTCCAACAATCCGTTGTTAAAGTCACAGAAACAACTTCGCCGCTTGAGTATATTGTTTTTAAGTTGTTCAACGTTTCCTCGTAAATGGCAGGAATAAGCGATTTGGATATCGTCTTTCGCGATGGTAAGCTATATGATGGATTCAGCTCTTCGCAAAACTGCCGGAACCCTTCGTCGTCTACAACGCTAAATGGCTGGAAGTCCTTATAGAAAAGGCGCAGTAGGCTCTCGTCGATTTTCCGCTTTTGTGGTGGTTGAACTTTTTTCAACATGAAGCTCGAAATTGAAGACTGAGATTCCGGATTTCTCTCCATTGTTGGTTGCGCCGATGATTGCTGGATAGAGGAACTAGTACTCGGCATGTTCCTTGAAGAAGGACCCGCCTCAATTTCAATGGCTGGGGTTGACTCCTGGGCTCTCACATTTTTAGCCGCCACAAGAGAAACTAGTGGATGCTTGCGCTCCAAATGTTTTTTTTAAATTTGTGGAGCTACCAGCTGCCAATTCGCTTTTGCATAAGCTGCAAACCGCGGATTTCCCGTTTTCCTTTACTGAAAAGTAATTCCACAGAACCGAATTTTTTTTGCTCATTTTGTACAGACAATACAATTGAAGCTGTTAAACTGATTTTTTTTCTTTCGTTCATACTTAATTTATGCAATGTATATTTATTTCCTCTTTAAAAGTTCTCAGTTTTTTGACATCATAACTAATTATATAGTTCGACATAATTAACCCTGGGGTCGTAAAACCAAATACTGAATGAGTGTTTTTTTTTTTTATTTTCATTGATACAAAAAGTATCAGGTAAAAGTATCAGGTAGGGCAATGTATCAGTATCAATTTGTACCTGATACAACTTTTTATTACTCTGACCCATCCCTACTAAAAAGTGCATCAAAGAGACGACTCATTTGTTTTTACTGAAATTTTTTGGTAGTCATGAATTACCACCAAGTGGCACAATTCCACCGAATTATCTTGACACTGGCAATTAACTGTTAGTTGGGATATTTAGTTCCTTCTAGGAGACGTGAGCCTAACTCTGGCATCGCACCAAATTTGAGAGAAGTAAGGAACATTAAGGACTAAAGTATCATCAAAATACTGTCTCATAAATTAAAGAATTGAATGCTACATCAAACATTTTTATTCCATATTATGCAAATCGACCTAATTGTAAAAACTTTCTGTTAGAAAAAAGTATACAGCCATTTGTACGTTTATTTACATCCTTCACGAAATTCCTTTAATGTTCAAACCACAAACGTAAAAATTTCAAATTTCATATTCGTACATATTTGTGCTATTATCCTTAACATCTACACACGCCCACCATACGAGTATACTGACGCAGGTGGGTGCTTTCTCTCGTATTCTTTTCTTTACAAAAGATTTTCAGTTTTTCATACCTCTTCGAGTTGATATATGCATAATATCAACAATTTTTTATATTTTGATATTCAGCACAAGTTCCATATGTCGAAGCGTTCTTTTTTTTCTTTCTATGTTGGGGCTCTGCCATCTTCTCGTGTCTCACGTTCATCATTCTTGCCTAGTGGTATTTTTCTTGCGACTAAATGAAATTCCAATGCC
This sequence comes from Microchrysa polita, assembly GCA_949715475.1. Taxonomy (NCBI): domain Eukaryota; kingdom Metazoa; phylum Arthropoda; class Insecta; order Diptera; family Stratiomyidae; genus Microchrysa; species Microchrysa polita. Next base: position 123,255,579 of record OX454415.1, on the reverse strand, counting down.
AAACACCCAACCCTCTTCTCTATACTCTGTGATCGGGTCTTTTTTCTTCCTGAAATGACTAGGCTTGTTTAACAATACCACGTCGCGTAGTTTCCTCGTCGTCATATAGTCATCGATTCGCCGAGGAGGATATTCTGTCGACTCTATACGAAAAGATGAGGAAGTTCTTACACCACGTACTACGGTTATTACTTCTGCATATATGTATGCATGAAAAAGAGCGTGCTCGCGAAGCAATAACGTTAGTACAAATGATGTCGAAATAAAAATTCATCGGCCCTGCTAAATGGGGCACTTCATCCTTTTTTTACCATTCTGTTTTATTTTTCTTTTTCTTTTTTCATTCGGGGTGTTGTATAGGTACTCGTACACCCACATTCACATATGTACGTTAAGTATGCAACCATATTCCATGTTATTGCGGAAGGGGAGTGTTGTGTAATGATTGTCTAGGAATGCATGTGCGAAAGGTGAAGGTGACGAATATAATGTACAATACTCTTCCTCTCTATAGGGATAATGCTTGTCGAAAGAATCTTCGAGGAGAGTTCTTTTGGTTATCCTTCTCATGCGGAACGCAGAGCATCGCGCTCCTCTGAATATGTGTGGCGTGTCATTGGAAAAAAATAAGGATCAAAATGCGTACGGGGATGGTAAATGACAGTAAAGAAATTGCCGGGGATGAAGCAAATAAAAGTAAATTACTTGCTTTAATGTGTAATGAATACGTACGAGAAATAGATGAGAGTCATATGAAGAAGAAAGTCAATTGGGCTTATTATTGACACGAGGACGACGTTTTTTATTTTTTATGGAAACACTTTGAGCTCGTGGTAATCTCGGTTTATTTTGTTCTCGAACATATGGGACTGACTGGTATTCCTATTGCATATTCCTATTGCATTCATGGTAATTCAGTGTGAACTTATTGTTTTTCTTAAGTATAATAGTTATAATTATAGAACACCACTCTCGTTTGTTTGGTTTCTTAGGTAAACACAATAAGTTGAAAAATAGTTTTTAATATTTTTTTTCCAAACAATTAACCAGTTTGAACTTATCCTAATCCTCATGCTTACTCTACTATTTAAAATTACCCAACAATTTTCATAACCCTCCTTCGTCTCTAGTAAATCCCTAAAAAGGCCCGACAACAAAATTGTCTGGATTACTTTGACATCTCTCTTGTGACCACCATCAAATTTTAAAGTAGACATAATCCAGGTTGGAAGCAGGTGCAAAAATGTGATTTTCATTCGCAATACTTTATTGCAATTATGTCATTCTACTCTAAAAGCAATAGCGATGGGATGCACTGTTTAAAAGTACATTAAGACTGTCTAGTCTAGCCATTATACAGTCGCTGTATATAGTCCTTTTTTACACCTTTCATTTTACGCTCTCAGACTGTATACTAACCGCATAAAAGGTTACATCTTTTCAGACGTTTTTACAAGACACACACATATACACTTTCAAAAAACTGCGAATTTTGGTTCGTTTTCTTCTTGAAATATCCCACAAATATACCCGGAGGGTGTTATAGCAACGGACAGAACAAAAACGAATACTTAATATCGTAAAGTTGACATCTGTCAACTTGTAGTGAAGCAGCACTTTCCGAGAGCTCAGAATAAATATTCGTTTTAAAGTTTATTATCTACATAAAAAATCTCGGAATACTGGTTAACATATCTGCGAAAGTGTTTTCGTCACTGTGAAACATAAAAATCCTTAATTATATCGGATTTAGTGCCACTAATTTGAAAATTGTGCGAAGTCGATTTTGGAGGTTAGAGCCGAAAATGAGCAATCTTGGAAATCTCGCACATAATGTGGAAACCGATCAGGATTTTAATGAACCCGAAACGCTAAACAACATTTGCTTCATTTGTGAGGAATCTGTGGATCCGAAATTGGCGGCAACCTGTGACAGCTGTTTTCGTGTTGTACATTACAAATGCGAAAACATCGGCCCCACCGAACAACGATGCTTGCAACTTAAAACAACTCGCCGATTAAAATTTTTCTGTTCGGAGTGTGAAGTTGGTCTACGTATTCTTCCAAAGATACTAAAAAGTGTGTCTGAACTCAAGGTGAAAGTCTCTGAACTGAACATGAAAATCGAGTCAAAGGCTAAGTCCGGTGATCAATTATTTAATATGGAACATATTATAAATGAACAATTAGACAGACAATATAGATCAAAAAATATAATCATTCATAATATCGATGAAGCAAAATGCAAAGACATACCATCAAGAATTAAACACGATCAAAACGCAGTAGAAGAAATATTGAAAATTATATCCGTCAACGAAATGGCCATCAAATCTCTAGTACGTCTCGGTAAGCCGAAAAATGACAAGCCCCGCCCCATCAGAGTGACTTTTGCGAACGCGGATACAGCTATCCAGGTGCTCCGCACGAAACATAAGTACTCCGGCAAAGCGACAATTTTTGGAGACAAAACTAAACAACAACGAGACTACATATTGCAACTCAAGAAACAAGTACGAGAGGAAAACGAAATCGAAGGTAACAACAAAACTATTAAATACATTAGAGGTGTGCCTACTGTCATTAACGTGAAGGAACGAACATCAAAAAACTAAATCGCCCAACACAACGCATGAAATTCTACTATCAGAATGTAAGAGGATTGCGAACCAAACTTAATCTTTTTCGTAATAATAATATTCAAGTAGATGATAGCGAAATTATAATATTGTCAGAGACTTGGCTTACGGAATCACATTTCAATAGTGAAATTGATCTCAACAATTATACAATCTACAGAAAGGATAGAGATAAAACTACAAGTCAATTTGAGCGGGGAGGTGGAGTGTTGATTGCAATTAAAAATTCATTGTTTAGTGTTCCCATACATTTAGAAAATAATAGTATTGAGCAATTGTTTGTTAAAGTCTATAATGGCCCTGATATTTTTATAATTGGGACAATCTATATACGGCCACGCTCTGATATTGAAGTTTATATACAGTTTTGCAATGAAGTCGAAAGATTACTTAATGTGATACCGAAAGCCAAGTTTGTAATAGCTGGTGATTTTAATTTGCCCGGAGTTAAGTGGGAGAACTTAGATTATGGAGTCACTTTTAAGCACAATGATGACATTTTAAGGTCAATTTATGAGAATGCCACTGTACTTTCAGATGATATGAGTTTTTTAAATTTTAATCAGTATAATACAATTGTAAACAGAAACGACCAAACATTAGACTTAATATTTGCAAATGAACCGGTTCAAAATATAATAGAAACAGTAGACCCTATTTTTCCATGCGATTCACATCATCCTGCTTTAACATGGTATATTAATGTAGAACCGAATGAAATTAAAACAATTAAGTACAATATGCCTTCTCGTAACTTTAAAAGAGCTAATTTCAATAAAATATCAGATTGCATTAAAAACACTAATTGGGATTACATTAAGAACTTAAATATGCAAGGGGCAATTCAATATTTTTATCGAGAAATTAATATGATTGTTTCTACGGAGGTACCCAAGGTCAATGTAAGAAATAGCAAATATCCGATATGGTTTTCAAAAGAATTAATAAGAGCTCTCATGAGAAAGAAAAAATCACATAATAAATATAAGAAAACTTTACTAGAAGCAGATTATACTATTTTCTCGAAAGCAAGAAAAACTTGCAAAATAATACAAAATGAAAATTATAAAAATTATTTATTATCTATTGAAAATAATATACAAAATAATATTAAATGTTTTTGGGATTATGTGAATTCAAAAAGGAAGAATGTAGGATTACCGATGGAAATCGAGTATAATAATGAAATTGGAATTGGAGGACAAGAAGTAGTTGACAAATTAGCTTCGTATTTTGAATCTGTATATACACCTGGAACTAATATCGTAACTAATCAGAATTTACAATTTACACAATACTTAGAAATAGACTTAAATATTACTATAGATGAAATTAAATCAAAGATAAACAAGTTAAAATGTACTAAGAGTTCGGGTCCGGATAATATTCCTAACATATTGCTTAAAAACTGTTCAGAGTCCATTGCAATTCCACTTTTTCAGTTGTTTAATAAATCAATCAAAGATGGTGTGTTTCCTGCTGAATGGAAAGAAAGTTACGTTACGCCTATATATAAATCAGGTAGCAAAACAGATGCAAAGAACTATAGACCTATTTGTATTATTAATGCAATTCCAAAGCTCTTTGAATCCATCATTATTGAAAAGCTAACCCCAGCCTTAAGCAAATTTATATGCCGTGAACAACATGGCTTCATTAGTGGTAAATCAACGGTGTCCAACTTACTAATTTATACGCAAAAAATACTTGAAACTGTTGAACAAGGGTTCCAAGTAGATGCAATATATACGGATTTTTGCAAAGCTTTCGATAAAGTACCTATAAATCGCCTTATAAATAAATTAGAGAAAGTAGGTCTCCACGACAACGTATTGAAATTCTTGTCAGATTATTTGAGTGATCGAAAACAATTTGTAAAATATAAAAGTTTTGTTTCTAGAGAAATTTCAGTATCATCTGGTATCCCCCAAGGATCTCATATTGGTCCATTATTATTTAATATATACATTAACGATATGCGTGAATCAATAAAATACTCTACTCCGTCATTTTTCGCGGATGATTGTAAGTTTTATAGAATTATTAAAAACCATGATGATGCTGAAAGCTTACAACAGGATTTACTAAATGTTTATTGTTGGTGTAATGATAACGGCATGGAACTAAATTTAAATAAATGTAAGATTATAAGTTTCTCTAAATCTAAGTTGAATAATATTGATTATTCTTACCAAATAAATGGATTGCCAATTGAAAAAGTAAATACCATACGTGATCTCGGTGTAGTACTAGATGAGCAACTTACTTTCAATAAACACATTGACTACATTGTAAACAAATCAAGAAGTATGCTTGGATTTATATTAAGGCAGAGCAAAGACTTTGAAAATATAAGTAGTTTAATAACACTCTATACAGCATTAGTGAAACCGACATTGATGTATGCTTCATCTGTGTGGACACCATTCTTTGGTGTACATATAAAAAGATTAGAAAGAGTACAACATAAATTTTTATCGTACGCAGCATATAAACTAGGCTTACAAAATCCGACCTGGACTCATAATTATGAAGAAATAGCTCGTATATGTAAAATTAGTTCATTGGAATCGTTTAGGAAGTATATGGATGTATGCTTTTTGCATGGTTTGTTCACGAATAAAGTAAATTGTCCTGAACTTAAATCAGAATTCGTATGTCAAGATATAAGCTATTTCCTAAGACCAAGAGGCATGTTTGTAATACCTTTTCACCGAACCTCATACGGTCAAAATACACCAGTGACAAGATTGTCTACTTTGGGAAATCTCCTTGACCCTAATATTTTTACAACTTCGGTACCCGTTTTTAAACGACATGCAAAAAATATATTTCTTCAAAACTTTTCTTAGCCATTTAAGTAATAATCTTAGTGTATTATAAAATAAACAACAAAATTACATAATTTATGAAAGCTTCACTACAATTAGCATTATACAATATTATAATTGGGTTTAAAAGCCTGTTTGATTAAAATGAATTAAATAAATAAATAAATAAATAAATAAATAAATTCGGATACGCGTCGCACAATAAATTGCCATTATATTCGTACAGAGTTCCAGACATGATTTCATGAAAATTGAATGTCGAAGAAATTATTTTTGAGGAGATTTTACGACAAAAGGGTTTTGTTGAGCTTTTTGGTCCTATTTTTGTGACGATTCTTACAATGTACACGTGATCCTGGCATTCTAAGGTATCGTTACTTTAAGGGTTATCGACTTGGTTTTCTTTCTTAAAATAAAATTTAAATATAGAATATCATGCCTTTTTAAAGACAGGGTTTTCTTGAAAGTTTTCCTGGAATGTTCTTTTTCTATGCAGTATATTCTTTTGAATTAATCCGTACGCAGAAGAAATCATTGGCGAGTACCAAGGCGGCTTTAGACCTGGTCGTTCGACGACAGATCAGCTTTTTACAGTGAAGCTTTTACTCCAGAAGTGCTGGGAATATAACATCGACGTATACCAAATATTTGTCGACTTCAAGCAGGCATACGACAGTATCGATCGAAGTGTACTGTACAACATTCTGCTGCATTTTGGTATACCGGCTAAGCTAGTGCGACTCATAAGGATGACGATGACTAATACCGTCTCGCAGGTCAGAGTTCAGAACAGACTCACTGACCTATTTGAAACTCGTACTGGACTCAAGCAAGGCGACGGGCTGGCGCCGACGCTCTTCAACCTGGCTCTGGAGTATGTGATTCGAGCCATGAATTTGGACAGCAGCGGAACGCTACTCATTAAATCGACTCAACTAGTAGCCTACGCCGACGACATCAACATCATGTCTCGAAGATTGGGTGATGCAGAAAGCCTTCTGCATAATCTCAATAACGCCGCCAAAGAAGTTGGACTACATATCAACGAGTCTAAAACCAAGGTCATGATGCAATCAAAAACTAGAACGCCAGTAAATTCAAGCATCACAGTGGGGGACCTCAATATAGAATATGTAGACAAATTCACTTACCTGGGTTGCAATTTGTCAAAAGACGCCAACGAAACAGATGAGATAAAGCGACGGATACAACTTGCTAATAAGTGTTACTTTGCGGTCCTCCAAATTATGAATTCGAAGCTGGTGCACAGGAACACGAAGCTCCACGTGTATAAAACCATCATCCGACCTGTGCTATGCTATGGCTGCGAGGCATGGACCCTAACCCAAAACTCTGAATACCTGTTGGACACATTCGAGCGAAAGGTCCTCCGAAGAATCTTCGGGGCCGTTCGTGAACGAGGTGAATGGCGCATCCGATACAACCTTGAGTTGTATCAGCTGTATGATGAGCTACAGGTGTCGAAGATCGTGAAATTGCAGCGATTGCAATGGGCGGGTCATGTACAAAGGATGAACGACGATCGCATGCCCAAAAAGGTGATGAACGCGCAACGAGTGGACGGAGCCAGATTGCGTGGACGACCGAGAGCCCGATGGGAGCATTCTGTATGTGAGGACGCCCACCAGATGCTAGGCTTTCGGAATTGGAGGACAAGGTCGCGTGACCGCGACAATTGGAGGTTTTCAATCCAGACGGCCAAGGCCCGACGTCGGGCTATCGTGCCATAAAGAAGAAGAATATTCTTTTGTATTGTATGGGTAAGCACAATGCAACAATTCAAAGTAGCATCTTTGGGTTGTTTTGTAAACAACTTTATATGTATTTTTGCAACAGGGGTAAATATATGGTTTTTAATCTGTAGTATTCAAAGATCTGATTAGTTGGGCCAGTTTCTTTTTTAAATTTACATAGATACTTTGTTTCGAAATTAGTGCAGGATTTGAACGAATTTCTACTAATGTTTGACTCTCTCCTTGCGTATGAATATGAGCGTATTAGTTTTGAGCTTTGCCATTAACGAATTCTGAGTGTTCTTTAATACAATATCATAGAGTATGGTACAGAAATATTGATTTATTGAAATATTGATGATGCATATTTCAAGAGACGCAAGAGCATCCAGCCAGCAAAAAAAAACCATATGTGAACAAGTACAATTATCGGACGAAACTAAGTTACCGATTGACAGGGCTACATGCTTTCGGCAAACTTACCGAACAAATTTTTATTTACCAATCTAGTGCATGAACACTTTAATCGGGAAATGCATTAAACAAACATTTTTTACCTGACATACTTAAGCGAAAATAAAACAGATTTTCGAATGTCGTAGAAAGACTTGTTTCTACTGCCTATCCCCATGTAACTTTTTTTTTCAATTCGGTACTCTGATTGATCAAAGAATCCGAAATCGCCATTTAGACCAGTGATTAGAATAAGAATAAATTATGGTTCAAAATCAACGAAATAATTCCTTCCCATTTCGTCCCCGAACCCTTCACGTGGACGATTTTGTGAGCAGAATTGGGGGAGGGAGGGGGGCAGCTCAGAGCCAGTGGAGATGTCCAAGGGTCCGGACACCTCCCAAAGTGATTCAAAAAGTCATTTAAATTTTAATAATAATAATAAGAAATACTAAATAGTGATCATGTGTATATTGGCTTCATTAGAGGTGGTGGCTATTAGCGTATGATCGAAATAGCGTTATACGGATATCAATATTAAAAAAAAAAAAACAACAGACAATCAGAGCCAACCAACACAAATTTGAGAGAAACATTCTGCAAATTTTCCCCTAAACGGTTATAGATAGTATATACACGCAAGCTTTGAGCTTTCAACTTTCGTCTGGATCGTTCCTGGGCGTTCTTGATGAATTTTTGTGAAATGTGATGAAGAATTCCTTAGTTGCAATCCGCTTCACGATCTTGAGCATTACTTCAAATGGCGGAATGAGATAAATTATTGCTTAACCGCACTTCGGTTACGTCCCTGCAAGAGACGGACAGATATGTTGCACCCATCGTACAAGAAATCTCTCATCTAACAATGAGCATAAGGAACTCAGCATCATGAAAATGATGTCCTGGCAACATTATTTTTGCAGTTGACAAGCCAATGAAGTGTCTCTCGAAAGTAGGATAACTGAACTGGTACAATAAAAATCAATGTAGCACCATATTTCCACTAACTTATTGATATCAATCTTAGGAGCTACAGTTAATCTGGAATTATGTCCTTCGGTGCATTAACATTCTCTATCGGATTTAAGCTGCATAGATCTACAATAGTGGTTGCTATGAGGCTTGGAGGCGATTTGCAACTGGTTTGAAGCTGTAATGACATTAAGTAAACGAAAACGGATTGAAATAACTTCCATACTTCCACAGTGATTTGATCGCGCTTATCAGCTTTAAAATATCAATTTGACTTTTTGCTAAAACCCCTCCCGAAATATTTTTCTGCGTACGCCCCTGCTCCCCTAGTGACAACTTACTAGACACATTTTATTTTAGTGCAATTCTTTAAAATCGAGTTGGCCTGTATTAGGCTCAAATGCACTTAAGGGTAGTTTTAAGGCGGAGGAGGGATGCAATAAATTTTTTGGAAGTGAAAAGATTTATTTCTGCCGTTTCAACAATTTATTGGATACTTTTGGTTATGACAAGATTAGTAAAATTTTAGCTTTTCATTTAAATATTTTTTATGTGGGTGAATCATATCTTGGAGTGTTTTTTTTAAGGAGTAACAGAGCACAGAGGCACGACACATTTTTTGAAAGTGCGGACATTTTAATAAAGCCTTGCGGCAATTTACTGGATATATGTATGTATTTTGTTTTTGGATATTTCTTAGAATTCGAGTTTTTAAGATAAAAGTTCGTGGGAAACACACTTAGGGGTAGTTAGGAGGAAGGGGGGCGTATAAAAAAAATTTAAGGTGAAAATATTCTTTCTACGCGCTGCACCAATTAATTGAATACATTTTGTTTTAGGGGGAGTCTTAAATTTGACGCTACTGCACGGCTGAAAATTTTGGTGTAATTTTTATATAAACATATATTCATACATTTCCATATAAAAACTATATCAAATCTACACCAACGGACCTTATAAAAAGTATAAGTGAACTATGTTAAAAATATAAGTATTCTGGGTAAAAAATTTACTCTTCAATAGTATAAAATTGATAAGCAAATTTATACAAACCGTTCGAAAAAATAAAAAATGTAATACGAGTGCAGTCGGCTTCGAATCCACAATCCTGTGATTTGTAGCCAAGCGCGCTGCTCGCTGAACCAGACAGACTACAAATCAATAGACTTCTAGGTTGAATGGGTTTCTTGCGTTGATAGTGTAGATTTGATAACATAGTAGGATTGATTCTACCCTTTTATGTTATAACAACATTCAAAAAAATTTATTCTATCCCGAATGGTGTAAAATGTATAATATGAAAAGGGTATTTGGATAGTTTTATTCTGTAGCGGATATAATTAATATAATTTTCGAATAAACTAAAATTATAAGTTGAAGAGGGTCAAATTTTATTCAAATTTTGGAATAGATAGGAGTTATATTATTTTATTTATAAAATTTACACCCGGTTTACACCAAAATTTACAACAGTGTGGGGTTTTAGTGCTAACTTGACTGTCAATTAGCACTACCATAGGGTGTTTTTTAATACGCACGCGACAAATTGTTTTCTTTTGCCATTGAATAACAACAAAATCGTGACATTTAATGCTCCAGCGATTGTCCAAATTTTAAAGAGCTAACTTGACAGACGAGGAGCTTCACTTAACTAAAATGGTTGAAAATGATAATACGAATCGCATTATTGGTTGTTCAATAGAAATATTTTCTATAGAATCGTTCAGTTCAGCCTCCCGCAATGTTTCGCATCAAGTATGTAACTTTTAGAAACCTGTACTAAAATTCAGAGTCAATTAATTATAGAGTGTATGAAGATCGGTGGCAGCGAGAACAACATGACAACGCCTTCAGCCGTTTCACGGGACGACTAAAAGAATGTTTTCTCCTTCATAAAAAACGTAATCGCATAGTGGACCGCGGGAAAACTATGCTGGACACCCCTGAGTTAGACTAACCGTCCGGTATATGCGGTAACGTAATAAACGTACATTTTTACCTAAAAAGTATGCTCTAGACATGTCCGGACGTCAATAAACTGTCCGGACATGGTCTGAATTTCCACCTCCACAATCAACGTTCAACAGTAGACCCAACCACTTGACCATCGTCAACCCTAGATACATCCTGGAGAAGTTCGCTCTCTGTAATCGCGGGTATGTTTCGCATGTCCCAGGTTGAGGAAACAAACTGGAAAGTGTATTTTGGAGCAGCACTGGACATTAGAGTCAGGGCGCTCTCTTTCTCTCATCATGATTGCCCTGTACGTCATTTCTTCAGGAATTCTCGAATCATTGCTATTTGAAACAGCCGCTGTGTTCTAAGTTTGTTGGAAATCACTATTTAAATATTCATATAAATGTGTTGATCATGTGTATGTATAATTCTATTTGCAGTTACTGTGGTTCACAATTGGACTATAGTACTGAGAATGACACTCCGCCGTCTTCTGGTCATTGCGCTGTAGTGTCTTTCCCTGCCTGACCTAGAAAAACTCGGGTTTACCATTGGCATGTCCTCAGTGAAGGGATGGCCCATCTCCAACAGGTATTTGACCTCTTCTTGTAGCAGATCTGTGTTAGACAAGAGTGGTGGTTTTCTTTTACTAGTTATCGTCTTTAGTACCACGACTTGATGGGGAAAAATGGCCCTTTCACTAGCAAGGATATAAAATCGTACAACCTCAATCCAGGAAAAATCGACAATTGACTATTCATTTTCCGATCTTCCAAGAATTTCCACTTTCAGTGTATCTGCCCTATTGTATTACAATTTCATTATTTTTGTCCCCGCATATATCCTGAACTTAAGTCACGTTTCTAACGAAAATACGAGGTCCCCCGCTGCATCCACCTCATCCCGTTTTCAACTCACCACACTAAAAACGGGTTTATTGAATTGAACCAACCTGAATATACAAAACTCCTGCCTGCATGCATGCATACAATTCACTTGGTATTTTTCTTCATCTTCCGCAATTCCATTTCGGTTGGCAGTTCACTAAAACCGCACCGCAGCCCACCGCAACTCAGGGTTCCATTGCGACATCCCCGCACCTATAATACAGTGCTTCCTACTAGTGTACAAGCATCTAGCTAGTAGCTACCACCACCCATCTCATGCATTTTCTATTGTTATCGTCTCTCCTAAAAAAGAACAGCGCAGCACTATAGTGTTTTCTATATAGAATCGAATTCAATGAATTTGTTCGTTGCATTTTCTTCAGTAGCGCAGGATAATAGGTACGAGAGTTGCGAGGGTGTTAACCGTATATTCGCCTGAGAGATCCGCTCTCTTAGCATATTCAAATAATCTCACATTCTCGTCGAGCTCTCGTGTACACACAAAGTGCAAAATTTCTAGCATTGTCCTTCGTCATTGTCGTTACACGTCAGTTCAATCGAACAAAATGGATTTTTCGTATTCAGCGGAAACAACGGAAATTCTTTCCTTTTTTTTTCTGTTTCTTTTTGTTTAGACATGTATGTACTACGCTTAGTGCTGGATAAGGATAAATACGAGAGACGACAACAACGAATTGGGAAGTGTTTGTGCTGTTGTGAGACTTTGGTGTCACCATTATTGACTCCGTAGTGCGAACAATAAGGAAATAGACGAAGACAATTCCAGGAAATGTTCAGTTCTGTTCGGGTCTCATTCCATTTGAGAAATTTTTTAAAAAGTTCACCGTATCCTGGTTGGGTACCCGACCCGCTTAATCGGGAGTGCTGCGAAGAAAAGACACTACATACAAGGATTGGAAGTCGAAAAACCATTATAGAGTATATAGTGGTACGGCATTTTTTTTTGTATAACTGTTTGGGGAGCAATATATGACCAGGAGTATCCCTGGACTTTTAAGTTCAAACCATACAGAGGTAGTAGCCTCTGCCTAAGATATTAGTATTACAGGTCACGTCTTAGAAGACCAATATATTCTCTGTGCATTTTTCTTATGTGTGCTGCGGAGATAAGGAAGCGTCCATCTAAGTCAGTTCCATTTCAGTTGCTTCCTGTATGTGCGCACATGTGGTAAAATAAATCGATTTTTTTCCTTAAGGTATGGAATCTTTTCTTATGGATCAGGAGTATGGGTATAATACCTACGAAGCGGAGACAAAAATTGAGGAATTTTATTATTACAACGACTTGTGCTATTCATAGCTTTCGAAACTCATACAGTAAAAAATTGAAATTGTCAGAGGAATTTTTGGGTTCCGAATTTGCGGTTCATCTACATACAAATTTATTGGGTCGTGGTATAAAGTACAACTTGACAAAATCTTAAAATCCATAAAAAAATCTAGTCATTGAAAATCTGCCTGTTTAGAAAAGACCTGATTAAAATGTATGTAGGGTAGCCTGGCCAACAGTGGATCATTTTTTGCTTGTTGCCCTGTTGTTGACAGTAGCGGCACATTAGGTATAAGATTATCATTACTTTACTAGATTATTGGCTTGGATTTAAGAAAGAGACTTTTCAAATAAAAGCTTTTTTGAAAGGCAAAAATAGGCTTTGAAAATAACTTTCAGAATGATTCACTGTGTACCATGGGGTGTACACAGTGGATCACCTCGTGGTGCACAGTGAATCAACGTGAAATACATAGTAAATGTGGAATGTTTAATGGTATTATTAAAAAATCCTCATAATATTTACGTTATTCTTGTTGTAAATAATAAAAATAACAGTAAAAACAAAGTACAAAAAAATAAAATGAGTACGTCAAATTTTAATAAAAAATTATCATAATAATCATAATCATAAAGAAAATCGATGTTTAATTTGTATAAACTGGACATATCTAAAATAATCTTTTAGAAAAATATGATTTTATGGATAAATTCTGACAAATATTGATGATGCAAAATTTATATTGAATTTTCCATGATCCACTGTGTACCAGATTGCTTTGATTCACTGTTGACCATAGCACAAAAAACCTAAATCATATCGAAAACTTTTAAACTCCATTTATGAGCATCAAAATACATGGCGCGTAATAATCCTCTATTATAACTCTTATCGATGGCAAGACCCTAGAAACAGTTCTTAAGACCGTTTTCAAGACTCATTAAAAATACTCAACCAAAAAAAAAATTACTTTCTACTGTCAAAAACATGAAAACCCCATCACAAGATTTCTCGATGGAAAAACCGTACTGTTAATACGTGTGTTCAAAGGTAAGTTAAAACGTAAATTTTTCTCCTTTGCAACATTTGCCTTGCACGATTTTCAAGCACATGAGGTCAAATGATTCACTGTGTACACTGATCCACTGTCGACCAGTTTACCCTACCTTAAAAGTTTTTGATAAACACTAAAACGAAAAAGTAGTCCGAACTCACCATATGTAGCAATTAAGGTCGATCCACACTTTCAGTCATCAGTTACAATCACAGTCATTTTCCATACAAGTTGATAGATTGTCATTTAATTGATTGCTTGACAATCTGTTTACTTGTATGGAAAATGACTGAAAAGTGTGGATCGACCTTTAAACCGGTGGCTTTTAAGCGAATAGATAAACGAGTTTTGAAGAGTAAGAATTGATCTCACAAAAACAACTCTGTTGTAAAAGCTTTCCGCCAAAGAAAAAGTTGTCAGCCCCAAAAAGGATTGATAATGTAAATACAATCCCGCCAAAATGCTCGCAAGGATATGCATTCAAAAGTGATTGAATTAGTTAATAGTTTTCACCAAACCAGCATGGTGCGGTAGGGGTATGCGTCAGAATTTGTGAAATAATTTCCGCCGCGGTAGACCACGCTGAATATGCCAATACGTGAGAAGTCTGTGTTGTGTGTACCGCGTACCGCACCCGCGCTGGTTTGGTGGAAGATAATTTGTGTGTTGTGTGAACTGTTACCGTTTGCTGGAAGCTTTAGGATCATCCAATATTATAGTAATACCTATGTACGTGCTCGTATAAGATACACTTTGCCCCTTGCCATCGCGCTTGCAGACGCTTTACAACTGAAAACTTTGAAGAGCATATACAAGGGATTGTTCGAAACAGTCCTGCCAAATTACAAAACTATACGATTCTTTTCTAGGCATTGTACGGGCATATTCCCGACCTTTGCAAAATGCTTCCTTTAAAACATATAAAAAGATTTAAACGAGAAACTCTATGCATTTTTCTCATTTTCCGCTGTATCTTTTTTTTCTACTCAACGGATCGAAGCAAATGATAGCCTATGCACACCTTCAGGACAGACTCTATCAATAGGAAAAGAGAGCAAATCCCGAGATCCTCTCTGCAAGGCTGTAGCCCTGTCAATAAACAACAAGAACAAGATTTTCGAAAAAAGGCGATTTTCAAACTCTTATATCTCCGGTGTTTTTCATCGTATCTTGTTGACATTTTCTGCACTTCGTAAGACGGCGCGAGCGACAACCTGTACCGAAATTGAACACTCAGGACCAACCAGGGTCCAAGCTACAGAGTTCTGAGAACCCGTACTTGTTCCGTCGTCTAAACATAGTCTTAGTCGCTTCTCACTTTTGATTTGTTCCAATTTCTTCGTTTTTTTTTTGGCGGGCGGGATTTCAGATGATTTTCGATTATGATTCTGATGTTAAATCCAAGCAAAAAGTAAATCCATTAATTCAGAATCTAGCTGGTCAAAATCCAGCCGATCAATGTTCACTTCGTTAAAAGCTACCCCCTTACAATTCGCTCATGTAGTAATCAACATTTTTGAGTAAGCAAAAATTTAAAAATAAGCAAGCGTAAAATTAGGAAGTGGACTCTAAACGGGTATTTTTGTTTAGGTAGGTATCAAATTAACGGAACAATTCCGAATGGGTGGACTTTAAACCACATGAAAAAATATTTGTAGCAATTGTGAATTTAGACTGACTGCTAGCAAATCTATCCATACGGATGCTTTCAGAAAGCATACATATCCAAAATCCAGCTTCAGAAAATCCACCCATTTCGAATTTCAACTTTTTTCGATCCCCGTATAGACTAACTAGTCCGCTTGAAACTGCACAGAACACTTAGAATTTAGTAAAACTACCAACATTGGGCGAGTGAAATAACGTTAATGAACGTAGCCAACAGTATAAAATTCATAGAAGCAAGCAATGAAATTTAATTGACAAAATACAATTTTTAGGGCGAATTGTTTCAATTCAACTTTCAGGTAGATTTGACTCAATCTCCATCTGCATTACGCTGAAAACGGCCTTAAGTGAGATTCAGTCAATTAGCGGCTTAACCCTGCTCATCTGACAGAAAAGTGCTCACTTACGTTCCTCTTCTGGCGATAAAAAAGCAGAAATCGCTGTAGAATTCGAAAGGGCTCAGCTGAATGTGAATTCACTTTAATTGCATATTGGTATTATATGGCATCTAGGCGCCCTTTTGTCCTAAAGCTGTCATATATGACAGTAAAGACAGTAAAAGAGTAAACCTTAGAGCCGACCATTGAGTAAAGAAGTAAAGGAGAGGCCCATAGAAGTGACTAATGGTCCAATTTTTCACATAAGACTGGATCTGACAGGGACCTTTCAGCTTTTCTACTTTTGTTTCACACTGAAACTACGATATGACTATTTTATTATATAGGGTTCCCGGAACTACCGTTAACGCGGTACCGGAATATGATTCCTCGTGTTATTTCCAGAAAAAAAGTTGTGCGGAACATACCCCCAATTCTTAAACCTTTAGCTGCCACATTGCAAGATTTTTCAAAAAATAATTTTCTTCCACGGCTTAAACACTAGACTAGCAAGAATAGCGAAATAAGAGGATCATCACAGCCAACAAAATTGACACAAAAAACAAAACTAACCACATTCAAATCGGATAGGAGGTTTGGCTTTTGCAGAACTTCAAAATACAATTTTTGTAATTTGAGCCAAAAACAAATTATTTTTTCGTCTCAATTTTCACAAACTTGTGCCAAGATGAGGTGCTTGTACGCAGTGTTGCCAATTTAGCCGTTTTCCGGCCAAATTTAGCCGGAAACCGTGCGGTTTAGCCGGAAGAAATTTATAATTCCGGCCGGCCGGATTTTTAGCCGGAATTGATTTTCTTCGGCCGTTTTTCCGGCTAAAATTATTTTATGAATTTGTTTTACTTTGAAACTAGAATCAATTTTTCAATATTCACAAACAAAATAATTAATCGCCGTGAAATTATTTCTACATACACTATTATCGTATATTAGGCTAAATACCTACTATACTATGTCCACCTAGAGGAAAACTTGCATTTATGTCTCCTGGGAAACATTTTTCGCGGAGACTAGCCTTTTTTTTTAAATGAATTTAGTCTAAGCGTGTAATTTACTAACCACCAATATGCTGAATAATTTGCAATTTGATAAAATTCTTTGGCTGAGCAATTCTTGGAGCATGGGGGTACCTGAACGTTGGTCCATTTTCAAAGTGTGAATTCTTTACCACATATAACGTATAATCATGCCAGATTAAGTACAAGGGTGAAAACCTTTTAGCGCGATTCATAGATATTGATAATATCGCCGGAACTTTGTAGTGTTCAACACTAACGTTGTGTAAGTAGCTTGCCCAGTAAACTACATAAATTAAATTTAAGTGTGTACATATATATTTCGGGGGCAACTTACCCTCATCTTCAGCACAAAAGCTAAGTGCTGAAGAAGGGGGTAAGTTGCCCCGAAATATATATACTCACTTAAATCTAATTTTTGGAGTTTACTGCGGGCAAGCTACTTGCACAACGTCTGACGATTCATAGAAACTACACATTGCACATGCATTACATTGCGTTGTTGGGTTTGTAGCAACAAATTTATCAAAAATCTATACCATTTCCCGGGCAAGCTCATAATTTTGGAACATCAATTTCGTATCTTTGGAGCATTCAATTCATAATTGCGGAAAATCAACAATAGAACATCAATTTCGTAACTATGGAAAATAAAATAAAATTTGGAGGGCTCAAATTCGAAAATGAATAACAAGCTTGACACACATATTTTCGAATGACGCCAATTTATCATCATTAGCACGAGTTCCAAATTACGCATTTGGACCATCATTTGCTCAATAATTATTGGGGACGCCATCTGCTGTAAAATTGATGAACAAGAATGTTTACAAAAATATTAAATTTGTTATCGATTTTTTCACATTTCTATTTCAATTCTTTAAGAAAAGTGTATCCTCAAATTATTGAACTGAATATTCATCAAAATATCGCAATTGTGAGGGACATTTTCACCACTTACACTAACGTCAAAAGTAAATAACGAATTCTAGTGACGAAAGCATATGTGTCCAATTTCGAACTTTCAGCAGCATCATGATGGATTATTGTCATGATGATTTGGATATGTCTTGGGCCTAAAATGGTTAAGATTGTTCTGGTGCGATGATGGTAAGATATCCATACATAAATGCTGTTGCCCTTGCCCATAGTTACGCATTGGACGTTCCTTTTATAAATTTTATGTTCCACAATTTCGAACCTAATGTGGTTATGGACTTGACCGAGAAATTGTACCTATATACAACAATTTTGACTAGTTGAGCTATCCCCGAACAAAGTAAATTTTGACTGTAATACCAGCGATTGAAGCATAATAAAACCCAGTTAGAACAGAATCGACAATTCATCGATAAAGAATCGAACGCCTTCTATTAAGGAATCGATGACTTTCTCGATCAAACTATGGAGACATTTGTATGGGCTTGGCCGTTTTTTCGATACCGAAAGTGAGAACTGGAATCGATCTTATTCCGAAGACTGTCGTTGATGTAGAATCGACCACTACGGTCTATGAAGAATTTATGGAGAAACAATGACCGTGGTGAAAAATTATTATTTTTTATTTTTTTCCTTTTTTTTAATTTTGTTATCTATTTTATACTTATTTTTTACCTTATTTAAACTTTAACCTTTTTACATTTTGCTTCTACTGGGAATTGAACCGGGCACCTATAGTTTCGTAGTCCTACGTCCTACACCTAAGCTATCTAGGATTACTAATTACGAGAATAAATTAGTTGTTTTATTTTTTGACAATTTCAATTTAATTCAGAGACATTTAGATGAAAGTCATCGATATGTGATCGAAGACATTTCGATTAGATGGTATCTATGACAAATGGATAAAAAGTCATCGTTTTCCGATCGATTACTCTTTGATGCCAATGATATCGAAGACAACTGAATGTAGGTCTTCGATTTGGGATCGAAGACATTTCGATTCTGTTGTGTATCGGAGACAATTGGACGTAAATAATCAAAATTGGATCGATTCAGTAGGTTATTGGAGACATTTCGATGGCAGCTATCGCTATATAATCGATGACTTATCGATTCCGTTGGGTATCGGAGACAATTGTCTAGCTGGGAAACTAAGAAATCTGCCTAAAGCATAGTTTACGCGGGAAAAGAAAAGAAATAAAATTATTAAAATCAGTTTTTTACTACATTGAGCTTCAATGAAACCGGGCCACACGGTAAGCGCGAACTCTAATCAAAACAGGCATTGTGTTTGTTGCGTGAGTTAACGGTACTTCAGATAAAAATATTAGTCATTTGAATTGCCATTAAATGCACTTTCTGTAGATACTTCTTTCATAGTTGTAAAGTTTCACACTTTTTGAGAAAATTGAATTTGAGTTCGAAAGTTGCGAGTGGCCCGATTTTTGTAAAGCCGAGTGTATATATTTTCGTAATGTGACTGTTTTGTATGATTCAGCCGGTTTTTTGGCCGTTTTTCTCGCTGAAATTAATTTAGCCGGATTTTTAGCCGTTTCTGAAAAAACTATAGCCGGTTTTCCGGCTAAATTTAGCCGTTTTCTAAATTTCCAGTTGGCAACACTGTGTACGAATCTTTTAAAAATTTGCGCATAGTCTTACGATCATATATTTCATACATCATTTTATTCTAGCTCCATTATTTCTAACAGTTTTAATGCCTTAAGTGCAAAAAACTAGGGTTAATTTTAGCTCGAATTGATTCAAATTGCCCCTTATGTTCTGCTATTTGGTAGAATTGATTCAGATTATGCCAAAATCGAGCCGAAATTTACTCAATTATTATATCTTCTTCTTCCTTGCCTCGTTCTTTACGGCTCCATGGTTTCGCGTTACTCGACCTGCGGTGTAGGCACATCGCCCGTTTTGGCGGTAATATCTCAGCATATTTCTACAGGCAGCTCTATCTTGGATCGTGTCATCGCCGAGACCAATGCGTTGTTGTTGCTTTTTCATTTGACACTTCCAGGTGTTCTTCGGTCTGCCTCTGGCCTTAGGTCCATCAAATGGTAAACTCAATTATTATATATTAAACATAAACTGAATTGGTTCACGATGAGACTCGAACCCACGACCCTGTGCACCGAAGGTGTGCGCAATAACCACAACACCAGCCGTTCAAGAAGCGACCCAAAAACAATAAAGTTGTAAGAGGGGGTGGGCAAAAAAGCGGAAATGTCCCAAAGGATATGGGGCGGTGGGTCGCCTTATCCAAGCTCATTAGTTAGTATAGGCTACTGAAATCTGCTCTCGCAAAAATCGCATGCTATGACTTCGCAGAGGTTTTATTTGGCTTCGAGGTGAGAATCAATTTTTACCTTTTTCAAGATTTCGGAAAGGTCTTCACCGTTCGACTAGAAAAAAAAAGCCGAAAAGCCGCCACGGAATCTCTACGCTTTTGGTTCGTTTGTGATTATTGAATCTAAAAAAAAACAACAACCTCTAGCGGATGTTTAGTCATTTGTCCTATTTGTTCTATTGCTATCCCCTGCACCCCAACCCGCTTGATTAAATAGTGGTCGTCGTCTTGTCACAGCGCTGATGAGGACCCAATTGTTTAAGTAAAATTATTTCCAAAAATCAGCCTCCGTAAATTTTCCGAGCACCATCCAACTCTATTGAGGATTTTTCTACAGCTGAACATTGTCTCTTCCATTTTATCGCATTGAGTGCCAACTTACGGTTTGCCTTAGTCTGGACTTGCTGTTGCCTCCTAAGTTCAAAAGCACGACCCAAAGTTTCGATAAATATTTCAAGTAGCGGTAGTCTTGTCGGTATGCGGTTTAGCGGCTGTTCAGCTTTGGTCTCACACAGTGTTGGTAGGTTCGTCAACAAATCATTCGAATTTAGGCTTGCTCCATTCCAGTGGGGCCTTGAAATTGTATATCAGTATACCGCTGCTTGATCCTTACTTGATGTATTTCTGGAAGGTACGCCCAAATTGCTACTTAGCTGACCTTATTTGTAACTCAAATTCGACCAGGCAGACTTTTCTATTGAGTGAAGATGATTCCCAAGCCAATATCTTACCTACTTGTAAGCGGAATTTGTGGCTATCGCCTAAGAGTTATTTAATTTGCCGAAGGTATTATATTTTCTGGTGTGGTGTTCAACGGTTTAGATTTTAGAAAAATAGATAAATAGATACCTACATGATTTCTCTCAGCTCACAGCTCACCATGTCGGCCTTTTCAAACCTATTCTCTCGCACCCCATACGACTTGAGCCTTTCTATCTGAAAATGGATCTGTCAGCCGGACGTATATTTTCCAGGAGAAAGCCCAATCTGTCAAAACGGAGCCTCGAGTGTCATTGTATACGAAAAGCCTTAAAAACTTACCGATGCACCGTAAAGATTAACAATTAAAACTCTCCCTACTCCTTCGCCAATATACCAAAATACAGATATTATAGAGCTTATTAAAACCTTAAATTTGCAATATAATATACTTGAAAAACACAATTTAAGTTCAAGGGCAATTCGTCAGATATTATCACGAAATTCTCCCGGCAAATTGCTATCGACTTTCACCGGAAATAAACTATCCTCATCAAAACTTTGCCCTTACTATACACAGCTCTGGAGCCGATGCAAAAGCAGCTTCCTTATGCACACTCCATACAGGCAGGCACATTGAACGATACAGCATTTTCCTGATTTTCTTCCGATACGCCCATGTATATGCGTCTGTTAGTACTCGTGAGAGCACTTATTGAGCCGAAGATGAATAAATTGAAACCGACTCTCTAGGACTAGTCGAACTAACTTTTTAACTAGAAATACGTAAGATACGACTACGAGAGTATGTTAGGATGACGCCACATACTTAAAGCTGGTGTGTTGTGTAAGGTTTTGCCTCGTCCTATGATTTTAGTGTAACATGAGCATTTTTTGCCAAAGTGTGAATATGCAAGTGCAAGGAGTCCCGGCCGGAGACAGAAAAGGAACTCGAGCCGGATGAAGTAGTTTCTTTTGGAATGTCGATAACTTTGCCCGAAATTTTGTATCGGGTGCACTCAGTTAGTCCCATTATTCGGTGCTTAAACACGGAAAATATGGCATAAAGGCTTGAAAAGGTTGTGCGGTTTTATCAAGTTTATCATAGTTGAAAGTTGGAAAATACTATAAGAGTTTTTCGTATATGTTTTCGACCTAATGTTGTGAATATCGGCCTGAATTGAGTCATGAAACGGATTAGAAACTTCATTTGAAAGATGTACATTTCACGGAAATTTCTTCATAAAGAAACCTGACTACATGTCATCCTTTTTTCCGTTTTCCAATTTGTGAAGTTACATGCGAAATTATCCTCCAATTACCCCGCACGTACTCATATCTGATTGAAGAAATTCCTAGCACTCGGAGGGAAAACTTTTCCGGTCATCACGCTAACCGTCAAATCGTTTTTCCTCTTTTTTTCTTAAACGGGTCCTATTTTTTAGATACTATGCTCTTCTCGTTATTCTTTTTTTTTCTCAGATCTGTGCGTTCCATCTTTTCGAAAGCTGTGAGGGTTGGAAAGTGGAAAATTTTTCAATTAAAACTTTTACCCTTCAAATTATCTTCACTTTCGAAGTTACTCACGAGAAGCAGAGAGAAAAAAACTGAACTATGGTGCACTTGCTGCCACTCGTGCGGTCGTGATGGTGGAAAATTGCAAGTATCGTACAGTATACTCGATGAAATTTATCGTTATCCGCTTGCTCATTCCGGTACAGGGTACAGAAGTTTCAGCGCTGGAAGAGAGCGGACAGATATTGGAGCATTTTTGCCCTTTCGCTGGCTGCAAAAGAGGCAAGTAACGCATATAAGTGTACTAATGTACGAAGCAACGGATGCTTTTCATGGCACACATGCAATTTGTTTTGCTTGCTTCTTGGTCTACTATACAGAAACGAAAGGACATGCAACGTATACATTGCATCTTTCGCCGTGTCGCCTTATTCGAGTTAGCACACACATCTTCAGAAAAAAAAAACGTGTTAGACGATGATGCGGGTAAACGGCTTAAAATGATCATCATCGTAGATATACATTTTTTCGCGCCCGTCTTGACATCATTCCGAAGGATAACTTGGAGAGAACCCAGAAAACTACGTGTGCTACTTGTAGACGTACACTAATACTTATCTTGATTGCAGTTTGTTTGCTAGTCGCGCTTCATGCGCGGCAGCCAAGAATGTTCATTGCAATGCAAAATGCAAAGTCACTTGGAATCTTTTTTGAATTTTTTTTACGAGTGCAAGGAGCCATTTCGTTTGCATGAAAATAAACTGAGGATGAGATTTAAAAAGAGTTTAATTTGTCATCTTCAAAAGTGACAAGGCAATTTTAATTTGGTTTTAAGATAATGCTCGGAAACTATTTGAGTAATTAATAGTATCTGGACGGAAATGAGAATGCGCTCACTGAACCTTTATTAAAAAAAGTTGACGGAGGATTTAATTCTTCTAGATGACGGATTTTCGGATTTTTTTCTGAACATAAGTGTACATATGGATCCAGTAAAGCAAGGTAGCAGCTCTCCATACTATTAAACTATTTTTCCTTATATACACTATCTAATTTAAGCAATGTTCGTATAACGGGACTTTTTGATGATGTAGTTACTACTACAACAGTAAACTGACCATAATTCAGTGACACGCTTTGAGGCTCTGTTTTTTTTTTGTTAGAACATTTTTTGTTAAAAAATGTACCGTTATAGCACACACGTAACTAATACTTTTTCAGGTTTCTTACGTAACGGTAGTTTTTCCGAAAAAGGGCTAGATTGCTGTTTTTTTTTATTTCGTAATGGCGGAACTATTCTTTCCCTCAATAGCTTCAAAACGTGCGAACTTTTTGGAGTCTACTATACTACCAGTATCCTCTGTACCTCCTAAGAATTTGGGTAAGAAATAGCGATGTATAGTGATTCATCAGTCTGTCTAGGATTGGGGTTGCCACATTCCCAGTGACTCTAACCTCTCGATACTTATTTGATCAACCGGATTGTCAATTTCTATCGTTGCGCCCACAGTGCACTCTGTTATGGTTTGAGTTCGTAGAGACGACTCATGTAAAGATTGCTCAGCGATCGCAGTTAAGCCATCGGTTCTGAGAATTATATGCGTATACGTTCCTTTAGGTCATATAGTCGATATAAGGACAGTAATAAAAAATATGCAAATATGGTTCGGAATTGGATGTAGAACTACGATTGCTGAGCGGTCATCTCATGAGTCGTCTCTATGAACATGTACCTTTAGTCTCCCCACGAATACGCTCCACTGATATCATGAAAGCTACACTATAACCAGCTTCTCGCTAAAGCAGTTCAGTTCTCAGTGGTGGAGATGTCACTCTATCTCTGAGTTTCCGAAGCGCGGGTTCGAATCCCACTGTGACCATGCATGTTTGTGTTGTTCCCTCTCGATCCCTTACCTTAAGTTGCCTTCCGCCAAGGTTATGCTTGCATTAATGTGTTGTCTCCTACAGCCTTGGCATCAACATAAAAAAAGATGCAAGTCCGCTAATATAGCTGTTTAGTCAAAATAGTGTCTGTAAAGTGATCCCGCAATGTTTCACTGCCAAAGAAAAAAAAACAGAATGGGACGCGAACAAGTAAAATTGTCGGAGGAAACTATAGATTTCTCGATTGATCGATGTACGTACTGTGTTCCACGTGTTCGGTGGAACACGAGCCCCCAATCATCGGGGGCCCCTAGGGTAGTTACGAAGAGTAGCAAATTTTGGACTGGTTTTTGGATTTATTGGTAATGAGAACATAGAAGCTTTCGAACAAGTTAAAAATGTTCTTCTTTGTTACGAAGCAGCTGTGAGAGTTTCAAGGAACAGTTTTGTACTGTGGGGTGAGAGGCCTCAGAAAGTGCGAGGTCCTGGGTAATAGCCCGGCTTGGTACCCCCCAAAACTCCTATTGTCTGTTAAATTAGTCCGTCCTGATTAATTTCGGAATATTTTAAGTGAAATTTCAGCCTCGTGGAAAATATTGAAAACAATGCAAAAATTGTTCGAAAGTTAAACACTCAGCGTTAAAAATACTATACCGAGTGTATTTTTACGCAGGGTGTTCTCATCACTTTTTGTAGTTGAAGAGGCAAATTTTCATAAAGTGAAACCCTAGGAATTTTAAATCCCGTTTCACAATAATGAAATATTGGTACATTAATATTTACATTTGAATTTCGCGGCATTAAAATATGGGACTAGGAACCCCACACAAATTTGATTGCACTCGAATTTTGTACTAGAATTCAGCTTCAAATTTTTGAATAAAAATTTGTAGAAAAATCCAGTACAGTAATTAAACTACGTTGACCCAGGCCGCACAAAAGTTTCAGACTTTGTATTTTTGTATAACATTTTCATTTGCACATTTTTTTACGGGCCTGAGTTATATGAACAAAATGTTCTCCCTAATATTTGTACAAAAACTAGTCAGTGTAAGAATTCAGATTATTTACGTTCCCCCATTTTCCTTTAAATTGCATTTTCCATTGTTAGGAAAAAGTCTGGTTAAAGATCCCCTTCCTCTCGGAAAAGCTGTCTCCGCCATTGCTCCTATAAAAAAGAGGATTCCAATCGCTGCAATGAAAATAATGACAAATTTAATAAGTTTAGCTTCAAAGTTTGTCAAAACATTTATTTTTCAGAATTAAACTTTAACAGGATAAAAATATTCGTTTTGTGCCTTTTCGGTAAACTTTAGCACTGTTTATATGCATTAATTCGTACTCTTTTACTTAAACGCCTATTTAGAAATATAACGGATATTCTTTCAATAACAATTACTTATTTCTAGACATAAGCTTACAGAAGGAAGTGTAAAATTGCTCGGTAACTATTTTTTAAGAGTGCTTTTATAAATTTCACAACTGCAAACGGTAAATCCTATATCGGAAAAAAAATGTTGGTTAATAGTAGATTAAATTGTGTGGGGCCCCCATTTCGTTTTCGAACACAATATATTTTCGAAACATTACGCCACTGGCCTTCAAGGCAAATTAAAAAAAAAACTATTTTTCCTATGAAAGACTTGAGCGAGTATATTTGACTTTTGTTGGGAGTTCCTTTCAAATTTGGTAGGAAGAAGTTAAAAAAAAGATCGCTAATGTAATTGATCAGCCAAAATAGTCTCTGTGAAGTGGTCCCGCAGGATACTACAACGAAGAAAGCGGTGTTTCCGATTAGTCGGTAGAAATTCGGTCCTTGCTACAAAAAGTTTCGAATATTTCCCACCTTTTTAGAGAGAAAAAAATTAATATTTCGATGATGTGGTTTTATGTAGTGGTTGATAGGATGAATTTGAGTAAGTCCTGCCAGGCACATGTAAGGATATAAAACATCAACAAACCCTTCTCCTACGCAGTCGAGTGAAATAATTCACGAAGAAAACTCTGTGAACAAATTTATGACACGAAGTGACTTTTCATATTTCCCATATCTTTTACTTAAAAAAAATTTAAACTTCGACAAATATCACAAATAAAGCGTAACCTAAATGATGTGCCATAATAATATAAATTGGTGTCCCCCAGCACCAACTCGACGCCTCACCACGTTATCCCTTCGGACAAGTCCTTATGCAACTTGATATATGGTAAATCGTCATTCAACTCTCGACTCTATCTTTCACATAGAGGCGACGCGACGCCTAGAAAAAGGGCAACCCTACATCCAGCAAAAGGAAGGATAGTGTTGTGTATGTAGACTAGATGTGCATAGAACGTGTGCCAAATCGAATAGATTTAGCTATAAGATCGCCCGACAAGGACTTCATACCTTATACATCCTTTTTCAGACACACATAATATCACATACCAAAAGACATATACAGACTAAAAAAACCCTTTTTACTTATTCACCCAACAACCTCAACGAACTGAACTGAACTGAACATGCACGCAACCGACGACGAGACAGTCACTTTGGACTTTGGAAAACTTCGATTTATTTAAGTCACTCGAAAATCCATGAAAAGCAAAAAGAAAACAGAGCGACCGAGGACTGAAGGAAAAAGAAATACTTTTCTCCTGTCGTTTTCTTCTACAATTTCAGATGTCTTAGCTTGGAGATTACTTTCTTCGCTGAAAAATCACACTTTTGTCGGAGTTTTGTCGAAGCGGAGCGGGTGAAAAAAAGATGCTGAGAGGAGAGATGGACTTTCGAGAACTTCTATACGTCGTCACAAGTTAGATCTGCACCACACCATGGGCATGGATAGCCAGCAGACAACAGGCTGACGGACGGGAAAGGAAATGAAAGTGTACGACGACGCCCAAGATTCGTATCCTGGTCTCCTTCTGACTATTTCGCACGAGAGCCCGAACGACACGAGACACTGGAAAAATCGAATCGAGGTAAGAGACAGGGCAACGATAAAAAATAACCGATGATACGGTGCGGTGGAAAGAATAAGAAAACGAAAAAAACGACCACGACTCTGCCGAAAAGGATAAGATCGACAGACTTTCAAAGGAATGCGATGCGTCCATTTTTTCCAATAATATATTATTTTTCCTGTCGGTTTCGTATTTCAAATGATGTTATCGGGAATATTTTCATATTATGCTTTTTTACGTTTTAGGTTTCTTTTTGGTAGGACGGCGACGAAGACGACGTTTCATCTCGGTATATCGTACGCCACTTGACTCTGGGTTGGGTTTGATTAATACACCGAATATTGATGTCTTTTAGGAGATTGTTTTGATTCAAATGTAATTTTTTATACGAAAAAGTCAAATTCAATTGATTGCTGTTGGAAAATGATGGGCACTTATGATTATTATGTAATTTTAACACTTTGAAAGGGAGGAAAATGTGATTTTTTTGATGTCGTTGAAAAATTAAATTTTCAGGTTTTGACTTACAAGTTGTAGTGTTTTTTTTGGTTCTTACCTGAAACGAGAAAATTTAAATACAGACAATTAGAAATTTACGTTATATGAATTGTTATTTTTTTTATTTGTTTAAAATCAAACAGACGAACTACCGAACAATTGTTATTTTCCAATATATTTGAATTAGGTCTTTTTGTTTTCACTCGTCAATAGTTTTGTTAGAGGTTTGATTTACATTTTGACAAAGCAGTTAATACTCCAGGGAATAGAGCATATTATATGTCGAAATGCTACCAATCTGTAATTTTTTGATATAATAGGTTAGTCTTGTTGATTAAATTTCAAGTTTTTGACCTCTCACGCAGTGATGATTCATCTTCGAGCCCATAAACCTAGGTGTAAATGTAAATGTACAGGAAAATGGTCTCAGGACAAATTAAACTTCATAAAAACACCTTTACAATGAAATATAATAATACGCTAGACCTTTTTGACAGATTATACCTTAGACCAGTGGTCGGCAAACTTAAGAAGAACAAAATATGTGAATGTACCTATTAGTATTTATTTAAAGAACCAACTTTTTTTAACCGATGATATTTTTTTTTTAAATAACAGGCGCGACAGTCCAACATTGGACTAAGGCCGCAGATGTGTTAGTGACGTGCAAACTTTCAAGATATTAACTGCTGTTTTGTTGAGGTGTTGAGATCAGCAGCACACTCCGCAGTGTTATTTATCCCCATAAATGCGTACTCGTTTAACATCTGAGTGAAATCATAGTCCGTCACAATGGTCGTGAGTTGCTTATACGCGCAGAGCGCAACGCTGGCATAAAGACAATAATTGTGGCTTTTGAAACCATTTCAACTCCCAGCGAAACAGCTGGAACAACAATTAAAGTGTTTGAAATGATACCTCTTGTACCCCACAAATATTGCTCTTAACTTTTAATATTTCAAGACAGACGGTTTCAGTCACAGAAACTGAAATCACAGAAATCCGTTCGGGAAATGTTGGTCACAACTCACTATACGTTTGTCGTGTCATATCAGTTTTCATGTGTGTGTTTCATGTGTTCAGCGGGTCACGTGCCCCCAAGCCACAGAGGTCCCCAAAGCAGGAAAAATAACATCGTTTGGCTAACTGTTCTTTAAAGACATTCAATTTTAATAGTCCGCAGTTCACTGATTACTACCGCTGACGATCAAATCGCTGTAGAGGCTTTTTTGTTGCTTCGTAGATAGCAGATTCTAAGATGGAGACAAAACATTCCGAAAATAATAATTGCAACCCCTTTCGACCTTTCTCTTGCAGACGTGTTATGGTGATCCTTTAAAAATTGTTGAATCTTTGAAGTTCCCTTTGGCAAAAGGCACAACGGGTATACCACTGGTAGAGAGCTCAGAACTTCTTTATTTCCTTCTCGGAATAATTTTTTTTATGATTAGAGGTTTGAAAACGAATAACTCGGGTTAACGAGTTGCTTCGGAACATATAGACGTTTTCGGCTGTAGCCTCGCATGTGGACTTCTGCAATGCGGCGCGCGGTGTCATCACGAAGAAAAGACGGCCATGTATTTCAATTATAAATTATAAAATTTAAGTTCATTTTAAAATTGTCCGATAGCTACAAAAAACAAGAGCAAATATCGAACTACAAATTATGTTTGGTGTACTTTTAAGGTCACTAAAAAGGAACAATGACAACAATGAATTTTTCTGCAGAGATAGTTTGGATCTGTTCCTGGTTGAATACTGGTTTTTACGCCCAAGAGTACATTCAACAAGACTCTCTCATTCATATATATATTATATGCATCTCTACACTTTGAGAAGAGTTTAATTAGCAATCGCTTACAATGCGCAAACTTATGGCCGGTCGGCAAATTTTGGAAACCTTGTTCAGCGCATCATCTGGAAACAAGATCGCTTAACTTTTCTAAAGTCTTAAAAATTTTATTTTTTTTACAAAATAGAGCGGTAATATTAGATACAAAAAAGAGTAAAAAAGGAGCGTGTCCACTCTGAGGGGACGAGTTCAATAAAGACTTTCACGTACTTAACCGTCAGAAAAATGATACCCCATTTTTACTTATTTATTAATTCATAAAACGGAAAATTGCTACTCCAAAAATTTGTTATAAAACGCACTGATTAACGGTAGCAAGGAATTTTAGCTACGATTTCGTGGATAATTTGAAACACAAATACACAGACAAACACAGGACTTCTGCAAACAAAAAAAGGTCATCTATTCTACTGGACTCGTTCAGAGCTCTAAATTTAACAGTTTAGTACATTTTCTTATTTCCAAAAATTGCACAATCATAAAAAGTGTGTCATAGTTTCAATTTGCTTTGAGTCACTGAAGAGTCGCACTGAAGAAGCGAAAGAGCCGCACTTTGCCGACCACTGCTCTGCTCTCTCTGGAAAGAATGCAAATTCAAACAAGATATTTTCGGGAAATATTCTTAAGTAAATTTAAGAGCTTCCTATAGAACGATACTGAGGTAGTAGTTTTCTATGTTAATTTGAATTGTGTCAAGAGTGCGGTACATAATTACCACTCTAGTTTGCGTGTGTAGTACAGTTGAAAATAAAAATAAGGAAAGATAAATGGGAAAGTGGAAAATATCATCTCAGTGTTTTTCATTTTTACCAACACCATCTAAAACATCCGAAAAAGCAAAAATACCTTCTCTTCCCATAAAAAGCAATAGCCTCTATATTCTCGCTAATGCAAACCATTGTAGCACGGGAGTCCGCTAATACATAAACAATGCACTCTTCTCAACCGCACTCTTCGCAATCATGCAAATTTGTATACTAACACATAAATGCAATTCTAGTTCCCACCTATGAGGAACGATGGTTTTGGTGAGTACACTGAGTTTGCATATTACTTTGTTTTATACAGTATATTCTATTCTGTATGCGATTGTTTCAAAATGTGTAAGTTTTATTTTGAGAGGTTAGGTTTTCCCCTATCTGCGCTGTGGTCGGAATTTTGAGAGGTTGTAGTGTCCCCTCTGTGAATTGTTTAGAGCCGTGTGAGCTCCACATTGGAGTTGGTCCCCTCCGATTGTTTTGTTGAAAGAAAGGTTGGGATGTCTCCCTTTTCTATGTTGCAGGTTGCGGTGTTCCCCTCTTTGTACAGAGCTTACATTTTGAAGAGGTTGTTTGTCTAGCCTCTCCTAATTGAGTTTATGTTTTAAAGATGTGTGGTGTCTCTTCTCTTCATATTGTGTATTTGAGAGGTTGTTTGTAGTGTGTCTACCCTCTCTGTGGTGTGGTTATCTGGGGGAAATTGTGGTGTCTCCCCTCTCTGAAAAGTGGGTGGAGGCGCGATGCTCCGCTCCGGAGTTGATCCCCCTCTGTGATAACTAGGCGGTTGTGGATTCTCTCTCCGCTTTCTACCAGAATACCTGAATGTGTGATGAAAGTTTTTGCCAGAAGTTGTGTGCCCTAGGTATGAGAGATTTACTTCTGCATAAAGAAGATAGCGAAGTGGGACTGAGCCGGAACCCAGGAGGACAGCAGCAGAATCAGCGAAAAACCGATGAGCGAGCAGCGATAACTACTGCGATACGAGACGATTTGCCAAGATGACCAATGGATGTTGATCATGCAAATTATTTTATCGGTTTCTTACACTATTATGTCTTCAAACACGAGATTTCTGAAATCTAAAAAATCACTAAGGCTAAATTGGGCTTCGGTTAAAACGTAAGAGATTTATTGCACACAAACACACGCAAATAGAAAAAATATGAAGCAGCAAGTTTTAAGAATCATGCAAAAATTTAATTTGCACTCTTGCAAATTCGTGTCAGTAACGTTTAATCCTTCATAAATTATAAAAAACATATTTATTAAACATAATAAAATTTTAGGAAATTTTCATCTAGCCATCTATATCGAGAAGGCCAATGTTCTTCAATAAAAATTATTGTAGGCGTATTTGTGTGTGTTTGTGCTTTTTTTTCAAGTGGCATAAAATCTATCGAAGAAGAAATTATAAATTCAAATAAAATACGCATATTTTAGAGAAATAACACACAAAAAAAAAATTCGTGAAAGTAAAAATTTGCAAGCGGAAAATTTGCATAACCTGACCACAACTGTGCAACGAATTGAACACAAAGCAAACGCATTTGGTCTGTTTCGATTTTCTTGAATATTGCTTACTAGCTTTTTGCCGGCTTTTGCTGAATTTAAATTTAAATGCACTATAAGCTAGAAGCATTAAAATAAAGAATACAATTTTAGGTCGTGAAACTTGTAACGAATGTATATGATATCAGGGCTTTTCACCATAACCAGTTTGAGATTTGCAAATCATTTTATGAAAAACTAAAAATTATTCAGTAGTATTCAGTATTTTATTGATTAAAATGTAGATATGCGTTGTTTGAATATAATATATTAGATTTTGCTTTACGATTCACCATAAAATCTTGTAAGAACAACCACCATAAACTTATCTATTTAAGAATTCAATTATGTATACATTTCGGATATCCTCTGATCTAAATCTGTGAATCTTGTGTCGTCTTTATCTGTTTATTTTTTTACTCTCAAATACATAAATGTGCTAGTTTAAATATTTTAGAAACGGCAATGAACTGATAAATTTGGATCAATGCGATATGAATGACATCAGCATGCCTAAAATGTGACACTACGAATTTTGGCTATATCTGGCTAGAAAAGCTAGTGCAATATCCATGGAACACGTTGGTTATTTATGTGAAGAGCGACAATGTAATGAATCCTGGTAGTCGGAAGAATGTGCTTTCCGACGTTTAAAACAGATGGTTGTGGTGCGTATTAAATAACTGATGGGGAAACTAGCACTTTTTGAAATTATTATTGGAAACATTGATAATTTTACCGCGCAATTAATTACTATTCAAAACAACAGCATTTTTTCAATGAATTCGCTCTATGAAAATATGGCTTAATTTGCATTCAATTAAGCTTATCAGGTTCATAATACAAAACACATATTCCCGTTTTACATATATAATTTTCGATCCGATTTTTGTTGCATATGCGAATACATATTCCCATTTTATTCTATTATAGAATATTAAACATCCAATTTGTTGATATCCTCAAGGCAAAACATATTCACATTATGATCCGTTGCACAGCCTGTTTCGGCGCAACAAAAGCCAATAACAATAAGGACGAAAAAATGGTTGTATTCAAAAATTCATCCACCCATATTGTACTTTAGCATCCTCATATTTGCGCAAATTTGCATTTATCGCCATTGTAGATTGGCAATTTGCCAGAAGCAAAATAATATAACTAAAAGAAGAATATTTGTTGGTAATCGGTGTCACCCAATTGCTCTATAGGATTTTCTGAGCATATAGCTACATAACGTATATTCGTATGGTGCATCAATGAGAGTATATCTACAATCAAAGAGCAAAACGCTTCCATTTCCTCCATCTAATCCGTGAGCACCAGTGCTCTAGTCCCTTTTTTAGTTGGGATATGGTATCCGACATTTTGCACTTAGTTCTAGCCTAGGGCTAAACTCAACAACATGCAAACTCGCTTCAACCGTCTCTGGTTATAGAGCAGTAGAGGCTAGGCGAGGGGAATACCATCTACTATGATTATTATCTGTATCTCTCCTCTCATATACGTTAGAATCTACCTTACCATAAAATCGGCATTCACCTTTCTATATGTACATACATTTTGAAAGGAAGTGAAATTCTTTTAGCTCCTCTTTGCCCCCGAGTGTATATGTCTGCTGCGGAACATATGTATGACTGCATATGCATAAAACTCCAACACCTCGTCCTTTATGTGAGTATATCTACACGTTATCCTGCGATCCGACTACACATACGTACCATCCTCGCACATATCCTCCATCATATATACGACGAAACGGGACGCGATGCACGATATGTTTGTACAGTAGAATTTTCAAAGTATCGCTTATACCTTGCGGCTAACTTTTCTTCTGGAACATTTTAAGAGCTTGTTTTACTGTTAATACACTTATCGCTTTATGTTCCCATTATTACGGCACGCTATTCAATGAAACGGCTCACACTCAACTTTGGGGGTGGCCGTTTCTGCGCTGACGGTATGGTACAGCGAAAACCGAAGAGAACATGGCCAATATGTAAGGTTAGCATGCGGAATATGCTATGGGAAGGACCTTTGCTGGGCAATATGGTCGAGTGTATGCCTGAAGTGCGGATGAATGGCCAATGACTGTATATGTGGACCGATGATGGTAAAAAAAGGTTTTATGTTTATTAGCGAATATAATATTCAACTTTACTTTTTGGGGACATTTTTTTGAGCTGAGTTATGATAGTAATATTCAGTGCAGGTGAACACGGACAAAGTTATGTTCTTCAGAAATTGTTACTCTCCATTCATTAAACGGAAAAAAGCTAATATAGAATCTTCTTCTATAGATCCTGAAAAAACTTCTCACTAGATTAGGCAAACTTTATGTGGTATTAAGACGCTCAGCTGTTACATCATCAGCTCTCTCAATGAGCCTTTTAAAATACATACATATCCTAAATTTATCATAGAATCCATAAAGAAATACATATCTGAATGAATATGCACAAGGCTATATTCAGAAGCTTGATTGGACGCAGAATGTCGGGAATACGTTATGTGTTTTCTGGCAGCATCATATTTGCTACAATTCATCAACGAAATGTGTATTAAAATCAAAAGTCAGCCGTTCGTTTTATGGCTGGATGGAAATCATTTTCAAGTCTTTCAAATATATTGAGTCGACTCGACCAAATGTGGTTTCGCCTTCTATTTCCCATATTCAGCAACCGTTTATCCATCCGCCCAAATATTAATACTGGGGTATGTTTCTAAAAATAAGGGAGACAGCCGAATTAAACAAAATTGTCGAAAGCGAACGATATTTAAATCACCGATTCTAGTTTGTCCATCTCCATAAAAAAATCGGGAAGTAAGCTCTTTATAAACTTCACGCGATGAAAGACCATGGCAGGTATTTGGCAACGTGACGTATGAATAATGACATTTCTTAAAACAATCATACGCGTATTAAAAATAGCTTTTTCCTGATTATAATGTAGGTTAGGAATCGTAAGGTCGACTGCATAACAATTCCGATTAGTAAAAATATCGTTTCGAGAAAATCTCGACGACTTTTTCAACAAATCATATTTTTAAAGTCGGCGGCTTACTTTTAAAATATAATTTGTTGAAAAAATTACGAAATTTGTACAGTTAGTAGAGGCGGCATATGATGACGTGTATGCCTGTTCGTTACAACATAACTGGTTTTCGGTTTTCTTCAATACGACAAGCGGTGCGCCGATTTTTTTTTTACAAAGGACTTTTAGTACCGATTATATATCGGTTGTTGCCCGATTTTTAGTAACGGTTAAATATTGCACCGACAAATATACAGGGAAAATCGAATATTTATCCTAGAAATATTTTTTTGTCACTAAAGCACTAAGGACAGTTGCAGAATTTATATGACACCTTTTTGAAAGAAATCATGCTCCGCTTTCATCACTAAACTTTGCCATCTCCACAACTGTTTTGTATATTTTATAATGAAAATAATTGTGATGTATAAATTTCCGATTTTTGGCACACGGGAACCTGACGATTTTCAAGTCAAGTTTCCGTGTGGCATCCTGTATAATGGCGTTGGGCATTACATTGATGCAGACCTACAGCTGGCGCCGGATATTAGAATCACATCGGTTCTGCATATGGTAATTATTTTAAGCGGCGATTATTTTAACGATTAACGATACTAAGTCAGCGGCTATTGTAATTTGTTTAATTGTTTCTGGAATGCATTTGCATTTTCTTAAGTCCAATGTGAACATGTGCACGATGATTTTGAAATATTTTCTTTTCATCAAAGAAATTGATTTCGAGTTCAATTTTATAAACAAATTTAGTTGCACTTGATTTTAATGTAATTGTTCATTGACTGGCAAGGACATCCTTCAAATTGAGGAAATTTTAAGAAAACGCAAAAATTAATTTATAGGTATTTCCATCAATCGAAATTGTTGGAATTTTCGAGGATATTTTTCCAAAATTAAACTGCATTTGCCCAAAAACCGTCACGCTGTTGTCACGAAGACAACGACGACGACTATAGCACAACTTCCAAAAATTTTGTGGGCATTTTGAATTTAGAGGATTTTTATTTTGGAAACTTTCAATTTCAATATTCTGGGATCAGTCAATTTTCAGTTTCCCAATAAAATTTTAGAGAAATGTTGATTCTTTATAATGTACAGGAGGCATTTACGGCGGGCAAGATGGATGTCATATTCGATTTTCAATTTACAATCTTCAATGTTAAACGGACACTTTCCATACACCCGCCATTTTCATTTCAAATGTCGAATGTCCTTCCGTATATTCTTCCATCGA
Organism: Microchrysa polita; assembly: GCA_949715475.1. Lineage (NCBI taxonomy): Eukaryota > Metazoa > Arthropoda > Insecta > Diptera > Stratiomyidae > Microchrysa > Microchrysa polita. The sequence goes on along the minus strand of OX454415.1, from coordinate 123,219,377 downwards.
ATGACACCTACATTCTGAACATTATATCCCGCAAGGATTGAAAATTCCTCGTCCACGGGAAAATTCGGGAGATGCAATTGGAGGGCATCAAGCCGTTCACTTTGAACATTATTTACCGTTATTCCAGTCACTGGTCTAAATGGCGGTTTCGGATTCTTTGATACGACCAAGAGAGGATCATATTTACCAAATTTAATAAAAAATCCCAATACGAGGAGAGCAGTAGAAACAAGTCTTTCTAAGGCTCTTGATTGTATTCTAAAACCGGGTTACTCGCTTAAGTCTATCAGAAAATAATCCGTTCATTGCATATATCTTTCCTGTTATTGCACTGACCGAAGAGTTTGTTAGCCTATGCACTAGATTTTGATGTGCTGAATATTTTGGTATTCTTTTTTTTTTCGTAAAGTTGCCTAGAAGGCTGTAGTTCTGTCAATCGGTAAACCGTGTTTCATCCGGTAACCTTACTTATTCGCGTCTCGTTTTTTTCTTTGGTGTCGAGAAGCTCCCGCCTCTCCTGATGTTCGCGTTTCGTTTTTTTCATTGACGGGTGAGACGCTTCCTCATCGCGTAACTTAAATAGAAAAATTAGGAAAACTTTTTCAGCATTTACTGATGCTAAAACAGCAAAACTTAGAACTCACATACCAACTAATAATTATTATAATACTACTTTCTGTTAGTAGGGGTTAATATTAGTTTTTTTTGTTCAGTTCGATTTTATAAATTGTTGTAATAATTTTTGTTTGTAGCCCCATTTCGCACAGTGAGTTTTTCTGTTAGAAAATCTGCACAAATTCCAATGGAAAACATAAATGTTGTGCAATCACTGGTGAGAAGATTCACAACTACTTTAAATATCGAAACAATTTTTTAAGATACCTTCCCCGTTAGGAACATTAGTTCTCTCTACATCAAACCCTCAAAAATGCAATCATTCTCCCTTTATTTTGACAACCCACAAGAACACATAAAATAATTTCTCTAAATAACATTTTTTTTTTGCTGCAAAACTAGTGATATGATTAAAGGGTATTCACTCAAATGTATGCATGCATCTGTTTAATTGCTAAAATTTTAATATGAGATTCTTCTCATCCAGAGAACGTTATGAATGTAAATTGGATTGGATATAGAGAGAGAGAAAAGCCGCGATGAATTTCTACACATATAGGTATATGATGTACCGAGTACGGGACGGGAGCGTTTGGAATTTCAAGGGATGACGACGACCGAGCGGCGACTGCGAGCTAAACTGACCACTACTGAGTCGGATATTATGTATAGTATTCGAAAACCGACACTGAACTGCACTGATGTTCCATCCCTTTGATGGGATTAATTCAACAAAATTTTCGTAGGAATTTTCGTACATATTAATTAAATTTATATTATTCAAATTTGAGCATAGAGAGAGTCTGTGTAAATAGTATGAATGATGGTGACTGGATACCGGTAATGAGTAACTACAGATACTGACTATAGTAGAAATTTTATGAATTATATGAATGGTGCAAGCCTAAGTCTTCAGCTTCAAGGAATAATACAACATCCCTAAATGAGAAAAAAATTTCACGCACGACTGAAACAGTTATTTATATTAATTTTTTACAACAAGAAGTAGAATCTATCTTACAGAAATATATGTCAATGATTTATGTTCGCCAATAAGTGAAAAAATTACACTTATGTGTACAAAACCAGGGACAGAGTGGAAGATGGGTTAGATGGCCTCTACTGTAGTATTGTCAAATGTGAAGCTCACCACACTTCACCACGATTTTTTATAGATTTTGCTTACGATTTTGGTTATAATCTCGGTACAAAGTCTATGATGAAGTCTGTAGCGAGCTTAACTCTCAATTCAGATATTCTGGTCCATATTAAAGGTCTTCAGAAAACCTTGTACATATGTAGTGTAAATTCAATTATCCAATTTTGCTTTCGATTTTCATTCTGTTTTTGTTTTGCGTTCGTAATATAGAATCAAATAGCTCAACAAAACTATTCGATTTTAATTAAATCAATTAAATAATTACAAACAAAAATTCATATACCGTTTTTCAATTTTCGTAATTCATATATACATAGGTAGGTATACCGGTAGGCGTAAATACACTGGGTGCTGAAAAAAAAACCGGAAACTCTTTTCACTCATAAATTATTCATAAGACCCTATTATAACGAAAGGCCTTGTCCCCCAACAAACGGATCTGTAGTCCTTTTCTCTGGGTTCACCTCCTTTCCCCTGATACAGCATACCCAACCCCTCATTCCAGGAGACACCAATTTCGAGTTGGTTTCATACACTACTAAAGCTGCCATTTCGAAAGACTGAAGCTGGAGAACGGAGGAAACTCTATGGAGAAAAGCACTACAGATCAATTCATTGGGAGTCCTTAACCTTTCGACTGACACTGGGCGCTACGGAAACTGTATATTAATTTGGTCCCATCCAGTATTGGAAACGATCAATTTGGGGGTTGAAGTGGAAAAAAGCGATCAATACCTTCCGTTAGAATAGGGAATTATGACAGCATATTGCAGAAAACAAAGTGTCCGGTTTTTTGGGCACCGGGTGTATTCCAAATATGTATATAAAGAAATTGATTTTTCTGACTGAGCATACTAAAGTACCTCTAAAGTATCATTTACAATATTTATTAGAAGTTAATGGTTCACTGGCAAATATGTATGGGTAAAATTGAATTTTTGAACAAAGTTGATTTGATGCATCCACTTTGTATAAAATTAGTATACATAAATGAATTTAAATTTAATATGAAATGAATTACTGCAGCATGATTACTTATTATAAATGACTTGTAGAATATTCCCGAACCACGAATCTCCCAATTTAACGATTTTAATAAAATTTTATTTTTAAACTTTAAATGCAATGAAAAATATTTAATTATGTCCACCAAAAATAAGACGGTTTCCTTCATTGAGAAAGTGAAAACTGTAACCGATAAATTTAATCGTCATAAATGTGGCACGATAGCCCGACGTCGGGCCTTGGCCGCCTGAATCGTTGACTTCCAATTGTCGCGGTTACGTGACCTTGTCCTCCAGTTTTGGAAGCCCAGCAGCTGGTCGTCTTCACCTACGGAGTTCCCCCAGCGTGCTCTCGGTCGTCCACGCAACCTCGCTCCGTCAATTCGTTGTGCGTTCATAACTTTCTTTGACATGCGATTGTCGTCCATCCGTTGTACATGCCCCGCCCATTGCAGACGTTGCAAGCTTCACGATTTTCGATACTTTTAGCTTATCGTACAATTGATACAACTTATGGTTGTATCGGATACGCCATTGGTCTCGCTCGCGAACGGCCCCGAAAATTCGCCGAGGAACCTTTTGTTCGAATCGGTCTAGCAAAATTTCGGAGGCTTGGGTAAGGGTCCATGTTTCGCAGCCATAACATAGCACGGGTCGGATGATCATTTTGTACACGCGGAGCATATGTTCCTGTGCGCAAGTTTCGAATTAATTATAGGGAGGACCGAGAAATATGTCTTATTGGCTAGTTGTATCCGCTTAATTTCGATAAATTTAATGGTCAAGTGTATATTCTTTCGAGGGGTTTTGTTAGTGAAAACATTTCAATTCTATTCAATGATACAAGAATTATAATGTTCAATACACTCTGTCCGAATCCAGTCCTGGTTTGTACAAATTTGATGTTGAAGTTCCTGAGTTTCAGTTGTGAATGCTTCGATGCCAAGACTAGAATGACGAATGCTGCTGATTCGTTGATTGGCTCGCCTTTTTATACTCTACGAGCCTGAATGTAGGACTGCCGCATGCTGTTGATCATTGTGCTCATGCTGCACGGTATGTGCTAGCGGGACGTTGTTTACGTGCATTTTAAAGTGCTGTTGTGTTATCGGGAAGCAGGTTGTCTGCTGATTTGGTAAAAAATTATGGTGCACATACACCGTGTGAATGTTGATAAAAAACACCTTTACGCGAATGTGCAAAAATGCAGTGCCAGAACAGAAAAGATAACCGGAAAAGTTTTGGGTTATATGAAAACTATGATTTTTAGAGCAGATTAATTTTTTCCCGCCATTATTGAGTTTATTTTTTAAGTCAATTTTTTGCGCTTTGGGGTTCCCTGCATTTTAGAGTCTCCTCACTTTAGCTTTCGGGAGATTTTCTACAATGTGGCTTAAAAATATTTCCGGTTTTCCGGCCAAATTTTGCCACTTGATAAGACTGATTGCAAGTTAAGGCTTGCATATACTATTATTGTATTAAGAGATACGATATTCATATTCCAAAAGGACGACTTGTGGCTGCTCAGTCGTTTTGATTCACTTCTGTTTTATTGGCCCCAAATCAATAAACTCGGTTGATTGATTTTCAATCGCTTGCGTGTTCACAAAATGTACATAATTATTTTTTGATAAAAAATTCATACTTGACATCTTCTTTTTTCAATATAAAAATGGCATTAATGAGTAATAAATCAGCGGGAAAAAGAAATATTATTATCAACATGAAAATTATGCTCTTGCTATGTTTCCTTCTCGCCGCACCGTTTATGCTATATAGCTGAAAATGTTGTAAATTACTTTAAAAAAAAGTAAAAAAAAAAAAACAATATCCATTGGTAGGATAACATCGTTGTGAAAGTAGAGGACAATAAAAAAGAACTATCTCCGCAATGACGACATTGCGAAAAATTCAATCAAATATGAAATGAAAAATAAACTTTACTGAATGTTTCGAATATTATTCGAGAGTACATGTTGTATTCCATGGTTTTTATTCGAAATATTTTCCTATAGAGTTTTGAATAGTTTTTTTTATGATTTTCGCGTATACAATTACGTAATATGACTATGTAGATATACATAAAACCGAGAACAGAAAAAAGGACGAAAAAATATGCTGTCATAAATTGGCATAGATAGAAGATATGCATCAAACGTGTATTAATAGGTATATGTGCATATCCATTGATAAAATCGAGAGTCTATTCTATTATACATACATATATGATTAATTTCCTGACAAAAAAGGGACCTAAAAGAATAAAAAACGAGACCGAGGCTAATTTCGGGCGCGGCCGAAATTTGGATACCCTTCGCTCCCCTCGGTCTAAAAGTTTTTTTCGGGCGTACCTATGAATAGTGTTCAGTCCTCCCCGCTTCCATGCTTTTGAATTTTCTCATAAGTGCCGTGGCGAAGATTTATTGAGCGAAGCGGGACGTGGGTTTCTTATAAGAACCAAAAAGAGGGGGAAGGGGGTTGTAGGGCAGCCCTATGGCCTTCCCGTCAATTTTTACGTATGTTTGTGGCATCAATTAAAACACATTTGGTTCAGATTGGTGGACAAATCAAAAAGGTTTTCTTCGAAGAACCTAATTTGGGGGTTGTGTTTATATGCCAGCCCCATGACCCCATGGTCCGATATAATTCATTTTTGCATATGTTTTGTACCATCAATAAAAATACATTTCCATGAGGTTTAGTTGTCCGATTTCACGTTTGTTATGTGGCATAATACAAATATAATTTTCTGAGGTTTGATTGAAATTGGTGTGCAAATGAAAACGTTTTTCTTAGAAAAAAATTATTTGGGGGGCTAGGCTTGTATGATAGCCCCATGACCACATGGTCCGACTCCATCTATTTATACATAGGTTTTGTGTCATCAATAGAAACACATTTGTGTGATGTTTGGTTGAAATTGGTGTATAAATAAAAAAAATTTCTTAGAAGAACTTAATTTGAGGAGCTAGGTTTCTATGACAGCCCCATGACCCCATGGTCCGATTTGGTCCATTTTGACATATGTTTTGTGGTATTACTAGAAACACATTTGTGCGAAATTTGATTGAAATCGATACGAAAATAAAAAAGTTTTTCTTAGAAGAACATAATTTGGAGACTAGAGGTGTGTATGGCAGCCCCACGACCCCATTGTCCGATTTTGTAGATTTTTACATATATTGTGTGTTACCAATTAAAACACATTTGTGTGAAATTTGATTGAAATTGAAATAAATAAAAAAGTTTTTCTAAGAAGAACCTAAATTTGGGGGGGGGGGGGGGGTAGGTTTGTATGACAGCCCCACGACCCCCTTGGCGGATTTTAGCGATTCAAACATACAAACTGCCTGCAACAAAAAGAAGCATGTGTGCAAAATTTCAGCTCCATAGCTTTTAAACTGGCCGAGCAAAACGCGTCGCAACAGACAGACAGACAGACGGACAGACGGACAGACGGACATCGTCCAATCGACTCAGCTCGTCACGCTGATCATATACATATATACATATTTTATATGGTCGGAGATGCTTCCTTCAATGCGTTACAAACTTCATGACAAAGTTAATATACCCTTTACGCTTAATAAGCGAAGGGTATAAAAACATCAAACCACGTCTGTAGCCACTCTAGAGGGTGTCAAATAAAAATAACATAAAATTCACAAATTGGTACTGGGTTGGAGCTAAAATCAAATTGCTCTAAAAAAAACATCCTTCATTTTCCATTTGAAATAACAGTGATTTAATTTTTGATCGGCTAAAGCAAAATTTTAAGTGCACACAAACGGAGAGAGAGCTAGTTTTTGACTATGGTCAGTGAACGCCTGATATGAGCAGAGTATACAAACTGTGTGAGTTTGGATTTAGGGATAAATACATCCATAAATTTGCATGCATATCACACACACAGTATCGCCAGGACATACACGAATACATACATAAATCGACGGAAAAAGTTCTATATAGACTGATGATGCTAAAAATTAAATTCAAAATCAAAACAGAATATGTATTTGTTTATACACCAGACGAGAATACATTCTGCGGGTTTGACGGGCGCGAAGTGAGAATATTCACTATAGTGTACGCGGAGTATTGGTATGTGGTTAAATACGTAATCGGCGGCGCGGGTGCTTTTTGTTGCCAAGTGTTAATCAAAAACAGAGAGAAAACCACATTATCCAAACAAATGGCACGAAATTGAATGGGCTACAAATTTATTTGGTTTGTAAAGTAGAGAGCTACTCAAATTGTTTTGTATTTTACCGCGGAGAAGGACCATTAAATGCAGATCGCAATGATGCATATTTATTTGGTTCGCAAAGTGTTAATCTAATTTTTTTTAACATTTCAAAATACATTTGCTATTCTTTTGATGATTTCTGTGTAAGTAACCAGAATTACCTAAACACAAAATTGTCGGTGGCCATCTCCTGTATTGGTCATTTGGCCTAGCCATCAAGATTTAACGATCTAACCATCCCAAACTTCTTTCTTTGGATCCAATTTAAGTCGCTAGCCTTAAGGAGAATATTGGACAAGAATGCGAACAACTCTCATCTTGCGGAAAAAATGGACAAAAATGCATATTAACTCCGACGGCCGTCGGATATTTAAGATATCAATTATTCACTTCACTTTGTAAGTAAATTAGACAATGGGCTCATGGGACTATCATACAAACCCTAACTAAAAAAACAAGTTTCTTTATGGACCAATTTCCACCAAATCTCAGACAAATGCCTTTCTATCAATTTTACAAACCATTAGTGAAAACCGAACTGAATCGACTCGTAAAGTCAGACAAAGGGCCCTCGAGCGCACCCCCTGCCCTCCTCCAATTTTTCATATGTTATTTATGGTTCAATCATAATCCTAAGACATGTGTACGAAAAAGTCCTAGCTAGGGTCACCGGGAAACCACTAGCCCGAAGAAAAAAGTGAAGGGCATCCAAATTTCGGCCGGAAAATTAGACTAGGTCTGTTATTTTTAAATTTAGCATAAAAAAAATATTCAAAATCAAATTGGATGATAAATTTTTCGCCACTCTCTATGTAGAGTCAAAATTGCGATAGGTGAGTTTTTGAGTTACCGTTATATTTATTTCCCAAAAATCCCGTGAGGTTTGAACTTTCGTAGAACCCTCAGGAGCCCACACATCAATATTGACTTTGGTCATTTTGTTGAAATAATATAATGGCACTAATTGGACTCAGGTTACCGTTATATAAATAATCCAAATAACCCACACGCATATCGATGTTTTTTTTTGCATATGTATACTTTTTGACCCAGTTTAGGCCTCTTTGAGAAGCACGCATCTAAGGGGACGAATTCGACATTTTCAAAACGCCAAAAGTGTTTCAAATTCGTCACAGACGACATTGTCATTAAATGTACCGTTATAGAGATACATATTTCTAAAAATGTTTCCGGGGTTTAGAGTTTCACCGACCATAGTTTCCGTTTGGGCGCATGCATTAATAGATGCTTTTAGAATTCTGTTTTGCGAGTCATATGGGAAGATAAAAATTTGATACAAAGTGCTTTTGAAAATACTTTACCGTTATGAAGATAGCTATGGAAATTCCCGAAACACTATTTTCTTTTACGGTTTTAACCTTCGTGGTTCTCTGAAGAGCCGACGGATCGTTAATAAATTTGAACTTTTTTGATCTATAAGTTCAGTACTTTAGGATGAGCGTTACCGTTATACATATTTTACGAAAAGGTATCTTTGGTGGGAATGTATCAATCAATCATCAAGGGAATTTTGGCATTATATTTAGATCCGTAAAAGCTAACAACTTGTCCTAGACGATTCAATAAACGTTACTCACGAAAATAGAAACAAATCATTGAACCTACGGAGTACACATCTCCGTGAGTTTGGTTATTTAAATATTTTTTTTTCAACTTTACCGTTATGAATACTTCAATAAAAGCTTGATGAAAGCAACATTTGACAGCTCGAAACCGTAACGAAGGAGGAAAAAAATATCGCAAGAGCTACACGTTTGTCAATTGACATACATCACTCTTCTGTATACATCTATGCCGTTATCCATATATTTTCGCGAAAACCCGAAATCTCTCTCGACAGCTCATGAAAAAAAATTCAAGTTTCGCCTAATTTTTCCAAAGTGAAATGCGTTTTATTTTGGATATAGTCACGTCGTGAATTAAACATTGAACGTGAAAAAATCTTTAGGTGTTGCGTCTCCCATTACAAACGTTGAAAAAAATTGAAGCAATTCAATTCCTTGAGGACCGAGGCTCGCTTTCCGAAAAATCCGCCAATCTGTCCCGAGTGGCACGCGATGACGCTTTTGCCATCGTCTTAGCTTGGACTTAGGACTTGTTGCTTAAGTGAAATGCTGTATCTTGGCGATAATGTAGAACAATCTTACACAGAATCCCTGAGGCATCCTCTGGTTCATATGTGTGAGAATTTCTCGAATTTTTTTCATTACGATGGATATATTTATTACTCTTGGACACGTGAAATCTGCGTCACGCAAATACCCAAATATTTCTGTCACAGATATGTACAATAGAAGGAGATATACCTAACATTTATCCATAGCGTTTAAAAATTAAATCAAATTAGGTCAAAACAGATATTTTGTTGGAAAATTCGGTTCTGTCTGTTTAGTTTTAAACAGTTTAAGTTTTTTTTTTAAATTTGCAAAAGGAGACTGTGGACAAAATGTTGCAAGTCTTAGAGGAGGAGGAATTCTTTCACCACTACTATGGTCCCTATGGTTGTAGACGAACTTCTCTCCAGACTTTGTTTACATGGCTACTTTGCAATCGGTTAAGCAGATGAAAAACCTGTTGTTGTCAGGGACGAATTTCAATTCACCGATTCTGAAGTTAAGGGGGCCGTCTTAGACGTAGTTTTAAATTGGTGTACGTAAGTGAGTTCAAACGCTAATCCGCAGAAAATCGTGCAATTTTCCCGGAAAAGAAACCTGTGTCTGGCGATTGTACGGGTCAGGCACGTTTACCTATAGGACAGGTGAGTACTGCGGGGCAGGGTAATTAGGATAGCCCTGATAAATGATTTAGCCTTCGCAAAACCGAAGGCGTTTTCCTAGACTACAATTTCATTTCAGTCAAGTGGTAATGAATATTGTGCATGTGCCCTAACTTGACTCAATAAATTGACAGTCCTGTAACGAAATTCTGTTTATTTAAAATGGTGGTCCGTAGTGATTCATCGTCAGCCAGTACATCTTAGCACTACTGAGCGACAATTAAAGTACACATCCATTAAAATCGGAAAATCAAGCAACGTATTATCGCCACCTTGTTTTTAATCAAATCAATACTGGTGCATGAAGGGTAGGTAGCAAATAATGTCAACCAACGCCATGGACCATGAAATAAATCCATTTTCTGTAGGTAGGTATACGAATATAACCCACAATTCTTACTTACTTAATGCAGTTTTTATGAAGAATGAAGTGCAACTCCTGTGATAGAAACGCGAAGCTTAATACAATATTTCACTTGGCGGTTCAGGCGTTCGGCGAAAATTATAAATGGAAGTCAGCTGCTGCGATTGAGGGACTTTTAATCCCCGTCCCCCATGCCGTTAAGAAGAAGGAAAAAATCCTTCAGCGAAATTAACAGGCAGTCATGATCATCTTTATCGTAAGAAACCAAAATACTCATACTCGTTGGTACCTCCTATAAGAAACAAATATGTAATGTCCTTAGCCCCGCGTTTCGTATACAATGGCATAAGCAGAATACAATCCCACAACAGCAATATCGTAATAAAACAAAACACTGGGAAAATTAAAGCAATAAAGCTTCTCCGCCCCGCCGGAACCCTTTACAACACTGTGTATGTATGAACGTGGCTTGTGTTTTGTGAAATACGACACTGTATATAAATTTTTCCAGGACTCAACGACAACGGCTGTTTCATGCTGGCGATACACGTATTATTATACTAACTAACCGTCTCTCTGTCTCAGGACGAGGAGGTGGCAGGGAAGCGCAGGGCAAGCGTAAAATTCCCGGTGATGTCAACGGAAAAGGACAAGGGTATGGAAAAGAAATTGGAAAGCGTGAAAGCATTTGCGCGTAAAATTTCATCCTTTTCGATATAAACAACACTAACGTTTCACTTCTTTTTGTTCTGCCTGTTTCATCTAGAGAGGTAAAATTGTGCGGGCACGGCCACCATATAGGAGGCAGGATTAAAAGGGAGAAGAGTGGCGAGTTTTAAGTCTAACTAAGGATTGTATAAAAAAAATTGTCAAAGGATTAATTTTTTTTGCTATAATCATTTCTGTACATTTCAGTTACAGAACGATTGATGAAAAGGATAAAGAGGTTTTTTCTGACAAAGTGAAGAGGCCATGGTATTTATATTTTTTGGATTATCTACAAAAATCAAAATTGTCACATCAAATGTAAGAAACTTTTTACACAGAATTACTAAAAAACGCCGCTTTAGTACATGCGATTCGCCTAATTTAAGGTTCTGCGTTAACATGCTTTCTCCAAAAAAAAAACAATATTCCTGAAAACCGTATCCCTAGCAGATACGAGTAGAAATTAACGGTATTTCTATACACATTCAATATAATCAATTTCTGTGAAATTTCTCAAAATAGGGCCTTTGTCAAATGCGAATACAGATTTAAATTATACCTACAAACAAAACCTTTTATAATTTTCAGATTCTAAATTTGAATACACCGTTACTAACGGAGTACACATTAACATAGACCGCCACTTTGCCAACGTCGGCTCATTCTAAAACTTCCCCTTACAAAATAGCGCCAGATTCACAAAACTTCATAAACTTCTAACGTAGTCAAAGTTCCATTCGTCCTAAAATTTTCATTTATTCCTTCATCTCACTGTGTATGTAGTTATATTCCCTGTACCCCCATTGCATTGCTAAGTCTTGAAATTCAATTTCGATTTCTTGCTGTGGTATTATCCTTTTCTTTAAGAAATACATACTTTCCTTCACATTTCCAAATATCTGTACACATAGTAGAGCATAGACACAATGCTTGCCGTAGCAAAAGATTTAGAGAAAAAAACTACATCCATTCAGAGTCCTCTCGCAGTCTTCACGATCCGCTATTCAACAACACAAGAATTCCACTTCTCAGCGTAAAGGAACAAGAAGAAGTAGAAGTAGGGATGGAATTTCGCGACTATACTTTTACGTGGCAGTTTTTGCGGAATACAACAACAACATCGCCGTCATAGAATGAATGCCAACGGGGCTAAAAATGCACCAAAAACCTGCTGCTGCTGCGATGCTATGTTGAATTTCGCCAACATTGTCGCTTTTGTTGGGCTTGCGGAAAAAAGACCCATCAAGACGACGAAGAAGCAAGCGCATGGTTTCACCAGAAGAAAACCATCATCAATTTCAACCACCACTGGAGACAATATTCTAAGGCAAGTTTAATAATGTGTTAAGCCTTGAGCAATTATTTGAAAGCGAAACGAAACGCGAAGAACTCTTGCATCGTCATCATCATGATGATATTGGTGGAGTTCTATTAGGGCGGATTGTACAAATATATAGAGTATACGTCGCCAATGGGAATTGAAGAAGGTAGAGGTGTGTGCATTGGAGTGAAAACTTTTTTTTTAGGAATCAAAAAGGTAGAATACTCGAAGTCTGAGTAGGTTCGCTTTTTGGATGCCGTTTTATTTGATTTTGAAAAAAAAGTGTATGATGAGGGCTATAACTCTGATTAGATTGGTCCGTAAAACTTGGAGTGGGTTTACTCGTTTTAGTTTCGTAGTTTAAACTTCTGGCTTCTGGGAGAGGAAAAAACAGCAGTTATTGAAATGTAGGAACGCCACTCAAAATCAAGAATAATTAATCAGAGAGATGAGATTTTTGAAAAAGCAAAACTAAACATTCAACACGACCTTCAATTTATCTACTTTTTTTTTCATTCGCAGGAAGATTTTTTGTTTGCGAATCAGAGCACCTTGCAAATCTGAATTCATCACCGAACTACGTAGCCGTATAGTGCAGGAGCTTCTTTTTTACCTGTTATATGCATGAATGGAGTATGTGAATCTAACTCCGTTTTAATGGGTGTGTTGCTAGAAGCTACTCACATGTGGTGTGATGGCTGAGTGATTATTGCTCCTAAAGAGTTATTTGCATACATTTTCTATAAAGCTGTGTTGCTAGTATCGCTAATAGCTTGAAACAACATATAAAAATACATGAACATATTCCTTAGCGCAATATTCTTTCGGGCGATCATCGCATCAGTCGCTTCAAGAGCAACACAAACCTTTAGTAAAGGTTTGTGTTCGTAGAGACGACTCATAGGATCATCGCTCAGCGATCGAAGTGCAACCACCGGTTTTGAGCACTATATGGGTATATTTTCTATACAGAAATGTTCCTTTAGTCTATAGTCGATACTAGGAAATTAGAACCATTCAAAAAATATTGAAATACGGCTCGAAATTGGATGCAAAACTACGATCGCTGAGCGATGATACCATGAGTCGTCTCTACGAACACAAACCTTAAGATACTTTCATTTCACACATACAGCCGTATGAAGGCATAAGCGGCTTATTGCAGCAATTAAATTGGATGACACGAAGGGGATCTCTTTCTAAATTAAATTCGGTTTCAGAGCGGCCTCGGGGTAAGGTTTGTAAATAACGCGGTTATCTAGAGAGGTGGTCTACATTGTTTGGCGTATCGGCGTAATTGTTTTGTTTGCCAGTGTCTTTTACCGAAAGTTAGGAATTGATTCGTCAATACCTAAGTTGGACTATAGTTGCATTTTATTAGTTCGGCGAGACTTACGACGATTGCGTGATTAATAGGTAGGAGTATTGAATTGCATGCGGTGTCAGCGAAAACATTAGGAGGTACCCGTTCGCATTTGTGGCGGGGTGAATGCTAATCAGGTCAGAAGTGCTACATTGTGGAACTCCCTGGTTGATTTACTATATTTCGAACGCTTGCCCCGAAATTCAATGTAGGAGCCATGACCACATATCCTATAGCTATGGACGTTAAAGTTACTTCCCCACCGGTAGTGAGGGCAACCTCATTGTGGTCGGGAGAGCTAGATCGGCTATACGGATAAGAACAGCTCTCGAAAGTCTTTCTTTCTGTGATTTCTCGCGCCTTATGATAGGGCAAAACTTAAGTTTGTTGTCAAGGGGATAAACGAGGCCAACAGTGACATGTTAAGGATCAACGACCAGACAAAGAAATTCAGCGCCAAGCAACGAAAAGTTCTTCACTTACAAAAGCGTCTCCAAAGACATTGTGCTAAAAAGCTCGCATAAAATGCTGTGCCAATCAATTTCAGTAAATACTTGAAAAATAATTGGAGAGGATTCTTCTGAAAATAAGGTGTTAAAGGTTTCAATGGGTACGATACTAAGAAAGAAATTAGTCGAAGCCTTCGAAGCATGGAAACATCTCCCTCCTGAACTGAATAACCCGGCTACAGAGGTTAGGTCAATTGGCCACTCTACCTGTTGGACATCGTGAGGAATCTTTTAATTCTGTAATAATTCTGTGCAAAGAATGGAAGCCCCTGAATAATTTCACACCTGCTCATAGCAATAAAAACGTCAATAAAATTTTTTTCATGATACAAATTTCAGAGTTTTCTTTATTTATACATATTAGAAAATTTTTGTATTTGGTTCCTGAATGATTCCATATGGCAGAGACAAATTTTAAACGGTTTGGATTCAGGGTATTGCCCATTGAGCGAGCCCTATGATGAAATTCGGAAAAACTGTGGTGGGGAATGGGTTAATTTCAAATAACTTGAGAGAGAGACATATTGACAAGACCTCTATTTGTTGGACAGTTTCGTAATATCGGTATTTTAAGGTATCAACCATCACATAATCGTACGGTGGCACCTAAAGGGCAACCATAAGCTTGCCTACAGACGTAGGCAAGAAGGTGATGGAAGTAGGCAAAGTCAAGGTAAGATGGACGATCTGTCGGTTAAAATGGCAATTGTCTCCGAAGAGATGCCTTAAATGTTTAGCCTTTGGCCACTTTGCGAGGTACTTCAATAGTCAGGTCAAATATCACAAATCCTGTGACAAAGAGCCCAATTGCATTTTGTGCAAGGAGGCAGCTAGGGCCAATTATAAGCACCAAACTGGATGCGTCAAATGGCCACTATATTTGGAGGCAATAAAATTAATCTCTAAATGAGATTATTTCAGCTGAATTTGAATCACTACCAGGCAGCACAATATCTGCTAACACACACGGTGAAAGAGAAAGGAATCGACATCGCGCAATTATCTGCGACCAATAAAAAAACTGCGTAGCTCGGTTTGGATCGCAGATAAGGACAACGATGTAGCAATTTGAACTTGTGGACGTTATGCGTTCCAACAGGGTACATCGGGAGGGGTTTAAGCCAAAATCAACGGCGTACACGTGTAGATGCTACGCTCCGCCATGTTTGGAATGACACCGATTTCGAGGATTTTCTTGACGCGAACTTGCGCCCGACGATAATTGCGGGAAACTTCAACGCGTGCGCTCAGGAATGGGGCAGCCGCGAAATAAATAAGCGTGGACAGACGCTCCTGGATGTTTTCTCTCGGCTCGACATCGTTCTATTGAACTCGGGGAACGTTAACACGTTTAGAAGAGGAAATACGGGGTCCATCATCGACTTTACATTGGTGACTAGTTCGTTGGTTACAGCTATGGAGTGGCAAGTTAGCGAGTATTATACACATAGCGACCATCAGGGAATTCGATTCTCGATAGCGGATAGATCGCACGTAGGTAAAGCGACAGCTCCAATTGTGGAATGGTCTACGAGACGCTTCGATGATGCGTCGTTCATAGAAACGCTGTCTGGCGTAGGTACAGTTACCGGATCAGCGGAACAGAAGGCCTTGCAATTGACCGATCAACTATCAATCAATAGCATGCAACGCCAAGAAAGAGTTCGATCACTAATCGGAAGGAAAACTACTGGTGGACCCAGCAGATCGCGAGTAGGCGACGTGTGTGCTTCAAGACTCGGCGGCGCCTTTGTCAACATTCGACACTAACGACATTATACAATGATTTGCTCGAGGCTTATAAATCAGCCCGTAAGTCCCTGAAACTCGCAATTAAAAGGAGCAAACAAAATTGCTTCAAACAGCTCTGTGAGGTTCCGGACGTAAATCCATGGGGAACGGCTTATGGGATGGTCATGAAGAAAAAGACAAAAATTGGTACTTATTCCAATACCAAATAAGCATGCTGGTAAGCCTAAGTCGTATCGCCAAATTTGTTTATTCGACACAACGGAAGATAACCGGTTGTCAGAAGTAGTGGAGGAGCAGGGGCGTTTATCAGATCTTCAATACGTTTAGACGAGCGCGGTATACGGTAGACGGAATCACTGCGCAAAAGAACCTGTAAGTAGGACAATTTGTGCCGTTCACATGGAGCTGCAGAAGGAAGAGCGTAGACGCAAGTCTGCTGTCCGTAATGATGGTTGATTAGCTGAAGGTATGGTCCTCTGAAGTAATACTGAAAGGTGGTCCCGCAGGGTCAAGTGGTGACGAAAGAGGTGTTAGCTTTAGTCGGTAAGAGTCCGACATATTTGCATGCTGACGGTCTCTGCTACAGGGCACGCAGTATCTATGCAAGATTTGCCAGCTCTGCCCAGGAGAAAACCATCACATCACGCTTAGTGACCTAGCTAGTCCAGTTACTACTGGACGATGCTCCTTCTGGGCACAGTAGTATCGCTATCATCACAAATCTTCAGAAAATACAATGCAATTTTTGCTTCCTAAATTTGCCATGAAGTGCACGCAACTAAATGTGCGAAAATGGGAGAAATTTTGAGCGCACAGAATTTGGTCAACCGGGTGATGGGAGTGTCCATACACAGTTGGGATTTAGAGAGATTGTCTGCAGCATGCACAAAGAACTTCAAAGAGAAGAAGCTAGATGGAAGCCAATCAGTCAATCATGAATGCTAATTAACCTAAACCGCCTCTGTAAAGTTACACCGAGATGCGGTCCCGCAGTGAACGTGGAGAAAGGGGCGGTCTGTTATTATCCGGTAGGCGACTCTTTTATAAAATCGGATCGCCTAGCCTTTGCCTCGTGAAAACAGAGAGTCATCCCGTGCGAGGAAAGACTTACAATTATTTTCCAACGATATGGTAAATACAGTGGACGCTTATTTTCGTCACAAAAATAATCCACGATTTTTGCGAGAGTGTTGAAGCCTACCGTGCCAGGATTAAGCCTACACCCCTGGAGTTAAATTTATCAATTCAATTTAATTCAAATGTACTCATAATTTTACCATAATTGCTTCTTGCACCCACATCCAACTTTACACGTCCCTGTATAAGCCAATCTTATGTTCGCTAGAATTAAGACGAATAACTGGAGAAAATATACGTTGACAGAGAAAAATCATTAAATGCTCTAAGAAATTATGACAATCATATCACGTGCTCTCTTTGGATATGGCTTCTTCCAGTTCCAGCTAACAGCCGAAAAAGTGTTGATTGCTTCAATATGCCTATATGCCATCGCACCCATGACTGCTCCTTTTCATCGTCTTCAGAAGAAGCTTTATTAGATCCCATTGCCATCTTAGCGGCTTTCTAAGTGCGATTCTACCATCTATACACCTATACTCCTCGTGATATACTTAACCCACTTATATCGCGCGACGACAACGACGTTTTCTGACAAGGCCATTATTTCTTCAAGAATTTCATTCTGAATGATATACGACGACCCACACAGTACACCCTGTGCTGATCCGTTGTTAGGGTATACATTTGCCAAAACCCTTGAAGTCACCGTTCCTCGTCGAGAATGCGAGCAGAGGCAAACGTGTGTCGATTATACAACAATGACATTAACCGAAAGGAAAAAGCAGAAGGTTTTGTCCCTGAACCCATATTACGTTAAAGGGAAGGCGGGTCGTATCGCCATAAAGCAAGAAGGATGTGATGTATGTTGTGTTGTTCGAGAAACGGCATCAAGTCAAGATATTTACCTTTTATTAAACGAATAACGGAACTCTTGAAAATCATATATATCTATCGACTTTTCGCCTTAATCTCAATGTTTTTCCACCGTTGGCGTTTCGTTGAGTTATTCAAAATGTTGGTTGAGTATGTGCACACAGCACAGCACAAAAAAACCTATATGGTACTGCTTATGCTTTTTGGTCCATAGACGATGATTATTATTATTGTCGAATGGAGCGCTGCGCGCGTCGCTGATTTGACCTCAATGCCGCACGATGTGTGAAATACAATATACACCACACGTGAGTGAGTAAGTATCCTGGAATGGGACTCTGGGAATCTATATGGAAAAGGAACTCGACAAGGAACACACATATATAACGAACCTACATATAGAGATTACATTATAGTTGTTGTCGATGGAATGCCAAGTGATACAGCATATTATGGCGTATGAGAATTAATGATGTGGCCCATTCATTTTTAGGAGGTATGTATGATGACGGTTAAGGGGATGATTAAAGGCACATTATTTTCAAGAAGCTTAATGTACATATATGTGAGCGCGGATGCTATGTATACATATCGGTTGGGTATTGTTGATCTTCTGTTGTATCCTGAAAGCTATATCATATGATATGGCCATCAGGAACGGGAACGAGAGTTCAATGAGAACAATAGCCGCCATGATTATAATAGAGTATACATGGAATGTATTGCAGATGCTGTGTAGAATTCAGGACACACAATTGAATGGAGATTTATTGGACTTCCATTACTTGTAGTTCGTCGGTAAGTTAATTTTGAGGAATAGCTTTCAGGTTTTATTGAAATCCTCATCCTTGGTTGTAGTATGGAGAGCTGTATTCGAAGTTATGCCGTTGAGGGATGTAAGAGATTTTGGCTATAGATGGGTTATGGGGTTTCCGCAAATTTATAAATCAAGGTTATTATCTGACAGCTATGTCATAGTGCTTAGTGGTAAGGTTGCTGTTGGGCCCCCCACTTAATCAATCCGTGATTGGGTTCAGTCCTTATTCGCCCAGCTTTCCGAAAAGAGTAAAATGTAATTTAGTTGACTGATTACAAATTAATAAAAATACATAGAGGGTTCCCTAAACACTATGTATAAAACTTAATTAATTTAACTAATCTAAGTTTTACTCACTGTTTTTATTTTATTATTTTTATGCGTACCTGAAAAAACAAACAAACAAAAATATTATTACCATGAATAATACAAATTTGAATAATCTGTTACAAATTAACCGTTATATGTATTTTTTACAAAATAACAAATGTAACACTGTTCCACACACACAGAACATCAATTTTTTTTACAATGTGTGACAATTAGTCTCACGAAACGTAACAGCACAGTATGCACACATACAAGTAAGCACTGTTCCGCAAGTTCGCTCCTATCGTACAAGGTACAACGTAACAGTCAGACTCGAGCAGCTATAAAAGGCGGCCCACGAAACGAGTCAACAGCATTAGCATTCAAGTCTTGGTATCGAAGCATTCACAACTGGAACTCAGGAACAACAAAACTCAAATCGCCAGTGGATGGCAAGCATTGAATGAGTTCAAACCTGAACCTGAACGGAAAGCGTGTTGAACATGATAATTTGTTGTATTTTTGTATATATTATCAATTAAGAATAAAATCAAATATAAAGGATTGCCCAATTGTGTCACTAAGAACTCACATTTAAGAACATTAATAAATTGGCAGCCCAACTCGATGCCAAAAATATGTGTTATAAAAATGTAATGTAATTGTATGTAATTTACAAGAAAATTTAGACCTAAAAATACGATTCTATACCCAACATTGCTCCTATAGAACCCAAAGCAACCATATTCGCCTAACTTGTGGTTTGGGGTGAGCGCTGAAGAAGAGCACAAAACCTAAAGCCAGTTTTACATTCTCCTATTTTAATAAAGATAGCATCATTGTCGTTCGTATGCCGAAATGAAGGTGTTACTAAATTCGGACGATGAGCAGATTGTACTCCAGAGCCTTAAATTTGGGTGATTAATCTGCATGTCCTTCTAAGCGAGCAGAAGATCCTCGACGTCCTATTGTTTAGAGACCAAGTTGAATTTACCAAGAAGCTTGTGATTAATATGAAAAAGAAATAGAGTTATATTTATACTAGGGCTATTAAGGCTACAACCGCTGGAGCTGCTTATTAGATTAACATTACAAGAGTAATTTTCAAATGATCGCGACCGGTGAAACTACATACTGGAAATTTATAAAAAGTCATTAGGTCGGCAAAAGTCCAAGCCAGGAAATTCTTTTTTACAATCACCAGGGTGTCAAAGGAGCTTAGTTTAGAAGCAATTTCCTAAGCAATTGAAAGTTTTTTAATACGAGGGCAGTTCAAATATGGTCGGGACAAACACTGTAGATGGCGCGCATGTATGTTTTGAAGGTTGCGGCTTGAGTATATGATAGCTGGGTCCCTTTCGAACGGTATGGCATTTTGGAGGACCAAAGGATGAATGTTTGAGAAATTTCAACTGAACTCGTTGGTAGTGTAGAGAGTCTCATCCACAAACACCTTCAATATCGCAAAATAACGGCGCGAAGGGTTCCCAAACTGTTCCAAGATAACGCGCGTCCTTATACCGCGCGTCTCACGGCATTGGAGTGGGAGGTACTGGAACACTTCCCATACTGTCCGGACTTATTACCCTGCAGCTACCATATGTTTAGACCACTGAAAGAAGCCCTCCGAGGTAAAAAAAATCAACACCGACGACGAGGTAGAGGTGTTGCCCAAGGAATTTTTCTATACTGCCATCAAAAAGCTTCCAGAGAGATGGAAAAAAAGTGAAACTAGTGAGGGGGAGTACAGTACATTTTTGTATTTTTTTTCCATTATAAATAAGCCAGTGTCAGAGCATTTGTCTAGATCATATTTGAACCGCCCTCGTACCTATCAATATCCCGATAAAAAAAATTCGAATCACTGTTAAGAAAATACAGACCGTATTTTAGTTCTAATGCGCGGTTATACCGCCCGCGCAACCATCAACTCACAGTCGCCGCGGAATTTCCATTGATAGATTTTTTTTAACTATGAAGATCATCGATATTTATGTGAAGATCATCGGTAAATGTCACGTAAAAAATAAAAAAATTAGAAGAGAGTTTGATGTCCGTGAAAAAGAGGTCTTTCGATAAATAATAATACGTTCAGGATATATATTTACCTGTAGCGGAAGCGATGCTGTGCAGATGTCCGAAGAGAAGTTTAAAGTCAGTTCCTATATAACGTAAAGGTTTACAAGACGATCCTCGAATAGGACAAACGGATTGATTTGGCGTTAACCAGCATTCCTCGAGTTGTGTGTGATAACAGTTTCCTTACCAAGTTTTAAGGACATAATGCTGGTTGCGAGGGCGAGGGCTACCTCAGGCGTTCTATAGGTCTCCGCGACCGATTGGGCTAGCATCTCCACGCCGTCGTAAAACCACTGACAGCACGATGCTCCACTCATAGGGTCTACGTCATATGTTGAGTGAGGGGAATTACCGAACGTCGGCGCCCCTTCGATTTCACCTAGACCTCCCGTGCAAACACATATGGAACCTCTGCCTCGGACTATAGTCCAGTACAATTGGTTCAAAATAACCCCAAACCTAAACATCCAAAAAGAAAAGAAATGTTTGATGCCAAATTGTTGAATACACTGCCTAATATACGCAGTAAAAAGTTACACTAATTTGCGCCATGGGTTAAGGGGGGAGGGGGTGCCAAAGGGGTGAAAATTCAGTTTCTTGCAAATATCTGGAAAACTATGAGTCTGACCTTAAAATGAGCTGAGGACAAAACAAACAACATAAAATTACCTTTGTAATGATATGTAACACTCTAGACATTTTCTCAAAAAATTATACCCTAGACCCAAAAGTATTATAGTGAATTTGGCTTTTTCGAGTTTTACATTTCGCACTGTAACTCTTGATAGAATACACCTACTGTCATGAGATCTTGTCCATATATTGATAATAAAATTTATTTGATTCGTACCAAAAATTGGAGTGCTCCGACCATTGACGCCCCCCTCACTCCTCTTAACATTTTTCAAAAAGGCATGCCTGTAGCTTCTTTTTAAACTGAGCCAGGCAGATCAAATTTGGTGGGGTGCCTAGTCTAAGCTCCATTATGCTCTTCACCAAAAATTATTACCATCCGATTAAAACTAAGGGTACCCCCCATACAAAGTGAACGAAAATTCTAACAAATTTCACATTTTTTCAATTCTAAATTCTATCTAAAACGGAAAAATAAAATTTATCTCTTAGAACGACATTATAACAGTTAATTGTAGTCCTCTGAATGTATGTTCAAAATTTTGCATCAAAGCGTACACTACAAGTATCAACAAATTGTGTTTGAAAGTCATTGGTACTAGTTCAAAGGCTAGTTCCGAATAAATCGAGTAACGTGTACTAGCAACCTTCAAACCACATTTTGCGTACTTGTAAGGCACGCTCTGGTATAAACTTTTGAATATACATTTACCAGACTACAATTAACTGTTATAATGACGTTCTAAGAAATAAATTTTATTTTTTCATTTTAGATAGAATTTAGAAGTGAAAAAATGTGATTTTTTTAGAATTTTTGTTTACTTTGTATGGGGAGTACCCTTAGTTTTGATCGGATGGTAACAATTTTTGGTGAGGAGCATAATGGGGCTTAGACTAGGTACCTCACCAAATTTTATCTGCCTGGCTCAATTTGAAAAGAAGCTACAGGCATGCCTTTTTGAAAAATGTTAGGAGGAGTGAGGGAGGCGTCAATGGTCGAAGCACCTCAATTTTTGGGACAAACCAAATAAATTTTGTTTGTAATAGAAAGAACAAGATTTCGTCACCCTAGGTTATTTCTATCAAGAGTTACAGTCCGAAATGTAAAACTCAAAAAATGTAAATTCTCTATAATACTTTTGGGTCTAGGGTATAATTTTCCGAAAAAACGTCTAGAGTGTTATATATCATTACAAAGGCAATTTTGTGTAGTTTGTTTCGTCCTCAGAAGATTTTAAGGTCAGATTCATAGTTTTCCAGTTATTTGTAAAAAAGTAAATTTTCACCCCTTTGGGACCCCCTCCCCCCTTAACCCATGGCGCAAATTGGTGTAACTTTTTATTGCGTATATTGGGCAGTGTATTCAACAATTTGGCATCAAAAATTTCTTTTTCTTTTGGATGTTTGGGTTTTGAGCTATCTGTACTAGACTACTAGCAGTAGATTGCTGCAGTGTGGATGCCTTGCACACCTGGTGATCAAACTAATCAGGGGAGCGGGATATTCATTGCCAGAAGGTCCCATTGGTCCCACGACGCAATGTCTTTAATCCTGTAGGGGGTCCTCCCTGGTCATCCTACACCCTACAAACAGACAATGGGCAAATAACAAAGGTCAACGATAGGCAACAGTATAGCTTTGCTAATTTACGTACAGCAGGCATCGATTTATAATGGCATTAAGAGCAAATACAGTTGGAGCCCTAACACGTTTTATTCTTGTCAAGCACCCTGTGACTTCCGCAGCTACATTATTTAGGTGAACCCAAAGAGGTGCAGGTCCTGTACGTCGAAGTACCCTTCGCAGATAACCAGGACATGAAGCCAGTCTTCACGAACTGCACCACAACTTTGGCACGAAACTGACGCAGTTTCTGGTTCAGAGAACCATGACCGGTTATCAGGAAACCAAGCCTAAAAGATTAAGGTCTAAGTCAAGGTTTCTAGCCGCCTGGCGGATATTCCTAAGGTAAGCGAAAGTAACCGTACCGCGGGTGGACTGGTAACATCTAGATTGCCACCTAGACAGAACACAGTCATCCAGGAGTCCCGCGACAAATCTCCGAGCTCTCTCGGATACACTATCCCCATACACTGAAGCACAGTGGGACAAAGGCAAAACCCTCCTGATATGAAGGCGATTCCCTTATGAACTAACTCGATATTAAGGGGGAGAGGGGGTCCAATCAAAATCAATACCTGCATGGCGCCAGAAGAGACTGTTCGAGGAACAGGTACCTATACAAGCACACATAATGATTCGCTGAACTGCTATTCTCTATAAAAAAAAACTTGAAACTTGAACTTTGCCGAAAGATAGGCTTTCCTCATACTTGACATCATAAATTGCAACATGCAAACCAAGGATGCACTAATTGTAGTTCTATAGAGTTTTTGCTCATAAACCATAACTAGCGACAAATATTGCAGTCAGGCTCAAAGAAATAGCTCGGAGGGATTATGCTAAAATAAATACACCACACGCCACTGAGGCTAAATCACTCTTAGACTTGGAAAAACTTGACGCTTGCAGGCAAATATCTCTGTTAAGATGATGAAGGATTTTGACCGTTGTGATCAATAATTAAAAACTGAATAACTGAATTCTGGCATTTTTTCAGAAATCTCTAAATACCCTAAAACGCCCAGAAAAAGCAGCTACCATACATAACGGGTGTACATGACGCTGGAAGCTTTAAGATCAACATTTTTTTTTGATTATTTTCATTTATAATCGCGGAAGATATGGGCCCACTCCCTCCACCTTCATTCATGACATACAAACAAAATATCATGCTATACCACTATATTGCTAGGTTTACGGTGGTTATCTCGGGACATTTGTCAGTGGAGTACCGCTCCGGCTCCGTCAGAAACCTTTATTGCCCTTTGGACGATTTCAAAGACGAATCCGTGAATAAATACACCAGTTGCCTCGCTTTCTCAATTTTTCGCCAACTCGGGACCGTCTCATATTCGAAATTGAACCTCCCAATCAACCAAACATGCCAACTAATTCACAATATATACCAAAACTCCATTTCTATTTACAATATTAGCCCTCCAAAAATTAGACTTGACATCAAATCCATTAAATACACAAAATTGCTAAAAGAAAATACGTTGACATTGAAAAATAGGCCTCATGATGATGTCTCGCGTTATTACTCTTCTATGTGCTCTTTTTCTTTTCAGCCTCATTTTCTCTAGTACGAGAGAGGAGTAGGTATACTCTTTTTTTCTTTGTTTTCATATTCTCGTGTAAAACTAATGTTACCCCAGCGAATATAATTTCGACATTTTTATGAGCCGTTTAGGAACAAAATGAAACCATCGGGCTCCATCTTCGCAGATAGCAGCCATCAGCCATCACCACCACGGCACAGCACGGCCACATCATATCACCAACATTATATCCTCCCGCAGCCCCAAGCTGGAAAACCTATACGATGCTCAGGCTTCGTCTTATAACGTGATGCATAATCCTACAAGGAAAACGCGAAACAGATGCTCCCGCAATAAAAGAAGAACCATGCGAAAGAGAAAATCCTTGTAAGGTATTATGTATGTATGTAAGAATATTCAGATTTTATTTTCTTGGCTTGCTTGCTCGCTCTCGTCTCTATTTTCGAGGTTTTCCCTCGTTTGTTTCCGCAGGTGATATGAACACACCGAAATGGTGTGAGGGTCAATATGAAAAGGAAGCGAAAAACAGCAAGAAAGACATTTCATCTCCTATCGTACCAACTTTTCTTTTTTTGTTGGAAAATGTCTACTTCTATTCATATCTAACGAAATGCAGCCTTCTCGCGCGTCTATTTTACAATGTTCTACCATCGAGAGAGTTGCTATGCTATACAACCATTCGGAGTGCTACTATACTCCACCTTTGCCATAGAGCCAAAACACAATCTTGCCATTTTCTTCTTATAGGTATGTCTCGGCGAGAAGTGAAACGAGACATACCTCACTGCGGAAGAAGTTATGGCCTAGTTAGATTAGACTTTATATGCTGGTCTAAGAAGATAAGAAAGTTTTTCCTGTATCTTCACAACCGTAGGAAAATTCGCTCCGCGCGTCCACCCTCGCTGGCTCGAATTTGTCGTTTTCCTACTATGTTACAGGCAAACATACTACAACAGGATATACGTACGAGTATGTATGTACATACGAGTACATATATCGGCAGAAAAGTATCTCCCTTATACAAGACCTCTATTTGCCGCACCTGCACCTTACCAAATATTCATATTAAATTCAAAGTGAGTTTACCACACGGAAAGTATATTCCTTTTTTAGTACGGTGGGCGAGTATGGGTGCAGAGACAGGAAAAAAGGGAAATCTTTTCAAGAGATTGTTCATATATGAAAATTTTCAATATTAAGACTATAAGGGTTCTGCTGATGGTGTTCTCAAGTTTGTTTTGCCTTTTGCGGCAAGGACGCAGCAACCTGCTGAACGGTACGGCAGGAGGAAGAAAATTCAATGCCAATATATGATATTTTTGGAAGTAGAAGCATAAGGAGGAGGAAAATATGTTTGACTTTTGTTTTTATACCCTATACCCACAAGGGTATGTTGAAGGTCGATCTACAGTCGATGCGATTCAGTGCATTCGTATTGCGATGGAAAAGTATAGAGCAGCACGAAAGGACTTGTACTTTGTGTTCATCGATTTGGAGAAGGCATTCGATAGAGTACCTCGTGATCTGATATGGTTGGCCTTGAGAGCACTTAATGTCCCCGAGGCATACGTCAGGATGATACGAGACATGTATGATGGAGCTACGACTAAGGTTAGATGCACAGCCGGTGAATCAGAAGAATTTCCGGTGAATGTCGGAGTACACCAGGGCAGTGTATTGAGTCCGTTGCTCTTCAACATCATCATGTGCTACTTATTAACACGTGTCTCCGACGGCCTAGAAATATCTCTTCTTTTTGCTGATGATATAGTCCTCAGTAGCCCAAACATCGTTGCCTTGCAAGCTGCGCTTACAAAATGGTATGACATTCTGGAGGAGCATGGACTGAGGGTAAGTATAACAAAGACTGAGTTCTTATGCTGCCCATTCTCAGACCCAGATGCACCGATACCAGATATGTACGTCAAAGGAGAGCAGCTTAAGTCTTGTACCAAGTTCAAGTACCTTGGCTCGATGGTGAACAGCGGAGCTACATGCGATGATGACATCAAACATCGCACAAAGGTTGGGTGGATGAGGTGGAGAGAAAACTCTGGAGTTTTCTGCGATAAGAAAATGCCACTGAAGCTAAAGGGCAAGTTGTACAAAACGGTTGTACGTCCCGCACTCATGTATGGATCAGAATGCTGGACCATGTATGAAGGTTACGCGAAAGAAATGACAGCGACTGAAATGAAAATGTTACGCATGTCAGTTGGTGTAACCAAAAGGGACCACATCAAGAGTAGCTACATCCGAGGCAGCTTGTCCATAGACCAACCAATCACCGAAAAGCTCGAAGACCGACGAATGGATTGGTATTGCCATGTTCAAAGGCGTCCGCCTGAGAACCCCGCAAAGAGAGCGATATCAATGGAAGTTCCACTTGATGGACCCAAGGCCAGAGGCAGACCGAAGAACACCTGGATGTGTCAAATGAAAAAGCAACAACAACGCATTGGTCTCGGCGATGACACGATCCAAGATAGAGCTGCCTGTAGAAATATGCTGAGATATTATCGCCAAAACGGGCGATGTGCCTACACCGCAGGTCGAGCAACGCGGAACCATGGAGCGGTATAAAGAACGAGGCAAGGAAGAAGAAGACCCTATACCCACAAGATGGTATAGGGTATATTGTTTTTGTTACGCCAAAATTATGTAACACCTCAAAGGAGCCTCCGGAGGTATGGCAAAGTATGCATATAACTGATCAGGTTCGGTCCCTGAAACGAATAAGCCTGTCTGTCTGTCTGTCCGTGTGTCTGTCTGTTAGCACGATAACTCCCGAAATAATGAAGCTAGCGGTTTAAAATTTTGTTCCAATGTTTGTTTTGAAAATGAGCAAAATCGGATTACAGGTTCCCCTACCTCCCATACAAACTACCCCTCGTTGATATTTTAATTCGGCCATAACTTTCGGTAGAATATCGCTATCGACTTGAAATTTTGATCAATGTCTCATTCTGACATATACTTTGAGTTGATGGAAAGTGCAGTAGGTCCGACTACCCCTACCCCTGCCTCCCCTACAAAGTTATATTCAGCCATATCTTTTGATAGAATGTCGCGAAAAACTTCAAATTAGTATCAAATGGTAGCCGTTGGATGCCTTGATAAGATTATAAAGATGTGCCGACCCATCTACCCCTCCCTCCCCTACAAAAAATATGAAATTGAATATTTTGGGTTTTGCGTGCCTTCTCCGTCTCTACATGGGTATAGGGTATACACTCATCGTGCTATTCGCCCGAATAGAACTCGGTCTCGTTTTTTTTGTTTGGTGGTAAAATACCCAGAGGCATCTTTGATATTTATAGAAGGACGTGTGGTATATTGGATTTACCATTTTTTTCTCAAACCTCAACAAAACACACAGAAGAGATTCATTTAATATTTAAAAATATTGTACGATTTTTAACACTGAGAGAGAATTAATGCTACTCCTAAACCTACACCCAGAAAAATGATAGTCGCGAGTTGTTGGATTTCCATGGTGCCAGTCAGTGACGATCCTACGTAGAGGCTTTGGGAGTTCAAACCTCTCCGAAATTTTGTTGTTGTATGTAAAAATGTTTGAATTATAAAATAAGTGATTACATGTCTCATTGTTTTAGTTGACAAATCCGGATAATAGAAAAATAGTACATTTTCCAGGACATAAATTTTAACTGATTTACCAGGGGGAGGTCCGAGGCGTACGGAGCTTTCCCGAAATGACTTAAAAATTTTATGATTCAAAAATTATGAAAATTTTAGTGAAAATAACATAAAATAATGAGTAATTTAGTTTTTTTTAGCATGTGTGTAGTCTGCATTGTTGGGCATGGTGGTTGCGATTTAACTTAATCAATGAATCAAAATATCTTTACAGCTTACGGATACAATATTCAACAAAACAAAACAGACACTGAAAACGAACGAACCTTAATTTGCGAGAAACATTTTGCTACTTTCCCTTTACACGTGAATATATGTGTATAGTAAATACACGTAAGAACTTGGAGCTTTGGACTTTCCTCTGCATCAATCCTGGGTGCTCTTGGGGAATAAGTGGGGAATGTGATGGCAAATTCTTTAGTCGGTAAAATGGAATTAATTCGAATTTTCGACTTTTCTCTGAAACTGCAATTTCTATATTTCAAAACTTGCAGTATTTCCGGATATATACCCTGATGAAATTGTTGACAATTGTAAAAAAGAAATTGTCTTCGACTGAATTTAATAAAATAAAATGTAATTTTTAAGTTCTCTATAAATTATCATAAGAACGAAAATATTTTGAAAGTTGGACCCCGCCCGACACAAATTCCTGGCTAGGAATAGACGGACGGAGATTCTGCACATATCACACAAGGAATCTCTGAAGTCATCTAACAATAAGCAATGAACTCAACATCATAGAAAAGGATGGATGTGCTGGCAAGATCAACTGAAATTGATAATATAGCCTAGATCTGATCAACTGGAATAGATTGAGTCAAGTGTCTCTCTGAAGTAGGACAACTGAAACTGGTAAAATCAAAATTTAACTAATATTGACCTTAAGAGCCTTAGTTAGTTTGAAAGTAAGTCCTTCACAAAATTTGAGAACAAAAGAAGTCCCTAGTGGATTCCATAGATCAATATGCCACTATGAGGCTGGGGCCAGGTATGTTTTAATGCAAGTGATTTAAAAATGTAGTGACGTTTAGTAGCCGACAAAGTTCAAATTCTGTTGTATGTTGAGAATTACAGTGATTTGGTCGCGCTTAGCAGCTTTTGGATATCAATTTGTGTTATGGGCTCGTCAACCTTATTGTCGAAACCACTCCCGAAATATTTTCCTGTGTACTCCTCTGGTGCCTGTTTCAACTGGCAGCTGAAAGAATTCATCCGTGAAGAAAGGGAATTGAAATTGAATTGCTGCGAAATGTACAAAGAATCAAAAACGACTCCAAAAGTTTTGTGATAAAAAGGAGCACCACTTTATGATTTCGATTTCGTGGAACGCATCTTTTTGGAATGTTCACGGTTCACTGTATGTAAATAGTTCTCAAGGACTTGTAAAAGAGCAATAGTCGCTCAGTGTATTACGCATCAGATAATCCAAGCAACAGAGACTTTAAAACTCCCTTAAAACATTGAAAAAGACAATTTGGTGCTTTCAAGTGAGAGATCTGTTTACAATACAAACATTAATTAAATTCTTTAAATTAAATTACAAATTATCCTCCCCCGAAGTTGTCGCTACATACGCAAATAACAAAATGTCATTAAATACGCCAAGAAGCACACAAATATTTGCCTATTCTTATATAATTGCCATATCATAAATTATACCCATTCGTTCGTATTATAAAGGGAGCGTCAACGCGCCCATATTCTAACCCCCTGAGACAAAACGTTCGTCGTATTTATTTCGCGTAGAACAAACCCTCTATTACACAATTATTCTTCAAGATATGCGGTCATATTTACAATTGTCCCATTTACTCGCTATAGTTACTTCTTGTAGAATGCCCAGATGGCACTATGATATGTTTTAGCACCGAGTCACAAGACAAGCCGCGCGAGGACATTCCCAATCCATAATCCTTACAATGAAAACGTTGCGCTCGGCACTCGTCGTCGTCGTCGTCGAGTGAGTAATTGTTATAATAATCATAAGGAATAATGAAAAGATGCGTCCACAACAGCAGAAGAAGAAAAAACGGTGCCACGAGGAAAGACAATATAATGGTCGACATAGTGTGGTGCGGAAAATTGAGTATAGGCCTTGGCCATGCAATGCAAATGACTTATCCCTTCCCAAGTCGACCCATAAACTTAGTGTCAAGGGACTGGGATACAGACATAATCCACAAAAAAGATGGGATGATGTCCGCCTTGGTCCTTTAAGGAAATTAAATCCGCATAAGAAATATTTACTGTTATCCTGTCGCGTTACTCCCATCCTCGGCACCCGGAAAACTCCCTTAATTTCATTGAAGACACTATACCGTTGGTATTTTATGGCTTTCGTTATGGGCTCTATGTTTTCTTTATGTCTGTGTGTGTTTGCTGTAAGTTTTATTTGGACGACAGACTTTAAAAGGACCGTATATAAAATTCAGTGTCGTCTGCCCACACATACATACAATAAAAAAAGGGGTTTCCTTCTCTTTATTTCATTGCGACAAATAAATTTAATGTCGTGTTCACCGGTTGTGTGTTCACTACCATCTCCATCTTTTCCATGCCATCGCGCACCCCATCCTTTCGCTTCGAGTCTGCTACTCGTATAACTTAAATCAAATGTATATACAGAAAAAGTGAAAGATGAAAATTATCCTTCAAGTTTTGTGTGTCTCGCGGTGGAGAACTTCCAAATGAGGATATACTTGGCCTATACACTTGGTGTGCTGAGTTCTAGCTGTCATCGTTTCGTCGGCGACGAATGTCTTAAAAGGACACGAGAAGAAATTCTGGGAAAAGTTTTCAGTTGTTATATTTGTTGACAGATTTTCAAATTTGTTCTCGTTGAATCTTACACAGAAAAAACACAATTAGATTTTTTGCCTAATGTAAAATAGACAACGTATTATTCGTAACTTCAGCTACGTTTTAGTCAATTCATCTAATAATTTTAACTACATGTTTAGTTAGTTCATCTAATTAGAAATAGTAAATGTAAACGCGCCTAAGTTTTGGAACTATTATCTATTCACTGTCGATAATTCACCTAACAAGTGGGCAATATAGTGAAATTAGTAGATTTAGCTATTTTTTCTAGGTGATTTCTATACTTGCAAGAGTATATGCACTTTCGACAATTTTACTAAAAAGTAGTCAATATTAAGACAATTACGTGTATGTATATGGTGTAAATTAGAAACGTCGTTCCGTATAGTCTGCGTGGTGTAGTAGGTAGGGTGTCAGTCTTTAAATCATAGAATCGCGGGATCGAATCCCACTGTAGGCAGGTAATTTATTATGCATTTTAGAGCGTAAAGAGGTAAATAAAATGTCGCCAACACATATAGAGAGGTAAATGCTAGTTATACAAAACTCATTTATGAGTTATATTCGACCCAATTCGGAGTTAAATTCACACCGTATTTTTTTGTAAATATACTCGCTTTTTTAACTAGCTTAAATAGAAAATATATCTACAAAATTAGGTGAATTTTCAATTTGAATCGGAAATATACTTCTTCATTCTAGTTAGTTTGACGACAACAGTAATAGTTTCACCTAAACTAATTAGTCACTGCTTGAGAGTATCGTCTACTTTATGTAGTTGAATGGTTGACTCCTAAGTAGCTGATTTTACTACTAATATAGGTCAGTCTCCTAATAATTGTTGTCGTGAAAACAACTATTCAGGAATAGATACTTCTTCTAATGTAATTAGTAGGCTGAAAATCGCTGAATGTTTTTAGAAGATGTGACTATTTTTTAGATGCTTTTTCGACAAATTTTTTTGTGTGTACTTACTATAGTATTGTCCTGTGTCGATCCGGAGCGTATACTCTGTCATACAATAGCATCATCGCCTGTTGGTATACAAAACAAAATACTGATGAATAGCCCCCGCGGGCAGCAGAGATTTACAATACCCTATCTCAGATCCTCGGGTGGTAAATTCATTCATGTACGAAATGTATATGAATTTTGAAATGTTTCATTATTTGTACAGAAATATTATAGTAAAAGGGAATTCGAGCATGATATAGAGGAAAGTTGTTTTGAGGAGTAATAAATAAAATTTTTAATTTCTTTTTTGAATCATTATTGAGTTATTGAGTGAAAAATACTAAAAGCAATTTGTATAAGTGCTTATTCAACAAATAAATTCACAATGTCATCGAAAAATATTATTATCCATTTTCAAACTTATGCAAATTGATATGAATCCACTTGCTCCCTATATAACAGCGTGACCGTCCTCCCCTATCTACATAATTGTGCCACGAAACGTGCACACAGTCAAATAAGGCTTAACAATGAAGAACGATTAATTTACTCTGAAATTTAATTCGTCCCTGGGAATCAAGAAATATGCTTACAACACGCAACAGCACCAAAAATATTTCCGCCTTTTATACACAACATTGTGTATGCATACACACCCAGTGCCCATTCACGACGGCCCTAAAACGAGCCTACACTATGATGACACTCTGTGTATAGTTGCTCCTTGAGCGGAAAAAGGATATCCTTGATCCATGCTAATGACAGTAGCACACTGGAGCATATTCTGTGTAATTGAAACGACTCGACTCGACTCTGTCGTTTTCAGTCGTTTACAAAATTCAAAGCCGAGAAATTAAAAAAAGGACGAAAAGACGAATCCTTTCTGGTAGATTCATCTTATTCGTTTTGGGTGCCGGAAAGGACTATACATATTTCCAACAACTGTAAACTTGCTCTAAAAGGAAGGCTCGACTTTGTCAATATGACTGTATAGCTGGCTCTGTAGCTATACCCTACATAGGCCCATACAGCACCCGCCAGAGAACTTGAAGAAAGTCAGAATATAAATTGTCTCGGAGTAAATGCAAAAGGGATAATGTTATTGAGTTTCGAATTAGTTATATAATTAAAATTAGTTTGTATCAATTTGTCTAGTCTGTGTAAATGTAAATTAGCCACTGAACTTTTTGTTAAGGAGGCCTATGCCTATGATGATGGTGCGGTTGGGGCGTTCGAGCCCATAGCGCGATGGCTAAGGCGGTGAAAATGCCCTCAGTGCGGTGTCGTTGTCGAGGAAGTGTTTGGCTTCGATTGGATTTTCTAATTATGAAAATAATTCATTTCCATTGAAAGAGAAAGTTTTGTGGGAGACATAGATTTTGGGAAGTTTTCGTTGGTGTATTTGATTTGTTGCTCTGCGAACGTAACGGGATTGGAATGGACATGTTCAATAAGGACATGCTTGTATGTTTTGTGTTTTTTGCACTTGGATAAGAAAGTTCGGTTAGGGTGAGATGTAGAAAGAATAATAGGGAAAATTTCGTAGAAAAATATAACTAAACAGCTTCATTCAAATACATACGACGGTAAAAAAGGAATATGAACCGAAGTTTGAAGCGTTTTCGACCTACTGTACGGAAATGCTAGATTATACAGGATGGACTCAAATTCTATTACCGATATTTGTCAGTTAGATATTTTTACTTCGACTTTAAGGTTAAAAGATTTTAAAATGGAACACCATTGCACATAACACGCCAAATTATGTTGTGTTATTCAGTATGGCCGATTTTCAATGTTTACAACACTTTTTTTTGTCAAAAGCCGATTTTCAGTTTGCCGACTTTTCAAAAATGTCCAAAAGTTCCAAAATTTGGGCGCCACTAACAATTGCTTTTTCTATGCAGTATTGAGATATGTCTGGACAATTTTCTGTGTTATTGGGTGGCGCCAGATTCAGTCTTCGCAAAGGGGGGAGCGCACAGAAAAAGATTGGGAAACACATCTAGACTAAAACACATTTTTTTTGTTGATTAAAAGGGTTGATTTAAAGGTAGTCTGGCTGGTCTTGCGGTTAGAGCGCGCACCTTCGCTTCGGTGCACAGGGTCATGAGTTCGAATCTCACCGTGAGCCATGGTGTTTTTCGAACTCACGAGCTTGTGACGGACTATGATCTCACTCAGATGTTAAACGAGTACCCATTTATGGGGATAAATAACATTGCTGAGCGTGATGCTGATCTAATTACCTCAACAAAAAGCAGATAAAGATCTTGGAAATAGGATGTCACTAACACAACCTGCGGCCTTAGTCCCATGTCGGATTGTCGCGCCTGTTATTTATTTTTAAAAGGGCCAGCAATTATATTATAATAACGAGACTAACGGATAGGGGATGTGCATGAAGCTCCGCGGAAGGGCCCAAGGGGACCAGCTGCAGGATACTACATGAACACTTTCCCCAAATTTGGTAAAAGTCAAGAAAACTCCATTCGAATCGAACTGGCCAGCCAATTTGGCCATAAAACTATATGGTTAGTCAAGTGGTATGGCCCACATCGTTAAAATCGTTGATGACGACACTAATGGGAAGCGAACAAGAAATATTGTACATCGATGTGC
This sequence comes from Microchrysa polita, assembly GCA_949715475.1. Taxonomy (NCBI): domain Eukaryota; kingdom Metazoa; phylum Arthropoda; class Insecta; order Diptera; family Stratiomyidae; genus Microchrysa; species Microchrysa polita. Next base: position 123,184,504 of record OX454415.1, on the reverse strand, counting down.
TGACCTGAAGACTAAAAGACCAAATTTGAGCGATATGGGAGCGTTGGAGGTCAGAAATGTGCGGAGAGACCTCAATTTACAGTTATTTTTAGAGGAAGTGCTGCAGAGGGCAGCCAACCATCAGCACGATGACGTTCAACACAGTTTCCAATGAAACGATGCGCCAGATTTAGTAAAAGGATTTGACACCTTTTCTTTTGTACAGTGGCGTAACGCCTGGTGTTCCCAGTGTTGCCACTCGTGTTACAATCGTAACATTTTGTTACACTTTCGCTTGTCCTGTTACAATGTTACACTCCGATTTTGTTACAATCAAAGAGATATTTTTATATTTTAATGTTCTTCTTTCAATTTGCGAAAAAGAAAACTGTATAAAATTAATTATTGAAAGATTTTCATCAACCATATTTTACAATCAAAACTGACACCAAATGTGTCCTCGCTTATGGAAGAAGGCTATTTTTCCTCCGTTAAAAATCAAGGCATGTGGTGAGGCTCCATCAGCTCTGTGGTGAAAAAGTTAAATCTGACACAAGCTGGCTATACTAAATGGTCCCAATCCTGTCAGTCACAACAAGCCTCACATTAATAAAATTTTGTATGTCGCATAAAAATGCCCACTGAAATTTGTATACATTTTGATTTTTACTGCTTTGGTCAAAATTTGTTACGCGGAGTCTAGAAACGTTACGAATTTAGAGAAAAATGTTACACAGTAAAATTTAAAAACGGCAACCTTGTGTTCCATTTGTTTAGCGGGAGAGAGGAGCGCCCAAATCCGAAAGCATTATGCAATTTTCTTTGCTGATAAGGTTTGATAGGATTCTTGTTTTGCCATAACTCCTGAAGAAGCATGGTGCGTTAAGCTTTTAAACTTAAACTTTTCCTGAAGCAATCTCATCGCAAGCCGTTCGTTTGTGTTTTTAAATCAGAAAATTTCAATAACTCGGCAACTAAAAATCCAAAAATTCTGAAATTTAGGTAGTCGCAGACTCTTGCATTGTAATTGCTCAAAAATTCAAGGTTTTGGCTATTAGGGTTTTGAAGTTAGAGCTGTCCAAATATGCAATTTATTGTAGTTATTTCTAACGAGGTAACCCTACTTTTGTGTTACACAATCCAACACCTTCGATAACTCAGAAGCACATGGGATAATCCTTCTGAAGTTTGGTACACTTGTAGAGCATGAGACTAGGCATCACATAATAATTATTATAGCAACCTGCTTTCTGCAATTTCCAAAGTGCTCTTAGAAAATCTATGCAAATATTTGTTATAAAAGAAAGAGGTTAAAATTTTACACCGGCAAAGGGAAGAAGGTGGGGAAAATTCCTTAAATAACTTCTTAAGTATACTGTGGCCCAGGTGAATAAGCGACTGCTTAACTTGATTTTGGTCAAAATACGACTTAGCATTTCCGAAAATTCCTCCCGATCTAATTTCTGGAGTATTTGAGTCTTGAATTGACAGCTAGATCAGGAAATGAATGCTCACAACATTGGCAAAAGGATGACGGTTGATCTATGGTCCGATATGGTTCATCCATTTTACTAGGATCGATCAAATTTGTCTGAGTCAGAGTCTTTTTTTTGTAGCTAGGACTATCTTGAATTTGATTTTAGTCGATTTAGTTCGTCTTGGTCATGGTCACGCAAATGACTGTTGGTCATTTAACTAGGATCAACGACTTTTTGTTTCTTTAGTGCCACCTAAAAGACAGGCTCTTCAGGATTTTAAAGAAACATTTGAGCAGAAATTGTAGGAAACTGGGCACACTTCTAAAAGTGAAAAAAGGACCCTGATGGCTTGCGTACATTAACGGCGTTCGCTTAGCGGATGATTTTTTTTCCCTCGAAATGTAAAAATAATAATAAATCAAGGTTAATTTTGCACTTATTTTTTTTCATTTTTAATGACTTCATTTAAAATATATTAGAGATATAAATATAGGTAAGAGACTGTTTGCTCCGCCTTAAACATTGTATAGAAACAACAGGATAACGGTGAATTCTAGTAGAAATTGTAATGCAAATATCTCTAGCGCATCTTGTTAAACTCGGACTCCCATTCGAACTCCACTAAGTTTAAACTGTATTTTTCTGGGAGCTACATTAAGGTCTACTTACACAGACAGGGTGACAGCAAAACGGAGTTGCGCTTAGAGAGGTTGTTCATCATGACACAAGAAACTTCCCGGGCATCTTATGGTTAATTCTGGGCAATAGCCTGATTCGACAAATTACAGTTTGGTTACAATTATAAATTGATACAGCCTTGAAAAGGTCTTATCGTCATTCACGTTTTCAGTGAAAGAATTGTCTTTGTACTGAAATCTAGTACATAATACGAAATGTATTTCGGACAGTAAGGATCGTGATTCGCATCTCAATCAGGATTCCTCTACATATAATATGTCTAGGACAGCTACGACTCTCAACTTTGTAGAGAAATGTGGCCCGGAAAAAGCTGTGAGACCTGATGATCTCAAAGCCCCAATTTAGATTCGAAAACATACAAATGGGGTCAAAACTAGCACTTTTGGTCGGATATTTGGCCGACTCAACTACATAAACGATGCGCCGCCGGCCACAGTGGGGCGAAATCGATGATTTTTCGCACATCGCATATTTGCGAGGATGTCCTGCTGCAAAATGCACCATGTAAAGGACTATAAGTTGAATTTGTTTGCGCTGAGTCGAATGGTGGATTCCGTTTTCAAATATGTCCTGTTCGAAAGAACATATAGCGGTTTTAAGGATGTTTTTAGCAACCCCATAGTATAGATAATGTATCGTTTCTCCTTTCTGATGTTACAAATGGTGCTAATAGATAGTACACCTTATAGAGTAAAATATTATATGGCCATATTGCTTTCTCATTTACCGTTACAAAACTACACCCTTATTTATGAAATCTTTAGGAAAGCTAGAGTTACCAAACAAAACCCAAAGTTATCCCGTCTTGCTTTGTGCAATTTAGTATTTGGGTTGGGGTCCTAGAAATATATACATTTGTTGTAATTGCACTGCTCCCCCGTTTAAAAACTCACTGTTATTTCGAAGATACAGTAGGTCAAACTTCGAAAAACTACAAAATTCATGCGACATAGAAAATGCGCACGCTAATATCATAACGGTTCTTTGAACGGATAAATCTGAATAATTGACAAAAGTTACTCTTTTATGTAAGTTTTTCAGGCGTTTATAACAAATTATCAAAAATATGCAAATATCGAAACAAAAGACTTTTCGCCTTCACGAATTACGAGCAGCTAAGACCATTTTTCTGGTAAAGTAAGATATAGGGGAGGTTGTGGAATAATGGATTTAATCGAACCTACATTTGGTCCTGTCGAAAGGTATTTGATTTAAAACTTATTAGAGTAACTTGACCGAATTAGCTTAATTTAGCGAAGAGTTATTACTAATTTAATATGTTTTCTACATACAATTTGTAGGGGAGGTGCGGGACCTGTTGCTCCGATTTACTCCATTTTCAGAATCAGATAAGCTTATAACATTGCTAACATGTAAACACAATTTAACGTCGAAAGCTACATCAGAGTGGAAGTTATTATGCAAAAAGTCAAATATGAAACAACAGAGGTTAGTCGATAAAAATAGCTACTATAGCCGGGGTCGCAGGTGGTCGCAGCCAACCTCTGTGGTTTTATTGACTCCATTAATTGCAGAATAATATGGTTTAATTCATTTCCCGGCCAACTACGGCCAGAATTAACAATAATATCATGATTTTTGGCTTGTATCTTTGAATTTTACCGTTATGTTCCTTGTTAGATACGCAACTACCATAAGAAGGCCTTCCTACCCAAAGACCTAACGTGAAAAGTATATTTATGTGCCATTGTATTGAGTAAGGTGGTTTTTACGGGTATTTGAAGTTTTCGTGGAATATATTAAAAATGCATTTCTTATTTAACAAACATGTCTGTACAATCAATACCGTTACAATTTAAAAAAAATTAACAACGGGTTTCGATAGCTTATACTTTACAGTGTAAAACCATAGTAGTCAAATCTGCAATATTTAAATTTAGTTTATTTGCCTATGTCCCAATTTTTGTTCTAATCGCCCCACTGTGCGGCGCAGAAATCACCAATCATGGCATCTTTTGTCAAGATTACTTGCTGACTCTAACGTCATTTTTTTAATTTGATCGGGATATATCTATGACTTAAACTTATCTAATTGAATAAAATAAACACAATTTGATTTTCCTATTCCGCATGAATACGGTGCTAATGGGATTAGTATACAAAAAAATATCATGGACAGCCTTATTTACAACGAAGAAGTGTTATAATTCATTGCACCAAAGGAAATAAGGACTCTCATCAAATCCCTCTCAAATTTCCCTGGAGTGCAATAAACAGTGAAACGTTTCAATCGTCTTCTGTTCGTATTGAACATTTCCGTTTCGTCTCCATTCCCGCCAGCACTTCCGATACGGCACTCACAATGAAAATGTGTTAAATGGAGAAAGATGTCGTGGGACAAAGTTCTCTGACATCGAGCAGCTAAGTTCATCGCCAATTACATAACAGAACAAAAAAATTCATACAGATTGACATATGAAGAAAAAAAGTCCTTTTTTAAGGTATACAATCTCTCGATCATAGCTACGAATGAAAACTTTTCACTTGTAAAATTTCTCAAAAAAAAGTTAAAGACGAGACAAGTCTACTTGAATGGAGTAGGAGCATTGCGAACATCGTTGTCGCCGTCGCGTCGTCTACACGTGATGGTATGGCCGCCTCGCTCTTTTTGGTCCTCTGGACTCGTATACATATATGCTGTGTCATGTCAGTCAGTCAGGTAAGACGACAAAGTTAGGGCATTACTCTAATGACATTCTGTTACAAATCTGTGAGGCGTGTCAGCCAGCGTCAGAGGGTACCCCGACTTCACAATGAGATTGTGAGAACATCATGTCGTTTTCTTATATGACGCGCGGAAGCGGCCAGTCATTTACGACGTCCTCCCAACATCCTACCTGTGTCTTGTGTTGTAATCACAAGTTGTTTAAAGAGAGCTAACTGTTTTTATTACCGAGACCGACCTTACAGATGTTTTATGGCTGATGGTTAGGAAAACTCTCGCTTAGAGTCGATCCGCCCCGGGGTATATGAGACATATACGAGAGACAGAGAGAATAAGGGGGCAAGTACTCGAGTGTACAGGTGCAGGTTGTCGAGGGTGTAAAATAATATGTTACATGCACCTCCGATCTGGAGTGGAGAGAGAGCGAGAGAATGGAGGAGGAGGGCGAGCAAGTCAGATTCAGACTGTGCCAGCAAGCAAGGATATGTAATTCGAAAAGACAAAAGTCGTTATCTGGGGTGTGGTTGTTAGCGCTGGATAAACGTATACCTACTGTGTTGATGACTTTTTCAACAGCGAGTAACACCATACATTAATGGCTTTTCATACGTGTGGTTTACTGTATTTTCTTCTTCTTCTTTTCGCGAGAGTTTTTTTTGTGTCCTTTTATACATATTTATTTTTATACGACGCACGCAAAGCGAAAGGTTTCGACTCTGGAGGCAAATGAATGAAATAAAGTGACAAGATGAGTTGGGGGACAATGGCATTTTAAGGAATATAATTCTGTGATTGTTTCAAAGTTGATTGTTTAATGAAATTAGTTTATACCGTAAGGCGGAGCGAGCGGAATAAACTTAGCGATGTGCTGGACCAATATGGTACTTTGCCGCATTTTAGTTTGTCATTTTTTTCAGCGGAAAATAGCGAAAAATATTAGTTTTCCAAAATAAAGAAGTGATTCATAGCCTCTAACCGGTCCATAAGGTATTTGGAGATTATGATTGACTGAAAATTGAAGAGTATGAAGAGTAAGCCCCATAGCGGTTTATCATAGGTTCTGCCGAAGCACATGACATGAAGTCGTATGTGGATTAGATCGGCAAACTGTACAGCGGGCTCCAGGCGTAACTGGATATGCAGTATGACGGAGAAATATTAGAAAAGCGGAGGAGTATATCAAAAGTGGCATACATTTGGGGAAAAAACCTCCGTAAGCTTTCCTTTCCGAAATTCTAAACAAAATCTCAAAAACAGCTAACTGTAGTACAAAGAGCCAAACAACTTTAGAAACAGGTTTCTGTGACCATCTCGATAAAGGTGACATGTACTGAAAAATTAAGTTTGACAAACTTTCAATTTTTTTTTTTTTTTTCAATTCTCTATTCTCTATCGGTTTTATGGAAATCTATATAACAATAATTCCCTACGTGAGGTTAGGTATAGGGGCTTCCAGAAGTCAACCACCTAGGGCGCACTTAGACCAAAGGTTGGTCTGTTGTACTACCACGGAGTGAAACGTAACTTAATGTTAACAAATAAGCTAAAATTCAGCCGGCGCTAAATCATCAAATCGTAAAATGCCTTGAGCACAGAAAACGTCTACGTTTCTCAACCAGGGCTGGACAGTGGTAAAGAAAATAGTGTACACTCTCTTCCCCTTTAGTCTAAGAAAATTGGCCCAAAATATGGCCATCGAACGGCAAAAATCCTACATCGGAAATTTTTTTTCATTATGGTTGGGGATGGTCCCGAGATGATGTCATAACAAGTTCCAACCGATTGGGGGTCCGCAAACTTAAAAAAGGGGGGAAAGAAGCATTTTTCCGGTATTTTGCGATTATTTCAAAAACGGCAAGAGATACACAAAAATGGTCTGAGGACGAAGAAAACTTCATAAAATTACCTTTCCAATTATATAAAACACATTAGAGTTTAATTAAATATTTCGGCGCTAGAATAACAAAATAAATTCGAATATTTTCATTTTAGACCTTTGTTAAAAGCTCCATAACTTTTGAAAGAATGCTAGTTCAGCCGTAAAATTTTGTAGAAGTATTCATAATAAGTTCAAGATAATTTGAAGGACCCCCATTATCCCCCCATTTAAAGCATTTATCTCAGTATTACAACCAAACTGGTTTGTTCCGCTCCCTGGTACTGTTAGTGCCATTATATGGAAGCAGGGTGAGTCACAGCAAACATAACCAAGAAACTGCAAGTTTCTTGTGAATTCATCATAATAATAAAGATTTTTTGGTCCGAAACAATTTTAAATGAAGAACTAAGCCGGCGCGCGCACGGGTCTGGTACCAATCGGCGAATTTATACGACGGCGAAAATGACAATGGATAGGACACACTTTGCGAAAGAGTGATAGCTGTGCTGCTTCAGAAGCAAGGATGAAAGGAAACTCTGTCTCTAATCAGGACCGGCTAGGAGGCAAACCCAAACTTACATGGCGACGTACGACGACAGAAGAGTGTAAAGAGCTGGGTAAATCGTTCGCACAAATGCGACTCGAAGCCCTGAATCGAATACGATAGCGCGAAAAAGTTTTTGACGCGCTATGCCCGACTAGGCGTTAAGGCAAAGTGCTATGAAGTAGAGGCTCTTCCAGTGTTATTATTTCTGGGCAAAAACACGCGCCGCGTTTGGCACTCATTTTACTGATTTAACGCCAATTATGAGAAGCAAAAGGAGTTACTCGCTCAAATCGTTCATTTTAGCAGTCGGGTTCTCTCTATGCATAGTTTTCTATAGGCTTCTCAAAAATGTCATTCAGTAAAACTTGTCAGTCACTCGGAATTTAGGCAATAAACATATTTTTGCGAACACATCTGATTCACAGAATCTAAGAATCCAATGCAAAAAAAAAAACAGAAATCAAATGCTTCCGATTTTTTCACACAAACATTGAAGAAACAACTTGTCGTATCGTATCCGATTGCTACATCGGCCCTAATTGCATTTATCTTCTTTAAAGAATTACTTTCATGGCCCAAATCTACATATTCTACTTCGACGTCCATTTACACAACGAAGAACCAAACAGCTCCCCTACTCTCAGCGCTGATTTTCATTCATTCTGCTAATTTTTCCGGCGGCCCGTTGATGAAATTATAGAATCCCATTATTACTTCTCCGGCTCCTGTTTACGACACGCGAAATAAATATAGCCATATAGTCCCCAGAAGTCCTGACAAAAAAAGCAAGCACGAGATCTTACCTTAACGAAATACGAAGGTGTGTGTACAATGTACAGCCATATAGGTAAACTCATATAAAAAATTGCCTTGGCCTCTAAACCTCTTAAAGCTTTTTATGACTACCTAACAACATTAACGCATTTTAACTCATTCTTTCTTTTTGTTCTGCGTGCGAAAAATTCTCTTATTACACCGAAAAGCATAGGAAGCATCCTGCTGGCAATACGGCGCGAGGCGTGCAGAATAAGACAAGGGAATATAAAACCAGCCATAGTCAACCGCTCGCGGCAACTATACCAGTGTCGACGTTATCCTGCGAATTTCCACTAGCGCACGATGACGGTAATATGAAATTTTAGCGGTTCAATGTCGGGGCCGCTGCCGCACAGTCGGGAGTGGATCTTGTGTTTTATATACATAAGTATGCAAAGAGAACTGCTGTCCCGGAAAAAATTGTTTTCGCAGCTTTGTTTTATACGTCAAGGACAACCCAAGAGGTACTCCGTCGGAAGGGCGGACAAGACGGAAGTAGACAGGAGATTTTTTTAATCTTCATCATCAACAGCAGCAGCAACAGCATCTACTCGTACACACAGGAGCCCAAGCACCATTTGCTGCTTCTGCTACCGTGGGCTACCTTTTAAGTGCTTTGGCACCGCAGAATGTCAGTTTTGTATAATATAAATGCAATCGCGTATCCTGATGCTCCTGTACGCGACGCCATCACGGACACGTTACATCTGGGGGTATAATTGCGGAAGAGATTTATACGAGTTTACTCTCTCTAGAAACATACAATATATGGCAAAATATACAGCCATCTCCGACAAAGTTTCGTATACGGAAGAGTGAAAATGAAAAGACGAAGCAAAGCCGCGTCTTTCAGATTTTTTTTATAATGTCAGGGATGGCTGCAAATAATTGGCACCCTTAATAGCATCCAATGGAAATAATTTCAATTGATGTGGAGGTAATTAGGCACGAGTGTATACATTATTGAATACATCAATCAAAATTAGGCAAACACACCGAAAAGGGATTGCTCTTAGATGCTGTTAAAAAACAGCTCCAAAGCTCCTTTTTTTTAGAAAATTTTTTAAAAGCAAATCGCCATTAAAAGCATGCAATGAAAAGAATAGTAATGAGCGCGACCAAATGGCGCCATCGTTCTATACAGAGTCCATCCGCATCCTTGCGCGTTCCGTCCATTTATTATTTTTCGGGCAATACGTGCGGATCTGTTCCGACGGTGACGGTGAACAGAAATACAGCCCTTGCGCGCTTTTCCCCCGTCTTCGTGTACTTTAAATAACAAATAGAGGGTCCTATGCTAAATTCGCGTGGTGAACTTCATAATAAGAACAACAACAGCATAACACGAACAAAAAAGTTTAACAAAGAATGGAAAATCCGGAAAAATTGTACCTCAAATAATAAAAAAGTTAATTTACTGAAAGTGTGAGAGTAGCGCGGGAGCGAAACAAATGGCAATGGACACAGTCGTCTCTCGCTCTCGAAGAAAAGTGGCTCGCGAAGAAATGTTCGGACATAAACTCGAGCGCTCAACAAAACCATCAAAATATACTTTTCTCGAAATACGCTGTTGAATTATTATAGGTACGAAAAACACTGAATGAATGCTGGCGTTTTTTCTTTGGTCCGTGTCGGACCGACGACGACGACGAGCGACAAGGACAATGACGACTTGGGCCATTCAAATCGACTGCTGCGAGTAGAATATAAAATGTGAGGTAATTTTGAAGTGAGCCTTTTTTATTCTCTATGTCCTTTGAGTGCGCGGTGTATAGACTTTTTCTATATTTCCGACAGTTTTTCAAGTTTACACTGCTGCGGTTTTGTTTGTCTATAGTTGAGGCGTGCAGGCGTGGATAATATCCTGGGATAGAACAATGTGTATTGTTTGAATGTTTGTTTCTTTGCTAAAACAGAAAAAAATATAGAGCCTATTTAGAGTGAAGTGGATACCTGTTGAATACTATGGGATTTTGTTGACTTTTTTTTTGCGTTTACTTGCTTAACAACTATTTGCTTTGTATCAACAAGTAAGTCCTTAGTAAAAGGAGGACGTCAAAGCACCGAAGATTTGAGTATAGTCACGTAACACTAGTTGAATTTTCACTATTAAAATATTACAAATTCAATTAAGAATCGTATCAAAATCTTATCGTACTCAGTTCTAAAGCCTCTCTTAAATAGTGAAGAATTTGACGTTTTTTATAATTTTCTAGAGCAGCTATTTTCAAATAACCTAATCCCTTTTCTAATGTGGTTCGCAATCCAACCTATAAATTAAAAACTCCCAAAAAAAACGTATGAATTTGCAATTCTTTATTTTTCACTGGCGATAGTCAAAACAATTCAACCGTATTGTCGATTAGTTTACCCGAATAAATCGTATAATTTGAGATAACAATTTATCGCGTAAATCAATAGCATTCATCCATATACATGATATGATACGATATACACACTTTTACCTCAAAATGTATGTGCATTTGAAATGGGTAAATATTTGGTTTGCACACCCAGCCAATAATGTCATGTTAACATTATTCTATGTGGCTAGGACAAAAAAAAAGGGAACAGATTAAAACAGATTTCTAATTTGCATAAATCATTTGCAACGTGATCTGCGCGTTGAATTCGACATAAGCTTGATATGCTGCCACTAATTTATATTCAAAAAAAAAGAAAAGAACTAGATGTTTTTGCTGATTTTAGTTTGTGACAATGACGCCTAAAAAATTGAGGGGAAAAAGGAAACTGATTGCATTTTAGTGCTGTGTTAAATCGGGTTTAATAGAGGAGTTCATATGCGTAGTAAACCACCTCACAACACAGATCAATATCAATACAAACCATACAGTGTAAAAACAACAATGTCGAGAATCGCTGATTAACCCTTAAATGCATGGGGTCTGAACCCACTATCGTAACTGACCTCCCCTTATGTAAAATCAGTCACTGAACACGGAATCAGCCTTTATTTTCCCGGAAAAAAGCCCGTTTTCCCAGAAAACCGAAAATAGTAGAATTTGAATTGTGTACCAAATATGGTACGCCATGCATTCAGGCATTAATGTGTAAATGAAAGACTTTTTCAAATTTTGTTTAATCTGCCTCTTAATTTAATAGGAATAGTGCAAAATAGAAAGGATAATGATTATTCAGAGTTTTGATCGAAATTATAGTGGAAACTCGATATAATGAACTCCTCTTCTTTAAAGCAAAGGTTGTACTTTCTATAGAAATTAAGTTTTTTAAAAGGTAGCTCGGGTTGGTGCGTGATTAGTTTCCTTTTCCTTATTGAAATTTGTATCGTGCCTATTTGTGACATATCCTGGAAGTCGATGGAAAGTGGAGTAGGTCTTACTACTCCTACATCCCCTACAAAGCTAAATTTAGCCATATCTTTTGATAGAATGTCGCGATATTTTCAAATGTGTGTCAAGTGTGGTAGCTGTCAGATGTCCTTATAAAATATTGAAAGCGCACCAAATCCGACTCATATACCCCTTCCTCAACTACAAAAAAAAAACATGGAATTGAGCATTTTGGACTTTGCTTGCCGTCTAGCTCTGTACATGGGTATAGGTTATTAGTTAGTTAGTCAGTTATTAGATTTCGTTATAAAATAAATCTTCTGTATAAAAGTTCCTTATAAACATGTTCCACTGTTAAACATATATCTGGAGACTTTTGACTTATCATAGCTCATGGGATTCCTAATTCCTTTCTTGAAAAGTATATGGATTGGATTGACTTTGCTAGGAATGAATATGGAAATGACCTGCTTTATAACCCAAATGTGTGCAGGTTCCAGGACATGTCCACAAGAATTACATCCATTTAATTTTTTGTTTATTGAATGTGGTACTCCACACAGTCTCCCATATGAAATGGTTGCTCCTGGAAGCACATTTTCTGAGGATCCTGACCGTGGACTTACAAGACAATACTTGTCATAATCAAATGGTTTAAGAAATTGGATATTAAGGCGCAGCTGCTTGAGTCCTGATGAAAGTCCAAGTATCTTACTAAAATGTCATGTACGGAAGCTCGGTTTCTGAGCGACGCGACGTATCCTAAGGACAAAAAAAAAAGATGTGACTATTTTTTTCAGTATACTTGCCAGCTAAAAAGACTGGGATTATAAGAAGCAGCTACAGAAACGCTAAGCCTTGACCGGTGTACTGTAGAAAACAAAATGACAAAAGCGATCCTTCTAAATCAACTATGACAGCTCCGTTTCCTTGGATCCTGAACAGGACTGATTAACCTAGCTTTCATAAAAGTGACAGTAAATGTCCTGGAAAAATGGATAGGTTACATCACTTGTATGAAAATTTAGGTTACTTGGACCTGTTCTGGGCCCAATAAAACGCACCATAATGTTGAAAAAGCTGATAATTAAAATGTTATGAACATATCCTACCCTACCCAAGACTAAAGGAGAATAATTTCATCAGCTGAGAACGATCGGGATGTATGTATAGATATTTCTGAATATGCCCCAATGCATGGTGTACCATATATGGTACATTGCAAAATCGGTGCAAACAATAGCTTTAGTGACTTTTTTTGGCCAAAATCTCAAAAGATCCTCAAGAACACATTCCAATTTACTCACCAGTATTTTTCCTTTCTCAAATAACGGTATACTTCGCCAATTTTTTTAGCTCTAAAGAATAGCTTTTAAAATTCCACAAAAAATAACGTTCGTCCACTTTGACGACGCACAGACAATTCAAGGAAAGCTTTGGGAAGCCAAAATTGAATTAATGTGAAAGATCGTTTTGTCTACTTGGGAAAAAGTAAAAAAAAAAAATAAAAAATTTAATAATCACTAGACTTTTACAGGAATCTAGCCATGTACCATATATGGTACGCTATGCATTTAAGGGTTAAGTCACCCATGACCGCACGCCAGATGGATATTATTGCTTCTCCTCTCAAAACGAATTTGATGGATTGAAGTAGATAGACACTTACTTCATTTGATTTTTGATCCTTCATTCAAGGTTATCCGGACGTTCTATGGAAATCACGCTTCAAGGCAAGCTTCGAAGGAGCGAAACTAGTAAATGTCATTCTCTAACCCAATTTCCTATTAAAAAGAAACTAAGAGCAACGCATTACTACAAATATGTCACGTACAGTACAAGGTCCAAAAACGGTGAGCTCGAGAAAAACAATCTAGGAGTAAGTACACAGTAAAAAAAAATGTATAAAAATAAAAACATAAGGTGTCAGAAATTGACCCACCCTAGTTTCGGATTCTATTAAATCACATCGCACTTTTCTAATAGTGCACATATCTGAAGTAGAAAGTTATATACAGTGCTCTCCAGCAAAGTCTTCAATCCGGCGATTCTCGAAAAAAATCTTTGGAAAATTCACAATCCCAATAAATTTAGAAAGATTTAAATTTTTCATTTATATTTACCTAGAACTTCTGGGCCTACACTGATTACGCGTTTAGAGCAGTCAACACATTTAAATTGTCGAATCCTGATCGCAATGCGAATCTCGTTTCGATTCATAGTGCGTGTGTAAATGTAGTTTTAAAAGTTTGCGTGCTTAGACTCCATAACGGTATCACATTTGCTCCATTATCCTTAATTTTAGTCAAAATATTTTTTAAGACACACGCTGCTACAGTATTTCTGACAAAACAATTACAGGACTCAAAATACACATGAAAATAAACAAATTAGGAATACTTAGGCAAATGTGATACCGTTATGATTTTCTTCTTCTTCCTTGCCTCGATCTTTATACCGCTCCATGGTTTCTCGTTGCTCGACCTGCAGTGTAGGCACATCGCCCGTTTTAGCGGTAATATCTCAGCATATTTCTACAGGCAGGTCTATCTTGGATCGTGTCATCGCCGAGACCAATGCGCTGTTGTTGCTTTTTCATTTCACATATCCAGGTGTTCTTCGGTCTGCCTCTGGCCTTGGATCCATCAAGTGGAACTTCCATTGATATCGCTTTCTTTGCGGGGTTCTCAGGCGGACGGCGTTGAACATGACAATACCAATCCATTTGTCGGTCTTCGAGCTGTTCGGTGATTGGTTGGTCTATGGACAAGCTGCCTCGGATGTAGCTACTCTTGATGTGGTCCCTTTTGGTTACACCAACTGACATGCGTAACATTTTCATTTCAGTCGCTGTGATACCGTTATGATATCCAGACAAAATGCATAAAATTTTAAAGGTTGGCGGGGCGCGTAGTGAGCAACTAGTTTAGTTAGTTTCAACTGAAAATGTGACAGTCCGGAAAATAAAATTGAGGTTCCCTGCCTGTGGGTAATGTACGTATACAACTACCCACTTATGTCGGAAATTGTTTCCAAGTTGCAGCCCGCATCTTTGCTATTGAGAGTGTTGGCTCCGGCAGTTTTATTCCGCCTTGTTTTTGCTCCATTTTTTTTAAAGTGAGCTTAGTATAAGTGAGCTGACAGCGATGAACTACTTTAGTTTCCGGGTCCGTGTCAAAGCTCAATTTCAGTCAGTTCCGCCATTGTAATTTTAAGTTAAGTATTTTCATTATAATGTGCTAATGAAACCGTTCACATTTTAAAGACTTAATAAGTGGATTTACACTTGCTCAATGTTTAGCCGTTTTGACAATATTGGCGTTAACGCGACCAGAGTGCAATTACTTCACAGACTCTTTTACAGCTCTTAGAGTTGTCAATTTGTTGCCAACTTTCAGAGTTGTAAAAATCAGAAGATTCACGCTAGAATATACATCAGCATATTTATGCTAAAATATTGCATTAAAAACTACAACAAAATGCATAAATAAATAAATTCTTTGTTGTCATTTTAAATGCGATATTTAACGTAAATTTTATGTTTTAATTTTACAACACTGAAAAAAAATTGTTTGGTGCCTGCATAAATTGTAAACCGTAAAAGTTTCGTACAAAATTTTGATAATTTGATCAAGTCAGGCTCGCTTGAATTTCTTCAAAATAAATTAAAATATATCCGGGAGCCTCCCTTACTAATTAGGTCTGACAAACTCTTGAACAAAAATTTGTCTTCAAAATTTCGCACACTAAACCACACTCAAATGTGTATGAGTTTTCTTTTTGTTTGTAGAAAAATCTCCTCATACCTGAAAATTTATGTACAAAATGCCCTTTTACACAAAAATGTGTACAAAATTGTGCTAAGGTGAGGCACATTCTGGAAGTTTGACGTACGCCTATACTGTCCGGTATATTGACGAAAAAAACTGTTTTTTTTTAAGTTTTTTTTAAATCTTAACAATATTCTAAGGGTATTTTTGAAGTGTTAAAGCTCTACCAATAATTTCAAGGCAAATCCACCATGATCCTCCAATAGGAAACACTGATAATAATGCTCTTTGGCTTAGAAATGCGTGCACGTCATGTGGTCCATTAAGTGTGAGGGTTCCGCGATCCAGTCGCAACCAGGCCATCCATATAAGTTGACATTTTAGTTTGCCTTCGCAAGTTGAGTGATGGTGCTATTTTCCAGTAATGACGCTATACGGCGGGATTCAAAGCTCCCATTGCATCCACGCTTAATTTCTATGATACCGAAACACCCATACCTATAAGGGCGACGCGACGTTTCACGACAAAGATGCAGGATTGCAGCTGGGTATTGTGAAACAAATGTCGCACCACAATTAATAATTTGTGAATGCCCAGCACTACACGAGAAAAACAGGAATTTAAGCACAACAACAATCCGGACTGAAGCTAAAGGTGAACTAATGTATGTTCTAATAATAGCTCAAGACAACTTTTTTAACTTAGGTGGAGCATTGATCGGACTCTACCTTGCAGAGAACCAATTGATTTTGGATGTAAATTGCGAATCTCATTTGTCTTACTGGACAATTTGCACAGCATTTTCGCTTAAAATATTTGTACAAAATGTTTTATAGAAATATTTTTTATCGATGGCTCCTTTATTTCAAATAATATCTCACAAATGCTTAAGCTGTAAAATATGTAATAGTATCAAAACTATTCGTTGCATCTATGTACTTACGAGACATGTTTTTGCAAAAATCACTTCAGACCTGCGCGTTTGTCTCCTGCTTTTCTGCACAAAAATGTTTCTTAAATTCTGGTATGGATGCTTTATCATGCACAGTCCAACGAAGGTGATATGCTCCAAGAACAATTCATATGTTTATGAAAACTGCATCGAAGTGCAATGCTTCATATTTGATTCTGAAATTTTTCTTTTCCCAATTTTGGGAGGGACAATCAGCGCCCGCTCTAAAGGGGGGCGAGCCGGGCGGTCGCCCGGGGCGCCAAATTCTAGGGGCGGCTTTTTGGCAATCACTCGAATAAACAAAAAAACGAGTGAAAAAAAATTAACATCAACATCAATTTAGTAGAAAGCAAAACGTAGAAACTACATAAAAATAAAATGAGTTAAAACAAAATGCCGCAAGGTAGGAAACAAACTGGCACCGAAGCATTTTACAACCGATAAACCCCTTTGTTTCCGAGACGGCAGATTAAGGTTTTTTAGGTAACTATAAAAACCCGTTGAACATTTTTTTAATTTATCAAAAAAGTCAACAATCGATACGAGGTGCTTAGAGAAAGTTTCCTAAATGTTCCGCTTATGGTGCTAGCACCTATTCCGCTTTCGAAAAGCAAAATGGCCCAATTCGCTAAGTTATATAATAATAAAGTTCCTCCCCAAAAAAAAAATATTTTTTTCATTGCAGAATGATGTGATAAATTGGTGTTCCTATTGAAAAGTTAGTTCCTTTTCTTCAAAGGATTCTAATTAGACCTACTTATCCATAATTCCTATTAAAGGGAAGGGCAACCAAATTTTTAAATAAAAGACGACATTATAGCATATTGAGAAATAAGGAATCGTATAAACACTCGAGACATAAAAGCATTTTCGATTACAATAATTCAAATTCATTTCACCTGATCTTTGCGTGGATGATTTCCTTCAGTTTCAATAGCATTTATTTGGCTATTCCCTATTGTCTTCAAGTTCCGTTTCCTCTTTCAACATTGAACTTGTGATTGATAGCATCAAGTGAACATAAGACATGAATTCCTCAATTTGCCCACATTTTTTCATCATTCGTCGTTAGGTATTTGTTGCGACTTGTGTCAAAACGCATAAATTATAGCTTCTTGCAGAAGAAGATTAGGCAATACTAGTGTTAATTATTCAATTTTCAAACTTAAATGCCAAAAAACATTTTACAACTTATTCAGTCGCTCAGAAATTAAAACATGCTTTTCTCAAGTCGTTGGAGGATAAACACCGATAAATTGTAATTCACAATCCTCCCACAAAGCAAATTAGACAAATGTTTAAAGGGAAGACTCAGAAAACTCAATTTTAATTGGTTGCAATTTCCCATCCTTGCTCATCGAATTTGACATGTTCGACATTGGGATTGGGTTTGAGTAATATAAGTAGGTACGATGGAGCCACCGATAGTATTCCTCTCTAATATGTTTCCTGACATGCTAATATCGCGATTGGGATAGGTTCCCCGATTTAACAAGCTGTGATTTTATTCTCTAATAATAATTTTGAAGATGAGGCATTTCTGACGTCGCGTCGGTTGAAACCGCTAAAGAAATCCTTTCGAGAAGAGATCCGGCTAATTTAAGTTTATCTGTTCTGTTTATTTGCGCAGGGTGTAAAGAAGTTATCGAATACTACTCCAAAAGGTTAGTGTAACGCGAATGAACATCAATCTTTGTCACAAAATTTTCCAGAGCGGATTTTTCTAAAATGTTTTGAGTGTTTTAGTGGAATATTGGTAAGCTTTTATATTGGAACTCCGAACAAACTCTTCACAAAGCCACCTGAACTGTGGTGCATTTTTGTTTCTACTATACATATGCTTACTCGGCTACTGAACTCAGTGTGGATAGAGATTCTATTATCTGAAGTACTGCAGCGTTGGTTTGAATCCCATTGAGACCATGAATTTTGTGTTGTTTTTATAAAAATGTGCCTACGGGAGCCGGTTCCAAAATCAAAATCGTTTCGGAGCTACTCGCTGTCATAGGCGACCAAAAGCTGCAAAAATCACAGATCAGTCGAGAAATAAATCTGGAGGTCTACAACAACAACTATACAAGTAGGTTCATACTATCTCTACTATCAATTTGCCCGATATAGTACCTAAGGGGCGCCAAATTTAGCTCTTGCCCGGGGCGCCGTAAGTGCTAGAGCGGGCGCTGGGGACAATAAATTGTTTTTATATCCGTCACTATGTGAAAGGGTATATTAACTTTTTCATGAAGTTTGCAACTCACAGAAGGAAGCACCTTCGACTATATTAAGTATATGTATATATTATTGATCAATGTGACGAGAGAAATCGATTGAGCGATGTCCGTCTGTCTGTCTGTCCGTCTGTTTCAATGCAAACTAGTCCCTCAGTTTTAAAGCTATCGGGCTTTTGTATGCAAATTTCTTTTTAGTGTACGCTGTATACATGTCGGAACGAATGGAATCGGACCACGGCGGCCATGGGGCTGCCATAAAAACCAACCCCTGGCAATCAGGTTCTACTAAGAAAAACTTCTTTCTTTATGTACCAACTTCACCCAAGTGTGTTCCCAGTAAAGCCTCAAAAGATATCTAGGAACGGAAGAAATCGGAACACTACGTCATAGGGCTGTCATACAAACTAACCCTTGCAAATTAGGTTCTTCTAACAAAAGCTTTTTTCACAAACTGGCATTAACAAAACTTCACCGAAATGTGTTCATAGTGAATCCTCAAAACATATCTAGGAATGGATGGAATCGGAACATTACGTCATAGGGCTGTCATACAAACCAACTCCCAAATTTTAGGTTCTTGTAAGAAATACTTTTTCCTTTTTGAATCTTAACCAAAATTCATCCAAATGTTCCTGGCTTAGCCTCAACGAATTCAGGAATAGATGGAATAGGAACACGACATAGGGCTGCGGTAGAAATTAACAGTAAAGAAGTTTCAGTTTAATTCAAATGTGACGTGTATTCAAATTTCGGCTACGCCCGAAATTAGTCTCGGGACTTTTTTTCCTTTTTGAATAACGGTTAATATTTTTGTTAACCTTAAAAATTTCCAGATATTATTTTATGATTTTGCCTGGTTTCTAAATAAATTTCCACATAATTCCAAAGTATCGACGGCAGAATAGCAATTTAAAGACTCAAGGCCTACTTTATGAAACATTTTGTCTTCCAGTTCACAATTTTTTATATTGACTTTCAATTAATGTAATCTGATGAATTGCAAAACTTTGGTTTAGGAATAAAATAAAGAGCTCCAAGATTTTTTTTCAGTATTTTGTCATTGGTCCCTACATAATGACCTGATATACAATGTTAGGGTAGAATTATGAAGAATTCGAATTCAACCGAACCCAAAAAAAAAACAAAGTTAGGCTTACAACCAGATTATACTTAACGTGACCTGTTAAGCTAACCTCAACCAAATCGCATCTAAAAAGCTTCCAGGACTCCATCGAATATCTGGTTACACAAAAGCCACTATATAGAAAGACAGACAAGCACTGGCGCCAAAAACACAAGCTCTGTAATATTATTATTCTCATATTATATACTAGAAAAAACAACACATTCAAAGCAAAGCATTATGAGAATCATTCCTAAAAATACTATAAAACCAAAAAAGAAATGTTAATAATAGATTCAAAAATATGAAACCAACCTTGATGCTATCATAACACGCGGTGACCTTTCCATTTTGCACTTCAACATTTGCCGGTGGATGTGCAAATTTACATTCGGTGTCCTGTCGTGAGCATTTGTTACGCTGAAATTCGCGACACACTTCCAACTGCAGCCAGCGTGAATCCTTGCCATTCAACAGGTTATTCATATTAACCATGGCCGCCATATTTTCGTATTATTCGTATGTACGGATGTAGATTTTCTATGTGTATGTATTAAATTATGTAATTTGCACGTTAAAATTATATTAGAGAATGTATACGGAACTTTTAGATTGATTTTTTTGTTGTATTGTTGGAGTGCAACAGACAAAGGATTTTCCTTTTTTCTCTGAGGGGATAATTTATTTATGCTACACACACTTAGGTATTTTCTTTTAACATTTATAATTTATTTCACACGATTTTGTGTATATTATATATTTTTTATATAATAGGAGGATACTTGTTACAAGTTTAGGTTGAATATTAATATTGTATAATTACTAAAAAACAGTTTACGATTATTTTTAATATATACGTTGTGAAGACTTCTCAGATCACTTATATGTTATACACAATTTTTTCTTTTATTAGAATAACACCACGGATGTATTTAATATAAAAATATTTACACATTTATGATTTTTTCTTTCTAATATAATATTTAATTTCTATATTTATTTTTCAGTATAATTCACACACTTTTTCTGAATGGAATTTTTCTACACACGCTCTACTTTTAAAACTTGCTTTTTTATCTATTTTATTTGTATTTCTTTTTTTTTCTTCTTTAATTCACTAAACTACAATTATGAAGGTTTGTTTTGATAGTTTCGATTCTTTTTTTTAAGTTTTAGCCTTGCTTTATGTGTTTAGTTATAGTTGTTTGAAAAATATCACAAAATCGATGTCGATGTAGAGATGATGATTATATTTCTGTGAATAAATTTATTTTTTTCGTTTCTTTCTTGTATTTTTAGAATATTTTTAAATGGAACCAAAGCGCGACACGAACGAACGAGATAACTAATAGATAGAATGACGTTGGCGGCACAACTTGTGTTTGTTGGGAGAGAAGGAAATGACTTTAACGATATAACGATGACGTATACCGCACGAATAGGTATTTTGAAAACGCAAAGATCACTTCGATATTCAGCGATTGGTACAGGCTTTCTTCGTGTATAAAGTGGTATTATATGTAGAAAGGATGCACACAGAAAATATTTTATCACTTGTTTGTTGTTTAGTTAGTTTTCTTTTTATTTAATTTTATTCAAAAAACTTGCAAAATGCAATAAATGTATAATTAAAAATTATCTTTATCTGGTTTTCGTGTAAAATTATGGCAAAACGAAACGACTAGAAAAATTACTTGATTTAAAATTTTAAGATTTTCCTTTATTTTTGATTCGTTGGTTGTTTTTATGTTTTGTTTTTCTTCTTTTTAAAAGGATTCGTTACAATTCCTCACATCAATTCTCAGTTTAGAAAGTGCAATTAGTTTGACGGATTATTTCAATTGTTGTTGTTAATTCATTTAGTTGAGTCTGCTCGACTTTAGGTCTGTTCTAATATTAAGAATATGCAATGGCGTTTTCTTGTTTCGAATGGCAAAAGCTTAAGCGATAGAGACAGAGTGCGCGTGGATGGCGAATTTCGGTTATGCGATTTTTTGCAGTATGAGAAAGAGACAGAGAGCAGCACTACGGCGCGTTCCGGCGAAGGGGCGAAATGTTTACGAAATTCGAACAAGCACTTGTCACAATTTTCACGTTGGATTGTATTTATTTATTATTTTTAATATTTCTGTCACCGTGCTCAAAACATAGGCTGACAATTTTTTTTACTTTCCCACGCGGATTTGATTTTTCTTTTCAAAACTGATTTCTTCGTTATTTTTGCCTGTTTTTATTTAGATAAACTATTATAATGCTTTCGGGCAATAATAATTAGCGGCTAGATAGAACATATACGTTATACATATATATTTTATATATAAAGCTGAAGAGGGGAAAAGGATTTGAATTTTCGTTTTTTTTAATGATTTGGCTTTTAAGCGTCAATATAGTAGTGGGGGGAAGATGAAGGTGTATAACGAAGATGTGTGTAGGTATGACAAATAGCGTTTGTTGAAGTTATTATCTGAAATGGAAAAAAAGAAAGAAAGACATGACGGTTATTGACACATGTAAACGCTGACTATTTTGTCGGGGATAATAATTTTTTTTATATAAAAATTATGATAGATATATAAATTATGCAGTTACGGCACATAATAGCAATGAAATTAATATAATAATTGACTAGTCCTAAATATAATTTTGTTTTGCATTTCTTTTTCTTATATTTATGACATGTTCAGCGATAGGATATTGTTTTCAAGCGTTCTACGCGAAAGCACAGACTTTTTTTTAGCCCCCAAAGTTACACACACGCACACAAGAAAGTATATTTATGTAGATTGGCAATTAATACACGTATATCAAATAGGCGGACATTTGTTGCACTTAATATAAATACCATCAGCCTTAGTAACGAAATGAAAATCTATATGTATCACTATCGGTATCATGGAAGCGTTCTTAGAACCTGTAATTTGAGGTTGTGTAGAGTCCTTAGAAATCGAACACAATTTAATGCACTGCGTGAAACATCACCTTTTCGTTAGTAATATAATTCCACAAATAAAAAGCTGAAAAATAAAGTTAAGATCGACTGTAAATTGGGAAAATTTTTTATCTAGTTAAGACCACAAAATATTCACTACGCAACAATTCTGACAAAAACAAAATCCTTTTTTCACGGTCTTTAAAAGGTGATAAATGTAATCCTGGAAATATTTTTCGACCTGGACGTACCTATCTTCAATTGACGACTAAACTAAATTTCACTAATACGAGCACACGTGCTTGATTGCTGTCACATTCCTTTGAAATACATTTCCTATTTCGTATTTTCTTGTACAATATATTTAAACACCAAACACGTGGACATTTTTGGCTACTAATATAAACTCGATCACATTAAGGATAATTTATTGCCGCCAAAAAAAAATCAGCAATAAATATTGCGCAACAATTTTATCACTGAACACTCTTAGGCGCGCACATCTTATAACTGATTCGAATAATCCCATTCGCATTCGTGTGAGGTCAAAGCTCACAACCTATAGGGCGTATCCTTTCTTCCAAGATTCAAACGTTCACCTGGAATAGCACACCCCCCGTGATCTTGAATAAAAGCAACGGCCAAAGATGCGATCCCATTGGTATGCCGGTCGTGGAAAAGGAAGACGCGTATGAACACAATAGACTCATGCTCGCCCTTCGAAGGAAAAATGTTTGTAGAACTGGTTTGTAAGTTGAGTGATTCTATTGGGTAAGAAAGAAATCCTGCCGGCAAAGAAATGTTGAGGTTTACCGAAGAATGATCGTTTCTTGAGCCGGTATGTGTGAAGGGAAATTTTGAACTCTCTCGTTGGAGTATAATTCTGATTAGAATAAATGTATAGTTCTAATTGGAATGAATGCATGGGTAAATTATTTTGTAGGTATGTACTTTACTTGAAATTTATCAGACACGAAGGAATCCCATCTTCCGAATAAGTAGTATTACTTTACATCAAAGCTGCATTCTATTACTTGACTGTTAAAAAGCACTTTCATTGAAAAAAGAAAAGAAAACGAAACGATGGGAACCATAAAATGCTTGAACGAATTTGAATATTAGCGCCGAATTCATCGTCTTTCATACCAAATTAATATAATTGATTGGATAAAACATTGTTGTGTTGTTTCACATAGTTCTGAAAGCAACTTTTCGTATGAAGCTGAACAACAACGGGAAGATTCAACCAGTTAAATTCAACCCTGAAATATTTAGATCATCCCTAGTTGAAGTACAATGAAATTTAGCAGTCGAGAATAATTTTCCATGAGTATGATAGATGAAGATGTGAGGCGCCACTATTAGCTCCCCAGATTTAATAATATTTCCTTGAAATAATTTTGAGCTTTTAAAGGAGAGAGAAAAGTAAGTGATAATCATACGGAGAAAATATTAATGAAGAAAATGGAGACGTCAGTCGTCTTGCTTTTTTGTAACTAGCTATAATGAAATGTGTGACAAGAAATACAGCGGCCACTCTAGCACTTATGCCGCCACGGGCAAGACTTCGCATTGCCGCCCCTAAGATTTTTGTTTTTTTGTTTTGAAAGGGTTCATGATATACATTGGCTTGCTTTCATCAGACAAGATTTTCCACACTTTAAAATTAAATCTCTTTGGAAATACGTATTCCGTTCTTAAGATTCGATACGTAAACAGAAACACATCGAACACTAAATTTATGCTCGTAATTTTCAGACCCAAATCGACGTCCAGATGGCATTATTTAAAGCTTTTTGATATCATATCCTGAAATACCGCGGTCAACCTAATCGTTCGAATCAGAGTTTTTTTTTCGTAGTGAGACCCAAAGGTGTTGTTTTCGCGAGGGTCTTAAAATCGAAAAATAATGAGCACAGACAAGCTACGATTTCCATGTATGTTAAATGTAATCAGCAGAAAAATGGGATTGACAATTTCAACCTGAATTGTAATTGACGATTTAAATAACATTATCAAACCACCTAAAAAATTCTTGGCTAAGGTCATAACGTTGAGCCCATGAGCGAAACTCCAAAGCTCTAGCTCGCTTTCTTAATGCGTATCGCGTCTGCTGATTTGTACAAATTTATTCAGAGAAGTATTTAAAGTTTGTCTGGTCTAGCGGTTAGAGCGCGCACCTTCGGTGCACAGGGTCATGAGTTCGAATCTCACCGTGGATCATGGTGTTTTTCGAACTAACGAACTTGTGACGGACTATGATCTCACTCAGATGTGAAACGAGTACCCATTTATAGGGAAAAAAAATACTATGCTGAGCGTGATGCTGATCTCATTACCTCAACAAAAAGCAGTTAAGATCTTGGAAATAGGATGTCACTAACACATCCTGCGGCCTTAGTCCAATGGTGGATTGTCGCGCCTGTTATTTATTTAAAGTTTGTCGCAGACTCAGAACGTCAATTTAGACTGAAATTATGCATGTTTCCGAATTACAGCATTAAACATTATATCAACGAATTGAGAGGACGAAACAGAGTAGCGCTATTTTCGCTTTTTCTTTTTGCCAGCTATAGTCTAGTCATTACGTGATTCAAGATTGCAAAATATGGTGGATAAGTGTGTTTTGTCTGCGCAAAACCCCTGACTTTGGAGGGAAATTTTGGAGGAAAGATTCTTGCTCAGAATCCCAAAACCAAAACACATAAGAAACAAACAAAAAGTTTGTTCCACCACATTTGGCAATCTTCAGTACTAAGTTTTTCACCTAGTTATTGAACTACTAGCTTCACAATTAGTTTACTGGATTTAACTGGGTTGTGCTACTACTAAGTCATCAGTACAAAAATATATCTTTCTTACGAAAAACTGCATTACTGGAATAATCCGCAAGGCGGTACGTCCTTATGGTCTAAGAATTGCAAGTCTGAGCAAAAATCACCTCCATAGTACCTTATCATTGGTAATTTCACGGGTTACTTCTAAATGAGATGAAACTGAGAGAGGACGAAATATGCCTCTATTAAGATAGAACCAGGCTATCCCAGAAACTATTAGCCCGAGGAGAGTGAAAGGTATCAAAATTTCGGCCTCGCCCGAAATTAGGTTCGGTCTCGTTACTATTGAGGTGCTGTGTGCTGTTGTTATGGATTAGTTTCAAAGTTGAAATTAGACTAACGGTTCGTAGGTAAAGTTCCAAAATTCCCCCTGCGTATATTTTATTTCTTTAATTGTTCGTAGTATATGTCCTGTTAAATTATACGTGCAAGGTTAGTCTGGCCATTTACTTTTCCCAAACAATAATCTCCCAATTATCAATTTTATTAAATCGACTCCTAACTTAGCTCGGGATGACACAGGACTTTAAAAAAAGAAGCTCAATTGCTAAGAATCTACTTTGTAACTTCAAATAATTTATCATCTGTCACTGATTTAAAAAAATTAATAATTTGTACCTTAAACCATTGATCAAGTACCTTTTTAGGCAAATACGATGTTTCAAAACATTAAAAGCCAGAACTGATATAATTGAGAGTGAAGTGAAAGATTACAATAACTGACTAACAGCACAGCAATGTTCTATGGTTTACCGAGCCAAAAATCGATGAATGTCCTGCACCACAATTTCTAATGCATTTCTTGTGACTTCTCTATGACCGTGTATATATACCGGAGCAAAGATAAAATGTTTTAGGCAGTGGCGCCGGAACGAATTTTTTATTGGGGGGGCAAGATTTTTTTTCTCAAATTCATATTAAATTAAGCGGTTACCATATACCGGACCTCTAGCCAGGACCGGCTCTACTATATGTGCAGAATGTGCATTTTAACGCCGAGCCTCATTAAGTGAGGCAAACAAACAATTTCAATTTTGGATTAATCTTAATTATCTCATTTTAAATTCAAAATTTTGTAATTTTTAATGTTCTTTAATCGGACGTTTTGAAAACTTTGCGCTTTTATATTTTAAATTAACATTTTCAAAAATTTCGAAAATCTCGATATGAAAAAAAATAGATAAAAATTTGCACTTTTTGTGGAATTTTTGGGCGATTTTAATTTTTAAAAGGTGATAGTTAGGACTTCCGCTATAATAACATCTACATTAGGTCTCAAACCCAATTTTCTAAATTTTCGGTTTAAAAACATAAAAATTCGAAATTATTGAAAAATCGGATTTGAAAATTTAAAAATGCGTAACTACAAAATGTGCAAATTTCGATTCTTATGTTTTCAAATGGAAAGTTTGGGTTTTGAAACCTTATTTAGAGAATATTCAATCGCAAAGCTGAGGGTTCTAGTCACGGTTGTAAATTTTGGTGTAAACCGGGTGTAAATTTCATAAATAAAATAATATAACTCCTATCTATTCCAAAATTTGAATAAAATTTGACCCTTTTCAACTTATAATTTTAGTTTATTCAAAAATTATATTAATTATATCCGAAACAGAATAAAACTATCCAAATACCCTTTTCATATTATATATTTTACACCGTTAGGGATAGAATAAATTTTATTGAATGTTGTTATAACATAAAAGGGTAGAATCAATCCTACTATGTTATCAAATCTACACTATCAACGCAAGAAACCCATTCAACCTAGAAGTCTATTGATTTGTAATCTGTCTGGTTCAGTGAGCAGCGCGCTTGGCTACAAATCACAGGATTGTGGATTCGAAGCCGACTGCACTCGTATTAAATTTTTTATTTTTTCGAACGGTTTGTATAAATTTGCTTATCAATTTTATACTATTGAAGAGTAAAATTTTTACCAAGAATACTTATACTTTTAATAAAGTTCACTTATACTTTTTATAAGGTCCGTTGGTGTAGTTTTGATAAAGTTTTTATATGGAAATGTATGAATATATGTTTTTATAAAAATTACACCAAAATTTCAGCCGTGATACTTGCCACATGCCAACCCCCAGTGAAAATGAGCCCCCCTTCACCTCAGTATAGCAGCTCTTCATTAGATATATTGCGCTGATAGTGTAGTTAGCACATGGCACATGGGAAAAATTGGTTTTTGTTTCCTATGTTTTTTTTTGGAGTGCTCAGCACAAAAATTCGTTGCGAAACAGGGTCAAAATCGTATAAAAAAAACCAAAAAATGACTACCAATTGTACAGATACCGCTTAACGCATTTTAAAGAGTAATGGTGCGTTGGACCTGCAATTATGTTTTTTCTAACATGTTCAAGGGCATGTTATCGGAGAAATGTACACATTCGGAGCTTTAGGCAAAAAAAAAATTTTGTTTTTTTTTGCGGTTTCGATCCTGATTTGCAACGAAATTTTGGTGGCAAGCTCCGGATTACAGCTCAGCACTCCAATAAAACATAAAAAAACAACAAAAAGATTCTCCGCCACACTTTGCAATCTAAAATCCCCAAATGACTACACTATTAATAATTTCCGGAAATACTCATTTCTAGACTAGAACCGCTCAGGAAAGTGGAAAGTCCCCTTTTTCTTAAACGACGACAATCTAAAAATGAATATCTTTCGAATTCATTAGAGGAATTATGTATGTTAAAAGAGTAGCTCATACTGAGGAGGTGGCTCACTTTGACTGTAACTACGGATATATCTAAAATTGAAGAAACGGCTTTCAACACACAGGTCACCATAATACCTAGGACCGTCGCTGCCTCTAGCAGCGGTTTCCTCTGGAAACCAATTTTTTCTTTTAAGAATTTTTCAGGAATCTAAATTCCCTGTTCGATCCCTGTGAACAGGAGAAGGATTAGATGTGTCAGACGTTTTTGTGTCATTGCTGAATGTAGCCATGTTAAAGACGTCGTAAAGCACGGAACGACCTTTCTGATGATGCTGCTGATGCTGGAACCGTCAGAAGTAATGTTACTAGCCGTATTAACTTGCTGTGCTCGATATGATTCCAAAGTGCTCAGCAATTTCGGCGCAACATGTAGGCGAAGCTCCCGGCATACTCTTCAAAAGAGTTAACAGTGAGCGAAGATCAACAATATCGAATGATCATACTCGTAGTATACATGCACTAGATGCACGTATGCAACTTTCTGCGAACCAGATATTCCATCATGAAAACAAAACAAATATCCACTACTGGAATAATAAATTGAATATATACAATGTATAAAAATATAAAATAAATGATTCTTCATTTTTAATATAATGCAATATATGTAGTACTAATTGCCCCTTTAGCCAAAATATTGAGGGGGCAGTTGCCCCCGCTGCCCCCCCTGTTCCGGCGCCATTGGTTTTAGGCAAAATTAAATTATTTTTGGACTGCATATACGGGCTGCACTAACTAATCGAAACTAAATGAGGTGCTTGCCAATCCATTATGTCTAGACAACCGACTATCTCTGAAATTTATCCAGGAAGAGCGAAGTAGTCTTGTTATTGGGGTGATATCGTTTTCGATTTTCGTTTCGCTACAAAGTTTATATGAAATTTATGGTTAGAAAAAAACGCGAGATTAACAAATTCCAATTATAATATTGTCCAAATAATCAAAACGTCAGATAACCCATTTGTAAACATCTGCACATTCCACAACAAATTCGAATAAAAAGTCGAAGAAGAAGTTAATACGCGAACGAGACTAGGACGGTATATACCCCGTATGGAAAATGTACTATCTGCAAAAATGTTTTAAGATAGTTTAAATTAAGAGCCGGTATATCAATCCAAACTCCCGAGTGATTTTGGTTCTCGTTAGGAACTATGTCATAACATCGATTCAATAGACCATTTCCAAAGATTTATTATCTGAACCAATTTTTAACGTTGACTATCTGTGGTTATTGTAAGCATACGAGTATGGAAAATGTACCTTATTAGGATACATTACAATAAATTTCGCTTAAACATTTTAAAATAGGATAAATGCAGCAATTATTGCTAAAATAGTCCAAACGGAGAAATATATTTCATACACCTCGTGTTTAGATGCTGCCGGCATTCAAGACGAATATGGGGCATTCGGTGGCTCAGTGGCAGAGATGTCACTCTATCTCTATCTCTGAGTTGCCGGTGCGTGGGTTCGAATCCCACTGTGGCCCATGGATGTTTGTGTTGTCCATAAAATGCTCCTACGGCAGCCGGTTCTTCGATGTAAATCGTCCCGGAGCTATCCGTTGTTAAAAAAAAACGGCCAAGAGCTGCCAAGACCCCCTTCGATTCAAGAGAAAAAAAAATCTCTTGAATCGCTACAACAACAACAACAATATGTTTGATAAATTCAATGTCGTCCATTCAAATTGTGTCTTTTATGAATAGATAAAGAAACTCGTACGACGCGACCACATTTTCGACAATACCCCCACCATTCATTTAATTTCGATCATATTTTTTTAAGCGAGGAATATTACTTTTTGCACAGAAAATTTATAACTGTATAAATCAAGGAGATCGTGAGTAGGTTTTTGTTAGAATTGTTGGCTTTTTCGCAATCTTTTTGCAATTTTCACTAGAAGGACTTTCACGGGCTGAATACTGCACTTCTTCCAAAATCTATTGAAATTACATGTGCTCTGTGCCATATTTTTTTATTTTTTGTTACAAAAGTTTTTATATTTTATCAAAGGCACACGGTTAAAAAAATGGTATAAACTTTATAAATGTTTGTATACATATAGTTCCATAGACTTTCTGTATAAAAATTATACCAAGCTTTATAAAATCAATAACACGTTCTGATAAAAGATTCATATAAATGCTGCATAATTTTCATTTGTATTTTTGGATTAATTTTGTAACAGCTTCGTATAATTTGTATACAAACATCTCGAATTCAATATTTTAATACAAACCTCGGATAAATTTAATAAAAAATCATATAAACAAAATTTATACATCGTTTTTGTATACAATTCATACTAAAAAATGTATACATGAGCTTTATACCATCAGTTGGTATAAAAAAATACACCAGAATTTTTAACCGTGCAGTCATCATCGGGAGTTCTTTACATAAAAATCCACTGTACTGTTCGTAATGCAATCTCCTCGTTAACTACTGACTCTCGTAATTATATCCCTAATCGAAGACCCAAAAAATATTTACGAATGAAATCCGGTCATGGAGTCTTGGAACTATCACGCAAAACTTTATTCCAAAAAGAAAGTTCCACTTTGAAAAACTTTTATTTAAGCTGGTTCGTGAAAGCGTGCTCCGAACTCACTGGAGAGTGCATCAAACAATTTTGTATTTTCTTACGATTAATTCAAATTACAACAAAAAAAAAACAACTTTTAACAACATTTAACAAATCAACCGACTATGGTCACGTAAATATCGCATTCAAGACACCATCAACCGACGAGGCTTTGAAAAGAGAGTAACGCTGATTCGAGTTATTGGTTACATTGATAGCTGCTTAGCTGGCACGTGCAGCTGGTTTGTTATGGAAATTTAGTATGCATAGGGAAAGCTAGGCAATCTCGTATTCAATGATGGTAATACGGTAGTCTTTTCGTCCATATAAATGTCAAAAGACAAACGGAATTCTGTAAGCAGGGCAATTTGCGCTGTTCGCACATGAAGCTAACAGTGAATCCCAAATTCAACTCAGCATCTAATCCTGGTGACACATAACTCCACATGGTATACTCATCGTCGTTTACCAAAAACTCACTTTACCATAATCTTTAAAACCCCGTTCAATCTTAATCCGACAAATTGTAATCCTTCGTCACTTGAAAAACCTGAAGAACACCGAAAATTCAACTTAAATTCAAATTCCCAAAACCCAGCAAATAATAATAATTAATACTCAGAGTCGTTTACATTTTCTACTGCTACTCCTGCGGGCTTATATTGGCGCGCTAACGTCAAACATTGAAAAAGAAAACAAAAACAGGAATTTTCTTTTGGAATACATTATTATTTTTCCTTTCGGGGATCTAACACACGATGCGACTCGTCTCGGCTCCGTGTGAAGAAACATTATATACCGAACGACACTGTGCTCCCATCTGTCCATAGTATAGCATTGAAAGGATGTTTCGGCATCTGTGCTGTCTTCCGATTCTCTGGATAGGTATACATGTGTGTATGAAAGCTGTCGATGCTCATATTCATACTTTTATGGACAAAATGTAATATTCGTACTTATCTCTTTGTCCTTCCTATGCTCTTTATGCCTCTGTGTATAGTGTATGCATGCATGGATATACTCGGTAGTTTCCTACATGTGGAATTTACGGAGACATCGAGGTCACCAAGGAGCTTTATCCTCGACAAATTTATTCATATTAGGGAATGTCGTATTTTTGTCCTCGCTCTCTCCATACATTTACGTTCGTTCCGGGTGGGTCATTGAGTTTTGTATACGGATTTATATCTCAATGGATACGATGCTCTCTGTGTACATAGTTCGGAACTTGTTAAAATTGTTGTACATATAGTTCTGAAAAGGACTTGCATTGTATACACACGCTGTGCATGGTATACCCATAATGAGTTTAGAATAAATTTTAATAAAATAACGATTACTAGAAGTTTACGCGAAAATAAACCTCATCGAAACGGGGGTGTTATGGGTGCTTAAGAGTTGAAATAAATTTGATTTCTAAATTACCACTATTAAATAAATCGGTTTTCTTCGGTAGAACCAACGCAACAGTTTCTCTCGTCTAAAACAAACACCAAATCATCATACTACCCAATTAATCTTTTCGTAATTCCTTAATTAGTTTCCAGGTAATTTCATCAATTCACCTTAAATGCGTGAACGAAAAATCTCCGTTTGAATTAATTAAAGTTGTATCGATTAATAGCGTTTGCGATTTTCCTTCCTTGGGTAAATGTTGGCTTAGGTGACTTTGCACAAACGGGGGGATTCTGATTCTTTACATTTCGAGCCTTACTCCCTACGGTTGAACACCTTTCACACAAGACACAAGTCTAGGGAATTTCCGGTTCGAAAGCGAGACTGTAGAAGCTTTTCCGTAGTATGCTGCCTATGGTGTTGTCTCCCGTTGTGCGAGAGTAAACTTTGCCGTGGCCTTATTAAAAATTAACAGAAATCAATTAATCGAAGACAACAAAAGGACATTTATTTTGAACACCGGGCAGCAGAACACCTGAAGGTGGAAAATAAAAATGAAAAACACTTTAGGGGTTAATGCGTTTCCTTTTTCCGACATATAAATTCGCTTTCTTGTCACATCGACGAAGATAAGAGCGGACTGCAGAAAGAAAATCTACTGAAGGGTTTGATGTTGCTTCTGCTTACATTGGACACGTGGTGCGGGCGAGCATAGAAAAAAATCAACAGCAACGAATATAACCTTGTTGATATCGTATTAAATCAACATTTATTATGCTGCGTGTCAAGAGAGGAGTGTGCGCAAACATGAATTATGGAGAACATTTTATGGGTTGCTACTATACTCGGCTGGCTGTTTGCCGGGTTGTTTTTTTTTCTGTCCTTCATTCAAGAGGCTCGGGTATACGAGACCTACTGTGGAAAATTATGCTAAATTATTGGCGTGGAATTAAGTTGGTGCGTGTGCTTAAGCCAATATTCTACCCTGCTAATTAAAGCCGTGTGTAGGAGCTTCTTAATTCCTGTATCACTGCACTCGGGATGGGTAGTTATTATTTAAACAAATTTTAAAATTGGATCATAAAATAGTATTTTTATGGTTAATGTTTCCTGTTACCTACAGGTCAAATTTTAATAAATCGTTAGCGTGCTTGTTTGTTATAAATTTTAATTTTTGATAATTCTCCCCTGGAATAAAGAAGCTAAAAATGTATGATTACTGTTGAAATTAAAAGTTCCTCTTGCATATTTTTTTTTAAGAAACTAAATTATTTCTTTTAATTTTTATTTATGCATTATTAACTAAAAAGCTTATAGTAAATATGTACATACATAAATTTTCTAGAGAGATTATTTTAAAACAATACGAAACAAGTGACAGCCCAATTAATGACGCTCTGTCGAAAAATAAAAAAAAATAAAAAACATTTTGGCACAGCTATTCAAAAGTTTTCAGAGGTATAATATTGATTTGAATATCTCACGAATGCTGTAGTTTTGATGTTTAATTTTAACCCTTCGTTAGGCGCGCACCCAATTGTCACGTGGTTAGGCGCGCGGGCTACAATTGTAGCCCAAATTTAAAATTATATGTATAAAAATATTGTTCAATTTCAATTTTTTTTTCTTGCTCGGTTTGTGGTCTCTTGATTACTGTACAGATTAAAAAGTATAAAATCCTTAATTTTTTATTAAAATATATATAATAAAAGAGGGCAAAATGCAGATTAGTCCTATTTTTAGTCTTTTTTCACGTTAACTTACTTAGGTGAACAAAATAGTTACTTTTCAAAATGAAAACCCCAAAAAAGTTTTTATTCTCAGAAATCAACAAGAAATCTTCGAAATGGAACACTGAGCGAGAGAATGCGACTAAAAATGACCAGTTTGTGGAATTCCAAACTTAGCCCATTTTTGGGTACCCAATATTCACAATTTTTTAAACTGGGAGTACAGTTTCTTGCTAGAAAGCTAAATATATAGTAAGTCAAACTGATTAAATTTTTACTCAAAATATTCATATTAACTGTTCTCGCAATATTTACGCTAGAATTGATAAAAATTCCATCCAGAAACTAAGTAATGTTAGCAACAGGTAACATATTCACGCTGTAAGAAATGAATTTGACTTCAACTCCATGTTTTTCGTTAAAATAGTAATCTAATTTTTGTACATTTATCTTGAAACCCTTTTGCTTTGTCAAACACTTTACTGTTGCTATTTTCTACAATGTTTTATAATAATATTTTTATTTTAATGGATATCAATGAGTACCAAAAAAGTAACATGATTGGGCGCAAGGGCTACACTTGCAGCCCAGTGAACTTTGATCGCAAAAAAATATTAGTTTCTAGGCTCAATAAATATCAACAATATTCTTATTCGATCAAGAAGCAACATTTTAACAGCTACTAAGCAGTTCGAATGAGTTCGGTTTATATCCTGAAAATGATCGCCATTTAAAAAAGTGTGGGCTACAATCGTAGCCCGCGCGCCCACTGAAGGGTTAATACGTATTCAACGTACCGCGTCATGTTTACTTCTAGAGAGCCAATAATATTTCGTTAACTTCTTCAAAAGAAAACTATTGCGTATACATTTTCCAATTTATTTACTTTTTGAATATTGAAGGCGCCACTCAATTTCAGTGTGACACACCCCCTGTTGATAAAATACTTTCAAAAGTTTAAATGAATGATCGGCAAACTAAATAGCAAAAAAAAACAAGATTTACAGTGGATAGGTATTTTTTTCCCCAAATCGAAGCAGAACATTTCTCCTCAATTCTATTGAATGGAACGCGAAAGTGGAAGTGGTTGGTACAACCATCATCATTATTTATTTTTAAAATCAATTATTATTATTTATTATTAAAGGAGTTAATCTATTTATGGAGAAATTGGCCTGAAAAGCTACCACTTTTAAGCCAAGAGCCAAGCCATAAGATACCATTTCACTTACATAAAGAATAAATTTAAAATTTTACACAATTAAAAAATTTCGATAGTCGTTTACGTGGAAATTTTAAACTACTATAGAGAAAGCGCCGAAATATCTCACTGATAGAGTACATGGAACATGCTTGTAGGTTCAAACCAAACAAAAACTGAAGAATCTGAGAATTTCGTGAATGTGACTATTATGGTAACATTTATTCTGAAAGGCCGTTAAATTCGCAGCTCTAATGCTAAATGTATAATGCCAGAAGATTCCAAAAGGCAAATGTCGTTCATCCAAAAAAGCTTTGTTGTGTGTGAAAATTTAGGGAATATCTCTATAACGGTACCTTTTACCTAAACATATTTTGTGAAAAATTTGTGTACCTATGACCCCAAAGAAATGAAATCGCTAATCGCAGAAACCACCTAAGTCCAAAAAGCAAAGCGATGATATAATTTTGATTGAGTGGCTGGAAACGATACACCAAAATAGGTTAGCTTCTCACAGGCAAACATTTTGCAAACCAAGCCGCCAGTAAAGATTTTATGAGTACTAAATATATGTATTTTGGCAGAGCGTTAACTTAATTAGTGATACTCAGCTTTCGGTCAACAATTTCCATTTGAGTCTTTCGCCAAAAGGTCGGTTCTCAAGCTTAATATTTTCATGATAAAAATCTAATTTGAAAAATTTGCACTAACTGACTAACGTGGTTTTTGAAATGAACGATTCAATTATGGATGCTGTCTATGTCTATATCGAATTTAGAGCTTTTATAGTTCTAAACGAAATGCCGAAAGTGCACATCGAAACGTGCAGTAAACGTAGTGCCATACTTTAAATTTTGTTATGAAGTTCGTTCGCAAGCGACTCCAAGATGAAGCTGACGAACGATGCATTTGATTTTAAAAATAAAAATGCCCGCAGTAAGCATATAATATTTTATCGAGAAAGTTTTTAAATAAATAAATAAATAACAGGCGCGACAATCCAGCATTGGACTAAGGCCGCAGGATGTGTTAGTGACATCCTATTTCCAAGATCTTATTTGCTTTTGTTGAGGTAATGAGATCAGTATCACGCTCAGCAGTGTCATTTATTCCCATAAATGGGTACTCGTTTAACATCTGAGTGAGATCATAGTCCGTCACAAGCTCGTGAGTTCGAAAAACACCATGACCCACGGTGAGATTCTCATGATCATGATCATCACCGAAGGTGCGCGCACTAACCGCAAGACCAGCCACACTACAAAGTTTTTAGATGTAAATTATATCCTGAGAAATCAGCAACTTAAGAAAACAAATTGATTACAAGGAATTCCAGTATTTCAGAAAACTGAATAGTAATAGATCTTATCCCCTTCGTGAGAGGAATCATATTAATGGCATAAGCAAAGACGAGGCAATTGCTAATGGTATTTCGGATGTATTTCGTCTATCTGTTCTAACTTTATTTCAAAAGACCACCTCAACATCTACAAAAGCACAGGACGTAGCAACGCAAGCTTAATGAGCACATTATCTGTTAGGATTAACATGCCTGAATGATATCTTCTATAATTTTCATTAAGCCAGGACCTATATGCATTATGGACCGCTGCGCACAGTGGGAACAAACGGGAAAAGGCGGACATAAATCTGTAAATTTTGTATTTTTCATACTGAATTGAATGAGACACTATCGCCTCCTATTGAATGGATGATTATATGTTACAATTTACAAGAAGATTAACAGATGTTGGGCACTTTATACCTAGATCTACGCAATGGATTTTATGGACATAGGCGTAGGCAGAGGGGGAGCAGACAGGGGCTGGCCGATGATCACGGTACATTTTATTTTACACTCTGAAAACTCGCGGCACTACGTTGTTCGACAACGTAAAAATGTTGGTTTAGCTCCTAGTATAGTTCACGGAAATTTCCGGACTAGGTACAGCTGCCGTCTGGCCTCAATTCGCAATCTTAGAAAGATTTTAGTTCCTAGGTCTATGATATTTTGAGACAGGGAAACTTAGAGACTGTCAACCGCACAATGATGCTGAGACTGCAGTTTCAGGCACTGGTATCTGTCATTATTTGATAACATTTATATATTTATTTATCATCGATAGGAAATATTTTGCCGCCAAAATTTAATTTGTTTCATCATTTCATGACTCCTGTTCTGTGGATTAATTCACAATTTATAACTTTTCGAATGTTCGCAATATTGAAGTTCACTGTGAAAAGTTAATTAAATTCAGTTAAAACCATTCCATTTGAAAGGGAAAAATTTGGTGACAAAGATTATATGATGGAGTAAAAGTTTGAACACTGGCAGATGCCATTCATCGTTAAAAGGCATTCTGCATTGCTCTTTTTAAACAAATTTAACAGTTTTTCTAAGAATAGTTTTGGAAATGAGGATGCTGTTAACAAATTTTGGGCTTGACGATTTTATGTACATTTGGATCGAAAGGCACGCGAAAATCGAATAATGTAATTTACCAGGAAAATAAATTATATAGACACAGTTCCTAAAAGAAATCCGCGTAAGGGCTATTTATAAAAATTAATTTAGAACTCTTCCCACTGTCCGATAAAAATATAACTGGGACAACATTAAATTTAGAGACGATTCTAGTTTAATTTAAGAAGAAATAAGTCAAATATAATTTTGACCCCCATTAATGACGAACCCTTATACATGTAATTGAAAGGTCATTGGCACCTAGTTTTAGCTGGAAATTCCGAAAATTCGCATTCAATTTCCTAAAACAGTAAGCCATTTTTGTTGATTTTCTTTTTTACCATGGTTTTGGCGTCTTTAACATACTTCGGAAGTTATATATTTTAAAAGGGAGATTAAATACAAACAAACATTTGTTTTATTCAAAATCGGCGTCATTTTCCCCAACGGTTTGAACTGTGTCTTATTACTCTATCGCGTCGTTAATAATTGCAGGGATCTGAAATTTTGGGCATAAAGGCCTCAGGTGCTAAATAAATAAGTTTATAAAATGAGTTTGTGTCTGCTTGTTTCATACTTTATCCCACTGTGATGCCTGTAAGACTCTATTTTATAAACCTAAGTATCTGGGCGGCACTGAACAAAAGTATTTGCTTAAAACAAGAAAAAATACAATAAAAAACAGCCAAGGAATAATTTTTCCAGATTTAAGATGTATTTTCTTGTTCCAAGAAAAGTTTTTCTGATTTAAGACGTTTTTTCTTGTTTCAAGAATAGTTTTTGCTTAAAATTGAAAAAATAAGCAAGAATGGTTTTTGCTTAAAATAATGTTTATTTTTTTATTTTAAGCAAAAACTTTTCTTGGAACAAGAAAAAACATCTTAAATCAGAAAAACTTTTCTTGGAACAAGAAAATACATCTTAAATCAGGAAACATTTTTTCTTGGCTGTTTTTTATTGTATTTTGTTCTTTTTTTAAGCAAATGGTTTTTTCAGTGTGATAGTCTCTTATAAGTTTAATTTTATTATGAATTCTAAATAAGACTTCCGCAACTTTACTCATCGGCTGGTATAATTTTTTCCTAGATGCTTTGATATAACGGTATAATTTTGCGAATATCTTTAGTAACTCCAAAGCTCTATAAGTAGATTGCCAAAACAACCTAAATAGGTGGTAATATAATAACTACTAATATAGTAAACCTAAAACCTTTTTAATTTTTATGACTAGCTGTCTTTCGTAAGAACGTTGAAAACTGGACCACTGTCATAGAAACCAAGTACCCCAAAGGCAACTTCCTCAAAAAAAAAACGTTTTTAAGATTTATTTTGATACACGACTACATACGAGTATTTGCAGTTTCCAAATATTTAATACTTGGCATTGATCCATAATGTTGAACTGTGACGCCATTAATTCATTTATTATACCGTGCGTACTCGCTAGTCGGAAGCCTCGAAGACTCTAACTTCCAGTAATCCGGATCACTTCAATGATTGCATTGCACACTCTGTATTCCGAGTTTCGAGAGCTCGTCTAATCCGAATTTCACATTTTCTGATTAAGTGCAATATTATCGTCTGAAGTAGAATCAATACTTTTCTCTATTTTTGGAAAGAACGAAGAAGAACATGACAGTAAAAATCATCAATAATAGAAAACCGATTCTCTGAAGAAATTACCCAAAATCGACAATTTCCTCGAAATAAATTCCTCTGTTGTCCGGATCCAAAAAGTGAAAAAAAAATCTGATTGGTATGGGACCTCTTGCAATTGGTGCAACATTTTTGAAATAGCTACGACTAATTGCAGTTACCACATCGCGCTGTGTCGTTATATTTTCCAAACTTTTTTTCGGTGAAAAAAATTCCTGGAATCTAATTTTAATATTATTCGAACTGATCTCGGAAAAAATAACGAAAATTTCGTAATACATTAAAATATGGCTATTTTAGCATTTTCATGAAGGTCCACATATTAGCATCATATAATTCAGAAAATTTTCAAGTGCTTTCAAAGAAAGTAGCTGTTTTTCCCTTCGGAAAATGTGATCGTCATCTTTAGCTTTGGCCGACTGGAAATTGTACCCTTTAAAACCCACGTTCATTTTTAAATGTGTTCACTTAACAAAAATTTGGAGGTTACCTATAATGGAAGCAGACTTAAGCGAGCAGCTCGAAAGACTGAGGGTCCAGAAACAAAAGAAAGACATCCAATATATATTTAACATAGTTCGCCGAAATAAATTCATTTTTCTATTTCAGATTGTGTGAAGGCCACACAAGGCCTATTACAAATCATTTTGAGAAATGGTTTCGTTTGTGTTTACCACCTAGTTGTGTCATTTTATTTTGCGCAAACCGACAACGGACAAGAAGTAGATGTAACGCATTTACAATTTAATGGTTGAGTGTTGAATGACGAACGACATGACCAGATTAGTTTTTTTTTAAAGCGGGAAAACTGCATAGGCACACTTTTCACATCTCAAAAGTCACGGTTTCATTTTTTATATTAAAACTAAATGGATGCATTATTTTCAACAAAATACATGTGCATCATAAATATTGAACTCCTCATGTCATGTGCATGTCATAGAGGAATCAAATTTCGACTTCAGTAAATGAATTTCGCTTGGTACACACAGCAAAAAAAATGCCGGGTATTCGAGCAAGAAAATCCGATAGGATAAAAAAGAAAAATTGATTTCGGAGTAAACATGCTCAAAATAACACCGCCATAAGGTGTTTTATTAGAAAGAATCCGAAACGGACGAAACTTCTAAATTAAAACCTTTTTCGGACACATTGCAAAAAATATCCCATTTGGTATTGAGTATTACACCTATCGGATCAATTCCGTAACATATGTTCAATCAAGTTATTGTGCTGCGGCTAATTTGATCCGATTTTGGTATTTTGTGTATCCACCGATCGGAGTGAATTTGGTGGTAGAGCGAAGCCACATGTTGTATAAATTACAAACTCCATCAGTTAGTCTGGTTGGCTTAGTAGGTAGGGCGTTCGGTCCCGGGATCGAATCCCACTGTAGGTAGGTAAATTTATTATGCATTTTAGAGCGTAAAGAGGCAAATGATTACCTATAGAAGGGTTGTACAAATCTCATTTATGCGCTACATGTTCCTTCCCTGTGATTTTTTTTTTTTCAAAAATATCCAGAATCACTCTTTTTGGTGTTCAAATTATTACACCAAAAGGATAAAATCATTACATTCGCTCGGAGTCTTTAGAAATACCTTGCTTTGAGTTTTATGCCAATATTATCCGATTCGGCTGGACACTATTCGACACCGATTCGGAGTGAAAATCACTCCGATTTTTTTGCTGTGCACTATAAACACTAACATATAGACTAGCCAGGAAGCTTTACGAAAACATCGCCTTATATTACACAATGTGAATTTCCACCCCAAACCACGAAAGCAGTAAGAATTAAAGTAATAAGTTTACTAAAAAGGAAACATTGCAGCGTGATAAAAAAAAAAATCCTGCACCTGAGGTACATAAACGATTGAATGGATTTTTGTTCATTTCAGTGTCATTTCAATGTTAGGATTTAAAATTGAATGATCCATCTGCCTGTCTGGTGTAGTGGTTAGTGTGCACTCTTTCGAAGTACAGGGTCGTGGGTTCGAGTGCCACCATGAGTGGATTGAGCTTATTATGTTTTTCGAACTCACGCGACCAATCTGCAATCTCACTCATATGTTAAACGACTAACCATATTTAAGGGGATAAATAACTCTGCCGGGCATGTTGTTGATCTCAACACCTCTGCAAAAAAAGCAGCTCCTCGATGTCACCAACACACCTGCGGCCTTGATCCAATATTGGACTGTCGCGCCAGTTTTGTATTTCTTTACTATGTCGAAGAAAAAGAAAGGCCATTCAAGGGCTAAAAGGGATTAATGCAATCATTTTTATCTAAAGAAAAATACAATCGAAACAAATAGATAAGTGGCACACAAGTTCATAAATGTATTTTTTCCTTATAATTAGTCACAATGATGTCATTTGCTGAACCGTTTTGTAAAAAAGTATGTGACCAAATCTGTCATTACACTGAAAAAAAAATCGTCATAATATTAATGAACTAGGAGCATAGACTTTTTTCATTACCATGATGAATTAGTTCATAGTAAATAAACCTTCTCTTCCTTAAGATAATACAGAGTTCATATATTTTAGGAAACACCGGACGTTAGTATAACGAAAACAAAACTTCAACTTAATGTAAAGCGATCATGAACACAATGAACTTCCAGTAGAATCTAATGCATTGTACATTCCGGCTATGAACCCATATATTAGCCGCAATGTAAGTAAATAAAACAAAATTTGATGTTATTGTTCATTAATTACATGACATCGTTCATGGAAATATGTACTACTATGAACGATGTCATTATCGCTTTAAGTGTATTTTATAAACCTTCATCACGTATAGTCTGCGTGGTGTAGTAGGTAGGGCGTCTGTCTTCAAATCATAGGGTCCCGGGATCGATTCCCACTGTAGGTAGGTAGGTAATTTTTATGGCTTTTCAGAGCAGAGAGTAAAATGTAGAATGAATGCCGTCAACACTTATGAACCTGGATGCCGGCCTGCGCCAGTTTTTTTTTAATTGATGAACTCAGTAATTTTATCAATGTACAAGTTGTTAATTTTATGAATTAGTTCATAATTTTAATGAACTTTTTGTTCGTTGTTTTAATAACAAAAAGTTCGTAAGGCTGATGAAAGCCGTCTTCGGTGGGATATCGGTGTAAATATTCATTACTTTAATGAACAATTTCATTGTTTCAGGGTACCTTTTTTTCAGCGTACATGCTGAAAATCTGAGAAATCCGGATCATAGAGGCGAAATTCGAACTATAGAATACATAGTGGAAACATTTACTCGTCCAGATTAGTGTGATATCCTTATCAAAGGTGATCCAGATTATCGAGTCAAGACTGTATGTAAAATCAATTCGAGTTAAAGAAAGTCATATCCCTTAAATATAATGGTACTCGCAACCAATCTACGGTTCTTGGTTTATTTTTTTCTCTATTATTTTATTTGATGGAAGACAGATTTTCCCGCCAAATTTTTTTTAAATTCCACATTATTATCAAAAAATGAAAACGTTCGATGAATTCTGACAAAATTCGTTGAAGTATTAAAAAATTCCACCACATATTACTCGCCATATTATTCTATACTACGGCAAAATTATTTCTATCTTCTACCTCGTCACTTTATATCTCTCTCGATATCCACTTGTGTGTGAAACTGCAATCCTTCGCTACATCAACAAACAGCTAATCCGTTCGTCGTATGAAATCCAACTTTCACTGCACTTGTCACTCGATTTTTTCACAACATCACTTTCCAACATTATTGTCGTTCGTCACATGCACTCGATGCACTCTCCCTATAAAGACCACCGCGTATTGAAAACAACGAGAATTCATAGAGAAACGGCAAAACTAGAAGGACAATTCCCGCAAACCGTATGACATTTCTTGATCGGCAAAGGAACTAGGACGACAGACGACCGACAGAGATCCAGTAAGGAAAAAGTGCGTCTACCCCGCGTTGCGTTTAAACAACAACTGAACACCGTGGAACACACAACACAAAATAGTGCGAATGTCAATATAGACAGAAGAGTATAAAATCCCTATGTGTTCGGTGGATACTCTGTTCCGTACGGTTTACGTAAAAAAGATACACAACACGACAAGACGACCGACGAATATACGATACGCACTAACGAACATACAGAATTTAGCTTTTGCGCACTAGCAGGATATTCGAGAATTATAATATCGAAGGGTTGTTTTCGTATATCGAGACACCCGCGACACCGACACACGATATACGGACAGCGGACGGGACGACATCCACAACCACCGACCACAGCCAGAGAGCAAGCATACAACGGCACAACGATATACGAAAAGTTCAATATCGAAAAGGAAGTGGAGCAGTAACGAGGGATTCCTGGCTCTATACTTTTGCTGGCAGGACTAGAGCCATGCAAGTGGTTCCTGGTCGTTCGACGCTCGCTCTCTATCCGTTGTCAAACATAAAAATTCGCATGCAGGGTAGAAGAAATCGATATGGAAAATTTGGAAGGATTTTCAGTCAACGGTGACGTCTTCGTCGTCGACGACAATGGTATGGCATACGATTGCTGTTTTTGCAATGATTAGCTGAATATGATTATGTATGTTGGCGAAATGGGGCTCTTTTCTTTTGTGATTGAGGGATCGCCAGTTGTTGTCGGGGCTTTTTGAAGAAGTTCAAATGTGCACTATATGGCCGTGCGTGTGTAAATTTAGTCTAGTCACGTATTTGTAATTATATTAAAGTCATCCTCCGATGGAAAATTAGGAGTGGGT
This sequence comes from Microchrysa polita, assembly GCA_949715475.1. NCBI lineage: Eukaryota > Metazoa > Arthropoda > Insecta > Diptera > Stratiomyidae > Microchrysa > Microchrysa polita. The sequence continues at coordinate 123,140,749 of OX454415.1, read as the reverse complement.
ACAAGGAGAGATGAGTAAATACATACTTGAATATCATTGGTCCTTACAAGAATAGTTGAGTCCCTGATTGAGAGATGATACGCAGGTGGATTTACAGGCAACTTATGTCCTCTTTAGTTTGGTTAGCCAAAAACAATTGTGAACTTCGATTACAAATGGACCATAGATCCAGGTGAATATAGAAAATAATGAATTTAGGATTTTTTGAATCTGTAATTTTTTGAATTGGGAATTTTTTGAATTTGAAATATTCTGAATTTGTAATTTTTTGAATTTGTAACTTTTGAAATTTGTAATTTTATGAATTCGAAATTTTTGAAATTTGGAATTTTTTGAATTTGGAATTTTCCGGATTTAATATTTTTTGAATTTGCAAGTTAAGGAATTTGCAAATTTATGAATTTGGTATTTTTTGAATTTGGAATTTTTTGAATTCGGAATACATATTTTTGAATTTGGAATTATTTGAATTTGGAATTGTTAATTTGAAATTTTTTGAATTTGGAATTTTTCGAATTTGGAATTGTTTGAATTTGAAATTTTTTGAATTTGGAATTTGGAATAGCTTGAATTTGGAATTTTTTGAATTTGGAATTGTTGGAATTTAGAATTTATTGAAATTGGAATTCTTTGATTTTGTAATTTTTTGAATTTTTTAAATTCGGAATGTTTTGAATTTGATATTTTTTGATTTGGAATTTTTTGAATTTGGAATTTATTGAACTTGGAATTTTCTTGAATTTGGAATTTTTTTAATTTGGAATTTGGAATATATTTTGAATTTCGAATTTTTTGAATTTGAATTACATACATATTTTGAATTTGGAATTTTTTAAATTAAGAATTTTGTAAATTTGAAATTTTTCGAATTTGGAATTTTTTGAATTTGAAATTTTTTGAATTTTTTAAGTTTGGAATTTTTTGAATTTAAAATTTTTGGAATTTGGAAATTTTTGAATTTAGGATTTTTTGAACTTGGAATATTTTGAATTTGGAACTTTTTAATTTTGAATTTTTTGTAATTTGAAAATTTTTGAAATTCGAATTTTGAATTTAGAATTTTGAGTTTGAGCGGAATTTTGATATAGAGCGGAATTTTCAGAAAAATGTGACGAAAATTAATTGAAAACGAATTTTAACTGCAAAGATCACTTTAAAATACCTAAAAATAAAACGAGACCGAGGCTAAAATCGGGCGTGGCCGAAAGTTGGATACCCTTCGGGAGCGAAGGGCTAAAAGTTTTTTCGGGCGTACCTACGACTTCTATTTAATGCGCCGTTATTATTTTCCTTCTGTCTTCACAAAAGTTCCGATGCGTCGGCAAAACAATATTTGTGTGGAGTTTGGTTGAAATAAGTGGGCAATTAAAAATATTTACTCAGAAATTTTTTTTGAGGGATGCGGGAATATAGCCCCATAGTAAGATTCCATCTGTTTTGACCTTTTTAGTTGCTTTGATAAAGACACATTAATTCAAGGTTTTGTGAAATTGTTGTAAAAAATGTTTCTTAGAAAAACAAAAAAGGGGGTTGGGTTTGTATAGCAGCCCCATGACCCCATGGTCCGATTTGATCTTAAATATGTTTTGTTTCATCAATAGAAATACATTTGTGTGAAATTTGGTTGAAATTGGCGCACAAATAAAAAAGTTTTTATTAGAAGAACCTAATTTGGGAAGTTGGGTTTGTATGGCAGCCCCATGACCCCATTGTTCGATTTTACTGATTTAAAAATACAGACTGCCCGCAGCAAAAAGGAACATTTGTGCAAAATGTTAGCTTCATAGATTTTAAATTGGGCGAGTAAAAGGCGTCGCAACAGACAGACAGACAAACGGACAGACTGGCATCGCCCAATCGACTCCCCAAGTTATGCTGATCATATGTATACTTTTTATATGGTTGGAGATGCTTCCTTCAATGCGTTCCAAACTTCATGACAAAGTTAATATACCCTTTCACTCTATGAGCGAAGGGTATAACAATATTTATCTAATATGCACGATTTCTGCTTTTCCAATTCGAAATTCGTCTATGGTATAACCGAAATAAAAACAATGCCCAACACTTTTTCCGCCTTCACATTTTTTTATATTTTTTTCTGTTGACTTTTCCTGTGTAATATTTTTAGATTTTTTCTTCAAGTCGTATAGTTATCTATTTTTAGTATCGGCAAGTGCAGATTAAAGATTTTATGTGTGTACATACACAAATTCTATGTTGAATGTTCAAAAATGTAATATTGTGGATGGGTTTTGTTACATTCAAAAAATGAACATGATAATACACCAAAAGTTAGTGGGTAATGGGTCACGCGTTCGGGGATTTCGATGTTAAAAATAAGATAGAAAGCGGTGAAAGAGTGCATTCTGTGACAAGCAGATAATTGTTTTTTTTTTCTTCAAATTTATCGTAGTCCAATTACAGATTTCAATTTTTTGACACGGGAGGCTTCAAAGGTATTTTTTTTAAAGACCGCGCGTACATATTTTATACAAAATAGCATTGAGGAGGAAAAAACTCAGTCTAAATTAGAAAATACGGGATTTGTTTCGATTGGTAAAATTCGAAAATAATAGCTCCAGTGCCATTTCCATTCAGAGTAAATACCCTGTGTCTTTAAATTTATTAAATTCCCGCAACCAAAATTAAAGGAAAAGAGCGGCGATCCAGCTATTATTCCCCCAGAAAACAATAAACATCCACCATTATCATGTTGATTATTATTTGGCATCGCTCAAACTCACCACACCAAACACCATTATTATCATCATCTTCTTAAACTCAACTTCAACTTCACTTTTGACACTCCATTCATTCTGTACTCGTAATAAGAAAATGCGAAACAAACAAAAACTTTTTCGTGAGACCCGCCACCGGATACTGAACGCATATATAGCTTGACGCAATGTTGAAACAATAAAATATCTCACGGATACAGGTGAACTCTCTGTTGTACACTTTATATTGAGTGGCGGTGCTCTTGCTGGTACGCGATGATGGAAGCCTTAAAATCCTGCCAATCAATCTTCCTCAATTTTCCGGTATTATAATATGGTATGGAGCACAGAGAGAGCAAAAGACGGATTTTAAGTCATTTTATATCGTTGTCGACACTACGACACTCCATAATCGCATAGGTATACTACTTGTATTATAGGTACATGATTGTACTATAGTGTTATAAAAAGGAGGCAATAGCGCGAGGATATACACGAGTCGATTCGGTTGTGATGTTCTTTTCGGCTTAACAATCAAAGTGCGTTTAGGTGGAAGACCTCGTGGGCTCTACGTTTAGGTATATGTATGTAGGTTAAAAGGTTTCCTCAACATATCGGAAAAGTTGAGTGAAAGCCGCTCTATAGACGAATATCCGGCGATTTAGTTCCATTTGTGCGTTAACAAGCAGCTTGACACGTTTCATCAATACGGCATATAGTTCGACCTGGTTTCTCTAGCGTATTTGAACGATAACAATCGACAGGACGACGAGGACGATAACGGGGATGTTGTGCGAAGGCATGTGCTGAATAGAAAACATAGAACGCGAAACACACTAAAACATAATTCGATTCGTATTAATCTTTGTCAAAAGGATAGACATGAAATGCCGCATGAAGTCATACACAAGGACAAGGTATATTTAAAGTGACTTTCAGGCAAAATACGGGAAATGTTGATATGTTTCCAAGGATCTCAGCGAATTAGATGAACTAAATACGCTCGTCACTCCCTTTAATTAAATCATTTTAAATAATATGAAATGGCATTTTCGTGAATATAACTTTTCGAATATGAATTTCATTTTCATTATTGCTAATGTAGCCACGACTATAGTATAGCGTCTGTTCGTTTCTCCATACAACTTGTGGTGCTTCTTGTTGTCTGCACTCGAGACAATGTCCCGAATGGCAAATAACCGCAATCAAAGTATACTGAACGGCGGAGTTATAAACACGTTCAACTCCGACCAGCCTATATCCATACACACAGGACTCATGCGGAACCAATTAACTTAGCGTAATTCAATATATTAATGTATGACGAAGATACCGCATTGACCTGAACCCGCGCTCTGAATCAGTCAAGGTATCAAGTGTACCTATATAGACTCTCATTGCCGTATGACTGTACACCTACTGTTCTGGTATGTATATGTGAATAACATCAACATTCACGCAAAGGTAACGCAAGAATTGGCTTATTTCCCCCGACCTTTATTAGTTTGGTTATTTGATACTTCAGGTAAAGCACAACAGCATGGAGGCATAGGACAACGACGACGATGACATCGGGAACGGCTACAACAACAACCACATCAACATCCGAGGAAAATGACAAAGACGATGTTGATGATGATGATATTTTCCACCTGCTGTCCATACTCCACATAGACCGTGTGTACAGTGCATAGGGTCGTCGTCGTTGTCCTGATTCCCTCGTTCGTCGTCTCGTCCCTTGCACAGAACGAACATTATCCAATTTGAATTTTCCATTGTTTTACATAGACTTATGCGAATATGTGAGCAAGCTGAAAGCTTGAAGAGCATAGTACAGCACGTACAAGTGAAGCATACATATGTGCGCTGGGCACGTCCGCATTTCAAGCGAAAATGTATATCGAAACCTGACGAAGGAAGTGCCATAAGAGTTCAAAACTGTTCTTCGTTTTTTCGACTTTCATGCCACCTGTCGTGTCATAATTCAATTTTTCAAAGAAAGAATCAAAGTACAATCGGGTAGAAGGAAAAATGTTATTGAATAACTAAGGTCGTACAGAAATGATAGAGGGGAGGAAAAAAAAACTCACTAGTGTCTCGGTATATCTACTTGTCTGGCTGGACTTCCCCATATTCGTTTTCTTTTTTTTTCATTTCTTAAAACAATGTACATACAATGCAAATTACCGGACTGAAGAAAAAAATAAACATGGATCGGAAACTGGTAAAGCTTCATTCTGACTAAAAAGACAAAGCTATAATTCAATATTCATTTTCTCCAGCTTACAACATAAAAAGACTATTCCCGCTAGCCTTTTGTCAATAGTGGAAAGCGCATCCTCTCCCTGAATAGCCTATAATTTAGAGAGGAAAAAATTCTCAAATGACTGGTTGCATTTCCACCACCATCCGAAAAACAAATTTTTTCAACGACTCGATTCATCGATTTCTGCACAAGTTCATATAAATATTTTTCATCCCTTATCATAATAATTTGTTGTCCCCGTCCTATGTACGAACGACCATAACAAGAAGATATTCGATCAGTGGATGATAGTGGTGTGCTATGCAATAAAATTAGGAGGGTGAGAGAGCGTACACAAGAGTGCGAATACACAATTCCAAAATTGTATAAGTAAGTAATGAGGTCGTTGAACCAATGTTGTGGGTGAATTCCGGGCAACATCATAGCGGAATGTAAAATAGGGGTTGTTTCATTTGCTGATGACACCGCATCGGATACTGTTACAGTAAAACAACATTCTGCTAGGAATTATTATGGTATTCTATGTATTCGCAGTAAGTGTTCTTAGAAGATTTTCTATGTTTTTTGTTTTCTGGCTCCTAACTCAGAAACATTTCTGCTAAAAGCTGTACATGAGTATGTTTTCTCCACCACATTTTGACGATTCGTCTCAGGAAGTTGCCTGGAAATAAGCCGTTTGCAGGCGACAGTTTTTTTTTTGTCGAAGAAGTCGAAGAGGAAATGACCGCATACAACATCGCTATACTAGGATTGAGCGAAACAAGACAGCACGGTTAGGGGCCAGTTTATCACCAAACTCTCGCACTGCATTACTCTACTCTGGAAGTGAAGACGATAATACACCTCGGCAAGCAGGCGTCGGAATTCTGTTGACTAGGAATGCACGCCGATCCCTAATCGACTGGAAACCTATTTCCGATTGTATCATCACAGCCAGATTCAAATCCAGAGTACGAAACATCACAATTATTCAGTGTTAGGCACCGACTGAACCTGCAGATCCATCTACAAAGGACGTTTTTTATCTGCGACTAGGCGACACCTTTAATGGGGCTCTCTGAGGTGACATTAAAATTATTATATGGAATCTCAACGCCACTGCACTGATAACATAGGCTTAGAACATCTTATGGGTCATGGTAGGAAATCATTTATTAGTGATGCCACTTGGTCTCTTATCTCAGCACGCAAGAGAGTTAAAGAACAAATCAACTCAAACGGCTGATGACTCAGCTGAAAATCAGCTCAGTGCTGCATACTGTTCATTACAAAAAGGCGTGCAGAGAAGTGTGAGGCATGACAAGCGTACATCAACGCTTTAGCGAAGGAGGCAGGTGATGCGACCTACTGTGGTGAAAGCGGTACCTTATTCAAGCTAATTAAGCCACTAATTGGCAAATTGTTCACAACTGACCATCCTGTTAAAGATAAAGAAGGGATTGTGCTTGTTACCGAAGAACAGCAGCTTCAAATATGGAAAGATCACTTTTTTGATGTCCTGAACAACCGTTTTGGACCTGCAAGTGCTTCTTCATCGGCAGAAGAAGACGTCCCTTCAGTAACCAGTATTAATTCCAGACGGACAGACGGAATGAAAGCGGGTTATCGAATCTATGGACGCCGGTAAGGCCCCGAGGGATAGATGAAGTTCCAATTAAACTATTTAATGCGGATTCAAATACTAAAGCGGATATTCTGCGTCCCCTCATCAGAGAGTGTTGGGAAACCAAAACTCTTCCAGGCGAATGGGAAAGGGTGTGATTATTAAAACTCCGAAAAAGGCTAACCTTAAGGATTGTAATAATTGGCGTGTTACTTGCCCACTTCCAGCTGTGTCCCAAGTAGATTCCTAAAATTATTTTGAACCGGATCAAAGCTGAAGTTGATCGCACTTTAAGTAATGAACATGCCGGTTTTCGTGAGGACCATATAAACACTCTCCGAATTATTATTGAGAAATCCGCCGAGTGGTGATCCCCATTACACCTCATGTTAATTGATTTCAAGAAGGCGTTCGATAGTGTTAATCTGGAGTATATCTGGACAGGTTTTCGTAGGAGGGGCACACCACATAAAATAATTTCCATCATCAAGGAATCTTATCACGGGGCACAAGGGTAAGCTTTCAGATCCTTTAAGGGTATACAGTGGAGTGAGACAAGGATGTATTTTGTTACCTATTCTTTTCCCCATAGCCATTAACGATGTTCTATTGAGCGCACTTCAAAATCAAATGAAAGGTATCAGATGGAAAATGTTTGATCACCTGCAACACCTGCACTATGCTAACGATATTTGCCTTCTATCGAACAAAAAGGAGTATATAGCTCAAATGGCCGATGGTCTGCATTGCGAAAGTCGTGATACTGAGCTCATGATAAATGCTGAAAGACCAACTACAAGAGCTCTGATCCAGGGAGACAAAGCGGGATTTGTGTTTCGGGCCAGGCAGTCGAAAAAGCTGACGAATTCTGCTACCTCGGGAGCATAGTAACATCAGATGGCGGCTCGGACGCTGATCGGCAGTCGCGTATCAACAAGGCTAGGGCAGCCTTCTTAAAGTTGATTCCCTTCTGGTAAAATGACTATACATTTCGAATCTTCAATGCAATTGTAAGATATGTGCTTCTTTATAGCTGTTCAACTTGGAAGGTGAGATAACAACTAAGCTGCAAACTTTCGTAAACCAGGGTCTATGGCGCATCCTAAAAATCCGATGGCCGGATGTTTTCGGATGATGATCTCCCTAATGTCACAGGTCTGAATTAGATAGGCACTTCACAAAGAGCCAATGCAAGAATCCGTTGCACGACCAACAAACACATGGAGAAAAACGAGGATGCTTCATTAAACAAGAGGTGGTCAGACCTAATACGACGACACATAAGAGCACGAAGTGGGAAGTAGGCGTAGTTTATGCCCTATGCCCCACAAGGGGTTTTACCGAAATTCACTACGGATTATTGCCATTTTTATATTTAGATTTCAATTTTCAATTTTTTTATTTACATATTAAAAAAATAATATTAATTTTTCATAAATTCTGAAAAAAGTCAAAATATTAATGCGGAAGGATTGCTTCTATAAAAAAATACCGGCGTACAGAGGGCTGCGCCCGCAATACGAGAGTTTTTTAGATTTTGAATACATACATAGCGAATCATTTTGCACATATATTTTATAGGTAATAAATAAGAATTATGCACAATGTTAATGAAATGCTTCTCGTAAATCTATTTTTGGATTGGTCTAAATAAACGCGTTCCAGAATGAAAGGCTAACGCCTTTCATTCTGTAACACTTTTTAATTAGCCCAATCCAAAAATAGATTTACCATATATTATGGCTCCACATATTAACTGGATTTATTAGCTGTAACGCCGTTACTATTACTCCAAACTGGAAAAAAGCGACTGATATGAAATGTACCCATCGAGTTCTTTGATTTGATAAAAACTAAAAAATTCAAATTTTCAAATCTCCGGGACACCCTTTTTGCTTTGTCCTACCAACGTCTAAGTATTTCGTGCTAAAGACTGTTACGATTCTACACATTCCAACCAAATTTCATTACGATCGGTTAGTGAACAAATTTGTAAATATCCGGGACACCCTGTTATCTTGGTCCTACCAATTTTAAGTATTTCATGCCAAAAACTGTTACCATTCTACACATTCCTACCAAATTTCATGACGATCCGTTAAGCCGTTCGCGAGTTATTTAGTGAACAAATTTTCAAATGTCCGGGACACCCTGTAATTTTTGTTCTACCAACTTTTAAGTATTTCGTGCCAAAGACTGTTACCATTCTACACATTCCTACCAAATTTCATGACGATCCGTTAAGCCGTTCGCGAGTTATTTAGTGAACAAATTTTCAATTGTCCGGGACACCCTGTAATTTTTGTTCTACCAACTTTTAAGTATTTCGTGCCAAAGACTGTTACCATTCTACACATTCCTACCAAATTTCATGACGATCCGTTTAGCCGTTCGCGAGTTATTTAGTGAACAAATTTTCAAATGTCCGGGACACCCTGTAATTTTTGTTCTACCAACTTTTAAGTATTTCGTGCCAAAGACTGTTACCATTCTACACATTCCTACCAAATTTCATGACGATCCGTTAAGCCGTTCGCGAGTTATTTAGTGAACAAATTTTCAATTGTCCGGGACACCCTGTAATTTTTGTTCTACCAACTTTTAAGTATTTCGTGCCAAAGACTGTTACCATTCTACACATTCCTACCAAATTTCATGACGATCCGTTTAGCCGTTCGCGAGTTATTTAGTGAACAAATTTTCAAATGTCCGGGACACCCTGTAATTTTTGTTCTACCAACTTTTAAGTATTTCGTGCCAAAGACTGTTACCATTCTACACATTCCTACCAAATTTCATGACGATCGGTTAAGCCGTTCGCGAGTTATTTAGTGAACAGACGGACGGACAGACGGACAGACGGACAGACGGACGGACAAAATCGATTTCATAAGGGTTTTTTTGAAAAATCTAAAAAACCCTAAAAATGATCTACTTATACTGTCGAATTTCGGGGACGTTATCAAGTACAAAATGAACAAACTTCGACTGAATGTTCAAAGAGGAAAAAGTCTTAATCCGTTAAAAAATTTAAAAAATAATAACATTTCTATTGGATAGTATCAACATATAAAAAAAAACTCTGTATTGAAATTTGCAGATTTACCAAATCAAAATACTGCTACGATTGAATTGCACGACCGACCATACCAGCTGTTCGAAATCGACGCGGGATTTTTGGCGATTTTTTGATCACATCAATAAGACGAATCAAGTCGGTCTCCACTTTGTTTTTAAGTACTTTTATATCACTGCTTTATTTTTTTTATTTATGCTTGGAATAGATATGACGCATCAGCAACAGCAGCATATCCATTTCCAGCATATGGTGTGTTTCCAATTACATATGAAAATCAGGACCGAAAAGCTGTTGCAGTGAACTGATCAGAAGCGCATTCACACTTTCCGATTCAAACAGGAGTCAATGACAAAGGACTTTGCGTACGGCTATTGACAATATTAACACTATTCATCTTGATCTTCAACGGGAGCAACAGATAAAACGGTTCTGGGAATGGACTTTATTTTATCAAAAACTAAGGGCCGACTTCTCGTACATCTTATCGGCTAATTAGTCTTATCACTGGTGAATTCGGAATCATATTATAATGCATTTATTTACATTTCAATATGTAAATAAATATGTATGTACAAAATAACATCCTCTTAGAACTAGTCAATATATTCATATGCAGCTGTATTCGAAATTTAAATTAACTCATTGCCGGACACAACGCCAAAATTTGACACGATTTGTATGGTCAAATGCTCAAAATTGGACGTCTATAGACGTTGTGTCCGGGAAAGTGTTAAAAGAACTGGGAATTAGATTACCTATCCTATACCTTTATTGATTTAATATATTTAAATCCAATATAAATGCTTGTTCAATCCTTACCTGAAAAGAAAGGAAAAAATAAATAAATAAATATATATCGAAGGCATTAAATTTATATAGTATACTACAATGCAAATGTAATGGTGAGCACTGTTATAATAATAAATACATTATATTATGTTTAAATATAATACGTTTTTCATTTCTGATCAAATCCGGGAAATCCCTATTCGCATTCCGTATCCGCTATCGTTTGAATGATAAGAGTAAGAAACAAGCTTGTATCAATGTTTAGCACCCGCCGAAGCACTGATGCCGCTCCGTCGATTTCATTCAACAGACCGGAAGTTTTTTGCGCACTTTCAATTTGGTAGTTTTGGATGGAAAAATACGTATTCCGATCCTTTCTTAGGGCTTATCGTACATTGATTGGAATAAATCGTACAAATTTGGAATGCTTATTATAGGTAAAAGGTTTCTCAAGAAAGTTAAAGACACGTTTTATAAAAGGGTCATTGACTTAAAAAAATGTGGCAAACTCGGAGCATCAATCTGAACACTGAATTCTGCAATAAATTCACGAGGGGGATGAAGTTCGAAAAACAATATGAATAAATTGAGAATCGTTAAGAACCGCGTCAGTAGGAAAGTTCATCTGGTTTACTTATTCTCCTTGGTATTAGTTAAGGCTACGATATAAAAAGACAGTGCCTTCCTTCGAGTGTTTTGTTTGTTTTATTCAAAATTAATGCCGAATATAGAAAAAAGATTATCGAGATAAGTCTTTTTTTACCTGAATTGATTTAAAGATCTATCGGTTACTGAATGTTGAGGTAGCAATTAGAGAGACTCGGTTTGTATCATTCATAACTCACTGGCTTATGGTTAAATGACTATCATCAAAATGTTTATTCTACCATCATAGGAGAGAACCTCCATTTTCTCAAAAAATTGAATTGTTAGTGCTCTAGGATTGCAAAGTGTCAATTACCTCCTGTATATGCATCAGTAAGAAATAATTGAAAGCCCGTAAGCCGTAAGATACTATTGCAAAGTGCAGATTGCATTGCTTTGATGCTATAATCCTACTGACTTAAACAGTTAACATAGATCAAGGAATGATGTATAAGAATTCTTCTTCATTCATAATTAATCTATTTAAATATGTACCACTAAGTATTCCGTTCACTACCATTGAAATGTGCAAACATATGTACGTAACGTCTTCCTTGCAACTGCTATTCTAATATCGTCCATTGTATAATGGACATCTCGAGCAATTTCTAAACATTCCATTGAATTGTATTGTCTTATGCTCGACTGCGAAACATTACAGACAGCTGGCTGTGCAATGGATTTATTGACTTTGGATAAAATATGGTTAAAAGCTCGTAGTACATTTTAACGTGTTCGTTATTGATCGGAATCGATATATATGGCATTTCTACACGTATTTCACAACTCTGTATTTACTTGTACATAGAACTCAACAAAGCAGTATTGTATAGTCTCGATATACCTTCCTTCTGGTTCTCGTTGTACTTCTTTTTCACATTGATCCTTGTGTATGTATACCGGATACAATATACACACGACTAAAGTAGTCATAAATTGTCTTTGGCTTCAGTGTTATATCTGCCACATATTGCATAGCATATAAATTGCTGTCTAGTATGAATATCATATAGGTATGCAAAATGTACTAGAGAGACAGCAGGATCTCTTCACTTCGTATACTCTGTGTATTAGGTTCATAGACGACATTTGCTGCATTCATGTTTCGAATGAGAGAGACATCAGCAGGGGACGCGGGACAGCAACAAGGATACAAGTTTCTATTGAATTTTCACCAGAGACAATAGGCAAAGGACTTAAACTCTTCGTCGTTAAGTTATCCCCCGCTCTATACAGTGTCTGCTCCTCTGCGTATATAGTTGACAAAAGTTGTTCATGTCCAAGAAACTCTAAATGATCTAAATGTTGTGACTGATGTATGTATATGTACGTAGAGTCTCTGTGTACAAGATACATTAGTGGACAGATGTTCTGCATTTGAATGGTTTCGTTAAACAAAAGAACAGTTTGTGAATTTGTAAGAGTGTCCAATATCAAAAAGAGATATTCAAATGCATGGGCAAAATATATTTTTAGCAGTGAATAAGTACCTCTCCACCTAGTACAAATTCCCCACGTCAAAATCTTTAGCCCTTCTTTGCTCCTACGCTTCATGGCATCGTGTTGCTCGGTCTGCGGTGTAGGCGAGTCGCCCGTTCTGGCGGTAGTGTCTCAGCTAATTTCTACAAGTAGGTTTATCATGGATCGTGTTATTGCTGAGACCAACCCGTGTAAAATCGATCTGGTCCATAGCCCAATTAGAATTAGACCAGACCAGAATATTATGCTCTAATAGTCGAATTCAAACATTACAGAGAATGCCTAGATACGCAAAATTCTTATAATGAAAAATCATCCTCAAATTGATTGATGCTTCTGGCGATGCACATACTGTCCTGTCTCTCCGCTCTCTGTGTAAAACGATACTGGGATAAACTCAAGATAAAGTTGTTCAGAATAGAAAAGGTACATACGGCTGAGCTGGCACAGTCTCTCTCTCGTAAGTGACTTGACTATACTACTGTCTGAAGAGTTGAATGTTGACAAAGTTTCGTCTCATTTAGCATTTACACAACATAATATAGAGCCAAGCACATAACCACCATCAGGACTAAATTCTAAATAGCAGCAGCATCAACAGCAATGATGGTAGTCGATGGTTTTCGAATCAAAAGTGATTCAAGGGATATTTAATGCTATTATCTCTTAAATTTACTCAACTGATGTGTACTTAAAAGATAAATTGATATCTGTTTGGTTTTGTAAGCGACATACCTGCTTGCCTGCATCATCATCATCGTAGTTAGAACGACACGAGAAGCTTATGTCTTCGTCCTTCGTATGTGTGGTGTTCTTGTTCGATGAATCTACAGGAATCTAACATACCGAGACTATACGTGAAGAAGAGATGAGGACAACATCGAAATTGACTGAACGTGTCTTTCTTAAATACAATCTATGGTAAATACATCGGTCGGGTATAAGGATATTCCTCTAATAGCGCACTCAATAATTGAGTAAAAGTTTGTGTACACAAACGGAATAAGGAATAAACTGGACGCTAATTGAGTGCGCTCAAATGCACACCTGTTCTTGACGGGTTTTGTGTAGGTCGGGATCCCCAGTGATAGTTTGCGAACCGAGCGGAAACTAAAATATGTTATGTACGGATTCTTTTGTCGATTAAACTTTATTTTGAAGCATTTCAGTCCGCGGAGAGTCGTCCACCGATATAAGGAAGCTGAGACGTCCGTATTATTCTCGTTTATATTTTCGCAGCACAGGCTGGTTTTCATTTTCGATGAGTCGAAAGATTAGCGTCATCGATCCTTCAGACTAATGGCAATTGACAGCCACCTGATTGTGATTAAATCGTTTCAAAATACAGTCGAACCTAAATAAATCGAAGCTGACGAACAATTTTGGATTACAGTAAAACACGGATAAGTGCACATCGATAATGCACCATTTTTTCATGCACTAATACATGCATAGTGTTGTGCACTTATCACTGTTACGTACAAAGTTTCTAATTTACGTAAATAAATGAAAACTATAGTGATATTAATTGATTTCGTGTGTATTTTTAACTTTGGGAAATTTAAAGAAAGTTGATAAGTATATTAATTAATAAAAAAATTAATTTTTTCAAGAAAATTTCCAATTTATGCCAGAACAAGCGGTGATTATACTCAGTTGATTCAATTGCACATTGCGTTAGATTTTTTTTTGTCACTCGTTCACCTGCATAAGTGGCATGTTATCAATCGGCTCTACTTAATTTATTAAAAAAAAATTAGTTCTCATCAAAATAGCTCAGAATGCCATGGAAATCACAATTGGATACCTAACGCGAAATGTTTCGTTTTTTTTAGACACAAAAAAATCCTTTTCGAAAAATAAACAAATTTGTTTTTATATGCCAGGCTGACGACTATCTTATTGAGACAGGTCTTTCATCGTTTTATCGCCAAAAGGAGACTCCGTTTCGGAGACATGTTATAGCCACGACTTGTTAACATGAACGCTATACAATCACCAAGATAAAGTAACTATTGCTAAGATTGATTTCACCAAGCCAATGCTCCATCTCAGCACGATGAGACTCCCAGAACGAAAAATTGAAACTTAGATTTATCTACTTGAAGACAAAAATTGGACACAGACTTGGTTTCCCAAGTTCTAAATTTCCAGAATATTAAATAATAAATATTGGATTGCCCAGGCCTGGAACGCATTAACACGTAAAATAGGTCGCTGGTTTGACACGTTTGCTCTAATGAATTTTTGCAATGAACATGTGCACTTATCCATCGTGCATCGTTTACAAATTTAGTTGATGGTGCCAAAAAATGCGTGATCTTAAGTGTGTTGTGCACTTATCCGTTTTGAAATGTACATATAATCGCAGTGAATGGATGGCGGATGAAAATTGTGTGCCCTTATCCGAGTTTTAGACTTAAGCGTGTTACACTAATCTGTGTCTTACTGAATCCAAAATTCGAAATGGATAAATTGGACCATAAAAAACACAATTTAATGCAAACAACTATAATCGTTACAAATTTAGTAAATGCCATTTAAAATACAATGAAACCTGCCTAAAAGACCACCCGTATTAAGCGACCACTAGATAATTCATTTGTCCATACAAGTTGTACCCCTCTAAGCAACATCCTCTATTACCGACCGTGAAAAATATCTATATATAATTATCAAGTTTCTTAATAAATTTGACAGCTAACGGTATTAATTCATATAAAAGGATGGAAATGATGGATTTTTTGGAAAGATGAGCTTCAATTCTCAAGTCTCTTAGTTCATTCCCCTTATTAAGCGTGACCACTTTTTCAGAATTCAATTTCAATTCTCAAGTCTCTTAGTTCATTCCCCTTATTAAGCGTGACCACTTTTTCAGAAACCAAAAGTGACACATTAATAAAATTGTTGCAATTTTTATCTTCTTGTACAATCAAATTATTCCGAATTAGACGCATCTGGATTTTTTGGATTCTTAATTCCTCGATTTGGTTAAGAACTGTGTTGTACAACAATACTGCAAGAACATTATACGATGCATCTTGAATTTAGGGACATACGATTCGATCTAGTATTCGACTGGATTTTTTTTAATATATACCACGACTTGCTGGTAGTCTCTATCGGTTATTACAAGATATTCACACTACTTACAGGATTTATTAAAAACACTAAAGTAATGGAGTCAAAATCCGCCTACTAGATTAGATTCAAAATGCATCGTAGAATGTATTTGCATTATTCAAATTGCACATTGGTCACTCTCCAAAGAGCACCCAAAATTGAAAAACGGACATGAATTGCACGGCGCTAATGCTAAATTTTTATCAAGTTACACTTTTTACTATATAAAATATTTGTAGAGCAATGGTTATATTTTTGTGAAATTTCCCACAGAAAAATGTTTTATCGATGCCTTCTACTTCTACTTCTACACACAGCCAGCTAGTTAATTTTAAATCACCTCAAACTAGCGCGTTTCTTTTTTCTAAAATTCTGGTAATAATCTTGCAACTGGCACAGACCATCGACAATGGTGAAGAGCCTATACTTCAAGAAAACGATTCACGCCTCATAGTTTTTAGTGAAACAAATTTTTTTATCCATAATTTCTAGGCCATGGAGGGCCTTTAGCCCTCGAAGCCCTTCTCGTGGTTGCGCCACTGAATATGTCGGCCACTTTATAAACAATCACCATCCCTAACTCTATATGTAATATTTGTTTCCCCTCACACACCAGAAGTTGACTTTAATTTATAGGGAACATTTTGATTCTTCTCGCAACGCTTTTATTCTGGAAAAGGAGTGCGAGAAGACTAGGAAAATAACTCCGTATTTTATGAAACTGAAGGAGTTTCCTAATATGTTTGTTCATATTTAGTGTGGAAGGTATAATAAAAAAGCCTCCTATATCGTACATTTACTGCCATGTATACTTTAATTATGAATAGGTTTATACAAATTTACGTGTAAAGTGCAAGCAAGCCCCTACGACTAATTTGACTATCTACGCCCTTGTGTTTTTTATTCAGTATGTGTGAATTGCGATAGTGTAAATTTTTTTAATATAAATATATTTTTTTGATTATTATTTTTTGTGGATGTCCACTCTGAACTAACGCATAAAATGCGTTACTGTGTTTTCTCTAAGATCCCCATCTCATCCCTACCATCAGCCATTGCGCGTATTTTATAAGTAAAATATCCTTCTTTATAGTGCTAACGGCATTACTTAATTTTGTTTTTGCTTTTTTAAGTAGTTTGGATGGTGTAGTGGTGCGTTCGAATTCGATTGTGAGCGCGATTTAGTTTATTAAGGTTTTTGAGTTCACTACTCATGCAAAGAATTTTTGGAGATAAACAAGCTGTCATCTCCAACTTTGGACCGCACCTGTTATTCAAATATTTTTTTTTTTTTTTTTATAAGAACAAGAAGGAAGCGGCAGTATAGAATTATGGAGATTCTGAGATCAACTCCAAGGAAAAACACTCGCCTCTCTCTCTCTTTCTCTTTTCGTTCAGGTGAACGTTTTTCAACCGTGTTTGTTTAATGAATTTCCTATTATGTTGTTATGTAGAAGCTTTTTTTTCTCGTTAAACTTTTTTTTTCACAAACACAAAAAGGAAGATAGACAGTGTTTTTGTACAAAATCAAACCTTAAAGCAACTTAGGGCCGGTTTCTCGCACATCATATCTAGTGGTTAGTCTTATCGTATAGACAAGGCGCACACTATTTTCTGGAGCTTTTACATTATATAGGATTGAGTATTTGTTTACTTTGCATAGTTATGCCATATTTTGCTTGGTTACGAGAAATCGGCTCCTTATAGGGGACTCAGACTATGGACAGGATTTATTAAAACCATGGATTTGATTAACAATTAGTATACATATATTGTACTGCAGTTTAAATAATGCAAGTAAATTATACGTGCATTTTGAATTTAGTAACATTTAGTAACATACTATTCGATCTATAGTATCCAGAGTTTTCACTGGATTAATTTTAATCAACTCCAGCATTTGTTTGTAGTCTGTATGGCCTACAAAACCCAACCCACTCCAATCCATACCCATACTCAATGTGAAAACGAAATCACATTTCTCTTTTTGAAATATGGCAACTGTCAAATCAATATCATACACGATTAATGCAAATTATGATGCGTCGTCCATGTGAAACTCCCAACTTCAGACCACAATAAAAATCATGACAGCAAAAACGCGGAAAACAAAATCGAAAAAACAACATCACTGTGAATTCCTATGAATTTCATAGCAGTCTAAATCAGTAAAGTCACATTGTTGAATTTTGATAACATGAAAATCACATCAAAATGTCGTAAACAAAATCCACTTGGCTCATAGAATAGTTCGCATTGGCAGTTCTCATCACCACATTCAATCCATTCGACGATTCGTTTACTATTCGCATTTTGATGATAGTCAATTTTTACGATTGCCGTCAGGATGAATGATGCACTGTGGAAGGTGAAGCAAAAAAAGGACGAACTGATATTAGCACACACTTACAAAAAAAAGAAACAAATGAGGAATGTGGATAATAAAAGAGTGTGAGCTAGCTCCCCCAAAGTCATGACGAATTCAGTCAGGAACGTAATTAAACAAGTACTTTTCGCCGTGCATTTAATCCCTTTTCGACAATAAAATTTTACCTTGACTTAACATTTTTCTTAGCGTAACAATGTCAACTTTGAGCTTTCAACAGCCAACCTCTTACCCTTATTTTGGATTTCATTATGCCAAATGTCACCATGTAGGCTGAAACTGAATTTAGTTTTTCTGTGTCATCGTCACTCCGCAGTCCGCACACTAAATATTTCGTGACTAAAGGACATCAGTATGGCCGAATTTATCTACCACAACCGTGGAGACACAGACTGGCGCGCAGATTTACGAGTAATAATACTGAAGCATACTAGGCAATAGTTTTCCAATAATATGCCATTAATTTTCCAACATAAAAAAAAAACAGGTAAAATGTTTTTTACCTTGCTCCTGCTGCTGGTGAAACTTGTTGGGAAACAGCACGGCGCAGCTTTTCTTAATGGTTTTGTTTTGATTGCAAATCCCAGACCCAATGCGGGGGTGGCCATATTATGGATTTTAGTTGCCAATGCTGTTTTTCTTTCGGCGCCATTGAATCGTACGCCGGAAAGATAAACATTTATTATTCCCCAACTTGTCTAAGGACAGGGATTTATTAGAGTGAATATATTTGATCAGAAATATTTTATGTGTTCCTAACGCAAGTTTGTACATTATATGGATTTGTTGATTTCTCAGGAAAAAGTATCGTCTTGTTGCTATGTTTTCTATGGATTTCCATCTATGTCGTTAAGTGTTTTATTTTGAAAAGAAACTTTCCCAGACTCTCTACTTACTAAAAAGCTATGTGAGATATTTTTGAATTTACCATACAAATATCTTTCAGACATCAACGAATCGCAAAATTTGCATACTCCGGAGTCATTTTGTCATAAGTGTTAGAGATTGCAGTATGAGGATTGTGAGGGAATATCACTGTCTCCCAGACTGAAATATCCGCTTCTACCCAACGCCGCAAAAGTTCAATGATAATCTACATTCCGAGAACTGATCTTTGCCATTGTACGTTAGCCGAAAATCGAAATGCAAGACAATCCAGCAAATATAAAAACAACTGTTAGAGCCTTCTAAACAAGATAGTCAAACACACCAACTTCGGTAACAAATTCCTTGCCCTAAAATCAGAATCATGTCAAATTTCCCTCAAACACTTAACGAAATTCTTGGAAACATCTTCTCCAGAAGAATTGGATGACTGACTATGAAATTAATAACATTTAATTACATAAATCAAATATTGCTGACAGTCGTCTTTGTAGAGCTATACGAAAAGCCAAAAAGAAAAACTCCTTGTCCGTTTATTTGGAAAAGTTTCTTCTCTATGCGCGCCGTTCCGCACAGATGAATATTAATTAAGCGTCGGTGTTAAGTCGACGACGATTCACTCTTCGTCCGTCTGTACGCGCGGTAAACAGCATTAAAGCTTTATGCTAGTTGTTCCATGAAAAAGGCGTCGAAAAACAGAAAGGAAAATGAAATTCTGCCAATTTACTTACTCCTTCCACGTCATCATAGAAGACGCACGGTTATCCGCGTATCTTTCTTGTATACCTACATACTTGGTATAAAGATGCCATCGCATAATAACCGGGAAATTCAATTATTTTGTATTTATAATTTGTCTTGCCTTGTCATCCATACATAGAGGGTGGAAAAGCAGCGACACCAAGCGATCCTATGACAGTAAAGAAAAGGATGCTAACGGCATGTGTTAACCGTAGCGACAATCTGAATTTTAGATACACAAAAACTAACTTCGTCGCACAGTTTGTAATATGAATTGTTTATTATATCATTTTGAAAAAAAAAACCTGCGATCCTATAGAATATGAGTATGTACCTAGGGGAGGCAAAATTTAAATGTGGTTCAAAGTATATGAAACTTACTCCGATGTTCCCTTCCGCAGGAGTTTTCAAGATTTTTCGTGGAATTATAACTTTATAAGTGACAAAAAATAAATGTACGAGTAATATTCTCCCCTCTTGCTTAAGAGGACGACAGGCAGCCAAGTTTTTGGTTTCCGCCTGTAAGATCCTTTGTGATATCGTCGTCTGAATGCTCCTTATTCGTCGCCTCCTGCCACAGAGCATGCTTTAATTAAGTAATTGAATTGTCCTCGCACAATTTTCATATTACCTAGTTATTTTCACTTTTTGCACGTAGCGTTAAAGAGCCACTTTTCAGCAATATACCTAAGTACGGGAGCAAATTGTATAAGCTTATTTTCCAAAACGCAGGGTGAAGAATATTTTGATGATGAGATACAGACGAACCTTCCGCAGTTTGAGAGTCAAAAGAAATTTATGCATATTATTTAGCACTGGGTAAAAATAACAACAATTTAAGAACGTAACGCAGGATGGAAATATTATTTCATGTTTTTCACAATTTAAATTTAGGTTCGAATGAATACGTGAAGGTAAATGGAGTGTATGTACTGTGTAAGTGGTGCCAATTATTTAAGTACGACAGTGTCATTCGGAAAATAAGGAAATATTCAGATTCTAATATCAGGAAGATTAATGGTTCGGATATTGTTCTACTCGAATAAATATACAAATTGAATTCGTATCATCTCAATAGAAATGAGAACTTTTTCTCAAAACATTAACAACATTGCAATCTACGACTAACTAAAAAAAAGTGCATTCACATGATGAACTTCCAATTTGTCCTCGGAAATTGCTATTTCATTAAGCTTAAAGTGTTTCAGCACATATACTCTGTAATAACTATCTGTTTGAATCGCTCTCCATATGAGTACGACTTGTATCCATAATTCTCTTGCGTTTTCATTTTAGTGCTGTTAAATGCTTACATTGGAATTTTATGCTAGATAAATCATCACATGACTCCTACAGGATTCTACTCAATTTTCCCATCGCAACGCGCCACACCGAGACCAAATGATGTACCGGTATGTTCTGTTTGGAGTCAGTGTCCTTGTGTAGCCATATTTAAATCTTGCCGGATTGGTTTAGCCAGCGTATGGGCTTGGTTTTCTCTGGAATACTATGTATGTATCCTTTTGCGATGCTATGAGCTCTTTTGCTCGTATACGTAGCCGGTAGTGTAATGTTTCGGTTTAAAGTTTACTGCCAACTCGATATGGTATTGTAGTATGTATGTATTTTATAAATCAGAGATAGTAAGCGAAATTAATATGGTTCGTATGCCTAATCTTTTAGCTTCAGAGATTCTTGAATTTGAATTCGATGTCATTGATCTTTTGTGACAGGTTGAAGTGCCAAGACTATTGAGTTGGATGTTGTTTCGCCTCAAGATGATGTTCCGTTTTTAAATAAAAAATACAAAAAGGCGTGTAGGATTGTATTAAACACCATACTAACATTACAAAATTGCCAAAACTATGTTTTTGTCTATAGGGAATTTTTCAATAATTTGCAAAATCCAGAAAAATAGAATATTGGCCACATTATTCTACCAGCGAATAAGGCTGGGTACCTATTGAGACCACGCGTCACTCCTGTCAAATTGCTTGTGTTCGATGTGAGTCACGCGAGGTCTCAACACGTGGGTATACAATTTGTTTTATAGTTGTTGTTTTTTTGCGTTTTAACGTTAGCAATATATTCTGTACGATTATTATATAATTAGTATACTCCAGTAAATTTGAACAAAAATTTGGGCAAACTTTGGGAAAATTAGGGGAAAACTGATTTTTTTCATGAACTTTCCTTTGAGGTCCTACTCAAGCCCATACGAAGAAAGTGGCTAAATTGTACATTAAATACATGCACCCTTAAGAGTGCTTCGGGGCTTAACACTTTGGATTTTTGGGGTTTTTCGTGAATATCTAACGGGGGAGTATGCTATAAAGTCGTCTATGACAAGTTTGTAGCTCATGGGGCAGCGAGAAAAATGCCTAAAGTGCCCATCGATGAGAGGAAAGGAAGTTATGAAGGGCCAAAGATGTAAATTTACCGTTTTTTGGGGAATATGACTGTAACGTTATTTTCATTTTAAATTCAATTTTTGAGAAAATATCATTTTTGACTTTTACTCTCTACTCTACTCTACTCTCTACTTGATTCATTTAAAATTTTCGTAAAACACGGGGCACTTGTGTTTTATATCATATGCCCCCCAAGTTCTGTATTCTCGTTGTCACCGAATTTATTCCTTCCAGTGAGAATGATGTTAAATTCTATTAACTTCACATTGCGATAAAAAAAAGTGTTATTCCAAGTGATGAAAGAACATAAGGAAAACTAAGGCAAAGAATTAGGTTTTTCAAAACTAGCACTAGTCGAAACCCGAAATCGAGGGATCTGATTATGTTATCTATTAACCTTCCTATACCCGCGTTTCCATAACAAAAGATAAATAGAGGATAATAAATAATAACACTAAAGTGTATAATGTAACAACAATGTCATTCAATAACTTTATTTCTATTTTCATCAGTTTTCTGCGAAAAAACTTCAACATTGCAAGTTTTATACTTACACTCAGAGAAAAAAATGCACCTTCCCAGCAAACAATTTCTATCGTCCGCGATACGAATTCAATTCGCCTGATAGAAAACATTTCTCGAATTTCATATCGTTTTCGGATTAAAGGCGTCACTCCCTTCGTGAAGGAATAGTGACCGATATTAATTCGCCAGGATGATAATTTGGCGATAATAGACTAATACATAGAAAAAGTGAAAAAAATTTTTCTTTTATTTTTCCCTTTTTTCTAATTTTGTTTCTTCTATTTCATCCTTAACTTTTTTTTACCTTATTTTAACTTTACCTTTTTACACTTTGCTTCTACTGGGAATCGAACCGGGCACCTATCGTTTCGTAGTCCTACGTCCTACACCTGAGCTATCTAAGATTACAAATTATGGGAATAAATTAGTCGTTTTATATTTTGACAATTTCGTAATTCGCTCGTTGGGAAGAATTACGATTTTATCATCCTTGCAATAATGAGAAGATATTTCGTTAATAGGAGTCACATTCCTGACATATTGATGACGATAAAGCGATTTTTCGTCGGGGAGACAAGCTTACGATAAATTTTTCATTTGAATGGTATCGTTTTCGTATCATTTTTGTGATTTTTCGAATAAAACGATAAAATTGTTTGCTGGGTTCATATTAAAAGCTCCACATTTAAATTGAACGCAGTATTCGTGAAAAATCTCGTTTGATTTGAACGAGTTGTCATTTACGCTAAGAGAATTTCTTTTAAACAAAAGAGCAGCTAAACCCCAAACGGCGGTCGTTTAAATCAAAAGATTACATTACATTACATCCTAATGTGTATGCATTCCTTTACGTAATAAATACACATACCTACATCCGTATCTCGTTCTTTGTCATAAATGCGTGTAACTCAATTATTGACAAAATATATTCTCTCTCTACAACAAAGGACACGATGCCAAAATATTATTTGTTTCAACGTAGCACAACAGGTAGTAAATACTTCTGGCCGGTCCGATGAGTCTTACGTGTTCATGTTAATTCCAAACAAATGTGTATAGTGTCTAACAACAAACGCGTATGTCATTAGAATCTTCGTCGATGTTAAGATTATTTTCGAGAATGTACTTTTGCATTCATCTGGAGGAATGGACGCTTGCAATTCAAGTTTAGCGGGTGTTAAAATAAAAGTGTAATGTATTCATCATATTAAAATTAGACCTAAATAGAAAATAAAGTGTTTTTGTGAAGTTTTCATAAGTTTTATTCTTTATTGATTTGTCAACCCAGAACCCAGGTAACGGTAAGTATCTAATCGAATGGAGAATGGACAATCAAACGGAATGTATTATTTTATTTCAGCAGAGTTTGCTTTTAATGCCATATAAAACTCAATTATTTTGATTGGGGTAATTTCTATGAAATGAAAACGGGATTCGTTACTTTCAAAATGCATACCGTTTCTTTAAAAAGAATGCTTCGTTTAATTTAAGTAACAAAAATGTTCAATATGAAAATGGAGACGTTTGATACAATTGCCTTTCATCTATTCAAAATGTGTTACCCGTTTACAATCAAAGAATAAGTGTTTATTTCAATGAAGTATTCGTTTAATACGACTGGCTCCTTCCTTCCAGGTAAAGGCAAATTCTTTTAATTCAAACGCTTTTTTACAACTCATTATACTTTTGAAAGAAACGCCACACGTTGGAATTAAACGCATTTGCTTGTGGAGCAAAATCAAAAGCGCAAATCGTTTGAATTAAATATATTTTGTTCAATATTAAAAAATATTTCTCTGAGTGTAGGAACTACAAAATCTTAACTTAAACATTTTCTCCTTTTAGAAGACAAAAATATTCTTTCATCTAGCATAAACACACGATGTGTACTAAAGTAGAATCAAAGAATGACTCAAAGAATACTAAACAAAACATTAACACAATAATTTTATACTTACACACACACACCTATGCTCGCGTGAGTCTCACAGACAATTCTTTCCAAATGCACCACGCTACCTTTTCATGTAAACTAAAAAAAATTGAAAAAAGTGTTTTGTCGGTCTGACAGACCAACACGCGGGTGTAGGAAGGTTAATTACACTCACAAGTATGTTCCCAGCCCCGGACGGTAAAGACCAAAAGCCACGAATATTTTAGTCTTGGAGACCACAGCTTAAGGACCAAAAAATGTTGTGTTGTGCCGAAAGTCAAGCCCGCATTTGTACGGCTTTAAAAATTGTATAGTGCAGCGATTTTTTTTATATAGTAGATTTTTTTAAGCGTGATCATTGGCCAAGAGCTGGATGTGTCAAATGAAAAAGCACCAACAACGCATTGGTCTCGGCGATGACACGATCCAAGATAGAGCTGCCTGTAGAAATATGCTGAGATATTATCGCCAAAACGGGCGATGTGCCTACACTGCAGGTCGAGCAACGCGAAACCATGGAGCGGTATAAAGAACGAGGCAAGGAAGAAGAAGAAGAAGAAGATCATTGGCCAAGAGGGGGAGGGCAGGGAGGAGTCCGTGCGCATGCGAGACATTTTCGTTGTCCGCAAAATGATCGAGCCTGGCAGCTGTTCGGGAAAAGCCGTTAAAAAAAAATTGGTAGAACAAGTGTAACTATCACTACAGCTTTGACGGACGCAGATCATTGAAATGAATTGGGGACTTTTCTCATGATAGGTTACGGTCTTATGAATCCCTCTATTAAAAAAAAAAACTTACCCGACCTGGGGCGCACATGGCGGGCATTTCGCATTTCTCATGGTAATTATAGTTATTTATTCAAGTCTTGGCCCGCTGAAAAATTAAGTTTGACAACCCTAGAAGTGTAATCTTAGCCTAGAGGTTCAAGGAAAATTTTTTATAAATATGTTGGCTGTAACTAGAACAAACACTTATAGAACGCAAACCATAAAAATATATCTAAATTTCGGAGAGTCGGATGCCAGAACTTTAGGTGCCAGACCATTTATTGGGCTCATTTCGCCCAATTTAGGTTCACGTACTTTTCAAAGAATGCAAAAAATAAGGCCACAAAAAACTACCAAAAAAAATCTGATAAGCATAAAAAATGTTCTATTACAAAAAATATGGTTTGAACTCTTTAGTTTGACAAGTGAAAAATGCGCTTTAAGAAGGTTATAGGCCGGTCAAACTCGTCATTAACCTCGGAATAAATGGATTACTACAGTTCTTTTTCTTATCTGTTTTAGATCAATACTGGCTATAAAAATTCAGATTTGCAACCCTGTAGTCTCTGTGCTAACTTTTTGGCAAGCTAAAAAAGCCATTTTTCGCCCTTTTTTACATTTTCAAAAATATATTGTCTAAACTAGTTGCCTGAGAGGAAAACGCTTAAGACGCTATTAAAGTAAATATAATTTCAAATAAAATAAGGTCTGAGCCAACATTGTGGGTCAAATATTTACTTAGATGCATCTCTCTAAAACAGGGGCTCTTTAAACAAATATTGTGGATTGTAAGATTTTGTGTTCTAAGTGAAGTATCGGCGAAATGACGCACCCTACAATTAAATCTGTAAAATATATTTTATCAGCAATTAAATAAGCTTTAATTTGAGCCCAAACATGCAGCAAAAGCGTTTTCGGTCTTTGCGGAAATGGTAATTTCGAATAAGCCCCTTAGCCTCCAATGTACATTTTCTTCATAATGACACCGTAGCATATTATTAGAAAAAAGGGTATTAATATCAAGAATCACGAGTGTCGGTCGTACTAGGAATTACTTTGTCTTCCAGTGTTGTGAAAAATTTGACACCATCATCTTCTCATCATCATCGCGGAAGAACTAAAATAATCCATATTTTGTACTGAAAGAAACAAACGTAATTTTTCGGAACAAGCGAGTCAAGATGCTATTCTCGGAACTGAGGGAAAGGTCTCTCGTCGTAAGAAGAAGTTACAAAACTGACCTTAGGAGTCTGAGATACATCGACCAAGCGGCCATCAAATAAAACTAGGAGGATTCGTTTTAAAATGATATTAACCAAGGGCCAAATCTGCTTGAACCTACTCTGCAAATCTTACTACAGTATAATTATCGGGTACTTCATATATGTCCAATCCTATGCGACCCAGAATAAAAGGATGCCTCACTTTATGTAATGAAAATCCTGGCTTAATGTATGGGCGATTAGCAAAAAATTGGGTTATGTTTATTTCTAGATATACTTAGAGACCAAGTGATACCTTGTCATTCAGAGAAGAAAGTGGCAATATTCTAAATTGAATAATACATACACAAATTTAACCTTCAGAATTAAAGCAAATTCTATTGCCTGAGTCGGGAGTATTCTCAAGTAACGGTTTATTTTTATGCCGTCATCATTAATTGAAGGTCCTACTACTGTAAGGGTCAGCCGCATTGGTTACTTGTTTTGCTTGAAAATAACTATATGTGCGCTGGGAAGACAAAAGATTGCAGCCTTTGGAATGATGTTTTTTTCAATGTTTTGACCTTTATTTGATTGCAAAAAATCTAAAAAATTATAGTTAAAAACGCAATAACACTCCAAAAATATGCTCAATCGAAATTGTCATTCCCGAATGGACGATTCAGATTCATAACAAAATGGATTCAACAAACTTAATGTAAACGCCGTCTTTAAGCCGATACTTAATTTGAAACACAAAAAAAAATTATAAGTTTTGTAAAAAAAATCACCAATTTTGGATTGATGTATCTAAGTAATTATTTGACCTACAATGTTGGCTAAGACTTCATTTTCTAGGACATTTTATCTGCTTTATAAATCTACCGGATAATCATTATACAAAACATTATAGAATTTATGCTGAAATGGGTCCTGATATAATTGGTAGAGCCTTTAAAATATCCTTTTTCTGATAATAATATGTTATGGTTACACTTATTCATGAAGAAAAGGGCACATTGATCAATTCGGTGTCGGTATCTCGCACGATTTTCATAGCCAGAATTTGAGATAGTGAGTACAAAGATGATTCAGATCCCTTCCTTATTGATGGACTATGTATGGCGCGTCATGAAGCCAATACTTGGAACATAACAAAAACTAAAAATTCGCAATTTTTAAAAAAGCCCAAGTTTGGAGAGATGTACCTGAGTAAGTATATTTTAAATTAGATAACTATTTTAACCCTCGGAGGATTGGGTGGGGTCTGACAGACCCCAGAGAAATTTCAAGATCAAAATTTTTATAGAAAAACTTGTTGCATGGTATTTTCATGCATACGTAATTTAAGTAAGTGTCACATACTTTCTGAAAAGAAAATCCGTAAATTCCGTTTCTTTCGCATCCCATACAGGACATCAGGATAAAATAACTTTCATACAAAATTTCAAAGATTTTGTTTGAGTGAACAACTGCTAAATGTGTATGGATGTTAGGTTTCTGTCCTGTACTGATATGAACGACATGAGAATAATCCACACCTATGCCTATCGCATTCGGAAGATTTTCAATAATTATGTTCAATTCAAAATTAACGCAGAATACAACTAGCAGAGAAGAAATAGGTAAACAAAACTTACTATCGGTGGAAAGCAGTGCGGTCGATATCACTAACCAAAATGGCTACTTTATAATTTGTGGGGACCCCTGCAGCATCGGTTGCCTCCCCCCTCCCCTATTGCGCGCTTGGACACTCTTCTGTTCTGTTCTCAAACCAAAGCCAAAAACAATTTAACAACTTAGACTTGAATCTTGAAGTATACTTGCCATTTTTTACTACACATTGGTACGTACCTGTAAATAGACAAAACAATAAAAACAATTATTATAAACGTCTTCAAAGGTAAATACAAAATATTTGATAACGAATACAAAATCAACTTTTTTACACAACCAATGTACAAAATTCTTTTCATTTTCATGTCTTATCAGTAAATTGTTTTATACTCTAAAAATATCTGTGATTTGACTGTGATTTTCTTATGTACCTTACATATGCACGGCATACAATTTATATGACGGAACAAAAATAAAGGAAAGTCACATTCGACTTGGTCAGTTATCAAAATGAATAATACATATACTTATCGGCTGAATAATGATAACAATCCATGTCATTTGATGATTAATCTAAATATTAGTCGGATAAGGTGTTATAGGGAAATAATTTTTTTTTGCATTGGAACATGGTAGCTAAGGCACAGACACGAGAAAAATACAAACAAAATATGTAAGTAGTAAAGCGCATTCTGGCAATAGTCCATAGTAAAAATATCCCAATTCAGGCCTCCAAATAGAAAAAAATAGAGTAAGGTTAATTTTTGTAGTTTTTGAATCAGTATGGGCTCCCAGGAATGTAAAACCCATTATGCTTAAACAAATTTTGATCGGAAAGGTCCTAAAAAAGAATAAATCGAGCTTAAATGGAAAATGTTCGTGCAAAGTCATAACTACGAGAATAATTCAAGCTCTCACCACTTTTCTCACTTTTCAGAATCTATAATAGCTGAAGATTGTACCATTAAATTTGCTAAGAAAAAAATGGTCGGAAAGCTTTGAAAAAGGACATAATATCACACTAATTACAAACCTTGATCGAACGTGGGCATGCGCGTGTCATATCAAAGAATGCGTCGAGTGCATTGCAAATCCGGTGTTTGTTTCCTGCTTCAAGGACACCAAATGGAATAATTCGGGCTTAACCCTTCTGTCGGCACCTACTACAATATGCATATTCTATACCCAATAGGTCTGGCTGGACCTACTGAGAATTTTTTTTTATTTTTTAGAAAAAGTAAAATTTTTTATCCTTAAAATCATTCTATCCATTCTTTACTGCAATTTTTCAACAATAAAAGCATCAAAATAATTTTTGTAGATACACTGGAAACGTTTTTAAGTAGATATATTTTGAGGTGGTATTAGTACAAACGTGTTTCTCCCTTACTTTCTTCTTTTTTTGCTTCGCTATTTGCATTGTGTTTATCTAGTAGATATTTCGATCGAATTTTCTAATTCCAATATCTTTGGGGAAATATTAAGCACTTTGTTGGCAGATTTTACCTCGATATTAGTCTGCATATTTAGGGAAATAATTGGGAAGAAATAGGGAATTTTCAAGGCAAAAATCATTTAATTCTAAATTTTTCGTAAATTTTTTGATCAAATCTATTTAGAAAGACGTTTGCAAGTCACTCATACTTAGTCCTTACTATTACAAAGAAAATACAACTGGGTTGAATTTCCTAGGATCAAATCTCAGTTGATTAGGTGGTGTTATAAAATGTGACGAAATTAGGCATACCCATTTTCCGAACTTCACGGCTTTTTATAGAAAAATCTCAGAAATTTTTTCGTTTATAGTTCAAATTGAGTTTAAATGACATTATTACACCATAAATAACAGAATTTAATATTTGCACTTCTTACTTCAAGAGAAAAATGGGGGGAATAACTTTAGGTCTGGCCAGACCTATTGGGTATCAAAAAGCACTATAAATTGAAAATCATCAAAAACATACTCAAACCTTCAACCGATTTTTTAAAATTTTTGCAAAATGCTTCCAAACATATTATTCTAGGATATCATGAAATATGAAGTCACTGCGATTTCATCTTCTATGCTTTTTACACCAAAATATAGTGCCAAAGTTCTGGCCAGACCTTCGTGCCGACAGAAGGGTTAAATGGAAAATTACGGAAAGACACGGGAAACACGAAAATTTTTCATTTCAGCCCAATTTACGTGACGTCCCCTTTGATATGATACCCCGCATCCCGACTTCTGGTCAAGGATTAAAGAGTATCCTTTTTTGTCATTTTTGGGACCTTTCCGATCATATTTTTGTTAGCAAAATGAGTTTTAGATTCCTGGGAGCCCACTGATTCAAAAACAACAAAAATTAGCCTTATAAAGTGATGCCCAGACCAACGCGTCACGAATTTTCCGTCGCGAATCCGCGCCGGATATTTTTTGGTGCCCACACCGGCGCGGCGCGAATAATTCGCTGGGTACTGTCACTCACAGCTGATGTCATGTTGTTGCCTTAGAAAAGGTATTAGATATATGTAAGGAAGGGACTTAGACATGATAAAGAATAACTGCAAGAACTGGCCAAATACAATTATTTTGATATTTACAATCATGCTGCAATTTGTGTGCACTATATCCAAATGTCGCGGCATCTTTACTTATTATGTAAAAGCGTAAGCGGAATAAATCAACGTGAAACTCGACATTTTACCTCTCCATATCTATACTTCTTCAAAGGATAAAATCATTGACATGCGCAAATTGATGGAAATATGCAGTGCAGTACAACCTTGTTATACAGTACCCTAAAAAAAAGTTGCGGCAGTGTTCGATTTGATTGTTTGAATTGACTATCGCGTACCCGAAAACTCTTACGTCTTATCTTGTGCCCGTCGAATGGTTACTCTTATCGTATAGAGAAGACACAAAGCTTGAACATTGTTTTGTGGCTGTTTTTAATTGAATGTAACTTACAAACTTGAATATTCTATTGAATTGAATGTTTGCTTTGCATAATTACGCCATATTTTGCTTGGTTACGCCATCGTATGAAATTGCATAATGACTTTTAGTAGAATCCTTACGATGGCGTAACCAAGCAAAATATGGCGTAACTATGCAAAGTAGACATTCAATTCAATAGAATATCCAAGCTTGTATGTAACTACTTTGGGATAAACGCAAGCACCGAACCACCAGGATCCTCATTTCCTATCGTACACTATTCATGAATGAAACAATTGACCTTGTATTCTTCCGGAAATCCGTCGATATCCCTGCAATCCTTTGGTGTTGCAGAACGACCGAGGTGGCGCTGGACTCACCATAAAATTGCCGAAAGGGTCATCGGATCCTCTTGTCTTTCCGGTCAGTGCACAGGGTGGTCAGAGATAATCGTAAACCTGGATGTTGGCCCCAGCAATTTCACAATCAGCTTCGTACTACTTCTATAATCCGTCGATATCTTTGGAATCCTTGAGTCCAGCGAAACGATCAAGGTTTCGCTGGACTCGCAACAAAATTCTATAAGTTGGCGTCGGCGCATCTTTCCTGCGCAGCTCACAAGGGGATAACCGAGATAAGTACAGTAATTCATAAAATGTATGCTTTTGTTAGTTGTCAACCTAGATGTCGGTTATAGCAATTTCACGATCAACTTCGTACTATGAACTTTGGAAAATCGTCGATATCTCTGCAATTCTTCGGCCGAGCGATACGATCTGGGTGTCACCGGACTTGCCACAATAGGGCAATTTATTTGTGTAACAACGAGTAAAAACCTTCCCTCCTTAGAATTCATGTTTCCAAAAATGTTTCTTCTTTTACTCATCCACTGATACCATAAAACATTCAAAATTTAAATGCTCAATACCTAAACAAGTAAACGACTCATTCCAAATCTACATATTTTCCGGGTACACCAACATCAAGTTGTACTACACTGCATCTGTCAAATAAATTATTTGAATAAAATGATATTCGAACCGGAAAAAATACTGCAAAACTGGCGAATATTCGCGTTGGTGTGGGCATCTCCATACAACGCAGTGTGTTACAATTTTGACGCCGCGGAAAAATTCGCCGCGAATATTCGCTGACGCGCCGGTGTGGGCATCACTTAATACGTTCACAGTGAACGAAATCATGTAATTTGGGGCTATTTTCATGTTTTCGTATGAAAACAGCCCGAAAACATTTCAATTCCCATACAAATTGACACATTGAAAATACGCTATTTTGCGTGAAACCTATTTTTCTATGAAACCGTGATTTTTTTCAAATGAAAACGTGTAAGCACCCAGGTCTCAAACCTAAATTCCCCTATTCAGCACATTTCGGCTCACTCCAATATTTTAACTGACACCCGAAAAAATTGTTCAGTTTCGTGTGTTTGCCATAATGTTGGTAATTTCTCCATGATAAGGGAATGGACGGTCAGTTTGAAGTGACGAAATATGTTGTAAATGACTATCGATGACTGCACCAGCACATTTTTAAACTTAGAACGATTTATCGGCAAAATATTATTGTCGGTTGTCATATTATGAAATTACAAACAGTGCACTGTGAACACTTTTCGGTGATTTCTGAAAACGTACGGCGAAATCTATCCACTCTGATTAGAATATTACTCATTTTAACAAAACCAGATTATCAAACGAAACCAATCGATATTCTCGCTTAAGGTTTGTGTTCGTAGAGACGATTCATGTGATGATCGCTCAGCGATCGCACTTAAACCGCCCCTTCTGAGCAATATATGTGTATATTTTGTATACATACATGCTCCTTTGGGTTATAGTCGACACAAGGAAAGTAGCACCGTTCAAAAAATATCCAAATATGCCTCAGAAATTGATGCAAAACTACAATCGCTGAGCGATCATCACATGAATTGTCTCAACGAACACGCCCATTTACGGTTGTCGTTGCTTGCAGCGACCACGATGATGCTATTTGACAATTTATTTTTTTTTTAAGTCATTCAAAACTATTTACCTATACGTGATATCGACTGAGACTTAGGCCCGTATTTATGAATATCCCTTACCTCAAGGAGACCCTGAGTCAAGGATGCCGAAGTTCAATAAATTAAATTCCATTTCCCATACTTTTTTATCTAAATCATTTATATTCACGAGTCAATGCATCCTTGATTTAAGGGAAAACTCAAGGAGACCCTAAGTTTTCAATAGACTTGAAATATTATATTTCAAGGTAGGTGGGTAGCTCCCTTGACTTCAAGTGAGATTGAATATAAAAAATTTCAAGGTCTCCTTGAGTTTCTCCGTAAATCAAGGATGGGAAATGACATTTAATTTATTGAATTTCGGCATCCTTGACTCTCCTAGAGTTAAGGAATGGGCCTTAGAGGAAAACAAGACCTCAGTCGATTTTAGGAACACAGCTAGGCTACAATAAGCGCTTGGCGATCATCGCGTGAATTGCTTGAGGAAATATTAGCCTGTGCTGCATACATTTTTATAGTAGAGCATAGAGCTATATGCGATACTAGAAACACAGCTTTATACAAAATGAATGCAAATAACGCTCGGGACCGTTTCACAAGCCTTTATCGTTCAGCGATCATTGCATGAGTCCCTTCCAGCAACAGAAACCTTTCATGTGAAGAATTGCCTGCTGCCACGATTAAATGCATGTGTAACGCACCAACAGCGTTCTTTGACCCAAATATAATAATTGATCACAACGTAGTGAAAAGTTTGTATACAGTAGTCCAGAAACCTATTTTCGTGTCAAAACTTCAGTCTACGTACACTTAATTACTATTAGTTAACACATTTCTTATAACTATTCATGTAATTTCGTCAGATTGGCTATTGAATAAATAATAGACTCTTTAGACAATAAATTCAGGTGTCTTTAAAATATTTATTGTAAGAGTATAGTCTAGACAAGTACGCCCACAATGTGGAATATCTAATTTGTCTGTCAAACACAAAGCAACGATGAATCTCTGAAAATAGCATACACATAAAACATTATACCCAACACTTTCCCAGTAAAACAAAAACCCTTTCTCGACACACTCTCACTGGCGCCGAAGTTATATCCTCGCTCGTTCTACAATTCCATTCGTGGCCACAAAGTTTCAATCATTCAATTTTCCATTATAATCCATTTTCATATCCCAATTCGAGCCTTTAGGAATCACTAGGGAATGCTTTGGCAGCAGTTCACTCGCATAAGCATATACCATATCACAAAAGCACACAAAAGCTATGGTTGGCACGCCGATAGGCAAGCAAGGAAAGGGTATAGGCAAAGCATAGGAAAGGCAGAGTTTTCCATTATCACACATTTTGATTTTAATAGAAAATTCGCATTGAGTCTGAAATTTAAAAATTCAATTTGCCATTTTCACATAACCTTCCTCAATAATTTCACTCTCAATTATAATTCACTTGTGTTCTCCATAGTAGGTATTCACTATCGTGTTATATTTTTCCCGGCCGGCACGGCACGGCGCGGCGGCAGGCAGCCAACCCGGGTCGGGAGACCAGAAAGAAATATATAAATGTGTGCCTGCTGCATGTGCCGTAGCCCGAACGTGTGCAAATAAGTCTCAAACTAGGACTAAAGTTCGACGGGGTTCAATCTCTTGGGTACAATATTCAGGAGCAATGGGGATCGCCATTCGGTGTGAATGCGGAATTGAATATGTGACTTCACCGTATTCATATGAATACACATACGATCATATCTACTGTGTGTGTGTACACAGTGCAAAACTGCAAGCATAAAATTGATTGCCCTCGAATTGAGTCGAATTCAAAATGGAATCGAATTCACTCGTTCAATGAACTCGTTCCCAACAACGACGATAACGTCCGTGTTGTATACCGTAGATGAACCAACGCCAGCAGAAAACCACCTTTGCCACCGCACTATAACCCCAACAATTTTGCCATGTCCTCTGCGTATACAATTTGATATTCAAGTAAACTATCCGTAGACCAAACCATCCCTCTCCAAGCTATTCACAACGCCCCCGCTCCATACACGGGTTTGTCTATCTAATATACACTTTGTGTGAATGTGTATAGTTGATGCCGACTTCGTGTCGCCAATATTCAAATATACATACGCGGGAGGAGTTGGGTTCTATCGGCCTGGATAGCTACGTACATTAGGATTTCGGAGGGGATCGTCGTTTTGTGGGTGTTAATCCCTCGTCAAGCCCTTCGGTTTCATCTGATTCTCAGCAACGATAGCGAAGCAGCATACTGTTAAATGTTTAATTAGGCCTAAATCGATACGCTTTACCTTCGGATAAAGGTGGATGATACTGGAAAAAAAAACCGACGACGTTCCTCAAGTACATGTCATACTGTTTTGGGCATTGGATTTTTTTTTCGTGTTGGCCTTTAACGTCGACAGGAAATGGATGTGCATTCACTTGATTTGTCGTACATTGATTACCATTTTTTAATTAACTTATTTATTTAAGCTTGAAGGCCCGAAGCTTTTAAGTGGATATGCTTAGAAGAGCGCTCACGTACAAATTATAAAATTATGCTATTATTCTGATCAACAAGACTACACGTAGTTCTAAGGCCTCATTCAGACGGAATGATTTGAGATATTTCCACGAGCTGTGACTGAATGCTTCCCAAAAGGTAGAAAGTGAAATTGAGCACTCATATTGCTTCGTCTGAACCCATAGGTGTCTTTTATATTTTCAGTATGCAATTTTTAAAAATGATCATGATCGCGACAAAATGTCGTCTCGAATAGTATCGTTTGAACCTAGCCTAAAGCTACTCACTCGCGGTTATGCGACAGATTTCCGCGGAGTCACCTGACTTCTGGTGCGAACTTTTAAATTAAAATCCGGTGTATGTACATTCACAATGAATGTTAGCGCTTTAGTTACATATATTTTCCCTTAAGCACTTTGACCAGAAATTTTATTCTGCAATGAATATTACCAAATATCTGAATCAGGGATTTTGTTTATTCTATTTTCAACGAAACACAGGTATCCTCTCTATGCTTAACCCCTACTTTGAAAAGACAAGAAACAAATCAAATTTCCAAAAACGAAAGCCAACCAAACATACGTAACAAAGTCGTTACTCTTTCATATAGAAATATGTATGAAAAAATTGCAATATATGTATTGCCTTCTATACATCGAACCACCACACATCATCATCTACCCCATTTGCAGACTGTTGCATATTTCGTATTCCTGCTGGCTAAATAAACCCCCATCCCCAAAAAAACCATACCCGAAATGCTTGAGGCCTATTCAAAATACAATCACTATATAAACTGACGTCAGAATAAATTGCTTCTATTATATTACGCCATCGAAATGGAATTCATATATGTATGTATGTAAAGACTCTCTCGGCTATGTGGAAGAATTGGTTCATTTCGAAAGATCTCGTCTGAATGCTGAATCTGAATAAATGTGTCCGGATGACGACGTAGGAGGAGTTGAGGCTGCTGCGGTGAAAAGATGAAAAAGGAAAAAAGAAAAGACATCTGGTGATTTTGATTATTTTTTTTTCTCTAAGATTGATTTTTGTTAGTATAGTGATATGTAAAACTGGATGTGTGGTCTTTTTGATTGTGAAATTTAATTAAATTTAATATTTTTACACGTGGTAAAGTTCACCTGATTTAGTAGACCATTATCAACAAATCCCGAGCAGACACCTTGACCACTATAAGACAGCGTGGACCAGAGGTGTCAAACTCAACACCTGGCCTGGGCCAAAAATCACTCATTGTCTTCAGGATTGGGCGGGCAGCAGGATAAATGTGTCGAAACGACTAAAGAAATTATATGATTATAAATCAGAGTCACTAACGACCTCTGGATTTTATTCTTTTGTGTTCTTCAAACAAACAAATTCAGAAACTTTAGAAGAGATGCCAAAATTTGGTTGATCGATCGGTAACGACTATTTGTCAAGTAATTTTTGCCAGTTGATTCAGCTGTTAAATTGTTCTTCTTCTTCTTTATGGCACGATAGCCCGACGTCGGGCCTTGGCCGCCTGGATTGAAAACCTCCAATTGTCGCGGTCACGCGACCTTGTCCTCCAGTTCCGAAAGCCTAGCATCTGGTGGGCGTCCTAACATACAGACTGCTCCCATCGGGCTCTCGGTCGTCCACGCAATCTGGCTCCGTCCACTCGTTGCGCGTTCGTCACCTTTTTGTGCATGCGATCGTCGTTCATTCTTTGTACATGTCCCGCCCATTGCAGTCGCTGTTAAATTGTTTGGTTGACATAAATTTAGTTCGGAAAGAGAGGTGGTTAAAGGTTCGGTCACACACAACGCGAACTGTGTCCGCGGTCCGCGCGCACTGTCTTACGCTATAATTTCATTAATATACCCGTGAAGTCAAATGCGGGATGAACACGCGATTTGACAAAACGCACTCCGATCTACGATGGGTTGTAAAATAATGCCAAGATCGTGTCACTATGAATGTTTGTGATAAATCGCCGCGTACCCGAGCGATACATCGAATTACATTGGACGCGGACGTAGATCGCGTTGTATCTGCATGGGACTTAAAAATAGAATAAAATAAATTTGTTTCTAATGTGGTATGAAACAAAAGCTTGTACCAAAAAAGGCAACAAAGAATTACATTGTTATGTTTATGAAATTGATCTTCTTTCTACTATCTTTTCTGGGTGCTTTATCACGTTTTTCACGATACAAAATTTAAAATTATTTGCAGCAATAGCAATTTTTTGCAAATTTTTGTGGTGATTTTAGACTCCATTTTGGTAGGGATCGGCGCTCCATTGTCCCAGTCTTAGTGGTTGTTTAAATTTTTTCGTTTAGTTTACCCCGGCCACCGGGGGTCAAATAAACGCTAACGGTACATTTAAACAATTTAATGGTAATTCGTTCGAGTTCTACACCGACGACGCGCTCTTTTCTCTAGTCTTTCAGGCGAGGACCGCGACGAAAGGAAAGCTGGGCAGTGGTGTCGCACATTCGATCCGCGCGCTCAGATTTCCTTCTCTCCGAGCGCGGACAGCGATGATTTGAATAGCTCTAACAAGAGCAATCTTACATACGTTGATCGGCACTTTGCAAGCCTCGCCAAGAGCTTCCTCGCGTCGGACTCCTTCCGACTCTGGGGCTTTGGTTAAGCCAGGTCCCGGTGAAATGTATACTTCAAATGTTGTCTCATCAAAAGCTCACGATCGGTAACTAGCGCTTTTCGGATCCGCGATTACATCACTAAAATTGATGATCTTTTCGCCAATCTGCGAAAGGACAGCAGGCGGAGCGAACCGACAAAAAGTCGCCACACAGATCGAACCAGCTTTTTCATACGCAGAAGCGGCAAAAGGCAGGATCGAGCTTCCCATTGTAAACCGAGGTGACGCGAACGACCAAATCAAGTTGATTATGGTCGAGGGAATTCTCACCATAATTTTCAAAGTTCACGTGAAGCTAATAAACTTTGCGGGCCACAGATCAGTCTCCATGTTCAAATTTGCCATAAGCAAAGCTGATGATTTGGCCTGGTGGCAAGTTTGAGGTTGTGGCTACGCATACGCGGACCTTCGGATGCATAGGAATGTCGATGCGTCAGAGGGCCCGCGAGCTACTGCCACCATTTGTGTCCGACAAGAAACATTATATTCTAAGCCTGCTGAAGAGGTTGTGGGTGACGACTGCGTCTCCCTATATTGCTATAAGCAAAGCTGGTGGCCTGGTGCCAAGCTTGAGGTATTCTAAAGGGCGCCACAAGCCTGACGATTTCTCGGCCGATCGATTGGGCAATCGATTGCCCACAACCGATCTGCCGCCCGAAAAGCACATACATTAGGCAATTTATCGGGCAATCTGAAATATACAGTCTCATGGTCCACAAGACACAACAGAAAATAGCGATAATTATACCAATTTTGGCGATGGAAGATGGAAATCCATTGCTACTTTGATGGAGAATGACCGCCACAAATACGGCATGAAAAACGACCACAGGTTTATGTCAAAAAATCTGCAACAGACAACACATGATTGTCATGACAGCTTGTACGGAAAATCGCATTGGCAATACGTTCCACATGTCAAATCAAAAAATTTGAATCCGATGGTCCCATACACCTTCCGATTTATCTCGCAATCA
The DNA here is from genome assembly GCA_949715475.1 of Microchrysa polita. Lineage (NCBI taxonomy): Eukaryota > Metazoa > Arthropoda > Insecta > Diptera > Stratiomyidae > Microchrysa > Microchrysa polita. The sequence continues at coordinate 123,101,466 of OX454415.1, read as the reverse complement.
AAAAATCTGGCCGATCGATCGGAGGGTCTGTGGCGCCTCTAAGCCTGCTGAAGAGGTTGTGGGTGACGACTGTGTCTCCCTATATTCAGAATAAGGTGCCTTGGACACTGCATCTCAGCCGTCTCCAGTAATGGACTCTTTCGCATTAGACACCGATGGGGAAGAGAATGTTACGGTGGTTGAGAAGGTCTAATGGTGAAGTTCTTGCAAATTAACCTTCATCATGCAAAGGCAGCGACAGCTGCTATTACTTGTCCTCTATCGCAGAGTGTAGACGATATTGTGATAATTCAGGAACCTTGGGTTGCGGATGATTTGGTCAGGGGTCTGAAGTGCTCTGATTTTGCTACGTTTTATGTTACAGGACAAGGTACACCGCGGTCCTGTATTCTAGTCAGAAAAACCTTCAAGGCTTTTCTGTTGACCAATTTCAGTGATAAGGATCTTGTCTTAGTCTACCTTGAGCTACAGGGTAAGGTTTTGTGGGTTGCTTCGGCATATATGCCTCATGACAGCACCCTACACTCTCCTATGTTAAGAAAGCCGTTGCAGCAGAAACGTCTTCAGGTACTAGTAAAATTTTCGGATGCGACTCAAATGCACATCATGCTGTCTGGGGTAGCAGGGACACAAACGACCGAGGTGAATCGCTTCTGGAATATATTTGGGGAACAAATCTCCATATTCGCAATGTGGGTTCTGAGCCTACTTTTGTTACCAAAAATAGACAAGAGGTGCTGGACATTACTCTAGCAACGGAGGATGTCATGCATTTAATCACAGACTGGAGAGTGTCGGCGGAGCACTCTTTTTTTGATCACAGGTATCTACAATTTAGTATTGCTGCGCACTGTGAATCGTAGAAAGACAAACTGGACTATATTTTGGGAGTCCCTTTCAGCGGAGTTTTTTTTTGCTTCCAAATATGTGAAGCACTGAGCAAGAATTTGATGATATGGAAAACGTCCTCACCCTGCCCTGTCAGTTTACATGTAGGAAAGAAAACCTACTTGGTGGAATTCCAAGATTTCTGAGTTAAGAGTTACGTGTAGGAGAAGCATAAATAAAGCCAAGGCCTCTAGGCTCGAGTCGGACTGGGACTCCTACAAGAAACATTTAAATTCTTTCAAAAAAGAACTAAGAAGCGCTAAGCGCAGCGCTTGAAGATGTTTCTGCGAAAACATCGAAGGGTAAACAATTGCTTTTGAACTTGGAAAGAATCGGATGCAAAGTCACAGCTTATGCTGGCGTGGGAATTAACCCAGCGGCAATGGATTTGGTCTTCTTTACTAGAAGGCCTACGATTCCTACTATTAACTTGCCTTGCAATCGGGAGAACGTGGGGCTTGCAGCCAAAAGTTGTGTCTTGGATGAACACTGCTATTGTGCGGCCTATTTTACTTTATGGAGTTAGCGTGTGGTGGACGGCATAAAGCACCACAACATATTATAACTTACTCGTCAAACTTCAAAGGATAGGTTCTTTTCTCATGACAGGAGCTTTTCGTAGAACACCTTCATTGGTATTAGATATGGTCCTGGGACTACTGCCACTGGACGTCTTCGGTCAACGGATGGTGGCATACACGGCCTTGCGTCTACGTGAAACTGACCCGTGACGAGCGCTGGACTATGCGGGCAATCAACGATTCTTCGTAACTTCAACCTGCCCCCAGCAACCGAAAACACTGTTCCCAAATACCTATTCGGAAGAAACCATTGTAGACTGATCGCGTCAAGGGAAAAAGGGATCATAGCATACACCCCTCTCCAGTGGATACATTTCAATTTGTATTGATGATTCTAAGTCGGATCCAGGAGTGGGTATCCGAGTTTACTCCGAGGAAATGAATATTAATTTGTCTCTCAGTCTCCACAACTTCTGTAGTGTTCTGCAAGCAGAGGTCTCAGCGATTTTGAAGGCCCTAAATTGGTTGGGTAGTCACGTCGTCACAGGAAGGAACGTTATTCTATTTACTGACAGTCAGGCTGCAATTAGATCACCCGAATCGGTGCTAAGCACATCAAAGATCACCGAGAAGTGCCGCTCAGTACTTAGAGAGATGGATCGTTTCTTCAACATTACGCTCTATGCTGGATACCGGGGCATAGTGGCTTCGTAGGCAATCGACGCGCAGACGACTTGGCGCGAAATGCGTTAGCTAGGATCGTTGAAGGCGGCCGTGAAAACACCTATTGTTGCCTGGGCATTGGTATAAAAACCGCTGTAGAACTGTAGACCAACTGCGGTACGACGAGGATGATGTTACGAAAAGTAGATATTGTTCGATCCACCATATTATTGTCTTTGGACAGAAAGCATATTCGAAATTTGGTGGGGGTTATAACGCGGTATTGTCCAATTGGGAATCTGATAGAAGACTCTGAATTCCCCACAACAACGATTTTAAGTCAATTTCTTAGACTTTATTCCAACACCTCACATTTAAAAAAATAGAAACTGACGAAAACATCACCCCAACTTCGAATTTTCATCATCATGACGCATTTGCTCAATTATGATTTTGCTGTCTGTTTGCCTCCTTAATATATATTTTTCTCCTAGATCTAAAGAACCATATATTCTGTCTGTCGCCTTCATTGACATTACTATCATTACGTGTCAGTCACGACACTCAAACTCTCATTCTAACTTCTTTAAAAGAGCAATATTGCACTTTTCCTGTACTTATACTTTCCAACAAACTCTCTCATCAAAGGCTTCGCGTATCGCCTTTCTTTTCATCATTGCGATTTCAATTTTAATCAAATAAAATAACTATTAGTCAAACACTTAAATCTCCACCACACTTCGTACATCAATCAGCCAGGCAGCGGCAATTCATCCGGTGCTCGGATGAGTCAAACCCTCTTTTCAGTCATTTCCGGATGGCATTGGCATCACATGATGCAGTTTGCAGTGTATAATCTTAACATTAATCCGCAGCACTTGTCGTTCAATCAAACCAGCTATAGTGTGCAGCTTCGCTGGAGTATGTATCGGATAGTAATACACACATTCGCTTGACGTATACACTGCACTTACGTAAAATCGCATTCATCGTATGTGATGGCTGTAAAGTCTGTACTGGAGGATCTTCTTGATGAAAACAAGAGTAAATTGCTGGTATATGAACTGTATTAGCCCACTATGGTAAAGATGAAACATACGAGGCGGTATGGATGCTCCTGTATGTGCTACAATTACGTTCCAATAAGCACAGTCACATCCACTCAATGGTATCATGCTTTCAATAATCTTCTGAGAAAGTATTTCGACGTATGTGCGGCGTTGCAAAATTGTGGAGGAGTACTATAGACGTTAATTCAACTTAAAGATAGTGTTGAGAATGTTCTTGAGTCGAGAGGAAAATCGGATGAAAACGGTACAAGTTTTCAAAGAGTATTTGTATAGTTGAAGGAAGAAGAGTTAGACGTGATTAGGAAACTTGATGGTAGTGGTAGCAGCAGTTAGAATTTGAATTTGTTTATTCGTCTTGAGTTATGTATAAACAAGCAATGGAATTAGGATTGGATAAATTTACAAATAGTGATGGGGCGGTTAATTTGAACAAGACAAAAATAAATAAAAACAGAATAAATGCGACCGAACGCACTTTGAGTCACAAAGGTATGTATACGAAAGTTAAGCATGCGAATATACTGTCGTCCACTTCATTCATATAAGTGTTACACTTGAAGCTTTTATAAAACAAAATGTATAATGTATAACAGTAGAGCGTCGATTAACCGAACATTCGATTGATCAAACCGGGAGCCCATAGCATCAAATTGAAAGTGTCACCCGGAAACCTCCTTTTATCAGCACAGCTTAGATTTTCAGTTTGTCAGCAAATAAATGTTTAAACCATTCTGTAATTTTTCTATCGAAACTCGATTAACCGAACGCTCCGTTATCCGAACCACCCTGGAAACATTAGTTCGCTGCATAGGATTTTTGAAAGACTTCCCATCTGCATCTGCTCTGTGTATAAGTTCTACTAACTTTTTCACTTGAACTGATGCCAAATATAAGCTCCGCAAATATTTACTTTACTATAAAATTCAAGTCAACTTCTCTCCTGACTTTCGTTCGCTGGAATTTTCTAAAAATGATGGAAATCGGTGAAATTTCGATTACTCAATCAATTTGTGTTTGGGACGCTCACCTTTCGTTCCAAGTCATATCGTGAAATTTCATAAATCTTGTTCAAATTGTTTTAGATTGCTCTACACTCCCGTTTTCGCCTCATCAATCTACACTCTACAACAGAAAACATGAATGGCTGCATGGTGCCAAACCATCATCGCGTCCCTCGGGCAATCATTCTTAGTTCGATAGTGTGGAGGGAATCGAAAAGCGATCCAATTACATACATTGAACTTATATTGAACTTGAACAACACACTTTACATCTCTTGTACTGTACATGTATTCAGATTTGTAGTGGATTTATAGATGCGCGGTATGGATATGCTATGCTTTCCGAGTCAGCAAGTGTTACTCGCATGACTTGTGCTTAATTAAATGCGACACGTTGTTACAATTTGATTGAAATCAACATTGATCTGGGTTGTGTAAGTATTAGAAGGAGTTTAGAGAAACGGTTGTTGTTCGTTGTCGTCGTCGGTGTCAGACCCCGGGGATATAGTTTATGACAATTCTAATATGTATCAAACAAAGTTTAAATTTATGGAAAATTTGATAGAATTTCAGATTTTCAATAGCGGAATTTAATTTAAATGCATGCATGGATATTGTAGCGGGCAAATTGAACACTGAACTTATTTACCAGTGATTTCTCCTAGAAGGGTTGTCTTCATTAGCTGCGTTTTCAAAATAGTTTTGGATTATTGATTTATTGAATTTCCTGCAAGTAGTAAATTTGCAGTCACATACCCCGGATCAATTATTGCAAGTGGTAAATGGGATTTAAGAAAAATCTGAATTTCAGAGGCCAACTTACTTTAGGTCTCCAACGGAATATTTCAAGTTTTGATAATATAGAATATACACTTTAAATTTTCATGTCAAAGCTAGAAATGACGGAAGTGGAACAATATAATTTTTGCAAAAAAACAGGACCGAGCCCAACTAACAAACTCTTGAGAGTTTAGCTCTTGTGAAATGAAATAAGCTCTCATAAGACTCTAGTAAGGCTCTCACCACTCTTATAATGTAGTTCTAGTAGCAAGATTCAAATAAACTCTTTAAGTACATTTATTATAAGATTATTACTCTTGGAGAGTCGTATTCTTGTTACAAGTTCATATTTTGTTGCTATGGACTCTCATAAAGACTTTTTAGTCAGAGTTTAAGTCTTCAGGACTTAAACTCTTATAAAAATGTTCTTATAAGAGGTTTATTCTTATCACTCTTATAACGAGAGCTTTATAAATGCTTTAGTCTTTAACATCTTATTATAATACCTTTATAAGAAAGGTATACTTAAACACTTGTAAGAAGAGTGTTGTGAGTGCACGATTGATTTTTTTGAAGCTAAGCAATCTGTCACTTTATAATCACACAAGAATTTTAACTTAGCGTAACCGCACCGGATTATATAAAGCGACTCTGTTCGACGAAGGGAATAAACGGAATAAAATAGTCGACTCAACGAGCGTAACAAAATTCACTGGAAAAACACTAAAAATGCTATAAGAACTACCTGCCACCAAATCCTTTTCTCTGCTGGATTTAGTAATTATAATTTTTGTCAGTTTTGTTAAACATGGAAAAAAACACTACTCTTCGACGCGACTGCTACCGCACAGAAATAATAGATAAACGTCAAATTATTTACGCTCATACCGAAACTTATGCTCTCTTATGAAGAATAGAATCCTTATTGTGAGACTTTAAGTTTCAAAGGGAGAGCTTAACTTTATAAAATAGAGCTTCATTCTCATAGTGAGACTTTAGTTATTATAAAAAGAGCCATCCTCTTGAAATAAGAGTTTTAGACTTATATGAAGAATTTAGTTATAATAAAAAGAGCCGCCCTCTTGTTATCAGAGTTCTGGCTTTGTATGGAGATTTAATGAATAGCTGCCATTTTTTTCAGATAAAACTGCATTAGGGGAAATTAAATTTGAATTTATGAGTGATTATGTGTCATTGCATATGCCAAATTCAAAGGATTGTGATTTTTTAAACTGACGAATGTTATTCACTTAAGTTTTACACAAAATATCATCATTAGATAATAATTATATTTTCACAAAATCTTATAAAAAAATTGAAAATAGATTATTTTCAGAGGGCTTTGTAATTTTTCGAAGCAAAATGGTTATATTCAACGATAAAATTTTAATCGCATTAATTGACTCGTATTTGTGGGAAAGCATCGTTTTCGACAAGTTAATATTTCCTTCATTCAAAAATGTTTTTTAAGTTGTTGTCAAAATAATAACACACGACAATAGAAGTTCTCGTAAGATCGTATATTTACATTGAACAAACAAAGACAGCCTATGTTGGTAAATCACATTCACTCTTTCTTGCTCCACTTATAATGAGAGTTTCCGGCTCATAACAAGAGTGTATAAGACTTTAATGAGACTCTTACAAGAGTAAAAACTTACTCTGATAAGAAGCCTTAAAATCTTCTTATAAGACATGTGTAATTCTTATAAAGAGAGTTAAGTTTTAGCTATAAGATCAATTTAACTCTTGTAAAGTGGTTCATTTAATACTTATAAGACTCTTATAAGAATCTTATAGTACTCTTGAAGAGTTAAATTTCAAGAGTTGATGTCTTGATGTTGGCTCTTATAAGAGTCTTGTAGACTGTTATAAGCGCAAAATTGTTAGTTGGGAGGCTAATTTTGGGCGCGGTCGAAATTTGAATACTCGTCACATTTATGACGTGTTCCGATTCCATCTGTTCCTGGATACTTTGTGAGGCTTAACTAGGAACACACTTGGAGGAAGTTTGGTTAAAATTGGTTTCTCATCAGAATTAAATTTTTTGGGGTCGGTTTTTATGACAGCCATATGACGTAGTGTTCCGAATTAATCCATTTCTAGATATGTTTTGAGGCTTTACTAGAAACATATTTGAATCGAAATTGGTTAAGATTGTGAGGAAAAAAGTTTTCCCTAGAAGAACGTAATTTTCAGGGGTTGGTTTGTATAACAGCACTATGACGCAGTGTTCCGATTTCATCCGTTCCGACATATATACAGCGTACACCGAAAAAAAATTTGTATACGAAATTTCAGCTCGATAGCTTCAAAACTGAGGGACTAGTTTGCATTCAAACATACCTTTTCACAAGTGACGGGTATGAAAAATGAATTTGATACTTCTATTCGTATTTTCATGAAGTCAGATGTCCTTTAAAAAAAAAAGTTTTCTCTGTCCTCTGTGTAACCAACTAGGAGCAAATACGGTAAATATGGAATGTATTCTAGGTCCTCTTTGAAAATGATTCTTTAGTCGGTTGATGTTAAAGGCGGAATTTTACTATTATTCACGACTACGCACAACACACAATTTTGTTTTGAATGGACAATGGACTTTTATCAAAAATGTTATTGTTCTTTGTAAATTGAAAAAAATAATAAATTTGTGTCCTTTTTGGGAACTTCTTCATCAACATTTTCTTAGAAACATTAATGGCAGAATGTTAATAATTATATTATTATATTTTTTTTAATTTTTCCATTTTACATTTCCTTTTTTTAAATTTTTTTTCCGTTTTCTTTTTCCATTTTTTTCAGCTTCTATTTTCAATATTTAATTTTCCATTTTATATATTCCATTTTCCATGTTTTTTTTTCCATTTGACAACTTCGATTTTTAATTTGCCGTATTTGATTCTCCGTTTTTCTTTTTCAATTTTTTCAGTTTTCATCTTCATTTTCAGTTTCCCATCTTCTATTTTCCGTTATTCTTTTCCATTTTCTATTTTCGCTCTTCCATTTTTACCATTACAATTAGGACCATTCCATTTTCGATTTTATTTTCCCAATTTGTCAGCTTCCAATTCCCAATTTTTCGTTTTTCATTTTCCGTTTTCCATCTTTCAATTCCCATTATCCATTTTATATTTTCCGTTTTTGTTTTTCCATCTTTCATTTTCTATTTTCCGTTTTCCCTTTTCCGTTACCGATTTTCTTTTTCCATTTCTCATATTCCATTTCCTATTTCCCATTTCCATTTTTCATTTATCTTTTTCAATTTTCCAGTTCTTGTTTTTCCATCTTCCATTTTCCGTTTTTCTTTTTCCATTTGATTTTTCATTTCAAATTTTCCATTTTTCATCTTCCATTTTCTATTTTTCATTTTCGATTACGCAATGGGAATGCATAATTTAGTTCGTTTAAGCCAGTAATTCCCAATCTGTGGGCGCGCCTCCTCTAGAGAGGCGGGATTGACCAAGTGAGGCGCGGGCATAGATCTAATTTAGATGCCTAATCATAAATTTACTAGTACAGAACATGAACCACAATTCTAAAAGAATGACCAATTTAGGCTACAGGCTAGGAGTTGAAAAATCAGACAATGCTCCGAGTATTGACAGAAGTTCTCCACATGCTTTTAGATCTCAGTCGACGACCAGCGTTGGTTCCAATAGCTGTTAGCCCTTTAAGAAGTGTATGCCCCTAATACACCTTGTGTCTTATTTTTGCCAGAGTTCGAAAGGTAAGGTGGTGGTCGTGGGATATTATTTCCTGTCAGGGTATTCGTAAAATACGCTGTTCCGTAGAAACTGATTCACGAAAATTTGCAATTTGGTCGTTCCTTTACTTCCACTTTACACAACAGTAATGTGAAGCTGAGTATGGGCTTTCGAACGATGTTGTTTTACCAAAATAGATTTGACTAAAAAATAATACCCTAACTTTATTGATCAAGGAGAATCTTAAAACTGTGAATACCCTTCCAAGATAGCAAAAGTGTTTCACTCCCTCATTGCTTGTCAGTTTTGAAAAATTCCTTAGAAAATTAGTTTCAGCCGAACTAAGTCCTAAGTTCTCGTCGAAAAAAGAAAAGAAAACTAATCAAATTTTCAGACTTCTTTAGACTTCAAAAAGGGGGCACGGACTGGAAAAGGTTGGCAAGCAATGTTTAAGTATTCTAAAATCAGGTTACTCGCTTAAGTCTTCCAGTAGAAAAAAATTAAATTTTATACAAATACCTTTCCCGTTAGTGCACCGATCGAAGTGTTTGATGCGCTGGATATTTTGGGGAAAAATTTTTTCTGCAAGTTGCCTGGAAGGCTTTAGTCCCGTCAATCGGTAAAACGTGTTTCGTCCGGTAATCTAACTTGCTCGCGTTCTCACTTTTTTTCATTGGCGGGCGAGACGCTTACGCGTTTCTTGATTGGTGGATTTCATCTTTGGGCTAAAATAAAATTAGGGTATTGTCATTTTTAGACATTTATACCATTTATACCATAAGTCAAAAAAAATAAATGCAAGTTGAGCCAGGATATTTTGGTGAGCTATTCCTATAACAATATGGAGTTTACTTCAGCCGAATATAGATGCAATCTGACAATTGACACACGCTTGTCCCTTTAAAAAATGACAATTTCATAACTCCTTATCCCTGAAATCACTCGACAACCATTTCTCTTCATAACGTATCCTGAATACCTTATGTAGGTATACATATCCATAGATGGTAGTTGCATTCAAACTTCCTGACGAAAATCTTGAGAAAAGTGCTCATTAAAGTTATAATCAAACAATTTGCAGTATACAGTCTCGAGACAAGTAGGGTGTAAAATATGAAAGTGAAGAAATTCATCACAAGACTGCTATGCGACAACCTATACGACATGGGGAATGAAAGCGAATTCGTCATAGCGCCATGTAGGTACACAATGAAAGTTGTGTCTATCTCCTTAAGGTACACACGAAAGTACATTATAATGCACTTTAGCCGGTTCTTAAGGAAGCAGTGCAACCATAAGGATTATGGTTGAACAGATTTATCTTCTTAGACCGTTGTTTTCGTACTACAGCGGTATAGTTGTCGACGACAAACTATTTTAGATCCTTCTGTTGTTTTCATTGTCTGTGTACAACACGAATGTTGAAGGGTCATACATAAGAGTATGCAATGAAAAGTTTTCGCAATGCGATTTATGACGGGAAATAAGGTAGGATGAAGTTTAAACTTGTTAAAATTATGCAATTTAGATGAAACTTGTCTTTATACAGGGTGTCCGGAAACTGCCGCATAAACGCACCGGATTGCGATTCCTCATATAATTTCCAGCAAAAAAGTTGTACGGAACATACCCCCTTAGCTTAACCCTTTAGCTGCCACAGGCATTTGAAGGTTTTTGAAAAAATCATTTTCTTGCACGACTTAAAGCTCAATATCTCAAAAGCTAGACTAGCTACAATAGTGAAACAAAATTATTATTACAGCCAACAAATTTACGTAAAAAATAAAACTAGCCACACTAAAATCGGAGAAGGTTTGGTTTCTACAGAGCTTCAAAGTCAAATTTGTGTGATTTGACCCAAAAACAATATATTTTTTCAAATCAATTTTCTCCAACTTCTGCCAAGGAGAGGTGCTTGTACGATTCTTTTAAAAATTTAGGCGCATAGCCTAACGATAATTTCTTTCTTACATCATTTTATTCTAGCTCCATTATTTCTAACAGTTTTTATACGTTAAGTGTAGAAAACTAGGGTTAATTTTAGCTCGAATTCAATACAATTCAATTCACACTGCTCCTAAAGATCTGCAATAAATTGGTAAAATCTATTCAAAGTATGTTGAAATCGAGCTAAAATGAACCCTAGTTTTTTGCACTTAAAGCATTAAAACTGTTAGAAATAATGAAGTTAGAATAAAGTAATGCAAGAAAGTAATGATCGTTAGACTATGCGCCCACTTTTAAAAGAATCGTAAGAACGCGCGCCGTGTTGTTTTTGGGTCAAATCACAAAAATTTGATTTTGAAGTTCTGTAAAAACCAAACCTCTTATCAGATTTTAGTGCGGTTAGTTTTATTTTTTAGGTAAATTTGTTGGCTGTAATAAACATCTTATTTTGCTATTCTAGCTAGTCTAGCTTTTGAGATATTGCAATTTTAGTCGTACAAGAAAATAATTTTCTCAAAAATCTTCAAATGCCTGTGCCAGCTAAGGGGGTATGTTCCGTACAACTTTTTTGCTGGAAATTACATAAGGAATCACAATCCGGTGCATCATTTTTGTGTTCGGCTGGATGTGCTAGCCGTTTAGCTTAATCTTTCAAGCAAATAATATATTCTATAAATAACAAATGATACATAGTTTATTTTATTTATTTTATTATTTTATTTAAATTTATTATAAAAAAATAGTTCAAGTCAAATTTCTAAAACACATTCATTTTAACTCGCTCCTACAAGATAGGTTTTTTTTTCATAGGTTTTTCTGTAACATTTACAATTCCCAATACCTTGCAATTGACAGGACGCATTAGTCCCATCTTAGAGAGAGCACACATGAACGTCACTTTATCGATTTGTACCTATATCTGGATATTTTCACAGCCTACACTCAGCCGTACCATCATCTCACAAGAATTATGAGACAATAAATGCTTTCAATAAATCCACATCTCCTTCTGTGATTCTAAAAATCGATTTCCACCAGACATTTTTCATTTGCCCGTATAATATCTTCAACCATTCACAATTTTCAAGTATTTGTGTGTGTGTGTTGTATACACACTTTCAATCTAGATTATTTTGTAATCGATGAAGAAAATGTATCCATAGAATTTAAATTTAGACATATGTGTTAAGATAGTGGGTGTGTGGTTTGGCTTATAAAGCTACATTATAGATAAAAAAAAAAAGAACACGAAAATATCAAAATAGGCACACACACGGTGGTTATAATGTGATGTGAAAAAGTCAGTCTCTAAAGTGTATGGTATAAAAAATGTATGGACGAAGTATGCATCTAAATAAAGACAGTGCGGATTGAATGTTTGGAGAAATATCAGGGAATATAAGATTTTAGCTTAACTCACGATGATGCGATGATATTTTTGGATGCCATTCAAGGTTCTTGAACCAATCAATTAAGTGACGCGTTGGGATGCAAAATTACTTTCTTCATTAGGGATGGTGCTTTCTGAATTCATTAAAAAAAAGAAGAACAAGTAAAAAATAGACTAGAGCGCAAGGAAATGTGTGTCAGAGATAATGTGTGTAAATTATAAGAGAAGCAAATCGGATATGTCCATTAGTCGATGTGGAGCAGTTTTTGATATTAGCCGATATTCCTATCTGTGGAGTTCTGATAAGTAAAATATGTTTATGATGAGTAAGCTATGGAAATGTGGTCATAATTAGAGCCAATCGGAATTTTTAGGGTTATAATTTTGGAGCAAAACAAAAAAAATTCTTCGGGATGTTTCGGTTCCCGGACATAGGAACATAGAGGGTAACGCTATGGCTGATAAACTGGCCAAAAGAGGCGCTACTTTATCAGCTTTTAGGAGCAAGATCTTTTCCCACTATATGTCTCTTCATTACCGTAACTCCTAGTGGAGCATGGTGCGTTGATGACTACCGTGTGTAGTCATCAACGTTACAAAGACAACTGAATTCGGAGTGTGATACGGTTGTCAGCCATACCACTTCCTAGTCGCATTGTTAGTTTTATTATTCTACGATAAGAATATTTCTTATCTTCTTCTGAATAATAAACTTGCGATGAGTCGTGCCGAGTTTGGAAACTCGTTTCTCTATGAGTGTCTATTTCACAGAGTGGCGACCGAACGACCCACTATATAAGGGATGCTAATTCCAAATGGAGAAATTTAAAGTTTTTAGAGAAGCCATTAAGCTAAACTTTAGCTATTGATTCTTCTTCACTCCTTGACTTAGTCTGCTAAGCAAGTACCGCAGGTGAGGACGCCCACCGAAATGAAGGACAAAGTCACGTAACCGCGGTAACGTAACCCGACATCGGCCTGAATTCTCCCATTTTGCGATGAGAACGTACATTTCGATAATTAAGTATCAGCAGAAAATTAACGAAAACATCGAAGAGAATAATTGGTGATGATTGTGTTAATTATCATGAGCCCGACAGGTGTTGTGATGACAGAAACAACAGGAGTTTTAATTTAAGGCCCATCCGGAGGCGTTATTTCCATTTTCAGACTTGATACATCCCCTATAATGAATGAATGTTCGATATATTTACATGAATAAAATTGGTATTGGAATTAGAAATCGCTGCCAGTTCTTCAAAGAGCCCTGTGATAGTTTCAATAGCTAGCCCCTAAAACCATCCTGCATCTGACAATTCGTTTTTGTGTCGTATATGTCGTTTTAAATAAGAATATGGTTGAAATCTCAAGACCTGTTAGCAGAAATTTACTGAAATCCGCTCATATGTTGAAGAAATACACGCAGAAATAGGTGAAAAAGAACCCTTTGTGAATTTTAGCTCATTGTGAAATTTTTGCATGTTTCAATAGTTATTAAAATCTGTCCACCCGTTCTCGAGTTTTAAATGATGTAACTAACACGACTTTTCTTTTACATATATAGATTAACAATATTACCATTGTGTTAGAAGCTGGATTCGAACTCGGTCCGCCTATGCGTGCCACTGCGCCAGAAAGGAAATATACTTCCAATGTTCTCAAGACCTGCAGTACTTGATACATACTGCATGGCGGACGCCTTATTGAGGCTCGGCCACGACATTTTTTTGTTTTTTTTTTTTTCTTTCTCACAAATTGTATTAAAAAGTTCTTTTGGAGTTGAGATTTCCATTGAAATTTAAAGGCAAAGATTACTCAAAAAGTCGAAAAGATACAGAAAATGTGTTACTATTAATTCATTAGTATGAAGAAATTTCGTAAAGAAGAATTCATTTTGTCAATATGACTAAATTATTCACTATGATACAATATAAGAATGATGCTATTCTTCCATTTGATTAGGTTTCATCCTTTTGACGGAAATGACAAATTATGAATTTGTTAGTTTGACTAACTTTTGTCAATCTTACAATTGGTTCCAATAATTTAGCGCAAACAAATCGTCAGTTTGAATGATTTCTGCTAAACGAAGAAAAACTTTTACAAAGTGCGATTTCTTCAAATTGACCAAAAATTGCAAGCGAATAGTAATAAAACTGATGAAAATTTAGGTAATTTCATAATACGAAAACAAAAAAAAAACTTTTTTTCTAAAAATCTACCCGTGTACTTATTCAATACAAAAATTTTTTTCCAATCAAATAAAAATGTTATTGAAAATTTTACGAAAAAAAAATCGTTCATATGAAGAAATATTTGGTTCAGTGTAGTCTCACACGTACAGAACTTCATGTTTTTGTGCTAATTTTATTACATATTATTACCGGAATGACCGGTAGAGATAATAATACACAGAAAACGGGCAATAAAGAACAAATGCCAGAATTATTTCCCTTTTTGTACATATCTGAAATGTAAAATTTAAAAATGTTAAGGAATTAACATTTAACTGAAAGTTGAGAGTTTTTAAATTTAATTAAGAGAGAACCACTGCAAACGATTCTTAGTCGGCGGAATACCAGTTAAAAACCGATGGTAAGGGAGGATTACCAGCTACACCCAGAAAAAAAAATACTTTTATTAAAGAAAAATTAAATAGGCCACATGGCATTCTGGCTACGAATTGGAGCCGATGAAATAGCCTTTTTGGGACAATGATAGAAATATCATTGAAAATATGAAGTGAATAATTATTCAATTATGACAAAAAATCTTTTTTATACCCTATACCCATAAGATGGTATAGGGTGTTTTTGTTACGACGATTTATGTAACGTAATAATATATTAAAGATGTGCGAGATTCGACCCATCTACCCCTTCCCCCTTAAAAAAAAAATAAATTGAATATTTTCGGTTTTACGCGCATTCTAGGTCTGTACATGGGTATAGGGTATACACTCATCGTGCTATTCGCACGATTAGAACTCGGTCTCGTTTTTTTGTATTAGTTGTTTGTGAGCATTTTTTAATTCTATTACTACTGACATCATAATTTCTATAAAAGTGTATTTGACCCAATGGTATTTTTAATTAATTATATTCAAACTTCATACATTTAAAGAAATTTTCTGTGTGTTTGAAGTAAAGTTAAAACTTCATTGGCTTTATTAAACGTTTTTTTCTGGGTGTACGAGCCGCGAGCTTGAAGTTGAAATTCGTACCATTTTTATATCGTGCTTGCTTACGTTTTTTGAGCTTCGTAAACTCCACGATTTAGTTTTTATTATTATTTTTTTTTTCAATCGGTGTATGCAAAAGAAATTCAAAACAGAGTTTCGTCTCCGGACAGCAAAAGGGACACTTAATTTGATTCATATAGTCGGCATTGCCAGTCAGGAGCGCCAATGGGAAGGCAAATCGATGCACAGCGATATAATAAAAGACAAGAGCGTAACCAGAATCTAATTTAAAACAAAGCCTAAATTCACTTAAACTCTACGCTTTCTGGTTTAGTTGCTAGAGAAAGATGGCCAGACTCCCGAAGGCCCCGTAGAGCAGCTAATTTTTAAAAAGCTTTGTTTCGTTTATTGCAATAGATAAACCGATACCTTATTGGGCCGAGAATTCTTTAGTTAGTGGCGGCTTCCTGGCACAGTTTCACTGTATCTGGAAGTTAGGGGAATCGGATGGAGTACTGTGACAGATTTTTCCATCGTTTTGTTATAAATTAAAATCGCATCTTTCGAGGGTAGGACCATGAAAGTTGAAGGAAATATGAGCGTCCAGTAGCTCTTTAAGCGTGCCAAACTTCAGAATTAGCGGGTCTCAGAATGAAAGGTTTTCTTTGTAACCAAAAACTAAAAAAACTTCGATTACCTCGCTAAATATCTATCGCGACCTCTGGCCACCTTAACAGACAAGACTTACCGATAAGCTTATTACGTAGTACAGTAGCGCAGCCAGAGTCTTGTCCGAGCGGGGGCTAAGACCATCCATGCACATTAGCACAGGTGATATTTTCCAGCAATGGCGCTTTACAATGGTCTTTCTATGTCCAGTTGCTACCTACTCTAATTTCAATGCAATTTGTTTTAGCTTCAGTTCCTGAAAACGTGATCAAGAAAAATTGTATAGACGAGAAAAAGTTATTACACTTTACTATGTTCCTGATTCTTACAGGCTTTCAGGACCTGGCAAATGTTTCGTAATCGTCGCTATACATAGAAAGCCGTTGGAGTTGATAATTTTCTTTAATTTCGGCTTAGATTTTTGTTGTCCAGTTCGGTTTTTTCCTATATTGCCTCACGGTCGTGTATTATGTGGATTTGCAAAAGAATTGTTCTTTATCACCCGTGGTGTTCTAGAGAAAAAATATGAGGAGGGTTATTTCTAAAGTTCTACGAGCAAAGTCGAGGGGTGCATCGGGTTTTGAAAAAAGGCATGGAATTCGTAAATATCCCGAACTACATGAGCAAAGTAGCAGTTTAGGTACCAACGAAAACTGGGCATAAGGTTGGCTATATCTTTCTAACGGCTTCACCTGAAGTAAACGAAGCCTCTTAGGACACTATCTCCCAAGAAGCAATTGATTTCGGAGGTAAATTGCTATACGATGGCGACTGGTTAAGTTCCAATATAAAATATCCAGTTAAATTTTTTCACTAGAAAAGATTTGTACAACTATTTGACACTTTCTTCATGTACACCAGGCCTCCTAATTACAAGTAAAAGCAACAAACCTAGAATTCCTTTTATCCAATGAGAGGCTTGCTCATAATATAAGTTTGTACAAATTGTGACATTTGTACAAAAAAAAAAACAACAATTTTAGCGGAAATTTAGAAGACAAATTTTTGAACAAAGTGTGAATGCGACTTCCGAATTTTCACACAGTTTTGCGCATAAGGTTATTTTGTACAAAAATTTAGTAATTTGAGGCTTGCTTTATGCAACTCATTTTTATACCCTTCGCTCATAGAGTGAAAGGGTATATTAACTTTGTCATGAAGTTTGTAACGCATTGAAGGAAGCATATCCGACCATATAAAAAGTATACATATATGATCAGCATGACGAGATGAATCGATTGGGCGATGTCCGTCTGTCTGTCTGGCTGTCTGTCCGTCTGTCCGTCTGTCCGTCTGTTGCAGCGCGTTTTTCTAGGCCACTATAAAAGCTACGGAGCTGAAATTTTGTACACGTGCTTTTGTGGCAGGCTATTTGTATGTTTGATTCCCCCAAATTGGATCACTGGGTCATGGGGCTGCCATACAAACCTAGCTCCCCAATTTGAGTTCTTCTATAAGAAAAACTTTTTTATTTGTGTACCGATTTCAACCAAATTTCACACAAATGTGTTTCTATAGATAACACAAAATATATGCAAGAATGAATCAAATTTTACCATGGGGTCATGGGGCTGCCATACAAACTTAACCCCCCAAATTAGGTTCTTCTAAGAAAAACTTTTTTATTTGTTCACCAATTTCAACCAAATTTCACACAAATGAATTTCTATTGTTGACACAAGACATATGTAAGATTGTATCAAATTGGACCATGGGGTCATGGGGCTGCCATACAAACCAAACCACCCATATTGGTTCTTCCAAGAAACATTTTTTTACACCAATTTCACAAAACCTTGAAATAATGTGACTTTATCAAAAGTTTATAAAAAGTTCAAAACGAATGGAATCGTACTGTGGGGTCATGCTCCGGCAACCCCAATAACATTTTCCGAGTAAATTTTATTTGCCCACTTATTTCAACCAAGTCCAAAACTTTTGTCACGACGGAAGAAAAAGAATGAGGAGGGGGATTAAATACAAGTCATAGGTACGCCCGAAAAAACTTTTAGCCCACGCGAAGGGTATTCAAATTTCGGCCGCGCCTGAAATTAGCCTGGGCCCTGGGGGCGAGCAGGGGGCGAAGCCCCCTAGTTTAATTTTACCTTTCCTAATTTCTAGGTCTACGTTTCTTTGTGTGGTATAGGAATGCTGCACATTTAGGTGTATATTTACCAATGCTGTACGACATGTTGAAATTCTGTACTGTACAGCAAAATGCTGTACCTACGTCTGGTCAGCGTATGCTAAAGTGATTACTGTTTACGTGGATGGCAAACATTTGATGACCTAAAAATATTTATTATGTAATATCTTTTTTCACTTCATGTTAAAAAAAAAGTTCTCCTTCAGAAGAAAAGTCACTTTTCCTTGTTTTCTACTGCAAAGCTGTGACTAGATGTGTTCCGTTATGCAAAAAACTATCTCCCAGAAATAATTTTTAAAAGAAATCTTACAATTGCCAAGGTCTCGCTAGAGCGCGGTATTGGACGTTGGCCGAGGGTGAAGCGAATGAAAGTGAAAACGGCTAATTTTAGGCGTGGACTAAATTTCGCTTTACTCCGCTTTCATTCGGGCTAGTTGTTTAACGGCAAATAGCGTTTTGATTCTATTTGATGGGATGGGGTTTCTATGGCAGTTCCATGACTCTATTTTCCAATTCTTACATACAAGTTTTCTGATTTTAATGTAAAGCTATTTTATTTCCAATATCTCAAAAAAAACTACGGTGGTATTTCTGCCTTACAAATTATGTGGCAGTACAGCAGAGAAGTATCCGGAATTGAGTTTTTTTTAATGAAGTCCGATGGGATAAAGCCTCAAGTGGCCCCCATGAAGTACCTACTACGTGGGTAAGCCAATAACGGGAAGATTTTTAAAAGAGCCAGTTCGAAATAGGACACGAAGGGTTTCGGTCGTAAGGATAGCCTTTTGATCAGACGCGTATATATAGCCTGATGCTTTCGTCCTTGCTGTTAAATTCTTTGTGCTGTTAGATTCTGATGCTACAACCACAATCAAGACTATTAAATGTCTGAAAAGATTCTCTTTAGAACAAATTATTCACTGCTTTTATTTCAAGCCGCCTAGCTTTGAAAAAACGAACAAAGTGCATGACACTCACATAAATTTCACAGTCAATTGAAATCGATATAATTTGCTGATAGATAGTCTTTGATAGGGACGGGGCTATCAACGTTCCATCTTTTCGCCTTTTTTGTGCTCTATTCCAAAAACAAGTCTCCTCGAATCAATTTCTTGCTTCATGGCCATTTTATCAGACGACACCACACCGTACAACTCCATCAACAATCAATTAACATTTTCTTATCAACGAAAGGCGCACTGTCACGTTTTAAGTGTTGCGGGATCCAATCGAATTTGTCCTCCGTTCCATTTGAATTTTTTTTTTAATTCGCGAAATTGTCTAGTAACATGATTGGGGCTGTATGTGTATGTATATTTATAGAAGACAAAATTCTATACATATACGAGTACATGCAAGTGAAAGACGACGCCAACGACAAAAGACATTGAATATCTTATCTATGGTCAGGTGAAGCACCTTGGTAATAAATTACAGTAATTACCACTGGCACAGAGAAGATTGTATAACGCTGCCGAGTGCCGACACTCCAAGGGACAGCGAGCCATGATATATTGCAATAATTTAGTATTTTGCAGCATAGTGATAGGTCTACAAGGTGAACTCCTAACCGACATGAGATTCTCACGAGACCTTTAACCGTATAGCGGCAGGATAATCCTCCCTTACCTTTTGTTTGACGAAATGCTGTATGTAAATATAATTAGCAGCCAACGGTTCAACAGTATTGACGGGTCAACGAATCTACTAATGGCTAATAAATTCTTCAAAGAATATGATTGGCCTTGTCATATCAAAGGGCGATATCATTTATCTTGTTTTGGGATTGCCGATACTAACGGTTTGAATCGAAATCGAAAACAGTCAAGTCCTCGGTTGATCGAATTTATTATCTCTACATGACCAACGAGCATTGATCTGAATTAACTTTTAGCAAAAATAGTAACCGGCTTATGTGCTCATCCCGCTACAAAATTACCAATAGAGAATCACAATCAATGTTGCAAAGCATCAACCCCACAATTGATCACAATTCTAGTCTTCTTCTGGTCACCAAATGACCAGTCAACCGAACCCGCCACCATTATATCCATACATGCTTCACATCAAAGACAATTTTTCCACACCAAAGGACCAAATCCAAACGGACAGACAAACTGAATGAAAAAATCCTATTAAATTTGATAAACAATTGCCGGCATACGTGGCCTTGGCATTCCCATCATCATCATCGTCGTCGTCAAACGGTCGTATAAGGATTCTCGGTTGTCCGGCGGATTGGTGTAGACGTTATGTGTACGTACGTACCCGTTCGTTTGTAGCCCTAAGGAAGGAAATCCACCAAAAACACACATCCAGCAGCTCAGAAGCGTATAGGGTTGCATCCATATAGAGAGGATGAACGCCGGTCGCGCCGCGTCAAAGAAGGAAGAGACTAGACGAGAAAACTTCCGGTCCATTAACGTACAAACGAATCCTTCGGAATTCTGCCCGAACTCCCGAAATTCGTTATGGAATTGATGATGCTGCTCTGTGACGTACACAATGATGGAGACGACCACTGGGCAAACTCGAAAAATTTAAGGGAATCATCATCATCGTCATCAGACGACGTTCTGGGAATACGAAACCGAACAAAAAAGTTAACATGTATATATGCACGTGCTTCCATATATAATAATGTGTGTGTGTCAGTGTTTGGATATATAAATTGGAAGTTTTCAGAATACCGGTCAAGCGAGGTTAATTCGCCGTTTATTTGCTAAAGAATTATGGGCAGGGAGATGGTTGCCCACAGAATATTTTGTTGAAGGTTTTTTGTTGCCTTTTTTTTTAAGGACATGTTGAATAAACAATTCGTCGACCAGAGAATTATGTATATTTAATGGATAATAAAAATTCCCTCTGATAGGACCGTAATTGCTAATAGAATTTTTGGCAATTACGTCACTGTCGTCGGTCGTTATGTGTGTGCGCGAATAAAAACAAGGCAAATGAAGGACATAATCTGATGTTTATAGAGTGAAATCAAAATTTAAAGTACCCCCACGAGGGACGGTTAATTGAATGCAAGGACATTAATGAGGTCTTATTGGTGTTCATGCGATTTGAGGACGCGCAGTGAAAACATTATCCGAGGATTATTGAAATGTGAATATGAGCCAGTTTGAGTTTTTGGTGGATTTTCATTATTAAAGCTGCGTTTTTAAGTTCAGTGAGTATTTATTTCTTTTCATAGAAAAGTGGACTAGTTCCTGCACTAATTGTTCTCTAATGGAATATGTAGTAGATAATATCGACTAATGCATGGATAAAAATGAAAGGTCAACGATGGTCACCCGATGATATACAGTCAAACTTTCCTAAACGGACACTTCTAATAACCGGACAATTCTCATGAACGGACACTTGTATTTTCCCGAACGTTTTTCCACATATTTTGCTAGAAAAAGAACTTATGATAGACTGACACTCTCATAACCGGACACGGCCAGTACTTTTATACCCTTTCTGAACAAGCAAGTCTCTAATAAACGGACAGTTGCACAAATAAAATTCCAAATTCTTACTCTACAGAATGGTATTTCGAGCAAAAAGCTTTGAAATTACCGGAAAATCAGTATGTTGAGTAAAGCAAGATCGTAAAAGTTTGCCCAGCTATGCTTTTTGGCATCTCTGATCCCTTGCTTGTATTCGTGAGGGTTGAACGATACAGGTCTCCGTCCCCGTTGCGCTTGGCCCAGTTGAACAGCTGTTTTTCCTTTTTTCCGAGGCTTGCTACGATTTTCAACCACGAAGCATACTTGTTTTGCTTTATTACTTTGCACCACACCAACACTCGGATAATTTCAATAACTCTCGGTCTTCCTTCGTCGTCCCACTCAAAGGGTTGGGTTTAGGAGGAATGTCTACCGCCTCAATTGGCTCCTGTGAGCCAGAAAATGCTGGAAAGAAACCCACAAGGAAGATATGAGGATGATGACCAGTGCCGAGGAGAACGGTAGTTCCACTGACCGACGCCAGTATACTAATGCACCTAATACTGCAATCCATGCAGCGATCTTCTGCGAAGAGGTATACTGACCTTGCATCCAGACCTCTCAAGAGCCAGAAGCAATTGATTGATTGCTATGTTCCACAGTAAGAAAGATAAAATACCACCCTGTGGGGTGCCTCTAGAAACATACCTATATAAATACGTTGGGCCTATTGTTGTAATAATGCGCCTAGATGTCAATAGCGCATTCACTAGTATGCAGGTTGGCACGACATGAAGGCTCCGAAGTGCGTCGATAATCGCCCTAGGTGTCATGTTATTAAAGGCGCCCTCAATGTCTAGGAACAAGGCCATTGTGTAATCCTTTTGATGAATAGATAAAAATAAATAAATAACAGGCGCGACAATCCAGCATTGGACTAAGGATGTGTTAGTGACATCCTATTTCCAAGATCTTATCTGCTTTTTTATGAGGTAATGAGATCAGCATCACGCTCAGCAGTGTTATTTATCTCCAGATATGGGTACTCGTTTAACATCTGAGTGAGATCATAGTCTGTCAAAAGCTCGTGAGTTCGAAAAACACCATGATCCACGGTGAGATTCGAACTCATGACCCTGTGCACCGAAGGTGCGCGCACTAACCGCTAGACCAGCCAGACTAGGCACCTGGGCATCGATGGATTAGATGCCATCATTTTCCTAAATCTTGAAGTCTCAGATGACCCTTCGATACTTTCGCAAAAGCTTTGCCACGCATTGCGTTTGGACGCTCTTACCTCTTTTTTGGAGGAACTGAGATCCAATCCGACTGCGTCCTAGAAGCTTTAGCCTTATTGAAACTTCTCCTGCTCACTGATCTCAATTCATGACGGTTTTCTCATGGCAGGGCACGACTCAAATCGCTCCCTCAATAGACCCCGTAAAAGTATTTACCATATCATCGAGCTGTTGCTCGCTGTGGGGCAGATTCGGTAATGCTGGTAGCCCTTCGGGCAATACGAAATCTGGGCCAGTGGGTCTTTCTGCAATCCACAATATGAGGAACTGCATCAGGACGTTCAGCAAGGCTGAACTGTAAATAACGATGATCAGAAAAGGAGTGGTCTGACGACACCCTCCAGTTTTTGTTAAGAAATATGACATTCTCTGATGCTAGAGTGATGTCCAAGACTTCTTGCCTATTTATTGTTATAAAAGTCGGCTCACAGCCTACATTACATACGAAAAGATTGGTTCCCATTATATATTCGAAAAGCAGTTCGCCCGCTCATTGAATTTGAAGTCAGAGCTACTTTAAATGATATGCATTAGAGTCGCATCCTAGAATCATATCAGTTTCCGACGCCTTTGCTGCCGCTATGGCTTCTTTTAAATTAGAGGCAGCTAAGTAATCGGCATGTATGCCGATGCGAACCAGTATACCCTACCCCGTAGTTTCAAGCAGACTAAAACACAGTCACTGTCACTGAAGTTCGGTAGTAAGAAGCCTTGACGGTCTTCCTAACAGGAATGCAGGATCGTGGTCTATCTCGATCTGTAACGCAGAAAATTGTATAGTCAGGACACCTCAGACCCTTAGCGAGGCCATTTCTCACCCAGAGTTCCTGAACCAAAACAATATCTTCGTTTGTCTGTGATAAACGAAGAATAAGAGCAGCCGAAGCTGCTTTTGAGTGGTGAAGATTAATTTGGAGAAATCTTAGCACGAGGTTTCTCTATCAACCACGGTGACGACCGTCTCCTCATCCGTGTCGGAACCGAGAGGTAGTATCCAGAGCGGCCAAGTCCGAGCAGAGCGATAAGCGGTCATCATCCGCGACTTGATCTGTCGACTTTGACTCTGCGAGAGCCGGACCGTCTGCCGCGACCGTCCCTTCATCCCTTTAATGGGTGATGACAGCCACAGTTAGAGAGAGTCCAACTTCCTCCGTCATCGCTTTGATCATCCTCCACTGGTTGGTACCCAGCCCCTCATGCCTGCCTAGAAGTATAATGGCACTCGTGGCTTCGAAGTCAGGTAGAGCGTCGTTATGGTTCAGCGGGGTATGTCTTCCCGGTAGCAGGGCGCTCCTTTCAGTGGGTTGAGAGTGTAGGTAATATTACTGAACCACTCGACAATGGCCTCGTTATCACAGTCGGCGGATAAGAATCCGGGTTGCTCATAATGTCAATAATAGCGGTTTGCACCATAAGTAACTTGACACAATTATTCCGACCATCGCAGATGAAGCCACCAGTTAGTACGTACTCCTGCCCCGCTGGTGTATCCCAGAGTATGGTGACAGCTGATCTAGAACGGTCTCGTGTTGGGTCAACTGTCTGCGGATGGGTTTTTGCTCCGACCAATTGCTGCTTGAGGACCTGGATTTAATACCGTCATACATTTGAGGTTTAAGAAGTGGTAGCGGGCAAATAATTCTTAGGTAGACATTCTCAAATTATTATGCCCATTTTATTGTTTTTAACGCAAATAATGTTTCTTCTTTGTGATGCAATGCAAAAATTCACCGCTCCTTGGCTATGCAATACAAAGATTTATCGCTACTTGAACAACAAAAACTGTCATAACAGCAACTGTTTTTGCGAACGCCGCCATTAATGCAGGACATTGTAAAAGGCACCCATTGTTGCTGGCTGGCGTCTTTGGATGGAGGCAGGTGACAGTTGTGGATGAAGATGGAGCCAACGCCGGCTAGGTCTGCTTTCTGTGCGGGAAGCGTTTGCGGAAAAAGCAGGTTTATCAGTTTGAGCTGGAAAAAGGCGACCGAGATACCGCCCAGACAACAGGATCTTGGCAATCTTATGGTACACTCTAAAAAGTGAATTTAAATTTCCGCTGAAAATGCGGTAATTTTACACTTTTTCCCGCTTATAATCACATACAGAGTGCATTTTTCAACAATTTCTGTGTAAAATAAAAAAATTACACCAAAATCGGTGTGAAATGTATTTTTACGCTACACTTCTGTATAATTAAGATTTTCTGGTGCATTTTTACAACGTTTATGTGTATAATTCGGATTTGTGGTGTATTTTTACAACGTGCAGTTGAAGTTTTACTCATTTTTTGTAGCGTGCTCTCCAGTTGTCATACTTCAATCGGCTGGACTTAGCACAGTGTACCACATTTTTCCAAAAATTCTCTGCATTTAGAACTCATGTGTACACGCTCTGTGGCTCACTTGCTTGAGTCGCACTCTACGATGCTAGTAATCTAGAGGTCCCGAGATCGAATCTCGGCGTGGTCCAAAATTTCCGTACATGTGCGGATAGGAAATATTTAGTGCTTGCAACATTGCACTCCGAAATGATATGCAATGTAACGTTGACTCGAAATTATAAACGGCTGTGTTAAGGTACTGAGAAGAACAACAAGTGTACAGATCGCAAAAAAAAACGAGACCGAGGCTAATTTCGGGCGCGGCCGAAATTTGGATACCCTTCACTCCCCACGGGCTTCAAGTTTTTTCGGGCGTGGCTTGTGTTTAATCCTCCCCCTGCGTTCTTTTACTTCCGTTTTTACATAAGTTCCGTGGCGCCGATAAAACAATATTTGTGTGGGGTTTGGTTGCTTTGATAAAGACACATTAATTCAAGGTTTTGTGAAATTGGTACAAAAAATGTTTCTTAGAAGAACCAAAAAAGGGGGAGGCGAGTTGCATGGTAGTCCCATGACCCCATGGTCCGATTGATTCATTCTTACATATGTTTTGAGTCGTCAATAGAAACAAATTTGTGTGGAATTTGGTTGAAATTGGCGCACAAATAAAAAAGGTTTTCTTAGAAGAACCTAATTTGGGGAGTTAGGTTTGTATGGCAGCCCCATGATTCCATGGTCCAATTGATCCATTCTTACATGGGTTTTGTGTTGTCAATAAAGACACATTTGTGTGAAATTTGGTTGAAATAGGTGCACAAATCAAAAAGTTTTTCATAGAAGAACTTAATTTGGGAGGTTAGGTTTGTATGGCAGCCCCATGACTCCATGGTCCGATTTGATCCATTCTTATATATCTTTTGTGTTATCAATAGAAACACATTTGTGTGCAATTTCGTTGAAATTTGTGCACAAATAAAAAAGTTTTTCTTAGAAGAACTTAATTTGGGGGATTAGGTTTGTATGGCACCCCCATGACCCCATGGTCCGATTTGATCCATTCTTACATATCTTTTGTGTCATCAACAGAAACACATTTGTGTGCAATTTCGTTGAAATTTGTGCACAAATAAAAAAGTTTTTCTTAGAAGAAGTTAATTTGGGGGATTAGGTTTGTATGGCACCCCCATGACCCCATGGTCCGATTTGATCTATTCTTACATATCTTTTGTGTTATCAATAGGAACGCATTTGTGTGAAATTTGGTTGAAATTGGTGCACAAATAAAAAAGTTTTTCTTAGAAGAACCTGATTTGGGGGGTTAGGTTTGTATGGCAGCCCCACGACCCCATGGTCCGATTTTAGCGATTCAAACATACAAACTGCCTGCAACCAAAAGAAGCATGTGTGCAAAATTTCAGCTCGATAGCTTTTAAACTGGCCGAGTAAAACGCGTAGCAACAGACGGACAGACGGACAGACAGACAGACGGACATCGCCCAATCGACTCAGCTCGTCACGCTGATCATATATATACATATTTTATATGGTCGGAGATGCTTCCTTCTATGCGTTACAAACTTCATGACAAAGTTAATATACCCTTTACTCTACGAGTGAAGGGTATAAAAAGAACAATTTGCAACCTCCCATGTATGTATACGAAAAACTGATCAGCAAAACTCGACCGATACTTGTTTATATTTTATATATCCTTAAATAGTTTTATTGATAACTATATTATTTGAAAAGGTTCGCCACTTAAATCTTTACAACGAAAAAAGAGTGAAACCGCATTATATTCCTATTATTACGGAGTGTTTTTACACATAGCACGGTGTAAATTTGCTTATATATTAGAGTACTTTTTTACACATTTTTTATGTAAAATTACACTTGATTTGCAAATTTAGATTGCAGAGTAATTTCACTATTATAATAGAAGGAAACAAAGTTTCCTTCTATTATAAGAGTAAAAATTTAATAGAGTGTAGGTAAGCTGGAAAAACTGCAACATCGTTACAATATTCCACCACCATACGGTAGAAAAGTTGGCAGAGTTGCTCAAGTCCAGCAATATCCATTCTGTTCTCGCTGTCACAGTTCTTCACATTGAGATTTTCCCCTCATTCGCGTTCGTTTACCCAGGAATGCAATATCTACACTCGAAAAAATTTTACTCCAATAATAGGAGGAAACTTTTTTTCCTTCTATTATAGTAGTAAATTTACACCACGATATAGTTCAGTAATATCGTGTCGATTTAGTACCAATCCGTGAAAAAAATACAGAAGTTTTTTTCTCACTCTTTCTTTATGTATTATGGGGCGCTGATTCCGATTATGAACTTTGCACCCTAAGAAAAGTGCCGCAACCTTTAAAAAAGGGGGGAAAGGGGGCATTTTTTCGGTTTTTTGCGATTATTTCAAAAACGGTAAGAGATACAGAAAAATGGTCTGAGGACGAAAAAAACTACATAAAAATATCTTTGCAATGATAGATAACACATTGGAGTTTAATTGAATATTTCGGCGTTAGAATAGAACATAAATTAGAATATTTTCATTTTAAACCTCTTTTAAAAGCTCCATAACTTTTGAAACAACGCCATTTCATCCGTATAATTTTATATAAGTACTCACAACAAGTTTAAGATAATTTTAACGTAAACATTGAGTCGCTCCGGTCAAGGACCTCCATTATCCCCCCATTTAAATTTTCAAAACTGCATATCCATAACTCCCCCCAAAATTGGAGCAGAGTGCTAAATTTTGGTTTGTTGCGATTGGAGGTCATAGTCACCCCACTCACCAAAAATCAGCTCATTCGGATAAAAACTAAGGGTATCTCCCATACAAAGTGACCCATCAAGAGTTTGTTCTACGTACTACAACGTTCTACTCATTTTATAAACTGTAGAACAAAGTTGTCATGGGTCACTTTGTATGGGAGGTACCCTTAGTTTTTATCCAAATGAGCTGATTTTTGGTGCGTGGGGTGACTATGACCTCCAATCGCAACAAACCAAAATTTAGCACTCTGATCCAATTTGGGGGGAGTTATGGACATGCCGTTTTGACAAATTTAAATGGGGGGGTAATGGGGGTCCTTGACCGGAGTGACTAAGCGTTTACGTTAAATATATCTTCAACTTGCTGTTAATACTTGTACAAAATTTTACGGCTGAACTAACATTCTTTGAAAAGTTATGGAGCTTTTAAAAAAGGTCTAAAATGAAAATATTCTAACTATGTTCTATTCTAACGCCGAAATATGCAATTAAACTCTAATGTGTTATATATCATTGCAAAGATAATTTCATGTAGTTTTTTTCGTCCTCAGACCATTTTTCTGTATTTCTTACCGTTTTTGAAATAATCGCAAAAAAACGAAAAAATGCCCCCCTTTACCCCTTTTTTAAAGGTTGCGGCACGTTTTTTAGGGTGCAAAGTTGATATTCGGAATCAGCGCCCCAAAATACATATAATAAAATTGAGAAATAAACTTCTGTATTTTTTTCCTGACGAAAATACGATATTATTGGACTAATATGAACGCGAGTAATTTTACATTTTACGGTGTAAATATTTACTACAAAATTGGTGTAAATCTACACCACAGATATAAGCAAATTTGCACTGGAAAAAATGTAAATTTACACCATCAAATATGTAAATTTAGATCAGGGTTTATAATAATATTTACGGCAGCTGGTTCTTTGATGTAAATCGTCCTGGAGCTACCCGTTATTTTAACTGCCAAGAGCTGCCACACCCCCTTCCGTTCAAAAGCAAAAAAACGCTACAACAACAATAATATGATGCTCACACGAACGCACTTCGTACCGAACAGACTAACTGCACACAGAACAAGCCACTTGTGAGATACAGGAAAATGAATTGTAACATACTCAGTTTTACACAAATTTAGGTGTAATTTTTTACGCCAAAATCGTAATATTACATGAAAATTTCCTTAAAATTACATATTGTTCACACTGAAAATGTAAAATTACACCAAAATATAGTAATATTAAAAAATCTGTGTAATATTACACTATTTTGTGGGTTTACTAGCAATTTTGTTGAAAAATAAACGTTTACTGTAATTTTGCGAGAAAAAAGGTGTAAAATTCAACGAGTTTTCGATGTAAAATTCAACCTTGTTTTTACAGTGTACCCTTGGTGTAGAGAACAAAGGGACACCAAACAGCACAAACTCAACCCAAAATACCCGCCCTGAACTAAAGGCTCCACGGTCTCCGTGCAGGTATGCGAACCTTTCCTTCGAAATTCACAAGTTCATTTATGTCGCAGCGTTGATTCGTGCAATTTTCTATTCTTTAAAAATATTTTACATAAGTGTAAAAAAAAGTTGCTTATTGAAGAAAAAGTGCAAGTCATATTTTCACGAAAAAAGGTGTTCTCGATCCCGAAAAAAAAATTGCGTTGGTAAAACTCTGAAATGGTGAAAACGTGGGAACCAAAAATTATTCACGAACCCGTCGCCACTAGAAATGTGTATCGCAGTTTTTGAATGGATTCGCAGAGCACGGTCTAAATCAATTTTACAAAATGTTATACCTTTGTGAAATATTCTCATAAACGGACACTTCCAATAAGCGGACAAAATCGCATTCCCAAATACTGTCCGCTTATGGGAAGTTCGACTGTACTTACAACCATCCCCGTATATTCACTAGGATTTAACTACACACAGTCCGTTGTTGAAAACTTACCTGGAAAGACAATACAAAAATTAAATTAATATTAATTATTTGATATTTATCGAGATAATTTAAAAAATGTTGACTTTCAACAGAGATATTTTGACTGAACAGATTTAGATTTTACAACGAATGGATGATAATCGCAACGAATTGACGGAGCGAGGTTGCGCGGACGACCGAGAGCTCGCTGGGAGAACTCCGTAAATGAAGACGCCCACAAGCTGTTGGGCTTCCGAAACTGGAGGACAAGGTCACGTAACCGAGACAATTGGAGGTGAACGATTTAAGCGGCCAAAGCCCGACGTCGGGCTATCGTGCCACATTGATGATGAGATTTCGATTTTCGGCGGTCCTGACAAAACAAACGGTGTTCCAAAGAAGACGGGCCCTACCAACTAAGGGGCTATGTATCAGCCCAAAATGCGAAACAGGCTTTGCAGGTTTGATGCGGATTAAAGTGATATCAATTCTTTTTTGCAGTTTATATTTTTTTCCTTTGGCGGAAACCTTTGCAACTAGTTGGCTTTGTGGGATAAATTATACCGCAAAGACTCAAAAAACTTCATAGTCAGTAACAACTCCAAACTCCAAAGATTGCCAAAAAATACCCAAAAACCTTTAAAGAAAAAAAAAAAAAGAATTTGGTTACGTTCTTATCTCACGGTCGCATTTAGCAAACTTAATTTTGTTGAGGATGGTAGGTATAGTACTTTTCTTAACGAATGTTTTTTAGAAAAGTTTCAGTCTGCGTGAACAATTACGAAATGTAAAAGGCGACAGTGTAAAGGTACAAAAAACACTATCAACTGCCACAAACGAGCGAAAACGAAATAGAGTAATTAAAGTCCACCTCATGCTCGATTATACAAAACTTTTTCAACTTTCTTATGCAAGTAATTAGCTAACAAGCGAACTTGTTAATAGAGTCTCTTTGGGGTGTGTTTAAACGAGAGTAAAACCGTAGAGAGTGCGATTTTTCTGGTCTCGTTTTCAAAACGACTATACACGACTACACTGCTATTCATTCTCTTTATTGAGCTGCTTTCTTTATAAATTTCTCCTATCAAGAAAAAACAGTATTTTACAAGAGTAAAAGAAGGATATCATATCCTCATGGAATAGAGTCGTTTTTATCTCGTTTTTCACCCAGTAACGATATGATGGTGGTCGTCGACATCGACACTGATCTAGACACTCTAACTACGAGTGTATACCTTTCACCGAATCTAAATCGGCGCGCAAAGCGAGTCATAGCCTGCGTGCGAGAACAATGTCTCCTACATTTCTTTAACCCATCTGTCGGCACAAAGGTCTGGCCAGACCTTTGGCACTATATTTTGGTCAGAAAAGTATAGAAGATGAAATCGCAGCGCCTTCATATTTCATGATATCCTACAATAATATGTTTAGAAGCATTTTGCAAAAATTTGCAAAAATCGGTTGAAGTTTTGATTATGTTTTTGATGATTTTCAATTTATAGTGCTTTTCGATACCCAATAGGTCTGGCCAGACCTATAGTTTTTCCCCCATTCTTCTCTTGATGTA
Source organism: Microchrysa polita (assembly GCA_949715475.1). Lineage (NCBI taxonomy): Eukaryota > Metazoa > Arthropoda > Insecta > Diptera > Stratiomyidae > Microchrysa > Microchrysa polita. The sequence continues at coordinate 123,070,173 of OX454415.1, read as the reverse complement.
AAAAGTGCAAATATGAAATGCTGTTAAAATTCTCCTATTTATAATGTAACAATGTCATTAAAATTAAATTTGTACTATAAACGATAAAAATTTCTCAGATTTTTCTTTGAAAAGCCGTGAAGTTCGGGAAATAAGTATGCCTAATTTCATCACGTTTTATAACATCACCTCATCAACTGAGATTTGATTCAAAAAATTCAAACCAGTTTTATTTCCTTTGTAATAGTTAGGACTAAGTATGAGAGACTTATGAACGTCTGTCTAAATAGATTTGATCAAGAAATTTACGAAAAATTTAGAATGAAATGATTTTCGCGCTTGAAAATTCCCTATTTCTTTCCACCTGCTTCCCTAAATCTGAAGGTAATATCGAGGTAAAATCTACTAACAAAGCGCTAAATATTTGCCCAAAGATATTGGTATTGAAAAATGCGTACAAACTTTCTACTAGATATTCGCCATGACAATAGGGAAGCAAAAAGAGATGTAAATAAGGGCAAAACATGTTTATAATAATACCACCTCAAAATATGTCCACTTAAAAACGTTACTAGTGTATCTACAAATATGATTTTAATACTTTTATTGTTTAAAAATAGCAGTAAAGAATTGATAGAATGATTCTATCGATAAAAATTTTTCCTTTTCCAAAAAATAAAATTTTTTTCTCAGTAGGTCCAGCCAGACCTATTGGGTATAGAATATGCTATGCTATATGCTTCCTCAGCTTGGGGAACCTGTGCCGAATCACACAAAAAGAACATTCAAATCAAGCAGAACAAAATCTTGAAATTGATGCTCAACTTACCTCGTTTCTATTCAACAGCAAGACTACATTCAATTAGTCAAATTCGAAACATTCGGTCTAAAATAACCCACAACCTCATCAATTTTCATTTATCCTGTGCTAAGGCAACAAATCCTCTATTAAAAAACTTATAATAGTACATTCAACCATGTCTTGGTTATATAGATTTTAAGACACTTTATAGATATTTAAGTATCTAGTTTAAGTTAAATTTAATTTATAGTTAAGGTTTTAATTCACTACTAGAATGAGAGGTTTTTCACGCCGTTTCCCTCTTACTTAACCCTCCTTTAGATATCTATCATAACTATTACTGTTTGTAACTGCCCTAACTATTTTGAAGGTTGTAAGAGTTTGAACTCAATCACTTACTGTTAATATAAATTTTGTTATTATGTATAAACTTAAGATAATTTTGGCGAAATAAAATGAAATGAATATGCATATTGTAGTAGGTGCCGACAGAAGGGTTAAGTCTGCTTCTCGTGTATTATATTCGTGAGAACGAAGTACATAAAAAAAATATTCACTAGGATAAAAGCAAAGCCTGTGTCCCGCGGGGAAAGTATGTGTATTCGAAACGAAGTACCAGAAGAGAAGTTTTTAAATTTCCCTGAAAGTGGAAATTTGACGATACGACACGATATAGAGATGAGAGACGATGACGATGTTTGTATAAAAGAGGATAAGGACTTTGAGAAGCTCGGGTGCTTCAATGAATGAAGTTATCGAGCGAATGTCCTTTTAGTGTATCATCCACACAAAATATTCCGCCCGTCTCTATTACAAACACATTTTCAACAACAACAAAAAGCTATTTGCATTCGCTGATTCTGATGCAAAAAGAAAGAAACCACTCGCCTTTTCAAGCCTTTTTTAGAACCACATAGTACCTAACATTTACGAGTCGCTTCCGTTTCTATATGATGTCTTCTAAGAATTGGTCGTTTTACAAGAGTGTTCCCTTGATGAATACCGACTACCGCATATAGACCGAGCCCGAACGGGCCTTGGTATCTCGTATTTCTTGTCGTCGCCTTTCCTCGTAATTAACTATGAAACGAGCAATAATTCAAGTTGAAAATAAGCTTTTATACAAAGTCGACTGCAAAAAAGATGTTCAATGCAAGGACGACGGAATGGGAATTGGTGCCATAGTGTATGCAAGAAGTGCATATAATATGAAACCAACAAACGTGCAACGCGGTATATGGTTGAAGCTAAATCCATTAGGGAGAAAAGGTGTGCAATTCCGCTTGATGCCTTTTATATGCCAAATGAAGTTCTATATAGGACACACCAGTGGCGGAACCACGGGAGGCGCTAAGGGAGGACAGGGAAAATTTAAAAATTAAGAAGATCAAAACGGCAAACAAAAGTCGAAACGGAAACTAAGAAACCATTTCGGCCTAACCGTTATTTATGGAGCGACGATCACAGGTATTCCCGATACACACGGTTTCGCTTTGGCATTTATGAGTTCCACCAAATCCGTGAAAATCAAGAACGCGACAAAGTGTGATTACATTGTTTCGTTTTTCTGGATAATAGCACTATCGCCCAAGTTACGGCAGTAGCCTCAAGTGTCCAGTAATTATTGATGGTCATAGCCCCCTCCAGGAGACGATCCTTGTTGCGCCACTGGGACACACGTAACTGGTATGTGCATATTTGTCGTTTTTGTCGCCTGGACTTTATTGTGTGAGGCGCTATTTCTGCCAAATGCCACTTTTCTTTAGCCTTTAGACTTGATTTCCTTAGAACAATGTTTCCTGGCTTTTATGCGACAACATTAAATGGGAACAGCAACATGTTGGTGGTAATTCACATGAATGTAATGCAATAAGAAGGATAGAATATTGTGACCAGAAAACTTTATGGAACACTTCCGTTGCCAGAAATCACATTCAAACATATGAGTAAAGGGAACAATAAATTTCAGCTGATAGGAGTGTTAAGTATGTATTTTGCTGTATACAGAAGGGGTATTCATGAGGACGCTTGCCTTCGGAAAATTCTTTTCATGTCTTTGTATGAAAAGACCTAATTTCATACGCGCTAAAGTGTCTCTGAACACAACAGAAACTGACAGATAAAAGAAAATGCTTTTCAAAACACTTCTTTCGATGATGCATACATTAATTGGAACTGTGAATTTCCGTTTTACCTATATATGAGCAACTGTCCAATAACGTTGGTTAATGGCAATGGCGGTCCCTCCGTGAACACGGTCGAGTGGAAGACCTTTGGATGCTAGTTCTGACCCGAAAGTCAAAGGAATCAAATATTTGGGAAAGCTCATAAGTCAGTGAATATTAAACTAAAAAAACTTCCAGGCCCAAGTGTTAGCCCGTCACTGTCTGGTATTTTTATCAAGATAATTTTCGCAGTCGGTCACTGATAATTATCAGAATTTTTTATTGAACAGAAGGTTATAGTTATATATCATCAAAATGTCTCGACTTATGAGGTTTTAGCACAAAAATAAGACTATAGGCAAACTAGCAAATTTAAAATAAACCAACTAATTAATACGCCAGTAAAACTTTACAAAAAAGGCCTAACCTCGGAATAAATGGAATACTACCGTTCTTTCGCTTATCTGTTTTAGAGTATTACTGGCTCAATTCTGGTTTGATACCATGGGGACCCTGTGCTAATTTTTTGGCGAGCGAAAAAGAGCCATTTTCAACAATATTTTTAAAATATTTTTCTTCGATAAAAACTGTTTTGTGCATTTTGAAAGTAGATAGAATTTCCAATCCAATGATATCCTAACCAATTTTTTAGGACAAATATTGACGGAATTACAGGTTTTTAAAAATAGGATATTTTTCACCATAAATTGCGAATTTCAAGTAAATGTCGTTTCGGCAAACAACATAAGCTTAGAATTCGCCTTTTTTTGTGGAAAATGCCTTATTTTTGAAAACCTGTATCTCCGTCAATAGTGGACCTACAAAAGTGGCTAGGATATCATTGGATTAAAAATGTTGTCTACTTTCAAAATGCCGATCATCGTTTTTCTCCAAGATAAAAAAAAAATATTGTTGGAAAAGTAAAATAAAGAGCGAAAATATAGCCCTTTTTCGCCCGCTAAAAAGTTAGCACTGGGTCCTCAGGGCTGCAAATCTGGATTTATATAGCCAGTAATACTCTAAAATAGATAAGCGAAAGAACAGCGATCTTGCATTTATTCCCAGGTTAATGTCGATTTTGACTGACCTATAGGGTTACTCAAACACATAATACTAGGGACAAAATGCATCAAAATAGGGGTATACAAAATTTTGAACCGATTTTCAGTGGTTAGTAAAATATTTGGATTTTTTCCAAGGAAAATCACGGATTTTGACATTTGAAATAAAACAGCCCAAAAATTACTTGGTGAATTTATTGAACCTTTTGTTTCTTTTTTAGTGATATAAAATTATGCAAATCGTTCTGATCGGCCTGCATCCTAACATGGTTTTAAGCAAGCTTAATCATAATTTACACTACTCCGGTGATCGTAGCTCTCAAAACCAGAAACAATCTAGTCTACGAAAAAATACAAGAAATTCAATACTTCAATGTTTAATTTTCCCAGCGTTTCATAATAATAAATGATGGACTTGATCATAAAAAAGCAATTAAATTTTGGGAAAAGAAACGCCCTAGCCAAAAGCTCACCTTAGCTTTAATTTGTCAAACATATTGCAAGGCACGAACATTGATTCACTGTGTTCCGTATTATAACTAAATCACTCACACAAAAAGAACACAAGATTACACTCCACTATTTCCAGAAAGAAAGAGAACACCATAAATCAGACAGAAACAAGTCAGGGTTTATGGAGCTTCCGAATTTGGCAGCTGAGTATTCATGTCGTCTCTAATATTAAAGAAGTAACTATGTGGATAATCGTTGTATCGCGATAGAGTGGAATATACTACCAGTGTAACCACTCTCCAAAACCCCTTCCCGAAATATTTTTCAGCGTTTGCCTCTCCTCTGGTGGCGGGCCAAAACCAAATTGAATGGTGGTTAAATTAAATAGTTTATAAAAAAGTGGATTTGGCATTACTTTGTCTAACAGGCACACCCTTCGCTTACTACGCGAAAAGGGTATATTAACTTTGTCATGAAGTTTGTAACACATTGAAGGAAGCATCTTCGACCATATAAAATATGTATATACAGGGTGTCCCGCATTAGGTGGTCAATACTGTAAGGGTTGATATCACAACTTGTTTCAGCAAGAAAATTACCAATACAATCGGAATTTTTTTTGCCGTTACCTTGTTATCGCTCTTTTTGTGAAAGTCGCCGAAAATCGTTACTTCTCATGCAAAATCCTAATTTGCAGCCCTCCTGATGACTTAATCTAAGAACTGATTTCAGTTTTAGAAAGTAAATAAAATTTCACAAAAACAAAAGTTTTTCCTGTTGCCAACATTTTCGCCACTTTCAAGATACAGTTACTCAAACTTAATAGAAATTTTAAAATAGATTTTTCATCGAAAATTCAAACAGTAATTGCATAACGGTGCTTTATACGTAAAATTCTGCAAAGTTGATAAAAGTTGCTTCAACATGTTGGCTTTCCAACAGTAAATCAATTTTTATATTTACATTGCAGAATTTAAGGGAAACACGCATTGAATGGTAAAAATCAAGTCTTCAGTGGAATCGATAACACTTTTCCGTTTATTCGAAAAAAGACAAACAAAGACCATTATAATTCGGGATAGAATCTCGCTACATTGTTTTAATCAGAACTGTAAGATATTTTGTACATTGTTTGACAAATGCAACGGTACTTATAACAGTTAAAATTTAATATTTGCTATTTATGGCAGATAGACGGGTGCCTCGCTCATAATGCGAGATCTATCAAAGAATATTTGGAATACGAATTTTCCGGAAAGTAGATTGGCAGATTTGGAACAGTTCCGTGGACTGCGAGAAGTCCCGTCCTCACTTCCCTAGGTTTTTATTTATGGGGTAACTTAAAAAACAATGTCTATTCCGAGCCGATGACCTCCCGGGAACAGCTGCTGCAGCGAATTAAGGATGCTTGTCACAACATACAGAAAACCCTTCCCGAAATCCTTCCGGACGTTTCTTCCATGCGCCGAAGGTGTCGAGCCTGCATACAAAATGGAGGAGGCCAATTCCAGCAGTATTACTTCAATTCATCAAACCGACCCATCTATCATTAGTTAATATTTTTAGTTTATTGGTTATTTCTCATATTCAAAACTTTATTTTCATTTTGAATTAACAAATTTTTAAAATTGCGATAGTAAAATATAAAAAATAAATTTATAAAATTTCAGTTTAAATAATCCGATAAGAAAATAATTACCTTGTCTTTTTACATCCAATATGTGTAATTCCTAAATCCCGCAATGTAAATATGAAAAGGGATATACCGTTGGAAAGCCAACATGTTGAAGCAACTTTTGTCAACTTTGCAGAGTTGTACGTATAGAGCACCGTTATGAAATTACTGTTTGAATTTTCGATGAAAAATCTATTTTAAAATATTTATTAAGTTTGAGTAACTGTATCTTGAAAGTCGCGATAATGTTGACAACAGGAAAAACTTCAGTTTTTGTGAAATTTTATGTAGTTTCTGAAACTGAAATCAAATCTTGACTTAAGTCATCAGGATTGCTGCAAATTAGGATTTTGCACGACAAGTCACGATTTTCGATGACTTTCACAGATAGAGCGATTAGAAGGTAACGGTAAAAAAAAATCCGATTGTATTGGCAATTTTCGTGCTGAAACAAGTTGCGCTATCAACCCTTACAGTATTGACCACCTAATGCGGGACACCCTGTATATGATCAGCGTGACAAGCTGAGTCGATTGGACAATGTCCGTCTGTCTGTCTGTTGCGACGCGTTTTGCTCGGCCAGTTTAGAAGCTATGGAGCTGAAATTTTGCACACATGCTTCTTTTTGTTGCAGGCAGTTTGCATGTTTGAATCGGTAAAATCCGACAAGGGGGTCATGGGGCTGCCATACAAACCTACCTCCACAAAATTAGGTTCTTCTTAGAAAAACTTTTTTTTTATGCACCAATTTCAATCAAATTTCACAAAAATCTGTTTTCATTGCTGACACACAACATAGTAAAAATCAACTGCCATACAAACCTATTCCCCCAAATTAGGTTCTTTTAAGAAAAACTTGTTTTCCTCATCGATTGCAACTTAATTTGGTGCAAATGTGTTTCTAATCATTCCACAAAACATATGTACAAATGGACCAAATCGGACCATGGGGTAATAGGGCTGTCATACAAACCTAGCTCCCATAATTCAGTTCTTCTAAGAATTTTTTTTATTTATACACCAATTTCCACCAAACTTCAAACAAATGTGTTTCTATTGATGACACAAAACATATGTATGAATAGATTGAGTCGGACCATGTGGTCAGGGGGCTATCATACAAACCTATCCCCGCAAATCAAATTTTTCTAAGAAAACGTTTTTATTTGCACACAAATTTCAACCAAACCTCATGGAAATGTATTTTTATTGATGTAACAAAACATATCCAATAATGAATTAAATCGGACCATTGGGGTCATGGGGCTGGCATATAAACCCAACACCCAAATTAGGTTCTTTAAAGAAATTTTTTTTTATTTGTCCACCAATTTCAACCAAATCTCATAGAAATATCTTTTAATTGATGGCACAAACATACGTAAAAATTGGTGGAAAGGCCATGCGTTCATAGGGCTGCCCCCCTTTTTGGTTCTTCTAAGAAACCCATGTCCCCCGCTTCCCCATTATAAATCTTCGCCACGGCACTTATGTGGAAATTCAAGGAAAAGCATGGAAGCGGGGAGAATTGAACACAAGTCATAGGAATGCCCGAAAAAACTTTTAGCCCGAGGGGCGAAGGGTATCCAAATTTCGGCCGCGCCCGAAATTAGCCTCGGTCTCGTTTTTAATCAAATAGCCTTCAGGATGAAAGGATTTTGCTTAGACCTTTTCAAAGTGTGAGTCTGCCTCTCTGGGCAATAACGAAAGTTATTTTGAAGGATATTTAAGTGATTGAGTAGGCAAACACAACGCTGAACGAAGTTTGGGCGGAAGGCCTTGTTGTGTAGTGCATGAGGTCAAAAATGTTGTACTTTTCTCAATGCTGTACAGCAGGTCTAAATGCTGTACTTCACAGCAAAATGCTGTACGCCTGGTCACCTAACGTATACAAGTTTCCATGGAAATATTGGTTGTTTACGATTGAGTGAGTTGATTGGTTAACCAATCAGCCATTAGCTCGCTCAACGATAGTCGTTAAATTGCGTTTAACTTGTTTACAATTGAGCTTGCTGATTGGTTAAACAATTCTAAACTGTAGTTAACTTCCATGGAAACCTTGATTCTTTAAGATTGCGGGTGTTCTATTTACATATTTCAACGCTCACTGGAATTTTAACAAAACCATCGTTACTGACAGCCCGGAAGTAGAATTTTTAGATTAGATTTTGTACCTATCATGCAATAAATATCTGAAGCTATCTAAAAATGTGCAAGGAAATCATGTGCTGGTAAAATGATTTCGGCAATTTCGAATCACAAATTTTTTTAAACTATAGATAATTGTGTTAAATCTGATTATTGTATTAAATCAGTGGTGTCTCTCTGAAGTAGGACAACTGAAACTTGCGCAAAATCAAAATTAATGTTGCACAATTTTCCCACTATTATTGATATTGACCTTAAGAGCTTCAGTTAATTTGGAATTAAGTGCTTCGGGGCCTTAGCCTAATTAGGCGAGATAACGAGCCTCTCTAAAGGATTTAAGCTGCATAGAACAATAAACCACTAAGAAGCTTGGGGCCGGTTTGCAACTACATAGTTTGAAGTTGTATAGTGATGTTCAGTAACCGAAAAAGGATTCAAATAAATTCCGTGAAGTCCTTTGGCAATTACAGAGATTTGATCACGGATAGGATACCAATTCCTGATTGACTTTCCGACCAACGTCAACCTTTTTGCCACAACCACTGCCGAAATATTTTTCTTGAGTACGCCGTTGAATAGGTCCTACTGAATACTTACTATCCGAATTATCATCCTTCGAATGACAACCAATCTTGACCATTCGTCGTGTTTTGAGGCAAATGATCTTCTGATCACTATGTCCCACGTGAATTGAAAATACCTCTATAGGACTTTTGGTAAGCTCCTCAGAACAAATCTTGTGTGTCCGGAAACTGCCGCATAAACGCACCGGATTGTGATTCCTCATCTGATTTCCAGCAAAAAAGTTGTACAAAACATACCCCCTTAGCTTAAGAAAACTAGGGTTAATTTTAGCTCGATTTCAATTCAATTCAAGCTGCCCCTAAAGATCTGCAATTTGGTAAAATTTACTCAAATTATATTAAAATCGATCCAAAAATTAACCCTAGTTTTCTGCGCTTAAGGCATCAAAACTGTTAGAAATAACGAGACTAGAATAAAATGATGTAAGAAAGAAATAATCGTTAGACTATGCGCCAATTTCTAAAAGAATCGTACGAGCACCTCACCTGGGCAGAAGTTGAAGAAAATTGAGATGGAAAAACATATTGTTTTTGGGTCAAATCACAAAAAATTGACTTTTAAGTTCTGTAAAAACCAAACCTCTTATCTGATTTTAGTGCCGTTAGTTTTATTTCTTAGGTAAATTATATAATGAAAAATATATATAAAGAAAAAGCTTTCAGAAAATGGTGTGCGTCTTGTCTATACGATAAGACTAACCATACTAGATAAGATGTACGAGTAGCCTGCCCTTAGTCAATTGCAGCGATGTTATTCACCGTCATCTCGAGATAAATACGCTTGTTGCTTTTTCATTTGACACATCTAGGTGTTCATCGATCTGCCTCTGGCTTTGGGTTCATCAAGTGAAATTTCCATTGATATCCTCCTCTTTGGGGGGCTCTCAGTCGGGCGTTTTACCGTATTAACAGGCTTCAAGCTCATACTCATGGGCACTATGCTGTATACCCAGCTCTTTTTAAGCGCTGGAAAATGTTCCATCTCTTTTCTCTCGAGTAGGTATATCAGAGACTATATGACATCAATGATGATATGATTATGATCGATAGTATGCGAATATGAAACGATGAAACCCTGCAGGTACACAAATTCAACCATATCCTCGTAACTAACTCTGATTTTTTTTTCAGAATATTCTGCACCATATTCGGGTACATATAAATGCATTAAGGCCTTCACACATACCGCGGTTAAATGTATCGAACCTGTAGTAGTATATTCGAGGAAAATCCCACATTGAAAACTCTAGCGAAATAATACATCTGATAGCGCATTCGCCATTGCTGCGCTAGCTGTATTTATGTCTGATTGAAACGTGTTCAGGAAATGTGTTAGGCATGAGTGGACATTATCGAGAGCGTCCCGAATCGAAAATATTCGGCAACTGTACATGGACAATGTAATATTGTCACTGTAATATTCTGAGCACACATTTTGCGGCCTGTGTATCGAACTATACTATGAAACCCATCCTGTAACGTTTCCGGACTGCGGTACCGAAAAAGTCTCAATAATTCCAATTGATTTGGTCCATCGAATATCCAACTACATTAAGTGTTATATGTGAATTGTAAACGCCTGGGAATGGGATGAAATTTTTCATCTGGTATCGTTGGAGTCTTGTCTGATGTATTCTTAATTCTTAGCAAAGGACATGCAGACTGTAACTCCCAAAAATGTATAGATAAGACGTGCACCAGCCGCGTGAACTATTCTGACTACACGACTACGACACCTGCTATCAACGAGTAAAATATGTAAGACCAAATATTTTTCGCAAATACATACAGTCGCCTCTCGTTAATTCGAACCTCGGTAATACGAATTTTTCGATAATCCGAACTAGTTAACCTGTCCCTACGATAAATCGAAAAAAAGAGCCAAGTTTGTATGAAGTTATATACACTCGATAAAGCGAAATGATTTCGTTCAACTGAGTGATCGCTATCATTTTATAATTCGAAATTTGCATTTAGAAACTCTTTATAATTCGATTTTTTCCTGAAATGTTTCTGTTTCTGTCTTTTTACGGCTAATTGTGAAAAGATTACACATTTTCTTCAGTTTATTGTTAACTTTCAAGTGAAAATGATTTCGAATATCCGTGCATATCCGTAGATGTGAAAAGACAAATTATCGCGTCAGTGGAAAATAGTGATTACGCAAAAGAATGCGATAAGGTATGCTATTTTCTCATTAAATTTAGTGTATCTCCAGTCGATCACAAAATACGGACAAGAATTGTTTCGATATTTTTTCATAAATTAACTTTAGTTGGACTATTTAATCCCATGATACGTTTAGGATCTATACCTAGTGCTGAAAAATAGTTTTCGCTTTATGTTGGAACAAAATTTAATCACAGGTGAAAGCACACTATTGAAGGAAAGCCTTCAAAATGGTTGAGGCAGTGTCGCGAAAAAATTTTCCGGTTGGAGGAGCTTTGCTGAATTGTGAAATAAATTATTTTATTTACATAGTCCCTTTTTTCGATAATTCGAACACTCAATAATTCGAAATTTTTTCGTTGTCCCTTGGACTTCGAATTATCAAGAGTCGACTGTATATATAAATGAAAAATTCACCGCCGCCGAGAATGTCACTCTAGTTCCATTTTTCAAATTGGATTCTAATCAATAATAATCATTATACATGATGGTCACGTACAAACGCGTATAATGTCGTCCAAAAAATGCATCTGAACTGAACGGAGTAAATGTGGAAAATATCTTGGAAATTGATACAAAAATGATCGATCGAAAATTCAACCCTCGCACAAAACTCTTTTCACAACAACGTCCATGCCATGATGATGCTGAGCTGATGATGATGATGCAACGCTGGATTAGCCCTTAGCCGTGCAAGCCAGAATGCTGCTTGTGTATGGAATTATTAATACAAGCCCAAAACGTATACAAACGTTGTGTTTTTCATCCCCCAAAAGTCCAGCACCGTGGCGTTCCGCACCACAATGTGGCCGGACATGTAAGGAAGGATACTATAGAGCCAGAGAATAGTGTACTGTACCGTGACTCCATATGACCATAACCTGATGTGACTCTATTCGTATAGTGAACGCTCCATCGAATAGCATTATCCCGGTATTGCCTTTGAGCGGAATAGATTTGAGGTATGGAACGAAGGAGCGACGGACGACAGTTCGACATGTCGTGGTCCAGCAAAGGTACTAGGTACGTACCAACCATACCTGTGTGTCTACCAATGGCCGGTCGTTGTGTTGCAACCCTCTGCTGCTTGACCGTTTGAATTTTTTCGCATGCTCTTTGCTACGTTTATTTTTTTTCGGCGTGATTCTACTTTGGCGCTCGGGGACTTTGATTTATGCCTTTTTAATTGACATTGAAATATTGTTCGGTCTGAGAAGATGTCATTTGTATTCATTTTGAAATCATAATGTCGGGGATAAAAGATGATGGCATAGAGTAACGAGACGCCGACGGCTGTGAAGATGATAATGATAACGAGAGCGGACAGAATGTGGATCTAGCCTAGTCCTTTGTTGGTACACAGGTGGAATATGTGGTTGTCGCGAAATTTTTTTTAGAACTGTCAGAACTGATTGGAGTCACGGCATAAATTAAATGCATGTTATGATGCTCACAGTAGTGAGGATAATGACATTGATAAATCAACGTTGGAAATGTCTGAAAAATGGCAACTAGTTTAATAAAAGCTAGAAGATCCTTCAGAGAGGAGCTCCTGATAATTCTGGAGCTTATAGTAAATCACATCCAAGGAGTGATCTCCTAGATCTGGCGATCGCCGGACATTACAGTAATAAATTAATAGAGGTTTCGTCTTCCTTCAGGCAAAGTCGACATTGGGTCTCCCTTGATAAACCAATTTTATGAAGATAGTAGCGAAGCCCCAAATGACCCGTAAGAAAGCCTATTAAAAGTCAAAGCTCAGTTCTCCGCAGAAATCTAATATTTGAGAAGCTGAAGGGGCACACTAGCTCTTTTGTAACTCTTAGGCCAGGGTGCGTTGTTCAGTCGTTTAACTTCAGGCCCGATCACCAGTTACCAATCACGCCTCTAGCAGCTCTCCAGCTAATTCCACAGAAGGGCTCAGGACCGATGAGTATTGAGGATGAACCCCCATCTTGCTAGTTCGTCCGCCATGACCCGGAACCTTATATACTGAGACAGAGGTACGGATGGAGAGGTCCTGAAGGAGGTCAAATCACTCGTTGACTAACTTCGAAGTAAACTTATGTGAAGATAACGCCTTAATTGCCACCTATAGCTATCAGTGCGCGCACCTTCGGTGCATAGGGTCATAAGTTCGAATCTCATCATCATCCATGGTGTTTTTCGAACTCACGAGCTTGTGACGGACTATGATCTCACTCAGATGTTAAACGAGTACCCATTTATGGGGATAAATAACACTGCTGAGCGTGATGCTGATCTCATTACCTCAACAAAAAGCAGATAAGATCTTGGAAATAGGATGTCACTAACACATCCTGCGGCCTTAGTCCAATGCTGGATTGTCGCGCCTGTTATTTTTATCAGTGCAAATGGCGATATGTACACCGCAGAGATGCCGTCCCAGGATCTCCCTGGCTTATATTCCGATAGCATGAATTTCGGCTTGGAAGACGCTGGGCCATATACTCATTGCAACCGAGATCCTGGTTTTGATTCCAAACACTCTAGCACCTACAACGTGATCGGTCTTTTACCCATTCCGCCCGATCTGGGATGTGAAGGCCGAACTGCCTGCCACAGTTTCGTGATCATATAATCGGATACCAGGCCGTTTGGTAGGCCAGGAACCTGTTGCAGGAAACGCATGTGTCTCCGATCACTGATACGAGTATCAGACGATAAGTGGATTTATAAAGCGCTTAGGGCTGCAGTTTCCCGTATGAAAATGTGCAGTGGCGTCATTCCCCATATAGCTTCCATGGCTAGGGTGGAGGTAATCCTAAAAGCATCAGTGACACCAAGACAGGCAAGTCGTGGGAGCTTACTACAGCTCTTAATGGTGTTGCGTTGCAGTGTTTTTGGCCACCGCACTAGCGAAGCATACGTGATTACAGGTCGTACTAGCGTGATGTAAAACCACTCCATTCTGGGCGGAAGGCCCCAAGTCTAGAAGTTCACAAGTCCACATGACACGCGTGGCCTTACTATAAGAACATTTTCCAAGTGACTATTCCAGTTTAATCTACCATCGAGTGTGATGCCAAGGCATTTGACCTCTTTGGAGTAGGCAATAGACAGACGAGTAGATTGGCTCGAGTGTAGGAGTAAGTTTCCTTGTGAATGGTACTAGGACTGTGTGGGTTCATACTGAGCCCTGTTGACTATCGTTAGGGCCGTGGTCATCAAATTCGTAATAACCTCTGATTACACTAGTGATATCGTCAGCGTAGCCAATGGCGAAGACACCCTGCACTTCAAGCAGCGAGAGTAATGCATCTACAACCACACGGTCAGAAATTTTGGTATTAAAGCTATACTATTTTCGTATACATATAAATCCATAAAATTTTTTTATAAATATGTATTTTGTGCCTTTATAAAAAAAGTATACGAAAATATTATTAATTTTATAACAAAATGGTATATTAATTTCAATACCAGATAAGTATTAAAATGTATACGATAAAAGTATAAACCATATTTATACTATTTATTTTATTCCTTCTAAATTTCATAAAAATAAATTATACCGGCGCATCGCGAACTATACAATTTTTTTTCTAGCATATACGGAATTTTTTACCTCACCGAGAATCGATCCTCAGGTCTCTGAATTACTAGCATGTGCTACTCAACCGTCTGAGCCACGAAGCCTGTTGGTTATAGCAATATAATTTGCGAGTTTCAATTCTTCTTCTCTTTATACAATTTATTTCTGAAATCGGCTTTCGTTTATACTAAACAAAGTATAAAAAGAAAACTGAAAATCTTTTGTATACTCTTATCGTATTATTTGTATACTTTTATCTTATAAATGTATGGAATTTGTAAAATTCTGAAAAAATGGAGTCTGTTTTAATTTAATTTTCGTATAAAAACTATAAGTAAATGTTATTAAAATTTGTATTATATATTTTTCGTATAAAATGTATACAATACTTATATAAAATCATTTGTTATATTAAAAAAGTATACTATTTAGAAAATGTATATGATATTTATTATAAAACGATTTTATAAGTATGAAATATACATATTCATAACCGAAATTGTATAAATAGACGTTATACGATACTTCGTATACACAATTATCCCAAAATTTCTGACCGTGCAGAGACCACAGTAGGGGTGAGAGTACACCGCCTTGAAGGCAGCCCTTGATAGCCTTGATGCTGAGAGTATGACCCTCAAGCGAGGAGTGAATATACATCTTTCAGGATAGTGTCAATCCACCTAATGGTAGGCAGTGGCACCCCCTCATATCGCGGGTTCTGGCAATTGCATCGTATCCAGTATTGCCAAAGGAACACTCGATGTCCAAAAAGGCGCACAAAGCGATCTCTTTTTCATCTAAAGATTTAACCGTCGAGTTGCCCTTTGCATAGGCAAATTGAGTGTGGTGTAAGGGTTTATTCCTCACTATCAAAACCTTGATGTGTAGGTCAACTAAACGCTCCATAATTTTGAGAAGAAAGGAGGTTAGAGCGATGGGCCTGTATGACTTTGGTTTGATAGCTCTGAAGTGAGTCGTTAGATGTCGCAGGATGATAGCCAGAGCAGAAAATACTCCATCAGTCCCCGCGGTCTTAAATGGATCAAAGAACTGAATAGCCCACTTCAGTTTGTCCTTGCCGAAAATTACCCCAGAGAGACTCACAATCTTCTGGCCGGCTGTCCTGTATAACCTGATATGTGCACTGGGCAACTGTCTGAAGAGACAGATCCAGGGAAGTGCGTGTTAAGGAGAAGTTGGAGGGTCTCCTTGGGACCAACAGTAAAGAACCGTCCGGGGTTTTTGAGCAACCCAATTCCATTGGAGGAAATTGGTTAGTGGTAAAAAATTGACATGATTGTCAACAACAAGCGCCGCTCGAGGGCGTTCCACTGACCTGTCGTAAATCGACTTACCGTATTAGTCAACATATGCGACCCTTGGCCACCCATGGTTCTTGTATCAGCGCTATCGAGGTTGTGTTTGCGGCGAAGGTCCGGGTGCATGGTGCAGGTTCGCTTGAAGTATCTTGACAGCACTCAGTTATTGCTTAGGAAGCGGTTTACGAGGCTGCTACGTTTGCCTTGCCGATACCGCCCGCCTCGTTCGTCCTTGCCGCGCTTCGGGCCGCGGTGTTTGAAAACGCTTTTGCCGCGATGTTGGACGAGTTATGAGGAGATGAGAATCGCTTTCACTGTTGTGTTTTTGTGCTGCCCTTGAGCTGGTGTCTCCGCTCATCGATGTTGAACCCCGAAAACGCGACGGAGCAGAGCCTCTTGGATCACGGTCGATAGGTGGTGCAAGGCTACCGTCGGAAGCCGCTTGTATGCTTTGCCTAGCATCCGTTGCTAGAAATCCTGATGCTGATCTTCGCTGAGCAGACGGAGCATGGTCGCGGCTGGTGGGGGGAACAGGGCTCTTTCTGGTAGAAGAGGCGGGCCCTAGGCTTGTGCTCGGAGTCGGGCCTTGACAGCTGTTTTTACCGTCGTTATTGTGCGACGACTTTCGTGCTGTCGTTGTCAGATTTCGAGGTCACGCTGCAGTTTTGTCACGACTGCTTTTCGTATTCAGTGTCAAGATAATCTGCGTGGATTCGTACCCGATACTTCATAAAAGATGCCTCGTCGATTCCGAGAACGAGCTGGACCGAGAGACCCGATTTTTTCCGACTGTGAACAATCCAGTTTTCAGGCTGTAGACAGTTTTGCGCTTTTATGAAAGCGAAAATGTCTTCGGTCTTTTGCTCACTGCTTCTGGGGAATAACCCTTGAATAGTGTGCAGCTTGGGAAAATTACTTTCCTCGACCAAAGTTTATTCAAACTTACATTTCACACGAATGTGTTTAGTGTTAGTTCTAGCCCACTCTGCCGTGGAAGAGTCTTAACAAGGTAATACTAACCATCCTGATCTTGCGACATAGGATAGAAAGATAATTTGGTGTTCCTTGGGGCTATGCTCGCCTAATCACCTGCAGTATGGCTTTCTGTATGTGGGCCATCTGATCGTTCGAAAGAGGGTTTTCGAAGTCAATTGGGCAAGAACCCAGCTTTATTGAGGAAACTGCCTGAGTAAACGTGAGGGCTCAAGGCGCGCTTGTTCACTCCGGGTGCCGTTTAGCCAAGTCAGACGCAGGAGATCGCTCCTCCGAGCGCTCTCTTTTTCGTAGGGGCTTAGGAGCCTTGTCAGCCTGTTCTTTGCTGGCACCTTCGGCAATGTCCTTTCTATATCTGCGATTTTGCGCAGAAGAAAAACGCAGAAAGCTCAGATCTTTGTGGAAGTCCATGCGATCAACAGACGCACGGACAGAAGAGACCCTGGAATTGTCCGAGTCAGTACAGTAGGTATGGCTGCTGCAGTCATACAACGAAACAGATGGAGAATGTCGCCGACTGTTCGACCGATTAATGATCGTACGATAAATTTTGATCTGAAAATTTTCTTTTACAATGTGCCATATAAATTAATTTTTTTTTTATTGAAAATTTAAGTCAAGAAATTGCATTCGTTGTTATCGTAGGATCAATTGTATGGCATATGTTTAGCAAATGTCGTCAGATATTTTCATTGGAATTTATTGTCAGATAATTGGACGATAGACCTCGTAGTAAATCACTTTGGTATGCGTTGTCTGTGAATTATTGTCGATGATCTCAATGTGTATTGCAAAATATAATTACGGTCGATTGTTTTTAGGAGCATCTAAGAGATGCTCTTCCGCTAGCTCACTCCTCGGGTTCCTTTATAGGTGTAGTTTTGTCCGTAAGGTATTACTTAAAAAAAATATGGAGCCGACACACTCAAGTGCTCATATTGTACCAATGCTGACTATCTTATTATCCTTTATTCCAATCTCCATGAAACGTAAAAAGTTAGACCCAAAACTAGCAGTACGTAGACTACAGTTTAACGTCATCCTCCATAAAGAAAACTTCCCAAAAGTCAACATCTGCTAATTATTCCTCACTATATGAAATCGTCCGCGAATATAGACGGTTACAAAACCCGAATCCGCTTCATATTGCTCGCATTGCGTTAGTTAACGGAGCTCCCGCCAAAAGACTCCCAGTTGTATGTCCAGAGATCGCTTGCCTGCGCTACCCCAAAAAGTCATTGTAAGTCATTATGGTGAAGCCACCAGTGGGTGATAATGGCTTCGGCAAGTTTCACTACTTGTAGGATTTTGTCGACACAAATGTTTAAGTTCTCTCCTTTTTGGTGGTTTGGCATAACTTCCTGTAGGGAAGCGAAGGCGTATTCATCTTAGCCACGAAGCGATGCGACGACGTACCACCCAACTTATGTTCACGCGATGGTCGATGCAAGACAGGCGGCACAGTGAACGAATAAGACAATTATAAAAGGATAATCGGTTGCCTAGGATGTCATTAATTACACTTAATTACTGCATAATAAAACCTGCATCTCATCTATGGTTAGAGAAGTCAGGAGCATATGGATAGCATAAATTCAGGAGTGTGGTGCAGGGGCCTAGATAGTCTGGATTCTTCAATATTGCATCTGGAATAAAAAAAAAGTGCTGCGGTCTTTACTCGCAATTCGGTCTGAATGAGAGAAATACATTTGAAGCAATTTGGAATTCCTAACATGATCCAATCTATTAATCGGGATGAATTGAATGGTATTTGATTTTCTGCTCCAAATATTTTTAATAGCGAAATGAAAAGATGTTGAATGTTCTAGAAATATAGAATTAAATCCATATTAAACCAACTAGCCAGCAGAAAGGATTATATAATTTAAAAAAAATCTGCTTAAAGCAATATGTAGCATTTACCGGAATACCATTCATCCTTTTAGCTGCAGATAACTTCTTCTCCCAGGCCACTATTACTATTCGAGCTCGCTTTGCTCTTTTCTCCCTGCTGACGTTCACCGGTCTAAGTTACGATTCTCATCTAGCTTTAGTCGCAATTTGCTATCTTTATTAAAACGAGACTCTCAGGCTCAGCCTTCTATCGGGGGCCATATCCTGTCATATTTTCCAGCTATTTTCCAGACATAGAGAGCTTAACGTGAAACCATTAAAACTGCACTGACAAGCGAATATTCGCTTCTTCTCCAAAGCAGCATCACCGCACAGAGACACATACACAGACATACACTTGACAGGATTCCATTTTCATCCTTTTACGATAGTACCTCTATATATGCGCGTGTGTTCCACAATATCCTGTCAAAGTGGCTTTCTGGTGATGTGCCCGTTGCCGACTCGTTACTGTGGTGTTTATTTATGTATCTGCTATTTGTCGGTTCGATGGTTCATGGAAAATGAATATCTGTTTAAGCTATTAGTGCTTCAACAGAGGCTGGATAGGATAGGATAGCGTGGTGGCGTCGGCAAGGACTTCATATACGCGTGTGTGAGACATTGAAAGGATATACTCGAACAGTACGAGCTACGTACGTCAGCCTCGTCGTTGTCGACGGGCATATGTGCCAAAATGTATATTTGATGACTTCTTGATTGTTGATGTTCACTAAAGTACAATATTTCTCGCTTTACGATGAACGCAAATGTGTCATTTCTTCCGGAATAGCTATAGACATTTATTTATCTTTATCGAATTTCGATGGTGGCATCATACAGGGAGGGAGGAAATGAAATGAAGTTCTATGGCTGTATTTAGTGTCATACGATTTCGGAAATTTTGCAAGCCATTAGCGGTTAAGTACGCAAACATGTACTCATATACATTATAATCGCAAACATACGACAGCTGTACGACAGGAGTGAGAGGATGTTTGACATGGAAATTACGTCATTGCGGAATAATGATTTTGTAGAATTAATTAAATAGTTTCAAGATCAGCTTCAGCTAGCGTTTTTGTAAACACAGAGATAACAACCAAAAACCCTGATTTTTTTAACCAAAAACTTTAACAAACCCAAGGCCCCGTATTCCTATTAAAAAGTCGCTTTTGATAAAGTGACACGGAATACAAAAACAGGAAATAAACGAAAAATGTGTCACAATGTTCTTTTGTGTCTCCCTCCATTCACACTTCATTCAACCGTAAAGTCATTTCATCAAACGACAGAATATTCTGTTCTGTGCTCTATGTATTTCCATTACGGCATCAAAACTAGGCATTCCGGTACATAGTGTTATGTTTTTCTCTCGTTTTGGATTTTCTTTAATTTCAAATATTTTGTATACGGTACATACGCCTCACCGTGTTTTTTGGTATTTTGAATTAGAGATGACTCCGGAAAGCGGAGAGTGAAAGCTCAGAAAGCATATGAAAACAAACAAGCAATACACACCAATTTATATTAAAAACCAAAGCACAAAAATCATTGGTACACATTGTAGAATTTTCTAAACCGTGTTAATAGGACATGCATGGCGCACTGCCGGTTTTTTGGTTTAAAGCAAGCAGAGATAGATATTGTTTTCATTGCAACTGTTTTGTCCGCCCCTCGTCACCGATAATGCGACTGACGCCAAAAAATATACATATGGAAAATGACAACAAACCATCGGCAAAAGCCGACGAAGCACGTATTGCAGAATATCCCATAGATATGTGCCTATATGACCGATATCGCACAACATCTATATAATACCTTTCAGCCAGGACGATTTTTTACCTTCCTCCTATACTAGTTTTTTTTGCAATTATCCTAATGAATATCCTGAACAGGTGGCGTATGCTGAAAGGATGATGTTGGTTGAATATTGAGCGATACCGCGGAGAAGTGCACTGCACTATGTGGTAGTTATGCACGAGTAGTAGATATGTGCAGCACATGGGAGGGCAGAGCTGAATTCATGGTTGAGGTAAAAGTTCAACTGCATCATCCATACATAACCATTGAATAATAATCGACTTTTCATTTACGACTTTCTCCCGCCGGAATAATTTGAAAGTTATTGAAACGGAATATTTCAAGGATTCGTGAAAATATACGGTTAAAGATTTTCATAAGAATATAATTTGTGCGTTCATACAAGAGTATTTCCTGTGTGGAAAGCTGATGATGAAAGTATTTATGTGAAAAAATCTAGGAATCAAACTATATTTAGATTTTAATTTACCATTTCATATTTAATCGATTTTTTTTGAGGAGAAAAGGAGAATAATTAAGTCAAACCGATACCCTCATCGAACTTTTTGTATGCAATGTATGGAAATGTTATATTCCGATACTGTGCCTTAATCCCTCGTGTCGCATAATGCATCAACTATTTCTTTACTACTATATAGATACTATACCTACTAACAAATCTCAGCGCCATCGCCTGAATAATTTCGCGCAATGTTTTATAATTGACCACTGAGCGACAATGTGCGCGAAATGATTATAAGGCGAGATATTTTGGAGGAAAAGGGGCTCCACGGTATATCTATTCTTACGTGAAACTTGACTGGAGCATTCGCCTGCGAAATGGGAATCTTATTTTGACATTGAGACAAACAAATCTAGGTTCGACAAGAGTCGGATGACTCCGTAGAAATTTACACAGCATCTTACCTACCCTTTTTCGCCACCGAACGCCGGCGCCGCCATGATTATACAGTCGCAATCCTACCTACCTATGTGTTATTTAATTTAATCAGGGCCGGATTTCCCATATGGGTAACCTGATCAATCACCCTGGACGGCAGATTTTGAGGGGCGACAAATTTTTAAAAAATCTGTGAATTATGGCATTGGCTTCACTTTAAACAAGGACAGTGTAATTAGCAAGTGACTATACATCTTCGCCAATGTTATAACTATTTTGTTTTTTTACCATTTTAAATTGGCTGAAAAGTGACGGGAACGTAGCCATATTTGGCATCAGGAGCGAAAAAACTCTTGACATTAAAAATGCCGAATTGCGGCTTTGGTTTTTTTCAGTAACAAGTTTCCATCGCGTGAATAGGTTTAAACCAATTTTTACGTATAAGAGGACGAGTTTGCCATTTTTCGTTCAGAAAGACACACAAACTTTCAGTCAAAAAACAATATTAAAATAATTAAAATCATCAAAACGTTGTATTTTTTAGGCGGCGAATAATTTTTGCTGAATAACCGGAGGACGCGAAAAGGTACCTCCTAAGTAGTTCGTCAGAAGATATAAGACAAACATATGCCTTCTAGGATTTGTTCATTTCCTATTCGGAGTGAAGATTAATCCGGTGGGGAAAAGTTACTCAAATCTACTAATTCCTTTAGGAGATATAGACAAAAGTTTATGGAAAACAATTGTCTTTATAATTTTGTGCATTGTGAATTTTTAGCATGTTTCATGTTTTCATGTTTCAGACAGAAGTTTGTGAAACATGACTAATTGAGAATTGCTTGTGATTTTTTTTCATGCTTTGAAAGATATTCTGCTATTCCGGCCTAAGTCTAATATAACAAATCTAAGGCCAAGGGAATTATATATATATATATATAGACTCACGCTAGCTTGAACATCGAAAACTTAAACGATCCAATAACATGAACAGCAGATATTCTCCATTGCTATCTCCAAAACTAAAACGTTTTCCAATTTTCAGCTATAAAACTCGAACTTTCTGACAATTTTTCGCACGAATATGAAAGATCGCATGCACAAATGACACCAGCAGTAAAGGTTGATCAATGAATCATGAATCTTAGCTAAATATGGCTTTCAAAAACAATATTTGCGATATACGTATCTCTGCAATACAACAACAAATTGAGAGCAACAACCTACCCAGTAACATGAAAAGCTCGTAAACTTGAACTGGTTTTGCCTCTAATTGTTTATGAATTCGCGAGCGTACTGTATATTAGATTCTGAAAAGTATCTATAAAACTCAGTTTTAAATTTGGGATGCCTAACTTGAGAAACTAGGTGTGTAGTTTTATTAGTTTTAGACTGTGAATGTCGCTTATGCAATAATTATATTCAATTCAGAGGGAAATTACTTGGTTCGTCCAAATTTCTTGCCCTAACAATACATATTAACACCAACACATACACAGCTCTTGGAGATGGAATATTACTTTTGGACGATGCCATTTATTAGCATACTCTACGCCAACGCTCACTCCGTTTGTATTTTTGCATTTCTTTTTCCGCTTCTGTTCCTTTAATGGCAGAGCATACCGTCATCCGGAATACCTGGTGTCCAGTTCATTTACCACATACAATCCACTTACTCCTTTTTTACCATCAGCAACGCTTACTTCCACACACCATGTATCAGGAGTGCTCCATATGGACCATATATGTGCATATGTAGGTACGTAGGTATACACTTCGTTCGTCGCGTTTTTTCCAAACCTTCATATCGTCATCGTCCTGTAAATGAATGAATCGACAATGACCACGAATACGACATTCAGTCGATTTTATAGGTATGTGTATAGTTCACCTCCTTTGTGGCTTATCTAGTCACATTCGCGCGCGCATACATACAACATACAGGTTGGATCTGGTTCTTGGTGTTATGGGTTGGTCTGGTCTGCCATGTTACTGTTTTTCAGGATTCTTTTTTGACGTTTTGTTCTGGTATTTGTTGGCTAACGTTGTCGTTTTTGTACACTCCAAGCGGCTATAGCTGATAATATCCAACACACCGGCATATAGCCGGACAACAGGACCGCATAGCCAGTCAAGCTATTTTTGTAGTCAACTTGCTCCGCATAATGAACTACTTTTGCTTCACTGATTTATTACCTTCACCAAACCTTATTCCGAGACCGTGCGAGAGGGACTTTAATTTGTTTTTGTTGCTCATACATTGTACATAAAGTCGGCGCGGTGCGACTCCGGAGAGACCAAAACGTATGTAATCCCTGAAAGCTGAACACTGTTCAACCTACCGATAATATGGAAAAGCTGGCAAAGTTATTCACTATACGAAGTATGTACAGTAGAGTGTTGAATATTCGAACGAATATCGACATTGATGGCTCGGATAACCAAGAGTAGGGTTAATTGAGTTTCCATAGAAAAATTAGAGGAATGCCTTAATACGTTCTCTGTCTGACCGTCATTCACTGACATTACCACCAGGTCAAGCATCCGAAAATTCATACATTTATGAGTCACATGTGACTGATCAACGTGAATAGGAAGGAACACTGTGTGCATATATGTGACAAACGGAAAATGTGGGAACCTACTATGCGGCTTCAAAATTCAGCAAATCCTAAAAATTCAGAAAATTCGAAATCCTTAAGATTATATGTCCCAAAAATTGTTAAAACTTTAAAAATTCTGAAAAAATTTTTACTTCTAAAAATTTTCAAATCTTAAATTTTTTTTTAGATTCTGTCAATTCTAAAAATCCAAAAATGTAAAAATTCCAAATTCAATAAATTCTAGAAAATAAAAATTCTGAAAAAAAAATAAAAATTCATAAATATTTAAATTTAAAATTCGGAAAATTCTTCGATTAATCAGCGTTCGGATAATCGACGGTCTACTGTATATATTTAAAAAAAATCGCGTTGAAATTGGATGAGCATCATGTCATAGTTGGGATGAGCTGCGATAAGCTGAAACCGAAAGAAGCTGCATCACTAGTCAGGAATGTGATGGCGAATTTCAGATAGCGACAAATTATGAGTGGGACGAAAAAAAGATAGTTTCGTCCTGGAACAAGATCATGCCACTTCTTGGCCACTCACTTTTAACTGAATTATTTCCCTCCATTCACTAGAGGTTCAAGCACTTATGGAACATACAAAACTTTGTAGCGGGAAAGTAACATATAACTATTTTTTTGTACATAACCCCCCCCCCCCCCCCAAATACGTACACTGAACTCTATTTGGTATTAAACGCAACGTTCCCTCTATTTCGCGTCTCGTTTGAAATCCTGCTTTAAGGCATATGTGTGTTCCTCTATACACTTTCAAACGGCGAAGTGGCTGGTTTATTGAACACATTCAGTCCATAAAGCATTCCACCATCGTCATCGTTGTCTCTATACGTACATAGACGTCATTCTTTCAGAGATTTGCAAGAGCCGATTATAAGAGGCTTTTGTAAGGCTCTACCGTGCAAACAGAATGATAAGACAGTTGAGAACGTATACTTTTGAAGTTTACTCTATTCTATATGGAAAACCCTTCGGTATTCGCTCCTTTATACGGGTATTCGCCCAACCCGCCAACAAGGTTCAATGCATTTACTATCGACACCATATATAGCATTTAGAGGGCTTCCCCGTTGCAATCAGACTTTCGCTCCATGCTATTCATACCGTCATACACTACTCGAGTGTATACAAAGACAGACACAAACGAGTGTAAACTTTCAAATAGTGTGCACTTCTCGAAGAGAATTACTATCTTTAAAAAGTTATCTCTCGCTTCGGAAAAAAAAGCATGGAAAAAAGATATATGTTCGTTGCTACGAAAGCCTGCCTCTGCCTTTATGCCTGGGACTGGGTATATATGTAGTTTTTCGTTTGACTTCAATACCGAACAGACCTACTTTGCTTCATTGGAGCTCGATAAAGAGATTTTAAGAGCTCTGTGAACTGAAAACGAACGACCAACGTCGACGACGACGCTGAAGAAGAAGTGAAAAGCAAACAATAAATCCGACATAAAATGAAATTTGCATTATTTCAACGAACGAAAATCAAAGGTTCGCTTGAATTGTATGGAAATATTAACTTTTTGTCAGAAATGATATAGGTCAGGCGCGAAAGACTATGACTGACTGACTCAATTGGGAGAATTTGAATGCATTCAAATGTTTTGGTGGGAAATGGAAATGGAAAAGGGTCATTAAGGTGTTCCTGTGTAAATCACGAAATGTTAGGTAAGTTGAACGTGACTTTACTGTTTAGAAAGATATGGGCGTTCGATTTAGTGATTTGGATTGTAGGTCATTCGGGTTTCCGGATTGAATGAATTAGAAATGTAAAAAAATATTGGCTTTCCTAATGAGTATACTTATCTATAGAATTCGACTGAAATTAGAGAGTCGACATTTATTATTTCTTGGCCATTCGTCGCCATTCATTATGACCCAGGGCTAAGTAGATACTGGTGGTGACCCTAACGTACACGTGGATCTGTACTAAGTCCTTCGGGCGTTGACAGGAGCTGTTGCACTCGAGTCATGCAGGGTGGTTTACGGCATGACTGATTTTCTCTATCTTATTTAAGCCGAACACGTTTCACAAGCCGCGAAGTAATAAGGACGTCAATCAAATCCGTCGACATAGTGCTAGCGATTCCGAGAAGTGTCAATCTGACTCAAATATTACATTTTGGAGGGGAAGGCAAATTTCAGTCCAAGTATAGGAAATCGCTGTTCCGCTGGCAGCCATTCCAACACATTCCAAAAATCTACTTCGTGACTTGTTATGCAGATGGTTTGGCTACTATGCCTTAATTTTGAAGAATGGATGAAATTTTGTGTGTTTGGCTGTAGGATGTAAACCATGCAGGAGCAAAGCTGTCATTACAACGACCAAGAGCTGCCAAACGATTCTCGATTCAAGAGAAAAAAAAAACACATATTTTTAATATTGAATGAGTAACCGACACTCTTCCAAACCGAAAGTTATGTTTTGAAATCACACTCACTGGTCTCAATACGAAACTTTGGCTCCATTTTTCAAGTTCCTTTCGATTATGGAAATTTCCAGCATATAAACCAAAGTAATAGTGGTATTCATACCACCATTGTCAGTCAAGACTATATAGATTTTAAATACATATAACGGTACCTAAATATTTAGTTTTTATAAAGAATCCCATGTGCGAAAATTGTATGTGCTTTGAGTCATTGAAGAGCTCCACTTGAAAACTAGAACTATTTAAAAGAAGTTTGTTTGTACAGGAGGCAGGGGAAACACGGTCGGGTCTGGTCCACCTTTAATATAATTAAGACCAAAATTTGAAATTGTCGTTGCATTTTCTCGAAAGAAATGGCTGGTTAAAGTCTTGTTGTGGGCGGCCTTCTCCACTTTCCGTCATTTTGGAGGATATGTGACAACAATGCATTTACCGAAATTGCAGTTGCAGTCGCTAGCGATATTATGTCGAAAGTTATCAAACAATTAAAGAGGTGACACTTGTACAAGAAATAGGGGATCTTTTGGTCTGTTTTGGCCCATTTTCAATACCATCTAAAATTTAACAAAAACATGTAATTAGACATAGGTACACAGTAAAAAGTTTCTTGAATTTCCCACACAAAGTGTAGTAGAAATTCCTACAAAAAAAAAGTTAAAAAAAAATTTAAAATTTAATCTTTAGCAAAAGGTTAAAATAAATGACAACTATTAAATTTATAAAATTATAAAATATTGTTAAATCACATTGCTACTGTAATTTCACAAACAAAAAATGTAAAATTAAATCAAGTGAATGTGGTTTTTCATCACTTAATGTAAAATTAAATCAAATGAATGTAATTTTTCATCATTTCATTTTTACAATTCGTAAATCTTGTCGATAGTATTCTGCCACGCTCTGTGGCTCACTTGGTTAAGTCGCGACTCTACGATGCTAGTAATCTAGAGGTCCGTAGATCGAATCTCGGCGTGGTCCAAAATTTCCGTACGTGAGGATAGGAAATATAAGTGCAACATTATATACACTCCGAAATTATAAGCATTGTAACGTTGACTCGAAATTGCCTATAAACGGCTGAATTAACGTTAAGTTAATTTTAAATAAAAAATTTAATTTTACACTTGAATATGGGACTTGTTTCCCTCTAAGGATTTAAAATTATATCTTTGTTGGAAATGGCTTAAATGATGTATTTTGAAATGCCTTACACTCTGAAAAGTGAATTTAAATTTCCGCTGAAAATGCGGTAATTTCACACTTTTTCCCGCTTGTAATCACATACAGAGTGCATTTTTCAACAATTTCTGTGTAAAATAAGAAAATTACACCAAAATCGGTGTGAAATGTATTTTTACGCTACACTTCTGTATAATTCAGATTTTCTGGTGCATTTTTACAACGTTTATGTGTTTAATTCGGATTTGTGGTGTATTTTTACAACGTGCAGTTGAAGTTTTACTCATTTTTTGTAGCGTGCTCTCCAGTTGTCATACTTCAATCGGCTGTACTTAGCACAGTGTAACACATTTTTCCAAAAATTCTCTGCATTTAGAACTCATGTGTACACGCTCTGTGGCTCACTTGCTTGAGTCTCACTCTACGATGCTACTAATCTAGAGGTCCCGAGATCGAATCTCGGCGTAGTCCAAAATTTCCGTACATGTGCGGATAGGAAATATTTAGTGCTTGCAACATTGCACTCCGAAATGATATGCAATGTAACGTTGACTCGAAATTGCCTATAAACGGCTGAGTTAAGGTACTGAGAAGAAGAACAAGTGTACAGATCGCACAAAAAAGACCATATTGCAACCTCCCATGTAGACGAAAAACTGATCAGCAAAACTCGACCGATACTTGTTCATATTTTATATATCCTTAAATAGTTTTATTGATAGCTATATTAATTGTAAAGGTTCGCCACTTAAATCTTTACAACGAAAAAAGAGTGAAACCGCATTATATTCCTATTATTACGGAGTGTTTTTACACATAGCACGGGTTAAATTTGCTAATACATATACATATTAGAGTACTTTTTTACACATTTTTTATGTAAAATTACACTTGATTTGCAAATTTAGATTGCAGAGTAATTTCACTATTATAATGGAAGGAAACAAAGTTTCCTTCTATTATAAGAGTAAAAATTTCATAGAGTGTATTTAACATAAATTTCGTACTGTAAATTTACAACTCTGAAAGTTGGCAACCAATTGCCTACTCTGAAAGCTGTAAAAATGTAAAACCGTGTAGATTCCTTCTCTAATCAAGGGCGACTCTCAGATAAGACATAGTACATACATATATGATTACGGGAGATTTTATTGTCATAAACGAATTGTAAATCCTGCTCCTAAGTGACCCCATCTACTCGTTTGTAGATGTAAAAGTCAAATTGAATGATTGGACTTGATTGCCTTTCGTTTAACCGAGATGAATCCTTTTGGAACTCCAATTATTCGATGTGATTGTTTGGTCACACAGTGTTTGATAAAAAAACAGCGATTCCGACAAAAAAAACTTTGGTTGATTTTGTCATCCAACAACTACTTTCTTTGAATTAGTATATTTCTTAAGAAGTTCCCTGTAATTCCCTGAGTCACTTGCTCAATGTCAGTTCTACGGCTTCAGAGATTCCACGTATGGTACCAAATGTCCTCCCTTTCCGTCTGGTAAAAATAAAACTATTGTCATTGGAAATGTCTCTCTTTTCTATTAAGGTGGGTCATTTAAACAGAAGAGAAATTTTAGTCACCATATTTTTTATTACATTCAGGGCGGGATCTAGCGTTTATGCCGCCCGCCTTCCGCCACTGGTTAGGTGTGGAAGTAGTATGGCGAAATTATTTGAAAATGCAAATTCCAATGGCAACATGAAAACTGAAATGATGCGAAAAAGTAGAGTTTTTCTGTTCTGTTTTTCGTCAGAAACGGATTTTGAAGGGGATCCATATCGGGCTTTCGAATTTTCTAGCGCTAGTCACATTTTTCCGGTCTAAGTTGTCTAGCGCAATTAACACAGCGCTGCAATTTGAGATTTTTTTTCGCTGAAAAACAATAACCTCACTATGAGATAATAATAAGGTAACTCTAAAACGCAAGCAAATTAGATTAACGAATAACAGAAGAGACAGACAATCCACAGTGAACCAAATTTTGAAGGCAACTGCTTTCCCTAGCGGAATAAATAGTTCTGGAATGTGCGGAAAATTCACAACACGCAAAATTATTTCTCACATTATTTTGCCTATTTCTCCTGAACGAGTTTGTGTATTTCGGTGAAGTCCACCCTATACCCCTCCCATCTAAAAGAATACCTCCATTTACGTCAGGATTACGTTGCAGAAAAAAAGCGCCTACTCCACTTTCCATCAACTCAAAGTATATGTCAGAACGCGGCACTGATTACCACAAAATTACCAGTCGATATCGATATTCTATCGAAAGTTATGGCCGAATTAAAAAATCAAAGAGGGGTACTTTGTATGGGAGGTAGGCGAACTATTGGTCCGATTTGTCCCATTTTCAATACCGTCCAAGATTAGATCAAAACAAACATTTGAACAATATTTCAAACCGCTAGCTTCATTATTTCGGAAGTTATCGTGCGTATAGGGTATAATGAGAAGAAAATGTGGCAGCGGTAATGATAAATGTGCATACTCTACAAATATGATTAAATGTAGATATCAAACAAACATAAACTTTTCAATGAAACAGCAGGGATCAGTGAAGCTGGAAAGTGAAGATTTTCACCACGTAATGAATTAGACAACAAAATATAATGCTGTATGCTCCTACAAGAAGCAAGAAATTTTAATTCTCCGTTCTAACATGAAATAAAATGTATCAGAACATTCTTATTTCCTTCACTAGTTTTTGAGCGTCGAATAAATGCAAATAATTTCCATCGTCTAAACTAAAATCTAAAATCTAAACTGATAAATTTAAGTTTAAGTCTCCCACTTTGTATGGGAGATACCCTTAGTTTTTATCCGAATGAGCTGATTTTTGATGGGTGGGGTAACTATGACATCCAACCGCAACAAACCAAACCAATTTAGCACTCTGCTCCAATTTTGGGGGGAGTTATGGACATGCCGTTTTGAAAAATTTAAATGGGGGATAATGGTCCTTGATAGTTTTGATCTATGATAACAAAACTATGTAAATTACGATTGATCTATCCGTTGATCTATATCTATTGAAAGGTCTGATTTGTTATGCAGTAAATATTTATGTTATTTTTTCACCAAAATTTGTAAAACTTTTTTTCCAACTTTAAAAAAAAAAACAAGAGAAATGACGTAATTGCGAAGCAAAATTGTAAATCGAGTTTTAAGGTGGGAATTATTCAACGACTTAAGTGCAAAGCGACTTAAATCGGGGTATTCCTGTAATTGACTACTACGTCGAATAGCAAAATCACTATTGAAAAATCTGCTAAATTTAATAATAGAAAAATTATTTTTATAATCTGTGTCTAGCTCTTGACACAAATAGGCCAGGAGTAAATTAATGAAAGCAGCTTAATATCTCCAGTTTTAGTTTATACCTAACCTAGGTACTGAATTTAGTAGCTTATTTCACAAAATTAAAATTTTCTCCTGTTTTAGCCTATAACACTTGAACGGAAGGCTATATTTGTCTATACCACCTAAACAAATTGGTATGGATTTCAGTAGATATACCCCAACCGAAAATTGATAACATCTAAAAGGTTGAGCGTTACTAAGTTTACCGCGCCAGCGTGTTTACTACTATAATATTGTCAGACAGTTTGTGAGATCATCAAAACATACTTTAGAATGCAACATATACCTATTTTTATGAAATTGTTAAAGACTGAAGACACTAACTCCCCACTGGGTTTCAATATGACAGAATAAAGCTTCATAATCTAATCTTCACAATCAATTAAATTCATTTAGCCAACTTACTGTTAACGATGATCAATCAAAATTGTTATACCATAAGACGATGAGAGCACGTTAATACATACCTAAAAATAAAATAAAGATAAAAAGAATATATTAATGCCTTGGATTTATTTAAATCAATCATATTCTAAAAAAAACTTGGAAATTTTAAATTATGTACACGTAATAATGAATGCAAATAACTGGGGTAAATATAAAAACAGTTAAGATTTGAATGAGTTTCGACTTAGATTACCTTGAATCATCATGCATCATCACAGTGATTAAATCACTGATTTATTAGTAAAAAATCTTCTTTTTTCTTTTTTTTTTCAAAAATTCTCATAAACTCTACACAATTATTTCAATAAACATTTTCTATCTCTATTAAATTTCTAGTGCAATTCCAGAAAATGTTCAAACCTGATAATAATACTCGTCCGACATTTTATATTTTACTATGTATTCTGTAGTAACGAAATACGAAAAGCGACTCCTCCTTATACACATAGCTTGAGGAAGGAATTTAATTATCAAAATTGCTCTAGTGTAAATTTTTGCTGCGGTTGCATCATTTGACCATCCAACTGCGAGTCGTGTTTCGGTTTTTCTATTTATGCATTTGGACAGTCAGTCTTTCAGACTCGTAGTATACAATATGAGATTTTTGTTAGATACACTCATAGAAGAGAGGTATAGAAATACCACTCCAGAATGTGAGCACGTCAATTTATGCAGTTTTGCAGAGGGTTGCAAAAATGCAGAAGATCTTTATGCTTTGAAGAACCCCTTTATAATAAGAGCCATCCATTCAGAAATTTTAGACACAGTTGCAAATGTTGGAGTATAATTGTGAAAGTCTCGTTTGTCCTATTTCATCGACAAATTAAAAGGATTGTTTGTATGAGGGTGTGTTTGTGCAGTTAAATTGTATGTAGGTTGTAGATACATATGGAAATTCTGAGGGTTCGTTTGTATATCTTTATTTGATGTGAATTATGTAACACAGTGCACTTGTTAGTACTTGCAAAGGTTAATATGAAGGGTCATTACAAGTCTTTCGTCAGAAGCTTGGGATGTTTAAGGAGCGTATTGTCTACTAGTTTCAGTTATTACGAATACATTACTATGATATTAATCACAACGAGGGAAAGTCTTAAAATAAATAAATTGTGGGCCTTAAGGATTCCAGTTTAAAACATTATCACGATTTTTATTCCTCATGTGGTAATCAAATGCATATATTGATATTTCAAAACCAAAGTGCACTTATATGTATGTTAAGTGTGCGGTGCTCA
Source organism: Microchrysa polita (assembly GCA_949715475.1). Lineage (NCBI taxonomy): Eukaryota > Metazoa > Arthropoda > Insecta > Diptera > Stratiomyidae > Microchrysa > Microchrysa polita. The sequence continues at coordinate 123,037,386 of OX454415.1, read as the reverse complement.
ATTTAGGTGGCTTGACAAGATATGATGTTAAAGGATGGAGGAAATGATATAGTGGATAAATGGTGTAAAGAGGGTAGAAGTGTAATTCAGCCAACAAGTGCAACAAAGAAACGAGACTCAGGCTATTTAAGTTATAGCTTATACTTTTAGATAATAAAAAGCTAAAAAAAATTTATGGGAGCCCTATATGAAATATTGTTCCGATTCCATACGTTGCTACATAAAATTTTCAGGCTTAACTTTATAATAAGAGCCATCCAACACTGGATTAAGTTTAGTTAAACACACTGGATTAAGTTTAGTTAAAACGAGACCGAGTTCTAATCGTGCGAATAGCACGATGAGTATACCCTATACCCATGTACAGACCTAGAATGCTCGTAAAACCGAAAATATTCAAATACAATTTTTTTAAGGGGGAAGGGTAGATGGGTCGAATCTCGCACATCTTTAATATCTTATAAAGGCATCCAACAGCTATCATTTGCGACATTCTATCAAAAGATATTGCAGAATATTGCTTTGTAGGGGATGTAGGGGTAGGGGTAGTCAGACCTGCCCCACTTTCCACCAACTTCAAGCATATGTCACAATTAGGCATTGATGAAAATATCAGATCGCAAGCGATATTCTGTCGGAAAATCTGACCGATTTAAACTTTCACGGAGGGGTCATTTGTATGGGAGGTAGGGGAACCCTTGGTCCGATTTGGCCCATTTTCAATACCATCCAAGCTTTTATCAAAACAATCATCTGACCAACATTTCAAAACGCTAGCTTCATTATTTCGGGAGTTATCCTGCGAACTGACAGACACACGGACGGACAGACAGACAGACAGACAGACAGACAGACGGACATGGCTTATTCGAATCAGTGACCGGCCCTGATCATTTATATATATACTTTGCCATACCTCCGGTGGCTCCTTTGAGGTGTTACATAAATCGCCGTAACAAAAACATTATACCCTATACCATCTTATGGGTATAGGGTATAATTAGCCAATTAAGAAAAAGTTTTTCTATAAGAACCCTGGTGAGTTTATGTATAAAAGGACTATCGGGTAGTATTCCGATTCCATCCGTTTCAGGATATGTCTTGATTGAGGCTTTACTATGAAGAGACTTGGGGGAATTTTATGAAAAAAAAAAACGTTTCTTAGAAGAACCTAAAACTGAAGGTTGGGTATAGCTGTCCCGAGACGCCATAGTCCGATTCCACTCGATGCATAATGTGATGTCTGCAATAGAAACTTTAAAACTCGGAGAATAGTTTTAATAGAAATAGACAGACAGTCAGTCGGTTCAGTCACCGAATCAAAATGCTAGTAATCTGAATACACGATTTCTAAACTCGACGCAGTTATTTCAGAAGCAACTTATCATTAAAACAAAAAACAAGCAAAAAAACAATTACGAGGTAATATTTCTGGCATCATTAGGTACATTTTGGTACTACTTCAATTAAATAATTTATTTTTTTATTTTTTACATTTAGTTGCAATTTGGTTCAATAAAACGGCTTTACTAGAAAAAATGCTATTAAAACATATTTTCTAATAAAATCGTTTTATTGGACTCTAATGAAAAAAAATTAGTGGATATGCATATAAATTAGCAATAGAATTACTTAGATTGTATTTTTTCTAACCATGTAGTAATAAGTACGATCCTAATAAATATGTGAATCCTGCTCTTGGTTATATTTCCGATAGCGACACTCAGCAATTCTAATTCTCCAGAAATGCAAAACCATTTTCAATATTCCCGTCATTATTTTTCTGTATCGTAAGTTTCCAGCCACTTCTTTTTCTTTCGAAAATGAGACCAAGCTCCGCTCTAAAATTCTGTGTATTAATTTAAAGATATAGTACACACCGTTAAGTTAGAGGAGCAAACATCTAAATGGTCACCCATTAGTGCATAGCGTCCCTTTAAAGGGACACTGACTTTTTCCCGTTATATGGTGAGATTTTGGACTACTTGTTGGAAATGCATACAATGCAATGAAAACTATTAGGTCTTAGTAATTAAATAAACTAATATGGGAAAATATGGTGATATCGTTTTGGACCTAGAGGTGATAAGGTCGCAAAAGCCAACGTCCCAAAGAAAAAAGAATTCCAGCCAAACAATAAAACTTTTTCGAAATATTTCGCTGAAGACTCTTTCAAATCCGTAAAACTACTTTGCCATTTCTGTCCAGTGCGGGAATGTTCACCTGTTACAACACGAGTTAGTCGTATGGAATTTTTCATTCATTCATCGACTGACCGCTGTGCAAGTGTAACTTTTAGGAGACGTATAGGTACTATTATTAATCTGTTAGAAAGTAGTTGATTGTTCTTACTTCTTACTTATACTTATTTCAATCCAAAATATTTGACAACTGTAAAAGTATAATGTTAGGAAGCTTATTGCACTAATAGGTTAACCAAAATTTCTGTAGTCCGTCGTCACATGGGTTATGAGTTCGTAAAACACCATAAACTAAATTGGTTCAGGGTGACCCTCGAACCCACGGCCCTGTGCACCGAAGGTGTGCGCACAACCAACATCACGAACATCCTTAACAAATCTGCAATATCGGGTAGTTTACGGAAATATTCTTATTAAAATGATTTTGACTAAAAATAAGCGTTGCTTCGATTGAAAGCACGTCCGCATCCCATATTAGTCTTTTTACAAGCCCAGAATTCCCCACAAAGGAAGAAAAAGACTGAATATTACGCAAACGTCAAAATAGAGAGCAAAATGCAAGCTTAGTGCCTCAATATACATATAGAAAGCGAAAGAGCACTTAAACCTCATACGCATATAGGATGTCCCGTTACTCAATGTCAAACCGGAAATATTAATTCAAAATGCAACTACAGTTATTTGGAGGTCCGATAACTGAAAAAAGTTTAAATTTACTGGAAACTGAATTTATTTGTAACAATTTACACACACCTGCAAAGTGTACTGTTTCTAGACTTTCAGACCGCCTATTTGCAATGTTGCATTGGTACACCGTTATAAAATCTCGAAAAATTCACAGCTTTTTGGAATTATACAGGGCGGAGTGCAGTTAATTGAACGTTTTATAATTGTTCCAGTGCATAATGAAATTTGAGAAATATTAAAATTCGCAGTCAGAGTGTTTGAAAGCTGACAGCAAGGTCTCTTTCTACATTTCTTTAAACGCATATAACTGTAAAAGACTTGACCGAATATTTTGGAAATATTTTTCCGTAACAGACATAATAAGCGATATTACCAATTACCGGCTTGGCGTTAAGTAACGCCAGTGGCAAAAAGTACGATGTTTCATGTGTTCGGTGCAACACGGGACTATGCCAGATCCTAGCGTATCGGATTTAGAGGTGATTGCAATATCGAAGCTATTATTAGGAGCAGTGTTGCCAATTTAGCCGTTTTCCGGGTAAATTTTGCCGGAAACTGGACTGTTTAGCCGAAAGGAATTATACTATAGTTTCGGCCGGCAGAATTTTTAGTCGGAATTAATTTTCTGCGGCCGTTTTTTTGGATAAAGCTATTTTATGAAATTTTGAAAGCTAATACATTTAGAAAATAATGAATTAAATGCGAACCATAATTTTTATTAATTATAAAACCGAAATAATTCATTGTCGTAAAAATATTACACACTTATTATCGTATGTATAAGCGCTCTTAAAAGTATAAGTGGGACGGTGAAATGTCTGGTCAAAAATATAGATTGAATCATTTTAAGGCTTACTCAGAGTACCACTTATCTGTTATCTGTTGCGAAATGAAGAAAAATTGCTTAACATGGGATAACATAATATGCACTATGTACCTTTTAAATCGTATTCTGCTTCACCAATTTATTGATAATGATGATAAGATCGAAACAAAATTAACGAAAGTGTGGCGGTACTGGACATAGTATCTACAGATAAGTGGCACTGTCTTCCATAATGTCTTCCTTGATATCCTTTAAAAAGTCACTTCCTGGTGCACAAAAATGGTTCCATTTTATGATTTTTACATAAAAATTACCTAATTTTTTGTATGTAAGTACGAGGGATATTTATCATACGGATTCTTTGATAGTTTGTTCATGCAGTGCAGTCTCAAATTACAAGGAGGTCCATTTCTTAGGTACCATTAGGATTAGCCTACAAATTGACTGTAATGATAGCGATTGCAACATATCTAGTTCAGTTCAGTTAAGTTCTGCCTAAGTCGTAGTTTACTGGTAGGTGTAAGTACTCCAAAGAAGAAGTAAATTTCAGTAGTTTATTATGGAAATTATTTGTCAATTTCGTTGTTTTCTTTGCTTTTGGCGGTTTTTTTTGTCCGTTTGTCTGCCTGCAACCTAATTAGCCGGATTTTTAGCCGACTAAAAATTTAGCCGTTTATTAAGTTTTCTGTTGGCAACACTGGTTAGGAGTTTTCTTGACTGAAGCGATTTTCGTTGTATCCAGCAGCTTCCAGCGATGATTTCAAAGAACATTTTAGTTTTGTTTTTACCAGGGCGAGAGTTTTTTTATTTCGTGAAGCCAAGAAAGACAATTTTTTCCCGATTACTTATCTATTGAAATTAATAATAAATTTTAAAATAATAGGTACCAGGAAAATGTAACTTTCAACTGAACGTTTTTATAGAAAAATATTTGCATGGAGTCGATATGCGACTCGTATTATCGTTTTAAGCCGCTTTATTAAAAAGTAAAAGTGTAAAAAGTTACAATGTCCATCTGTTTGTGAAGAATTCTTTCCTCTTTCTCCCTCTTTCTTATTTGCTAAGTACATTAGTCCAACGCTTCTAATAGAATAGACCGATTACGGTTACCTCAACCACAATCTATTGTTTAAAGCTCAAACGATCGCAGGCATGTTTTCAAAATAGACTGGACATGGGTCAATTTCAAAAATGATTGGAATAATGGATACCTGCGAGTGAAACAGTTTTCACAGTGGTTAGCCAAAGAAGAAGTACATCACATTCCCCTTATAGGAGACATACAGACAGGGCTGTCAGTCCTGATCACGCAGAAACGATTGGCGAACTGTCTCTGCGAAAAGTTATCTACGTTGAGAAAGTGATTTAGACTTTTTATCTTAAGTGAAGTAGTAATGAAATAATCAATCTCTCTCATCAGGGGCGTGCGCAGAAAAATATTTCGGGATGGTTTTAGGAACGGGGCAGGCAGTCCGGTCCAGATAAATTAACTGAATTTGTCGGCCTTAATCTGAGGTTAGTTGCAAAATTATAAAACTACCGTCTAAAAAAATAACATTAATGCATCTGAAAATTTCGGAAAGGGTTTGAACCCCCAAAACCCCTACGTAGGATCGCCACTGTCTCTCATCTTCGCAACTATTGAATTCGTTCATTTAACAAGGCAAACTTAGGGAAAAAAGTTTAATGTATTCCTTCACTAAAGTTCTTGTGTTAGAGATAGTCTTGGGCCCCCACACACAAAAAAAAAACAAAAACAAAATAGTTGAAATCACTAGTCCTATGCGTGATTAGAGCTTGGTAGAACACGATTCACACATGTCAACGAAATCTAGGTTTATTATGAAGACTCCCTGTTCGCAGTATCGCCCGAATTTTGTTACAAAATTAAAAATTTGATAGTATAGCTACAGAACGATCTGACCAAATTTCCGCTCTATCCATTTGATGCATGACCAGAATGGGGTTTTTGCAACATCAAGTGCAATGAAATTTATACAAATCTACGTCAAACATATGTGTTCGTGAAAAAAAACACAGGTTTATAATGTGGACAGAACAGAAAAACGAGTCGATTGTGGGCTACACGACCTCTACTGTAAACGTGGCATTTATATTCAAAGAGTTTGCCACACTTTACCACGATTTCGTATAGATTTGGTTGAAATCGCGAAAATGTATGCAGGAAATTTGCTTTACTTATTACAAAAAAGTTGGTGGATTTAATTGGATCTTTCCTGTTGATTGAATTTTAGCATTAGTACCAGAGCTGTTTGTTAATGCGTGAAGCTATTTCTTCTTGACTTACTTTAAGAGTGGAATTACATACAAATTTGCGCTAAAAACATGCAAGTGCTTCTAGTATTGTTCAATCGTTCTTATTGCAGCGATTTAAAGGCTTTCCACGAAAATTCAGGTAGGCTGGAGCTCTACGGTTTTGTGTGAAAATTCATATATATTTGAGAGTATTCATTCTTTAGTTCAAAATAAGAACTTAAAAAATAAAAAACATGAAAAGCTTGCGATAATTAGCTCGCAGTTTGCTGGTATTATTTAAAGTTTGATGCACCTTTTACGGAGTGAGGGACAAGTAGACAATCAATTAGCAATCGTCTTTTTTCTCCCGGAGACTCGACCAACTGGGGCACTCTCTGCTAACAGAAATGCAGTTCTTCAGCCCAACAAGCAGTAAAATGTGGCTTGAAGTTCTCGCTTCTAATTGATTTACTTCACTCGAGAGCACTCCTAACTTGTTGATCTGCTAAATCTACCTTCAATATTCTAATGACCCAGAAACCTACAGAAAGCAACATATTTTCAAACCACAGTTTACAATCTCCCACTCCTTGTCACATTACTAAGGGATTCCTGGTGGATGGGGGTCCGTGTTCGACCGAATACATTAAACACCGTACGTTACGCCACTGCTAAAGTTGTGGAGTTTGTTAATTTAGTAGATTTTTTAATTAGTAAGGAATAGAAAAATTACCCATATTTTCGTTGCTACATAGAATCATAAGATGAAAATCAGAGGGGAATATTAGCCGATACTCTTTAGATGATCGATTTACTCTTTTTTCCTCAGTGCATAGTTCCTTTGCTTAAAGTCGCATGTAGATACACTGAGAGAGAAAAAATACATTCTGAAATCAATCGTGTTTGTTCTTACTACTTATTAGAAAGTTCATATTCAGCTTTAAACGAGGACTATAACACTAAACGCGATTAAAGGTACTCCGATCGTTCTTAATTCTACTGCAAAACTAGTGCATTCTAAAATATACAGCGAAGATGTCAATTCATCACACTTTAAAAGTTAATGGTCGACTGTGAAATTTCAGGAAACGTTGTAAGTTTAGTTTGAATGGAGAAAGTTGACTATCATTGTAAATAACGAGAACTTGTACATGCTGTAATTTATTATTGAATGGTTGTAATTATGGAGTTTCACTGACAACTGTATGATCTGATCAAGTAAGCTCCTTTAACGTGGGGATTGAAGATACATAAGAATCTATTTACATTTTTTTTTTGGCAATTCATTTCAAACCAAACAAATATCAAAAATGTTAATTAAAATAAATTCATAAATTTTCCTCCACCGTTTCAAAGCAATACGTCACGCCCTAGAAGCACACCAAATACATATAGAACTTCCAATAAAACACTATTTGGGCAATCTGGTCCAATTATCAATTTATAAAAAACATATTAGCACCCATGCTGTTGTACACAATTCCCAATGTCTGACGTGTTTTTACCATATGAGCAAAACTTATTTTCGATTCGCTCTCTATAGATGGCTCATAAATTATTTATAAATTGAAATTTGGCAACCAAATTTCGGTTCTATACAATGTTCTCATCGCAGATTGTTAAAATTTTATTAAATGTCTAATTAACGAATTCAAGAAATTAGTGAATACACATATTGTGTCTTATTTGATATGACAGCTGCACGCATATTCGGCTCGCAGTTGTTACATGACCGCGTATGTATGATGTTCACGTGTGTGACCAACAGATTATCTATACATAATGTGTGAAAAGCACTAATTTTACAAATATGTACATATTTACACATTACGATCATGTGCAATGCAAATAAATAAAGTCATTACCTGTTGTAATGTAACAAAACCTGCTAAAAGCTAAATATGGGAGAAAAGCCGGTAGCTTAAGAGAAGACGTTAACTCTTAGCTCTTATTTGTATCGGTATACTGTATAGTTGCTCAGTATCTTTGTTTAAGGTAGATTTCGAGCTGGATTTGAGACTTTTTAAGAGAAAAACTGGATTTCAAAATGTACTGTACAGGTAACTAAACTACACCTGTGTGTATATTGAGAGTACCAGTACATATTTGCTGTATCTTTGGCTCATATTACTCACGAAAAAAGGTTAAAATCGACACCTATGTCAACAATAACGTTTCATACTCACATGCATTGCCGCTCCACGAAAAAAATCTGTTTCTGCGCGCTATCCTCTTTTATATTATTTGGTGAATGTGTAGATATCAAATATAGATTACACGGATGTTAACAGAGAACACACATCAAACCAACATTATTCGAAGAAAAACAACACACGGGGGTAGACCAAGGGTACACAGAGGGTTTGGCTATCACACATATGGTATAAAACTTTATATATTCGTCATACGACACAAATACAACACACACAAAATGATATTTGACTTTTTCAAGATAAGCGATACACATTTATTATTTCCCCATAAAATATACGAAAACGTGGTTCGGACAAAAAGCGCATACGTTGCGTTTTCGCGAGAAAAATCACTAGAAAGTAGCGAAATTTAATTTGATTGATTTTGTATGCAAAAATAACACACTAAACACTTTAATTTTGGCAATTTTTGATTGGCACTTTACGATTTGGATATTCACTGTGCTTCACTGGAAATGCTGACAATATGCATGCAGCCCTTTCTAAACTCACGACGACAACAGACGGTTTTTATTTTCGGGAATCAAATTCTCTAATAGCTCCACACGAAACCGACTAAAATCACCAAAAAAACGCACAATCTTCAAGAAGCTAGCGCGTTAACGTACGTATAGTGTGTGCAAGAAAAGAACTGGCGGAAAACGATGAAGGCGAAGACCAACGTCAAAGAAAGTGCTTTTTTAAGACTGTGCTGAAGAAACCCACTCACATAAGACTCCGATCGCGACAAGCGTGAATAGAACTGACCTCTACACGCCGACGACGTCTATCGCTTTTTGGCATTATATTTTTTGGGGGAATTATGTGTATGTGGAAAAGATCTGCTGCTGTACATAACGAATTTAAAAAAAAAAGAGAGAACCATAAAGTCTTAAAAGAATCGTGGCTCACGAAAAAGCTTTTTCTTTTTGGGTTATAGAAAAAGATTCAAGATTCAAGTTGAACTTAAGATTTATTTTCCTCGATTGTGTCGTGCGCGACTTTGCTAGAAATTACTGGAGGAATCGCGTGAGCGGCCAGTCCAATGGAAAAGCATTGAGAAACTTGCTGCAGCAAAGGAGTTCGCGGAGATTCCCCCGAGTAATCTTTAGATATTTTTCGATATTTATTACATATTTTACACGGAACGCGGTAAAAATGGAAATGGTGGGCACTGCCGTCATCTATGTGGTTGATCTTGGATCGTGCAGCAGCAAGCTCGCTGTTATAAGAGTATCTAGCTCTATCGTATGTGGAGATCTACCGGCTAGCAGCGGAAAGCATGCGCAGAGTGCACCTATAGGTTGGCTATCTACAGTACAGTACATACTCATTCTCAAGCCCAACACACATTTCGTATCTTCGAGGAAAAGCTCTCGAAGAAATATCGCCAGTTGCGGGATATGAGGCAATAGTTTATAAACATCATATGGTTAAATTTTTTGTACATAATATCCATCTGTTACCGCCAAACCGATCCATCGTGTGCTCTATATATAAACAATCATATGCATGATTATTATGTAAATAATGTACAAAAATAGATTATGTATGTACCTATACATACGAGAGTACATTATTTGAATCTTTTTCGATGAAAATTGGAAAGAAGCGCCAATGGCCTAGAATGCAACCGTAAGGCATCCCACCAAATTTTGCTAACATCACCATAAAGAACAGACAGAGATGATGATTATCGCCACATTGTTTATATCAGACCCATATACTTTTTTCTAAATTGTGTGTGGATTGCGCGTTCATATGGTCATAAATGTGGGAAGTTGGCTAAATTAACTGAGATTTCCGGAAATCAGAGATATCTACTATGTACTACATACACATGTGTGCAGTACATGCGCACTTTATTATCGCATGTTTTCTCAGTTTTGTTTTATCTTAATGTTTTTAGTATTACATACTACATATAGCGAGTTTTGTACAAAGAGAATGTTGCAAGATATAAACGTTTTGTAGTTTGCCGACGTTGTTCATGTTACATTAAAATGATGATGTGATCAGGAAATAGAAAACGAATTACATTAGACACTAATTTATTAAAGATTCTGTTTCATGTGAGATTGGAGGAGAGGCGAAATGACATCAGTGTACATAATTTTTAATTAGATAGTACCGTATATGCGTTACATTATGAATTACATTTATGTTTAACTTTGGTTTTATAAAAATATAAAAAAAATGTGTAAAACAGTGACAGAATGTGATCGAAGTTTTCAAAAAAAAAGCTGGATCTTACTGTGTCTTCTTCGGTAAAACCAGATATCGGAAAAATGGCAGTAAAACTACTTTCGGAAATTTACTGGAACTATTGAGGGGTGTAGAATAAAAAAAACGGTAATCTCCACTTTGTTGACAAATTGACCTAATGATGTAGTTTAATTAATTATTATTATTATTGCTATACAGAAATGTTATAATTTTAGTGGAAATAAGCGTAAATCCATGATAATTTTACTATAGAAAGATTAGTTTAGTTGAAAAAGCGGCTATCTCCAGTTGCATGTTAGAATCAAAAACAGCTATATCCAAATCATAGGTAAATTATACAGGAACTCGTAAATTGGGTACGAGTTTTATTTAAATATAATTTATCTAGGGACGCGGGAGCGTCCCGCACGCCAAAGAAAAACGAAGAATTTGAACAAATAAAAAGTGAGAAGCGACTAAGACTATGTTTACACGACGGAACAAGTACGGGTTTTCGGACCTCTGTAGCTCGGACCCTGGTTGGCCCTGAGTCTTCAAATTCGGTAAGCGTTTTCGCTCGCGCCGTCTTACGAAGTGTAGAAAATTTCAAGATGATACGATAAGAAACACCGGAGATATAAGAGTTTGAAAATCGCATTTTTTCAAAAATCTTGTTCTCGTTGTTCTCGTTGTTCTCGTTGTTCTTGTCGTTCATTGACAGGGCTACAGCCTTGCAGAGGGCATCTCGGGATTTGGTCTCTTTTCCCATTGATAGAGTCTGTCGTAAAGGTGTGCATAGGCTATCGTTTGCTCCGATCCGTGAAGTAGAAAAAAAGATACAGCGGAAAATGTGAAAAAATACATAGAGTTTCTCGCTTAAATCTTTTTATATGTTTTAAAGGAAGCATTTTGCAAAAGTCGGGGATAGGCCCGAAAAAAGCCTAGAAAAGAATCGTATAGTATAGTATAATTGGTAGGACCGAACAATCTTTTGTATCCAAAATTTTCAGTTTTAGATCGTCTGCAAGAGCGGGGGCGGGTCGAAGTTCCTGTTTTGGTTCGTCTCATATATACGAGTACGTACATATTAGTTTAATATTGGATGAGCATACGCACTGTTTCATTCATCCCGATGATCCTAAAGCTTCCACCAAATCAGCGCGGTAGCGGTACGCGGTACACACAACACACACACCACAAGAATTGACAAGTACATACTCCGTGGTGTACCGCGGCGGAAACTATTTCATACATTCTGACACGTACCGCTACCGTTCTGCGCTGGTTTGGTGGAAGCTTAAATATGGCGCTGGGACACCAAATCGGTTTTGTCAAGACGGTGTATTCTGTTGTGTTCAAACCAGAGTTACGTGATGATGGCATATGGATAATCGATTTTTCAAGGAATTCTGATGAGTTAATTTGAACAAAATTTGGCAGATTTAAGATTTAAGATCAGGATGAATGTGATAGAGATGAAGTAAAGGTTTAGACTCAATTTAGGGCTAAGGTTAAAGTCAAAATCAAGTTTAGGGTAACGGATAGGGTTAAAGTTATTGTTACATCGCATTTAACTTTATTATTAGGGTTAAATGTAATGATAGGGTTTGGGTTAAGGTTGAGTCTGAGTTTGAGGTTTAGGTATAGGCCAGAGAGAGCCAGGGGTTACCGAGGTTACTAAGGGTTTGCAAGATCACCAAAGTAGTCAAGTGTACTATGGTTACTAAGATTACCAAGGCGAGCAAGGTTACCAAGGAGACCAAGGAGACGAAGGTTAGCAAGGGGTTTATCATTCTTATAATTATTGTTCTCAAACAAATTCGTGACCATAGGGCAATGAATATCGTCTTCATAATATATTTACGAATTTTGTAAATCGAAAACTGCAAAAAGATATGATATCTCACAAAAACAACTGTGTTGTTAAAGGTGTTCGCCAAAGAAAAACTCATCAGCCGCAAAAAGGATTCATATAAATACATTCCCGCCAAAATACTCGCATCTTGTCTCAATGATGGTGGTGGAGCAAATTTTTTTCAACGCTATTTGGCGGGGAGCTTGAATAAGGTTAATAACAAAATAAAATCAATGTTAAGAAATTTATGAAAGAACTTTTATCGTATAGAAAAAAAACGAGTTCCATACGAAGGAAAGCTAAATAAGGTTTTAAAACGCATTTTTATTTTCTATAAGACTGGAAGCTTCAAAATTATTAAGAAAAGAACATAGTAGCAAATAGTACCCTCGTTCAGCTCCCCGCCAATAAGCGTTGAAAAAAATTTGCTCCACCACCATCATTGAGACAAGATGCGAGTATTTTGGCGGGAATGTATTTATATGAATCCTTTTTGCGGCTGATGAGTTTTTCTTTGGCGAACACCTTTAACAACACAGTTGTTTTTGTGAGATCATAATTATACATAAATGTATATCAAAGTACATTTTTCTTTCTAATGATGCCGTTTTCGTCTTATTTTTGTGATTTTTCGACAAAACTGAGACATTTTTTGCTGGGATATGTGAATAACATGATGTATGAATTATGATGCTTGTACCCAGCAAGCAATCTTATCGTTTGGTCGAAAAATCACAAAAATTATACGAAAAAAATATCATTCAATTTAAAAATTTATCGTAAACTTGTCTCCCCGACGAAAAATCGCTTTCTCGTCATCAAGAATGTGACTCCTATTAAAGGTACGTTGTGCTAGACGCGGCCGCACGACTGCGATCCGCTCATTCCATATAAAAACTCGTTTCTCTCTCATTTTAAAAACGAGTTTTTATATGGAATGAGCGAGTCGCAGTCGTGCGGCCGCGTCTAGCACAACGTACCTTAACGAAACTGTGTCTTTTTATTGCGTGGATGATAAAATAGTAATTCCTCACAACGAACGAATTATTAAACTATCAAAAAATAAAACGGTTAATTTATACCCATTACATATTTTTAATCTTAGATAGCTCAGGTGTACTGAAAAAAAGACGTACTATAGTTGTCTATAAGTAAAATCGTTGCCATTTTCGCAAGTTCTTAAAAATTTCTTAAAAACTACGAATTTTTTTTATTGAGACAGGTTTAAGACAGACAATAACAAATTGCGTTGGTTAAGATTGGATCATAAAAAAAAGTTGTTCTTAGAAGAACCTAATTTTCAGGACGCGTTGTTCTGACTGATGACCGCTCCGACATATATATATATAGAGTACACTAAAAAGAAACTTTTGTACAAAATTTCAGCCCGATAGCTTCAAAACTGAGGGACTAGTTTGCACTGAAACTCGCTCAATCGATTTCTCGCGTCACAGTGATCAATAAATACATGAATCTATCCCTCGATTTACACACATTTGTTTCAAATCCTCATAAACTGGCAATAATTTAAAAAGTGTGAAGCAAATATTGACAAAGGTATAGTAGGTAGTTAAGGTTTCTAACTTTTAAACGACATACCACTATCATACTTTCCAAAAAAACACGTACAAATACACGCGCTTTTACGTTGAGTCGATACTTTTGCACCCGAGTGTATATGGGGTGTCCGGAAACTACGACATCAACGCACCAGATTGTGATTCCTTATGTGATTTCCAGCAAAAAAGTTGTGCTGAACATACCCCCAATTCTTAACCCTTCAGCTGCCACAGTCATTTGAAGATTTCCTTTTATTGTACGAATTGAGGTTTAAATCGGACAAGAAAATTATTTGTTCAAAAATCTTCAAATGTCTGTGGCAGCTAAAGGGTTAAGAATAAAGGGTATGTTCCGAACAACTTTTTTTGCCAGAAATCACATGAGGAATCCCAATTCGGTGCCTGTATTGTTATTTGACCAATAGAAGTTGTATAACCGCTACATCGGAGATAGTTTGTTCCGTCTATTGCAAGCTATTAATCGACTTGGTCTAAACAAGCATTGTCGACCTTGTTTCTTATTCGTTCAGGGAATGGATTCCAGTGGCGGCCGGTCTAAGTGGGCAGGTAGGGCACTGCCCACCCTAAAAATGCTAGCTAAAAATAAAAATAAAATAAAAATTTTTTCTTAGAACATAATTGGTTCACTTCGGTACCTACATGCATATCTAACTTAACGTAACGTAACTTTCCTTAAAATGACAATAGCCATTCATTAGTACTTAATCACGATTAAATTGCCAATATAAAAACTCCTCTCCTCTACATAAGCGAAAGCTCATATTGATATCAATTGAATAATTATAAGAAGCGCACGCGTGAATCACCGACCATTGCGCCCATTCATACTTCCTTCATGTATCTGCTCATCATATTAACATCATCATCTCAACCCAACCTATGGGCAGAATGCCTTTCTGCCCACATGTACCATCAATCTATTCTATAGCTATTCCATAGCACATAGAGTCACGATGAATCTTCTTATACGGTCAACGCATGCGCATTGAAAGTATCTGAACTTCACTAAAGGGCATGCCTAATACTACACTAGTAGGTATCCATGAACTTGTGCAACGTTCGCGAGCGCGTGGCCCGTGGCGCTGTTCTAGTAGTTAGATACTCGTAGCATCCCAGCAAAAAATTTAAGGCTTATTTAAGGCTTGTATCCACACGCTGTATACCTTTGAAGTAAGGGAAACCTTCGGTAAGGAATTACGCGTTGCAAAGGCATTAACCTGTCAGATACCTTACCGAAGCACAGGCCATGTCATTGGCGATAAGGTTTAAGCTCAGATACGTAACTTTTACCTTATAATAAAACTATTTAAGCCTTTAAAAAAGATTTAGCAGTAGCTTTAAATAAGTTATACGGATGCCTGAAAAAAAAGATTATAATACCTTTTAATATCCTTATGTAAATGGTTTGATAATGTTTAGAGAATTATAAAAAAATGTGATTTTTCTGAACTATTATGGCATTATTCTTCTTCTTTGTACCCCCCTCCCCCCTTGTGGGACATAGTGCATATCCGGACATGCCCGGAAATGTTTGACCACGCCGAGATTCGATCTCCGCACCTCTAGATTACTAACATCGTGACTCAACCAACAACCAACTGAGCCACAGAGCCTGTCATAGCAATCTCCTCGCAATATGATACTTAATTTCAATTTGGAAAGAAACTTAAAATAAGACTTACTTAAGAACTAAATATATTTTTAATAAGGGAATGGAAAGGTTTTCAGAAAAAAACATTTTAGATACCTTATACAAAGGCTTACAAAAACTTTAAATTACTGAAATGTAATTTTGTCTTATTTCTGGTATGAATTAAAGTTTGAACTAAATTATAAAGAGCCTTACGTAACCATTATTATAATTACTATTTATACTGTCTGGAAGTAAAGCTGGCAATAAACTAAAGTAAGTCTGAATTGTGCCTTAGTTTAATATTAAACAAAGCGAACGCGAATTATCCATGACAGAAAGAAGCAATAAAGCTTTCGTAAGAATTATTATAAGGCCAAAGCTGAAATCGTTTCCCTTACCTATTCCTTAAACCTGACAAACCTGATCAGATTTTTTGCTGGGATAGTGCGTAGTGCATGGATACAATAATAAGGCCGTTGCGCATTTAAATTGTGCATTGTAGAGTATTTAATTTGTGCGTGTGTTTTTGTCAGATTTTCTTCCTTTTTTGAAGTGGTTTGGAGGCGTTATACTCGTATACTTGTAGCAGTAGTGCATGATTACGTTATCAACGGCCGTTTTTTATTTTTTATTTGTTACATATGTTTTTAGAAAACACTAATCGCTTTTCTCTGATTCCCTACATTTAAGTGTTATTAATTACTATTATAACATATTTATTCTGGTGATGGGATTAATATTAAAATCTTATTTATTTGATCTAATATGTATTTTGCTTGATATAGATACCTATTTATATATTCTCCTCTATATGATCTGGAAGTTTTAAATTTAGTTTGTATGTACTTAAAAAAAATGATTTTTTTTGTTGTTATGTTATTGCATGTGCATGATATAGAAAAAAATTCCCACTTCTATTCCTCACACCTTTTTCCTCCCCATGGCAAGAGGGATCTAAACCCTCCCCGCTAGCTCTTGCTGGGCAGTGCATTTTATTTGCATAATTGTAGAAATACATAGCAGCTTGAAAGTATAACTAACTTCCTAATTTACAGGAATTGTCTTTGATAAATTATTTATTCAGGAAGATTTGGTATGTCCTGTTATTGTGCGTAGTAAAGTAGTAAGTAAACAAACTTTCGGACATAATGTCTCATCATAATTTAATATATCATTACAATTAATCATATATTAGGTTATCCGTTTGGGTTGCCTTTTCTAGCCTCAAATGAAAAAAAAAGAAAGAGGTATCCAAATTTGAATTACTATTAAAAGGAGCAGAGCCTAATATTTACTTATTGGATATAATTTTATTGAAATATTGTTGCGACTATTGCTGGTCCCTTTGAAAGGTAAATACTGGATTATTTTTCCACATTGCGACCGTTCTCTGCCAAAAAATTGATGTAATATAGGATTCCGAACTGTAGCTATATGTATGCATTTTCATGGTGCGATCGAGCATAACTGATTTGTAAAAAAAACTCTAAACGATTCACCTAATACATACGTAAATACTCTCTCTAGTTCCTGTCAACCCCTTGTGGGGCATAGGGCATTAACTACGCCTACTCTCCACCTCGTTCTGTTTTGCGCCAACGGCGCTAGCTGTGACCATGTAAGATTTAGCGTTTTCGCCTCGCTTGTTACCGATCTTCTCCATGTGTTCCTTGGCCGTCCAACACGGCGTCTTGCTCCGGAATCCTGTGGATTCCAGTTCAGGGCCTTTTTTGCGATGTTATTGGGCCCTCTTCGGAAGGTGTGACCTATCCATTGCCACTTAAGTCTTTTGATCGAAGTGCCTATCCTTTCTTGGCCAGTTATAGTGAGGAGATCGTCGTTCGAAATGATCTCCGGCCAACGAATATGCAGGATGCGCCGTAGACACTGATTTACAAAAGTTTGCAACTTATCAGTAATCTCTTTAGTCACCTTCCAGGTTGAACAGCCATATAGCAGCACGGATTTCACATTGGAATTGAAGACTCGAAGTTTGGTGCGTCTGGAAATATTGTTGTTTAACCAGAAAGGAGTCAAATTGAAGAAAGCCGCCCTAGCCTTGTTTATCCGTGATTTTACATCAGCATCCGCTCCACCATCTGCTGTAACTACGCTCCCGAGATAGCAAAATTCATCAACTTTTTCGACTGCCTGTCCCGAAATACAAATTCCGCTTTGCCCCCCTGGATATGTGCTCAAGAACTTAGTTTTAGCAGCATTGATTTTCAGCCCCGCATTACGACTTGCGCAATTTAGAGCTTCTGTCATTTGAGCGACATCATCCGTATTAGTTGATAGAAGACAAATGTCGTCAGCGTAGTCAAGATGTTGAAGGTGATCAAACAATTTCCATCTGATACCTTTGTTACGATGTAATTGAAGTGCGGAGCCGAGTACATCACTAATGACAATAAGGAAGAGAATAGGTGACAAAATGCAGCCTTGTCTCACTCCACTGTGCACCTCAAAAGGATCTGAAAGCTTGCCCTTATGCAAGACGTGACATTGGGCTCCATTGTAGGATTCCTTAATGATGGAGATTATCTTATCTGGAATATTTCGTCTTTGTAAGGCATCCCAGATGTACTGACGATCAACACTAT
Organism: Microchrysa polita; assembly: GCA_949715475.1. Classification (NCBI taxonomy): domain Eukaryota; kingdom Metazoa; phylum Arthropoda; class Insecta; order Diptera; family Stratiomyidae; genus Microchrysa; species Microchrysa polita. The sequence goes on along the minus strand of OX454415.1, from coordinate 123,019,348 downwards.
CGAAGGCTTTTTCAAAGTCGATGAACATGAGATGTAATGGGGATCTCCACTCCGCGGATTGCTCGATGATAATACGGAGGGTGTTAATGTGGTCGCTACAGGAGAACCCTTCGCGAAAGCCAGCCTGTTCATCGTTCAATGTGCTATCGACTTTTTCCTTGATTCGTCCTAAAACAATCTTAGCCATCAACTTGGAAATTGCAGGAAGTAGGCAGATCCCACGCCAATTATTACAATTCTTCAGGTCACCTTTCTTCGGAATTTTAATAATTAGGCCCTTTTTCCACTCACTGGGAAGAGTTTCAGTTTCCCAACACTCTCGGATTAAGGGAAGAAGAATATCCGCTGTAGCGTTAATATCCGCTTTTAAAAATTCTGTCGGAATTCCATCAATCCCCGGGGCTTTACCGGCGTCCATTGATTTGATAGCGTCTGTTAGTTCCTTTTTGGATGGTGGACCGGAACTAATGCCGTCTATTTGAGGGACGTCTTCTGCTGGCAACGAAGATACACTTGCAGGCCCGAAAGTGTTATTCAGGACCTCTAAGAAGTGTTCTCTCCATCTTTCTAGCTGTTGTTCTTCGGTAACGAGCAGAACACCTTCCTTATCTTTCACAGGATGTTCCGTTAATAAAGATCTGCCAGTTAATGGCTTAATAAGTTTGAAGAGTGTTCCACTGTCACCGCGGAGAGCCGCATCCTCTGCCTCCTTCGCAAGTGCGTTGATATTGTTACGCTTATCACGTCTTACACTCCTCTGAACGCCTTTTTGGAGCGAACGGTATTCAGCTCTGTATCGTTCTTTAGCTGAGTCGTCAGCAGCTGAGTTAATCTGCTCCTTAACTCTCTTGCGTGCTGAGATAAGAGACCAAGTAGAGTCGCTAATAAATGGTCTCCTACCGCGATCCAATCGTTCTAAAATTTCTTCGCCACATGCAATAAATGAATCCTTAGCGACTTTCCATCTATCTTCAATTGTCGGATTCTCATTTGGTGGTGGTGCATTAGCTTTTTCGCGCAAAGCGGTGGAGAACGCACGCTTGGTTGATGGAATTTTGAGCTTCTGCACATTATACCTAGGGCAAATATTTGCACGGTTAGGACGCTGGATTGCTGCCGTTCGTAAGCGCATTTTTGCGATGACAAGATGGTGGTCACTGCCAATATCAGCACCACGTTTCGCCCTAACGTCCAGGACACAGATTCTCCACGTTTTGGAAACAGCAATATGGTCTATCTGGTTCTCAGTTCTGCCATTTGGAGAAGTCCAGGTTGATAAGTGGCAATCTTTGTGTTTAAACAGAGTCCCACCAATGACGAGCTGACGAGAGTTACAAAACTCTATAAACATCTCGCCATTCTGGTTTCTGTCGCCTAACCCATGATTTCCCATAAGATGTTCCAATCCTTGGTTATCTGACCCGACTTTAGCGTTGAGATCCCCCATTATGATTTTAATGTCACCTCTGGGAGCCCTATCAAAGGTGTCGCCAAGTCGTTGGTAGAAGACGTCTTTATCAGCTTGATCAGCTGGTTCGGTTGGTGCGTAACACTGAATTATCGTGATATTTCGTACTCTGGATTTGAATCGGGCGGTGATAATACGGTCGGAAACTGGTTTCCAATCGATAAGGGATCGACGTGCATCCCTTGTCAAGAGGATTCCGACGCCTGCCTGCCGAGGAGCATTTTGGTCATCATTTCCAGAGTACAATAAAACAGTATGAGAGCTTGGTGATAAAGTCGCTCCTGATCCGAGCCATCTTGTTTCGCTCAGTCCTAATATAGCGATGTTATACGCGGTCATTTCCCGTTCGACTTCAGTGAGTCTCATGTTGTTGCACTCGCCCCACATCGTTCGAACGTTCCAAAACCCAATCGTGGTCCGTTGTTTATAGCCAAAAGTCGTTGCCGATGAATCAGTCCGAGGTATCCGAGGCTCGTTAAATGTTTCGAGTGTAAAGAAAATTTCAAGTACGCGGGTTACAAGCCTACGTACCCTATCCCTCAAGTCGCCTTTTACGACAAGCCGGGAACGCTGTGGCATAATTCTAACCCCAAAAACCACAGGGGTCAATTTTTTGTTAAGTTTCGTACATATCTGAACCCTTGAGCACACCAAGCAGAGTCGCTGCGCGCACAATTGTAGAGATATGTTCGAAACTCAGGAGAGTTTTATTCTCTCCTGTCCCTTTAGTCGCCTCTTACGACACGTCGGGAAAGACGGAGGCACTATTCTTGACCCGCGCCACAGGGCCAACATACGTAAATACAACAAGCTTAAAAACATTAAAATGGACTGACTAACAAAGAGCACAATTTTAACGCATTAAAAAACAGTGTGGATATGCATGTATAGTATTCTTTCCTGATGGTAAATCTGCCCACCCGGCTCTGTACTTCACGAGCCGCCACTGATGGATTCCATATCAGCTTTCGGCTTTGTTCAGTGCAATAATAATCGCAACATTATAATTATAAATTGAGAGATATAATTTTCAATAATTTTTTCTGGTTATGCAGCGAACACAGGCTCAATATTACGGAATTCTGTTTAAAAAGGCCATTTGGTTGATTTGGAAAACAAATGGGGTCCAACAGTTTTTTTTCCTATTTGGACTAAAAAAATTAAAATTAAGCGGTTTGTCCCTAGACTAGACTTAAATGGCGAAACATTTCGCTTTGTATATCAAATTGTGATTTCCATTCAGGCAGCACATTCCTAACCACCTTGGCTGTACCCGGGCTTGTAATTTAGGGATGAGGGAGATCGATAAGATTTGAAATAGAGTGGTTATGTTCAGGGCAGGGATTTGGAGCGACACTTTTTTTTCGCTCCGCTCCGCTCCGACTAAAATTTTTTCGCTCCGCTCTATTGAAAAAATACAACAAAATTTCATTGTTCTTAGTAAACATTTATTATTTGCGCGAATCCATCAATTCAGCTTATATCTACTCACGTATTATAGAATATGACTTAAGAGGTGCGTTTTATTCGATCAAGTACAGAACAGAATAGCGCAACCAAATAATGATTATTAATATCATTTCCAGCAAAATAGGTGTACCGGGAATATCCCGAATTCTTAACTCCTTAGCTACCAAAAGCATTTAAAGATTTTACAAAAATGCTACCACTAAAACTCCTTTGGAAAAAAAATTATTATTGTATTATTTAAGATCACAAAATTTTGTTTTTAAAGTTTTTACACAGCTCATACTGATTATCTGATTTTTATTGGGTTTATTCTTAGGAAAAATTGCTGGCCACGACCGAAAGAAAATATGTATGTAGTTAGTATGAGCATTACATTTTTGAAAATTGTTTAAATGTATGTGGTAGCTGAAGAGTTAATAATTCGGGCCTTCTAATACTCATTTTTGCTGGAAATATCACGGTCCTTTATGCGATAGTTTCCGGACATCCCATATAAAACGAGATTTGTAAAATTGTTATGGAAGCTGCGCTGTCCTGTACTCCATTCAATAAAACGCACCTAATAACTAATTTAAATTTCATTCATCGAGTACAGGACAGGACTTTTCTGTCATGGATGATCTTGAATTTCTTAATATTGAAGAGTGATGATTATGACTAAACGCAAGACCTATTCTATCACAATGAATTCCACAATAATCTGAACTTTTGTAAGTCTCTCAACGAATTCTTCGCCTTTAAATCGTCAAAAATCATCAAATCATGCCATAAAATGAAAAATTTCGTCGAAAAATTATTTTTTTTTTCACGGATTTTTTTTTTTTACTGCGATCCAGGCAGATCAGATTTAGTGTGGTGCCTAGTTTAAGCCCCATTATGCTCTCGACCAAAAATTATTACCATCCAATCAAAACTAAGGGTACCCCCCATACAAAGTGAACCAAAATTCTAACAAATTTCACATTTTTCACTTCTAAATTCTATCTAAAATGGGAAAATATATATTATCTCTTAGAACGTAATTATAATAGTTAATTGTATTCTTCTGAATGTACACTGGTCGGCATATGTATTTTGACATCTCATACCCTCCAGCCCCGACACTGGTTTCGTTTAACTAAAGCCAATAACGGTAAATTTATTTTATCAAAATTAAAGCACATATCGACAGCAATAAATATGCTTAATATTTTTCCTGTCCTCTTTCGGACTCTCATCCTATAGAAAAGAAAAAAGATGGAGGCGGAATTCTGGTGTGCCATAAGTATTTTGACAACATTTAACTCTTTGATTGCACCCATTTTTTTCGCAAGAACTGATGCACAAAACACGTTTTTATTAATTTTTGAGTTCCCCATATTAATTTTCAATGATAAAAATATCACCAGTGGCTTGAAACATAAAAAAAATCAGAATTTAGAAGATTGGTTTGAGCATCGATTGATGCAAGCCTTAGTCCTGGTTTACACATTGAATACGCTACTATCGAATTTTATTTTATACGGTAAACTTCTTCTTCCTTGCCTTGTTCTTTATACCGCTCCATGGCTTCGCGTTGCTCGACCTGCGGTGTAGGCACATCGCCCGTTTTGGCGATAATATCTCAGCATATTTCTACAGGCAGCTCTATCTTGGATCGTGTCATCGCCGAGACCAATGCGTTGTTGTTGCTTTTTCATTTGACACATCCAGGTGTTCTTCGGTCTGCCTCTGGCCTTGGGTCCATCAAGTGGAACTTCCATTGATATCGCTCTCTTTGCGGGGTTCTCAGGCGGACGCCTTTGAACATGGCAATACCAATCCATTCGTTGGTCTTCGAGCTTTTCGGTGATTGGTTGGTCTATGGACAAGCTGCCTCGGATGTAGCTACTCTTGATGTGGTCCCTTTTGGTTACACCAACTGACATGCGTAACATTTTCATTTCAGTCGCTGTCATTTCTTTCGCGTAACCTTCATACATGGTCCAGCATTCTGATCCATACATGAGTGCGGGACGTACAACCGTTTTGTACAACTTGCCCTTTAGCTTCAGTGGCATTTTCTTATCGCAGAAAACTCCAGAATTTTCTCGCCACCTCATCCACCCAACCTTTGTGCGATGTTTGATGTCATCATCGCATGTAGCTCCGCTGTTCACCATCGAGCCAAGGTACTTGAACTTGGTACAAGACTTAAGCTGCTCTCCTTTGACGTACATTTCTGGTATCGGTGCATTTGGGTCTGAGAATTGGCAGCATAAGAACTCAGTCTTTGTTATACTTACCCTCAGTCCATGCTCCTCCAGAATGTCACACCATTTTGTAAGCGCAGCTTGCAAGGCAACGATGTTTGGGCTACTGAGGACTATATCATCAGCAAAAAGAAGAGATATTTCTAGGCCGTCGGAGACACGTGTTAATAAGTAGCACATGATGATGTTGAAGAGCAACGGACTCAATACACTGCCCTGGTGTACTCCGACATTCACCGGAAATTCTTCTGATTCACCGGCTGTGCATCTAACCTTAGTCGTAGCTCCATCATACATGTCTCGTATCATCCTGACGTATGCCTCGGGGACATTAGTGCTCTCAAGGCCAACCATATCAGATCACGAGGTACTCTATCGAATGCCTTCTCCAAATCGATGAACACAAAGTACAAGTCCTTTCGTGCTGCTCTATACTTTTCCATTGCAATACGAATGCACTGAATCGCATCGACTGTAGATCGACCTTCAACAAAGCCGCATTGATTGTCATTCAACCGCACAATCTTTCTCAATCGGTTGCAGACAACTCGCTCGTAGATCTTCAGTGTATGAGGTGTTAACTTTATAGCCCTATAGTTGTTGAGTTTGCGTGAGTCTCCCTTGTTCTTATAGAAAGGAAGAAGAAAACTTTCCCTGAAAGCATCAGGCATCGGTTGCCCACCTTTGATTTTGTTGAAGAGAACTGTGAGCCAACTAAGCCCGACATTTTCCATTTTCAACCAAAATTCCGCGGGGATTTTGTCCGGGCCGACTGCCTTTCCGCGTTTCATCTGATGCATTGCCTCCATCACCTCTTCCTCTGAGATATCTTCAATGTTTGTGGTGTTCGGCTCAACATCTTGAAAAGCTGCTCGAGGAAATTCTTCATTTAGAAGTTCGTCAAAATACTCTCGCATCCTGCTACAAATTGCCGTATCGTCAATCAGCAACATTCCTTGCGAGTCCTCCACGTACTTTGGCGCCTGTATTTCCCGACCGTTCCTTCTCCTTTGGGCTGCGACTCTAAATATGGCGTCGTGCTTAGGTCTCTCGCGCAAAGACGGTCCTTCGGTCGCAGTCTGAGTTTCTAATTCTTGGTAGAACTTCTCAGCTGCCTTCGCCTTTGCTTGAGCTACCAAGCGCTTTACTTTATTCCGGCATTGCATATAATTTTCGCGAAGTTGAACCCGTTCGGCTTCACTGCTTGACTCACATTTCGTCCATGCCTTAAATGCGTTCGATTTGGCTTGCACTGCTTCCTTAGTTTCGGTGTTCCACCACCATGTTTCTTTCTTCGTGTGGAGTGGACCTTTCGAAACTCCAAGTGCCTTTTCCGCCTCACCTACTGACATTTCAGCGAAACTATTCCACATTTGTGTTGGACTGTGCTCGGTGCAGTTTATGTTGTTTTGAAACCACTCCGTCATTTTATCAATGAATGGAGTTACTACAGGTTCAAAGTTGTCGTTTGTGAGATTGTGCCACTTGATTTTTTCGACAGGCTTGGGAGTTCTTTTATTTCTTGCTCCTCCTGCTTTCAAAATAAATTCTGACAGCAGCAAACGATGTTGGCTGACGACAGATTCACCAAAGATCACCTTGCAGTCTCTTACCCACCTTCTCATAAAATCGAAACAGAGGTGGTAATCGATCTGCGTTTCGTGTTTCCTATCTCCGTGTCCACTACTGTAGGTGATTAGGTGTCTCTCGTTTTTTTTTATACGGTAAACTATTTATTACCAAACAAAAAACTGTTTTAAAACAAAATAAAAACAAATCTTGGCGCTCTCTGAACGAAAGCGAATGTAAACCCCGAGTGATGAGTGAGCCACGATGAAGAACTCTGAGAAAGAAGTGAAATTTAAACCAAATTGTGCCGTAAAAAAACGAATATAACTTCCGACGATTCAATGACGACCAAAAGAAGCTTTGGCCATGGAAACAGTGATTTGAACTTAAGCAGCCTAGGTCATTGTAAGCAAAATATCCCTGCATCATGAGAGAGCCTCCACTGTGGTATTAATTTTGATAGCCACGTATCCGTTTTTCCACATAAACTGGGCATTTTCTTTTAATATTTTTTTTTGTATAAATGTAATAAAACAACGAATATTAGCTGAAAAAGCTTTTTCCGAAAGTTGCAGTAGCTTGAACTTTTTCCTTAGTAACAGAGGTTTGCTTTTGGTATGGGTTTTAAATCTTTCTTTGGTTTCAGTTTATCTGCGTATGCATGCAATTTGCCTTTTTTAGTTCTAGACCGAAGGTGGTCGTTATTATCTCTGCCTCCGATGGCACATTCTTCATATTCATAATATCCTTTGGTTCAATTAGGACATTTTCCCTAAATATTTGGAAGATTTTTCAGTAATGATTCGATATACACATCCCATTTCTGTGATGCATGGAATAGTTTTCTATTTCTTTTCTCTTTTCAATTCTGGTGTTTAATAATGAACAGTCTACCTTATGAAATTAAATTCAATTGCAGCGTCTCCAACGTTTAAACCATTGTTGAAGTTTGCCTCTACGGAGGCTTAAACCAAACTTCGAATTTCTGATTTTTTTCCAATGTTTCAAGCCACTGGACACATTTTCTGCTTGGAATTCAAAATATAAACACAAATCATTAATAAAATTATGTTTTATCCATTTTTTTCCAGAGAAATTGGTGTACAATCAAAGATTTAAATATTGTCAAAATACTTATGTCACATCAAAATTTCGCACCAATCTGTTCTCTTCTTTATGGCAAGAGAGTGCGAAAATGGACAGGAAAAATATTGAGCATATTTATTGCTGTTGATACGTACTTTGATTTTCTTATAAGAAATTTACCGCTATTCACTCTAGTTAAACAAAATCAGTATCTTGGCTCGAGAGCACCAGATGTCAAAATACATATGCCGGCTAGTGTATGTTCAAAAGTTTGCATTAAAGCGTACACTACAAGTATCAACAAATTGTGTTTGAAAGTCATTGGTACTAGTTCAAAGGCTATTTCCGAATATATAGAGTAATGTGTACTAGCAACCTTTAAACCCGATTTTTCGTACTTGTAAGGCACGCCCTGGTACAAACTTTTGAATATACATTCAGAAGACTACAATTAACTGTTATAATGACGTTTTTTAATTTTTCCATTTTAGATAGAATTTACAAGTGAAAAAATGTGAAATTTGTTAGAATTGTGTTGTTGTATGGGAAGTACCCTTAGTTTTGATCGGATGGTAATAATTTTTGGTAAGAAGCATAATGGGGTTGGATCGCTTCCATTCTGATCTGAATCACATTTTGGTATTTGACTCCTATTAGCCGTAGAATTTGTATGGGTATTGTAGTGATTTATTATTAAATTTTGATGAACATTTTTTGAATCCATAAGCTGACAGTTTTTATTAACACATTTACTGTCCATGAGTTACATATTGGTAAACGTTCCGCTCCGTTTACGTCTATGCATCAGATATAATTCGTAAAACAAAGAATTTTCGGAAGCCATAGATGATGGAAAAGCGTGGATGTAATCGAGAATAAAGGGCAAAAGAGGTGCGGGTGCCACCTATCGTTTAATGATGATCAATGTCATTCCCGATGTTCCTTTCTTAAAAATTGGCTGACCAATTTTTAAAAACCTTTCCTAACAATATATCTTGGGCCGAAAATTTAAGCTAATGGAACATCTATAGGTATTCTTATTGTATGATTTTCTTATATACTCCCACCCACCTAAAAAAATCCTGATTACGATTTGGGCTTGAATCTAAAAGAATAGGTATGCGTATATTGAAATAGGGCTCGGAATTGGATGCTACACTACGATCGCTAAGCGATCATCAGCATGAGTTGTCTCTACAAATACAAACCTTAAGAATTTCTCAGGTTGAGAATGGAAATCCTTCTTTATTACTTTTTCCATACAGGAGGAACTGCAAGTAGAGGTCAGTTTTTGTCATTTACCCGAAATATGGTCAGCTGTTCACTTATACATAACCAAATCGAATCATACGTACTAGACTAGAGCATAATCGGATTGCATGAACAGCGCTAAATATCCATACACTAAGATAGCTCTCTAAGTTCATTGTAGAATCCGCCTCCACATCTCTTATCGCATAATATTAACATACTCGTGTCGCGTCTGTTTTAGGTATATGTATGTACATGGACAGAAATGTATTCTGCACCAATACGCCAGCAATGGGCTATGTTTTGTGCGGTTTGCTAAGTACCGAGTCTTTGGTCAGAGCATTTTCCCTAACCTCTGGATTTTAACGTGGGATTCGTATGACATCACCAACGTTAATCTAAATTCCGTTTTGCTTTTGAGAGCTAGTTTCGAAGAAGCATACAGTCATCATCATGTGTGATAGTCATAGTCCATATAACCGTGTAACGTTCTCTAGACATGAGTGGACTCATATTGCCTTGCTTAGGCATGGCACAACGGTAACGAATGTATGGGTGAGACAGCTCAAATGTACCTCGTGAAGCCTAGACTTAACCTGAACCTGAAGGTTTTGTTTTAATTCGAAACCATATATGTAGGTACTATAGGACGTTCATTGTGAGAGAGATTTCAGGGCCTCCTGGCTAGTCAGATTAATTTCGTGGATCGTTTATCAAATATGTTGCCGACTCGCGAAATGTTGTGCAAAATTTCATATGTGTCTACTTGTATTTTGACGACATGTGATTAATTTAGCTCACATTACCTGTATGTATTCTAAGTAAACCTAAATTTGCTCTGGAGTCGTACATATGTATGTACATGGCATCTGTTAAGCAGTAAATCTTCTTTAATTTTCAAGTTCTCAACAGCCGTAATGACGGTTGGGTTATCAATCAGGTTTATTTTAAAGAGAATTCGAAAGTCAGAAGAGCTCCAATTCTCTTGTAAGCACCGATATGGTTCTAATGCGTGATATCGAGGGATGCACTCTCAAATCAAATAGCATTTTCATTGCAATCGCCATTCGTCGTGTGCTGATGTAGTTACTTCAAAAATTTTCGTTGCTATGGGTGACCCTAGTCCTAGCCCTGTAGTCCGGTTGGTGTAGTGGTTAGTGGGAACACCTTCGGTGCGCAGGGACGTGGTTTCGGGTCTCACCGTGAACAAATTCAATTTATGGTGTGTTTCGAAGTCACGACCCATGTCACGGATTATGATCTCACTCAGATGTTAAACGAGTATGTTATGTACCCATTTATTATAAACAACATTATGCTGAGCGTGCTGTTGATTTCAACCCCTCAACAAAAAAACAGTTTATATCTTGGAAATTATGGATATCACTAACAATGTCGCACCTTTTATTTATTTATTTTTTATTTTATGGATGACCCTCCTCGGGGGAAGGGGATACCAGCTTATCTTATTACATATTTTATGCTTTTATTTGACAGCCAATCTAATGATAAAACTCCATAAACCCAATTTATTAAAATATTTAAAATATGATTTGCCTGAAGTTATTTGCGATTTCGAGCTAGCCAATACTTACCGAGAAAACGTCTCAGATTTCTTAAAACCCAAATATCTCTCGGCGTGCCAACAAACAAACCTAAAACCCATTTTCAGTAATTTTAGCGAAGGCGTCATTATCCTAATTACTGTTTGTTATTTGAGTAACAACATAATTTCTTCTTGTCAGTTACAAGACATTCCATTTTGTTTATTTTCATTTTATTTTCCATAAAAATCAGTAACAAAATTATTTTTGTTCTTCCTCGCCATTAATTTCACAATTGAATGAAAGCTCCGTTGACAGGACTTACCCTAGCTTGCCTTACTTATGGGGTTTATTTATAAATACATTCGGCGAACGCCTCGATTACTTGCTAAATGTTCAGAGCTAACAGAAAGCAATAAAATGTTTTCACTAAGAATGATCCTTTCCTCCAGCCGTATTTTTTTTTGTCGTGTCCCATGAGTAGGTGTCAGGAATGTTGAAGAGCTCATATACCGAACATGAATCGAATTTGTTATGATGAGTATAGAAAGGAAATGGGAAAAACGAAACTGATTAGAAAGATGAAGGGAAAGTACATTGAGAGACGTTTGAACGTAGACATGGCAATAATCCTTTTTTCCCTTCTTTTTTTCTTACTATACTGCTAGCGTCGCGTTGCTCGGCCTTCGGTGTAGACACTTCGGCCATTCTGGCGGGACTCTATCTGTTCAATTTTTACAGGCATATCTCTCCTAGAGACCGCGGGGCAGCATTATAGATAGACGCTAGGACCTGATCTTGGCTTCTTTTTTATGATTTGGGCATTAATCTGCCTTCATTAACGTTGCCATTATTGTGTTTCTCAGACAGGTTTCTGCGAGATTCTTCCTTGAAAACTTAGCATTTGACAGCTCACCATAAATTGAAGACACTGAATTGAAGACATTGATCTGATATTGAGTCTCTTCAAGTGTATGCAACTAATGAGACGCCACTGTATTGCCCCGAAATTCCTTAAAATTTCATCAGCTCAACAATATATGAAAATCGAGACAAAAAAAAGTTTTCTTTTTATTTTCTTCAGGATTCCCATTCAGGGTGACGCGCACTTCAGCAATTCACATCACGTATTTGACAAGGGATGGACAAAAATCCCGAAAAAAAATGTTCGAGAGAAAATTTCACTACATACTATGACTATAGGCTAGGCGCATACGGAACAAAATCAACCACCCGCACCTTAAGACCTAACCGGAGGGTGCTCGGGCTCGCTAACTTTCCTGATGGTAATATTCTGTAATAGGAACCGAAAAATGTGTCGTTGGAAAAGTTTTCTTCCCCAACCACCATAACGAAGCCGGCGACAATCGAGAAATGAGAATGAGAAACGATAAAGGAAATCTAGAAATAGAAAAAAATGCGGACAGGATGAAAAGTTTTCTGCCGAAACACGACGACGAAGGATTAAGGCACTAGTATGGATGTCTTGCGTCGAGGATCTACGCCTGGTATACGTTTAATGTCTCTGTCATGAAAATGGGCAAGAGTTAGGATCGTCGTTATTGGTCCTTGTATCGTCGACTTCTATTGGAATGGTTATGTGTGGCCTAGTAGTGACAATACCGAAAAAAGGTCCTTTTCCTTTACTCTATAAGAAGTGTGGAGACGCCAACGGCTTTTCGGTCGCAATGGCCATGACCATGACTGTACGGTGGATGGTGATGATGATGATGACGAAGATCGGATTGAAGCCATGACCAGGATGGCTACCAGATATAAGCCGAAAAAATAAATTTCATCCACTTTTGTTGGATTCGTACGGTGTACGAAACGTTAAGCGTTCCTTTCCGTTTGTCACGTTTCACTTTCCTATTGAATCGATGAAATAGAGAAAAATGACGACAAAACGAAATGTGAAAAACTTTTCATCTTTTCAAAGTTAATTTTTTCGAGAAATGGTTCTTGTGGAAAAGTTGATATCGTTTGGATTATATTGGGCTTCTAGGGTCTAGTGTCGTTAGTCAGTGTTCCAGCTTACCGCCATCCGAAGGATATGGAAATTAGTTCAGCAACAGTTTGTTCAATTTTGGACGATAGGATAATAAATGTTTACAGCCAACTTTGGTAATGACTGGGAAAATATTTTCACCAAGATTTGGCATTTGCTCATCAATAATTGTTTCTAAGGTCAATTTTTACCGAAAAGCATCAGCATTAAATGTCAACTTTGTGCTGGGCTAGCAACTATGATACTTAGCTTCTATAAAGACACTTTGACTTTATTGTCTGTGAATCCTATTAACTGTTGTATCGAACTAGATAATCAACTAACACGTATTTTTCATTTCGTTGCTTGCACAATTTTCTGAAAGAAGTAGCTCCAAGGGCCTGATGTGTCTGGGGACATTATCATTAAACATTTATACAAAACTAATTAACTTCAATTGCTTGATACAAATGAAGATTAGACTATGCACGGTTGATATTATGAAAAATTACCGCATTCCTATTTATGTACGCAGTAGGTACCAACTGAGAATATGAGGTCTTTGGTTGTAGCTTCCTTATGTCAACTAGATGTGACGAGGACAAACACTTGTATGATTGAAGGGTTGGGGGCTATTTGTAGCTTGTTGAAGTTATTCAACTGAAACTTATTCGGGGCAAATACAACTCAATGCATTCTCAATTTCATATCACCTAAATGTCAAATTCTCTCATTGTCAAATTTCTCGAAAGATTAAGGGATAAGGTTCTATCCAAATTATGGAATAAGCTTAAGCAGATTTTAACATCTTAAATCTAACATTAACGGTACAAAGTTTTCAGAATTTATGACAGATTCTAAATCGACTCCAAAAGGTTAGTGATGAAAACGGGCACCGTTATTTTTGGCGTATTTTTTGTACAGTGGTGTCATCTAAATTCCTCAATTGTGCTGAATATTGTTTAATGTCATAAAATAAATTGTGGCATAAATTTTTATTTTTAAGGACGTTATAATCATCTTCAGGCTCCCGTGTGTCACATTGCAGATACTTTGGATTAGCTATAGTAGTTAATTGATTTTCGAACTCTTCAGAAACAATAAGTACATTCACACTGAAGTCCATGAGCCAATTCCTACATGTGTTAAAGGTAAGTTGTCCTCGACGCGGCCGCAGCGACTCTAGCGACTCTAGAGCAAGTTCCCTACTCCAAGAAGCCGTCGCCCGAAGCCCACAAACAAACAAGTGCACCACGTTCACCAGTCGTGCCTGCATTATGTAAAATAAGAGTCCCGCGACTGCTTTCTATATACAGACAGATTCGTGTATCAGCCGAATCAGTACGACTATTGTGCGAAACAACTACCCTACCCCAAGCAGCCGTCGTAGCCCGAAGCCTATAAACAAGCGAGTGCACCACGTTCACCACTCATGGGGGCATTATATTCAACAAGAGCCGCGCGGTTCATTCGACGATAATTTTCATTGTGGAGTTATGCCAAGCGTCGCATTCGCTAGAGCCGCTGGGGCTGTGCCGAGGAAATCGTACCTTAAAGGCGGCTTTATAATAGCCTGCTAAATGGCAAGATTTGTGTTCAAACAGGGTGCCGCCAATGACAAGCAGACGAGAGTTACTGAACTCAACGAACCACTCACCATTGTCGTTTCTGACACCCTGACCGTGATTGCCTATTATAGATGTTTCAATCCAACATTGTTAGATCCAATTTTGGCATTGAGATCCAACATAATAATTTTTTTGTCAGCTCTGGGAGCCTTATCAAAAGTGTCGCCAAGGAGGTGGTAAAAGCCGCTTCAAGTTCACTACCAGAGTATAGCAGCACTATTTGGGAACTGGATGATAAGGTCCAGTGGCGTAACGTTTTCCAAATTAAATTGTTCGAAATTAGAATGGGGGCCCTAAAGGTTCGATTTTTTAACCAGTAAATAATGACATAATAACCGCATTTAAAGCCGTACACAAATGAGCAAGAGCAAAAATGTTCTGTTGCAAAAGTTTTATTTGTTTGGGGTACGAATTGAAATTTGAATAATTTTACGGGGCAACTTCTACATAACCTATTTAATTATTTATCAGTACTCGTAAATTCAAGAAAAGTGGCGAAAAATACCGCCTCAAGGAGAGTACATAGGTACGTGCCTGTCTCCTAACCGTAATTGATCCTAGGCCCTTATCTGAGAATCACATCATAGGTATAACTCACATATAGACCTCTGACGATCGTGGCCAAAACTATACCACCACTCGTTGGCGTATCCATGCCCAAGGCGAAATAAATCGACTGAAATCAAATTCACGGTAGAGTAAAAATGAGTCATGTAGAGGAAACTGCAGATCAGTTATGTGGACAGAAGGATTTGTAGGCAAACGTTTGTTTTTAAAACAAAAAACTTTCTGACTTCGACTTTATTGAATGGTCTTTCAGTCAATAAATCCACAGTTATCCTTTTGTCAATATTTTGAACATATTGTCCTTATTGCAGCAGTAACTTTCCTTTCAAGATTCGAACACTCGACGAAATGGATCACAATGGCTGAATTCTACGCAAGAGCCTTCAAGAGGGGCACTCCTCCTAGCAACTTTAAAGATTCAACTTCTCTTCAATATTCTAGTGACCCAAACCCAGAAAAAACTGATATTCACACAAATTCTCACTCAACAAGCTTGGGAGACAATTTGCTTTTAATTGATTGCAATTTTAAGCCAATTGTAAAGTTGCGGCTTTCCGGCATTCAACTTCAAGCTTCTCCGTCACAAAAGTAGTAGTTTTACAATGTTTTGTCTCTATCTTAGAAAAATTGAATGTCTACAGCAATTAATGAAGGATCTAAAAAAAACACTTTATAATTTCGGCTTTGAAGCCCCGGTGGCTTGGGGGCCCGTGTTCCACTGAACACATGGAACACCGTACGTTACGCCACTGATAACGTCGTTCCCGAACCGGTCTATCTTATTTCGCTCGGTCCTAATATTGAACTTCTATATGGGGTGATTTCTCGTTCGACTTCCGTGAGTCTGCAGTAGTACTGCAGTCGGCCGCCCCACATTGTTCGAACGTTTCAAAAAACAATGGTAGTCCGTTGTTTGTAGCGAAAGATCGATGCCGGTAAATCAATCCGTGGTATCCGAGTGTAATTTAGCTTTAGGAATAATAATACCGCCGGGGTCAATTTTAGAAAAGCCTTGTATGTACATATCCATGCCGTTGAGCGCAATCAATGTTGCTCGCAATTGTATAGATTTGTACGAGGTCCAGGAGAGTTTTATTTTCCCGTGCCCCTTAAGTCGCCATCTACGACACCCCGGAAAAAGCGGTGGCACTACTCTTTGACCCATGCCGCACAAGGTCACTAAAAACACTATAATGCCATTTTATCGACTAACGGAGTATTCATAGAAAAATTAGCAGCACCGTCATGGGAGTAGCCAGGAATTTAACCTCAAGAGCATAGCTTGGAATTTTCTTAGGGTAGGGGCGAATTATGTAATTTGTTGTTGCCTTACGTTTAACATTTGCCCGAAAATATTGTTGGAAAAGTTAAAAATTGTAATGCCCTTTTTAAAAGTCGAGAATCACCTTTATATTTTTTTACCGATAAATAATACTGACAGACGATGACGATGCCGCGAATGGTGGTGTCAACGGTTTCCGGCTTGGCGTTGGGAAATCGCACACACTGAATAAGAACGCCAAAGGATGTTAGTAGTCTGAACCTATCGTTTTTAACCCAAACAGAACACAATGAATTGATTATAACCTGATTGATGATACTGATCAATTCCTATTGCCAAACTTGCAGAAATTGTACCCAGCAATATTGATATTTGAAAAGTATTTTCTGCGAACGTGCAATAATATTGAGGTTTCTCATTTACATATCCCAAATAGAAAACTTTTCCCTTATAAAGCAAAATCTCATTTTGCACAAATCAGATATTTTCAGCAAACTGAGAAACATATCAAAAACTTTTCAAACTTTGCGAATATATCGATATTATGTATACACACTTATACCTAGGATCATGAAATAGGATCAACGTAATATAAACTTAATTTTACTCCTCTGAAACACAACATGTTGTATGTAAGTTATAAGTTGTGTGTTGAATACGTATACACCCGAAAACATTTCTAATATCTTCATCTTTTCTTCTATTAAACGAATTAAACCTCCTTTACGATTCGGAAATTCTGTCTTTTCGGCCTTCTTTACCGAAAACTGTTGTACATATATGGATAATAATCTCTCAAGGATATCATTTTCATTTTCTGTAGTAATAATACACATGCTGATATATTTATGTGGGTCCTTTCGACTTCGACAATCATGTATGTATATATCGTATGAGTGTCCTCGCGTATATATGACACAGATATATACATAGAGGAGGTGGTATACATACACAAGATTTGCGGTTTGTTTTGCAGATAGATTTCCAATCAAGATAAAATTGTTTTCGAAACATCCTCCCCGAAAATTGTATACTATAACAGTACTACGTGTATATACACAACACATGCTTTCCGCAAGAGAAAAAGGAAATTAGTGAGAGAAGAGTCACAGGACTTATGTTTATCCGTCAGATTGTATAGATAAATTAACGAAAAGGAAATATGGACCAGAATATATATTTTGGTTTTCATCTAAATTATTTTCCCTCTTGTGATGTTCGATTTTGTTCGTAATTTTTGTTTTTCTTATTTGTATGTTGTAGGACACTATTACTCGTATGTATGCCTCGTGTCGAGAGTGTGTCCACCACTATACTACCAGTATGAGTTCCTATGAAATTCATTCGAATCAATAGACCGTACCATGGTCACGATATGGTCATCCTTTTTGTTCATTCTTGCGAGAGAACTGATATCTTGTATACGGATCAAAGGACGAGACAATTAATTTATTGGCCTTTTATGGATGTTATGTGTTATTGCAGAAATCAAGTGAAATGAGCGCACAGAGTTTTCTTGGTATAAAGTTCATTAATTTCCAATGTTATTTTTACTGATTTGGTAAATTATTTCTATTTATGTTCGCATGTTGGGAGAATATAAACGACATGGTAATTTGAGATTTGGTTCATGGTTGAAATATTAATAGAAAGTGTCGTACAGCTTGATTTGATTGGGATTATATATATAAGTGGGGAAATAAATGAGTTCTTTGGAAATAATATTTTCTGTACGTTAATATTTTCAGTCACCGAAAACACTTCCTCTCTAATCTCAAAATGAATTTCCCTAAAATCTCAGACTTTCCAGTTGCGATTTCCCTCTTTCAATAAGAAAGTCTGCTTGAATTATTATTTTTGACGGCCCTGTGGAAATACAAAAATCATAAAAATGGCAATGAATTTTTCAACTGAATCAGCACAAAAGTGAAAGTCAATTTAATTAAATTCATCGCAGGATTAAACCATTAAATTCAAGAGCCGCATATACGAAGAGATGTGAAGTTTTAGACTGTTGCCCCACTGCTATATGCACGTTTTATGCCTCGCCAACGATATCCTATTTTTTCGCCATTATCGCTTAACACAAATGAATTTGCGTTTCCGAGTGTATGCTAGCTAGCCTTCGCTTTTCTATACCATATTTTTTTGCATCGCTTTTCGCCCTCATTCATCTCTAATTTTCTGTCATTTTGGCATGATTTCATGATGGTTGGTATATAGCCAGCAAAGTACCATGCATTTTTCATACAAGCTAAAAAAAAAAAATGTCCTGACAAAAAACCGCCAGCCTCCCATAAGTGAAATGAGATCCCGGAGCCATAAGAATCGCGACGCGGCACCACAATGCCTTTTATGAACGGCCCCGGAGCAGCTTTTATACAACATGCTCGCCATATCGTCGCGCGAGGCGTATCATCATCGTCGTCGTCGTAATGAAATGATTCAATTAAAATCGCGTTCATCAATTAGGCGAGAAACGACCCCACTCATTCATTTATTTTCTGCATATTCCTCACATGGATGACTTTCATGGGCGAGCAGCAGCGTGTGAAGTCGAAATGTTCTTGTCGTCAGCGCAAAGCATATAGCCAAGCCAAGAGCCCAACCTCTCATCCATCCATAGAGCACAAGCCAAGCAGCGCAACAATACCCAAATGGGGAGCAATGTGTGATGGGGCTGCTGATGAAGGAATTTGTGTAATTTGAATACTGCAATCAAATGGTGAGGAATTTAGGGGTTGAGTCTAAGGTTAAATTCTTCTCTTTGATGGTACATAGGGTGACTTTGGTGTTTTGCAATGAGTGAGGCCACTTGATCTTGCGGGATTTTTTTCTTATGCGTACGTATTTTTTGGCATCGATGGAAAATGTGCAAAGTCGACATTTTTAATTTGCTCTCAGTATAGATTGCGAGTGGAAGAAAATTAAGGCAGGATAACAAATATGTACATAAATGTGAAAAATGTTGAAATGTGATTGAGTGAGGGATTTTTCATTATAGGAACATTGAGGGAAGTTTATGAAAAACCAGGATTGCCTAACATAATGCTGTCTCCAAATTTGTTTTTCCGTAGGGGGGAGGATAAAGGTTGAAAGGCTCTGCCGATTTCTATATCCTCTTCAGTTGTGGCATAACTGCGGACCCTTAGCTATGCAGGAGGAGCTTCATAGGGTGAACGGCTCCAGCCAATTCCTATGTTTCTCTACGGGGCGTTACTTTCCCGCATTATCCGAGTAACCGCTGCGCCTGAGTGCTGTATTAACAACTTCAGCGTCTCAGGTTACTAAACGTAATAGGGTGACAAAAACCGAACAGTCAAACACCGAAGCAGCACCTTCCGTAGGGGGGAGGGTAAAGGTGGAAAGGCTCCGGCCGATTCCTATATCCTTTTCAGTTGTGGCATAACTGCGGACCCTTAGCTATGCAGGAGGAGTTTCCGGCCAATTCCTATGTTTCTCTACGGGGCGTTACTTCCCCGCATTATCCGAGTAACCGCTGCGCCTGAGTGCTGTATTAACAACTTCAGCGTCTCAGGTTACTAAACGTAATAGGGTGACAAAAACCGAATAGTCAATCACCGAAGCAGCACCTCCGAGGCCCCTCCATGATGGACCTCTTTCGTTTACGAATACTATCATGGTTAAGCGACGGGCCGACAACTCATCCTTGTAAAAAAATTTCGACGTCAAGAAACCTGGAACGAAAGCCTCGGATTGGACGGATAAAACTCAACGACGACCTCGCAAACGAACAACGGATTACTCTTTCGGAACCTGGAATGTACGCTCCCTGAATAGGGCAGGGGCCTTAAGGGCCCTCTTGGATCAGGTTGAAAAATATAAGCTGAGCATAGTTGCACTCCAGGAAACAAAATGGCTTAGTAGCGAGATAGATGACCGAAACTCGTACACAATTTTCACAAGTGGAAAACCTTCGGGCCACAGGGAGTTTGGAGTGGCGTTCATTGTAAACAATCAACTTAAGCCGCATGTTATCGACTTCAAACCCATAAACGAGCGGCTGTGTGCGATTCGCATTAAAACTCGGTTCTTCAATCTCTGGCTCATAAACGCGCATGCCCCCACCGAAGTCAGTGAAGACGCGGCCAAAGACGAGTTCTACCACCGCCTAGAAAATCTCTTCGACTCACTTCAATCAAACGATGTCAAATTGCTGCTGGGGGACTTCAACGCCAAAGTCGGAAACGAATTTCCAATAGGTTAATTAGACGTAAGAAACGTAAGCATCTTGACGAGCAGTTGATGCAAATAAACCAAAGACTAGCTAGTAGGAACAGTAGACAAGCGTACAAGCTAATTAATTCAATTAAAAGTGGATACCAACCCAGGACCTGCCTCTGTAAGGATAAGGATGGCAATATAATTAGCGACACCGATAGCGTTGATAAACGCTGGGCCTCACATTTTGAAGAGCTTCTTAATGTTCAACCGAACACCCCCACACAAGAAGCGCTGGAGCTGACGGCTGAAACAGGCCCTCCCATTCAACCCCCAACAATAGAAGAAGTTGATCTCGTCATGCAATCACTGAAACATAATAAAGCCCCGGGTGCTGACGAGATTCCAGCTGAACTGCTAAAGCATGGTGGGGAGAGCCTTGTTACGGCTATACACACACTTATCGTTAAAATATGGAACGACGAAATAATCCCGGAAGATTGGCGCAAAAGTATAATTTGCCCAATCCACAAAAAAGGGGACAAGTTAAAATGTGAGAACTACAGAGGCATCTCATTAGTTTGTACGACTTATAAGATTTTATCTAAAATTCTAGAAAATAGAATTAATCCGTACGCAGAAGAAATCATTGGCGAGTACCAAGGCGGCTTTAGACCTGGTCATTCGACGACAGATCAGCTTTTTACAGCGAAGCTTTTACTTCAGAAGTGCTGGGAATATAACATCGACGTATACCAAATATTTGTCGACTTTAAGCAGGCATACGACAGTATCGATCGAAGTGTACTGTACAACATTCTGCTGCATTTTGGTATACCAGCTAAGCTAGTGCGACTCATAAGGATGACGATGACTAATACCGTCTCGCAGGTCAGAGTACAGAACAGGCTCACTGACCTATTTGAAACTCGTACTGGACTCAAGCAGGGCGACGGGCTGGCGCCGACGCTCTTTAACCTGGCTCTGGAGTATGTAATTCGAGCCATGAATTTGGACAGCAGCGGAACGCTACTCATTAAGTCGACTCAACTAGTAGCTTACGCCGACGACATCAACATCATGTCTAGAAGATTGGGTGATGCAGAAATCCTCCTCCATAATCTCAATAACGCCGCCAAAGAAGTTGGACTACATATCAACGAATCTAAAACCAAGGTCATGATGCAATCAAAAACTAGAACGCCAGTAAATTCAAGCATGACAGTGGGGGACCTCAATATAGAGTATGTAGACAACTTCAACTATCTGGGTTGTAACTTATCAAAGGACGCCAACGAAACCGACGAAATTAAGCGACGGATACAACTAGCTAATAAGTGTTATTTTGCGGTCCTCCAAATTATGAATTCGAAGCTGGTGCACAGGAAGACGAAGCTCCACGTATATAAAACCATAATCCGACCTGTGCTATGCTATGGCTGCGAGGCATGGACCCTAACCCAAAACTCTGAACACCTGTTGGACACATTCGAGCGAAAGGTTCTCCGAAGAATCTTCGGGGCCGTTCGTGAACGAGGTGAATGGCGCATCCGGTACAACCTTGAGTTGTATCAGCTGTATGATGAGCTACAGGTGTCGAAGATCGTGAAATTGCAGCGACTGCAATGGGCGGGACATGTACAAAGGATGAACGACGATCGCATGCCCAAAAAGGTGATGAACGCGCAACGAGTGGACGGAGCCAGATTGCGTGGACGACCGAGAGCCCGATGGGAGCATTCTGTATGTGAGGACGCCCACCAGATGCTAGGCTTTCGGAACTGGAGGACAAGGTCGCGTGACCGCGACAATTGTAGGTCTTCAATCCAGGCGGCCAAGGCCCGACGTCGGGCTATCGTGCCATAAAGAAGAAGAAGAAATTTGTTTTTCTTTATATAGGGTTTTTCAATTGGAGCGAGTAGATGTTTGCAGCTTGTAGCGGCCTGTTTGTTTTTGGTGACGTCGGCGTAATCTGTTGGTTACTATTCAATCACTCATGCCAAATCACCATGTCAAGTTACACGGCGCTACGTATGCCACACAGTAGATGCCACGATGCACATTCCGCATGAATGATTTGACGGTAAGGTTATTTCTCGCAGAAGTGACGTGAGTTGGCCACCAAGATAGTGACCCCGCTTTACTTTTTCCTATGGGGTTTCCTGACGTCGCAGGTCTATACCAGTAGGCCGCAATCGACCGATGCCCTTAAAGTCAATATCAACCAAGCCCTCGCTCGAATTAAGAAGGATCTATGGGCATAGTCATTGAAAATTGGACCACTCGGATCCGTGCCACCGTGACAAGCAGCCGCGGCGAATATTTGAATGATGTTATATTCCATACTTAATAGCATATGGGTCTTTCAAATTAAATACAAAATCATTTATACCTCACACACAGCTTGTTTTATTCCATTTCAACACCTACCTGCCATTATTGGGAAAGCCTATGTATATAATTGAATGAAAAGCATTTTGCAGGGGTTCACTTCACTTACACAAATAGTTAATAACTTACAGCCGAGTTTAGCGATTACCCTGACCAAATTTTAATTTCCAGTTCTTCTTTTCTAAACTTAAAGTTTTTTCCGTCATAGATATCCACACTTACCTGAAAAGATATTAAAAAATAAAATTTTAGTAAATCATTTGTGTTTGAGCAAAGGCATATACATATAAGTATTACATGCTTTCTTTTTTGACAGAAAAATGTAGTGTTCGCCGGCGGCTACGTTTCGTCAATTATTTTTGTTTGTTCGTCCTTAATTTTTTAATAATAGCAACTTCAAAATTCTAAGTTTGGGCTTAGCCCGCCATCTATAAATATGGTTGGATTGGTATAAATTTGGTATTAATCGAAAGCCAGACGTTTCATCGTTGTTTAGTGCGTTTGTTCGTCCTGGAAACGCGGGAATTCAGGAGTAATTAAGGAAAAACAGAAGACGAGACACAAACCATACACAGAGAGAAATAGATTTGCAATACCAACAAATTACGTTTGTTTGATGCCGGTTTTGTTAATTTAAGGCAATTCTTTTTTTAAATTTGCAAATAACCTAGCACTATTAAATAACACGATTGTTTGATATGACAAACAAAATCTTGTTAAGATAACTAAAATATATTCTTTTAGAACGAATTAATTTCCTGGCTAAAATAACAAAAACTTTAGCTGCACTGAAATCTATAAATGATGAAGACAATGAACACTATAACATTTGATGAACATAACAAATCTATTGGCCAGGGGAAAATCAACAAAAAAATGTTGCTTAATCATTTTACAATATAACATACTGTTTTGCAATATTAACAAAACCTTTTGTTATCCAACATATGCAATGATGACAAGAATGTTCTGAACTAGATCTTTTGTTGGAAATGCGAAATTTTTACCATGTCTAACGGTACAGTTTTTATAGGTTGGATAAAGCAAAAAAATCTTTGTACAATCTAGCTATTCATTTATTTGGAACTATCAAAGATTTTCATTTTAGTAGCTCTTCTGTACGGACATATTTGTATCCCGAGTGTTGTAAAAAATTGACTGTGTGCTAAAAATGTGGAAAAAGTATTTATTTTCAATAACTACGGTAAAAATTAATAAAGATTTATTTTGTGAGAAAGTGTAAGAGTCTGGCAGAATATAGATTATTATAATAAACATTAGCGCTACAGATAATATTTCGGGCCTAATTATTCAAGTTGCGTTTCCAAAAGGTAAATCTAATTTTTTCTTGTGTTAAAAGATAATTCAATATTTTTGTTCATTCGGTTTTACAAGTTACATTTGCCGACACAATTTAAACAAAGCAGCCAACTATATTTGACTATTGGACGCGAAAAATGCACAACGCTAGGATTTTGGGAATAGCTAAACGCTGTATTGACACAGGCAGTAATAAATTTCATCTTCAATCTTCATCGATTTCTGATGTTCGAAATGTAAGTCCAGTATTTATTTACTATTTTTTTGCAATTATAATATAACTTAAAACATTTCACACTCAAATCAAACTAACATAGTTTTTTTCATATAAAATTCTTATGTGTTTGTTAATTCTTATAGAAAAACAAAACTTGGCAAGGCTTATACATTTTTCGATGGCGGCGATGGAGGCTTGACTTCACTACCCTCGACATTGGAAAGCTATGTTTTTGTATAAAACTAAACTAGGTGTTACATTAAAGCATCATTTGTGTGATTATTATATTGTCATAATTTTCTAATTTTATTTAAACTTTAAATTTTAATAAACAGGATTATGTGGAAATAGTGGTGGCTTTTATTAGCATATTCAATGCTTGACGTGAAAGGTGACTTATAAGGATTTTTCCAGGCTGAAATGTGGTACCCGCATGAGTTTCAAATTTAATTAAAAAAAAAACTTATATATTCGTGTTAATCAAATTTTCTCCTAACTTTGCTAAAAGCGTTCTTATTAATCCCAAATTTCAATAGAGGATATATTGAAATTAGTGATTAGTAAGAACACTGTTAGCAATATTAGGAGAAATTTTGATTAACATGAATTTATTAAATTCATTAATTAAATGTTTGATTGGTACTACGAAAAGGTTTTATATAAAACCACAAAACAGTTTTGTATAATTAATCAAAGAATTATACATTATGGCCAAATGAAATTTGGTAATGACAACCAAAATATTGGTCAAATTAACAAAAACTTCAATTAAAGCCGATTTGGGTTGTTGATACAAAGTTTTAGTTAATATCACCAATGGAAACTCCTTACCGTAACCAAATATTTAGTACAAAATTTGTTCAAATCTCAAATTGAATCAATCAATTTCATTTAAACTTTTTGTTCGTGTCAAAACAATTTTTATATAATTTTTCAAAAGATATTTTGCATTAACAAACAAAATCGTTTTGCAGTTTCAACAAAAATACACCTATGACCGGAAATTAATGAAGACTTTCGATACTATTAACAAATGTTTTTCTTGTAATCGACTAATCATTTCTCTCTGTGTACATATAATGTAGGAAGTCTGCACTTTTAGTAATGTCAGCTCACGTCGACTTCCTAACAATCAAAAGTAAAAACACTCGCGATGTCAACTTAACAACATGAATATATTTACACGAATTCGAAATATAATACGGGCTGTAAGAACGTGTTGCGACCTGCGACTCTAACGACTGCCGGAAAAGTGAACGAGTTGTGTTCGTATATGGACCGTGTGAATCATGACGAGTTTGAGTTCAGATGTCGCGATAGTCGCTTACACGGTCCTACAGGACCCCCCTTGGAGTTACATTGATCTTTACATTTCATTTGTAAAATGTCAAAACAATCAAAGCAAACAATTCAAAATTTTAATTTGACGTTACGTTAAGAAAATTCATTTTAAATTTACATGTTGAAACGAACTCGTTTGGCTGCTGGACCGCTGTACGTTCGAAGAACCGCCGGTTGGCTCGCTGCACGGTTAAGATCGCTGTCCTGAAGATCGTCATTTGGTATCATCGCAGGCTTGAGACGGTCGGTCGAAACATTGATCGTTTTTGTCCCCATAAGTATTTTGAAGACACGATCGCTGATTCGTTCAAGAACTTTGTAAGGCCCCGTGTATTGCGGCCTCAAAGGCGGTTTAGCCGCGTCCTGCTTCAAAAATACGTGCGAGCAGGTCTGCATGTTCTTGTGCACGAACACTTTGACTTGCCGATGATGTGAAGCTGGAACAGGACGCAAACCTTCCATATCCCGTCGAATTTGGTCTGCGAATATGTGTGGCTCGACGGAAGTATCGCTGCTGACAAAGAACTCACCTGGCAGAGTGAGCGTTGTGCCGTAGACTAATTCCGCAGGAGAACATTTCAAATCGTCCTTGTATGCGGACCGTAGACCCAGTAAAACTGTCGGCAGAGTCTCCGACCATCGTTCCGGATCGTGACACGAGAGGGCTGCCTTAAGTGTCCTATGCCAGCGCTCTATTATACCGTTGGATTCAGGATGATATGCTGTCGTTCTCGATTTCTTACAACCTGCTAGTTCAAGAAACCTGCGGAACAAGGCGGATTCAAATTGCGAACCCTGGTCAGTTACGATCGTCTTCGGTGAACCAAAACGAGATACCCAAGTCGAGTAGAATGCATTCGCGACTGTTTCGGCGGTTATGTCGTCCAATGGCACGGCTTCGGGCCACCTCGTGAACCGATCTATCATTGTGAGCAAGTATCTGAAACCGTTCGAAGGCGGCAGTGGACCCACGATGTCCATGTGTACCTCCGCGAAACGGCTACTCGGCAGATCGAAATTCATCGGCTGGTTGCGGACGTGCCTGCTGATTTTGGCACGTTGACACTGTTGGCATTGGCTGGACCAAGACTTTGCATCTTTGTCCATACCAGGCCATACGAATTTGCTTCGCAGTTGACGACTCGTTGATTTTCCACCTGGGTGCGCAGCGCAGGATTATGCACCAAGTCGAAAATTGTTTTCCTGAGACTTGCTGGGATATAAGGCCGAATCCGTTTTTGCGATACATCGCAGTACACTGGATTCGAACATCCGTCAACCACCATCTGTTTCAGTTCGAGTGTCGATGATTCCGCTGATAAGATGTCACGTAGTTCCGTATCTTCCTTTTGTTTCTCGGCGAGTTGTTAAAAATCGATAATGACCGGCATGGTGATTGCGTTTACTTCCGAGCGAGAAAGACTGTCAGCAACCAAGTTGTCAGCGCCCGACACATGGACGATATCTGTGGTGAATTGTGATATGTAATGTAGGTATCTACATTGAATTGGTGTCGCGCGCTCCGCTTTTTGCCGGTATGCGAAAATCAACGGCTTGTGGTCAGTTCTGATTTGGACCTGACGGCCTTCGATCATAAACCTGAAAAACTTGACCGCCAAATAGATAGCAAGAAGCTCGCGGTCGTACGCGCTGTATCGGGTTTGTGCTGGCGATAACTTTTTTGAATAGAAAGCGAGCGGTCGCCATTCACCATGTGTCAGCTGCTCAAGCACAGCGCCTGCGGCTGTATCGGAAGCGTCCGTGGAAACGCGAAGTGGTGCTCCATTGATCGGGTATGCCAGTAGAGACATATTGGCGATCAATTGCTTGCTGTTCTCGAACGCGCGCAGAGCCTCCGTGGTCCAGTTAATCACGCTTTTGTCTTTCCGCTTGCTGCCCTGTAGGTAAACGTTGAGGGGTGCAAGAATTGAAGCAGCATCCTTAAGAAACCTTCGGTAAAAATTAACGATACCGAGGTAACGTCGTAAGTCGCAGATGGTTTTCGGCTTCGGGAAATTCAAAATTGCCTCAACTTTTGCTGGCAGTGGCTTCACACCGCCTTTGGATACAAGGTGTCCGAGATATTCCACCTCGTCAACACCAAATATGCATTTGTCGGGGTTGATGCGAAGACAATGTTCGGACAAGCGCGTGAAGACGATTCGTAAATGCTGGTAGTGCTCTTCAAGCGAAGAAGAACCGATCAAGATGTCGTCAAGATAGTTGAAACAAAAGTCCAGACCCCTTAAGACGGAATCCAGCATCCTTTGGAAAGTTTGTGCCGCGTTCTTCAGCCCAAAAGTCATGACATTAAATTCAAACAGGCCGAAGGGTGTTATCACGGCTGTTTTTGGGATGTCTTCGGCTGCCACGGGGATTTGATGAAATGCGCGGGCTAGATCCAATTTAGAAAAAATTGTTTTCCCGTTGAAATGCTGGGTGATGTCATGTATGTGCGGTATCGGATATTTATCCGGTACCGTCACCGCGTTCAACCGTCTATAATCCCCACAGGGACGCCAACCAGATTTCTTTTGTTTCATTAGCAACGGGCTTGCCCAGGGGCTACTTGATGGCTTGCAAATGCCCTGCTCGAGCATGAACTCAAACTCCATCTTCGCGGCTTTATATTTGTCCGGTGGCAGACGCCTTGGACGATCGGCGATGGGTTGTCCACGCGTTTCGATGTGGTGGCGGACATCGTGCTTGACAGGCTCACAGGAAATCAAAGTTGACGTCAGCTGAGGGAATTCAGCGAGGATCGCATGGAAGTTATTGTTTTTGTTGACCGTTGAAATGGTTTCGGCTCTTCCTCCGAAAGTTTCGGCGTTTGACGACATGTTGACTTTGGGATCTACAAGCTTTTTGCGACGCACGTCCACAAGCAAGCCGTAATGATTCAAGAAATCAGCCCCGAGAATGGGACGTGACACGTCGGCAACCCGGAAAAGCCATTTGAATGGTCGCCTCAGGCCGAAATCCAATGAGAGAAGCTGTTCGCCGTATGTATTTATTGTAGACCCATTGGCAGCAAATAGTTTCGGCCCAACAGGATTGTTCCGCTTTGTGGATTTATTCGGTGGGATCACCGAGACGTCCGCGCCAGTATCGATTAAAAACAGGAACCCGTCACGCTGGTCCCTGATGAGCAAACGGTTGGTGGCTGCCCCGTCGCTGCCAACCGCGTTAACAGGCGGCGGGGCTACTCGTTTCCCGGAAACGCGCACGGCTTTGTGCACTTCCGAGCATCGGCTCCAAAACGGCGGTGGTAAAAACAAACTGATTGTTCTTTGCGGGCTCCCTTGTTGGAAGGTGCTCGTGGAGTGCGGGAACGCGACCGCCTACGGTTGCGCGGGTTGGTTCCACTAAAACGAGCCTCAAACCTGCTCAAACGCTCGCTGATGCCAGCGATTTCCTTCGCCAATAGTGAAACGTCAGAATGCACTGGCGGGTCACTGTTTGATACGGAAGCTACAATAGGCGAATCTTCCTTTTCGCGTAAAATTTTGTCCGCCATTTCCGCTAGTGCGTCGACTTCGACATGGGCGGTGACGCTGAGGATTTCGCGAACCCGGGTCGGCAACTTCTTGAGCCAAAACATTCTTAAAGTGTCGTGGCTTAATTGCTCGCCAACAAGGTATTTCATGCGGCGCAGAAGCTGGGAAGGTCGCATATCGCCCAATTCCAGCTCGGACAACGCCTTAGCTAACCCGTCTTCCGGCGAATCAGCGAACCTCGCGATCAGCTTGCTCTTTAGTTCAGGATACACGAATTCGAAATATAATACGGGCTGTAAGAACGTGTTGCGACCTGCGACTCTAACGACTGCCGGAAAAGTGAACGAGTTGTGTTCGTATATGGACCGTGTGAATCATGACGAGTTTGAGTTCAGATGTCGCGATAGTCGCTTACACGGTCCTACATTATTGCACCTATATCCGCAACAGACACGCGTCAATTTTATCCACCTGCATTTGTGGATTCTCTGCAGACAAAAATTCCGACATTCTGGAAGCAGCGGCCAAAATTGTGGTTCCGCTATATAGAATCGCAATTCGCCAATTGTCGGATTACGTCAGACACTTCGAAATTCCACGCGGTCGTTGCGGCACTCGATATATCGGTGTTAGACGAAATTGCCGACATAATAGATAATCCGCCACGTGAAAACAAGTATCCTGAACTAAAGAGCAAGCTGATCGCGAGGTTCGCTGATTCGCCGGAAGACGGGTTAGCTAAGGCGTTGTCCGAGCTGGAATTGGGCGATATGCGACCTTCCCAGCTTCTGCGCCGCATGAAATACCTTGTTGGCGAGCAATTAAGCCACGACACTTTAAGAATGTTTTGGCTCAAGAAGTTGCCGACCCGGGTTCGGGAAATCCTCAGCGTCACCGCCCATGTCGAAGTCGACGCACTAGCGGAAATGGCGGACAAAATTTTACGCGAAAAGGAAGATTCGCCTATTGTAGCTTCCGTATCAAACAGTGACCCGCCAGTGCATTCTGACGTTTCACTATTGGCGAAGGAAATCGCTGGCATCAGCGAGCGTTTGAGCAGGTTTGAGGCTCGTTTTAGTGGAACCAACCCGCGCAACCGTAGGCGGTCGCGTTCCCGCACTCCACGAGCACCTTCCAACAAGGGAGCCCGCAAAGAACAATCAGTTTGTTTTTACCACCGCCGTTTTGGAGCCGATGCTCGGAAGTGCACAAAGCCGTGCGCGTTTCCGGGAAACGAGTAGCCCCGCCGCCTGTTAACGCGGTTGGTAGCGACGGGGCAACCACCAACCGTTTGCTCATCAGGGACCAGCGTGACGGGTTCCTATTTTTAATCGATACTGGCGCGGACGTCTCGGTGATCCCACCGAATAAAACCACAAAGCGGAACAATCCTGTTGGGCCAAAACTCTTTGCTGCCAATGGGTCTACAATAAATACATACGGCGAACAGCTTCTCTCATTGGATTTCGGCCTGAGGCGACCATTCAAATGGCTTTTCCGGGTTGCCGACGTGTCACGTCCCATTCTCGGGGCTGATTTCTTGAATCATTACGGCTTGCTTGTGGACGTGCGTCGCAAAAAGCTTGTAGATCCCAAAGTGAACATGTCGTCAAACGCCGAAACTTTCGGCGGAAGAGCCGAAACCATTTCAACGGTCAACAAAAACAATAACTTCCATGCGATCCTCGCTGAATTCCCTCAGCTGACGTCAACTTTGATTTCCTGTGAGCCTGTCAAGCACGATGTCCGCCACCACATCGAAACGCGTGGACAACCCATCGCCGATCGTCCAAGGCGTCTGCCACCGGACAAATATAAAGCCGCGAAGATGGAGTTTGAGTTCATGCTCGAGCAGGGCATTTGCAAGCCATCAAGTAGCCCCTGGGCAAGCCCGTTGCTAATGAAACAAAAGAAATCTGGTTGGCGTCCCTGTGGGGATTATAGACGGTTGAACGCGGTGACGGTACCGGATAAATATCCGATACCGCACATACATGACATCACCCAGCATTTCAACGGGAAAACCATTTTTTCTAAATTGGATCTAGCCCGCGCATTTCATCAAATCCCCGTGGCAGCCGAAGACATCCCAAAAACAGCCGTGATAACACCGTTCGGCCTGTTTGAATTTAATGTCATGACTTTTGGGCTGAAGAACGCGGCACAAACTTTCCAAAGGATGCTGGATTCCGTCTTAAGGGGTCTGGACTTTTGTTTCAACTATCTTGACGACATCTTGATCGGTTCTTCTTCGCTTGAAGAGCACTACCAGCATTTACGAATCGTCTTCACGCGCTTGTCCGAACATTGTCTTCGCATCAACCCCGACAAATGCATATTTGGTGTTGACGAGGTGGAATATCTCGGACACCTTGTATCCAAGGGCGGTGTGAAGCTACTGCCAGCAAAAGTTGAGGCAATTTTGAATTTCCCGAAGCCGAAAACCATCTGCGACTTACGACGTTACCTCGGTATCGTTAATTTTTACCGAAGGTTTCTTAAGGGTGCTGCTTCAATTCTTGCACCCCTCAACGTTTACCTACAGGGCAGCAAGCGGAAAGACAAAAGCGTGATTAACTGGACCACGGAGGCTCTGCGCGCGTTCGAGAACAGCAAGCAATTGATCACCAATATGTCTCTACTGGCATACCCGATCAATGGAGCACCACTACGCGTTTCAACGGACGCTTCCGATACAGCCGCAGGCGCTGTGCTTGAGCAGCTGACACATGGTGAATGGCGACCGCTCGCTTTCTATTCAAAAAAGTTATCGCCAGCACAAACCCGATACAGCGCGTACGACCGCGAGCTTCTTGCTATCTATTTGGCGGTCAAGTTTTTCAGGTTTATGATCGAAGGCCGTCAGGTCCAAATCAGAACTGACCACAAGCCGTTGATTTTCGCATACCGGCAAAAAGCGGAGCGCGCGACACCAATTCAATGTAGATACCTACATTACATATCACAATTCACCACAGATATCGTCCATGTGTCGGGCGCTGACAACTTGGTTGCTGACAGTCTTTCTCGCTCGGAAGTAAACGCAATCACCATGCCGGTCATTATCGATTTTTAACAACTCGCCGAGAAACAAAAGGAAGATACGGAACTACGTGACATCTTATCAGCGGAATCATCGTCACTCGAACTGAAACAGATGGTGGTTGACGGATGTTCGAATCCAGTGTACTGCGATGTATCGCAAAAACGGATTCGGCCTTATATCCCAGCAAGTCTCAGGAAAACAATTTTCGACTTGGTGCATAATCCTGCGCACCCAGGTGGAAAATCAACGAGTCGTCAACTGCGAAGCAAATTCGTATGGCCTGGTATGGACAAAGATGCAAAGTCTTGGTCCAGCCAATGCCAACAGTGTCAACGTGCCAAAATCAGCAGGCACGTCCGCAACCAGCCGATGAATTTCGATCTGCCGAGTAGCCGTTTCGCGGAGGTACACATGGACATCGTGGGTCCACTGCCGCCTTCGAACGGTTTCAGATACTTGCTCACAATGATAGATCGGTTCACGAGGTGGCCCGAAGCCGTGCCATTGGACGACATTACCGCCGAAACAGTCGCGAATGCATTCTACTCGACTTGGGTATCTCGTTTTGGTTCACCGAAGACTATCTTAACTGACCAGGGTTCGCAATTTGAATCCGCCTTGTTCCGCAGGTTTCTTGAACTAGCAGGTTGTAAGAAATCGAGAACGACAGCATATCATCCTGAATCCAACGGTATAATAGAGCGCTGGCATAGGACACTTAAGGCAGCTCTCTCGTGTCACGATCCGGAACGATGGTCGGAGACTCTGCCGACAGTTTTACTGGGTCTACGGTCCGCATACAAGGACGATTTGAAATGTTCTCCTGCGGAATTAGTCTACGGCACAACGCTCACTCTGCCAGGTGAATTCTTTGTCAGCAGCGATACTTCCGTCGAGCCACACATATTCGCAGACCAAATTCGACGGGATATGGAAGGTTTGCGTCCTGTTCCAGCTTCACATCATCGGCAAGTCAAAGTGTTCGTGCACAAGAACATGCAGACCTGCTCGCACGTATTTTTGAAGCAGGACGCGGCTAAACCGCCTTTGAGGCCGCAATACACGGGGCCTTACAAAGTTCTTGAACGAATCAGCGATCGTGTCTTCAAAATACTTATGGGGACAAAAACGATCAATGTTTCGACCGACCGTCTCAAGCCTGCGATGATACCAAATGACGATCTTCAGGACAGCGATCTTAACCGTGCAGCGAGCCAACCGGCGGTTCTTCGAACGTACAGCGGTCCAGCAGCCAAACGAGTTCGTTTCAACATGTAAATTTAAAATGAATTTTCTTAACGTAACGTCAAATTAAAATTTTGAATTGTTTGCTTTGATTGTTTTGACATTTTACAAATGAAATGTAAAGATCAATGTAACTCCAAGGGGGGTCCTGTAGGACCGTGTAAGCGACTATCGCGACATCTGAACTCAAACTCGTCATGATTCACACGGTCCATATACGAACACAACTCGTTCACTTTTCCGGCAGTCGTTAGAGTCGCAGGTCGCAACACGTTCTTACAGCCCGTATTATATTTCGAATTCGTGTAAATATATTCATGTTGTTAAGTTGACATCGCGAGTGTTTTTACTTTTGATTGTTAGGAAGTCGACGTGAGCTGACATTACTAAAAGTGCAGACTTCCTACAATAATAAACACTGGGTGCCATCTAGTGGAGAGTAGTGTAAGCAGAATTCGCTTTATTTTACGCAATGGTTTGTGTCTCCTCTTCTGTTTTTCCTTAATTAATCCTTGCGTTTCCAGGACGAACAAACGCACAAAACAACGAACAAATGTCTGGCTTTGGATTGATATCAAATTTATATTTATCCGACCATATTTACAGATGGCGGGCTAAGTTCACACTTCTTATTTTAAAGTTGCTATTATTAAACATTTAGAGACGAACAAACGAAAATAATTGACGAACATTTACGAACAAACGTAGCCGCCGGCGAACAAACGGTTACGAGCGTAACTTGAGAATGTGTGCGGGCTAAATTCAAATAAGTTAGGATGGTTTGAATTTTGAAATTCGATCAGCCTCTCAAATATCTTTGATAAGATTAATTTCAAATTATTGATATGTATTTTTAAAAGTCCCACCAAATTGAAAATTGGTATTTAGGTGCGAGTGCAGCAGTTCGCACACGCTACTGCTTTGACAAATGTTGCCATAATAAGAACATGATAGCTAGCGTTTTCGCGAAAGTTAGGTTATAGTTGTCGACGCTGTTCGAAGGAAAGCTAGGTGTATTTTTTGTTCAGGAAGCGTTTTGAGGAATGCAACTTTGTGATAGGTTTGGTTGATGGAAATTTAGAAGAACCTCCTTTTCTAAATAAGAATTGTGGCGTTAACACGTCGTTTTGCCGCTCCCGCTGAAACGCACCTTCCAGATCGAGTTTTTTATAAAGGGATTAATACGGCTGGCCATGGGCGTAGCCAGAGGGGGCAGGGAGGGGCGCTTGCCCCCCCTGATCAATGATTATGGTAAAAAAAATTATTATCGATGTAGTAAAAAAAATTGCCGCCCTTTATAATGCTAGAAGGCGTAAAAATGCGAGTTTCATTCCAGGCACTACGCAAAATTTTCTGCTGCTGAGACTGTAGTTTGGAAAACTGAAATACTTGTACTTTTCTGGTCTTTGATATCCGGAACTGGGATACCTACGTGTGAGCATCATGAATCGATAACATAATTAGATCAGGAATGAATCTCTCCCTTAGGGAGACTCTTTTTTCTTTTGCGAATCCCATATTTGCAGAACACAATTTTAACTGTCACATAAAGGTCTCTCCGGGAAAGTAGTGGAATTGAACTTCATTCAATCTGAAACTGATTTTAGTGACAAATGGTAAACAGCTTTGCCTAGTTAGGGACCTTGTAAAAGAGATTCATTTTGTAGCTGAATCATACCAGCAATGAAATTTAGGCACTGTTAATATTATGTTAAATGTGGAGGAAATCTTATCAAAATCGACCGTTTTTCTATAAAAAAAAAGATTTATAAATTTTGCTCAGAAGAAAAACAGAGGCAGCCGACAGAAACTGATCTCTTGGCCTATTTCTTTTCAATCGCAAGGGGAATATGCAGTCCGAGAGACAAAAATAGCACTGAATATTGACGAGCTACGGTCTAAAAAGCTGAAATTGGAGGCCATTTGAATGTAATCAGAATCACACACTGATTTTCGAATGACGGAAATGCGCCATTTTTACACAAATTAACCATCATAAGCACGAATTCCATAACGACAGGAGACGCCATCTGTTGTAAAATTGAAGAAAAAGATTTTTTGCAAAAATATTAAATTTGTTGTCAAATGATGATGTTGAAAAAATTTCGGGCTTGTATGTATCCCTAAATCTCTCCAGCCGACTGTCGGATAATGTTTCTTTCTATGGATTCTGTGGATGTAAGACAAAAGGCTTCTCGATGTGTTTCGGCAGGAGATGCGGTCCTCTAGAACCAAGCAAAGCCAGAATTTAAACCGGATATTGATCTCGCAAGTGGAATATGCAAGTCCAAAAGCCAAAAATAGCACTGAATATAGATGAGCTACGGTTTGAGAAGCAGAATCGGAGGCCAGTTGAATGTAATCAGGATCACCAGTAAAAGTCTAAACACGTTCAGGGGCCATTTTTCGTTAAATGGTGTAGAAAATCAATTTTGACTGTCCTTTCGTAAAATTTACCTCTAAAATTAAAAAAACAGGCGCGACAGTTTAACATTGGACTAAGGCAGCAAAGTGTTAGTGACATCCAATTCCCAAGATCCTAACTGCTTTTTAGTTGAGGTGTTGAGATCAACAGCACGCTCAGCAATAATAAGAAAATCTTGATGTTGAAAAAATGTCGGGCCCAAGATCCTAACTGCTTTTTAGTTGAGGTGTTGAGATCAACAGCACGCTCAGCAATAATAAGAAAATCTTGATGTTGAAAAAATGTCGGGCTTGCCCCCCCCCCCCCACTGACCGAAATCCTGGCTACGCCCATGCGGCTGCCCAACATAATCTGCTCCTTCAGAGCTATCCGTTTAATTATGGATAGCGGCCGATGAAATCGTAGCACCCTGGAAAGGGAAGGGTAAGGCGCCTATTATTCCGAGATAGATTGCGAAATTCTATCAACTGCTGAAGGCGTTGGTTTTCATGTCGTACTCGCCGCCAGCAATCTGCAAAAAGTTGTGGAAGCCCCGACTAAACGATTTTATAGAAAATATTTCTGTATAAACATTTTCCCAAAAGATTGCTTAATTGAGCGCCTAGGAACCATTCTCTTGATGTCGGATTGTGACCGGCGCGGGCCGTATGTTGGACAATATTTGTTTAGAATTTCCAACGGCGTGACATTTGGAGGCACAGAAATGATCTTTTAAAGAATAAATTAAAAAAAAAACCAGTTGTCATTTTTTTTTTATATGGAGTTTAGTGGGATTCGAATTCATGGATTCTCCATGTGTGTTCGACCTTATGAAGACTTTGGTTTTTCTTAAGGTGATATGTAGTTAAATAGCTCGCATTTGGTATAAAATAGTTACCGCTCCGTAGGTTAGGGTTTAATTCAAATTTTAGTTATCCGAGTCTGATACGTCCCCTGGGTAGAAGAAAATATTTATCTTTTCTTGTCAGGAATGTCGTTGCGTTCTTTGGAACGGCGAAATATGCCTCGTAATTAAAGAATTTTTGTGTACCTTACAAATCCACTCTCCACTGTGATTGCATTGAACTACGGCACAGTTCGTTCACATTGGTATGTGGTCAAGTACCTTGAGTAAGAAATTGTATCAATTTTCCTTATTCCCGCTATAGCGTTTGGCAGGTTTGTGAAAATTGTTTTTTTTTTTTTCAATCTATAACAATTCACTTAATCCAAATTTTCAGCCTCATCAAATTTCACATTCATCAATCGTTCCTTCTTCGGCTTCAATTCATATTTATTGGAACTTTTGAGAAAACTCAAATTTTATTCCCTCGATTCTTTGATTCCGAAAATAAATTTCATAACGGTACTTTGATTTAGTAAATCTGCAAAGTTGACAAAATATACTTTAGTGCGTTTAGACTCTTCAATGGCGTGACATTGGAAGGCTCCAAAGCTCGAAAGAAAAGAGCGAAATATTCATTTTCCCTGCTAATTATATTCATATGAAGTTATATGTCTTTTTCGTTCATAAAAACCCCCACGAAACTTCATTTAATTCAAGTAAGGAAAAAATTCACATTCTGTAAATTTTGATTTTTCTGTTCTCATTTTCTTTTCTTCTCTACTTAAATTTAAATAGCTTTGCATTCATAAAAAATGAATTTATTGAGCTAATCTTTGAAAAAAAAAAAATAATTGTAACTTTGAAAAAAAAAACTCTTCTTACGAATTACTATGTATA
Source organism: Microchrysa polita (assembly GCA_949715475.1). Classification (NCBI taxonomy): domain Eukaryota; kingdom Metazoa; phylum Arthropoda; class Insecta; order Diptera; family Stratiomyidae; genus Microchrysa; species Microchrysa polita. The sequence goes on along the minus strand of OX454415.1, from coordinate 122,981,878 downwards.
ACCAGAACTCCTGTAATAAGGCAATACGCCTTACACAGTATTATAATAAATAAATAAATAAATAAATTTGTGTACATACATGAATTCTATGATGTTTTATGAATTAATAAAGCCTATGCAGCCTACTGGTAAATCCACCACTTATTTTTGGTTTTGTGGAGATTTCCATTAAGTGCTGTACAATTTCTTGAGAAAAAAATCTTTGCTGATAAATTCTATTTAAAACTCAGTTCACTTCCATTTACGATAAAATTAAAAAATACATACGTATCTGCAACAATCATTTCGCAAACATCACTGTACAAATTTGCTTAGCAGTTTACCACAAACATGCAGTAGTAGATGCATATCCACTATCCGCATGTCAGTGTTCCTATTCGTAGCGTATGCATATACATATGTAAGTACATTATGTATTTCAAACATAGATGCTACTCCCAAACCACCTTAGTGCAGTTAAAATATCCCAATTCAGGCCTCCAAATAGAAAAAAATAGAGTAGGGCTATTTTTTTTTTTTAATTAGTGGGCTCCCAAGAATCTACAACTGATTTTGCTAAAAAAAAAATTTGATCGAAAAGGTCCCAAAAAAGACAAAAAAGGATACTCTTTAATCCTTGACCGGAGGTCGGCATGCGGGGTATCATATCAAAGGGGACGTCGAGTAAATTACATATCCGGTGTTTGTTTCCTGTTTCAAGGACCCTCAAAAGAATAAATCGAGCTTAAATGGAAAATTTTCGAGTTTCCCGTGTATCTTTCCAAAGCCATAACTACGAGAATAATTCAAGTTGTCCCTACTTTTATCACTTTTCAGAATCTATAATAGCTGGAGATTCTACCATTTGCTAAGAAAAAAGTTGATCGGAAAGCTCTAAAAAAGGACATAAAAGGACACTAATTTCACACCTTGATCGAACGTGGGCATGTGGGGTCTCATATCAAAGACGACGTCGAGTGCATTGCATATCCGGTGCTTGTTTCCTGTACCAAGGACACTAAATGGGATAAGTCGGGCTTAAATGGAAAATTACGGCTTTACAAAGATACAGATACGGGAAACTCAAAAAAAAATTAAGTTGAGCCCAATTTTCTCCTTTGAGGGTCCTTGGAACAAGTAACAAATGCCAGACATGGAATGTAATTGACATCGTCTTTGATATGACACCCCACATGCCCACGTTCGACTAAGGTGTGCAATTAGTGTCCTTTTATGTCCTTTTTCAGTGCTTTCCGATCAACTTTTTTCTTTACAAATTTAATGGTAGAATCCTCAGCTATTATAGATTCTGGAAAGTGATAAAAGTAGTGACAACTTGAATAATTCTCTTAGTTATGGCTTTGGAAAGATACACGGGAAACGCGAAAATTTTCCATTTAAGCTCGATTTATTCCATTGTGGGTCCTTGAAATAGGAAACAAACACCGGATATGTAATGTACTGGACGTCCCCTTTGATATGATACCCGGCATGCCGAGCTCCGGTCAAGGATTAAAGAGTAGTTTTTTGTCCTTTTTTTTCCACTGATTTAAAGACAACAAAAATTAGCCTTACTCTATTTTTTTCTATTTGAAATGCTAATATGACTGGACTACCTAGTTGACCATTGTCCAGGTGAACATAAGCTTTTGGTACACGACACAAGTTATACAAACTTAATTAGTGAGTGCCCGACTCGCGGATGATGTTAATGGGATTTCCATAGTCGCACATATAGATCAAAACCTATATATGGGCAAGATACGTATGTGTAGCATGCACTTACTCACTCATTTGCCTTGTTGTTCTCCTCAACGCCCATATCTTCCACAAAAAAGATTTGAAAACAGATTTGCATATTTAACATTTATTTATGACTATAGTGCTATTAATGCACTATGAAAGAAATTCTTTTTTTTTATCCCAACTCCATCTGCTTTGGGTATGCAAATGCTTGATTGCCAATGAATTCGCGAGTGAAAGGAGTGCGCCACAGCCACATCCATCCCATATCCGCCTATACTAGTCATTTTATAATAATGATTTTCTATCTTTAGTATGTATCTAAAATTTCTAACCATTTTACCGTTTGAATTGTTCGCAACTATAGGTACAGTATAAGAAAGTGATTACAATCTTTCGTTCACAATTCAGATTATAACCGGTCAGTCCAGTCCAGATTGTTTAGATACGTGTGTACATGGTCTATTTGTATATTTTCATATTCGCAAATTGCATTCAAGGATTATTATTTATTAGCCGGTGGGCAAATGACTTTTAGAGTCGATCGATGCGGTGGTCAGATGCATATCATTAACTTTTGCGCTGAATGCTTTATCAATGTGTATGGTATAAGGCGAGTAAGATTATGAATCGCTCATAGATTTATGATAATTTTTAACGATTACATTATTATGCTTAGCGATTGTCATAACTTATCTTATAAGTTATAAGCAAGAATAATGATGGTTATGAAGGGCTTTGTAATTATTTTAAGCGTAGAATATACACTCGGATTCACTTCTTTTTCTGCCATAATTTGCCATAAATTATTAATAGAGTACTGCATATTTTGCACAGATTTATTTGAGAGGGTATATTTACCAATGCTTGTGGAGGTTATTAAGGGTGGTCAAATTTGAATAGCCTACTGGCGGCTAATGTGTAAATACGCCATTGCTGCATAGTGCTGTAAATGCTATGATAAGCCTTCCAGAAAAGGAGAAGATTTTCTTTGGTAGGGTTCACTTTAGATAAAAATCTATGTCACTCAAGTTAGGCGCAAATTTTTTAAACCGATCTTGTATTTATATTTTATACACAAAAATGGGTACATGTATCCAAAAAAAATAATCCTAAATCTGCATGTATGTATATGTAGATTTTAAATTTTAACCGAACAACATACCAACTGAAATGCTATGCCTCGTGCGCCACGGCTTCTCCTTTAGCACCCTTGTTTCTGGTCTTGTCACTGACTTAGTTAAATTGAGCTGAAACAATTTTAAGATTCCGCGATGGTGGCAAGATTCACTAATCCTTCTTTCAGTCATGTACATTTCATTTCATCCTGTCGAGAGTGAAAGCATTTCCATCCTTCCGTCGCACAGCGTATTGTCGTCCTGGTCCTCGTCCTCTAACTCGTATTTCTGCTGAAGAAACACTTGACTTTGTCGGCGATGGTACATTGAAGAGGGTGAAACATTGAATGGGCTTCCGCCACCCTCCAGACTTTGGCTGAAATTACGCGTTGTTTCATTTGAAAGATTGTTACTGTTGGTTGATGCACATTGTTGACATCAATTATTGAGTTTTGAGTCGCTCTCCTGCTCCCTTCGTGCGTGCCACCAAAAATGACAACAACAAAGACGAAAAGGGAGCTTTTGGTGATAACATCGTATCGCGGTTAGATTCCTTGTGGCTTTGTCTTTTAATCCGAATTGCAAATGGTTTTGCGCGACATATTAGGCGTAATGGCGCGGGGGACTTATTTCTGTAACTATAGTGGAAAATACGATATGCCGCGAGTTTCGAACGAAATATTAGATAAGAGATGTCTGGATAAATGTGTGTGTGTTGCGTAGTAGTTGTGGTATCAACGCGCGGTATTAGTTATGTCATGTCAAGTTCTCCTGTGACTAACGAAGTTTCGTCAAAATTTACACTCAATTCAAGGAATATAATTGTTACGAGATATCGCAGAATATTTTCCTGTGCTTGCCTCAGGGACGTAGCCAGGATTTTGTTTCGGGAGGGGTCCAACGGAATTTTCAGACGCGCGACAAATTTATTGTTGAAAAAGTGGATACACTAGGTAAATATTAGACTGGTATGTTATGAAACGTTGAGAATAGCTGGAACCGCGTAACCTGATTTTTTAGTGCAATTATCACCATCATGAGTGAAGGATGTACCAGTGCCTCTTGCAGAACGCATCATTATTTGTTTTTTAGTAAAAGCAAATATAAAATCCGCGGAAACTTATCAAAAAGTACTAGAGAAGTTCCAGAATGAGTGCCTCTCTAAAACCCATGTGTATGAATGCTTTGAAAAGGCCGAAAAGTTGAGGGAAATTTGCCACATGCGCGCCACCTAGTGTCACCGATGAAAACGTAAGCGCCGCCACCGTTGAAAAACTCATTGTGGAAGACCGATGAAGTAGTGTACGCTACATGACTGGGGAGTTGGGCATAAACGTAAGTAGTATTGGGAAAATATTCATGAGCGGCTAGTCTATCGAAAATCTCAGGCAGATGAGTGCTAAAGCCTCTGAATATTAAGTATAAATTCTGGCGCTCGGAAGTTTGTACACATCTTCTACAGCATTGAACGAATTGAGAAAGTTCCATTAAAAGTTTCAAAAGCTATGGAGAAGTAAAATTGTTTGTGCGAGAATGGGTTCTCTAAAACCTTGCCGGGAGGTGGCGAAAATGCATACAGTGGTGTAGGGGAGACTAATTAGAAAAACTAATTTTTACCATTTGTATCTTTAAAATTGTTTTGCTTCGTTAACCCTAGAGTGGGCGCGCTATGAGCATTTTGCCGCCCTCACCAAAAAAACCTTAATAATTCGTAAAATAATTTTTCGTTAAGTTTGCACTTTTCAGTAGCTGCCTCTATTTTCATTCAGAACTCGTGCCGAAAGGCTGTACGTCGTCAGTGGGCGGAGTGGGGCTAGAGAAAGAGGTTGTTACCATCTGGCGGCAATTTGCTCATCGCGCGCCTTCTCACGTAGGTAATTTTTACCTCATATATCACATATAAAAAAAAACATATTTTTTGCAAAGTTGGAATGTTGGGTATGTTTTATGGAGCATTTATTGTAAAAACTATAAGAAGGGTGTTAATTTTCCTTTTTTATGAGTATTACATCCGATAATCTAGAATATGTTAAAAGTCTATTAAAATGCGTTGCGTTCTCCAAAACCTTTTATAAACCGAAGTTCCCAAAACATATTTCAATAAATATGTTAATTTGTCATTGCTTATTTGTGTTTTATTTGAATCCTGAGAAAATAAATTAATTCAGTTGCTTTATTCTTACTTAAAATTGCCACTGAAAAGGAGCGGCAAAATGCTCCCCACGCGCCCACTGACGTTTCTCGGAAAGACGCGCCCACTCTAGGGTTAAAACTCGAGCGTTTGGTCATAAAAAAGGCTTAACTACATAACTATTACTTGCACAGACTATTAAAGCAGGCGTATAAATATTCCGTTTTTCAATAAAAGTAACAGATGCAAACTCTCACTTCATTCTTTGTCTACGGGCTTCATGTACCTTTATATCTCCGCGATTAGCTGAGGCGAGCGAGAGCTAAGTTTCCGTTTAGTCCAACAATCACCATGCGCAAAATATTTGGGAGCTTATCTTTCACTCGACCCAAAGGGCCGATAATCGCACGTACATAATTATTTTTGTTTTTATAAAAAAACACAAGTCATCACGTACCTTCACGATTGATATTAGTCAACATTTTCAAAGAAATTGTTTCCTTGAAAAAAAAAGCTCTGTTTAAAGACTATTTTATCGCATTCTCTATTTTTGTAGCAAAAGAACCTGCGCAGCGGAAAGTTTAAAGTTCCAAGCTCGCATGAACACACTTCCAATAAATAAAATCAGAGTGAATAATAATTTTCGACAACATACATTTTTTGCATAGATTCCGCGCAATTTATTTTGAAGGGTTGTGTTCAGAGAAGTGTGTATTGATATTCGGATTTATCTAGTTTTGAAAAGAAAACCTCCCTTAAAACAATAAATTTTCCATGTCGGATATTTTTTATGATGTTCAGTCCCACAGAATTTAGAGAAAAATATGTTACCACCTGAATATTTTGATATTTTATACTGTAATCACTAAAAATTCCGTTATAATTGAAAACATTTCGGGAGGGGTCCGGACCCCATGGACCCCTCCCCTGGCTACGTGCCTGGCTTGCCTGCTTTCGAGTAGAGATAGACTATATTAAGTTGGTGTCTAATTAAATTCAGCAAGTCGGCCGGCTTTATGAGTGGAGTGTCTCAGTCAGTAGATACATTAATTTGGGATATGGGGAGCGGGTTTTAAATAATGATAAGTCCTTGTGGCACGGCATGATATTATATCATATTAAATTTTTGGTTTTTGCGGAAGTCGTTCGAACACACATTTACTTTTCATTTAAAGCCATGCCATATATCGTGTGTCATTAGGAGGCAAACATATGGTGATATCTCCGGTAAAGCGATTATGTGACGTTTATTATGTTGGTGAAAATTGCGTGAAGCTTAGGATCTCTTTAATTAAGTTAAATAATAGTCTGAGAATGTTGATGAATGAATAAACAATTGAAATTGATAAATATGAGCTTAGGTGTGATATCATTTTTAGGGGGTAGGTATATTATTTGTTTTCAGCTCATCCCTTCTGCTCACGCATGCAAAATTCTCAATTACAATTTCTGATACCGAAAAAATTCTGTCAATTAAAACCATATTCCAAAAACGCTAAATAAAAGGGGTGCGCCATCGACATTATTATTGTCTGTCACCCTACTGACATTTTAATTTGTTAAATGAAATGCTACATATATCCCGAGTGCGACCACAAAGAAAATGATGTCATACCAAAAACCTGCAAAATTTCATCAATGTCACTTCTGTGTAACAAACAATATGGAAAACAGGCTGTCAGACTCTCGACCAGTTTCACATACATTTTCCCATACTCTCCAGCTTCAGTGCAATATTGTCAGATACGGCTAGTTTAGTTGCTTATTGCACAATGTATGCAGTATGCATGTGGGGCTAGCTAGATCCCATTCCTTTCACTCCCTGCTGTGCTATGTCCACCTTGTTCCCAGCACTGGCACTCGGCATAATTGCTAGGATTTATATTTGTGGTCGATGATTTTGTCAGAGCAATACATGGTCATCATGAGTATGTGCCGGGGCGTGTGTATGTGTTTCATTAAGTTAATGGTAATTGTAACCGGTGGTCTGTCGTTTTAAATACGTTTAATCTCAGTGCGGACACCGAACACTGTATGCATGCACATGTACGGGTATGCAAAAGACCGGTACACATATTTGCGCAAAATGCTTGGAATTAAACGAAAAGGAAACGTACAATAATTGAAACAACAAATTCGACATAGTCTGCAGTTTACGATGAAATATTTTCATTTACGATTGTGCGGATATTAGTCGGACTGTACTGGAGGAAACATCAGCGTATGTATGGCCTTTCTGTAAACGCAAATATGCCCTGAGACCTTTAGGTTTAGGTCGATTTGAGTGTTGCATATGGAGCCGAGATGCATACTGGTCAATTCCCTTGTCGTCTCCATGACTTACCATATCTCATTTCACACTTAACATGCCATGAATGAGTCCTTGCAGAACAAATTACTTCATAAATTATGAATGTGTTCATGCTTTCTGCAATTTTCAAGGATATGTAGATGTCATGTGATCTATGTGGTATAAGGCGGCCAAGAACAAAAGCTTCGTTTCTTTTGGGTTTTGAAAGATAGGAGGAGGCAGATTGAATTCAAAGAGCAAATGTACTCGTACAATGACGACTTGATTTCCAGTAGAATATTTATAAGATAAAAAAACGACCAAATTCATTAAGAAATCAGTGGCAATTCTCAACAATTCTCGATTTGTTTTTTCCTGCTTTTTAATTAAATTTATTCGTTATGTTTTTTTTAGAGAATATGTCTAAATCAAGACCCTTTGCTTCATCCAATTTTTCCTTGCCCTAGTGTACCACTCCATAGCGAGGAAGAAGAAGAAAAAAGTGGGTCAGAAAGCCCATCGCGTTCAAAGTGCTGAGTATCCGACAAGTTGAAGCACTGAAGGAAATCCGAAAAAATCAAGATCCGACGCAATTATGTTAACTCAGCTCAGAACAATGGTTCGACATGAGGGACCACTTGATAAAATTTGTTTATTGTCGGGAACCACAAACATTCGGGAGAGCCGTAAACTCGTGTTGAACTGACTATCACCTCGCTAATTACAATGGAAAAACTGATCCCAACAAATAGAAGTGGTCCTACGACTACCTTGCTTCACGTCAATTTCCGCCTCTTCGGGGCGGACCACACCCGTTTTTACACAAAAACGGCCAAGAGTTCCCACAACGCCTCCCTGGCAAGAGCCTTGAAGGTTCGATGCAGGAAGATTGTGTTTTTCTGTATGTATGTGTGGATTCGAGGTATTTGTTATACCATTCGCTTTTTCTCCTATTGGGAACATTACATCTCAGCGCGGCTGTTCTCAATTTTACTAATACGCGCCGGTGTCGAAGCTAATCCAGGGCCTATGGTATGGTATTGTCGTGTCTGCAACCAAAGAATTGGTTCGAATGGCAGGTCATTGGAGTGTAACTGCTGTCGGGAGTGGGTCCATTTCAGGCTTGAGCAGGATGGGTCAGCATAACACGTCAATATGTTGCATCGGGTTGTAGAACTGCAGGACGGCCTCGGGTCACACCTGGCCCATCTTCACCTCCACAGCCCGCTACACCCCCCAATAATATGATCAGGAATGCCAGACCAAGTTTAACTCCTGCCACCTCCAGCAGCAATTTTCACCCCATTGTCCATGAAGGAGCCTAATTGTAATGGCATTCACCAAAACATTGCCGAGATTACTCACTTCATGAGTTCTGCCATCCAGGAGACGAAGCTTCGCTCGAACTCATCTCTCAGAGTCTACGGTGATTATCGTGTATTGCGGAAAGGTAGACCAGCCACCAGGAATGATTGTCACCCTGGAGGTGGTCTTGCCATTCTAATAAACAAGTCCGTACATTACTGTGTATTCGATATAGTTGTCAACGGTACGGCAGAATTGCAAACCATCCCAGTTTCAGGGAGTGCCAATATCGAAATTTTTAATACCTATGTTCCACCTCATTCTAGTTGCCCTTCTGGCTATCGTTTCTATATTGCTCCTCTCCTTTCCGGAGAGCAAAGGACCATTCTTGGTGTCTTTAATTATCTGGCATTCTGACCTACACAACGATGCCAGGAGTATAGCTATTTCCGAATCTCTAAACACCTCAGAATTATGTTTACTCAATGAAGACTCGCCGACTCGAGTCACTGGCAAGGAACGGGCAACCTTGCCAGAACTTTTGGCCGTAAACAAACTCCACTGCGCAAGCCTGTTCAATAAGCAATTTATTGAACATCCCAAGTCTCATGGGCCATTGAGAATCTCACAGCTGCCTTTAACCTGTCGATCCCTACGCCCTCTCTCAAATCTGGAAAATAGGACGGATTGTGCCCTGTCTCAAGCCCGGGAAAAGCGCTAGTCTCGGCGAGTCATACCGACCCATAACGACACTGTCACCTGTCGCAAAGACGCTGGCGGCCCTTATTCACCCCACTCTTGTTGCACATGCTAACGCTAAGCTAGAACCTCACCAGCATGGCTTAAGGCAAATGCATAGTACAAGCACTGCCATCGATGCTATCCCCGCAGGGGGGTCTGGGTCCCTGGTGACACAGCGCGGCTGTGTAGTGGGACACAGATTTTTGGTGTGCTGCGGCACCACGTACCCGAGCAGCGCTCGGTATGGTTGATACGCCATTACGTGGATCTGTACAAAGACCACTCGGGCGATGACGCTCCCGTGTCATGTGCGGGTAGCTCTTGGCATGAATGACCTCCTCCTATAGATTACGGGAGGTTAGTCATAAACGGCTGAAGCACGATTGCAGTGATCCTTGGTCGGGAGGTTCCACCATCAGCAAATCGTGTGAACTTCAGAGCTGGCGGCTATGCATAACCCGAGCCTCGTAGGGGCTAGTTAGTGAGAATGGCCTTGGTGGAAAATGCCTACCCGCCTACATCTAACTAGTTTGTGGATTGATGACCACACGACCCGAATCGCATCGCTGACTAGTAAACTGAAGGGGCCATCCTGGATGTGAAACGCAGCGCTACGAGTCTGCTTTAAGCAGACGAGTAGTCACAGGCCCAACGAACCTGAGATATGCACGTCTGAATGTCTGCGTGAGGCTTAACCAATAGGAGGCCGAAGGAGGATCACACCTCCTATAGAGAAGTCTTTAGCTAATAGGGTACCTCGGGGATGAGTGTGCCCAGGGGACCATGGTCCTTGCCCATCAAGTTTGGTCTTGAGGTAGCTGGAGGTTGTTACCCGAGTCAACCAGCTAGTGTATCAGCCCCGTGGTTGGGCTTCTGGAGGTGAGTGCATTCACTGGATGAAGAAGTCCCCATTTGACAATAAGAGCTTAATAAAATGCCGAATGTTCAAAACTCTTGAGGGACCGGGAGATAAAGGTGATGGGATCACTACACGCATCTGTGATGGGCTAAATTAACGGCGACCGCGCCAAAGAACTATTTTAGTGGAAATTCACCTATTAAATGCGTTTGATAAGCTCAATCATTCGATGCTTCTCGCCAACCTGTGGAATATGCATGTTCCTGCACAAGAAATCCGTTGGATTGCCAACTATCTAGCTGGTCGACATTCCTTCACAGAGTTTCGTGGCAAACGTTCCAATCTGGAGAAAATCAAATTAGGAGTTCCACAGGGCGGGGTACGCTCCCCCGCTCGGTTTATCATCTACCATTCCGGCCTTTCTACACCACCGGAAGGAATCGAAGTGATTCCCTATGCGGACAATTGTATCGTTCTCGCCACCGGATATAGGATAAAGATAATATGCACTTCTTAATTAATCGCTATTTAGCGCGATTACAGGCATTTTTCGAAAGTGGAAACCTCTCCATCTCAGCGTCTAAATCTTCTGCGACATTTCTGTCTTCTCATGGACAGAATTCCTTCACCACGACATGTCAGGCGTGGTTTGCGAGACCTAGAGAGAGAGGTCCAGGGATATAAGCGGAACTCTTACAAAGAAGAGACATACCGGGCCACCCTTGCAGCGATCCACACCGAAAAAGTGAGTCGGTCTATTGCGAGTTAAGGTCCCCTCAGCGCTTCCTCCAAGTATCTCGCCTCAGGAGATTGGGCTCCCGACAGCCATCAGAGTGATATTAGCACAACTTCTTCTGGCTTCTTCATGCCTTAATTCCTACATTTCTCGTATAGATCCAGACATCCAAAACATCTGTCCTAACGGCGCTAGCGCGCCTCATGATGTGGGCCGTTTCTTTTGATGCCCGCAGCTGCGCCCACTGATCATACCTCTATTTCACTGTGAGAGAAACTGACGAACCATAACTCGAATCCACATAGATGCACAGCGGTGTCACACCTTTCTGCGCCACTAAAAGAAGAAGAAGAATAGAATTTCCGCCCAAATATTTTGAGTGCAACTTATGGCAATCTTTGTGATTCGACGGATCTTGTCACACTGACTGCGTTAAGAAGCTCAGGAAAAGAAGTTCCAAAGAGCTTGAACCATTTTACAAATACAAAGAGCATCATGATCTGGTCGATCAAACCATTATGAATGACGTTTCTGTCAAAATGAACAAAACATGACTGACAAATTTTAAGACATAAAACATACAGTCGATCAGTAAATCGGAGTAATGATGAATGATCGATTGGTGAACGTTCCGGGAATTTAACAATCAATATCTTGATTGTCGGATCTGCGCTCAAAAGTCGTAACAATAATGGCCTCTTGAAGTCCATTTCCTCCATGGCATGAGAGGCTCCTACGGGATCAGCATACACACGCTTTTTAGGCAAACCTTGTGTTCGAGATATTTTGGGAACGTTTTGTGGAGGCGATTTGTCCTCCGATTAAACACGCATCTCAATTTGCGGAGGATCTGATCTCGAGGGCTACTCCATAAAATCACCGAATACCCAAACAGTCCGAAAGGCCGTGATAGAAAAGTACACATGCTTGCCCCCAAGAGTAGACAATGGTCTTTGTGGATTACCTCTATGTAGTTTCTATTTATAGTGGCAATAGAAAATATATATTGTAGCATTAATTTTCGAGCTTTTACAAGGTTCTTAAAGATGTTTATGTTGGCATGTGCCACCCTCAAGTACAATTGCACCTAGAGGTGCTACGAATATCTTTCCAACAATATATGACGACGAATATGTTAATATACACGCATAATAAAATGTGAAAAAAAACCAGGTGGTAAATTTCACAACATTAACCAATAACTTTATCCTTCCCCGAATGGCAAATCCCATTTTAGGCCTGATATACATCAATACACACACATGCACATTCACATGCGTATCAAATATGTACAGCAACGAATTATGACTTCATCTTCGTATATCGCAAAAATTTATAGCGAAATAAATAAGGAAGCAAACAAGCGTACACATAAAGGATCTCACTCTAATGCAACAATAATTCCTTTTCTTTTTCGAAATGGTTTCTCAGCACGAAGCCGGGAGGACTAGCCGTTCGTCGTATTTACACGCTCCGCGCGCCCCACCAAAGCAACCTCTCCTCTACTACTTCACATTTGTCCAACAGGAAAAAAGAAACGAAACGAAGAGATACAATTTATCCAGATAATATCTTATTTATTGTACTATGATGATTTCATTAGATTATAAAACTACCCTTTCCCCGGGCGCTGCTTTCATCGTTGTCGGCAGCAAGCAGGCGAATGCTTCTTTCGTTTTTCTGCTATCGTAAGCGCGTTGCTGCTGCTACCTCAATATCCTTTCGGCTTATGCTTTTTACTTTTGGCGGATGCGTTGTCGGTATTTTTGCTATATTTCTTTTTTTCTTTTTCTGGAACGTTTTTGCTAGATATATGAATCAGAGGCAGTTGTAGTCATAGTAGTAGAGAGAGAAGCCCAACAGACAGAGAAATGACGCATTGAGGAGAGCACCTAAACAGGACGACAAAAAAATACTGTTTAACGACACAAGGTGTACAAGATGAATAAGAAAAAGTATGCGGATGGAAGATGCAAACGCTATTGTATTGCTTGGTTTTGTTATTATGTACGAGTACTACATACTTTTGTCGGAGATGGAGCAATCAAATATTAGGGAGCCCGAAATTGGAGGAAAACAATTTCACACCGACCTGAACTTGGCCTGTTATTATGCTTCTTTTATATTTGAAGAAAAAGACTAGCGGAAATGGAATACGTATCAGGAGAGATCCAATCTACTGAGTTGGCTAAAAAAAAAGTGTTCCTTTTTCTGTATGTCGTGTCGTATACCGGTATAACTAGAGTTGTAGCATTTTCGAGCCGGTGTTGTTGAGCTCGGAAAGTAGCAAAGGGACAGGATCGAATGAAAAATGATTGCACGCCTGGACTAATCTGATTCCACCTTGATATCTCTTATTGTTGTAAACCTGTCGAGTCCTAAATTTCAGGGAATGATTTTTTTTTCATCAATTCAAGACCAAGGGTAACGATAAATTTACTCAGATTAAAAAAACGTTTCTCACAGTCTATTCTTGACAAATCTAATTACACCCATGCTTATTTTGATTACAGACATGAGCAAGGCTTTGTACATTTTATGTAAATTTTTATCGACTTCGCTAGTTTCACCGAATATCGGTTGGAGTGTCCTCGAACCTATCCTAAATTCATAACAGTCTAGCTCTAGTTCTAGCTACAGTTTAGTAAAATCGGCACCAACCCAGCTATTCGACAATTTAGGCATATTGTGTGCTAAGATATCATATATACCTACAGGAACCATGAAGCCTCGTTTCATGCTCGGTATTAACATATTATCCCCTCACCACACCCTCAAAATGTTCAAAATGCGGAAAGGAATAAACATAATCCACTTATGCTCTTCCGTATGACTAAACCTGATGCAGGACTGTGTGTGCGGTTAAACCCGAGAAGTTTTCCGCAGGACATATAAGCAAAAGTTGGCTGTTGGATGTATAGGGATTTTCTTCGTCAAAGGCAAGCAAAGCAAACTATCTATGGAGGCTTTACGTGCCGAGCATAACAGGAAAGTATGGAGAGGGATATTTTACGCGAATGAAAAACCACACATATGAACGAATTTAATCCTTTAAGTGATATGATATATGGGTATCAGGTGTATATGTTTAAAGTGATGCAATGGATGAATGATTTTTTTGCTTATCTCAAGAATGAAAAGATAAGCACTTTTTGGAAAATAAATATGAGGGAAAGGCTATAATTGTTTAATTTTTTTTAAAGTAAACAGGTCAATACTATAGGCTAAAGGACCGGATCTATATCAAGGTAGCTTAAAAGATGCCCCTGAAGATCTTTGTCTTTTTCTAGTCTCCCACAGATTTTGAGATATCCGAACACAATTGGAGACGGAACTGGTAAATGAAATAAGCCCGGATAACCTCATTGGCTAGCCAGTAAAAATCTAGCAAAAAAGCATGTGAAGGAACTTTACTTTACGGCATGCAGTATCAATGAAAGATTTCCCATATAAAAAGAAGGAACACGCTTTATCTGCTCTGAAGGTATTAAATATGCCCATAGGTCTGAAGTGTGAAATTTGAGAAGTTCTTTACCAGTTCATGTCCTGCATTAATCCCTTCCTCTATTTTTAGTTATACATATAACCAAAACTCGCTAATAGCGTAAACGTCTAGCTAGAGGGCATTTGGTAGTTCAGTGATTAGCGATGACATTCTAGCTTTGAATTGCTAAGCGAAACCCACTAAGACCATGGAAGTATGATAACTGTTAGGTTAGCACTACCAATTTCAAATTTCGGCTATCACTAGAAGCCATTAAATGTTGCAGTTTTGTCATTAAACATTCGCGCGCGGTCTTTTGAAAACTGAAGAATCTCCCAATACAAAATTTCTTCAACTAATTGTCGAATGGGAAAAGGATATTTCCATTTTTAACATTTTTTTACGCACAAATTTCGGTACCCTTCACTCACGGGCGGGACGATAAAACAATATTTGTGTGAGGTTTGGTTGAAATTGGTGCACAAATAAAAAGGTTTTTTTTTCATAAGAAAAAAATTGACAAGAGAGGCTGCAACAAAAATAAGCATGTGCGCAAACTTTCAGCTTGATAACTTTAAAGGTACGTTGTGCTCGACACGACTGCATCGGCTCTAGCGACAGCGACTCGCTCATTTCATATAAAAACTCATTTTTCTCTCATTCTAAAAACGAGTTTTTATATGAAATGAGCAAGTCGCTGTCGCTAGAGCCGATGCAGTCGTGTCGAGCACAACGTACCTTAAAACTGCTCGAGTGAATCGTGTCGCAGCAGACCGTCATACTAAAGGCGCGTTTAGATGGCATCAAACTTGTTTGCATCCAACATCCCTCAAATTTATCCAAGTTGGAAGGCTGTTTACACGTACGATATTCTCTCAAACAAATCCTATCAAACAAATCCTATCCAACATGTTGGCCGTGTAAACAGTAGTTGAAAGTTGGAGCGGTCGTAAAACGTTATCAGTTTTTGCAATACGTATTAGTATAGGAAAAATATATTTGCTTTTTATTTTATATTTTAAACATTGAATGAAACATGCCCGAATGAGTATACAGCGTGCCCCAAAAGTCAACGGAACGCCAGAATTGGATGATAGTGCACAGGTATTGGTAATCAGGCGCATTAATTCTTTATCACTAAAAAGTATATATATATTTCGATTGGACTATAATCAATGCATCTAAAACAAGTTGTGTCCAACTTCTGTTTTCACGGTGGATTTGTTTGAATGCTCGTTCCACTTCAAACTTGTTGTCCAACTTCTGTTTACACGATGGATTTGGTGTCCAACTTGTTTGAATGCTCAAAAGTTGGACGACAAATCCATCGTGAAAACAGCGCTTAATGAAATACTTTTATATAGTCTGAGATGCTTCCTTCAATGCTTTACAAACTTTATGATAAAAGTTAATACATATACCCTTTCACTTATAGAGTGAGTAGCATAAAAATATCCAATGAATTGTCGCGAAGGCTAAAAAGAAAAGGAAAATGACTCTGTCACGTTTCAATTGCAAATGGAACCTGCACGTATTTAGCGTTTTTATCCCGGGATTACATTCAACTCGATTTCGGCTTCATATTCTACTTACCGTTTAAAAAAAAAATAAGTGTAAGCGCCTGTCAATGTCTGTGGCTCACTTGGTTGAGTCGCACTCTACAATGCTTGTAATCTAGACATCCGGAGATCGAATCTCGGCGTGGTACAGGAAATATATAGTGCTTGCAACATTATTATATACTCCTCTATATGCAATGTAACGTTGACTCGAAGTAGCCTATAAACGGCTGAGTGAACGCACCATGCCCCACAAGGGGTTACGATACAGAGAAGAAGAAGCGCTCATCCCTACTCTTTTTTTCGAAACTTCATCACAGAATAGTACTTTTAAAATATGAGTATAAATCGGAGTCATTAATGACCTAGGGATCATGTATA
Source organism: Microchrysa polita (assembly GCA_949715475.1). Lineage (NCBI taxonomy): Eukaryota > Metazoa > Arthropoda > Insecta > Diptera > Stratiomyidae > Microchrysa > Microchrysa polita. Next base: position 122,965,552 of record OX454415.1, on the reverse strand, counting down.
TCCTTTATCCTGATATCTTTTAAAATGTCCTTCAAACAAATTTAAAAACTTAGACAAGAAATTAAAACGCCAAAATTAGGTTGATCGATCAGTAACCACTATTTGTGAATTAGTTTCCGCTAAATTTCCAAAAGCTGATCAGAACATTGGAGCACCGGTCATCCAGAAATTTACGGGTAAATTCTTCGGAGAGAAAGGTGACTAAAAAAAATGTTTTTGATGTGGTCTTAAACAAACGCATGTACCAGTAAAGCTTAATAAGCTGAAAGGCAAAAAAAAATAACAACGAGCTGAAAATGGTATGCTTACGAAATTTCACATTCCTGCAGGGCTGGATTTAACTTCTATGGCACCCCTGGGCAGCTGCCGAATTCCCGCCCTTCATCACTAGTAAAAGGTTCTCCGGACGACATGAATGGCGCATCCGGTACAACCATGAGTTGTATCAGCTGTATAATGTCTCGAGAATCTTGAAATTGAAGCGACTGCAATGTGCCGAACATGTGCAAAGGATGAACGACAATCGCATGCTGAAAAAGGTAATTAACGTGCAACGATGCTGGGCATTCGGAACTAGAATATAAGGTCGGGGGACCGCGACAATTGGAGGTTAGCAATCCAGGCGGCCAAGACCCGACGCCCGCCGGCCTATCGTGCCGTAAAGAAGAAGATCGCTAGTAAAAGCTGCAAGTAGTGCAGTCGTTTCACATGAAGAACAAGTAGTATCACCACAACATTTTTTTGTTATCGGTTCATATGATGAATTCACGCATTGAATGCATATAAGAAATGTACATGATGGGAAATAATTCGATTCCTTAGAGCTGGCAATATAAAACTAAATACATACACTCGGTACCAAAAACGAGCACTTTTTGATTCGATATTTATTATTATTGCGAAAGGTCTTGACGGCCTAGGAGCGGATCTGAACTCTTTTTCCCCGGGGTGACCCCCGTTCTCCCGCTACAGCCCACGAAATTGATTGTTTTCAGTACGGGAGGAATTTCCGTGACGTTTATATACCAGAAGAAAAAAAGTGGATCCAAGGAACAGATTCGTTCATTGGTGGTCAAGACCTTTCGTTATAAAAGTAAGTTTTGAGAAGTAAAAAAAAGTAAAAGTGTCCGGTTTTCTTGGTTCCGCGTGTATGTTACTACTCCCACTCGCGATTCCCAAAACTGTAGTGGTGAACTGACAGACTGAGTATGCTGAACCCTATGGCGGCATTTTTAATGCTCCGTGCACAGATTAAAAAATTATAATAGTTCAGTGATCACACGTTATTCTGATTTTAGAAGTGTTCACTTAATTCGTTAATAACTTGGGAGTCAAAGATCAATCGATTAATCGTTAGATTTTAAAAATAAGGGGCAACGTCGTTAGGGCGGCAAAAGTCGAAACGCCTAGTGACTTCAGATATGTAAGTCCGCCACTGACCAAAGGAACAACTTTGACAGAGTTTCCTTTATTGTTTTTTAATAATTTATTTAAACCGCCGACTGAAATATCAAAATGTGTATATTTCACAGAACATTAGTTCAGTGGAAGGATGAAAGTTTCAGAAATATGCCTTCCTTCAAAATTTTTAGCCCCGGGTAGCAGCCTAGGTTGCCCATATGGGAAATCTGGACCTGACTTATATCAACAAGCTTGTTCTACGATGTATACCAGCATACCATACGCTTCATTTTGGAAAGATCTTACAAAAGTCATACTGTCCATGATTATTATGTTAGGATACCAGAATCAGTTTTCCCGAACTCTGAGGCCTTCCAGTTGCAAATGAACAACAACTCTCAGGAACTTAGAACCACCTATGGCTATAAAGATAAGCCCTGAAAAAATAAGCAGTTTCTGTTTCAAACTAAAGAACATGAGTAAAAATGGCAGTTAATCCATTTATTAGGATTTTGCTACCAAACCAATGTTAACGTTAATGATCCTGGACATGGTACATTTTAGGGTTTTAGAAACAATATCTGAAAAAGGAATGAATTTAAACATGAACAATTATCTAAAATTGTCTTGTCGTGATACATCATTTAAGGTTCCTAGAAGCTCGCAAAACAAAATTAAATAATTCGCGGGAAAAGTTAAAAGTTTGGGTCCTTTGTTGCGATTGTAATTCGAACCTTATTTTAGCCACCCACATCGAACAAATCAAGAATCAATCGATAAATCGTCGGATTGTAATAATTAGGAACGCAAATATGTAAATCAGACTCTGACTGTAGCGACTGTTTTTGTAGACTTTCATTTATTTTTTTGTAATCATATGCTTATTCCATGAGTTCTGGGAGGAGCTCAAAGACAGCATCAAGGAGGTCGCAGAAGAGGTCGTGGGCTATAAAGGCCGGCGCAGACGAGCAGACTGGTTCGACGACGAATGCAGGGCCTCGATTGAGGCGAAAAATGAAGCCTATCGCCAATACACACAACGCGCATCCCGAGCCAAGAAAGAAAGATATAACGAGCTTCGGCGAGTATCTAATAAGTTAATTAGACGTAAGAAACGCAAACATTTTGACGAGCAGTTACAGCAAATAAACCAAAGATTAGCCAGTAAGAACACTAGACAGGCGTACAAACTTATAAATAATATCAAGAACGGATATCAACCCAGGACAAGCCTATGTAAGGACAAGGATGGTAACATCATCAGCGACATCGAAAGCGTCAACAAACGATGGGCCTCGCATTTTGAAGAGCTCCTCAATGCACCATCAACATCCCCCGCGGCGCTAGCTCTGGAGCAATTAGCCGAACCAGGCCCTCCCGTTCTACCCCCAACAGTAGAGGAGGTGAGTCTTGCCATACAGTCGCTCCAAAATAATAAAGCGCCCGGCGCTGACGAGATCCCAGCAGAACTGCTGAAGCATGGTGGAACGTGCCTGACCAACGCTGTACATGTGCTACTGCTGAAAATATGGAACGACGAGGTAATCCCCGAAGATTGGCGCAAAAGCATAATCTGCCCAATCCACAAAAAGGGTGACAAGCTGAAGTGTGAGAATTACAGAGGCATATCATTAGTTTGTACGGCCTATAAGATTTTATCAAAAATTCTTGAAAAGAGAATCAATCCGTACGCAGAACAAATCATTGGCGAGTATCAAGGCGGCTTCAGACCTGGTCGTTCAACGACCGATCAGCTTTACACAGTGAAGCTACTACTCCAAAAGTGCTGGGAATACAACATCGACGTATACCAAATCTTTGTCGACTTCAAGCAGGCATATGACAGTATCGACCGAAGTGTACTGTACAACATTATGCTGAATTTTGGTATACCGGCAAAGTTAGTGCGACTCACAAGGATGACGATGACTAATACCGTCTCGCAGGTCAGAGTGCAGAACCGACTCACTGACCTATTTGAAACTCGTACTGGACTCAAGCAGGGCGACGGGCTGGCGCCGACGCTCTTCAACCTGGCTTTGGAGTATGTAATTCGAGCCATGAATATGGACAGCAGCGGAACGCTACTCATCAAGTCGACTCAATTAGTAGCGTACGCCGACGATATCAACATCATGTCTCGAAGGTTGGGTGATGCAGAAAGCCTCCTGCATAACCTCAATAACGCCGCAAAGGAAGTTGGACTACATATCAACGAAAGCAAAACAAAGGCCATGATGCAATCGAAAACAAGGACGCCAGCAAATTCAAGCATCACAGTGGGGGACCTTAATATCGAGTATGTAGACAACTTCAACTATCTGGGTTGTAACTTATCAAAGGACGCCAACGAAACCGACGAAATTAAGCGACGGATACAACTAGCCAATAAGACATATTTCTCGGTCCTCCCTATAATTAATTCGAAACTTGCGCACAGGAACACGAAGCTCCGCGTGTACAAAACGATCATCCGACCCGTGCTATGTTATGGCTGCGAAACATGGACCCTTACCCAAGCCTCCGAAATTTTGCTAGACCGATTCGAACGAAAGGTCCTTCGGCGAATTTTCGGGGCCGTTCGCGAGCGAGACCAATGGCGTATCCGATACAACCATGAGTTGTATCAATTGTACGATGAGCTGGAAGTTTCGAAAATCGTGAAGCTTCAACGTCTGCAATGGGCGGGGCATGTACAACGGATGGACGACAATCGCATGCCAAAGAAAGTTATGAACGCACAACGAATTGACGGAGCGAGGTTGCGTGGACGACCGAGAGCTCGCTGGGAGAACTCCGTAGGTGAAGACGCCCACCAGCTGCTGGGCTTCCGAAACTGGAGGACAAGGTCACGTAACCGCGACAATTGGAGGTCAACGATTCAGGCGGCCAAGGCTCGACGTCGGGCTATCGTGCCACATTGATGATGCTTATTCTTCAGATCTCGAAACATTACACAATATGCCGCCGGGGCAGTTGCCCATATGGGAAATCCGGCCCTGCATTCCGGTGATCTTGTTACTAAATACAGGACTTCTTGAATTTAAAAAATAAACTTAAAAAAAAATCAATCGAAGAGGTTCTTGTCCCATCAACTGGAAAACATGCGAACGTATGAATTATAATGCAACAAGTAAAGAATCGATAAATTTCGAGACAAAACAATTTCACGAAGGAACTTGATATTTGATAAAAAGGCCGCCTTCAACACAGGTTACCGTCAGTAAATTGTTGGTAGAAAAGAAAGGACAATTTTTTAAAATACATAATAATAAAGCATAAGCCGCCGATATCTTGACGGGTTTTAGTAAATTTCTTAGACTTAAGTTCAAGACTTCCGATTTTTTTATTCGCACGCTTTAGCTCTGACACATATTGTGTTTCTTCGACCTGGTCGCGGACCGACTTCTCTCAGTATAAACTTCAGCTTATATAGAAAAATTGTGAATTGTTACGGATCAATGAACAGTTGCAGTTACTATACTTTCCGAAGCCATGATACTCAAACTTTGTCCCCTGATCAGACCTGGTAAAATTCTAGAAAAGCATTTGAATAGCTGAAAACATCTTAGCAGCACGATTTCTATGTTGATGAGTTGCGTGCTAAATATATCACTTTCCTAATGATAAAACTATTTTCGTGGGATATTTCCTCCTTTTATAGCAAGCCAATTTGTAATCTTACATTGAACAAGTCCAGAGGATCTCTCTTAATATAGAACAAAAAAATATTACGTCAGTGAGCCTACAATTTTCCATGACATCTCTCAAAAAGGTGCAGGACGAACTGTAAAAACCAAAAGTGCCGATTTCAAATGGTGCGTGTAATATTATTACCATAATCTTGAAGTGAGCTATTTCAAACGAATAACACACTCTATAGTCAATTAAATTTAGACCACACACGGCTAAAAGAAAAACTGACCTACAATATGCTTTTTCGCTGTTATTTTATCATAGAAGTACCTACGTTCACATCGTACAGAAGCGTTGCGTGCTAAAGACCCATTACACGATATACCGCTTCGGGAATACGTATTAAAAAAGAAGAATAAAAAAAAACAAATAGTAACATACATTCATGTATGTATTATATGCAAATTTTAGTTGCCTTGCCTGCAAAATGATTTTTTTTTTCCAACGAGCACAGAAAAAACTATCCACAATATAACCGTCCACATAGGGTTGAAAATGGTTTAAATTGCATTTCATGTTGCCTGATTCAGGGTTTCCGTATGGTCGCAGCGTAGTATATCGCGAATGCGATTCAATGCAAATTTGTGTGTCCAAAAGGGTGGGTTAACCATTACAACTGTTAAAAACACATTAAGTAGTTTAGCTGATTCATTTCAGCAAAATTTGTGCATTGGTCGTTCGTTTTTATTTATATCTGCATGCACTATAACAAAATAGGGACTACAGCGGTACTTCTCACAAGGTGCCTCTGTGTTTCCTTTTTTTCACAGTAAGAGATATGGTGAACATTATTGGGTGGTGGGGGTGCAAAATACAGAACGGGAAAAAAAATGTGTCAGGCGAATATAGCGCTTTTCATTGTAATAAATAACACTAAATACTGTATGGAACGAAATTAACCCTCGACTCTGTTTTGTATGTCTGATGTGAATAAATGGAGATATGTGACAGTCAGTGCGGTACCGGAAATGCACTTAAGGACCTTTCACTGTGTGTTTCGATTTGATATACGAAACGAATTCGCAACACGCAAATATTTGAATTTCAAATGCAGACATATGCCGAGTGTCGGGTGTTTTACATAAAGTGACTATTTTAGTTGGCCTTGTATACAACAGACTGGTGGGTCGCGTGTGTTTTTGGCGATTTTACATATATGTATGTGATAACGAAATTCTGTTTTGTATGGAATGAGTACCACTACAAGTAGTTGTACCAAATTGATTGGATCAATACTATGTCAACATGTTAACAAGCAAGCAAAGGACATCATTAATGAATACGTCTCACCTTCCAAACAATCTAATGAAAATATATCACTTTCCGAAATTTGGTATACATGTTCGATGCACTAAACGGCATTTTGGCAAACGAATTTTGCCTAATCCTGAAATCTGATCAAATTGTATGCAGAGATCCTGTGTAAACCTATCAGGACCCCCAGATGCTTCATGAGCGTTCGCTCACCCATGAAACAAATACACAATTTATGCAAATCAAAATAAATCATCCATAAACAATCTTTCGAGAAGTGTGTTATACCTCAAAGGCACAACCCATACCTTTGCCTTAACATGTCGTTGTTGTCTTGCCCATTCAATTCACTGCATAGAATGAGACTTCCTCACATCCTTAAAGCACGCACACATGGCTCGACTCGTCCATCCGATGTGCGATACGAAACGATAGATGCCTATCAATTCATCTTCATAACGAACCATATCAATTCGTCTAGTTTGTCGGAAGACATTACTCTTCTATCGGGAAGTAATTGCATGGAGCCCAGTAAACCAGAAGATAGATGTCGAGATTCCTTCTAGCTCATCCGTTCATGTATACCTACTCCTGATGTATTCACTGCGGGGCAGAAAGCAAGTTTGCCTATATGTATAATGCTGGGGAGTTTCTTCAGTTGAATATTCTGTGTGCAAATCTTTTAATTCTAGACACACATTGAGGCGTAGTTTTGTGATACGAATCAAACTATAGATGGCGGTGCGGCGGAAGGATTTTGACGTTATACTATGTTGGTAGGAGCGTCAGCTTTTGTAGGTATTTGTGCATGCAAGGATGAGGCTGGAATCAAATGGATTTACCATATAAAAGGGGTGGTGATGATGATAATGATTTCACCGACTAATTTATCAGGATAAGCCGACACTACGCACAAGGAAAGCAAACAGGTTGGGTGGTGGTAAATGATTGAGTGACTTTACGTTGTCCTTAATTTGACAATTGTGGCAAAGGGAAGCATATCTAGCTTGAATGTACGAGGAGCTTACTTCGGTAGGGGTTTCTTGTGTATCGTACATATATAGGAAAAGATTTGCAGAATTGATCAAAATACGGAAACAAGTAAATTTTTCAGTAATTAAGTTCCCAAATCCTATAAATTCCGGACACTTATATTTCCCCTTTTCAAAAAGCCGTTGTGACTGTGATTGTAGTAAATTCCAATGATTACAGCTGATGAGGTTTTCCCTGAAATGAAGTGTCTAAACGTCAATTTTGATGTGCTCATAATTAGCACACGAATTGATTAGTGGACAAGGAAAATACATTACATATGCCTGTGTGTAAAAACAGTATTCAAAACAATAATATTTAGGTATGTATTTACCCCTAGAAGTTGGATTAAAATCTCTCCACTACTTTGAAGAGAAGTAGTGTAGTAGTAGCGGCTCGTCATAGTGGGCAAGGTGGGCACGGCCCACCCTATAAATAAATACACTTATTGCATATTCACATCTTTTAACATCAGTAGAAATGTACAACAAAATTTTACCTTTGACTATTAGGTGAACATCATTCATATTAATATGTAGTTTCTTGCCAGTACTACCAAGTCTCTAGCGAATCTATCAAATCTATCAATTACTGTTTGGGAGCCACTGCACAAAAACATTTCCGGTGTTTGTATTAATCAATTAATTAGGCAATTTTTGTTCGATCAAAATCGAAACTGCCTATGTGTATGCAATATTCAACTCGCATATTCAAACCTTTAGATATTGTTGAAAATCTACTTACCATCGACATAAAGACGAAACAAATGGTCCAAAGGTAGGCCGCTTGCGCCGGTGACCAAATTACAACAACAAATTATTCGAAATTTATGAAACTTTTGGGAGCGGTGGCATCGAATTCAATACCGACATGGTAGGCCGGCAGCTCGAATGGAATCAGTGCAATAAGAATGAGAATGATGATGATGATGACATAGACAATTTAAAAGAACAATTTTTGGGTTTACCATGAGCTAGTCAAAATGAATAAAAAACCAACGATTGCTCAATGTTATGTAGGAAAACGTGTTTCACGGGAGGATTTGGGATTTCTTGTGTAATGATGACTATTAGATTAATGAATTTGAAGTGTTCATTGTAATATGTATTAGAATGTAAAATAAACTTTCGGGAACATGAACATTATTGTTGTGAACTTTCAGCATTTTTTATTTGTTTTAGGCTATGCACATTTACATTGGAAATGCTAAGGGCGCACAACATTAATTTGCATGTTCCCGCAAATCTATTTGATAAATGATCCTAAATTAAAAAATAATAGCTTGATCTAAAAAATGGTTGCAAAACTGTGAAATTAAAGCGGAAATTGATGGTTCCATTTAACACAATGCGAACTTTATGTATAGAAAGTCGTTAATTTTAGATGTTTCCAAAAGATTTTTATTCCGTGAAGGTGCTCATCCTATGCAAGGAGGCACGGGCCGCCACTGGGCTGTAGGCTGTTTGTATGTTTGAATCACCCAAATTGGATCACTGGGTCAAGGGGCTGCCATACAAACATAGCCCCTCAATTTAAGTTCTTCTAAGAAAAACTTTTCTGTTTATGAACCAATCTTAACCAAACTACAAAGCCCGGATCGAAGTTGGGCTAATATCCTGTACAGGGAACTTCTCAGATGAAATAGACAGTGAGAGCATTGCAAGAACTTCATTTCGCAAAAATACAATTGATTTTGGAAGTAAATTTCTATTATGTTGCAAAAAATTAGAAAATTATATTTAAAATATTTTAATGATATGTTGTACAGAAATAGGTTTTATCAAAACGTAAAATTGGAAGATTAAAATTTTTAGTCGATATTTGTATCAGATGCTTCAGCTACAAAATATTTAAAGCATAGTTAAAATTTATTGAGGCAGTTGGACTTATTTGCGAAGTTCAACATCTTCTTTTTTGCACAAAGATGTTTCCAAAAATGCTGATATGTATTGAAACTTGCACAGACGATCGTAACTGGTGGATTGCCGATGTAGGAATATGCTTCAAGAATAAGAATTAATTTCTTTAAAGGATCTTCAATGGAATGCGTTGCTTAATTTTCCCAATTTCTGAGTGTGCAAGCCCTTCGCTTTTATTTTAATTAAATTTTAAAATTTCATAAAGTAATTTTAGCGAGAAAAAGCTAACAAATTGCGTGAATTTGGTCGATTCCGGCATTTCTGATAATTTTTTTAAGAGTTTTAGATAAAAATGAAATTGTCTGCACGTCAGGCTTAGTCTTAGGGCGAAGCTGGTCAGTGAGGGACATTAGGCGTTTGTTTTTAATTTGGAGTGTATCCCGCTTTGTGTTCAGAAATTACCGAAGCTGCAATTATTTTTTATTTTTTGTAGTCAGGATATTTTTTTTTTATGATTCGATAAATGTTTTCACTTTAAATCGTATTTTTCGACAGCTGTAACTTCCGAACCGTGATAGCAATAGAACGAAATTTTGAGGGCATGAACACAACGCTAGATACCTACAATGTCACTCACACAACATCTTCAAATAAAAAATGTAACCCTTTCAGAATAATTACATAGACAGCAGTTGTCTGTAAAGAATGCCTCAATTGTAAAATCGCCAATTAAGTGAAAACGTTTTTTTCTTAATGCGTTAAATACTTAAAAATAACAGGCGCGACAATCCAGCATTGGACTAAGGCCGCAGGATGTGTTAGTGAGTGACATCCTATTTCCAAGATCTTATCTGCTTTTTGTTGAGGTAATGAGATCAGCATCACGCTCAGCAGTGTTATTTATCCCCATAAATGGGTACTCGTTTAACATCTAAGTAAGATCATAGTCCGTCACAAGCTCGTTAGTTCGAAAAACACCACGATCCACGGTGAGATTCGAACGCATGACCCTGTGCACCGAAGGTGTGCGCACTAACCGCTAGACCAGCCAGACTACGTTAAATACTTACGCCAATTTATTTGGAAAATGCTTACCTGAAATTACAGAAAAATTTAATATTTAAGTAGGTATGTATTTGAAAATTGTTTATATAGTATTAAAAAATGCGGCTTATACCCAAATAAATTATAAAACAAACGAAATTTCTTTTATACATATTGGCATAAATTATTAACATCATCTCTCGTGGGAAATCTCGTGCAATGTACCTAAATGAGAAATTTCTCTGAAGTATTCAATTATTAATAGTATAGAGTGCCGCCACGTGCCACTCTTTTTAAACAATAAAACTATAATTATTTCAATTAATCACGTCTTTCAAATTCCATGACTCAGCCATAGTCGCTACATAAAAGTTTAAGATCTTCCAGTTCAGATCCAGCATGCAGCATCGATTAAATGTTTTTTGTTTAGATTTGAGTAACTACTTAGTAGCCCTATGTTTCAGCTCATGCTTCGTGCCTCTGGCTTATATACTTTTACAAACATTCTCTGTAATTTGAAACTCTATTTTTGGCAATTCGAACATTTTATAAGAGCTTGACCCTGTGTTGGTTATCGTTAACTCTTGAGTGCGTTTTTCACAGTCTTCTTTCACTCCCTGCATCTTTACAGTCATATTTGTTCTTGCACATAGCGCTAAAATGACCACTCGTCAAGCTGGAAGTATGTATAGCCAAGCCACATTCATATTACATACATACTAAGTAATATAGAGATATGTTTATATACAAAATCTTGGCCTTGAAGAAAAGTATCTGTATCTTTTGCAGTGCAGAAATGTTTACACTACAGTAATATGAATATGTATACAAAAGTAATGTGTATACAGTCGAGCTTCCCATAAGCGGACACCATTGGGGATTGAGATTTTGTCCGCTTATTGGAAGTGTGAATCTTCGGGGCCATTCGTGAACGGGGTGAATGGCGCATCCGGTACAACCTTGAGTTGTATCAGCTGTATGAGGAGCTACAGGTGTCGAAGTTCGTGAAGTTGCAGCGACTGCAATGGGCGGGACATGTACAAAGGATGAACGACGATCGCATGCCCAAAAAGGTGATGAACGCGCAACGAGTGGACGGAGCCAGATTGCGTGGACGACCGAGAGCCCGATGGGAGCATTCTGTATGTGAGGACGCCCACCAGATGCTAGGCTTTAGAAACTGGAGAACAAGGTCGCGTAACCACGAGGAGGTCTTCAATCCAGGCGGCGAAGGCCCGACGTCGGGCTATCGTGCCATAAAGAAGAAGATTGGAAATGTCCGCTTATGAGAATATTTCAAAAAGGTATAACATTTTATAAAACTAATTTGGACTGCGCTGCGAATCCATTCAATCCATGATGTCTCATATCAAACGTGTTTTTCCAATACAATTTTTTTTTTCGAGATCGACAATACATTTTTTTTTGTGAATTCTAAACTGACTTGTTCTTGCACTTTTTCTTCAAACGACGTTTTTTTTAATTTTTTTTTCATATTTTAAAAGAATAGAAAACTGCACAGTTAAATGCCGCGACATAAATTGAACTCCTGAATCTCTAAGAAATTCCACCTAAACGGAGAGATAAACAAGATTTGTAAATCGATTTCCAGAAAGTGAATTTTACTTTACGCAAATGACCGATTTTCCGGTAATTTCAAAACTTCTTTGCCCGATATAGAATTCTGTAATGCAAGAATTTCCAATTTTTTTTGTGCAACTGTCCGTTTATTAGAGACTTGCTTGTTCAGAAAGGGTATAAAAGTTCTGTCCGTGTCCGGTTATGAGAGTGTCCGGCTACTGGAAGTTATTTTTCTAGTAAAATATAAAAAAAAAAACGTTGGGGAAAATAAAAGTGTCCGTTTATGAGAAATGTCCGGTTATTAGAAGTGTCCATTTAGGGAAGTTCGACTGTACATACATTTATGTATTTTATAAGTGTACTACATTGAAAATATGGATTATACATTCATATTGGGGATTATGTCATTCTTGAAAATCTGAAGCCGGGCCGGACTTTTTACTAATCAGTGTGGCGTTTTTACACGGATGACCTCAGCTGGAAATAAACAATGACGACAGAGGGGACAGAGGAATAAATCCAGACGAGACGACTTTTTATGTATATGAGATGGAGCAAAGTTGAAGAAAAAACGAGACCGAGGCTAATTTCGGGCGCGGCCGAAATTTGAATACCCTTCACTCTCCTCGGGCTAAAAGTTTTTTTGGGGCAAACCTATGACTTGTATTTAATCCTTCCCCATTCTTTTCCTTCTGTTTTCGCATAATATTTGATATTGACAAATTCTGTGGCGTCGATAAAACAATATTTGTGTGAGGTTTGGTTGGAATAAGTGGTAAAATAAAAAAAAATATCTCAGAAAACTTTATTGGGGGGATGCGGGAGCATGGCCCCATAGTACGATTCCATTTGTTTTACTTTTTTTTGGTTTTGATAAAGACGCATTGAGGTTTTTTTAAATTGGTGTAGAAAAAATGTTTCTTAGAAGATCCAAAATGGGGAGGTTGGGCTTGTATGGTAGCCCCATGACTCCATAGTCCGATTATTTATGGCATCAATTGAAGTGCACTTTTACGAGTTTTGGTTGAAAGTGGTGCACAAATAAAAAAGTTGTTCGTAGAAGAACTCAATTTAGGGGGTTGGCTTTCTATGATAGCCCCATCACCCCATCGTGCGATTCCATTCATTTTTACACATGTTTTCTGGCATCAAATGAAATGCACTTTTATGAGGTTTGATTGAAATTGGTGGACAAATAAAAAAGTTTTTCTTAGAAAAACTCAATTTGGGGGCTGGGTTTGTATGACAGCCCCATGACCCCACAGTCTGATTCCATTTATTCTTACATATATTTTGTGGCATCAATAGAAAAACATTTGTGTGAAATTTGGTTCAAATTGGTGCACAAATGAAAAAGTTTTTCTTAGAAGAACCTTATTTGGGGGGTTAGGTTTGTATGGCAGCCCCATGACCCCATGGTCCGATTTGATCCATTCTTACATATATTTTGTGTTATCAATAGAAACACATTTGTGTGAAATTTCGTTGAAATTAGTAAACACATGAAAAAGTTTTTCTTAGAAAAACCAAATTGGGGGGGTTAGGTTTGTATGGCAGCCCCATGACCCCACGGTCCGATTTTAGCGATTCGAACATACAAACTGCCTGCAATGAAAAGAAACATGTGTGCAAAATTTCAGCTCGATAGCTTTTAAACTGGCCGAGTAAAACGCGTAGCAACAGACGGACAGACGGACAGACGGACAGACGGACAGACGGACAGACAGACAGACGGACATCGCCCAATCGACTCAGCTCGTCATGCTGATCATATATATACATATTTTATATGGTCGGAGATGCTTCCTTCAATGCGTTACAAACTTCATGACAAAGTTAATATACCCTTTACTCTACGAGTGAAGGGTATAAAAATGCAAGGAAAACGTGCACCCATCTTCGAATTACATTTACATAGTATGGCAGACAGAAAGGTTGCATTTAAAATGGTAACATTAAATTGAGTCATTTTTATTTCGAAAAATGTGACTATAGTAATAGTAATCAATTGTATGTCCTAAAACTAACGGACGATTAAAATTGAATACGAAAAAATAGTTTTCTTGTACCTTTTTTTAAACCATAAAGGGCACGCAGTAGGGTTTTGTACATTTATTTATAACACCTCGTGCAAACAACTTCCAAAAAGTTATTCCATACAAAAGCCTTGTACAGGTGTAAGACCAATAAAATTATGGCTAAATCTTTTTTTTTTTACCTTGTAAACCACACGTTGGTTGGCCTCCCCGCATATCCGCTAGCTCTAGTTGCCCTGCAACGAATCTAAAAAAAGGGAGGCATAAGCTACAAGCGGGACCATCTACACTACAGCAACTTTAATGCCGTGCATTCTAAAATGGTATTGAGTGCTGCGATTAGGCGGAGCCTGCCACGGAGACGGTAACTCACCAGCTACCCCCGGATTGCGCGCCACTTCCCACCAGCACTAATACCCCAATTGGCTGAGCCTGCCACGGAAACGACAGCTTACGACTGCCCCCGGATTGCTAGCCACTGTGGATTCGGCCTTTCCACGGAGACGGTAGTAACTCCCGTACTACCCCCGGTACGCCGATCCACAATACTACACCATAGCTACACTACCATACTACGCTACTATATAGCTTAATGATTACTCACCGTTATTTTTATTTAAGTCCAAAACAATAATCATGCACTATATTAAACCACTAGACACTTAGACACTTGATCCTTGATAATGGTCTAAGACCGAAACGTCGGATGTAAATGAATAATAAACTGCCTGGATTGCAGAAAGGAAAATGCTCTTTGTATTAATTCATGGAAAACCAGCGAACAATAACTAATACAACTTAGATACTTTCTACACTAAGCCGTTTGTATGGCTTCACACACGGTTGTCACTAGACTGACTCGTGATACTCATCGCTACGCTCCGGTATGCGAGGATCTCACACGTGTCGATCCCTTTTCAATAGCCCTATACGATTTTCCTCGTATCATAGGCTTACAAATGGGAAACCCCCCGGGGTTCGCTAAAGTGCCCACACGCAATTTCCCGATACGATATGCGGTCATCATTGCACTCGAACATACCTACCGCATGAAGGCCACAAGTCCCTAATGCTGTAATAGAGTTCTCAAAATATTAAATTCAAAAACATGTGCGGGAGTACTTTTAAGAATTTCATCTTTATTGCAACATCTGCGTTACATTCGTCCATCCTGCAGGGAACTCG
Organism: Microchrysa polita; assembly: GCA_949715475.1. Taxonomy (NCBI): domain Eukaryota; kingdom Metazoa; phylum Arthropoda; class Insecta; order Diptera; family Stratiomyidae; genus Microchrysa; species Microchrysa polita. The sequence continues at coordinate 122,950,464 of OX454415.1, read as the reverse complement.
TCCCGAGTTACAATTATGAGTCAGACCCCTCTGGGTCCGATATCAGCACACCATCGTCTCCACTTTCGTCTTCCGATTGATCAGAAATACCCCCAGGAGTACACCATGATCGCATTCTATCTACGGCTACTGCCCGCTCGTACGCACCTTTCCTGGCTGTTCGGAAATTGCCCTCCATGTCCGCCACAATGTAGCGATCGTTCGGGAGGGCCTTTTTAACAACCATCGGACCGCTGTAAGTTGGCATTAACTTCCTGCTGGTATTGTTCGCTACTTCGTGTTTTTCGATGAGCACAATATCGCCCTCGCTGTATCTCTTCGCACTTTTCCGTTTCCTGTCGAAGTATTTTTTTTGGTCCTGCTGTGACTTAGTTATTTTCTCGGCCGCGCGTTGCCTTTCAGCCATGATATCTTCCACTATGTGCGATGCTTGGCATATTTCGTCCGTTAGCATTGAATCACTTCCTCCTCTCGGTCGGTATCCCATCAACAACTCACTTGGGGACTTGCCTGTACTTTTATTAACAATATTATTGAGGGAAAACTGTACTTGCCTTAGGTTTTCGTCCCATCGCTCTTCCTCTAATGTGGATGTTAATAATGCAGCTAGAATGGATCGGTTCAGCCGCTCTACCTGACCATTAGCCCTGGGCGTTGCCACTGCATTCCTAATATGCTGGATGTTATTCTGTTGGCAGAATCGCTTAAAATCCTTGGACGTAAAAGCACTTCCTTGATCCGAGATGATGACTTTAGGGGCGCCGAACTTCGCAAAAACATCTTTGCAGAACTGGACAAGGAACTTCGTTTTCGTTGACTTCACCGCACGCAAGCATGAGTATTTGGTGAAAGCATCGATGATGGCGATGATATGGGTATTGCGCTGCTTACTCTGCGGGAACGGCCCTAAATGGTCGATGTGGATCGTTTGCATCGGTATTGGATTTTTCGGGATTGGGTGTAAAAATCCTTCCTTCTTTCCCGCCGACCGTTTACTGTATAAGCATGGAATGCAGCACGATATATATTTTTCGACGTACTGCCGCATTCTCGGGAACCAATAGTGCTCACATAGACGGTACAACGTTTTCTCCACCGCAAAATGACCCATCTCATCATGAGCAGCTCGTACTACCTGCTGCCTCATTCCTCTTGGTACCAGCCACTGTATCCCCCGTGCAGTGATTCGATAGACCCGTCCATTTCTTAAGGCGTAGTTCTTGTACACTTGTCGTGCATAGTCATTCTCCGGTGGTTTTGATAAGACTTTTCGTATATCGCGAATCTTTTCGTCCGTTAGTTGACCTGCCAGCACCCAATCTGCTTCCTCAATACGCATTATTGGTTGGTCTTGGTCTCCAACAGGGTTTCGGCTTAATGCGTCTACGTGCTTCATTCGCTCCCCTGGTCTGTATCTAACATCAAACGTGAACTCAAGCAGTTGCAACCACCATCGTGCGATTCGGGGTATTATTTGTTTCTTCTCACTGGTAGCCTTGAGGGCGTTACAATCAGTCACAACGACGAATTTGATTCCAAGTAGATAGGATCGGAATTTCTTCAACGCTTCTACCACAGCTAAAGTTTCTAACTCGTAGGAGTGAAATTTGCTTTCCGAGCTAGTAGTTTGGCGACTGTAGTACGCTACTGGGTGCAGACGGTCATCAGCTTGTCTCTGTAAGAGAATTGCGGCTAGTCCAATGGAACTGGCATCGGTATGCACCTCGGTGTCAGCTGTTGGGTTGAAGAGTGCTAATATTGGCCGCTGTATCAAGGCATCTTTAAGTTTACTGAACGCTGCTTCTTCTCTATCAGTCCATTTCCATTCCACACTCTGTTTTGTTAACTCGGTTAGCGGCTTCGCGATGAGAGAGTATTTTTCGACGAAATGCCGGAAAAATCCTGTTAGGCCGATGAACTGTCTTATTTGATGCGCAGAGGTCGGAGTTGGAAAATTTTCTACCGCTACAATTTTCTCCCTTCCAGGTTGAACTCTTCCGTTGCATATCTCAAATCCCAGGTAAGTCACCCTGGACATAAGAAACGTACATTTCTGTAAATTCAGGGTAACTCCCTCTCGACGAAAAATTTCAAATATTTTACGAATTGCTGAAAAAGATTCATCAATCGTTTTTGCATGTAGGAGAACATCATCGAGATACACGACCGCGGTCTCTCCAAGTGGCCTCAGGATTTGGTTCATAAATCGTTGGAATACTCTCGGTGCGTTAGTTAGTCCGAAAGGCATCCGATTAAACTCATATTGGCCCGACGGTGTAACGAATGCGGTATATCGTTTAGATGATTCTTCCACGGGGATTTGATAGTAGCCTGACCGCAAATCAAAAGAGGAAAAGTATTTTCCACCTTGTAGTTGATCGATCTGATCATCTATTCTGGGAAGAGGAAAATTATCTCGCACGGTTAAAGAATTTAATTTCCGAAAGTCAATACACATTCGTTGTTCCCCGTTCTTCTTTCTCACCAGAAGAAGTGGTGACGCATAATCGGAATTTGACTCACGGATAATATTTGAGTCCAGCAGTTCGCCTACAATGTCTTTTACAACTTCTTGTTCCGCTTTTGCCATTTTATAAGGTCGACAGAAGAATGGTTGCTCTGACTGTAGCTTTATATTAATTTCTGTGGACTTCGCGCACCCTAATTCAGCTGTATTCAGCGCGATAATATCGCGGTATTCGGTAAGTATATTGATTAGTTCCTTCTTGTTCGTCTCGCCGATATCGCCTACGTTCACCTGATCTATGTTGATGGCGGTAAGTTTTTCCGCTTCGACTCTCAGTACAGTTGCCGCGCCATCGTTCGTCCGTTCTTCACAAGGCCAACCGCGGGCAACTATTTGATTCTTTTTCAAAATAATGTCGTTCACTGACAGGTTAATGATGGGCATAACGGCCTTGAGCTCACTGTTGACATTCGTTACTAGCTGGGGAATACAATTCTCTTGTCCTTCTTCTGCCCTAACGCTGCTCTCCACAAACAAATTTCCCGTATAGTCGTCCAAAGCTTCCACTTCGACTAGTTTTATGTGATTTGCGGGAATTAGCTTTTTGTTTAATAATCGCAGAGCTACCTTTTTCGTCTCAGGTGTAACACCAATGTCGTTAAATGGAGTTTCCGTTTTGTTGAAGAACCTCAATTTGTTTCCGTCTTTGACAACAAAGACTGTATCCAATTCTGTAAAATTCCTGCCAATTAGCATTGGAATATTTTGTTCATGGTCGTGAACTACCAGTACTTTGACGGTTGCCGAAACATCGTCCACCTGGAGCTTCAGGCTCGTGGACCCCAAGCTGGTGGTGCTTCCGTGACCGTAACCGTAGAGAGTAACTCGGTTCGTGTAGTCTATTTTCAGTCCCAGTTTAGTCGCTACGCTCTGTTGAACTAAAGTGCACGAGCTTCCGAAGTCGATGTAGGCGAGCATTCTGGAATTGTTAACCAGCACCTCCTTGTGATATTTCGCGTTCTTCTGGTCCGCAGTTGCCACCTCCAACATGGCCACAACTTTGTTATAACCGCGAGTAGTGGGCTTTTTAGGGCACTCGGCTTCTTCATGGTACCTACTATGGCAATATCCGCATCTATTGTCCTGGGGCTTCATCTCGCAACGGTTAGCGAAATGTCCGCTCTTACCACACTTGAAACAATTTGTCGCAGAGTTGGGCGACTTCCCATTTCGTCCGGATGGTAGCCGCGATTTTACCTCTACTTTGGGTCTTTCTCGTCGTTGGGAATGGTAGCTTGCATTAGAGTAGTCGTTGATTGAACTGAGAAAGCGGAATAGGGATTCAGGGGTCTCGTGGCGCCCGGCTTTAGCTCCAATTTTGACCGCATTATCGTCTAATCCTCCAATAATACACGACACGGCATTCGATCCTTTTATGTTGCACGCATTCAATAAGGCGAGCTTTTCGTGGTAATACTTTGCGAACGTTTCACCAGTCTGCTTCTTGCGTTTCATCATTTCAATCAATAGGTCATTAAACTCCCTTTGTCCCGGGAACGCATCCTGAATCATACGCTTCCACTCATTCCAGGAATAATTCACGCTCTTCAGGCCTTTGTACCAAACAGCAGCTAGGCCTTCCAGTTTCGAGAGGGCAAAATACACGGTTTGCTGGTCAGTCCATTCGTATATGTCGCGTAACTCCTCGACCTTCGAGCACCATTCGCTTGCACTTTGCTGGACATCGTCTGGATTGTATATCGGTATGGTGTCTCCCCTCATTGTTGCTGGCTGATTTCTAGGAGTGGTCTTCTCGACTAAGGTTGTTATAGCATCCGTAAGTCTGCTTAAAGATTCTGCGCTACTCAGCGGGCTAATGACTCGCCTGTATGAACGGCCTCTATCGGTTGGGCTGCGGCTTCTGCGTCTCTTACCCCGAGAGCGATCAGCATCCCTGCTGGCTGTCCTGCGGTCGCGGTAACTGTCGATTCGGCTTCGTCGCCTGCGTTCCTCGTGATGTCGCCCCATTTCCGATTGTCGAATTTTTTTCTATGGTTTGATAAAACAGAACCTCTTAGATTCCTATTTTGCAACAGCTGCATAAAAGTTGGTCGCGTTTCGTGACCACATATATGAAACTATAATTTCAGCAATTAACTACTACTACACGGCATGTATCTAGAGAATGTGTAAGGTAGAACTAGCAGCTATGCGGGTGGGCGTCGGTTGTATCCCACTTCTGAATTTGTAAGACCAATAAAATTATGGCTAAATCTTTTTTTTTTTACCTTGTAAACCACACGTTGGTTGGCCTCCCCGCATATCCGCTAGCTCTAGTTGCCCTGCAACGAATCTAAAAAAAGGGAGGCATAAGCTACAAGCGGGACCATCTACACTACAGCAACTTTAATGCCGTGCATTCTAAAATGGTATTGAGTGCTGCGATTAGGCGGAGCCTGCCACGGAGACGGTAACTCACCAGCTACCCCCGGATTGCGCGCCACTTCCCACCAGCACTAATACCCCAATTGGCTGAGCCTGCCACGGAAACGACAGCTTACGACTGCCCCCGGATTGCTAGCCACTGTGGATTCGGCCTTTCCACGGAGACGGTAGTAACTCCCGTACTACCCCCGGTACGCCGATCCACAATACTACACCATAGCTACACTACCATACTACGCTACTATATAGCTTAATGATTACTCACCGTTATTTTTATTTAAGTCCAAAACAATAATCATGCACTATATTAAACCACTAGACACTTAGACACTTGATCCTTGATAATGGTCTAAGACCGAAACGTCGGATGTAAATGAATAATAAACTGCCTGGATTGCAGAAAGGAAAATGCTCTTTGTATTAATTCATGGAAAACCAGCGAACAATAACTAATACAACTTAGATACTTTCTACACTAAGCCGTTTGTATGGCTTCACACACGGTTGTCACTAGACTGACTCGTGATACTCATCGCTACGCTCCGGTATGCGAGGATCTCACACGTGTCGATCCCTTTTCAATAGCCCTATACGATTTTCCTCGTATCATAGGCTTACAAATGGGAAACCCCCCGGGGTTCGCTAAAGTGCCCACACGCAATTTCCCGATACGATATGCGGTCATCATTGCACTCGAACATACCTACCGCATGAAGGCCACAAGTCCCTAATGCTGTAATAGAGTTCTCAAAATATTAAATTCAAAAACATGTGCGGGAGTACTTTTAAGAATTTCATCTTTATTGCAACATCTGCGTTACATTCGTCCATCCTGCAGGGAACTCGTCCCGAGTTACAATTATGAGTCAGACCCCTCTGGGTCCGATATCAGCACACCATCGTCTCCACTTTCGTCTTCCGATTGATCAGAAATACCCCCAGGAGTACACCATGATCGCATTCTATCTACGGCTACTGCCCGCTCGTACGCACCTTTCCTGGCTGTTCGGAAATTGCCCTCCATGTCCGCCACAATGTAGCGATCGTTCGGGAGGGCCTTTTTAACAACCATCGGACCGCTGTAAGTTGGCATTAACTTCCTGCTGGTATTGTTCGCTACTTCGTGTTTTTCGATGAGCACAATATCGCCCTCGCTGTATCTCTTCGCACTTTTCCGTTTCCTGTCGAAGTATTTTTTTTGGTCCTGCTGTGACTTAGTTATTTTCTCGGCCGCGCGTTGCCTTTCAGCCATGATATCTTCCACTATGTGCGATGCTTGGCATATTTCGTCCGTTAGCATTGAATCACTTCCTCCTCTCGGTCGGTATCCCATCAACAACTCACTTGGGGACTTGCCTGTACTTTTATTAACAATATTATTGAGGGAAAACTGTACTTGCCTTAGGTTTTCGTCCCATCGCTCTTCCTCTAATGTGGATGTTAATAATGCAGCTAGAATGGATCGGTTCAGCCGCTCTACCTGACCATTAGCCCTGGGCGTTGCCACTGCATTCCTAATATGCTGGATGTTATTCTGTTGGCAGAATCGCTTAAAATCCTTGGACGTAAAAGCACTTCCTTGATCCGAGATGATGACTTTAGGGGCGCCGAACTTCGCAAAAACATCTTTGCAGAACTGGACAAGGAACTTCGTTTTCGTTGACTTCACCGCACGCAAGCATGAGTATTTGGTGAAAGCATCGATGATGGCGATGATATGGGTATTGCGCTGCTTACTCTGCGGGAACGGCCCTAAATGGTCGATGTGGATCGTTTGCATCGGTATTGGATTTTTCGGGATTGGGTGTAAAAATCCTTCCTTCTTTCCCGCCGACCGTTTACTGTATAAGCATGGAATGCAGCACGATATATATTTTTCGACGTACTGCCGCATTCTCGGGAACCAATAGTGCTCACATAGACGGTACAACGTTTTCTCCACCGCAAAATGACCCATCTCATCATGAGCAGCTCGTACTACCTGCTGCCTCATTCCTCTTGGTACCAGCCACTGTATCCCCCGTGCAGTGATTCGATAGACCCGTCCATTTCTTAAGGCGTAGTTCTTGTACACTTGTCGTGCATAGTCATTCTCCGGTGGTTTTGATAAGACTTTTCGTATATCGCGAATCTTTTCGTCCGTTAGTTGACCTGCCAGCACCCAATCTGCTTCCTCAATACGCATTATTGGTTGGTCTTGGTCTCCAACAGGGTTTCGGCTTAATGCGTCTACGTGCTTCATTCGCTCCCCTGGTCTGTATCTAACATCAAACGTGAACTCAAGCAGTTGCAACCACCATCGTGCGATTCGGGGTATTATTTGTTTCTTCTCACTGGTAGCCTTGAGGGCGTTACAATCAGTCACAACGACGAATTTGATTCCAAGTAGATAGGATCGGAATTTCTTCAACGCTTCTACCACAGCTAAAGTTTCTAACTCGTAGGAGTGAAATTTGCTTTCCGAGCTAGTAGTTTGGCGACTGTAGTACGCTACTGGGTGCAGACGGTCATCAGCTTGTCTCTGTAAGAGAATTGCGGCTAGTCCAATGGAACTGGCATCGGTATGCACCTCGGTGTCAGCTGTTGGGTTGAAGAGTGCTAATATTGGCCGCTGTATCAAGGCATCTTTAAGTTTACTGAACGCTGCTTCTTCTCTATCAGTCCATTTCCATTCCACACTCTGTTTTGTTAACTCGGTTAGCGGCTTCGCGATGAGAGAGTATTTTTCGACGAAATGCCGGAAAAATCCTGTTAGGCCGATGAACTGTCTTATTTGATGCGCAGAGGTCGGAGTTGGAAAATTTTCTACCGCTACAATTTTCTCCCTTCCAGGTTGAACTCTTCCGTTGCATATCTCAAATCCCAGGTAAGTCACCCTGGACATAAGAAACGTACATTTCTGTAAATTCAGGGTAACTCCCTCTCGACGAAAAATTTCAAATATTTTACGAATTGCTGAAAAAGATTCATCAATCGTTTTTGCATGTAGGAGAACATCATCGAGATACACGACCGCGGTCTCTCCAAGTGGCCTCAGGATTTGGTTCATAAATCGTTGGAATACTCTCGGTGCGTTAGTTAGTCCGAAAGGCATCCGATTAAACTCATATTGGCCCGACGGTGTAACGAATGCGGTATATCGTTTAGATGATTCTTCCACGGGGATTTGATAGTAGCCTGACCGCAAATCAAAAGAGGAAAAGTATTTTCCACCTTGTAGTTGATCGATCTGATCATCTATTCTGGGAAGAGGAAAATTATCTCGCACGGTTAAAGAATTTAATTTCCGAAAGTCAATACACATTCGTTGTTCCCCGTTCTTCTTTCTCACCAGAAGAAGTGGTGACGCATAATCGGAATTTGACTCACGGATAATATTTGAGTCCAGCAGTTCGCCTACAATGTCTTTTACAACTTCTTGTTCCGCTTTTGCCATTTTATAAGGTCGACAGAAGAATGGTTGCTCTGACTGTAGCTTTATATTAATTTCTGTGGACTTCGCGCACCCTAATTCAGCTGTATTCAGCGCGATAATATCGCGGTATTCGGTAAGTATATTGATTAGTTCCTTCTTGTTCGTCTCGCCGATATCGCCTACGTTCACCTGATCTATGTTGATGGCGGTAAGTTTTTCCGCTTCGACTCTCAGTACAGTTGCCGCGCCATCGTTCGTCCGTTCTTCACAAGGCCAACCGCGGGCAACTATTTGATTCTTTTTCAAAATAATGTCGTTCACTGACAGGTTAATGATGGGCATAACGGCCTTGAGCTCACTGTTGACATTCGTTACTAGCTGGGGAATACAATTCTCTTGTCCTTCTTCTGCCCTAACGCTGCTCTCCACAAACAAATTTCCCGTATAGTCGTCCAAAGCTTCCACTTCGACTAGTTTTATGTGATTTGCGGGAATTAGCTTTTTGTTTAATAATCGCAGAGCTACCTTTTTCGTCTCAGGTGTAACACCAATGTCGTTAAATGGAGTTTCCGTTTTGTTGAAGAACCTCAATTTGTTTCCGTCTTTGACAACAAAGACTGTATCCAATTCTGTAAAATTCCTGCCAATTAGCATTGGAATATTTTGTTCATGGTCGTGAACTACCAGTACTTTGACGGTTGCCGAAACATCGTCCACCTGGAGCTTCAGGCTCGTGGACCCCAAGCTGGTGGTGCTTCCGTGACCGTAACCGTAGAGAGTAACTCGGTTCGTGTAGTCTATTTTCAGTCCCAGTTTAGTCGCTACGCTCTGTTGAACTAAAGTGCACGAGCTTCCGAAGTCGATGTAGGCGAGCATTCTGGAATTGTTAACCAGCACCTCCTTGTGATATTTCGCGTTCTTCTGGTCCGCAGTTGCCACCTCCAACATGGCCACAACTTTGTTATAACCGCGAGTAGTGGGCTTTTTAGGGCACTCGGCTTCTTCATGGTACCTACTATGGCAATATCCGCATCTATTGTCCTGGGGCTTCATCTCGCAACGGTTAGCGAAATGTCCGCTCTTACCACACTTGAAACAATTTGTCGCAGAGTTGGGCGACTTCCCATTTCGTCCGGATGGTAGCCGCGATTTTACCTCTACTTTGGGTCTTTCTCGTCGTTGGGAATGGTAGCTTGCATTAGAGTAGTCGTTGATTGAACTGAGAAAGCGGAATAGGGATTCAGGGGTCTCGTGGCGCCCGGCTTTAGCTCCAATTTTGACCGCATTATCGTCTAATCCTCCAATAATACACGACACGGCATTCGATCCTTTTATGTTGCACGCATTCAATAAGGCGAGCTTTTCGTGGTAATACTTTGCGAACGTTTCACCAGTCTGCTTCTTGCGTTTCATCATTTCAATCAATAGGTCATTAAACTCCCTTTGTCCCGGGAACGCATCCTGAATCATACGCTTCCACTCATTCCAGGAATAATTCACGCTCTTCAGGCCTTTGTACCAAACAGCAGCTAGGCCTTCCAGTTTCGAGAGGGCAAAATACACGGTTTGCTGGTCAGTCCATTCGTATATGTCGCGTAACTCCTCGACCTTCGAGCACCATTCGCTTGCACTTTGCTGGACATCGTCTGGATTGTATATCGGTATGGTGTCTCCCCTCATTGTTGCTGGCTGATTTCTAGGAGTGGTCTTCTCGACTAAGGTTGTTATAGCATCCGTAAGTCTGCTTAAAGATTCTGCGCTACTCAGCGGGCTAATGACTCGCCTGTATGAACGGCCTCTATCGGTTGGGCTGCGGCTTCTGCGTCTCTTACCCCGAGAGCGATCAGCATCCCTGCTGGCTGTCCTGCGGTCGCGGTAACTGTCGATTCGGCTTCGTCGCCTGCGTTCCTCGTGATGTCGCCCCATTTCCGATTGTCGAATTTTTTTCTATGGTTTGATAAAACAGAACCTCTTAGATTCCTATTTTGCAACAGCTGCATAAAAGTTGGTCGCGTTTCGTGACCACATATATGAAACTATAATTTCAGCAATTAACTACTACTACACGGCATGTATCTAGAGAATGTGTAAGGTAGAACTAGCAGCTATGCGGGTGGGCGTCGGTTGTATCCCACTTCTGAATTTGTAAGACCAATAAAATTATGGCTAAATCTTTTTTTTTTTACCTTGTAAACCACACGTTGGTTGGCCTCCCCGCATATCCGCTAGCTCTAGTTGCCCTGCAACGAATCTAAAAAAAGGGAGGCATAAGCTACAAGCGGGACCATCTACACTACAGCAACTTTAATGCCGTGCATTCTAAAATGGTATTGAGTGCTGCGATTAGGCGGAGCCTGCCACGGAGACGGTAACTCACCAGCTACCCCCGGATTGCGCGCCACTTCCCACCAGCACTAATACCCCAATTGGCTGAGCCTGCCACGGAAACGACAGCTTACGACTGCCCCCGGATTGCTAGCCACTGTGGATTCGGCCTTTCCACGGAGACGGTAGTAACTCCCGTACTACCCCCGGTACGCCGATCCACAATACTACACCATAGCTACACTACCATACTACGCTACTATATAGCTTAATGATTACTCACCGTTATTTTTATTTAAGTCCAAAACAATAATCATGCACTATATTAAACCACTAGACACTTAGACACTTGATCCTTGATAATGGTCTAAGACCGAAACGTCGGATGTAAATGAATAATAAACTGCCTGGATTGCAGAAAGGAAAATGCTCTTTGTATTAATTCATGGAAAACCAGCGAACAATAACTAATACAACTTAGATACTTTCTACACTAAGCCGTTTGTATGGCTTCACACACGGTTGTCACTAGACTGACTCGTGATACTCATCGCTACGCTCCGGTATGCGAGGATCTCACACGTGTCGATCCCTTTTCAATAGCCCTATACGATTTTCCTCGTATCATAGGCTTACAAATGGGAAACCCCCCGGGGTTCGCTAAAGTGCCCACACGCAATTTCCCGATACGATATGCGGTCATCATTGCACTCGAACATACCTACCGCATGAAGGCCACAAGTCCCTAATGCTGTAATAGAGTTCTCAAAATATTAAATTCAAAAACATGTGCGGGAGTACTTTTAAGAATTTCATCTTTATTGCAACATCTGCGTTACACAGGTATGTGTGTGAAGCAAAACCATCTAAAGAATATGTAATAAGAATTACCTGTTAAAGGCCGGGTTTCTGATAGCTCTTATTCAGTACCTGTCGGCTGATTAGTCTTATCGCGTAGAGAAGACACACACTATATTTAGAGAGCTTTTCCATTGTGTTGAATGGTATTTTTGTTTATTTTGCATAGCTACGCCATATTTTGCTTGTTTAAGCCATCATCTTAAGCCGGCCCCACACCGACCGGAGTGTGGCAAACACCACGCAAAAGATTGATACCAAAATCGTACAGCAGCAGTGCAGCTGTGTGGTTGGACGAGTCCAAGGTATCAATCTTGGACCGGTTTTTTGCGCGGTGTTTGCCACACTCCGGTCGGTGTGGGGCCGGCTTTAGATTGAGAAAATCATTGCGCACTTTCATCCAACAGCGTAAATAAGCAAAAGATAACATAACTATGCAAAATTAACAAAAAATCAATTCAATATAATGGAGAAGCTTTTTGAATATTGTGTGTGTCTTCTCTAGGCGATAAGACTAACCATTGGCTGAATTCAAATTGTAAGACGAAACCGGACGGGTAAAATTGCAAGACAAGAACCATCGTTCTTACAATCTGAATTGCATAATGCTTGTCTGCTGGCCACTACAAAAGCTCTCGCCGTCCGTTTATTAGCACAAACAAACGGACGGCGAGAGCTTTTATAGTGGCCAGCAGACAAGCATTATGCATTTCAGATTGTAAGAACGATGGTTCTTGTCTTGCAAGTTTACCCGTCCGGTTTCGTCTTACAATTTGAATTCACCCATTCTATAAGATCTACGAGAGAATGGGCCAAAATCTGGCGATAATTTTGGTATGTAGTTGATTGTAATCGTAAAATTATCACTCGTTTTTTTTTAATCATCTGAAAATGCAGAGTCAAAGTATTGGTATTGTTGTAGATTGTCCTTGCCCATTCCTTGTGGACATAATAATAATCTCAGCATCACACCTATTGCATCATTCACTTTTATTCTTAACAGTAATGTAATTGATTGTTAATTCCAATCCTAAGCAATATTCAACTGTAATTCAATTAAAGCTATTGTCAACTCATATTTACGAGCACAAGCATATGCACAACAATGGCAATTCAACCGTATATAAATTCTTCTCGCCTCTATCCTGAAATCCCATATGGATATTAATCCAATCTGAATAACAATAACATTTATAATAGTCCATAATCCACAGACATTTATGAGCATGAGTTCCCTTTTGCCTATTCAAATTTATCGAATGAAAACGCACACGCAAATGTCCTTGCTTAAAATTTAATTGAGCCTTTAATTTTGTGCCATATGAATTAAAGTCAGTGTAACAGTGTGTGTGCGAGTGTGTGCGAGAAAAGTCCATAAATTGATGAAATATCACGTACTAGGAGTACGGAATATCCTTGCTACGTACCTACTGCACGTTGTTACGGGCGTGTGTTTTCTTCTAGACAACATCATGGGACATGGACACGATATAACTACGAAAACGACGTTTCAGGTGTGAACGTTTGCCTGACACAATTCGATATTCTCAAGGAAGACACGTCGTAGTATTTGTCCAAGTGTGTTGCATACGCATGACGGAGCAATTGTTTCAATTCAATGTTTCGTACTATAATGTACTATCCATAAAATGACGGTGGAGTGTATGTAGTATATTACACTACGCTGTTCACGTTGTTGTGACATTCATTGAAACTTTTCAGCATCTTGTTCCAAGAAGCGGCTCTGCATCGTTGGGACACTTTTCTGGTGCATCCTTGGCTTGTGCACATACTATGGATGTATGTACGTCGTTCAAGAAAAGTTTGGTGACAAAGCTGTTACCATGAAATTGCTTATTAACTGGACACTAAATTCAATAATTTTCAATTCAATTCCGTGTGTTCGAGATTGAAAAGGGCACATGGTGAAATAAGTATATAGAAATTGAGTATAACGATGAGTTATAGCCGGGTTTTGAAAAGGAAGCATGTAGATGCATCGTAATTTTTAAATTTACTTTTCTTTTCAATTTTGGGTCAGTTATTTGTTGTGATATTGTAGTTAGTCCATACATACATGACTATCGACAACAGTTTTGTACCTATATTAATTAAATATACAATAATAAATTGATATAATGGACGTATATTACCGACATGGTGCTTTATCTATCAGGCATAAAACAAATCTATATTCTATCCTGGATTGCTGGTACATAATTCAATGTTCCTTGAAGTACGTTGAAATAGGGTCAAAATGCAATCGAAGGCATACCTGAATGTTGAACAGATTTTCGGCGATAAGGAGATATTTAGAATTTTGTGGTTTGAGAAGAAAATTGTGAACTGACTTGAAATAATTAGGGCTCATTATCATTCACCATCGACCAGCAGTTGTAGCCGATAGATTTAATGGTCAAGCGTATTGTTTCTCTTAGTGAAAACAATGGAACAATCTTTTAGGTTTAAATTTTATTCTTAAATATTTGAATTCACTTCAATGATGCAACAATTATAATGTACAACACACGCTGTCCGAATGGCCTAGGTTTATACATTTTCGATTCTGACATAGAATGCGAGCGATTCAATTATAATCAACGCGCTGCGCGAATGGCAATTCGAGTCTTGCTGCTGAGTTTCAGTTGTGGATGCTTCGATGCCAAGACTAGAATGTTGAATGCTGCTGATGCAGACTGACTCGCTCTCGCTGTCTAGCTCGCCTCATATTTGCGGTACGACTCTGCTGAGTGGGGATACCGCATGTTGTTGATCGTTGAACTAGTGCATTGCGATGTACGGATACGGTGCGTACTAGTGGGACGTTGTTTACATGTACGTTGCATGGGGTGACGGTTCTGTTGTGCTAGACCCGTTATCAACTAGTAAAAATACCGGCGTACAGAGGGCTGCGCCCGCAATACGAGGGTTTTTTTTTAGAATTTTAATGCATAGTGAATATATTTTGTATATATATTTTATAAGCAATAAATAAGAATTGTGCACAACATTAATGAAATGCTTCCTGTAATTTTTGGATTGGTCTAAATAAACGCGTTCCAGAATGAAAGACGCTAGAGTTAGTTAGACCAATCCAAAAATAGATTTACTATTTGCCCTGTTTCTATAAAATTACTCCAAGGCAAATCTACAGGCATTTTTCGATTTAAGATTTCTGATGGCCTTTGAGCAAAAAGAAACACAGGCAAACGTAAGGATAGCTTGGCGTTATATATGAACTGAATTATTAGCTGGAAATCTACTTTTACTGTTTTTTATTGATCGGTTTCAACGCTGTTTGTAGCTTATTTTTAATTTGTATTAATCAAAAACACTTTTTCCTTACTACAATTTATTTTTCTTTTTGCAAATATATATTCCGAATGCAACTTGCATTCTTCTTCAGTGCGAGTGTTTCTGAAGTTTAGATGGCTTGTACATGGTAATTTATTATCAGAATGTTTCACTACCTGGTTAAAAGGTAAAAAAAAAAATGGGTTTTCTAAATAGTTAATCCTGTTTAGCGCACCTGCGCGGCTAGTTTAATGATTCGTGATGGGCAATTTCCTTCGTCGTCGTTGAGGCGGTTACTACCTGGTATCTTCATGATCTCCAAGCTTTCCCATGCATCCAGTCTTGAGGGTTTATTGACTTTACGTAATATCTCGATATCCTCCCAGCTTATGACGTGTCCTTCGTTTACAATGTGGGATGCGACCGCTGATTTGATTGTTGCGTTGCTTCTTCGTGCTGCTGCTTCTGCCTTTTTCTCGTGCTCGTTGAATCTCGTCCGGATGAGCCTCTTCGTTTGTCCTACGTATTCCTTGTTACAATCCTTGCCCGCTATTTTGTAAATTCCGCTCAGCTCGTCTTTCTTGAGTGGGTCCTTTTCGCTACCTAAAAGAGATTTTAAGCGTGTATTAGCAGTAGATCCTACAATCTGTATATTGAATTTTTTGAGGCGATTTTTTATCTGGTAGAGAAGGTTGGAAGTTGGAACGCTAATGCGAGTTGGTGTGTTGTCCTCAATTTGTGTGTTGAAAAAGGTAGAGTATTGCTTTCTTTCGGTTTGTTTCTGTTTTCGGTAAATCAGTTTCTTGATTGTATCCTCACTATATCCGTTCTTCGTTGCAGTGTCTATAATATAATTCATTTCATTCTCGTAACCTTCCTTTGTAAGCGGATATGTAATGAGGCGATGGACCATAGAGTTAAACGCTGCCATTTTCTGTGGTACGGTATGGTTTGATGAGTTCGGTATAGTGCGTTGGGTGGTGCTTGGTTTCCGGTAAATTTCATATGTGAGTGTGCTTGCGTGCCTTATAATTGTTACATCCAGAAATGGCAACCGTCCGTTTTTCTCGTGCTCTATTGTAAATTTAATGTTCTTATGGATGCTGTTGATCCCCTGTGCCAGGGTGTCCAGATTTTTCGCTTCTACTACGGCGAAGACGTCGTCCACGTACCTATACCAAATCCGAGGCATCATCTCTTTTTCCTCGATTCTCCTTTCAATTTGCGACATGAACATTTCGGTTATTAATGGGGAAAGTGGGCCATCGCCACCCCCTTCGTCGTTCTAAAAACATGATGCCTCGGATTTGGTATAGGTACGTGGACGACGTCGTAACCATTCTACACATTCCTACCAAATTTCATGACAATCGGTTGAGCCGTTCGCGAGTTATTTAGTGAACAGACGGACAGACGGACGGACGGACAAAATCGATTTAATAAGGGTTTAAAAAAAAAAAAAATCTAAAAAACCCTAAAAACCCTAAAAATGGATGCTGTATGTTGGAAGAGCTGCCACAGTAGATATTTACAACAGTTGTTGGCGGCAAAGGGTATATTTCTGTACCTTAGCGTACTTTGCGTGAAAATCTTCACTGTTTGAATAATTTGGATCCTGAAAGTGTTGCATAAAGTTGTGTGCAGATGTTTTCGCAAGGTACACTTACCGGTTATGAGGCATGTCACTCCCTTGAAGTTCTTTTTGCTGAGGCTTAAGACTTCGGTTCAGGTGGTTTGCCAGTTGGTTCCCAGCATACACTTGCTCTTGCTGCGTCTGAGCCCTTCATCAAGTCTCTATCGATTTTGGAATTTCTCTTCGGTGCACTGTTTGACAAGGGTTTTAGCAGTGTATTTACTAATTCCGATTGCAGGTTCGAGACCAGTGAAGGGTAGTTCGGAACTTTCTCTTGCAAGAGCACCCGCTTTCTCGTTGCCTTCGATCACCTTATGTCCTTTAGCCCTTTTCAGAGTTACGTTGTTTCGGGTATCTAGGTTTTGAGGTTCTGTTGGCATTCCCAAACCATTTTGGAGGTTGTTTTGGGACTTGCAATGGCCTTTATGGCAGCTAGACTGTAGGAGAGAATATAGATGGTCTTGTTTGTATATCCCTTTAGAGTACTCTCCCCTGCTGCAAGCTTTATGGCTATAAGTTCTGCCTAGAAGACAGTTGCATAGTGACCTAGGGGTTTGGAGATATGTACTATAGTTGTTGGTTTTAGTGTAAACTCCTGTCCCTGTTCCGTAGTCAGTCTTCGACCCATCCGTGCACCATACTATATGCTTTGATAGATGGTCGTCGTTCCATTTACTTCCTAACTGTAGAGGTTTGGATGTTGGAGTCGAAGGTATACATGGCCGGGGTATAATCGCTGCCCATATCTAGGATTTGGTTCGCAATGATTTTTGTAATCCTACAGTGTCCTACCCTTAGTGGTGTCCACATGTTCGATTATTGTAGTCTGTACGCGGCCAGTCTTGCCTCTTCTGGGATGGTGAGGTCTAGTGGTGGCAGCTCAATTAGTTTCTCAAGAGTTAAAGTTGGTGCACTGCGCATGGCGCCGGTGATGCTTGCGCAGGCCAGTCTTTGTACTGATGCCAAACTCGCTGAAGCTGTTTTTTGCTTGATTTTAGTCCACCAAACTATCGAGCCATAGGTAAGACGGGGTTTGACCATGGCTTTGTAAATGCAGTGAATGATTCGTGGTTTAACCCCCACGTTTTCACTATTGCCCTTTTAGTTACATATAGGGTCTGTTTACCGTTTGTGATCGTGCTTTGGAGCTGCTTGTTCCACGTGAGTCTTTTGTCAGGGGTGACTCTCAGATATTTTACCTCAGTGGTAAACTGCAATTGTTGATTAAATAAGGTTGGAGCATTTAGCCCTTCCAAATTGTGTTTGCGACTGATGGTTGTTAGTGTTGTTTTGGCGGGATTGACCAAGGCACGTGTCTCTGATATGTTTATCGACGAGCTTTTCCAATGACTTGAGAAGGCAGAGGTTATGTTTATTATCTTATACGATTTCGCTAGGATCTGGTCACGCCCCGGCTTTGCCAGAAATGCTACGTTTACCTGCTTCAAAGTATAATTGGAATGTACCCTAAGGCTATGCTGGCTCTAAATAGTCTTAGTAAATGTGAAGGCAGAGATGAAGGACCCTGCTGAAGCAGGCAGCAGAATTAATCCTAAATTTGTCTTATATTGAAAAAAAAATGCGAATCAGCTGATTTAATCCGACTTATGGTATTATTCGACTTGTGATCTGCTAGCGACTATCGGAATTGGGTATTACGCATAGGCGGTGGATATTGTAAATGCACTGTATAATATTCGCTTAACTAAAGTACACAAAGGACACAGCATATTAAACTTACATCTTGAAAATAAGTTTCTTAGTAATCTTTCCAAATTTCTGACAGGACTGATGAAGTTTTTCTCCCACCCTGATTAAAGCTCGCGGGACATATGTTGGGCAGCCTGCTCTAACTTCAAAGGTTTGCTTTGGGTACTTGCCAGGTAGGCTGAGAGCTGAGCTGAGCTCTTGACCGTTGTTGTTCATCCTCTATCGGGTAGGTTATTCCGACAGGAGCATAGTCAAACGTAAGTATTTTCAAATTTTCAGAACAGCTTATATGCTAGGTGTTAAGAGTTTTGACCTAAGCTACCGTCAATACTGTTACGTTACACATTAAACATCTCTAGGTTCAAAAGATAATGCACCAATTAGGATTACTAAATAAAACTCTTTAGGTGCCGTCACATTCCACTTTGTACCAAGAGGATGGTCGTGGTCCTTGTGTGCTGTAAGCATATACCATTGCTTGGTTTTCCGAAAATACTTCTCTAACAACGAACACTTGATGAAATTATGCACCAAAAACCCTTATGTGGAACACACACGTTCTCAGCTTTTAAGAATATGATCTCGCTCTTATACATATACCTACGTTCTGTGAGATGAGGTATGTATAAGGATTTTTATGCGTCCATTTTTGCGATACATCACTTTTCTTGGTTTGATTAATCAATTACGTTTATTATTCGTCACACTTTCATCCACAGTTGATCTATTTGTAGACTAATTAGTGTCGACGATATGATATCCATCGTAACGTTTTTGAAGTTTACCTCTTTCGCTACGGTTTAGAGACACAATACCTAAATTGACAAGTCAAGTACGAAAATTATTTGATATTCAAATACATAAATTCAAAGAAATGCCTGAAGCACCGTCGACTCAACCGAGTTCAGCGTATATGATTTTTGTGTTTCCTTAAGTGGGTCGAAAACCACTTGAAGCTAGCCTATAACAAGCAGCGCAATGAAAATCCTGTTCGCACGAACATGTTGATTTGTAAGACCCGTGAACTTGACATCGTGTTCAATTCGAAGATTGGCACATGTACTATGGCTCTAGGGATTCATTGTCCTGAAATATATCTTGATCGAGGGTTGAAATTCGTTTTAATCGTACAACGTGAAGTGATTTCGGCACGAGTAACTAATAAAAATGTGTTTTGTTTGCATGGGGGCTGCACAATTTAATAGTCTGTAGTCATCTTGCTCTGTTCTTTGACCCTATCCTACAATTTCATTTTATTCTTCCTCTTTCAACGTACTAATTATCAAATCACTTAATAATAAAATGTCCTTCATATTTAAGTTCATCCATTCGTTCGGCCGAGTGTTATATGTGTACTCTCCGAAAATTTCAAGGATATAATGAATTATGGCGCCAAGTTTGTCGTAAAGTTAGTTCATGCGAACTTTATAAATGAGAATGTTGGCCATTACTCATGAATAAATCAGGTCATCCACTTTAATTAATCCAAATATAACTTAATTACACATCCACATTCACATACACTCGCCCTCGCCAACAAGCAATTATTGTACTCACCATACGATGAGCGACGCTCTGAAGTTCAACACACACGACACTATACACAGAGAGTGAACATGTATGTCATCATCATCATACAGGGTAAACAACTGCCAGGAGAGAGACCGCCCAGCCTGTTGTATGTGTATACAGACTTCTTTCAGAAAAAGGAATTCTGCAAATATCCTGCTGGAAGACTGAACAAAGTTTGGGTTTCTCCTGTCGTCTAAGTTTGAACTGGACTTTTGTATGTATAAAGTCCAGAGGATAATAATTGTGTTTGCTCAAATTTTTTATTCGTGGCCAAAGGGTATAAAGGAAAGCCAGTTTGCTGATTTAGAATGCATTTAGAATGCATGTTGGTTCGGAATGAAAAAGAAGTCGACACCTTGCTCAAACGCATTTCGATGTCGTGATGCATTTAGCATATGAATAGTAGAGAAGGCACTAAAGAAATAACCTAAAATTAAAGCTTCCACACTTAATTTTGGTAGAAGTCTGATGGTTACTTTCATGGTTGGCGCGATCGCCTACATAGCACAAGATCTTGAGCTCAAATCACACGGATTCTTGTGACGGACACGGACTATGATCTCATTCTGGTCTTAAATGAGTTACGATATTAATGGAAAACCAAATCGGCAGAGCGTGCTGTTCATCTCAACACTTTTACAACAAAAAAACTTAAAGGCCACCTAAAAACTGAAACGTTAAACAGAGACACCTATGGATCTACTCTCTACTGACATACAGCCGCTGCGTGAACTGTTAAGTGATAGCTGAAGCTTTTAAAAAACACACGTCACTCCGTTTTTAAATTATTCATTCATAACGGGGTCTGCTCTTTCATTCCATCAGCTGTATAGCGCTCCATTTATTGATTCGCTTCATCGCTTCGCATAACCTAATAATTGGTAGTGGGGGAAACCTCTCATACTCATATTCATAAAACATTCGATATGATGGTATTAAAAATTCAGAAAGCTTCATGTCAGGATACTTAGTTGCATGATGGTAAATGAATGGCGAACGATGAAAGCGTGTGCAGTCCGTATATGGATAGATGTACTCAGACAGTATATGCACTGACAGATGACAAGTTTTCCACCATACAGTCAATGTCCTGCTCATGCCTGCATTTTATATGTATTCTGATTTAAAAAGGTTTACTAAGGAGTTGAACCAGAACGTACAACATAAAATTCACAAAGGATAAAATGGTAACATTTCAAATAACAAGGTTTGTCGAATCTTATTTACCACACGAACACTATTACATCATTTCGGGATGTGCAAAAAACAATTCAAAAGATTTCTTCTCACTAGTCCTGCAATACCCCGTGAGAATGCCCGATTCTCGACTAACATTAGGTCATGCACTAATTTTACTTAACAATCAGTTTACATTCTACACTCATCAATGTGTAGCAAATTATAATAAAACATTTTATGTTTTTCTACTAAAAAAAAAATCCCTCATTTGTTCTCCAACAAAAATAGAAAAAGGCTTAGGATAGATTGGACAGAAAGCTCTAAAAGCTTAAAGGTCAGACGAAATTTTGTACCCGAACGGAACGACCAGAATCAGACAAGATGTGGCTGTCTAAGATCAAAAGTATATTTTGACGAGACAAACGTTTTTAATGACTTCGTAAGAAGGCAGTACGGTGCGGCACGGCTTGGCGCGGCACAGTGCCGCACGCAACGGCACAGTGCCGCACGCAACGGCACAAAAATTTTCTTCAAGCGTTGTGGCAAATAACTTTTCAGAACGAAATAAAACAAAGCAGAAGCGAAGGTAATAAGACGTCTGCAATCTTGAAACAATTTTAGAAACCATAATCGACTTCCAATAATACTATGACTTTGGGACAAGGCGGATTGGCGCGGCACAAATCTGTACTGAACGAAATGAATCAGAGCAGCAACGAAAGTTATAAGATGTCTTCAAACTTGAAACAATTTTAGAAACCATAAGGGACTTCCAATGATACCCTTTCCATGACTTCGGGACAAGGCGGCAAGGTGCGGCACGGATTGGCGCGGCACAATGCTGCACGGAACGGGTCGAAAATATTCATTAAGCGTGGTGGTAAATATCTTTACAGAACGGATTGCAACAGAACAGAAGCAAAGGTAATTTCAAACTTGAAACAATTTTAGAAACCATAGTGAATGATAATTGAAACTTTCAATGACTTTGGGACAAGGCGGCACGGATTGGCGCGGCACAATGCCACGCGGAACGGCACGTAAATATTCTTCAAGCCTGGTGGTGAATATCTTTGCAGAACGAATTGCAACAGAACAGAAGCGAAGGTAATAAGATGTCTTCAAAATTGAAACAATTTTGGAAACCATCGTGGACTTCCAATGATACTCTTTCAATGATTTTGGGACCAGGCGGCATGGTGCCGCACGGAACGGTACGAAAATGTTCTTCAAGGGTAGTGGCAAATATCTTTTCAGAACGAAATGAAACAGAACAGAAGCGAAGGTAATAAGATGTCTTCAAACTTGAAACAATTTTAGAAACCATAAAAAACGTCCAATGATACTTTTTCAATGAGTTTGGGACAAGGCGGCACGGATTGGTGAGGCACAGTGTCGCACGGAACGGCACGAAAATTTTCTTCAAGGGTAGTGGCAAATATCTTTTCAGAACGAAATAAAACAAAGCAGAAGCGAAGGTAATAAGACGTCTGCAATCTTGAAACAATTTTAGAAACCATAATCGACTTCCAATAATACTATTTCAATGACTTTGGGACAAGGCGGATTGGCGCGGCACAAATCTGTACTGAACGAAATGAATCAGAGCAGCAACGAAAGTTATAAGATGTCTTCAAACTTGAAACAATTTTAGAAACCATAAGGGACTTCCAATGATACCCTTTCCATGACTTCGGGACAAGGCGGCAAGGTGCGGCACGGATTGGCGCGGCACAATGCCGCACGGAACGGGTCGAAAATATTCATTAAGCGTGGTGGTAAATATCTTTACAGAACGGATTGCAACAGAACAGAAGCAAAGGTAATTTCAAACTTGAAACAATTTTAGAAACCATAGTGAATGATAATTGAAACTTTCAATGACTTTGGGACAAGGCGGCACGGATTGGCGCGGCACAATGCCACGCGGAACGGCACGTAAATATTCTTCAAGCCTGGTGGTAAATATCTTTGCAGAACGAATTGCAACAGAACAGAAGCGAAGGTAATAAGATGTCTTCAAAATTGAAACAATTTTGGAAACCATCGTGGACTTCCAATGATACTCTTTCAATAATTTTGGGACCAGGCGGCATGGTGCCGCACGGATCGGCGCGGCACAGTGCCGCACGGAACGGTACGAAAATGTTCTTCAAGGGTAGTGGCAAATATCTTTTCAGAACGAAATGAAACAGAACAGAAGCGAAGGTAATAAGATGTCTTCAAACTTGAAACAATTTTAGAAACCATAAAAAACGTCCAATGATACTCTTTCAATGAGTTTGGGACAAGGCGGCACGGATTGGTGAGGCACAGTGTCGCACGGAACGGCACGAACATTTTCTTCAAGGGTAGTGGCAAATATCTTTTCAGAACGAAATGAAACAGAACAGAAGCGAAGGTAATAAGATGTCTTCAAACTTGAAACAATTTTGGAAACCATAGTGAACTTCCAATGATACGCTTTCAATGACTTCGGGACAAGGCGCCACGGTGCGGCCCGAAAATTTTATTCAAGGAAAGTGGCAAATATATTTTCGGAACGAAATGAAACATAACAGAAGCGAAGGTAATAAGATGTCTCCAAACTTCAAATAATTTTAGAAACCATAATGGACTTTCAATGATACTCTTTCAATGATTTTGGGACAAGGCGGCACGGTGCGGCATGGATCGGCGCTGCACAGTGCCGCACGGAACGGCATGAAAATTTTCTTCAAGCGTGGTGGCAAATATCTTTACTGAACGAAATGAAACAGCACAGAAGCGAAGGTAATAATAAGATGTCTTCAAACTTGAAACAATTTTGGAAACCTTAATGGACTTCCAATGATACTCTTTCAATAATTTTCGGACAAGGCGGCATGATACGGCACGGATTGGTGCCGCACAGTGTCGTATGGAACGGCACGAAAATTGTCTTCTAGGAATGTGGCAAATATCTTTTCAGAACGAAATGAAACAGAACAGAAGCGAAGGTAATAAGATATCTTCAAACAATTTTAGAAACCATAATGGACTTCCATTGATACTCTTTCAATGACTTTGGGACAAGGCACGGTGCGGAACGGTGCGGAATGGATTGGCGCGGCACAATGCCGCACGGAACGGCACGAAAATTATCTTCAAGGATATTGAAAGAAAAATACATAATTAGGACCTATTCACTGGACCTGTTGCCAATCTAGAAGTCATAACACTACCATTTTGGCCTTCTAATCGAAGCCAAAATGGTAGTGTTGTACTGTAGACTGTACCCTACATCTGCTTCGTTATAATGAGTGGATTTTACGATGCCTAAATTGTGAACCATGAGGTGTGACCGGAGCAGTACTGCTCATTTATGCTTTTATGTCCATATTTTTCTGCTTACTTATCCCTTGAAGCAATCGATACCTTTGTCAATTAAAACAATAAGCACAGCCATTCGTGATAATCTTTAGTATATTGTACATACATACTCGTATGGTTTTACGCAAGTCTTCTGTTGTCCCCACTCCCGTTCATCCATTCTTCAGGCTAATTGATTTTCCTTGTTAGGATTCATTGTAAGCTGGGCGATATTATATTCCTTTATGCATTGTTTCAACTTTAGACATACATATTGATTTTCCACAACTTCACTATAATGCACTTGTGTTATCTGGTTTTTTCCATGTCATATTTGGAAATACAATTAATTCAGTACCTAACTATACGTAGTTGATCATCTAGTTGCGTGTATGCAGTATGCTAAAAAAAATTTATTTTAGAGAGAAAGAAATTATTGTGGTTTGAAAGGAAATCAAATCACAACACCAAATACATGATCGCTGAAGGATTCTCAATAGAAATAAAGTAGACATTATGATGAAAAAGTCGATAATGGTGAATGAAGTTGAACACCATTTACTGAAATCAATAAAATAATTAATTTGTTGGCTATATAAATATTTTTACTATAAATCCAGATAATATGGTCTCCTGAACTTCAGAGCTTAATAACATTCCTTTTTTTTTGTCTGCCCGCCCAGCTACATTCTCAGCTAAAGCCAACACGAAAAACATCTAAAATCAATTATCTCCGCATCCTATTATTGTCTTTTGGCCTGATTTTCTGTGCCCCACAGCCGTTCGTGCCGTCTGCTCAACAGAGACCAACCGTAGCAGAACGACCCGAGTTCAGATAGGGTCGATTTCCATGCCTTCTCAGTTTTCTCATCCGTTTTGTGACTCCGCACTCTTTATATGGTTTTGTTCTTTAAATCGATTTTGATTTTCGAACTGCCCTTTAACATTCAATTAAGTCAACTATAAGCAGCATACACTTTGAATACGAATGTCGTAGACGCATTGACTCTGACGTATACTGGGTATTCACTACTATTACGACGATCGAGCTCGTGCTCGTGAGCCCTCGAGGGAAAAGTGAATGACGTCTGTCAAGCAATTGCACAAGACATTCGTTTACTGTCGTCTGCGGCTGCATTCTTTTCAAATGAGGAACAACATGAAGATGAAGAAGAAAAAAATATTTTTATACATTTTTTTTTTGCTTTATCAATACCAACTCGATCCATCTGCAATAGCAGAAGCCGAACGTACTTGATTCTTCTCTCCTTTTGAATTCATGTCGACGACGCATACAGCACAACATTTTCAGTCCAAAGAAAATCTCGTGTTGTCTCTTCTCGACGGAGAATTTGTCAAATGAACCTAAACCAACAAATAGTAGTCAGCAAGTCATTTTCATTGGTTTTCACTGTTTTATACTCATACATACTCGTATATATTTTTTTTTTTATCCAGGATATACATATAGAATTTCCTCCATCGTCGTGGGCTCCAATCGTCGTCGTGGTACTTCTTCCTGCCCACTCTTCCTTCAGCATCTCTTTATAGAGGCAACCTCGTGGAAATCTTTTCCGCCTTTGCAAGAAAGCTCTTTTCTTATTTCTGCTTAGACGGGTAGTTATTGAGGAAAATCAACCCGTAATTGACAATGAATTGAATCTCAGTTTGTTTTCGATGGATTCTGTTTGTGGTTCATTAAATTGTATGCGGATTTTTGAACATCGTCGTCGACGTCGTCTCTGTATTCTGGGTTGGCTATTGAAATCGGGAATGTCGATAGCAGGATTTTTTTTCCTCAACTGTTATGCCTTGTGCTACATTTACTATACAGCAGTGGGCTACAGAAAATGTAAAGTGGATGATGGTTCGTTTTTGTCGTGGTGGTTGTTGCAGTGGAATGAATGAATGAAATGTGATATAGAGTCCTTATGTTTTTCCGAAGTTTAATTTGAACGTTCTGTCTGTGCAAGTGGGTGTGGTGCCTCCTGTGAGTCAAAGCATCTGCAGTTCCACTGACATAAGAGCTGATTGGAGTTTTGTTTCGATTGAAAGTTCAATGATTGAGTGTATATAAGTTAAATTGACGGGCATCATCATAATATCTAGGAGTGACCTATATTCGGAGATCAAATTTAAAAAAAAATAGAGCTGGCATTCTGTAAGCCGATTGACGACAGGCGACTATCACTTTAATTTTTTGGGTATAAATGATAATGATCGGCAAAGATCATGTATCTCTGGATTTTTGCAGGATGGCTCTCAGATTCGGGGGGAAAAAAAAAGTCCTGACCGATTGGGGTCCACAGCAATGAAAAAAGAGGAGGAAGTACAGTATTTTTTGAGTTTTTGCAATTTATTCAAAAACGATAAAAGATATAATAAAATAGTATAAACGAGAAAATTACATATAATTTCCTGTCCGTCCTTATCTTTGAAAATTATCCGCTAGACTAAAACATAAACTAGTTTCGATATTGGACCATAACCCTCGAGAAATGCAAGATAAACAAGTAAATTTTGTGTGTGTATTCACATTAAGATAAAGATAATTTTTGTCGAAAAGTGAGTCAATCGGATCAAGGACATCCATTATCCCCCCATTTGAATTTGGCAAAACGGCACGGCATGTCCATAGCTATACCCAAAGTTGGACCAGGAGGCCAAATTTTGGTTTCGCCATTGGAGCCCAAAATCAGCTCAATTGGATTAAAGCTAAGGATACCTGCCATACAAAGTGACCCAACAGGAGTTTGTCCTCTCTCTCTTATTATAAAATTAATATAAAATCTTGATACCGTAACTCCTAGTGGAACATGGTGCGTTGATGACTACCGTGTGTATTCAGCAACGTTACGAAGCCAACTGAATTCGGAGTGTGATACGGTTGTCAGCCATACCACTTCCTAATCGCATTGTTAGTTTTTATTATTCTACGACAAGAATATTTCTTATCATTTTCTTCTGAATAATAAACTTGCGACGAGTCGTGCCGAGTTTGTTCTACGCATTAATAACTCAATGAGTACTATGGAAAAAAACTTATAGGGTTTCTATGTTACATGTTAAATATGAAATTTCTGTCCTCCGGGCAGTATTAAAAATTAAAAAATTAAAATCCTGTTTTGCCTAAGGATATGACTAGCCATTTCACTAAAATGATTAGGACTTTTAAAAACACTCTAAGACCATATCGGCTAGCTTTTAGCTCAGACGTTAGACCCACCAGGAAAGGAAATTTTACCTTCGGGTTCTGCCACTTGGTAGAACGATCCAACATTATTCCACGAAAGATTAGTATCGGTAATACTCTGGATCGGCGAATAAAATTAAAGACTGTGTTGAATAAAGCTCCGAACTTAATAGGAGTATGCAGAAATTTGGACAGACTACTTACATAACGCTTGCATTACGTTACGTTCCGAAGTGCTGTAGATATTTTCCACGGTGAAATAACCGGGGAATCGAAAAATAATACATAAAATGGCCGAGAAAAATATTAGAACCATTTTCGGATTGTAGCTTATGGAATTCCCCATCATTTCCGACATGTTGCATGACAGTAAGCATGCATTTTCATTGAGAAAATCGCAGAGGACAAAAATTTCATTTTCATTCCGCCCGAGGTCTATCGTGCGCTTTAGTCGTAGCTCCATCATACATGTCTCGTATCATCCTGACATATGCCTCAGGGACATTAAGTGCTCTCAAGACCAACCATATCAGATCACGAGCTACTCTATCGAATGCCTTTTCCAAATCGATGAACACAAAGTGCAAGTCCTTTCGTGCTGCTCTATACTTTTCCATTGCTATACGAATGCACTGAATCGCATCGACTGTAGATCGACCTTCAACAAAGCCGCATTGATTGTCATTCAACCGCACAATCTTTCTCAATCGGTTGCAGACAACTCGCTCGTAGATCTTCAGTGTATGAGGTGTTAAGTTTATAGCCCTATAGTTGTTGAGTTTGCGTGAGTCTCCCTCCTCCCTCCCTCCCTCCAAATGACTTCATAAGGATTGAATTCTGAATCTCTTCAAGCTCAGAAGGCAATATCGACCAAAAAAGCAATCGCTTAGATCAGGCATTTCAAACCCTCGGCACGCGACCAGCTTGAAGCAACACAATGGGTGCGGTTTTAACTATCCCGTACAGGACAGAATTCTTGTTACTACATTATACTGAAATGGAGACTAAGAAGCGATTCAAATGGGCGTGTTTGTCCACATTCAGGTATCGATTGTTAAGGAAAGACTTTCGAACTTCAATTGCACGCATTGTCGAACAAAGTATTAGTGAGCTTCAGAACTTATATATTAGGGTTTGGGTTTGCAAAAACTTCCGAAATTTAAGGTCTGTCTGAAAGTGTCTCGCTATTTCGATATCTGAATTCACATAATATATACTAAGATGCTCATTTTAGGAAAAGTCAATGTATACCACAACTCATGAGTAGATAGATTCGAAAATATGCGCTATCAAAGTGCCAAACCCGTCAAATTGACGGATATGGTTTTGTGTGATCTCACAAAATTTTATCTGATGAGAATAGCCTTCTGTCGAATGAGGTACATTATTTTTAGTTTTAAGAAAAGTAATGGCCTAAAAATGTTGAATCCCATGCTTGCATAAACTTATGGAGGTCCGCTAGGTATGAATCGAAAGCCAGACGTTTTTTCGTTGTTTTGTGCGTCCTGGAAACGCGAGGATTCAGGAATAATTAAGGAAAAACAGAAGACGAGACACAAACCATACATATAATAAACGCTGAGTGCCTTCTGGTGGAGAGTAATGTAACCAGAATTCGCTTTATTTTACGCAATGGTTTGTGTCTCGTCTTCTGTTTTTCCTTAATTAATCCTGAATCCTTGCGTTTCCAGGACGAACAAACACACAAAATAACGAACAAACGTCTGGCTTTCGATTCATACCAAATTTATATCTATCCGACCATATTTACAGATGGCGTAGAAGAATTTGGAAAAATAAATTTGTTTTAGGGTTGAATCACAAAAAAAAAATACTTTGGAGCAAATCCAAACTAATCAGCCGATTTTAGGGCGGTTAGATTGGTTTTTGTAATGAAAACTTGCTGACTGACAATTATTTCATTTTGCTAGTCTAGCTGGTCTAGTTTTGGAGATATGTATTGAGTCTAAAGTTGTTTGAGAAGGATATAATTTTTTTTAATCTCCAAATTCCTGTTGCAGCTAAAGTGTTAAGAGGGGTTTCTCCCATACAACTTTTTTTGCTAAAAATCATCTGGAAAATCCTTTTTCCGGTCTCTTAATACGATAGTTGACGGACACCCTGTCTAAGGATCAAAACTAGAAATGAATGCGAATCATAAAGTGATGCCCACACCGGCGCGTCAGCGAATATTCGCGGCGAATTCAAAACAGCCACAAAACAATGTACAAGCTTTGTGTCTTCTCTATACGATAAGACTAACCATGACAGGCACAAGATAAGATGTAGGAGTTTTCGGGTACGCGATAGTCAATTCAAACAATCAAATCGAACACTGCCGCAACTTTTTTTAGGGTACGGTATAACAAGGTTGTACTGCACTGCATATTTCCATCAATTTGCGCATGTCAATGGTTTTATCCTTAGAATAAGTATAGACATGCAGAGGAAAAATGTCGAATTCCACGTTGATTTCTTCCGCTTACGCTTTTACATAATAAGTAAAGATGCCGCGATATTTTGATATAGTGCACGAAAATTGCACCATGATTATAAATGTTAAAATAACCGTATTTGGTCAGTTCTTGCAGTTATTGTCTATCATGTCTAAGTCCCTTCCTTACATAAATCTAATACCTTTTCTAAGGCAACAACATGATTTCAGCTGTGAGTGACAGTACCCAGCGAATTATTCGCGCCGCGCCGGTGTGGGCACCAAAAAATGTTCCACGAATTTTCCGGCGCGGATTCGCGACGGAAAATTCGTGACGCGTTGGTCTGGGCATCACTTAACTCAGTATGAATTCTACTGTTATTCCCGACTATGCACAGCAAACATTTTTTTTAACCCTCGGATGGTTCAGTGGGGTCTGACAGACCCCAGAGAAATTTAAATCTTAAAATTTTTATAGAAAAACTTGTTGAATGGTATTTTTATGCATATGTAATTTAAGTATGCGTCACATGCGTTCATTTAAGCATGCATTTGTTTGAATTTGTGATTTTGTTAATAAGTTATAGCACTTTGAAATTGCTCTGGGGTCTGTCAGACCCCACGAACCATTTACGTATGTCTTTTTTACAAAAGTACATTCTTCGTTTTGTGGGAAATTTTCAAAGTATGTTATTTGGAAAACGATAAAAAGTAAAAATAATAGTCGGGAAGTGTTGAAACTTTGTAATTAGAGTACATTTGCGACATTTGAAATGTTAATTTTGAAAGAAATGACAAATTTAGGGTGTTTTGAATTAGGGGGTTTTAAATTTTTTACTCAATTCATTTAAAATTATGCCGTTCTTTTAACTGGTTTTCATTTATGAGGATCTCCTTTCAATGTTGTGTCATTACCTTATGTTTTTTTAAGTCAAGACATAAATTAATGACTTTTATGAGCGTAAGAATTAGGTGGGTATTTTACATAATCATAAAGCTTCCTCAGCGAACTTGGCTATACACTTGTCGAACCTCTTCTAAGAAGGAGGAAATCATCGGGCAATATACGCCGAAGCACAGCGCAAAATATTGAAGACATTTTGTGCATTATTCAGCTTGCACCCCCCCCCCCCCATGGGGCTAATGCCCCAGGTCCCCCAATGGGGTCAAATGGTCCCAAAGAGACAAAGATGCTCTATGCCCACGAGCAAATGATCGGAAGACAAAATACAATTGCAACGAGTGCAAGAAGCCAATTTGCGAAGACTATCGAGCAAAAAGCTGTGAAGAAGAATGCTCTAAATATTGACTACTTTTGGATCCCGATTTAAGAAAAAATATTAACCTTAGCTGAAAAATGTTGATGTACTTATCTTTGTTAATTAGTATTAAATACGTTTTGACTAATAAAAATAAAATTTTGTTAAAATTTTAGTTTTTATATTGATTTATTTGTGATAAGTTCAAATTACCCTCAAATTTGACACCACCTAATTTTTTCTTCCACATACGAAAAGCTGCTGTCCCAATTCCACTTTTCTTATATACCACTTAATCAAAAGGCTTCAAAGTTACTTCTAGCTCAAACAAATGTGGCAAAAAAGCAAAAATTTAAGTTTTAGAGCGATTTTTGCCTTGGGGTCTGTCAGACCCCACTGAACCATTTACGTATGTAAAATTTACCTGAACCATCCGAGGGTTAAGATAAAGGAAAAATCCTTTAAGGTGAATATTTTGCAAGAAAACCATAAAGCTTATAGGCAAAGCCACCTTCATTCAAGCCCGGAAGCAGAGCACGGTCATATACTGAAACGACAATTCATAGGCCTGTTCAGATCGAAAATTTACATTGCGGTAAAGGCAAATCGGGTTGGGTCGCGGCAAACTTTACACGAAAAGTATTGGTTCCCGGTCGATTTTCGTCGCGAAAAGTGCGACGTGTCTATAATGCAATGAAATAAACAAATCCCGATAAATTTTGAATTTTCCACGTGTTTTTGCGATTTTTATCAGAGCAGACACGGTTTTTTACATGCGCTGTGATTGTGTTAGTGCATCGTGCAACGTATATACGACATATTCATAGGCTCGCTTTGTGTGCATGTATTGCTGCTTCCCGGCTTTCTAAATTAATGTGGCTTTGCTTATAGGAAATAATTATGTTTATGGTTTCCTTATTCATTCTAAAAAACTGACTTACGATTCGCATTCGTGTCGAGGTTTGATCCGTACATGAACAAAAGTTGCGTCTTTTAAAAATTGCTGGAAACAGCCAAGTTATCTAAAGCGGGCCGAAGGGTCGAGAGTGGCGTAGATACTTTTTCTGAGAGGGAGGGGATCATTTGGTAAAATATTGCTTATATTTTTACGGTTATCAAATTTGAATTTTAGAATAACAATGGCTGCATTTATTACGCTTCAAATTAGCAGTGTTTTTCAGCAATTTTTTTTATTTGCAAAATAGAGAGCAATTTTTGCATACATAAAAGCGTCCTGAAAATATTGAATTCTCCGCAAAAATTGTGACACTGCATCGATAATTTGACTTTTTTACTAGTTTTTTACAACCCACAATATTCCAATTTTCGTACAAATTTTTGCTATTGTGATTGGAGTAGGTATCAGAGACTTATATTGGGATAAATCAGTGGTTCTCAAACTTTTTGGAGTCACGGAATACCTAGCATCGCCGCTTTTCTTCCCAAAACAAGGATTAAAATAAATAACACAATTAAATCTCCAGAATAGGGGAGTTTTGAAGACGAGAGCTCGTAGATAAAGTACAGCTTTTGTGTTTTTAAATCGAAATTCTCCGATAACTTAGAAATTCGTGGGCAGATATTTGTAAAGTTTTCAAACTTGTAGGACACCGTAGCAGCTATCTTCTATAAATTTTCAGGCCCTAGCTATCAGTCAATTGTTCAAAATTCAATAAAATTGCGAACAACTAGAGAAAGTCAAGACTTGCTTTGCCCTGCTATATACGATAAAACCTTTTGTCAAATTTTAACTTAAAAAAAAGAAAGAATGTTGATAAACTCAAACAATAAAGGATGCTCAAAAATGCACGCTCCTGAATAAATCTTTATAATCTTATCTACTGTATATTTCCCCATTGAAAATTGCGCTTCTGTGGAAGAGCAGTTCGTGTTCCACACTATTTTTAAAATTTTGAACTGAACATTAAGATTTTTCAGCAACAAATTTTCAATCAGTACTTACAATACATATAATTTTTCTAGCAGCACTTGTAATTTACTTCAGTAGGGCTTGCATGTGCGAAATTCCAGATCCAATGTGAAAAAGTAAATGAACGTAAAGCCCTGTGCTGTAGATAAGCTTCAATTTTACAATTGTAACAATTGAAATTTGAGGAAGTGCTGAGTTTTTTATTGCAGTTCTGAAAATGGTTTCACGTTTTTATGAAACACTACACACGTTCAACAATTCCAGCTAAAGGTTTACTTTTGCTTTGTTTTACGTATCTAAAGAAATAATAAAAAAAATGTGTGAACGAAGGGCGGGGGGATTGATCCCCCCTCTTATCTACGCCACTGGGTCGAGCTACTTCCCCTACGGACTATGACGAGTAGATCTATTGAGAAATGAAACACTAAATGCTGTCCATTGGGTAACGAAACTCTGAATGTGATTATGGTATGGTTTCCTCATTCAATCTAAACCTGAAGAGCTTAATTTATTGTCTCTCTCTGAACGTATAGGACTTGCTAGAGAGAGACTAGACTAGAATTCTTGCGGAAAATATCCGTAAAATCTTGACTTTTATTTATCCGCTTTTTTCCTCTTTTTTCCCTAAATTTAACGCGTGTTTATACTCCTTTCGATTCAAACCGCAAATTGCATTTCTCTTCCCTTGTTCTGCCGCTTATTTTATCAACTTTTCTTAAGATACTCATAGTACATTACATACTAACATTTTTCATGCCATTCAAGAATGTTCCGGCATCATTCTCGTATTTGATATTCTTTATGATGAATAGCTGCATCTAGACTTTCTGTTGTTGCATTTTGCAGTCAACCTACTGCTCGAAAATTTTTTCTAAAAAGGACCTTCACACGTATAACTACTATACCAGGAAATAAAACATTTTCATGGAGGGAAAAAATATATGAAAAACGCTCTTGGTAGTATCTCAGTCCAGATTTGGCACGGCAACAACGCGCTATGATGACGCTATAAGTATGTATATGTACTCAAGTACAACAGTCAGTATCTGTATCTTTCTTCATTCTTCTGTGTAAACGTGTAATGCAACCCTAAGTGCGGAGATGGTAAAACTCGTTCAAAAGGTGAGCGCACACGAGGATTGCCATCAATTATAATCTTTTCGCGGAGACTTTGGAGCCAAGATGCTGCCGCTGCTGCACCGGAGCAACACTCTGGTGACAGGGGTCTCTCCTTCATAAAGGCTATAATGTTTTGTTTTTATGTTTTTGATGCATGAGCTATGATTTCGTACTTTTTTTTGTCTTTATTTGTATTTTAACGATTCCGTACAGCTGCTGCTGGTACTGCATTTGGATGCAATGCAATGGCAAAACTTTTACAATGATTTCTTATTTGCTTTTTGTACGAACTTCATTTTTTTAATGTTTGTATTCTGAACATTAATGCTCGTCGACCGGTCTCTTCAGCACATCTCACATCTCATCGTTAGTTGGTTTCGTTACTTAAGAAGGAGACAACTTAAATCGGTCCATTTACCCGTGCGCACACTATAGGTGCATAATAGCAAAGCAACCGTAATTGGTATGGTAAAGACGAGGGCCAGTAAAGGTGGATGCTGGATGGATGCTGTGTTGCTTGAATGGCTGAGTGGCCGCGTAGAAGGTGACTCGACAACTTACACAGTGCAATTCCTTTCATTTTGCTGCAACAACGCAACGCATCGTTTGCACTTAACGAGAGACAGTGGAAGAAACAGTATGTAGATACGAAAGGGTTTTCTGTTTTTCTTTCTTATCGTCATTTGTTATAAATTTTTTAGTATTTCTTGACTTTTTTTGTCTTAATTGTTCGGGTAGGTGTAAAGTGAAGGGCGTCTTAATAATGAAGCAAGCAGAATCACACAAAGTGACTTTGATTCAAGGTGAGGCGTAAAGTGCGCGGACTATGAGATGAGATAAAACTAGCGTTGCATAGAAAATGGTGTCGTCTGGAAAATTTAAAGTGTACTTTAGCGTTATAGGGAGCACTTCAATACGATAGTATTGTGCTGAATAAAGTCGTATGTATGTACATAATTAGCTGAAAGAAAAATTGTTGTTCAGTATTCAATCTTGGTAAATAATAAAACTTATTTCTGCATTTTACATACATAATTGCATGTTGAAAATGCAGTAGACAGATCTTTTCAATTACCATTATAATTTGTTTAAATTTAACTTACAAACTCACGACAATATCTGCATGCCACAATACTCATTTGGTATACGTACGTACGTATATGTACATATTCCATATTTAGGGATACCTCATACAAACATGCATGCAGTTTCATAAATTGATGTCCTGAATAGACCCCTCATTTTTTTTTTAGTTGTCTGCTTCGTATTCCATCCCCGCATCGTCCCTTATTGCCCTCTCCAACAGAATTACAGCAGAGGTAGAGAGGCAAAATCTTCGCTTTATATTCGACTGACAATAATCCAAATAATTCCAGCCAGCATTATAACTGCATATCCTTCAGCGATGTAGGACTACGTTGGTCGGTTATAATAATCATTTCTTGAATGTGAGTGAAAGGATCCTATAGAAAGCATACGAGACGCTTTCAGATTATCCGTACGTATAATATAAAGATTTGTGGCCTGGTCAGGATTCCACTTGTAACATGAATGAAAGGGCACAGTCCTGAAATTTGTCCTAGTTTTAATTTGGCTTAGTACAAAGTATTATAAGTATACAAATAGATACTTGAAATGTACATACATAGTATTAAACTTTAAAATAAAGAGTTACAATACAGACATTTATGCTGTCCAAAATTGTTGGCACTATGAGAATCAGGATCAATCAAATATTGCACTTAAATGGAAATATTTCCGTTATTTTTAAATGCAGGGAAATGAATTTAGATCATACGTTAGTTGAGATGTTCACAACAAGTGGACAAAAGTTAGAAAAAAATATAACTACAGAATAAAACACAACTATGAAATTGTTCAAAATTGTTTACAAAAATGGATTTCGTCCGCTAAATGTAATGACTTTACAATTTTTATAATAATTTAAGATTACCTTTATAGTCTAAGAAAATTGGTCCAAAATATGGCCATTGAACGGCAAAAATCCTACATCGGAAATTTTTTTTGATTATGGTTGGGGATGGTCCCAAGATGATGGCATAAAAAGTCCCAACCGATTGGGGTCCGCAACCTTAAAAGAAAGAGGAAAGGGGGCATTTTTTCGTTTTTTTGCGATTATTTCAAAAACGGCAAGAGATATACAAAAATGGTCTGAGGACGAAAAAAACTACATAAAATTACCTTTCTAATGATATAAACACATTAGAGTTTAATTAAATATTTCGGCGCTAGCCTAACAAAATAAATTAGAATATTTTCATTTTAGACCTTTGTTAAAAGCTCCATAACTTTTGAAAAAATGCTAGTTCAGCCGTATTATGTTCTAGTCTAAGGCCAAAATATTCAATTAAACTCTAATGTGCTATATATT
The DNA here is from genome assembly GCA_949715475.1 of Microchrysa polita. Classification (NCBI taxonomy): domain Eukaryota; kingdom Metazoa; phylum Arthropoda; class Insecta; order Diptera; family Stratiomyidae; genus Microchrysa; species Microchrysa polita. Next base: position 122,913,909 of record OX454415.1, on the reverse strand, counting down.
ATTGCAAATATAATTTTATGTAGTTTTTTTTGTCCTCAGACCATTTTTATGTGCATATATCTTACCGTTGTTGAAATAATCGCAAAAAAAACGAAAAAGTGTCTCCCTTTCCCCCTTTTTTTAAGGTTGCGGACCCCGGATCGGTTGGGACTTTTAATGCCATAATCTGGGGACCATTCCCAACCATAATCCAAAAAAAATTCCGATGTAGGATTTTTGCCGACCAAATATGCCATTTTTCTTAGTCCATTTAGTTGTCATTTTGGGAGTATTTACTGCCAGGTTAGAAAAAAAAACAGTATACGCTCAAAGAGTAAAAAAAAGTTCGAACCAGATGTCGGATTCGTAATACTTTCAAAGGAAAATTAAACAAATATGGCGGTTTGCTCGACAAAAGAGTTGCAAAAATCTCAAAGACATTAGGTGCATTTCTTGCAAGGGCGCTCCGTAGAACGTGACTACACTCATTTTCTTTAATTACCTTTAATTGCAAATTGCTCTTTCCTGATGTGTTCATATTTGATAGTAATAAAATATACCCCAACCAGCATTTGCGTCATAAATCGTCGATATAGCCCAAAACCAGCGCCCGCTCTAGCCTTTATGCCGCTCCAGCAAGATGACAAATTTCCGCCCTAAGATTAAAGTTCATGTGATACGTCGACTTCATCAGGCAGGTTTTTTGATTTGATAGATTATATACAAAATCAGGATAGATACCGAAAATTCAGCCAGGCTTCCTTCCAGCTATCGGTAATCTAGGGGTTAGGAATCTTCCCCAAATGCCGTATGCTGATTGGTACTGGTTACCGATGTAGTCTTCTTATTAAGAGAAACTTTTAAAGATTCAAACAATTATAAAAGGGTCATTCATTTCTCAAAGAAATTTCCATGAAAAAGCGAATTGAGGACGAACATGGACGAAGTCTCCGGAGATGTTGATCCTAAAATGGTTAAAGCCTACGCAAGAGACATTTAACACACTTTTTATCTAGATTTAACTCGGATCTGAATTGTAAAAAAATATTCTACCGTTGAAATATAGCACGACTATACGGAATACGTCTTAGGATCTTGAAGATGCCAGACTCAGCCGGAGTAACCTCATAGTACCTAAGCATGGGTCAATACTGAGTGAGATATTTGAGATTCACCTCTTCGAAAAATACCTTTGCTGGGATGAAGCCAGACTATGTTAAGCAGACTCTGAATAAAGCCAACACCTTATTGGTGAGTATTGGGCGATAGCTCAGTTCAGGCTCAGGCTTGATAAAAGTACATTTGGTTTGATGAGGTTCTATTGTCTTATTTAAGGCTATGACACAACAACACTCAATACAGTGGCTGTCTTTGGGCGTCTTATACTTGCTTGCTAAAACGAGTGCCGAAAATAAATCCTTTATCGGCATAAACGTTTTTATCCTGAATTCTATCAAGTCTAAGACTTCTATTAGGTATCCAATGTTGACGTAGGTATCTGAAAAGTTCACTAAAATATTATATAAATTCGAATCAATTTTTATTTTATTTCAACTTCAGACGTTTTGGACTCATTATGATCTTTGACAATTTTGTCATTGCCAATAATCTCAACTTTTTAATGCAAATGGTATACACTTACATTTTTTAGAAAGAGTTCTAAATTTTTAAAAAGAGAACTAAATAACGACTTTAGTAGTTTCTTCTTAAATAAAGGTGTATCTTGGTCGTTTTAGAATGCTTGGCTAATTTGGTATCACACATTGATAGCCAATATGGTGCCCCTAAAATTTGGCGCCCTGAGTGACCGCCCAGCCAAAAGTTGAACGGTCAAAATGTCGAGCACGCAATTCCCGCTAAATCAGCTATTGGGCCGCTTTGAAACCATCCCTCCTTATTATGCAAAATTTTATTAGCATCTTGAGATGAAATTTAACAGGTCCTTTTTATTTGGACAGAACAGGATACAACAGCACACCTTCCATACAAATTTGACAGAAGTTATGTTCTATGTATATAGAATAGCAACTGTCAAATTGATATGGGGGTTGTGCTGTTCTGACCCAATAAAACGGAACTAATAAAACCCATGCCAAGATGCTAATTAAATTTCGCATAATAAGGAGGGATGGTTTCAAAGTGCCCCAATTGCTGATTTAGCGGGAGCGGGTTTTGCGGTTTGTCTATGAAATTGCTCTCAATCTCGACGAACCTACTCCACTTGCTTTAAGATTTTATTAGGCGGGTAGCGTGGGTTTCAGTATTTATTGGCTTTTTGAGAAGCATATGACTCCAATGGCTCTTCTCTTTTTTGATGTTGGTTGCTATCCTATTTTTAGCAGGGCTCAAAAGGAGGTGGTCTTGAGATTTATTATTTTTGGCCAGAGTATTCGTAAAATGTGTTGCGACGTAGAAATTGATTTACGAAAATTTGCAGTTTGTTCGTCGTGTACTGCTAACGTTCCACTTTAAACGAATCCAAATGTGTTCCTAGTAAAGCCTCCAAACATATCTAGGAATGGATGGAATCGGAACATTACGTCATAGGGCTGTCACACAAACCTCCTAAAATACAATTTCGGACTTTTTTACAAAAAAAAAAACACATTTTTTAAAGTGCTGTATCTTGGGATCCTTTGCACCTACATAGCTGAAGTTACACTCAAATTAAAGAGATTTTCTTAGCTTCAAAAGTGCAGAGAACGACTTACTTGTAGGAAGCACATTTTAGAAATTACAAACAAAAATATGAAAAAAGTCAGAAAATTTTGAGGTTTTTTGAGGGTTACGGGGTTAGCACAGGTTTTTCGCAGTTGCAAACTTGGTGGTATACTTCTGGTATCTATCCTAACAATATCCCAAAACAACAGAGCCGAGCAATTTTTTGCGACCCAAAATCGTTATATGACTGGCCTACTTCTAACGTACCGAAAAATTATGTCAATATCAGAGAATGATTAAGGGTTTTTTTTTTGCAAATTTTCAAAAATTTAAATCAACTTTATTCCTGCTCCGATTGTTACTTCGCATAGTTCGAGCCTCTCCCACTAATAAAGTATACGGTTCGTGAGATTCACAGAGACAGAGGCACATGTATATAATCTAGTCTTTGCCGTTTAAGGCTTTTCCTACAACGCACGTATATTTTCGATTGTGATTCCATAAGATATCTTCGGGTTTGGTCTACCGTCATTCTGTCTTTGGCAGATCGCAGAGATTTTAGATGTTGTTGATAATATCCTAAGTCTTAAATTGTCCCGCCGGGGCTACCCGTTGTTGCCACAACCAAGAGATGTCAAACCCTCTAAATTTAAGAGAAAAAAATTAAAAATTAAAATCTCTGCTGCCAGGTAGTTCGAAGTCGGAAGGATATTCGTTGGCTTCGCTTATAACCAGGGATAAGTCTAGGGAGCCTAGAGGAGCTTTTGCGTGTAACAATCAAGGAACTCATGAAGCTACCATAAATGTTCGGCAAGTTTTTAATACACGATTATGAGACCTACTGGAATACAATTAAATAAAAAAACGAATAGTCCTTGGTCATACATAAACATGTTTCGGAAAATGTAAATCGCTTTCTCTAAGTTACTCATCTAAGAGCACACACTTCCTAATTTGATATTTCTATTGATCCCTTGAAAAAAATCATTCTGACATGTTTGATAGGGTACAGTTGTGTACGGTCATGGTTTTGTCCTAGCCCAAAAGATTTCAGACAAAACCTGAAAAAGCCTATAAAATTGGTTATACCGGAATTTGCTATCATGTCCTTGACATACCCAATCAACCATTGCCAAGGTAACTTTCAAGCTAAATCAGTATAGAGTGAAAATAGGGCATTTTCTGTAAAATTTGCCCTTTCTCTAATATGAAAATTTAGTTTTAGATTAATAAGCATGTCCCAGCATTATTTCTTACAAGCTCAAATGAAAAATCAGAACGTACCGAATTATGAAATATGTACTATCACAGGAATTACAGGAAACAAATTTTATACTAGAACATTACACTACGTATTTTTCACATTCTTTTTCGTTTAATCTAATACATATTTGTGAATTTGTGAACCATTCCCGACATAAAAATAAATAACAGGCGCGACAATCCAACATTGGGCTAAGGCCGCAGGATGTGTTAGTGACATCCTATTTCCAAGATCTTATCTGCTTTTTGATGAGGTAATGAGATCAGCATCACGCTCAGCAGTGTTATTTATCCCCATAAATGGGTACTCGTTTAACATCTGAGTGAGATCATAGTCTGTCACAAGCTCGTGAGTTCGAAAAACACAATGGAACACGGTGAGATTCGAACTCATGAGCCTGTGCACCGAAGGTGCGCGCACTAACCGCTCGACCAGCCAGACTACAGAGATACAGAGATGTTTAATTGAAAATTCCGATGACACACTGTACTCTACACTCTATACATATACGCTGTAATCAGAACTTCCGTGTACACAGATTCCAAAATGTCTTGGAAAAATTGCTTGTCCATCCCGCTTAAACCATTGATCCTGTTCCACAGAACTCGGACAACAAGAGGATTTTTTCGTTCCAAAGTGACGTTGAAATGTCAAATTCCATTATTAGATTTCGTCAAGGATTTTTACTATTTTTTCATTTGTATGTACGCGTACGTTTCGAGGAATGAAGGATAACGTGCCCATTGTATGATGAGTATAAACCCATTCTGAACGTTACCACTTACCAGTACTACACTCTTTATCGCCGACGAGTGTTTCATCATCTTCATTTCAAACAAGAGCATAATAAAGACTCCCTCCGCGCACTTCACATCATACAAATAAGCTAAACTTAACAAATAAATTTTATACTCGTACTTCTTTGCATGTTTGCAGCGCAATGCAGCAGGAAGATAGTTTGCTTGCAATCCGTCATTGAAATAGTATGACGTGACGAGGACATAGGGTTCAAAATAGACCAAGTGCATTTAGTATGCGATGCGGTATGCATGCACATGCCGGGATACATATAAAACACTTCGATAAATCGACGAAACATATGAAGATATGAAGTTTTATGCAATTGCTTTGCGCTACCTTCTCTGCTACCTATTTATTTCACAAACCGTTCTTTTGCATCAGGGCAAAAACCTGTACACAGGACGACACGACGACAATCTTTAAGAGGCGTGGCAACAAGAGTCGATACTCGGTCTCTACACTTCGCAGTCTACTTGACGCGAATGAGATTATCAGTATTACACCAAGCCAATATTGATATCATTGAGCAGCTTTTATATGGGAAGAACGAAACGGTAAAAAGAAGAACCAAGCGGAAAATATCAATGGGAATTGCATTTGAAAGGAAGCTTAAGCTGATTGATAAGGATATTGACGTGATGTCTTTTCGATGAAAGTACAACATGCGAGTTTGTATACACAAAATAAGGATACAATGTACTGTACATGCAATTTTATTTATATTTAGGATAAGATGAAAATGTTTGAAAATAAAGTAATAATTCTCAAAGCTACTTACATACTTACTATTCAAGGATAAGTTAATTATTGCTTACCTGAAAGAGGAAAAAATAAAAGGCGTTTAGTATATTATGCGCTTTAATTAAAAATTCAAAGTTACTTATAGTACTTTCAAGGGGATTTTCATAAGGGAATGACGTTTGTGTGAGTGTAATTGTTTCAAATTGTGTACATAGGGCGGGAATAGAAGGGGTATTAATTGCGGTTCTTTTGTAGGTACATATACTCGTGATACGTGACTGTGAACCAGTGGCGTAACGCTTCTAAAATATCTTGTGTTCGAGATCGAAATGGGGCCCCCCACAGAGTGTAATTTATAAGCAAACAATTGGAAAACAAAATGGTTGAAACTATTATTTGCCCGATTACTACTATACTGAAGTATATTTGGACAACTTAAGAAACCACAAGTAAATAAATATATTGTTTTTCATACACTGAGTCGAAATTCATTTTACCCAATTTCGTATAGCTTTGATTTTAGTTGAAATCGCTGGTGGACTTTTTTCTGTATATTGGATTTTACCGATAGTATCAGCTGTTAATGGGTGTAGTCAATTCTTTTATCCACTTTAGGAAATTATTTCGAAAACAAAATTGGAAGCTTATTTTGTTTTCGAAATAATTTCCTTTATTTTAATTTATTGTGAATAATTATGCAAAATGTGTAACGTTGAATTTGTAACAATTGGGTGGAGAATCGGGGCGGGCCCAGGACACTACACCACGCATGAGAAAAAAAATTGAAATTTATTTTTTCGTTTAACTCAATGAAAAAAATTAATATTTTCTACAACACAGGCGAGTCTATACATATATGTATTTCTCAAAATGTTAAGAATAGCTTTTTTTCTCTCCTTTGGCTAAGGCTGTGCTTTGTTCCTTATAAAGATTTGATAATTATAAGATTTTCTTTTGATTGTCTTTTGTTTTTTATTCACTTAAATTTTGCCAATGATGTGGTTTTAGTATTTTTAGGTTATTTTACTTATTATTGAATCTTCCTTCCATTACGATCGCCCTGAACGTGGCCTCGGCACCTAAAAACCGTTCCACAATTACTCCACTGTGTTGCCACTTTAGACACAAATCCTCAACACGGTATATTTGCTCTTAAAGTGCGCGATCAATTGAAGGCAACTGCACAACAATTTCAAGGACCTAGACACGTTACGGGTTACGGCCTTTCTGGACGAAAACTAAAAGAAAACTGTTAAGATTAGCTTAAAGTCGTTGCTATTCTTTAAATAAAAAATATGGTACTTCAATTCACTGTTCAACCAAAATTTTAATTAGAATACAATAATTCGGAAGCATACGAATTTTGAATTTCCATCGACCCACTAAACAAATACCAGTGCTTCTTATAGCTTTCAAACGTTTTTATTGCAGTGGTTTAAAGCCTTTCGGAGAAATTTCAGCTAATAGGCTAGTGAGAAAAGAAAAACCTTTCTCTGAAAAATACTGCTTGTTCGTCCGGTTTACATCTAGCTTGAAGGTTCCAATGATGCAGAACTAAAAAAAGTTTTTTTTTTTTAATCACAGTTCAAGATTTCCAACTCCTCTTGACTACGTCAGGGGCCCAGGGATGTAGCTGGGGGAGGGGTCCATGGGGTCCGGACCCCTCCCGAAATGTCGCGGTCGTGGGCTGAAAAGGCCCGCTTTACGAAATTCGAAAGCACAGAAGTTGAAGTTGAATTTCTGCCGTGGTAGTTTTTCCATACAAATAAATATAAAATCACCCTCAGCCTCGTCACAGTCCGAAATTAGTGAGCTGTGATTTACGGTGGCATAATATGGTCAAATCGACTAGCTGTCGTTGGAGGGGTCACGTGTATCGGTTTTTAGCTAAGAGCATATGAAGTGCTAATACAAATGGACAAGAAATGCAAAAATCGAGGCAGCACAACACGACTCCGAAAAAAATGCAGCAACAATCGGTGATTAGTCTTATTATTAGTGGGCGCTTTTTTTTAATCGTGGCAATTCCCTTTAGCAAAGTCCTCCAAAAATAGAGATACTATTCGCGAAAGGACGCTAACTGGATCTTGGAGAAAACTTTTCATTCGGGGCTCTTAAAAAGTCTCCTGTGTTCCTCTCTTTTTAATTTAACAACCTTGTCACCAGATACTAGATTATTTTTGTGTTGTCCACGCTTAATCTGGAAAGATAATAATAGACCTGGAATTACTGCGGATCCGGAAATGTTTGCTACCTATCCGCTTACTGAACTTCTTGAACATGTTTAATATAATTATTCACAAAATTGTTGTTCATACGGTGGGCTGTACACATTTCAAGCGATTGCAGCGATCAACGTTTTTAATTTTTTGCCCCTCTGCCTTGGACTCAAGGAAAACTTCGTTCCTGGAATAGTGAGGGTAACTCTTAAAACAAATTTCTGAAGTGTGAAATAGCAGTGCCTATAAACTTGTCTTCAACCTTTTGTAGATGATATGGTAAGATATAGTAAGAATTAGTGGAGGCAAAAATTTTGACCTTTTTTTCAGATTCGCTATACAGTTAAAGGTATGTTTTCTGCCCTATATCAGAAGAAGCTATCGCAGCAATTGAAGAACAGAGTTAGAAGCTGTTTTCGTGAATTTCTCAAGCCAGGGTAATTTTTGGGAAGTTGATCCATTACTTTCATTGTAGCCACAAACGATATGAGGCTTACCTCGGTCTCCAGTTCAGTGCGAAAAGACGCAATGAAACCACAGACAAGAATAGTAAAGATATTGAGATAGTCTAAGTAAATAGAGTATGGCTCTGAGTTTCGATTCCTGGATTCAGGACAATTGAGGCCTTGAAGACCCCACGTGCCCGTTCCCGTAAATTTGTAGTTTAGGTTATTAGAACTTTTTTTTCTGAAAATATGTGCTTGGTGGAGGGTTAATCAATCATCACAGAGAAACTCAACGGAGTTTTAAAGATGGAAATCGTTTCCAACGGGTGATGACAAAAACTTTTAATTTCTAGTTTTCTTTATTATTAAAATCAAAATTAAAATGCGAAATTAAAAATTTGGTACCCCGGCAATATTTGGACCCCTCCCGAAACAAAATCCTGGCTACGTCCCTGGTGGTTGCGGGCCCGTGTTCAACCGAACACATAGAACACCGTACGTACATACTTTATTAGTGTAGAAAAACGCATTTGCGCTGAATATTTATTTATTTCTATGTTACTATGTATTTTCATAATATTATTTAAGGAATCATTGTTCTTCAATGTTCAATGTCTTCATTATTAAATATAAAAGTTTTCAGAAAATGGTGTCCGGTTTATCTACACGATAAGACTCACCAGCGGACGGGTAGTAGATAAGATGAACGAGAAATCGGCCTTAGAGGCGTTAGTTAGTTAGTATTATCATATCGATATTTAAAACAAAAAAGCAGTTTACGGATTGAATCGGGAGCCTGATGACAGAAGCCATCAATTTCTATACCCAACATAGTATTTAATATGACTACCTAATACAGGGTGGAGCAGAGGAATCGCATGTTTTTTGAACTGCTAGTACACGGCGACGAGATGGGGTATTGACCTTGAATGAATGTTGACAGTCTTCGTCCAATTCTAAAATTTTGACGGAAAAGACGTTGCACCTCGACTAATTTTAAAAAAATTAGTACTTATTTAGGAAATTTCTCTCCATCGATTGATCATAATTTCAGTAAAATACGGATAAAAAAATTTAATATTGAAACATTCGAGAAATCTTTAAAACAATTTTTAGGGCTTTTATTTTACGCCAAGACCAGGCAATCGTTTTTATGCCATAATTGCCCATTAAGCCGGCTCCAGACCGACCGGAGTGTGGCAAACACCGCACAAAAGATTGATACAAAAAATCCTGCAGCAGCAGTGCAGCAGTGTGGTTGGGCGACTCCAAGATATCATTCTTGGAACCGGCCTTTTGTGCGGTGTGTGTCACACTCCGGTCGGTTTGGGGCCGGCTTAATACCAATTAATGATCTGAAGACATCACAATCTGCAATTTCGGCGCATGAATTATTTTTTTACGATAAAGCTTGCAGATTTCAGAAATGTGACACAAAAAGTCTAGAATTGGGTGCGAAATTCTCATATATCTACCCGGGTAGTTAATCTTGAATCGATAATTGAAAATTGGCAAAACTATAAAAATTAATAACTGAGTGTGAGGCATTTTGATTTTTAGTGAGTAACTCCTAGTGGAGCATGGTGCGTTGATGAATACCGTGTGTAGTCATCAACGTTACAAAGACAACTGAATTTGGAGTGTGATACGATTGTCAGCCATACCACTTCCTAGTCGCATTATTAGTTTATTATTCTATGATAAGAATATTTCTTATCATCTTTTTTTGAGTACTAAACTTGCGACGAGTCGTGCCGAGTTTGGAAACTCGTTTCTCTATGAGTGTCTATTTCACAGAGTGGCGACCGAACGATCACTGCCACAGAGCACGACATATGATATGTGAGTTATTAACAAATAAAAATTGAAATATCAACCCGGGTAGATACTATGAAAGCGAAGGTTAACACAGCCCTAAGAGGTGCTATTAATCACTACATTGAAAAATTTATCCCCTAATTTATTAGTCCTCCCATTATCCCACTAAGAAAAATCAGAAGGCCTTTTCTGGGAAGGGTGTTAGAAGTTCAAGCATATTTGGAAATATATTTGTTGACAAACGTCGTAGGCTTGATTAATTAACATATTCAGCTCATAAGCACTTCGGCTATGAAAGGTATACTTTTAATACTGAGTATAATCACGGCTTGTGCTTGCATAACCTGGGATATTTCCGATCCCAGCCACGCGCCCAGTTACGATACAACATGAGGCGCACATGGATAAAGGTTAAGGGTCGATTTCTCGTACATCTTATCGGCTAGTTAGTTTTATCGTATAGACGAGACGCACACTATTTTCGGAAAACTTTTACGTTATATTGAATTAAATTTTTGTGTGTTTTCCATAGTATCGCCATATTTTGCTTGGTGAAGCCATTGTATGAAATAGCGTAGCTAAATTTGGCGTGACAATGCACAGTAAACAAACATTCAATTCAATATAATGTACAAGCTTTTGGAAAGTTGTGTATTGTCTATACGATAAGACTCACTAGCCGATAAGATGTACGAGAAATCGGCCCTAAGAGAAATGTGTCGGTTTTGAAGCGTTAGACGAAACGCGAGATAACAGAATTTGATATTAAAGTCCCCGATATCAAATATGATTATGATACTCTCACGGGGTCATTTCAGTCTAGTAAATCAAAGGTCTGAAAACTACGATTATTATCAGTTGTTAATTTTTAGTACGGAAATTCGTGTGAGTTTTTAATAGTCAAACCGGCATTTGTACGTTTTCAAAGAGATCCATGCAAGCAAAATTATTTTGGCAAAAAATAATTTTTAAGGGCTCTGTAGCCCTGGAATCTGGTAATGGAATCTGTACACTGGATGAAAAAAATATTTTCATCTTTAATATTTGGTACAAACATACTGACATTCTGAGTCCAGATTGGTTAACAATTTGTTTATCTTCTGTGCGACCTGGCCTCCAAATGAAAAACCTCAAAATAATATTGTGTCTGGTATATAATTTTACAAGAAAAAGTTTTGTAAAGTTTTATGATTATACAAGAAATGCTTTGTAGTTTACCTATTTGGTTCTCATAACATTTTGCCACTAGGCTTATAGTTTCCTAGACACGAATCTGCGAAAAACTGCTTCATGGGTTTCTTCCACTTGAAACAAACGCTTAAAATAGTGTAACTTATTTGACATCACGCTTTAAATTTGATACATATTTGGATTTGGCCGTCTTTCGGATAAATTTTCTATTTTCTTCTTATCAAGTTTTGTCGGAAAGATTCAAACTAAGGGTGAATGCATGTGAAGACAATTATTTATGGAATTGATTTTCTTTCAATTCTAAGTCGTGTAGTACTCATCTTCACGTAATTGATTCAAAAGTTAGTTTTTATTCAATTGACCCCAATCACTTAAGTTAACTAGTCAAGTTGATGCGATATCGTTCAGTTGTAAAAGAGATAAGAAATAAGTGACCGTATAGGAATGTAAATTACAATTGAATCATTCATCTCAAAACCATGTTTTTCAAAATTGAGTTATTATGTACCATGAAAATACTTTACCTTTTGGTGGAAAAACCAAATCAAATTGTTGACCGGAAGTTGAGTAGGTATCGCTAATTAAGTTTACGCTACCCATAAACATTTCTAGCTCATAAAATCTTTACTGGCAGTTTTTCTTGCAAAATGTTTAATCAAGCCAGAAGCTGATCTATTGGTGTATCGCTTCCAGCCTGTCACCAAAATGGATATTACAGCGTTCATTATGTGTATTATAAGTAAATAATAATATTATCAATAAATATTCGAAATAATATTTATCTAATGGAGCCGTTTTTGTCTTCTCCTGAAAAATTCACTTTTCGGACTAAGTGATTTCTGCGACGTGCCATTCAATTATTCAATACACAAAAGTGTGGATATATCTATACTTACATTGATTGTCGCCTTTCAGACAGAATCTCAAAACAAGGAAATAAAAACAGTTTTTGGATACAAGCGATTATATTGTCAAAGTCACACGTGCTTCCTTTCAGTACACCAAAATAAGTTCTTTCATATAAGTTTTGTTGCGGAGCGGTTTACGATTTTACACATAAAACTTTGAAGTCCGTACTAAAAAAACGACAAATAATGTAACGCGAACTTAAAGCAAAATAAAACATCAACATCTTTAATTTATTGTCCAATTCCTTCAAGGACAATTCGAATTTTTTGTAGGGGGTGCTTGCGAATCATCGTGCGTCAAAGGGTTGTTCGCCTCTTACTCTTTCCTTCAATTTTTATTGTTGTTGTCGTCATCGTCGCTGGGCCAGATAATAGTGTTATCCCAAAATAACCGAAACTCGGGGTGAATAGTGATTCTTGATGGCAAATTGAAATAAATATTTTAGATCTAATATAAATAATTTGAATTATAGACTTGACGAAATTTACGGCCCAGTATGGCAGATCAAAGATATTTGGGGGGAGGTCGTAAATGTGAAAGTCGTTTTATTGTACCCATGGTACTACGATTTTATGACGATCTTGTAATTGGAGAGTGTAGTGTGTATGGGATGATGGGAATATGGTCAAGGGTAAGGGATATAGGTATGACATAAGTTTGAGTGTTTTGTTCGAGCTTTTGGGAAACGGTAGTTTTGTTTGAATACTACAAGTCGAAACTATTTTCTTTGACAGAATAAATATATTTGTATTATGATTTCCGGATAAAATTTATTTAGATTTGCCTTCAGTTGGCAGAAATTTTTTAATGATTTCTGGGAAGGTTAAAAACATGGAACCTCCCTAAAAATCATTAAATAGAAAAAGTTCAAACTATAGAGGTTAATCCAAGAGTACCTACCAAATTTAGTTTTAGATTAAAATTAAATTGAAAGAAATGTAATGTTGATGAATTTATTGCTTAAATTAATGTTTTTTACAGTCATTTTCAGTAGCTATACATTTTTTTCTGAATTTAATTGATTCTCTCAGCTCTCTCCCTAGGCTAACAACCATAAAAAAAAAAAAACAAAAAACAAAACAAATTTATATTCGTATAGCAATTACACCATTAGAATACAAAACCAACAAAAAAAATCCCTTCTTTAATTGCAACAATAACTTACGCACAATCCTCCACAACAAATATTGCTCCGGACAGGATATTATCTTACGGTTCCTCTAAGTGGCACTTTCGTGTTCAAAACGAAAATCACGGAACAAATTTCACATCTGACCTCGCCGAGAACGACGGAAATAATTTCGTAACATCATAAATTCATCAAACAAATTAAATTAAATGCTCCGCCTCGTAAATTGCCCATTATACGCTCGGGAACAACAACGCACACGCATAAAGGAGCACACCATAATAATTCAGTTTGGCATAGGCTCCTGTCGTATTCCTACACATCGTCTATAAAGACGTTTCTTCGGTCCATTTTGCTGAAAGCTATAATTTCCTAATATTCATTGCGTTCAGTCATTCGTCAAACACACTATAACGACCAATCTAATAAAAGGAAATGTTCTTTATGTTTCGATATTCAAACGTCATACATACATTTCGGCCTATAACTATCGCAATGGGCGGTCGTCCTTTTTTTGTTGTTGTTATTTTGGCGCAAATGTAATTCTTTGATACATATACAAGCTTTTCTTGGTCATACATATGAATGTATGTGCTAGCATATGAGGTTAGATATTAAACATACGAAAAAAAAAACATACAAAACTGAATGAAGCAAGAGCGAAGTAAAAAGGAAAATATCAAATTTCCGCTAATATATGTCTTTCAATATCAAGGCACGAAAAGAAATAAAACTGACAACGAGAAAAAATCGAATCCCTTAAAAGTTCGGGAAGGAAACATTTTCTTTTTCCTCCGGGCAAGCAAAATAAACGGTTAGCACACTAAAAGGGATTGTGTAGGCTCAGCGAGGTTTCACCGTAATACACACTCGTATACAACTCAACACACACAATGCATTCAAATCGAAAATGGAACCAGACCAGACTATAGCATAGTAAACATTGTCAAGCACCATTCATGTCGACAGGATGAAATTGTTAGGAAATAAGTCGAAAAGCTATTATGGCAGGAAGAAATATACAAAATCGAGGTCTACACAAGACAAGCGTGCGGTGCGGCCTTTTAGTTTCAACCTAGTATACCCGTATACACTGCAGAGGAGAGGTGCCGTTCGTGATGACAGGAAATTACAACTAATGGGGTGACGTTAACGACTATATTTGCCTTTTAATTGAGTCCTTTTTCGCCATTCACACCAGCTCTAATGACACATACCCCCATACCCGCACTTGATAGTTGATAGATTCTTGGGAAAATATTGGTCATTGGTATATGTATTCATACCAATGACCAATATTTTTATATTTGATATGCGGAATGTGTACATGGGTGTCCTAAAAGACGACCCTGAAAAAAAGATTTACCGTTATGGTTCTCAAAAATTGTTTAATTTAATTTCAATTGATTTTCAAAGTTATACATATAGAGGGTGTTTTTTTTTAAAGAATGATACAACTTCAAATTGAATAAAAAAAAAAACACAAAATATTAACTTTTATTCAATTTTTTTTTTGTTTTTATTGGAATGATAAATGTATGGCAAAACGATTTCAGGCATATGGTCACCGCGGCTGTTCTTGACGAAGCGCATTCTTGACGTTCAATTCTGGACCACTTTTTCGAGTACTTCTGGCCGTATGTCACCAATAACACGAACAATGTTGGCCTTCAAGGCCAATTGCTGGTGGTTTATCAGAATAAGCCCGTCATTTAGCGTAACCCCACAGGAAATAATCAAGAGGTGTTAAATCGTACGACCTTGAGGGCCAATTGACAGGCCTATTTCTTGAAATCAACTTATCACCAAATTTTGATTTTAATGATGGTTGATTTTTTTAATGGTTTCTTCAACGTGTTGGTGTTGTTCAATCATTTAGAGAGTACGTGGTATGAAATCTATTCATAATTCGACGGATGTCTTGCTCAGATGGACGATTATGTATACCATAAAAAGTCAAATTTTGATAATTTAGGAGCGTTCGGAGTCAAAATATTATAATTTGTCATAGTATACTGAAAAAAATAAAATTTTTTTTTTTATTCAAATCTAATATTTTGTGTGTGTGTGTTTTTTTTCAATTTGAAGTTCTATCATTCTTAAAAAAACACCCTTTGCATGCAGTCAAAATAAAGTGCGAATGTTAAGCCTTGTATAGTGATTTTGGAAGCACTGTCCATAACTGTAAATCTTAGTATTGCTGCTATTTTATCATGTTCTGCAATTCAGGCATTCGAGTCGAATTTTAATCTCTACTGTACGTATAAAGTATAGACATAAAATTCGACTCTGTGTTTCAAAAAAAAAAACAAAAATCGCGCGCGCGATTAATGAGAGAATACTTACCTTCTATGACGGGATATTAAAAAGCGCGACCATATTTACCGTTAAAATAATGGGTCTCCTCACATGAGAATATCAAATTTTTGGAAATCCACGGACCAGGTAAATTAATTTGAAAAATAGGTGGTCTGGTCTTTCGATAGTCGAGACTTAAGTATCCTCTGTATGAGAGTCTTGTTCTGTAGGGGCTAAATTATCATATTAAATATTTCGACGGATTTATGCTAAGACAAAGTATCGCATTAACTGCTGGGAACCATACAAAACATATCTATTGATTTTTAGGGTTTTTTAGAAAATTTTTTTCAAAAAACCCTTATGAAATCGATTTTGTCCGTCCGTCCGTCTGTCCGTCTGTCCGTCTGTCCGTCCGTCCGTCTGTCCGTCTGTCCGTCTGTCCGTCTGTTCACTAAATAACTCGCGAACGGCTCAACCGATTGTCATGAAATTTGGTAGGAATGTGTAGAATGGTTACAGTCTTTGGCACATATACCTTAGAAGTTGGTAGGAAGAAGACAACAGGGTGTCCCGAACGTTTGAAAAAAGTCGACTTTTTTAGTTTTTATCGGAGATTGACGTATGGGTATTTAAATCAAAGATCTAAACGAGTACACCTCATATCAGTTAAAATTTTCCACTTTCGAGTAACGGTAAAAAAGTTATTGGCGTTTAAAGTTAAACTTCCTTTTCGAGCTCCGTTTTTCTAAACCGTTATAGGGATCGATATGAAACTTTGCACAAAGATTGGTCGGTAGGGCCTTATATACGTTAAATATTAAGACTGTTGACTTTTGCAAAGGAAAAGTAAATAACAGTAAATTTGTCAAATTTCAATTTGTTCGTGTGTAGCCCCTCTTAGGTTTCCAAATATGAAAATGCTGCTAAGGGTTTTTAGAAAATTACATATAGAATATGTCTACGAATTTTCATTCGAATAACTGTATCCAAACCGTAAATATAGCCAAATAAGTATTTAGTAAGGGCCTTTCACAATGCAAGCCTCTTAAGCATTTCTTCAATGTATATCTTTTAACTTGATGAAACAATGAACATGAAATTTGGTGGAAATGCATAGAATGGTAATAGTGTTTGCCACAAAAATTTTTGAAGTTAGTAGAACCAAGTTAACAGGGTGTCCCTGGAGTGCTTTTATACAAACTGGGTAAATAGTAAATCTATTTTTGGATTGGTCTAATTAAAGGTGGAACAGAATGAAAGGCGCTAGCCTTTCATTCTGGAACGCGTTTATTTAGACCAATCCAAAAATAGATTTACAGGAAGCATTTCATTAATGTTGTGCACAATACTTATTTATTGCTTATCAAATATATGTACAAAAAATATTCACTATGCATTAAAATTCTAAAAAACCCTCGTATTGCGGGCGCAGCCCTCTGTACGCCGGTATTTTTTAAACAAAGAAAATAATTTTTGGCGTTATTTTGACGGGATTTTTTCACTATTATCCACTAGAGGGATTTTTTAGTGGGCGGGATTTAGTTATTTTGGGCTAATGTAAAACGGGATTTTTTTTTGTAAAAAACGGGACTATGCACCGGTGGGATTTTGTTTTTTGGGATTATGTAGGTATCCCCCGGAACCACACTGATCAGGGTTTGCCCAAGTAATACATAGATGAAAAACGTTGAAAATGTACATTGGTATGACAGCACTCACAAGTTTTTGGCGGCTACTTTTTGGCATCAGCCTTGCCAATAAAGCTTCCTTTACTAAACTACAGTGTTAAGTTTCAAATTTTTTTTCAAATTTTCCGTTTCAATTTCTACCGATCGTCCTTGTACGCTTGCACAGACACACAGCTGAGTAAATATTTCCAATGCAATGCGTTAAACTTGTTTCTACTCAATCGGTTCCGTATCATTCACAATTGTATCGTAAAGCGCTCATATTAATTCCCAGATAGTTCTCTTCCCCACACAGTCTTTATGCGTTTCATTCTCCCCAGGGCTAACGCATCCAGTCCAAAGTCAGTAGGTGAAAGAACGTTGAGTTGAGTGAGTGAGGTGTATACTCGTATTATGATCTCACCAGAATCACTGAAAATCGTGATGGTGTGTGCATTGGATACGGATAATATTGGGAATGGATGCATAACGACATGTGATACGCATAGTGGCGCAACCAGGATCTTGTCCTGGAGGGGGCTCAGCTAAGGCCATCCATATTACTGGGCACGCTTATTTTCGATATCATTTTTTCGTAGCTAAGCGTCGTGAAACGCTAGTGTAATGTCATATTCGCAATCGGCAACGTTCTTTCTTTTATTTTCATATGAAAACTTGATTTTGAATGTTTCCAGCATTACATTGGTTACTGGCGCAGAGGTTTTTAAACCATTTGCGTCTTACTTATTCCTTATTTTTTGAACCGTTTCATAATAATTTACCCAATTTCGTTTATACTACTCGAATCATGGGCGTAGCCAAGGGGGGCAGCGAGTGGCGTGGAAGTTGTAACCGAGTTAAATATAACCAGAAGTAAAAGATAAAACACACGCAGATACCACTTATCGAAAAGTGAACGGTCCTTCTCGATTGACGCCTTTCTTAGAATTTGGCTTTACAATTTGTAATATCGATATATATCAATATTTTGGGGGTAGACAATTTAATCTGACGGAAAACCTTAATTTTTGTTATAGAATTAAGTTAATATCAACGCAACGCAACGCTTACAATTTGGGTTAAACAATTTTGACGAAATTTCGTACAGTTATGCGTCCTTCTTCGCGTACACCAAACCAAAAATTTGTTTTTGCTTAAAGCAACAGGTTGTACTTTTTTTTATGAAAAGGGAAATTTTATACAAACAATTGAGAGTCTGGAAGATTTTCGGCCGAAAATGCATACAAATTTTAGTGAGAATTTCGAAGACAATTTTTCCAATATAAAGCCTTCACATTGAAAAGTTTTGTATTTGGAAATTTTTTCATTTTCAAATTTTTCCTTTAGAAATTTCTTGGTCTGGGATAGGTTGTAACCCCTTTAGCCGTGTGTCCTAAAAGTCAACGTTACCCCTAGGCAGATGATACCGCATTTGGTGACCACACTACGAAAAAATAATAATAAAAACGAGACCGAGGCTAATTTCGGGCGCGGCCGAAATTTGAATACCCTTCACTCTCCTCGGGCTAAAAGTTTTTTTGGGCGAACATATGACTTGTGTTCAATCCTTCCCCATTCTTTTCCTTCTGTGGCGTCGATAAAACAATATTTGTGTGTTTTTGGTTAAGTGGGAAAATAAAACTATTTACTCAGAAAACTTTATAGGGGGGATGCGGGAGCATGGTCCCATAGTATGATTCCATTCGTTTTAATTTTTTTTTTTGACAAGGACACGTTAAGTTTTTTTGAAATTGGTGTGGAAAAAATGTTTCTTAAAAATAAATAACAGGCGCGACAATCCAACATTGGACTAAGGCCGCAGAATGTGTTAGTGACATCCTATTTCCAAGATCTTATCTGCTTTTTGTTGAGGTAATGAGATCAACATCACGCTCAGCAGTGTTATTTATCCCCATAAATGGGTACTCGTTTAACATCTGAGTGAGATCATAGTCCGTCACAAGCTCGTGAGCTCGAAAAACACCATGAACCACGGTGAGATTCGAACTCATGACCCTGTGCACAGAAGGTGTGCGCACTAACCGCTAGACCAGCCAGACTAATGTTTCTTAGAAGATCTAAAATGGGGGGTTGGGTTTGTATGGTAACCCCATAGACCGATTCCATTCATTTTTACACATGTCTTATGGCATCAATAGAGATGCACTTTTACGAGTTTTGGTTGAAAAGGATGCACAAATAAAAAAGTTTTTCGTAGAAGAACTCAATTTGGGGGGTTGGGTTTGTATAACAGCCCCATGACCCCATTGTTCGATTCCATTAAGTTTTACATATGTTTTGAGGCATCAATTGAAATTCACTTTTAATAAGGTTTGATTGAAATTGGTGGACAAATCAAAAAGTTTTTCTTAGAAAAACTCAATTTGGGGGGTTGGGTTTGTATGACAGCCCCATGACCCCACCGCCCGATTCCTACCATTTTTACATACGTTTTGTGGCGTCAATAGAAACACATTTGTATGGAATTTGGTTGAAATTGGTGCACAAATGAAAAAGTTTTTCTTAGAAGAACCTAATTTGGGGGGTTAAGTTTGTATGGCAGCCCCATGACCCTATAGTCCGATTTGATCCATTCTTACATATGTTTTGTCTTATAAATAGAAACACATTTGTGTGAAATTTGGTTGAAATTGGTGCACGCATGAAAAAGTTTTTCTTAGAAAAACCAAATTGAGGGGGTTAGGTTTGTATGGCAGCGCCATGACCCCACGGTCCGATTTTAGCGATTCGAACATACAAACTGCCTGCAATAAAAAGAAGAACGTGTGCAAAATTTCAGCTCGATAGCTTTTAAACTGGCCGAGTAAAACGTGTAGCAACAGACGGACAGACGGACATCGCCCAATCGACTCAGCTCGTCATGCTGATCATATATATACATATTTTATATGGTCGGAGATGCTTCCTTCAATGCGTTACAAACTTCATGACAAAGTTAATATACCCTTTACTCTACGAGTGAAGGGTATAAAAACTTTGGTCACTTATTTTATGAAATCAAAACAAAGTCGAAAAATTGCGCAATTTGATGAGACTTTTGCATTGTTACTGCAAATGTGGATATTTCTCAAATTTTCTTTCTGCATTGTATCGGAAACAATCGCAGATCAAACCAAAATGTAACTGTTTCGGGTTTCAGAGAAACCAGCCGTTCTTTGTGGAACGGAACAATCAAACTGATTGTTTCGCCTGAGATAAAAAATTGTAATGTAAAAATTTGCACCAGCTCCTTGCAGCAAGTAATTTTAAAAGTTTGTGTATTTCTAGATTTCACAACGGTATCACGCTTCATTATTCATAACTTTAACAATATTTTCTAGCTGTCCAGTGTGAGCTTAATTTCAATAAGCGATGTCGCGCACCGTGTGTGTGTATAAATGCCTTAACTAAGGAGTTATTTACTAAAAATTCTGTTCCTAAGTTTCACTTTCGCTTTGAAATTCATGCTACCGCCACGCCACTACACTGTTTCTGTATGGAAGCTTCGGAGGATAAAATGTACTAGAGGTAGTGAATTTAATTATTCAGATTCAGACGCATCCCTAATGAAAAATTTCGCCTCACGCCATTGAGTTTGACCAATTACGTAAAATATTTGTCACACTAGTGCAATAGCAAAATAAGTGACCCAAAATGTGTTTGATCAGAAATGAATGACTATAGTGGTCATTTATTTTCAGGAAATAGGAACCTGAACTGAGCTCATATTCTGCTTGGCATAGCCTGGTTTCATCTCATTAGAGGCATACGTGTTTTGAGAAGCTGAACCTCAGTTTCATCTCACTCAGTAGTGACGTCAGTTTACCAATACTTAGGTTTTAAGAGGTGTGTCCTGCTCAGGCTTGTATTTTTTAGATTCATTCCTTAGAGAAAGCATAGTAACACAATCCATGCGTTAGTCCAGAGTGGCCATCAGAAAATAAAAATGGCACCGTTTTCACACTATTGCAGTTCATAGTATGCGTGAAAATTTTATTCAAACGTCAATTTTTTGTTTACAATTGAGAATATAAAATCCGCGTAATATTTATTACTCTCTTAAAATGCCAACGTGATATTTAACCCTTCTGTTGGCGTATAGATCCAGACAGACCATTGGTACTATATCTTGATGAAAAATATCGTTCAACAATATTTTCCACCCTTTCCATATATATTTCAAAGGAACCGACGGCCACAAATGCGATCAAACGTTCGGCGAAATGTAAACTATGTCTAAAGAAACGAAAAAACGGCGCGTCATCGTAAGACATAGTATGTAAACTCTTTCAAGATCCAAAATTAGACCTCTTCAAAAATTAAGATTGATTTCACAGAAAATTCAGCTACACCTTAGGCATAATAGCTCGTAGGCGACGACAGAAGGGTTAATAATTGCATCGACAATATTTTGACGTTTGAATTATTTCGTGGAGTGTAGTGTAATAAATTTGGAGTCAAACACATATGGGTTGTGTGATCACATAGCCATTCTGGACTAACGCATGGCATGGGTTACTATGCTTTTTCTAAGATTCATTCATACACAAATGTACGAGTATAGAATTGATTTATTTCTTGACTGAAAGCCTTATGATCCTTAGATTAGCTTGATATTTATTTCAATAATTAATTTTTTGGTCAGCAGAATATTTTTCCATAGACAATTTGAAGTAGCACAGTACAACCCAGACTGAGTTAAATCTACCCACCAAATTTAATTCGTATCTACCCATCCAGTATTGCCTACCCAATGCGGCACACCCTGAAAATATACAATTACAACGAAGTGAGTGGAATATATTCAACTTTTGGTGATTTTTATGATACCTTAAAATATTTACTCTCCGTAGTTAATTAATGACTTTCTCTTTTCAATCATAATCACTGAAATTAATGAATATTCTTCGAAAAAAAAAAATATACGTAATGGAATACCAAATCGGATTACATATAAACTCTCGGACATTTATCCATCAAATTTGTGATATTGATAGCTGAATCCACCATTTCGGGTCCTACATTTGGGTTGATGTAATACCACAAATTTAAATCCTTGGATTATATCATATTGACATTGGCGGACTGTCATTCAGCTTGGAGATGCATAAATGAGCTGTTTATTTTCAACTGGCGGCACACATTAATCATTTTGTCAAACCGATAGAATAGTACAGCATTTATGAATTGTCGTTGCTGATCTGAAATAATTACGTAATAATAATAATACGAATACCAGTGGCGTAACGTTTCTAAAATATCTTGTGGTCGAGATCGAAACGTGGGCCACAACACAATATAATTTATAATTAAACAAAATTGTTAAAACCGATATTTTTGCCCAATTGGTTCACGCTGAAAATTTTGTAATTTCAATTAATTTTAGGGGGACCCACACTGTGGACAGGATTTACTAAAACCTCACGATTCAATCGAGTAAGGTTTGTTGAAATCCTTGATTTGCTTGTAGAAGGCTATTAGGGTCTGGTAAAATGCGATTCATACTTGACAACCGAATCTAGGCTTATTTGAAATCTGTTAACACTAAGTACGTTTTTTTGAGTCATCCCGTGTAGTTTTGGGTAACGAGCTCCATATAAAAAACTGCCAGTCATTTTTTTATATGAAGCTTTGTTACCCAAACCTGAAAACCCAGCTCATAGGTTGGGATTCTATGATTTTATATGAAATTTCGTGCTTTTGAAAACACTTTCAGTCTTTAGTACAAATATGGAAGTTATACAAATTAATGCCATAAAAAAAGGTGCAATAATTGCTAAAGGCAACAATAAAATGTTCCTCGAAGCTCTTGCTTCAAACTGCTTCGAAGCAAAGAAAAACGTTTCGCTCAGGAGCTCTCCTAACTTCTTCATCCGCTTTACACATAGCTTCAATATTCTAATGACCTAGAATTCTAAAAAAAAAAATATTTTTAAATCACAATATAAAATTTCGCACTTTTTGTCACTATCCTGGGGGGCCGGGTACGTTACGCTAATGGCGAATACGTTTGGTCCCTCACAAATACAATGAACATGATATTTTACAAACGAAATGAAAGGAGATTTTTCCATTCCATATAATTACACACTTACTTATCAACAACAGGTTATCTTCCTTAAATTTAACCGGTCGGTCTTAAATTGGTTTTCCTTGTTTCACGCTGGTCGCACATGTAGTCTCCCTCCGGAGTTGGTTCACTGCAACCAAGCTCTATCCATTCATCAACCTATTCATGCTCCACATGCTGTGTTCTTGCCGAGCTCAGGGTAACATTAAAAAGCTAAGAACAAGGTGTTTCACACTCTAATAAATAGTTTGCCACCTTTTAGCTGGTCTACCCTGAAACGATATATCCCATATGATTATGAACGCTTATCCTTGCGAGAAGTCAACACTCCAGCAGAGGTCTGGCTGATCGTAAAACGGTATTGTTGAGCATCTATCATTGTCGGTATGAAGAATGGTGTTGTTAGAACTATTTTATATGTATAGTTCTCAATCTTGAGTGCACTACTGAGAAGATATACATACACATGGCACCTAGGGAGTTCGAAGACCATGCAATCTTTCTTATGCATTCTGGGAATATTATTTCTGAATCAGGTGTGAGAGGTACGAATTGTACACAAGATCGTATCGAATAAATGGCAAATGTAAATCGCAGATATACTGGCAACAAGGACTTGTACTTAATTCTACGGTCGACCGCAATAAGTGAGATTGTGAGATTCATAAAAACAAAACAATATCCATCCCGTTACAATCCCAATCCTAACTCACCCTTATGTTTGATGGTTTCACACAGACACAATAGGCAAGTGCACTGCACCATCGCATCTTTCAGTTTGATCGAATAATGACATAGTCGAGTCCCTTGCTCTCTCTCCAATCCCCACGGGAGTGTAGACTCATAAAAAATAATGACGTGACTCGCAGAGAGGATATAGGTAATGTCCCGGCCAGTTCCCCATAGTATAGAGTCCGCCTGATATTCGCACTTTTGATATGAATGTCGAGGAGTCGTCGACACGTTGTCGTCATCAATGTACGAGTACGATACGAAGAGCAAGCCATCATCATCATAGTCATATTGGCCATACACAACATATCCTTGTACCACACGACGCGACGTAGTATAGTGCAAACAAATGAAAACAAGGGATTTTCATTTGTAATAGAATCCAACTGTGTAAATGACAATATTCCAGGAGAGACTTTGGTTATGTTCCCTTTGGGCAAACTTATGATGTGTTCCACACAGTAGTACTGACTGAGTATGTATGCCAAATATGTACATATGTGTTGTGTTTTTTTCGTTATTTCGTCCAACAAAGTTTGAAAAAGATTGAATGGATGAAGGTTTCCGTTCGATTGTTGCATATAATGTTCACGCCAAAGAATTGTCTGACGATACTGGAAGAATAGAAAGCAAAAAACGAGATGAAAACAAGGAAAGGAACGTGCCGAGAACACAGGAGCACCACAACATGACTGAAATGAAATTGTGTTGTCATTGTTTTTGGCAAGTGACAAGGTTCAGTGACTAACCCCAGGAGATACATTAGTCCTGAGAGAAGAGTGAATGTCAGCTTTAGGAGAATTAAAAAGACAAATATATTTATAGGAATTCCAATTTAGATGCAAATATGTATTTTTTAATGAACAGAGATCAATGATTGAACTGACTCGCAATATTTTCAAAAATAGAAAGTGTCATAAATGTTAACGGCAAAGCGGAAGTGGATGTTAAAAAAAATAAAATTAATGATTCCGTATGTTTACATATAGCTTCGGCTGATTTCCAACCAAACTAAAACAGCTAAAATTTCATAATTATAACTGTTAATAGTCTATTCAATTCTAAATTAATTAAAACAAAAAGTATTTATAAATTAATAAAAGTCGATAAGTTGATTCCGAATTCGTTTCTAATAAGTACCGTTAAGGTAAAAATAATAGAGGCGATAAAAATTGAGTACTTGTCAATCCTTATGAGAGAGTAATTTTGAGAGAAGCATCGAGCCCTCATGACTCGGTCGCAAGGATTAGGGTAAATTTTCACACTAAGGCGAGCCTACATTGTTCAAACAGTGATAAGAAATGCTCCACATTTAAAGAAACTAAAACTGAAGAACAAACCCGAACTTAACTTTGCCCGAAGGAAAATACGTTTATTAAGCATGAGTCCACTTGACATGGAACAAAGAATGGCGCTATGTTATCTTTTCGAATGAAAAAAAGTTCATTTTAGAAGACTAACTCAGTTATAATGTCTACTTCCAGGATTTTTGCTAGGAAGGACACCATTAGGATCGCCTCCACTTTGGAATAGATGGTGTAATGGTCTCGAGGGCCAACTGGTACTGCAAGATGACTCTTCTTTTTATTCGAAAAGACAACATAGCGTCAGTCTTTGTTCCATGTCAATTGTTCTCGTGCTTAATTTAAGCGCATTTTCTTGTAGCTTTACTTTCTTTAGATGTGGAGCATTTTTTATCACTGTTTGAACAATGTAGGCTCGCCTTAATGTGAAAATTTACCCTAATCCTTGCGACCGAGTCATGAGGGCTCGATAAAAATAAATAACAGGCGCGACAATCCAGCATTGGACTAAGGCCGCAGGATGTGTTAGTGACATCCTATTTCCAAGATCTTATCTGCTTTTTGATGAGGTAATGAGATCAGCATTACGCTCAGCAGTGTTATTTATCCCCATAAATGGGTACTCGTTTAACATCTGAGTGGGATCATAGTCCGTCACAAGCTCGTGAGTTCGAAAAACACCATGGGAGACGGTGAGATTCGAACTCATGAGCCTGTGCACCGAAGGTGCGCGCACTAACCGCTCGACCAGCCAGACTACCATGAGGGCTCGATGCTTCTCTCAAAATTACTCTCTCATAAGGATTGACAAGTACTCAATTTTTATCGCCTCTATTATTTTTACCTTAACGGTACTTATTAGAAACGAATTCGGAATCAACTTATCGACTTTTATTAATTTTTTCTCGAAATTTCACTTTTTGACCGCCTTGACTCCTTGCAAGCCTTAATTTTTGATCCCTCTTCCGCAGATAATGATTTTCTCTTATCCATATTAAATAATACAACGAAAAGTTGGGGGTTCTACGCCCTCAATTGAGGAAGATCGACAAAAAAGAAATTACATGTGCTATCCTGATGACAAATTTTAAATTGCTATTTTGTGTGTACTTTTTCGAAAAACAATTATAAAACACTAGGGGGCTTCGCCCCCTGCTCGCTACGCTCGTCAACCCCAGCCCCCCCCCGCCCCTGCACCACCCAGCCTCCCCCCCTAACCACCCCTGCCCACGACCCTGCTCTGTCACAGCCAACGTCTGCTCCCGGCTATGAGCAGACGTGCTCGCGCTGCGCGCTCGCAGCACTGAGCACTGACTGACTGCTTTTCGTTCTTGCATGCTATACTTATCGACATTCGGGATTCATCGTCAGGGTTGCCAGATATTTTTAGAAGAAATCGCCAAATTTCAGTTTTTTTATAGCCCAAAGTAGCCCAAAAATTTTTATTACCAAAATAAAACGTAAGAAGCTAATCTTTGAACATAAATAATTTCATTAAATGCAATAATACACTTGGGAGCGAAGAAATCGACCCACCCCAAACGCTTTAAAACATGATTTATGTCTGTAAAGTTAGCGCTACCACTTTTAAATTTCGATGATCCCTATAGTGCATTAAATGACGCGAATTTACCGTAATTCAATGGCAAAAGCAAAAAATATGCCGAGCTCCTCCTTCCCTTAAAAACAACCCCTAAGTGTTTTTCAAGCCCCAAAAAGCATATGAAGCCTTGAACCCCAAGTTCATCGCATCGCAATGAAACAGATTGTATGTATTTGCATGCTCCAGCGGTTACTTAAAATATCTGCACTCTTACAAAACTTTCCGCGCCCCTCAAAAACTACCCCAAAGTCCGCTTTAGTCGCCATACACAGTTTAAAAATTCAAGTTATAAGTATCGTCATAAAACAAAATTTAAAGTTTTAACACAGTTTAATAGTAAATAATGTTTTTTTTATTGATTTTACAGAGTTAAAAACAAAAACAGACTGTTTATTATTTATTGAGTAATCGTGTTTAGAACGGAAGCATTTGGGGTGGGTCGATTTTTTTGCTCCCAAGTATATTTATAAAGTCTCTTTCGAATGGGAAAAAGTAATTGGAAATGCCCTTTTCACGATCACCTTACAGAATGTGGCAGAAATAAAATAATAAAAGATAATTTACTTAAATGTGGAAATATTTTTTGGACGTCGGCTGTTTTAATTTAAAAGACTTTCAGCCAAGATGGGCCAGTGTCATTTGGAATTGCTTCTTCATGTGTTTGACCCATTTAGTCTTAATAATAAACTGAATCATTTTCAGAGAATGTTCTGCTTTTTTTTTAATTCTAATGGATCAGTACCCTTCAAAAAATCTACTTTGTCTTGGAAAAATAATATTTAAAACAAAAATAAGTACCTGGTGCGTATTTTATGTAGCCCAAAAAACCGCGCGGCGACTTTTGAGAATTTTTGTCGCCAATAGAGAAAAAAGATAGCCCAATTGGCGAGAAGGAGCCCAATCTGGCAACCCTGTTCATCGTAGCCAATCAGAACATTCATCAGATTTTTCCATTTCCGAAGTTAGCATTTTTATATATAGAAGGATATAAGTAAAAAATGGAAACACAATACTTTTTGTTTTAATTAATTTAGAATTGAATAGACTATTAACAGTTATAATTATGAAATTTTAGCTCTTTTAGTTTGGTTGGAAATCAGCCGAAGCTATTCATGCGAAGGGGTGTGCTAATCTGATGACGAGCAGTGTATGCTGCCAATTAAGCTATAGTATTTAGCGTTCATCGTCTTGAACCATTCTGTGTTTGAGTAAATGGTCACTAAATTGCAAAACGAGGTCGCTCAACGAGCGATCAGCTTTTTACCGCGAAACTATTACTCCAGAAGTTCTGGAAATATAACATCGATGTATACCAAATCTTTGTCGGCTTCAAGTAGGCATACGACAATATCGATCAAAGTGTACTGCGCAACCAGGGTTGCCGTTTTAACATTTTTATGTGTAACATTTTTATCATAAAATTGTAACAATTCTATGTTGTGTGTAACAAATTCTAAAAATCTATGTCACCGAATAATTTTTTGTAATAGATGCGACAAAAACATAAATGACGCTAAAAAAGTAGATTCGAATATTCTAATCAGAGTGGACGAAAACGGATTGATTTCGCCGTACGTTTTCAGAAATAAACGAAAAGTGTTCACAGTGCACTGTTTGTAATTTCATATGACAACCGACAATAATATTTTGCCTATAAATCGTTCTAAGTTTAAAAATGTGCTGGTGCAGTCATCGATAGTCATTTACAACATATTTCGTCACTTCAAACTGACCGTTCATTCTCTTATCATGGAGAAATTAAGAACATTGTCAAACACACGAAACTGAACAATTTTTTCGGGTGTCAGTTACACGCAAAATAGCGTATTTTCAATGTGTCAATTTGTATGGGAATTGAAATGTTTTCGGGCTGTTTTCATACGAAAACATGAAAATAGCCCCAAATTACATGATTTCGTTAACTGTGAACGTATTATAA
Organism: Microchrysa polita; assembly: GCA_949715475.1. Taxonomy (NCBI): domain Eukaryota; kingdom Metazoa; phylum Arthropoda; class Insecta; order Diptera; family Stratiomyidae; genus Microchrysa; species Microchrysa polita. The sequence continues at coordinate 122,885,135 of OX454415.1, read as the reverse complement.
AATATAATATAGTTTATGGATTATTTGAGTCGATTCTGTGTATATTTAGGCAGATACTCCAGACCACCACGTCTGACATCCAAAAGTTGCACACATTTATGAAACAGGTGTTACTGACTGAGGTGACTGGGAGGAACTCATGCACGTGTCTCATAGACAGCGACTGTGTTTATCATTTTCTCCGCCATGCTAACATAGGACCAGGGAAGCCTTACTTGATAGGCCCATCTGACAGGCCCTCAATGACAGGGGGACCTGAAAGAATCATGTTGGTATCCCACAAGTAACATACCTAATAGTTGCTCTACAGTGAAGCCTGGGCTTAAATTGCTGAAGGCGCAGGCTTGTTCTTTAGCTGGTCGGAAACCGAGGGTCCCCTAGATTACCTCAGATCAAATCTACAGGTCTTAAGCTCAGTCCCCAAAATGGACTAGTAATTATTTTGTCATACAAGTTCATCCACTTTTAGATTTTAATTTTTCGGCCTGCGTGTGACCTGGTGACCCCAAGCAGATTCAAATGAAACTGTTTTGGAGCTCATTTATTCTTCTCTTTTCTTAGGCTTTCACCTTAAATGGTGATGCTTGATAGTTGTATTTTTCACTGAACTAACAGAAACGCAAGCAATAAAGAAACAGCAATAGCGATCACATCTTTGATGGTTGATAGTGCATAATAAATGACAATTTTTAATGTCAATTTATAAAAATAAAACTTAAAATATTGTGAAGTATTCGATTGTAACAAAATCAATCGGGGTGTACGTAACACATTGTAACAAGAAAACTGAAATTGTAACAAAATGTTAAGATTGTAAAACGAGTAGCAATGCTGTGTACAACATTTTGTAGCATTTTGGTATGCGGCGACTCCCAAGGAGGAAGATGTCTAATACCGTCTCGCAGGTCAGAGTGCAGAATAGAGTCATTGACCTCATTGGGCTGAGCTTCCGGAACTGGAGGACAACGTCACGATTGGAGGTCAAATATACAGGCGGCCAAGGGCCGACTTCGGGCTATTGTGCGACGAAGAAAGATAAAAATTGTTAGGAAAACATGATTTTGGGAGTTATATACAGGGAGTCCCATTCATGGTGGAGGCTATTTTAATGGTAGGTAGTGTGGCTCATTTGGGGAAAATTAATGTACAACGGGACCCCTCTATTTATAACCGCTAAAATGTAAAAGCATTTTTTGTCAAAATGCTCGACTTGCCGAACTAAATCAAAATTTTCCACACCACCAATTATTTCATTCAAGATATGACTTCACTATCGGAAACTACATAAAATTTTCAATAAAACGACACCTCGCCCGTTACGAAGTTGCTCGTATCTTCCGAGATACACCCGTTCAAACTTTAATGAAATTTTAAAATTGGGTTTTCATCAAAAATTCAAGTGGTAAAATCGGGGTCCCGTTGTACATTAATTTTCCCCAAATGAGCCACACTACCTAACATTAAAAAATCCTCCAACATGAATGGGACACCCTGTATATAGCAACGGTTCGATTTCATCATGTATCTCGTGTATCGGGGTTGGTGTATGGTGAATAAATATTGCTCCTTCAATTAGTTAGAAACTTCAGTATAAAAATTGTGTTCTCTTAGATAATCACCAATCTCTAGAAAAGAAACTGAAAAGCAGTTCCCGTTTTGACTTCAATTGTAATAAATTTTTTGAAACGTTGGACCATTATTGCAAGTCCTTGGAATAAAAATTTCAATTACACTTTAAGAAGAGAGTAATTTAGCGCATAAAATATGCTTCTAACCCTTCTAAATTGTGGCATGAATCAATGAACTATTACAATTTCATTATGAACGTCAACAAATGCCCTCACTTTCCTCCACTTGACGTTTACACCTTGTACATTGGTACAAAAAGTCAAAACTTAGGTCCTTTGTCAACTAACTTCTTAACTGCCTCGTACAGATTGTCGTCTTCTACTACACTTTATCAGCAATATTTATTGCAAACTGTATAATCTCAAAAATCAACGCAACACTTCGTTGCAATATTGATTGCCGATATGCAAGACCAGTCAATAAACTATGGTTCCGTAAGGACTATAAAGTTTTCAAGCACGTCGTCATCGCCATCGTCGCAATGTGCGCCGCTCAAATCCATAATACAAAGAATAAACGACACCACGGCAATGGCGTGACAAGTTGCCAAAGAAAGTGTGGCGTAATCGCTGCTGTAAGTTTTCAAATCACTCTTGTAAGTACCCACCAAACATTCCGTGTGGTTTCTCCCCTGACACCCACTTATAACGTACATTTATGTAGGTGGTATGTTGCCCGGCGGCTCCGGGATTCGGCTGTCACTTTGAAACCAATACTGGTACTGGCATTGGTCCTATAGCATTCGCCTATTGCTCCTATTCGCCGAGGCAATCTAAAGTGATTGTATAGCCTTGATATAGTCTCGGCGACAAAAACTATGGAGCTTACCCACTCTCGTTTTCGTATATATACGGCCCGAAATGAACCATAGAGGCGAAGAACGCAAAAAATATCGTCAAATTACGAATTCTTGAGAAAATCCTTTAAAATCTTCCCAAAAAGAATACGTTCGACAGCTCTATCGGTACTCTGATGGCATTCCCGAAAGGCAACTTCAAGGAGTTCAGTACGTTGGAAGGATTGCTGAATTCATGTTACGTAATCAACTTTTGTGAATTCGCAAGCTGTCTTCGCTACTATAGTGGATATGTACGAACGAAGTATACTTTTCGGGAAAATTTACGAGGCGCCAAGCGTTTCAGGGAAAACTATTTCGGTCGATGAAAATTTGTTGATGCTGTTGTTTTTCTTGTTGCCGCCAAGGACGATGCCGCCAACGAATGTCGCGTTTGATGGCGGCGGAAACAAGAAAAACTTTTTAATAGATATTTGAAAAATTTGGCTTGGCTTTTTAGAGAGTTATACCGCGCCGTACTAGCGTATATAGTGCAGTGCATGCGGAATTGCGAAATAAAGTCAACGGATTATTGAAATTGGTTGCAATTCTCTCTGAAACTCGATTTCTCAAAAGCTTTCTTACTCTAACTACTTCTCTTCACTAATCCTTTGATATAGCTGACTATGTATAATAATAATTGAACTGTTTAGTTGTACATGCATCCGCAAGAGATCGTGTCAAATAACTGCATACTACAACTGTCCCTAGACAGTTTTTGAGTACGAAACGTCGTCGGTCGGTCGTTGCGTCGCCGTCGTAGCATAACGATAGTTCTGCAACCATTGAATTAGGATTCTATACGCTGCTTTCAGTTCCGTTTACTTTGGCTATGCATCTCAACGAGGAGCTTCTTGGTTATACCATCCCAAAAAATCGAAAGAAAAAAAAACAAAGAATATGGAAAGGATTCCGCTACGACCATGGAAAGACGTGTACATATATTTCGATCGTAACGCCTTTTTTTCTGTCGTTTTTCTTTCAGACGAGTGTCTTAGTTGTACGTTGGGATTCCGCTAGTGGCATTTTGGGTATTCCGAACACGTCTGACAGTATGTCGCTTGCCATTTCGAGGCTAAAATGTAATTTTGACCATTAGCCAGTTAAAAAGTTTTCTTCGATATTTTTCTCGTTTCTTAACTCGTTTTTCACTTTTTGTTCTTTGTGAGCTTGCAAAACGACGAGCATGCAATGAAGAAGTTGGCGGATGTGTTCGTTGTCCTTGTTTCTTTTTCGGGTCGACAAAAAGAGGTTGTTCGAACTTTTTTATTGCCGACACGACCCTTAACCCGGCGAAGTGAAGTTTTTAATCGGTATAGATCTGACCTTTTCTCTAGTATTGAATAAGAAAGAAACCGAAAGTTGGTTGGCAGGATTGATTGAAGAAATTAGGTGCTTTGAATTAATGTTGGTTTTTGTGGGGCATAAGTACATAATTATTTTCCAGGCGACTTTCGAGGTTTATCTTGTATCCCAGTTTTGACACAACGATACAAGCTGTTTTACCAACATTGGAAATCATTGCAAGAGAAAATTCTGATCGTTTGGCCTCTTCACGAAGAATACCACTTTTTTGACACTTCTTGCCATTCACCACTAACATGAAAGGAATCTATCCGTTTTCCGTACTGGAAATAATAATGTTTAGTAGTCTGATTGGTGTTTTAAGGTCGGTGCAAACACCTTCGGTACGCAGGGTAAGGAGTTCGAGACTCGCCGAGTTTTTTGTGTTTTCCGAACTCACTTGCCACCAGAAGGACTAGGATCTCACTAAGATATTAACCGAGTACCCATTTATGGGGATAAATAACACTGCTGAGCGTGCTCTTGATCTCAACACCTGAACAAAACAGCAGTTATGATCTAGGAAATTTGATGTCACTAACGCATCTGCGGCTTTAGTCCAAAGTTGGACTGTCGCGCTAGTTTTTTGATACTTTTAATAGTAATTTTAAGGCAGATTTTGTATTTGGGGCTTTGAGTAAAGCGCCGTTTAGAATACCAATGGAATTGAAGCTCGCGGTTTCTCTGAAATGTTAGATAATTGCACGATTTCCAGTGTTTGTTTATCCTTTTTCATGACTAATCGTGCAATTAAGAAGAGCTTTTCTCTAGTTTTTTTTAATTCGCTCTCTTTTTCGAACTCTTTTCCAACAAAAAAAAAACAGTCTATAGTATGTCACACCAAAATTATTGCCACAATTAGCCAATAGTTCATTCGCATACACCTGACCCGTACATCAAAGTTCACCCACTGAAACAATTGTAGTCCTGAAACACTACCCTCCGCGCAGTCTTTCACACGTATTCCTCAATGTAGCCCAACTGCCAACTCTGCCTTGAATTACCATTACTTCTCGCCTATGCACCAGCCGCAGAAAATTCCGTTGTCGTCGTCGTCGCTATTCTCGTCCTTCGTGGTCCCGTTCGTATTCATCGTTTTGTCTGATCCTTTTTTTGTTTTGTTTTGTTTTTATTCAACTCCTCTCGTCGAATATAATGCTAGAACAGATTGTCATAACTGCACAATTAAAAAGGCTCCAAAGTGGATGGAGGTTTTTATTGTTGACGCATCTCTGTTCCATTGTCATTCTTTAATACGCTCTCATTGTATGTGAGTTCGCTTCAGAATAGTAGCATATAGCGTGGTTGTGGCTGGAGGTTGATATAGCGTAATGCTCAGTCACAGTTATCGTCATACTCGGTAGTATCTTTCACAGTAGTATGATATACTTTTGCCCCGTAACAACTTGTAGCCGGGTTAGGATTTCAGAAGAAGGCTTTTGCGACAACGACCAAGAGAAGGATAACAGATGATGAGAAAGTGGATGATTATACGTCGTCGTCCACATCGTCATCGTCATCACACTTTAATAGACTCAACATGCGCTCGACTTCGTCAATGTGAATGGCATAGTCACCATATCTACATTTTTTTATTGTGTGCCTATGTATATGTATAGAGAAAGCAGAAAAAAGGATGCGCGATGACTTGTATCTTATTCTTACCTTGTTTCAGAAATAGACTCGCCATTGTATTGGTTTTCGGCTTTCAGCTTTGGTCTTCTTTGACAATATCGTGCAGACCTTTAAATTATTCATGTTTCTGCAAAAAGCGATTCTTGTACTCGTATAGATTGGATGTAGCACAATATTACACCTACCGATACAGAACTTAAAAGTGTGCTGTTATCAGTTTCTTTTTCATTCCCTGGTGTATTTTTCAGTATCAAAGGCTTATCCGAATTTACAAGGAATAACGAAGAAACGGAATTTGAAATGCAACCTATTAGTCTAGGAGCTCAGTTGCGAAACACCTTCGCCATAGATCGCCAGTAAAGATCGGATACGTCCAGCACTGGCGATCCTACGTAGGGGTTTTGGGGGATTCGACTCCCCTTCGAAATTGTTCGATAAAATATTACAAATTGTTTTAATATAAACGATAAAATGGGAGGGGTACTAAAAGTCGACTTTTAAAATCTCGACAGCACAAGTCGAAATTTTTTCCTTTCCGAAAAATATTTTAAAATCTCGATTTTTTAAAATCTCGACTTTACAATATTTCGACAGTTGACAATATCGACAAACTATAACCTCGAAAAATCTCGACAATCTCGACTGAAAATAAATTTATATTTGAATTTTCTTAGTACATATTTATTAAATTTAAAAAATGTCCTTTCACCATTAGTTTTATTTTTATTTACGTAAATTCCAGTCAATGAAAAATAACATTAAATACGAATACAAGTGCAACAAAATTGTTGATAAAAAATTACAATACGAAGAACCGATGTGATTCTAATACCCAGCGCCTGATGTATGTCCTTTTGATGGTATGAATGTAATACCTAACACCGTTATACAGAATGGCACACGGGAGCCCACCATTTTTTTCTGCCATTAAAATACTCAAGACATTTGCGGAATTTAGTTGGCAAAGCTTAGTAAAAAAAGCGCCTGAATTCCTCAACTGTCCTTAGTGTTTAAGCAGCAAAAAGAATTGTGAAGATAGATTTTTTATCACGTTTTTGAAATTGCTAAGCTCCCGTGTGCCACTTTGTGTATTTGTCGTTTCAATATTTAACCGTTAATAAGAAACCGAATGTCGTGCTCTGTGGCCGTGATCGTTCGGTCGCCACTCTGTGAAATAGACACTCATAGAGAAACGAGTTTCCAATCTCGGCACGACTCGTCGCAAGTTTATTATTCAGAAGAAAATGATAAGAAATATTCTTATTGTAGAATAATAAACTACCAATGCGACTAGGAAGTGGTATGGCTGACAACCGTATCACACTCCGAATTCAGTTGTCTTTGTAACGTTGATGACTACATCAACGCACTATGCTCCACTAGGAGTTGCGGTATCAAGAGAGAATCAAAAACATGGCCATGGTTAAAAAAAAACAATACCTCTCTACTAATTTTCAACAAATTATATTTTAAAAGTCGGCCGCCGACTTTGAAAGTATAATTTGTTGAAAAAATGTCGAGATTTTAAAAATCGAGATTTAATAGAAGCGATATTTTCACAAATCGAGATTATTACGAAGTCGATATGTTTTAAGTCGAGAATTTGTTAGTCGAGATTTTGAAAAACGAGATTCAACTTGTCGAGGTATAGTACCCAACCCCGATAAAATATTACAAATTGTTTTAATATAAAAGAAGAACATTTCTAACGAAAGTAGTTTTCAAAAAGGAAAAGAGACGAAATTGTGCAACTCTGCAACACAGAGGTGGTGCAGCTAAGATGTTTTGTGCTATTCGGAAGATTCTTCTAGCACCACGAAAAATCACCAGGTTGATTTTATTTTGATCGGTCCTGATCAGCGGACAAACTTTGAGTATATTGCATTTCAGAGAAGTATAATAACTGCAACTCTGCTCTCTAATCAGTCATAATTCACCATTTGTGATTTAGCCGACATTGATAGTGAGAGGAATCTTAGTTTATTTGCAATTAAGTCCTTCGGCACTTTAAAATAATTAGAAGAGAGAAAGATCCTAACTACCGACTTTAAGCTCGAGTCATGACAAAGTGCTATGAGACTTTGGATCGGTTTTAATACGACCTTTATTGAAGCGGTGCTGTTGCTTATGTACACAGAGAAAAAATCGTTATAAAATCAAAAATAATAGCTATGATTCAAACATTTTCAAATATGATTTGGCTCCATATACGTTTACGTTTAATTCAAAAATGTTTCATTTTTAATTAAAAGTGGAAATATTAAAGTGATTCTTGTACTTTTAAAATTGCTGCATGTCAAATCAAAATTAATTGAATTTCACTTTATTTTCAAAGTGATTTCACTTTATTTTAAAAGTGTTTCACTTTAAATTTAAAATGTTTTGATTGTAAGATTATTTTTTTTAGTTTTTTTTTTATTTTATTATTTATTATTTTGATTTTTTTATTTTTTTTTATTTATTTTTATTTTTACAATATTTTAAAAACTTTATTTTCTCACTTTGCTTCTACTGGGAATCTAACCCGGTACCTCTCGTTTCGTAGTCCTACTTCCTACACCTAAGCTATCGGAGATTACTAGCACTGAACAAAATAGCGGCGGGCATGTGGTACATGTAGTCTGGCTGGTGTAGCGGTTAGTGCGCGCACCTTCGGTGCACAAGGTCATGAGTTCGAATCTCACCGTGGATCATGGTGTTTTTCGAACTCACGAGCTTGTGACGGACTATGATCTCACTCAGATGTTAAACGAGTATCCATTTATGGGGATAAGCGTGATGCTGATTTCATTACCTCAACAAAAAGCAGATAAGATCTTGGAAATAGGATGTCACTAACACATCCTGCGGCCTTAGTCCAATGCTGGATTGTCGCGCCTATTATATTTATGTGGTACATGTGACGGACACCGCGTTCGAAATGAAACAACTTTAAAACAAAATTGAATATATTTAAATCTATGTTTCAGTCAATTTTGAACAGATCATTAAAGTGATCATATTAAATTTAATATAAAACTATTTGATTTTAAGATGATTTATTGATGTGATCCAATTTTGTTTTTAATATGTTTCACTTCAAATTTAAGTGATGATTTTTTCTCTGTGCAGATTGTAGAGGGGCGTGAACCCGAAGGATTTCGCAGCACTGAAGCCAATGGGCCTATTGCGCTATCGCCCTAACTGTTGTAGTTGCATATGGAAACCGAACAGTGAAAAAAAAATCATTGTGGATCAATAAAACTTTACTAAGCAAAAATAATTAGCAAAAAAAAACATAAACCCTATCTAGGTTTGTCCAATATACGACCCACGAGTTACGTCGAAAAAGGTGACCACAGGTAGGTACCTCACTTTAATAAAATTTTGCACAAATGCAAAAAATAAAACGAAAAATCATAAAATCAATACAGAAAATAAGAATCAGAAAATTTCTTCAAGTAAAAAAAATAATTTTGTTCAACAGCGTCGATAGATAGTAGTTTAATAGCGGAATTTCACTATTTTCGTGCTGAATCGTATTTGTGAGTTCCTTTTTCTCATTATTAGTTTGCTTCATGTGTACCTAATTTATAAAAAAAGGGAATAATAGAAATTAGTACAGTAAAACCCCGACTTACGTCGTTAATTGGTTCCAAAAAATGCGACGTAAGTCCAGACGACGTATATCGAAGCAATAAAAAGTTGAACTCCTGTTGCAAGTCTACAATAATGAATTGCCAAAACATGCATACGAATAAGCAGTAATTATGAAAATTTATTGTAGTATTCATGTAATGAGTATGTAGGTTCATTTACATAAAACGCTTTTGGCATCAACAATTTTTATTTGGAAGTTCTTCCATGGTCCTTTGTCGAACATTTTTGCCCTATACAATTCTTTGAACGGTATTATTTATTGGTTGACCATTTCACTTCGTTTAACGTCTGGCATGAGCATGAGCTCCTCATATTTCTTAAGAGCTTCGGCGAGTCGAGCTTTTGTGAATGACTTGTCCGCGTCTTCCGAATCTTACTCGGTAGCATACTCTTCAAGGACTTCCCCAGTGTCGAGCTCATTTTCCGACGAATCGAGCAGTTGTAACACACCAAGAATACGAATCATTTTTTTTTTTGATTTTCGTTCTGTCAGACTGATACATTTTCTTGGATTTTGACAGAACGAAAATCTAAAAAAATGGATTAGGATTCTCCGTGTGTGTGCGGCATAAGAGCTTCTCAGTTGATATTGCAGCGTTATGCGATAACTTGCGACTGATAAAAAAGCAACTTGCTTTGCTACTTGCACGTTTTCCTCTTCGACGCTTTCCCCTATATCGTTGTTGCTACTCTTAATAATGCAATCAGGTCATAGATTTTTCCAGGCTCGATTCATTGTGGCTTGTTGCACTTCATCCCAAGCAGCCTTTATGTTTATTGTTATAATTATATCAAAGTATCTCACTTGATACATTTTCATTGATAGTTTCGACTAGTTGGCGAAATGTGCATCGTAGATAATTCGCCTTGAACGTCGATATTACCCCATCATCTATGGGTTTCAGCAAAGGGGTTTTATTCAGAGGTAAACAAACCCCTTTACATGGGATTCATGTCGTTTACAATTTGTGGACGTCCTGCCACATTGACCAGAAGTAATAGAATTGTGACAAATTTCTCTGCTGGCAGAAATTCTCTACTACAGAGGGAAAAAATAAGATTGGAACCATTCCACAAATAAACTGGAAGTCGTCCATCCTTTTTCATTTGATCGAAAAAAACTGGCAGAGACGATTTTGGAACCCATTTCATTGCACGCCGGGTTCTCAGAATGAAATGTATTGTTTTGTCTAATTTTGAATTTCTGTCGCACAATGCAACGACGTAAAAGCGGGGAACCATATAGACGCAATGTGAAACATGGTATAAATTTGATAACGACGTAAAAGCGAAAAGACTTATACCGAGGTGACGTATAACGGGGTTTTCCTGTAATTGTAATTGGTTTTAATGAATGATATTGATGAATTTTATATAAAATGTCGCTAGTTTGAGGAGTCTAAAAGAAGGACAAGAATCCTACAAAACAGAAAACGCTCTATCAAGGCAATTTTTCGAAACAATAGTCTTTGCAACCATTTTTGGCCGCGACTGATCCTACTTATTTCAATTCAATAGGGAGGCTACTACAAACACTTGGTCGAAGGATTTTTTTGCTGTTTGTGATAAAAATTACTAAAAATCTTGTGTGTATTGAAGCGGGAATAACCTGCATTCGTAGACGATCAAACTCCTAATCGACAAAAATATTTTAGTTTGTTCCAGAATGCTTTATATTGTTTGCTAATATTGTAGAGGTTTATCTTAGAGTAAACTATGACCTTAACGAACCTATTACAAGGTCAATAATTCTTAAAAATTTTGATAATGTCCAGGAGGCAGCTGGGTATTGTGAAGCAAATATCGCATCGTAACTAGAAAATAGTTTGAGAATCACCGGCAGCCGGCACAAAATGAGAAAAAAAAAGAATTCAGACACAAACAGAATCCCGGCCGAAGATAAACTAATTTCTTTTAATAATCAAATGCATCTAGTAAACCTTATTTTCTCAGATGAAGTATAGACAGTGGAGGAATTAAAATGATTTTATCTCGCGATTGATTTTGAATGTGAATTGCAGCGTTACTTTTTTTGCACAACAACTTGGCTCAAAATATTTTTATTTCTACTCACATCACAACTTCAATTGCAATGAAAAATTTAAATTTTTAGTCGAAATATCTCACACATGTTTCAGCTATAAAATATTTCGAGCTCGGCAAAAATTGTATTTTGGAGCCACATGTTTTTTTTTTGCGAAGGGAACGACATCTTTTCTTTTACAAAAATCGCTTCAGACCTCATTTGCCTTCTTGTTTTTTTTTGCAAAAAAATGTTTCAACAATTCTGGTAAGGATGTTTCATTTTGTACAGGCCATCGAAGCAGAAGAATAGCCTATGCTCCACTTAACACCTCCCGCGGTTGCGCCACTGCTTAAGGGCATACTAAATTGCCTTAATCCCTTGTGGGCATAGCGCGTCAGACATATCTTTAGCATAATTAGATTTCAGATGCGCAAGTTTCTGGCATACACATTCTATCTTTTTAGTCGCCTTATACAACAAGCCAGAAACACTGAGGTTTATTCTCTGCCCACACCACAGATAACGCCCCGTGGAGAACATAGGAATTGGCCGAAGCCGTTCAACCTATATCTCTTCTCTTACGGGTATAGGATATGAATATTAATTCGGGGAAATTTGAATTGGGCCCGAATGTTACTTCATTTGTTGCGAATACGTAAATTGTTTGTTTGAATTGATCGGTAAAAAAAATAAGCACCATTTTGCACCTTCGAGTAGGTTAGGTTAGGTATAGGAGTCGCCAAGTGTCAAACACCTAGCGCACTTAGACCAAAAGTTGGTCCATTGTGATACCATCGAGTAATACGTAACTTAATGTTACCACCTAAAATGAAAACCAGCCCGTGCTGGCAATATATTTGTTGAGCGACAGTGGGCTCACATCACGTAGATCATCTGTATCGTTAAAATACATTCAGCCAAGAAAACGTCTCCGTTTCTCGGTCAGGGCTGGACTCATCGTCGTCATCGCAAATTTGAATTATTGAATATTTGAATTTTACAATTTTAAGAATTTAAGAATTTTTAAATTTCTAAATTTTTGAATTTTTGAATTGTGACGGTACTCCAGCTAGTTGTTCGCCGAATAGATCCAACGGTAGCAGATTGAGCACAGTGACAAGACCAGCCGAGGCTGTGATGACAATATAAGCCTATCTTTGTACGCGTAAGTGGAGTGGATTTAAATTTTCGAGTTCTTGAATTTTTGCATTTTTGAATTTTATACTTTTTAAAGTTTTAACTGTTTTTGTTTTAATTTTTAAATTTTTAATTTAGCATTTTCATTTTTTTAATATTTTACTTTTTAGATTTTTGACATTGTGAATTTTAGAATTTTTAAGTTTTGGAATTTTAAAATTTTTGAACTTTTTTTTAATTTTGGTATTTTGGAATTTTTCAAACTTTTAACCCATTCCCCACCAATGAGGCTATATGGCCCCAGTAGAAGCTTAATATTCGGGAGTGTCCCGCGAACACCCACTGACATCCACATTAAATTTCCTGCCCTGGATAGTACCAGTATCTTTAGTTTTGTGCATTAAAAAAAAGTTTTGTTGATGTTTTTGTAAATCTGCGCATGTGTGAAATTTTATTTGAAGCTAAAGATTGGTATTTGATGTTAGAGGAAGTGCTCTGATTACAAAACCGTTAACCATATTTTACTTCCATGCGCCACTAGTGAAAACACTCACCGGATTCGAACTCAGGACCCTCCCCTTAACATTTAAAAACTCAATTTCACCATCAAATCAAATTTCACAAAAACGCAGATTATTTAAAAAGTCAACAAAATAAATTTTTCGTATAAATCTAAAAGTTTTCTTCAGTCATCTATAAGAAAAATTTTGTTAATGGGTTCCCGCCAATGATGTCATGATGATATGTTATATGTGTTTACTTTATTGTAATTAAAAATGTTCATGCTGAAATTAAAAAAAAATATTTTGCCGTGAATGAGTTGATTTTAGAATTTTCCAATGTTACGCTTTCCTTTCAAAGCTCAAACAATGTCACGAAATTTCAGTTTTTTTTATCAGATATCAAAACAATATCCTGCAAACACAGTTCATCTATCCGCCCTTTACTTTCTCCATATTGTTATAATATTACAACCGATAACCCATAAACAACATGGGATTTACTTTCTTCTAATAATCCATTTACCGTCACCCTATTGTTTTAAGCCTCCTGCATAGAAATTTCCTTCTATCACCATCCAAATCGAATTGTCCCAAAACAGCGCGGTTCCCGGGTCACATAAATACATGTATGTATACGCACAGTGTATCCGACACCCCCGAAAACACAGACTCTCGACAACGACCAAAAAAAAAGGATCTCAAATCAGCAGCTCTAGTCCATTATTATACAAGACTTCCCGGCTCTCTCGCTCTATGAGCTGCTTTTGAAAATTGAGGATACAGTCTATTTGCTAAATCTGGGGTTTATCAAAAAACAACATTGGACACAGAAATTTCATGAACTATGCACGGACTACGGACTCACTGCGTACATATACATTTCAGCTATCGTCATGCTATCGAATTCGAAAATTGAGTCTAAGTCCTGTATCCTGCCATATACATACCTTCAACAACCTTTTGACCCATGGTCTTGTCGTTTCGTGCTCTTTGAGCAAATAATCATTGCGTACCAAGAGAGCATAGCACGACGACACGGGGCGGTAATGTGCAGCAATGTGTCCTAAAACGTATCCCGGCGAACGTTTGAATGGTAATCAATGTTTGAGGTTTGTGAAAATCCTGCAAGCACATACGAAATGTGCTAACCGGAAAGTGAAATCCATTTATCGAGTCCTTATCTCCTGTGGGATATCTTAATGTGCGTTTTCCATTCATAGCGAAAGTTCAGAGGACTACACTCACTATACATGTAGGAGGGAATGAAAATCACATGAAATGGCATACAAATGTCATTCTTGTGGCACTTATATGGCATTGAATGCGATAGGTACATACACTCACAACTCAACGTACTTATGTTTAGAATGGGCGACGTGTACTTAAGTTTTCCAGGGGCTCGACTTTCTAAACGTTTTCGAAAGCTGCTTTTTCACCTTTTCCGTCGATGGCCACATCATCGGCTTCATGCTGTTCGTGAGACGACATTTTCGGGATATTTGATTGTAATAGTCGTTTACCATGGATATATAGTAATCGAATGAATTGAGTCGATTTTCGTTGTGATGGATAAATACATATTCGACTCGATTTAGCAGAGAAATGAATAAATCTCAGACGACAAGTCGTGCACGTGATTTCTCCAGTACGAAGAGGATTTGGGTTCAATGCTCAGATTATATATATGATACAGAGTGTAACTTTCGTCCTAAAAGGCACAAGAGATCTTAACTATAACTTTTACATTTTCAATTTTCCATTATCACAACACACTTTATTATTTCCCTCAAGGACTCAATATTTTCCTCCACTTTATCGAGTGGTCTCATCAGTTTACGCAATTGCACAAAAGAATAAACTCATTCCATCGTAAGTTAATCGTTTATTTGCTTCGCTTCCCTTATAAAGTTGAACTGAGTGCTATCTTCTTCATCGTCTTCTGAATATCTTTGTGGTCAACCGAAAATAGTTTCTGACCAAAAGAAATTACTTAAGACAAACTCGGGAAGTCTTAGGAAGTTCATAGGATCCATAAGTAGGTACGTTGACGTTTACTCGGCTGACTTACTCTTACACCGACTGAATATGGAGAGCGAGAGACAATAAAGGATCGTTGCCACGACTCGTTTGTAATATGTATAACTAGAACGATGAACAACAACAATTTTCAAGTTGCCTTTTTCACAGGACTCGACTTGTTCTTTAGTTCCTTAATTTGTCTTACACGGATAACGTAGTCATTGCATGAATACATTATGTGTATAGAGACTGCTGGCCAATGAACGGGCCACGAGTACTTCTTTAGCATCAACTTTTGCTGCCCGAAGTCCTTCCAACTAGACTAGACGTACACATAATAGCACAGAATAGAAGCAAAAAACAAAAAATTTTGCCAGAAACGTATTATTCCCTTGTAGAGAGCAATGCGGTGGACGAAAACAAAATTACGCAAGAATAATCGACTTGAATGTCGGTATAGAATGAATTAGATATACGAAAGAGCGTGGTGGCATTCCCACAGGAGAAGGTTTTTCGGATATAGTGCGCGATGGCTCTATGGGTAGTTGACGATAATGGTCGTTGCAGTCGGTGCGGTCAAATAATTTCCATTTATATATTTTCTTGGAAAAGTGTCTAGAAATACGACTGTCTAAAAAGAATCGATTTGTTTTTATGTAATTAAGCCCAAGAGGGTCTTTGAAAATAAATGAAAAGATGGCGGTGGAAGGAGGGGGTAGGACAAGGCGGCGCCGGGTGCCGCGAACGTCTTGCCTTCCTTCGAATAACCTAATTCGACGTTCAAGCAATTATTTTTTTTCTAATGGTAAAAACATAATTTGGTGGAAATAGAAGTTAGAGGAAGGCTTTGTACAAAGTTCTTTTACTTTGTTTTAGCAAGATTCGCACTTTAATTCTTATTGATCTAAATACAATACTTAGAAACTTGTGGAACTCTTATATTAGAAGTTGCACATCCTCAACGTATGACAATGCTTCCTTAACGTATAACTATTTTGCAACTGCAGAAACTCCGGGAGTGAGCTACAACAATTTCGCCTCTTTTTTTCACCGGCGCACTTTCAGGCCACCTTTCCCTATTCACAGTTTTTTTTGGGGGGGGGGGATCGTCAAGCTTTTCAACCACCCTCACTTATTTCTCCATGGTATGCTGCCCTGATAATTTCCTCACTAACCCTTCCACAGTACCAAATGGGTTTCCAAATCAATTTCTGAAGAAAACACTTGACGCCGTATAAATTCCTCTTGCCATTCTGTATAATAAAAACACGGAGGAAGGTGTTTTCCCCATCAGAGTGGAAGTCTTCATAATGTGGTTCCAAACTTGGCTGCTATTTACAATCGCATTTCTCTGTTATCGGCGTGCTCTAATAACTTGTAATGGATTGTCTTCAACTATATAAACGAAAGCCCGTGGCGCTAATTTTTTGGGGCGGCATTTTGACTAGGAAGAAGGTGAAAGTGCAATTTAGCATAGGGTTAAGTTAAAGTAGTCTAAGAAAATTGGGCCAAAATATGGCCATCGAACGGCAAAAATTCTACATCGGAATTTTTATACCCTTCGCTTACTAAGCGAAAAGGGTATATTAACTTTGTCATGAAGTTTGTAACGCATTGAAGGAAGCATCTCCGACCATACAAAATATGTATATATATGATCAGCGTGACGAGCTGAGTTGATTGGACGATGTCCGTCTGTCCGTCTGTCTGTCTGTTGCGACGCGTTTTGCTCGGCCAGTTTAAAAGCTATGGAGCTGAAATTTTGCACAAAGGCTTCTTTTTGTTGCAGGCAGTTTGTATGTTTGAATCGGTAAAATCCGACAAGGGGGTCGTGGGGTCGTAGGTTTGTACCTACTCCCCAAAATTAGGTTCTTCTTAGAAAAACTTTTTTATTTATGCACCAATTTCAATCAAATTTCACACAAATGTGTTTTCATTGCTGACACACAACATATGTAAAAATCGACCAAATCGGACAATGGGGTCGTGGGGCTGCCATACAAACCTAGTCCCCCAAAATAGGCTCTTCTAAGAAAAACTTTTTTATTTTCTCATCGATTGCAATCAAATTTCGTGCAAATGTGTTTCTAGTGATAGCACGAAACATATGTAAAAATGGACCAAATCGGACAATGGGGTCATGGGGCTGTCATACAAACCTAGCTCCCCAAAAGTTCTAAGAATTTTTTTTTTTTATGTTTTAATTGATGCCACATACATACGTAAAAATTCAAGGAAAGGCCATGCGTTCATAGGGTTGCCGTACAACCCCCCCCCCACACACACTTCGTTTTTGATTCTTCTAAGAAACCCACGTCCCCCGCTTCCCCCAATAAATCTTCGCCCCGGCACTTATATGAAAATTCAAGGAAAAGCATGGAAGCGGGGAGAATTGAACACAAGTCATGAGAACGCCAGAAAAAACTTTTAGCCCGGGGGGAGCGAAGGGTATCCAAATTTCGGCCGCGCCCGAAATTAGCCTCGGTCTCGTTTTTTGATTATCGTTGGGGATAGTCCCCAGATGATGGCATTAAAAGACCCAACCGATCGGTGGTCCGCAACCTTACAAAAGGGGGGGGGGGGGGGGGAAGAGGACTTTTTTTGGTTTTTTGCGATTATTTCAAAAACGGCATGAGATACAGAAAAATGGTTTGAGGACGAAAAAAACAACATAGAATTACCTTTCCAATGATATATAATACATTAGAGTTTAATTGAATATTTCGGCGTTAGACTTGAAAATAAATTAGAATATTTTCATTTTAGAACTTTCTTAAAAGCTCCATAATTTTTGTAAGGATGCTAGTTCAGCCGTGAAATTTTGTATAAGTATTCACAATAAGTGCAAGAACATTTTAAGGTAAACAGCGAGCCGCTCCGGCTAAGGCCCCCATTATCTCCCCATTTAAATTTGTCAAAACGGCATGTCCATAACTCCCCCCAAAATTGGAGCAGAGTGTTAAATTATGGTTTGTTGCGATTGAAGGTCATAGTCACCCCACCCACTAAAAATCAGCTCACTCTGATAAAAACTAAGGGTACCTCCCATACAAAGTAACCCAAGACAACTTTGTTCTACAGTTTATAAAATGAGTAGTACGTAGAACAAACTCCTGATGGGTCACTTTGTATGGGAGATACCCTTAGTTTTTATCAGAATGAGCTGATTTTCAACACAGAAATTAGGGGTGGCGGTTTGTCCTTTTTGCCCGGGGTGGCGTTAGCGCCAGAGCGAACGCTAAGCATAATCATGGGCTACACTGTCTTTCGTCCAATCTTTCAAAACCTAAATTTAACTTAGTGAGACTCTTTTTTCTTCTGCCAGGATCCCATCCTTCCATGCGTTTTATTTCATGACTTCGTTAGAATAAAGGATATGTCACATGAAGGTCTCTCTGTATGTACATGGAATTTAACTTTATCTTATCTGAAACGGATAAATCTGGTGGCAAATAATGTAGAGGCTCTACCCAGCCAGGAACCATTTGAAGAAACAGTGTCATATGTTCTTGCTTTCCGAATTATAATCAAGATTCATTTGCTACTTAGATCGTACCCTTCTATTATTATTTCCTGAATATCAAAGATGCATTTAAAAATAACTGACAGGATACATAGAATGATCTCTTGGTCTATTTCATTGAAATCATAAGTAGAATATGCAGTCCGAGGGACATCCAAAGCACTGAATATAGACGAGCTGCGATCTAAAAAACGGATATTGTTGGGTGTAATCATAATCAGTAAAAGTCAAGACATGTGGCTGCCATTTATCGCTAAATTGTGTAGAAGATCAATCTTGTTTGTCTTTTCTTAAAAATTTGGCCGAAAAATGTGCGTAACAATACGGAAAATTCAACTCTTTAAGAAAATCAAGTAAAAGAAGACGCGATTAAGGACGAGTTCTACAACGACCTAGAAACACTCTTCGATTCACTTCCATCAAACGACGTCAAGCTGCTGCTAGGAGACTTTAACGCCAAAGTCGGAAATGAAAGCTGGCATAGGGGAACTACTGGAGGTCATAGCCTCCACGACGAAAACAACAACAACGGTCAGCGACTTATCGACTTCGCGAGCGGCAGAAACCTGGTAATAAGCTCTACATGCTTCCCTCATCGACGAATCCACAAGCAGACCTGGAAGTCTCCAGATGAATACACCGTGAACCAGATCGACCACGTACTGACCAGCAAGAGATGGGCTTCTAATGTCCTAGATGTTCGATCCTATCGAGGAGCCAACTGCGACACCGATCACTATTTGGTGAAGGCAACCTACAGGTGCAGAATCTCTTCGGTGCACCTAACGAGAATCAACCCTGCCAAGATCTTCGAGGTTGACAATTTGATTGATGATGCCACGGCGGCTGCGTATACAACAGCACTAGAGGAAAAACTGTCGCCCATGCTTGATGACATCAACAATTTAGGCATCCATGAGTTCTGGGAGGAGCTCAAAGACAGCATCAAGGGGGTCGCAGAAGAGGTCGTGGGCTATAAAGGCCGGCGCAGACGAGCAGACTGGTTCGACGAAGAATGCAGGGCCTCGATTGAGGCGAAAAATGAAGCCTATCGCCAATACACACAACGCGCATCCCGAGCCAAGAAAGAAAGATATAACGAGCTTCGGCGAGTATCTAATAAGTTAATTAGACGTAAGAAACGCAAACATTTTGACGAGCAGTTACAGCAAATAAACCAAAGATTAGCCAATAAGAACATTAGACAGGCGTACAAACTTATAAATAATGTTAAGAACGGATATCAACCCAGGACAAGCCTATGTAAGGACAAGGATGGTAACATCATCAGCGACATCGAAAGCGTCAACAAACGATGGGCCTCGCATTTTGAAGAGCTCCTCAATGCACCATCAACATCCCCCGCGGAGCCAGCTCTTGAGCAGTTAGCCGAACCAGGCCCTCCCGTTCTACCCCCAACAGTAGAGGAGGTGAGTCTTGCCATACAGTCGCTTCAAAATAATAAAGCGCCCGGCGCTGACGAGATCCCAGCAGAACTGCTGAAGCATGGTGGAACGTGCCTGACCAACGCAATACATGTGCTACTGCTGAAAATATGGAACGACGAGGAAATCCCCGAAGATTGGCGCAAAAGCATAATCTGCCCAATCCACAAAAAGGGTGACAAGCTGAAGTGTGAGAATTACAGGGGCATATCATTAGTTTGTACGGCCTATAAGATATTATCCAAAATTCTTGAAAAGAGAATTAATCCGTACGCAGAACGAATCATTGGCAAGTATCAAGGCGGCTTCAGACCTGGTCGATCAACGACCGATCAGCTTTTCACAGTGAAGCTACTACTCCAAAAGTGCTGGGAATATAACATCGACGTATACCAAATCTTTGTCGACTTCAAGCAGGCATACGACAGTATCGATCGAAGTGTACTGTACAACATTATGCTGAATTTTGGTATACCGGCAAAGTTAGTGCGACTCACAAGGATGACGATGACTAATACCGTCTCGCAGGTCAGAGTGCAGAATCGACTCACTGACCTATTTGAAACTCGTACTGGACTCAAGCAGGGCGACGGGCTGGCGCCGACGCTCTTCAACCTTGCTTTGGAGTATGTAATTCGAGCCATGAATATGGACAGCAGCGGAACGCTACTCATCAAGTCGACTCAATTAGTAGCGTACGCCGACGATATCAACATCATGTCTCGAAGGTTGGGTGATGCAGAAAGCCTTCTGCATAACCTCAATAACGCCGCAAAGGAAGTTGGACTACATATTAACGAAAGCAAAACAAAGGCCATGATGCAATCGAAAACAAGGACGCCAGCAAATTCAAGCATCACAGTGGGGGACCTTAATATCGAGTATGTAGACAACTTCAACTATCTGGGTTGTAACTTATCAAAGGACGCCAACGAAACCGACGAAATTAAGCGACGGATACAACTAGCCAATAAGACATATTTCTCGGTCCTCCCTATAATTAATTCGAAACTTGCGCACAGGAACACGAAGCTCCGCGTGTACAAAACGATCATCCGACCCGTGCTATGTTATGGCTGCGAAACATGGACCCTCACCCAAGCCTCCGAAATTTTGCTAGACCGATTCGAACGAAAGGTCCTTCGGCGAATTTTCGGGGCCGTTCGCGAGCGAGACCAATGGCGTATCCGGTACAACCATGAGTTGTATCAATTGTACGATGAGCTGGAAGTATCGAAAATCGTGAAGCTTCAACGTTTGCAATGGGCGGGGCATCTACAACGGATGGACGATAATCGCATGCCAAAGAAAGTGATGAACGCACAACGAATTGACGGAGCGAGGTTGCGTGGACGACCGAGAGCTCGCTGGGAGAACTCCGTAGGTGAAGACGCCCAACAGCTGCTGGGCTTCCGAAACTGGAGGACGAGGTCACGTAACCGCGACAATTGGAGGTCAACGATTCAGGCGGCCAAGGCCCGACGTCGGGCTATCGTGCCACATTGATGATCAAGAAAATCAGGAAGTTGAAAAAATGCTGGGCTCTCAACGACATCACTCAACTGCTTCGAATTTGTTACTTGTGTTCTATTCTTCTCGTTTTGCACATTTGCAATTTGTCGCTGAAATTCACATTTAGGCAATCCTCTAATTTTTCTACAGAAATTTGACAACCGATCACTCAGGTGCCTGAACAACTCCTGTCAGCATTAGTTCGAAGAATCGGCGCTCTACTGTAGGTTTCTCGATTCCAAGTCTATAGATTTGGATAGACATCGGGCAACAGTGAAATGGAAACTTTTCGGCTGCAATTTTTTAAAATAAAATGTAAACTTACCGGCGCCCGCCGCCCGGGATGGTATTTTGCCCAATAATATTTCATAGAAAAAACTCATTTTCGGTGAAAAAATTAAGAAGAAGAAAGATGTTGCGTAGTTTTTTAAAATTAATTTCAACCCTTAATTTTGTACTTTTCAGATGCCTACGTCAACATTTAGTAACCGATAGATATCTTTTCGGTTCAGGTTAAAAGGAACTGTATTGCCGAAAAATCCCTTTTTTATAGCCAATAAGATGTTTGGTTTATTCAGAGAATGCTTGGCATAGCCGGGTTTCATCTTAGTAGAGGCATATTTCGTTATCTCTCAGTTTCATCTCACAGAGTTTTGATCATAATGTACCATTTCTTAGGCACTAAGTACGTATTAGCTTGGGGATTACTACAGTATTTCGTCGTCAGAATATAATTTTGCCACTAATGAGTTAGTAGTAGCACAACTCAGAAGTCAAATCTGTAATTAATGAGTTGCGTCTAATAAAATAATAATTGGTTGGCTATCTGGCAACACAGCGACACGATAGAAAAAATGTTAAAAATTGTAAAGCCAAATTTTAAGAAAGAACAATCCAGAATGACCTGTGTCACCTTTAACGATTAATGTTTCCTTTACTGGAAGAACTTACTCCTGATTACATTCAACTCGGTTACAATTTTCACTATTCGGGCCTACTATACCTGAGTATAACTTTTAGATCTAATCACGGAATGTGTTATTTTTTAAAAATGACACGCGGACGTCAGTTTTGAACTTTGGGCCTGAAAAGAACATGCACAATTTTATCAGAAGAACATGTTTCGGGGGTGGACCGTTTTTTATGAGCTCATGAACCCTTTATATTCTAATCAGAGTGGACGAAAACGGATTGATTTCGCCGTACGTTTTCAGAAATCACCGAAAAGTATGTATTCACAGTGCACTGTTTGTAATTTCATATGACAACCGACAATAATATTTTGCCTATAAATCCTTCTAAGTTTAAAAATGTGCTGGTGCAGTCATCGATAGTCATTTACAACATATTTCGTCACTTCAAACTGACCGTTCATTCTCTTATCATGGAGAAATTAAAAACAGTGGCAAACACACGAAACTGAACAATTTTTTCGGGTGTCAGTTAAAATATTGGACTGAGCCGAAATGTGCTGAATAGGGGAACTTAGGTTTGAGACCTGGGTGCTTACACGTTTTCATCTGAAAAAAAAATCAAGGTTTCATAGAAAACACGCAAAATAGCGTATTTTCAATGTGTCAATTTGTATGGGAATTGAAATGTTTTCGGGCTGTTTTCATACGAAAACATGAAAATAGCCCCAAATTACATGATTTCGTTCACTGTGAACATATTATTAGTCGGATTTCCTTCTTTTTCATTAGACTAACCCAATTTTCATGGTTGGATTTGTATGATTCAATTTCGGAGATTGTATGTTTTAAGCATGTAATAAAATAAGCATAAATGGAAAACTTTAGCGCAATTGCTCGCCACGACCGAGGAAAATGCGCTGCGATAGACGGACGTCACCTAATCGACGGAATTGATTTGATTTGGTGGATTTTTTTCTTCGAGTTAAATTGGACGGGCATGATTTTACCTTGGATGTAATATATCTAATGTGTGAACAAGTTTCATTGCCAAAAACTGGGCTTTTCAATGTTCATGATTTTTTCCATTCTTTTGGTACAACCAATATGTATTTGTATTTCCATTTATCATGAAATCCCTTGCAAACATCATACGATAACATGTCATAATAGATATATAGTGAACATACGACACTACTACGAATCCTTCATTTTTCCTGTCCTGACTTACATTTACCGTTTTCCTTCAGTTTAATAATTGCTCTACACGGTTGAATATTTAGGTATAAAAAATATCCTTTTTTAATAACGTCGAAAGTATTCAATCGTTGAATATCAAAATTGGTATAAAATGTATATTTTACCATGTTATTGACACAAAGTATACCAACGTGGGATAAATTTTAAACTAAAATGGCATACAAAAAATTGTTTATTCGACGATGGTATGAAAATAATATTTTAATACTAAAATGCATATTCAAAGGAATAAACTTTATACCATGTAAGAATGAATTCCCTGGTTATAAGTGCAAAGAGACAAGATAACAGTAAATTTTCATTTGCCCTTGCAGCATTTATATCAAAATGTATAAATTTGATATGGCGAAGAATAACAATTGAAATTTTTCGTTCGGATTTTCAGCACATGATTGAGGCTTGGGAGAATGTTAACGGTATAAATTGATTTTTATTTTCTGATGGTATACAATTAATTTCAGCGTAGTATTGATATTGGTAGAGTCAATAATTTTAATATCAACATTTATAAACTTTAGCTTGGTTTTGAAATTCAAAAATTATAAGTGGGTTTTGTTCAGTTGTCATTATTTCGCGAGTGAATTAACATGTTAATAATGTTTGTGCACGAGTCCTGCTCCCCAATAGTGGAAATATAGTGTCCGGAATATTTAATCTAACGAAACATATGTAAAGCAACCTCCAGAAAAACAAATAAAATGTATATATTAGTAAAAAAATGCGAATAAAAGTAAAATATATTTAAAGTTTAATAAAGTGTTTTCTTCATCATTACTTAACCTATTATACTCTTCTTCTTCTTCCTTGCCTCGTTCTTAATACCGTTCCATAGTTTCGCGTTGCTCGACCTGCGGTGTAGACACATCCCCCGTTTTGGCGGTAACATCTCAGCATATTTCTACAGGCAGCTCTATCTTGGATCATGTCATCGCCGAGACCAATGCGTTGCTGTTGCTTTTCATTTGACACATCCAGGTGTTCTTCGGTCTGCCTCTGGCCTTGGGTCCATCAAGTGGAACTTCCATTGATATCGCTTACTTTGCGGGGTTCTCAGGCGGACGCCTTTGAACATGGCAATACCAATCCATTTGTCGGTCTTCGAGTTTTTCGGTGATTGATTGGTCTAAGGACAAGCTGCCTCGAATGTAGCTACTCTTGATGTGGTCCGTTTTGGTTACACCAGCTGACATGCGTCAATAACCTATTATACTCAATAATTATAAAAATAAACTGTACCTAGTATATATATTTACTATATACAGTTTTTATAAATAATGAGTATATACATACATGAATATATAGTTTATAAATGATATTTATTCATTCGATTCATAAATCATAACTATTCAATCTATAACAAATCGTTATAAATTGGGCTTATTCTATATGGTATATAGTTTATACAAATTATTTATCAGTTCAATTAATACCAACATGTTATTGAATATACACTGAATTAAATAAACAAATGGTATATCCGCTTGGATAAAAGCCATACCTCCGATTATAGATTTGTATACCTAGCACATTTATAAAGTTTATACACATTCTTTATGGATTTATATAGATATCATTTTTTATTAAATTTATACCTAAATATTCAACCGTGTACAAATTACCACAAAATTAAACCACAGAAAACGTCATAAATTGACAGTAAAATTTCATTTTATGTTTAATATGCCAGAAATCCAAATGTTTCTATCCATTTACAATAGACAACGAACGTAGTCGTAGACCATCACCATTCACTTTATAAACAATTCATTTCATTTTGTTACAACTATAGTTACAACATAATATTTTCAAATTATAGAATATTTATCTATACGTTTGTGCAATATTTGTATGCTTATAGTCCCCAAAGTAATAAAATGAGAAAATTATGAGAATACACAGTCGTCCGTTCCGGGTTCGTATTTACTGGAACTAGAACTATAGGTATACGAATACGTGTACGAATATTTTCATCTAACTTTTTCTATCCACTTTAGCAAATTAAATCTATTTCGTTGAAACTCGGTCTTTGTGTACTCGTATCCTATCTGTGTCGAATTCCAACGTAAAATGTAAGTAAGTGTGTATGTATCCCTCTGTAATGTTATTATTTTTATTTATGAAGGTCATACACAATTTTATATAGTCAAAACTTTCGTTGACTTTTCATTTATGCTATAAAACACACACATACAACCAGGAAAGTAATTTTCATGAAAACTAAAAATATATAGGAAAAGCCACCAAGCGACCGAAATTTAACCCTGAAATTCATCCGAAACGAACCCGTGATGAAGTATATGGCAGTGTCCTTTTTAGACGCTTGGCGGGGTGAAAAACAATTTCAGGATCATACTCATACATATGGTTTGCGAGGAAACGAAACATCTAGGTACTCCTGCATTGACGGTCAGCCCGTCAGCGTCGTCTCCCCGCGGAGAGGACAAAGGGGATGAATTCAAGTGAAATCCAATCCAGGTCATTGGGAGTAAATTTTCCACTGAAGTCGTTTACTGTTTTTTTTTTGTCATTCTGACATCAGTAGCTGTAGTGGCGGTGGTGGTTTGGTTTTGAGTTTTTCTTCCCGTCTATCTCACTCTCTCTTGTAATTCCCGAAGTGACGTACTTGTAATCTAATTTAACATTTATTTTTATTCCAGAACGTTGGCGAATAAAATGTACGTAGGAGAGTGCATAAAATGTGTGGTATATCTATTTTCAAGCGCCCCTAGGCTCTTGACATGAAGAGGAGAGGGGTGGTAACAGTCAACGAAACGAATAGAATATGTACATAGTCAAAGTAAACGAACGGGCCATCATGACGGCCAAAAGGTTGAACGGTAATGGTTTTGCACAGAGCCGAGATATTCTATAGTGTGAAGTGAATATCCTTTGGGATTAGAATTTGCATTATGTAGATGGGATCATCTGTGCGTGTGGAGCTCGTACGTATTTGAATTCAATATCCTATGGTCGTTGTAAGCTCATCGCATGCGGTAGAATTCGTGCAGTCCAATTGTGTCTTTCAGCAACTTTCATTGTGTGTTTACGGTATTTCAGTAAAAAGAAAAACCTGAATCCAATCGAAACACATCTTTGGTGCATCGCAATTTCTATCGATGTCAACTTAAATAAAACGAGACCGAGGCTAATTTCGGGCGCGGCCGAAATTTGGATACCCTTCACTCCCCACGGGCTTCAAGTTTTTTCGGGCGTGGCTTGTGTTTAATCCTCCCCCTGCGTTCTTTTCCTTCCGTTTTTACATAAGTTCCGTGGCGCCGATAAAACAATATTTGTGTGGGGCTTGGTTGGAATAAGTGGGCAAATAAATATATTTAATCAGAAAATTTTATTGGGCGATGCGGGAGCATAGTACGATTCCATTTGCTTTACCTTTTTTGTTGCTTTGATAAAGACACATTAATTCAAGGTTTTGTGAAATTGGTACAAAAAATGTTTCTTAGAAGAACCAAAAAAGGGGGAGGCGAGTTGCATGGTAGTCCCATGACCCCATGGTCCGATTGATTCATTCTTACATATGTTTTGAGTCGTCAATAGAAACAAATTTGTGTGGAATTTGGTTGAAATTGGCGCACAAATAAAAAAGGTTTTCTTAGAAGAACCTAATTTGGGGAGTTAGGTTTGTATGGCAGCCCCATGATTCCATGGTCCAATTGATCCATTCTTACATGGGTTTTGTGTTGTCAATAAAGACACATTTGTGTGAAATTTGGTTGAAATAGGTGCACAAATCAAAAAGTTTTTCATAAAAGAACTTAATTTGCGAGGTTAGGTTTGTATGGCAGCCCCATGACTCCATGGTCCGATTTGATCCATTCTTACATATCTTTTGTGTTATCAACAGAAACACATTTGTGTGCAATTTCGTTGAAATTTGTGCACAAATAAAAAAGTTTTTTTTAGAAGAACTTAATTTGGGGGATTAGGTTTGTATGGCACCCCCATGACCCCATGGTCCGATTTGATCCATTCTTACACATCTTTTGTGTTATCAAGAGAAACACATTTGTGTGCAATTTCTTTGAAATTTGTGCACAAATAAAAAAGTTTTTCTTAGAAGAAGTTAATTTGGGGAATTAGGTTTGTATGGCACCCCCATGACCCCATGGTCCGATTTGATCCATTCTTACATATCTTTTGTGTTATCAATAGGAACGGATTTGTGTGAAATTTAGTTGAAATTGGTGCACAAATAAAAAAGTTTTTCTTAGAAGAACCTGATTTGGGGGGTTAGGTTTGTATGGCAGCCCCATGACCCCATGGTCCGATTTTAGCGATTCAAACATACAAACTGCCTGCAACCAAAAGAAGCATGTGTGCAAAATTTCACCTCGATAGCTTTTAAACTGGCCGAGTAAAACGCGTAGCAACAGACGGACAGACGGACAGACAGACAGACGGACATCGCCCAATCGACTCAGCTCGTCATGCTGATCATATATATACATATTTTATATGGTCGGAGATGCTTCCTTCTATGCGTTACAAACTTCATGACAAAGTTAATATACCCTTTACTCTACGAGTGAAGGGTATAAAAATAACAGGCGCGACAATCCAGTATTGAACTAAAGCCGCAGGATGTGTTAGTGACATCCTATTTCCAAGATCTTATCTGCTTTTTGTTGAGGTAATGAGATCAGCATCACGCTCAGCAGTGTTATTTATCCCCATAAATGGGTACTCGTTTAACATCTGAGTGAGATCATAATCCGTCACAAGCTCGTGAGTTCGAAAAACACCATGATCCACGGTGAGATTCGAACTCATGACCCTGTAAACCGAAGGTGCGCGCAATAACCGCTAGACCAGCCAGACTTATGTCAACTTATAATGGGTAAAAAGTGACAATCAGTTGGAGGCACGTAGTTTCATCACCGAGTGCTTTTTTAAACTTATTGGTGTTTCTATGATTGGGCCCTCGTACTGTTGCGACCAGTGCTGCCAGCTGAAAATATAATTTTCGGCTGAATTTAGCCGGAACGGCTAAATTTTTTTCAAAAACGGCTAAAAATCCGGCTGAATGGGTTACAGCTAGAAAAAAACTGAAAAAATCGGCTAAAAACATAAAAAACAATGATATTGCGAAATATTATAATCAAAAACTGGTAAATTTATTTCATCATTGGAGTGCTTCCACTACCCGTACACTACGGCTTATGTTTTATGGTACTATGTACTATATTTACAGAGCGAAAAACGTGAAAATTGTGCCGTGGAGGGTTTCCTTATATATTCACTAAATTAGAAATAAATGTTCACTCGCGATCTGATTGATTGTCGGGCACCTTTTCCCTGTGAATTAAAGTGCAAATGCATTGTTTTTGCTGGCGAAATGTCAAAAACAGGTATGTAGCCTTTCATGCGAAAGCGAATTCCATTTCACGATCAACAAAATTTTGACAATATTGACATGAATTTCAAGTGAAATTAATGTTAGTACCTCTTAGGAAGAACTGTACTAAGAACTCTTACTCTTACTCAACATTTTGCTCAGGGCTAGATTTTCACTAACCGAAATTTTTCGATGATCGATTTTATTTAATTTTTACTATAAAAATTGAAAGAGAAAATGATTTAAAAATGCAAAGTGTTTCTACAAAAACACCCCTGTGCCGCTGGATTCACTCACACTCATTCCTGGATGAAAACGCCATCATATTTGTGTATTTGTCTAGGTACGGTTCTGATTTTATTATTGTTCCCACTTTGAATATTTAGCTGTAACACCTTGATAAAGTGAGAGGTGTCAAATTCAAGTCATTTATATTTTTACTATTTTGAGTTTGGCACTCTTCATCTGTAACCTTGACAAGGTCAACCAATTCCTGGTTTGTGTCATCTGGCATACATTTATTGGTGAGAGTGTTTACATATTCTAATAACTGTTTCAGTGTATTTTCTTATTTGCCACAAAGAATTGTGGCGGAGTTTCTCCTCCTCGTTATCAATCTGCTAATTTATCCTGGCAAGTTGTTATACATTTCATTAACTTTCATTGGGCGAGAGGCAGAAGCGGCCACATGTCTATCAGTATTACATGTCCTGGCACTACATTCCGGAATGCGTACTGGTGTGGTGATTGTCCACAAAACCAGCATCCATACTTTTACACCACCGTTCTAGGTGTCCTAGCCTAACACTTCTTACGTCGCTTCATCTTCTTAATACTCAGCCCAAATTCAAGCTGGAGGCTGGATGCAGTTGAAAGTTATTTTCAACTTTTCATTTTCCATGGCATTATCAATCAAGTCATTAATTAGATTTCGCATAGACTCACCTTTTTCGATATTTGCGACGGTTGGGCAGATCCCGTTATCTTTATCCGTTATTTTTTGTATCCTTGAATTTTGTTTTGCTCTTGGTTTCAATTCTTTCCTAAAACCCGTAAATCGTTCCTCTTCTAAAAAGGATATATATCACAATCTGTTTAAGATCTTTTATTTATATTTTTTTCCAATATCAATTCTACACTGTTACAAAATTCAAGTCTATTTTGTAAACTGGCTGCCAATATTCTGAGTGTCTTAAATTTTTTCTTTTTTTTTTTGAAATTTTTTTTTGAAATTTTGAAATGACTGGCATTTTTGGAAATCAGATTAATACAATTTGTAGTAAATTGAATCCCCCTTAGAAAAATTAATTTTCTTTAATTTTGTCTATCCGCCAAAGAAAAAACTACACTCATTACGAATTTAATGTATCGGTATATCATCCAGATCCGACAATCAACAACCCGCTTACTACGGAGGGTGCGAGTGGAGGGGATTGATCAGGCGACGTGTGAATGTTTCTCTACAAGATTTTGCAATTTCACGTACATACTGTTATGATGTCCGTTTATAATTTAAAAACTCGGATATTATTAGTTCAACACTTTATTCTTTAAGAGTTATCAGGTTTACATTGTGGGTACAATCTGTCTATCGTCGGTCACGCCTCAGCCGGAACTACTCTTTCTTTTTTGACCTTTGGTATCAATGGACTTAAATTTAGAATGTACAATATTGGTACCCGTGGGTGGCTAGTTGGATTCTAATATATAACATCTTCCTTTCTTAATACATACGTTGTTTTGCTTTTTTATCATAGTATATTTTCATTTTATCCTGACATTCTTTTAATTTGTCCCCTACAATTTTAGTGTACTGATTGGTCAACTTTTTTTCAATTAATGGTAACATAGTACGGACCTGTCGTCCAAAAATTATCTGAACAGGCGATAGATTAACTTCTGGTAGCGGTGTATTTCTATATTCCATCAAGAGGAGCATATAATGTGTGCGACTTTCCCCAGCCTTTCGCAAAATTTGTTTTGCTGTTTGCACAGCCCTCTCACTTAAGCCGTTGGATTTGGGATAGTAGGGACTACTTGTTATAATTGTGATATCATGATTATCAGCATATTGAATGCACCTACGAGAAGAAAATGGCTGATTATCAGCCACTATCATTTTTGGATATCCAAAAGTGGCGAAAAGTGAACGCCAAATATCCACTACCTCTTCAGCAGTTTGTGTTTTCGTTTCAATAATCTCAAGCCATTTTGAAAAATAATCTTTTAAAACAAGATAGGTTTTGCCTCCGAATGCACAAAAATCACAACCAATTCTTTCGAATACAGTTTTCGGTATTCCAAGCGAAAGCATTGGCTCCTTTATGTTGGACAGTTGGTATTTTTGACAAATGTTGCATCTGGAGACAAATTCCTTAATTTCATTCTCCATTTGTGGCCAGTACAATAATGATTTTGCCCGAGCTAAGGTTCTAGCAATGCCAAAATGTCCTGTATGAGCCTGTTCTATCATATTTGGTCTTAGAATTTTGGGTATAATAATTTGATTGGAACAAAATACCAAATCATTTTCAACATAAATATTATTCTTTATTTGCCAATAGTGCCGTACCTCATTGGGCACTTTAGTTTTATCATTTGGCCACCCGTTTAAAAAGTAATGCTTTATCAATGATAATTCTGCATCCCGTTCTGTTTCCAATTTCAATTTTTCTTGCTTTTCATTAGAAACTGCTATTTCATGCACTATTTGGTTCAAGTGCGGAAAATCAATTTGATCTTTTAAATGAGCTCTTGATAGCACATCAGCCATATACATAAACTTACCGGGAATGTATGTAACATTCAATTGATATTTCATCAATTTTAACCTGATACGCTGCAAACGAACCGAGTGTATATCATGAACTGGCTTCTTCATGATTGCCACGAGAGGCTTATGATCAGTTTGAATTTCTACGGAACGCCCGAAAATATAATAGTGGAATCTCATGCAAGCTGCTAAAATAGAAAGAAATTCTTTCTCTATTTGCCCATAATTGCGTTGAGCCGGTGTAAGAGCCTTCGATCCATAAGCTACTGGTCGGGAATTTTGCATTAAACAAAATCCGATTCCATTTTGCGATGCATCGCACTGAATTACAATATCTTTTGTTTCGTCAAAAACTTTCAAGACCGGCGCTTTAGTAAGTAAGTTTTTCAACTTTTGGATACAGTCTTCATGCTTAATCATCCACTGCCATTCGGTATCTTTTCTTAAAAGTTCCCTCAAAGGTGCTGTATGATCTGCTAGCTTGGGTATAAAATTGCGAACATAGTTCACCATACCGAGAAACTTCTGAAGTTCTTTGGTATTTCTGGGTGACTCCATTTCCGAAATTGCGCGGATTCTTCCTGGATCGTTTTGAATGCCGTGTTGAGAGAAAATATGACCAACGTATTTGATTTGTTCCAAACAGTACTGAAGTTTTTCTTTGTTAAATTTAATGTTGTTTTTTCTGGCGACATCCATAACCAAATTAAGACTTTGGTCATGCTCCGCTTTAGTCCTACCAACAATCAATATATCATCCAGATATATAATTACACCCGGAATGTAACCGAATAATTCATTATTATACTTTTGGCATAATTCGGGACCTGATTTTAACCCAAATGGAAATCGCAAAAATTTGTAGCACCCAAAGGGTGTGCTAAACGTACATAATTTACTTGATTCAAAGTCTAATTTGATTTGGTAAAATCCGTCTTTTAAATCCAATACAGTGTAATACTTTGCACCTTTTATTTTTTGGCATATTTCATCTAATGTCGGAATCGAGAAAAATTCACTTTTTAATGCTTTATTTAGCTCTTGCGGGTCAATACAAATTCTAAGATCTCCATTGGGTTTTTCTACCACTACCATATTGCTTACCCATTCAGCAGGTCCACTTACTTTTTCAATTATTTTTAAATTACATAACTCATCTAATTTTACCTGTATTCTTCCACTAAGTTTTTGAGGAACTCTACGTGGAGGCTTCGCCACTGGAATAGCGGTCGACATCACTTCTAATCTTTGATTACTTTTTATTGTTCCCAAGCCCGTGAATAAATCTTGATTTTCCGTTACAAACTCTGCTGAAGACCCTGTTGTCACCGCGTCTATACGTCCAATTAATCCAAGATCAATACATGCATCCAGTCCTAATATTGGTTTGATATTTCCATCTGCAATAATGAATTTTAAATTTGCTTTCATATTTTTATATACACAACAAACTGTAATACTTCCCAGGGGTTTTATTTTAAATCCACCAAACGCTTCCAGAATCAACTCAGTGCTTTGCAATTCAATTAAGGTATTTAACTTCATGTATGTTGAATATGGCAAAATATTAACATTCGCTCCGGTGTCCAACTTAAATTTGACAATTGTATTTTTAATTTCCAACTCTTGATACCAGCTATTGTCAATAGAATTGACTTCGGCTTTGTCCAGTTTGCTAATTGAGTCGATAGTAAAGTTCTCCTCCGGTTGCTCATTGATTTCATTTACCTGTTGTTTTTGGGTACATACATTTGCAAAATGATTGAGACGAGAGCATATTTTACATTGTCTCCCATACGCTGGACAACTTCCCTTTTTGTGTGTGTAGCCACAGTATTTGCAACGAAATTGATCATTTGTGTAATTTTTTCCGGTTTTTCGAAGTTTTGTTCGATACGTCTCTTTTCTCTGCTGATGAGATCTTATCGTGTCGACTATTGATGACTTGGTTATGCTGGATCCCGATTGAATCATGTTTGCTTGATCGGTGTTTGTCTCATATACTTTGCACTTAATTAAAATATTGTCCAACGTCGGATCTTTTAGTCGCAGAAGACTTTCCTGTAAATCTGGATGGCATGTACCCAAAATTAGCCGGTCTCTGATCATTTCTTTTTCAGCTTCGACTCCCCCGATAAATTCGCACTTTTTCGCCAATTTCCTCAGATCAGTATGGAAGTGATCGAATAATTCTCCTTCTTTTTGTACTCTTGTATAAAACAAGTATCGTTCAAAGACAATATTTTTTTGGCACTTGAAATACAGATCGTATGCTGAAACAACTTTCGTGTAGTCATTTTTATCTTCTGTTTTCTCAAAATTGATTGCATCCAGTAATTCGAAACAGTCATCTCCCATTAGATTTAACATTAGAGCGCACTTTTCAGCTGGCAATTTCTTATCGAATCCAACCAGAACCATATAATTCTCGAACTGATTTTTGAACTTTTTCCAGTTCTCACCCACGTTGCCATCCAATTTCACTATGTCGGGTTTTCTAAAGACATCCATTTTCGCACTTCAATTAAAATCCAATATTATCCCGATTAACTTTATATTTTTTAATTGAATTTCGACTGCGCCATGTTATGATGTCCGTTTATAATTTAAAAACTCGGATATTATTAGTTCAACACTTTATTCTTTAAGAGTTATCAGGTTTACATTGTGGGTACAATCTGTCTATCGTCGGTCACGCCTCAGCCGGAACTACTCTTTCTTTTTTGACCTTTGGTATCAATGGACTTAAATTTAGAATGTACAATATTGGTACCCGTGGGTGGCTAGTTGGATTCTAATATATAACATCTTCCTTTCTTAATACATAACACATACTACGTTTTTCATCTGCTTACTACACTAATAAATCGAATCTTATTGTCATTATAGTTCTGAGAAACCACCATAATTTTTTTTTGCTTCACCGAAGGAATAAAGGCTGGCCACAGGTTGATCCCATTGTGAAAAGCTATTTACGCCACTGGACTAGTGAAACCATCCTTAGGGCGCAACCACACTGATCGGAGTTCGCCGAACCGCTCGGTAAAAAAGATTAAAGTTATGGACAACGTGCGTTGTGAGGGGCAGAGGCGAATACAACGAGCAAATAAAAAGAAATTAAACGAACGCTGTTTGTTTGTTGAATTCCTCCATTCCTTTTCCTTCCAGGCGTGTGTTGTCCACAATTTTGATATTTTGTACTGCGTGGCTCGCGAAGTTCGATCAGTGTAGGGGCGTCATCATAGATACTACACCAATTTCTGCTCTGTGCTCCATCTTTTCTTTTCACTCATCTTGAATCAAAAACACCTTTTACTGCCGAGATGACAAAATCATCTGAAAATATGTAACTTAATTTGAAAAGAAATTAACTGCTGTTTTGCATTACATAGTGATATTACGCATGTTGACTGAAAACTCACTTGTCTCCCACTTCCCTACATACAAGTTCCAAAATACACACATGAAGGGCTTGGCCTTTTTTAGAACATTTAAAGAAGACATCTTTCCGATGTTCGCATGACTAAAAGGAACGAGTTCACTATATAGGTCTATGGAGATGACTTGCTTGAAAGTACAACTGCGGTGATAACAAACAAAAAAGGTTGGCTGAGATATACATAGAATCCTTCAGCCTCTTTTTGTCTACAGAAACGTGGATTGTGGATAAGGATAACCTTTGCTTTAATATTCCGCGAGGGAGATATGAACCAAAACCGATGAGGGACGGTCTTATTACATCCCAGTACTGCTAGGGTGAGCTGTTTGGTATATGGTTTGGAAACAAATGCAGACATTCCACAGTATCGGCAATTCTATTCACCTCTTTGTTTCTTTTCAGCATGTGCGAATGGATATTATCGTTGGCGGAAGGAAGCGAGGATGTCGTGTAGTCATCATCATGTTCAATCCATAACATTGAGTACAATCTACTCGCTTTCATTCAACATTGCCCCCACCGCCGCCGTTGCAACATGAAAAGTATATTCTGCGAAAACCAGACGAAGGACGCTTAGGACGACCGTCTAGTCATCCGCGGTGATGTGTGATGTATTACTCGCTTTGCCTGGGAAGCTTTTTGTTTTCCGATGTACTGTAGGTATATACAATATGTCAGAAAGTCGACACAATTTCAATTCATTTTGAATAAATCGCTTAAAACGACCATCATAATAGCCCCACTATGACTTCCTCATATTCGCGACTAGACACAATGTGCCTAACGACGGAATGCATAGTATCGGAAATTTCCGATTTATCCTTTATTACATTTCGTATAAAACGCGTAACAACGTATAGGAAAGCACATATCCTCTTCTAGAACCCAAAGTCTAGTCCTAGTATCGGCAACTGTATGACACATGCCATTTGTTTATCAGAGCGAGGGTGACTGACTGAAGTAGCGGACATGATAAGTTACTGGTTGTTGTACAACACAACTATACACTGATTCCATCTCCCCTAATTCACGCTTCACGCTCGCATCTCATCCCTGGCACTTGGCAGAGTTTCGCTATCTTCATCTCTGCGCCATTGTCGCAGGATTATACCACTGCACGGTACTATGTATGTCGCTGGAAGCTTTATCACGCCATATCATTCATGTGATATGTCACAATTTGTCGGACAGCTACTTTTTCAACGCCGACGACGACACAACATTCAAACCATATAAACTATGGTCATGGTGGTGCGATTTTGAGAGATGTTTTGTGTCCAATGTTTTGGTCGGTATTCTTTTTTTCGCTGTCATATCGGTGTAGCTCTGTTACGCAAATGCTTCAATGTATAGAATAGCCTTACAGCTAGAGAACTGCGCGATGTCCAGGATTTAATGGGCAGTTCAGAATACGAATGGTAAAAATTTCACTCGCCTCTGGCGAAATTATGTTCAGCTTGTTGATAATAATATCAATTGACGGTCGCTTGTTATTTGGTGGAGATGGAATGGTTGTGAAAGGGCCTAGGGATGCAGATGCATATGGAGGACGCACTTGGCTTGTTGAACGACATGGACGCATATCTGTGGAAGGGTGTACGCATATCCCCAAACAGGAGACACTTATCGAAATGAATTAAAATGCAAATAATACTGGCTGGACTGAGGCGAAATGTTGACGATTGAATGATTCATTGATAAGTAGGGTGAAAATCTCATTTTCATTTCAATTCGCTTAATAAACAGCAATTCATATGCATGCATGAATGGGATGTTTTCGGAATGCTTTCAGGTTGATTTAAAGTCGGGGAGGAGTCCTGAGATTTTAATGTAATTTTGGTTAAATTATGAGTTTTGAAATTTTTAACAACTTTTAACTGAAATTTTACAGTCTGTCACTGAAAGCGTTTTGTAGTTATATTTTCATTTCATTTTTCAATATGGCAAACAATTTGCTTTTCGCTACTCTTACTCTTGGCAAACGCTCACGAGTCTATAATACCTTGTCTAAACACAGGAGCTCAAAGTTTAGTTTGATTTATTAATGTTTAAATGAAAAGCATTTCACGTAAGTTAAACATTCTATGGACGAAACAGATCACAATCGTCCGTGAATGTACATAGTCAAAGGACATATAGTTCATCGACAGAAATGGTACTCGTAGTCGTAGTACCAAAAGCAAACCTTATTAAATCACATACACGTTGAGTTCGGTCGGGAAAAGGTACATTTAAATCTATTCACGAGTATCGTGATCTGAAACTTTCAATCGATTCGTCCCCTCATCTCTGTACGAAAAAAGTTTGATTCTGTCACAGTATAAATACTTTTCTTCGCTTCTTTTTTTCTTCGTGGGCAAATATTTGATTTATGACTTTTTCTACGAAGTGGTTCTTGCAGGGGACTCTCAAACTTACTTGCTCCGTTTTATACTATTTCTTTATGTAATTTTTTTCTCTAGACAAGGGAGAGAGATAAATGAACTGGAAATGTAATGAAA
Source organism: Microchrysa polita (assembly GCA_949715475.1). Classification (NCBI taxonomy): domain Eukaryota; kingdom Metazoa; phylum Arthropoda; class Insecta; order Diptera; family Stratiomyidae; genus Microchrysa; species Microchrysa polita. The sequence continues at coordinate 122,847,651 of OX454415.1, read as the reverse complement.
ACTAATGATAGAGTCGTTATTCTGATTGAAATGTGCAATTGGAGATTTATTTGCTAAAAAAAAACACAGATTTGAAAGTCATATTCGGTAGTCGAACCGTGACCAGAGTACGCCGAACCGCGCGTTACAAATGATCAAAAGTTGGGAATTTAGCAAACAAATAACGTTCACGGTTTGGCGAACCCCAATCATTGTGAGCCGGCATTAGAATAACCCGGTGGTGTGATTAATTTCGTTTTTTTCGTATGGATGGTCAAACATCTATCTCATCTCTGTCATCACTGGCCCCTTGTCCCACCGTCGCATTTATGCTTTTGAATTGAATCGCTTCAATTTTATTTTCCTCCAAACTTTTCATTGAAAACTTAATTTTTGATTACCTATCCCATTAGCTACGTCCAAAAAAAATCAGGATTGTATGTAGTCATTTGATGTATTGGTTTTTGATATCAGACTAGGTACAACCCTGGGACTAGAAAAGCGCTCAAAGGACTTTGAAACACAAATATTATGGAGTTCCTCCGCGGCAGTTAAACCTTGTAGTATTACCGTATTGTTAAAATATTTTTGTGACATTATGTCCACTTTAATCGCATATTCTGCCAATTTTACTTATTTTTCCAAAATTGATCTTCTGTTGGACAACCCTGGCAGATGTGTCTAGATGAATTTTTACGCGGACCAAATTGTTGGTTTGAAAAGCGATGGCGAGCCAAACATTTTTATGAGAGAGGATTGATTTTTTTTATTGTTGGTGGCGTAATTAAGACGAAATTTCTGACTGCCAAAAATTTACCTCAACTCAAATATGTAATATCCCGACATGTATGCAGGTAACAATTTTTGAATTCGCCCAGCCTTACAAATATCTTAGATTTTTTAATTTCACATTTTTTATATTTCTATATTTCTAATTCAAAAATTGATACGAGTAATTACGTGTGTGTATATGTTTGAATTTTCATAGAGATGATAGCTGGAGTGCGTTCCATTTATATGATCTGGGTGAAAACATTCACGTTAATTCTTCGTCGTTCTGTAATTCCGATAATTACAAATAGCTACCCCTCCGCGTCAATTCTCGTCGTTCCATAATTGCAAATAGTCCACTACTGTCGTTGACAGCTATTTTCACGCGGACTCTGGAGCTGCTTTTTGATCAACCCTAATATTAATAAAAAAAATTGTACAGTTGAAACAAAGCAACAAAACATTGTTGTTGGACGGTGGATGTAGCATGCTCAAAAAAGTGATTTGAGATTGGACTCGAAGCACAAATTGTGAATGCAATTAAATTTGATATTCACAGTAATGTGACCAATTTCCGGTTAAGTGAAATATTTTTCTTTTTTTTAAATTATTGATTATTTTTTAATTTAATCTTTTCATTTCTCATTTTTCAACTTTTCAAAATTATTAATTTTTGTGAATTTTTGTTTTGAGTTCAACAGCTATTGTGGCGTTTCCATCTGTTCTCCTGAGAAATCTCTCACAAATTCCACCGAAGTCAGGTATGACTACAGACACGACTACGTACGAGTGAATAGTGAAACGCACTCCCACTTCGGCAAGGCAAATGTCGCCATTACGGGAGGATGCGTTTTTCGTTGTCGACGAGGATGGGTAAAAGCATGCTAGATGCCTACCGAACTCATAGAAGTCTTAGTGACAATTACAATATGGGTGGCACTGATTAGTTTGCCTTCCAGGAGCGTCCCAGATCGAACTATTTATTTTTTAAGAGAAGGATTAATGGACAACCTAATTTGATTATTCGGAGCTATCCGTATAATTTCACCTGTCCTGTTTCTGTTGTTATTTTTAAGTCTCAATTAGCAATATAGAGATGAGATTACCCAAGGCGACCACATGTCAGTCAAGTCTACCTCTTCCGTTTTGGGCAAAAAAAAAATCGTAATCATCGCACGGTAGTAACGTTCCGGCCTTCGTCGTCTATGAAAAAGTACAGTCCAATGATGCCACCGGCACATAATCCACACCAAACTGACTTTTTTGGAAAGCATTGGCAGTTCTTGCAATGCTTCTAGCTGATTTTCACTCCAAAAATGGCAATTTTGCTTGTTGACGTATCCTTTCAACCAGAAATGAGCTTCGTCACTGAACACTGATGCACTTTCTTAACCGAGCATCGATTATAAAATTCAATAATCTGCAAGCTTTGTTCGTTTGTAAGTCGATTCATGATTAAATTATAGACCACACTGAACATGTTTGGCAGTAATACAAAGCACAAAATCCGCGTGAGCTGCCAAAAATAGTGTTACCAAAAAGAAAGTTCCTAAAAAATCACCCTTTATTATCCGATACAATTACAAATATTCTGTATTCGTTCTGGGCCACCCTCTTCCCCAAGGATTCATTAGACATTTTCTGCGTTTTAAAGTAGGAAAACTTAAGAGGAATTGCAGTACTTCTCAGGAACGTATCAAACGAAGTTAATGTTCAAATACTCCATTTAAGCGTGTCGGATTTACCAGTAGGCTGAAGGCTGGAGCAGTGGCGTAGATAGCTTTTCAGAGAGGAGGGGGATCATTTTGCAAAATTACTTGTACTTTTACGGTTATCAAATGCTGAATTTCAGAATAACAATTTCTGTATTTATTACACTTCAAATTAACAGTTTTTTGAGCAAATTTTGCTGCAAAATAGATATCAATTTGGCCATACGAAAAAAACTGAGTCCTTAAAATATTGCATCAATAACTTTTGCTTTTTTTACTACGGTGAATCAATCAACAGTATTTCAATTTTCATACAAATTTTCGCTACTGTGATTGGAGTATCATTACATTGGGTTAGATCAGTGTTCCCCTAACTTGTCGGAGTCACGGAACACCTACACACTAAAAAAGCAGGCGGTGCGAATCGAAAATTATCAAATGAGTTTCAAAATGGTGTTAAATTCGCTCCAAATGTGGTACGTAATACCATTTTCTGTATTTCCGACGAAATATTGTCATGTATTTTTCGTATACCTACACTCGCAGTAGGTCGACAGGAAATGGTAGAGCGATGACACAATGTATGGTATAAACTACAAACTTCATCACTTATAGCCTGGGTGGTGCAGTAGGTAAGGTGTTCGTCTACGTCTACAAATCATAGGGTCCCGGGATCGAATCCCACTGTAGGTAGGTAATTTATTATGCATTTTAGAGCGTAAAGAGGTATATCAAATGTCGCAGTTTTGCAGCGATTTTCTCTTCATTCGAATTAATTTTCCACTCTCCTGATGAAACCTTTATAATCTTATGTACTGCATTTGTATTTCCCCATTGGAAATTGCGCTTCTGTGGAAGAGCTCCCCGTGTTCCACATTATCTTTTAATTTGTGCCTGTGCGAGGCTGCAGAACCAATGTGAAAAATTAAATGAACGTAAAGCCCTGTGCTGTAGTGTTTCTATTCTATCGATACGCTTCTATTATACTATTGAAATTTAAGGAAGTGTTAAATTTTTTATTGCAGTTCTGAAAATGGTTTCATGTTTTTATGAAACACTACACACGCTGAATAATTCCAGCAATACGTTTACTTTTACTTTGTTTTACGTACCTAAAGTAATAACAAAAAAATGTGTGACCAAAGGGGGGGATTGATCCCCTTGATCCCCCCCTTATCTACGCCACTGGGCTGGAGTCTAGGGCGGCAGACTTTAAATTTTGGGCAGACATTTTTTAATTTTCAGAATACTTACTTCCATATGTATTTGAATTCCGAATACATATTTTTCATATCGAGCAACTTATCGTGGTCGTAACGGTATCTGCAAAATTTGTTGACAATGATGAAATTTGAATTTATTAACCAACCACCTGACAGTGCGTTTCCCAATCAAATCAGTTAATGTTGCTGCTCATACTCGTATCGATGCTTTTCTCTTTTAAGGTCGACTCGCAGTTTTCAGTCATCTTGCTGGAAATAGATTGGAATCATCCACAGCAACATCAGCATCAACATTTCAATTTAGAATACACGCATTTGCCTTTGATGACCCAAATTGACAGCAGCAACAGAAAATATGCTGCTGTTGCTGCTGTCAATTTGTGGGTCATCAAAGGCAAATGCTTGTGTTCTAAATTGAAATGTTGATCGTGATGTTGCTGTTGATGCTGCTGTTGATGCGTATAATCTATTTCCAGCATCTGCCACAGTCAACGTAATTTTGCATAGAAGCTAACATATTGTCATTTAATTGATTGACTGAAAATCTGTCAACTTGTAAGGAAAATGACTTTGATTGATGATGAATCCACCTTTAAGAATACGTACACCAACCAACAATTAATATTGTAATGACTTTTTCCTGTGAAAAAGAAAATACCTCCAACGCTGCAACTTTGGGTACAATTTTTTTTTGTTATTTTACTGTAAGGCGACCAGACTCCACCAAACCCAATACACATACTTACAAAATTCGGTTTTCAGGCAAATTCTCAGCCATACTATCACCCTCCCTTTCACGCCTATTGCGAGGAAGAATAATATCTTGGGAAGGCAAGAATCGGTTGATACTGAACAGTGAGCCCTAAATGTACTCTTTAGTGGCCTAGATATGGGAGGGATCAAGGAGATTGATCCCCCAGGCCACACATATTTTTTTGCACTAAATTATAAAGATTTAGTTCTTTACTATTAATTTTATACATTTCACCTGGGATATTATTTGAATTTAATTATTAATTTAATTACCTAGTACATATCTTATTATATTTACGGCTTACCTGAAATTAAATAAAAGAAATATTTATGAATAAGTTTATTCAAATAAAAGAATATTTTATTAAGTAATAACTGTAATATGTAATTAATTTTTAAGTATGTACATAAATTTCACCTATGGTACACGAAACATTATACGACAATTTTACACTTTCCTGGTAGATGTAGGAGTATTGGACGCACTTTAAACAATTAAGATTGCCGGGTAGTGTTGTGATTGTCAGTTCAAGCGAATTTCTTTACCGAATTTAAGACGAGAGCTTATGTGGCTTGCAGTATTGCCAAATCTTTGTAATATGAATTCTCCATAACTACCATCCGGAAAATTATACCAAAAAATTCTGCACTTTTTTTTTTACAAAAGTGACCTTTACTGAAACCTTGCAGAAGGACATCCATAATTAGGTAATTTTGAATGCTTAAACTTTTACCCTATTCACCATAATCATACTGACTTCGGAAGAAATGAAAACCTACACATCGGTCGACTTCCCACATGGTCTTTTCCAAAATGAACCGCAAATTTAAATTCCTACAATTAATCTAATTACACAGTTTTCCAGCTCTGTACATTACATTCCGACTATATAATAGCAACTTTTTCTCTTCTCGCAATGGGGAAACTGAAGCTTAAAATGAACGAATAGAAAGTAATAGCCAAAGAAGACTTAAATCTAGCCATGTTTCATTTTCATAATAACATATGTAATATTCTCTGCTAATTGCAAAGAGGACAGAATGTTCTGTCCGCATGTATAGTTTGGCTTTACAGACGTAGAGCTAGAAGTATTTTAACACCATGCACAGCGGTACGTAGATTTTTATGGAAAAACTCACCATTTTCATGCCAACTCTTTTGTGAACAGTGAAGGTTCACTTTTTCACCTGCCTGCCGTAATATTTCTATTGCGTCCAACTTTATTCGCTGATATTGCACGGGCTTTCGTTTTATGCCGGTAAGTAACGAAAGTGAATCTGATGGTTTTACCAACCAACCATCAACGAACAGTCGGAAGCTGCACGCGTTCTTCGTGTGTAGGCTATTAAAAATGATGAGAAGACCTCTGTATTTAGTACGTGAAATTATTATTACTCATAGTAGCACTTTTCCGCTACTGTTGTGCCGAGAACGAAAGTACAAAAATCGTGGACGCAGAAAAAAAAACAGCTGTCACCTGGGAATTTTCTAATGACTGACTATGAAGCTGAAGTATAATGGGTTTAAATTATTGCTATTATAATTTGACGACCACGGCTGACTGATTATTATTGTTACATTGCTATTGTTGGACAGGTGTTAATCGTGGACAAATCGTTCTGTTCAACTTGTTGCAATTTATGAATTGCTACGATCGATGATGAGAATTTGACGTGGAATGGGTAACATTTATGTTATTTAATGCTCTAATTTATGGTTAACTTTCAGCCACAACGAAACACAATTTTTTAGAAATTTTTCGTTTTGAGTTTTAATTTAAATAGAGGAGGAATAGGATGTTACATATGTATATGATTCTTTAGTGTGTCGATTTAGTGATTAAGTAATTTTGTCGACTTCATTCAATTTTTTTTTGATAACTTGATTTAAGCCGAAAAACATTACAAAATCAACAAATTAAAGCATCACTCATAATATGTATCCTCTTTCCCATGTTGCCTCTATTTACCCAATATTGAAACTCAAAACGGAAAATTTATAAAAATTACATTCACTCTGAATAGGATCCACAGCATTTACTTATCGATTAAGTAAAAGGAAAATTAATTGCACCCAATCTACATAAAACGGGTTTAAAGTAACTGAAAAACAAATGCATTTTGTAATCGCAACCTCAACACTACAAACCCTAAATAACATTCACCTAACCATGCAAACCCATAATTACCTAATTAATATCCTTCTGAAAATAGCCCGCTGCCCAATACATCAACATGGGGGAGCTTCATTATCCAATTAATTGCAGCATTATTAAGTGCTATTATTTAACCTCACACAGTATCAAATCGATTCATCTTATCTGACACTTACATAATGAATTAAAGTGTTCAAATTATCTGCAATGCATATCTACCTATGTATACGAGTATACATAGGTATCTTTTCCTGCAAAAGGAAGGTTTTACCAAATTTTCACTTGCATTAATTGCAATTTGATACGAGTACTCAAGTCATTAGTTTTTAATAAAACAAAAACAGTTTCCAAATTTCGCTTGAAGAAAAGGTCACCGAACTGTGTGCAACACACGAATGCAAGAAAAGTCAAATCAGTAGAAAAAAACCTCATCTTTTCGATTGCATTAGAAAGTTACCTACTGAACTTATTTATCTGATTTTTGATGCTTTACTTTGATGTTACACTAATGTTTAATACACGCGAAATGACTGTCTCTGTCTCTGACGAGAAAAGATTTTCATTACGAAATTCGCGTTACTAATAGAGATACAATATGTATAATGAGAGATACAGGTAGAATCAAACAAACTGGTTTGATAGATTGAAACTTTGTATGGAAAGAGCTTGTAAAGATTGGTCCACCAACTACCAGTAAAAGCAAATAAAAGAAGCAACAGTTCATATTAAGAGACTGCAAAATATAAAACATTTTTCAAACTGCTGATGACCCGAAAATATCAAATGAGATTGTTGAAGAAAGACAAAACAAGATTATAGATCGACTACAACAAAAAGCTTGTATGTATCTACATATGTGTATTCCATATAAGCGCGATCGCCAGTCATGGAAAAAAGGAAAAATAGCCGCACATAATGTTAGCCAAATAAGAGATGACGTTGACCTCGTATCCATCAGTGGATCCAAGGAAAAAAACTTGGCAGTTTCTGTTGAAAGCTGGATCGATACAAAATGCCAAAGCAATAAACATGATGATGCCAGATGATGACCAATGATGGCTGGGTTTTGAGGCGCTAGTTATTGTTCTTTGGAACGTTCGAAAATGTTGTATGTATCTTCATACATATTTGCTTAGTAATGATGGCTAGAACGTAGAACCATGCGTGTTGTCATGGCATGACGTTTTTGGTGAACTAGATTTTTTTTTAGAATGTATCACACCTTAAAAATTGGATTAGATATGATTTTTATTGGGTGGCTGTATTTTTTTCGAGGGCAAAATAAGAAACGCTACGTTACACTTTATCTTTACTCTGGAAGGAAGTTGGACTCCAAGACAGTTTTTTTTAATGCAGTTTTTATGAAGTGAATAAGAGAAAATAGAGCATTTGAAAATTAATTAAACGGAAATGATTTGGTCGTTAACCTGTCTACCTGTCAGGTCCAGTTAGGTTGATTATAGTCATAGAACATACACTGAAAAAACAATATAGGTCGAAAATATAGCTACATTTCTACCTAATATGGCTAATAAAATGCAATTTCAGCAATGGGCGTAGCCAAGGTACAAATAAAACTTTTCCATTTCTAACTACACTCAGAAAAATGGACCCCGTAAACTTAAAAGTTTTTGTACCATTATTTTAATTAGACGGCAATTTACCAGATTTCTTCACAAAAGTAAACAGATGCAATAGTTAATATAACTGGAAGAATCCTATTGAGATATTTTGTATGGAATGAAATGTGTCCCGTAAATTCAATGGGACATCAGATTATATTTTAATTAGTTTGCCCCATTAAATTAACAAGATCTGATATGATTAACTAATAATAGGATGGATCCCATTTGTTTTATACATATAACGTCCTATTTAATTAATGGGATATGCCTTTTAATTGAATTTCAAGCATATAAACGTATTTTCCATGAGAACCAACATCATGCTCCGTAGCCGAGATCGTTCGGTTGCCTCCCCGTGACTTGGTATGTTTTAAAGAGTACTAGCCGATCGGATGTTCAATACTCGGCCTGGCCAAATATCGTGAATCTTAACAAAATCCACAATGACGTAGCGTGGATGGATTGACTAAAAATAATGGGACAAAATGATTGGTTTAATGGGATTTCCCATTGAAATTTTTCTGAGTGTATGTACAGTGAAAGCTCTCATAAGCGGATAGTCACGGTCGCCGTATTTTTGTCCGCTTAAGAGAGATGTCCGGTTATTGGATAGATTGAAAAAAATATTGTCGGATAAAAAAAAATAAGCAAAATTTGATTCATTTCTATTTTTATTAATTCAGTTGCTAACATGTTAACATTTTTGCATACATAATGTATTCGTTAATTTTTAAAAAGTTGATCATGTACTCGTATGTTATTTAAAAAAATCGGGGACAATAGTTTGGCGCAATTTTGCCATTTTTTCTCTATTAGACAGTTTTGGAAATTGGTCTTCAAATTTTTCAAATGGTCAAATGCAAAGTAATGTTACTTGATTTTTTTTTATGTTCCGTATTTGGCGTAAAGCTGCTTCAAAACAAATTATTCCATGAGCATCCGAAGCTCTTTATCTTCTCAAGCAACTTCTTCACTATTATCACATTCTTCGCTTAATTCCAATTCCGTTTATTGGAGATGTGTCGACGAAATGTTCCACAAACTACTGTCCGTATCCGTTCTATAGAGTGTCCGCTTATTAGAATGAAAGTTACACACAAATCACTGGAAAAACATATGTTCCAAATAATTTGTCCGTTTATTAGAGATATCCGCTTATCGGAGCTGTCCGCAAAGAGATCTTTCACTGTATACATTTTTTGAAGTGAAGTCCAGCTTAGATTTTTGATTATTTCTGCTTTATTTTTTAAATTCAACGTTTCGCCCATTGCGGGCATCCTCACGTTGCTTTGGCGGGAGGTCGACGACGTAAAGGAAATAGTTCCGCAATTGGCGAAACGTTAAACTGAAAAAAAAATATAGAAGAAATTACAAAAAACAATTTCTAGTCCTGAGATTGCAGTCTCGAAAATCAAAATATTCTACATTTTCATGCCTTTGCTATCCGAGTCTGGGAATTCATGTGTGAGTGTCATTGATAGATAACATAATCAGATCCTGCAATCTCTCGTTTCATCTAATCTTTCAAATTTGGAATCTTTCCCTTAAAGAAATCCTAAGGATTCGTGTCAGTGAGGACCCTCCCTATTTTCTGATTTTGGTCATTTCATCGCTTAAATGTAACATTTATAATATTTTTGTTGAACGGAATGTTTAACTGTTAGAAAAAAGGCATCTATCACAGATGTGTCTCTGCTCAGAAATTTGACCCTTTCTAGCACTAAGTATAGACGAGCCACGGGTTCAAAAATAATTCTTAGGTAAGGTGGGAGTAAGATGTAATCAGGAATAAAAATGAAAATACGGGTAAGTGTCACTTATCGTTAAAAGGCGAACAAGATCATTCTCAACGGTATTTCTTTAAAATTCGAATGTAAAATTTCCCAAACGATATTTTTGCGATCAACAATTTAAATGTGACGGAAAATCTCAATTGTTGTTGTAGATTTAAATTATATGCTCCTTGTGAAAGTCATAATTTTTGTGGGCAGGTCCAGGTTTTTGTTGAAGAACCATTTTTTAAGTTAGTGTTTGTATGGCAGCCCCATGACCACATATTCCGATAACAGCGTCTACCTTCGTCATACTGATCATTTATACATGTTTTATGTGGTCGGAGATGCTTCGTTTAATCCGTTAAAAACTTCGCGACAAAGCTAATATACCCTTTCACGCATAGAGCGAAGGGTATAAAAATGGTTCCAAATAAAATACCACAGTACAACGTCCTCCGGTCAATTAACCGCTTCTGAAAGGATTTTAGATATTAAGTATCTCTATAATGGTACACTTAACGAACAGCAGAGTCAGTAACGAAATTGAAGCCAAATCATATCAAATGAATGCGTCCCCCTTGAATTAAGAGGACCAACGCATACCGTTGGTCAAACGTGTAAACGAACAAATTTTTATGAATATCTCTATATAGGGTTTTCGGAAACTATCGTATATACGCACCGGAAGATGATTCCGAATTACGGTTTCCAGCAAAACAAATGCATATGGGACCTTAATTTTGGTTGAAATTCAGTCAAATTCATCCTAATATTCTGCAATTTGGTAAAATTTATGCATATAATGCCGAATTCGAGTAAGAATTGCACCTGTTTTTTTTTTTGCACTTTAGGCATTATAACTGTTAGCAATAGAAGAGCTAGAATAAAATGAAAGAAAGAAATAGCTAATTATGAGACTAGGCGCCAACTTTTAAAAGTATCGTACAAACATCTCCCTTTTTTATGTCAATGACAAGGCTTTAGGGGATAACCCTTTAATGCAAGCATAGCCTTGGCGGAAGGGAAATTAGAGTAAGGGATCGAGAGACGGACAACACAAAAATCCATGATCACAGTGGGATTTGAAACCACGATCCGGCAACTCATAGAGATAGAGTGACATCTCTACCACTGAGCCACCGAATGCCCCAACTTTGGTAGAAGTTGGAGAAAATTGAGATGGAAAAATACCTAATATGTTTTTGGTTCAAATCAAAAATAGTTGACCGAGCTCTATCCAGTTAAAACTGAGGCTATCGATTTTGAAAATATGTTTCCAGAGGTGCAGATAAGATTCTGAAATGGTGTCGAAATATTCTTATTGAGTGCATTCACCCACGAGTGAGCAGACCCGAATTTTGCAGCGAATTCTACATACTTACGTTTTCCTCCACTAGAAGGCACATGCAAATGAGCGGCGAAGGTAGTGTGTGAATGCAATGTAACACTAATGTCAAACGCCATTCATTATTATGACAAAAACGATAAAAAAAGTGTAGATGAGCATTATCTGCCTTACATTATTTCAACAATATATTTCTTCACAATTTTCAAATGAGTTTTCCCGCCATCTACTCCGATATATGGCAACTTCGTAAGCAACTTTTGTCAACTTAGTCTAAGAAAATTGGACCAAAATATGGCCATCGAACGGCAAAAATCCTACATCGGAATTTTTTTGGATTATGGTTGGGGATAGTCCCGAGATGATGGCATAAAAAGTCCCAACCGATCGGGGGTCTGCAACCTTAAAAAAGGGGGAAAAGGGGGAATTTTTTAGTTTTTTGCGATTATTTCAAAAACGGCAAGAGATACACAAAAATGATCTGAGCACGAAAAATACAACATAAAATTACCTTTCCAGTGATATAAACACTTTAGAGTTTAATTAAATATTTCGGCGCTAGCCTTACAAAATAAATTAGAATATTTTCATTTTAGACCTTTGTTAAAAGCTCCATGACTTTTGAAAGAATGCTAGTTCAGCCGTAGTGTATATGGATAAATATTCACAATAAGTCAGTGGCGGCTCCTCAGATGAGGCAACTGAGGCGGCGCCTCACCTTCATTTACGTCGATTTATACATTTTAATTTATCACAAAACAATTCATCAAATATGATAAAAAGCCCTAAAGATATCTTTAAACTCACTTACAAGTTCCTTTACACAATCACCAAATCCCTAAAATAATTTTTGTACACCAATTCATACAAGTGAGGCGATAATTTTTGCGCCGCACAATCTCGAACAACAGCTCAACGCGTATCAATAAATTCACCCGATTCTCTATGGGAAAATATACGGGAAAAAAGATGCTAGTGAGGCGAAACAGAAATCGCCTCAGCGTGTGTATCTGAATCGAAATAGTGTGACGGTTTGTTCTCGCTTTGTTGTACGCTTTGCGCATTGAAATGTAGCTCTGCAAAATGAAGTTGAGATAAGAACTTACTGGGAATAATTTCGGTTTTCTATTGTATTTTGGGTGAAATAGAAGAAGGAAAATATTAGATGATGTTGCTTCTTGCATATGATTTTAAAAAGGCAAAATCGATAGTTGTGTGGTTTTTGTCACTGTTCAGTATTTCATTATAATATTTTGACGCCCAAACTTTTCAAATTGATTTTGAATGATTTTTGATTTATGCCGAAATGCCAAATATTTAAATATTTTTTATGGGATATTATGATGCGTTGAATAAAGTTGTAATTGCAAAAGTATCCTCTATCAATGGATGGGGTTCCAAAAAGGAACAGTTGCGTATGTTCCGCAAACATGTTTGCCATTCTGATCCCCTAACTGCCATTTTGCAGATCAGAAATAATTTCCTTTTCCTTTGTCTGCCTTTGTGAAATATGTTAACTAAAATAACTGGAGATGGTTTCAGATCCGCAAAATGGCAGTTAGGGGAGCAGAATAGCAAATACGTTTGCGGAACATACGCAACTGCTCCGTTTTGGAACCCCATCCAATGTAATAACCCCCTTCCAATATGTTTTTGTTTTTTCGCCTCACCTTTTTCCATAGGCACGAGCCGCCACTGCAATAAGTTCAAGATCATTTTAAGGTAAACATTGAGTCGGTCCGGTAAGGACCCCCATTGTCCTCCCATTTAAACTTCTCAAAACGGCATGTCCATAACTCTCCCCAAAATTAGAGCAGAGTGCTAAATTTAAGTTTGTTGCGATTGGAGGTCATAGTCACCACACCCACCAAAAATCAGCTCATTCGGATAAAAACTAAGGGTACCTTCCAAACAAAGTGACCCAAGACAACTTTGTTCTACATCTACAGTTTATAAAATGAGTAGTACGTAGAACAAACTCCTGATGGATCACTTTGTATGGGAGATACCCTTAGTTTTTATCCGAATGAGCTGATTTTAGGTGGGTGGGGTGACTATGATCTCCAATCGCAACAAACCAAAATTTAGAACTCTGCTCCAATTTTGGGGGGAGTTATGGATGTACCATTTTGAAAAATTTAAATGGAGGGATAATGGGGGTCCTTGACCGGAGCGACTCAATGTTTACCTTAAAATGATCTGGAACTTACTGTGAATTCTTCTTCTTCATTACCGTAACTCCTAGTGGAGCATGTCATCAACGTTACAGAGACAACTGAATTCGGAGTGTGATACAGTTGTCAGCCATACCACTTCTTAGTCGCATTGTTAGTTTATTATTCTACGATAAGAATATTTCTTATCATCTTCTTCTGAATAATAAACTTGCGACGAGTCGCGCCGAGTTTGGAAACTCATTTCTCTATGAGTGTCTATTTCACAGAGTGGCGACCGAACGATCACGGCCACAGAGCACGACTGTGAAAGTATTCATACAAAATTTTACGGCTGAACTAGCATTTTTTTTAAAAATTATGGAGCTTTTAAAAAAGGTCTAAAATGAAAATATTCTAATTTATGTTCTAGTCTAACGCCGAAATATTCAATTAAACTCTAATGTGTTTAATATCATTGCAAAGATAATTTTATGCAGTTTTTTCGTCCTCAGACTATTTTTCTGTATCTCTTACCGTTTTTGAAATAATTGCAAAAAACCGAAAAAATGACCCCCTTTCCTCCCTTTTTTAAGGTTGCGGACCCCCGATCGGTTGGGACTTTTAATGCCATAATCTGGGGACCATGCCCAACCATAATCCAAAAAAATTTCCGATGTAGGATTTTTGCCGACAAAATATGCCATTTTTCTGAGACTAAACCGCGTAGACTTGATAGTTCTAATGAAGGTTATTAGAACTATCAAGTCTACAGTTGACAAAAGTTGCTTAATGTGGCCTATTCAGCGGTACGTTAATTTTTGAAAATATTAAAACAAATTCTCCATAGCTTGGAATATTTTTGAAAGTAATATTTCTATGTATTTAATTGAAACCTGGAAAACATCGCTTCATGTGAATTCTTATGAAGTTTCAGAAACTGACCGAATATTGGATGAAGTTTTTTGAGATAACGGTAAAACTTTTACCAATTTTTCGAACAGTTTTTTTTGCTCACTGGTGGACGACTAGATGTGTGCAATTGTTCAAATGGGCTTCAAAAATCATAGTCTTGTATTTAGGCTAGACATGGGCCTAGGCAGCGGGCCAAGGACCACAGTATTTTGTTTTTCTTGCTGCTGTAGTACATAAAAATCTCTGAGTTTCTGCACAACGATGTTGGAGAGCGTAGATATGCGTAAGTTTGACTCTTAGCATGGCGCGAAAACAATTTCGTGAAGAAGGTATTATCAGCTGGGTCTGGTCTTAATACACAGTCTTTTTTTTCAAATCGAAGGATTTTAGTTCTGGATATCCGGAGACAAGGAAACTAAGATATTGTCAACCGCACAATGCTGCTGAGAAAGCTATTTCGAAGACTGAAAGTCAAAAGTAAAAAGGAATCGGTGTAAACGGCTACACACCTGCAATTGTCTTTAATCGTTGAAAAGTAACAAATGTCATTCTCGATTGTCATTTCTTAAGATTTTGGCCTTACAATTTTATCACTTTTCTGACATTATTTTCTACGAGTATGGTGTCGAGATTTTTTTTTAGATCTTATAGGAGTATTGTAAGATTTGTATTCTGTAACTGTACGTAATCTTCATTTTTGAAGCTAACAACTAAATGCGTTCAATGACTTAAATTTATCTTATGGCTTCCTATTGCATAATTGTCGCGTTAACCCAAGACAGTTCGATGTCACCACTTCATCATGTATTCACTTTCCACAAGTCACTTATCTGATGTTTTCTGAAACCGTTCTCTATGAAAATCTCGTTTTACTCTACCGTCATCCAAGTGATACACTCAAGCCGGTAAACATATTTGCATTACATGCAAATCCATGAAGTGCAATATCTCATTTCATCAATGTTGTGATGTCTGTAATCTTGCATCTTACTATCACACTACATCATGTAAGCTGTACATTGTCTGCTAAAACCTGCTAAAACCTATAGAGTAAAGAGTTAGTGGGATAGGATCATCGAAAACCGTGACCACCTTTTTATAACGGCTGGGCTATTGGATTGCAGCAGCCGTGTCGCGAAACGCGAATAATCGCGTCATTGTACCATGGTAAATTGTCTTGAAAATGTTCCAAGAGTTTCCACAATTCCACAAATGTTTGGTATAATAATACCGAAAACAAAATGACAAGGAGACACGAACAAACTAAACTTTGATATGAATGTTTCGCAAGAAGAGCATATTTTTTTTGTTGCCTCTGAATACAACCCAGATCGTGCTATAGCGAGCAATTCAGTAATTTAAGTAGTTGGACACTTACTTTGCGCACTACTTCTTGGTCAACCATACCGCATATTGGTTTCAACAACGCAAAGTAGACTTAAGGTGGCGTCAACAACAATTGATTGCATTTAGGCAGAACCATGTTTTGTTGCAATCGTGTTGGATTTGATACTTTTCAATTTAGAAAGGGAATGGGGCGTGTTTCTAAGTGGTTTCTTTTGTTTTGTTTCATGGAGTGTTATTAGTTCAAGACAATCTGCATATTTGTCCATAAGAGTTCAGTGGTTGAGTTCATGGTGAGGTGATGTAAATGTGACCGGTGGCTGTAGCTTAGTGGGTCGATAGAGCGGAACTTAAAAGAAATGGCAAATTCGTGGTAATTGATAAGCATAAGCAGCATAATAGACGAAATTGATATAATCATTTTAATTTCTAGTGGAATATTTCAAGAAATTGTGGCCTATGCAACTTTGTTTGCATTATCTTAAAAGCTCGATTTTGATTATGATTTTGATTACATTCCCATTGTTGCATGGTCAATGATGTTACGGATACCACCAGGTGTAACCAAAACGGATCTCATCAAAAATATAAACATCCAAGGCAGCCTGACTATAGTAAAGGCCAATCTACTACATAGTGATGGTGTAGTAGGGGAAAGTTGGAAGAAGATTATTGCATGACCAAAATAATGAAAAATTTCATGGTGAATGTAAAAAAAATTCAATTTGCTTAAAATTCATTAAACTAACATTAACAAATCGACATACAAAATTATTTTCAATGTCAAGCAAGGCTTTTTTTTTTAAACAAATCTTTGTTTTAAAAATCTGTTAAAAACTTTAAAATGATGCTGAAATTCTTCTAAAAAAAATTCTGTTTGAATTTGTTCGTGTGTTTGTGTACATACCATTTTTGATGGAATTTAAATTTGTTTAATTTGTAGAACATTATGTCTCATTTACTAATTAGCTGTCACTTTTACAAGTAGGAGAGTTGCTTAAATTAATTCCACATGTCTCATTTGTATTCATCTCGTCTCATTTAAATGTTGTCAAACACGAAACTATCAATCACCTAAGTTTAAACACAGAATAGTGTTCATATGCCTTCTTCAGAAATCCACCCTGTCATATTCCTAATCGTCTGCTGAGACCATTGAGGAAAAAATGCATTACCTATACATAAATTATTTTTAAACGACCGACCGTCTGCAATTAAGTTCAAATATAGTGACATTACCATTTTGCTGGTTGTGTCTTCTACCGGCATGGTAAGCGCCAGCAGTTTGAGGTAGCGTTTACAGCTGATTAATATTCACGTCGCGTATTTCAAATGCATGCTACTGGTAGAAAATCAAGCTTTATAGCGCTTCAGCTTGTCCAATATTAGCTAGACAAGTCGGTATTCAAAAGGTACCTAAATCGGTTTAAACTTCTTACGACTGTTTAACTAGCAAGTCGCGTATACAGTTTGTGTATTGTATAGGTAAGGTACTCACCGAACTTCGACTTTGAGCACATCATTATACTCCATACAAAACACGCCTGATGGTAAAAATTCGATAAATGTAGAAAAGAGCATTTTTATTTGTTTGATTTTATTCGTTTCCCAGATACATGACTAAACCGTCTTGTATAATACTCACGTTAACCCATTAACGACGAGACCCTAAAATCTTACCGATGTAGCTGAAATTTTCCACGTCGGCTAAAAATGGCTAAAAACACATTTTGTAGAAAATTTTTTTTTCGCCGGATGCCGGGTTCAGGCTCTCGGCACTGTTACATATATGTAACATCAGACACTCGAGGTACTCGAGGGTGTTACATATATGTAACATCAGGCATGATACGGGGAAAGTGTATTCAAAGTATATTTTTGATTTTTTTTCCAAAAAGAAAACATTTTAGTAATTTTTTTTAGTAAAGCGAAAAATATATGAAAGCCGATATTTTACATGTAGTTTGGAATGTAGGTAAGGCATGAATAACGTAGAAATAATAAGAAAAGTGTGCGAAAAATGAACAGACTTACAAAAATATTATGTCAAATATTGTATTATTTTATTTTATTATATATGTGTTTTTGCAGGTGGAGTTGTTGTTGTTTTATTGATAAGTTTTTTGAACACCCACAGAACTAATAGATTTTACAGTTTGTGAATGGGGAAAAAGAACTAGAACTACAGTTGTTACCAATGCCAATACATATTAGCAGAATTAAATAGAATAACTAATTCTTGGCCTCTTGAAAAGAAAGCCTTGACTCCTTGCTTCGGATACCCTTGAATCCGGCTATCATTTTAATCCATATAGGACAACTATTGTATCCATATTCCGGATTTCTAGAGCAATTCTAATTCCGACTCTCAATTTTTTGGTATGTTATGCCAAATATGGCCGCTCAATTTGCCAGTCAAGAAAACACAAGGGTCTAGAAAATCATGTGACATGACTAATTTTAAGGAAAACCTAAATAATAGGAATTTTTTCTTTTAAATTTTAACATTTATAAGGACTATTTATGCTATTTTCCTAGATAAAAATGTCTTGTTAAAATCCGGAACTTTCGTTAATCCGGATTTTTTGGGAATCCGGACTTCTTTTTTTTTATAATTAATCCGGACTACCGCGGCAAGAGTGTAAAAATTCCATAAAATAAAAAAAACACTAAAAAAGTACATACTCATACACCTCGTATACGAGGCGTGCATTTTCCCCATATCAGGACGGATGTTACATATATGTAACAGTGTTATAAAAGTACTTATAAAACGTAAACTACGGACAATATTTATTTCATTTATTTTTTGTATTATTTCGAAAAGACCATGTAATAACATACTATTAATTTTTCCCCAATTTCTTTCATACAATTAAACATATAAATAAAATTCCTCTACTACTTTTGCCATCCTGACGATTTTCGTCAACATCAAAAAAACCATCAGAAATAAACCTCTATAACTTCCACAATAGTAAATCAAATTAAGCTAAATTGATTTCCACGCATTGCTAATAGTGTCCAGTACAGGATAAAACACTTTTTAGTTCCGAGTTGATATCCTATTCCTTTAGCAGCCGTTTGAAGCGAAGGATGTCTTACTGTTACATATATGTAACATCAGGCATTAATGGGTTAATTGCCATGTAGTCTACGAGTAGTTTACGAGAAGCTGCAGCTTTTTCTTTGCAAAAACACTCATATCATACCAACCCATCACTTTCAATACGATACGAAAGTCGGTCGGTGTACTGTCTAAAACATGATGCTGAAATGTTTTTTTTTTTCATACATAAAGTCCTGCGATTAGCTTCGGGTTTTCTGCTGAGACTATCATAATTCAAAACACGATACTCGTGATACTCAAAAACTCCAAACATTCTTTCTTCCTTTCCTTACTTTCCTAGCGGATAAATCGATCAAATGAAAACGAAATCCATACATATCGGTTTGTTTGGATGAAAGCATCGATTCGAACGTGAAATACCTGTGTACAGTGTACAGTATACCTAGAAATGGCAGGAGAAAGACGTGTAGCCAAGAGTACCTTTTTGCAGGATTAATTTTTTTCTGTTAGAGAGAAGACGATAACAGTGAGTATTGATGTTGTTGCCTGGGGAAACCAATAAAATTTTCAGATTGGGTATTTCGGATACGAACGAGAGATGGGGGAGACGAAGACCTTACACAATTTTCGGTGCATACTTGTAGGAAGATTTGTTCAAGTCAAGTGGTACAACTGTTGAATCGCAACAGGAAAGCAATTATTTTTATACAACTATATATGCATGCATATAAGCGAAAGGAGAGCAAAGCTTTGAGGTAAGCGTTTTGTTTACAACATTTTAGCTTTTACGATTGTCGTAAAACATTATAATATCCATAACATTCTCTTTGGCCACAATTAAACAAAAGTTTAAGAGTTTAAGTTAAGTTATTATTATTTATTTATTTATCAAACTGCGCGACAGCTCACAGTGCCGTCGAGCCTTTGTCACATGTATCAAACTGAGAAGCCCCTTGGTATACCTTTTAATTTTATACGGCATTCCACAGCTAAAATTTGAAGATTTTCGCGATATAATAGGTAGGTTTTTTGGTTATCCCGTGTAGGTTTGGGTAACGAAACTTCATATAGAAAAATGACAGGTGGGTCAGCTTACATTTTTTTATATGGAGTTTCGTTACCCAAACCTACATGGGATAACCAAAAAACACGTCTATTATTGAAAGATAGCTATACCCACCTTTTTAGGGAACCCTTCAGTCAAACGTACTCAACTCTCCACGGATATCTCACAATTAGGCATTGATCTAAATTTCAGAGCGTTGGCTGTCGAAAGTTAATGCCGAAATCAAATATAAAGTGTATTGTGTCATCTGTATTGTAAGTAGGGATCCCTTGGTCTGATTAGGCCCATTTCCAATACCTGCTAAAATGTTATAAATATAATAATTGTCATCCGACCAGAATTTCACAACCGCTAGTTTCATATTTCAGGAGCTATCAGGCACATAGACAGAGAGACATGACTTTTTTTCAGGAACTGTTCCATATCATTTATTATAAATATGCCCTGCCTGCGGTGGCTATTTCGGTGGGGTGTTACATACAATAGCGGTGTAGGAAAAGCAATATTATGTACCCTCCTCTACCAGACATTATTATTCGAACCGGAAATGAACAATGGTGCATCTTTGAAAGAGAAAGGCGCAAATGTCATTATTGTTAGGTAGACGAATGTCATATTAATTTTTGCAGAATCAGCCTCCACCAAGGAAATTAAAATGTTTGGAAACCTCAGGACCAAGAGTGTTGAGTGTCGTGATAAATCTGACATTTTAATAGATAAAGAACAATCAGTTTAAATAAAATTGCGCGGTTTTAAGTTTTTGCAGCATATTGAGGATAGAAATTTCGCAGAGCTGTATCCAGTCTTTTTTAAGAGTAGCATTTTAAAATTTATCAAAAATCAATGTAACAATGCTGTCCATGCAGAAACAAAAAAATTTCATTAACAAAAAAAACTAGCTTTTTGAAAAATTGCTGTGACGTGACGTGCCGCTCCAGAGTCCTGGCTAGAAATACAGGGAAGGTTAAGAGTGCCCATAGACTCAGCGATTAATTGAACAATCAAAGTTCACTTGTGTGGAGAAAGCACATTTTCTGCAGAAAAAGCTAATTTTTTCTTGCGAATTCGCAAGAAATGAGCTTTTATTGTTCAATAAATCGCTGAGTCTATGGGCACTCTAAAGTGCTGTAAGATGAAACAACTCCCTCACTCGAGACTATATTTGAAAAAAACCCGTGATACCAGTTGATTATGCTTAGCGAAAGTTTCCGAAATGTTAAAGGTAGATTAATTAATTAACCCATGTAAGTATTTATTAACATTTTGAATCAAGGCGATTTTCGTTACATTTTAGTGATAGTTTCTCTACTTATGTAATATACAATATCATTATGCATATTTCTCAAAATATTTATTTTTTTATTTTTATACATATTACGGATAAAATGATTCTAATTACGAAAAAAAAATTAAAATTTTTTTATAATTTTAATTTCAAAATATCGGAAAACGATTTTTTCCTAATTTTAATTTGCCAAAAATGTTATATACCATTTTCATGACAAATTTACCCTTCTCTCGAAATAAATGAAATTAGCGTTTTGGCAAATGAAATTAGCGCGTTAAAAACTCTAATCAAATATTTAGCAAATGAAATTAACGTTATTTCGATCATTTTTCAGTTTCTCTTAATTATTTAAAAAACTGTAAGAATCACAGCAAAATGGTTCGAGGACACACAAAGCTACACAAAATTACGTTTGCAGCGACTTATAATTTACTTATTTTGGTAAATTATCCCCTAGAACAAAAAATAAAATGGGTTAATTTCCTTTTTTAGACATTTACATTTCTTTTTTCCATAACTCCGAAAGAAATGCTAGTTGAGGTTAATTTAGGGAAATATTCTTAATAAAATGAAATTGACTTTTGTCCAAAATTGAGTTGCTCCGACCAATGACACGCTTGATTCGCCTATTATAACTTTTTAAGCCGACACGTCCATAGCTCCTCCCCGGCGGGAGGGAGGGGGTAAATTTTGGCTGTCAAGACGTCAACACAGAGTCCCTTTATACTCTCCACCAAAAACTAATTCAATGTATCCTATTTTTTGAATTTTTTCCTCTAATGCCCCACTGTGCAGCGCCCGCTCTAGCACTTAGGCCGCCACGGGCAAGAGGACAATTTGCCGCGCCACAGTGGAGCGACTAAAACAATTATTCGACATCGCCATATAAACTAAATTCAAATATTGTAGGTTTGACTAATATGAATTTACACTATAAAGTGTAAGCTATCGAAACCCATTGTCTATATTTTTTTAGTTGTAACGGTATTGGTTGTATAGGCAGGTTTGTTCAATAAAAAATGCATTTTTCGCATATGGCATCAACATTTTAAGTACCCGTACCAACCACCTTCACCTAATAAAATGGCATATAAATATACTTAACAAGTAAAAAAGAACATAACGGTAAATTTGAAAGATACTAGCACAAAAATCTGATATTTTTGTTATTTCATGAAAAACAAAAAATAGCCGCAGTTGACCGGGAAATGAATTCAACCATGTTATTCTGCAATCATTGAAGTGAATAAAAACGCAGAGTTTGGCTGCGACCCCGGTCACAATAGCTATTTTCATCGACTAACCTCTCTTTTTCATGTTTGGGGCAAATCGGAGCAACAAGTCCCGCACCTACTCTACAAATTGTAGATAGGAAACATATTAAATCAGTGATAACTCTTGGCTGAATTAAGTTAATTCGCTTAAATTATGCTAATAAGTTTTTAATGGAATATTCTTCGACAGGACTAAATATTGGTTTGATTAACCCATTAATGCCTGATGTTACATATATGTAACAGTAAGACATCCTTCGTTTCAAACGGCTGCTAAAGGAATAGGATATCAATTCGGCACTAAAAAGTGTTTTATCCTGTACTGGACACTATTAGCAATGCGTAGAAATCAATTTAGCTAAATTTGATTCACTATTGTGGAAGTTATAGAGGTTTCTTTCTGATGGTTTTTTCGATGTTGACGAAAATCGTCACGATGGCAAAAGTAGTAGAGGAATTTTATTTTTATATTTAATTGTATGAAAAAAATTGGGAAAAAAATAATCGTATGTCATTACATGGTCTTTTTGAAACAATACAAAAAATAAATGAAATAAATATTGTCCGTAGTTTACGTTTTATAAGTACTTTTATAACACTGTTACATATATGTAACATCCGTCCTGATATGGGGAAAGTGCACTCTTCGTATACGAGGTGTATGAGTATGTACTTTTTTAGTGTTTTTTTTATTTGATGCATTTTTTACATTATTGACGCGATAGTCCGGATAAATTATAAGAAAAAGAAGTCCGGATTCTCAAAAAATCCGGATTAACGAAAATTCCGGATTTTAACAAGACATTTTTATCTAGGAAAATAGCATAAATAGTCTTCATAAATGTTAAAATTTGAAAGAAAAAAAATGCTATTATTTAGGTATTTCCTTAAAATTAGTCGTGTCACATGATTTTCTAGACCCTTGTGTCTTCTTGACTGGCAAATTGAGCGGCCATATTTGACATAACATACCAAAAATATTAAGAGTCGGAATTAGAATTGCTCTAGAAATCCGGAATATGGATACAATAGTTGTCCTATTTGGATTAAAATGATAGCCGGTATCCGAAGCAAGGAGTCAAGGCTTTACTTTCATGAGGCCAAGGATTAGTTATTCTATGTAATTCTGCTAATATGATATTTAAAAGGATATATTTTTAGCTACGAAAGAAGAAATGGTTTCTAACGTAAGCCAAATTATAAACAAGGAGGAATTATAGGCTGTATTTAGTCCTTTTTAGACAAATTGGGCGAATGGACAAATTGACAAAAAAATTTAAACAATAATTTTATAATTTACTGGCAAATCTTCCATAATCCTCAAAATCTGTATTTTTAACTACTGTAGTTCTATAAACTTTTTTCCTATTCACAAACTGTCAAATCTATTAGTTCTGTGGGTGTTCAAGAAACTTCTCAATAAAACAACAACAACTCCCCATGCAAAAACACATATATAATAAAATAAAATAATACAATATTTGACATCATATTTTTGTAAGGCTGCTCAATTTTCGCACACATTTCGTATTATTTCTACGTTATTGTTGCCTTATCTACATTTAAAACTTCATGTAAAATATCGGCTTTCATCTATTTTTCGCTTTATTAAAAAAAAATTACTAAAATGTTTTCTTTTTGAAGAAAAATTTAAAAATATACCTTGAACACACTTTCCCCGTATCATGCCTGATGTTACATATATGTAACACCCTCGAGTACCTCGAGTGCCTGATGTTACATATATGTAACAGTGCCAGGAGCCTGAACCCGGCATCCGGGGAAAAAAATTTTTTCTACAAAATGTGTTTTTAGTCATTTTAAGCCGACGTGGAAAATTTCAGCTCAATCGGTAAGATTTTAGGGTCTCGTCGTTAATGGGTTAAATTAAAAATTCCACCACTTCCCTTATAAAAGATCTTACTGTACCTTGAAAAGGATTTTAATTGCTCGTAACGCGCGAACGGAAAAGTCGTTTGTTCTGATGTTTCCATATTTTTGATAATTTGTTACAAGCTTTTAATAAACTTACATAAAAGAGCAGAGCTTTTGTGAATTTTTCAGATTTATCCGGTCAAAGAATTGCTATGATATTAGCGCTTGCATTTTTTATGTAAAATGAATTATGAGACTTTTCAAAGTTTAAATTACTATATTTTCGAAATAACAGTGAGTTTTTTAACGGGGAGAAAGGTAAAATTATATCAAAAATATATATTTTTATAACCCTAACCCAAATAATAAAATGCACAAAGCAGGACGAAATAAATTTGTTTCGGTTTTATTTGGTAACTTTAGCTTTCCTAAAAAATTCATAAATAATGGTGCAGTTTTGTAACGGTAAATGAGAAACTATTATGGTCATATCATATATTTCTCTAAATAAGCCGTACCAACTATTGATATCATTTGCAGCATCAGGAAGAAAAAATGGCACATTATCTATACTATGGGACTGGTAAAAGTATCCTTAAAACGGCTATATATTCTTTCGGAAAGGGCATATTTAGAAATGGAGTACACCATTCAATTCAGCAGACAAATTCAATTGATAGTAATAGTAAATCAATTATTTCGCCCCATTGTGCGCCCCTTAGGTGCTATAGTAGGCAGCTGTAAAAGCGAGAAGCTCCGAAACGATTTTAATGTTGGAACCGACTGCCGGCCGTATAAAAATGCGCAAAGACAACAATAAAACGAGACCGAGGCTAATTTCGGGCGCGGCCGAAATTTGGATACCCTTCGCTCCCCTCGATCTAAAAGTTTTTTTGGGCTTACCTATGACTAGTGTTCAGTCCTCCCCGCTTCCATGCTTTTGAATTTTCTCATAAGTGCCGTGGCGAAGATTTATTGGGCGAAGCGGGACATGGGTTTCTTATAAGAACCAAAAAGAGGGGGAAGGGGGTTGTAGGACATCCCTACGGCCTTCTCATAAATTTTTACGTATGTTTGTGGCATAAATTAAAACATATTTGGTTCAGATTGGTGGACAAATCAAAAAGGTTTTCTTCGAAGAACCTAATTTGGGGGTTGGGTTTATATGCCAGCCCCATGACCCCATGATCCGATATAATTCATTTTTGTATATGTATTGTACTATCACTTAAAATACATTTCCATGAGGTTTACTCGTAATTTGTGTCCAAATAAAAAAGTATTTTTTAGAAGAACCTAATTTTGGGGGTCAAATTTGTAGGGTAGCCCCACGACCCCATAGTCCGATTTCACGTTTGTTATGTGGCATCAATAGAAATATAATTTTCTGAGGTTTCATTCAAATTGGTGTGCAAATAAAAACGTTTTTCTTAGAAAAATTTGATTTAGGGGGATAGGTTTGTATGGTAGCCCCACGACCACATGGTTCGACTCCATCTATTTATACATATGTTTTGTGTCATCAATAGAAACACATTTGTGTGAAGTTTGGTTGAAATTGGTGTATAAATAAAAAAAATTCTTAGAAGAACTTAATTTGGGGGGCTAGGTTTCTATGACAGCCCCATGACCCCATGATGCGATTTGGTCCATTTTTACATATGTTTTGTGGTATAACTAGAAACACATTTGTGCGAAATTTGATTGAAATCGAAGAGCAAATAAAAAAGTTTTTGTAAGAAGAACATAATTTGGGGGACTAGGTGTGTATGGCAGCCCCACAACCCCATTGTCCGATTTGCTCGATTTTTACATATCTTGTGTGTTCCCAATTAAAACACATTTGTGTGAAACTTGATTGAAATTGGTGCATAAATAAAAAAGTTTTTCTAAGAAGAACCTGAATTTGGGGGGTAGGTTTGTATGGCAGCCCCACGACCCCCTTGTCGGATTGTAACGATTCAAACATACAAACTGCCTGCAACAAAAAGAAGCATGTGTGCAAAATTTCAGCTCCATAGCTCTTAAACTGGCCGAGCAAAACGCGTCGCAACAGACAGACAGACAGACAGACGGACAGACGGACATCGTCCAATCGACTCAGCTCGTCACGCTGATCATATATATACATATTTTATATGGTCGGAGATGCTTCCTTCAATGCGTTACAAACTTCATGACAAAGTTAATATACCCTTTACGCTTAATAAGCGAAGGGTATAAAAATTCATGGTCACAGTGGGACTCGAACTAAGGCTTTACTAATTCAGAGAATCGAATATCTGCCCGCACTGAGGTACTGAAGTCCCACCAGTGAGCATGTAGTAGAAATCTATTCATTCAGACTCTGAAGCGTAATTCATCACCGTTCAGTTTGTTTGAGATTCTTAAATAAAAGCTTAGTATTGAATTCCAGGGGAAAAATATTTTTTTGCCGTCCTAAAAAAAATATTCATATTGCATATGTCATATGTGAAACTGCCGCTTTAAAGCCAAATTTCTCACTAAAATACATTTTAGAAAACTCCGCTCTAGAGCCAAAGATTGTTGCTCGTTTTCATTACTAATCTTTGGGAGTCGTTTTCAATAACTTCCTTACACGTTAAGCAACAGTTAAATTTCAATTAACCGGATCTCTTCGCGGAAGGATTTCCTTTGCGGTTATATCGAAAATTATTAGATAATAAGATCAGAGTAATTTGAATTGCGTTATTAGCATGTCCGGAACCACATTAAGGAGGACTTCTATCGCTCTGCCCGTGGCTTCATCATACTTATCTTGTTGAAACCCAAGCCCCCTTGTTTTAAATTTGTCCTCTCAATGGTTGATGAATCAATGCAATTGGAACCAACTGAAGGAGTCCTTCCGCGCAGAGATGAGGCGAAATTAAATTGAATTGCAGCGAAAGATATATGGATGGTAGTTATCGAAACAAATGATGAAAATTGTGCCCTCGGGCATGAAGTTTTTCATAGAACAGTTTTTTAAAATGGCTTTTCTGTGCTCAGTGTTTATACGATTCCTTATTATTTTCATTTGATATGAATTTACAATAGAGTGCAATGTTTATTTAGTAGACTGCTCTTCTATGAATCAACAGATTGAAAAAATGTATACTTTTCTTTTGAAAGTAAAATTGGGACAAATCGCATAAATGCAATAATATTTACGTGCTATGTTTCGTCCTTTTTTTGAAAATTTGATGTTCCTTCCCTTAAGCAAGCATTAGGGATCATGCTGGTTGAATTACAATCCTTAATTCTGGCGAATAAAAGAGAAACTAAATTTTCAATTGGAGGGCGAAATTACCACATAATTCTGCAATGAAAAACATTTTCTTAATGAAGAACTTAATTATTACACTGAGCAAATTGCCCCATTTTGCTTTTCGAAAGTGGGGTGGGTGCTAGCATCAGAGACGTAAAATATAGGCCATCGTTTCCATTGTGGGCACGTCAAAGCCTCGCAAGGACTTTGCATCTTTAGATAATGATGCAGTCAATAAATAAAAAATAATTTCACCACCATTATTAATTAAGTAATTTTAACATATTCCGCCGACTTTACAAAAAAAACGAGACCAAGGCTAATTTCGGGCGCGGCCAAAATGTGAATACCCTTCACTCTCCTCGGGCTAAAAGTTTCTTTTGGGCGATTATATGACTTGTGTTCAATCCTTCCCCATTTTTTCCTTCTGTGGCGTCGATAAAACAATATTTGTGTGTTTTTGGTTAAGTGGGAAAAAAAAAATATTTACTCAAAAAACTTTATTGGGGGGATGCGGGAGCATGGTCCCATAGTATGATTCCATTCGTTTTATTTTTTTTTGTTTTGACAATATGCATTAAGCTTTTTGAAATTGGTGTGAAATTGGATGGGGGTTGGGTTTGTATGGTAGCCCCATGACCCCATAGACCGATTCCATTCAGTTTTACACATGTCTTATGGCATCAATAGAGATGCACCTTTACGAGTTTTGCTTGAAAGTGATGCACAAATAAAAAAGTTTTTCGTAGAAGAACTCAATTTGGGGGGTTGGGTTTGTATGACAGCCCCATGATCCCATTGTCCGATTCCATTCATTTTTACATATGTTTTGTGGCATCAATTGAAATGCACTTTTATGAGGTTTGATTGAAATTGGTGCACAAATCAAAAAGTTTTTCTTAGAAAAACTCAATTTGGGGGGTTGTGTTTGTATGACAGCCCCATGACCCCACAGTCTTATTCCAACCATTCTTACGTATGTTTTGTGGCATCAATAGAAGCACATTTGTATGAAATTTGGTTGAAATTGGTGCACAAATGAAAAAGTTTTTCTTAGAAGAACCTAATTTGGGGGGTTAAGTTTGTATGGCAGCCCCATGACCCCATAGTCCGATTTGATCCATTCTTACATATGTTTTGTCTTATCAATAGAAACACATTTGTGTGAAATGTGGTTGAAATTGGTGCACGCATAAAAAAGTTTCTCTTAGAAAAACCAAATTGGGGGGGGGGGTTAGGTTTGTATGGCAGCCCCATGACCCCATTGTCCGATTCCATTCATTTTTACATATCTTTTGTGGCATCAATTGAAATGCACTTTTATGAGGTTTGATTGGAATTGGGGCACAAATCAAAAAGTTTTTCTTACAAAAACTCAATTTGGGGAGTTGGGTTTGTATGACAGCCCCATGACCCCACAGTCCTATTCCAACCATTCTTACATATGTTTTGTGGCATCAATAGAAACACATTTGTATGAAATTTGGTTGAAATTGGTGCACAAATGAAAAAGTTTTTCTTAGAAGAACCTAATTTGGGGGGTTAAGTTTGTATGGCAGCCCCATGACCCCATAGTCCGATTTGATCCATTCTTACATATGTTTTGTCTTATCAATAGAAACACATTTGTGTGAAATGTGGTTGAAATTGATGCACGCATAAAAAAGTTTTTCTTGGAAAAACCAAAATGGAGGGGTTAGGTTTGTATGGCAGCCCCATGACCCCACGGTCCGATTTTAGCGATTCGAACATACAAACTGCCTGCAATAAAAAGAAGCATGTGTGCAAAATTTCAGCTCGATAGCTTTTAAACTGGCCGAGTAAAACGCGTAGCAACAGACGGACAGACGGACAGACAGACAGACGGACATCGCCCAATCGACTCAGCTCGTCATGCTGATCATATATATACATATTTTATATGGTCGGAGATGCTTCCTTCAATGCGTTACAAACTTCATGACAAAGTTAATATACCCTTTACTCTACGAGTGAAGGGTATAAAAAAAACAACACACAACGGTTGTAAAATGCGATTTGTGGGTTCCAGTTTGTTTGTTGCCTTGCGACATTTTACTTCGCTCTATTTTATGTCTCTATGTATTTTCTATGGTTTCCTTTCTACTAAATCAAATTTGATTTTGAATGTTTTTCATTCAGTTTTGTATCGCCTCCTTGGTCCTAGAGACCTAGGACCTAGGAGGCGACACAAAACTTAATAAATAATTAATAAACCAATTGGTCCTGGCAACACAAAACAACCCAGTTTCAAAAACTGAGTTACATCAACATGTTTTCTTGAAAATCGCATACATATATCAGCATCACCAATAAAAAATGTGCCCAAAGTTGCCTAAACACTTTCGTTTTTAACATTGCAACTAACTTCTACGAGCACATTTATAACTGATTGAGTAAAAGCAATGAAACCAGAAGTGCTATACATTTCATTACGATCACAATTATACCCAAAGCCAGACAGACTGTGTACGCAATAAACGTAACAACCTCACGAATGAAGTATGTATGTAGTAATTGAGAAATTAATAAAAAACTTGATAAATTTAAGTATACTCGTCACCTGGCCAGAGGTGAAAATTATGAAAATGTATCGAGTACACAAAGTGAACTCAACTAAACTGTACACAAACGGAGCCGGCATATTCGCCGGTGGTTTTCCACACTAACTCTATCTACTCTAGCCATACTAGCAATAAATAGAGATAGACATTTTCTCTGATATTTTCTCATTCACATCGTGTGCATTATGTCAGAGCAAAAAGCCTACTCACTTATCATTATCACACATGTATAGACTATGGAGACTGGATAGGTAAACATAGAAAGGTAAACAACACACATGACACACGTTAGATATTTAGTTAGATATTCTTTACCCTGTGAGTGGAAAACTCACAGCGACCGGCTAACAACAACGATGGAAGCTGCAGTCAGCAACCGTATGCGATGATTGTATCTCTACGCTATGACCGCATCTGATCTGTGTGTAGTGTACGTCTAGTATGACAATCTAGCCGTTGTGCTAATAAATATTGCAATGCAATGCCTGAAGATAGAGGCTCATGTTCATGGCTCTTATGTTGTGTGTATCTTTGCATCTCACTTTTCAGTATGCAATAGAGATAGACTTCATTATATGGATCTCATATGATATGATATGATTATGATATATGCATACAATGAAGAGTGCTAAAGTGTAAATGAGTTGTCAGGGACAAATTAAAAGTTCGTTATATTCGAATTAACATAAAATTTAGCTACAACCCGAAAGTGTTCATCTACAATGTGCTTCTAGAGTAGAATTTCATGTAAAAACTCAAATAAGTTACTTCGTTATTTTTGGATTTCTGAAATATCTTATTTAAAAATTAATGCGAAGTCCAGAGTGAATAGTCAAATCATGAAGCCTGTAATACAAAACTCTGCATGCTATATAAAAAAACACAAAATGTTGCGTATGTGAACTCAAGACCTACTTAAGTACAGCACAGAAAATTTGCCACAATTATAATAATAAATCGTTCTCGTCTCTTACTCCCGCCCACCGCAACATCTTTCACAAATGAAGCTTATTTTTGAAAACCATTATTTTCAAAATTGCCATTCCATCATAACTTCCATTATTATTGAAATTCATCCACCCCAAAGACTACACTTCTGTCACGAAAAGTTTTTTGTCTACCTTTAATCAATATAATTCATAACCGACTTCTCGACTTCGTCGTCTGACATGAAAATGTCTCCTGGAATAATATCTTCCGTCTACCTACCAATAAATTTCCCAATAATACCAAACATTCTATTCAAAGTCATCAATTCCGTGGTTCGCCCCGCGTGTATTCTTATTCTATACTTTTTTTTTTTGAAAACGATCCACTGCTGCCTCCAAATCACCTTAATCCTTAAAGTATTTTATTCGATTTCATCATCATCATCATCGTTGCCACTGTGTCGTCTCAGAGCCCGTGTCGGTAGTCCCGAACTTAAGCTCCTTTCCGGAATGAGAGTGAAACTTTTGATCGGCTTGCTTATACCATTTATACCCACCGCACCACCCCCGAAACATAAGTTCGAATCACAAAAGCAATTTCTTATGCCAAACGTATTTTAATAGGAATCTCATTACTTGAATGAATTTCCATCCAAGGACCATGATGGTGTGTCTAATAAAAGTGTATCTTTCGTGTTCCTTTATCACTCCAGCATCGCCTCGTATTGTCCTGTTCGCATCGTATCGCAAAATCTTCGATATCGAACCATCATATCGGAGTTTTGGAATTCTCTTATCATTTGTGCTGTTGTGTATGCCTTGATGTCCTGTCCTGTCATACTTTAGCTTCATTTTCCTTTTTGTACCCTGTATTTTGCACAGAGCCATTGTCTGTCACAGGGATGATATTCCAAGTTTCGGTCCAGCCAGGGCGCGAATTATGAATTGGACCCAGAAATGACATTTTCACTCTCTCTCGCTCGCTCTCTATGTCAGTATCCGTATCCTTCTTGTGATGTGATGAAAGTTCGATGCCTGACGGAATTTCATTTACGACGCTCTCGTGTTTGGTGTGTAGATAGACTTCTGATGTTTTGTCACCACGTCACAAGAGTTTTGACCAGCGCCGCAAGTGAAGCGTTGCTGTTACAAGCGTATAACCGATGATCCGTAGCGGATCCCAAAAAAAGTTCAGGCGTTTTTTTGGGTGTTGAGATATATATTTTTGTTGTTTGAAATTTTGTTTGTGTTTTTTTTTCTGTGTTTATTCATGATTATGGCAGCTTCTTTTGGGATATGGCCAAATTAATAACGGAAGTCCTTTGGCAGAGGAAGGAAAATTTACAGAAAGTCAGAAACAAATGCTTGAGCATTTGTTGGATATTTTAATGAATTCTTTGATGATTCCATAGACTTTATTTTTTATTGATGTTAAAATTAAAGTTATACTCGTAGTTTTTGGTACAGCCGCTGGATATTAGTATAAATTCAAGGTTTTGCGATTTTGTGGTACTTTACGTATTGAATTGTTTTTATGAATGAATGAACTGTATAAACTGACGCGGCGTAGCCTTATTTTCTGTCATGCCAAAACGGATGCATTATTCTGTAACGGATTTCTTAGTAGTGAAAACAGCCTAGCCATAGGTGCAGAATTTCTTCGGTGCATCATTCGAGGTTCAACCCGGCAAAAATTTTTGCGGTTGACAAATTGTTGGATGATGCCACGGTGGTCACTTATACGACTGCCCTTGAGGAGAAGCTTGCGCCCTTGCTAAATAACATCAGCAACAAAGGCGCCCTTGAGATCTGGGATACACTCAAAGACACCATCAAAGGGGTCGCAGAGGAGGTTGTGGGATACAAAGCCCGGCGAGCCCGAAATGATTGGTTTGATGAAGAATGTCAAAATGCGGTAGATGCTAAAAACGAGGCATATCGCCAATGGACTGAACGCGCAACTAGAGCCAAAAAAAAACAAAATATGACGAGCTTCGACGATTTTCGAATATGTTAATTAGGCGTAAGAAACGTAAGCATCTTGACGAGCAGTTGATGCAAATAAACCAAAGACTAGTTAGTAGGAACAGTAGACAACAGCGTTGCCACTCGTGTTACAATTGTAACATTTTGTTACAATTTCCAATTTCTTGTTACAATGTTACACCCCGACCAATTTTGTTACAATCGGGCAAGAGTGGAGAACTCAATTATATTTTAATATTTTTCTACTATAATATATAATTAGTGACATGAAGAAGTATTTTGGAAAACAAATTTTCTATTTTTGTGATTTGTGCATCATTCACAACTTGTGGCCCAGATCGCAGTTTTGTGAGGCCCGCGGCCAGATCGGATAAAATAAAAAATGTAAATGTTTCTACAAAATTAAAATTTTGAGTTGTTGAACTAAAATCTAGGAAATGTATTAAAACTCGTCAAGAATTCGATAGCTTATGCAAACTTAAATTATGTATTTAAAAATCCTACTCTCTGTTCTAGGAAGCTAGCGGTTGTTCAAAGTACTTTTGTGCAGAAAAATATAAAGTCCATCGTGAAATCGTTTTCTCTCGAGATTTATTTAAGAAAGCAGCATTTGACTTTGCCACAGTTGCATCATAATTCGTTTTCACATTTTTTAGGTACTCAACCTTTTCGTTCGAGCTTAGTTATTGTCCGCCGAATAATTTTGGCTCCCAAGGTTATTTCTGGTTGACTGGTTCTGATTCGGAAATAGTGGTTGTTGATCGACCCACCAAATTTCGCCCATTTGGCCTAGGTCAGGTTTTGATTGTGATACCTGTGGATTAAGTGCAGGCTTTAGCTGGTCCTTCATTGATTCAGGATCAGTGTTCATCATTCAATTGTACCAGCTAAATTGCGCCAGGCCTTCGAGTCAGTTCTATAAAAGAATTGAATTCAACCTTGACGCAGATTCAAACGAAACATTTACAAAATTTGGAATGCAAGCTTCATACAGGCTCCAAGTTTCATTTTAAATAAAAAAAAAAACATTTGAGAGGGAACGGGATAGTTCGATTCAAATTGATTTGCGAGTGTTTTGATAGTATTTTGATGGACAGGAAAGAGCAAATGAGCAAACTTGTCAGACAACGTTCGACATCTTTACTTACGGGTTCTGAGCCTTTTTTCGCACTCACTTTGAAAGCTCAAACATTGTCGATTGTTTGCGACAACATAAAGATCTGGGATACCCCTTCAATCATTCGGAGACTAAGCTTCTGTGCAGAGCCAGAGTCAATATTAATTGCGAGATTTCTAAACAATTGCTTTTGTATTAAATTAAATTAAAGCGTGGGTTCGTATTAAACTAATTGTGGACATTTGACAAATCGGCGTTTCATCATTTCAGGGTACCTGTAGTAATATAATTTCCAAAATTAATTGCGAGATTCCAATTTCCTTATTTAAAGTTGTATTGTGCCCTGAAATGCGGAAATGTTTTATAATAAATACTGGGTCCAACTATCACGTGAATTTCTCGTTAAATCGATAGATTCGCCATAGTATACGGAATTCATGGAACAGAATGGGTAACATTTTCGGAAAAAGTCAGTCAAATCTACTATTTGTACGAGCAATATGTTCATTAACACCAATATCTTAAAATTTGTTACACTCAACCTCAAAATGTTACAATTTTATAAAATAAATGTTACACTTACAAATCTGAAAACGGCAACCCTGGTAGACAAGCGTACAAGCTGATTAATTCAATTAAACGTGGATACCAACCCAGGACCAGCCTCTGTAAGGATAAGGATGGCAATATCATTAGCGACACCGATAGCGTTGATAAACGCTGGGCCTCACATTTTGAAGAGCTCCTCAATGTTCAACCGAACAACCCCACACAAGAAGCTCCGGAGCTGATGGCTGAACCAGGCCCTCCCGTTCAACCCCCAACATTAGAAGAAGTTGATCTCGCCATGCAAGCACTAAAACATAATAAAGCCCCGGGCGCTGACGAGATTCCAACTGAACTGCTGAAGCATGGAGGGGAGAGCCTTGTTAATGTGATATACACACTTATCGTTAAAGTATGGAACGACGAAATAATCCCGGAAGATTGGCGTAAAAGTATCATTTGCCCAATCTACAAAAAAAGGGATAAGTTGAAATGTGAGAACTTCAGAGGCAGATTCTGGAAAATATAATTAATCCGTCCGCAGAAGAAATCATTGGCGAGTACCAAGGCGGCTTTAGACCTGGTCGTTCGACGACAGATCAGCTTTTTACAGTGAAGCTTTTACTCCAGAAGTGCTGGGAATACAACATCGACGTATACCAAATATTTGTTGACTTCAAGCAGGCAGTACGACAGTATCGATCGAAGCGTACTGTACAACATTTTGCTGCATTTTGGAATACCGGCTAAGCTAGTGCGACTCATAAGGATGACGATGCCCACGCCGACGACATCAACATCATGTCTCGAAGATTGGGTGATGCAGAAAGCCTTCTGCATAATCTCAATAACGCCGCCAAAGAAGTTGGGCTACATATCAACGAGTCTAAAACCAAGGTCATGATGCAATCGAAAACTAGAACGCCAGTAAATTCAAGCATCACAGTGGAGGACCTCAATATAGAATATGTAGACAACTTCATTTACCTGGGTTGCAATTTTTCAGAAGACGCTAACGAAACAGATGAGATAAAGCGACGGATACAACTAGCTAATAAGTGTTACTTTGCGGTCCTCCAAATTATGAATTGGAAGCTGGTGCACAGGAACACGAAGCTCCACGTGTATAAAACCATCATCCGACCTGTGCTATGCTATGGCTGCGAGGCATGGACCCTAACCCAAAACTCTGAACACCTGTTGGACACATTCGAGCGAAAGGTTCTCCGAAGAATCTTCGGGGCCGTTCGTGAACGAGGTGAATGGCGCATCCGGTACAACCTTGAGTTGTATCAGCTGTATGATGAGCTACAGGTGTCGAAGATCGTGAAATTGCAGCGATTGCAATGGGCGGGTCATGTACAAAGGATGAACGACGATCGCATGCCCAAAAAGGTGATGAACGCGCAACGAGTGGACGGAGCCAGATTGCGTGGACGACCGACAGCCCGATGGAAGCATTCTGTATGTGAGGACGCTCACCAGATGCTAGGCTTTCGGAATTAGAGGACAAGGTCGCGTGACCGCGACAATTGGAGGTTTTCAATCCAGGCGGCCAAGGCCCGACGTCGGGCTATCGTGCCATAAAGAAGAAGAAGAAGAAAACAGCCTAGGAATTTCGTGAATATTTTTAATACAGTTTCTGACTAGGTTAACCAATCTCAGAGGGCATTGGTATCAGCAGCTTAAAATAAAAAATTTGATATATACCGCGCAAACTTTTGATGGATATAGCTGTGCTGGAGTAGCATGATTGACTCTTCTTCATAGGTAAAATTCAAGCCGAGTATTTTTCAACGCGGTTCCTTGATGGGAAGGAAGGCTAATGGTCTCGTAACTCGAGTCTCGAATGGGCTACTTAGGGAGTACTGCACTGCGCCTCTAGCCAATATGTGGTTTGAGATGTTCATACAGACCGAGTCGCATTGCTGACTAGTGAACTGAAAAAAGCTACCTGGATGTAACTTCAAAACCCGCCGGGCCAAAGGACAGAATATTACTATATATATAATTATTTATGAATCGTAATGGCTATAAAATATAGGACATTGTATTAATCAATGTTAATATACACCATCAATTGAGTAATATTCAGCGAAACGTGAACCTCGGGTATGGGCATCCTTATGAGTCCTTGGACCCAGCAAGGTGTTCAATTCGAGGTAGTTGTAGGTTGTTCTTATCCAACCAGCTAGAGTTGCAATTCCGGGTTTGGGTTTCAGAAACAGAGTGTATTTTATGGACTTAGAAATCACCATTCGACTTTCTAGCATCGTGCAGATAAAATCACTGGAGGTCCAAACAGTCCCAAGGATCGGAAGGTAAGGGCGAGGATTCTGGGTACTACTTTCTGGATGGTGGTACTCGTAGATACGGTGTAAACGACACCATCCAAAAGTAACGGAAATTGGGCCGCTGTGGAGAGGAAGAATGGGAGAATTCCCAGGTTTCTTTTAGGTGTCTGTATATAGAAGCACAAAAGCTCGTTAAAAGGTACCAGAATGGTGGCGAAATTACAGCCACTATCTGTCCACTATCTTTTGCTGATACTAACCAAGTGATAAAGCAGTGGCGTAACTGGCTGCAATAACACAGAAAGATGAACAAAAAGATGAGATGAAGGCACTTCGTCAGGTGAAAACCCCCTTAGAATAAGATCTTAAATTCTAGACGTAACCCCTAGCAACAATTTCTGACCGTTGTTACAAAAAGTCTTGCACCGGAAGAGACGTCAAAAGTTAAAGGGGCACGTTCGTCAAACTGGACAAAGTAGGCGTCATATACATAACTGAGCCAAAGAGAGGATGTAAGAGAAGGAAATCCTGAATTTCATGGAAGACTTCCCTGAGAGTTTCAAGCGTGCCGGCGCCCGACCGTTAAAACAAAGAGAAAACGTGGACAAAGGGTGGGGGGGGAAGGGTGGTTGCGAGACAAAACGCGCGAAAAACAGGATGTCAAATTCAAAAAGACTAAGGCCAAACCCCGTCACTTTAGTCCGAAGATATGACCTACTGAAAATTTTTAAATCGGCTGAAGTCCAAGTTAAAACTCAAACAAATTGGCGATAACGTCTCTGCCAATCGAAGAAACGCGAAATTGGGCACTACTGTTCCAAATGAAAATCGCAGTTGTGATTCGGTGGATGGATACAAGACAATGATGACGAGCTTGAACTGAGTTCACCGAATGTCAGAACATTACGTCAGGAGACAAAAATATCGGTTCTGGAGCTCAACGAAATTAAAACGAGGGTGTCTGTGCGGCGTTTTTGGAGCAATTAAAACCTAAAACTCGACGCCGTGAAGCTGCTGAGGTGAGCATACGATGGTTCTGAGGTCAAACATGTGTCTTGAAGTATGCAGAAATTCCTGTATCTGTATAGTGCGATAAAAAGCCAGCGGCAGCCGTCGACTAAAAGCATCAAACTGGGTGCGCCAAATGTCCAGTATATCGGGAGGCAATAACCTTTGAGCGCAAGCTACTAGGTCCCTGAATTTTTTTTAGTAAAATGTGTGCCTCCATATGCCTCACATTGGCCTCTGACGACCTTCTATCCAATTTTTTTAAAACTGAATTCGGTTGTGCTTGGGCCTCCTTTTGCAATTTTGTCTCTGGGTCGCATCTTTACTCAGCCGCAACTTTTAAACACAAACAGCAGGGACCTGTAATGGTCCGATTCAGACACGACTCGTAATGACCGGCAATGGTCATTTTTCGCCGCAGGATGACAGATGACAGCTGTCAAGAGATGACAGTTGGTGCGCGACGAGAATCGCCTGCATGCCCCTCGGTGTCTAAGTTGTATCCTATGGTATAGGGGCCACCCAGCCAATAACAAGGGACGTCGGTGCACCCATAGTAGGAAGATGTGGATGGGGAATCGCCTCTTTTTGTACACCACGGGAAGACCTTGTCGACCCCGTCGGTAGGAAGTAAAACGTGAAGCGTGAGGAAAATCTCGCTATTTTGCTGTCGTAACCACCAGTCTTCTCTCCACAATTATTCCCAATATTCTGAAAAACGTTGGATAGATCTCGCTTAGAAAAGGAACGAAGCAATCCTAATAAGCAAGCGCAGAAAAAAAATTTCACAGTCGCACAGTGTGTCATAACCTCTAAGTAAGCTGTTAGGAAGGCTATGATTGACTAAGGCCCGTATTTATGAACATTCCTTAACTCAAGGAGACTTTTTTGTCTCCTTTGACCAGGGTTGTGCTTTGTTCCTGATGTCACCGCCGCTATGCGAAAGTCCACAGGTCAAGGAGACCTTGGGTCAAGGATGCCGAAATTCAATAAATTAAATGTAATTTCCCATACTTTTTCATAGAAAAAAAAGTCTCCTTGAGTTAAGGAATGTTCATAAATACGGGCCTAAGACTAAGACTAAGCTTTGTGAGCACTTGAAGCACGTAGGTGATAAAGGGTCGCCGCGTCACAACGGCTCTAGCAAAAAGGATGACAAAAATAGGTGGCCCTTGAACAAATACGGGGCTTCTATTCGAGGGTGATAACATCAATTATGTTTACCTCGCCAGTTTAGGCCAGAGCACTATATTGCGCAAATCCCTCAAATGCTGTCTGTCGTAGATGTCATATGAGAGTGTGCCGTGCTCACCGTACCACATCACACGAGGCTACCTATGTAATAGCCAGACTGATTTTGCAGATTCTGGTGGATGAGATCGACGCAGATTGTACAGCTGTAGACAGGGCTTAATACCGGAGGTGCTCCCAGGACGAAAAAAACATAGAAAAGTTTGAGTCTCTGAGAATGTCTGATGGGATGAGGTAGATGAATACATACCCTCAATTCCAGACATAGCTATGAGGGTAGGCCGAAAACACGGGGATGTAAATTTCTATATGACTCAGGTTTTATCGGTTCATGGAGAGTACCCGCAATAATTGTATCGGTTTTAAGCTGGACGAATCGCCACAATGTCCCAGGATTCCACCGCCACCACACAATTGTCTCATTGGAATTAAGTTGGGGAGGGTCTCGGAAACCCTGATTTACCAATAAGGTCGTCTGGCGACTCACCACATAAATCCCTCGACAGGAACGGGTCGTAGAATACCATAGTGATTCGAGACATATTACCAATTAAATGCAGGTAATATTTCCTGCAGGACGAGCGTTATCAAGAAGAGATTCCGCTGATGACAAAATAGCTCTCAAATTTGAAAGCTCTAGTGTGCTATAAAATCCATGACAGTCATGTTCGCCTTAGCAATTAACACGCTCAAAGCAAAATAAATCCTAAAATGTTGTTCTTTATGTTATGTTTATGTTGCTTTATATGTCACACAAGCAAGGAAATATTTTCATTACCTTGTCCTAATTATCAGCAGCCTTCATCTTCGTAAACCTCTCGTAGAATTTGTTGTTGTTGAGGTATTTGTGTTCGATTTTCGGTTGTTGTTCTCTTGTTTCTGTTGATACTAAATGACACAAAACTTAAAGTCAATTTTGACCACAAATACCAATTCTACGAACTACATTTATTGTCTTGCCTTGACTACATGCTCTGGGTCCGATCTGATAGTCCGACAAGCCGGCAATGACTAGTAAACCCGGCCATCGTCGGTGGACAATAAAAGCTGAAAATCAATGCTCGTGCCAGATACATGCTGAGCGACTGAACGTTACTAACAAAAAACAAAACAGAAAGGACACTACACAATCCCTTCCGGTAATTTGTCTAAATTGAAGGAGTGCCATGACGAGCAGGACATTGACGTATTCCGCCTTGTTCGTTCAGTCGACTTTTTTGTAGCTTTTTTCGTGCTCTCTCTCCTTCTCTCCCTTTCGTTTCTTCTTTATGCGAATCTTCGTGTCATTGTCAGGACATTGCCTAACATATTAGAAATACAAACGCCCCCGCAACACACCGTTAAGTGAGTGTGTCCGAAATAACAAAAAAAAACAGCAAGCCTAGGTCAAAAAAGTAGGTCGAAAACAGCACCAGCAGCAGCACACACTTTAACGCGTCCTTGTCGAATATATAAAATTTTTCTAGATCTCTTGACAAGGGTAATATCATTAAGGTCGAACAAAAGGATGGCTTTGTGAAATTCAGAGGCTATGTTTATTGCGTGATGCCGTCATCGGCCGGCGTCAAGTTCGAGTTGCTTTTGTCGAGGTCGCCTGGTTGTCGGCGCGGTTGAACCGTTTAATGACTCTCGCATTTTTGGCGTCGTCATTTAATAAATATGAGTAGAGCAGTGAAGCCACTCCGCGAAAGTCAATTCTCAAATACATTTACAGAATGATTTTACCCCGGGAGGTTTATGACCTACCGTCGTGCGTCGCATTCTCGACGACATGCCATACCATAATTGCTAATTGTTTGATTCGGCACATGGCGCTCGTTGGTACAAATGGCGGCAAGTATGTATTTTCTACAAGGTGATAAGGGGTAGTTTCCTGAGAAGGTTTCGCTACTAGAAAGTCTATTTTATTGATTTTATTATAGGCTCACGGAAGGATAAAATGAACATGAATGTAACGAGGCTCTTCAATGAAACTTGCTGTTATTGCTGTTAAGCTATTCCAAAATTATACATCACCAATTTAATTGTACTCTTGCAAATCAACAGATTTTCTTAAACGTTCAAATCAATTAGGCCACCCGATATTGATCCATTAGAGTGTCTGAATGTCTGCATAATGGTTCTGTCGACGCCCCCATATCGTAGCAACGAACTCAATTAAGAGTGTGGAAACCCTTCGGTAGTGCTTAGTGTCCACAAGTAGCAGATTATCCTAGATTTCGATTTAGTCACCCCCATTATCCTTTTTTCTGTGTTTTGCTACTTTTGTTTCTTTTTTGTCTTTGCATCATGTTTCATGTTGCCGATACATCATTTTGCGTTGTCTCGCCTCGTTCAGTTGCGTTTCCTTGGTTGTTGGTATTGTTGAGG
Source organism: Microchrysa polita (assembly GCA_949715475.1). Classification (NCBI taxonomy): domain Eukaryota; kingdom Metazoa; phylum Arthropoda; class Insecta; order Diptera; family Stratiomyidae; genus Microchrysa; species Microchrysa polita. Next base: position 122,805,976 of record OX454415.1, on the reverse strand, counting down.
AGATTGCGAAAAGTATTTTGTTTCTATATCGGTTGGTTACTATGCCGCACTCGACACGTTCCGTCGAGCTTCTTCCTTTTTTTTTGTTTCTACCACGCCCATAATAGCTCCAAGGATCCACCGGAAACACGAAACACATAAAGATTCTAAGACTATGTTTTATGCTATATACATAGGTAAGGATAATACGTCGAACATGGATTTCGTATTAGGGTGACTCGCACCTTTTACAATGTACAGATGGCGATCAATCAAGACCAGAAGTTAAAATCCTGGCGATTTTTTTCCTAGTGCCTTCACGCTATCCTCTATACGACGATATCCTTTAACCGTCATGATAGTGTGGTAACTCAACGTCTCGAATCGTACGATAAGCTGACATTGATACACACGCAACGCAATGCTCTATCAGTTTGCCGAGAAAGGTCCGTCGTCGTCGTAGTCGTCGTCCTGCTATCATTTGTACAGCGTAAGGACACAAGTTGCGAATGGGCCGTTAGTGATTGGGCGGAGGAGGGCATAGCACATCGAAGTGGAACATTAGTCAATAGACTTGAACATTTGGAAGTTTTGCTGAATAAAAGTTGTCTTCCGAAATGGACGTTTAGAGGGACTAATGAACCGCTCCCTTGTTGATACAACTTTTTTCCTTATTTTTTTCTACACATGCCACGGTTAAGTTGGCCGTCTGCGTTTCTCTGCTATGGGTGCTTTCCTATATTTTGTAGCCACCACTTTGAAATCGAGGCGGGGATTTATTATTCCTCTCTTTTCTCGATTTTTTTTCTTTAAGCTTTTGAATCAGTTTCAGTTCAAGCAGACATTATCCAGCTATTGGGAAGTGGAAGTGGTATGGAAGTTGTGTGTATGTGTGCAGGATTTCTTTTTTGTTTGGAATTTTAGGTCGAGTATTGATGAAGGGTCGTTGGGTGTGTTTTTGCAACACCATAAGTCAGAAAAAGTTTCGTTAAAAGTAATGACAGTTAGTTGGTTAAATCGAGAGCTTCAAAGCAATGGATGATGATGGAAGGGGGACTACTAAAAGGATAATGGGTGGATGGTGCAAAATGGATGTGTTGCTATTATTGTATCGTTTATAAATGCCCGGAAGTTGATTTAAATGCTATTGACTTTGTTACGAAATTAGGTTAGGGCATTCAGTTGAGTGTTGTCTTTATTTCCGCTTCGAAGATATTGATAATGGACTTTTATCCGTCAGTATCGTGTGATCATTTGCTTTAGACTAGGTTTAGGCTCGTATGAATAAGAAAATGCTTTTCTGAATGATTGGCTAAACTGGTCGATTTAAAGTTAAATTATTGATGTTTGCGCTTGTCTAGGAATAACCATAGCCTATTTTTATTCATACGACCTAATGTGTTGGTTAGTAAAATATATACATTATGTATTATTCTTAACAGGAGGTGTTATTTTAATAAATTAAAACAATTAAGGCTTTCTGCTTTCTTGAAGAGCAAAAACTAAAATGATATTATGCCAGGTTGTGTTCCACAAGGATCTCTACTAACACCGTCTTTAATTACATATGTGAAGGCGTCGAACAAAAAATACGTCAGAGTTGATAACTGATCCTATATATTGTTGGATACTGATTAAAAAAAATATATGAAACGTTTAATTCTCATCAAGTTTTCATGGAAAAATCGATTTTTGTTTTTTTTGTGAAAATTCGGCTTATCTGACCGTAACTCTACTTCATAACGGTACAATAAGAAAAACTATTCTATTTAAGAATAAACTAGATCATAAACTAGATACAGTAGGGCGCCGTTAATCCGTATCTATTGGGGCCGGACCCTATCCGGATTATCGAATAGTCTGGATTCTCGAAATGCATCAATTATTATCACTCTTTAGTTGACAGTATTTATGTTAAAATTGTTTAAAAATCGACCATTTCAAACGAATATTACCAATTTTGTAATCAAATTTTGGAACCCTCTTTATCGAATTTCCGGATTTTCGGGGTTCGCATTATTGGGGTCCAACTGTATATAGTTTTCTTATATTTTGGAAAAAAGGACCAACGAACTTATCAACTATACTATTGTTTAAAAATCGACCATTTCAAACGAATATTACCAATTTTGTAATCAAATTTTGGAACCCTCTTTATCGAATTTCCGGATTTTCGGGGTTCGCATTATTGGGGTCCAACTGTATATAGTTTTCTTATATTTTGGAAAAAATCATTTTTTCAACGTTGGGAAAGCAAAAGGATTAAATATTGAGTTTCTGCATAGTATACAGTGGTATATTACACTGCAAAATGTATTTGCTTTACTTTCCTGTTCCGTGCAGCAAAGACAATACATGGGGAAACTTACGATTATTTTTAAGTTTCATAGTTTCTAATGGGAATTTTTTCTCTAAATATACTTATGAGCGCAACGTCGGAAGGCGTGTGAAATCGACGTTTAAGAAAGAATTAAAAACTTTTTGGGGATTAGGTACGTTAGAAATAATATTTTCAAATTTAAATCACTAAACTTTGAACGTACGATTTCGATTAAAATTAGATTATGCCGAGTGGAAAGCCGTTTGCATGCAAAACACTGTTATTCAGCAATTGAGAAATAGCCAAACAAATTTTCGCTCAGAACATGTAATTAGGAATTTGATAAAACAAGAAGAAAATGACGGTTTAACGACTCCAACTAAAAGAAATGCAAAGCTAACATTAAGGGACGAAAACAAAATTCGCATTGAAGCGACGGAAAATAAATTTAAGGGTCTCTCCGTGACGCACCAGCATATTGTCCGCGTTCTACGTACAACCCCGAACATCCGTTACAGGAAAATCAACTCGAAACCCAAACTAGCCGAAGCCCACAAACAAGCTTGTTTACAATTTGCCGAAAAATATTTTTCATGGGCGCAAGAATGAAAGCAGATAATTTTTTCGGACGAAAAAAAAAATTCAACTTAGATCAGTGGCGGCTCGTGATCTCCTAAATTGGGGGTTCACAACTGAAACAAACAAGAGCAACTAATTCTTCAAAATTATGCAAAAAAAACTAATTTAATTACCCCTTGCACTTTGTACCATTATGTAGCATTTCAACATTTTTTTATTAGAAGAATTTCTTTTTTGGCTTCATTAGCCGTTTCGTCTATATTTATACATATAGAGATATTTTGTGGCTAATATTATTAAATTGTAGGCCAATACAAATGATCGAATTTAGGAAGAGAAGAAGCGAAATATCTTGAAGACGATCTTAAAGTGCAACAAATATAAATTGCATTTCTGCAATTGCACGGAGAAAAAAATGTAGTGAAAGGTATTAAAACTGTAATAAAAACCATTGCATTTGTAACGATTTTTGACCCTACTGCAACTGATGTAAAAGTTATTACATATGTAATGAAAAATGTCATTGCGCTGTATTAAAATTAACAATTTTGATAATAAAATTTGCCAGGAAAATAATTCGGCAATAATAGAAAAAATACAAATAGTGATTTTTTTTATTTTGCCTTTTTCTATTTTTATCTTTTTTATTTTTTACTTCTATTTTATACTTAACTTCTTTTTCCCTATTTTAACTTTACCTTTTTACAATTTGCTTCTACTGGAAATTGAACCGGGGACCTATCGTTTCGTAGTCCTACACCTAAGCTATCTAAGATTACAAGTTATGCGAATAAATTAGTTGTCTTATTTTTTGACAGTTTCATAATTATTATGCGCTCTTGTTAATTTCATGTACACCATGCAATAATTATTAATACAGACAGTGGTGAAAATTACCATAAACACAATAAATATTACTATCGATACAAATATCATCCAATGATTTTTGTCATTACACTGCAATCATTTTTACAATAGGCCAGCACCAGTAAAAACTGAATTGTAATCAATTTCACTACATTTTAATAACTTTCACTACAAATTTATTGAAATTATTATGTTGTGAATTTCATTGTATGATTTTGTTGAATTCATTGCACATTTTTCTCTCCGTGCGATAGAAACGGTTTTCACTATGGATGTTAATTCAATAAATTACAAATTTAACAATTCTTAATTTCTCGAATAATATATAGATACACAATAGTAAATATCAGAGTTCTAGCTCCAATCGTTCATTTCCGAACCACTCATATCCTCGAAATTATACGTCAGAAATTATTTTTTAACGGATTTTTAACCAGAGGATATAGCTCTAAAAGTGTGTACAAAAATTGTACAACATGGGTTAAACAACAATTTTTAATTACAAAATGCTACAAAATAATCACGATTATTTTGTTGGTAACACTACATCATCCGCACATGTTTCCAAATTATAAATAAATTTGTAAATATTGTTTAGCCATACTTAATACGAGTACATTCGTCATTATTTTTGACTTGTTATTTAAATATTAAAAACAAACTGAGCAATTGATACGTGTAATATGTTTGATTATTTCCACATGAAAAGTGTCAAAGTAAGGACAAATCAGACCTAAGACAGAGATTTGGAGAGCAGCTGTCTTCCGCTCTTTAATAGGCACAAACTGACGAAATATAACCTTTGTTCTGCCGTTAGAAGGCAAGCAGTAGGTTAACTGCCGAACTTACCATGTTTAACTGCCACTAATTAGGCAAGCAGCTGGCAACTGCTAAACGAGATCGGTCTAGAATAAAACGGCGGCAGAGATCTGCCTATTGGTGTTTATAGTAAAAGACTGATATTTTATTTACAAATCTTAACACTATTTATACTAAATTACATTATTACTTAAGCCTAAGGAAAAAGTGCGCGTCAAGCAATTTCTCGGTTCCCATGGGAAAAGTTTTTCAGAAATTAACTGACCTTCAATGTAGAAAAAAATAAGGAAAAAAGTTGTATCAACAAGGGAGCGGTTCATTAGTCCCTCTAAACGTCCATTTCGGAAGACAACTTTTATTCAGCAAAACTTCCAAATGTTCAAGTCTATTGACTAATGTTCCACTTCGATGTGCTATGCCCTCCTCCGCCCAATCACTAACGGCCCATTCGCAACTTGTGTCCTTACGCTGTACAAATGATAGCAGGACGACGACTACGACGACGACGGACCTTTCTCGGCAAACTGATAGAGCATTGCGTTGCGTGTGTATCAATGTCAGCTTATCGTACGATTCGAGACGTTGAGTTACCACACTATCATGACGGTTAAAGGATATCGTCGTATAGAGGATAGCGTGAAGGCACTAGGAAAAAAATCGCCAGGATTTTAACTTCTGGTCTTGATTGATCGCCATCTGTACATTGTAAAAGGTGCGAGTCACCCTAATACGAAATCCATGTTCGACGTATTATCCTCATTTATCATAAGGATTCATATAAACAATGCAAATTGCATCAATTGAAAACGTATCAAACGAAAAAAACATCACCGATACTGAAGCTTGCACTCAATTCTTTCACTGTTCGCACATATTTTGTGTGCTCCTACGCCAGCGAGTGTGCGTCGATTGCTACTATGGGACATCGCATATGATCGTATGTAAACGGATGACGGATACAAGCAACTCTAACCGCACGTGCGATTAGAGAATATAGGTGGCTTGTTGTCTTTGACTTGTATTAACAATTTCGGTTATTCTTCGCGGGTTTGAGATAGTTGATATAGATTTTTATATAAATTTGAATTTTTGCTGATAGAAAATTTTACGAAGGGAAGTAATTTTGCGATGTAATGGTTATGATGAGTGTAGGGGGTTCACGTGCTCATGTGCTCCTAAGGAGTAACCGCCACTGACTTAGATGGACCTGACTGTTACAGTTGTTTTTGACAAAATTTAAATCAACAAGAAGTTACACGCTCTAACAGAAATTTTGATGGTGGCAGTGTAATGGTTTGGGGGGCTTTTACTTGCCGTGAAAAGCTACTATTATGCACGGTCACAACGGTTTTGATCAGTGGCATAACTTTTGCCTACACAGTTTAGTTTTCAACTAACAAACACTTCTAAAACCTCTTCTTTTGTCCGATAATAGTTTGCCAACATGTCTTACTACACCCTGTACAAGCAGAAATAAATCATGAGATTTCAGTAAATCTAGAATAAATTTTAAGGGATTTGCAATTGAATAATAATCCAAGATTATGTACTCCAAACAGAAGATTCCAATCACTAGCGGCTCTTTTATCGGTCCTGTCAACGCTTTTGCTTCATTATTGATTGATGATTGCAGAATATTACTTTTAAAATATGGTAGAGAGTCTGGGCTTCGGGATTATCCGTGAGAACTTCCTCCATTCGAAAATGTACTTCAAGAACATATTAAAGAAGCGAAAACGTGAAAATATGATTGATCTTCAAGTAACCACTTTTTGTTAATTGCATGTTTTGCGGCAAATTTTGGACAGACGATTAAAAAATGTTAGGTTCAGTCATCCAGGTCGCCCAAAAAAACATTAGGAGGCAAAATAGTCAGAATAAATTAATTTCAGCAGAAAGGCTAAAAGAGACAAAAAGTTGTTTGTGATATGATTTTAAACAAACTCATGCACCAGTATGATAAGTATAGGTTGTAAAACCATGCACTTGGGCTCTAATTATTATGTTGGAATTTAGTCACAAGATTTCCGTAGTTTTTAAAGCTTTGCCGTTTTCCAAATAAATCTCAATTCATGTTCGGTAAAGGCAACCAATTTTTTATTAACTACATTTCGGGACAGAACAGTTTCATGAAGAGTAGTATTGTCCTGTACAAAAAAGATGAGCTGTCTTATAAAATCAAATAACCAGCCACAAATTGTTGGTAGTATTTGGAGAAAAAATCATAAAATAATCTTGCATAAGCCACTAACGAGTTTTAGTAATTTTTGTAGACTTGAGTTCAACAGCTGGATTTGTTCACCTTACCAATTTCACCATTTTTGTTTTGATACAGTTTGTGCTACTTCGACATGGCCGCGAGTTTGACACATCTGGTTTAGGGTGAATTCACTGTACTTTTAATTTGCAGAAGACGATAGTGATAGGACGATTGGAGATTTACTAGTGTGCGAAGAATTAATTGGTTATTGTAAATTGAGTATAAATGCCTGTTAATGTCTTGTAAAAAATATACCTGAGCAACGTTTATCTTGGAAAAACACAACTTTTCAATTATACTAAAGTAGATATCCTATTTTCGATTCAAACTTCATTCTTGCTTTAATTACAAAAAAAAAGCTTAAGGTCAATTTTGGCCGACTATAGATTTTTTGCTTTGAATAGATTTTAATTGTCCTATCAAAGCCGTTTGCCGAGAAACATCTTTTCTTTAGTTTATTAAAATTTCGAAAATTGTTGCATTTGTTTTCAATATTATTCCGTAGGCCGAAGTTCTGCTAAAAGGATCTTAATCAGTGCGAACCAAGTAATAGCACCCGCATCATCTAGGTTTCTTTCTTGTTTTTTTTTCTATTTTTTAAATACATATATATGTAAGAGGCAGGCTGATTTTGCATTAGTTAGACAAACATATAATTAGTGCAATAGCTACGCAGTCCTTTCAATGCAACCCTTCTGATATCGCATATAGACCATTCAGCAGATAAAGGGTGTGCGTGGCCAGCAAGTTTTTTAACAATTTCATAGTGAAATTGTAGTGAGACTTTTCTGCTTCGCTGAATGCACTCACTCTAATTACCCAATAATCTACAAAAAGGTAATTTTAATGAATGTCCCAAAAATTGCGACTCCTCGTCACTGCGTTTGACGAGATTCGATATAAGATGTATTTTATTTAGTTACGAATTCGCTCTCTAGATCATAAGACGCCTAATGTAAGCCGCAATAATGACAGTATACCTTGACTTGTCTTTGCTAAGATTTTTTTATTTCACCGACTCTAGAAAAAAAAAGGACAAAAGCCTGGCGGCATAGGGGCCCGTATTCCACCTATTCATGTTTCCAGACCCTAGAGTACTAACGTGTATTTTTCTTACATTATTACTAACGTTCGCTCCTGAGGCAACTTTTTTAAAGAATCATTTTTTTTAGAGTTGGAAAATATTTTTGGTACAGAAAATTTTTGAAGTCAAAAGAAGACAGTCCAGCTAAAAATAAATAAATAAAAATTCATTCATATAATGAAGATAATATATTTTTTAGAGCGTTAAATGAGTACATAAAGATAATGGAGATAATGGGGATCACTATTTAAATATAAAAATAAATAAATACATCAATTCACTGATTTTGGTTTAAATTTAACATCATTTTGAAGGTATTTAAATAGTCTTTAAAATAAAACAAAAATTATTTCCTTGGGCATTCAGGTTCACCTTGCAGACTAAATTGAGTTTGAAGGTTTTTTAAGGTAGATTTTATCGCATTGCAAACAGTTTGATGATCGGTGCTCCATACAATATGTCTTCAAAATCACTCTCATCGGACTCTAAATCTTTTAACCACTGGAGAATTTGATCTTCGGACGCCATCCCGCTAAAATCTTACACGTAAACAATAAAATTAAAAAAATAGCGTACAGCTAAATATGAAAAAATACTAACGTTAACACTAACGTTCGCCTGACAGGCACCTATAATGCGAATAATTCGAAAACGCTAAATGCTATCCTACTCCACTTCTGCACACATGCTCACACAGCAAGTGACTGAGTTGGCATAAAAGATGGTTTTCATTGAAGCAACAGCTCGGGAGATATCGGTAATAACCGATTATTCTCCGCCTCACAGGCGAACGTTAGTACTCTAGGGTAAAGTAGAGCCTGCTTTACCGAAAAAGCGTCCTTTGGACACGCCAGCTTGTAGCCCCGACATAAGCCCAATGGAACATTCTTGGGGAATTCTTTCGGACAAAGTTTATGCCAAAGGAAGGCAATTTGAAACAGTAACGGAGCTTAAGAACGAGATTCCTTGTGGTTGGAACCAAGTTAAAATTTCAACCCTGGAGTCATTAGTCAGATCAGGCCCAGAAGGTTGTTTCAAGTAACACTGAACTGCAGAGGTGATACAAAATACTAGTTTATATTTTTCTTAACTAGTTTGATAACCGTTAATGAAGTCGCCTTTTTTCGCCCTAACTTATATTTACCCGATTTTAAGAAAAAAAAAAGATTTAAATTAATTTATTTTTTCACTATATAGTAATACATATTTTGTAATAGAATAAAACTACACTGAAGGAAATATCGTAGTCCTTTTTTTTAAATATTGGAAAAATGTATGGTGCGACCATACGTACGTGTACCACTGTATAACTAGTAAAAGATCACACAAAAATATTAAATAATAATAGCACGAAAGACTAACAAATTTTAGTAATAGTATTATTTTTTGTTGTTAAAGAACAATATTTTTCGGGCGGCAGTTTAAATTTAGGGCAATTCTTAATTGTTATTTTAATTCTTCTGTCGGCACGAAGGTCTGGCCAGACCTTTGGCACTATATTTTGGTGTAAAAAGCATAGAAGATGAAATCGCAGCGACTTCATATTTCATGATATCCTAGAATAATATGTTTGGAAGCATTTTCAAAAATTTGAAAAAATCGGTTGAAGTTTTGAGTATGTTTTTGATGATTTTCAATTTATAGTGCTTTTTGATACCCAATAGGTCTGGCCAGACCTATAGTTTTTCCCCCCATTTTTCTCTTGAAGTAAAAAGTGCAAATATTAAATTCTGTTATTTATGATGTAATAATGTCATTTAAACTCAATTTGAACTATAAACGATAAAAATTACTGAGATTTTTCTATAAAAAGCCGTGAAGTTCGGAAAATGAGTATGCCTAATTTCGTCACATTTTATAACACCACCTAATCAACTGAGATTTGATCCTAGGAAATTCAACTCAGTTTTATTTCCTTTGTTATAGTAAGGACTAAGGCCCGTATTTATGAACATTCCTTAACTCAAGGAGACTTTTTTTTTCTATGAAAAAGTATGGGAAATGACTTTAATTTATTGAATTTCGGCATCCTTGACCCAAGGTCTCCTTGACCTGTGGACTTTCGCATAGCGGCGGTGACATCAGGAACAAAGCACAACCCTGGTCAAAGGAGACAAAAAAGTCTCCTTGAGTTAAGGAATGTTCATAAATACGGGCCTAAGTATGAGTGACTTGCAAACATCTTTCTAAATAGATTTGATAAAAAAATTTACGAAAAATTTAGAATTAAATGATTTTTGCCTTGAAAATTCCCTATTTCTTCCCACTTATTTTCCTAAATCTGCAGACTAATATCGAGTTAAAATCTGCCAACAAAGTGCTTAATATTTCCCCAATGATATTGGAATTAGGAAATTCGATCAAAATATCTACTAGATAAACACAATGCAAATAGGGAAGCAAAAAAAGAAGAAAATAAGGGAGAAACACGTTTGTACTAATACCACCTCAAAATATATTATCTACTTACAAACGTTTCCAGTATATCAAAATTATTTTGATGCTTTTATTGTTGAAAAATTGCAGTAAATAATGGATAGAATAATGTTACCGATAAAAATTTTACTTTTTCTAAAAAATAAAAAGTTTTTTCTCAGTAGGTCCAGCCAGTCCTATTGGGTATAGAATATGCAAATTGTAGTAGGTGCCGACAGAAGCGTTAATAAATTACATATTCGCCCACTCTCTAAGAAAATCAAAAGCTATGATTATGAAGTTGAAAAAATCCTGTAGTTGGGCTGTTGTTTGGAGAAAGAAAAAATATTTAACAATTATAAAGTACATTCACTATATACAAAGAAAGTTATAAATTATTGCATTTCCATTAAAAGAAGAATATAAAATATTTTCTAAAATGTGCATTATCTTTTCTTGTCTATATCTGCACCGAATTAAAAATGTAAATTTTTGGAAAGTCTTGGTTGTATTTTTCACACTGCAAAGCATGGTGCAAAAGTGTTTTCTGAATATGTAAATTAATAACACTTCAAAATTTCTACAAATATGCATGCCCTGTGAGTGTAAAGTGAACTGCTTGCACAACATTAGAAAATCGATACAAAAACAGAAAAGTTACTTTCTGATAAATTAATATTACGATGATTAAAATTGGACATATGCAAATACATGCACGAATGCAGCATGCAAATTCTATATACAGTAAAACTTCGTTATAACGCTCTTCTGGGGTCGAAGCCAAAAAAGCGCTATAACCGTAAAAGCGCTATAACCGTGAAAACGCTATAGCCGGGAAGTCCAAGAAATATACTTCATAGACGCATACGCCGTTTAGGTGACAAAATTTATTATTCGATTGATACATGGAATGAAATAGTAAGGAAAGGGAAATCAATTGATTACTGGTTAAAAAAAAACAGATACATATTTGTTTTGTTTTAGACTGGCAGCAGACTTCAGTAATACTGAGGTTTTCAATTTATTGAATGATCCTTCCTCTATGTCCATGCTATAGGTAAAAATTGCTCGAACCTTCTTTATTGCAACTAACATTGCAAATTTACGATTGATTAAACTAAAGTAAGGAACCAGTGAATAGACCAACAAATTCAACGGAGACTGCAAATGTTTTTGGCATGCTTGACGCCTCTTTATTGTTCTCTTCGGTGTCGACGGATGCTGATGCAATTACGAGATCTTCAATTATACTTTCAATTGTTGTTATGTCTTTCCCTTTTCCAGGAAATTTTACCTTGATGTGAATTAACGGAAAAACTTGTATTCATGGTTTTGTTTGTGATTATTACAATGTAAAGATATACTACATGCTCAATGAATTTGTCAATATAAATTGTTTTAAGAAAATGAGACTGGGAAAAGAGCGTTATAACCGGGAAATAGTAACGTTATAAGGAATTAAAATTCCCAGTAATAAATGCTAATGGGACCGGGACCGAGAAAAAAGAGCGCTATAGCCGGGAAAGCGTTATATCCGGGAGCGTTATAACGAAGTTTTACTGTAATCAATCAGCAAAGTATCCTCCATGGAGCATTATGCAAATTACTTTTTGTTTGTGTTGATGGAAGTTTTGAGAATTTATTCGCATTAAATATACATTTATTAGTAAATATTTTTGTGAGAAATCGCCCAAGAATAGTAAAATGTATACGAGTACATTATGATAGTATGAATTTTAATTTTAAAGTCAGTTTGTGTGTGTGTGGCTATTTAAATTAAATGGAAGGTGAGTTGAATGAATTTTGCTATTATGGTTGTTCCAACTTACGGAAAATATTATGAAAAAAAACCTGTTCCGTGTTAGATTACCCCACCCATTGATACTTCATACTTGAGGTTTTATTCCACAAAAAAATGGTAGCGTCCGCAGTTATCTGAATATTATTGGTTAGTGTTGATGAACGTCAGCCAATCTGTATATAGCATGTTCAGGTCAATTAAATAACTCTCCAATTCAAAAAGATAAATTTCCGAAGCAACAAACTACGCTTCCGGAACAAACCAAAATAAAATTTTATAACGAAAAAAATGAAAAATTTTGTTTTCTCAAACCAGAAAAATAAATTTCCAGATCAAATAAATAAATGTCCAAAAATAAAAATACACATTTAAAGCAAATAAATAAGTTTACAAATCGAATAAATATATTAACATGCAAAAAAAAAGAAATCAAATAAATAAATAATAAATAAAATAAGCAAAATGTTAATGCCATTCCTAGTTATTAATAAATTAAGTTAGGTACTAATAAAGGTTTATGCCACAGTTGCCGAAAACTATAATTGGTATAATTTAGCAGAATCCTGCCGAAATCGGAGTTACCGTTAGCAAAACCTGTGTTAATGGCAGTTTCTGTGAACTACAAATAACAATAACGATTCCGTTAAACTAGACCAAATAGCAAATAACTTCCGAAAAACATCTAACAGGTCAAGGAAGGTACGGATTCTAATATGTAAAGAGTACGTCCATAAAAAATATTATTTTCATCTATTAATAACACTTGAATTGTTTTTCCGATGTAATTAATTTTGTTCATACTATCGATACCATCCGCGAGATGATGGCATAATTGCTGCAATAACTAGCAAGGAAGTTATTTGCATATTCGCCATCGCTAAGGCCGTCAAAATTACTGTCGCAAACGAAGAAAATATGCGCGAAAATATAGGTTAAGGTAACGATAGCTAATACCTACGTGAATAATAATTGTGAGAATTAACAAAGTATCAACCTTGGATTGTGCGACTGCTTTTGAACATAATGATCTAACCAGTAAACTCATAGGGTCAATAAAGTTCGAGTAAGACTCCGACATTTTAATATTAGTATAGTAAAGTAAATTAAAGTGAAATCATTCATACCTTTTAAATAACATGATGTAAATTTTTTTCGATCCAAACATTGCAATTATAGAGCCCTCTAAGAAACCGCAAGTGACGTCCTACCAGACAGTGTTTAGCATCCATTTTTAGTCTAGTAGTTAGACAAATTCATTTAATAAATATGTACTACGGGGAATAGTACAATAGAATAAAGCTGTGCTCTTCTGCTGAAGGAATCTAAAAATCTTATTTAATTGGACAAACAAGATTTCAAAGAACTTGCCGAATATTGCCTATTTCAGTGATTAATTCCGTCACTGATCGAGGCAGGACTTCTTGCATAAAAATATCTCAATCTTTGATATTGGCATAATTTGTGTCGATGCTTCAGGAGGGTCCAGCCAAAGCAATGCAGAGAAATCCGCAAAAAAAGACCATATTTACATAGTTAACTTATATTTTTTTATTAGCCTAAACTATATGTACTATGTATTAGATAAATTGACTCGATCAACCGGAAAACCGGTACTTTCTATCCGGTTTTAATCCGCACAGACGCTTAAACGACTTCAAAAACAATCGGAAAGTCCGAAAACCGGGTACCCAGACGGTTTCTGACATGCTTCATTTTTAGCGCTTACTTCTTCGAAACGATAAATTGATAAAATCGCTCTTACTACAAAGAGATTTTGCGTCCTAAATATTCTTAAAAATAACTAAAAAATTAACTTCCCCCATGCGCATTTCCAATATGAAAATATGAAAACTAGACCGAATTTCGGGCGCGGTCGAAATTCGGATACCCTTCGCTCTCCTCGAGCTAAAAGTTTTTTTCGGGCGTACCTACGACTATTTTATCCCCCCCCCCCCCATTCTTTTCCTTCCGTCTTCACAAAAGAAGTTCCGTTTCGTCGACAAAACAATATTTGTGTGGGGTTTGGTTGGAATAAGTGGGCAAATAAAACTATTAACTTAGAAATATTGGGCTATGCGGGAGCATGGCCCCATAGTAGGATTCCATTTGTTTTGACCTTTTTTGTTGCTTTGATTAAGACACATTAATTCAAGGTTTTGTGACATTGGTGTAAACAATTTTTCTTAGAAGAACCAAAATGGGGGGTTGAAATTAGTGCACAAATAACAAAATTTTTCTTAGAAGAACCTAATTTGTGGGCAGTATGTATGGCAGCCTCATGACCCCATTGTCCGATTTTACCGATTCAAACATACAAACTGCAGCAAAAAGAAGCATTTGTGCAAAATTTCAGCTTTATAGCTTTTAAATTTGCCGAGTAAAACGCGTCGCAACAGACAGAGAGACGGACATTCACCAATCGACTCCCCAAGTGATGCTGATCATATATGTATACTTTTTATATGGTCGGACATGCTTCCTTCTATGCGTTACAAGCTTCATGAAAGTTAATAGTTAATATACCCTTTGACTCTCTGAGTGAAGGGTATAATGAATCGATCCCGTAGCATATACTCGTTCAACCGTGGTGAGTTTCTCAAATGTCCAGGGAATCGGAAAATAATACATTAAATGGCAGAGAAAAAATTTTTTATTTTCGAATTTAAGTTTATGAAATTCAGCATTTGTGAATATGTCACAATTCCACGACAATAAGTATGTACTCGTATTTTCATTGATAAAATCGCAGCGGAAAAAAAATGAATTTTGATTTTCGCCCGAGGTTTTCCCGGGCCTTTAGACGAAATAATGAATTTGATTTTTCGGCTCCAAAACGAAGGTCACATTTCTCTCAAAACCCATACAGTTATTTTTCAGCTTGTGCTGCAGTTAATAGAGAACTTTTGTTAGTGTTACAATGAAAAAAAAAAAAAAATTGCGGAATGTTGAGATTAGCAATAACAGTGCATGATATATGTATATGTCAAAACAAGGAATACATTTATACATTTATTGCATCTAGAGCCCGGATTCTCGTGCAATTGCACGTTAATGCACGAAATTGCATTTTTTAGGGTATATTGCACGAAATTGCACGTTTTAAGGGTTTTGCATGAAAACGAACATTTGCATTTTTAGCCCTGTTTCATAACAATTTTTCCCAGAAATCATTGTTATTATGTGCAGAATTTTTCGATAGACACAGAAGAGAATAAAAATTGAGAAATAAAACACATGTGAAAAAAATACCGGCGTACAGAGGGTTGCGCCCGCAATACGAGGGTTTTTTTTTATTTGTTGTACATATATTTCATAAGCAATGGATAAGAATTGTGCACAACATTAATGAAATGCTTCCTGTAAATCTATTTTTGGATTGGTCTAAATAAACGCGTTCCACCTTTAATTAGACCAATCCAAAAATAGATTTACTATTTACCCAGTCTGTATAAAAGTACTCCAAGGCAAATCTACAGGCATTTGTCGATTTAAGATTTCTGATGGCCTTTGAGCAAAAAGAAACTCAGGCAAACGTAAGGATGGCTTGGCTTTATATATATGAACTGAATTATTAGCTGTAAATCTACTGTTATTGTTTTTTTAATCAAGGAAAAGCAACTTATATGAAATGATTCCATTGTGTCCCCTGACGTAAGAGCCTCCTCTCCTACTCCTATGAGTATTGAACAAGTATACTTTTGCAGCTTCAGGGACACTCTGTTAATTTGGTCCTACAAACTTCAAAAATATTTGTGGCAAACACTATTACCATTCTATGCATTTCCACAAAATGTCATGTTCATTGTTTCATCAAGTTAAAAGATATGCATGGAAGAAATGCTTAAGAGCCTTCCCTTGCATTCGACTTTTTTCAAACGTTCGGGACACCCTGTTATCTTCTTCCTACCAACTTCCAAGGTATATGTGCCAAAGACTGTAACCATTCTACATATTCCTACCAAATTTCATGACAATCGGTTGAGCCGTTCGCGAGTTATTTAGTGAACAGACGGACGGACGGACGGACGGACAAAATCGATTTCATAAGGGTTTTTTGAAAAAAAAAAATCTAAAAAAAACCCTAAAAACAATTAAACTAAAGAAAGTGATGCACTTCAGGGAAATTTCATCAAATGCCAGTTGACTTTCATACAATTTTGCAGTTGTTGTTTTTAGACTGCATGTTAATCTGATGGTTAACTAAACTTAAATACATATAGCAAAATCTGCCCCTTTGAAGACGATGCATTCCCGAATTAGATAAGCACGAAGGTTGTGCGATGGATCCCAAAAAAAAAAACCGGTCGTCGATTTCGGGTGCCATATTTAAATGAGCTAATGTAAACAGCATTTTATGTTCGGTTAAAATATTGAAATTCTACCGCATTTTAATTAAAAATTATTTTATTTATTAGAGCAAGTCTTTTTATTTTTTTTTGTTCAATGCTTTTCCTGCGTCCTTTCTAAAACTTTCTAAAACCCTAAAAAATACTTTTTTTTTCATATTGCACGGAAAATGCACATTCGGGCATTAATGTTGCACGATTTTGCACGTTTCGGGATTTTCACTGCACGTTTTTCAATATAACATAACAGTAAAAAAAATCGAAGTCTTGTGTTTGTTCTTTTGGAATCAGTAGGCTTCCAGAAGTGTGAAACTCATTGTGATAGGAACAATATTCAGCCGAAAGGTTTGAACTAGGATGTAAATAATATCCTTGGAGTTCCACTCTTTTGACCAGAAATAAGGATTCTATTGGACTTTATTGCATGATCCCTAATTATTGCCAAAGAGATGGACTATTTAAAAAAAAAAAAAACGAAGTGATAGCACGTAATTATACATTTTTGCGATATGTCGCAACAAAATTTCCGGAGGATGAAGTTTAACATTTTTTAATAGTCAGTTGAATCAGAGGAGTGCACGTCCACTAAAAAAAATATTGAATTCCCGGAGAAATTCATCAGAAAAGAGAAATAAGAAGTCGTGTTGCATAAATACACTCAGTACATAAAAGCGTTAAAAAAAAACTCTCCTGTAAGAAATTGTATGCCCAAAACTACAATTTGTAATGTTTTCAGTATAGTTATCGATAACATCCATCCACATTGCAGTAATTCAACTTCAATTTGCCCGATCTTATCGCGTTTGGAACTCCTCAGTTGCTTACAATTGCATTGGCTCATCTTGTATTGAGAGGACAAATTTTAAAAAAGTTGGCTTGGATTTCAGCAAGATGATGATTGGATCCACAGTACACATTGCCAGAGCCGGAATAAGCCCTACAATGTTTGCTAATGCTAATATCAAGATATGGCTAGGTTCGCCTGATTTAACTAGCCAGCTACATTATTCTCTATAAAAAATTCTCTAAACCACTGAAGAAATCCGTATGCGTTGGTTCCAATTTTTGTGTTGTCTTTATAAAAATGGTTTCGCTTCGGAGCTACTCGCTGTTACAATCACCAAGAGTTGCGAAAATGGCACGATTCAAGTAAAAAAATCTCTCAAATCACTTCTATAACGGCATACATACTATTTGCAACATAACAACATAGTAAAGGACCTAAGGGGCGGCAATTCGGCCTCTTGCCCGGGGCGCTGATAACGGTTGGGTTGGTAAAAGATTTTCTTTTCGCTTTCTAGAAAAGAAGATGGCTTCTGTCTTTGATGAATTTGCTTCTATTCTCTATTTATTAAAGCATTATACTAGAAGCTCAAATCAGTTCGTTAAATTTGCTGATATTTGATCCGGAAATTTATTGCTACTTAACAGAGGTGAGTCGCCCGCAAACAGACAAATTTCACAAAAAAGATTTTGTAGAGTACAGGCCTGAGTGCCGAACCTTGTGGAACTCCAGCAGGGTGTGTGAATGACGGGGACTTTGTTTCATTAATAGATGCCTGAAACGTTCGGTTGGATACGAAATCATGAATTATTTTCGTCAGATACAGCACAAAATAGTAGTTAAACATTTTATAAATAAGACCGTCGTGCCAGACGATTGTTAGCACCCGAACTTTATTTGGACAATTTTTAGATACGAGAAATTGTACAATGATGGTTCCTGAAACCAAATTGTTCCTGGGGTATAATTATATTTACAATTTCATTTTTAAAAAGACATTCAAAAATATTCCCGCCATTATTTAGTAGGCTAATAGGTCTGTAACTACTTATTGAAGATTTGGGTTTTGAGATACAGATGACGGTGGCGTTTTTCCAGGCTTTGGGAAAATATGAATATTCCACACAATCGTTAAATATTTTGCACGATAGAATGCTGTCTTTTGGTGCATATTTTTAAGAAAGCTCATTGGGGCTATGTTTGTTTTACAATTCTTAATGATATGCTTTATTGACGACAGCGAGAAAAACGGAGTGCAAAAGTTACTCGAATTGTTAATTTGAGTAATAGACTCATTAACGGAATTAAGAGTGTCAACATCTCCAAATTATTTGTTATTAGATGTTGATTATGAAAATATTTTCCAAACGCTTAACATTTTTCCATGTTTGTTAGTAATATAGTGTCACCTTCAGCGATTGGAGGAATATTGCAATGTTTCTTTTTAAGAACTTCAGTCACTTTCCAGGAAGCTTTTTGGTCGTTATTTAACGAATTTACTCTCTCATTCCAGTGCAGTGATAGCGTGCATTACTTTGTCATTTATGCATTATCTTAGGTTTGTATACGAAAATTAGGTTGATTTATTTTGTAGGAATTTTTGCAGTAAGGTTGGATATTATTCGTCGAATTTGAAAAACATGGGTTGATCCTAAACGCATTTTCATACATATTTTGTACCGGGTAATAATGTTCCAAATCGCGAACGAATCAATAATAGCAGGAGTTTTCCACTTTCGCTCAACCACTTCCATAACATTTTCTAATTTGGAATTTTCAAACTTACAACACCCACATTTGGCTTTCCTTCATAAGGACTACGCTTTTGAACTGATCTGAGAGGGTTTGCAATTAAATAGTTGTTTATGAAATAAATAATGTGTTGGAGAAATCCATTGAGATTGACAAATTTTTCGATAGTGGCAGTGCCGAAAGAAGAAAATTGTATGTTAACTACTAAATAGTTGCACATTGGACTTACATTTAAATATCAGTAGATCAATGAATAGTCTCCTTTCCGGCTATGGTTGGAGATGTAGGATTCCAGGAGTCAGGATCAAGATAGTATAGATGCTGTCGTCAATGTTTGATGTATGTTTAACAGTAATCACCACAAATATTTTTTTTTACTTATTACTTTCACGATACGACACTAAATAGTTTTTGATAGAAATGGGCTTTTGGCCTTTTAATGCACTCTCTTCACAACACCTTCGATTTTAGTCAGCTTTTTTTAAATTTCTATTTCCAAACAAGCAAAAAGCATGGACAGTTTTCTTTACTTTCTATTCTAAATGCACAACAGATGGCTTTTTTGCGCTCAACTATTTTCTTTTGTTATAAATTTAGAGATCTATCAATTCTGTTTAGGAAAAAATTAAAAAGAATTAGTATTTTATGCTAAAATAGATCAGAGATGGAAAATGTAGTTTGGATAAAGGAAATAAAGAAATAATAAAACAAAAATCAAAAAGTCATGAATAAAGTATAAAAAAAGTTCAGATAAAATAATAAACAGCAAAAATTTAAATATTTTATTTGATATTAATTTATTTTTTCACTTTGCATAATATGAGTCAATTATTATTTTCATAATTTGTTTATCTGCAATGAGCGGAACAACACCTATTACACAAACAGAACACAACAATCGCAATCAGCAGTATGTACAGGAAATTCTCGCGAATATGTAGCAAGATTTCCGTAAAACTGCGAGACCGGTTCGGTTTCGGTCACTTGTATGTGCGATAAAACGTAAATACTCGTATAATCAAATCAGAAACACCACTCGACCCGCGGGGAAATTCTCATTCTATTTTTATCACAATTTTCAAAAATACGCCTTATATGAGTATACAGAGGCATTTATTTCCATTTATATCACTCGCGCGACCGTTTCTATATTAATTATGCATTCGATAGATGGCACTGTTTATTATTACGTATAGTCGCAAATTGACTGTATTATTGATGGATATCAATACGAAGCAACCGAACGGTTGCATTCAATACCCACTGCGTTCTTTACATGGGAGATGCACCACCATATGGCTGCGTATTATCAGAGTACATCAACTCAACCAAAAATATTCACCGGAAACATATGCGAAAAACTGTATGTTCGCGAATATTGCGATTAAGTTTATATGAGTAATGAAAATATAAACAACCAATGGCCGGCTTGATATCGCGTGATTCAAGAAAACGGCGAATGAGAATTAATTTGGTTAATTATGACACTGACTAGGTCCTTATGGCCTTCGGCGAATGGCACACTGCTGACCGGAAGGACGAGACAGGCAACGTATGGTCTATTTTATGGTCAGACTGTGTTATCTTAGACAAACTTTATTTAACACCAAAATCCTTTTATTCGGACTTCGGAAAAAAATTAAAACGAACAATAAACACGAAGACTTCCTTTACCCGTAAAAGAACGAACTTTCGACAATAATTATTTCCAATTTCACTCTCAATGGAATTTGATAAATTTTATTCTTTCAATTTACTTTTTTGTTTTATGTGTTTGATTAAGACAAGCAATAAAAGCGGCAAATATTTGTTTTGCGGGGATGCGAAATAGCGCGACCTCTCGAACACGTAGTCGCTCGTAGACTGAAACAAGAATCGCCGAAAATCCAGTTGGAATCGTTGCAGGGCTAAAAGTGAGCGGTGAACGGCTGCTATGCTACATTATAACATAACATGTGTTATGTGCTGGCTTTGGCTAGAAAAACTGAAACGGTTTATAGTTTTGTTAGTATGCATGCAGTGCATCTGAACCGATTCGAACGGGAACAACGTACCGAATCTGAACGACGGGACTCGCGAACATCGGACACCATATGATATGAGCCAAACACGAAAACTTTCTCTCGCAATCTCGCTCTCTCTCTCTCTCGGGTCAGTCGAGTGTCGTCCCGTCAACATAATCGGCAAGGACTTTGCTGGAGGGTTAACATCGCGGATACATCCTAGACAAGATGCGAATGGACTTTAGTCGTGCCGATTTGTTTTGGTTTTTCTTTTCGTTAAACGGTTCTAAAACGAAAGTTCGTAACGGTACGCTGACAAAGAGAGCGCATAGCGTGAACACTTACAACCAATGTACATTCCAATTCTGCTTGCAGGCTCACACACAACCACTATCCTCTTGACTGAGTCATTATTGTCATGCATGCACCTCGGCATCGGCACCCACACTTCAAACATGTGGCTTGCCGGTACGGTTCTGGACACCCTCCGGCCACGGCTCATCCAAGCGAACGAATGGAAATGAAACATGTTTTAACAGTGTACTTGCATCATCCACACTCTTTATACACATATATACAAAAGAAACCAACTACAGAGAGAGAGAGAATCGTATCATTCGGTGTCATTCGCATGTATTTGTGGGGGGCACCTACTACTCGCCAAAGCTCCAAAGCGCAACCCAATAAGCCCCAACATAAACAAACAAGAAAAAACTTGCTGGCGCCGAAATGCCGACACTCTTTCTCCTATCTTCGCAATATATTTATACTTGGGATATTCAAGATATTGGAGCATTTCCATCGTTCTCTTGCATATCAAAAACTCTGACGCACACTGTCATACAAATATCTCTTAGATTGCGTCATGCTTTAGTTAGTATCCAAGAGAAATGTAGATAATGCCTTTTATCTGCGAATGTTAGATTTTCTCTTACGGAAACAGTAAGTATTCATTGCTTTGCTAGTGCTTGAGTCAGCGGAAAGTTTCCCGGAAAATGTGTTTGTTTCTCACATTAGAGATATAGTAGGAGTAGAATGGGTACCGATGATTATTGTGGCGACGGAATGACTAGAACGGACTCATACCACTTTGTGAAAGGAAAATCGACTTTCTATAAAAGATTTTTGCATGCTAATTGGTACTATTGTAAGTGCATGATCTTTATTTTCGGCACATAAAAAAAGATTATTGGAAAAGCAATTATGTGCTTACAGTACACGATCCTCTTTAAAAAAAAGAAAAGGTTGAAATTTCGAAAAGATTATCTGAGACATGCTCCAATGTAATTTAAAACTGGGTCCAAGAGGGTGAGGAAAGTTATAGAAAATGTATTGACCATTTAAGAAGTCGCTTAATTTCTTACAGTAACCTACAAACAAGTGTATAAAATATTTGTAGCCAAAGGAATTATTTATCTATTCAACGATACAAAAAATAAGGTCCTAATTGAAGTCAACGGTTGAAAGTTGGAATTGGTTTCATATTAAGGAAAAACCACTTAGTCTTGAAATATGATTAAATACTAATTTTAAAAACATTTTCAAGTCTTCCATAAATATGTAATCATACCCCCAAAGCAAATATTTGTTACAGTTTTTACTTAACCCATCCAATAATTTTCAACCTTTGATCCGTCATTGTGGTTAACCCCATTAACCTAGGATTCCCATTTTCTATATAGGTAGAATCTAGAATAATTGACTATAGGTTTCATGGTCAAGCTTGGAACATTTGTAGGGAGGGGGCGTAATTTATTAAAAGAACGACAATTAATATTTGCGAGGGCTGGACTTACCCTCTATGCTTCCCCTGGGCAGTAGTGAAATTGCCGCCCTCCGCTACTAGGCTTGAAAGTAGAGTATGTGATCTGAAATTTCCCTGGAGCCTGTGCGAAAAATGTAGCATGACCCAAACATTTTGTGAAAATACAGTGGCTGCAAAAACCACTGATTTCTGAATCCAAGTTTGTATTCAAATTAGAAGTTTGAAGAGGGCTGCTTTTTATGTAGTGTTTTTCACTAATAGGAGACCAATGTTAACATACAGTTAGGCCAAGTTATTGTTGTGTAGCAGGGACGTAGTCAGGGGAGGGGTCAATGGGGTCCCGACCCCTCCCGAAATGATTTCAAAAGACATTGAAATGTTCGTGATGATAACAGTGCTTTTCGACTTAATGGATCATTTCCAGATTTATTGGAAATCCCATACAAAATGTTGGTTCTGAAAATTTATCCAGGGTATGACTTGGATCAACCGCCAGACTAATCCCCCAGATATCTTTGCGAACAATTTCCCGTATGTCATTTTATTATTCAGTATTTTTGGTTTGTAAACTTTATTTAGAGTTAATCATTTTAATATTTCTTGAGACTTTTCCTTTAATTGTATCTCGCATGGTGCATAATTACAAATGCAATTTATCATTCACTGATGACACGATAGTCAGCTGTTATCGAATTTGGAAATTTTGATCCGATTTCATTCGACTTGGACAAGATCACTATTAATACCTACTTTGTGTAGAGTAGAGCAGTGGTGGCCAGACTGTGGGGCACGCTTCACTAGGAAGGTATGACACCCGGAAAAGGGGTGCGGTTTTACTAAATATTGATGAAATATGGTTTATTTACCATTCCGACTCATTTTGTTTTCGAAATCTAACGGAAGTAATTCGTCATTGGCATACAACGGTCAAGAAGCTTTTAAGTATAGTAGGTATGTAATGGTAATTTTTCCTCGTGACGTATCACTGAGCGAAAAATAAGCATGATGATTTTCTTTTCTCAAAAAAACGGATCTTCGGCCAACATCTCAGCGCTTAATTAGCATTGTATTTTAATGTATTATAATAGGTCGTATTAATAGAACACATGGCATGCACATGGCCAGTTATCCCTGCCTATTTTAAATTTTTGACCATAGTCACAACTTCCAGCTTAACCCTATAGCTTCTGTAGAAGATATAAGTCAAATAAAAATAGGCATGGGATAGGTTGACCAGACGTTGGCACATATCCTGTATTTTGATTCTGTGTTCTCCATACCTTCAAAAATGCCTGCTTTCGGTGGCTGAAATTGAAATGATCCCAAATCTACGGCTAAGCACATTAAGGAGTCGGCTATATTAGAGGGTAGATGAATGTGAGCGCTAAAATTCCGGGGCTCTTAACGAGAAGCAAAATATCCAAACAAATAGATGAGATCATTCTAGTCAAATGTATGTATATATCTAATGCTTGCTGTATTTTAATTTTTTTCTTTTCATTAGAAACTTGGTTATTTTGTAATATCATATTATGCTCATTTCAATGACTTCACTTCAACCCCTTTTGAAAGTTTCGAATCGTGTAGTTTTGGTATGATCAGCTTGATAAAATTAACCTGGCAAGCAACTTATCAATTGTTTCAAAGATTAAAATCGTTTCCATCAAAATTTTTACAGCTCACATTTTCATCGGGTGAAATCAATAGAAAACAATGGTAAACCCAAATTTTGAAAACACAGCAATAATTAGATCCCTCCCGAAACAAAATGCTGGCTACGTCTCTGTTGTGTAGCCTATTGATTGCCAATTGATCTTTCCGGCGCCATTACCTCAGAGTTTCTAAAAAGTCAACAAATATGAGTACCTCGCAATATCCTATCCTATGACTTATCTTTTTTAATTTTGTAGAAATACCCCTAAAATTGATCTATTCCCCATTAACTTTGTAAATTGGATGAAAACGGTAAAAATGAGAATCTGAACGTTCAAATATAATTTTCCTTTGTCGGAGGCATCACCAATTTTCAAAAGACATTACTGTTCTCCAATCCACAATAATTTCGGAAATGCCTCTCAGAGGTCATTCGGTCCATCACTATTCTGCTGAAAAACAAGCATAAATTTTCCCGAATTCAGTCACCTTGACTTTTTCCCATATGCAAATGAACAAGAACTCGCAAGAACCATGAACAAGGCCTATAGCTACAAGCCTCAAAAATTAAGAACGAATAACCAATCAGTTTTCGCGATCTCCAGAAGTCATTGTTAACTTTTTCTTTCTTGCCTCCCAAAAATGTCAAGGATCGATTAGCGAAATCTTCGCGTCGTTTGGTGTTTAATATTTGAGTATACAAATTTCTAAAAGCCGTTTCATATAGAATGATATATTTCGTTAAGTAGTATCTCACCTGTTTTTGCTTAAGATTTTCAGTAATTTGTATTCTGATGTCAAATCACAATGTCAGCACGTGGAAATGAAACATTGAGTTCTCAAGTGACATCGATTCACTTATTTGATGGTAGACATCAATATCGACTAACCCCTAAGACCTATTTGTGGTAATTACAATTTTTGGTTCACCTTTTCAAAGCGCTTTGAAGTAGCGCCCGAAATTTTTCTCGGTCTTGTTAAACCTGCATGGGTTAGTCCAGACGTGTCAAACTCGCGGCCCGCGGGCCGCATGCGGCCCTCCTCGCAGTTCTGTGCGGCCCGCGGCCATGTCCAAGCACAATCTGTATCAACACAAAAGTGGTGAAATTGGTAGGGTGAACTCAAGTCTACAAAAGTTACTAAAATTCGTCAGTGGCTTATGCAAGATTATTTTAGGATTTTTTCTCCAAATACTACCAACAATTGAGGCTAGTTATTTGATTTTATGAGACAGCTAATCTTTTTTGTACAGGACAATACTAAGTCTCTTCATGAAATTGTTCTGTCCCGAAATGCAGTTAATAAAAAATTGGTTGGCTTTACCGAACACGAATTGAAATTTATTTGAAAAAATTGCAAATCTTTAAAAACGACGAAAATCTTGGAATTGGTGACTAGATAACCTGGATGTGAAATTCCAACATAATAATAAATTAGAGCCCAAGTGCCTGATGTTTAGATCTATACTTATCAAGCTGTATTGGTGCATGAGTTTGTTTAAAACCATATCACAAACAACTTTTTGTCCCTTTTAGCCACCTTTCTACTGGCATTAATTTATTCTGACTATTTTGCCTCCCAATGTTATTTTGGGCGACCTCGGATGGTGCTAGACATTTTTTATCATCTGTCCAAAATTTGGCGCAAATCATGTAATTGTGGTTACTTGAATATCAATCATATTTTCACGTTTTCGCTTCTTGTCTTAATTTTTTAATGTTATTGAAGTACATTTTCGAAAGGAAAAAGCTCTCGCGGATAATCCCGAAGCCGCTATAGTGAACCAGACTCTGTTATATTTTAAAAGTAATATTCTGTAATCAACTTTCGTAATACGAAGACATAAAAGTTTTTGAAATGTTCCTTCTGCGGCCCACCTAAACCTGAGGAGAGTCTTATTTGGCCCGCGCCAGGTTTTGAGTTTGACACCCCTGGGTTAGTCCGTACTAAGTGCCTTGTATGCCCCTTGGAGTCATATTCTACTTGTGATTTGAAAGAAGTAGATGATGATAAATTCTATTTTACATGTCACTCTCTAACGATGTGGCATTACTTATTATTTTCAAACGTTTAGTATGATGACTGAAATCTTTTCTTAGGGAGACCCTTCTAACCATCTCAACCACTTCTGTTTGTGATCATGATGTTCAACCTAACTTTAAAAAAATATTTGCCATCATAAAAATAAAAATAAAATAAAACTTTGGTTACCAAATGAATAAGACAGATATTGAGAAAAATTGACGGCGCACCTAAATATGCAATTTACTGTAACAACACACCTGAATGACACCAACCTTGCCCTTACGTTGTTTACGGAGGAAAATGCCATTAACATTATATCTCCCAAGGATTTTGCATAAAAAAGAGAGGTCCCTTGCAGGCCCGGATTTCCCATATGGGCGGAAAATTTTGAAGGGCGGCATATTTCTGAAACTTTCATCGAATCATTCCATTGAATTAATAAGAACATTTCGATATTTCAGGATGCAGTTTAAATAAATTAAAAAAAGTAGAGGAAACTCTGCAAAAGTCGTTTCTTTGTTCAGTGGTGCACTCAGGGCCGTAGAGAGAAAATCCGGGCCCGGGGGGACAATGATTCCGGGCCCACATCTTCCATACGATAAAAAAATATGAATCGAAGAAATTTTTTTTTTACATATCGGTCCTCAAACAAATTGAACAATTATCTCTATAATCCAGCCTCCATTTAATCCGGAACACGCCATAATCCGGCGTCCACACTGAATCGGCTCAGTCTCAGTAATCCGGATGTTTTCTAATCTAATATAGTCCGGCATCTGGCATCAGTACGATAGATATTTGAAAAATGTTTTAAAGCGGCCTTCTGCGCATTCAGGTGCATTTTGATATTTAAGTTCTGAGGTAAAATTATGGGTTTTCAGAAAAATACGAATTATAGAAAAATAGAAATAATAAAAAATAACGATACAGGATAAAGCACTTGCCAAAAAACTGACAGCAACTAAATTCTTTCGTGATGCATTTTTACATACTAAACTCACAAAAAACGGGGTTGACTGGATATAGTTTAAAAGTTTGTGTGTGTGTGTTTTTTGTATAACGAATGAAATCGGGCCATTTGGGCTGCCCCTGAAAATAAGGTTCTTCTAAGAAAAACTTTTTTCTTTATGAACCAATCTAAACCAAATTTCACCCAAATATGATCCTAGTAATAGTAAAGACTCACTGTGCTAGAAATTGTTAACGCGAAAGAAGCTTAAGTTTCATTTCAATTTCCGCTGCGCCCGAAATTAGCCTCGGTCCCGTTTCAAGTACATATATTTTGTAGACGATTCGAGAGTTGAGTGGCGAATTTTATGGAAATACAGAAGGCAAAATCATTCTAGAATATGGTTTCTTCGTTTTACGTGCATTTTTGGGTAACGAGCTACTGCTTATAAAGGGTTAACTTGCTAGTATGAAGTTTCTTTACTAAAATCTGCCCGTGATGAAAATAAGTTTATTGTTTAATGGTCGTACCCCTTACCCAAGATACGCATAAAGCGAAACTGGTAGCCTGGTAATCTTCTAGCATTTAGTTCTCCCAAGAAAAAATATTGAAAAATTATTGATTCCCTTATCCCAACAAAATTATTTAGAAAATTTCTATTCTTGGTGAAGTAAGATTCCAACCTATATTCGAATTTTGATATGAAGAAAGCCTTGAAATTTTCGACAGTCATTCTCGATAGGATAGGATCATTCATAAATATTATTTTTTAATTCGATTCGAAGACTATACGGGTGAAATTGGCTCAAGTGTTTATTTTACAGATCAATAATAAAGGCTGTACTACACGCAAAATAGAAAGAGTATAATGCAATAAACTGGGCAAATTTACTTATTTTTTTTTCTGGTTGAAGATTTTTCGTAGGAAACAGCTGTGGTCTATTCTGTACCTCAACCGTCACAAAGCTTTTAGCAAAACAAGGCGGATACAGTTCACAGTTCTAACAAATGCTTGGGGAGCTCAAATCTGTAATTTATTAGCACAATCGCAGTGGCCCAGAATGTTGGTCTTTACTCTATAAAATTGACTTTCGAAATGCGCAACGCTACGAATTTAAAGGATTTTTATTTCTTCCTATTTTACCTATTTCAAAAAACCTTAAAATTTTTGTTACCGAGTTGGCGAGTACTGGTAGATAGATCGATTTAAATTAAGATTCAACAATTTAAGTGATCAACATCTGTGTGCTGGTATCTTGAAAACAATTTCATAAGCAGCAGCAGTATGTACACAAAATAAAAATCGCTCGGAAAAGTCCTCCTTGAAAAAAATGACGCTGTACATACTCCTGACTGGGGTCTTGTTGCAGCGTCTCGAACTATTTTGCAAGGAAAAGGCGATTTTATCTGAATGTCAAGCTGGTTTTCGTCCAGGATTTTCTACGGTACATCACATCTTCAGCCTTTTTAACATAGTCAAGTATTTCCGTTAAAGAAATATGAACGTATACACTGCATTTATTGACTTTCGATCCGCTTTTGATAAAATTAATCGACAGGCACTCATATATAAACTCAGCTGTTACGGTCTTTCAACGAAGTTCCTGAACTTTTTGTCGAAATTCTATTCGGAGACTCAAGTTTCTATTTGGGATGGTACATCACTGTCAGCATGGTTTACTTCAAACACGGGTGTCCCACAGGGTGAAGTGCTTAGTCCACTGCTCTTTGCCCTCTTCATAAATGACATTGTTGAATATTTACCCGATGGATTGATGGTCGGTGGAATCGAAGTAAAAATTTTCATGTATGCTGATGACATCATCCTACTTAGTGATTCGCCCGACGGACTACAGTCTTTGCTCACCAAGTTAGAGGAATATTGTGAACAATGGTGCCTTACAATCAATCTAAGCAAAACAAAAGTAATGGTCTTTGAAAATCAACCAGGACGTGTTGCATATGGTGAGAGATGGTTCCTGAATGGGGAAAGAGTTGAAGTAACTAAAAATTATCAGTACTTGGGAGTAACACTCGTGCCAAATTTAAGCTTGTCTCAATATTTGAAAGATAAACTCAAGTCATCGATGTGTGCCATCAATTACACGTGGAAGAAAATATTTGGAAATATACATATAGCACACAATATAAAATACAAAGTTTTTATTTCTGTGGCAAGGTCGATCATGTTTTATGGAGCTCAAGTCTGGGGCTTTCGCGAATATGAAGAGGTAGAGAAATTGCTGAGGTTTTACTTAAAGAAAACGTTTCCATTACCAAAGAACACACCGAATTACATGCTGGCATTAGAAACAGGACTTCCGACAATGCATATCAGCACTTTAAAAATGCACTACGATTTTCTGTTAAACATCATGAAAATGCCTCAAGGTCGGTTGGTTAAGCGTTTAACGCTCATTTCAATGAGCGATGATGTGGATTGGTGGGAGGCGATCAAGAATAATGCTGAAGATGTAGCACTACAAATCACGTCTCATTCGGATATCACTCGCAATTCGTTGTACTCCATAGTACAACACGTTGATGAAGCGCAACGAACGAAATTCATCGAGGAAGCTTTGTCCAGTGAATCTAGATCTGTCTACCCTAAGTTAGCATATGATCTTCGGGAACGAAACTATTTTAGAGAGTTGCATTCTGTGCATGAAATATCGACAATCTTTAGGGTCAGGGGAGACCTACTGCGACTTAATTACATTCCGTATGTGCGAACAACGTCTGTCTGTCAGCTTTGCAACATGGGACAGCGAGAAGATTCTTTTCATTTTTTGGCCGTATGCCCCATTTTGAAAGAGATTAGATTGTTATATTTGAAAAGATCAACTTTAACGTTAGAACAGGCAATATGCGAATTAAATGGAATTAGTTGGGATAGTCTCTATCAATATTGTAAACACGCACTTAGGTATAGAGCCGATTTTATATAAATCTATTGTAAATATTATGTAAATTCATATATTCCCTTCTGCAGACGAGTAATTTACTCATGCTTAACTTTCATTTACGAATAACTTAGTACTATATTATTTAGTCTTGAAATGAAATCCGCATTAATTTATTTTTGTAAAGTATTTTTTCGAATTAATAAATGAATTATTATCTATCTATCTATCTATCTACTCCTATTTTAATTTTAAACACAAATATTTCGAAAAACTGTACGCTACTGGATGAAGAAGTCGAAATTTCTTAATTGAAATTTAGTAACGAAACTATCATGTTGATTGAATATGCTGATTCGGGCCCTAGTTCTCAAAATTCAAAAATAGATTAGGGGCCCCAAGCCTAGTGCACAGTATGTTATGAATTGTTGTTAAAACGCTAAAAGCAGTACATATGTATAAGGGTTCTTAGTTAAAGACCTCAAAATAGCAATTTGTATGTAAAAAAAAAACTAAAGCACAACTTTTGTGTCAAAATCCGGGCCCCCTATGAAATCCCGGGCCCGGGGGAAATCACCCCGTTCCTTCCCCCCTCTCAACAGGCCTGGGTGCACTTACGTATCTGACGTCAGTAGGCGTTTCGACTTTTGCCGCCGTACCGACCTTGCCCCTTATTTTTACAATCCAACGATGAATCGATTGATCATTGGCTCCCAAATTGTTTCAATATAGCTGTCTAACGAATTAAACGAACACTTCTGAAATTGGAATAAAGTTAAAAATACCGCCTTTGTTTTGGGAATCTTTCGTGAGAGAAGTAGCACACACTCGGAACAAAGAAAACCGGATACTTTTACTTTTTTTACTTCTAACCTATTATAACGAAAGGTCTTGATCACTAATGAACGGATCTGTTTCGGAAAACTGAATATAAAGGGCTGTAGTGGAAGAACGGGGGTCCTCCCGGGGAAAAAGAGTTCAGATCCGCTCCTAGGGCGTCAAGACCTTTCGCGTTAATAAAATAATAAATATCGAATAAAAAAGTGCCCGTCTCTGGCACCGAATTTATGTATTTAGTTTTATAGTGCCAGCTCTAAGGAATCTAATTATTTCCCATCGTATGACAGTTTTAGAGGTTGCTTATGCGTCCAATGTGTCAATTCATCATTTTTTTTTTTCAAATATTCTTTTGAGCTCTTAGGAGTATCCGCTCCTGCATGGGCATCTAATTTCACCACCTATACCTACACTTCTGAACATTAACTTTGCTTAGAAGTTCAGTCCAAAAACCTTTCTAAAATGTAAACTAACTACAATTTTCACAGACGCTCTGCTACTTCCGAAAGCGACGGAAACCAACGTATGTTAAAGAAATTGTATACCTCACATGAATGCGACTGATCTACTTTCAGCTTATACTAATGACGGAGGGCGGCAACTCGACTACTGCCCTGGGGCGCAACAGAGGGTAAATCCGGCCCTGGTCCCTTGGCCTTGATCGGTGCTGGGCCCTCACAGGATCCAACTGGTATGGAAGTGGATTTTAGACAGCCGATCGATGTGTTTACATTGCGGCCGTTGATGTCTACTTTAAAGGAATTTTCCTTCCAGTTCTTTGCAGGATACAGACCGTGTCGTATGGAGGTGATCATGGAGTCAGATCACCTCCATACGACACGTTGCGAACGAACACGTGTGGGCAGGTGGCAAGATACTTGCTGATGTACATGGTGCCAGAGGCGTATTACTCTGGCGGGCGAACTGCGTGCATGTGGTGTCGTAGATCACGAAGGAAATCCATCACGTTGGCTGATGGTCGCGTGTTTGAGTAGAAATCTCCCCTGAGGCGAAGTGCTGTTGTGTATACGATCTTTGCAGCGGTTGCTGATAGGTCTGCCTTCAAAGTCGATCGCAACCTAAGTGGGACTAGTGGTAAAGTGTTATCCCAGTGACTGAAGGTATGACAACGGATTTATGTCTAAATTGGTGACTTCTATTTTACTGTAGCCATAAGTGAGCTACTACCCTGAATATCTAACAAAGTCGTTCACGGAGAAAGTTGGAGGAGCATAATTTCGTTCGCTTTCACTAGATTATATGAATTGTTGGTCCTTACCCCTGACCGTACGTAGTGAAAATAGCAACCTAAGCCCGGAACCTGGGGCTAGGAAATGGTGCGCTCCACTTCTTGATAGTGAATCCCAATCAAGCCTTGGTGATTGGCCTGGCCACATTGATGTTATAAAAAAAAAATAATCTTAAAGATTTGCAATACCACCAAGAGACAAAAGGTTTGTGTTCGTAGAGATGACTCATGTGATGATCGCTCAGCTATCGCAGCTAAACCACCAGTTCTGGGTACTATGTGCAATATTTTTTAAACAGACATGTTCCTTTAGGTCATAGTAAACACAAGGAAAGTAGCACCATTCAAAAATATAGTAATATGGCTCCTAAAAAAAAATTATGTTTTGAAAGCCCGAACAGACAACGTTGAACTTTTTTTCATTAAACTGAACAATTGTTCTTCAAATTTGAACATCTTGTACGGAAACACGGATTGTAAAAGATTGAAAACTGTCAATTTAGTTGCCAAACACCGAGGAAAACTCAAAAACAATTTAATTTTAATAGCTATTTATGTCTAGTTAAGTTCATATACATATACTAGGCTGCTCCTCTGTTATCTAGTCTTCGTCGATATATTCTTAAAAAAAAATCGGCCACTTTTATGATTTTTAAAATGGCGCACAACCATCAATCAAAACAAATTACAAACAGAAAATGCCAATATTTAAATCAATTTTGATTTAATGTAAAAATCCTTTAAACGTATACAACACATCATTAAATTTAATCTTTTTTCCAACCTTCCTCCATGCATTTTTTCTGTTTTCTTCACTTGTCGTTCTTATCCTTTCCGGAACCTTCATACGTACACATAATACAAACTCTACGCTTTTATATTCAGATATAAAATTATCCTCGCAAGCAGATAGCGGACAGTACACTTAATCCATTCGAACGAATTATTTCCAATCAATTGACCAACAGCCGTCGAGAGGAAGGAAGAGCAAACGCTGCAAGAGGTCAGAAACATTTCCATTTACTTCGACATTGGGAAGATTTCATTCCCAAGCACACATCCTTTACTCTAATATCCAAATCGATATCAATTGCCACATGTTTTTCTTTTCTGAATCCTGACTGCCGTACGCTACCTCGCATCATCCACATCGATCCGGAGGATTCGATGTGAAAGCCCGCTTTCGCCGTCGTTGTAGAACTAATAGCTTGAAGAAATATACTCCTGATGAAATGGACAAAACTCCAAATACGAAGACAACAGAATAGGAATGAGTTCAGCATAAAAATCATATATCCCTGACAAAAAAAAAGACGTCGACGAACCGAATGAAAGTTGTCTCTCTTTCTCGAAATCAGTTTAAGGAATACAAAAGGCGATCCCCTGGGATGTAACCCAAACAAAATCAAATTAGTCCAATCGACTGAGTGCTTTAAGTCCATTGCACAACAACCCACTAAATACATCGATACGTTATATTGGGTTAAATTTGACGGACCCAATCCCCGAAAAAAGGAGAGACTCTTGAACGCACGACAAGCACGAACCCGCGCCGCAACAATGAACTTGTATGTGCCGAAATTATCTCCCACTACCCATATAGAAATTATCCTCGATGTGCATAAACCCCTGTTGCTTTTTGGGTTCGTCGCGTATAATGGCAAAGAACCACAGCGTTTTCTCTTATTGTTTCGTCTCCCGAGTCCGACTGTCGATATTATGTCGACTTTGAATGTTGTATGGACTTTTCGGTCTTTGGTGTTGTTGCTGTTTGTTTTTATTTCTTTTCTTTATCGATAAGGATATCACACTTAATGTCTGGCAATAATTTAACAACCCTCAAAAGTCAATAGCGAATAGCACTCTTTTTTTCCTTTTCTATTCGAGTCCCAGCGGAGGTGTTTCGACGAAATGGAGACGACAACAACGTAATCGGACAGCAAGGGTCGAAAACGGTCTGCAATGGGTGGATGGGTATTTGAACTTTGCAAAGTACATTCACAAATAAAAGCAATTCGTAGCCGTAAGACTATACCGTTGACCTAAAATTACCTCATTCTTGTAATTGCCATTTCTTCCTAGCTGTTGATGGAAGGGGGAAGGTCGAGCCGAAAGTATCTAAATTTCATGTCAGATTAACGGGCTACTGAAAGGGGACTTTTTTGTTTGTTGTGTTGGTTGAAAATTAACTAATGTTTTCTTTTTTGCACAAAAAAAGAACGCCCCAGGACGAAATGACACTGAACGAAATGTCGAAAAAAATGATTTTGAATCGGAACGAGAGGCCTTGGACAACGCCGTCATTCACAAATGTTTATATATATAATTAACAATTTTTTTTTATTTGATATATATTATTTACTGTTATTAGTATATAGTCATTTTTGGTAATAGTTGCTCCAAAATTTGCGAAATAATTTATTTTAGGATTAGTTCTAGAAAACACTTGACTTAATTTTTGGCGATCGTGGCTTGCAACTTGGGGAAAAAACGAGCGAAAGGTTTTTTTTTTATATATTTTTGGAGATTATTTAAAAGACGGTAACAGCTGCAGAAAATTGTCTGCAAACAAAAAAACTTCATCAAATTTTGGTTGGCTTTATTATATCTAGTAAGAGTATCAGAATTATACGCTAGAGTGAAACATTAATTAAGGATGGAAGTGGGGGGAAGGGGGCTGGTGGAATTCAGCGACCGGTATTTCATTTCAATGAATTGCCCCATCCAGACAAACTAAACACAGTGTGGGGCCCGCAGTAGACTATATTGACCAGTGCAAAAATTGCGAAGTTCATAAAACTTGGGGTTCGGCAGTTTCGTAAATTTCTTAAGATTTACACTGGTTTGACTTTTCCCTGAAACGAAAGGGTAAGTCGTACAAAATGGTATTAGATCTCTACTCATGTACGGACTCAAATGTTGGACCATGTATGAAGGTTGGATACGCGGAAAATAATGAGCAGTTTTCGAAAGGAGTAGATAAAGAATGGACTAAGACAAATTTTAGTTCAGTTCATTTAGCTGTCAAAAACCATACAATCAGCGCACGCTCGAGCACTTATGTTGTTTTGAAAGGGTTCATGGGATGCGTGTGATGATTCATTTCATCAGGCAGGATTTGACAAACTTTAAATTTGAATCCCAAACAGAAACACGTATTCCGTTGCTAATAATATATTCAGAGCGGTCGATAACCGATTGAATTCGCCGTACGCTTTCAGAAATCACTGAAAAGTGCAATAGTGCATTATTCATTCAATATGATAACCGAATTTATTATTTTGCCTATAAATCGTTCTAAGTAACAGAAAATGGACTTATGCAGCTCCCAATAGTCATTTGCAACTTATTTGGTCACTCCAAACTGACAGTCCATTATCATATTTTGTAGAAATTAAGAACATTAGCAAACACAAATAGGATGTTTCCATTGTGTCAATTTGTACTGGGATTGAAATAATTTGGGATCGTTTCATACGAAAACATTTTATCGTGCACTCTGAACACATTATAAGATCCGATAGGAAAATAGGAGAGATATCGAAAAATCAGCCAGATTCCTTTCCAAACAAGTAAGTCTAAACCAAAGTGATACTTTCGTAATTCTTAACGTGTGCTGATTGGTAAAAATTTGAAATGGTTATCATTGTAGCCCCTTTTAAGAGGAACTTGTACAATTTTAAAACATAACTTTACAAAACGATCATTTATTTACAATCCAAACATATTGCAAACTCAAAACTCAAACGTCAATCTAGACTGAAACTCAAACTCAAAACGTCAATCTAGACTGGAATTCTTCCAGAAACTTTCGCGGGTATTAAAGCATGAAAAGCCCTATGATCGAATTGAGAGGTCGTTTTAGAGCTGAAGTCGTTAAGAACAGCAAATTATAAAGATTATTTTACTAGCCGAATTCGTTAATTCAATTTGTAGGGTAGATTTAAGTCCAGTCTGGGTTGGCCTACTACTAACCCGTTTGTGGAAAAATATTCTCCCGGCGGAATTCTGAATTACTGCTGGAATAATCCCCTAAGTTAATTTGACCTTAGGGTCCAAGAAATACAAGTTTTCACAAAGCGATCCAAACCGGCCGCAGATATCCGAAGAGGGATTTGACGTCTGTTTAGGGTTACCAGACGTCCTGGTTTTCCAGGACATGTCCTGGTGTCCTGGTTTTCTCCCGAAAATAAGCAAAATGTCCTGGTTTTTACCGAAACAAATTCATTCTTTGAAGTAGTATTACAATTTTAAAATAGAAAGACGCATCAATGAAAGAAAAGATTAATTTATTAAATTAGTTTGAATGTATGAAATTTCAATTACTGTATAGGACTTGTCCTGTCTAAATAATTTAATAATAGGTTTTGCAAGTTTTTGGACCTATTGTAGCTCAGCAAGACACATCGTATTTTAGAGATATTTCCTGCTTCAAAGGCTTATTAAGTATGGAACGACGAAATAATGCCGGAAGATTGGCGTAAAAGTATCATTTGCCCAATCCACAAAAAAGGGGATAAGTTGAAATGTGAGAACTACAGAGGCATCTCATTAGTTTGTACGACTTATAAAATTTTATCTAAGATTCTGGAAAATAGAATTAATCCGTACGCAGAAGAAATCATTGGCGAGTACCAAGGCGG
This sequence comes from Microchrysa polita, assembly GCA_949715475.1. Taxonomy (NCBI): domain Eukaryota; kingdom Metazoa; phylum Arthropoda; class Insecta; order Diptera; family Stratiomyidae; genus Microchrysa; species Microchrysa polita. The sequence goes on along the minus strand of OX454415.1, from coordinate 122,768,943 downwards.
CTTTAGACCAGGTCGTTCGACGACAGATCAGCTTTTTACAGTAAAGCTTATACTCCAGAAGTGCTGGGAATACATCATCGACGTATACCAAATATTTGTTGACTTCAAGCAGGCATACGACAGTATCGATCGAAGCGTACTGTACAACATTTTGCTGCATCTCCGAAGAATTTTCGGGGCCGTTCGTGAACGAGGTGAATGGCGCATCCGGTACAACCTTGATGAGTATGATGAGCTACAGGTGTCGAAGATCGTGAAATTGCAGCGACTGCAATGGGCGGGACATGTACAAAGGATGAACGACGATCGCATGCCCAAAAAGGTGATGAACGCGCAACGAGTGGACAGAGCCAGATTGCGTAGACGACCGAGAGCCCGATGGGAGCATTCTGTACGTGAGGACGCCCAACAGATGCTAGGCTTTCGGAACTGGAGGACAAGGTCGCGTGACCGCGACAATTGGAGGTTTTCAATCCAGGCGGCCAAGGCCCGACGTCGGGCTATCGTGCCATAAAGAAGAAGAAGACAGGCTTATTTCGAGTCGCAAGAAAAACCGCCAGCAATTCTTCTTGCGTTTTTAACTCATAAGTTTGCAGAATGCTACTTTTTATTTGTGCATTCCTTAATATCAGTCTTCCACGATAATAGGTTCGTTTTTTACTACATCCCGTGTAGGTTTGGGTAACGAACTCCATATAAAAAAAATTTAACTTACCCAGCTATATGTTTCACGCGGGCCACTAACCTGCACGGGATAGAGTTTCGGGGAATCAAATGTAGATCACTAATGCATAGGGAAAAATACATGATTTTGCAAATAAATAATCGTCTTGTGTGATTAAAACCCACTAAATCTGAAAAATAAGCCGAAGAGAGTGAGATAAAGATGCAAAACAACTGTCATGTGTCAGCTGTTTGGCCGAGCAGCTGGTCTTAGCCGGGAAGTTACACGTGATCGTTTTTTTGAATCAGAGTTAACCGCATTAGCAAAAAAAACCAACTAATGTTAATAAGTCAGAAAAAATAACAGTATACACTCCCAATCAATAGGATAGTTCCACTTGAAAAATGGCTGTATCTCAGTAAGTGATAACGGTATTTTCTTCAAACTTGGCGACAATATTTACAGTAGCCTGCCTGTTCTTTGAATAACAGGATGTTTCAAATCCGGAGTCCCGTTAGGATTTTCTTACGAGAATTCTTAAAAACAGTACAAATGGTGAAGTCAATAGGATAGTTCCAGTGAAAATAAAACATCAAATAACGGTAAGAAAGGATAATTTTACTTTGGAAAATGAAACTGGTAATAAGAAGAACTTTATTTTAATAATTTGAGCTTAAAAACTTAATCTGGGATAGAATTGCATAGGTTTTAACGGTAAATTAAGTTGATTTCGTCCCGAGCTCCTCTAAACGTACGCCAAAGAGCTTCAGTGTTCTTAAACTATCGTCTAACGGTATAGATCTTCCTCGTCATTCATTTCCACACTTTAATTGATGATATTTAGATCTAGGAAGTATGAAGGTCTTTCCATAACCTTGATTAGTTGGTCTTCAAATCAATTTTCATCAGCCTTGCTTCATAATTGGAGTCATTATCTTGCTAAAATCTTATAGGAATGGCATGGAAAATGTCGGAAGTTTTAGGCAATACATTAGGAAGAATATCCCTAAAAGCCTGGGTACTCTGAGTACCCCTACTTTAAGAAAGCTCAGTAGTTCCATACCAAGATATTCAACCCCAATGGAGAAACTGTATGGATTGGACAAACGCGTTATTTTTACTGATGGAAAAGATTAAATCTGGTCGGTTCAGATGGATTTAGGTATTATTTCCACGATTTGAGCAAGAAGGAATTAATTTTGTAGACGCATTACTCAGAGTAAGAAATGTCGAAGTATGGGGTAGAATGTCTCTGTGTGGAATTATTGAGATTGTGGAAATTAGCGGTATTCACAACGTCCAGGCTTACAAAAAAATTCTGGGCAATATAGTTCTTAAAATTACCGACATTTTCCATTCAACTTCTTTGAGATTTTAACAAGATAACGGCGTCAGTCAAGGAGCAAGACTGATAAAAGATTTGTTTCAAGACCAACTAATCAAGGTTTGGGAAAGACCTCCATACTTTCTAGATCTAAATACCATCAAAAATGAGTGGGGATGAAAGACAACGAAGATCTATACCGTTAGACAATAGTTTAAGAACACTGAAGCTCTTCTGCGAACGTTTAGAAGCGTTTTGGTCGAAATTAATTTAATTTGCCGTTAAAACATATACAATTCTATCCCAGATTAATTTTTTGAGCTCTAATTACTTAAATAAAGTTCTTCTTATTACCAGCTTCATTTTCTAAAGTAAAATTATCCTTTCTTACCGTTATTTGATGTTTTATATCCACTGGAACTATCCTATTGACTTCACCATTTGTACTGTTTTTCAGAATTTTCGTAAGAAAATCCTAACGTGACTCCGGATTTGAGACATCCTGTTATTCAAAGAACAGGCAGGCTACTGTAAATATTGTCACCAAGTTTGAAGAAAATACCGTTATCACTTACCGAAATACAGCCATTTTACAAGTGGAACTATCCTATTGATTGGGAGTGTATTTGAAATTTTTAATATTGTGGACGCTGTCTCACAAGCGTTGAAGGACAGCCAATTATTTCGAAATCGCGGAATGAGGGTTAGAGCGAATGCGACGAATTTAGAGAGAAGAACTTGATGGTTTATAGGGAAACCGAAGAGTGTCTGCTTAAATGGACCAGCTCTCTTTCAGAATTTCGGGTATTTGAATTCTTTTTAACTAGTTAGATTTTTTTTGTTTAATATTAGTTTGTATTTCAAACTTTCAAGTGGCTCGATTTTCAATGCGGTGTACCATTTTTCAATTTCAATTGCGTTGAAGAATCCGTTAAGTTTCTGCAAGAAAAAGGAGTCATTTTTACCGAAACAAAGGACATGGCGAGGTTTATTAAAAAAAAAGCTGGAAGAAAATGACATTGTCTTTTTTTTTAAAGAATGATGTAATAATAAGATATGCCAATTCTTCTTGGCCAATAACCAAGGCATTGAGACCTTATCATAAATATTGAAAAAAAAGCATATTTTTTCTCGATTTCTGAGCACAATGCGAATTGTGAAAGGATTTTTTCCTTCATAAGAAGCCAATGGAGTCACGAGCACAATCGACTAGGCGTAAAAACGGTTCACGATCTCATGATTCTAAGCTCCAATTTAACCGAATTAGACAAACAATTTGACATATATCATCGAAATATCTATGAATAATTTAACAGTGATGAATTTAAAATAAACGAACTTCAGTTACATAAGATTAAAAATCGGCATAAGAGTATATATGAAACCGCTCCCCCTTTGGCAGTTTCAAGCGTCCTGGATTTCGACCCAACCTGTCTGGTAACCCTACGGTCTGTTCCTACTATGAATGTTTTTCAGACGACCTCGAATAGGTTCAACGGCAGAGGTAGCCTGTTACCGCCCGTTGGCTTTTGGCTATCCTCTCGACATCCCGTGCAGATATGGAGCCTCTGCTATTCTCTATATCTCCGATCTCGGATTTCACACCCGGCGGTGACGGCGATAGCGGGCTTCATCGCGGATGGCTGTTAGGCCGGCACTGAGCGTCGCAGAGATCGCTTCCAGTAGTGGGAATGGAGTGGGAGGACCAACAATTAAGGCGGTGTTGCCGGATGTCACCAAGCATCTCGCGCGGCGAGTGTACAGCGTTGGTAACCTTATTTTTTTCTTGCTCTTCGTATATACATATATCATTTACAAATTTATTCAAAAGTGATGGTTATCAAAATCTCAACCTGCCCAAAATTAGCCTTTTTCAATTCTAAATAATTTTATCTGAACGATTCTGCAAGCTATAAATTCCCGATACTTCAAGCGAAGGCAATAAACAATTGCCGCAACTTTTCAAACAAAACAATTTTATATCCTTATCCTTACTCAGTCCTTGAATCACTCTCTCTCTGAGTATGACTCATTTCGCCAGATACTAGAACAATTTCTGAGAATTGTTAGTTTAGGGAACTATTTTCGATTAGTTCATTCATCGTCGAAGGACATTATTATGTGTACATATGCAACTTCCACATTTTGATATATCGCATTAAATGCGTATAACGAAATTCGTTGGCTCGACATACAACATATGAATGCAGCAGTTATCATAGTTAGTAGACTGTTGTTGTTCTAGTTTTAAGGCCAGCTCGCAGTTTCACGGTTCCCAATGGGTGACATCATTTTTCAACTCATTCTCGGTGGCAAGCAGCTAAAGACAACCCGTTCTCCAATCAGACAACTTTTTACTATTTATTTGTCATTCGACCTTCAGATTTTTAGCACAACAAATATAACCGTTTTTCGTATCCTTATAAGCTTTCTCCGCATTTTCATATGTTTGGGACTAATGGACTACATATACGACTTTTCGGCCGTAGTTTTGGATATACGAAAAAAAAAAATCAGTAAAGGATCACAAGGATATCCTGAAAATGAATACAAAAGCCAAAAAGATACAATCGAAAGAGATGAATCATTCTTAGGCATCATGCACACGACGCGAAAACGGCTCGCAAGCTCGACACATCGAAATGCATTGGCTCTTATGGGAAGCTCACGACAGCGAGAGCCGTGCCGCTGTCAAATCACAACTAGCGAGACGTGTTTTCACATATCGTGCACCACAATCCGCAAATTCACGGCTCGCGAGCCGTGTTTTGACTGTGCACGGCTCTCGCTTGCTGTCGCTCGTCATGAGCTTCCCATAAGAGCCAATGCATTTCGATGTGTCGAGCTTGCGAGCCGTTTTCGCGTCGTGTGCATGAAGCCTTAGAGCATTCATCGGAAAAATTCGCTTGTAATGAAATCGGTTTTTAGGAAAAATTGGTATTGGCGAGTGTGAGGGATAGGCAGAAAATAGGTACTATGTATATTTCAGATGACTAAAAATGTTTTGAATTACATATTATTTATTTATAGTTTTCCTCAAAAATATTCTTTGATATTTCTCACCGGAAATTATTAACGGTGATTGGCAAAACCAGAGAGGAACGTAGGCCTGAAAAAAGGTGAACATTTTTGAGAGGACAATTATCTTAAGATTTAAGGATAATTCTTATGTCGCACACATACGGGGAATCCATGGGCTCGGAGTCCAACGAGTCTCCCTGTAAAAAAAGACAGCCGCGAAGTTGTAGTTTTTTTATATGGAGTTTTGTTGGATTAGAAATCCATGGATTCTCCGTGTGTGTGCGGTCTAAAGCTGATAGAAGAAAAAAGTGCTGGGAAAATAGTTTAGAAATTTCCTTTGCAATACTTCACCACAAAACTCAAAGATTAAATTTACAAATTTATTTAAGTAGGAGGATGTTCTTCGTTACGGTTAGTGAGTAGGTAATTGAACCACGTAACGAAACCATCTTTTGTTTTTATCAACTCATCAATTTTTTCTTTCTCGTTTGGAACGTCCAAAGTACATAACTTGAAAAAATCGTGTCGTCTATAAGAAATGATGGTCACGTTAATGAAGCTACGACTTCCGTAACGTGATGATTTCCAACAATTTTTCGCTGCCCTTATAATGACGAGGGCCTCGATACAGGAGAGAATGGAACACAGGCAGAATCTTACAATAGAAAACAGAAAAAAGAGAGGGAATTCGACAAAGTCCACTCTAACTGAAGTATTTATAGCCACAGCTTGGCTCTGGCTCTGGTTACGAAAAAAAAACACATTTGGAAACATGTCGTCCTCCGTTCATATACAGAAACTGACGTACGTACGTTCACGGAAATATTACGGGAACACAAAAAAAAATCCAGCTGACAGAATACCTAAATAGAGTTGAGTTCCGAATTAATAAATAGCTCATAAAGACACAATTTATCACACAAACAGACAAAAGCCGCCCTCTTATATCGCATACCTATGTACCGAGAATTTCGTAGGACCATAGTTCCATACCTTAATTTACCACGTCACATTATGCGGCACAAGACGAACGAGCTGCTGGTAAGCTCTGATACGATGCATAGAAAAAACGTTTCGAGTCCTTGCCCGAACGAGAAACGTGAAACCCGGGAAACAAAAGCCGCACAGTAAAACAGGACTCATGATAAAATTAACAGGTGGACGTGTCTCTCGATGGAAAAGTTCTTGTTTTCGTCCCAACCGCACTTGATCCGCACACTCATACCCGCACCCGAGGTCATCGAGTTTAGAGAGCAGGGTGTTTTTCGCGAACGACAGTAATGAACATAACGGATCCCGCTAGCCACCTTAATGCCACCGTCATAGAGTCTTCAGTTTGTCGCTGAATCATATTCCTTTTGCATGTATAGGGAAACTTGTGTTATTTGTACTCGAATGTGATGAGTTTTTCAAGCAGTTTGTACTAAAGTTTCCTTAGTTGCAGACAGGAATCTTGAAATTTAGACTGATTTTTAGAGACCCAGGTTTTCGTACGTATATTACGCATGACTATTCTAAGGTATGTAAATAACAATTTTGAACGTATGCCCTTCATCGTATTAATGCTTCGCTCTTCTGAAATTATGTATAGTCGAGATCCACCCTATAATCCTTAAAACGAGACGTAGAGAGAAAAAAAACGGTGTACTAGACACTAGAGCATCTACTCTACATTCTATACAACATGGCAGACGAGCGTAAAACTTTTTCTTCAGTTTTTGTTATTTTTTGCTATGGCTTAGTCAGGTTTTTTTCACAGAGCTCATCACCACCACACGATACGGCGGAGCCATGATGGCAGCGAAGGTCTTTCAGGGAGTAGACTAATTAAATGTCAAAAGCGAACGTGTGTGGAATATTTCGCGTAAGTGAAGCCACCGCATCGTTACCAACACGGCTAATGCTGCTTTCCTTAGTCGGGTCTGCTTGATGCTGCTAGTGCACACATTCGTACGTTCTTGGGCTGCTGGTGATTTTCGGATCCCTCCCTATGGCTTCCAGGATACGTGGAGTAAATATGGTCTGGTTTTAAGCTATATTCCACCAAGTCTTTTTTTGTATGTGAGAAGTTCAAGTTGTAAGAATGAGAAAATTTTCTTTAGCTCTTATGGTATGATTTTTTGTTTATGTTAATGCTATGGACTATTTTTTTTTTTTTCAAGAATTACATAAAAATGACTTCAAAATAATTTTATACGTAGATAATAGGCAGTGAAAACCTTATAGTTACTAGATCAATTATAAATTATGCACCGAAGTGTTTCAACTCAATTCGCAGCTGCATCTTAGGCAATCACGTTTTAAGAATCCTTTATTAGATTTTGAAAATATAATTTCCATGTCAAATTTTCCAACTAATACACAATGCACATCACGACAATATGCATCACGAAATTCAACACTGTTCATTATAAATTTCAGTCATGTATCTAATAACGTTGAATTAATCATCTTTTCCAATCGAAGAATATGATTCATACGAAATAGTAATGTATTAGTAGTGTGAAAACTTTGCCAATATGCTATTCAGATCGTCACATCTCTACTCTTTAGATGACGATGCCAAGAGACTCGTATTAAGGTAGTAGTGCTCAAGATACACTATAGCCAGTTGGAAAACATCACCCTCGAGTACAGAAAACTTCCAAAATTTCGTCACTAACGATATGTTCTCATAATACTTGGTAGAATCCAATTTTCTGAGGACTTTTCCCAAGCGTCACCGACTAAGGCAGTCAAAGCAGAGAGAATAGTGTCGCTTTAGTTTTATGTTGAGTTTCATTTGTTTATGTTCGATTTTGATTATAACTTCCTGGCCTTGCCCTACGCCCTACCCAATTCTTTTAGTCATGAGGAGTGATGTAGTATATTATTTGATGTATAGGTAGTGTTATTTACCAAAAAGATGCATTCCCTGAATTGGTTAAGATGCAGCATAAAGACTTTACTGACTGTAAAAGAAGGTGAGCAATATAAGAGGAACACACAGACATAATAAGGAAATTGCATTTGCTGCCATTTGGCACGGAACTTTAATTAGAAGCTTCCCCAAAAATGCTTCGTTCCAGCTCAAGTTATGATGATATGTCATTTGAATAGTAATCAGGCATTGAATATGAAGAGGACTTCGGTAATATAGTGAAATAGTACGCGGTCCCCGAAATTGGAACGCGGTCCACGAATTGGACCTCATGGTCGTCGTCAAGAGAGGTTGGGAGGGGTGTGGCTCCCCTGACCGATAAATGCTTAAAAATGCGAGTTTGACTCCTAGTACGGGTAGGGTCATCAGCCGTCCGTCTTTAGGGAGACATTTTCTTATTTTCACTCGGTGTTACCTGTCCCCCTTTTAATATAAAATGTCACCCTTTGATGATTTAAACCCACTAAGACACAGCGTTGCGAAAACGCAAAGTATAACTCTCTTCTTTCCGTAGCTCACAATATGTACATCAATGATTCAAATGTTAGCAATTCTTAAATTTCACAGAATTTATTAATCGACCTCTTTTTGCAGTTTTCTCAAATTTGTTGCTTGCTTTGATTTTCAGGATGCCGAAAATGCTCAACTTTCAAGCCAGTACCTAAATATAGAAACCAAACAATTTTTTACTGATTTGGTATTGTTCCTCGATTCAAGCATTTTGTATGGAAAACTCATACAAAAAATTCAGGTTTGACCAAGCGCGGGGTTTTCATGTCCTGAAGCCTTATCAAGGACAAACCAAAAATACGTTTAGGTGTTTTCCTAATTTGACCAATAGTAATAAGAATTTAAATTTTCGCTACGCTAGGATAACGAGATGATGCCCCGGGTTTTAACAAGTTAATCAGGGTCAAACAATCAAACAAACTGGAAATGTATGCGACACTTTACGTTCAAAAGTTAAGATTTGATCCACTATTCTCCAGATTATTTTCTGGAAATGCCATATGATTCATCCTGATAAAAGTCTCCCCAAGTTAAAATTTTCACAGGGCTTGTTGTACGAAAACCATCAGATAAAATCCATCCGTTCAAATTACATTAATTCGATACGGGAAACAACACACGGCCCGAACATTTTTCTAAAATCGAAGTTAACGATTAATATAAAAATTGTATATTCGTAGTTTAGAGAAAGCATACCAACCCATGCCATGCGTTAGCCCAGAGTGGGCATCAGAAAATAAAAATTGCACCGTTTTCACACTATCGCAGTTCACACATCTAAACAAAAATTTTATTCAAATGTCAAATTTTTGTTTACAATTGAGAATATAATATCCGCGTAATATTTATTGCTCTCTCAAAACGCCAATATGATAATTAAGCCTTCGGTTGGCACATAGACCTAGAACGACCTTTGGTACTATATCTTGATGAAAAATATCGTTCAACAATATTTTTCAAGCCTTTCCATATATTTCAAAGGGACTAACGTCCACAAATGCGATCAAACGTTCGGCGAAATGTAAACTATGTCTAAAGAAACGAAAAAACGGCGCATCATCGTAAGACATAGTATGTAAACTGTTTCTAGAACCAAAATTAGACCTCTTCAAAAAATAAGAATGACTTCAGAAGATTTAGCTACACCTTAGGCAAAATAGCTCGTAGACGGCGACAGAAGGGTTAATAATTGCATCGACAATATTTTGATGTTTGATTTTTTTCGTGGAATGTAATAAATTTGGAGTCAAACACATATGGGTTGTGTGATCACATAGCCATTTTGGACTAACGCATGGCATGGGTTGCTATATGCTTTCCCTATGATTTTTAGTTATACATACTTATAATATAAAATTCGAAGATTAAGGGCCGATTTCTAAATGCCGTGAAAAGATTAGTTTCAGTAACCTATATTTCGATATGGTATAATGTTTGTATTAGTGTAATCTTGGACGCTGTTAAAAATTGGCTCCCCTACACAACAAATTTTTTGATACAATAGGTGTGTTTTTTTGGTTATCCCGTGTAGGTTAGGTTGGGTAAAAGGGGTCGCTAAGTGATCAAACACTTAGCACACTTAGACCAAAAATAGGTCCATTGTGATACCACCGATTGAAACGACCGTAACAGTCGACACCTAAGCCGAGAACCAGCCCGTGCTGGCAATATATTTGTTGAGCAATAGTGGGCTCACATCACGCAGATCATCTGTATCATAAAAATACATTCAGCCAAGAAAACGTCTAGGTTTGGGTAACGAAACTCCATATAAAAAAATGCCAGCTGACCCACCTCTCATTTTTTTATATGAAGTACCCAAACCTACACGGGATAACCAAAAAAAAACATACCTAATGTCGCACAACACTGGATATCTAGAAGTAATGTTTCCTTATAAAATATTGTAAGATAGACCATATCAGACCCAATTACACCTTCCTCCCCTACAAAAACTTGATCAGTAATTTCAGATAGTCTTGCCGATGGCCAGCATGAAGTATTGTACGAGCGACGCTCATTTCGAGTTCGGTAGAAATTTACATATCCGTGACTTTCTATCGGCCGTACCTATGGGTGAATTCACATTGTAAGACGAAACCGGACGGGTAAACTTGCAAGACAAGAACCATCGTTCTTACAATGTGAAATGCACAATGCTTGTCTGCTGGCCACTACAAAAGCTCCCGCCATCCGTTTGTTTGTGCTAATAAACGGACGGCGAGAGCTTTTGTAGTGGACATCAGACAAGCATTGTGCATTTCACATTGTAAGAACGATGGTTCTTGTCTTGCAAGTTTACCCGTCTGGTTTCGTGTTACAATGTGAATTCATCCTATGACTTGTGTTCCGGTTTCATTTATTACATAAAAAATGCAACTTGCTTTTCGAATGGGGCTTCTATGGCACCTCAATTAACCCCATTCTTTTTCTTCCGTTGTTTTTCCCAGAAAACCTTATTCGGGGGTTGACTTTGTATGGTAGCCCCACCGCCCGGTAGCAGGGATCCATTTGTTTTAATAGGTATATTTGTGATTTCACATATGTACATATGTATGTATGTTCATATGTTTTGTGGCATCAATACATTTCAGGTTGGAATTGGTGGACAAATTAAGAAGTTTTTCTTAGAATAACCAAATTGTGCTGGGGTGGGTTTTTTGGTAAGCCCAAGACCCTATAATATCTGATACGCAAAATTGTGGTGTGAAACACAAACTTTTCTGGTGAAAAGTAGAAACTGTACCGTATTACCCCATAATCAAGAAATCAGTTAATTGAGCACTAAATTTTGTGTTTCAAATATATCAGCTACCAATCATCCTCTTTCAAATATCCGTAGCTAAGCCCACTACGATCCAGCATTCTGAATTCATCAATATTCAAGTGATTCAGCTAATACTCCTCGGATTTCTGGAAGGAATGATCCGAAATTTACTCTATGCACGAGCCATCATTTAAATAAAATTACATTAGGCGACAGTCATTTTAATTTTTTTTTGCTACCTCCTAACTCTAGTGCTTGCAATGAAATAGGCATCAAATTTCTAATCGCTACCCAATGTACAACCACCTACAGTGCCGGATTAAGCGAGCGTGTTAGGAACGCCGATCGGTATTACTGAAAGCCAAATACATATAGCCACGACGCTCTGAGACAGATGTTGTTGTGGTTCAGATTCACAATAGCGGGACAAAAATCAAAGGAGTAATATATGCGATTACTGAAGATTTTTATGAGCAATAAATTTGCGCATATCAATAGAATATAGAAATAACAATTATACCCCTCATGCACAGTGGCGTACCTCTCAAAACATTACGACAAACAGGGGCAAAATTATCTGTTTTGAAAATGATTCAAAATTCTTTCACAAACATGTTTTTCAAAATTTCAAGAAGGTAAGTTTATCAAGATTTTTTTTATGTTAAGTAGTAATACCGCATTTCTGTAGACAAATTATATTTATTCGACAAGGAAGAATTTGTTTTAGAAGTTCCTTTTTGGACGACATCTGATAATTAAATAAAAATTTCCGAAAAGTGGTAAAATATGGGAAAATATTTCATTTTATAAGTGGTGCCTCTTAATACAGCTTACAATTGAAGTGTGCCTTTTCAGATTTATGTACCCAGGGTTCATAAAATGTTACAACTAAACATCTAGCTAAAAAAGGCCCATAATAAAATTACATATGTAGGGCATACCACAAGGCCAAACTCACATTAACACCTTCTATATTTATTAAGTTTTACTATTAAAATCTTGGAAAGCTTACACACTTAAATGAAAAACAACATTTTTCAGACACAATTTGGAATCATTTTTAAGCTGGTAAATTTGCCCCCCCCCCCTTTTCAAAACGTTTAAAGCCACTGTGATTGAGAGATATAATTGTAATTTCTGAATTCTATGGATGTGTGCAAATACATTTCCCAACATGAACTTCAAAAATCGTATGTCCCCCTAGAATGTGAATCTGAAACACGGTTTACGGGAATTCCATCATGAATCAGAAAGAAGCATTTTCATGCAACATATAAACCCTGCTATAATTTTGGCGTAAATTGATAACGTGTTATAACAATTTAGAAGAACTGCCTTTTAGAATTTCTTTGGCATCTTGGTTGTTAAAATGTTTACTGAGAAAAACACGGGGCCCCTTAAAGCGAGGGGCCCGTGGCATTAGCCACCTTCTGCCACGTGGTTAATCCAGCACTGACTACCTTCGGCGATATGCAGTCATTTGATGTCCATTATATTTCCAGATTTAGCATTTGACAATTCCTGAATTTTATAATTTTGTTATCATTTTGTCCAGAATAATAACAACTCCACAATTCCATTCCAATTTCCACATAGAAATTTCACTCAATCAGTGGTATGACTTATCTGGACACCCTTAATATAGAAGCGCGATCAGATTTAGCCATTTTGATAGCCTATAGGAGCTCTCATTTGCAAAGGAAAATTCGTTGTTTGCCCACCCCTACAAAAAAAGTTATTCGCCGAAAATTTATAAAATGCAGAAATGTTACTCACCAAAATAGTCTTTGAATTTTGAAACATCCCGTTAGCCCTTAAATGCATAGCGTACCATATATGGTACATGGCTAGATTCCTGTAAAAGTCTAGCGATTATGAAATTTTTGATTTTTGTTTTACTTTTTCCCAAAGTAGACAAAACAAGCTTTCACATAAATTCAATTTTGGCTTCCCGAAGCTTTCCTTGAATTGTCTGTGCGTCGTCAAAGTGAACGAACGTTATTTTTTGTGAAATTTTAAAAGCTATTCTTTAGAGCTAAAAAGATTGGCGAAATTTACCGTTATTTGGAAAAGGAAAAATACTGGTGAGTAAATTGGAATGTGTTCTTGAGATTCTTTTGAGATTTGGACCAAAAAAAGTCACCAAAGGTATTGTTTGCACCAATTTTGCAACGTACCATATATGGTACACCATGCATTGGGGCATATTCAGAAATATCTATACATACATTACGATCGTTCTTAGTTGATGAAATTATTCTCCATTAGTCTTGGGTAGGGTGGGATATGTTCATACAATTTTAATTATCAGCTCTTTCAACATAATGGCGCGTTTTATTGGGCCCAGAACAGGTCCAAATAACCTAAATTTTCATACAAATTATGTCACCGATGCATTCTTCCAGGACATTTACTGCCATTTTTTATGAGGCTAGATTAATCAGTCCTGATCAGGATCCAAGGAAACGGAGCTGTCATAGTTGATTTAGAAGGATCGTTTTTGTCATTTTGTTTTCTATAGCACACCGACCAGGGCTTAGTGTTTCTGTAGCTGCTTCTTATAATCCCAGTCTTTTTAGCTGGCAAGTATACGAAAAAATTTCCACATCTTTTGTTTTGTCCTTAGGACGCGCCACTAACAAACCGAGCTTCTGTACTTAACATTTTAGTAAGATACTTGGACTTTCACCAGGACTCAAGCAGCTGCGCCAATTTCATAAACCACTTGATTATGACAAGTATTGTCTTTGAAGTCCACGGTCAGGACCCTCAGAAAATGTGCGTCTAGGGTCAACCATTTGATATGGAAAACTATGTGGAGTACCACATTCGATAAAAAAAAAATACATGCATGTAATTCTAGTGGACATGTCCTGGGACCTGCACAAATTTGGGTTACAAAGCAGGCAGCAGCTCATTTCCATATTCATATCCTAGCAAAGTCAATCCAATCCATATACTTTTCAAGAAAGGAATCCCATGAGCTATGATAAGTCAAAAGAAGTATCGAGATATACGTTTAACAGTGGAACATGTTTACAACGAATTATTATATAAAATATTTATTTTATATCGAGACCGAGTTCTAATCGCGCCAATAGCATGATAAGTGCATCCACCCATATACAGAGCTAGACGGCACGCAAAGCCCAAAATAATCAATTCCATGTTTTCCTGTAGGGGAGGAAGGGGTATATGAGTAGGATCTGGCGCACTTTTAATACTTTATAAGGACATCCAACAGCTACCATTTGACACACATTTGAAGTTTTGCGCGACTTTATATCAAAAGACAAGGCTAAATTTTGGTTTGTAGGGGATGTAGGAGTAGTAACACCTAATCCACTTTCCATCAACTTCCAGGATATGTCACAAATAGGCATCGATACAAATTTCAATAAGGAATAGGAAACTAGTCACGCACCCACCCGAGATCCCTTTTAAAAAAATGAATATTCGGGATTTTCTATAGAAATTACCATACCTTTCCATTAATGAAGAGGAGTTCATTATATCGAGTTTCCACTATAATTTCGATCAAAACTCTCAATAACCATTATCCTTTCTTTTTGGACTGTTGCTATTAAATTAAGAGGCATATTAAATAAAATTTGAAAAATGTCTTTCATTTACAATATATGGCCTGAATGCATGGCGTACCATATTTGGTACACAATAGAAGTTCTACTATTTTCGCTTTTCTGGGAAAACGGGCTATTTCCTGGGAAAATAAAGGCTGATTCCGTGTTCAGTGACCGATTTTACATAAGGGGAGGTTAGTAACGATAATAGGTTCAGACCCCATGCATTTAAGGGTTAAATTTAAAAAAAATATATATATTGTAATTCTTTTCTCTATCGTCAGCTACTGTTTGCTCCTCCCCCAAGTTATTGGCAACAGTGCCGGATTAAGCAAGCGAGGGGCCCGTGGCAAGAGTCAAGAGCGGGGCCCCCTAGATTTGCATTAGGTGCTTCTGTCTGGAGTCAGTGGCGGAACAACTTGATTCAGGGCTCTCCCGCCAACTTCGTGAGTGGGCTCCCTGATATAACTAGTAGTCTTATGCCCATCACCCTTTTTATGCTTTTAGTATTCGGAATTAAGTTTAACTATTAATAAAATTGGAAAATCGTCTTTGGGGACAGTTCTGTAAATTTTTTATTAGGTATTAACCCAGCCAAATCGGTCACGACTCCACGCTATCCAGTAATTTGTAGGCCAGATTATAAGTAAATCCTCGACGTGGTAGATTTTCATATGTACCATTAAAAAAAACTTTGTGTTTAGAAAGCATAAATTTAACAAAATTATGTTATGTTACGAGTATAACGACTGGGACAACGCAATCGGCACAACTTCAAATGGGGATAAAACATATCATCTACCTCACGATAGTACAAACTAAAGACAAATTCGTTGTTAGTCGTTGGTTAGAAATCAAAATCATAAGCACATCGATGGACATTATTCTTCGCGCCACAACACGCTATCACCGTTGACTAGGACTTTAGTATGACCCTTCTCAAATTTCGAGGAAAAGGGTTAATATAAAATCCTTCCTTATGGGACAAGTTAAGCTTCTTTTTTTTCATAAGATGTTTCCTTAAGTATTTTGGGATAAAGTTAGTTTCTTTAGACGTATAGGTTTAGCTAGGGAGAAAAGGAGCAAATTACCGACGCTGAAAAATTTTTTTTTTTGTATATTTATATTTTTGACGGTTGAAAAAATCATTCTTGTCGCTTTGGCCTTTGGGCTCCTGATTCTCGTTGGCTTCCTAGTCACGCAGGCCCTGCGGACAAGTGTTTTTTTTTTCAAGTCGGATTAATCTGCCAATTTTACCATAAAAAACATAAGTACTCGGGTCTGGGCCCCTTATTCATTTAAGATGATAATGATAGCGACACTACTGTAGTCCGACGGAAAAATATTGTCCTTGTCCATCGATGCACTGAAGTCTTTGAACTTTATCAACTGAACGAGTAATTTGTGTTTAGTTTGACTGATCGTAAGAGAGTTGATCTCTTTTATCCCCATTTGGCTTGTACCTGTTATTGGCCCAGTTGTGTGTAATTCAGTTTTCACATAATTTATAACACATCAACTGTGTCAAACCACGCGATCTAGAGCAGATTCTCATAGCCGAAAAGAATCTCATTCAAGAATTTGATTGTTTCATGGGCTATGTGGCTCTGCCCCTCGTTTTGAAATTATTGTACATATTCCACTCCTATTTTTCATCTAACTAAGTGGAAAAAGACGTGTATTGGGAAGTCGCGACATCGGCAACGAAATTCTGTCGAATCCATGCAAAGTTGTCATGGAAAATTATGACACAAAAGAGGCATTTGTCCAAAGAGTTATTACCATATAGAAACCTTATTGGTTGTCTGTATGACTATACATATTTATATTAAAAATCAGTGGCGTAACGTACGGTGTTCCATGTGTTCGGTCGAACACCGACCCCCAGCCACCAGGGGCCCCCTACCGTATAGTAACTATAATTGGAACATTTTGGACAGCGATTTAAAATAACTTTTTGATTTCGGGTTGATTGAAGTTAGATTTAAAGGGGACTAACAAGTTAGAAGTGCTCGTGAGCGGAACGTTTTCCTTTGTTTTGAAGAAATTTGAAGCGATTGCTTCGAAAATCCTTTGACTGCGTTGCGCTGAAGAAAACACCCTACATCCGGGAGAAAAAATATCAGATTGCTAAATTAATTGCCTCATTGTCCCTTCATTCAGCGAAATTCGGTTATAAATATTGTTACAAATACAGCATTAAAAATTATAGGATTGCAATTTTTCGCAATAAATTAAAATGAAGACCATTTAGAAAAATTGTTGAAATCTTAATAAAGTTGCCGGGAGAAATAGATTTACCCATTACTAAAGCAAAAATCCATAACTGAAATAATTCCACCAAGCTTTTCGTTATAACTAAAGCGGATATAGATTTTTAACGATTTCATAACGCGATTAAAAAAACCCCCAAACCAAATCTTCATAAAATCGTGGTAAAGTGTGGCCAACTTTGCCTGATTGAATAGAATTCACATATCTTAGAAAATATGTACAATATGAAATATATAGCTTATTTATCCGTTCTGTCCACATTTTCAACCTGTAAGTGTGATTTTCACTCTTTTACAAACACAAATCTTTGACGTCGATTTTAGATTTAGATTGCACTTCTTGTTGCAAAAAAGAAAAAAACCATTTAGTCATGCTTCAAATGAAATTTATACGGATTATACTGTACTGTGTACTCAAATTGTGTAATAAAATTAGGACGATAGTGTGTGTTGTCCAGTATGAATCGCATTTTACTAGACCCTAATAGCCTTACAAATAAATCCAGTCAAAAAAAAAAGTTGTTTCAATAACTACATTGCGTGGGGGCCCCATTTGGATCTCAAACACAAAATATTTTAGAAACGTTACGCCACTGTTAAAATACTACCACTCGTTTTTAGATTTTGGTTATTAATTTTTGTTAAGGCCAGCGGGGGCCCCCTCAAGGCGCGGGGTCCGTGGCATTGGCCACCTTCTGCCACGAGGTTAATCCGGCACTGATTGGCAAACAAAGTTAGCAACGTCACTTTCGAGTTATTCTTGGTAAATAACTTTAGAAAAATGGCTCATTAAGTTAAAACTTACAAATAAAATTAGCTAGGATTGGCTCTTGGTTCTTTCAAACTAAACAAATTACTTTATAGGCGCGAAATTACCCGCCCGTCCATAATCTCGCTTTTTACAAAAAAAATCGAACTTTATATTATCCCGATATTAATAAATCCTGCCACTTATAAATTCGCTACATAAGAAGCCTGCCACCTCAAAATCCTGCCCATTAAAAACCACACCGTTTTAAAGTACCGCTAGTTGATAGTGAAATAATAATAAAAGTCAAAATATCGCCAAAAAACATAAAACACTTTTTTTTTGAGAGACTCAAGCAAGTAGGCTGATTTTAGGATGAAGTCTAAAGTCATAAAAATACTTGTTTCCAAGGACTGCCTCTCCCCCTGATGAGACGGTCGTATTAACCCTAGAGAGATAATCATATTTTTTAACCCTGAAAAGATAATCATACGTCGATTCGACGTGTTGCTAGTTAAAATCCTTATAACTTCTTTGTTAAGAGTAACATGTTGCTAAAAGGTAGATATATAATCATTTGTATTTAATATTAATCTGTTAAACTCGTGGTTTTGCAAAATTATCATTTGTTTGTTTATATAATATTAATTTTAAAAAAGTGGTACTAGGAGAAAGTGGACTGTCCTTTCAATAGATTAAAATAAAGGATATCTTTATCGAAACAGGCTTTTAGTGGTTATATCCAAGTGAATACACATTCACATTATGAAGATTTATAAAAATGTCAATTGGGGGCAATCAAAATATTTTTCAGTACAAATTTGTTAAAGATAATCTTACGTCGATTCGACGTATATTTGACTTATGACCCCCAATATCTTAGGCTGTGTGGCCCTCAAGCCAATAATTTTGCTACGTAATTACGCCTACAGACATGAATTGAGTTAAATCTTGCAACCAGCAAATTATGAAGCTTCACTAATGAGATATAATAAAAAGAAAAATTTCTGTACCTACGTCGATTCGACGTAGATTATCTCTCTAGGGTTAAAGAATCCAAAACTACTGTTTAGAGACCAGTGAATGGAATTAAAAGTGCATGATGCCTTTCCAGACGTTCAATATTGAATGTTGAATATTGAAAATTAAAAAAATTGAAAAAGATGGTTTCAATTGAATTTCTACTTGATGGACCCAAGGCCAAAGGCAGACTAAAGAATCCGCGGATGCTTCAAATGAAATGGCAATAAGAACGTATCGACCTCGGCGTTGACACAATCCAAGATAAATGGACCGCAGTCCGAGCAATGTGACACCACGGATATAAGGAGGCAAGGAAGAAGAAGACTGAATGGTAATTATGTTAGCCCATTTCACCCATAATTCCGCCACAATATTCAGACACCCATACACGCTAATCCCAAAAGAGTTCCGCAATTCGTCGTCTAATTAAAAGCAGACCAAAAGTCCAAAAGCACCACCAATTACGCATAAAATATTCGGTAATTTAAAATGACTGTAATTACTGTTAATAACACTTTATGACTCCATGGACTCTTCGTCCTTGTCGCATTATTGCTGATCATTTGTTGCTGTTGTTTTCATTCGACTGTTCGTTCGTTCTTTGTTTTAATAGTTTTTTGTGTCCTTAGCTTATTGTTTGCTCAATCTCCGTTTTTTTCGTCAGCATTCACCCCAGACAATTTTTACGGACCATGCTACGGTCAGTGACAAAGTGACAGGGTGCATCGCCTAAAGCTTCCCTCTCATCCGTTTTCGCAGACATTGCGCGTCCAAATTGTATAGATACGACTCGTTATACTAGCCAGCAGCAGTGGCCGGTTTTGCATACATATAGGAGCAGGAATTTGTTCGTTTGTTGCTTGGTTAGCCGATGGTCGGACTTTGGGTCAGTTTGTTGGTTGTATGGCAGGACGAAGACGTGCGATTGCGGATTTCATCTACTACAGTGAAACTTCCCTTAACGGACACTTCCCAATAGCGGACATTTCCCTATAACGGACAAATTTTGATTCCCCGGCAACGTTCTTTGTGTTTCTTGACATTGAATACTTCTATAAAGCGGACACTCTTAATAACGGACGCGGACAACCATTCGTTGATTTTCCCTTGCTGCATGTCCTCTCTATAGCGGACACTACATATTTAAAAAAATATTTTCAACAAAAAAAAAACTTTTGCTTGTCAGCTTTCCCCTTTTTAGTACATACTTGTTTGTTTCCGTCTTTTTAGTAATTGTCTATTTCACTTCCACTTTCCTAGTTTGTGCGATTCTTTTGGCTTTCTTTTTTTTGCTATTTCGCCCTTCTCGCTTTGCTTAGAATAGTCCTGCTGCACATGCTGAATGTTTACCTTGCTCGTACTCATATCTTTTTTGACTTCGTGTCTATTGTTAACAAGTGTGTTAAGTGTGAATTATGTCGCGAGTGCGTTTAACACTTGAAGAAAAAGTTGAAATTATTCAGCTTAAGGAGTGCGATAAATTAAGTGTTCGGGCATTAGCTACGAGATTTCATATAGGAAAAACGCATGTAAGCGTAATTTTAAAACGCAAAAAGGACTTCTTGAAAGAATACGATAAACATGGGAACGATGAAAGCCGGAGAGCCTTTCCAAAAATGGCGGGCTTGACAATAGACAAAGCCGTTTTCGAATGGTTTTGTCGTGCGAGGGCTGCAAACATCCCCATTTCCGGTCCACTTCTTAGAGAGAAGGTACATTCTAAATAAACGTGTGATAATCTGAAATTTGCTTTGTTGTTTTTTTCTTCATCTTGGTACCATTCTCTCTTAATAGCGGACACTTCTCTATAACGGACAAAATTTTATTCCCCGTAAGTGTCCGTTATAGGGAAGTTTTACTGTATATACTGACAGTACCATGCTCTTCAGCCGATGCTACACGCGTCCCGTACTGAAAATCGAGGGATTTCGATGCTGTATCCTATAGCATCGTTCTTTGCTCATGCAATATACAGCCGCAGTATACAAATTACCGCCTTTTCACTAGCTCGACGATTAGTATGCCGGCTGAATATTTATGAATGCATTTTGCGAATGGAATTAAAAAGTTTTAAACTGACCGTTCGGAGCTCAGACGTGAATTAGGGTCTCTGCCTGGTCTTGCTGCACACACAAGTTTGAAAGGATACAATTGTCCGGTATAGGGTGGACGAAACGAAAAGCGCTTATGGTAGAGGAACAAATCACTGGAAGAAAATGGTAGTTATGCGCTGAGTAGGGATTACGAGATGTGAATTTAGTATGAAGTATTGGTAGTGAAGGAAAATGGGTTACGAGACATTATGGCGTTAATATGGTGTTGCATAAACACTTGGATTGGAAGTTTTAAATAAAAGAGGTCATTTGAATTTCAAAAATTCAGTCAACACGATCCAGCTGAATTTTTGTCGCATTTATTATGCTAAAGATTATTATTGGATAATTAAGGCCATAAAAATAAATATCAAAATAAAACTTTCCTATTTCGAATCCTTAAGAAAATAGTACTATTAATTCAAATAATTCGTCTCCATACACCTTCGTGGAAATAGTGAATTCCCGAAAACTATAATTCATGTGAATTGGATAAAACGAAAATAAGATAAAGGAGGAAACTCTAGTCCTTGGCAAAATGGCACGTGACAGGATTTTATGATTGCACCAAGCAACATCTATCGTTTCAAGGTAGTACTTTTCACACCATCATTCCACGGAGTTAGTCTCTACATATAGTTTGGATTTGTGTACTCGCAGGAGTTGCAAGAAAAGAAAAATTATACCAAAGCACAAAGCACTTCTCATGTTTTCTATCCCGTAACAAAATGTATGCGTTGTCTTTGTACCAGATATAACATGGCGAGGAGCAGGAGCATGCCGCTGATTATTAAGTTAAAACTTTACACAGAATTTCGGTCGATGATTTTGTTATTAGTAAAATGCAGTCTGAATAAATTTGTTGAATTTTCAACAAAGATGAAGAAAAGGAGTTTGAATAGGATTTTTAAAAAATTAAGCACGATTTGACGTGATTGTCAAGTTCTGGTAGATTTTTTTCGAGAAAGCTTAAGCTAATTAGAATTCATTATATTGTGCCATAAAATTAGCCTGTGTTTAATGCACAGTCACGTGAGTCCTCGTTTAAATAAACCCCACCATAAAAATTCGAAAAAATATTTTTTTTTGTTTCCGTCTTGCAACTTATTTTATTGATTTATTTTTATTTGATAGAGGTTCTTATCCTGCATAATTTTCTTACATTCTCTATGCATCCCATAAGTAATGCTAAGGACCTATAGTTCCAACAATTTAATCTCCAAAAATATCATGATTTATAAATTATAGCTTCAATACTGCCAGTTTTGTAATAATCAATATCTTAGCAGTTTAATACATTATTTTAATCATTTATGAAATTGGCGGCTATCGTGACACATTAATTCTCTCGTCACTGTCCTCAGCGCCCGCTCTAGCACTTACGCCGCCCCGGGCAAGTAGACAAATTTCCCGCCCCTTCGGTACAGTACCAAACAGATTGATAGTAGATATACATACTATCTAGATCAGTGGTTCTCAATCTTTTAAGTTCGTGCCCCTTGCGAGTTCTGTTGATCCTGGCGCCCCCAAGAAAATAGATGTGCGAAAATTGCCGTTGGCAAGGAATGCTCTTAATTTTATACGTAAGTTCAGGATCTATTTTCGCATTTTAAATTGTTTGAAAATTTTTTTTTGTTAGTGCATCCCATATTTTAAACTTGATCTCTGCATGCTGAATTTCGTTGTCAGTTCGGCCGTTACCCTGACACTTCAGTGATACCAATAGACCAAAATCAGCAAGATTTTTACCAAAGATTCATTCTATCCATACAAAAACTAGCTGACCTGTGCGGTTTTTTTTCAGAATCGCTAGCTTTATCAATTTCATTCCACCATATTATCAGCTGTGGTCATCAAACGGATTAAGTAGTAGCGATTTTTTTTTATTAAGAAAATAAAATTGTTGGCAATTTTCAACAACGGATTACTCTTGGTGAGTTTCGAAAGAGCTTCAAATGGTTGGTGTTAAAGGAAACCATAATCGTCCCTTATCGTCGCATCTCCATATCATTAAGGGGTGCGCCCCTGAGCTGGGAAACGCTGATCTAGATGTATAGAATGGTTGTTGTAGAATCCGCTCTATGAATTAACGCCCGAGGAACTATCACCCCAAAATGAAAATGAACTATCGCCTCAATTTCGGGGCGATAGTTCATAATGAACTTTTGCCCCAAAATAAAATGAACTATCGCCCCAAAATTTATGAACTATCATCCCAGAACTACCGCCCCAATTTTGGGGCAATAGTTCATTAGAACCATCGCCCCAAATATGGAATGAACAACCGCCCGAAAATTAAGTCGTCTAGGGGACATTTCAATATATGCGGCGCCAAATTTTGATGATGCCACTTCGTTAATATTAGCCCGAAACGATCGAATCTGCAATCCTTTTTTTGCGAAATCGTAACGGTTCTCCAGATATTTAATGTCAAATTTTGACTTTTCTATGAAGCCAGTTAAGTAATTTGATAAGAAAAGGGGGATATTTCCGCTTTACACATTGGGGAAAGTGTTCGATGCTATCAGTCCCACTAGAATAGTAAGTTTTACCAATTAGGCAAAGATGTTAATACATAATATGAAGAGTCGAAATATATTTTCGAGCAAGAATTGAAAAGGGTGGTATAGACAGGCAAATGAAATTTAAAATTTTATTTTTGATGTGTAAAGAAGAAATATCCCCCTTTTCTTATCAAATTATTTAACTTATAAATCATTGAAACGAAGTGCAAATAGTAAATCAAATAATTTATAAAGGATGATTTTGGGGCGATAGTTCATTTGGAATTATTGCCCCAAACTGTATGAACTATCGCCCCAAAATTTTTGAACTTATGCCCTAAATTTGGGGCGATATTTCATAATGAACTATCGCCTCAATTTCATATAAAATTTTTGGGGCGATAGTTAATTTTCGGTTTGGGGCGATAGTTCCTGGGGCGTTAATTCATAGAGCCTGTAGAATCGATTCAAAGGGGTTTTGCTCCAAAACAATTTACATAGTGAAACCAAGAAACTAAGAGCATAAAAAAAACACAAAAATTCATGGTTACATTGGGATTCAAACCACCGTCTACCTATTATTCATAGGTACTACTCTTAAGCGCAATTTACCACAGTTCAGCAAGGCCTTATAGACTTTGTTTGGAATTTCAAAACTTTAAAGCTTGATCTAAGAAATCGAAAATGCATGCGAAAATTCGTTTTCCACTAAAACACTAAATACATCGAAAAGGTTTGTGTTGGAATAAAAGTTTCCCCGCAAGAGGATTTCAAAAAGTTTGTCATTTTCGGTTTCGACCGGCAGTTCATGGCACGACACCTCTCATCAGAAGCCGTCGCTAAGTGCCGTGCCATATACTACCGGGGACGGCATGACCGAGAATGAAACGATCGATGTGATTTTGCCCTTTATATAGCAATGACAAAAAGTTGAGAGGACGGATCATTTTTTAGGCGAATAGCCACTTTTTACTAATTACTATAATGCGTCCATTATCCGCAACGTGTTTTGACATAGCGCCAATGGCATGTTTAACAACAAAAAAAAAAAAACATGTTTCCGACGTAGCCTCCGCATACCACGACACTTCCATGGGCCCTCTACACTCTAACTAAATACATTTTGAGAAAACTCCGCCCTTAAAAATGTTGGGCCAAAAAATTGTTCTCGCTTTCATTAACCTCCTGCAGTTGTTTTCCATAAATTCCTTAAAAACTTCAATTAGCCGGATTGCTTCAGGCTTTTCAATGTGCATGGCTTATTTTCATAAATGCGTCATCTCGTCATATCTTGCAATTTCGTCCTCTGAAAATTAGGCAAAAACTAGGTTTCATGCAAGGCCCTTTATTCTGGTGAAAAGAAGATGAACTTAGTGTTCAATCGGAGGACGAAATTAGCACATACGAGTAATCTTTTTACTTTATCTGTAGAATGGAAACCGCAAGCCTTTCCACTAAATCGAAGTTGATATTAACTTTTTTCTTTCGGCTTTTTTAATCTTTTTTTTTATTCCAGTGCTAGACAAAAAGCCGCCCCTAAAATTTGGCGCCCCGGGCGACCGCCCGGCTTGCCCCTCCTTAGAGCGGGCGCTGCTGTCCTACAATCAGCATTGTCACATTTTACTTTTATCATCGCAATATTCAAAATGATATTCCTAGGAAAACCACTTTCACTCTCTCGCACTCTCAATCACACTCTGATCGACTCGATTACAATAATTTCCGGCTAATTGAATTTTTAATTGAAAAGTTTTCTGGAATTTGATTCAACGCAGCGATAAAACGTGTACATATCTCGCGCGGTTTGGTATATAGTACTCGTACTATGCAAGTTATACCACAGTCCTTGCATCGTTGTGTGAATACTTTAAAACATTTTTAACTTTTTTTCACACAAGTTAGCAGGGTGATGTGGATAAAAAGGCTTGTGAACGTCAGAGATGAGAGAGAGAGTCTAGGATGCGGATATACATAGAATTAATCCCATTTTAACAGCTTTTGATATGATTGGTTTCGAATGGATGATGCGAATAAAGTGTTGCTGATTGAGTATGCTTTGATCAAGGATTTGTGTTTGTAAAGTAGGTGCATACGTATTAATTAAATTATCAAAGCTGGCAGCAAGTTGATCTAGATAAGCACATTTAACGACTTTTTCCGATAATACATTACCATATAATAGGTACATCGTACATGATTGTAACCTCTCTTTCCAATGCTTCATACGAAATTACCTAGTTTAGTTTTTTTTTAATATATTCGGATTTTTCGTCACCAAAGGGTCTTAACTGCCAATCAACCAAATTAAAGATTTAAAGACTATTAGCTTTAAGCTTCGTATGCAATGAATGACAATTCCTTATTCGAGGTCGGATTTCGTACCAGATTCGGTGACAGATTTTTAAATGTCGCTTGAAACCTTTCATTGGGTGAATTCAAATTGTAAGACAAAACCGTGCGGGTAAACTTGCAAGACAAGAACCATCGTTCTTACAATCTGAAATGCATAATGCTTGTCTGCTGGCAACTACAAAAGCTCTCGCCGTCCGTTTATTAGCACAAACAAACGGACGGCGAGAGCTTTTGTAGTGGCCAGCAGACAAGCATTATGCATTTCAGATTGTAAGAACGATGGTTCTTGTCTTGCAAGTTTACCCATCCGGTTTCGTCTTTCAATTTGAATTCAGCCATTGGCTTCTGCCTTCAGGTTTTCTTTTTATTGACTCAAGCCAAATTCAGTTTTTTTAACCCCCAATTCTCAAGTCAAAAAACATTTTTGGAACCGGTAGTCGGTGTCGTGGGGTATCACCAATTTCAAGTGCTTAACACTTTAACATCAATAGGTGAATCCAGCTAAAACTTTGAGTACCTTAAAGAGGTTTGGTTTTGAAAAATTAATAAAAACGAGACCGAGGCTAATTTCGGGCGCGGCCGAAATTTGGATACCCTTCGCTCCCCTCGGGCTAAAAGTTTTTTCGGGCGTTCCTATGACTTGTGTTTAATTCTCCCCGCTTCCACGCTTTACGTTGAATTTTCACATAAGTGCCGTGGCGAAGATTTATTGGAGAAGCGGGGGTCGTGGGTTTCTTAGAAGAACCAAAAGAGGGGATGTATGTATGTTTGTGGTATCAATTAAAACATATTTCTATGAGATTTGGTTGAAATTGGTGGACAAATAAAAAAGTTTTTCTTCAAAGAACTTCATTTGGGGGTTGGGTTTATATGCCAGCCTCATGACCCCAATGGTCCGATTCAATTCATTTTTGCATATGTTTTGTAACATCAATAAAAATACATTTCCATGAGGTTTGGTTGAAATTCGTGTACAAATAAAAACGTTTTTCTTAGAGAAATTTGATTTGGGGGATAGGTTCGTATGGTAGCCCCATGACCACATGGTCCGACTCCATCTATTAATATATATGTTTTGTATCATCAATAGAAACACATTTGTGTGAAGTTTCGTTGAAATTGGTGT
The DNA here is from genome assembly GCA_949715475.1 of Microchrysa polita. Classification (NCBI taxonomy): domain Eukaryota; kingdom Metazoa; phylum Arthropoda; class Insecta; order Diptera; family Stratiomyidae; genus Microchrysa; species Microchrysa polita. Next base: position 122,742,037 of record OX454415.1, on the reverse strand, counting down.
ATAAATAAAAAAAATTTTCCTAGAAGAACTTAATTTGGGGAGTTAGGTTTGTATGACAGCCCCATGACCCCATGGTCCGATTTGGTCCATTTTAACATATGTTTTGTTGTGTCACTAGAAACACATTTGCACGAAATTTGATTGCAATCGATGAGAAAATAAAAAAGTTTTTCTTAGAAGAACCTAATTTGGGGGACTAGGTTTGTATGGCAGCCCCACGACCCCATTGTCCGATTTCGTCGATTTTTACATATGTTGTGTGTCACCAACGAAAACACATGTGTGTGAAATTTGATTGAATTTGGTGCATAAATAAAAAAGTTTTTCTAGGAAGAACCTAATTTTGGGGAGTAGGTTTGTATGACAGCCCCACGACCCCCTTGTCGGATTTTACCGATTCAAACATACAAACTGCCTGCAGTAAAAAGAAGCATGTGTGCAAAATTTCAGCTCCATAGCTTTTAAACTGGCTGAGCAAAACGCGTCGCAACAGACAGACAGACGGACAGACGGACATCGTCCAATCGACTCAGCTCGTCACGCTGATCATATATATACATATTTTATATGGTCGGAGATGCTTCCTTCAATGCGTTACAAACTTCATGACAAAGGGTATAAAAAGTTAGGCTGTTGTTTTTCTAAGAAATTAATGAAATTTTGTCGTTTGGGGTATCACAAGACCTCACCACACCCTTTAGCAATACTCGCACCTACATTTTTTTCTTAACAACAAGGCAGATATGCTGGTAATGATACAAAAGTTATATTTTGGCGATCCGCCATCAGAAAGTGGAAATTGGAAATCAATAGTAGGTACGTCTGGCCAAAATAGGTCAGGTTGTAGTCGGTTGCCTATAATAATTTTGAATTGATTGAGTATTCATGTGCATCCCAATTTTCCTTTTCATTGTCTATTTTTTGAGCACAATTTTAATAGAAAAGTACCATTTTAAGTGTTTAAGTGTTTAAGACAAAAAAAAACTACGAAAAATTAACTCCAATACTACAAGAATTTTTTGTCAAAACTCCGACTTTCTCGAAAAGACACCAACTTTTTTGAAACAATAATTTATTAGCCATTACCAAAATTATTCTATAAAATGCTTAAAAAAAAGTTTATAACAGTATACTGACGAATACTGATGTATTCCACAACACCGATCCTGAAACGGTCAATACACCGATTGAGTGTAAAGGTAGCCTTGATTATGTTCGCCTTACGTATGTTGCTAGAAAAATTCGTCGATTATTTAATCTTCAGACAAATTTTAGATTGCATATTTTATGAAACAAGCTCATTAAAACGCTCCTGACACATAGAGTTCCTCAAATAAGTTTATATTCTTCTCACAGTCGAAAATGTTCCTTCTGGAGTAGCTGCTGTTAAGGGTATTATTGCCAACATTCTTCGGAATGAAGTTATTACGTTTGGGAATTATTTTTCATTTATTATTTGAAATATGAAACAATACGTGTTTATAATCTTTTTGAAAGTGAAATATAAACATTTTCCAGGAATATTTTTTGATGTTAATACTTACGATAAGGCATCAAATAAATGTGGGATGGTTTTAATTTCGAATTCGTTGTCTAGGGACATTTTCACTATACAGAGATAAAATTTTCTTCTGAAAACTTTAATTTGTCTGTAGAGTCTGTGCATTTCTTTATTTAACTATTTACTTATTTCTTTAACTTTAGCTGGGAAAACAGATCCTTATTGATTTGTAATCTTCTTACCTATATATCTTCTTCAAAAAATCTAGATCCGCCACTGTTTCCTTCATTGAGAAAGACATATTTTAGCGTATGTGTACAGAGCAGATTTCAGAACCATTGATATCCGTACGACAGTGGTATATAGATAGCTTTCCGGAGAGGAAGGGGAGTTGTGGCCAGCACTATTTTAATCCAGGGATGTAAAGCCCTTCCGAATAATTTTTTTTTGTAGACTATTTTAGTGACAGTGGTGTAACAATCCATTCATGCACAAAATTTATCTTATGAAGGTTTGAGATGTTTATACCCTATACCCATAAGATGGTATAGGGTATATTGTTTTTGTTACGACGATTTATGTAACACCTCAAAGGAGCCACCTGAGGTATGGCAAAGTATATATATAAATGATCAGGATCGGTCCCTGATTCGAATAAGCCATGTCCGTCTGTCTGTCTGTCTGTCTGTCCGTCCGTGTGTCTGTCAGTTCGCACGATAACTCCCGAAAGAATGGAGCTAGCGTTTTGAAATTTTGGTCAGAGGATTGCTTTGATAAAAGCTTGGATGGTATTGAAAATGGGCCAAATCAGACCAAGGGTTCCCCTACCTCCCATACAAATGACCCCTCCGTGATAGTGTAATTCGGCCATATTTTTCGACAGAATGTCGCTAGGGACCTGAACTTTGCATCAATGCCTAATTGTGACTTATGCTTGAAGTTAGTGGAAGGTGGAGAAGGTCTGCCTTCCCCTACCCCTACATCCCCTACAAAGCAATATTCCGCCATATCTTTTGATAGAATGTCCCGAAAAATTTGAAATTTATCGCAAATGATAGCTGCTGGATGCCGTTATAAGATATTAAAGATGTGCGAGATTCAGCCCATCTACCCCTCCCCCCTTAAAAAAATTAAATTGAATATTTTCGGTTTTACGCGCATTCTAGGTCTGTACATGGGTATAGGGTATACACTCATCGTGCTATTCGCACGATTAGAACTCGGTCTCGTTTTATATTCGTATAAGGGCATTTGGATTTGACTATATATGCTTATAAGCAATACGGTCGCCCGTCGGAGCGCCAAGTTTTGGGTGGCAGTATTTTGGTTAGTAGTCTGGCTTGTCTAGCGGTTAGTGCGCGCACCTTCGGTGCACAGGGTCATGAGTTCGAATCTCAGCGTGGTTCATGGTGTTTTTCGAAATCACGAGCTTGTGACGGACTATATGATCTCACTCAGATGTTAAACGAGTACCCATTTATGGGGATAAATAACACTGCTGAGCGTGATACTGATCTCATTACCTCAACAAAAAGCAGATAAGATCTTGGAAATAGGATGTCACTAACACATCCTGCGGCCTTAGTCCAATGTTGGATTGTCGCGCCTGTTATTTATTTTTTTATTTTGGTTAGCACTCCAATAAATAATTAAACATAAACTTAGATTAGGTAAACCTTAAAAATGTGTGCCAATAAAGCTTTTCAAAAAATCTCTCGTGATTGTCATTAGTGATGTGTCATTAGTGATGTGTGACGAAATGATGCAACACCAAACAAAATCTGCCCGTTCACATCACTAATGACAATAACGGGAGATTTTTTGAAAAGCTTTATTGGCATACATTTTTACAATTCAAAATTAAGCACGTACGCTGAAACCACTGAAGGAATTCGTTCGCGAAAAGGTCGATCAAATTCAATGAATAAGGAAATATTAAAAGGAACCGCAAATAATCGAATTTTAAATGAAAAATTAATTGCAAACAAATTTATGCACATGAGCAGCTCAAGGTTGCAACTTTGTATTGTATTATGAGGAAATAATTTATACTATTATTTCCTTATTATCAAATTCTCTAAATTAAATTTTGACAACTTACCAGTTTCAATGAAGTCAAGTACTGAAAGCGCCTTCCATTTCACCAATCTGAAAAATGTAATTTATTCAATTAATGGGAGGTGTTCTACTTTGTTCGCTTAAATAAAAATACCGGCGTACAGAGGGCTGCGCCCGCAATACGAGGGTTTTTTAGAATTTTGATGCATTGTGAATATTTTTTGTGCATATATTTTATAAGCAATAGATAAGAATTGTGCACAACATTAATGAAATGCTTCCTGTAAATCTTTTTTTGGATTGGTCTAAATAAACGCGTTCCAGAAGTTCCACCTTTAATTAATTAAACGTAAGGAAGGCTTGGCATTATATATGAACTGAATTATTAGCTGTAAATCTACTGTTACTGTTTTTTAAATCAAGAAGGAAAACCACCTTATATGAAATGATTCCATTGCGTCCCCTAACATTAGAGCCCACGCAAGCTTTCCTATGAGTATTGAACAACTATATTTTGCAGCTTTTCCGGGACACCCTGTTAACTTGGTCCTACAAACTTCAAAAATATTTGTGGCAAACACTATTACCATTCTATGCATTTCCACCAAATTTCATGTACATTGTTTCATCGAGTTAAAAGATATGCATTGAAGAAATGCTTAAGAGGCTTCCCTTGTATTGTGAAAGGCCCTTACTAAATACTTACTTGGATATATTTCCGGTTTGGATAGTTATTCGAATGAAAATTCGTAGATATATTCCCTGTGTAATTTTCTAAAAACCCTTAGCAGAATTTTCATATTTGGAAACCTAAGAGGGGCTACACACGAACATATTTAAATTTTACAAATTTACTGTTATTTACTTTTCCTTAGTAAAAGTCAACAGTTTTAATATTTAACGTATAAGGCCATACTGACCAATCTTTGAGCAAAGTTTCATATCGATCCCTATAACGGTTTAGAAAAACTGAGCTCGAAAAGGAAGTTTAACTTTAAACGCCAATAACTTTTTTACCGTTACTCGAAACTGGACAATTTTAACTGATATGAGATGTACTCGTCTAGATCTTTGATTTAAATACCCATACGTTAATCTCCGATAAAAACTAAAAAAGTCGACTTTTTTCAAACATTCGGGACACCCTGTTATCTTCTTCCTACCAACTTCTAAGGTATTTGTGCCAAAGACTGTAACCATTCTACACATTCATACCGAATTTCATGACAATCGGTTGAGCCGTTCGCGAGTTATTTAGTGAACAGACGGACGGACGGACGGACGGACAGACGGACGGACAAAATCGATTTCATAAGGGTTTTTTGAAAAAATTCTAAAAAACCCTCAAAATGGCGCTACAGGTTATTTAAAAGCCAGGCAACACGCAATTGCTGCCCGTTTACATTGCGGTCAATTCGCGGTAAGCCTAAGAAAAAGATAAATTTAAGCATAACAGCAGATAAGCTTATTTTAATTTACTTATATCTATAGATCTATTATTCCTTGATTTGTAATATTTACGATGTGCAGGTGTGCCAAACCATTGAAGGTACCTACATTATTGCAGATAATGATAATTTACTTGAAAATACCCCGGGCCGTTAAACTTCTTTTCAATCTCCTGAGATCGCGATCCTCAGCTCAATTCATATTGTGCCTAGCAAAACCGGATTCTACTCAATCGACAACCCCCAAAAATTTTACCAATTTTAACACACGGCCATCCTTTTCACTTCACTAAACACATTTTCCATTCGTGTCTGCGTTATGTCCGAGTCCAAGCTCCACCGGCCGCCGCGGCTCATATCTACTACAAAATGTGTGCATCCGTTTTGCCCATCAGTGCGTCCTTTTAGCCGTGGGTGGTTTGCCTGTTGGGTCTCTTCAATCTCTCTATCTCTCTCAAGTGCAATGTCGAGTCCGAGTGCAACCGAAAATGCACATCACATGGTTTGGTGGGCAATGAAATTTGATAATTTGATTTCGATTGCCCATCGGACTTTGGGTGGACTAGCACTCTTCTCTTGCTACCAACAGTGTGGTCCTGCAAAAGTTGCGAATAGCCTACGTGTTAGTTGTGAGTGAGAAATCGGGCCCGGATCGTCCAGGGTATTCGGTCAAATTCACGTACATATATGCCTAGTATGAAGGTACACACAATGAGAGCCTGGCTTTATCGGATTGCAATTGCAGTGGATAGTCTTGCATATGGAGGCAACAAGGATATGCGAGTATGAATGGAGTTAGATTCCAGTGGAGAGGCTTGATGAAATTTTCGTATAGGAACGATAATTGTTTGTGCGATTGTGTGCACACATGAAAAATTAAAGTATTTCGTCGCAGTTGTTGGGACTGAATATAGGATATAGACTCGCTGCCTATGAAACTCTTCAAGTGTGTGAATTCAAACTTGATTTAAATAAGCTTAATAGGGATTTAATGTAGACATTAAAATTGCACGAGAGCGCACGTGAAGGGATTGTGGTCAGTGACTGTATTGTATAGCATATTGAGGTTGGCAAAGTTGAAATTTATTTGAGATTTGTGGTCGTGTACATAAATTGATCACATTAATTCGTTTGATCAATTTAGTGACACAATAAAATCTACACTGGACAGCTCAAAAACCTTTAATACAAATAGGAAAAATAGCAACCGCTTTTTTCGTATATGTAACACCTAATATTTACGATACACCGCCTAATCTACCTTATAGCCTGTCTGTAGCTATTATTTGCACAGACTAACCCCTCTTTATGTACCACGTCCACGACCTAAGCAAACTTTTATTCCCAAATTCATGGTTTAACCAATGTGCCACAATTATCAGTGTGAATGAAAAAAAGAAACTCATCAAAAAAAGAAATCGTGTAATGTTGTAGAAAAAAAAATGTTCCGAAAAGTTAAATCATCAAAGAAGAAAATTCCTTTAATTTTATCCTTGACAGTATTACTAAAAACAAAGTTTACAGACACAATGGCAATGGTCGTCCGAGTATGGCTTTGTTCGGTTGTACTGCTATGCTGTTCCATCTTCATTTTCTAAGATTACTTTGGGGTTTGTTTTGTATTGACTTTCGTCGTTGTTGTTGTCGTTTGAGTTTAAAAATTGACATTTAGGTGCATGGGTGAGGGGTTTTATGTGTCAATTCACCGTGCAGTTGTTAAAAGTGTCTGAAGGTTGCAGGTGATAAAATTAACATTTGAGTTAGATCAGGAATCTATGCTAGGGGCAGCGTAACCTAGCACATAAACATGGAAAACCTGCACCGAGTAGGGCGTATTTAACGAAATATTCATGTTGCGTAATATTTTACGCATGCTCCGGTTAAATTTTGCCGACGAACCAACGGCTACCTGTCTAACGAACAATTGAACAATTGTGACCACCTTAACTGGGAAGGCGCAAATCAAATACTTCAAAAGATTAGTGACCTGCCGATAGTCAATTAGTACTTCATCCGGTTCCCAAAGGAAGAGAAAAGGGGACCTGAAATACTTCAACAGGTGGGAGTCGAAAATGAACTCCGGACTGAGTCGTGGTTGCTGTATGACAGCAAACCAGGACAACGCGCCGACTTGCCAGGTATGTTCCTGACAATCGGCATCCCTGAATCAGAGGTGACTCTGATTCAACAACGAGGAGGTCGACTCTACTTCGGATTGGGATCAGTGACCGTGAAGGTCTCAGACCCACATAATCTGAAGGGAGACGCTAACAAGGAAACATAGTAATGTTCCATCTCTCAATTTTAAAAATTTTAACATTGTATAACGGCCACTGCACTCATCAATAATCGAATCAATGCTTGCAAGACATTACTTTGCCTAATCCAAGAGCCCTGGATTGAAGCTACTGTCAAAAAATTAGAGGTCTAAATTTCCTGCATGCGAAATTGTTCTATGATGCAGGGGACGATAAACATCGCTCTTGCATTGTGGTCAACCGTGACCTAAAGGCAACACTGATGAACGATCTAAGTGATGGTGACACCACTGTGATTATAGTAGTCGTTCAGGAACTATGAACTATGAAAATCCTTTTGATTTCGGCATAGTTCCATATGACAGCACTGAAGTTCCAACAGCGGGCTTCATCAAAGCGGGAGACTTCGCCAAACGGAAGGGCATAGGTATAATCGCCGGGTGCGGTGCTAACGCGCATCATATAGGTTGGGGAAGCACCGACATCAATTCAAGAGGATTCGAGCTCGCCGAGACGACGACTGATTTCGAAATTCTCAACAAGGGCAATGAGCCTACATTTGTCACAACTGGACCATAATCGCATTGATTTCGACCTGCAGCCTAGGTCACACGCCTAGGGAACCATTTCTCAATCCCCGCAGAACAAACTGGTCGCAATATAAACTAATTTTGCAGAAAACCTTACCGTCACCAAGCCGCCTTATCAAATCTGTTGAGGCGGCTGAAGAGACGCTTCCATACTGGAATCTGGGACAACATAGATTCCTTTTGACAGACTAAAGCCTTCATCGCCACACCCATGCGACACGTGGCGTTCTTCCTGCTCAATCTCAAGAAAGCGGACATAAAGACCGTCACAGATCTAGAGACAGGTCATTGCTCTCTAAATTACCACCTACACAAAATTGAGGTGGTACAATCGGCTATGTGTATCCAGCAGGGACGTAGCAAGGAAAGGGGTCCATGGGGTCCGGACCCCTCCCGGAATGTTTTCAATGGGCTTTGAAATTTCAGTGACGATAAAATAAAAACTGTTATAATGAACATGTCAAAACGTTCGGTTAGCTGGAAATACGTTTTCTAAGATATATTGGCTGTGAATCACGATAACTGCAAAGAAGTCAACGTGTGTTAGAAATTAGGAATGAGTTTATTTGAGTCACCGCGCAGTTAACATTAGATTTTCTTGTCCTAATTGGCTCTATCAATAAATTACCCCATTTTGGAAAGTAATCTCTTCTCTCAGTTCTCTCACAGTTAATTTATTTTAGGCATGCTAAAGTTGTTCCATTGTCAGTGATAAATTTTGTTAAATGTCTACAATGCCCAGAGGACAAAACCGAGAAAACCTACATTGAATCCGATTTTGATGAAAGTATTGGTTTACAAGAACAGCTTCATATTTTATCACTTAAGGTGTTTGATCGATCGCTGTTCTTTCTAACCAACTATGAAATGAAAACGTTATGTATGTTAAATTTTTGCTGATATAATTTTCCTCCAATTTGTTTAGTTTTCAAGTCTCCAAGTTTTTCCCCTCTGATTAATTTAAAAAAGACCAAGATTCTAAAAAATATATATATATTTATTTGACATCTTTAATGACAGCAGCCCAGATGATTTTTCTCAGATTTGTTTAGAGAAATTTGCGCCGAAAAAAAAAATAAGGTATCCACTTTCATTGCTTATTATAATTAACCAATCACTCTATTCTTAACACTGGAATTTAAGCTATGTCTTGCCTCGTGCCAATACTTAAAAATGGTGACAAAGCTGAGACTGAAAATTATCGACGAACTAGCATTCCCTCGTCAATCCATCAATTATTTGACCTGGAGGATGACCAGGGTTACATCCTTTACACCTCTAGTTCGACCACTAATAATTTTGGTTTTTCAGAGGTAAATCTACTACTACAAATTTTATATTAAAATTACTCCTTAAAGTCTCTCAAAAATTGGTCCCACTTTACCAAACCGATTCATAAATTTAAATCTAACCTTTTACTATAGTTAAACTAAAAAACTTCACTTCGGTGGCCCCTCATTAACAGAATAACCAGACAATACCGTTCCGTGATTGTAACCATAACTTTACCTAATTCAAATCAATTTCCACCAACATCAGGCATTCCTCAGCAGTGTTGCCAACTTAAAATTTAGAAAACGGCTAAATTTAGCCGGAAAACCGGCTATATGTTTTTCAAAAACGGCTAAAAATCCGGCTAAATCAATTTCAGTCAGAAAAACGGCCAAAAAACCGGCTAAATCATACAAAACAATCACATTGCGAAAAAATATAGTGAAAAACTGATTTTAATAAATTTATTTCTTTTCTGGAGTACTACCCGTAAACTATGCTTTAGGCTGATTTTTTAGTTTTATTACATATATGCTCCAATCTTTGCCATTACAGTCAAAATTTACTTAGCTCGGAGTTAGATAGCTAAACTAGTCAAAATTGTTGTATACAGGTACAATTTCTCTGTCAAGTTCATAACCACATTAGGTTCGAAATTGTGGAACATAAAATTCTGAAAAGGAACGTCCAATGCGTAACTATGGGCAAGGGCATTGTTGATGATCCGCAATTACAAATTTAATGCTCCAAAGGCACGAAATTGAAGTTCCAAAATTATGAGCTTGGGCGGGAAATGGTATAGATTTTAAGGGCGGAATTCATAGTCGTCACTTAAGGAATAAGGGTTCACTTAAGGAATAAGTATAAGCGAATGCTTATTCGGGCAAAACGTCACTTATAAAAGCATTGTCACATTCAATAAAATAATTTAATTCAGTAACTGAATTATAGTAACTGACAAATTAATTATAAAAATTATCTAATAGTATGTAGTAGCAAAATTCAAATTTATTTTTTAAGTCCGAGCGATTATGAATCGCAAAATTAATAAGGATTCCCTTAAGCGTTCCCTTAAGTATAAGTGAGGACTATGAATTCCGCCCTAAATGCGTAGGTTCTATGAATCATGTGACGTTGTGCAAGTTTAGTCTTGACTCGATAATCCGGATCAATTATTGCAATGGGTAATCCGGACTATCGGAACATCCAGGTTAGCGCAATCACTTTTTTTCTGAGGAAAAACAGTCCAAATAAATAAAAAAGAGGAGCAAAAGGCGATAAATGTAAGTATTATTTCTTTGAAATTAGTCAACATTGTGTCATTTGCCAAACCGTCCCGTAATAAAGTACGAGACAAAATCTACCATTTCACCCTGAAAATCTCAAATATCCGGATTACAGAGTCAGAATTGCTGCCGAAATCCGGACTATAGAATACATAGTGGAAACATTTAGTGGTCCGGATTAGCGTGAGTCAAGCCTAGTTTGCCCAGTAAACTGCAAGTGTGTTTATATATTTCAGGGGTAACTTACCCCCTTCTTCAGCACTTAGCTTTTGTGCACGCTCCAAGACTTGCTCAGCAACGAATTTTATTTAAGAAAGTGTCTTCAATTTTGCAAATTATTCAGCATATTGGTGATTAGTAAATGACATGCTTAGACTAGGTACTAATCGTCAGTTTCCGTGAAACCCATTATCCTAAATTTGTTGAAAAAGGCAAGTCTCCACGGCACATTTTTCCCAGGAGACATAAATGCAAATTTGGTGGACATAGTAGGTACTTACCCTAATACACGACAATAAGTGTATGTAGAAATCATTTCACGGCGATTAATTATTTTGGTTGTGAATATCGAAAAATGTATTCTAGTTTCAAAAAAAAAAAACGAGACCGATGCTAAATTCTCTTAGACAACTTTATAGGGGGCAGCGGGGGACATGGCCCCTTACTAAAATTCCACTTGTTATTAAATTTTTTCTTGTTTCGATACCGACACATTAATAAAAGGTTTGGTGAAATTAGTGTGGCAAAAAATGTTCCTTAGAAGAACCAACATGCGGGGGAGTGTTTTTACGGCAGCCCCTTGATCCCATGGAACCTTTCCATTAATATTTACGTTTGTGTTTTCCCATCAATAGAAATAAATTTGTATGAATTTTGGTTGAAATTGGTGAATAAATAAAAAAGTTTTTCTTTGAAGAACTTAATTTGGGGGGAGGGGTGTTGTATGGCAGCCCCATGACCCCATGGTTCGATGTCATTCATTTTTGCATTTGTTTTGTGACATCAATAGAAATACATTTTCATGAGGTTTGGTGTAAATTGGTGTCCAAATAAAAAAGTTTTTCTTAGAAAACCCAAACTGAATGGTTTGAGTTTGTATGGCAGCCCCATTACCCCATTATTGGATTCCACTTATTTTTACGTATGTTTTAGGGGATCATTAGAAATATGTTTTCATGAAGTTTGGTTCACATCGGTGCCCAAAAAAAAAGTTTTTCTTAGAAGAACCTAATTTGGGGGGTTCGGTTTGTATGGCAGCCCCATAACCCCATCGTTTGTTTCCATCCATTTTCACATATTTTTTGTGACATTCATAGGGATCCTTTTATGCGAAGTTTCGTTAAGATTGGTTCATAAATAAAAAAGTATTTATATAAAAATCATAAAATAATTTTAGCCGAAAAAACGGCCGAAGAAAATCAATTCCGCCTAAAAATCCGGCCGGCCGGAATTAGAAATTTCTTCCGGCTAAACAGCACGATTTCCGGCTAAATTTGGTCGGAAAACGGCTAAATTGGCAACACTGTTCCTCAGGGATGATATACGTTGATCCACTTTTGTTTTCATTTTTTTTTAGATATTCAGAAACTACTTAAATCCCCTATGTAATTGGAGCGGATGAAATCAATCGGTATACATCGAATAAAAAGGCATGAACGTCAACAAATTTTTTTAGTGATGTATTTTTTCTGTATCATCAAAAACACAGTAAAACAGTTCTTCTCTAGCAACACAAAAAAAAAAATGATTTAAAATTAAATTTCTGAAATCGAAATTTGGACCACTCCCGAAAGAAATTCCTGGCTACGTCCCTGGTATCCAGTGTGAGGAAGAGGAAGAAAGAGCATTGCGTTTCATATGCAGCTGTCCTCCCTTTTCAATATCAAGGATGAGGTATCTTGGTGAATACTTCATCGATGAAAGCGAGGCGTTCTGACTACCCCTTAGTAATGTGCTTTGCGAAATCCTGCACCAATCGCAGACCAAACAGCGCCTAAGCGCAACGGAAGGGTACAATGGGTCGAGTTAATGGCCTGAGTGCCCGCACCGCGTGGTCTGCCCACTAGATCGGTTGCGGCCATGGGCTGTGTTTTAGTGCGTAGGCGTGTCCAAGTCGGGCACATTGTGCTAGGAAGCAAGATTTCACAGCCCCGCTCCAACCGAAAAAAAAAAATGTTTTACTTTCGATAACTCGTGAACCCCATCTTTCTGAAATTTGGTACAATTGTAGATGAACTTGGCGCCCATATTTGCTACACATTTAATGATCCTAAATTGTCATATAAATTTTGCATCTAAAACGCCGCTTTACTGCCGCAATTCTGCTCCCAGTTCTGTAACTCGCGTGGAATACAATTTTTTTTAGCTATTCAATTAATCGAATCTATAGATGGGTATCTCACCCCATATTTTACAGCACCCTCCATAAATTAGTGACGGTAAAATAAGAATATTTCCTCTTTTTGAATTTCCACCATTCTGCCACTATTATTTCTCAATAAATTTTCGAGAAAAATTCCATTTCCAAACAAACTTTCAAAAATATTCTTCCGCCCTTAAGTAGGTATTATAACCGTGTCGAATCGAAACGACTCTAAATATGGCAATTTCGGGCCGTTCCACGGCGGTACAGAAAAAGTCTCGTCTTTCCCCGCATATAAGCTTAGACAAACACAGTAATGACTTGAGCTGATCATGGTTGTATATCTTCGACTCTCATTAAATTCCGTTCCGGTTACTTACCATAACCTAAGGGGCAGCAGCCCATAAATCTGTTGAGTTTCGTGGCTCATAAAATTCATTTCCATTACTTTTTTTTCCACGGACATTCAAATTGTGGCGCCCCGAAAAACATGGCGCGTCATCGTCGTCATTTTGCGACAACGACAAAGAGCCTCGCAGAAGTCTCGCTGTAAACGAATAGATGGACTTTGATAGGATGCCAGATTCCGGGACGGTTCTTCGCTGACTTAAGTATAATTTCAAGTCATTTATTAACCAACAGTTTATTCAAAAGTGAAGAAATTTTTTGCTACGGTAAGGACAAAGAAACAATAGCTTGTTGAGTGACGACATTGTGGAGTTATGGGCAGGTAAAGGACATCAATTTATATTTTGGAGGTGATACATATTAATTAAATCGGGGAGTTAAAAGATGCCTTGCATTAGTTTTGGGCTTGTATCGGTTTAATGTGTAGGTGTTTGAAGACACAAACTACATAAACATTCCAACCTTTCTTCGCTATACTGGACATTAACATAGTTTAGTCTCCTTCAAACAATAGAACAAAAATCTTATCCTTCTAAGAATCTCATGTCTCACCAATTCCGCAATTTACAAAGAAATTTCATTAAGTACGAATCTCACATTACACAACATTACATATACGCTCATTTCACTTTTCATTCATGTACAACTTTTAATTCCTTCTGTCTTTTGCGTCACACACAACAAAAGGTCCTGCGGGAAAGTGACAAACAATTAAAAGAATGTCGTCGTCCATGATAAACCAAAACCACATTATACTCGTTGTCGTTTTCGCCCGATCTGAGCCGGGCCATAGCCGGCAAAGAGAAATTCCTCCTTGAGAAAATGAGCCCTTTCCGAACACGAACATCAGGGCGTAGTAGAACATTGAACAATTACGGTCTGTCTCTAACGTAATAGTAAAGGTCGACCAAAGTAATTACCTCAAGGCGTAAAATGTATTGTTAGAGTCATTATATGCTGGTTCGCACCATCCACAATAGTCGCTTTCTCTATGTCTGAACTAGACGAAAAGGACGACCTGTGATCCTGTGAACAATCTACTTTGGAAAAGACAATTGCATTCCAGCCGTTTTTTGGTATTTTTTTTGTTTTTTTTTTGTAGATGACAACAACTATAGACCGCACCATCAGGAACGAGCAGCGAACAACAACAACACGCCAGCACGACAATGTCAAGAAGGATAAGACGAAGGCGACAATAATTCGGGTTCCATTTTAGATGAAGAAAGTTAATAGTATTCTGCACATCTGCGGTACTTTGTAGAAATATTGAAGAATACCGAGAGCAAGACAATGAGTAAAATAATCGGCTGAGAATGCATTGCATTGGAGAATTTCGGCAATACCGATAATATGGAGACGGAAAACGAAGTCGGTTTTAATGAAAAATGGAAATTATTTCTTCGTTAATTTTGTTTATCGTATTGAATAAAAAAATACATTTCATCGTCTAAGCTTCTCAAGAGTTTTTATAGTCTTCAATTTATTAAGGTAATCGGTAGAACACAAAAATGGGAACTTTAGCCGCTCCCCTACATTAACTCTGGGTGGTGAGTCGGGGAACTTTTAGTATTCAATTCAATTCAATTCAATTAGCCTTTATTACTAATCTAACTGCCGCGTATATAAAAAAATAATAATAATAAATCATCAGCCTCTCTCGATGGTTTTTATAATCTTTATTTTAATTCTTTGGTACAAAAAATATTACTTGGTTTAAATTCTTAAACTTTCGACTGATTAAGGGGCAAGGCAACGACAATTAGAGTGGGTGGCCGGGAGACTTGAACCACATTTTGCTTCATCGCTGATAAAAAGCTACCCATTGCATGTAATGTATTGACAACATTTAAGGTCATTAGTCACAGTCATATTCATTTTCCATAAAAGTTGACTGATTATCCTTTAATTGCTTGACTGACAATCTGTCAACTTGTATGGGAAAAGACTGCGATTGATAAGATCCAAGATCATAACTGCTTTTTTGTTGAGGTGTTGAGATCAACAGCACGCTCAGCAGTGTTATTTATCCCCATAAATGGGTACTCGTTTAACATCTGAGTGAGATCATAGTCCGCCACATGGGTCGTGAGTTCGAAAAACACGATAAACTGTATTCGTTCACGGTGGGACCCTGTGCACCGAAGGTGTGCGTACTAACCACTACACCACCCAGACTACTACTTTTTAATACATAGTGCGTAATGTCAGCAAGTACCGACTCTAGTGCTTATGCCGCCCCAGACAATGCGACAAAATGCTGCCCCTGAAGAGATTCTTGGGATGCGGTGATTACAGTATACGGGCAGGATGTTTATTTGACACATTTTAAATTGTAATCCCATTCAGAAATTAGTACTCCATCATGGGCGTAGCCAGGATTTCGGTCAGGGGGGGGGGGGGGTGGGGCAAGCCTGCAATTTTTAACATCAAGATTTTCTTAGAAGTTGAAATTGTCGGTCACAAAAATATTGTTTGGTGAATTTTAGAGTAGTCTGGCTGGTATAGTAATTACCTTCGGTGCACAGGGTCATGGATGGATTCGACACTTACCGTGAACGAATTAACCTTATGATGTTTTTCGAACTCACGACCCATATGACGGATTATGATCTCTGCGATGCGGATAAATAACATTGGTGAGCGTGCTGATGATCTCAACACTTCAACAAAAAAAAGCAGTTAAGATCTTGGAAATTGGATGTCACTTACCAGTGGCGTAACGTATAGCGTTACATGTGTTCTGTGGAACACGGGCCCCCAAGCCAAAGGGCCCCCCAAATTCGAAATCATAAAGAAATTTTCTTTGATAGACCCTTGGCTAACTGTGCTTTTAAAAGACATTCAATTTTACTAATATGCAAAAAAAAATCGTAAGTCAGCTACAGAATCTAGGATAGTATCAAAACATTCAAATTTATGTATGTGTAGTATTAAGCTTTGTTTGCACCGGAGAGGCGCAACTTCACGCTTAATTTTGCATGCAAACAATCATCAAAACAATCCATAAAGTATAAAGGTTCTTGCTCATAATAATTTTGAATAGAAATAAAGGTTCAATTTTAGGCGGAGTGCCTATCTCGAAGGTTCTTGCGTAAAATTGGGCCAATGATCCAGTTGCTGGAGTATTTGAATTTTGAAGTGATTGCTACGATGATAGGAGAATAATGTTCACCATGTTGAAAAAGAATAAAGGATGGCCTATTGATCGAAATGGTTAACTCGAACTCAGGAAATGAAGAAACAGATGCCTCTGGCGATAAACTAGTGAGTCCAGATAATACTAGTTCCCCCTGTACGTATTTATCTTTGGAGGATCTCTACCATGAATTTTATTTCAGTCCATTTAGTTTTCAGTGGACATGGACGTGATCCACAGAAATAGGGTAATCAATTTTAGTCTAGGGTCAACGACTTCTAGGAGATAGGTGTGTAAGAGCACTCCTCAAAGTGGTCTTTCGCCGCGTATAGAGGTATTCTCGTATAATTAATCAAATTTCATTTTGTCTCAAAAAAAAATGTAGAAAATGATAGTCGTTGGTTTTGCCCATAATATGGACTGCTTAATGTGGGTTGTTCTGTAAGTTTTTCATGGTGAAAAAAAAATCAAACGTGAGGGGTCCCAATTTGATTTCAAACATAAGCAAATTGGGAAACGTTACGCTACTGTCACTTACACATCTGTGACCTTGGTCCAAAGATGGACTGTCACACCTGTTATTTTTTTTTTGATTTTAGAGCCAAACTGTAAGAAAGGACAGTCAAGTGAAACCTATGTATTGGGACGCAGCCTCCGCAC
This sequence comes from Microchrysa polita, assembly GCA_949715475.1. Lineage (NCBI taxonomy): Eukaryota > Metazoa > Arthropoda > Insecta > Diptera > Stratiomyidae > Microchrysa > Microchrysa polita. The sequence goes on along the minus strand of OX454415.1, from coordinate 122,725,055 downwards.
CCCCGTCAGTTACGAGTGGCCACTTGCTGCCGTCCATTTGTCCGTATCACCTGGCTGGAAACTATCACGGTCATGCATTCCGCGGCAGTAAATGGAGTGGCAAAGAAGGCATCCCTGCCCCCCTGACTACGCCCATGTACTCCGTTATAAAGATTCGATACAACAACAAGAGAAAAACAAAAAATCAGCGAGATTCCAGCTCATCCTTTCTTTACACTCATCGTATGCTGATTACAATCACAAATTTTAGCAAGTTATTCTGTAAAAAATAACAATGGGGATTAAAACGTGTTAGTACTGAAGTAGTTAAGAGCTGCGCCATAAAGATTTACCACAAGAAACATAGTTGCGCTAATGTCGTTTTGTACTTTTTGTCAGATAGCCACAATTATTTTACTAGACGAAATACGTTAATTTAATTTGTCAGATAAGTCGTTAGTGGAAAAATATTCTACCGATACTGTCTTAATGGAATAAACTTAAAAGTAAAAGAACCCTAAAATTAAAGAAAAACCAATCTCAGTAGGACACACCCTAGTACCTACTGGTAGACCCACCGGTAACTATTTCGAAAGATAAACAAAGTTTTAGCTACTAGTCTTCTAGCTTTTAGCCTCTACAGAAATGAAACCAGGCTATGTCATGCATACTCTAAAGCAACCTTTTTTCGCCAATTGTTCAGTTCAGGCGCTAGCATCTTCATCTAGCTTCTCTATCTGTTTCGGGTGATTTGTTTGCTTTACCAAAATTGAAGTGCCGAACATAAGAATTTTATACACAGTGGATATCGTTTATAATGATATCGGTTGTAACGATCTATCGCGGTTATAACGACGAAAATTAGAGGTCCCGAGATTTAAGAAGCTTTTTCGGTGCAATTTTTAAAGGATATAGCGACCATCGCTATAACGACCAATCGGTTGTAACGACAGAATTTTGCCGGCCCGAGAGGCAGAAAAAAAACAATAGGTATGTAACGACGAACTCTCGTCTCATGTCATCTTTGTATATGAAATTATTGCTTTTCCGCTATGCAAATACATATAGAGTTTGAGTTCAAACTGAAATTCAGCGTGCAGTTCGAAAGTTTGCTTTTATGTAAAAAAAAAACAAGAAATGTTTTAGGAAGGTCAACAGCACAGTCGAGGATTTGAAACAACTCCCCTGTGAAAAATTGTGCGTTTTCATCACTAAACATTTACCCTAAGGTGACTATAGACTTCCGAAGGCTCAATGCTGTACACATACTTGCGGAATTCGGTTTTCAAGCAAATCCTCCTACTTCTAGGTTTCAAGTCCGAGGTCCACGTCGCATAAATGTTGGCAAATTCTCTGATACGCGACAGACAGATAGAGGTCTCAGCGCAGCGTAGGGTGAGGTACAGGATTTGAGTTCACGCATGGACGAGCCAGAGGTGTAAATCCTACAAATTGCCTTCCATAAGCTTACCGCTCGCTGCGCTTGCCTTACCCTATTTCCTGGCAGCGCTACGTATCTAAAATGTTGGCGAATTCTGAAAAGCACGACAAACAGCGAGGTCTGATCGGTGCGAAGGTCGAGCTAAGATCTCAGTAATCCTAAGGATGAGTCAAAGGTCTAAATCTTACCAATTGCCAACTATTGGCTGACCCCTCTGCTGCAATGGCACCTCGCCTTCTCCACTTCCTACCACTGCTGGTCGCAAAGATGTTGGCGAATTATGAAAAGCGCGACAGACAGAGTGAGTTCTGAGCTCGCCGCCAGTGATCCAAATCTACGAATTGCCTTACATTGGCTCACCACTCGCTTGAGCTTGCATTTTGCCTTATCCTATTTCGCAACAGCACTGCATTGCAAAAATGTTGGCGAATTCTCTAATGCGCGACAGACAGTGCGAGGTCTGAGCGGAGAGAAGGGCGAGGTACAGAATTAAAGTAAGCCTAATAGTTCAGTAATATCGTGTCGATTTAGTACCAATCCGTGAAAAAAATTCAGAAGTTTTTTTCTCACTCTTTCTTTATGTATTATGGGGCGCTGATTCCGATTATGAACTTTGCACCCTAAAAAAAGTGCCGCATCCTTCAAAAAAGGGGGGAAAGGGGGGCATTTTTTCGTTTTTTTGCGATTATTTCAAAAACAGTAAGAGATACAGAAAAATGGTCTGAGGACGAAAAAAACTACATAAAATTATCTTTGCAATGATATATAACACATTAGAGTTTAATTGAATATTTCGGCGTTAGAATAGAACATAAATTAGAATATTTTCATTTTAGACCTTTTTTAAAAGCTCCATAACTTTTGAAAGAACGCTAGTTCAGCCGTAAAATTTTGTATAAGTATTCACAACAAGTTTAAGATAATTTTAACGTAAACATTGAGTGGCTCCGGTCAAGGACCTCCATTATCCCCCATTTAAATTTTTCAAAACGGCATATCCATAACTCCCCCCAAAATTGGAGCAGAGTGCTAAATATTGGTTTGTTGCAATTGGAGGTCATAGTCACCCCACCCACCAAAAACCAGCTCACTCGGATAAAAACTAAGGGTATCTCCCATACAAAGTGACCCATCAGGAGTTTGTTCTACGTACAACAACGTACTACTCATTTTATAAACTGTAGAACAAAGTTGTCATGGGTCACTTTGTATGGGAGGTACCCTTAGTTTTTATCCAAATGAGCTGATTGTTACATATAACAAAATTGAGAAATAAACTTCTGTATTTTTTTCCTGACGAAAATACGATATTATTGGACTATAAGTACGAGCGAGGTCTAAGAATACTAAAATCTGATCTACACCTGGTTTCAATATTTCTGGAGCAGAGTATGTATTTTTCCATGGTTTATGCCATGCCGGTCCCCTATGGACTCTTAACGCCGTTTTAAATTGACTCTAAACATATTTGGGAACAAACTTTATCTGACAGCCATGCCGAGTCCTTTCTTTAGCATGCATTTTCCTATAGAGGTCGATAAAGGAATTGGATGGAGTACAGTGGCTGATTTTTCTACCGTTTTGTCATAGGGAAAATAAATTAAAATCTCATCATTTGAACAATATTCTATTAGGAAACACAGAAGTGCGATTTAGGCAGATGCAGCTTCCGAACGCGGATAAGTGGATCGTAAAATTTGGAGGAAATATCAGCGCAAAGCAGTTCTACAATTGTGCAAACTTTTCAGAGAGATCGGGAAGGGCTCCCGAGTTGTCGAAAATGAAAGATCGGCAAACATTAAAGAGCGATTACACAGGAGAACAATTTTGACACTTTTTTCTGTTTTCTTGAATTTTGCATCTAATTTATAGTAAAACGGCCTCGCTGATTCCAAAAATGCAATCCATTTTTCCCCTATACGTCAGGTTTTTGAAATATCGGGGTTTTTTTAATTTCACGGAAAATTACAAAAGGCCCCCTTAAAAAACAACTTTTTTTAAAAGCTACGGGGATGCATCCTTGTACAGGACCTTCTAGTACCTGTATACAATCAAATTAAAAACAATAAAAGAAAATAATTTGTCGCTAACTGGATTTTTTGTTAAAAGTTGTAAATTTCTTCGACCATTTTTAAGGCTCTTTTATGCAAAAAATGCATTTAAAAGCCTCTGTTCCAATAGATTACCCTATTATTGTGCTCTTAATTTGTGTAATGGAAGCCTCTATACTATCCCTCGTCAAAATGTCTCAACACCCCGGCCTCATTTTGCTATTGTGGCAGTTATACATTTCTAAGTCAGAGGGCAAAAATAGGCCCCTTTGTCCACCAGGCATATCTTGCCTACTTCAAAGCTCCAATGTGCAATCAGGAAAAATGGTGGGTCCCTTATAAAGTGTGTAACGTGGATATACAAAATATCCGTGCTTTTTCAGTATGTGGGATAGCAGAGCTCGCGATAAACATTGTACACAAAGGAATTGGCCCTCGAAATCTGATCTGAAGGCTGGTGATTCGAATATTGTTCATGAACCGCTTGTGGATCGACAAAAATCATTTTTCCGCCATTGCATATAAAACTAGGCCTGATGAAACAATTTGTAAAAGCTTTGCCAACAGAAGGAAATTGTTGTAAATATATTCTGTCGGCACTTCCTGCGACATCATTTACGAGAAAATAAAGGCTTGTGTATATGACGGTCCACAGATTCGGCAGCTTCTTAGAGATACAAATTTTATTGAATCAATAGAAGAAATTGAAAAGACAGCATGGCTGGCATTTGAGAGTATAGTCAACAACTTTCTAGGCAATATACGTGTATCAAATTATGAGATAGTAGTCGAGCAACTATTGGACAGTTTTCATACGCTTGGCTGCAACATGAGCATCAAAGTCCACTTTTTACACAGTCATCTAGATGAATTTCCGGAAAATCTTGGAGCTGTGAGTGATGAGTAGGGAGAGCAATTTCATCAAAATCATGGAAACTCGATATCAAGGCAGATGGGATGCGAATATGATGGAGGACTATTGCTGGGGCATAAAACAGGACTGTCCTGAAATTGAACACTCCAGAAAAAGCCACAAACGAAAATTTTTGCCATAGTTTTGTTTTTAACTCTTAGGTAATATTGTTAAGATTTAAAATCAATATTTATAATTAAAACGAGACCGAGGCTAATTTCGGGCGCGGCCGAAATTTGGATACCCTTCGCTCCCCTCGGGGCTAAAAGTTTTTTCGGGCGTTCCTATGACTTGTGCTCAATTCTCCCCGCTTCCATGCTTTTCCTTGAATTTTCACATTAGTGCCGCGGTGAAGATTTATTGGGGGAAGCGGGGGTCGTGGGTTTCTTAAAATAACCAAAAAGAGGGGCATGTATGTATGTTTGTGGCATAAATTAAAACATATTTCTATGAGATTTGGTTGAAATTGGCGGACAAATAAAAAAGTTTTTCTTCAAAGAACCTAATTTGGGGGTTGGGTTTATATGCCAGCTCCATGCCCCAATGGTCCGATTTAATTTGCGTATGTTTTGTAACATCAATAAAACTACATTTACATGAGCTTTGGTTGAAATTTGTGTGCAAATAAAAACGTTTTTCTTAGAAAAATTTGATTTGGGGGGATAGGTTTGTATGGTAGCCCCATGACCACATGGTCCGACTCCATCTATTCATAATCCTTTTATATATAAAAATGCTAACTTCGGAAATGGCAAAATCTGATGAATGTTCTGATTGGCTACGATGAATCCCGAATGTCGATAAGTATAGCATGCAAGAACGAAAAGCAGTCAGTCAGTGCTGCGAGCGCGCAGCGCGGGCACGTCAGCTCATGGCTGTGGCAGGGCAGGGGCCGGGCCGTGGAGGGGGGGGGGGCGGGGTGGCGGGGGTAGGGGTTGGCGAGCGTAGCGAGCAGGGGGCGAAGCCCCCTAGTTGTATTTTATTTTATCAATAGAAACACATTTGTGTGAAGTTTGGTTAAAATTGGTGTATAAATAAAAAAAAATTTCTTAGAAGAACTCAATTTGGGGGCTAGGTTTGTATGACAGCCCCTTGACCCCATAGTCCGATTTGGTCCATTTTTACATATGTTTTGTGGTATCTTTAGAAACACATTTGCACGAAATTTGATTGCAATCGATGAGAAAGTAAAAAAGTTTTTCTTAGAAGAACCTAACTTGGGGGACTAGGTTTGTATGGCAGCCCCACGACCCCATTGTCCGATTTGATCGATTTTTACATATGTTGTGTGTCTGCAATGACAACACATTTGTGTGAAATTTGATTGAAATTTGTGCATAAATAAAAAAGTTTTTCTCAGAAGAACCTAATTTTGGGGGATAGGTTTGTATGGCAGCCGCACGACCCCCTTATCGGATTTAACCGATTCAAACATACAAATTGCCTGCAACAAAAAGAAGCATGTGTGCAAAATTTCAGCTCCATAGCTTTTAAACTGGCCGAGCGAAACGCGTCGCAACAGACAGACAGACAGACAGACGGACAGACGGACAGACGGACAGACGGACATCGTCCAATCGACTCAGCTCGTCACGCTGATCATATATATACATATTTTATATGGTCGAAGATGCTTCCTTCAATGCGTTACAAACTTCATGACAAAGTTAATATACCCTTTACGCTTAATAAGCGAAGGGTATAAAAATAGTAACGAGTTTCGTTTGTTTTGATTTCAATGAATGGAAGATTTGTATGGGGGCCAAAATTTGAGCCCCCTGTATCTCAAAAACTGGACGTATAGGAGAAAAACGGTTAGCATTTCCGGAATCTACGACCAAAAATTAGCTAGAAATGAATATCAAATATAAATAAACAAAATGCTGTTCCCCCGTGTTATCTTTTATTTCTAAAAATCGATCGCACAGGGTACAGAGGTAAAACTTTATGTACACCTTAGTGAATTAGGGTTTTATTGTGTGACATGGGGAATGCTGTACATTTCCCAATGGCTACGACAAGTCAAAATGCTGCACTGTACAGCAAAATGCTGTACGTCTGGTCAGCTTAATTTACCCTAAATTTTGTGCGGCAAATCCACTTCCATTCGGTACAATCGATCGTTCAGGAGCAGTTAGCTTCCTATTCCTCGGATCACCGTTCTTTTGTGTCAATATTCTACAGGGAGTTATAGCAAGTCGTAAAAACCGTTGTGCGTTGAACAAAATAATTAAGCTTCCGAGAATGACTCCACAATTTTAATGATGAAATGAGTCAAATTTCTTTGGTATGAATTACAAAAAAAAAAAAAACATTTTTCTTTGTTTTAGTTTTTACTTTTTAAAAACCATCAGGTTCCCGTGTGCCACTTTATAAATAAAGGTGATGCCTCAGGTTTATCGACCGGAAAACCAAACTTCTCCATTAGTGGCCATCTGTTTCTGGATGCGTTGAGGCTAATCCCGGAACACACTTGGAGAAATTTTGGTTAAGATTCAAAAAGAAAAAAGTTTTTCTTACATGAACCTAATATTTAGGGGTTGGTTTGTATGACAGCCCTATTACATAATGTTCCGATTTCACCCGTTCCTAGATATGTTTTGAGGCTTTGCTAGGAACACATTTCGGTAAAGTTTGGTTAAGGTCGGATTAAAAAGGTAAAAGTTTTTCTTAGAAGAACCTAATTGTCAGGAGTTGCTTTCTATGGCAGCCCTATGATGCCACGGTACACAAAAAAGAAACTTGAATACAAAATTTCAGCCCGGTAGCTCCAAAACTGAGGGACTAGTTTGCATTGCAACAGACGGACAGACAGACAGACTGATGGACATCGCCCAAACGATTTATATAATAATATACCCTTGCACATAGTGACGGGTATAAAAATTCACTTAGCTTTTCTATTAATGCAAATTTACAGAGCGGGCCACCGAAAGCACGGGAATGTCTGTGTTTCATTCATATGGCATATTTTTTTCAAATACAATGAATAACAATAAAGCTACAGCATTTCGCAGATCCCAAACCTTTCAATGTTGCATCCAGTTTATATAAAAATCACTGTGATGTGTTTTATTGTTGTACCTCTCTAGTAAATTTATTTGGCTTTACAAATGCCCGCTTATAAGGACGCTTTATTATGAATAACGGTTTTAGTGGTACATATTTCATTAACAAAAACTTTTCTTACGTCAGTTTTCTCCGTTGAAATTTATAGAGTTGCTGTCCTACTGCTACGGACACAACTAAAGAAATAATTTTTTTTACCAAACATGAGTTCAGCTTTCTTTCCGGCGCACACTTCTCCACAAAGTTGAGAATCCTATATAGTTAACACTGTTCAGACAGAAGTTATGTTCGTTCAAAGATTCAGCAAAAAAAATGCAAAGTTGGACCTTTCAGCTGTAAACAGTAGTAACCAGGTGATAAACCTAGTTACATCCGATTGCAAAATGTGGTGGAGATTTCTTTTTTGTTTCTTACGAATCCGTAGCGTCCCACCAAAATTTCGTTGCGAAACAGGGTCAAAATCGGAAAAAAACGTAGAAAAGAAGTAACTATCAATTGTGGCGATAACGCTTAACGTATTTTAAAGATTATTGTCGCGTTGGACCCGCAATTATGTTTTCTCTAACATTTTGCAATCTGAAATCACGTAATGACTAGACTACTACAAATGTGCCCAAATTTATAAGTAGCGGCCAAAATCCATAGTATATCGAACCCTCACGTGAATAAAGAAATATTAGAATTCGCCTCGGTAGTTTGGTCTCCTTATTCTTCTGTTTCTCGTGATGCAATGGAAAAAGTTCAGAGAAAGTTTTCTAGAACCTTAATGTTTAAATATAACTTTGCTTATAGACCTTATCATGATCGGCTTAATTTCCTAAATTTACCATCACTAAACAAAAGAAGAGACTGTCTTGACCAGTGTTTCCTCTACAGGATATGTAAGGGTCTTACTACTTCATCTCTCCTAAAAGATATAAAATATCGGTTTCCATATCACAACACTCGATCCTCAGCAATCTTCACTTTCTATTTATAAAAACTCTCCGTTACTTAGAGATATGAGAAACTACGACCGATTGGAGATTGGACCGTTACTTTCTTCTTTTTACACTTAACAAAACCATACTACAAAAACTTCAATCGTTCTCATTTTACTATCTTTTTGACTCTTTTTCTTGTTTTTAATTCACTAGTTATTATTGGTTACCAACAATAAAATAAATTTTAACAATAAAAAAATAGCTAGTTTGTGTGAATAAAAGAAAAAAGGAAAATCATACACTATCTTTTTGAATATTAATTGTTTTTAATTTAACATTTTGAATTTTAACTTTTTTATTTATATAATTGTTTTCCTTTTTTTTGAGTTTTTTTTATCATTATATTTATAAGTTTGTTATTCCTTTATACTTATTTTCCTTACTTTGAATTCTGTACATTGCATGTTGTGGGAAATTATTCCTGTTTTGTAATATTTACGGAATAAATAAATAAATAAATCTATCTATCTATCTATATATATAAAAGAAAGTCGTGTTAGTTACACCATTTATAACTCGAGAACGGCTGAACCGATTTTCATGATTTTTGGTTCGTTGGATTTGGCTCGGGCCGGAATAACAGAATAACTATTGAAACATTCAAAAAATGCACAATCAGCCAAAATTCACAATAGGTTTCTTTTTTGGCCTTTTCTGCCTATATTTCTTGATTGTATCAGCGGATTTCAGTAAATTTTCTCCACAGGATTGGCGTCTAGCCCAATTGAAGGAATAACTATCGATGCGTATGAGAAATTCACAATGAGCGGAAGTATATATCTATCTTTCGTACTTTTTCCTGTATTTCTTGGGCGAATTACTGATTTTAAGTAAGTGTATCCCAACAGGTTGGTCTATACAAGCAGTATATGTATGTTCACAATAGGCAACAATTCACAATAACTTTTTTTTCTCCACGTCTCCTCCACGAATAAAATAAATAACAGGCGCGACAATCCAACATTGGACTTAGGCCGCAGGATGTGTTAGTGACATCCTATTTCCAAGATCTTATCTGCTTTTTGTTGAGCTAATGAGATCAGCATCACGCTCAGCAGTGTTATTTATCCCCACAAATGGGTACTCGTTTAACATCTGAGTGAGATCATAGTCCGTCACAAGCTCGTGAGTTCGAAAAACACCATGGAACACGGTGCGATTCGAACTCATGAGCCTGTGCACTGAAGGTGCGCGCACTAACCGCTAGACCAGCCAGACTACTCCTCCACGAATAGCAGAGTAATTATTGAAACATGCAAAATATGTATTCACAATCATCAAATTATAAGAACAGTTCCTTTTCATACAGTTCATAAATGAGTTGCTGGATTTCAGTAAATTGATTCCACTGGATTTGCCCTACCCATTGAAATAAGCCGAACATTCACAATGAGCAACAATTCACAATGAGATTTTTTTTCATTTTTTGGGTTATGTTATATTACTTGAATGTCTTGACGTAATTTTGGAATATTGCCCTGCTGATTTAATCCTCATCCAGAATATCCGAATGAAATTGTAAATCAAACAAATTCACAATGAGAAAGAAAGAAAGAAGAATTCTTTTTTACAAAACTTGCATTTATCTCCTAAAAGGATAAGCCGATGCAGGTTAATTTGCTATTCCGCATTGTTCTCTTCTAAAAAAAAAAAAACAATAATAAAATTTCCCATAAGAAAAGTTTAAAAAGCAGCTTCTGTGTGTCCTTTGGCCGTCATTTGCAACGTTTTAGACCAACGGCTTGGTCTCTATCTAACTTGCGAAAAAATTCTGAAAGACTGAAAGACTTCTGCAACGTTCCTATAGCGACCGAAATTTCGTATTACCGCTTCCAAAAAAAATGGTAAAAGAGCCAATTTTAGGCTTTATTTTTAGATTATAAGGTGATTTAAGAAAATTTGCTTCACCGGATACCTATCCATATAGTTATACTGGTGTTTTGTTTGTTTTATTTGGTTAGTTGTAATTCACAAGCTTTTCCGATATTTTTTTAACGAATTCCAGAATTTCAGTAAGCTTACTCTAAATCATTGGTCTCTATTCAGTGAAGAGTATATGGTCACCTATACTACAATGAATTTAGTCTCGAAAATCATCTAGACGGATTAGAGGATTTCAGTTAATTCGTACCTAGCGTATTGCTCACTCTGCCCTATTCATCAGAATAAGTTGAAGCGAAATTTTGTAGGCAATTTCTTCTTACATTATTCAGCCTATTTCACCTAAATTGATAAGCGAAAATTTGTAAATGCCACCCTGTACTCCTCCTATCAACCACGACCAAGTACGTGGAACACCTGCCAAAAATTCGCCAATACAAAAATTATTTATGTAGCTTTTGTCTATTTCATCAACGGATTTTCCGACTTCAGTAAATTCCATCCCCTCCCCCCAAATTGACGACCAGGATCAGCAGGATAGCTTATAAACCGCTGGAAGTTTGGAATTCACAGTCCAGTTGCCTATATATGCATTTAATCTCCTTCTTTGTCGAATTAGATTTCGGGATGATGGATGAATAATTATTTTGTACTGTTTTTTTCTTTAACGGGAACAACTCTTCACAATTTGAAAAATTGGCCAGTAGTCTACTATTGAAGCAATTGCTTGAAGGTATAGAATTGTCTATTTAAGCAAATTTCTACATGCAACTGAAAAACTCCCACTTGCAATAACTGAATTTGCTTTGCCATATCTATTGCCACTAAATGACTTACTTTCACGATAAAAGAATTGCTACTGCCGAATCAGAAAAATAGGCAGGAGAAAAATACTAAAAGAGTTTGCTCATTTCCTCATTTTCTTATGCTTTTCACAAACAACTTTGATGACCTTAGTGATTTTGCACGACCCTGGCGTGTAGTTACACCTGAAGGTAGGGCGAAACGACACCCTAAATAGCGAAACAAGCATTCAAGCATGTGAAAAGTTCACAATGAGTACAGTTTAGGAAATTTACCCCACCAGATTGATCTCCAACATAAACTGACAGAATTATCGGATTTCAACATGTAGAAAATTTACAGTGAGCAAGCTTATGATGAAAACTCTTTCTTTCATTCTTCTGACTATTTCTATTCAATTTCGGTAGACTCCACCCTACACGGCTTCCATCTAATTGATGACCAGAATTTCTAACGAAAAATTTACAAAATTTGCCAATACAAAATTACTTGATGTACAACTTTTGCCTATATACGAGTACGTATCCCTTGAATGAATGTTAACATTTCTGTGATTCCTTTTCCCGAATTTATAACCAACCCAAATAGCTATGCTGCTGTTGCTAACGAAACATCTGGAAAGTTATGAAGGCAGTAATTTGTCCATACGTTTGCCTATATTTCTTGATCGGATTACCGTGTTTCAGAAAATAGGACTAATTCCATGATCCATCGCTAATATTCCCGGAATATATAAAAAAGTCGTCAATGCCAAAATGATTTTCCACCTCCTTTTCGCAGATTAGCGGATTTTTGTGTATTTTCCAAATAAACATCTGACTAAGTGCAATCCTCAGTAGGAGACACATCTGGAAAATCGCAGCTCATTTTCTGATGTTTTTGTTAGTCTAAGAAAGTTAGAATATTTGGTCGGCAAAAATCCTACATCGGAATCTTTTTGCGGGATGGTTGGTAATGGCCCCCGGATTATGGGAAAAAAAGTCCCAAGCGAATGGGGGTCCGCAACCTTATAAATAGGGGGAAAGGGGGTAGTTTTCGTTTTTTTTAGGATTATTTAAAAAATGGCAAAAGATACAGAAAAATGATATGAGGACAAAAAGACTACATAAAATTTCCATTGCAATGATATACATAACACATTAGAATTTGATTGGGAAATTCGGTGCTAGACTAAAAAATAAATTAGACTATTTCCTATTTTAGACCTTAACTCTCGAAAAGCAGCTAATTTAGCCGTGAGATTTTGTGTAAGCATTAAAAATATGTTCAAGATCAGGCCGTTCGATGGCCATATTTTGGCTCAATTTTCTTAGACTATGCCTGTATCTCCTCAACACATTCGCGGAGTTCAGTACTTTTGCCGCACTCACACATTGGTAACATTTAAAAGTTGAGGCGATACGAAGTTCGCCGGGCCAGCTTGTAAATAAAAATAAAGTCACTGTCTACGTCCCTCTGAAATATCCTCGAAAGCCAGAGTCGTTTATTATCGGACCAGCGACCAGGTTTTCGTTAAATGACCAGATAAGAATTTTGAAAATGCTTTCACAATGTTAAGAACAAGTTTAAACTTTTACTAAATTTTCCTAGACGGACATTATACCATTGAATGCGAAAGTTGCGACGCAACACTCACATTGGATGCTGATGACGGAACTGCTTCTTCTTCTTCGTATTCATAAAAATACTCTTACACTAAACTAGAAAATTGCATACATTAAATATTAAACATAAAATGTCCACGGCCTTGTGCGAGAGCAATTGCAGATATTGGCGCACATTACTTTCCTTATATCCTTCTGAATTTCTTGATATCATCGTATTCTTGTTCTCCATATACTTCCTCCAAACATGCAATATGTTATGTTATGAAAATGTATAGCACACAAACAAAAAAATATTTCTAGCAATGTGCAATAAAAATGTTGATGTTTCCCAATACGACAAGAGGAATATACTAAATTTTTTACATTTTAATCTTACGAAGAATATCGAGGGTAACTTATTAGCATCTTGTATTTATGAAATGGCCTGTCAATGGGCTTTTCGTGGGTCAGAAGTGTAGGTATAGGGAGGGATGATGACTTCGAGAAGCAGGATGCTCTTGTTTCTGTTTGAGGCTGTTTATGCTTATTTTGGATTGTAGTGGTAGTTGTTTAGGGTATGGTAGGTTTCCTCTTTAAGGTAATAATAAAAGGAGGACAGACGGGGAAACGTTTTTTAGTAATTTTGGTAATAATAATTTAAAGAAAAATAAATGCGTGTGAACTAATTTTAGGAAAGAAATCAAACAAATAACAAGACATATTTAAATTACTCTCGTTTTTGAGTATTTTCTATCGCGGTGCAGCCAAAGGCAATTCGTGGATTATTGTTTTCGATTTCTTGGACAATTTGTGCTTTATTCACATTTCCGCATTAAAACATTCGTCGACATTTTGAAAGCACCACACGGCGCGAATGTTGTACAAATATGTTTTTATCTTTTATTTGTGTTGGACTCATGTAAACATTGGCACGCTTCCCGTTCGGCATATATTAGCCCGTTACTATATGGTCATACTGCCAATACAGAAATCCTTAGTCGAAAATGTGACTGACTGTATCAGAATCAGGACATCCACCATAAACTATGTAGGAACGTAGAAAAAAAGGACCGTACCGATGTCCGATGGAACCTTTTCCACAAAATGCGATCAACGTCGACGTTTTTTTTCGTTTTGCATCACTGTATTCTCCGAACTTTATTCATGTGTTTACTTCACAATTTTGTTTGCACTCAAGAAAAACTTGCCGCAAGCCATATTTTCGTACACTATAGCTACGTACTGAAATCCTGCTCAGCATACGTACATAATGTTGAAATTTGATTGACCAACTAACAGGGGGAAATACAGAACAGGCAAAATTTTGCAAAGATGGTCATCACAACATCATCATCAGCACGCATTGACCGAAGAGACAGACAAACAGACGGGCAGGCAGAACCAATCGACCTGGCCTACAGGGCATCGTCCATTAGTATACTGTACACCATTTGGTTGACCAACTGTGATCCAGTAAATGTACTGAAATAATATTTTCCTGGTCAAATATTTATAAGCGTGCGGGAATTCCGGTGAAGTTAAGTTTGACATGTATGCGATAAAGAGGCACATTTTTTTTTTGGAATCAATAAATTTTATTCATTGAGTATCCTTTGCTGAATTGATTATAATAAAAATATTTTGTGAATGGTTTTGGGAACTTTTATAGCTTTTGTGTTGATATGGCCGTTATAACGAGACATGTAAATGAACGTAAATGAACTTTACCTAAAGAACGCTAACCTATAGGGCAGTATGCTGTCCCTGTTTTGAGCAGACTACCAGAACACACACTGGCGTTTGCGTGTTCTTCATACTGAACGGTCCTAATATGCATGTGCGACTACGGCACTATCATTTGGTATTTGGAACCTACGAACCTAATTGATTCCCCATAAGAGCTACCACATTTTAAAAATATACTTGGAACAAACCTACCCGTTTTGCAATTTAGCTTGCACTTTGTGGCAACACTTCAAATCGTATCGGACACTGAAACGACTTCTACTTGACAGTTTCCCGTTCGAAGATACGGCAACCTATACCCATAGCAACCCAACTTATCGTTCCTATCCAATTTTGTGGTCTTTTGACTGTCGGAAGTATTCCGATTGCTGAACCCATCATACCTATTATGAAAACCACATCTCATTTGTGGAAAGAGCCACTCACTTACTCACTTTTCCAGCGCTCAAGGTGCACCCTGACCTATAAGAATTCAGCCAGTGTATGTAGAGAACAAAAATGAAATGACATTCAATCGAAAATTATGTATTCAGAATGCGATTTCTCCTCAGGTTTCGTCTGAAGCTTAAATGAAGATTGAAGGTATGAATTCCTTGCTCATTTTCATCCAGCTCTTTTCTCTATTCTGTTATGCAAGTCAAGGGCCTTTTCTGTACATATAGAGTGCGAACAAGGACACATTGAAAATTTTTCAGCAAGGATACGGCTGTATGGAAGGTTTCCATATCGCAGTTAACGGGAACAGGAAGGATGCCAATGAAAGTCATTCCTCACTTATCGAGTTCAGGAAGAGCCAACCTCTGTGTGTGTGTGTTAAGTTATTGATCATATCGCCTAGTCATAGGACGACTTGAATTCAACGGTATTCAGCAAGAAGACGAGAGCCGTCTATCATCGACAATCTGATTTCATTCGCCGCATCTCTCTGGTGCTGATTCGGCATTTTCGTGAAAGAGCGTGCACATTACCGTTTATCCAAAAGCAAACGAACGTATAGTATGGATTTTGAATTCGTCTCAAGAGTTGATGTTTTCGCTGGCTTTCTTTATCTTTCCCTATATATGTACATATAATGTCGGGCGAGAGATCCTTTTGATTTGACCGATTTTGACTTTGCTGCTCCGGCGTTATTTTCAGCAATTTCTCGTATAAATTCAACAAAAATGTCTTTACATTACAAATAAGCCTCTGTGTGTACGGTGCGCTATGCTTTTGTGCATTTCGTGTGTATCTCCAGAGCTTTGATGTGTCGACGATGATTCTATTAGCTACATATACATATTTACCGTTATCTGTGAGAGCTGCTCTATTCGGTGTAAGTCTTATCTCATCCTTCTTTTATACGGATGGTGTTGATGATGAGCATGACGAGCCTTGCATATTCAATTCGACCTTTTCCATACGTAGCTCTATAGCTAGCGCGAAGAGTTCTCGAATGAACTAAAAGGAGCAGCATCGGCAGCCATGCAGCCAGAGCATGTCCGTGCGAGGTCTCGTCAACATTCTCGTTGTCTGCTCGTTACCGCTGGAAATACACAATGATTTTGATCATGTACTCGAAATGGCAGTGGTTGTAGAAGAACAACGGTAGCGAGACGGTTTTTGGTAAAAGAAAAGAACCCAAGTTGGACGACTACAAATGGCGGTTGTATGTTGTGTCGGCATACTGTGCGAACGAATCAATGTACTACACGTAGTAGCCAAAGCTGCGATATTCTGTCTGAATATGTTGACAGAGGCTACAAACAGACAAGGTTTGTGCACGACCCTTACAAATATTGGAAACGTTATGTCTCGGGCATGAACTTTTTGTCTCCACTTGCCACACTTCACTTTGACATTTATATATGAATTTTCAAAGCGCATGCAAATGTTATGCACTACATTGCCAACCGCAGATTCTATCTGTTCGTTATTTTTTTGTTGCTTTGTTTCTTAGATGTCCTTTGGTCCTTCAGTTTTCGAATTAAAGCGAATCCAATGTTTTATTCATACCGGAACAATTCGTGTGTATAGAAGTGAAGAAAGAGAGACGTTTTAATCAATATTCGAGCAAATTATAGAATGCATTGAGAAACGATTTTCGATTAAAAAACCTAAAAGTGATGTTATTGACGCTGCGCTGCAACTTGCAACATCAGGTCTGGGTTTAGGTGAGGGCTGAAGGGGTGGAAGCCCCGTCATCCGAATAATCTTCTCTAAACATTTTTTTTTTCGTGGAATATTACCAAACCTTTTAAAGCAATTTGAAATAACCGAAAGTATTCCTGTATAGATGATTGAAGCTCTATTCGTTTACAAATATTGCTTATTCTTTATACGAAAAATCATGTCGCCCCACAATAGCTTTGAGAATAATTACTATATCAAAAACCGCAAAATATAAATGTATCTAACTAGGGCCAGTCGTCAGACTTATTAAACCAAGCTGATGCTCTGAAATTGCATACAAAACCAATTTATCATGTTACCATTAACCACACCTTTAATTAGGATCAATGGATACCGGAATCAGATCTTATCTTTGTTACAATTATGCAATGGGTCTTTGATTTTAGAAAGTTTAAGCCACATACCACCAAACCACCATACCACCGGAAACCGGCTATATTTTTTTTTCAAAAACGGCTAAAAATCCGGCTAAATAAATTTCAGCGAGAAAAACGGCCAAAAAACCGGCTAAAACATACAAAGCAGTAACATTACGAAAAAATATAGCAAAAACTCATTTGAATAATTTTATTTCCTTTCTGAAGTACTACCCGTAAAATATGCCTTAGGCAGATTTCTTGGTTTACAAATATGCTCCAATCGCTGGCATCACAGTCAAAATTTACTTTGTTCGAATTTAGATAGCTCAACTAGTCAAAATTGTTGTATACAGGTACAATTTCTCGGTCAAGTCCATAACCACATTAGGTTCGAAATTGTGAAACATAAAATTCGTAAAAGGAACGTTCAATGCGTAACTATGGGCAAGGGCAACCGCATTTATGTATGGATACCTTACCATCATCGCACCTGAACAATCTTATATTTTTATTAAAAGTTAACTATTTCAGGCCCAAGACACATATCCAAATCATCATGACGATAATTCATCATGATGATGAAAGTTCGAAATTGAAGTGACACATATGCTTTCGTCATTTACTTTTAAAGTTTGTGTAAATGGTGAAAATGTCCCTCACAATTGCAATATTTTGATGAATATTCAATTCAATCATTTGAGGACACACTTTTCTTAAAGAATTTGAATAGAAATGTGTAAAGATTGATAACAAATTTAATATTTTTCTAAACATTCTTGTTCTTAAATTTAACAGCAGATGGCGTCTCCAGTCATTATTGAGCAAATGATGGTCCAAATGCGTAATTTGGAATTCGTGATAAATTTGCGTCATTCGAAAATATGTGTGTCAAGCTTGTTATTCATTTTCGAATTTAAGCCCTCCAAATTTTATTTTATTTGCCATAGATACGAAATTGATGTTCCGCAATTACGAATTTGATGCTCCAAAGATACGAAATTGATGTTCCAAAATTATGAGCTTGGCCGGGAAATGGTATAGATCTTTGATAAATTTGTTGCTACAAACCAATCAAATAAATGTAATGCATCTATGAAAATGTATAGTTTCTATGAATAGTCAGAGGTTGTGCAAGTAGCTTGCCCAGTAAACTACAAAAATTAAATTTAAGTAAGTATATATTTCGGGGGCAACTTACCCCCTTTTTCAGCACTTAGCTTTTGTGGGGCCTTTGGGCCACTCAACTTTGTAGAGAAATATACGCCGTAGATTGCTCTACATATTAAAAATAATTTTGGAATAATTTCGTACGTATTCGAACTTTACGAATTGATTGAAGGGCAACTTCCAAATATTTTGCGCTTGGCGCTGCTGTACATACGCCTTCAATGCCTTTTGGGGTAAAGCTTCTTTGCGAGCAGGATTGATGCATTTAGGAATAGTGATGCCTCGGAACAAATGGCTCCTCTCCAATCTCCTCTTTTTAGTTCGCAAACTAACATTAAATAACTCGCTACAAGTAATATTTTAAAATCTAGGGTAAATATGTAAAAAGTTTACCTAGATCTTGGGGCCACCTTTTAACCTTCGGGCGGGCGCAATGCATCTGACAGATTAAGTGACCAGTTTTTGTTGCGCTAATCAGCTATATGAAAAAGGAGAGATCTGAAACTCACAGTAGCTTAATCTTTATCGATCAACTACCCAAAGCAGTTTTCATTATCGATCCACCATAATGTCTGAGGGGCGGAAGAGGGTGAAATAATCTCTCAGATGTATTGCGCCCTGTTGTGTTGACTTTAAGGCTCACCAAATCGTTCAATAGTATGTTTTTAGTAAAATAAGCTCACATTTTTAAGCGGTCGAATTGTTGGAGGTTTTTTAAATATTGAAGCGATTGAAAGCGGAATACTCTTAGAAAATGGAAAATGTGAAGGGTATATCAAACTTTATGAGCCAGCATTGGTTTCTAAAATTCCGTAGAACTGTTTCAAAAAGACAATGCAACAATAAAGAAGAGTCTAAAATATACAGAAACTTAGTTTCATCCTATTTTCTGCACTTAATTTGTCAGATGCATTGCGCCCGATCGTGTTAGGATTAGTAATGCGCCCGACGGAAGGTTAAATGCATTTCCTTAGTGTATACGCATACCAAAATTCTTCACACACTTATTTTTTTTTCAGTAAAATTACAACTAGACAAATTTTAGTACCGACAAACTAGTAAAAAAAAATCATTTTAATTAATTGGAAATAACTAGAAATACAGCTTTCTTCTGTAAAACACTAGAAAATCAATTTATATATTTGCTACACCACTGATTTTCCAGTTTTGATTACTACTGATTTTCTAGTGAACAGCAGACTATCTACTAATCCAGTGACCATGTTTATATGTACATGCAGTGACCTAAATGTAGTTTCTAGTTACATTCACTGGAGTATCAATTTGATTTTTTCTTATCATTATGCAAATAAAATGATTTTTTTATGATAATAAAACACGCCGTTTTACTCATTCATAATTTCAATGGTTGTCTGTTTATAAACTCTAGGTTTCCTCTCTAGTAGCTAATCCTAATGTAATACTGATAATTTAATGTGTTTTACTAGATTAGTGTTTACATATACATACATAAAGTTCTAGCTGCTCAAAGACTTCATTTAATTAGTATCTAGTGTCGATTCCCTGTTACTTCCGTCTGCTTCACTAGATTTGTGGTTTCTAATTCTGAACTTACTTGAAGGTCTAGTGTTTATTTTACTAGATTATCAGAGCTTCGCTTCACAATAAATCTGAAACTCTAGTAAACCAAACTAGATTCTCTGTAAAATATTACTAGAAAATCAACAAAAAATTTCCCTAGAATTCTAGTCGAACATTTTTCAAAGAATATCAGTTGTCATTTTCTAGTAGAGTTTTACTAGAATCTAGTTGAAAAAAATTTAGTGTGAAAGTTCAAAGGTTTCAAGTGAAAAAAAAAAGTGAAACAACACTGATATTTTGACAGTACTGGGAGTAGTTTTATCTCCGCTGATCAGACTTCGGTCATAATAATAGATTTGAGAATTAATTGATTGTGCTATATGCATGCACCTTCGGACTAACAGAACACATCATGCCAGCGTATTCCGTTGCTTATTTTTGTTTAGATCACTTCATAAATTCCTTGGTTTACAACCGTAGTGGTGAGAGATATTCTCTTTACCTAATAAATAACGTTAATTCATATCCAAATATTAGAATGCTTGTAAAGGTCGATCCACACTTATCAGTTATCCATACAAGCCGACAGATTGTTAACTAACTGGCAATCTATCAACTTGTATGGGAAATGACTGCGACTGATGACTGAAAAGTATGGATCGATCTTTGTAATAAAATTATATACATCAACAAATTTCGGATGGGGTTTGATCGCCTGAAACGCCTACAGGATCGCGATTATAAGCGGTTTAGTTTTTACAGACTATCAGAATCAAACTTTGTTAGTTTAACTACCAAGCAACCTATTTCCAATATTCATTTTTTTTAAACTTCTCCCACGCCCATGTACCTACTTACAAAATTCTTTATTACATTATTAATGCCACCTCCATCATTTCTGGCAGGTAATTAGGTTGTAATTGCATAAAAGCATCGAGTATGTAGCAGTGGCGTAGATAGCTTTTCGGAGAGGGAGGGGATCATTTTGCAAGATTACTTATACTTTCACGGATGAATTTCAGAATAACAATTTCTGTATATATTACATTTCAAATTAGCAGTTTTTTTTAGCAAATTTTGGGGCAAAATAGATAGTATTTTTGCCACACGAATAAAAACTGAACCCTGCAAATATTGCATCGATAATTTTGGCTTCTTTACTGCGGTGAGTAAATCCACAGTATTCCAATTTTCATACAAATTTTCGCTCTTGTGATTAGAGTATCAGAGCTTTATACTGGGTTAGATCAGCCAACCTTTTCGGAATCACGGAACACCTAGCATCGCCACTTTTCTGGTCGCAACATCTCAAAACAGAGATTAAAATAAATTATATAGTTATATGTCCAGAAAAGGGAAATTGTGAAGACGAGATCTCGTCAGGAATGCCCTGTATATGTGGATAAAGTACAGCTTTTGTGTTTTTAAATCGAAATTTTCCGATAACTCAGAAATTCGTGAGTACCTAGATATTTCAAAAATTTTTAAACTTGTAGGACACCGTAGCAGCTATATATATTTGCTGAAAATTTCGAGGCCCTAACTAATAGTAAATTGATTGAAAAGGATACCAAAAATGTGCATCTCTTGTTTTACCCTAACTCCTAGCGGAGCGTGGTGCGTTGATGATTACCGTGTGTAGTCGGTTGTCAGCCATACCACTTCCTAGCCGCATTGTTAGTTTATTACTCTACGATAGGAACATTTGTTATCTTCTTCTGAATAATAAACTCGCGGCGGGTCATGACGAGTTTGGAAACTTGTTTCTCTATGAATCTCTATATCACAGAGTGGCGACCGAACGATCACGGCCACAGAGCACGAGTAGAACTCAAAATTCGGACTGTTAAATATTCATTAAAAAAATCAAAGAAACGTTGTGATAAACACAAATTTAAACCTCTAATTTATTTATTAGCGCCTTAACTTAAATGCCAAGCGGTGAAACCGATCAACAAGACTGTGGACATGTTTTTTTTTTCTGGTACACACTACTTCCTTTTCCATTTCACTTAGTAGAAAATGGTGAAAGAAAAACGGTCGAGTCTTTGATGGTGGTCAAATATTTTGCAGTTAAGTTGATTTCTGGTGCAGTGTAGTGGAATTTTTAAACTTACAAACATTTTTTCGTATGAATTGTTTGCATTTTGTTGTCAAAAGCTTCGCGAAACCCCTGAGAGACTTTTATAGAACCCTAGGTATCGCGTTTGTTTGTTAATTTGTTTTCGAATTACTGCCTGCATAATACTACATATATATCTTTCAATTTTGAAAATCTCTACAAATTTATAGAATATTTAGTTAAAAAAAATCCTAGCTCTAACTTTGAGAGTTCTTCGTATTAAATTCAATAAAATTGCGATGAACTAGAGAAAGACTTGCTTTGCCTGCTATATACCATAAAACCGTAATATTTTAACTTAAAAAAAAAAGAATTTTTTTTTGATAAACTTAAACAATAAAGGGTCACAAATTGGAAGCAGTTTTGCAGCGTTTTCTCTTCATTCGCATTACTTTTCCACTCTCCTGAAGAAGTCTTTATAATCGTATGTACTGTATATTTCCCCATTGGAAATTGCGCTTCTGTGGAAGAGCACTCCGTGTTCCACATTATTTTTTAATTTTTGAACCGAACATTAAGATTTTCTGACAAAAATTTTTTAATGAGTGCCTACAATATTTTTTTTCTAGCAGCACTTCTATGGATCCCCTTGATCCCCCCTTATCTACAGCACTGGCATGTAGTTGCTTGAGGGCCGGTTACTCATACATTTCATCCAATAGATAAGCTTAAAGCATTTTACAGCCAGTGTAAACGACAAGCTATGTTTTAAGCCTATTAGAGATAAATATGTACGAATAATCAACTCTTTGTCTGGTATCTTTTTATTTGTATCGATTGTGTGGAGTTTGGCGATTCTAGCAGCTGTTCTGTGATTTCCCCAAAAAATGTGGATAGGGAAGGCAGGGCTTTTGGCTGAAAATTTCAGAGTTCTGGCTGTCTGAGTTAAGCAATTGCAGTCACTCCAAGATGCGGTCCACGGAAACAATTTTCCAACTATGCGGAATTCGGGATGTTTTGCAGGACAAGGATTTTCAATGCGAGACCGACTTGTAAAACGTGAGGCTGTCCCGTCCTTTCTTCTTCTTCGTTTTCATCGTCACCAATATGCCAGAACCGCCAAACTACCAATACGATTTTGAGCTATCATATCGGTTGAAGAATCTATAGTTAAATATACATTGAGTGTATTCAACTGTTCAACTGAGCGACTTCTGCTTAAATTTTTTCACAACAGAAAACGAACGTTTTTAGGTTCAGTTAAATTTATTGGATTGTCGAACATCATAATTATTTACCACGGTTGAATTATAAATCGCACTAGGTCCTTTCAAAGAATGACAGGCTAGGAAATCTAGGATATTAAATTTCACATCACATAACAATGCCCACTTGCTTGATTTTCCCATGCGTTTCCTTACCACCACATAAAACATTTTTGCTTAAAGTACATTTTGCAAAGCTAACGTTTTCCAAGGATATTTCAATAATAGTTTAGGTTGATTGTTATTCAGATTTAAAGGATTATTTCAAAAGTTATATTAGTCAAATTTCGGACACTTTTAGGTTAAGCCGTTTACTTACTTGACGTCACTTAAGATGGTTTTGCATTTCTGAACTTCGACGACTCCGCTGATATGCATCGTGTTTCGTGTAAGATAGTGAAACTGTAGCATGTTACAAATTTATCATAACGTTTTATTTTTTTTCAGCTGCATGTCCCGCATTGGCTTTGGAAAAAGGTGGTCGCTTTAAGAAGAAAGTATGCCCCTAGTTGTTTTTTATAAGATTTCCATCTGATAATTCAATATTTTGTAAAAAGTACCTACATACCATGGTTAGAGGTTCGGAAATTTCGCTTTTACGAAATAGATGCGAATTTCGGCGAAAATTGCTCTTTTATGCGAAGCGAAATGTTCGAATTTGGACTTTTTCCACAAAAAAGTTTATTTTTGTCCAAAAATGTCAATTATTGGAGATAATTTTTATCTCAGTTTTGTTTTTTTTTTTTTTTAGATGTTTTCAGTTAATAAGAATAGAGAAATTGTTAAATGCAGAGATCTCTTGAATCACGAGCACGATGGCTTGCCGAACACCCAGCAAGCACTTGAGTTGGAGTTTTGATTAATGAACTTTGTTTTCTGCAATGCGATTTTTTCAGGGAGAGTTTTTCTCGTGGTTCGGCGGACTCCAAAATTGCAATTAACTTTGCATAAAAAACATAAAGCGTAACGATATTAGCGGTATATGTCTCAGCAGTTTCTCGTTTTACCATTACCGTAACTCCTTGATGAGTGGTTTTGTCGACTAGTATCTAATGTGTGTTGTCTGAATTCGGAGTATGATACAGATGGCAGACACCAGTGGCGGATTTACCAGTAGGCTGAGTAGGCTGGAGCCTAGGGCGGCAGATTTTACGGGGGCGGCAAATTTTTGACAAATATTTTATTAAACACATTACATACACATATAATACTTTGCAAAAACGAATTCCAAATACGAATTTCAAAGCTAGATGTAGCACTTAAAGGCCAATCAATGAATGCATAAAAAGGTAGAGAACATCGAAGGGGATCACGATTTTTTTCATCGGTGTTTTGT
Organism: Microchrysa polita; assembly: GCA_949715475.1. Taxonomy (NCBI): domain Eukaryota; kingdom Metazoa; phylum Arthropoda; class Insecta; order Diptera; family Stratiomyidae; genus Microchrysa; species Microchrysa polita. The sequence continues at coordinate 122,700,699 of OX454415.1, read as the reverse complement.
TAGGAGTAGTTAGGAGGTAAAGCTTCTAATTTTACTCGGAGCTGAGAAGTGAGCTAACGCGGGGAGGGGGGTTAAAGGTGTAATTTTGTGCAATTTTTGGTGTTTTGTGCTATATCTCGAAAACGGTGAGTCGCAGGGAAAAAGTTGTAAGTAGGCATTAAAGCTTTCTAAATATCCTACTTATTTGCATCTGCAAAACTCCTAACGGTTCATTCGATTTTGTTTAATAGAAGTCGAAAATATTTTTTTGCGTTCTATCAACTCTTGTGTCTCTAACCAATTGTTATTCAAAAAACTTTTGTAGAGCAATCTAGTAAGTATTAAATTTGAGTTAATTTGATATACTCCTTCTTGGCTTGTCTCCTATCATTCGAAAGTTATATTCATCAGACATCAGACAGATAGTGTGGAAATTGGTGAGTAAAATTAGTAACTACTCCTAACAAAACACCGAAGAAAAAAATCGTCACCCCTTCGATTGGTCTCCATAATGTGTTCGTTGATTGGCCTATTATGCTTCTCATAGATACGTTTTGTTTTAAAATTTTTCCGTACCTAAATGAGACTCAAATTAGGAACTGTTTGTCACCGTTATCTCATAGCTTCAAACACTAGGAACGATTTATTATTAAAGACGAATCTGCGAAAAGCCATGTTAAAATCAATTGTTTGCAGGCTAATATTCGAATTGAAGCACTTTTTTTTTGTCTATTGGTCTGAAACTTTTTTTTGTACAAACAAACATCAACAGGTTAATCTTGCACTGAAGATCCCGGTTTGTTGTCAGTTCCATTATATGTGCAATAAGCAAATCAATGTTTAAAATCCAGATAGGGAAAACGCTTAAGAAAATAAATCTTATAAATTGATAACTATTAATTTAAAAAATTAGTAACGGCCGATTTTTAAAAGAGTTTCAAGCCTGAAAAGTGAAACACTTCGGCTGAATATCAGAGATTTTTTGTTGTATTTGGTTCTTTCATCAACGGTTGATTTGAAGATTCCAATTTTTTATTCTGCGGCTAGAAATTCGAAAACCTTTAACATATAATCGTTGTTAAAAAAGTATGATTATATTTTCCTTAAAGGTATGCTGATAGTTACAATTTTGTAGTAATATCGTTGGAAAGAAATCAAACTACGCAGATTTATTAGTTAAAATAACCGTTATAAATTTGTTTTTAAACAATTTAAAATTTCTCTAAAGATATAAAAACTGTATCTTAGAAATGACGTTGTTAGAAAAGTGTGTGAAACGGAAAAAATATTTTATGCAAAATTTCAAGTAGTTTCAAAACCTGATTGAAAATTTTGTATTTACGTATACCAATTTAAATAATGGCGTTTTTGCACAGACAAAATGTACCATCGATTTGACCAGTATTGCTTAATTGTGAATTAAAAGCGGGACACTATGAAAAAGACGAATATACACGGTTAGAAAAAATGGTATAAACTTTATAAATTTTGATATACATCCAATAGACTTTTCTGTATAATAATTATACCGGACCAGGCAACTTTATCAATCGAAGTTATCAGTTTAAGCTATACTGTTCAAGCAAATCGCGTATAAGTTATTTTTATAATCTAATATTATAAAGATAGTCCGAATAAAGTGTAAATAGTATGTATTCATCTAGATATATGATTAAGACTATATCTTTCAGTCCGAACTCACGAGCTTGTGACGGACTATGTTCTCAGTCAGATGTTAAACGAGTACCCATTTAGGGGGATAAATAACAATGCTGAGCGTGATGCTGATCTCATATCCTCAACACAAAGCAGATAAGATCTTGGAAATAGGATGTCACTAACACATCCTGCGGCCTAAGTCCAATGTTGGATTGTCGCGCCTGTTATTTATTTTCGATATCTTTCAGTTATAAAAAGTTTATACTTTTTTGATATACAATTTATAAAAATTGTCATTCATTTATATCTGAAGGAAATATAGAAAATATAAAAGACACTTATAGAAATGTATACCTAATATGTATATACACTCAAACTTGTCAATAAGAGACTACCACTAGGGATTTAGTTTTTTCTATTATTCACAGGATTCTCTTAATCGCAGGGAAAGTCAACATTTCGTAAGAACTATTTCATACAGCCAGTGGCGTCCACAGCCATTTTGTGAAGGGTATGCAAAATTAAAACCGAAGAAAAGATGATAAATACGAGTATAAACCCTTTTTGATATGTCGAAATAAAAAGGAAGGTTAGTGTTTCCTAAGTAATTGAGTAATCTCAGGATAAATAAAAATGAGGAAAAACCGCCTAATTTATTTCAGAAAGCACTAAAATAAGTATAATAAAAAAACTTTGTAACGTTAACAAAACAGTGCTTGAAAATTATTTAAATCAATCAAACAAATACAAACATTCGCATTGTAAGATTTATTGATTTTCTCAAATGAGTAAACTATAGGCATACAAACCTTCTTTTGTAATATGTACATAACACAGTGTGACTAACAAAATGCATACATAGCTATGCAACCAACCCCGTTCAAAAATGTGCATTATAATTTTTTTACTGATTAGTAAAATACATTCTCTTTCAAAAAATAATAAATACCTGTTTCAACATTGTTTAAATATTAAAAAACAAACAAAGGAAACATTTTGTCAAAACTGAACGACACATTTTGGGACTTACTGTTTATTTCCGCTTTGGTTCCCTTTGCTCAAATCTTATCACGACATTTTTCGCCGCTTGTGCTATAGTCATCGTTCGTCCGTAACTTTGTTTGCCAACGCCAAGGCAGGCGTGCTTCTCTTCACCATATAAACCTGCAACATTGTTGCAGTTGAAATTTTTCAATTCGAATGGAGATTACAAGCACGGCGAAATGGTGCTTATCGAGCATACTCTAGTGTCGGCGAAAAAACGAGGTCAGTGGAACCTACACTATTTATATAAAGATGGCGCTGGTACATTTATTGAGGAAAGAATTAACAGTGAAATCAGTAATTATTTTCATGAACTTGTATGAAGAAAATGTTTTTAAATGAAAGGGTATGCACTGCTTATTTGCATATATGGAGTGCACGCCACTGCATACAGCTATGTATTTGCACATACATATCTTACAACGAAAAATTTACATAAATAAATTCATGTATATTCTGTACCAGTTCAGTGTCGCTTCAATAATGTTTTCGTATTCCGTTGGTCGAGTTTTATTCTTTATTCCACTACTGACCGTTCGTGCAAATTCTTCCCGTAATTAATTTTTTTTTTCTGGATAATTTTATAAATCGTCGAAATCGTCTACGTCATACTTTTTCCGTTTCTTCGAATAATTCGATTTTTTGTTTGAGGAACAATCGTTTACGATTTGCTTTTTGTTCTTTTTTACGTGAGAACGATATTATGAAAAAATTTCACCAACTGGATCGTAACGTGTCTGTTAATCGATTATTAGGAGTTTAGCTTCAAGACAACGAAAAAAAAAGGTTCAAGAAAACCAAAAATCGACATTATGGAAGAATAGCATTAACTGAATATCACCCGTTTTTAAATGATTCCTTACCTTTCAATCGACTGCAGAAAATTTCACTTTATGACGTCGTTTTTTAGATAACCGGATAACAATTAAAGAGCACCAAAAGAATGTAGCGGCCAGTTCGGACACATAAATGTCCATTCTCGGTTTTTGTGACATTTTTGAAATTTTAGTGATTTGAATTTATTTTTCAAATCATTGAAATTTGAAAAATGCCGCTCAGATCGAGAACGGATATTTATGTGTCGACATCAGCTGATTTCCGGCCCGCAAATTTAATTGGCAACGCCAATTTTGGCGGGAAGGGAACCGGCTGATGTAAGAACTGGCCGGTGCCTGAGCGGTTTCTCTTAACCGATTCGGGGAGTCTGATTTTAGCCGCCATAGGGGCAACGCGCGTCTCCTTTTGGCTCACCACGTGCTGCTTTCGCGATAGTTTTTTTTTGGAAGAAGTGATTTGTTGAAAAGTGAGCTGAAGTCCCCGATGTGGCGTGATTTGGAGGTTTTTTTTTGCGTCAACGATACTCCTCGGTTGGATGGCTGGCAGAAAAAAAGATAAGTTGCAGGGTTCCCTAGATAATTATTATTTGTGAATTTATACTCACGGACATAATAATGTCCCATTAAAGTGCGCGAGCTTCCCCGTGGCCGTCCCAAGTGGGCTAGGGGGATGAGGTGATTTACCCCATCCCAAATTTCGTTAAGGGAGGCGCATAAATTTTTGTTCGGCCCGCGCGCCTCGTGGTCGGGAATATGAAGTTCGTGGGTGAAGACGGCCCAGGCCTACCGCCATCTTGGCCTCGGAGCGCCAAAAATGGCTACTGAACTGGCTGATGCCAGGTTACCCTTTTTTTTTACTAATTAAATTATTTTTTCATTTCCGCGTGTTGTGTTGTGAAGTTTTTGTAGGCACGAGAATCCCGAGTAATATGTGTGGACAGGGACAATGAGGCGGCAAAAACCCACGCCCCCTCCGAGTCTGAGCGTAGCAGCAAGCTCGTGCCGCCGTCGTCCTCATTGAAGGAGCCTTTTTCGTCTTTCGACCTTAACGGTCAGCTCCGTCCCTGTGGTCCATTACAAGAAGCCAAATGCACAACAAAAACACTGAAAAGCAATTGCACAAACTGAACAAAACTCGTCTTTTAATTGATTACAGGACAGCCAGCAATTTCCTTGACACAAAAACATGGTGACGACAGTAAATTTTTTTATCGTTTTTCAAACGAGGGACATCACCTCAAGACGAAACGTTTGCGGGACGAATACGCACTATACAAATGCGTGTCGTTTTTCGCCCGAATTTAGTACACCGAAATGAAATTTTGCATTTTCTTATTGGGGGGTTCCCTTGAAATCTCTTATTGGCGGTATAATTTGTATGAAAAATCGAATGATGGTGCATTCGGTTTACTTATTTTTCTCTTATTAGCAGGATTCTCTAATTGGCGGTGTCTCTTATTGACAAGTTTAAGTGTATATAATTTTTGGATAAAGTTGACCTCACTTTGGTATGAATTCCGTTTTACAATGAGACATATCGGCATTGAAAAATTCTAGCAGTTCAATATTATTAAACAAATGCTCGACTCGTATGCAAAGTTGTAATATATAGTATAAAATCAATAGCACGTTCTAATAAAAGATTCATATAAATGCGTTAGTATTTTAGGATTAATTTTCTAACAACTTCGTATAATTTTTATACCAACATCTCAAATTCAATATTTAAATACAAATTTCGGTTAAATTTAATAAAAAATCATATAAACAAGATTTATACACCGCTATTTATTGCAGTTTATACTAAAAATTGTATGCATGAGCTTTAAAGATTCAGTTGGTATAAAATATACACCAGCATTTTGAACCGTGTACCCTTCAAACCAACGCTCCAAACAAGAAATTATTGTATCGTTTTTTCTTCATATTTATCTATCACATAAAGATTGAAGAATGTCAGGACCCTCGAAGTGGTCAAGATAAATCAAAGCAATTCGTTCTGGAGTTTTAATTTTTCGACACCAAATACTAATAGTGTTCCGCAAGTTTTTTCACAGCTCGATTTGATGGGAAACGATGAAAGAGCTAAACGCCTTGATTCTGGTTACGTCCCTACAACAATATACTCGTATAGCTCGGTAGGGGCGGCAAATTGTCCGCAGCCTACTAGCGGAAAATGTGTAAATCCGCCACTGGCAGACACACTTCAACTGAATAATAAACACGCGACATTTTTTTTTGCAACGTGTGTTTTGAACAGTCATTAAACTGTGAATCTACAGAATTTATAGAGTTATAGAAAATTAAAATTACAAGAAGAAAATTTACAAAACTAGGTTTTTATGCGAATTTCAGCGAAATTTCCAATATCCAAAATTAGTTTATGAGAAATTCCTGTTTTTTATTTGCGAAATTTCCGTACATCTAGCCATGGTATATGGTTATGGTCCGAAACAAACCCCGACTTCTTGGCAAAACTGTCAGCCAATTTTCAATATGAGTTCCATACAACACACAATATATTTTATGCACTTCTTGTTGGCAACTCAACTTCGACTCCTACATATTATTTTTCCCATAATTTCTTCAAAACGTCGCATAATTTCCTATAAGGGCCTGTGCCTTCTTCCTACGCTCTCTATACATTGATGAGCTTTTCATTGAGTTTGCCACTTTGTTGAAGTGCCCATTCTGTCATGCCGTTGGAAATGAAGTGTGCGTGTGTGGTGTGTGTTTATTAGAGCAACTAATAGCATATCGCCGCATTCATATATTACGAGTATCCTAATAATAAAGATAAATACAAAAAAAGACATATACATACTTTTATGCCATTATGTTCTCTCATCCATATGAATTTTCGGTTAGTGCAATTTATGCAAAATATTTTGGATGCATGCGGACATCGAGAGCCAAGCGTACAGGCAACTTAATTGGAAATCATTGCCAAAAAATTTACATCGTCGACCATGCGATATATTTTTGATTTTGATAATGATTACAAATGCAAGAGAATATTATTATGGTATTAGGCGTTGTGCCCCTACACAGCTTACAATAATTTTGCACATAATCCCCTATTAAATTTTAATAAAAGGATTTATTAATAGACTAATATTATTACTCTGGGCGTGTAGACGGGCCGTGACGACATACCTACGAGTATGTAGTTGGCTCTATCCATATCATATCATACACTTTTTATGAATAATAATTAAAGGTACGGAAATTTCGCAAATAAAAAACGGGAATTTCGCATAAACTAATTTTGAAAATTAGAAATTTCGCTGAAATTTGCATAAAAACGTATAATTTTGAACATTTTGTTGCTGTTAAAGTTTATTAAACTAGAAATTCTAGGGAATCACAATGAAACGAATGTTCAAATAGCAAAAAAAAATTACTAGGAAGTAGTGTGTCTGACAACTGAATCATACTACGAGTTCAGTTTTCGAGAAATGTTTTTGACAATACATACGCCCCTCAAGAAATCACAGTAAAAACAGAAACTTCTGAGGCAGAACTCGTTAGTACTGTTTCCCTTTTTCTATGTACAGTCCATTTCAATTTTGGGGCTCGTCGTACCACGAGAAAAGCTTTAGCTTCAAAAATCCCGATGCAAAAAAACAAAGTTCATTCATCCAACCTCCGACTAAACACTTGCTCGGTGTTTGGCAAGCCATCGTGCTCGTCTGTTAACTCTTGCATTTTTGGAAATTTCTCTATTTCTTATTAACGGGAATCTTTTGAAAAAAAAAAAATCAATCTGAGATGAAAAACTCTCTTCCATAATTGATTCTTTTTTGGTGAAAAATGAACTTTTCGTGGATAAAGTACAAGTTCGAACATTTCGCATCAATTCGCAAAAAAGAGCAAATTTCGCTGAAATTCGCATCTATTTCGTAAAAACGACATTTCCGTACCTCTAAAATAATATAATATGATTGGCATTCAATGAACAGCTGACAGTAATCCATATTTCATGTTATACAAAAATGTCCTAAAGACTAGTATCAAAAAGGTTATTTCTTAACATTAGTCCCGCGACGTTTGAAAGCGATACTACTCGTAGACAGGTCAGCATTACAATGCAGAGCCGATGAGAGTAGGCAGTCGATTCATAGAGCCATCGAAATAATTATAAGTTCACCAATAAAAAGCTTCAAAAATCAATAAAAACAAATTATATATTAAATCGATCGACTACAAATTTATTTATTAGGGACATTATACTTCTCATAAGTTATAAGATTAAAAAAATGTGCGAAATAATTATAAATTAATTTCGAAATATTGCTATAGTTTAATTAATGTTTAAGCTTATAATTTGAAAAATTGAACGTCCTCCATTGTTTCTAATTACATGGAAAACTCGCCTTGGAACTGAATTTACTATGTTTTTCAGGATATTTTGGTCAATTTCTTCCCAAGTTTCGCGGATCGCTCCTTAGAGCTCCGATACGATCTAGTATTGTCTTCCATGGGCGTAAACCTTCCTAATAAGTATTCGCCATAAATTTTCAATGGGGTTGAGGTCGGGGCTATGGCTGGCCAATCTAAAACTGTAATGTTTTTCTCTTGGAACCATTTGGTTGTCGTTTGCGCCCGATGGATACTGGCATTATCCTGTTGGAAAAGAAATTCCGGTCCAATAATAATTGACTCAGCATTGTCACTGAGCGATGTCTCTAATATCTCCACATATGTAATCACTCGCGGTAATTTTCGGTTTAACCCAGGCCAAAGGTAATTTCCCTGCAAATGAAAATGCACCCCAAATCAGCACAGAGTCACCACTAAAGTTTCGGCTTATGACAACTTCTTTTTCTCGTCCTAAATGATGCCAATAATATTGAACACCATCGGGCCAACCAGATTAAACTTCTTTTCGTCACTGAAAAAAACGCTTTTCCACTTTTTGCCGAAATCCATTGTTGTTGGCCCCATTGAAAACGCTTCGTCTTATGCTGCGCAGACGATTTGGCTCGGAATGCGGTAGCAAGTATCGTTGAAGGCGACCACGAGAAGATTAAAACACCTATTGCCGTCTGTGCATCGATAATTGAAGCCGCTTCTGAACGTAGGACCAACGCGAGATGGGCCTGCGGATATACTTGTGCTACGACGAGGATGATCTGGCCTATACTAGATATATCCCGTTCCGCCATATTACTGTCGCTAGACAGGAAATATATACGCAACATAGTGGGTGTTATTACGGGGCACTGCCGTATTGGGGAGCACGCCAGGAGACTCCGAATTCCATACAACGACTTCTGCAGAAGTTGTGATGATGAAGAGGAGGAAGAGAGTGTGAATCACTTTCTTTGTGAATGTCCGGCCTTATCCGAGAGAAGGAGGCGTGCACTGGGTTCGAGGTATCTTTACGATACAGATGATCTTCGAGATGTGAGCCCTACTTTGCTTAACAAATACATTGTTAGCACTGGCTGGTTTTAAACGGAACGTAGGAACTATGGTGGTATCACAATGGACCAATTTTTGGTCTAAGTGCGCATGGCGCTAGTCAGGCGGCCCCTTTACCTAACCTAACCTATGATATTGGGCCAAAGGTGTTTTTTGCCTTTTGATGAATTTGAAATTGAGGTGCTTGTTGGGGTGTAGAATCTGCTGGACACGACGCACACTTACAGGTAAATTCATTTCGCTCCGGATTTCTGATGCGAATTTTTTTCCTCAGTGGCTTTTCGGATATAGTCTGGGAATAAGTCTTTTTTTCTCTCGCAGTAACTGCTGGTCGCCGTCCAGATCTCCGTTGTTTTCCATAATTTTCACGAAGCAGCAGGTAATTGTTGACAGCACATGATGATCTGCAAATTTTTCTGCATTTTTGCGGTTCGAAAGGTTGCAATCTTTATACGCTTTCTTGTTCCTCGACCGTAAGGGAAACGTCATGTGGCATGTTGCAAAAAAAAACTGAAACAAACAGTAATTGAAAAAATGTCTTTGTTAAGTTTCGTTTAGATGTTATCAGACTGTTTCCCACAAAAACCGACGAAAACAAAAATACTTCCAGTGCGAGAAATTGAAAAATAACGGACGTGAACGTATATACACATATAGAAAAAAAAGTACATCCTTCATGTACCTTTTTATGCCAAATTTGCATACCCTTTTTATACCCTTCGCTCATAGAGTGAAAGGGTATATTAACTTTGTCATGAAGTTTGTAACGCATTAAAGGTAGCATCTCCGACCATATGAAAAGTATACAGCATGACTTGGGGAGTCGATTGGAGCATGTCCGTCTGTCTGTCTGTCTGTCTGTTGCGACGCGTTTTACTCGGCGGGTATTGAAGCTATCAGGCTGAAATTTTGCACACGTGCTTCTTATTATTGCAGGCTGTTTGTATGTTTGATTCACCCAAATTAAATCACTGGGTCATGGGGCTGCCATACAAACCTAGCTCCCAAATTTGAGTTCTTCTAAGAAAAACTTTTTTGTTTGTGTACCAATTTCAACCAAATTTCACACAAATGTGTTTCTATAGATAGCACAAAATACATGTAAGACTGGATCAAATCCGACCATGGAGTCATGGGGCTGCCATACAAACTTAACCAGCCAAATTAGGTTCTTCTAAGAAAAACTTTTTTATTTGTGCACCAATTTCAACCAAATTTCACACAAATGTATTTCTATTGATGACACAAAACATATGTAAGATTGAATCAAATCGGTCCATGGGGTCATGGGGCTGCCATACAAACCAGACCCCCCATATTGGTTCTTCTAAGAAACATTTTTTACGCCCATTTCACAAAACCTTGAATTAATGTGTCTTTATCAAAGCAACTAAAAAGTTCAAAACGATTGGAATCGTACTGTGGGGTCATGCTCCGGCAACCCCAATAAAATTTTCCGAGTAAATATTTTTATTTGGCCACTTATTTCAACCAAGCCCACAACTTTTGTCAAGACGGAAGAAAAAGAATGAGGAGGGGGATTAAATACAAGTCATAGGTACGCCCGAAAAAACTTTTAGCCCAAGCGAAGGGTATCAAAATTTCGGCCGCGCCCGAAATTAGCCTCGGCCCCGGGGTTGGCGAGCGAAGCGAGCAGGGGGCGAAGCCCCCTAGTTAAAATTGAATTAATCCGAATAGATAGCCATTACAACAATTAGGATACAACAATGCCAAAGGAACCGAAAAACTAAAACCTATTATCTTAGTCCCTCCCGATATTAGCTTTGAATTGGGTTTTCAGCTTGGTCAAAATAATAAGTTCACCATCGGTTTTTTAAATTTTTTTACAACAAGTTGCTATTTTCCGTAAGGATTTGTTTTTTTATTCATTGGTGTATGCAAGAAGCGTTAAATTAAAAACAAACAAAAATACTTAAGGAGCGAAAAACGCAGGGCAGGTACGAAAAAAGAAGTTTAAGTTCGAAACTTTGAAATAGCGGAAAAAATATTCTCTCAATAACGAAATAAACCAGCTAAACATTGTATTTATATTTTGTATTGCGTAATTCATTAAAAAGTGACTAAAAGCAGTTTCTAATGCGGTTAAGTCGATGTAAGGGCCTTAAGGACAACTGTCGGTCTCATTATCACTATGGCGAGAAAAGTTATCTTGACATGACTGATGATTTTCGCGGCAAATATTGAAAACATAGAATCCCTTTAAAAAGTTAATCGAAGAATACAAGAAGTAAAGCATTTTTGACAAAAAGTTTAGAACTTTCCATGGCGACGTTAAAAAGTGTTGACGGTTCCAGAAAATTTGGGAGGGATAGTTCTTCTTGTTCCAGTCCGAACAATGGAAACTTCACAGAATATTCTGTTTTATTTATGAGATCGCAATAAATTTGATCGGGAACTAATCTTATCGTAATATTCTTCATTCAGGAAAAAATATTATGATATACGCTACATCAACTGGCTATTTCCCATGGAGGCGAAAAAACATGGTCTATGGTTTAATTTTCATAGTTTGGTTTCGTTCAAATAGACCTAATAACCATTACTTTGAGGCAATTTCCATATAAAAAATGTTAGTTGAGAGTCCTAGAATATTTCACTGATGAACCCATACACTTTAAATGGGGATTTCAGCAGGATATTAACCCTAACCATACCTCACAAACTGGTCAAGGATCCGCTTCAACCAAATCGGGTGGCTCTTCACCTTGTTACTAGAATTAAATTAAATCCGGAATGTTTAGAGAGTTGAATCAATGAACCAGAAACACAGTTTTCACAAAACGGACCAATTTCGGAATTTCCTGGAAGTAACTGGATATATGGATTTATGGGAACATGCCATAAGAATTATCTCCCGAGCGCCAACAAAAACCTTTTTTTCTTTCAAAATAATGGACCATTTACTTTTAAATAATAAAATAAATTAAATTCTTGTCGAATCAGAACTTAATATTTTAATTAAAACAAGTTTTAATCAAATTAACTTACATGTACTTATTATTTTGTCCTGGCTATTTTAGTCAGTTCGTACTTTTCAAGTTAAATGAAAGCTGTTATTTATTATAATATGCTAATTTACATATTCTTTGATTCCTCACAAATTAAGTAATTAAATCTTTCCATAAGTTTTTATTTCCTCAAATAACTACTTTGCTACAGGGTGATAAGGAAAATTCGTATGGGTGTACTTATTTTTTTGGCCATATGTGTACATTTCGCAACACTTAACGTACGATTCGGACACTATTGAGTCTTCAGTGAAACTGACGGAAATTATTTCTCCAAAGTAACAATATTTCGAAACGGAAGTTTGTTAAACAACATAATAAAAATCATTTTCGAAATTTGTAACAGTCCAGGAATTTTTAGAAGCGAAAAATTGTAAAATTTGTGTGTTAACTTACATTTATATTGGTGGCTGTACAACAAGTATGTACACTGCTACTACTGGGCGATTTTAGCGGTATTCGCATATTTATTTAAATCTAAAAATAACCTTCAACGGCACCTTGCTTAAACGCTTATAAAAAATATCGTTCGAAAACCCCCAATATATAGCACAACGACCTTCATTTCAAACAGAATATTTCGCCTCCTTAATTAGACGTTCATCACCCTTCATAATTTAGGTAAACATAATTAAAGATTTTGACGAAAACATTTTGCCATTGGCATTGCCAAAATCGTATACTCCAGATTTAACAAAATTTATGAATAAATAGCTTTTCCGTCTGCATGTACCTACTCTAACAAATACACAGAATCGTCATATTGAATTGAGGGCGGATGACCACTTGCATGAGAGAATCCACTGCACTTACCTTTGCCCGCATCTTAAAACGTTGGGAATATCAGAGGAAGGCAGACACCTGTTTCTCTGAAACATACGTTCCGGATCGTTAAAATTATTCAGAAAATCTCGTGCCAATAAATTAGGCGTACGAACTTTATTTAAGAAAATTAATGACATACAAGTGTGATGCACAAAATATGAATAGGAAATTTTCGAGAAATTATATTTGGAACTATGGTAACGCACATTGTAAACCAGAGGAAGATAAATCCAAACGGAATTTCTCATTAAAAGAAATCTGTGTTGTATACAAAGTTTTACTCAATGTTGCAACAAAGTTAGACCATACTTTCAGGATTTGTTTAAAAAAAAAAACCCAAAGAATGCAACAATGTTGGGATCATTCCGGAGCAATCAAAATAATGAAATTAATGACCATACACGCAGAACCGTTTTAATCCTAATTTGCTTTATTGCAACATCATAACTCACCCTTTTCGTAGAACCAAGGTTCTTTGAACTGACCGCGCGGATTTTCCTTTCTATAACGATTTCTTATGAAAATTAAATGACTTATTACGCAACGTTTTCTGCACAACTGTCCACTGCTCAACATCATAAGGATAACGATTTCCGTGCAGGACTTGGTATATATTTATGTACATATTTTTTTTGCATATGTATCTCTACAATGACATGTGCGTTTCCTGAATTTAAATTAAACACACAGCGAGATTTCGTGCAGATATGGATAAAGATAAATAGTTAAATTTGAATGTAATAGATTCACAAATTCCGACTTTCGGGAGTGTCGCCAGGCGTATAATTTTTGCAATGAGTATAATGCTTGGTTATTTTCGACATAATAATTTTGTGGACAGGCTTCAAATAACACAATAATTCCATACTATGGTTTTTCTGCAGTCGTACCGCTTTGAAAAGAATAAATTTTATGGATAAAACGGTCTACGTATTGTATACATAATTATAAGGAAATCATTTTTGCGTTCATTCCCTCCGGTCATTTCATATCCCTTGGCCGCGTTCCGCCTCACAATGACGCCATTTAAAATTTTAATACACTAATTAGTATTGAATTCAAGTTCGATTTCCGTTGTTTTCATTCGGTAATTGAGCGAGAACTCTTTGAAAATTAATGGACACAAACAGTGCGGTGTCAACACTTTGTTTGTTTGTCCGATAGACACAAATGCTAATTAGGCATCAATGAATGTCGGTTACGGGCATTGATTCCCTTCGCTCGCTCTGTCTCATTGAAGTCCATCCGCATGAGCTTCGATACACAAACTCGCAGCTATTGCGACATTGTTTCAGACGACATACACAAAGCATCATAGTCGAAAGGACGACGCAGGACACTGTCTATGTTATGGCATGTTATAGTCCGTTCTGTTTATAGACTCTATAAAGCACATTGATAAAGTACCAATTATAAGGTAGCACAGTATACTGTCATTGGACAGGTGAATGGTGCGTGTATGGGGATATGGACACATATAGAGTTAAGGTTAATGTTGATAATGCAAGTGAGTGTATAAAGGACACCGTAATGTTCATGTAGACAATTTACAAATTTGTTTGATAATAATTAGTTTGATAATTTAATCAGTTTGACACTAAAATGAGTTTGTGAAATGTTATATAAAATTTTGTATAGTCAGTCTAAATACTAATTTTATATTATTTAATTGTTTTAATATGTTTATGCGCTTGTGACAGAATATTTTGTTGTCGTGTTCGCGATGAAAATGGCTTTGGAAGATAATTGAGATATGTATGGAGTTTTGTATTTAATGTATAGTGAATTTTGAGTACATAGATGTCGAACTATCCTCTTATCTAGATGAAATGGTTTAAAACTAATACACGCGAATTTCAAAATTATTTTAAATCCGGCGAATCAAAAACACAAATGATTCCGTCTTTATTTTGGAATATACACATTTTCCTACTTACTTTTGTTTAAACTTGTCTTCAATACACGTGCAATATTAAGGTAATTATTATCGGAAAGAGTTTTAGTGTAGGACAACTATTGTCAGGAAGCAATAAGGCTTTGTATGCTAAAGCTTCCTCAGTACAATATTTCTTGACATTAGGATAAAGCTATTTTTTTCAGCCATTGGAGGTTAATGAAATATAGAAGAGGTCAATGAATTATATGATTTATGAGTTATATGTTCTTTCCCTGGGAAAATCATGTTTTTTTATACCCTTCGCTCATAGAGTGAAAGGGTATATTAACTTTGTCATGAAGTTTGTAACGCATTAAAGGAAGCATCTCCGACCATATAAAAAGTATACATATATGATCAGCGTGACTTGGGGAGTCGATTGGAGCATGTCCGTCTGTCTGTCTGTCTGTCTGTCTGTTGCGACGCGTTTTACTCGGCGGGTATTGAAGCTAGCAAGCTGAAATTTTACACACGTGCTTCTTATTCTTGCAGGCTGTTTGTATGTTTGATTCACCCAAATTGGATCACTGGGTCATGGGGCTGCCATACAAACCTAGCTCCTCATTTTGAGTTCTTCTAGGAAGAACTTTTTCATTTGTGTACCAATTTCAACCAAATTTTGCAGAAATGTGTTTCTATAGATAACACAAAATATATGCAAGAATGGATCAAATCGGACTATGGGGTCATGGGGCTGCCATACAAACTTAACCCCCCAAATTAGGTTCTTCTAAGAAAAACTTTTTGATTTGTGCAGCAATTTCAACGAAATTTCACACAAATGTATTTCTATTGATGACACAAAACCTATGTAAGATTGAATCAAACCGGACTATGGGGTCATGGGGCTGCCATACAAACCAAACTCCCCATATTGGTTCTTCTAAGAAACATTTGTTTACACCAATTTCACAAAACCTTGAATTAATGTGTCTTTATCAAAGCAACTACTAAAAAGTTCAACACGAATGGAATCGTACTGTGGGGTCATGCTCCGGCAACCCCAATAAAATTTTCCGAGTAAATATTTTTATTTGTCCACTTATTTCAACCAAGCCCAAAACTTTTGTCGAGACGGAAGAAAAAGAATGAGGAGGGGGATTAACCCATTTTGTTCTACGGTTGCGTTTTCGCAACGCTTTATATTTTCATGTTTCGCGCTTTTCTGGTAAAACATATAAACCTTATCCCCGAGGAAGAAAGGTTCATTTTACAATTATCTAATCGACCTGTTTTTGCTCAAAGATGTATTTTGCCTTTTTTAGAATTTTTTAGGGTTTGAAAATTGTGAAAATTGGATCGGATGCTAATTTGTGTATAAAAATACTTAGATCAAATATTTTTCTGAAATCTTCGGAAATAACATAAGAAAGACTACAAAGGATGCGAAAATATACTTAGTTCATCAAAAAGTTGTATTTTGAGCGCAGAACATACACTCAAAATGTAAGGTTGTCCAGCGTTGCGTTTTCGCAACGATATCCTCTTTTTCCTATCCTACGGTCGGGTAATTTCCATTATTTTTGGTAATAATTCAGTTTTGATGCTATTTAACATTGCGAACATTGTTTGTACTTAAGTTTTCGATAAATTTAAGAAATATTAGTAAAAAGTGGCTTTGCAAATGAAAATGGTTAATTAGAACATTTAATTTATTTGGGTTTATGACGCGGCCACTACCTATTATCAACGAAATGATTATTTTCAAGTTTCGGCCGCTTCAGCGGCCCAATATTCCTTAAATAGAGTGTGAAGTTTAAACTTTGTGTATAAAAGAATCCAGATATGTCCTTGGGAAGTTAGGTTTATCATAGAACCACCTGCTATAAATGGAAAGGGAAGGGGCAGTACTCCTGGAGGGAGGATCGCCAGCCTTATATTTAGACAATATGTATTCTAAGGAGTTGTTCCACCTATCTGATATGGGCGATCCGAGTTGGGCATGGCATCTAGCACCGGTTGGTGACTCCAAGAAACCTGGTAAAAATCGAAGGTGCCCAAAGAATGGGGGGGATTACGTATCCCCATGCGGACTCCACAAGAATAATTGGCGATTATTTTCGACTACTAAATTGGTGAGGCGATCTACAATAATGCTAATAGCAGTTTTTGTTTCTAAATTTCAGGCTATTATTTATAAAAATAAGACGTTGTCAGTGTATGGAAGAGAATTTTCTTTGACCAAAAAAGTACACGTTAAGCCCTAGCGTTGCGTTTTCGCAACGTGCTCCACAGCCCAAAATACAAAAAATTAAAAATACATTTCTTCGAAATTTGCATATTCTTCCTATGGCAAACTACTGTGCGAAAATTCGTAATACAAGCACAACTCCTTCTTACCCCCGGACAATATGGGTTAAATACAAGTCATAGGTACGCCCGAAAAAACTTTTAGCCCAAGCGAAGGGTATCCAAATTTCGGCCGCGCCCGAAATTAGCCTCGGCCCCGGGGGTTGGCGAGCGAAGCGGACAGGGGGCGAAGCCCCCTTGTTTTATCATAAAAATATCGAGAATTACTCCTTTTGATCTAATTGGAAATACTCTTTAGTGGTCATCAATTTGGATAAAAACATCTTTTATCCAAACCCTCCGTTTTTCTGTGGGGTCATAGATAAGTTAAACATTACCATGATCCATATAAATGCAGCATTTTTGATGATGCAAATATGAATACGCGTTGATTTTCAATGGGGGGACATTTAATTACACTGCGTGACAAATTTCAAAAAAAATAACCGTTATATCCAATTTGGTTATTATTTAATTCTTAACTAATCTTTACTAAAACCTCATATTTACTTTTTCCCTTGACCCCCCAGTTTCAGAGAAATGGAAAGATATTCCCAGAAAATAATACAAAATAAAGTTCCAGTAACAAATCGGTTATTATTTATTATTTTTTTTTGGTAAAACGCACATAAAACAATATACATAATAAACATATTAAAATACTTAAAATTATTAACTTAATTGGTAAACACATTTATTTTAAGGGAAAAATAAAAAAAAATCAACTTTTTCTCTTATGTTTAGAATTGTCTTCTCGCTGTAAGCGCCAACAATAATCTCCTAACATCGCTGCATCCCAATGACCCTGAAAACGTTCCTCAAGCCTTTTTATGTCCTGATGAAACCGCTCACCTTGTTCATCACTTACGGCTCCAAGGTTCTCAGGAAAGAAAGAGAAATGGGGGTGAAGAAAATGAATTTTCAAAGACATTCTGCACCCCATCTCTTTATATGCATCTAAACATATTTGTTACTAAAAGTTCTGCGTTTTGAGCTTTGTGATTTCCTAAGAATCCTTTTATAACAGCTTTTAACGAAGTCCATGTACCATATACCAAATCATTCAATTCCTCTTGGCGAATTAGGTGTGGTTTTCGTTGATCGCTTGATGAAGGAGAGGGGAAAAACTGTGTAGCCTGAGGGTCGTTACTTTCATCACTGTGAGGAGGGCGAACAGTGCTGTTTACACTGTGAGGCACAGGTTTCGTGATAGAACTCACTATAGGGTACTCCAATTTATACTTATGCTTTTTCGTAGCACCCGGCAAATCGAACAGACAAAAATAGCAATCGTCGTGATGATTGCTAGGCTCGCTCCAAAGTGCTGGAACCGCGAAAGGCATTTCTCGTTTCCCAGTTTTTTGAGAGTGCAGTGACATACAACACGATATGCAAAAACAAAACAAATTGGGTATCCAAGGCTTATCCTGACACACAACGCGGCCAAAACATTTGAAATAAGCATCCCTTAATTTTTGTGTTACTTTTCTCCCTAGCGATTTAAAAATATATTTGCCACACACGTAGCAAAATTTATTTGGTGAATTTTTGCACAGGTTGCGAATACTTCTTTCAGAATCCATATTGTAAACCAATTAGAGTAAAACTATTACAACACGTGCTATTTATACCATAACAATATCTTTTTTAAGTTTTTTTTTTAATTTTTGTAGCTGACAGTTTTCGCGCTTTAAGAGGTATTATAAGGATAATAAAAAAAGAATATGACAAATAAAAACAAAAGGGATAATATAAGGATAATAAAAAACGAGTATATCAGGTAAAAATATAATAAATATAAAAGTTACGTAAAGATATGTAGCCGCGACAAGATAAAAAAGATTTTTTTTTTTACGGTTTTAAGTCACAATAAAAGAGGAAAAAAATAAAATAACCGAGCAAATTATATTTATTTTGGGCGAGTTTTATTGCCAAGAGTCCTTTTAAGGATACTGGTAAGAAATTTACTTATTTTATAGTAAATTGCAGTAATTGAGTAGCAGATACTATATGAGGACCATTAAAAAAGATTTCGGCGTGTAACTCGAAAACCTGAGGGTCAGGGAAAAAATTAATTGCACTTTTGTCATATGGGAACCAATAGCTAACCAAAATAGCATTTAGTTTTTTTGACGGTTTTTTGGTGTCACGCAGTGTTATGGGCATAGTTGGAATGATTGTACTCCAAGTAAATTTAACTAGGTCTATGGTTGATTATAACTGAAAAATATTAAAGTAATCAAGTGAAAAATCAACCAGGTTTCATAGTTGTACTGACTATGACATGATAGGCTGAGAATCATGGGGTAAAATAGTCAGGTTAATATGGAAAATAGTTCATGGTACTATTATTTTCGTTTAGTGTAGGACAGAAACATAACTGGATCCATTCAAATGTCTTGTCAATCAAAACGATTTTGCATTTTTTTTTTCAAAGGATCAATAGGGATATAAAAACAGGGAGTGGTGTGTGTGGTTAGATGGATTATGTCCTTCCTTGGAGGCGATTTTTCAATGGCGTAAGGTGCGGTGTTCCAAGTGTTCAGTGGAACACGGGCCACCAAGCCACAGGGGCCCCAAAGCTGGAATCAGTGGCGTAACGTACGGTGTTCCATGTGTTCGGTGGAACGCGGGCCCTCAACTATCAGGGCTCCCTAGCGTAGTTACGCAGAGTAGCAAATTTGTTGATTAATTGGAATATAAAAGCTGTTGAAGAAGTTAGAAGTGCTCCTTTGCTAGAAAGTAGCTTTAAGCGAGCATTTCAAGGGCCACTTTAGTGCTAGGATAAGGTGGGAGGCACCGGTAAGTGCGAGGTCCTAGGTAATTGCCCGGCTTGACACCTCCTGAAGCTGCTATTGCCTCTTAAATTTACCGCCCTGATTAAAATCGGAATATTTTAAGCGGAACTTCTGTTCTGTTCTGTTGAAATTGTGCTAAAGTTAAACACTCAGTGTAAAAAATACACTCGCTCTAAGCCCATCATTTTTAGTAGTTAAGAAGGCGGATTTTGCTAAGGTGGACTAGTCGAAATTTTAAAATAAGGAATTAGCCAAATTTCCAATCATCAAATAAGTTAAACAAAAATCACACTGGCATGGCGTGCCCATCGGTAAATGTTCCGAGGACCCAAACTTTGAAAATACATGCAGCTGCTGGGGGTTAGGACTTACTTATTTCTCTTTTCTGTACAGAACTCTCTCTCCTATCCAGTGGCGTAGATATGGGGAGGATCAACAGAATCCGCCTTAGGTCGAACATCTTGCCCCTGTGATCGTGTCATAAAGGGTATTTAATTAATTTCAGCACTGAATTAAGTAAAAAATAATTCCTCAAATTTTCGATGGGAAATGGTTGGTAACTCTAGTATGATGCGAAAGCAATGCGAGCATCAAAATTTCTACTGCGTAATTTACATGATAACGGAAATTTGTCATAATTAATGAGAGGTGTAAAAGGGATATTTAAAATTGAATTTTGAAGCAATGAAATATGAGTTCAGGAACCCCACACAAATTTGAACGCACTAGCATTTTGTACAACAATTCAGCTATACATTTTTGCATAAAATTTAGTGCAGAAGTTAAGTACGATCGATTAGTTAATCTATGTAGACCAGTGGCGTAACGTTTTCCGAATTTCTTGGTGTTCGAAATTGGAGTGGAGGCCCTCCACGTACGACTTTTTAACTGCAGGAAATATTGACGGAAATCGCATTTACAGCAGTCCACAAATGAGCAAGAGCAACGAAAATCTTCTGTTTAAGCAACATGTCCCAACATTTTATAATTTGAGTCAAAAATATATAATATATAACTGTCATTGATGCTAGACCAGAAGTTTTTACCCTAAATCTGAGTATCAAGTAAACTAGCTCTCAGCTCTGACGACCGTGGCTAAGTTACGTCGTTGGCGTATCCATGGCGAATTTCATTGATTGAAAATAAATTTGGTAGAGTTCCTCCAAAGAAACATGCGTCCTGTAGGGGAAACGACTGATCCTTCATCTGGACAGAAGTGTTTAGCGGCATGCATATATTTCATGATCGTAGATAAAAAAAAAACTTTTTGACTTAATGAATCGATCCTTCGACAAGTAGACAAGTAGATCCACAACATTGTGAACATATTTTTCATGATAGAGCAGTCAGTTTTCTTTCAGTATTCAAAAACTCAACGAACTGGATCAAGGTAGCTCAATTTTACGCATTTTAAGATAAGCCCTCCTTTTTGCAAGTAGAACCATTATATCTCTTCAATATTTTCGTGACCAAAACCCTGAAAAGCTGATATTTAAACAAATCTCCACTCAATAAGCTTTTGAGATATTTTTTTCATAATTTAATGATTGCTGTCACGGTTTTTTTATTGCAAAATTAAGCCAATTGTAAAGTTACGGCTCTCCAATATCCATAGTTAAATGCTTCAGACTTCTAGCTTCCGCTAGCATTTTTCGATTTCCGCCGATTTTTGCCTTAAGTTAAAACTAATACTTATGCCAAACATGCTCCAAATTGACCAATTTCCATGAAGGATGTTGACGAATTTCCATTACAGATTGACGATTTTCCATGTCTTAGTGACGAAGTTGCATGTTAAATTGACGAATTAAAAAATATTGTGGACGAATATCCCATACAAATTGACGAACTACCGTCACATTTTGACGAATATCTTGACAAATCAAGACTAATTTGAAGTGTGAATCCGTCAATTTGATCTGCCAGTTTGTCAAAATGATTTGACATTTCGTAAAGTTGACATTGGAATTAATCAACATGATTTTAAAATTTAGTCAGTCAGGATGCCGCAGGAGCGTTTTCTTTATAAAGAGAACACAAACATTCACGGTGACAGTGGGATTTCAAATATGTAAATGGAAAACTCGACTGCACAAAGGAAGGGGCCCCGCTTTAAGTTCGAACACAAAGATTTTTAAAAATGTTATGTCGCGGAATGTTTTGTCTCTATTTGAGATTTTGCAGCTGGTTAGCCTATTGTCTTGCAAACTAATAATTTATTTATTAGCAATAAAAAAAAATGTCTTAAAAAGAACACTGAACACATGGAACACCGTACGTTACGCCACTGATGTAGACTCAGCCCGCACAAAATTAATTTTTTGTATTTTGCACAATGTTTTGCTGTGTTAAGTTTTGTGAAAAAAAAAATCTCTCCAATATTTGTACGAAATCTAGTCAGTGGAAGAATTTATTTTGCATTTTCCTTGATAAGAAAAATCTAGTTACAGATACCCTCCCTCTCCAGAAAGCTATCTACATGGGCGTAGCCAGGATTTCGGTCAACATCATGGTTTTCTTAGGAATTGAAATTTTCGGTCGCAGAAATATTGTTAGCAAACTTTAGAGTAGCCTGACTTGTGGTTGGATTGGTGCACAGGGTCATGGATTCCAGACTCGCCGTGAACGAATTCATTTTATGGTGTTTTTCGAACTATATGTGACGGACTATGATGTCGCTCAGATTGTAAGCAAGTATCCATTTATGGGATTAATAACATTGTTGGGCGTGCTGTTGTGCTCCACAAAACAGCAGTTTAGATCTTGGAAATTGGATGTCACTCACACATCGCATGTTATTTCTTTTTTTCCTAATTTTAGAGTCAAATTTCAAAAAAAGAAGATGGGAATGATTTTCTTCTGTATTGTGATTACTTTTAGGGTGTATAGTTTCTCTATTTTCAGTGCAATATTTGTCCGTTCTCGGACTACATATTCCACTTACGAAATCAGTTTGTTTCGTCTGTCACTTTCATCTTAGCAAAGTAGCATTGTCAGAATAATTCTAAACCCTTTATTGATTGAAATATGGTTAACGGTTTTAACCTTCCGATACTCGCACGTCTATCGTGACAAGGATGATCGCGCGTATCTCCCACATACGCATACTTTGTTCAATGTAATTTGCCTAGAATAAAATCAAGGACTCTTCAGAAAATGCAGAAAATTACTCAGGCATTTATTCCAATGAAGTTTTATGAAAAGTTAGGTACTTAGGAATTGGTACAATCAAAGTAAATTTGATTTTAATGTTGAGTGCGAATGGCTTTTGCAGCAGTTCCAAGTTTCAAGACAATTATATAGTTATATTATTATCTGGACGTTTAGCAAATGAATAATTTGCAATTATATTGTGATTTTTTTGAATTTTTTTAATACCTAGTATAAGTAATAAACCGATAAAATCGAAAAACTGTCAAGAATGATCGCGCGTATGTGAGACATACAATTTACCCTTCCTCGGAGGAGGAAGATCCTGCGGCATTCAAAAAGCGACTGGAATCTTCTTTTCAGCGTTATAGGATATTATAAGACGGAGCTCGCCAGCAGTTTGGCATTATATGTAAGTGACGCAAAAGGCAGACCGTATGTCTCACATACGAGCGAACATCGGAAGGTTAATAAGATTTTCTCTAAATTTTTCAAAGTATTAACAGTGGCTAAATTTTATTGCTGGTATGATTCAGTTAGAAAATAAATTTTGGTTAAATAACTTGAAAGACACTGAAATATGAAACCCGTTCTTTACAAGGACTCTAACAAAGCAAAGCTGTATACCATTTGTCACCCTTTCAGATGAAAATAAGTTGAATTCCACTAACTTCCCGAGGGGTACTACCGGTTGAAATTGTGTACTCCAACTCAGAAGCCATGAATTGAAACAGGAAATGTGGGATCCACGCAGCCACAGTAGCACACTCACAAGTGAAATGTGTTTGCTGGTACGCAGTTTCCGTCAGTTGCAAGAGGCCACTCGCTGTCTTCCATTTGTATGCGCCTCCTGACTGCAAATTTTCCCGATCATGGCTTCTCCGGCAGCAATTGGAGTGACAGAAAAGGCAAACTTTTGACAGAAAATGTCAAAGCTTTGAAAATGTTGTATAGTGCAGCGATTTTTTTACTTCATCGGTAAGGATTTTTTCACAATTTTCATCGAACAGGGTGGCGTCCGCCCCTCCCTGCCCCCCTCTGGCTACGCCCATGGCTATCTACGCCACTGCTCCTATTAAAGAAGAGGATACGAAACACTACAATAAAAATAATAGCCATAGCAGACAAAAAATATTGTAATTAAAAAAAAAAACTATTAGCTCTGATTTCGTTTTCGAAACGTTTTGAAACGTTACGCCACTGGCCGGAATTATAAATTTTGTTTTCTTTGATACATCCTTTGGCTAACTGTTCTTTTAAAAACATTTATTTGTATTAGTCCACAAAAAAACTTGCCATCAAAATGGCAGTAGTCTTTTTTCTTGCTTGAACAAAAAGTGACTGCTGCATTAAGGAAAATGTGTTCACTAGCTATATAAGAGTCTGCATACACTGTCTAATCGATTGTACAACAAAGCTAATTTTTCACCAATTTATTTTACAGTCCAAACAAATGATCTTTTTTTCCCGTATAAATATTGAAAATTCAATTTTAATTAAAAAACGAGACCGAGGCTAATTTCGGGCGCGGCCGAAATTTGAATACCCTTCACTCTCCTCGGGCTAAACGTTTTTTTGGGGTTTTTTTTTATATTGACAAATTCTGTGGCGTCGATAAAACAATATTTGTGTGAGGTTTGGTTGGAATAAGTGGTAAAATAAAAAAAAATATCTCAGAAAACTTTATTGGGGGGATGCGGGAGCATGGCCCCATAGTACGATTCCATTTGTTTTACTTTTTTTTTTGATAAAGACGCATTGGGGTTTTTTTAAATTGGTGTAGAAAAAATGTTTCTTAGAAGATCCAAAATGGTGAGGTTGGGCTTGTATGGTAGCCCCATGACTCCATAGTCCGATTATTTATGGCATCAATTGAAGTGCACTTTTACGAGTTTTGGTTGAAAGTGGTGCACAAATTAAAAAGTTGTACGTAGAAGAACTCAATTTAGGGGGTTGGCTTTGTATGATAGCCCCATGACCCCATCGTCCGATTCCATTCATTTTTACACATGTTTTGTGGCATCAAATGAAATGCACTTTTATGAGGTTTGATTGAAATTGGTGGACAAATAAAAAAGTTTTTCTTAAAAAAATTCAATTTGGGGGCTGGGTTTGTATGACAGCCCCATGACCCCACAGTCTGATTCCATTTATTCTTACATATATTTTGTGGCATCAATAGAAACACATTTGTGTGAAATTTGATTCAAATTAGTGCACAAATGAAAAAGTTTTTCTTAGAAGAACCTAATTTAGGGTGTTAGGTTTGTATGGCAGCCCCATGACCCTACGGTCCGATTTTATCGATTCAAACATACAAACTGCCTGCAATAAAAAGAAACATGTGTGCAAAGTTTCAGCTCGATAGCTTTTAAACTAGCCGAGTAAAACGCGTAGCAACAGACGGACAGACGGACAGACGGACAGACAGACAGACGGACATCGCCCAATCGACTCAGCTCGTCATGCTGATTATATATATGTATACATATTTTATATGGTCGGAGATGCTTCCTTCAATGCGTTACAAACTTCATGACAAAGTTAATATACCCTTTACTCTACGAGTGAAGGGTATAAAAAATTAAAAATTATTTTTAATTTTTGTTGCGCTTGTTTATTGGTGGACTGCTTTGAATGCGCGTTCTGTCAATATTTTCTGGTTAAAGAATGGAATATGAGTTCCAATTTTGATGACAATAAATTTGGGAAACATTACGCCACTGCGATTTTTACTCTCCGACGAATAGTTATGAGTTATGACAAACAAAGATATTTTTCATATTTTCTAATTTGGAGATATTAATACACGGCCAAATATTCGTGTATTGAACCCATGCCCAACATTAAATGTTGATTGTTATACACACAAGTTTTTCGGACAAAGGTCATTGAAGTATATTTGAGATTCCAGCCTTTGTTTAAAGTGAAGCTAATTCATTAAGAAGATACTTGCTGCTAACGAACTAACTAACGACTTACGAACTATCCGTCACCCACAGGCCATTTAGAGTAAATGCTTCTAGCAGAATTTAGGATAAGTCCACATTTTTGAAGCTAGGGAAACTTTATAATTTGAGTGGAGTGTGCAATTAGGCGCCCTACAATACACGTAGGGCCGGATGTACAATCATGGTTTAACTAATGGTTGTCAGTTAAACCGTCGATGGTTAAAAAATGTGTATAAAAAGCTAAACTGCCGTTTAAACTACGAATTATCCTTATAGCTGGTTCGCACTATATTAAAATCATATTTGGTCTAAACTAAATCAGTCAAAACCGTAGTAGATGGGTTTGAATCGTATATCACTAAATTCAAAATGTATTGTAGAATACAATTGAACTATTAAAGTTGCATTACAATATCGCACAACTGTTAGGTAAATTTAGATGTTAATCAATATTGTCAACAGTGTGAAACCCTTATTATTTAAAGAAAAACAGTCGTTTAACTAAATTTCTCTCAATTGTAAACAACCAATGTTTCTATGGAAACATGTGTACGAATACAGTGGAACTTGCCTAATCGGACACTTCTACAACCGGAACATTTCTCTTAACTTTTATTTTCACCAACGTTTTGTTACATATCATGCAAAGAAAATAAAGTTTAAAGGCCTGACACTCCCATGGCCAGAAACAAATGCAACATTTTTCTCACTAAATGAGCTGGCAAAAAGTTTACTTTTAAAATTTTATGTTGAAGAATTGTATTTCAAAAAAAGCATTTTAATTTCAATTGAATAAAGTGTGATAATCATAGCATAACTCAAAAAAAAAAGAAAAAAGCACAAAGCAAATTTCGCGCGGGCCGAAATTTGGATACCCTTCACTTTCTTTCGGGCTTCACTATAACTTGTGTTCCAAATTGGTCCGTTCCTGTACATCATTTTTGTAACTTTGTTTTTTGGATGCGGTTTCAGTTCCAGCTCCGTCTGTTCTTATATAACTTGATTGCTGCATAGCTTTAAATTTGGACGATTAAAAAGCGTCGCATACGGACATCCCCCAATCGGCTTCTCTCGTCTACTGATCATATTTTATTTTTTTTACATTTTAGATAGTGTGATATGCTTCCTTCAATGCGTTATAAACTTCATGACGAAGTTAATTTACCATTTCAATTAGAAAGCAAAGGGTATAAAAATGAAGATCTGCCTTTTGCAAGAGCAAAAAAAATTCTTAGAAAAATAAATCAGCAAACCCGTCGAAACTGTAAATATACATCGCGCAGGAGCAGGGTCGGAGACATAATATTTCCATAATTTATACCTTTGTCAAATATTCTCATTAGCGGAAAATTTTAGTAGGCGGAAAAAATTCCATCGCCCAATGCGGTGTTCGTCTATGACAAGCTCGACTGTAACGTAAATTGGTTGTCAGATACACCACGAATCACGTAAACATGATTACGCGGTGTATAGGTGGGGACATTTGAGACGTCTTCAGCATCAAAATCACTTATGAAAATTTGGAATCTGCGTCACGTAAATTAAAAATATTAATGGAAATGAACACTTGTGAAATTCTTTGGTCACAATTTCACAAGTTCATGTGCACAGAACGAATTGAAAAATGTCCGCGCTACCTTCTTTTTTATTATTTCATAAGCTAAATAGCAGTAAGCGTTGAAATTTGCAAAATAGAACTCGCTCAATCGTAAACAATAAAGGTTACCATGGAAGTTAACAGCAGTTTAAAATTGTTTAACCAATCAGCAGTCAGCACGCACAAGTTAAACGCAGTTTAACGATTTCGGTGAGCGAGATAATTGCTGATTGGTTGAACAATCAGCTCGCTCAATCGTAAACAACCGATATTTCCATGGAAACTTGTATACGTAACAATACATGTTAATAGGCAGAGCAAAATACTAATATTTTCTGCTTTGGATTTTAATTAGAAGGTTGAACTTAAAAATAGCAGTATGAAATAGTTGTTTTTAGGTTAATATTGTTTTTAAATTATGACCTGTTTCGAGAGCAATTATTAGCTCGCTCCTGTTCATGCAGGGAGTATTGTTCACAGTCCCAATAATATTGAAAATTGGAGGATTGTGCACAGTTTTCTGCTATATTTTCTTTTCTTTGAACTAGGACAAAGAGTTTGATTTCACGGCTCGACCAAAATGGATAAGGATGCCCCCTCTACAAAATGACCCTTCATGGGTTCTTTCAGTGCGTTTTAATAATCTACTCGTACTGTCGAACATAATGTCGTGAGCGTCATTTTTTATGAAAGGTACCTTAGTTTGAGTGAGATGGTTTTGGTGGCAAGTATTGGCGCCCTTTCAAGCACAGGCTTGTCCAGCATACGCGCCTTAATGTAGCAATTTGTACAAACTTTAATGAAATGTTTTGTATCACTGAAGTTAAACGTTCGTAAAAATTATAAATCGAAGTTGGATTCCCGTTGTCGGGTTCTTGCTTTCTATCTCTCTATTCAAAAAACTAACTCAACCTGGGTTAACCGCCCCATCAGCCAATTATAGAGTTCTAAGCTCCCGTAATGCGGTTAGGTATAAAAAATATATCAAATTATATATATGCTCACCCACTGTCGCCGCTAATTGTTATATTGGAAAGTTTTCTAAAAATGTTCCTACGGCATCCTTTCAAGTTTTGAATTTGTCGATTTTTACAAATATCAATAATTTAAAATTAATAAAATTAAAGATATTTGCGAAGGAGAGGGACTTCGAAAATTGACTCCAATGTATCTACCTAGATCGGACCATCCATGTTCAATGTGAAAAATTAAACGGTCGTCGTCAAGTAACAGTGAATGTTTGCATCGTTAAAAATGTTTCTCCTTAGTGTTAAAAATAATAAAAAACATGAAATAATTAATGTCTTCTCCAGCATGAAGCATGTTTTGCCCGCCATTGCAAGCCAATAGTGTAACCCTCGTAAAAATAAGTTGGACACCCTGAGCATCTAACTTTTAAAAGAAAAGGTGTGAAGCCTATATTATACATCAATGCAAAAAAAAATTTTTCAGACTACTTTGCGGTATCTTTGCCGATTTCAAAACAATCCAAAACTGACAAAATACCACCTTTCTACATTTTTCCCTCATGTTGCAGGCCGCCTACTGGTCAGAGGTCCATCCCTATCAAAAAATTAGAAATTTATTATCTTTGCCGCCCGATTGCCTTTTTTGGTATATTTTTCTTGGGCTAAAAATCATTAGTTAAACGGCCAACGACGACCGTTTAATTTTTCACAATGAACTGCAGTTTAAACGACAGTTTAACTGTTTGTCAATTTCCTTAAACGGAGTTTAGTTAAACTGACAAGCAGTAGTTAAACCATGAATTTTCATCTGGCTCATTTCATTTTAAAATCAAAAATGTTAATAGCTACGATCCGGAAATATGCTGTTGCTAATGAAAACTATTATTTTTTTTAAAAATTAAATTGCTGGTTAGCCGGGAATTTCAATTATCGCGTAGTGTATTTTTACCCAATTAGTTAAACGGAGTTTAAAATTAAACCACAGTTAACTAAACGGTGAGTTAAACCCTGATTGTACATACGGCCCGTAGTCAGAATTAATTAGAAAAAAGGTAATTCACTTTTTTTTTTTTAATTATGTTAACTAGTTCGTCAGTTTCCAAAATGCATCTTTACTTAATTTAAAGCTAATAGAAACTTGAAAAAATTGGCGTCCCTAAATATCTGCCGCACCGGGCAGATGCCCAGGTTGCCCATATGAAAAATCTGGCCCTGGGGATGCCCGTAAATGCGAAGTTGGTTCCGTTTCAAAACAGAATCCATATGAGCTATGTAAATATATCCAGATAACGATCATCATCATCACAATCAGCTGCGAAAATAGATAGTGGAAATGGGTTTTCAATATAAATTTAGTGCACAGCTCTGTCTTATTTTTATCAGCAACTTCTCTTAACTTAAAAAATATTCTATGCTCATTTCAAACAAGTTCATTTCTAATCAATCTATCAATCTCATTTTCAGTAGCATCTCACATCAGCATTAACAGTGAAATTTTAAAGAAAATACTTTAAAATTAAATTACATGTCAGAGATATTCAACAGATTCGTCTTCGATCTGAAATCCGTCTTTCATCCCCGAGGCGTTGTGTTCTGTTCATTTTGCAGTTTAAATTTCCCGTCCCGTCCATTATCCTTGCATATATCCATGTCATCGTCACCATAGTAGCAGCAATGTCACTTTGCTGCTCGTATCATCGTCAGAGCGTTTGTACACCAGAAGAGAGCATCCGGACGGATATCTTACTTGCAGGCGTGTATCGATAACTCCTGTCATCCTTCATGGGATCGGATCTTTTAACCCAGGAAGGCAGGAAATGTATGACGATAACTACAGACAGTGTAGAGTTGGCGTCAAATGTTTGACTACATTGATAAGGTATATGTGCATACAAACACGAAATCAGATTATATTCCATTTACAAATTGATTTTGTTTTTATGTTTTGTCCTGTTTTATGAAGTCTCAACAAGATTGCCCCGGAAGGTTTAATTAAGGATCAACTTTTGACAAGTCTCAAGTTACGGCATATTTCGGATGATTTGGTAATGAGTTCGAATTGAAAATTTTCTCCGAGTCATTTAAGGATATTAGGTACAGTCTCAGCGTCTCCCTATTGTGGTACGAGGATATCGTCACTATCGTCCCTTTGTCGCACAACGCGGCGATACGGATGGAAGAAGATTGATGTTTATTGTCTTTGTATACCTGTTGATAGTCGTTTAACTGTTGGTTGTAATCCTGTTTAGAGTTAAGCATAAGATAAAATTGTAATTGGATATAGAGCTGTTATAGGAACTTCTTCTTTGGATTGATTCGAACTACATGTTCGAAGTTTCACACTTCACTAATAGGGCAAGAAATTCGGGGAAATAATTACGTTTAAATTTCAGCTACAATGGAGTGTCGAACCTATTTTCGGAAATATTTGATTATTATTTTTTTCGTATCTTCCAAATGTTGATAGCTAGGACTCTCAAGTTTGCAGAGAAGTTTTCGCCAGAATATGCTCTACATCGGGTCTCAAAACATCAATTTTTTTAAAATTTTGACTTGAAAACATAAAAAATGCCGCTACCGGCATCAAAGTTTGGACTTTCAGTGGGATCTTAGCCTTTTGCACATGAGGGACCACTTGATCAAACTCGTTAGTTGTTGCGGACCACCAAATTGCAATTGTGATAAGAACGATTCGAATCATGAAATCTATTACCGAAGACTATTTCTTGCGGTGACCGTACTGCACCTTGGTAATATCAATAGGAAAACTAATAGAATTCAATCAAGTTGGAATTCAACTTATTGTTTTCTTGTCAGTTGACGTTTTCGACTAGAAAAATGTGGAAATAACGCCAAACGAATACTGTGGCTTTTCAGACCATCATCCAGAAAAAGTCGAATGACTCTGGGTGTGATTTTGCTAAGTCTGAACGAATTTCAAAACCCTCATTGATTTTCGTAAAGGGTGTTGCCTAATATTTCGGTTTGTTTCATCCAGAGATGGCTCATAATTTTTAAATCCAGTTTTGTTTATCAGATTATTGAGCCATTCCTTACAGTTCTAACTGGAAGAACAACAATTTCCCTGCAAGAAATTGCTACCGAAACTACGAACACACAAGCAATTTTTTGTGTAGTCACAAACACAAGTAAACAACATTAAATAATGTACGCGCAAAAAATTAAGTATTGTTGTGGTATTGTTAACCGTACGCCTACCGAGTACATATGTAACGTTTCATATACGGTGATTGTTTTGGTAGTTATAACCGTATCAATACCTGGAAACTATTGCGGTATACTGAATAGTACAATATCGAGTGTTTGCTTCGTTTAGTCGTTCCGTCGTTACGGATCAATCATGTTTTGTTAAAAAGAGTTTCGCTACAACGGAAAATCATAACTATGAAGGTATACAATTATCACTTATTTGTAAAATCAAACGATTAAAAAAATGGATAGCCGAAACGCATTTATAATTTTTATTTCGCAGGACATGCTACTTTAGAAGGAACTGCAGTATACCGAGAACTTTTGACGCCTTGAATGTACAGACTCTTCAAATGAGGGTAACATCATACCACGTTTATAATAATATACATAAATATGTATTATATTAAAAAACGAAAAATATCCATCTAAAATAAAACTAATTTATTGCAGATTTTGTTAGTGTTTTGTATTGTCTGTTCTAAAGAACAATGCAGACTTTGATCATATGCATCATATGCATCAGCATTTAACTAAATGGATGCATTATTTTTTGATATTCCAAATTGGTATTGTACCAATTTTTTACTGAATTGGTCCGCGTATTATACCAGTATTATTCAGGTATCAATACGAGTAAGCTACCAGAAAGTTTAGATAATTTATCTGGTTAAGTTACCTGGTACCAGCACTAGTAATAATTCAGTATTAAATTCTGTATTTTGCCAGGTTCTTACCTAATTTGATTAAAGTATTTTTTCAGTATCAAAACCGATATTCTACCAGTAATGGTCCAGGTAATTCATGTGATAAATTACCTGATTCCCATCCGGCGTTTTACCAGTAATAATCAGGCATTAAATTGGGTATTCTACCTATATATTATCGAGACTACTCCACGAAAAGAAAAAGGACAGTGTATGTTCGTTTGCTAACGAAGAACGGAGATAAGAAATCACACACATGGGCTATTGTGAAAAGTATATAGGTGAATTTTTTCCCGACGCTCTATCCATTTTAACTGAAAGATTACCGGTAGCGTTACCCGATAATTAATATGATAGCTACCCGATAGTGGTTTTGCAGGGTTGTACATTATAAATATGGCGTTGCTGGTTCATGGTGTACCCACAGAAACCTATGTATTTAGAAGTGCCACCGAAGATCAATAATAACTTAATTACATATCTTAATTCAGCAATGTAAATTACCATTATGGTCTGGCCGGAAAATAATAGCTTTTCAAAACATTCATCGCCTTAAACACCTGAACTCTTTACCTACAATTATGACAACCCTCAAGTCTATAAAGACACGTAGCTAGTGCACATAAAGTGAACATTCCTATCAGTTCTGGCCGTCCTCGTTTTCTTGCACATCGCAATCATCCTGCATTCGTCACCTAAAAAAGCATCATATAAAACAAATTTTGACGATATTTCATTTCATCGTAATAAGCTACACTCACATTTCTTTTTGCGACCAATACAATACATTACACTTAATATCTTACCCAGTGCACAACGGTCAATTTCTTAATGAAAACAGTCTGTCCTGCTCAGTCAAAACCGACTCCCATCCGCTTCCAACATTCAAGTTTCTATTAGAAAGTTAAAATTGAGCTGCGTGAAATTCGAGAATAGTCGTATCGGATTTTGAGGGAACCACAGCAATGGCCCGGTTAACCTTCAAGCGGGCGCGCGGGCGGTAATTTGCCGCCCTGATCATATAAACACGCATAGCTTTTCCGCCGTTGGCCGGATCGAGGTGGGAGAAGTATGTTTTCTTAAGTCATACTGTTATAGATGCGAGACAATAAAATTTTGGGTAAATTTTACCTTTTCAGCGGTCATCAAACGTTCGGAGATTGTATATTTTGGTATATAGTTGTGCTCAAAATGTGTGTGCTCTGTGTAATATCACTGAAGTGACATGCTTCGCTAAAACGGTTGAACTTGTTTTATTGTTCACCAGATAATACTTTTTATGATGATAACTTACGTAGTAGAATCCAAAATTGTTGAGAAAAACACACTTCCAGTTATCCGATTGAATTCATTTAAGTTTTATTTTTCAATGTAACTCCCCTTTACTTCAATACAACGATGAGATCGTTTAATAAGATCCTGCATCCCTTTCAAAAAGTAGTCCGCGGGTTTATCTTCAAAATGGTCCAAAACAGCA
Organism: Microchrysa polita; assembly: GCA_949715475.1. Classification (NCBI taxonomy): domain Eukaryota; kingdom Metazoa; phylum Arthropoda; class Insecta; order Diptera; family Stratiomyidae; genus Microchrysa; species Microchrysa polita. The sequence goes on along the minus strand of OX454415.1, from coordinate 122,666,817 downwards.
TCTTTCAGTTCCTTCTCAGTCTCAAATTTTCGTCCTCGGAGGTCCTTTTCCAATTTTGGGAACAGGAAGTAGTCACTTGGGGCCAGGTTTGGGCTGTACGGGGGGTGTTCAATTTCTTCAAACCCGCATTTGACCACAGCAGCCTTGGCCACCGCGGCGGTGTGAACTGGTGCATTGTCGTGAAGAAGCAGCACCCCTTTCGCCAGTTTTCCATACCGTTTCTCCACGATGTTGACCCTCAATTGGGTCAAAAGATCTGCATAATATTTCCCTGTTACTGATGTGCCCTCTTCCTTGAAGTCAATCATTATAATTCCCTTGGAATCCCAGAAGATGGTGGCCATAATCTTTTTCCGGCTCTGCTGCACCTTCGCCTTCCTGGGGCGCTCCTCAGAAGGCCTCCTCCATTGCATGGACTCCCTTTTGGTCGTGGGATCATAGTAAAGGACCATGGTTTCGTCTCCTGTCACAAACTGTTGATAATTGCATCCGAATCGGCGCGAAAGCTCCAAAAAGTCTTTCGAACATTACATCCGCTGCTTCATTTGCAGCGCCCGCTCTAAGGGGGGGGGGGGGGGGGGCAAGCCGGGCGGTCGCCCGGGGCGCCAAATTTTAGGGGCGGCATTTTGGCTAGCACTAGATTAAAAAATTCGAAAGAAAAAAATCAATATCAACTTCGATTTAGTGGAGGCTATGAAGAGCCCACAATTGATACGAAATGCTGCATTTAGAATCCTAAAATGCTAAGTAAGAGCCGCGAAAATTTTACGTCTGTGTTGCTAGCACCCGCCCTATTTTCGAAAGGCAAAGTGGGATTCGTTAGTTATTCGCTAATTAAGTTATTCTTTGAACAAAAATTTACTCGTATGTGCTACAGTTTTGTCCTCCGAATAAACATTCACTTCCTCTTCTTTTCACTAATTTCTGCCTTCAGAGGGCCAAATTATAGCACCAAGTTTTCTTGTTTCATTAAATGCGATTCGATTTCCGGAAGATGAAATTCAAAGTTTTTGTTTAGTCTGTTGACTAACAGGAGAGCAAGTCTACTAAATTCATATAAAATGAGAAATATGGAGTGGAATAAACACTGAGCACATTAAGGCGTTTGAAATAGACTCCTCTGTGAGAAATGTCATCCACAAAGGCATTATTTTCATCAATAATTTTCTGGAGTTGTTTTCCATAATTCCCATCAACATTTCGCAGCATAATTTAACTTGAATTCGGGAAACCTTCGCGTGAATGGATTACTTAAGTTGGTTCCAATCGCATTGATTCATCTAGTTTTGGAGGGCAGAGGCAAACTACGAACATGGTGGCTTGCATTTTAGCAATATGAGGGATCAAACCACGGAACACATTGCCAGAGCTGCCTAATTTGTGTTCAGACAGGCTAATATTGAAATTTGGCTAGGTTCCCCCGATTTGACTAGCTCTGACCTTATTCTCTTAAAAAAATTCTCGAGATGAGGCATTTATGAAAATAATCCATGCACATTGAACAGCCTGAAGCAATCAATGAAGTTTTTATAAAATTTATGGAAACAACTGCAGGAAGTTAGTAATGAAAACGAGCACAATTTTTGGCCCATCATTTCTAAAAATGTTTTGAGTGTTTTAGTGGAAAACAAAATTTTGCATTCATTTTCGATGACTTACATCAAGCTTTAAAGTGCAGTGTGTCCAATTCATGGTGGAGGATCTCTTAATGGTATAGGTAGTGTGGCTCATTTGGGGAAAATTAATGTACAACGGGACGCTTCTATTTTTAACCGTTACCATGTAATAGCATTTTTGTATAAATGCCCGACATTCCAAACAAAATCAAAATTTGCCACACCACCAAACATTTCATCCTAGATATGACTTCACTTTCTGAAACTACATAAAATTTCCAATAAAACGACACCTCGCCCGTTACGAAGTTGCTCGTATCGGGTTTTCATAAATTTTAGTCATTTGATTTTTATGGTTTTTTAGATTTCTGAAAAAACCCTTATGAAATCGATTTTGTCCGTCCGTCTGTCCGTCTGTCTGTCCGTCTGTCCGTCTGTCTGTTCACTAAATAAATCGCGAACGGCTTAACCGATCGTCATGAAATTTGATAGGAATCTGTAGAATGGTAACAGTCTTTGGCACGAAATACTTAAAAGTTGGTATGGCAAAGATAACAGGGTGTCCCGGACTTTTAAAAATTTGTTCAATAATAACTCGCGAACGGCTTAACCGATCGTAATGAAATTTGGTAGGAATGTGTAGAATAGTAACAATCTTTAGCACGAAATACCTAGACGTTGGTAGCACAAAGCTAACAGGGAGTTTCGGAGATTTAAAAAAAAGTCGACTTTTTTAGTTTTTATCGGACATGGACGTAGTGGTACTCAAATCAAAGAACTCGATGGGTACATTTCATATTTTCCAGTTTAGAGTAATGGTAACGGAGTTACAGCTAATAAATTCAGTTAATATGTGTAGCCATGACACATAGTAAATCTATTTTTGGATTAGTCTAATTAAAATAATAACGCCTTTCATTTTGGAACGCATTTATTTAGACCAATCCAAAAATAGATTTACAAGAAGCATTTCATTAATCTTGTGAATAATTCTTATTTATTATACATATAAAATATATGTGCAAAATTATTCACTATATATGTATCCAAAATCTAAAAAAAAAACCTCGTATTGTGGGCGCAGCCCTCTGTACGCCTGTATTTTTTGATGAAAACCCGGTTTTAAAATTCTTCAAAGTTTCAACGGGTGTATCTCGGAAGATACGAGCAAATTCGGAACGCGCGTCGTTTGATTGAAAATCTAGATTATGTAGTTTCAGAAACTGAAGTCATAATTCCGGATGAAATAATTAGTGGTGTGGCAAATTTGGATTTAGTTCAGCAAGTCGGGCATTTTTACAAAAAATGTTATTACAGTGTAATAGAGAGAGGAGTCCCGTTGTACATTAATTTTCCCCAATTGAGCCACATTACCTACCATTAAAATATCCTCCACCAAGAATGGGACATCCTGTATAAGGCCTTGCTGAACTGTGGTGAATTGCGCTTAAGAGTGAATGAATGATCAATGATCAGTGATTCCAAAACTAGGGACCCCCTTAGGATGCAGGACGATTAGGGAAGGAGGACGCGAGCGCAACTCTAATGTTTATGCCGTTTATGAATTATGGTTTCCTTCAACACCATTATTCTGACTAAAACTTCTTTCGAAACTCACCAGGGTAATCAGTTGTTGCAAAACGTTCCAGACAATAATTTTATTTCATCGAGTAAAAAAAAACGCTGCTACTAAATCTGTTTGACCACAGCTGATGATATGGCTGATTGAAATTGACAAAGTACGCGATTTGTGAAAAGAATCGCACCAGTCAGCTATAGTGTTTGTATGGATAGGATAAATCTTTGGTAAAAATCTTGCGGATTTTGGGCGCTCCGGTAATATTATTTTTCGTGCTCGACGTATCACTGAAATTATGGCCGAACTCGCGACGAAATTCAACATGCGGAGATCATGAAATTTAATTAATACTTCTAAAAATGTCCAGTATTTGCAAAATATGGGCTGCACTAACGAAACAATGTTCAAGAATAAGCAGACCTCGCAAGGGGGCCACGAACTGAGAAAAAATTGGGAACCACCATATAGATAATATGGCATCCACTATCAATCTGTTTGGTACAGTACCTAAGGGGCGGCAATTTTTTCTCTTGCCCGGGGCGGCGATAGTCCTAGAGCGGGCGCTGTTCATTTGATCTGCTGAGAGGAGTTTCGGGATCCATCTTGCCGAGATCTTCCTCATCCCCAAATGGTCGGTAATAATTCTTTCGACGGTGGTTTTTGATAGACTTGTCCTTTCTGCAATCTCTGATAACTTTAGCCGCCGATCACTCAATACAACTTCCTCCACTAATTGGACGTTTTGTTCGGTGGTCTCTGTTATTGGGCGTCCGGTGCGGGGTTATCAAAAACATTCGTCCTTCCTCGCTTGAATTCCAAAATCCACCGGTAAATAGTCGCCTGGGATGGTGAAGAGTTGCCGTACACGGATATGAGTTCATCTCGAATCTGGGATGCCGTGTATCCTTTCAAAAAAAGGAATTCAATGACCGCGCGGTACTTGATCTGCTCCATTTCAAATACGAAATCAGAATGCGACACAAATAATTACCTAGCCGGGCCCTTGATTGCACAATTGAACTCATGTTTAGTCCTGTTATGACCGGAGAGTTGTTTTATCGAATAGCGGTAAAATGAATTCAATCGGATAACTGTAAGTGTGTTTTTCTCAACAATTTTGGATTCTACTACGTATTTGGCACATGCTCTTCTTTCAATTTACCATAATTATAAGAATGGAAGTTGTACGGTTGAGCGCAAATGGAGGTTAAAAGACGAGGGCGGTAAATTACCGCCGCGCGCCCGGTAATGTCACAAAAAATGCGCGCCCGCTTGAAGGTTAAGAACCGCTGCTCTACATGATAGTGCAACTCTCCTGCCACGTGGGGAGACTTCAGAATTTTTTTGAGGAATTTCGGAAAAGGACTTGCCATTTAACTTTTTTGTGAAAATATTGTATTAAATTTGGATGCTGGCACTAGGAACTATAGGTAACAAACAAATTATGCTGGAAATATATGCAATGGGAACCTTTCTATCAGCGATAATGCAACATTTTGTAGTTACTCTCAATATTAATTCAAAAATATAGATGTCGCTATATACACATTCAAGATTTAACTGTGACATATTGAAGCGTAGTGCACTATCATGTTCCTCTCTTCAATTATGCAACCCCTCGCCTATAATTGGCATCACTTAAATTGACCTAATTAAATAATATTAGCCTTATCTCCATAGAGCTCTATGAAAAAAGAGCTTTAGATAATCAGCTTCAAGTACCTGAAGTCATAACAAATCACCTTTTAGTTTTAATTTTAAATGTACGCCCTCTGTATCCATAGAGTTCAGGATTAATTAAAAACAACAAAAAAAAGTTTCCTCTTTTCATGGAAATTCACAAGAGGAAAACCAACAGCAATTTTCCACTTGCGGGACATGATGCGGCACGACTATGAATCTGGAAATGTCCATGTTGCCACCAAGCTTCAAAAGTCAGATTTCATCGTCGCAGGAACTGCCGGCGTCCCAGTGGTAAGGCCGAGTTTAAGCAGCTTTCCCAACATGTTCTCTTCAGTTTTTTTTTTGTATTTTTGTTGTTTTGTTTCTTCTCTCCTGTGTTTTTTTTTTCAAAATGAACTCTCATTAAACAGCTTTAAGATAGGCCCTCAATTATACTTACGTCAAGTACCCCGGCCACTTGACTCAACATCGGGAGCACATTCTTGTTGTTGTCATCGTCGTCAGCCGTTAGAGGAGTTAGAGCTGTTCGGCACGTACCACCAGCAACGTAGGTATGTTACGAATATGTCGGTAGTATCCACTAGACTTGCATCCGTAGCAAGGCAAGGCATAAGGCCGTGCCGTTCGCCATATATGAACATGTTTCGAGATGGTTTGAAATGTGGCATATTCCTATGACTTTTTTGTTGCTACATTGTTGTTCCTTAAATGAGCGATTTGCCTGCTGCATGCCTACACCAATATGTAACAATTTGTATGTTATAAGTGGTTTTACCAACACTCGCGTTACAATTTGTACAGAGATTGGGTGAAATTTCGGAAGTGCTGAATAATGATCGGCACTTTTTCAACAACCTAAGTTTCAAGGACTCTGGAGCGAGGTGTGCAATTGGTTAAATTTAGAAACGCTATGCTGCGATTCAAATTGATGGCAAGTTAGTGCAGTTTAGTATATTTTTGGAGAAAATAGTAGAACCTTCTATTCCATATGTGTGTGCGTATCCTGTATTTTTTTTTAGCAACCACGTGAATCCCGCACCCATAAATAAAAGAACAAGCGCAGGAATTGCATGCACACGTAGGCTTTGCCATGAGTCCCTTGACTCTTCGGTGCCATGTGCTTTTGAATCCAAAGGAACAATCATTACCGCCAGCTATACACACGGCAACAAAACACTACAAAGTGTGGCACTTGAGTCAAGTGGGCTCTTAATGATACCGATTTGTTGCAAATTTTCGTTGATCAGCATATACTCATACCTAAGTTCGAAGTTGACACATGCATAAGTGTAAGCCCGTTTGATGTTATGTAGAGGTAAGAAGAAGGGAAAGACACTTCATTAAGTTTCGAAATGCCTTGAGGTAGGTGAAGGTTACAGAAACCGCAGTGTCACAAGGACAATTTAAAAATAGAATGTTTATTGGTAACCGTTGCAGGTTTTCAATAGAAGTGGGGATAGTAGTCATAATATAAAGCTTCCTTCCATCTTTAATGTTGGCGGTAGAAAACTAAAGCAGACTTTAATGTTTGTAATGTCCTCTGCTATACAAAACGGAATAGAATAAATATTCAAAATTACGATGTTGCAATTTTGGCCAAGTCAGAAGCTGGCTTGAATTTGCTTGGCGTATATACTAACATTCTTTTTATTTACTTTTAAAGTTAATTTCTTTTCACAATTTTTACATCTAAACGTCAAAATTGGTAAACCATTAGAAAGCCAATACACCGAAGAAAATGTTTGACAGTTTTGCAGATTTGTTGATATTGTTGAAACTCCTGATAAATTTGGATATCTGTATCTTGGCAGCAAAGTGAGTAGGGATGTCAAAAACTGGACGGTTAGTCCGAAAACCGGTACTTTCAAAACGGTTAACCGGGTTATTTTCGGTTTTCTTCCGCTCCGGTTTTAACCCGGACGGTTCTTTGTCCATCCGGTTAAAACCGGGAAAAAATACTCTCAAAATTAATACAATTTTTATATTTTCTTGATTTTTCAGTCAGCAATTCTATTACTATGAAAAATTTCGATTTCAAATTTCAGCCCTTAAACATATTTTCGAACACTCTTCTTATCGCTATAGTGCGAGAGAAACTTACTTATTTGAAAGGTCAACAAAAACCAAAGTACTTACGTTATCGATTTAATTATTTTTTTAATTGAGAATTCAAGATCCCAAATTTTCTTGAGGTGAGTTATGGTCCGTGGTCGATCGACATAACCCAGGGAATAGCCCCAAATCCGTCAAATCTGGAAAGCATGCCGGTTATGAGAGACATGAGGCTGTCGTAACGAATTCATTGAGCCTCGTGCTGTGTGTGCTGTGGCACCATCCTGCTAAAACCACACGTCTCTAACGTTCATTTCTTCGAGGCTTGGAAGAAAAAAATCCTCGATCATGTTCCTGTAACGAGCTGAATCCTCTCGAGGGGGACGACCCGCTGCTCTCTAGACCAGAGCATGATGACAACTTACTAGAATGGGAAACAAACTTGGGGACTTCTACCCGCCCAATTCACCGCTTGGGAGTTAATAAGTAAGTTTCTCTGGCGCACCTTGTACGTGCATTTTGTTTTGTTTTTGCACACGATACGTAATACGAGTGTGTGTAAATTTGTTTTATTAAAATTCTAAGCAAATCAATGAAAAGACTCGGTTAACCGGAAAACCGGTACTTTGAGCCCGGTTAAAACCTGACGGTCTAACCGGCTTTGCCAGGAACCGAAAACAGGGTTATGGGCTGGTTTTTGACATACCTAAAAGTGAGCATTTTTGAAATCGATAAAAATTCAGTTTACACTCCCAATCAATAGAATAGTTCCACTTGAAAAAGGGTGTATGTTGGAAAGTGTATACCCTATACCCATGTACAGACCTAGAAGGCACGCAAAACCCAAAATATTCAATTTTATGTTTTTTGTAGGGGAGGGAGGAATAGATGTGGCCCATTTTCAATACCGTCCAAGATTTTGGCAACACAAACATCCGACCAAAATTTCAAACCGCTTGCTTCATTATTTCGGGAGTTATCGTGCGAACAGGCAGACATACGAGCAGACAGACATGGCTTATTCGAATCAGTGACCGAGCCTGATCATTTATATATGTATATACTTTGCCATACCTCCGGTGGCTCCTTTGAGGTGTTACATGATATCGGCGTAACAAAAACAATATTACCTATATCATCTTATGGGTATAGGGTATAAAAAGATAATTTTATTCTGGAAAATATTGCTAGTAATAAGTAGAACTAATGTCAAGTGAAATAAGCACAAAATGTTTATCTGGGAAGTTTATAGATTTTGAAGGCAATATAAAATAATTTCGTCCCGAGCTTCCCTAATCGCTTGCAGGAGCTCTTCAGGGTTGTTAAACTAGATCTTCCTTGTCATCCATTCCTAAATATTTTGCATTTTTGATGATATTCAGATCTAGGAAGTAGGGGGGGTCTTTCGATAACCTTGATTAATTGATCTCGGAACCAAACTTTTACCAGCCTTGCCTTATGAATAAGGGTATTATCTTGTTAAAATCTCGAAGGAGTTTCATGGAAAATGTCGGTAATTTTAGGCGTTACATAAGGCATAATATTTTGGGAGCCTGGGCGTTCTGAATACCCATAATTTCCACGAGGTCCATAGTTCCACACCGAGATAGGAAACACCATACCTTGAAACTTTTACTCTTGAGTGATACGTCTACAAAATGAATTCCTTCTTGCTCAAATGGTGGAAATAATACCTAAATCCATCTGGACCAACGATATTGATTTTTTTTTCGTAACCAAACCTATATTGGGGTTGAATATCTTGGTATGAAACTATTGAGCTTATGGATATCAGGGTTATTTGGAGCGCCCAAGCTTACAAAAATATTATTCCTAATTTAGTGCCTAAGCTTACCGACCTTTTCCCAGCAACTCCTTTAAAATTTTAATAAGATTATCGTCTCATTTAGGAAGCAAGGCTGTTAAGGGATTGGTTTAGGGATCAATTCACCAACTTTATGGAATGACCATACTCTCCAGATATAAATGTCGTCAAAATATTTGGGAATGCATGACAAGGAAGATTCACACCGGTACATGACAATTTAACAACACTCATGAGCTTCTGCAAGCGATTAGAGGAACTTGGGAAGAAATTAACTTAAATAACATTCAAAACCTATACAATTTTATCTCGGATCGACTTTTTGAGGTCATATCATTTAAGAAAAGTTTTCCTTAGGTATTACCAGCCACATTTTCCATACTAAAATTATCTGTTTATACCGTTATTTTGTGTTTTATTTCTTCTGGAACGATCCTAATGTCTTTCACGACCAGTGTTGCCAACTAGAAATTTAGAAAACAGCTAAATTTAGCCGGAAAACCGGCTATGTTTTTTTCAAAAATGGCTAAAAATCCGGCTAAATAAATTTCTGCCAGAAAAACGGCCAAAAAACCGGCTAAATCATACAAAATAATCGCATTACGAAAAAAATATAGTAAAATTGATTTAAATAATTTTATTTCTTTTCTGGAGTACTACCCGTAAGCTATGCTTTAGACAGATTTCATACACAGTAAGATTTTTCCAACTAGAATGCAGTAAATCGCAACTAGATGTGAGCTCCTATATTTTCTGGCTGCGAATCTAATGAAAAGTTTTTACTAGAACTCTAGCAATTTTTTCGATAGAAATCTAGTTAAATAAATTGATAAATAATAGGACAAAATAACTAAAATTCTACTGAACCAGTTAGCTGCATTTGTTTATTTATCTAGTGAAGTTTACTAGATTTCGTTAGATTTTAATAGATCATCTAGTTAATTTGATAGTCTAATCCAATTATTATCTAGTGAATTTTACTAGATTTAATTAGACTTGGATAATTTAGTTAATTTGATAGTTCAGTCCAATTTATTATCTAGTAAATTTTACTAGATTATGTTTGACTTAACTAGATATCCAGTTAAATAATTATATTTTATTCCATTCGTTTCAAAAACATCGTCTGAAAATTTATTGAAATGCAAACAAACCGCCTGTCCAAGGAAATAAGAAAAAAACCTAAACAAATACCCTTCTTGATTCTCATACCAGAACATGCAGAGGTAATTTTTATTATCGATTTTGACTACCTTACCTCTAATTCACAGATAGTATCTCAATAACTCAACAGCAGACTGGCAGCAACTGGCCAAATCGAATAGAAGAGAAAACTATTTTAAACTGTTTTCTACCAAAAATTAATAGTCTATCAGTAAAATTTACTGCATTTCTAGGAATATATCACCTATTTGCTGAAAAACTAGTAAAATTACACTGGATATCTATTTAGGTCTTGTTCGAGACTCGCTATTCAATCTATAGTTTAAAATAGTGGATAATAGTTCTACTTTTTCAGAATCGCTAGAATGATAGTGATTTTATGCACTAGAATCAGCCTAGTAAAATTTTACTGGGTTACAGAGTAGTTTTATTACATAACGCTCCAATCGCTGGCATCACAATCAAAATTTACTTTGTTCGGAGTCAGGTAGCACAACTAGTCAAAAAAGTAGTAAATAAGTACAATTTCTCGGTCAAGTCCATAATAAGTCCAATAATTACGTTCGAAATTGTGGAACTTAAAATGCGTAAAAGGAACGTCCAATGCGTAACTATGGGCAAGGGCAACCGCATTTATGTATGGATTTCTTACCACCAATAATTTTATATTTTGATTAAAATTTAACCATTTTATTCATTTTCGAATTTGAGCCCTCCAAATTTTATTTGATTTTCCATGGTTACGAAATTGATGTTCCATTGTTGATGTTCCGCAATTACGAATTTGATGCTCCAAAGATACGAAATTGATGTTCCAAAATTATGAGCTTGTGTAGGTTCTATGAATTGTCAGACGTTGTGCAAGTAGCTTGCTCAGTAAACTACAAAAATTAAATTTAAGTTATTATATATTTTGGGGGCAACTTACCCCCTTCTTCAGCAATTAGCTTTTGTGCCTCCGAAATATATACACACTTAAATTTAATTTTTGTAGTTTACATGGCAAGCTACTTGCACAAAGCTAGTGTTGAACACTACAAAGTTCCAACGATCAATAATATCAATATCTATGACTCGTGCTAAAAGGTGTTCACCCTTGTACTTAATCTGGCATGATTACGTTATTTGCGGTAAAGAATTGACACTTTGAAAAATGGAAACATGTTCGGGTACCCCCATGATCCAAGGCTTGCTCAGCAAAGAATTTTATTTAAGAAACTGTCCCATTTTGCAAATTATTCAGCATCTTGGTGGTTAGTAAATTACATGCTTAGACTAGGTACTAACATCGTCAGATTACGTGAAACACATTACCCTAAATTTATTAAAAAATTCAAGTCTCCGCGGCAAATTTTTCTCGGTGAACATAGTAGGTACTTACCCTAATACACGACAATAAGTGTATGTAGAATAATTTCACGGCGGTTAATTATTTTGGTAGTGAATATTGAAAAATTGATTCTAGTTTCAAAGTAAAAAAAAAAAAAAAAAACAAAAATCATAAAATAATTTAAGCCGAAAAAACGGCCAAAGAAAATCAATTCCGGCTAAAAATCCGGCCGGCCGGAATTATAAATTTCTTCCGGCTAAACAGCACGGTTTCCGGCTAAATTTGGCCGGAAAACGGCTAAATTGGCAACACTGTTCACGACTGTACCTACTGTTTTTAAGAATTGTCGTAGGTAATAGAGTTGCCATAGAAACCGCACCCAAAAAGTAAGTAACAGGAATTATGTAGGATCGAATGGGAGAAACTATCACCCTGAAAGATAATAATGAATGGTATACCTACAAATACGCCCGACATTTTTTCTTGCATTTCTGCTACTTTCCTTTTTGTTTTCGGCAAAATTTGTAGTTCATATAACGGCAAACAGTAGTTAGATATTTATTTTGAATATTCGGTGATGACCTCACTTATGAAGATTTTGATCTTCTATGGAAATTCGATGAGCTAGTATCACCCACCATTACATAATTTGGAAACAGCACGGGTTAAGTCGATACGCATTGAGCATTTAACTTCAATCATGAAATAAAACTCTTTTTGCATGAATCTCATTAAAATAAATATCATCCCCTTTCTAAATATAAAAATACCGGCGTACAGAGGGCTGCGCCCGCAATACGAGGGTTTTTTAGAATTTTAATGCATAGTAAATATTTTTTGTACATATATTTTATAAGCAATAAATAAGTATTGTGCACAACATTAATGAAATGCTTCCTGTAAATCTATTTTTGGATTGGTCTAAATAAACGCGTTCCAGAATGAAAGGCTAGCGCCTTTCATTCTCTTCCACCTTTAATTAGACCAATCCAAAAATAGATTTACTATTTACCCAGTTTGTATAAAAGTACTCCAAGGCAAATCTAAAGGCAACGATTTAAGATTTCTGATGGCCTTTGACCAAAAAGAAACTCAGGCAAACGTAAGGATGGCTTGGCTTTATATATGAACTGAATTATTAGCTGTAAATCTACTGTTACTGTATTTTAATCAAGGAAAAGCAACCTTATATAAAATGATTCCATTGTGTTCCCTGTCATAAGAGCCAACGCAAGCTTTCCTATGAGTATTGAACAAGTATACAGTTGCAGCTATTCAGGGACACCCTGTTAACTTGGTTCTACTAACTTCAAAAATTTTTGTGGCAAACACTATTACCATTCTATGCATTTCCACCAAATTTCATGTTCATTGTTTCATCAGGTTAAAAGATATACATTGAAGAAATGCTTAAGAGGCTTCCTTTGCATTGTGAAAGGCCCTTACTAAATACTTATTTGGCTATATTTCCGGTTTGGATACAGTTATTCGAATGAAAATTCGTAGACATATTTTATATGTAATTTTCTAAAAACCCTTAGCAGCACTTTCATATTTGGAAACCTAAGAGGGGCTAGACACGAACAAATTGAAATTTTACAAATTTACTGTTATTTACTTCTCCTTTGCAAAAGTCAACAGTCTTAATATTTAACGTATATAAGGCCCTACCGACCAATCTTTGTGCAAAGTTTCATATCAATCCCTATAACGGTTTAGAAAAACGGAGCTCGAAAAGGAAGTTTAACTTTAAACGCCAATAACTTTTTTACCGTTAATCGAAACTGAAAAATTTTAACCTATATGAGGTGTACTCGTTTAGATCTTTGATTTAAATACCCATACGTCAATCTCCGATAAAAACTAAAAAAGTCGACTTTTTTCAAACGTTCGGGACACCCTGTTGTCTTCTTCCTACCAACTTCTAAGGTATATGTGCCAAAGACTGTAACCATTCTACACTTTCCTACCAAATTTCATGACAATCGGTTGAGCCGTTCGCGAGTTATTTAGTGAACAGACGGACAGACGGACAGACGGACGGACGGACAGACGGACAGACGGACAGACGGACAGACGGACAGACGGACAGACGGACAGACGGACAGACGGACGGACGGACAAAATCGATTTCATAAGGGTTTTTTGAAAAAAATTTTCTAAAAAACCCTAAAAATGGAACGCGATTTCTTTGTCATTTATAAACTCGAAAACCACTCGACCGACTTTGATGAATTTTTGTTGTTTAATCCGCCTTACGCTGGAGAAGGTTTAAAGACTGGCGGTGAGTCGATATTCCGTCACAAAAAAGGATCCTGGCTACGGAAAGCTTCAACAAATCTAAATGTACCACTAATTGGAATTAATCCAGAGACTTGCTATAACTGCGAGTTCATACCAATATAGCTCTATGAGGAATGACATGAGAAAAAGTTTCGAGTCTATACTGTTTCTGACAGAAGCAACTCACATGTTACATACACGAGTCCCTATAAAAACTATCTTTAGTACTTTGGTACATTGGTACATTAGTACCTCTACCTAAACTCTGTCTACACTTGCGGAAAAACTCCTTCTAACACAAGTTACGGCCGCATAAAAATTACTAGGGGAGATTTTGGGCTTTCGGCGAATCGTCTGATGAATTTTCAAAGGTTTTAGGTTAGGATACAATGAAATTCTCCAAAAGTTCAGGCTTAGCAAGGGAAAAACTGGTTAGAGAGGGACAATAAAATAAGCATTCGTTTTGAGTCGGGAAAGTGTAACCCTTCTTGTCTACGAAAATTACATACGTATATACACATTTTTTTCTGAATTTCCTATTTTCTTGTTTTTTTTTTTTTTTGTGGTTCGATAAATCACTCTTGTCGGTTTGGGTCCTTAAATCTCATGAGGCCCCCGCCACGCGGTTCCTCATGCTCAGTTTTGTTTTGATACTCTTCAATACAGTTATCGAGGACTTCGAGGCAGGGACGTACCGAGCACACATTTGTTAGGGGGGTGAAAAGTAAAATTTGCCGACTACTTTTTTGAAAATTCGCCAATTATAATTAGAGGTACGGAAATTTCGTTTTTACGAAATAACGAGATGCGAATTTCGGCAAACATTGCTCATTTATGCGTATAAATGCGAAATGATCTAATTTGGACTTTTATATTTGTGTCCAAAAATGTCAATTATTGGAGATAATTTTTCATCTCAGATTTTTTTTCTGACGTTTTCCGTTAATAAGAATAGAGAAATTGGGTGCAGTTCTGAAACGCACCGGTCGCATATGTTCCCACAACATGTGGAATATGCAAACGAAAAGTTCCGGAGATCATTTCTTATTCGTAAAATCGCAGTTAGAAGATCAGAATGGACAACATGTTGTGGGAACATATGGGAACCGTACCCATTGTTAAATGCAGAGAATTCGCTGAATCATGAGCAAGATGGCTTGCCGAACACCGGAAAACCTCCTTAGTTGTAGGTTTGATGAATGAACTTTGATTTCTGCAATGCGTTTTTTTTCAGAGAGAGTTTTTCTCTTGGTTCGGCGGGCCCCGAAATCGCAATGAACTTTACATAAAGATAAAAGCGTAACGATATTAGCGGCATATGCCGCAGTTTCTAGTTTTGCCGTTACTGTAACTCCTTGAGGAGTAGTCTTGTCGACTAGTATCTACGTGTGTTGCCTGAATTCGTTGATGCAGTTGGCAGACGTTTTGTTGCGCAACGCGAGTCTTGAACAGTTGTTTAACTGTGAATAATACATACATCATTTCTATAGAGTTATAAAAAATTAAAATAACTACAAGTAAAATTTACAAAACTAGGTGTTTATGCGAATTTCAGCGAAATTTCTAATATCCAAAATTAGTTTATGTGAAATTCCTGTTTTTTATTTGCGAAATTTCCGTACCTCTAATCATGATATATTTTTGAGCGTTCAAACATCGAAAAATACAAAGACAAAAACACGAAATTTGATTCAACCAGTTAAGTTGTGACCCGCCATAACTTAATTTTGGACCATCGCTCCACAATTCGATGTAAATCCATTTTATCGACAATATCCTTTGCAGAAAACATTAGCAGCGAATTGGTGATTATTAGTCATAATTTACTAAATGATCGCTCACTCGAAGCTAAGGTCACTGGACATGTCAAAATAGGCTGAATAACCTTGTAAGCTTTCAGTCCTTAGTTTGAAAGCCTCTCTCGCTATCCTCCTAAAATTTTTACACTCGAAGCAATTATCAAGAAGAATTTGAATTTCAGCATGAATGCATTCCTGTCGGCCGAAATTTGAAATATGTCTTGAAATGGTTGGAGCAGTTTAGCTGTTTTTTACAATTCTTCTGTGGACTTCCAGATAAAAACGTCAAGAAGGATTTTGGACTCTTTTCGGTAAAATGTTGCAAAGTCTAATTCGGCTGTAGTTTGAGATGATTCGTCTCCATTTTTTCGGAGCACGACGAGTTCGGTGTTGTTTTTTGTAGCCAGAGTCAGGGTCAATATCTATTTTTTTTACGAAAATCATGGAGCCTTGAACTAGCGCATTGATTTCGCTGTCGTTGTTAATGTCTTTAACCCTGCATGACCAATGTTAGTCGCTTCGACTACCATTGATATTTAATTTAGTTGTTGCTTTTTGCTCTTCCACTCAATAGTTGTGTCCTTCCAGATCCTAGGAGGTGAATCAGTTAAGTATCGATATCATCAACAATATACCTATTTACAGCTTTAGTAACGAGGTGTGTATCGTTAAACCAAAGTACTGCAGGTCGAAACGACCAAATTTTGTACTGTGCACCTTATTTTGTTACAGTGATAAGGTCAAATGCCTTTAATAAGTAGGCAGTTAGTTTTCTTTAAAATAAAATAAAACATAAAACACTGATACTTTTTGGTCTAACATTTAGTAAAAATAATGATAGTATTTCTAGTTAGAACCGCTTTTAGTATATTTGATGCATCCCTAGGCTCAAAAAACGAGTTTTAATATAGTGTTAGTCGAATTGACTAACATTGGTTACAATGTAGAAAGAATAACGTTGGTTATCTAGGGTTAAAAGACTTTATTGTACTGCGAATGAGTTTCACTTCCAAATTTTCAGTCAAATTTTTCAATTTAAACATGAGTTTTATGTTTTCATGCCGAATACCTCTGTTAATAAGGTACTTACACTCTTTTAGTATTGTAACTTTCAAATGTTTATATCCTTAAGCATCGACAGGTATTCTTTTGTAAATTTATTAATGCCGAAAATCGCAATCCTACATATTCCCACTGAGGTCAAATTTGCCGACTCCGGATGAAAATTGAAAATGTTAGGGGGGTGAGACACCCCCCCATACCCCCCCTTAGCTACGTCCCTGCTTCGAGGTAACGGTATTAATATCGAATTTGTTTGGACACGATGCTTACTGTGGCAGCTCAGCGCCAGTAAGAATCATATCCAAAAACCAAGATGAGATAACAAAGTGACTTTGGCTGCTAGATCTTTAGTGGGAAAATAGTGTAATTATAAATGAACACTTCACTGGAATTAATACCCAGAAGTATTTCAATCCAAAGATCTATTAAGCACAAAATATATCATTAACATTTGCAAGTCGCAATTATTGCTATTCGTTGGGTATCTCACGGGATCACCGATGAGTGATTATTTAATTTTTAATTAAATTATTTAATGATATATCTTTTTAGCAGTATTCCACTTAACTAAAACGAATTGATCAAATCAACGAACAAAAATTAAATCGAATTACCCACCTTTCACATTTTCATAAGATGAAAACCTATCGATATAATGAAACAACAATTAACATACTCTTCAGGAGTTACATATGACTATGAGGTCGCTTCTTTTAAACAACAGTTTAAATCCCGACAAGGAAGGCTTTTTCAGAAGAGGCCATCCCTGACTATACGCTAGGGCATCCTACATAGTATATTCCCTATAAATGTATATGAATATGTTTGGTAAATGTTTAAACGTGAAATTGACAAGCGAGATATATTTCAAAAGATACACCCCAAAAGCATAAATACAAATACGTACACAGGACTCATGTCACACATATGCCGCAATTTGTGTCCGTATCATACACATATAGCACTCCTCATCTCCAGCATCCAGCCATATATGAAAACTTGCCTTTTGGGGAAATAATGTTTAATTGAGAGCCTTGCAGGCTAATAATTCAGGTTTCAGTTATCAGTGACAGATTGACAGTATCTATTGTGTTCTGATATTTATGGACATATGCGGGGAATATCGATATGCGAACCAACGATCGAGGTACAATGAACTGCGAATGTGAAATAATAGTAGAGTAGAGGTGTACATTGGCGGAATAAACGTTTCCAGTGAAATTTATCCATATTTTAGAGTGTTAGGATGATGACCAAAAATATATGGACAATAATAGTTGAGAATAGGATAAATTTGCATTTATTGGCTAACCTGTCAGATGTGATGTGGTACTGTAGATATTTATTGGGTATGATAATGTGCTTTTAAATTTTAATGCAAAGTATTAAATTTACAAAATGTCTGACATTTATTCATTAAATTCAATTATACACATCATGTAGATATACTTAAGAGGCTTACATATGGAAACGTTTCTCTTCACATTCAGGTGGATGAAAGCATAGGTACAAATGCCAGCGGTCATACAAATAGAAAACTCTATTGGATCTCTAGGACATTTCGTATACTCTAAATGAATTCCGGTTGAGGATTATATGAGCAGAAAAATTCCAAATAGAAAATATTTAATATTTTTTATTTATGATTAAATTTCGATGAAGGCCGTTAAAGAAACCCAAGAAAAAACGCAATAAATTAAATTTATACAGCTTGGACTTTGAAATGTTCATTGAGCTAGCTGTCACCGGCGCGGTGGACCGTCTTCACCACCATTATCTCGGACTTTCTAAAAAAAAAGAGAGATTCAGGTTTTGTCCATTTACGAACAAATACAGGGGTTCTTAAACTTGATATTTTTTGTATTTTTATATATATCCGAACGCTAGGACTTTATTATCAAAAAATGTTGCAGTTCTTCTTCGGAATTCGGACGATAGATTCCCGAATTATTGAAAATTTTCGATTCAAAAACGTTCAAGAACCTGGAAATTTCAGCGTAATTGTTTTTCAAGTGTGATCAGACAGATCGGTTCATAAGAGTAGGCTGGAGCCTATGGGGTGATTATTTTGATTGAAATATTTACAGAGCTTCGAACATTTAAAAAAAAAATATGGCAGAATTACAAGAGGAATTATTTTGTTTTTATGCTTCAGTAATGGTTGGTTTGAAGATTTCAACTTCTCATTTACATTTACATAATTTACAAAATGTAACAATACTGATTAATTAGCTTTTTAATAAATTTTGTTTAAGTTTAAAGTGGGGCGAAAGGAGGACCGGTCCCGGGCGCCGAAAACACGAACCGAAATATTGTACAAAGTTCCCGTTCTAAACAGTTTCTTCATATTTTTTTTAAAAGAATTATGTAGGTACCTACATGTAATAATTTGTTTTTATTCTGAATATAATGTCATTAAACTATAATAAAAAGGTATCAAGTTACATCAATACTCGTAATCTCTTTCGTGATTGTCGGACAATAAAGTTAGTTTATACTTTAACGCGGTTGACGGAGTTTTTCTATGCTTTCGTAAATCCAGCGTTTTGGAGTCACATCACGCCCCTGGGCGCATCGCATCGGGACTAACGGTCGTTAACTTCTGAAGAATACGTATGCATCCATTAGAGCAGGCATGTCAAACTCGCGAGCCGCATGCGACCCTAATTGCAGTTTTGTGCAACCC
This sequence comes from Microchrysa polita, assembly GCA_949715475.1. Classification (NCBI taxonomy): domain Eukaryota; kingdom Metazoa; phylum Arthropoda; class Insecta; order Diptera; family Stratiomyidae; genus Microchrysa; species Microchrysa polita. Next base: position 122,647,738 of record OX454415.1, on the reverse strand, counting down.
GCGGCCAGGTCGCACAAACATAATATGTATCAGCAAATTGTGTAAAAATAAAAAAAAAGCTAATGTTTGCAAAAAAAATGTTGATCTAAAGTGTAAGAAATTTAATTATACTCGTCAAGAAATTGGAGGATTACGCAAGCTTAAATTATGTATTTTTGAAATACTCCTCTCTGTTTTACGAACAAGTTGGTAGCGGTTATTTAAAGTACGTTTGTGCAGAAATCGTGAAATTGTTCTTTCTCGAAATTTAGTTAAGAAGAAGTATTTGGCTTTGCCTGATAGCTATTTGCCACAGTTGCATTATAATAAGTGTTCGCATTTTTCATTTTTTTTGACAAGAACATCTCAGAATGAGAATTATGTGAAACAAAGGCCAAACTTTAAAGACCCAGAAATGCTGTATTTGGTGAAGAGATAGCCTGAATATGAACTTTCGTAAACTTTCTAGATTTGATTACCTTTCAGCTTATTAAGCTTTATTGCATGCGTTTCTTTCACACCACATTACAAACAAATTTTCGTCTATTCTCATTTTTCTAGCCACCTATTGCCCGAACTTAACCTTCTTCCGGGCGCGCGGGCGGAAATTTACCGCCCTGATCATACAAACATGCATAACGGTTCCCCCGTTTGCCGGAATGGGATGGGTGGGGTATGTATTCTTAAGTCATACTGTTATATATACGATATAATAAAATTTTGGGTAAACTTTAGCCTCCATACCCTCCCAGTAGTCATCAAACGTACGCGGACGGAATATTTTAGTAGATAGTTGTGTTCAAAGTGTGTGTGCTTGTAATATCACTGATGTGACGTGTAGGCCTGTTCGATTATTTTCGTTTCGATTATACGATTAATCAATTATTAAAATATTCGAAAAATTATCGAGAAATAATCGAAAAATAATCGAAAATACGATTAATAGAAAATACGATTAATCGAAAATACAATTAATCGAAAATACAATTATTAGAAAAACATGAGTTTCGCTTGGCGGAAGATCTCTGTCTGGCAGCAGACCGAAATTAAAACTCACGTCTTGCCAAACGAACTTAAGGCAATCGAAAGATGTCTTCCTATTAACGATTCCGTCATTTTCCCCCAGCATCCAGCTGCATATTCTTAAAGTGGCTGTTTCGCTGCTTGGCGGGTATGACGTTTGGCAGTAGACGGAAATGACAATTTGCATGTCGCCGAACGAAATTGGTGGCAAATGACAGGTTTCGACTCCCTATTGACGTTTCCGAAGTAATTTCTCCTTAGTCACCCCCGTTCTCCCGCTGCAATCCCCAACGTGGTTGTTTCACTGCTTGGCGGGTGACGTCTGGCAGTAGGCTAAGCTGACCAGACGTACAGCATTTTGCTGTACAGTACAGCATTTCGACCTGTGGTACAGCATTGGGAAATGTACAGCAAAGTGTACAGCATTCGCTATGCCACACAGCGACTCATTACAGAATCTGCCTGCTGTTAACCTTCCGGCGGGCGCAATACTAATCCTAACACGATCGGGCGCAATGCATCTGACAGATTAATGGCAGAAAAAAGGACGAAACTAAGTTTCTGTATATTTTAGACTCTTATTTATTGTTGAATCGTCTGCTTAAAAAATGTGAGCATATTTTACTAAAAACACACTATTGAACGATTTGGTGAGCCTAAAAGTCAACACAATGTTATTCCGCAATGTGAAGAGTATAACAAGTGGAAATTTTCATAGAAAAGGAGAAAATAACACAATTGGGCGCAATACATCTGAGAGATTATTTCATCCCCTCCCACCCCTCAGACAGAAATAGAAACTGAAAACTGTTTTGGGTAGTTGATCGATAAAGATTAAGCTACTGTGAGTTTCAGATCTCTCCCTTTTCATATCGCTGATTGGAGCAACAAAAACTGGTCACTTAATCTGTCAGATGCATTGCGCCCGCCCGAAGGTTAAGGTGTAAAGGTTGACTCCTGTAAAGGTTGACTCCGGTACCCTGTACGATATTTAGCGAAAGCATCGCAATTTTATGTTTGGCAATCGTTCATTCTCGATATCTCGGGAACCCTTCTCGATCCTTCTAAAATCCGGCACACTTGTAGAGCGATCACATTTGCTCCAAATGACACGGTCCAACCTATCCGCGTTCGGAGGTTACGGCTGCCCAAATCGCAATTTTGAGTTTTCTAATCGAAAATTTTCCACATCCTATAGATATTTTAAATCTGGCAGATTTGTAGAGCACCGCACTGTCGATTTTTGGTGAGCATTTAAAAGGATCAAAAGTGGCAAACGTCGAAAGATGCGATTTTAATTTATTTTTCCTACCACAAAACAGTGGCTGAGCCACTATACTCCATCCCTATCCCTATCATCCTATAGGTAAAAGCATACTAAAGAAAGGACTCTGCCAGGGGTTTTAAGATGCTTGTATTTGTAAAGTTTTGTTTTTCCACAATATGCCATTAACGCTTAACCATGAAGAATTGCATACTCTCTTCCAGAAATATCGCAACCAGGATAAGCAACCCTTCCACTGCATTGGAGGTTCTCCTCAGACTCCACTCAATAGCTACATTGAAAATGTACCAGGAAAGCTTCCATTTTATGTGTATTATCTTATTTTGAGTACTGTTCCCTGCTATGTATAGCTTTTCGTGTTAAAACATTCGTTTGTGCTTCAAATTCTGTCAATTTTTTTTCCAAGGAGAACCAGTGCCGTAGATAGCCTTTCAGAGGAGGAGGCGATCAGTGGTCAGGATATTTGTTTTTTCAGAACAGGGGAAAAGCATTAAAATGAAAAAAAAAACGATTTAAGGTATAGTAATCACCATATTGTTTCTATGCTTTTCTACCGAATACAAATGTCCTTTGAGCTCTGCTGACGAGATCGATAAATGGGCCGGGTCTTCAAGTTTTTGAAATTGTTTCAATTCTGCTTGTTTAGGTAAAATTCCGAAAATAATAGGTTTGGCAATGTAACGCAAATATTGTACATCAAACAACGTGGTACTGGAGATCATGTTTCATAATCCCCACCTTAATGTTGGTATACCTACTAAATCGAAGTTGGACTAGAGGCTCCTGAATGATTCGCGGGAGCTTTATCCCGTCAGGCGCTAAAGTATCTTAGGAAGAACTGAGAAGAATCGTCTAAAATTATCAGTATGCAGAATACGCTCTAAACTTTGAAATTCCGATCCTGGAAGGTTGTGGGTGAACTCAAAATATTGAAGGTTCGTTTGCAATACTAAGCGCAAATGTTAAGAATCGTTCCCGCACTAGAGTTGGATGCGGTAAAAATGACCCTCAGTGAGTGGTTCGTCTGCAGCATACAAAAATGTTCTACAGAACGAGATAGGACGTAAAATAAAATGGTTCTGATTTTATTTGGGAAAATGTTTACATAACTTCATTCCTGATGGCATGATGCAGTATTGGTCCAGCAAGTTGGTATCAACATGAACATATGCCGTAATGCCGCGCAATGGGAACCCTATTGTATTACATACTAGATTATCTCATAATACTGATTATCGCTATAATGTTAAGTTACCTTAGTAAATTCCAGCTGATCTGTTCTTGTGGCAGTCGCACTTTCAACTGTAACATGCCTTCTCAAGGTGCTACACATATTTCCCTCGTTAGATATTATGCATTTCCTGAAAACCGAATTCCGCAAGCATTGGGTCTTCTGGAGTCTGGTTAGCTTACAGTAGGCGGAAATGACAATTTTCATGTCGCCAAACGAAATTGGTGGCAAATGAAAGGTCTCGACACCCTATTGACGATTCCGAAGTCATTTCTCCCTAGTCACTCCCGTTCTTGCGCTGCAGATCCTCAAAGTGGTTGTTTAGCTGCTTGGCGGGTGACGTCTGGCAGTAGACGGAAATGACAATTTTCTTGTCGCCGAACGTAATTGGTGGCAAATGAAAGGTCTCGACTCCCTATTGAAGATTCCGAAGTCATTTCTCCCTAGTCACTCCCGTTCTCGCGCTGCAGCTCCACAAAGCGGCTGTTTCGCTGCTTGCGGGAAATGTCTGGCAGTAGACGGAAATTAAAATTTTCACGTCAATAGACGTCACCCGCCATGCACCGAAACAGCCACTTTGCGGAGCTGCAGCGGTAGAACGGGGATGACTAGCGAAAAATGATTTCAGGATTGTTAATAGAGAGTCGAGACCATTCATTTGCCACCATTTTCGTTCGGCGATATGAAAATTGTCATTTCCGTCTACTGCCAGACGTCACCCGCCAAGCAGCGAAACAACCACTTTGTAGAGCTGCAGCGCGAGAAAGGGAGTGACTAGGGAGAAAAAAACTTCGGAATCGTCAATAGGGATTCAAGACCTTTCATTTGCCACCAATTTCGTTCGGTGAGACAAAGATTTTCATTTCTGTCTACTGCGAGACATTTCCCGCAAGCAGCGAAACAGCCACTTTGTGTAGCTGCAGCGGGAGAACGCGGGTGACTAGCGAAAAATGACTTCGGCATCGTCAATAGAGAGTCGGGACCATTCATTTACCACCAATTTCGTTCGGGGACATGACAATTTTAATTTCCGTCTACTGCCAGACGTCACCCGCCAAGCAGCGAAACAGCCACTTTTTGGAGTTGCAGCGGGAGATGGCGTTGACTAGGGAAAATGAAACGAAATCTTCCGCCAAGCAGCGAAAAACGTGTTTTTCGATTAATCGTATTTTCGATTAATCGTATTTTCGATTTATTTGTAGTTTCGATTAATCGTATTTTCGACTAATCGTAGTTTCGATTAATCGTATTTTAGATTTATCGTATTTTCGATTAATCGTATTTTCGATTGTTTGTAGTTTCGAATAATCGTATTATCGATTAATCGATAATTTTTTTCGATCAATCGTATCATCGATTAATCGATAATTTAATAATCGATTATAATCGATTATTTTCAATAATCGAACAGGCCTAGTGACGTGCAATGCAAATCAATTGTAAAAATTCGTTGCAAGTGGATCTAGAAACACCGAGTTGGTGTGCTCCGTGTCGACTTGACGTGGTTGGACTTTCGGCGACACTATTACGCACAGCTGCTGGTTTCACATCACAAACAGATCCACTTTCATTGATTTTTTTAATGAATCTTCGCACAGTTGCTTCATTTAGGCCATTATGAATACCCCAAGCTGATCGCAGTTTGCGAACTGTGGCCGCGAAACTTTCACTATTTTCATAAAAAATTTCAACAATAAGAATGCGTCATATTGTCAACGATCGAACGGCCATTTATGTATGAGTTTCACATTTGAAACCTAACAATAGCGCAAAATGCAAATCCGCCACTCTACTTGGAACACCCTTTATTATTACAAGTAAGCTGGAAATAGTGTCTTTTCCTTATAAATATGTTTGGCCCGCCATCGCTTTGCAAAATATCAGTGTGTCTCGCGTTAAAATTAAGTTGAACACACCTGCATTAGAGGCTGCTGCTTTTGAAAGTAGTACGTTGTGGTAGCGGATACGTTTCTTGCGACCGACTCAGGTTTTTCATTTTCAGGAATCAAACTATGTATCTCGCTGGAGCAACGGTTTAAGTAATAACGATAAAGTAGTGATAGACAACCAACATTATGTCTATGCAAGAGAATCAATATTAGCAGTTATTGTGCTATCACCCAGGGCCGGCCCTAGGGGTGGGCGAACTGGGCCGTCGCCCAGGGCCACCACATTTAAGGGGCCACAACTCTAAAGTAACCTTTACTTTCAAGGGGCCACCACTCGGAAAGGGGATCTCTCAAAACGGACCCCTACCCTACACCCGTTCGAAATATGTACTCGAACTAAATTAAAGTTAATATAAAGTGAAATAACGATGATGTCATTTTATTGATAAGAAATCTGTCATAATATTTCATTTTTTTTTCATTGGGATCAGTGGCGGCCCGTCTCAGTGGGCCAGGTGGGCCCGGCCCACCCAATCATTCTAGTTGGAATATAAGAAATTTTATTATTTCATTTTTTAAATAACTAGTTTCCATCGTTACCAATAATTTTGTATATAGAAGGTTTAATGCACACATTGTTTCAAACAATTATCCAATATAAAAATATACATCTACATATGTACTTATATAAAGTCTTTTTAGTTCCAAAATTGCTTGAACACTTTCCACGCATAATCAATTGGCCAATCACTTTAATTCTATTCTACAACCTAATCTCATTGGATTGCATCCCAGCTACACACATATTTGCAAACCGATTTCCAATCCAAATATCTTGTCACAATGTTGATACTGCTTTCAAACTTTTGGGCACTAGCTGATAGTGCATGACCGCTTGCATCGAATTTGTCGGATGCAAGTGATAATTTGTACAGAAAAATTTCGTGCGATATCAGCACAAGATGATTCGCGTTCGTATGGTTAAGGGGCCGGCCCGTGAGAGTAATCATTTAAAACATGCGATAAAATGTATTGGGATGCAAGTGTTATGCGGCACAATTTGTGGCTTGTAAGAATGCAATTTTTTTAAGCTAGTGCGTGGAAATGATAATAGAATGTGATGTACCAACCAAAACAGACATTCATGCATACGTGTATGTATATCATTAGGGACAAATCGATTTAGGAATGAAAATGTAAGATAATGATATTTGGAGTTTCCTAATACTCATATGATGAATAGCCAAGAAAATATCGTAAAATTCATCGGAGGATAAATAAAAAAATGTGATTTTTATTCAATTATACAGTCCATTATTATTTAAGACATATTTTCCGAATTGTGTGTAATATATACAAGAATGAAAGAGGAAGAGTCCGAGGAAATTTTCAAATGTCGCTGAAAATGATATAGAGCGTCGATTATCGGAACTAATGTAGACAAGGGGTGGTTCGGATAATCGAAAGTTCGGTTAATCGATAGAAAAATTGTAGGATAGCCTAAAAGTTAATATAAGCGACAACCAGGATAAATGACAAATGACTAGGACTGAACAAAAACAAAAAATTCTAAGCAACTGAGTGCTGCTGATGAAAGGTTGTTTCCTTCAGACACTTGATTTTTTCACTTGATTTTATACATTTCATATGAAAAACGCCGAGTCCCCGGTTCGGTTAATCGACGTTCGGATAACCGACGCTCTACAATTTTGATTTCATTATAATTTATCTTGGTGCAGGTAATAAAAATTAAATATGCAGATGGATTGCTAAAGGCTTTTAATTAATGTTAGAAAAATGTGGAACCATACAAAATATAGCAAGATTATGTTCCTCTTCGACGAAATAACTTCTTTTTAATTTCAAGTGAATCGCGGTTTTGGATATTTTGACTGTTTTTTATGTGTGTCAAATATCGGTACAATTGATTTCGTTCAACTTGCTTGTTATAATTACGTTTCTTTTTACTATTGTTAGTTTTTTTTTTAAATAATATCAATATATTTTAGTGTAATTAGCTACATGAGCGAACTAAAAATAAACTAAAATATATTCTTCTTCTCCACAAATAAATTCATTTTTATCTACATCAAGATTGAAAATAGTAAAAAGAAACGTATAACCAGCAAATTGAACGAAATTGGTTTTACTAATATTGAACATCCATAAAAAACGTAAAACCATCGAATACCGCGATTCATTTGAATTTAAAACAATTTTTTATTTCATTTAAAACAAAAATAACTAATGCCTATTATCCAGAATCGTACAAAATGGATATTTGTGCATAAAACTGGGATTAATACAAAGTTGGTGGCCCACCCTGTACCGTACGCCACGAGCCGCCACTGATTGGGATAAGACATCCATCCCTCTTTCTTTTTTTAAAAACAAATTACAATATCTGCTCTCCAACGTCACCATTGCTCTTTAATGTTTTTTTAAAAATACCAGTGGCCAGTGTATGGTATGAAAGAAGTTTGATTTTTAGAACTTATCAAAAAAATTTACCAATATCCAAGCTCGAGAAGGTACAGGATTAGATTATACCATTATAATAGGCGCCACCCGGCAGTGGTCATACCAGAGGCCACTAGTCCACGGATTGGTAAAATAAGGAAAGAAAGAAGAAAAATAAACCTAAATAAAAATTTCGAATTACGGTGTTTGAATTTATGCTCTCTTAACAGACCACGTCGAAAGCTGAGCATTGCTGCTATACAAAAATCTTAAAATCGAGATTAGTGACTGGAAATCTCATACTTTTTCTTTAGAAGACGTGACAGCTTCAGGTCACAAGAAGTTTGAATTGGTGTTTACCATGAATAACTTAACCGCACCAACGTTACCGATGCCAGACAAAATTAATGCGTCTAGTGTAGTGCTTCCCAAATAGGGTTGAGTAGTACACTAGGATTCCGCAACGACTTCTCAAAAATTGGAAATGAGTAGTGTTGAAATTACTTTTGATTAAAAAATTCAAGGAATGCATACAAAAATTCCACAAAATGTTGGCATTTTAAAATTCTAAAGTTTAGGCCGCCAAGTTAAGGACTCCGATGACTGGCAATAATTAACATAACTGACGCAAAGTTATGAAACTCACAGAAATCGTCAGATGGATGATATTTTGAATGTTAGGCGAATAAAAAGCAGTTATACAGTTGACAAAAATGCAGATGCAAAATGTCAGTTTTGTTATCAATTTCAAGAAATGGTTGCAAACATTTTCATTAAGATACGCGTACTCCAGAAATAAATAAATAAAAATTTGCCTGAATGCTAAAAACATGATCATGTGAAAAGATCGAAATTCCGCAGGCTCTGAAGTGAGAAACACCTATCAGCAGCTCCCAATAGTTGCGTTAAACGCTAGAAAGTTCTTATGAAGCACTCAACAGTCGCATAATTTTTAATCATGGAAACCTCTGATTTAGCGTAAGCGGAAAACATCCAACCAATCAAAATCAGATACTTTTTGTTTGTGGATTAGTAAGGGGAAAGGGGGCCACCTTAGTCGATTTGGCCCAGGGCCACCAGAGTGCTAAGGCCGGCCCTGCTATCACCAATAAGTTCGAAGGCTCTGCGTTGGAGCTAATGCGGTGCGTCCGCGTCCGGCGTCTGTCATCTGGTGAATAATATTTGACGCAACGATTTAGGAAGCCTAGATACCTACTTCATGCCATTATTGGCGATGGAAAAGATTTCAGTTTGCTCCATATGTTGATCCTTAAAATGTCCATCAATAAATACAAAATTTGAGGCCGATGGGGTGTTTAATATATTGGAAATAAGGCAGTATTGAGTTTTAGCAGCATTAAAAGTTACTTTATTACGGTTACCCCAATCGATGATTTTAGAAATGTCATAATTTGTAGATGAAAACATATGGTTTCAAACTGATGGCTGTAGGGTTTCCACGTGACTTGCTGGGTCAAACGAGTATGTGAAATCCACCGTGCTGTCATCAGCAATACTGTGGATTGGGTTTTGTGTAATCTGCAATAGATCGTTAGTGAACAAAATGAATAACATTGGTGATATCAACGTTCCCTGAGGGACTCCAGCATTAATGTTATGGCAGGAAGATTTAATACCATCTAAGACAACGTGACGGTTGAAAAGGAAACTCGCAATCGACTTAATTAAGTTAACATCAATACGAAATGCGTGAAGCTTTGATAGAAGGGCTGTGTGCGGTGCTCTATCAAAATCCTTTGAGACATCTAGAGCCACAATTTTTAGGTGCAAACGTAATTTTTTTTTTTCTTTTGATATTTTTGAACACGTAAAGTTTCTCCCATCTACTTTGAAAAAGCTTCATTTTGGAGCAACGGGTATAGACGGCGGATGGGTGGGTGTGCTTTTAAAGGCTTACAGAGCAGGAGCTGGTTCTAATGGAATACATCGGTATCTGGGGTTAGTTATAATGATGTTAATAACTTATTAGTTGTTACTTGGGGTTTTTGCGCAAATAGTCATGCGGGACACCCTGCACAGAAGCATCATACATAATTATTGATAATGCAAAACAATTCGTTTGTCACTTTGTTTTTTTATTATTTTGAATTGCCATTTCACCGCTCCAAACCGATGCTCCGACCAAGAAATTATTGCATTTCACTCTGTGATAAAAATTAAAGAACAGTAAAAAAGGGTAAAATGAAAATCATTAGAGATGAACAAATGAAATCCGTCCGTTTTCGACACAAAATATTTGTATTAACCCTGCTGCGCACATTTTCACATAAGTGATGTGCAACTAGGGGGCTTCGCCCCCTGCTCGCTTCGCTCGCCAACACCCGGGGCCGAGGCTAATTTCGGGCGCGGCCGAAATTTGGATACCCTTCGCTTGGGCTAAGAATTTTTTCGGGCGTACCTATGGCTTGTATTTAATCCCCCTCCTCATCAGTGCCGGATTAAGCCAGCGCAGGGCCCGTGGCAAATGTTGAACGCGGGGCCCTTGGGATTTCGATTAACCAAACTAAAAAAGGAATCCTAAAATTAATATTTCGGGTTCAGAGTCATTTCTCAAGGGATTTTTCCTCTCTCTTTAAAAAAAAAGAAATACTTTTGGCGTATCTACTTTTTCGCTTACCCAGTGTTTTATGGTGTCAACCATTTTTCATATATCAATCTCACAAGTTCAGTTTGTTAAAAGCGCATGACTCCATCTAGTGCAGTCAAAATATCCCAATTCAGGCCTCCAAATAGAAAAAAATAGAGTAAGGCTAATTTTTGTTGTTTTTGAATCAGTGGGTTCCCAGGAATCTACAACTAATTTTGCTAAAAAAAAATTTGATCGGAAAGGTCCCAAAAAGGACAAAAAAGGATACTCTTTAATCCTTGACCGGAGGTCGGCATGCGGGGTATCAGATCAAAGGGGACGTCGAGTACGTTACATATCCGGTGTTTGTTTCCTGTTTCAAGGACCCTGAAAGGAATAAATCGAGCTTAAATGGAAAATTTTCGAGTTTCCCGTGTATCTTTCCAAAGCCATAACTACGAGAATAATTCAATTTGTGCCTACTTTTATCACTTTTCAGAAGCTATAATAGATGGAGATTCTACCATTAAATTTGCTAAGAAAAACATTGATCGGAAAGCTCTGAAAAAGGACATAAAAGGACACTAATTTCACACCTTGATGAACGTGGGCACGTGGGGTGTCATATCAAAGAGGACGTCGAGTGCATTGCATATCCGGTGCTTGTTTCCTGTCTCAAGGACACTAAATGGAATAAGTCGGGCTTAAATGGAAAATTATGGCTTTAGAAAGATACAGACACGGGAAACACACAAATTTTTAAGTTGAGCCCAATTTTCTCCTTTGAGGGTCCTTGAAACAAGTAACAAATGCCGGATGTGGAATGTACTTGACATCCTCTTTGATATGACACCCCACATGCCCACGGTCGACTAAGGTGAGCAATTAGTGTCCTTTGATGTCCTTTTTCAGAGCTTTCCGATCAACTTTTTTCATAGCAAATTTAATGGTAGAATCTTCAGCTATTATAGATTCTGGAAGGTGCTAAAAGTAGTGACAACTTGAATGATTCTCGTAGTTATGGCTTTGGAAAGATACACGGGAAACGCGAAAATTTTCCATTTAAGCTCGATTTATTCCGTTGAGGGTCCTTGAAACAGGAAAAAAACACCGGATATGTAATGTAATCGATGTCCCCTTTGATATGATACCCCGCATGGCCACCTCCGGTCAAGGATTAAAGAGTATCCTTTTTTGTCCTTTTTGGGACCTTTCCGATCAAAATTTTTTTTAGCAAAATCAGTTCTAGATTCCTGGGAGCCCACTGATTCAAAAACAACAAAAATTAGCCTTACTCTCTTTTTTTCTATTTGAAATGCTAATATGACTGCACTAATCGGCTAGCAGCGAGCAAATAGCAGTACAGCCTTGAAATACAAATGACGAATGTGCATTGTGCAATAAAGGAATTGCTATTGTGATATTGATACGTGATACGCGATGTTTCGTAAGCTGTTAGGCTCGTGATTCTGTGAACTCTCTGGAGATATTTACCATGTGTTTATTTTCATTAAAACGAAACTTAAAAAAAAATCAATATAAAATTAACAAGCTTATTATCTTCCATAATTGATTTTTTGCGGGTAAAATTACCAATTTCGTGCTAAAATCACAAGTTAAAACATTCTCAAAAATGAAAAATTTTCGCCGAAATTCGCATATACAGTATAACCCCTATAATTACAACCTCCGGTAATTGCAATACTCGATATTTGCAACTATAAATTTATTCTCATTGCAGACTCTAAATATGCAACGCTAATTGCAATTTTAGAGTCGATATATTTGTAAAGAAAATGTTTCCCATTGTAGACTCTAAATTTGCAACGATTGTTGCGATTTTAGAGTCATTCTTTAATTTTAAGATGGAAATAGAAAAGTATTTTTATTATTAGTTGAAAGAAACGAGTTTGCCTAGCGGAACCCTTTAGTTTAAATTAGGCTTCCTCACAGTGTTGTCTGTTAAACAAAATGTCTGCTAAAATACACAAGTTCCTTTTACTGAAACAAAAAGCGGAAATTGTAAAAAGGAACTGGAAAGGGAGTCATCATTTGCACCGTTGTCTTCGAAATATGAAGTGGTTAAATCGACAATTAGTCAAATTAGGAAAAACGAGGCTAAATTTAAGACAGCGGAGGCTCTCTCTGATAAGAAAATCCACGCGCCAATGCGAATTCCCAAAAATGGAGGCTGCGTTATATAAGTGGTTTCTGCAACGACGATAAAAAATTATACCGATTCGAGTATCAGCTGAATTCTTAAAAGAAAAAGCCAAACATCTCCATAGCAAAATTCAGGAAACTTCAACCGGATTTAATGCAAGCAATAGTTGGCTGTTAATTTTTTTTTTGGCTCAGGTTCGTAAATACCTAATCAAACAAGGACTTCCAACAAAAGTGCTATTTTTGTTGTTGTTTTTCTGTTAAAAAAAAAAACGACCCGAAAATTGCAAAATTTCGAAAATTGCAACTACTCTGTGCATTAATTAGTTGCAATTATCGAGGTTATACTGTATTTCGTAAAATCGAAAATTCCGTACCTCTAATGACAATGTGTTAGAAACGCCGATCGGTATTACTGAAAGCCAAATACATATTGCCAAGACGCACTAAGCCAGATGTACGACGCACAGTAGCTCAGATTCACATTCTAGCGGGGCAAAAATCAAAGGAGTAAGTATGCGATTACTGAAGATTTTTATGGGCAATACATTTGCACATATCAATTATATTCCTCATGTACAGTGGCGTACCTCTCAAAGCATTATGACAAACGGGGCAAAATTATCTGTTTTGAAAATTATTCAAAATTCATTCACAAAAATGTTTTTTAAGATTTCAAGAAGGTAAGTTGGCAAGATTTTTTCATGTTAATTAGTAATGGCGAAATTATATTTATTCGACAAAGAAGAATTTATTTTAAAATTTCCTTTTTGGACAACCTCTGAAAATTAAAAAAATCGACATTTTCCGAAAATGATAAAATATGGGAAAATATTTCATTTGTTGTTGCCTATAGCTTTCAATTGAATTGTCCCTTTTCAGGTTTACTCAGTTTCATAAAAGGTTACAACCAAACATCTAAAGAAAGGCGCATAATAAAGATAGTCACTCATGTAGAGCATACCAGAAGGCCAAATTTACGTTAACACCTTCTATATTTATTCGGTTTTACTAATTAAAATAAAAAATCATGGAAAACTTACACACTTAACCCTCATCCAGCGGCAGATTTTTACAACGCTTGCCGGCGGCAAAGGTACACCTGTACCTTAGTACATTTTGTATGAAAATCTTCACTATTTGTATGAATTTTGACCGTAAAACCGTTATATTATGTTGACTAGTCACAAATTAGTAACTGTTTTTGCCGAAGTGAATGTTTTAAGAAGTTGGGTTTATGTGGATTTAATTTTTGGAGTGGGTAAATTTAGGAAATAGGCAAAATTTTAAAAAGAAAATTGAAAAAATGGGTTGCTTGGAATTTTAATTTGACGAAATCTAAAATTGATTTACAAATGAAAAGTAGAAAATGGTTCAAATTTAGTCATTAATGATTTTAGAAGAATTTGGTATGTTTGATTTGCGAATTCTGGAGTCTTAGGTTAAAATTTACCCCCCTGTCCCCAATATATTATTCTGTTACTAGAACCCGTTATCGCCAACGAAAGAAACGTCAATAATTATCACATTCTCGTTATTTTCCATAAAACAACAATATTTGAAGCAATAAATATATTGGAGAAATGAGTAAATGTGTTATTATACGGAAGAAAGGTCCTGTCAAGCAACAAGCAAGTAGAATCGGCTAGTATAAGTTTCAGTCTCTAATCTTTGTAAATCTAAACTCAGGCCAATTCCTATAGTAGAAAAATATCTAAAATTTTAATTGTGATTGTTGTTTGTTAATTGTAATATATTTGCTTGTATATGTAATTAAATCCAAGGATCGATTGAAAAATTAAAACAAGAAACCGAAGACATGTGGCATATTCTATAGCAGTTATCGGTATCTATATATGGTACCGACGTAAAATTCATCCAAGGACAGTACCACCCAAACATCCATTTACAAATTTGGTTGGATGCTTCTGCTGGTTTTCAGCTGAAACTTCAAAAGGAACTCGGGTGGAGGTCCCAAATTACACAAATAATAAATAGTAGGTGATGGAATACAAATTATGGGAATTTGTGGTAAAGAAAATCAACCGCTAAAATCCAAAATTTTAGCATTTGTTACAAACCTAATTTTCACTAGATGTTATGGGGGAAAGAAGGCGTAATGCATTGAATTTGTTGCCCCAAGCCATTACTTCAAAAAGTTTGGTATGCAAGTAAAAGTCTTGAGATTGATGTCAAATAACCAAAAACCGCTGTATGAGTCAGCCTAGTCCTTATAGATGGATATCTCCAAGGACCATAGATCATTACAAATAAAATTCGTAAATCAAATACTTCTGTACATCACTCGATTCTCAACTTATTGATGCTATAATAAATCTCTCTAAGCATGAGCATTCACCAAAAATATTTTATTTTCGATTTTTGTAAATTTTCTTTCATACAAAATATATGAAGGTACAAATGTACCTTTGCCGTCGTTAAAGGGTGTAAGATTAATTTTGCTCCCTAACTTGGGGATGGGTGGTCACACATTTCTGAAATTTGGAATGCATATTTGAAACTAAAATCGTAGAGATGTCAGAAAATTTCAGCCCGATCGGAACCATAGCAAAAAAGTTACGGTGTTTTAAAAACGAAAAAGGTACACCTGTACCTATCCCGCTGGATGAGGGTTAAACGAAAAACAAAATTTTTAAGAAACAATTTAGAATTATTTTTAAACAGGTACAGATTTGCTCCTCTTTTCATAACGTTTAAAGCGCCACTGTGAATATGAGGGATATAATTGTAATTTCTAAATTCTATGGATGTGTGTAAATACATTTTCCAAAATGAACTTCAAATATCTTATGTCCCGCTGTAATATGAAACTGAAACACTGTGGAGGTAGGTTTACTGGAATTCCATCATGAATTAGAGAGAAACATTTCAGTATGTTCATGCTACACGTATAAACCTTGCTATGATTTCGGAACACCCTGACGTAAATTGATAACGTGTTCTAATAATTTGGAAGCAAGAGCCTTTTAGAATTTCGTTGGCATCTTTGTTGTTAGAATTTTTGTTTGAAAAAAAAACCCGGGGCTCCTTAAAGCGCGGGGCCCGTGGCATTTGCCACCTTCTGCCACGTGGTTAATCCAGCACTGCTCCTCATTCTTTTTCTTCCGTCTTGACAAAAGTTTTGGGCTTGGTTGAAATAAGTGAGCAAATAAAAATATTTACTCGGAAAATTTTATTGGGGTTGCCGGAGCATGACCCCATAGTACGACCCGACCCCATTCGTTTTGCACTTTTAAGTTGCTTTGATAAAGACACATTAATTCAAGGTTTTGTGAAATTTGTGTAAAAAAATGTTTCTTAGAAGAACCAATATGGGGGGTTTGGTTTGTATGGCAGCCCCATGACCATATGGTCTGATTTGATTCAATCTTACATATGTTTTGTGTCATCAATAGAAATACATTTGTGTGAAATTTTGTTGAAATTGGTGCACAAATAAAAAAGTTTTTCTTAGAAGAACCTAATTTGGGGGGTTGGATTTGTATGGCAGCCCCATGACCCCATGATCCGATTTTATCCATTCATACATATGTTTTGTGTCAACAATAGAAATACATTTGTGTGAAATTTGGTTGAAATTGGTGCACAAATAAAAAAGTTTTTCGTAGAAGAACCTCACTTGGGGGGTTAAGTTTGTATGGCAGCCCCATGACGCGATGGTCCGATTTGATCAACTCTTGCATATATTTTGTGTTATCTATAGAAACACATTTGTGTGAAATTTGGTTGAAATTGGTACACAAATAAAAAAGTTTTTCTTAGAAGAACTCAAATTGGGGAGCTAGGTTTGTATGGCAGCCCCATGACCCAGTGATCCAATTTGGGTGAATCAAACATACAAACAGCCTGCAACGATAAGAAGCACGTGTGCAAAATTTCAGCTTGCTAGCTTCAATACCCGACGAGTAAAACGCGTCGCAACAGACAGACAGACAGACAGACAGACGGACATGCTCCAATCGACTCCCGAAGTCATGCTGATCATATAATGTATACTTTTTATATGGTCGGAGATGCTTCCTTTAATGCGTTACAAACTTCATGACAAAGTTAATATACCCTTTCACTCTATGAGCGAAGGGTATAAAAAGTAAAATGTCTTAGCTCTGGTATAAGTCCCTCCAGCGATATTCTTGAAGAGGATCGTAGGGGCGTCGAAATGTGAATAGCCTATACGGGCGGCAAATGTGTTAATCGGTCACTGACTTTAGTTATCAAACATATCCGATTCCTAACCATAAAAGTGCGATCATCTCACTTATTAGAGCTCCTGGTAAAACTTTCCCTGATAATTTGCCATCTTTGTAGGGCTGCAAGATGGCTAGGACTTTGAAATTAAATTTATTATTCGTTCGAAAATATGGCAATATCTTGAGTGCATAATGTATCTCCAAAGTAAATATTAAAACGTTTAAAGTAATATTCCAATGGGAACTAATAAAATGTCCTCTGGAGAAGATTAGAAAGATTTTAAGCAACTAAAAAAATTTACAAAATATTCTTCCATACGCGACAATACTTTCAACTCTCTAAGATGCCTTCGGTCATAACGGGAACGACTAGAACAACCGACTTTCATACTGTCGGCGGCTTATCGTCCAGCACACCCCCTATGTATAGGGCCATTCTTCATAATATCTTCCGACAGACAAAGCTGGCTACATCCATTGCCATTGTTCGTCCAAGATTAAGGATCTTCCTTCCGTGAACCAGCTTCAGCCGGGATATAGAAAATCCGCACCAGGCACCACCGCCAGCAACACTCACAGGAATGACAAAATGAGAATATGGCCTCTGAATTCATATCTATTTTATTACTGTGAAAAACGAGGTGCGAGGAGTCATGCGAAGCGAATTCCTTCCTTAGTGGCATTCACAAACCCATGAACTTGCTTTCTCTTATAGTATTGCGCCTCGTGTATCACAATGGAACGAAATATCTATGAGATACTGTGCAATTATAGTAATAAGATTCTTGGTTTCAAGTCAACTGGAAAATTTCGCTTGGTTGTCCGTTTCTTATGGAAAATTGTGGTATTTAGTCAAGAGAGCGGAAAACGATGGTGCGGGCTGTTGTTACTATGGTATTTCAGCTTTTTTATTTATTTAATTTTCTCCATCCATCTTTCGTCTTACTGCAATGCTCGCCATCTTGCTTTGGCCTTATGATGCGGCCGTGTGATTTCTGTGGAAAGTCGCGTACGGTGTGTTCTGATCCTGGATGGCGTGGTGGCGTCAAAAGGTTTTTATTTGTCTACTTAGGA
This sequence comes from Microchrysa polita, assembly GCA_949715475.1. Taxonomy (NCBI): domain Eukaryota; kingdom Metazoa; phylum Arthropoda; class Insecta; order Diptera; family Stratiomyidae; genus Microchrysa; species Microchrysa polita. Next base: position 122,629,836 of record OX454415.1, on the reverse strand, counting down.
ATTTGCTGGGCTAAGGCATACGACAACTGTGCGGAGGCTATTCGATGGACATAAAACTGCAAATGAATTTCATAATAAAAAAAACAACACAGAAACAGGTCAAAATAGCGTTGGTCTTAAAAGCATCGTTGACGGCAAGGACAACGATAGACGAGTGTAATGGGAGTCTCTACTTTTCCTGTTCGTATGATTTAGAGATAAGAATATTTGCGGGAATCTTGAAAAAGACGAAGTAGGTTGACTTCGTGAAGACAGTAATTAGATTATTATGTGCGGAAATTCTGATTTGTGATTATACGGTTGGATGACGGCGAGTAAATAAAAAAACATTTACAAGGACTTGAAATTGTGCGAGTCAAGGACTACGAAGAGAACACTTTTTCTTACATTTTAGTGTGTAGTACCTATAATTTTCCTTGAAAATGTAAACATGTAAGAAAGACCGACATTTAAGAACTTTTCAAATAAAATTTTCAGTATTTAATTGCAATGAAAGTGTTACGATTAAGGGTTTAAAACTGGTAATAAAAGTTGAGTGCGTATAGTAAAATTAAGGACTGTAAATTGGGACTAATGAACAATTTAATAGGTTTTGTCTTGTCCCAAATTTAAGCTTAGTTTGCATTTAAAACTTTTAATTGTATCATCAAGCAAGTGGGCTACAACCACTGTAAAGTATAATGATCTCGCTATCAGTCAATATTCAGCCAACTTCAAGCCAATTTTTGAATCATAATATCAACAAAGCTAATAAAGTATTTTTGAAACGAGACTGTTTCAGAAAACTTTCCCCAAATATTGCAGTTACTCAACATTTGCGCCAATATGTAGGAATATACCAACCAAATTCACTTCGTATCCTTTCGAAGCTCAAACTCTATATGAGTAGCAATAACTGCCAGAAAAACCGATCCAATAATAACAAATTGGCTATCATTATCCTGCCATAAACTTTATATTAACGAAAAATATTTTTACCCGAAGCCAAAAAATAAGAGATAAAACAAATCAACATATCTAAGACGAAATACAACAAAAAAAAAAAATAATGATAGCAACGAAAAGTTTGGGAGGATAATGAAAAAAATCATGTGATGAGAAAAAGTTTTTTTTCGTCTATAAATCTATACTGAAACGACCATGCGGATAGCAATCTGTAAATATGTGTACACACACATATAGGAGAGTCTAGGAGGTTTGGATTTTTACTTTATTTGCCGTTTCATGGAAGAGAAAACTTATATCTCGTCTTGTAGTTTGCCATTTGCTTCCAATTTTAACTGGATATAGTTTTTTTTTATTTTTTCCGTGTCTGTTTGTCTGTGCTTTTGGCAGAAAATATCAACCACCAGCGCCCGGATCCAATCAAAGGATATTTCACTAGAGAGCAAACATTATATTGGTAAGATATCGTGTGTGTATTTAGACATTGCGGGTTGGCACACATCTAATATGATATTTTGGTATAAATGTACAAAAAAGACATGTTAGCTGTAGTGGATTTAATAAATAAATAATTTTCTTGTTCATTGCACGAAATCACAAGGACAAAGTAGTACAAGGTGAAGAACATAGTTATTGTTATTGTGGTCCTACTGGCGACCATTCCCGATGGCAGCCCCGTTTTTTTCGTCAAATTGGGAGCATTTCATCTCAGCGCGGTTCCTCTCAATTCTTTTAAGCTGGGAGTTCTACAGGGTGGCGTATACTCTCTCCGACATTGTTTAGCCTTCCAACTAACCTAACTAAACCTAACCTTGGGCCTAGCAATGGCGTTAAACATTACCTGCTACATTGGTAAAGAGAGAGTGATTTTCTATTTTAACTTGGAAGTTTAAAGTTAGCTTGTCTATTATTTCGTTGATATAATTGATTCCAGCTATCCGATAAAAGATCATGGTTGAGAAGTACCAACGTTTGGTGAGGATGATTTTAAGACATTTGTTTGCAAAGTTTGTTGTTTTATACGGCACCTTTTTTTCGATTCGCAACCCCAAACTTCGATGTAACCCAGGAAAATGTGTTATTCATTCCTAAAGCAAAAAACTTTTAAGCATCATCCAGTTTAAAAAATTTAAACTTCAAGCTTAAAGATAGTGACACTTCCGACATATATTAGGCTACTCTTCCGCTCTCGTTCATAAATAAATTAAGTTTTCATTTTAACTTATCCAAACTGACAAACAGCAGTTTCGAGTTTTCTGCGAACCTTTGCGATTGCTTTCGACTACCTTGACAAACAGCCGTTCCAACCCTTACCTACAATATTTGATGGTCGATGGCATCACATAACACCGACTCTATATGTCGGCGTTCGGCGACTTGATGCGGTGATAAGATACCGACCAAAGTGCCGTATAAAATTTAGCTTGTTCCGTCTGGTCCAGGCAGTTATCCTTTATATTTCATCACTCAAAAATTTACGACTGACTGGAATCACATTAATCTTAGACCTACAAGTATACCGTCCAGGATAATGAGGAAAAGTTTTTCCGAATAAACGACGAAGTGCAGTGATTTTATGAATATTATTTCAAGTAGGAAACTATATAACGGTACGGAATGACTCAGACTCAGACGCACGAGACGACGGCAAACGGAGATATAGTCGCGTCAAGTTCCACGGAGGGTGAAAGTTATGAAGCTGCAATATTTGCAAAAGTTTTCGGGGGTTTTAGTGTCGTGACGCCGAAAAATGAATAGTCGAGCAGGGAAGCACGTAACAGTTTCGTTTTTTATGACAAATGAATTTTCGCTATATGAAGGGATACGGATGAATAAATTGCAATGACTCACATTAATGCCATACCGAAATAAAAAGACTTTCAGGAAAACCCACCTACTTCCTGTCAGTCAAGTTCGTGCAACGATTCTTATCGACGGCGGCCTGCGGATTTTAACAATTATCGATTCAGTACGTTATTGACTCGAATGTGTAATAAGAGCTGTCGCATTACAAGTACAGATATTGACCCCCTCGACACTAGAAACAAAATAATTATCAACCCTCGTCATCAACATTGCCATTTGCCGGTTGTTGGACACGAAATATATGCAAACTCTCGCGCCTATGCATTATTCTCTGTTCACAGGATACATTTGTATCCTACACCCTTCGCGAAATGCAAATGTGTGCAAATTATTTAGCATAATTTTATGCATCCCCGTACGCGCCATAGTATATATGTGTGCGACATAAATGACGGCGAACTGATATTATTTTGTAGTCAGAATATGTTTTTGTTGTGCAAAATCCATATGGATTTAAATGAACTTATTGTACTTAATGGGATTTCAGACGCGTGGCTGATGTTTATCTTGCACGTCCTGGACGCCGCGGACGTTTCAACAGCTCGACTATATGGAATTTGAAAGCAACCTCTGAATGAAAAGACAGTGCTTTCCTCGTACACGTTTCGCATCCCTCAAACCACATAAAAAAAAATGTAAAAATTTGCACGATAGAGAAACGAAATGCTGACAATTATTGCTCGGACCTGGGTCCTGTGCATAGTATACACACCTCTTCCTGTCTACACAGTCGCGTCGGTTTTTGGTTGGTATCGCCATATCCCGACATATACTTCTCTTCGTTCACTGTCCATAAGTCCATACGCTTACAGGACTTCGCCACACACAAAACACCTTGGCATTGTTAATACTGCAGATTTGACCAGTTTATTATTCCCTTGTTTTTAATGAGTATTTAAATTGGGTTATAATTTTCTACCCTTGCCCTGGCCAACGGTTTTCCACAGGGTGAAATCAAAATTGTCCGAATCCGGCTATTGTTATGTTACTGTATGGGGTTTTGGTAGTGTTTATTAGAGGTGGGATTATTGCAAAATAATTTTGTTAAAAGGTGCGAGTACAGTTGTGTTTTGTGCTGAATTTAAATTAGACATAAAATGAATGTTTTTCGTATAAATCGATGTAATAGGGTAGGTACATACTATGATAAATTGCCCGGAAAAGGATTCACATTTTTTTAAAGACACATTGGCGAAGGGCCGAGGTTTTATTTTGCTATTTAGTCCCTCGGTTGACATTCTAAAAGAGACGGTCTTTAGAGACGCTTGAAGCCTATCTGTTGGACAGATTGTCTGGATATTGTTATATTGATTCGCATTCAATTAGAGCAATGCCAAAAATATTCCAAATGAGTCAGGGGCCTTGTAAGCTTGAATTGAATCTTCGGTCAACTGGAGTTTCCGTGGTCGAAGATAACTTCTTCAGAATGCTTTTCCATCATATCGGGCAAATTAGGCTCAGCTGGCGCTGAGTTGGTGCCGACAGAAGGCTTAAAACATTATATTGGGATTAGCTCCCCTGCTACAATTTCATGATAGGTTAACTCTCAATTAATTCTACCGTACCATTATGATGATTTTTACAAGAATTTATGAAAATGAATTCATTGTAATGTTTGAGCCATCGTTGCGCCATAGAGCTTCTTTAGGATCGCACGCATCGATGGGGACATTTACATATAGATTTTGGGGGCTACAAGCTTGTCACGGTTCACCAAGCGACATGAACTTTTGGCATTTTATTTGAGATTTTCCACGGAAAGCAAGTTTTTTCTAAAGTTAGCCCGACTGTAGCCGCCTTTGGACGACACGCATCTATGTAGACTTTGCAAAGATAAAGATTCCTTGTAGACTTTTTCTGAGAAATTGTTTTGGTTAGTAGAATCTTTACGAGCTTTTTCATTGTACGGTTTGGAAGCTCGTCGTACCTGAATCGTTATAAAACTTTAATAGTTTCTGTTGGGGCCGTTTTACGAACTTTCAATAGGCTATGTGAAGTTAGCTAGTCATGTTTTTGAAATTAGGTCCTTTTGCTCGGTGAACCGTTTGTTCTACAGCGGCTACGTTTGTTCTTGATTGTTAACCAATTAATATCGTTTGTGCTTCTCTAATTATTTAATTATAGCAACTTTAAAATTGTGAGTGTGAACTTAGCCAGTCATTTTTAAATATGGGTCGGAAAGGTATAGGTTTGGTATCAATCGAAAGCCAGACGTTTGTTCATTTTGTAGGGCGTTTGTTCATCCTGGAAACGGAAGGATACAGGAATTATTAAGGAAAAAGAGATTAGTTGTGACGTCATCTTCACTCAACCAACGCCATCTACTCAGCTCAGCTGTACGGGCAACCCGTGTCCCGCGAACAATTTATGCAAGATCCACACCATCATCGTACAGCTGAGCTGAGTAGATGGCGTTGGTTGAGTGAAGATGACGTCACAACTAATCTCTTTTTCCTTAATAATTCCTGTATGCTTCCGTTTCCAGGATGAACAAACGCCCTGCAAAATGAACAAACGTCTGGCATTCGATTGATACCAAACCTATACCTTTCCGACCCATATTTAAAAATGACTGGCTAAGTTCACACTCACAATTTTAAAGTTGCTATAATTAAATAATTAGAGAAGCACAAACGATATTAATTGGTTAACAATCAAGAACAAACGTAGCCGCTGTAGAACAAACGGTTCACCGAGCAAAAGGACCTAATTTCAAAAACATGACTGGCTAACTTCACACAGCCCTTTCAATAGACGATTTAGGTATACAATGAATGACTTTTATTTTATGCTTAAACTTTTAAATAACAATGATTACATCGAGCACTAAGTATAAATCGACTTTAAAGACGGTTCGATATCCGGCGCTGTCTGAACACGAGTGACTACTGACTCTCGGCTCGGCAACCGGCTCGTACTGCTCGCTGTGTGAGTTGTGTGTGTGCATTAAATTGCGGTAAAGAGATGTACGGGCTACAAACACGTCATAAACTTCTTACCCGTTATAAACATAGTCCCAAAAAATATTTGACCCCACATATTCCCTTTTGGGGGAAATCCTCAATGGAGTTTATTGGAATTATATTCGGAGTCGCAGAAGCTACGGATTTGTCTTAGACGACCTTTAAGCATACGTTATGGTTTTACCTGTATTCATAAAAAATACTGTTGTTCTACGACATGCACCTACATGGCATCATTAGGAGTCCATGTGTACGCAAAAATGTTGGGGTCTTGTTTTGAAACTAAATACGCTCTACATCGACTTTTTCAAAACCCATTTTCGAAAATATTCACTTGAAAAACAAAATTGCCCATATCTCCGCAAATATTGACCGCCGAGCAGTCAAATTTGGCCTAAAAATCTTGGTCACCTTTAGGCGGCTGTATCTCGGAAACGGTGATAGCTAGGACCCTGGTTGTTTCACCAAAATGTATGTATCCCTAAATACGTTCTACATCGACTTTGTCAAAGCCCATTTTCGAAAATTTTCACTTGAAAACGCAAAATTGCCCATATCTCCGCAAATATTGACCCCAGACCCGTCAAATTTGGCCTAAATATCTTGGTCACCTTTAAGCGGCTGTATCTCGAAAAGGGTGATAGCTAGGACCCTGGTTGGTTCACCAAAATGTAGCTCTAAACACGCTCTACATCGACTTTTTCAAAACCCATTTTCGAAAATTTTCCCTTGAAAACTCAAAATTGCCCATATCTCCGCAAATATTGACCGCAGAGCAGTCAACTTTGGCCTAAAAATCTTGGCCACCTTTAGGCGGCTGTATCTCAGAAAACGGTGATAGTTAGGACCCTGGTTGTTCCACCAGAATGTAGCGCTAAATACGCTCTGCATCGACTTTTTCAAAACCCATTTTCGAAAATTTTCACTTGAAACAACAAAATTGCTCATATCTCCGCAAATATTGACCCCAGAGCAGTCAAATTTGGCCTAAAAATCTTGGTCACCTTTACGCGGCTGTATCTCGGAAACGGCGATAGCTAGGACTCTAGTTGTTTCACCAAAATGCAGCTCTAAATACGCTCTACAGCGACTTTTTCAAAACCCATTTTCGAAAATTGTCACTTGAAAACACAAAATTGCCCATATCTCCGCAAATATTGACCCCAGAGCAGTCAAATTTGGCCTAAAAATGTTGGTAAGACGGCTGTGTGATAGCTAGGACCGTGGTTGTTTCACCAAAATGTAGCTCTAAATACGCTCTACATCGACTTTTTCAAAACCCATTTTCGAACATTTTCACCTAAAAACACAAAATTGCCCATATCTAAAAATGGTGTTTAGGCGACTGTATCTCGGAAACGGTAATAGCTAGGACCCTGGTTGTTTCACCAAAATTTAGCTCTAAATACGCTCTACATCGACTTTTTCAAACCCTATTTCGAAAATTATCACTTGAAAACCCAAAATTTGCCCATTTCTGCGTAAATATTTACCCTAGAGCAGTCAAATTTGGCATAAAACTTTGGTCGCCTTTAGGCGGCTGTATATAGGAAACGGCTACATCCGAGGCAGCTTGTCCATGGACCAACCAATCACCGGAAAGCTCAAAGACCGACGAATGGATTGGTATTGCCATGTTCAAAGGCGTCCGCCTGAGAACCCCGCAAAGAGAGCGATATCAATGGAGCTTCGACTTGATGGATCCAAGGCCAGAGGCAGACCGAAGAACACCTGGATACGTCAAATGAAAAAGCAACAACAACGCATTGGTATCGGCGATGACACGATCCAAGATAGAGCTGCCTGTAGAAATATGCTGAGATATCAGCGCCATAACGAGCGATGTGCCTACACCGCAGGTCGAGTAACGCGAAACCATGGAGCGGTATAATGAACGAGGCAAGGAAGAAGAAGATATCGGAAACGGTGATAGGTAGGACCCTGGTTGTTTCACCAAAATGTAGCTCTAAATACGCTCTCCCTCGACTTTTTCAAACCCCATTTCGAAAATTATCACTTAAAAACCCAAAATTGCCCATATCTCCGTAAATATTGACCCTAGAGCAGTCAAATTTGGCCTAAAAATGTTGGTCACCTTAAGGCGGCTGTATCTCGGAAACGGTGATAGCTAGGACCCTGGTTGTTTCACCAAAATCCTAAATTCCCAAAGATAATTAAGAGCGCCCTTAGAGAAGACCATACCTCATACGGAGCCTCATGTACAGCTTGATTGTAGATGTTTTGAGAATGATGAATTAACCAGGTATATTACAGAAAAGTAGATCCTGAACTGTCTTATTACCAGATGAATGAGTGGTTTTCTGTAGCGTCCTGCTACTCGGTTAGCAGTTTTGTGAGATTTTTCCTGAATAAAATTGGAACCAATCTCTCAAAATCGGTTACTTACGATATTTAAACGGTTTCAAGATTTAGGACGTATTTTTTCTATTCGCAAAACATTATTGAATGGTGCAGACAAAACCATCGCATCACTTATGGTCCTACAGATACAGATGCTATATGCCTCTGCTTAACTGTTAAGTTGCCTTCCCTTAAATCTTAACTTCAAAAGTTTTATTCGTCAGTAGAAGATTCCAGTTTCGTGTTGTTGGTATTGTGATATTTTTAAATCTAAAAACCATACAAGCAAGTAAAGGCTGCGCCCGCAATATGTGGGTTCTTTAGAGTTTTAATGCGTAGGAAATACATTACATTATCCTTTTTGAGAAATAAATCAAGAATAAACTTAAAGTCATTTTGATTCTGTCAGTAAATCTATTTTTGGGATGGTCTTACTAAAATCGTTATACTTTATTCTGTAGCGCATTTATTTACTACGCTTTTATTTACAATTTGTCCAGTGAAGTTACTCATCGCCAAATCTACAGACATTTTGCATATATACAGACATTTTTAATTCATCATTTCTACAAAAGTCCCAACCAACAACTTAGAATTGCAAGCCTACGAATATGGTTACAGTACAGATAAAAAACTGAATTTACTAACTCTAACTTTGTTACCGTTATACCAAATTAATACAAAATATCCGATAGGAAATGGCTTCGATGAGCCTTTTGATATGAGTACCCACAGCTCTCTCCGATGAATAATAAAGAAGTCGACTTTTGCACCTATTCCGAGACACCCTGTTGACTAGGCCCTAAAGATTTTAAAACTCTTCATAACCAATAGAATTTACATTTCATGCATTTCTACCGAATTTCATGTGGTTGACCCAATAACGAGATATGTATTTAGTAAAAAGGTGGAAAGTCGCTAGGCTTGCAATTTGAAGCATCCCCATATATTCTTTATATTATTACCTTAGAATAAGCATAGTAACCCATGCCATGCGTTTGTCCAGAATGGCCATCAGAAAATTAAAATGGACCGTTTTCACACTATTGCAGTTCATAGTATGCGTGAAATTTTTATTCAAACGTCAATTTTTTGTTTACAATTGAGAATATAAAATCTCAAACGTCAATTTTTTGTTTACAATTGAGAATATAAAATCCGCGTAATATTTATTACTCTCTTAAAATGCCAACGTGATAGTTAACCCTTCTTTTGGCGTATAGATCCAGACAGACCATTGGTACTATATCTTGATGAAAAATATCGTTCAACAATATTTTCCACCCTTTCCATATATATTTCAAAGGAACCGACGGCCACAAATGCGATCAAATGTTCGGCGAAATGTAAACTATGTCTAAAGAAACGAAAAAACGGCGCATCATCGTAAGACATAGTATGTAAACTGTTTCAATATCCAAAATTAAACCTCTTCAATTTCACAGAAAATTCAGCTACACCTTAGGCATAATAGCTCGTAGGCGGCGACAGAAGGGTTAATTATTGTATCGACAATATTTTGACGTTTGAATTATTTCGTGGAGTGTAGTGTAATAAATTTGGAGTCAAACACACATGGGTTGTGTGCCATTCATAGCCATTCTGGACTAACGCATGGCATGGGTTACTATGCTCAGGGGCGAACCCAAGGGGGGGATTTGGGGGATGAAACACCCCCCGAAATTTTAAAATGAAAATTATAGGTGTGAATAAAATTCACACAACATATCTTTATTGATAAATCAAATACTTAAGTGATGATTTTCACTATGCCCGACGTCAGACTATCGTTTTAGAGTGCCCATAGACCTTCCAATCGATTGAAGCAATTTTTTGATTGCCCGATAAATTGGAAGGTGATTTTGACCATCTAATCCATTTTTTTTATTGGACGTGTGGAACATATTGCCACGCAATTTTTCATACAATCTGTCATAATAATCATGTGTTGAAAACACATTGCTGATTTATTGAAATAAACCAGTGGTCATTCTTCATGTTGTGGTTGTGGCGGTCGTTGGCTATGTGCACACATGCGCGCTTTTGTCTTCCCTATCGTCTTCAACCTCCGTTTCCACTTTCAACATTGAACTGATTGCGTCAAGTAATCAGAATCAGAAGAGATGAATGCTTCATTCTATCCACATCTGTTCATTATTTATCGTTAGATTTGTGTCGCGGCTTTGTTCAGGACAGATTAATGATCAATTCTTTCGTTAATAGTATGAATAGATGGTGAGTTGTTGACATATTCAACATTTGCAATCGCGTTCAAGAATGAATACCTTTCTTAAATAGCGCAGACATCCGAAGTCTCAATTGTCAAAATGGCGAAGACGAACGAAAATTGAGTGTCTAGACAGGCCCATTCTCCATCGAAAGTAGCAATGGATCTTCCATCGCCACAAAATATATAATTTTCGCTATGTTGTGTTGTCTCGTGTGGACCGCGAGATTGTCATTTCAGATTGCTCGATAAATTGCATAGTGTATGCGCTGTACGGGCGATTGGTCAATCGATCGGACAGTATATGGGCACTCTTAAGCCTAAGGTATAAGAACATTTAAAGCGTTGGATTTCATGAGCCACTTTGCAAATACAAATCACCCCCCGAGATAAATTCCTGGGTTCGCCCCTGACTATGCTTTTTCTAAGATTATTACTAAGAAATCCTCAACAACATTTTCAGACTTACAATCCTACGAAGAGCTACTCACGCATAAACTTAAATTTCTCGATATTACTGTTGTAATAGGTACTTTTTCTTAGCAAATATCAACATGCTTAGTATTTAACGAATGCTCACACTAACCAATATTTGTGCGAAGTTTCATATCCGTACCTATAGCGGTATAGCGGAGGGGGGTACCGTAAACTCAATTTAACGACACATAACTCCGTCACCGTTACTCGAAACCGGGAAAAAGTAACTGATACGAAATTGCTCGTCGTACCCTTTGATTTGAGTACCCGCACGCCTATCTCCCATAAACAGTAAAAAAGTTTTTTCACCCCTTCGGGGACACCCTGTTCTCTTTATACTACCAAATTCTTAGGTATTCGTGCAAAAGACTGTAACCATTTCACTTATGCCTTCCCAAATTCATGTCGATCCGGTAATAGTCCAGTCATATTAGCATTTCAAATAGAAAAAAAATAGAGTAAGGCTAATTTTTGTTGTTTTTGAATCAATGGGCTTGCAGGATTCTTAACCTCATTTTGCTAAAAAAAATTTTGATTGGAAAGGTCCGAAAAAGGACAAAAACAGGATACTCTTTAATCCTTGACCGGAAGTCGGCATGCGGGGTATCATAACAAAGGGGACGTCGAGTATATGACGTGTTTCCAGTGTATCGTTCCAAAGCCATAACTACGAGAATAATTCAAGCTGTCTCTACTTTTCTCACTTTTCAGTATCTATATTAGCTGTAGATTCTACCATTAAATTTTCTAAGAAAAAAATTGATCGGAAGGACACAAAAGGGCACTAATTACACACCTTGATCGAATGTGGGCGTGTGGGGTGTCGTCTCAAAGAGAACGTCGAGTACATTCCATATCCGGCGTTTGTTACTTGTTTCAAGGATCTTCAAAGGAGAAAATTGGGCTCAAATGAAAACTTTTCGTGTTTCCCGTATCCCGTATCTGTCCAAGGCCGTAATTTTCCCTTTAAGCCCGAATTATTCCATTTGGTTTCCTTGAAACAGGAAACAAACACCGCGGATATGCAATGCACTCGACGTCCCCTTTGATATGATACCCCGCATGCCAACCCCCGGCCAAAGATTAAATAGTATCCTTTTTTGTCCTTTTTGGGACCTTTTCGATAAACATTTTATTTAGCAAAATGGGTTTTAGATTCCTGGGAGCCCACTGAGCCACAAAAATTAGCCTTACTCTATTTTTTTTCTATATGGAGGCCTGAATTGGGATATTTTGACTGAACTATAAGCAGTTCACGAGTTACAAGTATTTAGTGAACAGACGGATGGACAAAATTAATATTGTAAAGGTTTTTTGAAAAATTTTTTTTTTTAAAAACCCTAAAGAATTGCAGTTGGGCATGTTGGATTTTGACACAATGAAGAATCCAAAAAATGGATTCGGATTCTCCGTGTGTGTGTGGCCTTAGAGTGAAGCACTTGAGGCTACATCATACAACACTTCTTGCATTCACAGCATGTGCCACGGCCCATTTTTTAAGCGACACACCATTTTTCAGTGAAGCATACACAATGGCGGTGACAACAGGTTTAATTGATTGAGTGAATTTACGTTCACTCCGCTCAGTTAATTTCGCTGAGAAAACACACCGCACCTAATAGAGACCTTTTTTTTAATTAAAAAAAAAAAGCTGTTGTTACAAAACTGTCATGGTAACATTGTTCCAACAAAACATTTCATCATACTTTTCAATTTTTCTCCCGCCATATACGGAGATGTACGGCGCCAGGGATAGTGGTATTTTCCTGAGCAAAATTAATTGAGCGGAGTGGGCATGAATGCACTCAATGTCTGCGATTTTACTGAGCAAAATCCAAATATTGAATTATTTTAGCTAAGTGTGTGTGGAAACTGGAAGATTTGTTATTCTTCCTAAATTATATATATTCGAATCAGCACTGAAAAAAAATCATTTGCTAAAAACAAAAAAAAAATACAATAAAATCGAGACCGAGTTCTAACCGTGCGAATAGCACGCTGAGTGTATTCCCTATACACATGTACAGACCTAGAAGGCACGCAAAACCGAAAATATTCAATTTCATATTTTTTGTAGGGGAGGGAGGGGTAGATGGGTCGGACTTGACACATCTTTATCATCTTATCAAGGCATCCAACGGCTACCATTTGATACTAATTTGAAGTTTTTCGCGACATGCTATCAAAAGATATGGCTGAATATAACTTTGTAGGGGAGGTAGAGGTAGCGATAGTAGGACCTACTCCACTTTCCATCAACTCAAAGTATATGTCAGAATGAAACATTGATCAAAATTTCAAGACGATAGCGGTATTTTACCGAAAGTTATGGCCGAATTAAAACATCAAGGAGGGGTAGTTTGTATGGGAGGTAGGGGAACCCGATTTGGTTCATTTTCAATACCGTCCAAGATTTCAGCAAAGCCAAAAATTTGACCAAAATTTCAAACCGCTAGCTTCAGTATTTCGGGAGTTATCGTGCTAACAGACAGACACACGGACAGACAGACATACATGGCTTATTCGATTCAGGGACCGACCCTGATCATTTATATATATATTTCGCCATACCTCCGGTGGCTCCTTTGAGGTGTTACATAATATCGGCGTAACAAAAACAATATACTCTATACCATCTTGGTATAGGGTATAAACAGCCCAGGAATAATTTTTCCTGATTTAAGATATATTTTCTTGTTCCAAGAAAAGTTTTTCTTGTATTTTTTTACCATTAACCTTACAGCTGATCTTGAAAAATACTCCGCACTTGCGTTAATCGGCAAAGAGCTTGGATTAACCTAGTGATGTACCGGTCAGCGGTCAATGTCTCACAGTACTCTGGATTTCGATCGTGGCTCATCAACCCGCGAATGCAATGATTTTCTAATATAATATTCTGATATCTACTGTCCACCTCAATCACCTCTTCTCTCCCTTTTCGAAAAGCTATCTATACACCACTGATCACACCACAGTCAAAGTGTTTCTATGTATTCCCAATCAGAAAATTCGAAGCGTCGTCTTCTTCTTCTTCTTGTAGCGGTGCAGAAAGGTGTGTAACCTCTGTGTATCTATGTGGGTACGATTTATGGTTCGTCAATGTTTGTGTCCGTGAGGTCTAAGGACAAAAACATAGCTGCTGCGATAGGGTTTTCCCACAGTGATATAGGGGTAAGATCAGTGGGCGCAGCGGGGCATTGAAACAAATGGCCCACATCATGAGGAGTGCCATTGCAATTTGGACAGATGTTTTGGATGTCCGGGTTTATGCGAGAAAGGTACGAATTAAGGCGTGAACAAAAGCCCGACCGAAGTTGAGCTAGTGTTACTCTGGTGGCTCTCGGGAGCGTAATCTCCTCAGGCGAAATTGGTGGTGGGCGCTCTGAGAGGACTCTATTCGCACCTAAACTCGCGATAGACCGATTCACTTCTTCAATGTGGATCGCTGCAATGGCGGCTCGGTATGCAACTTCATCGTAAGGGTCCCGTTTGTATCCCTGAACCTCTCTCTCAAGGTCTCGTAAACCATTCGAAGCGTCGTCGTTCGAATTCGCGCTTCGTAGTGAGCAGTTCTGTATAGAAAAACCTTGAAAGTTTTCAGGTGCTTCGTCTCCATTCGTAATTGCCCTGAAGCACCCTTTCTCTTTCCAAAACCTTAAAACAACCATGAAAGTCTACTACAACTAACTTTCCAGCCAGAATCATGTTTGTTGAAATCAATCAAACCAACCAAAAAGATTGATGGTGAGACCCTCTGGTCGATGTTCGGCCACCACTGAAGTGTCGGACAGCCTTGCTTTCCCGAAATATATATGTATATGTATATACAAATAAAAAAATATTGTAGTAAGGAGGCTACTACTTCTTTTAATAAAATATACTTGCGTGATATATTTACAACCAGCGAGTCCTTTTCTTCACCAGGAGAGTAGAAATCCAATTTGATTCCATTTCGGCTATAGGAAAGTTTTATTTTTTACTAAATTTTCTATTTTTAGCCTTTGTGAAACAGATGACCTCCCGAAGCACTTCCCAGGCGATGACCATTAACTTTACAGCGGATTTTGGAAACTCCTCAGCACTAGCATTAATCGGCTAAAAGCCCTTATGGCGCAAGGAGCTTGGATTAACCTAGTGATGTACGGGTAAGCGGTCAATGGCTGGGGTTCCAAAATGGAACAGTTGCGTATGTTCCGCAAAAATGTATGCCATTCTGATCCCCTAACTGCCATTTTGCGAATCAGAAATCATCTACAGTTCTTTTCGTTAATATATTTCACAAAGGGAGACAAAGGAAAAGAACCGGAGATGATTCCTGATCCGCTAGATGGTAATTAGGGGATCAGAATGGCAAACATGCTTGCGGAACCTACGCAACTGTTCCGTTTTGGAACCCCACCCTTTGTCACGCAGTACTCTGGATTTGGATCGTGACTCATCAACCCGCGAATGCAATTATAATTCCAATATTCTGACACTATTTACTGTCTAGCTGGCGGGATATCACCTTAATCACCGAGAACAACGTTCACTCAGCAAATTGTCAATCATCCTGGGTATAAGATCAAATATCAACGATAACGAAGTGATGCAGGTACTATTTCAAAATATTTGAGTTCCTCTAAAAAATAAACAATCAATGTCACCAAATTCCAATTTCATTTCTGAACACGATCTGCGATCACTGCATCACTCGTTAAGAATTCATCTCAGGGATCGCCCACCTACTTTCTTCAGAGCATATATTGACGTGCTTGATTCCATCCATCCATATATCGACGTGCATGCATGTATAGCACCTAGACCTAGTACCTAAATCTACCAAAACGCAATGCACCATATGAGACTCCAACCATGGCAATCGAGAGAAATTCACTTGCATTGCCCCGATGCACGTCGAGAGAAAATGTGCAGCGCATTGCATTGCACACTACATATACGATATGGTTGGCAATGATGAACAAGAAGTAGAAGCTCCCGTGTGAGTTGATGCAGAAGAAGTCGAAGAAGGATATGCGGATGAGGTCATTAGAATCATAAGTCATGCTCTAAGACATGCCAAGCACAATTCCATTCCAATTCGTTTCGTACTCTACTTATACGAATACACACATATCTAGGAGCATCGCATCGCGAATACGAATAATATTCCGCAGATATACCTTCCATCCAAATGAGATATAGAGCAGAGTAATGTCATGGCATGATGCTATATGACGATAATGCTCCACTCCTGTCTGTTCTGTGATAGTCATTCCATTCACGTCTTCAGGTCTTGTTGTATTCCTAAAAAAATACCGGCGTACAGAGGGCTGCGCCCGCAATACGAGGGTTTTTTAGAATTTTAATGCATGGTGAATATTTTTTGTACATATATGTATTTTATAAGCAATAAATCAGTATTGTGCACAACATTAATGAAATGCTTCCTATAAATCTATTTTTGGATTGGTCTAAATAAACGCGTTCCAGAATGAAAGGCTAGCGCCTTTCATTCAGTTCCACCTTTAATTAGACCAATCCAAAAATAGATTTACTATTTACCCAGTTTGTATAAAAGTACTCCAAGGCAAATCTAAAGGCAACGATTTAAGATTTCTGATAACCTTTGACCAAAAAGAAACTCAGGCAAACGTAAGGATGGCTTGGCTTTATATATGAACTGAATTATTAGCTGTAAATCTACTGTTACTGTTTTTTAATCAAGGAAAATCAACCTTATATAAAATGATTCAATTGTGTTCCCTGTCATAAGAGCCAACGCAAGCTTTCCTATGAGTATTGAACAAGTAAACTTTTGCAGCTATTCAGGGACACCCTGTTAACGTGGTTCTACTAACTTCAAAAATTTTTGTGGCAAACACTATTACCATTCTATGCATTTCCACCAAATTTCATGTTCATTGTTTCATCAAGTTAAGAGATATGCATTGAAGAAATGGTTAAGAGGCTTCCCTTGCATTGTGAAAGGCCCTTACTAAATACTAACTTGGCTATATTTCCGGTTTGGATACAGATATTCGAATGAAAATTCGTAGACATATTCCCTATGTAACTTTCTAAAAATCCCTAGCAGAATTTTCATATTTAGAAACCTAAAAGGGGCTACACACGAACAAATTGAAATTTTACAAATTTACTGTTATTTACTTTTCCTTTGCAAAAGTCAACAGTCTTAATATTTAACGTATATAAGGCCCTACCGACCAATCTTTGTGCAAAGTTTCATATCGATCCCTATAACGGTTTAGAAAAACGGAGCTTGAAAAGGAAGTTTAACTTTAAACGCCAATAACTTTTTTACCGTTACTCGAAACTGGAAAATGTTAACTGATATTAGGTGTACTCGTTTAGATCTTTGATTTAAATACCCAAACGTCAATCTCCGATAAAAACTAAAAAAGTCGACTTTTTTCAAACGTTCGGGACACCCTGTTGTCTTCTTCCTACCAACTTCTAAGGTATATGTGCCAAAGACTGTAACCATTCTACACATTCCTACCAAATTTCATGACAATCGGTTGAGCCGTTCGCGAGTTATTTAGTGAACAGACGGACAGACGGACAGACGGACAGACGGACAGACGGACAGACGGACAGACGGACAGACGGACGGACGGACGGACGGACAAAATCGATTTCATAAGGGTTTTTTGAAAAAAATTTTCTAAAAAACCCTAATAAACGATGTCACGACTGCAATTAATACGAATTACCAAGGTGCAAGATCAGCTGTTTTTCTCTCCCACACGTTGTAGATACGACTGGGACTGGGTGCACGAAAGGGAACCTACATGACATTCTATAATACGAGTACATACCATACGATTGCGACTACGTCTTGTTTACGTCGCGCGAATAAAGAAAATGGAATGGAAATGGGCGAATCATGAAATTCAGAAAAATGAATATAGCTTTGTCAAAAAAGTGAATTTATGTAAAAGGTATAGTAACGACGATATCCACTTAGGTTTAGCGATACGACCCGAACCACATAGCTAAACGGACCGCGTGGTATCTAAAATTGCGAATAGAGACAAGTTGAAGTTCTTATTCCTGTGCAGGTACACATATAGCGAACAACCCACACCGCGCAGTCAACTCACGAAACGTATAAAGTGGATTACCATCTTGAAGAATATTGCATAGAAGAGCAAATGTTTATAAATTTTACTTTAATGCAAAGTGCTATTAATGTTAGATGGCTACTTTGCATTTTGTCGCACGTTGGGAGTTTGTAACGTGAATAAATAATGCAATACATATATGGAATTAAAGTCAAAATTATTGAAATACGATACCCACAAGAAAGTGATCATGTTTCTTTGAAAAGATGTAGTTGCAGTGCATAATGTGCTATATTGTCTTATGTTCTTAATTCCGTCCATTCTACCTTATATTTGTAACTTGCTTTGCGGGTGGGGTTTTTATGAACAGCTCTATGCTCTATTCTTAAAATTCAATTCAATTAAAATTTACTCCAACTTATTATTACTATACTAACAATACTCCAATCAACGGGAAGATTTTACCTTGCAAAAATTGTCTCAAATTTTTGATATGCTATAAAGACAGGTGGGGTAAGTTAAAATCCAAGTTTGCGTCCTTTCCCCCTGTGCTCCCGCCGCCATCTTGAAAAAACCCATCAAAAATCGGCCCTTTTATCAGTTTTTGGTCTATAACTCCTTTCCAGTCCATTTGGGCACGAAATGTGCCGAGAATCTTGTAGAGCACAAAATTTCCTATAAATTTAATCTGACAAGTTTTACTCTACGATCAAAATTGACAGAGTTATAGCGCAAAGAATATGCGGAAAATTGCAAAAATCATTACCAGCAAATTTTAAACCATACTTGGAGAACTCTATACTAAAATGCAGAGGAGGCTATGAGTTATTGGTATACAATGCTTTTTTGTGAATTTGAAATTCGCATGATTTTTTATATTTTCTCCATATTCTTGGCGCTATAACTCTGCCAATTTTGATTGTAGAGTAAAACTTATCGGCTTTAATTTATAGAAAATTTTGTGTTCTACAAGATTGTCTCGGCACATTTTGTGGTCAAATGGACTGTAAAGAAGTTACAGGTCAAAAACTGATGAAATAGCCGATTTTAGATGGTTTTTTCAAAATGGCGGCGAGAGCACAGGGGCGAAAGTGACGCAAACTTGGATTTTAATATCTTTATAACATATCAAAAATTTGAGACATCCCCAATTTTTGCACGTTAACCCCTATTATTTCGTCTCTATTGATTGGAGTACAAAAACAAACTTATGATCTAACTTAAAAGTATGCATACAAACTATATTTTGATTCTTCAATGTTTTTCTTACAGTTGGAAACTCCACGATAAGCTAAGCTCGTGTTGTGGAGTTGCCTTAAATATATTTAAATTAAAAAAGTTACAATAAAATGATTAATAAAATTTTTGATTTTGTCTCATTATGAATATTGAAATGCTTTAATGTGATATTGGTAGACGTTATTATTTCAAGTGCACTCCAAAAGGTACGTTTTGACCGCTTTAGAGTATTTACAAAAATTCAAATTATCCAGTACTATTTTTGGCAACGTATTTCGTATTGTAAAATCTGGGCCCTACATAGAATGCGTGATTTTCTGCCATTGTAGTCGAAAATGTTGGTTCACTAAGGACTCTTTTTATACGTCTACGCGTTTTAACCCTTCTGTCGGCACCTACTACAATATGCATCTTCTATACCCAATAGGTCTGGCTGGAAAATTACTGAGAATTTTTTTTTTATTTTTTAGAAAAAGTAAAATTTTTATCGGTAAAATCATTCTATCCATTCTTCACTGCAATTTTTCAACAATAAAAGCATCAAAATATTTTTTGTAGATATACTGGAAACGTTTTTAAGTAGATATATTTTGAGGTGGTATTAGTACAAACGTGTTTCTCCCTTATTTTCTTCTTTTTTTTGCTTCGCTATTTGCATTGTGTTTATCTAGTAGATATTTCGATCGAATTTTCTAATTCCAATATCTTTGGGGAAATATTAAGCACTTTGTTGGCAGATTTTACCTCGATATTAGTCTGCAGATTTAGGGAAATAAGTGGGAAGAAATAGGGAATTTTCAAGGCAAAAATCATTTAATTCTAAATTTTTCGTAAATTTTTTGATCAAATCTATTTAGAGAGACGTTTGCAAGTCACTCATACTTAGTCCTTACTATTACAAAGGAAATAAAACTGGGTTGAATTTCCTAGGATCAAATCTCAGTTGATTAGGTGGTATTATGAAATGTGACGAAATTAGGCATACCCATTTTCCGAACTTCACGGCTTTTTATAGAAAATTCTCAGCAAGTTTTATAGTTTTTTTATAGTTTAAATTGAGTATAAATGACATTATTACATCATAAATAACAGAATTTAATATTTGCACTTCTTACTTCAAGAGAAAAATGGGGGGAAATAACTATAGGTCTGGCCAGACCTATTGGGGATCAAAAAGCACTATAAATTGAAAATCATCAAAAACATACTCAAAACTTCAACCGATTTTTTTCAAATTTTTGCAAAATGCTGCCAAACATATTATTCTAGGATATCATGAAATATTAAGTCGCTGTGATTTCATCTTCTATGCTTTTTACACCAAAATATAGTGCCAAAGGTCTGGCCAGACCTTCGTGCCGACAGATGGGTTATAACCCTGGTATTTCATCTATTATAGGAAACTCTCTTCGGTCGAGACCGCACAAATTTGAAAAGTTTAAACTTATATGCCTGTTCAAGATTGAATATGTTGAATTCTTGATATAAATGTGAGGATGGATATCTAATAGGCTTTTTTAGACATATTTTTTTTATGTATTAGTATCAACGGTTAATTAATGCTTTGAGCTGCTCCACCCCAGCCAACAATACCATATTCAGCTACTGATTGCACTAGTGCTAGGAACAGCATTCTAATCCTCTCTATTGTTAGCATTGACCTTAGCTCTACAAATTTATAAATGGTTCTTCTTAGTTGACTACATATACATAGGTATGCTATATGATGGTTCCAACGTAAATGACGATCAAATATTACACCCAAATATTTTGTGCTGTCTACAACAGTAAGTGGATTACAATTACACATTATTTGTGTACACCGGTGATCATGCATTATGATCATTGTGGGGGTTGGGTTTGTATGGCTGCCCCAAGACCGCATGGGCCGATTCCTTTTGTGTTTACAAATGTTTTGTATGGATTTGATAGGAAAATTGTCGTCTGGGGTTTGGTAGAGATTGGTTCATAAATAAAAAAGATTTTCTTAGGGTTTGTTTGGTAGCCCCATGTCTCCTTCCTCCGATTTTGATGATTCAAACATACGAGCAGCCTGCAATAGAATTAAACATTTGTGCAAAATTTCATCTCAATAGCTTTTATGACGGCTAAGGAAACCGCGCTGCAACAGACGGCCAGACATGCAGACATAGACGGACATCGCCCAATCGACTCTCGTCATACTTCAATAATAATATACTTTTTATATAGATGCTTCCTTCAATGCGTTAAAAACTTCATGACAAAGTTAATATACTCTTTTCGCTTAGAAAGCGAATAAAATTTAAAACTTGCGTTTTAATTTTGTTTTCACTAAAGTGCTGGTGTTGAAAATTGCAACAAAAATACCGACACCGAGTCCCACAGAGCCGGAGCCATTGCGAACTTTAAACCATCATAGCTTCCCCAAAACTCAATTCGCAGCAGCACAACTTTTTAGATATACCTACTATTTTTTATCGAAAAATTGAAACTAGAGTGATTCCGAAACATAGCAGAATCTCTACCTTGACAGTGTCTGTGAGTCCCGTTGACGGCACAAAAGTTAATCCTTAGTTTTGTACACTAAGGACGTCAAAACCTCGGTTTCCTGTTTTTTTTTTTCAGATTTTTTTTCGGTTAATCGTTTATCCCGACACTACCAGGGCCGGATTTAGGCTCTATTGCACCTATTGGCAGTATTAAAAATGTCGCCCTCCCTTACTATGTGAAGGAGCACTGTTTTTAGACTAACATTTTCACGACTATTTTAAAGATGAAAAACACCCTCATTTTTCCATTGTGAAAAGTCACAAGCAAGTATTAATTTTTGCTAAACGATAAGCCTACACGGAGAGAAAAATGTGCAATGAATTCAACAAAATCATACAATGAAATTCACAACATACAATTTCACTAAATTTGTATTGAAAGTTATTAAAATGAAGTGAAATTGATTACATTGTAGTTGTTTTTACTGGTGTTGGCCTATTGTAAAAATGATTGCAGTATAATTAAAAAAATCATTGCATGATATTTGTATGGATAGTTACATTTATTGCGTTTGAGGTAATTTTCACCACAACCTGTAATAAATTATTATTGCATGGTGCAATAGTTTTCATTGTTTCGTACATGAAATTAACAAGAGCGCGTAGTAATTACGAAACTGTAAAAAAATAAAAAGACTAATTTATTCGTATAACTTGTAATCTTAGATAGCTTAGGTCTAGGACGTAGGACTACGAAACGATAGGTCCCCGGTTCAATTTCCAGTAGAAGCAAATTGTAAAAAGTTAAAATAGGGAAAAAGAAGTTAAGGATAAAATAGAAGTAAAAAATAAAAAAGTTAAAAATAGGAAAAGGAAAAAAAACTTTGTATTTTTTTCACATTTTGTTAATTTGATTACAGCGCAATGACATTTTTATTACAGATGTAATAACTTTTAAATCAGTTGCAATAGGGTCAAAAATCATTACAAATGCAATGGATTTTATTACAGTTTTAATACCTTTCACTAAATTTTTTCTCTCCGTGTAAGCTTTTTATTTGATATGTTTACCAAATTTCTTATTCAATTTTACAGCTCCGATGGTCTATGAATTAATCAACGGATTCAAACGTCTGAAATGATAACGTTTTTAAGCAGCCTGTCTTTCCTTGTTCAATTCTATGCAATATCTTGACTATGAGTGAAACCTGGGCAGCTATAGGAAATCTCCACTCTGTGTCACCTAGATTTTATCTACTGTTGTTTCTTTCATACTCATAATTACGCTCACCTTCGAGGAATTGAGCAAGAGCTTAATTTTTGCCATATTCAACTTCCATTCAGAACAATTAATTTGCGAGCTGCGAGTTGTTGTTAACTCACGCAGGTTATGAGCATGAAGTCAGTCACTCTCACTTCCAGGAACCTACGTATTATGAAGAGACTCTATTCCGACGATATTCAGTATAATTTTTCTTTTTTCTTTTTCTGCACAGGAACTACATATATAGTATAGTGAATTTAGCTGAAAAAATAATGAAACCCAAACATCAAAAAAAAAAAGAGCTGACTTTTGATGCCAAATTGTTCCATTGCCTGACCGCATTACGCAGTAACAAGTTAGACTTTTTTGTGCGTCACATTTGGGGGGCAGGGGGTGGCAAAGGGGTGAAATTATAATTTTTCGCCAATATCTTGTTAACTGTAATATTTACAGCAAAATGTTCTGAGGACGATTTAAGCTACACAAAATTTCCTTTCTAATGATATATTATATCATATACCTTCTTTTGGCAGATTATATACTAGACCTAAGAACATTCGGTGTAATTTCTATTTTTTGATAGTTACATTTGGCGCTCTAGCTCATGAAGTAATTTAATTGGAGTCATGGTAATTGGGATAACTATTCCTAACAATATACCGGGTGCTTCAAAAAAATGTATACACACTTTGAACTTCCATAGAAAATTTATTTACCGTTCTACAAAGTTAAATTTCAGGAAAATAGAAAGCTGAAAGTCCAATGTAAATGAAACATTAATAACAAATGTTAATACTGTTCAAATTGGTGACCTGCAGCATCAATACAATTCTGAGTACGAGTCACCACAGATTCTGTACATCGTATCAAAACGTCCAATGAGATTTCTCTACACACTGCTTGAATCTCATTCCAAAGAATGTCTAGGTTACGTGGTTTACGTTTGTACACCTCATCTTTTACTGTGCCCCACAAGAAGAAATCCAGTGGTGTAAGGTCTGGAGAGCGTGCTGGAAACTCATCACTTGTAGCTGTTCGAGGCCGACCTGAATGACCTTTATGCACATCACACACTGTTCCATGAACTTCGAATTTGTCTCGTATGCGTGTAATTGTTAATCTTGAAGGTGGTTCTGTATCATACTCCCTTCTCCACTGTCTTTGAACTTCATTTACATTCTCAAACTTCCAGTACCACTTAATAACCTGCTTACGTTCTTCAAAACTCAAACGTAGGTCCCCCATGTTGATATTACAAATTCCAACTGATAATATAACATAGAGGGACGATTATGCTGGCACCTGGCGAAGAAATATAACATTAGCCTTGTAGAGCGGGAAAACTACAATAGTTTAAAGTGTGTATACATTTTTTTTGAAGCACCCTGTATAGCTGTCCCACACGGAGGCTGCCCAGACAAAGCATTCTCCTATATCCCCTATTAACCTTTAAAATAAGACATGCCTGTAAATTATCGCCCAATCACAGCAGGCGGGAAAAATTTTGCTAAACGTTAAGGCTAAGTCCCATTAGACCCTCCACCAAATATTACTTCGATCGGATTAAAACAAAGGGTACAAATTATTCAAATTCAATCCCACTAGTTTATTAAGAAATAAGGGAACAAGTCAACCAAAATTAAAGTTTTGCTCGTAGGCAATTTTCGGGTCATTGTGTATTGAAGGTACCCTTTGTTTTAATCAGATCGAAGTAATATTTGGTGGAGGGTCTAATGGGACTTAGCCTTAACGTTTGCCAAAATTTTTCCCGCCTGCTGTGATTCGGCGATAAGTTACAGGCATGTCTTTTTTTTAAATGTTAATAGGGGATATTGGGGAATGCTTTGATGGTAAACTGAACTATCGATGAATTACTAGTTTAAACAAATACTCACATATCATATCAAGATGTAGAAGATCTTCCTTTAATAATAAATTGAACCAATCAAGGACCCTTTTTAAATTTTGAAATAAGACACTCCCGTACCTCCCCCAAAAAAACGTACAACAAGTATCCTCAGTTTTGCTATGATTGAGCAGATTTTTGATGGGGAGCTTTATCTTACTGATAAACCAACCATTTGCCTCATACTGTTATAAAGGTCCATCTGGATTGATCGCCAAATGATTGCGCGTCCAAAAACTGGCATCACGAAAAGCCATTTGGTTATTTTGGTGATTTTTTTAAATTTAATTATCAAAATCGGACTCTGCGCGTTTGAATTATTACACGGCCATTCAAGAATTATTCAATTTCACACAAAAGAATGAACAAAAGTTGCAAAATTGTCATTTTGAATTTGACAAGCGGTTGGTCGAGCTGCCATATTGAATATCAAAACCGGACGCACACCCAAATGGCGATCAGTTTGGATGCAATGACAGAAGCCAGTTCGTTTCACGTGAAACCATTTGGCGATCAGTCTGGATGGACCTTAAAAGTTTACCAAAAGCATTCAATGAAAAAAAAACAATTAAATATATTTTCTTTGGTTCTAGTCTAAGAGCCCAAGTGGAAATTATTTACAACTTTTCCTGACCATTCTGTAACACATTATCGC
Organism: Microchrysa polita; assembly: GCA_949715475.1. Classification (NCBI taxonomy): domain Eukaryota; kingdom Metazoa; phylum Arthropoda; class Insecta; order Diptera; family Stratiomyidae; genus Microchrysa; species Microchrysa polita. Next base: position 122,604,395 of record OX454415.1, on the reverse strand, counting down.
AAATTTCATGATTGGAGATGCCCCAAAACGGTAGTCTGCCTCCTGGACAGTGGGGTAAAGGGCTGACAGACAAATTCAAAGTCTTTAAGTTGCAAATATTTGCAACTATTTCCTGGGATTTGACTCATATGCCATTTCATAGAGGACGAGTCCCCGCATATATACTCCAAAAGGCAGACAAAAATTGGGGCGGCTAACATGGTGGCAGACACGCTTCAAAATTTGAAATTTATATGAAAAATAGTGCTTCTAGAAAAATAATGATAACTCCATCATGCTAAATCATATAGGTACAGTAGGAGCCTAAATATTTTCCAGACACTTCCCTCAGTACTTAAGCCAAATTTCGCTTCTAAATACCAATTACAATCCGGTTGATTTATCAATCGAAATTTGACTATTTTTCAAGTAAATTCACAAGCAATATAGTACAGCAAATAGTAGCATTTTCCCCTAATATCACACGGATTGCCAGCAGCAGCGATTCCTTCTAAATGGGATATCATTGAAAACACTGTGCAGACATGCATTTGTGTGAAATTTGGTTGAAATTGGTGCACAAATAAAAAAGTTTTTCATAGAAGAACCTAATTTGGGGGTTTAGGTTTGTATGGCAGCCCCATGACCCCATTGTCCGATTTTGCCAATTCAAAGATACAAATTGCCTGCAGCAAAAGGAAACATTTGTGCAAAATGTCAGCTTCATAGTTTTTAAATTGGCCGAGTAAAACGCGTCGCAACAGACGGACAGACATACAGACGGACATGGCCCAATCGACTCCCCAAGTCATGCTGATCATATATGTATACTTTTTACATGGTCCTTCCTTCAATGCGTTACAAACTTCATGACAAAGTTAATATACCATTTTACTCTATGAGCGAAGGGTATAAACAAAACATAAAGTGTTTTAGTTACTGCATGAAAGGGCTATGTAGACGACGAATTATCCATATAAAATTTAAAAAATCAATAGAACAATACCGAATCACAAAAAAAAAATATTATTTGGTTGGAAACTTGGTGCGAAAGTAAAGGTTTTTCATTTAACCCAGTCATTTTATCCGTGTTGGGTCAGTTTGTACGAGTGGTATCCTTACTTTAAGTCACTTGGATATATACCGTAATAGAGCGCCCCACCCCAAATATTTTGCTTAGTTATGCCATTGTATGACACATTGTAAGATACACATTCAATTCAATATAATGGGATATGTTTTCGGAAAGTGGTGTGCGTGTTGTCTATACGATACGGCTAACCAGCCTATAAGATGTACGAGAAATTGGCCTTATTAAAACATGTAATTAAGGGGCTGACTTAATTTATTATATTTTCACATAAAAGCAGTCTATGCATTTTATCTGTGTATCTGGCGATTTATTCATTTGAAAGTGCATGAAAGATACCCACATATCTCTATTGACTTCTTAACGACTTCAATAACGTGCGCATATTTATACGAAACTTTCTTTTGAATTTTGTACAGTATCAATTAATTTGTCTATATTTATATTTTTGTTTAACATTTTCCACTTCTTTATCCTTTTATAAAAGAAAATTACAAAAAAAATCGCTCGTGTCAGAGTAATTCTTAACATGAACGATTCCTTTTTATATCCTTTTTCCAATACATAACGAAAGCTTCTCTACTTATCTTCTGAAATTTGTCTAGTCTGGTCTAAAGAACTGTCTGCGATTGTATAGTCGGCAAGACTTTTGTCTAATAAAAAAGATACAGAGCCCGGACGGCGACAAATTAATGGCCTGCAAATAATGTTAAAGCTCAGATGATGATGATGCGTTTCAGAATGGCCGGCTGCGGCTGTTGTGAACCTGCGAACTATACACTTGTCTCCACAACTGCACTACTTCCCATACACATATCCTCCTTACAAGGCATGCAATATTCCAGCGTATTCGTATGTGCATTTTATATAACATATAAGAGTAGGTATATAGTGCATAAGGAATTCGAATTCTTCGAGCTCTCGGAGTTAGCCAAACCCCGGCACGATTCCCCGCTTCAAATTATACCAATCGGTCGCCTTATAAAGTTTAAACTTGTCTATAGGACCTAAGGGCTCTTTGTTATTCCGACATGCCCAAGATGTAAGATATCCTTTGGGAGCGCTCCGGGAAGTTCCTCCTTTAGCTGGTTAGCCGTTTTGTGTTCTGCTGTATAGTATAGTGCGAATGGTGATTTAGAACCAACTTGTAGGGCACTTCAAATAGCCATACCTACATTCTGAGACTATACGGAGCGAGAGTGCATATGGTTGGGGGTGGTGTGTAATATATTGCTGCAATTAGTGTCATGTAGAGAAGTTCACATTTATCTCATTATTTTTTCAATGATGGCCGCACCGCCACCTGTTCAATGTGTGTGGTTGTGTTCAATGGGGTTCAGTAAATTTTCGAGGAAATGATGTGTAAAATGACCAATGACCGACAATATGGTTTTCAATCGATTTTCATATCGTTCAATGTTATGAATTTATGATGGTATTAAAGGAAATAAAAAGTAATATATATTAAGTTTCTTTAATTTGAGCTGAAGCGTTCGAATCAAGGGTTGAATAAATAAATTTATTAGTGGCAGGTTAATTGATAAAAAACGGATTACAGTATGTTTATTTTTCCGATACCAATTGCTTAGTATGTGCGAAAACGTTATTGACAACGATTAACGATGCTGATTTTTTTTCTCGGCGATCCTTGCAACACGACCTTTTACGAAGCAGAATCATTAGATGAGCCGATTTATTTGAAAGTGGTACAAGTCCATTTTTGACGAAAATGAGTAATGCCATTTTTAAATATATCTTAATATGCACTAACTATAACTAAAATATCATACCAATCTATATGGAATAACACGCCGAAATAATGAGTGCAAGTTTTCTGAAAAATCTAATTGCTCATATGTTTTATTTGAAAATGGTACAAGTCCACTTTCGATAAAAACACTAGAAAACGGTCGCTATTTGTTTTTTTTTTACGATTTGAACTTTAATTTACCATTGTATTGTATTGTCATTTTGTAAGGAATATTTTTAAGTTAACCCATTAGTGCATGAAGTTCCCTGACAACATTTTTTGACTTTTGTAAATTATTATGAATTGAAGTAACGGCAAGGTTGCAAGGAAGTAATTTTTGAAAGATTTTTTTTCGAAAAAAATAAGTTATAGTAGATTTACAAGCCATCCCCTATAAGGGACACTATGCACAGCGGTCAGTTAACGAATGAAAAAGTCGGTACGACCAACTTGTATTGTATTCGGTGAAAATACCCACACCGGATAAATAGTGAAGTAATTTGATGGATATGGAATAGAAATCAATGACACTTATAAGTGGCATGTCAAATATTTATAAATTATCGCATTACTTGCTTTAAACCCTTTATTTTATTTAGTGAGCAGATCGATGACCTTATCCTCCCCATCTCCAAAACTTTTTGAAACGACATCAGCTTATTTTCCCATTTATATGAAATACATACATAACGTCCTCCGTTTGAATTTAGTGCCTAAAATAAAATCTAATTGGTTTTCGCGGATAAATTTATTGTTAGCTGTTTTTACGGTAATATGGAATCATCACAGTTCGAAGTGCATTCCGCGAGCTCGGTTGTCCGTTGGACTATTAGGCTCGGTTGGAAACTGCTGCTTTCCCGTTTTATGGCGGTTCACATCAGGCATATTACTACCAGTTGCATGACCCCAAGCAGCTAGGAACTAGCACTTTTTTCATTTCAAACGCTAGCCCCTTTGAGGCCCAGAGCCGGTGTGGAAGGTCAGTCTGCCGTAGGCAACCTGCATCGGGAAACGCCGGAATGGCTTTGCTTTGTCTCCCTCCTCTGTGGAGCTCGTGTGGATGGTGAAGCCAAAATGTCTCTATCCCATGACATGGACACAGACCATACTGAGGGGATTTTGACTAATAGAAACGTTTATTTGGTAATTTCTCAAAGAATCGTCTAGACTGTAAATACAACGGACATCAGCAGCTTCCAGCTTCCTTTCAAAATCCTCCGTCTCTTTGCCATCAACAGGGGTTGATATCTTCAAAAAGACGGTTCACCGCTCCTCATTTCTCCAAAATTTCCGTAGCTGTAAGTCTATAAATATATTTCACCAACTGACCTACGTGCACAATGTCCCTTATAAGGGACATTGCAAAACTTGCTAAATTACACAAAATCTATAACACCAAGACGCTTTTTCTTTGATTAGAATAATAGCCTACACACATTTTAATGATTATTCAATCGAAGTAAACTAGCACTTCAAAATATTAGCAATTTTTATTTTTTTCTAACCAGCCCTGAATCTGTCGATTTTTTAAAATTCCGCCACTCATACTTTTCAGTAAATAAACTACACCAAGCATTAAAACTATTTGAATTCGAGTTTGTTTGATAACTGAGATGTTAGTAGTTGGCATTGCATACACATTTCCAGTGCATAGTTAAAAATCTGACCATATAACGGGAAAAAGTGGGTGTCCCTTTAAAGGGACACTATGCACTAATGGGTTAAGCTAACATTTGATATTAATTAGTTTTGGTGAGCGCTCCCTAATTTAGGGTTCAAATTTTATTTATGGGGTTCTTTTATTTTTCCGGTTAATCTCCTGGATAGGGAAAAATATTTTTTATATTTTATTTGCCAAGAATGTCGTAGCGCTTTTCCCTTTGCAGCAACAGCATAAATTATACCGAGAAATGAGGGATATACCTCGAAATTAGAAATTGTCTGTGTCCCTAACAAACCAGATTATGATAAAATAAAACATCAATCCTCTGAATTCGGAGATATGTTATGCAATATGAAATTGCTGAGATTATATTTGACCTACTCTTTAAGGCCGATCCACACTTTTGAGTCAGAGTCATTTCCCATACAAGTTGAAAGTTTATCAGTTAATTAATTAATTGACAAACTATCAACTTGAATGGAAAATTACTGACAAACTATCAATTTGAATGGAAAATGACTGTGGATGTGACTGATGACTGAAAAGTTTGGATCAACCTTTAACCATTAATTTCTAAGGCATTGTTTTTTGACAGTCTAGGACATGTTGCATTTAACGTAGGAGCTTAGACACTTAGAAACTAAAAATAATTTTCTTGGAATTCAGATCGATGTGGGTTGCAACAGGATTGAAAATGTGTAGTGTCCATTTAAAAAAAAGGTATGCCCCAACTTTTTTATTTTCGATACATAACGGTAAAGCTATACCAATCGTAGTGATTCCAATGAATTTTATGTGTTTATCTAGGAATTATCTTCTTTTATAAACTTTTGTTGAGAATGACTCCAGTTTTGGATCTTTCTTTTAAAACGTACATATATAGATACATTTCCACATACCCAATTATCCGACACTTTAGGATAAAATATGGGTATTATGTAATTTCAGAATACTTCACTTTTGAGTTTTCATTTCTTTTTCTGTAAAAAAAAAAAACAAACGAATGAAAGGAGTTTTTTTCGGGATGAATATATTTCTCAATTCCGAAAATTACTTTCATTCTTTTATTATTTACAGAAAAAGAAAGAAATGGTAATATCGATTCAAAAGTGTAGTTTTCTGAAATTACCTAAAGTTTTATCCAAATGTGTTGGGAAATGAGGAATGAATTTTCGTAGTAAACTTATTCCTACTTTACATTAAGAGATAAATGTTGCTTTAACGTTAACTGACAGCCACATAACACTCGATAATATAAATTATTTCAATCGGATATAAATAAATATATAATGGGTTCCAAAAACCTTGAATTAAATATCAAAGCAGAGTATAGTGCCTTAACACTAAACCTACTGTAAAGTGGGATCGAGTTTAGGCATGATAGTTTTCTGAATAGTAGTAGGGGAACGTTATTATTCCTCGTCGCAGCAATCCCTTTTCGGAAGAACTTACATCTTAATTAGTACAGAGTTTTAGCAAGCCATACAAGCGCTAAATGCAAATCGAAATACGTAATTGTTTGGCGGCGTATCCAAGGACGATTTAAGGCAAAAGAAATCTATCTAATAATAAATCATAACGTAAGGTACGGAAATTTCGCAGATAAGAAATTCGCATAAACTAATTTTAAACATTAAAAGTTTCACTAAAATTCGCACATAAACGTATTTTTTTGACGTTACAGTGTTGTTTTACTTTCTTTTACTAAAAAAAATCTGCTTATTCGCAGTGGAACAAGTGTTCAAAACTACAAAAAAACTAGGGGGCTTCGCTCGCCAACCCCCGGGGCCGAGGCTAATTTCGGGCGCGGCCGAAATTTTGATACCCTTCGCTTGGGTTAAAAGCTTTTTCGGGCGTACCTATGACTTGTATTTAATCCCCCTCCCCATTCTTTTTCTTCCGTCTTGACAAAAGTTTTGGGCTTGGTTGAAATAAGTGGGCAAATAAAAATATTTACTCGGAAAATTTTATTGGGGTTGCGGGAGCATGACCCCACAGTACGATTCCATTCGTTTTGAACGTTTTAGTTGCTTTGATAAAGACACATTAATTCAAGGTTTTGTGAAATTGGTGGAAGAAAATGTTTCTTAGAAGAACCAATATGGGGGGTTTGGTTTGTATGGCAGCCCCATGACCCCATGGTCCGATTTGATTTAATCTTACAAATGTTTTGTGTCATCAATAGAAATACATTCGTGTGAAATTTGGTTGAAATTGGTGTACAAATAAAAAAGTTTTTCTTAGAAGAACCTAATTTAGGTGGTTGTATTTGTATGGCAGCCCCATGACCCCATGGTCCCATTTTATCCATTCTTACATATATTTTGTGTCAACAACAGAAATACATTTGTGTGAAATTTGGTTGAAATTGGTGCACAAATAAAAAAGTTTTTCTTAGAAGAACTCAAATTGGGGAGCTAGGTTTGTATGGCAGCCCCATGACCCAGTGATCCAATTTGGGTGAATCAAACATACAAACAGCCTGCAACAATAAGAAGCACGTCTGCAAAATTTCAGCTTGCTCCCTTCAATACCCGCCGAGTAAAACGCGTCGCAACAGACAGACAGACATAGACAGACAGACAGACAGACGGACATGCTCCAATCGACTCATGCTGATCATATATGTATACGGAGATGCTTCCATTAATGCGTTACAAACTTCATGACAAAGTTAATATACCCTTTCACTCTATGAGCGAAGGGTATAAAAATTACGACAACACAACAACACTTCTCAAGGATTTGCAATAAAAAGAGAAACGCAATCATTGTTGCGTTTTTTTTTTCTTTTTTTACGTATTTTTCATTAAAACTTCGGGGCTCACCAAACAACGATAAAATCTTTTGCTACAAAAATTGTAATGCAGAAAACAAACAAACAAACTTGCTCGATGTTTGTTAAGAAATCGTGCTCGTGGTTCTGCGAACTCCCTGCATTTAGGTATATCTCTATTCTCAATAATCTCAGATGACAAATATCTTCCAGAATTGAATTATTTTGGAGAAAAATTAACTTTTCGCGAAAAAGGACAGAACATTTTGCTCTATTCTCAAAAATTATCATTTTTTGCCGAAATTCGCATCTACATATTTCTAAATCGAAATTTCCGTACCTCTAATCATAACCTTATCACTACCCATTCCGAGACGTACAAGGTCAATTCCTACACCACAACCGCTTGCTAAAACTCCCTAAATACTATTTTTACGTAAATTAGTTATGTTATTGCCATTTTTGCAGCCAAAAAGATGAAAATTGAAAACTTCATAAAAATGTTTTTTTTCTCGGTCTAGGGTATAATTTTGCATGGATGTTATACACCATTATAAAGAAAATTATCTGTGCTTTAATTCACCCTTACATGATTTTGCTGTAGCTTTTATCGTTTGCAAAATAATTCAAGAAATGTAAAATAAGCTGGTTTCCCCTTCTCCCCTATACTCCCTGGCTAACTATTATCACAAACAAATTTATATAGATAAAGTTCAAAGTGTCTTCTCATGTTTGAAACACAATTTCATTAATAAATTTCTACTATGACTTTATATTTGATCAAAACGCAAACTCTCCAATATCTCAAAACATTACTAAATGGACTTGTACCACTTTCAAATAGAACGGCTCGTACTACATTACAAAGTTTTATTTTATTTTTTTTTACAAAAATATTGAAGACAACTGAATTCCCAAAGAAGAATAAATATTCTCAATTACACTTCCAACTCAGATTCTGTGTGTATGCAAATCTATTGAATTTATTCGCGGTAACAAAAGGATTTTATTTGTCGTGTCACATTGCGATGCTAAAATCCTGACATCATTCTAACCACCGAATTCTGAAGAGTGAAGGTTTTATAGATTCGTTGTGAATCTGCACCTGCAAAGCAAAGATGACTTTACACTTCTACTACTATGGTGTGATCAAATACATAATTTATGGTGTAGGACAAATTGCGTTATCGTTGAAACTAGTACCTGACTGTAAAGTATGACTAATATATTAGAATTTAGCATTTTCCTTAATTCTGAAGTAAAAGACTATTGTTAAGCAATTGATAAGTTTTCCTCTATTTCCGCCAAGTTGACTTAAAATCCGTCTTGCGAATCCACAAAGTGAAAACTACAAATGTTTTGTATATGCAAATGACGTAGGTACTATTAAAAAAAGATGATGTAGTCAATATGGCGGTGTTGGTGGGAGACATAATAGTGCAAGCCTGTCAAATCCAATATCTCTGAAAATCCTTCAACGATTTCCTTTTCTAAAATAAAAGAAAGCATTTTAATTTCTTTATGGAGTTTCGTTTTTGATCAATTTCGTGTTTTTGTTAGGTATATGAGAAAAAGAAAAGTCTGGTTGGTGTACCAGTAAGTGCGCTCAACTTTGGAGCACAGGGTCGTGGATTCGAGTCTCAACGTGAGCGGATTCAGTTTATGATGTTTTTCGAACTCACGAACCAATTGACGGACTATGGTATCATTCAGATGTTAAACGAGTACCCAATTTCAGGGATTAATAATTCTGCTGATTCAATTCAACACCTCTATAAAAAAGCAGTTACGATAAATTATATGTCAATAACACAGATGCGGCCTTTGTGGAGCCAGCTATTTTATTTTATGTTAGAAAAAGTACCGATATTGCTTGCGTGCAGTTGCGTTGATATTCAATATTTAGAGGTCAAGCCTTCATACACTGTCTGTCATAACAATAGCCGCACCACAAGACAGTCTGATCCTTAGAAATTTAAAGAGAGCGCAGTTATTCCATATACTATAAACAAACGGGATATTTAAAAGACAAATAATTTCACAAAAAGTTTCCTTTTATTCCAAACCGTTATTTCAATATAAAGGAAAAATTAAACTTTCGGTCCGTCATTATTATAGCCGCACTTGGAATTATTATGGCAAAAACTGATTCAAAAGCGGAGATTGAGGAAATTAATAACGGGATAGATCCTTTTCGAATAAAAGGGACTGTTTTGTTTATTTTTCACGAAATCATTTTAAAAGTTTTTTTTTAGTTTTTTGCTTATTAATTTCTTAGCATCGATAACCCCTGCTTTTACATAGAAAACTCTCTTAAATCGTGTTTTTTCTTATAAATTTTACGTAATAATGTTTCTGCAAGGTTCCCTGTCTCATTTCGATCAATTGGAGGCCCCCACCCTAACATTTGTAACATTGGAACCAACTTTAACTACTACGACTGGTGGGGGATGATGTAATCTCTTGCCTCAAAATCTGTTATGTGTCCTATCTTCTGTATAAAATTGAAGCAGTTTATTATCAGGACAATCCTATACGAAATTTGTCCTATGCTGGAAGTAACGAAATCAAGTGTTCTATTGGTAGACTATCCTGGCCAATAATTTCAATGAGCACTTGCTGGATTTTCATAGATACAAATACAAATTTTGGACAGAGTTCCTTAATAGTGTTAAGCTGGATTGTTTATGTATTTAAAAGTTGATATAATCTCTTCTAATAGAGTAAAAACTTCTATCCTGATCATCAACTGTTTTCGTTTTATTACAGAAGATGTGACACATAACGGATTTTGTAGCAAGAGGTTACATCATCTCCCACCATTCATTACACTATGTAAAGAAAACAGAAAATCTTTGAGAAACATTAGGTATTACGTAAAATTCATAAACAGAAGCACAATTTGGAAGAGTTTTCTTTGTAAAAGAAACGGATATCGCTACTGAGAGGTCAATAAGCAAAAAACCGTTATAATTATTTATTGAAAATTAAATAAAGAGTCAATTTTATTTAAAAAAGATTTTTTTCGGTTATTTATTTCCTAAATTAATCGCTTTTTAATCAGTTTTTGCCATACTAATTCCAAGTGCGGCTATAGTTATGACAGACTGGAAGTTCAGATTTTCCTTTGTAGAAGAATAACGGTTTGAAATAAAAAGAAAATTCTTGTGATAGTATTTGTCTTTTCAATATCCCTTTAGTTTATAGTATGTGGAATTACTGTATTGTCTTTCAACTTCCAAGGATTAGTTTGTAAAGGTGCGGCTATAGTTATGACAGGCAGTGTATTTAGTAACAGTCACAGTTATTCCCTTATGCCAGCCGTTTTCTATAACTTCAAAAATTGCGTGCGCATTGATGATTCGGGGATTAAGCTTCCGTTAGTCGCAATAAAAAATGTAACACGAATGGACGCAATGCATCTATTAGATGCCAACTTTGTCATCCTGTTGTAAGGTAATAAATGCCTTCGATAGGGTTTTTTTCTTCATTATCTGAATATTTGAATTTGAAGCCTTGTCATACCAATAGTCAATATCAAAAGAAAAAAATCGGGTCTGTTTTTAAAAAAAATTTTAATCGAAAAAAGTAAAAGTAAAAAATGAGATTTTTTGAAATTGTCTTACATAATTGCAGTTTTAGAGCTTTATTAGCATAATTAAATTTTAAAATGGACTTCAATGGTAAAGTAAAGGTGTAATAGTGTAACACGAAAAGTATTTCACTTGTAGTAAATATTTTTTTTTTATCCTATACTGCTACGCCTATATCAATCCCCGTTTTAATCACTTACACGAGTGCTCGCAATGCATCTAATAGATCCCCGAGCCTGCTACGTAAAGCCAAAGGACCTCACAATTATCACTTTCAGACTGAGATGCTTCGGTACTCGGTATACGAAGCTACTATGAGTTAGAAAGTCGAATTCGCAATAGAAAAGAAGTTATGGTAAAAAAACAATGCGAGGCATCTGTCAGGTGCATTGCGTCTAACGGAAGGTTAAGGAACCGGGATTTGATACGAATTGCACGCAACTTAATACAGTCATTATGGTATGGTATGGGAAGTTCCAGAATGCTGTTGTACACTATGATCGGATTCCTGTTGCATTCCTGATGTAACTATGCACCTACTCCGGTACATAGCCGGTATCGTCTTGGAGGACGTAATTTGAAAGGTAGATTCAGATTAAAGATAAACTGGAAACCGAAAATTGGTATGCTGCGCTAATGTTTCTTTGGTAGGTCTTTCGATTGTAGACTTTGAAGCAGTACTTCTTTGAAAAGTTCCACAATTTTTAGTCGAGCCTGCTATAGCTATACCGAGAAAAATATTGTGCAGATATCGTTTTGAGTATAAAATAAACGGAATCAACGAACTACTGATAAACGTGAGATTTCTTACTAATAATAAATAATATTACCCCCCGAGCCTGAGTTCATTCAATATCCAGCTTTAAAAAGGCGTTCCTCCTTCCACCTTTTTGTCACCCGGCTGTGTCATTCGGTGGCCCGCGCATTGAAATCACCCGCAATTATCACAAGGTTTTTCGTACCGCAAAGGTGTTCACCACTGCCGTTTTGACAACGCTAGCGCCTGCTCTATTCATACCGCCTCATGCAAGACGATAAATTTTTATTTTGAAGAGGTTCATGGCATGGATGTAGACAGGATTTAGTTTCAGGAGGGATCCAACGCTAAATATTATAGAAATTTTGGTAAAGCCGCTATGGGAAATCAGTTTTATTCTTTATCTATTTCTGGTGGAGGCTAGTGTTGCAATTGTTACAATATATTGTCCTTGAAAGGTATTACTTTTCCACTAGAGATCATGCAACAGAAAACTTCAAATACAAAGGTTACGTTGGTATGGGCAAAAGGACTGATCTTGTGCTGGCAATATTCCGTCACATGGATGTTCGATGAAATTAAACCGGCGATAATGGTACCATTCTGTTTCACCGTAAAAAATGTTTTTAATCTTTCTAATTTGTGTCAAAAGTGGCAAAGTTAAAGGTGATGTGATGACGTCTATTCCATTTGCTTTAGAATAACATCACGCTTATGATCGCAGGCCACAACAGTTGGGAGTCACGCACTTCCTTTAAGAGAACTCTGACACAGGGTGAAAAAAAGAATGTTTTTAAAAATTTCATAGAAAATCAACAAATAGATCCGAGAGAAGATTTTGTTTTTTATCAATGCACTTTGCGCCGTTTGCGATTTTACACAGGCAATCCAATTTATGTTTCAGTTTTCCCAGAGAGGAGTCAGACTGAAAAAGATTGGTTTAGCTTTTATACGCGACTCAACATCGAAGTGAGCCTGAATATCTGCTGATTTTGCGTTTCGGAGACACGTGAAACTTCAACTTCTTCCGGGAACAGCTTTTGTCTAAAGATAACAATTGTATCCTCCTGGAATCAAGTTAAGGTATTTAGTCTTAACAGTATTCATTTTACATGCAGTACTTCGACTTTCACGCTGCAAAACGTCCGCCTATTTTGAGCTAAACTATCTGACATGTTATAAAGAGAAAGCAAAAGCAAGATATTCTTTATGCCTCAGAAATCAAACTTTATCATAGGTTAAGAGTGAGCTTTGCGTATTGTAACTCCTTGCACAATTTTTTTTGGGTCATTGCTGGAATAAACCAACCTGGAGTTCTGGGAGACAAAGAAATTGTACTTGCATTCGTCGTCTTTTGCAGATTTGCAAATTCAAAAAGGTTTAAAAAAATACAAACATTGAAACAGGAAATAGTGGCAACAACGATTGTATGAAGCTGCAACAAGACACACTCTTTCTTCCCATTTCATTACATTCATTACACCCGTAACATTCATTTTCTTAGGAGAAGCTACTTCGGAAACTCTAAATAATTATTTTGTGTAAATCCATTTAATGAAATTTGAGTTTTTGTAGGATTTCTTCTTTTAAAAATAAAAAAAAAAACATGAAGACGATTTTTATTGCCTAGGGGGAAAGATCTCTTTCTAAAATCTTGAGCATTCATAAATTGTAAGAAAAATAAAAAACGAAAATCAATTACATTCATAGATCATAAATAATGCCTGGTATCAGTCAAATACATACATACGTCTATTCGTGTTACATTTCTTATTGCTATTATCGGAATGTTAATACGTGTGATCTTCGAGCTTTCCGCTTCGTGAATACTGAGTATTCTTCAATCTTTATACAATAATTCCCTTGAGAGTTGCTTTAAATGAGTATCTTATAATAAAAATTGTTTAATCGTATGTCTTATTTTAACAACTTGATATGTCTTATTTTTAGAAATGTGCGCGATTTGTGTCCTGCATTCGTTGGGCAAAATTGGAATACAGATAGTACAATATTGAAAAAAAAACTCTATCAATATGCTTGGATAAACTCCCGTTTCAAATATGAACATAATGATAATGTAAAATTTCAAAATTGATTTGATGTTGAAAATTTAAACAATAATTACATAATGGTACTTTCGACTGGTAAATCTGCAAAGGTGAGAAAAGTAGATCTAGATTTCAATGTTTTCGGAAGAACACTCGAAAATAGTTTTAAATAAAAGAATATTTGCAAAATTTAATTCCTATAAAATTGCAAGTTCATAACTTGAAAAGTTAACTTTTAAACAAGTTAAATAGATCTACTGCATTTGAAACTGAAACAATGGTTAATTTGAAGATTTAAATATCTCATTTATTCATAAAATGAAAAATGAAAATCTACAAATCAACCGTTTCTGAATGATCAATACATTTATTTCGTAGGACATTCGGGTGAAGTTATGTCCCTGCTTAAAATTCCCCTGGAGCATGACTGTCTCAATTACAGAAAAGACTTTTTTATGAAAATTTATTTTGATTTTTTTTTAGAGTTTTCCATTTTTATACCCTTCGCTCATAGAGTGAAAGGGTATACATATTAACTTTGTCATGAAGTTTGTAACGCATTGAAGGAAGCATCTCCGACCATATAAAAAGTGTACATATATGATCAGCATGACGAGATGAGTCGATCGGACGATGTCCGTCTGTCTGTCTGTCTATCTGTCTGTCTGTCCGTCTGTTGCAGCGCGTTTTTCTCGACCACTATAAAAGCTACGGAGCTGAAATTTTGCACACATGCTTCTTATTGCTGCAGGCTGTTTGTATGTTTGATTCACCCAAATTGGATCACGGGGTAATGGGGCTGCCATACAAACCTAGCCCCCCAATTTGAGTTCTTCTAAGAAAAACTTTTTTAATTGTGTACTAAATTCAACCAAATTTCACACAAATGTGTTTCTATAGATAACACAAAATATATGCAAGAATGGATCAAATCGGACTATGGGGTCATGGGGCTGCCATACAAACTTAACACCCCAAATTAGGTTCCTCTAAGAAAAACTTTTTATTTGTGCACCAATTTTAACCAAATTTCACACAAATGTATTTCTATTGTTGACAGAAAACATATGTAAGAATGGATTAAATCGGACCCTGGGGTCATGGTGCTGCCATACAAATCCAACCCCCCAAATTAGGTTCTTCTAAGAAAAAGTTTTTCACTTGTGCACCAAAATCAACCAAATTTCACACAAATGTATTTCTATTGATGACACCAAAGATATGTAAGATTAAATCAAATCGGACTATGGGGTCATGGGGCTGCCATACAAACCAAACCCCCCATATTGGTTCTTCTAAGAAACATTTGTTTACACCAATTTCACAAAACCTTGAATTAATGTGTCTTTATCAAAGCAACTAAAAAGTTCAAAACAAATGGAATCGTACTGTGGGGTCATCCTCCGGCAACCCCAATAAAATTTTCCGAGAAAATATTTTTATTTGCCCACTTATTTCAACCAAGCCCAAAACTTTTGTCAAGATAGAAGAAAAAGAATGAGGAGATTAAATACAAGTCATAGGTACGCCCGAAAAAACTTTTAGCCCAAGCGAAGGGTATCCAAATTTCGGCCGCGCCCGAAATTAGCCTCGGCCCCGTGGTTGGCGAGCGAAGCGAGCAGGGGCGAAGCCCCCTAGTTTAGATTCAAACATTAAATTTTGCAAATTTACTTTTGGACAAACAACGTCACATTATAAATTTATTCCATTTTCATCCCAATATCACATGTATGTATGAAATTGGAATTAGCGGTAAAATCTAAATTTACCACACTAATATCCAATCTCACAATTTCAATTCAAACGATTTAAATAATCCCTTAAATTTGTTATAATTCCTACAGTAATATTGGTTTGGCAATTACCCACCTGATAGTGTGCATCCGATTAAATCATTGAGATTCCTCAGCATATACTGTTTTCGATGTATGTGTGTGTCCAGAGTGGATATGATAATGTAATTGTGTAGACAAACGTCACTTTGTGAAACGTCAACACATCAGCTGATGTAAATTGCAGGAGAGCATAAATCGAATCGAAATTGGCTATTAAATCATTTCGAGTAGGTAAAGGATACTTATTCCTAAAACTAATCAATGAAATGGCAAATCAGGATCAGAGTTTCACTCAAAATATTATGATCTCATACACCATACAGCAAAAGCTCTTATTTCAAAACACTAACACACACACACACTTACAAATTTGTCAAGAGCTTTTGTTTTGACAGGACTCGCGATTTCTTCACTATCGGTTAAGTAGATCTGGAAATCAGGGACTTCGTTAAAATGACCGCACTGATAGTCTGTTTAGATGAGAGAAAAATTTCACGACAATCGGAAGTAATCAAAGAAATTCGAAGCTGCGGCGTTTAAGCAAAGGACAACAATTGCTTTTTTGGTATTTAGCAAAGAAAAGCAAGGATAACAGCAGACGCACAGGGAGGGTTCAACTGGTAGGGAAAATTTCTAGTATAGAGCATACGATGGAAACTTTCATCTCGCACATACACCCGCACATTTTGCCGGTGTAATCGTGATAGTGTCATATTTATATTATTGTTATCTAACGGTCATTCGCTCTTTCGGCTTTGCTGCAGAGTATGAAATTGCATAGTGGTCCCACATGTGTATGTATGTTTACCAGCTGGCATAGAAGACAATTCCAGAGAAATTCAGTGAGTGGTGCGAGAACTGTAAACAAGGACTCTCGTCTCGGACTAACTTTCTATTCGGAGTCGAAAGAGAAGGACGAAATACATAGACATTTCTCTCAAAGTTCAATGGTTGCGCGTTCTTGATGCGCGATAGCAATCTCTCCGAAAACTAATTTCCGATCCTGGAGTAGAAAATACTCTCCTTTGTTGAAAACGTACTAGACGTAGTCGGTAATACAGTCCCTTTCTCATAAAAAGAAATTTAAGTTGCAAAAGAGAAGACAAATCCGTAAAATGTTCTCGGCATTTTTAAGACGTAGACTTGGGTCAAAATGCAACTAAATGAAGGCTAAACTGTTGCGCCAATTTTCAGTGGTTACTGGGATATTTGGATTTTTTGTAATTTTTGGAGAAAATTTCGGGCTTTTCGTTTTAAATAACATTGCGCAAAAATTACTCGGTGATTTATTTTTTTTTTCTTCCTCCTCATAATACAATTGAGACGGTCAAGTTTTCTGTTTTTTTTTTCGCGCACGAAAAGAATTGGAGCCAAGGGAAGGGAAATAAATCTGATTTTTCTTATATTTCAGCATCTAACGATTCATTTGAAGATTCAAATTTAAAATTTCACATTTTTTTATTTTAATTTTTTTTTTGTAATAAATTTTGAGAGTTACTAGCATGTAATTTAGCTGTAATCAAAAGTTGAAGTAAATTTGTTTCATTTAAATTTCATTTAAAATGTTATCCTGAAGTTTTTATGTTAATGACAAAAAGTTCGAATGCCAACACACCGGGAGCAGAAAAATATTTTGGGAGGGCTTTTTAAGAGGCCATACTTGGGTAGTTTAGATTGTGGGTACCCTTTGAAAGTAGCACCATGGCATTTAATGGAATAAGTTGAAAGCTGTGAAGTCTACATCAATATTTCAGTTAGCTGTAGGATCTGCAAATTTCGTTTTGATTGCTTAAGCAGTTCAAATCTCACTTCTAAAGCATTATCCAATCCTTCTTCACTAAGAATAGCGCCAAAGCAGAGAAAGAAAATATTTGTCAATTAGCTATCTTTGTTAAGCTGTAAACATAGTTTCGTTGCAGCTAATAGCAATTTAGCTCTGCATATTCCGAGAGAAGTTGGGAATTTTTCTCGTTGACGCTTAGATTACTTCAGCGATCGCTTAGTATAACGAATGGACATTATTTTTACTTACCACCTAGGGCAGCCGATTCTGTATTACCTATGGGGTAGTTCGCAGTTCAATCTACACAGCCGAAGAAATCCTTTAGCTTAGCTGCCACTGCAACAATACCCTAAGTTACCAACGGACTTAGCGCGTGATAAAAAAACGTAAAAGAAAAAGAAGCCAGACATGCTATACATATCCTTCTGTGTGTCCCATGACAAAACGTCTATTTTGTGAATGCGATTGTGAATGATTTTGAAATCAAAATTTCAACTTGTCAATATTTTGTCGAGCCCAAAGGGTCCATACACAATCAGGACCACATTTAACGTAATTTCCTTAGCTTCAGCGCTGGACAAAAATTCAGATCGATCATTTCGGGGTATCGTTGTGCAGTGTTGCCATGCAGTTTTATCTGTAATGTTGGACCGAATGGGGCTCCACTATCTCATACCAGAGTCTAAATATTGGTCGAAACAGTGGACTTTCCTATCGGATCAGCTTCTAAGAAAAGGATGCTGCTTTGTGTATTCAGGAAAACAATCACAGTGATTATTTGGGTTTATTCGACGCCGTAAATAAAAACAGCTTGGGTCTATTTTATGCTGAAAATAGTAATGAAACCGTGACTGCTACTTACTAAACGGACAAGTAAATAAGAAACTTTTTAGACACCCTCCTGTTCTTGATCCGTATCAATTCACTTTCAGGCCAAGTGGTCCGCAGATCTTTGCGGACTGGAAACCACTTCTTTAAACCCACGACGCGACGACGGCGACTACGTCGCCTCGACAAAGCAATTTTTATATCGCATTTCGCGCTGTGATTAGCGTTAAAAAACGCTCAGAAGCCATGAAGCGGAAACCTCGAAACTCATACATTTATTCATTTTTGATACAAAGTCGTTATTATTAAAGTTCATTTTCTTGACATTTTAATTTGGAGATAAGCTACGAAAAGATAAAGAATTAGCTCTAATCAGAAGTGGAGTCTTTGCGGTCCGGACCCCTCACGAAATGTTTTCAATAATCGAAATCTATTGATTCAATTAAACTGTTTAAGAAGACTTTTGACACACACAATAGACTCCCCTCGTGAAATAACTTTCGTTGCCATCACGACAAGCTCCAATAAAATTATCATAATTCGAGTTGTCAGTAAAAAATAGTGTTATAGAGAAATTTGGATAACCTTCACTCTCATCTAGCTAATATTTTTTCGGGCGTACTTATGACTAGCAGGGCCGGAATAAGCCTCTTTGGCGCTCCTGGGCAGTCCCCAGAGTCGCTGCCCTTCGCCACTGACAAACCCAGAAAGTGGCAGTTGAGTACAAAGCGCACGCGAGCATTTTTTTTTTACCAGGAATCCATGAATTCTGTTCGCTTGAAAATATGTTGCTTCCCCAGGGATGTAGCCAGGGGAGCGGTGCTGACCGCTGCTGGAATATTTTAAAGCAGCATCAAAATTCCAAAGGCGACATCATAAAAATCCTTGTGATGCACGCTTATTATTAAGTCTTAAATTTCGGAAGTGATTGTTTCATTGTCGATCTAACGAATAAACTCAACAAATAAAATTTGCGATTGACGTCATATTTGACGCAAATACTCAATTAAACGAAAGCTGAAGGCGGATTTGGAAGGGTACACTTTGACTTCATTTGGGCTTACGAAAAATTAAGTGGCAGCCTGACCTCAATTTCGAGAGATTCTTTGTTTTCGGCGAAAAAGATAACCTAAAACTAGGGGGTTTCGCCCCCTGCTCGCTTCGCTCGCCAACCCCCGGGGCCGAGGCTAATTTCGGGCGTTGCCGAAATTGGGATACCCTTCGCTTGGGCTAAAAGTTTTTTTCGGGCGTACCTATGACTTGTATTTAATCCCCCTCCTCATTCTTTTTCTTCCGTCTTGACAAAAGTTTTGGGCTTGGTTGAAATAAGTGGGCAAATAAAAATATTTACTCGGAAAATTTTATTGGGGTTGCCAGAGCATGACCCCACATTACGATTCCATTCGTTTTGAACTTTTTAGTTGCTTTGATAAAGACACATTAATTCAAGGTTTTGTGAAATTGGTGTAAAAAAATGTTTCTTAGACGAACCAATATGGGGGGTTTGGTTTGTATGGCAGCCCCATCATTCCATGGTTCGATTTGATTCAATCTTAGATATGTTTTGTGTCATCAATAGAAATACATTTGTGTGAAATTTGATTGAAATTGGTGCACAAATAAAAAAGTTTTTCTTAGAAGAACCTAATTTGGGGGGTTGGATTTGTATGGCAGCCCCATGACCCCATGGTCCGATTTCATCTATTCTTACATATGTTTTGTGTCAACAATAGAAATACATTTGGATGAAATTTCGTTGAAATTGGTTCACAAATAAAAAAGTTTTTCTTAGAAGAACCTTATTTGGGGGGTTAAGTTTGTATGGCAGCCCCATGACCCCATGGTCCGATTTGATTCATTCTGGCATATATTTTGTGTTATCTATAGAAACACATTTGTGTGAAATTTGGTTGAAATTGGTATACAAATAAAAAAGTTTTTCTTAGAAGAACTCAAATTGGGGAGCTAGGTTTGTATGGTAGCCCCATGACCCAGTGATCCCATTTGGGTGAATCAAACATACAAACAGCCTGCAACAATAAGAAGCACGTGTGCAAAATTTCAGCTTGGTAGCTTCAATACCCGCCGAGTAAAACGCGTCGCAACAGACAGACCGACAGACAGACAGACGGACATGCTCCAATCGACTCTCCAAGTCATGCTGATCATATATGTATACTTTTTATATGGTCGGAGATGCTTCCTTTAATGCGTTACAAACTTCATGACAAAGTTAATATACCCTTCACTCTATGAGCGAAGGGTATAAATATTGTTCAATTTATTTATTTTTTCCTGCTCGGTCTGTGGTCTGGTAATTGGTGTACAGAATAAGTAATATAAAATCCTTAATTTTTCAATTAAATATATATGATAAGAGAGTGCAAAATGCCGATTAGTGTTATCCTTAGTCTTTTTTTCATATTAACCCTGAAACACTAACCTTAATTTTAGGCGCTTATTACTAACCATGAGTCATTTTGACTCACAACAGAAACTTTGGTATATCCAGGAGAAGAGTATGAAAGGATGCGCCAAAAACCTCGGAATACTTGTTTTATATAAGGATAATAAGAATGTGTGTTTGACAATTGGATAGACTGTAAAATATCACCCAGAAACCAAGTATGTAAAGTACAAAACATAGGCGGTTATTACTAACGTGAGTCATTTTGACTCACAAAAAAGGTTCCTTTAGTTCTAACGACGTCACTGAAAAACACGAATAACTGCTTACCATAAAATCAAAATCCTCCGCTTCCTTCGACACTCGGTAGGGAACATATTTATCAAGGAAAATATGGGTAGCGAAACCCGGTTGGGCGTATCGCCTTTTCTACGAAAAATGTAATCTGCGGCGTATGCGTAAAAATGACTCACATTAGCGTTCCCGGGTTAACTTACTTAGGTAGACAAAAAAAATACTTTCTAAGAACAAAACTACAAAAAAGGTTATATTCTCAGAACCAGGGATTTGGAGCGACACGTTTTTTCGCTCCGCTCCCGCTCCGACCAATTTGAAACCGCTCCGCTCCAGCGCTCCGCTCCGACTAAAATTTTTTCAACTCCGCTCCATTACAAAATACAACAAAACTTCATTGTTCTTAGTAAATATTTATTATTTTCCGCGAATTCATCAATTCAACTTATATCTACTCACGTATTATAGAATATGACTTAATAGGTGCGTTTTATTCGATCAAGTGCAGAACAGAATAGCACCAATTTCCTACAAATTTGAACATAAAATTGAGTAGGGTGTCCGGAAACTAAACTATCGCGTAAGCGCACCGAAATATTATTATTAATGCAATTTCCAGCAAAATAGGTGTACCGGGAATATCCCGAATTCTTAACTCCTTTGCTACCAAAACCATTTAATGATTCTGCAAAAATGCTACCACTAAGACCTCCGTGGAAATTTTTTTTTTATGAAGTAAGATCACAAAATACACAGCTTAAACTGCTTATCCGATATTTATTGGGTTTATTCTTAGAAAAAATTGTTAGCCACGACCGAAAGAAAATATGTAGGTATTAAATTTTTGAAAAATCTTTAAATGTGTGTGGTAGCTGAAGAGTTAATAATTTGGGTGCCTTTATGCGATAGTTTCCGGACATCTCGTATAGAACGTTGTCCTGTACTCCATTCAATATAACGAACCTAATAACTAATTTAAATTAAAAAGGGCGTTTCATTCATCGAGTACAGGACAGGACTTTTGTGTCATGGATGATCTTGAATTTCTTAACAATAAAGAGTGATGATTATGGCTAAACGCAACTCTCAACGAATTCTTCGCCTTTAAATCGTACAAAATCATCAAATCGTTCCATAAAATAAAAAATTTCGTCGAAAAAATTAATTTTTATTTTAATTTTTTACTTCGGAGCGGAGCGACCTTCAAAGCAAAAATCGCTCCGCTCCAGTCTGCCAAAAACCGCTCCACGCTCCGCTCTTTCGAAATTTAAGGTCGCTCCGCTCCAAATCCCTGCTCAGAACTGAACAAAAAATCTTCGAAATGGAATAATGCAGTTAAAAGTGCTTAGTTTGTGGAATTCCAAACTTAGACCATTTTTGGGTTCCCAATATTCACAACTTTTCACACTGGGAGTACAGTTTCTTGCTAGAAAGCAAAATATATAGTAAGTCAAACTGTTTGAATTGTTACTCACAATATTCAGATTAACTATTGGCACAATATTTACGCTAGAATTGATAAAAATTCCATCCAAAAACTAAGTTATGTTACCAACAGGTAACATATGCTCGCTGTAAGAGATTTTGACTTCGGTTTTTCGTTAAAATAGTAATCTAATTTTTGTACATTTATCTAGAAACCCGTTTTTTTGTCAGACGTTTTATAGTATAGTGACTTTAGCTCTAGACCCAAACATCCAAAACAAGAGCTGACTTTTGATGCCAAATTGTTCTATGGCCTGACCGCATTACGCAGTAAAATGCTAGACTTTTTTTTGCGCGTCACATTTGGGGGGGAGGGGGTGGCAAAGGAGTGAAATTATGATTTTTCGCCAATATCTTGTTAACTGTAATATTTACAGCAAAATGTTCTGATGACGATTTAAACTACACAAAATTTCCTTTCTAATGATATATTATATCATACACATTCTCTTGGCAGATTGTATACTAGACCTAAAAACATTCGGTGTAATTTAGATTTTTTGATAGTTACATTTGGCGCTCTAGCTCCTGAAGTAATTTAATTGGAGCCATGGTAATTGGGATAACTATTCCTAGCAATATATAGCTGTCCCACACGGAGACTCAGGCTGCCCCGACAAAGCATTCCCCTATACTCCCTATTAACATTTAAAAAAAAAAGACGTGCCTGTAACTTTTCGCCGAATCACAGCAGGCGGGAAAAATTTTGGTAAACGTTAAGGCTAAGTCCCATTAGACCCTCCACCGAATATTACTTCGATCTGATTAAAACAAAGGGTACCTTCCATACAAAATGACCGGAAAATTGCCTACGAGCAAAACTTTAATTTTGGTTGACTTGTTCCCTTATTTCTTAATAAACTAGTGACATTGAATTTGAATAATTTGTATGGGAGGTACCCTTTGTTTTAATCCGATCGAAGTAATATTTGGTGGAGGGTCTAATGGGACTTAGCCTTAACGTTTACCAAGAGCGCAGTGGTATTTACGAGATCCAATGCTCGTCATGCAATGAAGGATACATTGGGAAAACTAAACGAGCTGTTCATGTTCGTTTTTCTGAACACATGAGAAGTATACGTAATAAGGACGTACGCTCAGCCATTGCATCACACGTATATAATCTGGATCACACTGAGGTACATAAAATAAGATCTTTTGAGGAAAATGTAAAAATTTTAAATTTTTAAAAGTTTCCGATCCAAGAAAACTAGACGCTTACGAATTCCAATATTTAAAAAATTCTGACAATTTAATGAATTTGTGTAACGGCGACATCGATTCTTCACTGTTCAACCTGATCAAATAAAACGAGGAACTAAAGTCATAATTTTACCCTGTACCTGCCCGACTTTGCAATATAATTTATTTTAATTTGTTTACTTTATTCCGTTTCGTAACTTAGTATTTATTTAATTTATCTGTTCCTTTGTTTTAATTTATCGTTTTCATTTATTTATATTTATATTCCTTTTATTTCGTTTCGTTATTTAAACTTTTACTTCTTAATTTTTTTTACCCACCCTGCGATATAAATTAACATCATTATGTATGTATTTTACATGAACAGCATTCATAACATGTAATGCAACAATTGTCATCAAGTACAAGTATGTGCTGATGATGGCTACCCCATAGTTGGAGCCGAAATGCATACAAATAAATTTTGAAAGTAGTGAAAAATTAGTGTTTTTAATTCGAACTTTTTCGCTTATTTCATTGCGAGTGTTGTGGTCTATAAGGATTTAACTAAATTAATATTCTAATTAGTGGCTTATTGCCAAATAATCATGTATTCAAATCAAAATGTCCCATATTTAATGTAGGTTAGGTTCAGAAGTTCTTTGATTGTTACACCCAAACGCTCCTCTAGGCTTCCTATAAAAATAGGCATAGAAGCATATGGCATATCCGTGCCCTTGCTTAAAGTGAAGCTAAAACGTTACGAAGATGCTAATTTTGCTTTTAGGATAAGTATTTGAAGGCGGATAGTCACATTACAATTTGAGAATGAATTAATAGTTTTTATGATTATGTCAGTTGCTCCTTTTTCAAAGTTTCAAACAATTTGCCGCCCCGGCCAATTATTGCCCAGGTTGCCCATATGGGAAACCCGGCCCTGATGACAAGGATTTCTCTCCCTCCCGTTTCTTCTCTTCCGTAGTACTGAAATTAGAAAATCATATTTTTTGATGGCCTAGGAACGGACTATTAAGAGTGCATAAATTTGCATAGCTAGGCGACGGAGGAATAACATAAAAAAAATATATATGTCTATGACGTGGAGGAAAAAGAAAGCAATATTTCTTAAAAGGAGAAAACTCCTATTATCCTCTTAATACAATACAGTAATATATTGTGGATGTGTCAAATGAAAAAGCAACAACAACGCATTGGTCTCGGCGACGACACGATCCAAGATAGAGCTGCCTGTAGAAATATGCTGAGAAATTATCGCCAAAACGGGCGATGTGCCTACACCGCAGGTCGAGCAACGCGGAACCATGGAGCGGTATAAAGAACGAGGCAAGGAAGAAGAAGACAATACAGTAATATATTGTCACATCCCAGATGCCAACCACTAAATATTAGACAGTTTTCGACAGTCGTTAAAATAATCCTGCCTTTCCAAAATTTTTATCCGTTGTAGAACCGTTCAAGGACATCCCCAAAAGAAAAACGATTCAAAAACGCATTCAAACAATTTAGACATCCTTACGACAATCGCATAAGCTCAAATTTAATGATTTTGCTCATCCTCTATCATAACTAACTTTCGATATAGGTTTTCACGACATCCTGCGATATCATTCCATAATGTGCCATAATCTACAGATGATACAGAGACCGTAACATCCGCTATGGTCGCCTCTTAAGATGTCATTTCGAAATAGATTCTCAAAATTTTCCAATGATTTCAAAGTTCAAGAAGTTTGATTTCCGTCACACTATTGCCAAGACTTCGTACAGGGTCCGTTCATAGATAAGTTCCGCCTTCTGAGAGCAAGCAAACAACATCTTCTCTAGTCTATACTATTGCGGGGCGCACTAGAGAGAGTCCCAAGTCCTGACAATCGGCTTATCGAAGGATGATGATGATAATAGTAGCCGTATGTTGTCGGAAGTATTGTCATCATCTCATCCCGTTTCAAATGCGGAATATGTCTTCGTCTTATGGTCGTTGTTGAATCAGGGAGTCATCTTGAACTAAGTTGCCTCACACTCCGCCATTTCCGGCAAGTTTAATTAAATTTCATAGCATAGAAAAAACTTTTTCGTTATCGACGATAGAAGGCAGGCTCTGAGGCTGCAAGACGGAATTTTGTATTACATGTTCACGTTTGCTATTGTCGATTAAAGAGGACGAGACGCTGTTTAATGGGTTTGCAATTTGAGTGCCGGCTATTGGTTCGAGAGAATGAGCGCAAAGCATGTGAAATTTGTTGAAAGTTTTCAAATTTTCTTTTCTATCGACAATAAGGATGTGAAGTGAATGCGCTTTTCTTTCGCTATTGAGTTGAAAAGTGAAATTAACTATTGATCCTAGAGGGGAGTCAAATTGGACACTTAAAATTGCATCTTTGGACGGCTGTAACTTACGAACGGTGATAGCTAAAACATTGAAATTTCAACCAAAAGTGGCCATTGTGGTGTGCTGAACTTCAGAATATTTCGTGCAATAGTTCGGGAGTCATTAAAAATCATTTATTGAAAAGCACATAAGTGCGGTTTGGATGGCTTTAACTTGTGAACGCTGATAGTTAGGGCTTTACAGTTTACAGCAAATGTGGACACCAAGTTGCTCAACAAATGTTCGAAATTTCGGAAATATAAGCCAATGGGTTCCCGAGTTATACAACATCAAGTATTGCATAACGTAAAATTGCGAAAAAAGAAAATTGATTACAGTTTTTTGGATTAGAAGTGGGCATTTACTTGGAATGGAAGTCTTGTCTTCTAACATCTAACATATCTAACATATTGCCAAAGATACTTTGCACTACTTCTGGATTTTCAATATAGAAAAATCATAAAATTCGAGGATAATGCGGGAATTAAAGTTGTGTTTTCCCTAAGTTGCTAAAACTACTGTTTTCATAATTTACATATAAAAATTTTGAATTTTTCATTACTCCAATTGATCAATGAAAAAAAAATATTGTGCATGCAAGCTTCTAAAATTCGCCGACAATTTTCACAAGTCAACCTCCGCCATCATCTTGATCAGTACGAAAAAAACAGTAACCTTACGTATCTATGCTATGAAAGTATTTTCTTTTTATTATACCCGTCACTATGTGAAAGGGTATATTAACTTTGTCATGAAGTTTGCAACGCACAGAAGGAAGCACCTCCGACTACATAAAGTATATATATTATTGATCAGTGTGACGAGGGAAATCGATTGAGCGATGTCCGTCTGTCTGTCTGTCTGTCTGTCTGTCCGTCTGTCTGTCTGTCCGTCTGTTGCAACGCAAACTAGTCCCTCAGTTTTAAAGCTATCGGGCTGAAATTTGGTATACAAGTTTCTTTTTAGTGTACGCTGTATATATGTCGGAACGAATGGAATCGGGCCATGGGGTCATGGGGTTGCCCCTGAAAATTAGGTTTTCCTAAGAAAAACTTTTCTCCTTATGTACCAATCTTAACCAAACTTCACCCAAGTGTCTTCCTAGTAAAGCCTCACAACATATCTAGGAACGGATGGAATTGGAACATTACGTCATAGGGCTGCCATACAAACAAACCATTGAAAATTAAGTTCTTCTAAGAAAAACTTTTTCCTTTTTTATCCAACCGTAACCCAACTTCATCCAAATGTGTTCCTAGTAAAGCTTCAAAAAATATCTAGGAATAGATGAATTCGAAACACTACGTCATAGGGCTGTCATACAAACCAACCCCTGGAAATTAGGTTCTTCTAAGAAAAACTTTTTTCTTTATGTATCAATCTTAACCAAAGTTCACCCAAATGTGTTCATAGTGAAGCCACCAAATAAATCTAGAAACAAATTAAATCGGAACACTACGTCATACCAACCAACCGCTGGAAATTAGGTTCTTGTATGAAAAACTGTTTTCCTTGTGAATCAATCTTTACCAAATTTCACCCGAATGTGTTCCTAGTAAAGCCTCAAAACATATCTAAGAATGGATGGAATCGGAACATTGCGTCATAGGGCTGTCATACAAACCAACCCCAAATATTAATTCTTGTAAGAAAAACTTTTTTTCTTTTGAATCTTAACCAAACTACATCCAAGTGTGTTCCTGCACAGTAAAACAAAGACGGTGTAAAAATTCACCATGCTTGGATAAGTAACATTTTAACATTAGTTGGTGTTTTGTCATTGAAAAATATTATCCTCTATGTGGGTGGGGTTTAAAAAAGTCACCAAGTGGTGTCTTTGGAATATGTAATTTCCAACTAGTGAATAATATATTAATTCTAATTAATTTTCCAGATAAGCATTACCAAAAACACCAAAAATGCAATAGACGAACATGGTTAACAAGTTTCAATAAATTATCCCATTAGGGTTTTTTAAACACCAATTGAGAATGTTCGTATTTCCCTATTGACATTTAATGATGAAATTCTATCATATCAGGGCAATTGATCGGCCAGGACGCTCTGTGGTTCACTTGGTTGAGTCGCACTCTACGATGCTAGTACTCTAGAGCAGTTCCCAAATTTTTTGAATACGCGGAACCGCGTCGAACCCCAAAAATGGGTCGTTAAGACAAGACGAGCGTTGATAGACAAGACAAAACGTTCATCGTACCCATACAAGGAGAAAAATGTGTTATTAGAAAAAAGTATCAATATAATTGAAGTATGCTGTTATTAAAAAAAATAGATCAATTTAATGAGAAATATTATGTGCGTGGTGATTTTTACATATTTCAGTGATATTAGGCCTAATATATGACAAAGCCACTCGCATATCCTCCTTCAAGTTCCTGAGGCTGTAACGTTTTCTTTTTATATTGAGCAAAGTTGAAAATCCGATTTCACATAAATATGAAGTTGAAAACAATAGCAGGATATTTACAGCTCTTTTGCTGACAAAACAGGAAGTTTTTTCTTGACGGATATCAAAAATTCTTCAGGCAAATTTTAATCTTAGACCTCGATCTGAGGAAAGCGACGTTAATTCTTCTTCTTCCGGCAAGGTGAAATATGAAATATTGCATGCCACAAAGAGATTGCTTATCCAATCAAACTGCTATGTGTTTAACAATAGGGGAAATATTTTTCAACCGTTTTAGGTTTCCAAATGCTCGACTATTCGATTTTTGATTTTATCACTTGCGGACTTGAGGGATGGAAACATTTCCAGGTTTCCTTTACAACATGCCTCTGCGAAAGTAATAGTTTGCCTTTCATGGCACTTATTTTATCAGTATACGTCAAAATATTTTCGTCCTTACCTTGAATTGACCGATGTGAAAAAATCAAAAATGTCTGCCAAAATGCAGCGCCAACCTTCGTTCTGAAGGTATGCCATGAAACTCTCTACAGAACGAGCAAGTAAAACTATGTACAACGGGTTTTCTATAGTGTGTAGGTGTACTATCATGTCTCTCATGTATTTAGTATACACAAATTCCTTAAAAACAGCCAAATACAGTTAATGGCAATAACTTCAGAAGTTGTTTGTGTTTACAGTATTATTGCAATTTTCAGAACATCATACTTTCACAATTTTTCGCGGAACCCCTAAGCTGGTATCGCGGAGCCCCAGGGTTCCGCGGAACCCCGTTTGGGAAGCGCTGCTCTAGAGGTCCGGAGATCGAATCTCGTCGTGGTCCAGGAAATATATACCATATTATATTGCCACATTATATACACACTCCTCTATATGCAATGTAACGTTGACTCGAAGTAGTAGCCTATAAACGGTTAAGTGAACGCACCATTTTTTACTCCAAAAAGGAAATTTAGAGACTCCCAATTACGGTTTTTGAAAAACACAAACCGGAAAACAATTAATAATTTTTTCGAATAATAGAATATTTCCTTTCTGGGGTAATAGATTTAACCCCGATCTTTTGAAATGAAATAAACACCAGTCGAGGGCGGACTCTATGCAACACCGGATTGGGGTTTTATTAACACCACTTTTGTTATAGTTTTAGACTAACCCCAACCAGGAACAGATGGAATCGGAACACGCCAAAGGGCTGGTAGAAATTTTGAACACAAATAACCTTAAGTTTCATTTAAATGTGACGGGTATTCAGATTTCGGCCGCGCCCGAAATTAGCCTCGGTCTCGTTTTAAATTGATTATGCTACCACAAATGCAAAAATAATCGTCTTTGACCTCTCCTCTTGAATAACAGAACAGCTTTCTATATCCTCTCACCAAAAGGATCATACTCACCTCGAATGGCACGTATAAAAAAAAAGAAACAAAAACGAGAACTACGAGTACATAGTACAAAATTCTCCCGGAATAGATAAAAACTCATTCACTCAACGTGAGACATAAAAATGGGGCGAATGTCGGGATACTTACCAAGAATTCCGGTATTCGGTATGTATGCATGTACATTGCCACAACAAGGATATGCCAAGGAGGAAGAATCTCATTAAATATTAATCCATGGCAGAGGTAATTTTATATTCAATTACACCTGGTTGTAGTTGAACCTTCACCGTATAGTATGGCATCCGGTTCGTCTATCTCTATACTGAGTGCTGAAGGTAGGTATGGGTATAACTGTAAACCTTGTACATGTGAAATAGGTATGTAACCAACGTTTAAGATCCTTTGCACTTCCCGATGCATATTCTTGCCGAATAGAATATAGAGTGGAGTATTTGGATCGGTATAAGGTACCTTACCTTACAGTGTCCTATGGTTAAGGTACGGAATCAACGAGATGAAATTCAAGAAAATTTTCTCAAAGCCCATATCTAAGCGAATACATACATATACAGGTTTTATGTTTTACGTTCGTCCGGCACCAAAGTAAGTTTCAATTTCCTTCGTGTTTTATGAATGCGAAAAGTCGGTATTTTTTTCTTATCTGCTTCTCGATTTTGAAGTCTGAGCTGGATATTAGGTATCCTTGTCCTTGTTTGAGTTATATGCATATCGTGTACGTTACAGAGTTGTGTTAAAAGCTATTGTCGGCTTAAAAGATAAAGGATACGTATTGTACATCTTGCTGCTCTACTAAGCGTATAACCAAAAAAATATGAGCATTCATATTGGTTAAATACGGTACCTAAATGTTATAACACTGCGGCTTTGAGTTGGAAGTATTTCGGGCGGATTATCCGAGGTCCTTGCATTTGCCCCAGGGTTTGTATTTTTTTTTTAACTTAGCAAGGCCGAAAAAAAACGCAGCATAGCTCAGTTGTTTTTGGAATTGTTACCCATATACCCATACACTGATCAATGCGACGCAATTCATTTGCAAATGACATAAACTATTACTCTCGTCCTAGAGAAAAAAGGTTACATCACATTGGATTGGTAGATGATCCATGCCATAGCCTGGATTAATTTTCCAGATCGTTATTTTGTATGAGATATCCAGTAAATACGGATATTATCCTCCAAGTCGAAAAGCTTTATTGGCTATTTAATTTCTTAATATTTCAAGTCAGTGGAGTTAATGATTTGTCAGCTCCGCTGCCCACAGGCAATGAATCACCGGTAAGATATTGATCTGTGAAGAATGCATTTTGGGTCGCATAGGGAGGCGAATGAACCTAATCCACGGTGGAGCAGCATATGCTAAGTGATGTGATCAATATGGTACAAACTCATAGAAAGTCTCCACGCTTAATGGGTAGGTGACTTGAATATGTCTCCAAGTAAACTCTTCTCGGCGTCATACGCAAACGGATTTTCGTATGGAGCTGCGTAAGTCGGCAAACCGGGGATTTTGTGGTAGGCAAGGCCCCACGCCGTTCAAGACATCTTTTGGGGCTAGTCAACAAAGATTTCCGTATTGTATCTATGCACGATTACCCTTACAGCTTTCTAAACTAAAAAAAAGGCAAGGCGTTAAATAAAAATCTGAGAGAAATAGCCGCTGATTCCTACCCAGCTTGTATTGAAACCTTTCGTAAAGGTAAAGTGACATACTCCTCGCCTGTGCTAATGATACCATGCTGATAAATCAGGTGTTGTAAGTCCAAAACATTCACAGGGGAGACAGATAAGGACGGTAAAGTACAGGTGCTACGCCAAAGGCCTAGCGCCTAGTCATCTCAGTGGCTCCGGAGACTTTGGATATTCTCTTTATCAAACGAGGTCCATATTATCTTACTCAATAAAATCTTCCTGAAATTTTCAGCAATAAAAATCAAAAGTTCAGTTAGATTGTAATGGACTAATTCAGAAACGTAAGTGTCAATTTTTGAATTCGCTTGGTTTCTACAAATATCTTTAATCAGATTTATTTCAAATCATTTGTAAAAATTCCGTTTAAATTCAAAAATCGACATTTATGCGTGTGACATAATACTAAAGCAACAGCTTTTTTGACAGTTCGGCCATAATGAAGTGGCATTGCCATATTATAAATATGAGCAATTTGTTCCACTGTCACGGAGTTTTTGGCGGGAAGCAGAAAGATAGTGTGGTGAGAGGATAAAAACTTGGCGCTCCGCTGGGGGTATTGCTGGTGCTCGATTTGGATTTGTTTTACATTGGAGTGTGGATTGAAGAGGATCGGTGTGGACGGTGAAATTGCACGGTGGAAGACAAACGGAGCGAAAACCTACCTTCACGCAAGGAAAAAAAAGCTACAAGGAGGACGGAAGGGGTCTGGCTTGGTTTGAAAAGTACAAGAAGATAAGTGATGTGTTTTGTGGTTTGTCTCTTAGGGGTGGAAGCGTGTAATCGGCGTCGTATTTAGTTTTTTCTTTGATTTGTGAAATATTGTTTGTTTTCCTTATCTTCATAAACACGATTGCCTTTCCATTAACATGAGTGAATAGTTGAGGTTATGCTCCCTGCGCCCATTCCTTTGGTTATTGTAGGGCTTTGTAGACCCATGTGATATTGGCGATGCCATAAAAAGGAGCGTCTTTGTTGTAGCTCGGCTCCTTGTGCTGGTGGGCACAAGAACCGAGAGCAGGGGTTTTCGGTATTCGGCGGCATTTAACATCGGTGGCAAAATCTCGAATAATCTGCCTCGTCCTCCCGTGTTGGACAAATTGCGTGGGAATGCAGTTTGTCGGCCGAGGTGGGTACCGCTGGCCGAACTTGGCCATCGTATGGCAGGCCCGCTGGGCTTGCAACAACAAAAAAACGCCCACGTACACGAGGGCGTGTACGTTGTTTGCCGTTGTACGGACTCCACCCCAGTAGGCAACAAGGGACGTCGCGTCGGTGCACCCATAGTAGGAAGATGGGTTGCGGAACCGCGTCTTTTTGTGCGCCACGGGAAGACATCTTTAGGAATTAATTTTTTTCTTATCGTTGCAGAAAACCTCTGCACTCTGCTCTCGCCGTCACCAGCCTTTTCATTGGCATTATCAAAAAGTTTAATCCCTGTGTTTGTAATCGATCTTCCTAGGCATGCGATATTTGTTTTTGATGTAGAGGGCAAGGGGCAACGGGCAGCACAAACCCAGCCCAAGCCGACCGCTCTGAACTACAACAAGCGCATGCCGCTGCTCGCTCGTTGAGGAGCCCTTTCTTTGGCCGAACCTGCACGGTTGTAGAGGCATTGGCTCCGTCCCTTGGGACATCTCTGGATGTCCAGCGTCCTCCATTACAAGATCTGGAAAAAGGTTTTCGAGTTTTTTGCTGTAACTTCCGAACTGTTTTATTTAGAGACTTGAAATTTCAGTGAGCTCGGGCAAGAGGTTTTTTTAACCCTGGAAGGTCATGCTTATTTTTAGTACGGAAAGGTCATGCTTCGTCGAATTGACGACGCTCAACTTTGACGCCTTACACAAATCACCCTTTCGCAAAATATTTATAAAATTTTACAGATTTTCAATCCTTAGTTTATTTAGAATCGAAAAATATCGATTTTGAGTAATTTTATAAGTAAATTGATTTACAAATCAAATTTTCTCAATTCAATGTTATTTGACCGGAAATATAAAACATTACATTTAAAAAATTAATAAATAAAAACTTAACGTTGATAAAATTAAAAGAATGTGCTCAAATCATAAAAAAATATATTTCATACTTAATAGGAAATTGGGTTTAATGAATGAGAAGCCCTTTTATATACAAGAAGCACAGCGATCCATTTTGGGATCCCAACACGGGGTTTCTTTGATTTCGCCTATTCCATTTTTTAGAGTATAATTCAAAATTAGTTACAATAAATTTAGGATTTTTTTCTCCTCGAGTTTCCTTGATTAATTCTATGTATGATATCTGGGGTTTTGACATTGAGTGCATTGGAGGCGATTTTTATGAGTTCGAAATGCAATCTTTTTAAAATGAGGAACAATTTTGACCCATTTTCCACAATTTTTTCCACAATTTTTGAGAAAATATGTCCCATATTCCAAATAGAAACATATTTGTTACGATATAGTTGTATGGATACAGACTTATCGTCGAATCGGCAACCAGCCATAAGAAATACTGGAGTTCTAAAAGTTACACAAAGTTCAACCTTCGTCGTTTCGACGACGCCAATTTCTAAATATCCAACTTATCCTGCTTACTTCGACTAGCCACAATGTACCCGGCAAGTACATCGGCACTGGAAGTGCTGTACGAAAAAGCAGGTCAAAACAATGAATATTGTCAAGAAAAACGGAATAAACGTAATGATGCGTAGTCGATTTGTCGAAGCATAACCTTCCAGGGTTAAAACAGTTTTCCATTGTATGTAGTGGTAACAACCCTTCACAAAATCAATTGAAAGCAGCTATGAAACACATTAAATAACCCTAACTTAGCCCTCCAGATCCATCTCAACACTTAATTGACAAAATGTTTTTTTCAGTATCCGAACAAATCAAAGAAAAATCAATTTTCGACAAGGGTTAAAAGCTTTCCCCCTTTTTATTTCAAATTACTTTTTGAAAATAATTAACTCTCAGCCACATCTTTTTCTTAATACAAACCCCGAGTCATTGCCGGGAAGGTAGCAATAAATATTCAATATACTCTTCAGTCTTCACGTATCCTTTGAAAAAATACACAGAATTAGCTCGTCATTTTCTCGTGAATTTTATGATACCAATCAAACCAACCAGAACCGCGTATTAACGAAATACTTGTATACTATACCCATCGTCTCTCAATTAAATTCAAACGAAATATTCTCAACGGGATTCTCAAAAATCTATTGATACCTTCCGACCACCTAATTTAACAAGGATCAAAAACAAAGTGTAAATGTGTTTTTGGAATAAATCAGACGAAGCAGACGGCCGAGAGGATATTCCTTGCTGTATACAAACGAAACGACTCTAGACTGTTCGTGCGATATATTCGAAAAGATTGAAACAAATTTGCACTTGGGTTGCGGTACGGGTGAATCTTGTTCGATCAAAGTATGCGAAAAGTATATACCTGTTAAATATCAATTAAAATTCTACTCCACGGATTGCGTCCGCAGTACTCAGCAGTATCAGAAGGGAGAATTTCTTCAAGTATGTATAGTATAGCTCTGTTCTTCGGATTTTTTTTTCATTTGGCTTTAAGGTAAATACATGCGGGGCTCAGAAGCTAATCCTCCTCCCCCACGAGAGACGATACAAAGCGACGACGACGTTCCAACAAAATATCCCTTGTGGTTTATTCAAGGATTGAGTGTAGCCCTAATTGGTAAGATGTTCACGATTTATTACAAGAGTATTCAAGGATCTGGTGAAAATTAGAAAGATAATGGATTTAATAAAGTCGGTAAAGTAAAAGTCGAAAGGAATTTGCTATGTTGTAGTGGCATGGGGATTTGTTTTCATTATAAAATCTTTTGAGGTTGAATATTGTGCTATGTTGTGTGTGTATGTGTAAACGGCTGGAATGCGTCGTGGTGCTTTTATGTGTATTTGACTTTGATGCTTGCCATACTTCTTGCAATGTTAGAATAGGATCAATTTTAAATTAATAACCAAATAGAAAAAAATATAATCAATTCAGCAAACTATCCAACTGCGTACAAAATTAGCTTTATTCTTCTTTGAAAATCTCATACTCATGCTCCTTAGCTAAATTTACGATACTTCCACTTCAACTGCTCGAGCATCCCAATCAATTTATTAATTAACCAAAGAGCCCAAAGACTCCGTCTGCCCTCTCAACACATCTCCTGAATTCCGTAACATACCTTCTTTTCCACGTACAATAAAAGTGACTTTTTACGAGATGGCCTCTTCCCTGCAGTACTCTTTCAATGATAAGGTACTATACTTAGCTTTAGCTTCCACTACCACCTACTCCTCGAAAGAACATTACCTCCGTCAGCTATAAACACGTTCGGCAACAAACCCAAAGTGTTTTCTGTGTTCTGCCGTTCCGCGTCCTCAATGTAATAGTGTAAGTGTATGATATTATAACCGTTCTGCAACCTGAAATCAACAGAAAGAAGACGAAAAAAAAAATTAATTGAAAGGAAAACACGTAGATTTCCCAAAGGATATCTTTGCTTTATATGCCACCAATCTTGCTTACACCGTGTAGCGGTATGGCAGCATCGTGCCAGACGGATATCCGTATCAGAGCTAAAAGAAGACAACAACGATTCGCTCGATGGACACGACCGCCGCCGTAAGATTTTTTTTCGCCTTTAAGCATCTTCTTTCAAGTATCCAATCTCACCGAGTGCCATAATACGAATATATATATCCTTGAACTTAAGAGTTTAGTGGGCGCATTCATTCCCCCTTTCGAATGGTTTCACCTTGAAGTATACATTAGTTCTGATTTTCAACCGCCAGTCAAGAGTAGGTATTCATTATCCACTCGAATGAAAATTTTCGCAATTACGAAAAAGTCTGTCGTCGTAAGGTATGGGCATTCGGACAATATCTAAGTTTCAACCTATGAATATTGTAAAGTCATTTACCTTTTTTTCTCTGGGAGAAGGTAACATTTTATGAGGACACATGATTGCAACTTTTTTGTGAAAGAATATTCCTGTTCCCCACTACATATTACCAACGGAAAAGCAAGTACGCGTCAAAAGCAAATAAGATTCTTAATAATAATTTGTCTATGCCTTTTTAGACTATTTTAGTGAGCTCAAATTTTGGTAAACTTTATTGTAACATATGTATTTCCTATTTTGTTTCCTGTTCTTACACATTTGCTTGCAAGCTCTGGTGCAGAAAAACTTTATTTAATTAAATCTTGAACTAATCGTTTTATCCTTCCATTTTTGAAATTCTTATCGGTTATTATTCAAACAATCACTTATGAAAAATTCCAAAAATTTAAAAATATAATACACTCAAAATAATGTACCGTATGGCAGAAAACGGAGGTCAGATTTTGCTTAGCAGTAATATTTTTTAGTGGAAACTACGTTTTTCTTACATTTTTGGAAGATTGCAGTATATTTGGTAGTTTTGAGTTGCTCTCTCCGCCTTACGGAACTTCGCTTTCCAAATATTTTATATTTTGGCATTTTCGTGATAAATAAGGAATTGTTAAAAATTAATTAGTGAAACTATTTTCTAATGTAAACCCATGTGTTTTGTGTTTCCTTTGGGCTAGGTGGCTTATTCTGTAATGTCCAGTAACTCATGCGTTTTAATTTGTGTTTTAAAAGTGAAACAAAAACGAGACCGAGGCTAATTTCGGACACGGCCGAAATTCGAATACCCTTCAGTCTCCTCGGGCTAATAGTTTTTTTTCCGGCGCATATATGACTTGTGTTTGTTGAAATGGCAACACTTACATTTCCAATGTCAAAACTATTTGTCACAACTATTGTAATCTTCACTCCAAGTCAATCAGTCGGCGCGAGCGCATCATTAAATATTATATCCTGTATTCAAATCTGCATTTTATTACAACAGGTTATGGGCCCAGAAGCCTAATACATACGAATAGTTTAATTTCAATTGTGACTAGTTGTGAATCGCGATGTCTGATAAAATCGAAAAAGTTCATTTATTCGACGGAGGAAATTTCAGCAATTGGAAATTTAAACTGATGGCGCTATTGGATGAACATGATCTAACGGGTTTTGTCGAGGAGGACTTGGAGTCGATACTGGCAAATTGCAAGGATGAGGCAGAAAGAAGACGCAAGAGGTTATCAGAAAAGAAGTGCAAGTCGTTAATAATTCATCGCATTGCAGAGTCTCACTTGGAATACATTAAAGATAAATCGACGGCACGAGAAATTTTTAGAACATTAGAAACGACGTTCCAACGAAAAAGTATTTCCAGCCAAATATACATTCGCAAGCAGCTATTACAGTTAAAATGTGCAGAAGAGGAAAGTATCGTTCATCATTTGCTCACGTTCGATAAATTAGTCCGAGAACTGAAAGATACCGGTGCGAATTTGGAGCCGCTCGATATTGTTTGTCATTTGCTTTTGACTTTGCCTGAATCTTTTAATTCTTTGGTGACTGCACTAGAAACGCTCGAGCAGGACAAATTGACAATCGAATTTGTAAAGGGGCGGATTTTGGATCATTCGAAGAAAAAGTTAAGTGTCAGTGATGAAAATAATGCGATCGCGATGAATTCAAAGGCGAAGCGGAACGTGAAATGCTGGAATTGTGGAAAATTAGGGCACGTGCAGGCAAAGTGTTACGCGAAGAAATCTCATCTGAAACCGAAAGCGAATCTTGGTTCATCAGAAAGTCGTGCAGTTTCATTTATCGCGTTGCAAAGTAAATTTGCTGGAAATTCGGAAAAAGATGAAGTCTGTTTCTGTCTGGACACTGGTGCAACGAACCACATGGTCAACAGGGAACATTTTTTCTGTGACATCAAGAGCCTGGAGCCGCCGTTACGAATAGCTGTCGCGAAGAACGGGATTTCCATTGTTGCGGATAAAATTGGAACGATACGAGGCAGTATTGAAGTTAACGGATCGGAGGTGCAGTGTACCATTCGTGATGTTCTGTATGTCAAAGATCTCATGTGCAATCTATTTTCAATTCGGAAAAT
This sequence comes from Microchrysa polita, assembly GCA_949715475.1. NCBI lineage: Eukaryota > Metazoa > Arthropoda > Insecta > Diptera > Stratiomyidae > Microchrysa > Microchrysa polita. The sequence continues at coordinate 122,566,030 of OX454415.1, read as the reverse complement.
TGAGAAAGAAGGAAAAATTATCTCGATTCATGATGGCAAGGTCGATATTTTGCAAGACGGAAAGATCGTCGGTCAAGGAAAAGCTCATGGGGAATTGTATGAAATGCGACTTAACCTACAAGTGCCTCATCGGGCGAATTTGTGTCAAACGGATAATTACATGCTGTGGCATCGTCGATATGGGCATATTAATCGTGGCGATATGCAGAAAATGTTATCAAATGATATGGTGATCGGAATGCAGAAGCTGAATAATTCAACTTGCGAAGTTTTCTGCGAATCGTGTGTATGCGGAAAACAGTCGAGGAAGCCGTTCAAGCCAGTCAAGGAATCAAGATCATCACGCATTCTGGAACTTATTCACACCGACGTCATTGGTCCCATCACTCCGCAATCATATGATGGGAAAAGGTACGTGGTCTGCTTTATGGATGATTTTAGCCATTTTGCTATTACATTTATGATGAAACGTAAGTGTGAAGTTTTCGAAAGATTTCAAGAATATTATGCTATGACAACAGTTCAATTTAATCAGAAAATTTCACGCTTGCGTCTCGATGGAGGAGGAGAATATTCTTCAAACGAATTGCAATCATTTTGCAGGAAAATGGGTATAAGGCTGGAATACACAGTGCCTTATAGCCCTCAGCAAAACGGCGTTGCGGAGCGTTTTAATCGTGTTTTGACGGAAAAGGCCCGTACGATGCTTGTCGATAGTAATTTGCCGAAATTTATGTGGTCAGAAGCAATGCGAACTGCAGCCTACCTTGCAAACAGAAGTCCTACGAGAGCTTTTGCAAATGATGAGTCCAGGATCAATAGAACGCCAGCAGAACTTTGGTTTGGTCGAAAACCAGAAGTATCAAATTTACGTGTTTTTGGGTCAGATGCGTATGCACAAATTCCGAAGCAATTTCGAAGGAAGCTTGATCCGAAGGCGAAAAAGGTGGTCATGGTTGGATATGCTCCAAATGGCTATCGATTGTGGGATGAGGAGAAACGAAAAATCATCATAAGCCGAGATGTAACATTTAACGAGAGTTTCGAATCAGATGTAAAATTTTCGAATCAACAACATGTCTTCGATGTTGTCCCCGATCAAGAAGATGTCTTCGAGAAAGTCGAAAGTTCGAATGACGAAAAACCAATTAATCTTCCGTTGAAGGTCAGTATTGATAATTCTATGCCGAATTCCAACAGCGAGTACAAAAACAACAGCGATGATGAGTTTGTGGATGCAAAAGAAGCAGATGAGGTCTCAACTGTCAATGAGCTAACGCCTCGTAGAAGCCAGCGCGAACGAAAGGCAGTGCAACCATTCCAGTATGGTACGACGAATATGGCTTTTGCATTGAATGCTGAGTGCTTTGTTGATGGTACACCTACATCGGTTCGAGAAGCGAAGTCTAGGGCTGATTGGTCTTTGTGGAAAGCAGCGATCAACGAGGAAATGAATGCGCTGATGAAGAACAAGACTTGGGAGCTGTGTGAGCTTCCAGTTGGAAGAAATCTGATTAGTTGCAAATGGGTCTTCAAAATAAAACATAACGAGGATGGGCATGTCGAGAGGTACAAGGCGCGTCTGGTGGCGAGAGGCTTTACGCAGCAACACCATTTTGATTACGATGAAACCTATGCGCCGGTTATGAAGCTGACGACTCTTCGAACATTGCTTGCAGTTGCCAACGAGAAGAAATTCCATGTTCATCAAATGGACGTGAAGTCAGCGTTTTTGAATGGACATCTGGAGGAAGAAATATACATGCAGCAGCCCGAAGGTTTCGAGTCAGGTAATTTAGTATGTAAATTGCGACGAGCTCTGTATGGTTTGAAACAAGCATCTCGCAAATGGTATGAAAGATTCGATGAATTTGTACGAAAGCATGACTTTTTACGTTCCAATGCTGATCATTGTGTCTACGTGAAAACTGTTGGAAATCAAATAATCTACCTTTGTTTGTATGTGGATGACCTGCTACTGATTGGGAATCTTCTGCCGAATATCGAAGCTTTTAAGTCAATTTTGATGAAAACATTTGATATGAAGGACCTAGGAATCGTTAAATATTTTCTTGGTATCAAAATTGATTATGACCGAGAAAATGGGCTAATGAAGTTGAGTCAGGAACAATACATGAGAAATGTTTTGAAACGATTCCGTATGTCCGATTGTAAAGCGTCATCTACCCCAATGGAGAAAAATTTGAAACTGAGTATTAATAAAGGTGTCGATTCAACTGATAAGCCTTATCGAGAACTAGTTGGATGTCTAATGTATGGAATGTTGACAGTACGTCCTGATCTGTGTGCATCGATCGGCTACTTTAGTCGTTTTCAAAGTGATCCAAATGAAGATCATTGGATACATCTCAAAAGAGTTTTAAGATATGTGCAAGGAACATCGAATGCAAAGTTGATATTTCGTCGATCATCGAGCAAAGTACCGATTGTTGGATATGCTGATGCTGACTGGGCGTCAGATGTTGTTGATCGGAAATCTACCTCAGGAAGCATCTTTAAGGTCTATGGCTCTGTAGTATCATGGAGCTCACGTAAACAGGCAACAGTTGCTTTATCCTCTACCGAAGCAGAATATGTAGCATTGTCTGAAGCGTCTACTGAAGCAGTTTGGTTTAAGCTATTGTTAGGCGAGTTAGGTATAGAAATGAATAGTCCAATTCCAATTTTTGAAGACAATCAGTCATGTATTAAGATTGTAGAAGAACAAAAACAACATAAACGTATGAAACATGTAGATATCAAGTATAAGTTCATTTGTAACCTCATTCAAGAAAAACAAATTGTTATTAATTATATTTCAACGAATGATCAATTAGCCGATTTAATGACCAAAGGTCTTGACAGTAAAAAGTTTATAAAATTTAGAAATGATTTAAATGTAATTGTTGAGGAGGGGTGTTGAAATGGCAACACTTACATTTCCAATGTCAAAACTATTTGTCACAACTATTGTAATCTTCACTCCAAGTCAATCAGTCGGCGCGAGCGCATCATTAAATATTATATCCTGTATTCAAATCTGCATTTTATTACAACAGTGTTAAATCCCCCTCTTCCATCCATTCTTTTCCTTCCGTTTTCACATAAGTTCCGTCACCTCGAAAAAACATATTTGTGTGAGGTTTGGTTAGAATAACTTCACAAACAAAAACAAAAATTGTTAGAAAACTTTTTTGGAGGGGTCATGGGTCATGGCCCTATAGTACGAATATATTTGTTTTTACATACATATTTTTTGTAGTTTCGATAAAGGCAGTTTGATATTGATTGGAATTTAAGCAAAAAAACACACATTTCGTAAGGAAACCTATAATCTGGGGGCTGGGTGGTTGGCGCACCATGATCCCATGGTCCATTCCATCATTTTTTACATATGTTTTGTAGCATGAAAAAAAAAACACATTTTTGATTTTTGTGAGGTTTGGTTGGAATTGGTGCACAAAAAAAAAAGATTTTCTTAGAAGGATTTAATTGGGTTGGTATTGTATGGCAGCCCCATGATTCCATGGTCCGATTCCATCCATTCTTACATATGTTTTGTAGTATGTATTAACCTTCGGGCGGGCGCAATACATCTGATAGATTAAGTGACCAGTTTTTGTTGCGCCAATCAGCGATATGAAAAGGGAGAGATCTGAAACTCACAGTACACAGCAAAAAAATCGGAGTGATTTTCACTCCGAATCGGTGTCGAATAGTGTCCATCCGAATGGGATAATATTGGCATAAAACTCGAAGCAAGGTATTGCTAAACACTCCGAACAAATGTAATGATTTTATCCTTTTGGTGTAATAATTTGAACTCAAAAGAATACTTTCATTAACACCAAAAGGAGTGATTCTCGATATTTTTGGAATAAAAAAAAAACAATTTTCACAGGGAAGGGAAGGAAAGGGAAGGAACATGTGACGCATAAATGAGATTTGTACAACCCTTCTATAGGTAATCATTTACCTCTTTACGCTCTAAAATGCATAATAAATTTACCTACCTACAGTGGGATTCGATCCCGGGACCTTATGATTTGTAGACGAACGCCCTACCTACTAAGCCAACCAGACTAACTGATGGAGTTTGTAATTTATACAACATGTGGCTTCGCTCTACCACCAAATTCACTCCGATTGGTGGATACACAAAATACCAAAATCGGATGAAATTAGCCCCAGCACAATAACTTGATTGAATATGTTACGGAATTGATCCGATAGGTGTAATACTCAATACCAAATGGGATATTCTTTGCAATGTGACCGGAAAAGCTTTTAATTTAGAAGTTTCGTCCGTTTCGGATACTTTTCTAATAAAACCCCCTATGGCGGTGTTATTTTGAGCATGTTTACCTCGAAATAAGTTTTCTTTTTTATCCTATTGGATTTTCTTGCTCGAATACCCGGCATTTTTTTCCTGTGTAGCTTAATTTTTATCGATCAACTATCCAAAGCAGTTTTCAGTTTCTATCTACCATATGGCTGAGGGGCGGGAGGGGATGAAATAATCTCTCAGATGTATCTATGAAAATATCAACTTGTTATACTGTTCACATTGCGTAATAACGTTGTGTTGAGTTTTAGGCGCACCAAATCGTTCAGTAGTGTGTTTTTAGGAAAATAAGCTCACCTTTTTTAAGCGGCCGAGTTGTTGTAGTTTTTTTTTAAATATTGAAGCGATTGAAAGTAGAATATTCTTAGAAAATTGAAAATATGAAGGGTATCAAACTTTGTAAGCCATTATTTCTTTCTAAACTTTCGCAGAACTGCAGCTGTTTTTTTTAAGGGTTCCGCTTAAACTTTTCAGGAGAGAAATCTCTGGCCAAGCTTTTCTTAAAAATATTATATTCCTTTAAGACGATCGGGAGTTTGGTTTTTCAATGTCTGCTTTTCAAGAGATCCTATAGTCGATTTAGTGATAATTGGCGACTTAAATGCTTACTCGAAAGAAAAACATTACTTCTGCGCATGTATATCCCTAGGAATGGCGGTCTTACCATATTCAATGGACGCTTAAAAAATTCTTCACACGTCTCATGTGACTCTGCATCGCTGCAAACTTAATTTACCAAAGGCCACAAAAATTTCTATGGACGTAATTTAGTGTAGTCATTGCAAGATTTGAGACCGCAAAATGTGGTGGAGGATTTTTTCATTCATATGTTTTTTGGAGTGCTGAGCACGAAACCGAAAACTCAAAATAATTTTCGGAGTATTTCCGTTTTTTCGGCTTATAACACCAAAACTGCACAATAAATAAAAGTAAAAATCAAAAAATCTCCACCACATTTTGAAATCTCATGTACTAAGTTTATAATGTACTTAATACACTAATTGGTGCTTCAGCAAAAAAAAATAATTTAAATTTGAAATTAGAGCTGGATTGGAATGGCTGTGCCTCACAAGATTGCACATCTCCTGTTTTTTACGTGATCGAATCTTTATCGAAAACACTGCCGCTCTAATTTCTCTTCATCGCTGCAAACTTAATTTACCAAAGGCCACAGAAATTTCTATGGACGTAATTTAGTGTAGTCATTGCAAGATTTGAGACCGCAAAATGTGGTGGAGGATTTTTTCATTCATATGTTTTTTGGAGTGCTGAGCACGAAACCGAAAACTCAAAATAATTTTCGGAGTATTTCCGTTTTTTCGGCTTATAACACCAAAACTGCACAATAAATAAAAGTAAAAATCAAAAAATCTCCACCACATTTTGAAATCTCATGTACTAAGTTTATAATGTACTTAATACACTAATTGGTGCTTCAGCCAAAAAAATAATTTAAATTTGAAATTAGAGCTGGATTGGAATGGCTGTGCCTCACAAGATTGCACATCTCCTGTTTTTTACGTGATCGAATCTTTATCGAAAACACTGCCGCTCTAATTTCTCTTCGTAGACATTTTAAACGTGTACGGGTCCCGTGGTCCCAACACTTATCTTATCAGGGTTCGCCGAACCGTGCTCTAAAAAAGATAAAAATTGTGAACAACACACGCCTGGGAGGAATAGAGGCAATAGGGTAATACAACGAACGTTATTTTTTCGTTGAATTCCCTCATTGCCTCTGTTTCTTCCAGGCGTGTATTTTCCACAACTTTGATCTTTTGTGCGGGGCCGACATAAGATCAGATGACTGTGAAGTCATTAGGCAATAAATTCCAGCCAGCTCAAGCTTGAAATAGATTAGACGCGTCATCGGCATAAGCAGAAAAATTTCAATTTAGAACACACGCATTTGCCTTGATGACCCACATTGACAGCAGAAGCAGAAAAAATGCTTCTGCCGCTGATGCTGCTGTCAATGTGGGTCATCAAAGGCAAATGCGTGTGTTATTATAAATTAACATTTTTCTGCTGATGCCGATGCTGACGCATCCAATCTATTTCAACTATCAGAGTGTAAAATAGGCAGTCACTTTTCAGCCAAATAATGTTTATACCTAATTTGGTAATTTTTGCTGAAGGTAGGCTCATTACCAGGATATCAATTTCAATTGATACTTGTTGACAGCTGCGATATAAAGGAAGAGAAGGAAGTGGCGCAGCGAATGGAATGTGCAGGCATGACTCCACCGATTTATATTTGATTGTGTCATGAACTGGGTCTCTTCTGTTATTACGAATCGGTTCAGAATAATGCGGATGCGCTATTGAGGTAATGATGAGACTCTCGTTCATTTTCAAAGGAGTTGTTGATTGTCCTTACCCTTCCTTCGCATGACTATTAGCACTGCTAATATCGGTCTATAGATCCGGCATAGTTGAGACTCGTTTTTGAATCGATTGTGTGTGTGTAAATGCCCTATCAAATTTCCCTCTGCCATTATAGAAAGTTCCTTCTGAGGATTAATTAATTTATCAATCGAATAGTCTGATCTGGTCAATTAAGCTTTTATTTCATAGGGTTACCTTAGCAACTGCGCCTCAAAAATAGGATACTCTCAAAGAATTTTTTGAACACACACTGTAAAAACAAGGTTGAATTTTACACCTTTTTTCTTGAAAAATTACAGTAAACGTTTATTCTTAAACAAAATTTCTAGTAAACCCTCAAAATAGTGTAATTTTACACAGTTTTTTTAATATTACTCTACACCACATTTGGTGTGAAGATGTGTCTCTACTTTATTTTTGTGTAACTTTACATTTTCAGTGTATTTTTTTTACCAATTGGAAGTTGCAATTTTAAGAAAATTTTACATGTAATATTACGATTTTGGTGTAAAAAAATACACCTGCATTTGTGTAAAACTAATTGTGTTACAATACTTTTGTGCATTAATGCATTTTTCTGTATCTCACAAGTGGCTTGTTCTGTGTGCAATTAGTCTATTCCGTCCGAAGTGCGTTCGTGTGAGCATCATATTATTGTTGATGTTGTAGCGCTTTTTTGCTCTTGAACCGAAGGGGGTGTGGCACTGTTCACTCTACGAGGGAAGGGTTTAAGAAACATTGTCATTTTTTTAAATGGAGTTTTGTTGGATTCCGGGAATCCTTCGATTCTGTATATGGCCGCCCTTAAATCAACAATGGACGCAGAAAAAAACTTCAACAACAATCTTTCCCCGACATTCCTAGCTTAAATGCCTTTTTTAGCCGAACTTTAATTCAGATTTGCGATGAGAAGTGATATTAAAATTTTTAAACGTACCTACATATAGTGTAGAAGCGAAGAAGTTCGAGTATGTTTTGCCAAGAGGGTAATCACAAAAAAATACAACAAATCAAATCAAATCAACCAGGTCTTAATTTTACAAATACGATTCCGAAAGCAAACAGAGAGTTTTAGCATGTCGTATATAAATTAGTACGAATTGACTTTGTCATTATAAACGAAAAATTCGCTTGCCTACCGTACACAAAAGAGTATATAACAATTTTGCATGTCTCAAGTAGGTATGGGTGTACTTCACGAGAAATAAAAATCACGTCCCGACAATTTCGACTGTAGAACTTCAAAAATACGGATATTCACTCATACCTACTTGGAAGTTTCCTGAAATACAACCCAATAGTGCCTTTCAACTTACTGGATCATTTCCGTATTTACTGGAAATCCCATACATAATGACAATCTGGAAATTGATCCAGAATATGGCATGGATCATCTGCCAAAATAATATCCTAGATGGCTCCCTGAAATTTCCCGTAAGTCATTTTGTTTTTTAGTTTTTGTTTAGTTTCGAATCTTTTATTGGAGTTAAAATTTTTATTCTTTCCTGAGACATTTTCCTTTCAATTTAACCTGGCACGGTGCATAATATCAAATGCAATTTCCAATACAGAATATTGCGTTGGGGACTGATGACACAGTCAGCTGTTATCGAAGGGGCAAATTTTGATCCATTTGCATTTGCATTTTGCATACTTGGACAATGATCCTGTCCGTGTAAGTCGAAAGGCAATAATATGAAAAAATCTATGCAGACCCAAATCTTTAATTGCACCACTCACCGATTGTAAACAAACACGAAACAACACAGCACAACCCTACTAGCCATGGCATAAGGAATGCATCGATGCCGGCATCATGAATCTCTAGATGAACCGAATCATTCCATTTGTTCTAGCCGCGGGACTAAATTCCCTTATATATTTTTGAAAGATATGGTGAACGACTGCATGAAGACCAAGTGAACCCAAACATGACTTTCCCTCATGATTTCATTAGAGAGGTACTGATGATAGATGCGGTGCGGATCATCAGTGAATTCATCAGAAAAGAACTGATGAAAAGTACGATGAGTTTCACTGGCGAATTCATCATGCTGGAACTGATGACAAATTTAATGAATTTCCCCAAAGAGTTCATCAAGTTCGCCCTAATGAAGTAATCGTTGAATTTCCCTCATGCGTTCTTAAAGGAACAACGTATGAAATAGTCGAGTAGTTTCATTAATAATTTATTCATTTAGCACGCTCTGTGGCTCACTGGATCCGGAGATCGAATCTCGGCGTCTTCCGAAATTTCCGTACATGTGCGGATAGGAAATATATAGTGCTTGCAACATTATATACACTCCGAAATTATATGCAATGTAACGTTGACTCGAAATAGCCTATAAAAGGCTGAGTGAACGCACCATGCCCCACAAGGAGTTACGGTACAGAGAAGAAGAATTTATTAATATATTCAATTTACTCGATGCAGAGGCACACACTACACTGAACCAAAAGTTGTCGTAAATGCTATGAAAACCATCTTCAAATCAACGAAAAACTTCATTAAAAAACCTCCAATGTTCTTGTTCGTCACTTCAATGAAACTAGTTTCGTTACGTAACGAAAAAATTAATTATTTCATGTAAAGTCTTTCGTTGATATTAACGCGGAAATTTCGTACAGTTGAGGAACGCGATTCTCCATTTGAAGAAATGATTCTTCAAAGCAAATATTCGGTTTCGTTATTTTTTTTAACCCTTCAGTGGGCGCGCGGGCTACAATTGTAGCCCACACTTTTTTAAATAGCAACCATTTTCAGGATATGAACCGAATTCATTCGAACTGCTCAGTAGCTGTTAAAATGCTGCTTCTTAATCGAATAAGAATGTTTTTAATATTTTTTGAGCCTAAAAACTAACATTCCTTTGCGATCAAAGTCCACTGGGCTACAAGTGTAGCCCGCGCGCCCATTCAAGTAACTTTTTTGTTACTCATAGATATCCATTAAAATAAAAATATTATTATAAAACATTGTAGAAAATATCAACAGTAAAATGTTTGACAAAAAAAAACGGTTTCAAGATTAACGTACAAAAAATAGATTACTATTTTCACGAAAAACCTAGAGTCGAAGTCAAAATTTCTTACAGCGTGCATCTGTTACATGTTGCTAACATAACTTAGTTTCTGGATGAAATTTTTATCAATTGTAGCGTAAATATTGTGAGAAAAGTTAATCTGAATATTGTAAGTAGAAATTCAATCAGTTTGACTTACAATATATTTAGCTTTCTAGCAAGAAACTGTACTCCCAGTGTAAAAAAGTGTGAATATTGGGTACCCAAAAATGGGCTAAGTTTGAAATTCCACAAACTGGTCATTTTTAACTGCATTCTCTCGTTCAATGTTCCATTTCGAAGATTTTTTATTGAATTCTGCGAATATAAACTATCTTTGTACTTTTCATTTTAAAAAGTAACTATTTTGTCCACCTAAGTAGGTTAATATGAAAAAACACTAAAAATAAGACTAATTGGCACTTTGCCCTCTTTTATTATATATATTTTATTGGAAAATTTAGGATTTTATATTTTTTATTCTGTACAACAATCACCAGACCGCAGACCAAGGAGGAAACAAAAATTAAAATTAAACCATATTTTTTATATTATTTTTTATTCGGGCTACAATTGTAGCCCGCGCGCCTAACCACGTGACAAATAGGTGCGCGCCTAACGAAGGGTTAATACAAAAAAAATGACGCAGCACAGCATTGAACCTAGACCTCTACAAGTGTAAGGGACGATTTATTTGCCTCAATACGCTTTGAAAAGCATCATAAATTACCTGACTACAGTGGGATTCGAACCCGACCCTATGATTTGAAGACCTGCACCCTACCTACTACACCAACCAGACTACACGTGCTGAAGGTTTCTAAGATCCACATAAAGTATTTGTCAGAGTTACGAAAAGCTTTCATTAATGTTATGAACAATTCGTCAATATCGATATCATAAAATATATACGTATCGTTGAACCAGAAAAACTTCCTGAATACAACGTAAAGATTATTCAACATGTTCCTTAATTTTAACGAAATTTTACGTTAAATTTACAACAAGGAAAATAATCATTAATTTTATGAAAGAAGTTTTATTAACCTAATAAACGAATATTTTCTTCATGTCAATGTAAATATTCGTGGTATTGACGAAACATTTTTTAACGAATCAGATTTCTTTAATGTAACGAAATGTGGCGTAAACCTTTATGAACGTCTACCTTATCATAACGGATAATTACGTTATGGCAATGAAAATAAGTCAACGAATGCGATTCGTGGATAATAGGAAAGATATTTCTTTCAGTGTACGAAGGTCAACTTTAAAGTGAAAAAGGTTCCGCTATACAAAGAAAAATATTACCCATCGGCGCAAAATGACGACAAGGAAGCGAAACTGACCGAAATTTCAAAAAAGTCTCTCGATGAATTGGCACCGATTCTTCATCGAGACAGTCATCGGGTGATGGATATTCAGTCGAAGTACATAAGCCAACGCGTGTGGATGAGAGAGTGTTCACGAATAGTACGACAATTTTTGCATTCCCCCGTCTCTTTGGATTTATCGTTCACCGATTGTGGCTAGCAGGGAAGTAACAGCACGATCAGCTGTTCACTATTCTGTACAAGTAGTGTACATACTGCTTGAAATAGATTACGCGCATCAGCAGAAGCATCGGCAGAATTTCATAGCTGATAAATATGCTGATCAACATTTTTGTCAGCAATGTAAAATGCATTGCGGTTGACGTTTGGCGATTCCGATGATGCGCGTAATCTATTTCAAGCATAATGTAATACAACAGGCAACATGTTGCACTGCAATATGCACTCAGATACATTTTTGCAATGCAAGTATATGAGCTATGTATCTAGCAATAACCTTGAACTTCAGTTACGTTACACACTTAGAGAAAACATAGTAACGTATGCCATGCGTTAGTCCAGAGTGGGCATCAGAAAATAAAAATGGCACCATTCTCACACTATTGCAGTTCATAGTATGCGTGAACATTTTATTCAAACGTCAATTTTTTTGTTTACAATTGAAAATATAAAATCCGCGTAATATTTATTATTCTCTTAAAATGCCGACTTGATAATTAACCCTTCTCTTGGCATATAGGCACATAGACCTAAACAGACCATTGGTACTATATCTTGATGAAAAATATCTTTCAATAATATTTTCCACCCCTTTCCATATAAATTTCAGAGGAACCGACGGCCACAAATGCGATTAAACGTTCGGCGAAATGTAAACTATGTCTAAAGAATCGAAAAAACGGCGCATCATCGTAAGACATAGTATGTAAACTGTTTCTAGAACCAAAATTAGACCTCTTCAAAAAATAAGATTGATTTCACAGAAGATTCAGCTACACCTTTGGCATAATAGCTCGTAGGCGGCGTCAGAAGGGTTAATAATTGCATCGACAATATTTTGACATTTGAATTATTTCGTGGAGTGTAGTGTAATAAATTTGGAGTCAAACACATATGGGTTGTGTGATCACATAGCCACTCTGGACTAACGCATGGCATACGTTACTATGTTTTCTCTAAGGTTATACATAGTACGTTACCCCCAAGTTTTCTTGGGAAGTAACAAAAATGTAACGCACACTTCAATTTGACAAGCCGTTGCTAACAGAGCTTAGATTTGAAATAATTTTGTGGAATATTTTTGATTTATCATTGACCTTGACCCTTCAAACTTCTAAGATTTGATTTACTACTCTACTAAGACCACTGGAGGCCTGTAAAGTTCAAAATGAGTCAAATACCATCCATTAACATTCAGAAAATGAACTTTACGGGCCTCCAGACCAGAGGTCTTTTGATACAGTGAAAACTCTCTTTGTCTCTTTTTGTCCCCACAAGAGGGGTGTCGTGTTGTCGTGCTCTGTGGCCGTGATCGTTCGGTCGCCACTCTGTGAAATAGATACTCATAGAGAAACGAGTTTCCAAACTCGGCACGACTCGTCGCAAGTTTATTATTCAGGAGAAGATGATAAGAAATATTCTTATCGTAGAATAATAAACTAACAATGCGACTAGGAAGTGGTATGGCTGACAACCGTATCACACTCCGAATTCAGTTGTCTTTGTAACGTTGATGACTACACACGGTAGTCATCAACGCACCATGCTCCACAAGGAGTTACGGTAATGAAGAGAGAGAGAAGAGGGGTGTCCGCTCAATAGGGGACCGTTTTGTTTTGTAGGTAAATGATACACAATAACATATTTTTAACATTTATTGTGTCATCGTACATTGTTAATTCATGTTATACTTTAATTAATAAATTAAACATATCCGTATTTGAAAAATGTACAAAAAAGGGATCTGAAAAGTATGTATTTTGGAACCACCTTGAAAAACTCTGAAATTGATGATTGACAAACTTCCTGTTGATTTTCTTTAAAAAGTCTGTCTTGCATATGACTACCTAAATTTTTAAGGCGTTCAAAAGCGACGAAATCATCTTTGCAAAATTAGTTAAAATGCGCTATTACTGGGTTACCCAACTAACAATTTAACCTCTGGTTAAGAACAATAGTTCTGTTACAGCATGTATTAGACACTTTGCAAGGAGATATTTCTCTTAAAATATTTATAAACGTTTATGATAAGACACGGCTCTGATAACATATTCCGCCAAATTGCTTTAACGCATTGAGTCTGTTAATGTGCTTAATACAGACTCTATTCTTAATGAAAGCTATTTTCAGCCTATTCAGGCTTACCGCAGCCTTATAATATGCTTCCAAAAAGTTTTATAAGACTTTAGACTTGTAAACCTTTTGGTTTTAAGTTGTATAAGAGCCTCTTCGGCAGAACTGTTACTAAACTCTTACAAGAAGTATCGCATATATAAACTTTGAATAAAGCTACAATACTTGTAAACTCTTAATTAAAGATTCTTTGTGAGCCTTATAAAGTTTGCGTCTGGTATAAATACTGGGGTACTTATCAAAGTATATTTATACCCTTCGCTCATAGAGTGAAAGGGTATATTAACTTTGTCATGAAGTTTGTAACGCATTAAAGGAAGCATCTCCGACCATATAAAAAGTATACATATATGATCAGCGTGACTTGGGGAGTCGATTGGAGCATGTCCGTCTGTCTGTCTGTCTGTCTGTTGCGACGCGTTTTACTCGGCGGGTATTGAAGCTAGCAAGCTGAAATTTTGCACACGTGCTTCTTATTGTTGCAGGCTGTTTGTATGTTTGATTCACCCAAATTGGATCACTGGGTCATGGGGCTGCCATACAAACCTAGCTCCCCAATTTAAGTTCTTCTAAGAAAAACTTTTTTATTTGTGTACCAATTTCAACGAAATTTCACACAAATGTGTTTCTATAGATAACACAAAATATATGCAAGATTGGATCAAATCGAACTATGGGGTCATGGGGCTGCCATACAAACTTAACCCCCCAAATTAGGTTCTTCTAAGAAAAACTTTTTTATTCGTGCACCAATTTCAACGAAATTTCACACAAATGTATTTCGATTGTTGACACAAAACATATGTAAGAATGGATGAAATCGGACCATGAGGTCATGGGGCTCCCATACAAATCCAACCCCCCAAATTAGGTTCTTCTAAGAAAAACTTTTTTATTTGTGCACCGATTTCAACCAAATTTCACACAAATGTATTTCTATTGATGACACAAAACATATGTAAGATTGAATCAAATCAGACCATGGGGTCATGGGGCTGCCATACAAACCAAACCCCCCATATTGGTTCTTACCCATTATTTGCGGGTGTGTCGAAAACTAAACATATAATGAAACTAACAATGTAGTGCTTGTACGACACGCAACGAATCGACGGCTATTTTAAACTAAAAATCAATGTCCACTTTACATATAAAATCCCATAAAATTTTCAATCACAACATTTTTGACTATTTGCGAAAGCGACAAAAACACCTGCTTCGCAAATTTTTGAAATCCTCAAACAAAATCGCTAAATTTCAGAAAATGCTAATAGAATTCATGAAATATCCCCTGGATAAGTAAATTAGAACTGTTTTCTTTGCACTGGTCAAAAATTATTTCAAGCGGGTAACGCAAAGTACTCAGACGTTGCATTTACAAAAAATGTTGCGAAAACGACACATTCGCGCATTAACAGCGTTATATTTGCATCAAGTACATTATGTGATTCTTGAAACTGGGATTTGTTATTTTCATAATTGACTTGGAAATCAATGTATGAGAAGCACTCTAACGACATTCCGATACAAGTAAAGTGTCGATACTTCTGTTTCGATACCAAAGAATTCGGGTATCGATACTTTTCTTTCTATTTTACTCGGTATCGAAACGATTCGATTCAAGTAACCAGATGAGTACTTTTTGAATCTTTGGTATCTGCCCATACACCCACATGCTTTCCGGCAATAAATTATTTCGTAAATCGTATCATTATGGCAAAACATAAAGGTGAATGATTTTATACTTGATGTATGTATCATGAAAAACCGATCGGGGAGATGCAGTTCAGCATCTCCTCTCACGTTTGAATACTCCATTATTTTTGGAGGCTATATCTTAGTATGCGGGCAGCTAATATATTCTATATCCTATTCCCAGTGATTCCCAATGTGAACCATCGCAGGCATCGCAGACAATAAATATATTGTTTCCAAACAATGTGGAAAATAAGGCTGTTTTTTTTCGAAATAATATGGGCAATATGCAAACAAAATTTTTCAAATGAATGAATGCTTTTTTGCATAACCTACTAACCTCCCCGACGTAAATAAAGTATATTAAGTAGACTTGACTCGATAATCCGGATCAATTATTGCAAGGGGTAATCCGGACCATCGGAACATACGGATTAGCGCAATCACTTTTTTTTCCTGAGGAAAAACAGTCCAAATAAATAAATAAGAGGAACAAAAGCCGATAAATGTATTATTTCTTTGAAATTAGTCAGCATCATGTCATTTGCCAAACCGTCCCGTAAGAAAGTACGAGACCAAATTTACCATTTTACCCTGAAAATCTCAAATATCCGGATTGGTTCCCAGTACCGTATAGTCCCATGTGGGGCCATGGTGCGTTAACTCAGCCGTTTACAGGCAATTTCGAGTCAACGTTACATTGCATATCATTTCGGAGTGTATATAATGCTGCAAGCACTATAATTTCCTATCCGCACATGTACGGAATTTTCGGACCACGCCGAGATTCGATCTCCGGACCTCTAGATTACTAGCATCGTAGAATGAGACTCAACCAAATAAGCCACAGAGCGTGGTATAAATATCCGGACTATAGGGTCAAAATTGGTGCCGAAATCCGGACCATAGAATACGTAGGGGAAACATTTAGTGTTCCGGATCAGCGTGATATCCGGATTAAAGGAGATCCGGATTACCGAGTCAAGACTGTATAATAAAATATTCACTCCCATTTATTTTCATTATGTAAACCATTTTTCTCAAGAAAGTAGATAAGATTTTCCCTTGCGAATTTTGTGTCGCTGTAGTGCGGGTGTATCGTTTTTGATACATGTCCTGGAAAGGACCCCATACGAAAAAAATAGTTAAAAATTCTGAATCTAGGATCGAAGAGAACATGTCACACCAATTTTCATCAAATAATTCCCATTGGATCAATACCCGCAAATAATGGGTTAAGAAATATTTTTTACACCAATTTCACAAAGCCTTGAATTAATGTGTCTTTATCAAAGCAACTAAAAAGTTCAAAACGAATGAAATCGTACTGTGGGGTCATGCTCCGGCAACCCCAATAAAATTTTCCGAGTAAATATTTTTATTTGACCACTTATTTCAACCAAGCCCAAAACTTTTGTCAAAACGGAAGAAAAAGAATGAGGAGGGGGATTAAATACAAGTCAAAGGTACGCCCGAAAAAAACTTTTAGCCCAAGCGAAGGGTATCCAAATTTCGGCCGCGCCCGAAATTAGCCTCGGCCCCGGGGGTTGGCGAGCGAAGCGAGCAGGGGGCGAAGCCCCCTTGTTTTTATTTATATTTTTATTCTGCGTGGCGTTAAATATTTTGTATATTTTTATGCGCTATTTTAACCTAAAAATTGTACATAAACTTTTCACTGGTTATATTATTTTGAAATGGAACCTCTAGTGAAATTGGATCTATGAATTTAATTTCCCTATGGAGTATGGAAATCGCCCTTTAGAATTTTCATATGTCCATCAAATTTGGATGATTTGAATAGACTTATTCTGGTTTGAATCCTGTGATAGTTTACCGTAAGAAAGTATGAGTAT
Source organism: Microchrysa polita (assembly GCA_949715475.1). Lineage (NCBI taxonomy): Eukaryota > Metazoa > Arthropoda > Insecta > Diptera > Stratiomyidae > Microchrysa > Microchrysa polita. The sequence continues at coordinate 122,548,998 of OX454415.1, read as the reverse complement.
AACTTATTCGAATGAGAATGTAAAACGAGAAAATTCTACAGAAAGTCGTATAAAAGCTCCAGGCAAGTTTTTATTTTAGTAACTTCTTAGATAAGAGCATAATAGGATCTATATCTGATAATTTACTTATTAAAGAAAAACAATTGGCCACACTCTCAAATAATCTTTAAGCAAGAACTGGAAAGTTCCGCCATATTTTCCGTTGTGAAATTTTGTGGACGGTGAATAACGATCTGAAAAATTTATGAAAAATCTGGTTTAATATACATATCTGAAATATTCTGCTTTCCTAAAGTCATCCCCAATATATTTAGGAAGTGTTTAGCTCATTTAGAGCTTAAACGAACTGAATTTCATGAGAAGCATTTATTTTATTTTAGATAACAAATGAATAAAATGGCCAAATTTGAAAAGCGATCTGTGTTTTTTCGGAGTTTCACCTCAGATTCCACGGAGCCATTTCTTTCGCAATAAAAAATCGATTTGGAATAAGAAACTAATTTCTAAACAACAAGTGTAAAATACAATCGCATTTCAACTCTTATACTTCAGTCTCCATCATTTTGCTCAACTTAACTCTTATAAGAATTAATCAATCAACAACAAAAAACAAGAATATTCTTAAAAAATTCTTGTGGAAAACCAATTCCTTCACATCTCATGGCAAAAAAATTAGACAAAGTAATTATGGGTACTCATTCTGTTAGTGTATTTTCAGAAAGCTATTATACGTATTCTTATAACGGTCTTAAAATACTTTTGGTACAATTCTTTTAGCCACCTTCAAGATATCTTGAAGAGGCTTATAATCGCAAATTCATACGCCACTTTCACGATTATAAGTGGCTTGAAGAATGCAATAAGAAGTAGATTCTGCTCTTATAAAACTCTTCAAGTGTGTAATAAGCAGAAAAATATTAGTTGGGTATCGTTGGGGTTTGGGACACCCTGTTTAAATTTTGCAATACGAAAATAAATTCATTGATTGAAATCAATTTACATTTCAGGAGCCTTAATTAGAGTATCATAAAGAGGATTACTCTCTTTGAATTAACACCCAAATTGCCGTATTTACCACAAATCAAAACGGTGGCAATACGTTACACAAAATAATCTACAATGGAAGGACGGTTATGACGACATGAATATAATTTGAGTGAAATTTGGTGAACTTCAGTTTGGGAATCCTACAAACCCCATAGGTATTCTGTAAATGTATGGGTATGCCTATTTGCGGTTATCCGCAAGGATAGGTATATGTTAAAATAGCAGATGGTCGAATAATATGGCACACTAGTAGTAAGAGAAAGATTATGACGTGTTGTAAAATCCTAATGGGACTTGAATACATTAATTAGCACATTTATTTTATGAAGTGTTATTTATTATTACTTGTAAGCTAAATACATATGTACTAAGGCATAACAAGCGATTATATTTAGGTAAAATAAGATTTTCATAATTATGTTCACACTTGCTCTATTCAAAACTATTCTCGTGGTAGATATTATGTACATGCATCTAATCCAACATCCCCCGATGCAATTCATACACCCCCAGAAACTGACTATATTCTGTGGTCGTTTTGTATACATTCTAATGACGAAATACTATGCAAATTACCCCAGAGGTGATAATAAACGAGATGACAAGTGAAATGTACTCTGGAGACCTTACAATGACATTACATTCACATTCATGTGAAGATTATTTGTCGGAGATAAAATCCTTCAACCCCATGAAGCGTATTATGAATGTGGCGTTATGAGGAGCCGACATACACTGATCACAGATATCCCACCTAACCCTCCTAGACGTGTATAAGAGAAGAGAGAAAGTCTAGATATGATGGATGAGGGACAAGAGCATAAGGAAAATATGAAAGGACTCAACTCGTTCGCAACCCTTTCGGGTGTTTATGCAGATTATTATTAAATGACATTCATGGTTTAACCTAAGTTAAGATTTGGATTTTGTCAAGAGAAGTTGATATGCAGAGATAATTTTCTATTGCCAGGATGGGAGAAATTCAAAAGGGTTTATTTATAATGGATCAACTATAGAGACCATCGAATTTTTATGTTTATTATTTTAATTGATATGAATTTGGGTGTGAAAATCGATGATGCTAATGTTCGAATCATTTAATAAATCAAACACAGCAAAACAAGACAGGAAATTTTAAGAGTAGAACTAACCAAAACGAGAAGAAAAATATTTTAAATACATTCCTCACACTGACACTTCAGCCTCTGTGAGTAGAGATACTCGATTTGACGAGAGCCTTGTTCTGAAAATCTATCCCGAATGTCTCCTTCATTATAAAAAGTATGAACAGAAACGCACGCAACGTAGAGCTCTGTTTTTAGATCAACCATAACTCCAGTGGCAAAATAATGACATCATCTCAACTTCTAGCAATTAGCAACATAAGACGATTAACCATATGAAGTAATATTTCCCATGGCATACAAAAAAATCCATATTACTTTTCCAGGAATATTATCGAAACTTGATATCGCCACGTCAAACTTTATGACAAGTTTTGCCATTGGGAATAATTGATACCATACTTGCCAGCTATCAATCTGTTACACACCACTTCTTACAGAATTTCTTAGCAGACCCCCTGAATTCAGTAAGGACATACTCTGTCATATTACACCCCATAGTTTCTTGGAAATACCTTGAACCGCAATCTAGTTTTCTCCTCTTTCATTTATATATGTTCTGCTCGTCGTCCTTTCCGTATTGTCTATCTACGACGGCGGAATCTTTCATTTTCTTCTTGCATCGCACCGCACCATTATATAGGCGGCCAAAAACAAAAAACAACTTTTGTTGTGCTACAAATTGAAAGTATGTATAGGAAATTGTGTAACATGAAACGAGAATGATTGCCTCCTTTAAGCCCCCGCACTTTGGTCCTATCTCTCCCTCTCTGTATGACATGACGATGTGCAACTGCTGCAAAACATACTAACTATACTATATCCGGCAGGAGCAATGAACAACAACTGTAGCGACGACTACTGGAAAGGATCTAAAATAACAATGACATGAGGGTAGAATTTAAGGTGGTTAGCGCTAATCCAGCCTGAGACAGACAAGTACAGGGCAAGCAACAAACAACTTTGCTCCCCCGAAAACTTTGTGTATACCACAGAGTGTACTTTAGTGAAAGTTTTCAGTCAGATGTTGTGTCGAGTCTCCTCTTCCTTATATGACGCATATATAGATGTAGGTAGACATTATTGCCACATATGTATCTACATATTTGTGAGTAGCAAGGATGCAATGACGAAAATCGTGATAGTGTGGTACAAAGTCAGGGGGAGAGGACAAAGAGATCCTGTGTGCAATTGTATATCCTTTCGTATAAGAATGCATGAGTCAAACAAGGTAGAGCTCCACTTACAAGTTCAAACTAATCTTCAGTATGGTGGAAACCGACACTCTAACTGCTGCACAACTTGTGTTTTCGAAATTGCTTTGACCCCGCTTTTGATCAAAAATGTCTTCCTGACGAGTGTCGGGGCAGAATGTTGAAAACGAAAGACTTCTCGATTGAGGTGTTAACATAGTTAAGGTATACACTTTGTGGTAAAAGAAGTAATTTTAATGGTTATGAATATGGATAATACAAGTAGCGATTGTCTGTTTTCTATAAGTAAAGACTATGTTGCATAAATACTTATGGAAGTTCGTGAATAACAAATTATTGAGAATGAGTTGTGTATAACATTGACATAAATTTAGTATAATTCTGCAGAGAATCCTTAAAGAATAATAAATAATTGATCCCTGTACCTACCTCACCATTTTAAGCTTTCCATGCAATAAAGCGGTAAATATTTAATTTCTAATTTTCTCTTCACTAGATGGAGCGATTAGAACTATTAGGAAGTATATACCAAATTGATAACGGTAGTCGTGGGGCAATGAAAGTATTCCTTGTAGTTGTTTGTGCAAACGATGCGTGAATACTTATAACATGGCAAGTATCACATCAAGTTTGGGGGCTTTTTTAACTACAATTAAAATTAAAATTTAAGCAGTAGCCTGAGGATGCTAGCTATTGCGTTTTGTCCATGTTCACAAGAAGTCTGCTCTAGCGATCGCCCCGTATGAAAGGTCGAAGGTACTACATTTATGTATTTTCAGCAGGCAAATATGGATAGTATAGGGATTCAGGTCTGGAGCTGTCAAACTACGTCGTGTACCACAATCCGATACGTCGCCAAAATATCATAATACAGCTGTTTTCTTTGAGCTATTGTGTGTCTCTAAACAGTGATAATTCACAATCAGCTACTGAAAGTGCGGTTTGCGTTTTGTATTCAACTTTCGATTTTGAATTTTTGCATACTTTTTGGCGCCTATATAAACATTAATATTGGGGACCCTGTTAGACGGCTACTTTTTGCGTGTGGTGTAGAGCAGTACGAAAAACTTAAAATTTGTGTTTTATCGATTGAGATTTAAACATTTTATCCCGTGAACGTTTTTTTCTATTATTTCTTAAAATGAACACCTGTGCTGCTTCATCTTGCCCGGATAAGGCTGCGAAAACACCAAACATCATTTGCTTTGGGTTCTGTGGTTTAACGTTTCACAGTAAATGTGGCAAGTTACCCGACTCAGTTGGCCATTCACTACGCGAGCCTGACTCCGGTCTCTATAGGTTTTGTACCAATTGTCGATTCACATCTTTGGACAAATACGTCAATAAATTATTGGCGGAGAAGAAGCTGCTTGAGAGTATTTACGAAGACGATTCTGCTAGACATGTTATGCCGAATACAGACTTACAAGTATTGCCGCACCATGCTGGTCCGGCTTGAGTGCCTTCATCGAATATTGTTGCTCAGACTATTGGAGTAACAACGCGCCTACGTCAAATTCAACAACAAAACGCGAAGAAAAAGTCCGAGCTAGACAAACAAACTCAGCAGTTTCAAACACCTCAACCAGTTGCTTCAACTTCAACCAATCTGCTATTACCACGGACGACACCATTGTGTTCATCCCCAAATCTACTAGATATACATTCGCCTACTTTACCGCTTCGTCCTGAGTCATCTGGCTGTGTTCCTCCATCACAGATTTCGGTACAGCAGCCACCATCATCATGTAATTCTTCGTCTGTTGATCTTTCTCGTCCACCAGCGGCATCTTCAAATAATTTAAGAGTTTGTTGTCCTCCTAAGCAACTCTTTATCTCTAGACTCGCTTATGATACGACGGAGGACGAGATAAGACGATATATAATTGACGTTCCCGCATTACTGAGTTGCCTTAAACTCACAAAGCACAACCTTCCTAATCGTGTTCTTTCATCATTCAAAATCATGGTTCCCAACGAAGTTGATGTTCTTTTTACGGATTCTTTTTGGCCATCTGGTATTTTTCTGAATGAATTTACTAAACGGAATTTTCATCGTCCTTTATTAAGAAAAAATCTAAAATAATGCATTTTAACCTTTATTATCAAAATGTACGTGGGTTGAGGACCAAACTTCAATGTTTCAATATTTCGGTTTTAACTTTATCTGTTTAACTGAAACCTGGTTATGTGAATCTGTTCACAACGGTGAGCTGTTCTTCTGTGCTCTCATTGCTGTTCGTCAAACCATTAATTGTTCGTTAATATCTACCACTGAATGTGACACGTTCGACTGTGTATCGGTTATTATTCCCACCCTTACTTCTTCGCTTCTGATTTCCTGTGTATATGTTCCATGTAACTCCTCACTCGTTGCTTTTGAAGACTTATTTAAATATTTTTCAAATATCATGTACATCTTTCATCCGGCTGCGTCTTCGATTATATGTGGAGACTTTAACATGCCAAACATATAGGTTGGCCTGACTTACCTGGTTTTCCCTTAGAATCGAATGGTTCATCTTCACATCCATTCATGCACGTTTGTGACTTACTACAGTTTAATATTACAGATAACTGTATGGGACGTAGGTTGGATTTGGTTTTTAGTAATATGTCAGAGCATTGTCTAAATTCTATTAGAGCTCCCATAGATCATGTGCCTCTTGATCCTTACCATCCGGCCTTATCTGTCGACATAAACATCCGATTTGATTGTCCTCTAAGTACTGATGGTCATACTTATTTCAATTTCAGGAAAGGGAACTATGAATCAATCAATCAAAAATTGATGGATACTGATTGGTACAACCTCCTAAACGGACTTAGCTGTGATGCAGCTGTCAACTTGTTTTACAGTGTTCTTTATAATGTCATCTGTGAGTTCATACCTATAAGTTCGAAAATGCGTAACCAATGTCCAGTTTGGTTTACACGTTCTATCCGCAATCTACTTCGCAAGAAAAACGATATACGTGTTCAGTAAAAACGTTTTAAACGACCTTCTGATCTTTTACGATTTAAGTCGCTTCGGAACAAAGCTAAATCTTTAATTCGCGCTGCTAGATCTGCTTACATTGCTTGTATGAAAATAGTATCGCAAATCATGAAAGCAAATTATTTTGGTCTTACATGAAGAAAATCAGAACTTCCTCTGCATAGTACGATACCATTTGTTTTTACCTTTTTTGATGCTTTATTGATAAAGACACATTAATTCAAGGTTTTGCGAAATTGGTGTAAAAAATATTTCTTAGAAGAACCAAAATGGGGGGTTGGGTTTGTTTGGCAGCCGCATGACCCCATGGTCCCATTTGATCCGTTCTTGCATATAAACACATATGTGTGAAATTTAGTTGAAATTGCACAGATAAAAAAGTTTTTCTTAGAAGAACCTAATTTGGGAGGATGGGTTTGTATGGCAGCCCCATGAGCCCATTGTCCGATTTTACCGTTTCAAACATACAAACTCTCTGCAGCAAAAAGAAGCATTTGTGCAAAATTTCAGCCTCATCGCTTTTAATAGTCTGGCTGGTCAATCGGTTAGCGCGCGCACCTTCGTTGCACAGGGTCATGAGTTCGAATCTCTCCGTGGATCATAGTGTTTTTCGAAATCACGAGCTTGTAACGGACTATGATCCCACTGAGATGTTAAACGAGTACCCATTTATGGGGATAAATAACACTGCTGAGCGTGATGCTCATTACTTCAACAAAAAGCAGATAAGATTTTGGAAATCGAACAAAGGGGTTGCCATACAAACCCAAACTCCGAGAAAACTTATTGTAACATTAACTATGCAACTAAGTTAATACTATTATTTCAAATTTACCATGAAAATGGTTAATTTGTACTAAGAAATAGCTGTATACTTTGATAATCAGGAAATATTTGATTCCTCCCCAAATTAGGTTCTTCTAAGAAAAAAAATTTTATTTGTGCACCAATTTCAAACAGATTTCACACAAATGAGTTTCTATTGATGACACAAAATATATGTATATGGATCAGATCGGAGCATGATGTCATGGGGCTGCTATACAAACCCAACCCCCAATTTCCCAAAACATTGAATTAAAATGTCTTTATCAAAGCAACAAAAAAGGTCAAAACAAATGGATACGTACTATGGGACCATGCTCCCGCATCCTCCAATAAAATTTTCAGAGTAAATGTTTTTATTTGCTCACTTATCCCAACCAAACCCCACACAAATTTTGAGGAAGGGTATTCAAATTTCGGCCGCTCTGTCTCGTTTTATATTAATTTTCCTTTTTCCATATAAAATGCTCGAATCGTGGTACAATACCGAAACAGTAAATATAATATGTATTTGGTTGAAAATATTTGGTTTCTGGTATATACTTTTTGGCTCTAAATTATGAAAAATTAATTTTCTCTACAAGTTGAACGATGAGTCCTACTGAGGAGGTGATGATGCATTTCAGTACATTTCAGCATAATTGAGTACACGTTAAGACCCAGCGTTGTATTTCCCAACACAAGAATTCAAACAAGGATCAGAAATGCCCATTTTTAGCATCTTGAAAATCAATGTGAACAAAAGAATTGAGAGTTCTGCGAAAACAGGTCGATTGGATAATTTTAGGAATTTCTAACATTTGAATTATGGCTGTTCGTATTGACAATTAGGCGCATTGTCAATGTTATCATTTTGAAATCTTTTATTGGTTTTGTTCTGTTCTTCTTCTTTCTTGCCTCGTTCTTTACACCGCTTCATGGTTTCGCGTTGCTCGACCTGCGGTGTATTGGTTTGTTGGTTTTATTCTGTTACTACTCTGTTAACGATCTGTTAATGGAATGTTCTCTGTTAACGGTCTGCTAATGTTCTGTTAATATTCTGTTAATGATCTGTTAATTGTCAACACTCTGTTAATGGTCTGTTAACGCTGTGTTAACACTTTACACTCTGTTGACTGGTAATGTAAATGTAATTGTTAGATTTAATGCTACCCGTCATATGAAATGCAAGTCATACACTGTTAACGCATTATGTTATGTTAATAATATAATAATAATAACGTTATGTTATATTAGCATTTTTTTTTAATATTATGCTAATGTATCTCTACGATTGAAAAAATTTTTTGTTACTCATGTGATGTCATGTTAATACTATGCTAACGGTATGTTAACGTCATGTCAATGTTCTGCTAATACTAAGCTAAAGTTATGCTATGTACATATATCAATATTATCTTCATATTAAGTTGGCACCAATAATACTACTCGTGATTATATGCAATGTTAAGTTAATGCTATGTTAAGGAAATGTTATTGTTCTGTTAATTTTATGTTGATTTGTAGCTCACGTTTTATTGATTATCTGTTAATGTTAGGTATGTTATTCGTATATTGTTTTACTAATGTTTCTGAGTCATTTAGGATTGGTTATCCGTTTTTTACGTTACAACTTTACACGGAATGACCCCCAGTATTTCAGATGCGCTCCGCATAGACATATACGTGTCAACAGGTTTTGCGGGGAAATTGTACTAAAAAAATTCTAATTCGACACAAAAAAATATCTTTACTAGAAGAAAGTTGTGGTAAATAAAAAAATCCGAATGTGATCCGTGCCTTTTACATTTTATTGTGAGTTATTGCAGCTACAATTTCAATTTATACCACACTTTTTAATTTACGTTACTGCAAGTTATTCCGTCTTTTAGCACTATGTTTAGAGTACGAGAAGTTTGGAATTTGTATACAGAACCGTTATTAACTAACTAATTTCCAAATGTTCGAAGATCTTCAATTGAATTGGTATTGCCATGCTGTAAAGGACCAATTTGCAAAAGTGTCTTTTTTTTAGCTCACTAGGCTTTCACAAATAGTTTTGATTTGATTAATTTAGTCAGAGTAGGGAGCGGGAGAGAGAGAGAGAGAGAGATCTTGGGTACACTGTAAAACAAGGTTGAATTTTACATCGAAAACTCGTTGAATTTTACACCTTTTTTCTCGCAAAATTACAGTAAATCTTTATTTTTAAACAAAATTTCTAGTAAACGCAGAAAATAGTGTAATATTACACAGATTTTTTTTTAATATTACTCTATTTTGGTGTAATTTTACACAACATTTGGTGTAAAGATGTATCATTACTTTATTTTTGTGTAACTTTACATTTTCAGTGTATATTTACCAATTGGAAGTTGTAATTTGTTACAATACTTTTGTGCATTATTCGCATTTTCCTGTATCTCACAAGTGGCTTGTTCTGTCTGCTCCGTCCGAAGTCCATTCGTGTGAGCATCATATTATTGTTGTTGTTGTAGCCCTTTTTTGCTCTTGAACCGAAGGAGTTGTGGCAGACCTTTGGAATAATGGGTAGCTCCAGGACGATTTACATCGAAGAACCGGCTGCCGTTAATATTGTCAATTAACCCATTAATGCCTGATGTTACATATATGTAACAGTAAGACATCCTTCATTTCAAACGGCTGCTAAAGGAATAGGATATCAATTCGGCACTAAAAAGTGTTTTATCCTGTACTAGACAATATTAGCAATACGTAGAAATCAAATAAGCTCAATTTGATTTACTATTGTGGAAGTTATAGACAGGGCCGGATTTCCCATATGGGCAACCTGGGCTACTGCCCGGGGCGGCAGAATTTGAGGGGCGGCAAATTCTTAAATTTTTTCATTGGTTTAAAATTACGGGAAAGATGGATTTTGAAAACTCAAAAATAATTGTAGAAAATATTTTTATTTTTTAATTTATTCTATAGTTAGATGTACATATTCGTCTTAATCCAAAGCAAGAAAGCTAGAAGCACACACTTATTCTGTTATTCACTCTAAATGGCGTGGGCTTTAGTTCAATTAGAGTAGGAGTATAAATCATATTTGGCTTCACCTTAATTGTATTCTTCTTCAGTGCGAGTGTTTCAAACATTATGCCTGAAGACACATTAGATGATATAAATTCGCGAGTATTTGGCTCCCAGCTCCTGTTTCCAAGCCTCTAAAAATGCCCCACACTTGAAAAAAAAAAAATGTTTTTTGTGATAGCGATCCTTTGGAAAGTTCAAAACGCCCCAAGCAAGTAACTCATCTAATCACACATTTTCGTCTGTTCAATTACTTCTTAAATTTGTCCACACATCAAATTCGCTGGGAAGCAAGGATTTGATTTCGGGAGAGGTTCAAGTCTCGATATTAGAAATCCGGCATTGGCCATCAAATTTTTGAGTTTCTATCGGGTGAATAGGTTTAACTAAACGTTTAAGAACTCTTACGCTTAAATTTTTGAATTTGCAATTTTTTGTTTTTAGTCACCGAATGTTTTTTCCTTAATAACATCAGTAAGTGCTTTCCCAATTCGTTTTCGTTATCTTTATCACCGAAAACAAATTAGGTCAAGGTGTGTTTAAGATTTACCGTAAGCTTTCTTAATTTTGGGTTTTTTTCGGTATGACGTTTTCTATGGTTAAATATGTTGCTAATATGTAGAGGAAATTTTATTTGTTGGGGTAATTCGCAAATTATTATCGATCGACAAAGAAAAAAATGTAGAAAACATGAACGCATTTCTAAAGAAATTGAAAAGCCGAATGTAATAAGTATTGTACAGTTTTCTATGTTATCCAGTGGCGTAAAGTACGGTGTTCCATGTGTTCAGTGGAAGATGGGCCCCCAAGTCACAGGGGCCCCCAAGTCCGAAAATATAAAGAATTTATTCTTATTTATTTTTTTAGATCCTTGGATAACTGTTCTTTTCAAGATATTTATTTTGATTAGTTTGCAAGACACAAACCAGCTGCAGAATCTAACATATAGAGACAAGACAATCCGAAGAGTGGCGTAACGTTTTTGTGTTCAAACTTAAATCGGGATTTCTTTCTTTGTGCAGTCGATTTCCTTAGTTGAAATCCCACTGTCACCATGAATGTTTGTGTTGTCTTGATAAAGAAATCCCTCCTGCGACATCCTGATCAAATTGACGAGCTCCTAAATCTAATTTACGAGCTTCCATGTTCAATTGACGAATTTAAAAGTTGTGTTAACAAATTTCAATTACAAATTGATAAATTTCCAGATTAAATTGACGAATTTTCATTTTAAATTGTTATACTTCAACATCATGTTGACGAATTTCCATGTCAACTTTACGAATTGTCAAATCATTTTGACGAATTTCCATGTCAACTTTTCAAATCAAATCATATTGACGAACTTCCAGATAAAATTGACGGATTCACATTTCAAATTAGTCTTGATTTCTCAAGATATTTGTCAATATGGGATAGTCAACTTGTATCGGAAATTCCTTCACAATATTTTGAAATTCATCAATTTAACATAGAACATCGTCACTAGGACACGAAAACTGGTCGATTTATAACAGAAATTCGTCAACATCATTTTTGAGTTTGCCAATTGGTCTATTTGGCATGTTTGTGTTAATACTTTTAACTAAAAGCATAAATATTATATTTACCTTAAGGCAAAAATCGGCGAAAATAGTTCGGCGGCTTTCTGATCTTGACACTAATAAGCATTTGAAGCAATTCGAAACAAATATGGATTTTGGCATTTGGGGACCTGTGCTCCAATGAACACATGGGACACCTGGCACTGGCATAACTTTGCAATAAAACTATGAAGAAAGTGTCTGACAAGCTTATTGAGTGGGGATTTATCTAAATATCAGCTTTTCTGGGTTTTGGTCAGGAAATATTGATGAGATATAAAGGTTTGACTTGTAAAAAGGAGTGTTTACCATAAAGGCTCTTCCTTTAAATTGAGCCATTGTGATCCAGTTCGTTGAGTTCTTGAATACTGAAATATGTTCACAATGTTGTGGATCTACTTGTCGAAAGATCCTTCTTTAAGATTTTTTTATCCAGGAGTCATAAAATCAAGAAATATATGCATGCCGCTAAACCCTTCTGTCCAGATAACGGAACAGTCGTTTCTCCTACTGGACACATTTCTCTTTGGAGGAACTCTACCATGAATCGATGAAATTCGCCATGGATACACCAACTTAGCCAGGGTTGTCAGAGCAGTGTGCCAGATGGCTTGATCCTCAGATTTAGGGTAAAAAGTTCTAGACTAGACAAGGCGCACGTCTTGAGGTGGTGTTTTTTAGTAGCTTCTATTTAGGTTAGTGATAAATATTCAAATAGGACATGTAGATCTTTACAAGTTCTCCAGTTTATTTATTCAAATTTAATTTGGTGTCTCAAATTATAAAATGTTGGAACATCTTGCTTTAACAGATTGCTTTTTCTCATTTGTGGACTGCTGTAAATGCGATTTCTGTCAATATTTCCTGCGGCTAAAAATTCGTATGTGGGGGGGGGGCAACTCCAATTTTGAACACAAGAAATTCAGAAAACGTTACGCCACTGATGTTATCATTGTAGTTTCAATCATTCCTAAAATAATTTTGGGAGGTGCACGGAACACCTGGATTCCACTTTTGGGAAGCAACATAAAAAATGTTCAAGCAATCAAAATACGCTTAGTAGTAGTAAAAAATATTAAATTTTCAATTTTTCACATACGCCCGCTAGCGTTTTGCCTACATTTCCTTTGTGAGGTGACAACTGCTATCCTGCTTATCTAGTGGCGGAGAGCGGCAAATTCGTTACTGCCCAGGGGCGCCATAGATGCTAAATCCGGCTCTGGTTATAGAGGTTTCTTTCTGATGGTTTTTTCGATGTTGACGAAAATCGTCACGATGGCAAAAGTAGTAGAGGAATTTTATTTTTATATTTAATTGTATGAAATATATTGGGAAAAAATTAATGGTATGTTATTACATGGTCTTTTTGAAACAACACAAAAAATTAATGAAAAAAATATTGTCCGTAGTTTACGTTTTTTAAGTACTTTTATAACACTGTTACATATATGTAACATCCGTCCTGATATGGGGAAAATGCACTCTTCGTATACGAGGTGTATGAGTATGTACTTTTTTAGTGTTTTTTTTTTATTTTATGGATTTTTTACACTCTTGACGCGGTAATCCGGATTAATTATAAAAAAAAAAGAAGTCCGGATTCCCAAAAAATCCGGATTAACGAAAAGTTCCGGATTTTAACAAGACATTTTTATCTAGGAAAATAGCATAAATAGTTTTCTTAAATGTTAAAATTTAATAAAAAAAAATCTATTATTTAGGGTTTTCCTTAAAATTAGTCATGTCACATGATTTTCTAGACATTTGTGTCTTTTTGACTGGCAAATTGAGCGGCCATATTTGGCAAAACATACCAAAGATATTGAGAGTCGGAATTAGAATTGCTCTAGAAATCCGGAATATGGATACAATAGTTGTCCTATGTGGATTAAAATGATAGCCGGATTCAAGGGTATCCGACGCAAGGAGTCAAGGCTTTATTTTCATGAGGTCAAGGATTAGTTATTCTATTTAATTTTGCTAATATAATATTTAAAAGGATATATTTTGAGCTACGAAAGAAGAAATGGTTTCTAATGTAGACCAAATTATAGACAAGGAGAAATTATAGGCTCTATATTTAGTCCTTTTTAGACAAATTGGGCGGATGGACAAATTGACAAAAAAATTAAACAATAATTTTATAATTTACTGGCAAATCTTCCATAATCCTCAAAATCTGTATTGTTAACTACTGTACTTCTATAAACTTTTTTCCTATTCACAAACTGTAAAATCTATTAGTTCTGTGGGTGCTCAAGAAACTTCTCAATAAAACAACAACTCCACATGCAAAAACACATACATATATAATAAAATAAAATAATACAATATTTGACGTAATATTTTTGTAAGGCTGTTCATTTTTCGCACACATTTCGTATTATTTCTACGTTACTGTTGCCTTATCTACATTTCAAACTTCATTTAAAATATCGGCTTTCATTTATTTTTCGCTTTATTAAAAAAAATTTACTAAAATGTTTTCTTTTTGAATAAAAATTAAAAATATACCTTGAACACACTTTCCCCGTATCATGCCTGATGTTACATATATGTAACACCCTCGAGTACCTCGAGTGCCTGATGTTACATATATGTAACAGTGCCGGGAGCCTGAACCCGGCTTCCGGGGAAAAATTTTTTTTCTACGAAATGTGTTTTTAGCCATTTTTAGCCGACGTGGCAAATTTCAGCTCAATCGGTAATATTTTAGGGTCTCGTCGTTAATAGGTTAATTACATAAACCCGGATGTAAATTTACGTATTTGCCGGTGTAAAATATATCTGACCAAAAACAACAAAGTTGTAAAAGTTACCCCGCCAAAGAAAAATTAATCTGCCGCAAAAAGAATACATATCACTCCAATCCGCTGCTCATATCTAATTTTGTTTGCTGGATGTACTTTTGTTTTAGGTGTAAATGCTGGAGAAGTTTAAATGTACAGGACTACTTCTCAAAATAATTTGGTGGGAGCTTTAACATTTTATTCAGTGCCACTTTGACGGCTCCCTCCAAATTACTTTAACCCTAGAGAGATAATCATATTTTTTACCCCTGAAAAGATAATCATACGTCGATTCGACGTGTTGCTAGTTAACATCCTTATAACTTCTTTGTTAAGAGTAACATGTTGCTAAAAGGTAGATATATAATCATTTGTATTTAATATTAATCTGTTAAACTTGTGGTTTCGCAAAATTATCATTTGTTTGTTTATATAATATTAATTTAAAAAAAGTGGTACTAGGAGAAAGTGAACTGTCCTTTCAATAGATTAAAATAAAGGATATCTTTATCGAAACAGGCTTTTAGTGGTTATATCCAAATGAATACACATTCACATTATGAAGATTTATAAAAATGTCAATTCGAGGCAATTAAAATATTTTTCAGTACAAATTTGTTAAAGATAATCATACGTCGATTCGACGTATATTTGACTTATGACCCCCAATATCTTAGGCTGTGTGGCACCCAAGCCAATAATTTTGCCACGTAATTACGCCTACAGACATGAATTGAGTTAAATCTTGGAACCAACAAATTATGAAGCTTCACTAATGAGATATAATAAAAATAAAAATTTCTGTACGTCGATTCGACGTAGATTATCTCTCTAGGGTTAAGAAGTAGTCCTGTACATTTAAACTTCTCCAGCATTTACACCTAAAACAAAAGTACATCCAGCAAACAAAATAAGATATGAGCAGCGGATTGGAGTGATATGTATTCTTTTTGCGGCAGATGAATTTTTCTTTGGCGGGGTAACTTTTACAACTTTGTTGTTTTTGGTCAGATATCATATATTTTTGCATACTTAAATAGCCAACTAATATTTTTGTTTTGGGAAAAGTTTCAATAGGTTTTTGTTCAGCATATTCCATAAATTTAATTCATAAGTTATATTCACAGGGTCTTCTTTAAAATAAATAGATACTGCAAACGCAATTGCAAATACGCCACAAAAGGCTGTTGCTGAGCTTTTTTAAAAATAATTTTGGGATGAAATGGGTATAGTTTATTAACATGTATTTTGTGCAAAATAGATTTGTGTTATCTTTGTGTTATGGCTCTGCTAACATTCTGTTAGTAATCTGTTAATTTTTTGTTAACTCTGCTAATGCACTATTAACGTTCTCTTAACACTCTATTATCTTTTCGTTAATGCTCTGTTAACGTTCTGTTAATGTTCTCTTAATTCTCTTTAATCATTCGGCTAACGCTCTGTAAACGGTCTGTTACCTTTCTTTTATTACTCGATTTACGTTCTGTTAACGTTCTGTTAAGGCTCTGTTAATTTTCTGTTAACACTCTGTTAACGATCTGCTAACGCTCTGTTGTTGCCTTGCCAACGCTTTGTAACGTTCTGTTACTGATCTGTCTTAATGCCCCCCCTGACCCAGTGTCCCAATGTCAGATTGTCCCAATGTCACAGTGTCCCAATGTCCTAATGCCCTAATGCCCTAAGGTCCATTGTCACAGTGTCCTCATGTCCCAATGTTCTAATATCCCAGTGTCCCAATGTCCTAATATCCTAATGTGCCAATGTCCCAATATCCTGATGTCCCAGTGTCCAAATTTAGGTCCTATTGTCCCAATGTGCAAATATCACAGTGCCCCAATGGTTTAATGTCCGAATGCCCCACCACCCTAGTGTCCCAATGTCCCAGTATCGGAATATCCCAATGTCCCAGTCTCCCACCTAATGTCCTAATATCCCAATGTCTAACTGTCCTAATGTCCCAAGGTCCTAATGCCCCAATTTCCTAATATCCCAGTACCCCAATGTCCCAAATGTCCCAGTATCCTAATGTGATAATATCCCAATGGCCCAATGTCCTAAAGTACCAGTGGTCAGTGTCCCAATGTCGCAGTATACCAAGTATCCCAAGGTCCCAATAGCCTAATGCCCTAATATCCCAGTGCCCCAATGTCCCTGTATCTCAGCGCCCTAATGTCCCAGTATCCCAATGTTCCAATATCCCAATGTGCCAATATCCCAATGTTACAATGTCCCAATGTTCTAATATCTCGATGTCCCAGTGCCCCAATGTTCCCACGTCCCAGTTTCCCCAGTGTACCTAATGTCCCAATGTCCTAATGTGTTGATGTCCTAATATCCCAATGTCCTAATGACCCAAGACCCTAATGTTCACATGTTCTTATATCCCAGTGCCCCTATGTGCGAATATCCCGATGTCCCAATGTCACAACATTCCGATGTGTCAGTGGTCCCCTATGTACCACTGTCCAATGTCCCAATGTCCGATTGTCCCAAGGTCATAATGTCCCAATGTCCTAATATCCCAGTGTCCTAATGTCCCAATCTCCCAGTGTCCTAATGTCCCAATATCCCAATGTCCCATTGTCCCAATATCCTGAAGTCCCAATGCCCCAATATCCCGATGTCCCAATGCCCCAATATGCCGATGTCCCCACGTCCCTGTTTCCCCATTGTGCCTAATGCCCCAATGTCCTAATGTCCCAAGACCCTAATGTCCCAATTTCCTAATATCCCACTACCCCAAGATCCTAGTCTCCCAGTCTCCCGGTGTCCCAATGCCACAGTGTGTTTTAAAAAATGGTCAATGCGATGAGCCGATAGACGCAATTGTAGGAAATCTTTTGTTAACTTTACCTATTAATTTACCGTTATTCCATCCACTTATCTAAATGGAAGACATTGATTCTTTAGAAGGACCACCAGAGGATCATTCGTTCCAAATTTCATAAAAATCCCATCACGAAGAGAGACAGTAGAAGCAAGTCTTTCTGCAACTGTAGACTTCATTCTGAAATTGGGTTACTCGCTTAAGTCTGTGAGGGTAAAAATTTCACCGTTTATTGCATATATCTTACCCGTTATTGTGCCGATCGAAGATTTTATTTGGAAAGGCACTAGAACAGGATATGTGGAATATTTTGGTAAAAAAAATTTTTTGGGGGCTGTTGCCTGGAAGGCTGTAGCCTGATCAAACAAAAAAGCAAGTTGTCTCCGGTAATCATAGACTTGTTCGCTTTCGTTTTTCTTTTTCCTTTGGCGGGCGAGACGCTCTCGCGTCTCTTGATTTTTTCCAGTCTAAATTTGCTTATTACCGTTTGGAGATTTACACCAATTCTGTAGTAAATATTTACACCGTAAACCGTAAAATTACTCTGGTTTATATAGTGGTGTAAATTTACTACTATAAATAGAAGGAAAAAAAGTTTCCTCCTATGGAGTAACATTTTTTCGAGTGTAGGGAGGTTTTCTTTTTAGTAATTCCCGCGTTAATTTGTACTGAGCCAATGCCATACTCAACACAGTCTTTCTGTTATAAACAAATTGCGAGGTGGGTGCCAGTGCCAGCTGACATAGTATGGCAGTTCAGCTGGAGAAGCGGGACGAGCCTAGCTAGCATGTCCCTTGACAAATGTGTATCGTATCCCACTGGCCGAACCCAAGGGATGTTCGACCGCCTAATAGGATGATGGTTTGCGGAATCGCTACCACCCAATATCGTTTTTAGCTATATTAAGTCTTGGTCTTTAGCTATATTAAGTCTTTCGTTGGCCTAAATTGATGGCCAGATGTATACCGAAGAATAAGTGTGTAAAATTTATGATCGAGGTGAAGACATGATCTAGTATAGAGCTGCCTGTAGAAATTGGCTTAACTTCAGAATGGAGAAGTGCAACGAGCGGAACAACACGATGGAGTGGTACAGTTTGTCAAGGAATGTCAAAAGTCAAAGGCTAGGACAATTCATTATGCTGGCACATACGCAATTTTGTATACCTTCCTACAAGTTTCATAAAATCTACAAAAAAAAATTACCTCTTTCGGCATTGAAGGCCACTTAATCCGCACTATTCGTGCATGGTGAAAACATGTCCCGTCTATTATTTATAAATTCCGTACAAACAATGGCACCGATTACATAAATAAATTGCAGCTTTATCCTTCCTTATATTATTCGGGGCCGTGCAATCGCACTCGTATAAGAAAGCAGCAAAATGCATATGGTGAAAACGAAAAGCGACAGGAAAATGCCATAAAGCAATGCCATGTTGGAGCGTCAGCAATACGAAATAATGTTGTGCTGGAGCACCGCCCTTTTGCCATAGTATAGTGGGTATGTGAAGTCAAGACATTTTATACACCTTGATTTTCGACAGGGTGATTTTGATTTCCAATTGAAATATTACTTATTCAGTCTACTCGTATACTGGATTTGGAGAAAGTAAAAATGTTTAATAAAAATGCTTATCAAATTTGCTGTTAAATAGTTGAATACACATAAGGTTCTTTTTGGGCTTATTCCACCCGGAAAATAAGTCGGTATTTTGATATAATAAAAATTTGATTCCAATATTGTATATAGGTATAGTAAAAATCTGATCAGATATTGCCCAGATTTCTGACGAATTTGGTCCTGATAGGTATTAACACGTTCACTGTCTCATTTTTTTTCGTTGACACTACGTCTCCCTTCCGAAAACTCCTTGTTTCATGAGTCACATGTGACTCATAGCCAGCAAACGTGTTAAAAAAGAGAATTTTGGTACATACAAAGGGGCGCAGCTTTCTTAAAATTGAAAAGTTGGCAATTTCTCCACAAAATAAAATTGATGCTGTTGAATGAAAAATTGGACTATATTAGGCGTGTTTTTTTTTTTGCACTCCGGTATAGGTTAGTTTAGTGTTTCCACATGAGGTTCCATTACAATAACAACATAACCTGCATGGGTCAGGTCAGTGGCGCAACCAGGAATTGGTCCTGGAGGGGGCTAAGGCCATCCATATAACAAGGCATTTGAGTTTGCCTTATTCGCAATTTGGGCGATGGAGCTATTTTCTAGAATTTACGCTATACGATGGTTTAAACTCCCATTGCATGCAGCCTTGCTTATTTTTTATGTAAACTTTTTCGTTGCCTAGCGTAGTGGAAACGCGATTGTTATACACACTCGTAATCAGCACGTCATTACATAATTCATGATGTCCACCGCATTTGGAGCAAGGTTTGTGAATGCCCGGTACCACTCGAGAAAAATTTAATCTTAGTCACCAACAAAATCAGCTGCGACTTTGGGATAATGTCGTTCCGCTCCATAGAACATAGAACCATATCGTCTCAGGTGAGAGAAATCATAGGACTCTATTTGGTAAGAACAAAATCAGTTCGGATGTGAATTGCTGCGATGGATATAGCGCTTGTATTCTGCTCATTCTTTCACTATGAAATATTTGTATGTAGAACAATTATTTGAAAATATTTTTACCAAAAGTTGAATAGAAACAAGTTTAGGGATGCTTCCGTCTTTTTATAAAAATCGTACAGTAATCCACCTAATTACGAGAAAAAGAGATTTGACACCTAGAAATGCACCTGCACACGTTGTTTTTGAATTGTAAAATTTTGAAAAACTTCAATTGCAAATAGACAATTTTATTTTTTGTTTTTCGAAAACACACCTCAGACCTTCGTGTTTAACTTCTTTAGTTTTGCACAAAAATGTTTTTAAAATTTCGCTGCAATTTCCACAGACCATCGCAACTAGTAGGTAAATAGCGTATGCTCGAAGAACAAGAATTTTAATTTTTAGAAAATCTGCAACCAAATTCATTCCTTTCATATTTAATTTTGAAATTTCTCCTTTCCTAATTTCTGGGTCTGGGAGGGGCCTTAGCCCCCTTAGCCCCTCCCGTGGTTGCGCCACTGGGTCAGGTTGTTATTGCAACCCCTTCTAGTCACACTAAACTAACTTACACCGGAGTAAAAAAAACACTCCCACTATTTCATGAGACATTAGCACGCTCTGTGGCTCACGTGGTTGAGTCGCACTCTACTATGCTAGTAATCTAGAGTCCGGAGATCGAATCTCGGCGTGGTCAAACATTTCCGTACATGTTGCGGATAGTAAATATATAGTTCTTGCAACATTATATAGGTACACTCCGAAATTATATGCAATGAAACGTTGACTCAAAATAGCCTATAAACGGCTGAGTGAACGCCCCCATGCCCCACAAGGGGTTACCTAGATAAAATAAAAATAATACAATTTGTTTGGGCTGTCCCGAATGCGCTCTGATTTTCCACATCACCCTGTATGTCCAGAAAGTGTTATGTCGCCAAACGACCATCACCATTCTATATGCAAGATGTGGCGTGGCACACTTGAACGCGGCAAAAGGAGCCATAGTCGAGTCGAGAAAATTGATGAGAAAAATGCCTGCACGACACAACATTCAGGTTCATTACACAATCATGTCACTCGAAATAGTAGTGCTGCAATGCAGTCACACTTTAGCCCTCCTCGTGGATTCCAACGACGACAACTACGACGTCGACGGACGTTTCCTACACAATTCCAGTAGTTCGTCCTCTTGTTTTTTTTTACTTGTTCGCTTTACGTTCACTTAAGCCTTTTCCTAGAGACTCACTTTATATTTTTATCCTTTAATGGTATTCGTGCATTGAAGTCATACCATAAAATGTTGTGCAAAAGATTATCCTAGAGTATGCTAAACAGTAGAGTAGCAACATATGTTTAGAGCACATATAGTTGCAGAATACTCATACTTATTTTAGTTTAGTGATAATCTTGTACTATATCGGAATTTTATAGTTTTGCTCAAAACGTCCAAATCAAATTTTCAAATATGTCCTATGCATGGAACAGAAGGACGACTGCAAATTCCTATTTTATTAATTTATTTTCTGTAACATACACTTTTTTGTTTTTTAAATTAAATAAACTAAGAAAAGAAATATTTTTTTTTTGCAATAATTAGATACTGACAGTTGAAGTAATTTTTCGCCAAATTTGTATGTTCACCTAGTCTAGACATTCTATATAAGTTCGGCATAACAAAATAAAATTGAACGGTTTATCGTTAATACATAAATCACATTACGCAGTGCTGTTCAATATACTCGTACTAAACATCATACATACATTCAAACTCTATAAATATCCACAAGAGCCAACTTCTGGCCGTAATACGACGGCACAAAATGAAGAATATCATGAACATAGAAAGGAAGGATATCTTTCTCATATCCAGCAAGCGGCTTCAGATCATTCGTCCTTACGTTGTTGTGTCAGAGAATGAAATTTGATGCAATCAATCATTCATGGACCGGCTACTTTCTCTAAGCCTGAATAATATGTCACCAAAACTGGAAATTGAGTATAAGGACATTTGCCTGCATGATAGTTAATGGATGAGGATGCGTGTCTTGCTTTAGCAAATATGTTCAATGCACTCGTACGTAGGTACGTATAACTGTTGTCGAGGTGAAATTATTTTTGGTCATTTATTATATGGCACAATGGACTACATAGTACATACATACTATTCATAGTATGTATACCGACATACAAAAAATGAGACATGAAACCCGAAAGTATGAATGAATTTTTAGTGAAATAAGTATGGAATTACATACTAATAATATAATTTTGAATGAGTCCTAACACAAACAAAAAGGAAAATCTACATACATACATATATTTTTATACCCTTCGCTCGTAGAGTCAACGAAGGGTATATTAACTTTGTCATGAAGTTTGTAACGCATTGAAGGAAGCATCTCCGACCATATAATAAGTATACATATATGATCAGCATAACATGGGGAGTCGATTGGGCGATGTCCGTCTGTCTGTCTGTCTGTCCGTCTGTCCGTCTGTTGCTACGCGTTTTACTCAGCCAATTTAACAGCTATGAAGCTGAAATTTTGCACAAATGCTTCTTTTTGCTGCAGGCAGTTTGTATGTTTGAATCGGTAAAATCGGACCATGGAGTCATGGGGCTGCCATACAAACCTAATCCCCCAAATTAGGTTCTTCTAGGAAAAACTTTTTTATTTGTGCACCAATTTCAACCAAATTCCACACAAATGTATTTCTATTGATGACATACAACATATGTAAGAATCGATTGAATCGGACCATGGGGTCATGGGGCTGCCATACAAACCCAATTCCCCAAATTAGGTTCTTCAAAGAAAAACTTTTTTATTTGTGCACCAATTTCAACAAAATTACACACAAACGTGTTTCTCTTGATGACACAAAACATTTCTAAGAATTGATCAAATCTGACCATGGGGTCATGGGGTGGCCATACAAACCCAACCCCCATTTTGGTTCTTCTAAGAAACATTTTTTGCACCAATTTCACAAAACCTTGAATTAATGTGTCTTTACCAAAGCAACAAAAAAGTTAAAAACGAATGGAATCGTACTGTGGAGTCATGCTCCCGCAACCCCAATAAAATTGTCCGAGTAAATATTTTTATTTGCCCACTTATTTCAACCAAGCCCAAAACTTTTGTCAAGACGGAAGAAAAAGAATGAAGAGGGGGATTAATTACAAGTCATAGGTACGCCCCAAAAAACTTTTAGCCCAAGGAGAGCGAAGGGTATCCAAATTTCGGCCGCGCCCGAAATTAGCCTCGGCCCCCGGGGGTTGGCGAGCGTAGCGAGCAGGGGGCGAAGCCCCCTAGTTAAGCACTAATTTCATCTTTGCATCGATATATGTAAATCAGTCTACAGTTCTTAAGAAAAGTCATACAGTAGAAGAGATGCATCATAATTATGTGAAGGGAATCCAAGTTGATACAGTATACCTCGGTTATAGCTAGGGTTAGCGTGAGCCCTGCAGTGACGGGCCTGAAATGCGTTGCCGGGCAAATCCTGCCGTTCAGTTTCTATTCTTGCTCAGCCATTGTACAATGAGCATATCTCAGATCAATAAGTAGAGCTAATATTTGTGATATCGAAATCAGTAGCCAGGAGTCTTACGCCCGTATTTATGAACATACATACCTTAACTCAAGGAGACCTTGAGTCAAGGATGCCGAAATTAAAAAACTGCCATTTTCCATACTTTTTCATAGAAATCACTTATATTCACGAGTCAATGCATCCTTGATTTAAGGAGAAACTCAAGGAGACCTTGAAATTTTCTATAGTCAACCTCACTTACCTTGAAATATTATATTTCAAGTCTATTGAACTTAAGGTCTCCTTGAGTTTCGCCTTAACCCTTCTGTCGGCACAAAGGTCTGGCCAGACCGTTGGCTCTATATTTCGGTCAAAAAAGTATAGAAGATGAAATCGCAGCGACTTAATACTTCATGATATCCTAAAATAATATGTTTAGAAGCATTGTGAAAAAATTTAAAAAATAATTTGAGTTTTGAGCATGTTTTTGAAGAATTTCAATTAATAGTGCTTTTTGATACCCAATAGGTCAGGCCAGTGAAAAATTTAAATTCTTTTAAAATTTTCCTATTTATGATGTAATAATGTCAATAAAATTCAGTTTAAATTATAAACAATAAAAAATTCTGAGATTTTTCTTTAGGAAGCCGTGAGGCTCGGAAAATCGGTATGCTTAATTTTATTATGTTTTGTAACATCACCTAATCAACTGAGATTTGACTCTAGGTAATCCAAACCCGTTTTATTTCCGTTGTAATAGTAAGGAATAAGTATGAGTGACTTGTGAACGTCTTTCTAAATAGATTTGATCAAGAAATTTACGAAAAATTGAGAATGAAATGGGTTTTGCGCTTGAAAATTCCCTATTTCTTTCCACCTAATTCCCTAAATATGCAGACTAATCGGGGTATAATCTACCAACAAAGCGCCAAATATTTCCCCAAAGACATTGAAATTGGAAACTGCGATCTAACTTTCTAACTTTCTACTATGTAGATATGCGGGGTGTCACATCAAAAGGGACGAACATAACATTTCCGGGATATTTTTTTTTTATTCAAGTAACCAGTAATTCAAAGATGTATTAATTATGAGAAACTGTAAAGAAATAATTGATAATCCAAAAATCAGCGCCCGCTCTAACGAGGGGCAAGCCGGGCAGTCGCCCGGAGCGCCAAATTTTAGGGGCGGCTTTTTGGTTAGTACTCGAAATAAACAAATTTAACCTTCCGGCGGGCGCAATACTAATCCTAACACGATCGGGCGCAATGCATCTGACTGATTAAGTGCAGAAAAAGGGATGAAACTAAGTTTCTGTATATTTTAGACTCTTATTTATTATTGCATTGTCTTTTTCAAACAGTTCTACGTAATTTTAGAAACAAAAACTGGCTCACAAAGTTTGATACTCTTCACATTTTAAATTTTCTAAGAATACTCCGCTTTCAATAGCTTCAATATTTAAAAAACCTACAACAACTCGACCGCTTAAAAAATGTGAGCTTATTTTACTAAAAACACACTATTGAACGATTTGGTGAACCTAAAAGTCAACACAACGTTATTACGCAATGTGAAGAGTATAACATGTGGAAATTTTCATAGAAAAGGAGAAAATAACACAATCGGGCGCAACACATCTGAGAGATTATTTCATCCCCTCCCGCCCCTCAGACATATGGTAGATAGACACTGAAAACTGCTTTGGATAGTTGATCGATAAAGATTAAGCTACTGTGAGTCTCAGATCTCTCCCTTTTCATATCGCTGATTTGCGCAACAAAAAAAGCCGAAAGAAAGATTTCAATATCTATTTCGATTTAGTGGAAAGTAGAGCAAAGAGAAATACACCAAAATAAGATGAAGCAAATTGATACCCACAAAAGGCTGTGAACATTTTTTTTAGAAACAGGGGCATAGTGTTTTTAAGAAGCGCATTATTTTATTAAAAAAATAATTGAAGATTTGGTTTTATTTATTCTTTTGAAAATTGCAGCTTACAGATGCAAAGTTGCGAGGCTTTGAAGAGTCCTCAATTGATACGAGGTCTTGCATTTTGAATCCTATAATGCTAAGTAAAAGATGCCTACATTTTCACACTCCAAATTCAGTTGTCGTCGAAGGAGTTAGGGCAAATCAAGGGGAACCACAGTACCTACAAACTGCCAGAGCGGCAATGCCAGTCCTCTTTAATTTGTTTTCCGACATGCTAATTTCGGGATTTGGCTTTGCTACATACCGCCCCCACCATTTGAATTTGCATTTTATTTCACGGGAAATTTCATCACGGCAATCAGTCAGGCCTGTGAGTGTACATTCATTTTAAATTAATTCAAGTTGAAGGCAAGAGTCCACGGCACATTTTTCTCGGGAGACATCTAAATGCATGTTTTACGCTCAGTGGATATAGTTACATACCTTTACGACTATTTGAAGCTTGTCTTTCTTTTCTTAAATATGTTGAGTGTTTTAGTGGAAAACATTTTTAGCATTAATATTCGATTTCTTTAAAAAAAAATAACAAGCGCTACAGTTCAACATTGAACTAAGGCCGCAGATTTGTTAGTGACATCCAATTTCCAGAATCTGTTTTTTTTTTGTTAAGGTGTTGAGATCAACAGCACCGTTAGTAGTGTTATTTATAATAGATAGTACTAGAACTACTCGTTTAACATCTGAGTGGGATCATAGTCCGTCACATGGGTCGTGAGTTCGAAAAACACCTTAAAGTGAATTGGTTCACGGTGAGACTCGAACCCACGACCCTCGAACAAGCTAACTGTGGTGAATTACGCAAAGATTCTACATACTATCTACTATCAATATGCTACTATCAATATGCATGGGATACCCAATGGATGTGTGTGATCAAAAAACAACACGCGGATTAAATAGGGTAATTATTTATGAAGCGGCCTGTTAACACAGGTTCCACCTTATTATGCTCCGTATATGGAGTCGGGTCCCGGGTAACTGAATCCACTAGACCTGAGGCACTCGGCCTCGAAGAAAGAACTTAGGCTTCCCATCGAAGAAATTAAGATTCTAAATATGCCCGTGGCATGGCGAGGGCGTGCATCTTTGATGTGTGTGTTAAGATAGAAAGAGTTTTAACCCTCGGATGGTTCAGTCTGACAGACCCCAGAGAAATTTAAATCTTAAAATTTTCAAAGACAAACTTATTGAATGGTATTTTAATGCATATGTAATTTAACTATGTGTGTTAAGGGTTTTGTCTGCATTTGGAAATATGTATTAAGCATGGTGAATGATATCTAATTCAAAAAGAAAAGCTTCTCAGGGCCCTCCGTGTGATATTAGTCGATAGTCGAGATAATTGTTGTTTCTAGCCAAATTCCACTTTTTGCTCAACTTCTCAAGGATCCTGCTCAAGGCCTCTGCTGATCGTCCTTTTAAAAGTTTTCTTCTGCCTTTCTAAATATATACTTAGCATGGTGTTCTGAATGATATGCCATTCGGAAGGAATCGCTGCTGAGGGCCATCCGTGTGATATTAACCCTTCAGTGGGCGCGCGGGCTACAATTGTAGCCCACACTTTTTTAAATGGCGATCATTTTCAGGATATAAACCGAATTCATTCGAACTGCTCAGTAGCTGTTAAAATGTTGCTTCTTAATCGAATAAGAATATTTTTGATATTTATTGAGCCTAGAAACTAATATTTTTTTGCGATCAAAGTCCACTGGGCTACAAGTGTAGCCCGTGCGCCCAATCATGTTTCTTTTATGGTACTCATGGATATCCATTAAAATAAAAATATTATTATAAAACAATGTAGAAAATAGGAACAGTAAAATGTTTGACAAAAAAAAAGGGTTTCAATATAAATGTACAAAAATTAGATTACTATTTTAACGAAAAACCTGGAGTTGAAGTCAAAGTCATTTCTTACAGCGTGGATATGATACCTGTTACTAACATTACTTAGTTTCTGGGTGAAATTTTTATCAGTTCTAGCGTAAATATTGCGAGAACAGTTAATATGAATATTGTGAGTAAAATTCAATCAGTTTGACTCACTATATATTCAGCTTTCTAGCAAGAAACTGTACTCCCAGTTTAAAAAATTGTGAATATTGGGTACCCAAAAATGGGCTAAGTTTGGAATTAATCAAACTGGGCATTTTTAACTGCATTCTCTCGCTCAGTGTTCCATTTCGAAGATTTTTTGTTGATTTCTGAGAATGTAACCTTTTTTGGGGTTTTCATTTTGAAAAGTAAATATTTTGTTCACCTAAGTAAGTTAATGTCAAAAAAGACTAAAACTAGGACTAATCTGCATTTTGCTCTCTTTTATTATACATATTTTAATAAAAAATTAAAGATTTTATATTTTTTAATCTGTACAGTTATCAAGAGACCACAGACCGAGCAAGAAAAAATAAATAAAATTGAACAATATTTTTTATATAATTTTAAATTTGGGCTACAATTGTAGCCCGCGCGCCTAACCACGTGACAAATGGGTGCGCGCCTAACGAAGGGTTAGGGGAAAGTGCTTCTATGTATATTCGCTTGCCATACTCTATATTGCAAGTGAATTTACTTGAAAAATAGTCAAATTTCGATTGATAAATTAACCGGGTTATAACTGGTATTTCGAAATGAAGTTTGGCTTAAATACTCAGGGAAGTGTCTGGAAAATAGTTAAGTTCTTGCTGCAACTATATGAGTTGGCATAATGGAGCTAGCGTTGTTTATGTAGACACACTACCCATTTTTCATACAAATATCAAATTTAGGAGTTCTTCTGCCACCATGTTAGCAACCCAATTTTTATCTGCCTTTTGGAATATATACGCGGGGATCCGTCCTCTATGAAATGGCATATGAGTTAAACACGAGGAAATAGTTGCAACATACTGCAATGATTAACGATTTTGACGTCTTCTGTCACCCCTTTAGCCCCACTATCCAGGAGGCAGGGTATCTTCAGTCAAGCAATTTTCGATAATATGTATCAGAATTGCGAGGAATAATTTGCAAATAATTTCCACGTGGGCTCTTAGACTATTAGTACAACTTCAAAAATTTTTAAAGAAGATAAAATAACAATGGAGTTTAAATAGGATGAAAAATTTGCTTTGCTTACTAGCCTGTCTACACATATATCTCTTATGAAATCAATTTGTGAAAATAAATTTCGCCTCAGTGAAACTGCCAGCAACTTTATTCACGGATATCCAATGTCTTCAAACTGGAAACTATTTTAGAAACCATGCCAGTGGCGGTCTAATGGGGGGGGGGGCGGCAGGGGCGGTCCGCCCCGGGCCCTCCATTTTAGGGGCCGTGAAACTAGCAATATTTATGAACAAAAAACAAATAATTGAAAAACTATCACTATGTCAAATTCAAATTGTTGTGCAAAAATTTATCTTCTTTTTTGTACAAAAAGTTGAACAAACTATTGCAAGTGTGAGGGAGGGCAAGAAAGAGTGCCTTTTTACTTATCGAAAGGAATTCAGAACGAGTTTATAGACAATTTGGGAAACTACGTCTTGCAGAATATTATTACAGACGTAAAAAGAGCGAAGTATTATGGCATAATGCTCGACAGCACCCCAGACAATAGCCACACATGAGTAAAATAATAAGGTATGTTCATATCGAGGGAAAGGTTGTAGAAGTACGTGAATCTTTTTTGGGTTTCTTCTATATGAATGGAAAAACAGCTGCTGATATAACCGAAGATATTTTGAAAGAATTGGAGAAAAATGGACTGGACATTTAGTTTTGTATATCTCAAGGTTATGATAACAATTTTATCATGTCTGGTCGACATAAAGGCGTTCATACTAAAATTCGTGAAGTTAACCCTAAAGCACTTTTCACACCATGCGCTAATCATTCCTTAAATCTACTTTTACTTTTACCAGGCGAACTACCTACAGATTCCAATTTGAGTATGCAGGGAGAACTTCGAAGATCAATGTACGAGTGTTTAGACCGTTTTTCTCAAGAACTGCGAGAACGAACAAGCGCGATGAAAACTATATTCAATACTTTCCAAGTCATTCATTCGGAGTTCCTTGTGAAAGCCTCAGATGCTGAAATTCCACCTGCTGTACAGAATTTGAACGTGGTGTACACCGATTTTGACGAAGAGCAATATTTCAAGAAGTAAAAAGGTTACGTAGACATATCCGAGCGACTGATACAACAATTGAAGCAGCCTGTTCATGGTCCGCAAAGGATATTTACCAGTTCATAATTACATGGGACTTTACAGAATCCGTACCGAATCTCTGTCTCATTCTACAGTACTTTTTAACGCTATGTGTGTCATTTTCTTCTTGCGAAAGAAGCTTGTCAAAATTAAAGTTAATTAAGAATGAACTTGCGATCGACGATGAGCGATAAAAGATTAAATAATCTAGCCATTCTGTCAATAGAAAAAAAATTGCGCTTACATTAAATTTTGATGAAGTGATTGACGAATTCAGCGCACTCAAAGCAAGAAAGAACATCTTAAAGATTATTTAATATGTAATGTATTATTTAAACATAATGTTATGTAATAATGAGTCGTCAACAATAAAATCAAAAGTAAGTATGTTATCGTTTTTGAATAATGGAAATAGGGGGGGTCCTGTAGGTAAGAACCGCCCCGGGCCTCCGAGGTACTTAGTCCGCCACTGAAACCACCATACAAAATGAACTTCCAACGATACTGTTTCAAAGATGGACAAGGCGGCACGGATTGGTGCGGCACAGTGTCGCAACGGCACCAACATTTTATTCAAGGGTAGTGGCAAATATCTTTTCAGAACGAAATGAAACAGAAAAGAAGCGTAAGTAATAAGATGTCTTCAAACTTGAAACTATTTTAGAAACCGTAGTGAACTTCCAATGATAAATCTTTCAAAGATTTTTGGACAAGGCGGCCGGCACGGTGTGGAACGGATTGGCGCGGCACAAACTGCTCTTCAAGGTGCGCCGTGTCACTTTGTCCCAAAGTCATTGAAAGAGTATAATTGGAAGTTCACATTTTCTGCATCTACTCGAGGGAGCCCGTTTTGTCACTAAGCACATATTAATGTGACACTAAATTATGATTAGTTGGTGAGACCTACCCATCATTAGAGCAGGCGGTGATAATGGCAGCTTCGTCATGTAATGTTGCAATTCCACCCGTTCCCACAAATGTCTATAGTAGTGTTTCGATTCCTTCCGTTTTAGCATACCTATGTTTTGTGACATTTCTACACTGAAAAAAATGGTTTAGACTTTTTATCTAAAGTGAAGTAGTTGACTTAAATTTAGATAGTTTTACCAAAGAAATAGCTGATTTCTCTAATCTTCGTAGCTGAAAATACTATTAAATTCGTTCATTTAACCACGCAAGATTAGAAGAAAAAGTTTAGTAAATTCTTCCACAAAAGTTGTTGATTGAACTATTCAAATATAAAATTTAACTACAAACAATCGTTCTTTTTTCTTCAACACAATTTAGCTATCCAACATTTAACAATTTATAGATAATGAATAGCTGTCTTTACAAATGAATTAATTGAATTTGCAAATATAGTAGATGTTTCAACTAATGACGAATAGAAAAATTATCCATATCTTCGTAACTGTTTCAACTACATAGAATCATAAGCTGAAAATCAACGCGAACTTTAGATGAATTCGACTATTTCTTTAGATAACCATTCTAATTTTTTTTCTCTGTGTAGAAACACATTTTTGCAAGGTTTGATTAAGGCCATCCTAAAAAAGCAACCCGATTTTTGGAGGTTCCGTTAAAGTTGGTTCATAAAGAAGAATCATATAGTCAGATTTTGGAGAGTTAGTTTCTATAACAGCCATTTGGCGCAGTTTTTCGATTCCATTCGTTCCTTCTTCTTTATGGCACGATAGCCCACCTGTCGGACCGTGCGCCGGTCAACGACCTTGTCCTTTAGATTCGGAAGCCCAGTCAAATTTCTGATTACATTTTTAACCCAACATATGTTACATTAAATATTTAACAGAATTGACTACCCAGCTTGCGACTGAAGTCTGCCCAGTTCACCTACGATGATTTATGGCCTACAAGCTAACAATATGGCTGACAGGATAAACGTTTTATGCAATCCTTTCATATATCTGCAATATGGCAGGAAATGCTACAAATCTTTCTTTAGCAGCCTCCTATAAAGAAATTCCGTACATATATGAAATATTTACGAGACACGATTAAGTTGAATGCACATTTGTTGTCCCAGACACATCTTGGCATCTTGAAGCTCTTTACTGTTATAACTCTTCGTACTATAATCTTGACGATTTGACTTCATACCTCTACACTTACGACTGTGCATTCGCGTGCAAGGACATTCATAAAATCGTATTAGTGCAAGTTTTTAGAGGATAGTAGAAAAGTATGTAACGCATAAAAGGATAAGTGCCCATCGAAAGACTATGGCGTCAAATGAATAAATAAAATCGCTCTTTTTCGGTTTATGGTCGCACACTTCAGTCGGTCCACTGCGCTGCTGTATGTATTTTCCCAGTTTTTATTTCTCGGGCATTTTAACGGAAAATTGTATTTTTGTGACTTTTTCCCGGCGAAATGGTTTTGTGCCGTTTACGTGTGTTTCACTGGGAATATGTTTTATCTAATGGTACAATTTTATGATGTTGTCGAAAACAATTTAGCAGGTAGAATCGTGCGTGTAAGAGCTCCGAGGAAGCTGCGAAAGGATCGTTTTAGGTATTTAAATATTAACCATAGACGACACGAAAAAGATGCATTAATCAAATCCCGCTGGATTAGCACTATAAGCCTTCTGCATGCAGGTGGGTAAACAACATAGAAAGTATCATGAATCAATAACATGCCGTGTATATTCCGTCTGAGCCGTTATTTTTCTAGGAGCTTCAGGCTGAAGCTGTGATCCCTTGAAGAAGTCCAATGCTCGGCCATAGCTCGCCCTGTGTAATGTATAATGTCTGTGTAACTTTTCTCTTATCCTTTATCTTAAGAAGTCAGTCGTCCGTTCACAAAGTTTTACGGTTTTTCTCTCAGTTTCAGTGTCATTAAAAAACACTTTTCCATGCAAATGCATTTCTTGTTCTGTGTCTTTCCTGCGCTCTCGCCAGTTCACGATGCCGCCTGCCGTTCCATAAGCCCTTCATCTTCTCTCGCCATTCGCCAGGACGACAGAACATATTATTGGTACTGGAGGATACGAAATAATGTTCGCTTAGTTCTCGTACCCGGAACCCGGTTTGCTCCTATGACCCTTTAAAATGGCGACAAAGCTACACTTTTTAAAGTTGCAATGCAAGGGGCAAAGTACATAGCATGTAGTCGTCGTGGTCGTCCTCGTCAGTTCAACTCTTTTTTTGAATGCAATGGAGTTTTCGTACCCACCATGCGAGATGCATTCCCTATTTGAAACGAGCTCAATTTCTTATGTACGCGAATGTATGTATACGCTTCAGCGTGCGAAGTATAAGAGCGCGAGCCTTTTTTTATGGAAGCTAACTCATCGCATTACTTGCACTTACATAGTCAAAGATTTATGGCTTGATATGCGACAGAGAGGCGAAATAGAAAGGACGTGTAAAGTCCTTTTAAATGCATACAGCATGGCAGTATAGTGCGAAATAACGAAGGCCATTTATCTCTCTCTTTTATGCGGTTGTCTGTTTCAAATGGAATGTTATCGTAATAAATATTTTAAAGGAGCTTTACGTTTTTATTGGATCCTGTAAATTATTTATCATTTTCAAGTGGCGGAGTGATTGTAACACTTTTTTGTTGAAAATATTTCGAAGGACAGAAATATCTGGATTTGAACTGATGTTTTTGGTTTGATTCGAGTAACTCTATCCGTTTTCCACGTGACATCCTAGAAATAAATACACATTTGAATTATTGCTCACAAACATAAAAATTCGCCATGAAAGTAATAATTATAATAATCCTTCTATACATAAAAATGTTATCTTCGGAAAATGGCATTTTATTCGTGTTTTGATTGGCTACGATGATTCCCGGATGTACGTACAAGCTGTCGATACGATAAGTATACCTACCATACGAGATACGAGTATACCTACCATACGAAATCGAAAAATAAAAAAGAAACTAAAATCAGCTGATTTACTGCAACTTTAATTTTCAATTCTGTATTTCCTGTAGAAGACAATCCAATATTCCTGCCACGTCTATCAAACGTACACTCTAAGCAGACACACAACTGAACATATTTCGCACTCGCATAAATCGCAATGCGGAAAATATGCGACCAGAGTAAGGTCATAATTAACGAGATTAATCATTTCCGGTAGGACGACTGTTCCCTGCTGCTATACAGTACCTCTTACCGAGTATATCCACCCAAATAACTATGCCGCATCACCACACGACTCCTCCTGCATATTTTCGAAAATGAATTTTCCCGGCTATACATACACCTTGGTCTTTGGAGATCCTGTGGCCAACGTTCCACTGACGAAAGCAACCTCTGATGGAACAACGTCTGCAGTATAGTGTACTGGGCCAAGCGACATTTCATATTTTAGCACGGGTTGGGAAAAAGCGTCTTGTTCTTCAATTTTCAATGTGTATAGACTACAACCCTTAAGGACTGAGAAATGAATTGTTGTTACTCCGCCCCCGTTTTTCACTGTTGTGCAATTTCAGTTCATCATCCAATTTATGGGACTTGTTTTTCTGTAGATTGTAGAATGGAATTCACACAACTAGAAAAGTACCACGTCATTGTGCAACAATTCACTTATTGTATGTAGGTAGGTCCTTTTCGAATATTGTGTGGTTGCAGTGTTTGGTGTTGGTATTTCGTTGCATATCTTTGGGTTGCAGACAAAAATGGGGGTTTCGGTTGTCAACTTACATTCATTGTAGATGATATGAATGCAGTTTGTGATTTTTTTTTAAATATTTGGTTTGTATAGTGAGCGCTTATATACCGGCTCTTAATTTAAACTATCTTAAAGCATTTTTGGAGATAGTACCTTTTCCATAGGGTGTATATACCGTCCTAGTCTAGTTCGCGTATTAACTTTCTTCTTCTTCTTTTTATTTGAATAATTGGTTGTGGAATGTGCAGATGTTTAGAAATGGTTTATCTGACATTTCGATTATTTGGACAATAATATGATTGGAATTTGTTCGCGTTTTTTCTGACCAGGAATTTCATATCAACTTTGTAGCGAAACGAAAATCGAAAAAGATATCACCCCAATAACAAGACGAATTCGCTCTTCCTGGATAAATTTCAGAGACAGTCGCTTGTCTAGGCATATTGTCTAGGCATAATGGATTGGCAAGCACCTCGCCAGCTGTTGCGAGCGGGACTAAATCTAGTTTCGATTAGTTAGTGCAGCCCGTATATGCCGTCCAAAAATAATTTAAATTTGTCTAAAACTTTTTATCTTTGCTCCGGTATATAAGCGGTCAGTGACTGATGTCTATACTTTTTTCAACAAGTAAAATGCATGTTTACCTATATAAGGCAGTGGTTCCCAATCTTTTTCAGCTCGTGGCTCCCTTTGGAGATCTGCTGATCCTGTGGCCACCCCGGGAAAATGTTGGTCAGATACCGAATATAGATCCAAAAATTGCCATGGGGAAGAAATGCTTTTAATTTTGAACATATAAGTTCGAAATTCATTGTCGCAATTTAAATTGTTTGTTAGTGCAGCCCATATTTTGGAACTACCGGAATTTTTTAGAAGGTATTATTTAAATTACATATTTCCGCATACTGAATTTTGTCGTGAGTTCGGCCGTCATCGTGGCTTCAGTGATATGGGGCAAAATTGATAAATCCCCACGCCATCTAGATATATCAAGGCCGCAACTCAGCTGTACGATGACGGCATGGATCCTGCATAAATTTTTCGTCGGATACGGGCAAAAAACAACAACGTCATGAGAAGCAACAGCAATACAATGCAATTTATTCACCGGATTTGACGTTTACGAGTCTATATTGCGGCCTTAATATATAGACAGCGGTGATATTACTGGAGCGACCAAAATCCGTATTTTTTTCATCAAAAATCATTCAAAGACTATAGCTGGCTGATGTGGTTCATATGAGCCATATCAAGTGATTTTCTTTTTTTTTTCTCTCCCTAAAATATTCTCAGCGGTGTTAATCAAATGGATTTATAGTGTAGTATCCAGGTGATAAGCCTTGTACATGAGATTGCAAAATGTGGTCGAGAATTTTTTTTTTTGTT
The DNA here is from genome assembly GCA_949715475.1 of Microchrysa polita. NCBI lineage: Eukaryota > Metazoa > Arthropoda > Insecta > Diptera > Stratiomyidae > Microchrysa > Microchrysa polita. The sequence goes on along the minus strand of OX454415.1, from coordinate 122,513,221 downwards.
TCTCATGTTTTTTGGGTTGCTGAGCACGAATCCGGAGCTTCCCACCAACATTTCGTTGCGGAACAGGGTCAGAATCGTGAAAAACCCCAAAATGTTCGCTGTTTTTCCGTTTTTTGGCTCCTAACTCTGAAACTATTCATTTCTGCGAAAAAATCTTCATGGGTATGTTAGAGAGATGATTATGCTTCCAAAGAGACATAAATATTATAAATCGGTTGATAATTTAAGTTCGCCATTTTTGGCATAGTTCCTTTATTATGAATTAAAGTTTGAGACTGAACGGTTTTTCATTTTTGATCGCAAAAGGTGCATTTTTCTTGTTCTTTATGTATTTTGGGGTGCAGAGCCCGACTCTGTAACTTCCCAACCAACATTTTGTTCCGAAACAGGGTCAAAATCGCAAAAAACGCAAAAAAATGATTATCAATTGTAGCGATACCGCTCACGGTATTTTGAATATTAATACCGCGTTGGACCCGCAATCATGTTTTCTCTAACATGTTCATGGAGAGATTTTCGGAGAAATGTAGAGTTTCGAAGTTATAAGCCAAAGAACGGAAAAACTCCGAAAATTTTCCGTTTTTTTTTGCGGGTTTAACTCTGTTCCGCAACGAAATTTTGGTGGGAAGCTCCGGATTCAAGCTTAGCACCCCAAAAAAGATAGGAAACAAAAAAAAATTGCTCCGCCACATTTTGCAATCTGAAATCACCTATAGTTGCTACACTATTAGCAGCAGCGAATTAATCGACGAAAAAAGAACTTTTTGCCATTTTGCAACGCTTTGCAACAACCGATTACCCAAGGTGTATTTCGAAAGAAGTTCCTAAGAAATGCAAGCAAACTATAATTTACTAATGGCATCAATATTAGAGTTGCTCCTGCGCTCTCAAGTTTGGGAATCCCTGATATACAGTTTAGCGAGCCCAGTGCTCTTATACGTAGAGGAAATGGGGAGGATTCTCACTTTTTGTCAAAATTAATTTTAACGGACACGGGCAAAATATTGGTTTTTGGCTTATTTGAAAATGTTGCAGACTGATTTTCGTATAACGTCTAGAAGGGGAACAACTTAGTAACGTTTTTTCAGTTGACTTAATGATCTAGCGGGGGCCTCAAACGGTCCATTGGAAGGCTGCAGCGATGGAGCGGGGGTGATTTTGGGGGAAAGGACTTCAGATCCATTCCTTGGGAGTCGAGAACTTTCGATCGGCATCAACCTCACTTTAGGCAAGATGCCACTAATGTGGGGATCATTAAAGTACATACATATTTCTTTTTTGCCAAATTTTGATATTTTGATGCTTTAAAAGTTTTGCCAAATATACCTTTAAGTAACTTTTTTTTTGTTCTCCAACTATCATTTTCAATGCTTGAAAAACTTCAAATTTTTGCCGATTACCCTCCCACGCATGTTTCAGTCACAAAATTTGTGTGGAGGATTTTTTGCACAAAAACCCATTGACTTTTGCTCATTTTTGTACAATTTTTTTTTTTTTTTCAAAGGGAAAGTTTGCAGAAAAATATTTTATACGTTTGAAAGAATTTTTGTACTAAAAGGAATTTCGATTTTTGTGCAAAATGTTTCAGACAAATTTTTATAATGTTAAGTTTATGGCATTAACAAATGCCAGCATCACAATTTGATACTTGAATTTTCCTTATAGGTAATACGGACCACCGTTGAAATGCTGGCGAAATCATGGCAGTCAACAAAATGTGGATTTGTTTTTGTTGGTATAGTTTTCAAGTCTCATTAAAATAGTTCGAAAGTTACAGACGAAAACTCTCTCTGGCCCTTACCATTCACATTCGGATATAGGGCAAGACATGTTTGTTTGTTAGCTGGATTCACAGCTCGGCAACAACAAAAGAACACATTAGAAATTAGTTAAAACCAAATTTTCATGAAAACTGTTTTGTCTTCGAATTACATATTAAAATCGGCAGTCAGGTGATAACGGACTGCCGATTTTAATAAGTGGTGGGGGGCTCGAAAAGGCCACTTGTCGTTTAAATATGCTTGGTTAACTTGAACCTCTTCAGCTCTCTTGAATTTAAAATTTGGAAGTCGTACTCAAAATGTGAAGGTTGATTTATTGTTTTTTTTTCGAAGATCAAATCAACCATTTTCCGAAAATTAGGCCATACCTAATCAGTAATCACTAAAAGCAACTTTGGCGGAATCGGTAAATATAAAAAAAAATGTGCTTTAAACACTGTCGTCATCTCAATTTCCTTGAGTGTATTTCACACCGCTTTCCAACCAATTGTAATAACAACTTTCGTACTTCATCAAGCTCTTTCGATTGCGAATATCGTGAATTTTTCGTCTTTCACTTTGTGTAAAATATAGCACGAATGCCAGTAACATTGCGCGCACTTATCAACTTGTGTGTCCTCGCTGCCATTTTCCGGTAATGGACAAAGTTTTTCGGGGGTGGCGAAAATTACTTTACGAATAGCACCCCGTGCGCTCCGTTGCAATAACGAAAACAACAACGTTCGATACCAGGTGAATTGTATAAATTCGTGATAGTGCAATTTCGACAGGAGCCCGTGTTTTTGCATTAGTTAAAATTGGTTTGTTCGTCACCACCTCCACGGAAAGCAAAAATCGTATCGAGTGAAAGGACACACCGACGACAACATTGCAGGTTTCCATAGTAAGTAATTGCAGACATTTTTCCTAGGTATATTTATTTATTGTAGTAACACAGCCAAAGTTTTCACGTCCATTATCGGAATTAATTCCGTAATTTTCCTCTAAAACTGAAGAAAAACATTTTAGAGTTATTATTTTAATTAGATAGACAATCAGAGTCGGAAACCGCAAAACAAAAAATGTGATTGGGAAGCGAAATTGCATTTCTTTCTCGAAACGAAATCATTTCGAAAACATGTTCAGCATAAACAACATGTCGTTATTGTTCCCACATAATAGAGTAGAACGAGGACACACAACCAATTCACTATTATACGTCTCTTAACTTAGAGCATCGTCACCATTTTTGGTCATTGAGGAAAAGGACCAAGAGCGCACAGTGTAGTAACACAATACAAATCTTTGATTGTTGTCTATTGCTCGGGTCCCATCGAAATAATAATGTCATTATTCCTAATGGAATACTATCCTGAATACATATTAGATAGGATAAGAGACAAGTCCACGACATTTTCTTTGTTTTTATCCCCGATATTCGGAGTGTGTTTGTTGCTTTCTTTCTATATACGGTGGAGTCTATGAGATGAGCTTGGGGTGCTTCCGCGACGACAACGGGTGGCTATTCATCCCAATTAAGTACTCTACCAGGGAACTGTCGAAAATATCCCTTGCTAGCATTATGATACGGGACGCGTCTATACCACACGCAGCCACATTCCACATATACAGATATACTCGTACATTGATGCTGTAACATCTTTACCACAAAGTCAACCGACTTTTGCAACTATTACTACAGATACCGGGCGAAAAGCAACAGGATAGCTGCGGGAAGAGTTGCACAGCAACATAAGAAACATCTGTGTCGGCCGAATTGCCAACAATGTCCAAAGTTTTATTATTCCTGTGGTATGAACAGGATTGCTTACATGACACGGAAAGAGATACGAGGTCAACTGTTTCAGCTAAATGGGATGTGGGGTTGTCTATTTGGAGGTTGGCAGGAATTTTAAAATGTTTCGAATTTAAATACTTCCAATAGATAAAATATCCATTATTGCAATCATTATTTTTTGTTTGGCAGAATATGTCCTGTAAAAAGTCAACGGTGGTTCATTTGGTAATATCTATGTATAGTCGATACACTATATCTCGCAAAGATATTATTCAACAAATAGAGATTGAGCGAGGATTTTTTTTTTCGCCATTCAAATTTGATAAATTTTCCTTGAGGTTTAGTTTTCTGCTACAGCAGGTAACACTTGCTGCAACCTCCATCGTGGACATCATACAAAAAAAATCTTCCAACACGTAAGTAGTTTTTCTTTGCCATTTCTCTACTTCTATACATTTTTATGCTGATATTACACTTTCAGCGTCTCACGAAGTCACCACACATCCAGTCCCGTCGTCATCAGTTTGTTCCATTTAGTCGTTTCATATTTAACCAGTGAAGGTGAATGTCATAAAGTCGACCAGGAGAATGAAAAAAGGACACTTGAAACTCCTAACCACATACAAGGCGACACTATAACCGCGCGTCAACTCAACACGTATACAGAGAGTAGCAGGATCACCACAGTTCTTGGCCATATACTGCTGTGCGACAAACTTGCTTCCTTATCAGACGTAAACAAAGTTTGGAATAATTTAGCCATCAGTTTTGATTTGTGTCTTATTATTAAGAAGAAGAAGACGAAGATGAAGAAATGTTGTAGTCCTTGCACGCGGCACCCGCAACTTTTTCTTTCTGATATCATACGTAGCGAGATTTCTATGACAATATTTTGCACCGAAGGAATAAAGAAGGACACACACACTACACCATACCATCACACAAAGTGCGATGGGTTGGACGTCGTCGGTGTCAGCAGAACTTATATTATAAATGTCGGGAATGAAGATAATTTTCCTATGAGTAATATGACGCTGACTCCGAAAGTAATTTGTTAGTACTAAGTAGAAGATTTAGTATGAGTTTGGCTAATTTTCGGTATGGCATGTAAGAAAGTCTAATTTACGGTACGTGAGAAAATTGTTAATGTGTTTACTTTTTTGGTATGGTATTTAATGAAATTATGCGCCTATCTTGTGATTGCATTATAGCCAGTTGTAGAATGCATGGTATATGATTTAGTACCGTTCAGCCTTTCCCTTTGCAGTCAGTCACAACTATGTGGGTGAAATTGTTGGTAGTAGGTAGGGCCAACCCCAAACATCAAAAACAAAAGAGTGAAGTTTTCATGCCAATTGTTGAATACACGTAGTAATTGTTGAATACGTAGTAAAAAGTTACATTAATTTACGCGTCGCGTCGCGTCGGGTTAAGGGGTGAAATTTCAGTTTTTGCAAATATCTGGAAAACTATGGGTCTGACGGCGAAATGTCCTGAGAACGAAACAAACAACACAAAATTTTCATTCAAATGATATGTAAAGCCCTAGACAGTTTCCCGGAAAATTATACCCTAGCCCAGATCCAAAATTTTTATAATGAATTTGAATTTTTTGAGTTTTGCATTTCACACTATAATTTTTAATAGAATACATCAGTCATAAGATAGTGTCCATATATTGCTAAAGAAATTTATTTGACTCATACCATAAATTGGAGCACCTGCTCTGACCATGGACACGCTACGCTATAAACTTCAAAATGTATCTGCATGACCTATTTAACTTCATCACCAAATTCAATGGGAACCGCGAAACAAAAGCACAAACTCAAAGAGTGCCCCAGTCAGGTACTGTCGTAACAATTATTGATCCCGGACAAGAAGTGTTAATTCCTAAATATGGGAATCACAGCTGTAGGAAATATTGACGACCGGCCAATTTACTACCAGTACCAGTCGTTGGTGTATCCATATTCAAGACAAACTAAATCGACTGAAATCTAATGCATGGTAGAGTTTCCCCTATAATATAAATGCGTCATGTATCGGAAATGGAAGATCTATTTTCTGGACAGAAGGGTTTATCGACCGGGATCGGCTTCTTGATTTCATTAGTTCTAGTTCTGACTTCGACCCTGCTGAACGATCTTTATGCCGCAATGACTTACTTTTACTAATAAACTAATATCAAACAAATCGCCAATTGTTTTCCTTGCAATGTATCGATTACCTTTCCACTCAACCGACTCGACCATGCTGCTTCCTTTCCCTCTTCTAAATAAATCTAGCTTTCATCGAACCCGGGACTATCGTACGCCCGTCCCACTCGTAAACCCCTCGGCCAACCTCAGATATATTCAACATTGCTCGTGAACACTACAAATGGTTAGTTGTTTTTATAGTAATGCGTACCTTTTATGTCAATCAGTTGACGTTGATTAAATTCAAACATTCTTCAATAAAATTCAGCCAGTTTCTGCCCAGAGATAATCTCAATTGATTCAGCAATTAACAATGAGAAAATGTTGCTTTCATGCAAGATTTTAAAGAATTCTATTGAAGAAACTTGGTATTCCGGAGTATTAATAAGTATCAATTTATTAAAAAATGACAAAGTCAATCCTTCTATAAAACTACGGTGAACAATTTATCGGATGGCAATACGAATGTCACACTATTAGGACAACAAATTCTCTGCTATGACTATTGCATGTGTGTGTTAATTTTGAGAGAGACTATTTCATGTATGTGTTATGTCATCCAATAAACACTATAGAGAAGTTTGTAATTATTTTATCCGACAGATATTAAAAACACCGGGTTTTAAATTTTCAAACGAATTTAAAACCCGTTTTTAATATCTATCGGATAGAATAATTTCGGGATTCGCGTGTATCGTTTTTCAATATTTCATTTGTGAAGTTTGTAATTGTTTTATAAAAACACCGGTTTTTTAAATTTGCAGGAAAATTTAATTTTATTATTCAGTATGCATTTTGAGTGGCGTTCCACTCATCTTCAGCAACACGATTGAAACAATGTTTAGTTCATGTGTATGGTAAATACACAACTGTCTTCCAGGCAGAACTTATAGCCATAAACCTTGCAGCAGGGGAGAGTACTCGAGAAGGATATACAAACAAAACCATCTCTATTCTCTCCGATAGTCAAGCTGCCATAAAGACCAATACAAGTCCCGAAACAACCTCAAAATTGGTTTTGCAATGCCAACAAAACCTCAAAAACCTAGCTACCCGAAGCAACGTAACTCTGAAATGGGTGAAAGGACATAAGGGGATCGAGAAAGCGGATGTGTAGACGGCTCCGAACTACCCTTCACTTAAACCGGCCATCGGAATCAGTAAATCTACTGCCAGAACCGTTGCCAGGCGATGGACCGAGGATAGATTCCAAGATCGATGGAGACTCGCTGAAGGGCTAAGGCACAGCAAGCGTATGCTGGGATCCAACTGGCATACCAGCTGCACCGAAGCCCTCAGTCTCAGCAAAACGAACCTCAGGGCAGGCCTTATTACTGGTCATTGTACCCTACGGAAACATCTGCATACAATAGGGATCTACACACAAGACCCATTATGCCGCCTCTGCAACGAAGATGAGGAATCAACCTCGGACGTTATTTTCGAATTCCCCGCTCTAATGAGCTGGAGACAAAATTTCTTTGGGGCTCAAACTATCAGAATAGCACCGAAAGTAAACCTGGTTAACTTTCTTCTAAGCCTTTTACGAAGGCCAGAACTAATAACTTCAATCTTTTTCGCTTAAATGGGAAATACAATTAGCCAACAGGCTGCAGTAGTGGCCGTAACCAGCCCAACCCATCATAGCGCCGTATCCATCCATCCATCCATCCACCGGTCTTTTTCAGGATGAACTCAGTTTTAGATTTTTTTATATTTATTTTTTTTTCAGTTTTTTTTTGTTTAAGCCACGATTTGTTTTTCATCTGTTCGATGACTTCATTCATTCAGAAAGGTTCCCCGATTTTCTTGGGGAAATACTCGTCCAATCGGCATGGCAGGTAACACTAAGATAATTTTGGGCCGCTGATTTCAAATTTGAGGTCAAAAACAAGATTATTTTTATTTTGCGGATGACCGCCCCAAAATGGTAGCCCTGTTTTCCCGGAGAAATACTCGTCCAATCGTCGTGGCAGAAACACTAAAATAATTTTGGGTAGCTGATTTCAAATTACAAAAAAAAGGACCGCTAATGAACAGGTGCTGAAAGAAGAACAGTAAAAACCGGTACTGAACAGGTGCCGCAAAAACCTGTACGGCACAGATGCTAAGACAACCTGAAAAAGACCGCTTCTGAACAAGTGCTAAGAACCGGTGTTTGAAAATAAACGGACTCATAAACCGTAGTTTTGGGAAAAAATCCTGCCAGTGGCAGTGCACTGGGTGTAGTACCAGGTGTTGAAGACAGCCGGTATCCGGTACTGAAATCTGAGTACTGAACAGGCCTACCCTTCACTTTCTTTCGGGTTTATTGTTCTTTCGGCGACCCTATGATTTGATGTGATCCAATTCCGCCTGTTTCTAATAATTCTTTTCAATTACATTTTTCTAGTTTCTATTAACGGTAACGGATTTATGGGTTTTTGTAAGTTAAGTTTACGGTTCCACCCTCCGCCAAAGGTTAGCCTTTATTCTGTCCGACTTCAGCGATTCAAACATACAAGCTGCAAACAAAAAGAAGCACGTATGCGAAATTTCAGCTCCATAGTTTTTATACTGGCTGAGTAAAATGCGTCGCAACAGACGGACGGACGGACATCGCCTTTCAGTGCGTTTCAAAATTAATGATAAAGTTAATACATGTTTTTCGCGTAGAAAGCGAAGGGTATAATTATTTATCTCTTAGAATGTGTTAACGCCCCTGAGTTCATAAGAATTATACCGATCCGAGAGAACTTTAAACTCCTGGACTTTGTAGCCATTTTCGCCACATTTGAAATACTCCCTCGCAAAGTTACCGAATACAAGACACCTAAACATCTCTTCAGGCTCAACTGCTGTTTTAGACGACAGATCTATGAGCAAGCCAATGTCGCTATTATAGAGTACCATCGCTCTCCCCAGCGGCTTTGCGTCACGCGGTCAAGGTCCACCAACAACAATCGCTGTACAAATGCCGCACAGGCATTCTGTCTTCTTCTAATTTCGTCGCGAGCGAAGATCTTTAAATATATCCTTGTAGTTAAGTACCGTGTCGTGCAGATTGGCATCCAAAAAAATGGTAATATTTAAAAATAGAAACGAAGATCACAAAGAGGATAAATTGTGAGCGTTGTTGACCGCCAGAAAGCTCTATTGAGTCTTAGATATGAGAACAAATCCAACGATAGGCCAAATCTTTGAATCGCCTGAGCTTATGATTTCTTAAATTGGTCGTATTTATTGGTCCCCGTAAGGGGGAGGATAAAGGTTGAAAGGCTCCGGCCGATTCCTATATCCTTTTCAGTTGTGGCATAACTGCGGACCCTTAGCTATGCAGGAGGAGCTTCATAGGGTGAGCGGCTCCGGCCAATTCCTATGTTTCTCTACGGGGCGTTACTTTCCCGCATTATCCGAGTAACCGCTGCGCCTGAGTGCTGTAATAACAACTTCAGCGTCTCAGGTTACTAATTGTAATAGGGTGATAAAAACAAATAGTCAATCACCAAAGCAGCACCTCCGAGGCCTCTCCATGATGGACCTCTTTCGTTTTACGAATACTATCATGTTAAGCGATGGGCCGACAACCCAACCTTGGAAAAAATTCTACGTCAAGAAACCTGGAACGAAAGCCTCGGATTGGACGGATACAACCCAACGACGACTTCGCAAACGAACCACTGATTACTCTTTCGGAACCAGGAATGTACGCTCCCTGAATAGGCCAGGGGCCATAAGGGCCCTCTTGGATCAGTTCGAAAAATATAAGCTGAGCATAGTTGCACTCCAGAAAACAAAATGGCTTAGTAGCGAGATTGATGACCCAAATTCGTACACAATTTTCACAAGTGGAAAAACCTTCGGGCCACAGGGAGTTTGGAGTGGCGTTAATTGTAAACAATCAACTTAAGCCGCATGTTATCGACTTCAAACCCATAAACGAGCGGCTGTGTGCGATTTGCATTAAAACCCGGTTCTTCAATCTCTGGCTCATAAACGCGCATGCCCCCTCTGAAGTCAGTGAAGACACGGTTAAAGACGAGTTCTATCACCGCCTAGAAAATCTCTTCGATTCACTTCAATCAAACGATGTCAAATTGCTGCTGGGGGATTTTAATTCCAAAGTCGGAAACGAAAGTTGGCATAGGGGGATTACTGGAGGGTACAGCCTCCATGAAGACTGTAACGACAATGGCCAACGACTAATTGACTTCGCGACCAGTAGAAATATGGTCGTTAGCTCTACATGTTTTCCGCATCGTCGATCTCCAGATCAACATACCCTCAACCAAATTGACCATGTCCTTGGCTGCAAGAGATGAGCATCGAGCATAATGGTTGTTCGGTCCTATCGTGGAGCAAATATTGACTCTGACCACTATATGGTGAAGGCGACTTATAGGTGCAGAATTTCTTCGGTGCATCATTCGAGATTCAACCCGTCAAAAATGTTTGCGGTTAACAAACTGTCGGATTATGCCACGGTGGTTGCTTATACGCTTGAAGAGAAGCTGACGCTTGAAGAGAAGCTGACGCCCTTGATAAATAACATCATCAACGAAGGCGCCCTTGAGATCTGGGATACACTCAAAGACACCATCAAAGGGGTCGCAGAGCAGGTTGGGGGCTACAAAGCCCGGATAGCCCGAAAAGATTGGTTTGACGAGGAATGTAAAAATTCGGTAGATGCGAAAAACAAAGCATATCGCCAATGGACCGAACGCGCAACTAGATCCAAAAAAAAACAAATATGACGAGCTTCGACGATTTTGGAATAGGTTTTGGAATACCGACTGCATTTTGGAATACCGGCTAAGCTAGTGCGACTCATAAGGATGACGATGACTAATACCGTCTCGCAGGTCAGAGTTCAGAACAGACTCACAGGTCTTGAAACTCGTACTCGACTCAAGCAAGGCGACGGGCTGGCGCGCGCCGACGCTCTTCAACCTGGCTCTGGAGCATGAAATTGAACAGCAGCGGAACGCTACTCATTAAGTCGACTCAACTAGTAGCGTACGCCGACGACATGAACATCATGTGATGCAGAAAGCATTCTGCATAATCTCAATAACGCCACCAAAGAAGTTGGGCTACATATCAACGAATCTAAAACCAAGGTCATGATGCAATCAAAAACAAGAACGCCAGTAAATTCAAGCATCACAGTGGGGACCTCAATATAGAGTATGTCGACAACTTCACTCACCTGGGTTGCAATTTGTCAAAGGACGCTAACGAAACAGATGAGATAAAGCGACGGATACAACTAGCTAATAAGTGTTATTTTGCGGTCCTGCAAATTATGAATTGGAAGCTGGTGCACAGAAACACGAAGATCTACGTGTATAAAACCATAATCCGACCTGTGCTATGCTATGGCTGCGAGGCATGGACCCTAACCCAAAACTCTGAACACCTGTTGGACACATTCGAGCGAAAGGTTCTCCGAAGAATCTTCGCGGTCGTTCGTGAACGAGGTGAATGGCGCATCCGGTACAACCTTGAGTTGTGTCAGCTGTATGATGAGCTACAGGTGTCGAAGATCGTGAAATTGCAGCGATTGCAATGGGCGGGTCATGTACAAATGATGAACGACGATCGCATGCCCAAAAAGGTGATGAACGCGCAACGAGTGGACGGAGCCAGATTGCGTGGACGTCCGAGAGCCCGATGGGAGCATTCTGTATGTGAGGACGCCCACCAGATGCTAGGCTTTCGGAACTGGAGGACAAGGTCACGTGACCGCGACAATTGGAGGTTTTCAATCCAGGCGGCCAAGGCCCGACGTCGGGCTACCGTGCCATAAAGAAGAAGAAATAGGAAACACATATTCTAACAACCTACGGTATACAATGCACCTAAAGCTAAACTTCATCTTTCACCTTAAATTCAACACCCCAATAACATTTACATATTTGTTGGTTAATGCATTCATAGGATTCCGATAGTTTTAGTGCTAACAGTAAGCCAACAATATTATGTCACTTTCAAGTTGTAACAATGCTAGTCGTTGCACTGCTCCAAAACACTTTTCCCAATGTAAAAGGACTAAGAAAACAAGTTCCCCAGCATACTCGTAGAATATGTGCGAAAAGACATGCCAAGCCAACTTTTGTAATGTGGTGCGATGGTTTTTAATCGGACCGAGACCCTCTAATTGAAGTCTTGAATTACACTGTAAATGCACTTTGGCTATACACACACAACCTCATTCCAAGGACTTTTGTTATGGCTACACTTCTACTGCACTACACGAAAGGATTGTTTTGTTTCGGCTTTGGGTTTTCTCGTTCGACTATAATATCCTTTTCTCGTTTGGACAATAACATTTTACAGACATTTGCATAGAAAATGTGTCTGTTGTTTTATGGAATTCCTTTTCGGTTGTTACGAGTGCATTTCAAGTTAGTTCTGCTATGTGCACAAAACGAATAGGAGCTGGAACGGTATGGTTTTTGCAAACAAGCGGAAAAGTCAAGCGTTGGGGTTTGAATAAGAATCATATGGTTGGGAAAGGAATTTGTATGAATTGATGGTATATTCATTTGAACAACAATTTAGGAGTAACAATATTTCACAAGGAAATGTTCGTAAGTCCAATTTATCACACATTTGATCATGTAAATTGGCACCTTTGATTGAAATAGAAATAGTGTAATGCTTCAAACATAGATATGACGCAAAAACAGCAACAGCATTTAAGACAATTCAGTACAATGCATTTTAAATGGATGACGTCATCTTAATAATGATGCCAACATGACGTCACCCATTTAAAATACACCGGGACGCTGCTGCTGTTGCTGAATCCTACTTCCAACATAACGTTATCGCTTTCAATTCTGAAGATTTAGAAATCTGGGGCGGCGTTAACTTATACTATGACGAGAACCTAGGAAGCTTCTACTAATAGTCTCACAAAAATGGCAATTCTGGTCGGCAAAAATCCTACGTCGGATTTTTTTTTTGGATTAAGGTTGGGGATGGTCCTCAAATTATGGCCTCAAAATTCCCACCCGATTGGGGTTCCGCAACCTTAAAAAGGGGGGAAGGGATATTTTTAGTTTTTCGCGATTATTTAAAAAACGGTAAGAGATACAGAAAAATGGTCTAAGGACGAAAAAAACTACATACAATTAGCTTTCCAGTGATATAAAATACGTTAGAGTTTAATTGAATATTTCGGAGTTAGACTAGAAAATAAATTAGAATATTTTCATTAATCCTTTTTTTAAAGCTCCATAATTTTCATAGACAACTTTGTTCTACAGTTTATAAAAGGAGTAGTACGCAGAACAAACTCCTGATAGGTCACATTGTATGGTTTTATCCGAATGAGCTGATTTTTGGTGGGCGTGGTGACTATAACCTCCAATCACAACGAACCAGAATTTAGCACTCTGCTCCAATTTTGGGGGGAGCTATGGACATGCCGTTTTGATAAATTCAAATGGAGGAATAAATGGGGGTCCTTGACCGGAGCGACTCAATGTTTACCTTTAAATGATCTTGAATTTATTTTGAATACTTGTACAAAATTTTACGGCTGAACTAGCATTCTTCTTAAATTATGGAGCTTTTAAAAAAGGATTAAAATGAAATTATTCTAAATTATTTTCTAGTCTAACGCCGAAATATTTAATTAAACTCTAATGTGTTTTATATCATTGAAAAGCTTATTTTATGCAGTGTTTTTGGTCCTCAGACTATTTCTGTATCTCTTACCGTTTTTGAAATAATCGCAAAAAAAAAAAATGCCCCCCCCCCCTTTTTTAAGGTTGCGGACCCCAATCGGTTGGGACTTTTAATGCCAGAATCTGGAGACCATCCCCAACCATAATCAAAAAAATTTCCGATGTAGAATTTTTGCCGTTCAATGGCCATATTTTGACCCAATTTTCTTAGACTTAGACTATAAAGCTAATTTGCAGGGTTTCGTCATCATTCGCAATTGTGCTTCTAGGAAGCGCTTCGAAAACCGGTTAGTGTTGTTCTCATTGAAACTGAAACCTTCTCTCTATCATCTCTTGATTGATTGAATTTATTCCGTCTTCATTTTAAAAATAAATCTAACCCATTCCACCCGCGTTTTTATCTCATCATTTTTTTCCATTGAGCGATTTTACTCTTCATATGAATTTCAATCAAGTTAATCTCCAGGATTATTAAATACCATCGTTCAACCTCAATATTATATCCTCCCTTCCAAACAGTATTGAGATGATTGCATACACAAAGTACCTATACCATATTTTCAATCCCGGTCATCTTATGGTATAGTGCCCTTCTCTCATCCGATCACGAACAACTTATCGTCCTTCCATTCTGTTCAATCCTGCAATGAAAATAAAGTAATTCCATTGTGTAGATTGTATTCAGTCAATATAGACACGATGATTTCATTTCACCAAAACAATATGCAACACATATTGAAAAATTTCCACTTCATCAGGAATCATTCCGTGCGATAAAATGTTGAAACGTTACGTTATGGATGGACCCTGGAAATTTTACTCGCCACAAATCGTCATATCTAGTCATGTGGTCAAATACAATGGGCAGAGAGAGAGAATGTACTGTACGCGTACATAGCCGAAAAGAAATTTGATACCGAAAAGGACAATATGCGGAAAGGAATAAACTCAACTCAAGTGCTCGGGCTCGCACAAGAAGTATGCGAAGAGCGTTTGAATTTCTCTCTTTTAAATTGTCCTATTACTCCGTTGTCGATTCGACTGTGCGAAGATGGGGGTCATGAAAAGGGTTGTCGTAAGGATGGTCGTCCCTTGAGTCTATTGAACAAAAGACAAAAAAAAACCAACTTGACTGCACAGTTTTTTTTTCTTCTTCATCAAATATTTGGCTAACTGCTAGACGGATCGGATCGTTTTCTCAAGTTCAGATTTCGGGGACGAACGAGTAATCGATTAAGTTGGACAATGAAGTTGAAGCAAATTTTTCCGGAATTTGTTTTCGTATTCACATTGGTAGTACGTTCGTCATTTATCCTTCTTTACTGTCGGATCCAAAGTGCCTTACGTCCTTCATATTGCGTGAATAGTTTGTTCATTTTGAACGATAGTTCGACGACTGGTCACATACGAGTGCATTATACGCAAGTAGAAGTAATGTGCAAACATATTGAAATCGATCTTCATCTGATGATGTTACAGATCCGATTTCAGTGCGTGCCACTGAGTCGTGTAACGAGGATTTGGGTTTTTATAGAGCATTGTTCTCGTTCTCAAGGAATCTCAGACAATAGAGTCGATTGCAGCTCCCAAGGAATCTATCCGAAGACTATGACGACATTGGCAATTTCCGTCCACTAAGATTAAATAAGCTGGTAAAGCTATTCTGACAGTTACAGGGTGTAACCATCAGATGTAGCAATTATGTCAAGCTACATATTTGATGCTAATGCACAAACGCCAGATACTCCTTCATCAATTGATGATAGATGGAACATTGTGAAGGACGCTTTTATATCGTGTGGCAAAACATTTGTGGGCAGACTTCAGCGAGGTAGGAGACCATTTATCAGCGACGATACATGGTCTCTGATAACTGCACGGAAGAGAATTAAAGAGCAATTGAACTCGGCTACTGACACTACAGTCAAACAACAACTAAGGACCGAGTACAATTCTCTTCAAAAAAGAGTGCAGAGAAGCGTAAGACGTGATAAACGTAACAACATCAACGCGTTAGCGGTGGAGGCAGAAGATGTGGCTTACCGTGGTGACAGTGGGACCCTTTACAAGCTCATTAAGCCATTGACTGGCAAATCTTTTACCCGAGCATCCTGTAAAAGATAAATACGGGTCTCTGCTAGTCACAGACGAACAACAACTGCGCCGTTGGAGAGAGCATTTCATGGAGGTACTTAACAACAACTTCAACCCTTCAAGCCCACCTCCACCGGAAGCAGCAAGTCTTCCGCAAATGGCCAGAATTAATACCGGTTTACCATCCAAGCTGGAAATAATTAAGGCCCTTAGATCATTGAAAGCTGGTAAAGCCCCGGGGGCAGACGGTATCCCCATGGAACTTTTGAAAACGGATATCAACGCTACAGCGGATATTCTTCTACCCCTGATCCAAGAGTGTTGGACAACAGAGACTCTCCCTCAAGAATGGAAGAAGGGCGTCATTGTTAAAATCCCTAAGAAAGGAAATCTCAAGGATTGCAATAATTGGCGTGGAATCTGTCTCCTCCCTGCATTCTCTAAACTGATGGCCAAAATAATCTTGGACCGGATCAAGACAACAATCGCCCGCACTCTGAACAATGAACAAGCTGGTTTTCGTGAGGGTTTTTCATGTAGCGATCATATCAACACCCTCCGAATTATAATTGAACAATCCGCTGAATGGAGATCCCCGTTACATCTTATGTTCATTGACTTCGAGAAGGCGTTTGACAGCGTTGACCGGGCTTATATCTGGACAGCCTTACGTAGGAGAGGCATACCAGAGAAACTTATTTCCATCATAAAGGAGTCCTATAATGGAGCCCAATGTCATGTCTTCCACAAGGGTGAATTGTCCAGTCCTTTTGAGGGGAATAATGGAGTCAGACAAGGCTGTATCTTATCACCAATGCTGTTCCTTATTACCATCAACGATGTAATCTGCGATTCTCTACGCGACCATAAAAGTAAGGGTATCAGGTGGAAGTTATTCGATTACCTTCAGCACCTGGACTACGCCGACGACATTTGCCTTCTCTCAAACACACCAGATCACCTGGCTCAAATGACGCATGCTTTGCATCGTGAAAGTCGAAGTGCTGCCTTAAAAATTAATGCCGCTAAGACTAAATACATGAGCTTGTCATCAGGAGGGCAACACACCATTTCTATCTCCGGACAACCGATAGAAAAAGTCGAGGACTTTACTTACCTTGGAAGCGTAGTGACTGCGGATGGTGGGGCTGATGCCGATGTCGAGTCGCGTATAAATAAAGCCCGAGCAGTATTTTTCAGTTTGACTCCTCTCTGGGAAAACCACAACATCTCCAGAAATACCAAACTCCGGATCAAAGCAATGTAAAATCTGTACTTTTATATGGGTGTTCCACGTGGAAGGTGACCAGTAAGATTACCACCAAACTGCAAACTTTTGTGAATCAGTGCCTACGGCGCATCCTACGAATTGCGGTAATATCTAACGACGACCTCGTCAAAATTACTCGGATAGGCATCGACATCAAACGGCGAAAGTGGCAGTGGATAGGTCACACACTTCGAAAAGAGCCAAAAAACATTGCAAAACAGGCTCTAGATTGGAATCCTCAGGGAACCAACGCTAGCCGTCGTGTGGGACGACCCAAAAATACATGGAGAAGATCTGTTGAGGCAGAGGGAAAATCTATAGGCAAATCGTGGGACCAGCTAAAGGCGACGGCTGCCAGTAGGCAGATGTGGAAAAGAGGCGTAGTCAATGCCCTATGCCCCACTAGGGGTTAAAAGGAACCAGAGAGAGAGAGAGACATATTTGATGCATGTTAAAAGACCCAAGAGCAATATGCCTGCCAATAATAGCGTCCATGGTTGCCACCTGCTCCATCCCTCTATCGAAAGATCGTATAATTTTTACAAATGAGTCGTAAGTGAAACATATTTCATATTTGTGAGCTAGACATCCACAGAATATAAGAAAGGTTTAATTGCCATATCCGTTGGTAAAAGAATCGTCAAAGACATCTGCTTCGCAGAATTTTGAACTGATAAGCAATGGGAGTTTATGTTTCGCAATAGCGTGGAAGCCTCAATGAATAACGTGTATAAAGCGCTTCCGGGTGATGCAATCTCCCGTTTTGGGATTTGGTATCTTCCGATTTATCCATCGCAGACATCTTTCTTTGGGCTACATGCAGTCGGGGTCCTATATCAACCAGGCTCAGACAATCATAAACATGGAGGGGAATATTCGACCGGGAATTTTGCAGAAAGTCATGGAAATGCGATAAATGTACAAATGTGTATCAACATTTGGCCAGCCACTTGATGGGTGATCGTGGATCTTCGATTACACTTACAATTTAATTTAATAATGTGCTGAATAAAACTCCAAACTTTATAAGAACATGGTGAAACTTGGACAGACTTTAGGTATACCGAACTTCAGGCCTAAATTCTAACATTTCCTTGTTGTTCGCATGCTCTATACGTCAAATGCATATGGCAGGGTATTCACAGCACTCAGGAAGATATTCCTATCCTACGGATCTAGGTATATTATATGGAAACATACTTAGGCAAGGATGGCAATCAATTCTATGCCTATAACGGGGAAAACAATCGCCTTTCATGGTATGATGAACAATGATGATAGCCGGAAGGGTATACATCTGGGGATACTGGGTACTTGGCCCAATGTTTTTAAAGTTATCATTTAATTTACGCCACAAAAATGAAGCATTGACCCCTGAGGGGAAAAAAGCTCCCTTTACTTATCATAGCCGGGCGAGAAGCGCGGTCGAGGTAGCAACCCTACTAGCGTTTCAATCAAAATGCACTTATGTTAAGGTGAAAGATGCCTGAATGGCCAATACTGTACACACAGTACCTATTGGTGGGATTCGGTTTAGAGACAAGCCCCAATCAACTATGGATTGAATTTTGTGGCGGTCGCTTGCACTATCTGAGGGAAGTTTAATAATAATAATTCAAGGGACTCTAAGATTTCATGAAGAGGGACGATCAATCGTAAAAACCAATACAACAGATTCAATGTCGACTACTCTGTTTTCGCCGGTAAAGTCTCATTTCCTGAGTTTTGCCAAAGAGAATTTATTTACAGAAGTTTTTACTCGATAATTTAATCTTGATCATAATTTCAATTCCGCTATCTGATCTCGCCGCCGTCGGTCGTCAGGTCGAGTTCCCCACTTTGCTTCGTGGCAGAGCCGTGCGAAGACAATTTGGCGCCCGGGGCAAAATTTTGATCAAGGCGCCCTCAATAAAAATTCATACTTATTGTCGTGGAACATGTCGCAAATGCTGGCGAATTCCTTAAGCTGCAATCCTAAAGCAGATCTATAATTTTTCTTGGCCATTTTATGTATTTAATTCCCGGTCATTAGATATGTATTTTCACGATGAAATGACCGGGGATTCGAAAAATAATACACAAAATGGCCGAGAAAAATTATGTAACTTGTTTTCGGATTATAGCTTATGGAATTCCCCAGCATATTCCATATTCCACGACAGTAGGTAGGTATGCATTTTCATCGAAAAAATCGAACCGGTCGAACATTTTATTCTCGAGGTCTATCCAGGCCTTAACGTGATATTTCAACTGTAATTTGGCAAAATCCAACGCAATTTGCAGAAGTACATTATATCCCATTTACGAATCGAGATTCTTCTGTATGTTTCAAAGTTCAAACTCTGCATTATGGTATCCTTTTAAAGGTAGATTTTCGATAACATCAACTAATTATAATAACTGTTAAGGCCCAGTTAAAATGGTCAAAATGTAAAGACAATCATCGCAGTTAATAAAGTTGCTTTCAAATTAAATTAAAAATCGGGAATATCCAAAATTATCTATTTCGTGCCATTTGTGACAAAATACGAAATAGAAATGCCCTTAAAACTAACCATTATTGTAAATCGTATAAAACTCATTGAAGCTACAGTCCCCTGTTCGCTGAAGAATAGAAATGAATTTAAAAGATAATAACTTTGGTGGCCCTTATTTTGTTGTGCTTAGTGTATTTAACGAAATTGATGTACATACATAGTAGAAAATATGTTAAAAATTAAAACATAGTTCCGAAAATAAACATAAATTCTCAGCTTCTCTATATTAGATTGTCTGTATCTTTCGAGCCTTTATTGTTGCAAAATCATCAATGCTCTTATCTAAATCGAGATGTTTCGAGATTTCATTCTCAATTAATATTATTGATTAATTGGTTAACCGTTCTTGGCCGATTGAAGATCTCAAATAATTCTTTATTATTTTAAGTTTGTTAAATGAACGTTCAGCAGAAGCAGCAGACACGTGTATTGTCAAATTTTTTCTGTACTCCATATCCATAACTCGGTACTAAGACAACGCTATGAATAAGTTGCAGTATTTCGAAATGGTTAATACATATTCTGAAAATTTGGATTCAAGGACCGTAAAATTTTTTTCGCAATTAAAATTTCATTTTGATTTCATGTTCATTAAAATCAGCTGAATACTTTTGAGGCAGTTTAGCTATTTTTTCGTATAGGGTATCTTCGTCAAGGCTGGTCTGTTTTTCGTCAGATGAAAAGCCAAAATCGTTTGCAACCGTTTTAAGCTTTTAAACCTTCATTTAAGCTGCGTGATAATTGTGTCTAGGACTTTTATATAGTTTCTACGAAATTTTTCATTAGGGCTTATTTCTCGAGTGTCATCATCGGCCTCATAACTGATCATTTTTCGAACTTTTCTTTTCCTTATTCTTAGAATTCTGGGATTATAACCGGAGATTAAGCGTGGTCAATGCTGTAGTTATATGTGTATAATGTATGTGTATAATGTGTCAAGTCCTTCATTTCTCAATGTGTTCATGGACGAAACCAATTCTTCAATTAAGTTGCTAGCTATTGCTACGCTAATGTCCTTTTTTTGTAATATTTTATTGACTGTATCAATTTCGTTAAGCCTACATAAGAAATGTAAATATTTTAATTGAGTTATCAGCATCTTCGCACCAGTGTATGTTTCTTCATTAGATTTATTGGATACTAAATCCTCCAATGTCTTAAAAAAACGTTTACCTGTTACTTATAAACTGTAGACTAGACACAGCCTGCTGTTCCGATGACCAAAGAAAGTCCGTATATTTTATCGATACAGGCATCCCGTTTGAGGGAAGATGCCGAAAAGAAAACAAACTCTGAATTATTCCAAAAAAATGGAACATGGAACAAAGTGTGCAATAGAAGCTTTACACGGGATTGAACACCTCTGTACTTTCCTACCACCTTTGCGCCATTGCCGGAGCATTGAGGTCGACAATATTTCAAATCTAGATCGTCGGACTTAGTAAGTCTTCAATTTCATTTGCCAATCCTTCAGAAGTTTTGGACTTCGATTCGACAAAACAAAGAAATCTTTCTTCGATGGAGCATTTTCAGAAATTTTGACGTATCAAACGATTTCGCTCATTTGCTCTTTGTGCGATATGTCTGGAGTACAATCGAATGAAATGGCAAAGTATTTCGCATCGTGAATTTCTTTGATAAATTGGACTCTCTATTTCCTATCCTAAACTAGTAATTACTTCATTTTCAATGTTATTCGAAAAGTATGTAATTTTTCGACCAGAAGGTCTAACAGAATTATCTTATTGCTGACGGATTTCAGGATCATATTTTCCTATCAAATCGATCGTTTTTACTCAGTGATAGACTACGACTTTCTCTTCGGTTTTGAATCATCTGCCAGATGACTTAAAAAGTG
This sequence comes from Microchrysa polita, assembly GCA_949715475.1. NCBI lineage: Eukaryota > Metazoa > Arthropoda > Insecta > Diptera > Stratiomyidae > Microchrysa > Microchrysa polita. The sequence continues at coordinate 122,492,027 of OX454415.1, read as the reverse complement.
GATGTACTCATATTAACACCTTTTATTTACGATTCCGGTTTCCATAAAGTGGGCGCCTTAGTTGACTTACAGACTAGCTTCCTATCAGTTTGATCACCATTTTGTCATCGGAATAGCGTGTATAAATTGAAAAGTCCACTCTCAAAGGATTTCTGAAATTGAAAAAAGTAGGGGCTTAAAAAATGTATAACGAGGTCAATAAATGTATTTGATAGTTTAAAGAACAAAGACTTACTTCTTTAAAACCAATCCTTTACGGCGCCCTTTGGCCACGGCGCCCCCTTGGAACATGGCGCCCGGGGCAAGTGCCCCCTTCGCCCCCCTCTTCGCACGGGCCTGCTTCGTGGACCTAACCTTTTCATTTTTACATTTCTTTGTATGAATTAGTTAGCGATTAATAAAGCTGTTATCGTAATTAGCGAAATTAGCGTTGATTGTCCTTTCAGGTGATATTGTGTCGAACCTCAGGTTTTTCTACAGGTAGATTTCCCGCTTTAATTGGCTTTGCTCGAATAATAATTTAGAATTTTTCTGCGCTCAAAAGTTTTACTACCTCCGATTCTTGAACCTGAAAATTTGCTCAATTCACTATTCACCAGACATATTACAATATTAAACGCAAATCTTATTCTCTTATATTTAATTTTATCTCTGTTAAATATGCCCCACAACAATTTTAATTCTCCTGAATTTATCACACTTGTGTAACGCAAATTTGTTAACAAAAAAATAATTTTTTTTTTAACAAAAATATCTTTTGACTTCTTCAGATTTATTTCCCAGCTTTTAATATTTTCCGGAAAAAAGATACAGTATCGCATTTTTCTGCAAAAGGGACTTTGTTAAAGTTTGTAGGAATTTTTCTAAAAAAACCTTTCAACTATCGTGCAAAATTTTAAAGAGAAGTTTATGCACAAAGTTTTGCTAATACGAGGACTGAGGGGCCTATAAGGGACATGAGGAGCAGCAGTGGCGCCGGAACGAATTTTTTATTGGGGGGGCAAGATATTTTTTTCTCAAATTCATATTAACCCTAGAGAGATAATCTACGTCTATTCGACGTACAGAAATTTTTCTTTTTATTATATCTCATTAGTGAAGCTTCATAATTTGTTGGTTCTAAGATTAAACTCAATTCATGTCTGTAGGCGTAATTACGTGGCAAAATTATTGGCTTGGGTGCTACACAGCCTAAGATATTGGGGGTCATAAGTCAAATATACGTCGAATCGACGTATGATTATCTTTAACAAATTTGTACTGAAAAATATTTTAATTGCCCCGAATTGACATTTTTATAAATCTTCATAATGTGAATGTGTATTCACTTGGATATAACCACTAAAAGCCTGTTTCGATAAAGATATCCTTTATTTTAATCTATTGAAAGGACAGTCCACTTTCTCCTAGTACCACTTTTTTAAAATTAATATTATATAAACAAACAAATGATAATTTTGCAAAACCACGAGTTTAACAGATTAATATTAAATACAAATGATTATATATCTACCTTTTAGCAACATGTTACTCTTAACAAAGAAGTTATAAGGATGTTAACTAGCAACACGTCGAATCGACGTATGATTATCTTTTCAGGGGTAAAAAATATGATTATCTCTCTAGGGTTAAATTAAGCGGTTATATACCGGACCTCTAGCTATAGGACCGGCTCTACTATATGTGCAGAATGTGCATTTGGCTTATGCAATTTTGTAATTTTTAATGTTTTTAATCGGAAGTAGTCTGGCTGGTCTAGCGGTTAGTGCGCGCACCTTCAGTGCACAGGGTCATGAGTTCGAATCTCACCGTGTTCCATGGTGTTTTTCGAACTCACGAGCTTGTGACGGACTATGATCTCACTCAGATGTTAAACGAGTACCCATTTATGGGGATAAATAACACTGCTGAGCGTGATGCTGATCTCATTACCTCAACAAAAAGCAGATAAGATCTTGGAAATAGGATGTCACTAACACATCCTGCGGCCTAAGTCCAATGTTGGATTGTCGCGCCTGTTATTTATTTAATCGGAAGTTTTGAAAACTTTGCCCTTTCATATTTTAAATTAACATTTTCAAAAATTTTGAAAATCTCGATTTGAAAAAACTGAGGTAAAAATTTGCACTTTTTCTGGAATTTTTGGGCGATTTTAATTTTTAAGTTGTGATAACCTCTACATTAGGTCTCAAAGCCAAATTTTCGAAAGTGACGGTTTAAAAACATAAAAATTCGAAATTATTGAAAAATTGGATTTGAAAATATAAACGCATTTTAAAGATTAATTGTGCGTCGGACCCGCAATTATATTTTTTCTAACATGTTCAACGACAGGTGAAATGTATAATTTCGAAGTTTTAAGCCCCCCAAAAAACAAAACAAAATTTTTTTGGGGTTTTTTTTCGCGGTTTCGATCTTGATTTGAAACGAAATGTTGGTGGCAAGCTCAGGATTCAAGCTCAGCACTCTAATAAAATATAAGAAATAACCAAAAAAATTCTCCACCACACTTTGCAATCTGAAATCACCAAATAGTATATAGTCTATTACCTAATAATTTTGTGAAATACTCATTTCTAGACTAGCACCGCTCAGGAAAGTGGAAACTCTGCTTTTTCTTAAATGACAACAATTTAAAAATGAATATCTATCGAATTCATTAGAGGAATTATGTATGTTCAAAGAATAGCTCATACTGAGGTGGTGGCTCACTTTGACTGTAACTACGGATATATCTAAAATTGAAAAGAAATAGAGTTTGGCATACAGATAAAAAAAAGGAGAAAAAAAGTAGAGAACAATAGCGATCGGAAACCACCTATAGAATAGTCTTTAATATGAGACTAGCCTTTAAGTGTCTTTTTGTTACCCATTTTGATCCCATTGTAATTCCGAAGTGTTGTATGGATTATAAACATATTCTTTATTTTATATAGCATTATAAAATTAAAGGTCAAACGATTTTCCCAAAGGTTGTGTTCTGGTTTCCTCGGGAAACGAATTCTTTCATGATTTTTGAGGAATCTAAGTTCCCTGTTCGATCCCTGTGAACATGGAGAAGGATTAGATGTGTAAGACGTTTTTGTGTCATTGTTGAATGAAGCCATGTTAAAGACGTCGTAAATCACTGAACGACCCTTCTGATGATGCCGCTGATGCTCAGAAATAATGTTACTAGCCATATTAACTTGCTGTGCTCGATATACTTCGAAAGTGATCAGCAATTTCGGCGCAACATAGGTGAAGCTCCCGTCATACTCTTCAAAAGAGTTAAACTGTGAGCGAAGATCAAAAATATCGAAATCGAGCATAGCAACCCAATCTTACTGTGAGATTCTCTACCATGGGCACGGTTTTCTGACAAGGAGAATGAAAAACTTCCTCGTTTTCGTTGATCAACGGTCAATAGTTTCGCTATGGTTGGCCTTGTCGTCGGGGTACTCTTGTTAACGAAGAAGAAATGAAAATGGAATGATCATGTACGTACTCGTAGTATACATGTACTAGATCTCTCTTCATTACCGTTTCTCCTAGTGGAGCATGGTGCGTTGATGACTACCGTGTGTAGTCATCAACGTTACAAAGACAACTGAATTCGGAGTGTGATACGGTTGTCAGCCATACCACTTCCTAGTCGCATTGTTAGTTTATTATTCTACGATAAGAATATTTCTTATCATCTTCTTCTGAATAATAAACTTGCGACGACGAGTCGTGCCGAGTTTCTCTATGAGTGTCTATTTCACAGAGTGGCGACCGAACGTTCACGGCCACAGAGCACGACATGCACTAGATGCACGTATGAAACTTTCTGCGAACCGGATATTCCATCATGGAAAAAAAATATCCACTACTAGAATAATAAATTGAATATGTACATTGTATATGTATAAAAATATAAAATAAATTACATATTCTTCATTTTTAATATAGTGCAATATATGTAGTACTTATTGCCCCTTTAGCCAAAATATTGAGGAGGCAGTTGCCCCCGCTGCCCCCCCTGTTCAGGCGCCATTGAGGAGGAGCCATTGAATTTGACGCTATAGTCTAGTACAGATAGCTCAAAACCTAAACATCCAAAAAGAAAAGAAATTTTTGATGCCAAATTGTTGAATACACTGCCTAATATACGCGGTAAAAAGTTACACTAATTTGCGCCATGGGTTAAGGGGGGAGGGGGTGGCAAAGGGGTGAAAATTCAGTTTCTTGCAAATATCTGGAAAACTATGAGTCTGACCCTAAAATGTCCTGAGGACGAAATAAACTACATACAATTACCTTTGTAATGATATATAACAATCTAGAGATTTTCTCAGAAAATTATACCTTAGACCCAAAAGTATTATAGTGAATTTACATTTTTTGAGTTTTACATTTCGCACTGTAACTCTTGATAGAATATACCTACCGTCATAAGATCTTGTCCATATATTGATAACAAAATGTTTTTGATTTGTACCAAAAATTGGAGTGCTCCAATCATTAACGCCCCCCTCACTCCTCCTAACATTTTTCAAAAAGGCATGCCTGTAGCTTCTTTGTAAATTGAGCTAGGCATATCAAATTTGATAGGGTGCATATTCTAAGCTCCATTATCCTCCCCACCAAAAATTATTACCATCGGATCAAAACTAAGGGTACCCCCCATACAAAGTGAAAGAAAATCCTTAGAAATTTCACGTTTTTCCACTTCTAAATTCTATGTAAAATACAAGAAAAAAAATTATCTCTTAGAACGTCATTATAACAGTTGATTGTAGTCTTGTGAATGTATATTCAAAAGGTTGTACCAAGGCGTACGCTACAAGTATCAAAAACTTGGGTTTGAAGGTCAGTGATACCAGTTCTAAGACTATTTGCGAATATTTCGAGTAACGTGTACTAGCAACCTTCAAACTCGATTTTTTGTACTTCTAAGGCACGCTCTGGTACAAACTTTCGGATATACATTCAGAAGACTACAATTAACTGTTATTAGGACGTTCTAAGAGATAACATTTTTTTTTTCTATTCTAGAATTTAGAAGTGAAAAAATATAAAATTTGTTAGAAATTTGGGTGACTTTGTATGGGGGTACCCTTAGTTTTGATCGGATGGTAATAATTTTTGGTGAGGAGCATAATGGGGCTTAGACTAGGCACCCCACCAAATTTGATCTGCCTTTCTTAATTTGAAATGGAGTTACAGGCATGCCTTTTTTTAAAATGCTAGGAGGAGTGAGGGGGGCGTCAATGAGCGGCGCACTTCAATTTTTGGTACAAATCAAGTAAGTTTTGTTATCAATATATGGGCAAGATCTTATGATCCTAAATCTATTTTATCAAGAGTTACAATGCAAAATGTAAAACTAAAAAAATGTAAATTCACTATAATACTTTTGGGTCTAGGGTATAATTTTCTGAGAAAATCTATAGACTGTTATATATCATTGCAAAGGTAATTTTATGTAGTTTATTTCGTCCTCAGGACATTTTAAGGTCAGACTCATAGTTTTCCAGATATTTGCAAGAAGCTGAATTTTCACCCCTTTGCGCAAATTAGTGTAACTTTTTACCGCGTATATTAGGCAGTGTATTCAACAATTTGGCATCAAACATTTCTTTTCTTTTTGGATGTTTAGGTTTGGGGCTATTTTGAACCAATTGTACTGGACTACTAGAGTTACTAAAATTTCCCCCAAAAAAGAGTACGTAGAAACGCTGGTGAAGGCTCTCCGTAGCGACCTGACAGGTGGTAGCCAATAAAATTAATACATATGTACATAATTCTAGGGGCGAGCATGCTTTGTTCCACTCCACGGTGAAATCCCCTTGGCTATTGCCGATCTGAACTCGAGGGACGTAATGTGTAGAGATGTGAAGTATGTATCTTCAATGTCTAGAAAAAATCACGAAATCAATCAACATACAAGTCTACACTAAAGTACATAATAACGTTCAAAGTTAACATTTATAGCAAACATTTCTTATGAAGTAGTATGCAATTAGGAGTTGCCATTTGTTATTAGAAGGCATGGGCGTAGCCAGGATTTCGGTCATGGGGGGGCAACCCCAAAATCTTTTTAACATCATGATTTTAGTAGGAGTTGAAATTTCCGGTCGCAGAAATATTGTTAGCAAATTTTAGAGTAGCCTGGCTTGTGGTTGGATTGGTTCACAGGGTCATGGATTCCGGACTCACCGTGAACGAATTCATTTTATGGTGTTTTTCGAACTCACGACCTACGTGACGGACTATGATGTCGCTCAGATTGTAAACAAGTATCCATTTATGGGGATAAATAACATTGCTGGGCGTGCTGTTGATCTCAACACCACAACAAAACAGCAGTTTAGATCTTGGAAATTGGATGTCACTCACACATCTGCGGCCCTAGTTAACTGGTGGACTGCCACGCATTTTATTTCTTTTTTTGCTAATTTTAGAGTCAAATTTTTAAAATGGAGATGAGAATGATTTTCTTCTGCATTCTGATTACATTCAACGGGCCTCCAATATCTACCTTTTAGAGCGTAGTTCGTCTATTTTCAGTGCATTTTTTGTATCTCGGACTGCATATTCCAATTGCGAAATCAGTTTGTTTCGTCTGTCACTTTCATCTTAGCAAAGTAGCATCGTCAGAATATGTATTTATAAATCCTTTATTGATTGAAATATGGTTAACGGTTTTAATAAGATTTCCACTAAATTTATCAAAGTATTAACAGTGGCTAAATTTTATTGCTGGTATGATTCAGCTAGAAAATAAATTTGGATTTAATAACTTGAAAGACCCGCTCTGTGACTCACTTGGTCGAGTCGCACTCTACGATGCTAGTAATCTAGAGGTCCGGAGATCGAATCTCGGCGTGGTCCAAAATTTCCGTACATGTGGATGGAAATATATAGTGCTTACAACATTATATACACTCCAAAATGATATGCAATGTAACGTTGACTCGAAATTGCCTATAAACGGCTCAATTAACGCACAGAAGGGGCTACACGGTACTGAAAAGAAAAAGAATAACTTGAAAGACACTGAAATATAAGACCCGTTCTTTACAAGGTCCTTAACTCTGGAAGGTCATGCTTATTTTTAGTACGGAAAGGTCATGCTTCGTCGATTCGACGACGCTCAACTTCGACGCCTCATACAAATCAACATTTCTCAAAATATTTATAAAATTTGACAACCGATAGTTTATTTAGAATGGAAAAACATCAATTTTGAGTCATTTTGTAAGGAAAATGATTTACAAATCAAATTTTCTTAACTCAATATTATTTGGCCCGAAATATATAACATTAAATTTAAAAATGAGATAAATAAAAACTAAACGTTGATGTAATTAAAAAAAATCTGCTCTAATCATAAAACACATATTCTAAACGTACTATAGGAAATTGGGTTGAATGAAGAGCTCATGTATATACAAGAGGCACAGCGATCCATTTTGGGGTCCCAACACGGGTTTTCTTTCACTTCACCTATTGCGGTTTTTACAGTGGATTGTAGAATTATTTACGGTAAATTTTGGAATATCTTCTCCCCGAGTTCCCTTGATTAATTCTAATTCTATGTACGATGTCTAATTTTGACATTGAGTGCCTTGGAGCCGATTTTTATGAGTTCGAAATGCAATCTTCCTAAAATGAGGAAGAATTTTGAGCCATTTTCCTGATTTGTCCTATTTTTGTCCTAGTAAATATTTTTTCCATAATTTTTGAAAAATAGGTCCCACATTTCAAAAATAAACATATTTGTTACGATCTAGTTGTATGGACACAGACTTATCGTCGAATCGAAAACCAGCCATACTGGAGTTCTAAAAGTTACACAAAGTTCATCCTTCGTCGTTTCGACGACGCCAATTTCCAACAATCCAACTTACCCTGCTTACTTCGTCTAGTCGCAATGTACGCAGCAAGTACATCGGCACGGTAAGTGCTGTACGAAAACTCAGCTCCAAATAATGAGAATTGTCACGAAAAATGGGAAAAATTTTATGATGCGTAGTCGATTCGACGAAGCATGACCTTCCAGGGCTAACAAAGCAAAGCTGTATACCATTTGTCACCCTTTCAGATGAAAATAAGTTGAATTGCACTAACTTCCCGAAGGGACCTAACGGTTGAAATAGTGTACTCCAGCTCAGAAGCCATGAAATGAAACAGGAAACGCAGCCACAGTAGCACACTCACAAGTGAAATGTGTGTGCTGGTACTCAGCCTCCGTCAGTTACGAGGGGCCACTCGCTGTCATCTATTTGTATGCGCCTCCTGACTGCAAATTGATGAAAAAGGCATCTGCTGCGCCAGCAGCAGAAAATTTTTGAAAATTTTGTATTGTGCAGCGATTTTTTTACTACATCGATAAGGATTTTTTTACCATCTTCATCGACCAGGGGGGGGGGGCGACCGCCCCTCCCTGCCCCCCCCCCTGGCTACCCCCATGTTAGAAGGTGCGCTTCATATGAGGCGGTGCGGCAAAACTCGCTTCTTCCATTTTTTTCCGAGATTGAGTTATGAATTGCATCAAGTATTTTTCCTGCTCTACACGCTAGTAAGCTCAGTTTTTATTAAAACACATTTCTTTCATATTTTTCGAAGCTTTGAAATTTGCAGTTCGTTGCAAAACTTACTTCTTCCAGGTAATGTGTACTTATTGTACCTATCAAAACTCTTTACTTCCATCAGATTCGATCAAAGCTCTTTCTTGCCATAGCGGACTCAACAAAACTGTCTCTTTCCAGTAAAAATTTGTATTACCGAAAATGGAAAATATTGCATTATCATTACTATTATTAGATAAGGGTTTACTGTTTTCGTCCTTAGACACGTTCTTGGACAAAATTGAACTAAATACACCACCAACTTGGTAGAAAACTATGTGGTTCCACCAGCACACATCAAAACTCGTTCGCTGCAATTTATAATTCGAAATTGACGCCAAAGTTATTATTATATCACATTTCTGTTTTACAAATCAATCTTCGTGCAAAACGAATATGGTACAATAATTTTTCATCTTGCTAAACTTTTTTTCGGTTTCTGAAAAATTACGAAAAATCGAAGGAGCGAGTTTTGCCGCGCACCGCCTCATATAGAGCCAATAGAGCCTTTTCGACTTGCTCATATTCTCTGCCTCCCCAGACTTACCGGAAAGATTTTTTGAAGAGTATTATTTTTTATTTATCAAGATTTACTGTGAGCTGGGTGCAGTCACTTTCATGGTGAAAGATATTTTTTTTGTAAGTCGCCATATGTGACTCCGCAAGGAACGCAATGTCATCAGCATATATAGTAGTCATTTCAATAATAATTCAAATTCGCTTGCTGCCCAGGCATATCTTCTAAGATGTATTTAAAGATGGAGAACGTTTGCAGCCTTGCCGAACACCAACATTTGTATTAGATGATGTCAAGAGTTCTGCTCAATTCCAAATCCTCGCCTTCGTATCATGGTAGAGCCTTTCAAATACGTGCAAAAATTAATATCCATATACAGTAGAGCCCCGATATTCCGGATTGCTTGGGACCGGACCCTATCCGGATTATCGAATTGGTGGACTGTATTTATATTCAAATCATAAAAAAGATAACCATTCTAACGATAAATAATAATTTCTTATTCGAAATTTGCCCTATCTTAAGTTTATAATAACAGTAAGCTTGAGCAAACTTTATGAAATTTTCGAATTTTATTCAAATTCAAACAAAATTTGACACTAACCCGACTCCGGATTATCGAACTTCCGGATTTTCGGGGTACTACTGTATACCGATATTGTAAAGCTTGTAAAACAAAGACTATCGATCAATACTATCCAATACCGCTTTGAAGTCGACACAAAAGGCATTATTAGATAATCTCCGCCCTTCATTGAAGTAGAAGCGTATCCAGGTATGGAAACAAATTTTGTCATTTATCGAATAATCTTGTCTGAAATTCGCTTGGTTATCAGATATAAAGTTTTCAACGCTTATACATTTGGCAACCCTTATTTGTAGTACGGCCATTGAACAATAACTAATAGAACGGCAACTCCATACAAAATAGGCCCCATCCAGAGAGAACCTTTGTGTGAAATTTGTTCACACGTATACTATATGCATACTATAGGGTACACGAAATTGTTAGATTTAAGTTCTTAAATTTCATTCATCTTATTTCAGTCAAAATATCTATCACAATTCAGGCATCCAAATAGAAAAAAATAGAGTAAGGCTAATTTTTGTTGTTTCTGAATCAGTGTGCTTCCAAGCGTCTAAAACAAATTTTGCTAAAAATAATTGATCGGAAGAGTCCCGAAAAGGACCAGACAGGATACTCCTTAATCCTTACCGAAGGTTTGCCCTACTTTATTTTTTTTCTATTTGGATGCCTGAAAAGGGATATATTTTTTGACTGGACTGAGATGAATGAAATATGAGAATTTAACAAAACGTGTTTGTCTCTTGAGCAGCAAGATCTAGTGTCCGAGTGATCGAGAATTTTTCATTAATCTTACCCATTAAAACTTTATATATCGTGAGCTGAGTTCTAAATAATCGTCACAGTGTCGGAAAGTGATCGCCCCAAAAAGCGTCAGCGGGACGATTCGTCCCCTGAATGTCTACTAAGAAATAAAATAAAACTACTGCGAAGCACTGAACCTGCCGCCATCATGACAACCAGTCAAAACTCATTTCAATTACTGGCAAATTTGCCTTCCAATTTATCGGATGACGAATCCAGCGATCGACCACAGCCTAGTGTTAAACCTCAGCAAAAGAAAGCGAAGAATCCACCAATTATGTTTCCGAAAATAGAAAGGGAGACTCTAGATTCCATTATGGCCTCGATAAATGTCACAACCTACCACATCCAATATACGGCGACCGGCCTCAAGCTATTCGTTGACAGCACAGAAGAATTCCAGCGCACCCATCAGTTCTTGATAGACAACAAATACGAATTTTTCACTTTCCGGATGGCTGACCAGAGACCCATCAAATTTGTTCTATCAGGATTGCATGACATGGACTGCTCTCTATTGCTCGACGAATTGAAGAGTGAATTTAATGTGCATTGTCTCGAAATAAAGAAATTTCACCCCCGAACAGCAAGATACGACTACGAAACATATTACATCCTTTACTTCAATAAAGGAACTACGAAACTCGCTGAATTACGCCGTATAAATAGCATTTTTCACACTAAAGTTCACTGGAACTACTTCACTAAATCTCGAAGTGGCCCGACGCAATGTAGGAACTGTCAGTGCTGGGGACACGGCTCCTCCAATTGCCACTTACCCCCGAAATGTTTATTTTGCGGCCTTAACCATGCTTATTCTAATTGCTCTCTAGCTGGTGAACCCATGGCTGAATTAAAAAAGAAATTAAAGTGTGCTAACTGCGGAGGAAACCATATGGCCAGTGCCAAAATTTGTGGAAAACGCAACGAGTATGTCGCAATTCGCGAAAGGGTCAACCAACGTAATCGAGGCAATCATTATCAACACCAAACGCGAACAAAGCCATTCCATTTTACATCTAACACCAATAATTTCCCGGCGCTACCGAATGCGAATGTCACGAACGTCACCAATACCCAACCAACATCGATCCCAGGTCCATTGCCGATGCCGACTTATTCGAGTGTAATTGCATCGAATCAAAAACAATATTCAACCGGCGGCGGTGATAACTTGTTTACTGTCGATCAACTACTGGAAATGTCCAATGAACTGGTAATAAGTCTGACTAAGTGTAAGTCAAGGCTAGAACAATATAGTGTTATACTAACCTTAGCTCTTAAATTTGTTAGTGGATAGAATTAACATTTTACTTTGGAACGCACAGAGTGTGCAAAGAAAAGCTATTGAATTATTCGACTTCGCGAATGAAATGAATAGTGAAATTATTGCTTTAACTGAAACCTGGTTGAAGAAAAACGTTAAATTCAACCATCCAAATTATTCAATCTATAGGCTTGATAGACTAGGTTGTAGAGGCGGAGGTGTAGCCTTCTGCATTAAGAAAAATATCAAATATTACGTTCTTCCTGAACTCAAAACAAAAGTTATTGAATCTATTGCTATAAAATTAGAAGAGCACAACATTACCCTCGTTAATTGCTATTTCCCGGGAAGAAAAGTCGATTGCGCAACACTTAAAATGTTCGAAGAAGACTTGAAATATCTCATGACACTAGGCGAAAATATTGTTTTTTGTGGTGACTTTAACGCCAAACACAGACTTTGGAACTGCTTTAGTGCAAACAAAACTGGGAAAGCCCTCTACGAATTCATATTTAAACGTGGCATACTTGTTCATACCCCTAGGCCTGTTCGGTACCGAGATTTCAGTACCGGGTTTCGGTTTTTTTCAATACCCGGTACCACAAGCGGTTTCCCTGACTCAGGTTTTTTTTTTCAGTACCGACGGTTTTTTTAACCATAAGCCGGTTTTTTTGAGTACCGGGTTAAAAACCGACCGACGAGTCGGTTTTTTTGTACCGAGTTAAAAAAACCGACGAGTCGGTTTTTTGGTACCGAGTTAAAAAAACCGACGAGTCGGTTTTTTGGTACCGGGTTAAAAAAACCTACGAGTCGGTTTTTTGGTACCGAGTTAAAAAAACCGACGAGTCGGTTTTTTGGTACCGAGTTAAAAAAACCGACGAGTCGGTTTTTTGGTACCGGGTTAAAAAAACCTACGAGTCGGTTTTTTGGTACCGAGTTAAAAAAACCGACGAGTCGGTTTTTTGGTACCGGGTTAAAAAAACCTACGAGTCGGTTTTTTGGTACCGAGTTAAAAAGAACGATTCACTTCAACCATGAGCCGGTTTTTTTCAGGTTTTTTGGTACCGGGTTAAAACCGACCGACCCCGACGAGTCGGTTTTTCGGTACCGAGTTAAAAAGAACCGACGAGTCGGTTTTTTGGTACCGAGTTAAAAAGAACCGACGAGTCGGTTTTTTGGTACCGGGTTAAAAAGAACCGACGAGTCGGTTTTTTGGTACCGAGTTAAAAAGAACCGACGAGTCGGTTTTTTGGTACCGGGTTAAAAATAACCAGCGAGTCGGTTTTTTGGTACCGAGTTAAAAAGAACCGACGAGTCGGTTTTTTGGTACCGAGTTAAAAAGAACCGACGAGTCGGTTTTTTGGTACCGAGTTAAAAAGAACCGACGAGTCGGTTTTTTGGTACCGGGTTAAAAATAACCAGCGAGTCGGTTTTTTGGTACCGAGTTAAAAAGAACCGACGAGTCGGTTTTTTCGTACCGAGTTAAAGATGGTCGATGTTTTTTATTTTTACACGTGGATGTTGATTATTATTATCGGAAACGGTATCATCGAAAGGTGTCGACTAGGGATGAGCATCGAACATCGATGTTTCTGAAACATTCATATTTTTTGTTCGATGTTCGATGTTTTTTTATTTTTACACGTGGATGTGGATTATTATTATCGGAAATGGTATCATCGAAAGGTGTCGACTAGGGATGAGCATCGAACATCGATGTTTCTGAAACATTCATATTTTTGGTTCGATGGTCGATGTTTTTTTATTTTTACACGTGGATGTGGATTATTATTATCGGAAACGGTATCATCGAAAGGTGTCGACTAGGGATGAGCATCGAACATCGATGTTTCTGAGACATTCACATTTTTGGTTCGATGGTCGATGTTTTTTTATTTTTACACGTGGATGTGGATTATTATTATCGGAAATGGTATCATCGAAAGGTGTCGACTAGGGATGAGCATCGAACATCGATGTTTCTGAAACATTCATATTTTGGTTCGATGGTCGATTTTTTTTTTATTTTTACACGTGGATGTGGATTATTATTATCGGAAACGGTATCATCGGAAGGTGTCGACTAGGAATGAGCATTGAACATCGATTTTTCTGAGACATTCATATTTTTGGTTCGATGGTCGATGTTTTTTTATTTTTACACGTGGATGTGGATTATTATTATCGGAAACGGTATCATCGAAAGGTGTCGACTAGGGATGAGCATCGAACATCGATGTTTCTGAAACATTCATATTTTTGGTTCGATGGTCGATGTTTTTTTATTTTTACACGTGGATGTGGATTATTATTATCGGAAATGGTATCATCGAAAGGTGTCGACTAGGGATGAGCATCGAACATCGATGTTTCTGAAACATTCATATTTTTGGTTCGATGATCGATGTTTTTACCATCGATGGTACAGCGTCGATGTTTTTTTGACCATCGATGGTCGATGTTTTTCACCATCGATGTTTTATAACCATCGATGGCTTGAGGCTCAACCGATTGTCATGAAATTTAGTATAGGAATGTGTAGAATGGTAACCGTCTTTGGCACGAAATACTTAGATCTTAGATGTGGGTAGGGCAAAGATAACAGGGTGCCCCGAAGATTTGAAAATTTGTTCACTAAATAACTCGCGAACAGCTCAACCGATCCGTATGAAATTTGGTAGGAATGTAACAGTCTTTGGCAAGAAATACTAAGAAGTTGGTAGAGCAACGAAAACGATAACAGGGTGTCCCGAAGATTTGAAAATATGTTCACTAAATAACTCGCGAACGGCTCAATCGATCGTCATGAAATTTGGTAGGAATGTATAGAATGGTAACCGTCCTTGGCACGAAATACTTAGAAATTGGTAGGGAAAAGTTAACAGGGTGTCCCGACGATTTGAAAATTTGTTCACTGAATAACTCGCGGACGGCTCAACCGATCGTCATGAAATTTGGTAGGAATGTGTAGAATAGTAACAGTCTTTGGCACGAATACCTTAGAAGTTAGTAGGGAAAAGATAACAGGGTGTCCCGAAGAGGTGAAAAAACCGACTTTTTTATTTTTAATCGGAGATGGACGTATGGGTACTCAATTCAAAGGACTCTAAGAGTACATTTTATATCAGTTATTCAAGTAACGGCAACGGAGTGATAGGCATTTGAAGTTATCACTTCGGTTTTTCTATACTGTTATAGGTACCTATATGAAACTTTGCACAAAAATTTGGTTAGTATGAGCTTATATACGCTAAATGCTAAGAGTGTTGATATTTGATAAGAAAAAGTATCAGTAAATTTATGAAATTTCAACTAGCGCGTGTGTAGCCCTTCTTAGATCTGAAAATATGAAAATGTTGAAGAGGGTTCTTAGGAAATAAGATAAGGAACGGAGAGGTTTGTGTGGGTACCCATATCAACGGGCTCAACGAAGTCATTTGATATAAGTAGGTTTTTCTTGATTCGGAAAAAACGGTAACGGATTGTGTAGCCATATTCACGTTTGCCTCAGTTTTTTTTTGTTGAGAAATCGAAAATTATCGAATCGAGAAATGTCTGTAGATTTGCTGTTGAGTACTTTAATCCAAACAGTTTCGAATGATGAGGCGAAAGTCGAAATTGCAGGATCTGATATTTAAGTACCGGAAATTAATTACATAATTTACTATAACTCACGGACAATAAATGTCTGAAATGTACGATTGTGATAGTTCCCGAGTCGGCAGTATCTGCAGTTTTCCCGTTTGGGAATATCTATGTCCCTGAGAAACAATTTGGAATTTAAGGCTTTGTTTCACATACCTTCACTGAACGAAAGATGTCCTGAGACTGTACTATGTACGCAATTATGCAAATTTTCAATTATTTTGAGAATAAGCATTTTTGGGAAAAACAAAAAATGGTTTGAGTTGAGCCATAAAATCAATCGTAGATGGTAAATGCTGCGTCAACACATAAAAAAAAGTTGGCCGACAAGATATGTTAAACTAGTCGTTACCAAATCTTGCAACATTGTAAGATATACAAAAAACATTCGGATAAAAAGTTGACCAATTTTCGTTTACACGTACCAACTTGTTTCAATGCTCTTTCAACTTCTAAATACAAACTTGTAGGAAAGCTTTTGTTTACATGCAAGTGCTAACTAGTAGGTATAAAGACTCAAACGTTGGAACGTGTTAACGACCATTTACTGCGTAATCATTATTGGTGCAAAATTTCAACCGGTTTCGTAACATGTAACATTCCATCATTTGTGTGTGAAGTACAAAATCATTCAAGATCTTCTCTCCTGAAAATTCAAAACAGAAGGCGCCTGTCAGGCCATAAAATCTTTAAGTTTCAGCAATAAAAAACATGCAGTTGCACTCCAGTCTGTGTGTCGCTCATTTTTATTCTTACGAAAGGATTTTCTTTGTCTACCTTTCGAAACTAAAGAGTCAAAAATATGTAACACCGGCGCGCGGCAGGTAGTTTATTGTCGCGCGACAATGTAGTGTATACTAGTGTGACGCGCGACACATTTTGTATCATTGAGGAAGGTTCTGTTCCGCAAACATGTTTGCGTTTCCGATCCACAAATCGCCGTTTTGCGGTTCAGGAATATTATCGTGTTATGGTTTCCAGTTTCGTCGGCTTGTTTGCACAGACTGTTTTTATATTTTAAAAACAAGCTTTACTCCTTAAAGTCGGTGAAATATTTTTATTTTCTATATACAAATAGCTGCCAAATTACGTATATAGAAAATAAAAATATTTCACCGACTTTCAGGAGCAAAGCTTGTTTTTTAAATATTATCGTGTTCCTTTTGTTTTTTGTCTGCTTCTAAACAGGTAGACCATGTTGATTAAATCCATACATTCATCAATAAAATACAGGTAGTTTCTGCGGAGAGATCATATTAATTGGACCAGAAATTAACAATAATTTCCAAATCCTGGGGACACCCTGTTATCTTTGCCCTACCAACTTCTCAGTATTTCTTGTCAAAGACTGTTACCATGCTACACATTCCTACCAAATTTCATGACGATCGGTTGAGCCGTGCGCGAGTTACTTAGTGAGTAAATTTTCAAATCTTCGGGATACCCTGTTATCTTTGCCCAACCAATTTCTAAGTATTTCGTGCCAAAGACGGTTACCATTCTACACATTCCTACCGAATTTCATGACGATCGGTTGAGCCGTTCGCGAGTTATTCAGTGAACATATTTTCAAATCGTCGGGACACCCTGTTAACTTTTCCCTACCAATTTCTAAGTATTTCGTGCCAAGGACGGTTACCATTCTATACATTCCTACCAAATTTCATGACGATCGGTTGAGCTGTTCGCGAGTTATTTAGTGAACAAATTTTCAAATCTTCGGGGCACCCTGTTATCTTTGCCCTACCCACTTCTAAGATCTAAGTATTTCGTGCGAAAGACGGATACCATTCTACACATTCCTACTAAATTTAATGACAATCGGTTGAGCCTCAAGCCATCGATGGTTATAAAACATCGATGGTGAAAAACATCGACCATCGATGGTCAAAAAAACATCGACGCTGTACCATCGATGGTAAAAACATCGACCATCGAACCAAAAATATGAATGTTTCAGAAACATCGATGTTCGATGCTCATCCCTAGTCGACACCTTTCGATGATACCATTTCCGATAATAATAATCCACATCCACGTGTAAAAATAAAAAAACATCGACCATCGAACCAAAAATATGAATGTTTCAGAAACATCGATGTTCGATGCTCATCCCTAGTCAACACCTTTCGATGATACCGTTTCCGATAATAATAATCCACATCCACGTGTAAAAATAAAAAAACATCGACCATCGAACCAAAAATATGAATGTTTCAGAAACATCGATGTTCGATGCTCATCCCTAGTCGACACCTTTCGATGATACCATTTCCGATAATAATAATCCACATCCACGTGTAAAAATAATCGACCATCGAACCAAAAATATGAATGTTTCAGAAACATCGATGTTCGATGCTCATCCCTAGTCGACACCTTTCGATGATACCGTTTCCGATAATAATAATCCACATCCACGTGTAAAAATAAAAAAACATCGACCATCGAACCAAAAATATGAATGTTTCAGAAACATCGATGTTCGATGCTCATCCCTAGTCGACACCTTTCGATGATACCATTTCCGATAATAATAATCCACAGCCACGTGTAAAAATAATCGACCATCGAACCAAAAATATGAATGTTTCAGAAACATCGATGTTCGATGCTCCCTAGTCGACACCTTTCGATGATACCGTTTCCGATAATAATAATCCACATCCACGTGTAAAAATAAAAAAACATCGACCATCGAACCAAAAATATGAATGTTTCAGAAACATCGATGTTCGATGCTCATCCCTAGTCGACACCTTTCGATGATACCATTTCCGATAATAATAATCCACATCCACGTGTAAAAATAAAAAAACATCGACCATCGAACCAAAAATATGAATGTTTCAGAAACATCGATGTTCGATGCTCATCCCTAGTCGACACCTTTCGATGATACCGTTTCCGAGAATAATAATCCACATCCACGTGTAAAAATAAAAAAACATCGACCATCGAACCAAAAATATGAATGTTTCAGAAACATCGATGTTCGATGCTCATTCCTAGTCGACACCTTTCGATGATACCATTTCCGATAATAATAATCCACATCCACAGCCACGTGTAAAAATAAAAAAACATCGACCATCTTTAACTCGGTACGAAAAAACCGACTCGTCGGTTCTTTTTAACTCGGTACCAAAAAACCGACTCGTCGGTTATTTTTAACCCGGTACCAAAAAACCGACTCGTCGGTTCTTTTTAACTCGGTACCAAAAAACCGACTCGTTGGTTCTTTTTAACCCGGTACCAAAAAACCGACTCGTCGGTTCTTTTTAACTCGGTACCAAAAAACCGACTCGTCGGTTCTTTTTAACTCGGTACCGAAAAACCGACTCGTCGGTCGGTTTTAACCCGGTACCAAAAAACCTGAAAAAAACCGGCTCATGGTTGAAGTGAATCGTTCTTTTTAACTCGGTACCAAAAAACCGACTCGTAGGTTTTTTTTAACCCGGTACCAAAAAACCGACTCGTCGGTTTTTTTAACTCGGTACCAAAAAACCGACTCGTAGGTTTTTTTAACCCGGTACCAAAAAACCGACTCGTCGGTTTTTTTAACTCGGTACCAAAAAACCGACTCGTCGGTCGGTTTTTAACCCGGTACAAAAAACCGACTCGTCGGTCGGTTTTTTTAACTCGGTACCAAAAAAACCGGGATATCGGTACTTTAGAATATCGGGTCCGGTACCAAGTGAACACCGGTTTTGTACCGGGATCCCGGTTTTTGGAACAGGCCTACATACCCCTACTGAACCAACATTTATCAATGCTCACGGTCACGACTCTACTCTTGACATTATTTTAAGTAAATGTCCAAACCATATTCCACAGCCGACCACTTATAAAAATTTATCATCGCCTCACTTGCCAGTTATATTCCAAATTGAATTGAGTCAAAATAATAACTCTATTCCAGTCGATGTAAGTCAAACACGCATAAACTGGAAAAAATTTAAAAATCACCTGAATGAACGTATTAACCTAAGATCGCAAAATTTACCTTCAATCGAAAACAGCAGCCAAGTAGATTCTCTTCTCAACGGATTTTACCAAAATATAAATTCAGCCTTAGACTCAGCGAAATTCAATATAAGCAGAATCGATCGATCAACCCATTGTATTGACAACGAAACCAAAGACCTAATTCGAGTTCGCAATCTACTTAGACGTAGATGGCAGCAACATAGGAATCCAGCAACCAAAACCGCGGTAAATCAACTTTCCAAAATAATTCAAGACCGAATGTTTCTCAACCGAAATCATAATTGGAGCAACATGCTTAGAAATATTCCGAAGGGTTCCAAAAAGATATGGAAACTGAACAAAGTTTTCCGTAAAAGTAAACTGATGCCACCATTATGGGCGGTTGACAAATATTTGGTTTTTGATAACAAGGACAAAGCTGAAATGATTGCAGAAGTCTTCAAAGAATCTCATACATCCTCTTTACAACTTGGCAACCCAATCCATCATCAAATTGTGATTCAAAAAATAAATGGACTTTCAAGCACGCCAAGCGATTTTAACCCTAGTTATTTATCATCTCCAGCTGAATTAAAAAAAAATAATCAAATCCATAAAAACCAAAAAATCGCCGGGACCTGATAACATCTCTAACCTGGTTTTAAAAAATCTGCCGAATAAAGCAATAGTTCAGCTAAACTTTATTGTAAACGCTTGCATGGTGACATCGCACTTTCCTTCATGTTGGAAACATGCGAAAGTGATTCCCATCCCTAAATCTGGTAAAGACAATCGTTGGCCTGATAGCTACAGACCAATTAGTCTTTTGTCTTCTTTGAGCAAAGTGCTAGAAAAAGTTATACTATCACGACTTGTGGAAGTAACCGAAAGACTCAAGATAATTCCAGATTTCCAGTTTGGGTTCAGGAAAAACCTTTCCACCTCCCACCAAGCATACCGACTATACAAATACGTAAAGCATTCCTTTGAAACAAAAGAATCAGTAGGTCTGGTGACGCTCGATATACAAAAGGCGTTTGATTCAGTATGGCATAATGGCCTTCTATTTAAAATGATTAGATCTGGCATTCCCATCTATCTGATCAAGCTAATCCAGTCGTTTCTCTGCGAACGAACTTTCTCGGTCCAAGTTGGTCGTTCTCAATCTTCCACTAAACCAGTACCGGCGGGGGTCCCGCAAGGTTCATGTCTCAGCCCGGTATTGTTTAATATTTTTACGGCTGATCTGCCAGTAGGCAGCGACTGTCAAATTGCATGCTTTGCAGATGACGTCGGCATACTCTGTAAGGGAGTTGATCCCACCGACATTAGTTCTAAGCTGGAGAATCAACTAGAGAAACTCTATCAATTTTATTTTAGATGGAAGATTAAACTGAATCGAAATAAAACAAAAGCTATATTCTTTACTAAGAAAAGGAAAATATCAAATAGACCAAATACTCCTCTGAACTTTCTAGGTGACTTCATCGCTTGGAAAAAACACATCACCTATTTAGGATTAGAATTTGATACAAAGTTAACCGGCCACCAACACATTGAAATTACATCTGAGAAAATGTGGAAATCGTTTTGTTCATTATATCCTCTGTTAAATAGAAAGTCCCAATTATCCGCTTATAATAAGTTGCTTATTTACAAAATTATAATCCAACCGATCGGAGCATATGGTTCACCTGTATGGGAAAATTACGCTAAAACAACCAAAAATCATTTGCAAGTCACCCAGAATACAATATTAAAACACATTATGGACAAACCCTTTTTCTATTCAACAGAAAGACTTCATAGAGAAACCAAAGTTAAAAGAATAACTGATATAGCAAAAACAAGAGCTTCTAAATTTATAGCAACTTTTTCGAATATAGATAATAGCATTATAATGGCGTTAAGGAACATGTAGTTATACTCTGTAATCTATAGTCGCTAGACATAACTTTTAGGTTAAGATTTTATGTACAATTATTGCTTTTTTTTTGCACGTTAAGGTTTTTTATATAAAAATTTTTCCTTAAATAATTATACACCACTTCAAGCTTTTTACCACTAATTGTTATGCAAATTAATCATTAAACTATGGAGTTGAGGCTAGAAGCCGGTATCTAGATTACACAAAATTGTACAACATTATAATCCTAATATGCTTAATAAATGAATTTGAATTTGAATTTGTGTTTGTCTCTTTAGAATGTTGATTACAATTTTTCAAGTAAAAACGACTGGATGTGAAGTGGTAAATACTATTTACTTCGAATCTATTTTTTCCTAGATGTAGGCAAATGCACTTGCAATGGTGTGTAAGTGCGTTTTTTGTCAAACTGCATGTTGTAGTTTAGAGTAGACTTAGTCGGCTGTAATTTTTGCTCAATTTTCATTCAACTGACACGAGCGGAGCCGACAAATTGATTACAAATATCGCGAATGTGAATTGAACAAAATTTAGTGAAACGCGCAGCTTTTTTCACAGTTGTTTATTCGCAGGTGTCACGCAGTGTATTTGTAAAATTCGGCAAGTGTAAATTTACACATCTTATGTTATAAATTAGTATGTGAAATCCAGTGTCCACTACAAACATATTCTTTGAAAATCAGAGATTTTCTTTTGCACTTTTCAATACGCGATTATCTACTTGTAATATTGCCGTCACGATCTTGCTCTTGCATTTTTTTTTGCGTAGAAAAATTGCTTGTATGGAGTGAGCTCTCTATAGCTATATTAAATTCTCTATGGTACGGCTTTTAAGATTTTTTCAGTTGCATTTACAAACGAGATACCACGATTTCATGATGGATCGTCGTCGTTATCGTTAACTTCTCATTTTTAACAGATCGGAAAAATTAAAGAATCTCGAAACTGTCACCGCTATCGAAGATTCGGTTGAGCTCAGCGCAAAGAATATCCACAAGCTTCACGGGACCATAACCATATATGAAGAATTCAGTCGGAGTCCCGTCGCGTCGCTCCCTGCCGCTTTTTGGTCATTACACTTTTCCAAGGTTTGTAATACTTCATCTCTCGTTATCGTTGCATCAAGAATCGGTTGATTTCAATTAGACTTCGGAAATTGAATCGGATTGTCGACATTCACACATTGAGGAATTTTTCTATTATGTAAACTTTAGCAATTCCATTTTTCGTCCATTTCCGATGGAGTAAAAACTATCCGCTCCTTTTATCCTTTGTTTATGAATCAGTACACGCGGCTAATGACTGGGCCGGTTGTAGTAAAAACCAGTGCTTTCCTCTTCCGGAATCATTGTGGAATAACAGCTTACATTCTTGTCACCAAAAGTGAGAATATAAAATTTCGATACATACACAACACAGTTTAGCGCCTAATTTCCAATAAAAGGTCTTATATATTACATAGAAATAAACAAAGGGCATTTCATGAAGTTTTTTTTTTCTTGTCAATAGCTATATTTCTCTGTGTTTTTTATTGTTTTTGAAATAATTGCGAAGAACTTAAAAAAAATCCCCTTTTTTCTCCATGTTGTGGACCCCCTATCGGTCAGGACTTTTTTCCCAAGAATCAGGTGCCGTCCTCAACAATCCAAAAAAATGAATAGATACGAGATTCTTGCCGCTTAATGGCAATGTTGTGGTTTATTTTCCTTTGGTGTTTATACATACCTTTTGTTTTATGCAACACATAGAAATGCACGCAATTAGTAATTCATGATTGCTCGTTAAACATGGGTTAAAATTTTAGTGTTCGGATTATTCCTGTGACAAGCTTACTGCTCAGGGTACAAAATATTTAACGTTTTTCTCCCTGAAATGCGGTTGCGCTTTTTTCTGTGCGGCAAGAGAATAAAATTCTGTGATATACCTACATAGGAATCGAAATTTAAATTGTCCCAAAAAATCTACAGCGCACACCCACTGTCATTTAGTTTAGAGACAAATGTGCCTTGCTGTAAAACAAAATAAATTTTCAATATCCTTTCAGATACGAAATAAACTTCCATTTAATGTATATTTACAGGATCCACTTTATTATATCCGTAATAGAATAGAACTCATATGAAAATAGGTAACTCTCAGTAAATGTACGGATCACAGATAAATACCCCAATTTAATTTCAATGTGATAACTGATATCCTCCAATTAATTGGTCAATCTCTTACATATAAATAATCAACTGCAATGCAGTTTTTCAATATTACATACATAGGAACACTGAAGTCTGATCGTATTAAAGGCTCGACATTTAAGCTATGGCGCTCGCCCTATAGCGAATGCAAACTCTATTCATGCACAATCATTTACTTTGCTAAAGGGAACTTCATATGGTCAATTAAGCCCATGCTGCCATCAATTAATCTGTTAATCCAAGCATCTCTTTAGTCGAAACAGCTTTGATATTCCAATCTAGTTCAATTCATTCTTTACTCAGTGCATCGCACACATAGATAGATATAGCAGGAGTATTCCAGCATTCTATCAGGATAGAACATATGTACATACATATGACTGACGAAATTGAGCTTGCAATAGCTCCTGAAAGTTAGTTTTAGATTATTTGCATTGCAGTAGTTTGTATCGAAAAGGATGTTTCGCAGTAATCATTACAAAGCCAATCCAATAAAAGAGTTTCGGGAAAGAATGGATCAATTTTCGTATTATGAAGACATCACCTACCTAAAAGCACCATGATTTTCGGTTACGGAAGGACTTTAATGTTACTCATTATCATTATATTAAAAGTGATTCGGATGATCAACTCGGCACAATTATCTCTCATCGCTAAAGCAAGACTCCAGGCTGACTGCAAACTCAGCCAAATTTCCAGCACAAACTTTTCAAAATAAATCTATCACCGACTTCAAACGAACTAAATGACTTTATCAGGTGCCTGACCATCGCCACCCTGCAGGTGGTGCAAGGTGCATGAAATGAAAACACACAAACCCCCGGTCGGAAGCGCACTTTTGTTATCTTTGGTCGTTCATGATGTTTTGACAAATTACCACCAAACTCGTCAAAGTTTACTCTTTCGGTCCGGCACAGTGACGATCCAATTTCATTGATTGGATGTCAACGATTGAAAACGAGGCAGAAAAAAAAAACGCCAAAAAACGATGGCGACCTGTGCAGTTGGAAAACAAACATGGAATTGTGAGAGCGCAAAAAAAAACGAGACAGAGGCTAATTTCGGGCGCGACCGAAATTTGGATACCCTTCGCTCCCCCCGGGCTAAAAGTTTTTTCTGGCGTTCCTATGACTTGTGTTCAATTCTCCCCGCTTCCATGCTTTTCCTTGAATTTTCACATAAGTGCCGGGGCGAAGATTTATTGGGGGAAGCGGGGGACTTGGCTTTCTTAGAAGAACCAAAAACGAAGTGTGTGTGTGTGTGGGGGAGGAGGGGGGTTGTACGGCAACCCTATGAACGCATGGCCTTTCCTTGAATTTTTACGTATGTTTGTGGCATAAATTAAAACATATTTCTATGAGATTTGGTTGAAATTGGTGGACAAAGAACCTAATTTAGGGGTTGGGTTTATACGCCAGCTCCATGACCCCAATTGTCCGATTTAATTCATTTTTGCATATCTTTTGTAACATCAATAAAAATACATTTGCATGAGGTTCGGTTCAAATTTGTATGCAGGTTTTTCTTAGTAAAATTTGATTTGGGGGAATAGGTTTGTATGGTAGCCCCATGACCATATGGTCCGACTCCATCTATTCATACATATGTTTTGTGTCATCAATAGAAACACATTTGTGTGAAGTTTAGTTGAAATTGGTGTATAAAAAAAAAAAAAAAACTTGGAACTTAATTTGGGGAGCTACGTTTGTATGACAGCCCCATGACCCCATTGGCCGATTTGGTCCATTTTTACATATGTTTCGTGCTATCACTAGAAACACATTTGCACGAAATGTGATTGCAATCGATGAGAAAATAAAAAAGTTTTTCTTAGAAGAGCCTAATTTGGGGGACTAGGGTTGTATGGCAGCCCCACGATCCCATTGTCTGATTTGGTCGATTTTTACATTGTGTGTCAGCAACGAAGACACATTTGTGTGAAATTTAATTGAAATTGGTCCATAAATAAAAAAGTTTTTCTAAGAAGAACCTAATTTTGGGGAGTAGGTTTGTATGGCAGCCCCACGACCCCCTTGGCGGATTTTACCGATTCAAACATACAAACTGCCTGCAACAAAAAGAAGTCTTTGTGCAAAATTTCAGCTCCATAGCTTTTAAACTGGCCGAGCAAAACGCGTCGCAACAGACAGACATTCGGACAGACGGACAGACGGACAGACGGACAGACGTACATCGTCCAATCAACTCAGCTCATCACGCTGATCATATATATACATATTTTGTATGGTCGGAGATGCTTCCTTCAATGCGTTACAAACTTCATGACAAAGTTAATATACCCTTTTCGCTTAGTAAGCGAAGGGTATAATGAATCGTGAAGAGAATGAATCCAGTAAAAAAGTCGACCAGAATGCAAATGTCCAGTGGTGGATAGAGTAGATTATCCAGAGCAGAAGAGGATTAGTTTTGATACAAAACCGAGGTCATTCCATGAGCGAACAAAAAAAAAACGTTTCGCCTATTGGCAAAACTTTTTTTATGGGATTTCAACAAAAAAAAAAATTATGTAGGTATTGGAGGACAGTTGGCTGGCCTAATTTGACTCGATGTGATTTGTGTTTGCAACTCAATTAGCGGCGGCAGAAAAAAAAATGTTACATATGGGAGTTTTGAATATGTTTCTCCATTCAATTTTTAGGCAAGTATGTAGGAGTATGTAGGTACTTACACTATCTTCCAACATATCAGAAAAGTTTCCACTCGATTAGAATTCATGTTTTTCCCATATAGCAGCCTTTTATCTCAACCGTATAAAAGGATACGTTTCGATACGCCAATTCAAATATTCAAATTGAAAATATTGCCTTTTTCGTTTTCACGCGTTGAACGTTGTTTGTTGTTAATTTTCAAACTCTTCCGGAAATTTATTTTCGTATTTGCCAATAAAGTGTGGCCGCACGAAGTCCCGCAGACAAACCCGCAGCCCATATATAGCATAGAGCAGCACCCTCTTCAAGTTAAATAAATTGGAAAAGAGAAAAACTATTCGTAACTGTTAAGGTTCGGCCAAGTTTATATATTTTCGGTTGTTGGATAAAGGGCATAGCATATAGTAGATCCTTAAATTTGAGTTGCGAAACCCTTTGAATTTCGTATAAAAGCGAACAATAAATTTCCAATTGTCCATGAAAGTACCTCTTTCTCTGTATACGAATAGTATATCGTTGAATGAACGAGCTAGCGAAATATTTTGCGTAGACTTCCTTTACTGTGTGCGAAATACTTTGGAAAGTATTTTCAAGGATTCTATTATAAGAAAAAGTGAACTGAAAAGTTTTTGGATTAAATGAGACGATTGAGAAAAAGAGTATGTACAGTACAAACAAATTGGTTGTTTTGATCAACAGTCATACGATGGATAAAATACGCAGTATTAGAAACTTTGAGGATAGTATCGAATCGACTGGGGAATAGTAAATAACTTGGCCATATACCGAAATTTAACCGCATACTGTCGGTTAGGGTAAAGCTATGGTCATACTTTTTTCGCAAAATAAATCATGGGAAGGGGTGGTCTGATAAGCGGCGTAACGTACGGTATATTCGATGGAACACATGTCCAAAGACTAAAGCAGTCGTATCAAAGTAGCTGTCTTGTCGGAGAAAGCCATTATGCATCAATGCAGTTCATGAAAAATTCAATGAACGAAATCTAAGTCAAACTGATTAACAAATTAGCTCACTGATATATTTTTTGGTAGGAAATTTTTAAATCGCTTAAATGATGAAAAAGCAGCTTCCGTTTCGCACCTTTTCTTCCTATGCAACTATTTGCTATTGTCACATTTTCCGTAACGTAAAGCAATCCTCACATTAGCTAAAATCATATGATATAAATGATCAAGATCGGTCCCTGATTTCAATAAGCCATGTCTATCTGTCTGTCCGTCCGTGTGTCCGTGCTCGCACGATAACTCCTGAAAAAACGAAGCTAGCTGTTTGAAATTTTGATCAGATGAACACGACTAAAAATATTGCGTGGAAATTGTCAAAGAGTTTTAGATTAACAAATTAAAGTGTGTAGCAAAAAAGATGTACATTAAAAATTAAAAAAAGTAAAAAATTAACAAATGGCAAAAGCCAAGCAAAAATACAAAATATATTGAGAGTACATTAAATTAAATTAAAAAAATTAAAAATAAATAAGAACATAGCAAAAGCAACAAAGTTTAAATGAAATTCGAAGAGAAAGTCAAGAAATGAGAGCAAAGCAAAAGCAACGATGTAAAATAAATAACTTAACATTCAACAATTAAACAAAAATGACTAGAAAGAGATAATAATGAAAAGGAAAATGTTAGCAATAAATAACAAAACTATGATGTACGTAGGATTAGTATAGTGATTTTAGCTGAAAAAATGATGAAACCCAAACATCCAAAAAAAGAGCTGACTTTTGATGCCAAATTGTTCTATGGCCTGACCGCATTACGCAGTAAAAAGTGGTGGCTGCGAACAGAAATATTATGGGCAAACTAAACGTTCGATTAAAAAGAGATTTGAAGAACATAAAAAATACGTACACAACAACGAACCTAAAAAATCAGCGTTTGCATCTCATGTGTTAGAACAACAGCATTTGCCAGTCTCATCCAGTGAGGTGAAACTACTAAAATCTATCACCGATGAACGTAAACTCGACGCCTCTGAGAGCATCTTCATTCATAAAGATGAATCAGCTATGAATGCCGACATGGGAAATATCGACTCGCCTTTGTTTCGCCTAATTTGATTTTATGAAATTCGTTATATCCTACGTACATCATAGTTTTGTTATTTATTGCTAACATTTTCCTTTTCATTATTATCTCTTTCTAGTCATTTTTGTTTAATTGCTGAATGTTAAGTTATTAATTTTACATCGTTGCTTTTGCTTTGTTCTCATTTCTTGACTTTCTCTTCGAATTTCATTTAAACTTTGTTGCTTTTGCTATGTTCTTATTTATTTTTAATTTTTTTAATTTAATTTAATGTACTCTCAATTTATTTTGTATTTTTGCTTGACTTTTGCCATTTGTAAATTTTTTGCTTTTTTTAATTTTTAATGTACATCTTTTTTGCTACACACTTTAATTTGTTAATCTAAAACTCTTTGACAATTTCCACGCAATATTTTTAGTCGTGTTGCTGAAGATGGACGGAAAGCCGTCCGAAATGCATCCAAATTTTTTAAATTTTAATAAAACGGCGACTTCAATGTAAAGGTGTTTCTTTTATTCGAGAATAATTGAAATTTAATATTTTGTGTACCATCTAGGTCTGTACATGGGTATAGGATAGGGTATATACATACTCATCGTGGTACTCACACGATTCGAAGCCGGTCTATTTTTTATACCCTTCGCTCATAGAGTGAAAGGGTATATTAACATTGTCATGAAGTTTGTAACGCATTAAAGGAAGCATCTCCGACCATATAAAAAGTATACATATATGATCAGCATGACTTGGGGAGTCGATTGGAGCATGTCCGTCTGTCTGTCTGTTTGTCTGTCTGTTGTGACGCGTTTTACTCGGCGGGTATTGAAGCTAGCAAGCTAAAATTTTGCACACGTGCTTCTTATTGTTGCAGGCTGTTTGTATGTTTGATTCACCCAAATTGGACCACTGGGTCATGGGGCTGCCATACAAACCTAGCTCCCCAATTTGAGTTCTTCTAAGAAAAACTTTTTTATTTGTATACCAATTTCAACCAAATTTCACACAAATGTGTTTCCATGATAACACAAAAGATATGCAAGAATGGATTAAATCGGACCATGGGGTCATGGGGCTGCCATACAAACTTAACCCCCCAAATTAGGTTCTTCCAAGAAAAACTTTTTTATTTGTGCACCAATTTCAACAAAATTTCACACAAATGTATTTCTATTGATGACACAAAACATATGTTAGATTGAATGAAATCAGACCATGGGGTCATGGGGTCATGGGGCTGCCATACAAACCAATGGGTGGTTTGGCTCTTCTAAGTAACATTTTTATACCCGTCACTATGTGAAAGGGTATATTAACTTTGTCATGAAGTTTGCAACGCACAGAAGGAATCACCTCCGACGATATAAAGTATATATATTATTGATCAGCGTGACGAGAGAAATCGATTGAGCCATGTCCGTCTGTCTGTCTGTCTGTCTGTCCGTCTGTCTGTCTGTCTGTCTGTCCGTCTGTTGCAACGCAAACTAGTCCCTCAGTTTTGAAGCTATCGAGCTGAAAATTTGTATGCAAGTTTCTTTTTAGTGTACGCTGTATATATGTCGGAACGGATGGAATCGGACCATGGGGTCATGGGGCTGCCCCTGAAAATTAGGTTTTTCTAAGAAAAACTTTTTTCTTTATGCACCAATCTTAACCAAATTTCACCCAAGTGTGTTCCTAGTATATCCTCAAAACATATCTAGAAACGGATGGAATTGGAACATTGCGTCATAGGGCTGCCATACAAACGAACCATTGAAAATTAAGTTCTTCTAAGAAAAACTTTTTCCTTTTTAATCCGACCGTAACGAAACTTCATCCAAATGTGTTCTTAGTAAAGCCTCAAAAAATATCTAGGAGCAGATCAAATCGGAACACAACATCATAGGGCTGTCATACAAACCAACCACTGGAAATTAGATTCTTCTAAGAAAAACTTTTTTCTTAATGAACCAATCTTAACCAAACTTCGCGCAAATGTGTTTTTAGTAAAGCCACCAAACATATCTAGGAACAGATGAAATCGGAACATTACGTCATAGGGCTCTCATACAAACCAACTGCTGGAAATTAGGTTCTTGCATGAACAACTTTTTTCTTTGTGAATCAATCAACCAAACTTCACCCAAATGTGTGGCCAGACGGACACCATTTTGCTGTACAATACATAAAGCATTTTGACCTGTCGTACAGCATTAGTAAATGTACAGCATTCCCAACGCCACACCAAAGAAGCCTAAATGACTTCATAAAAACCTCCTCGGTTAGGCCTGTAGTCAGTCTGTTAGGTGTTATTAGCAGGATAATCACACTTTCATGTGGCAAACATTCATTTTCGATAATTTCGAAACTCTTTGGTCAATCGTTCTGAAATTTAATGTACCTAAATGTAGCTCCACAACCTGGGTATTACATTTACTTACATTTCTCCATAATTTGAGGTCGCCTATCTGCGTTCGACAGTTACAGCAGCCCAAATCGCACTTTCCACTTTTCTAATCGATCTATCTATCTATAAAATGTGTCCAATAAATTTGAAAATTGGCAGACTTGAGCTATACTTGGCGCTCACCGCTCACATTGTCTCCAAATTTCAAGGTCCTATTTATCTGCGTTCTGGAGTTCAATCGATTTAATCGAAAATTGTCCCTAATTCGGAAATTTTGGAGCGTAAAATTTTGAAATTTAACAGCCATGTATAGAGGACCGCACTGCCCGTATTAGGTGAAAATCCCAAGCATCTATAGCTGCCAATACTCAGAAGTAACAGCCATGTAAAGATGCGATTTAAATTTTTCACAAAACGATGGAAAAATTACTGTACTCCATCCGATTCCCCTATCAACCTCTTTAGGAAAAAGAAAATTCAAACTAAAGGACTCTGCAAGGATTTCCCCTATATGTTGACCAATAAAGTAGCGATAAATCCTCAGAGAGTCGCCATCTCATGACTTTTGTCTCAGGATCACGGATAGTCAGAGATAGGAAAGGGCCATCATCATCCCAACAATGCTGCTGAGACTGCAGTTTCGAACACTGAAATTCAAAAGTTTAAAAATACCTATTCCTAACCCTAAAAAAATTCCGGTTCATTGTGTTAAACAAATGTTGGGTTTGCCCCTTTTAAACGAGATCCTGGCTACACTTCTCCCATGCCTGTTATAACTTTGCGTCTTAAAACATACATTTGCACTTCGCATGCTGATGATGTTTTGTCTATGAAAACATTTAGAAGTTGAGAGATCTTTTCTGGGTCCTGTTTAGTACCAACAGAACCTTGCAAGGACGTAGCCAGGATTTAGCTGGATTTCAGAAATTATGACATTATTAGAATGTTGTTGTTAATTGTAGACACTAGTTTCGGCGCTGCCCCAATGCATAATATGCCTCCTGTCCCACTGTTCCTGTGTCGAATCCAATTTTATCGCTTGACGAGGCTGGGCGAGCACGATAGCACGCACGATTACTTAATTAATCCGCTATCATCGGAAGCAGGCAGTGCCACGTCTACAATGCCAAAGACTTTTTTTCTGTACAATTATTATGGAAGGGCTCGTGGGCCATGGTATATGCACGAAGCATGGAACTATGGAAAGTACGATCGCGTATTCGGTGCCCGCGTCGTGCTGGTTTTGCCTTCCCTTCGCATGGCTCAAAAAAAACATTCTTCATTCTTACAGGGAAATATTTTATTTCAAATTGTGTAGCCTGTATGAGTTCTTACGAAATTTGTTGAAGTTTCCATTATGAAAGATGATCCCAATTTTGGGTCACCAGATTATTTGTGTGTTCCAAATTGTTTATTATATTGTCACTACTTTCGTCCAGATGACACAATTTATCTGACTGCAAGCTTAATTTCGGCAGAGTTTTAGGAATGAATAAATTAGAAATACTGTAGGAAGTTAGGGACTCCTGGACCCCTCCTCTGGCTACGTCCCTGGAACCTTGCTTTCCCAAGGTTCACCACACATTTCCCAGAATAAAGGCTACTATTCTTGCTGTATTCCGTTTAGGCAGATATCACTTATGAAAGGATGGAGAATATGTGGTCGTTTTATG
Source organism: Microchrysa polita (assembly GCA_949715475.1). Lineage (NCBI taxonomy): Eukaryota > Metazoa > Arthropoda > Insecta > Diptera > Stratiomyidae > Microchrysa > Microchrysa polita. Next base: position 122,459,745 of record OX454415.1, on the reverse strand, counting down.
GCATCCGTCATGGTGGTAGCCTCGTGACATACAATCGACGCCGCTTAATGCGATCACATCGGGATCTTGCTGTTTTGATAACATTAAGCGAATGATAACAAATAATAAAATAGTACGATTGAGGGTTTGCCTGAAAACCGAATTCCGGAATGTGTACTGCATTGGGCCTTCGGGAATCAGGTCACCTACTAGCCTAAAGCTTCAAAAGATATTTAGGAGTGGATGAAATCGGAACATTACGTCATAGGGCTGTCATACAATCCAACCCCCAAATATTGGATTCTTGTAAGAACAACTTTTTTCCTTTTTGAATATTAACCAAAATACATCCAAGTGTGTTCCTGGATTAACCCCTACGTATCCAGGAACAGATGGAATCGGAACACGTTATTGGGCTGCGGTAGAAATTTTTAACACAAAAGGAGCTTCAGTTTCATTCAAATGTGACGGGTATTCAAATTTCGGCCGCGCCCGAAATTAGCCTCGGTCTCGTTTTACACCAATTTCACAAAACCTTGAATTAATGTGTCTTTATCAAAGCAACTAAAAAGTTCAAAACGAATGGAATCGTACTGTGGGGTCATGCTCCGGCTACCCCAATAAAATTTTCCGAGTAAATATTTTTATTTGCCCACTTATTTCAACCAAGCCCAAAACTTTTGTCAAGACGGAAGAAAAAGAATGAGGAGGGGGATTAAATACAAGTCATAGGTACGCCCCAAAAAAACTTTTAGCCCAAGCGAAGGGTATCCAAATTTCGGCCGCGCCCGAAATTAGCCTCGGCCCCGGGGGTTGGCGAGCGAAGCGAGCAGGGGGCGAAGCCCCCTAGTTTTAGAGAAGGATAAACGGGTTATTTTTTTCTGGAACTTTGAATGTTAATAATTTAGAGTTGCTTCAAATTAAAACCGGCCCATAACCCGGTTTTCGTTTTTTTTTTCGGTTTCTTGCAAAGCCGGTTAGACCGTCTGGTTTTAACTGGGGTTAAAGTACCGGTTTTCCGGTTAACCGAGTTTTTTCATTGCTTTGCTTAGAATTTTAGTAAAGACACACTCGTAATGCTGTTGTTGTAAAGTGTTCGTATCGCATGCAAAATCAAATCGAAATGTGCGTACAGGATACGCCAGAGAAATTTAATTATGTGCAAAAACTCCGGAGCGGTGAGTTGGGTGGAAGGGGCCGCATCTGGAAGGGGAAGTCCCCAAGTTTGTTTCCCATTCTAGTCAGTTGCCATCATGCTCTGGTCTAGAGAGCAGCGGGCCTTCGCCGTCGAGAGCTTCTTTTCTAACGGTCGCTCACTAGAAACATGATAGAGGATTTTTTTTAAATGAACGTTAGGTACGTGTCGTTTCAGCAAGATGGAGCCACAACACACACAACACGAGAATGAATGAATTTATTGCGACAACATTATCCCGATCGCCTTATCTCTCTCAGAGGCGATCTCCCGTGGCCGGCACGCTCTCCAGATTTGGCTCCATGCAATTTTTTGATGGGGTTATTTGAAATCCCTGGTTTTTGTTGATCGACCAGCGACCACATTGCTAACATACAGATTGATATGCTTCAAAGATTGTGACGAACTTAAAAACTCGACTTAATCAGTGGATGCACACTGAGAGTCGCCATTTAACCGATGACATTTTCAAAGCTGTATGAAAAAAAAACTTGGGATATTGTATTCTCAAATAAAAAAAGAATTAAAACAATAAATAAATAAATAAAGTACTTTTGCTTTTACTGACTTTTCAATTAAGTAAGTTTCTCTGGCGCACTCTGTATCCATAAGGAGAGTGCTTGGAAGTATGTTTAAAGGCTGAAATTTAAAAACGAAATTTTTTATAGCTGAAAACAACTAGTAAAATGCTGACTAAAAAATCAAGAAAATATAAAAAATTGTATGAATTTTGAAAGAATATTATTTTCTGGTTTCAACCGGATGGACAAACAACCATCCGGGTTAAAACCGGCAGGAGGAAAAAACCGGTTAACCGTTCTAAAAGTACCGGTTCTCGGACTCTCTCTCTCTCTCTTGATTACCGTAACTCCTAGTGGAGCATGGTGCGTTGATGACTACCGTGTGTAGTCATCAACGTTACAAAGATAACTGAATTCGGAGAGTGATATGGTTGTCAGCCATACCACTTCCTAGTCGCATTATTTGTTTATTATTCTACGATAAGAATATTTCTTATCATCTTCTTCTGAATAATAAACTTGGGACGAGTCGTGCCGAGTTTGGAAACTCGTTTCTCTATGAGTGTCTATTTCACAGAGTGGCGACCGAACGATCACGGCCACAGAGCACGGTTTTCGGACTAACCGTCCGGTTTTTAACATCCCTATTTCAAACCTTTTCGTTTTACTTCGGAGATTTGGAGTAAGTTTGTTCATAGATTTCTTCAATGGTTTGGTGGGGAAAGAAAACACTTTCCCTCGGATTTACCAACACGAGTTGAGTATACGAATTTTTTTTTTTTTTGTGAAAGAGGTATGACTTAAAAAACAAAAACAAAATATTTATCGATTATAATCCGAAATTCTCTAGTATCTGGAGTTTTGAAGAGCTGGTGACTGCTTGATGCGTGCAACGACATTGTAGAAATAGAATGGAAGCAGCGGCGGCCCAATGCATTCTAAACGGGTAGCAGCAAAAGCTTATAAATAGCTGCCAGCATGGCGTCACCCATTTAAAACACATTGTGCTGCTTTCTTCGGCAGCATTCAACGTGTCTAATCTGTTTCAAGCAACACGATAATCGTGCAAGGCATACCCTAAATCTGAACGATGTTCCAAACTTTTGATGAAGAGTGGACCTATTTGGACATACGAACATCATTAATTTGAAAATTTAGATCTTGCCAATTCCGGGTCAAAATGTCACGATAGAGAGCATTTGGAAAATTTAGGGGCCGCTTTTGGATGTCATTTTGCAAGTTGTTGTTAATTAACTTTTTTTGAGGCATAGGAAATGTGTTGTATCAAAGAACTGGAGGTATAAATGTAGATTGGCAATTAGCATCTGCTTTTCATTTATAACTCGGTCGGTCGTAGCATTTGGCGCATTCAACCACCATATATTAAGGCCGCAATGTAGAAATTGTTCGCCTACTGTTTGCACTGTTTTGTTGTTACTTTTAACCCTTCTGTCGGCACCTACTACAATATGCATATTATATACCCAATAGGTCTGGCTGGACCTACTGAGAAAAAATTTTTATTTTTTAGAAAAGGTGAAATTTTTATCGGTAGAATCATTCTATCAATTCCTTACTGCAATTTTTAAACAAAAGAAGTATTAAAATCATTTTTTTAGATACACTAGCAACGTTTTTAAGTGGACATATTTTGAGGTGGTATTATTATAAACATGTTTTTCCCTTATTTTCATATCTTTTTGCTTCTCTATTTTCATTGCATATATCTAGTAGAAAGTTTGTTCGCATTTTTCAATATCAATATCTTTGGGCAAATAATTGGCGCTTTGTTAGTAGATTTTACCTCGTTATTAGTCTGCAGATTTAGGGAAGTAGGTGGAAATAAATAGGGAATTTTCAAGCACAAAAATAATTTCATTCTAAATTTTTCGTAAATTTCTTGATCAAATCTATTTAGAAAGACGTTCGTAAGTCTCTCATACTTAGTCCTAACTATTACAAAGGAAAAAAACTGGTTTGAATTTCCTTGAATCAAATCTCAGTTGATTAGGTGATGTTATAAAACGTGATGAAATTAGGCATACTTATTTCCCGAGCTTCACGGCTTTTCAAAGAAAAATCTCAGAAATTTTTATCATTTATAGTACAAATTGAATTTTAATGACATTCTTACATCATAAATAAGAGAATTTTAAGAGAATTTCATATTTGCATCTTTTACCTCAAGAGAAAAATGGGGGGGAAAAACTGTAGGTCTGGCCAGACCTATTGGGTATCAAAAAGCACTATAAATTTAAAATCATCAAAAACATACTCAAAACTTCAACCGATTTTTTTAAATTTTTGCAAAATGCTTCTAAACATATTATTCTAGGATATCATGAAATATGAAGTCACTACGATTTCATCTTCTATACTTTTATGATCAAAATATAGTGCCGAAGGTCTGGCCAGACCTTTGTGCCGACAGAAGGGTTAATGACGTCATATGCTTGTTGTTGTTGTTAATTCGTGTAAATCCAAAACTTAGTAGGCAAACTATGACGGCATGAAACGACTGAGTTACGGCCTTGATGTATCTAGATGGCGTTGATTCAACCGTTCAAAGTTTTTTTTCTGCAAAAAAAATGTTGACAAAACACAACCCACCAGTGTTGCCACACACGGGCACTGGGTACTTGGTTGGGTTTTATTCAGGTCACTCGTAGCATAGGTTTTCCAAGTGGGACACCGTGTCTTGCATTTTCCTTCTACTCCTCCTCCTTCCGTCGGACTGGCGTACAACAGTCGCTGGTTCGACGCTGGCTGCGGGAATTTTTTTTTCTTTTTGCAAACGCGAGAAAATGGCAGAAAATGATGACATAACACATGATGTATGTCTTTTTCAAAGCGTAATTCAGTGCTACAATAAGGTTCCATTGGAGCAAAAAACGGCGCCAAATGCCATTATTGGACTATTATTCAGTTTTTATTCCCTGTAAAGTGCCCCTATTATCGTTAGAAGAAAATATTCTACGGAGTATTATAGGGATGAAATTGTTACTTGGGTAGACATGTAAGCCCTTGATTTTGATATTAATGTCACTAACCAGTAAGAATTTGTATGGATACGATTATCGTTGGTAGAAAACATACGGAATTTGTGCGCTCCAGCTAAAAATAAGCCTGCAGCGTGAAGACTCAGCTTACCTCACAAGAGAGGTATGAACTGAAAAAGATTGGGAACCACTTCCCTACTGTGATACTTTCTATTAAATTTATTTCGTCCTGGAAAGTGTGTTTTTCTGTAGGTTTTTTTCTTTTTAAATAATCGCCATAAACGTAATAATTTTTCGAACCTCTATCGGTCAGGGCTTTTTTTCCTTTTTGGGGGAACCATCTCTAACAATTTAGCGAAAACTTAAAGATACACAATTTAATAATTTGATAATAATAATACACATAAAATAAATAAATAACAGGCGCGACAATCCAGCATTGGACTAAGGCCGCAGGATGTGTTAGTGACATCCTATTTCCAAGATCTTATCTGCTTTTTGATGAGGTAATGAGATCAGCATTACGCTCAGCAGTGTTATTTATCCCCATAAATGGGTACTCGTTTAACATCTGAGTGGGATCATAGTCCGTCACAAGCTCGTGAGTTCGAAAAACACCATGGGACACGGTGAGATTCGAACTCATGAGCCTGTGCACCGAAGGTGCGCGCACTAACCGCTCGACCAGCCAGACTACACATACACGATATAATATCGTATTTTCCTTGAGCTATACAGGGTGTCCCGCATTATGTGATACTGCAAGGATTGATAGGAGAATTTGTTTCAACAAAAGCACCATCAATTAAATTGGTATAACTTTTACCTTTAATGCGATATACATATAGTGTTTTTGTAGAAGTCGACGAATATCATTACTTGTAGGTGCCTCTAAATTAATAGAATAAGAGAGTAATCAAAAAATCAAAAATTATATTTCATGTAAACTGCCTTTTCCACGGCTTCAAATGTTAAGGTTGGTGGCAAGATATACATACATACAAATCCTATCTTTAGAGAAATTCTAATTAATTTTTCATTGAAATTTCAAACAAATAATTTCATAACTTTAAACGGACAAATCTTTAAAGTTGATAAACGTTTCTCCACCATGTTGGCTTTCGAACGGTATGCTACTTTTGACAATTAGATCTCAACATTTTGGAAAAACAGACCTGTCTGCTCCAATTTGACCAATATTGAATGCCGTCCGAGATTATGTCAAAAAAATCATTTAGCCAAAATTTTTACGATAGTTTCACTGAATTTCAAGTGAGTTGTTAGTTAATACATGTACCTACTTAGCTTTAATAAGAAAGAACCCCCTTGACGAATTTATTATACATTCCAAACAAGCTGTCAGAATGTGCCAGCGTCAACAGTGCCATAAATTATCCAATTTTATTTTTAAATTTATTTGAAGACAAAATCGAAGAAACGAAACAAAAAAATTACATCTTATGCACTGTAGGTACACTACTGATAAATCCACACAGGAGAGTAAGTACGTAGTAAGGCTAGTTCAATTTCACATGTGTATGATATACGAGTATGTACGTACTGATGTAGTGGTTAAAAAGAAATTTGTTGTTACTACGGCACGTAGCAATAGGTAAGTACTACATACATGTTCCGTGAGCGCTCAGCGTTAAGTACTTCTGTCGTCCTCGACATGTTTTTCTACCAAAATACGAATACCGCATACTATTCACCATTAGAGCAGAGTATAGAGAGAAAAGGATGCATGGGTACGACGTACGGGCACCGTATGAAAATACCAATTTCGAATTCAGTTCGTGTAGAAAATGACCAGAAGAAGTTTTATTACGTTTTCGGGTGTACTTGCTTGTTTTCAGTTTTCCTTTTTTTTGTCGTATCAAGGATTCAGTCTTTCTAATTTTCTTCGGAAATCTCATCTGGCAGACGATGTTGTATATGGAGACAGGAGAAGTCCTGCCTGATAATTTTCAAGGTATGCAATGGGGAAAGTATGTATAGAAGATAGAAGGGATGACGCTTCAAAAGAATTATTGGACGTTAAACGTTAACGAAAACCAGATGATTTGGCTAGAACTGAGTTGCGTTAAATAGGAAAATTTATTGTTAGTATTGTTTCAATAAAATTCATTATCGTAAATTACTTGTTTGTATAATGTTTGTACATAAACACATACGGCTGATCCATGGATTTCGATGGATTAAAATTTTAAATCCGGATTCGCAGTGTATGTGCATCCTAAAAAGCAGAAGTTTTGGTTGGTGTAGTGGTCAGCGCGATCGGCTTTAACTACAAGGTCGCGGTTTCAAATCCCACTGTCGGCGGATTCAGTTGAGGACAGAAAGGATTATTTTATAAAACTACTAAAAATAGTTTTTGATGAATCCTCCATTTCATCTATTTAAATTATTGTTGTCGAAAACATGCACATAAACTCCCCAGGTATTTATGATACCAATTTTCCCGAAAATCACGAACAGCACCTCGTTAAGAATGGTCCGGATGTAATTTTTATATGAAAAGTCCTTTGGGATTTTTTTTTTCAGTCATAAATGCATTTACAGAGCTCACTGATGAGATACTCCTGGGAATTATTATTGCAATGAAACACATTTTTCTCTTCGCCAACAAATAAAACTTCCAAATTCACATTTATTTCAGTTTACGAGTAGGTACTGTATTGGTTTTATGCCAATGTCGAAAAGGATGCAATGGGACATCGTTTTAAGCTATTTTTTACATTTTTTTGTGGAACTGGCTTTTTGCCAATGCGATACTACTATGTATGGATGTGCAGCCTAAAGTAACGACTTTTGGGATCTTGTTGACAGACATTCAACACTGGACTCTGTACGGAATGCGATGTGCGCCGCCCGCCAAGCCATTTCTGCGAGTAACGGAAATTTGATAGTTGCACTGAAAGAAACATGTCGACAAAGTCGGAGTCATTTTTCCTGTTTAAATCACAAGCTAGAGCTACACTACACACGTGCTGCCACAGAAGTGTCAAGCTTTGTTGTGCTCCCGTTGCAGTGGCAACTTACAAAATTACTTTGGGGCCTTTGCGGATTTGTACACTCAGAGAAATATTCACTAATATTGAACGAAATATATTTAATTCAAACGATTTGCGCTTTTGATTTGGCTCCACACGCAAATGCGTTTAATTCTTACGAGTGGCGTTTCTTTCAAAAGCATAATGAGTTGTAAAAAAGCGTTTGAATTAAAAGAATTTACGTTTACCTGGAAAGAAGGAGCCAGTCGATTTAAACGTATTTTTCATTAAAATAAACACTTATTCTTTTATTGTAAACGGGTAAAACATTTTAAATAAATGAAAGGCAATTGCATCAAACGTCTTCGTTTTTAGGGTTTTTTAGAATTTTTTCAAAAAACCCTTATAAAATCGATTTTGTCCGTCCGTCCGTCCGTCTGTTCACTAAATAACTCGCGAACGGCTGAAACGATTGTCATGAAATTCGGTATGAATATGTAGAATGGTTACAGTCTTTGGCACAAATATATTAGAAGTTGGTAGGAAGAAGATAACAGGGTGTCCCGAACGTTTGAAAAAAGTCGACTTTTTTAGTTTTTATCGGAGATTAACGTATGGGTATTTAAATCAAAGATCTAGACGAGTACATTTCATATCAGTTACAATTTTCCAGTTTCAAGTAACGGTAAAAAAGTTATTGGCGTTTAAAGTTAAACTTCCTTTTCGAGCTCCGTTTTTCTAAACCGTTTTCTAAACCGTTATAGGGATCGATATGAAACTTTGCACAAAGATTGGTCAGTATGGCCTTATATACGCTAAATATTAAGACTGTTGACTTTTGCTAAGGAAAAGTAAATAACAGTAAATTTGTAAAATTCAAATTTGTTCGTGTGTAGCCCCTCTTAGGTTTCCAAATATGAAAATTCTGCTAAGGGTTTTTAGAAAATTACACAGGAAATATGTCTATTTCCTTCGAATAACTGTATCCAAACCGAAAATATAGCCAAGTAAGTATTTAGTAAGGGCCTTTTACAATACAAGGGAAGCCTCTTAAGCATTTCTTCAATATATATCTTTTAACTTGATGAAACAATGTACATGAAATTTGGTGGAAATGCATAGAACATAGAACGGTAATAGTGTTTGCCACACATATTTTTGAAGTTAGTAGGACCAAGTTAACAGGGTGTCCCGGAAAAGCTGCAAAAGTATACTTGTTCAATACTCATAGGAAAGCTTGCGTGGGCTCTAATGTCAGGGGACACAATGGAATCATTTCATATAAGTTGTTTTTTCTTGATTTAAAAACAGTAACAGTAGATTTACAGCTAATAATTCAGTTCATATATAATGCCAAGCCTTCCTTACGTTTGCCCGAGTTTGTTTTTGCTCAAAGGCCATCAGAAATCTGAAATCGAAAAAATCCTGTAGATTTGCCTTGGAGTACTTTTATACAGACTGGGTAAATAGTAAATCTATTTTTGGATTGGTCTAATTAAAGGTGGAACAGAATGAAAGGCGCTAGCCTTTCATTCTGGAACGCGTTTATTTAGACCAATCCAAAAATAGATTTACAGGAAGCATTTCATTAATGTTGTGCACAATTCTTATCTATTGCTCATAAAATATATGTACAAAAAATATTCACTATGCATCAAAATTCTAAAAAACCCTCGTATTGCGAGCGCAGCCCTCTGTACGCCGGTATTTTTATATTGAACATTTTTGTTATTTAAAATAAACGAAGCATTCTTTTTTATGAAACGGTATGTATTTCGAAAGTAACGCATCGCGTTTTCATTTCATAGAAATTACCTCATTCAAAATAATTGAGTTTTACATGGAATTAAAAGCAAACTCTGCTGAAATAAAATAATACATTCCGTTTGATTGTCCATTCTCCATTTGATTAGATACTTACTGTTACCTGGGTTGACAAATCAATAAAGAATAAAACTTATGAAAACTTTAGAAAAACACTTTATTTTTTATTTAGGTCTAATTTTAATATGGTTAATACATTACACTTTTATTCTAACACCCGCTAAACTTAAATTGCACGTGTGCAAGCGTCCATTCCTCCAGATGAATGCAAAAGTAAATTATCGAAAACACTCTTAACATCGACGAAGATTCTAATACGCGTTTGTTGTTAGACACTACACATTTGTTTGGAATGAACATGAACACGCGAGACTCATCGGACCGGCCGGAAGTATTTAACTACCTGTTGTGCTACGTTGAAACAAATGACATTTTGGCATCGCGTCCTTTAGGTATGTGTATTTGTTACGTAAAGGAATGTATACACATTACTATATACTATGTAATGCGGAATCTTTCGATTTAAACGACCCTCGTTTGCGATTTGGCTGCTCTTTTGTTTTAAAAGAAATTCTCTTAGCGTAAATGAGAATTCGTTCAAATCAAACGAGATTTTTCAAACGAATACTGCGTTCAATTTAAATGTGGAGCTTTTAATATGAATGTGCGTTTTTTTCTCTGAGTGTATGTGCTGGCCCGTGTAGGTACTTTTGTAATTGGACGTCATCGCTAATATATGATGGAGAATGGTTGCATTCAGTCATAATAATGGATGCAGTGTCATTCAGCTAAAAAGAGGATATAAATTGATTCTCAGGAGTTGTGTCCGAAATAAGATTTTCTTATAACCCGATATTGGAGTTAGTTCTTTTTTTCGATTGGAGGTGAACAATCATCTAAATACAAACGAATCATCTACCATCTAACGGTCAGCAAATTCAAGGTAGACCTGAGACGAAGAGTTCTAAAAAAAACATAATTTAAGCTTGCATGAGCCACCGACTTCTCACGAGTTTTAGGCCTGATTAATCAAAACTCTTATCGAATGGTTAGTCTTATTGCATAGAGAAGACACACACAATTTTCAGAAAGCTTTTCCATTATATTGAATTGAATTTTTGTTCATTTTGCATAGTTATGTTATCTTTTGCTTATTTACGCTGTTGTATGAAACCGCACAATGACTTTTTTAACCTTCCGGCGGGCGCAATACTAATCCTAACACGATCGGGCGCAATGCATCTGACAGATTAAGTGATGAAAAAGGGATGAAACTAAGTTTCTGTATATTTTAGACTCTTATTTATTATTGCATTGTCTTTTTCAAACAGTTCTACGAAATTTTAGAAACAAAAACTGGCTCACAAAGTTGAATACCCTTCACATTTTCAATTTTCTAAGAATATTCCGCTTTCAATAGCTTCAATATTTAAAAAACCTCCAACAACTCGACCGCTAAAAAAAATGTGAGCTTATTTTACTAAGAACACACTATTGAATGATTTGGTGAACCTTAAAGTCAACACAACGTTATAACGCAATGTGAAGAGTATAACATGTGAACATTTTCATAGAAAAGAAGAAAATAACACAATCGGGCGCAATACATCTGAGAGATTATTTCATCCCCTCCCGCCCCTCAGGAATATGGTAGATATAAACTGAAAACTGCTTTGGGTAGTTGATCGATAAAGATTAAGCTAGTGTGAGTTTCAGATCTCTCCCTTTTCATATCGCTGATTGGCGCAACAAAAACTGGTCACTTAATCTGTCAGATGCATTGCGCCCGCCCGAAGGTTAATCGAAGCTGATGGCGTAACCATGCAAAATATGGCAGAACTATGAAAAATATACAAAAATTACATTCAATATAATGGAAAAGCTTTCTGAATATTGTGTGTGTCTTCTCTATGCGATAAGACTAACCAGCCGATAGGTACTGCACAAGAGTTATCAGAAACCGGGCCTTAGTAAATTTCTTAGAGTTTAGTTCAACACCTGCAATTTTTACGCTTTTGTTCTCGACCTGGCCGCGGGCCGCACACAACTATTAGGTGGGCCGCATGTGGTCCGCGAGCCCGAGTTTGACATGCCTGCTGATGATGACTTTCTTGATAATTTGAACTTTGAGTCATCCTGTAAAGATGGTGAATCATTTCAATATACATTTCAATATAGCTGAGTACACGTTATGATCCAGCGTAACTATTTCGAAGCATAAGAAATCAAATGCGTGTACAAATGACTAATTGTGAGCTCTGGAAGAAAACAATCAGACGTTGTTGCGCTTACTTAACGCCCGGTTTTAATGTGTTCAAAGTTGATTTTGTAAGCTTTTATCAAAAGGAAGTTATGCCCCTGGAATTGTCATTGTCTAGATTTAAGTCTTTAGCACACACAAAACCTACATCGTCGAATTACAGTTTCATTACAATCACAACTAGCGACAGACACTCAAATAATTTTTACTGTTATTCACATTGTCTGTGAAAAATCGTCCTAGCACTGTTCGCGAATAATAATTTTTGATTGCCTTAGAACTATTGGCAATGCATCAAGTTGCATAGCTATAGGCGCCGAACGAATTACATTGCCAATCAGTAAATTTGCGAAACGCGTTTCGCACGGTTTCGATCAAGGATAGGTGTGACACACTATACATCGAAACCAGAGCTGGCATTCTGTAAGGTGACAGTTGACTGCCGGCAGTCATTTTCGTCATTTTGGGATTATCTAAGGCCCAATGTATTATATATGGCTGTCACTTTCAAGGCGACAGTCACTTTCATGAAAAATTCATGAAATGTTAAATACGAACTTTTTTTGAATCATCAATACTGTACCAATAAAACAATGTGACACTGCAAAAGCAGCAACTAACAAAAAAACCTTACTTTAAAAAGTAAATTTCTTTCAAATGAACAAAACGACAGAGCAATGAAAGTGATAGGTGTCGCCCTTTGGAATCATGTAAGGCGATCACTTTGTATGGCGACAGAAAACAAAACAAGCTTAGTGTAACCCACTGTAATGGCAATACGATAAACATCACATTTCAGCTGACAGCATATTTTGTAAACATTGCTCTGCAAACAATCGGTCAGCAGTCCATATCCAAAGGGAATAGCCGTGCGTAGATACGCAAAACCTGCCCTGCATTTTTATAACAAAATATTTCTTCATAATTTTCAATTTTTTTCCCTACTAAGCTATAATAGCTACCTTGGGAAGCGTAGAAATTTTGTGGTGAGTAAAAGACGGTGCATTATGCTGCAAATACATATGATTCAGTAACAGCGCGAAACGTCAAATACAATGAATTTTAAATTGCAAACAAATATGCTGTTCAGCAAAATGGTGCTGGATCATTATGTATTTCAATCATTATGCTGGAAATAGAATGGACGTAGCATAGCAACAACAGCAGCAACGATAATGCAATTTATAGCTTTTCCTGCCAACCATTCCATTAGGCCACTGCTGCTGTTGCTGCATCCATTCTATTTCAAACATTGCTTATCACACATACTGAGCGCCTTCTGGTGGAAAAAATGTAACCAGAAAACATTTTATTATACCCTTCGCTCATAGAGTGAAAGAGTACCTATATTAACTTTGTCATGAAGTTTGTAACGCATTGAAGGAAGCATCTCCGACCATATAAAAAGTATACATATATGATCAGCATGACTTGGCGAGTCGATTGGACGATGTCCGTCTGTCCGTCTGTCTGTCTGTCTGTCCGTCTGTTGCGACGCGTTTTACTAGGCCAATTTAAAAGCTATGAAGCTGAAATTTTGTACAAATGCTTCTTTTTGCTGCAGGCAGTTTATTTGTTTGAATCGGTAAAATCGGACAATGGGGTCATGGGACTACCATACAAACCTAACCCCCCAAATTAGGTTCTTCTAAGAAAAACTTCTTTATTTGTGCACCAATTCTAACCAAATTTAACATAAATGTGTTTCTATTGATGACACAAAATATATGCAAGAATGGATCAAGCAGGACCATGGGGTCATGGGGCTACCATACAAACCCAACCCCCCATTTTCGTTCTTCTGAGAAAATTTTTTGTTCACCAATTTCACAAAACCTTGAATTAACGTGTCTTTATAAAAGCAACAAAAAAGGTCAAAACAAATGGAATCGTACTATGGGGCCATGCTCCCGCATCCCACAATATAATTTTCTGAGTAAATATTTTTATTTGCCCATATATTGTTTTGTCGACGCAACGGTACTTTTGTGAAGGCGGAGGGAATAGAATAGGGGAGGGATTAACTACAAGTCGTAGGTACGCCCGACAAAACTTTCAGCCCGAGGAGAACGAAGGGTATCCAAATTTCGGCCGCGCTTGAAATTAGCCACGGTCTCGTTTTTGTCATCAAAATGTACTCACCGGTATGTGCGTGAATGCACTTATAGTAAACGCCAACTGTTATACTAATTTGTATAATGCATGCAGCAAAATATTAAGTTCTTTTACCCTCTCGAATTTCCAATATTATTTTAATGTCTCCATTTTGTTCATTCATAAACAATACCAATATTAAAATTGAGAAGATATTACTATTTATCAGTCCATTTCTGATATTTTTCGGGAATTTCTTATGAAAGCGACAGTAACGACGCTGTCGTCACGAGGTGATCGTTATTGGCGACAGTCACGGGCGGTTATCTCCTTAGATAATCCAAAAAAAATAGTGGATGTCGCCTATTGCTCACCTTCGTAAGCTGTCTCTTTCATACACACGTAACATATATCATATTACTACAGTGGATTACATTATCGTCTGTCGTTTTACATGATTCCAAATGGCGATGGCGATTATCCTCCTACAAAATGCACGTTCAGAATACCGTTTCAATCAAGACTCCGTCGTATCGTGTTTCTAGGGTATTCAAATGAAATATTCTACACAAACTATTTCCTTAGAATTACGTGGTTTGAACCATTTGTGCCTATTCATTCATCTCACTTCAAATTCATTTACAGAAATACACGTTGAAAATCAAATCGAAAAAAAAAATATGATTCACTAAAATGCATTTTGTTCCGCAAGCTACAAGCCCTCATTCTATAGAATATCCCCAAATATTTGTATTCAAGAACAAAGAGTAGCTGTAGTATATATGTAGTATAGTTACTAGCAGATACATTCTTAAAATCACTCCATTCCAATTGATATCAAATGCCTGATCCATAGATTTAACAATAATGAAGATAAAGGATCATCAATGTTATAACAACGTACATTACATACCGCAGATTCCAAACTACTCACATGATGCAGTTCAAAGAAATGTTTTCGTATAGGTAATAGGAAAGAATAATTCTGACATTTACCTGAAATGAAATTTGGTTGTATTAGAATATATTATATAAGTAAAAATTCCTCCACAGTATTCGTAATAAAACACACGCGTTTGAAAGGCAACGGAACGCGACAGCAGTTTCACCTGTGTATGCAAGTAGAGAAAATATTTTTATTTTATTCAGATAACATATGGTACAAAATAAATGATTCGGGATATGTGGAAGATATCAATTGAATAAGAAGAGCGGATTGGAAAACTATACAAACACAAATAGTAAACATGTGGGCACACACATTTCAAACCACAATAGCAATTTCTCTTGATTTCAATAGTCATTCTCTCCAAACCATGAACCAAAATATCTACCACACAAAAGACACAATATCATGTTCATCGAAAGTCCTCGCTCAAGCTCTAGGTATCTCAAATCGATGAGCATAAATTCACTGTATAAAGCACAAACGAATTGCAAACGCAGACAGGATTAATAAGAAAATCAGAAAATCTAGTCGTGTATTCCATACCCAGATGAATATGTCGTTATAAGGATACGGAAAAAGGCGAAGCGCAGACGAAAAATATCTACTTTTGATTTTTTCCTAAGAAACTAGATGATTTGTGGTCCAAATGCGTACAGACAAATTTCGTCCTTTTTGTATTTGACCATACGAGAGAAACTAGACATCTTAAACTATATGGGCAAATAGATAGATACGGATACATGTGTACGTACATGCATATGTATAATATAATGTATATCTATTAGAGAATTATATGTATATGCCCGCCGTAGTATATCTTTATGAAGTGGAAACTTAAGATATATCCAATGATAAATTGTCTTTCATATGCGCTCCTGGAGGTGACTCGACATTCAAACACGTGTTTGCTACATGGACACATTGTATACAGGAAAAGGATGCGTGTCTGCATTGTTTAGGGAGTTTTGGTGCTGTTTCAATAAAATATGTGCTCTTGACTTATGGGCAAAATTTTGGATTGAATCTTTAGTAGAAAAATAATAAGCTTAGTCGTTCAGTTGGTTTAACCCTCGGATGGTTCAGTGGGGTCTGACAGACCCCAGAGAAATTTAAATCTTAAAATTTTCATAGAAAAACTTGTTGAATGGTATTTTGATGCATATGTAATTTAAGTATGTGTCACATACGTTCATTTAAGCATGAATTTGTTTGAATTTGTGATTTTGTTAATAAGTTATAGCACTTCGAAAGTGCTCTGGGGTCTGTGAGACCCCACGAACCATTTACGTATGTCTTTTTTACAAAAGTACATTTTTCTTTTTGTGGGAAATTTTCAAAGTATGTTATTTGAAACTTTGTAATTAGAGTACATTTTGGAAATTATATATGTTAATTTTAAAAGAAATGGAAAATTTAGGGTGTTTTGAATTAGGGGGCTTTAATTTTTTTACTCAATTCATTCAAAATTATGCCGTTTTTTACCTGGTTTTCATTTATGAGGATCTCCTTTCACTATTGTGTCATTACATTATGTTTTTTAAGGCAAGACATAAATTAATGACTTTTATGAGCGTAAGAATTAGGTGGGTATTTTACATAATACATAAAGCTTCCTCAGCGAACTTGCCTAAACACTTGTCGAACCTCTTTTAAGTAGGAGGAAATCAACGGGTAATATTCGCCAAAGCACAGTGCAAAATATTGAAGGCATTTTGTACATTGCTCAGCTTGCCCCCCCCCCCGTGGGGGCCGATGCCCCAGGTCCCCCAATGGGGTCAGATGGTCCCCCAAAGAGGCGAAGGTGTTTTCTATGCCCACGAGCAAATGATCGGAAGACAAAATGCAATTGCAACAAGCGTAAAAAGCCAATCTGCGAAGGCCATCGAGGAAAAAGCTGTGAAGAAGAATGCTCTAAATACTGACTAACTTTGGATCGCGATTTAAGAAACATTATTAACCTTATCCAAAAAATGTTGATGTACTTATCTTTGTTAATTAGTATTAAATACGTTTCGACTAATAAAAATAAAATTTTGTTAAAATTTTAGTTTTTATAATGATTGATTTGTGATAAGTTCAAATTACCCTCAAATTTGACACCACCTAATTTTTTCTTCCACATACTAAAAGCTACTGTCCGAATTCCACTTTTTTTATATACCACTTAATCAAAAGGCTTCACAGTTACTTCTAGTTCATACAAATGTGCCAAAAACGCAAAAAAAAAATAAGTATTAGAGCGATTTTTGCCTTGGGGTCTGTCAGACCCCACTGAACCATTTACGTATGTAAAATTTACCTGAACCATCCGAGGGTTAATTTGATCATCAGGGAAGGAAGGAAATAAGGAAGAGTGAATTTAATTTAATTTGAAATCAAATCAATTTATTAACTTCTTCCTCTCAGTACCGTATAGCCCCATGTGATGTGAGGCCCTGGTGCGTTAACTCAGCCGTTTATAGGCAATTTCGAGTCAACGTTACATTTCATATCATTTCGGAGTGTATATAATGTTGCAAGTACCATATATTTCCTATCCGCACATGTACGGAAATTTTGGACCACGCCGAGATTCGATCTCCGGATATCTAGATTACTTGCATTGTAGAGTGCTACTCAACCAAGCGAGCCACAGAGCGGGTCAATTTATTAACACTTTAGCTAATTCCAGATATCCATACTCGTAGTATGGTATACTGATCTCAAATACGACATTTTTTGCACTGACGTTGCACTTCTTCTGGATGCATTTTTGGTACACTGTGGTTTCGGTTTTTGTGTGTTTTTCTACCCATGCACTTTTGATTGAGGTTGGGAGTAAGAGATAGATCAATTAATTATAATTGCAAATCAGTAAAAAACTATAATTAAACTACAAAAAAAATCTCAAAAATTCAAATGAGCCAAAAATCTTAATTGCCATCCATAGGGAATAATAAATTTTTCTCCTTCTCTCCGGCATCAAATTTCACAATTGAACAATTTGCAATCCGGCTGCACAATGTTGCAAACGGAATAATTCATTTAAATGAAATCATAATAAAAATAAACATTATTTTGTTATACCAACCGTAAAATGCCTCCGGCTGGTAAAAATGCATATACACCACTCACTATAGCGTTTTTACACTCGAGTGAAACCAAAATTCATTAAAAACTTTTAATAGGCAACACACTCACAAAAAAAAAGAGTTTTTCGCTCGTCATTGTGAGGAGCAAATGGGGTTGGATATGAACGCACTATGCAATGCAAATCTGGCTGAAACTCATCGAAATCTTCTCTGTGGCTGATAAATTTATTAATTTCCTCTGTATTCTTTATGTATTGACGGAGCTTTTTTAATGTGTATGATGGCGTTTGTTTGGAATTTTAGTCAACATTCTATTGTATACAGGGTGTCCAGAAACTGCCGCATAAACGCACCGAATTGTGATTCCTCGTGTGATTTTCAGCAAAAAAGTTGTAGCGAACATACCCCCTTAGCTTAACCCTTTAGCTGCCACAGGCATTTGAAGTTTTTGAAAAAAATCGTTTTCTTGTACGACTAAAACTTCAATATCTCAAAAGCTCGATTAGCTAGAATAGCAAAATAAGTTGATTATTACAGCCAACAAATTCACCTAAAAAAAACAAAACTAACGGCACTAAAATCGGATAAGAGGTTTGGTTTTTACAGAAATTCAAAATTAAATTTTTGTGATTTGACCCAAAAATAATATGTTTTTATACCCTTCGCTCAAAGAGTAAAAGGTTATATTAACTCTGTCATGAAGTTTGTAGCGCATTGAAGGAAGCATCTCCGACCATATACAAAGTATACAAATATGATCAGCATGACTTGGGGAATCGATTGGGCAATGTCCGTCTGTCTGTCTGTCTGTCTGTCTGTCTGTCCGTCTGTTGCGACGCGGTTTACTTGGCCAATTTAAAAGCTATGAAGCTGAAATTTTTGACAAATGCTTCTTTTTGCTGCAGGCAAAATTGAATCGGTAAAATCGGACAATGGGGTCATGGGGCTGCCATACAAACCCAACTCCCCAAATTAAGTTCTTCTAAGAAAAACTTTTTTAATTGTGTACCAATTTCAACCAAATTAAACACAAATGTTTTTCTATTGATAATACAAAACATATGTAAGTATGGATCAAATCGGACCATGGGGCCAATGGGTTGCCATACAAACCTAGCCCCCCAATTTAAGTTGTTCTAGGAAAAACTTTTTTATTTGTGCACCAATTTCAACCAAAATAACACACAAACGTGTTTCTCTTGATGACACAAAACATATCTAAGAATTGATCAAATCTAGCCATGGGGTCTTGGGGTGGCCATACAAACCCAATCCCCCCATTTTGGTTCTTCTAAGAAACATTTTTAGCACCAATTTCATAATTAATGTGTCTTTACCAAAGCAACCAAAAAGGTCAAAACGAATGGAATCGTACTGTGGGGGCATGCTCCCGCAACCCCAATAAAATTTTCTGAGTAAATATTTTTATTTTCCCACTTATATTTCAACCAATCCCAGAACTTTTGTCAAGACGGAAGAAAAAGAATGAGGAGGGGGATTAAATACAAGTCATAGGTATGCCCGAAAAAACGTTTAGCCCAAGGAGAGCGAAGGGTATCCAAATTTCGGCCGCGTTCGAAATTATTCTCGGCTTCGGGGGTTGGCGAGCGTAGCGAGCAGGGGCGAAGCCCCCTAGTTCCGTCTCACTTTTCACCAACTTCTGCCAAGGTGAGGTGATCGTACGATTCCTTTAAAAATTGGCGAATAGTCTAACGATCATTTCTTTCTTACATCATTTTATTCTGAATTCATTATTTCTCACAGTTTTAATGCCTTATGTGCAGAAAACTAGGGTTTATTTTAGCTCGATTTCAATTCAATTCAATTTAAACTGTGCCTAAATATCTGCAATTTGGTAAAATTTATTCAAATTATAACAAAATCTATTCAAAATTAACCCTTGTTTTCTGCACTTAAGGCTAAAACTAAAACCGTTAGAAATAACGAAGCTAGAATAGATGTAAAAAAGAAATGATCGTTAGACTATGCGCCAATTTTTAAAAGATTCGTACAAGCACCTCACCTTAGCAGAAGTTGGAGAAAATTAAGATGGAAAAACAAATTGTTTTTGGGTCAAATCACAAAAATTTGACTTTGGGGTTCTGTAAAAATTAAACCTCTTATCCGATTTTAGTGCCGTTAGCTGTAATAATCATCTTATCATGCTATTCTAGCTAGTCGAGCTTTTGAGATATTGAAGTTTTAGTCGTACAAGAAAATTAATTTTTCAAAAATCTTCAAATGCCTGTGGCAGATAAAGGGTTAAGCTAAGGGGGTATGTTCATTACAACTTTTTTGAGGAATCACAATCCGGTGCGTTTATGCGGCAGTTTCCGGACACCCTGTATAGTTATTGGTTGAACAATAAGGACAAAGCTAATGACGGGGACTCGGGTATGAATTAAATGATCCGTATTTTTTTTCTAATTTTTTTTTATCTAGTCTCGATGGAAAATGGCTTCAAATTGCAGTAAGTGTTGGGATGAACTAGGATCGCATTTTACAATAAAATGGCCTGAAAGCCGGAAATGTTCCCATTTCACCCAAAAGTTCAGTAATTTTCAAATGGCAAATTTCTGCGATCTAGCCTTAAAATGAATCACTACGGAATGGATTTTTAATAATTAAGGCCCGTATTTATAAACATTCCTTAACTCAAGACCTTGAGGTCTCCTTGAGTTATCAAGGATGCATTGACTCCTGAATATAAATGGTTTCTATGAAAATGTATGAGAAATGACATTTAATTTATTGAATTTCGGCATCCTTGACTCAAGGTCTCCTTGAGTTAAGGAATGTTCATAAATACGGGCCTAAATGTGCAAATTAAAAGTGTTCGGGGATAGACTAGCAGCCTGTTGAAAAAGGCGTTTTGCGATATAATCGCCAAAATTAGCCTACATCGCAAATCGAACAATACGACGCAATGTGTGGATGCAGGAGCAAAAAAAAAAAAAGAAAAGGGATAGAAAATGGCTGTTTCAGCAAGACGTATTTAACACCTAAAACAAATCTCTGTCACCGTATAATAAATGTTCGTTAATGAACGGCTCACGATCGGCTTTTTAAGATCCACTCCAACAAGAAGCACCGAGCGAAAACGCTGTTTAGTCTGGGCTGAATAATTGAAATAATGAACTGAGTTCTGCACGTATGAGTGTTTCCGCCGAAGAGTTTATAGGATGGTGATTAACACACGCATTTTTAATGTAAAATGTAAGGATGAATTTACCCCATTTGGACTAAGGCCTCTAATTAATAATCATAGAGCATTTATCCTTTTTTCAGAATTTTGTCTAAATGGCTGGAGGAAGTATTAATACTTTTAGTTGGTTTTAATCATACCTCCATA
Source organism: Microchrysa polita (assembly GCA_949715475.1). Lineage (NCBI taxonomy): Eukaryota > Metazoa > Arthropoda > Insecta > Diptera > Stratiomyidae > Microchrysa > Microchrysa polita. The sequence goes on along the minus strand of OX454415.1, from coordinate 122,438,508 downwards.
TTTAGAAAACAACTAAAAACGGTTAATGATACTTTTTTAATGCAAGGGAAGTTAGTATTCACTGCTTATTTTTCAATAAAAAAAACGTTCAGTGGTGGCTCCCGCAACTTTTGGCAGCAATAATCCTGGAAACAACTGTTGGCAAATAAAAGCAACCTGATCACTAGAATCATCCTAAACCTTATCGTGTTTATTGAATTTTAACTAACGCCATAATAACACGTTTGCATGGCTTCCCAGGGATCGATTCAAGTTTTCCTACCAAGCAGAAAATTATCTGTGTATGTGCTAGTTCAGGAAAATGTATGGCTAGCTAATCTACTCCTAAAATATCCATACATTTTGTCTTAAATGCATAAGGAAACGCTTAGATTTTCAATGTATTTTATGAATCAGGTCCGACGCGCCACACCCCGCCGACCTACCATAACTCATCTCGGTGCCTTACCTACGGAAGGAAGTCAGCTGATCGTGCCGTCACAAATTTGAAACAAGTGCTAAGAACAAATGTCATTATACGTCTAGCTTCGAAGAACGTAGATTATTGAATTAAATTGGAGAGCCATGTCGTGTCTCGGCATTTAGAAACCCTCTATTGGGAAAACAAACCCGCCGGCCGCCCTACTCGCTAGAGGTTTGTGTTCGTAAAGACGACTCATCTGATGATCGCTCAGTGAACGCAGTGTAGCATCCAATTCCGAGCCCTATATGCATAATTTTTGAATCTGGCTACATTCCCTGCTCAGAACCAGTGGTTTAACTGCGATCGTTGAGCGATCATCACATGAGTCGTCTCTACGAACACAAACCTTAACCCATTTTAAAAGCTTAACCTTCCGGAATATGCGGGGTTGACACATTTCAATGTTTCGCTCACTTTTGCCACAAATGTATATTTTTGTAATAGTTAGGTAAAAGTGGTGGCTTAGGTCAAGCAGACCAGAAGCCCAATTAGCGCAGAAGGCGCCGTTTTGAAACCACAAATTCCGTTAAGCTAATAAAGAAGGAGGTTACAGAAGGTTAAATGTCATGAGTGGAGAGGCGTCTAGAGCCACGTAGTACAATTGAGGAACTGAAGCAGCTCCCCTATTTTCGCCGCCGACGCATCCTCTAGACTATCAAAAAACGCACGACCGAGCGTTCGATAGCGGGATCTAGCGAGATCTAGCGAGACCTGGGCATTTGCAGAGAAATTGAGTTAGAGTTTCTCTCTCACTTGCATTATCGCAACTACGACAATGCGAGTTGTGAGGTATACCCAGCCTGGCCGCATGGTGCCCTATTGGCCAATGGCCCGTAATAACTGCTGGAAGTCTGGCGATATCCTTCCGCGGTCTTGTTAAAATCTCGGACGTCCTTTTCCAGTCATATGATGGCCGTAACTTCCGTGATATGGCACAAGTTCTTATGTTTCGCCAGTAACCGCCTGCAATCGTAAGATAATGTAAGGAAATCTGTCACTTGACAGTTGACATCGGAACGTGTACGCGCTCCTCATAGAAGGTGTCCATAGAGGCCCCTTTTCTGGCCAACTCATTTTCCAGCTCATTGCCATCTATATTCGTATGTCCAGGCACCCAAATTAGTGTGATTGAGTGCTTTCTACCAAGATTGTATAGCGTCTCCTCACAGCATTTGACAAGCTTAGAGGATATCTTCGCAGAGTTAAGTGCCTTAATAGCCGCCTGACTATCTGAGCAGATGGCTATGTTTTGGCAGTCTTGAATATTTCCGAGTGCGAGGCAGGCCTTCATGATTGCAAACAATTCCGCCTGGAAAATGCTAGCATGATCAGGAAGACGGTAGGATTCAGAGCTGTTAAGTGTATCGCAGAAGACTCCGCAGCTCATTTTAGATCCATCTGTGAAAATAAAGATTTCGTAATCCCTTACAGCCTCACCCGTACCCCATTCGCACCTAGTCGGAATTTTGACAGCAAAGTTTTTCCCAAGACTCAGTGTAGTCACTGCAAAGTCTGTTATAGCCTTGATCTCATCTAGTGGCACCTGGTTGAGGATATCAGCGTGGCCATATGGCTTGGAGGTTCAGCCACCGGACTCTTTAAGCCTTACCGCGCTACATGCCGCCAGTTAATTAATAAAAAGGTTGATTGGTAGAAGATGCAGGATTACATTCAACGCATCCCTCGGGCATGTTCGCATACCCCCTGTGATGCCAAGACATGCCGTTCTTTGCACCCTACCCAGTTTCGTTATATTGTACTCTCTGCTAAGCGCTGGCCACCACACAAGTGTTCCATACGTCAGCATGGGACGTACCACTGCTGTATAAAGCCAGAGTACTACATTTGGTTTAACGCCCCACCTTTTAATGAGGGCTGTCCTACAGGCGTAGAAAACTACGCAGGCTTTCTTAACACGCTCTTCAATATTCAACTTCCAGCTGAGCTTCGGGTCTAAAATGACTCCCAAATACTTCGAACTAGTCGATAGTGTGAGTTGCTGTCCGTTAAGTTTTGGAAGGGAAAAAGATGGTATCTTGGTTTTTGTAGTGAACAGCATCAGCTTTGTATTGCTTGGGCTTACACCAAGGCCACAGCTTGTAGCCCACTTGCTGACTAACCCGAGCGCTCTTCCCATGATCTGACTGATCACGGAGAGACACATTCCTGATACTATGATCGCTATATCATCCGTCTACGCCACTACTTTTATACCTTCCTCGTCGAGTTTAGTTAAGATTTTATTGATCACTACTACACTGAGAAAAAAGGTTTAGAAAGTTTAACTAATGAAAAGTAGTTGACTTTTATTTAGATGGTTCTACTAAAGAAATGGTTATTTCCACTAATCTGTGTAGCAGAAAACACTATTAAAATCGTTCAATTAACCGGACAAAATTAGACAAAAGAAATCGGGCCATAAATAGTCAATTCTTTTACTAAATTTGTTAAGTTAACCATTTGAATATACATTTTAACTACAACCAATCGTTCGGTTTTCACCGGAATAGCAACATTTTTTGATAAACCAATTTAACTAAATATTTGTGAAAATTGACTACTTGTGTGAAAATCCAAACACTTTAAATAGAAAATTCGACTACTTCAACTAGCTAAATTCTATTTGCTAAACACACATGTAGAAAAATCAAGTAATCAAGTAGACCAAACAACCATTTTGATAATAATTCTCAACCGGTTTTTTGCGTGTTCATTCCCGAACAAAATGCAATCTCCTGTTCCGCGTACATTTCGCATTATTTGTGGTTGTGTGATGTTTATGTGTGTATCTGTCCTACGAGTGAAGCAGTGATTAAAGTGCGTGCGTTCTTTGTTTAAAAATGGGTGATATTTTTGTAGAGTTGCCTCGCATGTCGAGGATTTGATTTCTTGTGGGGCCTCACACCAATCATCGAGGATATATCTGGTATGTAAATGTAATTATATGTGATAAATTTTCAAATATTCTGAGAATTCCGACTTCACAGGAAAGTATTCAAGGATTTGACGCTAGCGGGCATTGAACAAATGGACAAAACAAATAATTCCCAAAGAACAAATTGGACGGAGAAAAGAAAATGTAAGACTTAATCCTGATGTCATATCATTAACATTGTCTAATATTTATGCTTTTTCCAGGGTTTCGTTCACCTTTAGCGGATACTTAACGCAGAAATATCATCGACATCTCAAATTGTTGAAGTTGAGGTTAGATTTTATTTTTAGTTATTTTAATATTATACAATTTATGCTTGATATTATTATTATGTCCCAAAGAATATAAATAAAGATATTAAATGTATATCACAAAACCAGGTGGAGTATTTGTAGTTGTTTCACATACTTTTCAGCAATAATCCAATCGACTTCATCATTTACAAATGAAAACGGTAAAATTTTCAAAAGTCAGTAGGTCTTTTGTCTAATGACATTAGATAAATTTTCCAGATTAACTCGATTTATTTAAGAATTCTTTGTCTGAATGAAAGACAAATAGTGGATGATTCTACTTCAGAATTGAATGAATTATGATTTTTTTTGTTGGTTCATCTATTAAAAGTAGTAAAAATTACTATATGAATAGAGTTTTTAATGATTCGAAGATACTGATTTATAGACAATAATTAACTATGTTTACTGATAAATTAATTAAGTTTTCCAAATTTATTAGATATTTTAACTAAAGAGGATTAGATAAATTAGCCATATCTTCGTAGCTGTTTTAACTAAATAGAATCATAAGCTGAAAATCAATGACGAACTTTAGATGAATTCGACTATTTCTTTAGATAACCATTCTAACGTTTTTTCTCAGTGTAGCCACAGTAGCGGAGAGATGACACCACCTTGAGGTGTCCCTCTGCAGACGAATTTTGTCATCTGGCTGTTTCCTAAGTCCGCATGAATTACCCTGGTCTTCAGCAGACTCACTATCTATTTGCTGAATCCCACCTCCACTCCCGAATCCGCAAGGGCTGCAGAATGTACTCGATGCTGCGCACTACTTCGTGGAGAGCCGTTTCTGTGGATCTACCTCTTACGTATGCATGCTGCGACCTAGAGAGTGCTGACCTTCCCATGCTTTGCCGAATGTAGAGATCAATAATACGCTCCAGTGTTTCAATACGATGGAGGATAAGCTAATAGGCCTGAAATCCTTCGCGACCTCGAGTCCACGTTTGCCTACCTTTGGTATGAATACGACTCGCATGCGTCGCCATGATTGGGGGACGTAAATGAAGGTCAGAAGACTCCTGAAGAGTGGCAACAGCATCGGAACTACAAGATCCTGCATTTTCTGCAGCATAATGGGCAGTATGCCGTCTGGTCCGGGAGATTTATATGGAGAGAAGCTATTAATTGCCCAGGCAATCTTCTCCTCCGTAATGATGGAGACTACAAAATCGCTCCGTTGGTTGTCTGCTATATGCAGTGTCTGTTTGTGTGTGGAAGTACTTTCGCACCCAGGAAAATGCGTATTCAAGAGAATCTCAAGAGATTCTCCAGTAGATTCGGTCCAAAAGCCATCGTCCCTTTTTATCAGGGACGGGCATGAATGTGTTTTTGACAAAATTTTTCCAATTCTCGCCGAATCCTTGATATGATCCAAGGATTGACAGAACTCGATCCAGGCTTGGATTTTTGCTGTTCTTATGGCCCGAGTAAGCTTCCTAAGCTTGGATAGGTCATCGTTCCACCATGGCGGAAGCGTTTTCCTACTCCGCTTCACTGGACATGAATTTTTAAAAGCTATTTCCATAGCTTTCTCTAATGCTTCAACTCCCTTGTCCAGCTCCTCCACGGAGCTTATCGAGTGATTTGGGGGACCTGGAAGTTTGTTTTTGAAAATCTGTCGAACTTTTTCCAGTTTGTGGTCCTTGGGTTCCTATAAGGCTTTGGAGTCTCCATGGAAACATTTATATTAAAAAGTATCCAGTTATGATCAGAAAAAGAATTAAGGTCATTGTCAATTGTTGTAATAACTATTGCAAATTTTTCTATTATTTTATTGTTTGTTTTTTCTTTTCTTTTTTATCACTACAAATATTACAGACCAATTACCAATCGAGAGTATACAGGACGGAAAATGACACAATTGACAGGGCCCACAGAATTCTGCTGTCACTATATAACCGGAACTTTGCTAGGCTAGAAGCTCTTGCGTGTTAACGCCATACTTTGATTTAGTCAAGTCAGTTTTCCTTCGCCCTTGTCTACAGTTATCACCTGACTTCCGCCAAAAACTTTAAACAGAAAAAATGGTTGCCATTCGCAAGGATCTCCTTTTTTCAAATTATTGGAATCAATGAAACAAACATATTACGTTGAGTTGAAAATAATAAAATAAAAAAAATGACTTTTCTTTCGTAAACATGTTTGGTCCGCGCCGTTGCTTTTCAAACCAACAATATGGCCCGCGTAAAAAATAAATTTGGAAACCCTTGTGCAGTAGAGGAACGTAAAAGAGCTTTCCAGGCTTTGATTATTGACAATTTTGTTATCTTTTGAACCGATTAATTTTTGGCCGCTGACTTATTTCAATTAGCACTCAAAAACTTGTCGTGAATATAATTTCACAATGTTCTATATTTTACAGACAGGCTGTTTTATGTGCTGAATTTAAAAGCCTAAGCTGCCTCGGATACACAAACTTTCATGTCTTTTTCTTCTGCATTTAGCTGTTATGCTCACCTGCTCACCTTTTCGATTCACTCTTTTCATATTATCAATACAACAGTCCAACATTTGGTTAACATTATAGTCCTAGGCAAGGGTTCCCCGAAGGCAGGATGGAGCAAGATGATTGTGAGGGTCGTATTCTGGAATCATTCAAAGACCATAGCATTTAGTTTGCCTTAAGTATAGTTCGGCAAATTATTTTCTTACAATGGATGTTCGATACTCAGATTTCAGTAAGTGTTTTTGGTTTCTAGCCCCTCTTCAGTACGGTTTTTTTTTGTAACTCAATTTTAGTAAATTTTTTCATTACCCAAAAAATGAATCTGCAGTTATCCCATTTTTTTTATATTTCTTGTTACTTGGTAAAATCGGGGTACCATTCTGGGGCTGGCAAACCATATTTTGTTTTTTTTTATCTCAAATTTGGAAGCAGTTACCAACAATTACATTAGTGTTTTCCTACCGATTATTTACCCAAAGAAATTGTTTTTAGTTTTGGCATTAAATTCCAAATCAACGATCTTAATTTACCTAACTGTTATTACGCCGATTGTATAGGTATAATTGTTCCCCTGAGAAAATCGGGGTACCATTCTGGTTGAATCAATTAAAGTCTTCAAACAGATCAATACCGAATCGTGGCATAAATAAACTTCGGCAAATATAACGAAATGTAGTCTGGTTGCTGTCATGGTTAGTGCGCACACCTTCGGTGCACAGGGTTGCTTTTTTGAGTTTCGTTGTGAAAGAATTCAGTTTATAGTGTTGTTCGAACGCACGATCCATGTGACGGACGATAATGATCTCACAGATGTTAAATGAGTACCAAAAGTACCGAACGCGAAACGAATTGAACTTTTCTATAGGTACACTGAGTCCTATAGGCAAAGGACCGAATTTATTTAAATTGAACTGATCAAAATTTCGAATGATTTTCCCCAGTTCAGGACACTTTCTACTTGTCCGCTAGTATCAATAATTCACACACTCCAATTATGTTAAAACTTCGAAAAGTGCTTGTCACCGAACATTCAATAAATTCTCATTTTATTGTAAAGCTCCACAGGTTCACGTGTATAATATTCACTGCGTCCCATTCCTTTCCATTCTCCTCGCGACAGAATAAATTCTGTCGCAGCCCTTATTGCCGCGCTGTTAAAATGCATCATTATTCCACCGTGTCGCGACCCGCCCGCTACCTCATGGTCATGCCCATAGAAAAGTTCAATGGATGGGCATTACATGCCGGAAAGTAACATTTAACAAAGCGACAAAATTAACAATTTTAATGTTCCTGCCACATCCTGATAACGTAAAAGCGCGACGTTTGCCCGGTCGCGAGAAGAGCGAACATCGCCAGCAGAGCATTGCACTCAATGCGATCTCATGCTGTGTGCATTTTCCTGTTTTGCGTCGGCGAGTCCTGATACGCTCCATCATGGTTATATGCTTTTGGTTTGTTCATTCGTTTCGGGTTTCATTTCCCATTTAACTTTTGCCTGCCTCGGGTATGTAGAGTTAACGCTTTTACTGGTGTACATATACAGAGATGGATGAAAGGATGTTTAAGGAATATCAACAGGTTTTCCTGTATCCATTTCCCATTACAAAAAAAACGGACGCCATTTACCCGGAGCATCATTATGGAGGTTATGAGAAGCAGTCTTCAGATTCTCAGCATGGTACCGAAGCTAAATGATGTTTTCAGTGTAACGTTCAGGCGATAAGGAAGCCAAGGATGAGTAAAGAGGCGGATTTTAAGAGCAAGAGATCTCGACAAAAGAGAAAATGTAATTGAGAAATAATGTATCCTTATTTTCAAGTGCAATCGAAGAGTATAGTCATAACTTTGATTTTAAGTTTCCTTAAAATCTAGGATGCTATTTAACACGTCTACTGTCTGACTTTACAATAACGTCTGCCTTTTGAAATTCGTGGTTTTCCTTTGTTTTTCGTGTGTGATGTGAACGTGTTGGACTCACCAAGAAACATATTTTGAATTTCTACTAAAACTTAGTGCGTTTCCTTTTTCTTTGCATATGTTGAAACTACACCGACGATACCGGCGATTCTAAAGAAGACATACTTATACTTGAACATCCTGCAACATTGACTTTTCCATGGAAAAAGCAATGAATTTCTGTCATAAAATTTTATTGGTCATTGCATCAACTATTTACGTAGCAATTTCATTTCATAAAGAAAATACAACGTTGAAAGTAAAGAACGGCCCTACTATCCAACATTCTCTTTTCTAAACAGCCTCCTCATCTTCAGCCTCTGCAACTATTGCCTCATGTCTCATGAAAGGACTTAGAAGGATCGTAGTACACATAGTCCATACGCGCGTGGTTGATGCTTTTGGTCTTAATACACAAACCACTTCCAATTTAGTTAGTTTCACAAGAGAGCAGGGATAATTCTATATGTCGAGTAAAATGAAATTCCTGGCCTTTCATTCGTTTTTCATTTTGTCGTCTTTGAACAAGGATGCTACATACAATGTTTGCACACTCAGAGAAAAAAACGCACATTCATATTAAAAGCTCCACATTTAAATTGAACGCAGTATTCGTTTGAAAAATCTCGTTTGATTTGAACGAATTCTCATTTACGCTAAGAGAATTTCTTTTAAAACAAAAGAGCAGCCAAACCGCAAACGACGGTCGTTTAAATCAAAAGATTCCGCATTACATAGTAATGTGTATACATTCCTTTACGTAACAAATACACATACCTAAAGGTCGCGATGCCAAAATGTCATTTGTTTCAACGTAGCACAACAGGTAGTTAAATACTTCCGGCCGGTCCGATGAGTCTCGCGTTTTAATGTTCATTCCAAACAAATGTGTAGTGTCTAACAACAAACGCGTATTAGAATCTTCGTCGATGTTAAGAGTGTTTTCGATAATTTACTTTTGCATTCATCTGGAGGAATGGACGCTTGCACACGTGCAATTTAAGTTTAGCGGGTGTTAGAATAAAAGTGTAATGTGTTAACCATATTAAAATTAGACCTAAATAAAAAATAAAGAGTTTTTCTAAAGTTTTCATAAGTTTTATTCTTTATTGATTTGTCAACCCAGGTAACAGTAAGTATCTAATCGAATGGAGAATGGACAATCAATCGGAATGTATTATTTTATTTCAGCAGAGTTTGCTTTTAATTCCATGTAAAACTCAATTATTTTGAATGAGGTAATTTCTATGAAATGAAAACACGATGCGTTACTTTCGAAATACATACCGTTTCATTAAAAAGAATGCTTCGTTTATTTTAAATAACAAAAATGTTCAATATAAAAACGAAGACGTTTGATACAATTGCCTTTCATTTATTTAAAATGTTTTACCCGTTTACAATAAAAGAATAAGTGTTTATTTCAATGAAAAATACGTTTAAATCGACTGACTCCTTCTTTCCAGGTAAACGTAAATTCTTTTAATTCAAACGCTTTTTTACAACTCATTATGCTTTTGAAAGAAACGCCACTCGTTAGAATTAAACGCATTTGCGTGTGGAGCCAAATCAAAAGCGCAAATCGTTTGAATTAAATATATTTCGTTCAATATTAGTGAATATTTCTCTGAGTGCACGGAAACTAAACTACAACATACCAATGTATGATGGCCACGAACCGCGCTTGCAACAAATTTTATTTTCTTTTACGACCACACCACGTGTCATTTTTGGGCTATATGTGTGCATATGAGACGACAGAAGGACATTGTATACCGTTCTTGACGGTATGACGGTATGCCGTCAACAGGAACCGACTGGGGACTAGAAAACAAAATATTTTATATGTACGAGTACATAAGGTATGGATATGAGAAGCTTGCATGCAATTCTCTGGATTTCAAGGATTCCGTTTGTTTGGCGTTGGAGAACGCCCTCTCCAGTTTTTTGACTTGCAGATAATATTATTCTCTAGACAGCAATTTTTATGGTGAACGACGCCATACAGATGGGAATTTGAGACCGATACGTATACAGATTTTCATAAGGGACGGTTTCCTGCACACGGAAATCGGACATAAAACTGAACTCAGTGCCTAGTGGAAAATCTTCTGGGTAGCGATTTGCAAGGAAAGCGAAACGGATTCTAGGTAGAGAAAAGTGGACAAGTAATAATGTACCTACATTCTCCCTTAACTGAATTAATACGAATATAGACTGATTGTGATAACTCCAAAACCGCGCCTGGATATCATCTAAAGAAATCTCAAAGGATCTATTGGTCAACGGTATAATTTTATTATTTACTGCGAATTAAACAGGCATACAAGCCAACCACCCAATAATTACATTTATAATTGACAATGTTCAGTTTCACAGGATGCGTCCCTGACCGAGACCATACAATGTCTATACGGGACGAGGACACACAGTAGGCACACACATGCAATCTGTGTCCTGAGAAATCTCTAGAAGAGACGATAATAAATTTGTTCATTGCAATAAGTTATCGGAATAATAATTGCACGATTTCGAAGTCTAATTTAATTGTTCGGTTAAATTGAAAACGATTACATGGGAGACAAATTGAATTACAATGGAGACTGTCACATGGGTAAACTATGCGTACACCATAAGTAAGATTAAGGCACTAAATAGGATTATGTGTTAGTGGGTGTTAAACTTGATTCATTAAGATGAAATTGTAAATTGAATATTGCATTTTTGTTAAACCCTTTACTTTCAGCAAGCTGAAAGTTTGCACAGCCCTGGTACTATCATAGAAGCCCCACTGCTAAAAGCGGGTTCTTCTGAGGAAAACTTTAACATTTAACATTTTCACCAAACGTCTTAGAAAACCGTCTATAATGACGCTACAAAACTTACACATAAAAACGGGCAAAGTTCGACATTGGGATCATGAGACTGCCATAGAAACCACACTCTAAAAACATGTCTTTCTGAGGAAAACTTGTTTGTTTATGGACCAATTCTAGAAAACCAGAGATTAGTGTAATTTTTTCGAAGTCTAGCGGACATACAAGAGAAAGAATAAAGATGCAGCTTTGACCAGTGCTGCCATAGAAGCCCCACCCTATAAATAAATAATAAAAAATTTCTAAATAAATTCTGTTCATGCGACAACCATCGCCAGACCTATCGGTTTATTATCGGTGTTACACCACTCCATGTATGATTTGGATAAAAAGGGACTATGGGTTCATGGGCCTGAACCCATAAACTAAACGTTATCAAACTTTCCCACATCGTCGCCATAGAAGCTCCACCCCAAAACCAGGTTACAAGACGTATGCCGGAACGGACGGAATCGGAACACAAATCATAGGGTTAGATTAGATAAGATTGTGGGGGGGGGCAACCCGAAGGGGGTTCGTAGCACTGAAGCCGATAGGCCTATTGAACTATAGCGTACTATTGTATTGTATCATAGGGTTGCTCGAGAAACTTTTACCCTTGAAGTAAGTTCAGGGTATTCAATCAAACTTCGGCCGCGCCGGAAATTAACCTGAACCTGAACAAATGTATCTGTAGGCATAACTGTAGGCACATTGTACCGTATCCAGACCTTTCAAGAGTTACACTTGCCGCCCCGCGCAAGAGGACAATTTGCCGCCTCTTCAGTACTATACCAGACACATTTATAGTAGATTAGATAGAATCGAGCAGAGCCTCCTCTAGTTCGAAGCCAGGAACTAGAAAACTCTCATACACTTTGACAGGCAATCTTAGGCTTGCGAAGATTGCAAATTTACATTGCGTTAAAGGGAAATCTGACGGTGTCGCGACAAACTTTACACGATAAATATTGGTTCCCGGTCGATTTGCGTCGCCAAATGTTAATACGTTGGGCACCAAAAGGTTGTGAGAACAGTGAAATAAAAAAAGTGCGAGAAATATTTAGTTTTAGTGGATTTTCGCGTGTTTGAAACCCGGACGAAGCAATTTTGTCGTGTTTACAAAGGCAATCATGGGCTGATTTCCCCAGTTTCTGTCGCTGCCTCCCGGCTTTCTATAGGTGGCCTTGGAATCGAATGATTTTGACAGCTCTTGATCGCAGTGGCATATATAAGGGGGAATAAATGGGATTTCCTCCCCTCACTGTGGTCAGACATATTTTTTTTATATTTTTTATTTTTATAATAATTTACATAAATTTAGTTCTTTACTATTTAATGCAACACATTTCGTAAACAAAAATACCCAAAAGCCGGCCTCCCCAGAGATATATCAAAATGATCGTTTTTACAGTATTCGTCTTGTGCTATGTTACTATCTTGGCTAGGGATGTCAAAAACCGGACGGTTAGTCCGAAAACCGGTACTTTCAAAACGGTCAACCGGTTTTTTTCCTCCTCCCGGTTGCAATTCTATTACTTATCCCCTATGGAGCATTTAGTTTTCAAATTTCAGCCCTTTAATAATTGTCGAACACTCTTCTTTTTGCTATTATTCGTAAAACAATCGCTCCGTCAAGGCAGATATTGTTTATGTTTACACTGCGTTTCACATGTACCTTGGTTGTAAAACGTGAATGTGTATAGTATATCAATGCATTTCGCGTATCATCGTGTCGCTAAAAGATTTCGTATTCTGCAAGAGAAATTAGAATGGCCCCTGTTGCAAATGTTTGGATTTTTTTCAAAAACTAAAAAAATTATGAAATCATATCTGACAATTTTATTTGGTTGTCTTTTTCTGTTCAACATGTTTCTCTTTTAAATTAGCTGTCTTACTACATCATGTGCGTGCATTTTAAGTTGATTTTGCATACGATACGAACACCAGCAATACGAGTGTGTGTAAGCATTTTTTTAGTAAAATTCTAGGCTAATCAATGAAAAGACCCGGTTAACCGCAAAACCGGTACTTGGAGCCCGGTTAAAACCGGACGGTCTAACCGGCTGTGCAAAAAGACCGAAAAAACCGACAACCGGGTTATGGGCCGGTTTTTGACATCCCTAATCTTGGCTAGAATTTGGATAACTGCTAGCATATACTGGTCTTAACATTTTTAAATGATTTCTTGATACAAATGTTGGCTACACCCAGAAAAAAGATTACTTTTATTAAAGAAAAATTACATAGGACGTTTGAAATTTTTGCTATGATTTGGAACCGATGAAATAGCCTTTTTGGGACAATGATGGAAATATCATTGAAAATATCAAATGAAAATTCGATTATAACAATGAGATTGTTCATCGATTCTATGTAAAAATGTGATTGAATTTTATAAAAAAAAAATTTTTCTTTTTTTTTATTATTTTTATTGCGATTTAATTTTTTTTCAAATTTTTATATTTTTTTTATCCATAAAAAACCTCATGTCGAAACGTGGATTCGAACCCGGTCCGCCTGCGTGCCAGTCCGTTCACATTGCCATGAGACCAGATGTGGAATGTTGTCAACGTTTCTAAAATCGTAACTACTTGATACGCGGTGCAATACAAACTTATAATGTTTATACATAGAGGCTATGGAAAATAATCATAGTTCCCATGAATTTGATTTACTTCATTCTAAGTAATTTGGTGCATTAGTTGTATGTGGGCATGTTATAATTGCTACTGAAATCATAAATTCTATGAAAGTGTATTTGACCCAATGGCATTTTTAATTAATTATATTCAAACTTCATACGTTTAAAGAAATTTTCTGTTTACTAGAAGTAATGTAAAAATTTCATTGGTTTTAATACACGTTTTTTGCTGGGTGTACTTGAAAAATTCAGTTAATTTTACATTATAGCTAAAAGCAACGTTGTGGGATTTTGCCATTACAAAGAGTTCAACATACCTTAAGGTACATTATCTTCGGCTCTAGCGACAGCGACTCGGTCATTCCATATAAAAACTCGTTTTTAGAATGAGTGAAATATTAGTTTTTATATAGAACTAGCTGCATTATTTTGATACCCCATCTTCCTATTTTTTTTTTTCTTTGAATAATTTATAATTGGACGTTCAATTTTGCAATCATTTCACTGCACAATTTTGCAGACGCAAAGATTCAAAAAGGACATTTATAATACTTTTATAGATTGGATCGATGACCCGTCATAATTTCATGTCGTCTTCTTCTTCGCTGCCATTATCAACCCCCTCGGCCCTCTCATACAAGTTGCTCTTGTGATTCCTAAACCGTCGTCGCGTCCATCGCGAAATGGACTAATTCTCGTGCCATAATGAGATTTTTATTGCTTCGCTAAAGCAATTTGGGGGGAAATTAATGAGAGACAACGCTATGAAAGCGGAAACGTGTTGGATGACGCGACTAAAGAAGTTATGAAGGAGATTTAAAAGTTAGTTTGGTAAAGCCCTTTTTATATTTTTCAGGCGTTGTAATTAGTTAGTTACAATTGGCAACAAAAAAAAACTGTAGATATAATGGGTTCCACAAGTATCTTTAACTGTTGTCGGAACTTTTCGGAGGGCGATGATAATGGCAAGTGGATTGCAACAAAAACAAGAAATTATGTTGCAATAAGTTAATTGGAGTATTTATTTCGAAAAAGAGGATGAATATTGTATTTCTTCTTCTTTATGGCACGATAGCCCGACGTCGGGCCTTGGCCGCCTGGATTGAAGACCTACAATTGTCGCGGTCACGCGACCTTGTCCTCCAGTTCCGAAAGCCTAGCATCTGGTGGGCGTCCTCACATACAGAATGCTCCCATCGGGCTCTCGGTCGTCCACGCAATCTGGCTCCGTCCACTCGTTGCGCGTTCATCACCTTTTTGGGCATGCGATCGTCGTTCATCCTTTGTACATGTCCCGCCCATTGCAGTCGCTGCAATTTCACGATCTTCGACACCTGTAGCTCATCATACAGCTGATACAACTCAAGGTTGTACCGGATGCGCCATTCACCTCGTTCACGAACGGCCCCGAAGATTCTTCGGAGAACCTTTCGCTCGAATGTGTCCAACAGGTGTTCAGAGTTTTGGGTTAGGGTCCATGCCTCGCAGCCATAGCATAGCACAGGTCGGATTATGGTTTTATATACGTGGAGCTTCGTCTTCCTGTGCACCAGCTTCGAATTCATAATTTGGAGGACCGCAAAATAACACTTATTAGCTAGTTGTATCCGTCGCTTTATCTCATCTGTTTGGTTGGCGTCCTTTGACAAATTGCAACCCAGGTAAGTGAAGTTGTCTACATACTCTATATTGAGGTCCCCCACTGTGATGCTTGAATTTACTGGCGTTCTAGTTTTTGATTGCATCATGACCTTGGTTTTAGATTCGTTGATATGTAGTCCAACTTCTTTGGCGGCGTTATTGAGATTATGCAGGAGGATTTCTGCATCACCCAATCTTCTAGACATGATGTTGATGTCGACGGCGTAAGCTACTAGTTGAGTCGACTTAATGAGTAGCGTTTCGCTGCTGTCCAAATTCATGGCTCGAATTACATACTCCAGAGCCAGGTTGAAGAGCGTCGGCGCCAGCCCGTCGCCTTGCTTGAGTCCAGTACGAGTTTCAAATAGGTCAGTGAGTCTGTTCTGTACTCTGACCTGCGAGACGGTATTAGTCATGTCATCCTTATGAGTCGCAATAGCTTAGCTGGTATACCAAAATGCAGCAGAATGTTGTACAGTACACTTCGATCGATACTGTCGTATGCCTGCTTGAAGTCGACAAATATTTGGTATACGTCGATGTTATATTCCCAGCACTTCTGGAGTAAAAGCTTCGCTGTAAAAAGCTGATCTGTCGTCGAACGACCAGGTCTAAAGCCGCCTTGGTACTCGCCAATGATTTCTTCTGCGTACGGATTAATTCTATTTTCTAGAATTTTAGATAAAATCTTATAAGTCGTACAAACTAATGAGATGCCTCTGTAGTTCTCACATTTTAACTTGTCCCCTTTTTTGTGGATTGGGCAAATTATACTTTTGCGCCAATCTTCCGGGATTATTTCGTCGTTCCATATTTTAACAATAAGTGTGTGTATAGCCGTAACAAGGCTCTCCCCACCATGCTTTAGCAGTTCAGCTGGAATCTCGTCAGCGCCCGGGGCTTTATTATGTTTCAGTGATTGCATGACGATATCAACTTCTTCTATTGTTGGGGGTTGAATGGGAGGGCCTGTTTCAGCCGTCAGCTCCAGCGCTTCTTGTGTGGGGTTGTTCGGTTGAACATTAAGAAGCTCTTCAAAATGTGAGGCCCAGCGTTTATCAACGCTATCGGTGTCGCTAATTATATTGCCATCCTTATCCTTACAGAGGTAGGTCCTGGGTTGGTATCCACTTTTAATTGAATTAATTAGCTTGTACGCTTGTCTACTGTTCCTACTAGCTAGTCTTTGGTTTATTTTCATCAACTGCTCGTCAAGATGCTTACGTTTCTTACGTCTAATTAACCTATTCGAAGCTCGTCATAATTTGTTTTTTTGGCTCTAGTTGCGCGTTCGGTCCATTGGCGATATCCCTCGTTTTTCGCATCTACCGCATTTTGACATTCCTCGTCAAACCAATCATTTCGGGCTCGCCGGGCTTTGTATCCCACAACCTCCTCTGCGACCCCTTTGATGGTGTCTTTGAGTGTATCCCAAATCTCAAGGGCGCCTTTGTTGCTGATGTTATTTAGCAAGGGCGTCAGCTTCCCCTCAAGGGCAGTCGTATAAGTGACCACCGTGGCATCATCCAACAATTTGTCAACCGCAAAAATTTTTGCCGGGTTGAATCTCGAATGATGCACCGAAGAAATTCTGCACCTATAAGTCGCCTTCACCATATAGTGGTCAGAGTCAATATTTGCTCCACGGTAGGACCGAACATCCATCATGCTCGATGCCCATCTCTTGCAGATAAGGACGTGGTCAATTTGGTTGACGGTATGTTGATCTGGAGATCTCCAGGTCTGTCTGTGAATACGACGATGCGGAAAACACGTTGAGCTAATGACCATGTTTCTGCTGGTCGCGAAGTCTATTAGTCGTTGGCCGTTGTCGTTACATTCTTCATGGAGGCTGTAACCTCCAGTAATCCCCCTATGCCAACTTTCGTTTCCGACTTTGGCGTTGAAGTCCCCCAGCAGCAATTTGACATCGTTTGATTGAAGTGAGTCGAAGAGATTTTCTAGGCGGTTGTAGAACTCGTCTTTGGCCGCGTCTTCACTGACTTCGGTGGGGGCATGCGCGTTTATTAGCCAGAGATTGAAGAACCGAGTTTTAATGCGAATCGCACACAGCCGCTCGTTTATGGGTTTGAAGTCGATAACATGCGGCTTAAGTTGATTGTTTACAATGAACGCCACTCCAAACTCCCTGTGGCCCGAAGGTTTTCCACTTGTGAAAATTGTGTACGAGTTTCGGTCATCTATCTCGCTACTAAGCCATTTTGTTTCCTGGAGTGCAACTATGCTCAGCTTATATTTTTCAACCTGATCCAAGAGGGCCCTTAAGGCCCCTGCCCTATTCAGGGAGCGTACATTCCAGGTTCCGAAAGAGTAATCCGTTGTTCGCTTGCGAGGTCGTCGTTGAGTTGTATCCGTCCAATCCGAGGCTTTCGTTTCAGGTTTCTTGACGTCGAAATTTTTTTACAAGGATGAGTTGTCGGCCCATCGCTTAACCATGATAGTATTCGTAAACGAAAGAGGTCCATCATGGAGGGGCCTCGGAGGTGCTGCTTCGGTGATTGACTATTCGGTTTTTGTCACCCTATTACGTTTAGTAACCTGAGACGCTGAAGTTGTTAATACAGCACTCAGGCGCAGCGGTTGCTCGGATAATGCGGGGAAGTAACGCCCCGTAGAGAAACATAGGAATTGGCCGGAGCCGTTCACCCTATGAAGCTCCTCCTGCATAGCTAAGGGTCCGCAGTTATGCCACAACTGAAGAGGATATAGGAATCGGCAGAGCCTTTCAACCTTTAGCCTCCCTCCTACGGAAGGTGCTGCTTCGGTGATTGACTGTTCGGTTTTTGTCACCCTATTACGTTTAGTAACCTGAGACGCTGAAGTTGTTAATACAGCACTCAGGCGCAGCGGTTACTCGGATAATGCGGGAAAGTAACGCCCCGTAGAGAAACATAGGAATTGGCTGGAGCCGTTCACCCTATGAAGCTCCTCCTGCATAGCTAAGGGTCCGCAGTTATGCCACAACTGAAGAGGATATAGGAATCGGCAGAGCCTTTCAACCTTTATCCTCCCCCCTACGGAAGGTGCTGCTTCGGTGATTGACTGTTCGGTTTTTGTCACCCTATTACGTTTAGTAACCTGAGACGCTGAAGTTGTTAATACAGCACTCAGGCGCAGCGGTTACTCGGATAATGCGGGAAAGTAACGCCCCGTAGAGAAACATAGGAATTGGCCGGAGCCGCTCACCCTATGAAGCTCCTCCTGCATAGCTAAGGGTCCGCAGTTACGCCACAACTGAAAAGGATATAGGAATCGGCCGGAGCCTTTCAACCTTTATCCTCCCCCTTACGGGGTATTTAAGGAAACATTTTTAGTTGTGTTTGGTTTTCTAGTTTTTTTTCTAGAGGAGTTTCACCATTAAATTGTGAAATGTAAGTTTTGCAAGCTTTTTCTTATGTAGGGATACTAGTAGATTTGCATACGATAATAATAAAAAACTTCCTGGATATATCCATTGTCTCTACGATGGAATTCAATATCACGCATTTCTTTACCAGGAAACTGCAAATCAAGAGCTAGGTAAATATGGTCGAACATAATGATCTTGTATCGGATTAAGTATTAGTCTTATGAGAATAAGAAGAAAGTATGTCGAGTGTCTCATATTTAATTGTTTGACTTGATCTTCACTGATTCTGCGGTGACCTGCTATTGCATATTAAAATAAAATTAACTAAAACTTATCGCATGTAGGACTAGACATGATTTTATATAAATGCAAGAGAAGCACACAAACAGTATTCGTACAAATTTTACGCCTTCGTTGTTATCTCTCTCTCTACTATACTCCTATAACAAACTGACAAATCTAAGCCTCAATGACGTCAATTTTTCATTACAACCCCTAGTAAGTATAAAGCTGTTCAATCTTTCATTATTAGTTGGGGTAAAACTTCCACAAATGAGCGATGCACTCAAGTGCTTTTCCATTGAAGGAAAATATATTTTATCGATATTAATATTTGAAGTTGGACCGAACATACATGCACACACTCCATCTCCATAGAGGACTGTATGAGTGCATATCATAGTAAAACAGAACATAATAAAACTTAACCAAACTTCATCAAGTCGATATCATTTTATGGGAGTTTTCAACAATATGCCATGCACTATGTAATGTAACTTACTCATAATGCGAGTATGTATGTACAATGAAAGGAGGAAGTAGGGTAACTATAGGCGACTGACTGTCATCCTGTGATCCATTCGATGCGTGTCTGAACGACATAATATGCAGTTTGTTCAATAATAATAGATGGTTAAAGTTTCAACGAGAACGATGTACTATGTAGATATTTATGGACGAGCGAAATTTATTACTATTTTTTACATTATATTGATTTTAGTAAATTGCGACATTAATGTCTCTGAATTGTTCCTCAGAGATTCACACATGAGGATATTTATGAGGCATTTAAATATATTGCCCCTATCGCCTCTATACATATATGATGAAGGGTCATAATGGAGAGACAAATATTCGTCATGAACATGATGCATGGGGATGATTTGGGGATACGAGATGAATTATTTTATACGCTCTTTAGAAAAGTGGAAAAAATTGCTTTTATATGAATTAAGGGAATGAAAACGAACAAATCCCTAAATCATAATAAACAGTGCGACATCATTGGACAGAAGTAGAAAAAAACGAGACCGAGGCTAATTTCGGGCGCGCCCGAAATTTGGATACCCTTCGCTACCCTCGGTCTAAAAGTTTTTTCGGGCGTACCTATGACTAGTGTTCAGTCCTCCCCGCTTCCATGCTTTTGAATTTTCTCATAAGTGCCGTGGCGAAGATTTATTGGGCGAAGCGGGACGTGGGTTTCTTATAAGAACCAAAAAGAGGAGGAAGGAGGTTGTAGGGCAGCCCTATGGCCTTCCCATCAATTTGTACGTATGTTTGTGGCATCAATTAAAACTCATTTGGTTCAGATTGGTGGAGAAATCAAAAAGGTTTTCTTCGAAGAACCTAATTTGGGGGTTGGGTTTATATGCCAGCCCCATGACCCCATGGTCCGATATAATTCATTTTTGCATATGTTTTGTACCATCACTAAAAATACATTTCCATGAGGCTTAGTTAAAATTTGTGTCCAAATAAAAAAGTATTTTTTAGAAGAACCTAATTTTGGGGGTCAAGTTTGTATGGCAGCCCCACGACCCCATAGTCCTATTTCACGTTTGTTATGTGGTATCGATAGAAATATAATTTTCTGAGGTTTGATTGAAATTGGTGTGCAAATAAAAACGTTTTTCTTAGAAAAATTTGATTTGGGGGACTAGGTTTGTATGGTAGCCCCATGACCACATGGTCCGACTCCATCTATTTATACATATGTTTTGTGTCATCAATAGAAACACATTTGTGTGAAGTTTGGTTGAAATTGGTGTATAAATAAAAAAAAATTCTTAGAAGAACTTAATTTGGGGAGCTAGGTTTCTATGGCAGCCCCATGACGCCATGGTCCGATTTGGTCCATTTTTACATATGTTTTGTGGTATTACTAGAAACACATTTGTGCGAAATTTGATTGAAATCGATGAGAAAATTAAAAAGTTTTTGTTAGAAGAACATAATTTGGGGGACTAGATGTGTATGGCAGCCCCACGACCCCATTGTCCGATTTGGTAGATTTTTACATATATTAGGTGTTACCAATTAAAACACATTTGTGTGAAATTTAATTGAAATTGGTGCATAAATAAAGAAGTTTTTCTAAGAAGAACCTAAATTTGGGGGGTAGGTTCGTATGGCAGCCCCACGACCCCCTTGTCGGATTTTAGCGATTCAAACATACAAACTGCCTGCAACAAAAAGAAGCATGTGTGCAAAATTTCAGCTCCATAGCTTTTAAACTGGCCGAGCAAAACGCGTCGCAACAGACAGACAGACGGACAGACGGACAGACGGACATCGTCCAATCGACTCAGCTCGTCACGCTGATCATATATATACATATTTTATATGGTCGGAGATGCTTCCTTCAATGCGTTACAAACTTCATGACAAAGTTAATATACCCTTTACGCTTAATAAGCGAAGGGTATAATAAGATTATCTTCCTATACAGGGTGTCCGGAAACTGCCACATAAACGCACCGGATTGTGATTCCTCATGTGATTTCCAGCAAAAAAGTTGTACAGAACATACCCCCTCAGCTTAACCCTTTAGCTGCCACCGGCATTTAGATTTTTTTTAAAATCATTTTCTTGCACGACTTAAACCCTAATATCTCCAAAGCTAGACTAGCTAGAATAGTGAAGTAAAATTATTATGACAGCCAACAAGTAAAATAAAACTAGCCGCACTAAAATAGGATAAGAGATTTGGTTTTTCCAGAGCTTCAAAGTCAAATTTGCTTGATTTGACCCAAAAACACTCTTTTTTTCCATCTCAATTTTCTCCAACTTGTGCCAAGTTGAGGTGCTTGTACGATTTTTTTTTAAATTGGCGCATAGTCTTACGATCATATCTTTCTTACATCATTTTAATCTAGCTTCATTACTTCTAACAGTTTTTATACGTTAAGTGTAGAAAACTTGGGTTAATTTTAGCTCGAATTCAATACAATTCAATTCACACTGCCCCTAAAGATCTGCAATTGGTATAAAATCTATTCAAAGTATGTCGAAATCGAGAAAAACTTAACCCTAGTTTTCTGCACTTAAGGTACCAAAACTGTTAGAAATAATGGAGCTAGAATAAAATGATGTAAGAAAGATATGATCGCAAGACTATGCGCCAATTTTTAGAAGAATCGTACAAGCACCTCACTTTGACAGAAGTTGGAGAAAATTGAGATAGAAAAAAAGATTGTTTTTGGGTCAAATCACGCAAATTTGACTTTGAAGCTCTGTAAAAACCAAACCTCTTACTCGATTTGAGTGTGGTTAATTTTATTTTACAGGTAAATTTGTTGGCTGTAATAATCATTTTACTTCACTATTCTAGCTGGTCTAGCTTTGGAGATATTAGGCTTTAAGCCTTGCAAGAAAATGATTTTTTCAAAAATCTTTAAATGCCTGTGGCAGCTAAAGCGTTAAGCTGAGGTGGTATGTTCTGTACAACTTTTTTTGCTGGAAATCAACTGAGGAATCATAATCCGGTGCGTTTATGCGGCAGTTTCCGGACACCCTGTACAGCGCGGTATTTTCATTAGCACTACTATTGATCTCTCTAAGGGCAAAGTGACAATTTATTAGATAATGGTTATTTCACTTTTTTTTGGGAAGTCGCACTTTTTATAATTTAAGGATTCATTCGTTTTCATTCCCTTAATACATATAAAATCATTTTTTTTACTTTGGTTTTGAATTTTACTTTAAACAATAATTACAATCATCAAATATGAAAAATATTTTTTTTTTATTTTAGGTACACTAAAAAAGGCACATTCATCGTTTAGGCATTGTCAAAAATTTCAGAAACAGCTATTCGCTATAATGAAAAGACAAACCTTTAGTTAAAAATAGCTGTGAGAAGGTAAATCTAACTGATTATTATAATCGTAAGCATTTTTGTTAATGGTAAATTAGTGCTTCTGAGAAACAGACATTCGTTAATTCACTAATAGTGCCTTGAGCAGAAATCAAAGTTACAATGGCATAAACATGAATGTGGCAAATTCACCTTTTTGGTATTATAGAATATAGAGTTCATTCAGCTTGCACATTCACGTATAAATAATTAGTTATATAATGGTTTTAACCTGATTATCAATTTTCTTGCCATTGAAAAATATTGCAACCTTGAATTTTCAGTTGACATATTCAGGTGAAAAATCGAAAAATGGCAAATTCATTGTTTTGGCATTGCACTGACGATATCTTGACATTTAAAAGCTTTTATATTTAGCTTTTCTTCGGTTTAATTTTGCATACCGCGCCACTGCCCATGATGCAGGAATACTGTAAGAGCAACTAACACTGGTCTTGCTGGCCAAATCAGAGGTAAGTTTCAAGGTACCATATCAACTTGATCAAAAATATTCACATTCACATAGGGAAACCAATTTTACCCTATGACCAAAATATTATATCATTTCGTTTTTAATTGGCTTAATTTACTGTTGAAGGTTATTTAAAAATATCAAAGCAAATATTCAGACTCATTCCCACGACTATAATTCCGTTATCAACTAAAAAGAGGCCATTGACGGGTAATGTTATCATGACACCAGAATTCATCGAACGGACGAATTGAAGTAAGTTATTCCAGGATGGATAGTCTTAGCGAGTATTTTCGCTTAACCGTCGCTTTCATAGTTCTACCCGGGTGGATATTTCAGTTTTCATTTGTTAATAACTCAGCGAATTTTCACTAGCCTAGTGCTGACATCGATAGTGAAATGTTTGTCCGCTGCGATTTTTTCAGTGAAATGTATTCTTTCTGTCGTGGAATATGTGGGGAATTCCATAAGCTATACAATCCGAAAACAGTTCCTTAATTTTTCTCGGCGTTTTTATGTATGTATTTTCTCCGATTCCCCGGTTATTTCATCGTGAAATGTCAAATGACCAAGGAATCGAAAAATAATAGATAAAATGGACGAGGAAAATTATGGAACCAGTCTCGTATTGTAGCTTATGGACTTTTATTGATAAAACCGCAGCGCGAAGAATTTCACTCTCGATCTTAATTCAGCCCTTAAAAATGAAAATGCCTCCGACTCAGTTATTAATTTTTATAGTTAATTGGAATAATAAGAAAAAAGTTAACATGTCTTCATGTTTGAATTTTGTGGATTTTCATTTGTCGATATATGAGAATTTCTACCCCAATTCCTGACTTTTTATGACACATTTCGCATAATCAACTCTCACTTAGAGTAGGTACTAACAACGACAGTTCACGTGAAATCTATGCGAATACTGTCAAAATTTTGATGATCGTGAAATCGAATTCGCTTGGTG
Organism: Microchrysa polita; assembly: GCA_949715475.1. Classification (NCBI taxonomy): domain Eukaryota; kingdom Metazoa; phylum Arthropoda; class Insecta; order Diptera; family Stratiomyidae; genus Microchrysa; species Microchrysa polita. The sequence goes on along the minus strand of OX454415.1, from coordinate 122,414,325 downwards.
CTACTCACTTCACACGAAAGTCTGCACACCGGTTTTTGGCATGTCGCCAGCGAAAACAATGCAGTTGCACTTCATTTCACAGTCAAAAGGTGTAATGGACAATCTCACAAAAACCACTGTGTTGTAAAAGTTTCCGCCAAAGAAAAAGTCATCAGCCGCAAAAAGGATTGATATAAATACATTCCCGCCAAAATACTCGCATCTTGTCTCAATAATGGTGGTGGAGCAAATTTTTTTCAACGCTTATTGGCGGGGAGCTGAACGAGGGTACTATTTGCTGCTATGTTCTTTTCTTGATAATTTTGAAGCTTCCAGTCTTATAGAAAATAAAAATGCGTTTTAGAACCTTATTTAGCTTTCCTTCGTATGGAACTCGTTTTTTTTCTATACGATAAAAGTTCTTTCATAAATTTCTTAACGTTGATTTTATTTTATTAATAGCCTTATTCAAGATCCCCGCCAAATAGCGTTGAAAAAAATTTGCTCCACCACCATTATTGAGACAAGATGCGAGTATTTTGGCGGGAATGTATTTATATCAATCCTTTTTGCGGCTGATGACTTTTTCTTTGGCGGACACCTTTTACAACACAGTTGTTTTTGTGAGATATCATATCTTTTTGCAGTTTTCGATTTACAAAATTCGTAAATATATTATGAAGACGATATTCATTGCCCTATTGTCACGAATTTGTTTGAGAACAATAATTATAAGAATGATAACCCCCTTGCTAACCTTCGTCTCCTTGGTCTCCTTGGTAACCTTGCTCTAACCATAGTAACCATAGTACACTTGACTACTTTGGTGATCTTGCAAACCCTTAGTAACCTTGGTAACCCCGATGGCCTTGGTAGCCCTAGTAACCTCGCTAACCTTGGTATCTTTATACATAACATTAAACTTAATGATAACCCTAACTTTGACCATAACCCTGGCCTATACCTAAACCTCAAACTCAGACTCAACCTTAACCCAAACACTATCCTTACATTTAACCCTAATAATAACGTTAACTGCGATGTAACAATAACTTTAACCCTATCCGTTACCCTAAACTTGATTTTGACTTTAACACCTTAGCCCTATATTGAGTCTAAACCTTTACTTCATCTCTATCACATTCATCCTAATCTTAAATCTTAATTTTTAATGTAACCATTAAGCCTCACTGGGTACTCAATATGTGATTCAAATAACATCCATATTTCCTAAGCTCCACATTGCGCCTAAGACACATAGAGAAAGACATGTACATGTGAAAATATCCTTTTATCCCTCATCAAAGGTCCCGAAAACCTGTTGAGTCCTGACGAGCATTGCTTTTACAACAATAAAGTGGTTTCATGACCAAGAATCAGGGATAGCTATGAAATTCACTATATAACTAACAGTACCTTTTTGCCTATACCACAACAGGATCAAACCGGGTGGAATTACAAGAATAAATCTACATGCCAAATTTTGTTCAAATTAACTCATCAGAATTCCTTGAAAAATCGATTTTCCATATGCCATCATCACGTAACTCTGGTTTGAACACAACAGAATACACCGTCTTGACAAAACCGATTTGGTGTCCCAGCGCCATATTTAAGCTTCCGCCAAACCAGCGCAGAACGGTAGCGGTACGTGTCAGAATGTATGAAATAGTTTCCGCCGCGGTACACCACGGAGTACTTGTCAATTCTTGTGGTGTGTGTGTTGTGTGTACCGCGTACCGCTACCGCGCTGATTTGGTGGAAGCTTTAGGATCATCGGGATGAATGAAACAGTGCGTATGCTCATCCAATATTAAACTAATATGTACGTACTCGTATATATGAGACGAACCAAAACAGGAACTTTGACCCGCCCCCTCTCTTGCAGACGATCTAAAACTGAAAATTTTAGATACAAAAGATTGTTCGGTCCTACCAATTATACTATACTATACGATTCTTTTCTAGGCTTTTTTCGGGCCTATCCCCGACTTTTGCAAAATGCTTCCTTTAAAACATATAAAAAGATTTAAGCGAGAAACTCTATGTATTTTTTCACATTTTCCGCTGTATCTTTTTTTCTACTTCACGGATCGGAGGAAACGATAGCCTATGCACACCTTCACGACAGACTCTATCAATGGGAAAAGAGACCAAATCCCGAGATGCCCTCTGCAAGGCTGTAGCCCTGTCAATGAACGACAAGAACAACGAGAACAACGAGAACGACGAGAACAAGATTTTTGAAAAAATGCGATTTTCAAACTCTTATATCTCCGGTGTTTCTTATCGTATCATCTTGAAATTTTCTACACTTCGTAAGACGGCGCGAGCGACAACGCTTACCGAATTTGAAGACTCAGGACCAACCAGGGTCCGAGCTACAGAGGTCCGAAAACCCGTACTTGTTCCGTCGTGTAAACATAGTCTTAGTCGCTTCTCACTTTTTATTTGTTCAAATTTCTTCGTTTTTCTTTGGCGTGCGGGACGCTCCCGCGTCCCTAGATCAATTAGGCTAGGAATTACGAATGTACATTTATCTTAAATTTAGTGAATAAAAGGCGAATTTTTCACGTTAGACATAAATGCAAGTTTTTCGCTCAGTGAACATAATGTAATACTTTTATTTATATTCAAATTAAATCTGAAAACTTGTTTAAGCCACAAAAATTACTGAAGTGTCGAAATTGCAGATTTTTATGCATGGGTAATTCAATAGTGACATTTTTAGTCCAGTACAATTGGTTCAAAATAGCCCCAAACCTAAACATCCAAAAATAAAAGGAATTTCTGCTGCCAAGTTGTTGAATACACTGCCTAATATACGCAGTAAAAAGTAACACTAATTTGCGCCATAGGTTAAGGGGGGAGGGGGTGGCAAAGGGGTGAAAACTCAGTTTCTTGCAAATATCTGGAAAACTATGAGTCTGACCTTAAAATGTGCTGAGGACAAAACAAACTACATAAAATTACCTTTGTAATGACATGTAACACTTTAGACGTTTTCCCAGAAAATTATACCCTAGACCCAAAAGTATTATAGTGAATTAAAATTTTTTGAGTTTTACATTTCGCACTGTAACTCTTGATAGAATATACCTACCGTCATAAGATCTTGTCCCTATATTGATAACAGAATTTGTTTGATTTGTACCAAAAACTGGAGTGTTCCGACCATTGGCGCCCCCCTCACTCCTCCTTACATTTTTAAAAAAAGCATGCATGTAGCTTCTCTTCAAATTGAGCCAGTATCAAATTTGGTGGGGTGCCTAGTCTAAGCTCCATTATGCTTCCCACCAAAAATTATTACCATGCGATCAAAACTAAGGGTACCCCCCATACAAAGTGACCCATATTTCTAACAAATTTCACATTTTTTCACTTCTAAATTCTAACTAAAATAGAAAAAATAAATTAATCTCTTAGAACGTCCCTATAACAGTTAACTTTAGTCTTCTGAATGTATATCCAAAAGTTTGTACCAGAGCGTGGCTTACAAGTACGAAAAACCGGGTTGATACACTGTATCGATAAATTAAAATTATTTGCTATAATATTTCAACAAAATTGTTTTGGAAGCATATTTCCTTTACAAATTGTGTTAAATGTTGCTAACCAGGTAGACATTTTTTATTGAAATAGAAGGTTAAGTGCGTTGTAACTACGGCGAATCATTTTGATTTCCTTGATATCGAAATGTGGTGATTTTGACTCTAAATGAAAATATTTCAAATTTATTCCTTCTGAACTGTTCTTGTGGCAGAACAAATTCACGTCTCTTAAATCATGAACTTGAAAGCTAAACATCGTCATGTCATACACTTCGCAGGGGCTATCAAAATCAATTAATAGGTAGAACCCCGTTCGGACAAGGTCAGCTTGATATGTATTCATTTTATCACCCGAGAAGTTTGTAACCCAAGTACCATTTTCTTTAAGCATTAATTATTTATTTGCTTAAAATATCCAGTGGTCCCAGTCCGACAATATTGTCTGAAATGCAGTCGCATTGCTTGTTAAGCGGTCCCGCCAACGACGAACGTGGCCCGAAACAAATGTGTTCATAATGAATGGTATGAGGTATGCAAGGCCAGATCTTTTAGCAATTTTATTGTGATCCTGCAAGGACGGACTCCAACATATATATGTTACATATTCACTTATTTTTCCCATCCATGAAAGATTTCGCGTAAATTATTAACACCTTGCGTGCCGTGTGTCACCGGTGAACACACTAAACTCGATTTCTCACAGGCCAATCTATCACCGGTGAACACCACACAATTATTCCTCCCAGGCCAAAAATTTTTTCCGGGTTTTCGGCGGATTTTAATGGAAGTTCTTTTAGGTGTTTACTGATGATACAATGGCGTAGTTCTAACTCAAATTCAACGTGTGTTCATAGGTGACACATTGGCCTGTGGGAAATCACCTGTTTTACAACAAATGAATTTTATGTCACTGGTGACACACAATATACAGGGTGTCCGGAAACTGCCGCATAAACGCACCGGATTGTGACTTCTCATGGGATTTCCAGCAAAAAAGTGCCACAGGCATTTGGAAATTGTTCAAAAAATAATTTTCTTCTACGACTTAAAGCTCAATATCTCCAAAGGTAGACCAGCTAGAATAGCCAACAAATTTACGTAAAAGATAAAACTAACCATACTAAAATTGGATAAGAGGTTGTAACGATCCACTCGAGAGAGTTGCATTTCTTTTGTTAGTGTGTCATCTTGTCGATACACTAACTAAGAATTGATGCGACCCGATTAAATACAAGTGCATTTGATTGTATGCAAAACTTGCTTGATCGGTGTCGTCATCAAACAACTCTCCCGAGTGGCCGGTTTTCATCCATCGTGTCGTAGGGGAGGTGGAATCGTGTCATGGCAGGTGGTACATCGCGAAAAACTCGGGAGTCGAGTTCGGGACCTTGCCATGTGGGCACTGCGCGGCGCGGTTAATTTAATAATTTCGTTAAGTTTTTTGTTGATTTTTTTTTTGCCGGTTTTGTGAAGAGTGGGGTGTACTAGCAGTGCCGCGAATAACTAGTGGTGAATGAAAAAAAAATACAAACAAGAAATCAATATAAAAAGCCACAGTGCAGTGTGCCAAAAGTGAGGTTATGCCGCCACGAGGTGCTTGAGCGAAGCAGCTCCGTTGCCCCTATGCCACCGCCGCCCGATGGAGTGCTTGGTTGCGGTTAAGTACCCCACTTATTTTTGAGATGTCCCACAATTAAGTGTTTGTGATTTTTCCGGTCCCCGTTCCATGGATGTATTTAAATTTTTCAGGGAGGCCCCCCATTTTGAATTTTTCTTGGCCATGGGGGCATCAAGGTCGGGAATAGTTTTTTTGAGTTGCGGGTGCAGACGGCCAGGGTCCAACGCCATCGGGGCCCTGGAGCACAAAAAAGAATGGCATTTGAACTGGCCGACGCCGTTCAGCTTAAAATTCCCCATTTTTTCCCCTGTGTTTGTCTTACCGTAGGCATGTGATTCCCTTTTAATATGTAGTGGACCCGAGGCTACGAGCGGCACAAACCCCGCCCATTTGCCGAGCCTGAGCTACATCAATCACATGCCGCTGCTTAGCTCGTAGAGAAGCTCATTATCCTTCTTTTTCGTGTTTGAGTTTGCCTTGCCTGTACGGCCTTAGGAGCTTTGTCCTCGTTGGCACATGGTGCCGGTCCATTCCGTTACAAGGTTTGGTTTTTACACAGCTTCAAAGTCTAATTTGTGCTCAATTTTCTGCAACTTCGGCCAAGGAGAGGTGCTTGTACGATTCTTTTAAAAATTGGCGATCATATCTTTCATACATTTGATTTCTTTCATTTGATTCTAGCTCCATCATTCCAGTCTTAATACCTTAAGTGCAGATAACTAGGATTAATTTCGGCTCGATTTCGACATATTTTGAATAGATTTTACTTAATTGCAGATCTTTAGGGGCAGTCTGAATTGAATTGTATTGAATTCGAGCTAAAATCCCTAACCCTAGTTTTCCACACTTAACGTATAAAAACTGTTAGAAATAATGGAGCTAAAATAAAATGATGTAAGAACGATATGATTGTAAGACTATGCGTCAATTTTTAAAAGAATCGGACAAACAGCTCTCTTTTCCTTTTTCTAGTATTTTTGATCCTTAAAACAGAAATCATTCGTCTTTCTAGTTAAAATATGAAGTAAAACTCATTAAAAACACAGCAAAAAGCAAAAAAACAATGTATTAAATTATTAACCATAATATCGTGTGTCACCAGTGACAAAAATTTAATTTTTTTTCTTCTTTCAAACGATTTTAGATATTATTGACTTCAATTATAATTAATTGAAGTAGGCAGTAATTATAAATTGCATACAAAACGTCAATCTACAGTTCTATTAGGAAAAAAGAACTATAGAGTGCTTTTTAGAGTTTAAATCGAAGTAAGAACGGCGAGATTACGTTTTCCAATTTTACTCCTATTTTAATCAAGTTTGTGAACCCTTCGTCGATTCAGACCTAGAGGCTTATTAAAGTACAATTTATTGCAAATTTTATTTAGCTATTCAAAAACTAAAAATAAAAATATTTTTTTGAGTAAAGTGTAAATTAAAAAGAAGACTGCAAATGTGTCACCGGTGACACAATGACCTGTGCACGATGTCTTTCTCTGTGTTCACCGGTGACACATGGCCTGCGGTGAATCATTTGTGTGTGTTCACTGGTGACACAATGGCAGCCAAGCACATTCAAATTTTTTTCCGAAGAATTTTTCTATTGCACCTAACTATGACTGCTTTTTACGAATACCAAATAGAATAAATTCGTGCAAAACTATACATTCCCTACCGTAGGTTATGATCGCAATTAGCATTGCACCAACCATAATGTACACTCATCATAATTGACCTATAATAGCCATAACATTGCACCTGATTTTTAATGTTTTAAGTCCAATTTTCAAGTGATGTCTGAAAGCACGACATCTACTACAAATCGTAAATAGCCCAAAGTCACGCAAACATTGAAATTAAGTATGTATAGAAATAATCTCGATGTGTTTAGCAAGAATACTATGATAAATTAATTACCGCATCAGGATGCTCATCAAAAGTGTAAATGTTTTTTAACTTAACTTGCATTTTTTTGTTTTTTTTTTTAGTAAAGTCGTTTTTTTACTTTTCAAAATTATACCGGGCGCCGTGTAATTTAACTGTCGCTGTAATCAGGGTCAAAAAGCAAGTCTACTATCCTTTCGCTCAACATGAATTCAGTATACCAATTTTTGTCGATATGACATCGTCAGACAGTTGGCTTTCTTAAAAAGATAACTCTTTGGTCATTACGGCTAATATCCAGCAACGACAACCACTTAGTAACAGAATGGTCATAGTTTAAGCACATTATGGCAGCTATATCAATCGCAATCCTTCGAGCTTATACGGAAAGGAATAATTCAAACCGCAGCTGAAAACTAAAAGTTTGCGCATGCAGCGTCCCAATTTCAACACTATAACGGCTCTATTCTCTATACTAAATCCTATCCCAAGGAATCACAAATATGGCTTTCGTTTTTTAGCGGCATGTAGTCTGATAGATGTTGCCCCAACCTAAATTTGTTACACGCGACAAGAAGCAAGAACCGACTAGAAGTGTAGTGGGCTGGGTCATGGAAGCACTATGTTGGCTCCAGGTTTTGAATGTAATGCTTTCTCTTGTCCTATACAATACGTACTACATCCATTTTTGTGAACATTTATTGTACAATGAGGTGATACCAAGAATATGCCGCAATTTTCCATGTTGAACAAAGTGGCAGTGTTGTTGAGTCCTCGCACTACAAACCAATGGGAACGACTTTGTTAACCCTATAAGAGGATGCGTTGTGAGAAATTTCAATTTTACATACGCTACGCTTATCATATTTAATTGAAAGGTTCAAGTGATTTCTAGTTAATTATGCGCTTCATGGGGTTTCTTTTAATATTTACGTAAATTAAAATTTTATTTTTATACTGTCTTACTTAGGATAATTTCACTCCTCTTAAGTCGGCTTAAGTTAACCTCAAAGGTAAAGAAGACTCGATTTCGTTCGTACGAGTTTACTTTCTTTTATTACATTTCAATAAATTGTTTTAAATTAATACTCACGGCCTTCTATGCACAAACTATACTTTTGCCCTTAACGAACTAAGCAGGATTCATCGTCGTCGTCGATACAACTGCACACACACAATATTCTACCAAAGAAAAGACAAAATGGCGACAGCATACACTATAGACGGCGCCAACAAGCCGCGACATACAATGTTGATGTGGCGCCCAAAAAGGCATTTCGAAATGTTACCCTACCACGCTGCCGACGTTTTAGTGCTAGCGAGAGAGATAGAGACTAGAGCACTTTGGAGGGCTGAAAAATATTTTGCCGGCCGGGTATGGTTCTGGTATGAAGTTGGCGGCGTTGAGCGACTCTAGGATTCTAGCCATATAGTTAGTCAGCAACTGACAACTAGTGGAAGGGGTCAATAACACCCCGCCCGCCACGGCTCTCGCTATTTCAGTGATTTTGAATTGAGGCATTGTACATGATGGGATGCCCATGAAATGTAGCGCACAAAAATACCGACAAGCGGTGGGTTTGGAGACGACGAAGACTTTCTGACGTCGTTCTAGCATTCAACCGGGCCCCGGCTAGGCCATTTGCCGGCGGCATCCAAACATCAATGGGAGGGATGGGTGATGCGATGAATGGCTCGAATGGTGGTATGGTATGCCAGTTCTTGTGGGTGGAAGTATGGTAAAACGGATTTCTTGTTGAGGCATTATGAAAATCACATTTGGTGAATTCGTCGTATGGAACTATAACTCGGAGATAGTCCAATTTCTGAGCTGCAAAATAAAAGTGCTTGTTGCTAGGCCAGGAGGAAATAATAGAATACGAGCAAGTACGGCAGTAATCCTTCCCCAAATGCTCATAATCTGTGTATCAAAATTCGTTAGGACGTTAAGTGCAAGTTTGATTACCGAAGACGGTCACTAAATGATGACATTTACGAGTTGAACGAGAACTTGCTGCTCAGCGCGACACTCAAAATCAGACGAGGAGACATGTTTTTAGTTTTCACCGCATGGAGAGCAAAAGTAATGGTCGGAGGTCATTGAAAAGTTTTCAAGTTATTTGCCCCATAACAAATAAAGCCATTAACAATGAATGCTTGCTCTGGCCAACAGCACAACACGAAAACTCATTCGAAATATATCGTCGTCATAGGTTTTATTATGTGCTAATAAGGGAGTTAGGGGATGAAAATCCAAATCTTTTCAGGATTTGTTCAATTTGACTTTAGAATGTTAAGTTAAAATTTGACTCCATTGAGCGAGTAAGATGCATCAAGCTGCCTATGGACTTACGGCTTGTAGCAAGTGCTTGCTCAATGTAATCTACGATAAGGTGACCAGGCTCCTGAAAGCCCAATGCTGTACACATACTAAGGGAATTCGGTTTTCAGGCAAATCCTCAGCCATACTTCCCGGTCCGAGGTATGCTTAAGCAAAAATGTGAGCGAATTGAGTAATGAGCGACACACAGTGAAAGGTCTAAGCCATGGGCGAGCTACAGGATCTAAGTAATCATACGAACGAGTCATAAGTCCCAATTCCACGAATTGCCTTCCATTGCCTCACCGCTCGCTTCGCTCGCATCTCGCCTTACGACTCTTGGCAAGCAGCACTGCATCGTAAAAATGTTGGCAACTTCTAAAAAGCACGACAGAAAGGGCTAGGTCTGAACGAAGAGAAGAGCGACGCAATCTGAGTAAATGTATGGACGAACAAGAAGTCTAAATCTTACAAATCGCCTGCCATCGGCTCACCGCTCGCTGCGCTCGTCTTATCCTATTTCCCAGCAGCGCTACGTTGCAAAAATTTGGGCAAATTCTGGAAAGCGTGACAGACAAGTTTTAAGTAAACCTAAGCATGAGCCACAGGCACAAATCTTACAAATTACAAGGCTAGCGGGATTTAAGTAAACCTAAGGACGATCCAGAGGTCTAAATCTTACGAATTGCCTTCCATCGACTCACCGTTCCCTGCGCTCGCACCTCGCCCTATCCGCATCGCACGTTGGACGTTGGCGAATTATGAAAAATTCAACAAACAGAGCGGGGTCTGAGCGAAGTGAAGGGCGAGCCACAGGATCTGAAAAAACGTATGGACGAACCAGAGGTTTAAATCTTACGAATGGCCTTCCATGATCTCACCGCGCTCGCTGCGCTAGCTCCTATTGCGCAACAGCACTGCGTCAAAAATGTTGACGAATTCCCTAATGTGCGACAGACAGTGCGAGGTCTGAGTGGAGCGAGGCGAACGACATGATTCAAGTAAACCTAGGAGGTTTACCAGAGGTCTAAATCTTACGTAAATCTGGTTGCATTATTCCTGGAGGAGAGTATGCATTTCTCCGTCGTTACATTGATGATGCCATGCCGGTCCCTTGGGCTCTTAACGCCATTTTAAATGGATTCTAAGGCAATGTTGTGGAAAAAAAACTTTATCTAAAATTCATGCGGAGTTATTCTTTAGTATGCATTTTCCTATATAGGTTGATAAAGGAATCGGATAGAGTACAGTGCCCGATTTTTTCATCGTTTGTGATAGGGAAATTTAATAAAAATCGCATCTTTCGACGTCTGTAACTTCTAAGCCTGAGCAGCTAGAGCCTTGAAATGTTCACCAAAAATGGGCAGTACGATGCCTAACATGTTTCCCAAACATCAAAACTCCGCTCAAGAATTGCCAAATTTTCTATTAAAAATAACACACAGAATTTTTGCGATTTGGGCCCCTGTAACTTCCCAACTAAATTCGGAAATGGACTGTGAAATTTGGAGAAAATATGAGAGCCAAGTAGCTCTACAATTGTAGAGATTCAGAGAGATTGGGAGGAGTTCCCGAAGTATCGGAAATTAACGGTTGTCAAACATATAAGTGCGATTATCTCCCTAAAAATCGATCGTAACGGGTCAAACTTTAAACTTTAAAAGCAGACATGACTAATCACCAAGGAGCTTATTCTGTAGTGAATTAGGTTTCATTGTGTGGCATTCGGAATGCTGTACATTTTGCTGTACATTTCTCAGTGCTGTACGACAGGTCAAAATGCTTTACGTCTGGTCAGCTTAACGCTAAAGAATCTTTTAATTGATTTACTGCACAGATCGGAGCATTTTTATACCCGTCACTATATGTGAAAGGGTATATTAACTTTGTCATGAAGTTTGCAACGCACAGATGGAAGCACATCCGACTAAAGTATATATGTATATTATTGATCAGTGTGATAAAAGAAATCAATTGAGCGATGTCCGTCTATCCGTCTGTCTGTCTGTCCGTCTGTCTGTCTGTTTCAATACAAACTAGTCCCTCAGTTTTGAAGCTATCGGGCTGAAATTTTGTATAAAAGTTTCTTTTAACTGTACGCTGCATATATGTCGGAATGAATGGTATCGGACCACGGCGTCATGGGGCTGTCATAGAAACCCAAAATCCAAAATTACGTTCTTCTAAGAAAAACTTTTTTCTTTATAAACCAATGTTAACCAAACTTAACCCAAATGTGTTTCTAGTAAAGCCTCAAAACATATCTAGGAACGGATGAAATCGGAACACTACGTCATAGGGGTGTCATACAAGCAAATCTCTAAAAATTACGTTCTTCTAAGAAATTTTGTTTTCTTTATGAACCAATCTTAATCAAACTTCACCCAAGTGTGTTCCTATTAAAGCCTCAGAAAATATCCAGGAACGGATGGAATCGGAACACTAAGTCATAGGGCTGCCATACAAAGTAACCAGCAAATATTAGGTTCATGTAAGAAAAACTTTTTTTCTCTTAGAATCTTAACTAAAATTCATCCTAGTGTTCCTGGATTAGCCTCAACGCATCCAAGAACAGATGGAATCCGAACATATCATAGGGCTGTGGTAAAAAGTGCTCATACAAAAGAAGCTTAAGTTTCATTCAAATGTGACGGGTATTGAAATTTCGGCCGCGCCCGAAATTAGCCTTGGTCTCATTTATTTTATTCTAGATAGTTCAGTTAGTTGAAAGCAGTTTTTTTTTGCTCAGGACTTCCCATTCTCTCCTAAATGCGCTCGTAAAGTCCAGCCAAATTTTATACGATTCCGGTATTTGTTATTTTTATGACTCTCTACGACTCTCCACACCACTACACACTCTATTTCAGAACATATATGACCCGTTAGTCTAATGGGAATCGTACGAAGTCTATAAAACACCGTGGAGACAGCTCGATAAAATAAACGGGAAATTTTCGAAAAGAGTTTGTCACCATACAGGACATACGATAAGCATGAGGACATATCACTAAAAAAAGAATTTGGCATCAAGTATTAAATGGGCTTTGTATACAGCGCTCGGTGCATTATTGTGTAATACTAGGAGTGAATTAATGCAATAGTTCGTATATAATGTTATGTTTCTGTTCTATACAGTAAGACAAATTACACCGAGTATTTTTGCCTTTCAGTTTTTGATGAAACCGAATAAGGATAGCCAAATCGGAAAAAATGGTATAAGGATAGCATTCAGGATCAGGTGAATCGATGAGACATTTCAATGCAGCGTAAGCAACTTGTCACGTTAATCGTCTATAAGACACATGTGGGCATGATGGTATCTTTCCCCATTTGTATCGATAAGTATACATTGTCGTTTCCCAACCGGTGGATCGTAATCCGTGAGTTTTCGAGGGGTTCGCAAAATATGTCTATCTCTCTAACCGATTACTCAAACATGAAAATGTAGACAGAATATGCATCATCGAAATTCTAAATCAATACGTTGAAAATTATTAAATGGATTTTCGAGCCGACCAATGTTTTATATTTGCCGGGATCGGATGGATAGATTGATCCCAATAGGGGTAAAGTATACATCAAACGAAGTCCTCGATCCATCTTCTTCTTCTTCTTCCTTGCCTCGTTCTTTATACCGCTCCATGGTTTCGAGTTGGTCGACCTGCGGTGTAGGCACATCGCCCGTTTTGGCGGTAATATCTCAGCATATTTCTACAGGCAGCCCTATCTTTTCCGGCGAAATTTAGCCGGGAACTGTACTGTTTAGCTGGAAGAACTTACTAAATCCGGCCGGCCGGATTTCTAGCCGAAATTGATTTTTTTCGGTCGATTTTCCGGCTGAAATATTTTAATTTTTAATAATTTTTAATGTAGCAAAAAAACGCAAAAATTGATTTAAACCGCCAAATCCAAGATTGAATAGAATGTTTTTAAATTTAAAAGCCACCTTATTGATTTTGTTTTTTTTTTTAAATGTTTATTATAAAATTTAATGATTTACAATAAATTTTTTATGTGTTCGGGTGCATTTCGACAAAAAACCGTCATCCTCAGCGAGTACATTCAAACATGTAAATTTCTAGTTTTGTGTAACTTTTCCATTCCTACTCCCAGGTCCCTCACTTTTCAGAGAATGGAATTTTATTTCGAGTTTTACCGAATAATCTAAATTTTGTTGGATTAAAAATAATTTCTAGAAGTTTATAGCTATTTTTATAAATAGGTTACTGAATTTGGCTTCAAACTGGTCAGCTTGGCAGCGTCCTGATGAGTACATATAACTTTAAATTCCGATCGACTTCTTCTCGTTTGGTGCGTTAAAAGATCGCAAAATGCGTTGCGGAGCTATCATCATTCACTTGCCCGTGCCGCCATACTTTCTAAACTGATTTTTATACCCTTCGCTCGTAGAGTCAACGAAGGGTATATTAACTTTATCATGAAGTTTGTAACGCATTGAAGGAAGCATTTCCGACCATATAATAAGTGTAGATATATGATCAGCATAACATGGAGAGTCGATTGGGCGATGTCCGTCTGTTTATCCGCGTTTTACACAAATGCACAAATGCCAAATGCTTTTTTTGAGAAGTTTGTATGTTTGGAAGGAAACTTTTGTTTAGACGGAAGGAAAATAATGGGGGGGGGGGGATTAAATAGTCCTAGCTACGCCAGAAAAAAACTTTTAGCCCGAGGAGAGCGAAGGGTATCCAAATTTCGGCTTATTAAAATCGTTTTTTTTTGTCACAAGCTTCATTGTCAATTGCGGTGCGTACCCTACTTATAACTCGGCCATACATGGTCTGTTTGATCTTTTCAGAACCCAGCCATTCGCTGTAAATTGAAAGGAAATTGCAAAAATGTTTTTGTTCTTTTTGACAGAAACGCCGTTTAGAGCAAGCATATCATCATAATATCGGTTCTACTACGCCTCGTTCCGACAATTTTAACAGTTCTTAGTCGGTTAATCAGAATCCGCAAAATTCATACTTTTTGCCGAAACTAACCCGTGAGCGGTAACATTTTTGCCTCTAAGTTTTCTATGACGATTCCCTTTTGCGGAATCGATTTGAGTCTATAAGAAAAGAACGCAGGCATTATATTCTATGCGGCACCCCATATATATATTCTGTTGCGTCCGCCTTTTTTTGTATCATAACCATCTGGTCACCCTAGTCTCCTATCTACTATCTACGCCGCTGTCCTGTCTTAAAGTTCCCCGACTACATTTTTTTTATTCTTGTAGTTTATATACAGGGTGTCCCGCAACTGGTTAGCCATAGACCAATGGTAGACTCTACAGAATGTTTTGGGAAAAATGTCGCCAAAATTATTTCTCTAGCTTTTACCGTTAAAGTGTAATTGCCTTTTTTGTGATTCTTGTAAAAAAACACGTCTTTTTTCAAAAAACTCCTATTTTCTAGCTTCCACTTTAGCCAAATCAATTTTTTTCATATTCTTCTGAAAGTACACAAAATTTCCAATAAAAGAACATATCGAACGTTTCCAGCGGTTTCGTATCTTCCGAGATACGACGTTTTGAATTTTGCAGAAATGTCGATTTCAACTTTGAATGTCAAAATTAGACCCGAATTTCGTAACGATACATTGAAGTGGCAAATCTGCAAAGTTCACAAAAGTTGGCCCAATTCTTAAGCTTTCAAACGGCATATAAGAATAAAGCACAGAATCATCCAGTTTGTGAATAATATGTGTAAAAGGAAAAAAAACATAGTCCGTAAGTGGAAGAAATCTTGCTTTTACGTGGAACTAGTTCAGTCATATAAGCATTTTCAATAGAAAAAAATACAGTAAGGCTATTTTTTTCTTGGTCTTGATTCAGTGGGGTCCCAGGAGTCTAAAACTCATTTTGCTAAAATAAATTTGATCGGAAAGGTCCCAAAAAAGGACACTATTTAATCCTTGACTGGAGGTTGGCATGCGGGGTATCATATTAAAGGGGACGCCGAGGACATTACAAATCCGGTGTTTGATTCCTATTTCAAGGACCCTCAACGGAATAAATCGCGTTTGAATGGAAAATTTTCGTGTTTCCCGTAACTTATCATCTGTATCTTTCCAAAGCCATAACTACGCGAATAATTCAAGTTGCCACTTCCTTTTTCATTTTTTATAATCTAAGATTCTATCATTAAATTTGCTAAGGAAAAATTGGATCGGAAAACACTGAAAAAGGACACTAATTAATACCTGCATATTAAAATGTTTATCCTTTAGACGATGAAAATGAAAAATACTCTCACAATATTAATGTGTACACAGCGAACCTTCGTACAAATAATTCAACACATAAAACAAATTTGTTTATACTTGCCGTTATAATTAGTAAAGTAGCATCTACAACAGTAGCGAAAAGTATTTTTCCATAATGCATAACAACCAAGTCTTTGCTTGATGTATAAATTTTACATCCTTTTCAAGATTGAAGTCGGTTTGGTACTTTTTCAGGCTATGGTTTTTTTTTCATTTATACGTATTATTCAGAAACTGGATGACTCTGTGCCTTATTCTTATATGCCGTTCGAAAGCTAAGATACTACGCCAACTTTTGTCAACTTTGCAGATTTGCCACTACAATGTACCGTTAGGAAATTCGGGTTTAATTTTGACATTAAAAATTGAAATTGACATTTCTGCAAAATTCAAAACGTCTTATCTCGGAAGATACGAAATCGTTCGAAACGTTCGATATGTCCTTTTATTGGAAATTTTGTGTACTTTCAGAAGAATATGAAAAACATTGATTTGGCTAAAGTGGAAGCTAGAAGATAGGAGTTTTTCGAAGAAAGTCGTGTTTTTTTACAATAATCACAAAAAAAAGCAATTACTCCTTAACGGTAAAAGCTAGAGAAATAATTTTGGCGACATTTTTCCTAAAACATCCTGTAGAGTCTACCATTGGTCTATGGCTAACCAGTTGCGGGACACCCTGTATATTAAGTGGGTGTTTTTGGTTATCCCGTGTAGGTTTGGGTAACTAAACTTCATATACAAAAAAATGACAGGTGGGTCAGCTGGCATTTTTTTATATGGAGTTCGTTACCCAAAACTACACGGGATGACTCAAAAAAACGTATTTATTGTTTAAATATATTGGTCTCATAAAGCAGGAACCTTTTATTTAATTTATTGTGGATCACTTGGAGGTAACACAACGCCAGCACCATTTTTTTTTTACTTTTGTCAATTATTATGAAATTATGTTTTGTTCTAAGGATTTACTCAAAAAAATTAAATAATAAAAAATATTTAAAAAGGGCAAACCAAGTTTTCATGATTTGAAAAATATTGAAGGAATCCCACCCCGTTCCGGCGATTTTAGAGCCGTCTAACTTTATCAGTTTCTTAGAAACAAGTTCTGCGGCACATTTGGGCAAATGTGACAAGGAAAAGTGTTTCTTACTAACGGAGGATTGAAGTTTGTATTTTGTCTGTTATAAGCACTTGTCTCATTTCTGTGATTTTTTGTGTTTATAGCAAGATAAACCGATTTGAACACTGTAGATATTTCTATCAAGGATTTCCAGTACACGGTATTTGAACGAACGACTTGAACTGAAAAATAAAATAATCCAAAAACGAGTAAAAATGAATAAGAACTCTTTCTTCCCAAAAAAAAGTCACGTATTTACTGTCGCGCAGAGTCAGTCGTCTCGTCCTCGTCGTGGGTCGTGTCCCTCACGAAATAGAAAACATTGAGTAGTACGCTCGTTTGTTCGTACCTATTCGTACGTGCTCCGGCGACATAATTGACACTTTGAAATGGAAAGCCATCAAGAAGGAAAATTCGAAAGCGAGAAAATTCGTTTTGACGACGAAAAGAGCTAACTTTAAATAAAACGCATTATTGTCAGGAAAAAAAGTTTTCGGTAACTTATGAGGAGAGAGTACACGATTTTTCACAAAACGCATATCCGCCATCAAGAAGACGGAACCCGCACGTTCTTGACACACGAAACGCTTTTCGTTTCGGCTTTCACTCGCTTCTTCAAAAGGGACATCACACACGAAAATATAAAATATTCTTCTGCCGTGCTGGAATTTTTTTGTTGGCTCGTGTCAAATGTTGGCATGAGTTTGGAATTTAGTTTGGGGCTGTTTTTCTTATTTCACCAGAAAAATACAAAGAAGGGATAATATGTGCATGAACGGTTTCAATTATTGTTTTTTGGAAGATTAATGATTTTTGGCGGCAATAAATCTTCAAAAATTTAGTAAAGCCAACAGAAGGACTAAAAGTAGTAAATACTAATGTAAGTGTGTACTTATTTCTTGTCTACTTGTCTTTCTTATAAGTTCGTTTATATCAGAAAGTATTTAATATCCATGTAGCTAAAGTTTATGGCAATAAATATTGTGTAGCCTATTCACAAAATCGTAAGTCACTCCTACAGTGGAAAAAGTATCACAAAACGTTACCGTAGAATAAATAGTATGTGATGACGTTTGATTCAGTAAAGCCTAATTAAAATATGAACGCCAAAAATCGGTTAATGTCCTAAAATTGATGTTATTTATTTACTTTCTTAATTATTTCAAATGTTTCCTTTAGGTGGTGTGATATATATTTGAAATATTTTTTTTTCGTGTGATTTTACCCTTAATAATATTCATATTGATCGATTTAATAACAATCCTTCAACTCATCATTTTCCTTCTATATGACAAGCTGTTTTCCTCGATACGAACATTATTAAGAAACATTATACGCATCCTTTTCAATGTTGTCATTGCAATTTTCTCGCATTATTGCATGAATCCCAAATGACGAGACGCAAGAAGATTCACTTCACGGATATTCGTTCGCATCTCGAATGACAAGTAAATAATGAGAAATATACACAGCACAACCATAGGTACGGAACGTATAGACCTTGGACGGCATCTTGGTCTCAATACTTAGCATCTCACGTCACCCTCTCTAGAGCTATCAAATTTGCATTTAAATGACATTTATTCATAAAATTTTGCATTCAATTCCAGTCCAGTTGAAAATTATTCTGTGACGGTTGAAAGACTGTCTAATTTGTTGAATATTATGATAACTAATTACGGCAAATTTATTAAATTATTTTTGACCTATGTTCGAGAGAATTGGATAAGAAAAGTTTAAAATTTTGGGGGATTTTTGGACGGAAATTTGACAGTAATTTGTGGATTATAAATACAAATCGATCCAACATAATTATAGAATTTGTAAAACATTGGGTAGATTCTTGAGAATCAACAGTCACATATTTAATGAGACTCAATAATGAGATTTGTGATTAAGTCTTAAACTTAAACTATTGTCTCGAGTTCGCATAGGTCTGTCGTCAGTCGCCTTTTATTTGCTAAATGCGATGTACCGCTCAACTTGCCGATTCTAACCCTTTAAAATTTTGTCCTTGGAGTGAGCTGCCCTGAAATTACTCTGTTAATATGGCTCAGTTTTCTAGCTTCAACGCAAACAGGCACGTCTAAATCAAGCGTCTGAAAGCGGAATCTTTCGGTTAAAAGAAAGCCTTTCAAGCTTTCTGTTTTTGGAATTCCAAGTGAAAAAGACAAAAGTGTGGACGATATGCATATTATATCCATTCTTTGCTGGAGTCAATATTCTTCCCCCGTTTTTTTTAAAGGAGCTGTTTATTAAAAACACGCGTCCAGATCTTTTATAGTATACCAGAAGTCGCTATGTATATCGAAAGCAATTACACTCTAGGAGTATATTTGTTGTCATACCGTCTGTTTCTGACAGGCTTTTGCAAACGCAACGTGACGAGTAAGAACGAAATACATATTGACTGCACTCAGCATCGTAGTATGCAATCAGAAAATCCGGACAAACTGCATCGAGCATGAGATGAGACTAGGACGAGTCGTACACAAAACATGAAGTGTACTTTCTCTAGTGTTGATTGTGTTTTGAAAATAAATCAAAACTTATCCAAGCATGTCGGGGGAATATGGAGCGGCAGCAGCATATAAAGGATGCAGAGGATCAGAGGAAACGAGGTATAGATTGCTTGCTTTCCATCCCAGTTTGGTCGTGCTTGCTTGTTTATTCGACACGCTCTCGATGACAAATGTCGGAGCTCTCGCACAACACAGCTTTTGTCGCAGTCTCAAACAATCAAAGAACAAAGCTGAAGTTGATGTAGCGGTACAATAAAGTGCTTGTTCACCTAATGGTTGCTAGCTTTTCCGACTTTTCAGAGTTTCCGCATACTGCAGAAGGAATCTTTATCTGTACTTCGGATTTGGTGTGGATTGGAGAATATACTCATATTCAGAATCTGCTAGTTTAGAGGGTAAACATATAGGTATTGTGGTGCTGTGAATGTGAGCAGCCAATACGATCAAGGATAACGCAATTAATCACAAACGGACTGTTTCCTTTAAAATTTCATAGGATGTATTTGTCAAGTCTTGTGTGTAATTAATATTCTGAGCGAGCTTATGGACTATTTGGCCTATTTAAAGATAAGGGATAGCGTGATCGTGATCGATGGTTGAGTGGGGTCGACGCCAGTTTAGTGATGAAAACGGAATAATATTGTTTTTTTTACAAGGAATGTATCTAAAAATGCTCTATTGTCCTGAGTGTTTCAGTGCAAATAAACTGTTGTGGCATGTATTTAGGATTTCCTAAATAAATAAAAATTCCATATACCTCTGTGAGTCATAAGGGTGATAAATCCTTATCCCCGTATACATTTGAAAAGTTACTCACCAAAAGTCAGAAGTTTGAAATGTTGATATTTGTTGTTTTTTTTTTTTATTCAAGTTACAGAAAGAACAAACAAGTATGTAAACATTTTAGATACCGACACAGCATTCGATGCCCTACCCAATTTACATGGAAATTGTTGTGTACCTCTCTAGTAAACTTTCTTCGATTTTCATTATCATTGCTACGACCGACAAGAGGTCATTATCCACTGTACTACTTATGGAACAGGAAACATTCTAAATAGTTCACCTGGAAGGCATGTTGAAGACCCTATTTTGGGCATACCGGCGTACAGAGGGCTGCGCCCGCAATACGAGGGTTTTTTAGAATTTTGATGCATAGTGAATATTTGTTGTACATATATTTCATAAACAATAGATAAGAATTGTGCACAACATTAATGAAATGCTTCCTGTAAATCTATTTTTGGATTGGTCTAAATAAACGCGTTCCGCCAGCCTTTCATTCTGTTCCACCTTTAATTAGACCAATCCAAAAATAGGGTAAATAACCCAGTCTGTATAAAAGTACTCCAAGGCAAATCTACAGGATTTCTTCGATTTCAGATTTCTGATGGCCTTTGAGCAAAAAGAAACTCAGGCAAACGTAAGGATGGCTTGGCATTATATATGAACTGAATTATTAGCTGTAAATCTACTGTTACTGTTTTTTTTTTAAATCAAGGAAAACCAACTTATATGAAATGATTCCATTGTGTCCCCTGACATAAGAGCCCACGCAAGCTTTCCTATGAATATTGAACAAGTATACTTTTGCAGTTTTTCCGGGACACCCTGTTAACTTGGTCCTACAAACTTCAAAAATATTTGTGGCAAACACTATTAGCATTCTAGGCATTTCCACCAAATTTCATGTATATTGTTTCATCAAGTTAAAAGATATGCATTGAAGAAATGCTTAAGTGGCTTCCCTTGTATTGTGAAAGGCCCTTATAAAATACTTACTTGGCTATATTTCCGGTTTGGATACAGTTATTCGAATGAAAATTCGTAGACATATTCCCTGTGTAATTTTCTAAAAACTCTTAGCAGAATTTTCATATTTGGAAACCTAAGAGGGGCTACACACGAACAAATTTAAATTTTACAAATTTACTGTTATTTACTTTTCCTTAGCTAAAGTCAACAGTCTTAATATTTAACGTATATAAGGCCATACTGACCAATCTTTGTGCAAAGTTTCATATCGATCCCTATAACGGTTTAGAAAAACGGAGCTCGAAAAGGAAGCTTAATTTTAAACGCCAATAACTTTTTTACCGTTACTCGAAACTGGAAAATTTTAACTGATATGAGATGTACTCGTCTAGATCTTTGATTTAAATACCCATACGTTAATCTGTGATAAAAACTAAAAAAGTCGACTTTTTTCAAACGTTCGGGACACCCTGTTATCTTTGTGCTACCAACTTCTAAGGTATTTGTGCCAAAGACTGTAACCATTCTACACATTCGTACCGAATTTCATGACAATCGGTTGAGCCGTTCGCGAGTTATTTCGTGAACAGACGGACGGACGGACAAAATCGATTTCATAAGAGTTTTTTGAAAAAATTCTAAAAAACCCTAAAAATGCATTTTTTTCTGCAATCATAACTGACAAATCTGTTGCGTTCCTCAAGTTGTTTCCCATACGAGGAACAAAACTAGCAAGTTATCCCTCTATCCCCCATCGAAAACTGTCAACCAGCTTTCGCCAAAAACGCTAGTCAGCATCCTGCATTCATAGTGGCATAATTAATTTTTGAACTTTGAAGGGTGTTTTACAAATATCAATTATTCGAAATTTATTATAAATCAAAAACATTTGTGAGGTTGGGCAAATTCAAAAATTGAAAATGAATTGAAATGTTTTTTTTTTCCTTTGCCATTGCTTTTCAAACCAACAATATGGCCCGCGTAGAAATTATGTTGGACATCCCTGGGGTAGAGCATTGCACTCACATAGGACGTGCATTGAGGTTGCCTTCCCTGCAAAATCGACAGCATTCCTCTTGCCTAAAACTTATTGTGCGCAGATGGGATCTCACGCAAGAGTGACCTGCTAAGGATTCCACAAATGGTTCGTATTTTGCTTCTGCTTAGTTGAAGGAGCTCAGGCCATCGTATATGGGAGTACCCTGCTATAATTATTATAGATTGCTCAGTGCTCAGATGCTTATTGAATCGTTCCCGGCCTTTACTATGCAGATAGAAATGCTGCAAAAAGGTTTTGACCCACCGAGATCCGGATACTGCGGCTGAGCATGTCAGCTCGTCAACCCCTTCGTTCACTGCGATATCCACATGACCTGAGACCCTGAAGAGTGTTATTCTGTTACTCTACTCAAGTTAATCGAACTTCTTCAGGCAGCACTGAACAAGTCTTGGGGTGACAGTGTAATCAGTAAGTTGGCTGTCTGAGAAGTTCGCTATTCGCCTGTTTGTATGTAGTTGGCACACAGTGACACATATTTTGGTAATGCTTTGTATATCCAGAGCAGGTTTTCCTTTCCGGGTTGGCTACGATATCCCGCCCATCATATTCCCGTTTTTTAAAATCCCGACATTCATTATCCCGTCAGTTTAAAATCCCTCTCAATTGAAATCCCGTCTAATCAAAATACCCCCAATTTGATATTCCGCCATTTTAGTAAGCGGGATTTGGTGTGGCGGGATTTTATAATGGCGTTATTTTAAAGTGATGGGATTTAGTAATGTCGGAATAATGTTAAACGGAATTTTTTGTAAAAATCGGGATTATAGACAGGCGGGTTTTTGTTTTTCGGGATTATGTAGGTTACCCACTTTTTGCATATTCAAAGAGTTGTGGTCTTTTTTTCTGCCGCCCCTTCGACATGCTTTTGCCAGTTAATTTTGATGCCAAGGATTTAACTTGATTCCCAGTATGTATAGGTGAGTTGTACATTAACGGGCGTCTGAGTTCAGCAGGCGTTCTGTTCCTGGAGACGGATATAACGATTGCCTTGGATGGGTTGACTCGGAGTCTGTTCTCGGCACACCATTCGTGAACTATTTTTGTATTTGTAGTCGAATGGACCGGCACACGAATGCCATTTAGGACGAAGCTCTAACGGCCGTACAGGCAGGTCAAAAATACAAAGAAAAAGTAACGAGCTTCTCGGCGAGCTAAGCAGCGGCATGCGCTTGCTGTAGGTCAGGATCGGCAAAGTGGGCGAGATTTCTACCGCTCGCAGCCTCAGGTGTACTAAATTTTAAATAAGGGACTCACATGCCTAAGGTAAGACAAACACAAACACAGGGAGAAAAAAATGGGAAAATTTCAATGGAATCCGGCGTCGGCCAGTTCAAATGCCATTTATTTCGTACTCCAGTGCCCCGATGGCGTTAGACCCTGGCCGTTTGCACCCACAAAATGGTTTGTAAAACCTCCCGTCCATGAGGCCCCCATGGCCAAAGAAATTCGAAATGGGGCCTCCCTTAGATATTAAAATACACCCCTGAAACGTGTACCGGGAAATCTTGAAAAAGTTATAGGGACATCACAAACATCAAGAAGTCGGGTACTTATCCGTGTGTGTGTGTTTGGTTCGCGTTTGTCTCCGGCAGTGCTTCGAACCTGTTGGCCCGCTTCACCTCACATACATACCATACACTTGTAGCTAGGAATAAATTATATAATTTTTGCCACCACTGCAGTGGATCACTAAAATACGCGACACCCCAGCACTCGCACAATTCAAACAAAGAATTCGCCAGTATCACCTCACAAAAAAAACGTCAGTCACACCTCGTGAGAGTGACCTCCTTTTCCCGTTGACT
This sequence comes from Microchrysa polita, assembly GCA_949715475.1. Taxonomy (NCBI): domain Eukaryota; kingdom Metazoa; phylum Arthropoda; class Insecta; order Diptera; family Stratiomyidae; genus Microchrysa; species Microchrysa polita. The sequence goes on along the minus strand of OX454415.1, from coordinate 122,390,439 downwards.
TGATCCGACTCCAATATTTTCCCAATGATCGGGTCGTATCAATTCTTCGTTAGTGCTTACGAAACATTAAAATCTGTCAACATACCAACAAAAAAAAATGCTACTCTCTCAAGTGGATCGTTCCATACTGGATCGAATATATCCCTTAACTACTGTAACCACATCGTCAGCCAGCACATCCCTGTTTGAAGAAGTCATTTGACGTGAGCTTCCATAAAATACTGTCATTAACCAGGCATCGAAAGACGGGCGAAATCACCCCCCTTGTAGGCAGCCTCTGGTAATATTAGCAAGAAGAGTTTTTTCAATAATCCGCAGAAATAGGCCGACGCCTTACAGTCGCCGAGCAAGTAACGCAACGCCGGCCGTGCCGCGCCGTTGATCATAGGGTTGACATAGGGGCAATCAAGAAGAAGAAGAGGGCACAAATATCGTCTAAGAAAACGCAAATCCTTTTCCAAAAATACTCGTAAATCTACTACATCTATCCAAATTCTACTTTGCCATCCATGCTTGCACCCATCTAATCCTTTTGCATATTTTCACACACAATTTATCTTACTTGCATAGTCTCTTCCGGAAGCAACATTATATGAACTTTCTGCAAAAGCAATTTGTTATCCTGCGAAACTTACACATATAATGGACCAATTTCACAAAATATATTGTGACATTCAAATTACATCTTAATAACATTTTTATTGGCAATATTGTCTAGACTATTTTAGTGTATCGCCAAACCCCATAGGATGCAATATGTCAACCGGGTGGCTTGTGCTACGCTGACGTATATCCTTTCTCCGGCCGGCCGAAAACACAACACTCCGCGTGACTTCGGCTGTTGGATGTTTTATTTTCTCATCAAAACTCTACCGTGGCTTTTACACGCGACCTGATGGTATAAGGCAGAAATTCATTACGGACGAATGGGGAACAAGCTCAGTTACACTTACGCTTATGACTCTGCTGTAGTATGCGCTCATTGCCTGCGGATAGTACTTTAGCCCTCGAACTTTTATGAAGGGATAAACGAGCGAATTGCACCGTTCTTGACTTATTTTATGGGAAACGATTACAGGAAATTTAGTCAAGCTCACAAATTTTGCGTCTTTTACCCATTTTACGATCGAATAACATGGACGATTTACATGAATGTGAATATCGGGTACTAAATGCCCACCCTGAAAATGAGGAAGGTGTGTGAAGAGAGGAGAGCGAATAAATAGTACTAATTTTATTCGACAGACGTGGGAGTTTATTAAGGTATGTATTGGTAAGCGACAGGATGTTAATGGATAACGATGTGGTGCTGAAACATTTAGTATAGGAGTAAAATACTCGCTTTCTGTGCGAAGTCAATTTATTCCTAATGATTTTGACTTTCAAGGCTGTTTTGGACTACCTGGCTGTTTCTGGATGACCGCGGTGCTACAATGTTCTGATCAGCTGTCCAAAATTTGGCGAAAATTATTCACAAATACTGGTTACTCATCGATGAACCAACTTTTTGAGTTTGACTTCTTGACTAAAGTTACGAATTTGACTTGAAGAACATTTTCAAAAGATTTCATTTAATTGTAAAGGATATAACTCCAAAATCGTCAGTGACTCAGATTTATAATCAAGCAATATTCTGTGATGAAATTCCAAAAATAATATTCTTTAGGCGTTTTCGACATATTTCTCTTGCGGACTGCTCAATCCAAACGACAGTTATATTTGGCCCAGGTCAGGTTTTCAGTTTGACACACCTGATCCTATTGCGGATACTGGAGGGGCCAAAATGATCTAGATGTTTTCATCTCATCGACAAGAGTCTAAACTTCAACTATCAACTCAAATATCCTCTATGAAATAGAAAAACATAGGTACATAATGTACATATATGTATTTTCAAATTACTTACTAAAATAAAAATAAAAAATAGAAACTAAAGCTGACCTTCTAGCCTATAGCACGTTCGTCATTATATTCTTCTGCCCTTCTGATGTCAATTCATCTTATTTGACTTTGCAGAAAACATCCTTAACGTAATTTCGTCTAAGTGACGCGAATCGTCTAAGCGCACTAAGAGTACGTTATACACAAATGGACGAAAAATGCGGAAAAATTGTATGTTCATATGAGTATGTGACGTGACCAATGTATGTTCCGTTTTATGGCCTCACGTACGTACGTGCCCAATACTCCATGAAATGCATGTTAGGGGCGAGCGAGCGATAACTTAATTACTGTCAATTTCCAAGGATATGAAGTAGGTATGCAGTTGCCGCACATCCTATTCGGCCAACGATGGTCAATATGGGCATCGTGTTTAGTCCTCATAACAACATTCTCTCTGTATGCCTCGTTCGGTTCTCATCTCACATTTAGAAAGGAAGAATAGAGGTGTTTTCAAGCATGTATTCCTCCGAATTCGAATTTAGTATATACAAGGATAAGAGAGTATAGTGGCGGATCCTCTGGTATACATATACGCACGATAGTGTCGAACGTTCTAACAGATATGACTGCTCTATTTGGTCGCTACCAGAATATCAATGTTGGAGGATACGTTGCGGATGGGACTTTTCGTTTGTAGAGGACATAATAGTAACGACCAGCGCTGGAACTGTATGTGGATGGTGTGCTGGCTAGCGAGAAAATCATTTGCAATATTTGAACATGTCCAGCGTTGCAGATACACAATCGCATCACACACAATGCACCAGGGGAATCAACGCGGAGATAATGCATTATAATTCATCGTGACAGTATAATGAGCAGTAGACATCTGACCAAAGTGAATGTGATGTGGTCATTACAAATGGGTTATGTGCATTGAACATGCAGAGCGCGTGGTGTACCTACACATGTAACGGTGTGTCGTGTGTCCTTTCGTCTATATTAGCAAATATGAAGCTACGAATTTAATTACTTGATTTCTGATAATTCGATTATCAACTACTGTATTTCATGTATTGCCAATGAACACGCGGTATAGTCGCGCTAACAAGTCCACTGGAACGAATGTGGGATTTAAATTGAAACTTTCCGAATGTTACCAACTTCATGGCGCAGGCTTGAGTAATTATTATTTTCATTATTGAGTAAATTTAGTATTAGATGTATGCAGTTATTTATTATTTATTTATTTATCTAGGGACGCGGGAGCGACCCGCCCGCCAAAGAAAGATGAAAAAATTTGAAAAAATACAAAGTGAAAAGCGACCAAGACTATGTTCACACGACGGAACAAGTACGGGTTTTCGGACCTCTGTAGGTCGGACTCTGGTTGGCCCTGAGTATTCAAATTTGGTAGGCTTTGTCACTCGTGCCGTCTTACGAAGTGTAGCAAATTTCATGAAGATACGATGAAAAATATCAGAGTTATAAGAGTTTGAAAATCGCATTTTTTTCCTAAATCTTGTTCTCGTTGTTCATTGACAGGGCTACTGCCTTGGAGAGAGCATTTCGGGATCCGCTCTCTTTTCCCATAGATAGAGTTTGTCACGAGGGTGTGCATAGGCTATCATTTGCTCCGATCCGTGCAGTAGAAAAAAAGATACAGGAAAAAATGTGAAACTGGATAGAGTTTCTGGCTTGTCTTTTTATATGTTTCAAAGGAAATATTTTGCAAAAGTCGGGAATGGGTTCGAAAAATGCTTGGAATAGAATCGTATAGTATTGTGATTTGGTAGAATCGTTTACAACAATCCCTTGTATATGTGCTCCAAAGTTTTCAAGGGTAGAGCGTCTGGAAGAGTAGGGGCAAGAGGTAAAAGTTCCTGTTTTGGTTCGTTTTATATACGAGCACGTATACATTCGATTTTAATATAATATTGCATGTAGATTGGTTTTATCCTGCTATTGCAAGAAATTAGTTTCCGCCAAACAAGCGCGGGACCGGTACGCGTTACACACAACACGCACACACCACCCGAATTGGCAAAATCAGCGTGGTCTACCACGGCGAAAACTATTTCATAGATTCTGATGGGTGCCGCAACGCGAAGGTTTGGTGAACGCTATTAACTAATTCAATCACTTTCGGATATGCATATCCTTGAGACAAGATGCGAGTATTTTGGCGGGATTGTATTTATATCAATCCTTTTTGCGGCTGACGACTTTTTCTTTGGCGGAAACCTTTCACAACAGAGTTGTTTTTATGATATTAAAATATTCTTTAAGCAACTTATTTAGATTACTTGTTGGGACGAACACCATTCACTGATTTCGACTGATTTGGAGCTTCTGCGCTTCTATGACTGCCATTTTGCTCAATTTCTTGCACTTCCGTTTAATTTAAATACACACGATAATCCGGATCGATTGGGACCGAAAGCTGTCTGGATAATCCATTAGCCCGGATTTTCGAATTGCACCAATTATCACTCTCTAAATTTGAATCCAAATTATCAAATTTTCGGTTTTTTGCGTCCTGATTATCGGGGTTTTACTGTTTGTAGCAACGCTCCCGACACATACCATCAATTTTCATCAAATCATCTGACAGTTGGCCCTACGATAACCACAACAGCACCGCATGCAACGTCCCGCTTGCACGCACCGTACAATACAAGCACAACGATCAACAACATGCGGCATCCCCAATCAGCACGCTCGTACAGTATAAAAGGGCGAGCCAGACAATGGGTTAGCAGCATTCTAGTCTTGGCATCGAAGCATCTACAATTGGAACTCAGGAACAAGAATCAAATCGCTATCCAAGCGTAAAATCTGAACCATTCGTACAGCGTGTGTTGAACATTATAATTTTTGGATCATTGAATTGAAATATTTAAGAATAAAGACCATTAATTCTTTCGATTACAGATAGAATTTAAGCTCTTTAAGAATTTGCCGTTCCAGACAAATTTCTTTTTTTCTTTTATAATTGCACAAGGTACAAGACATCCCGGCTTACTGTTCAATTCTGAACTCCCCTAAACTTGTATTTGCCGTACTTTACATAAGTATTCGATACGTTATTTTGGGCACAGCACGATATGACACCTCATCAATCATATTGACTTAAGGCTGACAGATTCACTACTCTCGGGTCTTTCTGAATCGGCGGCCTATGGTAAATGCCTATCGCACCATAGACTTGCACGACGACAATATTGGGTTCTTATGTATGTGGTTTGGTTCATAGAGACGACACAATTCATATGTCCTCGTCATAGCCGCATCATTTTCGAATTTTCTTCGCGGCTTTTCCTCTCGACTTTCCAGCGGAGGATACGTGACTTCAGCGTCTACAATATAGGAATCTATACGTGCAAGCATAATAAGGAACTTTATGTCATGCCTTCAAAAGGATCACTTACAATAAGCTCATTGGATAAAACTAAGACGTTTTTGTTATCTAAATATGTACACACAGAGAGGAAGATAAAAAAAATACTCGTTTGAAAGAAAAGTTCCTTTTCGACGGGAATATACGTATAGACGAAAATTAGCATTTCATTGAAATTCTTTTACATCATTCCACACCCTACTCGAGTACATACCTACATATAGTTGGAGCAGTCAGTATACGGCGTCTTCGTCCTTACTACGAGATCTGTACGGAATACGGGTTCTGTATAGGTAAAGTGAATATTTGTACGCATTTACAAAGGAAACTCTTGAACAAAGACAAACGACTTTGAATTCGAAATGAAATGACATTTTCTGACCCAAAGACTCGATTAGGTTTTAAGTATTCCGAATTGAGAGAGAATATAATGTCATTTGACGAACCCCTCGGTCGGTAAATGCCAACACAACAACGAAGCATGAAAGTAAAGCGAAGACCGACGTGGACAAAAATGGAATGTTTTATTTTTCTTTTGTTTTCGCATAGGCGACATTCATTCACATACGCGACGACAGGACACATAACAAATAACCCAAACCCGTATATTCAATTTGTCTTATTTTTATCCACGTTTTCCTATTTTGAAAATTCGTCTCGTTTACGAAAATCGAATTCAGAATTCAATATGATGCATCCGTGTGCTCTGAAGTCGGTCGTATTTTGGATTGGAAAGACATCCTGCGATGATAAATGGAGGAGACGTGAAGTTATGCCTGCGAGGATGCGAATGTGAAGCTATGCTGGCAGGAGATGGATGTTTGAGAGAGAAATTGAAATTATTGTTTGCGTGAGGTGTTCAAATTGAGGGAGGTTCATACTACCAACATGGCAAATTTTTCTTAAAGGAACGTGCAAGTTGAAAAAGTTGATTTCTTAAATATTTTTGACCCTTTGCGAGTTACCACCACTATCACCACACTTTAAATTGGGTTAAAGTTTTAATTTATACAAAAAAAGGCATAGTCCCATTTCTCATATATTAACAAATAGAATCTCCTATTCAGCTACTCCAATCCCATTTCCCTAACATATCAATATAATACTTCTCCTTTGAACAAACACGATCCGAAAAGTATTTCAACCAAATTAGTTTCGCTAGTACCTATACACTTGCGAAATTTATTAGACTAATTGAGTGTTTCGCTTAAAATTGCATTTTAGCTATCAGCACAGAATCGAAATGCAATTGAAATTTCGAGCTATAGGTATACGTGCCTCGTGGTCTGGCCACTCTAAATTCAACACTTCTTCCCAGTTCCCATACCGAGGGCTATTTATTTGCCAATTTGAGTGCCTGTGTACGGTAAGGGGTTAATGTTGGAGCTATATATTTTTGAAGTACGTATAGAAATTCCCAAAACAATCAGTTCAGTTCAGTATCAAATCGAATGTGAATGTGGATTACCATACTTCCATACTGGACTGTTGAGTACTATACAATTGATTTGTTATAGTGTGATAATAACTATATACTGAAACTTAGCTCCTTAAATATGAGCAATACATTTGACATGTGTGTCTTTCCAAGACGATGTCTGTACTTTGGTGCACGATAGAGCATTTGACACAATATATATTTTTTTAATTGAAGGGGTTTTTACCAAATCTCTTGCACAAATACTTTTGATTTTATTAAATACAACAAAAAATAACTGACGCGACAGCCGAACAAAGCTGGATCGCGAATGTGTCACCGTCACCTTGTGTACCAATCACACGATCTTCAGAGATTTTGAAATCAACACTGAGTTTTTTATCCCCAAAAATTAGTACTCCTTTAAGATTTAAGAGAGACCATATTTTCGTCACATGGGTTCCAAATGCCAAAACTAACACACAATTGTATACGTTAAGAGTGAGCGTCTAAGACAAATTCTTGAGTTAAGGTTTGTGTTCGTAGAGACGACTCATGGGATCATCGCTCAGCGATCGTAGTTTTGCATCCAATTTCGAGCCGTATTTAAATATTTTTTGAATGGTTCTAGTTTCCTAGTATCGACTATGGACTAAAGGAATATGTCTGTATAGAAAATATACCCATATAGTGCTCAAAACCGGTGGTTTCACTTCGATCGCTGAGCGATGATCCCATGAGTCGTCTCTACGAACACAAACCTTTAGCCATAACTGCATACTACACCAATCAGACTAAAATTGCATGCGAGAATATTCTATTAACTGAATACACACTACCAAAAGCACAAATTTTAAACGGTATGATCAAATACGTAAATCATCCGCCCTAGGGATATAAATTCGGCGGCCGTATAAGTACTAACACCATTCGTTGACAGCTCTTTTCGAAAATTGTTTCTTTTTAGGATATGACCATTTTACACCCTTCTATGGCACTTACTCTCATAATGTACCTAGGTATACAGCGAACTTTCATGCGAAAAGAGGTTTGAGTCAAATATGTTTGTAGTGTAATGGTAAATTTATTGCCATGAACTCTGCACATTTAGACACCACGAATAAATTGCCCAATAAAATATGTATCCTGAATAGGAATTAAAGGTATAGAAGCTAGAAGGCGGTGAATCATAAAGGAAGAATTGGTAGACTTGAATACACTTACGACTTACCGGTCTGCAGCCGAGGATTTTGGAATATTATGGTTATTTTATTTTTCACGGAAGTCCATGTTAGAAGGATAACATAATCGAAAAAATGGACTCTTAGTGAAGAATACGTGCATTTACTCGATAATTTTTTGATAAGCAGTTTTGATATTTAAAATTTAATTTTTTATGGGACAGTAATTATATGCCTAGCACAATTTAACATCAACGCATTATCGTCCATACATTTTCGGGAATCCTATGTGAGTAAAAATATTTATATTCATTTCTTGAATTATTTCATTCTAGGCTATTCATATTACATTGTATATTCCATACAGAAATAATCTCTTTAACAACATTCATCATGTTGGTCTCGATCTAACAAGCAATATGTCGATTCGTGTTTGCTAAGGAAGTGACCATGGACAGATTTATGTTATCTCTACCATCGACGACGACTAGACAAACTTTCGATACACACACTGCAGTGATCATACAAGGACAAGGATATAAACGAGACCGAGGCTAATTTCGGGCGCGGCCGAAATTTGGATACCCTTCGCTCCCCTCGGGCTAAAAGTTTTTTTCGGGCGTTCCTATGACTTGTGTTTAATTCTCCCCGTGGAACGCTTTACCTTGAATTTTCACATAAGTGCCGTGGCGATGATTTATTGGAGAAGCGGGGGTCGTGGGTTTCTTAGAAGAACCAAAAGGGGGGATGTATGTATGTTTGTGGTATCAATTAAAACATATTTCTATGAATTTGGTTGAAATTGGTGGACAAATAAAAAAGTTTTTCTTCAAAGAACCTAATTTGGGGGTTGGGTTTATATGCCAGCCTCATGACCCCAATGGTCCGATTTAGTTCAGTTTTGCATATGTTTTGTAACATCAATAAAAATACATTTCCATGAGGTTTGGTTGAAATTCGTGTACAAATAAAAACGTTTTTCTTAGAGAAATTTGATTTGGGGGGATAGGTTTGTATGGTAGCCCCATGACCACATGGTCCGACTCCATCTATTAATATATATGTTTTGTATCATCAATAGAAACACATTTGTGTGAAGTTTCGTTGAAATTGGTGTATAAATAAAAAAAAATATATTAGAAGAACTTAATTTGGGGAGATAGGTTTGTATGACAGCCCCATGACCCCATGGTCCGATTTGGTCCATTTTAACATATGTTTTGTTGTGTCACTAGAAACACATTTGCAGGAAATTTGGTTGCAATCGATGAGAAAATAAAAAAGTTTTTCTTAGAAGAACCTAATTTGGGGGACTAGGTTTGTATGGCAGCCCCACGACCCTATTGTCCGATTTAGTCGATTTTTACATATGTTGTGTGTCACCAACGAAAACACATGTGTGTGAAATTTGATTAAATTTGGTGCATAAATAGAAAAGTTTTTCTAAGAAGAACCCAATTTTGGGGAGTTGGTTTGTATGACAGCCCCACGACCCCCTTGTCGGATTTTACCGATTCAAACATACAAACTGCCTGCAACAAAAAGAAGCATGTGTGCAAAATTTCAGCTTCATAGCTTTTAAACTGGCTGAGCAAAACGCGTCGCAACAGACAGACAGACGGACAGACGGACAGACGGACATCGTCCAATCGACTCAGCTCGTCACGCTGATCATATATATACATATTTTACATGGTCGGAGATGCTTCCTTCAATGCGTTACAAACTTCATGACAAAGTTAATATACCCTTTTCGCTTAATAAGCGAAGGGTATAATAATATTGCAAAACTTATTCCCTATCTGCCTGATATGGATATATCCTTCTTAAGACGAATATCATCCGAATAGACGTACGGAGACCAAGCGTTTATATCAGATAAAGTCATCGTTCCAGTACTTCCCTTATTCTTTTTTTTTTAATAATTTTCTTCAAATTCTCGTTCACGTTTAATTTATAGTTTTTTTTTTGTCAGGCAGACATTAAACCAAACGAAAAGGAAAGATTTATAGCGATAGACAGGAGGAGGGTAAATGTGGTGTATCAGAAAAAAAAAAACTAAAATTCATCGGTAGACAAGAATATATAGTTATGTCGTCAGTGAGGAAAAAAGGCTAAAAAAAGAAGAGTAAAATGTAATGTAAAAAAATCAGTTACAACAAATTTATAGAAAAATAATAGTTTATATCGTTAACTTATCAGCCTAATAAAAATATCACAAACCATGAAAAAATCTCAAATACGATGATTCAAAAATAAAACACAGTTTCCAGCATACCTACATATTTTTGGTAGATAAGGAGAGATACGCTTTCCGAAATTAAAACAAATGCTTAATTTATCGTCCCTCATTGATTAGCTAAATAAGCGTGTAAATTCACGACTTTTAAAAATTAATCAGAAAAATCACTGTCGGCTCAAATTGTCAACCTAAAAAACAAAATTCTTGCGGAAAATTGACTTAATTTGTTCCAGAAAGTTGTAGGGTTTTATACAGGGCCGGATTTATCCTCTATGGCACCCCTGGGCAGTAGCTAACTTGCCGCCCTCCGTCGTACTAATTAAACTTGGCATTAGATCAGTCGCCTTCGCACGGGCTTATCGTGTATGTTGCGTCAAAACTTCCGTGGAGGGACCCATGAGCCAATATAAATTTTCGAACCATGAAAAATTTAGACAATGAAATTTTTAAAAGGCAAAACTATTAATTCTTACTAATTATTTCATGTTTTAACTGCGTTTTTTGTTTCAAACTTGAAAAATTATTATAGGTTCAGTTTTAGAATGGATCATATTCCATCAACGCTATAACTATTTTAGGAGAAATGTTAGCTTCCATTTAGAACAATTTGGGAAATCAAAATCAATCAATAAATAGTCAGATTGTAGAAATAAGAGAGATACAACTTGTAGAGTAGAGGTATCCAGGGCGACAAAATTTGAGCAAAGTAACCGTTTTTGCAAAGCCTAATTTTGTTTGTTAATTATGTAAATTACCGACTTTGGTTTAAATAAACCTTATGCCCCCGAAATTTGGAAACGTTAAGAACAAAACTACAATGGTTAGTCAAGCGGTGTGGCTCTAGTGCATTTGCGATGTTAGCGATACTACTGTGGCGCCAAAATTATGTCTGTCGATTTTCTGAAGACTTTGATTTTAAGCCACTAAACAATCAATTTTTTATCTTTAGTTTGAACGTCTTCCAATATTTTTGATCAATAGGAAAAATGTGATTGGTTTACTACAAATGAGGAGCCCAGCTGCAAAACTTCCTAATTCCAATTTAAATATTTTTTTCAGGAATCGAAAAAAAACTATGTCTATGTGCCTGGTACACTCACGGCTAAAGAACTTTGCTGTCGTTTAAAATCCATCTATGTTCTTGAGTTTCTACTAACCGTATATGGTGTGAAAGAAATTAGTCTCCACCAAACCAGCGGGGGAGCGGTACGCGGAGCACACAACACACACCACACGAATTGGTAAATTCGGCGTGGTCTACCACTGCGGAATTTTTTTCATACATTCTGCCGCGTACCGCTACTGCATCACGCTGGTTTGGCGGAAGGTATTGAATAATTCAATAACTTTCGAATATGCATATCCTTGAAACAAGTTGAGAGTATTTTGGCGGGATTGTACTTATATCAATCCTTTTTGCGGCAGACGACTTTTTCTCTGGAGGAAACATTTTACAACATAGTTGTTTTGGCGAGATATTATATTTTTGTGGCAGTTTTAGATTTACACAATCTACTTAACATATCATTAAATGATACTAATGCGTTCATTTTCATAAAGTGAAGACAATATTCAGTGCCTGTTGTCACGAATAGTACGATAATAGGTCCATTGGCTTCAGTACAGCGAACCCCTCCAGCCTCCACAATCCAATTGTCACGAATATGTTTGAGAATGATAGTAAGAATCCCCTTGGAAACCTTTGTTTCTTTATACATCACATTAAACTTAATGTTAACCCTAACTTTGACCTTAACCTTGGCCTAAGCCTAAACCTCAAACTCAACCTTAACGCAAACCCTATCCTTCAATTTAGCACTAATAATAACGTAACTGCGACCTAACAATTACTTTTAACCTATCCGTTACCCTAAACTTCATTTTGACTTTAACCGTGGCCCTAACTTGCACCTAAACCTCTACTCTATCTCTATCCCGAACGCTAACATTCACCCCAATCTTAATCGCTCTACCATTGAAAACATTGGAGCACTTATACAAGGGATTGTTCCAAACAATCCTGCCAAATCACAAAACTATACAGGGTGTCCGGAAACTGCCGCATAAACGCACCGGATTATGATTCCTCAATTGATTTCTGACAAAAAAGTTGTAAAGAACATACCCCCTAATCTTAACCCTTTAGCAGCCACAGGCATTTGATGATTATTGAAAATATCGTTTTCTTGCACGACCTAAAGCTCAATACCTCCAAAGCTAGACCAGCTACAATAGTGAAACAAGATGATTATTACAGCCAACAAATTTACCTAAAAAATAAAACTAACCGCACTAAAATCGGATAAGAGGTTTGGTTTTTATAGAGCTTCAAAGTCAAATTTATCTGATTTTACCCGAAAACAATTTATTTTTCCATCTCAATTTTATCCAACTTCTACCAAGAAGAGGTGCTTGTACGATTCTTTGAAAAATTGGCGCATATACCGATGAATTGGTTAATTTCAGCTCGATTTCGACATAATTTGAATAGATTTTACCAATTGCAGATCTTTAGGGGCGGTGTGAATTAAATTGTATTGAATTCGAGCTAAAATTAACCTTAGTTTTCTACACTTAATGAATAAAAACTGTTAGAAATAATAGAGCCAGAATAAAATGATGTAAGAAAGATATGATCGTTAGACTATGCGCCAATTTTTAAAAGAATCGTACAAGCACCTCACCTTAGTAGAAGTTGGAGAAAATTGAGATGGAAAAATAAATAGTTTTCGGGTAAAATCACATAAATTTGAATTTGAAGCTCTGTAAAAACCGAACCTATTATCCGATTTTAGTGCGGTTAGCTTTATTTTTTAGGTAAATTTGTTGGCTGTAATAATCATGTTGTTTTACTATTCTAGCTTGTCTAGCTTTGGAGATATTGAGCTTTAAGTCGTGCAAGAAATTTTTTTTTCAAAAATCTTCAAACGCCTGTGGCTGCTAAAGGGTTAAGCTAAGGGGGTATGTTCCATACAACTTTTTTCCTGGAAATCAACTGAGGAATCATAATCCGGTGCGTTTATGCGGCAGTTTCCGGACACCCTGTATGATTTAAAATCTTAAGGGCCCAATAGACTCAGCGATTTAACGGCCAATCAAAGCTCATTTCTGTGGAGAAAGCGCATTTTTTTAGGTTTTAGGTATGTTTTTTTTTTTGAAAACGGGGATATGACGGGTGGGCAGCGCCCGCTCTAAGGGGGGGCAAGCCGGGCGGTCGCCCGGGGCGCTAAATTTTAGGGGCGGCTTTTTGGCCAAAACACGAATAAAAAAATCGAAAAACCAAAAGTAAGAACTCAATATCAACTTGGATTTAGTGTAAAGGAAGCCATGACAACTACAGATGAAGTAAAAAGGGGTGAAACAAAATAAGAAATAAGGCTTTGTTTAAGTAAAGAAGCACAACAATTGCTTCTTTAGGAAACGCGTTACTTTTTAAATTTATCAACTGTATCATTAGTTCTCTTTTGAAAGTTGTGTTTTAAAGATGCAAAGTTCTTACTAGACTTTGAAGAGCCGATACCATTGATATACGAAGTACTGCATTTAGAATCATAAAATGTTTAGTGAGATTTGCCTAAATTTTACGTCTGTGATGCTTGCAAAGTTATGTGCTAATTAAGTTCTTCTTTAAAAAGAAACTTATTGCTGATTTCGTCCTTCAATTGAAAATTTGTTCCTCTTCTTTTCATCAGAATTGAGGATTTGCTTGCATTATCCCTAATTCTTGTCAAAGGGAAGGGCTTCCTGATTTTGAAATGGCTTGGACTGCTATCCATTCTCATAAGGATAACTTTTGTGTTTCTGATATTTTTCGCTACATGTTTGTTAAATGGTGCAGAAAGTGTCGCTAGTGGCCATAAAAACAAAGAAAAATTCTGAAATATTCCCTATCAGTTGACCGAACCGAACAAATGACAAAATTGATCTCCCCAAAGTCTCTAACCCTCCCATCGTGTGTTTTGCACAACTTTGATGTTTTGTTCGCTGTTTTGCAAACCCCGATCAGTGTGGTTGCGTCCTAATATTTTTATTCAGTCTGTTGTGTCAAACGAGATCTCGTCCACTAAGTAAATATTGAACCTCCGGAGAAACCATAAGAAATTAGAAATGCGGAGTGCAAATACGCTCAACACATAAAAGCGTTAAAAAAAATCTTCTATGAGAAATTTCTTGCCCAAATGCACCGTTTTCAACACAATTTCTTTTCAGATTTGGCAGCAATTCAACTTTAATTCATGATTCATCAAGAATTGGGTGGTCAAAATTAGGACAAGGTAGTTTGGATTCCAGCAAAATGAGGGATGTACACATTGCTAGAGCCGCAATAGCAGTCCTCCCTAATATGTTTCCGGACATGCTAATATCGGGATTTGGCTAGGTTCCGCCGATTTGGCTAGCTCTAACCTTATTCTCTATAACAACTCGCGAAATGATGCCATTATGAAAATAAGCCACCCATGTTTAAACCACTGAAGAAACTCGTCCACGAAGAGACCCGGCTAATTTATGTTTATCCGCTCCACCATTTTTTTGGCATACCATTTTCGAGAGCGGAGTTTTCTAAAATGTGTTGTCGTGTTAAGTGTTTTTGAGGAAAACAAAAATGTTACCATTAATTTTCAATCTCTTACGTCATTCTAAATTCCGCAATGCTTGACATCTCTATATTTTTTGCCGGTGGTGAATCGCATGTGCTCGGGAAATTCAATATTTAGCTTTAATTTTGAAATTTTAAACAAACTCTCTAGAAGGCCTTGCTGAACTGAGCTGAATTGCGCTTAAGACTATGAATGATGGCGGAACAGGTTTCTACTACATACTATCTGGGCTTTCTCAGTGGGTAGACATTCTATTCTCTGAATTACTATAGCGTTGGTTCGAATCCCACTGTGACTTTGAATTTTTGTGTTGATATGTGATACTACGGCAGCCATTGTGGAACTGATGTGTTATAACGACCAAGAGCTGCCAAAATCACTCGATTCAAGAATAAAAAGTCTCTTAAATCGATTCTACAACAACAACGACATAACATGTGCTATCTACTATCAATCTGCCTGGTACTTCACCTAAAAGGCGGCAATTTGTCCTCTTGCCCGGGGCGGCGTAAGTGCTAGAGCGGGCGCTGCGGGTGGGATATCGTAGCAAACCCGTCGTAAGTGCTAGAGCGGGCGCTGCATAAACCAAATAACAAGGTCATACTTTTGCACCATTTTAGAATACAAGGAGAATAATTTTCTCTCAACCTGAACTACTCTATAGATTTCCTAATCCTTCAAAATAAATTTTTCATTGCAAATTTTTCCTTGGTATTCTGTCTATTCATCCCAATAGGAAAAATAGAAGCGCTTCCGATAGAAGCGACGTAGAAGCGCTTCCTCATCATTTCCAAATGTGCTTCGGAGGAAGTGCTTCCACAGAAGTATAATTACGAATGGTGAGGGAGCACTTCTCTGCTTCCCGAGAAGCGCTCCTTTTGCCCTTCTCGAGCGCTCTTTTTCCTATTGGGATGCTACAGGTCAGGTATTCCAAGACCGAGATACCATGTCGAAAACATTTCATACTCACCCAACAAAACACTGCACTACCGAATTCAATAAAAGAACGAAAGTAGAAAGCAACTTGTACATATAACGACAAAACGGAAAAAATAAAGAAAGTTATGTCCTTTCAACATTAAACTGACTCCATGTTTGTGGTAACGTTGCTGTGTCATTTCGTTCGCGTTCTTCTTTTTCTGAATCACTCTGGAGTCCCGGCCGTCAAGTAGAGGTTTTGTTTGTGCGCTATTTCACGACATATTTCACATTTGTTGTTAGGTGTTTGCCCGCGCGATGTTACTTTTATGTTTTACCGTTTTGTGTGCTTTTCTCGTTTTATGACTCTCCTGTTTTTGCCGTCAACAATGGGCGATGGAAATGGAATAAATGACGACCGCTGACGCCATTTCTGCACTCCATACAACTTTACCGTAACATAGCGGTGACGAAGATGATGGCGAATGTTATCATCATGGCCACACAGTGACGGCTGCAATGTTCTTAAATTGTTTTATCCTGGTTGTTCGTTTTTTTCAGTGAGTGTGTTCAAAGGGCATCTGTGTAGTAGGTAGGTATTGTCCTCCCAATGAGGATACGATAAAATTGAAGGCATGTCATGCATTTATGTACTTTGGTAAGGTGAAATTTTTATGGAATCAATTTCCGTTGTCAATTTTGTGTGTTTGATGTTTTTCGGTTATGTATGCGGCCGGCGTGGTTGAAAAGCAAGGATTTGTAGGTATGGGAGATGAGTTTTGTTGAACTTGCTAAAATAAAATTGTTCTAAAAAAAAAAACTTAGATTTAAGTGCATTGGTGGCTACAAAAATTAAATCGTGTTGATTACATTAAAATCAACCTATTAGACTTAATGACTCATATAGAGGTATGAAACCACTATTAATCGATTCAACTCAACCTTAAATCAACAACCGAACCGTCTGGATTATCCTTATATGTCGAATGAGTAATTTATTAAAAAACACTTCAAAGTTCACCTATATCCTTGTAAAGGAAATTCGACATAGCAACAATACATAGAGTTTGAACACTATTCCCATTTACCTTTTCCTCTGTATGTTTGGGCGACTTTTGTCGAGTCATCCATTTATTCGGTTCCGCACAATATTCTGTTGCAAAATATTCATACAGTTGCGCTAGTCCAGTATGTATGTATTTGTGCAAGGATGACTATCAAGAGCCGGATTTAGCGCAAGGCTTTTAATTCATTAATTTTCAAGTAATCCGGCGTCAATTTGTCTGGCTCCATTCTCTGTGTGTCATACAAAATTCGTAGAGAAGCCAGTTTGGCGCTTTTTTTCTATTTTGGAAACTCATGGTGCAATTTGACTAAGCGAAACAGTGTGGAGGAAATGAAAATTAATGCCCTTCAAGAATTGATATGTTGTGATGTCCTTGTAATTTATCGAAAAAAAAAGGATTTTAAGGCTAAAGATTCAAGTTCGAGACTAGAAAAAAGGACAATAGTTTTCAGTGGTGTGGTAACCAGACTTTCAATGAATTAAGGAGACGAAAGGCTCTCATAATTTGATTGGCTTTTCTCTTGGGATAAGTTAAATTTTAGTGAGGCTTATATTTCCTAATATTTTTTAGATTTATACATCTGAGAAAACTTCATATATGCATACGAAAATAAAAATTCTTCATAAAAAAAGGAAAAACACTGCACCAAGAAATCGTTGTTTCATACAGGAATAATAGGCCTTAACCTTAAAACAGTACACGACATAACAAAAAGAAAATCGTAAAATGCATGTCCCCGGGGAAAATTCAATATGCCCAAGTAATGACTTTGTTCACTTTACCCTCAGTGCCAACATTTTCAGGACATTTTCCTTTTTCCGTATCTTTTTTTTCGTGTGTATATGTCTGTCAATCCTGTTTACTTTTTCATTTACTTTGCACAAGTTCTCCATATGCTTCTTGCGTGCTTTTGGTTTACGACCTGACGACTCTGACTACGTGTTGGATGTCTAAAATCAACTACTCCGGTGCTACCTTAAAAAACGCCTTCGCCTTTAAGTCTACTATACAACAAGTGTCTCGCCGGAGACAGATGTTCTTCTTATGCATGATGAAGATGTATCTGGACTTTTTTTTTAGGGAGACGTGTTTTTTTCTGCTTTCCTGTAACGGTTGTTGGCTTTTGTTTGCCTATATCGTGGATTAAGAATGCCATTTTTATCTAATGGTCTCAAAAAGTTTGCAACTTAGATTTTTTCTTTTTTTCCACCCCTCAATCACGTATTCAGCATTATATCATTTTCATGTCATCGAGTGTAGCGTATTGTTTTGTTGGGGAATGTTCTTTTTAGGAAAATTATGTTTGACAAAGTGCATGTTTCCGGTGTTGAGAGAAGAAGCTTCATTACACACTTGGGGGTTGTAATAGGGTATAAACGGTTATTGATTCGGTAGGGGGGAGGGGGGGGGGGGCGGTTGTCAAATGATTGAGGGATCTATGAATGTAATTGAAGTTGATACACAGGTGTCTAGTAGAAATGGTTAAAATTTTTACAGACATTTTTTATTCTAGGCTCGAAGTTGAGTTCGTGTCGCTTCCTACACGGTAACAAATTTTGGGATAAAAGATAAAATTATTTATACCATTTTTAACACGTTGGCTGCGGCACATGCCCCCGGGGGCATGTGATAGTTATTATTTGTGTGCGGCTGAAAAATTTGCTTTTCATTCTCCAGGTGCGAAAGCTATAAAATCTCTCATTTTCATCCGATTTTAGCGAGACAAAGAGCATTTTACTTAGTTCGCCCTATATTATAATATCATAATAGAAACATAATACATGCCCCCGGGGGCATGTGCCGCACAGGAGTTGTAAATGATTACTCATATGCGGCACATGCCCCCGGAGGCATGTATTTCTTGTTAATGGGGTGCCAGAAAAAGCACCGTTAGAAATAATTTTTGGTTCCATCGTGCTCATTAATTAGTCTATTGCTGAATTGAAGTGCGAAAATACATTTTTTTAGCGTTAACATGTCGGAACGCATGCGTTGCATGGTCAATTGGCCAAAGCAAAGGTGAAAATAACGAAAAATTACAATTTATTATTATAATTATTTTGAATCGGCTCCGGGCTGAACTGAAGACAGGTTTGTACCTAAGGAAGTATTTTATCTAGTTTTTGATCGATTACAATTAAATTCCGGGATATGAGAGCTCATTTACTATTCCAGTAGCCACCCGGCGGCATGTGCCGCACATGAATAATAACGACTTACATGCCCCCGGGGGCATGTGCCGCACAGAAAAGAAGATACCGAAAATGACTGCCGCAGCCAACGTGTTAATATAAAGTTATATATGCCGACACCCTTATTGGAACGAGTCCCACGACGGTGTGAATCGCCGATTGCTACTCGGTATGATATACATCATGAAAACGGTTCCGACTATATCGGTGAGAGAGTATCATCCTGTGGCGATAGGATAAGGTCGATAAGATTATCATTGCAATACGAAGTTAGTTTATCATGCAAATGTTATAGTCTGGCTGGTGTAGTGGTTAGTGAGCCCACCTTCGGTGCTCAATGTCCTGTGCTCGAGACTCACCGTGAACGAATTCAGATTATGGTATTTTTCGAGCTCACGACCCATGGGACGGACTATGATCTCATTTAGAAAAAGAAGTACTCATATATGGGGATAAATAACACAGCTGAGCGTGCTGTTGATCTCAACACTTCAACAAAAAAGTAGTTAAGATCTTGAAAATTGGATACCACTAACACATCTGCGGCCTTAGTGCAATGTTGGACTGTCGTGCCTGTTATTTTTTTATTTTGTGCGAATGTTGAGCATAGTGGTATTCCACCTCCTAATTGGATTTGCCTAAGCTTGGAATGTTTGCTCTGAAATTCAGACATGTTATACAGGAGGGTCACCAACCTGTTGCCTCTAGAGCGATGTGTATTACCGGCGAGTCCACTGAGACTCTCATTTAAAAACAATAGTCCTTTTTCAGGATCATTCTCCTTCTCCTTTTAGCGGTGCAGAAAGGTGTGGAACCACTGTGCATCTATGTGGACTCGAGTTATGGTTCGTCGATGTTTTCGTCCGTGATGTCAATGGACAAACATAGCTGCTGCTGGGGTTAGGTCAGTAGGCGCAGCTGGGCATTGAAACAAAAGACCCACATCATGAGGAGCGCCAGCGTAGTTCGGACAGATGTTTTGGATGTCCGGGTTTATGCGAGAAAGGTACGAATTAAGGCGCGAACAAAAACCAGGCCGAAGTTGAGCTAATGTCGCTCTGATGGCTCTCGGGAGGCTAATCTCCTCTTGCGAGATTGATGGTGGACGCACTGAGAGGACTCTATTTGCACTTAAACTCGCAATAGACCGACTCACTTCTGGCACTTGGCATCAATTGTGTCTCTTGATGAAAGTGATCCTGGGCAGACATCAGGAGGCAACCTGTGGCTGTGCGTAGAGCACCATTTTGGCAGACCTGCATTTTGGACCAGTTTGTATCACATGTGACATAAGTGGGGCTGTGTAATCAGCGGCTGCTCGACCCACCGCTTTGTAAGTGGCTAGCATGATTTCTTTATCTTTGCCCCAGGGGCTACACGGTCAAAAATCTTGGACTAATTTTAATTCCATGCCTTGGAATACAGTCCATTTTTAATACAGAACGGATTAAATTTAATTCTCTTCAAAAGAATAACTTCAATTTTAATAAAATATGTATTAAAATGTACTCTATCTTGGTTTAAAATATGGTTTAATACAAATTGTATTAGAATTTACTCCATATTTGATTATTTTTCATTCCAAGTGAGATCAGAAAGTAAACCTTACAGAATTAGGTCAATGATTAATGTAGCCATTGTTGAGAGCTCCAAATATTATGGTACGTGGCCGAGCGGTCTAAGTCGCCATGCGGCAACTTGCAACACGCTTCGATCCGAGGTTCGACTCCCAGCCAAAACGGAAAGCTTAACAAAAAATAATAATGTCGTGCTCTGTGGCCGTGATTGTTCGGTCGCCACTCTGTGAAATAGACACTCATAGAGAAAGGAGTTTCCAAACTCGGCACGACTCGTCGCAAGTTTATTATTCAGAAGAAGTTGATAAGAAATATTCTTATCGTAGAATAATAAACTAACAATGCGACTAGGTAGTGGTATGACTGACAACCGTATCACACTCCGAATTCAGCTGTCTCTGTAACGTTGATGACTACACACGGTAGTCATCAACGCACCATGCTCCACTAGGAGTTACGGTAATGAAATGAACATGTAGAAGAAAGGGATAAAAATAAAACAACAGTAAAAAAAAACAAAAAAATGTTTTTTTTTAAGTTTTTTTTTATAGGTTTAAATTCTAATACGCTATTGTTTGTCGGCTTTCTGGATCTTTTATAGTTAATTCGTATCACAGCCTTTACCTGTAATGTGTAGCAATGGACCAATTCTTTAAAAAAAAACTTGCTTAATACGGACGATGCCCAGAAACTGACATTTAAATTATTGCAATATTT
The DNA here is from genome assembly GCA_949715475.1 of Microchrysa polita. Classification (NCBI taxonomy): domain Eukaryota; kingdom Metazoa; phylum Arthropoda; class Insecta; order Diptera; family Stratiomyidae; genus Microchrysa; species Microchrysa polita. The sequence continues at coordinate 122,369,246 of OX454415.1, read as the reverse complement.
TTATTTGACACATATCGAAAGCTCAAACAGTTTACTTTGACATTCATAACCCACATTCGTAACCAGCATTTGAATGGCTGAATTCAAATTGTAAGACAAAACCGGACGGGTAAACTTACAAGACAAGAACCATCGTTCTTACAATCTGAATTGCGCAATGCTTGTCTGCTGGCCACTACAAAAGCTCTCGCCGGGTGTTTGTTTGTGCTAATAAACGGACGGCGACAGCTTTTGTAGTGGCCAGCAGACAAGCATTGTGCAATTCAGATTGTAAGAACGATGGTTCTTGTCTTGCAAGTTTACCCGTCCGGTTTTGTCTTACAATGTGAATTCTCCCAATAGTGTGTCATGCTATTCGAGTTTATAAAGCTCAGAGCTTTTAGCGGTTTATGAAACGAGTTTATCGTCTGGTGTGTCAGGACTATAAATTTATTCCTAGCTAAGTATTGAATTTTAGTCAATTCCTGGTGTGGTCATATATGTACACCAAAAAAGAATAGATTTTAGTCCAACATTTTTGACTGTGTACCAGCTAGTGCTTTGAGGATTTTGTTCCTACTGCGCTTCTTTTCACAAACGGATGCCGCGTGATAAGCAGACGTCATCATGTTCTCCAGCTGAAGCCCGACAATTTTTGGATTAGCTACAGTAGGAACTGGATTATTGGCAATACATACATCATCCTCCCACTCAGGGCCGGCCCTAGGGGTGGGCGAACTGGGCGGTCGCCCAGGGCCACCACATTTAAGGGGCCACCACTCTCAAGGGTCTTTTACTTTCAAGGGGCCACCACTCGGAAAAATGATCACTCAAAAAGGGCCTTCACGCGAAAGATATGTACTCGAACTAGATTAGTTCTAAAGTTAATATAAAGTGAAATAACGATAATGTAATTTTACTGATAAATAATTTGTTATAACATGCATAAGCCATTCATTCCTCTCTCTCTCTTTTTCCAAACATTTTGCAATATCTGCTCTCTAACGTCACCGTTGATGTCTTTGATGTTTGTTAAAAAATTCCAGTGACGGTAGCATGGTATGGAAGAAGTTTGATTTTTAGAACTGATCGAATAAATTTACCAATATCCTAGCCTGTACCTTACAAAATAAGCCTGAGATTATACCATGAAAAGACGGTAGTGATGACACAAGATGCCACTACTGGTATAATAAGGGAAGAAAAAGGAAGAATAAACCTAGATCAAAATTTTCGAATTACGGTATTCGGATCATTGAATTTTTGCTCTCTTAGCAGACCACATCGAAGGCTGAGCATTGCTGCCATGCAAAAATCTTAAAATCGAGATTAGTGACTGGAAATCTCATACTTTTTCTTTACAAGACGTGACACCTTTAGGTTACAAGAAGTTTGAATTGGGGTTTATCATGAATAACATAACCGCACGCACGTTATCGACGTCAGACCCATAAATGAGGATTGGAGTTTTCTACATAGAAAACCGGCGGAAGTATTATTTATAGAAACACGATGCACCGCGTGTACAAAATTATCGTCTAACGCAGTGCTTCCCAAACAGGGTTTCGTAGAATACTAGGGTTCCGCTACAACTTCTCAAATATAGGAAATGAGTAATGTAGAAATTATTATATTAAAATTCTAAGGTTTAGGCTGCCAACTAAGCACTCCGGTAAATGCCAATAAATTAACATAACTTACCCAAATTTATGAAACTCCTAAAAACCGTCAGATGGATGATATTTTGAATGTTTGGCAAATAAAAAGCCATTTAACAGCTGACAAAAATTTGCAAAATGTCAGTTTTTTTTCCAATTGGAAGAAATGGTTGAAAACATTTTCATTAAATATAAAATTTGTCTGCGATTTTTTAATGAATACTAGAAAAATGATCATGAGAGAACATTAGAATTCCGCGGGCTATGAGGTGATTAAAAAACAGCTAACTGCCATAGTGACAGGAGCTCCCAATATTTGCGTAAAACTCTAAAGAGTTTTTATTAAGTACTCGTGCAGAAACCACTGATATAACGTGAGAGGAAACATTCAGCCAATCAAGATCAGATGCGTTTTTTTTTGTGTATTAGTAAGGGGGTAGGGACCACCATCATCCATTTGGCCCAGGGCCACCAGAGTGCTAAGGACGGCCCTGCTCCCACTGATAATCCCCCGACCAGGTGGGAAGAAATGTGGTAGAAGATTTAGACACAGAGATGGGGAGGTTTCGGCTTTGGAAGAAAGCCTGTAATTGGCGAAGATAGCGATCAATTAGAAGACGCTTCATCCTTATTCTCCCCTGTGGCGAGCACGGTGCAATCGTCTGCGTAGGAAATCACCTCAATTCCTTCCGGTGGAGTAGGAAGGTGGGACATGAAGATGTTAAGCAAAGTGGAAGAGAATACCCTACCTTGTGGAGCTTGATTTTCTTCAGCTTAGAACGTTTGCCTCGAAACTCAGTGAAGGAAGGCCGACCAGCTAGATAGTTGGATATCCAACGCATTTTTTGTGCAGGAATTTGCATATTCAGCAGGTTCGCGAGAAGCATCGAATGATCAGGGCCGGATTTACCCTCTGTAGCGCCCCTGGGCAGTACTCGAGTTGCCGCCCTCCGTCACTAGTTCAAGCTGAAAGTAGATCAGTCGCATTCATGTGAGGTGTACATTTTTTTAACATACGTTGGTTCCCAGAGTTTTCGGAAGTAGCACAACTTCAGTGAAAATTGCAGTTAATTTACTTCTTAGAAATGTGTTTGGACTGAGCTTCTAATCAAAGTAATGTTCAGAAGTATAGGTACTCCATTGAAGGTGACATTAGATCCTCATGGAGGAGCGGATACTCCTTAGAGCTCAAAAGATTTTATGATTATACGCATTGGATGCACAAGAAACCCCTAAGACTGTCACATGATGGGAAATAATTAGAATCCTAAAAGCTGGCAATGTAAAACTAAGTACATACACTCAGTGCCAAAAGCGGACACTTTTTTTTCGGTACTGTATTTATTATTTTATTATCACAAAAGGCCTTGGCGCCGTAGGAGCGGATCTGAACTCGATTTTCCCTGGGGTGAACCCCGTTTTCCCGATACAGCCCACTAAATTGATTGTTTTCAGTACGGGATGAGTTTCCGTAGCGTTTATAATAATAATAAATTGAAATTTGAAATTGAAATTTAAATCAATCGAAAGAACTCGACTCCTAAACAATGGATATTAAGTCCTTTTTTTTTTCTTAGTCACAACCTTTCTCCAGCTACCGCCCCACGAAATAGTCATTTCAATACTTAATGAAACCAGCCCGAAATTGCAGTTTCCGGGAGGAGGGTATAATTTGTTATCCAGCCATATTGAAACAATTTGAGAGTCAATGATCAATCGATTAATCGTTTGATAGTAAAAATATGGGGCACGGTCGGTAGGGCGGCAAAAGTCGAAACTCCTACTGAAGGCATATGTAAATCCGCCACTGGCCAAAGGAACGAGTTTTGCAGAGTTTCTCTTATTTCTTTCTGGTTTATTTAAACTGCCTCCTGGAATATCAAAATATGTATATTTCACAGAACATTAATTCAATGGAAGGATGAAAGTTTTAGAAATGCCGCCCTTGAAAATTTGCCGCCCCGGGCAGTTGCCCAGGTTGCCCATATGGGAAATCCGGCCCTGCGAATGATTGACCTTGTCAAATGCATTTGATAAGTCAATTGCCACAAGAGTGGATCTGTGGCAAAGACGTCGCTGATTTAGCCCCCCCCCCCCCTAGTAATCTCATCGAGAGCAGCGGTGGTACTATTTTCCTAAAGCCATGCTGGTGGGATTCTAGCTTAGCATGCTCAACAAAAGTGGGGTGAATAAGGGCCTCCAGCGTCTTTGGGACAGGAGACAGTTTCGTTATAGGTCGGTAGGATTCGCCGAGACTGGCACTTTCCCTGGCTTCAGACAGGGAACAATCCGTCCTGTTTTCCAGATTTCAGGGATGGCAAACGTAGAGATCGACAAGTTAAAGGCTGCCATGAAATACTCAATGCCTGGAAGGTCGAGATGTTTCAAGATTCAACACGGGCATTGAAATGCCTTCGGGTCCGCGGGCCTTGGAGTTTTTAGCATTCTCAATGACTTTTTAACCTAGTCTGCAGTATACGATGGTATAATGTCAATATGTCTGCTGCGAGTCCGACTTCGAATTACGCTTAAGGCCATCAGTCTTGGGGTGCTCAATAAATTGCGATTGAACAGGCTCGCGCATTGAAGAGGATCGCTGGTGCTCTTACGGCCAAATTATAAGGCAATGTTGCCCTTTCCTTTCCTAAGATTGGATAAGGCGCGGATAGTAGACCATAGCTTACTGACACCGTCATTGAGGTTGCTGTCATTTAGGTGCTCATTCCATTTCGTCTTCCGATAGTTTTTCACTTGTCGATTGATTTCGGAGCTACGCTCCTGAATTCTGGGATCACCGTCTTTTTTTGCGGATCATCCCCCATTATGGCTCCAGTAGGTTTCTGCTATACAACGTAATCGTATGAATCGGACAGAGACAAATGATAAAAAACTACTGCTGTATCAACTGATGCTATTGCTATTATATTGTGAAGTGTAGCACCATCCGACAAGCTTGTTTCTAACAAGCTGTTATTTGTTATTTGTTATTTGTTATTTGTTATTTGTTATTTGTTATTTGTTATTTGTTATTTGTTATTTGTTATTTGTTATTTGTTATTTGTTATTTGTTATTTGTTATTTGTTATTTGTTATTTGTTATTTGTTATTTGTTATTTGTTATTTGTTATTTGTTATTTGTTATTTGTTATTTGTTATTTGTTATTTGTTATTTGTTATTTGTTATTTGTTATTTGTTATTTGTTATTTGTTATTTGTTATTTGTTATTTGTTATTTGTTATTTGTTATTTGTTATTTGTTATTTGTTATTTGTTATTTGTTATTTGTTATTTGTTATTTGTTATTTGTTATTTGTTATTTGTTATTTGTTATTTGTTATTTGTTATTTGTTATTTGTTATTTGTTATTTGTTATTTGTTATTTGTTATTTGTTATTTGTTATTTGTTATTTGTTATTTGTTATTTGTTATTTGTTATTTGTTATTTGTTGAAAATATCTGCTTCTATTGCCGCGATAGAATAAATTAATTTTTAAAATACGCAGCGCCTTTACTTCCTGGCTTTAAGTAGAGTTCAGTGGTGGCCCAGCTTTACGCTCCACCATTACATACACAGCACAGACCCGATTAGCTCAAATTACGCCAAATGATAGCTCTCAGTCGACGATCACCCAACCTCTGGGTGCAAACAATTTGTCGGTGGATTTGTTCCGATTTCAACTTTGGCGAACAAAATCACCGAGACATATTTTAACATTTTAATTGTAAGTAGCCGCAACCGCAACCCATTAGCAGCGAACCTAGATCGTTTTATCCTCAATTCGAATATTTCGAAAATAAAACGGAATATCGGAGAAAGCCTAGAGGATGGCAATTCTGCCGAATGTAAGCGGTGGGAACTCTAAAGCTGAGATGCGTTTTCAAGAAGTACTCTTTTTAAAGATCTCGATAATGTATCTCTAGCGGGCCTTACATTTCATTTTCATTCCTAACAAGAAAAATAAAGAAGAAAGTATCGTAATGAAATGGTCCTCAAGAAAACAAGCCTCAATTTTCTCTCCGTTTTTTGTTAAACGAAAAATAGAAAATTATGATGGAATATTTCACGTAAATCCCTAAAATGAAAACTTGCCTTCTCGTTATAAGCTACATTCATTTCATTCCCGGCTGTAAGCTGTCCAAACAAAGTCTACGCTGGCACATAAACTACACAGCCAATGAAAGGATATAGCGCGCGAGCAAAACGACACACGAGAGTGTATTTGCAGAAAAGACGTGCACACACTGAGAGTGCTATAGGCTCCCATAATTCTTTCTTATTAACCCTCGGATGGTTCAGGTGAATTTTACATACGTAAATGGTTCAGTGGGGTCTGACAGACCCCAAGGCGAAAATCGCTCTAAAACTTAGATTTTTGCTTTTTTGCCGCATTTGTTTGAGCTAGAAGTGACTCTGAAGCCTTTTGATTAAGTGGTATATAAGAAAAGTGGAATTCGGACAGCGGATTTTAGTATGTGGAAGAAAAAATTAGGTGGTGTCAAATTTGAGGGTAATTTGAACTTATCACAAATAAATCAATATAAAAACTAAAATTTTAGCAAAATTTCATTTTTATTAGTCAAAACGTATTTAATACTAAATAACAACGATAAGTACATCAACATTTTTCAGCTAAGGTTAATATTTTTTCTTAAATCGGGATCCAAAGTTAGTCAATATTTAGAGCATTCTTCTTCACAGCTTTTTGCTCGATGGTATTCGCAAATTGGCTTCTTGCTCTCGTTGCAATTGTATAATGTCTTCCGATCATTTGCTCGTGGGCATAGAAAGCATCTTTGCCTCTTTGAGGACCATCTGACCCCATATTGGGGGACCTGGGGCATTAGCCCCATGGGGGGGGGGTGCAAGCTGAATAATGCACAAAATGTCTTCAATATTTTGCGCTGTGCTTCGGCGAATATTGCCCGATGATTTCCTCCTTCTTAGAAGAGGTTCGACAAGTGTATAGCCAAGTTCGCTGAGGAAGCTTTATGATTATGTAAAATACCCACCTAATTCTTATGCTCATAAAAGTCATTAATTTATGTCTTGATTTAAAAAAACATAATGTAATGACACAACATTGAAAGGAGATCCTCATAAATGAAAACCAGTTAAAAAAACGGCATAATTTTAAATGAATTGAGTAAAAACTTTAAAACCCCCTAATTCAAAACACCCTAAATTTGTCATTTCTTTCAAAATTAACATTTCAAATTTCGCAAGTGTACTCTAATTACAAACACTTCCCGACTATTATTTTTACATTTTATCGTTTTCCAAATAACATACTTTGAAAATTTCCCACAAAACGAAAAATGTACTTTTGTAAAAAAGACATACGTAAATGGTTCGTGGGGTCTGACAGACCCCAGAGCAATTTCAAAGTGCTATAACTTATTAACAAAATCACAAATTCAAACAAATGCATGCTTAAATGAACGCATGTGACGCATACTTAAATTACATATACATAAAAATACCATTCAACAAGTTTTTCTATAAAAAATTTAAGATTTAAATTTCTCTGGGGTCTGTCAGACCCCACTGAACCATCCGAGGGTTAAAAATCAGTGAGCGAGGCGAGGCCCGAAAAGACGCAGATGCTGCAGTTGGCAATATGTGACAAGCCAAATGTAATTTGGTATGCTTAGAACTAATCCTTTTTACTTAACTTTGCGGAACTTCATTCTTTCAAATTTATTTTCTCTTCCTTTTGCCGCCATATAGTCTCAACCATCTCAGCATGTATGCTACGAAATCTGCTGCTATTATGAATCGTTGCAGATGCGTAGGAACGAAAAGGATTTGTTGACGCTATCTAAAACCATGACATGCCAACTGATGCTGATGTAGTTGGGCATTTACCTTATTTTCTCTGAAATGCTGTTCTGGTTTCTTGTGACCAATGGACAATGAAGAGTTGAAGGGATTAAAAAAAAAAGAGAAAAGAAAGACAACTGTAAATGATTGCAACAAGGACTGTTTTTCATATCCTAGTCCAAACAAAAACAATGCGAACGTTCTTTGAAACTTTAGTATAATAAACAAATTTTCTTCCTCTCAAATCATCACTATGAGAATATCTTAAAAGCGCAACCCCTACAAAGTAGATTTAATCAACATTCATTCAGTTTTCCAATTTGCTCCAACTAATTTGAAGCATGCAACTTCATGCTTGTTTTTGCATTTTCGCACCGCACTCTGCCCCGGTCCTTGCGTCAATCTTTCTCCTCTCTAGTATCCACGTCCAATTTCATCGAGTGCATTAGATGCGGAATTCGTGCGGAACATAATATTCTATTCGTCAGAACTAATTAGATAATAATAATTACAATTAAGCTTAATTGGACCAACATCTGGTTGTAGGGATTATACGTAGATTTTCGTGGGATGTGCGACTAGGATGTGTCTCTACTATCCGAACAAGAAGAAGAAATTATTTCATAAATTGGGATCTTTAATTTTTTTTTTGGTCTTAATATTAAGTGAAAGTAGCAAAAGGAGTGTACATAATTTGAAATTTTTGTTTGGGTTGTACATACATAATTTGGAATTTGTTTGGATTCTACACCGAAAAGAGGAGTGGAATTGGAAATCTTTAGTAGGTAAATGCTTTTATCACAATTTTCTATAATAACTACAACATTTTTGGTTTTATCCAATTTGAACCTACTAGCTAGTCATCAGTATTTTGAAGCGACCTCGCACCGCCCACCAGTTTGCTCGCCCATTTCGTGTCCGAAAAAAGGTATACACTTCTAGCTATAGTTTACCTATATGTTCCAAACCAGCATCCCATCAACTATACAAAGATTCCCATTTCAACTAAAACACCATATCATCCATTTCTTCATCCAATTTCAACGTCATTTGTAATGCTTAGATGTGTATGAGAATGGAGAACAGAGAAAATCGACCGAACACGAACGTGGCACGAAATCTCGTCCTTTTCGTTCGTCCGAAGTCGCGTTCATTTGTAATCAGATCCACACGTACGTATACACGTAAATTGTAATTCCAAAGACAATTCCAATGATGAGAAAGTCTTATGATGAAAAATGCGCTCGTGTTCAATATGCAGGACCTGATACGAATATTATGTCAGGATTATGCCCAAGTGTTGTTGTCGGAATACGATTCCAAACTATATCTTCGACTATTCAGCTAATAGCTTTTCGTTTCGGACAGGGATTGTTATGGCGAATAGATTTAATTAAAAGCTGTTTACACATAATACACGAAGCAGGGCTGCAGGATAAAGGAAGATGTGATAAATCGTCAAACAAGCAGGTGTATTGACAAAGTAGTCTTGCACATGGGGCTAATGAGTAATGAAGTTTCGTTATGTTTTTGATTACATATGGAAGCGTACAACATTTCACTATGAAATACTTATAGGAGAGTTGTTTTTATGTGCAACTTCATAGGCTTTTTTACTATACATTCCCCCGTTATAGACTGTAAGAATTTTATTTCTGTATTACATAATTACACTACAAGCCAGGATTACTACTGATCACATTTTTGTGTGTCTGTCCCATAGTTGCTTTTTAAATAAACGCCAGAGAATAAAAAATACTCCAATTCGTTTTTCCAATAATCAGGAAATTCCTGGCAATTCTGTCCAAATTCAAGGATACATGGTTTTTGCCGATCAAGTATCGAATTTTTCCTTGACTCATTGGCCTAGTACTAGAAACTAGATGGTACACATACGTTTGGTATCAGATTACACCAGTGAGGGTTATGGGACTCTTAGTGAATGGATGCATTGAAACCATGTCTAACTACCTATAGTGTCAACGTATTGTCAAACATATTTGCTTATGTAAAAATAAAGCTGCCTGGTGCTCTACTTCTCATCATACGTTAGACGAAAGAAAACGAAGGAAAAAAATGCGAACTTTTCTCCTGTGTTTAACGTCCATGCCTGCCACGGTAGCCTTGACCCTTCTTCCGGGCGCATTTGGGGATTATGGTATTTCGGTGTTTTGCTTTATAAGGATTAAGCATTTGGAATTCATAATTGTGGGTTTTTCGTTTTATTTTTGGGGATTTCGAGAATGGTGATATCGTTTCCCTGCTATACTAACGTTAAAATATTAGTTTCTATTAAACCTCTGATATACACTAGTTGCGCTTTTTTGCTCATTGCGCATAGTTTTGGCTCCACATACAAAAAAAATTTTACCTGCATAATTTTTAACCGTGCCACTATACTACACGGGATACAGTTTAGAAAAAAGGACGAGAATTTCATTTTCCTTTTTTGGTGAAATATATAAATTAAAAACAAATATGCGAATATTTCTTATGGTGGTCTTAGATCTTATAAATATGTATGTAATCGTATTTTGTAATGAAATTCACTAAATTTAAAAAAATAAGCCGACGAGAGTGAGACAAAGATGCAAAACCAAACGTTGGGTGCCAGCTGTTTCAGCGAATAGCTGGTCTTAACCGGACCAGAAAGTTATCCGCGATTTTTTTTTTCTGAGTCAGAGTTGATAGTATGAGCAAAATAACGCTCTTACTGTACAATTTCGCCAAGGCTTTATTTACCGTTATATTGTTATTTCTGAAATCCTAACGAGACTTTTGCCATTTGATTTTTACAAACGTATCGCCTCACAATTCAATCTCGTTCGCAATTAAAGTCAAGAAAGCGTCTGATTGAACTTATTGTGCTTTATTAATTTTTTATTAATCCCCTAATGTTAAAGCTTTTTTATTTTGAGTCCGAAATTGGGATATTATTTAGATAATATTAAACGGAATTGAGAGCATTTTTTCTGCCTCGCAATCGGGAGAAACTTTAAAAGATTGGACTATTTAATATATATTTCATTTTGAAAAGTATGAATTTAAATTTGAAACCGTCAATTAACGATAAAGATGGTGCAAAAAAATTGAAAAGGTAAAAAATAAAATTCAGCCCGCGCTGCGGAGATAGATTTAACAACACATTTCTACCGGCCAACCACAATCATCATGCTTACCCTTGACAAGTCTTAGTAAAGTCTCAAAATATATGTAGGAACGCTTAGAATCGGAACATTACGTGATAGGGCTGTCATACAAATCAGCCCCTGGAAATTAGGTTCTTCTAAGTAAAACTGTTTTCTTTATGATCCAGTCTTAACCAAACTTCACCCAAATGTGTTTCTAGTAAAGCCTCAAAACATATCTAGGAACGGATGAAATCTGAGCTCTACGTCTTGGGGCTGTCATACAAACAACCCCTGAAAATTAAGTTTCCCTAAGAAAAATTGTTTTCTTTATGAACTAATCTTATTCAAACTGCACCTATGTAAATGTATTCTTAGTAAAGCCTCAAAACATATCTAGGCAGAGCCGGATTTAGCTTCTAAAGCGCCCCTGGGCAGTAGCCAAATTGCCTCTCGCCGTCACTAGTTAGGGTTGAAATTAGTATTAGTCGCTTAATGTATATGCTACGTCCAGGGACGTAACTAGGGGGTCCCGTCCTTTCCCAAAATTGATTCCAAGAACATTTGAATTCGTATGACAACATGGGAACTGAAATTATCCACACTTATTACATTCTTCCGAATCTTTTTTAAATACTTCCTCCTTTACTTTTTTCTCATTGTTGAACGTTTTAGAGTTAAGATTATTTCGGTGATGAATGACAATTTCAACAATTTCAACATTAAATTTGTGATACATTTATTGAAACCTAATCACAACGATGGAAAAAGTTACTGTAAAATGTAAGGCAATATAGCATTTCTAATTTATAAATCGTTGATACGTTCCTGAAATGAAAGTTTTTATGCGATGACGGAACATATCGTTAAAAAAATAAAAGCCGTTTCAACAGTTTCATTGGATTTTACCAAAGAGGTCAGTCAAGGGATCAATATGGATATCAAAACAGAGAGTGTGAGGTAGGATCAGTTACTCTCCGAAGGATCGTTATGGCAAAAAATATTTTTATTTTTGTCGATTCTGAGAGTAGTTTCAGTAACTTGCAGTCGAAAAATCAGAAGCTCACGGTGATTTCCTCGTGTCCTAAGACGTGTCAAACATTGTAACTTCAGTAGTTCCATGATTACTATACACCAAAAGCTTTAGCCTTGCTATTAAAATGGCCAACGGAGCATTATCCCTGAAAGTGTTACGATTAAACGAATACACCTAACTTGAATAATTTTTATACCCTTCACTCGTAGAGTAAAGGGTATATTAACTTTGTCATGAAGTTTGTAACGCATTGAAGGAAGCATCTCCGACCATATAAAATATGTATATATATGATCAGCATGACGAGCTGAGTCGATTGGGCGATGTCCGTCTGTCTGTCTGTCCGTCTGTCCGTCTGTCCGTCTGTCCGTCTGTTGCTACGCGTTTTACTCGGCCAGTTTAAAAGCTATCGAGCTGAAATTTTGCACACATGTTTCTTATTATTGCAGGCAGTTTGTATGTTTGAATCGCTAAAATCAGACCGTGGGGTCATGGGGCTGCCATACAAACCTAACCCCCCCAATTTGGTTTTTCTAAGAAAAACTTTTTCACGTGTTTACTAATTTCAACGAAATTTCACACAAATGTTTTTCTATTGATAACACAAAACATATGTAAGAATGGATCAAATCGGACAATGGGGTCATGGGGCTGCCATACAAACCTAACCCCCCAAATTATGTTCTTCTAAGAAAAACTTTTTCATTTGTGCACCAATTTGAACCAAATTTCACACAAATGTGTTTCTATTGATGCCACAAAATATATGTAAGAAGAAATGGAATCAGACTGTGGGGTCATGGGGCTGTCATACAAACCGAACCCCCAAATTGAGTTTTTCTAAGAAAAACTTTTTTATTTGTCCACCAATTTCAATCAAACCTCATAAAAGTGCATTTGATTTGATGCCACAAAACATGTGTAAAAATGAGTGGAATCGAACGATGGCGTCATGGGGCTATCATACAAAGCCAACCCCCTAAATTGAACAACTTTTTTATTTGTGCACCACTTTCAACCAAAACTCGTAAAAGTGCACTTCAATTGATGCCATAAATAATCGGACTATGGAGTCATGGTGCTACCATACAAGCCCAACCTCCCCATTTTGGATCTTCTAAGAAACATTTTTTCTACACCAATTTAAAAAAACCTATATGCGTCTTTATCAAAACAAAAAAAAAGTAAAACAAATGGAATCGTACTATGGGGCCATGCTCCCGCATCCCCCCAATAAAGTTTTCTGATACATATATATTTTTTTATTTTACCACTTATTCCAACCAAACCGACGCCACAGAATTTGCCAATATCAAATATTATGCGAAAACAGAAGGAAAAGAATGGGGAAGGATTAAATACAAGTCATAGGTTTGCCCCAAAAAACTTTTAGCCCGAGGAGAGTGAAGGGTATTCAAATTTCGGCCGCGCCCGAAATTAGCCTCGGTCTCGTTTTTTTTAATCATGTCAACTGCTTGAAATTTCAAAAGGAATCTCTCAATGAATTGAAAACTAATGGATTTTCTTAAATTTCCCACCCCTAAATTCTACCGCTCCGGGCAGTTGCCCAGGTTGCCCATATGAGAAATCCGGCCCTGTATCTAGGAACAGATGAAATCGGAACACATCATAGGGCTGCGGTAGAAATTATTAACACAAAAGAAGCTCAAGTTTCATTCAAATGTGACGGGTATTCAAATTTCGGCCACGCCCGAAATTAGCCTCGGTCTCGTTTCTAATATTTTTTCCCCTAAACCCTTATAAAATCGGTTTGTGTCTGGTATGCAATTTGATAGAAATGCCTAAAATGGCATTGCTATTTGGCACGCATAGTTTTGAATTTTGTAGGGTCAAGTCAACAGGGAGTCCCGGAATAGGCGCAAAAATCTACTCTATTATTATACATCGAAGAGAGGAGTGTGAGTTCTTATATTAAAAGACTCATCGAAGACATTTCCTATAAGATATTTTTTTTAAATTTCGTATAACGGTAATGGATTTCGAGTTAAAAAATTCAGTGTTTGTGTCTGTGACCATAACCTTACGATGGAGATTTTAAGCTTTTTGTTAGGAGCTCCCTGGAAATGAAAAAAATTTCTGTATTTCTTTGCCATTTTGGAAAAAAATGCTAAAAACTAAAAAAAAACCTCTTCCCCCTTTTTCCATTTATTGCGGACCACCTATCCGTCGGGACTTTTTTCCCCATAATCAGAGGGAAAAATCCAGAGCTACAGGATTTTTGCCGATCAAATAACGCATTTTCTTTGACTATACAGGGTGTCCCATTCACGGTGGAGAATATTTTAATGGTAGGTAGTGTGGCTCATTTGGAGAAAATTAACGTACAACGGGACCCCTCTATTTTTAACCGTTACAATGTTATAGCATTTTTTTCAAAATGCACGACTTGCTGAACTAAATCAAAATTTGCCACACCACCAATCATTTCATCCAAGATATGACTTCACTTTCTGAAACTACATAAAATTTCCAATAAAACGACACCTCGCCCGTTACGAAGTTGCTCGTATCTTCCGAGATACACCCGTTCAAACTTTAAAGAAATTGTAAAATTGTTTTTTTTTTTTCATAAAAAATTCAAATAATAAAATCGTATGCAATTTTAAAATTTCTTTCAAGTTTGAACGGGTGGATCTAGGAAGATACGAGCAACTTCGTAACGGGCGAGGTGTCGTTTTATTGGAAATTTTATGAAGTTTCAGAAAGTGAAGTCATATCTCAGATGAAATGATTGGTGTTGTGGCATATTTTGATTTAGTTCAGCAAGTCGTGCATTTTGATAAAAAGTGCTATAACATTGTAACGGTTAAAAATAGAGGGGTCCCGTTGTACATTAATTTTCTCCAAATGAGCCACACTACCTACCATTAAAATATTCTCCACCATGAATGGGACACCCTGTATAGACAATAATGCTCTAGAAAGAATTTTATGCGTTTCTATTTTGCAAAATTTCGGGCGATATGAATTTGGAAATGCTTTTTGAAAGTACATACTCGAAGCTAACGAAACCAATTTATAACGACTATTAACCATGCAGCATTTTTTTGCTTGTAAACTATTCAAATATGCTAATTTCATATTTCTTTGGTTTTACATTGTTAGGTCGTTTATAATCAAAAAAGGATAATTCCAATTTTCAATTTTCAATAAATCTAAAAATCAGTGGTTTTCACCAGTAAAGCTTTCAATGAACACAGTACACTATAAAAGAAGTATACCAAACTGAAATTGCGTAAAATATGAAACTTATGATCCTGTAAAGCTATATGTGGGCGTCTTTATGTCCTCCCTCGTTGCATTCAATTTTACAAGAAGAGGCGCATATTTGTACGAACATTGTATAATGCATACATATTACATGTGTTTTCACTATATACCTACACGACCCTAACAAAACGCCATGATAGAAGCAAGATGTTTGCCTTCATCTCCATTGAATTTTCTTTATTTGATTACTGCTCTGCCCAGGCGTATAGGGATGACGTGGAACAAGAAATAGGTATGACGCATATTACGATTTTGTGGTGGTTGGAAAAAAAACCAGCTTCAATTTTTACTTTCTGCGTAAAAGAAAAAAAATTGAAAATGCGTTGCCCATACCTAGCTTTTTTACGAGTTACATAATTCGTCTTAGGAATATTCTGTTGTATGTAGTATTTGAAGGGTGGTGTTTTCTTAAAATGTATTATTGTCTTTGTACTTACAAAGTACGAGATACGCACACTCAAAGGATTAACATAACTTTTTATAATGTTGTCTGTAGTCCTATGCTCCACTAGAGAAGATCCACAAACCTTTTGGGTCTTCAATACTTAAATTTGTATGGTTGTATTGTTATGTATTTTAAAAATTTAAATTTTACATGCAATTTATTAATCCAATTTTTATTCACAAAAATAATAATTTAGGGTTGCAACATTTAATAACGCTCACCTGATTTCAAATTTCGATTGGCAATTTCATTATAGTGTAAATGAGCCGCCCGAATATATGGACGCTATTGAAGTCGTAAACTGACTTGTATCGCCATTTCATACATCATCGATAATCCTGCTGTCTAATTAAACCGAAATATGCATTAACCTATTTGGCAGCGCACTATACCTACGTATTTTATAAGACCAAACGCGCATATACTGTTGTTAATTATCTCATTTGCCCGTAATCGAGGTAATTGAGTAAATTGGATCCGCTGATGGTTGTAACGCCTCATGAAAATTGACATTTCCGGATATAGCCACGGACATCATAACATCCTCCATCGACCATGACAAAGTGCCACAACAACACGCCAATCCAATATGGTGCAAAGAGTCTATGTGCGGGTGCAAATCGATCAGAATTAAGTTGCCTGTTAAGCGCTAGAAATGCGGACAATTTTATGTCCCCGTTAGTCCTGTGTGGGTCGTAAAAAAAAGCGAAAAAGTCGTTGGTCAACTTCATTAGAAACGCGCACACTTCACGAAACTTTCAGCCAATTTGTCTTTCTGCAAAATGTGAATCACGTGGATTCATTGTGCCTATAGATATACTATTTTGTAATAATCAGGACTGGTTTCGACCCCCGAACAGAATGGGGGTGTGACGACAAAACTGCCAGCGAAGGGAGACAACTTTATTCTTTCATTCGTCTAATGGCTCTTGTTATGCGCCTGAGAACTTTTTGGTGATAATTACGATTAAGGACCATGTCGAAATGATGATATGTCCTGAAGCCAAAGTTTTACATAAACACAGTCATGCGCGTTCGAAATATGACACGGAAGAAAAATGTTTTTTAAATATGAAAATGCTACACTCAGCAACATTACAATGAAATGCATTACGAACAAAAGATTTAAAATTAATAACTGACGCGACATGACAGTTAAACTTGAATCTAGCTAAATATAACAACGAAGAAGAAGAAAATTCGTTTAATATCTAAGTGAAATCATGTTTCGCAAATTCGAAACCATAATCGACTGAATCGGCTTACATTCTGCTGCGAACCCACGAAGCCGAGCGCACAAATGACTACACTAACCAGACCTCAATGCTGAAAATACTTTAATAATAAAAATAAGAGAATCAAGGTGCCTTTTGAGATAGGCAATACAATTTTCTTACCTATACATTTTTGATATAATGTAATTCTCAAACCAACAATTCTATTTCTTTTTCCTCCAATTGTATATTCTCATCTCGTCACACTTTTCCATCCTGCCAATGAGTCAGATTTTCGGCATGGTCTCCATCTCCTCCACCCAAATGGCCCTATAAAACTTTAGTTGTACTCGTATTATATTGGTGTCCCTTTAATCTAAGTTTTAGTCTTCAATAATGACCGACAATATCCTTAACGAACATTAAGAAAACTTGCATATCCTCCTATAGTGGCTACAATGCGAATATGATAGCGAATTGAACTTGTACGGCAATAACACGTACGCATACATGGCATGGCTCCATCTTTTACGTACATAGTACCGTTCGTTGTCCTATATGGTGAAGAAACTGAACGGGAAGTATTTTTTTTTTCGTCGATGGAATGGGCAAGTAAAATCCCATGTGGTCTCATTAAATTTATTGCCAATTCATGTGCTGCAAGAGGAGAACGACTAAAAGATATCCTTCTTGACTTGAGTCTATATGGATTTTCTCTGTGTACCGCACGTAATGGTAAGTGCTACTCCTCGAAGTATATTCTCAATATTATGCTTGACAGACATCTTTGAAATTACATTTGACTGTACTATATATATATATATATATACGACGGTTACGACATTGGCAATAAGTCAGGTATTAACGAAAGTACCAATGTGAATACATAAGTAGTCCCGTGGTAGATCAGGATGGTATAGGTTAACAAGTTGGAGATGCCTTGGCGTAAAAATCGTGACGGATATAAATGTCAAGTGTCAATATAGGCATTTTTTGGAAATATGTATTACACACACTGGTGCTAGGACTGCTTTGTAGTCTTCCTCGTACTAAGCAAAAAACATTTTCTTTTAAGGATTTCTTGAGCGAAAATAAAAAAAACAACGATAAATATCGTCGATTCGATTCTTTTTGATAAAATTATACTTTAATTAGTCCTCACGTCAATGCTATGACAAACTCGTTCGGAAAAAATGTTTTAATTTTATACCCTAATGCAGGGACGTAGCCAGGATTTTGTTTCGGGAGGGGTCCAAATATTGCCCCCCGTACTATTTTTTTGTTTTCTATAAATTTGATGAAAACGATTTTAACCTTTAAATTTAAATTATGGTCTGTGTTATTAGGTTAATTTTAACAGGGTAGTGCACCAATTACTACAAGATTCCATATGTGTCCCGAAAGAAATTAAGGGGAAGTCCTTTTCGAAATGAACAGTGTGATTTTGTAAAAAACGTGTTACTGGAGTTCTTTTGCTAGAACGGTACAGTATTTAATAGCAAAGATTCTAAATTAGAAACTCAAACTTGTGTAGTTCTTATGTTCATATTTTCCCTTCACAATTTCTCGGTCTACTCCTCCCGTTGTTGCGCCACTGTCTCCAACTGATAATAGGGCAAATTATTGGTTGTGGCTGCATGTTTCACAATGTTGGTCATCAGCATGATGCCGAGTTTCCAATGTGGTATAAAGTTGTATTTGGCTCGTATTTAAGGCCTTGATACTTTCCACGAGCATATAGTTCGTCGATTGATCCATAATACACCACCGTCAAACTTATATGTATATGTCATTTAAGCTTACTGAATTCGGAATGTGGCGAGGCTACAATGGATGTTTTTCTATCTGCGGCTGTTTTTTTTATTAAGGAATCGTGGGAAGAAATCTGGGATTCGAACATAAGTTTGTAGCATTTGGGCTGGAATGGGGAGCACAGAGAGTAAAAGCAGGTCATTCCCACCTAAAGAGAGATGTCTGGCCACCCTATCCCATGCACATTTTCAAATGACTAATATGTATATTAATTTAGCCATAGGTGTAAGCTGGAAATCTCGACTATGTTGCATTCTGGATTTTCTAGCAATGCTCAGGCTAAACTATTGTTCATCGCGTTCTGAAATTTTTTCATAGCAACATTTAGGACTTCAGCAGCGGAAAGTTCAAAACACCAAACTCTTAGGCAAATTAGGATAAATAATAACGAGAATTCTGTTCCGAATGCGAATAGTAATTTTCTACACATAATTAGTAGTGTTCAGCTGCTAGCGGCACTTTCAACTAAGCTAACAATTGAATAATTATAAATATTGATTAAACTCTGAAATCGACTGCTATTTAGGTGAATGAGTAATGATGTCTGAAAAAATAGCGGAGCTAAGAAGACGTCAATCTTTTTCAAAATTCTGTTATCAAAACGCTGACTCCGATTATTTCTGCAAACATTTCGGGAGGGGTCCGGACCCCCTGGACCCCTCCCCTGGCTACGTCCCTGACCTAATGTACTACCGGCCTTAGGCGAAACATCGATAGGGGCTTACATGGAGGAAGCGCTACATCTGTAGTTCCATACATTTTCCTATTTTTTACTTGTATGTGCGATTTATATTTTTTAAGATAAAATAAACAGACCAGTTCAATGTAGTTTTATTCTAATAAAAAATATTTATTACTATAGTAAAAAACAATTAAAAAATTTAAATCTTGTTAATATAATTTCTTCGTTTTTCTTAAAATAGGGTGAATAGTGTACGAAAAAAACGACTTTTCATTAACGGCTATCAAGAAACTTTTAACTAGTTTACAAATTAGTATTTTGTAGAACTTCCGCTGTTCAGTGTTACTTGAATCAACCTTCTGGGCATTGATCTGACTAATGACTCCAGGACCAGGGTTGAATCTTTAATTTGGTCCCAACAACGACGAATATTATTCCTAAGCTCCGTTACTGTTTCAACTTGCCTTCTTTTGGCATAAACTTTTTTCCGAAAGTATCCGCACAGATTTTCCATTGGGTTTAGAGTGGTGGCTTCAAGGTGGCCAGTCCAACAGAGGTAGGCCTTTTTCGGCAAACCATAGGTTCTACTTTTGCTAGAATCATGAATTGGAGCGTTATCCTGCTGGGAAGTCCATCATTTTCTTCCAAGAATGGGATCAAAACCGTTTCCAGCAGTTCAGTATTATTGGTAGAGGTCATTCGCGTTGTTACCGTGCATAATGTTGGCTTCTCACGACCAAAAAATCCCTCCAAACCATTACATTACACCCACCACCAAAATTTCTTTTAGAGCGAGTTACCTTTTATTTATATTTTGCCAAAACAACTGTAACAGTCAAGCCCGTCTACGTTGAAATTTTTTAGGCATCGCAATATAACAGATTGTACGCACAAGCATGCTCAAGAGGTTATTTATAATATCTGCACTCATAAAAATCTTCCGCGCCCCTCTACACTTTCAAAAACTACCCCTAAGTCTGGTTATACGTAGAGTCATAAAACAAAATTTATTCAGTTAAATGCTATAGGTGTCAATGATGATATCTGCACCCTTAAAAATTTACCGCGCCCCTCCTTCCCTTTAAAACAACCCCTGTTAAGTTAGCACTACCACCCTTGTAACGCCGAAATTAAGAATTTACATAAAACCAAATGTGTCCCTGAATTTGCCGCAGGGGTCCCTCTCACCCCTCTACACCCCTAATACTACCCCTAAATGCTTTTAAAGTTATAGCCCAAAAACTCAAGTTTTTGGCATCGTAATCAAACAAACTGTAATTAGTTCGATCCTTTAGGTGTAACCTAAGATATCTACCCCTTCAAAAAATTTGCCGCGCCACTCCTTCCCTTTAAAACAACTCCTGTCAAGTTAGTACTACCACCCTTGTAACTCCGGAATTAAGAATTTACATAAAACCAAATGTGTGCTTGAATTTGCAGCAGGGGTCACTTAGAACACCTGAACTTTCAAAAAATTTGCCGCTCCCCTCTATACCCCTAAATGCTTATTTGGCTGAATTAAGATCGAGAGTGAAATTTTTCGCCCATGGAATTTATCAATAAAAATGGATACTTACTGTCGTGGAATATGTCACAAACGGTGGGGAATTCCATAAGCTTCTCCTCGGCCATTTTATGTATTATTTTTCGATTTCCCGGTCATTTGACATTTCACGATGAAATAACCGGGGAATCGGAAAAAAATACATAAAATGGCCGAGAAAAATTACGGAACTATTTTCGGATTGTAGCTTATGGAATTCCCCAGCATTCCCCACATATTCCACAAGAGTAAGAATACATTTTCATTGAAAAAATCGCAGCGGCGAAAAATTTCACTCTCGAGTACTAGGCTTTATAGCGCAAGTTTTTAAGTTTTTGGCATCGTCATCAAACAAACTGTAATTAGTCGGTTGATGTTCGCAAGTCGGACATCGAGAGATGCTTTGTGAAAAAGATCAATAAAAATTCAAATGAAAATAAAACGAGACCGAGTTCGACCTAGAAGGCATGCAAAATCCAAAATATTCAATTTCATATTTTTTTTAGGGGAGGGAGGGATAGATGGGTCGGACCTGGCACATCTTTATTATCTTATCAAGGCATCCGACGGCTACCATTTGATACTAATTTGAAGCTTTTCGCGACATTCTATCAAAAGATATGGCTGAATATAACTTTGTAGGGGAGGTATGGGTAGGAGTAGTCGGACCTACTCCACTTTCCATCAACAAGTATATGTCAGAATGAGACATTGATCAAAATTTCAAGTCGATAGCGATATTCTACCGAAAGTTATGGCTAAATTAAAATATCAAGGCGGGGTAGTTTGTATGGGAGGTAGGGGAACTCGTGGTCCCATTTGGCCCATTTTCAATACCGTCCAAGATTTTAGCAAAACAAACATTTGACCAAAATTTCAAATCGCTAGCTTCATTATTTCGGGAGTTATTCTGCTAACAGACAGACAGACATGGCTTATTCGATTCAGGGATCGACCCTGATCATTTATATACATATATACTTTGCCATACCTCCGGAGGCTCCTTTGAAGTGTTACATAATATTGGCGTAACAAAAACAATATACCCTATACCATCTTATGGGTAATTATGAGTCAGAAGCGGAAGAATAAGAACAAATTAGTGAGAAACGGTGACGTGAAAGGTGACAGCAACAGTAGCAAAAAGAAGATATACAGATATACATAAACCGTATCTTGGTGAGAAAGGTCGGGGGCAGGGGCGGCGCATAAGGGCCCGCGTGGCGGGGGGCCCACGAGATTTAGGGGCCCAAAGCCACATGAAGAGTTTGTCGAACCATAAAACATATGCGAAAAAAACAATAATTCGACGTAGATATTTTTGGTACTCAAGAAGGATATACACTCTTTGAAGTCAAGACAAATGCTAAATTTATTGTTCCTCTCTCATCAGGTTCCTTAGAGAAACAAATTTAAAATTGTCCTAAAATCTTTGAAAGTTCATGAGACACTGCGGATTAGGGATGTCAAAAACCGGACGGTTAGTCCGAAAACCGGTACTTTCAAAACGGTTAACCGGTTTTTTTCGGTTTTTTCATCTTCCCGGTTTTAACCCGGACGGTTGTTTGCCCATCCGGTTAAAACCGAAAAAAAACTTTTCAAATTCATACAATTTTTATATTTTCTTGATTTGTCAGTCTGTAATTCTATTGCTAGTCTTCTATGAAAAATTTCGTATTTCCGAACACTCTCCTTAGTGCTATTATTCCAAGAACCATCGCTTCGTCAAACTACCGCTCCTTGCATTTTTCCTTTCCAAGGCAGATATTGTTTACGTTGCGTGTCACACGAATGTATATGTGTATCAGATCACTGCATTTAGAGTTCATTGTTATAGGAAGACGAATCGGCAGTTGCTACGACGGACGTCCGCGTCCACATCGATATCCGCGTCCACTTCAACATCCGTCGTGTCCACAAAGACTTCAACATCTACATCATAGTGCAGTCATATTAGCATTTCAAATAGAAAAAATAGAGTAAGGTTAATTCTTGTGGTTTTTGAATCAGTGGACTCCAAGGAATCTAAAACTCATTTTGCTAAAAAAAAATTTGATCGGAAAGGTCCCAAAAAGGACAAAAAAGGATACTCTTTAATCCCTGACCGGAGGTCGGCATGTGGGGTATCAAATCAAAGGGGACAAGTACATTACATAACCGGTGTTTGTTCCATGTTTGAAGGACCATTAACGGAATAAATCGAGATTAAATGGAGAACTATTGTGTTTTCCGTGTATGTATCTTTCCGAAGCCCTAATTACGAGAGTAATTTAAATTGTCACTACGTTTCTAAGTTTTCCGAATCTATAATAGCTAAAGATTCTACCATTTGCTAAGAAAAAAAAATGATCGAAAAGCTCTCAAAAAGGACACTAATTACAAACCTTGATCGAACGTGGGCATGCGGGGTGTCATATAAAAGAGGACGTCGAGTACATTCCATATCTTGCGTTTATTACTTGTTTCAACTGGGAGCTGGCTGATTCAAAAACCACAAAAAATAGCCTTATTCTATTTTTTTCTATTTGGAGGCCTGAAATGAGATATTTTGACTGCACTATATACATTGTCTAGCAATAAAACTCAGTTAACTATTTTTGAAACATTATGAAAACTTCTGACAATTTTATTTGATTATCTTTTTTGTTCAACATGTTTCACTTTTAGGGCTCCATTACACAGTCATATTTCTATACGAACATCAGCTTAACGAGTGTGTATGCATTTAAAATTCTAAGCAATTCAATGAAAAACCGGTTAACCGAAAACCGGTACTTTGAGCCCGGTTAAAACCGGACGGTCTAACCGGCTTTGCAAAAAAACCGAAAAAACCGAAAAAACCGAAAACCGGGTTATGGGCCGGTTTTTGACATCCCTACTGCGGATCCTCAAATTTGCTTTGCATGGCTGCGCTATTGTAGTTTCAAAAAGCACTCTTGAAGGTCGATCCACACTTTTCAGTCATCAGGCACAGTTATTTTTCATACAAGTTGACAGATTGTCAGTTAATTGATTGACTTACTATCTGGTCAATTTGTATGGTAAATGACTGAGACTTTCTTTCTTTCTATCCGATTGATTGTTTTTATTTCAGTGTAGGGGGGGGGGCCCACTCAAAAAGTTGGCGGGAGGGCCCCGAGTGAAGTTGTTCCGCCACTGGTCGGGGGTATAGTCAATTCCATTAATTCGTTCAATGATCTTCCCAATAGGAAAAATAGAAGCGCTTCCGATAGAAGCGACGTAGAAGCGCTTCCTCATCATTTCCAAATGTGCTTCGGAGGAAGTGCTTCCACAGAAGTATAATTACGAATGGTGAGGGAGCACTTCAAGATCGTAATAGAAAATTATAGACTCTTTGTAGCTGCTCCAGAAGCGCTTACCACTCACTTCTCTACAAGCGCTTCTGGAGCGCATCTTAAGGAACTGTTTGCCGCCGCGGACATGCAATGCTAAAAAGTACATGAAGAGGAATGGAATGGGAAGCGCTTCTCTGCTTCCCGAGAAGCGCTCCTTTTGCCCTTCTGGAGCGCTCTTTTTCCTATTGGGTTGCACTACTTTAGTGCTTGATGTTGTTATTTTTACTCTAGTTTCAATATTATGCAGCAACAAATTGATTCATCAGATGACTTTTCCTCTTTAGGACTTGCTTATGATATTTCTGATTCCATAACTTACTACAATGATTTCGACTGGTATAAAGCTCAAACTGCTGTTATGTAGTACATCAAAATATTAGAAGTCTGCGAAAAAATACTGATTTATTTGTTTATTATTTAACCTTCCGGCGGGCGCAATACTAATCCTAACACGATCGGGTGCAATGCATCTGACAGATTAAGTCCAGAAAAAAGGATGAAACTAAGTTTCTGTATATTTTAGACTCTTATCTATTTTTGCATTGTCTTTTTGAAACAGTTCTACGACATTTTAGAAACAAATACTGGCTCACAAAGTTTGATACCCTTCACGTTTTCAATTTTCTAAGAATATTCAACTTTCAATCGCTTCAATATTTAAAAAACCTACAACAACTCGACCGCTTAAAAGCTTATTTTACTAAAAACACACTATCGAACGATTTTGTGAGCCTAAAAGTCAAGACAACGTTATTACGCAATGTGAAGAGTATAAAAAGTGGAAATTTTCATAGAAAAGGAGAAAATAACACAATCGGGCGCAATACATCTGAGAGATTATTTCATCCCCTCCCGCCCCTCAGACATATGGTAGATAGAAACTGAAAACTGCTTTGGGTAGTTGATCGATAAAGATTAGGCTACTGTGAGTTTCAGATCTCTCCCTTTTCATATCGCTGATTGGCGCAACAAAAACTGGTCACTAAATCTGTCAGATGCATAGCGCCCGCCCAAAGGATAAATTCGTTGGTCAATAAGCCACATTTAATTTTTGTTGACAGGAATTTGGATATATGAGAATGAAAAGGATTTGTATGATATTCTGGGGTACACATTTTACACTTGTTTTAATAAATCTTATGCTTCAGGTGGTGTTTGTATATAATAATCTGGTATGTAGTACTATGAACCTACATTTGAACAGTTGTGACATTTTTAAAAGCGGAGTGTAAGATAGAAAATGAAAAATTTATTTTTTTATGTGTCTATAGATTTAATTTTAGCAAAATGGATGCATTTCTAGACGAATTTGATAACTTACTTTCGGATATAAATTGCAAAAACTGCGTTGTTTTGGGAGATCCAAATATCGACCTACTATTAGAATCTACTGACATAGACAATTATAAATTATTCATGACCATGGACAAGGGTTTGAATCGGCTATTAATGTCCCAACTCGCATAACTGAAAATTCCAGCTCCTGTCTTGATCACATTTTTGTCCGTTTGAATAATAATAATATTAAGTTCACTCTAACTAGCTTCACTTTAAACCTGAAAATATCGGATCATAGCTTGACCAGTATTTTTTCCAATCATGTTTTAGTTGAGAATGAGAATGGTGTTGAAGGATTTATCCAATATTTACGATCTCTCGAGTTTGAACAATATTGAGTGCTTAGAACGGAAGTTATTACTATTTTTGCCCGAAATGCAATGACAGATGTTTGAGAAAAAGTTAACCAAAACATGCGCCAGTTGCGCTGGTTCAGATACAATTAAATTATTTATTTTAAGACTCTTTTCACGACTCTGTTTTTTTTTATTTAGTATTTTGTTGACAGTATTCCATTCTCTCCTGCGGAGTAACACTTTTACTAGTTAAATTAATTAATGAAATACGTTTCTTTAGCCTCAGGAATTTCTATTATTATAGTTCATGGCACAATTGGGTGTTTTATGCATTTCAACCTTAATTTTTTCTTAATTTATTTCTTTTCCTAATATTGCTAGTGAATCTGATATCTAAGGTTTAAGCTTCGTGAGAAGCGTCAGTAAGTTTGTTTCTATGGGGCAATTCATGATACCTCTTAGCGTGTAATAGTTTTCTTCTCTACGTGGCTATCGACTCACTCAGGTAAAATGATCATCAAAAAAATCCAAATACAATTTAGTCCCTCTACAGTGATGTCAACTATAGTTACATTTCAGTAATCGGTTACATTCGTTACTTTTATTTCCAGTAATCGTTGCTTTTAAAGAAACAGATAAAACACTACAACGACTACAACGACAACCTACTCGAATGCGATAGTCCTCTTCTTCACGGTTCGTCGCCGACATAGTAGAGATGGTTGAAGGGCTTGTACGCATCTTTTTCACTGTTTCACACAATTAAATTGCGAGACAGGCGGATACCCAATCGTATGGCAAATTGTAGAGATATCGATCATTTTCTAATGTGCATGGTACGAAGTTAATCGTAAATTGCTGTGGTTAACCTCTTGGCTGACGGTTAGAAATAACTGTCATACTGCATATTGGCACACAACAATTTCACAATCACCTTCGTACTACTTCCGAAATCCGTCGATATCTTTAGAATCCTTGAGCCGATCGACACGATCAAGGTGTCGCTGCACTGGCAACAAAATTCTCTAATTTTCCCCGCGCAGCTCACAGGATTGTCAGAGGTAACCGTGAAAGTACAATAATTCACAAAACGTATGCACTTGTCAACCGAGATGTTGGCCACAGCAATTTTAAGATCGACTTCGTATTCTTGCGGAAATCGGTCGATATCTCTGTAATCCTTTGGGGGAGCGACACGGTCGAGGTGTCGCTAGACTCACCACAAAATTGTCTAACGAGTTGATGTATCCTCTTTTTCGGTCAGTGCACAGCGGGGTCAAAGATAACCGTCAAACTGGATATTGCTCACAGCAATTTCACAACCAGCTTCGTACTACTTCCGAAATTCGTCGATATCTTTGGAATCCTTGAGCCGATCAAGGTATCGCTGGACTCGCAACAACATTCTCAAAGAGAGCATCTACCCCGCGTAGCTCACAGGAATGTCAGCGATAACCGTCATGATTAGATATCAGACTGTATACTACTTGGTATGCTCGATTCTTGTGTTTGTGCCTGACTACATACATACGAGATTGCTTTGTTTGTTTGTTGTTCGGAACATATGTATGTAACGACTACTTTATGTACTCGGTAGTCGTTACTTCCGATACTTATTAGTAAACGACTACTTAAGTAACGGGTAGTTACTTTTGTGACATCTCTACTCTAAACCGGACCCCCAAATATGTACCTTATGCCAAATAATATAATAAGACTCATACACTAGATGTTACTACACATTCCCGAAATGTGTGGTCCTAAAACGTGTGCGTGTAAGGATCACGTTTTGAGAATTTCCTACTTGCAGACTTTTTGTTTGAGGATTTTTTAATTTATTATATAATTTAGCAATTCATAATTATAGGTTTGGGGACTTAAATCCAAATTTATTTATATCGGATATCGAGACGATTTCATAGAGTACAGGATGAAAAATGTTTTTGATGGAATTAAGATAGCTATTGTTTGAACACATACATATTCGTTTTTACAATATTGCTTTACGTAACAAGTACCTACCAACCGAATTCTGTGTTGTCGAAATATACTCATCTCACAAGCTTCGTTCCATGTCATACATTTACCACGAACGTGACCTTCACGATGTCGGTTCCTGATAGGACGCTCGTCACGAAGACACATGTTCTAAAGTCAAGAGAAGGCAAAATAAATTTGTTAGAGAGCAATGTAACACACGAGCAAAAATGTCAGCCGAGTCTCGGCAATGCAAAAACGAGATCCTTGTTTCAACGATGATGTCGTGTATAACGACGACATCCAATCACCACATTACAGACCACTTGGTGTCCTTCACGACCTTGTTTGCCTTGCGCCACTGTTCGAGCGAACAAACGAAAATGTAAATGGGTACCGCCTCTGAACGTGACATTGTGGGCTTGTAGGCGGTCACCATCCAGCCAGGCATCGTACATATAGTATCACACAAAACGTACTCGAAAGTCGAAAAGTTTTACATATTAAACAAATGCCCTTCATGGACCGCTTCTGCGGTTCAGGCTTTTATATTAATTTAAACAGAAAATCCTGTTTTGTGGGCATTGGCCTCTTCAACAGGAGTTTGTCGTAATCAAGCTTTTGCAAAGTGGTACTTTGTGGATTTGGCTTTTGTGGGATTTTCGCTATAGACGAAACTATCTCGGCAGACTCCCTAGTATTCGTTTGGGGATTTGAAATGGCGAATGGATATGCTGAAGGTGAGAAGTGTTCTCAAATAATAAGTTGCGTGCAGAACGTGTCCAGAGAAACAAGTGCGGGAAGTAAGTGGATATTTGGTAATCGTTGAAAAAAGGGGAACTAACTTGAATCGGAGTAAGAGAAATTTAGATAAATGCGAATAAATTAAAAATATAGGTAAATATAAATTATGATGATCTTAATTTGATTTATTTAAACTTTTTTATTTCATTCAACGGAATGAACATGTCACCATGACCAATTTCGCAC
Organism: Microchrysa polita; assembly: GCA_949715475.1. Lineage (NCBI taxonomy): Eukaryota > Metazoa > Arthropoda > Insecta > Diptera > Stratiomyidae > Microchrysa > Microchrysa polita. The sequence continues at coordinate 122,340,680 of OX454415.1, read as the reverse complement.
TTGTTTGAATCATTAGCACTAATTAGAGAACTCGCATTTTCCAAATATCCCATCAGGATAGTGAAATTATGCAGTGGTATGAATAAGCGCTGAAAAGCTTCGTATCGACGAAATACTCCTCTCCGACACTCATAATAGCTTGATTTTGATATCCAACATAAGTCCTATCATTGCTCGAATGACGGAAAATTCATCAGGATAGAATGGAAAATTCACTGTCGGTTTATTTCCGGAACTCAAGCCGACACAATAACGGCCGTGCCAGGAACGGACGATTCTTTGGACCTCGGTCTGAACGCCTATACTCTTGCTGTGTACATTGTGACATCCATTAATTACAATTTGGCTGCAATTATTTATTTAAAATGAAATTTTCAGCCTAAATGGCCGAAACATGCGAACGTTATTAATTGCATAGCTCTCGTTCAGTTTATACGCTTTCTACGCAAAATTTCCCCCCCCCCCTCTCACTAGTCCTGAACATGAACTGCACACTACCCAGCGAACGCACAATTCGTAGAAAGGATCTCGTTCTTTTTTATTTGAAAATTCGGAGAGAACATAGTGGACAGATTTTGATTGATGCGAATATAACATGTGATGAATGTTGTACACATTGTTTTATGGTTGTACGCTGTGTCATTTTCGAAATTATTTCTCGCGAAATATTTTATTGTATGCATTTATGTATAGTTTCTTTTTGTTTCGCCGTACTTTTGTAATTTATTACGGTGCCGCTTTTTTTAGGATAGGGGAGCCATAATTCAACAAGTAGCATATGTTGTGATTTGCGGCTTAGATGAATAATTGTTGGTTCGATGATGGCGGCGAAATATAAAAGGGTTAAGTCAGGTGCAGACATATGCCAACAGTTTTCATGAAAAATTACCCGAAAATAATTTAAATTATTTTACGCAAGCTACATATACTACAATGTTTAAAATTATTTTTTCTGTTCAATACCTACACGGTTTTGTTTGTGAAATTGAAAACGCCTAAGGAAGCCTGAGTAATCGCACGGAAATCTTAGTAATGCGAAGGCGAAAAATCTTTGGCAGACCAAAAGTTACCCCAGCTATAGAATGCATTCATAACTCGCTCTTATAGCAGGTAGCAGGACAACGAGAAAGGCGTCCAATGAGGTGATACTTCTCAAAGCTTAAGGAGCCCAAGATGTGAGGCCTTTGTCAAGCAAGATTGCGCGAAAAGAAAAACACATAATTGAAATAATGCCACTCTTTCGCATTTATTTTACTAGAAACTCGATTATTTTGTCGGGAAAATTTAACACTGGAGTGGATTTGGAAAATATTCTTTAAACGAAATACTGCATTACCGGAATAGTCCACAAGGTAATCTGGAATAATCTTAGGCAGTGCTAGTGATGGTTTAGTGTACCATTGCCGATAGTTAAACGAACTCATCTGACTTCTTTCGATAAATGCAATTCCGTTCATATGTAGCTCATCTGGCAAGGATTGAAGGCAGAGGTGGTCGCATTGTCAATGAAAAAGGGTCACCTATTAAAATATTTTATAAGGAATTTACCGTTATCCTTCTGTTTATAAAATATTAAAACTTTCAATCATTTTTTTTCTTATCCTGTTTTTTAATTACCGTAGATTCCAATGATCTTCAAAATACTAAACAAATTACACTTACAATTCCATGTTTCCTAAAATATTTCCTAACCAGCTTTACCTGTTTTCACACTGACTCCAATTGGCATCTCGCCAAAAAACTGGCATGGCGGGCTGCCACTTGGCAGCAACTTAACTGGCTCTGGGCTCTGCCCGTTCAAATTATTGCTGGGCCATTCAAGAATTATACAATTTCACACAAAAAAACGAACAAAAGTGTCGCGTCAAATTCGGCAAGCGGCTGTCAAAGTGTCAGCTGGCAGATGATTCAGTCGTCATATTGAATATCAAAACTGAACGGCCAACCAAATGGCAGTCAGTGTGGATGCGATGATGACCAGTTGGCAGCCAGTGTGGATACAGCTTAAAGCGTAAATATCCAACGGAGGAACTCAAACCTGGACATCCTGCGTAAGAAGACCAGGAAACTCTTCTTCAACGCGGCGAAAAGAACTGGGGATTGGGACACATACCGTCTCACTCTAATCCAGTACAGCAAAGAAATCAAAAAAGCCAAGAGAGAATCCTGGATCAAGTTCTGCGAAGATCTACATCAAGGAACGAGACTCCAGAAGATTCTGGCCAGGGACCCAACAAACCCCATCGGAACGCTTAAGAACTCCGACGGAAACAAAACAAAAACAGGTAAAGAAACCCCGGAAGTCCTTCTAGGGTCTCACTGGATCCACAATAACAACGGGACGCATAGATCAGTTGAATAACAACTCCCTGCATTTAAGGACAAACAAATACGACTGGTCGCTCGTGAACCAAATAGTAACTTATAATAGGGTGGAATGGGGGGTCAACTCTTTCAAACCTTACAAATCACCGGGGCAGACGGTGTCTATCCAGATTTAGAGAAAGCATAGCCTTAGGATATATTCCAATCACTTGGAAGCAGGCAAAAGTAGCCTTTCCAATAAGCCTAACCTTCTTCCTTCTCAAGTCATTGGAAAACCTCGTCGATAAACATATCAGGGAGAGGTGCCTGTCGCTTTTCCCTTTGCACCCAAACCAACATGCTTATCTTACGACTCTGGCTCCATACTTAAATAAATAACAGGCGCGACAATCCAGCATTGGACTAAGGCCGCAGGATGTGTTAGTGACATCCTATTTCCAAGATCTTATCTGCTTTTGTTGAGGTAATGAGATCAGCATCACGCTCAGCAGTGTTATTTATCCCCATAAATGGGTACTCGTTTAACATCTGAGTGAGATCATAGTCCGTCACAAGATCGTGAGTTCGAAAAACACCATGGAACACGGTGAGATTCGAACTCATGACCCTGTGCACCGAAGGTGCGCGCACTAACCGCTAGACCAGTCAGACTACAGCCAGGCTCCATACTTACTAAGACGATTTAGAGAAAGCATAGCCTTAGGATATATTCCAATCACTTGGAAGCAGGCAAAAGTAGCCTTTCCAATAAGCCTAACCTTCTTCCTTCTCAAGTCATTGGAAAACCTCGTCGATAAACATATCAGGGACAGGTGCCTGTCGCTTTTCCCATTGCACCCAAACCAACATGCTTATCAGACAGAGAAATCGTGAATAAGTACTACACCACTCAGTTGGGAAGATTGAGACCAGACTAGAAAGCAAAGAAATAGGAATCGCGGCCTTCTTGAACATAGAGGGGGCCTTCGACAATACTTCCTTTGGTTCTCTTGTACATGGCGCCTTGAGTCATGGAGTCCAACACACCCTCTGTCGGTGTATAAAATCAATGCTTCAGGGACGATAAATACAAGCAAACCTATTCCTTGAAACCATGTACACAGCTGTCCTCAAAGGATGCCCATAGGGGGGTATACTATCACCCCTCCGATGGAAACTTGTAGTCGAAAGCTTACTCGTCCAGCTAAACAACACTAGTTTCTATACCCAAGTATATGCCGATGAAATCAGCATCCTGATGAGGGGCTCTTTCTGAGCCTATGCAACAAGCTCTGACTTTAGTGGAGGATTGTTGCAGGAGAGTAGGCCTATCGGTCAAAACAACACTAAAAACCTTCGGTCGCAAGCACAATCGACAAAAAAAAACATTAATAACCTCCAGTCACAAACACAATTTGGTAGGACTAAATGCTCTGGTGCTCACTTGGTTGAGTCGCACTCTACGATGCTAGTAATCTAGAGGTTCGGAGATCGAATCTCGGCGTGGTCCAAAATCTCCGTACATGTGCGGATAGGAATTATATAATGCTTGCAACATTATATACACTCCGAAATGATATGCGATGTAACGTTGACTCGAAATTGCCTATAAACGGCTGAGTTAACGCACCATGGCCCTACATGGGGCTATACGGTACTGATAAGAAGAAATGCTCCAACCAATTAACAGTTGCAGTTTACCACTGAAATCAAATCTCTGGGAGTCATCCTCGACAACAGATTCACGTGGCACCAGCAGCTGCAAAACACAATACGAAAGGTAAACAGACTCTATGCAACCAATAGAGCAATAGGGGAAACGTGGGGGCTAGAATGATACACTGGATTTACAAAGCCCTGGTCAAACCCCGTCTAACCTATGGCTTGAAAGTCTGGTGGACTACAACCTAGCAAAAACCAGCTTCTGCGAAGAAAGCATCAGTACAAAGACTGGCCTGCGCAAGCATAACCAATGCCATGCGCGATGCACCAACATTAACTCTAGAGAAACCACTTGACCTGTCACCACTAGACCTTACGATCACAGAAGTGGCAAGAATGGCAGCGTACAGAATACAATAATCGAGCATGTGGCCACCACTAAAAGTAGGGTGTTATGTACTAGAACATGTTTTGTAACAGAGCTGAGCACAGCTGATGCTCGGATCGGAGTTCCGGTTGGCGGTGTACGCTTGTGCAGGTGACATCGTCACGTGTAGTAAAGACATCCAGAAATATCTTGAATAAAGTTAAGTTTTTATAGTCAAGCGGGTGTTTTATTCAAAGTGATCATAATAACAAAACATTGGCGACGAGGATGAACGTAAAAAAAAAACGACTAGTGACAGTGATAAATAAAAAGTTTGTGCAAAGTTAGTGATGCACACGCGCAGTAAAAATAAAAAACTCAAAATGGCATTAATAGGAAATATTGAACATTATTCACCGGGTGAAGACTTTGAGTCGTACTACGAGCGACTCAAACAGCTCTTTATTGTTAATGTGGTCGACGAAAGTATGAAAGTGCCCCTGTTTATAACGCTTATCGGTTCTGAGACTTATAGTGTGTTAAAATCTCTCTGCCTACCAGAGGTACCGACGGCCAAATCATTTGAGGAGCTAATAAACATTTTAAAAAAACATTTTGAGCCAAACAGAAATGTTATCGCGGAGCGATATAAATTTTACAAGCGCGAACAACAGCCCGGTGAAAGTGTGGCCGAATATGTAGTTCAGCTAAAAAAATTAGCTAAATCGTGCAAATTTGAAAAGTTTTTGGCTGAAGCCTTAAGAGACAAACTTGTGTGCGGGATCGTGAATAATACGATTCGTACGGAACTTTTGAAGACGTCTGATCTAACCTTCGATAAAGCGTTTAGTGCAGCGTGCAATCTGGAGTTAGCGGAAAAAGAAACCCGAGAATTAAGCTTACAAGACACCACTTCGATCAACTATACAAAGCAAGCAACAAATAAAAGTTATGCCGGGTCTCAGTATAATAATCGTCAACAACATGTCAACGTCAATCATAATGGTCGTAGACAGGAGGTGGAATGCTATATTTGCCGTAAAAAGGGGCACTATGCTCGTGATTGTTTTTCACGCAAAGACTTTGGCAGAAACAAGAGGATAGACAACATTTGTGACACCGATGGTCCGGAGAGGTTAAGTGTTCAACTGGGAAACGGAAGCAAATCACTGGCAATGGAACTGGACTCAGGAGCGAGTGCAAGTATCTTAAGTTATCAAGATTACATTAAATACTTTGATAATAACCCCTTATTAGAATGCAAAAGTAATTTAAAGGTCATTTCAGGTGAACGTTTAAACATCGTAGGAGTTATTTATGTAAAAGTGAATTTGGGTGACTGCAGTAAGGGCGAACTTCCATTAATCGTTGTCAAATCGGAGAATTATTTTACCCCGTTGTTAGGGAGGAATTGGCTGGACAAAATAGTACCTAATTGGCGTGAATTTTTCAGAAACAGTTTTACAGGTAACACAAATCTACCGATAAATAAAATAAATGCAAGTAGAAACGTATTAGAAAATGATGAATCAGTAACAGTACAATTAAAAGAACTTTTCCCAAATGTTTTTAGTAATAACTTAGAAGAACCTATTAAGAAATTTAAAGTTACCATTCATGTAAAGGAGGACATAAAACCCATATTTCATAAAGCGTATACAGTACCGTTTCAACTCAGAAACAAAGTTAGTGCAGAAATCGACAGATTATGCAGGGAAAAAATTTTAATTCCGGTCGAAAATAGTGAGTTTGCTTCCCCCATTGTGGTTGTGGCAAAGAAGGATGGCAACATACGACTTTGTGTCAATTTCAAAGGAACTATTAACAATCATTTAAAGACTAGCTTTTACCCATTGCCGAGAACGGACGATATATTCGCTAATCTTGCAAATTGCTCAATTTTCTGCACAATTGATTTGACAGGCGCATATACTCAAGTAGAAGTGAGTGAAGAGTCCCAGAAATATTTAACAATAAATACCTTCAAGGGATTATTTAGGTATACTAGGCTATGTTTCGGCTTGGCAAGCGCTCCGTATTAATTTCAGGCTGTAATGGATCAAATTTTGAAAGAAATACCAAATGTTAGTTGTTTCTTAGACGACATAATAATAGGAGGTAAGGATTTTGGATCGTGCAGGGATCGTCTAATGGAAGTTATGAAAAGACTTAACGATTTCAATGTTAAAATTAACTTGCAAAAATCAAAATTTTTTAAAACATCCGTCGATTATTTAGGTCATCGGATTAGTGGTGGTCACATCCATCCGAATAGCGAAAAAATCGAAGCCATTAGAAATGCTCCATCTCCGAAAAATGTGCAGCAGTTACAGTCTTATTTAGGACTACTTAATTATTACAACCACTTCATACCGAATTTGTCCGCTCGTTTAACCTCGTTATACGACCTCTTAAAAAAAGGTGCACAGTTCTGTTGGTCAGAAAAATGCAACAAGGAATACGAGGAAAGTAAAAACCTATTATTGACTCACAATTTTCTAGAATTGTATGACCCAGATAAGCCAATAGTTATATCATGTGATGCAAGTCCATATGGAGTCGGAGCTGTATTGAGCCACCTGGTTAATGGAGTTGAAAAGCCTGTTCTTTTCGCGTCCTCATCTTTGTCACAAGCAGAAAAAACTACAGTCAGTTGCATAGAGAAGCTTTAGCAATTATTTTTGCAGTAAAAAAATTCAATAAATACATTTATGGCCATAAGTTTGTTATATATACGGACCATCAGCCCTTGAGAGAGATTTTCAATCCAAACAAGAATAATACAGCGGTTGCAGCAGCTAGGTTACAAAGATGGAGTGTCATACTATCTGCATATGAATATGAAATTAGGTACCGAAAGTCATTCCAGATGAGGAATGCGGATGCTCTATCGCGTTTACCCTTAAACGAACCAACGAATATAGATGTTGTTGATATCAACTTCATTAATGATGAGCATGAAGCGTTAATGGATACGAATGAAATTCGAACGTCAACAAGTGCAGATCCCATATTGTCTCAAGTAACGAACTTTATTACGAACGGTTGGCCAGTTAAAATTCCCGATAGTTTAAGATATTTTCATACTATAAAAAATTGTCTATCATCTGAAGGAAATTGTTTATATTATGGAAACAGAATAGTCATCCCGCAAGTGTGCCAACGAAAGGTTTTAAAAGTTCTTCATAATGGTCATGCAGGTATTGTTAGAATGAAACTTTTAGCGAGGTCATACTGCTGGTGGAAAGGTGTAGACTCTGATATAGAGCGGTGTGTCAATGAATGCGAAGTATGCCAGATTACTGCTAACCACACTAATAAGCAAGTGAAAGGGTCTTGGAAGCAAACTAACTTCCCTTACGAAAGGGTTCATATAGATTTATTTTATTTTGGAGGTCAGACCTTATTGATTATAAATGATACGTATACAAAATGGATTGATATTATTATACTAAGAAAGTCAACGGCCGAAGATGTTATTGCCGCTTTAAAATGTAATTTCGGGTTATTTGGGTTACCTGTAGAATTAGTTACAGACAATGGTCCTCCATTCAGTTCTAATACGTTTGCAGAATTTTGTAAAAGAAACGGTATAAAGTTAATTCATTCGCCACCATATATGCCACAATCGAATGGTTCAGCAGAAAGAAGCGTTCAGACGGCAAAAAAATTGTTAAAAAAATTTTTATTTGATAAAAAATACAGTAACATATCCTTACACAATAAAATTAATGAATTTCTTATAAAATATAGAAATACGCCAACTGCAGTCACGCAAGTATCTCCAATGGATTTAATGTTTAGTTTTAAACCGAGAAATACTTTGGATTTACTAAATGATAAGAAATATGTACAGTTTAATACTAATGTAGCAAAAAATAATAGAATTCGAAAAACTATGTACGCAAAAAGAAATTTGAATTATAAGTTACAAAACAGATCAAAGAAAATTAATACAGAACTTAAGAAAACTTATGTTAACACAAAATCAATGTATCAGAATAATGACTTTTTGCCAGGAGAAAAAATTTTGTACAAAAATGTTTCCAAAGGTAACATAAAATGGTTGCCGGGTGAAGTCATTAGTAAACGGTCGTATAATGTTTGGCGGATCTCTGTTAGTGGGGTGGAGAAGATGGCCCACCGCAATCAGATTAGGAAGTCTCGAATTAAACCTGAAATTGAAAATAAAAAAAGAGATTGTTGGAATTTTGACCAAAATAATACAAGTATATATCCACGTAGATCTAATAGAATAAGGAAAAAGCCAATAAGATTGAATTTGTGAAAACATTATTTGCCGTGGTTAAGATTAGCTAAAAGGGAAGGAGATGTTATGTACTAGAACATGTTTTGTAACAGAGCTGAGCACAGCTGATGCTCGGATCGGAGTTCCGGTTGGCGGTGTACGCTTGTGCAGGTGACATCGTCACGTGTAGTAAAGACATCCAGAAATATCTTGAATAAAGTTAAGTTTTTATAGTCAAGCGGGTGTTTTATTCAAAGTGATCATAATAACAAAACATAGGGCACTGTCGGGTTACAGAAATTATTCCAAACCCTATCCTATATATGGGCAGCGATTATACCCCGGCCAAGTATAACTTCGTCTCCCACATCCAAACCTCTATAGTCAGAGAAGACTGGAGTAAATGGAACGAAAACCATCAGACAAGCATATAGTGTGGTACACAGACGGAAAAAAAGACGAAGGAACAAGGGCAGGAGTTTATACTAAAACCAACAACTGTAGTATCTCCCAACCCCTAGGTCATCACATAACTATCTTCCAGGCAGAACTTATAGCCACAAACCTCGCAGTAGGGGAGATTACTCGAATATCCCAAACAAGACCATCTATATTCTCTCCGAAAGTCAAGCTGCCATAAATGCTATTGTAAGTCCCAAAACGACCTCTAAATTGGTTTGGGAATTCCGCAACAGAACCTCAAATACCTAGCTTCCCGAAAGGGGATCGAAGGCAACGAGAAAGCGAACTACCTTTCACTGGTCCTGAACCTGCAATTGGAACTAGCAAATCCACTGCTAAGACTTTTGCCAAACAGTGGACTGAAGAAAAATTCCAAAATCGATGGAGACTTGCTGAAGGGCTCAGAGCCAACTGGCAAACCAGCAGTGCCTACGTCTTCAGCAAAAAGAACCTGACAGGCCTTGTACGATCACTGCGATAACACCTGCATACAATCGGGATCTACACACAAGACCCACTATGCCCCCTCTGTAACTAAGACGAGGAATCAGTCTCGCACGTTATTTTCGAGTGCCTTGCTCTTAGGAGCTGGAGACAAACCTTCATTGGAGCTCAGACCATTGAAATGGGCGTACTCAAACTAATCCTGGTTAACTTTCTTCTAAGCCTTTTACGAAGGACGAACCTGATAAACTGAAACTCTTTCGCTCAATTGATGGGGAATACAATAAGCCAACATGCTGCATTATTGGGCGTAACCAGCCCAACCCATTATAGTGCCTAATACATCCATCCATCGAAGTTGCACTGAAAATGCAAGTGTTTCATGCTTTATGTCACACATTTGCATACATTTTAGTTACAGCATTAACTATGAACTCTATGGAGTAACACATAAAAAAGGATATTCCAATTGTTATTATTTCAGCTACTTATTTACGCCTAACAAACATTGCTACTTTGTACTAAGAAACACATTTGATTTGAGTGTTCTTAATAAAATTCAAAACCTTATTTGTCTCAAAAGCAAGGTTAGGTCGAGTGTCAAGTCGAAGCAGTATGTAGGTATAAACTGAATACGTCCAAAACAACAAAAGGATAAATTCATTCAGTATATGGATGAAAAAGACCATACACTACCGAGAATTCTAGATTGTTGTCATTAGGGAAACAAACCGGAGCCGTTTTACGTTAAACGTATCCATAATACATAGAAACACAGAACAAATTGTGATACAATTGTAACGGAATTTCTTGTAAAGAAATAAGGATGTCTTCTGGAAAAAGACATACGACTTTACCTTTTTGGTCGTGGTACAGTGTGTGTTCTAGAAAAGGAATTGCATTGTTGACGAGTAAGTGAAGGGTTATATATTTTTGACGATCGTTATGTAGAGGTTGTCAATACTGACATGAAACCTAAGTTGTAATGTAGTTCCTTATACTTTCCTTCGATTCCTTTCTCTTTTGTGTAAAAGTTAGCTGCGCACATCGAAAATTTTAAAATTTAGTGCACATGATGGAATGGTTAGTGGTTACATTTCCGTTTTATTAAACAGCAACAGTAACAGCAAAATGTTTCTAAAAAAAAACGCTGAAAACTGAAATCTGATTTGAATAAACCGGAAAAAAAAAACCAACCGCAAGGATATATAGTTGCAATCGTGACACATCTTAAACATATTTAATCTGAAGGTAATCCTAATTTCAAGCTTATTTCAACAATCAGCCCTGGCACGACCCTGACGCTCTAATTTCGAAACAGAATGTCAATCTTGACAACGGCTTGCTGGCTGCCATCCACCTTTTACAATCTAGAAACGTGTACACAGGAGCAAAATAATGTTGTTATCTGAGACGTATAAGTAGGTGTAAATTGAAGGGGATGATAAGATTTGTGAGGAGATTCACGCTCTTGCAAAAGGAGCAACAAAGCAACAACAAACTGACAGCAGCAAGGTCTGAACTGAAAAATGTGTAGGAAACTTTAAGGGCGCACATAGAATGACGCGCTTCATGGCTAGAGAATCCGGTCGGTATCCCATTGAAGTGTTATTATTGCATACAACAACATCCCTTCCGATCCGAAATACGACGATATACTTTACACGCTGTGTCGGTCGTCCTTACCATTTCACCGTCACACTATACAAATTCGCACGATAGTGTGTAATATCTACGAACGTCGCGTCGCTCCTTGAGGGTATTCCAAAAGGAATGAGATAGATTGGGTTAGGGATGACACGTAATTGACTTTGGGATTTTTCGAGATACATGAAAGACATCGCACCCGCCCCCAGAGTTACGCGCGTCTTGGCTGGTGCTCCTTTAGGTGTCTTGTGTTTTGCTGCTTTGTTTTTGTTGACAGCCGTCTTCTTGTCGTCTTGGACCTTTAGTAGTTTGTCTTATCTTTTCATCTTTCTTGTTTCGCTTCTTTTTTCTTTCATGATTTTTGTGTTTGTTTTGTGTTGATGTTGTTTCCTTTATCTCATTATGATTTCCTGATGAAAAGACAATTTCAAGAAGGTGTCAAACGGATACGGTCGTGTCGGTTTGTTTGTTTTGATACGGGGGGTAATTTTTGCAGGAATTCGATTAGTCAAGGAAAAGCGGAAAATAAATTGTTAATCAAAACCATTTAACAGGTTTGAACATTTAGAGATTTCGTTAAAATTTCATAAAGGGCAAATTCATTAGTAGGGTTTTTGGTGGAAGTTTAGGCTGGCGGGGGCAATGAGAACGTGGACATTCACTACTCCAAATGAACACGGATTTATTCCCTACGGTCGTAATGGGCAGTAGACGAATCGCGCCCTCCATTACTATAGCTGGAAGTAGATTTTTTAATAAAATTAATTAATGAGTTATTCGTTGCTCGCTCGCGATCCTCTATGAATTCATCCTTCTTCTTTCGGATGGTTGGTCCTATATTTATTGGTTTTCCCAGAGGACTGTAATGCACTGATTCAGACACATAGGTATCCTTAAAAATGATCGCTTGGTTTCTACAAATGTTTTTGATCAGATTAATTTCAAATCAATGATATTTGTGAAAACCTCGCATTAATTCAAAAACTGACATTTGTGTGTGTGTGTGTGTGTGTGTGTGAATTAGCCTTTATAGCAGCAGATGTTTGTGGCAAATGGCCCCATATTTGAAATATAGGTTTTTTTTTGTGAAGGGTCGGCTTGCAGCCGTGAAAAAGCGCGGGAGGAGGGGGCTGTCAATTAACGACGATAAGACGAAGGTTTTTTTTAGGGTGGGGAAATAAAAACAAAGGAAAAAGGTGTACTCGGTTTTTAGGGTTTTTCAGAAAAATTTTTTCAAAAAACCCTTATGAAACCGATTTTGTCCGTCCGTCCGTCTGTCCGTCTGTCCGTCCGTCTGTCCGTCTGTTCACTAAATAACTCGCGAACGGCTCAACCGATTGTCATTAAATTTGGTAGGAATGTGTAGAATGGTTACAGTCTTTGGCACATATACCTTATATACAAATCGCGTGGGGATGCGATTTGTCTACCGAACTTGGCCATCGTATGCCGGGTTGCTGGGCATGCGCAACGAGAAGCGCCTGCATGCCCCTCGGCGTCGTAAGTTGTATGCCGTGGTATGGATGGCCTCCCAGCAGGCAACAAGGGACATCGGTGTACCCATGTTAGGAAGATGGGTTGCGGAACCGCGTCTCTTGTGCTCCACGAGTAGACATTAGCGATCCCGTCGGTAGAACCTAAAAAAATGTAAGACGTAAAGAAAATCTCGCCATTCTGCTCCCGTAACTACCAGTCTGCTAAAAAAAAATCCCAATTTTACTCCTATCATTTGTGTTCGCTAAATTATAGGCATGCGATATCCCTATTTTGATGTAGAGGACAAGCGGCAACGGGCAGCGTGAACCCAGCCCAACACCTACCTACAGCAAGCGCATGCTCGCTTGTTGAGGAGCCCTTTCTTTGGCCTAACCTTCACGGTTGTATAGAGGCTTCGGTCGAAAGTCCTCCATGACAGGACGATTGTCCCTACACATCATTGGTGTTGGACTTGAGGGGGCTAAAGGTGTGAAGGTTATTATTCAAGTCAACCAGCTATAGTTTCGGCCCTTGGGTTGGGTTTCCGAAGGTTAGTGCATATACTGGACGAGGAAACCCTTATTTGACAATTAGATCCTGTCAATAAAATGCCGAAGGTCCAAGGAGCCCATAGGCCGGGAGGTAAGAGCTTGTAAAGCTTAGGCACTCCCCTGAAGGTATGGTCCCGTAGATGACTCTCTATGTAGTTTCTGGTTGAAGAAACCCTGCTCGCTTATCTCAGTGTTGGGAAGAAGGCACACCGTGGAATGCCACTTATAATCTTTATAAATCGTTGATGACTAGCATGTAAAGGAAACAAAGAGATGACAGTAAGTTGGATAAATAAGGCTTATTAAAATAGAACCCAATATTTCTACGAGTCATGGTGCGGACACCACAAATATTTGCAAATATTAAGGCTTAAAGATTCATCAGAGTGTCCCACTAACATACGAGTTATCCCACAAAATTTTAAAGGCTACGTAAATTCAAGGAATATGTGAATTCTCCATTTATTTTTTCGAAAACGATATAGTTACCTTTTACGATTACATAGTATCTAACATAGTTAAAACAGTTTACGGTTCAAACCTTCATAAAATAATTAAAATCACCATTGTGTGCGGTTTTTTAAACACTCCCAATTACTACAATAATAAATTAATGATCGGCTCCAAAAATAAATGGCGAGACGCCTCATTATTATCATCCACAGCATTGCCTGCTCTCATTTTTATTGCAACAAGTATAACAAAGCCACGAAACGTGCCTCCTACAAATTTTCCAATAAACGCGTGAAAACTCCACAAAATAATGGCGAAAAGCCCGAAAACTATGAAATATTTTTTTCCCTGTAAAAATAGCCGTCGCATTGTCCCTCAGCATCCATCCAAATTGGTACAAAAAGCGAACGAGACAATAAATTAGAGGAAAATTCGTCGTGACCACAAATTTGTTTTTGTGGTTGTTGAATTTTATGATGCTGTCGCGTGGTCTATTCTCTTGACGCCATGACGCTGGGAATATTGCTATCGAATGAAAGGGAATCCTTGACATCGTCAATGACTTGGGATGAGGTTAAATGTATCAATAAAAGTCAGTCATATGATCGGAAAATATACGCACCTATACAAGTGAGTATAGTCATCGTCTACATATACTTTCCATCCTGGCCCGTGAAAGACGTTGTCATCCTTCAACGGAACGAATCAAACGAATAATCCTTGGCAATATATCTTACCAAGATGTACCATATAAGCAGTAATTTCCGTCGTCGCCATCTCTTCACTTTGTTAGCTTTCAGGACAAAGTTGAGGAGAAAATCGATGTTATTCAAACTATTACCGCGCGTAGTCGTCCTATAAGAACAGAAAAAGCCACTCGTGAAGGTTGACTTTTTATATACCTGACGGCAGCAATGAAAATCCCATAAAATTATCAATAGACATGTCGTAAAATTGACGAAAAACGAAACAGGGAAAGGTTTCGCTAAAAGACGAACTACAGGGAAGCGTTGAGCCAACATTATGGCGACAGGACGCTGGCGTCATATTGAAAAACGGTAGACTTACAAGACGTGGTGACGCGATGGGGGCTGCCAGAATGATTCGTATCAGGCTCTTGCGATTTCTTCGACTTTGTCCTCCTAGAAGAGTCTTTTCTTTTTCTTATTTTCCGAGCCTCTATTTTTTACGATTATTTTAGTGTTATGTTCGCTTCATCCCTATGCCACAATAATGGTCCCTTTTTGTAGTCTTTTTCGACTTGAAGTCGTCTTTGTGGCAACGCAAAGCCATGGTGATATCATTGTAATGGTAATTTCAGGTGTTCAATGCAGTGGCGGCTCGTCACAGTGGGCCAGGTGGGCCCGGCCCACCCAAATATTATTTATTAAACATACCATTAAATATATTCCAAAACACATACCTATATTTAAAGCACATACTGTTCAAAAATCAATCAGGGTGCTTCATTCATTCTAAATTGCTATTAAATCCCATATAAAAAACGTTCCACGGCTTTTATCCTTCTTTTGTCATCATGAAATTTTCTTTATTGAGAACACTCTTTAAATTGTTTGATTTTTTTATAGGGTTAAAACCTACGTTTTTGTATCTCACCCAAGGTCGTCTTTTTCGTTCTACTAACGCCATCTAGATGGCAATGGTTATACGCAAAATCCATTGACTTTGAAAGCTTCGAGTTGCATGAAATTAAGGACACTGACTGCAAGTGACCACCTGCTTGCATGCTATTTGTTGGATGCAAGGGAAATTTTGCATGAAAATTGTTGGTGGGATTTTAGACAAATAAATGCCACATTAAACCGCCTCTTGGCCGGCCCAAAAGCTCAAGAACACAGTCGAACTTATAGAGTGCGAGTTTTATATGCGAGAAAAATAAGAATGTCATCTCGTACATTGTCTTTTTTCTCGCATACAAAGCTCGCACTCTGTGATTTTCGAATTAATAATAGAGAGAGGTGTGTTAGATCGGACTTTTTTTAGGTTAGTGAATGAAAATAAATACATAGCTGTTTTTTCATTCATAGGAAAATAAATGCAATTATTATGGGGTTAAATTGTGGATGAACTTTTTCCTTGCTAAAAATTTGGAAAGGAATATTTTATGACTCTTACCCCATTTTTTGAAAATAATGACTTCGATGATTTGGATTTTAATTTTGGCCGCTGTTTTCGGTTAAATTAAATTGAATCGTAGTGTTTAGCCCTTTTTTGATTCTTGTGGCGCCCAAGCATTTTGTATTGTCGTGCACGGATTTAACTTTTGAATAATTTGCAAGAAATCCGATTGTAGTGTCGTGCATAATCGGTTTTTAAATTTGAAGGTTTGGTTTTTAGCCTGTTTTTGTGCCATTCCGAAATATTGTGCCTAGTGCACGAACGGGAAACTTTTGTTGAATATTTGTTTTAGCATTTCCTGGATTGAAAATACATTGTAGTATCATGCATGACCGTTTATCCTTTGAATTTGTGTTTTGTAGGTTTTTAACTACTCTATAATAATAACATATAGGGTTTTCCAATAAGGGCGGGTAGATATTGAAATGGACTAAAACAAGCTATGTTTGAGGTATATACGATTCTTTTATTTTATTTGAAAGATGCATATATGTACCATTGTGTGGGTAGGGAATTTAACATCATTCAATTGTCCGCCGTGGCTTCTCACGGTGGCAGGGATCCGAGTGACTCTCCCGCATAGATCCTGCTGAATTTCGGCGAATGGTTGATTGATATTGACTTTAAGGGCATCGGTCGATTGCAACTAAAGAAACCCCCACAGAAAAAGTTTAAAGGGGTCAAACCACATGATCTTTGGAGCCAATTCCCGCAAAATAGGCGTAAAATCTGTTTTAACGAAATTTTATTTTGATAATAGAGTTTTGTCACTTGAACGCGCTTCTCAACCGTGTAACTTGCCATGAGTGAATAGTAAATAAAAGAAATCAGTAAAGTGATCAATTCTCATCCTCATGGCAAAAACGCTCTAGACGTCTGCGTTGGTTCTTTCTGGACAGTGCATACCTATTTATTATAACCCTGATTTTTATAATTTAATATTTGTTAGCCTCATGAAATGCCTAAAATTTTTTTTTAAAATTCAAGTTGATATGCAGATACTGGCATAGAGCACAAATAAAATCAACTCCAACTATTTTTTTTATGCGCATTCTTATTGTAGTTTGCAAGATAATTTAAGACGCAAATGTATTAATTCTTACAATAGTATACAGTAATATTTCGAGATATATTTCGAACAATATTTGAGCTCATTTTTTTTACTGTTTTTTAGGCGGAATCGGTATGGGGGAATAGGTATCAATACTTTTCTTAGTGGCCCACCCAGATTCGCAGAGCACGAGCCGCCACTGGTTCAATGCGAAGAGTATGAGGATGTATCTACAAGGAGGCGTTGTACTGAAACTATAAAGTTGAACCAGGACTTTATACGGTATAAGGAAAAAAATCGTGCCACAACTGATATCATGTCTAATAGGAGGTTTCATCGAAATTCATTCAACCAGTAAATGGTACATCACCCTTGCAGTCGTAACAATAAAAAAATACGAACGAACATATTACTTTTCATGCAAATCGCAAATAAAAAATGTTTAATGGTAAAAAAAATATTAATTTTTGCGAGTAATATGATAGAGTGAACGCATGTATAGAGGAAAATTATTTCTAATAGAAAAGAGAGCAGAAAAGGACGATTGCAGGCTTTCTGGAGTCGCAATGGCAAGTATTCGCCTTATTCAGTTTACACATTATTATACCCTTCGCTCATAGAGTGAAAGGGTATATTAACTTTGTCATGAAGTTTGTAACGCATTGAAGGAATCATCTCCGACCATATAAAAAGTATATGATCAGCATGACGAGATGAATCGATTGGGTGATGTCCGTCTGTCTGTCTGTCCGTCTGTCCGTCTGTTGCAGTGCGTTTTTCTCGGCCACTATAATAGCTACGGAGCTGAAATTTTGCACACGTGCTTCTTATTGTTGCAGGCTGTTTGTATGTTTGATTCACCCAAATTGGATAACTGGGTCATGGGGCTGCCATACAAACCTAGCTCCCCAATTTGAGTTCTTCTAAGAAAAACTTTTTTATTTGTGTACCAATTTTAACCAAATTTCACACAAATGTGTTTCTGTAGATAACACAAAATATATGCAAGAATGGATCAAATCGGACCATGGTGTCATGGGGCTGCCATACAAATCCAACCCCCCCCCCCCAATTAGGTTCTTCTAAGAAAAACTTTTTTATTTGTGCACCAATTTCAACCAAATTTCACACAAATGTATTTCTATTGATGACACCAAACATATGTAAGATTGAATCAAATTGGACCATGGGGTCATGGGGCTGCCATACAAACCAAACCCCCCATATTGGTTCTTCTAAGAAACATTTTTTTACACAAATTTCACAAATCCTTGAATTAATGTGTCTTTATCAAAGCAACTAAAAAGTTCAAAACGAATGGAATCGTACGGTGGGGTCATGCTCCGGCAACCCCAATAAAATCTTCCCAGTAAATATTTTTATTTGCCCACTTATTTCAACCAAGCCCAAAACTTTTGTCAAGACGGAAGAAAAAGAATGAGGAGGGGGATTAAATACAAGTCATAGGTACGCCCGAAAAAACTTTTAGCCCAAGCGAAGGGTATCCAAATTTCGGCCGCGCCCGAAATTAGCCTCGGCCCCGGGGGTTGGCGAGCGAAGCGAGCAGGGGGCGAAGCCCCCTAGTTTTATCATTATTCCAGTAACTAATTGAAATTGCGTTCCTGGATCATTAGAAATTATAGGAACATACGTGAAGAGGGCGTACAAAAAATTAATAGGGACGCAAATAACCATAAATAAAATCAAATAATTTTCTTGCGTCCCTTTTGAAAAAGTAGGGGATTTGTGATGAGGTTGAGGACTAATTTTATCTGCATTTAATTCTGCGTATTTGTTCTATTTAAGCATCCTCTTCAATTCGTTCGTCAAATCTGTATATGTTTTCATGAATGAAACTTTTTAGGTATGGAATTAATTGGTGTCATTAGAAATATATACGGCACTAGCTGAGAGAGCTCGCTTCGCTCGCTCTCTTATCTAGTGCTGGCTTCGCTCGCATTATTGGCTTCACTCACAACTTGACACTAATTTGAATGCCAATCAACCTGCTAACTATAATTTATTGGGATCGACCTCTCGATGATGAAACCAAAGTGTATAATGGAAATAACGCTATAGATTTCCGTCGGGGGGTTAAGCGGTCAAGGTAATACAACAACAACATATGTACTCAACCCCCTGACTGATTGATGAGACTGCACTTGCCCTTCAACTATATTAGCGAGTTATCTCGAAAATCATTAATTTAATAAATTTCTATTAAATATGTCAGCACACTCATTTACTCAGTTTTTCGTGCACCTACAATGCTCATACTATCCCAGAAACCATCATACATCCAGGTTGACGGTTGTTAATGTAACTTAATTGTAATTAATTGTAACCTTGCTATGCCAACATCCGGGCTGACGGTTATTAGAAAAAAAACCATGACCCTTTAGGCAATTTTGTTGCGAATCCGGCGACATCTCAATCGTGTCGTTCCGCCAAAGGATTGCGGAGATATCGACGGATTCCCGAAGTAGTACGAAGTCTATTGTGAAATTGCTGTGACCAACATCAAGGATGTGTGTACGTAAAAACATAGTCACCTTGACTACAATTAACACTGTATTTGATCCAATGACAACTAAAATATTCCCATTAAATTTAAATGTTGTCGATGAAAACTTGATTGCAACAGGTGACTCTCATATAAAATGAAATATCGATATTTACCACCACTTCCTTCGAGACTTTCAAAAAATTTTTGGTCCATAAACCTTCTCCAACGTAAGACGGATAAAACAAAAAAAGAATCATCCAAATCGGTTCGTGCGTTCTGGAGTTATAGCGTCAGGGAGGAAAACCCGACTTATTTTTATATAGTAGATTTCATAGCACACATTCCTGATTACTTATTTTTTTATCATAAGTTTCCTTAGAGTCACCATAGACTGTGTAATTGATTGTACAATTAAGCTATATTTCTAAGAAGAAAGCTAATTTTCTCTAGCGAATTCGGTAGTGAAACCTAAAAAAGGAGCTTGATTGTACAATCGACTGGAGAGTCTCCGGCGGTTCTTAGCAGCATCCAAGGAACCAAAAATCCGCAGCTGTTGCATTGAAAGCCCCACAAAGCATGTCTTTCGGGAAGAGATAAATCTATTTTTTTTGCTCCGAGAAACTGTTGATTGATGGGCATGAATAAAAAAAATTGAATACCCGTCAAATTTGAATAAAACTTCTTTGTCATTATAATGTCTACCACAGCCGCAGTGGCGCAACCACGGGAGGGGCTAAGGGAGTTAAAGCTCTCCCAGACCCAGAAAAAAATAGAAAATGAAAATAATGTTTATACACAAGCCTCACACAAGCAAATTTTTTACAATGTCTCCTTTACATAAAATATACGTGAAAAATTTAAATGAATTTTTTATTACAAAAGTCCACTAGACTCACAATTTTTTATACAAAATGTCCTTTTGTCATTGCTAGCCAAGACTCACATTAGCAAAATGTGTTTAGGAATGCTGCTTGGACTGCTTTTGGGTGGACTGGTGGACGTGAAGAAGGTAGCATTTCTGCACGGCGCGACATTTCGTTAAAATTTTAAGCCATTTTTTGTGCAAATGTTTTCTTTTAAGAAAATTAAGCTGGATACCATTGTTGAATTCTTTGATTTCATTCTATAATGTAACAAAACGATTCGCTATCGCAGGACCTAGAAACACAACCATATGGCGTCAATACTCGCAAAAAAACTCATCACCCAGCTTGCGAAAGCAGCGCAATGTATGGTCTTAGCCTCCTCCAGGACAAGATCCTGGTTGCGCCACTGCGCAGCTCTATGACAATGTTCCGATTGCAATTCTATCTGTTCCTGCATGTGTTGAGGCTAAAGTTTCGTTTCAATTAATTCAAAAAGAAAAAAGCTGTTCTATTCCTAAAAGAATCTAATTTTTTTAGACGAATCTTGTTTTGGAGGTAGATTTGTATGATGTAGTGTTCCGATTCCATCCGTTCCTGGACATGTTTTGAGGCCTTATTTGGAACACACTTGGATGAAATTTGGTGAACATTGGTTCATAAAGGGAAAAGTTTTTTTCAGAATAACCTAATTTTGAATCTTGTGTTGGCGTTGGTTTCTATGGCTGCCCAATGACGCTATGGTCCGTTTTCATTCGTTCCGATATACTTGTATACAGCGTACACTAAAAAGAAACTTGTATACCAAATTTAAGCCCGGTAGTTAAGATTACCCTCTCAAGAATTATTGACTGCTTTTCCCTAGGGTGCTCCTAACTTTCACCCTAGAGAGATAATCATATTTTTTACCCCTGAAAAGATAATCATACGTCGATTCGACGTGTTGCTAGTTAACATCCTTATAACTTCTTTGTTAAGAGTAACATGTTGCTAAAAGGTAGATATATAATCATTTGTATTTAATATTAATCTGTTAAACTCGTGGTTTTGCAAAATTATCATTTGTTTGTTTATATAATATTAATTTTAAAAAAGTGGTACTAGGAGAAAGTGGACTGTCCTTTCAATAGATTAAAATAAAGGATATCTTTATCAAAACAGGCTTTTAGTGGTTATATCCAAGTGAATACACATTCACATTATGAAGATTTATAAAAATGTCAATTCGGGGCAATTAAAATATTTTTCAGTACAAATTTGTTAAAGATAATCATACGTCGATTCGACGTATATTTGACTTATGACCCCCAATATCTTAGGCTGTGTGGCACCCAAGCCAATAATTTTGCCACGTAATTACGCCTACAGACATGAATTGAGTTAATTCTTGGAACCAACAAATTATGAAGCTTCACTAATGAGATATAATAAAAAGAAAAATTTCTGTACGTCGATTCGACGTAGATTATCTCTCTAGGGTTAATTTTTATGATTTGTCTTCGAATAATTTTTTTCATGCTTCGCGTACTATGCCCATGCACGAAGAATTAATAAGAACCCAGAAAAGCAGCATTCGCAGAAACTGAGCCTTAAGCAACTTTACCTTGATAAGGGTTGGATTTGTTCAGATTAGCTTTTTGAGAGTCACGAACCGCAATATTTGAGGGTTCGTAATACCGATGCAGCGGACATGTTGGTCTGTAGCCTTTAACGTAGGGGAAGGACAATCCAGATTAATATTACTTAACAAGCGAGCGTAGACGAATCAATGTCAACAAATGCATGTTGGGACGCAGCCTCCGCATCACACGAAACGGCCGTGGAGCCCTCCGCTGCTATTCGATTAAAATGATGACAAGGAGTGATTTTCGTTGGTTTAGCGATGGCACCTGATGAGAGTGTCATGTCATATGCATTCGATCGAAACCGGTCGAATGTATTTTTTTGCACTCTCCGAGTCGATCTGCCTGTAAATCAGGAAATCGTTCGGACAGCGTCATTCTTTATACCCTTCGCTCATAGAGTGAAAGGGTATATTAACTTTGTCATGAAGTTTGTAACGCATTGAAGGAAGCATCTCCGACCATATAAAATATGTATATATATGATCATCGTGACGAGCTGAGTCGATTGGACGATGTCCGTCTGTCCGTCTGTCCGTCTGTCTGTCTGTTGCGACGCGTTTTGCTCGGCCAGTTTAAAATCTATGGAGCTGAAATTTTGCACACATGCTTCTTTTTGTTGCAGGCAGTTTGTATGTTTGAATCACTAAAATCCGACAAGGGGGTCGTGGGGCTGCCATACAAACCTACCCCCCAAATTTAGGTTCTTCTTAGAAAAACTTTTTTATTTATGCACCAATTTCAATAAAATTTCACACAAATGTGTTTCAATAGGCAACACACAACATATGTAAAAATCCACCAAATCCGACAATGGGGTCGTGGGGCTGCCATACACACCTAGTCCCCCAAATTATGTTCTTCTAAGAAAAACTTTTTTAGTTTTTCATCGATTTCAATCAAATTTCGCACAAATGTGTTTCTAGTAATACCACAAAACATATGTAAAAATGGACCAAATCGGATCATGGGGTCATGGGGCTGTTATAGAAACCTAGCTCCCCAAATTAAGTTCTTCTGAGATTTTTTTTTTATTTATGCACCAATTTCAACCAAACTTCACACAAATGTGTTTCTATTGATGACACAAAACATATGTATAAATAGATGGAGTCGGACCATGTGGTCATGGGACTACCATACAAACCTAGCCCCCCAAATCAAATTTTTCAAAGAAAAACGTTTTTATTTGCACACCAATTTCAATCAAACCTCAGAAAATTATATTCCTATTGATGCCACATAACAAACGTGAAAATAAAGAAATCGGACTATGGGGTCGTGGGGCTGCCATACAAACTGGACCCCAAAAATTAGGTTCTTTTAAAAAATACTTTTTTATTTGGACACAAATTTCAACTAAACCTCATGGAAATGTATTTTTATTGATGGTACAAAACATATGAAAAAATGAATTATATCGGACCATGGGGTCAAGGGGCTGGGTTTATATGCCAGCCCTTGACCCCAAATTAGGTTCTTCAAACAAAACCGTTTTTATTTGTCCACCAATCTGAACCAAATGTGTTTTAATTGATGCCACAAACATACGTAAAAATTGATGGGAAGGCCATAGGGCTGCCGTACAACCCCCTTCCCCCTCTTTTTGGTTCTTATAAGAAACCCACGTCCCCGCTTCGCCGAATAAATCTTCGCCACGGCACTTATGAGAAAATTCAAAATCATGGAAGCGGGGAGGACTGAACACTAGTCATAGGTACGCCCGAAAATACTTTTAGTCCGAGGGGAGCGAAGGGTATCCAAATTTCGGCCGCGCCCGAAATTAGCCTCGGTCTCGTTTTTTTTTTACTTGTGAATTAAAATTATTTTGTAAGAATGAGAAAGACTTCCATTAGTGTCTCAACATTCTTAAATCAACAATGAATCCCGTGAAACTGACACCATAATGGCTCACAGGCGCAACACAAAATATCAGGAGACGGGGTAAAAATTGAAAAGAGGTCCTTTCGAAGGGCACATTTGTGCACAGCGGTCATAACAAGTGGAAAAGTCCCCCTTCCGTGCGCCACTGATGATCTGCTAGTCAAGCTACTTAGTTTCTCATGAGTTCTAGCAACCCCATCTAGATAATATCATAGCCGCAACTAAGGTGTACATTGACGTCATAGTTAAGCTCTTAAATTTTGAATTTACATGAAAAAACAACAACAACAGGCATATGACGTCATTAAAAACAAGAACAATACAATGCAATTTCGACTCTTAATTTGACGTTTAAGAGTCTACATTGCGGCCTTAATATCTACACTGTAAAAACTAGGTTGAATTTTACATCGAAAACTCGTTGAATTTTACACCTTTTTACTCGCAAAATTACAGTAAATGTTTATTTTTGAACAAAATTTCTAGTAAAACCACAAAACAGTGTAATATTACACAGATTTTTTAATATGACTCTATTTTGGTGTAATTTTACACCACATTTGGTGTAAAGATGTATCATTACTTTATTTTTGTGTAACTTTACATTTTCAGTGTATATTTACCAATTGGAAGTTGTAATTTGTTACAATACTTTTTTGCATTATTGCATTTTCCTGTATCTCACAAGTGGCTTGTTCTGTCTGCTCCGTCCAAAGTGCGTTCGTGTGAGCATCATATTATTTTTGTTGTTGTTGTAGCGCTTTTTTGCTCTCGAACCGAAGGAGTTGTGGCAGCTCTTGGCCGTTGGAATAACGGGTAGCTCCAGGACGATTTAAATCGAAGAGCCGGCTGCCGTGAATATTATCAATTTTTTTTTACAATGATACATTTGAATTCAATTCAATTCAATTTCAATTTATTTCCAACTAATTCATATTACTTTACAAACATTCTTATTTACATTATTTAATATTTTTCGTTAATATAAATAATAATTCATAATTACATAAACCCGGATGTACACGGAGAGAAAAATGTGCAATGAATTCAACAAAATCATACAATGAAATTCACAACATACAATTTCACTAAATTTGTAGCGAAAGCTATTAAAATGTAGTGAAATTGATTACAATTTAGTTGTTTTTACTGGTGCTGGCCTGTTGTAAAAATGATTGCAGTGTAATGCAGTGGCGGCCCGTGCCTCCTTGCACAAGATGGGCACCTTCACGGAATAAAAATCTTTTGGAAACACCTGAAATTAACGACATTTCACATAAATTTCGCATTGTATTAAATGGAACCATCAATTTCCGCTTCAATTTCACAGTTTTGCAACCATTTTTTAGATCAAGCTATTATTTTTTAATTTAGGATCATTTTGTTTTTAAATGCAGTGCCCTAGTATATAATTTATTAGACTATAAAATAGATTTGCGGGAACATGCAAATTAATGTTGTGCGCCTTTAGCATTTTCAATGCGAATGTACATAGTCTAAAACAAATCAAAAATGCTAAAAGTGCACAACAATAATGTGCATGTTCCCGAAAGTTTATTTCACATTCTAATACATATTGCAATGAGCACTTCAAATTCATTAATCTAATAATCGTCATTACACAAGAAATATCCCAAATCCTCCCGTGAAACATGTTTTCCTACATAGCATTGAGCAATCGTTGGTTTTTTATTCATTTTGACTAGCTCATGGTAACCCCAAAAATTTTACTTTTAAATTGTCTGCGTCATCATCGTTCTCATTCTTTTTACACTGATTCCATTCGAGCTGCTATAGGCCGGCCTACCTTGTCGGTATTGAATTCGATGCCACCGCTTCCAAAAGTTTCGTAAATTTCCAATGATTTGTTGTTGTAATTTGGTCACCGGCGCAAGTGGCCTACATTTGGACCATTTGTTTTGCCTTTTAGGCCAGTCAATAAACCGAAAAATAAGGCGTTAGGTCGCAAAAAATTGCTCGGCTCTGGTTTTTCGGATAGGATAGATACCAGAAGTGTACCACCAAGTTTGCAACTTCGAAAAACCTGTGCTAACCCCATGATCCTCAAAAAGCCTAAAAATTTTCGGACTTTTTTCATATTTTTGTTTGTAATTTCCAAAAGGTGCTTCCTGCAAGTAAGTTGTCCACCGCACTGTTAAAGCTAAGAAAATCTTCTTTAAATTGAGTGTAACCCCAGCTTTGTAGGCGCAAAGGATCCCAAGATACAGCACTTTAAACATTGTTTTTTGAAAAAAAATTCGAAATTGTAATTTCAGTCATGATCCGAGCTGAATATCGGCTTAAATGCGCATTTTACAGAGAAAGTCATGTGACATGAAGTTATAAACCAGTTCCTTAGCTGTATATATGTCGGAACAAATGGAATCAGACCATGGGGTCATAGGGCTGCCCCTGAAAATTAGGTTCTTCTAAGAAAAACGTTTTTCTTTATGTACCAATATTAACCAAACTTCACCCAAGTATGTTGCTAGTTAAGCCTAAAAAAATATCTAGGAACGGATGAAATCGGAACACTACGTTATAGGGCCTGTCATACAAACCAACCTCTGGAAATTAGGTTCTTCTAAGAAAAACTTTTTTCTTTATGGACCAATCTTAACCACCCTTCCCCCAAATGTGTTTTTTAGTAAAGCTTCAAAACATATCTAGAAACGGATGAAATCGGAACACTAGGTCATAGGGCTGTCATACAAACCAACCCCTGATAATCAGGTTCTTCTAAGAAAAACTTTTTTCTTTATGAACCAATCTTAACCAATCCTCACCCAAATGTGTTCCTAGTAAAGCCTCAAAACATATCTAGGAATGGATGGAATCGGAACATTACGTCATAGGGCTGTCATACAAACCTCCTAAAATACAATTTCGGACTTTTTTACAAAAAAAGCACATTTTTTAAAGTGCTGTATCTTGGGACCTATTGCACCTACAAAACTGGAGTTACACTCAAATTAAAGAAGATTTTCTTAGCTTTAAAAGTGCAGTGGACGAGTTACTTGTAGGAAGCACCTTTTAGAAATTTCAAACAAAAATATGAAAAAAGTCCGAAAATTTTGAGGTTTTTTTTAGGGTCACGGGGTTAGCACAGGTTTTTCGAAGTTGCAAACTTAGTGGTACACTTCTAGTATCTATCCTAACAATATCCCAAAAAACCAGACCCGAGTAATTTTTTGCGACCTAAAATCGGTAATTGACTGGCCTATTTATGTCGATGGTAAGTAGATTATCAACAATACCTAAAGGTTTGGATATGCGAGTGTAATATTGCATACACATAGGCAGTTTCGATTTTGATCGAACAAAAATAGCCTAAAAGCAACTTAACTCATTGCCCGACACAACGCCAAAATTTGACACGATTTGTATGGTCAAATGCTCAAAATTGGACGTCTATAGACGTTGTGTCCGGGAAAGTGTTAATTTGTTGATTAAGGCAAACACCGGAAATGTTTTTGTGCAGTGGCTCCCAAACAGTAATTGATAGATTTGATAAATTCGCGAGAGACTTGCTAGTACTGGGAAAAAACTATTAATGTGAATGATGTTCACCTACATTTATACTGATGTTAAAAGATTTGAATATACAATAAGTGTATTTATTTACAGGGTAGGCCGTGCCCACTTTGCCCACTATGACGAGCCGCCACTGGTGTAATGACAAAAATCATTGCATGATATTTGTATGGATAGTTACATTTATTGCGTTTGAGGTAATTTTCACCACAGCCTGTAATAATTATTATTGCATGGTGTAATAGTTTTCATTGTTTCGTACATTAAATTAACAAGAGCGCGTAATAATTCTGAAACTGTCAAAAAATAAGACGACCAATTTATTCGCATAACTTGTAATCTTAGATACCTTAGGTGTAGGACGTAGGACTACGAAACGATAGGTCCCCGGTTCAATTCCTAGTAGAAGCAAATTGTTAAAAGGTAAATTTAAAATAGGGAAAAAGAAGTTAAGGATAAAATAGAAGTAGAAAGTAAAAAAAGGGTAAAAATTAAAAAAGGAAAAAATAAAAAAATCAATTTTTGTATTTTTTTCTATTTTTGCCTAATTATGTTCCTGGCAAATTTTATTACCAACCAATTGTTAATTCTATTACAGTGCAATGACAGTTTTCATTACAGATGTAATCACTTTTACATCACTTGCAGTAGGGTCAAAAATCATTACAAATACAATAGTTTTTATTACAGTTTTAATACCTTTCACTACATTTTTTCTCTCCGTGTAAATTTACGTATTTGCCGGTGTAAATTTATATTTTTTCCAGTGTAAATTTGCTTATTACCGTTTATAGATTTACACCAATTCTGTAGTAAATATTTATACCGTAAAGCGTAAAATTACTCTCGTTTATATAGTGGTGTAAATTTACTACTATAATAGAAGGAAAAAAAGTTTCCACCTATTATTGGAGTAAAATTTTTTTCGAGTGTAGATGGCATTGGTTCTTCTCTATTGATGGAGCGATACTAATTGAAACGAACCGTTAGGCATTAACCGCCATTAACCACCTTTAAAATTTAAGGAAGTGGAAGTGGAAGTGGAACCCAATTAATTTGATTAGCTTGAAATTTGAATAAAAAAACCGAATATTTTGAAAAAACTAAAACTAAACTACCTACCCCTACAACCAAGGGGTGCACTATATGTATACTTCGCTGGTCCTGACGGTGCGGGCATAAAAACATCATGATGTAATAACTTATTAGGGAGGGTAGAGTTATTGCGCCCGTTATATAATTTCCATTAAACATACTTTGAGAAGAAAAACGCAAAAAAAAACATAATTTTCGGTTCCCTGTTATCTTCTAATTTGGAAAATGTCAAATATGTCAAAGTTAAATTACGAGTGACAAGCTATGATCCAACCATAATTACAAACAGACGAGGGATTCGAAAAAGGAAGGAAGGCTAATGGCCTTGTTTTCTTCCCTATCATCAGGCTAATTTGATTTTTCTTCGTATATGCTTTCATTGAAAGTTATAAGCGTCATTTTGTCATGGATTACATATACTGACATCTGCTAATAATAAGTATCCTTCCGTTAAGAATAATTACTATATTGATCAAAATGACAGATGAAGAATGTTAATTAGACGTGTGTTAAATTATGTATTGGTGCTTGTGCTTATGTTAACCTATGTATGGTTCTGCATATAAATTAACGCAATTCCACTGAATTTGAAAATTTGAAATTTAAATGGATGGATTTGAGTTTGAAGTTTGAATGCCTTTTTTGTTCTACAATCAGACTAAGGCAATTGATATACGACTTAAAAATTTATTGTCGAAACGTAACTTTTCACCTGTAGTCTGGCTGGTCTAGCGGTTAGTGCGCGCACCTTCGGTGCACAGGGTCATGAGTTCGAATCTCACCGTGGATCATGGTGTTTTTCGAACTCACGAGCTTGTGACAGACTATGATCTCACTCAGATGTTAAACGAGTACCCATTTATGGGGATAAATAACACTGCTGAGCGTGATGCTGATCTCATTACCTCATAAAAAAGCAGATAAGATCTTGGAAATAGGATGTCACTAACACATCCTGCGGCCTTAGTCCAATGCTGGATTGTCGCGCCTGTTATTTATTTATTTAACTTTTCACCTGAATCCCCAGACAATGCCATTCTCCAAAAATCTCGTTCAAACATTCAATTTCCATTAAGATATAGATTTCACCTTAAAATCCTTAAACTTATTGCTCTCTCCACCCACGAGCACGGCGGCCGGTGTCGCGATTCTACGCTCATAAAATATTTTCCAATTAACTGAAAATTTATTCATGTTCGACACACTTCCAATTTTCAACTCCCTGGAGCAATCTGTATGCATGAAATAGATGCTATCGGTATTCTTCTATTTTCCTAGCCGAAAAACTCAATTGATATGAATGCGGTGTGAAAATAATGCGACGGGCGATGCTAATACTAGAAGTGAACTGCATGGATTTGAGTACCATAGTAGGTAAACGACACGTTCCTACCATGAATACGGTCATTGTCGTTGCTGGTGCTGAAAAGGACTCAAATTAGAGGGAAAACGTTGCGTTGAAATGTTCAACACATTGTATATATGTGTATTAGGTGTATTAGCAGCGTAATGCCTTGAGTACAATCGTCCCGATATGGCGTTCACGATGGAATTCAAAAACAGCAAGTAGCACACAAAGTGTATCGTAAAGCTCACGCCACTTTGCCAGCGTATATAAAATGTCCTAAGATGTAGTTTAGACAGAAATGTGTATTGTGTATAGTATGGAGGATTTACCAAGGACTCATTGTTGTGTATTGGATTTGCCTTTAATTTTCTATCGTACAATATAAACGAAATGTTTCAGGACCAAGGTGGCGGCGGCTATATGGCTAATGGAATTTACGTTTTCGCTTTGTATACGTTTTTGCTTGAATTTTCATTGTTCTGCTTAGTCGCCTCGTCGCGTCACCACCATTATTGTGTTGCTTGGCACTGATAAGAAATTGGTGTTGTTATCATGAAATTGAAATCTTCTTTTTGATAGACGCAATAGTTATTTTCGAATTGGTGTTTTTTGACACGACTTTGTTAAATTTTAAATCCAAACGGATTAACGTTTTTTCGTATTTTTTTCAATTACAACAACAACCACTTACTGCTTGTTGCCAAAAATTGCGATACCTGATTATGGGGCAAAATCCTGATGGTCGGCAATTTTGAGAAAAACGGGAAAGGGGTCCCCAGGAAAAAATTATTCGTCTCTGTTTGCCCTTTGTTCGACAAACAATTTATTGAAAGGCTTTAACTTCTGAACGCAAACAGTTGGGACTAGCGCCGCAACGTACTCGACGTCGGCCCCTTGATTCCATGAGAATATTTTTTTGCAAATTGATCAGCTTTGCTCGTGGTCTGTCTATACAGCTAGGACTCTGAACATTTTAGGAAACAGTGCACCGCAACATGCTCTACATCGGTTTCTTAATACCTCTGATTTTTAATTAACCTTCAAGCGGGCGCGCATTTTTTTGTGACATTACCGGGCGCGCGGCGGTAATTTACCGCCCTCGTCTTGTCCCCTCCATTTGCGCTCAAACGTACAACTTCCATTCTCATAATTATGGTAACTTGAAAGAAGAGCATGTTCCAAAGAAGTTATCATAATAAAAAGTATTATCTGGTGAACAATAAAACAAGTTCAGCAGTTTTAGCGAAGCATGTCACTTCAGTGATATCACACAGAGCACACACATTTTAAGCACAACTATATACCAAAATATACAATCCCCGACCGTTTGACGACCGCTGGAAAGGTATGGAAGGTAAAATTTACCCAAAATTTTATTATATCGTATCTATAATAGTATGACTTAAGAATACATACTTCTCCCACCTCGATCCGGCCAACGGGGGAAAAGCTATGCGTGTTTATATGATCAGGGCGGTAAATTACCGCCCGCGCGCCCGCTTGAAGGTTAATTGACTCTGCGCATGGTCCCCTCTTTCTTATTTTTTTGTACATTCCATGAAATATATACTGCGATTTTTTTTGTTTACGGGTCGCTTGAAAAATTGACCCCCTTGGTGCCTCCTTTGCGTTTTAATCATTATGTTCAATACCAATATACCAACAGAAAGATGTAATAAAAAACTATTTCCCATGAAAATAACTCCTCACAATCAAATTGATTCAATAACTCTACTCGAAACCAAATTGTCGATCTCTAATCAGCGTGATTACAAATCCTTAACTTTTTGCCTAGCTGTGCTTGCGCATTATTTCCCTCAAGATCACAAAAGTACCATTCTAGAGAATGTCTACAAAGCGAATTTGATGCTCTTTACAGAACTGGTAAATTTGCTATCCAAATTTGAATTCTGCATAAGTAAATCCCAGAGGATATGTTACCATAGAAAGAAAAGAAGTGTTAGAGGTGGAGTATTGCATCGACTGTACACGTCCGTGTCGTTACAGTGTGTGCTATCTCTCTAGCAGGATATGTGAAAGAAAGTTTAAACATGGAATAGCACAGGTGCTGAGCTGAGCGCTTGTCCTTATATGCAACTGCATACACGATTATACGAGGCTCGTTCTATAGTGTACTCGTATGTACATATTTCTGAATACAACGACGAATGCTTTCCTTCCAGCAACTTCTACGGTTATCCTTTTCTATTTCTTACTTTTTTTTTGTGAAACTAATATTTTCTTCATTTTGTTGTTTGGAATTTTCATATATCCATGCGAGCGTCTCAAACCCTGACTATCGCTCTCTTGCATCGTCACCTTCATAACTTTGCTTCCTTGGATGGATTCCGCCGGTGTGCTATCACAACCCCGTTATGTTACAGTACAGCAGCATTGAGCGGCGGAAGAATGGTCATGTCGGTGTTCCTATCTTTCATTCATCGTTTGAGTTCTTCTTTTTTTCCGGGAGCATACATTTATCCTGGTGAATGGGTAGAGCGTTACGTATATGTAAAGTGGATTTATCTCTAACAGGGGATGAATAAAAGGTCCTTGAGATTTATCAAAGTTTCCAGATAACATATTTTTCTTATTAAGTATTTTTTTTTGTCGGTTTATCTTCACGTGGGGAGTCGGTATATGGATACAAATAAATGCGATGGAATACAAGGAAGTTGAATTTCGTGCAGACACTATGATAGTTAGATCGTTTGGATTTGGGTATGTGTAAGATAAAGTTTCAAGAATGAAAGTAGTTAAAGTTGTTCATGCCATAAGTAGGTATGGCAAATATCGTAACTGGCACAAGTGTTCAAATGACAATAAAAGTTAAATTCACCATGGTAGTTGTGCTGTTTATAGATATGAAACAGTATGAACCTTGTTTCTTAATTTTTGTAGTATTTATAAGAACGTTAAATACATAAGAGTCTCAGCATAAAAATTGCAATGGTATAATAAAACCATTATTTGATATTTGACAGGCGCAAATTCCTGGTGGTCGGCAATTTTGAGAAAAACTAGAAGGGGATTGAATTTTCTTGTTCCCCAAAAAAAAATTGTTCGTCACCCTTTGCGGTTTTTTGAAAGGCCATAATTTCTGGACGTAGATAGTAAGGACTAGCACCGCAACATACTCTACGTCGACCTCTTGATCCCATGATAATATTTATACGCTTCGCTCATAGAGTGAAAGGGTATATTAACTTTGTCATGAAGTTTGTAACGCATTAAGGAAAGCATCTCCGACCATATAAAAAGTATACATATATGATCAGCATGACTTGAGGAGTCGATTGGAGCATGTCTGTCTGTCTGTATGTCTGTCTGCTGCGACGCGTTTTACTCGGCGGGTATTGAAGCTAGCAAGCACAAGCAATTTTGCCCACGTGCTTCTTATTGTTGCAGGCTGTTTGTATGTTTGATTCACCCAAATTGGATCACTGGGTCATGGGGCTGCCATACAAACCTAGCCCCCCAATTTGAGTTCTTCTAAGAAAAACTTTTTATTTGTGTCCCAATTTCAACCAAATTTTACACAAATGTGTTTCTATAGATAACACAAAATATATGCAAGAATGGATCAAATCGGACCATGGGGTCATGGGGCTGCCATACAAAATTAATCCCCCAAATTAGGTTTTTCTAGGAAAAACTTTTTTATTTGTGCACCAATTTCAACCAAATTTCACACAAATGTATTTCTATTGTTGACACAAAACATATGTAAGAATGGATTAAATCGGACCATGGGGTCATGAGGCTGCCATACAAATCCAACCCCCCCCCCCCCCCAATTTGGTTCTTCTAAGAAAAAGTTTTTCATTTGTGCACCAAAATCAACCAAATTTCACACAAATGTATTTCTATTGATGACACAAAATATATGTACGATTGAATCAAATCGGACCATGGTTTCATGGGGCTGCCATACAAACCAAACCCCCCATATTGGTTCTTCTAAGAAACATTTTTTTACACCAATTTCACAAAACCTTGAATTAATGTGTCTTTATCAAAGCAACTAAAAAGTTCAAAACGAATGGAATCGTACTGTGGGGTCATCCTCCGGCAACCCCAATAAAATCTTCCGAGTAAATATTTTTATTTGCCCACTTATTTCAACCAAGCCCAAAACTTTTGTCAAGACGGAAGAAAAAGAATGAGGAGGGGGATTAAATACAAGTCATAGGTACGCCCGAAAAAACTTTTAGCCCAAGCGAAGAGTATCCAAATTTCGGCCGCGCCCGAAATTAGCCTCGGTCCCGGGGGTTGGCGAGCGAAGCGAGCAGGGGGCGAAGCCCCCTAATTTTTGCAATCTTTTTCGCCCTCATTCATCTCTAATTTTCGGTCATTTTGGCGTGATTTCATGATGGTTGGTATATAGCCAGCAAAGTGTAATGCATTTTTATACCCTTCACTCGTTAAAGGGTATAATAACTTTGTCATGAAGTTTGTAACGCATTGAAGGAAGCATCTCCGACCATATAAAATCTGTATATATATGATCAGCATGACGAGCTGAGTCGATTGGGCGATGTCCGTCTGTCTGTCTGTCCGTCTGTCCGTCTGTCCGTCTGTCCGTCTGTTGCTACGCGTTTTACTCGGCCAGTTTAAAAGCTATCGAGCTGAAATTTTGCACACATGCTTCTTTTTATTGCAGGCAGTTTGTATGTTCGAATCGCTAAAATCGGACCGTGGGGCATGGGGCTGCCATACAAACCTAACCCCCCCAATTTGGTTTTTCTAAGAAAAACTTTTTTATGCGTGCACCAATTTCAACCAAATTTCACACAAATGTGTTTCTATCGATAAGACAAAACATATGTAAGAATGGATCAAATCGGACTATGGGGTGATGGGGCTGCCATACAAACTGAACGCCCCAAATTAGATTTTTCTAAGAAAAACTTTTTCATTTGTGCACCAATTTCACTCAAATTTCATACAAATGTGTTTCTATTGACGCCACAAAACATATGTAAGAATGGTTGGAATAGGACTGTAGTGTCATGGGGCTGTCATACAAACCCAACCCCCCAAATTGAGTTTTTCTAAGAAAAACTTTTTGATTTGTGCCCCAATTTCAATCAAACCTCATAAAAGTGCATTTCAATTGATGCCACAAAACATATGTAAAAATAAATGGAATCGGACAATGGGGTCATGGGGCTGTCATACAAACCCAACCCCCCAAACTGAGTTCTTCTACGAACAACTTTTTTATTTGTGCAACACTTTCAACCAAAACTCGTAAAAGAGCATCTCTATTGATGCCATAAGTCATGTGTAAAAATGAATAGAATCGGTCTATGGGGTCATGGGGCTACCATACAAACCCAACCCCCATTTTAGATCTTCTAAGAAACATTTTTTCCACACCAATTTCAAAAAAACTTAATGCGTTCTTGTCAAAAAAAAATTAATACGAATGGAATCATACTATGGGACCATGCTCCCGCATCCCCCCAATAAAGTTTTCTGAGTAAATATTTGTATTTTCCCACTTAACCAAAAACACACAAATATTGTTTTATCGACGCCACAGAAGGAAAAAAAATGGGGGAGGATTGAACACAAGTCATATGTTCGCCCAACAAAAACTTTTAGCCCGAGGAGAGTGAAGGGTATTCAAATTTCGGCCGCGCCCGAAATTAGCCTCGGTCTCGTTTTATTTCAAATTGGTCTCTTAGACAGCTAGGTAAGAGTCTGGAAATTTGGGGAAAATGTGCACCGCTACATTTTCTACGTCGATTTCTTAATCCCCCGATTTTGTTTTTAATTGACTCTGCGCATGGTCCCCTCTTTCCAATTTGTTTTTTCATTCCATGAAATAAATACTGCGATTTGTTTTTGGTTTATGGGTCGCTTGAAAAATTGACCCCGTCTGCACTTGGTCCCTCGTTTGCGTTTTTTTTTCTTTATATACAATACCAAGATGGTTGGGAATATAACATCGACGAATACCAAATCTTTGTCGACCGCAAAGGTATGTGAAGCTGGCGATGTCCCTTGGCAATTTTTTTCCTTACTCAGCTCGTTTGTCCACGTATGCGTAGGGGAAATTTTCATTTGCCCACCCACCGAAAAAAAAAGGCAATCGCGATCTAAATAGTCTAAGAAAATTGGGCCAAAATATGGCCATCGAACGGCAAAAATCCTTCATCGAAATTTTTTTTTGGATTATGGTTAAGGATGGTCCCTAGATTATGGCATTAAAAGTCCCAACCGAATGGGGGTCGCACCCTTAAAAAAGGGGGAAAGGGGACGTTTTTTCGGTTTTTTGCGATTATTTCAAAAACGGTAAGAGATACAGAAAAATGGACTGAGGACGAAAAAAACTACATAAAATGATTTTTTTGCAATGATATATAACACATTAGAGTTTAATTGAATATCTCGGCGTTAGAGTAAAAAATAAATTAGAATATTTTCATTTTAGACCTTTTTTAAAAGCTCGAAAGCTTTTGAAAGAATGCTAGTTCAGTCGTAAAATGTTGAATAAGTATTAACAATAAGTTCAAGATCATTTTAAGGTAAACATTGAGTCGCTCCGGTCAAGGACCCCCATTATCCCCCCATTTGAATTTGTCAAAACGGTATGTCCATAACTCCCCCCAAAATTGGAGCAGAGTGCTAAATTTTGGTTTGTTGCGATTGGAGGTCATAGTAACCCCACTCACCAAAAATCAGCTCATTCGGATAAAAACTAAGGGTACCACCTATACAAAGTGACCAAAGACAACTTTGTTCTACAGTTTATCAAATGACTAGTACGTTGAACAAAGTCCTGGTGGGATTTAAAGAAAAAAAAACGTTATATATCATTACAAAGATAACTTTATGTAGTTTTTTTCGTCCTCAGACCATTTTTCTGTATCTCTTAGCGTTTTTGAAATAATCGCTAAAAAACTAAAAAATGTCCCCGTTTCCCCCTTTTTTTAAGGTTGTGGACCCCCAATCGGTTGGGATGTAGGATTTTTGCCGACCAAATATGCCATTTATCTTAGAATACTAGGGCACTTGTACAAAACAAAGTGACCTATGACGAGGCTCATCGTTAGAATAATCAACGAATACGAATCTTTGTATTAATCCGATTGTGCGAATTTTAGTTGGGGAGTATGGCTTCTTCAAGTTTAGGGAAGATGCAGATTGCCTTTCTGCAAAATAAATATTGGCGAGCAGCAACTCTAGCTTTAGTAAAATTCACACAACATACAAGCCTAAAATATGTTTCTAAAAATGTAATCTGCGATTCTTCGCAGGACACCTGCACCTATGTACACCAAAACATGAATAATATTCGATGTTTCCATATGCAGTCATTTTTTATACAACAATATTTTGAATGCAACAAAATAATGTATTTTTAAAATTTATTAGTCATGCTGAAAGTTTCATAAAAAAAAATTCTAGACCAACACAAAACTTTGATCGCCACCGACAAAAGCATCAAAATGTTTGTCACAAGATGTTTAACGCCTGCTCAACTCCTTATCAATTGTTATCAATCAGTATTCTATCATATTTGTACAAAGACTGCAAATGTCCATTAAGCGAAAACATTGTCAAACCATTACGTTCATAGAAGTGTGCTCTAAAGTTTGATTTATTTTTTCCCCATCAACAGTTACTAACACGCATCTTTTTGTCGATCGCTTATTATAAAAGACTCAAAGTCTAAAGTGTTGAAATCAATATTTAATTGCCATTACAAAGTAGAACACAATGGCATTGAAGATTGCAACTTATTTATTGTTATTAGTTAGTTTGGCCGCGGCCAAACAGTTAAATTTTGACGAAGACTTCTTTCCAGCGCTAACGGATAACGCCGATTTGAAAGACAACGCGGAGGCACCATCATGGTTCCAGGAGTTGGCCAATCAGCCGAGCCCATCGGAATCCGAGAGTGTACAACAACCAGCCGCGGTTGAACAAGCAGCTGCCGAGCCCGTGCCTGAAGAAGTTCCGTTCTTCCAGCCAGCAGCAGAAAAGCCTGCGGAGAAGCCAAAAAACCCTTTTTTGCCCGCAGCTGATGATTATCAGAAGAAACCAGTTCAAAAAACAGACGACGACTACTATAAGAAGCCAGTGCAGAAGCCTGAGGAGGATTATTACAACAAGCGACCTGAAGATGACTACTTTAACAAGCGACCTGTTCTCAAGCCTCAAAATAACTACAATTACAATGACGACTACTTCCAGCGACCAGCCGAGAAGCCACAAAATAATTACTACGCCCAGGATAAGTACGAAAATTCGTGGTATAGTCAACCATCACCACCGAAGAGGCAACAACCGAATAGACAGAAGCAAAATGAGAAACCCGCGCTGAAACGAGCTGAGCCTTGTAACATGTCTAAATGTCAATCGCCGAAGTGCCGTTGTTCCGATGTTTATCTATCGCGTGACATTGATGAGAAAGATATTCCTCAGGTGAGACAAATGTCGTACAGCTTCTGTCCTGTAATAATGTAACTTTTTCATACAGATGGTCGTTGTTTCATTCGACGATGCCGTAACAGCGCTGAACTACAACTACATCAAAGAATCCATGGGTGGACTACGTAATCCCGACGGATGTCCCATTCAAGCAACATTCTTCGTTTCGCACGAATACACTGACTACACTAAAGTTCATATGCTGTGGTCGCAAGGACACGAAATCGCTCTCCACTCCATCACTCACAGTCCGTACACCAAGTACTGGCGTAATGCCGATGTTGAGACTCTTGTCAAGGAATTCGGCGGCCAACGTCAAATGATGGCCCACTTTGCCAACATGGATATTAACGATATTCAAGGACTTCGCGTACCACTTTTCGAAATCTCCGGCAATAACACATATCAGGCTATGAAACAAATTGGCTTGACTTATGACAGTTCGTGGCCCACTCAGCACTTCGTGTCGCCCGGTCTGTGGCCGTACTCGTTGGATTACGAATCGGCTCAAGATTGCCCAATTGGCACCTGCCCAACTGCCTCGTTGCCAAATGTGTGGGTCAACCCAATTCTGATGTGGGAAGATGTCGAGGGCAGTCGTTGCTCAATGGTTGATGCTTGTCCCTATCCGCCCGAGGATGATGTTAATTCAATTTTCCACTTTATGGTGAAAAATTTCAACAACACTTATCACACAAATCGTGCCCCATTCGGTATATACTTGCACGCATCGTGGTTCCTCAAGGGAGATCATCATTTTGAAGCTTTCAAGAGGTATGCCAGGCTTAAGCTCCTACTTTTTTTATGAAAATTTATCTGAGCTTCTTACAGATTCTTGAAATACCTTAACCAAAATCAAGATGTCTACATTGTGTCCAGCTCACGAATTTTAGAATACGTCCGCAATCCGAAAATTGGCAAGCCATTCGACAGTTGTCAGACAATCCGTGAACCCACATGCAAGGAGCGTTTCTGTCGCCTGATGAAGACCGACACCAAAACGGAACGTTGGATGAAATCATGTATGCCATGC
The DNA here is from genome assembly GCA_949715475.1 of Microchrysa polita. Lineage (NCBI taxonomy): Eukaryota > Metazoa > Arthropoda > Insecta > Diptera > Stratiomyidae > Microchrysa > Microchrysa polita. Next base: position 122,301,545 of record OX454415.1, on the reverse strand, counting down.
CCGGCTGTATATCCTTGGATTGGAAATCCGTTCGGCAAGGCGTTGAGACAACAAAATGACCAATAGACGAATTCCTTACCAGGTCCTTATGCCTTTATCTGCTGCTGCTGCTGGGAATCCGTACTCGTTCGCGTTTTAACACATCACGTTTACGATTTGTATCATTTGTTTTGTGCGTCTAGACGAAATAATTAAAGGTGCTGTAAACGGAAATTGAAATTGTCTGCAAATTAAAGAGAAAGGACCTGTGTAATTTTGGAATTTTGTTCGTTGAAATCATCGTCGTGTTGTATGACACACTTTAGTCCTTATCATGCGAGTCTTTCGACATTCTTCACTCATTAAACGTTATTGAAATTTTCATTCAGTTTTTTCTTCTCGTTCGTATATGTTTTTCTTTGTGTGCTCTGAAATATACGCGCACCTACACTCATAGTTGATTGTGCAATTAAAACTAACATGATGGCCCTTGAGAGTTGACGTTGAAAAGACAGAGTTTAGTGCTTGAACTCAATTTAGGTGATAAGGACTTTTCGGTCGGTAATTAAACACGGAAAATTCCTCTGGATGATAACGGGCTGACGAATGTGTATGATGATTGTAAAGATGGCTTCTTGAGTTCATCGTGAATGTTTCAAGAGGCAAACTATGATAATTATCTCGGTGAAAGCTCTTTTGAGAATAACTCCAGTTTTTGCTACATATTCAAGCACTATAATGGCGTTTCTACTAGTACAAAGCTTTCAAGATCCACTGACTATGAGTCGCCATAAAATGTGCAATTGATTGTACAATTAATATCATTTTCTGTGGAGAATGTTCGTTTTCTCTCGAGAAAGTTCATTTTCTCTAGTGAATTCGGTAGTGGAACTTAAAAAAAGAAGTTTCATTGTACAGTCAATTGGAAAGTATAGGGCGACTCTATGTAAATTGTTGTTGAAGGACGTATCCCAATCAGCATATACTTGGAAGCGCTTCCAGTTCATTCGTAATTGTGCTTCTAGCGAATAGCTTTTGCTGGATCGCATTTGGAAACAGTTCCATAGAGAAAAACTTTGAAAGTTTTCAATTGCTACGTCTCTATTCGTAAGTGCGCTTGAGGGGCAGCAATCCATGATCTTTCCAACACTTTAAGTGGAGCATGAAAGTTTCCCCAATTAATGTGGATGCACTCCGTATTAGCTTCACTAGAAGCTCTTCTTAAGGGCCCCGTAGACTCAGCGATTTATCGGCCGATCAAAGCTCATTTCTGTGGAGAAAGCACATTTTCTGCGAATTTGGTAATGGAACCTAAAAAATGTGCTTTCTCCACAGAAATGAGCTTTGATCGGCCGATAAATCGCTGAGTCTATGGGGCCCTTTAGCCACGTCTCAGGAAGCGCTTGTATACTGCTTCATTCGCCTGTCTAAACGCGGAACAAGAACAAGGCAAAAAAAAAACGGTTTTTTAGAAGAGATTCGCGAGGAGCAAGACAAGGAAAAATTCAATTTTCATATAAAAACCGGTTTTGTTCTCGCGTTTTTGTTACCCGTTTAGACAGGCCCCATGAGAAGCGCTTACCTTTACGGACAGGCAATGTTAAAATGCATCGGTGTGGGAGATGGAAGCGTTCTAGTGCTTCTATCTGAGCGCTCGAGAAGACCTTCTAGAGCGCTTCTGTTTCGATTGCGATGACAACAACAATGAAAGCTTATAATAGTTGGTACAATAAAGCGTTGAATATATAAGGCAACCTCTAAAATCCAAAGAGGTTAGAGTCGCCATACATTACCCAATCGATTGAACAACCAAAGTTAATTTCTGTGGAGAAAGCTCATTTTTCAGATTCGATTCGAATTTGCAAGAGAAAATGAGCTTTCTCCACAGAAAATGTGCTTTCTCCACAGAAATGAGATTTGATTATTCAATAGCGATTAATTGAGTTGAGTCTATGGCGACCTTTACGTTTGTGTCTACCGCAAAAGTTGACGATCGTTAATTAGGAAAGACTTTGTGGAAATAAACGTCAGGTTTGATGATGTCGTTCAGTTTTATACCAAGATGAATTATTTAATTTGTTAATTCTGGATCTCAACATTTTCTTCATGACCTATGCGTTCGTAAAGGTCCCTGAATCGGTTCCAACAAGCAAGCACTCCCACCTCGAAAAAGAAATCAACTGCGCAAAGCAGTGTCGTGCCGGTTTTGGTGGTACAATACAGAATCGTTTCAACATTATGAATAAATGGATGCTGGCAATTTTTGAATCCCTGGCACAAGGATCTCGTACCTATGCTGCTGTTCTAACTCATCCACGCCGCGAGGTATTTATTTCCCAAAGGCCTCAACTGAATTGACGCAGTGAATTTCTATCTCATAGAATTAAAAATGCACACCGCGTCTTCGTCAAAATTGACTTAATCCATTTCTTTAATATTATGTATGCGCCCAAAAAAAAACATGTTAATTCAAAAACTTAATTTATTTCTTAAATAACTTTAAATTATACACCACTTGTCTAGTCTATACACTTTACACGCCTTACGTGTACAACACAGCACGAAATGTAATTTATTCTTAGCGCCACTTCGTCAAGCAAATTGTCATGTCCTTAACATCAATCTCAATTACATCGTATGTCGTATACTCGAGAGTCAAGAGGATTCCTAATACTGTACCACACTCACACAGACCATCGTGTATAACGTTTTCCGTCCTCGAACGCAACAAGAACAAAAGTTCTCTCCATCCACCATCGTCCTCATCATCATCATGTATTGCAAAAACATAACGAAAGGACTCAAGAAGCACGGAATTCTTCTCACAGTCCTTTTTAGATATTCTGTTGCGTTCATTTCTTTTCTCGTCATGTGTAAGACGGACGCGACACGGGCATACATACATACACATTTTATGCATGCAGAATTGAAAAATACCAAAGAAGAACTGATCAAAATTCATGAAATCAAATCACAGGTCTAATCCCACATATCGCATGGAAGTTGGAGATCAAGTGTGTATGGTTATTCTGTATGGGGAAGAATGTGATGTGAGGGCGGACCTCATCAAAACTGTCCCGTCGCCGTCCCCAGTGTGTTTCGTGTCCTTGCATACATGTATGTATGTAAAAATAGAAAACTCTCCGAGGATATTATTTCGTTCCGCTTTACATACGACAACGACATGAATTGAATATTGAATGAAATAAAAAAGATAAGAAGCCGAAAAGTCTAAGGAAATTGTCGGGGATGTTTTTGAGCTAAGGAGTAATTACTTGAATGGGGTTCAAATCGGTAAATGGGACTCTCATATGCTAATATGGTTTGAATATGCTTAACGGAAGATAAACAAGTATGTGTGTCATTTTTGTAGAAAACCGCTTGTTGAAACCAAAATACCATACGGTTATCAAAGCGAAAGAGTTTTCTCTAAATGTTGGAGCCGTGTTTCTTTTTTAGTTTAAGGTCAACAATAATTTATATTGAGAGAAATATAATAATATTACTTCATAAAATAACGTATTTGTACAATAAACAATATGTTACGCAAATTCAATACAAAACAGACCTGGAGAACACACCTCTGCATTTTATACTTGTATCTTATCAGGAATTACATTGTTTATTATCGAGAGAAACACAATTTCACAACCTTAGGAATTACACGTACACGTTGAATAAAAAAGTATTGGCAGCGGTGGGATTCGAACCCACGCCTCCGAAGAGACTGGTGCCTTAAACCAGCGCCTTAGACCGCTCGGCCACGCTACCTTGATGCCAGTTTACACGACATACTCGTAATCAATATCGGCTAAGAAATATGTATGTATATGTAATGTCACACATAGCCAAGAGTATGGCGATTCCATTCATTAATTTTCCCAATACAACAGTGCGCGACATAAGTATCTTTATGAAGTAAATTGTAGATAAATAGTGTTGGAGTGCGATGCATCTATTTTTAGCATAGTCAAATGCTAATTTTAGTTTTTCTTCACTCTGTGTTGTGTGTTATGGAAATTTAGGTACGGTTAAATATAAACTGAATCGTAAAATCTACAAGATGATTTGATAATAAAATATTAGTGGCTTATTAATACTTAAGGGGGCCAACACAAGATTGGGTAAAATGAAAATAAATTAATTTTTTACAACGAAAAAAAAAATTTATTTGTTTTACCTATGGGATTATGTGGAGTTCGATGAATATTCTATATACATATTGGACTCGATGGCGAGTACTTTTTATAACAATTCCAAGTGTTTTTCCAATAAATTTAATTCGCTGAATGCAACCAACAATGCAACATAATGACTTCGTATGCGTTATTGGATACTATAATCATGCATACACATATGGCCAAAAAAATAAGTACACCCATACGAATATTTCTTATCACCCTGTAGCCAAGTAGTTATTTGAGTAAATAAAATCAAATGGAAAGATTTAAATACTTAATTGGTGAGGAATCAAATAATATGTAAATTAGCATATTTTAATACATAACAGCTTTCATCTACCTTGAAAAAGTACGAACTGACTAAAATAGGCTGGACAAAATAATAAGTACATGTCAGTTAATTTGATTAAAATAGTTTTTAATTAAAATATTATGTTCTGATTCGACAAGAATTTGATTTATTTTATTATTTAAAAGTAAATGATCCATTCTTTTGAAAAAAAAAGGTTTTTGTTGGCCCTCTGGTGAAGAATTACTCTTAAGTTCCCATACATCCATATATCCAGTTACTTCCAGGAAATTCCGCATTTGGTCCGTTTTGTGAAAACTTTGTTTCTAGTTCATTGATTCAACTCTCCCTAAACATTCTGGATTCAATTTGACTCTAGTAACAACGTGAAAAGCCACTCGATTTGGTTGAAGCGGCTCCTTGACCCGTTTGTGAGGTATGGTTAGGGTCTGAAATCCCCATTTAAAGTGTATGGGCTCATCAGTAAAATATTCTGGGACTATCAACTAACATTTCTTATGTGGAAATTGCCTCATAGTAACGGTTATTAAGTACATTTCAACGAAACCAAACTATGAAAATTAAGCCATAGACTAACTTTTTTCCGACTCCATGGGAAATAGCCAGTTGATGTACCGTATATCATATTATTTTTTTCCTGAATGAAGAATACTACGATAAGAGTAGTTTCCAATCAACTTTATTACGATCTCATAAATAAAACAAAATATTTTGTGAGTTTTCATTGTTCGGTCTGGAACATGAAGAACTATCCATACAAAATTTTCTTGTACTGTCAACACTTTTTGACATCGCCATGGAAAGTTCGAAACTTTTTACGAAAACTGCTTTACTTCTTGTATTCTCCGATTAACTTTTCAAAGGGATTCTCAATTTTCAATATTTACCGCGAAAATCATCAGTCAAGCCAAGGGAACTTTTCTCGCCATAGTGATAATGAGATCGACAGTTATCCTTAAGGCCCTTACATGGACCTATTTGATGCATTTGAGACTGCTTTTATTTAATTTAATGAATTACACAGTAAAAACAATGTTTAGCTGGTTTATTTCGTTAATGAGAGAATAATTTTTCAGCTATTTCAAATTATCGGACTCTGAACGTCTTTTTTCGTACCTACCATGCGTTTTTCGCCCCTTAAGATTTTTTTTTGTTTTTAATTTAACGCTTGTTGCATACACCAATGAATAAAAAAACAAATCCTTACGGAAAATAGTAAGTTGTTGTCAAAAAATTAAAAAAACCGATGGTGTACTTATTATTTTGACCAAGCTGAAAACCCACTTCAAAGCTAATACCGGGAGGGACTAAGATAATAGGGGGATGCCACTTAGTTTTTCGGTTCCGTTGGCATTGTTGTATCCTAATTGTTGTAATGGCTATCTATTTGGAGTAATTCCATTTTAAAAAGGGTATGCAAATTTGGCATAAAATAGTACATGAGGGGTGTACTTATTTTTTTGCCCATATGTGTATATAGTTATAGTAATAAGTAAGATCATAGCAATTACAGTAGTCACCGGCTATTAAAATCACTCCGTAACCTACGGTCGGTGTTCCAAGTGCTCTTTGGGATACGGGCCCCAAAGCCCATTGTTGTTTCAAATATAAATGATCATTAATCAAGACCACAAAAATGTAGTTAAGCGGCTGGTTCACAAGGGCGCCGAAATAATACCGCCGATTTATGCCTTAAGTTTAAATTATGCTTTAGTGTAAAAAAATAATTTTCATATTTTCTACACGATTTTCAAAATCACTTTCATGAATTTATTTCGAATTGACGAAATTATTATGTGTTTTGTTCAGAAATTCCTTAGCAAATTACCGAATTTCCATGCCTAATTGACGACATAGACATAGTACGAATTTTCAAATCTTGTTGACGAATTTCATACAAATTGACAAATTTCCATGTAAAAAATTACACATTTCCATTACTAATTCCGAATGGCGAATTTCAAAACCATGTTGTCGAATTTCCTTTACAAACTGATGAAACTCCATGTCAAAAAATGAATTTGCATATCATGGTGACGAATTTGCATTAAAAATTGTTGACGAAATTCTCATTTAAAATTGACCAATTTCCAAATATTGTTGACGATTCCCATATATAATTGATGAGTTTCCATTATTAATTGGTAAATTTTCAAATGTCAAGTTTGCGAATTTTGAAATGATTTTGACGAATTTCAATGTTATATTGGTCTTTATTGATCGATTTATTATCGATATCTTGAATCGAAGGAGGTGTTGGCAGTTCTTGGGTCTTGGCCGTTGTCAGAACAGGTAAGCATCGGGACGATTTACACCGAAGAACCAATGGCGATTTTAAGGGGTGGCGACAATAATGACAAACATTTAAAATGTCTCAGTTAAATTAATTTAATCTTAGTCTTTCGAAATATATTTTTTTTTTGGGGATTTCAATGAGAGGTAGGCTAAAATGAAAGCGTTTTCAGATCTATAAGTATGATTAACTTTGAGCTTCTTATTATTGCAATTAAAAATAACGTCGCCGATTCGCTACATATTTTGCAAATGAAACTTACAGAGAATATGCAAAATGACAATAAATCGAATGGCGGAGATTTGAATTTTTATGAATGCATTATAGGAAAGTTTTTAAGATTTTTAGGTCGGGAGTGTGTGTAAAATCATTCAATCGTTCTTACTGCAACGATTAAATCTCTTATATATAGCGTTAATTTGTAGAATTGCAAATCAAGTTAGTTTCGTGTTATTTCACTGATTTATTACTTACTTAATACTGACACTGAGTTTTCCAGGCGAAAAAGTGTAGAACATTTGTACGTGCTTACTACATTTGGATTGCAATAAGTTTTCATCTTAGAAAAAGCATAGTAACCCATGCCATGCGTTAGTCCAGAATGGCTATGTTATCACACAACCCATATGTGTTTGACTCCAAATTTATTACACTACACTCCACGAAATAATTCAAACGTCAAAATATTGTCGATGTAATTATTAACCCTTCTGTCATCGCCTACGAGCTATAACGCCTAAGGTGTAGCTGAATTTTCTGTGAAATCAATCTTAATTTTTGAGGAGGTTTAATTTTGGATCTTGAAACAGTTTACATACTATGTCAACGTTGAATGTTGAACGATATTTTTCATCAAGATATAGTACCAATGGTCTGTCTGGATCTATACGCCAACAGAAGGGTTAAATATCACGTTGGCATTTTAAGAGAGTAATAAATATAACGCGGATTTTAAATTCTCAATTGTAAACAAAAAATTGACGTTTCAATAAAATATTCACGCATACTATGAACTGCAATAGTGTGAAAACGGTGCCATTTTTATTTTCTGATGGCCACTCTGGACTAACGCATGGCATGGGTTACTATGCTTTTTCTAAGGTTTTCATACTCTCAAACTTATAACATAAATAAACAAAGTTGGCCGACATTAAAATTTTATCAAAAATATGATGATTTACTCACACATCAAGTTTTAGTAATACTATAAGGCAGAAATCTCGCTCAGATTGCTGTTACCCATTGTGAGGAATAGTGCTCGGACCCATATTTTTAGGGACTACTCCTGTAGTTTTTATCTTAACATGCCAGATATACATACCTGAGGAAATTTCGAATAACATTCCTTGGGAGAGAATGAATCCAAGGCACCCCGTTATGAATGCCATTCATTGGTTGTTAAAATCATTTAAACCTAAAACTCTTTTTTATATGGTTTTTTAGGAAAATTGTTTTCCAAAAACCCTTATGAAATCGATTTTGTCCGTCTATCCGTCTGTTCACTAAATAACTCGAGCGGCTCAACCGATCGTAATAAAATTTGGTATAGGAATGTGTAGAATGGTTACAGTCTTTGGCATGAAATACTTAGAAGTTAGTAGGGCAAAGTGTGTCCCGAAGGTTTGACAAAAGTCGACTTTTTTAGTTTTTATCGGAGATTGACGTATAGGTACTTCAATCAAAGAACTCAACGAGTACATTTCATATCAGTTAGTTTTTTCTAGTCTCGAGTAACGATAAAAAAGTTATGGGCATTTGAAGTTAACCTTACGTTTTCACCTCTGTTTTTCTAAACCGTTATAGGGACCGATATGAAACTTTGCACAAAGATTGGTTAGTATGAGCTTATATACGTTAAATACTAAGACTGTTGACATTTGCAAATAAAAAGGAAATAACAGTAAATTTGTGAAATTTCAATTTGTGCGTAGTTCTCAGGTTTTCAAATATAAAAATGTTGATGAGGGTTTTTAGAAAATGACGTATTGAATATGTCTGCAAATTTTCATTCGAATAAGCTGCAAAAGTCTACTTGTTCAATACTCATAGGAAACGTTACGGTGGGTTCTCATAACATTTCATATAAGTTTTTTTCTTGGATTTAAAAAAACAGTTGTAGTAGATTTACAGCTAATAAATTCAGTTTACATATATGGTTAGCCAAGCCATTCTTAGGTTTGCCTGAGCTCCTTTTTGCTGAGAACTTAACAGAAATTTTAAATCCAAAAATACCTGTAGTATTACCTTAGAGTACTTTTATACAAACTGGATACATAGTAAATCTATTTTTGGATTGGTCTAATTAAAAGTGTAAGAGAATGAAAGGCGTTAGAACGCTTTTATTTAGACCAATCCAAAAATAGATTTACACGAAGCATTTCATTCATTCATATGCACAACATAATGCTTATTTATTATGTATAAATATATATACGGAAAATATTCACTACGAATTAAGGTTCTAAAAAACCCTCGTATTGCGGGCGCAGCCCTCTGTACGCCCGGTATTTTTTTATTTTAGAACTTGCTGTGACGCAGGAGTCTCAGGATTCAGAAACTAATTTCCCTAGGAAATAAAATAGTAGAGGCGATAAAAAAGAAAGAACGGAGGAACTAACATACATTAATTGGAGGCATGTAAACTGTAAGGAATAATTCCAAAAATACACCTTATGTTAAGTTACCTTTACTATGGCAAAATGGTATATATAGAATGGTCTTAAATAACAGTGGCTTATTTTTCGAGAAGATAGAGACAATCATAGCGTACGTTTACTTCAAAAGATTAATTCTACACTTTTAGTATTTTGGATGCGCCATTGATATTATTAGCCCTCATTGTACATTCGATTGGAAAGTCTATGGCGAAATTTTTACTGTTTGTATGAGTTTGGACCGTAAATCCGTTACGCAATGTTGTTTAATCACAAATTGATAATCGTTTTTTGCCAAGGTGTATGTTTTAAGAAGTTGGGTTTATGCCCATTTATTTTTTGCAGTGGGTGAACTTAAAAAATAGACAAAACTTTAGAGAGAAAAATGAAATTTTAATTTGAAAAAGTCCAAAATTAATTTACACGAAGTAGAAAACGGTTCAAATTCATTTGTGAATTGTGAAGCCTTTGAGTGAAATTAACCCGCCTTCTCCAAAATAAAATGTCTGTATCTGTCATCATAATTACCACATTCTCGTTATTTTTCATAAGACAGCAATATTTTTATAGCAATGGAAATGTGTAAATGGGTTATTACCAGAAAGACAGGTTTTGTCAAGCAACAAGCAAGTAGAATCGGTAAGGATAATTTCCTGCCTCTTAATCTTTGAAAATCTAAACTCAAGCCAATCGATGTAGGGGGAAAATATCTAAAATAGTAAATTGTGATTTTGTTGGTAAATTGTAAATTATTCTAGCAGATTGCTGCATGCATGGGCGTAGCCAGGATTTCGGTCAGGGGGGGGCAAGCCCAACATTTTTCCAACATCATGATTTTCTTGGAGTTTCGGTCGCAGAAATATTGTAAGCAAATTTTAGAGTAGCCTGGCTTGTGGTTGGATTGGTGCACAGGGTCATGGATTTCAGACTCACCGTGAACGAATTCATTTTATGGTGTTTTTGGAACACTCATGCATCTGCGGCCCTAGCTTACTGGTGGACTGTCACTCATGTTATTTCTTTTTGCTAATTTTAGAGCCAAATTTAAAAAAGGTGATGAGAATGATTTTCTTCTGCATTCTGATTGCATTTAACTGGCCTGCAATATCTGCCTTTTAAAGCGTAGTTTGTCTATTTTCAGTGCAAGTCTTGTATCTCGGACTGCATATTCCACTTGCGAAATCAGTTTGTTTCGTCTGTCACTTTCATCTTATCAAAGTAGCATCGTCAGCATATTTATAAATCCTTTATTGCTTGAAATATGGATAATAGTGTAGTTCCTACGTCATAAACCTAGTACATCAGATTGCAAAATGTTGTGGAGTCAAAATCGCGAACAATCCTAAAATTTTTGCTGTTTTTCCGTTATTTGGCCCCTAACTCCGAAACCATTTATTCCTGCGAAAAACTCTCCATGGATATTTTAGAGAGCACATAATAGCGCGTCCAAAGAGATATAAATATTATAAATCCGTTGAGCGGTATTACTACAATTGATAATTTAAATTTGCCATTTTTAACATAGTTCCAAAATTATGAATAAAATTTTTGAGTTGTGTTGGCAACACTGCCCATTTTTGTATCAATTATGTATCTGTCATTTAGCTCACTCTCGCTCTGTTCGCCCTTCAGGCAACTTGTACTTATCAAGAATACTTTGACGAATAAATAAGCTGTAAATCATCATCTAGCTATTTCACTCGGCAAATACAATAAGTTGGAACTGTTTTTCATTTTTGGTTGCAAAAGTTGCATTTTTCTTGTACATTATGTAGTTTGGGGTGAAGAACCTGAATCCGCAACTTTCCACCAAAATGTCGTTGCAAAACGGTCAAAATTGCAAAAAACGCGAAAAAAAATAACTATCAATTGTAGCTATACCGCTTAACACATTTTAATAATTGATGGCGCGTTGGAACAGCAATTATATTTTCTCTAATATTTTCATGAACAGGTTTTCGGTGAAATGTTCACTTTCGGAGTTATAACCAAAAAAACGGGAGAACTCCGAAAATTTTGGATTTTTTCGCGGTTTTGACCCTGTTCCGCAACGAAATTTTGGTGAGAAGCTCCGGATTCGAGCTCAGCACCCCAAAAAATATAAGAAGCAAAAAAAAAATTTTCTCCACCACACTTTGCAATCTGAAATCACCTAGTAACTATACTATAACGGTTTTAGGAAGATTTCTTCTAAATTTATAAAAGTAGTATCAGTGGCTACATTTTATTGCTGGCATGATTCAGCTAGAAAATAGATTTTGATTATATAACTTGAAAGGCACTGAAATATGATGTCCGTTCTTTACAAGGTCCCTAACGAAGCATGCCATTTGTCCCCTTTCAGATGAAAATAAGTTGAATTCCACTACCTTCTCGAAGGGACCTAACGGTTGAAATTGTGTACTCCAGCTCAGAAGCCATGAAATGAAACAGCAAACACAGTAGCACACTCACAAGTGAAATGTGTGTGCTGGACCGCAGCCTCCGTCAGTTACGAGAGGCCACTCGCTGTCATCTATTTGTATGCGCCTCCTGGCTGCCAACTGTCCCGATCATGGCTTCTCCGGCAGCACTTTGAGTGGTGGAAAAGGCAACTGCTGAGCCAGCAGCAGAAATTTTTTGAAAATGTTGTATAGTGCAGCGATTTTTTTACTACATCGGTGAGAATTTTTTTACCATCATCACCGGCCAGGGGGGGGGGGGCGACCGCCCCTCCCTGCCCCCCCCCCCTGGCTACGCCCATGGCTGCATGTCAGGATCGCTTGAAAAAAAATTCAAAGATTCAAAGAAAAACCCAATGAGATGTGGGAGAACATGTGTCGGAAGATTTAGAGAACATTCAAATTGTGGGACTTTTGTGCTAATATGAGGATTTTCATTGCTATCGTCAAAATTGGTCACAATGAAGCTACAAATGTTACGATTTTATGAGAAAAAATAAACACTGCAAAAAAAAACATTTTCAACGTGGCATCCTAAAAATCATTGTGCAAGTTATGCGTTATGAAAACCAAATCATATTCTTTTTCGTGACATTGGATAAACATTTTTTGCAACTTTTAAAAAATATACCACTATTTTCAAGGCAAATTTACGAAGTTCCTAAAAAAAGTAAGTTGAAACACCGTGGGAAAAACTAGCGAAAAGTTTTTTCTAAGTGTTCTAATACAAATAGTTAAGTTCGCAATGGAGATTTTTTTCAACTTTGTTTTTGCAAACTCTTAGGCTTCATGCACACGACGCGAAAACGGCTTGCAAGCTCGACACATCGAAATGCATTGGCTCTTATGGGAAGCTCATGACGAGCGACAGCAAGCGAGAGCCATGCACAGTCAAAACACGGCTCGCGAGCCGTGAATTTGCGGATTGTGGTGCACGGATATGTGAAAACACGTCTCGCTAGTTGTGATTTGACAGCGGAACGGCTCTCGCTGTCGTGAGCTTCCCATAAGAGCCAATGCATTTCGATGTGTCGAGCTTGCGAGCCGTTTTCGCGTCGTGTGCATGAAGCCTTATGGTAGTTAATCTTATGGTAGTTAATGATTGTTTAAAAAAAATGGGTCTAATTTCCTAAATGTGAAATTTATATTGTGGTAGATTTGGGTATATTTTAATTGTTTAGTGTAGTAAAGTGATAGATTATCAATGGTTTTTCTACCACAATAGTTAGAAAATCAAAACACTGATATATTATGTCTTTAACAAAATTTTAAATTAATAAAATTAATGTCAAAATGAATAAAATGATTTGACAAAATTAATAAAAGTAAAAACATGTATGTTAAGTTAAATTCTTGGAAAATATCTGCATATATGTAGTGAGAAACAATTAGCTTCATAAATTGTCAAGGTTTCGTATCTTGAAATTCTAAATATTTTCTCATAGAAAATTGCGTGACACCTTGTCCAGAGACCATGTTTGAAACCGGATTTTTCGTAAGGCTGCTAAAGCCATCCAGAGAATTGTTATGGGGCCAAACATTCAGCAAAATGAAGCAACAAATGTTTTACCCAGTTTTGCATGCCGGTCATTGGCATTTGACAAATCCATAACCCTTGGTAAAAGAGTAAAAATTAACCACGTAATTGGTTAATTTTTACTCATTTATTCTATAAATTACCTAACCACTCCATTTCAGGCAAATGATAATGGTACATTAACTTACTATGAAGCTGAACTCTCTCTCTCTCTCTCTGGGTACCTGCTACTCAGAAGAAAGTATAGCAATCTTGTCCGATAGCAATACATGTGTATTTTCTGATAGTCACGCACCTATAAAAGCACTCATTTTACCGTCACCTCAAGACTGGTTTAATGCTGCCTAAAATGGCTGAATCCAAGCACTTCACCTCTCAGTGAGAAACAACAGTCAGAGAGAAATTTCTGGCCTGTTTTTTTTTCAGTTATGCCAATTTCATAACAAAAAATTTAACGATTAATTTTTTTCTCGTCCCAGGAGCCCCTTAAATAAATCACCATTCTCCGTTTCAAAAACCATAACCCTGCGCTGAATAAACTAATAGAGTAATTCATTTTTTTGAGTTCCAGGTCATCACAATAACACAAATAACGAAGAAGCTGTTAAGCTTTCGCGTATTACCATATGGTAACCTACGTCCTTTTTACGTGTAATGCTTCAGCCGAACTCACCCAACTTAATGGCTACGTAAAATCGACCTTAATCGTCGGGCATAGTCCTGCTCTATTTTGACAAAGGGTATAGCACAATAGGCGCATGGCTTGTTTTGTTTCGAACTACCCATGTGAATTCACATGACTCCACAATCAAACAGCTGAAAATAGGTAGAACATTTTCATGCCTTCCTTTTGTTGTATGTTAAGATATGGTTAATTTTATATTTTTCCAGAATTACGTTGGCCAGGCCTTCACGGTCAACGGCGAGCACAATTTATCGATGCTCTTAATTAACTTCTTTATAATAAAATAAAATATTTTTAATTAATTAAATTATATACCCCTCCTATACCTCCTACCTATAGAATAGAGCGAAAATCCAATTCATAACTCATGAAATAAAAACCACGCTTCATAAAAGTCTGACTTTAGTTAACTCAGTATAAGTTAACTAAATTTGGAACCTAACTGTAAAAATACAAATAATATCTTGTCCTTCTAGTTCATATTTTTCCCCGAAAAAAATCTAAATCGCAATTTACACAATTTAGTGCCAAGAAAACACAAGTGTCAATATAATATGTTTAAGCCTATATTTTGGGGTTCCTTCTTCATATCTGTCTACATATGCCCATCCTATACTATTTGAATTATATTAGGCCCACCCTATACCATATTGCCATAGTCAAACATTGTCACTTAAATGGGTGTTGGTTTTCCTTCTTTTTTTTTTCAAAGGACAAATTCATATTCAACACATGTATCCGTACACAATGTTCATCCGCCTTTTCTTCAATTCTGCCATCGTATAGTAATATTTTCAAGAAAATTTTCCAATTGGTTCCATCGTATCATAAAGAACAACGAATGTGAGAGTTGAGAAAAGCTCCTAGCTTGCTCGATTCCCTGTATAACGAAACGATGCGAAGATGCGACGCATCGACAGAGGGAAGCTGTTTTGGCAAAGGATATTGCTAGCGGGTAGTTGACATTTATTTTCTTTACTTTGGTATTTTATTCATTTTTTTTCCTTTTCAGGGTGTCTTTTTGTTAGTTTCTGTTTTTTTTCGTCCGCTTTGCTGCTTTGAAACGCGCGAATACAGTGTGGGGTATTCAAGTAAATGGGTTTAGGTAAATCTGAAAATTTAGAAGACTATTTCCTTTCAAAGATGATTAATAATCCAATTTTGTGTAAAAACTGATTATAATTGACGAATCGAAACATTCAGAAGCATAGTCTCCAACTGTAAATACTTTTTTGGGAAGGATTAAATTGACTAAGGACCTAGTGTCAATCTCATGTTAGTCGAAAAATTGTTCAAGATAAAAACAATTTTACAAGTTTCAATTAGGCTTATAGATCTGAGACACTTTGCATGTAATTTTTCTTCGCTGGTCATATCTGGGTCACAAACGTCAACTTAAGAGAACTTTTTGGCCCTAAAGGAAAACATCTTGGCATAACTTTTCTTATGATGATGAGTCTCTTTCCCAGTTCGATTAATTTGATTCAGAGATTTGTTGGTGTGTGCAAAAATACTTACTATGTAGTACTTTTGCTCTGTTAAAACTTCACAATTAACTTCACTAGATGAGAAATTAAAACATCAAAAAATGTGAGTTTGAATTAGGGATGTCAAAACCGGCCCATAACCCGGTTTTCGGTCGTTTTCGGTTTCTTGCAAAACCGGTTAGAACGTTCGGTTTTAACCGGAGGGACAAACAACCGTCCGGGTTAAAACCGGGAGGAGGAAAAAACCGAAAAATACCCGGTCAACCGTTCTGAAAGTACCGGTTTTCGGACTAACCGTCCGGTTGTTGACATCCCTAGTTTGAATCCCTAAAACCTCTACGTTGGATCGACACTAATCGCATTCATTACGATTAGTATATTTCCGGACTTCTTCGAAGAACCATCTCCCGATTCGAAAAAAGATCCCTCCACTGTTTCAGTTTCAAAGCCATAACAATAATTTCCACGTCCATTCAACAGAATATACATAATACAAGAAAGCCACTAGCGCGACACGATCTTCACTTGCATAACACATCCTTCGACAAAATATGTATGCAAAAATATTAAATATAATTTAGAAACGAAAATTATAAAGATATGGATGGCAAGCGTGCTGATGGTGCGACATGCATAGAATATTTAACATACATTTTTTATCTTCTGTATTTTGCGCTTCGTCTCTAAATCGACGAACAGAGAAAAAAATGAGAACAGAAATAAGGATGGCAGTGTGTCGACATCAATGATAACAACGAGATACGAAATGGTGAAAATTGGCGAAAACATATTCAGAGGACACTGCATTGCATATATCATAAGAATATGTATCAGCATGAGGAGAGCCAGTGCGATGTAGAGCTTCCTTTTAGTATTTTGTACTGTACAACATATAAGGATACAATACGGTGTTGTACACAACAAAGTCACATTTGCAAAATGTATGTGTATTTACTCTCAAATGGGGTACACAAAAGAACCGAATTTTTGGAGTTTGTCTAATAAATTTCGAACAAATGACTAGTGAATTAGAGAGTCGTGTACATTTTTCGGGTAGTGTTTGCTCAGTGCTCTTTTTTTAGGATGATGCCTATAAATTACATATTTTTAAATCGTTTAAATAAAAAAAAATGCATATACATTTTTAAAGTTTTTTTCCTCTACAATTTTCTGTTTTTAACGAACAAAACCATTGTGGCTTAATCGAGCCCCAGTCCTCGGAGCTTTTCGAAAGCTTGGTCTTCCTAACGCTCATTTCTAGATATTTCAATGACCAAAACTTTCTGTTCTTATCTAATATTAACATTATTAACATTTTTATTACTAAATACACATTTAACAAATAATACATAGATGAGTAGATCACAACACTTATATCAGTACATAGTACACAATTAATCCACAATCAATATGGCTTTCCCAGGACTTTTTCCCTCCTCCTCCTCCTCTTCCAGTAAACTAAGCTCCTGACGTCAAAAACGTCTCCGTATACCATGTGGTCCTGGGATTCGCCTCATCCGACGTATTCGATGCAGCACTCACAATCGATGCCACACCACTATCATTACTATAGCGACTAGATGGATAAAACTGCAACCTGGGTCCAGGTCGTCTAAATACATCACTGACTTTCCGGTATTTTTCCAGTACTTTCTCTTTCTCCTCAATGGCAAAGGTTTTCATCATGGCCATTATATGTTCGACACATGGCTCTTGATTATGTGTATCGCCGGAGAAATCACATTCTTGTACCTTTCGTTTCTGATAGAAAAGGGAGAAATTCTTTTTGCCCACCACAATACCGATTCGTTCACGTGGATAATATCCTCGATAGATTAGCTTCTTTTCGCGGGCGATTTCGGTGTAGACAACACTTC